>CM075669.1:154892500-164892500 GCA_037962975.1 Clitoria ternatea
TTTTCATGAGAAGGTTAGACACCAAATACAAACTAAAAATGAACATTATGCTCGTTGTGTAAATAAACAAAGAAAGGAGATCACCTTTGAGGTTGGAGATTGGGTATGGTTACACCTTCGAAAGGAACGCTTTCCCAATTTAAGAAAATCCAAACTCAACCCTAGAGGTGATGGGCCTTTTCAAATTCTCAAGAAAATTAATAATAATTCTTATGTCCTAGATCTACCAGGAGATTATGGTATGAGTGCTTCTTTTAATATAACTGATTTGTCTCCCTTTGATATAGATGATGAGGATGATGCCTTTGATTTGAGGACAAATCCTTTTGAAGAGGGGGAGCATAATGTGGACATACCCAAGGAAGACCCTCACACTACATTGGAGAAAGGACTTGAAGCATATAGAGGTCCCCTCATAAGGGCCAAGACCAAACGGGCCAAAGAGAGCATCCATAAAGCCCTTTTCTCTTTTCTCTCTTCTAGTGGGCCTAAGCCCAATAAGGAACCTATGAGGATCTATATGTACTTTACTTGTAATATACTTTCTAAATAGTTTCTCTAGGCTTATAGGATAGTTTTGGGCCTTACAAGGTCAAATGGGCCACTTTTGGGCCTTGTACTTTCCTTTTTGGGCCATGTATAGGCCATTTGCTCATCTTTTCTCTTAATGGGCCTTGGAGTCATACTCAAGCCCACTCTTCTAGTCCTTGGCCAAAATCCTCCATGGCCTATATAAGGGCTTCTCCTTTTGTAATCAAGCACCATTAATTCATTTGCAAAATTTGAGAGCACTTAAGTGTTTCCTAGTGAGAGATTCTCCTCCTTCTCTCTAGAATTTGAGAGCTCTCTCAAGCTCTTATCCAAGGGGTTTCTCCCTCCCTTAGTGGTGAGTGGAGTTATCTTCCTACACCTTAGGAAGTGGCCTTCAACCTTTCCCCCTCCCTTTTTCTAAGCCTTCCTCCATTGTCCTCCTTCTCTCCTTCCATTTCCACTCTCTTTTCCTTTGTTTTTGGCGTCACATTCCTCTAGTTTTTAGGCTTTAGTTTCGGCTTCCCTTGCCTTGAAGAAGAAGTTTTCAAGCTTGCTTTGAAGGAAGATAGAAGAAAGAGCCCTAGATCCATCCCTCTTCAAGAAAGTGCATGAAGAGCCTACATCATGGTATGACTGACATAATGTTTAATAAAGATAAGATGAGGTGTAGAGAAATGATCATGTAAAGTAGAAGTAATAAAGGACACTTCGATTTCAAGCAAACCTCAATGATGATCCAAAATGGCAATGTGAAATTATAAGTGATATTAAAATCATAACCGTCCAAAATCATTGACAAACTAATCTTAACCATTGATTTACAAAATAGGAAAGTGTTTCCATCGAAAAAGACATCGTTTTAACATTTAAAAAAACATGCATAGCCGGTTGGGTCATTAATTTTTACCCTTAACCAACCAGTTTACACTAGTTCATACCAGTTCACTTACATCCCTAATCCAAACAGCCACCCAAATCAATTACTTGGTTGATTCACTAATTTTCCGGTTTGATTTTTTTCAACACTATTTTCAAGCAAAGTTGGAGAACCCTTTTGTTTTGGGGGATTTCTTTGTAGCAGAAACTAACGTGACTTTAATTTTTACATAACTCATGTAAAACAATTTTTATATATATTTCCTACCTTGGTTATCTTAATACTTGATATAAAAAAACACTTTTTATATTAGTTTTTGGGATAACTGATATAAAAAATATTTTTTTCCTTTAATTTTTGGAACAATCGGCATAAATTATTATATCTTTTACATTGACTTTTGGAATAATCAATATAAAAGTATTTTTTATTATTATTATTAAAGTATCTAGTCTAAAATGTAATGTCGTCAGAACCGGACCGATCATTGAACCGGTGAAGGCACTGGTTTAAGGGTCATTGGTCGAACTAATGGTAGAACTGTGGTTAAACTGGTAGTGATAAATTATTATTATTTATTAAATAATAATAAATTAGATCGTTAAATAACTTAATATTTATAAAAAATCCAACAAGTGTACTAGAATGTAAACCACACATAGTCTAAATCGAGTAAAATAAAAAAACATGTCCACTAAAATCCCATGTAACTAATTAGAAACATTAGAAAGGGGCCTAATTTGAAGACCTTAGGCCATAGGTAAATAATGTTGAAAGGGACCTAAAAAATTAGAAAGGATAATGGCACACATCTACCCCATTCAGTTTGGTAATTTTTGTCAGAGAACATTAAAATTATAAAATGCAATGCTAGATTTCAACAATTAACCAACAACACAGAACCAACTTTAAAATGCAATGAAGATGAACAATGAACAAGAACACAACATAACAACAATGAACAATAGCATCAAGCCATCAACAGTAAATAAAAATAGCATTAACCAACAATCTACATAAATATCAACAACAACATCAGAAACAAATAAAAACATGGCACAAAATAGAGGTCGTGCACATGAAGAAAGGGAGTGTACATGAAGAGAAGGGTTCACTGTGAGAGGCTTCAAGGTTAGAGCGCAATCCTGTAGCTCGACATTTAGGCGCGGTGCTCAACTGTCAGGCGCGGTGCTTGACGGCCAGGCGTGGTGCTTGACGGTGATGCGCGGTGCTCGACGATGATGGCGTGATGTTCAATGGTGAGGGCGGTACACGATGATGGGATGCAAAACCTGGAGTGCATGAGATTTAGAGGGAGGAGAAAAGATACAAAAGATAGGGAGCCTCATATAGAATGAAAGTCATGGGGGAAGGAAGACAAAATCAGAAAATGGTACTCGGTTTTTTTTTGCCTTAATTTTGCTTAATACAACATCGTTTTGGCCTTAATTTTTTTAAATAAATTTACTGACCCATTTTGAACTGTGTAAACCTGCTTTTTACCGGTTTTACCATTTTTTACCAGTTTTACTAATTTTTACAGGTTTTACCAATTTTTGATTAATTCAATAGATGACCGATTTTCTCATACTTCTAGACCAAACAAGACACCGGTTTCTGGTCCAACCGGTAGGTCCAATCTGGTTCTAATAGCACTCTTAAAATGTATAAAAAAATAATTGAAGTTTCATGACTTACCCAACTCAAATTCAATGAATCCATTCTCAATTTCTTTAAAGTTTTAACACTTTTTTTCTTTCATGTTTCAACCCTGGCTTATTTTTTTAAAATCACTAACATACTTTTCTTTTTTCACCCGCTAACACATGTTTTTTACAAAAAATCTTTTTCCTTTTTTTATTTCAAACAAATATAGAATCAAAGTAAAAACTTCGAAAATAAATGAACTAAGAAGATAAAGTGTTGATTTATCTTAAACCAGGGTTAATTTTTCTAATTATCTTTTAATTTAAGAAAAATGTCATAATTATTGTAAAGAATAAATAATTACTTTCATTTTTCTCAGTATGATGAGTATTAGATAAGAAAACTAGATATAAAATTTACATTTATCAAAATATCAAACTCAATCATCGATCTTTCTTACAATGATTAAATTTCATATTTATTTTTCTATTATTTGTACTTATTAGATTAAGAATATTAAGAGTGATATATAATTTGTTATTCATAATGACAATAATTGTGAGATTCCTCTAGGAAATAACTAGCTAAATTAATCTAGATCTGAAATATATCATATTTCCATTCTTTATATTTTTTTAAGTTTTTATTTTATTTTTATATTTGTTTAAGACATGTGAGATGAAACCAAAAATGAAGTGTGTAAATATTAAATAGTTATTCTACTTTTCTGGGAAAAGTTTTCCGCTTGTTTTCTAAAATTTTCATTTCCTGGAATAGCTAGAAAAATTTTGAAAACCCGTTTAGATAACGTGACAGTTTTCCAATTTGAAAAACTAGAAAACTGAAAAAGTTGTTTAAATGCACTTAGTTTTCTAAATATTTTTCAAACATTCTTTAGTTCAAATTAATTGAGATATGTCTTATATATTATTATTACTATTACTATTACTATTACTATTATTATTATTATTATCACTTTGCCAACAACGAGTGATTTACGCCCACAACCACACAGAAGGGAACAAGGGAATAACAAGAATTCATGTGCACAAGGGAGAGAATTAGATGGAGCAAGCATGTGGCATGAGTACACACAAGCAACGTATTAACATGCGGATGGGAGTCACAGACCAGGTTCAAGGCATCAAGATATTCAGAGGAAAATTAACAACATATAAAATGACTTTTATCTAGAGCTAACAGCCAAGGCAGGAAAATTAATAGCATATAAAATGACTTTTATCCACCACTCAGCAAAAAGGGTATATAAGATAATAGTAACATTGTTCTTACATTTTCCACCACAAGAGCCCATGATTTCGTTGGTTAAAAGTGGCCCATAAAGGATACTTATTAGATACTCTAAGCACTAGGGAATACCATATGATACAAGTTTTTTCAATTTTTTTAATCCACCAGAAGTCCCTGAAGAGGATGAAGACATTGATGAAGATATGGTATGACTATCTCAAGAAACTCAAAACTAAATAAATCTAAAAATTTTGTCTATTGCTATAATAGTTTCATTTTTCTACAAGCTGAGGAACTTCAAAATCAAATGGAACAAGACTATGACATTATGTGAGCTTAATTGCCTTCTACCTGTATGAGCTACCTCTTATTTGAGTGTCCAACAAGACTATGATGAAGAGGATGAGGAAGAAGATGATGATGATGAAGAGGAGGAAGAAAGCAAGACTAAAAAGAAGGTATAACGTTTGTTATATAGAGGGCTTTCACCATGTATTGTAATATACTTTGTGGTTGGAACCTGAATTAATACATGTTTGTTTTTTTCTTGCCTTAGCTGTCAACCTTCTATGAATTGTTGTTGCAGTCATCTACAACCAAGGTAAGATCTGTTGATTTTGTTACCTGAATGAAATATGGACACAGGATCCTCATCCAACATATATGATGTGTTATCGACTTAAACTTTATTTGATTCTGTATAGTAATATTCTCCTTATATGGCTCTCTGTTCATTCTATTCCTGATTTGCATTTTGGGGTATAAATGTTCAGAAGAGTGGAAGGGGGGAGGCTAGTGATGGTTAGCAGGGTGAGCGACCTCCAAAGTGCAAGAAAGAGTAGCTGCTATTTTTTTTCTGGTTTCCTTTATAACCATTTAATAAATAGATATAAGACTAATCATTTGGGACATTTTTCATTTACTAGAGTTGAAATCAAATTTCTAATCCTTGTTAAAAGAAGATGGGTTGAACTGAAACATCACATCCATCTAGCATGCTTGTTTGGATGATTTACATTTATTATTTTTATTTTGGTAATTGTAAGTTTCATATGGAGTTATTATTTTCATTTCAATTAGTGATTTGATATGTCTCATGTATCAAGAATATCATCCAGTTTACAATTGAAAACTGTTCCATTATTATTGGTATAAGAACAACTTCATCTAACAAAATTTGTTTTTTCATGAAATCAAATCTCTGCCAACATACCCGAGGGATCTGACAAACTTACGCATGTGTGTTTTCTTAAGAGTGAATCTTAATCTTATTCTAAGTAAGCAATAATTGCATATCAAGATGCACATAAAGAGATACAAGACGAGAATATTCAATCAGGAAATGGTTTAGATAATATACAGATTCGTGTTATAACAAAAGGTAACAATTTCAGGAATGGTTCAAAACAGATGACCAATCAAGGGTTTTCTCGATTCTGTATAGTAACAAAAGATAATATACTCACGAGGAAAGATGAAAAGAAACGCATGAAACAGAGGAACGATGCTCTTAAAAAATAGGGAAGCGGCTTGGAGGAAGAAGAAGACGCGCGATGAATTCTTTAGAATACCGTGTTTTCTCTTTTTTCACTTTTCTTTGAAAAGCTTTAAAAATAGTTTTCTGATTTTCTTAAAAAATAGACAATCAGGATTCTATTTTTTATAAAAAATTTATAAATAAACAGTTTTTCTATTTTTAAAATTTTCTATGAATAATTTTCTATTTTTCTATGAAAACTTATGAACTAAACGCAACCTACGTTTGAGAGGGATGAAAAAAAGTTTATTTGATTGATTTAGAAAAATTAAAAAATAAAAGAAAAAGGAAAGGAAGATGGGAGTGATAAAAGAAATCACCCTAGTCTCTACACAGTTGGCTAATTGCCATTTAATTAGGGATGTCAAAGCGAGTTAGGCTCGGCGGGCCAGCCCGCCAACCCGCCTAAAACGGGGTGGGGCGAGTTGACCAAATTTATTTCACGATGGGTTCAAAATTGGCCCACCCCGCCCCGCATTTTTACGGGTTTTTGGCGAGGCGGGGCGGGTTGACCCGACGGGTTGTATAATATTTTATTTTAAAAAATAATAATATGATATTAATAATATCTTATAAAAAAATTTAATTACCTATTTTGGATAATGCACTTTACTAGTTTGATTACCAATTTTGATTCTTAGTGTTAGTGATGGTTTGATACTTTAATTACCTATTTTGGAGGATGCATTTTACTAGTTTGATTCTTCATATTAGTGGTAGTTTGATAACTTTAATCACCTATTTTGAAAAATGAATTTGACTACTTTAATTATTAATGTTAGTTTGAACTTTAGTCCTTATTTATTATCGTTAATTTATTACGAGGAATAAGATTATTTTATTTTAGTATATTAGTTTGATTAGTGTTTGAGTTAGAATATTAATATAATTATATTCAATTTTTAGTATTTTAGTGTTATACTACTTTTTTTAATTTAATTAACTTTTTCTTATTAAAAATAATAAGTTAATTGATTTTTATTAATTTCTATCATTTTATATTTTTAAGCAGATCAATCATTAACCAACCTCCTATTAATTATTTTTTAAAATACTAAAAATAATTTTAATTTTTCAAAATTTTAAAGTTTTACGGGCTAACCCGCCTCGCCCCGCCTCGCCATCAAAACGGGACGAGTCAGAAAGTTTAATCCGCCTCCGGTAGGGGGCCAAACCCGCCCAACCCCGTATTTTGGCGGGTTGATGACGGGTAACCCACATTGACATCCCTAATTTGAATCCAACTTCTATGCTTGGAGAAGTGGTAGTTGACCCTGATTTCCCTTTTTATATCAGCTTTTTATATCAATTAATATAAAAGAAAATTAATATGAAACGATATTAAAAAATTAAACCGATTATAAAATAAGGTAAAAATCTGATATAAAAAAAAAAAAACAGAGGACAATTACCGGTTTGGCTTTTGAGTTTTGGTTACAAAGGGGTATGCTTTGCCGTTTGGATGAGGCACCATTCCAAGTACCAACATCACATGTTCAATGTGGAGAAATCGCTATTTAGCAAGTGGCTTCTCACTCATTACACGTGTTTCACTCTTTCCCATTTCATAATTTTATTATTTCCTTTTTCATCTCCTTTTCAAATTATCTTTTAACACCATTCGTAGAGATTATCGACAGCGTCTTTGTGCGTCCTCCTTTTTAGTTTCGACTTGTTCATTTTTGCTTGTAGGAATCTGCTTTTACTCTTTTGACCTCAATCTACCTAGTGATCTCTGTAATTGAAACATAACATTTAACTTAAGTTTTTCTAAAATATTTAGATAGTTTGGATTTAGTTTCTCAATTTTTATGTTCATTTTAAAAATATTTAGATTTGGTCTCTATCAGTAATTGACATTTTTTAATTCACAAGAAGCATATAGGTTATTTGCATCATCCTTATGCCGACGTAAACAACAAAAATTCGATGCCAAGAATGTTGTTTGCGTCTAGTGTTTGTAAAGGTTAGGCAAACACATAATCATTTGTAGCAAAGTTTGCGCCGGCTCAAACACCCACGCAAATGTAATAGTGTGAAAGAAATTACGATCAACACAAATCAACTTTCTTTTTTTAATAAAGCGCTAGTTTAATTTTTTTAAAATGAGGCATAATTTATGGTAATGTTTAATTTACATTTAACCTCCATAAAATTTAAATCCAAAAGTCACTAACAAAATAAAATATAAACATGCATATATTAGAGTAAATAATTAATGCAGTACCTATAGAATAGTATATATACTAAACAAAATAAAAAAAAAGAATAAATACAATAAACATGTGAGTGTATATACACACACATTAGAAAATAAAATCCTACTTAAAGTGGTACTAAGGAGGGTGTTATTCCGGTTAGGAAGGTTGTTGTTGCTACTACTGTGGATTTGATCAACGTTAGAAAGGAAGGTGTTAGTCGTCATTTAAAACAGAATAATCCTTTGAGACCTCATTATAATAAGCATGACTACTCCTGGATGACTCGTCTCGTGACCATTCAAGCACAAATATGCTAAAACTCCTTCATTCACAACTTATTTTCCTTCCTAAATTGAGTTTCCCTAACATTCACCTCATCTACCCTAGCATTTGCCTCATCCCACTTGTGCCTTTAAAGTGACATCCCTCATACCTGTAGATGTGTTGGCTTCATGTAGCAATGTCCCTTATCTTCCGACTAGCCTCCTCCTTCCAAATGTCGATCTTGGTATCTTAATCTACCTCACTTTTGTCTAGAGTGAGCTTTATATAATTTACTTATGGCGAGCTTGCTATTTAAAAGTAAACAAAAAAAAACAAAGGAAACTAAATAATAAATTAGTAACTTGTTACTTACATGGGTGTCGTCTTTATGTTGTTTAACCTAATCACTCCTCTTTACGCATGTGCATAAGGAGGAAGATCTCATTCGGCCCTTACTCTCGCCTTGCCCCCTTACCTAGAAATTATTAGTTTAAAAAATAACAATGAAATAAATATAGTGACTGTGATCATCAGAACCCTACTCGTCTTTGGTATTTTGACCATAACTCCCACTCTTGATATTAGAATTTAGTGTTCTTTAGCTCATTAGAAAGGGAAAGATGAGATATACAACTTTCATGTTGACCATTTTGTCTAATTTCCATCTGAACAAAAGTTTATTTTCATAGAAAAGTTATTACGAATTTAGTATCACCTTGCATGCCTCCTTACACCACATCTTGACACCTCGCCACCTATGAAGCTATCACCTTCCCTGCTACGTATCCTTTTCTTGGCCACCTATGAAGCTATCACCTGCCCTGGTCATCTCTTTAGCCACCAAGATGCCCGTTTTTAGCCACCACATTTCCTTTTCTTGGCCACCAAGTCATCCTATCTCCATCTGTAAATAACACCACTTACACCACTTCTTTACTTTTCTTTCTCCATCCATCCTGCCTTCACTCTTTGTTCCCACGGCACCCACCACGCCGACACTTAACTCCTTTCTCTATTTGCTTTCTTTTCCTATGTTGGGAAAAACACCACACCACCTTTATATTTCAACTCATTTTCACCTTATCCAACTTTCTCTCTTTTGCTCGCCTCTCACTCTCTCAATTAGCCTTACTCTCTTCCTCTTCAAAGTAAGAAAAACACTTCTCTCTTTCTTTTCTTTCTCTTGGCCGAGAGCTTCTCCATCACAAGAGGAGTCTCTCAAAAGCTGAATCACACCTTAAGAGCATCCATCTCCTCTTACGTGTCACCTTCTTCCATTTCCTATCACCATTTCAAGTTGTAGAGCCTTCCTCTCGTTGTTTTGTTTTGGTCGTGACCACCACCTACCCAAGGTGGAGTTTTCTTCATTGCAAGACCAAAGGTGATGAGGACATAGAAAAGAAGGATCCCATCACAACCCTAGGCAAGGTTTTAGAGGTATTCAAAGGTCCCTTGACAAGGGCAAGGACTAAAAAGGCTAAGGACATCGCCTATAAAACCCTAGCTACTTTTCTTACTACTTTGCATAGGCCTAAGCCTAATGAGGAGCACTTGAAAACCTATGTTTTACACATATAATATTTTAGAGAAATAGGTTTTTAAGTGTAAAATAAGGCTTTATACATTTTAGGGTTATATTTTGGACCTTTCACGGTCAAAGGGCCACTTTTGGGCCTCGTATCTCATTTTGGGCCTAGCTAATTAGGCCTAAGAACTTGTTGGAAGCCCATTTAACAAGGCATTGCCGAAACTCCCCTTTGCCTATATAAAGCTTGTTTTCACTTGTATTCCATATATTAGATTTTGAATGAAAGGAATTTTTATAAGAAAGTGTAAGCATACCTTCTCCTTTTTGGCTAGAGTGATTTTGGCCTTTTCCAAACTCTTATCTCTAGGTTCTCATCCCTTAGAGTGGCAAGTAGGACTTATCCTTCCTTCCTAAGGTAGTGTCCAAACCTTCCCCTCCATAACAAGCCATACATTCCTTTTATTCCTTTCCATTCCACCATCATTCCTTATTTTCCCACCCTTTCTAGTATAAGTCTTTAGGGTCTTTCTCTATCTTTTCCATCATTTCCTGACATGGCCATCACCCAGGAAGAAGCCATGGACCCTACACAGTCTTTGGAGGTTGCCTTGGATGCTTTCAAGGGCCCTATGACTAGGTCAAGGGCCAAGAGAGCCAAGGAAGGTCTCCACAAGCATTTAGCTTCTTCCAAACATTCCTTGAGTGGTCCCAAGCCCAAGGAGGAGCTATTGAAGACCCTTACCCTTTTCTCTTGCACTATAGAAGGGTAATGGGCTTGGTGTGGATGTTTGGGCCTCCTTTGGGCCTCTTCATTGGGCCTCATATAAATTGTACATATTTTCCATTTCTTTGTATTCTAGGTATATTAGGACTATATTTTAGGAATTAGTTTGGGCTTTGCATAGCCTTTAAGTTTGGGCCATTTTTGGGCCTTGTACCTTGTTCTATTTTGCATTTGGGCTTGTATTGGGCCAATTTGAGTAGGATTTATGATTGGGTCTTAGGAATTAATCCAAGGCCTATGGTTAGCTAGTCTTGGACGAAATAATGAGAGGGCTATATAAGCTCATCTCCTTTGTATTTCCATCATAATTTGAATAATTAGAGATTTTAGAGTGAGAAACTCTCCATTCTCTCTAGAAAAGTAGAAGATTTAGGCTCCTTTCCTAGTGTCTTATCCTTTGGACCTTCTCCCAAAGGTGGTGACATTCAACACCTTATCTCTCTAAGTCCTAGAGAGTGGCAGAATCCAAAGCCATTCCATTCCTCTCTATCTCCTCCATGTCTAGACCAAATTCTCCTTAGATCTAGGCCTTTCCTCCTTTAGCTTCCTCTATACTCTAGATTCCCTTGTAAGACTCTATTAGCTTCCTTCATAAGATACCAAATCCATGAGATACATCTCCAAATCTTAAAGGATTGTTGGATCTAAGAGGCTCAAGAAGAGAAGATCCATCAACAACAAGCTAGGAATTGAAGAAATTCCTACAATATGTGGTATCATGAGTCTCAACTTTTCTTGAATTCCTTTTCTTAGATATGTTTTAGTGCTATTTTCTTTTTTCATTTTTGATTCTAGATCTGAATTCCTTGCCTTCTCTACATAAATTTCCATATAGCATATGCCTAAAAACTAAAAAAAATGCAAAAGTTATGCTTACTTGAAATCTAAGATCTAGACCTTTTGGCTTTGAATTTTCCAAACTTCCTTCACAAGTCTTGCTACTACATAGATCTTAAACTTAACCTCAAAGTTTCATAAAGATTGGAGAAAAAATTTTAAAAGTCAAAAAGTTGACCTTAGATGCCTTCTACTTCAAGTAACATGATTTGCCTTGTGTTTCTTTGCCTTTTCTTTGCATCTTGTGTCATTTTTGTGTCATTTGATCATTTGAAAGCATAAAAACAGTTCTGGACTTGTTTAAATCCGTGTCATATAGTTGCTTAGATTAGGTCTTATTTGCTTGCTTAGGTGTTTCTTAGTTGCTTTAGACCTTGCTTGAAGTGTGGAGCTTGTTTCTTGTTGATTCTAGGACTTTTTTGTATTGATCTTTGCTTGAGTTTATTGCTGGACTCTAAGGTACTTTAAAAACATCTTTAAAGTACCTAACAAGCTCCTTAGAGTCTTGTGGTTCACCTCTCTTTAAGGTGACAAGTTTTGCCTAATTGTTGTAGGTTGTTAGATCTCTTTTAGGTTGAGTTTTTCTAGGTTATTTTTGATTTTTCCAGCAACTGTCCACTATTCTTTTCATGTTGTTTGTGTCTTTATTTTAATGTCATTTGTTGCATAAAGTCATGCCTTCCATTGTATATTTGATTGGGAAGATGATGCTTGCTTTACACTAGCTTTGGTTATCATTTTTGCCTATTTTTGTGCACTATTAGTACATTTCTTGTTACTGCAATAGGTGGCTGTAAAAAACAGAGAAAAAGAATATAAAAACAGTGGAAAAAAGTGAAAAAAATTTATAAGTGCATTGGCCATTTGTTCCATAATTGTTTTTTAGGCCTTTTTCCTTACAAAAAAAGTGAAAAAAGTGTTGAAAAATACTTGAATTGGAAAAAAAATAAAGTCCAACACCTATATTTTCATTTGTACAGTACCTTATTGACTTCTTTTAGTGCCTAATTGTACATTTGTTTGAGGCAAAAACATTAGAACCATTATACTAAAGCTTGTGAAAAGTTTTGAGCATTCTAGTGTTCTAGGTAGCTTTTTGTATGCTTCTTATGTGCATTTAATTTTAGTTTGTCTTGTTTTCATTCTAAGCTTGTCATAACAATTCCATACTCTTCTGTGCCTTTCTTTCTTTACACTTTTGTTGCTTGTCAAATTCTAGTTTGTCACTTTATCTTCTCCTTTTGTTTACTTTCCTAATTTGCTTTTCTTGCTTGTCTTGTTGTCTCTAGTTTTTTCATTTGTGTATTCCTCTTTCTTGGTATTCTTGAGATTAAGGCTTGTGAGTCATTACATATTTAGGTATCATATTGAAGGGATTGAGATTGGATCACTAGATTTGACATAAAGCAATCTATAATAATAGAGAGAAGTGGACCTTGAGTGAAACACATTGAGAGCTTAGAGTGTAAACACAATTTTTTTTCCTTCTCTTATATTTTGTGCTAACCATTACTTTGAGTTTCCAAGTTTATCTTTTCTAGCTTGTTGGAGCATCTTGTTGAACTTTGAGCATTTTGGAAGACTCTTGTATTGGAGAGCACCTTTTGTAATAAATTAGGAATTTTCATTTGCTTTGTATTTATTTTTCCCTTGTATTTTGGGACTTTAAATTTGATTCTTTGTTTAGTCCTTGTATTTGGACTTTAGAGACATTGGACATTGGACTTTAAACTTTCTTTTAATTAGTTCATTAGGAGTAATTATGTAACACCCTAGTTTAACAAGTAAATAAATACCAAAACAGGGAAAATTTTTCCCAAAAATAAACCACAAGGCAACCGGGTACAAATAAGGAAGGGAATGGAAGGCAAACGGAAAACAAAAGCCATTCAGCGGAAGCACGAACAGCGCTCAAGCGAAGCTCAACAGAAATAGTGCTCACTCGCTCAAGCGAGATCCAGCGTCGCTTGAGCGAGACAGCCGACTCGCTCGGACGAGCACACCTTCGCCTAAGCGAAACCAACCAAAAAGCCTTCCCAACCATTCAGACTCGCTGGAGCGAGAACTCCCTCGCTAAAGCGAGAAGACACACTCGGTAATTCTCATCACTCGGAATCCAGAGTTCCAATCACTCGGGAACGACCCCACACACATACATCACATAACTTAGTTCCATATTTTTATCTACAAGGCCACACAAAGATCCACTCGGGAAATGAGCGTCATCCCACTCGGATTCCATAAACCCCTTACTCAGAATATTTCCCAATCAAACACCACTCGGGGTATTTCAACCTTAACACAATCGGGAATGTACCAAACACCCGTCACTCGGTATATTCTCACATCTCTCACTCGGAGAACATATAGACCTCCCTTCACCCAGAAGGGGTCTCCACCATCATTTGTCACTCGGAATGTCCTAGCCAGATTCACTCGGCATATGATATCTTACTCACTCGGGGAATTCATTAAGTAAGTCCCACTCGGACTTGCCCAGATTCTAACCACTCGGGATATAGAATCTCATTCACTCGGATTATACATGAATCACATACTTAGCATATATTCCAATTTCAACCATTACAAAACTCTTCCCTCGGAAGAGAATCACTCAGATTTCCCACTCGGGATATTCAAATCATTCCCCACTCGGGGTTTACCTATATTTTTCACTCGGAATTATTCAAGCCTATTCACTCGGAAAAAGGCCACATATTTAGCCTCACTCGGCTCAGCCCCCACAATAATGCTTCACCCGGAATTCTTTACCTTAACATTATTCTATCCATCAGCACTCAGCCAATTCCAATACATATTATCATTATTCATTCAACCATTCATCCTAGTCGATAAGAAGCATCAAATCAACATAAAACACTTACATGTATATATATCTATTCATACACTCGGAATACTCATTATCTTAACATCATTCATTCATCAACACCTATTATCCGATACAAGCACAGGTTATCATCGTAAACCATATATGTATATAAACATGCACTCGGGTCATAATAGCTCAGATTACTTGTATATATAAATTTATATTCGTTATACAACACTGATATTATGAGCCGGCCAAGGCTACAACTGACTAAACGTAATAAATGCAATATAAGAACTCAACAGTCGGAGTGCACATCACTCGGACTTGAGGCCTTCACACCATTCCGAGTCCGACCTGCACATGCTGAAAAATGGTGTAGGGGTGAGATTCTTAAATATTAAATGATAGATACTGACTCGGATTGTTCCTTAGTTATACGACAATATATATATATATATATAATTATACCTAGTAACAATTAAGGTCAGAACAATACAAATCAATCAGGACACACATAAAACATTTACCGATCAGAATCCACCAGTTATCATTCGTTCATATGCACATATCATTTCAACAGCATTATCACACATTAACGTAATCAAATTTCAATGACATCAACAGTACATGTACACAACCGATCAAAATCCATCAATTATCACTCGGCTATATGCACACACCATCTCAATAACATTAACATATGCTCATGCAATCATATTTCAATCAACATCAATAGTACATGTACACAGATTATTTCACTCGGTTCCACATTCGTGTGTAATCGGTTTTCATTCGTTGCGACGTAGGCTCCCAGCCTTTTATTCAGCTCCCAGCTGACTTGGCCATTTTACAGGTACCAAACCGTTTCCCCACACATGTGACACCAACGCTCTCAGCGCCAACGGCGGTGTTCACGGGCAGCCTGAGACTCACTCAAAGGCTACCATGAGTCCCACTCAAGGATTTAACAGTGTCCCACGCTTTAATAACCGATGGTAGTGTCCCAACGCTCTCAGCGTCAACGGCGGTGTTCACGGGCAGCCTGAGTCTCACTCAAAGGCTACCTTAAGTCCCACTCAAGGATTTAACAGCGTCCCATGCTTTAATAACCGATGGTAGTGTCCTACACTACATGCTCCCAGCATTAACGCATCCCATGCGCCACACGCGGATTCATCACACAACACAGAGTTCATATACACAACCTTTCACTTAACAATACATGCATCACATGCAATCGACATTAGACATTCTCAGAACTCAATAAATTAATCAAACACACAAACATCCCATGCAATAGGCATCATACTCAATAGATCAATACAACAACACATACATTCCATGCGGTCGGTATCAGAACTCAATAGATTAATACAACAACACATACATCTCACATGCAGTCAGCATTTCAAACTCAGAATAGCATGCATGACACATAAGTCACACGGTAATCATCAACAGCACTTTAGCAATATTCCTCTCATTCAATATTCAACACTTTTCAAAACTATCTACATGCAACTCATGGACGGAACTAAACATGCATCGCTTCAACACCTAATCATCATGCATCCGGGTATCATACACTCTTCATGCAAGCACAACACACCACTCAGAACACAGAAACAGCAATCATCAACACCCGGAACCCGTCCATAACCCATGCATTTAAGATATAAGATACCCCTTACCTGGAATGAAGATTCCAGGGGCTCCTTTGACTCACAGCTCTGATCGGCTGCTCTCCGATCGATCCTTCAGTCATCTTCCTTCGTTGAACGCTCCCGTCGTCTTATTCTGCACAGCTTGAAGGAATCGGAGGCTGTCTCACACTCTCGGGCAGTTCAGCCACTGAGACACTTGGTACATCTGCATGCAAGGACAGGGGAGGCCATTCGAGCCTTCAAGACACCCAGTTCTCTGCTCGCTCCCTTGTACAGCTCCATCACAACGTTCGTGAACGCCCCATCCTCCCCAAAGCACTTTGTAGTACAGATCTCCCTTGAGACTTAGGCAGCTTTGAGCAAAGGAGAGGGAGAAGGAAAGAAGTTAACGAAGGGAAATGAAAGAACAGGGAAGAAACAGAGTGTCATCCCTGAGTCGTCGAAGGAGAAGCTCTCAACTCAACTTCTTCACTCAGACGCTCGACGAAGGAAGAAGAAGAAGAGACGAAGGAACAGAACAAAGTTTTTGTCTTCCACGAGGAGGACTTCCAACTCTCACTCTCTCAATCGTTCCTAACATGTCATGCAAAAATGAATGGGTAGAGGGAGCTGAACCTCTTTATACACTCGGGGCACATGCGTAAATTCAACCTGGCCACTAACTTTAATTTTCCCATTAGTTCTCAATCTGTAATTAACCCCTTAATTAGTGGCTTAATTCCATCAGCATGCCAATGAGAGAGGGAACCGAACTCACCAACACACCAAGGGCACCAATGCCATTTTCCTACTATTATTATCATCATTCCACAATTAGCCTAATTTGGCAATTAATCCCTAATCAACCTTAACTTAACCGATCTGTAACCTTAATCCTGGATTTAACCTTAATTGGTACTTAATTAAAAATCAGGATGTTACAAATTACGCTTAGGACTTAGTTTATATTTTTGCTTTCGACTATTGTAAGTGCGATTTGATATCCTAGGTCTAGTTTACATTTTTGCACTATCCGACTAGTTTGCTTTAATTGCTTTCTAGTTAGCACAAGTGCGCTCTTGCATGCTAGGTTTAGTTTAGAATCTTGCACCTCGACTAGTCTATCTACAAGCTTTTCTTTTACTTTCCTTATTATTTTGCGATTAAAAGAAAAACAAATTTAGTGAAACGACTAGTATCTCATTACTAGCATACTTGCATTCTAACATGTCTTCATCTAGTAAGAGAGTTAGAGAGCACACCTCCCCACACATGCATAAAATCTTAGAGTAACTTAATAACATGGCTACTAGGCTAGATAACATAGAAAATGGGGAGGGTAGAGATAGAACCACTAGGCATCATAGACATAGAACTAGACACCATATGGATAGACAACATGATGACACTAGTGAGGTTGAACGTAGGCACCATAGAAGACATAGTAGAAGCCATGAGGAGGGTGGCTTGAGAGAGGTCAAGCTAGAGGTCCAACCCTTCCATGGTAAAAGTAACGTAAAAGCCTATCTTGATTGGGAGATGAGAGTTGAGCAACTCTTCACCTCCCATGAAACTAAGAATGAGAAAAAGGTTAGGATTGCCACCCTTAGCTTTCAAAATTATGCATTAGTATGGTGGACCCAAATCCTAAAAGAAAGAAAAAGAGACCATCTCCCACCCATTGATGAATGGGAGGATTTGAAAGCCTTACTTAGAAAGAGGTATGTCCCCTCCTACTATAGGGGTGAACTATTGGCCAAGCTCAATAGACTCACCCAAGGTTCCAAAAATATGGAGGATTTTTATAAGGCTTTAGAGATGGCTATGATTAGGGCCAATATTGAGGAGGATGAAAAAATCCTCATGCATAGGTTTTCACATGGCCTTAATCATAATATTAGGAAAAGAGTGGAACTTCTACCTTATGTGGACATTGAGGAACTTCTTCATCAATGCACAAGAGTAGAAGCTTAACTCATGGATGGAGCTTCCTACTATAACAGAGAATCCAAACCTTTTAGATCTAGATGGAAGGGTAGGGAGGACTCCATTCCTAAAGAGGGTAGTTTGGGTAAGAAGGGTAAGGAGCATGAAGTGGGCACTTCAACTCCTAAACTCAAAAGTGAGGTTCAAAGGGATCATACCCCTACAAGACCTTCTAGACATAACCCTTCTAAGAACAATAACTCCTCATCCCAACCCAACTCTTCAAGAACAAGTTCAATCAAATGTTTTAAATGCTTAGGAAGAGGTCACATTGCCTCCCAATGCCCAACAAAAAAAGTTATGATTTTAAAAGGCGTTGATCACTATTCAAGCTATAAGGAAGCATCCTCTTCACACTCTAGTGATAGCTCTAATAGTGATTCCTATGAGAGTGAACATGTTCTAGGAGATGAAGGTGAGCTACTTATGATTAGAAGACTCCTAGGTAGTCATATAAGGGATGATGACACTACACAACGAGAGAACATCTTTTATACAAGATGTTACATCAAAGAAAAACTTTGTTCTCTCATTGTAGATAGTGGTAGTTGTGCTAATGTGGCTACTCAAAGTCTAGTTCATAAACTTGGTTGTCCTCTAATAGATCACCCAAAACCTTACAAACTTCAATGGCTTAATAAAAAGGGTAAAATGTTAGTGAACAAACAAGTTCTTCTCTCTCTTGCTATAGGCACCTACCATGACCAAATATGGTGTGATGTGGTTCCTATGAAAGCCACTCATGTGCTTCTAGGTCGCCCTTGGCAATATGATAAAAAAGTCACCCATGAGGGGTTTACTAACACCCTCACCTTTGTACATAATAACAAAAAGTTTGTCTTGCATCCCTTGTCTCCCAAACAAGTTTTGGAAGACCAACTTCAAATGAAGTTGAAGAGGGATAGGGAGGTTGGACATTCCACCTCCCCTCCTAAACCTCACAAACAAAAAAAATAAAAAAAACAAGTCACTCAACAAGATAAGAGTAAAGGGATCCTCACTTATGAAGATCCCATGAGACACTCCTCTTTCTTTGCCTCTAAGCATGATGTGAAGCAAGCCTTGCTTCTTCACAACCCTATCTACATGCTTTACCCTACGCCTTCTTCCTCTAGCTCTCCTAGCCCTTCTAGTACATATAGCTCTTGCACTTCCCTATCCTTAGTGGGCTCTTCTTCTCCTATGCCCAAGGGATTGCAAAGTCTTCTTCTAGAGTTTGAGGATGTCTTTCCTAAAGACCTTCCTCAAGGGCTCCCACCTCTTAGGGGTATAGAACACCAAATAGATCTTATACTTAGGGCTAGCTTGCCTAATAGACATGTATATAGGTAAAACCCCAAGGAGAGTCTAGAAATAGAGAAACAAATTGGAGACCTACTTTCCAAAGGTTGGATTAGGGAGAGTCTTAGTCCATGTGCTGTGCCAATTCTTTTAGTTCCTAAGAAAGATGGTTCTTGGAGGTTATGTACCGATTATAGAGCAATCAACAACATCACCATCAAGTATAGGCATCTTATACCTAGACTTGATGATATATTGGATGAACTTTGTGGCTCTACCATATTTTCCAAGATTAACCTTAAAAATGGCTATCACCAAATAAGAATCAAGGAAGATGATGAATAGAAAGCTGCTTTTAAGACCAAGCTTGGTTTATATGAGTGGTTAGTTATGCCTTTTGGTTTGAACAATGCACCTAGTACCTTCATGCGGCTCATGAATCATGTTTTGAGGGACTTCATTGGCCACTTTGTTGTTGTCTACTTTGATGACATCCTTGTTTATTCAAAGTCTATGGACTCTCACTTTACCCATCTTAGACATGTTTTACTTACCTTAAGAGCAAACTAACTTTTTGCTAACCTTGAAAAATGCTCTTTTGGTTTGGATCACATTGTCTTTTTAGGATTTGTAGATAGCTCCAAAGGGGTCCAAGTTGACCAAGAAAAAGTCAAAGCCATTAGTGCTTGGCCAACCCCTAAAAACATTCATGATATTAGAAGCTTCTATGGCTTGGCTTGCTTCTATAGAAGGTTTGTGAGAGACTTTTCAACTTTGGCATCTCCCCTAAATGATTTGCTCAAAAAGAATGTTCCTTTTCTTTGGGGGCCAAAGCAAGAAAAGGCCTTTCAAGACCTTAAGCATAGACTCACACACGCTCCTATTCTTGCTCTACCAAACTTTTCAAAAACATTTGAGCTAGAATGTGATGCTTCTAATATTGGAATAGGTGCAGCTTTGCTTCAAGAGGGGCACCCTATTGCATTCTTTAGTGAAAAGCTTAATGGGGCATACCTTAATTATCCCACCTATGACAAAGAGTTCTTTGCTTTGATTAAGGCCTTACAAACTTGGGAACACTACTTAATTCCAGAGAGTTTGTCATCTATAGTGACCATAAGTCACTCAAATATATAAAAGGCCAACATAAGTTAAACAAAAGGCATGCCAAATGGGTTGAATATTGGGAACAATTCAATTATGTTATCAAGCACCATAGTGGTAAAGCTAACATTGTAGCTGATGCTTTATCTAGAAGGCATACCCTTCTTTCTTCTTTGGGTGCCACCCTTCATGGTCTTGATGAGATAAAAGAATTGTATCCAAATGACCTTGACTTCTCTAATGCCTACCACTCTTGTGGTTCCTTGCTTGCATCTAGTGGATTCTATAAATTAGATGGCTTTCTCTTTAAAGCTAATAAGCTTTGCATTCCTAGGGGATCCATTAGAGACCTTTTACTTCATGAAAGCCATGAGGGAGGGCTCATGGGGAACTTTGGGAGGGATAAGACTTTATCCACCCTTAGCGAACATTTCTATTAGCCCGATATGAAGTGTGACGTGCAACGACTTTGCTCTAGGTTCTTTGCATGTAAAAAGGCCAAATCTAAGGTGTTTCCACATGGCCTTTACACTCCCTTGCCTATTCCCACTTCCCCTTGGGTATACATTATTATGGACTTTGTCCTTGGGTTGCCTAGGACCCATGGATTCTATCTTTGTGGTAGTTGATAGATTTAGTAAGATGGCTCACTTCATCCCTTGCCATAAGGTTGATGATGCAAGTCATATCACTAAACTATTCTTTAAAGAGATAGTTCGCTTACATGGGATCCCTAGAACTATAGTTAGTGATAGGGATACCAAGTTCCTTAGCCATTTCTGGAGGACCCTTTAGGCCAGGCGAGGAACTAAACTTCTCTTTTCTACCACATGTCATCCACAAACAGATGGCCAAACTGAGGTTATTAACAGGAATCTTTCTACTCTTATGTGAGTCCTTGTTAAAAAGAATGTTAAATCTTGGGATGAGTGTCTACCACATATAGAGTTTGCTTATAATATGGTAGTTCAACCCACCATCAAGCATAGTCCTTTTGAGATTGTGTATGGTTTTAATCCCCTCACTCCTTTGGACCTTTTTCCTCTAGAGGTTTCAGATGACATCCTTCATATGGATGGTGAGGCAAAAGCATCTTTTGTTCAAAAACTTCATGAGGAGGTTAAACACCATATACAAAAGAAAAATGACCACTATGCTAGATATGTGAATAAAAAGAAAAAAGAGGTTATCTTAGATGTTAGGGATTAGGTTTGGCTTCACCTAAGGAAGGAACACTTTCTTAACCTTAGGAAGTCTAAACTTAACCTAGAGGTGATGGTCCTTTTCAGGTCACTAGGAGAATTAATAATAATACTTATGTATTTGACCTCCCTGATGAGTATGGGGTCAGTGCTACCTTTAATATCTCTGATCTTACCCCTTTTTGCAAATTAGCTAGATGAGGTTCCCTCAATTTGAGGACAAATCCTTTTCAGGAGGGGGAGCATGACATGGCCATCACCCAGAAAGAAGGCATGGACCCTACACAGTCTTTGGAGGTTGCCTTGGATGCTTTCAAGGGCCCTATGACTAGGTCAAGGGCCAAGAGAGCCAAGGAAGGTCTCCAAAAGCATTTAGCTTCTTCCAAGAAGGGTAACAGGCTTAGTGTGGATGTTTGGGCCTCATTTGGGCCTCTTCATTGGGCCTCATATATCTTGTACATATTTTCTATTCCTTTATATTCTAGGTATGTTAGGACTATATTTTAGGAATTAGTTTGGGCTTTGCATAGCCTTGAAGTTTGGGCCACTTTTGGATCTTGTACCTTGTTCCATTTTGCATTTGGGCTTGTATTGGGCCAATTTGAGTAGGATTTAGGATTGGGCCTTAGGAATTAATCCAAGGCCCATGGTTAGCTAGTCTTGGCCGAAATAATGAGAGGGCTATATAAGCTCATCTCCGTTGTATTTCCATCCTAACTTGAATGATTAGAGATTTTAGAGTGTGAAACTCTCCCCTCTCTATAGAAAAGTAGAAGCTTTAGGCTCCTTTCCTAGTGTCTTATCCTTTGGACCTTCTCCTAAAGGTGGTGACATTCAATACCTTATCTCTCAAAGTCCTAGAGAGTGACGAAATCCAAAGCCATTCCATTCCTCTCCATCTCCTCTATGTCTAGACCAAATTCTCCTTAGATCTAGGCCTTTCCTCCTTTAGCTTCCTCTATACTCTAGCTTCCCTTGCAAGACTCCATTAGCTTCCTTCACAAGATACCATAATCCGTGAGCTACATCTCCAAATCTTGAAGGATTGTTGGATCTTATATAGCCATTAAAGAAATTCATACAACATTTCCCATTCGGTTTCAACATACTTTCATGGCTGTCATAAAAGTTCAAGATGTGTAAAGCAAGGAATCAAGAGAAAAAGAACCAAGATATTCATCCTTTAGAAGAATTCCTTCATCAAAAGAGCACAATTTTCATCTTCCTTGAGGCCTTAAAAACGTGTAGCATGGCTAGGGAAGCAAAAAGGCAGCATCATTTCCATATTCCCTCTCAAGCCCGAGAGCCACCACCATAAGGTAAAGGGGGATCAATCCCACTAAACCTTGTCTCCCTTCACGCGTGTGCTTTTGGTGATGATCAAGAGTATTTTGGGTGTTGCATGTTGGTTCTATGTTTTTTGTGTCTTGATCCTTGATGCCTTGAAGTCTTTTAATGATTGCATGTTAATTATGCTATATGTTGTTGCTTTTTAGAATAGTCCATGGTATTATTTTGTTGATTGGGAGGTTCTTCTTCTATCTTTTTTTTTGCGATTGTTAAAATTACATGATGGTTGGCTAAGTATTATTTTGTTGGCTTTCTTAGATATTAGATCACTCTTGTCTTTCTTTGTTGATTCCATATACAAAAAGTTGAAAATCCCTTAAAAAAATGCATGATTCTTGTTTTCTTAGTTTCCTTCAATTGCATTTTGTTGTGTCTAGTAAAATTTCAGAATTTTATGCTATTTCGTATGCTTTTGATTTTTGGTTTTGCACCATAGTACATTCGGCCATATCCATTAAAATTTGAAAGTGAAAAGCTTTGATCTTCTAAAGCTAAGTAGGTCTTGTTTGGTGCATCTTAGAGCCTTATCATTGCCTTTAGGTTTTATGTTGATGTCGTGAGTAGTATATGTTGACTCTATGCCATTAAAATTCATTATTTTAATTGGTATTAAGGCTCCAATTCTTTTTTTAAAACCATCTCCTCTTTTGGTGGTTGTGAGTGCTTAAAATTTAGGCTTATTAGTTTCTTTCAATAATCTTTTGTTCTAGGATTTATTTGGTATTTTCTATCCAGCATTTTAGGTACATCATAAATCTTAATTTTCATATTTTTCTTTACATAAAAATTGTCAAAAATACTATACCTTCCATACCCTAAATCGTATGGTAGAAGATGCATGAGCTTGTGTAAGGAAAAGGTGCTTAAAAATTGAATTTTAGTCCATAATCTTGGTCGGTTTTAGGTTGATTGCAAGTGTTGTAATTCTATTTTAGAAAGGGAAAAAGAAAGATAAAAAAGTGTGAAAAACAAAAGAGAAAAAGAAAAAGTTTGAGCCCTCATAAAAAATTACAAACTTCAAGGGCTTTTTAGCAAAAATTGAAAAAGAAAAGTGTAACCCCTTGTAAGAAAAAGAACTGGCACAGTTTTGGTTAGCCTTTGAAGCCTAATTCATTGTTGATATTTGTATAAGAAATATCCTATCAAAATTCAATTTTGCATCAAAAGCCTTTTCCTACACAAAGTTTTATTTTAGAGTTCTAGGGTTTGTGTGTGTGCTTGTTTCATTGAATGTATTTAATTTTTTGCTTGTCAAGTTTTGTTTAGTTCTTTGTGTGTCTCAGCAATACCATAAATCTTAGTGTACAAACTCCTTTCAATTGTTCTTTATTGCTTTTAGGTTAATTCCTTGTCAAACATCAATTCCACTTTGAGTATCTTTTTCAAATTTTAACTTTTGCTTGCTTATCCTTTTCTTATCTCAAGTTTTGTCCTAGTGTTTTCTTGCCTTCGAAATTCTTGGGATTAGTTCTTAATCTAAATTCTAGGGGTATCATACTTGAGGATAGAAGGTAAGAGTGACAATTGTTTAAGGTTGAAAGAGCTTGATCCCTAAATTAGAGAAGTGATTAAGTGAAACACTTAAGAGAGAGTGACTTTGGATTTTTGTTGATTTACACTAACATCATCTTTGACTTTACTTTTGTATGGCTATTAAATAAATAATGGTGGACACTTGAAGGCTTGAAGACCCTTGTAAGGAGAGCAAAGCCTTGTAACAAATAAACACAAAATCCAATTTCAATTTTTGTGTATTTCCATCTAAGTCCTTATATTTTGGACATTTACTTTTCAAGCAAAAAGGACTTTGTACTTTTGGATAAATTTTACTAGTTGACCTAGGAGTAAATTCTGCTATTGAATTGCATAGTACATAGTAGTTGCATTTTTAACTAATTTTTGTTAATAGTTGTTAGGGTTAGTTGTATAAATTTGGTTAACTGTTAGGTACTTATAACTTCTAAACTACTGTTAGTTAAGATTGTGAGGTTGTTGAACTAAAATTGGTTAGTGGTTAGATTCTAATAACTGAAATTGTTAGGGTGGTTTCAACTAATTAGGTTAGTTCCAACAATAATAAGTCCTTAATAAACATTTAGAAGTTGTTAATTGTTATACCTAATTTTGTTGTTAGTTTTCCCTATCAAAACCAAAATTTAGGAGTAAGTTAGGATTAATGTATTTTGTCTAAAAACATCATAATAAACATAGGAAAACATCTTAGGTAGACAACCTAGCATAGTTCTTAGTGCAAAACATCTTAGGAAGACAATTTTTGTTCCTTTGCATCTTAGGTTTTCATTTTCATTTTAATCCTTATATTTTCATCTGCTTATTTGATTTCCTAACATGTAGTAAAGCGATAAAGATAATATGTCCCCGCTTAGGTTGATTATGGAAAATCTAAATAAAATCAACACTAGGTTAGGTAACCTAGAAAATAAAAATGATCAATCTAGACATAGAAACAAAGGTAGAAATCAAAGACACACTAGGCATCAAGAGAGTGAAAATGAGGATGAATTTAGGTCAAGGACACATTATAAAAGGGATGATGTAGGATTAAGAGAAGTAAAACTAGAAATCCCACCCTTTCATGATAAAATTGGTGTGGAGACCTATCTAGAATGAGAGATGAGGGTTGAGCTGTGGCGCCCTAACTCCATTATCCGATATTATAGATATCTACTTCTAATGAATAAAAAGTAGGGGAACATTTTCACGTTTATTTTTCATCACTTAATTAAGGCACACCACAATTCAAAACTTATGATAACTACCTTAGATCTAGTTGTAAACCAACCCATGTGTGAAGATATGAGAAGGTGAAAATTAATCAAGTACCTAATCAACTTCATCAATATACGAAATTGTCATGCACAAGACCTCTATTTCTCATATTGAACATTAATCATTCACAATCAAGGTGCATGCTCATAAACCTACATATTCAAGTCTAATGGTCTATATCATGAACATCTACATCAAAGCTTTTCTAAGAACCTAATTAGGTGACAATACCATTCATACATTCTAATAAAGCATCCATTTTTGCTTCTTATCAACTAGGCCTCTTAATATACTCATAACTAGGAGGTATACATCATATTATCCCATCCTACATACCTTGCACCAATTGTATGATAAAAATTCAGCATTTACACTAACATAAACAAAGCTTCATAAATCCACTCCATAACTACTTCTATACAACATACACAATTTTGTGACATAATATCAACTTTCATGCATAATTCCTCATTCATAAAGATTCATGATCATCAACCTCCAATATATCAACAAGTTCATAGCTCAATATCTAAATCAAAATATACCAACAATTAATCTAACGAACTCAATCAGAATTCTAAAAACTTAGGCATATACATCCATAGTCAAGCTATACAAAATAATGCATATACATATCAAATTCTATAAAGAATTTAAATCAACATGTTCAAAAAGAAGAATACCGGCTAAATCAAATGAGACACCCTCTTCACAACGAGCCGCCTCCACAAAGAGTGTACCTCTCCACTATCTCAACCTACATCACAAGACTAAAATGGACAACATGGAGAGTGAGTATATTTTCTCAATGATGAACAATTGTAATGATAATTTCATGTATATTGAAGCAATCTTACATATTTCATTCAACATATCCAATCTTATTGATACAATACATTGACTATAATTGACAATAAAACTCACACTTCATACACCCCAAAGGCCAACTCATGCCAAAAGCTTTAAATATCAATCTCATTTCACCAATAATAATCATCACTACATTTGTACAATAGCCACAACACCAACAATATATCCCAATTCAAGGTACTCATAAGGCATATTCATTTTAGATACATTAATTCAAATGTCATGCCCTCACAAATAATGCATATACTATTCAATAAGTAATGCATATACAATGAGACCAACTTAGAACAAATTCCATTTCCTCTTTATGTGCATGTTTCACTCATGCGACTTATAACCACACATAGTTGTTTAATGTATAGAACCAACGCAAGGTTTCTTTCTCAAGAACAACGCAAGATCAATAATATGTCACATGGTATCCGCTTCGACCACGCATAGTCGTTTACAAAATCAACCAATGTGAGATTGTTATTCTCAAGATCAATGCAATATCATTATTTATCACACATTAGGTATGTTATGCATGTCATGAGATGTAAAAGTGCACTTAATAGTCTCAACTTTTCACATAATCCAATTCATTATCATGCATAAGCCAAAAAGTCACATCAAGGCATATCACCATCACAAACATCAATTTACCACCAATGTCATTCAAGAGTCCTACTTTACATATTCATCACACATAGTCGCAATAGAAGCAACCAAGATCAATATGCAAATATACATCACGCATACATTCACTATCAATATCAAGGACATGCATTTAGAAAATAAATTCCTCTCCTACCTCAAGAGAAGTACTCTGACAGGTTGGAGGAGTTGGATGGTCCCTCTTCGGAAGAATGGTCAAAGCCTACACTAAATAAGTGTAATCTTTTTGTGATGTTCACAACTCCATATTTTATGCACATACTTCATACTAACCCATGAAAGTTTCATTCTTGAGATTTTTAGGAGTATTATGAATTCTTCCAATATTTTCTTCAATACTTGTAAATTCTAGAACCTTGTCTAAAAATTGTCAATTTTCAAGAATCACTCATGAGGTCTTACAAGACTCCTAATAAACCTCTCCCCTTACTTTAATTATTTACATTACTTCACCTTTTGTAGACAACAAGTTTCTCTCTACTAATAATTCAATTAACTTATTCTTCACCCATTAATACATAGCCCATTTGGTAGTGATTTTTAGTTGTTAGATCAAATCATGATAATTCTTTAGAAACACATGTTACTTACCAAGTTTTCCATCGCATAGTAATTTTAGTCAATCTTGCCCTTTATCCTCCTAAGACAACTAATTTGTCACTAATGGTCTTCAAATATTCAAGTGTCTTATTACAACTCTTTAGTGTCACCTATTATTCATAATGAATCTTCTATTATTACCAATCACAAGTAACACTCCCTAAACATGGTTATTTCTAATTCTACATCATAACTTAAGTTCTCTAACCTACTTACATGACCAAGTCACTTATCACCTACAACAACATTCTCTAAGTTCAATTAGTAGCCTTTTTTATGCCTAACATAATCCAATGATATTTTCTAGGCCAACAATCTTTTCTTTCAAATTTAATGGTTCATGTTCTTCACCTAATTCTTTATCAACATTATACTTTTTCCTACCTCTTTCACTCATTGACCAATACTAACATTTTCTCAATTCCATAATTATTCTCTTAAGTTCTAATATGCTCCAACAAGATTATCTAATCCAATGACATGCCTAATGCTCATCAATCCTTTATGCCCTTCATTTAAGTAATCTCACATTCTACTCTTTGTCAACCAACAATTATCCAACATTAATTCTAATTAATAACCCACACCTAACAAGAGTTTTCAATCCCATTAACAAGGTCAACATATTTATGGACTTATTCATGTCACTATTCCAACACTAAATATATTTTAAAACTTACAATCAATCTTATACTTTCTACCAACACCTAATATATTTTAGATCATTACCTAAAGTCTCATAACTACTTTAAAACCATCCATAGGCCATTTCAAGTCTAAAACAAAATTCTTTCCTTAAATCAAAGTAAGCTCTAGGTTTCCAATCTCGCATCTAATGCCAACCAATATCAATTGATGTATTTCAACAACAATTAATTTCATTCTAATAACTGTTTTACATCAATTTCAAGCCACTAGAAACATTATTCAACAACAACAACAAAGGATTCCCAATGGTTACCTATCCTAAAGTTTAGGGTTCCACATGCATTTTCATCAATTTTTCCAACACTAACATCATAACTTACATACTCTAAGCTATCATCAGTAAGGCAATTAAGGGTTTTTAACATGCCCCAATGGAATTCAAGATTCCAAACTCAAGAGAGCAAGAGGAGGTAGCAGAGTTAGGGGCCAAATACCAAATGTTTGAATGAGCTCCACCAATGTGCAAAGAAAAACCTCTAAGGACCTATCAATTTCGTCACCCAAGGTTAGGCAAAACAGGGGAATTTTTAGTTTTTGCCATGGATGAAGGGGAGGAAAAGAATATAGAAGAAATAGGGAAAGGAGAAGGAGAAACATGGAGTCTAGGGGTTTTAAGCCATTACGTTGTGTTTTCTTCAAAAAGAAAACCTCAACATTAGCTATGGAGGAAGCAAGCTCCAAACGTGAAAATGGAGAGGGATGAAGAGGATGAGTGTTTCATTTTTCCCCTGTAGAGTGGCTGCTGGTTTTCGAAAAAATGGGGAGAAGGAGTAGAGGGAAAGTCACTTATCCATGTATGCAATTACCCTTGTGCCCTTCACTTGAAATTTTTGGTTCCAAGGCCCAAATTTTTGGCAAAATCTGATTTGGGCCATAAGTTTGAGATCTAGAACAGCCCAAAATATCATTGATGGTCAGCTCATTTAATTGGGTGAAATTGGTCATGTTTTGGCTCGAAAACGAAGCGTTTTTATCACCCGGGCCCCCCGAACGTCTAATTAATCATCTATAAATTTTTCAGGGTTTATTTATGGGTTTAAAATATTTAATTGAGTGTTTTCTAATACTCAATAATTATTTTTGGGTAAGTGAATTTTTGAGGCCCAATTGAGGCCCATTGCCCAAACCGGTCATTTTCCGACATTAAACGACGTCGATAAATCCCGAATAATCCACAATAAATTCCAAGACTGCTTAAATTAATTTTAACTCATCGTCGAGACATAAATATTTATTCCTAATAATGATCTAATGTTTCTCATCCCGTTGGGTCTGTCTCTGTATTCTGCTCGTACGTCGTTCATTGCTTAAATGACGGCAGTAATCGCCGTATTCGTCGTATCAACTCAAGGGGTCCATGATAAATTTTTCTACATGTATAGGACATCAAATAATTATTTCCTATAATTGTTCTATTTATTTACTCCAATTAATTAATTTTACTTAAATTTCTGGGATGTTACAATTCACCCCTCCTAAAAGAAATTTCATCCTCGAAATTCACATACCTGAAGTAAATATCTCCGGGTACCGCTTCCTCATGTCATCCTTACGCTCCCACGTGATAGTGCTCACATCCCCATGTCTTCATGCCACTTGCAGAAATGGAATCAACTTGCTCCGCAATCTCTTGGTAAAATATTCGACAATCTTAGCAGAGACAGGATGAATAGTCAGATAATCTCTGACCTCCACATCATCAACACTGAGTACATGAGAAGGGTCGTACACGTATTTCCTCAACTAAGATTCATGGAACATATCATGTAGATTCGCCAAGTGAGGGGGAAAAGCGATGTAGTAAGCATCCTCGCCAATCCGCTCCAGAACCTCATAGGGACCAATGAATCGAGGGCTCAGTTTTCTACTCTTCAAGGCTCTACCAACACCCTTGTCACGAGAAACCCGTAGGAACAAATGATCACCAACTTAAAACTCAAGTGGCTTCCTCCTCTTATCATAATAACTTTTCTACCGGTCTTGAGCAATTTTCATTTTCTCTTGGATCATCCTAATTTGCTCGGTAGTTTCCTTAACAATTTCAGGCCCTAAGGCTAAATTCTGACTAACCTCAAGCTAACACAAGGGGTCCTATACTTCCTTCCATATAATGCCTCATATGGTGCCATGCCGATACTAGAATGGAAGCTGTTGTTGTAGGTAAACTCAATTAAAGGCAAGTATTTCACCCATGATTCATTGTGTTCTAAAACACATGCACGCAACAAGTCCTCAAGACTCTGAATAGTCCTCTCAGATTGTTCGTCCGTCTGAGGGTTGTAAGCTGAGCTCAACTTCAATATAGAGCCCATTGCCTCATGTAGGCTTCCCTAAAATCGAGAAGTAAAGTATGGGTCTTTATCAGAAACAATACTAGAGGGCACCCCATGTAATCTCACTATCTTTTTAATGTACAACTGTGCCAAATCCTCCAAGGAACTCTTCATTGTAATCAGTAGGAAATGTGCACTCTTCATCAATCAGTCCACAATCACCCAAATTCTATCATAGTTAGGCCTTGCCCTTGGCAAACCGGACACAAAGTCCATAGTAATAGCATCCCACTTCCATACTGGGATATCAAGAGGTCTCAAGGTACTAGAAGGTCTTTGACGCTTAACATTAGCCTTCTAACATATAAGACATGAAGCCACATAACTAGCAATATTCCGCTTCATCCCAGGCCACTGGAAATTCTTCTTCACATCTTGGTACATCTTAGTCGCACCAAGATATATACTGGAGATGCTTTTGTGAGCCTCCTCAAGTACAGTTCTTCTCAAATCACTAAAAGAAGCTACATATACTCGACCTTTCACACGCCATATGCCATCATTACCTTCAATAAGGAATAAGTTCTTTCCACCTTCCTGAGATCTCCTCATCTCACTTAAATACTCATCATCTACCTGCTTCCCATTCACAAGATCAAGGAACTCATTACACACCTTCAAGGTAGCAAAGCACAACTTCTTTGTATATTTAATCTCGACCCCAACATTCAAATTATGAAACTCCTCAATCAACTCAAGCTCTTTGACCATCATGGCCTATAGATGCAAAGACTTTCTACTAAGAGCATCCGCAACCACATTAAATTTTCTAGGATGATACTTCAACTCAAATTCATAGTCCTTCAAGAACTCCATCCATCTTCTTTGACGTATGTTCAACTTTTTTGATCAAAGAGGTATTTTAAGCTTTTGTGATCACTAAAGACTACAAATCTCGAACCATAGAGATAATGGCATCAAATCTTTAAGGCAAACACAACCGTTGCCAACTCCAAGTCATGAGTAGTGAAATTAATTTCGTGTGGTCTCAACTGGCATGAAGCATAGGCGATCACGCGCTTCTTCTACATCAAAACACATCCAAGACCATGCTTGGAAGCGTCACAATACACTATAAAGTCTTTCTGCAAGTCAGGCAACGCTAGTATAGGTGTAGTAGTGAGTTTCATCTTCAACTCTTCAAAACTCTTCTCACACTTAATATTCCACACAAACGGCTGGTTCTTTCTAGTCAACTTCATCAAAGACCTAGCAAGATGAGAGAATCCCTCAATGAACCTCTTATAGTATCCGACAAGACCAAAAAAACTCTGAATCTTAGTGATAGTTGTAGGCCTAGATCATGCCATAACTGCCTCAACCTTATAGGGATCAACCGAAACGCCTTCCGTAGATATCACATACCCAAGAAATTAGACACTCTCCAGCCAAAATTCACACTTAGAGAGTTTAGCATAAAGTTATTTCTCCCTAAGTATACCCAACACCAATCTCAAATGTCTTCACGCTCTTCGTGGCTCTTGGAATATACCAAGATATCATCAATGAACACCACCACAAACCGATCAAGGTAATCATGAGAGATACGGTTCATGTAGTCCATGAACACAGCTGAAGCATTAGTTACCCTGAACGGCATCATAACATACTCGTAGTGTCCATACCGCATCTTGAAAGCGGTTTTTGGGATGTCTTCGGCCTTCACCCTGATTTGGTGGTAACTAAAATATAAGTCAATCTTGGAGAACACCATAGCATCTCTCAACTGATCTAACAAGTCATCTATACGTGGTAGAGGATACTTGTTCTTGATCGTTATCTTGTTCAATTGGCGAAAATCAATACACAATCGCGTCGTTGCATCGTTCTTCTTCACTAGCAATACAGGGGCTCCCCGAGGGGACATACTAGGTCAGATGAACTCTTTCTCAAGTAACTCCTCCACTTGCTTTTTTAATTTAGTTAACTCCATAAGAGACATCCTATAAGGAGCCATAGAAGCCGGTTTCACACCTGGAATGAGATCAATAACAAATTTAACCTGCTCAAGGGGTTGGAATGATTAGTTCTATCAGCAAGAGATAACAACATGCAAAGTTGGGATATACCTTACATATCAAATTTGCCGACGCTTGGAGAAAGAAAGATGATGGTTCTTTGTTGGCAATCAACCATGACTTTGTTGGTGGAAAGCCAATCCATACCGAGAATAACCTCCAAGTCTCTCATAGGTAAACAAACGAGGAAGACAATGAATCTTCTTCCCTCAAGTAACATCTCAACATCGTCATAATGTGTAACTGATCTTAGACAAGCACCGGTCAGAGTAGTGACCATAAGAGCATTTTTCATTATATTTACCGACAATCTCAACCGCCGAACACACTCCTCAGATATAAAAGAGCGGGTAGCACCTGAATCATAAATGACATACACTGTAGAACCAAGTATCTCACACTTACTTTCAATCAAATTACCAGCTCATGCAGCTTCCTCTCCGGTCACAGCAAAGATCCTTCCTGGAGTCTAGGTAGTGTCTCCTCCAGTGCCACCACCATATATCCCACCGATGTGGCCGCCACGATCAACGGTCCGTCCGCTAGTGGCCCCATTACCGTGTCCATGACCACCAGTGTGGCTTCCATGATTTATAGGAGCAAGAGTAGTAGGATGTGTAGGAATGTTGGCTGGAACATTAGGTCTCCGTTCAAGTAGAGGACCTGTAAGTCGGATGTGACCCACTTGGTCATAGTTGAAGCAAACAATACCTTCTCGGTATACACAGTCTCTAGCATAGTGAGCTCTTCCAAATTTAGTGCATCGTGGCCCATAAGCATTTGCATTGCCCCGGCAAAGGTTGACACCAAAACTACCGCCCCTACCTTGGGTAACAGAAGAAGCACCTCTCTGAAACTGTCCTCTCCTGGAAGTACCGCGCCTCTTGAAGCTGGATTACTGACCCTTCAACCTAGAGTCAAACCTAGAGGTGTGTCATGGGGCATGCTCCTTATAAATACGACACTTTTTCATAAGCACCGTGAAGCTTCTGATCTCCTGGTGGCAAATGGCCCTCTAGATGTCAGAACGTCGGCCATTCTCAAACTTTACACATTTAGAAGCTTTTGTCCCCTCTTGCTAGTATGGAGGGTAGAACTCATACAATTCCTCAAACTTGGAAGCATACTCTTCCACAGACAGGTTTCCTTGCTTGAGCTCCATAAACTCAAGCTCCTTCTTGCTTTTGTAGCTCAGGCATATACTTTCTCATCAACTCAAACTTGAAATTCTCCCAAAGCAAGGGAGTAGCAGCTGTAACACCCTAAATTTTAAAAAAACAATTTATGGAATAATGGTAATTAATTATTTATGGTTAAATAATTATGGGAGATTTTATTAGACACTAGAGGTGAATTATCGTTAAATTAAGAATTACCGGAACCGGGTGATTTAACAGATGATGTAGGACCCACTTGGTCAAATTAAATAATTGATGGGTCTAGAATGTTTGGAAAATTATTGTGGTTGTGGTGTTATAGTTGAAATAATTTTTAGTCTCAAGGAAATAATTAATTGGACTCGACATATGTTATTAAACGGGGAAATTACGAGCCAAATGGAATTAAAAGAAAACCAAAAATCCCAATTTCTCCTCTCCTTTCCACCGTTGCATTTTCCCACCTCTCTTTTGGTCTTTTGCACATTGGACAATGTGGATTTATTATGCTTTGGTAAAAGCAAAATGTGACATGGTTTTAACCATTAGACAATGTCCAATTTTTACACAAATTTCCTTCTCCCTTCTCTCAATTTTCGATAGCTCTTCTTCTCCCATCTATCTTTATTTTTCTTCTTCTCTTCCACCCTCTTCATCTCCAAAACCATGTGTTACTATTCCATCTTCATCTCTTGCCAAAATTAAAAATAAAACTTAGATTTATGAAGCTTATATGGAATTTTCGGGGCAACTATTTGGAGGGTTCTCAATCCTCTTCTCCATTTTATTTTGGGCATTGGCATGGATGTGAGGTAAGGATTTCTTGCCTCCTTGCTATTTCATTTGTGGTTTTTAAGTTATTTAAGTTGAAATGATAATGTTAGAAGTTGGGTTATTGAAGAAAATGATAAACCCTAGGTTGGATAGTTTGAGAATGTTATTCTTGATAATGGTTTTGTGTTGAATAGATGAGGGTTATTAAGTTTATGAGGATTCTTGGAAAATGGTGGATTTTAGGTGTTGTTGGGTGATTTTGATAAAAACCCTAAGTGTTGATAGTTTTGGGGTTTTGGCAAAATTGATGAGTTAAATGATTTTAATGCCTTAGGATGGTTTTATATGGGGAATGAATGTTTGGAAACATTGGTATTGATTCTTGAGGTTTGGGAGATGTGTGTATATGATTAGAAGAGTTAAATCCCTTGAGTATTGGCAACTATAATGATGGTAATAATGGTTGAAGACCATTGATAGTGGATTAAGGAAATGTATACTTGATTTGATAAATCCTTATACCATGATAAATGTCATAAGAAATTATTGATTGATGATGGTCTTGAATAGAGTCAAGAGGCTTTTAACGGATTTGAATGAATTGTGATGATGATTGGATATTTATTAAGTTGGTTAGCCCCTTAAGATTTAGAAAATCTTGGTTTTGGGAAAGGAATTCCTGAAGTCTAACACAATGGTATGAATTGGTGTCTTAGCAAGTCTAGGACTTGATACAAGCCCCATATGATATCAACAATTTATTAGGATTGTGGTGCTACCTTGTGTAATGGCTTATTAATTGAATGCATGCATGCGTAATATGTAGATTGTCTTTCGGACGATGATGCGAAATAATCAGAGCGTTTGGATTACGGTTCTTCTCTCGAGGTACGAGAGGGGTTTAAATTTCAAATTGCATGAGTGAATAATTATTAATTATGTATATGTATGAACTCATGCATTGCCTTGCCATGAACGTGTAAAATTTTTGAATTGATAATATGATGAATGATGGCTTGGCCTTTGTTGAATGTTATGTAAATATATATATATATATATATATATATATGAGATGATGATAAGTGTTGAGTGGTCATTTTATTGGACATGAATTATTTGTTAATGAAAATCTATGAATAGATGAATTACTTGAGTTGTGAGGTAGTGTTTATGATAATTGTGCACAATGATATGTGTGGCTATAAAATAAAAATGGTTAGAAGCCCCTCTTATGTAGTTGATGAATTAGAAAATGAAATGGAGAGGTATAGCTTGTTGGATTAGGCCTAAGAGTATGGTTTCACCCATGTATGATGATTGGATTAGACCAATTTTACAATGGATAGATTGTTCCATGTGATAATAAGTGAAAAATTTGAGTGTTGAGTGTGTGATGGTTAATCTCGCTCATGCAAGTTGGGATCTCGCTTAGGCGAGAGTCCATGCATCAGAGGGGTGGCCTCTGGCCCAATCTCACTCAGGCGAGAAGAGGTCTCGCTCAAGCGAGACGTGTGTGGAATAGGTGGATGAGCTACTGGATGAATCTCGCTCAAGTAGGTATGGCTACGCTTAAGTGAGCGAGATGGAAATGGTCCTGGATGGATCTCGCTCAAGCGAGTAGTGAGGCTAGTGGAGTCTCACTCAAGCGATGCAAGCATGAAATTGATACTGGAGTATTTTCGCCCGAGTGAGTGGCTGGCCTTGGGAAGCCTCGCTCGAGCGAGCGAGTCTAAAATGAGACACTGGAGAAATCTCGCTCAAGCGAGAGTGGCCCGCTCAAGCGAGATCAGGGCCTGATACTTAGAAAACCTCTTCGCTCAAGAAAAAATTTAGGGTGCTCCAGCGACCCACCTCAATCTCGCTTGAGCGAGTTGCGTAGTGAGGAATTTTATATTATTTTCTTATTTTGGCTGATATTTAACCCCTTTCTATTATGAAAAACTGAGGAAAATAAGATGGAGGCATACAATGATGGCATGTATGGTGGTATCCTATATCGATTTAGGTATTGGAAATCTTATATGTATATATGCCAAAATATGGTGAATAATATGGAAGTATAATAATGAGGTTGTGAGATACACCCTTATGTGATTATGAAACTAATGAAGGGATGGCTAAAAGACATAGTATTTATTATAGATTGATGAATCGGAGATGATATCGATAATAAGTAATGATGACTGATTATTAGTATTAATAATATGATGTATACCACTATGTGTGATACAATTGCGATCCTGCATGTGTGGTTTGAATTATATTAATGAAGTGTTGTGAATGCCACACCAATATATGTATAGATAAAACAATGATAATGATAAATGAAATGAAAATCCACTAAATGATTATGTGTTGGTGTTGATGAAAGATAAATGAATGTTAATGATGATTTGTGATGTTTGTGATGCCATTGTGGTAGATTGTAAGTGTTGACTTTCATGTGAAATAAATGATACAATAAGATGAAAATGCCACATATAAAACTTGAAAAACAATGGCTAAAACCAACGATGATAAAATCCACTAAGGTTTGTATGGTGGTGTTGGTGATTATGATGATGATGTTTGATGAGTGGCATTTAGGATGCACAGTGTGAGAAATGCATTTGATTTGCATTACATTGCATCCATGGCATATCATTCGCTGTCTATGTGGAATGTTAGGGGGTTCCACTAGGCAGGCCCAGTGGAAGGGCGGCTCAGTGCACGAGTATTCTTGTTGTTTCCCCTGTGACTCGGTGTGTGAGTCACAAAGCTGCCCTTAGTTTGGTGATGAGGCACCCTATGTGGCAGGCCCAGTGGGCGGGCGACTTTGTGATGAGCAAGTACCTCGGTGTCCAATGGGACACGGTTCTCTCGATGTGTGTTCGGGAGGGGCCCGTAGCACTTTTAGCAGTTGAGGCCATGTTGTTGATCCACAAGTCACGGGGTGACTAGTGCTACAGATGGGCGATAGTGGTTTGGTACCAGTAAAAGATGTTGTTGATATGCATGCATGCTTTGAGATATGTGTACACATTATTCTACTGCAGTAGGGGCATAGTAGCACGCCTATGCTTGACCCATACTTGGTGTTATTCCCACAGTTGGATCCGCATTTGTTGTCTATTCCATTGTGCATATGCATTAGCCATAAGAGCATTTGCATATAGCATGGAGATATGCCAGAAGGTGATGATAATTAATGATGATTGAGATTGTGGTATGGTGTCGATGAGATGGGTAATTGAATATCTAAAGACCGCATAAAATCAATAAATGATATAATTACCATGAAACAATATTGAATATGACGATGTGTATGTTATGGCCCCATGTGATGAAGGGCATAATTAATTATGATTGATGATAATGATGTTAGCCCATAGTTTGAGAAAAGACCTGAATGGTCGATATTGATGACGTTGACCCATTGTGGCATTGTGGTAGATGTGTATATGCCTGCTTTGTTATGACTTGATTAATAAATATGAGATATGTATAAGTTGTTGAATTTATAATTCATGATGATCATTGGTGTGTGTAGCAAAGCATACATGATGTTGATATGCATATGCACATAATTTTAATTGTATTCACACTAGTGTAAAAATTGGATATAACAACTGGATATAATCATGGGTTAAAGTGGATCAGTGTATTTTTGGAATTATAAGGTAAACGATATAATTAGGGAAAACTATATATCCATGGTTAATATCATAACCATGATGGTACCCATCAATATATAATCACTGTTGAGGAGTCAACCGTGGATATACAGTACCTGAAATATATATCCACGGTTGACTACACAACCGTGACTATATATGGATGGGTATGATCATGGCTCTGATGTTATTCATGAATATATATTGATGTCTATAATTATAGTTGTATTTCCAATTGTGGATATATAATTTAGGTTTTAGGGTTTAATCACTGGGGACTATATGTCCACGGTTGTTTCTATAACTGTGATTATAGAGTTAATATTTATCCACGGTTGTGGTCTTAACCATCGTGATAGAGTTAGCATTTATTCATGGGTGTTTGTTCAACCGTGAATATATGTGTAATATATTCAAGGTTTCAAGGGGATCCGTGATTATATATGTTTTCAGAAACTTCAAAAGCCGTGCCTGTAGGCTTTTTTATCCTTCTCCTTCTTTCGCGCTAGTCTTCTACTACTTGTCCTCGACCTCTCTGTGCTTGCTTTCATTTTCTTGTTGGTTCTCTTCCCTATTTTTCCTTTTCTTGTCATCGTCCCGTTCAGGTAAGTGTTATCTGCCTCTATCTTTTTCCCTATATGCTGCATTGTGCCTTTGCATGACATTCTCTTTTTCTGTTTGGCTATGCAGAGCACATACGTTGGTGGTTCCCTGAGCGTCGTGCCCTTCTTTATTTCTTCATTCAGGTAGGTTCTGTCTTCCCTAAGTGTTTTCTTCCTCTATCTTTTCCCTATGTGCTGCATTGTGCCTTTGTCATGATGTTCTGTGGTTCTGTTTGGCTGTGGTTCTGTGGTTCTATTTTCTTCCTCTATCTCTTCCTCTATCTTTTCTTCCTCTCAAGTTTTTTGATTTGATCACTACTGTGTAAGAAAAATCATACAAATAATATACTTTATTTGATTTTGGAATACTGATTAACTAGTTGAATTTGTCTTTAGTTGATGCTTAAATCCAGGAAAAAAAATATAGATATACAGTACTTAGGCATCCTATTCATCATATTCTCGAATCCTAAAATTTGAATAAGATAAATTTAAAGAATAACTCAATGTTCATAAGATGATACTTTGTTTCTTTTGCTAACCATGAAACTGGATTGAGGCCTAAGAAGACACAAAATCCGAAAGTAGACCTTATGCCATCTAGCTTGAGTGGAGTTATTGGTGATTAGGATGTCATTAAAAAACTAATTACATTTAATATAACATTACCATGTTTTTCTTATGACCTCTTAGTTAATATGCTCCCTTGCCACCAAGACCATGATATTTATTTATTTGAGACAACCTACATAACTTGCTTTATTAGGAAGAAGATAAGCTAACAAAAGTGATTAGGACAATAATGACCAAACACAATAATAACATATATGACATCAAAGTAATGACCATAAAATTTTCTTATTTTCTTAATGGTTCTTTTAGGAATCAAATATTTTTTTATTTATTTAATCAATTGAGTTATGGATTGCAAAGTGTTTTTTAATCTTGCTAACTCATTTGGATATAAAATACTACAAGTGAGTGGAAATTTTTTTGAACAAGTCTTGCTAAATTAAATCTTATTCTGTTCATGTTTTGTTGGAATATAAAACTCTAGTTTATTCTTTTATTGATGATATTTTTCACTCATAAGGAGAACAACTCAAGGTGATAACTTAGAAAACTTGGTACTTTGCATCAATGAACCGTAGTTCCCCGTTTGAGATTCGACACAAATGGTCATTGAATTAATTGATTTCATCGTTTGTGTTAAATCCTGAATTATCCGTTTGGACAGTTTGGGATGAACAATTGTTTTTATACGTCGTTGGTATGTACAAGTTAGGAGTTATTTTAAAATTTGATAAAGTTTCGGTAGAAAAAGTGAGATTGATCATAGCACCTTATACACAGTTGGTATGAATCGAAGTTGGATAACTGCATCACACATAAGTCTAGAGTACGAGGGGGGAGTTGAATCATTTATAGAATTTGTAGCAAGGAATGCTGAGGAGGTGAATGGAAGGTATTTTTGCACTTGTGTTAAATGCTTGAACCTACATCGGCTAGACTTAGAAGAGGTGCGAGACCATCTACTGTGTGATGGATTTCTGCGCAGTTATACCCGTTGGATATGGCACGGTGAAGATGTGGTAGTGCCAAGTACCAGCTCTCAAACTGAAAATCGAACCTCGATGCATGAAACAAATGTCGACATGGATGAACAACTTGAGGATATGATCCGAGATGTGGGGGTTGAAGGTTTTAAGAAAGCTCATGTATATACCACTCTGTGTGAGGATTTTGAGTAGCCGTTGTATCAAAACTGCATCAATTTCATGAGGTTATCAGTAGTTTTACAATTGTTTAATTTGAAGGCCATAAACGGGTAGACGGATAAAAGTTTTACTAACTGAAGTTGTTGAAAGAAATGCTCCCAGCTGGAAACACCTTACTGAATCGTAACTATGAGGCCAAAAAGGTGTTGTGTCCTATGGGTTTAGAGTATGAAAAAATACACGCATGCCTAAATGATTGTATATTATTCTGGGGTGAGTATGAAATGCTGCATCGATGTCCTAGGTGAATCGATTCCTAAAGGTGCATGAATAGATTCGCCATTTCCATGAATTGATTCACAAGAGTGCATGAATAGATTCGTCATTTCTATGAATTGATTCACAAGAGCGCATGAATAGATTCACCATTTCCATGAATTGATTCATAAGAGCGCATGAATAGATTCGCCATTTCCATGAATTGATTCATAAGAGCACATGAATAGATTCACCATTTCCATGAATTGATTCACAAGAGCGCATGAATAGATTCGCCATTTCCATGAATTGATTCATAAGAGCACATGAATAGATTCGCCATTTCTATGAATTGATTCATAAAAGTGCATGAATAGATTTACCATTTCCATGAATTGATTCATTGCACTGTACCTTCAAATAATTCAAACGCATAAATCTGATCCATGTCATAATTTTTGCTAATCATATTTTCCCCTAGTTATTCATCAATTGTTTTGCATCCAGTCCTTATTCTTGATCATTGTTCATGTCATGTCTTTATCAACCATATTTTCCCTTTGTTGTTCATCAAACACATTCATTTCTTGTTCATGTGCATTCTTTATGCTTGTACTTAGCCTTTGTCATCATGCTTGTCATTATCAAAATCTTACCCAATTACATTTTCCCCCTTTTTGATGATGACAGCTAATGTTACATATGCATTGCTAATGCGTTCTTCGTGCTTGAGTCTATGTTTGTCATTATCAAAACCTGTTTCAACATATAAACACACTAGGTGTGGGGTGTCACGGTATAAGAAGAAAAGGCAGATTCTGATGAGGTTTGTACTAAAGGGTCTCCTGCAACGGTGTTGTGGTATCTACCCATAGTTCCAAGACTAAAGCATTTGTTTGCCAATGTAGATGATGCAAAACTTATGAGATGGCATGCTCATGAAAGGGTTGTTGATGGACTACTTAGGCATCCGCCGATGGATCACAATGGAAGAAAATGGATATGATTTTTCTGGATTATGCCTATGAACCAAGAAATTTTAGGCTTGCACTAGCCACAGATGGCATGAACCCATTTGGGAACCTGAGCACAAACCATAGTTCGTGGCCTGTTTTATTGTTTGTTTACAACTTGCCGCCATGGCTGTGCATGAAGCGGAAATATGTCATGTTATCAATGATGATTTCTTGTCCATGACAACCAGGGAATGACATTGATGTATATTTAACTCCATTAGTTGAAGACCTCAAAATGTTGTGGAAAGACGGGGTTAATGTGTTTGACAGGTTTACGGGGCAATCATTCAAATTGCGTGCCATGCTATTTTGCACGATCAATGACTTTCCAACGTATGGTAACTTATCCGAGTACAACATGAAGGGTCATAAAGCTTGTCCTATATGTGAGGAGGGAACTAGTTCTATGCGGCTGCACCATGGTAGGAAAAATGTTTATCTTTGACATCGAAGGTTTCTTAAAGCGAATCATCGATTTCGTAGGTTAAAGAAGTCGTTCAACAGAGCGCAAGATTTTGAACTGGTGATAAGTCTTAAAAAGACTTAATTATTTTACCTTTAATTTAACTTAATCCATTAAATATTGTTTAGTTTGGCATCATTATTTAATAAATTGTCAATAATTCTTATTTTATTTATTTGTTTCAAAAGTGTTTAATTTATGCAAGAAAATGATTAAAAATAATAATTAGTTAAGGAAATTTGTTTATTTGTAAATTCACTAACCCAGCGTACATACGCTGGACAGCCAGTGTACAAACGCTAGGCAATTGTTTGTTTACATGTACAGGAGCAGTTCACGCTCAAGCTTGGTGGATACAAGCTCAAGCGAGAGATGCATGCAAAGTACGTAAAAAGAAAGGAAGGAAAACATGACCACGCTCAAGCGGACCATAGTCACGCTTAAGCGTGACTTCACTGCACCATGGATTTAACTCTCATACTCAAGCATGATTTCATTCAGCAATTCGAGCACTCGGTTAAGCGCAGGCCCTTCACGCTTAAGCGTGAAGGTGGTTATTTAATTTGCTATTTTTCCCTCCAAGTGAAGTGCTGCACCGTTGCTATTTCTATTCTGCTGTTGTAATGTAGTAACTTAAGTTTTGCGTTATAATTAATTATTTATTTGTAATTATGTAATTAGTTTAGTTAGTTTAATTATTAGTTAAGCTATCTTTGTAATTAATTAAGCTAGTTAGTTAGTTAGTTATCTATATATACTTGTACATACTCTGTAGAGAAAGGTGGAGAGGCAGAGTATAGAATAACACGATTCATTTTTCCATTTCCAATCTCTCTAATTCTTTTCTCTCTCTAAATTCTCTCATCCATGTCTCTTCATATTCCTTCGTCTGAATTTTCATGGGTTTCTAAACCCCTAGGGTTGGGATTGCGAAGGTTTGCAATGAATTCCTGAAAGTGTATTGAGGAAGTCAACTTCTAAATCATGAGGAGAACAAGCTGAGGAGTGGATCTATTTTGATGGATTGACAAATCTAGATCTGATGAAGAAACTCACCAGTAAGGAATCATGGTTAAGGCTTAGGTAACTTCCAGCTTCCTAACTAATTTAGGCCTAGTAATTAGGTGAATAGTTAGGGTTCAACCCCCAATTTCGCATTAGATTTCTCTGTAATTGAACACCTAAGGGATTAGGGTTTAATGCTTAGGAATTAGTGTTAGTTACCTAAGGAATTAGGGATTAACCATATGTGAATTTTCCTCTTGCATCTGAAGCTTGATTGAACCTCGATTGCATGTTTCTTGATGAAATTTTAAGCTGAAGTAATCCTAACCTACCTTCCATTAATCACATTTTACATTTTGTACTGTTTCTAAAACACAAAAACATTAGAAATATAAAAACAACAAAAACAGAATGAATTCTATCTGCATTGTGTTGGTTCAGCTTGTACTAGTCTAAGATTGTGGTAATTACCATAATCCCTGTGGGAACGATTAAATATATTACAAATTTAACAATTGGTGCGCTTGCCAAAAGAAATAAATCCTCTAAGAGTCACACTATAAGTCAATAACAATTCAGGACTTTTCAACCAAGTTAATGGCTCAGGATTTATGCATTAAGTTAATGGCGCCATTGCCGGGGATTGTTGAGTAATATCAACAATCCTTGGACCGGTACTAGACTGAACCGTTTAATTTTGTTTTTGCATTTAGTAAGTAGTTTAATTCTCATTTTTAGTATAATAGTAGTTTTTTTTTGTGTAGCTGTAGCAGTAGCTTTGAATTGTTTGTGTCTAACATTTGGTGTATGCAGTCAAGAAACAGAGGAGAGCCTTTCATCTTTGATCCTGATATTGATTTGTTAGAGCGTAAGCTTAGAAAGGAAAAAAAGCAAAAAGAGCAGCAAGAAATGGAACAGAGGAAAGTTACACTAGGTGACTACTCTAGGCCTACTAAAGAAGGATCGCAATCTAGCATCCTTAGGCCTCCAATTGCAGCCAATAACTTTGAACTTAAACCATCTTTGCTGCAGTTGGTTAGAAATGATCAATTCAGAGGAAGTGAGGTTGAGGATCCAAATCTGCATCTAGCAACCTTTCTCTAAATCTGTGATACTGTAAAAATGAATGGTGTCCCTGAAGAGGCAATAAGACTGGGGTTATTTCCTTTTTCTTTAAGGGACAGGGCTAAAGCTTGGTTGCCAAGCCAACCAAGAGGTAGCATTTCCACTTGGGAGGATTTACAAAGAAAATTTTTGATTAAATATTTCCCTCCTTCCAAATATGCCAAATTACGTACTGAAATCACTTGTTTTCAGCAGATAGAGGGTGAATCTCTAATAGAATCATGGGATAGGTATAAAGAGAGTTTAAGGAAATGTCCTTATCATCAAATCACTAATGTGCAGCAAGTTACCATCTTTTATAATGGTGTAAGACTAGCAACTAGGGTCTTGATTGATGCCTCAGCTGGAGGTTCATTGACCATAAAAACTATAGAAGAAGCTATAGAGCTGATAAATGTTATGGCTTCTAATGAATGTTTAGTTAGTGAGAGGAGCCAAATCCCTAAGAGAGGGATATTAGAATTAGAAGCACAGGATGCTTATTTGGCTCAAAGTAAGTTGATGACTCAGGCGTTAGAGAAATTAAGTATACAGATTTCAGAACTTCAAAAGCCTAGTCAAGTTTGTATGATGAGTTGTGATTTTTGTGGTGGAGACCATGAAAATGACATGTGTGATCCAAATGTGCCTGCTGAGCAAGTGAATTATATGGGGCAGCAGCAATTTCAAAGGAATTATTCCTCTAATTCCTTTAATCCTAACTATAGGAATCACCCCAATTTTTCATGGTAGAAGGGTCCATATTTGAATCAAAACATGCCACAAAATCAAACCACAAATAGATCACAACAACCTTGTTCCCTTCCCTCTAAAGAAAAATCTGAACTTAAGAATGTGCTATCTCAATTCATTCAGGCCACTCAGGCCAGCTTTAAAAATCAAGAAGCGTACATTCGAAATTTAGAAAATCAGGTTGGACAACTGTCAAAACAATTAGCTAAGAGACAATCATGTAATTTTCCTAGAGATACTGAAGTAAATCCTAGGGAACATTGCAAAGCAATAACTACAAGGAGTGGGAAAATTCTTCTCTCACCTCCAAGTCATGAAGTGAGTTTAAAAAAAGATGCTGAAAAAGAAAAAAAGCAGGAAAGTGAGCAAGATAATAATAGAATTGAAAATAAAATAGAAACAGAAATAGAAAAAGAAAATCAAGTTAAAGAAAATTAAGTCCATCAAAAGAAAAAGAAAAAGGTTGATTTGATCTTGGAGGAAGCTGTCAAGCTAACTCCTGAGAAATTAAAGAATGCTCCATTTCCACATAGATTTAAGAAACAAATAGAGGAACAAAAGTTTGCTAAGTTCTTGGATATGTTTAAAAAGCTTCACATAAATTTTCCCTTTGCTGAGGCATTGTAAGAGATGCCTTCATATGCTAAATTTTTGAAAGAACTTCTGTCTAAGAAGAGAAAGCTTAAGGGAGATAAAATGATTGCTCTCACTCAAAAGTGTAGTGTAATTATTCAAAAGAAACTCCCTCAAAAGCTGGAAGATCCTGGATCTTTTACAATACCTTGTGTAATAGGGGATGTTCATGTAGGAAGTGCCTTATGTGATCTAGGAGCTAGCATAAACTTGATGCCTTTGTCCTTAATGAGGAAGTTAGGAATTAATGACCTGCAACCAACTCGCATGTCTTTGCAGTTGGCTGATAGGTCTATCAAATATCCTCATGGGATGCTGGAAGATCTGTTAGTTAAGGTAGATAAGTTCATCTTTCCAGCAGATTTTGTAGTTTTAGATATGGAAACTGATAGAGAAATTGCTTTGATTTTAGGAAGACCCTTCTTAGCTACAGGTAGAGCTTTAATTAATGTAGAGAAGGGAGAACTTATGCTGAGAGTTCAAGAGGAGCAAGTAACTTTTAATGTCTTCAATGCTATGAAACATCCAGCTGAGAAGATGGATTGCTTTATGATTGAAGAAATTAAAAGTTATAAGACTCCTATATTGTTAAAAACTGAAGAAAAGGTTTTACAAGCCTTTTTGGAGGTTGATTTTGACTCTAAGACTAAGGAGTTAAATGACTCACATACTAAGTTGCTGAACCTACTTGAAGCATGTGAAGTAGGTGATTTTGAAAATGAAAAGAAAGAAAAGTTAAATAATACTGAACTTGAGAAAGTTAAGGAAGTGTATGAAGAAAAATTTAATTTAAAACCTTTGCCTTCTCATTTGAAATATGTTTTCTTAGGAGATAATGAATCACATCCTGTAATCATTAATGCTGAATTAGAAGATGGGGATGTAGAAAAATTGATAGGGTTTTAAGAAAACATGAGTTTGCTATTGGTTGGAACATTTCTGATTTAAAGGGAATTAGTCCATCATTTTGTATGCATAAAATTTTAATGGAAGATGACTATTCCCCTGTTGTTCAGCCACAAAGAAGATTAAACCCTATAATGAAAGAAGCTGTAAGGAAAGAGGTGGTTAAACTTCTTGATGCAGGAATTATCTATCCTATCTCAGACAATGCTTGGATTAGTCCAGTCCAAGTGGTGCCTAAGAAAGAAGGGATGACCATTGTTAAGAATCAGGAAGGTGAAGTCATTGCCACTAGACTAACTACAGGTTGGAGAATGTGCATAGATTATAGAAGGCTTAATGACTCCACTAGAAAAGACCACTTTCCTTTACCATTTGTAGACCAAATGCTTGAGAGACTATCAGGTCATGAGTATTACCGTTTCCTTGATAGATATTCTGGTTACAACCAAATTGTGGTTGATCCAAAAGATCAAGAGAAGATAACCTTCACCTGTCCTTATGGAATCTTTGCATATAGGCGCATGCCTTTTGGTTTGTGCAATGCACCAGCAACCTTTCAAAGGTGTATGCTGGCAATTTTTATGGACATGGTAGAGAAGTTCATTGAGGTGTTTATGGATGACTTCTTTGTGTTTGGAAATAGCTTTGATATATGCCTTAGCAACCTATCTAAGGTACTGGTGAGATGTCAAGAGACTAATCTTGTCCTTAACTGGGAAAAATGTCATTTTATGGTTAAATAAGGGATAGTTCTTGGCCATAAAATCTCTGCTGAGGGCATTCAGGGAGATAGAGCCAAGATTGATATCATTGAAAAACTTCCTCCTCCAATCAATGTGAAAGGAGTAAGGAGTTTCTTAGGATGTGCTGGCTTCTATAGGAGATTTATAAAAGATTTTTCAAAAATAGCTAAGCCTTTAACTAATTTGCTTGTGAAAGATCATGCTTTTGTTTTTGATGAAAACTGTGTCAAGGCTTTTGAAAATTTGAAACAAAGATTAGTTTCAGCTCCGATCCTTGCAACACCTGATTGGTCTTTACCATTTAAACTAATGTGTGATGCAAGTGATTTTGTTATAGGAGCTGTGCTAGGACAAAAGAAAGAAAAATTAACACATGTCATTTATTATGCTAGCAAAGTATTAAATGAGAATCAAATAAATTATACCACCACTAAAAAAGAAATGCTTACTGTGGTGTATGCATTTGATAAATTCAGAGCTTACTTGATTGGTGCTAAGGTCATTGTGTATACAGATCATTCAACAATCAAGTACTTGCTAGCTAAAAAAGAATCAAAGCCAAGATTGATCAGATGGGTTCTATTACTCCAAGAGTTTAATTTGGAAATAAGAGATAAAAAGGGAGTGGAGAACTCAGTGGCTGATCAACTTTCTCTTCTGAAGGGTGAATGTGATTCTATCTTGATTAAAGAGGAATTCCCAGATGAGAGGCTGATGGCAATTACCACAGGGCCATGGTATGCTGATATGGCCAACTTTAAAAGTGCCTCTGTGGTACCTGAAGGATGGACATCCCAAATGAAGAAAAAAAGTTTTCATGACAGTAAAAGTTTTTTGTGGGATGATCCATTTCTTTATAAGATAGGAGTAAATGGAATTATTAGGAGATGTGTGCCTGAATCTGAGCAAGAAAGACTTTTATGGCACTGCCATGACTCCTATTATGGAGGACACCATGGTGCCTCCAGAATAGCAGCAAAAGTTTTGCAATGTGGCTTTTATTGGCCAACAATTTTTCAGGATGCTAAAGTATATGTTCAAAGGTGTGATAAGTGTCAAAGAAGTGGAGGTCTCTCTGCTAAAGCTGGCATGCCTTTGACAAATATTTTAGTTATGGAGTTATTTGATGTTTGGGGCATTGACTTTATGGGACCATTCCCAAAGTCATTCTCCAATGAATATATCCTTGTTGCTGTGGATTATGTCTCCAAGTGGGTGGAGGCAATCCCTACCAGAACCAATGATGCATATGTGGTGCTTAGGTTTATAAAGAAGAACATTTTTTCTAGATTTGGAGTCCCTAGAGTCCTCATTAGTGATGGAGGGTCACATTTCTACAATAGAATCATGGAAAAAGCCCTGAGACACCATGAGGTACTACATAAGGTATCTACTCCATATCATCCATAAACTTGTGGACAAGTTGAGCTGTCTAATAGAGAAATTAAAAGAATATTAGAGAAAGTGGTAGGGAAATCTAGGAAGGATTGGTCTGTGAGATTGAATGATGCATTGTGGGCCTATAGGACAACATTTAAAACTCCAATTGGCATGTCTCCTTATCAGTTGGTATATGGTAAGGCTTTCCATCTTCCTGTGGAGTTAGAACATAAGGCATGGTGGGCCACAAAGCTATTAAATATGGATTTTGACTAATCTCAAGAGGAAAGAGTCCTAAAACTCCATGAACTTGAGGAGTTTAGACTCAATGCTTATCAGAGTGCCTCAATTTATAAATAGAAAACTAAGAGGTGGCATGATAAGTACATAAATAGAAAAGAGTTTCAAAAAGATGATAAGGTCTTGTTTAATTCTAGAATGAGACTTTTTCCAGGAAAACTTAGATCTAAGTGGTCTGGACCTTTTATTGTGAATGAGGTCTTCCCTCATGGTGCAATTGAGTTGAAAGAACCAGCCACTGATAGAACATTTAAAGTGAATGGCCAGAGACTCAAACTCTACTTTGGAGGAGAGTTTGATAGGCAAAAAACCTCCATGCTGTTGTAGGCATCTTCTTAGATGTCAGAAGGTCAAGCTAGTGACCTTAAAGAAGCGCTTGAGGGGGGCAACCCTACATTTTGATTCATTGCAGTTTGTGTTTTGTGTTTGAAACATTAAAGAAAAACTAAAAATTTTGAATAAAGTGTGAATAAAGTGTGAATAAACTGGTAAATTTTTGAATAAGGTTTGAGTGTTCATACGCTCAATTCCAAGTGTACATACTTGCAAATCCATTAGCTAGAATTAGAATCAGGTACCCATGGCGCTTGAGCGTGATTCTTTCACGCTTAAGCGTGAATGGTGCCTGGTTTTAATTCCTTCTGTTCGCTTAAGTAAGTATACTGGTGCTTAAGCGAGTGTATCCATTTCTTTTATTTCGCTCGAGCGAAGCACTTTTCGCTTAAGCGAATTTCATACAGAATGAAAATTACCAAAGTCTTTTCTCCTCGCTCAAGCGTAACCATGTGAGCTTAAGCAAGAAGGTCCTGTTTTTCCTACACGCTCAAGAGAGAACTTGTCAAGCTTGAGCGTGATCGTGATGTGTACCCCCCCTGTTGCACCGCGCTTGAGCGCATATTACTCACGCCTGAGCGTGAGCTCGTCTGTAAGCCACTACTTCTCATGCTTGAGCGTGCAATAGCTTCGCCTGAGCGTGCTCAGATGTGATTAGATTGGAAGCTTTCTATTCCAACTTATCACTTAAGCAGATATCAATCACGCTTAAGCGTGATAGTTACTGGTGCCTGATATGAATACCATGCTTGAGCCTTGCTAACCTCGCTTTGAGCGTGACTTATATATATGTCCCACGCTTAAGCGCCTCAAGCTCATGCTTGAGCATGATCAGGCTGAGGCGGCTCTATTCCAATTTCTCGCTTAAGCGTAATGTTGTAAGCTTAAGCGTGAAAGTCACATTGAAGCAATCTGATACCTGTTTGTTTGGCGCTTGAGTGTAGTTATGCACACTTGAGCGTGACATTCACTTACATATCATTCGCTTGAGCGAATAATGGTTCGCTTAAGCATAATTCATACCTGATGCTACCTGTTATTTTAATTTGGGCGTTTATACGCCAAGATTTCAGCGTACCTACGCATACTTCAGGTATTGGGTTCAATAGTATAAAACCCCCTCAGTGTACAAACCCTAACTCTTTACACTGGGACCTTGTGTTTTGAAGAGGAAAAGGCACAATCTCTGATTCCTTTGAAAGGTACCATCTTTTTAGTTCTTCTTTTCACTTTATAGTTAGAACTGTTGAAGTTTACTATTTTGATTTTGAATTTCTTTCATCCATCATATCTGTTCATCTTACACTTTCATTTTGTTGTGATTGTGTTGTTGTGTATTTGCATCCATTTAGGCATTATAAATACCATCGTTAACACTCACCATGATCATAAGATCACAAAGACTTTGTAGAAAACCTGAAAAAAAGTGTTGAAATAGAAAATGTGAAAGAAACCCCAAAAGAAAAAGGAAAAGGGGTGGCCATTATTAGTATCCTTGATTCTCCATCAACTGAAAGGAGTAAAAGTCTTGAAGAAGGAAGGAAGTCTCAGACAGTTGAGGGTTTTGATGGGTATAGGTTTAGAGATTTTAAGGCTGCCCAAGATTATGAGAATAAGTTTAAACATAGGGGAATAATAAGGGAAAGGACTCTGGTCCTTGATGAAGAAAATTGTTCTGATTTTAATGTAAAAGTTTCTATGATTGAAAGGGGATGGTAGTTCTTTAATGAGAATTTAGGCAATGGTTACCAGGAACTCACTAGAGAATTCTATGCCAATCTAAGGACTCATTCTATGGAAGATAAGTTTCTATTTTCTTCCATCTTGAGAGGAGTCACCATTCCTCTAACTGGTCACATATTGAATAAGCTGTTGAAAGTACCTATATTGGATGAGGAAGGATGTCACTACACATGGAATGTAGATATCTTTCATAGGGATGAAAATGAAAATCTTAGGAAAGAAATTTTAGAGGAATACTATGAATAAGGAGCTATGTATAGAACAAAGGTTAATGGTGCACCAAAAAGTGTCACGGAGAATTGCTTGAATCATCTTTCTCTTTTATGGTGCCACTATGTCCTTTCATCCCTGCAACCTGTGGCTCATTCTACTGAGATTACCATTAAGAGGTTGGTGTTGATTTACTATTTAATGAGAGGCCTGTATGTTAATCTGGGTGAGTTAATACTGGAGGAGATGATGAAAAACCTTGAAGAAAATCTCCAATTGCCATATTGCTCTGTTATCACCTTATTGGCCAAAAAGAATCAGGCTAGGGTGAATTATGAGGAGCTGACAAAGGTAAAGCCTGAAAGGATTATGGACAAACAATGGGTGATAAACCACATTGACCATTTTATGCCTCAAGAGTCAAAGCATCCCAGACAACCTAGACCAACATCTTTTGCACCACCACTTCCAACAGGAGCAGGTACTTCTTCTGATATTCCCAGATAACCTATGATTTGGTCCTGAACCATGATCTCATACTGAGACAGATTGCCACCACATTGAATGTGGATCACACTGAAGAAATGGGAGTTCCACCTGACAGAGATTTATGGTTGGCTTCTATTAGATTCACCATTCCCCCTGATGACACACCCTTAGCAGCTGAATTTCCACCCTACCCCGAGCAAGATAATGATGAGTCTATGAATGAAGAAAATGAAGAAGAGGATAACTGATCTTTTACTTTGTTTATGTATTATTTTGATATTTTCAAGCTGTAATGACTTTGTTTAAATATTCTCTTGAACAATGTATTTTCTTTTCTTTTAAGGAAGTTGATTTCTATGTTAAGTTGTTATTTCTTTTCTAAATTGTATTGTTCAATTCATGCACACCATTCCTCACCATTCACTACCATCCAGGTAAAAAGGGAAGTAATCTATCCTTTCGACTCATTGATTGATAAACTATGTTAATTTTGTTTAATTTAGAATCCATCTTAATAATTTAAAGTTTGCTAATTCTCAGGCTTTAATTGGATAAATTAATTGATTCGCATTGCTTGATTCATGATCCCTGTCCATAACTATTTTCAATCCTGTATTATTTGTTTATTCATTGTGCTAGTTAGCAATCTGAATTTATAACATTGCATTAAGTTTGGGGACATGATTGGCTGATTACCTGTAATATTTTAGCTTTTGAGCCTTTATTAATTCTTTTCTAAGTGTGCCTGCATTATTGTTAGTGAGACAAAATTTGCTTCAGTACTTGCTAAATAATTATATGTTTGCCAATTGGAAATGATGAAGGCCTTCTTTGTTAATTTAGCCAGGGCCAAATTTAGCTATCCTAATCAATTTTAATTATCCTTTGACCCAATAATTATGTTTGAGCCTGAGATCCTTTCATTCTACTTATGTACCTAACTTTACAAGCCTATTTATCTGAGAAAAACCAAATGAATTATCCTTGGATGTACCACTGATGAATTGTTGAGTCTTATCTTATTGCTAGGGACTAGCAAGTTCTAAGTTTAGGGATGAAGAGTGTGCCTAACAGCAAGTAAAGACACACTCTGACCTTAATTATAGATGAGGATTTTGAGAAATGAAAGGAAGAACAACAAAAGCAAAAGAAAAGTGAAAAATCAGCAAAGTAAAGGTGTAAAGCACCACAAAAAAATGGTATTAAAAAAGAAAGAAATAAAGAGTCCAAAGGACTGAAAGAGAAGGAAGTACAAAACACCCCTTATCTGAAAAATAATGAAAGAAAAAAGCTAGTTAGTGAAGGAATTTGAGTTAAGATTGAGTCAAGGCATCAGTGGCACATCTTTTAACCCAAGATTGACTAGAAAAACAAAAATAGAGCCTGTAGCCTAACCCCATTACAAGCTTAAAAAGCCCTTACTGATCCAATTGTGCTAGCATATGTCATGATGTTTAGAATTATTGCAAGCCTATGTTGATCTAACAATTATGCAGGTAATGAGTGTATATTATTTAACCTATACACTGAGAGAAGAGTGAAACACTAATCCAGTGAGGAAAGCATCACCAACTTGTTTCCCAAAGGAGGTGTGAGTAATTATATTTTCAGAATTTGCAAAAAGAAAGCATGAATGGTATTTAATAATTATGGTATGAATTAAGTTAAGGAAAGGTTGATTGTCTTGAGTAAGTGCAATTGATTTAATTAATCTGAATCTTTGCTTGAGGACAAGCAAGTTTTAAGTTTGGGGATGGGATAAGTCTTAAAAAGACTTAATTATTTTACCTTTAATTCAACTTAATCCATTAAATATTGTTTAGTTTGGAATCATTATTTAATAAATTGTCAATAATTCTTATTTTATTTATTTGTTTCAAAAGTGTTTAATTTATGCAAGAAAATAATTAAAAATAATAAATAGTTAAGGAAATTTGTTTATTTGTAAATTCATTAACCTAGCGTACATACGCTGGACAGCCAGCGTACAAACGCTAGGCAATTGTTTGTGTACATGTACAGGAGCAGTTCACGCTCAAGCTTGATGGATACAAGCTCAAGAGAGAGATGCATGCAAAGTACGTAAAAAGAAAGGAAGGAAAACACGACCACGCTCAAGCGGACCATAGTCACGCTTAAGCGTGACTTCACTACACCATGGATTTAACTCTCATGCTCAAGCGTGATTATATTTTATTCAGCAATTCGAGCACTCGCTTAAGCGCGGGCCCTTCACGCTCAAGCGTGAAGGTGGTTATTTAATTTGTTGTTTTTCCCTCCAAGTGAAGTGCTGCACCGTTGCTATTTCTATTCTGCTGTTGTACTATAGTAACTTAAGTTTTGCATTGTAATTACTTATTTATTTGTAATTATGTAATTAGTTTAGTTAGTTTAATTATTAATTAAGCTTTCTTTGTAATTAATTAAGCTAGTTAGTTAGTTGGTTGTGTATATATACTTGTACATACTCTATAGAGAAAGGTGGACAAGCAGAGTATAGAATAACACGATTCATTTTTCTATTTCCAATCTCTCTTTAATTCTTTTCTCTCTTTAAATTCTGTCATCCATGTCTCTTCATATTCCTTCGTCAGAATCCATTTCCATGGGTTTCTAAACCTCTAGGGTTGGGATTACGAAGGTTTGCAATGAATTCTTGAAAGTGTGTTGAGAAAGTCAACTTCTGAATCATAAGGAGAACAAGCTGAGGAGTGGATCTATTTTGTTGGATTGACAAATCCAGATCTGATGGAGAAACTCACCAGTGAGGAATCATGGTTGAGGCTTAGGTAACTTCAAGCTTCCTAACTAATTCAGGCCTAGTAATTAGGTGAATAGTTAGGGTTTAACCCCCAATTTCGCATTAGATTTCTCTGTAATTGAACACCTAAGGGATTAGGGTTTAATGCTTAGGAATTAGTGTTAGTTACCTAAGGAATTAGGGATTAACCATCTGTGAATTGTCCTCTTGCATCTGAAGCTTGATTGAACCTCGATTGCATGTTTCTTGATGAAAATTGTAAGCTGAAGTAATCCTAACCTACCTTCCATTAATCACATTTTACATTTTGTACTGTTTCTGAAACATAAAAACATTAGAAATATAAAAACAACAAAAACAGAATGAATTCTATCTGCATTGTGTTGGTTCAGCTTGTACTAGTCTAAGATTGCGGTAATTACCACAATCCCTGTGGGAACAATCAAATATATTACAAATTTAACGATTAGGGCGCTTGTCAAAAGAAATAAATCCTCTAAGAGTCACACTATAAGTCAATAACAATTCAGGATTTTTCAACAAAGTTAATGGCTCAGGATTTATGCATCAAATGGCTCCTCCACAACTACCTGGTCGCCAGACATATGAAAAGGTGAAAGACGTCAACATGGTGTTTGGTAAGTATGAAAAACAATCCCTGACACAAAACAACTGGAAGAAAAAGTTAGTGTTTTTTGACCTGCCATATTGGAGGGAGCTTGATGTAAGACACTGCATTGATGTAATGCATGTGGAGAAGAATGTGTGTTGTAATTGGGTAAGATTTTGATAATGACAAGCATGATGACAAAGGTAAAGCACAAGCATAAAGAATGCATATGAACAAGAAATGAATATGTTTGATGAGCAACAAAGGGAAAATATGGTTGATAAAGACATGACATGAACAATGATCAAGAATAAGGACTGGATACAAAACGCTTGATGAACAACTAGGGAAAATATGATTAGCAAAAATTATGACATGGATCAGATTTATGCGTTTGAATTATTTGAAGGTACAGTGCAATGAATCAATTCATGGAAATGGTGAATCTATTCATGCACTTTTATGAATCAATTCATAGAAATGGTGAATCTATTCATGTGCTCTTATGAATCAATTCATGGAAATGCCGAATCTATTCATGCGCTCTTATGAATCAATTCATGGAAATGGAAAATCTATTCATACTCTCTTATGAATCAATTCATGGAAACGGCGAATCTATTCATGCGTTCTTATGAATCAATTCATGGAAATGGTGAATCTATTCATGCGCTCTTATGAATCAATTCATAGAAATGACGAATCTATTCAAGCGCTTTTGTGAATCAATTCATGGAAATGGCGAATCTATTCATGCACCTTTGGGAATCGATTCATGCATTCAAAAAGGACCAAAATGTAATGGAACAGCCATGGGAATCGATTCAAGCTTAAAGGAATCGATTCATGCCCTTTAAAACACCTGAGAATCGATTCATGCACCAGGGAATCAATTCATGTACTCTAGGAATCGATTCATGTGATATTTTACACCTGGGAATCGATTCACAAAGCCTAGGAATCGATTCATATGCTTTAAAACACCTGGGAATCGATTCATCATGTCTAGGAATTGATTCATGCACCTGGGAATCGATTCATGTACTGTAGGAATCAATTCATGTGATATTTTACACCTGGGAATCGATTCACAAAGCCCAGAAATCGATTCATATGCTTTAAAACACCAAGGAATTGATTCATCTACTAAGGAATCGATTCATTGCCTCTGAATTACTCAAGGAATCAATTCACCTACACAAGGAATCGATTCATGATATTTTTTATGTTGCAGGAATCGATTCATATGCTGCAGGAATAGATTTATATGCTGTAGGAATCGATTCCCATAGGAGTAATTGCCTGGAAAATATGAAAAACAGCATTTCAGATTTTCGAAACCTAAAACTATGTTGATTCTCTCAAGACTCAAATTAAAACGGCGTTGCATTCACTGAGGCAGACAATCTTCTTCTCCAAGCCAGAAAACATGCACACCTGGAAACATGGAGGCAGACAAATAATTAATCAAAGGCATAAATTAAGGAATGGAGAAGTTAAAGCACCTAAGCCTTTGCCTATAAAAGTTGAAGAAGTTGAGGCAGTGAAGACACACCAATGAGTAGAGAAGTATTTCTCTGTTTTTCTTTTTCCTTTCTGTTCGTTGCAATTTCTATCTATTATTTATTAATTGGCATATTTCTCTTTTAAGAATTATTTGAGAGTTAGAGAGAAAAATATTTTGAGTGCTTAAATTTACATATCCTCTCTGTGAGAGTTATCATTATTTTGTGAGAGCTTTAAGTTGTATATCTACTCTATGAAAAGAGAAAAATCTTGTAAACCAAATACCAAAATTATGAGAGTTTTAAGGTTGGGGTTTAACCTTGGTTATTGAGAGATTGTGAGCTTGGGTGGGGTGCCCTTTGCTTGTGAGGATTGGGTTTTTTAGTGTGGGATACTAGGAGACAATTGCTCAAAGCTTATATCTCAAATCTTCAATAGTGGAATCCTTCAAGTGGGTTGCTTGAAGGTGAGACGTACACCGGGGTAGTGGAACTCGTTATATCAGTTTGCAAATTCTCTCTTCCCTTAAACTCCTTTATTATTAAGAATTTAAATTGCATGCTAAAATATTTATATCTAATTGGTTTGCTAAAATTTGCTTAAATTAAATCCTTGAATTAATTGACTTAAATCTTGTTCGATTTAATTATTGCATAAGTGAGTAAAATATTATTATAACTTGGCAAATTAATTATGGTTAATTAATTTGTTAGAAATTTTTTAAGTTAAATTTGCATTGGAATTAATTATTGCATGCCAAGTATTTCAAGAATTGCCTAAATTAATAACTTGCCTTGCTTATCAAAACCAATTCTTGAATATTGTACCTTTAACTTAAAGTATTTTAGTATGATATGTGCTTCATAATTATTATCTATTTTATATTGCATCATTTGTATATTACTAACCGTTTTAAAGGGGATTCCGTGTAAAAATTTGAAATACTCAATTCACCCCCCTCTTGAGTATTGAGGCCTTGGCTAACAAGTGGTATCAGAGCTTGACTCTTGCCACAAGGCTTAACAGCTGCAGGAGATCAAGATGGCCTCTACCTCTTATGATGTATTTCTGCAAAATGGTACAATAAATAGACCTCCAATCCTCAATGGCAAAGACTATGCTATTTGGAAAGAAAGGATGAAAATCTTTGTCCAATCTTATGAGCTCAAGGTATGGAATGCTATTCAATTTGGTCCTTTCATTCCCAAATACATTATTGATAATATAGAATGTATGAAGCCCATAAACTTATGGACTAAGGAAGAAGAAAGAAAGGTATAATTTAATCTAAGAGCTAAAATTCTTATCACATTAGCATTAGAACCTAATGATGTTTCTAGAGTTATTACTTGTAACAATGTTAAAGAAATATGGGAAACTCTTGAAATAATTTATGGAAATACTAATAATGATCAAGATACAAGAATTAGTACTCTTTTTAGCAAAAATGAAGGATTCAAAATAAATCCAAAAGAAGAGACCATGGAATCGGAAAAAGAATTTACCAACCTCTGCCTTATGACAAAGCACTCCGAAGACGATGAGGTAAGTTCTCTAAAGAATTTAGTGATGATGAAAGTGAAATTGATAAAGATGAGCTGTTAGAAGCTTTTGATGAATTGCATGAAAAATTTGTTTTATTATCAAAGAAATATGCATGCTCAAAACAAACCATTTTGAAACTTGAAAATGAATTGCATGTTGTTCACATAGAAAAAGAAAATCTTAGAGTTCAAACTGATGAGTTAATAGCATCAAATGTCACTCCTAAGACTTGTAATGGAGATAAGAAATGTATGTTACTTGATAAATGTATGCTTCTTGAAAAGGAAAATAAAGATCTAAAAGAAACACTTAAGAAGCTTACAAATAGTCAAAAGAATCTAAGTGCACCTCTTGGAAATCAAAAGCATACACTTGATAGAACAGGAATAGGACATGGAAAATTTGAAAAGGAAAAAAAATACAAGAACTCCTTTGCACCCCTTAAGGAAAAACCTATACCTATTCTAAAATGTACAAACCATGAAAGAATGGGTCATACAATATCCAATTATTTTAAGAGAAGGCATATAGAATATAAAAGGAACCATTACAATTATACTAAGACTTATTCTTTAGATGCAAAATGTTTCTATTGTGGAATATATCATCATATATCATCAAATTACTTTATAAAGAAATCCTGTCAAAAGTGTACAAGAAAGGTATGGATTCCAAAAAGAACTTTGAAATCCTAAACTAACAAGAAAGGACCCAACTCTCAAAGGGTACCATAAAACTTGAAATTTTGTAGGCATACTTTAAATCGACAATTTCTCATTGACGAATGACCAAAGAATCAAGATTCACAATCTTCACTCCAAAGAACAAAGAATGAAAAAGATAAGGATGTAGGAACTACAAAATGCTGAGGTATGATTGGATCCTTACTCTAATTGATTAAATATCACGTCTACCATGTGATTGTATGCTTAATTATGTTAAAATATCCATGCACTTGGTTGATAGTTTATTTAGAATTTTTAGAAATATCTAAATAATTTTATAAAGCCAAATTGCATACTTGTTCATAATAAATTCTTGATGACATATGAATTCTTAATAACGTATGATTTCTTGGTATATAATGTATGAATTCTTAATGATACACGAATTTTTGATTAAATATGAATTCTTGATGATGTATCGATTATTAAACAAGAGGTATTTTGTTTAACTATTGGTATCTATGCTCTGATAATTTATGCATAATTTGTTTTAGCAAGTGGTATGTCATATAATTTTCCTAACAAGCAAGTATCTTTTCATAACAAGTGGCATTGAACTTCATATCAAGAATATGTTATGACAAGTTGATTATGACAAAATTTTATAGTTGCTTTAAGTTAGGACTATGTTATGCTTCTATGACTTATCCCTATGTTCTATAAAGCTGTCTATTTTAGGCAAAATGTTTCTATGCAATTATATGTTATTTTTGATAATGCCTAAGAGAAAGTATATATGCTCTATGTATGTTATAAAAAGTGATTGCCTAGACTTTAACTTCATGACTAGTAACATTATAGGCATGAACAAAAAAAAAGATTAACATTAAATGTCTATGCATCATGGTATATTAAGAGATAATGCATGAAATACTAAGAAACAATGCATGATATGTTAAGTGATAATGCATGACATGATATTCCTTAATACATCATGCTTAAGCAATTGGTATCTATCTTGATTGACATTATAGTTCTTATCTGCGCTGTGTGTTTGATGATGCATGATCTTGACTGTGAAAAGAAATTTGAAAATATGCATCATTGCGTTTGAAAAGAATTATTGAACAAAAGTATCAAGAATGATGTATGCTTGAATGCTAACAATCTTGTGCTAAATGCTTAAATGTTAATAATTGATATCAAGAGCTTAAATTGGCAAATCCATCAAGTGGTATCATACATAGCATCAAGATAATAAGTGGTATGACATATATGGCAAATTGATTATATGACTTGCATTACAACCGCACCATAACCATGATATGATTCTGTGACTTATCTTTAAGTGTTATAAATGATCTATGCCAAATGTATTCTCTTGTACAATCACATGCTTTTAAATAAATGACATATATGCCCTAGGTAAATGCTTGACTAGACCTATATGTAACATCATAAGCACAAGTTAAGAAGAGAATATTTAAGATAAAAAGGCCATATGAAGAAAAAATTATATATTGGCATATGTTATAATACAAATGCATGAGTAAGCCAACAAACTGTATTAATTATTCCACCATTGCTCTGATACCTAGATATAAGCAAAATTGCATTAATAAGTGGTATAGACAATGAACTAGAAATAGGTAGACCATGTACTGTTAAAAGAAAACAAGCTGTATATATCACTTTATCCCTGCTCTGATACCCAGACATAAGTATACATTGTTGAAAAATCTTCTATGATTACTGCTCTGATACCTAGAAATGCATCAAGCAATATTAATTAAATGATTAACAAGTGAATTTTTATATGCAAGAGGTATCTAACCTTTGAGTGGTATCTATTTATATTGTGGTATCTATTGTTTCAACAAGTGGTATCTATTAAGAAGGATAAATGCTTAAAAAGTAAACAAATGGTATCAAACTTGATCAAATTGTTATAATTGGTTTCACACGTTAATAAGTGGTATATTTTTACAAGTGATGTCAATTATAGTAGTAAGGGGGAGCATACACATGAATAACTATCTTTGATTTCACTTCTCTGTGATTATGTTTATGGCACTTATGTTTATAATCTTGTTTCTACTCTTCTATGTGCTTACTTGGAAGAATATCCTTGTGTATTTGATAATGCCAAAAAGGGAGAAGATTATGTGCTTATTTGAAATAATTATCTGCCTACCATAATTGAGAAAATTACTTCCTTACTTATATTTTGACTTATTAACAAATGTGCTAGTAATGATAACAATCAAGAGAACTACATGTGTGCTTAATTGAAAAGAATCATGTGATACTTACCATACTTGAAAAGTGATATTAATTACATGATTAAAAATCAGTTAGCAATCAATTCCATGATTAAGGGAGAGATATTATCTTGCATGATATAATATGATCCTTTTAACAAGTGGTATTTCCTTTAAATTATGACTATGTATGATCCTACATTAACAAGTGGTATCAATTGACATTTATTACATTAATTAAAGGGAAAATACATATAAGAGATGATTGTCATTGATTTATCTTTCTGTGATTCTGATTAATATTGGTTTATAGCACTTATCTTTACTCTGGATTCTACTCTCTTATGCTAATTTTTGTTTTTGATGATGCCAAAGGGGGAGATAATTATGTGCTTACTTGATTGAGAAAATTATGTGCTTGATTATTTACTCTAGATAATAATATATGGTATGCAACAAAATGGTATAACATCAATCAAATCCACAATTGGTATCTATTGCATGAGTAAGGGGGAGAATAACTCTAAAGATCAAAAAAGGCTAGATAACTTTGGAATAATAGTAATTGGTATCTAAATGCATCAGTAAGAGGGAGTTTTTATTTTGTTTGTCAAAACCGTGAGCTATAACCTATAAAACTAACACCCCAAGAGATGAACATCTGTTGTCATCATCAAAAAGGGGGAGAATGTGTTTATATGTTGAAACAGGTTTTGATAATGACAAACATAGACTCAAGCATAAAGAACGCATTAGTAATGCATATGTAACATTAGCTGTCATCATCAAAAAGCGGGAGAATATAATTGGGTAACATTTTGATAATGACAAGCATGATGACAAAGGCAAAGCACAAGCATAAAGAATGCACATGAACAAGAAATAAATGTGTTTGATGAACAACAAAGGGAAAATATGGTTGATAAATACATGACATGAACAATGATCAAGAATAAGGACTGGATACAAAACGCTTGATGAACAACTAGGGAAAATATGATTAGCAAAAATTATGACATGGATCAGATTTATGCGTTTGAATTATTTGAAGGTACAGCGCAATGAATCAATTCATGGAAATGGTGAATCTATTCATGCACTTTTATGAATCAATTCATAGAAATGGCGAATCTATTCATGTGCTCTTATGAATCAATTCATGGAAATGGCGAATCTATTCATGCGCTCTTATGAATCAATTCATGGAAATGGCGAATCTATTCATGCGCTCTTGTGAATCAATTCATGGAAATGGCGAATCTATTCATGCGCTCTTATGAATCAATTCATGGAAACGACGAATCTATTCATGCGCTCTTATGAATTAATTCATGGAAATGGTGAATCTATTCATACGCTCTTAGGAATCAATTCATAGAAATGACGAATCTATTCATGCGCTCTTGTGAATCAATTCATGGAAATGGCGAATCTATTCATGCACCTTTGGGAATCGATTCATGCATTCAAAAAGGACCAAAATGTAATGGAACAGCCATGGGAATCAATTCAAGCTTAAAGGAATCAATTCATGCCCTTTAAAACACTTGAGAATTGATTCATGCACCAGGGAATCAATTCATGTACTCTAGGAATCGATTCATGTGATATTTTACACCTGGGAATCGATCCACAAAGCCCAGGAATCGATTCATATGCTTTAAAACACCTGGGAATCGATTCATCATGTCTAGGAATTGATTCATGCACCTGGGAATCGATTCATGTACTGTAGGAATCGATTCATGTGATATTTTACACCTGGGAATCGATTCACAAAGCCAGAAATCGATTCATATGCTTTAAAACACCGAGGAATTGATTCATCTACAAAGGAATCGATTCATTGCCTCTAAATTACTCAAGGAATCAATTCACCTACACAAGGAATCGATTCATGATATTTTTTATGTTGTAGGAATCGATTCATATGCTGCAGGAATCGATTTATATGCTACAGGAATCAATTCCTATGAGAGTAATCGCCTGGAAAATGTGAAAAATAGCATTTCATATTTTCAGAACCTAAAACTACGCTGATTCTCTCGAGACTCAAATTAAAACGGCGTTGCATTAATTAAGGTAGACAATCTCCTTCTCCAAGCCAGAAAACATGCACACCTGGAAACATGGAGGCAGACAAATAATTAATCAAAGGCATAAATTAAGGAACGGAGGAGTTAAAGCACCTGAGCCTTTGCCTATAAAAGGAGAAGAAACTGAGGCAGTGAAGACACACCAATGAGCAGAGAACCATTTCATCTGTTTTTCTTCTTCCTTCCTCTTCGTTGCAATTTCTCTCTATTATTTATTAATTAGCATATTTCTCTTTTAAGAATTATTTGAGAGTTAGAGAGAAAAATATTTTGAGTGCTTAAATTTACATATCCTCTCTGTGAGAGCTTCATGTTGTGTTTGAATATGTTAACAGGTCCAAAGATGTGCAAAGATTTTGATAATGACAAACACTCTTGAAGAAACCGATGCAAAAACAAAGACATGAAATCAGAATTGAAGTAACAGCGAAGCTAATCGATTAGGCCATAGATGCTAATCGATTAGGAGCTTTCTGTTTTGGAATTAATTGCATCAGGTATGAAAGCTAATCGATTAGGAAGCCAAATAATTGATTAGGTACACACTGGAATTAAGGTAATCGATTATACACCAGCGACTAATCGATTACAACAATCAGAAATGGGACAAAATGCATCAGGTATGAAAGCTAATCGATTAAGGGAACCATATAATCGATTAGTGAGTCACTGGATTTAAGGTAATCGATTGCAAGACATGCTAATCGATTAGGATGCTGCGAAAACAAATTAAATGCATCAGGTACAGATGCTAATCGATTACAGGAAGTGAAATAATCGATTAGTGACTCTCTGACTTAAAGCTAATCGATTACAACGCGAGGGTGTAATCGATTACGCTAGTGGAAAAACAGATTTAAGTGGGAAACCAGGTCATGTCTCCACCATTCTTCAAATTTCCACTAACTGCAACGGCTATGATGGACTAGGGCACTCCTCAACAGCTATCTTGGCTCTATAAATTGAAGAGGAAGACAAGCACAAACACATAACTAAGTAGCAACAATTCATAGCTCTATTTTGTGCTTTGTAAGGCTATTTCTTGCATATTGTACTTTCACTTGTATATCCTCTCATCTTGAGAGATTAGAATTTGGGAGAGCTTTTCATTTGTATATCTGCTCTATTAAGAGAGTATATTGATTGTAAACACAAACTCCAAACACAAGATATTCACTCTAGGTTGAGTGGTTGTTCACTCTAGGTTGAGTGGTTACAAAGGTTGAGGATTCAATCTTTGGGATATTGTGAGATTGAGAGATTGGGTGGGTTGCCCTTATACTTATGAGGATTGGGTTCTTGAGTGTGGGACACTAGGAAGCCGCAATTGCTCAAAGTTGTATCTCTAGTCTACAATAGTGGAAAATCCTCTAAGTGGGTTGCTTAGAGGCGAGACGTACACCGGATTGGGTGGAACTCGTTACATCGGTTTGCAAGCTTCTCTTCCTTACTCTTTTACTTTCATTTACTGCATATTTGTTGATTGGTATTGATTAGTTGAGAAGAGCTCACTTGAACTTGCTTAATTTGTTATACCTCTAATATTGCACACCAAGTGTTTGATAAATTGCTTCAGCAATATTTCTCATTGTAGTGCATTGCTTGTTATCCTCCACTATATTTCACTTGCATAATCTCACGATCTTGGTTATAAAAATCAATTTCAAAGGTATTCCAATCAAAAGTTTTAAAACTCAATTCACCCCCCCTCTTGAGTATTGAGGCCACTTGAACAACACATGTTGTATATCAACTCTATTAAGAGAGAAAAATCTTGTAAACCAAATACCAAAATTCTGAGAGTTTTAAGGTTGGGGTTCAACCTTGGTTATTGAGAGATTATGAGATTGGGTGGGGTGCCCTTTGCTTGTGAGGATTGGGTTCTTTACTGTGGGATACTAGGAGACAATTGCTCAAAGCTTGTATCTCAAATCTTCAATAGTGGAATCCTTCAAGTGGGTTGCTTGAAGGCGAGGCGTACACTAGGGTGGTGGAACTCGTTATATCAGTTTGCAAATTCTCTCTTCCCTTAAACTCCTTTATTATTAAGAATTTAAATTGCATGCTAAAATATTTATATCTAATTGGTTTGCTAAAATTTGCTTAAATTAAATCCTTGAATTAATTGACTTAAATCTTGTTCGATTTAATTATTGCATAAGTGAGTAAAATATTATTATAACTTGGCAAATTAATTAATAAAATAATATTATTATAACTTGGCAAATTAATTATGCTTAATTAATTTGTTAGAAATTGTTTAAGTTAAATTTGTATTGGAATTAATTATTGCATGCCAAGTATTTCAAGAATTGCCTAAACTAATAACTTGCCTTGCTTATTAAAACCAATTCTTGAATATTGTACCTTCAACTTAAAGTATTTTAGTATGATATGTGCTTCATAAATATTATCTATTTTATATTGCATCATTTGTATATTACTAACCGTTTTAAAGAGGATTCCGCGTAAAAATTTGAAATACTTAATTCACCCCCCTCTTGAGTATTGAGGCCTTGGCTAACATGTGTGACAGTTTGGTTGGTATACTCTTAAACATACCCGGGAAGACTAAGGATGGCCTAAATTCACGTATGGACTTGGAGCTGATGGGTATACGTCATGAGTTGCATCCACAATCAAAGGGCAAACGAACATATTTGGCCCCAGCATGTCATAACTTGTCCAGAAAAGAAAAGAAAAGTCTGTGTGAATTGTTATGTAGTGTGAAAGTTTTGTCTGGTTATGGTTTAAAAATCAACACTTGTGTTTCCATGAAAGATTTAAAGTTAGTTGGGTTGAAGTCTCACGATTGTCATATATTGATGCAACAGTTTCTGCCTATTGCCATTCGTGACATTCTTCCTAAAAATGTGAAAAATGTCATAACAAGGCTGTGTATGTTTTTCAATGCCATATGTTGCAAAGTAATCATGCCCGGCGAATTGGATATGTTGGAATAGGAAGCATCACTTATACTATGTCAGCTTGAGATGCATTTCCCACCTTCTTTTTTTAACATAATGGTCCACTTAATCATCCATTTGGTGAGAGAGGTCCATTTGTGTGGTCCAGTGTTCTTGCAGTGGATGTATCCCGTTGAGCGATATATGAAGATATTGAAAGGGTATATAAAGAATCAACGTCGTCTCGACGCTTCAAGCATTGGTATTCCAAAGACTCGTCATGATGGGCAATTGGATGGGAAAGGTACGATTGGAAAAAAAATGAAGAGCATGCCACGTGATGATGTCCTTCAAGCACACTTGTATATTTTGAACAACACGGATGACGTGCATTTGTATCTAACCACTCAAAAGGAGCTAGTTAAGAGAACCAACCCTAAAATGACTGAAAAGTGGGTGTTGAATGAACACAACAAGACATTTATGTAGTGGTTCCAAAAGACTGTTCTGAAAGATACATCTGCATCCTCGACATTACATCGACTAGCACAGGGCCCGAACTTTGATGTCTTCACCTTTTGTGGGTATGACACAAATAGCTATTCATTTTATACAAGGACACAGGATAAGAAGAGTACAAATCAAAATAGTGGAGTGATCATTGTGGCTCAGTCAATGTATTTCTCTACTTTAAAGGACAACAACCCTATCATGGTCGAGTCATGCTACTATGGTGTGATTGAAGATATATGGGAAGTCGATTACTGTCCCTTCATCGTTCTTGTGTTTAAATGCAAATGGGTTGACAATAAGAACGTTGTCAAAACTAATGATTTTGGAGTTACATTGGTGGACCTCAACAAGATAGGGCATAAGGAGGAACCATTCATCATGGAAACGTAAGTGAAGCAAGTTTTTTATGTTGCTGACCCAGCTGACAAACGGTGGTCAATTGTTATCCAAGGTAAACACAACATTGGAGACCCCAATCTTGATATTGTGGAAATTCCATCCACCACAAAATGTATTCCAACATCTATCGTGGAACATGACATAGATGACGTAGTTGCCAGTCGTCATGACCACCATGAAGGCTTGTGGGAAAATATTTCATCTTCATATGGTATTAATCATATTAATGAATCATTGTATTGAATGTTATATTAATTATTCATTGTATTAAATTTTGACAGTTGTTTTTCCTTGTTTGGACAGATACTCATGGCTGACCAGGATCCACGTTCTAGGTCCGACTCACAGGCTACTGATTCCTTTACTCGGAAGAATAAAGGTGTTACTCGGATGCCAGATGTTGCATGCAGGCGTCATCGGGGAGAGAGGTTGCTTGTTGACATCGATGCCAACATTGGTAGACTTGGTGTACCATATGCCACAAAGTTTAGTAGTTATTTGGGAGTTGTGGCTCGGTTGAAGGTGTCCATTATTTGGGACTGGGATAATGTCGAGGAGGTCATGAAGAACCAGATTTGGAGTGATATTCTGGTAAGTTAGATATCATTTAAGTTTTATTTTAGTGTATTATTTCATGTACTTCATAATAAGGACTCTTTTATGGACTAATTCCTTTTATATAGGAGTCTTTTGAGATACCAGCACATGACACAGTGAGGAGGAAGATCCTCGGTATTATTGCTGAGCGATGGAGGTCATTCAAATCCACACTCACCAAGAGGTATATTTGGACTTTAAATTCTTAATCAATAATTTGCCAAATTGTACCAATCCTTATTTTAACAGTATATGAATTATAGGTATGTATTCGGGGAAGAGCGAGGACAGTTCCCTGAAGAGAAATATGCCTTCATTGATCAGGAGACTTGGGATGCTTTCATTGCATCTAGGCAGACTGACCAGTTTATGGTACGTTGGTTTTTTACATGCTTAAATTATTTATAATTTAAACGTCTAACTCTAAATAATTTTATTTCTTGTTGTAGGTGATCAGATCGAAAACACAGAGCATTAGGAAGAAGAATGACTGCCCCCACAGATTGTCACGTGGGGGTTACCGTAGATTGGAGGAGCAGATGGCCCAGAAGAGGGCCAGTCAGTGTCAGACTAGCCAGCCTGACACTAGTATTGTGGATCCCCTTTCCCTACCTGCACGCCACGAGAAATCGAAGCGGGCCAGGATCAGGAAGAGTGGGGAATACACTTCCTCACAAGCTTAGGAGGTCACCTCACGGATTGTAAGTATTCCCTTTGTAAAAATGTCAGTTTTTTTGGTTTACGTGAAGCAAGTGAATACTAACTTGTTTGGTTTCAGGATTTCTTGGTTGAGCAATCAACCCAAGGGTCTTTCATAGCCCATGGTAGGCAGGATATTTTGACTACCGCCATCGGCAGGCTAGAGCACCCAGGAAGGGTGTGTGCTATTAGTCGAGGTGTAGGTAAGTTGTAAATAACTGTATCCTTTCATTTTGTTATCTATTAAACAATTATGGGCTAATCATTCATATTTCACAGGCCTCTGGAGCTATTACGGTGCTCCTGACCCCCTCTGTTGAGCAGTTAGTGGAGTAGAAGGTTGAGTTGAGGGTGGCTGTTGTAAAGGATGAGTATCAGGAGGAGATTACGAAGCTACAGCAGGAGATGGCCTGATTCAAGGAGGAGATGAAGGCCTCACTCAGCCACCACCAGGAGACTACTGCACCAGCTATCGACCCACTAGTTAGATTCCTTATACTATTTAACTATTCGTTGTTTATAATTTTTCTTTCATTGTTGAATAACTTCTGCTTGATGTGTAAATATGTAGGTACGAAGGGTTAGCACTAAGGGGTCGTGCGCTGCAGCTAACCCTGACGATGATGGGGTCGAGCCTGCAGATACCGGTCAATGTGACCTGTTCATTGATGGGTCGGAGGAGCTAGTTGCCACTGGCATGGTCTACAACTTAGACCCTATGGTTCATCATTAGTCATTACCTGATGGTATGTCCAGGGTCTCGGTTGTGCTCATCCTCAAGGAGGATACTGCTGTGCCAGTGACAACTCCAGAGGTGAAGACCGTCGGTCAGGCAGTGGGACACTTTCTTATGTGGCCCAACACACTCCTATTGGTTGCTCCTATATAGGTATAAACCTGAAACACTAACTAATTTTGTTATATTGTCAATTATGATACAAACTATGATGGTTGTCAATTGTTCAACAGGAACCGGCATTGAAGAAGCCAGACCCCGTCGACGATCCGATCCGGATGCTATGGCAGATCAGGTCTGAGCTAGGAGAGGACGCTCTTTAGGTCCCATGGCGGCCACTGGTGTTCGGCCATCCAAGCTCACTACCGATTTACATTACATGGAGTGACTTGTGTGAGATTATGATGGGGTCGACGATGCTAAACATCTCCATCATTTAGCTGTGGGAGCTGTAAGTATATCATTTTATGTCCAATTTTTTCATTATACAAGTTTTTTGTCGCTAACCATGTCTTAACTTTTTTATATTTCTACATAAAATCTATGTGGACTTGGGTTTCGATGGAACTTATGGTTTCTTAGAGACCTCTTTCATACAGAGGAAAGGAAACAACAAGGAGGACACCCAGGCATATATCCAGAATTGGATGTTTGAGTCTAGGAAGGGTGTATACCTGGCCCCATATCATAAAGGGTAAGATTATATTCCATAATTATTGTCCATTAATTTTTGCATTTTGAAGTCTCACTTATCACTGGTAACTACATCGCTCATTAGACGCTTGTGGTGATCTGTCCCAGGGCGTATGTTGCTCTATACTTCGATTCTGTGCATGGGACTGTTCCACAAGACCTAAAAATATAGTAGACGGGTAAGTTAATCCCTAAAAATAAGTACAAATTCGATTATATCATTTTTGGTCTTATACAATTCTAACTTATCTTGTGTTTTATTTGACGTAGGGCGGTGGTTGGATACAGTCACTGCTTGGAAGTAAGTCCAACAGAAAAAAACTTGCATGGGTGCACCCAAAAGTAAGTCAATCAAATCATTCAAATCTTTATTATATTTTTTAGTTATGAATTCACTTATTCTATATTTTATGTCCATTGTAGTCTTATAGGCAGGAGGGTAGCTTCGAGTGTGGCTATTACTTCATGCACACAATGCTGACCATCGTCCAATAACATTTAGTAGATGGATAGGCAGATGTAAGTCTCATCACTTGGACTAGTTTTCTACCAATTTCATCTAATTCATGTAATAAATATAGCTTTTGTTCTAATTGTTTTGTGCATTGTTTGCAGTACTTTCAGGACCAGTCATACTTCCCTAGGACACTTGTAGATAATGCTAGAAAGCAATAGGCCGTATACTTCATTGAATTCAGGAAAGGACTTAGCTAGATATAGGATTTTTATTCTCTTATATATGTATCTAGTGTAGGATTTAGGGTTTAGATTTTATTAGGTTACATTCATTTGAAATTGTATATAGTTTTATTTTTTAGGTTATTATGAATTGATAGCAAATTAATGTTATATACATACTGATGATGCATGATTTATCCTTAATTCCTCACTTTAAATGTTATAATTTGCCATCACTTATTGTGTAATATATTGCATTTTAACACATTTTCATCATTTGAGCTTTATTTAATATTTAATTTGAAAATGAATTAAGGATTGATTTTTAGTGGAAATAATGGAATCCTTATTTCTCTTATTTTGTAGTGAATGATTGAGCTTGTAATTAGAAAAGATTGACCAAGAATCAAGAGGGAGAAGACACAAGTGATTACATGTTCAAAAAGGGTCAATAAAGAAGAAAATAAGAGAAGAACAGGGTCAAGAATCAATTCCCAGCATCCATGAATCGATTCCTACATAAAACAAAGCCCAGGAAGTGAAAATGAAGGTTGGGAATCGATTCCCCATAGACATGAATTGAATCATGCATTAAAAATGGCCTGGGAATCGATTCATAGCCCATGGGAATCGATTCACACACCTAGGAATCGATTCCTAGCCCCCAGGAATCGATTCATATGTTATTTTGCCCCTGGGAATCGATTCCCAACCTCTAGGAATCGATTCATTTGCTTGGGGATCGATTCCCACCCCTGAGGAATCGATTCATGTGAAAAATTTGCCCAGTATTTGCCTAGATGAATCGATTCAGGCACTTTAAAGAATCGATTCATCAAGTGGAAAACAGCATGGATCGTATTCACAAGTGGAAAACACAAAGTGGAAACGGCACTGAAGTATTAAATTGAAGTATTGGCCGATATTCTCCACCCAGTTAATAAAAAATGGCACGCTGTTTCTTTTCTTCTCCTATAAATAGCATGCCCATCGACCATTTTATACACACCAGAACTTCATTCTTCTTCCTCTTCTCTGCTTCTACTTCTTCTTTCCTCGGTTCGCTATTTCAGGTTAGGTTCTTTTAATTTTTTGTTTGCTTTAATTATAGAGGGCTGAAACCCCTAGATTGATTTTCTTGGAGAATATTGTAATATAATTTTGAGGTTCTTGTTTTTAATATAGTATGCTTTTATTATTGTTTATTTCTTCATAATCTTACTCTGTTTATTTAATTCCATTCTGTTTAATTAAATTTGTATGCTTAATCGGTTTAATTATTAAAATGGAATAAAATAAGATTTTAAATTAAAATGGATTAAGGAAATATGCATGCTTAATGAATATTTTCATAATCACTTTTAATAATTATGGTTTGCTTAATTCCATAATTTGAGAATAGATTATGTATGTAGGTGATGTTCTTACATATGCTCAATAATTCCTAGATTTTACGATCTTGACTCCTTTTGCTTAATTAGGATGCTTGATTAAAATATTCATTTTTAAATGAAAGTAAAGGAATTATGAATTGAAAAAGATGCTTAGTTGATTAATTCAAATTGAGCTAAGAAATCAACAGTAATAAAAGTGTACAAATTATCTTTAGTGAACCAAGGATTAATTTAATTAAATACTCTAAGAAAATCAATCGCTTGTTATTTATTGTTTCAAATCTTATATTTACTTTGTTTTGATTTTAATTGTGACAACCAATCAATCAAACCCCCCAATTATATTTGTATGTTTGTTGAATTTCTATTTATAAAAAATTAATTTTAAACTTGATTTTCCTAAATTTTTGTGTTGATCCTTGAGAGAACGACCTAGGTTGACACCCTAGTACTACATTAATTAATTTTAATGTACTAATTTGACGGAACCACGACTGTAATCACATGTCAAATTTTGGCGCCGTAGCCGGGGATCAACGATCTTTAGGAAAATTCTTGTTTTAAATTAATTTTTTTTAAAAATTAATTAAAAAAATTTAAAAAAATAATATAAATTTTTTTTGTTTAATTATTTGTTTTATTTTATTCCTTTTGTATGATTTAGGATTCTTATGATATATTGCTCATGATCATGAAATATCTTGTTGTATGCTATGTATGACTAGAAGTACTTTTGAGCATTTATATTCATTTGATCCTGAAATTGATAGAACTTTTCATAGATTAATTAGAGAAGCTAGATTTAATAATAACTTTATTGATATTGATAGTGATAGTATCTTATCTGAATCTGCTGAAAGGACTACTGCTAGTTTTTCTGATATGGCTGAACCCCGTGAAAGAACTCTCACTAGTGCAGAAAATGGATACGAGGACAGGATACGAGCACGGTTATGTCAAAAACGTGCTAAAAAAGAGGCGGTGGCATTTTTGAAATTTTTGAAAACACATACGAGGACGGTTGCGTGGCAAGCGTGCTTAAAAGTGAGGCTACGAACACGGTTGTAAGGGAACCGTTCTGAAAAGTTAGCTACGAGGACGGTTGAAGGGATCCGTCCTTAAAAGCAGAGGCTACAAGGACGGTTGTAGGGAACCGTTCTGAAAAGCAGAGCTACGAGGACGGTTGAAGGGATCCGTCCTTAAAAGCAGAGGCTACAAGGACGGTTGTAGGGGAACCGTTCTGAAAAGCAGAGCTACGAGCACGGTTGCTGGGGGACCGTCCTTAAAAGTATTTAAAAATTGAGCTACTAGCACGGTTCCCCTCAGAACCGTGCTTATAAGTCCATTTCCTCGAAAATTGTTTTCCCTCCTCTTCTTCCTCCTCCCTCCATTACCTCCATTTCACTTTTCATTCTAGCACTTTCTCGAACACGTCTCCTCCCTCTCTCCCTCCATTTCACTTTTCAACTAAACATTCCCTCCTTCCCCTCTCCTTCTTCGTCTTCCTCCTCCCTCCCTCCCTCCCTCCATTTCACCTTCCATTTCACGAGGAAATGGAGAAGCTTACCATTCCATAAAATTTGCTAGAATCAATTAGGTACTCGTCAATTTCTCTCTTTCTCTGTGTTATTTCTTGTTCTTTAGCTTCATTGTTTGAAACTTCAAATTGCTACTTCGGTTGATGCTAATGCCAAATTCAGAAAGAACATTTGTTGCCCTTCTTAATTGGTGCTGATTTATTTGAAGAATATAGTAAAACTACAACAAGATTTTATTTCAATTTAAGTAAAGGAGGTATCCTGGAAAATTATTTTCTAAGAATTTTAAAAAATAGAACAGCATCAGTGTTTAGCACAGTTACAATTCTTTTTTAATGCATTTAAATATTTTGATCCCCTTTGTAGGTGAATTTGTCTTGACACAGCAGTAACTAGAAAATATGGTGCTGGGGAAGAATTCCAGAGGTGAGGGGAGGAAGTTATCAAACTACTGTTCAACAGTTTCTGTAGCGGTGTTTGTTGCATTTTGTTTAGTTGGTGTATGGCTTGCAATGTCATCCATGGCTCCAATCCAGAGTTCAGTCATTCAGGTAACTGAGACCATTAATGATGTTAAAGATGTAGCAACTGAAAGTGGTTCTGGGGGATTTGAAGTCCGATCAGGTGATATACCAGAAGAATCAACACAGGCAGAAAGCCAGACCCGTGAATCTCAGAGCGATAGCCAACTAGAAAACCAAAATGACCAAAAGGGAATTGAAAGAGTGTCTGATAATGCAGCTGAAGAAAACCAGCAAGAGGTTGTTAGGGACAACTTGGGTGAAAAGAATGATTTGGAGAAGGATTCTGGGAATGATGAAATGAGGCATGTCAAACCAACTCCCGATGAGAAGGAGAAAGATTCAGATGAAAGCCTACGAGCACGGTTGTAAATAACCGTGCTTAAAACGTCACCTACGAGCACGGTTGGAGACCCGTCCTTAAAAGTCTTAAGCTACAAGCACGGTGAGAACAAGCACGGTTCCAGAACCGTGCTTAAAGGGTCCCCAGAACCGTGCTTAAAGGTCCTTTTTGCACCAGTGTCTTAGAGAACTAGCTGCACCCGAATTCACATACGAAAGTTTGTGTATTCAATATCTTGAAGAGGATGTCCCTTTTATGCTTAAGACCGGACTTATACACTTGTTGCCTAAGTTTCATGGTCTTGCGGGTGAAGATCCGCACAAACACCTCAAAGAATTCCACATTGTGTGCTCCACAATGAAACTCCAAAACGTTCAAGAAGACCATGTCTATCTTAAAGCGTTTCCTCATTCTTTAGAGGTTGTTGCTAAGGATTGGCTCTACTACCTTGCTCCAAGATCAATCACAAGTTGGAATGACTTAAAGAAAATGTTCTTGGAAAAGTTCTTTCCTGCCTCTAGAACAACTACAATCTGAAAAGACATATCTGGCATTAGGCAACTCTCTGGAGAAAGTCTTTATGAGTATTGGGAGAGATTCAAGAAACTTTGTGCAAGTTGCCCTCACCACCAAATTTCTGAACAACTTCTTTAGTACTTTTATGAAGGTCTACACCACGTTGATCGTAAAATGATAAAAGCGGCAAGTGGAGGAGCTTTAGGAGATATGACTGCTGCTGAAGCAAGGAACTTGATTGAAAAGATGGCATCTAATTCTCAACAATTCAGTGTAAGAAACGATGTTTTCAAACCCATGTATGATTCAAATTCTAGTTCATCTGGAATTAAATTGGAGAGCAAACTTGACGCTCTCACCACTCTGGTCACACAATTAGCAGTAAATTAAAAATCCATGACTGCTAAAGTGTATGGCATCTACTCTTCACAAGAGCACCCCACTAATTGTTGTCTTTCTCTACAAGAAAAGGATAATAATAGTCCCCAAGCCTATGCAGCTAACATCTACCATGATAGATCTTCACCACATCAATAGCAACAAAACCATGACTTTTCCACCAACAGATACAACCCAGGTTGGAGGAACCATCCAAACTTGAGATGGGGTAACCAACAACAAAATCCCCAACCTCTATTTCAAAGCAATGCACCAACCTTCCAAAGACCTACACCTCAACCATCCACAAGTGGACCTTCTTTGGAAGAACGGGTGAAACAAATGGCTACACAGAACTTAGAGTATCAACAGCAGAATGATGCTACCATCCTGAGTTTAAGCAACCAAATTGGGAAATTGGCTTCATCATTAAGCCAGTTACAATCTAAAAACTCTGACAAATTACCATCTCAACCAGCTGCAAATCCAAGAAATGTGAGTGCAATTCAGTTAAGATCAGGTAAGAACCTTGAAGTACCCATACCCAAGGAACCTGAGAAATAAACAACTGAGCCTGCAACAGTTGAGAATGATGTACCCTCTTCAAGCACAAGAAAGTTTGAGATGCAACCACCCCAAATTCCACCTCATATCCCTCTTCCTTTCCCACCAAAACAATTCCAAGTAAGAAGATGGAAGAAGTGGACAAAGAAATTTTGGATACTTTTAGGAAAGTGGAAGTGAATATACCTCTTCTTGATGCAATCAAACAAATTCCCAAGTATGCCAAATTTTTGAAAGAACTGTGTACTCACAAGAGGAGACTCAAGGGAAATGAAAGGATAAGCATGGGAAGAAATATATCTGTATTGCTTGGTAAGGAAGTTCCAAATATCCTTGAGAAATATAAAGATCTAGGTACGTTCACTATACCCTGTATCATAGGCAATAACAAATTTGAAAATTACATGTTAGATTTAGGAGCTTCAATAAATGTTATGCCTATGTCTGTTTTCAAATCTTTGTCTCTTGGAAATTTACAACCTACTGGTGTAGTTATTCAACTAGCCAATAGAAGTACTGCTTACCCTGCTGGAGTCATAGAGGATGTTTTGGTTCAGGTAGAACAACTTGTTTTCCTTGTTGACTTTTTCATACTTGATTTGGAAGAAAGTATGCCTCAAATTCCTGTTCCTATAATTTTAGGAAGACCATTTTTGAAAACAGCCCGAACCAAAATAGATGTTCATTCTGGAACACACTCTATGGAATTTGGTGACACTAGAGTTCAATTTAATATTCTTGATGCTATGAAATATCCATCTGAAGATCACTATGTTTTTCATATTGACATTATGGATGAATTAATTTGTGAATATCTTTCTGATATCTCTCAAAATGTTGATTTGGAATGCATGGATGATTCAAACAATTGTTTTGCATGCAATGATTCTGAAAGTTGTGATATTTATGCTAAAATTGATAAATACATAACTGTTGATTCAGAGTTTTTAAATATGCCTGTTAATCATAAGGAGCTAGAATGCATTAACCTAAATGTAGGATTTCAAGAAGACTCTAACAAAATTTTTGAGGCGTGCAAGCAGCAGAATCCAAATCTACTTTGTTAGTTCCATCTATTTTGCAGGCACCCAAATTAGAGTTTAAGCCCCTACCTAAAAACCTCAAGTATGTGTACTTAAGGGATGATGAATAACTCCCAGTGATAATTTCCACTTCTCTTGATGAAAATCAAGAAGAAAAATTACTAGAGGTTCTGAAAAGGCATAAGAAGGCTTTAGGCTGGACATTGGCAGATATTCCTGGAATTAGCCTATCCATATGCACGCATAGGATATTTCTGGAGGAAAATGCTAAAGCAGTAAGACAGCCTCAAAGGAGACTCAACCCTATAATCCTTGATGTGGTTAAAAAGGAGATTACCAAGCTTCTATAAGTAGGAATCATTTATCCTATCTCTGATAGCCAATGGGTGAGTCCAATTCAAGTGGTTCCTAAGAAAACAGGGATCACAGTTGTGAAAAATGAGAAGGATGAATTGATCCCTACCAGAGTGCAAAATAGTTGAAGAGTCTGTATTGACTACAGGAGACTAAACCAAGTAACAAAGAAGGACCATTTCCCTTTACCCTTCATTAATCAAATGCTTGAGCGTCTTGCAGGTAAATCTCACTACTGTTTTCTTGATGGATTCTCTGGATATTTTCAGATTCATATTGCACCTGAGGATCAAGAAAAGGCCACATTCACCTATCCTTTTGGCATATTTGCTTATAGGAGAATGCCATTTGGCCTATACAATGCTCCTAGAACTTTTCAAAGATGTATGATAAGTATTTTTCATGATTTCATTGAAAATTGCATAGAGGTGTTTATGGATGATTTTACTGTTTATGGATCTTCATTTAATGCATGCCTTGATAGTTTGGATAAAGTTTTAAACAGATGTATTGAAACTAACCTTGTCTTGAACTATGAAAAATGTCATTTTATGGTAAAACAAGGAATAGTTTTAGGGCATGTAATCTCTGAGAAAGGAATTGAGGTAGATCCTGCCAAGATAGAAGTTATATCACATTTACCTTACCCCTCTTGTGTTCGAGAGATTCGTTCTTTTCTTGGCCATGCAGGTTTCTACAAAAGATTCATAAAGCATTTTAGCAAAAAGGCTAGACCACTATCCAATCTGCTTCAAAAGGATGTGGTATTTAAGTTTGATGAAAAGTGTAAGGAGGCTTTTAATTGCCTCAAGCAAGCATTGACCGCTACCCCAATAATCCAAGCACCTGTTTGGACAACCCTATTTAAGTTGATGTGTGATGCCTCTAATTATCCATTGGGAGCTGTCCTTGGTCAGAAGATTGGCAAATAGCCTAGGGTCATCTACTATGCATCTAAAACTTTAGATGCCGCCCAGGTAAATTACACCACTACTGAAAAAGAGCTCTTAGCCATTGTTTTTTGATTAGATAAGTTCAGATCTTACCTACTTGGTTCTCAAGTAGTTGTCTTTACTGACCATGTAGCTCTGAAGTACTTGCTGAAGAAAGGTGAGTCCAAGCCAAGATTAATTCGTTGGATGCTTTTGCTCCAAGAGTTTGACTTGGAATGCTTGGGGCAGACCATTTAAGAAGAATTGAGAATGCTCCTGATTTGGCACCTATTCGGGACTATTTTCCTGATGAACACCTCATGAGTGTTTCTAACTCTTTTGTTACACCTTGGTTTGCTAACATTGTAAATTATCTTGTTGCTTCTGTTTTTCCACCATATGCATCCAGAAACCAAATTTCAAAATTAAAAAAGTGATACAAAATATTATATATGGGATGACCCGTATTTGTGGAAATTGTGTAATGATCAGGTGATTCAAAGATGCATTCCCGATCATGAGATAGAATCGGTTCTTTGATTCTGCCATGCTTCACCAGTTGGTGGACATTTTGGTCCACAAAGAATAGCAAGGAAGGTGTTAGACTCTGGTTTATATTGGCCCATCATTTTTAAGGATGCATGGAGCATTTGTAACACCTGTGAGGAATGCCAAAGAGCTAGTAATGCTATCACATGGCGTCAACAGATGCCTCAACAACCTATGTTGTTTTGTGAAGTATTTGATGTTTGGGGCATTGATTTTATGGGTCCATTTCCTCTATCTTTTGGTTTTACTTACATTTTATTGGTTGTGGATTATGTTTTTAAATGGGTGGAAACTAAAGCCACCAGAACTAACGATGCTCGAGTTGTTGTGGATTTTGTTAGATCTCAAATTTTTTATAGGTTTGGCATTCTGAGAGAAATCATTAGTGATCAGGGAACACACTTCTGTAACAAGACCATGCAAGCTATGCTCAGGAAGTATGGGGTTATTCATAGAGTCTCTACTCCATATCACCCCCAAACCAATGGACAAGCAAAAGTCTCTAACAGAGAAATCAAAAGAATCCTGGAGAAGATAGTATAGCCTAACAAAAAGGATTGGAGCAGGAAACTGGATGATGCTCTTTGGTCACATATAACAGCTTTTAAGCCACCTATAGGAATGTCTCCCTATAGAATTGTTTTTGGTAAGGCATGTCATCTTCCAGTGGAGATTGAGCATCGTGCTTATTGGGCTATAAAAGCTTGCAACTTAGCACTTGATCAAGTAGGTGAGGAAAGAAAATTACAACTAAATGAGCTTGATGAAATCCATTTGGCAGCCTATGAGAATTCAAGGTTCTATAAAGAGAAAACAAACAAATTCCATGATAGTTCATAGCTAGAAAGGAGTTTACTGCTGGATAGAAAGTGTTACTGTTTAATTCTCGGATGAAACTGATGGCCAGAAAATTACACTCCAAATGGGAAGGACCTTTCATTGTCATTAATGTATTTCCCCATGGAGCTTTTGAAATAAAAAGTGAAAACTCCAATAAAAGCTTCAAGGTTAATGGACAGCGCTTGAAGTCATTCTATGAAAATCCTTCACTTGTAAATGTCACAATAGAGGAGCATGCTTTGGGGGAACCACTTCTTGATCCCCCTTGAGGGAGTTTTCTTACCCATCTCTTTACTTTTTCATTCTATTGTCTATTTTGTATGCTCTGTCTTACATTGAGGACAATGTATGATTTAAGTTTGGGGGTAGGATTACTCTTGTATGATATTTTGTTATGTGTTGTTTTTGAGTGGATTTTTTTGTGTGATTATTATTGTTAAAAAATATATTAAAAAAATTAAAATAAAGGTTTTTGTGTGTGTTTTTTTTAAAATGGCATGTTTTATAGGAATTTTAAGGATATGCATAAGTAACAGGTAATTTCTTTCATGTTTGATATGAGCTTAATGATATATTATGATTTAAACTTAAACATTTTTGGTATGTTGAGAATGACATGATAATTGAGAGATAAACATATATGATAGAATTATACCTTGTGAGATTTTTGAGCCTTAAAAATTTGATGGATCACTTTACACTATCTGAATTCTTTCATGTGTGATTTATTCCTGAATACTTACATCTCAATCTTTGTCTTATTTCTTGATGATACTTGAAACTCATATACATGTATTTGAAAGGACACAAGCATTTTGTTCAATTCAGCCACTAGCCATATAAGCTTACCATAAATAAATCATCTTTTGTTATCCCCTTTGAGCCTATTTAACTATTTCTTTGTTACAACTCAAATAAGCTATACACCTACTTAAAGAAGATGTTGGAGCTTTGGAATCAAGTCAACAATAGGCATTCAAATAAGTGTGGGAGTGTGCTAAAAGGAGTCACAACTCTTAGTTTAAGTATTATACAATTACATAAAAAAACATTAAAAAACATTTAAAAAAAAAGATGATGATATTGATAATTACGACCAAATGTGATAAAATGTTTTACCTCACTATTTGACTCTTAAATTAATTACTCCCTCATTCTTTATGGCATATGAAACTAATTTCCAAATCTTTACCTTGGCCACATTACAACCGTGATAAGCCCTGTCGATCTATACATACATTTGTGTTGATTGTGGAATTGAGAAATTTGCCAAATTTATGGGACTGTCTGTTTTTTGGAAATATTTTGAGTGTATACACAAACCCAAAACACTTGAGAGTTGAGAGTATGTCTTGTGAGGTTCTGTCACTTATGATCTTCTTTTCAGTTTAATTTAATTCTCACATGCCTAAGTGTTTGGATGATTTTCATATATATCTTGATGCTCTTTATTTTGCATGATTGAATAACTCTTGTTTCTCTGTATATTCCTAAGATTTCATAACAAGCATGCCAATTCTATGTGTTATTGTTTTCAACTTAATGTTTTCAATAAATTGTTATACTTGTTTTTATTCTGATGTTGCCCGGGAGTGCAAAAGAATAAGTGTGGGAGTATTTGATGATGAATGATTTATTCTTAATTCCTCACTTTAAATGTGGATAATTTGCCATCACTTATTGTGTAATATATTGCATTTTAACACATTTTCATCATTTGAGCTTTATTTAATATTTAATTTGAAAATGAATTAAGGATTGATTTTTAGTGGAAATAATGGAATCCTTATTTCTCTTATTTTGTAGTGAATGATTGAGCTTATAATTGGAAAAGATTGACCAAGAATCAAGAGGGAGAAGACACAAGTGATTACATGTTCAAAAAGGGTCAATAAAGAAGAAAATAAGAGAAGAACAGGGTCAAGAATCAATTCCCAGCATCCATGAATCGATTCCTACATAAAACAAAGCCCAGGAAGTGAAAATGAAGGCTAGGAATCGATTCCCCACAGACATGAATCGATTCCCCACAGACATGAATCGATTCATGCATTAAAAATGGTCTGGGAATCGATTCATAGCCCCTGGGAATCGATTCACACACCTAGGAATCGATTCCCAGCCCCTAGGAATCGATTCATATGCTATTTTGCCCCTGGGAATCGATTCCCAACCTCTAGGAATCGATTCATTTGCTTGGGGATCGATTCCCACCCCTGAGGAATCGATTCATGTGAAACATTTGCCCAGTATTTACCTAGATGAATCGATTCAGGCACTTTAAAGAATTGATTCATGAGGTGGAAAACAGCATGGATCGTATTCACAAGTGGAAAACACGAAGTGGAAATGGCACTGAAGTATTAAATTGAAGTATTGGTCGACATTTGAGACACCCCAAAAATCAAGATAAATTTTTCGAGATTTTAATGTAATTAATTTGTGTTAAATGCAAGTGGTGAAACTGTTTATCCAACTCCCTGGACCTATCAGAAACCTGTCTCATATGTGAAGATATGAGAAGGTAAGTTAGGAGAGTTAACTTTAAGAAAAATTCCTCAATTAAATCAGCAGCAGAAGAATTAGGTACATGTGTGTATATTTACGAAAACAATCGCTGAGGGATTTAGAAATCCAAATCTGCACACAATATATATATATATATATATATATATACAATAATGTGGGTTCAAGTTTCAGTGTAAAAAGAAGAGAAATAAATTTAGGTAATGCACTCTTATGTGTTTCAGGAGTATCAGGACGAAAGGAGAAAGGAAGTAACAGGGGCGTCATCTCGCTCAAGCGAAGTCCGACTCGCTTGAGCGAGACACACCTGCCTCGCTTGGGCGAAGCCAGCGAGTCTTGAGCGAAACGCGTCCAGACTCGAATTTATGATTGACTCGCTTGGGCGAGACTTACTCGCTTAAGCGGAACACACACGGGGTCAAGCCTATACCCACTTACACAATCAGAATTACCAACACTTAAATTGTCACTCGGCAAGCCCCTCCAAATCCGACTCCCATTACACGGGTTGTCACTCGGTATACCTCTCCAAAAACCGACTCAAAGCACTCGGGTACTCACTCGGCGAGAACTTCCTGAAACTGACTCAGTACACAGATTCACCACTCAACAGGACACCCTAACTGAGCCATCATTCACTCAATCTCTACTCAGCAACAACAGTCCAGACCGAGTCCTCCTTCACACATCATCCACTCGGTAAATACACTCAAGTCTGAGACTTCACCCACTCGGTGGTTCACTTGGAAAACTTCCCAGAAACCGACTCACCTATGTTTGGTCATGCACTCGGAATTTCATTCCAAGACCGATTCATTGTCTACTCGGCTTTCACTCGATATTCTATCACCAATCTGACTTCCTCTCTTTCACTCGAGGGGAGTTATTCCAGGGAATCCCTGGACAAAATCACACCGAGTATAACCAATCGATGTTCTCCCAGTAAGAGAATACAAAATCGGGACATACCACTCGGGACAAATACTCTGGACTCGGAAATTCCCCCTCGGGACTCCACTGCCCAGCTCATCATACTCCAGAGCCTTCTCACTCGGATTATGTACCCTTCCTCACTCGAAAAACTATGGCTCGGACTTAAGTCACTCGGAATTCACTCGGAAATTCCACCACCTCTTAGTTTATTTCCAAAATCCTCACTTAGATAGAATTCATTCATGAACTCACCCACTCACCATCTAATGGTCTTGCTTGGGCGAATGCCATTCCTTAGGCCCTTCGCTTGAGCGGATTTCTTCCAGTAGCCAACCCCCCTGATTCTCCTAGCATTTAGACTTGAGCGAATCGGCCATTCGCCTGAGCGAAATCAGGCCAGTAGCTAATCCCTTCGCCCTCGCTCGGGCGAGACTCCATTCGCCTGGGCGAAATTCCTCTAGAGAGCAAACACTGATACTGTGAAATTCCTCCAGAGAGCGACCATTAATACTGGGCAATTTCGCTTGAGCGAAATTCACTTTCGCCTGAGCGAAAGTTGTCCAGAAACCAATTTCCTAACAGGTGTGGTTCTCACTCGGGCGAGAATCCAATTCGCCTGAACGAATTTATCAGACTCCTTATAGGACTCGAAATTTACATAACACAGCCCACTAAAAATTGAATTTCACTCATTATACAGACATGCATTACATATCAAACATTATTCAAATCATCTAAACTGGTTCTGCAACAACATATTCTTAAATTCCATTTAACTCTTCCAAATCATAGATATGAATTAATTCTTCATCTCATCAGCTTTATAAAAGAAATCCTCAAATATAATTCTTCATCCATTCATCAACACATAGGAAATCTCAATTATAATTTAAACTTTCATACATACTTAGGTCACAAATGAAAATGAGATACACATACAATTTCCCATTTTCCTCCATGACCCTCCAAAATCACTTATCATGTAAACTTCCAAACGAACATTCATTACATCTCCTACTACACAAAATACATATGTTTACATGTATCGCCGGCCAAGGCGCTCCCTATACACTAATTACCTTCACAGCATAATTATACTTCAAAATGCTCACTCCTCCCATGATTGCCCTGCATCACAAGTCTAAAATTGACAACATAGGAGAGTGAGTCTACATCCCAAAGGAATGAATATGAATACCAAGTGATTATGTAAATAAGCATCAACACATGTATACTTTTCACACCAAGACATTCATCATGACAAAATTTTACACAAAGCACACAAGCATATACATAATCACAATACTCCACCATTGAGTTATCACAATAACTTTCAAATGGTATTCATACTTTTATGTTGTCTTAAATATATTTGTACCACCTCTCACAATCACCATCACCACCTTGGCATACTACCTTCTATATGCAAATGCTCTTAACTAATGCATATGCACAAAGGATTATTTCAACAATTGCAGATCTGACTGTGGGAATTTCAACATCAACTGTGGGATCCAAGTGTAATCTTTTAACCACACCCCTACTGCAGTAGTAAAATGTGTACACTTATTCTTTAAATTGCATGCATTCATCAATAGTTTTACTGGTACCAAACCGCATCGCCCATCTTGCAACACTTGGCCATTTTCACCATGACCGCGGTATATAACATAATCAACATAGTGTTGCGGGCCAACCACGATTTATATCATGGCAGCTGTGATCTCAAGGACCACCGGGGACACCTGCTCCTCAAGAGCCACCCCCCCACAAGGGTCAACCACATGTGGCTCCCCGAAGCACAACATGGGCAGCTTCGTGACTTATACACTAAGTCACAGGGGAAAATATCATGCTCATGCACCGAGCCGCCCTCCCACTGGGCCAACCGGGGGAATCCCCTAAAATTCCAACACCGGCAGCTATGCAGTATGCCATGGATGCAAATGCAATCATATGCATTCCTCATTCTATGCATCCTACACATGCCACTCATCATCCAACATCGTCAACACCACAAGCTTTTATTAACGTTGATTGTTCACAATAGTTTCAATCTTTGGGTGGCATTCTTTTTATTTTCAATCTCAACAAACAACATCAACATTCATATGACATTCATGGTAATACAACTTAACATAACACACCATGAATATTCTAAATGCACAAAAGCATGTTGCCAAACATATTATCTACATCACACCACAAGTCATCATTTCTTACAACATTCAAGCAAGGCTAACATGCATAACACCATATACCACAATCGACTAACATTCAAATTCATGCATTTAGAATTTAGACTCCTCTCCTACCTCAAGAGAAGAATTCCGATGGATAAGATGATCCCGCCTCGTCGTTTGGAATAGGTCCTACATTCATATTCATGTAAAACCTTAATCAATCAACTACTCAAATCATCAATTCAATTCTATGTAGTTACAATCACATTTATAATGTCACAACATGTGTTAAACATGTTGTGGATATCATTTTATTCTCTATTAGGCTTCGGGAATTCCTTCCCGTTAAGCCACCATCATTTAATTTAAGGATTACAAAACAACCCTATCCCCCAAGCTTCACCAAACTCCTTCCACCATCATTCATATCTTTTAATATCATACATTTCTCCATAAAACACATTCTCAACTAACTTTAACTATCTTCCCCAAACTCCAAGGTTAGGGTTTTCTCCAAAACCCATCCACCTTCATTAATGCATCATAAACCTTCATTTCCCACCATCATTAATTCACCAACAACCATTTTCCTCCCATAAATACTTGTATTTAAGATATCCCATTCTAGGGCATGAGCATTAAATGCTCTAATAAACACCCATGCACATGCATCTCCTTCCCAAAATCATAATACCCATAATATCAACATAAACCCATCAAAAAATGGTGGAAGAAGCTTACCTCACACCCAAAACGAATTGGGTTCAAGAAAGGAAGGGAGGCAGCACGAAAATATGAGGAAGGACAAGGAAGAACCCCAAGCTTCCAAGTCCTTTTTATAACATCCCAAATTTTAATAATGTACCAAGTGAATAAAGCCATTAGAGTAATAATTTCAGAAGTAGGAATTTGCTTATTAAGTACCATTAATTTAATTAATCAAAGGTGTGCTGATTTAAAGGGAGGATTGACCTTAGTGGGTGTTGATGGGACTGGGTGACGTGAGCAGACTGCTCCTCACATTTTCCCACCCCACCATTCCTTCCCTCATGCATGCGTTTATAAGTGGACGATGGTTCTCCTTGCCATTCGTTCCTCAGAGTTCCCTGCGAGTTCCTTCTTCTTCTTTCTTCTTCTTCTTCCCTTCTCCTTTTTTGCTCTCTATTTCATCCCCTGTTTCGAAAGATGAGTGACGGTGTTGTAGAGGAGTCAGAGCTTCCTCACACGAGTAGAAGAAGAACGTCGAAGGAGAAGCAGAAATAGCCTTGCACCATTCGTGGCTAGCATTCAAGTAAAGGCTAAGCGAGCGGAAGCACTGAGTGAAGCAGCGAGGAAGGGAACCAACACCCAAGCAGAAAAGTCTCTCAGAGTCTCGTAGTTGGTAGGGGGAGTACCTTACATGTTAAATGCATAGGTTATGAATGGGTTCCGAGTGTTGAAGTGATAGTTCTGTATCCTGTGTATAATAATGCTTGCATGTGGAGTAACCGAGTGTGAGACAAGTGAGAATGAGTGTTGCATGTTATTATCGTCCTTAAAGATGCATGCGTTGTTTGAACTCCGATGCCCTATAACCCGATTGCATGTTACGTTGTGTTGACTGGAATGCTTGTTGAATCCGTTCATGTTCGTATGCATGCATGTGTTGACTGAGTCTTGACACTATTGTATACCGATTGCATATTATGTTGTACTGATTTGAAATGTTTGTTGGAACCTGTCGATCTTCATATGGATGCCTGTGTTGAGTAAGTTCTGATACTGTTGTGTACCGAGTGCATGTTATGTTTGAGTTGATAAGAACGCTGATAGAAGCTTGATATTGAGTGATACCGATTGCATTGGATTTATATGTTGTTAATAGAGCTAGGATGATGATTGCATGGAAGTATGTGTGTGTTACATAAATATGTAGAATCCTGGAAATGCGTATTACCGACTGCATGTGAGATATGTATAACTGAGTGAAGGTTGTGCCCATGAATACTATGTTGTGTGATGGATCCGCGTGTGGCGCATAGGATGCGTTGTGCCGAGAGCACGTAGTGTGGGACACTACCATCGGTTATAAAGCGTGGGACGCTATAAAATCCTTGAGTGGGACTCAAGGTAGCCCTGAGTGGGACTCGGGCTGCCTATGATCACCTCCGTTGGCGCTGAGAGCGTTGGTGTCACCTGTGGGCAAACGGTTGGGTACCTGTAAAATGGCCAAGCAGCTGGGAGCTGATTTGATAGCTGAAGAGCTATGTATAAAAAGGGTTGAGAGCCTACGTTGCAACGTCTAAACCGATACACATAAATGCGGAACCGAGTGAATATTCTGTGCTTATATTGCTACTGACGTTATGTGGAATTAACTGTGCTTGTGACGGTGTTGGTAAGACGATATATATATATATATATCCTCATGACCGAGTGCACTATTCCGTGTGTATATGATGTTAATGCTGATTAAAGTCTATTCCATGAATGTATGTTATGTATTGGAGATTTGCTTGTGTATATATATATATCTGAGTGAGGATTATGGATTCTGACTGATAATTGTTCAATAAAAGCACTCTACTTCACGTACCGCAATATACTACCACTGATTGTTGTATGTTGATATTATCCAGTTGATACGTGTGAAAGGCTGAGTGATATTTGATGGATTCCGATTGGTAAGGATCTTGTGTGTGTTCTGGCTGATTGGCATTGCCCCGACTATAATAGTTGCCATGTATAATCGTGTATATAAATATTGTTGTATAAAGGTGAGGCAACCTGAGTCAGTAGCTATCATTTAAAATTTAAGATGCTCACCCCTGATGTGGAAAATTTTCAATGAATATCTCTCGTAATGAGGAGTGTAGGAGGAGCTGAAATGCCGGGTGAAGGGTTGCTGCACTATGAGATATCATGGCTGTGTATATACTGTATATAGTCTTTTGAGTTAAGCCTTGGTCGGCTCATGTTTTGTCGTTAGCCTTTAAATCAGAATTGAATTCCCTAGATCGGGAACATGTCTTCTTGGTTGTAAAATCATGGCATACACTTCTATATATATATGCCTATGTTTATGTCACGTTACATGTCTATCTCATGTTGTGAAACGTCTGAGTGATCTATGTGTATATATATGTGTGTTCATATCTCTGATTGTGTAGGAAGTGGCATGACCCAGCATGAAGGAAGCCAATTCATGGTCTAGAGGGTGAGCTTACGATTCTGTAACCGAGTGGGAGAGATTTAGATGTTCGGAGTGAGTGAAAATCAGATAGCCCGAGTAGGGAGTGACATAGAAGACTGCCCCAACGACTAACTGTTAGGAGCCCTCCCGAGCATAGAATAGTCAATAATTCCCGAGTGAGAATTTGCTGAGTGGTGGTTCTTCCGAATGGAGAGTGACACCTTAGACTGTAGAGGACCCCAATGAGGTGAACTATTGGTAATAAAGGAATCTGAGTGAGACTTAGCTTAGTGGGAAGCTTAGAGTAGGAAGGGGTTGGTTACCGAGTGAAAACTAGGCGAGATATCCCGAGTGACTGGAGGGGCGCGAAGGTTGTTCTGAGCGAATGGGGTCCCATATATTCTGAGTGAGAGCCAGTGAGGACCATTCCCGCATTACTCGTGTATGTATTCTGATTGTTGAAGCCGGGGAATAAGTTACGTTTCCGAGTGAATTGAGATCGAATTCTTTCGAGTGAACTAGGCGCTGGAATCTGAGTACAGAAATGCCGAGTGATATGAGCAGATACCGAGAGAAGCTTTTGCTTGAGCGGGTATGCGTAGCTGCGTGTTTCGCTTAAGCGATTTCTTCTTCTTCCGCTGTCATCGCCTCTGAATCGGTTTTATCTCTCGTGTTCTCTTTTCCTCTCATCTTCTTATGCCAAGGCATTCTGGCTTTCCTTTAATTGTGAGAAAATTTCCCCTGATTTTCTTGCTTATGATTTGTTTAAATTAGGGTGTTATATTTTGGTATCAGAGCAGACCGAAAGGTCCAAGGCTAAGGTATGCTTACCGAGTGTAAGCGGTTGTATGCTTCTGACCGAGTGGTCATCCTGATTGTGATATTAGTTGAACCTGATTGATATTGACTTGCGGATAGGAGGTTGTTCCCTCCTGGTCCGATTGATTGTGTAGCATATAGAGATGGTGTGATGTGCTCAGTTACTGAACATTAGGCTGAAATCCGATCGGTGGTAAGTGGCTTGGTATACTTATCCTTAAAGGATGTTAATTTCAGGATAAGGAATGACGCATCGTCAAAGCATGGAGGCTATAGTCACAGCATTCCAACGCTTTACGGACGTGTTCGAGAGGCAGGGCCAGCCTCGAGCTGAGGAGGGCCAAGTGCTGGACCGCTTCCTGAAGAGGAAGCCGAGTGAATTTCTAGGAGGACGGAATCCTGAAGCGGCTTTTAAGTGGACTCAGGAGCTGGAAAGGATTTTTGGGGGTCTTCGCTGTACCGAGGCCCAAAAGGTGGAGTGTGCGGTGTACATGCTGCGAGGCGAGGTGGAAAACTGGTAGAAGATAGCCAGAAACCAATTCCCTGATGATGATGCTCAGCTGACATGGAATGATTTCAAGACATGCTTCTTGGAGAAGTACTTCACCGACACTGTAAGGAGTCGGAAGGAGTTGGAGTTTATGGAGTTGAAACAAGGCTCCATGACGGTGGAGGAGTATGCGACCAGATTCGAGGAGTTGTGCCTATTCTACCCACCTTTCCAACAGCCTGGGACGGAAAGTTCCAAGTGCCTTAAGTTTGAGAATGGGCTAAGATCTGATATTAAGAGAGCTTGTAGATACCAAGAGATACAGAGTTTTCCTGCATTAGTAAACAAGTGTAGGATATTTGAGGAGGATGACAAGGCCCATTCGGGCCAGAGCAGCAGAGCTAACCATTCCTTGAGGCCCCAGCAATCCCGCTTCAAAAGGCCAAGCAACATTGGTAGGAACAAGTCTTTTTCCAGATTTGGAGGACGGAATCAGTCTGAAAGACGACCAGTGATGGGAGATGGAAAATGTTTCAAGTGTGGAGGAAGCCACTATGCCCGAGACTGCAATAGCAATGGTGAAATGGTGTGCTTCCATTGCAATAAAAGAGGACACATTCGCCCCGATTGCCCCCAACTCCGTCAAGCAAACACCAGCCTACGTCAAGGAGGTTTCCAAGGGAGAAACCGAGTGAATGATAACCAACGACCGGGCGGCGGAGATAACAGAGCCAGAGGGAACATAATGCTTGCTTCAAGTAACCGAGAGAAGAATGCCGACCGACCAGTAGTAGGAAGAGTCTACGCCATTAACGCAGAGGATGCTGCACAAGCAAATGACCTGGTACAATGTAAGTGCTCACTCGGTAGTCATACACTTAATGTTGTTTTCGATTCGGGAGCCACCCATTCTTTTATAGCTGATGAGTGTGTAAAGCGTTTAAAGTTACCGACTGTATTTATGGATCGGACTTTGGAAGTGGCCAATCCGACTGGCCCTAAAGTGTTGACATCGTCAGTATGTAAGGATGTGACATTTATGCTGTGTGATCGGAGTTTTACTTTCGATTTGGTGTGCATACCTTTAAAGGATCTCGATATTGTGCTTGGAATAGATTGGCTTTCAGCCAACAAGGTGTTAGTGGATTGTAGAAACCGAAGGATAATCTTCCCGAGGCAGCGCAATGAGGACGACACAGCACAAGGTATAACCCAACTGTTTATGATGCTTTGTTTAACCAAGGGTGAGAGTAAAACCCGAGTGAACGAAATCCCAACTGTCTGTGAATTCCCAGAGGTATTTCCTGAAGACGTACTGAGTGTCCCTCCCAATAGAGAAGTCGAATTCTCTATAGACCTGATCCCTGGAGCCGAGCCAGTCTCCAGTGCACCTTATAGAATGTCCTCAACTGAATTGGCCTAATTGAAGAAGCAAGTAGATGAGTTACTCGGAAAACAATTCATTAGGCCGAGTGTATCACCTTGGGGCGCACCTGTACTGCTCGTTAAGAAGAAGGATGGCAGCATGAGGCTTTGTATAGACTACCGTCAGCTAAACAAACTCACGATTAAGAATCGGTATCCGTTGCCCAGAATTGATGACCTCATTGACCAACTGCGTGGAGCCTTAATTTTCTCAAAAATCGACCTGCGATCGGGATACCACCAAATCCGAGTGAAGGAGTCGGATATTCCAAAAAACTGCCTTTAGGACTCGGTATGGTCACTACGAGTATGTAGTGATGTCGTTTGGTGTGACAAACGCCCCTGCTGTCTTCATGAATTACATGAACAACATATTCCACCCGTATTTAGACCAATTCGTAGTTGTTTTCATTGATGACATCCTAATTTACTCCAAGACTCCTGAGGAGCATGAAGAGCATCTCCGAGCGGTACTTCAGGTATTGAAGGAGAAGCAATTGTTTGCAAAGCTTTCGAAATGCGACTTCTGGATGGATAAAATCCATTTCCTTGGACATGTGATTTTCGAGGAAGGTGTCTCGGTGGACCCTTCAAAGGTGGCAGCTGTAATGGCATGGGAGAGACCCAAGTCGGTCTCGGAGATAAGGAGCTTTATAGGCCTGGCAGGTTATTATAGAAGATTTATTGAAGGTTTTTCTAAGTTGGCCTCGCCACTGACTAAATTAACTCGGAAAAACATTCCCTTCGTATAGAGTCCCGAGTGCGAGAACAGTTTCCGAGAGCTAAAGGACAAGTTGACGACTGCCCCAGTACTGGTACTACCCGACTTGCAAGAGAACTTCGTGGTTTACTGTGATGCATCAGGACTCGGATTAGGATACGTGTTGATGCAGAAAGACCGAGTGATAGCGTATGCGTCTCGGCAAATGAGACCTCACGAGCAGCATTATCCGACTCACAACTTAGAATTAGCAGCTGTGGTGTTCACATTAAAAATCTGGAGGCATTATTTGTTCGGGTCCAGATTTGAAGTATACAGTGATCACAAGAGCCTTAGATACTTATTCGACCAGAAGGAGCTGAACATGAGGCAGAGGAGATGGATGGAATTTTTAAAAGATTATGATTTCGAGCTAAGGTACCATCCGGGTAAGGCAAACGTTATTGCCGACGCGTTGAGTTGGAAATCCCTTCATGTAGCAGTGATGATGGTGAAGGAGGTAGAGCTATTGGAACAGTTCCGAGACATGAACTTACACGTTGTCACCCCCTCTTCTCGGAAGATGACGATCAGAACGTTGAGAATTACCAATGAATTCCTAAAATCCGTGTGCGAGCAACAGCAGTCAGATCCCTACTTGGCTGAGATGAAGGAGACTCAGGCGCGAGGTAAAGACTTGTCCTTAACCAAAGGATCAGATGGAATCTACCGGGTAAGAAACAGAATGTACGTGCCGAGTGGTGGAGAATTGAGGAGAATGGTACTTGATGAAGCTCACAAGAGCCTGTTAAGTATCCACCCGGGTGCCACGAAGATGTACCATGACCTAAGAACTCAATTCTGGTGGCCCGGATTGAAAAGGAACGTGGCAGAATACATGGCTCGGTGCATCACCTGTCAGAAGTCAAAAGTGGAGCACCAGAGGCCGTACGGTGCATTACAACCCCTGGAGATTCCCGTGTGGAAATGGGACTCAATTGCCATGGACTTTGTCATGGGATTGCCCAAAAACCGAGCGGGCCATGATGCGATTTGGGTCATTGTTGACCGACTGACGAAGAGTGCACACTTCTTGCCTGTGAACATGAAGTACCCGATGCATAGGTTAGCTCAGATTTATATTCGCGAAGTTGTCCGACTACATGGTATACCGACTTCCATCGTATCAGATAGGGATCCTAGGTACACATCCCGGTTTTGGACCAGTCTGCACCAGGAAATGGGTACAAAACTTTGGCTTAGTTCTGCTTACCACCCCCAATCTGATGGGCAATCCGAGCGAACAATCCAGAGCTTAGAGGACTTACTAAGGGCATGTGTGTTAGAGCACGGTGGGGATTGGGAGCAATACCTTCCCCTGATTGAGTTCACGTACAACAACAGCCATCACAATAGTATTGGCATGGCACCCTATGAAGCACTACGAAGCACTGTATGGTCGAAGATGCCGAACCCCGCTTTGCTGGTCGAAAACAGGTGAGAGTCTGCTATTGGGACCAGAGGTTGTGAAGCAAACTTCAGAGCAGATCCAGGTGATAAGAGAAAAGATGAAGGCGTCTCAAGATAGACAAAAGAGCTACCATGACAAACGCACCAGGCCATTGGAATTTTCAGTCGGAGACAAGGTATTTTTAAGGACTTCGCCGAGTAAAGGGGTCGGGCGAGCCTTAAAAAGCAGAAAGCTGAGCCCTCGATACATTGGGCCTTATGAAGTGTTGAAACGAGTCGGCTCCATGGCATACCAAATAGCATTACCGACTCATTTATCTTGATTGCATGACGTATTTCATTAGTCTCAACTAAGGAAGTACCTGCCAGATTCTACTCACACAATGCCTGATGATGAGGTGGAAATTAAGGAAGATCTGACCACTGCAACTATACTGACTAGGATCGTGGACCGATCGGTAAAGCGATTAAGGAGTAAGAATGTGCAACTGGTTGAAGTGGAATGGCAGCAAGACGGGTATGCCTCTTATACCTGGGAGCGCGAGGATGCCATGAGGCAGCAGTACCCTGAGTTGTTTGACCAAGGTGAGTTACCGACTGAATTTCGAGGACGAAATTCTTTTGAAGTGGGGGAGAACTGTAACATCCCAAATTTTAATAAGGTACCGAGTGAATAAAGCCATTAGAGTAATAATTTCAGAAGTAGGAATTTGCTTATTAAGTACCATTAATTTAATTAATCAAAGGTGTGCTGATTTAAAGGGAGGATTGACCTTAGTGGGTGCTGATGGGACTGGGTGACGTGAGCAGACTGCTCCTCACGTTTTCCCACCCCACCATTCCTTCCCTCATGCATGCGTTTATAAGTGGACGATGGTTCTCCTTGCCATTCGTTCCTCAGAGTTCCCTGCGAGTTCCTTCTTCTTCTTTCTTCTTCTTCTTCCCTTCTCCTTCTCTGCTCTCTATTTCATCCCCTGTTTCGGAAGACGAGTGACGGTGTTGCAGAGGAGTCAGAGCTTCCTCACACGAGTAGAAGAAGAGCGTCGAAGCAGAAGCAGAAACAGCCCTACACCATTCGTGGCTAGCATTCAAGTAAAGGCTAAGCGAGCGGAAGCACTGAGTGAAGCAGCGAGGAAGGGAACCAACACCCAAGCAGAAAAGTCTCTCGGAGTCTCGTAGTTGGTAGGGGGAGTACCTTACATGTTAAATGCATAGGTTATGAATGGGTTCCGAGTGTTGAAGTGATAGTTCTGTATCCTGTGTATAATAATGCTTGCATGTGGAGTAACTGAGTGTGAGACAAGTGAGAATGAGTGTTGCACGTTATTATCGTCTTTAAAGATGCATGCGTTGTTTGAACTCTGATGCCCTATAACCCGATTGCATGTTACGTTGTGTTGACTGGAATGCTTGTTGAATCCGTTCATGTTCGTATGCATGCATGTATTGACTGAGTCTTGACACTATTGTATACCGATTGCATATTATGTTGTACTGATTTGAAATGTTTGTTGGAACCTGTCGATCTTCATATGGATGCCTGTGTTGAGTAAGTTCTGATACTGCTGTGTACCGAGTGCATGTTATGTTTGAGTTGATAAGAACGCTGATAGAAGCTTGATATTGAGTGATACCGATTGCATTGGATTTATATGTTGTTAATAGAGCTAGGATGATGATTGCATGGAAGTATGTGTGTGTTAAATAAATATGTAGAATCCTGGAAATGCGTATTACCGACTGCATGTGAGATATGTATAACTGAGTGAAGGTTGTGCGCATGAATACTATGTTGTGTGATGGATCCGTGTGTGGCACATGGGATACGTTGTGCCGAGAGCACGTAGGGTGGGACACTACCATCGGTTATAAAGCGTGAGACGCTATGAAATCCTTGAGTGGGACTCAAGGTAGCCCTGAGTGGGACTCGGGCTGCCTGTGATTACCTCTGTTGGCGCTGAGAGCGTTGGTGTCACCTGTGGGCAAACGGTTGGGTACTTGTAAAATGGCCAAGCAGTTGGGAGCTGATTTGATAGCTGAAGAGCTATGTATAAAAAGGGCTGAGAGCCTACGTTGCAACGTCTAAACCGATACACACAAATGCGGAACCGAGTGAATATTCTGTGTTTATATTGCTACTGACGTTATGTGGAATTAACTGTGCTTGTGACGGTGTTGGTAAGACGATATATATATATATATATATATATATATATATATATATATCCTTATGACCGAGTGCACTATTCCGTGTGTATATGATGTTAATGCTGATTAAAGTCTATTCCATGAATGTATGTTATGTATTGGAGATTTGCTTGTGTATATATATATATATCTGAGTGAGGATTGTGGATTCTGACTGATAATTGTTCAATAAAAGCACTCTACTTCACGTACCGCAATATACTACCACTGATTGTTGTATGTTGATATTATCCAGTTGATACGTGTGAAAGGCTGAGTGATATTTGATGGATTCCGATTGGTAAGGATCTTGTGTGTGTTCTGGCTGATTGGCATTGCCCCGACTATAATAGTTGCCATGTATAATCGTGTATATAAATATTGTTGTATAAAGTTGAGGCAACCTGAGTCAGTAGCTATCATTTAAAATTTAAGATGCTCACCCCTGCTGTGGAAAATTTTCAGTGAATATCTCTCGTAATGAGGAGTGGAGGAGGAGCTAAAATGCCGGGTGAAGGGTTGCTGCACTATGAGATATCATGGCTGTGTATATGCTGTATATAGTCTTTTGAGTTAAGCCTTGGTCGGCTCGTGTTTTGTCGTTAGCCTTTAAATCAGAATTGAATTCCCTGGATCGGGAACATGTCTTCTTGGTTGTAAAATCATGGCATACACTTCTATATATATATGCCTATGTTTATGTCATGTTACATGTCTATCTCATGTTGTGAAACGTCTGAGTGATCTATGTGTATATATATGTGTGTTCATATCTCTGATTGTGTAGGAAGTGGCATGACCCAGCATGAAGGAAGCCAATTCATGGTCTAGAGGGTGAGCTTACGATTCTGTAACCGAGTGGGAGAGATTTAGATGTTCGGAGTGAGTGAAAATCAGATAGCCCGAGTAGGGAGTGACATAGAAGACTGCCCCAACGACTAACTGTTAGGAGCCCTCCCGAGCGTAGAATAGTCAATAATTCCCGAGTGAGAATTTGCTGAGTGGTGGTTCTTTCGAATGGAAAGTGACACCTTAGACTGTAGAGGACCCTAATGAGGTGAACTATTGGTAATAAAGGAATCTGAGTGAGACTTAGCTTAGTGGGAAGCTTAGAGTAGGAAGGGGATGGTTACCAAGTGAAAACTAGGCGAGATATCCCGAGTGACTGGAGGGGCGCGAAGGTTGTTCCGAGCGAATGGGGTCCCATATATTCCGAGTGAGAGCCAGTGAGGACCATTCCCACATTACTCGTGTATGTATTCTGATTGTTGAAGCCGGGGAATAAGTTACGTTTCCGAGTGAATTGAGATCGAATTCTTTCGAGTGAACTAGGCGCTGGAATCCGAGTACGGAAATATCGAGTGATATGAGCAGATACTGAGAGAAGCTTTCGCTTGAGCGGGTATGCGTAGCTGCGTGTTTCGCTTAAGCGATTTCCTCTTCTTCCGCTGTCATCGCCTCTGAATCGGTTTTATCTCTCGTGTTCTCTTTTCCTCTCATCTTCTTATGCCAAGGCATTCTGGCTTTCCTTTAATTGTGAAAAAATTTCCCCTGATTTTCTTGCTTATGATTTGTTTAAATTAGGGTGTTATACTTTTCAACGAAAAGTAAAGAGGAAAAGAGTCACCACACAAACTCAAGGTTTTTGGGAGAGAAGAGAGACGAATGGAGGAAGATGAAGAGAAGAAGAAGTAAAGTATATTTGCTGAAAGCTTCAGCGGTTTACACGTGAATAGAAGAAGGAAAGTTTGGGGCTTTTGGGTTTATTTTAATTCCATCTATTAGAATTCATCGTTTTTCTACAAACAGGTTCTTCATTTGGGCTCAATACTTCATCCTAAAATTATTCCGAATGTATATTCGGATTCCCATTATTATTCTCTACAGCCCTGACCAGTATCATCTCATTCCGAGATATTTGGTCCGACACCCTTATCTCAACCGGGCTCATTTTCAGCTTAACCGATCTCCATAAATTACCAATAATTCCCAAAAATCTTAATTTAGATAAATTCAATTTATTGGGACCTTAAACAATTAATATTCAACTTGTCAATATGTATTTCCTTTAATTAATCTTCTATTTTAAAATTCGGGATGTTACATTCCACCCCTCCAAAAAGAAAATTTCGTCCTCGAAATTTAACTTACCGGATTCGAATGCATCGGGATACCGTTCTCTGATGTCGTCTTCGCGTTCCCATGTGAACGTTTCAGTATTTCCATGTTTCTAAGCGACCTCCACCAAAGGCACCAACTTGTTTCGCAATTTCTTCATGGAATATCCAACAATGCGAATGGAAACAGGAGGAATAGATAGATCCTCACGCACCTCAATTTCATCCACAGGAATCACGTGTAGAGGATCATAAACATATTTTCTCAACTGTGACATGTGAAACACGTTATGTGGATTAGCAAGATGCGGAGGGAGTGCTATCCGATAAGCAACCTCGCCAATCCGCTTCAACACCTCGTAAGGTCCAATAAACCTAGGGCTCAACTTCCCACTCTTCAACGCCCCTTCCAATTCCCTTATCACGCGAGACCTTCAAAAACACATGGTCACCCACTTGAAACTCAAGGGGTTTATATCTCTTGTCATAATAGCTCTTCTATCTATCCTGAGCAATCTTCATATTCTCTTGTATCTTTTTAATTTGCTCCGTAGTTTCTTGAATAATCTCCGGCCCTAAGGCCAAATTTTCACCAACTTCAAGCCAACACAAGGGAGTTCTACACTTCCTTCCATACAACGCCTCATACGGTGCCATGCCAATACTGGAATGGAAGCTGTTATTGTATGTGAATTCGATCAATGGTAGAAATCTATCCCAACATCCACCGTGTTCAAGGACACAAGCTCTCAACAAATCCTCCAGACTTTGTATAGTTCTCTCCGATTGTCCATCGGTTTGAGGGTGATAAGCGGAACTAAGCTTCAACTTAGAACCCAACTCATCATGCAAGCATCCCCAAAACCGAGAAGTAAATCAAGGATCACGGTCGGATATGATGCTGGACGGAACACCATGCAACCTAACAATCTCCTTGATGTAGATTTATGCCAATTTCTCCAAGGAACTCTTCATATTAATGGGCAAAAAGTGAGCACATTTTGTCAATCGGTCAACAATCACCCATATAGCATCGTTTCCAGCACGAGTTTTGGGTAGTCCAGAAACAAAATCCATAGCTATGCTATCCCATTTCCAAACTGGGATCTCCAACGGCCTCAAATATCCAGCTGGTCTCTGATGTTCAACCTTCGTTTTTTGACAAATAAGGCAAGATGCTACAAAATTCGCCACATCACGCTTCATACCGGGCCACCAGAAATTCTTCTTCAAATCCTGATACATCTTGGTGGAACCAGGGTGAATGCTCAATATGCTTTTGTGGGCTTCCTCAAGTACACGTTTCCTCACATCATCGCTTGAGGGAACATAAATTCGACCCTTCACACGCCAAATGCCATCTTTACCTTCTTCTATGAACAAATTCTTCCCTTTCTCTTGGGTCTTCTTCATCTCATTCAAATAATCATCATTGGGTTGTTGCGTCTTCACATATTCAAGAAATTCATTTGTAACTTTCAACATTTCCAACACCATTTTCTTGGAAGTGTAAGTCTCCACGCCCACATTCAAATCTCTAAATTGTTCTATCAACTCCATTTCCTTTGCCATCATCATGGAGACATGCAATGACTTTCTACTCAATGCATTGGCAACTACATTCGCCTTGCCGGGGTGATACTTCAATTCAAACTCATAGTTTTTTAGGAACTCCATCCACCGTCTTTGGCGCATATTTAACTCCTTCTGGTCAACCAAGTACTTAAGGCTCTTATGATCACTAAAGACCACAAACTTGGAGCCATACAAATAGTGTCGCCACAACTTCAATGCAAACACCACCGCCGCCAATTCAAGATCATGTATGGGATAATTAACTTCATGCGGTCGCAACTACCTTGACGCATAGGCAATCACACGCTCCTTTTGCATTAACACACATCCAAGACCAAGCTTAGATGCATCACAATATACTACAAATTCATCCGTCAAACCGGGCAACGCTAACACCGGTGCGGTAGTAAGCCTCAACTTCAACTCTTGGAAACTCTCTTCACATTCACGGGTCCACACAAAAGAGTGATTTTTCCGAGTCAACTTCATTAATGGTAAAGCCAAACGGGAAAACCCTTCAATGAACCTCCGGTAGTAACCGGCAAGACCAAGAAAACTTCTTATCTCTGTCACTGACGTTGGTCTTTCCCAAGCCATCACGGCTTCAACCTTCGACTTATCAACCGCAACTCCATCATTTGAAATAACATGTCCAAGGAATTGGACCTCAGATAACCAAAATTCACACTTAGAGAGTTTCGCATACAATTCCTTCTCGCGTAGAATAGTCAATACAAGACAAAGATGTCTTTCATGCTCTTCATGACTCTTGGAGTACACCAAAATATCATCAATAAACACCACGACGAATTGGTCAAGATATTCATGGAAGATGCGATTCATGTAGCTCATGAAAATCGCAGGGGCATTCGTCACCCCAAATGGCATCACCACGTACTCATAATGTCCATACCGCGTTCGGAAAGCAGTTTTCAGAATATCTTCAGCCTTCACCTGAATTTGGTGATATCCAGAACGCAAATCAATCTTTGAAAACACAACAGCACCCTTCAATTGATCCAAAAGATCGTCAATACATGGAAGAGGGTATTTATTCTTAATGGTTAGTTTGTTGAGCTGGCGATAATCAACGCACAATCTCATACTCCCATCTTTCTTCTTCACTAACAACACAAGAGCACCCCAAGGAGACACACTTGGGCGAATAAACTCCCGTTCCAGTAATTCTTCCACTTGCTTTTTCAACTCAGCTAACTCCATAGGAGACATCCTATAAGGAGCTCGGGAAACAGGTTCTGCACCTGGAATAAGATCAATAGCAAATTCCACTTCTCGTGGAGGAGGTAATCCAGGAATTTCTTCTGGAAACACATCGGGAAACTCCGAGACAATAGGAATTCCACCAGATTGGGAAACACCATTCCCATCAACCAAGCAGAACATCATAAGAAGCTGGGAGATACCTTGTACATCAAAATCTTCAGCATTCGAAGTCGGGAAGATCACCGTCTTGCTATGACAATCCACTAAGACTTTGTTAGCAGATAACCAATCCATGCCTAGAATAATATCCAAATCCTTCATAGGCAAGCATACGAGGTGTCGCAACCTGGATCGCGACGGCGCGGCGAGAAAGAAAGAAGGTTTAAGATGAAACAGGGAGTCGCCACCAACGTTTTTATCCATAGGAAAAACATTGGAAAAAACTAAGTTCAGTAAAGCACTGGTTAAAAATTGAGATTCAAGTTCGGGAGTCGGTTACGAGTAGGGAAGGTATTAGCACCCTACATCGCCTGTCAAAAACAGTACCAAGATTGAAAATGCGCAACATAAATAGCCTTACAAAAGATGGTTTATTTCTTCCCTTTTATTGTTGTATTTTTTATTTAAAAATGACAGAATGGAGTGAGAGAACTGTACAAACATAGAATGTCGAAGCGAGGTCAATGAAACGTTTCATCTGAATTAAACTCGACTTCGATATGAGACAGAGAAGGGAAGAGAATGCGAATAAGGCGTCACGCCTAAATTAGACGTTCTCGGATAAAAAAAACAGGGATAGGAAAGAGATAAGCGGGACGAGGCTTGAGCAAAAAGTAGGGGGAAATCAACAAGACGTCACGTCTAAATTGATTTTTACGGAAGCGACCAAAAAGAAGAACATTTATGAAAGAAACATGAAAGTGAGGAAATAAATAAAAAAAAGAAATAAGAAAGATGGGCCCGACAGGAGTTGAGGTCTTGCTCCTACGTATTCTTGAATTATCAAGAAATCAGGGTTACGTAGTTCTGAGTGTTGTTCTTTTAGGAAAAGACTTGGGAAATGATGATGGATGTCATTGAGACGGGGAACTCATAAAAGGTGAAGTTCTTCGCACGTGTACGAATCCTAAAGAGGTTGTGTAGACGGGAGTGCTCCCGTACGACACTGTTTAAAAATGATTTGTTTCCTTTTTTTTATTTTTATTTAGATTTGAAAGAAAACATAGGAAGCATTTATTTCCCTTTATTATATTTTACTATGAAGCGAAAAGGGAAGGTAGCAGAAGCTACAAAAGAGAAAGGGAAACAGTAAGTTCAGAAAATAGAGGGAAAATGAGTGAAAACCGAGTGGGAGAAGGGAAAACCGAGTGAAAAAGAGGGGAAAACCGAGTGAAAATGGAAAAAACTGAGTGGAAATGGAAGAAACTGAGTGGAAATGGAAGAAACCGAGTAAAAAAATGAAATACAGAGTGATAAAAGCAGAAAACCGAGTAAAAAATGGTAAAACTGAGTGGAAATAGGAAAATACCAAGTGAGAAGTGATTACCGAGTGAGACTGAGTGAGAAGAGAGATGGTGTTGGAGTTGAGAGGAGTGAGGAGGTCGGATTTGGTGGATTTGAGGGGGATGTTGGACGGTGTATGAGAGGAGGTCAGTTTAGGTGAGGAGAAGGATGAGTGGGGGCTGTTGGAAAGGGTGAGAGGAGGGTGCTGGAGGGTATTTGGTGGCTGGGAGGAAGTGCTGGACGGTGTGTGAGAGGAGGTCAGTTTGGTGGGCTTGAAGGGGAGGCTGGACGGTTGGAAAGGGTGAGAGGATGAGGAGTTAATGGAGGGGGTGCTAGACCGTGCGTTAGAAGAGGGTGAGGGTGTTGGGTGCTGTGAGGGGCTGCGCAGTGTGGGAAAGAGAGAGAGGGTGGGGATGTTGGGTTCTGTAAGGGGCTGCACAGTGTGGGAGAGAGAGAGAGCGGAGGATTTGACAGAGTTTTCCCTTAATGAATTCTGTCCCCTGTTTCGAAGCTTCAGCCCTCTATTTATAGGCTTTATCGAGTGGAAAGCCAGCTAAGGCTTCCACTCCGAGTGGAATGCCAGCTCAGGCTTCCACTCCGAGTGGAATGCCAGCTCAGGCTTCCACTCGGTCCTGGTAGTGGGGGACAGTGGCTGGTGGGAATTTTTAATTCCTCCACTTCCGCCCCTTGTCTGCCAGCCACCTCCAGGATTCCTGGATCCACTTGGGTGGTGGAATCCAGGTCAGCATGTGTAATCCGAGAGAGGATGGTAGAAATCCGAGAGAAAATAGTGGAAATCCGAGTGAGGATGGCTCGGATCAGCCTCCGAGTCAGTATTCGTCCATATTGGGAGTCAATTCCGAGTGGAATGAAGCATTCCCCATAGAATGCCAAGTGAAAATACTCCTTTCCAAGTGGTTTTTCTCGGTTTGAGGTTGCTGTGAGACATTCAATCAGAACTGAGTGACAAGTGACTCGAAACCGACTGAAATGGTTGAAGTATGACTCAGAATTGGGTTTAAAAGGACTCGGAATTGGGTGAGAAGTAGCTCGGTAATTGTTTAAAGGATGACTCGGAGATAGGTGAAAGATGACTCGGGGACGACTGGAAATGGGTGGAAATGGGCTCGGTAATTGGCTTGAGGAGGGATGAGAGGGAATTGGTTTGAAGAGGGCCAACTGACTGAATTGCCAGTCGGTGAAATGACTCACTCGGTATTGGTTGGCTAAAAGGGCTCGGAAGTGGTAGAAATGATTGAAAGACAATTTGGTGAGGATGGATAAATGGCTTACTCGGCATCGGTTAATGTCCTTTATTCAAATGTTTCAATCAACACTTGGAGAAATCTTGCTCGGTAATCCTTCTGTTTGAAGCTTCACTCGGCATGTCGTCAACCGGTTTGGAAGTAAACTTTCACCACTCGGATTCAGCCTTGCTTTCCAGTCAGAAAATGGAATCTTGGACAGTTTTACTCGGAAACAACTTTCTCCTCACTCAGAAGTTAGAATTTGGGTATTTTCAATTCGGATTTCTCTCCAATTGAGTGATACTCACTCGGATTTACTTCAATCAGTAATCCTTTCACTCGGAAAATAGCTTTGGGCAGCATCTATCCAAGGTCAGTCCCCTTTTCCACTCGGATTGGTTGCAGTAGGGGATCTTCCGCTCGGATTCTCCTCTAACAGGGTCATTTTCATTCGGAATGGCTCCCTTTCCACTCAGAATTTGGAAGCTTGGGTATTTTCACTGGGAATCAGCCTTTACACTTCAACCAAAGGGCTTTCAATCAATGTTTCCCCTTCGGATGTGCTTACTCGGATGTTGGGATTGTTTCACTCGGAATGGCTCTGACAGGGAGTCATTCCACTCCTATTCACCTTCATCAGTGAAGCATTTCACTCGAATTTTCTTCCTATAGGTCATACTCAACTCGGATTTACTTTAATCAGAGTCGTCTTGCTCGGATTTTCTCTAACAGGAGCACATTCCACTCAGATTTGATCCCTTCTGAGTAATTTCACTCGGATTTGATCCGTTCTGAGTATTTTCACTCGGACTTACTAGTTTTTGGGCCATTACACTCGGATTTTTGTTCAACAGGGCTATATTTCACTCCTAAATGCTTCAATCAGAGTCATTTTACTCGGATTTTCCATTTTTGGGCCATTCCACTCGGATTTTCTTCATTTTGACTCGGATTTGACCATTTTTTGAGTTATTCCAATCGGATTTGCCTTCAACAGGGCTGTATTTCACTTGGAAATGCTTCAATCTGCGTTATTTCGCTCGGTTCTGATTATTTTGGAGCCATTCTACTCGAATTTGACCATTCTGAATTAGAATTCAGTATAAAAAAGATTCATTCCACTTGGACCAGACCAAAAGAGGTGTTCACATGAAGGATACAACAAATTTCCTACCCTCAAGGTTCATCTCGATGTCCTCACATCGAGTTACCGATCTTAAGCAAGCACCGGTCTGTGTAGTCACCAATATAGAACCTTTCATCATGCAGACAGGCACCCGCAAGCGCCTCACACAATCTTCAGAAATAAACGAGTGCGTAGCACCGGAATCATAAATAATATACACCGCAGTGCCAAGGATTTCACACTCACCACGGATAAGATCTTCAGCCAGAGCCGCTTCTTCATCGGTAACTACAAATACTCTTCCCGCAGCTTGTACTTGATCACCACCATTTCGGTTTCCCTGTCTTCCACCACGGCCGATACCTCGACCATTTCTTCCACCATTGTGATTGCCACCACGGCCACCATTTCGGCCATCATTTTGGCCACTACCATTTCCACGTCCACGGCCACCAAAACCTCCACGGTTAGCACCATAGTTCATGCGGTTAAGAGCATCGACATTAGCACCTCTTGCATTCATTGGACAATTTGGGCGAATATGCCCGGGTTGGTTGCATTGGAAGCACACAACATCATTTTGAGGACAATGACGTGCCAAATGGTTGGCACCACATCGGAAACAAGTTATGCCTTGGACATTTCCACGACCTTGGTTACCACCACCATAACCGCCTCTAGGAGCACCTCGTCCCCTTCGGAAAGAAGAAGAACCACGTATAAATTGTCTATTACTTTTAAAATTGCCTTTTTTCTTGAAGCTAGAAGATTGGCCCTTCAACTTGTAATCATGCCCCGAATAACTCCTTGGGGCAACATCATTTTCTTTAAAAATTCTGCACTTGTCCACAAGAGTAGGAAAACTCCTAATCTCTTGATGACAAATTGCCTTCTTGATTTCTTGGCGCAGTCCATTCTCAAATTTAACACACTTCGAAGCTTCAGTGCCTTCTTGTTGGTAGGGTGGATAAAATGCACTTAATGCTTCAAATTTAGAGGCATACTCCTCCACCGTCATACTTCCTTGCCTAAGCTCCATAAATTCAAGCTCTTTCTTGCTCCTATAGCTGTCCGAAAAATATTTCTTCAAAAATTCCAACCTAAAATTTTCCCAAATCAAGGGAACATCAGCAGCCATCATACGTCCTCTAGTAAGACGCCACCATGCTTCAGCCTCATCGCGGAGCATAAAGACTGCATACTCCACCTTTTACGCTTCAGAACATTTGAAGCTTGCATATATCCTTTCCAAGTCATTTATCCACGCATACGCATCTTCGGGTTTAAATCCTCCATGAAACTCCGAAGGATGCCTCTTGAGAAATACGTCAAGACCTTGGGAACCTTGTCCCACATTCAGCTGGCCTTGCCTTTCCAAGAAATCAGTGAATCGGTTCAAGGCGTTTGCCATGGCAGCAGCCTCACGATTCTGTCTACCAGCCATATTTTATGCCTATACATCAAAACATGGCTCACACATAAGTACACTAGGCCAAACATTAGCTTTTTGACTTATAAACTCTGGAATTTCAGCAATCATAAGCCTATCATATATCATATCACATAACCACATCATTTTTAATACATGATCACAGTATATTCACAAATAAAGGTAATTAGTGTAAGGACTCTTGGCCGGACTTAACAACTCCACACAGCAATACAGCACTATTAATTCAAGGTCCACCATCATAATTTAGTCAAGTAATTTCATAAATCAGTCTTGCACAGTCAATAATCACATATACATCTTTAATCATAGTTGTATCAAGAGCAATTGCTGCTCTGATACCAGGTTGAGACACCCCAAAAATCAGGATAAATTTTTCGCGATTTTAATGTAATTAATTTGTGTTAAATGCAAGTGGTGAAACTGTTTATCCAACTCCCTGGACCTATCAGAAACCTGTCTCATATGTGAAGATATGAGAAGGTAAGTTAGGAGAGTTAACTTTAAGAAAAATTCCTCAATTAAATCAGCAGCAGAAGAATTAGGTACATGTGTGTATATTTACGAAAACAATCGCTGAGGGATTTAGAAATCCAAATCTGCACACAATATATATATATATACAATAATGTGGGTTCAAGTTTCGGTGTAAAAAGAAGAAAAATAAATTTAGGTAATGCACTCTTATGCGTTTCAGGAGTATCAGGACGAAAAGAGAAAGGAAGTAACAGGGGCGTCATCTCGCTCAACCGAAGTCCGACTCGCTTGAGCGAGACACACCTGCCTCGCTTGGGCGAAGCCAGCGAGTCTTGAGCGAAACGCGTCCAGACTCGAATTTATGATTGACTCGCTTGAGCGAGACTTACTCGCTTAAGCGGAACACACACGGGTTCAAGCCCATACCCACTTACACAATCAGAATTACCAACACTTAAATTTTCACTCGGCAAGCCCCTCCAAATCCGACTCCCATTACATGGGTTGTCACTCGGTATACCTCTCCAAAAATCGACTCAAAGCACTCGGGTACTCACTCGGCGTGGACTTCCTGAAACTGACTCAGTACACAGATTCACCACTCAGCAGGACACCCTGACTGAGCCATCATTCACTCAATCTCTACTTAGCAACAACAGTCCAGACCGAGTCCTCCTTCACACATCATCCACTCGGTAAATACACTCAAGTCTGAGACTTCACCCACTCGGTGGTTCACTCGGAAAACTTCCCAGAAACCGACTCACCTATGTTTGGTCATGCACTCAGAATTTCATTCCAAGACCGATTCATTGTCTACTCGACTTTCACTCGGTATTCTATCACCAATCCGACTTCCTCTCTTTCACTCGAGGGGAGTTATTCCAGGGAATCCCTGGACAAACTCACACCGAGTATAACCAATCGGTGTTCTCCCACTCGAAGAATACAAAATCGGGACATACCACTCGGGACAAATACTCTGGACTCAGAAATTCCCCCTCGGGACTCCACTGCCTAGCTCATCATACTTTAGAGCCTTCTCACTCGGATTATGTACCCTTCCTCACTCGAAAAACTATGGCTCGGACTTAAGTCACTCGGAATTCACTCGGAAATTCCACCACCTCTTAGTTTATTTCCAAAATCCTCACTTAGACAGAATTCATTCATGAACTCACCCACTCACCATCTAATGGTCTCGCTTGGGCAAATGCCATTCCTTAGGCCCTTCGCTTGAGCGGATTTCTTCCAGTAGCCAACCCCCCTGATTCTCCTAGCATTTACACTTGAGCGAATCGGCCATTCGCCTGAGCGAAATCAGGCCAGTAGCTAATCCCTTCGCCCTCGCTCGGGCGAGACTCCATTCGCCTGGTGAAATTCCTCCAGAGAGCAAACACTGATACTGTGAAATTCCTCCAGAGAGCGACCATTAATACTGGGCAATTTCGCTTGAGCGAAATTCACTTTCGCCTGAGCGAAAGTTATCCAGAAACCAATTTCCTAACAGGTGTGGTTCTCGCTCGGGCAAGAATCCAATTCGCCTGAACGAATTTATCAGACTCCCTGTAGGACTCGAAATTTACATAACACATCCCACTAAAAATTGAATTTCACTCATTCTACAGACATGCATTACATATCAAACATTATTCAAATCATCTAAACTGGTTCTGCAACAACATATTCTTAAATTCCATTTAACTCTTCCAAATCATAGATATGAATTAATTCTTCATCTCATCAGCTTTATAAAAGAAATCCTCAAATATAATTCTTCATCCATTCATCAACACATAGGAAATCTCAATTATAATTTAAACTTTCATACATACTTAGGTCACAAATGAAAATGAGATACACATACAATTTCCCATTTTCCTCCATGACCCTCCAAAATCACTTATCATGTAAACTTCCAAACGAACATTCATTACATCTCCTACTACACAAAATACATATGTTTACATGTATCGCCGGCCAAGGCGCTCCCTATACACTAATTACCTTCACAGCATAATTATACTTCAAAATGCTCACTCCTCCTATGATTGCCCTGCATCACAAGTCTAAAATTGACAACATGGGAGAGTGAGTCTACATCCCAAAGGAATGAATATGAATACCAAGTGATTATGTAAATAAGCATCAACACATGTATACTTTGCACACCAAGACATTCATCATGACACAATTTTACACAAAGCACACAAGCATATACATAATCACAATACTCCACCATTGAGTTATCACAACAACTTTCAAATGGTATTCATACTTTTATGATGTCTTAAATATATTTGTATCACCTCTCACAATCACCATCACCACCTTGGCATACTACCTTCTATATGCAAATGCTCTTAACTAATGCATATGCACAAAGGATTATTTCAACAATTACAGATCTGACTGTGGGAATTTCAACATCAACTGTGGGATCCAAGTGTAATCTTTTAACCACACCCCTACTGCAGTAGTAAAATGTGTACACTTATTCTTTAAATTGCATGCATTCATCAATAGTTTTACTGGTACCAAACCGCATCGCCCATCTTGCAACACTTGACCATTTTCACCATGACCGCGGTATATAACATAATCAACATAGAGTGTTGCGGGACAACCACAATTTATATCATGGCAGCTGTGATCTCAAGGACCACCGGGGACACCTGCTCCTCAAGAGCCACCCCCCCACAAGGGTCAACCACATATGGCTCCCTGAAGCACAACATGGGCAGCTTCATGACTTATACACTAAGTCACAGGGGAAAATATCATGCTCGTGCACCGAGCCGCCCTCCCACTGGGCCAACCGGGGGAATCCCCTAAAATTCCAACACCGGCAGCTATGCAGTATGCCATGGATGCAAATGCAATCATATACATTCCTCATTCTATGCATCCTACACATGCCACTCATCATCCAACATCGTCAACACCACAAGCTTTTATTAACGTTGATTGTTCACAATAGTTTCAATCTTTAGGTGGCATTCTTTTTATTTTCAATCTCAACAAACAACATCAACATTCATATCACATTCATGGTAATAGAACTTAACATAACACACCATGAATATTCTAAATGCACAAAAGCATGTTGCCAAACATATTATCTACATCACACCACAAGTCATCATTTCTTACAACATTCAAGCAAGGCTAACATGCATAACACCATATACCACAATCGACTAACATTCAAATTCATGCATTTAGAATTTAGACTCCTCTCCTACCTCAAGAGAAGAATTCCGATGGATAAGACGATCCCGCCTCGTCGTTCGGAATAGGTCCTACATTCACATTCATGTAAAACCTTAATCAATCAACTACTCAAATCATCAATTCAATTCTATGTAGTTACAATCATATTTATAATGTCACAACATGTGTTAAACATGTTGTGGATATCATTTTATTCTCTATTAGGCTTCAGGAATTCCTTCCCGTTAAGCCACCATCATTTAATTTAAGGATTACAAAACAACCCTATCCCCCAAGCTTCACCAAACTCCTTCCACCATCATTCATATCTTTTAATATCATACATTTCTCCATAAAACACATTCTCAACTAACTTTAACTATCTTCCCCAAACTCCAAGGTTAGGGTTTTCTCTAAAACCCATCCACCTTCATTAATGCATCATAAACCTTCATTTCCCACCATCATTAATGCACCAACAACCATTTTCCTCCCATAAATACTTGTAGTTGAGATATCCCATTCTAGGGCATGGGCATTAAATGCTCTAATAAACACCCATGCACATGCATCTCCTTCCCAAAATCATAATACCCATAATATCAACATAAACCCATCAAAAAATGGTGGGAGAAGCTTACCTCACACCCAAAACGAATTGGGTTCAAGAAAGGAAGGGAGACAGCACGAAAATATGAGGAAGGAGAAGGAAGAACCCCAAGCTTCCAAGTCCTTTTCAATGAAAAGTAGAGAGGAAAAGAGTCACCACACAAACTCAAGGTTTTTGGGAGAGAAGAGAGAAGAATGGAGGAAGATGAAGAGAAGAAGAAGTAAAGTATATTTGCTCAAAGCTTCAGCGGTTTACACATGAATAGAAGAAGGAAAGTTTGGGGCTTTTGGGTTTATTTTAATTCCATCTATTAGAATTCATCGTTTTTCTACAAACAGGTTCTTCGTTTGGGCTCAATACTTCATCCTAAAATTATTCTGAATGTATATTCGGATTCCTATTATTATTCTCTACAGCCCTGACCAGTATCATCTCATTCCGAGATATTTGGTCCGACACCCTTATCTCAACCGGGCTCATTTTTAGCTTAACCGGTCTCTATAAATTACCAATAATTCCCAAAAATCTTAATTTAGATAAATTCAATTTATTGGGACCTTAAACAATTCATATTCAACTTGTCAATATTTGTTTCCTTTAATTAATCCTCTACTTTAAAATTCGGGATGTTACAACATTCTCCACCCAGTTAATAAAAAATGGTACGCTGCTTCTTTTCTTCTCCTATAAATAGCATACCCATCGACTATTTCATACACACCAGAACTTCATTCTTCTTCCTCTTCTCTGCTTCTACTTCTTCTTCGCTCAGGTCTTCATTTCAGGTTAGGTTCTTTTAATTTTTTGTTTGCTTTAATTATGGAGGGCTAAAACCCCTAGATTGATTTTCTTGGGGAATATTGTAATATAATTTTGAGGTTCTTGTTTTTAATATAGTATGCTTTTATTATTATTTATTTTTTCATAACCTTACTCTGCTTATTTAATTCCATTCTGTTTAATTAAATTTGTATGCTTAATCGGTTTAATTATTCAAATGGAATAAAATAAGATTTTAAATTAAAATGGATTAAGGAAATATGCATCCTTAATGAATATTTTCATAATCACTTTTAATAATTATGGTTTGCTTAATTCCATAATTTGAGATTAGATTATGTATGTAGGCGATGTTCTTACATATGCTCAATAATTCCTAGATTTTACAATCTTGACTCCTTTTGCTTAATTAGGATGCTTGATTAAAATATTCATTTTTAAATGAAAGTAAAGGAATTATGAATTGAAAAAGACGCTTAGTTGATTAATTCAAATTGAGCTAAGAAATCAACAGTAATAAAAGTGTACAAATTATCTTTAGTGAACCAAGGATAAATTTAATTACAATACTCCAAGAAAATCAATCACTTGTTATTTATTGTTTTAAATCTTATATTTACTTTGTTTTGATTTTAATTGTGACAACCAATCAATCAAACCCCCCAATTGTATTTGTATGTTTGTTGAATTTCTGTTTATAAAAAATAATTTTAAATTTGATTTTCCTAAATTTTTGTGTTGATCCTTGAGAGAACGACCTAGGTTGACACCCTAGTACTACATTAATTAATTTTAATGTACTAATTTGACAGAACCACGACTGTAATCACATGTCACATACCATTCTTTTTATATATTGTTACTGGATATACTGGGATATACTTTATATTATGCTGGTTGTCTGATTGTAGGTTTAGGAAACAATAAAACAGAACCCATATTAAACAAAAACCTTATTATTTAATCACGGTTATGCTAAAAACCGTGATTATAGACCATCTTTATTCACGGTTTTACCATAACCGTGATTATACATAGTCTGTAAATGAAGTTTTATGACTACTTATATTCACGGTTATGCTCGACAACTGTGATTATAGACGCTCTTTATTCACGGTTTCTACCATAACCGTGATTATACATAGTCTGTAAATGAAGTTTTATGACTACTTATATTCACGGTTATGCTCGACAACCATGATTATAGACGCTCTTTATTTACGGTTTCTACCATAACCGTGATTATACATAGTCTGTAAATGAAGTTTTATGACTACTTATATTCACGGTTATGGTTGACAACCGTGATTAAATAGGTTCTTATTTAATCATGGTTAAAAACAACCGTGATTAAATGTGATTTATAACCACAATTTACAATCGTGGTTAAAGGACCTCATCTACTACCACGGCTGCAACAACCACAGTTCATTAACCGTGATTAAAGGCCAATTTTAACCGTAATTATATCCACTTTTTCCACTAGTGTCATATCGGCATTTGAAATGTATAACTCACTCTCCCATGTGGTATACTTTTTAGTATTATGCAAGGATGTCATGGAATGAGGATATTTTGAAGAAAAGCTTTTGTGAGGGTAAAATAGTGGTAATGGAATGCCTTGGCCGGTAGCAATTGTAGATTATTGTATTATGGATGGGATGTGTATAGTGATGTAGATAATCCTTAATATCGATGGATGTATTGTCATTGATATTATGAGTGATTAATATATTGATAATGGGGGTATCTGAATTCACATCCATTTGATGAATATAAAGACGATTGATTATGTAATCATTTTGGGAATGCATAGGTGCTGATGACATATGTTTTTAAGGTTGAAATGATGTGATCAATCATGGAATATGAATATTGGGGATGTATATATATATATATATATCTTAGGCAAAACATGTGCATGAACTTATGTGAAAAGACAATGGTTGCCTATTAGGCTTATGATATGCCTTTGCATGCTTTACCAAGCCTTTTCTCATATCCTCATATATGGGACTAGGCGTATGTCCGGTATACACATTCTTTTTCTGCTGTAAACTTTGTTATTTCGTATACCGTTATGGGCAAACTATTTAACTATCCAGTTATAGATTATCAAATCTCACCCTTTGGTTTTCTGTGGTTCGAGTCTTGATGTAATCGCAGCGGTGTTTTGAAATTATTTCGAACGTGAAAAATTTATTCATATTTTTATTTTTTAATTATTTAGATTGCATCGGGATTCGGGTCTAGAAAATCGAGGTGTTACAGCAGCAGCTAGCATTCGACTCTTGGTGAGCCTCCACCAAGTTTTAGCCTCATCTCTCAACATGAACACAACATACTCCACTTTCTGGAGCTTAGAACACTCGAAGCTATCAAAGATCCGCTCCACATACGGACCCAAAAGCAGGCTTGTTCAGGTCTAAACCCTCCATGGAACTTTGAAGGCTTCCTCTTTAGAAATTTGTCAAGGCCAGAAGTACCTTGAGCTACCGGAGGGGCTTGCCTATTATTGCCATGCCTCTCATAGCCTTGCATTTCTAGGATGTCAACAAAGCGGTCCAAGGCCCGAGCAATGGAATCATCCTGATCAGGGCGACGACGAGCCATCTCAAACTCTCAAAATCTATATTCACAACATCAAGACCAACTAACATAAGTGAGTTAGTCAACAAGCATTCCCATAGTCACATACTATAGTAATGTATCTCATAACTAAGCCTCAATTCCTTACTATGCAACTTATCAAAAGAAATAGGGTAATATCAATCCAAGGCATGCTTTCATATCACAATATCATGCACACATGCATACACATAATAATTCATCATTGAGAGGGGTTGGTGTGAAGAAAGCTTTGCCGGACCTGTCCAAATCAATCGTCAATCACAATTAACTCATCGCAAGTGCATTTATATCAACAATCATCCAAATAAAGTATATTATGCTTTGATACCACCCAATGTGGCGCCCTAAATCCACTATCCGATATTATAGATATCTACTTCTAATGAATAAAAAGTAGAGGAAATTTTTCATGTTTATTTTTCATCACTTAATTAAGACACACTACAATTCAAAACTTATGATAACTACCCTAGATCTAGTTGTAAACCAACCTATATATGAAGATATGAGAAGGTGAAAATTAATCAAGTACCTAAACTAACCCATTTGTACAATAGCCACGACACCAATAATATATCCCAACTAAAGGTACTCATAAGGCATATTCATTTTAGATACACTAATTCAAATGTCATGCCCTCACAAATAATGCATATGCTATTCAATAAGTAATGCATATGCAATGAGACCAACTTAGAACAAATTCCATTTCCTCTTCATGTGCATGTTTCACTCATGTGTCTTACAACCATGCATAGTTGTTTAATATATAGAACCAACGCAAGGTTTCTTTCTCAAGATCAACGCAGGATCAATAATATGTCACATGGTATCTGCTTCGACCACGCATAGTCGTTTATAAAATCAACCAATGCGAGGTTTTTATTATCAAGATCAATGCAAGATCATTATTTATCACACATGAGGTATGTTATACATGTCATGAGATGCAAAAGTGCACTTAATGGTCTCAACTTCTGACATAATCCAATTCATTATCATGCATAGGCCAAAAAGAGACATCAAGGCATATCACCATCACAAACATCAATTTACCACCAATGTCATTCAAGAGTCCTACTTTACACATTCATCACACATAGTCGTAATAGAAGCAACCAAGACCAATATGCAAATATACATCACACATGAATTCACTATCAATATCAAGGTCATGAAATTAGAAAATAAACTCCTCTCCTACCTCAAGAGAAGTACCCCGACGGGTTGGAGGAGTTGGATGGTCCTTCTTCGCAAGAACGGTCAAAGCCTACATTAAATAAGTGTAATCTTTTTGTGATGTTCACAATTCCATATTTTATGCACATACTTCATACTAACCCATGAAAGTTTCAATCTTGAGATTTTTAGGAGTATTATGAATTCTTCCAATATTTTCTTCAATACTTGTAAATTCTAGAACCTTGTCTACAAATTGTCAATTTTCAAGAATCACTCATGAGCTCTTACATGACTCCTAATAAACCTTTCCCCTTACTATAATTATTTACATTACTTCTTCTTTTGTAGACAACAAGTTTCTCTCTACTAATAATTCAATTAACTTGTTCTTCACCCATTAATACATAACCCATTTGGTAGTGTTTTTTAGTTGTTAGATCAAATCATGATAATTCTTTAGAAACACATGTTACTTACCAAGTTTTCTATCACATAGAAATTTTAGTCAATCATGTCCTTTATCCTCCTAAGACAACTAATTTGTCTCTAATGGTCTTCAAATATTCAAGTGTCTTATTACAAGTCTTTGGTATCACCTATTATTCATAATGATTCTTTTATTATTACCAATCACAAGTAACACTCCCTAAACATGGTTATTTCTAATTCTACATCATAACTTAAGTTCTCTAACATACTTACATGACCAAGTCACTTATCACCTACAACAACATTCTCTAAGTTCAATTAGTAGCCTTTTTTATGCCTAACATAATCCAATGATATTTTCTAGGCCAATAATCTTTTCTTTCAAATTTAATGGTTCATGTTCTTCACCTAATTCTTTATCAACATTATACTTTTTCCTACCTCTTTCACTCATTGACCAATCTAATTTTTAAGCCACTCTTACTAACATTTTCTCAATTCCATAATTATTCTCTTAAGTTCTAATATGCTCCAACAAGATTAATCTAATCCAATAAAATGCCTAATGCTCGCCAATCCTTTATGCCCTTCATTTAAGTAATCTCACATTCTACTCTTTGTCAACCAACAATTATCCAATATTAATTCTAATTAATAACCCACACCTAACAAGAGTTTTCAAGCCCATTAACAAGGTCAACATATTTATGGACTTATTCATGTCACTCTTCCAACTTCAAGAGAAGTTTTAAAACTTACAATCAATCTTATACTTTCTACCAACACTAAATATATTTTAGATCATTACCTAAAGTCTCATAACTACTTTAAAACAATCCATAGGCCATTTCAAGTCTAAAACAAAATTCTTTCCTGAAATCAAAGTAACCTCTTGGTTTTCAATCTTGCATCTAATGCCAACCAATACCAATTCATTTATTTCAACAACAATTAATTTCTTTCTAATAACTATCACTACTACAAAAAAATGCCTTTGTCAGCGTTTCCGTTACTGTTATTATCAGCGGTACAGGCGTAGAAAATAATGGCACGGACAATAACACTAATAACAACGTCAAGCCTTAGTCCACTATTGTCTGCGGTTAAATCTTCAACCGCAGACAATGTTTGGTTTTTTTTTTAATTTTAGTTTCTTTAATTTACTAAACTTGTATTAAATATTATAATAAACTAATTTTTACACTAATAGTTTCAGAACTATAGATATAACAATATCAATACCTAAAAAATTAAAACACCAACTAACAACTTTTTAAAATGGGTTTAGTTTCATGTACCTATATTATTATTATTATTATTATTATTATTATTATTATTATTATTATTATTATTATTATTATTAGAAAACCATATTGCTAAAGTATATCAAGCCAAATACTACACGGGGGGAACAGAGGAAAACATGTGCCTTCATGTGCTTTGATTTTAATTAGTGGGCATGAAAGTTGATACAAATTAAAGCAAGCAAAACATGTTACCTAATTTATTATAGTAGAAAGAACACAAATCATTAAAGAATGTGCTAAATATTTAACAAAATGACAAGGGACATACATTTACAATAAAAGCTATTTTCAGCATTTTGTAATAGAGGGAAACATTACATGCCAAAATAAAGAGAGATACTCAAAAAATAAAAAAACTCACCTTGAAGAAAAGAGAGGAGTACACTCCAAAATATAGTTTTCTATGGATCACTAACAGTAGCAAAACATAAAACACAGAGGAGAAAGATGGACAACAAAATGGAAGCACAACATACACGATCCGAGAGAGGGAAGGAAAGAAAAAAGTTACTTTCTTGAAGCAACAAGAAGGAAGCAAAACATACATGAGCAGATGGGGGGAAAAGAAAAAGTTACTTTCTAGAAGTAACAAGAAGTGTTAGAAAAGTCACCTTATAAGAAAAAGACAAAATTTAAATTTTAAATGGACACATTCACGAAACAACAAATCCCACACGCAGAGCATACAAATTTCACTACTCTCAGTGGTTGAGAGACCTAACCACAGACAATGTTATTTTCGTAACACTATTGTCAGCCATTGAGAGACATAACCACATACAATGTTATTTTCGCAACACTATTGTCAGTGGTTGAGAGACTTAACCACAAACAATGTTATTTTCGCAACACTATTGTCAGTGGTTGAGACACCTAACCGCAGACAAAAGTTATTTTCTACGTTTCATAGTGAAACCACATACAATAGTCCTTATTTATACATCAATGTCTACGATTCCGTCCAACCGTATACAAAACTAGCGCGTCCTTTTGCAATTTTTGTTGTAGTGTATTTCACATCAATTTCAAGCCACTAGAAACATTATTCAACAATAACAACAAAGGATTCCCAATGGTCACCTATCCTAAAGTTTAGGGTTCCACATGCATTTTCATTAATTTTTCTAATACGAACATCATAACTTACATACTCTAAGCTATCATCACAAAACCAATTAAGGGTTTTTAACATACCCCAATGGAATTCAAGATTCCAAACTCAAGAGAGCAAGAGGAGGTGGGAGAGTTAGGGGCCAAATACCAAATGCTTGAATGAGCTCCACCAATCTGCAAAGAAAAGCCTCTAAGCACCTATCAATTTCGTCACCCAAGGTTAGGCACAAGAGAGGAATTTTTAGTTTTTGTCATGGATGAAGGGGAGGAGAAGAACATAGAAGAAATAGGGAAAGGAGAAGGAGAAACATGGAGTCTAGGGGTTTTAAGCCATTACCTTGTGTTTTCTTTAAAAAAACTCAACATTAGCTATGGAGGAAGCAAGCTCTAAACATGAAAATGGAGAGGGATAAGAGGGAGAATGTTTCATTTTTCCCCTGCAGAGTGGCTGCTAGTTTTTGAAAAAATGAGGAGAAGGAGAAGAGGGAAAGTCACTTGTCCATGTATGCAATTACCCTTGTGCCCTTCACTTGAAATTTTTGGTTCCAAGGCCTAAATTTTTGGCAAAATCTAATCTGGGCCATAAGTTTTAGATCTAGAACAGTCTAAAATATCATTCATGGTCAGCTCATTTAACTAGGAGAAACTTGTCGCATTTTGGCTCAAAAACGAAGCGTTTTGGTCACCCGAGGCCCCTAAACGTCTAATTAATCATCTATAAATTTTCCTGGTTTATTTTTGGGTTTAAAATATTTAATTAAGTGTTTTCTAACACTTAATAATTATTTTTGGGTTAGTGAATTTTTGAGGCCCAATTGAGGCCTGTTGCCCAAACCGGTCGTTTTTCAACGTTAAACGACGTCGATAAATCCTGAATAATTCATAATAAATTCCAGGAATGCTTAAATTAATTTTAACTCATCATCGGGACATACATATTTATTCCTAATAATTATATAATTTTTCCCGGCCCATTGGGCCCGTCTCTGTATTCTGCTCTTACGTCGTTCGTCACTTAAATGACGACAGTAATCGTCGTATTCGTCGTATCAACTCAAGGGGCCCATGATTATTTTTTCCACATGTATAGGACATCAAATAATTATTTCCTATAATTGTTCTATTTATTTACTCCAATTAATTAATTTTACTTAAATTTATAGGATGTTACATGGGCAACTCTTCAACTCCTATCAAATAAAAGAAGATAAAAAGGTTAAGGTAACAACCCTTTCTTTTCAAAATTATGCTTTGGTCTGTTGGACTCAAATCCATAAAGAAAGAAGAAAAGATAATTTTCCTCAAATTGAAGACTGGGTAGATCTTAAAGCTTTACTTAGGAAAATATATGTTCCAAACTACTATAGATGAGACCTATTAGCAAAGCTAAATAGACTCACCCAAGGGTATAAATCAATAGAAGACTACTATAAGGCTTTAGAGATAGAAATGATTAGGGCTAATCTAGAAGAAGATGAGGAAACCGTAATGCATAAATTCTTGCATGGCCATAATAGGAACATAAAGAATAGGGTAGAACTTTTACCACACATAGACATTGAGGAATTATTATATTAGTGTTGGAAGCCTATTTAGCAAGGCATAGTCAAAACTCCCTTTTGCCTATATAAGGATTGTTTTCAATTGTATTCCATACATTAGATTTTGAATGAAAAGAACTTTTGTGAGAAAGTGTGAGCAATACCTTCTCCTTTTGGACTAAAGTGATTTTGGCCTTTTACAAGCTCTCATCTCTAGGTTCTCATCCCTTAGATTAGCGAGTAGGACTTATCCTTCCTTCCTAAGGTGGCGTCTAAACCTTCTCCTCCATAATAAACTATACATTCCCTTCCTTCCTTTCCATTCCACCATCCTTCCTTATTTTCCTAGCCTTTCTAGTATATGTGTTTAGGGTCTTTCTTCATCATTTCCATCATTTCCCATTCGGTCTCAACATGATTTCATGGCTACCATAAGAGTTCAAGATGTATAAAGTAAAGAATCAAGAGAAAAAGAACCAAGATCTTCATTCTATAGAAGGCATTCCTTCATGAAAAAGGCACCATTTCTATCTTTCTTAAGGCCTCAGAAACATGTAGCATGGCTAGGGAAGCAAGAAGGCATCATTATTTCCATCTTCCCTCTCAAACCTGAGAGCTACCACTATGAGGTAAAGGGGGATCAATTCTACTAAACCTTGTCTTCCTACATGCGTGTGCTTTTAGTGATGATCAAGAGTGTTTTAGGTGTTGTATGTTGGTTTTATGATTTTTATGTCTTGATTCTTGATGCCTTGAAGTCCTATAATGATTGTATGTTGATTATGCTATATGTTGTTGTTTTTTAGAATGATCCATGGTATGAGTGATGTTTGCATGTTAATCATTGATGTCTTAGAATTAATCGATGTTGCATGTTGATTTTGGGCGTTGGCCATGAGCTACATATGTGACATCCCAAAAATAGGGGTAAATTTTTCGCAATTTTATTATTATTAATCTCTAAAACATGTGGGTGGTGAAGCCATTTAACAATTACCCTGGATCTATCAGAGATCTATCTCATATATGAAGATATGAGAAGGTAAGTTAAAGAAATTAACTCTTAAGAAATCCATAATTAATAATAACGGAAGAATCTTTAGTAAAATAACATTATGGAATTAAATTCTTAAGAGATCATTCATTTGAAATTTAATAGCCAAGGTTATCCCAAAGTGATCATGAAATAGGATAGAATCATGGATTAGTATGAAGAAAAAGGAAAATAATATATTTAAAGCTTTTTGGGAGAATCAGGTCCCTCTCGCTCAAGCGAAATCCCAATTCGCTTGAGTGAGCTTCGCACAGCACGCTTGGGCGAACCATAAAATGCTGAGCGAAAGAAGAAAATGGAGATTCAGGGGCCACTTCGCTCAAGCGAACCCAACTCGCTTGAGCGAGTAACACAATCCTCGCTTGGGCGAAGCTAGCGAGCGTAAGGCGAAAAACGCCCAGAATCCATTCCACGCTCACTCGCTCAGGCGACACTATCCCCGCTTAAGCGAGATTGCTCCCGAGAGCAATTTCCTGATAAACCCGAGAGCAAAACCTGAGGGCAAGACCCTCTCGCTTGGGGGAATCCTTAGCTCGCCTGAGCGAACACCAACCAAGGTCCAAACTCTGATTCTAATGGGATTTCGCTTGGGTGACTTGTACATCCGCTTGAGCGAAAATGGAATAATGTCCCAACACTGATGCTGGGATGATCTCGCTTGAGCGGGTCCCATTCTCGCCTAAGCGAGACTCGTCTAGATTCCAAAAATTGAAACAGGGGCATTCTCGCTTGAGCGAGAAGCCCTCTCGCCTGAGCGAGTTTGACAGAAAAACAGGGGAATTGTAGAAATCACCCAACTCCCTACACCAAAACTCATTCTAATCAAATTTACCTAACTTCAACACTTCATATATATCATATTACATATTTGAAACTTGTTCTAATAAGTCATTCTTATCAATTTCCATTACAACTCATCTTTTGTATAAATCAACTCACTAACTCTTCCATTTCACAAATCTAACACTCCACATATAAATTTCATTCGTTCATCAAAATATGAAGAGTTTCATCATTCATTCATTAACAGGGTCATAATTGAAAATGAATCTTAAACAAAAGATCTCATTTTCCTCCATGACCTCCCAAACTCATTATTCATACAATTGTCCCTTCTAAATCCACACTATGCAAACATACATTGTATTACATACATTACATCTATTCCACATATCTATATATCCCAAAATATTGCCGGCCAAGGCATTCTTTACCAAAAAGGGGGGCCTTCTTCACACTCTTCCTCCACCATAGCTCCAAAGCAATACCTACAACACAGGAGCTAAAAAATATACCACAGGGAGAGTGAGTATACTTTCTCAATGACGAAAATCCAATAATTAGAACAATATATGTATGAATGTAATACAACTATCTTCTTCCCGAGAGGAGTTTATTTAATATCAATCAATCAATCGATGATTTTTCATTTCGATACAATTATTCCGTGATTTCTCTCAGAATTATATCAATCAATTCACCATCACAATTTAGTAATTAAAAAGGGAGTTTCTTTTCATATCCCATTATCAAGGTATCACACTATACCATGCTCTCAAACTGATGCACATGCTAATGTCATGAAAATGTACATGCACGGATCCGATTTCTTTTCCTCGGGTGATCGCAACCACCATATCATATACTCATTCTCAATGGTTTCCCGCTCGCAAGGGGTACTCCCTCTAGCAACCTCACAAGGTGCTTCTTGTGATCGCAACCACGTTCAATATTTCACATAGGTTTCCCTCCTCGCAAGAGGTACTCCCGCCTTATACACATTTCACATAGGTTTCCCTCCTCGCAAGGGGTACTCCCGCCTCATAAACATTTCACATAGGTTTCCCTCCTCGCAAGGGGTACTCCCGCCCTTTTTCATTTCCATCATCAAATGATCTCAACCACTATCAACATCATTATGATATGTATGTCATGCCATGTATACAAAATACTCATGCATACTTCAAGCTCATTTAGATTATCCTACCCTTTCATCTAGGGTATATTCATTTTCAACCACACAATTTTCCATCAAACTCATACACAAGAATCAATCTTCCTATGAACTCAATCATGTACCACACATAATAAACCATCCATAGCCACACTTAGGTTTCATCATATAAACACTAAATTCACATCATCATACACAATTCACTTCACATACACATAATATCACCTTTAACCACACAAACATGTCATACTACATTAATACATACATTATCATCATAATTCTCATGCATTCAGAAAATACACCCCTCTCCTACCTCAAGAGAAGTAGACCTCTGGGGTTGATGTTCCTGCTTCACCAATATTGCCAAGCCCTACACCAATCATTTATAGGGCCACATCAATTATTTATTCAAACACCAATTCAATATACATATACATAGGTGTACACATGATTCTTATCATGTGAAAACTATTTACCAATTTCATTTGTTTGCCTACTTAGGCTTCGGGAATTCCTTTCCTTGAATTACAATCTCTTAGTATCAAAGGCCACAACCTAATTATTAGGTTATTTCACCTAGTAGGTCTCCACCAACACCTTGGTGAGTTTCCCACCTATTATGACTTCAAATCAACTTTATCATCATTTAATGTATCTACCACATCACTTATATCATTCTTCCCATCAACAAATGTTAACTTCTTCATTAATTACAATATCCTTTAATATCCTACCTTTCCTCCTTGGATTCAAATTTAAGGTTTTCACCAACCCACCAACCTTCATAAATGCTCATATACCTCCTTCTTTTCTCACCATAGTTATAACTACCTCATTAATCATTCATAAGCTTGTATTTATGTCAACTTATCTTTAGATTTCCACTTTTAAACTTTCTCCAACATTACCCATACATTTATTGTGTTCTAACACCAAAACTTCAACTAAACTTCAACTATATACTTATGTACATGGAAAATGATCATAATCTTACCTCAATGAAAGAAAAGAGTGAGTTTACAAAAGATGAGAGAGTTCACACGAATTTGAGGAGTAAGGAGGAGAAAATATTCTAGTTTCCAAGCTTTTCTTGAATTTCTTGTAGGTTGTTAATGGAGAAGAAAGAGATATCCCCTTTTTAATTTATAATTCAAAAGGAAAGAGAAGAGAAATTATGAAGAAGAAAAGAGATATGAAGAAGATGATAAGAAGAAGAATGTCTACGTGAGGAAAAGAGTGCAACCGCCTTTTGAATGGGAAAAATAGAAATTTAGCATTTAAATTATTAATTCTTCATTAACTCTTCCATTTTTTAACAAACAGGTTCGCCATTCGGGCCCAAAACATATTCTAAAAATTATTCCGAATATAAATTCGGAATCCCAATAACATTTTCTACGGCCCTGACCAATGGCATCTCAATCGGAGATGCTTGGTTCGACACCTATACTTTATCCGGGTCAGTTTTCAGCTCATCTGACCACCATAATTCACCAACAGTTTCGAAAAACCTTATTTAAGTCATTTCAAGAATTTTGGGATATTTATTAGCCCAAAGTTAATTATCCAACATTTATTTTCCTAATTTATCTTCCTATTTTCAAAATTCGGGGTGTTACAACATAAACCCAAGCATGATGGCCATGAACTTGAGGTGCATGTATGATGATGATTTGAAAATATAATGGTGTGAAAGGTTACAGTGTTAAAGAAAGATAATAATGTGCATATATGGTTTGTGTAAATTAATGATTCTTTGACTTAAGAAAACTTAAAGGACTTGATCATGAAAATAGTAATATTATTTTAATCAAGTTAAGAAGAATTGAAAGGAGTTATAATTTGAAAATTTGGTAGGAAATATGAAAATTTTAGGATTTTTGAGTCATAACATGCTCAAGTGATTATTTTCTTAAAAATGAAGATTTTGGTACTTTTAGGAGTTGATGTTTTCAATTGTTAAACAAGGAAGAAAAAAAACTACAATCTAAATTTTGGTAATTTGTTTGATTTCAGTGTGGATTTTAGAATGTTAAGTGTTGAAAAGATTAATTCCGTGTCTTGAAGAATTTTTTGTTATGCATATTTAATCTTGACCCTTGGAAATTTTAAAACTAGGGAAATATGTTTTGTGTTGTTCGGTCGTGAGTAGTATAACAAAATGCATAATGATCTTTTTATACTGTTGATCCTTAATTTTTTCATAAGTTAAATTCATGCCCTTAAGAATGAAAACTTCACATTTTTAACATGAATGTTTTGGGGCTTGGATGTATAAATGTGTGTATGAGATTCGGTGAGGTCTATGTGCTTTGATATGGAAATGTTGTATGCTAAAATGTTTGTGTGATTGCTTATGTATGCCATAAATTATGAGTAAAGGCTTGATATTGAGATGTTTGGTTTGTGGCTTGAGTGTAAATATGTTATATGTACATATGTTAATGTTGTTGTGACTGATGAAGTGCAAAATAATTATGATGTATATGTACAATATGATGTGTGATGCTTATGGTAGTCCTTAAGGGACTTAACTCTATATGCTTTGTGTATCACTAGTAATTTTGTTGGTTGTTGAATTGTGAAACCAAAAGTTCATGATATATATACATGTGAAATTTCTATTATTGTGGCTGACTATGATTATGAAAATAAGAAGATGGTAATGGCTATTGTGAATTGAGAAAGAGAATGGAAGTCCCAGTGGGATCCTTGAAAAAGAACCCGACAAGGTCGGTTGAGATGCTATATATGTCCGTGAGATGTGATGAATTACCATGTTGATTGAGTACTGGTCAGTTGAATGAGATTGATTGAATAAGCGCTAGACGATATTGTCCTTAATTACGGCTTATGATATATTATTGGTTTTGGAAATATGGAATTTTGTGTATCTAGAGAAAGTAAACTATATGATTTGAGGATTTTCTGAGATGAGGCTTCATTATTGTATGGTATAACGGGGTGTAGTTCATTTTATTGTTATATAAGGCTTTATTTGAGAATCAGTATTTTCGTATAATAGGTTTTAGGAAAAATGGTATTATTTTAATATATTTCTATACATGTTATTATTTTCTGCTATATATATATACATATATTCGTATACTTTCAGTACTATGAAAAGTTATAAAGATTATATGGTGTATTTGGAATTATGGAGATGAGCATTAGCTCTCCGAATTAAGGATAATGGCCTATCTATGCGGGATCCCACCTGGTGACTATGAATGAAAGATAAGTAATGAAAATGTTATGCATTAATGCATCATTGCAATTGATATGTGGAAATTATGGCCAATTGCATTATAATGACAGGTACGCTAGAGAATATGCAAGTTCAGGTCCTGTGGAGGGACCTTGGGAGTACTCCAGGTTAGGCATCCAATGGCTTAATGTAGCACCCGATACCGGACAGTCTATGGCAAGACTGCTGTACTTTGACATGGACGAGGAGTTTCTATGGCCGTCTAGCACAAGTTTTGACCCTGTGTGTGACCATGCATGAGGCATAAGGTTTGGATCCATGATTGTGTTGGACCACGGTCCCTTACCTGATTAGTTGCGGGAACTTGAAGTGACTCCGACCGCACTGGTATACCACGACATGGATTCCTCCCAGTAAACGTGCTGTGGAGATGAGATTTGTGATTATGAGATTGGTGGGCCCCATTTTCATTAGACATAATTAAAAAGAGATAATTATAAAGCACCTAAGTCATGCATGGCATCTAATTAAGTAACCATGTTTGATTGTGATGACTATGAAATTGTGATGTTGTATTGTGTCATGTGATTATGTTCAGTTGAGAGTGGTAAGTGAGGATTGAGTATTAGCTATGTGTGGTTGGATCTGTATGATAACTATGTATGTTATATTATTTAATATCGTAACTATTAACTGTGTGATGCTCATGATTATGCTTGGTAACTGTTTAGCATGTATTGTGATGTTTATATGTGGAATATAGGAATGTTTATATTATGATGTGGGTTGTAGAAAGTATAATAGTATTGTATCTGACTGGAAGTTACCTTGTCTGATATTATATATATAAAAAATAGACTATGATCATAATTGTGTATCTGGGTGATGTTTGAACTTGTGACTGAAATTTTGTCTAATATCCATTACATGTCATAGTATCATTTAGTTTTGTGACTATGAATTATGTGATACTTGTATGTGTGACTAAGACTTGTTTATTATATACTATGATGTCTCTGCATGAATTCCACGATGCCTATGTTTGTGATGTAATAGTTGTAGAAAACATAATGATACTGTGTCTACCTGGAATTTATATATGATATTGAGTATGATAGTGTAGGCTAGGGTTATGATAAGATTTACTAATGTTAAGGGCCATGCAATGACTATAACTATGACATATGCGATGATTATGCTTGTAAAGTAATAGTGTTATCTATGAATTTTGTGATGTTTCGGTGACGGATTAGAGTCATATGATGCATGACAATGTTAGTCATAGTTGGGGCATGGTTTTATGTTGCATGTGTAAACATTGATATATAAACTCGATAAATATAAGTAATAATGGAAATGGATATTAAGTAATGTTGAATCCTAGGAAAATGACTTATAATTGTGAAATGCTAGATGTTGAGAATTCTTAGAATGTGCGTATATGTGGGGAAAATGTTTCCTCGACTTTATGTGTTCTCTATGCGGCATGTTAATGATATGGTTTGGGGAGATGTTAGAAATGACGGACGGATGCAAATTCATTGAATGATGATTTTTATGGCAAGCACACCAATCGTTAAAAAGTGATATATTTGTATCGTTCCCATATTGATTGTAGTAATTACCACAACGAAGGACTGATACTAGCTGAACCAAACAACAAGGATAAACAATTCATGAAAATTTCTTTAAGTTTCTGATTTAGTATTTTTGTGCTTTTCAAAATGAAAATTCATTAACTAAAAAGTGATTGATGAGGTGAAACACTGATTTAAGAATAGGTTGGAATTAGCTTCAGCTATCAATTTCAGTTAAAACTCAATGAATTAAGTACAATTCCCTAAATTACAGCATGTGAAACTTCACAGAGGACTAATCCCTAATTCCCTAGGTGATTAATACTAATCTCAATGAAAATAAACCGTAATCCCTTAGGTGATCATGTACACTGAGACCTAATACGAAATTAAAAGAATAAACCCTAATTATTCACCTGAATCCTTAGGCATGAAGTAATTAGTTTGCAAGGAGAATACCTAAGCTCTTAACCATGATTCCTCTCTGGAGAGAACTTAAAATTAGGTCTGAATTTTCCAATTTAGAGTTGAAATCCACTCTTTGTTGTGTTCTCTAACATAGAGAATGCTCCATCCACAAAGCTAAACTTCCATTAAAGCTTTAGCAAGTTCTAACCTATTGGATTTAGCAATCCATGGCAGGAAAAGAAGTGAAAGTAGAAATGGAAGACATAATGGAGTGTAGAGGATTTAGAGAAAGGAAAAATATAGAGAGAGAAGTAAATATGAAGAATGAATTTGTATTAAAATCTGTGTGTCTAAAATTACATCATTGAAGCTATTTATATCAACTCCTAATAACTAACAATAATTACTTTAATTCTGAAATTTACCCTTAATAGACTTACAAAATAAATAGGAAACTTAAACTAACTAATTTACAACTAAAATTCAAAAGGTTAGGTTGTTTCCCTCGCAAGCACGCCCTCCACCAACATTGGCATGCTGGTTCTCTGCCTGGAAATTGCTCTCTAAAGTTTTACCCGCACGTAGGTACGCTTGTGATCATCGTAGACACGCTGACCTTCTATTTGATTCTGGGCTTGTGTCCTTTAGATGTGCATTAGCACGCTAGTTACCAGCGTAAGTCATTGGGTTTCTGACTTGATTCTTTCTTCAATACTTCAATTGCGCGTAACTACATTTCAGGTCAGTGTAGGCATGCAGAACTTCTAGACTGGGACCTGATGCTTCTTACTTCCAGCATAAATACGCTGATCTCTGGACCTCTTTTACCCAATTGCGTGTATGCACGTGGAGGTACAATGTTGGTACGCTGATCTCCTGACTAAATCTTAGACTTTAGCATAATCCTTAACATTGGTATGCTCTGGTCTAGCGTAACCACATTGAGTCTCTGGACCTCTTCCTTCCAACTGGGCGTCAATACGCTTGAACAGAGCATAGGTACGCTAATCTCCTAGAAACCTGCAATTGATCACAGAACAAGCCTAGCGTAGGCATGCTGAGGCTGAACATTAGTACGCCCTAGAGACTTTTAACTCATGAAACAACCTTTCTCAATTTGCTATCTTTTTATTCTTAATTCAAAGGGTAATTACTAAAATAATAATTAATTATTAAAACTACACAAATAACAAATACTTCCTAATTTACATGCAATCTTACTAATTAAACTTACTCTTTCACATAAAATAGGGTTAGATATCCTTAAATAATTAAGTCTTTTCAAGACTTATCACATCCCTAAACTTAAAACTTGTCCTCAAGCAAGGCTCAAATTAATCGACTTAATGTACTAAATTCATTTTCCTCCTCAAACCAAACTTGAACAATTTCAATGACACATATATGAAAGACCTTTCAATTTATCCTATAATCTATATGCAAAAACTAAGAATGTTAACATGATAATGATGCTTTATTCTCACAGGTTAAATGTGTTTCTCTTTGCCCTTCATGTTTAAGGTAGTAATAGTGCACACATCAACTTGCAAAACAACAAGTAAACATAGGCTTGCAATTCTCCTTAGCATCATACATAAAAGCAACTGCACATGGATCAATAAGGACTTTATTTGGCTTGTAATGAGGTTAAGTTACTGGCTCTATTTTTGTTTTTTGGTCAATACAAGCGTAAAGGATATGCTTTATTAAAGTTTGTCTTGCCTTGACTTCTATTTGCTTTCTTTTTCTTTTTATTTTTCTTTTGAATTTTTTGTAGTGCTTGATCTTTTTACCCCTAATCAGGCTCTTTTGTTTTTCAAAGCTTTACTCTTTCACAACTTTTCTTTTGTCCTTTGGACTATCATTTTCTTTGCTTTCCTTTTCACTTTGCATTTTTTTCAGAGTGTGCCTTATTTTGATGAGGGGGCACACTCTACATCCCCAAACTTAAATGTTGCTACTCCCTAGCAACTAGTCAAGACATGACATACTACAATGGTACATATCAACGTTAAAACACGGTTTTTCTATTGGATAATCAAGGCTTGTAATGTTAGGCATTATCATTGAAGAAAAAGTCTTAGGCTCAATAGTTAAGGTCAATGGATAAATATGCACAAGGTAGGCTATATTTGGCTCTAGCTGCTAAATAGAAACAGGGCCTTTCTCATTTCCATGTGCCAATTACCCTCATGTACAAGCAAGGACAAAGACAAGTTCTACCATAATGCCATTAAGCAAGCACACTATCAATAATTAAGGCACAAAACTCACAATATAAATAATGCTAAACATCAATTATCATATTCCCAAACTTAAAACAATGCAATTATATCAAATTATCATCCTAGGTCTTCAAATATGCACCACAATAGAATATGATAACTATGATCTAAAGTTTCTCTCAAATATAGCACATATAAGTAACTCTATTCAAGCAATTACCTAGGATAATTGTTCAACTTTTGGGATGTGGTCAGTTTTATTATTAATATTGTTTTTTTCTTCTTCACTTGCATAATCATCAATAATTTTCAAGTTTTCAATGTGTAAGGGATAGTGGAACTTCCCTTTTTACTTGTATAGGCATATATGTGCAAAGCTTTCAGTAGCAACGATTGATTACAAACAACGAATTAAAAGAAAAAGATAAAGTGGGAACCAAAGCACACACAAAAGAAATGAAATAACTACAAATGAAATAACAGATGAAACAAAAACAAGTAGTTCAAATTTTACAACCCAAAAATAGAAACAATAGAGTCTGAACTGAATTACAAAGAACAAAATAAAGATCCTAAACAACTCAGTAGCAGTGCCATCTCCCTCTGCAGTAACATCAGCCATTGGTAAGTTTTTCTTCACAATTGGTTCTTATCATGGCAAGTTTAACCACATCAGTTGCAATATAATCGAGTGTTATTCCACAGGGAGACTAGAAAATTTAATACTCAGTTTAAATAAACGTAGCAAAACTCTAACTCATTTTCATATTCATTGTTTTGTATGTATAAAACTCAAGCAACTCATAAAACAATACTAATATTAAAAGAGAGTTTAAATTCAAAGGGGATGAGATCGGATTTTGTTTATCTTACCTTCAGACATTAGATACAATGATACAAATGGGTTCTACTGTATTGGTTTTCACTTAACAATAAATATATCATCCGGTTTGATTCCTCAACTCTGAAATCCTAAGAAAACCTTTAAAACCTTGATTCCTTAATAGTATTAAGAAGTGTTCCAGCTTTACTTATATTGTTTCCAACATTCAATATGTCAGAAGTTATTCCTAATCATCAGAAAATACTGAGTATTGCATTCAAATCAGTTTCTAAAGACATGTTTCCACCATCTCAAAAAAACTAGGTTGAGATATCATTTATCCAATAGAATCTCACAAATATAACAAAATAAAATACCAAAGCCAATAGAATAGTTACCACATGTATCAAAGTAGAGCCAATGTGTGGAAGGATAAATTCACTACATCTAATCCCAAATGAAAACATTAGCCACTCATGTTGGCCATTACAATGTTTTTCCAAGAGAAAAAGGAGAAAAAGGCTATAAACTTATCAATATTGAGTTCTAAGATCTAGGGTTCCTCTTTTCTTCTTTTTCTCTCCATTTTTTTCTTTCAGTAAGCTAGGCCTCTTTATATTAGTGCGCTCACTCAAGCGAGTGTTATCTCGCTCAAGCGAGTACAACTTGCCTTTGCTTTTTGCCTCGTATCCTCGCTCAAGCGAACTGACGTCACTCAAGCGAGATCAACTTGAATCCCTTATAATCTTATTTTCGCTTAAGCGCCAAGGTCTCGCTCAAGTGAGTTATCTCCTTTTCTTCTCTGTGGAATTTTCACTCAAGCCAAAGCGTCGTCGCTTGAGCGAATACTACTTCTGGCTTCCTAGACAATTTTCATTTGAGCGCCAAAGTCTCGCTCAAGCGAACCTCTTTACTGACTTTTCATGTAACTCCTCGCTCAAGCGATGTATCCTGTGTAACACCTAGGATTCTAAAACCAACATAAGGCAGAATAGAGCAAAAGCTCTGATACCAAAATAAAACACCCTAATTTAATAAATAAATAAGTACCAAAATAGGGAAAATTTTTCCCAAAATAATACCAATGGACCGGGTCCAATAGAAGGAGGCAATCGGCAGCCCATAAAACAACCGAGCAAAAGAAGGGAAGAAAAGGGAATAAAAGCATAAGACCAATTAGCCCAGCGAAAGCACAAGAGCATTCAAGCGAAGCCCACAACACAGCGCCCACTCGCTCAAGCGAGATACAACACGCTTGAGCGAGACAGCCAACTCGCTCGGGCGAAGGACCATTCGCTTAAGCGAAACCAAACCAAAAGCCTCCCAACAATACACACTCGCTGGAGCGAATACCTCGTTCGCTGAAGTGAGAAGCCCCACTCGGTATTCGATCACTCGGAATCCAGAGTTCCATTCACGCGGGATTGACCCAACATATCATACTTAGTCATTTATTTTCTATCCTCAAGGGTCACCTATACAATCCACTCGGTAAATGACAACTGTTCCACTCGGAATCCATAAACCTTCCTTACTCGGAATATTTTCCAATCAAACACCACTCGGTGTACTTAACTTCAACATAATCGGGAATATACCAAACACCCGTCACTCGGTATATCATCAGTTTCCCCCACTCGGAAAACACATAGACCTTCCTTCACTCCGAAGGGGTCACCACAACCATACTCCACTCGGAATATTCCAGCCAGATTCACTCGGCATATGATATCTTACTCACTCGGGGAAACCATTAAGTTAAGTCCCCACTCGGACTCACTAGGATCATAACCACTCGGGATATAGAATCTCATTCACTCGGATTATACCTGTATCACACACTTAGGATATATATCCCAATCTGAACCATTATAACAGCTCTTTCCTCGGAAGAGGATCACTCAGATTTCCACTCGGAAATACCCAAACTCTTCGCCACTCGGGTTTACTTATATTTTTCACTCGGTAATATTTAGGCCCATGATCACTCGGGAATTTCTCCCATCAAAGCCTACACAGAATGGGTTCATCTAAAGGATTTTCTCTCAGAATCTATTTAAGTCTTCTCCACTCGGAAAAGGAAAACCAAACATCATAGCCTCACTAGGAATCATTAATCTTAACACTATTTCATCCATCAACACTTCTCAAATAATTCAACAACACATTCTAGTCGGTAAGAAGCATCAAATCAACATAAAACACTCGGAATACTTATCATCTTAACATTATTCATTCACCAACACCTATCATCCGATACAATTACATGCTATCAATGTAAATCATATATATATATAAACATGCACTCGGATTCCAATACATATATATTCGTATTCATTATACAACATTGTTATATGAGCCGACCAAGGCTTAACACTGCCTAAACATAATATAAATATACAATGCATGCACTCAACAGTCGGAGTGCATATCACTCGGACTGAAGTCTTTCACATCATTCCGACTCTAACCTGCACATACTGAAAAATGGTGTAGGGGTGAGCTTTACATATTAAATGACAGTTACTGACTCGGATTATACCACAATCCTCAATTATACAAATGCACAATTCAATCAATCATAACACACTGCCATTTAATATAAACAATCACACACATCCTCCGATCGGAATTCACCCATTTCACTCGGCTATAAGCACAACATCCTGACTAACAATATTTTAATTCATCCACTCGAATTTCACCCCAAATCTTTTCTAAGCACCATCAATAATACTCAACTCCGAGCCTTGCTCAAGGAGTATGCCTGAGCCCTGCTCAAGAACTTAATCATCAGTCTTATATGTTTCATCTGATTGCCGATCGGTAATAGGCGTCCAACGCATTCCAGTGGCGAATCGGATGCATACGGTCTCATTCACTCGGCGTCCAACGCCAATGCACTCGGCGTCCAACGCCAATGCACTCGGCATTTGCCTTGAGTCCAACCCAAGGTCTTTCATCAAGCATCTCATTTCACGCTTAGTGCCCTAGGCACTGCCCCGAGTCCAACCCGAGGTCTTTCATCATATTCAACAATAGGACCACATCCTCTTCACTTCGGGATATACCCTTCGTGGTACCACGCAAGGTGATATATTCAACACGTATGCATTTACATTCAACACATATTCATCTGATTGCCCACTCGGTATTTAGCGTTCAACATTATATGCACTCGACATTTCCACAGCAAATCAGATGACAACACACTCTTCATCTACTCGGATTATTCTCAACAACAAGCATTCCCTGCTTTCTCACAAGAGATTCACTCGGCACTGACATTTCTAAGCCTCTCATGCCATTTCATATAGAATTCCACTCAGAATTCAACACTAGTAAACATCCCATGCCATTACACATAAAGTTTCACTCGGGATTATCATAACAGTCCCCATTCTATGCACTCAGCATATGTATGATCAATGTCAAACAACACATGCATTTAATCATACCATCACACACATAGGGACCAATAACAACCACACAAATGCACTCGACATTCATCATATGCATCTCATACATTTAACATAACCATAACATGCATCATACTTCATATGGACAGAATCATAATAACATCATACAGACCACCATGGTCACAAATAATACAAATATCTGGGCGTTGCATATGCTACAACACATCACTCAATCATATTTCAAACATAACACAACACATTAAAGTAACCCACCCGGAACCGATCCATAAACCATGCATTTGAGATGCAAAGCCCCCTTACCTGGAATGAAGCTTCCAGCAGCCATTTGGCCACTCGTTCACATAGAATGACTCTGCCCCAGCCACAGCAACACTCTGCTCGGCTTTCAACCCAAGGAAGAGCCAAACACAGCTTCCTCCGAAGCAACTCTCCCACCAAGTTAGTGGAGAAGCCTCCAAGCACAACTCAACGCTGTTCCACACTCGAACAGCAGCCACCAAAGCACATCCCAAAGTTGTTCCTTACTCGAACAGCACCGTCCTCACCACCATGGAGGACCACCATGCTTTCCACCACCCAACTGTGTCTTCTTCCTCACGAGCAGCACAGCCCATATAGTGGACCATCTTTCCACAACACCGAGGCACCCTAAACCCGGGGCTCAAAGAGCCCCAACAATGGAAGAAGAAGAAAAAGGAGAAGCAGAGGAAGAACAGAGGCGGATCCAACCTCTAAGACACACAGCACCATCCTGTTTTCTCTACCACAACACGCTGTCCTCTCACAGCCACACCGTTCCACTCGGCTCAACACAGGGAGTGAGTGGAAGAAGAAGATGAAGGAGGCGAAGGTGAAGACGAAGAAGTAGAAGCCTCGACGAGTTCTAGAGAGAAGGAGGAGCATTTCTCTCATCAGAACATACACCAAGCAAAATGAAGAGAGTGAGAGGGAAACGTGTGCTGAAGCCTTATCATCACACAGCCAGCGACACTCTCCCATTCCATCAACAGCCACCTCCTCATTTAATACAAATCCCATCCTCATTAATGCAATCCCATCAGCCATCAAATCATACCCAGCGTGATTATAAAGAGAGTGGGAGAGAGAGGAAACCGTAGCCTCCAATAAAGCCACCAAGGGCACCTTGGTCATATGCTAACATTATTATTATTATTATTATTATCATTATTACTCAACAATTTGCCTAATTGGCAATTAATCTTAATCCATCATTAACTTAAATGGGCAATTATTTTCAACCAACCATTAACTTAATCAATCCATAACCCTTAATCCTGAATTTAACCTCACTCGGTAATTAATTAAAAATCAGGATGTTACATCCCGCGCTTGAGCGAGTCTATCACTTAAGCTAGAGTGAATGTCGCTCAAGCGAGGTTCTTCAAAATAACTTATTCTTAGTCTCATGGCTAATCCTTTATCCATTTCTTCAAAATTCCATCTTGAAAACATAAAATATACTTTTATAAGGCTTTTAATCCAAAACAAAATAAGGTAGAGAGAGATTTTTAATTCCTTCACACATCTTATAACTAATTGACATCAAATATTCAAAAAGTATCCATATTTTTACCCAATTCTTAAAGAAATTTATACATCATTAGACATTTATCAAACACTCCCTAACCTAGAATTTTGCTTGTCCTAAAGCAAACTTTTCAAGCAACCCTAATAAAACAAGTTATTCTAAATTACTCCTACTAATCAGGATAATAAACAACCTTCACACACATTTATATTTACTAACCACGGTATGTCTTTTAGCTGAATCAGATCAAATATGAATTAGACAATCTGCAGACTAAACAAAGTAACTTGAAACTGTCAAGATAAGGAATCCTCTCATGCTCACAGGAAAGTGTTTCATTCTCACAATCATCAATCATGCTTGAATCAAAATTGACTATTATTTCTCAATATTTTTCTATCAAAACAAACAGCATGGATCTTAAGGTCTACAAAAAGGTTGAAATGGGGCCAGGCTATACAAAAACTCCTTGGTTTTACTAGATACTCAAATTGCATGCTAGAAACAAGAGCATTGTTACCCCACAACCATTTTGATTCTCAGCTACTTTCCTATTTTTCTTTTTCTTTTAATTTCAAATTCATCATTCCTTTTATTTCATTACATTTGAGAACATTGGTGAATTCTCCTTCTTTTTCTTTTCATCTTCACTTTCATTTCTTACTATTCTTTATTCATAGCCAATTAACCAATATAACATACATTAATCTTGTATCTTGTACCTATGCTCTTTCTCAAGCATACACAAAAGGTAAGGATTAGACTAGATTTCATGCTAGTTTACAAATTAAGGTAACAAGAATAATAATTTCAGCTCAAAGGGGTTATGAACAAAAGGGGTAATTATATTCACAGGTCGGCTATTTGGCTCTAGATTTCCCTACTTCTAACAAAATGCCTTAATCATTTCCATACTGTTTATAATAATGCAAAGTATAAGAAAATCAGGCAATAAAGATCACACATGAAATGATGGTTACTCTCTTAGTGTAGATTGGATTCACTCGCTCACCTGGCTAAAAGGGTTCAATTCCTTAATCAAAATAGTAACGAAGTTCAATAATCAAACAACATCTTGCTCCTTTTAACATCTTCTCTTTCATCAGCTCATTTTCAACCACAGTGATTTATTTTCCAAAAGATTATTCGGTTGCCTACTTATCCTTAATTAGTTATCGTAATTTATTCACAACTGAACTATATTAGTTACTTGATTAAAACATTAGTTACTTAAGTTTCTTAAAGACGTATACTTATATCATCCTCCTAATTACTTTGTGGCATTTCAAAAGATGGTATAAATAACGACAATCCAAATGTCAAACCGCAAAATATCCTATAAATATTAACACATACTATAAAAATCCAAAATACGTAAACCAGCCATACTCGACAGGAAATAAACCATATTGTCTAAAGGAATCGTAAAATGTAGAAATAAAAGGCATAATATAAACTAATAAAGCCAATGAAAGTGCCAATAACCTCTCATAACTCTGCTAGTTGCTCCATAAATTCCTCATCATGCAGCTCTTCTCCTACTCCTGAGACTCCACCCTCCTCAAATGTGCCTGTGCCAAACTCAGGCTGGTAATCACTCTGGTCTCCAATTGGTCCCAAAGCCCCATCCCTTGCAGAAAAGGGCTGGTCCCCAAGCCAAGCAAGATAAGCTGAGAAGTCGTCTGGGGTTATCCACAGATTATGTTGTCTGAAGAGAACACTGGAGTAGAGCCTGTGGTGAATATAAAGAATGCGTCGATGGGTAGCAGCCTATTGTAAGTGAAGATGCTGTTGATGGATCTGTATATGAATAAGAGACTCTAAAATATGAGTCTCTATGGAGGTCGGCAGCTGAGAAGTAGAGGTGTTAGTGGTGGTCTCTAGTGGTGGTGGCTCTTAAACAACTGGGGCGGCTAGTGCATCTGCTGGTTGTGCTGATGGTGGTATGTAATACTACAAAATAAAACGACGGTCAATAGAAGGGTAAATGGGTCGAGTGGGATTGACTACAATGTGATGAGCAGCATACAGTCTAGTAATGAAGGCTGGAAAGCCCAAACTCCCTTTGACTTTCTACCCTGTTGCTGAGGTTTTGACTTCCATCCGAGCAAACTTATGAATTTCGTCCTGAATTATGCGAGCTATATCCACAGGGCCAGCTGGATCCAGAATGCATTTCAACAGTTGACATTTTTGATAAGTCAGATCAGACATATGACCACTAGGAGCAACATTGGCCAAAAGAAATACAATCCAAACTTTACTCAATAACTTTATATCCTTCCTAAGAATGCGGAGAGGATGATTACCTTGGCCTCTTTAGAAATGACGGCCTACACGGCATAAGGTTTCCTCCAATTTTGAAGTAAGGAAAAACTGATTATGTTCATTCATGAAGTGGTAAGTATAGTTCTCTGCTTGCTCGGTTGTCAAAGGATTACCTAAATGTTCATTAATAGCTTTTTTCCAATAGGAAATCCACACACCTCTCACATAAGTCCTATAATCACCAAAGTTTTCCTTTAGTCATGCATTAGCATAAAATTCTCGAATAATGTCTAGATCAAACTGAGGACGGGGGTTTGCCAACCGTAACCAATCATGGTCTCTCAGCACCCCAATAAAATCATTACATTCCCCTTGACGTAAATCAACTATGTGTTTGGGAATGAAGTTCCAATTCTGAATTTCTTTGAACCTCTTCGCTCTGTCTCTATCTCTGAACTTAGGTCCTACAGGAGGGTTATCTTTAGTGGTTCTTGGCCTTTTGCCCTTGTCTCGCCTTGTAGTCTCAGGAGTCATAGCAGCAGCTTGCTTTGTTCTGGCCATCCTATAGAAGAAGTGATAACCATCCAATCATTTCCTAACAACACAAAGACAAATTGGGTATAGTTACAAGTACAAGGGCTATATTCAATTCACAAGAATATTAAGGACCAAACTTAACAAACCTTAACATTTCCAAAAGGTTATTTGGGAGAAAGAACATGAACTAAACCTCTAAGAAATGAAGAGTTTGAAAGCTCAGGACTTTCAATAAACAGTTGGTGAGCATATTAGTATTTGCATACAAATTATTACATTGCATCCCCTATCATACATCAATGAAAGCACTTTTAACCAAAGAGTAAAACTAGGAAGAAAACCATCCATTTGAAACGAAGTGTAATACATTGGCAAGTTATCATTACATCTTGTATTATTAAGAAGTTCAGAGGGCAAGAAAACCATGTAAAATCCTTAACTCATGCAAATACTATGGGAAGGAGAGAGAAAGACTTACTTGCTGGTGAGATTAAGAAGGGGAAGGAAATGCAATGAAATCTTAGTGGGAGAATGCACCAACACTTCCAAAATATACAAAATAGGGAATGAGGGAAGAGGGGGACGAAATTTGTAGAAAGAAACATAAAAAAGTAACTCCCCTTCATGTTTTAAAACCTCTTTTTAAACTATCTTAACACACTATCGCTCAAGCGAGAAGTTTCTCGCTTAAGCGAAAATTTTCCAGCATCAAAAATTGATAACCCCATGATTCAATTAATTACTTTTTCGCTTAAGCGTCCTACACTCACTTGAGCAAAAATATCATAGAAACAATTTCCATCCTTCTCGCTTAAGCGAGAAAAGCTTCGCTCAAGCGAGAAATTCACATAAACAAATTGGTATTTTCTCGCTTGAGCTTGACTCTTTCGCTCAACCAAAAATTTCACAGAATAGAAAATGTCATCTCTCACTTGAGCGAAAGTAGTGTCGCTTGAGCGAGATTGATAGACAGAGCATTTATGAGCATTTACACCTCTATCTATTTTCCTCGCTTGAGCGAGCATACTAAAAGTGTCAAAATCCACTTTTTTTCAAGCACCAAACATCTTCACCTAAATTTCCCATAGAGATATCACAATAACCATTTGCAAACTCACTCATTATCCTATTCCAAAGATTAATGTAGAATGATCCTCTCAAAGGTGCAATATCTCCCAAAACATACCAACCTATATTTCATTCATGCCCTTCTTTTTTTATCATGGTCATCAAATTGCGTTCTTTAAACAGCCATTGAACAAAATGATCATAATGCACACTTAGACATATATCGTTGTTTAAAACCCTTCAATATGATCATTGCCTTCAAATCCTAACCACTATTCACTATATGGGATAAAACACTCTCAATGTTTAAAACACAATATTAAAACAGCAAAAGGCAATAATTCAAAAGTTCAAAACTTAAACTTAAATTGCAAATAAGGTCATAATCAGAATAGTGGGTTGCCTCCCAGCAAGCGCTTGTTTTACGTCATTAGTTCGATGCCTGATATGCTTTCAAGGGTCCTGAAGGTGGGTGGGGGTGATAAGTCTTTCCACCTTACCTCCCAAATATGGTTTTAATCTTTGTCCATTAACTACCCATGTCCTTTTGGACTATGGATCCTGTAATTACACAGCTCCATAAGGTTTCACAACATGAATTAAAAAAGGTCCAGACCATTTGGACTTCAATTTGCCAAGAAACAGCTTCAACCTGGAATTGAATAACAAAACAGATTGACCCAGATAAAAGTCCTTTTTAAGAATCTTTTTGTCATGGTAGAACTTTATTTTTTCCTTATATACTTTGGAAGATAGGTAAGCATCAAGTCTCCATTCATCTAACTCATTCATCTGTAACTTCCTCTTGTCACAACACTTTTAGGATCAAAATTAAGTAACTTCATTACCTAATATGCCCTATGCTCTAATTCCACTTGTAAATGGCAGCTTTTACCAAAAACCAACTGATACGGGGAGAGTCCGGTAGGAGCTTTGTAGGCAGTTCTGTAAGCCCACAATGCTTCGTCAAGCTTTTGGGACCAGTCCTTCCTGCTTTATGAAACAGTTTTCTTTAGAATCTACTTAATCTCCCTATTAGAGACTTCTGCTTGTCCATTCGCCTGTGGGTGATAAGGGGTAGTCACCTTATGTCTTACACCATACTGTTCTAGGCATTTCTGCAATTAGATATTACAAAAGTGTGAACCACCATCACTAATCAATACACGGGGACTAGCAACTGCTTCGACCCATTTGGAAATATAATATACAGCAACCAAAATAAATTCATTAGCAAAGGATACTGGTAGGGGTTCTACAAAATCAATACCCCAACAATGAAAGACTTCAACTTGCAGAATTGTATTCAAAGGCATATTATTCCTCTTTGTGATACCCCCTGATCTTTGACAAGTATCACATTGTTGAATATAAAAATGGGCATCTTTGAATAAAAAAGGCCAATAAAATCCAGATTGAAGGACTTTTACTGCAGTTCTATCTCCGTTAAAATGTCCTCCATATGCAGAATTATGGCAGTGCCATAGAATGCTTTTCGCTTCCTCCTTGAGACACACCTTCTCAAAATATTATCTGATCTAATTTTGAAGATATATGGATCATCCCATATTCCTTTTAAAAAATTTCTTCTGTTGCCAACTAAAATCCTCTGGAATGATCCCTACAGCTTTATAATTTGCCATGTCTATAAATCATGGTCTTTCTTGAATCATCAACAATTTCTCATCTGGAAAATCTTTATCCACCTCTGGTTGTACATCTATAAGAGCTTTGTTGGTGAGCCTTAAAAGATGATCTACATTGTAATTCTCACTGCCCTTCTTATCCTTAATAATCAAATCAAGTTCCTGTAATAACAAAATCCACTGAAGCAATCTCGGCTTCGAGTCTGGTTTATTCAAAAGATATTTAAGAGCTGCATGATTAGTATATACAATAACAGTAGAACTAACCAAATAGGATCTACATTTTTCCAAACCATACACCACTACTAAAAGTTCATTTTCTGTTGTAGCATAATTTATTTGAGCTTCATTCAGAACCTTATTGGCATAGTGTATAGCATGAAAAACTTTAGATTTTCTCTGTCCTAGCACTGCTCCTATTGCATAGTCACTCGTATCACACATTAGTTCAAAATCCAATTTCCAATCTGGAGTGACCATGATAGGTACAGAGACTAATTTCTCTTTCAATAGCTCAAAAGCAGTCAAACAACTATCCTTAAAATGAAAAGGGGTGTCTTTATTTAAAAAGCTACTCAATGGTTTGGTAATTTTTGATAAGTCCTTGATGAATCTCCCATAGAATCCTACATCACCGAGAATACTATGGATTCCTTTCACATTTATTGGTAGAGATAGTTTCTCAATCACTTCTACTTTGGCTTGATCCACCTTGATACCTCTGCTTGAAATCCTGTGACCCAGGACTATTCCTTGTGTGACCATGAAATGATATTTTCCCAATTCAAGACTAGATTAGTCTCAACACATCTCTTGAGCACCGTATCCAGATTATCCAAACAATGTTCAAATGACGAGCCAAACACAGAAACGTCAAATCTGCAAATATAGCAAACATACACCTTTGGAATGTGGCCGAGGCATTGCAAAGTCCAAAGGGCATTTTTTGGTAAGCAAAAACACCAAAAGGGCAAGTAAAAGCTATTTTCTCTTGATCCTTTAGGGCAACTGCTATTTGATTATAACTAGAATAGCCATCTAAAAAGCAATAATAAGCTTGGCCCGCCAATCTCTCCAGCATCTGGTCTATGAATGGCAATGGAATATGGTCCTTTCTGGTAGCCTGGTTTAGCTTCCTATAATCAATACACATTCTCCATCTGTTTATCATTCTGGTTGGGATCAGTTCATTCTTCTCGTTTTGGATTACTGTCATGCCTTCTTTCTTGGGTACCCCCTGCATTAGACTTACCCAAGCACTATCAAATATGGGATAAATCATTCCTGCCTCTAAAAGCTTCATCACTTCTTTTTTTACCACATCCTTCATGGTTGGATTTAAACGCCTCTGTGGTTGTGCAACTGGTTTATATTCCTGCTCTATAAAGATCCTATGCATGTAGTAGGAAGAGCTGATTCCCTTAAGATCCCCTAGAGTCCATCCTATAGTGGGCGCATTCCATTTAAGCACTTCAATTAATCGCTTTTCTTCCAATGCAGAAAGATTATTACTGATTACGACTAGCTTCTAACCTGCCCTATCCAAGAACACATACTTTAAATGAGATGGTAAGGCTTTCAACTCTATCTTTTGCACCCTTATTTCACATTTTGTTGGTAATTCTTCTCTAGACTCCTTGTGTGATGGAATGGATTTGGTTGCATCAAAACCTTTAAGGATGGCCTCCACATCTCCAGCATCATCATCACTAAGCTTATTTCCCGCATAAGTCAAGGCTTTTTCTAGCAAAGTAGGAGTAGTCATCTTAGTCATCTTCCTTTACACTACCTCTTCTTTTACATCTAGCCTAAAGCAACATTGCTTCTCTAAAAGGTGTTTCATAGGCTTAAAAACATCAAAATTCACCTCCTCATCTTGAACTCTCACCTTTATTTTTCCATCATCCACATCAATGATTACTTTGGTAGTTTTCATAAATGGTCTCCCTAAAATTAAAGGCACTTCCAAATCCTCTTCAATATCCATTACCACAAAGTCTACAGGAAACACAAACTTCTCTACTGTCACCAAAACATCTTCTGCTATGCCGTATGGAAATTTCATCGACCTATTAGCCAATTGTAAGGTCATTCTAGTGGGTCTAACCTCTAAATCTCCAATTCCCTTCAGCATAGATAAAGGCATCAAGTTGATACTAACACTAAGATCTAACAAAGCTTTTCCTACGGGTAATGAACTAATAGTAACTGGAATAGTGAAACTACCAGGTTCTTTGGTGTTTTGTGGCATTGCTTTTTGTATGATAGCACTGCACCCTACTTCCAATTCAATCGTCTTCTCTGAAAATCTTTTTCTTTGAAAACAATTCCTTCAGAAATTTTGCATAAATCGACATTTGTTCCATGGCTTCCACGAAAGGAATATTGATCTGCAGTGGCTGGAAAATATCCATAAATTGTGCAAACTGCCTCTCCTTGTCTTTTTTAGAAGGATTTTTAGGATATGGCAAATTCTTCAATTGTGGTACTGGAGATTCCACCTTCTCCTTATCTTTACTACTCATCCTCTCTTTTTCTTTTTGGTTATTTTTCTCTTTACACTCATTATTTCCACTATCACTCTTTTTATTTAACTCCTCTTTTATTCCATCTTCCTTTTTACACTCTTTTTCAACCCCATCCACTTTATCACTCAATTCTTTATCCACCATGTTGTCTTTTTCATACGACACCTCCTCTTCTATCTTTTCATGTTCATCCCTTCCTTTCGCTAACATCCTGGCACTACGAGTAGTAATTGTCGTGCAATATTCTTTCAGGTTAGGTTAAGTGTTTGCTCTATATTAATGTCCCTGTTGATCAGCTATTTGTCGAGCAAGTTGACCCACCTGAGTTTCCAAATTCCTGATAGATGCCTCAGTATTCTTTTGATTTGTCAATAAAGCTTGTATGAACTTCTCCAATGTCTTTTCTAACTTAGAAGTCTTTTCCATTAATGAGAGATAGTTCTACTGATAAGATGCCCATTGGAGGGCCCTGCTTCTTGTTTCCAATTAGCACCTTGCCCCTGTTATTGTCTCCATCCCTAAAAAAAGGGTTAGAATAATTTGGATTAAAATTACCTTGTCTCCCAGGATTATTCATATAGTGAATGGATTCTTCTTGTTGACTTCCTTGCTAAGAACATCGATCATTTGGGTGATTTCCTACACAAACGTCACATTTCATTTGTGGTTGATTTACAGATACTGAAGATGAAGGGACTGCATGCAATTGTTGGGGGAGCTTTGTCATCTATTGTGTCAATGCTTCCAGTTGTTGAGTTAGAATCTCATTCTGAGCTAGAATGGCATCAGTTGTATTTAAATCTAACATTCCTTTCTTATGAACTTGATGTCTATCATGTTAAGCTTGATGATTAATGGAGGATAATACATCAATTATCCTTGTAGCTTGTTCCACGTCCACGGTCATTATTGTTCCACCAGCAGCCTCATCAAGAATCATTTTAGTGTTAGGCCTCAAACCATTGTCAAAAATGTTTAGTTGTGCAATGTCCTCAAAACCATGATTGGGATATTTTCAAAGCAATGATTTAAATCTTTCCCAAGCTTCATAAAATGGTTCATCTGTTCCTTGCTTAAATGTAGAAATATCTAACTTTGCCTTGATAAAACGTGAGGGAGGAAAGAACCTTTGCAGAAACTTCTCTTCTACTCTACTCCAACTATTAAGACTTTGATTCGGATGAGACTGGAGCCATTCCTTTACTCTACCTACTAAATAGAAAGGAAACAAATGCAAATAAGCAGCTTTTATCTTATCTTGTCCAAATCCAATTGTTCCCACCAACTCATAGAATCTTGACAAATGGGTGTATGGATCCTCATTTGCCATTCCAGTAAATTGCTGAGTGCTGATCAAGCTAAGGAATGTTGGCTTCATTTTCAAAGCTCTGGTAGTGGTAGGTATAGCAATGCTGGAGAAGTGCCTTGGCCCTTGCTGAGTAGCATAGTCTCCAAGTGTTCTCCAAGGTGGAGGTGGATTGTTGTTTTTATTGCTTTCGATCATCTTCGGTTCTGATTGAGTGGATGTTGTTGATGTTGAAGTATCAGAAACGGGGGTGGTAGTGGAGGATTGACCTTGCTTACTCACTTGCTTTTTTTTCTGGACTTACTCCGATTCCTCTTTGCTGTTCTCTCAATTTCTGAATAAAACTGCAATTCATCCTCTGGAACATGTCCTCTCAAAAGCATAAATTGTACTAATAGCAAGGGTTAAGCACTAGGCCAAAGTATTACTAAGATTGAAATTAAAATGCATTATGAACAATATTAACATTATGCACAATGCTAATTTATAAAAACTGAGTTTCAAAAGTTCACTGCTCCCCGGCGGTGGCGCCAAAACTTGGTAAGTTTTTCTTCATAATTGGTTCTTATCATGGCAAGTTTAACCACATCAGTTGCAATATAATCAAGTATTGTTCCACATGGAGAGTAGAAAATTTAATACTATGTTTAAATAAATATAGCAAAACTCCAACTTATTTTTGCGTTTTACAAAGAGTTGTTAGACAAAGAATTAATGTGGTGAAGCTTTAATTCAACACCCCAGATCTATGAAAAATCTCCCCCATATATAGAGATATGAAGGGGTGAATTAAGAATGATTCATGAGAAAATTTCCAATTAAAAACAGCGGAAGAGTCAATCAAATTGATGTTGTATGATTGGATTCAAGGAAAATATACATCATAAGGTTCAATGATCTTTAATTATATCAAATGTATTATTGAGATGATGCAAGAAGAGGGTTTGATACAAAGGGAGGTAAAAATAATCAAAACAAAATAATTGGAAGAATCAGGGGGTCACTCGCTCAAGCGAGTGCCGTACTCGCTTAAGCGAGTCTGAGTGGCCACGCCTGGGCGAAATATGCATTACGCTTGAGCGAAGAGGAAAACGCATCAGGGGTCGATATCGCTTGAGCGAATTCCACCTCGCTTGAGCGAGATTGCTCCAGCAGCATCAGATACCATACTGTCTGATTTTCGCTCCAATGAGATTAAGCTCGCTTGGGCGAAAATCGTCCAGTATCCATTTTTCTTTCCTCCCGCTCGGGCGAGTTCCAAGCCCTGACCATTTCACTTGAGCGAAAATGGTCCAGTAACTAACTCTTAATTCTAGCCAGATCTTGCTTGAGCGAATTCTGGCCAGTGGCCAAACCATTGATAGAAGAGGATCTCGTTTGAGCGAGTTCTAGAGGGAAATGAAAAACATAAGATTTTCATGCAACCTAACATGCCAAAACTTATCCCAAAAATATTTGACCAGCCCCAACACATCCCATACATCAATTTAGGCATTTAAAACTTGCCTCAAGCAACCATACTCAATAAATTCCATTCTATTATATTATTGATATAAAAAATAGGCTTATAACCTTATATGATTTATAAAACCATAATCCTCATGCAAGTCTTCATTCATTCATCAAAATCAGGAGTGATTCATAACATATTCTTCATTCATACATTTTATCACAGTTCCACTCTTATTCATTCAATGCATAGAGTTTGAATTACTTCTACATAGACTCCTTGAAATATACAAATTGTGAAATACATCATTCATTCATGAAATTTAACATCAACAAACATCATAATCCATCATAGTACATTATTTGGCTCATTAATGAAAATTGGCCATACACCTAAGGTCCAATTTTCCTACATGATCCTCAAATATCATCAACTATAATCTAGATGGAAAAATAAGCATACACATACACTATATGCTATACAAAAGTCTAGATTTGCCGGCCAAGGCACTTCCTATAAATCTATTTACCTCCTTCCATAAAATGCACTTCAAAAGAGTTTCACTCCTCCCATGAATGACATGTATCACAAATCTAAAAAGTGGACAACATGAGAGAGTGGGTCATACATTCCAAAAGAATGAATATAAATACCATGTGATCATGTGCATATGTATCACAACATGTATACTTGTATTTACACACAACTCATCATCAACTATCATCATAACCATAATCATCTATGTAAATCAAGCAAGCATAAAATCACACACATGATATACTCCTTCAACAATAGAACTAATACATATTTCGTCATCTTACTCACATTATTATTTGGTATTCACATCCTTTATCTTGTCTTATTACATTTCTTCATCCACAACACAACCATCACCATATATCATCACCTTTGGTATACTTCCTTGATATATGCAAATGCTCTTAGGCTAATGCATATGCACAATGGAATATTTCAACAATTACAAATCTGACTGTGGGAATATCAACAGTAAATGTGGGATTCAAGTATGATCATCTAACAATACCCCTACTACAACAGTAAAATGTGTACACTTATTCTTAAATTGCATGTATTTCACCAATTGTTTTACTGGTACCAAACCGCATCGCCCATTTGTAACACCTGGTTATTTTTGCCATGACCACGGTAACACATATTCAACATATGGTGTTGTGGGCTGGCCACGACTCATTTCATGGCAACTGTGATCCAATGGATCACCGGGGTCACCTGCTCATCAAGAGCCACCCCCACAAGGGTCGGCCACATGTAGCTCCCCGTAGCAATATATGGGCGGCTTCGTGACTTACATATCGAGTCATAGGGGAAAATAAAATTGCTCGTGCATCGAGCCGCCCTCCCACTTGGTCGGCTGAGGGAACTCCCCTAATGTTCCAGCAACGGTGGCTATGCAGTATGCCATGGATGCAAATGCCAATCATATTCATTTCTCACTCTATGCATCCTATACATGCCACTCATCAAACATCATCACCATCATCATCACCAATACCACTTCACCATTCTTAGTGGATTTATTATTGTTGGTTTTAGTTTTTGTTCTCAAGTTTTAAATATGGCATTTCAACAATTCTCTTACCATTTACAATGGCACTCCTCATCAATTTCAATCATCAACTTTTCATTATCAATCATGGCATGCTATTCATTCACAAATTACATTTATTTCACATCTAAGGTGGATGTACATTCATCATATTCAAGGCTTACACTTGCCAAATAGTTCACACCACCATATAGCACACCACATCCATTCTAATTACACAAAGCATGTTTCCAAACATTATCACCAACATCATATACACAATACAAATTTCCATAACATCAAAAGCAAGGCAAGCATTCAAGTTGTCACATATGACAATCAAACACTATTCAATTCATGCAATTAGAATATAAAGACTTCTCTCCTACCTCAAGAGAAGAATTCCAATTGGTACGACGCACCCGCCTCGTTGTTCGAAATGGGTCCTACATTAATATACATATAGAATCCTAATTAATCAACCATTCAAGGCACAAATCCAACTCTAATTAACCATAATCATATCTATAATTTCATAACGTGTTTAGAACATCTTATAGACATCATTTCCATCATTTGTTAGGCTTCGGGAATTCCCTCCCTTCAAGCCACATTCATTATATTCAAAGGCTACAAGAAAACCATAGCCTAACATCCATAAGAATGCCCCATTAATCAATACCCATATTCTTAATATTATGTATTTGCTCTCAAATATATTATTCATCACACATTTATCATTTTCCCCCAAAGTTTCCAAGTTAGGGTTTCACCTAAAACCCAACAACATTCATAAATAATCATCAATCTCCATCACCTTCCAACATACCTTCATCTTCCTCATTTGTTACCATTAAAGTTTACATTAATGACTACCCACTCTAGGGTTCATGCATTAAATGCTTCCATTAAACACCCCACTTACTTTAAATGTTCTCTTAATAACAAAAACTCATAACTAATGGCTTATACTCTTGAGAAATAGCAAGAATCATACCTCAAGAGAAGAGAAGAGAGAATATTCAAGAGAGGGAGAGTGCCCCACGAAAATAGAGGAGTAGAGAGAAAGAGTCCCAAGCTCCAATGATCTCCTTTCAAGCTCTCTCTCTCAAAAATGAAATAAGAATGGGAAGGTGTGGGAAGGTGTCACCTTTGGCTTAGGGGTTTTGGAAGAAAAGAAGAGGGAAATGAAGAAGAAAAAGAAGAAGAGTGTATTTTCTCAATTTGCTCAGCAAGCTAACGTGAAGAGAAGGGAAAAATATGAGTTTTTGGTTTTAATTTTAATCCTTCTCATTAAAGTTCATCATTTTATGATAAACAAGATTCATGTTTGGGCTCAATACATTATTTGAAAATTATTCCGAATACATATTCGGACTCCCCATAACAGTCTTAACAACCCTGACTAACATCATCCCAATCGAAGATACTTGCTCCGACACCCATATTTTAATCGGGTCAGTTTTCAGCTTATTCGGTTCCAATAAATTACCCACAGTCCCCAAATATCTTAATTTAATCATTTCTAATATTTTGGGATATTAAATAATCCACATTCCATTATTTAATATTTATTTCCTGAATTAATTCTTTATTTTAAAAAAATTGGGATGTTACAATCCTCCCCACCAAAAAGAAAATTTTGTCCTTGAAATTTAACATACCGGATTCGAACATGTCGGGGTATCGTTCTCTGATGTCGTCCTCACGTTCCCATGTGAACATCTCCATATTTCCATGTTTCCAAGCGACCTTCACCAAATGTACCAACTGTTGGTGTATGCACTATGAGCTTTATGCTTCTTCATTTGTATCATTTTTCTACTTATCAATAGAATAAATATTTCAGTTTAAAATTGTTTTAAAACATATTTATCCTTGGAGTAATAGGTCATATAAAAATTATTCCTAAAATGTCCCTAGTCAAGTATTTACATGGGGACATGTAAATACACTGAGACTAGTGTGTGAGTGTACTGATGACCTGATCTCACAGATTATAGATATAGATGATATCGAGTCTTCACACAGGTACACATTAAGAGTAATGATGTACTGGACAGACCCACCATGAGAACGTTGCATGGATCGTTACATGATTATCATAAACGATTCTCAATGTGATAATGGTATATGTAGTCCTTCGACCTGAAGTCACTACGATTCCTACATGAGGAGTTTATTGTTTTAATACAATTAAACGTCTTCTGTAACAAGAGGACTATAAAGGTTGTGATTAGGCAATGAACAAATTATGCAGAGGGATGTGAGTGATGTAGATGGGATTTGTCTCTCCTATGTGACAGGAGTGATATCCATAGGCCACTTGATGGAGTAAGACTAAGAAAACGCATGGCCATGCTAGAAAGAATAAATATGAGATATTTATTCGGATCCAGTCTACTCCGGTATCAAGTAAAATAAATTGGGCCGTACAAGGATGACGCGACCATGCCTTAGGCCCAATTAGCATATCGTGACAAAAGGAATAAACATATTAAATAATTATCACTTATAGGTTATGTTGATAATATTTGGACATAATGATGCATTGCTAGATGCCGCTCTTATTTTATATTAATAATAAAATAGTTTATTATTAATATGACCGGGTATTTTACCTATAGGGTCACACACATAGAGTAAGCCCATCAGAAAATGTTGTCTTATTTTAGTTGGACTAAAATAAAGCTATTGGGCCTAACTCATTTGGAATGAGTAAGGAGCCCACTTTTAGAGAGAACAAATTAGGTCAAACCTAAGCCTATAAATAGAGCATAAGATGCTCATAGGCCGTTCACTCAAGTGAGACACAAATTCACAAAAGTTACAAGAGCTACACGCCGTCAAACTAGCAGTTGGCAAGTGTTGCGATTCTGGTGGGAGTGCTCGTGTAGACTCCTAAAGGACGAGGCTACGACTGCTTCGGAGTTCTTCAAGAGGTAATCCAAAATGAATTTCGAGATTGTTTTGTGCTTTGAAACACGGAACCTTGCAAATCCTATGGAATCCCTTTTATTTTTCCGCTGCTCATGCTTAGGGATTTCCTAACACCAACTTGTTCCGTAACCTCTTCACGGAATGCTCAACATTGCGAATAGAAACAGGAGGAATGGACAAATCATCATGTACATCAACATCGTCCATAGGGATTACGTGTAGAGGATCATGGACATACTTCCTCAACTGGGATACATGGAATACATTGTGTAGATTAGCGAGATACGGAGGAAGTGCAATCTGATATGCAGCGTCGCCAATCGGCTGCAAAACCTCATAGGGTCCAATGAACCTAGGGCTTAACTTTCCATTTTTTAACGCCCTTCAAATCCCTTTTATCGCGTGAGACCTTCAAAAATACATAATCACCCACTTGAAACTCAAGTGGTTTATGCCTTTTGTCATATTAACTCTTCTGTCTATCTTGAGCAATCTTCATATTCTCTTGTATTCTTTTAATTTGCTCGGTAGTCTCCTGAACAATCTTTGGCCCTAAAGCCAAGTTCTCACCAGTCTCTAGCCAACACAGAGGCGCTCTACATTTTCTTCCGTAAAGTGCCTCATAGGGAGCCATACTAATAGAGCTATCATAGCTGTTGTTGTACGTAAATTTAATCAACGATAAGAATCTCTCCCAAGATCCATCGTGTTCAAGAACACAAGCCCTTAACAAATCCTCAAGGCTTTGTATCGTCCTTTCAGACTGTCCATCGGTCTGAGGGTGATAAGCGGAACTAAGTTTCAACTTAGAACCCAATTCATTATGTAAACTTCCCCAAAATCGAGAAGTAAACCGAGGATCGCGGTCGGATATGATACTAGATGGCACACCGTGCAATCTAACAATCTCCTTTGTGTATAACTGGGTTAATTTTTCCAAAGAACTCTTCATATTCATGGGCAAGAAGTGAGCACACTTCGTCAACCGATCCACAATGACCCATATGGCATCATTTCCAAATGAGTTCTGGGTAGTCTAGAAACAAAATCCATAGCTATGTTATCCCATTTCCAAACAGGGATCTCCAAAGGTCTTAAATAACCAAATGGTCTTTGATGCTCGACCTTAGCCTTCTGACAAACAAGGCAAGATGCTACAAAGTTTACCACATCACGCTCATACCAGGCCACCAAAAATTCTTCTTCAAGTCTTGGTACATCTTGGTGGAACCAGGATGAATGCTCAATTCACTCTTGTGAGCTTCCTCAAGTACACATTTCCTCACATCACCACTTGAGGGAACATAAATTTGGCCCTCCACGCGCGAAATGCCATCTTGACCTTCCACTAAAAATAATTTTTTCCCTTTCTCTTGGGTTTTCTTCATCTCAATCAGATATTCATCATTGGGTTGTTAAACTTTGACATATTCAAGAAACTCATTTGTGACCTTCAACATTTTAAGCGACATTTAAATTTCCACGGCCATATTTAAATTTCTAAATTGTTCAATTAATTTCATCTCTTTCGCCATCATCATAGAAATATGCAATGACTTCCGTCTTAAAGCATCGGCAACCACATTTGCCTTTCCAAGATGATACCTTAATTCGAACTCATAGTCTTTTAGGAATTCCATCCATCGCTGTTGGCGCATATTAAGTTCTTTTTGGTCAAACAAATACTTAAGGCTCTTGTGATCGCTAAAGACCACAAACTTAGAACCATATAAGTAATGTCGCCACAACTTCAAAGCAAACACCACCGCCGCCAATTCAAGATCATGAGTAGGATAATTAACCTCATGCGGTCATAATTGTCTTGACGCATAGTGTAACACCCTCGGATAAACAAGATAGACCCTTCTGTAGGATCATCCTATTTAACTAAGAGTGTTAACAGTTTTCAGAAAAAGTGAATATATATTTTTTTTATATAAAATAATGGTAGATCAGTGGAAGCAAATAGTAGATAAATCACATAGTCATTCACAAAACTATAAGTAATTGTACTCATAACAGAATGGGGCACGTAGGCACCCTTAAATATTTATACAGTCATCCATTGTCTTATTATTCATTAATAAATATTCTACTACATATATTCTACTTTTAATGAGTGTTCTCAGTTGGTTCAACGTATTTCTGTTCGTCGTACTCTGATTCTTGGTTTCCTATTTCCTCTGTTAATATTCAACAGTAAGGGTGAGTATAACCCAAGACCCTGAAGGTTATCCGGTGCAGACATAATCCAGTCAACAGATAATATCACATAAATCATGCAATTAACATATTTGTAACTATAACAATCAAGTATGCTGTCATGAAATGCATGTGTTTGGTTTATTATGATTTATCTTGAGTTTAAGTCTCATGATGCATGTGGGCCCAATAAATTAATCCACCATCACCATTATCTCATTCTTTTGCAGTCATTCTGCTCAATTTGCCTCTTGGGCACATCATTTCCATTCTAGAGCGATCAGAGCTCACCAAGTCCCTCATTCATTATCATAAGGTACGAATGAACTCACAGGTTCTCATCAATATATTATTTCATCTTGGGACTTGGCTCTACACGATCATAGATACATTCCGTCATTTAGTCAAAGTACACCAGAATTGCATCGTCTCACCCAGCTTTAGGCGTGACTCTGATGCCATTGGGTTTTCGTCCCAGTCGTACTCCCAAGATTCTCCTCAGAGATCGAACGTGAATGTCCTCCAGCGTACCAGGTGTATGCTCTAGTTTTACTCCCTCAAAAATATTTTCATGATGCAAAATGCTTTATTTTTATCATTTGATCCTTGGGTATCTATGTGTTTCCAGTCTCATAATATTTATTCACAAGTTCTTGGGTCCCATCAATTTTTCAGACGTTGTAAGTCATTTTTATTATTATTCTAGAAAATATATCGGTTATGTTTTAGCCAAAATAATGCTTCGTTTAAAGAGTAAGTAATATATCTCTTCTTTCATTAATCATAATTAAACAATAATAATATCAGCAACAATAATAATAGTTAATAATAATAGTAATAAGAATAACAATAATATTAATAATAATAATAGTAATAATGATAATAATAATAATAATAATAATAACAGCAATAATAATAATAATAATAATAATAATAGTAATAATAATAATAACTAGAATAATGATAATAATAATAATAATAATAATAAATCATATTCATAATTATAAGTTCCTTATTTCATTGTTCATAAATAATCAATAATAATAATAGTAACAATAATAATAATAACAATAATATTAATAGAAATAAGAATAATAATGATAATGATAATAATAATAATAATTCTGATAATAATAATAATAATAATAATAATAATAATAATAATAATCATAATAATAATAACAGTGGCATAAATGGTAACCCTTCATCATTATTCCCACGTTCATCTCATTTTTCAAAACTTCCTCACTAGAATTCACATAGACATCCATGGTTCTTAATATTTTCACAATTCAATACCGATCATATCATTTAATTCATCATGGTTAATAATAATCAACACAGCCAATTAATCATATACATAAAAATATATAAAACAAATATATAACTATTAAAACATTTAATTTAACAACAATTCCTGAACCTGTCCTGGAAAGGTGAGGACCAAAGGTACCTTAACCCTTTCCTAACACTCGGTTTTCCCCCAGAATACCCGAGAATATACCCCTCTTACCTTAATGGAAGATCTTTGATTAGTAGAAGATGTTCTGTTATTTCCTTGCTTCAGCTCACAGTGACGAGAAAAGAAAAATGAGAGAGAGAGAGAGCCTTGTACATAGAGAAGAAAATAAGAAAGAGTGTGTTTTACTAAGTTTCGTTGGTTCTAAGAGTTTAGACTTGGGAATGAGTTGTGGTATCAATTTAATAATGCAAAAGACAAGTGGGGGACAAGCTTTTTCATGATTAAAGATTAGGTGCGTTAATTATGGGAATAATGGAGATTTTTGGATAAAAAAAGTGAGCTGCATTTTACCATTTCTACCGCCTACGTACAAGAGTTAGCATGATTGAAGTGAATATATATTATAATATATAAAAGATGCTTTGATTGGAGTAAAAAGGTGTAAGTCTGACAATGGAATGGCCCACTTGGCCACTAGAAATAGACATCACGTCAACAGATCCCATAAGTCGGTCAGATTCTAGCTGGTGAGTGCACAAGTCGGTCAGATTCCATAGAGTAGTGATGTGAACGCTGGTGAGTGCATTAACCGGTCGGATTCTAGCAGGTATGGAGCAGGTCGTGCTCGGTCTTGGAAGCCATCCATTCTCCCAGTCCTTATGGTTCGGCATTTCTGTTTCCGAGAGGTTCTAGCAGTCTCTTTCCGTTCGGATTTGCTCCACTCGGAAGGGATTTTCACTTGAAAGTGTTTCTGTTTGAAACACTCGGTTGGCTTTTCCTTCTTTGGAGACGACTCAGTCGGAAGTGCCTCACCCGGCCTCATCCAGAATTACCTCACTCGGATATATATATCCGTCTAAAAATGTTCTCAGTCAGCCACTTTTGTTCGGAATTGGTTCTCTCAGAAGCTATCCAGTCAGATATACTTCTGCCGGAAAGTACTTAAGGATCTTTCTTCACTCGAAAATACTTCTCTCGGAAAGTGAATAACTCGGAATTCATATGACCGAAAGTCATTCAGAATTTATCACTCGGAAATGTGACAAATGAGGTCATTCGGAGTCGACCTTTATCTATTCCAGAAGTACCTCACCTGAAATGACTCACTCAATATATATTTCAGTCGGCGTGAGGAAAGTTACACTCAACTCGGAGATAACCCACTCGGATATTTATTACTCGGAAATGAGTTTTCTTTCGGTTGGACGTACTTCTCTCGGAACGTTACACTCAGAGAAGTTTCATTCGGAAAGGAAGCACTTGACGAGGTTTGACTCGGAAACGAGTCACTCAGAGGTGTTTGACTCGGAAATGAGTCATTCAGAGGCATTTCACTCGGACCTTTCACCCAGAAGTGGTTCTCTTGAACACACTTCACTCCACATGTCTCTAAGGCCAGGGCTCCACTCGGTAATGGATCTCCCTCGGTCATGTCTTACTCGGAAAACATAACCTTCACTCGGAATTTCAACCTTCTCTCGGAATTTCAAACTTCACTCGGAATTTCAACCTTCAGTCGGAATTTTCAACCTTCACTCGGAATTTCTCTTGGTCACTCAGAACAGATCCCTTTCTTCATTCGGACAGCCTTATCTAAGACATGTTTCACTCGGTAAATGGGTAATATCATTAATGGTATATATAAATTCCATGATTATACACAAAAATGAAATTTTTGGGATATTACAGACCATCCTCAGGGTATTTTATTCACTTATTAACACTTACAAAACTTCCAGACTTCAAAATTTATAAGATTAAGACTGCTACTAAAAACAGGGATGTTACACATAGGCTATCACACGCTCCTTTTGCATTAACATGCATCGAAGACCAAGCTTAGACGCATCACAATACACCATAAAATCATCCATCAAATCGGACAATGCTAACACTGGTACAGTAGTAAATCTCAACTTTAACTGTTGAAAACTTTCTTTACATTCACGAGTCCGCATAAACGGTTGATTCTTACGAGTCAACTTCATCAATGGTAAGGCTAAGCAGGAAAATCATTCAATAAACCTCTGATAATACCCCGCAAGACCAAGAAAACTTTTTATCTCCGTCACGGATGTCGGTCTTTCCCAAGCCATCACAGCTTCCACTTTTGATCTATCAATAACAACTCCATCACCGGAAATCACATGACCAAGAAAAGAAATCTTATTCATCCAAAATTCATATTTAGAGAGCTTAGCATACAATTCTTTCTCTCAAAGAATGGATAACACAAGGCGAAGATGCCTTTCATGCTCTTCATGGCTCTTAGAGTACACCAAAATATCATCGATAAAGACAACGACAAATTGATCGAGATATTCATGGAAGATACGATTCATGTAATCCATGAAAATCAGAAGAGCATTTGTCACTCTGAATGGCATCACTACATACTCATAGTGTCCATATCGCGTTCGGAAGGTAGTTTTAGGAATGTCCTCGGTCTTCACCCAAATTTGGTGATATCCAGAATGCAAGTCAATCTTAGAAAACACAATGTCACCCTTCAACTGATCTAAAAGATCATTGATGCGAGGAAGAGGATATTTGTTCTTGATAGTTAGTTTATTGAGTTGGCGATAATCAACGCACAATCTCATGCTCCCATCCTTCTTTTTCACTAACAACACAGGAGCACCCCATGGAGACACACTTGGGTGAATAAACTCCCGTTCAAGTAATTCCGCGACTTTCTTCTTGAGTTCGGTCAACTCGATAGGAGACATCCTATAAGGAGCTCTAGAAACAGGCTCAGCGTCAGGAATGAGGTCAATAGAAAATTCCACTTCTCATGGAGGAGGTAATCCAGGAATTTCATCTGGAAAAACATCGGGAAACTTCCAAACAATAGGGATCTCACAAGATTGGGAAGTACCATTCCCATCAACCATGCAGAACATCACGAGAAGCTGAGAGATACCTTACACATCAAAGCCTTCAACATTCAAAGTCGGGAAGATCACCGTCTTGTTATGACAATCCACCAAAACATTGTTAGCAGACAACCAATCCATGCCTAGAATAATGTCCAGGTCTTTCATAGGCATACGAGGGATACACCAAATTTTTGACCCTCAAGAGTCATCTCGACATCCTCACATCGAGTCACCGATCTTAAACAAGTATCGGTCAGTGTAGTCACCAATATGGAACCTTTCATCATGCAAACAGGCACTCTCAACTTAGAAATAAATGAGTGTATAGCATCAGAATCAAAGATAAGATCTACAGAAGTACCAAGGATTTCACACTCACCACAAACAAGATCTTCAGCTTATGCGGCTTCTTCACCGGTGACAGCAAAGACTCTTCCAGTTGCTTGTGGTTGATTACCACCATTACGGTTACCACTTCTTCCACCGTGGCCATTGCCTCGACCATTGCCATTTCTCCAACCATTATGGTTTCCACCACGGCCACCATTTCGGCCACCATTATAACCATTTCCATTTCCACGACCACGGCCTCCAAAGCCACCATGGCCTCCATGGTTACCATTAGGATTCGCACGTACAGGAGTATTAACATTAGCATCTCTTGCGTTCAATGGGCAATTAGGGTGAATATGCCCGGGTTGGTTACATTGGTAGCATGCCACATTATCTCGTGGGCAATCACACACCAAATGGTTGGCACCACATTTGAAGCAAGTTAGGCCTTGGATATTTCCACGACCTTGGTTACCACCACCATAACCTCCTCTAAAAGTACCACGTCCTCTTGCATTGGAGGATCTACCATAAAAGAACTTTTTCTTCTTTAAGTGACCTTGCTTCTTGAAACTAGAGAATTGGCCCTTCAACTTAGGCTCGTGCTTACCATGACTCGAAGGAGCCACATCATCTTCTTCATATATGTGACACAAGTTCACAAGTGTAGGGAAGCTTCTTATCTCTTGATGCCTAATAGCCCGCTTGATCTCGGGCCTCAACCCATTTTCAAACTTCACAGATTTGGAAGCTTCAGTACCCTCTTGTCAACAGGGCGGATAGAATGTACAAAGTTCTTCAAACTTGGATGCATACTCCTCTACAGTCATACCACCTTGCTTTAGCTCTATAAACTCGAGCTCTTTCTTATTTCTGTAGCTATCCAGGAAATACGTCTTCAAAAACTCCACCTTGAAATTTTCCCAAACCAAGGGAATGTCAGCAAACACCATGCGTCCCCTAGTAAGACGCCACCAAGCTTCAGCCTCATTACGAATCATAAAGACCGCATACTCCACCTTTTGTGCTTTAGAACACTCGAAGCTCACATAGATTCTTTCCAAATCATTGATCCAAGCATACGCATCCTCAGGCTTATAACCTCCATGAAATTCAGAAGGTTTCCTCTTAAGAAAGAGATCAAGACCTTGGGTACCTTGTCCCACATTCACTTGGCCATACCTTTTCAAGAGGTCAGCGAATCGATTCAAGGTATTTGCCATAGCAGCAGCCTCACGGTTAAGTCTACCTGTTAGGAAATCCTTAAGCATGAGCAGCGAAAAAATAAAAGGGATTCCATAGGATTTGCAAGGTTCCGTGTTTCAAAGCACAAAAACAATTTCGAAATTCATTTTGGATTACCTCTTGAAGAACTCCGAAGCAGTCGTAGCCTCGTCCTTTAGGAGTCCACACGAGCATTCCCACCAGAATCGCAACACTTGCCAACTGCTAGTTTGACGGCGTGTAGCTCTTGCCACTTTTACAAATTTGTGTCTCACTTGAGTGAACGGCCTATAAGCATCTTATGCTCTATTTATAGGCTTAGGTTTGACCTAATTTGTTCTCTCTAAAAGTGGGCTCCTTACTCATTCCAAATGAGTTAGGCCCAATAGCTTTATTTTAGTCCAACTAAAATAAGACAACATTTTCTGATGGGCTTACTCTATGTGTGTGACCCTATAGGTAAAATACCCGGTCATATTAATAATAAATTATTTTATTATTAATATAAAATAAGAGCGGCATCTAGCAATGCATCATTATGTCTGAATATTATCAACATAACCTATAAGTGATAATTATTTAATATGTTTATTCCTTTTGTCACGATATCCTAATTGGGCCCAAGGCATGGTCGCGTCATCCTTGTACGGCCCAATTTATTTTACTTGATACCGGAGTAGACTGGATCTGAATAAATATCTAATATTTATTCTTTCTAGCATGGCCATGCGTTTTCTTAGTCTTACTCCATCAAGTGGCCTATGGATATCACTCCTGTCACATAGGAGAGACAAATCCCATCTACATCACTCACATCCCTCTGCATAATTTGTTCATTGCCTAATCACAATCTTTATAGTCCTCTTGTTACAGAAGACGTTTAATTGTATTAAAACAATAAACTCCTCATGTAGGAATCGTAGTGACTTCAGATCGAAGGACTACATATACCATTATCACATTGAGAATCGTTTATGACAATCATGTAACGATCCATGCAACGTTCTCATGGTGGGTCTGTCCAGTACATCATTACTCTTAATGTGTACCCGTGTGAAGACTCGATATCATCTATATCTATGATCTGTGAGATCAGGTCATCAGTACACTCACACACTAGTCTCAGTGTATTTACATGTCCCCATGTAAATACTTGACTAGGGACATTTTAGGAATAATTTTTATATGACCTATTACTCCAAGGATAAATATGTTTTAAAACAATTTTAAACTGAAATATTTATTCTATTGATAAGTAGAAAAATGATACAAATGAAAAAGTATAAAAGCTCATAGTGCATACACCAACAATCTCCCACTTGCACTAGAGCTAATCAGACATTTGCCTAATGCCTAATGATCTATTGTGCCCCTCATGTTTTTGTTGTGTAAGAGGTTTTGTGAGTGGGTCAGCAATATTCTCATCAGTATGCACCTTACATATCTTTACATCTCCTCAGTCAAGGATCTCTCGAATGAGATGAAATCGCCTAAGTATATGCTTGGATCGTTGATGTGATCTAGGTTCCTTAGCTTGTGCGATTGCTCCACTATTGTCACAGTAGAGACTTATAGGGTCCACAATGCTAGGAATAATCCCAGGTTCTGTTATGAACTTCTTGATCCATACTGCCTCTTTTGCAGCATTTGAGGCAGCAATATACTCAGACTCTGTAGTAGAATCAGCAACTGTCTCTTGCTTTGAACTCTTCCAGCTTACAGCGCCACCATTTAGACAAAACACATACCCAGATTGTGATCTTGAGTCATCCTTATCAGTTTGGAAGCTAGCATCAGTGTAACCTTTTACAATGAGCTCTTCTTCCCCTCCATATATCAAGAATGAATCCTTAGTTTTTCTTAAGTACTTCAGGATATTCTTGACAGCAGTCTAGTGACTTTCACCGGGATCAGACTGGTATCTGCTCGTCATGCTTAAAGCGTACGAGACATCTGGTCGGGTACATATCATGGCATACATGATTGATCCAATAGCAGATGTATATGGAATCTTATTCATTCGTTCTCTTTCTTCTTTAGTGGAAGGAGATTGAGCTTTTGATAAGCTTATGCCATGAGCCATAGGAAAAGTTCCTTTCTTGGAATCTTGCATGTTAAACATTTTTAACACTTTGTCTATGTATGTATTCTGACTTAGGCCAAGAAGTTTTCTTGATATATCTCTATAGATCTTAATTCCCAACACATAGGTTGCTTCACCTAAGTCTTTCATAGAAAAACAGCTTCCCAACCAACGCTTCACAGACTGAAGAGTAGGAACGTCATTTCCAATAAGTAGTATGTCATCAACATACAGGACCAGAAAAACAATTGTGCAGTCACTAACCTTCTTGTAGACACAAGGTTCATCCTCATTTTTAGTAAAGCCAAATTGTTTAACAGCTTCATCAAAATAAAGATTCCAGCTTCTGGAAGCTTGCTTAAGTCCATATATAGAACGTTGTAGCTTGCACACCTTCCTGGATGCTTCAGGCTTAACAAAGCCTTCAGGTTGTGTCATGTACACTTCCTCAAGAAGATTTCCATTAAGGAAAGCAGTCTTGACATCCATTTGCCATATCTCATAATCATGGTATGCAGCAATAGCAAGCAGAATCTGAACAGACTTTAGCATAGCAACTGGGGAAAAAGTTTCATCATAGTTTATACCATGTATTTGCTTGAAACCTTTAGCCACTAACCTTGCTTTAAAGGTACTTATATTACCATCCATGTCAGTTTTCTTTTTGAAAAACCCACTTGCATCCTATAGGTTTTACCCCTTCAGGTGCATCAACCAAGTTCCAAACTTGATTAGTGTACATGGAGTCCATTTCAGATTCCATGGCTTCTAGCCATTTCTCAGATTCTGAACTTGCAATGGCCTCTTCATAAGATGTTGGCTCATTTTGATCCATTAGGAATACATCTCCTTCCTGAGTTACAAGAAATCCATATCTTTCAGGTTGTTGACGTATTCTACCTGATCTACGCAAGTCTTGTGCTACTGGAGCTAGTGTTATCACAACATTTTGTGGGTCCTGCTCCACTTCCACCATTGGCTCCTCAATGCCTTGTGAGTCTTGAATTTCTTCAAGTTCTACTTTCCTCCCACTGATTCTTGTAGAGATGAATTCCCTTTCTAAGAATACAGCATTCCGAGCAACAAACACTTTGCCCTCAGTAGGATTGTAAAAATAATAACCCTTAGTTTCTTTTGGGTATCCCACAAAAAGACATTTATCTGACTTGGGCCCAAGTTTATCAGAACTTTGGCGTTTAACATAAGCTTCACAGCCCCAAATCTTAAGAAAAGACATACTAGGTCGTTTCCCAGTCCATATCTCATATGGTGTCTTTATGACAGCCTTTGATGGAACACGGTTAAGTGTGAAAGTTGCTGTCAACAAAGCATGTCCCCAGAATGAGTTAGGGAGGTCAGTTTGACTCATCATTGATCGAACCATGTCCAACAAGGTTCTATTTCTCCGCTCAGAAACCCCATTCCATTCTGGTGTTCCAGGGGGAGTAAGTTGAGATATAATCCCACACTCTTTAAGATATTCATCAAACTCTAGGCTCAAATATTCACCACCTCGATCGGATCGAAGTGCTTTAATTGTCTTGCCAAGTTGGTTCTCTACTTCATGTTTAAACTCCTTGAACTTTTCAAAGGATTCTGATTTATGTTTCATGAGAAACACAAATCCATATCTACTGAAATCATCAGTAAAAGTGATAACTAAAACCTCCCCTAGCCATTGTCCCTATGGGCCCACATACATCACTATGTATCAAGCCAAGAAGATCACTCGCCCTTTCACCTTTTCCGGTAAAAGGGGTCTTGGTCATCTTCCCTAATAAACAAGATTCACATGTATCTATTGATTCAAAATCAAAAGATTCTAAATATCCATCTTGATGGAGTTTAGAAATGCGTTTCTCATTTATATGTCCTAGGCGACAATGCCAAAGATAAGTTGGGTTTAAATCATTTGTTTTAACCCTTTTAGTATTAATGTTATAGATAGGGGTTTCGAGATCTAGAACATAAAGTCCATTACTCAAATTTGCACAACAATAAAACATGTCTTTTAAATAAACAGAACAACGATTATTCTTTATTGTAAAGGAAAGCCCTTTCTTATCAAGACAAGAAACAGAAATAATATTTCTCCTTATTGCAGGAACAAAATAACAATTGTCCAATTCAAGGACTAACCCTGAGGGCAAGGATAAAAAATAAGTCCCTACAGCTAATGCAGCAACTCTTGCTCCATTTCCAACGCGTAGGTCTACCTCGCCCTTCATCAACTGCCTACTCCTTCTTAGATCCTGCACATTAAGACAAATGTGAGATCCACATCCAGTATCTAATACCCATGATGTTGAAGTTGACATGTTAATTTCTATAACAAAAATACCTGAAGTGGAAGTCTCACTTCCCTTCTTCTTAAGCTCTTCTAGGTACTTTGGACAGTTTCTCTTCCAGTGTCCCTTTTGTCCACAATGGTGACATTTACCTTCCTTAGCCACCCCGCCCACAGGTTTTAAGGCTGATGTACTTGGCTTATCCTTGCCTTTCCAAATCTTCTTGCCATTTCCTACAATAGCCTTTCCTTTGCCTTTATACATGCCCTTTCCTTTACCTTTGCCAGAATTGACCATCATTATGGCCTTGCCCTTTCCTTTAGAAATATTGGGCTCAGCAGTCCTCAACATATTGAGTAGCTCTGGCAATGTTTTGTCCAATGCATTCATGTTGTAATTCATGATGACTGGCTTAAAACTGTCAGGTAATGATTTCAAAATGAGATCGGTAGCCAACTTCTAAGGGAAGGGGAATCCTAGCCTAGCTAGATTCTCCAAGTACCCAATCATTTTGAGCACATGAGGTCCTACAGAACCTCCCTCTTCAAGTCTGCAGCTAAATAGGGCTGAAGAAACTTCATATCTTTCTTGGTCAGCTTGACCTTGATATAGTTTCCTTAGGTTTTCGATCATATCGAAAGCCTCCATATGCTCATGTTGCTTCTGAAGCTCAGGAGACATGGTTGCCAGCATAAGGCATTGGACATCTAAAGCGTCATCCTGATGCTTTTTGTAAGCATCCTTGTCAGCTTTAGAGGCATTGTTCACGGGTGGTTCCGGAATCGGACCTTCCAGGACATACTGCTTTTTCTCTTGTTTGAGGACAATCCTCAAATTTCTATACCAGTCAAGGAAGTTAGAACCAGACAATTTTTCTTTGTCTAGGATTGATCGCAACGAAAGGTTTGAAGGTGTGTTTGACGTCATGGTTATCTAAAACAGAAAATATGTAGTAAGTATCATTTTCAAAACATATTTAAATTATGGTCATTTAAATTAAATATGTCTCCCACTATTTTGATTCAAAACAAAATACCCTCCACGAATCAGAAAATCCCGTTGGAAGATTTTCTAGTGGGCTAAGATCCATATTTTGCCAAGCGTTAAGTCAGCTTTGGCTGATCACCTAATACTTGGTTATTTAGGTAGGAAACTTTTTCCAATTATATCTTTATACAACTCTTAGTCATTGGGTTAAGTAACCATTACTAATTATTCATCTTATGAATATTTAGCCCAATGTTTACGCCTCTAAGTTATATTCAATCCAATTGAAAACTTAGTTAAGTTAAAGCCCAATAAAACAGTTTGGATATTACCATTATCCCATCGCGTCTTACTAATATAAATAATAGTGCCCTACTTTGGCAGACCCACTATTTATTGACATTAGTGTTGACGAGTGTACTTATTGGAAGGCGTTTATAACTTAATATTATTTTGAGGGATTTTAATTTATTTTAAAATTACCGTCTTTGTTAAACGCTTTAAAGTAATAAAATTATCCCCAAAACATGCAAACAAAATTGTGAGATGGTTATGGTCTTCCTAGAAGAAAAATAAATAAATAAATAAACCTAAAGGAACTATATGCCAAGGCTTCATGAAGTCCTACTTCTTGAACCCACCATCCTCTTGGAGTCACCACTCCTTGGTTCCTTTCAAAGACAAAAGCGCTTAGAGTCACCACTCTAGTTTTCTTCTAGATCTCTACTTTGTTGCCTCGATCAAGATTACAAGATTTTTAAAGAAACTCGCTTTACATACGAGTGAAGGGTTAAGAAAAGAAATACAACAGAATGAAGAGAGGCACAGCACGCAGGCTGTATTTAAATAAAATAACTAAGACCATAACCATTCACCATGCAACGTGTTAATTAATTAATTATAACCCATTTGAAATAATTTAAAAAAAAATAAATTTTTAAACGGGCCATTAAACACGTGGGTCGGTAATAAGGCGCTACGCAGAGAATGTGCGGGGGTCAAGGGGGGGCCGCCCCTTGCGGGGTGCGGGGCAGCGCCCCGGCCCGAAAATTTAGTACTGTAGTCAGGTTAGTTTCCAGGAAAGAGAGGTGGGTCCGGTGTGACCGCTTAAGTACCAAATCTTTCCTAGCCAGAACGTCCCACTGACCATTAACAGCTCTAAAATTTCGGCTAGGGTTTCAACCACTTTGAAACCCTAATTCCTTGTTGCGAACACTTCACAACGCAGCCGTCAAGGCACATGGAGGCAGCGCCGTCTAGGGTTTCAAAACCTAGAATTCAATTTGCGCTAATGCCAACATGCAATGCCTTTCCATGACGGCCGTCTAGGTTTCAACTCTTGAACCCTAGATTAAGGAACGGCCATGGTTTAACACTTAAACCTTGTCACTTAACGCCCCATAACATGAACTATTCATGTTCGAAGATCAACTCAATTGATTCAAAGTTTGTACGATGACTATCATATGAGTAAAACACATATCAAATATAAAAACTGCATAAACTCATACATCATACAAATTTAAACGGCAACAACATACATACTAAAATTGAGAAACTCTATAACATGCATCATATACAATTTATAAAGAATAACTCAAAATTATATGTATCATGCCAAAACAGAGGTCATACCATATACATGATTAATCATTGTAATAATATGCATCATATGCGATAACTCAAAATAGCAACATAATCATGCATGTTCATTTTCGAATCCTAGTTTCACAAAACATTTTCGCAAAACAAAATTGCAAAGCTTTAAACAACGAAACGATTTCGCAAATCATATTTTCCAAAAGCTCTTGCAAACGAAAACATATCATCATAAAATATAAACAAATGCCCAAAACACGGTTTTGCAACCTAGGCTCTGATACCACTGTTAGGAAATCCCTAAGCATGAGCAGCGGAAAAATAAAAGGGATTCCATAGGATTTGCAAGGTTCCGTGTTTCAAAGCACAAAAACAATTTCGAAATTCATTTTGGATTACCTCTTGAAGAACTCAGAAGAAGTCGTAGCCTCGTCCTTTAGGAGTCCACACGAGCACTCCCACCAGACTCGCAACACTTGCCAACTGCTAGTTTGACGGCGTGTAGCTCTTGCCACTTTTGCAAATTTGTGTCTCACTTGAGTGAACGGCCTATGAGCATCTTATGCTCTATTTATAGGCTTAGGTTTGACCTAATTTGTTCTCTCTAAAAGTGGGCTCCTTACTCATTCCAAATGAGTTAGGCCCAATAGCTTTATTTTAGTCCAACTAAAATAAGACAACATTTTCTGATGGGCTTACTCTATGTGTGTGACCCTATAGGTAAAATACCCGGTCATATTAATAATAAATTATTTTATTATTAATATAAAATAAGAGCGGCATCTAGCAATGCATCATTATGTCCGAATATTATCAACATAACCTATAAGTGATAATTATTTAATATGTTTATTCCTTTTGTCACGATATCCTAATTGGGCCCAAGGCATGGTCGCGTCATCCTTGTACGGCCCAATTTATTTTACTTGATACCGGAGTAGACTGGATCCGAATAAATATCTAATATTTATTCTTTCTAGCATGGCCATGCGTTTTCTTAGTCTTACTCCATCAAGTGGCCTATGGATATCACTCCTGTCACATAGGAGAGACAAATCCCATCTACATCACTCACATCCCTCTGCATAATTTGTTCATTGCCTAATCACAATCTTTATAGTCCTCTTGTTACAGAAGACATTTAATTGTATTAAAACAATAAACTCCTCATGTAGGAATCATAGTGACTTCAGGTCGAAGGACTACATATACCATTATCACATTGAGAATCGTTTATGACAATCATGTAACGATCCATGCAACGTTCTCATGGTGGGTCTGTCCAGTACATCATTACTCTTAATGTGTACCCGTGTGAAGACTCGATATCATCTATATCTATGATCTGTGAGATCAGGTCATCAGTACACTCACACACTAGTCTCAGTGTATTTACATGTCCCCATGTAAATACTTGACTAGGGACATTTTAGGAATAATTTTTATATGACCTATTACTCCAAGGATAAATATGTTTTAAAACAATTTTAAACTGAAATATTTATTCTATTGATAAGTAGAAAAATGATACAAATGAAAAAGTATAAAAGCTCATAGTGCATACACCAACACTACCAACCATATTTTAAGCCTATACACCAAAACATGGCTCACACATGAGTAAACTAGACCAAACAATAACCTTTCAACTTATGAATTCAAAGGTCTTAGCACTTATAAGCTTATCATGCACCACATCACATAATCATATCAATGTCATTACATAATCACAACATATTCATTATAGAAGATAAATAGTGCAAGGACTCTTGGCTGGACTCAACAACATAGACATTAATCTCAATCCAATGATAAACAGCCACAATTCAATCAAATAATTCATAACTACTTGAACAACATCAATCATATTTGTATCAAGAGCAACCAATGCTCTGATACCAGGTTGAGACAACCCAGAAAATACGAGTAAATTTTTCACGTTTTACAAAGAGTTGTTAAACAAAGAATTAATGTGGTGAAGCTTTAATTCAACACCCCGGATCTATGAAAAACCTCCCTCATATATGGAGATATGAAGGGATGAATTAAAAATAATTCATGAGAAAATTTCCAATTAAAAACAACGGAAGAGTCAATCAAATTGATGTTGTATGATTGGATTCAAGGAAAATATACATCATGAGGTTCAATGATCTTTAATTATATCAAATGTATTATTGAGATGATGCAAGAAGAGGGTTTGATGCAAAGGAAAGTAAAAATAATCAAAACAAAAAAATTGGAAGAATCAGGGGGCCACTCGCTTAAGCGAGTGCCACACTCGCTTAAGCGAGTCCGAGTGACCACGCCTCGGCGAAATATGCATTACGCTTGAGCGAAGAGGAAAAATCATCAGGGGTCGATATCGCTTGAGCGAATTCCACCTTGCTTGAGGGAGATTGCTCCAGCAGCATTAGATACCCTACTGTCCGATTTTCACTCGAGCGAGATTAAGCTCGCCTGGGTGAAAATTGTCCATTATCCATTTTTCTTTCCTCCTACTCGGGCGAGTTCCAAGCCCTGACCATTTTGCTTAAGCGAAAATGGTCCAATAACCAACTCTTAATTCTAGCCAGATCTCGCTTAGGCGAGAATGCCATTCGCTTGAGCAAATTCTGGCCAGTGGCCAAACCACTGATATAAGAGGATCTCGCTTAAGCGAGATTCTCACTCGATTGAGCGAGTTCTGTAGGGAAACAAAAAACATAAGATTTTCATGCAACCTAGCATGCCAAAACTTATCCCAAGCATAATTGACCAGCCCCAACACATCCCATACATCACTTTAGGCATTTAAAACTTACCTCAAGTAACGATACTCAATAAATTCCATTCCATTACATTATTCATATCAAAAATAGGCTTATAACCTTATATGCTTTATAAAACTAAAATCCTTATGCAAGTCTTCATTCATTCATCAAAATTAGGAGTGATTCACAACATATTCTTTATTCATACATTTTATCATAGTTCCACTCCCATTCATTCAATGCATAGAGTTTGAATTACCTCTACATAGACTCCTTGAAATATACAAATTGTGAAATGCATCATTCATTCATGAAATTTAACATCAACAAACATCATAATCCATGATAGTACATCATTTGGGTCATTAATGAAAATTGGCCATACACCTAAGGTCCAATTTTCCTACATGACCCTAAAAAATCATCAACTACAATCTAGATGACAAAATAAACATACACATACACTATATGCTATACAAAAGTCTAGATTTGCCGGCCAAGGCACTTCCTATACATCTATTTACCTCCTTCCGCAAAATGCACTTCAAAAGAGTTTCACTCCTCCCATGAGTGACCTGCATCGCAAATCTAAAAAGTGGACAACATGGGAGAGAGAGTCATACATTCCAAAGGAATGAATATGAATACTATGTGATCATGTGCATATGTATCACAACATGTATACTTGTATTTACACATAACTCATCATCAACTATCATCATAACCACAATCATCTATGTAAATCAAGCAAGCATAAAATCACACACATGATCTACTCCTTCAACAATAGAACTAATACACATTTCATCATCTTACTCACATTATTATTTGGTATTCACATCTTTTATGTTGTCTTATTACATTTCTTCATCCACAACACAACCATCACCATATATCATCATCTTTGGCATACTTCTTTGCTATATGCAAATGCTCTTAAGCTAATGCATATGCACAATGGAATATTTCAACAATTGCAAATCTTGTAACACCCTAATTCTAATTAAATAAATAAAACCAGCAGGGAAATTTTTCTGAATTTTCGAGTTAGCAAGGCCTGTAAAATCCGCCCCAAATCGAATAACCCGATACAGCAAGAAAGAGGAGGGAGCGGAAAGCAAGGGGATACAAGGGCCAAACAAAAGCCCTCCAGCGGAGCCCAGCAACGCTCGAGCGAGCCCAAAGGAATAACGTACACTCGCTCGGTATCAAGACGATCGTTCACTCGGTAAAGGCCTAATTCACTCGGATTTCATTCCTAAGTCTACTCGGATTTCATTCCTAAATCCGCTCGGTAAAGGGACTCTCTCCTCTCGACCCCAAACTCGCACCCCATAACTTAGTTCTCTATTTGTCCATCATGCCACACAACAGTTCACTCGGGAAACGTAGGCTGTTCCATTCGGAAACCAGGGGTATCTTCACTCGGACACCTCCTCAATTATCTACCCCTCGGTATTTCACTCATCTCTCGCTCGACAAGTATAGTCCTTTCTACCCCAGTGCTCGTGCTAACTTAACCTCCCTTCAAGGGCTCCATAGTCTTCTACCATTTCTCTATACGGTTTACACTCGGAATCGGGTGGATTGCTCTCTAGTCGGAAAACACTCTCTCGGCTAGTCCTTAATCGAAAGCATGATTAGGCTATTCTACTCTGAATCGTAACAGTTTATCAATTGGGAATCTACTGCGTCAATCCCCATTCGGAGTGGTATACCCTCATCCCCTCGGAACACCTAAAGCTTTCCCCACTCGGCAACAGGATCACGAATTCACTCTCTAGATCATATATTGACTCCCTTCATACTAAGTCTTTCCATTCCTACATACTCGAATGAACATGAACATATATACCAATCAAACATCACGCACAGGATGGTATAACATGTAGCACAGCATAAACATAACCATATATATATATAAGAGTGTATATCAATATTTACAAACATATTGCCATGTTTCCCAGCCCCAAGGGATTCTGTTCTATTCTAAAGGATTAACATCAGACACGAGCCGACCAAGGCATAATCAAAACATTATACACAGTATCTACATATATATATGGTTCCTTGGTGCACAACTAATCCACTCGGTAAGTAGCTCCACTTTACTCGTAGTTCCGAGGAACGTTCACTGAAAATATTGCCACAGCAGGGGTGAGCTTTTACATTTAAAATGACAGTTAATGACTTGGGAACCCGTACGCTCCCTACCACACCACATCACATTTCAAGCAATCATAACGTTAACTGTCCTCTAGTTTATCTACTCGTAACAGTGCCATGCAATCAGAATTCATTCATGCAACATTCCATTATACAAATTATATCATTTCCGACTTACACTATACACATGCAACACAATAAATTCATCATAGCACAAGAGTATACATATATATTCAGTACACACCAGTCTACTACAGTCAGATCCGACCCCCACTCAATTAATTTTACGTTGCAACAGAGGCTCCAAGCCTTTTTCCTCCATCTCCAAGCTGGTTCGGCCGTTTTACTGGTACCAAATCGTTTGCCCTCACATGTAACACAATCACTCCAAGCGACCACGGCAGTGTTACGGGCAGCCCCGAGTCCAACCCGGTGGCTTGCTTGAGTCCAACTCAAGACTTTAAGCGTCCAACGCTAGTGCACTCGACACTGCCTCAAGTCCAACTCAAGGTCTTTTAATTACATTCTTTTGTGTGTGTCTGCCAATACAATATTACTTCTCCTTTCATTTATCATAACCACACTCTGTATGCAATTCAGTCGTCATCTCATAATGACACAGACTCGTTTTCAACACTCGCATGCAAGGCAACATAGGATAGCAATCAGGATCTACTCATTATTCCATAAACAGAGCACTCACAAGTCACACAATATGTCTCCACTTCACGCATGTACATGTAAATATTTAACTAGACTCAGTATGGTAGTTTGACAGTATGTACTGCATTCACACACGGTCTCATAACACACGCATGCATCCACATCCAACGGTGTATCTCATAAGCACATATATCGATTATAAGCTATCTACCAACGGATTCAGTCATAGCATGCCTCGGTATACAAAGTTATCTATCAAATATACATTTCATCACAAATACCCTTAAGCACATATACATGCATAAGAAACCACTCGGAACCCATTCACAAGCTATGCATTTGAAATGCAAGCGCCCCCTACCTACTGAAGAAAGTTCGAGGGGTTCCTCTGTTTTCCTGACGCTGGTCTGATTGCCTCACCCAGGCTCACACTCGTTCTGGCTTCCTTGGTCGAAGTTGCACTGTGAAACAGGGGTTGTTCGTCTTTCGGCCGAACGAACTCCAAGTCTTTTACAGTATCGTCGTCGTGCTTTCTCAGGAACAGAACAGTAAACAGGGGGGAAGACGAAGAACAAAAGGGAAGAGAGAGTGTACGAGGAGAGAAAGAAGAGAAGAGAAGAAGTCTAACGAAGATGCATAACTCCAATGATCAAAGACATATATATAAGCATATGCGTGCACGAGGAAGGGAAGGAGAGTGGGATGGGAAAACGTGAATTGCAGTCCCACTCACGTGACTCCCAATCGAAAGCAGCCACCTCTTACCAACTAAGCTTAATTAATTTGCCACTATTTCATAGATTAAGTTAATAGTCAATTTTTCCTGCTTTGAAATCAAAGTTTTAATGGTTATTTTCATTTGGTATTCAGCTTCAAAACTGGGATGTTACAGATCTGACTGTTAGAATATTAACAGTAAATATGGGATTCAAGTATGATCATCTAACCATACCCCTACTACAGTAGTAAAATGTGTACACTTATTCTTAAATTGCATACATTTCACTAATTATTTTACTGGTACCAAACCGCATGGCCTATTTGCAACACTTGGTCATTTTCACCATGACCGCGGTAACACATATTCAACGTATGGTGCTGCGGGCCGACCACAACTCATTTCATGGCGGTTGTGATCCAATGGATCACTGGGGTCACCTACTCATTAAGAGCCACCCCCTACAAGGGTCGGCCACATGTAGCTCCCCGTAGCAATACATGGGCGGCTTCGTGACTTACACACCGAGTCACAGGGGAAAATAAAATTGCTTGTGCACCGAGCCACCCTCCCACTTGGTAGGCTGAGGGAACTCCCCTAATGTTCCAGCATCAGCAGGCTATGCAGCATGCCATGGATGCAAATGCCAATCATATGCATTTCTCACTCTATGCATCCTATACATGCCACTCATCAAACATCATCACCATCATCATCACCAACACCACTTCACCATTCTTAGTTGATTTATTATTGTTTGTTTTAGTTTATGTTCTCAAGTTTTAAATATGACATTTTAACAATTCTCTTACCATTTACAATGACACTCCTAATCAATTTCAACCATCAACTTTCCATTATCAATCCTGGCATGTTATTCATTCACACTCAATCTCAACCAAATATCAATTACATTCATTTCATATCTAAGATGGATGTACAATCATTATATTCAAGGCTTACACTTGCCAAATAGTTCACACCACTATATAGCACACCATCTCCATTCTAATTGCACAAAGCATGTTGCCAAACATTATCACCAACATCATATACATAATACAAATTTCTATAACATTAAAAGCAAGGCAAACATGCAAGTTGTCACATATGATAATCAAGCACTATTCAATTCATGCAATTAGAATATAAATATTCCTCTCCTACCTCAAGAGAAGAATTCCGATTAGTACGGCGCACCCGCCTCGTCGTTCAGAATAGGTCCTACATTAATATACATATAGAATCCTAATTAATCAACCATTCAAGGCACAAATCCAACTCTAATTAACCATAATCATATCTACAATTTCATAACGTGTTTAGAACATGTTATAGACATCATTTCCATTATTTGTTAGGCTTCAGGAATTCCCTCCCATCAAGCCACATTCATTATATTCAACGGCTACAAGAAAACCATAGCCTAACATCCATAAGAATGCCCCATTAATCAATACCCATATTCTCAATATTATGTATTTGCTCTCAAATATATTATTCATCACACATTTATCATTTTCCCCCAAAGTTTCCAAGTTAGGGTTTCACCTAAAACCCAACAACATTCATAAATAATCATCAATTCCATCACCTTCCAACATACCTTCATCTTCCTCATTTGTTACCATTAAAGTTTACATTAATGACTACCCACTCTAGGGTTCATGCATTAAATGCTTCCATTAAACACCCCATTTACTTTAAATGTTCTCTTAATAACAAAAACTCATAACTAATGGCTTATACTCTTGAGAAATAGCAAGAATCATACCTCAAGAGAAGAGAAGAGAGAATATTCAAGAGAGGGAGAGTGCCCCACGAAAATAGAGGAGTAGAGAGAAAGAGTCCCAAGCTTCAATGATCTCCTTTCAAGCTCTCTCTCTCAAAAATGAAATAAGAATAGGAAGGTGTCACCTTTGGCTTAGGGTTTTTGGAAGAAAGGAAGAGGGAAATGAAGAAGGAGAAGAAGAATAGTGTATTTTCTCAATTTTCTCAGCAAGCTAACGTGAAGAGAAGGGAAAAATATGAGCTTTTGGTTTTAATTTTAATCCTTCTCATTAAAGTTCATCGTTTTATGATAAATAGGATTCATGTTTGGGCTTAATACATTATCTAAAAATTATTCCGAATACATATTCGGACTCCCTATAACATTCTTAACAACCCTGACTAACATGATCTCAATCGGAGATACTTGGACTGACACCTATATTTTAATCAGGTCAATTTTTAGCTTATTCGGTTCCAATAAATTACCAACAGTCCCCAAAAATCTTAATTTAATCATTTCCAATATTTTGGGACATTAAATAATCCACATTCCATTATTTAATATTTATTTCCTGAATTAATTCTCTATTTAAAAAAAATTGGGATGTTACAATTTTCGCTTAAGTGCCAAGGTCTCGCTCAAGCGAGTTATCTCCTTTTCTTCTCTGTGGAATTTTCGCTCAAGCCAAAGCCTCATCGCTTGAGCGAATACTACTTCTGGGTTCCTAGACAATTTTCATTTGAGCGCCAAAGTCTCGCTCAATCGAACATCTTCACTGACTTTTCATGTAACTCCTCGCTCAAGCGATATATCCCGCGCTTGAGCGAGTCTATGGCTTAAGCTAGAGTGAATGTCGCTCAAGGGAGGTTCTTTAAAATAACTTGTTCTTAGTCCCATGGCTAATCCTTCATCCATTTCTTCAAAATTCCATCTTGAAAACATAAAATATACTTTTATAAGGCTTTTAATTCAAAACAAAATAAGGTAGAGAGAGATTTTTAATTCCTTCGCACATCTTATAACTAATTGACATCAAATATTCAAAAGGTATCCATATTTTTGCCTAATTCTTAAAGAAATTTATACATCATTAGACAGTTATCAACCATCTCTTCATCAACTACCTCATCATTAACAGCCTAATCAACATGTGGTGGGAATTTTGTGCTTAAGGGTGTATCAACTAGAAGAATGGTGAATCCTATGGAAGCCAGCCATTGATCTTTTTCAGTTGGGACCCCCATCTCTTCAGTTGGATCCAACTCTATTGCAATGGCCATCTTTCTTAGCAGCATATCATGGTTCATCACCAAATCATATGTCCCAAGCTGCATCTTCTTGATCACTTGTAGTTCACCCAAGATGGTGGTGAGGATTAGAGTAGAAGATTGTTCTTGGTGAGAAGAGGATGGTTTGGATTTGGAACACCTGGGTTCCTTGGGAATATAATGATCAATAAGATCCCTCACCCAGGCATGGTCCAGGGCCTTCTCCATTTTTACCTTAGTAAACTCCTCTTCCTGAATTCTCACAGTTTTTCTTGGCCAATATTGAAATGATAGAACAATATGATAATTGGGCATGTTTTTATTAGCCTTAACTATTTCAAACAAAATTAAGTCACCCAAATCAACATATAATTCTTACAATAGATAGTAAATGAGGACCAGCCTTTTCACAATAAGTTTAGTAGCATGAGTCACCGGTTGCAATAACGAGATGAGATATTGGCACCAAATCATTGGAAGATCCTTGAGGGTATTCTTCTAAACAAACTTGGGAGCACCACCAACAGTGGTCTCAAAAACAGTACCTCCTAGCAAAAGACCTTGAATACTTGTTTCATTAAACCTGTATTTTTTTTTAAAGCAAAATCATTTTGGAGTTTTGTCTACTCATATTCAACATCCTCCACCATAGGTAATTTTAATGCCTTGCTGATAATTTCTCCAGAAAGGGGGATAGTTACTCCTCTTAGCTAAGAAGAGTAGAGTGTAACATCCTACGAATCACTCAGCCTCGAGTTGGCATAAAACTCTCTTGTGAGTTCTTGATAGCCATGGCCCAACACTTTATTAAAGTTTTGCTAACCTCTAGCAAACATAGCAGCCCTCATAGTTGGGTCAGGGCAATCATCCTCATTCAGCAACATTAACTTGTCCCTAATCACACCCTTCTCCATGAATTTCCTCTCATATTCCTAAGCAGCCTGGGCATCCCTAAACCTTTTCCAGTCAAAGTCTTCTTAGCGTTTGGAAGGCTTCTCCCCTTTTTTAGACTTCCTTTTCTCAATGGGAGGAGGAGAAGTAGGAGTGCTAGAAGTAGCCACTCCCTTTCCCTTCTCTTTATGGGAGGCTTTTGCTTGTTCCATCTTAATTAATTTGAGTTTTATGAATGGAACGAGAAGGTCTAGATGTCATGGCAAGTGAATGGAATGCAATATTTATAGTAAATGAAAAGGTGTATGAAATATGAAATGGTGGGGTAAAATGCAAAAAAGTGAAGTGAAATGTGATAGTTGAAGAGGTGAGAGGAAATTGAAATGGTAATATAAATTAAATGACAATAAAATGCAAAAAACCGTTACCAATTTGAAGAAATGAAAGGTTGTGACTGTTGCAATCTAAAAAAGGGCTTAGCACTTGCGTAATAGTATTTGGGATTAGGGTTCCTACGCTGGAACAAATATTTATAGATAGGGGGCCAGCATAGGCATGTTCGACCCAGGCATAAGCACGTTTATTGCAAGCGTCAAAGCGCTTGAACAAAATAGAAAACGCGTATAAGCACGCTTATTGGGAGCATAAGCACACTCAGGCAAAAAGGCAATACATGATGCTAACAGGATCCACGCATAGGCACACTTCTTAGAAGCGTAGGGACGCTTAAATGCTGTTAAAATAACATAAACAAAGATAGAGGGGTTGCGTAAGAATGCCCCCCCTAAGCGTAACCATGGAGGGGTCCTGGATTTTATTAAACAATGAAAATAACAATAACGTAAACACGCTTATTGAAGAGCGTAAAGACACTATCAGAATGAACAGTGCCAAATGGGCATTGTCTACACTGAGCGTAAGGACGCTCAGTGAAGGACATAAGCATGCTCAAAAGGAAACCAACAGAGGAAGCTAAGGCAAGACCTACCCGTAAGCACGCAATAATGGAGCGTCAGAACGCTCATGAGAATTCCCAATTATCTGACATAAACAAGATTCACGCGTAAGCACGCTCTAGAGAAACGTAGGTATACGTAAATAAATGACACTACATGATGCTTAACATGAATATAGCATAGGAACGTAAATAATATACGTGAAGACGCGTAGTTAATAGGACAACTTAGAACACAATCAGGGTTATAACGGAGGCACACAAGCTTAAGCGTTAGCACGCTCAACCCTTAATAAAATAAAAGCTAGGGTCAGGGAATTCACGTGGGCACGCTAGAGAGGAGTGTCATCACGCTTATCCCCTGGATCAACACTTTAAGACTCACAATAGGTGAGTGTAATAACGCATGACATCGACGTGAAGACGCGCAATGGAGACCTAACACTTAAAGAATGGACAAGGAAATAACGTAATAACGCTTGGGGTGGGCATAATAACGCGTACATCACCCCTGATACAACAGAAGACAAGCGTAAGTATGCTATAGTGGAGTGTAACCACGCTATCAGAATGAACAATGCCAAATGGGCACTATTTGCACTGAGCGTAGTGATGCTCAGTCAAGGCGCAGACATGCGCAGCTACTAAATATGAGAGTGAAAATGGGCGTAAGAGACACCTATTCTGGCGTAAGCACGCTAGACTCTTATGCAATGGTCCTACTTCACATTTTATTCCTGACAAGTAATATTTTTGTTTTCCAATTCTTCTTGCTCTTCTCTTTTATATTTCTTTTTCAAAAACATTTATTTATTTTACAAGATGAATTAACACGACAAGTTAAAGGAAAAGATATGCAAGGGTGCCTCCTTGAAGCGCTTCTTTAACGTCACTAGCTTGACGTATGACTCCTAAGCAAGAGCATGCAATTCAACTGAGGCCTTTTTCCTATTAAACTCACCTCCAAAAAAGAGTTTAAGTCTTTGACCATTAACCTTAAACATTCTTCCTGTTTCTGGTTCCCTTACCTTAATAGCATCATGAGGAAATATTTTATTAACAATGAAGGGACCAGACCATTTAGATTTCAGTTTTCCTGGAAAGAATCTCAACCTAGACTTGAATAGCAGGACCTTGTCCCCCTCCTGAAACTCATTCTTTTCTAACTTCCTATTGTGTCATCTCTTTGTTCTTTCCTTGTATAGAGAGGCACTATAATAAGCTTGCAATCTAAACTCATCAAGCTCATGGAGTTTCAGGACTCTTTCCTCCTGAGATTGGGCAAATTCCATATTTAATAACTTTGTAGCCCACCAAGCTCTATGCTCTAACTCCACAGGGAGATGGCAAGTCTTACCATACATAAGTTGATAAGGGGATATACCAATTGGAGTTTTGAAAGCTATGCGGTAAACCCACTAAGCATCATCTAATATTGCAGACCAATCACTTCTAGATTTACCTATAACTTTCTCAAGGATCCTCTTTATTTTCCAATTAAATAACTCTACTTGTCCATAAGTTTATGGATGATAGAGAATAGAACCTTATGGAGTACCTCATAATGCTTTAGGGCCTTTTCCATGAACTTATTACAAAAATGAGACCCCCATTGTAACATTCTACACCAACATTGGATGTTACCACTATAACCATAAAGGAATTTAACGGCGGTTATTTTTTGACCTTAGTGGCGGTTTAAACCACCACTAAATGACATCTGCGGCGGTTCTAAAACCACCGCTAATTGCTCCGCTGCTAGGCATTTAACGGCAGTTTTTTTAAACCGCTGGAATAACAGCCACTAATAGTTAAACCACAGGTATAACGCCACTAATAGTTAAAGAGTAGGGAAGACTGTCGTAATAATGTTTTCTACGGTTAAAACCGCCGCAAAAATTAAAATCCATTTAAAAAATCAAATTTTTTAATTGTAACAAATTATTTTTTATATCCATTAATTTTTAAAAGTCAGATTTTGCCTTAATTGTAACATTATTTTTTATATCTGTTAATGCTTTTAATGCGACAACTATATATTATACTTTATACATTAATGTCTTACATATTTATATTTTAAAAATAAATTTTAACATACAAATTAAATTGATTATCAATATATAAATAGGATAAACTAAATTTCTAAAAATATAATTATAAGATCAATATATACTCAATAGCAATTATATTAATAACAAAGTCGGTATAGGTCTTAACTAAGTTACTCGTCATTAATGTAATAAAGTTAAACAACAATCTACAAACTCATATATAAAGCAACTATGGTTAATGACTAGCTGAGGAAGAGGGTTTGGCTTGTGTAGGTGATCCTTCATCCTGAAATTAAAATAAATAAAATATAAATACAATATGGATAGTGAGAAGCTACAAATACAATGGTTGATGAAGAGAAGACAGAAGCATATAAGAAAATGAATGGAACTTACTTTGCTTTGTCAAAGTAATGCCATCTGTATCTACATTCAAAAGATCTGTGCATGGTAGCTGGTGTTCTTCGAGAACCTTTAACAAGGATAACCATACTCTATAAATTTCCATGCTGAGAGCAAAAATGCATTATATAATAGCATACCTCAAGGGTTAAATGCATCACATAATTATGAATGTTTGTGTGTCATCAATCATCAACAAGGTAAATATAAATGTTTCGGAGACTACCGAATTACCTTCTGTAATACATTCAAATTATTGTGTGAAGTCATAATTTTCCTATCTTCCTCAAGTTGTTTCTTGAAGGTTACCAGCAGATTCTCATCCTGTAAAATGTCATACAGAATTTCAGATGAAATATGACATGAGCAAAATAAATGTGCAGGACATAAATGATTAACCTTTAGTGATTCCTCATGATTATATAAGAGGGGTGCATATAAAAAAATCACCTTAGGTGGATGGATACAGAAAGTGTTAAAGAAAAGCTTGCTAATTTCATCATCTTCTGATGTCTTTTCCCCTTTTAATCCCTCAGTCCAACGCTTCAGTGAAGGAGGCTGTAAAAAGTTAATTAAAAAATTAATATCAGAACCAAAATCAATTTGGTGATTTTCCCAATGCCCACAAGTACAACAACCTGCCCTATTAGCATTTTATTGAACACTGGTTTCTGCATTCATATTAAATTCAACAAATGAAAATCAGAACCAAGTTGGATTACAAGTGCACTGAGCATGCCTAAGATTGACTGTAAAAAATCTTACAAGAAAATTGGAGAAAAGATACAACTAATATTTACAATGGTAACATATAGCCAGTAGCCACAGAAAGAACCATCATGTATCTATCTGATTTTTAAGCCGGAAGCATACAGATTTTCAAAAAATTTTAACTTGGTAAACAAGCAAGGAACGATTATGTATATATCTGTTATAGAAAATATGGCTAAAGGAAGGCGTCAACCTGATGTGGTGCACTCCAAAATAGAAAACAAAATTCAGTTCCCACTTCCCATAAGATCTATACTTTACAAATAGAATAACAAAATATGATGGCAAACAAATTACTATAACAGAAAAGAAGGTAAGTTGAATGCACAGGAACATGAAAGCAGAAATTTTTATATTGTAAAGACAAATATATAGCACTCCAATCAAATTCTCAAACGCACCATCCACATAAAAGCAGATTATTTTGAATTGCAACAATACACACACATATATATATAGCATTACAATAAAATTCTCAAATTCACCATCTACATTTTAGTTAATCTACCGGAGACTAAAGTTGCATCCTATATGCATTATGAATCAACGAAGATAACAAAACAAGCATCGAAAGAAACAATTAGCTGAACTCTTAACACCCGTAATTTGGAAGAAAATAATATGCATTAGGGGAATAGTTGACACTTGACACCAATTCAATCACAAATAAATTTAGCAATATTACATTTAGCAACATGCTATATTTCATCAGGATCCAAAGTCTGGAAGTATTATTGTCTGACAAACATCTCACGTGATCAACAATAAAAGTAAAAGAAATGTTACTATTTGCAAAATAGAAGTAAAATCATTTCAGTCACAGACATAATGAAATTATTATTTCAAAATCATAACCAAAAATAACAACCAAAAGAAGCTTACAAATTTTTCTTTCTCTTTTGACCCTGACTGAACTCTATTTTGGCCACAAATCAATACTACAGGGCTAGATAATTGGTCAAGCATCTCCTCAACCTTATGGAAAAAATCATTTCAGGGTGACTTAGGAACTAATTTATGTAACCACTGTGAACTGACTGGAAAATAGACAATAAGAGGTTGTTTGGAGCGTAAAACCTATGAAAGAAACAGCCAGGTTAAGGTTAGCCCACGAGTGAAAGCGAGAATTTTGTTATTTCAAAAATTGAAAAATACCACCGTACTATACCTCACATAATGTCTCCACTGCTATGTAGCAGCCTTGTGATTGAGCATCAAGATCATTCTCAATCTCCTTAACTGTTTGCAAATTAAAAAAGTCTTAGTTAGCTTACAATCAAAAGAACTAAGATATTTTTATATCCAAATGGGGTCTCAACCATACTTATATAAAAGTTGCTACAGCTCACAGGTATTACTTTACAAAATTTGTCCTAGAACAGAAACTACAGTATCAACCTTTCATAAAATCTTAAATCATCAAACTCTGAGCCATTTGACAAGATAAAGGTGATTTTATGCCTTGACTAGAAAAATCAACTCATCTAGTAAACGAACAAAATTGGGCAAAATGACAAACTACTTGCTAGTGTAAGAGAAATTAAATTTAAATAAATATATTCATTTTTACTGAATGGATTTCCTCCTATGCACCTAGGATAAATGAAAGTTGTATCTTATTATAAAAAAAGCCATACAAATTTACAAAAAAGGAGATTCACTTATTACAGAGATGATACAATTATTCCATATTGAAAGTTTCAGCTCACACAGGTCCAAGCGAGTTAAATTGTTCAAAATTTTAGCTTACACAGGTCCTAGCTTAAAGACTTTAGAAAATTGACATTATGAAGAAAACAATGTACCATGTATCTAGTAAATTGGTGGTTTTGTGCTATCATGATTAATGCTCTCCACCTCTCCCTTATTGGCCCTATCTTGATTAACATCCAAGATGACAGCCACCCGGTCTCCATTAACCTCATATACCTCTCTTCTCTGACCATTAGTTAAGGGCCTGCAAGATATTCATATTTGGTTAAAATTGAAAAAAATGATCGACTTGCAAGTGATAAGCACTCTCTAAAGTAGATAATTCTCACTTGCACCAAATATGATGAAGAATAGCATTAAGGGAAAATCAACCTATAATTTAAAGTTTGTCATGAAAATGAGATAGCACAAAATGAATGTTACACATCCTATATTTTAAGAGTACACCTTAGTATCAGATATAAAAAACAATAAACAGAAAAAGATAATACAAAATACAAGTGGTAAAAATATATTAGACAAGCATTCAGATAACATAGAATATCATAATTTAAGAATATTACAATTTTGTAACATGCACATAGAAGGAAAGTCATTTTTAATGTTTTCTGTAACCAATAACTTTATTAAGATAGAAGAGGAAGAAGCAAATCTAAGAGAATAATAAATCTTCAAGAACTCAAGACCTCGATCAAAAAAATGAAAAAAAAATCAAGAAACAAGAAAGAGCATGCCAATCTCCCAAATTTTGTTAGGAATAGAGAATTTGAAAGAAAATACAATTGATTAAACGTTGTAAAACTGAATTCATACTAAAATTGATTACATCACCAATATTTATATTGGTAACCTTGAGCCAAGAAGGCCAGTCACTAGAAAAACTATAATGACAGTTTTACTAAGAAACTATAAAATTAAAACAGAAACCAATACATGAAATTCAAAGCTACTGAATTCTGTTAAGAATGCATATTTCAAAAAACCAGGTTCCGTCTACCCAGTAATTACACGTCAAGGATACATCATAAAATGCAAATAAGTCATTGAGTAAACCTTGTAAAAGTAAATTCATACTGAAACTGATTACTTCACCAATATTTACATTGGTAACCTTGAGCCAAGGAGGCAAATCACTAGAAAAGCTATAATGACAGTTTTACTAAGAAACTATAAAACTAAAACAAAAACTAGTACATCAGATTCTAAAAGTATATTAGAAATTCTAAACAAATCCCAAAAATAGAGGATCAATTGCTTGAGGGCATAAAGTATAGTATCGAGGGATGCAACGGTAAATGAATAGTACCTTAGCTTAGTAGTAGAGAAAGTGAGGAAACAGTGCCAAATGAAAGGGGCTCCACAGTGGTCGGGGAGAGAACAAGACAATGCACACATGTAACATAGGGAACAAGGCGACATACACACGTAGCAAAGGAACAAGACAACACACGCACGTAGAAGAATCAGAGGAATTTTAGAAGGGAAAAGGGGAAGTGAAAAGGGGTTTAAGGATTTTAGAATAGGAGAAAGGGGGAATTGATTGAAAAATCAGAAACTGAAAAGTGAATGCAAAAGAAAGGGGCTCATGTGGGAGACACGTGATATTAGTTAGTGGACCTCAAAAGTACTACAACGGTCGAGCAAGGAACAAGACAACACACGCACGTAGAAGAGTCAGAGGAATTTTAGAAGGGAAAAGGGGAAGTGAAAAAGGGTTTAGGGATTTTATATTAGGAGAAATGGGGAATTGTAAAATTAGAAACTAAAAAATAAATGCAAAAGAAAGGGGCTCATGTGGGAGACACGTGATATCAGTTAGTGGATCTAACGGCGTTTTATGTGGTACGTCGGGCCAAACGCCGTTTTCACCTTTCTATCAATGGTGGTTATAGTAAACCGCCGCTATAACTGGCGATACTATATCAGCAGCGGTAGTTCCCATATAACTGCCACTAAATGCCTGCTGCTAAATTCCTTATTTGTTGTAGTGTACACACATCACTAATGATCACTTTGGCACTTCATACCTTGAGAAAATGTTTTTCTTAATAAACCTCAACACTACATGTGCATCATTGGTTCTAGTGGGTATAGCTTCCACCCACTTTGACACATAGTCCATTACCACAAGAATATGCTCATAGGAAAAAGACTTTGGTAAAGGTCGCATGAAGTCTATTCCCCACACATCAAATAGTTCCACTATCAAAAATGTTTGTTAGAGGCATGCCTGCTTTAGTAGAGAATCCTCTACTCCTTTGGCATTTATCATACCTCTAAACATAAACCTTAGCATCTTGAAAGATAGTTGGCCAATAAAAGCCACATTGCAGCACTTTGGCAGCTGTTCTTAAGGAACCATGGTGCCCTCCATAATGAGAATCATGGCAGTGCCAAAGCATTCTCTCTTGCTCATTTTCAGGCATACATCTCCTAATTATCCTATCTAATCCAACCTTATACAAGAAATGATCATCCCATAAAAAGCTCTTGCTATCATGAAAGAATTTCTTTCTCATTTGGGATGTCATTCCTATAGGTACCATAGCTACACTTTTAACGTTTGTCATGTCAGCATCCCATGGACTTTGCTCTATTTTCATTAAACTCTCATATGGAAATTCTTCCTTGATTAGAACAATTTTAGTATCTTCTTCCAAATGAGATAGTTGGTCAGCTACAGAATTCTCTATTCCCTTTTTGTCTCTAATTTCCAAATCAAACTCTTGTAGTAAAAGTACCCACCTAATCAATCTAGGCTTTGACTCTTTCCTGGCAAGTACTTAAGTTTTGAATGGTCTGTATAAACTATTACCTTGGCACCAATCAGATATGATCTGAATTTATCAAAAGCATACACCACAGCAAGCATCTCTTTACATGATTCGAAGGTTACTTGGAAGCCATGTTAAGCTTGATGATACTACACAAAGAGAGAACATCTTTTATATAAGATGTTACATAAATGAAAAATTATGTTCTCTCATTGTGGATAATGGGGGTTATGCAAATGTAGCAAGTCAAAGGCTAGTGCATAAGATAGGCTTAGAACTAATAGATCACCCTAGACCTTACAAGTTACAATGGTTAAATAAAAAGGGAGAAATGTTAGTTAATAAGAAAGTTTTAATCAACTTTACCATAGGCACATATAAAGATGAAGTAAAATATGATATAGTAACTATGGAAGCAACTCATATTTTTTTAGGGAGACCTTGGCAGTATGATAGGAAGGTCATCCATGAAGGGTTCTCTAACACCCTTACCTTTAAACTAGATAACAAGAAGATAGTTTTACATCCCTTAACTCCTCAACAAGTGCTTAATGATTAACTTCAAATGAAGTCTAAAAGGGATATAGAATTAGGTTCTTCTTGTAGTCATGAAGAAAAACATAAGAAAACTAAAAAAGATAAAGGAAAAGGAGTTATCATTTATGATGACTCTAGAGCCAATCTCTTGGCTACCAAACATGACTTGAAGCAAGCTATGCTTCTTCAAAAACAATGCTCGATCATGATTCCTAAAGAATTCCCTAGCACTTCCTTGTGCTCAATGGTCTCTTCCCCTTCTACTTTGCCCAAAGGGATTCAAAACATTCTAGATGAGTTTAAAGACCTCTTCCCTAAGGATATTCCTAAAGGCTTACCTCCAATTAGGGGCATTGAACATCAAATAGACTTAATTCCTGGTGCTAGTTTACCAAATAGGCCTGCATATAGGTGTAACCCTAACGAAAGCCTAGAAATTGAAAAATAAGTGAATGAGCTATTATCTAAGGGATAGATTAGAGAGAGTTTAAGCCCATGTGCTTTACCTATTTTATTAGTTCCTAAAAAAGATGGTTCATGGAGAATGTACACTGATTGTAGAGCTATCAACAACATAACCATCAAGTATAGGCATCCAATTCCTAGACTTGATGATATGCTTGATGAATTGAGTGGTTCTACTATATTTTCTAAGATTGATCTTAAAAGTGGCTACCATCAAATACGAATTAAAGAGGGAGATGAATTGAAAGCTGCTTTTAAACCAAACTTGGATTATATGAGTGGTTAGTTATGCCCTTTGGCTTAACTAATGCACCAAGCACTTTTATGAGGTTAATGAATCATGTTTTAAGGAAATTTATTGGGTATTTTGTTATGGTCTATTTTGATGATATTCTTGTTTACTCAAAGACCATGACCTCTCATCTAAACCATTTGAAACAAGTTATGTTTTCCTTGAGAACAAATAACCTCTATACAAATTTTGAAAAATGTTCTTTTGGCATGGATAACATTGTTTTCCTTGGATTTGTAGTAAGTTCTAAAGGTGTAGAGGTAGATCACTTAAAAGTGAAGGCAATCCAAGATTGGCCAACACCAAAGAATGTGAATGACGTTCAAAGTTTTCATGGTCTAGATAGTTTTTATAGAAGGTTTGTGAAAGATTTCTCTACCTTACCATCCCCCTTATATGAATTGGTTAAGAAAAATGTTTCTTTTATATGGGGACCAAGGTAAGAGAAAGCTTTTAAAGACCTTAAGAACAAGCTCACACGCTCTAATTTTAGCTCTTCCAAATTTTTCAAAAACTTTTGAGCTTGAGTGTGATGCTTCAAATGTGGGGATATGAGTTGTTTTGTTGCAAGAAGGCCACCCTATTACATTTTTCAGTGAAAAACTCAATGGGGCTGCCCTCAATTATCCACCATATGACAAAGAATTCTATGCATTGTTAGAGCCCTCCAACCTTAGGAAAATTACTTGATCCCAAAAGAATTTGTCATTCATAGTGATCACTAATCACTTAAATTCATAAAAGGGTAACATAAGTTAAATAAAGACATGCAAGATGGGTTGAGCTTTTAGAACAATTTCCCTATGTCATCAAGTACAAGAATGGAAAATCAAATACTGTGGCTGATGCTTTATCTAGAAGGCACTCTTTGCTTGCCTCTCTTGGATCAAACATCATTGGACTTGATAAGATTAGGAATTTGTATCAAGGAGATCTTGATTTTTCTAAAATCTACAATTAATCTTCAAACACCACATCTCAAAAAGGATTCTATATTTTAGATGGTTACCTCTTTAGAGCCAATAAAATTTACATTCCTAGGAGATCTTTAAGAGATTTATTGCTTAGAGAAAGCCATAAAGGTGGCTTAATGGGTCATTTTGGAAGGGATAAAACTTTATCCATATTAAATGAACACTTCTATTGGCCTAGAATGAAAAAAGATGTACAAAGACTATGTGCTAGGTGTATAGTTTATAGAAAAGCTAAATCTAAAATATCACCTAATGATCTTTATACTCCTTTGCCTATACCTACTTCTCCTTAGTTTGATATCTCTATGGATTTTGTGTTAGGCTTACCTAGGACCCAAAGGGGCATGGACTCTATCTTTATTGTGGTAGATAGGTTTAGTAAGATGGCTCACTTCATTCCTTGTCACAAAGTGGATAATGCTAGTCATATTGCTAAGCTATTTTTCAAAGAAATTGTTAGACTTCATGGTGTTACTAAAACTATCATTTCTTATACAGACACTAAATTCCTAAGCCATTTTTGGAAAACACTTTGGTCAAAGCTGGGAATGAAGCTTCTATTTTCTACCACTTGTCATCCTCAAATCGATGGCCAAACAGAGGTAGTGAACAGGACCCTTTCTCAATTACTTAGGGTCTTAGTAAATAAAAATGTTAAATCTGGGATGAGTGTTTGCCACATATTTAATTTGCTTATAATAGAGTACAACACTCCATAACTAAGCATAGTCCTTTTGAAGTTGTTTATGGTTTTAACCCTCTCACTCCGTTGGACCTATTGCCCATTGATGTTTCTAATTCTGTCCTTCACTTGGATGGAGAGGCAAAGACAAAATTTGTAAAAGATTTTCATGAGAAGGTTAAAAACCAAATTTAAGCTAAGAATAAACACTATGCTTATTATGCCAATAAGAAAAGAAAGGAAGTTACCTTTGAGGTTAGAGATTGGGTTTGGTTACATCTTAGAAAAGAAAGGTTTCTAAATTTGAGAAAATCCAAACTCGACCCAAGAGGTGATAGTCCTTTTCAAATTCTTAAAAAGATAGGAAATAATGCCTATGTCCTTGATTTTCCTGGTGAATATGGTGTGAGTGCTTCTTTTAATGTGTTTGACTTGTCTCTTTTTAACATAGATGAAGAGGATGATGCTTCAGATTTGAGGATAAATCCTTTTGAGGAAGGGGAGCATAATGAGGACACAACATGGAAGGATCCTCACACTACTATGGATAAAGGGTTAGAGGCTTTCAAGGGTCCCTTAACAAGGGCCAAGTTCAAGAAGGGTAAAGAGACCATCCACAAAGCCCTATCTTCCTTCCTTACTTTTATTAGTGGGCCCAAGCCCAATGAAGACACTTTGAGAATCTATTTGTAATCATCATGTAATATTGTTCATAAATAGATTTTCTAGTGATTTAGGTTTTATTTGGACTTTACTAGGTCAATTTGGTCACTATTGAGCCATGTACTCTCACAGCCGCCATGGTATGAATCATGGCCGACCCGCAACACCTTTATATTGATTATGGTGTTTAGTGCGGTCATGGTGTAAATGGCCAGGTGTTGCAAGATGGGCAGTGCGGTTTGGTACCAGTAAAAATTAGTGATTATGCATGCATTAAGAGATAGGTGTACATATTATACTACTACAGTAGGGGCATGATATGTAATCATGCTTGAATGCATATTTGGTGTTTATTCCCATAGTCGGATCTGCAACTGTTGATGTTTATTCCATTGTGCATATGCATTAGTCTAAGATCATTTGCATATAGCATGGAGATATGCCAAAAGGTGATGATGATTAAGATTGAGATGTGGTGATGATGAGATGGGTACATGAATGCCTAAAGGACAACATGTAAAATATGAATATAATGAAAAGATATTGAATATGATGATGTTGTATGTGATGGCCTAATGTGATGAAGGGTTTGTTTGTCTATTTTGATGATAATGATGTTGGCCTATTGTGGTATTAAGAAATGATGTGTATATGTGATTTGCTTTGCTATGAATTGATGGAGGAATACATTATATGTATATTATTAAAATGAATAGATTATGATGATTGTTGATAATTTTAGCAAAGCATACATGATGTTGATATATATATGCACATAATCTCAATTGTATTCATATTCATCATTTGAAATGTACAACTCACCTCCCATGTTGTCCATTTTAGCATTGACACAAGAATATCATGGGATGAGATGGTGATTTTAAAGTAGAGCTTTTGAGAAGGTAAATCGTGGTAATAGAATGCCTTGGCCGGCAGATGTTGTAATTATTGTATTGTGAATAAAATGTACCTTATAGTGTTGATAAATATTGATATTGATGGATGTGTTGTAAATAACAATATGAGTGGATGATGTATTGATATTTGGGGTATTGAATTCATACCCATTTGATGAATGAAATGTGTTGGACATGTAGCCATTTTGGGAATGTATAAGTATTGATGATATAGGATATTAAGATTAAATTGAATATGGTCAATTATGGAATATGGACATTGGAGATGTATGTTGCATGACCATATAGATGCATATACATATATATATATATATTAGGCAATGCATGTTTATTTTTTATATGTAAGATTGGTTGTGGCCTAATAGGCTTGTGTTGTATGCTTGCATGCTTTGCCGAGCCTTTTTTCATATCTTCATATATGGGACTAGGCGTGAGCCCTGTATACATATTTTTATTCCGTTGTAAACTCTGTTATTTTGTATACAATTATGGGTAAATTATTATACGATCCAGTTATAAATTATTAAATCTCACTCTTCGGTTTTCTGTGGTTTGGATCTTGATGTAATCGTGAAGGTGTCTCGAAATTTTTTCAAACATGAAAAATTTACTCATATTTTTATTAATTATTTATCTTGATTACATCGGGATTCGGGTTTGGAAAACCAAGGGGTGACAAGCTGTTATCAGAGCGTATTTTGCTCTGAATTAGATTTGTTAATTATCGTCAAAACGTAGTTGCTCTACATTAAAGTTGATGTTATGGATGATTGGAGCACAATTGCTTAATAGTGAGATAATTTTGGCGATCCTTGGAGCGTGATGCTGATGGTCAAAATGTGGATGCTCTATATAGACTTAAGAGTGGTAATTATCTAGGGGATGATAATATGTTGAGGTATTGATTGCCCTATATGAATTGGAGAGTGGTAATTATCTAAGAATTGTGAATTGATTATAAAGGCATTATTGCTTATTGAGGATTATTATGAATCATTAAAGTTGAGTTGTGATGGATGCTTATTGAGGATTCTTCGTGAATGATTATTCATGTTATGATTGTCGTTTTTGGATGTATGCCCTTTATCACTGAGGTTGTATGATGCACTTGTGGAGCATAGTTACTAATTGGCAAACTAAATGATTCATGAGATTGAATATATGTGGGTGAATTTCTCATGTGATAAATATGGTTGTTTGTGTAAGTCCGGCCAAGTTCTTTACATTATTACCTTCTAATGACGAATACATTGATATTATGCATTTGATATTGATAAATTCAGTATGAAATAATATAATGATGAAATTTATACCATATGTGATCATGGATGATATGTTGAATGTGAATTGATTTAATGATAGACCTATGCGGTGTGTTGATCACGGATAGGAGATATTAAATGAAAATTAAGATGGTGGTAGACCATATATGTTGAGACCTTGATATATATGTTGGAATTGAATTATGTGATTAGGTCTCTTGTATGAGTTGAGCTTATAGCTTATAGCCAAAGTATGTTTATTGAATGTGAGAATTTCATGTGCTAAAGTCGATTAGATAAATGTTAATGAAAGAATTCCTTGATGTGGATATTTATGAATCAAAATGATTGATTGTGCTATTTTAAAATATGGATTTTATATCCTTTGGCACAAAAACCTTGTATTATATGATGTAAGTGATTTACTATGTCTCTCTAGATTAGGAATACGAATAAATGATGAAATGATGAAATTTGAAATCGTGTTGGCACATGATCGAGGTTGGACTCGGTTTTATGTTTGTAAACCGAGTGAACGATTGATTTAATTTTGACCTACTAGATGTGGTAACCCCGTTGACTTGATATAGTCTTGTATGATTAAACTTTATGGAAAGTAGACCCTATAGTGGTCTAGGCTCTATGTTATATTTATGAGCCATGTCTAATGACGTTGTGTATTGTAGGAGTATCCTACGATGGGTGCTAGGTTACCCTTGGACTTTCTAAGTCTAATGATCGGTCAAGCATTATGATTAATTTAGCCCTAGTGAAATTAATCATGTGATGAATTGTTGAGGCTAGAGCTGTTATGAGATGAAATACGAATAACGAATGTAAACCCCTAAGTGATTGATGGATAATAATGTTGAATTCGGGGTATTATTTGACATTAGATGAGATATATGATTCTATGGTATGACCTTAGGCTAAATTGTGTACCCTTGACCTTATGATCATGAGAATAGCTATGGACAATCATATGTTGTAGAGATGACATGCGTGATTATGGGTTAGTAAAAGGGAATTTGATCCTATTATTACCCTTGCTTTTATTCCAAAAGGAATACATTGATGATAGAAACTATGTAGTGATGTGATATAGTATGGGTTGCGCGTCTAATTAATGGACTTTGGTTTTGATTTATGAGAAGATTCACCAATAAGAAAGCTTATTATACGATAGAGAACCCTATTATAACCTTGAGGTTGTGTACTTAATATGAGTTTAGTGACTCAATTAGGCTTAAATTGACTTAAAGCCAACAATATGTGAATGAGACAAATGGTTATTAGGCTATTTGATTATGGCTTCTGGATGGATGAAGCCCAAGGATAGGGTCTTTACCCTGTGATGATTGGGAGTCAATTGGGAATATACCAATATATGGTTATGGTAATTCATATTTGATGATTTATACGGCGTAATTGATGTCAGATTATATGTAGTAATGACGTAACATGAACATGTTGAATTATGGACTTATGCGAATTGTCATTAAGTCTCATGAGGATTGGTAATATTTGAGCAAGTGTGATTAATGTGAGTGATAAGAACTGAAGGTATTGTGGCAACGTGCACTTATGTACCGACCTTATGTGTTTGTGGTAACCACTACGGGATTGGAATGCCTTCCTGTATGTCAGATGCAGCAACACTTAAGCCGGGCAGGTGTAGGGTTGTAACTACTTATGGTGAATGTTTGAGTCTATCTGGTGGTACTGGATATGAATGTGTGAGTTGAGTCGAATAAATTGAGAATTGATGAGTTGTGACTCACTTTGGATATATGAGATTTTATGCTTGGGACAAAGGAATAATGATGATCATATCCTATTGGACTCTGGGAAGTCCGATACTATTTATCAAGGACGGTGAACCTTAATGGTGTGTGGCCTGAAGTGTGGCCTTGTGATGTATATCGATGTCAAATTTCTTTTTAGGTGGGGTGGATTGTAACATCCCAAATTTTAGGAAATAAAATTATTAGATAATGATAATTAATTATTGATGGTCCAATAACTATGGGGAAATTAACTTGACATTAGAGGTGAATTATTAGTAAATTAAGATCTATCAGAACCGGATGATTTAATGGATGGTATGGGACCCACTTGGTCAAATTGGATATTTGATGGGTCTAGAATACTTAGAAAATTATTGTGGTTTTGGTGGTATAATTAAAATAATTTTTGGTGTTGAGGAGATAATTAATTGGACATGACGTATATTATTAAACAAGGAAAATACGAGCCAAATGGAATTAAAAGAAAATGTAAATTCCCATTTCCTCTTCTCCACTTAAGCGTAGCATCCTTCCCTCTCTCTTTTTGGTCCTTTTATCCATTGGACAATGGGGAATTATTAACCATTGGTAAAAGCAACTTGGAGCATTCTTTTATCCATTGGGTAATACCCAATTTAAACTAAAAGAATTCTCCCTCTCTCTTCTCCCAACCGTCCATTCTTCTTCTTCTCCCCCAACCTTCATTCTTCTTCTTCTTCTCCTCCCTCTTCACCAAACCGTCCACCACCCTTCCCCTCCCATTTTCTTACCAAAATTAAATAGCTTCCATGGGTTTGTGGGGGCTTGAATGGCATATTAGAGCAAAACATTGGTTGTCTCCCCTCCTCTCCTTCCTATTTTTGTTTTTGGCTTTGGCTTGGATGGTGAGGTAAGATTTTGAACCCATTCTATCCCATTGTTAGTTTTTATGATGTATATGCTTGAAATATCAATGTTGGGTTGTATGGGTGATGAAAAAAATGAGAGACCCTAGGCTTTGATAGTTTGGAGATGTGATTTTTTATTATGGTTTTATGGGTATATGAGAATGAGGTTATTGAGTTTATGAGGATTCTCGGAAAACGGTGGATGTTAAATGTTATTGGAAAAATGTTAGAGAAACCCTAAGTGTGATGATTTAGGGGTTTTGGCAAAATTAGTGGATTTGATGATTTTGGTGCCTTAGAATAATTTTAAATGAGGAAATGAAATTTTAGAAGCTGCGATTGATTATTGGTGTTGATGAATTTTGAGCTAAGTTGATGTTATTTAAATGATGGTTTATGCATGTGAAACTCAAACCATAGAGTAGATGACCATTGGGAACATTGTGTGTTGTTTACATTGGTTGGCACTTTGATGATGATAACATGCTTGTGATGATATATGAAAATTATTGGAATTGATGATTGGTGATTGTATGAAACCCTTAAGAAATTGATGATTCATTGGTCATAAGAATGATTTTTTTGTGTGGAAGAGATATTTGGAATGATGTATATGAGAAAAATAGAGGAATTGAGTTGAGAATGGTTAGGTGATATTGTAGTTGGATGATGTTGCTTATAAGGAAAAATGATAATGATGATGGTGGGTAACCATTAATGATGAATAGATGAGTTAAGATAAGGATTTGATGAGGCTTTTGGCCATGATGTTGCCATGTGAAATTATTGATCAATAATGGCTTGAATGAAGCTAAGATGGCTTAAATGAATTTGGTTGACAAGAATGGCAATTGGATGAATTATATGAAGATTAGATGCCATATTGATAAGGAATGCAATGTTGTTGTTGTTGGGTTTGGTTGACCACTTTAAGGCTTAGAAAATCTTGGTTTTGGGAAAGGAATTCCCGAAGCCTAACATAAAAGTATGAATAGATGTTTTGACAAGTTTAGGACTTGTTACTAAGCTTGATGATATGGGAGCAATTATTTAGAATTATAATGAAAGCCTTGTGATGGCTCATAATTGAATGAATGCATATGTGTGCGTATTGTGTAGATTGTAATTCGAGCGATGTGGCGAAATGATTGGAGCAATTGGATTGCGGTTCTTCTCTCAAGGTAGAAGAGGAGTTTACATTTCAATTGCATGAGTTGAGTAATTGATAATGAATGTATATGATTTATACTCATGCTTGCCTTGCCATGATTGTGATAATATGATAAGTTGTACGGTAATTGTTGAATGAAAAGATTGGCAATTTATTGGCCTTGAAAATGATATGAATATGTATGTGAGATGACCTTAATAGTTTTGAATCTCTTTGAAGGATATAATGTAGCTCTTGGTGAATAATTAATGATGAAATAGAATATGTATATGAGTATATAGATGTATGATCTATTGAGTTAAAACTCTATGTGGAGGTGTGCTTAAGAATAATGGATGTGGGATTTGATGAATAGGGTCATAGGATATTGTTTCTTAAAATGAAAAGGCTATTGGGAATGCATGAATCATTCATGCCAGGACTTGAATCGATTCAATGCATTTTGTTTCCAAAAATATGGACTTCCGGGGCTTTGAATCGATTCACATATTTGCTTGAATCGATTCAGAGGCTACTGGATAGGCTTGAATTAATTCACACGAAGCCTTGAATCGATTCAAGACTCCCTAGAATCACTGTTCATCAATTTCACTATGCTTGAATCGATTCACACGGGGTTTGAATCGATTCAAGGACCCCTATTTTATTAGCTGGTGCTCCAGAATCGTATGAATCGATTCAAGGACCTTCTTGAATTGATTCATGGTATGTTTTTGGCTCATTCGTACTCTGTTTTGATGTTGTTTGATATGGTTGAGCCATGACATGTTTATACATTCGATTGCACACATTTATAATACGTTTTAGTAATCGAAACGCGAGGGAATTATCCTAACCCTCACATACCTTGGTATTGAAAATGAATTGAATTTGTTATTCTCCTAGTTTTGTTTCATCATGCAATGACATGTAAACGTGTTAGGGGTATGTGATTGTGGTGTGTCTTAGTGGTGTTTTAGAATTGAGTTATAAATGGGCAAAATATGTGTGTGCCTAGTATATGTCATGAAAGGCATGAATATTCCACCACTAGTAATATGACTTGGTGAGAAGATAATGAAAAGTAAATTATGTGGTTGTATGACATACCTTGGCATGATGACGAAGCCAATGAGGGATGATTGCATGACAATGTGATTATTATAAATCGACAAATCAGAGATAATGTTGATAATGAGTAATGATGGATGATTGTTATTATTGATGATTTGTTGAATACCATTATGTTTGATACAAGTGTGATCTTGTATGTGTGAGGTTTGAATTATATTGGTGAATTGTTGTAAATGCCACCCTAATATATAAAACAATGGTGATGATCAATGAAATGAAAAATCCACTAAGAAATTATGTGGTAATGTTGATGAAAGATTGTTGAATGTTATTGATGCTTGTTATGCCATTGTGAATGATTGCAAGTATTAACTTGCATGTATGATATAAGTATATTGAAATGATATGCCACACGTAAGACTTGAAAACAATGGCTAAAACCAACAATGATAAAATCCACTAAAGATTGTATGGTGGTGTTGGTCTTGATGATGATGATTGATGAGTGGCATGACAGGATGCATAGTGTGAGAATGCATTGATTGGTATTTTCATCCATGGTATATCATAGTCGCCGGTGTTGGAATGTTAGGGGATTCCCCTGGCCATCCCAGTAGAAGGGCGACTCGGTGCACGAGTATTCTTATCTTTTCCCTGTGACTCAGTGTGTAAGTCACGAAGCCGCCCATGTATAGCTACGGGGAGCTACATGTGGCCAACCCTGTGAGGGGTGGCTCTTTGATGAGCAAGTGTCCCCGGTGGTCCTATGGATCACAGCCGCCATGGTATGAATCATGGCCGGCCGTAACACCTTCATATTGATTGTGGTGTTTACCGCAGTCATGGTGTAAATGGCTTGGTGTTGCAAGATGGGCAATGCGGTTTGGTACCAGTAAAAATTGGTGATTATGCATGCATTAAGAGATATATGTACACATTATACTACTGCTGTAAGGGCATGGTATGTGATCATGCTTGAACCCACATTTGGTGTTTATTCCTACAGTGGGATCCGTAATTGTTGATGTTTATTCCATTGTGCATATGCATTAGCCTAAGAGCATTTGCATATAGCATGGAGATATGCCAAAAGGTTATGATGATTGAGATTGAGATGTGATGATGATGAGATGGGTAAATGAATGCCTAAAAGACAACATGTAAAACATGAATACAATGAAAAGATATTAAATATGATGATGTTGTATGTGATGGCCTAATATGATGAAGGGCTTGTTTGTCTATGTTGATGACAATGATGTTGGCCCATTGTGGTATTGAGAAATGGTGTGTATATGTGATTTGCTTTGCTATGACTTGATGAAGGAATACATTATATGTATATTGTTGAAATGAATAGATTATCATGATTATTGATGATTTTAGCAAAGCATATATGATATTGATATACATATGCACATAATCTCAATTATATTCATATTCGTCATTTAAAATGTACAACTCTCTCCCATGTTGTCCATTTTAGCATTGACGCAGGAATATTATGGGATGAGATGGTGATTTTAAAGTAGAGCTTTTGGGAAGGTAAATAGTGGTAATGGAATGCCTTCGCCGGCAGTTGTTGTAATTATTGTATTGTGAATAAAATTTACCTTATAGTGTTGATAAATATTGATATTGATGGATGTGTTGTAAATAACAATATGAGTGGATGATGTATTGATATTTGGGGTATTGAATTCATACCCATTTGACGAAGGAAATGTGTTGGACACATAGCCACTTTGGGAATGTATAAGTATTGATGGTATAGGATATTAAGATTAAATTGAATATGGTCAATTATGGAATATGGACATTGGAGATGTATGTTGTATGACCATATACATGCATATGTGTATATATATATATATATATATATATATATATATATATATATTAGGCAATGCATGTTTGTTTTTTATATGTAAGATTGGTTCTAGCCTAATAAGCTTGTGTTGTATGCTTGCATGTTTTACCGAGCCTTTTTCCATATCTTCATATATAGGACTAGGCGTGAGCCATGTATACATATTTTTCTTCCGCTATAAACTCTGCTATTTTGTATACAATTATGGGCGAATTATTATACGATCTAGTTATAAATTATTAAATCTTAGTCTTTCGTTTTTGTGGTTTGGATCTTGATGTAATCGTTAAGGCATCTCGAAATTATTTCAAACACGAAAAATTTACTTGTATTTTTATTAATTATTTATCTTGATTATATCGGGATTCGGGTCTGGAAAACCAAGGGGACTACACACACTTTTTCTTTCAATTTTGCCAAGAAAGACTCAAAAGTTTTGTATATTGCAAGGCCCTTCAAGCTAATTCTTCTTTTTTTCACTTTTTTGTACTTTTCTTTTAAATTTTTCTTTGTTTGATATTATATTTTTTTCATCCCTAAAAAAATAAAAACAACCCACAAAGCTTTACCTTAAAAATTTTACAAAAACAAGAGAAAGCGTGGTAAAAGAGTGGAGTTTAAGCAAGCAAGGTCTACCAATTATTAAATGGCAAGCAAGGAATCAATTAATGACATAAAATGCATCAAAATTGAATGAAAAACAACATGCTAAAGAGTTGTTAAAGTTACTAGAAAATTTTTAAAAATTACTGGATAAGTCCTAAAAGATATCTAACAAACCTATAAAGAAATAGCTACAAATGCCACCTTAAATGGGTGTGGGTAAGGACCAACAATGGAGCTTGCTAGGCAATTATCCAAATGTGAAAAGAATTTCCAAGATTCTGGACACCAGATCAAAGCAAAATCAAAGCATAAAAGCCTAGGCAACACACAAGATATAAGCTCCACACTTAACACCCATTCACCTAACAACTAAGGCACAAAACATAGCCAGAAACACATGATGGACATTGCACATACAACTAATAAATTGGTACTAAAACTAAAAAATACCTCTAAAATTTGAAATTTACTCAAACACTACAAGACATGACATGAATTGACCATAAGATGCAAGAAAGGGTGTAACTTATAAGACAAGCAACTAACAAAGCATAGACTGTGACCCAAATGAATTTTGCATTCCAATTTCAGTAAACTCAAGATTTTAAGATCATATATGTGCAGTAGCTATAAGTATGAGAAAGAATCATAAAATTCAAAGCCATATAGTGTAAAGATCAAACTCAAGAAAAGACTAATTCTTGAAATTTTTATGCAATTTGAAACATGAACATAACATTATGGAGACATGATTAGACATTTACAAAATTCAATATTGAGATATAAAAGAATAAGAACCAAAAAGAAATGGAGAAGGAGACACAAACACTCTTAATACCACTTGATGTAGGTAAGCCTACTTTTATGAAGAGGTTGGACCTAGCTTTTCTTTCCTTTCCTCTTGGATTTTCCTCGCCTTTGATGAATTTGTAAAGATGCAATGGAAGTCTAAGGGTGGTGACCGAAACTATGTAATGGAGATTAAAGGGAGTTAGGAGGTTGGAAGGTGGTTATCCGTGGTTAGAGGTTGTTGAGAAGTGGTTAGGGAGGTTAGAAGAACTATGCACCACTTCTCATGGAAGAGATAAGCCAAACCACCACCTAGGGGAGGATGCCCAAGGATAAGGTATTTTGGTATTGTGCTAAGCACAAGGGAGAGACTAGAGAGAGGAAATCTAAATTTCTCATACTAAAATCTTTCAAATGAATTCAAAGTTGAAAAATACAAAAGAGTGAGGGTTTATATAATCCCATGGGAAATTCAGAATTGACTTGAGTAGACTTGTAAAAGATTCACCCTAGGCCCAAAAACTAAAAATACATGGCCCAAAAAGGCCTAAAAGTGATACAAAATGAAAAATATTGTCATGCAAGGCCCAAACCTAAGGCTTTCTAAACTAAATTTATTACATTCCTAATATTTCCTAGTTATTTACAAAATATAAAACAATTATGGATTTGTCCTCGTTAGAAGGGACTTGACCTCGTACAATTCAACAAGAGCATCCCAAATCTCATTTGCATTTTTCTTCTCCATAATACTTGATAAGTTAGAATTAGCCATTGCCAATTGTAAATTTGCAATAACGTTATTATCGATCTTCATCCACTTATCATCAATTATATTTAATGAGAAATTATTCCCATTGAATTTCTCAATCTCAAATTATGTTGCCATATTTTTTTCAACTAATATCAACATGCACAACGTTAAATAATATTTATAGTGTGAGCCAACAACTTTTGGCTCTAATACCACAATTAGGTACCAGAGTATATATCATAAATATTTGCAACTAAAATAGAGTCAAAAAATATTAGAACTGAACTATTACTATGTGGAAGAAAAATACGAGTTCTATTTAATTACAAAGAAAGAACAATAATACTCTCTTAATAATATATGAGAAAAACAACACTAGGAGAACTTCGGACGAGAAACTCTAATTTTTCTTTCTCTTTGAACTTTATTTTATTCTCTGTATGTGATACACATTCTATGCCTAGGATATCTCTCACAAAATGGAATACCTATAAAATGAATAGCATGCTTGTATTTATAATGCAACGAAAGAGTTATTATCCCCTCACTGTTACCATAAAAAAGAACCTTTTATCGACTTCAATATTAACAAGAAACTAAGAATACTATTTATTTCTTTTTTATTATTTTTAACTTTTTCATTTACCATTAAAAGTAGCTTTACCATACTAACACAGCCTTTAAACCATAGTCCGTAGGCATTAACATGTAGTCATATCACTTTATTTCATTCCATACCTTGTAAGAGAATGGCCAATCTTTTGTAGCACAATATGTTTGTGGTTTAAAAGAGGAAGGCTGCTAAGAATTCGAGCTCGTTAAAAGTTAATCTTTCAAAGAAATATTCCTTCATGGTGCCACCAAATTAGAAGTATAATCAGTCAAAATTAGTTTGTTTCACATTATTTGCCATCTAAGTGGCATTTACTTAAAATAATCCCAAGTCGCATTATTTTGTTTTTTTTTTTCCTCCAAGTATATTTGGTGGCAGCCTTGTAGGAGCACATTATTAGCCTGTCAAATTAGTGGGTGGACGGATATTTGGGTATCAAACTATCCACACTTTCACAATTGCCTAGTACTGTTAGGATCATAATCCTACCTTTTCCTTTCTCAAAAGTGTTCCCCAACTTTACACCACCAATCCATCTAAATTCTAAAGTTGAAGGAAATTGATACATGTATTTTTTTTTATATATTTCGAGATAAGTTTGATAGGAAAAATTTCTTGTATTTGAAGATAAAAAAATTATCTTATGAAAATAAAAAATTCTTGAGAATGTTATTATAAATAATTTTTGACTCTGGTAACTTTGTTATTATCAAGAAGTACAAATTTTTCTCTTAAATTTTTCATTTATAATATAAAATTACTAAAAATCCATCATAAGTATATTTAAACACTCTTAATTATTATTTTCACTCATAAATTGAAAAGTTTCTTCCTTGCTTTTCTACCAATTTTGCCCCAAATTCAAATGAAAGTGAGTAATGATTAATCATATATACTTTATTTAAAATTTTATTAAATTTTATTGATCTCTATCAGTTACATTACTTTATATCGATTATATTTTTCGTATACAAAGTTTCATTATGAATGATGATTAATTCTTAATTATATATGTATGATTTTTATTATCAATAATTATCATTCTTAATTACAGAAAATATATTAAAAGTTGCAACCATGTTTTATATTTAAAGTGAAAGTATTTTTAAAAATTTACTCTATATTTTTTAAAATATTTTACTTTGATGTAAATAAAAGTTTGTACCCTTAAAAACTTAAATGTCAATCAAATACATTTTTATAACTTATCTGAAAATTTTATTATTTCTTGAGAATAAAACTTACCAGAAATGAAAGAAAAAACCGGGGTAACAAAGGAGCTTTTGTCATTTTTATAATGAAAGAAAAATATTTTGATACTATGACATGGAGTTGCATATTTCTCTATCATGGTATGCTCGTCAAATATACACCCTTCATTAAAAGATAGGTTCATAAATTATTTTTCCCTTAGCTATAAGTGAATGTGGGTCCTACTTAATCAAATTGCTTAAGCCATGATGTCATTAATTTACTTACCCTTAAAATAGGATGATGCTGGGTAAATATAAAGAATACCTCTTTCATGCCCACACCCATCATCCTACTTCATCATACCCTTGAGTGGGTCCATATTCTGTGTTTTCTAGCTGTGATTGGTTCTTCTTGTTTCAGGTTGCCAACGATGCCTACTTTTATATATCTAAATTACTCTCGAAAATGCGTATATATTTTAAAATCTTTGGTTTGGTCATTTTCCATGACACGTTCGGGATATTAATAATACATGGTTTTGCATCATACTTTCATCGAAAAATTTCTGTGAACTTCTCCACTGATTAAAGAAAAACAGATGAGAAGAGCCAAATTAATAATCTACACCCTATTGTAAACGTCAATATGATGTGGACTCTCGATTAATTATGACACGCCGCCATATATTATTGTATATATAGGTTTATTTTGCTTCCTTAATTAATTTAATTTGATTCGCAATTGGGCTAATGTATAGTTTGACACATTAATTATTGAGTCAGTTAATGTATGCTTTATGAATTATTATAATATACCTAATGATGAAAGAATATTATATATGCTATATAGTACTTCAAATATTTTATAAAATGTAATTGAAATACAAGAATGTTGATAAATAAACATGTATCATGCCTTTCATAGATGAATATAAACAGGTGGGGTGGGGTGGGTCGGGCCAATAATATGCTATCACTTAAAATTTGTAAGTATTCATATCTGAGTTGTTGTAGCGACTACTTACGTACATATATGAACATTTGTTAACATTATAATAAAGAAAATAATGTATAATGAATTAAATATGATATGATTTTAGTATAAAATAATATACATTAGTATGGTATATTACAACTACAACATAATATATCAAAAATATTATAATGAGTAAATATTAAATAAATTTTTATTATAAAATAAAAACTTTAATATTTAAAAAACATTTATTTAGGAGTATATGGTACCTGTGGGACGAGTAGCACAATATCTTTACCCATCCGTTTAATAAATATACAAGTATCCGCTCACGAGCACATATATTTTTTTTTTGACAAACCTACAACATTTAATAGGAACAACCACTAATTAATATATATATATATATATATAACTAGTGGAAAAAAGGCTTTTCTCACAGGCTTTTTACATCGGTTGTAATGTGACTGGTGTAAAAAATAACACAATGGTAATTTTGTAAATAATTTAGAACTTTATACCGGTCTACCTGTTGAACCGGTGAGAAATGATTTAGTTACACCTGTCCTATTTTTGAACCGGTGAGAAAAGTAATATTTATACCTGTCTTAATTTCGGACCGGTGAGAAATTTTTAAGGTTACAAACTTATTCATTTGCACTTTCCCTACTATCTCCCTCTTGAACGTCTCTCTTGTAACATCCCAAAAATTTAATTCTTATGTATAATAATTTTGATTTAGACCATCAATGATATTATCCATTTTATCTCAACTTTCTACATAAATTTTGGTTAGGACAACATCTTCAATTTAATCTTTTACCATGGTAAATAATTTTAACTTTATACCTTAGGTAAAAGTTAATCAAATAACTTATTACCTATTTCCTTAGTTATTAATTTCTTTGACTTTTCCAATTACTCTCATCAAATTACCACATACTCCACTCAAAATGTGTCATATTGTACACATTGTAATTGCTAGTTAGAGTCCAAATTTGAAAATATGGTCAACTACAAAGTTGTTCCTCTTTTTCTTAGCTTTCCAACAAGACCAAATTTGTTAAAATCCATTAAGATTTTAGAGAGATATGCCCAAAATACTGAAACTATTTTAGAATTGGTATTTTACTTCAATCATATCATCTTGTACATATTTTAATGCCTAGTTAGAGTCCGAACTTGAAAAAGTGGTAAACTACAAAGTTGTTCCTCGTTGTCTTAACTTTTCAACAAGACCAAATTTATTAAAATCCATTAAGATATGAGAGAGATATGCCTAAAATACCAAATTAGTGTCAGAATTGATATTTACTTCAATCATACAAGCTACATTATGTAGGCTGCGGAAATGGTCAACAATCCAGCCCATTTTTCTCACCTAAAACCTCCATTATCACCTCAATTAATGCACCTAACATCCCACTACAATCCCATTACGAAAAGCTTGTCCCCCACTTGTCATTTGCATGATTAAATCAACACTACATCTTGTTCCCAAGTTTGAAATCTTATAACAAGCTAAGTTAGTGAAGACATATCTCTCATTTCCTTTTATTTTTTGCATTAACGTTACTCTTGATCTAAAGTTAGGACAATAAGAGAACACTTTCAACCACTCTAGGATCCTTCATCAAGGTAAGAGGGGATAGGGTTGTCAATAAATATGGAATGGGTAGAATTGTATGCTATTCTAGGATTTCCAAATTTATTTTCATAACTTGTTACTTAATTTCGAAGCTGAAAATGTGTGAATTTGACTTTGGCTTCTTCATCAAAGTTGTAGATCTTTTTGTTATGTGAATGTTGAGACTTGAACCAATTGATTTGAATATGTATAACATGAGTTATGGTCAAAATACTGAGGTATGTTTCTTTTGAATGTTTCATGACTTGGTTCTGGATATATGTTGAGATTGTAAATTTTGTGAGTATGATTACCATCTTTATCTTCATAAAAGTTGTAGATATAGATGTTACAATTCTGTTAGATTTGGTCTTATATCAAAATTCTAAGTAATATGGAATTTATGCTTAAATTACTCTCATGTGCTCATGTTGTTTAATTATTTTTGAAAATGAGTGTCTTTAATTAAAGTTTGGTAATTCATATATTTCGATATTGAAAATGATATATTCATAAAAGTTGTATATATTTGTGTCCTATAAATTTAGATACCAAAATCTTCCAAAGAGGATAAGTAAAACTTGGGTTATGATTATTTATTAAAGTATGACGTTTCTGGAAGCTATGTATAGGTCAGTGCTTGTCTAGCTGTTTGAGAATAATTTATAAGGAATTAATTTTTGAGCCCTTCATAAAAGTTTTAGATATTTGAGTTATGAACATGTCGGATTTGGTCCCATGTAAGAATAACTTTTCTATTAATAGATATACAATTTTTATCAAAGGTTGTCAAAGCTGTAACTGAATCTGTATTACTAAAATTATAGTTTGAAATCAAAAAGTAATTTTGAAACTGCGTTTTATACTTATAGAATTGGGACATATAGTCTGCATGAAAGTTATAGATAATTCTGTTTTTGAAAATTTGGCATAATTTTTATCTTAAAATAATTTTTGTATAAGGAGATATGCCTATTTTACTAAACTGTGTACATGCAGTAAAAATTTATAAAAGTCAGTGTGTTGTTTGTAATGTGGAGCAAATTCTGTAAGGAATTAGAATTTTTGGTCTTCATGAATGTTGTAGATAATTTTGTTATGGAACTACAGAAGGTGGAATTACTTAAAAAGGATTTGATTTGCTCATGTTATGGCCTTTTTACTAATGTATGTTGCTGTTTTAAATTTCTGAAATTTTCCTATGATGGTTATTATGGATGAAAATGATATTTTCCATATGTGTAATGATTTATTTATGAATTATTAAGGGATTATTGATGATTATGGATGTTATTGGATGTCCTATGAGTGTCATACAGTATGTATATTGATGATGCATGATTTATCCTTAATTCCTTGCTTTAAATGTGTATAATTTGCCATTGCTAATTGTGTAATATTATGCATTTTAACACATTTTCATAATTCAAGCTTTATTTAATATTTGATCTTAAAATGAATTAGGCGATAATCTTTAAAAGGAAATAATAAATCTTACTTGATTTCCCTTATATTGTAGTGAATAATTGAGGTTGCAATTGGGAAATTATGAAATTGAGCATCAGGGCTGACGCGTAGCGCCAGTACCACGCGTAGCATAAGACCTCAAGAGCTGACGCGTAGCGTCAAGCCTACGCGTAGCGTCAAGCCTACGCGTAGCGTCAACAGTGACGAGGATCCCATTAATAGGCTGTGTGCAACTTCAGAAGTGGGGGATTTATTTATATTAAACACATATTGACCAATCCATTACAGACATACGGCACTATCTCAGTGGGGAACATGCAGCACAAGTGTCTAAGCATTATTGAAGAATTATTGGAGAAAATAATGTATTCTGAGTCAGAAAACCTCACGCGTAGCCTTACAACTACGCGTAGCATGGAAGCAAATTCGCAACCCTGACGCGTAGCGTCCTGCTGACGCCAATGCCAAAGGCTTCATACACACCATTCCTCCAGCATATTCATTCGGAGTAACAGAGGTACAAAGCCTCTAGGAGGAAATTCTTCTCTCCTATTCCGAGTTTGATCTTTCTTGTTTTTAGTTTGTTTTAGTTATGGAGGGCTAAAACCCTTAGATTGATTTTCTTGGAGGTTAATGTAATGTTATTTTTGAGGTTTTGATTTTTAATACATTTCCTTGTTATTAATCTCTTCATAATTCTAGCTTAATTATTTAATGTCTATATTGTTTAATTAAGTTGTATGCTTAATCAATTTAATTATACAGTTAGAATTAAATAAGAATTATATTAAGATAGATTAAGAAATATACATGCTTAATGAATGTTTCAAAATCAATCTTGATAGTTGTGGTTTGCTTAATTCCATAACATTGAAGTTAGATTATGTATGTAGGCGATATTCTATATATGTTCAATAATTCCAAGAATTTAAAATCTTGACTCCTTTTGCTTAATTAGGATGCTTGATTAAAATCTTCATTTTTTTCAAATGAAAGTAAAGGAATTATGAATTAAAAAATGCTTAGTTGATTAATTCAAATTGAACTAAGAGATCAATAATAAGGAAAATGTATAGAATTCTTTTCAAATCCAAGGATAAAATGAATTGCAATACTCCAAGAAAATCAATCGTTTGTTAATTATTTGTTTCATATTTATTCTATATTCTAGTATTCTATATTAAATCTTTTGTGACAATCAAACAAACCCCCCCATTGTATGTTTGTTGAACTGTTGTTTGTAAAAATAAATTTTGTTTGTTAGATTTTAGTTTCTTAAAATTAGTTTAAGATTTGATTTTCCTAAATTTTTGTGTTGATCCTTGAGAGAACGACCTAGGTTGACACCCTAGTACTACATTAATTAATTTTAATGTACTAATTAATTTGACGGGGCCACGACAGCCACACGTCATATATCTTTGTGATGAATAATTATGAATGACTAAATTAATGTATACATGAGTGCCTTATGGTTTATTGAGATATGTTGTTGAACTGTAAATCCATGATTTTGAGAATTGATATATGTGATGTGTCCTTTGAGGACTTATGGCTTTTAAGTGATTATGGAAGTATTGATATCATGGTATGTTAAATTTATAAAGAGAATTAAAGGCATTCATGCATCATAAGCATTTGGGTGCACCATGGAATTTAAGGGTTCCATGATTGCTGGCCCTAGTGGGGGGTTACTCTATGATGAGCTAAAGCCTTATTTTCGTTGAGCGCCATGAAGGGTAGGGATTCATGGTTTATGCTAAGTCCTACTTGTGTACTTCGGTACTTGAACGCCATGAAGGGTAGGGATTCATGGTATATACAAAGTCCTACTTGTGTACTTTGGTACTTGAGCGCTACGAAGGGTAGGGATTCATAGCATTATGCTAAGTCCTACTTATGTCTTTATGAGACTTTTTACTGTAGTATTCCCACTAAATCAAAATGGATCCAGCATGACATCATTTGGCTAAATTAAAGATTATTAAATGTAAATGACCATGTTTGACATATTCATCATATCATAATTGTTTGTCGATTGTGTTTGTACAATTTTACTTATTTTATATTTATTCTATATTTTATCTCACTCTTACATTATTGTTACAGTGCATGCTTCACTGAATGACGAGTGGTGAAATTGATGAAGCTTTTATGTTTTATTGCTTGGACTTTGACTTCATTAGACTTTTAATGTGTTGTAATAATATTATGCACCTCATACTACAATCATATCTATTGTTTCCACTGTATAAATGTATTATGTTTTATTCGTTTACGACTAGTATGCATGATAATATTCCGCATTTATCAATTTTTATGTGACCTTAGAATTTAAATTACAAATTTCGAAATGATTCTTTAAACGCGAAAAATTTATTTCAAAAATTTGGGTTAATTAATTGGAATTTGTAATTTGGGTTTAGGGTGTCATAACAGAAGTGGTATCAGAGCATTTTCAAAAAAAATCAGGGCCAATTTGTAACACCCTGAATTTTTTAAAATAGAAAGTTAAATTAAGGAAATAAATATCGAATGATTAAATATGAACTAATTAATGTCCCGAAATGTTAGAAATAATTTAATTAAGATTTTTGGAGACTGTTAGTGAGTTATTGTGATCGGATGAGCTAAAAACTGACCCGGATAAAATAAGGGTGTCGGACCAAGTATCTTCGATTGAGATGCCGTTGGTCAGGGCTGCAGATAATGTTATTGGGAATCCTAACATGTATTCGGAATAATTTTTAGAGTATGTATTGAGCCCAAACGGAGAGCCTGTTTATTTAAAAACGGAAGAGTTTAAGTGAAAGATGAAAAATTAAAACAAAACCTCACTATTTTCACTCTCATTCTCGTGACTCTCTCTTCTTCTTTTACGCAAACACATTCCCTCTTCTTCTTCTTCATTATTCCTCTTCATCTTCCCCTAAAACCCTAAGCAAAAAGGGAGATACATCTCCCTCCTCCATTGTCATTCTTCAAGAGGCTCAAGGAAAGCTTGGAGCTTGAAGTCTCTTCTCCCTTCCTTCTCTTATTTTCGTGTGGCCCATCTCTTGTCTTGCAAACCCACTCTTCTCTTCTCTTAAGGTAAGATCATTACCATTTTTCCATGTATATACATATAGTTGTAGCCTTGGTGTTAAGAAAACAATAAATGCATGTGGGTTGTTGAGAGAAGCTCCAAAAGTGGGAACCGTAAGATGGGTTGACATAAATGTAAGCTTTGTGAATAATTAATGAGGTAGTTACAATTATGGTGGGGAGAAGATAGAGGTTAATGAGTATTTATGAAGTTTGGTGGGTTTGGTGGAAACCCTAACCTTGGAATTAGGGGAAATGTGTAATGTAGATGGGGTTAATACTTATTGAAGAGGGAAGTGTTATAAATGATGAGATAGAAGCATTTAATGATGATTTATAATGTTGATTAGAAGTCACAATGAATGGGAAACTCACCAAGGTGTTGGTAGGAAATTTAATATTAAAGGTGACCTAATTAATTAGGTTATTACTTGATAATAATGAATGGTGAGTTAAGGGAAGGAATTCCCGAAGCCTAAATGGGTAAAGAAAGAAAATCCATGAATAGCTTCCACATGATGAAAATCATGTGTACATAGATATGTGTATGTATATTGAAATAGCTTTTGAATGAATAATTGATGTGGTCCTATAATGATTGGTGTAGGACTTGATAACACGGGTGAAGCGGGAACATCAACCCCGGAAGTCTACTTCTCTTGAGGTAGGAGAGGAGGTGTATTTTCTAAATGTATGAGAACATGTATAGGATCGTTCTATCCAAATTGATTCAAGTGAGGAATATCATCATCTTCTGAGAGACGTAACAATCATATGAATATAAAGTGTCATATGTGCGGAGGTAATCACCATATACGTGACTGCAACAGATGCCTAGAAGGTGTCACTTGCTTTCGATGTAATCAGAAAGGTCACATCAGCCCAAATTGTCCATAGAACCGTCAAATCAACAACAACAACAACAATAACAATAATAACACCATGAATAATCAAATAGGTTCTAGTTATTAGGGAGGTCATGGAGGAAATACACGTGCTGTTCAACCTCTAAGACAGAATAGGGAGTCAGCAGATAAGAGATTATAACCAGCAGTAGAAAGAGTCTGCCATCAATGGTTCAGAGGCAGACCAAGCAGACGACCTTGTGCAAAGTAAGTGTGAGATCAATGGTACCATATTATCTGTATTGTTTGATTCTGGTGCTACACATTCTTATATTTCTGAGGAGTGTGTTAGATGTCTTCAATTACCTGTAAAGTCTATGATGTATGACCTAATTGTTTCCACTCCTACTGGTACACAACTTAGGACTACCAAGGTGTGTAACGATTGTTCTGTGCTCGTAGAAGGTAGAAAATTTCTTGTCAATCTTGTTTGTTTGCCTTTGAAGGATCTAGAAGTAATTTTAGGGATGAACTGGTTATCGGCGAATCGAGTCTTGGTGGACTATCATAACAAGACCGTGATATTTCCATCAGAAGGAAACATTATTTCTAACAATCCCAAGATCTTTGCTTTAAAAGGAGAAATTTAATTGTTTGCCTTGTTTGCTCTTTCCAAAGAAGATGGTGAATCTGAAATAATTGAGATGTTAATTGTCTCTGAATTCCCTGAAGTATTTCCAAAAAATGTCTCAAGTTTACCTCCAGAATATGAAATACAGTTCTCAATTGACTTAATTCCAGGAGCAAAACCAGTGTCTAAGGCTCCATATCATATGTCACCTGTTGAACTGGCAGAATTGAAAAAGCAAATTGAAGAGTTGTTGGAGAAGCATTTCATTAGGCCCAGTGTGTCGCCATGGGAGCGCCAATATTGCTCGTCAAGAAGAAAGATGGAAGCATGAGATTATGTGTAGATTATCGTCAGTTGAATAAATTGACAGTGAAGAATAAATATCCTTTACCCAGAATTAATGATCTAATAGACCAATTGAGAGGTGTTACAGTATTTTCCAAGATTGACCTACGATCGGGTTATCATCAGATTCGTGTCAAGTCTGAGGATGTTCCAAAGACAGCCTTTAGAACACGCTATGGTTATTATGAGCATCTGGTGATGCCTTTTGGAGCGACCAATACCCCAGCTGTATTCATGGATTACATGAATCGAGTGTTTCATCCATACTTGGATCAGTTTGTTATTATCTTCATTGATGACATTCTAATTTATTCTAAGACTTGGGAGGAGCATGAAAAGCATCTTCGAGTGGTATTGCAAATTCTAAAAGAGAAGCAATTGTATGCTAAGTTATCTAAATGTGAGTTCTGGTTAAAAGAGGTAAAGTTCCTAGGTCATGTGATCTCCAGCGAAGGAGTGTCTATGGATCCTTCTAAAATAGAAGCTGTAACAAACTGGGAGAGACCTAATTTAGTTACTGAGATACGAAGCTTCCTAGGATTAGTTGGTTATTATTGGAGATTCATTGAGGGGTTTTCTCGAATTTCCTAACCGATGACTCGTCTGACCCAAAAGAATCAACCTTTTGCTTGGACGCCAGAATATGAGAAAAGTTTCCAGGAACTAAAATTGAAGCTTACATCTGCTCCAGTCTTAACTTTACCTAATCCACAAGATGACTTTATGATTTATTATGATGCTTCTAAGATGGGTTTGGGTTGTGTTTTGATGCAGCAACAGAAGGTGATTGCCTATGCTTCTAGGCAGCTGAGGTCGCATGAAATGAACTATCCGATGCATGATCTAGAATTGGTGGTATTCGCTTTGAAAATTTGGAGACACTATTTGTATGGAGTCAAGTTTGAGGTGTTCAGTGACCATAAGAGCTTAAAGTATTTGTTCAATCAGAAGGAATTGAACATGAGGTAGAGAAGGTGGATGAAATTTCTTAAAGATTATGATTTTGATTTGAAGTACCATCCAGGAAAAGCAAATGTGGTAGAACAGTTCAAAGATATGAACTTGGGTGTGGAGATGAAATCTTCAAGAAGTATGACCTTGGGAACTTTGAAGATCACCAATGATTTTCTGAAGCTGATAGGTGAGAGGCAGAAAAAAAGACTTGTAATTGCAAGAATTGAGAGAGACTCAAGTGAATAGAAAAGATGTGGGATTACAAGAAGGATCAGATGGAATTTGGAGGACTAAAAGAAAAATTTGTGTACCAGATGATGTTGATCTAAGAAGGACAATCCTAGAAGAAGCACATAAAAGTATGTTAAGCATTCATCCTATATCAACCAAGATGTATCAAGACCTGAAGAAAAGTTTTTAGTGGCCAAGGATGAAGAAAGAAATAGGTGAATATGTATCTTCATGTCTGGTATGTCAAAAAGCCAAGGTGGAACACCAGAAGCCATCTGGTGAACTGCAACCATTGGAGATTCCTGTCTGGAAATGGGATGACATTACGATGGACTTTATGTCAGGATTACCAAGAACACATTCAGGAAATGATACAATCTGGGTTATTGTAGACAGATTGACTAAGTCTGCTCACTTCCTCCTAATGAATATGAAGAATTCTCTACAAAAGTTGGCACAATTATATGTGAAAGAGAATGTGAGACTACATGGTATACCATCCAGTATTGTGTCAGATAGATATCTGAGGTTCACTTCCCGATCCTGGGGAAGCTTTCATCAGGAGTTGGGTTCAAGACTTTGATTAAGTTCAGCTTACCATCCTCAAACAGATGGACAGTTAGAACGTACCAAACAAATTTTGGAAGACTTATTGTGATCTTGTGTGCTTGAGCATGGTGGTAATTGGGAGCAGTTTCTTCCACTGATTGAATTCACGTATAACAGTAGCTACCGTAGCAGTATTGGTATGGCTCTATTTGAAGCATTGTATGGCAGAAAGTGTCGAACACCCCTTTGTTGGTTAGAAACTGGTGAAAGTCTGGCGTTAGGGCCTGAAATTGTGCAACAGACTACTGAACAAATAAAAATAATCAGAGAGTAGATGAAGGCATCCCAAGATAGACAAAAGCACTATTATTCATTTGCACTTTCTCTACTATCTCCTTCTTGAATGTCTCCCTTGTAACATCCCAAAAATTTAATTCTCTTGTATAATCATTTTGATTTAGACCATTAATGATATTATCCATTTTATCTCAACTTTCTACATAAATTTTGGTTAGGACAACATCTTCAATTTAATCTTTTACCATGATAAATAATGTTAACTTTATACCTTAGGTAAAAGTTAATCAAATAACTTATTACCTATTTCCTTAGTTATTAATTTCTTTGGCTTTTCCAATTACTCTCATCAAATTACCACATACTCCACTCAAAATACGTCATCTTGTAGACATTGTAATTTCTAGTTAGAGTCTAAATTTGGAAATATGGTCAACTACAAAGTTGTTCTTATTTTTCTCATCTTTCCAACAAGACCAAATTTGTTAAAATCCATTAGTATTTGAGAGAGATATGCCCAAAATACCAAAATTGTTTTAGAATTGGTATTTTACTTAAATCATATCATCTTGTACATATTTTAATGCCTAGTTAGAGTCTGAACTTGAAAAAGTGGTAAACTACAAAGTTGTTCCACGTTTTATTAGCTTTCCAACAAGACTAAATTTATTAAAATACATTATGATATGAGAGAGATATGCCCAAAATACCGAAATAGTGTCAGAATTGATATTTACTTTAATCATACAAGCTACATTATGTAGGCTGCGGAAATGGTCAATAATCCAGCCCATTTTTCTCACTTAAAACCTCTATTATCACCATAATTAATGCACCTAACATCCCACTACAATCCCATTATGAAAAGCTTGTCCCCCACTTGTCATTTGCATGATTAAATCAACACTACATCTTGTTTCCAAGTCTAAAATCTTATAACAAGCTAAGTTAGTGAGGACATATCTCTCATTTCCTTTCGTTTTCTCCATCAAAGTTACTCTTGATCTGAAGTTAGGACAATAAGAGAACACTTTCAACCACTCTAGGATCCTTGCTCAAGGTAAGAGGGGATAGGGTTGTCAATAAATATGGAATGGGTAGAATTGTATGTTATTCTAGCATTTCCAGATTTATTTTCATAAAGTGTTACTTAATTTCGAAGCTAAAAATATGTGAATTCGACTTTGTCTTCTTCATAAAAGTTGTAGATCTTTTAGTTATATGAATTTTGAAACTTGAACCAACTGATTTGAATATGTATAGCATGAGTTATGGTCAAAATACTAAAGTATGTTTCTTTTGAATGTTTCATGACTTGGTTCTGGATATATGTTGAGATTGTAAATTTTGTGAGTATGATTAGCCATCTTTATCTTCATAAAAGTTATAGATATAGATGTTACAATTCTGTTAGATTTGGTCTTATATCAAAATTCTAAGTAATATAGAATTTATGCTTAAATCACTCTCATGTGCTCATGTTGTTTAATTATTTTTGAAAATGAGTGTCTTTAATTAAAGTTTGGTAATTCATATATTTCGATATTGAAAATGATGTATTCATGAAAGTTGTACATATTTGTGTCCTATAAATTTAGATACCAAAATCTTCCAAAGAGGATAAGTAAAACTTGGGTTATGATTTATTTATTAAAGTATGACGTTTCTGGAAGCTATGTATAGGTCAGTGCTTGTCTAGCTGTTTGAGAATAATTTATAAGGAATTAATTTTTGAGCCCTTCATAAAATTTTTAGATATTTGAGTTATGAACATGTCGGATTTAGTCCCATGTAAAAATAATTTTTCTATTAATAGATATACAATTTTTATCAAAGGTTGTCAAAGCTGTAACTGAATCTGTATTATTGAAATTATAGTTTGAAGTCAAAAAGTAATTTTAAAACTACGTTTTATACTTTTAGAATTGGGACATATGGTCTTCATGAAAGTTATAGATAATTCAGTTTTTGAAAATTTGGTATAATTTTTATCTTAAAATAATTTTTGTACAAGGAGATATGCCTATTTTACCAAACTGTGTACATGCAGTAAAAATTTACAAAAGTCAGTGTGTTGTTTGTAATGTGGAGCAAATTCTGTAAGGAATTAGAATTTTTGGTCTTCATGAATGTTGTAGATAATTTAGTTATGGAACTACAGAAAGCAGAATTACTTAAAAAGGATTTGAGTTTCTCATGTTATGGCCTTTTTACTAATGCATGTTGCTGTTTTAAATTTCTGAAATTTACCTATGATGGTTATTATGAATGAAAATGATATTTTCCATATGTGTAATGATTTGTTTATGAATTATTAAGGGATTATTAATGTCTTATGAATGTTATACAGTATGTATATCTTTGTGATGAATAATTATGAATGACTAAATTAATGTATACATGAATGCCTTGTGGTTTATTGAGATATGTTGTTGAACTGTAAATCCATGATTTTAAGAATTGATATATGTGATGTGTCCTTTGAGGATTTGTGGCTTTCAAGTGATTATGGAAGTATTAATATCATGGTATGTTAAATTGATAAAGATAATTAAAGGCATTCATGCATCATAAGCATTTGGACGCACCATGGAATTTAAGGGTTCCATGATTGCCGGCCTTGGTGGGGGGTTACTCTATGATGAGTTAAAGCCTTATTTTCATTGAGCGCCATGAAGGGTAGGGATTCATGGTTTATGCTAAGTCCTACTTGTATACTTCGGTACTTGAACGCCATGAAGGGTAGGGATTCATGGTATATACAAAGTCCTACTTGTGTACTTTGATACTTGAGCGCTATGATGGGTAGGGATTCGTGGCATTATGCTAAGTCCTACTTGTGTCTCTATGAGACTTTTTACTGTAGTATTCCCACTAAATCAAAATGGATCTAGCATGACATCATTTGGCTAAATTAAAGATTATTAAATGTAAATGACCTTATTTGGCATATTCATCATATCATAATTGTTTGTCGATTGTGTTTGTGCAATTTTACTTATTTTATATTTATTCTATATTTTATCTCACTCTTACATTATTTTTACAATGCATGCTTCACAGAATGACGAGTGGTGAAATTGATGAAGCTTTTATGTTTTATTGCTTGGACTTTGACTTCATTTGACTTTTAATGTGTTGTAATAATATTATGCACGTTATACTGCAATCATATCTATCGTTTCCGCTATATAAATTCATTATGTTTTATTCGTTCACGACTAGTATGCATGATAATATTTTGCATTTATCAAGTTTTACGTGACCTTGGAATTTAAATTACAAATTTCAAAATGATTCTTTAAACGCGAAAAATTTATTTCAAAAATTTGGGTTAATTAATTGGAATTTGTAATTTGGGTTTTGGGTGTCACATCTCTCGCAGCCCTACTTCTCTCTTAAACCCTGTCTCCCTCTCAAAGCCCGCCTCCCTCTACGGTGATTCTCGTTGTAACCAAGAGGGTGGTTTCTTCGGTGTTAGATGTGCAATGAATGAGAAGTAAAAATGGAAGAAGAGAAAGCTGTTGCATACTACGATGAACTCACCCGCAAGGGTGAAGGAGCCGCAAGGTGCAAGTAGGGTCTTAGCTTCTCCGCCTCCGCACAAAACGACGATGTTCCCAAACCTGGTTGATCCCTCGCCTTCTCCACCTCCTCCTTCCTCTCCAAATTCGTCAAAGCCTCAACCTCTACTCCTTTTGACTCGGAGAAGCAAGCGTAGCTCTATTCCATCCAGAACAAGCTAAAGAAGAAACCCTATTCTGATTTTAGGGTTTTACATGAGAGGGAAAATGATAGAACCAGAAGCAGGAAGCAAAGAGAGATACAGAGACAGAGATAAGGAATCAAGGAGGCAAAGCAGGAGTAGAGACGGATATAGGCATCATAGGGAGAGAGAAAGAGGAAGACGGAAAAGTAGAAGCATTTCTCCTCAGAAGCATTGAAGGTCGGAGAAGGATGATAGAGGGAAAGTGAATGAAACAAGAAAGGGGAAGAGTGTTGAGGTTAATTATTCGAAGTTAATTAAAGGTTATCATGATATGGCACGTTCAACATTTTTAATATTTAGCTTTCTATTTCTCTTTCCCTTCCAAAATATTTAAGCATTCAGTGATTATTCCCTTCTTTTTTGGTTATTATCTACAGTAATCAGCTGAAAGAGTCAAAGCCAAGATGAAGCTTCAACTTTCTCAAACTAGTAATGGATTTTCTCTGGAGTGAGTTAGTTTAAGAATGATTTTCAAGAATTTGTCATTCTAATCTGGATGGAAAACTTCTATTTTGGCTCAAATGGTTATCTTTTTTGATTTTCTTGCACTAATGTAGGATGATCTTTGGATATTAGAAACTGATTTAATTTGCTAGTACCATTGGCTGTTGACCAGATGTGTCACAAATAAGGTTACTTCTAGTGATTTCAAAACTACATTTTCATTCTTGTTTGCCTCTGCTTTTAATTGAATCTTTCTCCCCAAAGCATGGCTAAATTTATCCTCTTTAGCATGGCAGAGTCACTCATAGGGAAGCTTGCTTCTCGTGCCGTGGAAGAAGCTTCTTGGGCATATGGTGTGTATGATGATCTCAATAAGATGAAACACACTCTCTCCTTGATCAAGGTTGTGTCGTTGGATGTTGACCAAAAGCAACACCAAAATTGAGGTTATATCCCGTATTATAGTTTCAATTTCCTTATTATTATTCTCCCTTCTGCATGCCCCAATTAAGTCTAAATTATCTGATTCCACTAATACATCAATTCATTCTAGCTTGTAAGCCAGAATCAAAGCTTCCCTTAGAGCCCACGCTTCAAATTGGATCACTGTAGGCACCCAGACATGAGAAGCTTAACCAAACACAATGTCATGAGCGTGATCCCTAACAATAATTCTCGTAGCAGTACTTTGGGAGGAGCATTTCCAAGCCATATCCGTGTTCATCTTTAATTTTCCTGGTGGGGGATGTCTCCATCTAGGCTGATCCTTTTGAACTGGTAAAATATTATACTGACTATGAACCTTTTCTGTTATCAAGGATGTGTACAATTTGTTAACTGCATGTTGAATTGTACTTGTTACTTTTTTTGGATAAAATTGTACTTGTTACTTGTATTAGATTTAGCTGCTGACTCTTAAAGATTCCCAGTGCTAGCCTAATCTTTTATAGTCAAATTGACATATCTTGGTTTCTCTAGTTTGGTCCATTATCCATAACTTAGTTTAATTGTTTTGTTAATTTTTAATAAATAATTTGTGTGGTTTTGTTTTATGTTGATTGATAATGAATCAAATGATATTGAAAGGTAAGAGTTTAGTAGGTATGTACACATGCAGCTATCCATATAGCCTTTAGCCAGCAACATATGATGGTGATTAGAATCGGCATGGGGCAATGTTGATTTTCATTCCTTAAATGTCAAAAACCACATTTGATTTGACTTTAGTGTTGTGGTTCTGCTTTTGCCACCTACATCTTTCTTGATTTCTCTAACATGTCTTCTAGAATGCCAGAAGTTATTTGCAGTTGTTGATCATTTCAGTCCCTAACTAATCATTTTGGTCTCTGACTTCAGAGTGCATCAATCAACCTGGTCCCCAATGTTTGGGTCTAATTTGACAATGTTGTTTAATTTAAGAACTAAATTTTAATTGATTTGGCTATATTAGGAACCAAAGTGACCAGTGATACCATTTTCAAAAATCAAAAGAGATCGATGATTGTTGAAGTTGAGAACTAAGTTTGCTTTTTGTTATATCAGGGATTAATTTGAAGAGTGGTGTCAATTTTAGGGGCTAACTAGATGTTTAATTCAATAATTTTGAAGATGGATTTGATGTAATATTCATGGTATCAGAAGTATGCAAACTAACTCCAACTGCCAAATTAACAAACAGAATGGGTTATTTACTAACTAAAATGAGTCATTTGGAAAGTAGGGCGGCCATGAGTGTGAAGCTGGGTTTGGAAAGGTGTCAGGTACTAATAGGAATAGTTAAGGTAATAATGATAATCTATTATTGATATTGTTTAATTTTTCTCTGGCCCTGTGCTAGTTCTATTTTACTCAGGTTCTAGGAGGTTTTAAGCCAACATGTTATGTCACTAAAAGGCAGTGGGCACCTGCTTCAAATGGAACTTTGATTCCTATATCAATTATTTTTCGAAAAGATCTTGTGAAACTTGATGGATCAGACCCATTGCTACTTTATGGCTATGGATTGTATGAGGTAAAAGAAGGATAAATTTGTGGGAATTATCTATGCTTTGATATTTTATTTGGAATTTGGATAATGGATGAAAGTTGTTTTTGTTTCTCTATCAATAAGTAATGTTTTCTACTTGAAGTTAGAAGGAAAATATTGTACCTCAAAATATAATTTTGTCCTTTTTACTGTTGCTAAACATTCATATTTTTGTCTTATCAGAATTAAAATATAGTTTTATCTGTCTTGTCTTATTTTAGTGAGTGCAAGATGCTTTTATGCAAAACATTCTCATTTATATTTCTTTTGGGTTTTATTAACTGTTTCATTAATATGCTTTGATTCCTTTGTGCTATTGAGTATTCACTATATATAGGATTTAACTAACAAAATCTTCTAAAGTGAACCTGGTTGATAAAATATCAAAGAAACAATTTCAGAGCTAGACAGGAAGAAAATGAGCTAGGGAGAAGAATAGAGTCCATACGTGAAGAGGAATGGTAATTAATTAATTTGTGATATAACTTTATATTTACCTGATGGATGAAATTAAAAGATTAATTTATGATTAAAATTAGTCCATTAACATCGTGAGTTTATATTTTAGTTTTGGAATTTTTTATTATGAACTAAAATAGTCATATGTTAAGTTAAAGGTCAGTAGATTGAATTTTACCTATATTTCTTAATTTAAAACTGAATTAGACATGCTAAATCCAAAAACAACAATTTGTTACATTAAAAAAGAAGTCAATTTACATTCTAGAGGACTACGAATCGATCATATCATGTTCCTACATTTATTTGTTAGTTTCACTATTTTGTTTTAAAAACCTCTTAATTCATAAAAGTATTTCACAATCTCACATTATTGGAAGAGACAACGTTGGTAGCGTTAGTAGACTGCAAGTGAGTTGTTATTATTATTACTAATATTATCTTTTTCATTAGCATTTTAATTAGTGAAAAGATTGGTCGAATTTATTTTTAATATTATTATTAATATTATCCTTCCACTGTCTCTCTAATCCTATTTAATAATTACTTAATGTATGGAATTATTTATTCATTACCTGTAGAAGCTACTATAGGTACGAAGTCCCTGTTCTGCTTATAACATATTGGGACAATGGCCTCTACTTCTAGGTACCATAGAATTGTTTATTTTTCTTTTAAATGGTTTTCTACATACTATACTTCACTTCACCCCAAGGAGACATGTGAAAATGGGGTACCTAATTCACAATCGGTCAACCTGGTACACTTAGCATGTTGTGATAAGTTAAACTTAAATTTTTTTTGGATTACATTTGTTCACACACAGAAAGTAGGCACAAAACCCAAGAGAATTCCCCTAGGGATTAGGTTTATTATCTCTCTATGATGTGTCACTTAGCTTACAATGTGAGCCTATAGGCCGTATTTATACACTTGTAAAGTAAAAAGGGGAATCTAGGCCCAAGTCCAGTAAGGGAGATAACCGCCTTTGACAGGATAATGGAGAATCATTATCTGTTAAAATAAAGGGATGGAGGGATATCGTGGGCCCCCTCTGACCCAGGAGGGAACAGGAGCCCCCTAGTCACGAGCTCTAGGCATAGAGCCGAGCGAAGTGGCTAAGTGCCAAAGTGAGACACCTCCATGTTGGGTGTTAAGTGAAGATTCGTCTTGAGGGTGTATGAGCCGATGTCGAGTGATTAGGCCCAAGCGGATCGGGTAAGCAATTCTGAGTAGTTGTATACCAAATGATTTCTGGTCTTGAACTTTTGTTATTTCTTCGTGAAATGAGCTGGGTCATACTTGTCTCATTTGTTATCCTGGTGGGCCTCGTAAAAAACCTCTTAGGGGAAAACCCAGTGGGAAAAACCCCTAAAGCAAGAAAAAAAGTGCCCCTGTTACATTCAATGCTAATATATTTTACTATTTTGGCAGGCCTCATTACAACTTCTCGGGGGGAAACCTAGTAGGAAAAACCCCTCGAGTAGGAGAAAGAGTGCCTTCGTTACATTTGTCTATGATATACTTTCAAGTCAGTATGCCCTTTACTGATGACGTCATTTACCCGATGTGGCTTCTCCTATTTGTCTGGTGGAGGTTTATAACTTGATGTAGACCATGCTTCGCTTCTTTATATCAATGTCTAAGTTTTCTTGGTTCTTCGTCATACGATGTTCTTTTAAGGAAGAGGTTCTTGGTTTTGCCACTGGAATTTGTAGTCGGAGTGACATGGTGCTTGCGTGCTTGAATGTCGGAGCGACATGGTGCTTGCGTGCTTGAATGGATTTTTAAGTTTTGAGAATCGTTTTTCGGGTAAGCATGAATTGGAATCAACCCCACGAACGAGTTTTCCCTGGTGTCGACTGGTAGATTATCGTTGACTCCGAATGAGTGACTGAGTCTGAATGAGTAATTGACTCTGAATGAGCGATTCTGGGTGAGGTAGGGCCTGGTCCTATCACATGGGGAGTTCCGTCGCTTGGAGCCCCCTCGTTCTATTTGGCAAAGGTACGCACATATTACTTGAGTCTTCTGTTTCTTCAACATACGTGAGTCATTCACTGAGTAAGCGTATGTAACTTAGGTTTTAGCGTATTGGGCTTAACGTTACTAACTGTAAAATGGCTGATAACTTGTGCTCGGGTTTATCTTCAAAGTTGCCGAGAGCTCATGCTCAGGTTTATCTTCAAAAATACCGAAGGCCCATGCTCGGGCTTATCTTTAAGATTACCGAAAGGTCGTGCTCGGGCTTGTCTTCAAGGTTGCCGAGAGCTTGCGCTCGGGCTTGTCTTCAAAATTGTCGAGAGTTTGTGCTCGGGCTCATATTCAAAATTGCCGAGAGCTCGTGCTCGGGCTTTAGTACTTAAACACCTTTCAGGTTTTCACAACGTATGTGCTGAGGGATCGACTCCGTGTTCAGACTTTTCATAATACTTGAACGAATTCAAGCCTTCAAAACGTATGCCGAGGGATCGATTCCGCGCTCGGGCTTTTCGTATTCTACCGAGGGATCATCTCCGCGCTCAGACTTTTCGTATTTGATTCAAAATGTATGATGAGGTATGGATTCCATGCTCAGACTTTTCGTATTCTGCCGAAGGATCGACTCCGTGCTAGGACTTTTCGTATTCTACCAAGGGATCGACTCCGCGCTTGGACTTTAGTGTGTCGTATTTGTCGAGGCATCAACTTCGCGCTCAGACTGTTCGTATTTGCTTCAAACGTATGCCAAGGGATAGATTTCGCGTGCAGACTTTTCGTTATACTTGAACGAATTCAAGCCTTAAAAAGGTATACCGAGGGATCGATTCCGACCTCGGACTTTTCGTAACACTGGATCGGATTCAAGACTTCAGATCGTGTACCGAGGGATCGATTCCGACCTCGGACTTTTTGTAATACTTAAACGGTTTTAAGCCTTCAAATTGTGTGTTGAGGGATCGATTTCGACCTTGGACTTTTTGTAATAATTGAATGGAATTAAGCCTTCAGAACGTGTACCGAGGGATCAATTCTGACCTCGGACTTTTCATAACACTTGAATGGATTCAAGCCTTCAGATCGTGTGCCGAGGGATCGATTCCGACCTTGGACTTTTTGTAATACTTGAATGGATTCAAACCTTCAGATCATGTGCTGAGGGATCGACTCCACGCTCGGACTTTTAGATATGCTCTGTTTCTTGACTGAATAATATTTGCCGCGTAATCTTAAAAATCCAAAGTACGTGTCTCAGTGTGTATTCTCTTGTCTATTAAGTGGTTTGTAGCTCTGTCTCGACTTACGATAAGGAAGTTGTTATACTGGGTGAGATTTTAAGTGATAATTCTTCAAACATTCTTCAAGCATTCTTCAAACTTTTAATCCTAATGATGAGGTTGATAATGGAGCATAGGAGTCAGTAGAAGAGGGACATCGAGGAGTGCGTTGTGCTGGCTCTCCATGGCTGATTTTCAATATTTTCAACACCTAGAACAAAAGGAGCACAACAAGGTACTTGTCTTTTCTGACCCCCAACTGGTATATAACGTTAATCGATCTAGTCCTTGTTTAAAAAGCAGGTGGAGTACGCTTCACGAACTCCTTCATTTGTGGTTCTGACTTTGAACCTCTAGACAGGGTCAACCATAGTCTCTGTTCAAAGTTGTAGGTTGTAACATCCCAATTTTTATATAAATATCCAATTAAGGGGACATAAATGACAATTATTTATGTACGGAATGATTAATGCCCCAAAAATATAGAAATGAATTAATTTGAGTTTAATATGATTTTTCATAAATTACTAAGCTTCATGAGCTAAAATTTATACCCGGTTAAAATATGGGTGTCGGACCAAGTATCTCTGATTGAGATGCCGTTAGTCAGGGCTATAGATAATATTATTAGGAATCTGATATGTATTCGGAATAATTTTTGGAATAAGTATTGAGCCCGAACAGAGATCCTGTTTATCTTAAAACGGAGAAATTTTCGTAGAGGGCAAAATATTAAAACAAAAACCCTTTCCCCCTCTCTAATTTCACGTTGCCTTCTCCTCTTTGGGCAAACACACTTGGCTCTCTCTCTTTTCTCATTCCCACTCATCTTCTTCATCTTTTCTTTTTCCAAGAACCTTAAGTGGTGGTGGTGCTCTTTCCCTTCTCCATTTTCGTTCTTCAAAGTGCAAGGAGGAGACCATAGAAGCTTAAAGTTCTTTCCTCTCTTCTCCTATTTTTGTGCTCTCTCTCACTCCTTTGGTACCCATTCCCTTTTCTTGGTTTGAGGTAAACTCTTCATCATTTTTATGGTGCTAAAGCCCTAGGTTATGTGTTGCAATGGTTGGGAGAGTGTTTAAATGTATATGGGTGTTGAAGGAATCCATTAGATGCATAAACCCTAAGGAGAGGAGAAATAAATATGAGTTTTTATGGGCATAGAAAGGGGTATACAAAAATGGTGTTGGAAGATGATGGATATTGAGGTGTATTTATGATATGGTTGGATTATGGTAAAACCCTAACCTTTGATTTTTAGGGGAAATGTGAAATATGAATATGATTGGCATTAATGATGATGGGGATGTTATTAATGGTAAGAGATTGCTATAGATGATGATTTATGATGGTGGTTGGAAGCCATAAATGAAAATCCCACCCAAGATGTTGGTGAGAAATTAATGTTTGTGGGTAACCTAGTTATTGGGGTTATTGTTTTAATTATAATGAGTTTTAATTTAAGGGAAGGAATTCCTGAAACCTAATGAGGTAAGTGAATGAAGCTTATAAATAATTTCTACATGATGAGAATCATATGCATAAATATATATATACATTGATAATTGTAACATCCCGAATTTTATAAAAATGATTAAATAGGAGGAATAAATATTGAGTAAATATAAATGGGTTAATAAATGTCCCAAAAATAATAAAATGATTAAATTGAGATTTATAAGAATTAATTTGTGATTTATTAGGACTTTAAGAGTTAAAATAATACCCAATTAGAATATGGGTGTCAGACCAAGTATCTCCGATTAAGATACCGTTGGTCAGGGCTATTAAGGATATTAATGGGAGTTCGAATATATATTCGGAATAATTTTTAGATAATGTGTTGAGCCCGAACTGAGAGCCTGTTTGTTATAAAATGATAAAATTTTAATGAAGGGGAACCAAGTTAAAAATAAAACTCTTTCTTCCCCTCCACTTTCACGTCACGTTATCCCTCTTCCTTCTACACTTCTTCTCCTTCTTCCTATTCTTTTTCCCTTCATCTCTTCTCCTTCTCTTCTTCTTCTTCTTCTCAAAAACCTAGAAGAGGCTTTGTGCTCTTTCCCCTTCCATTTTCATTCTCAAGGAAGCTTAGAGTTTGAAGTTCCTTCTCCCCTCTTCTTCCTATTTTCGTGTGGCCCTCTCCCTCTCTTGGAAGCTCATGGCTATCTCTTGGTTGAGGTAAGTTCCTCATCATTTTTCATGAGCTTTGTGCCTTAGGTTTTGGGTTTTGGTGTTTTAGGGAGTATTTATTGTATAAGGGTTGTTGGGAGAGCATTAAACATGGAAACCCTAGGTGGGATAACCATTGGGGATTGCTATTGGTGTTGATAATGAATGGGATATATTGTTGTTAGCCTAAGGATGTTGGAAATCATGCATAGGAATGGTTGGAATTGATGATTGTGGGTTATTGATGAAAACCCTAGGTTTAGGAATTTAGGGCTTTTGGCCAATTGATAGGTATTAATGATTTATGCTTTAGAATGGGTCTTGGAAAGATTGGAATTGATTATTTGTGGTGATGGTTGGGTTTTTAGTGAAACCCTAATTTTAATAAATTGGGGGAAATGTAAAATGTGAATAAAATGTATATTTAATGATGTTAGAGAATGATGTTAATGATGAGGGATAGCCATTGATGATGGTTGATGAATATTGATAATGGTTATTAGGTTGTCATAAAACCCTAGCCCTAAGAATTTGGGGAAAATGGATATATTATAGCTTGGGAAGTTAATTGAATGTGGATAGATGATATTTAAGGTTGAATGTTGCTTAAAATGATAGAGGACCACTGATAGTGAAACCTATAGATAGATGTCATTATGGATATGGAATGTGAGGGATTGGTATGATAAGATTGTGACTTGATGGGGTCTTAAACCATTGGTGTGCCATGTGGGATTGTTGATGGATAATGGTTTGATAGGAGCCAAGTGGCTCATGATGAACTTGAATGGGAAATGGATAGTTTGAGTAATAAGGAACACACTAGGAATGATGAGAGTGATATTGATGTCGTTGGATGTAGTTGGCCCTTAAAGATCTAGAGGATCTTGGTTTTGGGAAAGGAATTCCCGAAGCCTAACGCAATGGTATGAATTGGTGTTTTAGCAAGTCTAGGACTTGATATTAGGCTTTATGATAAGCTAGCAAATGTTTAGAATTATGAGGAATGCCTTGAGATGGCTTATTAATTGTATGAATACATATGTATGTTGTGTAGATTGTATTCCGGGTAATGCGGCGGAGCATTCGGAGCATTGGAATCGTTGCGGTTCTTCCCTCGAGGTAGGAGAGGAGTTTACATTCAAATTGCATGAGTTATATAATTGATGATTATTGTATGTCATGATACTCATGCTTGCCTTGCCATGTTTATAGTGAAATGATGTGAATGACAATTATTGACTATTGATGATGATATATATATATATATATATATATGTGATGATGATGAATGGTTAGCTATCCCTTGGAGGGAATGATGTGTTGTTGATAAACCATCCTTGAGGGGATGAAGCATATGTTTGTGAATTGAGAATTTATGTGGATGTTTGGCATTAAATGTGATAGCCATTATGATGGTATTGATGATAAGGTTGAAAGATAATGCGTAATTGAGGAACTCATAGAGTCAAATTTTGTGTTATGTGATTTTGATGGCATGTGATAGTCCCAATAGCTTCTATATGTAGTTTATAACTTGTAGAAATTGGAATGGGCCAATTCCTTTGAGAATAGGCCCTTGAGTTGCACAAAAGTGCCTCAAAACAGGTAAAACGCATTTATGCGCATAAGTCACTCATTTTAAAGGATTTTGAGTGAGGCCAATGGCCACACGTCATAAATAATGTGTTTTAGCCTGCGTCAAAATTTGGTGACGTTCCAATATCGTTTGCATGGGTTTTGGTAGTTGAGAAGTTTATTTTTGGTGCAAAATCTGCATAATTTCTGTAGAATGACAAGGCGTAATCGATTAGCCTCTAAGGTATAATCGATTACTAGGCCTCTGTCCTTCATCTAATCGATTAGGAATTAGACTGTAATCGATTATGGACCGTCTAGAACCAATGTAATCGATTGCATTCGAAGGTGTAATCGATTATGTACTAAAACAGAAACAAGGTAATCGATTACCCTAATCTCGTAATCGATTATGAACAACATCTGATACATTATACCACACACAGAAGCATTGTAATCGATTAGCTCCTACCCCATAATCGATTATCACTAGCTAAATTGATTAAATCAGCTTATAATTTGCATCTTTACTTTTTTTGGGTACTTATCTTGTCCCCCTTGGACTTTTAGGCCTACTTGACAATTAAATGGAGTATTCTAAAACCTTCTTCCAATCCCATGTGTACTTTTAGAGTAATGACGAGCAAATCCACTTGGGGAACATGTGTGGTTTGTCTTAGTGGTGATTGGGGAATGGCTTAAGGCCTTGGCGAGGTGTGTGTATGCCTATGCTATGTTATGAATACATATATGCTTCACCACTATGGATATATTGTGAATCTTGATGAAAAGTAAATGATGTGATTGTATGACACACCTTGGTTGACGATGGAACTAATAAGGGGACAATTGAATAACAATGAGTTATTATAACTTAATGAATTTGAAAAAGTGTTAATGATGAATAAGAATGAATGATGAATAATAATGTTTAATGAAAAGGGACGTTGTTGTTGAACATGCCCTGGAGTGTTATTATTGATGGGCGTAGTGCCACTATGATTAATGCATGTATTGACATGTATATATGAGATTGAATGATGATTGTTGAAATTATGTTTTGAGATATCTTATTGGTTTCCATGCGTGGATAAATGCTATGATGATTGATATGCTATGATTGCCAGGTGGGGATTTATGAAAATGTGAATGTTGTGCCTTGAGGGGCCTTGTGATTGATTGTATGCCAATGATAATAAAAACCAAATATAAAATACATCCCTAAGTGAGAGGGGGAGATATCCTTGCGAGGTTGATTGGCATATGCATTATTGCATTTTGCATTCATGGCATGGCATAACATTGAATGTGTGGTTGCGATCACAATGATGAAAGATCCCACGGGATTCTATGAGGGGAATACCCCTTGCGAGGGAAACCAACTTGATAATGATATGATATTGAGCCGATGGTTGCGATCACCTGGTTATGGAAAGTGAAAGGCCCTGCGGGGACTATTGTATGATGATGAGCCAGTGGTTGCGATCACTTGGTATTTGAAATGAAAAAGGGCTTGCGAGTTCCTATGATGCCCGTGGTTGTGATCACGAGGCGGGAGTACCCCTTGCGAGGCGGGAAACTATTATGAATTATTGAACGTGGTTGCTGTGAACACCTCTTTCGGTCCGACCCAAATGGAAAGAATTCTGAGAGGACTGGACTTCATTTCCGAATGATCTGCTGAGAAGAATGACTCAGATTGAAGTATTTTCGAGTAAAATATAGCCATGTTGGAGATGAATCCGAATAGAATGGCTCAAAAATGATCAAATCCAAACAGGATGACTCAGATTGAAGCATTTCCGAGTGAAATATTGCCCTTTTGGGATAAATCCGAGTGAAATGACTTAAGGAATGATCAAATCCAAGTGAAATGACTCAGAATGGATCAAATCCGAGTGGAATATGCTCCTGTTGGGGAATCCAAGTGGAATGACTCAAAAAAATGATCAAATCCGAGTCATAATGAAGCATTTCCGAGTAGGAATAGGCTCCTGTTGGGGAATCTGAGCGGAATGACACAAAAATTATCAAATCCGAGTAGAATTACTCAGAATAAGTCATTTCCGAGTAGAATACTATTGCTGACTGAAGTAAATCCGAGTGGGAGCTTTCTGAATGCAAGTAATCTGAATGAAGAAATGCTGATTAAAGTGAATCTGATTGAGGAATATGTTTTTCTGGGCGAAACCGAGTCCGAGTGAACACATCCGAGGGGCGAACGTTGATTGAAAGCCCTTTGGTTGAAATGTAATGGCTGATTCCGAGTGAAAATGCCAAGTTTCCAAGTTCTGAGTGGAAAGAGAGCCAGTTCCGAGGGAAAACAAAGTTTGAGGACCTGTTATTGAATGAAGCTCTCCTGACTGAAGTAAAAAGACCGACTCTGAGTGTAACTGAGTGGTCAGATTCAGACTGAAGGAAAATCCGACACCCAAGGTCAGTTCCGAGTAAAACCTTCAAGCAGTGAAGTTTTGAGTCACTTTTGAAGACATTCTGAGTGAACATTCCAAGCAAAGACAAGATCCGAGTAGCACACCTCCGATTGAAGTGATTCCGAGTGAATGCTTCAAACAGAAATAAGATCTGAACCAAATACTTCCGATCGAGAGAATTCCGAGTGAAACACTGATTCAGTCAGTCAGTTCTGACTCGCCATATTCAATCGGTTCTGATTCACCAGACTCAGTCAGCTCCGAGTGAAACACTGATTCAATCATTTCTGAGTCACCTTTTAATTGGTTTCTGAGTGAAACACTATTCAATCAGTTCTGAGTAAAGCTTCCATCAGCTTCTGAGTGAAACCATTGTGAAGAGGATTCCCGAGTAAATGTATCCGAGTAAATTGATGTGTGAGCACATCCGAGTGAGATGATGCACAATTGAAACAACTCTGAGTAAAGACTAAGCTTGATGAATGAGTCTGAGCTATATATCCGAGCAAGATTTTTTTGAGTAAATCAAATCATGAGTTTCCGAGGGAAATTAATCAATCAATCAAACGGGACTTTCAGACATTCCTGACTAAATTAATCAAAAAGGCCGATTGAATCATGTACACCAATACCGAGCCATTTCAGTCAGCACCGAGTGAGCTATCCTTTTACCCAATTTCAAGTCACATTTCACACAATTTCTGAGCCATTTCAGTCAGCACCGAGTGAGCCATCCTTTTACCCATTTCTGAGCCCCTTTCCACTCGATTTCCGAGTGACTTTCCCCCATTTCCGAGTGACTTTCACAAAAGTCACATTTCACCCATTTTCGAGTCATCCTTGAACCATTTCAGTCGGATCCGAGTCCACTTATTTCCTCCCGTTCCCAAGCCATTCTTTTAGCCATTACCAAGCCACCATCTTTCAGTCAGCAAAGGAGTCCTCTTCAGTCAAATCCGAGTGACATTTTTCAGTCAGCAAGGAGTCCTCTTCAGTCAATTCCGAGTCACTTTTCACTCGATCTGATTGAAATTCAATTAGAATTGCTTTGTTTGTCCCCTCAATCCAATTACTTTGCTTTTCACTCGGATTCTCCTCACAAATAACCCACCACCGAGCAAAACCTCCACTCGGCCTTCCATAAAAGGGCTCCTCTCAGAAGAATTCTCACTCGGAAAAGACCATTTTCACTAAGAAAACCTTCATTTCTCTCGGAATTCACTCCCACTGTGGATGAATGCTGACTGAGAGGCCAATCTAAGTTGTCCTCTCTCGGATTTCCACCAGGTTCCCCCTGTTCGCCCGTGCTGACTTGGATTCCACCACCCAAGTGGATCCAGGAATCCTGGGGGTGGCAGACAGGGGCGGAAGTGGAGGAATTAAAAATTCCCACCAGCCGTTGTCCCCCACTACCAGGCCTGAGTGGAAGCCTGAGCTGGCCTTCCATTTGGAAAAGCCTATAAATAGACAAACGTTGAAGCTTTGAAGGGGGCGAAGGCATTGATTAAGAGAAAACTCTGCCTAAATTCACCCTCACTCTCTCTCTCCCTCACACCAGCTCCCTTCCCTCTCTTCACCAGCAACTGTCCTCCCACCTGCCAACTCCCTTCAAACACCCACACGGCCCAGCACCCACACCATACCTTCTCTTTTTTCCTCTCTCCATCGTCCCACTGTCATCTCTCCTCCACCAATACAAAAAACTCCTTCCTCTCAACCAATACCGTCACAAATCCTCTCTCCTCACCAACACCACTCGGTACAGCCCCTCTCCTCACCAGCACCCTTCACACCTCACTGTTCAGCATCCTGAGACCAGCTCTCCTGCTCCATCACTCGGTTTCTCAAACTTTCACCCAGTATTCTACTATTTTCACTCGGTTTTCCCATTTTCACTCGGTTTTTCCATTTTCACTCGGTTTTTTCCATTTTTCACTCGGTTTTCTCTTCTCCCACTCAGTTTTCGCTCATTTTTCCCTCTCCTCTTCGAACTTACTGTTCCCTTTTCTCTCTTGTAGCTTCTGCTACCTTCCTTCTTTTGCTTCGTAATAAAAATAATAAAAGGAAATGGATGTTTCATGGGTTTTCTTTCAAATCTAAATAAAATAAAAAAAAGAAACAAATCATTTTTAGTCAGTGTCGTACGGAAAATACTTCCGTCTACACAACCTCTATAAGATTCGTACACGTACAAAGAACTTCGTCTTGTATGGGTTCATCACTAAGATGATACCTACCAACATTTCCCTAATCTTTTCCTAAAAAAAAATCTAAAGAACTACGTGACCCTGATTTCTCAAAAGCTCGAGAATACGTAGGAGCAGGAAATAGTTCCTGTCAGGCCCATCTTCCTTTATTTAATTTTTAGAGTTTTCATTTTTGTCTTGCTATCAAAAGGAGGAACGAGATTAATTTGGACGAGACGTCCTGTTAATCTCATATTTTTTAAATATCTCTTTAAAAAAAAAAAAGAAGGAGCGAGGTTAATTTAGACGAGACGTCTTGTTAATCTCATATTTTTGTATTATTTCTTTAAAAGAAGGAGCAAGGTTAATTTGGACGAGACGTCCTGTTAATCTTATATCTTTTTTAATATTTTTTTAAAAAGAAGGCGGAGCGAGATTAATTTGGATGAGACGTCCTGTTGATCTTATGTAAATATTCTGTGTTTATTTTTTTGTTTATTTTTGTATATTTCGTCATCTCGTATATTTTCTTTTCATGAAGAAGTTAAAATAATTAATGGATTAATTATAATGCGCGCTATCAAATTGAGGTAACCGTTTTTATAACGGACAATTGTGAGGTGCTAATACCTTCCTCACTTATAATTAGACTCCCGAATCATGGAATTTCATTTTTATAACCAGTGCTTTAACGAAAGGTTTTTTCAGTATTTTATCCTAAAAAATATGGTGGCGACTCCCTGTTTATTTTTAAAATCGTTTTGAGGGTCGGCCGCGCCGCCACGATCCCGGTCGCGATAGATGGCGACTCCACTGGGGACTTAGAGAGTCAAGCCAGTCAATTTGATAGTGCATGTTTTAATTAGCATATTAATTTTTTGATTTCTTCCTTTATTTTATTTTTCTTTGGTTTCTGTTTTATTTGTATTCTATCATTTATGTTCTGTTAACGTCTGTGTGATTATTGAACCCTAGGGTAGATGACTTTATTTTATTGCTCTGTGTTTGTTCTATGTGCAGGATGAGTAAGGTACAGGTATTGGATGCCTCTTTCACACACTACACTCATAATTTGCACACACTTTTGAGTGAGACCCTATACCCGGGCCCAAATGAAACTTAAGACTAGGGGAGATTGGTAGCGGAGCCATTTGGGATGTACTTCCTGTCTGGTTACCGTGAGAATCTCAGCTAGAGTTCGACTTATTCATGGTGCCCACACCTAGTAGACTTCCTACTATTTGTGGTCAACATCATGAGTAGGATCTTGGCTCTAGTGACCTTTAGAAAGTTTAGAATAAGCCACCCAATGCGAGGTATCACTGATTAGACAAACCTTAGAACCATTAGGAGACCTTCAGAAAAACCCACCTTAAGACACGAAGGGGCAACTTTACTTCTACCTTTTCTCATTCTCACTTTCCTTTCTGATTCAAAATTAAGGGACCACTTGCCCGTTTAATGGATTACTTTTTCCCAAAATGACATACTTTTAACTAGTGATCCTTTAACGGGTAAGTAGTTTTCTTTTTATACACAAGTCTTTGGATCCTGAGTTACGGATGTTTCGAATCATCAAAAATAAATAAATAAATAAATAAATAAATAAATAAAAATAAAATATATATATACATGTATATATATACATATATATATATATAAAACAAAAAAAATCAATTCTTTTTGTATTGACAATGATCGGAAAATCCATAACTCACATGATCCTTGACTTGACACAAGTTTTGTCAAATCGTAACCCCCCTAAATGCAAAAATGTTTTCAAGAAAGTTACTAGGGGAGTATCGATTTGCAAAACACGTCATTTCCTGATGTCTCTTTCTCTCATTTTTTTTCTATTCTCACCGGAAGCTATTCAGAGCTTAACGAATACCCTTAAGTAAGATATGGATATTAACGTGGGATCAAACCTTTAAGAGAAGGGTCATGGTTCCCTGAGCTAGAAATAGCTAAACTTGAGGCTCTTATTGCATTTCAGAATGAAGGATTTTTCTGTCTTCATAACTATCCCGTATTAATTTCCATGTTTACCATACCTAGTACTTTTGAACAATAAGTTCTAAGGAATGGTCAAAGGATACTCGCCAAAGCCTGTAATTGCTTCCCATGACATTCTCCTTCTTTCTATTTCCACCTGACATTTCTTGTTTTTCTTTCAACAACACTAAAACACAGACGTCACGGGTAGGCATCCTTACCAGACCCGACTTCAAAGGAAACTCATGGCTGAGGCAGAAGCTATTGAGGGAGACTTTAGGACTGAGTTCGATCAGCTGAAAGAGCGAGTAGCGGAGTTAACTAAACTCTTAGAAAAGAAACTCACAGAAGGAACCTCCTCTGCAGGTGTTGAGGATAGCCAACAGCAGCCTGTCACCGCACCACTCCCCATTGGTTCTGACCCAGCAAGAACCTAACTACCTAACACAACGACACCCCCTCTCACTATTCATGTCGGAGGACCTAACCCTGCCATTGAGGCCCAGCCACCCTACGGCCAGTCTTATGCACAACAGCATACATTTATTGGTCCTGACGGCAACCCAGTACCTTTTCCACTTTATGGCCTACCACCGGGGTATTATCCCCCGCTCGCTAACCAACAAGAAACCCAAAACACGCAAGCCCATGTCCCACAAGCTTACCAAACCCAAAACACGCAAGCCTATGACCCACAAGCTTACCAAACCCAAAACACGTAGACCCATGACCCACAAACCCACCAAATCCAAAATACACATGCCTCGATGGCTCAGCCAACTTGCAACGCACAAGCCCAAAACACACGAGCCCAGATGACCCAGCCAACTTATGCTGTACAAACTATGGCCCAACCTCAAGGACCCTCACCAAATACAGGCCTAATGAACTGGTCCCATGTGTTGCCTCCGTTCAACCAGCCACTCGGCTATCCATATGGATACACAACTCCTTATATGACCAATCTCCAAGATACAACCCGCATGATGAACCCAGTAAGCGGTCATAGCACGGTCGCAGCTCCCCAAAAGGAAAAGATAGAAATCCTAGAGGAGCGTTTGAGAATGATGGAAGGCGCTGGAGGTTTCGGACTGATAGATGCTTCTGAACTATGCCTAGTCACAGATGTTGTCCTCCCGTCCAAATTCAAGATGCCAGACTTTGACAAGTATCGGGGAATGACTTGTCCAAAGAACTATCTCACGATGTACTGTCGAAAGATAACATCTTACTCTTCTAACGACCAGTTATTGATTCACTGCTTCCAAGATAGTATGGCGGGGGCCGCTCTTACATGGTATGCTCACCTTGAGCGGAACCATATTCGGTGTTGGAAGGACCTGGCAGATGCCTTCCTTAGACAATACAAGTATAACATGGATATGGCACCCAACAGGGTTCAGTTACAGAATATATTGAAAAGGGACAGTGAAACATTTAAGGAGTATGCCCAACGCTGGAGAGAAACAGCGGTGTAAGTGGACCCCCATTATCAGAAAAAGAGATAATCGCAATGCTTATTGACACACTCCCATCACCTTTCTATGGCAAGATGATTGGTAGTGTTTCATCCAATTTCTCTGACATTGTGACTATTGGGGAAAGGGTGGAAAGCGGAATACGAACAGGAAAAATCACTCAGGGCCCATCTGGGACAAGCATGACAAGAAAGCCGGCGCCTGGGAGAAGGGATGGAGAAACTAATTCTATCTCTTCTAATCAAAAGACGGCTCCGCCGAGACCATTCGCCCCTACCATGATTCAAGCTCCCAATCCTTATGTGGCTGCTGCCACTCAGGGCCCAACAACTCATACTCCTCACTTTTGTCCGCCCATGGCAAGAGCGCCAATGCCGCAACCCATGACATACCATCACCCGCAACAGATGACTCGACCACCCAATCATGATCAGAACACTAGGAATCCCAACAATGAGCGCACCCCTGTGCAGTTCGATCCAATTCCCATAACATATACTGAACTTTTGCCAATCCTCGTTCAGAAGGGTCTGGTAGCTCCATGCCCCATGAGACCATTGCAACCTCCTTACCCAAGGGGGTATGACCCAAACGCTCATTATGATTACCATGCTGGGGTACCAGGGCATTCTACAGAAAATTGCATGGCTTTGAAATATAAAGTAAGAGATTTGATCAAAGCCGACTGGATTAATTTTCGGGAAGGAAGCCCTAACGTGACCACAAATCCCCTGCCCAATCATGGAGGTTCAGAAGTTAATGCCGTGGTGGCCGATAATGAAGATGGTTTTGATGGTAATACTGATTTGGTGATCGCTTGCCCGCTGGACCAAGAGCTCAGTAATAGGGAGGCTGTCAAACTCCATTCGATTTTAAATGATTCACCAAAATAATTTGCCATTGCCTCAAAGTCTTGTTTATCTCTCTGCTATGCCTAAGGGTTTGGGATTTTTCATGTAATAAGGGCGAAAAAAAAACTTGTTTTACCAGTCAATCAATAAATGCGTATCGAAATTCAAAAAAATTCTCATCCCTTTATCCTTGCTTTTGACTCATCCTTCTTAACTTGCTTTTCCTATCTCTTCTTTATTTTGCCATAACAAACAAAATTGCAGATCCAAAAATGATTCTCTTGAGACTAGTGAAATCGCAATCACGCTTCACGATTTCGATTACCTAGTTGACTATGCCAACGAAGAAGGGTAGGGAAACCTGTGAGCCACCGCACAAGTTGATAAGATTGTTAGAACAAGAGGTTAAAGAACACCCCTAAGTCAAGAATAACTGAAGGAATCACGATGGTAATCTATCAGAAGGCATTAGTATTTTGTTTCAAGACGTGGAAGGAATCTATGTGAATGACAACATTGCCGAGTCCCGAATTGGACAAGTGGTAGGCCAGTCAACTAAGAAAAACCACAACAGTTACCAGTATAAATAGGGGAAAATTACTAAATGCCTACAAATGTAGATATAGTCAAGGGAGAATTTATAAAAATAAAAAATAAAAAAAAATGAAAAATGAAAAGCAGAGTCAAGCTTGAATGCACATACCAAGCGGGAAAACTGGTTACGTCCAGATCATCAAGCAAGCTGTCATTTTCTGTATTGGGGGAATAAATGTCACTAAACCAAGAACTTGCATTCTTGTTGTCAACAACACCTCAACCTTAAAGGGTACGCCATTCCTCATGCCCATGTAACCAAGGAAATAGTCTATCAGATTGAGTCATTACATCATCAAGGGGATAAAAAAAATAAAACAAAACAAAAAAGGAGGGAAAAAAATAAAAATAAAATAAATAAATAAAGGCCAAAATGATGATTCAAAGTAATTCCCTCTCATCGATGCCAAAAGTCTCACCAATATTTCCTTGGGTACATGGCATAGGAATAGAGTCTCTTATTTGAAGTGACAACAGCTCCCAAAGGATCAAACTAAATTTGGAAAAGGATAGGCAGACTCAACTGGAGTGTGATCAGTTTCAACTTTTTACTGTAAAGGATACAACCCAAAATAAACAGAACACATTATAAAGAAAGAGAAAAGCTCGCTAGGCTGAAAACCTGAAAGGGCGGCTTAGGCAAAAGTTAGAGCAACCCGGTGAGTTGAAAACCTGAAAAGGCGGCTCAGGTAAAAATTAGGGTCAACATCTCGGCAGAGTAACTAAAGTTCCCAATGCAAAACGTGCAAACTGAGGCATGTGGACCAGGGTCAAACTACCCTCCCGAAGGCAGAGTTGAACGATGTACTTGAGGTCGTGACGTGGGATTAAGGTTCTCACTAGTCTCAGGAATTCACTGGAGGATCCTTGAACCTTCCCTGTTTCTCCTGGCCTTCACCCGTCCTATGTAACTTCATTTCATCCCATCTATTTTCCCCTTTGTCCATTCTCTGTATTCTGTTTGACATACATGAATACGTGTTATGAATTGCATTGATTTGATAAAACATTGTATTTTTATAAAAATAAAATGAAAGAATGGTGAACATTTAAAGTCGTAAGGAACAAGACGCTCCCACTACTCGACCTCGTCTTAGACAATCATCACGAGGACTCAGCCAAGGCACGTGCTTCAAAGCTATGATCGCCATCTTTCATTCTCCTTTGTCCATGAGTTATCCTAAGGGTCGCGGTTTCACAGGACCTACCTAGTTTGTGAATTTTACTTTGCACTACTAACCTTTTTCTGCAGGTTATTACAACAGACAGTCATGTCAAGTGTTGACACCTCAAGTTCCTTCCTCGAACCGCCAAAGTTGGCACTCCTTAAAATTCTTTCCTCCATCACCAAAGTTGGCAATTCTCAAAGTCTTCCCCCAAATCGCCAAAGTTGGCACCGCTCAAAATCTCTTCCTTAATCTGCCAAAGATGGCACCTCTCAAAGTTTTCTCTTCTTTAACCGCCAAAGTTGGCACTCCTCAAAACTCCTTCCTTAGATTGCCAAAGTTAGCATTTTTCAAAATCTCTTCTTAAACCGCCAAAGTTGGCACTTCTCAGAACTCCTTCCCTAGATCGCCAAAGTTGGCACTTCTTGAAGTCTTCTCCTCAACTGCCAAAGCTGACACTTTTTCAAACTCCCTTCCAAGGAATCTACCTGATACATTCCAACCATCAAGCATATCCCCTTCCCAAGCCCAAGGATAGTTTCCAGCGAAATTCTTTCCCCCAGCAGAATCACCAAACTCTCCCCAGTAAGCCTACAATTCAGATCATCCCCCTGATAAGAACACTTTTCTAATCAGGCTTAGAAGAACATTCCCCAATGGAACCGTGATCGCCAAAGCTGGCACTTTTCAAGGTTTCTTCCTCCATAGCCCAAGCAGGCACCGTTCGAAGTTTCTTTAACTGCCAAAGTTGGCAATCTTCAAAGTCTCCCGCTCAACTCCAAAATCAGCATCTCTCAAATTCTCTTCCCCAATGGAACCGTGATCGCCAAAGCTGGCACTTTTCAAGGTTTCTTCCTCCATAGCCCAAGCAGGCACTGTTCGAAATTTCTTTCTCCTTAACCGCCAAAGTTGGCAATCTTCAAAGTCTCCCGCTCAACTCCAAAATTAGCATCTCTCATATTCTCTTCCCCAGTGGAATCGATCGCCAAAGCTGGCACTTCTCAAGATCTCTGCCCGAATGGACCCTAAATTTTCCATTCTCAATCAGGGACAGTACCCCGAATCACTAAATTCTTCCCTAGTGGAACTACATTTCCCAAACCATCTTAAACTGGGGCATCACCTCAGATCTATTCAGTCAAGAGGGCAAATCCCCAAGGTTCCTTCAAACCATGTCAAACTGGGGCATCTCCCCAGATTTCTTCTGTTCCAGTCAAAGGGGGCAATTCCCCAAGGTTCCTTCAAACCATATCAAACTGGGGCATCTCCCCAGATTTCTTCTGTTCCAGTCAAGGGGCAATTCCCTAAGAACCTTTAGTCATGTCAAACCAGGGCATCACCCCAGGTTCATTCTCTTTTAGTCAAGGGGCAATTCCCCAAGAACCTTCAGTCATGTCAAACCGGGGCATCACCCCAGGTTCATTCTGTTCCAATCAAGGGGAAATTCCCCAAGAACCTTCAGTCATGTCAAACTGGGGCATCACCCCAGGTTCATTCTCTTTCAGTCAAGGAGGCAATTCCCCAAGATTACTTCAGTCATGTCAAACTGAGGCATCGCCAAGAGCCTTTAAGTCCAATGAGTTAATTTGGACGAGACGTCCTGTTAGCTCCTCCAATCTCTGCATTTCCATTTGCCTATTCAGGCACCCTTTAATTTCTGTTTGCCTATTCAGGCATCCTTTACTTTCCATTCGCCTATTCAGGCATGCTTTACCTTTCCATTCGCCTATTCAGGCACTCTTTACTTTCTGTTCGCCTATTCAGGCACCCTTTACTTTTTGTTCGCCTATTCAGGCATCCTTTACTTTCCATTCGCCTATTCAGGCATGCTTTACCTTTCTGTTCGCCTATTCAGGCACCCTTTACTTTCTGTTCGCCTATTCAGGCACCCTTTACTTTCTGTTTGCCTATTCAGGCACCCTTTACTTTCTGATCACCTATTCAGGCACACTTTAGTTTCCAGTCGCCTATTCAGGCATCCTTTACTTTCCGCTTGTCTATTCAGGCACCCTTTACTTTCCGCTCGCCTATTCAGGCACCCTTTACTTTCCGTCCGCCTATTCAAGCACCCTTTACTTTTCCAGTCGCCAAAGCTGGCACCCATTTACCTTTTCCAGTCGCCAAAGCTGGCACCCATTTACTTTCCGTTCGCCTATTCAGGCACCCTTTACTTTTCCAGTCGCCAAAGCTGGCACCCATTTACCTTTTCCAGTCGCCGAAGCTGGCACCCATTTACTTTCTGTTCGCCTATTCAGGCACCATTTACTTTTCCAGTCACCGAAGCTGGCACGCATTTACCTTTTCCGTTCACCTATTCAGGCACCCTTTACTTTCTGTTCGCCTATTCAGGCACCCTTTACTTTCCGTCCGCCTATTCAGGCACCCTTTACTTTCCATCCGCCTATTCAGGCACCCTTTACTTTCCGTTTGCCTATTCAGGCACCCTTTACTTTCCGTCCGCCTATTCAGGCACCCTTTACTTTCCAGTCGTCTATACAGGCACCCGTTATTTTCCAATCTATCGGGTGTCAATCCCGATCTTCTCACTGAAAGAATTTTTCCCGGTCCATTCAGAACTCAAAAAAAAAAAACAAAAAAAACAAAAAAAACAAAAAAAAACAAAAAAAACAAAGAAAAACAAAAAAACAAAAAAAACAAAAAAAAACAAAAAAAAGGGGAGAGAAAGGAAAAAGAGAGAGACAGATGTGAAAAAAGGTTACAACAACTCGAACGCCATACCTATCGAGAGGTCCCACTTGGTCCCTACATCGGTGTTCATATATTTACTTCCTTTTCACTTCAAAAACACGGAAAGCTTCGTGTTTCTCTTGTGAAAAAGAAGTAAAGAGGGGCATCTGTGAACACCTCTTTTGGTCCGACCCAAATGGAAAGAATTCTGAGAGGACTGGACTTCATTTCCGAATGATCTGCTGAGAAGAATGACTCAGATTGAAGCATTTTCGAGTAAAATATAGCCATGTTAGAGATGAATCCGAATACAATGGCTCAAAAATGATCAAATCCGAACAGGATGACTCAGATTGAAGCATTTCCGAGTGAAATATTGCCCTTTTGGGATAAATCCGAGTGAAATGACTTAAGGAATGATCAAATTCGAGTGAAATGACTCAGAATGGATCAAATCCAAGTGGAATATGCTCCTATTGGGGAATCCGAGTGGAACGACTCAAAAAAATGATCAAATCCGAGTCATAATGAAGCATTTCCGAGTAGGAATAGGCTCCTGTTGGGGAATCCGAGCAGAATGACACAAAAATTATCAAATCCGAGTAGAATTACTCAGAATAAGTCATTTCCGAGTAGAATACTATTGCTGACTGAAGTAAATCCGAGTGGGAGCTTTCTGAATGCAAGTAATCTGAATGAAGAAATGCTGATTAAAGTGAATCTGATTGAGGAATGTGTTTTTCTGGGCGAAACCAAGTCCGAGTGAACACATCCGAGGGGCGAACATTGATTGAAAGCCCTTTGGTTGAAGTGTAAAGGCTGATTCCGAGTGAAAATGCCAAGTTTCCAAGTTCTGAGTGGAAAGAGAGCGAGTTCCGAGTGAAAACAAAGTTTGAGGACCTGTTATTGAATCAAGCTCTCCTGACTGAAGTAAAAAGACCGACTCTGAGTGTAACTGAGTGGTCAGATTCAGACTGAAGGAAAATCCAACTCCCAAGGTCAGTTCCGAGTAAAACCTTCAAGCAGTGAAGTTTTGAGTCACTTTTGAAGACATTCCGAGTGAACATTCCAAGCAAAGACAAGATCTGAGTAGCACACCTCCGATTAAAGTGATTCCGAGTGAATGCTTCAAACAGAAATAAGATCTGAACCAAATACTTCCGATCGAGAGAATTCCAAGTGAAACAATGATTTAGTCAGTCAGTTCTGACTCGCCATATTCAGTCGGTTCTAATTCACCAGACTCAGTCAGCTCCGAGTGAAACACTGATTCAATCATTTCTGAGTCACCTTTTAATTGGTTTCTGAGTGAAACACTGTTCAATCAGTTCTGAGTAAAGCTTTCATCAGCTTCCGAGTGAAACCATTGTGAAGAGGATTCCCGAGCAAATGTATCCGAGTGAATTGATGTGTGAGCACATCCGAGTGAGATGATGCACAATTGAAACAACTCTGAGTAAAGACTAAGCTTGATGAATGAGTCTGAGCTATATATCCGAGCAAGATTTTTTCGAGTAAATCAAATCATGAGTTTCCAAGGGAAATTAATCAATCAATCAAACGGGACTTTTAGACATTCCTGACTAAATTAATCAAAAAGGCCGATTGAATCATGTACACCAATACCGAGCCATTTCAGTCAGCACCGAGTGAGCCATCCTTTTACCCATTTCTGAGCCCCTTTCCACTCGATTTCCGAGTGACTTTCCCCCATTTCCGAGTAACTTTCACAAAAGTCACATTTCACCCATTTTCGAGTCATCCTTGAACCATTTCAGTCAGATCCGAGTCCACTTATTTCCTCCCGTTCCCGAGCCATTCTTTTAGCCATTACCGAGCCACCATCTTTCAGTCAGCAAAGGAGTCCTCTTCAGTCAAATCCGAGTGACATTTTTCAGTCAGCAAGGAGTCCTTTTCAGTCAATTCCGAGTCACTTTTCACTCGATCTGATTGAAATTCAATCAGAATTGCTTTGTTTGTCCCCTCAATCCAATTGCTTTGCTTTTCTCTCGGATTCTCCTCACAAATAACCCACCACCGAGCAAAACCTCCACTCGGCCTTCCATAAAAGGGCTCCTCTTAGAAGAATTCTCACTCGGAAAAGACCATTTTCACTAGGAAAACCTTCATTTCTCTTGGAATTCACTCCCACTGTGGATGAATGCTGACTGAGAGGCCAATCTGAGTCGTCCTCTCTCGGATTTCCACCAGGTTCCCCCTGTTTGCCCGTGCTGACTTGGATTCCACCACCCAAGTGGATCCAGGAATCCTGGGTCCCACTAGCCGTTGTCCCCCACTACCAGGCCTGAGTGGAAGCCTGAGCTGGCCTTCCACTTGGAAAAGCCTATAAATAGACAAACGTTGAAGCTTTGAAGGGGGCGAAGGCATTGATTAAGAGAAAACTCTGCCTAAATTCACCCTCACTCTCTCTCTCCCTCACACCAGCTCCCTTCCCTCTCTTCACCAGCAACTGTCCTCCCACCTGCCAACTCCCTTCAAACACCCACACTGCCCAGCACCCTCACCAAACCTTCTCTTCTTTCCTCTCTCCATCGTCCCACTGTCATCTCTCCTCCACCAATACAAAAAACTCCTTCCTCTCAACCAATACCGTCCCAAATCCTCTCTCCTCACCAACACCACTCGGTACAGCCCCTCTCCTCACCAGCACCCTTCACACCTCACTGTTCAGCATCCTGAGACCAACTCTCCTGCTCCATCACTCGGTTTCTCAAACTTTCACCCGGTATTCTACTATTTTCACTCGGTTTTCCCATTTTCACTCGGTTTTCCCATTTTCACTCAGTTTTTCCATTTTCACTCGATTTTTTCCATTTTTCACTCGGTTTTCTCTTCTCCCACTCAGTTTTCGCTCATTTTTCCCTCTCCTCTTCGAACTTACTGTTCCCCTTTCTCTCTTGTAGCTTCTGCTACCTTCCCTCTTTTGCTTCGTAATAAAAATAATAAAAGGAAATGGATGTTTCATGGGTTTTCTTTCAAATCTAAATAAAATAAAAAAAAGAAACAAATCATTTTTAGTCAGTGTCATACGGAAAATACTTCCGTCTACACAACCTCTATAAGATCCGTACACGTACAAAGAACTTCGTCTTGTATGGGTTCATCACTAAGATGATACCTACCAACATTTCCCTAATCTTTTCCTAAAAAAACATCTAAAGAACTACGTGACCCTGATTTCTCGAAGGCTCGAGAATACGTAGGAGCAGGAAATAGTTCCTGTCAGGCCCATCTTCCTTTATTTAATTTTTAGAGTTTCCATTTTTGTCTTGCTATCAAAAGGAGGAGCGAAATTAATTTGGACGAGACGTCCTGTTAATCTCATATTTTTTAAATATCTCTTTAAAAAAAAGAAGGAGCGAGGTTAATTTAGACGAGACGTCTTGTTAATCTCATATTTTTGTATTATTTCTTTAAAAGAAGTAGCGAGGTTAATTTGGACGAGACATCCTGTTAATCTTATATCTTTTTTAATATTTTTTTAAAAAGAAGGCGGAGCGAGATTAATTTGGACGAGACGTCCTGTTGATCTCATGTAAATATTTTGTGGTTATTTTTTTGTTTATTTTTATATATTTCGACATCTCGTATATTTTCTTTTCATGAAGAAGTTAAAATAATTAATGGATTAATTATAATGCGCGCTATCAAATTGAGGTAACCGTTTCTATAACGGACAGTTGTGAGGTGCTAATACCTTCCTCACCTGTAATCAGACTCCCGAATCATGGAATTTCGTTTTTATAACTAGTGCTTTAACGAAAGGTTTTTTTCAGTATTTTATCCTAAAAAATATTGGTGGCGACTCACTGTTTATTTTTAAAATCGTTTTGAGGGTCGGCCGCGCCGCCGCGATCCCGGTCGCGACAGTTGCGATCACGAGAAAGCACCTTGCGAGGCTGCTAGAGGGAGTACCCCTTGCGAGGCGGGAAACCCATGACTATGAATGAATGATTATGGTGGTTGCGATCACCCATTGGTATGAAATCGGATCCGTGCATATGCATTAAACAGTTGACATGTGCATTAGCCATAGATGCATGGTATTTGAGATGGGATGACCACGAGAGATGAGAAACCCCTTGCGAGGAGGAAGTGAATAAAGAATTAATAAAATGATGATAATGATTGTGAATGCCCTTGTTGATAAGTGGCAATGTGATTGTGTATGTGCTTGTGCTTGCTTATGTTGTGAAATACGTTTTATGAGGGTTGTATACCTATTATATCAATGTGATGATGATTGAATGATGAATTAATGATTTTATAGCAAAGCACACATGATGATTGTATGCATGTACACATAATCACAATATATTTATATTCGTCATTTTGAATGTATAACTCACTCTCCTATGTGGTCTCATTTTTAGCATTGTGATGTAGGGTCGCCATGGGATGAGATGGGACTTTTGAATTGAAGTTTTGGCGAAGGTAAATAGTGGTAATGAAAGTGCCTTGGTCAGCATCATTTATAAGTTCTTATGTAATGAATAAATTGTTTATGATGATATAGATGATTTAGTGAATTTAGTCATGTATAAAATAATCCTTCATATTTAGGAATGGTGAATATATGTATATATGTAGTATGTAAGAGATGATTTAATGTGTACTAGAAGGATTGAAATTGAATGATGTACATTGATGATAGTGATAGTTGGGAGAAGATCCACGGATGTATATGTATATATATAATTATGTCTTGGGCAATGCATGCGTATGTTGTGAGTGAATTAGACGGGCTTTGTTCTATTAGGTCTATGTCAGGTATTTGCATGCTTTGCCGAGCCTTTTCTCATATCGTCATATATGGGACTAGGCGTATGCCTGGTATACACATTCTTCTTCCGCTGTAAACTCTATTATTTTGTATACCATTATGGGTAAGTTGGTTATCGATCCAGTCATATCTTATTAATTCATACTCTTCGGTTTTCTGTGATTCAGGTTTCGGTGTGACATCGGACTTACTTTAGAACGTGAAAAATTTACTCATATTTTATTAATCATTATGTTGATCACATCAGAATTCGAGCCCGGAAAACCGTGGTGTTACAATAATGATGGTTGAATGAATGATTGATGTATTTTCTAAATGTATGATGCCTTGCGTGATGACAATGTATGTATAGATGCATAATTACATGTTTTTCCTTGAATAGATGCAATGCCTTGTGTCTATGTTATGAAATGAAGATTGATTCTTGTGATGGTTAATTGTGGAATAATACCTTGATGAGGTTATGAATTTGTAGAGTGTGTTGAAGACATATTAATTGCTTTCCATGTGTGGATTGACTTAGCATAATACTTGACTATTATGATCTTGATGATTGTGAATGATATGCATTGAAAGAATACCATGTGTGTATATGTCTGATGGTGTGTCACTAACCATGATGTTAAATATGAATTTTATCCCTATTTGAGAGGGTGAGATATTCCTTGCGAGGTTAAGGCTTGCATAAGCATTGTTGCATATATAGCATGGCATGCATTGCATATCATTTGAATATTGTTGCGATCACAAAAGAAAGTCTTGCAGGACTAGTATGATGATATTGAAAAGTGGTTGCGATCACTTGGTACTTGAAATGAAAAGAACCTGCGAGTTTCTATGATATTGAGCCGGTGGTTGCGATCACCTGGTGGATGAAATGAAAGGCCCTGCGGGACCATTAAAATTGAATATGTGGTTATGATCACAAATGAAGGATCCTGCGGGATTCCATGTGAAGGGAGTACCCCATGCGTGGCAAAAAACCATTATGAATTGAAATGAAACGTGGTTGTGATTACGAGATATACCTTGCGGGGTTATGAGAAGGGTGTAACACCCTAAATTTTAAAATAAAGGATTAATTAAGGAGATAAATATTAAATAATTAAATTTGGGTTATTTAATGTTCCAAAATATTAGAAATAAATAAATTAAGATTTTGGGGAACTGTTTATAATTTATTGGAACCGGGTAAGCTGAAAATGAGCCCGGTTGAAATATGGGTGTCAGACCAAGTATCTCCGATTGGGATGATATTGGTTAAGGATGTTAAGGATGTTATTGGGAATCCGGCTATATATTCGGAATAATTTTTGGATAAAGTTTTGAGCCCAAACCGAGATCCTGTTTGCTATAAAATGATGAATCTTTAATAAGGGAAAAAAAAATAAAACCAAATGGCCTATTTTTCCCTTCTTATTTCCGTCAGCTTCTTGGATTTCTCTTAACAAACACTTTACTTCTTCTTCTTCTCTATTCTTCTCCTTTATTTCCTCTTATACTTCTCTTCAAAAACCCTAAGCAAAAGGGTGATGGCTCTCTTCTCCTTTCCCATTTTCGTTCTTGAAGGAGCTTGGAAGAGTTTGGAGCTTGAAGTCTTACCCTCCTTTCTCCTCATTTTCGTGTGGTTTCCCTTTCTTCGAAAACTCTCTCATTCCTTCTCTTGAGGTAAGCTCTTGCTATTTCTCAATAGTATGAACTATAGGTTTTTGGGTTTTGATGTTGGGAAAGTGATTTAATGAGTGTTGTTGGGTTATTAGAGAAACCCTAACCCTATGATTTGGGGGAAATGTAAAATATGAGTGGAGAAGCATTTATTATGTTGATGCTTGTTATTGGTGAGGCGAAATGATGTTATCAATGGTGAATGGCCATTAATCAAGCTTAATGGTTGTTGGGAACCATTAATGTGGGAACCCATTAATGGGTTTGACATTAAATGTGTATAATAATAAACATAGACGCGTAAACTGTGGTGGTTGTGGTAGAATGAATGAAATAAATTGGGACTTGAGAGTTAAGATGCTGGAAGACACCAAGTAAATGAATATGAATGTTAGGCCGAGGTGGTTGAATAGAAAATAATTGTGTGATATATTGTGATGTAGGAAATAACCCCATCGACGAGGCGAAACCATCTGATCGTGGTGATTACTACTTCTCTTGAGGTAGGATGGGGTAACTATTCTAAATGCATGATTTCAACCATTGATGATGTGAAAATATATGTATATGATTGTGCTTAATTATTGCTTGTGCGGACGATGTAATGATTTTATGATTTGAGTGCATTTAGAATGATTGATATTATGTGACATATATTTGGGAAGATGAACATGATATTAAACTGGTCTGAGCCAGAGTCAATGATCCGGTATGGGACCAGCCACGAGAGTCAGTAGATGGCTGAGGTTTTATACCGGTGCTGTATGTATCCGGTATGATTATCCGGTATCCTAATGAGAGGAGACCGATCTTGATGTCCTAAGTTTAACCTACTGAGTCGGTATTACACACAGAACGAATGAAGTGATATCCGAACTTTGATGCCGGTAGCGAGACCGAATTAGGTATTGTGTCAAATATGTTGATGAGATATGTCATGATGGTGTGAGACCATGTTTTGAATTTAAATCAATTATGTGAAATATCTCAATTATGTATATGTGATTTGATAAATGTGATTGCCACTAACTGCCGATGTGTGTGAGTTCTAACGAGAATTGGTAACGAATGAGAATATTGAAATCCACTATGAAACATCCTAAGTTCAATTTGAGAATAAACCGAGACCAGGAAAATTTTTCCAAAATCGGAGTGGATGCAAGGGCAGAATGAGTAGCTGAGAGTTAAGGAGGGTAGAATTAGGAGAAGAAGAAGAGGGAAGGAATACAAACCATCCACAAGGCAAACAGCGGAAGGTGCAGGACATGAGCGAACCCAACAGCACCAACTCGCTCAGGCGGGATTCAATATCGCTCAAGCGAGACAACACGACACGCTTGGGCGAAGTTCGCATAGCTTAAGCGTAACCCATTAGAGACCTTCCTTACGCTTACACTCGCTGGAGCGAGCACTTAGCCGCTGAGGCGAGTAACTCCACTCGGTATTCCCATCACTCAGATTTTAGAATCTATGTTCACTCGGAAAGGTCCTTACTCACGATTCATTCAGATTAACCCCCTTATACTCACAAGCTCCTTTTCGGGAGTTTACCACACACTTCATAACTTCATTCCTTCAAGCCACGAATGTTGACCACTCGGGAGGTGATTCCCATAGTCATTTCACTCGGATTCCACACGTAAATTTCACTTGGAATATTCTTCACGGTCTTTTATCACTCGGGTATTTCACTCGTTCTTCACTCGGCACATACAGTCGCTCTTACTCAAGTTCCCTCACCAAATCAAGCCTCACCTAAGAATCTTCTAGCTTCCAATAAGTTTACTACAATGGATTTCACTCAGAACCTTATAGATTTCTCATCAGTCGGAAACACTCACTCGGAAGGTTCTCACTCGGAAGCATATTGTTATCCCCTATTCGGGGAAATCCTAACAGTCTATACTACCTCATTCACTCGGAAACATCTAAACCTTTCTTCACTCGAGGTAAAGTCACTATTTCGCTTCCCACAGCAATAACTTAGTTCCGTTTTTACCTAAGGTCATGCTAACCTCACACGCTCGGAAAAGTACGTATATATATATATATCACTCGGTCATCACACACAGCATCGAATAAACATGCAGTATGACATATATAGGAATGTATATGAATATTTACAGGCACATCGTCATACTCTCAACCCGAGAGAGTTCAAATTCTGACATAGAAAGACAAAGACCAAAATACGAGCCGGCCAAGGCTTAACAAAACCTTATACACAGTATATACATATACACATCTATCCCCATAGTGCATAGTCGCCTCACTCGACATGCAGCTCCTTCTTCATTCATCATTCCGAGAGACGTTCACTGTAAATTATAGCCACAGTAGGGGTGAGCTTTTACATATAAAATGACAGTTAGTGACTCGGCATCAGCATCAATACACACACTCATGTTCACTCGGGTTGCATTCAATTTAAATTTAAGCCATGCAGAATATGATATATTCAGTGACACACACTTACATACATATTACGTGAACCTCATTTTCATTCGTACAAAAGCATGCATCAACTCATTCGAAATTTATTCATATCACTCCGAGCCATACCACTCGTACTATCCTAATCAACATTGCATCTACATGCATGCCTGCGGATCCGACTTAGGCAATGATTTTCAGTTACAGGTTCCCTTACTGACCTTTCATCCATTAGCCCTTCCCGCGTGGTACCGGCCTCCCATTGACGTCTCGAGACTTAACTCTAGCTCCTACGGCTACCACGAGCTCTCACAGGATCTAGCCAAGGGTCTGTAGCTGGAGATCATTCCTTTGGGGGCTCTTGACCTTCCACGGGTCACTCCGTTCCTGTACATGCAGCCTATGTGCTTTAACAACGAGCATCCTCGCTTATCCGACTCATTCCTCGTAACCATTAGTGTCATAACCGATCCAACATGGTTCCTACATTCAATCGTCCATCGTACCAGCATACATAGCAATCAAACGGTTTATATTTACAACATCCCAGATGAAATCAGCCAACAGTCACACATACATATCTTCTCGGTATTAACAGTAATAAGAACATGCACCACACGCGTTTATGTAAAAATGACTATCAGAATTCAGCATAACAACCCTGAATACATGCATATAAATGTATAACCATAATCAGGACTCTGCTATCACACACATGGTATTCAAGGATTAACAATCATGCATTGCACCAGTCATCATAGACACATTTGTACACACGCAAGGCAATACGTTCATCTGGTACCGTCCATAAACCATGCATTTGACATGCAAGTGCCCCCTACCTACTGAAGGGACTCGAGAAGCTCTTCTGTTTTCCGACGTTTGGTCTGATGCTCTATTTGCCTCGTTCAGTCCCCCTCGCACAGTTGTACTCTGCAATCGGCTCGGGGATAGGAAGTTGTTCTTCCTCCGCTTCGATGATCGTCCTTCACCAACCGTAGGAGACTCTGACTCTTCTGCAGCACCGTCGTCATGGGTGTCCAGAAATAGAGAACAAAGACAGGGGAGAAGAGAAGAAGACGAAGAACGAAGAAGAGAAGAAAAGAGAGAATGAAGCAGTAGAGGAAAAGGGAGTCTGAAGGGAAAAATGAATAACCATAGTGACCTTGGGCATATATATGTGCACGAAGAAAAGAAGAGTGGGGTGGGAAAGCGTGAATCGGCAGTTCCACTAAGCCACACGCTCCAATCATAATCAACCAGTCATCATAATTAATCATAATTAATTGGCCATTAAATTCTTAAGTTAGATTAATTAAGTTAATTATAATTAACAAGAAATTTTCCACTTTGCAATTATTATCTTAATGGCTTAATTCCGTTCGGTAATAATTTTTAAATCGGGATGTTACAATTCTCCCCCTCTTAAAAGAATTTCGTCCCCGAAATTCACTCGGTAACTCACCTTAGTAAACAACTCGGGGTACTGTTGCCTCATGGCATCCTCGCGTTCCCAGGTATAAGAGGTATACCCGTCTTGTTGCCATTCTACTTCAACCAGTTGTACATCTTTGCTCCTCAAACGCTTTACCGATCGGTCCACGATTCTAGTCGGTACAGTCACAGTGGTCAGATCTTCCTTGATCTCCACTCCATCATCCGGCATTGTGTGAGTAGAATCGGGTAGATATTTTCTTAGTTGAGACACATGAAACACATTATGCAATCGGGATAGGTGAGTCGGTAATGCTATTCGGTATGCCATGGAACCGATCCGCTCTAATACTTCGTAAGGTCCAATGTATCGGGGGCTCAACTTCCCACTTTTCAAGGCTCTCCCGACTCCTTTACTCGGTGAAATCTTTAGAAATATCCTATCTCCGACTGAAAACTCCAGTGGTTTAGTCCGTTAATCATGGTAGCTTTTCTGCCTATCCTGAGATGCCTTCATCTTTTTCCTTATTACTTGGATTTGTTCTGAGGTTTGTTTCACAATTTCCAGCCCCAATAGTAAACTTTCACCCGTTTCCGACCAACAGAGTAGGGATCGGCATTTTCGACCATACAGTGCTTCGTAGGGTGCCATACCAATACTGTTGTGGTGGCTATTGTTGTATGTGAATTTGATTAAGGGAAGATACTGCTCCCAGCACCCACCATGTTCCAACATACACGCCCTCAACAAGTCTTCTAAACTTTGTATCGTTCGCTCGGATTATCCATCCGATTGGGGGTGGTAGGCGGAACTTAGCCAAAGTTTCGTGCCCAATTCCTGGTGCAGGCTGGTCCAAAACTGGGACGTGAATCTAGGATCTCTATCCGATACGATAGAAGTCGGCACACCATGCAGTCAGACAACTTCGCGAATATAAATCTGGGCTAACTTATGTAACGGGTATCTCATGTTCACAGACAGGAAGTGCGCGCTTTTCGTCAATCGGTCAACAATGACCCAAATGGCATCATGACCTGCTCGTGTTTTAGGTAATCCCATGACAAAGTCCATGGCGATTGAGTCCCATTTCCACACGGGGATCTCCAGGGGTTGCAATGCACCGTACGGCTTCTGGTGCTCGACTTTCGATTTCTGACAGGTGATACACTGAGCCACATATTCCGCTACATTTCTTTTTAATCTGGGCCACCAGAATTGTAGTCATAGATCATGGAACATCTTTGTAGTACCCGGGTGAATACTCAGCAGGCTCTTATGGGCTTCATCAAGCACCATCCTTCTTAATTCTCCTCCACCCGGCACATATAACCTATTCTTTACTCGGAAAATCCCATCCGGTCCCTCGGTCAGAGACAAGTCCTTACCCTTGGCCTGAGTCGCCTTCATCTCAGCCAAGTAGGGGTCTGACTTCTGCTGCTCGAACACCAATTTCAAGAACTGATTGGCAATCTTCAATGTACCGAGCATTATCTTCCGAGATGAAGGAACGTCAACATGTAAATTCATGTCTCAGAATTGCTCCAATAACTCCACCTCCTTCACCATCATCACTTCCATATGGAGGGATTTCTGACTCAACGCGTCGGCAACAACATTCGCCTTACCCGGATGATACTTCAGCTCAAAGTCGTAATCCTTTAAAAATTCCATCCATCTCCTCTGCCTCATGTTCATCTCTTTCTGGTCGAATAAATATTTGAGGCTTTTGTGGTCGTTGTACACTTCAAACTTAGAACCGTACAAGTAATGCCTCCATATCTTCAACGTGAAAACCACAGCTGCCAATTCCAAGTCATGGGTCGGATAATGCTATTCATGAGGTCTCAATTGCCGAGAGGCATAAGCTATCACTTGGTCCTTCTGCATCAGTACGCACCCCAGGCCGAGTCCTGACACATCACAATAAACCATGAAGCTCTCTTGCAAGTTTGGCAATGCCAACACTGGAGCGGTCGTCAACTTATTCTTCAACTCTCGAAAACTGCTCTCGCACTCGGAACTCCAAACGAAAGGGACGTTTTTCCGAGTCAATTTAGTCAGTGGCAAAGCAAGTTTAGAAAATCCTTCAATAAACCTTCTATAGTAGCCAGCTAGGCCCATAAAGCTTCTTATCTCCGATACCGACTTGGGTCTCTCCCATGCCATTATAGCTGCCACCTTTGATGGGTCTACCGAGACACCTTCCATGGAAATTACATGTCTAAGAAAGTGGATCTTATCCATCTAGAAATCGCACTTCAAAAGTTTTGCAAACAACTGCTTCTCCTTCAATACTTGAAGTACCGCTCGGAGGTTTTCCTCATGCTCTTCAGGGGTCTTAGAATAGATTAAGATATCATCAATAAAAACTACTACGAATCGGTCAAGATATGGGTGGAATATGTTGTTCATGTAATTCATGAATACAGCTGGGGCGTTTGTCACACCAAACGGCATCACTACATACTCGTAGTGGCCATACCGAGTCCTAAAGGCAGTCTTTGGAATATCCGAGTCCTTCACCCGGATTTGGTGGTATCCCGATCGTAAATCGATCTTCGAGAAGACTGAAGCACCACGCAGTTGGTCAATCAAATCGTCGATTCTGGGCAATGGGTATCGGTTCTTAATCGTGAGCTTGTTTAGCTGTCGGTAATCTATGCATAATCTCATGCTGCCATCCTTCTTTTTGACAAGCAGCACAGGTGCGCCCCATGGTGATACACTCGGTCGAATGAACTGCTTCCCGAGTAACTCATCCACCTGCTTTTTCAATTCAGCCAATTTTGATGGGGACATTCTATAAGGTGCACTGGAGACTGGCTTGACTCCAGGAATCAAGTCTATAGAGAATTCAACTTCTCTAGTCGGAGGGACACCCGCACATCCTCCGGAAACACCTCGGGGAATTCGTAAACAGTCAGGATATCGCTCACTCGGGCTCTACTCTCTCCCTCAGTTAAACAAAGCATCATAAACAACTGAACTATACCTTGTACCGTGTAGTCCTCATTGCTCTGCCTTGGAAAAATTACTCTTCGGTTTCGACAGTCCACCAACACCTTGTTGGCTGAAAGCCAATCTATGCCAAGTACAATGTCGAGATCTTTTAGAGGTACACACACCAAGTCGAAGGTGAAACTCCGATCGTCCAACATAAATGTTATGTCCTTACACATCGTCGATGTCAGCACCTTAGTGCCAGTCGGATTGGCTACTTCCAAAGTCTGATCCATATACACAGTCAGTAACTTGAAACGTCTTACACACTCGTCGGCTATAAAAGAATGGGTAGCTCCAAAATCAAAAACTACATTAAGGGTATATCTACCAAGTAAGCACTTACTTTGCACCAAGTCATTCGCTTGTGCAGCCTCCTCAACGTTGATGGCGTATACTCTCCCAGCAGCCGGTTGGTCGGTATTTCTCTTTCGGTTGTTTAGAGCAAATATCATATTTCCTCTGGCTCCATTACCTCTGCCCCCCGATCCTTGGCCACCATTTCCACGGCCTCTCCCTCGGAAGCCTCCATGATGCATGTGGGCGTTTGCTTGGCGTAATTGAGGATAGTCGGGGCAAATGTGCCCCTTCTCATTGCAATGAAAACATATGACATCTCCTCCACCATCACAATTCTGAGCAAAGTGGTCGCCACCACATTTAAAACACTTGCCATATCTGTCCCCCTTGACTACCCCGACCTTTATATCTAGCAGAGGGTCCACTTCTTCCAACGTTACCTGATCTCTTGAAGCGTGACTGTTGAGGCCTCAAGGAGGGTTCTGTCTTACTGCTCTGGCCCAAATGGGCCTTGTCATCTTCTTCAAAAATCCTACATTTATTCACCAGCACCGGGAAGCTTCTAATTTCCTGATATCTGCAAGCTCTTTTAATGTCCGATCGTAGTCCGTTCTCAAATTTGAGGCATTTAAAACTCTCAGTCCCGGGTTGTTGGAAGGGCGGATAAAACAGACACAACTCTTCAAATCTGGCTGCGTATTCTTCTACAGACATGGAACCCTGTTTCAGTTCCATAAATTCCAGTTCCTTCCAACTACTCACTGTGTCGGGGAAATATTTTTCTAGGAAGCATGTTTTGAAATTTTCCCAGGTCAGCTGGGTGTCAGCATCAACCAGTCGGTTTCTGGCGATCTTCCACCAATTTTCTGCTTCGTCCCGCAGCATGTACACTGCGCACTCCACCTTTTGGGCCTCGGTACAGTGAAGGCCCCCAAATATCCTCTCTAACTCTTGAGTCCACTTGTAAGCTGCCTCGGGGTTAAGTCCCCCTTGGAACTCACTCAGCTTCCTCTTTAGGAAGCGATCCAATACTTGGCCATCTTCAGCTCGAGGCTGGCCCTGCCTCTCAAACACGTCAACAAAATGTTGGAATGCCACGGCTATGGCTTCCCTGCTTTGACGATTCATCATTACTTATCCTGAAATTAACACCCCTTCACGGATAAGTATACAAGTTACTCACTACCGATCGGATCTCATCCCAACATTCAATAACTATAGCACATTATACCATTCCTATATATCACATAATTAATCAGACCAGGATAGGAATAATCTCCTATCCTCAATTCAATATTTCAACATCGTTCATGTTCAACAGAATATCACAATAATAATGACCACTCGGTCATAATGCACACAACTGCTTACATTCGGTAAGCATACCTTGGCCTTGGACCTTTTAGGTCTGCTCTGATACCAAAATGAAACATCCTAAGTTCAATTTGAGAATAAACCAAGACCAGGAAAATTTTTCCAAAATCGGAGTGGATGCAAGGGCAGAATGAGTAGCTGAGAGTTAAGGAGGGTAGAATTAGGAGAAGAAGAAGAGAGAAGGAATACAAACCATCCACAAGGCAAACAGCGGAAGGTGCAGGACATGAGCGATCCCAACAGCACCGACTCGCTCAGGCGGGATTCAATATCGCTCAAGCGAGACAACACGACACGCTTGGGCGAAGTTCGCATAGCTTAAGCGTAACCCATCAGAGACCTTCCTTACGCTCACACTCGCTGGAGCGAGCACTTAGCCGCTGAGGCGAGTAACTCCACTCGGTATTCCCATCACTCAGATTTTAGAATCTATGTTCACTCGGAAAGGTCCTTACTCACGATTCATTCGGATTAACCCCCTTATACTCACAAGCTCCTTTTCGGGAGTTTACCACACACTTCATAACTTCATTCCTTCAAGCCACGGATGTTGACCACTCGGGAGGTGATTCCTATAGTCATTTCGCTCGAATTCCACACGTACATTTCACTCAGAATATTCTTCATGGTCTTTTATCACTCGGGTATTTCACTCATTATTCACTCGGCATATACAGTCCCTCTTACTCAAGTTCCCTCACCAAATCAAGCCTCACCTAAGAATCTTCTAGCTTCCAATAAGTTTACTACAACGGATTTCACTCAGAACCTTATAGATTTCTCATCAGTCGGAAACACTCACTCGGAAGGTTCTCACTCAGAAGCATATTGTTATCCCCTATTCGGGGAAATCCTAACAGTCTATACTACCTCATTCACTCGGAAACATCTAAACATTTCTTTACTCGGGGTAAAGTCACTATTTCACTTCCCACAGCAATAACTTAGTTCTGTTTTTACCTAAGGTCATGCTAACCTCACACGCTCGGAAAAGTACGTATATATATATATATATATATATCACTCGGTCATCACACACAGCATCGAATAAACATGCAGTATGACATATATAGGAATGTATATGAATATTTACAGGCACATCGTCATACTCTCAACCCGAGAGAGTTCAAATTCTGACATAGAAAGACAAAGACCAAAATACAAGCCGGCCAAGGCTTAACAAAACCTTATACATAGTATATACATATACACATCTATCCCTATAGTGCATAGTCGCCTCACTCGGCATGTAGTTCCTTCTTCATTCATCATTCCGAGAGACGTTCACTGTAAATTATAGCCACAGTAGGGGTGAGCTTTTACATATAAAATGACAGTTAGTGACTCGGCATCAGCATCAATACACACACTCATGTTCACTCGGGTTGTATTCAATTTAAATTTAAGCCATGCAGAATATGATATTTTCAGTGACACATACTTACATACATATTACGTGAAGCTCATTTTCATTCGTACAAAAGCATGCATCAACTCATTCAAAATTTATTCGTATCACTCCGAGCCATACCACTCATACTATCCTAATCAACATTGCATCTACATGCATGCCTGCGGATCCGACTTAGGCAATGATTTTTAGTTACAGGTTCCCTTACTGGCCTCTCGTCCATTAGCCCTTCCCGCGTGGTACCGGCCTCCCATTGACGTCTCGAGACTTAACTCTAGCTCCTACGGCTACCACGAGCTCTCACAGGATCTAGCCAAGGGTCTGTAGCTAGAGATCATTCCTTTGGGGGCTCCTGACCTTCCACGGGTCACCCCGTTCCTGTACATGCAGCCTATGTGCTTTAACAACGAGCATCCTCGATTATCCGACTCATTCCTCGTAACCATTAGCGTCATAACCGATCCAACATGGTTCCTACATTCAATCGTCCATCGTACCAGCATTCATAGCAATCAAACGGTTCATATATACAACATCCCAGATGAAATCAGCCAACAGTCACACATACATATCCTCTCGGTATTAACAGTAATAGGAATATGCATCACACACGTTTATGTGAAAATGACTATCAGAATTCAGCACAACCCTGAATACATGCATATAAATGTATAACCATAATCAGGACTCTGCTATCACACACATGGTATTCAAGGATTAACAATCATGCATTGCACACAGTCATCATAGACACATTCGTACGCATGCAAGGCAATACGTTCATCCGGTATCGTCTATAAACCATGCATTTGTACGCACACAGTCATCATAGACTCTTCTGCAGCATCGTCATCATGAGTGTCCAGAAACAGAGAACAAAGACAGGGGAGAAGAGAAGAAGACGAAGAACGAAGAAGAGAAGAAAAGAGAGAACGAAGTAGTAGAGGAAGAGGGAGTCTGAAGGGAAAAATGAATAACCATAGTGACCTTGGGCATATATATGTGCACGAAGAAAAGAAGAGTGGGGTGGGAAAGCGTGAATCGGCAGTTCCACTAAGCCACACACACCAATCACAATCAACCAGTCATCACCATTAATCATAATTAATCAGCCATTAATTTCTTAAGTTAGATTAATTAAGTTAATTATAATTAACAAGAAATTTTCCACTTTGCAATTATTATCTTAATGGCTTAATTCTGTTCGGTAATTAATTTTTAAATCGGGATGTTACACACTATGTGGTAGTAGTAAATAGACGATCGATTGAGTGGCATTTAGGATGCACAATGTGAGAGTGCATTGATTGGCATTTGCATCCATGGCATATCATTCGCTGTTTATATGGAATGTTAGGGGTTCCAATAGGCAGGCCCAGTGAGAGAGCGGCCCAGTGTAGGGGTATACTGTTATTGCTCCCTAGTGATTCGAGAAATCACGAAGCTGCCCTTAGTTCTGTGACGAGGCACCCTATGTGGCAGGCCCTGTGGGAGGGCGGCTCTGTGATAAGTAGTTTACCTCGGTGTTCGATAGGGCATGGCTCCCTTGATGTGTGTTCGGGGGAGGCCCGTAGCACTTTGGCAAGTAAGGCCATGATTGATGATCCGCAGTCACGGGGTGACTAGTGCTGTAGATGGACGAGAGCGGTTTGGTACCAGTAAAAGTATGATGTTGTAAGCATGCACAAATTGAGATATGTGTACACATTTTACTACTGTAGTAGGGGCATAGTAACACACCTATGCTTGTCCCACACTTGATATGTTGTTGTGTCCCACAGTCGGATCCGCACTTGAAAATAATTCTGTTGTGTATATGCATTAGCTTTAAAAGCATTTGCATGTAGCCGGAGATATGCCTAGTTAATAGCCCGTGGTGGCGATGGATGATTGTTAAATAGAGAGAAAATAAATCGAGGTACTAACATTAAAAGTGTAATGATTATTGAGAATGTTAAAGATATATTATATATGATATTTCCTTACGAATATATTTATTTGGACATGTATTGTGCTGTGATAGAATGATGTAGCATGTGTGTGAAGCTTGTGATGTTTTCTTGAAAAATAAATATGATGCACACATGTATAAATATCATCATAATGTATGACTTTGGTATATTTGGATTATGTTACTCACCTCCTAGTTGCCATTTTTAAGTTTGATATAGGTATGATGTAAAACCCTACTCTTTTGGAGGTCGAGGATTCATGAAGGTAAATATGAAAAGAATATGGGTGAGCCTTGGCTGGCATATATGTATTCATCTTGTATAGCATATGGTGTGTACATGCTTATTTTGAAATCAATTTGATGATAGTTGATTTTGGAGGTCATGTAGGAAAATTAGACCTTATGTGTATGGCTAATTTTCATTAATGACCTGGAAAATGTATAAATGATATTATTATTATTATTATTATGAAATTATATTTCTATTGCTTATCAAATCGATGAGGCATCTTTCATCCTTTTTTGGTAGATATTTTAATAACCCTTGAATTTAGTTTTATCTTCCGCTTTTCCCTTGTGACAGCCTCAAGTCCGGTCGTCCGAGGTGCACTTTGATACCTTTCTCATATCTTCATATATGAGATAGGTTATCCTAATGATCTGGGGTAATTACTCGACTTTATATATATATAGAATTTCTTCTACTTACAATTATTTTAAAACCTTAAAAAATTTATCCCTATTTTCGGGCCGGGGTGCTACAACCTGGTATCAGAGCATTGATTGCTCATTGATGAATTATATGAATTAAATGTTGTTAAAAAGTGATTGTCACTTAATGTTGACATGTCATAGTTATAGTTAAGCATTATTGGAGCTTGAATTGCTCATTGCTTTTTATTGTGATTGATATTAAGCCTGACCAGGCATTTCCTTTTCCATATTTACCTTCATATTATGAATATATTATGATGATATTTGTATTAATGATAGACGATGATGACTGGTAAATATTGAGGAAAGAAACACAAGGTTTCTAATTATGTTTGTGTTATGTGTATAGAGTGATTGATCGTGAATAGGCGTAATATTGACGCAGCCACTATGGCTGAAGCCTTTAATCGGTTTGCTGATATCCTAGAACGACAACAACAACCTGTTGGTCAGCCAAATCATGGTCTTGATCGATTTCTCAAGCGGAAGCCTTCTGAATTTCATGGAGGCTATAAACCGGAGGACGCTTATGTTTGGATCTGTGACTTAGAACGGATATTTGCTAGTATGGAGTGTGCGAAAGCTTAGAAAGTCAAATACGCGGTGTTTATGGTCTGAGATAAAGCTGAATCTTGGTGGATTCTCACTCGTGGGCGTATGATTGCGGCTCATACTCCTTTGGACTGGGAGAACTTTAAGGTTGAGTTCCTTAGGAAGTACTTTCCTGAGAGCTACAAGAACAAGAAAGAGCTTAAGTTTATGGAGCTAAAACAAGGAAGCATGTCAATGGAGGAATATGCCTCGAAGTTTGAAGAGCTGTGTGTGTTTTACCCTCCTTTCCAACAGGAAGGTATCGAAGCTTCAAAATGTGTTAAGTTTGAGAACGGATTGCGCCAAGAGATTAAGAAGGCGATTTGTCACCAAGAGATTAGGAGTTTTCCTACTCTTGTGAACAAGTGTAGAATTTTTAAAGAGAATGATGTGGCTCCTAAAAGTTATTCGGGACATGATCAAAGACTAAAGGGTCAATCCCCTAACTTCAAGAAGAAGGGCAACTTTAAGAGTAATAGACAAATTGTATATGGGTCCTCTTCTTTTAGAGTCGAACATGGTGGTGGAAGGCATGGTACAAATGGTGGCCGAGGTGGTGGCCAAGGACTTCGATGTTTCCGGTGTGGTGGAAACGATTTAGCCCGTGAATGTGGAAATAAAGAGGTTGTGGTGTGCTATCGATGCAACCAACTGGGACACATTCATCTCGATTGTCCTTTAAACGCTATGGATGTAGTGGCTGGCAATGATGGAAACTGGGGTGGCTATGGTGCTTTTAGAGGCCGTGGTTGCGGAATCGGTAATGGCGGCCGCAATAGTAGTCGTAATGGCAACGGAAATGGTGGCAACGGTCGTGGAAATGGGAACGGATGAGGTAATGGCAATGGTGGCCGGAATGGTCACAATCATGGTGCTAATCAACAAACTGCTGGAAGAGTATTTGCTGTGACCGGTGAAGAAGCAGCTCAAGCTGATAACCTAGTTAAAAGTAAGTGTGTGATACTCAGAAATTCTGTGTATGTTATTTATGATTCGGGTGCGACCCATTCTTTTATATCTAAAGATTGTGTGCAGCGATTGAGATTGTCGGTGTGCCTAATGAAAAATGCTCTTATGGTTACTACCCCAACCAGTGCTTGTCTCAGATCGGTTAACTGATGTAATAACGTTGATATGCTCCTAGAAGGGAGGAAGTTTGTTACTTCTTTCATTTGCCTACCTATGAAGCGCTTAGAGATCATTCTTGGTATGGATTGGCTCTCCGCCAATAAAGTCTTAGTTGACTGTCAACAACGGACTGTCATTTTCCCTTCTTCAGATGTGGGGAAATTTGATGTGCAAGGTATACCTCAACTTTGCATACTATTATCTCTTGCTGATGGGACAAATGGTCCCGATCCCTTAAATATTCCCGTTGTGTCTGAATTTCTGGATGTATTTCCTGATGAGGTACCCGGTTTACCTCCTCCACACAAGGTGGAGTTTTCTATTGATCTTGTTCCTGGAGCGGATCCTGTTTCCCGAGCGCCGTATCGGATGTCTCCTATGGAATTAACCGAGTTGAAGAGACAAGTTGAAGAGTTATTAGAACGAGAGTTTATTCGCCCAAGTGTGTCTCCTTGGGGTGCGCCTATTTTATTGGTGAGAAAGAAAGATGAAAGTATGAAGTTATGTGTGGACTATTGACAACTTAACAAGTTGACCATTAAAAACCGATATCCCCTACCTCACATTGACGATCTTTTGGATCAATTGAAGGATGCCGTTGTATTCTCAAAGATCGACTTACGCTCTGGATATCACCAAATTCGGGTGAAGACCAGGAACATTCCTAAAACTACCTTCCGAACTCGATATGGCCACTACGAATATGTAGTGATGCCTTTTGGTGTGACAAATGCACCTGTGATTTTTATGGATTACATGAATCGCATCTTTCATGAATATCTTGACCGGTTCGTAGTGGTGTTTATTGATGACATTCTTGTTTATTCCAAGAGCCATGAGGAACATGAAGAACATCTTTGTCTTGTATTGAATGTCCTTTAAGAGAAGTTGTATGTGAAGTTTTCTAAGTATGAATTTTGGTTATCCGAGGTCCAATTTCTTGGACATGTTATCCTCAAAGATGGTGTTGTTTTTGATCCATCTAAGATCAGAGTCGTGCTAGCTTGGGAAAGATCGACGTTTGTAACTGATGTGAGAAGTTTTCTTGGTCTTGTCGGTTGTTACCGAAGATTTATTGAAGGATTTTCCCGATTGACTTTGCCTTTGACGAAGCTAACCCGTAAGAATCAACCATTTGTGTGGAGTTTTGATTATGAAAGGAGTTTCCAAGAGTTGAAAGTTAGACTCACTTTTGCTCCTGTGTTGGCGTTGCCGGACTTATTGGATGATTATGTGGTGTACTGTGACGCTTCTAAGCTTGGTCTTGGCTGCGTGTTGATGCAAAAAGAGCATGTGATAGCCTATGCGTCGAGGCAATTGCGACCGCATGAGGTTAACTACCCTACACATGATCTCAAGTTAGCGGCGGTGGTGTTTGCCTTGAAGTTATGGCAACACTATTTGTATGGCTCGAAGTTTATGGTCTTTAGTGATCATAAGAGTCTTAAATACCTATTTGATCAGAAGGAGCTTAATATGCGCCAATGGAGATAGATGGAGTTTCTGAAAGATTATGAGTTTGAATTGAGAAATCATCCCGGAATGGCAAATGTGGTTGCCGATGCCTTGAGTCAGAAATCATTGCATGTTTCTGCTATGATGGTGAAGGAAATAGAGCTCATTGAGCAATTTCAAAATTTGAACGTGGGTATAGAAATATATACCCCGAGAAAGATGTCTCTTGAGGTGTTGACGGTAGTAAATATATTCCTTGAAACTGTGAAATTACAACAACCAAAGGATGAGTATTTGATCGAGATGAAAGAAGCTCAAGCTAATAGGAAAAATTCATTTTTGATGGAAGGTCATGATTGCATTTGGCATCTAAAAGGCCATATTTATGTTCCATCTGGTGGTGATCTAAGGAGATTGGTACTTAAAGAAGCTCACAAGAGTGTGTTGAGCATACATCCTGGTTCCATAAAAATGTATCAAGATCTGAAGAAGAATTTCTGGTGGCCCAGTATAAAGCGGGATATGGCTAATTATGTAGCCTCTTGCATTATTTGTCAAAAGGTGAAGATTGAACATCAGAAACCATCTAGTTACTTGAGACCCCTTGATATTCCGGTGTGGAAGTAGGATGACAGCGCTATGGACTTTGTTTCTGGATTACCCAGAACACGTACTGGAAATGATGCTATATGGGTGATTGTAGATCGTTGACGAAGTCTGCTCACTTTTTGCCTATGAACATGAAGAGTTCCTTGGAAAGATTATCACAATTGTACATTAAGGAAATTGTAAGACTACATGGTGTGCGTTTGAGCATTGTGTCAGATCGTGACCTGCGATTCACTTCCCGATTTTGGGGAAGCTTGCACGAGGAAATGGGTTCCAAGTTGAAGCTTAGTTCGGCGTATCATCCATAAACGGATGGATAATCTGAGCGGACAATTCAAATCCTTGAAGATTTATTGCGGGCTTGTGTGTTGGAGCATGGTGGTTGTTGGGAAGGATTCCTACCACTAATTGAATTTACATACAACAATAGTTATCATAGTTCCATTGGTATGGCTCCCTATGAAGTGTTATATGGTCGGAAATGTAGAACTCCGTTGTGTTGGCTTGAAACTGGAGAGAGTTTGGCTTTGGGGCCGAAGTTGTGTAGAGACAAATGAACAGATTAAGATGATACAAGAAAAGATGAAAATTTCCCAAGATCGTCAGAAGAGTTACTATGATAAGAGGTAGAAGCCACTTGAGTTTCAAGTTGGCGATCACGTGTTTTTAAGAGTGTCAAGAGATAAGGGTATTGGAAGGGCGTTGAAAAGTGGAAAGTTAAACCCTAGGTTCATTGGACCTTATGAGGTTTTGGAGCGGATTGGTGATGTGGCATATCGGATTGCACTTCCTCCATACCTTGCTAATCTACACAATGTATTCCATGTCTCGCAATTGAGGAAATATGTAAATGATCCTCTACATGTAATTCCTGTGGACGATGTTGATGTACATGATGATTTGTCGATTCCTTTTGTTTCTGTTCGTATTGCTGAACACTCTGTGAAGAAGCTACGGAACAAACTGGTACCCTTGGTAAAAGTTATGTGGAAGCATGGAAATATAGAGACGTTCACATGGGAACGTGAGGACGGTGTAAGAGCACGGTACCCTGATGTGTACGAATCCGGTATGTTAAATTTCAGGGATGAAATTTCTTTTTAGGTGGAGTGGATTGTAACACCCTAAATTTTAAAATAAAGGATTAATTAAGGAGATAAATATTAAATAATTAAATTTGGGTTATTTAATGTTCCAAAATATTGGAAATAAATAAATTAAGATTTTTGGAATTGATTATAATTTATTGGAACCGGATAAATTGAAAATGAGCCCGGTTGAAATATGGGTGTCGGACCAAGTATCTCCGATTGAGATGATATTGGTCAAGGTTGTTAAGGATATTATTAGGAATCCAACTATGTATTTGGAATAATTTTTGGATAAAGTTTTGAGCCCAAACTGAGAAACTGTTCGTTATAAAACGATGAATCTTTAATGAAGGATAAAAAATAAAACCAAATGGCCCATTTTTTCCTTCTTATTTCCGTCAGCTTCTTGGATTTCTCTTAACAAACACTTTACTTCTTCTTCTTCTCTATTCTTCTCCTTTATTTCCTCTTCTACTTCTCTTCAAAAACCCTAAGCAAAAGGGTGATGGCTCTCTTCTCCTCTCCCATTTTCGTTCTTGAAGGAGCTTGGAAGAGTTTGGAGCTTGAAGTTTCACCCCCCTTTCTCCTCATTTTCGTGTGGTTTTCCCTCTCTTGGAAAACTCACTCATTCCTTCTCTTGAGGTAAGCTCTTGCTATTTCACAAAAGTATGAACTATGGGTTTTTGGGTTTTGATGTTAGGAAAGTGATTTAATGAGTGTTGTTGGGTTATTAAAGAAACTCTAACCCTATGATTTGGGGGAAATGTAAAATATGAGTGGAGAAGCATTTATTATGTTGATGCTTGTTATTGGTGAGGCGAAATGATGTTATCAATGGTGAATGGCCATTAATCAAGCTTAATGGTTGTTGGGAACCATTAATGTGGGAACCCATTAATGGGTTTGACATTAAATGTGTATAATAATAAACATAGACGCGTAAACTGTGGTGGTTGTGGCAGAATGAATGAAATAAATTGGGACTTGAGAGTTAAGATGCTGGAAGACACCAAGTAAACGAATGTGAATGTTAGGCCGAGGTGGTTGAATAGAAAATAATTATATGATATATTGTGATGTAGGAAATAACCCCATCGACGAGGCGAAACCATCTAACCGCTGTGATTACTACTTCTCTTGAGGTAGGATGGGGTAACTATTCTAAATGCATGATTTCATCCATTGATGATTGTGAACACCTCTTTCGGTCCGGCCTAAATTGTTATAACACTAGACCCGGCCTTAAAGAAACTGGCAACACCGGACAAGGCCTAAGTTAACACCGGACCGATGTCGTGAGGAGTAACAGGCCACTCCGGCCCCAAGGAAAGGGATCAGAACAAAATAGGCACACCGGCTGGTGATGGACCCGGACTGGGAAAGAGGATACCGCCCCTGTGATTACTTTGAAAGGCTCAACCGGTGTTGGACATTGGAAAAGGTTCCCGAGATGCCACATCGGATCATAGGAGACTCCGTCCAACCGATATCTTCACTAACCGATGTCACAGATCTGACAACGGATGGACGAGGTCGGAAGTTTATGCACGATGATCTGGAATTGCACTCCCCAAAAGTGGCAGACAGGGGGGCGGAAGTGGACAATTAAAAATGCCATGCCGAAATCCTGCTCCCCACGAACGGTTAATGGCCAGGTTTGCACACCACTACACGTATGGGTGAGTGGGAATTCTAGCTGTCCCAAACCCTCAGCCCATGGCCTTAAAGCCCTATAAATGCCCCAGCCAAAGAAGCTAGGGGGCGGACATTTTGGGGAGAGACTCAATTCGAAAAGAAGCTTCTTTTTTTCCTCAAAATTCTCTCTAATTTCTTTAAGACCTTCTGAAGATCCTCCTCCGCTGGAAGCCTATAACCTGTCATAATCACCAATATAAACCCCTCAGCTTTGGGAAGCTTGGGAATTCTGAGTATTCAAAGTTGTTGCCTTGTCCATCACCCCTACCCCGTACTCACACCGTCTCCATACAGAATCCATCCCGTTCTAGTTCGCTGCCTTGCCCTATTACTGTCTTCATTGCCCTTATACATCGTCTTTGCACCGTACCTAGTAACTCACCTCGGATCAACTTCCCACGACACCGGTTGCGTCCTTCAGTTTTCAAGATTTGGATCTAACTCCGGTCCATTGTTCCTGTCAGCGTGCAAGTCTAAAACCGGCCAGACATCGTCACTGTGCTTGACTTCCCCACACCGGTTCCGTGCCCTTCACACCGGTTCCACTCTGCTCTTTATCTCCTTTACTTTTAGTCTTTTACTTTCCTGTGAGTTTGCTATTTGTTGGTTATGATTGTCTGTGTGTCGTTTTTTATTTTATCCTTTTCCCTAACAAGTACATCTAATAAAATAAGTGATTTTGTAAAAAAAATAGTGTCGTACGGGAGCACTCCCGTCTACACAACCCTTTTAAGATCCGTGCACGTGCGAAGCACTTCGCCTTGTATGGATTCTTCATAAAAATGACCCCCATCAATATCTTCCTAATCTTTTCCTAAAAAAAAACACACTTAAAGAACTACGTGACCCTGATTTCTCGAAAGTTCGAGAATACGTAGGAGCGGGAGACAGTTCATGTCGGGCCCACCTTTCTTTATTTAATTTTTAGAGTTTCTTTTTTTGTTTTGCCATCAAAAGGAGGAGCGAGATTAATTTGGACGAGACGTCCTGTTAATCTCATTTTTTAATATCTCTTTAAAAGGCAGAGCGAGATTAATTTGGACGAGACGTCCTGTTAATCTCATTTTTTTTAATATCTCTTTAAAAAGGAGGAGCGAGATTAATTTGGACGAGACGTCCTGTTAATCTCATTTTTTAATATCTCTTTAAAAAGGCGGAGCGAGATTAATTTGGACGAGACGTCCTGTTAATCTCATTTTTTTTAACATCTCTTTAAAAAGGCGGAGCGAGATTAATTTGGACGAGACGTCCTGTTAATCTCATTTTTTAATATCTCTTTAAAAAGGCGGAGCGAGATTAATTTGGATGAGACGTCCTGTTAATCTCATGTAAATATTTTGTGTTGATCCTTGTTTATATTTTCGTTTATTTTGTCGTTCCGTACATTTTTCTTTTTATGAAGAAATTAAAATAATTATTGGGTTAATTATAATGCGCGCTATCAAATTGAGGTAACCGTTTTTGTAACGGACAGTTGTGAGGTGCTAATACCTTCCTCACCTGTAATCAGACTCCCGAATCATGGAATTTCATTTTTATAGCCAGTGCTTTAACGAAAGGCTTTTCAACTATTTTATCCTAAAAAATATTGGTGGCGACTCCCTGTTTATTTTTTAAAAACCGTTTCGAGGGTCGGCCGCGCCGCCGCGATCCCGGTCGCGACAGATGGCGACTCCACTGGGGACTTAGAGAGTCAAGCCAGTCAATTTGATAGCGCGTGTTTTAATTTGCATATTAATTATTTAACTTCTTCCTTTATTTTATTCCCTTGTCAATGTTTAGTTTCTGTTTTGTTTGTATTCAATTATTTATGTTCTGTAAATATCTGTGTGATCATTGAACCCTAGGGTAGTCGACTTTATTTTGTTGCTCTGTATTCGTTCTATGTGCAGGGTGAGTAAGGTACGGGTATTGAATGCCTCTTTCACACACTACACTCACACTTTGCACACACTTTTGAGTGGGACCCTATACCCGGGCCCAAATAAAACTTAAGATTAGGGGAGGTTGATAGCGGAGCCATTTGGGATGTACTTCCTGTCTGGTTACCGTGAGAATCTCAGCTAGAGTTCGACTTATTCATGGTGCTCACACTTAGTATACTTCTTACTGTTTGTGATCAACATCATGAATAGGATCTTGGCTCTAATGACCTTTAGAAGTTTTAGAACAAGCCACCTAATGCGAGGTATCACTGATAGATAAACCTTAGAACCATTACGAGACCTCCAGAAAAACCCACCTTAAGGCACGAAGGGGCAACCTTACTTCTACCTTTTCTCATTCTCACTTTTCCTTCTAATCCAAAATAGAGGATTACTTGCCCGATTAGTGAATTACCTTTTTTTCAAAAAAATGACACTTTTAACTAGTGATTCTTTAATGGGCAAATAGTTCTTTCTCTTTGTGTACAAGTCTTTGGGCCTTGAGTTACAGATCTTTTAAATTATAGAAAATACATATGAAAAGAAAAGAAATCAAAAGAAAAATCAATTTTCTTTGTATTATCAATGATCAGAAAATCCGTAGCTCACATAACCCTTGATTTGACATAAGTTTTAGCAAGTTGTATTCCCCCCTAAATACAAAAATGTTTTCAAGAAATCTCTAGGGGAGTATCGATTTGCAAAGCGCGTCATTTCCCAATGGCTCTTTTGCTCCTTTCTTTCTATTCTCACCGGAGGCTATTCAGAGTTTAACGAATACCCTTGACCAAGATATGGAAATTAATGTGGGATCAAACCTTTAAGAGACGGATCATGGTTCCCCAAGCTAGAAATAGCTAAACTTGAGGCTCTTATTGCATTTCAGAATGAAGGATTTTTCTGCCTTCACAACTATCCCGTATTAATTTCCATGTTTACCATACCTAGTACTTTTGAATGATAAATTCTAAAGGAATGGTCAAAGGATACTCGCCAAAGTCTGTGATGGTTTCCCACGACATTGTTCTTCTTTCTATTTCCACCTAACATTTTTTTTTTCTTTTCTTCTTCTTTCTTTAAAGAAAAGAGACACCCACGTCACGGGTAGGCATCCTTACCAGACCCGGCTCCAAAAGAAACTCATGGCTGAGGCAGAAGCTGTTGAAGGAAACTTTAGAACCGAGTTCGATCAGCTGAAAGAGCGAGTCGCAGAGTTAACTAAACTCTTAGAAAAGAAACTTACCGAAGGAGGCTCCTCTGCGGGTGTTGAGGATGCCCAACAGCAGCCTGCCACTGCGCCACCTCCCCTTGGTTCTGACCCAGCAAGAACCCAACTCCCTAACACAATGACACCCCCTCTCACCATTCATGTCGGGAAACCTAACCCTGCCATTGAGGCCCAGCCATCTTACGGCCAGTCTTACGCACAGCATACATTTGTTGGTCTAGACGGTAACCCAGTACCTTTTCCACTTTATGGCCTACCCCCGGGGTACTATCCCCCACTCGCCAACCAACAAGACGCCCACAACCAGCAAGTGGTAAATCCTCATGCTTCATACCCCACACAACCAAACATGCCACCACTCCACCAAACCCAAAACACGCAAACCCATGACCTACAAGCTCACCAGGCCCAAAACACACAGGTCCACGACCCACAAACCCACCAAATCCAAAACACACAAGCCCCGATGGCCCAGCCAACCTACAACGCCCAAGCCCAAAATACACAAGCCCAGATAACCCAGCCGGCTTATGCTGTGGCCCATCCTCAAGGTCCCTCACCAAATACAGGCCTAGTAAACCAGTCCCATGTGTTGCCTCCGAACAACCAGTTATTCGGCTATCCGTATGGATACGGAACCCCCTATGGGGCCAACCTCCAAGATACAACCCGCGCGGTCGCGGCTCCTCGAAGGGAAAGGATAGAGATCTTAGAAGAGCGTTTAAGAATGATGGAAGGCGCCGGAGGTTTTGGACTAATAGATGCTTCGGAGCTATGTTTAGTCACAGATGTTGTTCTCCCACCCAAATTCAAGATGCCAGACTTTGACAAGTATCGGGGAATGACCTGTCCTAAGAATCATCTCACGATGTACTGTCAAAAGATGGCATCTTACTCTTCTAATGACCAACTATTGATCCACTGCTTCCAAGATAGTCTAGCAGGAGTTGCTCTTACATGGTATGCTCACCTTGATCGGAACCATATCCGTTGTTGGAAGGACCTGGCTGATGCCTTCCTTAGACAATACAAGTATAACATGGATATGGCACCCAACAGGGTTCATTTACAAAATATGGTGAAGAGGGACAATGAAATGTTTAAGGAGTATGCCCAACGATGGAGAGAAACAGCGGCGCAAGTTGATCCCCCATTGTTGGAAAAAGAAATAGTCGCAATGTTTATCGACACACTCCCATCACCTTTCTACGGCAACATGATTGGTAATGTTTCAGCCAATTTCTTTGACATTGTGACTATTGGGGAAAGAGTGGAGAGTGGAATATGAACGGGTAAGATCACTCAGGGCCCATCTGGGGCAAACATGACGAGGAAGCCGGCACCTGGGAGAAGGGACGGAGAAACTAATTCCATCTCTTCTAATCAAAAGATGGTTCCACCGAGACCATTCACTCCTACCATGATTCAAGCTCCCAATCCTTATGTGGCCGCAGCTACTTATGACCCGACAGCTCATACTCCTCACTTCCGCCCACCCATAGTAAGGGCTCCAATACCGCAACCCATGCCATACCATCACCCGCAGCAAGTAGCTCGACCACCCAACTATAATCAGAACCCAAGGAATCCCAACAACGAGCGCACCCCTACGCAGTTCGATCCAATTCCCATAACATATGCCGAACTTTTTCCAGTCCTCGTTGAGAGGGGATTGATAGCTCCATGCCCCATGAGGTCGTTGCAACCTCCTTACCCGAGGGGGTATGACCCGAACGTTCATTGTGATTACCATGCAGGAGCACCAGGGCACTCCACAAAAAATTGCATGGCTTTGAAATATAAAGTGAGAGATTTGATCAAGGCCGAGTGGATTAGTTTTCAAGAAGGAAGCCCTAATGTGACCGTAAATCCCCTTCCTAATCATGAAGGTTTAGGAGTTAATGCCGTGGTGACAGATGTTGGAAATGGTTTTTGATGATAATGCTGATTTGGGTGGCCGCTTGCCCGCCGGGCTAAGAGTTCAGTGATTGGGAGGCTGTCGAACTCCCTGCGACTTTAAATAATTCACCGAAGTAATTTGTTATTGCTTTAATGTCTTTTTTATCCCTCTGCTATGCCTAAGGCTTTGGGACTTTTCATGTAAAAAAAAAAAACTTGTTTTACCAGTCAATCAATAAATGTGTATCGAAATTCAAAAAAAATTTCTCATCCCTTTATCCTTGCTTTTGACTCATTCTCTTTAACTTGCTTTTCCTTTCTCTTCTTTATTTTGCCATCACACACTAAATTGCAGATCCAAAAATGATCCTCTTGAGACTAGTGAAATCACAATCCTGCTTCACGATTTCGATCACTCAGTCGACTATGCCGACGAATGAGGTAGGGAAACCTACGAGCCACTATCCAAGTTTACAAGATTGTTAGAACAAGAGGATCAAGATGGGTATATCCCTAAGTCAAGAACAATTGAAGGAATCACGGGGGCAACCTATCAGAAAGCATGGAATGACAATATGGGCAAGTCCCGAATTGGACAAGTGGTAGGCCAGTCATTTAAGGAAACCTCAACAGTTGAATAGGGGGAAATCACTTATGTCTATAAATATAGGCACAACTGAGGAAGACTTTGCCAAAAAAGAAAAAAAGGGAAAAAAAGAAGAAGAAAAAAGAAAAAAAAACAAATAATACAAAAAAAAATGAAAAAATAGAGCCAAGCTCGAAGTCCAATGCACATACCAAATAGGGAAAACTGGTTACGTCCAGATCATCAGGCAAGCTGTCATTTTCTGTATTGGGGGAATAAATGTCACTAGACCAAGAACTTGTATTCTTATCATCATCAACACCTCAAAAGGAACGCTATTCCTCATGCTCATGTAACCAAGGAAATAGTCTATCAGATTGAGTTATTGCATCATCAAGGGCATAAAAAAAAAACAAAAAAAAGGGTGGCAAACAAAAAATAAAAAAAATGAAAAATCAAAAAAAATGAAAAAAAAAGAAAAAGAAAAAGGAAAAAAAGGGCCAAAATGATGACTCAGAGTAATTCTCTCATTGATGCCAAAAGACTCTCCAATATTTCCTTGGGTACATGGCATAGGAGTAGAGACTCCTATTTGAGATGACGTCAGTTCCCCAAAGAATCCAAACTAAATTTGGAAAAGGTTAGGCAGACTCAGCTGGAGTGTGATCAGTTTCAACCTTTTACTGTAAAGGATGCAGCCAAGAATAAAAAGAAGAGAAAAACACAAGAAAAAAGCTCGCTAGGTTGAAAACCTGAAAGGGCAGCCTAGGCAAAGTTAGAACAACCCAATGAGTCGAAAACCTAAAAAGGCTACTCAGGTAAAATTAGGGTCAAGATTTTGGCAGAGTAGCTAAAGTTTCCAATGCAAAACGCGTAAACTAGGGGCACGCGGACCATGGTCGAACTACCCTCTCAAAGGCAGAGTTGAACGATGTACTTGAGGTCGTGACGCAGGATTAAGGTTCTCACTAGTCTCAGGAATTCACTGGAGGATCCTTGAACTTTCCTGGCCTTGACCTGTCCTATGTAACTTCATTTCATCCCATCTGTTTTCCCTATTGTCCATTGTTTGACATACATGAATAAAGTCCATCTTTTTTTGATACGTGTTATAAATTGCATTGATCTGATAAAACATTGTGTTTTTTATAAAAATAAAATGAAAGAAGGGTGAACATTTAAAGTCGTGAGGAACGAGACGCTCCCACTACTCGATCTCGTCTTAGACAACCATCATGAAGACTCAGCCAGACATGCGCTTCAAAGCTATGATCGCCTCTTGCATTCTCCTCTGTCCATGAGTTGTCCTAAGGGCCGCGGTTTCACAGGACCTACCCAGTTTTTGAACTTATCTTTGCACTATTTACCATTTTTATGCAGGTTATCTCACAGACAGTCATGCCAGGCATTAACACCTCAATCAAGTTCTTCAAGTTCCCCCTCGAATCGCCTCAGAACTCCTTCCCTAAATCGCCAAAGTTGACACCTTTTAATGTTTCCTTCTTCCATCGCTTAAACAGGCATCTTTAAAGTCTTTAAAGTCTCTTGCTCAACTCCAAAGTCAGCATCTCTCAAATTCTCATCCCCCAGTGGAACCTTCCTCGCCAAAGTTGGCACTTCTCGGAACTCCATCCTTAGATCGCCAAAGTTGACACTTCTCAAAGTCTCCTCTTCAATCTCCAAAGCAGGCACCGTTCTAAACCTCTTTTGCCAAAGTTGGCAGTCTTCAACTCCAAGATCAGTACCTCTCAAATTCTCATCCCTAGTGAAATCAATCGCCAAAGTTGGCGCTTCTCAAGATCTCTTCCCCAAATGAATCCCAAACTTTACGTTCTCCATCAAAGAGCAGTATCTCGAATCACCCAAATTCTTCCCCAATGGAGCTATATTTTCTTCAAAACATCTCAAACTGGGGCATCTCTCCAGATTTCTTCTATTCTAGTCAAGAAACAGTTCCCTGAGATCCCTTCAATCTTCCTAACTGGGGCATCTCCCCCAGATTTCTTCTATTTTAGTCTAGGGACGATTCCCTAAGATTCCTTTAAATCATCTCAAACTGGGGCATCTCCCCAGGTTTCTTCTGTTCCAGTCAAGGGGCAATTCCCCAAGAACCTTCAATCATGTCAAACTGGGGCATCACCCCGAGCCTTTAGGTCCAGTGAGTTAATTCGGACGAGACGTCCCGTTAGCTCCCCAACCTTTACATTTCCTGCCAACAGTGAGTTAATTCGGACGAGACGTCCTGTTAGCTCCCCCAATCTCCGTATTTGCCGTCGACCGAGGGTCAATCCCACACTTTAGCTTCCATCCGCCTATCAAGGCATTCCTTTCCTTTCCTGTCCGCCTATTCAGGCATCCTTTACTTTCTGCTCGCCTATTCAGGCACTCTTTACTTTCTGTCTGCCTATTCAGGCCATTTACTTTTCGTTCGTCTATTCAGGCATCCTTTATTTTTCATTCGCCTATTCAGGCATTCCTTTTCTTTTCTGTTCGCCTATTCAGGCCTCCTTCATTTTCCATTTCGCCTATTCAGGCATCCTTTACTTTCAGTTCGCCTATTCAGGCACTCTTTACTTTCTGTCCGCCTATTCAGGCACCATTTACTTCCTGCCCGCCTATTCAGGCATCCCTTTACTTTCTGCTCGCCTATTCAGGCACTCTTTACTTTCTGTCCGCCTATTCAGGCCATTTACTTTTCGTTCGCCTATTCAGGCATTCCTTTTCTTTTCTGTTCGCCTAATCAGGCCTCCTTCATTTTCCATTTCGCTTTTTCAGGCATCCTTTACTTTCAGTTAGCCTATTCAGGCACTCTTTACTTTCTGTCCGCCTATTCAGGCACCATTTATTTCCTGTCCGCCTATTCAGGCATCCTTTACTTTCTGCTCGCCTATTCAGGCACCTCTTTACTTTCTGTCCGCCTAGTCAGGCACCCCTTTACTGTTTGTCCGCCTATTCAGGCATCCCTTTACTGTTTGTCCGTCTATTCAGGCATCCCTTTACTGTTTGTCCGCCTATTCAGGCATCCTTTTACTTCTCATTTGCCTATTCAGGCATTCATTTACTTTCTGTCCGCCTATTCAGGCATCCTTTACTTTCCGTCCGCCTATCCAGGCATCCTTTATTTTTCATTTGCCTATTCAGGCATTCTTTTTCTTTTCTGTTCGCCTATTCAGGCCTCCTTCATTTTCCAGTTCGTCTTTTTAGGTAAAAAAAAAACGGTGTTGGTCCGATGTTGACACTAGGTGGATGAGGTTCTCTCTATTCCAAGACATGGGTGGTAGTTCAAAGGGCGGTGTCATGACCCTCGAATCGAGTAGACTAGGAACCATGAATTAGGTCACAAGGGACAGTGTCCCAGTGGTTACACCGGTTACTACTTTTGGGAAGCAACAAACGGTATCTGGAAATCTACCTCGGACCGAATTGGTTTCGGGGATGAAATTACCAAGGCTCAGGTCACACCCATTACACCGGAGATTCGAAAGGTAATTGAGGTTATGGACGGGGTGGTTTTTATTCGAGGTGTCATGCTTTGTAATAGACGATGTTCGAATTGAATTGGCAAAAGAAATGAAGTCCTAATTCCAAGTACAAATTGTTAATCAGACGGTGTTACTTCAAGTTGTTACCCTACACCGGTCACACGAGAGAAATACCTGGAGATATTTAAAGAATAAGACAAGCAGATGTGGAAAATTGTATTGCATTGATGAGGGCACTGAGGCCATTACAAAGTTAAAACTCCGGAGCCCATCCCGGAACAAGGCTAAGGAAAAAAGAAGGGAAAATACTAAGAGTTAGATGCAGGAGAGTCCGGTCTAGCAGAAGCTGTCCTCTCGGATTCTTCCGACACCGTCCTTAGTTCCATGCTTTGGCCTTCGGGGAGGGGCATCGGCTCATAAGGAATATCCTCAGGTTCCGAAGCTTGACCCCGGTCCATAGCATATAAGTGGCCACCATGAAATTCATAGTAGACACCTATACCATTCAGGTTAAGTTGCACAGCGGAATTCCGGTGTACAACCTGACGAACAGCGGAACTAAAGGCGACATCGGCCAATACCGAAAATTCAGCCATCTGTTCTTCGGCTTCTGTCCGTTCCCTTGCCTGCTCCTCTTTCACATCGGCGAGCTTCTCGGATAGCTCCTTGTTTTTCTTGTCAACTTCGGCTTTCGCAGCCTTGGCCTCCTCTAGTTCGGTCCGAAGAGCTTGAAGAGCATCATCTGAAGCCTTAGCCTTAGCTTCAGCAGCATCTGCCCTCTTAGCAGCCGATGTGTAGGAAGCAGTGAGTTCGGACAGGTCCTCCTTGCTTTTGACCAGTTCCTGCTCCTTCTGGGTCAAAGCAGTCTGAGCCTCAACTCTCAAAGCCTCAGCCTTCTTCATCCGATCTAGGCATTCCTTAGCCTCGACACCGGAATAGTAAGAGCGGCCCAAAGAGCTGAGGACCCCGGCCGCCTCAACCAAATTGAAAATGGCTGCTTCGGTAGCAGATTGAGCCTCAGGAGCAGGAAGATCGGCTTTGAGCTTGAAGGGGATGTGGACCCGAGCCGGTGTCCCTCCAACATATTCCAGAAAGTCCGAGAGGCGGGAGTTGACAACGATGTCCTCAGGTTGAGACCGGACTGGGGAAATATTTACAGGACCAGCCTCCTCCTCCGTTGGCACCTCTACCTCGGCCACAACCTTTGGAGCCTTCTGTTTTTTCGGCTTGGAGGTTGAGCCGAGGTTGGACTTCCTTTTAGCTGGGACCCTTTCAGCTGGTCCCAAAGTCATTGCCTCAATATTTTCTGCCGGTATGCTCACCATCTTGGCCGGCGTGCGTCGAGGAGTCACCCTGTTCTCCTGTTCAGCAGCGGCGGCGTTTCGAGCTTCAGCAGCCTCCCTCAGTTTCCTGAGGATGTCTATCCGAGCCATCTCGCCTACAAGAGAAAAACGATGTCAGTACCGGTGTGAATGTATCAGAAATAAATAGATAATAAAAAGGAGGAAAGTAAACAATGTCTACCAAGGTAAGTATCCCGGCCTGACTCCGTCCCCAAAAGCCTCTTGCAGGAGAACTTGGCAATGACCGAATAACACTTCAGAGCGTCCAGGACTTTCTTGGACTCAGTTGACAAGTTACTCTCACTGACGATGTAGGCGTTGCTTGTCAGGAGAAAGTGTTCATGAGTCCAACCGGTGTAAAACTTTCTGGAATAATCAGAATTCTCCCAGAACACCGGCCTACCAGCATTGACCTCGACTTTGACGTAGGAGTGTTTGAAACTGACCCCGTCCGTCTTGGCCGATTCGGTGTAACTTTCGAAGTTAACCACCTTTGAGTCGCAGCGGAGGTTGATGAAGCCTAGACCCCCTCCAGAGTTACCCCGGCGCATCACCCTGCAATAAGTGAAAAAGAGGTCCACTGTGGGGACGAAGTGGAAGTACTCCCCAAGTACCTCCAAAGCCCTTACCAAGCCCCAGCCATTGGGATGAAGTTGGCTGGGAGAGCAGTCAAGAAACCGGAGTACCCCCATCTCAAACTCCGTCAATGGGAAACGGACGCCGATCTCGGAGAAGACCATCTCATACATAAAGAGATTCCTTGACCCCGGTTGATGGCAAATCCTGTCCGAGGTTTGGGGGCAGAATACTGTAAAGTCGTTTTCATGCTCAACATCGGCATGAACAACGACATCTTCGATGGTGACGTCGGCAGCATCTTCAGCATACCGGGAAACAATTGTCTTTGGGTCCTCATGAACCCAGAAATAAGGGTCCCTGGCTTTCTCAGCTAGCCAGTTGATCCGGTGTGCCAAGACATTGGTCTCAACGGGATCAGTGATCACAGCGATGCCGGTAGAGGAATTTTCAGAAGCCATTCGGACGGTATGACGAAGGAAAGGAATACAGCTGTAAAAGTCCACATCATCAGTAAGATATAGATCGGCACTGCTTCCCCTTTCACTAGAAGTGCGAAAGTTAAACGAAGAGTCTGACGATGTGTCAAACCCCTCTGTTTCCCACAAAGGCAATGTGGAGAAACGATGTCCCGATGAGGCGAACCGATGTGACGCCCCTGAGGTTGCCCCACTTTGGTGACTCAGACCTCGGCTCAAAACTCCACCCGGCTGACGCCGGGATGTAATTGAAGGAGGACCAGACAGGACCTCAATGGAGTCACTACTCAAACCGGTATCCCCCATGACTTATCTACGAATTAAAATGAAGGAGATAATGGCTACCTGCTGAGGCGATTCGTGCAGTTCTCTTCGTACGAGCCAGGACGTAACACCGGAGCAAAGCTTCAACACCGGAGGAAAACTCTGAACACCGGAGAGGTTGAACGTCGGAGAGACAGCACTTCAGTATCAAGAAAGGAGTGAAAGTGATGGATCCCCGAAGTTTCTTTTATAGGGGGAGGGGGGAAGATCCAGAACCTTCCGCATTCCGGCCCAAGGCCTATTAAAAAGGGGCGACTTTTGGCATTCTGGCCCAATGGCGCGAATTTTGAATTTTGAAAACGGCCAGTTAGCTGACGACACGTGGGATGCTTAGTCACCTCATGACGTGGACCACGTGTAGGACACGTCGGCTGTTTAAATGGCCACATCATTGAGCCCCACACCGGATTTAGGTCCTACATCGGTGTTCATATCTTTACTCCCTTTTCACCTCGGAAATTTACATTTCTCTGGTGAAAGAGAGTAAAGAGGGGCATCTGTGAACACCTCTTTCGGTCCGGCCTAAATTGTTATAACACTAGACCCGGCCTTAAAGAAACTGGCAACACCGGACAAGGCCTAAGTTAACACCGGACCGATGTCGTGAGGATTAACAGGCCACTCCGGCCCCAAGGAAAGGGATCAGAACAAAATAGGCACACCGGCTGGTGATGGACCCGGACTGGGAAAGAGGATACCGCCCCTGTGATTACTTTGAAAGGCTCAACCGGTGTTGGACATTGGAAAAGGTTCCCGAGATGCCACATCGGATCAAAGGAGACTCCGTCCAACCGATATCTTCGCTAACCGATGTCACAGATCTGACAACGGATGGATGAGGTCGGAAGTTTATGCACGATGATCTGGAATCGCACTCCCCAAAAGTGGCAGACAGGGGGGCGGAAGTGGACAATTAAAAATGCCATGCCGAAATCCTGCTCCCCACGAACGGTTAATGGCCAGGTTTGCACACCACTACGCGTATGGGTGAGTGGGAATTCTAGCTGTCCCAAACCCTCAGCCCATGGCCTTAAAGCCCTATAAATACCCCAGCCAAAGAAGCTACGGGGGCGGACATTTTGGGGAGAGACTCAATTCGAAAAAAAGCTTCTTTTTTTCCTCAAAATTCTCTCTAATTTCTTTAAGACCTTCTGAAGATCCTCCTCCGCTGGAAGCCTATAACCTGTCATAATCACCAATATAAACCCCTCAGCTTTGGGAAGCTTGGGAATTCTGAGTATTCAAAGCTGTTGCCTTGTCCATCACCCCTACCCCGTACTCACACCGTCTCCATACAGAATCCATCCTGTTCTAGTTCGCTGCCTTGCCTTATTACTGTCTTCATTGCCCTTATACATCGTCTTTGCACCGTACCTAGTAACTCACCTCGGATCAACTTCCCACGACACCGGTTGCGTCCTTCAGTTTTCAAGATTTGGATCTAACTCCGGTCTATTGTTCCTGTCAGCGTGCAAGTCTGAAACCGGCCAGACATCGTCACTGTGCTTGACTTCCCCACACCGGTTCCGTGCCCTTCACACCGGTTCCACTCTGCTCTTTATCTCCTTTACTTTTAGTCTTTTACTTTCCTGTGAGTTTGCTATTTATTGGTTATGATTGTCTGTGTGTCGTTTTTTATTTTATCCTTTTCCCTAACAAGTACATCTAATAAAATAAGTGATTTTGTAAAAAAAATAGTGTCGTACGGGAGCACTCCCGTCTACACAACCCTTTTAAGATCCGTGCACGTGCGAAGCACTTCGCCTTGTATGGATTCTTCATAAAAATGACCCCCATCAATATCTTCCTAATCTTTTCCTAAAAAAAAACACACTTAAAGAACTACGTGACCCTGATTTCTCGAAAGTTCGAGAATACGTAGGAGCGGGAGACAGTTCCTGTCGGGCCCACCTTTCTTTATTTAATTTTTAGAGTTTCTTTTTTTGTTTTGCCATCAAAAGGAGGAGCGAGATTAATTTGGACGAGACGTCCTGTTAATCTCATTTTTTAATATCTCTTTAAAAGGCGGAGCGAGATTAATTTGGACGAGACGTCCTGTTAATCTCATTTTTTTAATATCTCTTTAAAAAGGAGGAGCGAGATTAATTTGGACGAGACGTCCTGTTAATCTCATTTTTTAATATCTCTTTAAAAAGGCGGAGCGAGATTAATTTGGACGAGACGTCCTGTTAATCTCATTTTTTTTAACATCTCTTTAAAAAGGCGGAGCGAGATTAATTTGGACGAGACGTCCTGTTAATCTCATTTTTTAATATCTCTTTAAAAAGGCGGAGCGAGATTAATTTGGATGAGACGTCCTGTTAATCTCATGTAAATATTTTGTGTTGATCCTTGTTTATATTTTCGTTTATTTTGTCGTTCCGTACATTTTTCTTTTTATGAAGAAATTAAAATAATTATTGGGTTAATTATAATGCGCGCTATCAAATTGAGGTAACCGTTTTTGTAACGGACAGTTGTGAGGTGCTAATACCTTCCTCACCTGTAATCAGACTCCCGAATCATGGAATTTCATTTTTATAGCCAGTGCTTTAACGAAAGGCTTTTCAACTATTTTATCCTAAAAAATACCGTTTCGAGGGTCGGCCGCGCCGCCGCGATCCCGGTCGCGACAATGATGTGAAAATATGTGTATATGATTGTGCTTAATGATTGCTTGTGTGGACGATGTAATGATTTTATGATTTGAGTGCATTTAAAATGATTGATGTTATGTGACATATATTTGGGATGATGAATATGATATTAAACTGGTGTGGGCCGGAGTCAATGATCCGGTATAGGACCAACCACGAGAGTCAGTAGATGGCTGAGGTTTTATACTGGTGTTGTATGTATCTGGTATGATTATCCGGTATCCTAATGAGAGGAGACCGATCTTGATGTCCTAAGTTTTACCTACTGAGTCGGTATTACACACAGAATGAATGAAGTGATATCCGAACTTTGGTGCCGGTAGCGAGACCGAATTAGATATTGTGTCGAATATGTTGATGAGATATGTCATGATGGTTTGAGACCATGTTTTGAATTTAAATCAATGATGTGAAATATCTCAATTATGTATATGTGAATTGATAAATGTGATTGCCACTAACTGCCGATGTGTGTGAGTTCTAACGAGAATTGGTAACGATTGAGAATATTGAAATCCACTATGTGGTAGTAGTAAATGGACGATCGATTGAGTGGCATTTAGGATGCACAATGTGAGAGTGCATTGATTGGCATTCGCTGCTTATATGGAATGTTAGGGGTTCCAATAGGCACCAGTGGGAGGGCGGCCCAGTGCATGGGTATACTGTTATTGCTTCCTAGTGATTCGGGAAATCACAAAGCTGCCCGTAGTTCGGTGACGAGACACCCTATGTGGTAGGCCTATGGGAGGGCGGCTCTGTGATGAATAGTTTACCTCGGTGTCCGATAAGGCACGGCTCCCTTGATGTGTGTTCGGGGGAGGCCTAGCACTTTGGCAAGTAAGGCCATGATTGATGATCCGCAGTCACGGGGTGACTAGTGCTACAGATGGGCAAGAGCGGTTTGGTACCAGTAAAAGTATGATGTTGTAAGCATGCACAAATTGAGATATATGTGTACACATTTTACTACTGCAGTAGGGGCATAGTAATACACCTATGCTTATCCCACACTTGATATGTTGTTGTGTCCCACAGTCGGATCCGCACTTGAAAATAATTCTGTTGTGCATATGCATTAGCTTTAAGAGCATTTACATATAACCGGAGATATGCCTAGTTGATAGCCCGTGGTGGCAATGGATGATTGTTAAATAGAGAGAAAATAAATCGAGGTACTAACATTAAAAGTGTGATGATTATTGAGAATGTTAAAGATATATTATATATGATATTACCTTGTGAATATATTTATTTGGACATGTATCGTGCTATGATAGAATGATGTAGCATGTGTGTGAAGCTTGTGATGTTTTCTTGAAAAATGAATATGATGCACACATGTATAAATATCATCATAATGTATGACTTTGTTACATTTGGATTATGTTACTCACCTCCTAGTTGCCATTTTTAAGTTTGATGTAGGTATGATGTAAAACCCTACTCTTTTGGAGGTCAAGGATTGATGGTAAATATGAAAGGAATGTGGGAGAACCTTGGCCGGCATATATGTATTCATCTTGTATAGCATATGGTGTGTATATGCTTATTTTGAAATCAATTTGATGATAGTTGATTTTGGAGGTCATGTAGGAAAATTAGACCTTATGTGTATGGCTAATTTTCATTAATGACCTAGATAATGTATAAATGATATTATTATTATTATGAAATTATATTTCTATTGCTTAACAAATTGATGAGGCATCTTTCATCCTCTTTTGGTAGATATTTTAATAACCCTTGAATTTAATTTCATCTTTCGCTTTTCCCTTGTGAGGGTCTCAAGTCTGGTTGTCCGAGGTGCACTCTGATACCTTTCTCATATCTTCATATATGAGATCGGTTATCCTAATGATCTGGTTTAATTACTCGGCATTATATATATAGAATTTCTTCTACTTACAATTATTTTAAAACCTCAAAAAATTTACCCCTAGTTTCGGGCCGGGGTGCTGTAAAGCGAGTACCCCATGCGTGGCGGAAAACCAATATGAAATGAATATAGTGGTTGCGATCACTTGATGGAATGAAAATTGGATCCGTTACATGTGCATCCTTAAACACAGCATGTGTATTAGCCATAGAAATATGGCATTTGAGTGGAGTAATTCAAGAAAGAGATGCCTTTTGTGACTATTATGAGATAAATGTGAAATACACCTTGGTCACTAACCTTATTGGTGTTGTTGAGTGGTGTGACTCTTATGAAATCCATGAATTACGGCAATGGCGTGATGGAATCATAAATCAATGACATGGTGTTATTTGTTATGTCCTTGAGGATGGACTTGCTAGTTTATATATGTGGGTGAACATGTGTGTTCAATGAATTGGGTGACTTGGTTGATTTTATTGTTATATGAACTCCTAGATAATAGAATATATTGATTTGCATTCATATGTATATTATCATAATTTATAGGATTTTTCATCATTGAGAAAGTATACTCACTCTCCATGTGGTCTATCTTTTTAACTCTTGTGTGGTAGGGCATGGTCATGGAGTGAGGCACTCATGTAAGGAAGAGTTGTGTGAAGAAGGTTCTTTTGGGTAAAGATGCCTTGGCCGACAATATTTTTGAGTATATATGTGGCTTCGTAAATTCTTTTGAAATATGTAAATGTTAATACTTTTTATAGCCATGAATCAACTTGAGTAACTTGTGTGAATGGTGATAAATGGTTGTTGATGATAGCTTATTGACAATTGAGATCCCAGAATGGAATTGAATGCCATAGAATCATTTGAATTTTGTAATTGACCATTTATAACCCTTGTGATGGAACTGATATCTAAATAGAAGGATAACGCATGGTTGATGAATTCATGACTCTTGTTGAATCAAAAATTGGGTGATTTGATGCATGATGATTAAGTTAAATATGGGTTGGAATTTATGTGATTTTCAGGCATAATTAAGGAACCAATAGGGTCAAAATGAGATTTATGAGGTTTAGATTGCATGAGATAGTTTGAATAGCACCAATGCATGATTTGTGACTTGTAGGAACTGGGACGGGTCAATTCCATTGAGAATAGACCCTTGAGTTGCATGAAAATGCCTCAAAATGGGTAAAACACATTTATGCGCATAAATCCTTCATTTTGGGGAATTTTTTAGTATGGTTAGTTGCTATACATCATAAATGATGTATATTAATTGATATTAAAATTTGGTAGCAATTGGAATTTATATGAAAGAGCTAGGGAGTTTGGAAGTTGGGAAAATCATATTTTTTTTTGCATAATTACTATCATGAATTGATTCACAATAGTGTGTGAATCGATTCAAACAATTCTGTTTTGCTGTCTAGGATTTCTAGTATCATTTGAATCGATTCACGTCATGCATGAATCGATTCACCCTTCTCTGTTTTCACTATTCGTGGCATGAATTTTCGCATGAATCGATTCATATTGAGGGGGGAATCGATTCACCAACCCCTGACTTCATTAGACTTGCAAAACCATACGCATGAATCAATTCACTTATATGAGCAATCGATTCAAAACACTGATACATGCCATTTTTGATTTCCAGTAACACGTGAATCGATTCATAGGATGCTTAAATCGATTTATGGTCCCGTTATTGCATATTTTCATCATTTTTGAAGGGCTTTTGGTGTTCTTGAGTCATGGTACTCCCTTATAACCCAATATACACCATCTCTACTTGTTCTACCCATTGATTCATGCATCCTTGATACTTTCCCTTGAATCAATCCATGCACTTGAATTATTTTACACATTCCGCTATTCACTAAACCACATACCTTCTCATATCTTCATATATGAGTTAGGTTTTCGTATAGATCCGAGGTTAGTCATTTAAAATATAATCATGGTGTTCTTTATCCACTGTTCATGTTTTAAAACTGCAAAAAATTTACCCTCACTTTTATCATTTAAATAAATAATATTAATAACTTATTTTTTGGATTAAGGTCGCCATATAGGTCCATATGTTTGGCTTCTGTTTCCCTTTGTAGAAGGTCATAGCATCAGAGCATGTGCAATATTAGATACTGAAAAGCCACAAGGACCAGTGTTGGTTTTTCGCATTCTAAGGTGTGCTTGATTTGACGGTTTTTCATCCTTGGAGATTTTCTTTGTTAATTGCAACTTTAGCGGTTGCCTGTAGTTTCTAAAACAAATTCTGAAAAGTGTCAGTGTGATCTCTGGTTTTTGCTCATCTCTACCCTTTTTATCCTCAGAGGATTTGTCCAAGTTGTGCTACGCTTATTTAATTGTTTATCAACTATGTCAATTTTCTTGTTGCCTTTACTCAATTTCACGTCAATTCTCTATAATCTTTGTCATTCTCTCTATTAGCTGCGTCTTGATTTCCGTGCATGAAGATATGCTCCTTCCTTCCTCTTCTTTTCACGCTGTTAAAAACTCAATTTCCCTTTGAATTTTTTCTTTCTTCTGTCAATATCTTCTTGTCGCCTCCTCGATTTACGTGATGAGCTTATTTCTTTTCTAGGGTGAAGTGTTTTCCAATTCTTCAGAATCCTTTTCTTCCAGGTGCGTGATTTATACGTGAATAACATATTTGCTAGCCTGAAGTGTTTTCCAATTCTTCAATTCCTCCAAATGTGCACGAGATTCTGAAATTTCTGTACGCTTTGAAGCCATTATGCAGCTATAGAAAACAACTTAATATCAAATACAGAGATTTATTTTATATAAATAAATGAGAGGTGAAAAGTAAGGAGGGATGATTTAATTCAAGCCATGTCGTGTCCTCCTTATCTTAATCCACTTGATTTTAATCAGCTACGCATAATTCAGATATGGATTTGGCTCCTCTTGGATACATCAGCTATTGGGTCCAAAGGTAGTCCAATTGTAGATTCGGGTCCAGTTTCAACGAGATGAGAAAACCCAGAAGTTCATGGCCTGCAGGTGGACTAGTCCTGAAAACGGTGTATCCAATTTTATACGTATTGAAATCCCGCAAATAAAATCTGAGTCAAATCCGGGCAAATATACTAAAAATAGGAACCGAAACTCGTACACCATGTTAGCATTCATGCGTGAATCCAATCTGGTCAATTGAGTAGCATTTATCCGCACAACAATAATTAACGCAAATATAATTGTTGAAGTAGCTGCCTTCTATATCCATTGTTGAAGGCCACGTGTTTCGGATTTGTAAGAAATCAATTTACAATATTAACAATTGGAGGAAATCAATTTTCTTAATTGACAATCAGCTTTCAAATTAGAAGAAATCAATTTAAGACCGAATGTAAATCAATTTTCTTGTTCATCCTTGTTACTATCTTTTTATTTCGATATATTGCAACAGATCTAGCTCCGTGGGCCACCAACATAGGTATCGAAAAAAAAGGTAACAAGCCCACCGAGCCACAATCGTGTGGTATTGCGAAATTTATTCCTCTAGCATCGCTAATTTTGTAAACAGGATTATATTTGATTTTGCTTTCGTTTTCCCTTAAGATAGTTAAACATGATTGTTGGGAAATATCAGGTAGTTTTAATTTCTCACAAAATTGCGACACACGGCATTAATTAGCTAAATATCAGAAGTAAAGTATTTGCAAAATAGAAAGAAGATATGATTGTTGAATCATATAGTATTTGTGAACTTCATATTGACGTTTGTGAAATTTAGACAGCCACATATTGTAGCCCCGAAAATGTGATCACCGATGACGCTGGTCAATCTTGACGAGCTATGCCATGCCTTCCTTATTTTTATCTATTCGATTTTAATTAGCTAAGCGTTAATTAGATATGGATTTGGCTTTTCTTGGAAGCACAATGTTTAAACGGTAGAGAGAAAAATAAAAGTCAACATATGCATATATACACCCAGAAACGATTATGGCTAATAGTTGTACGGATAAGAGGTTTCGTGCATGAGTTCGGATAAAAGATTTTTAAAGGGTTAGTAAAATTTAAAAATACAAAGGTACTTATCTGGAAAGAGTGTCAATGATAATCACAGAGTTCCACGTTATGAATCTTCAAGCGTTCCAAATGCTGGGTAGGTGAAGAAGTAGATGATGACCAAAACGGTGTGGGCAAAACTCATTAGCTCCTTTTCGGTTTTAGGGTTTGTGAGTAGGAACCATTTTACCGGGCCCCATGGTGGGCGCCAAAATGTTTACACACAGAAAGTAGGCACAAAACCCTAGAGAATTTCTGTGACACCCAAAACCCAAAATATGAATTCTAATTAATTAACCCAAATTTTGAAATGAATTTTTCGCGTTTAAAAAATCATTTTGAAATTCGTAATTTAAATTCTGAGATCACGTAAAAATTGATAAATGCGGAATATTATCATGCATACTAGTCGTGAACAAATAAAACATAATAGATTTATATAGCGAAAACGATAGAGAAGATTACAGTACATGGTACATAATATTATTACAACCCATTAAAATTCAAATGAAGTCAAAGTCCAAGCAATAAATCATAAAAACTTCATTAATTGCACCACTCGTCATTCTGTGTAGCATGCACTGTAAAAATAATGTAAGAGTGAGACAGAATATAGAATAAATATAAAATAAGTAAAATTGCACAAACACAATCAACAAACCATAATGATATGATGAATATGCCAAACAAGGTCATTTACATTTAATAATCTTTAATTTAGTCAAATGATGCCATGCTGGATCCATTTTGATTTGGTGGGAATATTGCAGTAAAAAGTCTCACAGAGACACAAGTAGGACTTAGCATAATGCCATGAATCCCTACACTTCATGGCGCTCAAGTACCGAAGTACACAAGTAGGACTTAGCATAAGCCATGAATCCCTATACTCCATGGCGCTCAAGTACCGAAGTACACAAGTAGGACTTAGCATAAACCATGAATCCCTACACTCCATGGCGCTCAACGAAAATAGGGCTTTAACTCATCATAGAGTAACCCCCCACCAGGGCCGGCAATCATAGAACCCCTAAATTCCATGGTGCGTCCAAATGCTTATGATGCATGAATGCCTTTAATTCTCTTTATCGATTTAATATACCATGATATCAATACTTCCATAATCACTTGGAAAACCACAAGTCCTCAAAGGACACATCACATATATTAATTCTCAAAATCATGGATTTATAGTTCAACAACATATCTCAATAAACTATAAGGCATTCATGTATACATTAATTTAGTCATTCATAATTATTCATTACAAAGATAAACATACTGTATGACATTCATAGAACACTCAATAACATCCATAATAATCAATAATCCCTCAATAATTCAAAAATAAATTATTACCCACATGGAAAATATCATTTTCATCCATAATAATCATCATAGGTAATTTCAGAAATTTACAACAGCAACATATATTAGTAAAGCGACCATAACATGAGTAAATCAAATCTTTTTTAAGCAATTCCACTTTCTATAGATCCATAACATAAATATCTACAACTTTTATGAAGACATCAAAGTCTAAATATGTATGTATAATTCCCAGAATATTAATATTTACACAAAATAGAAGGTACATATTCCAGAACAGACATACTGTAGTATTTTGACTATAACTCATGCTATACATATCTAAATCAGTCGGTTCAAGTCTCAAAATTCACATAACGAAAAGATCTACAACTTTGATGAAGAAGTCAGAGTCAAATTCACACATTTCAACTTCAAAATTAAGTAACAAGTTACAAAAATAATTCTGGAAAATCCTAGAACAGCATACAATTCTACCCATTCCATATTTATTCACAACCCTATCCCCTCTTACCTTGATGGAGGATCCTAGAGTGGTTGAAAATGTTCTCTTACTATCCTAGCTTCAGATCAAGAGTGACTTTGACGGAGAAAATGAAAGGAAATGAGAGAGAGACTTCACTAACTTTAGCTTGTTCTAAGAATTCACACTTGGGAACAAGATGTAGTGTTGATTTAATGATGCAACGACAAGTGGGAGACAAGCTTTTCATAATAGGATTGTAGTGGGATGTTAGGTGCGTTAATTGTGGTAATAATGGAGGTTTTAGATAAGAAAATGAGCTGTATTATTAACCATTTCCACAACTTACATAATGGAGCTTGCATGATTGAAGTAAAATATTAATTCTGACACTGTTTAGGTATTTTGGACATATCTCTCTTATATCTTAATGGATTTTAATAAATTTGGTCTTGTTGGAAAGCTAAGACAACGAGGAATAACTTTGTAGTTGACCATATTTCCAAATTCGGACTCTAACTAACAAATAAAATGTGTACAAAATGACGTATTTTGAGTGGTAATTTGACGAGAGGAATTGGAAGAGCCTAAGAAATTAATAACTTGGTGATCCGACGGTGCCGAGTGGAAGGGCCGTCGCTCAACGGATAAAAGTTACTCTAGGGATAACAGGCTGATCTTCTCTAAGAGTTCACATTGACGGGAAGGTTTGGTACCTCGATGGTAAAAGATTAAATTGAAAATACTCGGGAATATCTCTTTCCGAGAAGGATTCATCAGAGCCTCTTTTCATTCAGAATTGCTTCACTCGGAGGGAATTTGCTTAGAAATGTTTCTACTTGAAACACTCGGTCATAGCTTTTCCTTCCTCAGATGTGACTCACTCGGAAATGTCTCACCCGGAGACACCTTATTCAGAAATATGTCACTCGGATATATCTCTGCCTGAAAAGTGTTCTTTCAAAGTCAACCACTTTTCGTTCCGAATTGTTTCACTTGGGTATCTCTGCCCGAAAAGTACTTATTCGAAGTCAGAGTCTTTCTTCACTCAAAAATATTTCTCTCGGAAGTGCGTCACTCGGAAATCTTACAACCGAAAGGATCATTCGGAGTCGAAGTTCAGTCCTCTCGGAAATCGTTCCACTTGGGAATATCACTCAGAGTCGAAGGCAATCTCAAAGACGAACCCGAGCACAAGCTCTCGGCAACTTTGAATATGGACCCGAGCACAGGCTCTAGGCAATCTTTAAGACACCCGAGCACGAATAGAATGAAGGGGTTCACCACTCGGATATTTACTTCCCCCAGGAACTATTTACTCGGAAACATACTTATTCGAAATCAAAACCTTTCTCTGTCCAGAAGTACTTCCCCTGAAAATGACTCACTCGGTATATCTCAATCGGTGCCATACCACGCGGAAATCAGAAATGTCTCACTTGGTGTTATCCCACTTGGAAATGTCTCACTCGGTGCCACCCCACACGGAAGTGTCGCACTCGGAGACACCCCATTTGGGAAAGTTGCACTCAACTCAGAGATACCCCACTCGGGAATTAACTACTCGGAAAATATCTCGGCCTGAGAAGTACTCATTCGAAATCAAAGCTTTTCTTCGTTCGGAAGTACTTCTCTCGGAAACGTTTTACTCGGAGACGTTTCATTCGGAAACGAGTCACTCGGAGACGTTTTACTCGGAGACGTTTCACTTGGAGACGTTTCATTCAAAAATGAGTCACTTGGAGACACTCCACCCGGAAGTATAGAACTTGGAAGCGTCTTTTCCCGAAAGGTGCTCATTCAAAGTCAGAGCCCCTGTCACTCAGAAGTGGTTCTCTCGGACACGTTTCACTCAAAAATGTCTCCGAGGCGAGGACCCCCTTCACTCGGAAGTGGTTCTCTCGGTCATGACTCACTCGGAAACATTTTAACCTTCCTTCACTCCGAAGTTCTCTCGGTCATACCTCACTCAAAAAGATCTCACTTGAAATCAGAACCCTTTCTTCACTCAGACAGTCTTATCTCTGACATGATTCACTCAGAAATTTCTTGCTCAATAATATTTTACTCGGTAATGTCCCAATCAGAGCGCTACCGGAAGTTAGTATCAAAGAAGGTATTTGGGCCGGACCAAAAGAGGTGTTCACAAAAATGTTTTTCCTAACCAAATTTATGTAGAAAGTTGAGATAAAATGGATAATATCATTAATGGTCTAAATCAAAATGATTATACATGAGAATGAAATTTTTGGGATGTTACAATTCCCCTAGGGATTAGGTTTATTATCTCTCTATGATGTGTCACTTAGCTTACAATGTGAGCCTATAGGCTGTATTTATACACTTGTAAAGTAAAAAGGGGAATCTAGGCCCAAGTCCAGTAAGGGAGATAACCACCTCTAACAGGATAATGGAAAATCGTTATCTGTTAAAATAAAGGGATGAGGGGATATCGTGGACCCCCTCTGACCCAGGAGGGAACAACATTCAAGCCAAAGAAAAGGGATGTTTAATTTTGACCAATGAAAATCCAGTTTTTAAGTAGGTTAGTGCATGTTAATCCAAAAACAAAATTTGACTCATGGGGCTATATTCAATTATTGGTGTTGAATTAGATTTAACTCATTAGTTGGTGTAATGAAGAATAATTGAGATGGTTTATTGGGGTTTATGTTTATTGTAAGTTTAGTGTATTGAAAGTTAAGTTTTGCTCATTAATATATAGCAGTGGTAGATAGCTGACCAAAGGCCTTGTCTATAATAGCATATAGAGACTTAATAAAAAAATTGTTTTAAGAAATTTCAAAGCTTGTTGCATGAATAAATGTTAAGTATCAATAGTTGATACCTTGATTACTAACTGCATGAATAATTGTATGATTTCAATCTAATTTGTTAAAGATGAACTGTTAATTTGTGATTCTTATAATTTTTTTAAACTAACTACATTAAGATTTCTGGTGTTGCATAGTTCATGACAAAATTCTTGTGAACTTCTGTCAGCAGGATGATAGTGAAGATGAGATTGCCCCTGATACAAACCTGAAGCTCTCTAAGTTCTTGGTCATTGTAGAAACTTTGCCAACTCATGTTTTGTTTTTTGTTTTGTATGTTCTGTTTTCTATGTGATTGTATGTGCACATTTTTTTAGTTGTAATGAACAAGTTTAAGGGAAAGGAATTAGAGTAAACATATTGGTGTTGAGCATGATCAAATGTCTAATGTCTCTAGCTGAGTTTCGTTTTCTTGAGCAAGAAGGGAAATTGTTTTCCTTTAGCAAAATACCAAGCTTTAGCTGAGTTTTCCACTCATGTATTTGATTTTGAAAATTGCAACTGATCATGTTTTCTAAAAATTTAAGCTGAATTGGCATTGGCCAGAATTGAATTTTTAAAGAAAAAAAGTAAAAAAAAAAGGGAACTTTTTACACCGGTGGTAGTGACAAACCGGTGTTAAAGATATATATTTTGTATCGGGCGTTTCAGAAGGACCGGTGTAAGATATCCTATTTATACCGGTTGTAAAGAACAAGACCGGTGAGAAATGTAGTATTTTACACTGGTCGTAGTACAAAGGACCGGTGTAAAAACTATTTTTCTCACCAGTCCTAAAACCGGTGTAAAAAGTCTATATTTTTCTCATCGGCTCCATCTACACCGGTCCTAGAACCGGTGTAAAAAGCCTTTTTCCACTAGTGTATATATATATATATATATATATGTGTGTGTGTGTGTACATATTAATTGTTCTAAATATAATAAAATGTTGAATGTAGGTATGCAGCTAGGTAATAACATATGATTTCTAAGGTTTGTGATACTCTTTTCCAAGACTTTGAAAAAAAAAAACGTATACTCTGCCCATTTTAAAAAAAATTGTGATGGTTTTGTTGTCGTTTCGTAACAGTTAAAAAATTGTGACAAAACTTTTTAGTGAAATAGAGAACAGTTTTTTCTTAAATTTTAGGATGAAGTGTAATTTTGAGCAGAGTAATTTGTGTAATTTATTTCAATTTCTTGTACTAAATGAATTATTCTTATTTTTATTTGCAAAATAATACTACATCATATTATGATATTTATATACGTACTAATATGTAGTTTTCTTGTTTCATAAGTTATTTTAGAAAAATCTGATCTTATCAGCAATTTTTTCTCCATAGTATGTGTAATTCTTTTCAGGTAGTGGAATTTGGAAATAATATAAAACCATTTTAATCCTTCTCGACTATAACTAGATGAAGCTATGAAATTAATTTGATTAGGACGCAGCTGGTTTTCCGGGATGGTTAGTACAAATCCTACACGGTAGAGGATAATTGATTAATATGCAATCAAACAACTACTGAAAACAACTTTAGAATAGATAGAGAAAAACTATAGAGCTGAATCTAGACAGGTGGACCGGGAGTTCCATACTCCACTGGATAAGAACCCGAGTTGTTATCATGCATTTCTTGGCCCGAGAATTACTTTTTCAGGTATCAATCCCTCGTGATTCAGTTAAAAACACAAAACGGTCTTAAAAAGTTTAATCCCCAGTAAATATCTATTTTTTGAATAGTTAAAATGTCTATAATTATAACTAAATCTAAGAGAATTATTTTCAGTTATACATAAAATATACAAAATTAAAGAAAAAAGAACTATTAATGGTGGGGCTTAATTGTGAGACACACTGGCCCAAAAACGCGAAATGATACAAGGAAACTCGGGCACGGAACTGAAACTACACTTGAACAGCGTAGTGTTGCTTTCACAACTTTTTCTTGAGAAAATATACCCAAAATTATCGTGATTAATTCAAGATTTGGAAAAGTTTATATTATCGCATTTGCCGAGAAAGGAACAAAAGATGCTAAGGAGAGGCTATTTCATACTAAAGACAAATATGTTATTTATTGCACAAAACGAGGTTATTGAGTAAATTGGATTTCATGTCTATCTTTTCTTTTTTTCATTTGTCTATAATATTATTCTGAAAATTGTTCAAAATCTTTATAATAAAATGTCAAAAAATATTTCGACAGAAAGAAATAAAAAGGTTATTTAGTTATAAGTGATTTGTGAGCTTCAAAAGGCCTCCTAATACTCACGCTGTGCTGCGGGATCGATCACAATTCACAAGTGACGAAATAATGCTTACTTCCTAATACGTTGATTCAATTGGTATACATTTAATTTATTTTAAATAAAATTTAATATTTGAATTTTGTAAAAGGAATAAGATTTAAATTTTTTAATGAAAAACTCCTTTTAAAAAATTAATCTTATTATAATATTTTTTATTCGAATAGAATTTTCTCTAATAAAAAATATCTATGAATAAATCAAAATAAAAAAATAATGCTCACTTTGCAGTTCGAATTCAAGAAAATATCCGTTCGTGACTTTGTGTTATGCAAGTTAAAAGATTTGATCATGAATAAACAAAACCTACTCTATTATACCCTTTTTTTCATTTAGATTAACCAATAGTCTCCAATTAGTTTTATATCACGAAGATGAATATTAAGATGAATATTTATGATTCGGTATCAATATTGGTCCCTAAACAAATAAGAAGATAGGTAAGGGCAAAGAACGTGAGTTCAGAGATAGCGAAAGACATAATTGATAAAACAACTAGTATGCTTACTAGATAGACCCTAGTTAAAAACTTGTCAACAGGCCAGAACTTCTTTGCAACTTGCATGAAAAGGTAGTCGGAATCTGTCAAATGTCAAATCATGAGTTAGACCTCCATTATACTATAAATATCATCTTTCACAATAAATCAAGTATTGTAAGTCCTTTTTATTAGACTTAATGCTCCGGTATTTATAAATCCGTACTGACTTAATCATCAAAGAGTCTTTGCAAGTACAACCACCACCGTTCCTGACCGAAGTTCAAAAGACCTGAATCGTAAAGTTGAAGGGCACTAAGTTCCCACTGGACCAGTGTTTGATAATACCAGATTCCTACTAAACCAATGTAAAAGAAGAGTGATTGAGAGATTTCACTCCAGCTGTGAGCGTACCAAAATACCCCCAACATACTGGACATTTCATTGGCTTGCCCAGTGGGACCCATAAATTAAGTTCCACAGTTTGAAGCACACAACAAGAGATGGAGCCATTGAGACGACATGCTACTCCGGAAGGTCATTCCAAGATACTAGCGTAGAGCAAGTATAATACAATACAACACCGGGATCGTAGAGACCCGGGGACCAACCCACCTCAGGGGAGAGCAACTGTTATCCACTCAGACCTGGGGGATGAGTTAATTTGGTAGCTCCAAGCGGAGCTCCAGGAACTTAGGCAAATGAAGGCTAGGGAAATGAAAGAGAAGACCATTGCTACGCATCGGAGACAACCGTTAGAGATTTTAATGTCACCAGATTATTCACAGATCCCGATATATGAAGACAACTAGGAGTCCACCCTAAGAATAGACCACCCCGGTAGTCAAAGAAAGGAATTACATACCGTTGGGGGCTCGAGTAAGTACCGTTTCAATATACTTTTTCCAGAAGATTGATGAATGTCCCTATACTGAAACATCTTCAAACACCCTAACCGTTATTAATTGGGAAGTACACCGAGGAAACTAACCCAGGGCGACATCTGGATGCTTATGCAAATGAATCCTTGTTTTTAGGTGCGGAAGAGGACGTTATATGTAGAATGTTCCCCATAACTCTGGTTACGGAAGCTCTAGGATGGTTCAAAAGGTTTCCTCCAGGGTCAATAAACTCATGGAAGGAGATGACCCAACCCTTTTTGGATCATTTCATCATATCATGGGATATACCAAAAACATCCCATATGTTGTCACAAATCAAGCAGGTGGACAAGGAAAGTTTGAAAGACTTCTTAAAAAGATTTTACAAAGAGGCTGCATAGGTCCCGAGGTTGACAGAGCAAATCTAGTTACATATAGCCATTGAAGTTTTACAACCATAATCCCCTTTCGCCTTGTCTTCAGCAAAAAGAGCACACTAGACATTTGAGGAGTTTAGGAGGAAGGCTGCGAAGTATGTTAGCAAAGAAATACACCTAGCCACTACCAAGAATAAGATTACTGTTATCATTTTTTCTTATCATACAAAAAAATGAAGTTTTCAAGAAAAGAATCTGGTTTGTATAATATAGTTTCAATGAATGGGTTGTGCCAAGTTTAAACACAGTAGTTGTGATACAGTAAAGATGTCGTTCCATTAAGGAGGGATTAGTATGAAGGCCTTTGCTTATGAATTGCTTTGACAGAAGATTTGATTTGGTTTGTTGGAAATGATGATAATAGAACTAATCTAATAAAAACAATAAATCTAAAGACAAGTAATATTAAGTATAACAAAAATCAATTGTGAGAAACTGAGATTGGTTTCATCCCATCTTACCTTCCATAAGCTGTGTAAATTTTGCATATAACTTGAAATGATAATTTATACGTCACAATCAAAGTCATTTATATCGATTCCTCGACTACAAACTTCATAAGAATGGTTTCAACCTGCTAATCCCTCAATCACCTTGAAACCATTCCAGCATTAATGCCCGGTTGTTTAGACGTTTATTGCAATAGATACCATTCTTGGGAGCTACTTGCAATAAGCATTTGATTCAGATTTATTTCGAAAGTTATTTTCTAATATACTTAAGAAAACTAAAAACAAGAAAATAGTGATCAAGTATTCTAAGGCATTAAGAATAGAATGAAATGTAAAAATTATCAAATCTGGTTATCATACATGAAAAACTTACAACAACGTTATGTGAGGTTCAAATGGATTACAACCAATCCCAATGAGTGAGTTAGCTACTCATGACTTGCATGTTTACTAAACAATCTCTGAAAGACTATGGAAAAGAAATGATGTAACGCCCCAGCCGCTTTTCAGGAATGAACGACTGGCCCCACAGACCAACACGAGACCTTTCCAATGTGCTTTTGTCCTCACTCACACATTTCCTGAGAATTTCCCAGGAGGTCACCCATCCCAGAATTACTCCAAGTTAAGCACGCTTAACTTTGGAGTTCTTAAGTGATAGGCTACCGAAAAGGCTAATGCATTTGTTGGTATAGGTAGTACGAATTCATTTCTTTAAGCTATCCTTGACTGTATAGTCCCATACCTATACAGTCTTTGGATCCCTCTCATTCTGGTATGTATTCGATTCGTTCATGTGTCCCTCCCACCGGAAGCCTGCCAGGAGCCGCTCCTTGTCCGTGCCTATGCACCGACGATCACTCCCCGCCCTCAACAGTGCCCGGGATGTCACATGAACGAATTGAATACATACTAGAATGAGAGGGATCCAAAGACTGTATAGGTATGGGACTATACAGTCAAGGATAGCTTAAAGAAATGAATTCGTACTACCTATACCAACAAATGCATTAGCCTTTTCGGTGGTCTATCACATAAGGACTCCAAAGTTAAGCGTGCTTAACTTGGAGTAATTCTGGGATGGGTGACCTCCTGGGAAGTTCTCAGGAAATGTGTGAGTGAGGACAAAAGCACATTGGAAAGGTCTCGTGTTGGTCTGTGGGGCGAGTCGTTCATTCCTGAAAAGCGGCCGGGGCATTACAAATGATACATGAAAGAATACTGAAAGAATGATGAATGAATGATTTGATGATCCAGTGATCAAGTGATGATAGTGATCTTCTGTTCTTCTCTATTTATAGAGGAGTTACGCTTAAGCTTCTCCTTGTCACACTTAAGTGCATCCCCACTTGCTGAGTGGCCATGCAGGAGTGGTTAGAAACATGCGGGAGTGGCTGAGCTGGGATCGCACCATTGAGCAATAATAAATTTAGTGCCCATTCTTCTTCAGTTATGCTCAAGTGTGAGATATTCTCGCTTGAGCGTGGTCGCGCTTAAGCTTCAATTCGCCACGCTCAAGCGTGGATGGATTGTTTCTATATTTCGCTTGAGCGAAGGTTTAAGCTTGGTTTGTTGAATCATTTCACGCTCAAGCGCTCCTTCTGACGCTCAAGTGTGAGAGGACCTGATGCTTCTGTTTCCTCTGTGCTTGACCTGCGCTCACGCTTCCATTATCACACTCAAGCGTGGGAGATTACTGTTACTCTCTGAGTTGCGTATGCTTGAGCGCAAGACTCAAGCTCAGACTTCATTAATTCATGCTCAGGCGCAGGATGTCACGCTCAAGCGTGGGCTTCACTTTGTGCCACGCTCTCTTTCACCCTCAAGCGTGTATGGTGCTGAATGACCTCATTTGCTTTGCTCAAGCTTGGCCTTGGTTCCTTCTTGAATTTCCTGTAACTTTTCAAGAGTTATGAGGTAATGTTTTTCTTTTATAACATATCTATCACTACTTGAAGAATTCATGCTAAATTCCTTCTATCATTCATCAATTTGCTTTAAATCTTAAGAATTTTTAGTTTAAATGAGCCATGAATTCAATGCTTATTTATCACTTATCAAACCCTCCCCAACCTAGAATTTTGCTTGTCCACAAGCAAAAAGAGTGGAATTTTTAAACAAGAAAACAATAATGATGCTCAGATTCTAAGTATGAACAAAATTAAAAGACAGTTTTTACATTTTAATTTCTTTGGACATATGGCATCCTTAATACCCATTCATTTGAAATATGATGCCCAGTTTAATTTTTCACACAACAAGTACCCTGAAATTGTAAGAATAAGGAGCTTCTCATTATTTCTCACGAGGTCTCTATTTCACACTTTCATCATTAGAATTGCCTAACTAACATTGCCTGTCATTTCCAATTAAACCAAAATCAAAAGAACAGCAAGGATCAGAAAGGTCTTTTAGCAAGGTTGTAATGAGGTTGGGCTAACAAGAATTCTTGGTTTTTCTTAGATTTCAAATTGCATGCACAAAGGAAAAGAGCATAAGTACTTAATGTATGATTTATCAGTCTTCTTCCTTGATTTCAAACTTCAGAATTCTTTACTCACTTCTTGATTTCTGTAAACTCTCCTTTTGTTCAAAGATTTCTGGAAAACTTACTGATCTTTTTCTTAATTTTATCTATTTCTTTTCAGCCTCCATTTCTTGCATTCCCCTTATTGAGAAGAAAATATTTTATGCTCTTTATATTTAAGCATGCTGATAAGGTAGGGATTAATTTTTCCAGTTTAGGCTAGGGTAATTTGTGAAATAAATTTTTTAGGCTCAACTGGGCTACAAAAAAATTGTGATATTTTATTAAGGGTAGCTTTTTGGCTTTTGGCTAATTTTGCTTTCAAAAATGCCTTGATCATTTACTTGCTTATTGACAGGGCCCGTAAGCGCACGGGTTATGTCGCGTAATATAAAAGATTATCGTTCTCCACAGGGACTGTGTTCAAAGTACCGGCATATTAAAATTTAATTATCCACACAATTGATTTTTAAGGTTTTTGTAAAATAAAACACAATTTAAAAATCTAAATTTAGAAACAAAATTTACTTGACACTTAAAAAAAATCAGAGTTGAGAGTATCTTGGGATTTCGGGGGATTAAGACTCTATTTTATGTTAATGAATTTTAACTTTTCATAAATAAGAATCGAATTAAGTTTTCCAAGGCGAATTTTCCAAAAGCTAATTAATATGTTCCTCTCAGAATCCTATTAATGTACCTAACCTATGGAAAGCGCTGCTTAATCCTCAGAAAGGCCCATATCGTTTTATGAAAATCCCTTTTATTTCCTCAAAAGAATTTTGATTACTTTCACGGTTTTACCGAGGTCATAAAAAGCATCTTAAAAATCTTAGGTTTAGTTCAAAGCTTTCCGGTAAAAATAAATCTCTCGATTCTATTTATTACCTAAACTTACTAATATACCCGTAAGTATACAGTTTTATCATTTAGGTTCTTGTTAGGAATTACTAAAAGCATTGAGCATAATTGAACTAAATGGAAAACAGAAATTTATTTAATTCCAAGTCAAAATAAAATTAATATAAAATATTATCATACCCCCTTTATCCCAAGATAATTAATTTAGCTACTCATGAAATAATTCAAATTCATATAAATAATGGAAAAATAAAACATACAAGACATGGTAAAAATAAAGACTTACGGGTTTCTCCAAAAGCTCAGAATAATTTACCACTGTATTTCCTTGTTGTAATATTCCTCCACCAATTACAAATTTAAATACTCACTTTTACAATTCACAACTCTTAAAATAAAATAAAGAAAAAGAAAATAAAAAGAGAAATTAAAACGAAAAAGAAAGGAAAAGGAACGAATAAGAAAAAAGAAAGAAAGAAGTGAAAGACAGAAGAAGAAAAGAAGAGAACGAAAAAGAGAAAAGAGAGAAAAGAGAAGGAATAAAACTAAAGAAATTAAAGGAGAACTAATGTTAATTGATGCCTTGGTGGTGCTGTCCGTGTTCCCTTTTATAGGCAAAGGAAGGGAAGAAGTCAGCTTGGAAAACGCGTTGCCAGTTGGAGATTTTCGGTGCAATTGTCTTCTTCTCAGCCGCCCCACTTGGAAACAGCCTGGATGGAGTTGGTAGGAACAGCTTGCACCTAAACAGCTATAGGGGACGGTGGAGAGACAACCTGGATGTTGTCAGCCGCCCCCCCCATAGGTCAAGGATCCACTTGGATAGTGGAAATCCAAGTCAGCAAGGGCATTCAGTGGAAATATAGGTCGGATTTCACCTTCTCTCCAGAATCCGAGTGGAAAAATGCCTTTTGTGCACAAAACCGACTAGAAAAAGGTGCATTTTGTACAGAAGACCGAGTGAAATCTTTGCTCGGTGTTGAGTTGAGGGGTCAGTGTTTGGAAGAAAATCGGTCGGTATTGAGTTGAGGGTCGGTGTTTGGAAGAAACCGGTCGGTGTTGAGTTGCTGTGAAGTCGGACAGTGTTTAGTTGCTGTGAGGAGACGAGCAAAGCAACTCCGATTACTTTATTTCTTTGGAACCGATTAAAGAGTGAATCGGAACCGACTGGAAGGTGGCTCACTCAGGATTGGGAAGTCTTCTTTCACTGTTTCACTCGGCTATGTCTCTGGAATTGAACCACTCGAAGAGACCTTGCTCGGATTTCTCAGGAATTCACTCGGACACCTTCCTTTACTCATTCAAATGATAAAATCACACCTTCACTCGGAAGTCCGAGTTGATTCCCACTCGGAATTGACTTCAGTCGTCAATTAACTCACTCGGATGTGCTTTCCTTTGAATCATCTCACTCGGGCTTAGTGTGAAACTTGAGTCTGCCCGAGTGTGATTCATTTCCGGTCGGATTTTTCCTTGCTTAATAAGACACTACTCGGAAATGCCTTGTTCCTCTTGAGAATGCCATCTTCTCCGAATGAAACCACTCGGAAACCCCCTTATTCAACAGTTGCTCTTTCAGTGACTTCTTCTGCTCGGACAACAGTTTTGACCACTCGGGAGTTTTCCAATCGGAGGCAATTTGGCATAGAAAAATAGTTCAGACTTGTTTCAATCAGCATTTCTTCACTCGGATTATTTGTAATCAGAAAACTCCCACTCGGATTCACTTCAATCAGCAATCCTTTCACTCGGAAAATAGCTTTGGGCAGCATCTATTCAAGGTCAGTCCCTTTTTTCACTCGGATTGGTCGCAGTAGGGGATCTTCCACTTGGATTCTCCTCTAATCGAGACATTCTTTTTCAACATTGAACCTCCAACCGGGTTAGCCATTTATATCACTCGGAATTGCTTTGATAGGGAACTTTCCACTCGGAATCACCTCCAACAGTGAAGTATTCCACTCAGTAATGCTCAATTCTGAGTTATTCCACTCGGATTTGATCATTTTTGAGTCCTTCTACTCGGATTTGGTCATTTTGAGTCAGATTTCAGCACTATGAGTCGGAATTCAGCATATGGAGTCGGAATTCAGCATTCTGAGTCAGAATTCAACATAAAAAGAGAGTTTTTTCCACTTTAGGCTTGTTCTTCTTGTTTCTTTATCATTTTATGGTCATTTTTCTCTTGTTTTTGATCCTTTACCTTAATTTCTGCAAAATAACATACCCAAGTAGAATAGAGTGGAAAGAAAGCAAAAATTGTAATAAATAAAGGAAATACAGTGGATAATGATAAAAATCCTAAGCAAACTGGATCTAATTTATTGTGTTATAAAGCACTTATCAAAATACCCCAAACCAAAACATTGCTTGTCCTCAATCAATCACCATATTCACAAGATAAAATACAAAAAACACTAAGCTTAATAAACTAAGGTATCCAAAACAGAGAAAAAGATTTATTCAAATGCCAATTTTAATTTACTTATGTGAATCAATTTTCAATGTCAAGACTTGAGATACTCTTCTCATAATTTTCACTCAAGTATTTCAAGGTTTGTGTATCTCTCAAATCATCATAGTCAAAAAATATTACCATAAGCTTGTTAATAAACCAGAAACTCTACAGTTTAGATAGAAAATATGTCAAAGTCTAAAGGTCTTTCAAAGGTTGTAACGTGGCCTTGGGTTGTATTGTCAAGGTAGGAATTTCAAGAAAAATGGAATACAAAAGGGCTTTAATAGTCATGAATGATTCAAATTACCATCATAAATTTAACAGAGCAAATTTTTGAACTTTTATGGACTTTTTGGAATTCATTCAATATCATCCTTTTGATTTTCTTTTTCTTTTTTTTCCTTTTTTTTTGCATTCAATACATATTTTCCTTAAGTCCTTTTTTATTTCTTTGCTCCACTAAATTTCCAACTTTTTCACCATCAAGAGAATATCAGTCAATGAAAGGTTTCAAGGAAAAATTTTTGCTTTTAGGCTCAAAAGGGGCAACTAGGGGTCAAAGTATGCAAAAATTCTGAGGCTTAAGAATAAGACCTAATTGTGCATTTATCATCCTAAGACATATAATCAAAAACCATTTTGAATCAGTTGAAAAACAAGTTCTAGAATATTAATGACTATGAGATTCACTCAATCAAGAAAATATGGGTTTTGAAAATTTGTTTGATAAATAACCCATTTTGGCTCAAGTCTAATCATGGAAAGTCTTTTCAAAGAAAATTTTAATCACATAAGGTTCATTTAAGCATTTATTTGGCATTTAAACAATCAAATTTTGAAAATTTTACTCAAAATTTTAGGATCCTTAGATACTTTAGCCTTGTGTTCAAAGTAAATTTATCATGCAATCATGGTAAATTACAAGATTACAAACAAATCAAGGAAAACACACATGCAAAATAAAATAACAATCACACAACGTAAACAAAACAGTTAAGTTTTCTTACCTACCACCCCAAACCAGAATTTGACATTGTCCTCAATGTTAAAATGGATGATAAAAGTATAAGAAAACTTACCTGTAGTAACCCCAAACCAGCAGTTGACATAGTTGGGTTTTTTTTAACTTAAAATGAAACAACAACTTTTTATAGGGTTACCTCCCTATCAGTGCTAACTTTTAAGTCTTCAGCCAGACTTCTCACCGTTTGGATTTACTCATCAGGAGCATCAAACAAGTCCAAGTCACTTGCTTGTTGTATTGGTTGACCTGTCAGATAGTGCTTTACTCTCTGTCCATTTACCCTAAATGTACCAGATTTCTCGCTCCATAGTTCGACAGCTCCAAAGGGAAAGACTTTTGTCACCTTGAATGGTCCCGACCATCGGGATCTCAGTTTACCTGGAAAAAACTTCAATCTGGAATTAAATAGTAAAACCATATCTCCTGGATTAAATGTTCTCCGTTGGATGTGACGATCATGCCATTGTTTGGTTTTTTCTTTATAAATTCTAGCATTTTCGTATGCATCTAGACGGAGTTCTTCAAGCTCATTTAATTCCAACAACCTACGTTCACCTGCAGCCTTATGATCAAAGTTAAGAGTTTTAACAGCCCAAAAAGATTTATATTCTAGCTCAACAGGTAAATAACAGGGCTTCCCATATACTAGCTTAAAAGGTGTGGTTCCAATGGGAGTTTTATATGCGGTTCGATACGCCCATAAGGAATCATCTAACTTAATAGACCAATCCAAACGTGATGTATTCACCACTTTTTGAAGAATATTTTTAATTTCCTGATTGGATACCTCAATTTGTCCACTAGTTTGTGGGTGATAAGGTGTAGCAACCTTATGCTTAACTCCATATTTCTTTAGAAGGGTCTGAAAAGTTTTCTCAATAAAATGAGACCCTCCATCACTTATAACACATTTTGGGACCCCAAACCTTGGAAATATTATTTTCTTGAAAAGTTTAATAACAGTTTTAGCATCAGAATAGGGTGAAGCAATGGCTTCCACCCATTTTGACACATAGTCAACTGCCATTAATATGAACTGATTTCCAAAAGAAGAGGGAAAGGGACCCATAAAATCAACACCCCATACATCAAACAATTCAACTTCTAGAATGGTATTTAATGGCATTTCTTGTCTCTTACCAATGTTACCTGTTCTTTGGCAAGCATCACAAGTTAGAACATACTTACGTACATCCTTAAAAATATTTGGCCAATAGAACCCAGCTTGCAATACTTTAGCGGCTGTCTTAGAGGTGCTTATGTGTCCTCCACAGGAAAGAGAATGGCAATGATCCAAGATATCATGGACATCATCTTGTGAAACACATCTTCGAATTATACCATCTGTACATTGCTTGAAAAGGAGTGGTTCATCCCAATAATAATGCTTGACATCTGCATAAAACTTTTTCCTTTGCTGAAAGCTAAGATCAGGAGGTAAGATACCACATGCAAGAAAATTTACAAAATCAGCATACTAAGGAACACGTTAGATACTAAGATTCAAGAGTTGTTTATCTGGAAAAGATTCATTGATGGGAATATTATATGTTTTTTCTTTTTCAGATGTCAACCTAGATAGGTGGTCAGCGACCAAGTTCTTGGTACCCTTCTTGTCCTTAATTTCCAAGTCAAATTCTTGTAATATTAGAATCCACCTAATTAATCTAGGCTTTGCTTCCTTTTTATTCAATAGATACTTAATGGCAGAGTGGTCAGTGTAAACAGTAACATGTGAACCTACCAAGTAAGATCTAAATTTATCAAAAGCAAAGACAATAGCTAACAGTTCTTTTTCAGTTGTGGCATAATTTACCTGAGCATCATCTAGCGTCCGGCTGGCATAATGAATTACATGGAGCTTTTTATCCTTTGTTTGCCCTAATACAGCCCCCACTACGTAATCACTCGCATCGCACATCAACTCAAATGGGAGTTTCCAATTAGGTGGTTGCACGATGGGGACAGAGATTAGAGCTTGCTTAATCCTGCAAAAAGCTTCCATACAAGATGAATCAAAATTGAAAGGCACATCCTTACCCAGAAGAGTTGTAAGAGGCTTTGTGATCTTGGAGAAATCTTTAATGAACCTGCGGTAAAACCCTGCATGTCCAAGAAAACTCCAAATACCTTTCACATTTGTGGGTGGAGGCAATTTTTGAATCACTTCCACTTTAGCCTTATCAACTTCTATACCTCTCTCAGACACCAGGTGTCCAAGAACTATGCCTTCTCTTACCATAAAATGGCATTTTTCCTAGTTTAAGACCAGATTGGTTTCTTCACAACGCTGCAAGACTTGGCATAAATTTGTTAAACAATTATCAAAATCCAAACCATGCACTGAAAAATCGTCCGTAAAGACTTCCATCACATTTTCAATAAGATCAGAAAAAATTGCTTGCATACACCTTTGAAAAGTCGCAGGTGCATTACATAAACCAAAAGGCATACGTCTGTAAGCATAAGTCCCATAAGGGCAAGTGAAGGTAGTCTTTTCTTGATCAGATGGATGAATGGGAATTTGATGAAAACCTGAATACCCATCCAAATAACAAAAATAAGAGTGTTTCGCAAGTCTTTCAAGCATCTGATCAATAAAAGGGAGGGGAAAATGATCTTTTTTCGTGGCGCTATTTACCTTCCTATAATCAATGCACATGCGCCAACCAGAGACAATCCTAGTAGGAATCAAGTTATGTTTATCAATTTCAATCATAGTTATTCCCCCCTTTTTAGGCACCACATGGACAGGACTTACCCATTTACTACTATCAACAGGGTAGATGACTCCAGCATCAAGCAATTTCAAAATTTCCTTTTTAACCACTTCTTGCATTTTAGGATTTAATCTCCTAAGTGGTTCTACGGTGGGCCTACTTTCATCTTCTACAGTAATCCTATGCATACAAAGAGAAGGGCTAATTCCTTTGATATCATCCATTGTATAACCTATTACCTTTCTATACAACCTAAGTTGTTTCAAAAGTTTTTCAGTTTCACATGGATTCAATTCAGCATTGATAATCACAGGATATGTGGAATTAGGACCAAGAAATTCATACCTTAATGAAGCTGGTAAAGGTTTTAATTCCACATTGGGGCTTACCACTTTGTCACACATGACCTCAGTATCATGTGGGGCCTCAGAGCAATCAGATGTTTTTGTCGGCTCAATCATGAAAACAGTTTCAAGTGGGTCATTAGGAAGGGTTGCTTCCTTTACCACTTGTTCGACAAAATCCACAGTACAGCAAACATCATTATAAGGTTTTTCTAAAACATTTTTCAAGTTGAAATCAACCTTTTGGTCTCCAACAGTTAGAGACAACTTACCATTCTTGACATCGATCACAGCACCTGCAGTTGCTAAAAATGGTCTGCCTAAAATAATAGGAATCAAAGAATCTTCGTCCATTTCAAGCACAACAAAGTCAGCAGGTATAAAAAATTTTCCTATCTTAATAGGAACATCCTCTAAAATTCCTACAGGATATTTTACAAATCTATCAGCCAAACATCCTAGTAGGTTTTAGTTCACCCAATCCTAACTTTTCAGCAACAGATAATGGCATTAAACTCACACTCGCTCCTAAATCACACAATGCTTTATCTATATTCATGTCACCAATCATGCAAGGAATAGAGAAACTACCTGGATCTTGGAGCTTGGGTGGAAGTTTCTTTTGAATTAGAGCACTGCACTCTTCAGTAAGTGCAACTGTACCATCTTCCTCCAGTCTTCTTTTGTTGGACAAAATGTCCTTCAGGAACTTCGCATATGTAGGCATTTGCTGCAAAGCATCTGTGAAGGGAATATTAATATACAATTTCTTTAAAACATCAAGGAACTTACCAAATTGTTTGTCCAACTTTGCTTTGGCTAAGCGCTGAGGAAATGGAATGGGAGGTTGATATGGCTTAACCTCCTCCTTCTTCTCTTGTGGTTTCTCTTCTTCAATCACTGGATGAGATGAAGATTCATCTACTTTCTTTTCCTCCTTTACAGTCTTGTCAACTGGCCCATCGTATTGAGTACCACTTCTAAGAGTGACAGCCATGGTTTGGTTAGATGGTCCAGCCTCTGGTTTCCCAGGAAATGTTCCCGGTGCTCTTTAAGAATATGAGGCTTGTTGGGCAATTTGATTTTCCAGTATTTTGTTGTGAGTGGCAAGAGAGTCCACTTTTGAAGCCAAGTTTTTTATTGCATCAGAGAATTCATCATTTTGTTTAAGATGAGTGGCTACAAATGTCTCCATCAAGGATTCTAGCTTTGATTTTTGTGGAATATAGGTTTTTTGTTGAGGTTTGTAGTTACTTTGGAATTGAGGTGGCCTATTTTGGAAGCCAGGTAGACCTTGTGGAGGTCTGTAGTTACCTTGATAATTTCCACCATAGTTTCCAATAGCATCCACCTGATGCATTTCTTGTTCTTGATTAAGGGTCACTGCTAAATGGCAGTTTGTAGCTCCATGTCCTGAAACACCACAAACTTCACAAACAATATTAGTAGCACCTGTTGACCCTATTTTATCAAGTTTTAATGTTAATGCTTCAACTTTGGCAGAAAGTAGGGAAAGAGCATCGACATAATACTTACCTGGTGTTTTAGAAGGTACTCCTCTCTCAGAGTTCCACTGGTGAGTGTTTTGAGCTATTTCCTCAATCAGGTTCTCAGCTTCATCAACATTTTTACTCATGAAGGCTCCTCCAGCTACAGCATCTAAAGAGATCTTTTGTGTGGAAGTTAGTCCATTATAGAAAATATGGATTGTCAACCACCTTTCTATCCCATGGTGAGGACATTCTCTTAGCAACTCTCTGTATCTTTCCCAGGCTTCATACAAGGATTCATCATCTTTTTGTGAAAAATTTATGATTTGTTTTCTCAGCACATCAGTCTTGTTCCTTGGGTACCATTTATTTATAAAAGCACTGGACAATTGTTCCCAAGTCGTGATGGATTCTTTAGGAAGAGAGTATAACCACGCCCTCGCTTTATCTCTTAAGGAGAAAGAGAAAAGTCTTAAGCGAATGGCATCATTGGTGGCTCCGTTCATCTTCAGGGTGTCACAGTATTCAAGAAAGATTTGAAGGTGAAGATTTGGATCTTCGGAGGGTAATCCTCCGAATTGGTTCAGTTGAACCATAGAGAGTAGTGAAGGCTTCAATTCAAAATTGTTAGCCTCCACTGTGGGTCTGAGGATGCTGGATCCTCTTCCATTTGTACTTGGAGCGGCAAAATCTCTTAAGGGTCTGTGTTGGTCTGCCATTTGTTTTTCTTTTTGTTCTTTTTGTTGTTTTCTCAAAGCTCTAAGGGTACGTTCTATCTCAGGGTCAAATCCTAAGTTTAGATCGACACTACGGCTTCGTCGCATAAAAAGAAAATAACTGACAAATAAAACAAATTATCACAAAAATAAAACAACAACAGATACACAAAATAAAGAACAAAATACAAAATTACAAACAAAATAAAAATAAAAATAACAATAAAAATATTAACAAGTATGATCTAATTGAATTTCAATATTGCTGATATTTGAGGGACAACAGTCCCCGGCAACGGCGCCAAAAACTTGACAGGGCCCGCAAGCGCACGGGTTATGTCTCGTAATATAAAAGATTGTCGTTCTCCACAGGGAGTGTATTCAAAGTACCGGCATATTAAAATTTAATTATCCACACAATTGATTTTTAAGGTTTTTGTAAAATAAAACACAATTTAAAAATCTAAATTTAGAAACAAAATTTACTTGACACTTAAAAAAAATCAGAGTTGAGAGTATCTTGGGATTTCGAGGGATTAAGACTCTATTTTATGTTAATGAATTTTAACTTTTCATAAATATGAATCGAATTAAGTTTTCCAAGGCAAATTTTCTAAAAGCTAATTAATATGTTCCTTTCGGAATCCTATTAATGTACCTAACCTATGGAAAGCGCTGCTTAATCCTCAGAAAGGCCCATTATCGTTTTATGAAAATCCCTTTTATTTCCTCAAAAGAATTTTGATTACTTTCACGATTTTACCGAGGTCACAAAAAGCATCTCAAAAATCTTAGGTTTAGTTCAAAGCTTTCCGGTAAAAATAAATCTCTCGATTCTATTTATTACCTAAACTTACTAATATACCCGTAAGTATACAGTTTTATCATTTAGGTTCTTGTTAGGAATTACTAAAAGCATTGAGCATAATTGAACTAAATGGAAAACAGAAATTTATTTAATTCCAAGTCAAAATAACATTAATATAAAATATTATCATACCCCCTTTATCCCAAGATAATTAATTTAGCTACTCATGAAATAATTCAAATTCATATAAATAATGGAAAAATAAAACATACAAGACATGGTAAAAATAAAGACTTACGGGTTTCTCCAAAAGCTCAGAATAATTTACCACTGTATTTCCTTGTTGCAATATTCCTCCACCAAGTACAAATTTAAATACTCACTTTTACAATTCACAACTCTTAAAATAAAATAAAGAAAAAGAAAATAAAAAGAGAAATTAAAACGAAAAAGAAAGGAAAAGGAACGAATAAGAAAAAAGAAAGAAAGAAGTGAAAGACGGAAGAAGAAAAGAAGAGAACGAAAAAGAGAAAAGAGAGAAAAGAGAAGGAATAAAACTAAAGAAATTAAAGGAGAACTAATGTTAATTGATGCCTTGGTGGTGCTGTCCGTGTTCCCTTTTATAGGCAAAAGAAGGGAAGAAGTCATCTTGGAAAACGCGTTGCCAGTTGGAGATTTTCGGTGCAATTGTCTTCTTCTCAGCCGCCCCACTTGGAAACAGCCTGGATGGAGTTGGTAGGAACAGCTTGCACCTAAACAGCTATAGGGGACGGTGGAGAGACAGCCTGGATGTTGTCAGCCGCCCCCCCATAAGTCAAGGATCCACTTGGATAGTGGAAATCCAAGTCAGCAAGGGCATTCGGTGGAAATATGGGTCGGATTTCACCTTCTCTCCAGAATCCGAGTGGAAAAATGCCTTTTATGCACAAAACCGACTGGAAAAAGGTGCATTTTGTACAGAAGACCGAGTGAAATCTTTGCTCGGTGTCGAGTTGAGGGGTCGGTGTTTGGAAGAAAACCGATCGGTATTGAGTTGAGGGTCGGTGTTTGGAAGAAACCGGTCGGTGTTGAGTTGCTGTGAAGTCGGACAGTGTTTAGTTGCTGTGAGGAGACGAGCAAAGCAACTCCGATTGCTTTATTTCTTCGGAACCGATTGAAGAGTGAATCAGAACCGACTGGAAAGTGGCTCACTCAGGATTGGGAAGTCTTCTTTCATTGTTTCACTCGGCTATGTCTCTGGAATTGAACCACTCGGAGAGACCTTGCTCGGATTTCTCAGGAATTCACTCGGACACCTTCCTTTACTCATTCAAATGATAAAATCACACCTTCACTCGGAAGTCCGAGTTGATTCCCACTCGAAATTGACTTCAGTCGTCAATCAACTCACTCGGATGTGCTTTCCTTTGAATCATCTCACTCGGGCTTAGTGTGAAACTTGAGTCTGCTCGAGTGTGATTCATTTCCGGTCGGATTTTTCCTTGCTTAATAAGACACTACTCGGAAATGCCTTGTTCCTCTTGAGAATGCCATCTTCTCCAAATGAAACCACTCGGAAACCCCCTTATTCAACAGTTGCTCTTTCAGTGACTTCTTCTGCTCGGACAACAGTTTTGACCACTCGGGAGTTTTCCAATCGGAGGTAATTTGGCACAGAAAAATAGTTCAGACTTGTTTCAATCAGCATTTCTTCACTCGGATTATTTGTAATCAGAAAACTCCCACTCGGATTCACTTCAATCAGCAATCCTTTCACTCGGAAAATAGCTTTGGGCAGCATATATTCAAGGTCAGTCCCTTTTTTCACTCGGATTGGTCGCAGTAGGGGATCTTCCACTCAGATTCTCCTCTAATCGAGACATTCTTTTTCAACATTGAACCTCCAACCGGGTTAGCCATTTATATCACTCGGAATTGCTTTGACAGGGAACTTTCCACTCGGAATCACCTCCAACAGTGAAGTATTCCACTCGGCAATGCTCCATTCTGAGTTATTCCACTCGGATTTGATCATTTTTGAGTCCTTCTACTCGGATTTGGTCATTTTGAGTCGGATTTCAGCACTATGAGTCGGAATTCAGCATATGGAGTCAGAATTCAGCATTCTGAGTCGGAATTCAGCATAAAAAGAGAGTTCTTTCCACTTTGGGCTTGTTCTTCTTGTTTCTTTATCATTTGATGGTCGTTTTTCTCTTGTTTTTGATCCTTTATTGCCTTAATTTCCACAAAATAACATACCCAAGTAGAATAGAGTGGAAAGAAAGCAAAAATCACAATAAATAAAGGAAATACAGTGGATAATGATAAAAATCCTAAGCAAACTGGATCTAATTTATTGTGTTATAAAGCACTTATCACTTATTTCTTTAGAAAAGGGTTGACCAGAAAATAAGGCAATACAAACTTAACAATTACTGATGAGACTCTCACTGTTTGATTGCTCGCTTCTCACAAGGTTATAAGGCATATTCCAATATTCTAACAGTAAGAGGTTCAAGCATGTAAAGAATTTCAAAAGTTCATTTATTTCATTTCTTGGTTCTTAATTCAGCCAATTGTCCTTTCAAATAATGTTACTGCCTTAGAATTTGTTGCTAGAACCTATTGAATGTTTTGCATGCATTTTACTTTCTTGCTTACAATTGCTTTGGGGCATAAACTTAATTTCAAGCATGTTCATATCAAACCAATTAAGTAGATCTTGCAAAATCACCAGTTATAGTATAAAATTCAGAAATTCCAAAGTAAAATATCCAAAAATTATCTGCAGCAAGTCAAAGTATTAAACCAGAGTAAAAGTAGTCCAAAAAGAGAAACACAATAAACCAAGATAAAAAAATTATGAAGTGTTAATCTGAAAGTGGCAATGATTCAATTCCTCATTCATCATCCTCAGCCTCATCCTCTGACTATGTATCATCCTGCTTAGGTTCTCTTGCTGGAGATGGTTGTGAGGATGGTCCTGGTGTCTCATCCCTCCCTGGTAGAAAAGGCCTGTCCCCAGGCCACGCCATATGAGCTGCAAACTGAGCAGGGTCCATCCACGTGTTGACTTGGCCTATAGGAGTGCTGTGATACAGGCCATGGTGTAGGTGTACAAGACCTCTGTGATTAGCACTCTGTTGTGCCATGATATGATTTTGTTGGATTTTGAGCTGGAAATTGGCCTGAAGAATCAATGCTGTTTCTGTGTTTAGAGAAGGTGGGGTAGGTGTTGTTCCTGATGGTGGTGGTGCTTATTGTGGTGCTTCTTGGGGCTCTTAGGCAGGACCTATGTTGGTAGTGCAGTAGCGTTCTATGAAGCGCCTATCAATAGGTGGTCTGATAGGTTTAAGCCCCTGGACATGAACTCCATGATTTGCACAAAAGTCAGTGATAAAACCAGGGAATCCTAAACTTCCCTTAACCTTTTGTCCTGCCTAGGAGTACTTTTGATCAGCTGTGGCAAATTTGTGGATTTCATCTGAGATGATCTGTACCAAATCAATGGTGATATCTTCCTGCAAAATACAGTATAACAGATAACATCTGGCGTAGATTAAATCAGATACATGAGCATTCGGGGCCATATTGGCAAGTAGAAAAGAAGTCCAAACTTGGGAGGATGTGGTCATATTGCTGGTGACCTGGGATGCATATTGCTTCCTCCATATCTTGGGCAACAATTACCTGATTCCTCTGTCTTATATCTGTATACTCACATGTCTTCCCTATTAGGGAATTCCTAGTACATGAGTAGCGGAAATACAAGGATTCCCATAGGATTTGTGAAACGCCGTGTTTAAGCATAAGACAAACACACATAAAAAAATTTGGTTTTAGGATTACCTCTTGAAGAACACCGAAGCAGTTGCAGCCTCATCCTTTAGGAGCCTACACAAGCACTCCCACCAGAATCGCAACACTTGCCAACTGCTAGTTTGACGGCGTGTAGCTCTTGCAACTTTTGTGAATTTGTGTCTCTCTTTAGTGAACGGCCTATGAGCATCTTATGCTCTATTTATAGGCTTAGGTTTGACCTAATTTATTCTCTCTAAAGAGTGGGCTCCTTACTCATTCTAAATGAGTTAGGCCCAATAGCTTCATTTTAGTCCAACTAAAATAAAACAAAATATTTTCTGATAGGCTTACTCTATGTGTGTGACCCTATAGGTAAAATACCAGTCATATTAATAATAAATTATTTTATTATTAATATAAAATAAGAGTGGCATCTAGCAATGCACCATTATGTCCGAATATTATTCAATATCAACATAACCTATAAGTGATAATTATTTTATATGTTTGTTCCTTTTGTCATGATATCCTAATTGAGCCCAAGGCATGGTCGCGTCATCCTTGTACGGCCCAATTTATTTTACTTGATACCAGAGTAGACTTGATCCGAATAAATATCTAATATTTATTCTTTCTAGCATGGCCATGCGTTTCCTTAGTCTTACTCTATCAAGTGGCCTATAGATATCATTCCTGTCACATAGGAGAGACAAATCCCATCTACATCAGTCACACCCCTCTGCATAATTTGTTCATTGCCTAATCACAACCTTTATATTCCTCTTGTTATAGAAGACGCTTAATTGTATTAAAACAACAAACTCCTCATGTAGGAATCATAGTGACTTCAGGTCAAAGGAGTACATATACCATTATCACAGTGAGAATCGTTTATGACATTCATGTAACGATCCATGCAACGTTCTCATGGTGGGTCTGTCCAGTACATCATTACTCTTAATGTGTACCCGTGTGAAGACTTGATATCATCTATATTTATGATCTGTGAGATCAGGTCATCAGTACACTCACACACTAGTCTCAATGTATTTACATGCCCCTATGTAAATACTTGACTAGGGACATTTTAGGAATAACTTTCATATGACCTATTACTCCAAGGATAAATATGTTTTAAAATAATTTTAAACTGAAATACTTATTTTATTGATAAGCAAAAAAATGATACAAATGAAAAAGCATAAAAGCTCATAGTGCATACACCAATATCTCCTTCCTCTAACTCCATAAGGTTGCCTAAGTAACTATTAATTTCATCTCTCCCATAAGAGAGCCAAGTCCCCCTGACATAGGTTTTTCTGTCCCCTGCTCCTTCCTTGGGCCAAGCATTTACATAGAATTCTCTGACAATTTTAGGGTCATACTTATCTCTGGTGTAGCAGATTTTAAGCCAATTTCTTCTCCTTATGATCTGCAGGAAATCATCACATTCTCCTAATGCTAAATCCACCTTTCTTTCAGGTATAAAGGTCTAGTTTTGTATATCTTCATATCTTTTAATTTTGGCCTTATCTTTGAATTTGGGCCCTGTATCTTGCTCCTGAGTACGAGCTCTCTTCCCCTTGTTTCTTCTGCTAGAACCAACAGTAGCGTTTAGAGAAGAAGGGGCTGTTTGTTTGGTTCTTGCCATCTGCAAGAGAGTAAAGCAATATAACAATGACAAATTAAACTTTTAATTATTTTGTAAAAGAAATGATAGAGTAGAGGCAAGTTTCTCTCATGACAATGAAGCAAAAGAATTGAAAGAACATTTAAAGATCATAACAATTATGCCTAATCATGTTTTTATAGGACTTTTATCAAGCAGGTATCATGTAACAACACTTGTATTTTGGCATTTCTTCAGTGGTTTTCCTCAATCACACAAGAAAAGAGAACATTTCTATGGTTTTGCAATACCAATGATGGGCATGAAGACAAATTGACATACATTCTATAAGAGATTATCACATGTGAATCGTAAGAGAAAGTTACCATTCTTTACCAGCAATATCAGCATATAGGAATTCCAAAGATAAAGGTTCAAGGATTACCTTGTTTGAAGAATTTGAAAATTATGCATAGAAGAGAGAATGCACGGAACCTTTGAGTGATTTGTAAATGAAACGCAAGCAAAATGCACTATGGAAAACTGACAGAGAGGAGGGAATGGGGGTAGGGGAGTTATGAGAGGGAACAACTTCAGGTTTTTTCAATAATAGCTCTTTAAAAATTTGAAATAAATAGCATCAGGTGGCAGTTTTTAAACTGCTCGCTTAAGCGTGCCCATCTGATGCCATTTCTTTTTCCTCCCTTAAGCGAGTTTAGTCACGCGTGAGCGTGATCGTGTTTTAAAAAGTTAAAAGTTTCACGCTTAAGCTCAAAACTCTCGCTTAAGTGCGTTCACCCCCCTAATACTTATTTTCCTTCTTGCTGGAGCGTGTCTTACCACGCTTAAGCGTGGCACCCGCTGATGCAATTTAATTTCTCACGCTTGAGCGCCATAGTTAACGCCTGAGCTTGATTAGGTTAGAATGGGGTTTTGATTCTTACACTTAAGCTGTCTTTTTCACATTGAGTGTGACACCCCTGATACTTAGAAAGACCCTTACGCTTGAGCGAGAGGAGTTACGCTTAAGCGTGATCGGGATTGAAATTGGACAACTTGATTGGCAGACTAGATTTTTGTTTTTATCATGCTTGAGCATGATCCTTGCGCTTAAGCGTAAAGTAGAAAGAATGTCACTTACCTTGCCCTGCTTGGTGTTGGCCCGTCGGTTGTAACCGGGCTTTGTGAATTGGCAAGCGCACCAATCGTTTGTAGTTTTCAAAATTTAGATATCGTTCCACTGGGATTGAAAGTCCAATAACAACAGTAATCTTCTACTTACTATGGTAAATATGAAGGAAATTATGAACAAAAGAATGATTTATGTACAGTTTATACAATATTCACAAGATAGCATGGTTGAGTGATTCATAGGATAAAAAGAAAATAAAATCTATCTAAAAAGTTGAGTTGTAACCTAGAATAGGTAAGATACTTGAGATAAACACAGATAAACAAATTATGTTGGAAATTGGATCCCTAATCTAGAATAACAATGAGGAACTCAAAACATGCATGTTTAATCATCAAGTTTCATGTCATTGCAGCTTAAAATCATTATAACCGATCCCTCGTGATATAAATTCTAAGAATTCACCGTAAAGTCCGATCCCTCGTGAGCTTTCTCAGTAAAAACTTGCATTAAGACCTGGCCTTATGGCAACAATGGTTAACAACCCCTATAGAATTGAGATACCAAGGGTATTCCAACTTTTTACTTTCGTCAAAACAAGTTTCAATACGGCATAAATAATCATTCTCCCGTTTGACATTTACACTAATAAAACCAGTTTCGATACACATGAAAATCATTCTCCCGTTTGACGTTCATATTAATAAAAGGTTGAAATACTAACATGGACTTGAATCATAAACATGCAGAGGTCGAATTCACAACATTATACTCAATAGATTAGTTCACCAATTCCAACATAAACAGATTAGTTACACATGGTAAAAGTAAAAACAACACTTACAGAGTTTGACATTACGAAGAAGACGATGGAAACTTCACGATACAACGATCACAATACACCGAAACACACTCAAGTATCTAGAAAACTATTCTAGAACTACAACTCACAAAAGAAGTACTCAAAGTCGAGCACAAGAGAGAAGAGAAGAGAAGTGTATGGAATGGGATCCTATGAATGGTGTTGGATGGCCCTATTTATAGGGCTGAGCAAGGGTGCTGACGCTACGCGTCCCTTTGACGCTACGCGTCAGATCCCTGACTCAGCCTCCATTAAACACTTGATAATGGCCACTTTCAATAATTAATCTTGATCATGCCTGGCCACTTGGACATGTTTCCACGAGTTTTTGGCCATTTATGCTGATTGGGGTGGCCCTTGGGCTGAGTGGAGTGCCCATTATTGGGTCCAAGTGGGGTGGTTGGCCAAAAGTAGGAGTGGAGACAACGCAGCACTGACGCTACGCGTGGCTTTGATGCGTAGCGTCAGCATCAAAAATAGCACTTGATGCTACGCGTGGGGTGAGGCTACGCGTCAGCTCCTCTAGTGTAATTTTCTCTTGATTTCTTAACTTTTTCACTGCAAAACTAGAGAAAATTGATCAAGAGCAGATTATTTCCAACAACACTCATTTATTGAATTTAAATCCTAATTTTCTAACAAATTAAAGTAGTTTTTATGAATTTTATGAAATTTTTATTTAAGCTTTTATTGAAAATTTGAGGACTAACAAATACCCCCAACTTAAGACATTGCTCGTCCTCGAGCAAGAGAGAAAAATAATAAGAATAAAAATTTGAAATCAAATTTTTAAGTTAGTCCGAAAATTTATCACAAAAAATAATTACACAATTTCAACTATTTTGTAATAATCAAAAACTGATATCAAATATAACAAAGGTTTAATGATAAAATTATTTACAATATTCTATTAACAATCAAGCAGAATTTCAGGCTTACCTCACAAGTGTTTATCTCTATGCAATTGGTAACCTGTTTCACTCAATCAATCATAAAATCAAACGAATTTAACTTTGTTTGTCATCTAATCATTGGTTATTTATACAGAGTTAATTCGAAAATCACAAGGTCTTTTCACGGGTTGTAATGAGGCTTGGTTTACAAGAATCAATGGTTTTTCTTGGAATTCAAAAACCTGAAATCATAAAAGAGCATTTTATAATCCTTAGGCTTTCTCTTGATCCAAACTCTCATTTATTTATTTTTTTTATTGATGAAAAATAAATACCCCCAACTTGATTCTTTTCACTATTTTTGACTTTTCTTTTCTTTTTCTTTTTTGAAAAGAATCAAGTTGCTTATTTTCACTCCCCATTTTTGTGAGAACACTCAAAATATTTTTCATTTATTTCAACTGCTCTTTTAATCAATCAAGTATAGGGAATGGTAAAAACAAATTTAGGCTATAAGGGTACCAAAGAATTTTTTTATTTTAGGCTCAAATGGGCTTGCAAAGGATAAAAGACTTTTTACCAAGGTAAGCTGTTTGGCCCAAGGTTTCGTTTCACCAATAAATGTGCCTTGATCATTTTCCCGAATTCTCTGTACAACAACACACATCAGAGATTAAAGCAAAATCAATTCGAATTGAAAATATGTCGATTAAAACCCTCAAGTGTGTAAAAAGGATCTCTCAACTCACCGGGTTATTTGAAATTTTGCTTGATGGTTAATAAACTTATTGTAATTAAATTTATCAAAATTCCTAAGTTATAAAGAATCAAAAATTGATTTTAACAAAATTGGTTTTATTGTGTAAAAACTCTAAGTGTATAAACTAACTTACTAACGAAAATCTGATTCATTTATTTTAAAAAGAAGAATTATTTCTCGAAAGAAAATTGAGCAAATAAACACACCACACAATGATAAAATGCCATAATATAAAATGTAAATATAAATGTAAATGTAAATCCAAATATAACTAGAATCAAATGTACTCAAAATAAATGAAGATGGCATCCTCAATCCTCTATCTGATCATCATCATCCTCCTCCTCCTCCTCCTCCTCATCATCACCATCAGAGTCATGATGTGCACTAGAAGATCCACCAGTCTCAGGGTAGGTGGGTAAATCTCCAGGCCAAGCTACATGTGCTGCAAACTCGGCTGGGGTGACATAAGGTGCTCCCTCTCCCTGTAACCTGTACTGATAGAATTCATCGTGAAGATGAATATAAGCTCTGTGAGTGGCAACCATCATCTGCATCATATGCTGATGCTCAAGTGTCATCCGGGCAAAGCCCTGTGTAACAGCATCAGCAGATGGAGGCTACACTGGTGGTCTCCTCCTCCGAGGTCGGGGATGAGCCTCCTGCTCTAGTGGTGGAAGCTCGCACTGCTGCACAAAATAATCTCTGTTTACTAGAACTTTAGGGACTCTCCCTGAAGAACTAGTAAACTCGGGTGAAGGTACAATGACTCCCTGCCTCCTTAGTAAGGCAGATATGATGAGAGGAAAGGGTATGGGGCGATTCACTTTATACCCAAGGGCATAAAAGTGAATCTGCTCGGAGATAAGCTCGGCGATATCAATGGTGTGGCCCTGGAGGATGGAATAAAGGAGGCAACAACGCTCCACTGGAAGGGAAGAAAGATGGGTGACAGGAGTGATATTATGGAGCATGAGATGGGACCACGCCTGGGCTATGGGGGTAAGCTGGGTCTTGAGGAGGTTAGATGGACTCCTTCCAACCCTACTCAGGTTGAAAAAGATTCCATCCTTGCTCAGAAAATGAGCAACCTCCTCGAGGGAGTATCCTAACTCTCCCTCAGCAAGAATCTTGTTTCTGTTTTCCTTCCAGAAACAAGTGTCATCCTCGGGAGTAGGCTCCCAAGGGTTACCCAGTAGGGTACTGATGGTGTCCCGGTCATAAGAGATATGTCGGCCTCTAACCCAACTCGTCCGCTGCTGCCCAAGATTTGGTGCGTCCTGGCGGGTCCTGTAAGCATTTGCGTAAAACTCCATCACTAAGATGGGGTCCCCCTCAGTAGGCAGGGAGAATAGAGGTCCCCATCTCCTCTGCTGCACTCTATCCTGCAGCTCAGGATAGTCTCCTGCACTCAGATCAAGGACCCTCTCCCAGATCAGTCTCTGGCCCTTGATCTGATGAAATCTCGCCCACTTCGCATCAGTGCGAAATCTAGTAGGATCCCTTGGTCCCAACACCTCCTGTCTCTGAGAATCCGGATCCTCAGAAGTGGTGTCAGTGTCTGTGGATTTCCTCTGTCTTTTAGAGGGACCGGCTGTGGGAATGGATTTCTTAGGTGCCATCTACAAAAAGTAAAAATTTAAAATTAAACACACACAAACAAACAATTATTTGTAAAATATTTTTGGGTTTTCTAAAATTTTTCACAAATAAAAATGCAATTCAACGACATATTTTTGAATTTTTAATAATTAAAGAAATTAACATACATATATTCAAATAATATACAAAACAAAATACAATTTATTCAAAATTCATACAAAGTTGCAAAAAAAGTATAAATATAAACTAAGAAAATTTATTAATTTCAAAAGAAAACAGCAAACAGCAAACAAACAACAAGATTTAAAAACAGAGGCTGACGCTACGCGTGGTGTGACGCTACGCATCAGCCTGTTCTGCCCACGCTACGCGTCAGTGGGACGCTACGCGTCAGTGGGACGCTACGCGTGGGCTTACAGTTCATCCTCATGCTACGCGTCAGTGGGACGCTACGCGTGGGATGCGCAAAAAAAAAGAAAAAACAGGGGTTGCACAGCAGCAACCCCTTTTCAACCTGCACTACATCCATTCAATCCCTAACTCCTAACAGCAATCAATCCCAATGGTCTTCTAATCCTAATCCTAACCACATTTATTTCTACAAATTAAAAATCAAAAACACAACTAAAGAGAAGGGATTAGAATACTTACTTGTGATTCCTTGAGCAATGGGATTGAAGGGGTTTGGAAGAGAGAAAAGGGAGTTTCGAAAATTAGGTTTGAAATCTTAAGTGAGGCAGAGAAGAGTTCTTAGGTTTTAAAACCTAAGATGGGCCTCTCTGGTTCAGTTTTAAAAACTGAACGTGGGCTCTGACGCTACGCGTGGTTGGGACGCTACGCATCAGAACCAAAATTCAGAGTCCACGCTACGCGTCACAGGGGCGCTACGCGTGGGCTTCTGTTTTAATTTTTCAAAATTTTGATTTTAAAACCTTTTTCTTTTCAAATTTAAAACCCCTTTTTTAAACTTCAAAAAGAATTTTGTGTTTTTTTTTATGTTAAAAATAACTTTAAAAACAAAAAGAAAAAAATGGGTTGCCTCCCATTGAGCGCTAGGTTTAATGTCTCCAGCCAGACATTACCTTTGATTAATCAGGTGGTTTCCCAATATTCTTTGAGGAATCACCTGTCTTTTTCTTCCTTCTTCTTCTTTTCCGATGCCTAATTACCTGTTTTTCATCTTTCAAAGCATCGGTTAATTTAAAACAATTTAATTGATTGGGAAGAGATATACCTGGTTCGGTCGAAAGGTAAACCTTTGCCTCATTACTTATCCTGAGGTGTTCATGAGCACTGAAGCTTACCTCTTCTTCATAAACTTTGACTGCAACCATACTTTGATCAACATCCACTTTGATTTTTGCAGTCTTCATAAAAGATCTTCCTAGGATCAGGGGGATCTCAGTATCCTCCTTCATATCCAGTATCATAAAGTCAACTTTGAAGTGGTACTTGTCAACCTTTACTAACACATCTTCCACAATCCCAACAGGCTTTTTGACAGAGCGATCCGCAAACTGTAATTCTGTCTTTGCTTCTTTTAGCTCATATTCACCAATGCGTTTTATTAAATCTAGAGGTATCAAGTTGATGTTAGCCCCTAAATCTAATAACGCATTCCTGATGTTGATATTTCCGATTGTTACAGAAATGGTGAAACTCCCCGGATCTTTACATTTTTTCGGGGTTATACAGTTTGTTTCTTGCTCTGTATCTCTTTGCACATTTTTTTCTTTTTCATTTTTTTCATTTTTTTCTATTTTTTCACTTTCTTTTTCTTCTTCTTCTTTCTTTTTCTCACTCTTTTCTTTACAATCAATTTTTACAACATCAATAGAAACAGCATTACATTGTTCCTTAGGGTTTTGAGTGTTTGCAGAAAACCCAGAACTCTTCAATTCAGCTATTTCTTTTGCGAGCTGACCCATTTGTATGTCTGATGCTTTTCGGGCAGCTTCATTTGTCTCTACAAACTGCAATAACTGTTGAATAGCTTCCTCTATTCTTGTCAACCTTGCATTGTCAGTTTGTTGTTGCTTGAATTGATTGTTAGGAGGTCTGTTGGAAGGTCCAGCATCCTGTCTCCAGCCAATATTCTGATTTTGCCAACCCTGCAGGTAATTGTTAGGAAAAGAATTTCCATGATTAAAAGGATAATTACCTAAGGGTGCTCTTTGATGGTTCATGAAATTGGCTTGCTCTTGCTCATTTTCACAGTAACCACATGATTGTTCTCCCATGCAGTGCGTACACGCTTTAAGTTGAGCAGGGGGTGGTGATGCTACTTGAGCAATTTGAAGTTTTTCCAATTGCTTGCTCATAACTTCAATTTGTTGAGTCAGTAATTTTTGCTGAGCCAACACTGCATCATTTACTCCCAATTCGAGCATTCCTGGCTTCCTTTGCATATTACCTCTTTCATGCTTTGCTTGTCGGTCACTAATAGCCATTGATTCCAATATTTCTATGGCTTCTTCCACAGTCTTGTTCATTAAAGAACCACCTGCACAAGCATCTAACATCATCTTGAACTGAGGCAATAAACCATGGTAAACGATTCTTACCTTCTCGGCATCGTTCAGGTTGTGGTTTGGGCATTTTCTCAAGAGTGCCTTGAATCGTTCCCATGTTTCTCCTAATGATTCATCATTATTTTGAGCAAAAGAGTGTATGGCTGTCATTGCTTCAAAATATTTTGAAGGAGAATAAAATCTTTCCAAAAATTTTCTTTCAACATCGGACCAGTTTGCAAAACTACCCGGTGGACAAGATTTAAACCATTCTTTTGCTTTCCCAATCAATGAAAAAGGAAAGAGTCTCATGTAAACAGACTCTTCTTGATTGGGTTCAAAACCAATTGTGCTGCATAACTCATAAAAAACAGTTAAATGTTCATATGGTTCTTCATGATTTAAACCAGCAAATTGGTTGTTTTGAATAATGTTTAAAGTGGCAGGTTTAATTTCCACTGGTAAAACTGGTCCTTGAAACATTCCCGAAACTCGGGGTGGACCATTTATAGCAGCAAACTGTCCCAATGTTCTCCTTTCAGCAGCCATATTTGAATTTTCAAAAATTTTTGAAGTAGAAGAAGAATTAGTTTGTGTTTTAGATTTCAAAGACTTGATTTTCTTTACAAACCTTTCTATCTCAGGATCAAAATAAATTTTACCTGTGGTAGATCGAGTTTGCATACACAAACTAGACAAAGAAAGTTAGTGTAACAATGATACAAAATAAATAAAAAATTATCTAAGGTAAAAAAAATATTTACCACGGTAATTAAAATTTTACTATTTTACTGAAACAATTCGATCCCCGGCAACGGCGCCAGAAAACTTGTTGGCCCGTCGGTTGTAACCGGGCTTTGTGAATTGGCAAGCGCACCAATCGTTTGTAGTTTTCGAAATTTAGATATCGTTCCACTGGGATTGAAAGTCCAATAACAACAGTAATCTTCTACTTACTATGGTAAATATGAAGGAAATTATGAACAAAAGAATGATTTATGTACAGTTTATACAATATTCACAAGATAGCATGGTTGAGTGATTCATAGGATAAAAAGAAAATAAAATCTATCTAAAAAGTTGAGTTGTAACCTAGAATAGGTAAGATACTTGAGATAAACACAGATAAACAAATTATGTTGGAAATTGGATCCCTAATCTAGAATAACAATGAGGAACTCAAAACATGCATGTTTAATCATCAAGTTTCATGTCATTGCAGCTTAAAATCATTATAACCGATCCCTCGTGATATAAATTCTAAGAATTCACCGTAAAGTCCGATCCCTCGTGAGCTTTCTCAGTAAAAACTTGCATTAAGACCTGGCCTTATGGCAACAATGGTTAACAACCCCTATAGAATTGAGATACCAAGGGTATTCCAACTTTTTACTTTTGTCAAAACAAGTTTCAATACGGCATAAATAATCATTCTCCCGTTTGACATTTACACTAATAAAACCAGTTTCGATACACATGAAAATCATTCTCCCGTTTGTCGTTCATATTAATAAAAGGTTGAAATACGAACATGGACTTGAATCATAAACATGCAGAGGTCGAATTCACAACATTATACTCAATAGATTAGTTCACCAATTCCAACATAAACAGATTAGTTACACATGGTAAAAGTAAAAACAACACTTACAGAGTTTGACATTACGAAGAAGACGATGGAAACTTCACGATACAACGATCACAATACACCGAAACACACTCAAGTATCTAGAAAACTATTCTAGAACTACAACTCACAAAAGAAGTACTCAAAGTCGAGCACAAGAGAGAAGAGAAGAGAAGTGTATGGAATGGGATCCTATGAATGGTGTTGGATGGCCCTATTTATAGGGCTGAGCAAGGGTGCTGACGCTACGCGTCCCTTTGACGCTACGCGTCAGATCCCTGACTCAGCCTCCATTAAACACTTGATAATGGCCACTTTCAATAATTAATCTTGATCATGCCTGGCCACTTGGACATGTTTCCACGAGTTTTTGGCCATTTATGCTGATTGGGGTGGCCCTTGGGCTGAGTGGAGTGCCCATTATTGGGTCCAAGTGGGGTGGTTGGCCAAAAGTAGGAGTGGAGACAACGCAGCACTGACGCTACGCGTGGCTTTGATGCGTAGCGTCAGCATCAAAAATAGCACTTGATGCTACGCGTGGGGTGAGGCTACGCGTCAGCTCCTCTAGTGTAATTTTCTCTTGATTTCTTAACTTTTTCACTGCAAAACTAGAGAAAATTGATCAAGAGCAGATTATTTCCAACAACACTCATTTATTGAATTTAAATCCTAATTTTCTAACAAATTAAACTAATTTTTATGAATTTTATGAAATTTTTATTTAAGCTTTTATTGAAAATTTGAGGACTAACACTTGGGCGTGGGTCTTTGCGCTTACATAGCTTGATATCCACGCTTGAGCTTAAGGGGTCACGCTTGAGCATGATTATGACAGTGACTGGAATTTGTTTATATGCTTAAGTGTCTCCCTTGAGCTTAGGCTAGATAGGTTCAAGTTTGGAGCTTGGTGATGACTCATGTCCTTCTTCCTGACATACAAATTAAAACATTAAAGTAATATAATATTTGAAAGAAATAAAATGACATAAAATGAAAGGAACACAAGTTTTGGGTTGCCTCCCAAAAAGTGCTTGTTTAATTTCATTAGCTTGATGCCTGAACTTGCTTAATCATGGATCATATAAATGAATGAGGGTAGTGATCTTCTGCACTTCACCTCCCAGATATGGCTTAAGTCTTTGGCCGTTTACTACCTAAGTTCTTTCAAATTTAGGGTCCTGTAATTCTATGGCTCCATAAGACTTTACTTCTTTCACTGTGTGCAACATGCCGACCTGAAAACAGGGGTAAATTTTTCACGATTTAAATGGATAAAAATTTTTAAAGCAACAAATTGGATAAAAATTTCACTTTCTTTCCAAAAACCATACCCTTCAGCAGCCTATTTATAGAACCATCCTAAGGGACAAGAGTATAGGATGTTGAGGCCATCTTTTCTTTTAAAGTTGTTAAGCTTGATCTATCAAGAGTCAAGCTCTGATAAATACTCAAGAGAGGGGGGTGAATTGAGTGTTCAAAAACTGTTTGAAATGCCTTTTAAATAACAATACAAATTAATAATTAAGAAAAAAATATAATACTCAGCCAGAACAAATAAATTATACAACAATTTCAACTCAAACATAACAATAATTATAAAAAGTTTAAGGTAGATAAGTTTGCAAATCGATATACTAGTTCCACCACTTTGACTTCTGGTGTACGTCTAGTCCCCAAGTAAAACCACTTAGAGAATTTCCACTACTGAAGATTTGAGATACACTTTTGGAGCAATTACAGTCTCTTAATGTCCCACACTTAGAACTTAATTCTCACAAAAATGGGCTCCTCACCCGATCTCACAATCTCTCAGTATCACACTTAAGGTCAAAACCCAACCTTTGAAATCACTTACAATCACACTTTATGGTGTGCAGTAACTAAAAACTCTCAATAGAGTAGATAGAAAAAATTGAAGCTCAAATAAATAAAAAGCTTAGAGCCTAAAACTCTTAAAACTCAAGAATGTGTAAATACCAATAAACTCTTGTGTCTTGTGTATTGCCTCCTTGCGATTTGAACCCTATTTATAGAGTCTATGAGCTAGAATGGCCGTTTGGAGAAGATAGGGTTTTTGCTTTATTTTGGGAATGAATGATTCAGATTGTTTTTAAGCTATGAATGTGATTTCCTCACTAATTTGTCCCTACTTTTAAAATAGTGAGGAAATATTGGTCTCTAGTTTGTTACTAAGTTACAGGAACACTTTGGTAGTAACTTTGCTATGAGACACTATTATCAGTATTGTGTCATAAAATTGTAGCCATGATTAGTTGGTGAACTACATCAAATCCCTCACAAGTTTGTTAGTCTATTGCATTGCCAATTTCCTCATTCTACTGTAGCAAATCATCATAAAAAATCAAATATTTCCTCATTGATAGTCTCACAAATTTAATACAAAGCTATAACAAATTCCTCGCTAATCCGTCACTAATTATAAAATAGTGAAGAAACATGTGTCCCTAGTTTGTCGCTAAGTTAAAGGTATATTTTTTTAACAACTTTGGTATGGAATACTATTACCGGTATTTTGTCACTAAATTGTAGCTAAAATTCCTCACTATAAAATGCAACAAATCCCTTGAAAGTTTGTTAGTTTATTTTGTTGGCAATTTCCTCACTTTATTATAGCAATATATCATCGTAAAAATTCAAATACTTTCTCACTCATAGTTCATAATTTCCTTATGAATTTAATTATTTTTGGTAAAATAAATTTGTTAAATTATTCATAATTTATTTTATATCTATATATATTTTCAATAACAACCCATTAAAGAAAATATAAATAGGAACAAAAAATAAATAAAAATAATATGTAATAAATTCTTATTTGTGTAAAAATTTCTATAAACCAAAGAGTTGTATGTCAATGTAGAACACCGAATTTATACAAGTTTATCAGGATCTACATTAATTACATAATACACAAGAGAAATAGTAATGATACCTGATAAAGGTAATCCATCTAGATTCCTACTTACAAGATTTTTTTCCTCATAATTACATTACATAATACAAGACTAATTACTATATTTACATTTCAACAAGAAGCAACAAGTCCTGTTTCTTTTTTAATGGTAAAAAAACATATTGATGCATGATAAATCAATTTTAATACACTTCTTATAGTTTTGCACTTGGGGTTTATTATATAATTACTATGTTTAATAATAGTATTTGAATTAAGTTTTATGTTGTTTAGTTAAATTGAAGTATTATGTATATATGTTTTAATTTTCGTGTTTTGTATGTATCTTGAGTATCTTGCCTTATTTTGGCCATAACTTGGGCTTTTGTGATCCAAATGGGCTAATCTTGGAGCCTATGGAAAGCTAAGACAGAGGCCTACATCATGATGATCATATTTAGTTATTTTGCATCTGAAAAAAATAAAGAAATAGAGCTTAAATATCAAGTAAGTTAATTTTATTATTTGTTATTTACTTTTATAATCAAAGTTATAGTTAATTTAATATTACATTTCATTATTAAAAATTATAATAGAAGTTTAATCTTTTAAAATCAACTCAAGGAATTTAATTTTTCTTTATGTTAACTTTGAGTTCTTGCTCTTAATATTTTCATTGAAGATAATTATTTTTCTTTGTTTCTCAAATACTTATGATGGTAGATTATTTAAGTATATAACCGATTGGTATATAATTAAACAATCTATAATCTAAAATGATGTTGGTTGGTTAATCAATAATCAATTTGAGAATAAAGATTAAGTCACTAAATAAGAGATTTCTATTTAGTTTCTTAACTCAATCAAATTATGGTTTTAAAGTTATTTTAGTAATTAATAAGAATATATCGATTGATTATTCTTATTAGTTCATTAATTCAATTCTAGAAGATTTTCTAGAATATAATCATTTAGGGATTCCAAATGATTCAAGGTTGAGAAATTAATTCTATTTAATCATATTTGTGATCAATGATTAGTTAACTAAAGATTTATTAATTCCTTGGGTTGGTTATTTCTAAATTTGATTATTCACTCACTCATAAATTTACTTTTTGCACTATTATATAATTACTTAGTTTTTCTTTCAATCTCAACATAAACCCCCCCTTTGTTATAATTAAATTGAGTGTAACTAATTTAACTAAGGTCCTCGAGAGACGACTAAGGTTGTTCACCTTATACTATATTAATTTAACTTTTTATTTGACCCGACAATGACAGCATGTCAAATTTGGCACCGTTGCTGGGGACCTTTGGTCCTAATTATTTGCATTCAAATACCTAATATGTTTTACATTTTTTTTGTAGGTGTGTTAAAGATATTAAGGTTTGGTTGAATATATGCTTGTTAAAAAAATTAAAAAAAATCCACTTTATTATAGTTTTATTTATTTTCTAGTAATCTTATTTTCAACCATTCAAAAAAAAAGTAAAAAATTTTAAAAAAATAAAATCTTTAAATATTTAAGTATATGTTCTAAGCATAAAATAATTAAAATGTTAACTCTTTCATTTTATTACATAGTTGTAGTATCTTGTTGCAATATGTATATATGTATTGTGCATGACTAGATCTAATCCCGAACCATTACATCCTTTTGATCCTGAAATAGATAGAACATTTCATCAACTAAATAGATCATCTAAGAGACTATTAGGAAATAATAAGGAAACAAATAATAATATTGTAGCTAATAACATAAGTAGTGAAACTAAACCTTCAACTTTTGAGCAATTGTATAACATGGCTAAAAAGACATTAAGAGAACTAGCTACACCAGATGTCACTAATCAAACATCGTGCATCTTATATCCTGAGGAAGATGTTCTTTTTGTGCTTAAAACTGGTTTAATTCATTTGTTGCCTAAGTTTCATGGTCGTGCAGGTGAAGATCCTCATAAACACTTAAAAGCATTTCATATCCTTTGCTCTACCATGAAACCTGAAGGGGTTTCAGAATAACATGTAAAACTTAAAGTTTTCCTTTCTCCCTAACAGATATTGCTGAGGATTGGTTATTTTACCTTCCTCCTAGCTCTATTACTAGTTGGTATGACCTCAAAAAAGTGTTTCTTGAAAAAAATTTCCCTGCTTCAAGAACTTCCTCAATTAGAAAAGAAATATGTGGCATCCGATAACATAACCAGGAAAATCTTTATGAATACTAGGAAAGATTTAAAAGATTATGTGCTAATTTTCCCCATCACCAAATTATTGACCAACTTCTTATACAATATTTCTATGAAGGTCTTAATCCAATGGATAGAACTTTGGTTGATGCAGCTAGTGGTGGTGCTTTGCAAAATACAACTACAAAAAAACTTTAATTGAGAACATGGCTGCTAATGCTCAAGAACATGCCACTAGAAATAATTCTGTAGTAATTAGAGGAGTCCATGAAATTGAAACTACTAATGATGGAGATAAAAAATGGGAAAGTAAATTTGCTGAACTAGCAATACTTATGAAAAATATTATTGTGTCTTAAAAACAACAACCTCCAACCCCTGCTAAGGTATGTGTTATCTGTACTTCATTAGATCATCATACCGATTGTTGTCCTACATTGCAAGAAACTAAAATTCCCGATGAAAATTCTCAAGTATGTGCTGCCAACTTATACAATAACAGACTACCACAACAACATAACAATTATGATCTCTCTTCTTACATATATAATCCTGGTTGGAGGAATCACCCTAATTTAAGATGGGGTAATTCCTCACAACAACCTCATACACCTTTTTAGGCAAATACTAGACCAAGCAGACCTTATCAACTTCCTCATATTCAACAACAAACTACACAAATAGCTGCACCTTCCATTGAGAAATCAAATTTGGAGGAATTGATAAAGCAAATGTCAGTAGATAATTTGAACTTCCAAAAAATAACTAAGGCTATAATTTAGACTCTTGAAAATCAAATTGGTCAATTGGCTACATCTTTAAACCATTTGCAGTCTCAAGGTTTAGATAAGTTACCCGCTCAGACAATTGTCAATCCTAAAAATATAAGTACAATTACTTTAAGATCTGGTAAAGCTATCCATGGACCAGAAAACTGTTATTCAAGTGGCCTCAATACTCAAGAGGGGGGGTGAATTGAGTGTTTAAAAATTTCACTTGGAATGCCTTTGAACTTGATTTCCTTTTTGCATAGGACAATAATATGCAAGAGATAACTAGTAAAATGCAAAAGCTATGGTAGAAATATGTGCAGAAGTTACAGTGCCAATTTGTCAAACACTTGGTGTGCAGAGTTTAAGCTAAGTTAAATCAATCAAATTTAGGCAATGCAGTCATAATCAAGACAATGTACCAATCGAATTCAGTATGTAAATGCAAGAGAGTAAGGAAGAGAAGCTTGCAAACCGATTTAACGAGTTCCACCAACCCGGTGTACGTCTCGCCTTCAAGCAACCCACTTGAAGGATTTCCACTATTGAAGTTTAGAGATTACAAGCTATGAGCAATTGTAGCTTCCTAGTGTTCCACACTCAAGAACTCAATCCTCACTAGCACAAGGGCAACCCACCCAATCTCTCAAACTCTCAATACCCAAAGATTGAATCCCAACCTTTGTGACCACTCAATCTAAAGTGAAACTTGGTGTTTGTTGTTTGTGTTTACAAGTAATTAACTCTCTCAAAAGAGTAGATAAGCAATTAAAAGCTCTCACAAATCTAGTGACTCTCAAGAAGAGAGAATATACAAATATTAGCTCAAAGTTTCAGAACAATGAAACTTATACAAAAAAATTAACTCACTAAGCATAAATGCAAGGTTTGATTGATTTCTTCTAGTTGGTGTATTTTGTGCTTGATGTAACATCCTATTTTCATCACAAATAGGAAATAGATATTAATATATATTTCTTGAGAAATACTTACTATAAGTTAGTTTATTATTATCATTTTTTTGAAATTTTGGTATTTATATTTTTATTATTTGTTTTTTTAAAATAATAATAATAAAAAAAGAAAATATTTCTGAATGAGAATTTTAAAGTGACTTAATTAGTATTCACTAATTAAGAAAATTATATTAAGAATTTTTAATATCCTTATTATTCACCATTTTTATTTTATGTTGTTATATTTTTTTTACATATTTAAGATTTAACTCTTATTAGAATTTTAAAATAAAATTTTGAAGGAATTAGACTATGGTTCTTTTGAACTTTTTGATCTACATAATATTTATGATTTTCTAGAAGTTTTTGAAAATTTTGAATTATTTTAATAAAATAATATATTTTAAATAATTTTAAATTCATATAAAGTTGCTTAAAATTAAAAATATTTACAAGAATGTAAAGTTAAATTATAAGAAAATTTTCTAAAATCCATTTCAAGTAGACTTATCTAAAAATTATCGGTTTGAGAAAAATCTTGATTTTTTCTAATCGTTAAAAAATTAGAAACGTATCAATAAATTTTTATTAACAGAAAATTTTAGATTTTTAAAATTTCAGCTTTATATTACTTATTATAAAATTAGTGAGGACTGATATAATATCGCTAAATTTCAAAAAGGACTCATTTTGAATATTTAAAATATACCGAGTGAAGGGTTACTATTTGACTTAATAATATGCAAAACACTGTGCATGTATAAAATTTTCAAAATATGCACAGTAACCAGGAATAAAAAATTCAAAAATGCATAGTACTTTTATATTAAAATAATAGAATGCATAGTAAATTTTTTCCTATAAATACCGAAGGATTTCTTCTTTAGAATTCACAATTTCAGATTAAGTTTTCTTAATATAGTAGTGCTAGTGAGATAGTGGTGGAAGTGAGAGAGAGAAATATTTTTTTTGGAAGAAGGTTCTACTAAAATTCTAAGGTACGAATACCTCACTTTTATATTTTTTGGGTTATTTTCATATCGTTTTTAGAAATCTGTTATTATACTGAAAATAATAGGGTAAAATATACACATGGTCCCCTAAGTTTATCCAAAGTCTCACTTTGGTCCCAAATATGTTTTTTGTCCCAGTTTGGTCCTATACGTTTATAAAACGTATCAAACTTTTCCCCTCGGTTAACACCGTTAGAAATTTGGACGGAAATGTGATGTGGCACTGTTAAGTGACACGTGTCATAATTTGGTTGGTGACACGTGTCATAATCTGATAGGCTGAGTGGTTTAGCTTGAAAATTAAAAATATTTTGCCTTCCATGGGACTTGAACTTGGCACCTTTAAGTGACAAAGGAAGTTCTTTTACCACTAGACCAAGGTGTATCTTTATAATAAGATGATGGCTTTTTATTTATAAAACATACACTTAAGTTAATTGTATGTTAAAAATGTATTATTAAATATATTATTGATAATATACTTATGAAATTATAAAATTCTAATTTAATTTAATTTAATTTTTTAAAATATATTTTAAAAAATATATTTAAAATATTTATCAATAACTATTAACGTATTACTAATATATTTTTAAATAAATGATATAATATACTAATATTATTTATTATTAATATATATTATTGTAAATATAATTTTTAATAGTATATTAAAATATATATTTTAAATAATACTTACTATTATTAAATAATTTTAAAATGTATTATAAAATAATATATTTAAATTTATTAAATATTATGTTAATAATAATTTATATCAATACTATATATAGTATAATTTATTTAATAATACATTTTTAATAATAAATATTTGAAAATATTTGAAAATTTATTGTTAAAATGTTAGATTGATATTTAATAATTTTTTAAGAAGGATTTTATTAATAATATATTTAATAAATTTATTTATTATAACTAATAATATTATACATATAATTAACTTAAGTGTATGTTTTATAAATAAAAAGCCATCATCTTATTATAAAGATACACCTTGGTCTAGTGGTAAAAGAACTTCCTTTGTCACTTAAAGGTGCCAAGTTCAAGTCCCATGGAAGGCAAAATAGTTTTAATTTTCAAGCTAAACCACTCAGCCTATCAGATTGTGACACGTGTCACCAACCAAATTATGACACATGTCACTTAACAGTGCCACATCACATTTCCGTCTAAATTTCTAACGGTGTTAACCGAGGGGAAAAGTTTGATACGTTTTATAAACGTATAGGACCAAACTGGGACAAAAAACATATTTGGGACCAAAGTGAGACTTTGGATAAACGTAGGGGACCATATGTATATTTTACCCAAAATAATATTATTTTAAGTTACTATTCTGCATAGTAACACTATTTCAATAATAAATTACTATTTCAATAGTAAATTACTATTCAAATAGTAAATTACTATTTACTGTTACTATTTACCTTTAGTGTTACTATTTACCTTTACTATCCATGTTTTACTATTTATCGTTACTATTCACGATTTACTATTTACGATTTACTATTTACTATTACTATTCATGTTTTACTATTTACTATTACTATTTACTGTTACTATTCACTATTTACTTTTTACTATTCACTATTCAAAATTTACCATTTTTTATTTTAAGTTGTAATCTTAATTTTCATCTTGTAATTATATTAAAATAAAATTGGTATGTTTTAGAACTCGGAGACGAGGCGCGCATGGATTTTCAATAACGAATCAGTATACAAGAGGTAAGGGGGAGTGAGATAAGAATATAATATGAAAGACATAAGAATAAAGGGAGGAGTCCCTTACTCCTTTTAAATTTAATAATATTATTATTAGTAATAACTTCTCAACTTAAAATTTATAATAAATTTAATATATTGTGTAACTTATTCTGAAATATCTATACATGGATCTGAATTATTATAACTTATACGGACTGGACTAAACCTATGCAAGGACTTGGATTTTTATATCCTATATGGATCGAAATAAACCTATGCAAGGACTTGGACTATTATGACCTGTCTAGACTGAACTATACCTATGCGAAGACTGGATATATGGATTTATATAGACCTGTGCGAGGAATGGACTATAAGGACTCAAAATCAAATCTACTAATTTAAATAACCATTAAAAATTTGAATTATATTTATAAGCGATATTTAGTTGATTTGACTTGATTATAATTAATTATATTTGATTTCGGTTAATGATATTGTGATTTATAATATTGGACTGTGATTAATAATATGCAATTCTGATTGATGATATTTGATTGTGATTGATGAGATTACTATACTTGATTGTGGTTGATGAATGATTGATGACCTTGTGATATGAAGTTTGAGCATATAGCAAGCATGACGGAAAGTTAAAACTCAGTAAGAATTTTCTTACCTTACTCATTAAATTTTTATTCCAAGAGAAAGTATTTTATAATTATTTTAGTCTTTTATTTCTTCTTAGAAATAATTTTTATTAACTTTATTTTTAATCTCTATAATAAAATCTAGTATTAGAAAGAAGCTATTTTATGAAAATCAGAGGTTGAGATAATTAATTCTTGAATTAAAGAAAATTTTTATAGTTTTAAGTATTCTTAGTTAATGATTTTAAATTATTTTCTTTAGAAATTAGAAGTTTAAAGTAAATTATTTTGGTTTTCCCCAACGAAATAACTAAAGAATATTTTGTGGAGATTTCAAAAACTCAATCTAGTTAAGATTCAAATTGAGAAAGATTATGTAAATATGTGAAGATTTTTAAGAGAAAGCTTTGAGATATTTAAGTCTTGGAAACTCAATTTTGGTAAGATCTGAATTTGAAGACTGTACTAAATTATTTCAGTATAACGGAAGTTCAAAGAAGAACTTATGGAAATGTACAGTTTATTGTGATGATTTTGTGAACCTTTATGGTATTTAATAATTGAGTTTCTAAAAGCCTTAACCAACTAAATATGCGAGTAGTTCATGCATCATGAATCATTAAAGAGAAATGAGATGTGATATTGCCTGGGGACGGATTATAGAAACCGAGGATACATTAGAGGAGGCTTAATTGCGAGCCTTGTGATGAGAGAGTATGAAAGGGTGCTTCAGGTGACCTGGGGTCGCTCCCTAGTGTCAGGTACTTTCACAATAAAAACTTTCTCAGTCTGACTAGTCTCTAAGTGTTTCCACGCCAGTTGAGCTGTTCATATGCCATGAAGGCATTTATGTTATTATTATCCAGAATTTATGAAATAGTGTAAACTCCTGGTTGGCCTAGTGCAAACTAAAACTTTAAGGGCCCACATGCATAAACTGAATGAGATAGTAGCATAAGCATTACATAACATTCATGTGATTGTGACATTCTATATGGATGGTTATGAATGAAAATATAAGTGTTATGTATGTGGAAACCCTATATTCATAATTGATTGTATATGAGATTATGACTGATATTACTATATTAGTTTGTGAAAACCCTTATGCTTATGTCTTATCTGTAATATATTATATTTTGTTTCTCACTCTTTCTTGTTTGAATTTTTGTGTCCAAAATATATGTTATATGATATATAGCTAGCAGTCCAAGATGGAAGGATATGTAATTACAAGAGGATAAAGTGGTCTCATCCTCAATCGATTAGATGAAGAGATATGACAAGAGTAGGATTCAAAAACTCGATGGTTCAAGGACTAGGAAATGTTTGTTCACATTTGTAGTAGAGGTATAGTTTAGTTTTATTTTGCCTTATTACAATATCAAGTAGATAATTGTAACAAGGTAAAGGTTAAACTTTGATAAACTCTTTCATTCGGATATAATATTGTAATGATTTATCACTTATGATTTCTATAAATTATTTTGTCATTATGGACAAATATTGAAAGACAATTTTTTTTTTACTTTCAATATTCAAAGGAAATCAGATGTATATACGTCCTTGTATACACGAGATAAAGAGTGATAAATATGTATATCTTTCTAAAAGTTTTTTTATCTCGTGTATATAAGGGGGTGTTACACTTGAGTTGGAGATCCATTTATAAATCCTTGGAGGTCTTCATAGTCGTTGCACATCATGGTTCCAGCTTGTCTTTGCGTATAGTGGGTTTTGGATCTATGTTTCCCACTTAAAAATGTCTTTTTAGTGATGTTTCCCACTACTTGAATGGATTCATACGTTTCTGAATCGATTCAGAGTATTTTGACTTGGCATTTTGGGCTTCCAGCAACGTGTGAATCGATTCAAGCTTTTGGTGAATTGGTTCAAGCTTTTCTGTTTTGTGTTTTTAAGACTTCCAGGCCTTTAAATCGATTCATACGTGTGTGAATCGATTCAAGCAATGCTGTTTGGTATTTTTTTCATGCTTTTTGATGTTTTCTTGAAGTGTTTTGAGTCTTGGTTCTTTTCCTTGATCCTTATGCATTACTTTTTTGAATTCTTTATCTATTTGAGAGCATGTTCTTCATGATTCCTTGAATCTTTGATTTGAGTACATCAAATTCTTTTTGTGTATTCTTTTGATTTATTCATTGCACTTATTTTTGATCCATGAATAATGCTCTTCTTGTTCTTGGGTACTTGTCATTATCAAAACCTATCTACAACATGCAAATACATTCTTCCCCTTTTTGATGATGACAACTAATGGCTATCTCCTTGGGGTGTTAGTACCAATAATCAATATTCATGTAAAATGAGAAAAGACCACTTGTTGAATAATTTCAAGTTTTTAGAACAGAGTGTGTCTCCCCTTTTGTTTTTCAGTTGGATATGTATTAAATCATTTATACCTTATGTTTAAACACTAATTGCATTCATTTAAACACTAATTGCATTATTCATATTCATCTAATCATACATTACTCTCATCATACATATTACTCCCCCCCTTTGTCATTATCAAAAACAATGTAAGCGTTAGGGAAAGAAAAGAAATATTTATTGCATAACAAGGATCAATCACCATCAAGTTTGAACAAGTGTGAAAATCAATCAGCATAAAATTCAAGCAACATAAGAGTTGACAACCAAAAAGGCCATATAAGGGCAACAAGGTTCAAACAGAAATATCATAAAATAGGAATAACTAGTTTTAAGCATAATGTAAATGAAAGCCATTTAAAACTGATGGAAATGAATGCTGGAGATCTGAGTAACAAGTTCGGTGTATCGTTCCTCCATATTTGCTTCAAGCTTGTCCAGCCTTGTGTTGATGTTAGTTTCCATGTCATCAAGGCGACGATCCAGATAAGCAGTGAGTCGTGCAAATAAGTCATCAGTAGATACAGCAGGTACTGGAGGAGGAGGTGGAACGACATCATCAGCATCAGTAGCTTGTTGTGGGCAGCGAAGGATTTCCCATACACCAAACCTTTCAATGATTCCTATTTTGTTGAGATGAGTTTTACTAAGTAGTCCTTTGCTCCCAATTGATTCTTTGACTTCATTGTTGAGATTCACCCTGAAGTGACGAAGAAGTTTTGTCACAAAGACCGCATATGGTAAGCGTGTGAGATTCCTTGCATCAATCATGTGATTTCTTATCATATTAATCCAGTTGATTTCTTTGTTGTTGATGATTGCCCACATGAGAAGAACTTGAGTCTCACTAACTCTTGCATTATTGCTCCCTAATGGTAGAAGGATTTTCACAATGAAATAGTGAAGCAAGCGATGGTCAACTTGAAGTTTGCCAATGATGCTTATGGTAGATGAGGAAAAATTAAAAAATGTTCTTGCTTCTAGGGGATTGAAGTTCCACCATGGAGATGGTTCCCTTCCAAAGAAGTGGGCATCGTTAATGGGAAGCTTGCTAACTTGATTCATGACTTCATTGTCAAGAACTATTGTAACTCCTTTCACTTTGGCATAATATCGACCATCTTGAAGGCGTAAAGTTGAATAGAAGGCACGGATCAATTCAGGATAGATATAGGTGGACTCAAGTGTCAGAAAACTAATTAATTGCTGTTGAGGATGCCAAGTAGAGGTAGGTTGAAAGGTTCAAAGTAAGGAAGATCTAACCAATGTGAAAGAATAAGGAGTTTTTTAGAAGAAGTCTCCAAATAGGTTTCTAATTCCTTTTGGGTGGAGAAAAGCCTAATGAGATCTGAATTTTGAGGTATGGAAGACCCTGCAATGTTGGCCCTTTATTTCTTCCTTGGTTGAGATGATGAGGCCATGAGGTTTGAGTGAGATATGGAGGGTGGATTTAGAGAGAGAAAAGGGTTTTAGAGAGAAGGAGGAGAAAAGGAGTTGAGAGATGTAAGAGATTCTAGAAACTGAACCAAAAACTGCCCAATTTAAGCAATTTGACATGCATGAATTGATTCAAGGTCACGCATGAATCGATTCAAGACTTGCTGTCTTGAAAAATTTGAAGTTCCAGGGGTTTGAATCGATTCAACCATTCGTGTGAATCGATTCAAGACTTACTGACTTGCTTGAATTGTAGTTTTTGAACAGCACGAATCGATTCATTATTCTAGACAACACTTTGGGTCATTGAAATCTTCAATTTTAAGACTCTATTTACCTTCTCATTCAATCAAACACACATGAGCAACACTTAACTCAATCATTTATGAGATTCAATGTTCAACTAAGGCATAATTTTCATACTCAAGAATCATGAACTTAATAATGCAATCAACCAACATCTATGATTTATAAGGTAACTATCATACCAAAAAGAATCAAATTAAATACTTATTCAAATCTCATGCTCAAGATTAAGAATCATCTATTAACAAGGATAGTCAAATTTCACACTAATTTATTTGCAACGAGTGTAACTAATTAACATTAGACATCTTTAAAATTCCTAATTCTCTCCTAATGTTTATGAATTGTTCCTTTGTAAGTGGTTTTGTGAATATATCAGCTAATTGCTTAGAGGTTTCAACATGTTCAAGTACACAATCACCCTTTAACACATGATCTGTAATGAAATGATGTCTTATCTCAATATGTTTGGTTCTTAAATGCATCATAGGATTCTTTGGAATATTAATGGCACTTGATTATCACATTTAAGAGGCACATGGTCTAAAACAACACCAAGATCTAGAAGTTGTTGCTTTATCCAAAGGATTTGGGCACAACAACTACCAGCTACAACATACTCTGCCTCAGCTGTTGATAATGCAACACTTACTTGTTTCTTGCTGTGCCAAGATACAAGAGAACTACCAAGCAAGTGACAAGTACCACTTGTACTTTTTCTATCAAGTTTACATCCTACAAAGTCAGAATCAGAGTAACCAACAAGAGTGCATTCAACCCCTTTGGGGTACCATAAACCTACATCTTGAGTTCCAACCAAGTATTTCATTATTTGTTTCACGGCAGTTAAGTGTGATTCTTTTGGGCATGCTTGATATCTAGCACACGTACAAACAACAAACATGATATCTGGTCTACTAGCGATTAAGTAAAGTAAGGATCCAATCATACCTCTATATTTTGTGAGTTCTACATCCTTACCTTTCTCATCCTTGTCCAAATAACATGAAGTGCTTGTAGGTGTGGCAATTTCATTTGCTTTGTCCATGTTGAAATTTTAACTTTTTGTAATATTTGGATTGGCTAATGAATGTTCCTTCTTTAGTTTGCTTGATTTGTAGTCCAAGGAAGAATGTGAGTTCTCCCATCATAGACATCTCAAATTCATTCTGCATTATCTTAGCAAACTCCTTGCAAAGTGTTTCATTAGTGGCACCAAAAATGATATCATCCACATATATTTGTACCAATAATTTGTCATTCTTTTTGTGCTTAATGAATAATATTGTGTCAATCTTTCCTCTTTCAAAATTGTTTTCTAAAAGGAATTTGCTTAACCTTTCATACCAAGCTCTTGGAGCTTGTTTTAATCCATACAATGCTTTTCTTAGTTTGAAAACATGATTTAGAAATTGATAGTTTTCAAAACCAGGAGGTTGATCAACATATACTTCTTCTTGAATATATCCATTCAAGAAGGCACTTCTGACATCCATTTGATACAATTTGAAATCTTTACAACATGCAAAGGCCAATAATAACCTAATGGCTTCTAATCTAGCTACAGGAGCATACATTTCTTCATAGTCAATTCCTTCTTCTTGATTGTATCCCTTAGCTACTAGCCTAACTTTGTTTCTAGTTATTACTCCATTTTCATCTAACTTGTTCCTAAATACCCATTTAGTTCCTATTATTTGGTGATCATTGGGTCTTAGTACTAGTTCCCAAACTTCATTTCTTTCAAATTGATTTAGTTCTTCTTGCATGGCCAATATCCAATGTTTATCAATAATAGCTTCATCAATGGTTTTAGGTTCAATTTGAGAAACAAATGCTAAGTGGTTACAAGTATTAAATGAGCGTTGAGTACTTACACGTTTTGTGATATCACCTATTATGTTGTCCATGGGATGGTGTTTTGATGTGATCCATTCTTTTTGTTGGAGTTCCTCACTTTGGGTTGTATCTCCTTCTTAGTTACCTTCTTCTTTATCATCCAAGTTTAACTCTTGGAAGGTACCTACAAGGTCATCAACATCTCCCTTTCTCGCAGGGTTATGGCCATTTTTATCAAATTTCACATGAATGGACTCTTCAATGGTACTTGTTTGTTTATTAAAGACACGATAAAATTACTAGATGATGAATATCCAAGAAAGATTACCTCATCAGATTTTGCATCAAACTTTCCTAGATTATCCTTTCCATTGTTAAGAACAAAGCATTTGCATCCAAATATATGAAAATGGGAAATATTTGGTTTTTTTACCTTTGTAAAGCTCATAGGGGGTTTTCTTCAGAATTGGCCTTATTAAACATCGATTCATGACATGACAAGCGGTGTTTACCGCATCGGCCTAAAATATTTAGCAATATTGTTTTCATTCAACATGGTTCTAGCAAGCTCCACTAAGGATCTATTTTTCCTTTCAACCACTCCATTTTGTTTAGCAATATTGTTTTCATTCAACATGTTCAATACCATGTTTTTCATAAAAATTTTCAAATGATTGATTTTCAAATTCTCCCCCATGATCGGTTCTAATGGATGCAATCTTTGAGTTTTATTCATTTTGGATAATCTTGGCTAGTTTCTTGAATACATGATATGCTTCATTTTTGTGAGCAAGAAACAAAGTCCATGTATATCTAGAATTGTCATCTACAATCACAAGACCATAGTAGTTGCCACCAAAGCTCTTGACCTTAGAGGGTCCAAACAAATCCATGTGTAAAAGTTGTAAAGGTCTTTGAGTTGAAACAACATTTTTAGCTTGAAATGATGCCTTTACTTGTTTTCCCTTTTGACATGCATCACAAAATTTATTTTCAAATTTTAGCTTTGGTAAACTAATCACTAATTCTTTAGAAACAAGTTTATTTAGATTGTCTACATGTATATGAGCTATTCTTCTATGCCATAGCCATGATTCATCCTCTCTAGTCATAAAGCATTGTACATCATTTGAGGACAAACAATCAACATCAATCATGTAGATATTATCAACTCTTTGACCAATAAACTTTACCTCTTTATTTTGCTTATTTTCAACTATGCAACCATTTGATTCAAATATTACTCTATATCCTTTGTCACATAATTGACTTATACTAAGCAAATTGTGTTTAAGTGCTTCTACATATAATACATCATTTATTGAAGTGGAAGAATTTTTACCAATTTTTCCAATGCCAAGAATTCTTCCTTTGGTATTATCCCCATAGGTGACACTTCCTTTTCTCTTGGGTGTGAATGATGTGAACTTGCTTATATCACCCATCATGTGCTTTGAACACCCACTATCTAGGTACCAATGGGTGTTGCTTGCCTTAAAACATACCTACAAAATAAAATTAGTTTAGAGAACTTGGTACCCATTTTATGTTGGGTCTTTTTTGGTTAGCTTGTGGTAATGTTCCTTTGGGAACCTTCACCTTTCTTACTACTTTTGGTCCAAATTTTCTAATATAGCAATTTGAAGCATTATGTCCTTTAGTATCACAATGATTATATTTCAAAAAAGGCGATGAAGATTTTCTAGGTGGCACAAAGAAATTCTTGTAATACTTTTCCTTTTTAGTAGGATTATATCCTAATCCGGATTTGTCAAACATGCATCTTTGTTTTCCAAGTAATGCATCTAGATTATCTTTACCATTTGTGAATTTTTCAAGAGTTATATTCAAGTCTAGGACTTTATTTTCTAGGTGATCACATTTCTTGAGATATTCACATGATTTTGAGCAAGTTTGTTTTTCAACAACTTTCTTTTTCAACATTTCATTTTCCTTTACTTGCTCAATTAGATGCATCTCTAAAGTTTCTATGGTTTTTCTTGACAAATTATATTTATTAGATAGTTTCATATATTTATCATACAACTCTTCAAAAGCATCATACAATTCATCTTTGTCATGTTCATGATGATTTACCTCATCTTCCTCTTCATGGTGATTGACCATTAAGTAAAGATTTGCTTCTTCGTTATCCGATTCTTTGGAGCTACTTACATCATTTTCGTCCCAAGTGATGTATGCTCTTCTTCTTCCTTCTTACTCTTTGCTTTTCTTCTTGAGGTTTGGACAATCTACTCTGAAGTTCCCTCCTTGCCACATTCAAAACAATTGGGTGAGGAAGAATTTTCTTTAGAAATAGGTTTCTTACCTTGAGGTTTGAAACTTCTTTGGAAGCGTTTGTTTTTCATGAATTTTTTGAAACACTTCACAAATAATCCAAACTCTTCTTGTTCATCAAGCTCACTACCGGATTCATCTTCATTAATAGAAGTGGCCTTGAGAGCTAGCCCCTTTTTCTTGGAAGATTTTTCTTCCTCTTCCGCCATCTTCAAATCTTTCAACTCTTGTTCCTGCACTTGTAACTTACCAAATAATGCAGCAAGAGACATATTATTTATATTTGGTGATTGTTTGATAGCGGTGACAAGAGGTTGCCACTCCCTAGTAAGGCTTTTCAAAACTTTATGAATTAACTCTTTGCTAGTGTAAGTCTTGCCAAGAGTAATATGGTGATTGATAATTAAAGTATATCTCTTTTGTAATTCAACAATAGTTTCTCCCGAGTTCATCCTAAAACTCTCATTTTGACTAGTGAGTGTGCTAATTTTAGAATCTTTTACATCACTAGTTCCCTCATGAGTGACTTGGAGAGTGTCCCACATTTCTTTAGCGGCTTTACAAGTTACAACTCTAAAGAACTTATCCGGACCTAAGGCAAGGGTGATGAGACTTTTAGCTTTGTAATTGTATTGGACTTTCTTTTCCTCTTCATTACTCTAATCATCCATGAGTTTCTCAACATGTTTACCATCTATAACATGTATGGGTACAAAGGGACCATTTTCAATTGCATTCCAAATTTTCAAGTCAATGGATTATACAAAGATTTTCATTCTTTCTTTCCAAAATGTATAGCCTTCCCCACTGAAAGCAGGAGGTCTATTTGTGGCACCACCCTCAGGAAAAAGGTTTAGAGAATTTGAGGCCATTCGTTCTCTTGAAGCTGTTAAGGTTGATCTACCAAGAGTCAAGCTCTGATACCACTTGTTATTCAAGTGGCCTCAATACTCAAGAAGGGGGTGAATTGAGTGTTTAAAAATTTCGCTTGGAATGCCTTTGAACTTGACTTCCTTTTTGCATAGGACAATAATATGCAAGAGATAACTAGTAAAATGCAAAAGCTATGGTAGAAATTTACGCAGAAGTTACTGTGGCAATTTATCAAACACTTGGTGTACAGAGTTTAAGCTAAGTTAAATCAATCAAATTTAGGCAATGTAGTCACAATCAAGACAATGTACCAACCAAATTCAGTATGTAAATGCAAGAGAGTAAGGAAGAGAAGCTTGCAAACCAATTTAACGAGTTCCACTAACCCGGTGTATGTCTCGCCTTCAAGCAACCCACTTGAAGGATTTCCACTATTGATGTTTAGAGATTACAAGCTATGAGCAATTGCAACTTCCTAGTGTTCCACACTCAAGAACTCAATCCTCACTAGCACAAGGGCAACCCACCCAATCTATTAAACTCTCAATACCCAAAGGTTGAATCCCAACCTTTGTGACCACTCAATCTAGAGTGAAACTTGGTGTTTGTTGTTTATGTTTACAAGTAATTAACTCTCTCAAAAGAGTAGATAAGCAATTGAAAGCTCTCACAAACCTAGTGACTCTCAAGAAGAGAGAATATACAAATATTAGCTCAAAGTTTTAGAATAATGAAACTTATACAGAAAAATTAACTCACTAAGCACAAATGCAAGCTTTGATTGATTTCTTCTAGTTGGTGTATTTTGTACTTGAGTTGGAGATCCATTTATAGAGCCTTGGAGGTCTTCATAGTCGTTGCACATCATGGTTTCAGCTTGTCTCTGCGTATAGTGGGTTTTGAAACTATGTTTCCCACTTAAAAATGTCTTTTTAGTGATGTTTCCCACTACTTGAATCGATTCATACGTTTCTGAATCGATTCAAAGCATTCTGACTTGGCATTTTGGGTTTCCAGCAACGTGTGAATCGATTCAAGCTTTTCTATTTTGTGTTTTTGAGACTTCCAGCCCTTTGAATCGATTCATACGTGTGTGAATCGATTCAAGCAATGTTGTTTGGTATTTTTCCATGCTTTTTGATGTTTCCTTGAAGCATTTTAGGTCATGGTTCCTTTCCTTGATCCTTATGCATTACTTTCTTGAATTCTTTATCTATTTGAGAGCACGTTTTTCATGATTCCTTGAATCTTTGATTTGAGTACATCAAATTCTTTTTGTGTATTCTTTTAATTTGTTCATTGCACTTGTTTTTGATCCATGAATAATGCTCTTCTTGTTCTTGGGTACTTGTCATTATTAAAACCAATCTACAACATGAAAATACAAAAACGACAACAAACTAAAAATACAATTGTCATAGAAAAACATGCAGAAGAAGTAGATAGTTTAAGTAATAATAGTAATGATATATCTCTTACAAATCCTCCTTCTGCAGCTGATCCTGATAAACAACATATCCCTCTTTTATTTCCACAAAGACAAAAATCTATACAAAATAAAAAAATAGATGAAGAGATCTTGGAAACATTTAGAAAAGTAGAGGTAAATATACCTTTATTAGAAGCCATCAAGCAAATCCTAAGATATGCCAAATTCCTTAAAGAACTATGCACTAATAAAAGAAGACTAAAAGGCAATGAAAGGATTAACATAAGTAGAAATGTGTCTGCATTAATTGAGAAACCTTTGTCATATATACCAGAAAAGTGTAAAAACCCTGAGATATTTACCATTCCATGCATAATAGGCAATAACAAATTTGAAAATTCCATGCTAGACTTAGGTGCATCCATTAATATTATGCCTATGATTGTACTTCACTTTCCCTTGGACCTTTTCAAACTACAGGTGTGGTGATACAATTAGCAAATCGAAGCTCTACACATCCTGTAGGAATCATTGAAGATGTCCTTGTTAAAGTTAATAATTTAATTTTTCCTGTAGATTTTTATGTTCTAAATATGGAAAGTGAGACTTCAACCAATAAAGCTCCAATAATTTTAGGTAGACCATTCTTAAAAATAGCTAAGACAAAGATAGACGTGCATGCAGGAAGACTTTCTATGGAATTTGGAGATAGTATGGTTAGATTCAACATTTTAGATGCTATGAAGCATCCTACTGAGGACCATTCTATTTTTCAAATTGACTTAATAATTGATTTAGTTGATGATAAGATTATTAAGTTGTTTGATGATGTTGATTTTCTTGTATTATCTGATTTTTGTGATTTATTTGTTTGTGATTCATGCATGGATTCTCATCAATGCAATGTGTGTGCTGAAATTGAGAAATATCTGCTTAATGATAATAATGATCCAAACTCCCTTCAAATAAAAAATATAGTTCCAGATGTTGTTTCAAAAGAATCAGAGTGTAATAGTTTGATTAAAGTAGTTACAAATACATCTGATTATGTTGAAGTACAAGTTGTTGAGACAAATTCAACTAAATTGATTCCTTCAATAATGCAGCCTCCCATGTTAGAGTTAAAACCTCTTCCTAAACATTTAAAGTATGCATATTTAGAGGAAGATAAGAATCTTCCAGTGGTTATTTCTAACAAATTAAATGTTAATCAAGAAACAAGGTTGTTGCAGATTATTAGAAAGCATAAGAAAGCAGTTGGTTGGACTTTGGCAGATATCCCAAGTATTAGCCTTTCCATGTGTAAGCATAGAATTCTACTAGAGGAAGAAGTTAAACTAGTAAGGAAACCACAAAGAAGACTTAATCCCCAGATCCTTGATGTAGTTAAAAAAAAGGTAACAAAATTATTACAAGCTGGCATTATTTACCTTATATCAGATAGTATTTGGGTCAGCCCTGTACAAGTGGTTCCCAAGAAGTCTGTAATCATAGTGGTAAAAAATGAAAATGTTGAACTAATTCCAACGAGAATCCAAAATAGTTGGCGAGTATGCATTGATTACAGGAAACTTAACAAAGAAACCTGAAAGGATCACTTTCCTTTACCTTTCATTGATCAAATGTTAGAAAGACTGGCAGGTAAGTCTCATTACTGCTTTTTAGATGGATTTTCAGGTTACTTCCAAATTTATATTACACCAGAAGATCAAGAAAAAACAACATTTACATGTCATTTTGGCACTTTTGCTTATAGGAGGATGCCTTTTGGCTTATGCAATGCCCCTGGTACCTTTCAACGATCCATGATTAGTATCTTTGCTGATTTTTTTGAAAATTGTGTAGAAGTATTTATGGATGATTTCATAGTATATGGTTCATCATTTGATGCTTGCTTAAATAGTCTAGATAAAGTATTACATAGATGCATTGAAACTAACCTTGTTCTTAATTATGAAAAATACCACTTCATGGTAGAAGAAGGAATAGTTTTAGGCCATGTAATATCTAAGAAAGGCATAGAAGTAGATCCTACAAAAATTGATGTAATTTCTCAATTACCTTATCCTTCTTGTGTGCGAGATATTTGTTCTTTTCTTGGTCTTGCAGGTTTTTATAGGAGGTTTATAAAAAACTTCAGTAAGATAGCCCTTCGGTTGTCTAACTTACTACAAAAAAATATAACATTTGATTTTAATGACAAATGTAAAGAGGCTTTTGATTGTTTAAAGAAAGCTTTAACTACAACTCCTATTATCCAGGAACCAGATAGGTCACTTCCATTTGAACTTATGTGTGATGCATCAAATTATGCATTAGGAGCTATTCTTGCTCAAAGAGTAGGTAAAGTACAACATGTTATTTACTATGCCTCACAAACTTTGGATACTACACAAATAAACTATACTACCACAGGAAAAGAACTACTTGTTATTGTGTTTGCACTTGATAAATTTAGATCTTATTTGCTCGGTTCAAAAGTGGTTGTATTTTCAGATCATGTAGCATTAAAGTTCCTTTTAAAGAAACTAGATGGAAAACCAAGATTAATCAGGTGGATGTTGCTGCTCCAAGAATTTGACATTGAAATTAGGGATAAAATTGGAGTAGAAAATTTGGTGGCTGATCACTTAAGCAGAATTGAAAAAGAACTTGACCCAATTTCCATTAGAGATGCTTTCCCTGATGAACTTATGGGAATACATGATTCCACTCCATGGTTTGCTGATTTGGTAAACTACTTGGTTGCTTCTGTTACTCCTATAGATGCATCTAAACATCAAATAATAAAACTAAAAAGTGATTCTAAGTACTATGTTTGGGATGATCCTTACTTCTGAAAACTTTGTAGTGACCAAGTCATTAGAAGGTGTGTGCCTGAAAATGAATTTCATTCCATTCTTACATTTTGTCATACATATACATGTGGTGGACATTTTGGACCTCAACGTATGAGACACCCTAATTTAGTAAATAAATAATTAAATAAAACTGAGGAAATTTTTCCCAAATAAACCAAGGAGAACCGACAAGAAAGAATAGTGGAAGGGAGGCAAGAGGAATAAAACCGACTCAGAGGAGAAGAAACGCTCAGGCGGACCATACGACAACGTGCACTCGCTGCGGCGAATCCTTCATTCGCTGAGTGAGAAACTACGCTCGGCTATACAGACACTCAGAACCCAGAGTTATCACACAACTCATTTACTCGGAAAATGATAGCTATTCCACTCGGCATATGACATCTTGTTCGCTCAGGAAATCATGAAGTCAACCCCCACTCAGACTTAGTCTAATCTTAACCACGCGGAATACAGATCCTCACCCACTCGGAATTTACATCATTCACTCGGATTATCATACACTTAGATTCTGTTCCACCCTAAACCACTACACTAACTCCTCTCTCAGAAGAGGATCACTCCAGGGTTCCACTCGGGAAATGAGGGTCCTCCACTCAGATTCCATAAACTCCCTCACTCGGAATGTTTCCCAACCAGGTACCACTTGGAAATACTTAGGCTCTACTCCACTTGGATTATTCACTCATTTTTCACTCGGTAACCATGACTTTTCCGCTTTAGCTATCCTGTTAAGTCAAGATTCACTCAGATCCCCTTACTACTAATAATCTGATACAACGGGGTCCACTTAAAGCCTTAGGTGACGCCTTTCTGTCGGGAAACCTTCACTCAGCGGATTCTTACTCGGTAATTATTAATTATTTTACTCTCGGAAAATCTTAACAGTTATCACTCGGGAAGTACCTAGATCGACCCTCACTCGGTGATCCGTGCTCTCATTCACTCGGTAATACCTAAACTCTTCGAAACTCAAAATAAATCATTGTCTCATTTCCCCATCAACTCTTAATCCCATTTTTACCCATGGCCATACCAACCTCACACACTCAGTAAGTACATATACACATATTACTCGGATGATTCACGCAAGATAGAGCAACACGTAGTATGATAGGTATAAAAAGATATAAATAATTACAGGCACAAGGTCACGACTTCTACCCAAGAGGGTTCAAGTTCTAGTATAAGAGACTACGACTGAAATACGAGCCGGCCAAGGCTTAACAAGGCATATACATGAACACATAATTTCCATAGTGCACCAGCACTTCACTCGGCATTCAGCTCCTCCTTCATCCTTCATTCCGAGAGACATTCACTGAAAAGTATAGCCATAGTAGGGGTGAACATTTACATATAAAATGACAGTCAAGGACTCGGTATCAGAATCAGTACGCACACCCATGATCACTCGGTCGCATTCAGATTAAAATAAGGCCATGCAGATTAGAATAATAGCAATAGCATACACTCACATACATATTACGTGAAGTTCATTCTCATTCACACAATCACATGCATCGACTCACTCGGAATTCATTCATATCGCCCCAAGTCATACCACGCGTACTATCCTAATCATCATCATATCTACATGCATGCCTGCAGATCTAACTTAGGCAGTGACTTTCAGTTACAGATCCCCCTTACTGGCGTCTCGTCCATTAGCTCTTTCCGCGTGGTACCGGTCTCCCATTGATGTCTCGAGACTTATCTCTAGCTCCCACGGCTACCACGAGCCCTCATAGGATCTAGCCAAGGCCTGTAGCTGGAAATCATTATTTCGGGGTTCCTGACCTTCCATGGGTCACCCCATTCCTACATATGCAGCTTATGCGTTCTGTCAGCAAGCATCATCACTCATCCGACGCATTCTTTGTAACCATCAAGGTAGAAACCGATTCAACATAGTTCCTGCATTTACTCGTCAATCATACTAGCATGCACAATATTGTATAACTATTAACAAGATGCTACTAACATACACATGGAATCCAAGGATCAACAATCATGCATCACACATATAATCGTCACAGATACATGCACACACTTAAAGCAATACATTCACCCGGTACCATTCATGAACCATGCATTTGACATGCAAGCACCCCCTACCTACAGAAGGGACTCGGGAAGCTCCTCTGTTTCCTGACGTTCGATACGCTGGTCTGTTTGCCTTGTTCAGTCTCCCTTTGACGCGGTCGTATTCTGCAATCGGCTCGGGAACAGAAAACTACTCCCTTCTGCTTCGGTGGTCGTCCTTCACCAGCAGGAGGAACTCTGAGTCTTCTACAGCATCGTCTTCGTGGGTTTCCAGAAATGGAGAATAGAGAACAGGGAACAGGGAAGAAGAAGGAGAACAACGAGGAAGAGAAGAAGGAACTAGGAGAAAGAGGTAGCAGAAGAGGAATTTTGAAAGGAATGCATGTCAACCGTGGCCAGGATATATATATATATACGTATGAAGAGAAGAGAAGAGAAGTGGGGTGGGAAGGCGTGAATTGGCAGTCCACTCATGACACCCACCACACACAAGCGGCCAGCTGTCACAATTACTCAGCCATCATTTCCAAAGTTGAACTAATTAAATTAATTATAATTGACAAGTAACTCTCCACTTTTATAATTATTCTAATGGCTTAATTTCACTCGGTAATTCGTTTTAAATCGGGATATTACAACGTACAACATGGAAAGTATTAGAATCTGGTTTATAGTGGCCAACAATTTTTCGTGACGCATATACATTTTGTAAATCTTACGAGCGATGTCAAAGAATGGGAAACATATCTCACAGAAATGAGATGTGTAACATCCCTATTTCTTAAATTAAATACCGGATAAGTTTAGTTAATAAATTAAGGGCTAATTACAGATTAAGAACTAATGGAAAAAAATTAATGTTAGTGGCCAGGTTGAATTTACATATGTGCCCCTAGGTGTATAAAGAGGTTCAGCTTCCTCTCCACCCATTCATTCGCATGAAATGTTAGGAACGATTGAGAGAGTGAGAGTGGGAAGTTCTCCTCGAGGAAGAATAAAACGTTGTTCTGTTCCTTCGTCTCTTCTTTTTCTTCTTCTTCCTTCGTCGAGCATGTGAGTGAAGAAGTTGAGTTGAGAGCTTCTCCTTCGATGACTCGGGGACGACACTCTGTTCCTTCCCTATTCTTTTATTTCCCTTCGTCGACTTCTCTCTTTCTCCCTCTCTTTTGCTCGAAGCTTCCTGAGTCTCAGTGGAGATCTGCACTACGAAGTGCTTCGGGGAGGATGGAGCGTTCACCAGCGTTGTGATGAAGCTGCTCAAGAGAGCGAGCAGAGAGCTGGGTGTCTTGGAGGCTCGAATGGCCTCCCCTGTCCTTTCATGCAGATGTACTAAGTGTCCCGGTGGCTAAACTGCTCGAGAGTGTGAGATAGTCTCCGATTCCTTTAAGCTGTGTAGAATACAACGACGGGAGCGTTCAGTGAAGGAGGGTGACTGAAGGATCGATCGGTGAGCAGCTGATCAGAGCTGTGAGTCAAAGGATCTTCTGGGATTTTCGTTCCAGGTAGGGGGAGCTAACTTACATCTCAAATGCGTGGTTTATGGACGGATACCGGGTGAAATCTCTTCACTGTGTTGCGTTGCACTAGTAATTGTTGACTGTGGTACTGTGATTGAGTGGTAGCCGAATGTGTGGTGCATGTTGGTTTCTGTGCATGAGTTGTGCGTAGATGATCATGAGAATGCAAAGTGAATGTATGTGTATGCTATTATGGTGATTGCCGAGCGCATTTTATTGTGAGGCAGTGGAAAAATCTCTGTTTGATGTTTATACTAAAATGCATGCTGTCTCTTTTGAATTGCCGAGTGTATGAATTTGCTATACTGATTCCAGTGCATGGTTTATGTTTAATTGTGTGAAATGCATGTTACTGATGATTCGAACACTGAGTGTATATGTGTAAATTGTTGGTCGACCTTTGTTTGGGAATTCTCACATTAAAAAGACATGTCATGCATGAAACGAAAGAATGGATTGTCGTGTACATGAGATGTATGAGCTTGCTATACTGGTTTCGTATGTGATTTTGTGTTTAAAAGTGCAGGATGCATGTTACTGACATTGAATGCTGAGTGCATAATATGTGAACTGTGATGTTAACCCCTGTTGGGGCTTTTATATTAAAAGGCATGTGATGTATGCGATGAAATTATGGATTTCCAAGTGAAAGTATATGCTGTGTGAAATCTGTCTTGTATGATTATTCCGCGCGTGGCGCATGGGATGCGTTAAATGCTGAGAGCATGTAGTGTGGGACACTACCATCGGTTATTAAAAGCATGGGATGCTGTTAAATCCTTGAGTGGGACTCAAGGTAGCCTATTGAGTGGGACTCAGGGCTGCTCGTGAACACCGCTGTTGGCATTGAGAGCGTTGGTGTCACATGTGAGGGGAAACGGTTTGGTACCTGTAAAATGGCCAAGTCAGCTGGGAGCTGAATAAAAGGCTGGGAGCCTACGTTGCAACGATAAAAACCAATAACACGCGAAGCGGATCTGATTAAATATCTGTGTGCACGCTTATGATTGTCATTGAGCTCAATGTGAATTACATGAATATGTGGATATGATATTGTGAATGAAATCTTTGTTTTAGTTTGGAATGGAGCTGAGTAAATCCGATTGGATAAGTACATATATATTGATGCTATTGCCGAGTGTAGTATGATGTTATGGTTATGGTGCATGCTGTAGTGAACAATATGAGTAATATAGCCATGAATGATTGGTATGAAATCCGACTGAGTGTCTATATGTACATTAGTGCCGTTGCCGAGTGCATGGTGTGCTATGACTGTGAGCATATGTGATTGTGAATGATGTGAATTATTTAATCCTGACTGTATTGCATGAATCCGAATGAGTGATGTTATTATATATCTGAGAATTGAGAATTAAATCCGAGCCAGTAACTAACATTTTATATGTAAAGACTCACCCCTACACCATTTTTTAGTATGTGCAGGTCGGACTCGGAATGGTGAGAAGGCCTAAACCCGAGTGATGGGTATCTGTGTTGTGGTAGTGTACAGAGTATACTGTACCGATTGTATATGGTTATGTTAAAGCCTTGGCCGGCTCTTAAGAATGTTGTATAATGAATGCAAATTTATATGTATAAGAAATTCGAGTTATCAGGATTCCGAGTGCATGTTTATATATATATATATGGTTTATATTGGTAACATGTATTTGAGTCGGTTAGGATGTGATTATTGAATGAATAGTACTAAGTTAATAAATTCCGAGTGGAATATTATGGGAGAGCCATTGCCGTGTGAGGCTATGTATATATTCCGAATGGCTAAATATTAGATAAATCCGAGTGAACCACCTTAGAGATAAGGAATGTTGTAATGGTTGAGATTGGGATATATTCTAAGTGTATGAGATATATATATATATATATATATATGCCGAGTGACAATTGTGAAATACATTTCGATTGTATTGAGGTTGAGGTATACCGAGTGAAAAATGTGTAATACGTTTCCAAGTGGATCCATTATGATGTAATTCCGAGTAGCGTATAACTGGGGAAATAATCCGGGTGAAGGGGACTTCATTGATACCGAGAGAGAAAGAGTTCTGGATCCCGAGAGATAGGATTCAGGGAGTCATTTCCTGAGTGGTTTATATTTGTGACCTACATGAATGAAATAAGGAGTTATGGAAATTCCCGAGTGAAATATGAGTGTGATGATTTACCGAGTGAACCTATGTCCCAAATCCGATTGAGGAACTACCTTGTATCTGTGTTCGCTCCAATGAGTGTGGTTGGTTTCGCTTAAGCTAATGGGTTCTTCGCCCAAGCAAGATGGGCTGTCTCGCTCAAGCGGATTGGGATCTCGCTTGAGCGAGTGAACGCTGTTTGGTCTCGCTTAGGCACTATTTGTTCTTCCGCTGTACTTAACTTCCCTTGCCTTCCATGCTGTTTCATTTTACCCGGTTGCTTGGTTAATTTGGGAAAAATTTCCCTGGTCTCTCGGTTTGGGGTTTAATTAATTAAGGATGTTTCAAGATGCCTCAACAACCCATATTATTTTGTGAAATTTTTGATGTTTGGGACATAGATTTCATGGGACCTTTTCTTGTATCTTTTGGTTTTGTTTATATACTTCTTGTAGTTGATTACGTGTCTAAATGGGTTGAAGCTAAGGCTACTCAACCTAATGATTCTAAAGTTATTACAGATTTTGTTAGATCACACATATTTTGCAAGTTTGGTGTTCCTAAGGCCATCATTAGTGATCAAGGATCATATTTTTGTGACCATAAAATGGAGTCCCTTCTTAAAAAATATAGAGTTATGCATAAGGTTTCAACACCTTATCACCCCCAAATAAATGGGCAAGCTGAAGTGTCCAATCGGGAATTAAAAATGATCCTTCAAAAAATAATACAACCAAATAGGAAAGATTAGAGCAAAAGGTTAGAAGATGCTCTTTGGGCTTATAGAACAGCTTATAAAACACCTATTGGAATGTCACCCTATAGGATTGTTTTTGGAAAATTATGTCAATTACCTGTAGAAATTGAGCACAAAGCTTATTGGGCAGTAAAACAATGTAACTTGGACTTAAATGAGGCCGGTAAAGAAAGGAAACTACAACTACAGGAACTGGAAGAAATTCATTTGGAAGCTTATGAAAGTTCTAAAATCTATAAAGAAAAAGCCAAATCCTTTCATGACAAACAGGTCTTGAGAAAAAACTTTTTCATTGGACAAATAGTTTTATTGTACAATTTACATCTAAAGCTCATATCTGGTAAGCTTCACTCTAAATGGGCAGACCCATTTGAAATAACTAATATCTTTCCTTATGGTGTGATTGAAATTTTAGATAAAGTGACAAACAAGGTTTTCAAGGTAAATGGGCACTGACTTAAACCTTTCTTTCAAGGGTTTCAAGAGCACACAGATACAGAGGTGTATTTGTGTGATACCAAATATTTTGACTAGTTTTTCCTAATAACAATATTTATAAAAAATAAAAAATAAAAAATAGATATCAATTAATTACATCATCATTTTTTCAGTGCTAACACTTGTCTCAATTATTATTACTATTCTTGTTTTGGCATTATTATTATTTTCTTGCAGTAGTTAAAAAGTCATCGTCAGGCTCGTGACGTTAAACAAGCGCTTGATAGAAGGCAACCTATCACCTTTTCACCTTCTTCATCTCTACTATTCTCTATAACCTCATTTTCTATTCTCTCTTTTCTAGACAGCTACAGCTTCAAAGTAATCTGACAATGGAACAAACCCTTGCAAAACTTAAGGAAAGATTCCCTACACTTCCACGCAACATGGTTGTAAAAATTTACAAAGCTCGAGTTCAAAGGTTAAAATTACTTATATAATTTGGCATTACAGAGGATGTTCATTGGCTTATTGTGTTGGTGTATGCACTATGAGCTTTTATGCTGCTTCATTTGTATCATTTTTCTACTTATCAATAGAATAAATATTTCAGTTTAAAATTGTTTTAAAACATATTTATCCTTGGAGTAATAGGTCATATAAAAATTATTCCTAAAATGTCCCTAGTCAAGTATTTACATGGGGACATGTAAATACACTGAGACTAGTGTGTGAGTGTACTGATGACCTGATCTCACAGATCATAGATATAGATGATATCGAGTCTTCACACAGGTACACATTAAGAGTAATGATGTACTGGACAGACCCACCATGAGAACGTTGCATGGATTGTTACATGATTGTCATAAACGATTCTCAATGTGATAATGGTATATGTAGTCCTTCGACCTGAAGTCACTACGATTCCTACATGAGGAGTTTATTGTTTTAATACAATTAAACGTCTTCTGTAACAAGAGGACTATAAAGGTTGTGATTAGGCAATGAACAAATTATGCAGAGGGATGTGAGTGATGTAGATGGGATTTGTCTCTCCTATGTGACAGGAGTGATATCCATAGGCCACTTGATGGAGTAAGACTAAGAAAACGCACGGCCATGCTAGAAAGAATAAATATTAGATATTTATTCGGATCCAGTCTACTCCGGTATCAAGTAAAATAAATTGGGCCGTACAAGGATGACGCGACCATGCCTTGGGCCCAATTAGGATATCGTGACAAAAGGAATAAACATATTAAAAAAATTATTATCACTTATAGGTTATGTTGATAATATTCGGACATAATGATGCATTGCTAGATGCCGCTCTTATTTTATATTAATAATAAAATAGTTCATTATTAATATGACCGGGTATTTTACCTATAGGGTCACACACATAGAGTAAGCCCATCAGAAAATGTTGTCTTATTTTAGTTGGACTAAAATAAAGCTATTGGGCCTAACTCATTTGGAATGAGTAAGGAGCCCACTTTTAGAGAGAACAAATTAGGTCAAACCTAAGCTTATAAATAGAGCATAAGATGCTCATAGGCCGTTCACTCAAGTGAGACACAAATTCACAAAAGTTGCAAGAGCTACACGCCGTCAAACTAGCAGTTGGCAAGTGTTACGATTCTGGTGGGAGTGCTTGTGTGGACTTCTAAAGGACGAGGCTACGACTGCTTCGGAGTTCTTCAAGAGGTAATCCAAAATGAATTTCGAGATTGTTTTGTGCTTTGAAACACGGAACCTTGCAAATCCTATGGAATCCTTTTTATTTTTCCGCTGCTCATGCTTAGGGATTTACTAACATATTGAAGCAAAGGTACATCTTTCTGGTGAATTACATAGGTTTTATATAAAACATTTACTAGGTATGGGACGTAGTTCTTATTCTAAAAAACGAAGAGCTAAGAGGATGGGAGTTTGCTACAAGTATGCAAGATGGAACTGTGATACACATTGTAGGAACCCTGGAATGTTATCTATAAATCAGGAGGACAAAATTAAATTTATAAAGGATGGACTGAGTAAAGAGTGCAACTTGGATAACTTAATCCAAACTCTTGAGACGCATCCATGTGGAATTGTTCAAGGAGTCCTTCTGAAATTATATGATCTATTCATTCAACAAAAAGAAAACTATAGCCTTGGGAATCTGGCGGTAAACGACCCTGTTTGCCAGTTTATAAGAAAACTGAATGGGTAGCAAAAACCTAAACTCATAGAAGGCGTTTAAGCCGTTACTAGATGTAAAACTAGAGGAAGATGTGAGCCACAATCACAACTACTGTACATATTTACTGTTATTTTTAATGTTTTACTTTTCTGAATTCACTTTGACTTTTAAAAATTACTTGTTTTTATTTTCTTCAATCATGTCTTTTCAAATTTCTTTAGTACCATCATTTCTTTTTATATGATAATAATTGTGTAACCTTTTTATCTTTCATCAATTATTTCATCTCAGTTTTCATCAATATAAGGGCGTATAACTCTATATAGAAAACATAAAAAAAAGATGAAAAAAAAATCAAATCCATTTGTGTGTTTGGTGGATCCAACAATGGTAATTGTAAGGAGTACCTAATAGCAGCTGCTAAGTTAGGGAAACTATTGCCTGTGAAAGAAATAAAGGTCTTGTATAGAGGAAGAGGTTTGAGAGGCTCCATGGCACTATCTGCACTAGATGAAGGAAGTAAAGTCTCTAGTATCATCTTATAGCATGTTAGAATTACACTAACTATTGTTGTAAGAGCTAAGATAAAGTTATGGAACAGGGCCTTATAACTCCAGAGGATCGATCACTCATTCATGCTTCTTCAAATGTAGATGAATTGATTGATATTTTGGAGAGCTTTTTACCCCAAGCTCAACCCTTCTTAAAGCAAGATAAGGATCACACGCACAAGCGAAAAAATCTAGAACCAGACACCACCCTTCGGTTATAATTTCTCACTCACCTTTTCATTAAAAAAAGAGACTGTGGAAATCATATAAGACACTAAGGACAATGTCTTGAATAAGTGTGGGGGGTCTGAGTTATATATATATATATATATATATATATTATCTTTTTGTAAGGGATAGACAGAGTAAAGATTAATTTGGGAAAGTTGCATCTAAAGTCATAAAGATGTATCTTTGAGAACCAAAGTCTTGAGACGTATCCTTCATTATATAGTTTCAGTATCACTTTTGTCTAATTTTGTTTTATGTTTTAAAATAAATAAAAAATAAAAAAATAATAAAAAACAAAAGAAAACAAAAATAATTGTTTTTGACATGAGTACTTTTATTGGGATGGGATGAGTAAAGAGTCCAAACTCTTGAGATGCATCCTCGTAACACTTCTTACTCGGATAACCACAACCGTTTCACCTTCTTTATCAAAACTTTTTTTATTAAAAAAACACACATAGTCATTATCTTTGCTTTAGTGTTAGGTATCCTTTGCCTTTACCTTCACCACGATCATTTCCATTTAACATCGAGCATTTTGTAAGCATAAACATCATCTTCATCATTCTCCAGCTGCCACACTTTACACTCATCATTTTCTTTCACATCGGAGCCACACCTCACCACTAGTCAATCATCAGATTCTTTATTTTCTCTTAATGGATGATATAACAGAGTCGTTCTTTAGGCATACAAAAGAATTGAGATGTATGTTATTCCTCTTGATGTACTCATGTATGTTATTCTACACGCTCTTCACTGATTTTTTTTAATTTGTCTCAATAATGAGTAATTACATCACCTTTGTCCAATATTACATAACATGTTGTGAATAATTTCCTTGCATATTAATTCAATAAGTTGTTTGTGAAGATCAAATTGTATATGAATTGTGATAGATTGACCACCCTCGGTGAGATTTTGAGCTTAATTGGATGGACCAGATTATGTCATCTTTCTTTTGTTTTTGATTGACCCTTGTTTATTAGTATTCTAGAACTTGACTTGTTTCTTTTCGATGTATTATGTTCCATATGCATGCTTTGATGTGATTATGGCCATTTTTGGTTTAACTAAACACTAGCCATATGCCTTACTTTGTATATTTTCCATTGTTACCCACGTTGAGCCTATATCCATTTCTTGATTCAGCCACATAATTAGCCAATAGCCAAAAAAAATGATCACTTTTGCTTAGGAATTGATTAGGAGTTTTGGAATTACTATGAATAAAGGTTCTTGATGATTGTGGAAATGTACCCAAGATATGTATATTGTTATTTCATTGTTCAAAAAGAAAGTAAAAAATAGAAAAAATAAAAAGGAAATGTTAAAAAAGAAGAAGAAAAAGAAGTGGTGAATATATGTATGAAAATAATCAGGAGAACACTAGCCATATGCCTTACCTTGTATATTTTCCATTGTTACCCACGTTGAGCCTATATCCATTTCTTGATTCAGCCACATAATTAGCCAATAGCCAAAAAAAATGATCACTTTTGCTTAGGAATTTGAACTGTTCTTTACAGGGGGTGTAGAAGTATGCTTGTAGAACAACTCAAAATATACATATAAATGTGCTTTTGATACAAAGCAATGTGCGTATAAATGTAAATACGGAGAGTCTTTGTATGCTGAGGCGGAGTGCAATGTAATCTGGGGCGGTGTCACAGTCCGCCTGACGGGATCTACGTTGCCTTGACCCGATTGGGGGTGGTACTGCCATCGTTCTCCGACGCTCAAGTCAGTATTTCAGAATACTTAGAGACTTAGAAAGACAGTCAGAGAGAACTATGCCAGTAAGAGAGTGTAAGGTTCAGAGAATGGGAAAAAGATCCCTTATACCTTTTTGAGAGAGGTTTATATACCTGTTACTGGTGCTCTATTATTGGTAGGACCCGCTCCTTGTCTTCAGGCATAATGCTGAAAAGGTAGTGGGTCCCTGCGCCGTTTACATGCACCATTATTGTAGTAGGTATCATAACTTGTCTGGAAAGCGTTAGTGCTTTAATATTTTATTGTTATTTCCCTTTATGCGTGACAGCGTGATTCCCATTATTAACCTCTCAAGACAGAGTCAATCTCGTGCCGGGGTTGTGAGTATGGGCTCGCTACGCAGTAGGGGAAATTCGGTATTCCGCCAATATTGAGCCTATGGCTTGGCGGAGTAACAACTTTGGCGAGGTTACATTCCTTGGCGGAGTAACATGCCTGGACGGAGTTACATTCCTTGGCGGGGTAACGTTCCTGGGTGGTATGCACTCCGTATAGTATTTGTAGTGTATTTGAAGAGTACTTCTCTTTATTCAAAATGCTGATCTGGCAAGGCATTAAAGCCATGCTCTTGGGGGCCAGTGTTAGGACCGGATCAGAATTGATTAGGAGTTTTGGAATTACTATGAATAAAGGTTCTTGATGATTGTGGAAATGTACCCAAGATATGTATATTGTTATTTCATTGTTCAAAAAGAAAGTAAAAAATAGAAAAAATAAAAAGGAAATGTTAAAAAAGAAGAAGAAAAAGAAGTGGTGAATATATGTATGAAAATAATCAGGAGGTTTATTCTCATATTTTATCCTCCATCATGTTTCATTTTGCTGAGTATTGAGTTTCAAAATGTACTTCCACAATCACTGAATCACTTACTCCATTGCTCTTTTCAACCCTAAGTTTAGCCATATTATTTTTTTTATCCACCCGGTATCACGCTGGCCCCATTACAACCTTAATAAAGTCCTTTTGATCTCTGGATGCATATGTGTTCAAATATAGAAATTAGAAATTTGCCAAGCCTATGGTAGTCCTAATTTATTTGGGTGATTTTTGAGAGTATACACAAACCCAAACAATCGAGATAGAGAGCATGAAGAGAACATCTATCACATTTTCATCCACTCTTTGATTTGATCACTCAATTTGTGAAACTAGTATGTAATGCTTCTTATTCACACTTATCATGACTTCTTGATATAAGGGATAACGTGTATTACTTATTATTTTAGATTTAAAAAAGTCAAAACTCAATTGAAAAAAAACCTTTTTCTGTTGTTTCTCATTTTAGTTTTTGGTTTAGTTTTGCCCTAGAGTGCAAAAGCTTAAGTGTGGGGGAATTTGATAAATCAATTTTAATACACTTCTTATAGTTTTGCACTTGGGGTTTATTATATAATTACTATGTTTAATAATAGTATTTTAATTAAGTTTTATGTTGTTTAGTTAAATTGAAGTATTATGTATATATGTTTTAATTTTCATTTTTTGTATGTATCTTGAGTATCTTGCCTTGTTTTGGCCATAACTTGGGCTTTTGTGATCCAAATGGGCTAATCTTAGAGCCCTGGAAAGCTAAGACAGAGGCCTACATCATGATGATCAGATTTGGTTATTTTGTATACGAAAAATGAAGAAATGAAGCTTGAATCAATCAGCCCTCATGTGTCCCACCAGCATTGACATTCTTCACCAAAATACACATATCTGGAGTTGTAGATGGTCATATTTGACTTGCAAGGTGGAGAAGATAAAAAGGAGAATGAATTTCAACACCTACCATTATCTTCTTTTGAATTATTGTAATTTCAAGCCTACCAATGTTGAAAAAATGCATTAATGATCAGAAAATGAATGTATAGTGTCATGATACCTTGCCTATAAATAGATGCTTGAAGTTGTAATGAAGATACACAAGAGATATATAAGAAATACATGCTTTAGTTTTCATTACATTTCTATATCTTTGCTTTAGTTTCTTAAGTTTTAGTTCTTTCTCTTGCTTTATTTCTTTGTTCTATATTCCATCCCTCAAGTTATGGTTTTCATTTCCCTTCCTCAATATCAAGTAAGTTAATTTTATTATTTGTTATTTACTTTTATAATCAAAGTTATAGTTAATTTAATATTATCTTTCATTGTTAAAAATTATAATGGAAGCTAAATCTTTTAAAATCAACTCAAGGAATTTAATTTTTCTTTATGTTAACTTTGAGTTCTTGCTCTTAATATTTTATTAAAGATAATTACTTTTCTTTGTTTCTCAAATACTTATGATGGTAGATTATTTAAGTATATAACCGATTAGTATATAATTAAACAATCTATAATCTAAAATGATGTTGGTTGGTTAATCAATAATCAATTTGAGAACAAAGATTAAGTCACTAAATAAGAGATTTCTATTTAGTTTCTTAACTCAATCAAACTATGGTTTTAAAGTTATTTTAGTAATTAATAAGAATATATCGATTGATTATTCTTATTAGTTCATTAATTCAATTCTAGAAGATTTTCTAGAATATAATCATTTAGGGATTCCAAATGATTCAAGGTTGAGAAATTAATTATATTTAATCATATTTGTGATCAATGATTAGTTAACTAAACATTTATTAATTCCTTGGGTTGGTTATTTCTAAATTTGATTATTCACTCACTCATAAATTTACTTTTTGCACTATTATATAATTACTTAGTTTTTCTTTCAATCTCAACATAAAACCCCCCTTTGTTATAACTAAATTGAGTATAACTAATTTAACTAAGGTCCTCAAAAGACGACTTAGGTTGTTCACCTTATACTATATTAATTTAACCTTTTATTTGACTCAACAACGACAGCGTGTCAATGCATTAGATCTATAACCTTACAACAATTTGCTAAAATCAAGGGGGTTGGCACTAATTAAGGACCAGCCAGGTTCAATTTCTCAATCACAAATAGAAGAACATCCGATGAATTCTCATTTATGGATATTTCCAACTGACATATAATCTAAAATTCATAGTGATTTAGCATAATAAAACATGATATGATAGTAATATATTTTTTATCATAAAAAAGAACAGAATCTTATTTATAATAATACTGAACTCATAATCGTAATCTAAATTAAATAAGGAAATATATCATAAAAGATAGTAACTTAGGCAAACCACTCCAAAGCAATCAATAAGATACTTTAAGATATTCTAAGATACAATATTAGTATTATAAGATATGTTCTAGAAATTTTAATACTTCAAGATATTCAAGATATTCTAAGATACAATATTTCTTTTTTACGTTTTGACTAGATAAAAATCTGCAAACATATTGTGATGGCTATTGTTATTGTTTACTAAATTATTAACCTAGCTAGAGCTATTGATTAGGTAAAAAAAAGTGACACCTTATGAATAATTCTCTTTTTACTTTTAAAATCATGAGTAAATTGTCCTTCACTCACTCGAATTTACTATAGTGGGGAAAAAGTAAAAAAGGAATGAAAGATGCTCTTTAATAATATTGGGTAATAATATTCCTGCTATATTTTGTCATATATTGTGCTTTTTGAGCAATTTTTCTAACAAAACAATGAGCCAGGAATTTAATCAAACACCTTAAAAGCATTAACATTAAAACTAGGCATTAATGTGAAATTGATCAATTATTTAAAGTAAATATTAAATGAGGTGAAATTGATTAATTATTTGAAGTAAAGATAGAGTGATTTTGTTATGTTTGAAGTGTCTTAAGCAATAAACCCAAAAAGAACACCAAAGTAGGGAAAAATAAATTATTGTAGAAACTTACCCATTGCACATTATCACCGTTGGGAGAGAACACAAGACAAGGGATGGTGAGAAACAAAACGCTGTCATGGCCAACCAAGAAGAGGAAATTTCAAAGAAGAAACAAGAAGAAGAAACGTTGTCATTGTCATGGAAGTGAACTTTTGGCACCAAAGGAAAGAAGCTTGGGACATGTGCTAATGCTATAAACCTAGAAAATATGCTAATGCTATAGAGATAGATATAAGGGGAAATCTTTGCTATAAATCAAATTTTTAAAGGGAACTTTAACCCATTTTAGATACTATAATAGAGGAAAATATTAAATACCTTTGTTCTTTTTATATATATATATATAACATTAATGTCTTTCTATTATACTATATGGTTAATATATTTATTATTTATAAATATTTAGTATATTATTAAGATTTAATATTAAATCTATTATAATATAATTATATAGTTTAAAATATATTTTTATTATATTTAATAATGTATTGATTATATTTAATAAGTATTTAAAAATTAAATATTTATTAAATATATTATAAAATATATTATTATATTAATAATATACAATATTTAATTTTTTTAAATATAATTATGGAAATTTTATTAAATATATTAATAAATAAGTAAAAAATAAGCAGTGTTTATAGGGTTGAGTGATTGAGTCTTACATGACATGTAAGGATGGAAATACGTCACGTCGTCCATCGAGGATCGTGGCCCGGCCTATTTAAAGCCTACATAGGTTGGTCTTGTCAGGCTAGAAGGTTAGGCCTAGGTTTTTAAAAAGACCTTTTTTAAGTAAACAAGACAGGTTATAGGCTTTCTAAAAAGCCTTTGAAGCCTTTCTAAATTATTGAGAGTGAATCAAGTCACATTACTATTAGACTCAACATCATACCATGGTCTAAGATTTAGAAATATAACTTACATGTTATGTATCCTTCAGGTAGAGCAAAAAGCTAATTACCGTGAATGACGAGCTTCTTACCTTGAACGATGAGCTTCTCTCAACAGCAAAGACATTCTGAGAGCGACAACAATATTTTGACCATGGTACGGATGATATGACAAAGGTGACAACAATAACACCAATAATATTTCCATATCAGTGACACAAGATTCTGGCAACAATGAAAAAGGTCTCACAAGAAAAGTGAAATTATAATAAGCTGTTATGCACGAAGACTGGAATTATATATTGGGTTTTACACGAGCAACTCAAATTTTATATTTTTATGTAATATTAATTATTTACATATATATTTTATTTTTTAGAAATATAAGTTTCTTTTCTAAAAATAAAATATTTATTAAAAATATAACTATTCTTGAACTAATATAAAAATATAACTGTCAAATATAAAAATATTTATTTGTTTTCCTTGTTAATAAAGTATTTATCAATTTGTAATTGTTATTTTTTTTGTAAAGGGAGGATTCTCAAAGATATAGGAGAGAGAAAATGAAAACTAAAATGAAAATTTAAATATTAAAATAGCGAGGGAAATCTCGTAGCAAAAACGGTTAGCTAGGAAATAAAATTTGTGACCGACAATATCCTCACTATTTTCTTGCTAAAGTCTATCAAATTTTAAAAATCCAACATCTGGTGAAAGTAGTGAGAGATTAAACACCTTCGGAACTTGATTGCTAATTATCAACAATTTAGTGAGGACCATTTTTACAGTAGAATTATTATAGTGAGCTGGCTAGGGAAATATTTTGTAGCTAACAAGTTAACGACAAATTTAAATGTTGCGAGAGAATGGCCTAGCAATTACTTCACTATAACTACTAATTTGTGAGGCAAACTTGTCCTAGTTAAATTTCATAGCTAAAATTGACATCGCTAAGAATTAGCTAGAGAATTCTCATATTTTTATAATAAATAATATTATTAAAGAAAGTAACAACGCTAAGAATTAGCTAGAGAATTCTCATAGCAAATAGTAAAAATAAAAAAGAAAAATTATTATCAAGCTTTGGCTAGGGAAAAATTTTGTAGCTAATAGATTAGCGACAAAATTAAATGTTGTGAGAGAAATTTCCTTGTTATACTTTCACTAGATACTCGCCAATTTTTACAAACCAAAAAATTAAAATCATTACAAGGAATTTTAACTCTTTGTAAAGTCCTCGCTAATTGTTCACTTTTTAGTTACAACTTAGTGAGAAAAAAGTTTGCTCGCCAACTTTCATAGCTAATTCTTAATTTTCTTGTAGTGTTTAAGATTTGATTTCAAAACATCTAATAATCAAGCAAAGTGTGAAGCCTGTCTATCCGGACTTCGAGTAGCCTTAGATGTCGGTGCTAGGACCGTAATCCTTTACAGTGATTCTTAATTGGTCATATCTCGAATCAATGGGAGCTATCAAGCCAAGGAACCATTGTTACAACACTATTTAGCCAATGTCCAAGCATTAGCACACTAGTCAAGGTATGTGCCATACATGCCAAATTCCGTGCTAATGATTCATATAGAATACTGACCAAACAGTATATTGTCAATGGGATACTCCCAACAGACCCTAAGGAAAAGATGAAGTTAAAAAAAGAACTTCCAAACTTTGTTCTAATTAATGGGCAGCTATTCTAGAGGGGATTTTGACCTTATACTTAAAATGCCTTAATGAAGCAGAAATCCTTGACGTCATGACCGAGGTTCATGAAGGGACATGCAGGCATCATTCCGGAGGGAAAATTATGGCTAGAAAAATTTTGTGAGCAGGTTACTAGTGGCCTATAATGATAAAGGATAACATGGAATACGTCAAGAAATACGATTTGTGTTAAAACCACAGTAACCTGCATCACGTTCCTAGTGAGAGATTATTCACATCAGCTATTCCATGGCCTTTCTTTTAGTAGGGATTGGATATTTTAGGGCCTTTCCTAAAGGCGCCAGGCGGGTCAAGTATTTAATAGTTGGTGTTGATTATTTTACTAAATGGATTGAAGTTGAGGCCGTAGTGCACATAACATTTACCAGAACCTACCGCTTTGTTTATGAAAATATTATATCTCGTTTCGGGGTTCTAGGATAAATTATTACTGACAACAGAACACAGTTTACTAATGCTAAGTTTGTTAACCTACTTATATTCAAATCCAATAGGTGTTCTCACCAGTAGAGCACCCTCAAACCAATGGGCAAGTTGACATTGCCAATCAGGAAATTTTAAAAGGTTTAAAGAAGTGGTTTGGAGACACAAAAGGCGAATGGACAAACCAACTATGTCACATGTTATGGGCATATCAAACTACTCCATACTCGTAAAAAAGGATTAACCTACAGGGTAGAAGTCATGATTCCAGTACAGATTAATCAAATTTGTCCCAAAATTCAACAGTTTGAAGAAACAGACAATGACATAAGGATAAAAAATGAGTTGGATACCCTTCAGAAAATCCAGGATGCTTCTTTCATTAGGGACCAAGCTATCAAAGTCAAAGCTACTCTCTAGTATAATAAGAAGGTTAAGAATAAAAGATTCAAAGTTGGAGACCTGGTCTTAAGGAGAACATTAATAGGAAACCAGTTCGCTCATCAAGGCACACTGGGCCTAACTTGGGAGGGACAACACGGGTCCATGAGGTAACAACAAAAGAGGCATATCTGTTGAAGACTTTGTAAGGCGAGGTTTTCAAAAACAAATGGAATATGAAGAATCTATGGATTTATTATTGTTGACCGGCACCATAAGATATGCACTCTTTTTTCCTACTAAGGTTTTTTCCTATAGGGTTTTACATTGCAGGTTTTCAATGAGGCATGTAACCAGGAAGCTTAGTGTAAATTGATAATAAAAGCAGTTTTGATCATTTTTCTTACTTTAAGTTTGAGACCCCACAAAGAGGACATAGAACCCTGGAGTGGTTGTTAAACCCTAGAATGGTTAAAATCATTATTATTAACTAACTCGAGAGTGATTATTAAAGCCCAAAGCGGTTAAAAAAAAAAGAAAATCCAGGAGAGGCTATCAAGCCCCATAGCAGGTGAAAAACAAAAACCCTTGAGTGGCTATCAAGCCTAGAGCAGTTGAAATGCTAAGAAACCCTAGAGAGGCTATCTAACTTAGAGTGGTCAAGGCTATTAGCTAAATCCTAAAGAAGTTGATGAAACTTGGAACGATTAAGGCTATACAAGCTAAAAACCTAGAGTGGTTAAGGCTATACAAGTTAAATCATGCTTCCTTTAATAGTTACACTAAATTGTCATCGCTCTGAAATTAAGAATTTAGATGAAATAAATAGAGGAATAATCGGTGTCAATAACAAAAATAAAAGCAAAATTATATTTCATTAAGCAAAAAATAGGCAATACCGAAAGAACAAAAAATGAAGGGCACAACGGCCACATAAAAAAGTAGCAAAAAATAGTAAAATACAGCTTATCCTATTAACAAAGAGTGCACAAAGAAATTAAGGGCGGCTTGTTTCCCCTGTACCATTATCCCCGTCAAGAGCGGTGTCGTTTCCATCTTCAGGCAAAGGGATGAATTTGAATGGAATTTCGAAGGGCTCGTAGTCTTCACCGTCAACAATGATCATCAGTTCACCATTTCAAAGTTTGTTACAAAAACCAATCTCGTTCAGATTAAGGGTGTAACCCTAGTTCCGGTATACCACCTATCAAACCGCATGGCTAGAAGACTCCACTACGGCCTGTCTAAAAAGCCTTATATCTTGTTGATACATGGCTTGTTCTTCTTGGACTTTGATGGAGAGGCTTTCCTTCTCTCCATGGAGAATGATGTCTTCTCTTTTAGCTTTTCAACTTCCCGATGAAGCCGTTATACTTTAGCTTTAAGCTCTTCTTCAGATTTCAAAAAGGCCGTGTTTGTAACAGGCCTCGTTTTGTGTGTTAGGTCTTTGAGGCCAATGGTTTTAATTTCGTGATAATTCTTTGTGTACTCATGATTGGGCTACAGCCGATTGACGTGTGCGTGATAGCTGAATTATGTTTTAGAAGATTTTATGAGTATGAGATGAATACCCTTACTTTAATTAAGTGAAAAAATAGAGACAATTAAAATAATAATAATAATAATATGTTTAATAATACTCATGATAACAGAGAATTATCAATTAGAACGTTAGAAATCTAATAGAAATATTTACAGTGTTTTTGTTCAAGTTATTTAAACTATGTAACTCCCCCAGTTTTGGTCCAAGAATTATCTAAGGGACTTGAGTCAATTATCTTATCCCAAAACATCCCTCACATCGTCCTTAACAATTTTTACAAAGAACACGAAGCCCAAATCCCCACCAATTTGGCCCAAAAAAATAATCTTTGCAAGTAACTATAATCCCGTCATAGCCCTGCACTACTTTTGTATTTGGGCCATAACTCCCTCATTTCTTAATGAAACATTTTGTACCATATACCAAATTAAGGATAACAAAAAGCCTTAAAACTTTTATGTTTGGCCTAATTTCAAATGCCCACAGAAGACCTCTTAAATCCATGAGTAAGTGACTGCCTCCTGCACTTGACTCATCAGTTTGCATGAACAATTAACCAATCATGTTGCAATACACCTTGCCACTTTTTCCAGCCATGCAAGGCCTTTCTCCACCACACTAACAGCTGCACATGACACTTATCAAGTGCATGAATGAAGGATGACACCTGCCCCACTCACTCTCTTGGCCGTGTGAACTCCTTGGGAGGCAAGGCATTTTGCATGCAAACTTCAGTTTCACTACTCTTGTCTTTCCCTTACTTTCCCCTTCTTTCTTTCTAACTTATAAAAATTCCAGCAACACTTTTCTCCACTTCTCATGCCTTCTTCCATCTAAACAACATCATCCATCCATGATCATCCATCCCAAATCACTGCACCACCTTTCCTAACCTCAAAGATTCAAGCCACAACTTCCAAACACCACACCTTCTCCTTGAAATTTTTCCCAACAGCAACATTTTCTTCCTCTTCCACCACCATATACACATTGGTTAATCACCCTCCAAGCCTCCATTTTCCTCCTCCTTGATGAAGCAAGCCATGTAGTTTTAGGAGCAAGCACTTGGAAGCTCTTGTCACCTTCCTTGGAGGACAAAACTTTGGTGGTAAGGGGGAGTACATAGTTTGTTTTAAATCCATAAAATGATGCATGCATGGTGAGGTATAAGTGTTCCTTAACACTTATACCTTAACACTTATACCTTGATATCTTCTTAAATATCTTTATTTGTATATTTTAGATCTTGAAAAATCCTTTTGAAAAATTTAGATCTTTAAGTGATATCATGGCTGCACCATGATTTTATTTAATTCTTTAAATTCTAAAATCCTGGCGATAAAGTTACTAACTTGCTAATCTTGGTTGTTGCAGAAACTTTGTTATAAATGCATGCATGTGATATAATTGTTGGATATTATATGTCATTGGTTTAAATTAGTGGTTTATGGTGCAGATAATATTTTTAAGAATCTAAAATACCTTAAAATGAGTTTTTATAACTATTAATGAACCATTGTTGCTGCTGGAAATTTTTTTGTTAGTGGAATAAATTGATGTTAATAGATCCTAGCATATAAACTCACGTAAAATGAAATTGGTGATTGAGATTTAATTGTATGGCTTGATCTTTAAATCTATGTGTTAAAAATGAGTTTTTGAATATTTACTAAATTTTGGAATTTATTTTTTAAAAGAAGAATGAGTGACTTTTAGTTGTAATAATTATGCGATACATTTGCAATACTAAGAAAATGATTTAAAGACTTTTAAAACATAATTTTTGGTAAGTAGTAATTAGCCCCTGGTGCCTACTACATGATAAGTCTTGAAAAGACTTAATTATTTCACCTTTTATTTAACATAATTCATTAAATATTGTTTAGTTTGGCGTTATTATTTAATAAATTATTAATAATTCTTATCTTATTTATTTATTTCAAAAGTGTTTAATTTATGTAAGAAAATGATTAAAAATAATAATTAGTTAAAGAAATTTGTTTATTTATAAATTCACTAACCCAGCGTACATACGCTGGACAGCCAGTGTACAAACGCTAGGAATTATTTGTTTACATGTACAGGTGCAGTAATATAAGTTTCATGCTCAAGCGGGAAAGACCCAAGCTCAAGCGTGAAGGATACATGCAGCTACGTAAAAGGAGAGAACATTGCATGAGGAAAAGGAAACTTGACCACGCTCAAGCGTGGCTCATTCACGCTCAAGCGTGAAGACATGGTGTAGTGAATTTTTCGATCTCGCTCAAGCGAGAAAGTTCACGCTTAAGCGTGACCCCAAAAATACCATCCACGCCTAAAGCTTCCAAGCTCACGCTCAAGCGTGACTCCAACAGTGCCTTAAATAATTTGACCTCGCTCAAGCGAGAGCTCTTCACGCTCAAGCGTGAAGGTGGTTATTTAAACTGATGCTTTCCCTCCATCAGAAGCTCTGCACCATTTCTGTTCCTATTACCTGATGTATTGCTGTTGTACATTAGTAATTTAAGTATTGAGTTGTAATTATTTATTTACTTGTAATTAGGTAATTAGTTTAGTTAATTTAATTATTAATTAAGCTTTCTTTGTAATTAATTAAGTTAGTTAGTAGTTAGATGCCTATATATACTTGTACATATTCTGTAAACAGGGAGGAGATAGTAGAATACAGAACACGATTCATTTTCCCATTTTCAATCTCTCTCTAGTTCTTTTCTCTCTCTAAATTCTCTCATCCATGTCTCTCCATATTCCTTCGCTAGAATCCTTGTCTATGGGTTTCTAAACCCCTAGGGTTGGGATTACGAAGGTTTACAATGAATTCTTGAAGGTGTATTGAGGAAGTCAACTTCTAAATCTTAAGGAGAACAAGCTGAGGAGTGGATCTACTTTGCTGGATTGACAAATCCAGATCTGATGAAGAAACTCACCAGTGAGGAATCATGGTTGAGGCTTAGGTAACTTCTCACTTCCTAACTAATCCAGGCCTAGTAATTAGGTGAATAGTTAGGGTTCAACCCCCAATTTCACATTAGATTTCTCTGTTAATTGAGCACCTAAGGGATTAGGGTTTAATGCTTAGGAATCAATGTTATTCACCTAAGGAATTAGGGAGTAACCATCTGTGGATTGTCCTCTTGAGTCTGAAGATTGATTAAACCTTAATTGCATGTTTCTTGATGAAATTATAAACTGAAGCAATCCTAACCTATCTTCCATTAATCATATTTCGTCTTTCATACTGTCTTTGAAAATACAAAAACATTAGAAATATAAAACAACAAAAATAGCATGAAATCTATCTGCACTGCATTGGTTCAGCTTGTATCAGTCTAAGATTGCGGTAATTACCACAATCCCTATGGGAACAATCAAATATATTACAAATTTAACGATTGGTGCGCTTGCTAAAAGAATAAATCCTCTGAGAGTCATACAATAAGTCAATATTAATTCAAGATTTTCACACCAAGTTAATGACTCGGAGATTTAGCATCACTACACGAAAAGATTTTTACTTTGTACTCGGGCACCCTAGTGATAAGATGAGTATATGACATATTGCAATTGGAGTTGGGGAGGGATGTTGGGATATTCCCCTAGAGCTTACAGTGATGGGTACACTGGAGAAACAGCAGGCGTCTTGATCCCCTGAGGCGGTCTTGGGAGTATATAGGGGGCGGACATCCAATGGCTCAGATTTGCGCCCGACGCCAGATAGCACGTGGCATACACTGATATACTTTGACGAGAGGTGGTGGTTTCTATAGACGTTGAGTGCCCGTTCTGATGAGATGTGTGATTGATCATTAGACTGTGGGTCCTTACCTTTTTGTGAAAACTAGAACGAGGAGAGCTATGGTCACTCTAGTTGGGCAGGTAGGATAAGGCGGGATTGTTGTGCACATGGTTATTGAGATATGAGATTATTTAGTGGAAGTTGGGCCTCATTACATATTGGTAATAAATTTAGATGAATAATAAATTAAATCTAACACATACATAACATATCATAATTGTATGACTAACCCTCTGATTGTCCTTGTTCTTGGTGTATGTGAAGTGTTGTACATCTATTATAAGGTATGTTGAAGCCACTCTTGCATGTGTATGTTATGGGTTAAGAACTTTGTACTCACCCTTTTTGTTGTTGTGTGTTGTTTTCCCTTCCTGTGGTCATCAACTAAAGGTCAAGGTGAACATGGGCGGGACTTGGAATATTTGCAGTGAAGGACATCAGATAAGAAGCGTTGATTGTGTATATTTTTGTTTGTGTTGAGATCGTTGTAGACTCGACATTTCTATTATGTTGTTATTTTGCAGAAGTTATTGGGAGCCTATGAGCTTCATACTCTTTTAAGTACACTTTGTTTAAAAGAATCAATCTATATGATGAACTCCTTTTTAAATCATATGCTGATGATCACCAATAAAAAAACACTCCCATATTTTCACAAATATAAGTGACTCCTTAATTAAGTAGGACGTTCTAGTGTGGGAATTTGTCCTAGTTAATCGAGGGTGTCACAGAGTTCTTATTTAAGTCCTGAATATGATTATGGACATGAACCTGATGTTCCAGAATATGGGTATTCCTTTCCTAGAGACGCTCAATCTCCCAGAGTGGCCTTTTAATCGCTAAATAGTAGAGGACGGATAAACCTTTTAAGGTAGACCATACCGTTAAGTCAAGGGCATGGTTCAGATCCTGAGAGTTTAACCCATCCTTGAGCTGGAATGGAAGGATAAATTTTGACTTAGGAGGACTGACCCTCTCTAGTAAATGTGAGTAACATTCGCCACCAGCCACGTCAGGTAGGCTTTCTGTAGGGACGATATTAGGATTAACAAGCCCTTTCCCTTTGGTGGGGTTCCTCTCTACCCTATCCATCATTTTTGATTTTTTTTTGTCTTCCCTCTATAGTGGATTTCTTCCTCTTCTTAATCTCCTGAGGGGTTAAAGTGTCCCCTTGAGGGAGAGAGATCTTTTTGGAGTTGGGGGTTAACTGGTTCTCTTGGTCCAAGTTAGTATTAACCCCAGACATATTATTACGGAGCTGGTCTAAGGCGCTTCCCACATCCTCCCTATATTCGTTGGGTTGTTTGGCATTCATATTTCATCCCTCCTTTCTTGATTTTTGAGATCATGATTCTATTTGGGTTCCTTTGTGTGTTAGTTCTTTACTCACTTTTCTTTAACTTGATGGGTGTGATGATTGCTTGAGGAGAAAAAATGTTTTAGTTTGGGGTATTTTGATGTGTCTCTAAAACACTTCATTTTAGGTTGTATTTTCTAGGCATAATTAGGATAATTTGAATAAATCTCCCCTATATCCCTTATGAATCTTGTTTTTTTCCATCATTTTCTACTTCATTTTCTAGTTTTGTAGGAATTTATACATTTTAAGACTCTTTTAAAGGTCAAGGTTGGATAGAAATGCATGACGAAGCAACCGCATGCCAAAAGCCATGAAAAATAAAGAAAAATAATGGTCCCGGACAGTGTGCTCCACGACAAGGCCCTGGTTTGAACCATGGCCATGGAGTGCAATACTTAAATTTGATGTTGTAGGAAACACAACGAATAACTCAAGGCTGTGGTTCTCACCACAATTGTGGATCGTGTCTGGCAAGCTCTATTTTACGATTTTGCTGTTTAAAAGGGGAAGAGGGGCACCGCTTCAAGGGTTCTACATTCTACAGGCTAGAGGCACATTGTACAGGCATAAAAGGTGATTCGGGAAGGTTATCTCAAGGCTTTTTCAAGGAAGAAAATAGTAGAGGAATGAAGAACTTGAAGAATCTACACACCCTTGTGGTTGGTATTTAGGATTCCTTGTTTTCTCTTTTAAGTATGAATCTTTGTAATCCTTGTTTTGAGTTGTATGGATTCAATGAGATGTTTTGACTTTTATTTCTCTATGAGTGGCTAGAATCCTTATTCTTAAGATTTAGGGTGTAGTTTGTAATGTGTTTGATGTAATCTTTACTTTATGTTATCAATGAATTTGTGTTTGCCTTCAATTCTTAATTACCTTATTTGCTTATGGTTCTAGTGATAGGCTTTGGGTTATTTTTAATTAATTTTAGGAAAGACTGAGAAATAAACCATATTAATCTAATTCAAGAATTTGAACCTAAGATTGAATCTAGAAGGGACTGAAAAGTGAACTGTTTTTAATCTTTTAAGGACCTAAGTTTTTCATAAAAGTTGAATTCGGGAGGGACTGAGAAGTGAACCTTTTTTAGTGATTATGAGAACTTAAATATTCTCAAACTTAAAACTCTTTTTCAAATTGAACAATGGTTTGTTTAAATATTGAGCATTCTAGTGGAGCTCCAAGAAAGGAAAGCTAGAACCTTAGGAAAATTGTCCTGGTTAACAAAATAGTAAAAGATAACGTAAAATCCTTGAACATTAGCACAAAGCATTTTATCCCCCCAAAATCCTAAGATACGTTTAATTAATTTTATTTCCTGAAAACTCACTATTTTGCAATCTTTATTTGCTGAGTTTTAATTTCTTTGCACGAACTATTGATTTTCGCTTGTTTAGATATATAGGATTATAATTCTGATTACTTGTGAACACGGTCCCTGAGGAGACGATAATTCTTTATATTACGCGACAAACCTGTGCACTTGCGGACGCTCTGAAGTTTTTGGCGTCATTGCCAGGGACTATGTTTCCCCTTAATATTCGATGATTTTGATCCTGTTTAGACTAGACGCTTTATTTTGCTTTTCTTGATTTTTTATTTTTATTTTATTATTTTTATTTTTTAGCTTATTATTTTAGTTTTATTTTTATTTATTTATTCATCTTCAAATTTTGAATTTTATTTTATTTTATTTTGCTTTTTTGATTCTTATTTATTTGCTTGTTTTTGCCTATTTTTATTTTATTTTATAAAATTTTAAAAGTTAAATATTACTTTTGGTCTGTTTTTGTTTGTGTTTGTGTAGGTACTTTTATACGAAGGACCAGGAGTGTCGATCCTAATTTTGTATTCGATCTGGAGATTGAGTGAATCCTCCTAGCTAGAAGGAGAAGCCAGAGGCAAGCTTTTGCTGAAGAAGAACCTGTAAACATGGTTGAAGACAATCAAGCTTTGTGAGATTTTGTTGCTCCTAATGCTATTGGTAGATGGCCAAGTATCACACGGCCAGCTATAGAGGCCAACAACTTTGAACTGAAGTTGTCTCTCCTCTCCATGGTGCAGTACAATTAATTTGGGGGTTTACCATTTGAGAACCCTAACCTTTATTTGCATGTCTTTTTGGAGTATTGCGACATGCTGAAGGTAAATGGAGCTTTAAGCGACGCAATCAAATTAAGGCTTTTCCCTTTTTCTTTGAGGGATAAGGCCTAAGCTTAACTGTATTCAATGCCCAAAGGGTCCATTTCCACTTGGTTTAAGCTCTCTGCTGCTTTTCTCAATAAGTACTATTTGAGAAGCAAAGCTGACCAGTTTAGAAAGCAAATCATCTTTTTCATGCAGAAAGATGATGAAACTTAGTATGATGCCTGGGAGAACTATAAGGAACTACTTAAAGAGTGTCCCACCATGTTATAAAACAATGGCTCACAATCCATATTTTCTATAATGGACTTACCTTTAGCCATCAGGTTACTTTGGATGTCGTAGCTGGTGGCGCCTTCATGGGTAAAATCATGGAGGAGGGGTACAATTTGATTGAGGAGGTAGCTCAGAATTCTTATCATTGGTCATCTAAAAGGAATATGCCTCCTAAACCCCTGGTAAGTATTCTGTTGATGCTATATCTCTTTTAACTTCTAAGGTAGAAGCACTTTCTATTAAATTCGATAAACTTGGTGCAGGTACTACTAACATTGTTTGTGAGTTGTATGGCAATGTAGGTCATGTTGCTAGTGTGTGTCAGTTGGGACTTCCTCAAAATCAGGAATCAAAGGTACAACATGTTGATGCTATAGAAAACTTTCAAAATGACTTTAGCAACAACTTCAGGGGTCCGCCTGGATTCCAAAATAAAGGACCATTCAATCAAGGTGGGCAAGCAAACTTTAGGCATTCCCAAGGACCATTTGCTCCACAAGCTCCGTATGTGCCTCAAAAATCAAGGTTGGAGTCCCTAATAGAGACCTTTATTGGGAATCTAATGAAGCAGAATGAGGAGTTCTCTGAGGTTATTAAGATTTTATCTACCAAAGTAGATGTTATAGCTGCTAGAGACACAGATAGCTTAGTATGCTTCTCAAGCTACTAGAGTTCGAGGTACTTTTCCTTGAAAGCTAGAAGAGGAACCTAAGAGTCATATCATGGCAGTTGCAATGAAGCAAGAGGAAGTATTTGAAGAATCCCTGCCCATATCTATGAAGGAGACTATTGATGAAAAGTTGGATCTAAATTTTGTGTCCAACGTGAATGATAAGAAGAAAGAAGAGGTAAAGCCATACCAACCTTCAATTCCATATCCTCAAAGGTTGGTAAGAGCTAAGGTAAATCAATAGTTTGGTAAGTTCCTTGAACTTCTTAAGAAATTTCATGTTGATATTCCATTTATAGATGCATTGCAACAAATGCCAAGTTTTGTTAAATGTCTTAAGGAAATAATTTTTGGTAAAAGGAAAATTGAGATTGTTGATAGTATTGCACTTACTGAGGAGTGAAAATCTGTGAATGTTAGAAGGTTGCCCCCGAAGCTTCAGGATCCATGTAGCTTTTCTATGAAATGCATGATAGGTGGTATGAGTTTCAATAAATCTCTATGTGATTTGGGGGCTTGTTGTAGTATAATTCTATACTCTATTTTCAAGAAACTTGATTTATGTACTTTGAAGCCCATTAGGATGTCTTTGCAATTTGCTCACAAGTATGTGAAACACCTTGTGGGTATGATTGCAGATGTTCCTATTAGAATAGGAGATTTACTCATACTTGCTAATTTTATTGTGTTGGCAATTGATGAAGATACTGACATCCCTATTATTTTAGGCAGGTCATTTCTTGCCACTACAGGAGCGGTCATGGATGTTAAAAATAAACATTTGTTTTTAAATGTTGGAAATAGAACTGTTAAGGTTAATCTTGAGTAAGTAATTGGAAATTTTATGGTTAATGTAGATTGTCATGAACTAAATAACCTTGACCCAGTGGTGAAGGATGATGCTCTAAAAGGCTCGCCTAATGATCCATAAAATTCTGTTGTCCTCTCTTGTATTGATTTTGCAGGTTATTAATTAGAGAAAAGTGACGAGGAACTTTCCCCTTAAGAGTAGAAAATCACCAAAGTAAAGCTCGAGAGAGCTTTAAAAAGAATGGAGAGGAAGTTTTGTTTCCACTCTAAGGATGCCTTGACAAGGATGACCTAGAAGGTCGGAGAACCTGGTTACTCAGCAAGAGCTTTAGCAAAGTCTAGCTAAAGACTATAAACTTAGTGCTTATGGGGAGACAACCCCATATACAAAAAGGAAAATAAAATAAGAGGGATGTCTTATTCCGATGGGGTTTCATGGAACACATTTGGGGTGGCAATCGCAAAAAAATAAATTGAATTTTAAATTTTTGCAGGGAAAAATTTGAATTTCAAAATTTAAAATTTGAATTTGAAATTCAAATTTCAAAAAAAAAAAAGGAAACAAAACGAACCACAGTTTGGTCGTGGAGTCACCATGGTCGTGGTTCGTATAGCGGAGAGAGAGGGACGTATTTTTAATGCCAAAACCCCTTTCTCCCTCACTTCATCCCATTTCCCATTCTCTTGCACCTTAAACCTCTTTTCTTATCCTCTATAGACATTCCCACTCTCTTTGCTTAAAACACCTAATTTTTTTTACAAATTTCTCATATTTGACTCATTGCAAGTTTGATTTTTTGTATGGGTGTTCTTATTGCTTCATTTTTGTAGGTTCTTTATCTTCCTCAAAATTTTTAAGATTCAATAATGGCTGCAAAGGTGAATAAGGGAAAAGGTAAGAGAAGCTTTTCCTTTCAACCTTATTCAAAATGCAAATGGACCCAAGGTAACACTAACAACCCCATTTTGATATTGATGGTATAGAGTGCTCTACACAAGAGCAATTATTGAGATTGAATATTTTGAAACAAAGGGAAATTGGGTCGTTTAGATTTTTCTATGCTTAAACTCTAGAAGCTTTAGGAATTTTCAACGACACTCTTAAACTGGTTAGTAGATTAGGTTGGGGAAAAATTTATAACTCTATTTGAACGAACCTATGAAAGAGTGTCTCTAGAATTTCTGAGCCTTCTAGTGTTAAGAAGATTAAGAAGTGGTCCGGGTTGGGAGATGTCCTTTAGACTTGATAACACTGATTTTACCTTGCCACTATTTGAGATGGCTAGTATTCATGGTTTTCTTGTTAGGGGTTTTGACTATATCCCTCATGGTTACTTGGCCTGGCCTACTTGGGAGAAGCTCACTGGTAGTTGTGATTATGATGCCTCCACTATGAAAGCATCCCAAATTCATCCGAGTCTCTAAGTTTTATTGTATATCAGCTATACTGAATGTTGAACCTATCAACTCTACCAAATGGCTTTGTAGACAATTTTCTAGACTTGGGAAAGCCATGTCTGGTAAAATTCTGAATGCGGGGTACATCACCCCAATAGCTAGATATGTAGGAGTAGGTGTATCCTATGATAAGGTTATCTGATATGGATGAATTAATCCATATGGGTATGATTGTCAAAGATTCTGGTTTGTATTGCTTGCTTAGTTATTCCTGGGAGAAGGGTACCTCACCCCTTGCTAGATCTAACTCTCAAGAGTATGGAAGGCAAGGAGTCTTTTGTTTTTGTAAGTGATAATGTAGAGGAAGAGGAGGAGATGCCTTTGGACTAGGAAATGCCATAACAACCAGGACCACAACCCTACATCCCACCACCACAAGAAAACAGGTTCTCATTTGTTCAGATGTATTCCATGCTCCACAACATAAGGGATGAGCAAATGAGGCAAGGAGCTAAACATATAAGACATGAGGGATGGATTAATGCCAGGCATAACTGGCATATCCAACAGGGTCATTTCCCTCCACTGCCTTCTAATTGAGGTGTCTTAGGTAAGTTACCTTATCCTTGCTTCTCCTTGTTTGAACATTAAGGACAATGTCCACATTAGTTTGGGGTAATAGGATAGGAAACTTAAAAAAAATTTATGTTTCCATATTTATTTTTTAAATTTTAGGATAGTGTTTATGTTTTTATTTAGCATATTTTTTTGTTGTTGCTGCATGTTAGGATTAGGCATTGTTTGTTTTCTTATAATTGTTATACAAGTAAGGTTATTGATTGTGAGTATTGAACATGAAACATCTTTGGAACCCTATTGAAAATTTTCTTGATGATCTTAACATGTTTTATAGGGTGATTGCATGTATGCCAAATGAATGATGAAATTTTTTGCCATGTTTCTTTTGACTTGATATTACCTTGGTAAGGTTTTGAGCCCTAAAAAGGTATCTTAATTGCAATTATTTTTAAAACCCTTATTTCTTCTCTATTGAGTGATTGTCATTTCTTTCTCAGTGTTCTAGAACTTGGCTTGTGAGCTAGGCAAACTCATGCTTGAATTTTGTACCTTAGGATGATAAAGGAAATATTAGGCATTCTTAAAGCCCCTATTTTAATACATTATTTTCCATTAGTTGCCCCTATTTAAGCCTAAAATTTTATTACTTTCTTTGAAACCTCTTTTGTTAAAAATCATTTTGAGGTTAAGTACATTAATAAGGAACTAAAAGGGTAACAAGCAATAAAATTGAAAATATGGAACCTCTACAAGAAAAAAAATATAGGATTGAGAAAAATGAAAAGAGAAAAAAAGGAAAAGGATGACAAAGAAAAAGAAACAAGAAAATAAATGGAAAAAAGGGTTGATAAAAGAAAAATATATATAAAAGGTACCTAAAAAATTGTTAGAACTTTAAATTCTTTTCTTCCTAGTTTCTTTTATAAATGAATTAATGACCTTTTTTGATTTTGTTTATGAGCCCTTTGTTTTATCCTTTCCTTGGTTACCACACCTTAAATCTTGTCCCTTAGCCCCATTACAACCTTTGAAAAGACCTTTTGACTTAGGTGCATTTTCTTAGTACTATGGACCTAGAATCACTTGCCAAGCCTATGGTAATGCTTTGATTGATTTGATTTGAGTAAAATTAATTGATCCTTTGAAACACTTGAGAGGTTTGGTGAGAAGGCGATCCCATTTAGTCCCTTGAAGCATGGTTTTAAAGAAAACATGGATTTTTGACATTCGTATTTCATCCCTCCTTTCTTGATTTATGAGATCATGATTTTGTTTGGGTTCCTTTGCATGTTAGTTCGTTACTCACTTTTCTTTAACTTAATGAGTAATGATCTCTACTAAAAAACCCTGATAACTAATTAAAAATAGTGACCAATAATGGTTATCGCTAATTAGCGATCGAATTAGTGACTAACATGGTAAAAAAACCTCCAAAAGAAAAATAGCTACCACATCAGCAACCAACTGTGAATCCGTCGCAGAGTTTTGCAAACATCCAGTCCATCACTGATGTCATCGTGGTCTTGCTTCCCTCTAGTTTTGTTTTATTTCCCTTCATTATTTTTATTGCGCGCATACATTAATGACAGGACATTGTCGTTGCTATTGCTACTAAAACACAGTAAGGGAAAAGGGCGTCACTAATTAGTGATTGTGTTAGCGACCGCCACTTTAAAATAGCTTTAAAGATGACATTAGCGACCACATCAGTGACTACTACCTTGGAAGCAGTCACTTTAAGTCGTCATTGTTCCTGTCTCTAAGATATTGGACCTAGCGATGTACGTCATGTCATCGCTAAGGTATACATAATGTCACATTGGAATTTATCAGCGACGAAGTGTTGTCGTCACTAGTGAGTCCATGCTAGTGAAAAGGGTGTTGTCATTGGTAAATATTGTCTGCCACGTTGGTAAGTATAATATTATTGATGCCAGTAACGATGGGTTTAGCGCCATCACTAAGCTTCGAATCAAATTCCCCAATCATTTGCCCTAAAATCACTTTTTCCCTCTTCCTACTTTGTCTTTGACTCCATTTCTGTTTCTGTTGTAGGCTTAGGTGCCTTTCCAAGCTTAGGAAGGTGGATCTTCTTCTCTAGCTCTTCATAAATCCAAGCATTCTTATAAAGATGAGTTGAATGCATATGGAAGAGGTTGAATATAGGTGCTGACTGAATTTCTAAGTGATGGAGAATGAAGGATTTGAAGTTAAAATCCTAGATCTAATCTAAGAAGTTAAGAGAAATGGATGAAAGAATAGAGAGGCAAGGGAAGGAAGATGGATCTGCCACTCTCACAAGCTATGGAGAGATAAGGAAGTGAAGTCACCACCTTTGGGAGGAAGCCAAAGGATAAGACAAAGAAAAGAGCCTAGAGCTTCTATTTTCTAGAGAGAAAGGAGAGTTTCTCACTCTAAATTTCAATAACATTCAAATTATGAGAGAAATACAAAAAGGAGAGGTATTTATACCTCCTAGAAACTAGATTTTTGAATTGGCTTGGGTGGACTTAAAAAAGCTTCACCCAAGGCCCAAAAACTCAAAATACATGGCCTAAAAAGAGCCCAAAGCAACCTAACACCTATACAAAAAATGGAAATTATGGTCATGCAAGGCCCAAAACTAAGTCTTAGTTTTTAATCCTAAAATATTTCTAAAACTAATTACATGAAAATAAAATATATACAAATGAAAAGCCAGCCAAATAAAGAGGCCTAAGGGATGCCTGCATCATTCTCCCCCTCTTCAAGAGGATTTGTCCTCAAATCCTGAAAATCCTCAAGAATGCTCAAAGTAGTGACAAACCTACAAGATGAAGAGAAAAAAATGAGTTACTAAAAAGGAAACGAAAACAAAAAGTGACAAAAAACAAAGGTAAAAGAAGGAAATACATTACATTTGCCACCAGGGTCAAATATTAACCTTTTTATCTTTGTGAGAACAAAAGAAAAAATAACATAAAGGAAGAAAAGAGAAAATCCCTTAAAGAGGGCATAAGGTAACCAATGAAATCCTTCATACGTTATATGGATGGTATGAATGACATGATGCTCAATGAGGATGAGATGAGGTATAAAGAAATGATCATATACAATATAAGAAATGAAGGGCATATAATATAAAAGAGTAGAATGAACTGGCGTAAAGGGATCATCATGTGTAATGACATTTAAACTAGGGACTAAATCATGCATGGCATGCAAAGATGATACTAACCCTCCATATAATCCCCTATGAAAATGAATAGTAGAAACATGCTTATGTATATGATGTAGGTATGAATAGAAAAAGTTAGAAAGTGAAACAAATGGTAAAGCTACAAAAATCCTAGATACAAGTAGAATCACACAAGATAAGACATGAGAAAAAGTCCACTCAAAAGAATAAAGGCACATCTCTATCCTAAAAGAACCTATAGTGACTATATACATCCTACAAGTAATCCTTATCAAACTATGTACACACAAAGATCCATCCATCCCATAGTAGCTATAAGAGTTTGGAAAACAAACCTCTAAAAGATAAAACACTTCAATGGGAAAAGAAGGAGAAGGGCCCATAAAGCACAAAGAGGTGCTAGAAGTGTATATATCATGAAGCATGTAGAGGGGTTGGTGAAGAAGCAAGGCTCTCTTCACATGAAGTTTGGAGGCAAGAAGAGAAGAATACCTCATGGGATCATCAAGAGTGAGAATCCCTTTACCCTTATCTTTTTAGATTATTTGTTTTTTATTTTATTTGTTTTTAAGTTTTTGGAGGGGAAGTGGAAGGCCCAACCTCCTTATCCATTTTCAACTTCATTTGAAGTTAGTCTTCCAAAAATTGTTTGGGAGATAAGGGATACAAGAAAAATTTCTTATTGTTATGTACAAAGTTAAGGGTGTTGATGAAACCCTCATGGGTAACCTTGTCATATTGCCAAGGTCTACCCAACAAGACATGAGCGGCTTCCATAGGCACAACATCACACCAAACTTGATCATAGTATGTGCCAATGGAGAGAGAAAGAAGAACTTGTTTGTTTACTAACATCTTACCTTTTTCATTAAGCCATTGTAATCTATAATCTCTAGGGTGATCAATTAAAGCATAACCAAGTTTGTGAACTAGCTTTTGGCTAGCCACATTTGCACAACTTCCACTATCCACAATGAGGGAACAAAGTTTTTCTTTAATGTAATATCTTGTATAAAAGATGTTCTCTCTTTGAGTAGTGTCATCATCCCTTATATGGCTTCCAAGAAGGCTTCTAACCATGAATAACTCACCCTCATCTCTAAGAACATGTTCACTTTCACAGGAATCACTATTTGAACTATCACTAGAGTATGAAGAGGAAGCTTCCTCATAGCTTGAATAGTGATCAATGCCCTTTAAAATCATAGTTTTCTTAGTGGGACATTAAGAGGAAATATGACCTCTTTCTAAACACTTAAAACATTTAATTGAACTTGTTCTTGAAGAGTTAGGTTGGGATGAAGAGTTGGCATTCCTAGAAAGGGTGTGCTTTGAAGGTTATGTAGGAAGATGATCCCTATGAACCTCACTTTTAATCCTAGGAGATGAAGTGCCTACTTTATGCTCCTTACCCTTTCTGCTACTACCCTCTTTAGGGATGAAGTCTTCCTTGCCATTCCACCTAGGCCTATATGGTTTAGAATCCCTATTATAATAGGAAGCTCTATCCATGAGTTAAGCTTCTACTCTTGTTCATTGAAGGAGAAGCTCCTCAATGTCCACATGAGGTAGAAGTTCCACTCTCTTTTTAATATTATTATTAAGGCCATGTAAAAATCTATGCATGAGGATTTCTTCATCCTCCTCAACATTGGCCCTAATCATAGCCATCTCTAAAGCCTTATAGTAATCCTCTAGACTCTTGGACCCTTGGGTGAGTCTATTGAGCTTGGCCAATAACTCACCCCTATAATAGGAGGGAAAATATCTCTTCCTAAGTAAGGCCTTGAGGTCCTCCCATTCATCAATGGGTGGGAGATGATCTTTCTTACTTTCCTTTAGGGTTTTAGTTCACCAAACTAGAGCATAATTTTGGAAAGTAACGGTGGCAATCCTAACTTTCTTTTCATTTTTGGTTTCATGGGAGGTGAAAATTTGCTCAACTTTCATCTCCCACTCGAGATAGGCTTCTAGATCACTTTTACCATGGAAGAGTGGGACCTCTAGCTTGACCTCTCTCAAGCCACCCTCCTCATGAGACCTATGGTGTCTCCTATGATGCCTATTCTAAATCTCACTAGTTTCATCATGTTATCTATGTCTATGATGCCTATGATGCCTAGTGGTTCTATCTCTACCCTCCCTATTTTCTAGGTTTTCTAACCTAGTGGTCATGTTATTAAGTTTTTCTAAGATTAATCTCATGTGTGGCGGGGGGGGTGACACTCTACCTCTCCCACTAGATGAAGACATGTTATAATGTAAAATGATAGTGATGAGATACTAGTTGGGTCACTCAAGTTGATTTTAACTTAAAAAGGAAAAATAACACATAAAGCAACAAGAAAATTAAAAAGGAAAGCTAGTAGACAAGGACTAGTTGGGGTGCAAGAAATTAAACTAAGCCTAGCATACAAAATCGCACTTACTCTAGTCGGGTGTAAGAAGAATAAACTAAGTCTTAAGCCCAATTACTCCTAATCAACTAATTAAAAAATTAAAGTCCAAAGTCCAATATCTTTAATGTCCAAATACAAGGACTTAAACAAAATACTTAAAAGAAATTCCGAAAATACAAGGGAAAAAGAAAATACAAATCCCAAAATTAATTCCTAATTATTACAAAATATGCTCTCCAATACACAAGGTGTCCAAGCTTCTTCAAGTCCAAACCAAGGTCCACCAAACTACAATAAAAATACTTGGAAACTCAAAGTAATGGTTAGCATAAAAATAATAAGAAAAGAAAAATATGTTTGCACTCCAAGCTCTCAAAAAGAATCACTCAAGTGTCCACTTCTCTCTATACTTGGAGAATGCCCTAGGTCAAATCTTGTAGTCAAATCTCAATCCTTCCAATATGCTACCTAAGTGATAATGAATTCACTAATCCTTAGTCTCAAGAATGCCAAAAAGAGAAATACTCAGATGACAAACCAGAGAGAAAAAAGACAAGCAAAAAAAGGTAAATTAGGAAGCTAAACCAAAAGGAAAGTTATGTGACAAACAAGAACTTGACAAGCAACAAATGATAAATGAAAAAAGGCACACAAGAGTAGGAAATAATGTGACAAACTTAGAATGCAAAAAATGACAAACTAAAAAGCAAATGCACGAAGAAAGCAAGCACACCAAAAAGAGGCAAACTAGAAACTCTAGAATGCTTACAACGTCAAAACCTTTTTATATAGTTTCCAAAAATTTTTTCCTCAAAACAAGTGCATAAACATATACAAAAGAGAATTTAAGGTATTGTTTTTAACATATAATAGCTAATGGAATTTTTTTTGATTTGCAATGATTTTTCTAGCACTTTTTCCATACTTTTTTCCAAGAAAATGGCCCATACAAATATAGGAACAAGGACCTATCAAACTCTTTTACTTTTCACACTTTTTTCACTTACTTTTATGCTTTTTTCCTCTATTTTTTTACTAAAAGCTGCAGCAAAAACAGAATTTCCAAATGCTCTAAACAAATGCACAAAAGAGGAAAAACTAGGAAACTAGTAAAACGCAAATGCAAGCATCTTCTTCCACTAAAGTAAGGCAATGGAAGGCAAGATTTTAATGCACAAATGACATAAAAACAATGACAGTTACAATATGCTCAGAGTGACTCAAAGTTGCTAGAAAAATGAAAAAGAAACTAGAACAATACACCTAAGAGAATTCTAACAACCTACAAACAATTAAGCACACAATTCCACCTTAAAGAGAGGTGGTTTAGACCAAAACCAAGGAGCTTATGAAGCACTTTAAAAATATGTTTAAAAAGCTTTAGAATCTAGCAAGACACATATATGGCAAAGTCAAATAAAATGCTTAGAAATCACAAGAAACAAGCTCCTACACCTAGGACAACATTCTAAGAAGCTAAAATCACTTAAGCAAATTAACAAACACTTTAGGTGCACACTTAATTCACACAGTTTAGAACAATTCAAGAACTGAAATTACACTTAAAATCAAGTAAATGACATAAACACAACACAATATGCAAAGAAATGGCAAGAAAACACAAGAAAAGAGAGGTTACTTGAAGTGTAAGGCACCTAAAGGTCAACAACTTTGACTAAATTTTTTTTTGCTCAATTTTTTATGAAACATTGAGGTTATGAAAAGGATATGTGCAGTAACAACTTTTGTGAAGGCACTTTTAAAAATTCCAAGCTAAAGTGTGTAAATCTAAAAATTCAAGTAAATATAACTTCTTCAATTTTTGGAGTTTTTTAGCATATGATATATGGAAATTTATGTGCAAAAGGTGAAGAATTCAAATTTAGGACTGAAAATATAGAAAAAGAACAGCACAAAAATAGATCTAAGAAAATCTAAGAGAAGGTGAGACTCATGATACCAAATGTTGTAGGCTTAGGTGCCTTTCTAAGCTTACGAAGATGGATCTTCTTCTCTAGCTCTTCATAGATCCAAGCTTTCTTGCAAAGATGAGTTGAATGCACATGGAAGAGGTTTAATATAGGTGCTGGCCAAATCACTAAATGATGGAGAATGAAGGATTTAAAGAGTAAAATCCCAGATCAAATCTAAGAAGTTAAGAGAAATGGATGAAAGAATAGAGAGGCAAGGGGAGGAAGATGGATCCGCCACTCTCACAAGCTATGGAGATATAAGGAAGTGAAGTCACCACCTTTGGGAGGAACCCAAAGGATAAGACAAAGAAAGAAGCCTAGAGCTTCTACTTTCTAGAGAGAAGGGAAAGTTTCCCACTCTAAATTTTACTAACATTAAAATTATAAGAGAAATACAAAGAGGAGAGGTATTTATACCTCCTAGGAACTAAATTTTTGGAATTGGCTTGGGTGGGCTTGAAAAAGCTTCACCCAAGGTCCAAAAACTCAAAATACATGGCCCAAAAGGAGCCCAAACAACCTAACACCTGTACAAGGCCCAAAATGGAAAATATGGCCATGCAAGGCCCAAAACTAGGTCTTAATTTCTAATCCAAAAATATTTCTAAAACTAATAACATGAAAATAAAATATATACAAATGGAAAGCAAACCAAATAAAGAGGCCCAAGTGATACCTGTGTTAGTTTCCCTCTTCCCACATTGCTTTTTCCTACAGCGTCCCTCCCTTCTTTAAGGTCCCTCTAGCAGCCCCAATACATTAGTCCTCCCTCCCTCCTTCAAAGTGCTCCCCCTCTATCTCATGCAGCGTCTCTCTCATGACTCCGTCTCTCATTGTCGTCTCTCTCTCACTTGACTCACGACGGTGCCCCATCACTCGGTGACCTCGTCTGACTCCATCAGTGCATCCATCTCTCACTCAGTGCCTTACTGTCTCCGATGGCTTATTGAAGCCATTCAAGGTTAGTTTCTCCCTTATCCATAATTTGTAATCTATTTTTAAGTTTTAATTTATTGAGAATGGAGATACTCTGTTTAATATGAGAGTGTAGTGCGTATTGTAGTGAATAGGATCATAACTATTTAGACATTCCTGCACTGAATACTTTGATGTTTTCCCTCATTTTTTGTTAGCTTTAGTTCTATATAAGCCTTGTAGTTGATTGTTATAAGTATTGAGTTTAATAAGAGACATATTCAATTTTTAATTCTCTTGTTACATTTCCTTTAACATTTTCCATGTAAAAGGATAATAAAAACTTTGACACAATTAAGTTTCTTTTTTCCTCCAAACGAGATGTCTAGAAACTAGTTCTGGAAGAGAAAGAAAGAATGGAGACCAGATAGAGGTTACAATTCATAATATTTTGATTTATTCCTTTTATGAGTAAGAAAAGTAGAGTTGTAATTTAAGTTAATTGAATCCAATTAGTTACAGAGCCTCTAATAAAAGATAAAATGTTGTTTCTAAGTACTTAAGCAATATCCTCAATACCATCAAAATGGGAGCAAAAAAGATTCCCAAGACCCCATTTAGCCTTACATGCATTTGTAACTAACCTATTATATGCAATCTGTCACTGAATTCTTCCAACAACATTTATTTTCTAGTGTTTCTTTGGTCTGAATGTTCACACCATTTCTTTCATCAATCCTTTTATATGCAAATAGGAAATTTTAACTCAAAATTTTCCATATTTTCCCCCGTCCCACACAATATAATCAGGCCACCCTGATTCAAAATTGGGAGGTAATATATTCAATAACATCTCATTGATAAAGTAGGCAGTAGATTCCTAAATTTGTCCTATTTTCCACTTTCTTCACCAAACCCTATTTTTGACAGTTGCATTTTGTAAATCATAAGGAATTTGTGGTGCCAATTAACAGAATTTGACATTATACCCTATCTAATTGTGCTTCCAAAAAAATACAGATGAGCCATCACCTATACTCCAAATCTCATTCTGTAGATAAGATGATTTTCTTGCTTAAGTCACCATCATGTTTGTGATTAATACTTGGACCCAGAGTTCCTTTTTGTCAATCTTTAAGCCCATGCTAGCTTCATTAAACATGCAAGGTTTATAGCATGAAAGCGCATTTATAGCATAGAGTGTCGTTCCACTGAGGGGTGGTTGATTTAATAAATACAGTTCAAACTATTATGGTGGGAAATGTATATAAACATCATGGTGAAATTAATAAATGAGAGATTAAACAAGTAGATGGATATAAATGTATAAAAACAATAATGGTTTGGGAGAAAATAAATAGTAAAAGACTGGGATTGGTTTTCATCTATCTGGCCCTCTGATATGTTGTATATACTTATCTAAATGGTTTTCAAACTATTGCTTTCTACATCACAATCAAAGTTATTCATATCGATCCCTTGACTATGAAATCCATAAGAATATTTCCAAACTGTTGATCCATCAATCATTTTGAAAACATTCCAGCATTAAGAGCGATTGTTTCAACATTTGTTTCGTTGATTATTATTCCTAATAACCACCGCAACAAGCTTTCCATTTAGATTCATTTTCAAAAGTCATTTTCCAACAACCCAAGAAAACTAAAATCAAAAAGTTATTGATCAGATAGATTTAGGCAGTAATCATAAAATAGAAAGCTAAAAACAATAGAACGAAGGTACCAAATATATAAATATGTAACAAATGTATGTTAGGTTTGAATCTATTACATCTAATCCCAAAGAAAAGTTTAGCTACTCGTGGTAGCCCTTAAAACCGAAAAGTAGTAAAAAGATGAAGAGAAAAGCTTCCTAAAGTCTTCAATGGAGGAGAGGAAGAAGAAGTGATGCGTGTTTCCCAAGCTGCCTTGAAAATTCTAAGTTTCCCTTTTATATTAGTCAACACGCTCAAGCGAGTTAAAACTCACTTAAGTAAGTGAGCATCCCTCACCCTGAAGCAAGCTTTTCATGTAGTGTTTCCCTCAATAACTCACTTGGGTGGATGGTTCACTCGAGCGAGTCCAAAGATCTACTAATTCCCTTATTTTGGATTTGCTTGAGCCAGTTATTTGCACACTCAAGCGAATTCTTTTTATTTGGCCTCTGGATGAATTTTGCTTAAGTGAAGGAAGGCTCGCTTAAGAGAATTCTTCTTAATTTGCTTCTGCTTGATTTTCTCTTGAGATAAAGTGGCTCGCTCAAGCAAATTCTTCCTTAATGCTCTCTAGATGAATCTCGCTCAAGCGGTTGTACAATCGCTCAAGCGAATTCTGCCCCTAATGCTTTAATTCTTTGCTGCCTCAATCTCGCTCAAGTGAAGCTATCTCCTGCTCAAGCGATTACTTCGCTCAAGCATGCTAAAATGGAAAAGAATATGATATCTATACATTACTCTAACTGCCGTAGCTTAACATTACCCATTAAACTCATGATTTCCCTTTTAAGTTTTCTTTTTTCTTTTTATTGCCTTTTTGAATTCCTCTTCTTTTTGATATTTTTCTTTTTACACAAGATTTAAACTGAGGAATTTCTTTTTCTTTTCATCTTCATTATTCATCACAACCTTTTACTTTCCTTTCACCAATAAGCTTAACATAACCCTACATGTACATAATATAACCATACTCTTTTACCTTCAGCATGCTATTCAGGTAAGGATATAAAAATTGAACATGCTTCAGATAGGGTATTTAGAAACAAAAAAATTTCAACTCAAAAGGGTTTATGAACAAAATGGAATTTAAACTATATAAGGTTGGATTTTTGGCTCTGGTTAAACCTAAATCTAAGCAAAATCACCTTTATCATTTCCTTGCTATCTAAATGATGCCTTCTCATAGAAAATCATTCAATAACAACTAAACTGATGGTACAAAGTTAGACTTAGAAGGGGGTTGAATAAGTCTTAAACTCTTTTTCGAATAGTATAGATTGCTCAAGTAGAAAACAATTTTAACAGGCCAGAGAAAGGAAACAAAAAATCACACAGTGTAGTTTATCCTGGTTCACTTCCAACGTAGAAGCTACGTCCAGTCCCTTCAGACTAAAGGATTTTTACTATTGTAAAACACCTTTACAATACTGCATCAGCCTAGTGCAATAGTATTCTTGACTCCGGCCACTTCTGGCTTAAACCCAAGTATTCTTGACACTAGCCACTCTTGGCTACAAACCCAAGTATTCTTTTAAAAGCCTCTTCAGGCCACAACTGTTTCCCAACACTAACAGATTTTGGGAACACACCAGAATGTACAAAGTGAAGTAATAAAGTGTTTGAAGTTACAAGTAAATAACTCAACGTACAAGACAATGGAATGTTTACACTGGTTACTAAGCTATAGACTACTATAAGTCAAGGTCTGCACAAAGTAGAGATACAAAGAAGACTTATGTAATGAAGACAAGAACTTAAAAACTTAAAAAAAGTCTTTCAAACTTTGGTTTCCAAATAAAAAGCAAGAGAATGTTCAAGAATGAAATTGAGCTGCGTCGTTGTCTTGAATTTGAAAGCTTCTTGTATTTATAATCGTTTTGAAAAATATCTGTTGGTTCAGCTTGAAGGATATTGGTCTCTTCAAGAAAGGTACTGTCAGCGAGTACAAACACATGCTTTAGAGAAGTTTCCTTGATTGGATTGCTTTGAAAGCTTCTTGTATTTATAATCCTTTTTGCTTATGCATTTTTAGAAAACACGTACACTCTATAGCAGTTGACTTTTAGGTTATCTGTTCTAAATAGGTTCAATTTTTTTGACACCTTGAGACATGTGAGGCAGTTTTCTTGATATATACGATAAAGTCTTCAACTTTTCCATTGATTGACTTTTTGATGATAACTTCAAAGATGACATAACAAAGTTCATACAGCTTCAGAGTTGGTAAGGAAAGATCCTTTTTCAAATACTCAAAGAGTGAGAAATCTTCTTGTGGTCTATAGGTTCATAATAGCTTGATTCAGTGAAGCTTTGAGTGAGTACAAACTTCTTCATTTTAGGAGAAATTTGAATTTTACAGACTCCTCCTATTCTTTACAAATACAGTTCTACGGACTCCTATCACACTTGAACAGACTTGTTAGATAACTAAACAGTACAAACTTTATTTTAGCTAAGAGTGTTGATGTGTATTATTAACAAATCACAAGGGGTTCAGACTACTCAGTCATGAGTTCAAAGTTGACTCTAACAATCTCCCCCTATTTTTTAATAACAAACATTAAGTCTCGAAGATAGAATGCATTTTGTATTAATAGAAGAATTGAAAAAGTGAAATTATATATCATGAGTTTATTCATTCATAGCAAGAGTCAAATTCTTTCAAGATTTTGCAAAGGATAATCAAGTTAATCACAAGTAACAGACTTCAAGAAATTGAATGAATGAACCTTAAGACATGAAAATAAAAACTGAACAGAGTTTATTCATACACATGAAATTTGTTAAGACTCAAGAAGATAAAACTACAAACTGCATACATTCTACTTAGACTACTTTTCAACTATTCTCCCCCTTTTGTAATCAACAAATGAGGGACATCATTGAGACTTAGCAGTCTTGGCAGCCTTGGTTGGAATGCAATGGGTGGCAGAGGCAGAAATTAAAAGAGAGGTAGAAGCATGCAATAAAATGATAAAACAAAGTTGACGACAAAAAAAAAGAGGGACATCAATAAGAATGATAGAGGGGGTAAAGTTTGAAGAAGAAATAATGGCTGAAAAGGCATCATAGAAAGATGGATGAGTCTTGGAGATACGTCCAGCACGATTCCAAAAATTTCTAATATCAACCAAAATTCCATTTGAAGAAGATGTTCCACAAGTTTGATCTCTTACCCAGCAATGATGAGCCCAAAGTAAGCCTTGAGTGACATTGTTAGGATTGCGGTCTTGACACAAAACCTTCAAATTATCATCGGGGAGCTTCTTCGGCATGTTGATTGTCATGGGTGGGGGTTTAACGCTGCGGCACGGACTGGTGTGGGCCCGGGTCGAGGTTGCGACTGGACACGTGTGACAAAAAGAATAAAAAATAAAGGAAGAAATCAAAATAAAAAAACACCAGGATATTTATTTACGTGATATATCAGGAAAACCTGTATATGGCTCTGGTCATGAGATTCCGTTTTGGGTTCGAGAGTCTGTTACAAGTGGGGAAAACACCCCACCGTCTGTTTTAAAATAGTCACTAAAATTATTTGGGTGCATTCTTTTTATAATTAATTTATTATTTTATACCAGAATAAACTAAATTAAATTTAACCTCAACATATTACAAATTCACACTGATTTTTAGAATAAAAATAAAAAACAATCTTAAGAAATAAAATGTCACACTTCAAAACATACAAAAAAAATAAAATTCACAAAGTTTACAAAAACATAAATTAACATGATAACGAAAAGGAAAATAATTTTTTTAAAAATAGTATAAAATAAAATAAAATAAAATAAAAACATATTAACATTTATACAGTAAAAAACAAAAAAGACCAGATTAATAAGACTTCCTGTTTTAATTAATCTATTTATAAGAAAATATTATCAAATAAAAAATTGTTATTTCTTTTAGGAAACAACATTTTATTTAAATTTATAGCAGTAGAACATCAATAGATAAATGAAAACATGAAGATAAAAAAAGATATTTTTGTTGTCAGTTTTACTAAAAAGGATTTTGTTCTTTTTGAAACTAAAAAGGCGTCTAGCTCGAATTAACCTCTGTTACTATTTATCATTTTTTAACGTTAAATTTAATAAATAAAAGGAAACTTGTACAAAAATATTTTTTGAAATATTATAAAATTATACCACACATATATATGATAAAGACACAAATCAAAAAAATAAATTTTAATAAAACATCCTATTTTAATTAACTTCATATAAAAATCAATAATTCCCACAAAATGCTTTTTCAACAACATACTGTATTTTAATAGAACAAAACATAAAAACTTAAGAACAGGGCTCAATATCACTCAAGCATGAACGTAAAAAAGGGATTCCTGAAGGTAAAAGTTTATATGACAATTATCCTAATTAAATATATACCTGGACAAATTTAAACATTCTAAACAATTATGTAAATAACATAAACTATAAATAAACGAAATAAATACTAAAACAACAAATAAAAATTGACAACATATAAATAAATTTAGTTTACTCCAGTAAGTACCTTTTGTAAATAAAAAATGAGATAGATAAAAAAGTATAGGGACCCAAAACAAGTTTTTTTTGTATACTGACAGCAATTTGAAATTCGTTTCGGGGCCTTTGTTTCGAATCCTTTCACAATTATCTTACAAGAGATAAATAAAAACTCTTATTCACTTGACATACACCCTATTTATGGCTCTATACCACTCCCACTCTCTATTTTACTGCACTATTTTTTCTATTGTATTTACTGTATTAGAAGTTATTTCACTGTATTTTCTACTTGTCACTCTATTTTTGAAGCTTTTGGACTCCAATTCACCTCCTTTCAACTCACTAATTTTTCCTAAGTGTTTATGCCCCTAAAATGAGTGTGCCCATATCCAAATGGTACAGCCCCCAGAATCCTCCTTTACAATTACCTTAAATGCCTTATTTATAAGCTAAATTATTACATTTCCATTATTTTAATGCCTTGTCTCTTTCCTTTTCCTTTGTCGTGAGTCTTGGATGCTTGGAGGCTTCAATTATGTAAGAATTATATCTTCACATGATGCATAACTATGCGTGCATAGTTGGAGTGGGTGGGGTCCTTGTGTTTCCATTAATTATTATGCCTTTTGTTCTTTTTTAGGCATGTGTTGGCATGAAATAATGAAAGCAAAGGGAGCTGACTTTGACTCATCAAATTGGCTGAATTTTGGGTAGCATTTATGTTGGATTATGAAGGAAAAATGAAGTTGAATTGGTTTAATTAATTAACCAATTTTAGGACAGCATTTACGTGACTTTTTCAGGGAAAATATGGGGTTGTTTTTGCTTCAATAAATTGGCTAATTTTGGGGCTGTTTTCATGTTGAAAATGAGGGTTGAATTGAGCTTGAATTTAATGGTACATTTATGTTGGATTTTAAGGGGAAAATGGGGTTGAATTGTTTCAATTTTTTAAAGCTAAAATGCATAGTTTTTGGACTTGTTTCCATCTGAATTTCATGGCATTTTTGGGGATGAATTGTCATGGGAAATAATATCAAAATTGTATGCTTAATGGTACTATTTAAATCAATAGGGTTGTGACATCGGAAATCTAAAATGGAATTTTGAATTAGTTTCCAAAATTACGCACATTTATAGAGTATTTTGATAAGGATAAATTCTGATGTGCAAATTATGTCCTCTGATTTAATTACCCTTCGTATGAATTAAATTAAAATTGACGGGACTCATCTAACATGGTTAAGTAAAGGAGAAGAGGCCTTCCTGGAACTGGCGGGACCAAGATTGGTGGGTTTTGGAGGGACTATTTTATCTTGTCGAAAGCTTCTTGGCAATCATCATTCTATTCTACTAGTTGATTCTTTCGTAGTAATTTAAAGATTGGCCTACATGTAGCTGTTAATTGAGATATGAAACGAGTTATGTAATTCAACCTTCCTAAAAACTCTCACACTTCTTTTTTCATGTTAGGAACAGGCATTTCCACTATGGCTTTCACCTTATCAGGATCCACTTCAATTCCTTTCTCATTAACAATAAACCCGAGCAACTTGCCAGATCTGGAACCAAATGTGCATTTAGCTGAATTCAATCTAAGTTTGAATTTTCTCAGGTGCTCAAAGAGTTTCTGTAAATCCATGAGGTAACCTTTTTCAGACTTTGATTTAGCAATAATATCATCCACATAAACTTCTATTTCTCCATGTGTAACATCCCGAATTTTATGTAGAATTAACTAATTAGAGGAAATAAATAGAATAATTATAGGAAATAATTATTTGATGTCCCAATCATGTAGAGAAAATTAATTGGGAACCCCCTTAGTTAATACTTGGAAAATGATAATTATTGTCGTCATTTAATCAAAGAAGGATGTACAGATAGAGCACTAAGATGAACTAAACGGGCAGAGATAGATTAGATAATTATTAGAAATGAATAGTTATGCCCCAACAGTGAAGCTAAATTAATTTGGGCATTTGTTGGATTTATCGCGAACTATTTGGAATTTATCGACGCCATTAACGTCAAAAAATGACCAATTCAGGATACGGGCCTTAATTGGGCCTTAAAACTCACTAACTCAAAATGAATATTGAGTATTAGAAAATGCTAAAATAATAATGTTAAACATAAAAATAAACCCAGAAAAATTTATAGATAATTAATTAGACGAAAAAAGGGCCCTAGGCAGCCAAAATGCTTTGTTTTCTAGCCAAAACGCGGTGAATTTTCCCCAACGAAATGGGTTAGCCATGTACATCATCATGGGCTGTTTCCCATCAACTTTTATAGACCAAGTTAATGAATTGCCAAAAAATGGGCCTTGGAGCCAAAAATTTTAAATGAAGGGTATGGATGTCATTTTACCCAAAAAGCATAACACTTCCTCCCTCCTTTTCCCCCCTCAATTTTCGTCCAGCTTTCTTTCTTCTTTATCAAAAATCTAAAACTCTTCCTCTTCCTCCCCTCTCCATAACTTGAAAATGGAGGTGCCATCCATGGGGTTTTTTTGAAACTTTTTGAAGGAAAGGTTAAGGTAAGGCACCTAGAACCCTTAAGCTTCATCTTTCCCCTCTTTTCCTTCCTCCATTCATCTTCTTCTTCCCCTTCACCATGCCCTAAAACCAAAAATCCTCCTTGTGCTCACCCATGAATTTGACAAAATTTTAAGGTCCAAGAAGGCTACATTGGCATTTTGGAGAAGCTTGCTTATGCATTTGGAGTTAGAGCTTCACCTCTCCATTTACATTTGCTCTCTTGGACTAGGGATTTAGGATTCCATTAAGTAATGAACCTTGAATATACTTTAATTTAGTAGCATAAAGTGTTGTAGATTATGTGATTAGTGTTGGAAAAATTGATGTTATGCATGTGGAACCCAAAACCTAGGTTAGGAGACCATTGGGAATTTGTTATTCTTGTTGTTGAATAATTATTTTTGTGGCTTAAAGTTGATATGAAGTAGTTATTAGAATTGAATTAAGTGTTGTTGGAAGGAATGAATTGGATTTGGGTAGCATTAGAGGCAAAATTAGAAATTAAGGGCTTACTTTAAACTAAGGAAAGAATTTTGTTTTAGACTTGAAATGGCCTATGGATGATTTTAATGTTGTTATAAGACCTTAGGTAACACTCTAGAATTTATTTGGTGATTGGTAGAAAGTATAAGGTAGATGGTAGGCTCTAAAAATCTCTCTTGAAGTGGGAAAAATGACAAGTGACAAGAATAAGTTCATAAATGTGTTGACCTTGTTAATGGGCTTGAAAACTCTTGTTAGATGTAGGTTATTAATTAGAAATAGTGTTGGGTAATAATTGGTTGACAAAGAGTAAAATGTGTAATGAACTAAGTGAAGGGCAAAATGGATTTATGAGAGTTAGGCATGTTATTAGGTTAGATAAGCTTGTTGGAGCATATTAGGACTTAAGAGAATAATTATGGAATTGAGAAAGTGTTAGTAAATGTGGCCTAAGAACTAGATTGGCCATTAAGTAGAAGAGATAAGAAAAAGTATAATGTTGAATGTGAGTAGATTAAAAACATGGGTTATTAAAGTTAAAAGAAAGGATTAATGGCCTAGAAAATATCATTGGATTGTGTAACATCCCGAATTTTAAAATAGAGAATTAATTACCAGAATAAATATTAGAAATTGGTATATGGAGTATTTAATGTCCCAAACTATTGAGAATAATTAAATTGATAATTTTGGGAATTTTTGGTAAATTTTAGAGACCGGTTAAGCTGAAATTAAGCCCGGTTGAAATATGGGTGTCGGACCAAGTATCTCGGAATGAGATGATATTGGTCAGGGCTGTAGAGAATAATATTGGAAATCCGAATATGTATTCGGAATAATTTTCAGACGATGTTTTGAGCCCGAACGGAGAACCTGTTGGTTATAAAACGGTAAAGTTTTAATGAAGGGGAATTAAAATAAATCGAAAACCCAATTTTCTTCTCCTTCTATTCACGTGGGAATGCTGAAGGTGGAACATTTACACTTCACTTTCTTCTTCTTCTCTTCACCATCTTCTTCATTTCTCTCTTCTTCTTCCTCCAAACCCTAGCAAAGTGGTATTATCTTCTACTCTCTTCCATTTTCGTTTTGGTGGAGCTTGAAGGAGGTTGTGGAGCTGTTGTCTTCCTCCTTCTCTTCCTCATTTTCGTTGGTGTTCTCCTCCCTCCTTGAACCCATTTTCGTTTTTGGGCTTTGAGGTAAGTATATCCATTTTTGCTAAGGTTTTGGTTATAGGTATATGGTATTTATGAGTTTGGAAGCCATGCATGTGTATGAATGTTTTGAGGAGAGCATTTAATGCAAAAGTTTAATGTGGGTTTTGTATGAGAATGAGGTCTCTTTGAGAAGTAATGAAGTGGATGTAATTATGGTTGGAAGGAGAAGAATATTTATGATGGTTGTTGGAAATTTTATGGAACCTTAACTTCATAAATTTGGGGGAAAATGTATAATGGAGGTTGATGAACATTTATTGTTGGTAATAAATATGAGTTATGATGCATAAGGGTCAATGGTGATGGTATTTGGTTGATGGAAGTCATTAATGGGGAAACCCATGAAAGGGTTGGTTGTTGAGTACATAATAATAAATGGTGGCACCTAACCCATGGTGGTTATGGTGGATAAAATAAAATAAAAGAGTTTTGAGAGTTATAATAATAAAAACAGCAAGTATTTATTGATATATAAGTATTTGAACCTTAATGAGTAAGTAGAAAATTGATTGTATAATGCATTGTGATGTAGGAAGTGACCCCATTGACGAAACGGGACCATCGAACCGCATTGATCACTACTTCACTTGAGGTAGGAGGGGGTAACTTTTCTAAATGCATGATTTCATCCATTGGTGATGTGAAAATATGTATATGTGATTATGTTAATGGTTGTTTGAATGGATGATATGATAGGTGTGATTTGAATGCATTTAGAATGATGATTGTTATGTGGCATTGTGTTTGGGATAAAATTAATGATGTGGTAATATTATATTAATGAAGTATGATGATGGTTTGCAACCATATGTGGATTGAGATTGTGATGTGAATATCCCAAATATGTGTGTATGATTTATTGAATGTGTATGCCACTAACTATTGATGAGAATAAGTCAAAGAGAATTGGGATTGGATAAGAATAATGAGAATATTGAAATCCGCCAAGTGGTGGTTGTGAATGATTAAATGTGGAGTGGCATCTAGGATGCATACTGTGAGGATGCACTTGATTTGCATTTGCATTGCATCCATGGCATATCATAGCTGTCTATGTTGAATATTAGGGGGTTCCACTAGGCGGGCCCAGTGGGAGGGCGGCTCAGTGCACGAGCGTATTATGACTTTCCCCTGTGACTCGGTGTATGAGTCACGGAGCTGTCCATAGTTTGGTGACGAGGCACCCTATGTGGCAGGCCCAGTTGGCGGGCGGCTCTATGGTGAGCGAGTTTACCTCGGTGTCCGATGGGGCACGGCTCTCTCGATGTATGTTCGGGAGGGGCCCATAGCACTTGTGGTAGTTGAGGCCACGATGTTGATCCGCTAGTGACAGGGTGACTAGTGCTACAGATGGGCGATAGCGGTTTGGTACCAGTAAAATTATGATGATGATGTAAGCATGCATAAATTGAGATATATGTATACATAATTTTTCTACTGCAGTAGAGGCATAGTAGCACACCTATGCTTGTCCCACAATTGATTTAATGATATATTTTCCCACAGCCGGATCCGTATTGTTTGATAAGAAATTCTTGTGCATATGCATTAGCTTTAAGAGCATTTGCATATAGCTGGAGATATGCCTAGGTGAAAGCCCTTGGTGGCAACGGATGAATGAGAATTGAAAGGGGAAAGAGTTGAATACTAACCCGATGTGTGTGTTTGGCAATCCAAATGATTGATATTGTGAATGTATACTTGAAATTATAAGATGTATTGTGTATAATGTATGATGTGGTGTAATGATTGCTAATTGTGCAAGTATACATGTATTTCATCATAATGTATGACTTTAATTCATTTGGATTATGTTACTCACCTCCCCGTTGCCATTTTTTAAAGTTGATGTAGGTATGACTTAAATCCTATAACTTTTGGAGGCCGAGTATGAGGAAGGTAAAATATGGATAGGAATGCGTAAGCCTTAGCCGGCATGAAAATCTGTTTTGGTAGAGTATATGAGGTTTATGTACTCAATTTTGTGATGTTGATGATTTTGGGAGGTCATGGGAGAAAATTGGACATGTTTGTGTAAGGCCAATTTTCCTGCATGACCCAAAAGATGTAAAGAATGAATCTGAATACTTGACTTTGTTAAATGAATGGATGTTGTGTTTTCATGCTATATTATGGAGCTTGTGGAATGATGTGGAATATAGATGTATGTAGGGAGTGCATGTGGTTTGATGATGAATTTAAATTATATGCATGAGCTAATGTTAGCATGATGATGGTTAATGGTGAATGAGGTAGGTTCCAAGAGTGTTATATAATGTATAAATTTTGTAGGAACTGAAAGAATTGCCATAGATTGAGTTTTAGTATGGTAGGTTGAGTGTTAGCAATGTAAGTTCACGTTTTCTGCTGAGTTTCTGCAGAACTCGCTCAAGCGAGTAGAAATCTCGCTCGAGCGAGATTGTTGTGGAACAGGGGATTCGTTGCTACCCCAAAGTCGCTCAAGCGGATGTGCATTTCGCCCAAGCGAGATTGCCACAGAATCAGTGTTTTGATTCTGGACAATTTTCGCCCAGGCGTGAAGGGCAGCGCTCAAGCGAGGGAGAAGGAGAATGGATTCTGGACGATTTTCGCTCAGGCGAGTGGTGCCTCGCCCAAGTGAAAATCGGCCAGAGAGTCCTCAACGTTTCTGGACCAATCTCGCTCAAGCGAGCCTTGGGCCGCTCAAGCGAGATCGACCCCTGATACTCCTTTCCTTCTTCGCTCAAGCGTCTCGCCTCCTTCGCTCAAGCATTCCTTTGTGTCTCGCTCAAGCGAGGCAGGGCTCGCTCAAGCGAGTTGAGCCCTGATACTTATTTTCCTCCCTCGCTCAAGGTCGCTCAGCGTTCGCCCAAGCGTGGGTACGCTGGCTCGCTCAAGCGACTTGAGTCACGCTTGAGCGAGTATGCCCCTGATTCTCATTTTGTTATTTTAAATTAAATTTTAAAATGTTATGCATTATTTCTTCCTTAGATATTATTTTAAGGTATTGAGGAGTATATTTAGGCCTTCTAGATTATATAAGTTGTATCCCATATTTTTATGAATGGACTCCTCTTGAAAATCAATTAGCCACTAATTAAACCAAATTAAATAATTCTTCCGCTGCTTAGTTAGTTTCACCCTCTCATATCTTCATATATGGGAGTGGTTCATTTTAGATCCAGGGGTTTGGTGAAAAATGTTTCACCACTTTAATTATTTGGATTATTAATATTCTCAAAAACGTGAAAAAATTTTCCCCTATTTTATTTGGGGGTTTGGGGCGTCTCAGATTGTATTAGGCATAAAAGGCTACTAGTTAAACTTAGAGAATGTTGTTGTAGGTGATAGGTGACTTGATTATGTAAGTGAATTAGAGAATTTAAGTCATGATATAAAATTAGAAATGACCATGGTTTTGGAGTGTTACTAAGTTTTGTTTAATAAATATACTTATGTGCCTCTAAAAGAGACTTAGTTGTTGACATTGACTTAATTATAGAATGATGTTTGATATGGCCTTGTGCTTATTAAAAATGTAGGCGTTGACCATTCTTGTGTGGTGGGATCATCCAACCCATCCAACCCTGCGGAATACTTTTCTTGAGGTAGGAGAGGAGTTTATTTTCTAAATGTATGACAATGGTATTGATAATATATGCATATGTAGGTGTATGTTTGCTTGTTGGCTTGAGTGGCATTGGTGTTACTTATATATGGGATTTGTGTGAAGTGACTCTTTGTGAATAAATTGATGATGGATTGGTAAATGGGTTGGTTGTGTATCCTTGTTTTGATGTTGATGTGCCACTTGAATTCATGTATGATTATATGATAAGGTGTCTCCTTGGCTTTTGTGTAATATGGAGTAGAATGATGCTTCAAAGTAGATGATAATCAAATGTTTGCCTTGGGAGATAACATGATGAAGTGCATACCTTGTCTAAAGCTTAAATCTATATGTGATGACACTAGAAATGGATTGGTGGAATTCTTGTGAGAATTAAGATTACTATATGCATCTTTTGCATCTCATGGCATGCATAGCATATTCCATCATATGATACTTAGATCTTACGGGATCTTAAGAAAGGAACCTTGCGTGGGTTGATTATGTAAGAAATTATGCGTGGTTTCAGTGTTTAGTTTGTGACAAAATTAATGTGAGCCACACATATAGAGCATATGAGCAACAGATGATTCTTTTCCCCCTTGAGTATGGCAAAAGTCCATGGTACAGTAAACATCCGCCAAGACTACAGTAACTGGATTTTTACGATGAATGTTGCAGGCCAGGAAGACATCTCTAGCATCATAGTCCATATAATTCTTAATTCGAGGGAACAAGATGATACCGTAGAGGGTAAGTGCCAAGGTATCCATGAAAGTTTCCCAATCTTCTTTTTCAGCCAAACTATTTATGTGATTTTCAAAATACACCCTGGCAAACCCTGGTATCTAATTCCTATTTAGTTGTGCTTTTTCTAGCTCAGTCAAACTAATTTTCAATATTGAAGCAAGGGACGTGATGTTGGTATAATGCTCAATTCATCTGTAAGGTATCTGCCCCTCTAATGGCAAGCTCAGAATCTGCTCAAACTCTTCCACTGATGGTGATAACTAGAAGTCTCAAAATGTGAAGCCACGAAGAGGTGGGTCGTAAAATTGGGCCAAAGTGGTGATCATTTTGACCTGTACTTCAACTTTCAGAAGTTTTAGGATCCTCCCAAATTCCCTTGAGAAGGCCATCCTTTTGGTCAGATTCAGCTTCTTTCCCAAAGCCGGCAAGCTAGGTGGGTCAATTTTCCCAACCTTGACGTCTAGTAGTTTCCTCAGTTCGGCCTTGTTGGCCCAACATTCATCTATACCCATATTAGTTTCCGTTTCTAGTAGGATACTTGTCAAGTTCAGATTACTTTCTGAGAAAGGAAAAGAAGAAAACAAAAGTCAACTTGTGGGCATGTCATCATTATTTCTTAAAATATTTTCTATATCAAAAAATAAGTTACAGACCTCTCGAATCGTTTAATTTTTCTTTTAGGAAAACTTTCCATAAAAATTTATGATCCAGGGAGCCTATAACATAAAGAATGAAATTGAACGGGCTTGAGAACCATTTGCCCCATGTTGAATTATTAGGGTTTTTCTTTAAAAACATTTGTTGGGGAAAGAAAAAAATCCTTTATTTTTAAAAAAAGAAAGGTAAAAGGAATGTTGCCCTTTGTGTACCCTAAACAAGGTTTGTCTAAAGGCCTCCTATCGGTTCTAAGGCTCCTCTAATAGTGTCCTCTCATATTTGGTGGCTATTTTAAATTACTAAAGGCCACTAGAGCTCAAATTCCACCCATGATGTTGACCATAACGGTAGGAAGCCTACCAGGTGTGGGTACCATAGATAAGTCGCGCCCTAGCTAAAGCTCTCACTATGTCAGAAGGAGGTGAATGTCCCAAATGACACTGCTACACAATCTCCCCTAAACTTAATAGTTTATTCAAACCCTTGGGTGTAGGGTCCCACTCGAAATGTGTGTGAAAAGTTTAGGGTTTAGGGTTTAGGATTTAGTGTGTGAGGGGCATACATAAATGTACCTTACCCTTACTTCATAAGGAACAAACACAGAACAACACAAATAAATCGTTTACCCTAGGGTTCAATAACACAATAATACGATGTCTTCTTCCCTAAGGTTCCATAATAACATATATCGATAAAAATAAATGTTACAAATGTTAGGGAATCCCTAGTATTTGCAAAGTGTCGTGTTTTAAAGCACAAGACAAACACACAAAAAAATTCATTTTAGGATTACCTCTTGAAGAACACCGAAGCAGTCGTAGCCTCGTCCTTTAGGAGTCCACACGAGCACTCCCACCAAAATCGCAACACTTGCTAACTGCTAGTTTGACAGTGTGTAGCTCTTGTAACTTTTGCGAATTTATGTCTCACTTTAGTGAACAGCCTATGAGCATCTTATGCTCTATTTATAGGCTTAGGTTTGACCTAATTTGTTCTCTCTAAAGAGTGGGCTCCTTACTCATTCTAAATGTGTTAGGCCCAATAGCTTTATTTTAGTCCAACTAAAATAAATCAAAACATTTTCTGATGGGTTTACTCTGTGTGTGTGACCCTATAGGTAAAATACCCGGTCATATTAATAATAAATTATTTTATTATTAATATAAAATAAGAGCGGCATCTAGCAATGCATCATTATGTCTGAATATTATTTAATATCAACATAACCTATAAGTGATAATTATTTAATATGTTTGTTCCTTTTGTCACGATATCCTAATTGGGCCCAAGGCATGGTCGCGTCATCCTTGTACGACCCAATTTATTTTACTTGACACCGGAGTAGACTTGATTTGAATAAATATCTAATATTTATGCTTTCTAACATGGCCATGTGTTTTCTTAGTCTTTCTCCATCAAGTGACCTATAGATATCACTCCTGTCACATAGGAGAGACAAATCTCATCTACATCACTCACATCCCTCTGCATAATTTGTTCATTGCCTAATCACAACCTTTATAGTCCTCTTGTTACAGAAGACGTTTAATTGTATTAAAACAATAAACTCCTCATGTAGGAATCGTAGTGACTTTAGATCGAAGGACTACATATACCATTATCACATTGAGAATCGTTTATGACATTCATGTAATGATCCATGCAACGTTCTCATGGTTGGTCTATCTAGTACATCATTACTCTTAATGTGTACCCGTGTGAAGACTTGATATCATCTATATCTATGATCTGTGAGATCAGGTCATCAGTACACTCACACACTAGTCTCAATGTATTTACATGTCCCCATGTAAATACTTGACTAGGGATATTTTAGGAATAACTTTCATATGACCTATTACTCCAAGGATAAATACGTTTTAAAACAATTTTAAACTGAAATACTTATTTTATTGATAAGCAGAAAAATGATACAAATGAAAAAGGATAAAAGCTCATAGTGCATACACCAACAACAAACACATAGGCAAGAGGTTATATGATATTATTCTAATATACTTAAACACATTAAACTGGCTTGACTCTCTAAAGTCCCTAATGGAGTCGCCATCTGTCAGGATCAGGATCGTGTAGGAGGCTGACCGTAAAAAGAAAATTAGTTTCTCAAGTTCCCTCTAGCAACCGTGGAGTCGCCAACAATGTTTTTAAGGTAAAACATCGGAAAAACCTAATGTAAAGGTACTAGTCCTAAATTGAGATTTTAAGTCTGAGAAGTCTGATTATAGGTGGGGAAGGTATTAGCACCCCACACTATCCGTTTTAAACTGTTACTCTAAATTGTTTAAGTTTTGAATAATCCTAATAAATTTGTAATCTTAACCTCTTAGAGATGCCCTATGTCGATTAAATATTTGGATTTATGATTTTAATGATTAACAGGACGTCTCATCCAAATTGATCCCTAATATAAATATATTAATTTTTTATATGTATTAAAATATTTTATGGTAAAAAAATCAACTCAAAACATAGATAAACAGGATATCTCATCCAAATTAACATTTATCGTAAAGATTTTTATTTTTGTTATTTATTGACATTTTATGATCTAAAAATTAAAATATAGGCTAATAGGATGTCTTGTCTAAATTAACCCTAGCATAAAGATTTTAATTTAGTTACCTATCAATACTGATGAAATGTTTTTTTATGGTTTAAACATAGATTAGCAGGACGTTCTATCTAAATTAATCTTTAACTTAAAGATTTCAATTTTTCATTACATACCAATATTAACTTTATTTTCTATCTTACGAATGTAAAACCCTAACTCGGTTAGTAACGGATATCAAAAGAAATTCTATAGTACTAGGTATTAAATCTTCCTATGTGAGAAATGATTTCATTTATTTAATCGTGCCTACAAATTTGTTAGGAAATAAAGATTAAGACAATCAAAACAAGAAATAGAGAGAAAAAAATACCTCGTCTTATTTTTATTCTTCACGTTAATTCCTCCTGCGTCAATTTCTTTTTCATATACTTTGCGTGTGTTTTTTATGAATGAAAGCTTGTGCCTCTTTTTTCTTTTCTCCCAATAGCGTCAGTATCCCCTTTTCTTCGTGAATCCTGTTTTTACTACGCGCTTATGGTTTCCTTACGTTACATATGATTTCCTCTATATACTAATACTCCTCCCTGTGCCTCGCCTGAAATCATGTATAGAAATCAATTTTGCGCCCCCTGCTCACTAGCTGCACGTGAATCCTTTTCCATACATCTATTGAATTTTTTTTTTGACACTTCCTAGTATGCCTCGCGTCAATTGTCTCTTCATATAATCAGCCCCCTTTCTCAGCGTGTTATGCTTAACATATATATATATATATATACACAATTTATTTCTTCTATCTGATTCTCCTCTTTTTGTGTTGTGCCTTGCGTGGATTTCTTATCCCTTAATTGCGTGATCTTTTTATTATATTATTATATAACATCTAATGATAAGGTTAGCTATTTATATATATATATATATATATATATATATATATATATAATTATATAAATTGATAAGTTGATTTTTTATAATATATATATATATATATTCAAAAATCTATCTCTTTATATAATACATATATTTATTAAAAAGCTTTATCTCATTCTATAATATATATATATATATATATATATATATATATATATATTTAAAAGCTCTATCTCATTATAAACTTTATCTTATCTCTTAAAATATTCTTATCATTTTTCTTTAACCTCCTAAAAATTTGATTCAAATTTTAAATTTCCCCTTCTATTTTTTTATAAAAAATTTCACTAAGATTAGGAAAAATTCAAAATTTTATGGTTTTAATAAGGATTTAAAAATTTTAAAGATCAAAGCCCAGATCAACAATTTGAATTTCAAACAAGCCCATAGGTTAACTTTTTTTTAGAATAATTTTTTTTATTTTTATTTATTTTTTTATATTTTTATTTTATTTTGAAGATTTTAAATGGGTCCAAACAAAATTGGGTAGCAACATATCCAAATTGCACTAATTTCACACGGTTGTCGGAGGTTTTACGATTGTTTAACTTGAAGGCGACGGATAAAAGTTTCACTGAATTGTTGCAACCATTGAAAGACGTGCTTCTAGCTGGTAATACCTTGGCAAGTCGTAACTACGAGGCTAAAAAGATTTTTTATCCTATAGGGTTGGAGTGCAAGAAGATACACACATGTCCAAATGATTGTGTGTTATACAAAGGTGAGTATGAAATGATGCATGGTTGTCCAATGTGTGGATTGTCATGGTATAAAAGGAAAGACAATGATTCTGGTGAGGAGATATACACTTAAGGGCCTCCTACAAAGGCGTTATCGTATTTGTCTATCATTCCTAGATTGAAGCGTTTATTTGCTAATGAAGATGATGCAAACTTGATAAGGTGACATTCTAAGGAGATGTTGACTAATAGACAACTTAGGCGTCCGGCAGATGGATTACAAAGGAAGAGGTTGGAATCACTATTTCCAGAGTTTGCAAATGACCCAAGAAGTTTAAGACTCAGACTGACAATAGATGGAATGAACCCGTTCGGTAACTTAAGCACTACACATAGTTCATGGCCTGTTTTGTTGTTTATTTACAACCTACCGCCATGGTTATGTATGAAGAGAAAATATGTGATGCTATCGATAATGATCTCAAGTCCAAGACGACCTGGTAAGGACATTGACGTGTACTTAAAACTGTTGACTCGAGACTTGAGACTGTTGTGGGATGAAGGAGTTGATGTTTTTAATGCATTTGGGCGTGAGACATTCAAGTTTCATGCAATGTTGTTTTGCATGATCAATGATTTTCCAGCCTATGGCAACTTATCTGGTTATAGTGTAAAGGGCCATAAAGCATGTCCGATATGTGAGGATAATACTTGTTACCAACAACTGCATCATAGGAGGAAGACAGTTTACCTTCTTCATCGAAGGTTTCTAAAAGCAGATCATCCATATCGTAGGTTAAAGAAGGCCTTTACTGGTGAACAAGCGTTTGATATTGCTCCTCCAATATTAACTGGTAAAGAAGTTTTTGAATGGGTCAAATTCTTAAATGTGACCCTTAGGAAGTTTGAAAAGCGACATAGTACGCAAAGGATATGGAAGAAAAGGTCGATATTCTTTGATTTACCGTATTGGAAGGAGCTTGATGTAAGACACTGTATTGATGTGACGCATGTGGAGAAAAACATGTGTGACAGTGTTGTTGGGACATTGTTGAATATATAGGGTAAGACGAAGAATGGCTTGAATTCTTGTCTTGATTTAGAACTTATACGTACACGACCGAAATTGTATGCACAATCGAAGGGAAAATGCACCTATTTGCCCTCAGCCTGTCATACATTATCGAAAAGGGAGAAGACAAGTTTTAGTGAATGTTTACAAAGTATGAAACTTTTACAAGGTTATGGTTCTAACCCGAGAAGTCGTGTTTCCCTTAAGGATATGAAGTTAGTCGGTTTAAAGTCTCATGATTATCATATGCTGATGCAACAATTTCTTTGTAACAGCCCTCATTTCGTGTGATGGGTCCTTGAGACCAAGTACATTGTTTGTATGATAAATTTTATGTGTGATGATGATTGGGCTATGGCCGACTTGCTTGTATAATAGGTGACTAATATTTTGGAAGAATTTAAAGATGATTATCTTCAATTTAATTATTTAAATAATAATAGTAATAATAATAACAATAATTAATTAATTAAGAAAACTTAGTAATTTAATAAGAATATTTAAATTATGATATTTTAAATTATTGATTTTGTACGTATTCCCTGGTTCTGGCCAAGAGGTTATCCAGAGTGTTTAAGCTAATTCATTTATCTCAGTATATCTCTCATACCATGTCTAATAATTTTCATGAAGGGCTTGATGCTCGTTTACCGTTGCCTAACCCCAAAAGACTTTATTTCAAGTTAATCGTATGAGCCAATATGCGCACCTATACGTATTTTGAGCATAGTTTCTTCTCCTGTTATTGGAATTGAGTTGTTCTTATTCTAAAATTTCTGTATCAAAATCATCTACAACTTTGATTGTAACCATGAAAGCCCATTCTTGCTTAATAAATCCTAGAATTTAAAATATCACACTGATTTACATTTTCTTGGTGACAGCCTACACTATATCCAGTGTTTTCCATATTTCTCACTCATATGACCATGAAATCGAATGATTCTTTCGCCAAAAGTTTCTAGATGCATTCCTCTACCACTTTGATGAAGGGCACAAAAGCTACTTCCTCACCAATTTGGCCCAGAAAAGTTTTCTTTGCAACACTTAAATCTCGTAATAGCCTGGGACAGTTTTCATAAAATGGTCATATCTCCCTCGTCTGATGATGGATATTTGTGTGTCATATATCGTTTTAAAGATAAGATAAAGATCTACAATCACCACTAAAAAAACCTTAAACAGCTACCTCTATTTAGCGACCACCGAAACCCGGTCGCTAAATAGTGACCGTGTTAGCGACCGCTAGCAGAAGAGGACCAAAAAAGCAAATTAGCGACCACGTTAGCGACCAGATGAACGGCGGTCGCTAAAAATTGCAACACCCCGTCGCTGGTGCGGTCGCTAGCTTTAACATACATCCTTTTTTGTTTCCCTCCATGGTTTTTTTGTTGGTGCCAAACCATAGCGACGGTGGTGGCCGTCGGTACCTTTCCTCCAACATTAGCGACGCAGGACCCGCGTCGCTATGTTTTGTACTAGTGACAGTTGGACGGCCATCGCTATGACTTTCGGTCTTACCTCCATTTTTGTATTTTTAAAAAGGCAAGGTAGTGACGGCGGGATAAACCGTCGCTAATATTCTGTGAATTAGTGACGGCCTTGTGTCGCCGTCGCTATGTTTTTGGCTCTTCCCTCTAAAATTTAACATTTGAGTATGAACGTAGTGACGACATTGACACACCGTCACTAATATTGAAGGATTAGTGACGGGCTTTTGTTACCGTCGCTACTTGGAGTACTAGACTGCCACCATAGTGACGGGGTTGGTCGTCGCTAGTGTGTTTTATTAGCGACGGTAGTTGTGTTTCGTCGCTAATGGTTATAACTTAATCGCCCCGAGCCCTAATCAGTGTTTCTTCTCTGCTCCACTTTCTTTTCTCCCCCTTTCCTCTTCTTCTCTGCCCCGCGTTCCGTTCTCCACTATGCCTGGTGTGTCCTTCTCCACTCTGCCCCGCGTTTCCTTCTCCACTCTGCTCCGTGTGTCCATCTCCTCACTTCCCTCCCCCCCTCCGCTGACCACATTGTGGGTTTCCTCCCTTCTCCTCCTTCTCCTTCTCCCCTCCGTCAGTGGCAGACTCCGTCGTGGCTCCTGGCTACTGGCTTCGGGCTCCCTCACACGGTTTCCTCCCTTCTCCTTCTCGTTGTCCTCTCCGTCAGTGGCAGAGTCGCTCCGGGCTTCGGGGTCCCTCACGGTTCTACAGTGTCAGGTTGGAATCTGTTCCCTTACTCTTTGATTGTGTTGTATTTGTTATATTGGTAGCCTCACATTGTCCACTGTTAAGCTAGGTTTAAGTCATTTAAAATGGTAAGTTTTTACCGGGATGAATTCAATCATCCTGTTCTAACAATAAAGATGCATTAACAAAACCTTTAGAAAATTATTTATCAGCTTTTAGCCAAGCAATTACACATTGGGAGATGCTGTGAGGGCTGGATTATTAGTTATTTGGAAGGGTCTCATGCTGTCAAGGATGGTATTGCTCCGGTAGTGTAATAGTGTTCGTGCATTATCTTATCGTTTTTACGAAGGGACTGGAACTGGGTCGTGACTATACAACACGTTGCTGCTGGTCTTGCTGTCATGGATAGAGTTCAGGGGAAGACTGTTCTTGGACATTGGAGACAACCAATTCTTCCTTAATATATAAAGAATGGCTCTTACCTAACAATCAAATTAATTCTTCACTTTTTTGGTTCATTTTTAACGGTTAAACTGCTATGAAGTTTTTTTTAAAGAAATATTATTAATATAAAAGAAAGACAATAACAGTCTCAAATACTTCTTAATATTTCTTATATTTTTTAAGATTAAAAATACACCTTCATTGTAATTATAATAACTTATAAAACTATCCCCTCAGCGACTATTCTCTCTTACAATCACTTCCTAACGAGCTTAATTTCTTGCACATACCCACGAGCTTCTTGCTGCACACATCCAATAAGTTGGCAATCCTATTTATACTACTATTGTCAGTTACTTTTTGCAAATTGGGTTTCACAAAGGTTCTGTAGCTATACGGTAGTATGTATAGCCTTCTAGAGTTTCTGTATAGCTTGTAAAATGTAGATATCTCCGGTAGCTTTCCATTTACATTCCCCTTAATAATTATTTTTTCTTGATATGAACTTTGTTGCCTTACCATGATTTATTTTGTTTTAGTGTCTTAATTTCTTCTTCTATCGCATCTCTCTATTTTTTATGTTGTGTTATTCTTTTAAAACTGTTTGACTTATTATCTTCTATCAATACTGTCATAGCATATTTCTAGATCCTCTACTTGTTTGGTCATTCTTATTGTAACATCTTATGTAGATATTTATTTGTGAAGGGTTTTTTTTATATATGAAGATCTTGCTCTGCCTTAATCAATTAATTGTTTATCATTAACTACTCCTTGTTCCTATTATACCTCTTTATCTTATGGTTGTACCTCGATATGATTTTGTACCTGCTCTTTGATCGCCTTTGAGTCTGAGATACTTGTGAAAACCACCACGATGATACCCATTAAACACAACATTCTTAGTTACATAACACTGTCTAGTGGTAGGATCACAACATCTCAACCTTTTTGTTGGTTATCATAACTGACAAATATACACTATACTATTTTATTATCAATTTTGTTACGCTCCTTATTCGACACACACATATAGCAAGCACACTTGACAGTTGTAGAGTATATGGACAAGTCAATTGTCTCCTTATGCTAAACTACTGTAGGTATTGAATGAACTTCTTTAAAGTGTACTACTCTCTCCTATTGTCGGTATGTAAACATTGAATTTTTCATCTATCTTCTTTCTCATCCTTCTCTTAAAACTTTATGAACTTCATAAAAGCTTCAAATTTCTCTTTCATGAAGTTTACCCAAACATACTTGGAGAAATCATCTAAGAATGTGATCATGTATTGATTTCTAACTACTTCATTATTCCCAAGATATGTGAGTATACTAACTTTAGTGGTGTCTTTTCTCAATATCTTGACTCCTTATATGGTAACTCGTGTACTTTACCAAACTGACATCCTATGTAGACAATGTTATCTAGTATCTCTAAATTTGGTAGGCCTCTCAACATTGACTTTTTCATCATAACCTTCAATCCATTATAGCCCATATGTTCTAGCCTCACATACCACAAAGGAACAGGAGACCAAACGCGAAGAAGAAACGAAGAAGAAGAAGCAGAGGTTGAAGTCACGTCGCGCTGGAAGCAGAGTGAGAAAAGAGAAGTCACGTACGAGTGAGAAAGAAGGAAGAAGGGTGCCCTAATACAATCTGGTCTTTGTCTGGGTGAATCTGAAAATTAGTGGAGGGTAGTTGACTCGAAATATATATAGTAAGAGTAGTTTAGTTTGCACTTACAACAAGGATGGTTGATTCCAATCCATGGGTTGGGAAGAAAGGCTTAAACCCATCATATGCAAGTTGGGGTCATTGGAAGAGTCAGAATCTGAAGGTTGAAGCTTGTTGTTATTATTGTGATGAGTAGTGTCATGGAAAACCACAGAGGAAGAGTTATCCATGGAAGACCTTGGCTTGATGTCAACCATATTATCTGAAGAAGGTTGCCAAGTAAAGTTGTTGTTGGTGATGTAGAGGAAGATGACTGTGATGCCCCACTTTCATACCTCACACTTCTTGCTGTTATAGATTGTTAAGAATGCTGTTGGGTTTTTTATGAATATAAGAATGCTAGATTGCTAGATAAGATTCACTGTTATTTTTAACTGAATGAAAGTTGGAAGTTCAATTATTTTGAAAAATAGAAAATTCCATATTGCTAGATAGTTTGCTTTGTGTGTCTCTCTTTGTTTAGTTTCCTTGCTACTCGTAACTGTCTAACGACTTCTTGGTTTGTCATGCAGAGTAACACACATCACGCGTGGTCTCTGATCGTATCTCTTCAGCTTTGTATTCATCGCTGACCTTTTTCCCTAGGTAATCCCCTTACGCTGACTTTCCCGATATGTGTATGCATGTCAATTATTGTTTGTTAGTAGAGAGCAAAGCTCATTAGGAATTGGTTTTGATGTGTTTATAATGTGTTTTATACATGTGTAATGTTATTTGTTAGTGGAGAGCAGAGCTCATTAGGAATTGGTTTTGTGTGCTGATAACATAATGTTTTATGCATGTGTAATGTTGTTTGTTAGTGGAGAGCAGAGCTCATTAGGAATTGGTTGTGTGCTGATAACATAATGTTTTATGCATGTGTAATGTTGTTTGTTAGTGGAGAGCAGAGCTCATTAGGAATTGGTTTTGTGTGCTGATAACATAATGTTTTATGCATGTATAATGTTGTTTGTTAGTGGAGAGCAGAGCTCATTAGGAATTGGTTTTGTGTGTTGATAACATGATTTAGGACTTAATACCTCTCAATATCACATTCAATGCGTAGCATATATAATTATCAATACTGGGAAGTTTTCTGTATCTAACAGGCCGTTTCTAATTTTGGGAAATGTCTAGTTTACAGGGGAGACTCTGCCAAAATTTCGGCAGGCTCCCTTTCTTAGGGAACTTAAATAATGAAACTCAACGTTAATAATGTAGGGTTTAGTCGTGTGTGTACCCATTAGATTCCCGTTCAAGTTTCAAAACAACCGGTCGATGTACCGTGTTGTGTTGGATCTTGAATTGTCCCGGTTGGACAGTTTGGTATGAATTTGTAACCTGTAGGGCGTAACCCATCAATGTTGTATGTGGTCTATCTTGAGAAGTTGAAGGAATGTTCATTTGAAATTTCGGTTATGGTGTTTCGTATTGTCCCCAGGGTGCATGTCTACGTGTGGTGTTTCATACCGTACGTATCTCTGTGTACTCGGGGACCAATGCGAAATGTTGCCGAAATTTCAAATGAACATCAACGACACAAGATAGACCACATACAATTATGGGATGGGTTACGGATGGTTGCATATTCATCCCGAATGGGATAGGGCCCCACCAATTTGCAACATCAAAGAGATAGAGTGATTCACAACCGATAGTTAAATAAAAATTTAAACGTGTAAGGTAACAAAGATCGTGCTTGTTAGATATTATAAATGGAGGTACCGACAACCGACTAGATCGAAGTCGGCGAGTGACTGAGGAGTTTATGATGGGGCTATTGGAGTTCATTCCATTCGCTATGGCAAACACGCCTGGATTTGAAGCAAGTCAGAAGATTCGTTGTCCATGCTCAACGTGCAAATGCATGAGTTTTGAATACGCGGATGATGTCATGTGCCACCTAACTGAGAAAGGGTTCATGGAAACATACCACTGCTGGTACAACCATGGTGAGCACAACTAGCGACGGAGCTTGTGGTCGCTGTTTGACTACCACAGCGACGGACATGTACGGTCGCTGATGGACTACAACTAGCGACGGATTCTGCGGTCGCTGTATGACTAAACACAACGACGGTAAACGGCCGTCGCTACTAGCGACGGAGGCATCAGGTCGCTGTATGGCCACAGTTAGCGACGACTGAAGTCAGTGAAGCAGAGACCATCTTAGCGACGGTCTCATGCCGTCAACATTTTAGCGACGGCCGTTTTGTGGTCGCTGATCTATTTTCGATGAAGGTTTTAGCGACGGGTGCTATCCCGTCTAAAATGCCGTCGCTAAGGTTTTTAGCGACGGTCTTGGCATGGATTAGCGACCAACGTATTCCTTTGCTAAAAGTTGTTTTTTTAGTAGTGAATTTTCATGTTTTGAATTTTTCCTAATTCATACTACAACATCCTCTAAAACCTAGAACAAGTTGCTACCTCTAGTTGTGACACCTCAGCCATGCAAGGAAGTGGTCCAATTAAATTACAGCAGCTATGGGACACTTGTTGTGACCTTGATAACCACTTCTCCATTACTCTAAGGTCTGAATGAGGCACTTGGCAAGCATGCCAAGCTACCTTGACACCTATCTTCTCCCTGTCCCAACCATAACTCCTTAGCCACCAAGGAGAAGGCATGCTAAAATCTTCTTACTTCTCATGATGCTTGCATTTCCTCTAGGTGCCTAAAAGAACAAACCAACTATTCACTTATTCTTCTTTTCATGTCACCCTCCACCATCATTCCATCTATTGTTAAGCCTAAACACCTACCATCCCTCTTAATATCCTATACTAACATTAGCCAAGTTCATAAATATTATACCACACCTTCCAAAAATAGCCACTTCCATTTACTTCTTCTCTTCAAAAAAAAAGTTAATTACATCTTTAACTCACCAAATAAACCTTCACTCTCTTGATCTTAGAGCTTCATTATGGCGGATCTAAAGTGAAGAACTTAGATCCTTGCTCCTTCCTTTTCCTTGACTGAAACTACCATCAAGGTAGAGGAAGTATTTGCTCACTTAAACTTTTATTCTTCACATGCATGGTGAGGTGTGGATGTCCTTAAGCTTCACACCTTGGTACCTCCCTTAAAGATTTCTATTTTATGTGCTAGATCATGAAAATTGATTTCAAAAATTTGTATTCTTTTGGGTAGTACCATGGCTGCACCATGGTCATGGTTAGATCTTTGAATTTTGTGAACTTTAAAATGTGAGTTGCTAAATTTTAATGGTTGTCTGCTGCAGAATTTTTTTAGTACATGCATGTTGATTTTACTAAGTGAAAAGCTATAAAAACCATGGTTACTTATGGCTTGAATTAATGTGACATGTTCTCTTGGGTTGATGCACAATTTAGGTACCTAAAACGCAAGTTTTGATGGATGATTAGTATTTTCCAAAAGCCGGGCAGAATCAATAAACTACATGGTGTCACTTGCATGTTTTTGAAAGTATTAAAAAATGAGTTTTGCTTCAATTTAAGTAGTTGTATATTGTACACTTGATTTTCTCAAATCTAGAAAAAATTAACATGCTTGAAAAATGAGTTTTTTTGAAGGATAGATAAAAATGTGTTGTTATTTTAGGATAATGACTTAAAGTTTATAGATTATTGCATTTAAACTTTATCTTGGATGGCCTAGTAATTATAAGTGACATGCATGGTTTAATTCGTGAAACTTTATGGATAAAAATGATAAAAATGACTTTCTAGATGAAATTAAAATTCTAGAATTTTTGTGAATTAAGGAATTAAGTGCTTACATCTCTAATAATTACCTTATATACTTGAATTAATGGAAATAATTTATGGAATATACAAGATGTGATTTATTTAAGGAAACACAACGTGATAGACCTGTTGTATTTCATTGATTTTGACACTGAAATTAATCATGGAAATATATGTGAATGTTATATTGGATGAAAAACTAAAAAGGGACCCGGGTATGGACACGAATTCAACGAAAAGTTAAAAACGGTTGAAAACGCGTTTACGTGAGTAAACGAGAGAAAGTGACCAAACTGTTTTAGATGTGTATTTAATGACATATGATGTGAATTTTAAGTGTTGAAAAATTACCCAAATGATGAAAATTGGTTTGGAGATATTTTGACACGTTACTTGTCCTTAAATGTGTTTTTACGAAAGCTAAAATGACAAACTTAAGCACTTTGGTGCATTTTCGTGTAGGACCTATTTCTGGGCAGAACTAATATTTAATTTTATTATATTTAATTATTATTTTAAAAGTTAATCACTTTTGCTTTGAAATCACTCAATTTGGAATTTTCTAGACAAAATACAATAAAAAACAAAGTTTCCAACGAACGGAAAGAAATAACAATTTTATAACTCTTAATTGCTCAAGAAAATTTCATTTTTACATATAAAACTAGAAAGGATTTTTAGTAATTATAATAAGGTGCTTTTATTTGAGGTTCTAGCAATTTTAAGAGTTAAGGCCAATCTAGTCAGTTTCATCGTAAATCAATACCACGGTACGACCTCGATAAAAGGCCTAAAATGCTAACATACCTTGTAATTATTTTGTTTCTAAAAACTAAATACTTCCATATAAATTCACATTATTAGAAGTAAAAACAAAGGAAATTGGAAATTTTATTTTGTAGATTTATTAAACCAACAGTTTGCAATATTTCTTTAACACGGGGATTTAAAAATTTGTTAGGCGTTAAGATCTTAGAAGTTCCTTTATATTTAAATTTACTTCGAGGCCAAACCTTAATGCTCCTAAAGAGGATTATTAGGTAGCACCTAGGCCTTGGCTCATAATATTCACCTCCTTAAAAGAATTTATAAGGAATAGTTTACACGTTTTAAGGACAAGTAGTTGAGTGGGTAGGCTTCCGTCTAGTACTCGGGCACCCTTATGACAAGACAAGTAAATTACATGTTGCATATGGAGTATGAGTAGGGATGATAGAGTGATTCCCTAGAGCATACAGTGATAAGTACACTGAAGAAACAACAGCATCTAGGTCCCCTAAGGGCGGTCTTGGGAGTATATCGGGTGCAGACCTCCAATGGCTTGGATTCACGCCCGAGACTGAACAACCCATGGCAACTCTGATGTACTTTGACTCCGGACGAGGGTTTCTATGACCATGTAATGCCCATTCTAATAAGATGTGTATTGGATCCATTATTGATGGGACTGTGAGTCCTTACCCTTTTATGGGAACAGAACGAGGCAAGCTCTGGTCGTTCTAGTTGGGTAGGTGGATAAGGTGGGATTGTTGTGCACTCGGATATGAATGTGTGAGATTGATGAGCAGGAGTTGGGCCCCATTGCATGCTAGTATTTAATCAAGATGAGTAATAATAAACCTGATACATGCATAGCATATACCATAATTGTGTGACTAACTTTGTTAATATTTATTCCCCTATGTGGTTTCCTGGTGTATGCTGTATAGATTCCTTATATCTATTTAATACATGTTTGTATAATATCTATGGCTTCCCTTGCATGTGAAGTACATGGTTTGAGAGCTTATACTCACCCTTTTTTGTGTTGTGTGTCTGCTTTCCCCTTTGTGATCATCAGTTGCAGGTCAAGGTGAGCGCGAGCAGGACCTGGACTACTTGTAGTAAAGGATGTTGAATCGTGGACGTAGACTGTTTATACTCGTTATTGGTGTCGAGACTATTGTAGGTCCCGATGTTATGTTATGTTATATTATTATAATGGTTGTTATTGGGAGCCTGCGAGCCCCGTACCTTTTGAGTACACCATTGTTATAAAGAATCGATCTATGTTATAATGTTTATTTAAACTATGTGTTATGATCACCAATAAGAAAACACTCTCCTAATTTTCTTTTAAAAATAATCAGTGACTCCTCAATTAAGTAAGACGTTCCAGTGCGGGAATTAGTCCTAGTTAATCGAGGGTGTCACATTCTTCCTGTCGCTATTCGTGACATTCTCCCTAAAAATATGAGGGATGTGATAACAAGGCTGTGTATTTTTTTAATGTTATCTTTGTAAAGTTATTGACCCTGACATGTTGGCATCGTTGGAAGAGGAAGAAATTATTATACTATGTCAATTAGAGATGCATTTTGTAACACCCTAAATTTTAAAATAAAGGATTAATTAAGGAGATAAATATTAAATAATTAAATTTGGGTTATTTAATGTTCCAAAATATTAGAAATAAATAAATTGAGATTTTTGTAAACTGTTTATAATTTATTGGAACCAGATAAGCTGACAATAAGCCTAGTTAAAATATGGGTGTCGGACCAAGTATCTCCGATTGGGATGATATTGGTCAGGGCTGTTAAGGATATTATTGGGAATCTGTATGTATTTAGAATAATTTTTGGATAAAGTTTTGATCCCAAACTGAGATCCTGTTTGTCATAAAACGATGAATCTTTAAAGGGGGATTAAAAAATAAAGCCAAAAGGCCTATTTTCCCTTTTTATTTCCATCAGCTTCTTAGGTTCCTCTTAATAAACACTTTGCTACTTCTTATTCTTTATTCTTCTCCTTTATTTTCTCTTCTACTTTTCTTCAAAAACCCTAAGAAAAGGGTGGTGGCTCTCTTCTCCTCTCCTATTTTCGTTCTTGAAGAAGCTTGGAAGAGTTTGGAGCTTGAAGTCTCACCCTCCTTTCTCCTTATTTTCATGTGGCTTTTCCCTCTCTTGGAAAACTCTCTCATTCCCTCTTTTGAGGTAAGCTCTTGCTATTTCTCAAGAGTATGAACTATGGGTTGTTGGGTTTTGATGTTGGGAAAGTGATTTAATGAGTGTTGTTGGGTTATTAGAGAAACCCTAACCTTATGATTTGGGGGGAAATGCAAAATATGAGTGAAGAAGCATGTATTATGTTGATACTTATTATTGGTGAGAGACACGCTGTCATTGTCGGGTCAAATAAAAAGTTAAATTAATATAGTATAAGGTGAACAACCTTAGTCGTCTCTCGAGGACCTTAGTTCAATTAGTTACACTCAATTTAAGTATAACAAAGGGAGGGTTTGTGTTGAGATTGAAAAGAAAATTAAGTGATTATATAATAGTTTAAAAAGTAAATTTATGAGTAAGAATAATCAAATTTAGAAACAACCAACCCAAGGAATTAATAAATCTTTAGTTAACTAATCATTGATCACAAATAGGATTAAATATAATTAATTTCTCAACCTTGAATCATTTTGAATCCCTAAATGATTATATTCTAGAAAATCTTCTAGAATTGAATTGATGAACTAATAAGAATAATCAATCGATATATTCTTATTAATTACTAAAATAACTTTAAAACCATAATTTGATTGAGTTAAGAAACTAAATAGAAATCTCTTATTTAGTGACTTAATCTTTGTTCACAAATTGATTATTGATTAACCCACCAACATCAGTTTAGATTATAGATTATTTAATTATATACCAATTGGTTATACACTTAAATAATCTACCATCATAAGTGTTTGAGATACAAAGAAAAGTAATTATCTTCAATCAAAATATTAAGAGCAAGAACTCAAAGTTAACATAAAGAAAAATTAAATTCCTTGAGTTGATTTTAAAAGATTAAGCTTCCATGATAATTTTTAACAATGAAAGCTAATATTAAATTAACTATAACTTTGATTATAAAAGTAAATAACAAATAATAAAATTAACTTACTTGATATTGAGGAAGGGAAATGAAAACCATAACTTGAGGGATGGAATATAGAACAAAGAAATAAAGCAAGAGAAAGAACTAAAACTTAAGAAACTAAAGCAAAGATATAGAAATGTAATGAAAACTAAAGCATGTATTTCTTATGTATCTCTTGTGTATCTTCCTTGCAACTTCAAGCATCTATTTATAGGCAAGATATCATGATACTATACATTCATTTTCTGATCATTAATGCATTTTTTCAATATTGGTGGGCTTGAAATTATAATAATTCAAAAGAAGATAATGGTAGGTGTTGAAATTCATTCTCCTCTTTATCTTCTCCACCTTGCTAGTCAAATATGACCATCTAGATGGCCGAATTTTGAAAAACCTTCGACATTAAAGTTGTAGATCACTGTCTTATTGAGAATTTGGAGCAAGAATGAGGTCATTTAGACATCTACAGCTCCAGATATGTGTATTTTGGTGAACTATGTCAATGCTGGTGGGACACATGAGGGTTGATTGATTCAAGCTCCATTTCTTCATTTTTTCCGATGCAAAATAACCAAATCTGATCATCATGATGTAGGCCTTTGTCTTATATTTCCATGGGCTCTAAGATTAGCCCATTTGGATCACAAAAGCCCAAGTTATGGCCAAAACAAGGCAAGATACTCAAGATATATACAAAAAATGAAAATTGAACCATATATACATAATATTTCAATTTAACTAAACAACATAAAACTTAATTAAAATACTATTATTAAACATAGTAATTATATAATAAACCGCAAGTGTAAAACTATAAGAAGTGTATTAAAATTGATTTATCAAATTCCCCCACACTTAAGCTTTTGCACTCCAGGGCAAAACCAAACCAAAAACTAAAATGAGAAACAACAGAAAAAGTTTTTTTTTTCAAATTGATTTTTAAAGTATAAAATAATAAGTAATACACATCATCCCTTATATCAAAAAGTCATGATAAGTGTGAATAAGAAGCATTACATACTAGTTACACAAATTGAGTGATCAAATCAAAGAATGGATGAAAATGTGATAGATGTTCTCTTCATGTTGTCTATATCTCAATTGCTTGGGTTTGTGTATACTCTCATAAATCACCCAAATAAATTAGCACTACCATAGGCTTGACAAATTTCTAATTTCTATATTTGAACACATATGCATGCAGAGATCAAAGGACTTTGTTAAGGTTGTAATGGGGCCAAGGTGATACAGGGTGGATAAAATGAAATAGTATGGCTAAACTTAGGATTGAAAAAGAGCAATGGAGTAAGTGATTCACTGATTGTGGAAGTACATTTTGAAACTCAATACTTAACAAAATGAAACATGATGGAGGATAAAACATGAGAATAAATCCTCCTGATTATTTTCATACATATATTTACCACTTCTTTTTTTTCTTTTTCTTCTTTTTTTTAACATTTCCTTTTTATTTTTTTTACTTTCTTTTTTGAACAATGAAACAACAACATACATATCTTGGGTACATTTCCACAATCATCAAGAACCTTTATTCATAGTAATTCTAAAACTCCTAATCAATTCCTAAGCAAAGGTGATCATGTTTTTTTTTGGCTATTGGCTAATTATGTGGCTAAATCAAGAAATGGATATAGGCTCAATGTGGGTCACAATGGAAAATGTGCAAGGTAAGGCATATGGCTAGTGGTTGGTTAAAGTAAAAATGGCCTTAATCACATCAAAGCATGCACATGGAACATAATACATCAAAAAGAAATAAGTCAAGTTCTAGAGTACTAATAAATAAGGGTTAATGAAGAAAAAGGAAAGATGGCATAATATGATCCATCCAATTAAGCTCAAAATCTCACTGAGGATGGTCAATCTATCACAATTCATATACAATTTGATCTTTACAAATAACTTATTAAATTAATATGCAAGGAAATTATTCACAACATGTCATGAAATATTGGATAAGGTGATTTAATTACTCATTACTGAGAAAAATTTAAAAAAATTAGTAAAGGGTATACAGAATTTAAAATAAAAAAAACTAAAAAATGATGATTTTTTTATGGACAAGAAACAAAGAAGGGAAAATAAATCATAACCAAATATTGGTGTCAAGATCCGGTTCCTTATGCTTCTTGCTCTGTACTTTTTTTTTTCAAGGGCGCTTAGTAACGAAGATACTTACAACAAATTAGTCAGTTCAATTGCATGTGAAATGATTAGTATAACTGAACAATTTAATTGTGTCATATAACCCAATTTCATGGGACTTGTGTTAGAACCCAAAAGAAAAATATCATCAACACAACCATGAGTAGCATCAAGAGCAATAACATACATCTTAATTCATTCGTATGCCTATAGAAAGACTCTGCTATATCATCCATTAAGAGAAAATAAAGAACCTGATGATTGATTAGTGGTGAGGTGTGGCTCCGATCTGAAAGAAAAGGATGAAGGCAAAGTGTAGCGGCTGGAGAATAATGAAGATGATGTTTATGGTTGCAGAATGGTTGATGTCGAATGGAAATGATTCCGGTGAAGGTAAAGGCAAAGGCGCGGTACTAAAGTAAAGATAGTGGCTATATGTGTGTGTGTGTTTTTTTCTGTTTTTTTTTAAAATTGATAAAGAAGGTGAAACGATTGTGGTTATCCGAGTGAGATTTGTTGTGAGGATGCGTCTCAAGAGTTTGGACTCTTTACTCGGCCCTTCCCAACAAAAGTACTCATGACAAAAAAAAATATTTTTTATTTTAAAACAAAAAAATTAAACAAAAGTGATACTGAAACTATATAGTGAAGGATACGTCTCAAGACTTTGGTTCTCAAAGATGCATCTTTATGATTTTAGATGCAACTTTCCCAAATTAATCTTTACTCTGTCTATCCCTCACAAAAAAATAATAGAATATATATATAACTCAGACCCCCCCACATTTATTCAAGACATTGTCCTCAGTGTCTTATATGATTTCCACAGTCTTTTTTTCTCTTTTTTTTTTATTTTTTTTATTTTTTATTTTAATATAGATAAAAGTGAGAAAGAAGTTATAACCGAAGGGTGGTGTCTGGTTCTGGATTCTTTCGCTTGTGTGTGTGATCCTTATCTTGCTTCAAAAGAGGTTGAGGTTGGGGTAAAAAGCTCTATAAAATATCAATCAATTCATCTATATTTGATGAAGCATGAATGAATGATCGATCATCTTGAGTTATAAGGCCCTGTTCCATAGCGTTATCTACAAACATTAACAAACTATCATAAAAACCATTACTATTTAACAATCCTAATGGCTTTTTATGAAGGTTCATGCTACACCATGATGCAATGCAAAATATTTCCTCAAAAGTACCAAAACCTCCAGGAAGTGCAATAAAGGCTTCAGCATGTATAACCATACGAGCCATTCGTTGATGGATGCTTGTAACTTTTACCTCAGTTCCTACAGCAATAGCTGGTGTAATACCTACATGTTGTAGGATGATACTAGAGACGTTGCTTTCTTCAACTAGTGCAGACAGTGCCATGGAGCCTCTCAAACCCTGTACTCCTCCTCTATACAAGACCTTTATTTCTTTCACAGCCAATAGTTTTCCCAACTTAGTAGCTGCTATTAGGTACTCCTTACAATTACCATTGTTGGATCCACCAAACACACAAATGGATTTGATTTTTTTCATCTTTTTTTGTGTTTTCCATATAGAGTTATGCGCCCTTATATAGATGAAAACTGAGATGAAATAATTGATGAAAGATAAAAAGTTTACATAATTATTATTAGATAAAAAGAAATGATGGTAATGAAGAAATTTGAAAAGACATGATTGAAGAAAATAAAAATAGGTAATTTTAAAAGTCAAAGCGAATTCAGAAAAGTAAAACATTGAAAACAATAGTAAATATGTACAGTAGTTGTGATTGTGGCTCACATCTTCCTCTGGTTTTACATCCAGTAACGGCTTAAACACCTTCTATGAGTCGAGGTTTTTGCTACCCATCCATTTTTATTATAAACTGGCAAACAGGGTCATTTAACGCCAGATTCCCAAGGCTATAGTTTTCTTTTTGTTGAATGAATAGATCATATAATTTCAGAAGGACTCCTTGAACAATTCCACATGGATGCGTCTCAAGAGTTTGGATTAAGTTATCCAAGTTCTCTTTACTCAGTCCATCCTTTATAAATTTAATTTTGTCCTCTCGATTAATAGATACCATTCTAGGGTTTCTACAACGTGTATCACAATTCCATCTTGCACACTTATGGCAAACTCCCATCCTCTTAGCTCTTCATTTTTTAGAATAAGAACTACGTCCCATACCTGGTAAATGTTTTATATAAGATTTATGTAATTCACCAGAAAGACGTACCTTTGCTTCAATAAGCCAACGAACATCCTCTGGAATGCCAAAATATTTGAGTAGTTTTAACCTTTGAACTCGAGCTTTGTAAATTTTTACAACCACATCGTGTGGAAGTGTAGGGAATCTTTCCTTAAGTTTTGCAAGGGTTTGTTCCATTGTCAGATTACTTTGAAGTTGTAGCTGTTTAGAAAAGAGAGAATAGAAAACGAGGTTATAGAGAATAGTAGAGATGAAGAAGGTGAAAAGGTGATAGGTTGCCTTCTATCAAGCACTTGTTTAACGTCACGAGCCTGACGATGACCTTTTAACTACTGCAAGAAAATGATAATAATGCCAAAACAATAATAGTAATAATGATTGAGACAAGTGTTAGCACCGAAAAAATGATGATGTAACTAATTAATATCCATTTTTTTATTTTTTTATTTTTTATTTATTATTTTTTTAACTTTTGTTATTAGGAAAAATTAGTCAAAATATTTGGCATCACACAAATACACCTCCGTATCTATGTGCTCTTGGAACCCTTGAAACAAAGGTTTAAGTCGGTGCCCATTTACCTTGAAAACCTTGTTTGTCGCTTTATCTGAAATTTCAATCACACCATAAGGAAAGATATTAGTTATTTCAAATAGGCCTGCCCATTTAGAGCGAAGCTTACCAGATATGAGCTTTAGACGTGAATTGTACAATAAAACTTTTTGTCCAATGAAAAAGTTTTTTCTCAAGACCTGTTTGTCATGAAAGGATTTGGCTTTTTCTTTATAGGTTTTAGAACTTTCATAAGCTTCCAAACGAATTTCTTCCAGTTCCTGTAGTTGGAGTTTCCTTTCTTTACCAGCCTCATTTAAGTCTAGGTTACATTGTTTTACTACCCAATAAGCTTTGTGCTCAATTTCTACAGGTAAGTGACATGATTTTCCAAAAACAATCCTATAGGGTGACATTCCAATAGGTGTTTTATAAGCTGTTCTATAAGCCCAAAAAGCATTTTCTAACCTTTTACTCCAATCTTTCCTATTTGGTTGTACTATTTTTTAAAGGATCATTTTTAATTCCCGATTAGATACTTCAGCTTGCCCATTTGTTTGGGGATGATAAGGTGTTGAAACCTTATGCATAACTCCATATTTTTTAAGAAGGGACTCCATTTTACGGTTGCAAAAATGTGATCCTTGATCACTAACAATGGCTTTAGGAACACCAAACCTGCAAAATATGTGTGATCTAACAAAATCTACAACAACTTTAGAATCATCAGTTCGAGTAGCTTTAGCTTCAACCCATTTAGACACATAATCGACCGCAAGTAGTATATAAACAAAACCAAAAGATACAGGGAAAGGTCCCATGAAATCTATGCCCCAAACATTAAAAATTTCACAAAATAACATGGGTTGTTGAGGCATCTCATTTCTACAAGATATGTTTCCCATTCTTTGACATCGTTCGTAAGATTTACAAAATGTATATGGATCACGAAAAATTGTTGGCCAATACAAACCAGATTCTAATACTTTCCTTGCTGTACGTTGAGGTCCAAAATGTCCACCACATGCATATGTATGACAAAATGTAAGAATGGAATAAAATTCATTTTCAGGTACACACCTTCTAATGACTTGATCACTACAAAGTTTCCATAAGTAAGGATCATCCCAAACATAGTATTTAGAATCACTTTTTAGTTTTATTATTTGTTGTTTAGATACATGTATGGGAGTAACAGAAGCAACTAAGTAGTTTACCAAATTAGCAAACCATGGAGTGGAATCATGTATTCCCATAAGTTGTTCATTAGGGAAATCATCTCTAATGGAAATTGGGTCAAGTTCTTTTTTAATTCTGCTTAAGTGATCAGCCACCAAATTTTCTATCCAATTTTATCCCTAATTTCAATGTCAAATTCTTGGAGCAGCAACATCCACTTGATTAATCTTGGTTTTGCATCTGGTTTCTTTAAAAGGAACTTTAATGCTGCATGATCTAAAAATACAACCACTTTTGAACCGAGCAAATAAGATCTAAATTTATCAAGAGCAAACATAATCACAAGTAGTTCTTTTTCCGTGGTAGTATAGTTTATTTGTGCAGTATCTAAAGTTCGTGAAGCTTAGTAAATAACATGTTGTACTTTACCTACTCTTTAAGCAAGAACAGCTCCTAATGCATAATTTGATGCATCACACATAAGTTTAAATGGATGTGACCAATCTGGTGCCTGGATGATAGGAGTGGTAGTTAAAGCTTTCTTTGAGCAATTAAAAGCCTCTTTACATTTGTCATTAAAGTCAATTGTTATATTTTTTTGTAGTAAGTTAGATAACGGAAGGGCTATCTTACTGAAGTTTTTTATAAACCTTCTATAGAAACCTGCATGACCAAGAAAAGAACGAATATCTCGCACACAAGAAGGATAAGGTAATTGAGAAATTACATCAATTTTTGCAGGATCTACTTCTATGCCTTTTTTAGATACTACATGGCCTAAAACTATTCTTTCTTCTACCATGAAGTGGCATTTCTCATAATTAAGAACAAGGTTAGTTTCAATGCATCTATGTAATACTTTATCTAGACTATTTAAGCAAGCATCAAATGATGAACCATATACTGTGAAATCATCCTTAAATACTTCCATGCATTTTTCAAGAAAATCAGCAAAGATACTAATCATGCATCGTTGAAAGGTACCAGGGGCATTGCATAAGCCAAAAGGCATCCTCTTATAAGCAAAAGTGGCAAAAGGACATGTAAATATTGTTTTTTCTTGATCTTCTAGTGCAATATAAACTTGGAAGTAACCTGAAAATCCATCTAGAAAGCAGTAATGTGACTTACCTGCCAGTCGTTCCAATATTTGATCAATGAAAGGTAAAGGAAAGTGATCCTTTCGGGTTGCTTTGTTAAGTTTCCTGTAATCAATGCATACTCGCCAACTATTTTGGATTCTGGTAGGAATTAGTTCATCATTTTCATTTTTAACCACTGTGATTCCAGACTTTTTGGGAACCACTTGTACAGGGCTGACCCAAGTACTATCTGATATAGGGTAAATGATGCCAGCTTGTAATAATTTTGTTACCTCTTTTTTAACTACATCAAGGATCTGAGGATTAAGTCTTCTTTGTGGTTGCCTTACTGGTTTAACTTCTTCCTCTAATAGAATTCTATGCATACACATGGAAAGGCTAATACCTGGGATATCTGCCAAAGTCCAACCAATTGCTTTCTTATGCTTCCTAAGAATCTGCAACAACCTTGTTTCTTGATCAACATTTAATTTGTTAGAAATAATCACTGGAAGATTCTTATCTTCCTTTAAATATGCATACTTTAAATGTTCAGGAAGAGGTTTTAACTCTAACATAGGAGGCTGCATTATTGAAGAAATCAATTTGGTTGAATTTGTCTTAGCAACTTGTACTTCAACATAATCAGATGTATTTGTAACTACTTTAATCAAATTATTACACTCTGATTCTTTTAAAACAACATCTAGAACTATATTTTCTGTTTTAAGGGAGTTTGGATCATTATTATCATTAAGCAGGTATTTCTCAATTTCAGTACACACATTGCATTGATGAGAATCCATGCATGAATCACAAACAAATAAATCACAAAAATCAGACAATACAGGAAAATCAACATCATCAAATAACTTAATAATATTATCATCAACTAAATCAGTTATTAAGTCAATTTGAAAAATAGAATGATCCTCAGTAGGATGCTTCATAGCATCTAAAATGTTGAATCTAACCACACTATCTCCAAATTCCATAGAAAGTGTTTCTGCATGCACATCTATCTTTGTTCTAGCTATTTTTAAGAATGGTCTATCTAAAATTATTGGAGCTTTATTGGTGGAATTCTCACTTTCCATATCTAGAACATTAAAATCTACAGGAATAATTAAATCGTTAACTTTAACAAGGACATCTTCAATAATTCCTGCGGGATGTACAGAGCTTCGATTTGCTAATTGTATAACCATACCTGTAGTTTGCAAAGGTCCAAGGAAAAGTGAAGTAAATACAGTCATAGGCATAACATTAATAGATGCACCTAAGTCTAGCATGGCATTTTCAAATTTGTTATTGCCTATTATGCATGGAATGGTAAACGTCCCAGGATCTTTACATTTTTCTGGTATATATGACAAAGGTTTCTCAATTAATGTAGACATATTTCTACTTATGTTAATCCTTTCATTGCCTTTTAGTCTTTTTTTATTAGTGTATAGTTCTTTAAGGAATTTGGCATATCTTGGGATTTGCTTGATGACTTCTAATAAAGGTATATTTACCTCTACTTTTCTAAATGTTTCCAAGATCTCCTCATCCATTTTCTTATTTTGTATAGATTTTTGTCTTTATGGAAATGGAAGAGTGATATGTTGTTTATCAGGACCAGCTGCAGAAGGAGGATTTGTAAGAGATATATCATTACTATTATTACTTGAACTATCTAAAATTTCTTCTGCATGTTTTTTGTGACAATAGTATTTTCAGTTTGTTGTTGTTTTTCTGGTCCATGGATAGCTTTACCAGATCTTAAAGTAATTGCACTTATATTTTTAGGATTGATAATTGTCTAAGCTGGCAACTTATCTGAACCTTGAGACTGCAAATGGTTTAAAGATGTAGCCAATTGACATATCTGATTTTCAAGAGTTTGAATTGTAGCCTCAGTTCTTTTTTAAAAGTTCAAATTATTTACTGACATTTGCTTTATCAATTCTTCCAAATTTGATTTCTCAGTGGAAGGTGCAGCTATTTGTGTAGCTTGTTGTTGAATATGAGAAGGTTGATAAGGTCTGCTTGGTCCAGTATTTACCTGAAAAGGTGCATGAGGTTGTTGTGAAGAATTGCCCCATCTTAAATTAGGGTGATTCCTCCAACCAGGATTATATTTGTTAGAAGAAAGATCATAATTATTATGTTGTTGTTGTGGTCTGTTATTGTATAAGTTGGCAGCACATACTTGAGGATTTTCATCGGGAATTTTAGCTTCCTACAATGTAGGACAACAATCAGTATAATGATCTAATGAAGTACAAATAGAACATACCTTAGCAGGGGTTGCAGGTTGTTGTTTTTGAGACACAATAATATTTTTCATAAGTGTTGCTAGTTCAGCAAATTTTCTTTCCCATTTTTTATCTCCATCATTAGTAGTTTCAATTTCATGGACTCCTCTAATTACTACAGAATTATTTCTAGTGGCATGTTGTTGAGCATTAGCAGTCATGTTCTCAATTAAAGTTTTTGCTGCATTTGTAGTTTTATTTTGCAAAGCACCACCACTAGCTGCATCAACCAAAGTTCTATCATTGGATTAAGATCTTCATAGAAATATTGTATTAGAAGTTGGTCTGTAATTTGGTGATGGGGATAACTAGCACATAATCTTTTAAATCTTTCCCAGTATTCATAAAGATTTTCCCGGTCATGTTGTCGGATGCCACATATTTCTTTTCTAATTGAGGAAGTTCTTAAAGCGGGGAAACATTTTTCAAGAAACATTCTCTTTAGGTCATCCCAACTTGTAATGGAGCCAGGAGGAAGGTAAAATAACCAATCCTCAGCGATATTTGCTAGGGAGAAAGGAAAAGCTTTAATTTTTACATGTTCTTCTGAAACCCCTTCAGGTTTCATGGTAGAGTAAAGGATATGAAATGCTTTTAAGTGTTTATGAGGATCTTCACCTGCACGACCATAAAACTTTGGTAACAAATGAACTAAACTAGTTTTAAGCACAAAAGGAACATCTTCCTCAAGATATAAGATGCATGATGTTTGATTAGTGACATCTGGTGTAGCTAGTTCTTTTAATGTCTTTTCAGCCATGTTATACAAATACTCAGAAGTTGAAGGTTTAGTTTCACTACTTATGCTATTAGCTAGAATATTATTATTATTATCATTATTATCTAATAGTTTCTTAGATGATCTAACTAATTGATGAAATGTTCTATCTATTTCAGGATCAAAAGAATATAATGGTTCAGGATTAGATCTAGTCATACACAATACATCTACATATATTGTAACAAAATACTACAACTATGTAATAAAAGGAAAAAGTTATTATTTTAATTATGAAATGCTTAGAACATATATTTAAAAATTTAAAGATTTTTTTATATTTATATATTTTTTTCAATGGTTGAAAATGAGATTACTAGAGAATAAATAAGAATATAATAAAGTGGAATTTTTTTTTAATTTTTTTATATGCTCACATTCAACCAAACATGAATATCTTCAACACACCTACAAAAAAAAAATGTAAAACATATTAGGTAATTGAATGCAAATAATTAGGACCAAAGGTCCCCGGCAACGACGCCAAATTTGACACGCTGTCGTTGTCGGGTCAAATAAAAAGTTAAATTAATAGAGTATAAGGTGAACAACCTTAGTCGTCTCTCGAGGACCTTAGTTCAATTAGTTACACTTAATTTAATTATAACAAAGGGGGGTTTGTGTTGAGATTGAAAGGAAAATTAAGTGATTGTATAATAGTGCAAAAAGTAAATTTATGAGTAAGAATAATCAAATTTAGAAACAACCAACCCAAGGAATTAATAAATCTTTAGTTAACTAATCATTGATCATAAATATGATTAAATATAATTAATTTCTCAACCTTGAATCATTTGGAATCCCTAAATGATTATATTCTAGAAATTAGTTACTAAAATAACTTTAAAACCATAATTTGATTGAGTTAAGAAACTAAATAGAAATCTCTTATTTAGTGACTTAATCTTTGTTCTCAAATTGATTATTGATTAACCAACCAACATCAGTTTAGATTATAGATTGTTTAATTATATACCAATCGGTTATACACTTAAATAATCTACCATCATAAGTGTTTGAGAAACAAAGAAAAATAATTATCTTCAATCAAAATATTAAGAGCAAGAACTCAAAGTTAACATAAAGAAAAATTAAATTCCTTGAGTTGATTTTAAAAGATTAAGCTTCCATGATAATTTTTAACAATGAAAGCTAATATTAAATTTACTATAACTTTGATTATAAAAGTAAATAACAAAAAATAAAATTAACTTACTTGATATTGAGGAAGGGAAATGAAAATCATAACTTAAGGGATGGAATATATAACAAAGAAATAAAGCAAGAGAAAGAACTAAAACTTAAGAAACTAAAGCAAAGATATAGAAATGTAATGAAAACTAAAGCATGTATTTCTTATGTATCTCTTGTGTATCTTCCTTACAACTTCAAGCATCTATTTATAAGCAAGATATCATGATACTATACAGTCATTTTTTGATCATTAATGCATTTTTTCAACATTGGTTGGCTTGAAATTACAATAATTCAAAAGAAGATAATGGTAGGTGTTGAAATTCATTCTCCTCTTTATCTTTTCCACCTTGCGAGTCAAATATGACCATCTATATGGCTGAATTTTGAAAAACCTTCAACATGAAAGTTGTATATCTTTGTCTTATTGAGAATTTGACGCATAAATGAGGTCATTTGGACATCTACAACTCTACATATGTGTATTTTGGTGAACTATGTCAATGCTGGTAGGACACATGAGGGCTGATTGATTCAAGCTCTATTTCTTCATTTTTTTCAAATGCAAAATAACCAAATTTGATCATCATGATGTAGGCGTCTGTTTTAGCTTTCCATGGGCTCCAAGATTAGCCCATTTGGATCAAAAAAGCCCAAGTTATGGCCAAAACAAGGCAAGATACTCAAGATACATACAAAAAATGAAAATTGAACCATATATACATAATATTTCAATCTAACTAAACAACATAAAACTTAATTAAAATACTATTATTAAACATAGTAATTATATAATAAACCCCAAGTGTAAAACTATAAGAAGTGTATTAAAATTGATTTATCAGTGAGGCGAAATGATGTTATTGATGGTGAATGGCCATTAATAAGGCTTAATAACTGATGATGGTTATTAGAAACCATCAATGTGGGAACCCATTAATGGGTTTGACATTAAAAGTGCATAATAATAAATGTAGACACCTAAACCGTGGTGATTGTGGTAGAATGAATGAAATAAATTGGGACTTGAGAGTTAAGATGCTGGAAGACACCAAGTAAATGAATATGAACGTTAGGCCGAGGTGGTTGAATAGAAAATAATTATGTGATGTATTGTGATGTAGGAAATACCTCCAGTGACGAGGCAGAACCATCTGACCGCGGTGATTACTACTTCTCTTAAGGTAGAAGGGGGTAACTATTCTAAATGCATGATTTCATCTATTGATGATGTGAAAATAGGTGTATATGATTGTGCTTAATGATTGCTTGTGTGGAAGATGTAATGATTTCATGATTTGAGTGCATTTAGAATGATTGATTTTATGTGGCATATATTTGGAATGATGAATATGATATTAAACTGGTCTGAGCCGGAGTCAATGATCCGGTGTGGGACCAGCCACGAGAGCCAGTAGATGGATGAGGTTTTATACCGGTGCTGTATGTATCTGGTATGATTATGTGGTATCCTAATGAGAGGAGACCGATCTTTATGTCCGAAGTTTTACCTGTTAAGTCAGTATCACACACAGAACGGATGAAGTGACATCCGTATTGTGGTACCGGTATCGAGACTGGATTAGATATTGTGTTGAATATGTTGATGGAATATGTCATGATGGTTTGAGACCATGTTTTGAATTGAAATGAATGATGTGAAATATCCTAATTACATATATATGTGAATTGATAATTGTGATTGCCATTAACTGCCAATGTGTATGATTGGCATTTGCATCCATGGCATATCATTCGCTGCTTATATGGAATGTTAAGGGTTCCAATAGGCAGGCCCAGTGGGAGGGCGGCCCAGTGCACCGGTATACTGTTATTGCTCCCTAGTGATTCAGGGAATCACGAAGCCGCCCTTAGTTTGGTGACGAGGCACCCTATGTGGCAGGCCCTGTGGGAGGGCGGCTCTATGATGAGTAGTTTACCTTGGTGTCCAACGGGGCACGACTCCCTTGATGTATGTTTGGGGGAGACCCGTAGCACTTTGCCAAGTAGGGCCATGATTGATGATCCGCAGTCACGGGGTGACTAGTGCTACAGATGGGCGAGAGCGGTTTGGTACCAGTAAAAGTATGATGTTGTAAGCATGCATGAATTGAGATATAAGTGTACACATTTTACTACTGCAGTAGGGGCATAGTAGCACACTATGCTTGTCCCACATTTGATATATTGTTGTGTCCCACAGTCGGATCCGTACTTGAAAATGATTCCATTGTGCATATGCATTAGCTTTAAGAGCATTTGCGTATAGCCAGAGATATGCCTAGTTGATAGCCCGTGGTGGCGATGGATGGTTATTAAATAGAGGGATAGTAAGCTGAGGTACTGACAATAAAAGTGTGATGATTACTGAGAATGTTAAGGATATACTATATATGATGTTGCCTTGTAAATATACTTATTTGGACATGTATTATGCTGAGATAGAGTGATGTATCATGTGTATGGAACTTGTGATATTTTCTTGAAAAATGAATGTAATGCACACATGTATAAATATCATCATAATGTATGACTTTGGTATATTTGGATTATGTTACTCACCTCCTAGTTGCCATTTTTAAGTTTGATGTACGTGTGATGTAAACTCCTACTCTTTTGGAGGTCGAGGATTGTTGAAGGTAAATGCGGAAGGAAATATGGGTGAGCCTTGGCCGGCATATATATTTATTTTTATATAGCATATAGTGTGTATATGCTTATTTTGAAGTTAAGTTGATAATAGTTGATTTTGGAGGTCATGTAGGAAAATTAGACCTTATGTGTACGGCTAACTTTCATTAATGACCTTGATAATGTATGAATAATGTTATTATTATGAAATTATATTTCTATTGCTTAACAAATTGATGAGGCATCTTTCATCCTCTTTTGGTAGATATTTTAATAACTCTTGAATTTAATTTCATCTTCCGCTTTCCCCTTATGACAGCCTCAAGTCCGGTCGTCTGAGGTGCACTCTGATACCTTTCTCATATCTTCATATATGAGATAGGTTATTCAATGATTCGGGGTAATTACTCGGTATTATATATATTGAATTTCTTCTCCTTACAATTTACCCCTATTTTCAGGCCGGGGTGTTACATATTTCCCTCTTTTCTTTTTCAACATCATGGTGCACTTAATCATTCACTTAGTCAGAGGGGTGAGGTTATGTGGTCCTGTGTTTTTAGGTGGATGTATCTCATTGAGCAATAAATGAAGATATTGAAAGGGTATGTCAAAAACCAACACCGTCCAGAAGCATCGATCATACTACGGCATGTGGAAGAGGAGGTAATTAAGTTTTGTAATGAATACATGTCCCAAGTTAATAGTATCAGGATTCCTAGAACACGCCATGAGGGAAAATTTACCCGTAAAAGTACAATTGGGCTAAAATGGAAGAGCAAGTCATGAGATGAAGTGCTTCAGGCATATTTGTATATATTAAACAACACAAACGAAATGTTGCCTTATTTAGATGAGCACATATACCTAGTGAAGAGAAAAAACCCAAGAATGTTTGAGAGTTAGGTGTTGAAGGAGCATAACAAAACTTGCATGTAGTGGTTTAGAATGACTATCATAAAAGATTCATCAACATCTACAACCCTACAACGTCTAGCTCAAGGACCCAATTTTGATGTCTTTACTTTTAATGGGTATGACATAAACAAGTACTCATTTTATACAGAGGAATCAGACGATAAGAGCACAATGTAGAATAATGGTGTTATGCTAATGGTTGAGTTGATGCATTTCTCCACTGCAAAAGATAAGAATCCTGTAATGGCCGAGTTGTGTTATTTTGGTGTAATTGGAAAAAATATGAGATGTCAATTACGATTCATTCACAGTACCTGTGTTTAAATGCAAATGGGTGGACAATAGTATAGGTATATAAGTATTAATTTTAGTAGTTTGTATATGTATATATGTTAGAAAAACCTTTTTTAGTTTTAGTAGCTTTAGGTTTAGGAGTTTGTATATATACAATATTCTATTCGATATATATGTTTCCTTGTATTGGGTCACTTTGGTTGTTTGTAGGTTTGGGGTGATAGAAAAACAAACAGATATTTTAAAAAAATCCTATCTACGAACTTAGTTCTATCTTTAACTGAGTTTGTAGGGGTCTATGAACTCGGTTTAAGCAAAGGCCAATTTCATAGATGGACCTAGAAACAAAATATGAACTTGGTTTAAGAAACAATCGAGTTCATAGATTGACCCAAACACAAAATATAAACACAGTTTAAGTAGCAACTGAGTTCATAGATTGACCCAAAAACAAAATATGAACTTGGTTTGTCTTAAACTAAGGTCATAGATTGGCTTTATGAACTCAGTTTTACGAACCAAGTTCAAACCTTTGTTACCTATGAACACGGTAGGAATGAACTTGCTCTATCAACCAAGTTCGTTGTGACATCCTCAATTTAACTAGGACAAATTCCCACACTGGAACGTCCTACTTAATTAAGGAGTCACTAAAAATAGAAGTTTTTTATTGAATGGTGATCATCAGCACACGATTTTAAAATAAATATATTACATAGATGGATTATTTCAACATGAGAGTATTTAAAAGAGTACGGAGCTCACAGGCTCCCAACAATTACTACAAAATGAAAGCATAATAGAAATGTCAAGTCTATAATGATCTCGACACAAACAGAAAATATACACACAAGTGACGCTTTTAAATTGGCGGCTCCTACTGCAAATATTCCAAGTCCTGCCCACGCTTGGCTTGTCCTTCAACTGATGATCACGGAGAGGAAAAACAACATACACAACAACAAAAGGGGTGAGTACAAAGCTCTCAACCCATAACATATACATACAAGGGTGGCTTAATATTTTAAATTACAAAGATTACATATAGCATAACTTAGAACAGAAATACAAAACTTCACATACACAATTATCAATAACAATCAGAAGGTCAGTCATATAATGATGGCATGCTATGCATCTGTTAGATTCAATTACTGTAAGTTGTAATTCGTTACCAATATGCAATGGGGCCCAACTTCCATTCCTCAATCTCATATATCAATAATCATGTGTATAATCCGCCACCCTTATCTCCCCTGCCCAACTAGAGCGACCGGAACTCTCCTCGTTCTGGTTTTCACAAATGAGTAGGGACTCATAGTCCTGATCATCAAATGGCCAGTCACATATCACACATCATCACAGAACGGGCACTCCACGGTCATAGAAAATCCCGCCTCTTGTCGAAGTATACTAGAGTTTGCTACGGGCTGTCTGGCGACGGGCGCAAATCCGATGCCACTTGGAATTCTCGCCTTCGGTGGTACTCCCTAGACTGCCCTCGGGTATCGAGGCATGGCATATTCTTCAGTGTACCCCTCACTGTATGCTCTAGGGGATTTTTCCAACATCCCTCCTCAACTCCAATGTAAAATGCCATGTTCTTATCTCAATTACTTAGGGTACCCAGAGTCTAGACGAAACTTAACTCTCATGTAGCGTATTTGTCCTTAAAACTCATAAATATCTAACCATAAATCTTTTCATGTGATAGGGGCTAAGTCTCAAGATTCAATATTACTAAAAATTCACTTCATGAGAAATTTCAAAGTTATTTACTGATAATTTCTTTAGGAAAATTCTCTATTGTAAAATATACAATTTATTTATGTAATAGATATCTAAGCAAAATGAGTAATCATAAATTGCAATCATGTTTCTTATAACTTAATAAAATTTAACGTTGCCTTAAGTGTAAGGTATAAAAGTTTCTCTTGATTTTTCAATTACTAAAGTCGTTTTGTCATATTTACTTATAATAAACTAAATAATTTAATTTTGTCTTTCTAAAATTTTTCATAAAATAATAAATGAAATAATTCCTTATTTATAAGATAATCCTTCTATTTCTATATTGATAATAAAAGGCTCCCTTTTTTCTAAGGTGATATACAAAGTAGTAAATTTTCCATCTCTTTGTTCAAAACTTTGTTTTTGTCGTATTTTATCTAGAAAAGTCCGATTTAAGTGATTCCAAAGCCAAAAGTGTTTAACTTTGAAAATACTAACTAAATAAAGTAAAGTGAAAAGTAAAATCCGTCCATAAAACAACCCCTACATGAAATTTCACTAAATGCCAAAGTTTGTCGTTCTAACGTTCGTAAAAATGCGTTTAAGGACAAATAATTCATCCAACCAATTTTTCTTCTTTGGGTATTTTTCTCATGCTCAAAATTCATTTTTCATGCCACAAAATAATCCTCCAAAATAGTTTTTCCATTTTCTTTCGTTTGCCCATAAAAACACGTTTTATACTGTTTTCGATGTTTCGTTCGCGCCTAACTCGGGTCCTTTTTTATTCCTTTATGATTTACCATATCCATAATATTTTTATAATCACAAATATTCCTCAAATATTTGAATATACAACAGCAACAAAAATTCTAAATATTCACCAAGAATTAATTCTAAAATTCATGTAAATTACTTCCTTAATGTCATAAACTTATTGTTTTATTATTATAACTAAAAGTCACTTGCTTTTATTCTTAGTAATAATAATAATAAATCCAGAATTACCATTTTACATTAAAATTTATTTTCATTTCATAAAATTTTAAGATCAGGGTAAGTTTTCAAATTTTAACCATAAAAATTAATTCTTTCAAGTTATACTTTTAAAATCAAAATTTTCCAAGTTGTTCACTAATTATTAAAATTTTCTAGCAGCAACATTAATTTAGTGTAAGTTATAAAACTATTTTGGAAATGTTTTAGATTGTCTAAAAAATTTATTATTCACACTCCAAGTTACCCATTAAGCCAAGAATACATAATTAAACAAGATCTTTACATGCAATATAATTTCAATCAAAAATCTGCTGCAATTAAAATTTAAGTGTTAGTAATCTTCATAAAAATTTTAAGATTCAAAAGATCTAACAACAACCATGGTACAGCCATAATATCTCTTGAAGATCCATTTTTTCATAAAAATTTCTCAAGATTCAAACCATAAAAACTTATATCTTTAAAGAGATATTGAAGTATAAGTTTTAAGGACACTTATACTTCACCATGCATGCATAATTTTAATGGATCTAAAACAAGCAAAGTACCCCCCTTACCAACAAGATTTTCGTGCTTCAAAAGAAAAGCCAAGGACTTCAAAGTTTGCTTCTAGGCCACCATGGTTTGCTTCATCAAGAGAAGAGAAAAGAATGGATGTATGGATGGTGGAGATTAACGTGATTTTGATGGTGGAGTGGTGAAGAAAAGGTTACTGTTTGGTGGAGGAGAAAAAGAAAATTTGATGATTAAATGTGGTATCTTGAATTTTTAGTGTGGTGTTTGTGATTTAGGATGGATGATGGTGGATGTGGGATGATTTTTTAATTGAAGAAGATATGAGATAAGAGAAGAGATGAGTTGCTGGAAATTTTACTAAGTTAGAAGGAAGAAAGAAAAGCTAGGCAAAGCAAAGCAAAGGAGATAAAAAGATGGATTCTTTTTTGCATGTAGCTTTCTTACCCCCTCTTGGAGTCACATGGCTGGAGCAAGTGGATGGGCAAGTGTCATACTATTTCCATGTAAGAGAAAGGTGTCATCAATAGCTGAAGGAGATGTGGAGAAGAGTTATGCATGGCTGGGACAAGTGTCCAAGTGATGGAGCCATGTTATTGGTTGTTCATGCATGTCAGCCAAGGTGTCTCATGCAGGGCAGTGAATTGCTTGAAGGTTTAGAATTTCTTATAGGCCGAATTAGCAAATGGGATGAATATCACGGTTGTAGAACTTTTTGTTTTATTTAAATCCATATAAAGCACAAAAAAATCCATTGAGAATTGAGTGAGATATGGCCCAAATACTAAAAGGGTGCAGGGCTGTGACAGGATTTTTGTCCCTTGCATAAATAATTTTTCTAGGCCAAATGGGCTACGAATGTGTTAGGGAAATATTGGTGAAGGCCTCATTCAATTTCATGGCCATATGAGAGAGTTATGTAGAAAATACTGCACCTAGTGCAAACTGATGCTGGAAAAACGTGAATTGGTGTAGTGTTTTAATTTCTGGGAATTATGGGATGAGAACGGGCCTTAGAGGTCAACATAAATGCTGTAGATAAATTTGATACGGAGATTTTCCGACAAGAATGACTCGAATCCAATATCGGGAGAGAACGTTACGCCTTAAATACATACAGATGCGTATTTTGGCTTACTAGGTAACTTAAATTCAACGTTTTTAAGCTTGGTTATTTAAAATTGGGTGTTGGGCTCTTCACGAAAGTTGTTAAGAATAACATGAGGGGCATTTTGGATAAAAATAATTTACTCAAGTCCCTCGGATAATTTCTAGGCTCAAACCGGGGAGTTACTCTGTTTTATTGACTCAAAAGAGTTACTTAAATATTTATATTTAAATCACTTAATGTTTTATTTTATAAATCCATGTTATTAGGGTGTTATTAAACATATTATTATATTATCCTAATTATCTCAATTAATCACATAATTAAAGTCAGAACCTCTACCTTACCCTTACAAAATTTCTTTAAAACAGACATATAATCAAATTGGTCATAGCCCATTCATCAGTACACACAAAATTTTCACAGAATACAGACAACTGGTCTTAAGGACCTAACATTAAAAATGAGGGCTGTTACATTCGTATTCCAATTTTAACCGATTTCATAGACCTTTTCTGTAATAGTGCATGTTTTGATTGGCCAAAAACAAATGCAAATTCAAAACATGAAATGAAATGAAAAGGATATTAATTGAATAAAGTTGATGGCATTAACGTTATATTCGTCATCACCATAGTAGAAGCATTATCTATGGAAAAGTTATACATAATAAGCATTGTCATCACATAGATGTTACCTAACAATAAATAAAGAAGTATGAAATAGAACAATAATAGTTTGACAAATTAATTAGAAAATATTAAATGCAGAGAAGGAGGATAAATGTCCAGAAATAAATAGGAGAAAAAAATCTGACAATTTAAATTGTTAGTAGAAAATATGATCTAATGATACAGATGCTTTACTAGTTTAAAACTTATTACTTTATATAATATTTGAACCAACACATCAAAATGGACATAAATGTTATTATGCAACATAAATAAGCTTTAAGAAAATTTTCTCACAACTTTTGATGAGAAAATAATAACTTATAAGTCCATCATCATTTGTTTTTCATAAAATAAGAAAAAAGTTGCTAGAGAAAAGAAAAAAGTTATAGATATTATGAATATTTGTGGATGTCCCCCCTAAAGTTTTGATATTTATAGATGTCTCCCTCTCACCTCCTATAAATATCCCCCCACTCATTAATACATACACAACTTCTTCTCTTCAATTTCACTACTCTCTTTTTACTCTCCTTACTCTCCTTCCTTCTTCTTCAAGTCCATTTTCTTCTCTAATTTCCTCTCTAATTTCATAACACGTTATCAGCATGAGGTTCTGACCAACTGAGATCTAGTCAAGACTAAGAGAGGTAATATATTATTATTATTATTATTCTTTATAATTTTAATTTATATTATTTATGTATATATTATAAAAGTTCCTGAAGAACTTATATTTAAACATCCCTGAAGGATGTATAAGATTATATCTATATCATAAAAAAATATATATAGGTTCCTGAAGAACTTATTCATAAACATCCCTATAGGATGTATAAATATTAATAGTCAAATAACTCAGAATTCTTGAAGAATTCTTAAATAAAATATTTATTGATAGTTCTTGAAGAACTATAACAATTTAAAATAAATAAATAAATAAATCATATATTTAACTTTATTAAATAAAATAAATAAATAAATCACAGGTAAAATATGTTGGTGTATGCACTATGAGCTTTTATGCTTCTTCATTTGTATCATTTTTCTACTTATCAATAGAATAAATATTTCAGTTTAAAATTGTTTTAAAACATATTTATCCTTGGAGTAATAGGTCATATAAAAATTATTCCTAAAATGTCCCTAGTCAAGTATTTACATGGGGACATGTAAATACACTGAGACTAGTGTGTGAGTGTACTGATGACCTGATCTCACAGATCATAGATATAGATGATATCGAGTCTTCACACAGGTACACATTAAGAGTAATGATGTACTGGACAGACCCACCATGAGAACGTTGCATGGATCGTTACATAATTGTCATAAACGATTCTCAATGTGATAATGGTATATGTAGTCCTTCGACCTGAAGTCACTACGATTCCTACATGAGGAGTTTATTGTTTTAATACAATTAAACGTCTTCTGTAACAAGAGGACTATAAAGGTTATGATTAGGCAATGAACAAATTATGCAGAGGGATGTGAGTGATGTAGATGGGATTTGTCTCTCCTATGTGACAGGAGTGATACCCATAGGCCACTTGATGGAGTAAGACTAAGAAAACGCATGGCCATGCTAGAAAGAATAAATATTAGATATTTATTCGGATCCAGTCTACTCCGGTATCAAGTAAAATAAATTGGGCCGTACAAGGATGACGCGACCATGCCTTGGGCCCAATTAGGATATCGTGACAAAAGGAATAAACATATTAAAAAAAAATTATTATCACTTATAGGTTATGTTGATAATATTTAGACATAATGATGCATTGCTAGATGCCGCTCTTATTTTATATTAATAATAAAATAGTTTATTATTAATATGACCGGGTATTTTACCTATAGGGTCACACACATAGAGTAAGCCCATCAGAAAATGTTGTCTTATTTTAGTTGGACTAAAATAAAGTTATTGGGCCTAACTCATTTGGAATGAGTAAGGAGCCCACTTTTAGAGAGAACAAATTAGGTCAAACCTAAGCCTATAAATAGAGCATAAGATGCTCATAGGCCGATCACTCAAGTGAGACACAAATTCACAAAAGTTGCAAGAACTACACGCCGTCAAACTAGCAGTTGGCAAGTGTTGCGATTCTGGTGGGAGTGCTCGTGTGGACTCCTAAAGGACGAGGCTACGACTGCTTCGGAGTTCTTCAGGAGGTAATCCAAAATGAATTTCGAGATTGTTTTGTGCTTTGAAACACGAAACCTTACAAATCCTATGGAATCCCTTTTATTTTTCCGCTGCTCATGCTTAGGGATTTCCTAACAAAATAATATAGAAGTGGTTCAGATATTGCTAGTGCATTAGTTATATATTTTTTATATTTTTTTTCCACACTCTTTTCCACTTCCAACGTTGAATGTTTAGTGCATTAGTTATATATTTGTTTAATGCTTCAATCATTGCTAGTGCAGCAGCTATATACTTCATTAGTTATATATTTGTCTAGTGCATTATATATTTGTCTAGTGCATTAGTTATACATATATATTTTCTTTTGCTGATTTCAATTATATATATTTGTCTAGTGCTTCAATCATTGCTAGTGCATCAGCTTTTTTTTTCTTCCACTTTATTTACTATACACTCGCAGAATTTATTTTGCTTTGAATTATAGAGATTAATTTCTCATAATTAATATTTATAAATAATATAATATATTTTATAAATCAATGGGTTAATAAATAAGATAGTATTTATAAGGATTCGAACTTGGAATTTATAACATGATAAGTTATTAATCTACCATTAGGTCACTAGTATTTAAATGATATTTTATGAAAATTTTAAATTTTCACTACCGAATTATTTATGTGAAATGTTATTTAAATTAATTTATAATTTCTTTAAAAAAAAGGGAAACCAAGATTACTCTTATAATTAAATAAAATAATATATATATATATATATTTATAATCATCATTGACTTGTTATGATTACCATCATAATAATTATAGTTAATATATTTATTAAAGTATTATCTAACTTATTATTTGTAATTTCTTGCATAGAAATACATATGGCAAATATTACCAATCTTGAATTTGTGGCCCTTGATATTACTGGCAAGAACTATTTATCATGGACATTGGATGCTGAAATCCATTTAGATGTAAAAGGTCTTGGGGAAACAATTAAAGATGGAAATAATGCATCTAACCAGAATAAGGCTAAAGCCATGATCTTTTTACGCCACCATATCCATGAAGGGTTAAAAAATGAGTATTTAATAGTTAAAGACCCTCTCATTTTGTGGAATAATCTAGAAGAGAGATATGACCATCAAAAGGATATAATTCTTCCAAAAGCCCGTTATGAATGGATGCATTTACGGTTTCAAGATTTTAAATATGTAAATGAGTATAATTCTGCAATGTTTAGAATTACTTCGAGGTTGAAATTATGTGGAGAAAAAGTCACTGAAAGTGACATGTTAGAAAAGACATTCTCCACTTTTCATGCATCCAATTTGCTCCTGCAGCAGCAATATCATCAAAAGAGCTTTACAAAATATTCTGAATTAACTACTTGTCTCCTTGTGGTTGAGCAAAATAATGAATTGCTTATGCAAAATCATGAATCTCGTCCAACTGGAACTGCTCCATTCCCAGAAGTGAATGTAGCAACACACGATCATCATACTCATGGTCGTGGCCATGGCCGTAGTCACAGACGTGGACGAGGTAATGCTCGGGGGCATGGTATTGGTCGTAGTCGTGGATATGGTTATGGCCGTGGTCATGGTCGAAATGATAAGAGGTCATCATTCACATGGAAAAATAAAGAACATATGAAAAAAGAGACAGATGCTCAAAATAGCGAACAAACTAAAAATATCTGCTACCGTTGTGGTAGCAAGGGACACTGGTCTCGAGTTTGTCGCACACCAAAGCATCTCGTAGATCTATACCAAAAATCCCTTAAAAATAAAGGGAAAATAATAGAGACAAATTTTACTGGTATAGATGATGATTTCTCTAATTTTAGTGTTGATGATTTTCTTACTCTTCCTGAAGAAGACATTGACCACTCGGTTGGAGAAGGGAGTGCCCCTAAATAAATTATTTTAATATTTCATATAATTTTTATTGTTGTAAATTTTGTCTTTATCAATAAAATTTTGTTAAATACTATTGTTAATTATATTTTTACTCATGATTTATTTTTATTTATTTAATGAAGAATGAATGCTCATGTGAATGACGAAGATATATGTCTCGCAGACAGTGCAACAACTCATACCATTCTCAAGAATGAGAAATATTTCTACCATATAGTAAAAAAGAAGCCAATGTTAATACTATATCTGGTAGTATAAATATAATTGAAGGCTCCGGCAGAGCCAATATTTTGTTACCTAGAGGAACAAAATTGCACATTGAAAGTGCATTATATTCTAAGAAGTCTCAAAGAAATTTGTTGAGTTTTAAGGATATCCGTAGAAATGGATATCATATTGAGACCACAAATGAAGGAAAAGATGAATATCTTTACATCACAAAGTTAATTTCTGATAAGAAATATATATTGGAAAAATTACCTTTATTTTCCTCCGGTTTGTACCATACTTATATTAGCACAATTGAAACAAATGTTATTGTAAACCAGAAGTTTACAAATAAGAATGACGTTGTTATCTAGCATGAACGATTAGGCCATCCTGGATCAATTATGATGTGAAAAATAGTTAAGAATTCAAATGGTCATTGTTTGTCCAGCAGACAAATTATGCAAACTAAGAATTTCTCATGTGCTGCTTGTTCTCAAGGAAAATTGATCATTCGGCAATCACCAATGAAAATTGGGAATGAATCACTCACATTTTTAGAGCGTATACAAGGTGATATTTGTGGACCAATACACCCTTCATGTGGACCATTTAGATATTTCATGGTTTTGATTGATGCATCAACTAGATGGTCACGTGTTTGCTTATTATCAACTCGCAACCAGGCGTTTGCGAGATTACTAGCTCAATTAATTCGTTTAAGAGCTCATTTTCCTGATTATCCAATTAAGAAAATACACCTTGATAAGGTGAATTCATATCTCAATCATTTAATGATTATTGTATGTCCATTGGAATTGATGTTGAACATCCTGTAGCACATGTTCATACACAAAATGGACTTGCTGAATCATTGATTTAACGTTTGAAATTGATAGCAAGACCATTGTTAATGAGATCAAAACTCCCAATTTCAACTTGGGGACATGCAATCTTGCATGCGGCAGTACTTATTCGCATCAGGCCTACAAGTAATCATGAATATTTCCCTTTACAATTGGTTCATGGTAAAGAACTAAATATTTCCTATCTAAGAATCTTTGGAAGTGCGGTATATGTTCCTATCTCTCCTCCGCAACACACTAAGATGGGACCTCAAAGAAGGTTGGGAATCTATGTTGGATATGAAAGTCCATCCAAAATAAAATATCTTGAACCTTTAACAGGTGATTTATTTACAGCTCGTTTTGCTGATTGTCATTTTGATGAATCTATTTTCCCACCATTAGGGGGAGAAAATAAACAGTTGGATAAAAGGATTAGCTGGAATGAGATATCTCTATCACATCTTGATCCTCGAACAAAGCAATCTGAACTAGAAGTTCAGAAAATAATTAGTTTGTAAAATTTAGCAAACCAATTACATAATGCATTTGCTGATCCAAAGAGAGTGACTAAGTCACATATATCAGCTGTTAATACTCTAATAAAGATTGATATCCCTGAAGGACGATCTAAATTTACAAATGAGTCTGAAGCCAAAATAAAACGTGGCAGACCTGTTGGTTCTAAAGATAAAAATCCTCGGAAAAGAAAAGTAAATAAAGAGGATGGTCGAATCGAGGATATAAAGACTCCAGTAGAGTCTCCTGACATAATCAAGGTTTCAAATCTGGAAGAAACCAAGGTACCTGAAGTTGATAAGAATAAAGAGATCTCTATAAATTATGTAATGGATAGAATACAATGGAATCGACCTAAAGTCGATGTTGATGAAATTTTTGCATTCAAAGTAGCTCTTGATATTATAAAGACAAAACCCCCTATTTGGTCCTTGTCTCTGTTATGGTCGGACATTTAGGTCCTCGGCTTAGTTAGTTAGTCTGTTTGGTCCCCAACGTCCATGTTCGTCGGACAGTTAGATCCCCACCGTTAACAGACACCAAACGCCCGTTGGAAGAAGGTGACGTGGAGCGTTATGTGCCATCTGGGACGTCCATGTGAGCATGAAACGACGCCGTTGTTGTACACAGGAACCCTACCTTCATTTGTTCTTCTTCGTCTTTGATTTCTTCTTCCGTGGCTCCCTACTTTCATTTCTTCTTCTTTTTCTATCATTTCTTCCCCTTGTCCTTCTCTCGCGCGTGAAGGTATGTGTTGTTCTTTCTGTTGATTAACTTCTCCTCTTCTGTGTTTTCTCCATCTTTTCTTCATCCCTCGCATTGTTGGTCAACATGGAGGGGAAGAGTCCAAACCCAAGCCAGGGGTCATCGTCGTCATCATCCAGCCAATTTCGACGTCGTCTCCGTTGTCGTTGTGGTGACCCTCCTGCGTTGCGTGTGTCCCACACAGTGAACAATCCAAATCGTCAATTTTGGAGATGTGCAAGACTTCGTGGAGGCCAATGTGATTTTTTTGCTTGGGTCCAGGAGGGGGATTTTGCAATCCACGAAGATGAGTGGAAGAATACAGTAATGTGTAAGCTAGCAGAGATAGAGTCTGTGATGTCAAGGCAGAAATGTGATGCTGATAGGGTTGTTTGTGAAGCCATGGCCCAAGTGGAATCGTTGATGAAGAAAGGCTTCATGGAAACCCAACAAGAATTGTTAAAGTTGAAGATGCTTTTGGTGACTCACTGTGTAATAGTTTTCTTTTTTGGAATGGGGTTGTTGGTTAAATCCATTAACACTGGCTCATCAATTGGATGCTGAAAATATACATCCATTACCTTCTGGTTATCATTACCACATCTCACCATCTCCAATACATCTTTGTCCCCTTCCAACAAATTCAACCCTTCATTCATATCAAATTCGGGGTCATACCAATAGATCTTCTCTACCCTACAGTAGCCATGATTTTCAGCAAACCTATGGAAGGCAAAGAAGTCTATATAATCAGGGTCCAACTTTTCCCACTCTTCCACTTTACCCCCTATATAGCCTTTTTTTCCATCACTATTAATAATAAACCTACCTCTAATATGCAGCCTGATCCGAAAATCCTAGCCCAAATTACCAACAAAATGAAGTTTAGAATGCACCCTAGATACATACCACTAGCAGAACAACTGAAGTTACCACTAACAGAACAAAAAACGCATAAACATCAACACCTATACCTCAATTAACTATCATAGTAGACAGAGTACACAGAGGCATAATAATAAATTATATCACAAATCAAGAACAACTCAAACAAATCAATAAAAGTTTGAAAAACATGTTCGAACTCAACAAAAGACACAGAAGACAAAAATGCAACATTATAAAAAACCCTAACATCATAAAAAACATAAATATCGGGAAAACTACATAAAAAAACCTTACATCAACAAAATACACAGAAGACAAAAATGCAGCATTATAAAAAACCCTAACATCATAAAAAAACATAAATATCGGGAAAACTACATAAAAAAAACCCTAACATTTACTAACCTTAACATCATCTCCCATCGCCGACAATTCGGGCTTCGGGTTTCGCTTTACGTGACACACTTGGGAAGACCAGGGAAGCTGCAGTATTAGAATCCAAAGAAGCAATGAGGGGGATTAGGGTTCCAGAAAATTAGGGGATTAGGGTTCGAGAGAGAAGTCAGACAAATGAGGGGATTAGGGGTTTGAAAGAGGGATTAGGGTTCACCAACGAGAGAGGGACTCCACAGTGTCCTATCTCACTTTTGACCAAACAAAACGACGACGTTTTAAGCAACCTAAACGACGTCGTTTTTATTCACTGACACATCAAATGAGAACGGCGTCGTTTCATGCTCACATGGACGTCCCAGATGGCACATAACGCTCCACGTCACCTTCTTCCAACGGGCGTTTGGTGTCTGTTAACGGTGGGGATCTAACTGTCCGACGAACATGGACGTTGGGGACCAAACAGACTAACTAACTAAGCCGAGGACCTAAATGTCCGACCGTAACAGAGACAAGGACCAAATAGGGGGTTTTGTCTATTATAAATTATAATAAAGATCATGAGTCAAAATCAGTTAAAGAATGTGCACAAAGAAATGATTGGCCAAAATGGAAAGATGCAATGCAAGAAGAGTTAAACTCACTTGTAAAACGGAAAGTTTTTGGACCTGTAGTCCAAACACCCAAAGGTGTAAAACCAGTTGGGTACAAATGGGTCTTTACGAGAAAAAGAAATGAAAAAGGTGAAATTGTGCGATATAAAACAAGACTTGTCGCACAAGGATTCTCACAAAGACCTGGTATTGATTCTGAAGAAACATATTCACCAGTGATGGATGCCACTACTTTTCGATACTTAATAAGTTTGGCAATCCATGAAAGGCTTGACTTACGCCTTATGGATGTTGTTGCAGCATATTTATATGGCTCGCTGGAAAATGACATCTATATGAAACTCCCTGAAGGATTTAATTTTCCTGAAGCATATAAGATGAATCCTCGAGAAAGTTATTCAATTAAATTGCATAAATCTCTTTACGGACTAAAGCAATCTGGACGAATGTGGGATAATTGTCTAAGTGAATATTTGATGAAAGAAGGGTACAAAAATGACCCGATTTGTCCATGCGTTTTTATGAAAAAATTAGGAAAAGAGTTTGTTATAATTGCAATTTATGTGGATGATTTAAACATCATCGGAACTCCAGAAGAGCTCTTAAAAGCTGTAAATTGCTTGAAAAAGGAATTTGAGATGAAAGACTTAGGAAAAACAAAGTTTTGTCTCGGATTACAATTAGAATATTTAAAGGAAGGAATTCTGATGCACCGAAAGACTTATACAGAAAAGGTGCTAAAGCGGTTTTATATGGACAAATCACACCCATTGAGCAGTCCAATGATTGTAAGGTCACTAGAAGTGAGCAAAGATCCGTTTCAACCTCAAGACAAAAATAAAGAACTACTTGGTCCTGAAGTACCATATCTTAGTGCAATTGGTGCACTAATGTATCTTGCTAGTCATACACGACCTGATATATCATTTGTTGTCAATTTGTTAGCAAGACATAGTTCTTTACCCACAAAAAGGCATTGGAATGAGATTAAACACATATTCCGCTACCTTAGAGGTACAATGGACATGGGTTTATTTTTTCCATATGCATCTAAGGCAAACCTAATTGGTTATACAGATGCGGGGCATTTATCTGATCCTCATAATGGTCGATCACAAATAGGATATTTATTCACATGTGGTGGTACAGCAATTTCATGGAGATCCATAAAGCAAACAATCACAGCAACATCATCTAATCATGCTGAAATTCTAGCATTACATGAAGCAAGTCGAGAATGTGTTTGGTTAAGGTCTATGATTCAACATATTCAAGAAACTTGTGACTTGCATGCTGGAAAACTACCACCAACAATTTTATGTGAAGATAATGCAGCTTGTATTTCTCAGTTAAAGGAGGGTTATATTAAAGGAGATAGGACAAAACATATTTCACCAAAATTTTTCTTTACTCATGATCTTATAAAGAATGGTGAAATAAATGTCCAGCAAGTCCGATCATGTGAGAATCTAGTAGATATCTTTACAAAATCATTACCAACCAAAGTCCTTGAGCAACTAGTACAGAAGATTGGTCTTCGACGCTTACATAAGTGTTCTGATGAGGGGGAGAATTAAATACTTGTAATTTAATTATTTTGCCATGAATATACTTTGTAAAGAATGTTGTACTCTTTTTCCTTCACTAGGTTTTTATCCCATTGTGTTTTTCCTAGTAAGGTTTTAACGAGGCACATTCTAAATATGGACATCCAAGGGGGAGTATTATGAATATTTGTGGATGTCCCCCCAAAGTTTTGATATTTATAGATGTCCCCCTCTCACCTCCTATAAATATCCCCCCACTCATTAATACATACACAACTTCTTCTCTTCAATTTCACTACTCTCTTTTTACTCTCCTTACTCTCCTTCCCTCTTCTTCAAGTCCATTTTCTTCTGTAATTTCCTCCCTAATTTCATAACAATAGACTATATTTTCTTTTGTTACACATTTTTCTCACTCTTATTGACCAAACATATCTTTGGTCTCAGCGATATGTTAGTTTACACCGTATAAAATGTCAATGGTGAGGGTAATATACCCGTACGTTTAGCCATTAAAATTGGCCAATAAAAATCGGGTATCCGCCAATAATAATGTAGATATATCTACAATATTTATTTGATTTATTTTATATTAATTTGAGATTTTAAAAATTAAAAAAATCAAATTATTTATTTTAGTATGATAGTGTATATATATATATATATTAATGTTAGTATCATATAACACCATTATAATATGATAAATTAATAGTACTATTATAACATTAAATAAACTTTATTTTATCATAAAATAAGTAAGTTTTAATATTTTTAAATAAAAGGGACACTATTATGAGTATTTAAGTACCCACCCAACGTGCAAATATGTAGGTATCCAATAGTAGGTAAGCGCAAATGTACCAGGCAATATAAATTTTATTGCTGTATTTAAAATATTGCGTAAACATTTTATGTTTGAATGAAAAGATTAAAAGTTTGAATAATCTCTATTATATATATTTGTGAAGCTTTTTATGACACGTGTCAACGCCTAATGAAGCCCCATTTATTTTATTTTTTAAAATTTAAAATAAAAATAAATTAGTTAATTTGTTTTTTATTTTTAAAACCTGTTTTTCAAAATTAATAGTAGATAACAACTTATCAAATCAATCTTTTTAAAATAAAAATAAATTTGTTTATTTATCAAATAATTTTTTAAACGAAAATAAATTAGTTTGTCTGTTTTTTATTTTTAAAACTTGTTTTTCAAAATGAATAAATAATGAATAGGGATTCATGGGTTTGACTAAAAATTAATTATTTATGTATGTGGTGTGCTGCTGACTAATGTTTCCTGATGAAAGGAGATTTTATGATTCAATTGCTTACTATCCAAACATTATGATCTAGTAAAAATAATAATGAATAAATAAATAATATTTCTATGTGATTAGATTGGCTTAATACCCATTTATGGGTAAAATTGAATTGTGTTTAATGACACACATGTATAAATATGTATATATATATATATGTATATGTGTGTGTGTTTGTGTGTGTGCGTGTATAGTGTGGTTAAGTGTGTGTTAGATTTGAAACGCCCCCAAATTAAGGGTAAATTTTTCGCGTTTGTATAAGTCACATTCCAATGAAAGAATATAAGTGGTGTAGCATTTTTATCAAACACCTGGATCTGTGATAAGCCACTCTCATATGAGAGGTATTTAAAAATATGATTTAATAATGATTTGTTCAATTAAAAACAGCGGAAGAATTAATTAGATTAATTGTTGCATGAATAAATCTTAAGAAAAGGAATTGCATATAGCTTAGAAGGTTGTAATATATCTCAAAATGACCTTAAGGTAATCCGTAGTGAGAATTTAATGCATAAAGAGTAAAAATTTATTTTAAACAATTCAATAGGAGTACCAGGAGGCTACTCGCTTGGGCGAGTGCTCCATTCGCTTGAGCGAGTACACGTGAACATGCTTGGGCGAAGCTGGGATATACCGAGCGAGGAAACAATGCATTAACAGGGGCTCGTCTCGCTTGAGCGAGCCCCATCTCGCTTGAGCGAGACACCAGGAATTCCCTTGAGCGAGCAGGCGGAACACTTGAGCGAGAGAAGAAGTTTGCATCAGGGGTCAATCTCGCTTGAGCTGCATTTATCTCGCTTGAACGAGATTGCCCCAGTACTCACCAAAGCTCACTGTCCCATTTTCGCTTGGTGAGATGACCCTCGCTTGGGCGAAAATTGTCCACTGTTTATTTCCTTTCTTCCTCGCTTGAGCGTCCTCCATTTCGCTCGGGCGAAAACAGTCCAGAAGCAACCCCTGATTCTATTAACAATCTTGCTTGGGCGAGATGGCCATTCGCCCGAGCGAATTCGGGCCAGTGGCGAATCCCCTGTTTCACAACAATCTTGCTTGAGCGAGATTCTCACTCGCTTGAGTGAGTTCTGCAGAGGTTATGCAGAAAATGTGAAATTATACACCTTACATGTGACACACCATGCCCAGACTCATTCTACTACAATTCATTTACATTCAACATGGTCTACACATTATATAACACATTCATAGCTGGTCTCATTCATCATTATCTCCTAAGACCATTCTAATTCATGAAATCATAGGAAACCCAACACACCAATTCATATAATCAACAAATCCCAAATCTTTGCATAAACTTTCATTCCTTCGTGAAATTGGGCAACATTTAACATGCTCTATAAAGTGATACAAACACACATACACACATTTCTTCATTCAAATAACGTCATCATGTGCCACTATTATATCCTTACATCATTTGGGTCATGAATGAAAATTGGCCATACACACATATCCAATTTTCTTCCATGACCTCCAAAATTATCAACTAATTACAAAATCGAGTATATGAACACCATATACTCCACAAAACAAATTCATGCCAGCCAAGGCTCAAACATTCCCATTCCATATACTCGGCCTCCAAAACAGTAGGATTTACATCGTACCTACATCACCTTTAAAAATAGCAACGAGGAGGTGAGTAACATAATCCAAATGAATAAAAGTCATACATTATGATGAAATACATGTATACTTGCATAAATAGCAATCCTTACCCCACATCATACATCATACATAAACATATCTCATAATCTCAAGTATACATCCACAATTTCATTCATTTGGTTTACCAAATACACACATCAGGTTAGTATCCAACTCTCTTCCCTTTCCAGTCTCATTCATCCATTGCCACCATGGGCTTTCAACTAGGCATATCTCCAGCTATATGCAAATGATCTTAAAGCTAATGCATATGCACAAGAAATTCTCATCAAGCAATGCGGATCCGACTGTGGGAATACAACATTAATTCTATTGTGGCACAAGCATAGGTGTACTACTATGCCCCTACTGCAGTAGAAAAATTGTGTACACATATATCTCAATTTATGCATGCTTACACCATCATAATTTTACTAGTACCAAACCGCTATCGCCCATCTGTAGCACTAGTCACCCCGTGACTTGCGGATCAATATCGTGGCCTCAACTACCACAAGTGCTATAGGCCCCTCCCGAACACACATCGAGAGAGCCGTGCCCCGTCGGGCACCGAGGTAACTCGCTCACCATAGAGCCGCCCGCCCACTGGGCCCGCCACATAGGGTGCCTCGTCACCAAACTATGGACAGCTTCGTGACTCCCACTCTGAGTCACAGGGGAAAAATAACATTACGCTCGTGCACTGAGCCGCCCTCCCACTGGGCCCGCCTAGTGGAATCCCCTAATATTCCACATAGACAGCTATGATATGCCATGGATGCAATGCAAATGCAAATCAAGTGCATCCTCATACTATGCATCCTAGATGCCACTCCATATTCAATCATTCACCACCACCACTTGGTGGATTTCAATATTCTCATCATTCTCATCCAATCCCAATTCTCTTTTAACCTTATTCAAATTAGTAGTTAGTGGAATACACATTCATCAATTCAACACGCATCTTTGGGATATTTCACATCATAGATTTCAATTCACATATGGTTTTAAACCATCATCACATTTCATCATCAAGAACTAATCACAACATCATATTATCATCCCAAACACAATGCCACACAACAATCCTTATTCTAAATGCATCTCAATCATAAAATCATCACATCATCCATTCAAACAATCATCAACACAATTACATATACATATTTTCACATCATCAATGGATGAAATCATGAATTTAGAATAGTTACCCCCTCCTACCTCAAGTGAAGTAGTGATCAACCCGGTTTGACATTTTTGCCTCATTGATGGGGTCACTTCCTACATCACAACACATTACACAATCAATTTTCTATTTACCCATCAAGACTCAAATACTTATATATTTCAATAACTTGATGTTTATATTATTTTAACTCTCAAACCTCTTTTATTTCATTTTATCCACTATAACCACCATGGGTTAGGTGCTACCATTTATTATTATGCACTCTAGAACCAAACCCTTTCATGGGTTTCTCCATCAATGACTTCCACCAACCAAATACCATCACCAATGACCATTAATCATCATAACCCACATTTATTGCTAACAATAAATGCTCATCTACCTCCATTATACATTTCCCTCAAATTTATGAAGCTAGGGTTTCATAAAATCCAACAACCATCATAAATACTCTTCTCCTTCCAACCATAAATGCATCCATTTTCATTACTCCCCCAAGGAATCTTACCCTCATAAAAACCCAACATAACTCATGCATTAAATGCTCTCCTCAAAAACATCCATTCACATGCATGGTTTCTAAACACATAATGCCATATACCCATAACCAAAACCTTATTAAGATGGGTATACATACCTCAAACCTAAAGCAAAGTGGGTTCAAGAATGGAGGAGAACACCACACGGAAATGGGGAGAAGAGAGAAGACAAGACTTCAACTCCACTAGCCTCCTTCAAGCTCCCACCAAGCAAAAATAAAAGGAAGTGGAAGATGATACCAACTTGCTAGGGTTTTTGGAAGGAGGAGAAAAGAAAATGAAGAAGATAATGAAGAGAAGAAGAATGAAGTGCAAATGCCCTACTACATCAACAAACACACGTGAATAGGAAGGGGAAATTGGGGTTTCTATTTACTTTTAATCCTATTCATTAAAACTTCATCGTTTTATAACCAACAGGTTCTTAGTTCGGGCTCAGTACTTCATCTGAAAATTATTCCGAATACATATTTGGATCCTCAATATTATCCTTGACAACCCTGACCAATATCATCTCATTTCGAGATACTTGGTCCGACACTCGTATCTCAACCGAGCTCGTTTTCAGCTTACCCGGTCTCCATAAATTACCAATAGTCCCCAAAAATCTTAATTCAATTATTTCCAATATGATGGGACATTAAATAATTCATATTCAATTTGTCAATATTTATTTTCCTTAATTAATCTTTTATTTTAAAATTTGGGATGTTACAGGATTCATAGTGCGTGCTAGATATATATTGCAATTACATATAAGTGTGTAAACAAATATGCGATGGAATTATGATGTGTGTTAAGTTCACTGGTGATGTCATATATGACGGGATGTCTATTATGAGACATCCTAAATTTGTAATTAAATAAATAAAACCGACAGGGGAAATTTTCCAAATTTTAAAGTTAATAAACCGTACATAGACTGTTTGAATTAACAAAACTGAGCACAATCAAGGAAAAAGGGGAAGAAGACAAGGGAAGAACTCGTATACAGTGAAAGAAAGAAGCGCTTAAGCGAACCCAATGTCACCAGGCGCACTCGCTCGAGCGAAGCTAACTACGCTCGGGCGATTCTACTCAAGATCTCCAGTCCGCACTACACTCGCTGAAGCGGAGCTACATTCGGCATCCTGTCACTCCACTCGGATTTTAGCGCATGGTTCACTCGGGAAGGTCCACTTCCTAATTCACTCGGATTGACCTTAATACACATCAGTGTCATTCAGACAGCATTCACACTCCACGGCTTCACTCGATCAGGTTATACATGTATATATGTATATTGGCAATCGGGAGAATGATTCCTAAAGCCGCTCTCTCGGAATCTATGAAGACCTCTCACTCGGAAGTACTCAGTCGCTCCTCACTCGGGAAATACTTGGTCATTCCTCACTCGGGAACCTTAACAATTATCACTCTAAGGTATCAGGGTCGATTCTCGCTCGGTGTCTGTAATCTCTCCTACTCTGATTTTCCCTCTAAGTCAAGACTCACTCGGGTTCTCTAGCTACTTAATGATTTAATGTAACGGATCCACTCAGAGTCCTAAATGTCATCTTCTAGTCGGTAAACTCTCACTCGGCCTCACACTGTTCCATCCACTCGGGATTACTTAGGCTTCCTTTCACTCGGAGGGAGTCACTAACTCTCTTCCCACGCTAACACTCGTCTCCGATTAGGCTTATATTTACACTGACCCCTCACAACAAGTACGCATGCATATGTTACTCGGATCTTCATGCACAGTATAGGGTTTCACGTAACATAATAAGTATAATTAATTACAGGCACCAAATCATGTCCTCTACTCCAAAGGGGTCAGGTTCTAATAAAAGGAACTAAGGCTAACATGAGCCGGCCAAGGCTTAACAAAACACATAAAGTGAATATACATAACATCCGTCTCTATAGTGCACCAGCACTCCATTCGGTATTTAGCTCTTCATTCACTCCTCATTGCGAGAGATATTCACTGAAAGATTGCCACAGTAGGGGGTGAGTATCTTAAATATTAAGTGATAGATACTGACTCAGGTTGTCCACAATTATACAGCTATATATATATATACACAATCATGCATGGCAACGATCAAGGTCAAAGCAATACCAATCAACCAGGACACGCGTCAAACTCTTACCGATCGGAATCCACCAGTTATCACTCGGCCTTATGCACGTATCAATTTGATAACATTAACATACAACAATCAGTGACATAATAATACCTACGAATCAGAATGCACATATTGAACATTTCTCAGTCAGGATTCAACAATTCTCACTCGGTTATACATACACAACTTTTTAATAATATTAACATGCATTCATAGAACATATCTCAATCAGCATCAACAGCATATGCACACAGAATAGTTTGCTCGGTTATATACATTCATCATCTCATCAACATCATCACTTGCATAATCCATTTCAAACAACATCGGTAATCAATATACACAGAGTATTTCACTCGGTTCCGTATTCGTGTGTAATCGGTTTTGACGTTGCAACGTAGGCTCCCAGCCTTTTTATACATAGCTCTCAGCTATCCATTCAGCTCCCAGCTGCTTGGCCATTTTACAGGTACCCAACTGTTTACCCACAGGTGACACCAACGCTCTCAGCGTCAACGGAGGTGCTCACGGGCAGCCCGAGTCCCACTCGGAGGTTACCTTGAGTCCCACTCAAGGATTTCACAGCGTCCCACGCTTTTCAGTAAATCGATGGTAGTGTCCCACACTACGTGCTCCCAGCACAACGCATCCCATGCGCCACACGCGGATCCATCACACAACACAGCCTTCATACGTACAATTTTTCACTTAGCCACGCAGACTTCACATACAGTCAGTAATACGCATTCGGAATTCAACATATTAACCTAACACACATACTTCCATGCAAACAGAAACATAGCTCAAGTAGATGAATACAGTAACACACGCGTCCCATGCGATCGGTGTCAACCATTATCAGTTTCAATAAAGTATTCCAATCATCACAAGCATAACATGCAATCAGTATTCAGCAGCATCAGGATTCAAACAACGCATGCATCAGTATGAATATTATCAGATCCACTACCCAACACTTAATCACATGCAATCAACATTTTATATTTATATCGACTCATAGGTTACATAAACCACACGGTTATCATCATCAATCATTCAGCACTCCCTTTCCATGCAATCATTCGACATTTTCCAAGCTATCGGCATGCATCTCAAGGACGATACTAAACATGCAACGCTCACCCTCACTCATCATGCACTCGGTATTGCGCACTCCACATGCAAGTATATCATACAAACAGAATACAGTACAACAATTATCAACACCCAGAACCCGTCCATAACCCATGCATTTAACATATAAGGTACTCCCCCTACCAACTACGAGACTCCGAGAGACTCCTCTGCCTGGGTGTTGGCCCTTTTTCCTTGCTGCTTCGCTCGATACTTCCACTTGTTCAGGGAAGAAGAAGAAGAAGAAGAAGAAGAAGAAGAAGAAGAGAGAATGAGAAAGAGAATAAGGAAGAGGAGAGAAATCGAAGAGGGAATTCTGAAGAATGAATGGTAAGGGACCATCGACCACTATATATATGCATGCACAAGGAATGGAAAGGTGGGGTAGGGGAAACGTGAAGCAGCAGTCTGCTCACGTCACCCAGTCCCATCAGCAACCACTAATGGCTAATCATACATAATCAGCACCCACTTGATTAATTAAGTTAATGGTAATTAATTAAACAATTTCCTACTTCTGAAATTATTATTTTAATGGCTTTATTTCATCTGGTACTTTGTTTAAAATCGGGATGTTACATATTAGGCCTTATGGTAAATTGTGATGAATGATGATGATTGGTGAATTGTTATAGTGAAATGGTGTAAGGGAGTAGGCTATGATGTCAAAATAAATATCATTTATGCGTTATGGTTCGCATCTCATGCATTGATTGCATTTCATGACATCATATGCATTTCCAGCACTAAGGTTTGCTAAAGAGGCTGTCATATTATAGTGTTATAGTTTACTATGAAGTCTGTAGCATGTTGCTTTTGAGGCTACTGATTATAATGCTATGGTTCACTGTGTGGTTACCCAGATGCCCCTCGATTATAGTGTTATGGTTCACTGAGTGGGTTATCTTGACATTTGCTCTATATGAATAAGTCAGATCCGTATCTCATTGTCTTGTCCATGAATAAAAGAAAATATTTTAAAGGCCATGATATGCATACATTACATCAATGAGTAGTGGTAGTTATGAGTAGCCGATGAATGTTTGAATGGAATTACAGAGATGTATGGCTTAATATTAAAAGCCTTCGTGCTTATATTATTGAGGCTGGTTGAATTTAGTTCTGTAAAGATGTCTTGTTTATTGAATTGCTATTTGTTATTTGATTAGTACTTACCCCTTGGAATTGTGGATGTTTTCAGTAAGTACAGGGGAATGGAGTTGCTTCAGGATCCAGAGGTGGAAATGCATTGCTCAGCCATAAGGGATGTAAAGATAAATATATATATATATATATATATATATATATATATATATATATATATGCATATGCATGATGATGCATAGTATAATCTTAATATTTTGATGATTTTGATGTTGATATGTGACTTTAGCAGTTCATGTTATCAATTAGGATTTGCTTCTGATGAATGATGATTGAATTAATGTTATAGCGTGTAACTTCTATGAATTGAGTAACGAGCCATATATATATATATATATATATATATATATATATATAATTGGGTGATGAGTAGAGAGTTGTAAAGTATGATGTTTGCCTATTAGTAAAATTGCTACTTGAAGAAGTGTTATCACTATTCTTCAAATGTATTCATTTCTATAATCTCTAATGAATGGACAGGTCCTATATATTGAGTGAATTCTATAAAATTATTAATGAAATATAGTTTGAGATAGTATGTGATGTGGATTAGATGGGTCAAACCTGAAAATTAGTTCCCGTCTCTAATCTAGTGCTTGATACTGAATCCTAATAATATTATATTTAATATTCTGTTTAGGTCTTGATAGTTGATACCATTAATATTCTATTGATGGCTGGCATTGTTTTTTTTTTGCCTTTTTTTTAATGAGTGTCGGTGTGTCTGCTTTATGTTAGGCTTCCTAATTGCATAGTCCATTGCCTCTGTAAGTTATATGAGATTGCAACTTTGTTGGGCTGTTGATAGTAAAATGATGACAAGGTTTTAGAAATTGTAGACTTTATATCTTCCAAGTTATCCACAACGTTGATTGCCTTTATATCATTCATACTGGCCTTTTTCTTGTCTTGAGTTTTGTATTCTGCACGAGTTATCATTTTCATATTATATTTGAAGCATTATAGTATCAAACTTCAAAAGTTGTTTTGAAAACTGCAGCAAACTGTCCCCATTGAATTTTAGAAGGTTACTTCCCTTTTGTCCAATAGCAATATTGGGTTCCCTACGAAAACAATACATTGTAGGTGCCAATTACTTGGGACCGATTTCATTTGTTCTTTTTTATGTTCTGCTTCCATACTTTAGTTTAACCAGGAGGTAGGGGCTAAAATTATTTTCAACTTAACAAAATTCAGTTAAGGATTATAACATAGTGAATCCTGAAATACAATTGAGATGTAAATATTTGGTTTGACTATAGGCCTTTTTAAGTTTCTACACTTAATTTATCCTCTTAGTTTTTAATTTATTTCATTTATATATATCCTTTCCTATGTAGCTTTTACTGTTCCTGTACTCGTCAACAACACATAAAGAAGTTCCACTTACTTCATTTTTCTGTCTTAATTGTAAAATTGTTACATGCCAGAAAATTCTTGCCTGACAAATGATGTTTGTTAATTTGCTGTCATGTGAGGATGACCTGTAGCTATTGAGTGGTTCCTTTATCTATCCTAATTACATTCATTTCTTTTCTGTGCTATAATTCTAGTCTTGTTCAATAGGTGCTTTAATTTCCGTAATGCTTAATGTGTATATTGTTCTCCAATTATTTGGTGCCCCCTATTGCATGAATTAATTGTCCAGCTTAATCTTCTCCCTGTTCCAATTCCAGCGTCATGTCCTGTTCGTGGCCCTCCATGTGCTCGCCCATTTTGCTATCAAAATCATAGGCATAATTTCAATTTCCTTGATCCAATTGCTATATGTATATATAATTTGAAACCTGCATGTAATAATAATGATAATAACTAAAGTATAATAATAAGTAAAGTATATACGTATATATATATATATATATATATATATATATATATATATATAAAAGTAAAGACATAATCATAACTAAAGTGTAATAATAATAATAATAATAATAATAATAATAATAATAATAATAAACTATTATCCTGATTGTTATTGTCAATATTAACATTCATTAATATTCCTAATTTCATTATTACTAAATTTTGAATAATAAGAAGTCTAACTTTCTTTCTCATAACATATTTTAATCATTTATTTTGTTTTAAATTATGGACTTATTTATATTCAGTTATTGCTTATATTTATAATATTTGTTACCAGAGTTACTAGCACCTTCAAAAAACAGAGTTCCATATTTCTATTTGTTCCGAGAATAATTACTAGGATTTTAGTTAGGTCCTGACAAATAACTAGATAACAACATATCAAATCAATTTTTTTAAAATAAAAATAAATTTGTTTGTTTGTTTGTTATTTTAAAATCTGTTTTTCATAATTAATAGATAGATAACAACTTATCAAATTAATTTTTTAAAATAAAAAATTATTTTTTTATTTTTAAGACCTGTTTTCTAAAATTAATAGTAGATAATAACTTATCAAAATAATTTTTTAAAATAAAAAAAATTGTTTATTTTTTTATTTCTAAAACTTATTTTTTAAAATTAATAGATAGATAACAACTTATCAAATCAATTGTTTAAAATAAAAATAAGTTAGTTTATTTATTTTTATTTTAAAAACTTTTTTTTCAAAATTAATAGTAGATAACAACTTATCAAAATAATTTTTTTAAATAAAAATAAAGTAGTTAGTTTTTTTTTATTTTTCAAACCCATTTTTCAAAATTAATAAATAGATAATAACTTATCAAATCTATTTTTTAAAATAATACCTTTAATTATCTATAATGTCAAACTTATAAATTAATATAATTTTTTAAGCACTTTATGTGTTTTCTCTCTTCATCTTGCTTTGCCGCCATCAACGTTCATGTTCACCCCTCCACCATTTATCGAATCTAATTCCCGCCTTACTTCTATTGTTGTTAGGATGAATCCCACCTACTCTTATTTTGCTAACATTAAAGTTAGAAAGGTTAATTGAAAGTTCTATGCTATAGTCATCAATTTATAGAGGGGAGGAGATTTTAGTGACACTAAAATTCTCAACACATTGGAGATGATTCTAGTTGATCAAAAGGTAAATTATAGGTGTTTAAGGCTAATTAAAGTTGACATTATATATTTTGATTATGGTGTAAGTGACTTAATTATGACTTAATATAGAGAGATCGAATGCATGCGATAGTCCAAAAAGATTTGAGAAAAATATGAGAAACTCTTTATTCAAGGAAAGGCATATGTCTTCGAGAAAGTAATGATCTTAAAAGCTAAGGGTATGATCAAACCTACGGATCATGAGTTCAAAACTAGTTTTATCGGCAATACTGTTTTCAAATCATTTGAGTGTAATGACACCTAAATGATATTTTAAAATTTTTCCTGTTTATTGATGTTTTAAACAATAACACATTCTAATGTAAGGATAGGTATTGTTCAACATAATTGCTTTATTTTATTTATATATAATTAATATAAATTTATATATTATTGCGTGAATTTTTTCTAGATATAATTGGACATGTGGTACAAAGAGATGATTTCATTGAACAAGTAAAGGGTGGATGTAACATCTCGGATGTTTGATAATTTGGAAATAAGATAAAAACGTGAATGGGGTTTTTCAAAAATAATAATAAATAAAGATTTTGGAAGGAAAATAAGATTTGAAATGATTTTTAGGAAAATGGAATCAAGACCCTGACGCGTAGCGTCAGGTGCAAATTAATGAACTGACGCGTAGCGTTAGTGGGATGCGTAGCGTCAGCTTCACGAACAAAGTTAAATGCGCAGGTCTGAAACATAACCCGAGAGCATGTAAACACTTTCTTCTTCCTTCTCTTTCTCTCTCAAGCCATGGAAGCTCAATTGAAGATAATTGTTGGTAGATTCTTGAAGAAAATCATGTTGTAACCCTTGGGGGAGCAAGGTATGTTCATAGAACCCACCAATTTCACTTTCCCATTCTTCTCCCCTTTCTTTTCCTTTCATGTGGTGGCCCTAATCTTGTTGAGGGTTTTTGGGATTAGATGTTAAACGAATATTGGAAGCTAAATGAGGATTTTGAGGCGATGGATATTTAAAGTATACTTTAAAGCGAGGATCAGAACCCATTCGACATTATGGGTTTTGGAAATAGAAATCGAAAACAGAAATGGTAAGCTTCGATAACCTAAGATTGAGGTTCAGAGTTATTTTAAGGCTATGAGTTATAGTTTTAGTGATTAAAATATTTATTGAAGCTTTATTTAAATTTATTTTAGAGTTTTAAGGATCTCAAAAAGGACCCGACAATCGATTAGAAGCTTTGGAAAGCTTGGAAACAAAGTAAGGGGGTGTGCGGGTTAAGATTATTGTAGAAAGTCTATTTACGCTTTTAGTGTATAGGAAAAGAATATGTCATAGCCATTATGGTTAAATTAATAAGTCTTGATGAATTACATGATAATCGATGAAGAGTTAAATGAATTAAGGAAAAAGTAGAGATTTAAAATATGTGAATTTATATATACATAACTATTGAAAAGGAAATACGGAAGAAGAATAATGAGTTCATATATGGGAGATTACCAAGATTTAATATGAAAGGGAGAGGTATAGATTTGAGATGGAAAAACTAGTGAGTTAAGAATGGTGTAAAATGGAATGTGTCCCTAACTAATGAGTGATGAGAAACCAATAATGAGAAAAAGGATGAATCATAATCAAAGGTACATACATGATATCAAGGAATTAGTGAGACTATGTGAGTGGGTGTGACACCCCGAAAATGAGGGTAAATTTTTCATGATTTTAAAATAATTGTAAGTAGAAGAAATTCAAATATATAAAACCAAGTAATTACCCTGGATTATTTAATAACCTATCTCATATATGAAGATATGAGAAGGTATCAGAGTGCTCCTTGGACGATCGGACTCGAGACCGTCACAAGGGAAAGGAAGAAGATTGGATAAAATTTAAGAGTTAATGAAATATGTACAAAAAGATGATGAAAGATGCCTCCTTAATTTTTAAACATTAGAAATATAAATTAATAATAATAATATCATTTTCATGATCAAAGGGTTCCAAAACAAGCAAGAGAATGGAAGCAAAGAAGCCAAAAATGAGAAAACTCGAATCAGGGGATCTCGCTTGAGTGAGACCCACAGTGGTCGCTTGGGCGAGGCAAGAGAGCGTGAGCGAAAATGCTCCAGAATAAAAATCACGCTCACTCGCTTGAGCGAGGCAAGCTCGCTTGAGTGAAAAAGGGACAAAACCTCACTGCCCTCATTTCGCTCGAGCGAGGCCAGACCCGCCTGAGCGTAGTTCATCCAGTAGCTCCTACCTGATACATAAGCAATCTCACTTGGGCGAGACACCAATTCGCCTAAGCGAATCTCATCCAGAACAACTCCACACAACACTCGCTTAAGTGGAGACCAGCCCGCTAGAGCGAGAAACGTCCAGTATGCACACATCAAATGCAGGGTCGTCTTGCCTAAGCGAGGACCACTCTCGCTTGAGCAAGAATAGGTCAGAGGCCATATAACTGACACAGGGGATTCTCGCTTGAGCGAGAATCCATCTCGCCTGAGCAAGATTATCAACACATATGCAGAAAACGTGACAATTTCACAACTCCACATACCAAAACCCATACAAAGCAAAATTGACCAACTTCAACACATCACATACATCATAATAAGCATTTAAAACTTGTCTCAAGCAATCTTACTATATAATTTCCATTCTAATTCATTAATCATATCAAAACCAAGTCTATCACTTCATATACTACATAAAACATAATTTCTTACATAAGTCTTCATTAATTCATTAAAATTTACAGCAAATCCACATCATAGTTATCATTCATACATTATCAAGGTCACTAATGAAAATTAGCCATACATATAAGGTCTAATTTTCCTACATGACCTCCAAAATCAACTATCATCAAATTAATTTCAAAATAATCATATACACACTATATGCTATACAAAATGAATATATATGCCGGCCAAGGCTCATCCACAGTCCTCCCATATTTACCTTCTCCAATGCTCGACCTCCAAAAGAGTAGGATTTACATCATACCTACATCAACCTTAAAAATGGCAACTAGGAGGTGAGTAACATAATCTAAATGTATTAAAGTCATACATTATGATGATATTTATACATGTGTGCATTATATTCATTTTTCAAGAAAACATCATAAGCTTGACACACATGATACATCATTTCATCTCTACACAATACATGTCCAATTTAGTATATTCACAACACATAATCATACACTTTTAATGTTAGTACCTCAACTTACTTTCCCTCTATTTAACAATCATCCATCGCCACCACGGGCTATCAACTAGGCATATCTTTGGCTATATGCAAATGCTTTTATAGCTAATGCATATGCACAAGGGAATTAATATCAAATGCGGATCCGACTGTGGGAAACAACAACATACTAAATGTAGGACAAGTATAGGTGTGCTACTATGCCCCTACTATAGTAGAAAAATGTATACACATATACCTCAATTCATGCATGCTCAACATCATACTTTTACTGGTACCAAACCGCTCTCGCCCATTTGTAACACTAGTCACCCCGTGACTTACGGATCTATAATCGTGGCCTTACTTGCCACAAGTGCTACGGGCCCCTCCCGAACACACATCGAGAGAGTCGTGTCCCATTGGACACCAACGTAACTTGCTCATCATAGAGCCGCCCGCCCACTGGGCCCACCACATAGGATGCCTCATCACCAAACTATGGACAGCTTCGTGATTCCTAGAATCACTAGGGAAATACAACAATACACCCGTGCGCTGGGTCGCCCTCCTACTGGGCCCTCCTAGTGGAACCCCTAACATTCCACATAGACAGCGTATGATATGCCATGGATGCAATGCAATGCAAATCAAGTGCATTCTCACACTATGCATCCTAATGCCACTCCATAATCAACCATTCACCACTACCACTTAGTGGATTTCAACATTCTCAACATCCTCAATCTTTACCAACCCTCGTTGGACTTATACTCAACAATAGTTAGTGGCAATCACATTTATCAATTCATATATATATTTAGGATATTTCACATCATTGATTTCAATTAATAACATGGTCTAATATTTCATCAACATGTTTAATATAATACCATATTCATCATCCCAAACACATGCCACATAACATCAATCATTCTAAATGCACTCAAATCATGAAATCATCACATCATCCACCCAAGCATTCATCAAACACAATCATATATACATATTTTCACATCATCAATGGATAAAATCATACATTTAGAATAGTTGCCCCCTCCTACCTCAAGCAAAGTACTAATCAACGCGGTCTGATGGTCCCGCCTCGTCAATGGGGTTATTTCCTACATCATAATATATCACATAATCAATTTTCCATTTAAACCTCCAAGACTTAATGTTCATATTCATTTACTTGGTGTTTATATCACTTTAAATTCTCAAACCTCATTTATTTCATTAATTCCACCATAACCACCATGGGTTAGGTGTCCAAATTCATTATTATGCATTATTAATATCAAACCCATTAATGGGTTCCCACATTGATGGTTCCTAACAACCATCATCAACTATTAAGCTTCATTAATGGCCATTCACCATTAATAACATCATTTCACCTCACCAATAACAATTATCTAACACAATAAATGCTTCTCCACTCATATTTTGCATTTCCCCCAAATCCTAGGGTTAGGGTTTTCATTAAATAACCCAACAACCAAATGAATGCTCATTATTTTTCCATCATCTCCCTTGCCGTATGCATCTACCCATAAATATTCTTTTATATCTCTCATTAATGTCACCCCACCTAATGGCTTTACAGATTAAATGCATTCCACTATCATCCCCGTACACATTGCCCTCTCAAAACCTTAAGAACCCATAGCCATGGTTTTAAGCTCATGAAAAATGATGAGAGCATCTTACCTCAAGCCCAGAAAGGTGAGTTTCAAGAATGGGGGATGAAGAACACGAAAATGAGAGAGGGAAAGAAAGGGAGTTCAAACTCCATGCTCCTCCTTCTAGCTCCAAGAAAATGAAAATAAGAGAAGGGAAATGGGTACCACCTTTTGCTTAGGTTTTTGGAAGAAGAAGATGAGTGGAAATAAGAAGAGTGAAGAGGAGAGAATATAGAAGGAGAAGAAGAGTATGCAACGTTAAAGAGAAGAGAAAAGTAGGGAGTTTGCATTTTAATTTAATCCCCTCACTTAATTGCCTCCGTTTTGATCCAAACTGGATCTCTATTTGGGTTCAATACTTTATCTAAAAATTATTCTGAATACATATTCGAATTCCCAATAATATCCTTAATAACCCTGACCAATATCAACCCAATCGGAGATACTTGGTCTAACATCTACATTTTAATCGGGCATTATTTTAGCTTATACGGCCTCAATAAATTACAAATAATCCTCAAAATCTAAATTTAATTATTCTCAATATTTTGGGACATTTATTAATCCCACATGTAATTATTCAATATTTATCTCCTTAATTAATCCTTTATTTTAAAATTTAGGGTGTTACAATCCACCCCACCTAAAAAGAAATTTCGTCCACAAAAGTTAACATACCAGATTCGAACGCATCGGGGTATCGTGCTCTTATATCGTCTTCACGTTCCCATGTGAATGTCTCTACATTTCCATGCTTCCATGCAACTTTCACCAAAGGCACCAATTTGTTCTGTAGCTTCTTCACGGAGCGTTCGACAATACGAACGGAAACAGGAGGGATAGTTAAGTCATCTCGCACATCAACATCATCAATTGGGATTACATGCGAGGGATTAGAAATATACTTCCTTAACTTTGACACATGAAAGACATTGTGCAAATTCACAAGATGCGGAGGAAGTGCAATTCGATAAGCCACATCACCGATTCGTTCAAGAATCTCACAAGGCCCAATAAACTTAGGACTTAATTTCTTGCTCTTCAAGGCTCTTCCAATACCCTTATCTCTTGACACTCTTAAAAACACATGATCGCCAACTTGAAACTCAAGTGGCTTCTGCCTTTTATCATAATAACTCTTTTGACAATCTTGGGCAATTTTCATCTTTTCTTGTATCATCTTGATTTGTTCATTTGTCTCCGCAATCAACTCTGGCCCCAAAGCCAAGCTCTCTCCAGTTTCAAGCCAACACAATGGAGTTCTATATTTCTGACCATATAACGCTTCATAGGGAGCCATACCAATAGAACTATGATAACTGTTGTTGTATGTAAATTCAATTAGTGGTAGGAATCTTTCCCAACAACCACCGTGCTCCAATACACAAGCCCGCAACAAATCTTCAAGGCTTTGAATTGTTCGTTCAGATTGTCCATCCATTTGTGGATGATACGTCGAACTAAGCTTCAACTTGGAACCTATTGCCTCGTGCAAGCTTTCCCAAAATCGGGAAGTGAACCGCGGGTCGCGATCTAACACAGTACTCGAAGGCAAACCATGTAGCCTAACGATCTCCTTAATGTACAATTGTGCCAATTTCTCCATAGAACTTTTCATGTTCATAGGCAAGAAGTGAGCACACTTCGTCAATCGATCAACAATCACCCATATAGCATCATTTACCATACGTGTTCTGGGTAACCCAGAAACAAAGTCCATAGCAATATCGTCCCACTTCCAAACAGGGATATCAAGAGGTCTCAAATAACTAGATGTCTTCTAATGCTCAACCTTAACCTTTTGACAAATAATGCAAGAGGCTATACAATTTGCCACATCATGCTTCATACCGGGCCACCAGAAATTCTTGTTCAGATCTTGATACATTTTTGTGGCACCAGGATGTATGCTCAACACATTCTTGTGAGCTTCTTTAAGTACCAACCTTCTTAAATCACCACCTGATGAAACATAAATTTGGCCTTTCACATGCCAAATGCCATTGTGACCTTCCGTCAAAAATGAATTCTTCCCGTTAGCTTGAGCTTCCTTCATTTTAATCAAGTACTTATCATTCGGTTGTTGTAACTTCATGGTTTCAAGAAATACATTTGATACCGTCAACACCTCAAGAGACATTTTCTTCGAGGTATATATTTCTACACCTACGTTCAAGTTTCTGAATCGCTCAATTAGCTCCATTTCTTTCACCATCATAGCAGAAACATGCAATGATTTACGACTCAAGGCATCGGTAACCACATTTGCCTTTCCGGGATGGTATCTCAATTTGAATTCATAATCTTTCAAAAACTCCATCCATCTCCGTTGGCGCATATTAAGCTCCTTCTGGTCAAACAAATATTTAAGACTTTTATGATCACTAAAGACCACAAACTTCGAACCGTACAAGTAGTGTCGCCATAACTTCAAAGCAAATACTGTTAACCAAGTGGCCTCAATTACTCAAGAGGGGGGGTAAATTGAGTATTAAAAATTTTACTTGGAATGCTTTTGAAATGATTCTTTAATTATTATGCTTATTGAAGATGATAAAATTAATCGCAAGTAATAACAATTTAATCTAAGTAATATACGATTTATATTAAGCTAAGAAAATATGCACTTAATTTAATCAAGCAAATTAATTAGGAATAATAAAGAAGTTTAAATAACAAAGTTATTAAACGTAACAAATTAAGCAAGCAATTTAAGTGCACAAATTTAAAGAGATTAGGAAAGAGAAAATTTTGCAAACCGATATATACGAGTTCCACCACACGGTGTACGTCTCGTCTCTAAGCAACCCACTTAGAGGATTTCCACTATTTGAGATTAGAGATACAACTTTGAGCAATCGCGGCTTCCTAGTGTCCCACACTCAAGAACCCAATTCTCACAAGTACAAGGGCACCCCACCCAATCTCTCAATCTCACAATTACAAGGTTGAAACCCCAACCCAAGCCTCTAGAATTTTTGGTGTTTAGGTGTATAAAGATAACTCTTCAAAAGAGTGGATATACAAATTAAAGCACTTGAGAATATTTTCCTTTCTAAGAAAGAATATCCAAATTTAGCATACAAAAATTATTTTTCCTCTCTTAGAAAATAATATGCAAATTTTAACACTCAAAATAATTTTTCTTTCTCAAGAAATGATATTCAAGTTTAGCTCTTAAAAATTAATTTTGCTCGCAAGATTCACTCTCAAAATAATTTTACAAATAATAAAGAAAAGATCAATTGAGAAGCAGAGAGCAATGAGAAAAATAGAGAGAGTAAGAAGGAAAGCAAGGGAATTTCGTTGCTAGCTGGGTATGCTTCTGCCTCTTCACTTCTCCTTTTATAGGCGCTTCAAGGAACTTGCTGCCAAAAACAAATTTCCACCGATTCCTTAATTAATGCATTGGAAGACTTAATTTGCCAGCGATCCATGTTTCCTGACTTGAGAATTGTAATTGTCTGCCTCAATAAATGCAATGTCGTTTCAATTAGAGAGTCTCGAGAGAGGATTCAGCGGAGTTGAGTTTCTGAAAATGTGTATTGATAATTTCCATGATTCAGTGCATGATTCCAACTATGAATCAATTCCCCTAGGCTATTTTCCCATCAAAAACAGTGTATGAATCGATTCCTGGCAAGGGGAATCGATTTCCAATAGCATGCATCGATTCCTATAGGCATTGAATCGATTCCTTGAGGTATTAATGTGCATGAATCGATTCCTTAAGGGGGGAATCGATTCCCAGCCCCTTGAATCGATTCCTTGAGTCTTGAATCGATTCCTCTTTGCAAAAATCAACATGAATCGATTCCTGGTAGTTCTTGAATTGATTCCTGGCTTTCCTGGACCTGTTCCCTTGAATTTTTGATGCATTTTGATACGTTTGGCTCATGGTTCTTGATTCTTTGGCACATGAATAATTATTTCTCTTTGTTTTACACTTCTATGAATGCCTTGAATCATTTCTTTGTACTTCACAATTTTTATGCATTTAATTTCTTGATCTGTATAAACTTGATCTTTATGAATTTTTGATTAATTGCTTGTACAAAATCCTTTGTATTTTGATCCTTCAATTCTTTGTCATTCATCAAAACCTGTTTCAACATACAAACACAAATACCATCGCCGCTAATTCAAGATCATACGTGGGTAGTTAACCTCATGCGGTCGCAATTGTCGTGACGTATAGGCTATCACACGCTCAATTTGCATCAACACGTAACCAAGACCAAGCTTGGAAGCATCGCAATACACCATAAAGTCATCCAATAAGTATGGTAAAGCCAACACAGGAACAGAAATGAGTTTAACTTTTAACTCTTGGAAACTCCTTTATAATCAAGACTCCACACAAATGGTTGATTCTTACAGGTTAGCTTCATCAAAGGCAAAGCCAATCGGAAAAATCCTTCAATAAATCTCCGGTAATAACCGGCAAGACCAAGAAAACTCCTTACTTCGGTCACAGACGTCGGTTTTTCCCAAGCCATCATGTCTTTAATCTTAGATGGATCAACGACAACACCATCTTTAGAGATAACATGTCCAAGAAATTGGACCTTGGACAACCAAAATTCAAACTTAGAGGGCTTCGCATATAACTCTTTCTCACGAAGGACATTCAATACAAGACGAAGATGTTCTTCATGGCTCTTAGAATAGACAAGAATGTCATCGATAAACACCACCATGAACCGGTCAAGATACTCATGAAAGATGCGATTCATGTAATCCTTGAAAATCGTAGGTGCATTTGTCACACCAAAAGGCATCACCATATACTCGTAGTGGCCATAGCGAGTGCGAAAAATGGTCTTGGGAATATCATCGGTCTTCACCTGGATTTGGTGATATCTAGAACGTAAATCGATCTTTGAGAACACCACTGCATCCTTCAATTGATCCAAAAGATTATCAATGCGAGGTAGGAGATATCAATTTTTAATGGTCAACTTTTTAAGTTGTCGATAGTCTACCCATAACCTCATACTTCCATCCTTCTTTCTCACCAATTAAACAAGCGCACCCCAAGGAGACACACTTGGGCGAATAAACTCTCGCTCTAACAACTCTTCAACTTATCTCTTAAACTCGGTTAATTCTATAGGAGACATCCGATACGGCGCTCGGGAAACAGGTTTTACACCCGAAACAATATCAATAGAAAACTCTACCCCTCGTGGAGGAGGTAAACTAGGTACCTCATTAGGAAATACATCCGAAAATTCAGACACAATGGGAATATCAAAGGATTGAATAGTATTTTCTCCATCCACCATGCATAGCATAACAAGGATTTGAGATATACCTTGCACATCAAAGCGCCCGGTATTCAGAGAAGGAAGAACGATGCTCTGATTCTGACAATCCACTTTGTTGGCAGACAACCAATCTATTCCCAAAATAATTTCTAAATCCTTCATGGGCAAGCAAATAAGAGACACCACAAATCTCCTATTCTCAAGAATCATCTCAATATTATCACATCAAGTGATCGCTCGGAAACAAGTACCGGTTGGTGTAGACACCATAATAGAACCTCTCATCATGCTTATTGGCAATTTTAATCACCTCACACAATCTTCCGAAATGAATGAATATATTGCACCTAAATCAAATATGACATCAACACAACTACCAAGGATTTGGTACTTACTTTGGAGAAGATCACCAGCTTGTGCAGCTTCTTCATCAGTCACGGTGAAGATTCTTCCAACAGTTTGTTGATTGGCACCGTGATTATAACCATTTCGGCCACCATTACCGTTACCTCGGCCGTTCCCATTACCACGACCATTGCCACCATTTCCGTTGCCATTACCATTATGACCACCATTGCAGCCGCCATTATCGTTTCCACGACCACGACCTCTAAAAGCGCCATAGCCTCTATGGTTTCCATCATTACGAACCACTATATCCGTAGCATTCAAAGGACAATCAGGACAGATGTACCCCGGTTGGTTGTATCTATAGCATAGCACCGTCTTTTCATGGTTACATTCTCGAGCCAAATGGTTTCCACCACATCAGAAACAACAAAGACCTTGGCCACCACCTCAGACACCATTAGCACCATGCTTTCCACCACCACGTCCACCTCTAAAAGAAGAGGACCCATGCACAAATTGTCTATTCTTCTTGAAATCATCCTCTTCTTGAAGCTAGAGGATTGGCCCTTTAATCTATGATCATGCCCAGTATAACTCTTAGGAGTCACATCATTTTCTTCAAAGATTCTACAATTGTTCACAAGAGTAGGAAAACTCCTAATCTCTTGGTGACAAATCGCCTTCTTGATCTCTTCACATAAACCATTCTTAAACTTAACACATTTTGAAGTTTTGGTACCTTCCTGTTGGGAAGAATGGTAAAACACATATAATTCTTCAAACTTTGAGGCATATTCCTCCACCGACATGCTTCCTTCTTTGAGCTCCATAAATTCAAGCTCCTTATTGTTCTTGTAGCTCTCAGGAAAGTATTTCCTAAGGAACTCCACCTTAAAATTCTCCCAATTTAATAGAGTGTGAGCAGCAATCATACGCCCACGAGTGAGGATCCACCAAGATTCAGCTTCATCTCTAACCATAAACACCGCACATTCAATTTTTTGAGCTTCCGTACACTCCATGCTTGCAAATATCCGTTCCAAGTCATAAATCCAAACATAAGCATCTTTCAGTTTATAGTCTCCATGAAATTCGGAAGGCTTCCGCTTAAGGAATCGGTCTAGACCATGAGTTGGATGACCAACGGGTTGTTGTTGCCGTTCAAGGATGTCGGTAAACCGATTGAAAGCTTCAGCCATAGCGGCTGCGTCAACATTATGCCTATTCATCATCAATCAATCTAGACACACAACACAAACATAATTAGAAACCTTGTGTTTCTTTCCTCAATACATGCCAATCATCATCAATTATCATTAATACAAGTATCATCATAATATATTCATAATTTGAAGGTAAATATGGGAAAGGAAATGCCTGGCCAGGCTTAATAACGATCACACAATCATTACCATTCATAATATGAATTAGTGGGCAATTTAGGCCCCAAAAATGCTTATCTATAGTAACAACATCATAACATTAAGCAACTAGTGCTTTCATGACGCATATCAATGATTCAATGACAATCAACTACATTTCAAGGTCGAAAGATCTCAATTCAACAAAAGAGTCACTCAACTTTGGCATTTCATTCACAAATAACAAGCAATGAGCATTGACAAGTGCTCTGATACCAGGTTGTAACACCCCAAAAATGGGGGTAAATTGTTTACGATTTTAAAATAATTGTAAGTAGAAGAAATTCAATATATATAATACCAAGTAATTACCCTGGATCATTTAATAACCTATCTCATATATGAAGATATAAGAAGGTATCAGAGTGCTCATTGGACGATCAGACTCGAGACCGTCACAAAGGAAAGACGGAAGATTAGAAAAAATTTAAGAGTTAATGAAATATGTACAAAAAGATGATAAAAGATGCCTCATCAATTTATAAACATTAGAAATATAAAATAATAATAATAATATCATTTTCATGATCAAAGGATTCCAAAACAAGTAAGAGAATGGAAGCAAAGAAGCCAAAAATGAGAAAACTAGAAACAAACATGCATTTAGAATAGTTACCCCCTCCCACTTCAAGAAAAGTAGTAATCAACGTGGTCCGATGGTCCCACCTCATCAATGGGGTTATTTTCTACATCACAATATATCACACAATCAATTTTCCATTTAAACCACCAAGACTTAATGTTCATATTCATTTACTTGGTGTTTATATCACTTTAAATTCTCAAACCTCATTTATTACATTAATTCCACCATAACCACCATAGGTTAGGTGTCCAAATTCATTTTTATGCATTATTAATATCAAACCCATTAAGGGGTCCCACATTGATGGTTAATAACAACCATCATCAATTATTAAGCTTCATTAATGGCCATTCACCATTAATAACATCGTTTCACCTCACCAATAACAATTATTTACCATAATAAATGTTTCTCCACTCATATTTTGCATTTCCCCCAAATCCTAGGGTTAGGGTTTTCATTAAATAACCCAACAACCAAATAATGCTCATCATTTTTCCATTATCTCCCTTGCCATATACATCTACCCATAAATATCCTTTTATATCTCTCATTAATGTCACCCCACCTAATGGCTTTACATATTAAATGCATTCCACTATCATCCCCATACACATTGCCCTCTCAAAACCTTAAGAACCCACAGCCATGGTTTTAAGTTCATGAAAAATGATGAGAGCATCTTACCTCAAGCCAAGAAATGTGAGTTTAAAGAATGGGGGATGAAGACCATGAAAATGAGAGAGGGAAAGAAAGGGAGTTCAAACTCCAAGCTCCTCCTTCTTGCTCCAAGAAAACGAAAATGAGAGAGGGGAAATAGGTACCACCTTTTGCTTAGGGTTTTTGGAAGAAGAAGATGAGTGGAAATAAGAAGAGTGAAGATGAGAGAATGTAGAAGGAGAAGAAGAGTATGCAACATGAAAGAGAAGAGAAAAGTAGGGAGTTTGCATTTTAATTTAATCCCCTCACTTAATTGCCTCCATTTTGATCCAAATAGGATCTCTGTTTGGGTTCAATACTTTATCTAAAAATTATTTCAAATACATATTTGGATTCCCAATAATATCCTTAACATCCCTGACTAATATCACCCCAATCGGAGATACTTGGTCTGACACCTATATTTTAATCGGGCATTATTTTAGCTTATACAGCCTCAATAAATTACAAATAATCCTCAAAATCTAAATTTAATTATTCTCAATATTTTGGGACATTTATTAATCCCATATGTAATTATTCAATATTTATCTCCTTAATTAATCCTTTATTTTAAAATTTAGGGTGTTACAGTGGGCATGAAGTTATAAGTTCTAATAAATAGCTTGGTAGGAAATTAGTGTAGGTGGAGTTTATAACAATACGATTTAATTAGAACTTACAATAATGTTACGGGTTAATGTTGAATGTAAAATATGGATGGGTTTTATGTTAATAAGCAAAGGAGAGGTCAAAAGGAATGTGTTGATAATGATAGAATGCGGTATATGGATATATATATAGGTAGGTATCATTGCGTGAATATGGATATCATGAGTATACGTACTTAATATTGATCCTTGTTGGAATGCGTCAGTGAGTTAAAGATAATAATGGCTTGTATTCATGATTAGCAATGCGTTAATAATATATATATGTCAATATATATATATAATGATATAATATGATTTTGATTTCACGTATATAATTACCATGTTGAGAATAATTGTTGCGAATAAATATGAATAAGGATTTGAGATATCTTATGGCAGTATGTTGGTGGATTTGGCAAGTCGGCCACCCTGCGTTATGAACATGTGTCAGTTTCTAACATTTGTGTATGCGATTGATGATGTTTGAATTATATTAAGTTGTATATTATGGATGAGATACCCTGGATACTGTTAAAGGCGGGGAGTGATCACCGGCGCGTTATACGGTCAAGGAGCAGGAGTCAAAGCCATCAACCCCACCTCCTTCTCGTCCCTCCTAGCCTGATACGCCTCCTATAAATTCAAAAATAATGATAGGATTAGTAAGTTGATTTGTAAATTATAAGCATGTGTAAGTTTAAAGTAAATACCACTAAATCTGTAGTCTTCTGGTTTACCCATGCACCTGTTTTGTTCTTCTTGATCATTTACATTACCTCAAACAAAGAAGGCTCGCAGTGCTCCCTCAGCTCCTGTAGTGGACAACAAGCACTGAAGTTATTATTCCTAAACATGTCAAACTAATCATAATAAAAATGTTTAACATAAATAGACTTACAAATTGTTTCTTGTGCTCGAGGGTTAAAATGCTACCCCTAGTGTAAACTGACACTGTAGCATCAATGGCTCTGTTTGCCTTATTCAGAGCACTCTCCTACTGGAACAAGACACCTCCCAACTTCTGGACCATCCCGTCCCAATGGTCCTCGGGGATCCAACGAGGGCGGTCGCCCTTGTCCCTCATCTTCCAAAGGGTACTCTTGATGATTTTGGAGGTCTTTGTGGCAAAGACCTTCCTAATCTCATCAATCATACCCTCTACCCACTAATAATCACACTATAAAATGAAATGAGGATTCAAAATTAATAAGAGGTCTATTTTATCCATAAATTCATAACAAATTCATGTGGTAACTTACCGAGAAGGTGTCAAACCACCTATCTTGGACAACCTTTCCAGCATCTGTCCAAGATATGTACGGATCATCCCACTAGGCCTTCAAAACTTTAGTAATCGCTTTGGTAGTGTGACTACTATCAACAAAGTTGTAATCACAATGATTATAAGCGAATATAACAACATACAACATAGGGAGACTCTAAAAATTTTGACAGAGTCTCCCCTGTAAATGTAACATTTCCAAATTTGAATAGTTTCCCTGTTACAAACAGAAGAGTTCCTAATACAATTCAATCTGTACAAGTACTAAGTAAACTAACATATAATAAACCAACAAGTCTTTCCACTAAAGTAGTAAATAAACTACCATACAAATAACATAAAAGTATGCGAGTTTTATAACATATGGTAAGTGTCACACCCCGATGTAATCAAGATAATAATTAATAAAAATGCGAGTAAATTTTTCGCGTTCAAAATAGTTTCAAAAGCACTCCCATGATTACCTTGAGACCCAAACCATAGAGAACCAAAGAGTGAGATTTATCAACAAATAACTGGATCGATAACTAATTCGCCCATAACGGTATACAAAAATAGTAGAGTTTACAGCGGAAGAAGAATGTGTATACCGGGCATGCGCCTAGTCCATATATGAAGATATGAGAAAAGGCTTGACAAAGCACGCAAATACTTAACATAATCCTATTAGGTCATAACTAATTTTTCACATACGATGTGTATATATATATATATGGATGTGTATCTGTTAGTCCTCAAATTTTCAAAAAATGTTTTAATAAAAATTTCATAAAAATTACAAAAATTAGTTTAATTTGTTAGAAAATTAGGATTTAAATTCAATAAATGGATGTTGTTGGAAATAATCTGCCCTTGATCAATTTTCTCTAAGTTTTGCAGTGAAAAAGTTAAGAAATCAAGAGAAAATTACACTGGAGGAGCTGACGCGTAGCCTCATCCCACGCGTAGCATCAACAGCTATTTTTTATGCTGACACTACGCGTCACAGCCACGCGTAGCGTCAGTGCTGCGTGGTCTCTACCTCCACTTTGGCCAACCACTCCACTTGGACCCAATAATGGGCACTCCCCTCAGCACCAATGGGCATCCCACTCAGCATGAAATGCCAAAACTCGGTGGAAACATGTTCATGTCGCCAGGCATGATCAAATTTAATAATTTAAAGTGGCCATTATCAAGTGTTTAATGGAGGCTGAGTCAGGGGTCTGACGCGTAGCGCCATGCTGACGCGTAGCGTCAGCACCCTTGCTCAGCCCTATAAATAGGGCCATCCAACACCATTCTATAACATCCCATAGCATCCCATTCTCTTCTTTTCTCTCTTTGTGCTCGACTTTGAGTACTTCTTTTGTGAGTTGTAGTTCTAGAATAGTTTTCTAGATACTTGAGTGTGTTTTGGTGTATTGTGATCGTTGTATTGTGAAGTTCCCATCGTCTTTGTAATGTCAAACTCTGTAAGTGTTGTTTTTACTTTCACCATGTGTAATTAATTTGTTTATGTTGGAATTGGTGAACTAATCTATTGAGTATAATGTTGTGAATTCGACCTCTGCATGTTTATGATTCAAGTCCATGTTAGTATTTCAACCTTTTATTAATATGAACGTCAAACGGGAGAATGATTTTCATGTGTATTGAAACTTGTTTTATTAGTATGAATGTCAAACGGGAGAATGATTATTCATGCCGTATTGAAACTTGTTTTGACGAAAGTAAAAGTTGGAATACCCTTGGTATCTCAATTCTATAGGGGTTGTTAACCATTGTTGCCATAAGGCCAGTTCTTAAAGCAAGTTTTTACTGAGAAAGCTCACGAGGGATCGAACTTTACAATGAATTCTTAGAATTTATATCATGAGGGATCGGTTATAATGATTTTAAGCTGTAATGACATGAAACTTGATGATTAAATATGCATGTCTTGAGTTCCTCATTGTTATTCTAGATTAGGGATCCAATTTCCAACATAATTTGCTTATCAGTGTTTATTTTCTTTTTATCTTATGAACCACTCAATCATGCTATCCTGTGAATATTGTATAAATTGTATAAAAATCATTCTTTTGTCTATAACTTTCTTCACATTTATCATAGTAAATAGAAAATTACTGTTGATATTGGACTTTCAATCCCAGTGGAACGATATCTAAATTTTGAAAACTACAAACGATTGGTGCGCTTGCCAATTAACAACCCGGTGGTGGAAACGAACTGTTGAGACCCTATCACTGGGTTAACAAGTTTTCTGGCGCCGTCGCTGGGGATTGAATTGTTTCAGTAAAACAGTAAATTTTTAATTACCATGGTAAATATTTTTTTTACCTTAGTTAAAATTTTTTTATTTTTACTTATTGTTACACTAACTTTCTTTGTCTAGTTTGTGTATGCAAACTCGATCTACCGCAGGTAAAATTTATTTTAATCCTGAGATAGAAAAGTTTGTAAAGAAAATCAAGTCTTTGAAATCTAAAACACAAACTAAATCTTCTTCTACCTCTAAAAATTTTGAAAATTCAAATATGGCTGCTGAGAGGAGAACATTGGGACAGTTTGCTGCTATTAATGGTCCACCCCGAGTTTCAAGAATGTTTCAAGCACATGTTGTACCAGTGGAGATTAAACCTGCTACTTTAAATATTATTCAAAACAATCAATTTGCTGGTTTAAATCATGAAGAACCATATGAACATTTAACTATTTTTTATGAGTTATGCAGCACAATTGGTTTTGAACCCAATCAAGAAGAGTCTGTTTACATGAGACTTTTTCCTTTTTCATTGATTGGTAAAGCAAAAGAATGGTTTAAATCTTGTCCACTGGGTAGTTTTACAAACTGGTCCGATGTTGAAAGAAAATTTTTGGAAAGATTTTATTCTCCTTCGAAATATTTTGAAGCAATGACAGCCATACACTCTTTTTCTCAAAATAATGATGAATCACTAGGAGAGACATAGGAACGATTCAAGGCACTTTTGAGAAAGTGTCCAAACCACAACCTAAATAATGCCGAAAAGGTAAGAATCGTTTACCATGGTTTATTGCCTCAGTTCAAGATGATGTTAGATGCTTGTGCAGGTGGTTCTTTAATGAACAAAACTGTGGAAGAAGCCATAGAAATATTGGAATCAATGGCTATCAGTGACCGCCAAGCAAAGCATGAAATAGGTAATGTACAGAGGAAGCCAGGAATGCTCGAATTGGGAGTAAATGATACGGTGTTGGCTCAGCAAAAATTACTGACCCAACAAATTGAAGTTATGAGCAAGCAATTGGAAAAACTCCAAATTGCTCAAGTAGCATCACCACCCCCTGCTCAACTTAAACAGTGTATGCACTGCATGGGAGAACAACCATGTGGTTACTGTGGAAATGAGCAAGAGCAAGCCAATTTTATGAATCATCAAAGAGCACCCTTAGGTAATTTTCCTTTCAATCATGAAAATTCTTTTCCTAACAATTACCTGCAGGGTTGGCAAAATCAGAATATTGGCTGGAGACAGGACACTGGACCTTCCAACAGACCTCCTAACAATCAGTTTAAACAACAATAAACAGACAATGTAAGATTGACAAGGATAGAGGAATCTATTCAACAGTTACTGCAGTTTGTGGAAACAAATGAAGCTGTCCGAAAAGCATCAGACATACAAATGGGACAACTTGCAAAAGAAATAGCCGAATTAAAGAGTTCTGGGTTTACTGCAAACACTCAAAACCCAAGGGAACAATGTAATGTTGTTTCTTCTGATGTTGTAAAAATTAATTATAAAGAAAAGAGTGATAAAAAGAAAGAAGAAGAAGAAAAAGAAAGTGAAAAAATAGAAAAAAATGAAAAAAATGAAAAAGAAAAAAATGTGCAAGTAAATACAGAGCAAGAAACAAACTGTATAACCCCGAAAAAATGTAAAGATCCGGGGAGTTTCACCATTCCTGTAACAATTGGAAATATCAACATCAGAAATACGTTATTAGATTTAGGGGCTAACATCAACTTGATGCCTTTAGAATTAAAAAAGCGCATTGGTGAATATGAGCTAAAAGAAGCAAAGACAGAATTACAGTTTGCGGATCGCTCTGTCAAAAAGCCTTTTGGGATTGTGGAAGATGTACTGGTAAAGGTTGATAAGTACCACTTCAGAGTTGACTTTGTGGTACGGGATATGAAGGAGGATACTGAGATCCCCCTGATCCTAGGAAGACCTTTCATGAAGACTGCAAGGATCAAAGTAGATGTTGATCTAAGTATGGTTGCAGTCAAGGTTTATGAAGAAGAAGTAAGCTTCAGTGCTCATGAACACCTCAGGACAAGTAATGAGGAAAAAGTTTACCCTTCAACCAAACCAGGTATATCTCTTCCCAATCAATTAAATTGTTTTAAATTAACTGATGCCTTGAAAGATGAAAAACAAGTAATTAAGCATCGGAAAAGAAGAAGGAGGAAGAAAAAGACAGGTGATTCCTCAACGAATATTGGGAGACCACCTGATTAATCAGAGGTAATGTCTGGCTGGAAACATTAAATCTAGCGCTCAATGGGAGGCAACCCATTCTTTTCTTGTTATTTTCAAATAAAAATAAAAATAAAAAAATAAAAATAAAATATATATATATATTTAGAATTTTTTTTTTAAGAAAAGGGGTTTAAAACCCAAAAGAAAAGGTTTTTGAAAATCAAAATTTTGAAAAATCAAAAACAGAAGCCTACGCGTAGCGCCACTGTGACGTGTAGCGTGGACTCTGAATTTTGGGCCTAACGCGTAGCGTCCCATCCACGCGTAGCGTCAGAGCCCACGTTCAGTTTTTAAAACTAAACCAGAGAGGCCCATCTTAGGTTTTAAAACCTAAGATCTCCTCTCTGCCTCACTTAGTTTTCAAAACCTAAATTTTCAAAACCCTCTTTTCTCTCTTCCAAACCTTCTCAATCCTATTTGCTCAAGGAATCACAAGTAAGTATTCTAATCCTTTCTCTTTAGTTTTAGTTTTAAATTTTTGATTTTTAGAAATAAATGTGGTTAGGATTAGGATTAGAAGACCATTGGAATTGATTGCTGTTAGAATTAGGAAATTGAATGGATATAATGTGGTTTGGAAAGGGGTTGCTGGTGTGCAACCCCTATTTTTCTCTGTTCTGCGCAGTTCACGCATAGCGTCCCACTGACGGGTAGTGTGAGGATGAACTGCAAGCCCAGCGTAGCGTCCCACTGACGCGTAGCGTGGGCAGAACAGGCTTACGCGTAGCGTCCCACCACGCGTAGCGTCAGCCTCTGTTTTTAATTTTGTTAATTTTTGTTTCTTATTTTTTTTTGTTAATCTGTTTAACATGCTGTGTGTTTGTTTATTTATTGTTTTCTTTTTTAAATTAATAAATTTTCATATTTAATATTTGTTATACTTTCTTGCATAAAAATATAAAAATAAATTTGTATAAATTTTGAATAAATTGTATGAATTTTGTTTTGAAAATTTGATTCAAAATTACTTAAAAATATGTATGTTAACTTTCTTTATAAATCACAAAAATACAAAAATACGTTGTTGTGTGAATTTCATTTTTAGAAAAACCAAAAATATTTGTGTTTCAAATTTCGTGTAAATATTTGGTTGATTGTATAGGATTGTTAATGTGTGATTTACTTTTTAATATGTGTTTAATTTTAAAATTTTTACTTTTTGCAGATGGCACCAAGGAAATCCGTTCCCACTACTGGTCCCTCTAAAAGACAGAGCAAGGCCACGGATACTGACACCACCTCTGAGGATCCTGATCTTCAGGGACAGGAGGTGTTAGGACCAAGGGATCCTACCAGATTTCGTACTGATGCGAAGTGGGCACGGTTTCATCAAATCAAAGGCCAGAGACTTATCTGGGAGAGGGTCCTTGATTTGAGTGCAGGAGATTACCCTGAGCTTCAGGATGGAGTTTAGTAGAGGAGATGGGGACCTCTATTCTCTCTACCTACTGAGGGGGACCCCATCTTAGTGATGGAGTTTTATGCAAATGCCTTCCGGACTCGCCAGGATGCACCAAGTATAGGACCGCAGCGGACGAGTTGGGTGAGGGGTCGGCATATTTCATATGACCGGGACACTATCAGTACCCTATTGGGTAATCCTTGGGAGCCTACTCCCGAGGATGACACTTGTTTCTAGAAGGAAAACAAAAACAAGATTATTGCCGAGGGAGAGTTAGGATACTCCCTCAAGGAGGTTGCTCACTTCTTGAGCAAGGATGGAATCTTTTTCAACCTGAGTAAGGTTGGAAGGAGTCCATCTAACCTCCTAAAGACCCAGCTTACCCCTATAGCCCAGGCGTGGTCCCACCTCATGCTTCATAACATCACTCCTGTCACCCATCTTTCATCTCTTTCAGTTGAGCGTTGTTGCCTTCTATTTTCTATCCTCCAGGGTCATACCATTGACATAGCTGAGCTTATATCTGATCAGATTCACTTGTATGCCCTTGGGTATAAAGTGAACCGCCCCATTCCATTTCCTCTTATCATATCTGCCTTACTGAGGAGGCAGGGAGTCATTGTACCTTCACCTGAGTTCACTAGTTCTTCGGGAGAGTTCCCAAAGTTTTAGTGAATAGAGATTATTTCGTCCAGCAGTGCGAGCTTCCACCACTAGAGCAGGAGGCTCAGCCCAGACCTAGGAGGAAGAGACCACTAGTGCAGCCTCTATCTACTGATGCTGTCACACAGGGCTTTGCCCGGATATCACTTGAGCATCAGCATATGATGCAGATGATGGCTGCCACTCACAGAGCTTATATTCATCTTCACGATGAATTTTATCAGTACAGGTTACAGGGAGAGGGAGCACCTTATGTTACCCCGGCCGAGTTTGCAGCACATGTAGCTTGGCCCGGTGATTTACCTACCTACCCTGAGACTGGTGGATCGTCTGGCGCAAAGGCTGACTCTAACGGCGATGATGAGGAGGAGGATGATGATCAGATAGAGTATTGATGATGCCATCTTCTTATTTCTTTCATTTACTTTGAGTACAGTTATTTTTAAATTTTTATTTACATTTACATTTACACTTTATAATATAGTATTTTATTATTGTGTGGTGTGTTTTTACGTAATTAATTGTTTTTGCATATTCTATTCGAAAAATAATCAAAAAAATCCAAAAATCAAATTTATCTTTTAATAAATTAATCAAATTTTTGTTAGTAAGTTAATACACTTAGAGTTTTTACACAATGAAACTTAATTTTGTAAAATCAATTATTAGCTCTTTATAACTTAGGAATTTTGATAAATTTAATTACAATAGGTTTATTAACCATCAAGCAAATTTCAATAGCCCGGTGAGCAGAGAGATATCTTTTTATATACTTGAGGGTTTAATCGACATATTTTCAATTTGAATTGATTTTGCTTTAATCTCTGATTTGTGTTGTTGTACAGAAAATTCAGGAAAATGATCAAGGCACATTTTTGGTGAAAAAAACCTTGGGCCAAACAGGTTACCTTGGTAAAAATTATTTTATCCTTTGCAAGCCAATTTGAGCTTAAAATAAAATTTCTTGGTACCCTTAAACCTAAATCTGTTTTTACCATTCCCTATACTTGATTGATTAAAAGAGCAGTTAAAATAAATGAAAAATATTTTGAATGTTCTCACAAAAAGAAAATGGGGAGTGAAAATAAGCAACTTGATTCTTTTCAGAAAAAAATAATAAAGTATCGAAAAGAAAATTCAAAAATAGTGAAAAGAATCAAGTTGGGGGTATTTATTTTTCATCAACAAAAGAAATGAGAGTTTGGGTCAAGAGAAAGCCTAAAAAATTATAAAATACTCTTTTATGATTTCAGGTTTTTAAATTCAAAGAAAAACCATTGATTCTTGTAAGCCAAGCCTCATTACAACTCGTGAAAAGACCTTGTGATTTCTGAACTAATTCTGTATAAATAACCATTGATTAGATGACAAACAAAGTTAAATTCGTTTGATCTTATGATTGATTGAGTGAAACAGGTTACCTATTACATAGAGATAAACACCTGTGAGGTAAGCCTGAAATTTTGCTTGATTGTTAATAGAATATTGTAAATAAATTTTATCATTAAACCTTTATTATACTTTATACCAATTTTTGATTATTACAAAATTAGTTAAATTGTGAAAATTACTTTTTATAAATTCTCGGACTAACTCAAAAATTTGATTCCAAATTTTTATTTATTTTTCTCTCTTGCTCGAGGACGAGCAATGTCTCAAGTTGGGGGTATTTGTTAGTCCTCAAATTTTCAATAAAAGTTTTAATAAAAATTTCATAAAAATTACAAAAATTAGTTTAATTTGTTAGAAAATTAGGATTTAAATTCAATAAATGGATGTTGTTGGAAATAATCTGCCCTTGATCAATTTTCTCTAAGTTTTGTAGTGAAAAAGTTAAGAAATCAAGAGAAAATTACACTGGAGGAGCTGACGCGTAGCCTCATCCCACGCGTAGCATCAACAACTATTTTTTATGCTGACGCTACGCGTCACAGCCACGCGTAGCGTCAGTGCTGCGTGGTCTCCACCTCCACTTTGGCCAACCACTCCACTTGGACCCAATAATGGGCACTCCACTCAGCACCAATGGGCATCCCACTCAGCATGAAAGGCCAAAACTCGGTGGAAACATGTTCATGTGGCCAGGCATGATCAAATTTAATAATTTGAAGTGGCCATTATTAAGTGTTTAATGGAGGCTGAGTCAGGGGTCTGACGCGTAGCGCCACACTGACGCGTAGCGTCAGCACCCTTGCTCAGCCCTATAAATAGGGCCATCCAACACCATTCTATAACATCCCATAGCGTCCCATTCTCTTCTTTTCTCTCTTTGTGCTCGACTTTGAGTACTTTTTTTGTGAGTTGTAGTTCTAGAATAGTTTTCTAGATACTTGAGTGTGTTTTGGTGTATTGTGATCGTTGTATTGTGAAGTTCCCATCGTCTTCGTAATGTCAAACTCTGTAAGTGTTGTTTTTACTTTCACCATGTGTAACTAATTTGTTTATGTTGGAATTGGTGAACTAATCTATTGAGTATAATGTTGTGAATTCGACCTCTGCATGTTTATGATTCAAGTCCATGTTAGTATTTCAACCTTTTATTAATATGAACGTCAAACGGGAGAATGATTTTCATGTGTATTGAAACTTGTTTTATTAGTATGAATGTCAAACGGGAGAATGATTATTCATGCCGTATTGAAACTTGTTTTGACGAAAGTAAAAGTTGGAATACCCTTGGTATCTTAATTCTATAGGGGTTGTTAACCATTGTTGCCATAAGGCCAGTTCTTAAAGCAAGTTTTTACTGAGAAAGCTCACGCACTAGTGGAAAAAATGGATATAACAACGGGATATTATTCACGGGTAGAAGAGGATCAGTGATAAAAACATGCGCGGTGGCATTTTTAAAATTAAAAGGTGAACGTTTTAATCAGAGAAAACTATATATCCACGGTTAACATCATAACCGTGAACGTACCCATCAATATATATTCACGGTTGAGGAGTCAACCGTGGATATATAGTACCTGAAATATATATCGACGGTTATGATCACAACCGTGAATATATATTGATGGGTACGTTCACGGTTATGATGTGAACCGTGGATATATATAGATGTCAATATTCACGGTTGTATTACCAACCGTGGATATATAGTTCAGGTTTTAGGGTTTAATCACTGGGTACTCTATGTCCACGGTTGTTTCTATAACTGTGAATATAGATTTAATATTTATCCACGGTTACGATACCAACCGTGGATATATAGTTAACATTTATCCACGGTTGTTTGTTAAACCTTAATATATGTTTAATATATTCACGGTTGTGAGGGGGAACCGTGAATATATATCCTTTCTGAAACTTCAAAAGCCGCGCCTTTCACTCTTTTTTCAGTTTCTCCTTACTTTCGCTGGTTATCGTCTTCTTCCTCGTCCTGCTCTTTGTTGGTCGTAGGCTTCTGGGTTCACTTCCTTCTTATTTCGTGTGCCCTTCTTCTTCTTCGTTTAGCATTGTCAGGTAAGTGCTTCGTTGCCCTTCTTCTTTCGTTCACTTTTTAACCTCTGCTTCGTTGTTATGCTGCATAATCGTAATGGGTTTGCTTCGTTCTCTCTGTTTGTGTGTTTATTGTTGAAGCTGAACTCTGTCTCTGCTATTTTGACATTGCCTGTGACATTTTCATTGTTGTGGAGATGAGAAATGGCTGACGAGAATTGATATCTTTTTCATTGTTGCTATTTTGACATTGTTGCTATTTTTACATTGCCTCTGAACTCTGTCTCTGTCTCTACTGAAATGGGTGACGAGAATTTTATTGTTTGTGCACCAAAAAAACAAAAGAATTGATATCCTTCAGAACAAAATATGTATTGAAATCAATTACCAAAAAAAAAGTACTGAAATAAAAACAGTAGCTATAATGATCATACTGTTTTTGAGGTTGCAATATCTACAAAATTAGAATCATTTTAAGAAAAAAATATTTTAAAGGGAAATTACTTAGATATACATCATAGCTGGTGTTTTAAGAAATTAAATTGAGGAAACATGGAATTTCTTATAAGAGTTTTCTATCACATATAGCATATACCCATACATACATAAAAAAATTATAGAAAGTTTGTATTAGGAGAAGTATGTACTTATCCTACTTACGGTAGGTAGGAATTGGTCTTCCGTGTTACAATAATTTAGCGTAATAACACCATCGTTGCAAAAATCCCACAAAAAATAAAATCTTACATCAATGTGTTTACTCCTTCCATGTAGAACTAGATTTTTAGACAATGTAATGGTAGAAGCATTATCATAAAATATAATAGTTACTCCTTCATGGAAGTAGTTTAGATGCTCTAAAATTCTTCTTAACTAAAAGTGACCCAAAAAAAAGTGACCCAAAAATAAAATGAATCAATATGGATTTTTGACCAACCCAACCCGGGCCACCATGTTTAAAAAATAAAAATCCAATACCAAACAAAACTTGAAAAATGTCATAATCCAACACCATATCCATAATTCATAAAATAAAAGTTCAACCCTCATGTCTCAAATTCCATAATCCATCATCCAACACCATAGTTCTACTTGAAAATACCACAATTATATAATGTTATTTCTGTTGCTATTGTTTCTCTCATATAATGTTATTTGTTTACGTTTGTATGTATATGGTTGTCAATGTTGCGAACTCGTAGGCTCATACTAGCTAACTGGTATGAGGATGTGCATGAGTGAACCGTAGTTCCCCGTTTGAGATTCGACACAAATGGTCATTAAATTAATTAATGTCATCGTTTGTGTTGAATCTTGAATTGTCCGTTTGGACAGTTTGGGATGAACAATTATTTTTTATACGCCACTGTTAGTATGTACATGTTAGGAGTTATTTTAAAATTTGATAAACTTTCGGTAACTTGTATTTTGTGTTGTTCTCTGGGTGCATATTTGGTTGTGGTTGAATTTGATTTGACCACTCTCATTTTGTGTACTTAGAGACCAATGCGAAATGCTGCCGAAATTTCATCAAATTTTAAAATAAGTCCTAACCTGTATATATGAATGACGTATAAAAACAATTGTCATGCTGAATGGGTATAGGACCACCACCTTTGTATAAAAAGTGAGGTTGATCATAGCACCTTGTAAACAGTTGGTATGGATCGGAGTTGGATAACTGCATCACGCCTAAGTCTGGAGTACGAGGGGGGAGTTGAATCATTTATAGAATTCATAGCGAGGAATGCAGTGGGGGTGAATGGAAAGTATTTTTGCCCTTGTGTTAAATGCTTCAACCTGCGTCGGGTAGACTTGGAAGAGGTGTGAGAACATCTACTGTGTGACGGTTTTCTACGTAGTTATACGCGTTGGATATGGCATGGTGAAGATGTGGTAGTGCCAAGTAACAGCTCTCAGACTAAAAATCGAAGCTCGATGCATGACAACGATGTCGACATGGATGACCAACTCGAGGATATGATCCGTGATGTAGGGGTAGAAGGTTTTAAGAAGGCTCATGTATATACAACTCTGTGTGAGGACTCTGAGCAGCCGTTGTATCCAAACTGCCTCAATTTCACAAGGTTATCAGCAGTTTTGCTATTGTTTAATTTGAAGGCCATAAACGGGTGGACGGATAAAAGTTTCACTGACTTACTGAAGTTGTTGAAAGAAATGCTCCCAGCTGGAAACACCTTGCCAAAAAGTAACTATGAGGCCAAAAAGGTGTTGTGTCCTATGGGTTTGGAGTATGAGAAAATACATGCATGCCCAAATGATTGTGTATTATTCCGGGGTGAGTTAGAAATGCTGCATCGATGTCCTAGATGTGGGGTGTCACGGTATAAGAAGAAAGAGGCGGATTCTGATGAGGTATGCACTAAAGGGTCTCCTGCAAAGGTGTTGTGGTATCTACCTATAGTTCTAAGACTAAAGCGTCTGTTTGCCAATGTAGATGATGCAAAACTTATGAGATGGCATGCTGATGAGAGGGTTGTTGATGGACTACTTAGGCATCCGGCCGATGGGTCGCAATGGAAGAAAATGGATAGGATTTTTCCAGAATTTGCCAATGAACCAAGAAATGTTAGGCTTGCACTAGCCACAGACGGCATGAACCCGTTTGGGAACCTGAGCACAAACCATAGTTCGTGGCCTGTTTTGTTGTTTGTTTACAACTTGCCGCCATGGTTGTGCATGAAGCGAAAATATATGATGTTATCAATGATGATTTCTGGTCAACGACAACCAGGGAACGACATTGATGTATATTTAACTCCATTGGTTGAAGACCTCAAAAGGTTGTGGGAAGACAGGGTTGAAGTGTTTGATGGGTTTACCGGGCGATCATTCAAATTACGTGCCATGTTATTTTGCACAATCAATGACTTTCCAGCGTATGGTAACTTATCTGGGTACAGTGTGAAGGGTCATAAAGCTTGTCCAGTATGTGAGGAGGGGACTAGTTCTGTGCGGTTGCATCATGGCAGGAAAAATGTTTATCTTCGACATCGAAGGTTTCTTAAAGCGAATCATCCGTTTCGAAGGTTGAAGAAGTCATTTAACGGTGCCCAAGATTTTGAAATGGCTCCTCCACCACTATCTGGTCGCCAGGCATATGAAAAGGTGAAGGACGTCAACGTGCAATTTGGTAAGTGTGAAAAACAGCACCCGACACAAAACAACTGGAAGAAAAGGTCAGTGTTTTTTGACCTGCCATATTGGAGGGAGCTTGATGTAAGACACTGCATTGATGTAATGCATGTGGAGAAGAATGTGTGCGACAGTTTAGTTGGTACACTCTTAAACATACCCGGGAAGACTAAGGATGGCCTAAACTCGCGTATGGACTTAGAGTTGATGGGTATACGTCAGGATTTGCATCCACAATCAAAGGGCAAAAGAACATATTTGCCTCCAGCATGTCATACGTTATCCAGAAAAGAAAAGCAAAGTCTGTGTGAATCGTTACGAAGTGTGAAAGTTCCGTCTGGTTATGGCTCCAACATCAACTCTTGTGTTTCCATGAAAGATTTGAAGTTAGTTGGGTTGAAGTCTCACGATTGTCACATGTTGATGCAGCAGTTTCTGCCTATCGCCATTCGTGACATTCTTCCTAAAAATGTGAGAAATGTCATAACAAGGTTGTGTATGTTTTTTAATTCCATATGTTGCAAGGTAATCGTGCCCGGCGAATTGGATGTGTTGGAACAGGAAGCATCACTTATATTATGTCAGCTTGAAATGTATTTCCTGCCCTCTTTTTTTGACATAATGGTCCACTTAATCATCCATTTGGTGAGAGAGGTCCGTTGGTGTGGTCCAGTGTTCTTACGGTGGATGTATCCCGTTGAGCGATATATGAAGATATTGAAAGGGTATATGAAGAACCAACGTCGTCCCGAAGCTTCAATTGTGGAAAGATATATTGCAGAGGAAGCAATTGAGTTTTGCACTGAATACATGTCACATGCTGCAAGCATTGGTATTCCAACGACTCGTCATGAAGGGAGATTGGATGGGAAAGGAACGATTGGAAAAAAAGTGAAGAGCATGCCACGTGCTGATGTCCTTTAGGCACACTTGTATATTTTAAACAACACGGACGACGTGCAACCGTATCTAGCCACACACAAGGAGCTAGTCAAGAAAACTAACCCTAAAATGACTGAAAAGTGGTTGTTGAATGAAAACAATAAGAGTTTCATGCAGTGGTTCAAAAAGACCGTTCTGAAAGATGCATCTGCATCCTCGACATTACATCGACTGGCACAGGGCCCGAACTTTGATGTCCTCACCTTTTGTGGGTATGACATAAACAACTATTCGTTTTATACAAGGACACGGGATGAAAAGAGTACAAATCAAAATAGTGGAGTGATGGTTGTGGCTCAGTCAATGCATTTCTCAACTGCAAAGGACAACAACCCTGTCATGGCCGAGTCATGCTACTTTGGTGTGATTGAAGATATATGGGAAGTTGATTACGGTCCCTTCACCGTTCCTGTGTTTAAATGCAAATGGGTTGACAATAAGAACGGTGTCACAACTGATGATTTAGGAGTTACGTTGGTGGACCTCAACAAGATAGGGCATAAGGATGAACCATTCATAATGGCAACGCAGGTGAAGCAAGTTTTTTATGTGGCTGACCCAGCTGACAAACGGTGGTCAATTGTTATCCAAGGTAGACACATTGGAGACCCCAATGTTGATATTGTGGACATTCCATCAACTACAACGCGTATTCCAACATCTGTCGTGGAACATGACATAGATGATGTAGTTGCCAGTCGTCATGACCACCATGAGGGCTTGTGGGAAAATATTTCATCTTAATAGGGTATTAATCTTGTTGGTGAGACATTGAATTACATGTTATATTAGTTATTCTTTGTTTTAAATGTTATATTAAATATTTGATAGTTTTTTTCCTTGTTTAGACAGATACTCGTGGCTGACCAGGATGGACGATCCAGGTCCGACTCACAGGCCAGTGGTTCCCCTGCTCGGAAGAGTAGAGGTGTTACCCGGATGCCAGACGTCGCACGTAGGCGTCACCGGGGAGAGAGGCTAGTTGTTGAGATGGATGTCAACACCGGTAGATTCAGTGGACCGCATGCCACGAAGTTGAGCAGTTATCTGGGGGTTGTGGTACGGTCGAAGGTGTCCATCATTATCCCCGACTGGGATAGTGTCGAGGAGGTGGTGAAGAACCAGCTATGGAGTGATGTTCTGGTAACTTAGATATTATTTGTTTTATTTTAGTGTATTATTTCATGTAACTCTTAATAAGTACTCCTTTATGGACTAACTCCTTTCATGTAGGATTCTTTTGACATACCATCTTCCGACATAGCGAGGAGGAAGGTCCTCGGTATCATGGCTGAGCGATGGAGGTCGTTCAAATCCATACTCACCACGAGGTATATTGAACTTTAAATTCTTAATCAACGCTTCACCAAATTGTACCAATCCTTAGTTTTAATGTACCTTTCATTGTAGGTATGTATTCGGGGACGACCAAGGAAAGTTCCCTGGAGAGAAATATCCATTCATCGATCAGGAGACCTGGGATGCTTTTGTTGCATCTAGACATTCTGCCGAGTTTCAGGTACATTGGTTTTTAGATGATTAAATTATGTATAATTTATAGGCTAACTGTGAATATTTTTTTTCTTATTGTAGGAGACCAGAAAGAAAGCCAAGGAGACTAGGAAGCTAAATGACTGCCCACACACACTGTCACGTGGGGGTTACCGTAGGTTGGAGGAGCGGCTGGCACAAGAGAGGCTGAGTCAGTGTCAGACTGACACTGGTATTGTGGATCCCCCTTCCCCACCTGCACGCCACGACAAATGGAAGCGGGCTAGGATCAAGAAGAGTGGGGAATACACTTCCTCACAGGCTCAGGAGGTTGCCTCACGGATAGTAAGTATTCCCCTTTATATCAGTGTCTGTTTTTCAGTTTACGTGAAGGAAGTGAATACTAACTTGTTTGGTTTCAGGATTCCTTGGTTGAGCAATCAACCCAAGGGTCTTTCGTAGCCCATGGACGGGAGGATATTTTGACTACCGCCATTGGCAGGCCAGAGCACCCAGGAAGAGTGCGTGCTATTGGTCGAGGTGTAGGTAAGTGCTAACTAACTCTATGCCTTCATTTTGTTATCTGTTAAACAATTATGGGCTAATCATTCACATTTCACAGGCCTCCGCGCCTATTACGGTGCTCCCGACCCTGCCCCATCCCTTGAGCAAATGGTGGAGCAAAAGGTGGCTGTTGTGAAGGCTGAGTACCAGGAGGAGATATCTAGGCTCCACCAGGAGATGGCCCGATTCAGGGAGGAGATGAAGGCCTCACTCAGCCACCACCAGGAGACTACTGCACCAGCCAGCGACCCACAGGTTAGATTCTTTATTTAATTTCCTCAATTTTATTGTTTGTAATCACTTTATTTCATTGTTGAATAACTTCTGCTTGATGTGTAAATATGTAGGTACGGAAGGTTAGCACTAAGGGGTCGTGCGCTGCGGCTGACCCTGACGATGACGGGGTCGAGCCACCAGACACCTGTCAATGTGACCTGTTCATTGACGGGTCAGAGGAGCCAGTTGCCACTGGTATGGTGTACAACTTAGGCCCCGTGGTTCACCATCAGACATTACCTGATGGTATGTCCAGGGTCTCGGTTGTGCTCGTCCTCGAGGAGGATGCTGCTGTGCTAGTGGCAACTCAGGAGGTGAAGACCGTCGGTCAGGCGGTGGGCCACTTTCTGATGTGGCCCAACAGACTTCTGGTGATTGCCCCTGGACAGGTAAAAACCCTAAACACTAACTAGCTTTATTTCCTTGTCAATTATGGTACAAAATGTGATGGTTGTCAATTGTTCAACAGGAACAGACATTGAAGAAGCCAGACCCGGCCAAGGATCCCATCCGGATGCTATGGCGCATCGGGTATGAGCAAGCAGACGACACTGTTCAGGTCCCATGGCAGCCACTAGTGTTCGGCCGTCCCAGTGATTTTCCAGTTTACGTTACAAATTCTGACATTTGTGACATTATTACGGGGACGTCGATGCTGAACGGCTCCATCTTTCAGTTGTGGGAGCTGTAAGTATATCCTTGTTTTGTCCAATTTTTTCATTATACAAGTTATTTGTCGCTAACCATGTCTTAACTTGTTTAGGTTTCTGGCAAAACTCTGTGTGGACTTGGGTTTCCAAGGAACTTACGGTTTCTTAGAGCCCTCTCTCATACAGAGGCAAGGAAACACCTCGCAGAACACCCAGACATACATCCAGAATTGGATGTTTGAGTCTGGGAAGTCTATATACATGGGCCCCTATCATAAAGGGTAATATTCTATTCCATAATTATTGTCATGATATTTTGCATTTTGAAGTCTCACTTATCACTCGTAACTGCAGGGCTCATTGGACGCTTCTGGTGATCTGTCCGAAGGACTATCTTGCTCTGTACTTTGATAGTTTGCATCGGACAGCTCCACAAGACCTGAAAGATATAGTAGACCGGTAAGTTCATCCCTAAAAAATAACCACAAATTCGATTACATCATTTTTAGAACTATACAATTCTAACTTATCTTGTGTTTTGTTTGACGCAGGGCGGTGGTTGGATACAATCTACTGATTGGAAACAAGCCCAAAGGAAAAACAGTTGTATGGGTGTACCCAAAAGTAAGTCAATCATATTCATTCAAATCTTCAGTACATATTTTTTAAGTTCCGAATTCACTTATTCTATACTATATGTCCATTGTAGTCTTACAGGCAGAAGGGTACCTTTGAGTGTGGCTATTTCGTCATGCACACTATGCTGACCATTGTCCAACATCATTTAGTAGATGGATGGACAGAGGTAAGTCTCATCATTTGGACTACTTTTCTCCAATTTCATCAATTTCATGTAATAAATAAAGCTTTTGTTCTAATTATTTTGTGCATTGTTTGCAGTACTTTAATGACCGGTCATTTTTCCCAAAGAAACTTGTAGATGATGTTAGAAGGCAATGGGCCTCACACTTCATTGAACTTAGGCAAAGCTAGATATAGGATCTTTATTCTTTTATATATGTATCTAGTAGGATTTAGGGTTTACTTTTATTAGATTACATTCAACTTAATTGTATATACTTTCATTTTTTAGGTTGTTATGAATTGATATAGAAAATAAATTGTTATATATATACATACCATTCTTTTGACATAGTGTTGCTGTGGCATACTGTATACTGTACTGGTTTGTCTGAATGCAGGGTTGGGAAACGATAAAACAGAATCCATATTAAAAAAAAACCTCAGTATTTATTCACGGTTATGGCAACAACCGTGAATATAGACTATATTTATCCACGGTTACTACCATAACCGTGGATATAGATACATTTTATCCACGGTTGTCCATCACAACCGTGAATATAAGTATGGATTGGTTTCAGTTACATCCACTTATATTCACGGTTATGATGGACAACCGTGGATATAGATACATTTTATCCACGGTTGTCCATAATAACCGTGAATATAAGTAGTTTGTAACTGAAACCATTCCATACTTATATTCACGGTTGTGATGGACAACCGTGGATAAAATGTATCTATATCCACGGTTGTCCATCATAACCGTGAATATAAGTGGATGTAACTGACACCTTTCAGTTCTTATATTCACGGTTATGCTCGATAACCGTGAATATAAATAGTAAGTTATATTCACAGTTGTTCTTAACCGTGGTTAGATGTGATTTATTACCACGGTTGTTAACCGTGGTTAAAGACCATCATCTACTACCATGGCTGCAACAACCACGGTTCTTTAACCGTGAATAAAGGCCTTTTTTAACCGTGATTTTAAGAAAGGCTCATTTTTAGTCTTAAAAGTAGGGGGACATGTCACAATTATCACCTATTAGTCACAATGGTTTCAAAGAGAGTCTAAGAAGATCCAATGATTGTAAAGTAGGCTTGAGGAGCTAAAAGATGCAAGATAAATGCTCAAGGTGTGAAAATTTCAATTTCACACTGATATAATCGATTAGGCCAAGTGCTAATTGATTGCCCTAACCGATTACAGAATTAGGGATAATCGATTATAGAGCTCCTAGAATTTATGTAATGCATCAGATATTTCACCTAGTTGATTACAAGAACCAATCTAATCGACTATAACGATTCTGTTTGGTTCATAATCGATTACAACACTGAATGTAATGGGTTACCTTGGTTCTGTTTAGCTCATAATCGATTGTAACTTTGAGCCTAATCGATTATGGGACTGTAATCAATTAGGCTGATTGATTTCCTTAAAGACAGAAGCCTTGTAATCGATTAGGACAGGGGGCTAATCGATTACACCCTATTAGATTGTAAAAATTATGTAGATTTTCTTAAGGAAATGAACTTCTCACACACCTAAATCTATGCAAACAATATCGGAATGCTACCAAATTTTGACACAAGTTATAGTACATCATTTGTGACGCGTGGCCACTGATCTCACTCAAAAATTCCTTAAGATGAGTGACTTATGTGCATAAATGTGATTTACCCATTTTGAGGCACTTTTGTGCAACTCAAGGGCCTATTCTCGATGGAATTGGCCCGTTCCAGTTTCTATATGTCATAAACTATGCATAGAAGCTATTGGAACTAACCCATGCCATTCAATCCTCATAAAACTCTATTTGACTCTATTAGTTCCTTAATTATGCATTAATGTCAATACCTAATTTCATATTTTGAGCAATTTCTCTACCAATATAAACATTAATGCCATCAAATGTGCCTTAGCCCCTCATTACCAATATTTATTCATCAAAATTGCATGGAATTCTAAATTCATATGGTATATGCATACTTCAACCCCTCATGGGTTATTCATCATCATATATACACATATATCATCATTAGCCAACAATTTGCCATTCATATCTTTTCACTGTAAACATGGCAAGGCAAGCATGAGTATCATGACATATAATAATCATCAATTATACAACTCATGCAATTTGAATGTAAACTCCTCTCCTACCTTGAAGGAAGAACAACAACGTTTCGCATGCTCTGACCATTCCGCCTCATTACCCGGAACATCATCTACACCAACATATATACATATGTATACATACAATCATCAAGCCATCACAAGGCATTTATCACTATTCTAAGTAATTGACAATATTTCTTAATGTTCAACACCAAGTCCTAGACTTGTTAAAACACCAATTCACATGCTTGTGTTAGGTTTCGGGAATTCCTTTCCCAAAACCATGATTCTTAAAATCTAAAAGGGCTAACCATACCCAACAACAACAACATCTCTTTTACCATCACCTAAACTATCCATTTGCCATTCAAATTCATCTTGAGCCTCTTAGCTCCTTTCAAACCATTATCCATCAACAATTTCATATGGCATACAAGATGGTCTAAGACCTTATCAAGACACATGCTTATTCCACCAATCCCTCACATTCACCATGGTTTTGGTGCTCATATTCATCATTTTATATTCATAACAACACCTATCTATAGGTTTTATCATCAATGATTTTCTATCATTTTCACCATCACTCATCATCATACAAATCAACACTTAACATTGGGTACCTAATATCCATTTCTCAAAACTAAATTCTTTTAGTCACCATATACACATTCCTAAATCTTAGGATTTGGATTCTTTAAAATTCATTAATCATCATCCTCATTGTTCAAGTCCCTCCTTACAATATCTCAACATCAATAATCAATATTACTCATTCAAAAACTCATTCTCATGTATATATAATCATTCCAATGCCAATAACTCAATTTTCTCATCAATTTCCCAAAGCCCCAAAATCCTAATTTGTAGGGTTTTCATCAATAACCCAAAATCATCAATTTTAGCTATTTGCATGTATCCATAGACTAACATCAATGTATCTCATTCATTATCAACCAAAACAATGAATTCCCAAGAATTATCCAACCTAGGGTTTTGGTTCTACATACCCTTATTCGTCAAAACAACTTCCAATCCCCTATCACAATACCTTAATAACATGAAAACCATAAACAAAACTATGGGTGTTCAAGAATCATACCTCTTTCTCCTAGCTCTATGCCAAACACAAAAATGAGGGAAAAGAGAGGAAAAGGAGAACCAAGCTTTGCTCCAATGTTCCATTCATGCTTCATGAATCCAGGCTTTGGTTTTAATTTTGGAAATGGATGGAAGAAGAAGGTGGAAGGGAGGGGGACGGTCATGGAGAAGAAGAATGGAGGAAGAAGAAGAAAAAGCAAAGTGAAAGGAAGAAAAGGGAGAAGTAACGTGAAATATAAGAGAGAAATGAAAGTTATATTTTAAATTTTGACCCATCATTAAAACTTCTCTTTTTTATAATAAATAGAATCTCCATTCGGCCTCAATAATAAATCCAAAAATTATTCTGAAGACAAATTTGGATTCCCAATAATGTTCTTAACAGCCCTGACCAACGGCATCTCAATCGGAGATACTTGGTCCGACACCCGTATTTTAATCGGGTATAATTTTAGTTCCTTAAATCTCAATAAATTATAAATATCCATAATAAATCTCAATTTAATTATTTCTAAAATTTTGGGACACTTATTAACCTATTCATAATTATTTAATATCTATTCCTCCTATTTAATCATTTTTATAAAATTCGGGTTGTTACAAGTAACAAGCTACCAACTAAGAAACTTAAAACAAATTATTAGTGACTTGCTCGTCTCCGGCCGGCACTGGTACCAGCATGGGTAGAGGGGATGCCGGAGGTGGGATGGCCTCAAGGCCAGGGTCCTCCAAACCACCAACTCCAGGAGTCTGCTCTGGGGTGGTCTGCTGTGGTTGTGAAGGAGTGGTCTGCTGCGGTGATGGAGTGGTCTGCTGGGGTTGTAACACTCTAAATTTTAAAATAAAAGATTAATTAAGGAGATAAATTTTAAATGATTATAGTTGGGTTATTTAATGTTCCAAAATATTGGGAATAAATAAATTAAGATTCTTGAGAACTGTTTATAATTTATTGGAACCGGAGAAGCTGAAAATGAGCCTGGTTGAAATATGGGTGTCGGACCAAGTATCTCCGATTGGGATGATATTGGTCAGGGCTATTAAGGATATTATTGGGAATTCGAATATGTATTCGGAATAATTTTTGGATAAAGTATTGAGCCCGAACAAAGATCCTGCTCGTCATAAAATGATGAATCTTTAAAGAGGGATTAAAAATAAAGCCAAATGGCCCATTTTTCTCTTCTTATTCCCGTCAGCTTCTTGGTCCCTTTTAACAAACACCTTGCTTCTTCTTCACCTCTATTCTCCTCCTTCATTTCCTCTTTTACTTCACTTCAAAAACCCTAAGCAAAAGAGTGGTGGCTCTCTTCTCCTCTCCCATTTTCCTTCTTGAAGGAGCTTGGAAGAGCTTGGAGCTTGAAGTCTCACCCTCTTTTCTCCTCATTTTCGTGTGGCTCCATTTCCCTTTGGAAAACCCACTCCCTTCTTCTCTTAAGGTAAACTCTTGCTATTTCTCAAGAGTATGAACTATGGGTTTTTAGGTTTTAATGTTGGGAAAGTGATTTAATGAGTGTTGTTGGGTTTTAGAGAAACCCTAACCCTATGATTTGGGGGAAATACAAAATATATATGGAGAAGCATTTATTGTGTTAGATAATTGTTATTGGTAAGGTGAAATGATGTTATTAATTATGAATGGCCATTAATGAAGCTTAATAATTGATGATGGTTGTTAGGAACCATCAATGTGGGAACCCATTAATGGGTTTGACATTAAGAATGCATAATAATAAATGTAGGCGGCTAAACCATGGTGGTTGTGGTAGAATGAATGAAATAAATGGGACTTGAGGGTTAAGATGCTGGAAGACACCAAGTAAATAAATATGAACATTAAGCCGAGGTGGTTGAATAGAAAATAATTGCATGATATATTGTGATGTAGGAAATAACCTCAGTGACGAGGTGGAATCACTGGACCGCGTTGATTACTACTTCTCTTGAGGTAGGAGGGGGTAACTATTCTAAATGCATGATTTCATCCATTGATGATGTGAAAATATATGTATATGATTGTGCTTAATAATTGCTTGGGTGGATGATGTAATGATTTCAAGATTTGAGTGCATTTAGAATTATTGATGTTATGTGGCATGTATTTGGGATGATGAATATGATATTGAACTAGTCTGAGCCAGAGTCAATGATCCGGTGTGGGAGCAGCCACGAGAGTCGATAGATGTCCTGAAGATCCTTCACACCGGCCTTGCACGTTGATGTGGGAGACAAGTGTGGCTTAAGAGGTGGAGAATGCATTGTTCGGAGGGATTTCCCCGACACAGTAATGGGGATGAACGCTATTACCTAAGCCACTTATGATTATCCCTTACGTCTCTGATATAGAGAACAAATTCCCTCTGATATGTGAGGTGTTAACACAGACATGCCGGTATAGGGAGATTGCCTATACGATTTTATCAATCCGAAGTTTTACCCACTGAGTTAGTATTGCACACAGAGCGAATAAAGTGATATTTGTACTTTGGTACCAGTATTGAGACCGGATCTGATATTATGTTGAATATGTTGATGAAATATGTCATGATGGTTTGAGACCATGTTTTGAATTGAAATCAATGATGTGAAATATCCCAATTATGTATATGTAAATTGATAAATATGATCACCACTAACTGCTAATATGTGTGAGTTCCAATGAGAATTGGTAAAGATTGAGAATACTGAAATCCACTAAGTGGTAGTAGCAAATGGACGATTGATTGAGTGGCATTTAGGATACACAGTGTGAGAGTGTATTGATTGGCATTTGCATCCATGGCATATCATTCGCTGCTTATATGGAATGTTAGGGGTTCCAATAGGCAGGCCAAGTGGGAGGGCGACCCAATGCACGGGTATACTGTTATTGTTCCCTAATGATTCGGGGAATCACGAAGCTGCCCTTAGTTCGGTGATGAGGCACCCTATGTGGCAGGCCCTGTGGGAGGGCAGCTCTGTGCTGAGTAGTTTACCTCGATGTCCGATGGGACATGGCTCCTTCGATGTGTGTTCGGGGGAGGCCCATAGCACTTTGGCAAGTAGTGCTACAGATGGGCGAGAGCGGTTTGGCACCAGTAAAAGTATGATGTTGTAAGCATGCATGAATTGAGATATATGTGTATATATTTTACTACTGCAGTATGGGCATAGTAGCACACTTATGCTTGCCCCATATTTGATATGTTGTTGTGTCCCACAGTCGGATCCGCACTTGATAATGATTCCTTTGTGCATATGTATTAGCTTTAAGAGCATTTGCATATAGCTGGAGATATGCCTAGTTGATAGCCCGTGGTGGCGATGGATGATTGTTAGCTAGAGGGAAAGTAAGCAGAGGTACTAACATAAAAGTGTGATGATTATTGAGAATGTTAGGGATATATTATATATAATATTGCCTTATGAATATGCATAATTGGACATGTATTGTACTAAGATGGAATGATGTATCATATGTGTGAAGCTTGTGATGTTTCCTTGAAAAAATGAATATAATGCACACATGTATAAATATCATCATAATATATGACTTTGATACATTTAAATTATGTTACTCACCTCCTAGTTGGCATTTTTAAGTTTGATGTAGGTATGATGTAAAACCCAACTCTTTTGGAGGTCGAGGATTGATAATGGTAAATGTGGAAGGAATGTGGGTGAGCCTTGGCCGGCATATATGTATTCATTTTGTATAGCATATGGTGTGTAAATGCTTATTTTGAAATTAATTTGATGATAGTTAATTTTGGAGGTCATGTAGGAAAATTAGACCGTATGTGTATGGCTAATTTTCATTAATGACCTTGATAATGTATGAATGATACTATTATTATAAAAATATATTTCTATTCTTTAACAAATTGATGAGGCATCTTTTATCCTCTTTTTGGTCTATATTTCAGTAACTCTTAAATTTAATTACATCTTCTGCTCTTCCCTTGTGACGGCCTCAAGTCTGGTCGTCCGAGGAGTACTCTGATACTGTCTCATATCTTCATTTATGAGATTGGTTATTAATGATCCAGGGTAATTACTCGACATTATATATATTGAATTTCTTCTCCTTAAAGTTAATTCAAATCGTGAAACATTTACCCTTATTTTTGGCTCGGGGTGTTACAACCTGGTATCAGAGCATTGATTGCTCATTGATGAGTTATATGAGTTAAATGTTGTTAAAGAGTGATTGTCACTTAATTTTGACATGTTATAGTTATAGTTAAGCATTATTGGAGCTTGAATTACTCACTGCTCTATATTGTGGTTGATATTAAGCCTGGCCAGGCATTTCCTTCCTCATATTTACCTTCTAATTTGTGAATATGTTATGATGATATTTGTATTAATGATAGTTGATAATGATTGGTATATATTGAGGAAAGAAACACAAGGTTTCTAAGTATGTTTGTGTTGTGTATATAGAGTGATTGATGACGAATAGGTGTAAGATTGACGCAGCCACTATGGCTGAAGCCTTCAATCAGTTTGTCGATATCCTAGAACGGCAACACCACCCACTGGTCAACTAAATCATGGTCTTGACCGATTTCTCAAACGGAAGCCTTTCGAATTTCATGGGGGTTACAAACCAGAGGACGCTTATGTTTGGATCCGTGACTTAGAATGGATATTTGCTAGTATAGAGTGTACGAAAGCCCAAAAAGTCAAATATGCGGTGTTTATGGTCTGAGATGAAGCTGAATATTGGTGGATTCTCACTCGTGGGCGTATGATCGCAGCTCACACTCCTTTGGATTAGGAGAATTTTAAGGTGGAGTTCCTTAGGAAATACTTTCTTGAGAGCTACAAAAACAAGAAAGAGCTTGAATTTATGGAGCTCAACATGTCAGTGGAGGAATATGCCTCAAAGTTTGAAGAGCTATATGTATTTTACCTTCCTTTCCAATAGGAAGGTACCGAAGCTTCAAAATGTGTGAAGTTTGAGAATGGTTTGCACCAAGAGATCAAGAAGGCAATTTGTCACCAAGAGATTAGGAGTTTCCCTACTCTTGTGAACAAGTGTAGAATTTTTGAAAAGAATGATGTGGCTCCTAAGAATTATTTGGGGCATGATCATAGATTGAAGGGCCAATCCTCTAGCTTTAAGAAGAGGGGTGATTTCAAGAAAAATAGACAATTTATGCGTGGTTCCTCTTCTCTTAGAGGTGGACGTGGTGGTAGAAGACATGGTGCTAGTGGTGGCCGAGGTCATGGCCAAGGACTTTGATGTTTCCGGTGTGGTGGAAACCATTTAGCCCGTGAATGTGGAAATGAAGAAGTTGTGGTGTGCTATCGATACAACCAACCGGGACACATTCATCCTGATTTTCCTTTAAATGCTACAGATGTGGTGGCTCGCAATGATGGAAACCGTGGCTGCCATGGTGCTTTTAGAGGCCGTGGTCGTGGAAACGGTAATAGCGGCCGCAATAGTGGTCGTAATGGTAACGGAAATGGTGGCAACAGTCGTGGTAATGGGAATGGTCGAGGTAATGGTAATGGTGGTCGGAATGGTCACAATGATGGTGCTAATTAATAAACTGCTAGAAGAGTATTTGCTATGACCGGTGAAGAGGCAGCTCAAGCGATAACCTAGTTAAAAGTAAGTGTGAAATACTCGGAAATTCCATGCATATTATTTATGATTCGGGTGCGACCCATTCTTTTATATGAGGATTGTGTGTGGTGATTGAGATTTCTGGTGTGCCTAATGAGAAATGCTCTTGTGGTTACTACCCCAACCGGTGCTTGTCTCAGATTGGTTAACCGATGTGATAATGTTGACATGCTCCTAGAAGGGAGAAAGTTTGTTACTTCTTTCATTTGCCTACCTATGAAGGGCTTAGAGATCATTCTTGGTATGGATTGGCTCTCCACCAATAAATTCTTGGTTGACTGTCAATAACGGACTATCATTTTCCTTTCTTCTAATATGGGGAAATTCGAAGTGCAAGGTATAGCTCAACTTTGCATACTATTATCTCTTGCCGATGGGACAAATGGTCCCGATCCCTTAAATATTCCTATTGTGTCTGAATTTCTGGATGTATTTCCTAATGAGGTACCTGGTTTACCTCCTCCACGAGAAGTGGGGTTTTCTATTGATCTTGTTCCAGGAGCGAAACCTGTTTCCCGAGCGCCGTATCAGATGTCTCATATGGAATTAACCGAGTTGAAGAGACAAGTTGAAGAATTATTAGAACAAGGGTTTATTCGCCCGAGTGTGTCTCCTTGGGGTGCGCCTGTTTTACTGGTGAAAAAGAAAGATGGAAGTATGAGGTTATGTTTGGACTATCGATAACTTAACAAGTTGACCATTAAGAACTGATATCCCCTACCTCACATTGATGATCTTTTGGATCAATTGAAGGATGCCGTTATATTCTCAAAGATCGATTTGCGTTCCGGATATCACCAAATTTGGGTGAAGACCGAGGATATTCCTAAAACTGCCTTTTGAACTCGATATGGGCACTATGAGTATGTAGTGATGCCATTCGGAGTGATAAATGCTCCTGTGATATTCATGGATTACATGAATCACATCTTTCATAAGTATCTTGACCGGTCCGTGGTGGTGTTTATTGATGATATTCTTGTCTATTCCAAGAGCCATGAAGAGCATCTTCGTCTTGTTTTGAATATCCTTCGAGAAAAAGAGTTATATGCAACGCTTTCTAAGTGTGAATTTTGGTTGTCCAAGGTCCAATTTCTTGGACATATTATCTCCAAAAATGGTGTTGCTGTTGATCCATCTAAGATCGGAGCCGTGTTGGCTTGGGAAAGACCGACGTCTATGACCGAAGTAAGAAGTTTTCTTGGTCTTGCCGGTTACTACCGGAGATTTATTGAAGGATTTTTCCGATTGGCTTTGCCTTTGACAAAGCTAACCCGTAAGAATCAGCTATTTGTGTGGAGTCTTGATTGTGAAAGGAGTTTCCAAGAGTTGAAAGTTAGACTCACTTTTGCTCCTGTGTTGGCTTTGCCGAACTTATTGGATGACTTCATGGTGTATTGTGATGCTTCCAAGCTTGGTCTTGGTTGCGTCTTGATGCAAAAAGAGTGTGTGATAGCCTATGCGTTGAGACAGTTGTGACCGCATAAAGTTAACTACCCCACACACGATCTTGAATTGGCAGCGGTGGTGTTTGCCTTGAAGTTATGGCGGCACTATTTGTATGGCTCTAAGTTTATGGTCTTTAGTGATCATAAGAGTCTTAAATACCTATTTGATCATAAGGAGCTTAATATGCGCCAACGGAGATGGATGGAGTTTCCAAAAGATTATGAGTTCGAGTTGAGATACCATCCTGAAAAAGAAAATGTGGTTGTCGATGCCTTGAGTCGAAAATCTTTGCATGTTTCTGCTATGATGGTGAAAGAGATGGAGCTCATTGAGCAATTTTGGAACTTAAACATGGGTGTAGAAATATATACCCCAAAAAAGATATCTCTTGAGGTGTTGACGGTAGAAAATGTATTCCTTGAAACCGTAAAATTATAACAACCGAAGGATGAGTACTTGATTAAGATGAAGGAAGCTCAAGCTAATGGGAAGAATTCATTTTTTACGGAAGGTCATGATGGCATTTGGCGTGTGAAGGGTCGAATTTATGTTCCATCTGGTGGTGATCTAAGAAGGTTGGTACTCAAAAAAGCTCACAAGAGTGTGTTGAGTATACATCCTGGTGCCACAAAAATGTATCAGGATCTGAAGAAGAATTTCTGGTGGCCCGGTATGAAGCGGGATATGGCTAATTGTGTAGCCTCTTGCATTATTTGTCAAAAGGTTAAGGTTAAGCATCAGAAGCCATCTGGTTACTTGAGACCTCTTGATATCCCGGTGTGGAAGTGGGACAACATTGATATGGACTTTGTTTGAGGATTACCCAAAACACGTACTGGAAATGGTGCTATATGGGTGATTATAGATCGGTTGACGAAGTGTGCTCACTTCTTACCCATGAATATGAAGAGTTCATCGGAGAAATTAGCCCAGTTGTACATAAAGGAGATCGTTAGACACATGGTGTACCTTTGAGTATTGTGTCGGATCGCAACCCGCGATTCACTTCCCGATTTTGGTGGAGCTTACATGAGGCAATGGGTTCCAAGTTAAAGCTTAGTTCAGCATATCATCCACAAACGGATGGATAATCTGAGTGAACAATTCAAAGCCTTGAAGATTTGTTACGGGCTTGTGTGTTGGAGCATGGTGGTTGTTGGGAAAGATTCCTACCACTAATTGAATTTACATACAACAATAGTTATCATAGTTCTATTGGTATGGCTCCCTATGAAGTGTTATATGGTCGGAAATGTAGAACTCCATTGTGTTGGCTTGAAACTGGAGAGAGTTTGGCTTTAGGGCCGGAGTTAATTGCGGAGACAAATGAACAAATCAAGATGATACAAGAAAAGATGAAAATTGCCCAATATCATTAGAAGAGTTATTATGATAAAAGGCAGAAGCCACTTGAGTTCCAAGTTGGCGATCCCGTGTTTTTGAGAGTGTCAAGAGATAAGGGAATTGGAAGCGCATTGAGAAGTGGAAAGTTAAGCCCTAGGTTCATTGGACCTTATGAGGTTTTGGAGCGGATTGGCGATGTCGCGTATCAGATTACACTCCCTCCACATCTCGCTAATCTACATAATATGTTCCATGTGTCACAGTTGAGGAAAAATGTCCATGATCCTCTACATGTAATTCCTATGGACGATGTTGATGTATGAGACGATTTATCCATTCCTCTTGTTTCTGTTTGTATTGTCGAACGCTTCGTGAAGAAGCTATGGAACAAATTGGTGCCCTTGGTGAAAGTTGCATGGAAGCATGGAAATATAGAGATGTTCACATGGGAACGTGAAGACGATATAAGAGCACGGTACCCCGATGTGTTCGAATCCGGTATGTTAAATTTCGGGGATGAAATTTCTTTTTAAGCGGGGTGGATTGTAACACCCTAAATTTTAAAATAAAAGATTAATTAAGGAGATAAATATTAAATGATTATAGTTGGGTTATTTAATGTTCCAAAATATTGGGAATAAATAAATTAAGATTCTTGGGAACTGTTTATAATTTATTGGAACCGGATAAGCTGAAAAGGAGCCCAGTTGAAATATGGGTGTCAGACCAAGTATCTCCGATGATTATTGGGAATCCGAATATGTATTCGGAATAATTTTTGGATAAAGTATTAACCCCAAACAAAGATCCTGCTTGTCATAAAACGATGAATCTTTAAAGAGGGATTAAAAATAAAGCCAAATGGCCCATTTTTCTCTTATTCCCGTTAGCTTCTCGGTACCTCTTAACAAACACCTTGCTTCTTCTTCCTCTTCTCTATTCTCCTCCTTCATTTTCTCTTCTACTTCTCTTCAAAAACCCTAAGCAAAAGAGTGGTGGCTCTCTTCTCCTCTCCCATTTTCGTTCTTGAAGGAGCTTGGAAGAGCTTGGAGCTTGAAGTCTCACCCTCCTTTCTCCTTATTTTCGTGTGGCTCCATTTCCCATTGGAAAACCTACTCCCTTCTTCTCTTAAGGCAAACTCTTGCTATTTATCAAGAGTATGAACTATGGGTTTTTAGGTTTTGATGTTGGGAAAGTGATTTAATGAGTGTTGTTGGGTTTTAGAGAAACCTTAACCCTATGATTTGGGGGAAATACAAAATATGTATGGAGAAGCATTTATTGTGTTAGATAATTGTTATTGGTAAGGTGAAATGATGTTATTAATGGTGAATGGCCATTAATGAAGCTTAATAATTGATGATGGTTTTTAGGAACCATCAATGTGGGAACCCATTAATAGGTTTCACATTAAAAATGCATAATAATAAATATAGGTGCCTAAACTGTGGTGGTTGTGGTAGAATGAATGAAATAAATGGGACTTGAGGGTTAAGATGCTGGAAGACACCAAGTAAATAAATATGAACGTTAAGCCGAGGTGGTTGAATAGAAAATAATTGTGTGATATATTGTGATGTAGGAAATAACCCCAGTGACGAGGTGGAATCACCAGACCGCGTTGATTACTACTTCTATTGAGGTAGGATGGGGTAACTATTCTAAATCCATGATTTCATCCATTAATGTGAAAATATGTGTATATAATTATGCTTAATGATTGCTTGGGTGGACGATGTAATGATTTCATGATTTGAGTGTTTTTAGAATGATTGATATTATATGGCATGTATTTAGGATGATGAAGATAATATTGAACTGGTCTGAGCCAGAGTCAATGATCCGGTGTGGGATCAGCCACGAGAGTCGATAGATGACTAAGGTTTTATACCGGTGCTGTATGTATCCGGTATGATTATCTAGTATCCCAATGAGAGGAGACCGATCTTGATGTCCTAAAGATCCTTCACACCGGCCTTACACGTTGATATGGGAGATAAGTGTGGCTTAAGAGGTGGAGAATGCATCGTTCGGAGGGATGTCCCTGACACCAGTAATGTGAGGTGTTATCCCACTTACGATTATCCCTTACGTCTCTGACATGGAGAACGGATTCCCTCCGATATGTGAGGTGTTAACACGGACATACAGGTATAGGGAGTCGCATATACGGTTTTATCAGTCCAAAGTTTTACCCGCTGAGTCAGTATTGGACATAGTGCAGATGAAGTGATATCTATACTTTGGTGCCGGTATCGAGACCGGATCTGATATTATGTTGAATATGTTGATGAAATATGTCATGATGGTTTGAGACCATGTTTTGAATTGAAATCAATAATGTGAAATATCCCAATTATGTATATGTAAATTGATAAATATGATTGCCACTAACTGTCGATGTGTGTGAGTTCCAACGAGAATTGGTAAAGATTGAGAATGCTGAAATCCACTAAGTGGTAGTAATAAATGGATGCAAATGCCAATCAATGTACTCTCACACTGTGCATCCTAAATGCCACTCAACCATGAGACCATGTTTTGAATTGAAATCAATGATGTGAAATATCCCAATTATGTATATGTGACTTGATAAATGTGATTGCCACTAACTGCCAATGTGTGTGAGTTCCAACGAGAATTAGTAAAGATTGAGAATACTGAAATCCACTAAGTGGTAGTAGTAAATGGACGATTGATTGAGTGGCATTTAGGATGCACGGTGTGAGAGTGCATTGATTGGCATTTGCATCCATGGCATATCATTCAATGCTTATATGGAATGTTAGGGGTTCCAATAGGCAGGCCCAGTGGGAGGGCGACCCAATGCACGGGTATACTGTTATTGTTCCCTAGTGATTCGAGGAATCACGAAGCTTCCCTTAGTTCGGTGACGAGGCACCCTATGTGGCAGGCCCTGTGGGAGGGTGGCTCTGTGATGAATAGTTTACCTCACTGTCCGACGAGACACGGCTCCTTTGGTGTGTGTTCGGGGGAGGCCCGTAGCACTTTGGCAAGTAAGGCGATAATGATGATCCGTAAGTCACAGGGTGACTAGTGCTACAGATGGGCAAGGGCGGTTTGGTACCAGTAAAAGTATGATGTTGTAAGCATGCATGAATTGAGATATATGTGTATATATTTTACTACTGCAGTATGGGCATAGTAGCACACCTATGCTTGCCCCACATTTGATATGTTGTTGTGTCCCACAGTCGGATCCGCACTTGATAATGATTCCTTTGTGCATATGCATTAGCTTTGAGAGCATTTGCATATAGCTAGAGATATGCCTAGTTGATAGCCCGTGGTGGCGATGGATGATTGTTAGCTAGAGGGAAAGTAAGCAGAGGTACTAACATAAAAGTGTGATGATTATTGAGAATGTTAGGGATATATTATATATAATATTGCCTTGTAAATATGCGTAATTGGACATGTATTATACTAAGATGGAATGATGTATCATGTGTGTGAAGCTTGTGATGTTTCCTTGAAAAAATGAATATAATGCACACATGTATAAATATCATCATAATATATGACTTTGATACATTTAGATTATGTTACTCACCTCCTAGTTGCCATTTTTAAGTTTGATGTAGGTATGATGTAAAGCCCCACTCTTTTGGAGGTCGAGGATTGATAAAGGTAAATATGGAAGGAATATGGGTGAGCCTTGGCCGGCATATATATATTCATTTTGTATAGCATATCGTGTGTATATGCTTATTTTCAAATTAATTTGATGATAGTTGATTTTGGAGGTCATGTAGGAAAATTAGACCGTATGTGTATGGCTAGTTTTCATTAATGACCTTGATAATGTATGAATGATATTATCATTATGAAAATATATTTCTATTGTTTAACAAATCGATGAGGTATCTTTCGTCCTCTTTTTGGTATATATTTTAATAACTCTTAAATTTAATTACATCTTCTACTTTTCCCTTGTGACGGCCTCAAGTCCGGTCATCCGAGGAGCACTCTGATACCGTCCCATATCTTCATATATGAGATTGGTTATTAATGATCCGGGGTAATTACTCGGCATTATATATATTGAATTTCTTCTCCTTAAAGTTAATTCAAATCGTGAAAAATTTACCCCTATTTTCGGGTCGGGGTGTTACAAGGGTGGTGGTGACGTGATGCCCTACTGTGGTGGTGGAGTGGTGCCCTGCTCTAGGGTAGGGGTCCACAGATGGGATGTCGGGGTCCTGGACCCACCACCCCTACTGAAGGGTAGTCGACGTCCCGTCATCTGTGGATATAACCATGAAAACAAATGTTAATCTCAGGATATAAACCTATGTATATATGTTTAATAACTACATACTTTGTGTCTGTTTCAGTTTGAAATTCCCCCTTGGTTTCAGTGTCACTATGGCTATCTGTTTCAACAGGTTCCTCAGTCTCTAAATCTGCCCTAGACCGTTTTGCACGGGAGATAACCTGTTTGTCAATGTGTTCACCCCTGTAGTGGCAGGTGTCTCATCCATTATGACTGGATCAATGTTGAACAACAAATGACTATCCTTGAGCTCTTTCAGTGCAAGCTGATAAGCATCATCAACCTCCTCGGAGACATTGTCAGTGATCTGACTTTGGGCCTTGGCTTTGATTATTGGGTACCAGTCCCGATGCCCTCCCAGGAAGTCCGTGTAATAAACCTGCTCCGCTTGTTGGGAAAAATTGAACGAATCAAACCTTTTATATATACCATTTTTCTTGACCTCGACTAAGCCATAGTTGTTGTCAACCTTTGTTCCTACACCGATTGTGTTGTCATACCAATCACATTTGAGTACAACAATATCTCTTCTTAGTCGTCCAGAGAAAGAAACTTCAACAATCTTTGTCAGCACTCCATAAAAGTCTTCCTCTAACTGTTCGACTGTGCCTTTAATACAAACCCCGTAAGCTTCCCTTCACTCCATTGAAAAATGTTAAACTTGTAGCCATTTACGTAGTAAATGGGCCATTTTTTAACAGTTTTCACCGGCCCCCAAGAAAGGGCTTGGAGTAAAGGATGGTCAATATGGTTGTTAGGGTCTTGTATCTATGTACAACATAACAAATAGGTCATCGTTAGATACCTAACATTACAAGTACAGACAAAAAGGACAAGCTATGTGGGTCTTACGTGTTGTACAAACCAACCGATGAATTTGGAAGATACCTCACTATGAATTTGGTCATCAATTAAATCATTTTGCTCAAGTTTTAGCATATCTGTATATAAGTTGTATAAAGAAATAAAATTTAGATACTATAAAAGCTAGGTTTGGAATGTAAACTATAAGTTGGTGACTTACGAAACATAGGGTTCCACTTCTGGGCAATTTAGAAGAATGTACAAGTGAGCCGCCTTTCAATCTTTCTCGTCAATGTAACATTTTGTTGCCTTGCCCCCCGGACGTCCAGGATAGTTAAAAATTGAAATTAGATCATCCAACCTGTTCGGGTGGCCACCCCAAGATTACAGGGAATTCCACTCATTCTAGTTTTTATCTCTGTCAGAAATTAGAAAGAAGCAAAAGTTGTCATTTCTTCCACTAAGTATGCCTCGCAAATTGATGCTTCAACGTATGCTTTGTTTGACACTTTGTCTTTTAAAGATCGTAAGAATCTTCAACAACATAAACAAATGTTAAGTTAGAAAATACTATTATATAGGAAACCATGTTTGCAAAAAAATTAAGGAGTTCTAGTGTTCACCTTTCAAATGGATACATCCAACGATACTGCACCGGGCCACCAACTAAGGCCTCATATGGTAGATGGATAGGCAGATGCTCCATCGAGTCAAAAAAACTTAGTGGGAAAATCTGCTCCAACTTACAAATCAATACCGGGATAGTTTTTTCCATCTTCAAAAGTTTCTCCACAATCAACAAAGTTGTTGTCAACTCCTTAAAGAAGTGACTCAACTCAACCAACAATTTCCAAATAGGTTTCGGTAAGGCATGAAATGCGTACGGGAGTAGTTGTTGCATAAACACATGGTAATCATGACTTTTCATGCCAAACACCATGCCCTCATTCATGTCGACACATCTACTCAAGTTAGAAGCGAATCCGTCAGGCAAGGTCAACCTATTCATCCAAACACACAGAGCGATCTGTTGAGGTCTAGTTAAAATATAATTTGCATGGGGTTTAAACATTCTTCCATATCCCGCATCCCTCAATTCCAACTTCTTCCTAGAACACCAAATCGGCAGGTCTAGATGACTTTTCTTGTTGTCCTTTGTTCTCCCTTTAATATCCATAACAGTGTCAAAAATATTCATGAAAACATTTCGTTCAGTGTGCATGACATCAATGTTGTATCTTAACAACAAGTCTTTCCAATATGGCAAATCCCATAAGATACTCTGCTTCACCCAGTGGTGTTCCTTCCCATAACCCGCAAACTCCTTAACACTCTTATCCCAGATATAGGGATACTCTTCGACCCTCTGCCAAACCCGTGCACCGGATAACCTATGGGGTGGAGGTTCATTAACAACCTTATTCTTCTTAAAAGCTGTTTTATTTCTCCTGAACGGGTGATCCAACGGTAGAAACTTTCTATGACAGTCAAAGAAACTTGTCTTGCCACTAACAGAGAGTGATTACCCCCCGGTATGTTCCATACATACAGGGAAAGCAAGCTAACCAAACGTTGACCATCCAGAAAGCATACCATAGGCCGGAAAGTTGTTAATAGTCCACATCAAAATAGCCCACATCAAGAAATTGTTCTTCAAAGATGCATCATATGTCATTACCCTGACATCCCATAATTGTGATAACTCTTCAACCAACGGTTGTAAAAACACGTCTATGTTCGCCTTTGGATTTTTGGGTCCTGGAACCAGTACAGAAAGAAACATGACCTCCCTCTTCATGCACATATCAGGAGGCAGATTGTATGGAGTCAGTATGACTGGCCAACAAGAGTATGCTCTTCCATATTGATCAAACGGGTTGAACCCATCAATACATAAGCCAAGTCGTACATTGCGCGGCTCGCTAGAAAAGTCTGGATATAGCTCATCCAAACACTTTTATGCTTTCCCATCAGAAGGATGGCACAGAAGCCCCTCCTGAGTTCGGTTCAGAGCATGCTAACGCACGTGTTTTGTCGTGGACAATGAGGCGTACAGGCGTTGATGACGTGGTGTTATGGGGAAGTACCACATTTTCTTCCTGGTCGTCCTAGTTACCTTCCCTCTCCTTTTAATGGTTTTGTAGCGTTCCTCATTACAATGTACATATTTTGTGACACTTTTATTTGCAAACTCATTTCTGAATAGCATACACCCGTCAACATAACACTCTATCTTCACACAACCCAACCCCGGGTTTGCCACCCTTTTCTTAGCATGGTACAGGTTAGCTGGCATTCGATGATTACTAGGCATGGTGGAACCCATCAGATTGACCATCTTATTAAAACAACCTCCTGAAAGATTATAATCTGCCTTTAGGCTTAAAGCAGCTAAGGAGATGAATAATTCAATGTGACTATCGTAGCCGTCCCACAATGGAGTTTGAGCCACCGCCAACAAATCATAAAATCTCTTCACCTCCAAATTAGGATCCTCCTTTACATTGTCATCCTCACTCCCTGCTTGGTCATCATGTTGTAGCATACGCCCGGTGAAGGGTCCAACATGATTCATCACCATCTGCTCCATGTTGTTGTACCCATCCCTGTTTCCTTCGACCTCATAGTAAGACTGTTGCACGGTTACAGCTGATGGCCTGACCAGAACTCCTCACCATGGTTGTACCAATAGTAGCATCTTTCCATGAACCCCTTCTCACTTAGGTGGCACATAACATCATCGACGTATTCAAAACTCATGCATTTGCACCTTGAGCACGGACAACGAATCTTCTAAGTCACTTCAAAACTAGGCGTATTCGCTGTAGCAAACGGAATGAACTCTAACAGCCCCATCATAAACTCTTCAGTCACTTACCGACTACGATCTAGCCGGTTGTACATCCATCACCAATTTGCCGGAACCTCCATTCACAATATCTAACAACCAGAGTTCTAGCTACTTTGATTTAAACATTATATGATTACTAGGCATGGTGCGCTCTCTATCTCTTTGATGTTGACAAGTAAAACGGACACTTATTTTGTTTTAGGTAATGATTAATTAAATTTGAACTTTGCTCTTAATTAACAGGTTCTTCAAGGAGTGCCTTACTGCCAAACAGAGATGGGGAAGGGCTTCTCATAAGCATTGCCCTTCCTTTCGAAATGTCAGAATAAATCCATTGTCGGTTTTAACAAAGAATTGTTCATCATAAAGTAAACAAAATTAAAGAAAGATTACACTTTGGTTCATTTGATTGGAGCAGTAAGGTCAGATTTTTAATAGGTCTTTGTTTTCAAGAATTACTTAAATTTTCAGATTATTAGAGCATAAAACGCCAGAGCAAAGCAGAGAGCATTACAGCACAGTATGCCTCACATAAACTTTTGAGCAGAAATCTCAAGAAAAAAGATTACTTACCTCAACTAACAAGGAAGTGAGAGATAACAGACTGAGAGACCAAGCAACAAGCTATCGTCAGTCACGGGGCCGCTGGTGAAGATCTTGAACAACGGTGACGAACTGAGAGGGATATCAGAGTGAGACAAGACAAGTACAAATCATAAGGAATGAAGGATATAAAGCCTCACTTGACTTTTCTTACAGAACTTCTCTTAGTTACCAATGCCCTTCTAGTGCGGAAACATATTTTTCACAATATCTAATAATTTCTTACTTGACTTACAGAACCTTAGTTATTAACAGACCTAATCCATAATTAGATACGCATAAAAAAAATCCAATTAATACAGAGACAAATTTCAAGTTATCAAAAGTAATTAATACAAATAAAATATACACCTCATCAGATCAAAGGAATATCTAAGCATAAGTTAAATGAAAATAAGAGAATGGATGAAAGAAACTATAGAAAAATTAAACAAAATCAATGCCAGTATATTGTTCCGGTTTGCAACATAGAGCATACTTGTGAGATGAAACCTATCATGTATTGTACAAGTAAATTGGAAAAAAATGGTCTATCATACTATATATTATATTATAGTATTCTTCTAAATTTATAACCTGTTGGTAGCTACTTTAGTTAATAATAAGCACTGCAACAATCCATAATAGAAATTTAGTTCTTAAAAAACTACACTATGAACATAAAGTTTCAGCAGAGAAGATCAGAGAAACAAATTTCATCACAACAGCAGACTAAAGCAGCATGTAAGAAGAAGAGAAGAGCAGATTAGTTACCTGAGGAGGGACCGAGATTTTTGATTTGAAGGGATCTTGACTTGGTCGAATACCGATTCCTGAGTCAGAAATTAGTCAAACAATTATCCTCAAAACATTTTTATCTATTCAATTAATGAACATTTTTCAGTTTATGTCTCAAATATATCACCAATTTGTATCTCAAAGTCAAACAATATTTGATATCAACTTGTTCTCAAAAAAATTTAAATACTAATTTCTTGAAAATACTTTTAGAAAATTTATGAGAAGCTGTTACACATTTAGAATAACTAAAATAAAAATAAATAAATTTGCATCCTGTGCACAAACAGTTTTTTAATTTTTCCAAGAATTGTCCTCAATCACGATTTTAAAAGTAACTCAATCTGCATAATTCTTTACAGACAAACAACTTCTCTTATCTGCTATATTATAAGTAGAGTATTAATACCATAAGGATGCTATAGAAATTATTTGCAAAAGGAATAGGAGTCATGGCTCAAATCAATATTGCTGCAGAAAAATTGTATGATGCATATGTGGTTAATGTGAGACTCATCAATGAATATTGGAGCTGTCCTAGACTGGACTGGCCTCTAGAAGTGTTCAATATATAGTCCCTCACAGACATTCACATTACTACCATTGGAATAACTAGGACTAATTTTAATTACTAACAAACCAACCATTCAAAACACCAATAATATCACCATAAAAAATTTTAACCACTAAATGTTTGAAAATATATATAAAAAATCCAAATTTATCTCGATGGCCTGCTGTCAAGGTTATAATAATCTCCTATTTCCTGTTGGCCTTTTAACAATGGAACCATATACATGGAAAGCATCTAGATGCATTGCCGATTTGCCAATTCCATCATTATATTTTAAAGACATACACATGAAGAGCAAACAAGTTAAAGCTGAAATACTGTTTTCCTTCTATTAGATAATCATTGCAGGACCCATTATAAGTTTTGATAATTGAAGAACAAAAGGCTCAGTAGACTACTCTACTACAAATACCATCTTCAAAAATGATATAAGTAGGCATTAATTACATATTTATAGTAGAATTTCATGATACCATCCCCTTTAACTTTGAATTTCTGAATCTGATGTCCCTTGTTAAAGATTATTTCTTTATCTTATTTGACATTTATGTATATACTTAATACACCAACTAATTGGTTTAAATAACTTCTAGTATTTATTATTTAATTCCATTTGGTTCCCACTCACCATTCCAACTAATTAATGCATGGAAATTTTATTTTAAACTGGCCTCGATTCCTAAAAAAATCTTTAAAGATAATAAAAAAAATAAAGGTTTATAATCTCAAATACCATACATTAAACTAAAAAAATCATTTATCAAGAATAAAAAATCAAATATCTAGAGGGGTGTGACAGAAAATGTCTACAGTGAGTTCAGTCTTTAGGCTATATATAGCAACCTCTCAAACTCAATCACTTCATACAGAAAAGAGAAATATATATTAAGTAAAAAAATGCTGATGCAAGGACTTAATCTAACAAATTCAAGTCCAACTCGTCTAATCTTTCACATGCCATGCCTCCATGGCATTAGTTAGCCTTTTTTTCAGTGTTGGTCAAGGCCATGTTTGTTACAAAACCGAGAGAAACAAATCACAAGGGTTAGATATAGGTCCAATGGGTGTGGGAAAATAAAAGTCGTGGCTCTGAATGAAGTAGATTTAAACAAAGCAGTGAAAGTTACTGCCACAATAACTGTTCAGCCAACCATCGGTGGCTTCTTACAGGGTCTGGGTCAGGGTCTGAATCGTGGATTAGATGACATCAAGGATTTATTTTGGAAAAAAGGAAAAAAGTTGACGTTGATATCTTTACCCATTTGAGCTATTATTATTTGTGAAGTTGATTTTGTTTTCCTAGTTTTGTAAATAGAGAGTGGACTACAGAAGGAAAAATTAAAAGATTTTTCCCACAGGATGTAGCATTCATCACAAGAGGTTAAGTATTTGGCTGAATTTGAAGTGACACCAGATTTTGGAGAGGTTGGGGCAATTTTCGTGGAGAATGAGCACCACAGAGAAATGTTCATCAAAGACATTATCCTTGAAGGTTTTTTCACTGGTCTAGTTACTTTTACCTGCGAATCCTGGGTACACTCCAACTTTGTTAACCCTGTTAAGAGGGTGTTTTTCCCCCAATAGGGTCCCCCACCAACTCTACTCCTCCATACCTTTATATATCTATTTTTTAACATGGCTAAATCTTACACCAAATAAAAGGATGTATAGTTTCCAGAAATAGTTTTTTAATTGTAATTAAAGTTTTATATAAGTAATTTGTGAAATAAATGTTGATACTGATGTTAATTACTTATTTAAAGTGCTAAATTTGCCAAGAGTTTCCTTTTTTGACCATAATTCCATGAATACTAATCATTGTTATTAAAGCTGGAAAAATTAGAATTAATACCTATTAAAGTAACAAACAATAATACCTACTAAAGTAACCAATCATTTATCAATGTTAATTAACTTAGGAGACTACTATATAATCAAAACTTAACATTTTTATAAAGATTAAAATTACAACAAATCATATTTCACATAAACTGAAGAATTATTTAAATTTAATTTTAATTTCAATCCATCCTGTACAGTAAAAATAACAACCTTATAAAATTTGTTACTCACATGGAAAGGGTTGCCTAAACTACAAACTATAATTCTATAATTTAATCTCAAGAACAGCCTCATGCTCAACACCTTGATGCCAAATTCTAAACCTAATAACAATGTTCATTCTACTTTTTAAGGCAATGTGTTTCCTTAAAAGTAATGTTTTAAATGCAAAATCAGTCTATCAACTAGTTTTATGTGGAGGATTTTGTGGAATGCAAAGGAATTTATGGAATACAAAGGATGTTATTATCCAACAGGAACAGCACAACAGCAACAAAATTTTTGCTAAATGGCACAACAAAATCAAAGTAGAGTAGTCCACAACAGTAGAGTTCAAAAATCAGCAATAGCAATAGCACAACAAAATTTATTGTATAATTTTGTAACACATCAAATCAGAGTAGAGCAGCAACCAAAAGAATTTTTTCTTTCCAATTCCAACAAAACAACAGCAAGTAAGCAACTAACTTCTACTTCTGCATACACTACATCATACCGTGGCAAGAGGGAGTAGACGAGTTAGAGAGAGGCATGCGGAGGTGGTGGTGTGCTCTCTTCTGGTCGGAGAAGATCATGGTGATGGAAGGAGAAAACTTCTCTAAGACCTGCCAGTGATGATGAAAGCTTAGTTTACAAAGAGAAGAAAGAGAGACAGGGGGAGGAGGGATGAGGGAGGAGAAGAAAATACAAAATCTCACCCGGGTTGTTCGGAGTTTAGGGACCTGAGAAGATGACCGTGCAACGACCGGCAGTGAGAGACGCGACGGTGCTGTGTTCCTGCAGTGGTGGAGTTCAACGCGAAATAGAGGGAGGGGCTGAGACTAAGAGAGAATGGAAATGATTGGGGTTAGGGCAAACGATTGGGGGGAGGTAAGGTTGCTATCAAGGTAGATTAAAAACTTAGCGACGGATAGATACCGTCGCTAACAAAGTCACTAATAATGCCAACTGGCAGAAATATCGACGGGCAAAGAGAAACGGTCACTTAACTTAATACAAATAGAGACGAAAAATAGCTTCGTCATTACAATGGCAAAACTAGCGATGTACATACCTCGTCGCTAGATAAGGCTAAACCTAGCAACGAACACAACACCGTCGCTAACTTGGCTTGTTTAGCGACGAATGAATCCATCGCTACCTTTCAAATTTTTGGTTTCCCACCAAGGTTTTCAAGGTTTTGTTTGGCGCCATATGTAGCGATGGTTCCAAGTCCGTCGCCAATATGTTCCCTCCAATTATTCTTTTGGGCGCCAAAATTAGCGACCAACATATGTTGTCGCTAATGTTGGAGGTAAACTTTAGCCACGGTATCAGCGACGGGTTCAACTTAGAGATGGATGTAGCGACAGAATTTAAACATTTTTTAGCGACGATATTACTTTCGTCGCTGAAGTGGTCACTAATGTCTTCCCCATGGTCCCTTTTATGTTGCGGTCGCTAATACGGTCACTGTTTAATGACGGTTGTCTTCGGTCGCTAATTTTGAGTAGCTATCAAACATTTTTCTAGTAGTGTATAATTCTAAAGGATAAATATGAATACAATGTGATTATGTGCATATATATTCAACATCATGTATACTTTGTATCAACATATCATTCACCATCATCATTATCAACATCTCATTAACATACACATAATTCAATTACCCCTATGGGTCATAACAAAGTATATATGCATACACACAATCAAACCCTTCACCAGATTGGGCTATCGCACATAAAATCACTATACACCATATAGGGGTTTGTATTCATATCTTTTATGTTGTCTATAGGCATTTTCTCACCCAATCACAACCATCACCATTTCTCATCACCTTTGGCATACCTCCCTACTATATGAAAATGTTCTTAAGTTAATGCACATGCACAACAGAGTAATTTATCAATTGCGGATCCGACTGTGGGAACAAACACCAGTTTGTGGGTCAAGTATGATCATATAACCATACCCCTACTGCAGTAGTAAAATGTGTACACTTATATTATAAATTTTGCATGCAATTTGCCATGTTTTACTGGTACCAAACCGCATCACCCACAATGCAACACCGGCCATTCTCACCATGACCGCGGTAAACAACATAACAACAACAAGGTGTTGTAGGCCAACTATGATTCATACCATGGCAGCTGTGATCAGTAGGACCACCGAGGACACTTGCTCATCAAGAGCCACCCCCCACAAGGGTCAACCACATGCGGCTCCCCATAGCACGACATAGGCAACTTCGTGACTTACGCACCGAGTCACAAGGGTAATTAAAGATGCTCGTGCACTGAGCCGCACTCCCATTGGGCCAACTGGGGGAATCCTCTAACATTCCAACACCAGCAACTATGCAGTATGCCATGGATGCAATGCAAATGTAAATCATAATGCATTCTCACAACTATGCATCCTAATTATGTCACTCACCAATCAACATCATCATTATTTCCACCATAAGTTTCTTAGTGGATTTTATTATCATTGGTTGTTACCATTGTTCAAGTTTTAGTGCAGTATTTTCAATAATTCCTCATTATCACACTGACACCAAATCCTCAATTTCAATCATCAATCTTTCATCATCATAAAGGCATGCTAATCATCCATTTTCATTCTCATCCAACATCAACAACAATCATTCCATATTCGCAACAAATGTAAGCACAACCACATCATATCAAGGCATCACACTAGCCAAGCAAATTAACATCACCATTTAGCACACCATAATTATTCCAAATGCACAATACATGCTGCCAATCATATTCATTATCACCATATGTTTAACAATCTCAAATCATCATTACCACTCAAACAAGGCAAACATGCATATTGTCACATATGACAATCAAACACTATTCAATCCATGCATTTAGAATATAAAACTCCTCTCCTACCTCAAGAGAAGAATTCCAAGCGATACAACATTCTCGCCTTGTCGTTTGGAATGGGTCCTACATTTTACAAGACACCACATAATTATTTTCTACTCAAGATCACCAAGATTTACATATTCTAATCTAACACTAGGTGTTTACAACTCAAGTTATTTTCCATTTCATTAATTTCACCTCAACCACCATGGGTTAGGCATTCAAGTTCATTTTTATGCATTTAAGGCCATACCCACAAAAGGGTTGACATACCAATGGCCATTAATCACTCCTTTCTTTACATACTTACTCATACCCATCATTCAAATATCATTCGTTCCCTCATTAAATCACTTTCCAACCAACATTAATCATTTTCCTTAATTTTCACAAGTTAAGGTTTCTCTAAAAGTCCTACAACATCATAAATGCATATCATCTTCTACCATTTCAAGCATTAATTTCATGTACCCCATTAAAGGTTCATAAAGCTTGCATTTAAAATCACCCCACCTTAGGGTTTCCATATTAATGGCTTCTCCTAATAACCCATACACATTAAATGCTCACTCAAATATTAAAACCCAAAACCTAGGGTCTGTACTCTTGGGAAATTATAAGAGCTTACCTCAAGAGAAGAAATGAGAGAGTCTTCAAGAGAGGAAGAGAGAAACACAAAATCAAGGAGGAGAAAAGAGAAAGAGCTTAAGCTTCAAGCTCCTCCTTCAAGCTTCAATAAAACGAAAATGGTGAGGGAGATGGGTTTCAATCTTTGCCTTGGTTTAGAGAGGAAGAAAGTGGAGAGGAAATGAAGAAAGGAAAAGAAGAAGTGAATGTTTGGTGTTTAGAAGAAGAAAGGAAACGTGAGAGTGAAGAGGGAGTAGGGAGTTCAAAATTAAAACTTATGCCCTTATTAAAACTTCTCTGTTTCATAACTTACAAGATCTCTGTTCGGGCTCAATACTTTATCTAAAAATTATTCCGAATACATATTCAAACTCCCAATAATATTCTTAACAGCCCTAACCAATGACACCTTAATCAGAGATACTTGGTCTGACACTCATATTTTAATCGAGTATATTTTTAGCTCATAAAGCCTCAATAAATTATGAATAATTTCCAAAAATCTTAATTTAATTATTTCCAATATTTTGGGACATTAATTAACTCACATATAATTATTCCATATTTATTTCTCTCATTTAATCCTTTCTTTCAAAATTTGGGATGTTACAATCCACCCCACCTAAAAGAAATTTCGTCCTCAAAATTTAACGTACCAGATTCAAACGCATTCAGATACCGCTCCTAAATATCATCTTCATGTTCCCACGTGAATATCTCTACATTGCCATGTTTCCAGGCCACCTTCACCAAAGGCACCAATTTGTTCCGTAACCTCTTCACGGAATGCTCAACAAAACAAACGAAAACAGGGGGAATGAACAAGTCATCCCGCACATCAACATCATCAACAGGGATCATGTGCAAGGGATCATGAATATACTTCCTCAACTGTGACACATAAAACACATTGTGCAGATTCACAAGATGCGGAGGGAGTGCAATCCGATAAGCTACATCGCTGATTCGCTCTAGAATCTCATACGGTCTAATGAACTTAGGACTTAATTTCCTACTCTTCAAGGCCCTTCCAATACCTTTATCACGTGAGAACCTCAAGAACACATGATCACTAACTTGAAACTCAAGTGGTTTACGTCTTTTGTCATAATAACTCTTCTGTCTGTCTTGGGAAATCTTCATATTCTCTTGTATCTTTCTAATCTGCTCGTAGTCTCCTAGACAATCTCTGGTCCTAAGGCCAAATTCTCACTAGTTTCCAACCTACACATTCTACACTTTCTGCCATAAAGTGCCTCATAAAGGAGCTATAGAGATACTACTGTGGTAATGGTTGTTGTAAGTGAATTTGATCAGTGGAAGAAATCTCTCCTAACATCCATCATACTCTAGAACACAAGCCCTCAAAAAATCTTCAAGGCTTTGGATAGTTCTCTCAGATTGTCCGTCGGTCTGAGGATCATAACTAGAACTAAGCTTCAACTTAGAACCTAACTCGTGATGTAAGCTTCCCCAAAATCGGAAAGTAAACCGAGGGTCACGGTCGGATATAATACTAGATGGTACACCATGTAGTCTAACAATCTCCTTTATGTAAAACTAGGCTAAGTTCTCCAATGAGTTCTTCATACTCATGGGTAAGAAGTGAGCACACTTCGTCAACCGATCCACAATCACCCATATAGCATCATTTCCAGCATGAGTTATGGGCAACCCAAAAATAAAATCCATAGCAATACTATCCTATTTCCAAACTGGGATCTCTAAAGGTCTCAAATAACTAGATGGTTTTTGATGCTTGACTTTAGCCTTCTGACAAACAAGGCAAGATGCTACAAAGTTCGCCACATCATGTTTCATACCGGGCCACCAGAAATGTTTCTTTAAATCTTGATACATTTTAATGGAACTAGGATGAAGGCTCAACACACTCTTGTGAGCTTCCTCAAGCACCACTTTTCTCAAATCACCACCAGATGGAACAAAAATTCGGCCCTTCACATGCCAAATACCATCATGACTTTCCGTCAAAAATGAATTCTTTCTATTAGCTTGAGCTTCTTTCATCTCAATCAAACACTCATCTTTCAGTTGTTACAATTTCATGGTTTTAAGGAATACATTAGCAACCGTCAACATCTCAAGGGACATCTTCTTTGGGGTCTATATCTCTACACCCACATTCAAGCTTCTAAATTGCTCAATTAGCTCCATTTTTTTCACCATCATTGTGCAAATATACAATGACTTTTGGCTCAAAGCATCGACAACCACGTTTGCCTTTCCGAGATGATACCTCAACTTGAACTCATAGTCCTTTAAAAACTCCATCCATCGTCGTTGGCGCATATTAAGTTTCTTTTTATCAAACAAGTACTTAAGGCTTTTGTGATCACTAAGACCACAAACTTAGAACCATACAAATAGTGTCACCACAACTTCAAAGTAAACCGCCGCTAATTCAAGATCATGTGTGGGTTAATTAACCTCATGCGGTCGCAACTGTCTTGACGCATAGGCTATCACACGCTCTTTTTGCATCAACATGCAACCAAGACCAAGCTTAGAAGCATCGTAGTACACCATAAATTCATCGAGCTAATCAGGTAAGGATAACATTGGTGCGTTAGTAAGCCTCAATTTCAACTCTTGAAAGCTTTCTTCACATTCAAGAGTCCACACAAATGGTTGGTTTTTACGAGTTAGCTTTGTCAATGGTAAAGCTAAACAGCAGAATCCTTCAATAAACCTCCAGTAATAACCGACAAGACCAAGGAAACTTCTTATTTCCGTCACAGACGTCGGTCTTTCCTAAGCCATATCGGCTTCAACCTTTGATCGATCAATAACAACATCATCACGAGAGATCACATGACCAAGAAATGATATCTCGTTCAACCAGAATTCACACTTAGATAGTTTACAATACAACTGTTTCTCATGAAGAATAGCCAACACAAGTCGAAGATGCCTTTCATGTTCTTCATGGCTCTTAGAGTATACTAAAATATCATCGATAAATACCACGACGAATTGATCAAGAAACTCGTGGAAGATGCGATTCATGTAATCCATGGAAATCACAGGGGCATTGGTCACACCGAATGGCATCACCATATACTCATAGTGGCCATAACGCGTTCAGAAAGCAATTTTAGGAATATCATCGATCTTCACCCAAATTTGGTGATATCCAAAACGCAAGTCGATCTTAGAAAATACAACTGCACCCTCAATTGATCCAAAAGATCATCAATATGAGGAAGAGGATATTTGTTCTTAATAGTCATCTTGTTGAGTTGGCGATAGTCAACGCACAACCTCATGCATCCATCTTTGGCAGGTATGGATGCGCACCACGGTGGCAAGAGCTAAATGAGGCCAGGGCGATATGGAAACGAGAAAAGATATATTTATAACTATGTATTGTTGTTGATTTATAGAGAAGTTGAATTATGTTAATTTGTTGGCGTGAATGTGTATTGATGTAGTATTGTAGCATTTTATTATGTTGTGTGTTATGTGGCACAGAGCCACTACATGATTGCATGATATGGGCAGGTCTTGCTATATATAGGCGTGCTTGAATGATATGTGAAGTATGAGTGTATATTGAATCGTTGATGATGATGATTGTTAATAACTATGTTAATGTGATGAATGGATGGATCTTGGCACGAAGCCAATATGGTATGATCTAGGGTGATGGGTAGGTTTTGGTTAGATGCGTGATTGCTATGTGGTATGTGTGAGACAATGGAGTGATATATTGATGAATTGATTGATTTTAGAAAATCATGCATATAATGGATTTCATGTTGAAATAGGAACTAATTAGGCAACCTTGAGATCCGGTGGGTTTCAGGACTCCCGGAAGGTATCGATAGGTCCCTTAGGATATTTAGGAACTATGTGCAAATGGCCTTGGGCCAATTGGAACCCATTTAGGGTGTTTGGTGTAAGGGTTTTGCAGTAAAAGAGGTTAAACTGCATTTTGCATATAACTTGTGCATATGTTAGAATTTTGGCAAACAGACAACGCCGACAGTTCCAAAATGCGGAAAAGGTGTGGCCATTGAAGTTTTGTGGCAATCAGACCTAAAATAGGCCATTTGGGTAGGTTAGAAGTTGGCCGGTTGGCCTAAAATGTGTAACAGCATCAGGTGTTGTTTCTGATATGCTGACTCGTAGAGTCAGCCTGGTGCGTAGTGTTAAGGCTGCGTTTTGGGTGTCACGCGTAGCGTGGGGCTAACGCGTAGCGTCAGGCCCCCTATTTCCAGATTTTGGACTTTACATTTTAAATGGTATTTTGCACTTTTGATAAGTTATATAATTACTGTTTTGGGACTTTTTGGTGAAAATGAATATTTTCCTAAATTACGTCTTAATTAAATTATTTAATTGTGAAAAATTTTATTGTAAAAATTATAAACTGGGTAAAAATAATTAAAAATTGACCTAGGACGTCACAGTGGAAGAACTTTAAAATGGATTGAGATAATACTTGAAGATTTAGAGTAAATTATGTTTATTTATAAACTTCTTTATAATTAAGTATGATTTTTTCTTATATACATATACATGACTATTTTTTTGTATTAACATGTCAATATAGGAAAAGACAATTAACTTACACTCTTTGGGTGAGAGTTTGCCAAATTACATGGGATCCGATTCATTCATTAAACCTGTTATATCTTATTAAAATAATATTTTAATAAAGAAAATATTGTACCATGTGTTTGCAAGCATAAAAAATGTCATTAACTTAGATTTTAATTACCAAATTTTTTATGAATTAATTTTGAATTATAACCAATATTATTAATATCCTTATAAATTTAAATGTCATACGATATTGATATGTGTCAAAATTACCTAAAATATAATAGTTATAAATTTAATTTAATTTAAATTGAAATTTGAATTTTTTATTATATTAAATTTAGAAAGATTAGTCAGAATATTTGAGTTTATATTTCAATTTTAAATTCAATCAGTTTTGTAGTCAATATCAAATTTGAAATTTTAATTTTTATATATTATATTAAAATTTCAAAATTCTAATAGTAAAAAAATTTCATTTATAGTACATTTTGAAATTTTTTTAATATATTTAAATTTTAAACTCAATTGATCATTCACTTTTATATTTGTTCAAATTTAAATAGTAGTTAAATTTTTTAGTAAAGTAATATTACGAAAGTAACCAATTTAAGAAAATGTTCAATCCTCTTATGTAGTCAAACAGTCCAATGGTAGTTATTTACTTACATTTTAAAAAGTTTATTTGTTATAATTTATTAAGTATCAAATAATTTTGAGCAATTATATGAAATTTGGTAGACTTTATCAATAAGAACTTTAAATTTAATGGTTGAATTGATAAAGTTCACTTTTGAAAGAAAGTTATTTGAATGTGTTATTTTAATCAGTTTGACATTGTATGGGTTAGGGTAGTACAAAATTGCGAACAACCATTAAAATGTTTATTATTTTTAAGCTTGCTTACTACAACCAAACTAAGTCTGAACAGTCAGAAGCCAACAACATATCAAAAACAATTTCTTTTAGCAAATCAAATTTGATTTTCATCGGGTAAATAAAGCCAAGAAATCATTTTTACAGACGGACATTGAGCAAAGTTTTCTTAAATCAAAAGCATTTGAGTCACATCTATTGTGATAAATATGGGCATGTTATCAGAGGAGCAAAGTTAGTACATATTGTACATAACCAATTTTTTAATAGTTAACCAATTGAAAAATGACTTTTGTAGATAACTAAAGTTAATATATATTTCTATTTTTGTTAAATGTATATCAATTTTAAATATAAAAAACATAAATTCTAGCAAGTCTATAATTATATTATAATAAAATGACATTGTAGAGTTTAAAAAATAAATAGTTAAAAGATTATAAAACTTTTGAAAATTTTTATTTAGAAGTTCATTTGTAGGAAGAGATAAAATATGAAATACCACCTATTTGTAAATGTTCATCCTTTATTTTATATTTTTTAATCTTTACCTATCCCCAATAAATATTTGTTTTTATTAATTAAATTTTAATATTTGACACACATCAGCGTCTTATGAAGTGTGACTCTATTTATTTTACTTTTTCAAATTCATAATAAAAATAATTTTTAATTCAAATTAAAATATCAATTATCTTCACAATCAATATTCATCAAATTCTTATATATATTATTATAACTATGAAATTTAAAATTAAACAATCTATTTTAAAATCAAATTAAAATATTAATTATCATCATAATCTAATATATATTCTATCAGGAATCAAATCCTAACATATGTTACCACAATAAAGAAAAATATAAAAGTAAACAATTTGATTATAATATATGTTACCATAATTTAAAAAGTCATGCTTAAATAGAGATTCAATTAATTATATAATATACTATTTGAGAAGAAATTTATATCCATTAGAAAATAAATCCCTATATATGTTAACACAATTAGAAAAATATAAAATTAAACAACTTGATTATAATATTATGATTTAATTTTGAATTATAATTTTTCTAATTATAATCCCGAATTGATGACCAAATCAAATAAATTAGTTGATTATTAAATAATTTTATTAAATAATATTAATAATTAATTTAAAAATATTTTATTTAATGAATTAAAATTATTTTTAATAATTAAAAAAATAAAAAAACAATAAATTATTAAATTAGATAATAAATTGTTTCAAAAATATATTTTATAGATATATATTAAATAAATAAAATGTTTTTATTAATATGGTATAAATCAGATTTCATTAATTACCGAATTTATTGTGATTTAATATTTAATTATAATTTTTCAAAATTCTAATATTGAATTGATAACCAAATCAGATAAATTAGTTGGTTGTAAAATATAGAAGGTGTCTTTAAATTTTAGTGGTGTTTAAAGGTCATTAGGTTTTGAGGTTAAAGAAGTTGAAAATTCAGGAAAGATAGGTGTTGTCAGGAAATACTTTTAACATTTGTTGTTTCCCTTTTTTTACACAGGTTATGCATCTTGGTGTAAAAGTCCCCGTGATTCCCCTGTTTTATTTTATTTTTATTTATTTAATTCTTTAATTGTTTTATGTAATTATTGTTCTTATTTTTAACATTACTTTTAAAATGTGATATTTAATCAAATAATTTCATGTTTTATTTAATGTGAAAATATTATATTATTTCTTTTAATTACTTCAATTATTTTTATTGTTATATTATTTTGTTATTTTATTATTTATTGGGATTTTCAAACGGTCAATTCAAATCCTAAAAACATGAAAAATTTTTATTCTGAAATTTTTAATTTTACTGCTTCATATTGTACCTAAATTTTGATTAAATATAAATTCAAATTAAGTATTAAAATTAGTATAACTTTCCTATAAAAAAAATCAGTATGTATTTCTTTTATAATAATTATTTTGATATTATATTAATTTAACAATAGTTATTAACAAACATTTTTAATATTCAAAATATTTCTTAAATTTTATATTCATAATATTAAAGTAAATATTTTTATTAAAATTATTTATTTTATATTATCATTTGTATAATTTAATATATCTTATATGTTTTAACTAAATTATTATTATTATAAATTACAAACTTAATATAACCGTGTAAATCACGGGTACCTATGCTAATAGTAAACATATTGCAATTACTTCATTTAAATTTCTTTTTATCCGTGAGAAGTTGATTTAACTTTATTAATTTAATTTGGTCATCAAGTCATTTAAACTTTATTAATTTAATTTCTTTTAGTTTTACGGTGGACTATAATACCATGAAAAAAAAGATTATGTCATTGTTTTTTTGCTGGGCTTGTATGCGTGAGTCCATAAAAATAGGAAACTAAATTAAACTTATAACGATAAAGGTGTATTTAGTTGAGACATCAATTTTTTATTTTTTAGTTTTTAAAAAAATTTTAAAATATTTCATTTTTTGAAAAAATATGAAAAATTAATGTGTTTAGACATTATACAGATTTTTTAGTTTGAAAAACATTAATACAACTAGCTTTTTATTTTGTTTTTTATTTTCTTTCACATTTTAAAAAAATTGAAATATTGTGTTTTTGATTATTCTTATTTTAAAAAAATTTAGAATACTCACTCCTTTTAATAATTGAAAATTTTTAAAAAACTATTTTAAATAATTTTTCATTGTAAAGTACTGTGTTTTTTACTTTTCAAACTTTTTCTTTAAAGGATTAAATACATAAACATATTTTCTATTTTCCTTATATTCTTAAAATATTTTTTTTATTCTCTTAACAACTAAAGTAAACACACCCTAAATGTTTAGAATTGATCTTGCATTTTAAAAGTTTATAGAAAGAATTACTTTTTAAATGCTATATATTCCAAGGTACATGCATCCCGATGAGGAGTGAGCTCTTTTTATCCATAGTAGTCTAAATAAAATGCACGTTCGGTTCAAACCTTAAAAGCCCCCACACTCTGATTTTATCTTGAAAATTCTAATTGAATATACATGTCAACTTGCTTTCATCAAAGAAAAGAAGGACTACACACACTAGAACATAATGACCATTTATAGCTACCCAAATGTTGCGAGTCACAGTAAGTTGCTTGGTATATCTGGGGAAATTGAGGGACACTGATGATGACATTGCGTCTACAAGTTGCTATTTGACAAATGACAACGCATAAGTCAATTTATTGTCTAAATTGATTAGTATACCATTTTGCTTTGCCCAATTTGCCATTTGGACTATTAATCTATGAATAACACAGTTTGAGAAATTATGTTTCAAAAGGGTTGAAAATATCCGAATCAAAAATCAACCAAAGGAAATAAATATCGTTTGTCTATTTGATTAACGCAAACGCAATGATGGCTATAACATTGTTGCCCAGAAGGCACTGCCGATATGAAGTTTGAACATTGTGCAATTACGAAGCCAAATTAACATGTGGCATACTTGCCTCTTTTTTGGTTCACCTCCAAATATACCCTTGATACAAATGTTCATGAAACTAAAGATATCATAAGGTTTCTTAATATTTCTAATAAAAGAAGGGGTCTAATAATTTTGGCCAATAAGAATATCTTGCACAGTAGAGGTGGAAGGATTTGTCTGTTGCAGAAATGAGAGATGGAATGTATAGGGAATGAAGATGACCTCTAAGGCAATGATAGAGCCGCATCTTCATCTCATCGATCAGTTAATTAATGGCATGAAGTCATTGCCACAATTATTTTAAACTAACTTAACGTAAGAGAAGAAGGAGGGTTAGGCCATACAAGTCAACTTTCATGAATGAACTATTTTTATTTTTTTGTTGCCTTGTTTTGTTACTTGTCAAGTTCCCACGGGCCACGGCACTTTACATCCCAATCATTATCCAACTTTAGGGCATACTTGTAGGCTCAAAGTTTAGCTACACCAAGAACCGAAATTAAAGAAATAATAATAAAAAACTTTTGGATATTTTTCCTTATTCAATACAAAGAAATACTAAGGGAACAATAAACCTAAAGATAACGGGCCAATATAAATTATACGGAGATATTCAGTAGGCGAAATCTTCTATTAGTTGTTTTAAGAATTATTTCTAAGAAATTAACGTTCTTAAAATTTTATTTTTATTTATAATTACCACCAAAACATTCTCATCAAAGAGGGTAAGAATCTTAATTCTACCTAGTTGGAAGCTTTTTTATAATATAAAACTACAATTATGTCTTATATATAAACTTATTTAAATCTTTTTTAAATATTGAATCTTGATTTAAAATTATCATAAATACGAGAGTGGTCAGAATTCAAAAGATCCGTATAAGTTTTCCATGAGTATTTTAATTATACCAAACATATTTTAACATTCCCGGAAAATATAATTTTCAAGAAATATAATTTCTGAAAAACATAATACTAAAATTCAAAAAAATGTGTACCAAACGCCCCCTTAACTTCAAATGTAAATCATAATCTAATAAATGCTAAATATGAGCCTATCGTTATTGTGCCCTCCGAAATGACAAGGTCCAAATATATTTGTTCCTTAATAACAAACCACAGGCAAACATCCTTATTTGGCAGCTTGTTGACTCATAATAATATTAACCACTTTTATTGCTTCTTCAAAATTCTCATATTCATGCCCCTCCTAAAGCATTGGAGACAACCTATAATGGAACACTATAAGTCTTTGCTCTATATGGACAACACACCCTCTTCTTGTTACTCTCATTTGGACTTCCATGATTGTCAAGGCTTTCACAAGTCATCCATCTTCATATGAAAGAGGCATACTATAATGATAAAAGTGTCCATCATTATTTGTATGTGCTAAGTTACATGTTAATAAACCAAGAGCACACCTCACAATTGGAAGCCTAGCAGTAGTAGGCATTTTCATGACAGACTCCAGTTCCGCTTTGGTCGGGATAACACCAAATACAGAGGGTGGTAATGGCGGCAATGAATCCTTATTGCCATTCCTATCAATTCCAAATCAAAGCAAAGGGATAGCCATGAGAGGGAGAAGAAAGAAGCCGAGAGAAAAAAGAGAGGGAAAAAATATGGTGAATTAAATGTTTATCATTAGATTCATAGAGAGTTACATATTGCTATTTATAGAGAAAAGTTAACAGAGCAAGGCTAATTGATTTCCCTAACTAAGTAATTAATGATTAGTTAGGAGCTAATGCTTAGTTAGCTAGTTATACAACTGTCACCCCCTTTAAGCTGGCAGTGGTGAAAATATGTTCACCATGCCAAGCTTGGAGGAAAAATCAATAAAGTATCTTGGATGAGAGGCTTTAGTGAAGAGGTCCGCTAGCTGGCACTTGGTGGAGATGGGAAGAAGCTTGAGAATGCCTTCCTGTAACTTTTGCCTGACCAGGTGAGAATCAATATCTAGATGTTTGGTGCACTCATGGAACATTAGGTTTTGAGCTATATGTAAGGCACTTTGGTTATCACAAAATATAATTAGAGCTTTGGAGTAATGAATTTTCAGGTCTCGCATTAGATATAAAAGCTATTCTAGTTCACAGGTAGCTGTTACGAAGGCTTTGTACTCTACCTTAGAGGAGGATCTAGACACTGTATTATGCTTCTTGGACTTCTAACTGATGAGGGAACTGCTTAGGAATAAGTAGTAACTAGAGATTGACCTCCTTCTAAGTTAGCATCAGCACACCCAAGCAACTATAATGTAGAGGTAGATGTGAAAATCAAGCCCTGCCCAGGAGCCTGCTTAAGGAATTGACCACTCTTAAGGTAACGGTATGATGTTGGAGCTGTGGGTTACTCCTAAATTGACTAAGTTAGTGGACAACAAAAGTAACATCCCTAATATTTTAGAAAAGTTTTAATTGGCAAAAAATATTAATAATTGCCCAACTGGACTTATTGAAATTTTGGGAATTATTATTATTAAAAATGTAATTAGAAATAATTAAATGCTGTGGGAATAAATAAATTTATTTGATTGATTAATCATAAAAGGTTAAATGATGTATAATTAGAAGAAGGTAAAATTTGAAGTTACAATGGGGTAAAAGGTGAGGGGTGAAAGGTGAAAGTAAAAGTTTTAATTAAAACTTTTAAAGGAAAATGTAATTGAAATAGAAAATGACCAAATTGCCCTTGGGTATTAAAATCTTAAATTTCATTTTCTTCTTCTTCTTCATTCACGCGACTTGTCTTCTTCTTCCTCTCCATACGCTGCCGTGACCTGCATGCACCAGTGGGAGATCAATCTTGCATCGAAGCTTCGAGATAACTATGTTTTTGAGACCGTGGCTTCGAGGTGAGTCCAATGGGCCTTTTAAATTAAGCTTTCGCATCTCTTTCATTTTCTCCGTTAAACCAAAGGGTCGTGCATGGAGGAGTGAGCTTTCGTTTCCTACTCCTCTAGTGCGTAGAAGCTTGAAAATGACTTTTAAAGTAATGAGGATGGTTTAACGTTGACGAGTTTTGCGTTTCGACCTCCGTAGGTAATGAAACGGTCGTTGGAGGATTGAACGGTGAAGTGGGTGTTGATTTCGGACGCAAGACGTTGGGCATAACGTCGAGAGAACGCTAATCACATCAAGAACGAGTTGTCGGAGCTTGGAATCAAGGTAAGGGGGGTGTTCGGGTTATAGTTAATTAGAATAGGTAAGTATAATTGAATTGGATCATTGAATTAAATGTGGAAATAATGAGAATAAACAAGGAATGATAATTGTATGTGTATGAATGTAAATTGTGTGTGATCTGTGATGATTATGAGCACAATATGAATTGAATGGTGATGAGTTGATGAGTATAGTGGCATTGTGATGACGGGCTTGACAAGTAGGTCACCCAATTGATGAGTGTGTGTTTTGTTGCTGGCCACTTGCGATATGATATGAGAAATATGAATATACATGTGTGATTATGTGGTGTAGGACGGCCGACGGTATGTACAGCCCCTCGTTTCTGGCTCCCGTGGTGTTTATGCCCAGTTGAGCTACCCAGTGGTCAAGTAGGACCCAGTGGTTGAGGTGGAGAGTCAAGTAGGACTCAGTGGACCAAGCAGGGTTCACGGGGTGTCAAGTAGGACCCCCAGCTGAAGGCCGATCCTTTTAGTATCCGGATACTAGGCGTCGAATTGATATGAGAGTCAGTTGTGTTATTCGATACATTGTTAACATTGTGTGATGATATGAATGTGTTTCATGATAGTTGTTGATTGTGATTGACAAATTGGAGGTAAAGAATTGAAATTGAATTCTTGGTTGGTAAATGGAAATTGAGGACGAGAGGTAAAACAAATGGTACAAACTAAAACTAGTAAATATGTACCTTGTTATTAAATTGTTATTCTATATTAATTATGATACGAAACACTCACCCTTGCTGTTGTTTTCTTTAATTTAGTAACCAGTGACAGGGAAGAGATTGAAGCCCTAGAGATGCGTCAAGCGGAGAATTGATGCCAAGGAGTTAAGGGAATTATGAAATGAACTATATGTGTAATGTGTGTTGTGATTTAGGCATGTTATGTCTAGATGTTGTCTATGTGGGTTGAGTTAATTTGGGATATTATCGCCATGGTCATGAATGTGATGGATAATGAGTAGAATCTGAATGTCATTTGATGAGGATATAAATTCATGATGATGAAATAATGATGTGTTGATGGTTATGCTAATTTCCTTGAATTGGACGTATAATGGTATGGAGCCAATATCATTATTATGACCAGATCTTGTTTGTTCATGTGAAAAGTGAATGATGAAAATCATAATTGTATGCTGTTAGTAATTAAATGATGTGCCAAATGAATGATTGATTTATCTATGATGTAGTCGGTAAATTAGAAACATGATTGAGGAGCATGTTTAGTGAAAATCAATCTCATGTGAATATTTGATCATATGGAAATGGATGAACTAGGCCAAATGATGCATGTGAATGTTTAAATTGCTGGATGGTATGAAAATCTCAAGTGTTTACGTATAAGCTGCATAATTCGCTTGAGCGAATAGGATTATCGCCCAAGCGAACGTGTCCTATACTTTAAATGTGGTCACTGGAGTAATTTCGCTCAAGCGGATTCAACCTTGCTTGAGCGAGGGGTAGAGGAAATGGTTACTGAGTTAATCTCGCTCCAGCGGGTAAGATTCTCGCTCAAGCGAGAGGTGTTTGAGGTATCAGAGGGAGCTACTGGATGTTTTTAGCCCGAGCGGATTGAGTCCCGCTCGAGCGAGGGCCATAGGATTAGATTATGGATTGTTTCCGCTCAGGCGAGATATACTCGCTCAAGCGAATAGAGATGGGAGTAGCTACTGTACATTTTTCGCCCAAGCTGTGTGTGTGGCTTGAGCGGAAGTGTGAAGTCTAATGCTGGGTTGGTCCTCACTCAAGTGAGTGACTGGTATGGTTGTGTTTTGACCGAGTGTATGGTGAGTAAGTGGGATTCCGAACGAAATTGTCACTAAGAGTGGGAACCTTAGAAAATAATTCTATGATGTAGTGAATTTTCGAGTAAAATGTCGAGTGGGCCATGTCCGAGACTGAACCTTCCGAGTGAGGAAGTATGTATAATTCCGAGTGATGGGTCTCCCAATATGATACCCCGGGTAGTGGTGTCCCGAGTGGAAATTTCCGAGTTCAAAGTAACTCATTCCGAGGGGAGTCCCTCAGTGTATGTAATTCCGAGTAAGAAAAGACTCGGTCTGGATTATATTTTCCGAGTGGAAACCCGAGTGAGTATGAAGTCGATTTTTGAGACATTTCACCGAGTGAAAGACCTATCAGGTGATGAGTCGGTTTCGGAATGAAATTGCCGAGTGAAAAGGCTGATTAAGAGATGACTCGGATTTGGAATAAGTTGCCGAGTGAAAGGCCAAGTGAGAGGCGAGTCAGTTTTGATTAATTTTAATGAGTAGAAAGCCAAGCAAGATGAGTCGGTTTGATTCAATTTCCGAGTGCAAAACCGAAGGATGGGAAAGACGACCTCTGGTCAGATTTCGCTTAAGCGTATGGGTGCCCTCGCTCAAGCGTGACCATGGCTCGCCTGGGAATGTGATATGGACGTCGCTCAAGCGAAAGTTCAGAATCTCGCTTAAGCGAGTTGGGGCCTCGCTCAAGCGAGAGGCCCCTGATTCCTTTTCTTTCTCCTTTTGTTCCATTTAATAAATTTCTTTTTTCTCATTTTAATTATTTGATTTAACTATGGCTGTTTATTATTTTAAACATGTTTAGTGAAAAATAAATATTATTTTGGATTAGGACTTAATTATTATTATTGATCGTGAAAAATTTATTGTAAAATTTACTTGAATGAATAAAAATAAATGTAAATTGATCTAGGATGTCACAGTAGTAAGGTATAGAAGTCTCCCAATCAATCTTCTATACCTTGTTGGATTAGCATAAGGCTACCTAGATTCAAGTTTTGTGAGATTGATGACAGGGTCCACAGAAGTGGTGGTAGGCTTGGCTCCAAGCAAACCTGTCCTTGAGTAGATCTAGACAATATTTCCTTTGGTACATTGAAATTCCAGACTTGGATTTGAAAATCTCAAACCTAAAAAAGTATTTGAGTGGTCCTAAGTCTTTGGTTCCAAAGGCCTTATGAAGACCGTTCTTCACAAACTCAAACTTTGTAAGCTATTCCTAATCAGCATTATGTCATCCACATAGAGGGTTAAGGAAGTAAAGGAGGAGCTAGAAAATTTAAGAAATAGTGAGGGGTCACTATGTGCAGGGTGATAACCAGAGGCTGCTAAAGTCTGAGGGAGCCTTTCATACCATTGTCTATTAGCTTACTTTAAGCCATATAATGACTTAACTAGTTTGTAGACTTGGTTGATACTGGTAGTGTGTAAACTAATAGGGGGTCCATGTACACATCCTTATGTAAATGTCCATGTAGGAAAGCATTATCCAAATCTAATTGATGTAAATGCCACCCCTGCACAGCTACTAATGCTAAGAGCATCTTGACAAAAGTAATGTTCACCATAGAGGAGAAGGTCTCTAGGTAGTCAATTCCTTTAACTTGATTGCATCCCTTGGCTACTAGGCGTGCCTTATATCTAGCAACTAAGCCATCTGCGTTTCTTTTGAGTTTATAAACCCATTTGTTGCCAATTGGTGTAACTCCAGGGGTAGAACCATGATAATCTAGGTTCCATTCCTGTGTAAAGCATTAATTAATGAGAAGAGTCTTCTTCATAAGTTTGTGGTTCTATGGTAGTGCTAAGGGCTAAGGTGAATTTTTGTGTGAAGCGTGGAATTTGGAATAGGAGATGTGATTGGAAAGAGGATGCTTGGTGGAGAATTAATGGATGGTAGGGCATTCATAATCAATGAGGTGTGGAGGAGGTTGCTGGCTTGGGGTGGATTTTCTAACGAAATGTGGTTGGATATCTGGTGAACATGGTGAAATTTATGGTGAATTGATAGGCAGGCTAGGTTGAGGTGATGGTGTTGGTGTTAGAGGGATGAAGATAAAGGATACAAGAGTCATTATGTTAGATAATGGAAGAAATTTGCTCAAAGATAGTAGGATTAAGGCAAGTGTGTACTAGTCCTGGTGAGTGCTTGATAGTGTAAGCCATGAACTGCTCATGAAAATGAATATCCTTGCTGATTACAATCTCACCACCACTCAGGTCTTGGACAACATAACCTTTGGTGCCCTCTTTGTAACCTAGAAAGGATGCTTTCCTTATTCTAATGTCAAACTTCCCCCTGTATGCCTTAAGAGTGGAAACATAACACAAGCACCCAAAGACTTTCAAGTCTTTTAGATCAGGTTTCTCTCCATACAAAACTTGGAATAGATATTGGTCTTATAAAATTCTTGTAGGGATCCTGTTAATTAAATGGCAAGCATGCTTTACTACATAAGTCCAGAGGTTCTTGGGAGCATGTGCATGAAACATAAGGGCTCTAGCTACATTGAGCAAGTGCTGGTGCTTCCTCTCAACTCTGCCATTCTGTTGAGGAGTTTGCATACAACTCCTTTGGTGTAGGATTCCTTTTAGAGGAGTAGAAGGTTGACATGTGAAATTCTTTACCATTGTTAGTGCGAATTTGCTTCACCCTTGCATTAAACTAAGTGTGTACCATCTGTACAAAATGTTGAATGCATGCAATGGCCTTTGATTTGGTTCTTAACAAGGCAATCCAAGTATACCTACTATGGTTATCCAAAATAGTGAGAAAATATTGATGTCCATGAATACCAATGATACTGAAGGGGCCCTAAATGTCTGTATGAATAAGATCAAACAATGCTACAACGTTATTACTACTTAATTGAAATGACAATCTTTTCCGCCTTGAAGCATAACAAGCATTACAAATCAAGTTGTCATTAAAAGAAGTATCAAAATTATCTTTGAATAATGATTTTATCTTAGCTAGGGATAGATGGCTTAGCTTATAATGCCATAAGGCAGTCTCAGGCATAGTATACACAAAGTTAATAATAGAGGAATCACTAACATGTATGTTACCAGGCAGAACTATTGTCTCCAACTTATAGAGACCATCATTGGCTTCAATCAAACCAACCATCTTGATGCTCCTGAGATCCTATATACCACATGTTCCATGAGAAAAAACCAACTGATAGTTATTGTTCATGGCCAACTGACTAATTGATATGAGATTGAACTTGAACTTAGGCAAGAATAGAACATCATGCAAGGTTAGATCCTCATGCAATTTAATTGAACCACTAAACTCTGTGAGAATTTTGCTTCCATCAGGAAAATAGATTGATAGAGGTGAAATTTTATTAAGAGAAATAAACAACTCCTTCTATGTGCATATATGGTCAGTTGCTCCTGAATCTAAGATCCAAGAACTAGTGATGTGACTTTTGTGTAAAACTGAACAAGACATCACCAAGGAAATACTTGTCCTGTGACATGAAGTAGAGGAAACACCAGTTGAACTAACTTGATTAGCCATAGGAGCCATTGTGGCAGGGGATCTAGACTATATAATCAGAGCCAAAATGCTCTTATATTGATTTGCTGTAAAAGGGACTGCTCCACTAGTACATTTCTCTTATGCTTTAACCGAGTGCCTATCATCAATATCTATTTTAGAGTGGTCAACAAAGGTATGGTTAGTTCTATTGCCATGTGTAAACTTAAAATTTGAGGGAAAGCAATGCTTCCTATAACATAAGTCAACTGTGTAGCCACTCTTCCCACATATGAACAAATCTTGCCTCTACCATTAGCATTAAAGCCAGATCCTCTACCTTTATCAAAACCGTTTCTTCCTTCCACAACATTAACACGAACTAAAAAATTCTCCTCGTGACTCAAGACCTCCGGATTGACTTGCCTCTCATTTTGCAAAACTAATAAGAATACCTTTTTCAGACTCGTTAAAGGATCCATCAACAAAATTTGTGACTTAACTACACTGAAGTTATCATTAAGTCCCATCAGAAAATGTATGATGCAATTTTGTAATCTGTACTTCTTAGCATTCTCCACCACCCTACATATACACCTCATTGTGTAGGTACAAAAAGGAAAGGGCCTGTAATTCTCAAGCTTTTTCCAAAGAACCTTCAAATTCATGAAATATGTAGTAACTGTGGACTCACCTTATTAAAAATTATAGATTTTTTATTACAATTCTGATATTGATAAATACCCAAATTATGTATACTTCTTGGTTATTTGGGTATAACTTTGATGAGAAATTGCTTAATATGGATAATTTTGTGTATGTAAAGGGATGGAATTTTAATTCTAGATACTTTGTTGCAATTTCAGTAGATAAGTGTTTCTTATCCCAAGATTTTGTGTAATTATGGGTAAAAAGATGAGGAAGAGAAGAAGGAAGAAGCCATGGAAGAAAATCCCCTTGAAAAGCCTTAAAAAGCCCAAGTTTTGAGTGGGCATATCGCTTGAGCGAACGAGAGTTTTGCTTGAGCGAGATTAAGGCAGTAAGGAGTTCAAGTTATTAGTGCAGAATTCGCTTGAGCGAGTACCATTAGCTCAACAGAAATTAAGGCAGAGACCAATGTTGAAGAATTCGCTTGAGTGAAGGTGAGCTCGCTCAAGCAAAATTCATCCAGAGGCCATCAATTGTGAATTCACTTGAGCGAACCACATCAGAGCCCTAGCTAATGCAAAACAAGGGAAACATGAAGAAGGCTGGACTCACTTGAGCAAAACCACTCGCTCAAGTGAGTGCGCAAGGGAAACAACATATGGCAAAGCTTCCTTCAAGGTGGAGAAAGCCCATTCGCTTAAGCGAGTTTAAACTCGTTTGAGCGAGTTTAAACTCGCTTGAGCGAGGTGGGTAGTATAAAAGCAAAACTTCAAAATTTTTAGAATGGCTTTGTAAAGTTCGACAAGTTTCACTTCTCTCATCAGTCTTGGCACCTTCTATAAGATCATTTTGGAGCTTTCTTTCATTTTTTCTTCTATGATTTTGATTGTAATGGCTACCATGAGTAGCTAAACATCCTATTGGGATTGGATGTAATTGATGCGAACCCAACGTACTCTTGTCGTATATTTATATATTCGGTATTTTGTTCTATTGATTTTGGTTTTCCATTCCATGCTTAATGCTTGATTCTAACTGATTAATAGTTTCCTAATTATGGTTTTCTTTAGTTATTGGAAAATGACTTTTGAAAATGGATCTCAATGGAATGCTCATTGCGGTGGTTATTAGGAATGATAATCAAAGTAATGAACGTCGAAACAATCGATCGTAATGCTAGAATATCTACAAAGTGATTGAGGAATCAACAGTTTCGGGATATTCTTATGGATTTTGTAGTCAAGGAATCGATACGAATGGCTTTTATTGTGATGTAAAAATCATTAGTTCGAATACCATTTATATGAATATGCATAGAGTATAAGAGGGCAAGATAGATGAAATCCAATCCTAACTTTTTATTATTTGTTAACCTCCATATCTTTATTGATTTCTTTAGTTTATAAGCATTTGTTATTAGATAACTTAGTTTAATATTGCATATGATTTCAATTCACATTTCCCGCCAAAATAGTTTTAAACTTAATTTCTGAATACCATCCCCCAGTGGAACGACACTCTATTTTAAATATATACTACAATAGTGTAGGGAAACAGACCTTACATAATACGGTGATTAATAAAATGAGGTTACATTTTTCACGATTTAAAAGCGATTGAAGAATGAAGGGAAAAACTACGAAATAACATTTCAATAAATAATTCCGGTCCATTTTAAAAACCTATCTCATATATGAAGATATGAGAAGGTGTCTAAGTTAAATCAAGAGTGCTCCTTGGACAATCAATCACATGATCATCAACAAGGAATAGCGGAAGTATAAGTTATTTCGAGAATTGTAAAAGGGTATGAAAAGAGGTTCATAGGTACCCTAATTAATTACCAAATGTGGTAAATATGCCTACATGTTGTTGTACAGTCATGCCATGGCTCAACAATACCAAACGTGCATCAAAACTTATGAATTTTTGGGAAAACAGGGCCATGAATCGATTCAAGAGGGTCCATGAATCGATTCATGCGAATCTGAGGATCCTGACAGCTAAAAACTGGGCCATGAATCAATTCACACATACCATGAATCGATTCATGCATTTCCAAGGGGCCATGAATTGATTCCCACGTTTTGTGAATCGATTCACACGCTTCAGGAACAAACCCAGGGCAAAACAGCAGCCCATGAATCGATTCACACATACCATGAATCGATTCATGACAACAATTATGCAGAATTTGCCCCAAAAAGCTACAAAATCCAACTTCTAACCACCTTATCTTTTTCATATCAAATCCAATGGCCTCTAAATTTTAACACCAACTAAAATACACCATTTATAATGTGTAGCCACTGGCCGCACTAAAAAATTCCCAAAGACGAGAGACTTATGTACATAAATGCGTTTAGCCATCTTAAGGCATTTTTGTGCAACTTAAGAGTCAATTCTTAATGGCATTGGCCCATTCCAGTTTCTACAAGTTCTGAATAATGCATAGGCACTATTGGAACTATTCCGTGGCATTCAAACACACTAACACTCAATATAGCCCTATTGGTTCCTCAATTATGCATAAATATTATATACACCACTTCACAATCTAAACAATTCATCCATCTATGGATTCCATTAACATAAGTATCATCAATCCTACATCAATATAACATAGAAACCATTGTATCACAAGCAACCACATCCATTGTTAATGTCACTACAAAAAATTAGTCTTGCAAAACATGTATGGCCTAATTTTCTCAAGTGACTCTCAAAATGAATACATATCACCATTCAACATACAATAAACAAAAGAAGCCTATACATATATCAAGTGTTTTACAAAAGAATCACGGCCAAGGCTTATAAACCTTCCTTCCATATTTTCCTCCACCATTGCTCAACCTCCGAAAAGAGTAGGATATCTAGCATACCTACGTCAAACTTTAAAAATGGAAACTAGGAGGTGAGTAACATATACCAAATGAATCAAAGTCATACATTATGATGATACATATATACATGTGCATAACATATATTCCTCAAAGAGCATCATAAGCTCCATTCATATATCAATATTTTCATTTCAATATAGCATATATTTCAATTATCACATACACAACATATGTATCAAATTCATTGGTAATTTCATCAAATACCATCACACACTCAATGTTAGTACCACATTCTTTTTCTCTTTACTTATCAATCATCCATCGCCACCACGGGCTACCAAACTTGGCATATCTCCGGCTATATGCAAATGCTCTTATGGCTAATGCATATGCACAATAAAATCAATAACAATTACGGATCCGACTGTGGGAAATAACATCATATCAAATATGGGTTAAGCATAAGTGTGCTACTATGCCCCTACTACAGTAGTAAGTGTGTATATTTATATCTCAAATCATGCATGTATAACATCACATATATCACTGGTACCAAACCGCTATCGCCCATATGAAGCACTAGTCACCCCGTGACTTGCGAATCAACAACATGGCTTCACTTGCCAAAAGTGCTACGGGCCCCTCCCAAACACACATCGAGAGAGTCGTGCCCCGTCGGACACCGAGCTCACTTGCTCATCACAGAGCCGCTCACCCACTGGACCCGCCACATAGGGTGCCTCGTCACCAAACTATGGACAACTTTGTGATTCCAAGAATCACTAGGGAACAACATATAATTTTACCCGTACAGTAGGCTGCCCTCCCACCGGGCCTGCCTGCTGGAACCCCTAACATTCCACATAGACAGCGAATGATATGCCATGGATGCAAATGCCAATCAATGCATTTCTCACACCATGCATCCTAAATGCCACTCCATAATCAACAATTCACCACCATCACTTAGTGGAATTTAATATCCTTATCATTTCAACCATTACCAATTATCATTGGATTTCATTCACATCAATAGTTAGTGGCAATCATCAATCATCAATTTACATGTCAAGGGATGTCAAACATCATTACAATAAATTGTATCATGGTCTCAAGCCATTCACAACAAGTCTTATTAACATGAGTCAAATTCAACATCATAATCATCATCCCAACAACACATGCCACATAATACCATTCATTCTAAATACATTCCAATCACATAAGCATCAAATCATTCATCTAAGCCAAATTAGCAAAACACATTCATACATACACATTAACAATGGATGAAATCAAGCATTTAGAAATGTTACCCCCTCCCACCTCAAGAGAAGTGGTAATCAACACAGTCTGAAGGTCCTGCCTCATCGATGGGGTTGTTTCCTACATCATACAATGTACCATACAATTATTTTCTATTCAAACCACCAAGATTCAAGCACTTTTATTTAATTACTTAGTGTTTATGCCATTTTAGATTTCCAACCTCATTCATTTCATTTAATCCACCACAACCACCAAGGGCTTGGGCTCATAATTATTCATTATGCATTTTAAGCTATACCCAATTAATAGTTCTCAACCACCATTACTAATCACCTAATCTCATTAATGGACGTCCACCATCAATGTTGCCATCTCACCTTATTAAATACATTCTCCTAACCACAATAAACACTCATGCACTCACATTTCACATTTCCCCCAAATTATAGGGTTAGGGTTTCATTAAAACCTAACAACCATCATCAATGTCCATCATTACCTATCACATTAAATGCTAATTTCGTGTACCCCTCCATGCCCTCATAAAACTCATATTAAATGCATCCCACCTTAAAGTTTTACATCATAAATGGTTCCCTTTCCATAACTCATACACATTACACTCTCAAAAGCCATAATGATCCATAACCTAGGGCTAGAGCTCAAGAAAATAGAGAGAAAACTTACCTTAAGCCAAAGAGAAGAGAGCTCCAAGAAAGGGAAAGTGTGAGCACAAAAATAAGAGGGGGATAGAGAGAGCTTCCAATGCACCACAAGCTCTTCTTGCTTGATGAAGAAAGATGAAGGTGAAAATAAAAGCAAATAGGCACACACTAATTGATGGGTTAGGGAGTGAAAGAAGAATATGAAGAGTGGAAGATGAAGTATGAAGAGGAAGTGAGTATGAAGGGAGAAGAAGAGGTAACGTGAAGTGAAAGGAAAGAAAAGGAGTTTTAGTATTTTATTTTAACCCATCACTTAAACTTCTCCATTTTAAATCAAACAAGATCTCTGTTCGGGCTCAATACTTCATCCAAAAATTATTCCGAGTATATATTCAGATCCCTAATAATATTGTTAACAGCTCTGACCAATGGCACCTCAATTGTAGATACTTGGTCCGACACTCATATTTTAATCGGGTATTATTTTCAGCCTTTTAAGCCATAATAAATTAGGAATAATCATAATAATTCCTAATTTAATCATTTTTAAATTCTGGGACATTAAATAACTCATGTAATTATTCATTAATTATTCCTCTTAATTGGTCATTTAATTAAATTTTAGGATGTTACAATCCACCCTACCTTAAAAGAAATTTCATCCTTGAAATTTAGCAACCTTATTCGAATATCTCAGGATGTCGCTTCCGTATATCGTCCTCACGCTCCCAAGTGGTAGTAACCACATCTCCATGCTTCCAACACACTTTCACCAAAGGGATCAAGTTGTTCCACAATTTCTGGCTAGAATGCTTCACAATAGTAGCAGACACCGGAGGAATAAATAAATTCTCCCTGATTTCAACATCATCAAGGGCTACCACCTGTGTAGGATCATGCATATACTTCTGCAATTGTGAACATGAAACACATTGTGCAAATTTGACAAATACGGAGGAAGGGCAATCCTATATGCCAACTTGCCAATCCTTTCAAGGATTTCAAACAGTCCAATGAACTTCAGACTTAGCTTCTTTTTCTTTAAGGCTCTTACAATACCTTTATCTCTTAACACCTTCAAGAACACATGATCACCAACTTGAAACTCAAGTGGCTTTCGCCTCTTATCATAATAGCTCTTCTGACGATCTTGGGTAATTTTCATCTTCTCTAGTATCATTTTGATTTGTTTATTTGTCTCTGTAATCAATTTCGGTGCTAAAGCCAAGTTTTCATGAGTTTCAAGACAACACAACGGAGTTCTACATTTCCAGCATACAATGCTTCATATAGAGCCATACCAATAGTACTATGATAACTATTGTTGTATGTAAATTCAATCAATGGTAGGAATCTTTCCCAACAACCTTCATGCTCTAACACACAAGCCCGCAACAAATCTTCAAGGCTTTGAATTATTCACTCGGATTGTCCATCCATTTACGAATGATAAGCAGAACTAAGCTTGAGCTTAGAACCCAGTTCTTTATGCAAGCTTCCCCAAAATCAGGAAGTGAACCGCGGGTCACGATCTGACACAATACTCGATGACACACCATGTAGCCTAATGATCTCCTTAATATACAATTATGCCAATTTCTCCAATGGACTCTTCATGTTCATGGGCAAGAAGTGAGCACACTTCATCAATCTATCAACAATCACCCATATTGCATTATTTCCAGCACGTGTTCTGGGTAATCTAGAAACGAAATCCATAACAATGTCATTCTACTTCCAAACAGGGATATCAAGAGGCCTAAGCACTCCAGATGGATTCAAATGTTCCACCTTAGCCTTTTGATAAACAATGCAAGCAACAACATAATTAGCCATATCCCGCTTCATACCGAGCCACCAAAAATTCATCTTTAAATCTTGGTACATCTTAGTACCACCAGGATGTATATTGAACACACTTTTATGAGCTTCATCTAACATAGTTCTTCTCATATCATTAACAGATAGGACATAAATATGATCTTTCACACGCCAAATACCATCGGAACCTTATTTTCCCATTAGCATGAGACTTTTTCATCTCCAACAAGTATTCATCATTAAGTTGTTACGTCTTTACCCATTTAAGAAATATATTCATAACCTTCAACATCTCAAGAGACATTTTCTTCAGAGTATACAACTCCACGCCCATATTCAAGTTTCTAAATTGTTCAATTAGGTCCATCTCTTTCGCCATCATAGCGAAAACATGTAATGATTTCTAACTCAAAGCATCAGGAACCACATTTACCTTTCCTGGATGGTATCTCAAATCAAATTCATAATCTTTCAAAAATTCCACCTATCTTCGTTGGTGCATATTAAGTTCCTTATGGTCAAATAGATATTTGAGGCTTTTGTGATCACTAAAGACCAAAAACTTTGAGTCATACAAATAATACCGCCATAACTTCAAGACGAAAACAACCGCCGCCAATTTAAGATCATGTGTGGGGTAGTTAACCTCATATGATCACAACTGTCTCAATGCATAGGTTATCACACGCTCACTTTGTATCAGTATACAACCAAGACCAAGCTTGAAAGCATCACAATACACCACAAAATCATCTAGTAAATCAGGTAAGGCCAACACTGGAGCAGAAATGAGTCTTACTTTAAACTCTTGGAAACTTTTCTCGCAATCAAGATTCTACACAGACGGTTGATTCTTACGACTCAGTTTCATCAATGGAAAAGCCAAACGAAAGAACCCTTCAATAAATCTCTGGTAATAACTAGTAAGACCAAGAAAACTTCTTATTTCTGTCACAGACGTTGGTCTTTCCCAAGCCATTATGGCTTCAATCTTAGGCGAATCAACTGCAACACCATCTTTAGAAATGACATGTCCAAGGAATTAAACCTCAGACAACCAAAATTCACACTTGGAAAGCTTCGCATACAATTCTTTCTCGTGAAGAATATTCAGAACAAGGCGAAGATTCCATTCGTGCTCTTCATGACTCTTGGAATACACCAAAATATCATCAATAAACACCACCACAAATTGGTCAAGGTAATCATGGAAAATGTGATTCATGTAGTCCATGAAAATCGTAGGAGCATTTGTCACACTAAATGGCATCACCACATACTCGTAGAGGCCATACCGCGTTCGGAAAGCGGTTTTAGGAATATCATCCGTCTTCACCCGGATTTGGTGATATTCAGAACGTAAATGAATCTTAGAGAATACCACAACATTCTTCAACTGATCCAAAAGATCATCAATACGAGGTAAAGGATATCAATTCTTAATAGTCAACTTGTTAAGTTGTCAATAATCTACACATAACCTTATACTTCCATCCTTCTTTTTCACCAATAACACAGGTGCACCCCAAGGAGACACAATAGGGTGAATAAACTCCCCTTCTAACAACTCTTCAACTTGTCTTTTTAGCTCAGTTAATTCCATAGGAGATATCTAATATGGTGCTCAGGAAACAGGTTCCGCGCCCGAAACAAGATCAATGGAAAACTCTACCTCTCGCGGAGGAGGTAAACCAGGTACCTAGTCAGGAAATACATCCAGAAATTCGGATACGATAGGGATATCAAAGGATTGATTAGCATTTTCTCCATCCATCATGCATAGCATAACAACAACTTGAGATATACCTTGCACGTCAAGGCGCTCAGTATTTAGAGAAGGAAAGATGATACTTTGATTTTGACAATCCACTAAGACCTTGTTGGCAGATAACTAATCCATTCCCAAAATAACTTCTAAGTCCTTCATGGGCAAACAAATAAGAGATACAACAAATCTCCTATCCTCAAGAATCGTCTCAATATTATCACATCGAGTGACCGCCTGTAAACAAGTAACGGTCGGTGTAGACACCATGATAGAACCTTTCATCATACTTATTGGCAATTTCAATCGCCTCATACAGTCTTTTGAAATGAAGGAGTGTGTTGCACCAGAATCAATAACACATCAACATAATTAGTAAGGATTTGGCACTCACTTTGAACCAGATCACCAGCTTGTGCAGCTTCTTCAGCGGTCACGGTAAAGACTTTTCAGCAGTTTGTTGGTTAGCACCATTGTTGTGACCATTCCGGCCACAATTTCCATTACCACAATGATTACCATTGCAACGACCGTTGCCACTATTACCATTTCTCATTACCATTTCCATTACCATTGTGACCACCATTGTGGCCGCCACTACCGTTTCTACGACCACAACCTTAAAAAGCACCATAGCCTCCACGATTTGCATCATTGCGTACCACCACATTTATGTCATTCAAAGGACAATCAAGACGAATGTGCCTCGGTTGGTTGCATCTATAGTACACCACAGTGTCCTTATGGTCATACTTACGAGCCAAATGGTTTCCGCCACACTGAAAACATCGAAGTCCTTGGCCATTACCTCGGCCACCATTAGCACTATGTCTTCCACCACCGCATCCACCTCTAAGTGCAGAGGAACCACACACAAATTGTCTAGAAGATTGGCCCTTTAACTTGTAATCATGCCCCGAATAGCTCTTAGGAACCACATCATTCTCTTCAAAAATTCTACATTTGTTCATAAAAGTAGGAAAGCTCCTAATCTCTTGGTGACATATCGCCTTCTTGATCTCTTGGCGTAATTCATTTTCAAACTTGACACATTTTGAGGCTTCAGTACCTTCCTGTTGAAAAGGAGGCTAGAACACACATAATTCTTTAAATTTTGAGGCATAATCCTCCACCGACAAGTTTCTTTGTTTGAGCTCCATAAACTCAAGTTCTTTCTTGCTCTTGTAACTATCAAGAAAGTATTTCCTCAAGAATTCCACCTTGAAATTCTCCCAAGTCAAGGGAGTGTGAGCCGCAATCATACACCCACGAGTCAAAATACACCAAGACTCAGCTTCGTCACGGATCAGAAATACTGCATACTCAACTTTTTGAGATTTAAAACACTCCATGCTAGCAAATATTTGCTCTAAGTTGTGAATCCAAATACAAACATCTTTTAGTTTGTAACCCCCATGAAACTCAGAAGGTTTTCGCTTGAGGAATCAGTCAAGACCATGATTCGGTTGACCAATAGGTTGTTGTCGTTCAAGAATATCGATAAATCAATTGAAAGCTTCAGCCATACGGTTGCATCAACATTACGTCTGTTTGCCATTTATCAATCTAGACACATAACACAACAATACTTAGAAATCTTGTGTTTCTTTACTCAATATTTACTAACCAAAAACAATCATCACCAACACATATATCATCATAATGTATTCAGAATTCGAAGGTAAATACTGGAAAAGAAATGCATGGCCGGGCTTAATAACAATCACACAATCATCTCTATCATTCACAATATAAAATAATGAGCAATTCATGCCCCAACAACGTATAATTATAGTTATAACATCACAACATGGAGCAGCTAGTGCTCTTGTAAGGTACAATAATGCTTCAATAATAAACAACCACATTTCAATGTCAAACATCCTCAATTCAATAAGAAAATCACCCTATAGTGGAATTCAATTTACACAGACCAAGCAATGAGCAATCAATGCTCTGATACCACCTTTGTAGGGACACAGACCTTACATAATACGACGATTAATAAAATGAGGGTAAATTTTTCACGATTTAAAAGCGATTGAAGAATGAACGGAAAAACCACAAAATAACATTTCAACAAGTAACCCCAGACCATTTTAAAAACCTCTCTCATATATAAAGATATGAGAAGGTGTGTAAGTTCAATCAAGAGTGCTCCTTGGACAATAGTCACATGATCATCAACAAGGAATAGCAGAAGTATAAGTTATTTCAAGAATTATAAAAAGGTATGAAAAAGGTTCCAAGATACCCTAATTAATTGCCAAATGTGGTAAATATGCCTACATGTTATTGTACAGTCATGCCATGGCTCAACAATACCAAACATTTATCAAAACTTATGAATTTTTAGGAAAATAGGGCCATGAATCAATTCAAGAGGGTCCATGAATCGATTCATGCGAATCTAAGGATCCTGACAGCCAAAACCAGGGCCATGAATTGATTCATGCATTTCCAGGGGACCATGAATCAATTCCCACATCCTGTGAATCAATTCACACGCTTCTGGAACACACCAAGGGTAAAACAGCAACCTATGAATCGATTCACACATACTATGAATCGATTCATGACAACAATTATTCAGAATTTGCCCCAAAAAGCTGTAAAATCCAACTTCTAACCACCCTATCTTTTTCATATCAAATCCAATGGCCTCTAAATTTTAACACCAACTAAAGTACACCACTTATGATGTGTAGCCACTAGCCGCACTCAAAAATTCCCAAAGACGAGAGTCTTATGTGCATAAATGTGTTTAGCCCATCTTAAGGCATTTTTGTGCAACTCAAGGGTCAGTTCTGAATGGAATTCGCCCATTCTAGTTTCTACAAGTTTTAAATCATGCATAGGCACTATTGGAACTATTCTGTGGCATTCAAACACACTTACACTCAATCATGCATCAATATAACATGGAAACCATTGTATCACAAGCAACCACATCTATTGTTAAGGTCACTACAAAAAATTAGACTTGTAAAACATATAAGGCCTAATTTTCACAAGTGACTCTCAAAATGAATACATATCACCATTCAACATACAAGAAACAAAAGAGGCCTATACATATATCAAGTGTTTTACAAAAGAATGTCGGCGAAGGCTCATGAACCTTCCTTCCATATTTACCTCCACTATTGTTCAACCTCTAAAAAGAGTAGGATATCCAGCATACCTACATCAAACTTTAAAAATGGAAGCTAGGAGGTGAGTAACATATACCAAATGAATCAAAGTCACACATTATGATGATACATATATACATGTGCATACCATACATTCCTCAAACAGCATCATAAGCTTCATTCACATATCAACCATTTCATTTCAATATAGCACATATTTCAATCATCACATACACAACATATGTATCAAATTCATAGGTAATTTCATCAAATACCATCACACACTTAATGTTAGTACCACATTCTTTTTCTCTTTACTTATCAATCATCCATCGCCACCACGGGCTACCAAACTTGGCATATCTCCGGCTATATGCAAATGCTCTTATGGCTAATGCATATGCACAATAAAATCAATAACAATTACGGATCCGACTGTGGGAAATAACATCATATCAAATATGGGTTAAGCATAAGTGTGCTACTATGCCCCTACTACAGTAGTAAGTGTGTATATTTATATCTCAAATCATGCATGTATAACATCACATATATCACTGGTACCAAACCGCTATCGCCCATATGAAGCACTAGTCACCCCGTGACTTGTGAATCAACAACATGGCTTCACTTGCCAAAAGTGCAACGGGCCCCTCCCGAACGCACATCGAGAGTGCCGTGACCAGTCAGACACCGAGCTCACTTGCTCATCATAGAGCCGCCCACCCACTAGACCCGTCAAATAGGGTGCGTCGTCACCAAACTATGGACAGCTTCGTGATTCCAATAATCACTAGGGTACAACATATAATTTTACCCGTGCGCTGGGCCGCCCTCTCACTGGGCCCGCCTATTATCAATGCATTTCTCACACTATGCATCCTAAATGCCACTCCACAATCAACAATTCACCACCATCACTTAATGGAATTTAATATCCTTATCATTCTCAACCATTACAAATTATAATTAGATTTCATTCACATCAATAGTTAGTGGCAATCATCAATCATCAATTTATATGTCAAGGGATGTCCAACATCATTGCAATCAATTTAATCATGGTCTCAAGCCATTCATAAAAAGTCTCATTAACATGGGTTAAATTCAACATCATAATCATCATCCCAACAACACATGCCACATAATACCGTTTATTCTAAATGCATTCCAAGCACATAAGCATCAAATCATTCATCTAAGCCAAATTAGCGTAACACTTTCATACATACACATCAACAATGAATGAAATCATGCATTTATAAATGTTACCCCTTCCTACCTCAAGAGAAGTAGAAATCAATGCGGTCCGTAGGTCCCACCTCGTCAATGAGGTTGTTTCCTACATCATACAATATACCATAGAATTATTTTCTATTCAAACCACCAAGATTCAAGTACTCTTATTTAAATACTTAGTTTTATGCCATTTTAGATTTCCAACCTCATTCATTTCATTTAATCCACCACAACCACCAAGGGCTTGGTGCTCATAATTATTCATTATGCATTTTAAGCAATACATAATTAATGGGTTCCCATATTAATGGTTCTCAACCACCATTACCAATCACCTAATCTCATCAATGGCCATCTACCATCAATGTTGTCATCTCACCTTATTAAATACATTTTCCCAACCACAATAAACACTCATGCGCTGACATTTCACATTCCCCAAATTATAGGGTTAGGGTTTTATTAAAACCTAACAACCATCACCAATGTCCATCATTACCCATCACATAAAATGCCAATTTTGTGTATGCCTCCATACCCTTATAAAACTCACATCAAATACAGCCCACCTTTGGGTTTTGCATTATACATGGTTCCCTTTCCCTAACCCATACACATTACACTCTCAAAAGCCATAATGACCCATAACCTAGGGCTAGAGCTTAAGAAAATGGAGAGAAAACTTACCTCAAGCTAAAGAGAAGAGAGCTCCAAGAAAGGGAGAGCGTGAGAATGAAAATGAAAGGGGGAGGGAGAGAGCTTCCAATGCACCACAAGCTCTTCTTGCTTGATGAAGAAAGATGAAGGTGAAAATAGAAGCAAATGGGAACACACCAATTGATAGGTTAGGGATTGGAAGAAGAAGATGAAGAGTGGAAGATGAAGTATGAAGAGGAAGTGAGTATGAAGGGAGAAGAAGAGGCAACGTGAAGTGAAGGGAAAGAAAAGGAGTTTTAGTGTTTTATTTTAACCTATCACTTAAACTTCTTTGTTTTAAATCAAATAGGATCTCTGTTCGGGCTCAATACTTCATCAAAAAATTATTCTGAGTATATATTCGGATCCCCAATAATATTCTTAACAGCCCTGACCAACGGTACCTCAACCGGAGATACTTGGTTTGACACTTATATTTTAATCGGGTATTATTTTCAACTTTTTAAGCCACAATAAATTATGAATAATCATAATAATTCTTAATTTAATCATTTCTAAATTCTGGGATGTTAAATAACTCATGTAATTATTCACTAATTATTCCTCGCAATTGGTCATTTAATTAAATTTTGGGATGTTACAAATAGGAACATGGATAACTTGCCACCAAACCCAAAGAACTATCAAGTTATGTTATCAAGTTTTGGCGCCGCTGCCTGGGGGCGGTGTGCTTGGATAATTTGACTTTGAATTATTAGGCTTGGTGAATAGTTTATATTTGTTGTTTGTTACTTGATCTTATCCTACACTGACATTTACTTGTAGTATCTTTTTGCTTTATGTTATTAAGAGGACATGGATCTAAAGACAAGTTGGTATTTGATCCTAAATTGGAAAGATCTCTCTATAAAGGTAAAGGTAAAGCAAAGAAGTAGTGAAAGTTAGAAAAAGGATAATCTTCTTCTACACTCAATCCATATTTTTCAATCAAGACAGAATTTGAAACAATGGCACGTAAACAAAATAAACCTCCAAGAAGAACATTGGGAGAGAATGCAATGCAATAAGGCCCAAGGTACTTCTCCAACATTGCTATCTTAAATACTACAAAAGCATTAGAGATGAAACCAACCTTTTTGAGCCTTATAAGTGCACACCAATTCACCAGAATATGTTATGAGGATCCTTATACTCACTTATCCATATTTTATAAGTTGGTAAGCACTATGGGATTTGAACAAGGTGATTTAGAGGTTGCTTACCTACGATTATTTCCTTTCTCATTGGCAGGAAAAGCAAAGAAGTGGCTTTAGCCCCATCCAAATCAGAGCTTGAGTAATTGGCCCAATGTAGAGGAAAAGTTTTTGTAAAGATTCTTTCCTCTATCTAGATTCATTAAGGCCAAATCAGATATCTCTACATTTAGGTAGGGAGCTGAAAAACCCTTCTGCGAGGCATGGGATCGATTTAAATCACTACTCATAAAATGTCTCAATCATGGTTTCAAGGATATTACTCAGTTGAACATTTTTTACAATGGGCTGAAAGCTGATACAAAAATGATATTAGATGCAATAGTAGGTGGTACAATGATGACAGTTGATGCAGATCAGGCAACTAGAATCATTGGAGCACTATCTTCTATAGATTATCAGGCTCAACATGATCGTCACCAAGTGCAAAGAAAATGAATGCTTGATTTGAATACCACCAATGCAATCTTAGCCCAAAATAAAATCCTCACTCAGCAAATAGAAGCACTTACGCAGCAAATGGTAAAACTTCCACAACAATTACATGTTGTACATGCTACTTCTCGTGCGCAGCAATAGATGCTACTTAGATGTGATTTTTATAGAGCAGAACATCTTAATGACCAGTGTGGCCCTACAAAAGAATCAGTGCATTATATGGGAAACCATGGTCGAGCAGGTAATTTTAATTCTAATTATTCTAACCAACCTTTTTAGGATGGCGGAATAATCAGAATTAGGTAGGTTGGAAGCAGGATGCAGATTCCTCCAACAAACAAAATTACCAGTAGAATCATCCTTCTTTATTTGAAAAGACTTCTAAACTGGAGGATAGTTTGAAAAATTTATGTAAGCATCTTTGACAAATCCAAAGAGCACAAGGGCATCCATAAGGAATTTAGAGACTCAAGTGGGATAGTTAGCTCATCAGATTGCTGATCAACAAGGCCACCACTATAAAGCTAACACTCGGCCTAACACAAAGGAGTAATGTAAGTCAATTACTACCAGGAGTGGTAGGATTGTGGGGTTAAGTTTTAGAGAAAATGAAAAAAGAGAGGAAGAAGTTATGAATAAAAAAGAGAGTGAAGAAAAAGAAAGAGAAGGTGAGAAAGAGATTGAAAAAGAAAGAGTAACAAAAGAAATAAATAAATAAGAAGAAAATGTAAATAAAGAAGAAGAATAAAAAAAATAAAAAGAGAGAGTGACAAAGGAAAGAAAAGGCAGACACTCTAGTTCCTCAGCTGAAGAGTTTACCTTATCCTAAAAATCCTTCCAAAAGGGATAAAGAAAGGTAGTTTGCTCGTTTTATGGATATCTTTAAAAGATTATATATTAATGTGAGATTTATGGAAACCATGGAGTAAATGCCAACATATGCTAAATTTATGAAAGATTTTCTTTCTAAGAAGAAGCAGTTTTCAGAAGAAATAGTGGAGCTAGAAGTTGGTTATAATGTTATCATTCAGAAAGCATTACCATAAAAAACCAAAGATCTAGGTAGTTTTACTATTCTAGTCACTATTGGTGCCTTACTAGTAGGAAAAGCCCTGTTAGATCTTAGAGCCAACATAAATCTGATGCCTCTTTCCATGCTAAAATAAATTAGAGACTTAGCAGTTAGACCAATTAGGATGACTTTGCAGTTGGCTGATAGGTTAATGAAGTTCCTATATGGAGTGGCTGAGGATGTTCTAGTCTGTGTTGATAAGTTTGTTTTCTATATTGATTTTGTTGTCATGGATATTGAACAAGATGCAGAAGTGCCTTTGATTTTAGGCAGACCTTTTATAAAGACAGCAAAAGTGATAATTAGTGTTGATGACAAAAAGCTCAAGGTGCGAGTACAAAATGATGAAGTAAATTTTAAGGTGTTTGAAGCAATGAAACACCGTGAAGATAACTAACATTGTTTCAAAATTGATGTTGAAGACCAAGCAGTGCAAAAGAAGTTTGATGGCATGATCAATTTGGATCCTTTGCAGAAAGCTCTAATTTATGCGTTAGAATATTTGAATGATGAAGATAAAGATAAGGTAGAAGAATTTGAGAGATTTTGATTTGAGAAAATCAATTCTACTAGAAGAAAATTCCATTGAAAAACTTCTAGAGCATGTAGAGATTATATCACACAAGCTTGAATTGAAGACCTTACCATCTCATTTGAAGTATGTTTTTCTTGATGATGAAGGTCAGAAGCCTATTATTATCAACAGTCATCTTTAAGAATCTAAAGAACAAAGGTTGATTCAAGTGCTTAAAGAAAATACAGAAGCAATTGGATGGTATTTGGAAGACTTGAAAGGAATTAGCCCAACTTATTGTATGCATAAAATTTTCATGGAACAAGAATACAAAGTGGTTGCTCAACCTCAAAGGTGACTTAATCCAATAATGAAAAAGTTGTCAAAAAGGAAGTTGTGAAGCTTTTAGAAGCAGGAATGATCTACCCAATCTCAGACAACTCTTTAGTAAGCCCTGTGCAGGTAGTTCTAAAGAAAGGGGGCATGACTGTAGTGAGAAATGAGAAAAATGAATTGATACCTACCCGAATAGTCACCTGTTGGCGTATGTGCATTAATTATAGAAAGCTTAATCAGTCCATCCAGAAGGACCATTTTCCATTGCCATTCATGGACCAGATGTTAGAAAGATTACCAGGGCAGACATACTATTGTTTTCTTGATGGTTACTCGAGGTATAATCAAATAGCATTCGCCCTTGAGGATCAAGAGAACACTGCTTTTACATGTCCTTTTGGAATTTTTGCTTATAGGAAAATGTCATTTGGATTATGTAATGCTCCTGCCATATTCTAGAGGTGTATGTTATCCATCTTTTCTGATCTTGTGGAAAGATGTATAGAAATCTTCATGGATGACTTTTCTGTCTTTGGATCATTATTTGATCATTGTCTGAATAATTTGGATATTGTACTGAAGAGATGTATGGAAACTCATTTGGTTCTAAACTGGGAGAAATGCCATTTTATGGTAACAGAAGGAATTATTCTAGGTCATAAAGTTTCAAGCAAAGTTATAGAAGTTGATAGAGCTAAGGTAAAAGTAATTGGAAAATAACCACTACTAGTAAATGTAAAAGAAGTCTAAAGTTTTCTTGGTCATGTAGGATTTTACCGATGTTTCATTAAAGATTTCTCTAGAATCTCTAGGCCGCTGAGTAATCTCTTGAATAAAGATACTTCTTTTGATTTTAATCATGCTTGTCTTTCTGCTTTTGAATTATTGAAAAATAAATTGATTTTTGCCCCTGTAATTGTTACTCTCGATTAGCATTTGGATTTAGAATTAATGTGTAATGCCAGTGATTATGCAATCGAAGCAGTCCTAGGGCAAAGAAAATCTAAAATTTTCCATGTCATTCATTACGCAGCAAGGTTTTGAATTTAGCTCAAATTAATTATGCAACAACTGAAAGGAATTGTTAGCAGTAGTATATGGCTTGGAAAAATTTAGATCATATATGATTGGTTCTCGAGTTATTATTTTCACAGATCATGCAGCTCTAAAGTATTTATTGAACAGGTCAGATTCAAGGCCCAGGTTGATTAGATGGATCTTGCTTTTGCAAGAATTTGAGTTGAACATAAAGGATAAAAAGGGAAGTAAGAATTTTGTAGCAGATCACCTTTCCAGGCTGGTTAATAAAGAACTCACAAATGCACAACCTAAGGTAGATGAAGAATTCCCTGACAAGAAGCTATTATTGATTCAATAAAGGCCATGGTTTACGAATATGGCCAATTACAAAGTAGTGGAAGTGATCCCTAATGATTACACATGGCAATAAAGAAAGAAATTCATGAAGGAAGCATGACAATTTGTGTGGGATGATCCATATTTATTTAAAATTGGATCTGACAATATGATGTAGATATGTTTGTTTATAGGAAGCTAAGAGCATTCCGTGGCATTGCCATAACTCAACTTATAAAGGACATTTTAATGGTGAAAGGATAGTCGCAAAAGTCCTCTAGTCCAGATTCTATTGGCCATCTTTGTTCAAGGATGCTAATGCCTTTATACAATAATGTGACAGTTGTCGGTGATCTAGAAGCATTTCCAAGAGGAATGAAATAGCAATGAATGCCATCCTGGAGGTTGAAGTGTTCGATTGTTGGGGCATTGATTTTGTTGGCCCTCATCCTGTATCTTTTTTAAAGAAATATATACTGGTTGTTGTTGATTATGTCACAACATGGGTTGAAGCCATTGCTTTCCCTAAAGCTGATGCTAAAACTGTAATTAAATTCTTGAAGAGAAATATTTTTTTTGCAGATTTGGCATCCCCGGGTTCTTGTCAGTGATGGTGGATCGTATTTTTGTAACACATAACTTCAAAAATGTTTAGAGCACTATGGAGTCAAGCACAAAGTGGCTTTTCCTTATTATCCATAAGCAAATGGTCAAGCGGAAGTTTCCAACAGAGAAATAAAGCTATCCTAGAGAAAACTATTTCAAAAAGTATAAAGGATTGGTCATTGAAGCTGGATGATGCTCTATGGGCTTACAAGACAACCTATAAGGCCCCTACAGGATTTTCTCCTTACCAATTAGTCTATGATAAAAGTTGTCACCTTCCAGTAGAATTGGAACCCAAGGCATACTAGGCAATTAAGCAGTTGATTTTTGATTCCCAGCAAGCAGTTGACAAGAGGAAGCATCAGTTGAATGAGTTGGAAGAATGAAGGTTTAATGACTATGAATCTCCCAGAATATACAAGGAAAGGATAAAAGCCTATCATGATAAGAAAATTTTATAGAAAAGCTTTTATCCAGGGCAATCTGTCTTGTTGTTCAATTCACGGTTTAAGATATTTCCAAGTGGTCAGGTCTATTCCTTGTTAACGAAGTGAAATCCTATGGTGTAGTTGAATTGTAGGATCCTAAATCAAAGAGGATCTGGACAGTCAATGGGCAAAGCCTGAAACCTAGAGATGTGGAGAGGCTAACCATGCTTATCCACTTGCATGATCCAGTACTTATAATAGGCGTCGAGCTAATGACGTAAAACAAGTGTTTCGTGGGAGGCAACCCAATTATGTGTTATTGTGTAGTTTAAAATTATGTTTATATTTCTTGATCATAGTTGTAAGATTTTATGTTTTGTGAGTGTTTTGTAGTATAATGGATGAATTGAGAATTAAGGAAAAGATGTATTTTAACTTGAAAGAGGATGATGATATGCATAGGATTGAATGAATTGATGTTTGTGTATTGCCTATAAATTTTATGTTTGGATTAAATTTCTATGCAATTATCTATTGGTGCCTTTGGTTGTGCAAAGTAAGAGTAGTTCATGTTTATTATGGTGCAAAGTTTGTGTAACAATGATGAGAATGCAAAAATTGTCAATTAACCATGAAAAAGCTCTTTGATTTCATGTTTATAACATTTCATTTATAGCTTGATTCATGATGATTGTAATGGTAAGATTGAACATGGAATTCTTATTTTGATTTTTCTTAATTTGATGATCAAATGTTGCAAAATTTTTTGGAAATGGTCATTTTGATGTAATTTGGATAGTACTTAGGAAAAATTTGATGCAAAATTCATGTTTTCAAGCTAAACAAGTCATCTCACTCAAGCGACCCTTGATTCACTTGAGCGAATGTTGCAGACAAGCGTATTTAATGCTTATTAATGCTTGTCTGCTAAACTCGCCCAAGAGAGATTTTCTTCGCTTCAGCGAAATCGAATGAAAATCCAATTTGCTTAAGCAGAATACCTTCGCACAAGTGAAAATGACCCTGTTTTGATTTTGGAAGAATTTTGCTTAGGCGAGCTTAGCTCGCTTAAGCAAATTCAACTTCAAATTAATTGTGTGAAAATTTCGCCTAAGCGAGATTCCTTGGCTTAAGCGAATTAGTATTTATTGTATCAGGGGTACATTAGAGTGGAAGTCGCTCAAGCGAGTTTCATCTCGCTTTAGTGAAAAAGTTAAAATTTGTTTGTGTAAATTTCACCTAAGCAAAATAGGCCCGCTTAAGAGAATTTTTTGAAAATTGATTCTACCTAAAATTTGTTGAAGCGAACCTTATTCGCCTAAGCAAATTTTTGAGAGGGAACAGGGAGATGCTTTTTGGCCATGTTCCCCCAAGCGGCTATAGGCTCGCTTGAGCGACTTATCTTCAAATTGATCCTGTGTTAATTTCGCTCACTTAAGCAAAACCACTCGCTCAAGCGAGTGTGGAAGGGAAACAACATATGGCAAAGCTTCCTTCAAGGTGGAGAAAGCCCATTCGCTTAAGCGAGTTTAAACTCGCTTGAGCGAGTTAGGCAGTATAAAAGCAAAACTTAGAAATTTTTAGAATGGCTTCGTAAAGTTCAACAAGTTTCATATCCCTCACAAGTCTTGGCATCTTCTATAAGATCATCTTGGAGCTTTTTTTTTCATTTTTTCTTTTGTGATTTTGATGTTAATGGCTACCATGAGTAGCTAAACTTCCTATTAGGATTAGGTGTAACCGATTCAAACCAGATGTACTCTTGTCGTATATTTATATATTCAATATTTCTTTCTATTGATTTTGGTTTTCCATTCCATGCTTAATGCTTGATTCTATCTGATCACTAGTTTCCTAATTATGGTTTTCTTTAGTTATTGGAAAATTACTTTTGAAAATGGATTTGAATGGAATGCTCATTGTGGTGGTTATTAGGAATGATAATCAAAGTAATGAATGTAATGCTGGAATATCTGTAAAGTGATTAAGGAATCAACAAGTTGGGGGTATTCTTATGGATTTCATAGTCAAGAAATCGATACGAATGACTTTGATTGTGACGTAAAAATCATTAGTACCATTTATATGACTATACACAGAGTACGAGAAGGCGAGATAAATGAAATTCAATCCCAGCTTTTTATTATTTGTTAACCTCACTATCTTTATTGATTTCTTTAGCTTATGAGCATTTGTTGTTAGATAACTTAGTTTAATATTGCAACAAGATTTCAATTGACATTTCCCGCCCAAATAGTTTAAAACATAATTTATGAATACCATTCCCCAATGGAACGACACTCTATTTTAAATATATACTGCAACGGGAACATGGATAACTTGCCACTAAACCCAAATAACTATCAAGTTATGTTATCATATATACACAACAGATCTTCCTGAGAAAATGTCTCTTTGAGTTCCTCTTAAGCTTTGAACGTAGTTTCAGTAAACATGATAGATTGGCCTATGGATTGTGAAACAAAACTCACGATCCATGCATGTATAAGATTATTAAAAATGAATGCTCTTTTCATTCCTCTTTCCCAAACATGATAATTTTTGTCATTGAGTACAGGATTCACGAATGATATAAACATCGATTCATTTGCATGCACATAGTATGGACTTGACAGATTAAGACTTGGATTGTGCGGTGGTGGTGGAGTAGCGTTTGAACTATTAGCACAAACCATGGCGGCAACAATGGTAGAGCCCTAGACAGGGCTCTGATATCATCAAAACAAAGTGATAGCCATAAGAGAGAGAAGAAGAAGAAAGCCAAGAGAAAAGTGAGAGGGAAAAATATGGTGAATTGAACGCTTATCATTAGACGCATAGAGAATTATAAATTGCTATTTATAGAGAAAAGTTAACAAAGCAAGGATAACTAATTTCCCTAACTAATTAAATAATGATTAGTAATTAAATAATGCTTAGTTAGCTAGTTATACAACTATCACTAAACGAATTAATCTAAATAATAATGATAGAAGCACACAACAAGTACACTACAATGATCCCCTTACTTATAACATAGAAGGTTCTAATTGCAAGACCATAGCTAAAGTAGCCAGACTAATTCCGCTAAGAGAGATAATGAGAATCAAATCTATTAGAGGTCAGCACACCATGTAAATAGCAGCATGAGACTTAGGCACTAATAGAAAAGACCAAAAAATAGCGATGAAATTTTTTCATCGTCAAGTTTAATTATTCAGTCGCTACATGACTTCATGGTAGACTCAACTTGTGGCAAAAAGCTTAGTTTCTAAAATTGATTTGCAACATTATCGTCAATTGAGTGATGAAATCATCATGTGGCTAGGCTGAAAAGAAATACTTTAATTGTCATTTAGCCACGGTAGATCATCCGTCAAAGAAATATGATGACAGATTCACAGTTGTTGTGAATCAAATTTCAAATTTTACAATGAATACGTGCCAAAGTCGTCGCTGAAGTTCATGATGTGGTGACAACTAGTAAGGTTGTCAACACCATTATGTCCTTATAATCTGTCGTTAAATCCCTCGCTAAATTTTTTATTAATTTTTTTAGTATTTTCCAATTATTAAACTAAGTTCTACATAGTTAAAGTTTAATCTTTTTTATGATTTGACATGTTTGTTATCATAGAAAAATCAAAATAAAAACTAGATAATTCAAGAAACGAAATAAATGAACATATAAAATTAAAGTTTAGTGTGAACAATCAAATTATTCAAATAATGTTAAAAATGTAAATAAAGTAAAACTATAAAGTGTCAAATAATGTGAACAAAGTAAAATAAAAATAAAAACAAGAGTCATCCTGGCCATGCTGGGTAGGGTCGAATACATTCTGTCATCCTGTTGATGAAGCTCTAGTGCCCGTGTCTGTTGTTAGGCTATGTTTGCTATTGATGTGGCTACTGTTATAATGAGGACATAGCCCATTGGGCCTCCTTTCCGCACCACACATATTTTTAAAAATATTTTAGACTTTCATGATTTTCTTAGGAATAATTAGTTTTAGAATTTCATGTTTTAGTTAGGCCTTGCATGGGCATAATTTTCATTTTAGGCCACTTTTATGGCATATATTTTTAGATTTTGGGCCTTGGGTAAAGCTTTTACAAGCCCATCCAAGCCAAGTCCGAATTTAGAGGAGGTATTTAATCCCTCACTCCTTTGTATTTTGCACCTTGAATAATCATATGAAAGAATTTTAGTGAGATAAATGAGTTTCTCTCTCTAGATTCTCCCAAGTGCTTAGCACTTTTCCGAATACCTTATCCTTTGGGCATCCTCCTCTAGGAGGTGGTTTTTTCTTATCTCCTCTTCCAAGGAGTGGCGCAAGTCTCCTCTCTAACCTCCCTAACCACCTCCAACAACCTTACAAAAACCCTAACCACCTTCCGACCTTCTTAACCTCCTAACTTCCACTTTCCTCCCTTTCATTCCCTAAGCATAGCTTTCAGCCATATCATCTTCATAACCTTGGAAGCTTCACCATTCAAGATGAACCATGGAATTCTAACAGCTTGAAGAAAAGAGCTAGATCCAACCCTTTCTCTCCATGTAGCTTCACCATTCATGCTTCTTGCTATTGCAGATATATGAAAGAAATACCTTGGTTTTGCTAAAGTTTGAGTGCAAAATTCATTGGGTTCCAATTTGTGCATTCTTGGTTGCTTGTGTTACAAATTATATGCCTTTTCTTACATTTTATGGTTAATTCTTGTCATCTCTTGTCTTGTTTGTGTAATTTTTGAATTTTAGAAGTATTTTTTAGTATAGTACACATTTAAAATCATGTATGTCATGTCTTACCTACCATGTATTTGATGCTTGGTCTTGTGCCTTAGATTATAAATGAATGGGTGCTAGCTTTGGAGCTTGTTCTTGTATGGTTTTCTAGGCTTTTGTGTATGATTTTACTTGGGATCTAGATGCTGGATTCTTAGATACTTATTTTATATTTGAATAAGTGTCTAGCAAGCTCTATAGTTTGTCTATACCTACCTTAATTTTAGGTGGAATTTGTAGCTCAAAGTTTATAGGATTATTAAATTTCTTTAGGGATTTTTATCTAGTATCTCTTTTTAATTTTCCAACAACTTTAGAAACTCTTTGTCATGCTATTTTTCTTTCATTTTAGATGCATTTTATGTCTTTAATTGTTTCCTTGTTTGCCTTTTGTTAAGTAGAAGGCCTTGCTTGCTTGAACACCACCTTTTTACCATCATTCTTGCTTTTATGCAATTTTGAGGTGAAACTTTGTAAGACTGTTTTTAATTATTTTGGGGCTGAAAAAAAAGAATACAAATTAGAGAAAAAGTCAAAAGAAAAGTACAAAAAAGTTAAAAAAAGAAATAGCTTGAGGGGCCCTTGTATTATACAATTTTTTTTGGGTCTTTCTTAGTAAAAATCAAAAGAAAAAAGTATGTTTACCCTATTTTGAAAAATCCAGCAACGTGTATATTTTGTTCCGTCCCTACCTTATTTTTTTGCCTCTTGAATTGCATATTTGTTTAACAAATTGGTGTTGCTTATGTGGTGGAAAAGTTGGATGTTTTAACATGCTATCTAAAGTTTCTAGGAATATATTGAGTGTTTACTTTTGTTGGATACATTTGGTTTAGGTTTGTCATTTTTCTTTCTTAGTTTGTTACATTAATTTCCATTCTTAGTTTCCTTTTTTCATTTTACCTTTAATTGCATGTCAAATTCCAAGTTTGGTCTCATCAAATTCCAATTTGGTTTAACTTCCAAAATTTTACCTTTTCTTGCTTGTCTTTTTTTTTCTTAAGTTTTGTCTTTAAGTATTTCTATTCTTTGGCACTCTTGAGATAAGTCAAGTAATTTCATTCTAGGGGTAGCATTTTGGTGCGAATGAGATAAGGATTAAGGTTTGTTCTAAGCAATTAGGGAATTCTTGAGAGAGCTTGAGTGTAAACACCTTGAGGGATGAGTGTAAACACTTGAGTGCCTAAATCAATTTCCAAAAATAATATTTTTTTTGTGCTAACCAATTTCTTTAAGTTAAGTGTTTTCTTATAGCTTGATGGATCCCATTGAAGCTTGAAGGACCTTAAAGACACTTGAAGAATTGTATTGGAAAGCATACTTTGTAATAGATAGTAGTTGAATTCCTTTTCCATTGTATTTATTTTTTCCTTGTATTTCGGGAATTTTTCTTTAAGTCAATTTTCTCAGTCCTAGTATTTGGACTCAAGGGCTTTTGGACATTGGACTTTTAAATTTGGATTTTCTTAGTTGACTATGAGTAGTTGATAAGTGTTTTATAACATAATAAATTAGATTTAGTTTGCTTAGGATTTTAATCATTATGCACTGTATTTCCTTAATTTTTGTGATTTTCACTTTCTTTCCACTATATTCTACTTGGATATTTTATTTTGCAGAAATTAATAAAATTAAGGAACAAGTACAAAGATAATCCAAGGGTCAATAACAAGAGAAAAGCGACCATCAAATGATAAAGAAACAAGAAGAACAAGCCTCGGTGAAAAAAGAGCAACAAAAGCATGAAAATTGGCTATTAGTGCGTTATCTATTAGTGCGGTTGTAATAGGAACCGCACTAATAGGGTGTGAATCGATTCACACATAAAAATTGCTCCGGGAATCGATTCCCAATCCTATGAATCGATTCCCAAAGCCATGAATTGATTCCCTACCTAAATGAATCGATTCCTAGCTGATTTTGATGCCATGAATCGATTCCCAACTCAATGAATCGATTCATGGACCTATGAATCGATTCCTCCTCCCTATGAATCAATTCATACGCTGTTTTTTATGAAAAATGAACTGGAGGAATCGATTCATCAATCAAATCATGCGCCGAATCATTGGAAACAACAAAACGCAACTTAGAAACAGCTGGAAATCATCATGCACCGAAAGTTTCCACTTGCTCCTTAAATCACGCACGCGTTTTCTTTCGGTGCCTCCTTTCCATTGCCTATAAAAGGAGAAGAAGTTGCAAGTAGAGGGCATCCAATCCAGAAATCATTCTTCCTTCCTCTGTTTTCTTTTCCTTCGTTTTTCTTTCTCTATTCTATTTTCTTTCTCTTTTTATTTTCTTTTTCTTTCTTTTATATTGTGTAAGAGTGGTGAGGATTGTGAAATTGAGTGTTCCAATTTATAATTGGTGGAGGAATATTGCAACAAGAAAATACAGTGGTGAAATTATTTTGAGCTTTTGGAGAAACCCGCAAGTCTTTATTTTTACCATGTCTTGTATGTTTTATTTTTCCATCATATGTATGAATTTGAATTATTTCATGAGTAACTAAAATAATTATCTTGGGATGAAGGGGGTGTGATAATATTTTGTGATAATGTTATTTTGACTTTGAATTAAATAAATTTCTATTTTCCATTTAGTTCAACTAATGCTCAAAGCTCTTAGTGATTCCTAACAAGAACCTAAGTGATAAAACTGTATACTTGCGGGTATATTAGTAAGTTTAAGTAATTAATAGAATCGAGAGATTTATTGTTACTGGAAAGTTTTTGAACTAATCCTAAGGTTTTGAAATACTTTTGTGACCTCGGTAAAACCGTGAAAGTAATCAAAATCTTTTGGGGAATAAATAAGGGATTTTCACAAAATGATAATGGGCCTTTCTTAGGGATTGAACGTTGTTCTCCATAAGCTAGGTACATTAATAGGATTCCGAGAGGAACATATTAATTAGCTTAAGGAAAATCCGCCTTGGAAAACTTAATTCGATTCTTATTTATGAAAAGTTAAAATTCATTAACATAAAATAGAGTCTTGATCCCCCGAAATCCCAAGATACTCTCAACTCTGATTTTTAAGTGTCTAAAAAATTTTGTTTAATTATTTGTATTCTGTGCAACTTTATTTTGTGTTTTATTTTACAGAAACATTAAAAATCAATTGTGTGGATAATTAAATTTCAATATGCTGGTACTTTGAACACAGTCCCTGTGGAGACGATAATCTTTTATATCACGTGACATAACCTGTACACTTGCGGGCCCTGTCAGTAGTGCGCTTAGGTATTAGTTTACTTTTTATGCACAATGACTAGTTTTCTTTTACTTGCTCTCTAGCTTAGTGTAAGATGCTTTTGCATGCTAGGTTAGTTTAAATTTTACACTTCGACTAGAATTGTTATTTTCATTATTTTGGGCTAAAGTTTTAGTTAAGTACTTACTTATTTTCCTCTACTTGCTTACCTTATTTCTTTGTCAACCAACAAGTTTCTTGTTTTATTTTTCTTTTTAGGTTAGTTTCTTCCTGAAAGTCTACAAGTATATTTTTCTTACTTATTTTGCCTCATTTTGCTAGCTATATATCATGGATAATTATAGTGAAAGAAAGAGAGAGAGAGAGAGAGAGAGAGAGAGAAACACCATATCTCCTTAATTTGAGGCCCTAACATAACATTTAGGTGACCTCCATGCTAGATTGGACTTTTATGAGTCAACTGGTGAGAGTGCTATAAATAAAAGACATGAAAGAAGAAAGAAAAAGTAAAGAGGGTCCTTGAGGATATCCATAGTAAAGTCAAACAATTATGGAACAATATTTTAGACTTTGAAAATAAAGGAAATAAGAAAATTAAGGAATGTACCAAAGGAGAAAAAGAAAGAGAAAAATTAAGAAGAAAACATAATAAAGCTATGGAAGAAAACATGTAACATTATTTGAGAGAATATGATAGGTATGTGAAAAAGATAAAAAAAGATAAAAAGAAAAAGATAAAAACAAAGAGAGTGAGGTGCATGATAGTGGCTTGCTTTTAGACAACCATAGTGTTTTACGAGAATGTCACCTTACTAATAGTTTGTCTGCTCCTATCATTAGTTCTTATCCTCAAGAAGAACATAAGGTGGTAGAAGAATCTCTTCCAACTTCTCTCATTCCTTGTGAACATAATTGGTCTCTTATTGTTCATAATACTTTTAGGGATTCATGTAGAATGTATATAGTTATTATAGGCTCTTATAGGATAGGGATGTGTTTATACTCATTTGAGTTAACCTTCCCACACATCATTTCTTGTTTTGTTTTGCTTTCTTTTAGGATGTATATAGGTTTACCTTTCTCTTCATCCAATATCCTTTCCCTTAGAAATCTTTTAGGACCATATAATAATTTTTATTGTGTTCATAACATCATTTTGCATGAGGGTTTACATAGGGAACTAGTTGCATCTTTTCATGCCATAACCATAATAAGCCCTAGTTTATGCTCTATCACATAATATGATACTCTCAGGGCATTACATCCCATGGTTTTTCATCATGTGCACTTGTTTTATGCTACACCCCATGTCCTTATATCCATTTCATTTACGCATAACATATATTTGCCCCTCCATAGGGTTCTTAGGATCCCACATACCTTTGTCTGTGCATTTCTATGGACTCATCTTATTTCTTTTTTTTTTATGATTTTTGTGTTTTTATTCTTTCTAGGTTCATAAGGTTAGTATTTGATCCTGATATATTTTTCTACTCACACAAGAAATCATTTTTTCTTGTGGCTAAATTTCCTTTCTAAATAATGTGGACTTATTGTTTCTCCTTTGGTTATAGGTACTCATGTCGTGGATTTGATGACAAATCCTCTTGAAGAGGGGGAGCATAATAAGGACATAGCCTATTGGTCCTCACACATATTTTTGTAAATATTTTAGACTTTCATAACTTTGTTTAGAAATAATTAGTTTTAGGATCTCATGTTTTAGTTGGGCCTTACATGGCCATAATTTTCATTTTGGGCCACTTTTGGGCCTTGTATAGGTATATATTAGCTTTAGGCCACTTTTGGGTCATGTATTTTTAGATTTTGGGCGTTGGGTGAAGCTTCCAGGACAAGTCTGAATTTGGAAAAGGTATTTAATCTCTTACTCCTTTGTACTTTGCACTTTGAATAATCATTTGAAAGAATTTTAGTGAAATAAATGAGTTTCTCTCTCTAGTTTCTCCCAAGTGCTTAGCACTTTTCCCAAATACCTGATCCTTTGGGCATTGCAATAGCCCAAGTTTTAGGGTGATGCCCCAGACCCTCAGGAACACCCGAGTCTGTCTTGTCGAGCTTTCTGTGAAAAGCATGAGGCTTCGGCCTACCCCGTAGATTATCTTTATTGCGAGACATTGATGAGGGATGAGTTTCAGTTAGGATGTAAAGTAGGTCTAGTAATAATAACCCTGAGAAAGCATGAGTGATGAGAAACTAAGTCAAGAAGTAGAAGGAGTTATGGGTGGATAATAAAAGTGAGTAAGGGTGTGTGATAATAGCTAATGTGTGAAAGATAGATATAGATGGATAATTAGTGATAATAAAAATGGTGCATAATTTAATAATATTAATAATTTATATTCAATAAATATTTGTTTGATAAAAATATTTAATAATAATAATATTTATTTTTGGTAATAATATTTAATTATATTTAATAATAATATTTATTTAGTAGTAATTAACTAATGTTAGGTAATAATAATATTTAATGATCATGTTTAATCGATAATAAAGTTTAATAATATTTAGTAATAAAGTTCAACGATATTTATTAATAAAATATTGTCAGGTTCTCGAGTATAACTCCGTGACGCTGTGGATGATCGTGAGTCGATAATCTAACCTAAGACTAGTGAACCTATGGGAAACTAGTTTAGTTAGAGTGAACCATATAGTAAATCAAGGAAAGTCGGTTCGGTCTCATAGGCCCGACCCGTACCTCAAATACTTCTCCAGTTTGGCCGTGCAAGCGCCACAAATGTACGATTCTAGCCAGGTTGGTCCCAAGTGATCCGTCTCAAAATTCTAAACACTTCTCTTGAAGGAACCCAACTTTAATTCGGACCCCATTGATCCCAATTCTTGAGAAAACACCCCATTGAGCCAAAACCCTCAAACTCAACCTGAACGTTGATAATCTTTCGAGCATAAATTTTGCCCTCGATATCAAAATTAAGAAATTTTTGTCTTGGTTTCCTTCTAATAGAAAACCTGACAACCTTCATTTCTGGCCTTGAAAACCAATTCTCAGTAGATGGTTCCCAATTTGAGATTTGAGGTTTTGTACCCCAAAAAACTCATTTGTTATCCTGTTAATTTACTCATGGTTCACAAGAAAATTCATAATTCTCTCTAACAATGTCCGGTTCATGAAATTCTAGTCCCATAATTCTCATAACAAAATCCTCTATGACTTTCATGTAGACTCCGAGAGCTGGTTCCCATCACACAAGTGCAGAAAAAGATAGCTTTCCACATCTTAATAAAAACTGTCACAACTAGGACAGGTTCTAGTATTTTGTGCATAACTCTCTCTACTGATGTCAAAATCAGTTCTTTCTTATTTATAAGGACTTGTATAAAAAAACCCTAGAATTCTTATGAAGGTCCTAAAAGATAATTCCAAATGGATATATCCCACCAATTTCCTCCTTTTAACCCTTGAAAATTCGGGAGCTCCGAGAGCACCTTTCATTGGTTTGACCATAACTTTTTCTCCCAAAATTAGAATTGCCTATTCTTTATATCCTTTCAAAGAGAAAAGAAAACCCTACAACTTTCATGTTGAGCATCTCTCCAAATTCTCACCCCAGAATAAACTAGAGATTTATTTAAAACTATTTTGATTTCCAGTTACCGAAAACTTAAATCACACCTGAATTCTTACGCCTTAAGTTATCTTTTCCAGCCACCATTTTCCCACATCACTACCATGGGCCACCTTATCTCTTTGTGCGCCACCACCTAACACCCAACTTCACTACGTATTACCACTACGGCCCTTCTCTCCCTCTATATATTCCGACATCACCACCTAAACCATTCCACCTAAACCAGGCTCTGATATGAAATGATGTAGGAACTTCTTCTAACCTCTTGAAGAAGGGTGGATCTAGGGCACTCTTCCTCTTATAGCCTCTTCAAACCTTGATCAATCTTCTTGCTTGTGGAAAAACTGAAATGGAACAATGGGAAAAAGACTCAAACTATTCAGATTTGAAAATGGAAAAAATAAGGAGAAGGTGGAGATGGAAGGGATAAAGAAGGAGGATGGAGGATGGAAAGGAGGAAAGGAAGGGGAGGCCACTCCAAGGGGAGATAACTCCCTTAGAGGTGGCCACCAAGAGGGAGGAAATCCCCTTGGATGAGAGCTTGCTAGAGGTCACTCTAACCTAGAGAGAAGGGAGAGCTTCTCTCACTAAAACTCACTTAGAAGTGTGAAATTCTCAAAATGGCATTCAAGTGTGTGAAATTACAAAAGGAGAGCACCTTATATAGTGCCATAAGGAATTCAGCCAAGGGACTCCCTCATGGGCCTCTCTATGATTCCTAGGCCCAATAGTGTAAATGGAAAAGAGTATGGCCTATACATGGCCCAAAGTGAGTGTACATGGCCTAAAAGTGGCCCTATTGACCTTGCAAGGCCCAAATAAAACCTATAAGCCTAGAGAATCTAACTAAAAAGTATATTACAAGTAAAGTATGAATAGATCCTCAAGGAATCTTCATTAGGCTTGGGCCCATTCAAAACTAGTAAGGAAGATAAGGCCCGATGTATGCTCTTTTTGGCCTTTTTGGTCTTGGCCCTTGTGAGAGGACCTTTGTATGCTTTAAGTCCTTTCTCTAGGATGGTGTGAGGGTCCTCCCTTATTGTGTCCCATGACCTTCTTACTCCCATATGCCTTCATCAACCACCATAAGCTACCACCATAAGCTATTGTCACCTTAACAAGCCGCCACCACACCGTTCTCCTCTAAACCTGTGACTACTACCCTTGAAATCATAAGTATGTCTTGATTTTATCCTTCGATTCCTTCTTTAATTTCTCTCTTATGCATGATCACGCCTTGTTTCCTCCATGCATGTAGCCATGACAGCTTCTCTTCCCCTTCTTTGGTGTTGTATTCAAGCTTCAGCGAGCCTAGGACGTCATCAGGTGTAATCAGAGCGAAGAGAATGATGATCAGAGCCTTGGATCATCATTCTCCTTTTGGCCAGTGAAGAAATTATGAGGTAAGGGGGGATTCCTCCACTCAAATTCATTTTTGTTGACTTTAAATTATTTCTGTGGCCCTGATTAACCTTTTTGTGAAGTTTTGTGAAATTCAGTAACTTCTGCCTGTGGTTTTAGGAGTTTCTCCTATTTTTGGTAAACCACACTTGCATTTCCATGAGGTTCTGCCACCTTCGACATGTCCTGCTGACACGCTGTCGTTGTCGGGTTAAATAAAAAGTTAAATTAATATAGTATAAGGTGAAAAATCTTAGTCGTCTCTCGAGGACCTTAGTTCAATTAGTTACACTCAATTTAGTTATAATAAAGGGGGGGTTTGTGTTGAGCTTGAAAGGAAAATTAAGTGATTATATGATAGTGCAAAAAGTAAATTTATGAGTAGGAATAATCAAATTTAGAAACAACCAACCCAAGGAATTAATAAATCTTTAGTTAACTAATCATTGTTCACAAGTATGATTAAATATAATTAATTTCTCAATCTTGAATCATTTGAAATCCCTAAATGATTATATTCTGGAAAATCTTCTAGAATTGAATTAATGAACTAATAAGAATAATCAATCGATATATTCTTATTAATTACTAAAATAACTTTAAGACCATAATTTGATTGAGTTAAGAAACTAAATAGAAATCTCTCATTTAGTAACTTAATCTTTGTTCTCAAATTGATTATTGATTAACCAACCAACATCAGTTTAGATTATAGATTGTTTAATTATATATCAATCGGTTATACACTTAAATAATCTACCATTATAAGTGCTTGAGAAACAAAGAAAAGTAATTATCTTTAATCAAAATATTAAGAGCAAGAACTCAAAGTTAACATAAAGAAAAATTAAATTCCTTGAGTTGATTTTAAAAGATTAAGCTTCCATGATAATTTTTAACAATGAAAGCTAATATTAAATTTACTAAAACTTTGATTATAAAAGTAAATAACAAATAATAAAATTAACTTACTTGATATTGAGGAAGGGAAATGAAAACCATAACTTGAAGGATGGAATATAGAACAAGGAGATAAAGCAAAAGAAAGAACTAAAACTTAAGAAGCTAAAACAAAGATATAGAATTATAATGGAAACTAAAGCATGTATTTCTTATGTATTTCTTGTGTATCTCCCTTACAACTTTAAGCATCTATTTATAGGCAAGATATGATGATACTATACATTCATTTTCTGATTATTAATGCATTTTTTCAACATTGGTGGGCTTGAAATTACAATAATTCAAAAGAAGATAATGGTAGGTGTTGAAATTCATTCTCCTCTTTATCTTCTCCACCTTGTGAGTCCAATATGACCTTCTAGATGGCCGTATTTTGAAACACCTTCAACATGAAAGTTGTAGATCTCTGTCTTATTGAGAATTTGGCGCAAGAATCAGGTCATTTGGACATCTAGAGCTCCAGATATCTGTATTTTGGTGAACTATGTCAATGCTAGTGGGACACATGAGGGCTGATTGATTCAAGCTCCATTTATTTATTTTTTCCAGATGCAAAATAACCAAATTTGATCATCATGATGTAGCCCTCTGTCTTAGCTTTCCATGGGCTCCAAGATTATCCCATTTGGATCACAAAAGCCCAAGTTATGGTCAAAATAAGGCAAGATACTCAAGATACATACAAAAAAACGAAAATTGAAACATATATACATAATACTTCAATTTAACTAAACAACATAAAACTTAATTAAAATACTATTATTAAACATAGTAATTATATAATAAACCCCAAGTGTAAAACTATAAGAAGTGTATTAAAATTGATTTATCAAATTCCCCCACACTTAAGCTTTTGCACTCCAGGGCAAAACCAAACCAAAAACTAAAATGAGAAACAACAGAAAAAGGTTTTTTTTTTTTTAGAAGTCTAAAATAATAAGTAATACACATCATCCCTTATATCAAGAGGTCATGATAAGTGTGAATAAGAAGCATTACATACTAGTTTCACAAATTGAGTGATCAAATCAAAGAGTGGATAAAAATGTGATAGATGTTCTCTTTATGCTCTCTATATCTCAATTGCTTGAGTTTGTGTATACTCTCAGAAATCACCCAAATAAATTAGCACTACCATAGGCTTGACAAATTTCTAATTTCCATATTTGAACACATATGCATGCAGAGATCAAAAGGACTTTATTAAGGTTGTAATGGGGCCAAGGTGATATAGGGTGGATAAAATAAAATAGTATGGCTAAACTTAGGGTTGAAAAAGAGCAATGGAGTAAGTGATTTAGTGATTGTGGAAGTACATTTTGAAACTCAATACTTAGCAAAATGAAACATGATGGAGGATAAAACATGAGAATAAATCCTCCTGATTATTTTCATACATATATTCATCACTTCTTCTTTTTCTTCTTTTTTTCTCTTTTTTTTATATTATGTTTTTACTTTCTTTTTGAACAATGAAACAATAACATATATATCTTGTGTACATTTCCACAATCATCAAGATTCTTTATTCATAGTAATTCTAAAACTCCTAATCAATTCCTAAGCAAAGGTGATCATGTTTTTTTTTTTGGGGCTATTGGCAAATTATATAGCTGAATCAAGAAATGGATATAGGCTCAACGTGGGTAACAATGGAAAGTATGTAAGGTAAGGCATATGGCTAGTGGCTAGTTAAAAAATGGCCTTAATCACATCAAAGCATGCACATGGAACATAATACATCAAAAAGAAACAAGTCAAGTTCTAGAGTACTAATAAATAAGGGTTAATCAAGAAAAAGGAAAGATGGCATAATATGATCCATCCAATTAAGCTCAAAATCTCACCGATGGTGGTCAATCTATCACAATTCATATACAATTTGATCTTCACAAACAACTTATTAAATTAATATGCAAGGAAATTATTCATAACATGTCATGAAATATTGGACAAGGGTGATGCAATTACTCATTACTTAGACAAATTTAAAAAACAAATTTAGTAAAAAGCATGTAGAATTTAAAATAAAAAACTGGAAATGATATTTTTTTTTGTGAACAAGAAACAAAAAAGGAAAAATAAATCATAACCAAATATTGGTGTCAAGATCCGGTTCCTTATGCTTCTTGCTCTGTACTTTATTTTTTCAAGGGCGCTTAGTAACGAAGATACCTACAACAAATTGGTCAGTTCAATTGCATATGAAATGATTAGTATAACTGAACAATTTGATTGTGTCATACAACCCAGTTTCATAGGCCTTGTGTTAGAACCCATAAGAGAAATATCATCAACACAACCATGAGTAGCATCAAGAGCAATAACATACATCTTAATTCATTCGTATGCCTATAGAAAGACTCTGCTATATCATCCATTAAGAGAAAATAAAGAACCTGATGATTGACTAGTGGTGAGGTATGGCTCTGATCTGAAAGAAAAGGATGAAGGCAAAGTGTGGCGGCTGAAGAATGATGAAGATGATGTTTATGGTTGCAGAATGGTTGATGTCGAATGGAAATGATTCTAGGGAAGGTAAAGGCAAAGGTGCGGCACTAAAGTAAAGATAGTGGCCATGTGTGTGTGTGTTTTTTTTATTTTTTATTTTTTATTTTTTATTTTTTATTTTTTATGAAAAATGGTTTTGATAAGGAAGGTGAAACGATTGTGGTTATCCGAGTGAGATTTGTTATGAGGATGCGTCTCAAGAGTTTGGACTCTTTACTCAACCCATCCCAACAAAAGTACTCATGAAAGAAAAGAAAAGAAAAAAATTATTATTTTTTTTTAAAAAAAAAATTAAACAAAAGTGATACTGACACTATATAGTGAAGGATACGTCTCAAGACTTTGGTTCTCAAAGATGCATCTTTATGACTTTAGATACAATTTTCCCAAATTAATCTTTACTCTGTCTATCCCTCACAAAAAATAATAAAAATATATATATATAACTCAGACCCCCCCACACTTATTCAAGACATTGTCCTCAGTGTCTTATATGATTTCCACAGTCTATTTTTTTTCTTTTTCTTTTTCTTTTTTTTAATGATTTTTTTTTAAATATAGATAAAGGTGAGAAAGAAGTTATAACCGCAGGGTGGTGTCTGGTTCTGGATTCTTTCGCTTGTGTGTGTGATCCTTATCTTGCTTCAAGAGGGGTTGAGGTTGGGGTAAAAAGCTCTGCAAAATATCAATTAATTCATCTGCATCTGATGAAGCATGAATGAATGATCGATCATCTTGAGTTATAAGGCCCTGTTCCACAGCTTATCTAAAAACATTAACAAACTGTCATAAAAACCATTAATATTTAATAATCCTAATGGCTTTTTATGAAAGTTCATGCTACACCATGATAAAATGCAAAATATTTCCTTAAAAGTACTAAAACCTCCAGGAAGTGCGATAAAGGCTTCAGCACCTATAACCATACGAGCCATTCATTGATAGAGGCTTGTAACTTTTACCTCAGTTCCTACAGCAATATCTGGTGTAATACCAACATGATGTAGGATGATACTAGAGACGTTGCTTCCTTCAACTAGTGCAGATAGTGCCATGGAGCCTCTCAAACCCTGTACTCCTCCTCTATACAAGACCTTTATTTCTTTCGCAGCCAATAGTTTTCCCAACGTAGTAGCTGCTATTAGGTACTCCTTACAATTACCATTGTTGGATCCACCAAACACACAAATGGATTTGATTTTTTTCATCTCTTTTTTTTGTGTTTTCCATATAGAGTTATGCGCCCTTATATAGATAAAAACTGAGATGAAATAATTGATGAAAGATAAAAAGTTTACATAATTATTATTATATAAAAATAAATGACGGTAATGAAGAAATTTGAAAAGACATGATTGAAGAAAATAAAAATAGGTAATTTTAAAAGTCAAAGTAAATTCAGAAAAGTAAAACATTGAAAACAACAGTAAATATGTACAGTAGTTGTGATTATGGCTCACATCTTCCTCTGGTTTTACGTCCAGTAACAGCTTAAACGCCTTCTATGAGTCGAGGTTTTTGCTACCCATCCAGTTTTCTTATAAACTGGCAAACAGGGTCGTTTAACGCCAGATTCCCAAGGCTATAGTTTTCTTTTTGTTGAATAAATAGATCATATAATTTCAGAAGGACTCCTTGAACTGTTCCACATGGATGCATCTCAAGAGTTTGGATTAAGTTATCCAAGTTCTCTTTACTCAGTCCATCCTTTATAAATTTAATTTTGTCCTCCCGATTTATAGATACCATCCAGGGTTCCTACAACGTGTATCACAATTCCATCTTGCACACTTATGGCAAACTCCCATCCTTTTAGCTCTTCGTTTTTTAGAATAAGAACTACATCCTATACCTGGCAAATGTTTTATATAGGACTTATGTAATTCACCAGAGAGACGTACCTTTGCTTCAATAAGCCAATGAACATCCTCTGGAATGCCAAAATATGTGAGTAGTTTTAACCTTTGAACTCGAGCTTTGTAAATTTTTACAATCACATCGCGTGGAAGTGTAGGGAATCTTTCCTTAAGTTTTGCAAGGGTTTGTTCCATTGTCAGATTACTTTGAAGTTGTGGCTGTTTAGAAAAGAGAGAATAGAAAACGAGGTTATAGAGAATAGTAGAGATGAAGAAGGTGAAAAGGTGATAGGTTGCCTTCTATCAAGCGCTTGTTTAACGTCACGAGCCTGACGATGACCTTTTAACTACTGCAAGAAAATGTTAATAATGCCAAAACAATAATAGTAATAATGATTAAGACAAGTGTTAGCACCGAAAAGAATGATGATGTAATTAATTGATATCTATTTTTATTTTTTATTTTTTATTTTATTTTTTATTTTTTTATAAATATTGTTATTAGGAAAAATTAGTCAAAATATTTAGCATCACACAAATACACCTCCGTATCTATGTGCTCTTGGAACCCTTGAAAGAAAGGTTTAAGTCGGTGCCCATTTACCTTGAAAACCTTGTTTGTCGCTTTATCTGAAATTTTAATCACACCATAAGGAAAGATATTAGTTATTTCAAATGGGCCTGCCCATTTAGAGCGAAGCTTACCAGATATGAGCTTTAGACGTGAGTTGTACAATAAAACTTTTTGTCTAATGAAAAAGTTTTTTCTCAAGATCTGTTTGTCATGAAAGGATTTGGCTTTCTCTTTATAGGTTTTAGAACATTCATAAGCTTCCAAACGAATTTCTTCCAGTTCCTGTAGTTGGAGTTTCCTTTCTTTACCGGCTTCATTTAAGTCCAAGTTACATTGTTTTACTGCCCAATAAGCTTTGTGCTCAATTTCTACCGGTAAGTGGCATGATTTTCCATAAACAATCCTATAGGGTGACATTCCAATAGGTGTTTTATAAGCTGTTCTATAAGCCTAAAGAGCATCTTCTAACCTTTTGCTCCAATCTTTCCTATTTGGTTGTACTGTTTTTTGAAGGATCATTTTAAATTCTCGATTAGACACTTCAGCCTGCCTATTTGTTTGGGGGTGATAAGGTGTTGAAACCTTATGCATAACTCCATATTTTTTAAGAAGGGACTCCATTTTACGGTTGCAAAAATGTGATCCTTGATCACTAATAATGGCTTTAGGAACACCAAACCTGCAAAATATGTGTGATTTAACAAAATCTGCAACAACTTTAGAATCATCAGTTCGTGTAGCTTTAGCTTCAACCCATTTAGACACATAATCGACCGCAAGTAGTATATAAACAAAACTAAAAGATACAGGAAAAGGTCCCATGAAATCTATGCCCCAAACATCAAAAATTTCACAAAATAACATGGGTTGTTGAGGCATCTCATTTCTACGAGATATGTTTCCCATTCTTTGACATCGTTCGCAAGATTTACAAAACGTATATGCGTCACGAAAAATTGTTGGCCAATATAAACCAGATTCTAATACTTTCCTTGCTGTACGTTGAGGTCCAAAATGTCCACCACATGCATATGTATGACAAAATGTAAGAATAGAATGAAATTCATTTTCAGGTACACACCTTCTAATGACTTGATCACTACAAAGTTTCCATAAGTAAGGATCATCCCAAACATAGTATTTAGAATCACTTTTTAGTTTTATTATTTGTTGTTTAGATGCATGTATGGGAGTAACAGAAGCAACTAAGTAGTTTACCAAATCAGCAAACCATGGAGTGGAATCATGTATTCCCATAAGTTGTTCATCAGGGAAATCATCTCTAATGGAAATTGGGTCAAGTTCTTTTTCAATTCTGCTTAAGTAATCAGCCACCAAATTTTCTGCTCCAATTTTATCCCTAATTTCAATATCAAATTCTTGGAGCAGCAACATCCACCTGATTAATCTTGGTTTTGCATCTGGTTTCTTTAAAAGGAACTTTAATGCTGCATGATCTGAAAATACAACTACTTTTGAACCGAGCAAATAAGATCTAAATTTATCAAGTGCAAACACAATAGCTAGTAGTTCTTTTTCTGTGGTAGTATAGTTTATTTGTGCAGTATCCAAAGTTCGTGAGGCATAGTAAATAACATGTTGTACTTTACCTACTCTTTGAGCAAGAACAGCTCCTAATGCATAATTTGATGCATCACACATAAGTTCAAATGGAAGTGACCAATCTGGTGCCTGGATGATAGGAGTGGTAGTTAAAGCTTTCTTTAAGCAATCAAAAGCCTCTTTACATTTGTCATTAAAGTCAAATGTTATATTTTTTTGTAGTAAGTTAGACAACGGAAGGGCTATCTTACTAAAGTTTTTTATAAACCTTCTATAAAAACCTGCATGACCAAGAAAGGAACGAATATCTCGCACACAAGAGGGATAAGGTAATTGAGAAATTACAGTAATTTTTGCAGGATCTACTTCTATGCCTTTTTTAGATATCACATGGCCTAAAACTATTCCTTCTTCTACCATGAAGTGACATTTCTCATAATTAAGAACAAGGTTAGTTTCAATGCATCTATGTAATACTTTATCTAGACTATTTAAGCAAGCATCAAATGATGAACCATATACTGTGAAACCATCCATAAATACTTCCATGCAATTTTCAAGAAAATCAGCAAAGATACTAATCATGCATCGTTGAAAGGTACCAGGGGCATTGCATAAGCCAAAAGGCATCCTCCTATAAGCAAAAGTGCCAAAAAGACATGTAAATGTTGTTTTTTCTTGATCTTCTGGTGCAATATAAATTTGGAAGTAACCTGAAAATCCATCTAGAAAGCAGTAATGTGACTTACCTGCCAGTCGTTCCAACATTTGATCAATGAAAGGTAAAGGAAAGTGATCCTTTCGAGTTGCTTTGTTAAGTTTCCTGTAATCAATGCATACTCGCCAACTATTTTGGATTCTGGTAGGAATTAGTTCATCATTTTCATTTTTAACCACTGTGATTCCAGACTTCTTGGGAACCACTTGTACAGGGCTGACCCAAGTGCTATCTGATATAGGGTAAATAATGCCAGCTTGTAATAATTTTGTTACCTCTTTTTTAACTACATCAAGGATTTGGGGATTAAGTCTTCTTTGTGGTTGCCTTACTGGTTTAACTTCTTCCTCTAATAGAATTCTATGCATACACATGGAAGGGCTAATACCTGGGATATCTGCCAAAGTCCAACCAATTGCTTTCTTATGCTTCCTAATAATCTGCAACAACCTTGTTTCTTGATCAACATTTAATTTGTTAGAAATAATCACTGGAAGGTTCTTATCTTCCTCTAAATATGCATACTTTAAATGTTCAGGAAGAGGTTTTAACTCTAACATAGGAGGCTGCATTATTGAAGGAATCAACTTGGTTGAATTTGTCTCAGCAACTTGTACTTCAACATAATCAGATGTATTTGTAACTACTTTAATCAAATTATCACAGTTTGATTCTTTTGAAACAACATCTAGAACTATATTTTCTGTTTTAAGGGAGTTTGGATCATTATTATCATTAAGCAAATATTTCTCAATTTCAGCACACACATTGCATTGATGAGAATCCATGCATGAATCACAAACAAATGAATCATAAAAATCAGACAATACAGGAAAATCAACATCATTAGACAACTTAATAATATTATCCTCAACTAAATCAGTTATTAAGTCAATTTGAAAAATAGAATGATCCTCAGTAGGATGCTTCATAGCATCTAAAATGTTGAATTTAACCACACTATCTCCAAATTCCATAGAAAGTGTTCCTGCATGCACATCTATCTTTGTTCTAGCTGTTTTTAAGAATGGTCTACCTAAAATTATTGGAGCTTTATTGGTGGAATTCTCACTTTCCATATCTAGAACATAAAAATCTGCAGGAAAAATTAAATCATTAACTTTAACAAGGACATCTTCAATAATTCCTGCAGGATGTGCAGAGCTTCGATTTGCCAATTGTATAACCACACCTGTAGTTTGCAAAGGTCCAAGGGAAAGTGAAGTAAATATAGTCATAGGCATAACATTAATAGATGCACCTAAGTCTAGCATGGCATTTTCAAATTTGTTATTGCCTATTATGCATGGAATGGTAAACGTCCCAGGGTCTTTACATTTTTCTGGTATATGTGACAAAGGTTTTTCAATTAATGCAGACACATTTCTACTTATATTAATCCTTTCATTGCCTTTTAGTCTTCTTTTATTAGTGCATAGTTCTTTAAGGAATTTGGTATATCTTGGGATTTGCTTGATGGCTTCTAATAAAGGTATATTTACCTCTACTTTTCTAAATGTTTCCAAGATCTCCTCATCCATTTTCTTATTTTGTATAGATTTTTGTCTTTGTGGAAATGGAAGAGGGATATGTTGCTTATCAGGACCAGCTGCAGAAGGAGGATTTGTAAGAGATATATCATTACTATTATTACTTGAACTATCTAAAACTTCTTCTGCATGTTTTTCTATGACAATAGTATTTTTAGTTTGTTGTTGTTTTTCTAGTCCTTGGATAGCTTTACCAGATCTTAAAGTAATTGCACTTACATTTTTAGGATTGACAATTGTCTGAGCGGGCAACTTATCTGAACCTTGAGACTGCAAATGGTTTAAAGATGTAGCCAATTGACCAATCTGATTTTCAAGAGTCTGAATTGTAGCCTCAGTTCTTTTTTGGAAGTTCAGATTATCTACTGACATTTGCTTTATCAATTCCTCCAAATTTGATTTCTCAGTGGAAGGTGCAGCTATTTGTGTAGCTTGTTGTTGTACATGAGGAGGTTGATATGGTCTGCTTGGTCCAGTATTTGCCTAAAAAGGTGCATGAGGTTGTTGTGAGGAATTACCCCATCTTAAATTAGGGTGATTCCTCCAACCAAGATTATATCTGTTAGAAGAAAGATCATAATTATTTTGTTGTTGTGGCGGTCTGTTATTGTATAAGTTGGCAGCACATACTTGAGGATTTTCATCGGGAATTTTAGCTTCCTGCAGTGAAGGACAACAATCGGTATAATGATCTGATGAAGTACAGATAGAACATACCTTAGCAGGGGTTACAGGTTGTTGTTTTTGAGACACAATAATATTTTTCATAAGTGTTGTTAGTTCAGCAAATTTACTTTCCCATTTTTTATCTCCATCATTAGTAGTTTCAATTTCATGGACTCCTCTAATTACTACAGAATTATTTCTAGTGGCATGTTGTTGAGCATTAGCAGCCATGTTCTCAATTAAAGTTTTTGCTGTATTTGTAGTTTTATTTTGCAAAGCACCACCACTAGCTGCATCAACCAAAGTTCTATCCATTGGATTAAGACCTTCATAGAAATATTGTATGAGAAGTTGATCCGTAATTTGGTGATGGGGACAACTAGCACACAATCTTTTAAATCTTTCCCAGTATTCATAAAGATTTTCCTGGTCATGTTGCCGGATGCCACATATTTCTTTTCTAATTGAGGAAGTTCTTGAAGCGGGGAAAAATTTTTCAAGAAACATTTTCTTTAAGTCATCCCAACTTGTAATAGAGCCAGGAGGAAGGTAAAATAACCAATCCTCAGCGATATCTTCTAGGGAGAAAGGAAAAGCTTTAAGTTTTACATGTTCTTCTGAAACCCCTTCAGGTTTCATGGTAGAGCAAAGGATATAAAATGCTTTTAAGTGTTTATGAGGATCTTCACCTGCACGACCATGAAACTTTGGTAACAAATGAACTAAACCAGTTTTAAGCACAAAAGGAACATCTTCCTCAGGATATAAGATGCATGATGTTTGATTAGTGACATCTGGTGTAGCTAGTTCTTTTAATGTCTTTTCAGCCATGTTATGCAAATACTCAGAAGTTGAAGGTTTAGTTTCACTATTTATGCTATTAGGTAGAGTATTATTATTATTATTATTATTATTATTATTATTATTATTATTATTTAATAGTTTCTTAGATGATCTAACTAATTGATGAAATGTTCTATCTATTTCAGGATCAAAAGAATATAGTGGCTTGGGATTAGATCTAGTCATGCACAATACATCTACATATATTGTCACAAAATACTACAACTATGTAATAAAAGGAAAAAGTTATCATTTTAATTATGAAATACTTAGAACATATATTTAAAAATTTAAAGATTTTTTATATTTATATTTTTTTCAATGGTTGAAAATGAGATTACTAGAAAATGAATAAGAAAGTAATAAAGTGGAATTTTTTTTTATTTTTTATATGCTCACATTCAACCAAACCTTAATATCTTCAATACACCTACAAAAAAAATGTAAAATATATTAGATAATTGAATGTAAATAATTAGGACCAAAGGTCCCCGGCAACGGCGCCAAATTTGACACGCTGTCGTTGTCGGGTCAAATAAAAAGTTAAATTAATATAGTATAAGGTGAACAACCTTAGTCGTCTCTCGAGGACCTTAGTTCAATTAGTTACACTCAATTTAGTTATAATAAAGGGGGGTTTGTGTTGAGCTTGAAAGGAAAATTAAGTGATTATATGATAGTGCAAAAAGTAAATTTATGAGTAGGAATAATCAAATTTAGAAACAACCAACCCAAGGAATTAATAAATCTTTAGTTAACTAATCATTGTTCACAAATATGATTAAATATAATTAATTTCTCAATCTTGAATCATTTGGAATCCCTAAATGATTATATTCTGGAAAATCTTCTAGAATTGAATTAATGAACTAATAAGAATAATCAATCGATATATTCTTATTAATTACTAAAATAACTTTAAGACCATAATTTGATTGAGTTAAGAAACTAAATAAAAATCTCCTATTTAGTAACTTAATCTTTGTTCTCAAATTGATTATTGATTAACCAACCAACATCAGTTTAGATTATAGATTGTTTAATTATATATCAATCGGTTATACACTTAAATAATCTACCATTATAAGTGCTTGAGAAACAAAGAAAAGTAATTATCTTTAATCAAAATATTAAGAGCAAGAACTCAAAGTTAACATAAAGAAAAATTAAATTCCTTGAGTTGATTTTAAAAGATTAAGCTTCCATGATAATTTTTAACAATGAAAGCTAATATTAAATTTACTAAAACTTTGATTATAAAAGTAAATAACAAATAATAAAATTAACTTACTTGATATTGAGGAAGGGAAATGAAAACCATAACTTGAAGGATGGAATATAGAACAAGGAGATAAAGCAAAAGAAAGAACTAAAACTTAAGAAGCTAAAACAAAGATATAGAATTATAATGGAAACTAAAGCATGTATTTCTTATGTATTTCTTATGTATCTCCCTTACAACTTCAAGCATCTATTTATAGGCAAGATATGATGATACTATACATTCATTTTCTGATTATTAATGCATTTTTTCAACATTGGTGGGCTTGAAATTACAATAATTCAAAAGAAGATAATGGTAGGTGTTGAAATTGATTCTCCTCTTTATCTTCTCCACCTTGCAAGTCCAATATGACCTTCTAGATGGCCGAATTTTGAAAAACCTTCAACATGAAAGTTGTAGATCTATATCTTATTGAGAATTTGGCGCAAGAATCAGGTCATTTGGACATCTAGAGCTCCAGATATCTGTATTTTGGTGAACTATGTCAATGCTGGTGGGACACATGAGGGCTGATTGATTCAAGCTCCATTTATTTATTTTTTCCAGATGCAAAATAACCAAATTTGATCATCATGATGTAGCCCTCTGTCTTAGCTTTCCATGGGCTCCAATATTATCCCATTTGGATCACAAAAGCCCAAGTTATGGCCAAAATAAGGCAAGATACTCAAGATACATACAAAAAAACGAAAATTGAAACATATATACATAATACTTCAATTTAACTAAACAACGTAAAACTTAATTAAAATACTATTATTAAACATAGTAATTATATAATAAACCCCAAGTGTAAAACTATAAGAAGTGTATTAAAATTGATTTATCACCTGCCTCATTGCATGTAAGCTCTGCCAGTGTTTCAAAGGTCCCGTTATCGTTTCTGGAGGTTCTGCCAAAAGTCTACCAAAAAAACCATGCGTTATGGGCTTCCTATAATAGCCCTGGTTTTTAGAGTAGAAACCTAGACTCTCATGAATCCTGAGAATACTCTGTTAAGCTTTCTAAGGCTTTGTGTAACACCCTCGGTTAACTAGGACAATCTCTTCCACTGGATTATTCTGGTCAACTGGGACGTTACAAATTTTAGAAAAATATGGAATTTTCTTGTAAACACTTGTTGGAACAGTAGCATTATATATATAAATAACAGGGTTACATATATAACAAGTGGTCGAACAGAACTCTACGTGCTGAAAATATAGGGGAATGCAGGCTCCCATTCAAAACATGAAAAGAAAACATTTATCCTAATCATCCTCAGTCCAAAAAGAATCTAATGGTCCTCGATGCGAAGCCTGCACTATTCCTTTTGGTATCGAGCATATAGTCCATCCAAAGGTCTGGAAAAAATTAGCGTAAGGGTGAGTCTCTACTTCGACAAGAAATGGAGAGTTGTCATCACTGACATCCCTCCCACATAATCCAAATAGGTTCATATACTATATTCATCTTTCTTATCAGGGTCTCTAATTAGTTTCTTCTAAGTTGTATATCCTGACTCAGTCTCATCCAATCATCCCTGAACATATAACTCTCTGCTCTCCTCCTCACCACTAACCATTTGACACACACGGGTATAAATTATCAATCACAATCAAACACAATTTTATACAGATAATGTAATGAAATGCATGAGTTTTATTAAATTCATTCTTTCTTTTAGCCATTATGATGCATGTCGGCCCAACTCTCATCATCATATCATATCAGAATCCATCCTGCCTAGGCTGTCCTTGAACACAACATTTCTTCACTAGAGCGATTGGAGCCCACTAATAAGTGTTTTAAAAGATAATAAATAAGATTTAATTCATTAGATTGTTAAATCATTTTGCACTGTATTTTCCCAATTTTCATGATTTATGCTTTCTTTCCACTGTATTCTGCTCGGGTATTTTTTATTTTGCAGGATCTAACACAATTGAGACTATTGAGGATTTATTTTTGGTACAAATGTATGCAAAGGAAAAATGGATGCCAAAAATTCAGATTTTGGAAAATGGTTTCATGCTATTAAATTTTTACAGATTTGGAAAACAATTTTAAACTCATTTTTACATTAACTTTAGAGATTGAAAGGTTTACCAAAATTTTTTTACTATGTAAGCTTTGAAATCTCCATTTGAAAAATTTAATATGCAAAAAATTAGAAAGCTAAAGGGAGCCCACGGTCATGCAACAAGGGAAAGGCCAAGTTTTCAATTTTTTATTCCAAATAGTTTCACGACAAATTTGGTTCCACTTTGCCGAAGTGTTCTCACATTTTTGGCTTCTCCAAAGGCAAGGAAGTAGCTTTATTTTATTAATTAAACATGGTCTACAAGTGTAGAATTTTTTTCAACCATTTTTTAGACCATGTCCCACCATTACCTTTCATGACAACTAATTTTTCCAAAGGTAAATGGTGCTCACAGTTTTGCTCTCCTAAAATGCATGAATTACTTTCATTATTTTAATGCAAGGTTGTTCAACTTGGCCTACAAGGTCTTCCATTATCCAAGAACATGTCCTACCATTATTTGTATGACAACAAGACTTCTAACTTGCAATTGGAACTCACGACTACAACCACCTAACTTTGCAAGGCTTTTTGGTTTAAAAAATTTAGCAATAATGCATAAATTGAGCAAGCACTCTCATGGTTAAGTAGTGTTGGAAATGGAACTCCATTTGATGCATTTAAAGTGTACAAAATCAGCCAAGGGACAATGCAAAAAGCCAAGATGAAAGTGCTTAAGAAAGTGGTCCATTATGCTTTAATTTTGCATGATTAATTAGCTTTCATAATGTAGAATTTTTTAATGCAAAATTTTGTTTGCAAAACACTATAAATAGGCCTTAATTCTAAGGGTTTAGACACACCATCACACACCAAGAACATCTTGGGTAGTTCTTGAGTTTAGAGGCACAAATCAGAATTTTTACATTCAGAATACAGTGGGAAAAAACAAAAAATACGACGAAAAAAGCAATAGTGGAATTACCTCTGGGCTGTTTGAAGAAACCCGTAGGTCTTTCTTTTACGGTATCATGTGTTTTATGCTTTGTTATCCTTTCACTATGTGTATGAATTTGAGTTACTTCATGGGTAACTAAATTATTTATCTTGGGATGACGGAGGTATGATAATATTTTTTGTAAATGTTGTTTTAACTTTTAAGTTAATAAATTTGTGTTTTCCAATTAATTCGAATTTTACTCAATGCTCTTAGTAATTCTAACCAAGAATCTAAGTGATAAAACTGTATACTTACAGGTATATTAGTAAGTTTAAATAATTGGTAGGATTGACCGATTCACTAATTACTGGAAAACTTTCAAATTAGTCCTAAGATTTTGAAATACTTTTTGTGACCCCGGTAAAAATCCAGGAAAGTAATCAAAATTCTTTTGAGGAATTAAAAAAGAGATTTTCACAAAATGATAATGGGCCTTTCTTAGAGATTGAACACGGTTCTCCGTACGTTAAGTACATTAATAGAGTTCTGACCGGAACATATTAATTAACTAAAAGGAAAATCTTCCTTGGAAAATTTAATTTGATTCTTGTTGATTAAAAGTTTAAACTATTAATATAAAATAACATCTTAAACTCCTGGAATCCCAAGATATTCTCAACTCTGTTTTTTTAAACCCAAGCTTAATATTTTTTACTATATGGTAAATAATTTTTACTTAAGGTAAAAAATATTTTTTCTGTAAGGTAAATAATTTTTACTGTGAGGTATATATTTTTACCGTGAGGTAAAAAACTATTTACTATGAGGTAAATTTTTTTTATTATTTACTGTCTATCATGTTTTGTTTTAAATACAAATTGTGTGTGAAAACTTTAAAATGATTTATCTGAAAATTAAATTTCAATATATTGGTACTTGGAAACAGTCCCTATGGAGACGATAATCTCTTATGTCACGCGACATTATCCGTGCGCTTGTGGGCACTGTCAAGTTTTTGACGCCATTGCTAGGGACTGTGTCCCAATATTGGCTTTATTCAAATTCAATTAGATCAGATATTTTTTTTACTGTTGTATATTTGTTGTAATATTTTTCTTTTTGATTTTCATATTTAGTTATTTATTCGATTTTTATTTTATTGTGTTTCCTTTTACTGTTTTTCTTTTATAGTTTGTTTGCTTTGTTTATCCTTTATTTTCTTTTTATGCAACGAAGCCATAATGTTGATCTAAACTTAGGGTTTGACCCTAAGATAGAACGCACCCTTAGAGCTTTAAGAAAACAACAAAATCAACAAAAAACAAAACAAATGGGAGACCAGAATAGGGCTTTAAGAGATTTTGCTGCTCCAAGCACAAATGGAAGAGGGTATACATGGACTCGCAGTCTCAATATCATGGATCCACGGTCCTAGGACACTGGCCTGGGTCGAAGTGCACCAGGATTGCATGGTTTCACCCAACGTCAGGGCGCTACTGCTGAGCCATTGGGGTCCCCTTTTGTTACATTCCCAAGATCCAACCTCAAGGATGAAACCCTTATATCCTTCAATGTACCACTCGTTGTATGCTCTAGTCTACATTAAACCATCTACACATGATGCATGTATCATACATTTTCTTTTATCAATTCATTAGTCATCGGTAGGGTTCTCTTAATGACTCCATTTCATTCTTAACATCAGGTTTGTCTTGTAAAATTCTCATCAAACATTTTTCTTTATTTATTATTATTTTCGTACTCAATCAAATCACCATACATTTTTTCCCGATAATAAAGAATGAAGTGAGTCTCGAACACAATACCGTAAATTCTTGGGGTAATACTAGCACCGCAACGCCTTGTCATCTCATCGGATCCAATCTCAATCACATTATTTCTTTCCTTGATCACATCGTTTTCACATTTCAATCATCTCACGATCCCAACCGAGACATATCCTTTTGTTCTTGTTTCCATTCCAATTCACACTTTTCAATACAATTTATTCCAGGCATCATGCAAATTCTATCCATTCATCATACAATTCATTACATCCATTCATCATTTATTGTTTATTTTATCAATTCATGAGATTTCTTAAATATTTTTATCACACCATATTCCTCGTTCATGTTATTATATCCATCACATGTATCTTGTCATACACCTTCCTCATATATTTTTCACATACATCTACCATATCATTGACACATACACATCCACATAAGCAATTTCATAGAAATCAACATACACAACAATCATCATGTATAAAAATCATTATTCATCTTATTATACCCATGGCGTTTTTCTACAACAATAGGATCATGTAGGTGAGCTAAGTATGAGTTACTTACTTCATGAACGCGCATATCAGACTTATTTATTTTTAATTACCCTATTTAACTAATTAACCTTATTAGTACTAAAGTTGTATCACTCAGATATCTTTCCTTATCCATAAATTATCCTTGGTTACTGAGCGATCTTATATATCCACAAATTTTCAATAAAAGCTTAAATAAAAATTTCATAAAATTCATAAAAATTAGTTTAATTTGTTAGAAAATTAGGATTTAAATTCAATAAATGAGTGTTGTTGAAAATAATCTGCCCTTGATCAATTTTCTCTAGTTTTGCAGTGAAAAAGTTAAGAAATCAAAAGAAAATTACACTGGAGGAGCTGACGCGTAGCCTCACCCCACGCGTAGCATCAAGTGCTATTTTTGATGCTGACGCTACGCATCACAGCCACGCGTAGCGTCAGTGCTGCGTGGTCTCCACTCCTACTTTTGGCCAACCACCCCACTTGGACCCAATAATGGGCACTCCACTCAGCCCAAGGGCCACCCCAATCAGCATAAATGGCCAAAAACTCGTGGAAACATGTCCAAGTGGCCAGGCATGATCAAAATTAATTATTGAAAGTGGCCATTATCAAGTGTTTAATGGAGGCTGAGTCAGGGATCTGACGCGTAGCGTCACAGGGACGCGTAGCGTCAGCACCCTTGCTCAGCCCTATAAATAGGGCCATCCAACACCATTCATAGCATCCCATTCCATACACTTCTCTTCTCTTCTCTCTTGTGCTCGACTTTGAGTACTTTCTTTTGTGAGTTGTAGTTCTAGAATAGTTTTCTAGATACTTGAGTGTGTTTCGGTGTATTGTGATCGTTGTATCGTGAAGTTTCCATCGTCTTCTTCGTAATGTCAAACTCTGTAAGTGTTGTTTTTACTTTTACCATGTGTAACTAATCTGTTTATGTTGGAATTGGTGAACTAATCTATTGAGTATAATGTTGTGAATTCGACCTCTGCATGTTTATGATTCAAGTCCATGTTAGTATTTCAACCTTTTATTAATATGAACGTCAAACGGGAGAATGATTTTCATGTGTATCAAAACTGGTTTTATTAGTGTAAATATCAAACGGGAGAATGATTATTTATGCCGTATTGAAACTTGTTTTGACGAAAGTAAAAAGTTGGAATACCCTTGGTATCTCAATTCTATAGGGGTTGTTAACCATTGTTGCCATAAGGCCAGGTCTTAATGCAAGTTTTTACTGAGAAAGCTCACGAGGGATTGGACTTTACGGTGAACTCTTAGAATTTATATCACGAGGGATCGGTTATAATGATTTTAAGCTGCAATGACATGAAACTTGATGATTAAACATGCATGTTTTGAGTTCCTCATTGTTATTCTAGATTAGGGATCCAATTTCCAACATAATTTGTTTATCTGTGTTTATCTCAAGTATCTTACCTATTCTAGGTTACAACTCAACTTTTTAGATAGATTTTATTTTCTTTTTATCCTATGAATCACTCAACCATGCTATCTTGTGAATATTGTATAAATTGTACATAAATCATTCTTTTGTTCATAATTTCCTTCATATTTACCATAGTAAGTAGAAGATTACTGTTGTTATTGGACTTTCAATCCCAGTGGAACAATATCTAAATTTCGAAAACTACAAACGATTGGTGCGCTTGCCAATTCACAAAGCCCGGTTACAACCGACGGGCGAACAAGTTTTCTGGCGCCGTTGCCGGGGATTGAATTGTTTCAGTAAAACAGTAAAATTTTAATTACCGTGGTAAATATTTTTTTACTTTAGATAATTTTTTTTTTATTTCTTATCATTATTACACTAACTTTCTTTGTTTAGTTTGTGTATGCAAACTCGATCTACCGCAGGTAAAATTTATTTTGATCCTGAGATAGAAAAGTTTGTAAAGAAAATCAAGTCTTTGAAATCTAAAACACAAACTAATTCTTCTTCTACTTCAAAAATTTTTGAAAATTCAAATATGGCTGCTGAAAGGAGAACATTGGGACAGTTTGCTGCTATAAATGGTCCACCCCGAGTTTCGGGAATGTTTCAAGGACCAGTTTTACCAGTGGAAATTAAACCTGCCACTTTAAACATTATTCAAAACAACCAATTTGCTGGTTTAAATCATGAAGAACCGTATGAACATTTAACTGTTTTTTATGAGTTATGCAGCACAATTGGTTTTGAACCCAATCAAGAAGAGTCTGTTTACATGAGACTCTTTCCTTTTTCATTGATTGGGAAAGCAAAAGAATGGTTTAAATCTTGTCCACCGGGTAGTTTTGCAAACTGGTCCGATGTTGAAAGAAAATTTTTGGAAAGATTTTATTCTCCTTCAAAATATTTTGAAGCAATGACAGCCATACACTCTTTTTCCCAAAATAATGATGAATCATTAGGAGAAACATGGGAACGATTCAAGGCACTCTTGAGAAAATGCCCAAACCACAACCTGAATGATGCCGAGAAGGTAAGAATCGTTTACCATGGTTTATTGCCTCAGTTCAAGATGATGTTAGATGCTTGTGCAGGTGGTTCTTTAATGAACAAGACTGTGGAAGAAGCCATAGAAATATTGGAATCAATGGCTGTTAGTGACCGACAAGCAAAGCATGAAAGAGGTAATATGCAAAGGAAGCCAGGAATGCTCGAATTGGGAGTAAATGATGCAGTGTTGGCTCAGCAAAAATTACTGACTCAACAAATTGAAGTTATGAGCAAGCAATTGGAAAAACTTCAAATTGCTCAAGTAGCATCACCACCCCCTGCTCAACTTAAAGCATGTACGCACTGCATGGGAGAACAACCATGTGGTTACTGTGGAAATGAGCAAGAGCAAGCCAATTTCATGAACCATCAAAGAGCACCCTTAGGTAATTATCCTTTTAATCATGGAAATTCTTTTCCTAACAATTACCTGCAGGGTTGGCAAAATCAGAATATTGGCTGGAGACAGGATGCTGGACCTTCCAACAGACCTCCTAACAATCAATTCAAGCAACAACAAACTGACAATGCAAGGTTGACAAGAATAGAGGAAGCTATTCAACAGTTATTGCAGTTTGTAGAGACAAATGAAGCTGCCCGAAAAGCATCAGACATACAAATGGGTCAGCTCGCAAAAGAAATAGCCGAATTGAAGAGTTCTGGGTTTTCTGCAAACACTCAAAACCCTAGGGAACAATGTAATGCTGTTTCTATTGATGTTGTAAAAATTGATTGTAAAGAAAAGAGTGAGAAAAAGAAAGAAGAAGAAGAAAAAGAAAGTGAAAAAATAGAAAAAAATGAAAAAAATGAAAAAGAAAAAAATGTGCAAAGAGATACAGAGCAAGAAACAAACTGTATAACCCCGAAAAAATGTAAAGATCCGGGGAGTTTCACCATTCCTGTAACAATCGGAAATATCAACATCAGGAATGCGTTATTAGATTTAGGGGCTAACATCAACTTGATACCTCTAGATTTAATAAAACGCATTGGTGAATATGAGCTAAAAGAAGCAAAGACAGAATTACAGTTTGCGAATCGCTCTGTCAAAAAGCCTGTTGGGATTGTGGAAGATGTGTTAGTAAAGGTTGATAAGTACCACTTCAAAGTTGACTTTATGGTACTGGATATGAAGGAGGATACTGAGATCCCCCTGATCCTAGGAAGACCTTTCATGAAGACTGCAAAAATCAAAGTGGATGTTGATCAAAGTATGGTTGCAGTCAAAGTTTATGAAGAAGAAGTAAGCTTCAGTGCTCATGAACACCTCAGGATAAGTAATGAGGCAAAGGTTTACCCTTCAACCAAACCAGGTATATCTCTTCCCAATCAATTAAATTGTTTTGAATTAACCGATGCTTTGAAAGATGAAAAACAGGTAATTAGGCATCGGAAAAGAAGAAGAAAGAAGAAAAAGACAGGTGATTCCTCAAAGAATATTGGGAAACCACCTGATTAATCAAAGGTAATGTCTGGCTGGAGACATTAAACCTAGCGCTCAATGGGAGGCAACCCATTCTTTTCTTTTTGTTTTTAAGGTTGTTTTTCATAAAAAAAAAAAAACAATTTTTAACTTGTTTAAAAGAAAAGGGGTTTTAAACTGAAAAGGTTTTGAAAATTCAAATTTTTGAAATTCAAAAACAGAAGCCCACGCGTAGCGCACACTTGACGCGTAGCGTGGACTCTGAATTTTGGTTCTGATGCGTAGCGTCCCACCCACGCGTAGCGTCAGAGCCCACGTTCAGTTTTTAAAACTGAACCAGAGAGGCCCATCTTAGGGTTTTAAACCTAAAACTTCCTCTCTGCCTCACTTAGTTTTCAAAAACTTCAAAAAACCTCCTTTTCTCTCTTCCAAACCTCTTCAATCCCATTGCTCAAGGAATCACAAGTAAGTATTCTAATCCCTTCTCTTTAGTTTTGTTTTTGATTTTTAATTTGTAGAAATAAATATGGTTAGGATTAGGATTAGAAGACCATTGGGATTGATTGCTGTTAGGAGTTAGGGATTGAATGGAAGTAGTGTAGGTTGAAAAGGGGTTGCTGCTGTGCAACCCCTATTTTTTTCTTTTTTCTGCGCATCCCACGCGTAGCGTCCCACTGACGCGTAGCGTGAGGATGAACTGTAAGCCCACGCGTAGCGTCCCACTGACGCGTAGAGTGGGAAGAACAGGCTGATGCGTAGCGTCACACCACGCGTAGCGTCAGCCTCTGTTTTTAAATCTTGCTGTTTGTTTGCTGTTTGCTATTTTCTTTTGAAATTAATAAATTTTCTTAGTTTATATTTATACTTTCTTGCAACTTTGTATGAATTTTGAATAAATTGTATTTTGTTTTGTATATTATGTATGTTAATTTCTTTAAATATTAAAAATTCAAAAATATGTCGTTGAATTGCATTTTTATTTGTGAAAAATTTTAGAAAACCCAAAAATATTTTACAAATAATTGTTTGCTTGTGTGTGATTTATTTAGTGTGTGTTTAATTTTAAATTTTTACTTTTTGCAGATGGCACCTAAGAAATCCATTCCCACAGCCGGTCCCTCTAAAAGACAGAGGAAATCCACAGACACTAACACCACTTCTGAGGATCCGGATCCTCAGAGACAGGAGGTATTGGGACCGAGGGATCCTACTAGATTTCGCACTGATGCGAAGTGGGCGAGATTTCATCAGATCAAGGGCCAGAGACTGATCTGGGAGAGGGTCCTTGATCTGAGTGCAGGAGACTATCCTGAGCTACAGGATAGAGTGCAGCAGAGGAGATGGGGACCTCTATTCTCCCTACCTACTGAGGGGGACCCCATCTTAGTGATGGAGTTTTACGCGAATGCTTACAGGACCCGCCAAGACGCACCAAATCTTGGGCAGCAGCGGACGAGTTGGGTTAGAGGCCGGCATATCTCTTATGACCGGGACACCATCAGTACCCTACTGGGTAACCCTTGGGAGCCTACTCCCGAGGATGACACTTGTTTCTGGAAGGAAAACAGAAACAAGATTCTTGCTGAGGGAGAGTTAGGATACTCCCTCGAGGAGGTTGCTCATTTTCTGAGCAAGGATGGAATCTTTTTCAACCTGAGTAGGGTTGGAAGGAGTCCATCTAACCTCCTCAAGACCCAGCTTACCCCCATAGCCCAGGCGTGGTCCCACCTCATGCTCCATAATATCACTCCTGTCACCCATCTTTCTTCCCTTCCAGTGGAGCGTTGTTGCCTCCTTTATTCTATCCTCCAGGGCCACACCATTGATATCGCCGAGCTTATCTCCGAGCAGATTCACTTTTATGCCCTTGGGTATAAAGTGAATCGCCCCATACCCTTTCCTCTCATCATATCTGCCTTACTGAGGAGGCAGGGAGTCATTGTACCTTCACCAGAGTTTACTAGTTCTTCAGGGAGAGTCCCTAAAGTTCTAGTAAACAGAGATTATTTTGTGCAGCAGTGCGAGCTTCCACCATTAGAGCAGGAGGCTCAGCCCCAACCTCGGAGGAGGAGACCACCAGTGCAGCCTCCATCTGCTGATGCTGTTACACAGGGCTTTGCCCGGATGACACTTGAGCATCAGCATATGATGCAGATGATGGCTGCCACTCACAGAGCTTATATTCATCTTCACGATGAATTTTATCAGTACAGGTTACAGGGAGAGGGAGCACCTTATGTCACCCCAGCCGAGTTTTCAGCACATGTAGCTTGGCCTGGAGATTTACCCACCTACCCTGAGACTGGTGGATCTTCTAGTGCACATCATGACTCTGATAGTGATGATGAGGAGGAGGAGGAGGAGGATGATGATGATCAGATGGAGGATTGAGGATGCCATCTTCATTTATTTTGAGTACATTTGTTTTTACATTTACATTTATATTTACATTTTATATTATGGCATTTTATCATTGTATGGTGTGTTTATTCGTTTTTGCTCTTTTTTTTTCGAAAAATAATTCTTCTTTTAAATAAATCAATCAATTTTCGTTAGTAAGTTAGTTTATACACTTAGAGTTTTTACACAATAAAACCAATTTTGTTAAAATCAATTGTTGATTCTTTATAACTTAGGAATTTTGATAAATTTAATTACAATAAGTTTCTTAACCATCAAGCAAAATTTCAAATAACCCGGTGAGTTGAGAGATCTTTTTAAACACTTGAGGGTTTTAATCGACATATTTTCAATTCGAATTGATTTTGCTTTAATCTGTGATTTGTGTTGTTGTACAGAGAATTCGGGAAAATGATCAAGGCACATTTATTGGTGAAACAAAACCTTGGGCCAAACAGCTTACCTTGGTAAAAAAATCTTTTATCCTTTGCAAGCCCATTTGAGCCTAAAATAAAATTCTTTGGTACCCTTAAAGCCTAAATTTGTTTTTACCATTCCCTATACTTGATTGATTAAAAGAGCAGTTGAAATAAATGAAAAATATTTTGAGTGTTCTCACAAAAATGGGAAGTGAAAATAAGCAACTTGATTCTTTTCAAAAAGAAAATATGGAAAAGAAAAGTCAAGAATAGTGAAAAGAATCAAGTTGGGGGTATTTTTCATCAATAAAAAAATAAATGAGAGTTTGGATCAAGAGAAAGCCTAAGGATTGTAAAATGCTCTTTTATGATTTCAGGTTTTTGAATTCCAAGAAAAACCATTGATTCTTGTAAACCAAGCCTCATTACAACCCTTGAAAAGACCTTGTGATTTTCGAATTAACTCTGTATAAATAACCATTGATTAGATGACAAACAAAGTTAAATTCGTTTGATTTTATGATTGATTGAGTGAAACAGGTTACCAATTGCATAGAGATAAACACTTGTGAGGTAAGCCTGAAATTCTGCTTGATTGTTAATAGAATATTGTAAATAATTTTATCATTAAACCTTTGTTATATTTGATATCAGTTTTTGATTATTACAAAATAGTTAAAATTGTGTAATTATTTTTTGTGATAAATTTTCGGACTAACTTAAAAATTTGATTTCAAATTTTTATTCTTCTTATTTTTCTCTCTTGCTCGAGGACGAGCAATGTCTCAAGTTGGGGGTATTTGTTAGTCCTCAAATTTTCAATAAAAGCTTAAATAAAAATTTCATAAAATTCATAAAAATTAGTTTAATTTGTTAGAAAATTAGGATTTAAATTCAATAAATGAGTGTTGTTGAAAATAATCTGCCCTTGATCAATTTTCTCTGGTTTTGCAGTGAAAAAGTTAAGAAATCAAGAGAAAATTACACTGGAGGAGCTGACGCGTAGCCTCACCCCACGCGTAGCATCAAGTGCTATTTTTGATGCTGACGCTACGCATCACAGCCACGCGTAGCGTCAGTGCTGCGTGGTCTCCACTCCTACTTTTGGCCAACCACCCCACTTGGACCCAATAATGGGCACTCCACTCAGCCCAAGGGCCACCCCAATCAGCATAAATGGCCAAAAACTCGTGGAAACATGTCCAAGTGGCCAGGCATGATCAAGATTAATTATTGAAAGTGGCTATTATCAAGTGTTTAATGGAGGCTGAGTCAGGGATCTGACGCGTAGCGTCACAGGGACGCGTAGCGTCAGCACCCTTGCTCAGCCCTATAAATAGGGCCATCCAACACCATTCATAGCATCCCATTCCATACACTTCTCTTCTCTTCTCTCTTGTGCTCGACTTTGAGTACTTTCTTTTGTGAGTTGTAGTTCTAGAATAGTTTTCTAGATACTTGAGTGTGTTTCGGTGTATTGTGATCGTTGTATCGTGAAGTTTCCATCGTCTTCTTCGTAATGTCAAACTCTGTAAGTGTTGTTTTTACTTTTACCATGTGTAACTAATCTGTTTATGTTGGAATTGGTGAACTAATCTATTGAGTATAATGTTGTGAATTCGACCTCTGCATGTTTATGATTCAAGTCCATGTTAGTATTTCAACCTTTTATTAATATGAACGTCAAACGGGAGAATGATTTTCATGTGTATCGAAACTGGTTTTATTAGTGTAAATGTCAAACGGGAGAATGATTATTTATGCCGTATTGAAACTTGTTTTGACGAAAGTAAAAAGTTGGAATACCCTTGGTATCTCAATTCTATAGGGGTTGTTAACCATTGTTGCCATAAGGCCAGGTCTTAATGCAAGTTTTTACTAAGAAAGCTCACGAGGGATTGGACTTTACGGTGAACTCTTAGAATTTATATCACGAGGGATCGGTTATAATGATTTTAAGCTGCAATGACATGAAACTTGATGATTAAACATGCATGTTTTGAGTTCCTCATTGTTATTCTAGATTAGGGATCCAATTTCCAACATAATTTGTTTATCTGTGTTTATCTCAAGTATCTTACCTATTCTAGGTTACAACTCAACTTTTTAGATAGATTTTATTTTCTTTTTATCCTATGAATCACTCAACCATGCTATCTTGTGAATATTGTATAAATTGTACATAAATCATTCTTTTGTTCATAATTTCCTTCATATTTACCATAGTAAGTAGAAGATTACTGTTGTTATTGGACTTTCAATCCCAGTGGAACGATATCTAAATTTCGAAAACTACAAACGATTGGTGCGCTTGCCAATTCACAAAGCCCGGTTACAACCGACGGGCGAACAGTCCTAGGCTAATTATACTCCATGAATCGATTCCCATACGAGGTGAATCGATTCCTATAGCTGTTACTTACGTTTTGATGCATTTTGGACCCTTTTTGATACTTAATTTTATACGTTTTGTTTCCTTTGATTCTTGGCACTTTTGTTGATCATTTTTCACTCGATTTAGATCTTTATGAATGTCTTGGCTCAAGTCCTTTGTTGTTCATCAAATTTAATCCTTATGCATTTAACTCTTGAATCCTTGACCCGTTTTGTTTGAACTTCATGATTCAATTAATTGCTTTGCACAACGTCCTTAATATCTCTTCATTTGTTGTGTCATTATCAAAACCTACATCGACATATAAATATATTCTCCCTTTTTTTGATGATGACAACAAATGTTCATCTTTTGGGGTGTTAGTTTCATAACAATTCAAACATATGGCATAACTGACTATCCCTTACACATATAATTTGATACCACATGTTATACATATAATTGAATACCACTTTGTCATTTACACATGTAATTTCAACAAGGATAGATAGTGATGTTGATTCTAGATGTTATTCCCTACTTTGACATTTATACAATTATAACATCACGATATTCTCCCCCCTTTGTAAAATACTTATGCCACTTAGAATGTATATATAATTTTCTCCCTCTTTGGCATCATCAAAAACTCCCCTTTGAGATCATAAAAAAAATTGAAGAATATATACCACTTTAAGACAGATACATTTTGTAGAGATAGATACCATTTGCATATAAAACTCCCCCTAAAACATGCAACATATATCACAGAGTAATTCGAAGCATGTAAGCAATCATAATGATGTTTTCTCCTTCTTTTCGATAAGCAAAGTTAGAGGTTATACAGGATTAAAATTTTGTAATTTGCCAATGATTTTTATTTCACAAGAGAGTTAAGAAAATCAAAGGTAATTTTCCATTTATTTTTGAGAACCATGTGGTACATAGGAGATTATTTTTGTGTCAAAATATGTTTAATTAAGTATATGCTTCCTGAGAACTTGAAATAAAACAAGAGTTTTTATGGAGTATGTATTTACTTCAAAAATTGTATGTATATCACAAAGTAAAGTAGTATGTTCAAAGAAATGAGAAAAAAATTTAAAATCTTTAAGTTAAAGATTTTCAAAATTATGTTCAAGGAGTAAGAAAAAGTGATAAAAATCAATTTAAACAATTTCCAAAATTCCTAATTCCCTTCTAATATTTATAAATTGTTCTTTCGGAAGGGGTTTTGTAAAAATATCCGCCAATTGTTTTGAAGTTTCAACATATTCAAGAACACAATCTCCTTTCAAAACATGGTCTCTTATAAAATGATGTCTTATTTCAATATGTTTAGTCCTAGAATGCATGACGGGATTTTTGGAGATATTTATGGCGGTAGTGTTATCACATTTAATAGGCACTTTATTTAAAACAACACCAAAGTCAAGAAGTTGTTGTCTCATCCAAAGAATTTGAGCACAACAACTGCCAGTTGCTACATATTATGCCTCAGCTGTCGATAAAGCAACACTTACTTGCTTCTTGCTATGCCAAGAAACAAGGGAACTACCAAGTAAATGACATGTGCCACTGGTACTCTTTCTATCAAGTTTATAACCAGCAAAGTCAGAATCAGAATATCCTATGAGAATACATTCAACGCCTTTGGGATACCATAAACCAACATTTTGAGTACCCACAAGATATTTCAAAAATTTTTTACGGCAGTGAGATGTGATTCTTTAGGACATGCTTGATATCTAGCACACATGCATACAACAAACATAATATCAGGCCTACTAGCTGTTAAGTAAAGTAAGGTGTAACATCCCTAATGTTTTAGTAAAAATTTTAATTGGCAGAAAGTATTAGTAATTGTCCAAGTGGATTCATTGAAAAATTTTGGGAATTGTTATTAATAAAAATGCAATTATAATTAATTAAACGATGTGGAAATAAATAAATCTATTTAATTGATTAATTACAAAAGATTAAATGAAGGTAATTAGAAGAAGGTAAATTTAGAAGTTACCGATGGGGTAAAAAAGGTAAAAGTTTAATTAAAACTTTCAAAGAAATTATAAAAGAAATGGGGAAATGACTATTTTGCCCTTGTACCTTAAATTTTAATTCCCTTTCCTTCTTCTTCCTCACCTTCATGCGAATTCACTTCTTCTTCTTCTCCTCACCATTGCCGTGACTTGCATGCCTTAAGGGGAGGTCGATTTTGCGTCGAAACTTTGAGATAACTACGTTTTGAGATCGGGACTTCGAGGTGAGTACAACGACCCCTTTAAATTAAGTTTTCTCATCTCTTTTGTTTTCTCCGTTAAACTGAAGGGTCATGCATGGAGGGGTAAGCTTCCGTTTCCTACTCCTCTAGTGCGTAGGAGCTTGAAAATGGCCCTTAGAGTAATGAGGGTGGTTTAACGCTAACGGGTTTTGCGTTTCGACCTCCGTAGGTAATGAAACGGTCGTCGGAGGATCGAACGGTGAAGCGGGTGTTAAATTTAGACGTAGGACATTGGACACAGCGTTGGAAGAACGTTAACCACATCAAGAACGAGTCGTCGGAGCTTGTAATCAAGGTAAGGGGGGTGTTCGGGTCATAATTAATTAGAATTGATATGAAAATAGATTATGGGAAGTTCAAGAATTTAGTAAGAGTTGTCATAAATAATATAAAGTAACTAAATATAGTAGTTATGAATATATGAGTATGTGGAGTGAGATTAAATATTTGAATATAAAAGAAATATGTTGATTGAATCAATTATATAATGAAATAAGGATTGGAATGACGAAAGTAAAAGATATGTGTAATATTTCCACTTTGAGTTATGTATGTATATTTGATGATGAATAAGAATGTGGAATTTTGGATTATTGATGATATATGCAATAGCATTGTATGGATGGGTTTGACAAGTCGGTCGCCCTGTACTGTGAGCATATGCCAGTTTCTGGTAGTTGCATATGTTGTTTGTTAATGATATGTCACGATTATGAGATATGATATGTGATTATATGGTATGGGATGGCCAACAGTATGTATACCCCTCGTTTTCTGGCTCCCGTGGTCTTTATGCCCAGTTGAGCTACCTAGTGGTCAAGTCAGACCCAGTGGTTGAGGTGGAGAGCCAAGTCGGGCTCGGTGAACCAAGTCGGGTTCACGGGATGTCAAGTCGGACTCCCAGCTGAAGGCCAGTCCTTTAGTATCCGGATACTAGGCGTCGAATTTATATGAGAGTCAGTTGTGTTATTTGATGCATTGTTAGCATTGTGTGATGATATGAATGTGTTTGGTTATAATTGTTGGTTGTGATTGGCAAATTAAGGATAAAGAATTGGCAATGAGTTTATGACTAGTAGGTATGATTCGATGACAAGAGGTGAGACTAGTTGCATAATGCAGAATTAGCAAATATGTATCTTGTTATTTAATTACTGTTCTATATTAATTATGATACCAGACACTCACCCTTGTTGTTGTTTTCTTCTAATTTAGTAACCAGTGGTAGGAAGAGGTTGAAGCCCCGGAGGTGCGCCAAGTGGAGAATTGATGCCAAGGAATGCAGAAAATTATGAATTGAATGATATGTGTATGGTATCCTATGAATGTAATATTTACATGTTTCTTGTTTGTGATGGACTGATTTATAATAGGATCAATGTAGTTATGAATAATTGGGATAAATAGGGAGTTAGAATTGATATGTTGAATGATGAAGATACGAATTCATATGGATAAAATGGTATAGTGGTGATGATAATATGATTAATGTTGATTTTCATGAGTTGGCTATATATAGTGGCACGGAGCCAATAGTATATAGGGATGATGAATTAACATGAACAGGTCTTGTGTATAATTATGGGTCATGGAGGATATACACTATGTGGATTGTCTAGTGTTTTGACAAGTGAAGTGCATGTTAATCGAAACCAAGTCTACTTGTATGTTTGAATGTATATAAATGGACAATATAGGCCAGACGATGCATGTGAATGTTTAAATTGCTAGTTGGTATGAAAATCTTAAGTTTCTACGCATGTACTGCATAACTCGCTCAAGCGAGATGAATTCTCGCTCAAGCGAGAGGGCTTTGTTAGTGATATGGTCCCTGGCCAAGTCTCGCTCAAGCGGGTATGACTTCGGCTCAAGCGAGACATGCATGTGTTAAGTGAGAGTGGCTACTGGGTTAATTTCGCCCAAGCGGGGAGGATTCCCGCTCAAGCGAGATGCATGTTATACAATCAGGGGAGTTACTGGACGAATCTCGCTCAAGCGGGCATGGCCGCGCTTGAGCGAGCGAGTGAGGAAATGGTCACTGTATATTTTTTGCCCAAGCGTGTGTGAGTGGCTTGAGCGAAAGTGTGAAGTCTGATGCTGGGATGGTGCTCACTCAATTGAGTGACTGGCATGGTTGTGTTTTTGACCGAGTGTGACGAGTGTATGGTGAGCAAGTGGGATTCTGGATGAAATTTCACCAAGAGTGGGAACCTTAGAAAATAATTCTATGATGTAGTGAATTTTCGAGTGGAATGCCGAGTGGGCTATGTCCGAGACAGAACCTTCCGAGTGAGGAAGTGCGTATAATTCCGAGTGATGGGTCTCCCAATATGATACCCCGAGTAGTGGTGTTCCGAGTGGAAATTTTCGAGTTCAAAGTAACTCGTTCCGAGTGGAGTCCCTCCGTGTGTGTAATTCCGAGTGAGAAAAAACTCGATCTGGATTATTTTCCGAGTGGAAAACCGAGTGAGTGTGAAGTCGATTTTGAAATAATTCGCTGAGTAAAAGACCTATCAGAGATGACTCAGATTTGGAATAAGTTGCCAAGTGAAAGGCCAAGTGAGAGACGAGTCAGTTTTTATTGCTTTTAACGAGTAGAAAACCAAGCAAGATGAGTCGGTTTGGATTGAATTGCCGAGTGCAAAACCAAGTGATGGGAAAGACAACCTCTGGTCAGATTTTGCTTAAGCGAGTAAGTGCCTCGCTCAAGCAAATGTAGTGGGATTCCTTACTGGAGTAATCTCGCCCAAGCGGGAATAATCCGCTTAAGCGAGTCCTGTTGGTAATGTCACTGGAGCTATTTCGCTCAAGCAAGACAACCTCGCTCAAGCGAAGGCTCCTGATCTCGCTCAAGCGAATCAGGTATTCGCTCAAGCGAGTGAGCCTGGTTCTAGTTCTTTTGTTTTGTTTCATTTAATCAATTTTATTCTATTCTTAAACTTATTAACTTTAACTCTACTTATCATTTTGAACATGTCTAATAAAAATAATGGTTATTTTGAATTAGAAACTAAGTAATTATTATTAAATGTGAAAAATTTATTATGAAAATTAATTAATTGAATAAAAATAAATGTAAAATTGACCTAGGATGTTACATAAGAAGCCAATCATACCTCGATATTTAGTTATTTCAACGTCCTTACCCTTCTCATCTTTGTCTAAGTAGCAAGATGTACTCATGGGTGTAGCTATTTCGTTTGCCTTATCCATTTCAAATCTTTTTAGTTCTTTGCAATATTTCATTTGACTAATGAAAGTCCCTTCATTTGTTTGTTTGATTTGTAATCCAAGGAAGAAGGTGAGTTCTCCCATCATGGACATTTCGAATTCATCTTGCATAATCTTAGCAAACTCTTGACAAAGAATTTCGTTAGTAGCACCAAATATTATGTCATCAACATAAACTTGTTCCAAAAGAATGTCATCGTGTTTACGTTTTATAAACAGCGTAGTATCAACCTTTCCTCTTTTAAAATTATTTTCTAAAAGAAATTTACTAAGTCTTTCATACCAAGCTCTTAGAGCTTGTTTCAAACCATATAAAGCTTTTCTCAACTTAAAAACATGGTTTGGAAATTTGTGATTTTCAAAACCGGGAGGTTGATCTACATAAATTTCTTCTTGAATATAGCCGTTTAGAAAAGCGCTTTTGACATCCATTTGATAAAGCTTAAAATCCATATAACAAGCAAAAGCTAACAGTAATCTTATGGCTTCTAATCTAGCTACGGGAGCATACGTTTCTTCATAGTCTATTCCCTCTTCTTGATTATATCCTTTAGCAACTAATCTAGCTTTATTTCTTGTTATTATTCCATTTTCATCTAGCTTATTTCTAAAAACCCATTTAGTACCTATTGTTAGATGGTCATTGGGTCTTGGCACAAGTTCACAAACTTTATTTCTTTCAAATTGATTCAATTCTTTTTGCATGGCCAACATCCAATGTTCATCAATAATAGCTTCATTGATATTTTTGGGTTCTATTTGTGATACAAAAGCTAAGTGATTGCATGCATTTCTAATAGCGTTTTGAGTACTTACACCTTTTGTTATTTCACCTATGATATTGTCTAAGGGGTGATTCTTTAAGGTGATCCACTCCTTTTGTTGAGGTTCGTCATTTTGTGATGTATCTCCTTCATTTTTGTTTTCTTCTTTTTCTTCCAAGTTCATTTATTGGAAGGTACCTACAAGATCATCAATTTCCTTTCTCGGAGGATTTTGGTTAAGTTCATCAAATTTGACATGTATAGACTCTTCAATTGTACATGTTCATTTGTTAAAGAGTCGATATGCTTTACTAGTAGATGAATAACCTAAGAATATTGCTTCATTAGATTTTGCATCGAATTTACCGAGATTATCCTTTCCATTGTTTAAAACAAAACATTTTCATCCAAATATATGAAAATAAGAAATATTTGGTTTTCTTCCTTTATAAAGCTCATAGGGGGTTTTCTTTAATATAGGCCTTATCAAACATCGGTTCATAACATGGCAAGCGGTATTTACCGAATCGGCCCAAAAATGTTTTGAAATGTTACTTTCATTTAACATAGTTCTTGTGAGCTCCGCTAAAGATCGATTTTTCCTTTCAACTACTCCATTTTGTTGTGGAGTTCTTGGAGCCGAAAAATTATGATCAATGCCAAATTTTTCATAAAACTTTTCAAATGATTAGTTTTCAAATTCTCCATCATGATCAGTTCGAATAGATGCAATTTTCAAATTTTGTTCATTTTGGATGATCTTGGCAAGTTTCTTAAATGCATGATATGCTTCATGTTTATGAGTAAGAAACAATGTCCATGTATATCTAGAATAATCGTCCACAATCACAAGACCATAATAGTTTCCACCAAAACTTTTGATTTTTGAAGGTCTAAATAAATCCATATGTAAAAGTTGTAAAGGTCTAGTTGTTGAAACAATATTTTTCGCTTGAAAAGAAACCTTTACTTGTTTTCCTTTTTGACAAGCGTCACATAATTTTTTTTCGAATTTCAATTTTGGTAAACCAATTACTAAATCTTTCGAAACAAGTTTATTTAAATGGTCTATATGAATGTGAGCAATTCTTCTATGCCATAGCCATGATTCATCCTCTTTAGTTATGAAGCATTGCACATCATTTGAAGCAAGACAATCAAGATTAATCATATAAATATTATCAACTCTTTGACCAACGAATTTTATTTCCTTGTTTAGCTTATTTTCAATTATGCAACCGTTTAATTCGAAAACAATTTTATAGCCCTTATCACATAATTGACTAATGCTAAGCAAGTTATGTTTAAGTCCCTCAACATATAATACATCATTTATAGAAGTGGAAGAATTTTTACCAACATTTCTGATTCCTAGTATTCTTCCCTTTGCGTTATCTCCATATGTAACGAATCCTTTACTTCGTGGAGTAAATGAAATGAACTTACTTTTATCTCCCGTCATGTGTTTTGAACACCCACTATCCAAATACCAATGGGTGCTATTTTCTTTAAAGCATACCTACAAAACATGTCAAGTTAGAGAACTTGGTACCCATTTTATGTTGGGTCCTTGTAGGTTAGTTTGAGGTAATGTTCCTTTAGGAACCCATACTTTTCTCATAACCTTTGGCCCTAGTTTTCTAACATTACAATTAGATGCATTATGTCCTTTAAAACCGGAATGATTACATTTCATGAAAGGTGATGAAGTTTTACTAGGTGGTATAAAGAAGTTCTTATAATTCTTTTGTTTCTTAACGGCATTGAAACCTAAACCCGTTTTATCAAACATACACCGTTGTTTACCAAGTAAAACATTTAAGTTGTCTCTACCATTTGTAAATTTTTCTAGAGTTATATTCAAGTCCAAAACCTTGGTTTCTAGCATGTTACATTTCTTTACAAATTCACAAGGTTTAGTCCTAGAGCATGCTTGAACATTTACTAATTCATTTTTCAAACATTTATTTTCTTTACAAACTTCCATAAGATGCATCTCAAGAGTGTCAATGGTTTTTCTAGATAATTTATGCTTATTAGACACTTTCATAAATTTATCATACAATTCTTCAAGAGCATCAAGTAGTTCTTCCTTATCTAAGTCATGAAATTTTACCTCATCTTCTTCATCTTGGTGATTGGCCATAAGACAAAGGTTCGCTTCTTCATTTTCTGAATCGTCCGAGTTACTTATCTAATTTTCATCCCATGCGATATATGCTCTTCTCCTTTCTTTTCTTTCTTTGTTTTTCTTCTTTAGGTTTGGACAATCTATCTTGAAGTGTCCTTCCTTTCCACATTCAAAGCAAGTAGGTGAAGTAGAATTTTCTTTAGGATTAGGTTTCTTACCTTGTGATTTGAAGTTCCTTTGGAATTTTGCTCTTCATAAGCTTTCTAAAACATTTCACGAATAGGCTTAACTCTTCATCCTCGTCAAGATCACTCTCGGATTCATCTTCAACAATTGAGGTGGCTTTGAGAGCTAGCCTTTTCTTCTTAGAGACTTTTTCTTCTTCCTTCGCTTGTTTCAAGTCTTTCAATTCTTGTTCTTGTTCTTGGAGTTTACCAAACAAAGTGGCAAGAGACATATCATTTATATTGGGAGATTGCTTGATGGCCATAATAAGAGGTTGCCATTCCCTAGTTAGAACTTTGTGGATAAGTTCCTTGTTAGTATAAGATTTACCAAGTGTAATAAGATGATTAATAATCAAAGTAAATCTCTTTTGAAGTTCTAAAATAGATTCATTGGAATTCATTCTAAAACTTTCATATTGACTAGTTAAAGTACTAATCTTAGAGTCCTTAACATCGCTAGTTCATTCATGAGTTACTTGAAGGGTATCTCATATATCCTTAGCAGATTTACATGTAACTACTCTAAAGAACTCATCGGGACCTAAGGCTAAAGTGATAAGATTTTTTGCTTTGTAATTATATTGTACTTTCTTCTCTTCCTCACTAGTCCAATCATCCATAGGTTTTTCAACTTGTTTATCATTAACAATATGCATAGGTACAAAAGGACCATTTTCAATAGCATTCCATACTTTCAAGTCAATTGATTGCATAAAAATTTTCATCCTTGCTTTCCAAAAAGCGTAGCCTTCACCATTGAAAGCGGGAGGTCTATTTGTGGCACCACCCTCGGGAAAAAGGTTTAGAGATTTTGAGGCCATTTGTTCTCTTGAAGCTGTTAAGCTTGATCTACCAAGAGTCAAGCTCTGATACCACTTGTTAACCAAGTGGCCTCAAGTACTCAAGAGGAGGGGTGAATTGAGTATTAAAAAATTTTACTTTGAATGCTTTTGAAGTTGACTCTTTAGTTACTATATTTATTGAAGATGATAAACTTAATGGCAAGTAGTAACAATTTATACACAAGACAAAATAATAAGCACTTAAAAGGTCTAAGTAATATTCAAGAAATGGAATCAAATTAATCACAACACTATTTATGGTACTTAGAAAGATTTCAAATTAATTCAAGAATATTACTTAAAGCTAATTTCAACAATGTTAATCGAAATAATTTACAACTTAATATAACATGCACTTAGTCCAAATTAATTGGCAATAATACAATAAATCAAGCAAGCAAGTTAAGTGCACAAATTAAATGAGTTTAGGGAAGAGAGATTTGCAAACCGATATATACGAGTTCCACCACACCGGTGTACGTTTCGCCTCTAAGCAACCCACTTAGAGGATTTCCACTATTGGAGATTAGAGATATAACTTTGAGCAATCACGGCTTCCTAGTGTCCCACACTCAAGAACCCAATTCTCACAAGTACAAGGGCACCCCACCCAATCTCACAATTTACAAGGTTGAAACCCAACCCACAACTCTAGAAATTTTGGTGTTTAGAATACAAGAGTAACTCTCCAATAGAGTGAATATACAAATTAAAGCTCTAACAAAATGGTAACTCTCAAAGAGAGGATATGCAAATTTTAGCACTTCAAAAAAATAATTTTCTCTCTCAAGAAATAATATGTAAGTTTAACTCTTAAAATAATTTTGCTCATAAAATTTTACTCTCAAAATAATATGCAAATAAAATTGGGCAGAGAGTAAATTTGCCAATAGAGAAGAAAGTGACGCTGGAGAGAAAGAAGGAAGCAATAAAATGTTTCGTTGCTGGGATGATTTAACTCTTCATTTCCTTCCTCTATTTATAGTAGCTGAAGGTATGATTTTTGCAATTAAAGAATCATAGTGGAGCAAGGTGTCATTGCATTCTTAATTCCCTACAGCATAGAGTGGTTTGGTGGAGCATGGTTCTTCGAATATGAAATTGGTAGTGCGATCCATAATTTGCGTAGTGTGATCTGTGCTGTCTCTATTTGAATTTAAACTGAATGAGTCGTTCAATGAATTGATTCCCAACGTGAATTTTACCCCTGATACAGCATGTGAATCGATTCCTTAAAGGAATAAAATGATTCCTTCAAGAAATAAACAGCAATGAATCGATTCTTTGTGCTTTGAATCAATTCCCCTTGTTTTTCTAGCAAATGAATCGATTCCTGGGCTTTAAAAATGACATGAATTGATTCCCATGCAATATGAATCGATTCTTAAGCTTGTGAATCAATTCCTAGGCTTAATAAATCGATTCCTAGGCTAATTTTACTCCATGAATCGATTCCTATACATAGCTGTTACTTGCGTTTTGATGCATTTTGGACCCTTTTTGATACTTAATTGTATACATTTTGTTTCCTTTGATTCTTGGCACTTTTGTTGATCATTTTTCACTCGATTTAGATCTTTATGAATGTCTTGGCTTAAGTCCTTTGTTGTTCATCAAATTTAATCCTTATGCATTTAACTCTTGAATCCTTGACCCATTTTGTTTGAACTTCATGATTCAATTAATTGCTTTGCACAACGTCCTTAATATCTCTTCATTTGTTGTGTCATTATCAAAACCTATATCAACATATAAATACATATATCGCTATGCAAATTTGGTTTATTAAAAACATACTTTATCCATTTAACTTTTGAATACTATTGTATAGTTATACTTATTCCCAAAAAGTGCTCATTAAATTTATTTAAGGTGCCAATAACACCTTTCATTGTCATTTACTTTCTACCATCAGGTTAATTATTCTTTAAATTGCACATATACTATTTAAGTTGGTATTTAATTTCACTAAACGTCATTGTATATTACCGACATAAGTATTCCTTCATTTCCATTTCATTCTTATCCTTAGTAACATTTTTATGAAACTTTCTTGTACTTATAGTAACTACCATGTGGTATCACCTTCTATTTATTATAGAATTCTAGTATCTTTGGCACATGTATACATATACTTTAAATTCTTTGATTCATAATTACCTTAGTCAGTCTATTGCTTCATCACAAAACTTTTCTCAAAATTTTCCAAACTCTCATCGATTTTCTAAAATCTTCTTACTCTTTCTTTATCAACCTTTCCTTTTAGTCCTTAGTATAAAATTTGTTAATCTCTAAATTTTACTTAATAATTCAACATAATCCATAATATATTTTTCTAAGAAAAATACTTTAAAATTTCTATTCTATATCTTTGGCACATGTATACATATACCTTCTATTTCTATTTCTTCAATTCTAATATATTACTTAAATCTCATTATTTCTCTAATACTTGATCAAAACTTACTAAATTTTATGACCATTTCTTGGTAAATTTTCTTAATATTTAAAGTTTTTATTCTTTTTATTACATTATGTGTAACATCCCTGTTTTTAGTAAGCAACCTTCAACTTGTAGATTTCTAATCACGATAATTCTTCAGCGATAATTAGGGCAGAGGCCTTGTTATGAGAAGAAAAATGTAATTGAGTTGAGAAAACTCGATAAAAAGAGATATTAATTGCGTATAATAATAATATGGGTTATACCTAACGGTAAATAATAATATAATATTAGCGAGAGTAAATAAGGGACCCGTGGGCAGTCACGAATTGACTATCTGATCCCAAAAGTAGTACCTAGATAATAATCTAGTTAGAATAGTACCATCGTTCATGTAAAACAAGGAAGAATCGAGTCAATTCCTACACACCTGTTTTATGCCGAAAAGGGGCCCTCGGTTGTTCGCTTATACACTTTGGAATGCACGATCCCAGCATGGGCAGTCCCTAATTAACCGTTTTTGTATTTCAAACATGACTCCTGAAGAGCCTAAACTCTAATTCAGACCTTATCAACCCCGTTTCTTGGGAAAACTACCTAGTTAAATTGGAACCCCTAAGTTCGGCTCAAAGACTTTACTGTTTTAAGCCTAACTTTCTAATATGGTATCAAAATCAAGCAAATCTTGTCTTGGTTTCTCTAGTTTGAAAAACCTAACAATCTCTATTTCTAGTCTCAAACGTAAATTCGTAACCTATCATCATCAACATGAAGAACCAAGACGTTATGCTTAGAAAACCTGTTATTTAATTCCATTATATTTGATTAATTTACAAGAAAAATCATAACTGTCTCGTATGAGCTTAGAATCGGTTCGTTGCAATTTCTTTAATATTGTATCAAACCCCTCTACGATTCTCGTGAAGAACTCAAAAGCTAAATCATGCCCAATCGTCCCCCTCTATGACTCATCCGCGGTAAAACGCGAATATCTTTCTCATACAATGTCAGAATCACTTTATTCTTTTTTTCATGGCTTGGTATCAAAAAACCCTACAACTTTGATGAAGATCTTAAAAGCTTACTCTAAAAGGATTTTTCGTAGTAAATTAGATCTTTACAAGTAAAAATAATTTCGGAGCCCCGGAAAGCACTTTTCCTTGTTCTGGGCACAACTCCTGCTCCAGATATTAGATTTTTGCATACCATATATCGTTTCGAAGAGAAAAATAAGATCTACAATTTTCATGTTGGACACTTTTCAGATTCTTGCTGTACGAATAAGTTACTTTTTCCCTCAATGTTAAGTATTAAAAATTGTAACTAGGGTTTTATCCTGTACCGATTAAATCTAGACCCGACGACCGGATTTTCCTATTAATAGGAAGTCGCCCCCTTAAAAAATTGCTCATTCTCTTCTTTTCCCTTACGCTCTCTCTCTCCTCCATTGATGAGAAACTTAACCTCCAATCACCTCCGTTCTTCGCCGAAACCACCTCCGACCACCGTGAACCTCCACCTTTCTTCTTCTTCCACCATTTCCGCCACCCGAAACACCACAAAAACCACCATCCCCACCATTGAAACAACCCCAAACATGAACTTCCAACACCTCCCATGACTCCCCATGACCTCCATTTTCACTATTCTTTCTTCCCACGACCTCCGATCTTTGTTTCCTTTGATTTCTACCTATCAGTTTCAATTCTCGTCGCCGCAAACACTCTCCCCCACCATGGGCAGCAATCACACCACTTTCCTCACCTCTTGATGGATCATTTACATGTTTTCTCACTTCGACTCTGATTATCGCGTAGATTCTAACCGTAGAGACAAGTCGTCAATCAGAGCTACGGATTGAACGTTGAGTTTTCACCCCTGCGTCTAGTATCAAGAAAATACGACACCTCAGGTAAGGGGGCTATATTCTCGAGTATCCTGGGGTGAACAGAGTGTTCGGAAAGGTTAAGGAACCTTTGGTCTTTACCTTAATGAGGGCAGGTTTAGGTATTATTGTTAAAAATTAAGTTATTTTCCTGCCGTTAAATTAAGCCACTAAGATTTATATTAATATTTTATTGTCGTATATGTGATTAATTGGTTGTGTTCAAAATTACTAACTATGATGATTAGATGGACAAGTTAGATATTGAGTTATGAAAATATTAAGGACTATGGTTGTCTATGTGGATTCTAGCGGTTAAGTTTTCGAAAAACATGATAAACAAGGATATAAGGATGGACAGACAAATGTGATAAATGAGGATATAAGGATGGACGGGCATGTGGCCTTTATTATGTACATTTATGTTATGTCCATAGTTGTAATAATCATTGTGAAGTGTGGACTACTACCCATATCGTTATATTTATCCTCAATATGTTAACCGTGATACCTAAAGAAACCAAATCAAGAAATAATGTTGTCAGCAAATATATTATTGCTACTAATCTTATTATTATTATTATATCTTATTATTATTTTATTTTTATGATATTATTATTATTATTATTATTATTATTATTATTTTATTATTACTTACTATCGAGCATAATGGCCGGCTTTGCCGCCGCTCTTAATAGTTTATCTTATTTATTTTCTTATTTTACTTCTATTATTGAGCATAATGGTCGGCTCTGCCGCTGCTCTCAGTATTTTCTTATTTATTTAATTCTTGACATTTATATTTTGAGCATAATGGATGGCTCTACCGTCCCTCTCGTAAATCTATTTATTTTATTTATTTATATTCTGCCATTTATATTATGGGATATAATGGCCAGCTCTGCCCCTTATTGATAGTATTATTTTCTTACCATTGTTATTATTAAAATAAGAAACACATTATTTACTTCTTAACTTGAACACTATTTCAACTAAGATATAGTCGGTATATTTTCTAAACAAAATATAAATAAACTAGGTGGGACCTAACAACTTTAGGACAAATATCTCGAAGTAGGAAATACATAGATGCCCAGGGGTCAAAAGTAATAATAATAATATGCATATTGCATCATGAAAAGGATTCTTTTGTGAAAACTAGAGCATACACAGGGGGTATGCTGGAGAACATTCGCGTTCGATCCCCATGAAGGATCTTGGGAGTACAATTGAGTCGGGCATCTAATGGCTTGGATTCGCGCTCAATGTCGAACGGTCCATGGCAAGCCTAATGTACTTCGACTAAAGATAGAGTGTAACTGGGATCGCGTAGAGCCAAGTCCCATTGTTATGTGATATGAATGATGAGATGAGAGGGATCCATGTTTATGAGTAGGACTTGTGAGTCCATTTGTACCCAATGATAAGATATTATGTGTAAGGAACTTTGTGGGCTTCGATCGCTCTAGTGTGGAAACGTTGTGCCCAGGGGCAACCTGAGCAGGATGGATTCCAATGGATGAGATGATGAGAATGATGATAATGATGATGGATTGGTTTATTAGGCCCGCATGCATCATGTGACTTAATCAGATAATTCATAATAAACCTAACTCATGTTACATTGCAATATTGTTGATTGCCATAAATTATACATGTGTTGGTTAAATTGATTGTATTTTACTATTTATTAACTGGGTATGCCCGCACTGGGAACCCTCGGGGCCTAGAGTATATACTCACCCCTTAATACTTATTAATAACAGAGGAGTCAGAAAATCAGGAACCAGAATACGAGGAGCAGCTGTAAGTTGGACCAACTGGGAACGCTCGACGGACGTAGAATGTGTATAGTTAAATATATAATTAATTAAGTAATAAGACTAAGGATGACTGTATGTATTTAAGGGTGCCTGCGTTCCCGATTCTATTTAAGAGTATAATCGCTTATAATTTATGAATGACTATCTAAATTACTTAATGCTTGCTTTCACTGATCCGCTACTATTTTACTTGTACAAAAAAAAATTCCCTTATTTTTTCTAAAAACTCGTAACCTCTTAATTAAGTAGGATAACCCAGCAGAAGGATTTGTCCTAGTTAACCGAGGGTGTTACATTGGTGGTATCAGAGTATAGTCAATTCATTAAACTTGGGATGTGGACCACTAGGTTTCCACGTACTCTAAAAGAATGATAGGATAATCCATAAAACATTTAGGATGAAATCGTTATGTGGAATTCTCCACAGAACCCAAACCCTGAGCTCTTATCTTGCTATCTTTCAGTAACTTCCAATGGCTTGCCGAAACAATGACGTTATGAACGAACTCCTCACTCCAATTATAAAAGTGATAGAACGACAAGAGGCACCTCATGCCCTTGTTAGGCAAAATCAAGGACTTGTTGACTTTCCGAAAAATAACCCTACGCAATTTGTAACACCCCGAATTTTTAAAAATAAAAAGCTAAATTAAGAAAATAAATATTGAATAATTAAATATGGAATAATTAATATACTAAAATGCTAGAAATAATTTAATTAAGATTTTTGGAGACTGTTAATGAATTATTGTGACCGGATAAGCTGAAAACTGACCCGGATAAAATATGGGTGTCGGGCCAAGTATCTACGATTGAGATGTCGTTGGTCAGGGCTGTAGATAATGTTATTGGGATTCCGAATATGTATTTGGAATAATTTTTAGAATATGTATTAAGCCCGAACTAAGAGCCTGTTTGTTATAAAACGGAAAAGAATTAAGAAAGGGGCTAAAAATTAGAAACTCTTACCTCTTCACTCTCAAAATTCACGTTGGCTCTTAATCAAGAAAAGGAAAACAAAATACTTCTTCTTCCTTCTCATTATTTCCGTTCATCTTTCCCCTAAAACCCTAAGCTAAAAGGAGATACTTTTCCCTCCTCCATTGTTATTCTTCAAGAGGCTCAAGCAAAGCTTGGAGCTTGAAGTCTCTTCTCCCTTCCTTCTCTTATTTTTGTGTGGTCCTTCTCCTCTCTTGCAAACCCACTCTTTTCTTCTCTTGAGGTAAGATCACTACCATTTTTCCATGTATATGAACAAATAGTGGTAGTTTGGTTGTTAAGAACGCATTTAATGTATGTGGGTTGTTGAGAGAAGCTCCAAAAGTGGGAACCCTAAGATGGGTTGACATAAATGTAAACTTTATGAATAATTTATGAGGTTGTTGCAATTATGGTGGGGAGAAGATGGAGGTTAATGAGTATTTATGAAGGTTGGTGGGTTTGGTGGAAACCCTAACCTTGGAATTGGGGGAAATATGTAATGTAGATGGGGTTAATACTTATTGAAGAGGGAAGTGTTATAAATGATGAGATAGGAGCATTTAATGATGATTTATAATGTTGATTAGAAGTCACAATGAATGGAAAGCTCACCAAGGTGTTGGTGGGAAATTTAATATAAAAGGTGACCTAATTAATTAGGTTCTTGATAATAATGAATGGTGAGTTAAGGGAAGGAATTCCCGAAGCCTAAATGGGTAAATAAAGAAAATCCATGAATAGATCTACATGATGAAAATCATGTGTACATAGATATGTATATGTATATTGAAATGGCTTTTGAATGAATAATTGATGTGGTCCTATAATGATTGATGTAGGACTTGATAACACGGGTGAAGCGGGAACATCAACCCTAAAAGTCTACTTTTCTTGAGGTAGGAGAGGGGGTGTATTTTCTAAATGTATGAGAACATGTATAATGATAATGTATATAATGATGTAATGTGGTATGTTTACTTGAATGAATGTGATATCATATGTTTGTGATGTGAAATTGAACTTGGTGCTTTAAATGATTAATTGTGGCTTGAAGCCTTAACGAGGCTATGAGTGGCATAATATATGATGAAATGTTATGGAATCCATGTGTGGCTTGATGAATGCTTGAAATCTGTGATTATATGGATTCTTAAAATTTTATGATTGGAATATATATATGGATATGTTGGCTATGGAAAACTAATGGTGTTATTGAGTATGAGTGTACCCTAGATGAGAGGGTGAGATAGCCCATATGAGATTGAGGCATGCAAGAGCATTGCATACATAGCATGGCATGCATATCATGATGATGATTGATAAGTGGTTGCGATCACTTGATGTTAAAAATATAAAAGGGTTTGCAAGTTCCTGTGATTATTGGACCGGTGGTTGCAATCACCTGGTATTTGAAATGAAAGGCCCTACGGGACCATTGAGATTGAATGCCCATGGTTGCGATCATGAGGCGGGAGTACCCCTTGCTAGGCGGGAAACCATTATGAATTGTTGAACGTGGTTGCAATCACGAGAAAGCACCTTGCGAGGCTGCTAGAGGGAGTACCCTTTTCGAGGTGGGAAAGCCATGAATATGAATGAATGATTATGGTGGTTGCGATCACCCGTTGGTATGAAATCGGATCCGTGCATATGCATTCTAAACACTAGCATGTGCATTAGCCACAGGAGCATGGCATAGAGTGACACCCTATTGAGGGGATTGTGTGAAGAGTAAACCGAATTTCTTTTTCATATCAACTGTAAAAGGGTTAATAGTTGATGTGTTCTTATGAATTTAAATGGATATATATGTTCAATGAGTTTGATGAATGTTTGTTTTGGTGTTGATCAAATTTGCCTTAAGGAGGAATGTTTATATTGTATTCATGTATATATTATCATAATTGTAGATTTTCATCATTGAGAAAGTATACTCACTCTCCCTATGGTATATCTTTTTAGCTCCTGTGTTGTAGGGCTTGCCTATGGAGCTCTTGTGTGGAGAAGTGGTGTGAAGGAAGCCCATTTTGGTAAAGAATGCCTTGGCTGACAACATTTTGATTTTATGGTTTGTGTAGAATGTTTGTAATGTATATAGTATTCTGTATATTTTGTATAGCCATGAATTGGTATGGATGATGTATAATGATTTTGTAGGTCATGTGTGAAAATTGGAACCTACATATAAGACCAATTTTCGGTTATGACCTTGGTGATGTAAGATGCTAATGTGTGAGTGCTTGAATTTTGCTCACTTTGATGAACAAATGATAAGAATTGTGAATGATGACTTTATGTGCTGTATAATTGATGATATTTCATGATTGTCATGCATAAGTAAGGAACTAGTAGGGTCAAAATGAGTTTCATGAGTTTTGGGTAGTGTGTCGTGATTCCAATAGCTCAAATGTATGATTTCTGACTTGTGTAAATTGGAATGGGTTGATTATACCAAGAATGGACCCCTATGTTGGTCTAAATGCCTTGGGATGAGCTAAATGCTTTTATGCGCATAAATTCCTCGTTTCTAGGAATTTTTGAGTACGGCCGCTGGCCATGCGTCACGAAGGATATATTATAACTTGTGTTAAAGTTTGGTAGCATTCTAATATCATTTGCATAGGTTTAGGTATGTGAGAAGTTCATTTTCCTTATAAAATCTACATAATTTCTGCATAAGACAGGGTGTAATCGATTATTCCTGTTGACCTAATCGATTATAGGGCCTCTGTTTTTAAGGTAATCGATTACATTGAGTACTGTAATCGATTATGAACCATTCGAAGTCTTATAATCGAATATAATTGTCCCTGGAATTGATTAGGTGGGATGTCTGATGCATTACGTGAATCCCAGGAGCTCTGTAATCGATTACTACCAACTCTCTAATCGATTAGCATCGATTCCAGGAACTTTGTAATCGATTAGGATTAACAGAATAGTCGCTTACAAACCCAACAGGGACAATGTAATCGATTATTCTGAAAGTTGTAATCAATTAGTTATAACCTCTGATTCATGGTGCCATTTCTAGGAGCTCTGTAATCGATTACCTATTGTCCTATAATCGATTATGGAATGGTAATCGATTTATTCGTGCCCCGTAAATGATTAGGACCTTTGATTTATACATGGATTAATCGACTATATGAATCGGGATCGTAATGGTACTACATGAATATATCTTGCGTACTCTGATACCTTCTCATATCTTCATATATGAGATAGGTCGCATAGATCTAGGGCATTGATCAAAGCTCTCTATCTTATTTCTTTGAGGGATTAATTCTTGCAAAACGTGAAACATTTACCCCTATTTTTGGGACGTCTCAACCTGGTATTAGAGCATTATTCACTCTGTATTACTGTGATTAGTTGTTATTATTATTGGAACATGATATGCAATTGATGAATGATTGTCATTGTTGTTTGACTATGGATTGAATATGATTGCTATAAGTCTGGCCAAGCTTTCTTCACACTATTCTCCCTCAATGATGAATTCTTATGTTTTGTGAATACATACGATGCCATGATATGATGATGTGCTTTTTTGAGCTTTGAGATGAATTGGTTAATATTGGACTCCAGGATGGAGGGCCATAACTTAATTTTATGATGAGGTACTATAGTATGAGACTATAGAGGAGTTTTATGAATGAGTTTACTGATGTTAGTTAAATCTCATGTTATGATTATAGATATTGAGATGGCCCGTCGTCGTCAAGATAACGATGACGCTATAGTTAGAGCTTTGAATCGTTTTACGGATCTCCTTGAGTCGCAAAACCATGATAGACAAGAAGCGGAAAGACAGCCTGCTCCTGCTGTTCAAGGTACTCAGGGCCTTGACATGTTCTTAAAGTGGAAACCGTCTGAATTTCATGGTGGATTCAGGCCCGAACAAGCCTATGTTTGGATCCAAAAGATGTTGAGCGGATCTTCGATAGTTTCGAATGTAATGAGCTCCAGAAAGTGGAGTATGCAGTTTTTATGATGAGAGATGAAGCTGAGACTTGGTGGAGACTCACCAAGAGTAGAATGATTGCTACTGCTATTCCCTTAACTTGGGAAAACTTTAAGCTTTAACTCATGAGGAAATATATGCCCTAAAGCTACAAGAGTAAAAAGGAACTCGAGTTCATGGGACTCAAGCAAGGCACAATCACGGTGGAAGAGTATGCTTCCAAATTCGAAGAACTTTGTGAATTCTACCCTCCTTATCAACAAGAGGGAACTGAAGCCTCAAAATGCATGAAGTTCGAGAACGGTCTACGCCCTGATATTCAAAGGGGAATTTGTCATCAAGAAATCTAAAGCGTCATGGTACTTGTGAATAAGTGTCGTATTTATGAAGAACATGCTCCCCCGGATCATTCCAAATTTGACTCTAAGTTGAAGGGTCAATCTTCTAGTTTCAAGAGGCAAGGAAATTTCAGAAGGGGACGTTTTCATAAGGGTGCTCATTCAAATGTCCAAGCTAGAGGCGGTGGACATGGTAACACTTTTGGCCGGGGCAATGTAAATGCCAATGGGCTGAGATGCTATAGGTGTGGTGGTCCATACTATGTTCATGAATGTGTGCATTGTGAGGATGTGGTGTGTTTTAATTGTGATCAAGTGGGATATATCTGTCCTGCCTGTCCTATGCTTGCAAGACCGGCTCCGGTACAAGCTAATACTCCTAACCGTGCTAACGTACCCGCTTATGTGAATCGTGGAGGTCACAATGGTGGTCGGGGCCGTGGTAATGGAAACAATGGTGGTCGAAATGGTGGCCGAGGTGGCTATAATGGTGGAAAGCATGGGAATGGTCGAGGAAATGGCAATGGTGCTCGTGATGGAAATAGGAATGGTGGAAATCTTCAACCCAATGCCGGAAGAGTATTTGCTGTGACCGGTGAGGAAGTATCACAAGCAGATAATTTAGTTGAAAGTAAGTGTGAAATACTCGGACATGCAGTGCATGTTATTTATGATTCAGGTGCAACTCACTCTTTTATATCTGAGGATTATGTTCGGCGATTGAGATTGCCGGTATGTTTAATCAAAAATGCCCTGGTGGTTACCACCCCAACCGGTACTTATCTCAGATCGGTTAACCGATGTAATGATGTCGATATGCTCCTAGAAGGGAGAAAATTTGTTGTGTCTTTTATTTGCTTGCCTCTGAAGGGATTAGAGATCATACTTGGTATGGATTGGCTTTCCACCAATAAAGTTTTAGTCGATTGTCAACAACGGACCGTTATTTTCCCTTCTTCTGATGTGGGATAATTCAATGTGCAAGGTATAGCTCAACTTTGCGTATTACTATCTCTTGCCGATGGGACGAGTGGTCCTGATCCCCTTAGTATCCCTGTGGTGTCTGAATTCCTAGATGTGTTTCCTGAGGAGATACCCGGTTTACCACCTCCATGGGAGGTTGAGTTTGCTATCGATCTTGTACCTGGTGCAGAACCGGTGTCTACCGCTCCTTATAGGATGTCTCCTATGGAGTTGGCTGAACTCAAGAAGCAAGTTGAGGAGCTACTTGAGAAGGAGTTTGTTCGACCCAGTGTGTCACCCTGGGGAGCTCCTGTTTTATTGGTCAAGAAGAAGGATGGAATCAAGCCGCTGTGTGTAGACTACCGCCAATTGAACAAGTTGACGATAAAGAATAGATACCCCTTACCTCGTATCGATGATCTGTTGGATCAATTCAGGGGTGCGGTGGTGTTTTCAAAGATTGATTTGCGTTCTGGTTACCATCAAATTTGGGTGAGAACCGAAGACATTCTGAAGACTGCGTTTAGGACGCGATATGGCCATTATGAGTATGTTGTAATGCCATTTGGAGTGACTAATGCTCTGTAACATCCCGATTTAAAAATTAACTACCAAACGGAATTAAGCCATTAAAATGATTATTGCAAAATAGAGATTTCTTGTTAATTATAAGTAACCCAATTAACTTAATTTAAGAAATAATAGCTGATTAATTATGAATAATGATGATGGCTGGATGATTGTGATTGGTGCTTGTGGCTGAGTGGAACTGTCGGATTTACGCTTTCCCACCCCACTCTTCTCTTCCTCGTGCACGTATATATATATAAGCCTATGGTCACTAATGTTACTCATCTTTCTTCAGACTCCCTCTTCCTCTACTGCTTCATTCTCTCTTCTCTTCTTGTGTCTTCTCTTCTCTTCCTCGTTCTTCGTCTTCTTCCCCTGTTCACTGTTCCGTTCCTGGAAACGCACGATGACGATACTGCAGAAGACTTGGAGTTCCTTCTGCTGGTAAGGGACGATCATCAGGGTGGAAGACGAACAGCTCCCTGTTCCACGGTGCGACTACGTTCAAGGAGGCCTGAACGAGTGTGAGCCTGGGCGAGGCAATCAGAGGCAAAGGACCAGCGTCGGGAAACAGAGGAACCCCTCGATTTCCTTCAGTAGGTAGGGGGCGCTTTGCATTTCAAATGCATAGCTTGTGAACGGACTCCGAGTGAAGTATTACTCATGCATGTGTGTTTGAAGGTGTTTGCTATGAAATATGTATATGATTGACTGCTTTTGTATACCGAGACATGCGATGATTGAATCTGATGGTAGTTCTCTTATATTTGATATATGTGGTTATGAGATACACTGTTGGGTATGTGGATGCATGTGTGAGTCATGGGACCGTGTGTGAATGTAGTGCATGTATCTTAAGTTGCCATATTGAGTCTAGTTAATTATTTTACTTGTGAATGCATAAAGTAGAGATTCCCGACACCGAGAGCTGGTGGGCGAATACTATTGATTCTGACAGAATGTTATATTCAAATATGAGATGTTGTTGTTGTGCATGTTGACGTGACTTCTGGGCGCTCTGTTCGGGGGGACAATGGGTAGATCCTGATTGCTATCTTATATTATCATGCATGTGAATGTTGGAAAATGAATTTGTGCTGCTATGAGATGATGAATGAATTGCATGCAGAGTGTGGTTATGACACGGGAAAGGAGGAGTATTATTGTATTGGCAAATACATAGGAAATGTAATTAAAAGACCTTGAGTTGGACTCAAGGCAGTGCCGAGTGCACTAGCGTTGGACGCTTAAAGTCTTGAGTTGGACTCAAGCAAGCCCACCGGTTTGACTCGGGGCTGCCCGTAACACTTCCGTTGTCGCTTGGAGTGATTGTGTTACATATGAGGGCAAACGGTTTGGTACCAGTAAAACGGCCGGACCAGCTTGGAGCTGGAGGAAAAAGGCTTGGAGCCTATGTTGCAACGTAAAAATTTGTAATAAAGTGGGGGTCAGATCCGACTGTAGTAAACATGTGTGCATTATATATATGTGCTCTTATACTGTGACGAATTTATTATGTGCAGGTATGTGTGTCGGAAGTGATATGATTTATATAGCTGTGTATTAAATGTACGAATTTCGATTGCATGGTACTGTTATATGTAGATATACTAGAGGGCAGCTAACATATAATTACTTGAAATGTGATGTTGTATGGTGAAAGGTCTACGGGTTTCCGAGTTATTAACTGTCATTTTAAATGTAAAAGCTCACCCCTGCTGTGGCAATATTTTCAATGAATGTCTCTCGGAACTACGAGTGAGGTGGAGCTGCTTGCCGAGTGGATTGGCTGTGCACTATGGAACTATATGTATATATGTAGATACTGTGTATGATGTTTTGGTTAAGCCTTGGCCGGCTCGTGTTTTGATATTAGTCCTTTAAAACAGAATTGAATCCCTTTGGGTTGGGGCATGACATTGTGCTTGTAATTATTTATATACACTCCTATATATATATATATACGTTTATGCCATGCTGTATGTCTATTCCATTCTGTGCGTGATGTCCGAGTAGCATATATTCATGTCCTTCCGAGTGTGTATGGATGGTATGGCTTAGTATAAGGGAAGCCAAGTTATGGTCTAGAGAGTGAGTTCGTGACTTTGTCACCGAGTGAGGGGAGGTTTAGATGTTCCGAGTGAATGAGGTTATATAACTCTGAGTGGGGATTGACGTGGAAGATTTCCCGAATGATAAGCTGTTAGGATTTTGGAGTAGAGAGCCTAAATATACTTTCGAGTAAGAACTGGCTGAGTGAGTATTTTCTGACTGGAGAGTAACCTATCAGATTCCGAGTGAAATCCGTGTAGAGAACTTATAGAAAGTTAGGAAGTTCTTAGGGAAGGTTTAAGTTAGCAAGAGGGCTTGGGTAGGAAAGACTATACTTGCCAAGAGAGAAACGAGTGGAATACCCGAGTGGTAGAAGACTAAGGAAGATAGTCCGAGTGAAAACACCCTTGGTTTCCGAGTGGGATAGTTATCATTTCTGTGCGGTCATCAATTGTGTTCTGTATAGGATGAGGTTATGAAGTGTAAGGTAACTCCTGAAGGTAGTTAGTAGGTATAAAGTTTAATCTGAATGAATTGTGGGTAAAGCCCCTTCCGAATGAACATAGACTCTGAAATCCGAGTGATGGGTTTACCGAGTGGAGATTACTCGCTGCAGCGAACAAAGTATTCGCCCAGCGAGTTTGAACTGATAAGAAGGCTGTTGCATTTGGCTTCGCTTAAGCGTAGGGTCCTTCGCTCGAGAAAGTGGGCAGTCTCGCTCAAGCGTGCTGGATCTCGCTTGAGCGAGTGTACGCTATGTTGGCCTTCGCTTGAACGCTTCTGTGACTTCCGCTGTATGCCTGTTCTGATCGGTTTTGTCTTTCTCCTGCCTTCCATGCCCTTATTCTTGTGCCCGATTCTACTTAGTCTTTTTGGAAAAAAAAATTTCCCTATTCTGGGATTTATTTATTTATTTATTAAATTAGGGTGTTACATGCTCCAGCGGTGTTCATGAGCTACATGAACCGTATCTTTCACGAATACCTGGATCGTTTCGTTGTGGTATTCATCAATGATATCTTAGTGTATTCCAAGAGCCGTAAGGAACACGAGGAACATTTGAAAGTGGTGTTGAACATTCTTAGAGAGAACCAGTTATACGCTAAGCTTTCTAAATACGAGTTTTGGTTGATGAGCGTCCAGTTTCTTGGACATGTGATATCTGAAAATAGTGTTTCGGTGGATCCTTCCAAGGTTGAAGCCGTTATGGCATGGTCTAGACCTACGTCGGTTACAGAAATCAGGAGTTTCCTTGGACTTGCCGGTTATTATCGAAGGTTTTTCTCGTCTTGCTAAACCTTTGACAAACTTGATAAGGAAGAACCAACCTTTTGTATGGACGGTTGAATGTGAGAGATGCTTTGAAAAGTTAAAGATGAGGCTGACTTCTGCGCCTATCTTGGCATTACCTGATTTACAAGAAGACTTTGTGGTGTATTGCGATGCTTCTAAGCACGGGCTTAGATATGTGTTAATGCAAAGGGAACGTGTTATAGCTTATGCTTCACGCCAGTTGAGACCCCATGAAGTTAACTACCCGACTCACGATTTGGAGTTGGCGGCGGTTGTGTTCGCCTTGAAGATTTGGTGTCACTATCTCTATGGTTCGAAGTTCATGGTCTTTAGTGACCACAAAAGCCTGAGAAACCTCTTTGATCAGAAGGAATTAAATATGCGTCAGAGGAGATGGATGGAATTCCTAAAGGACTATGAATTTGAACTAAGGTATCATCCGGGAAAAGCCAATGTTGTTGCCGATGCTCTTAGTCGGAAGCCCTTGCATGTGTCGGCCATGATGGTCAAAGAATTTGAAATGATTGAAGAATTTCGGAATTTGAATGTTGGAACTGAGATTCAATCTCCCAAGAAACTATGTTTTGCTACCTTAAAGATATGCAATGAGTTTTTAGAGCTTGTAAATGAGAAACAAGGGGATGATGATTATTTACAAGAGATGAGAAGATCTCAAGGCGATGGGAAAAATTTATTCCTTATGAAAGGTGTTGATGGTTTGTGGCGAGTAAAAGGTCGCGTATATGTACCTTCATTTGGAGATTTGAGACACACGGTGCTTGAGGAAGCACATAAAAACATTTTTAGCATTTACCCTGGTGCAACCAAGATGTACCATGATGTAAAGAAGAATTTTTGGTGGCCCGGAATGAAGCGTGATGTTGCCAACTTTGTAGCTTCGTGTCTTACTTGCCAAAAGGCGAAGGTAGAGCATCAGAGACCTTTGGGTACTTTAAGACCGCTTGATATTCCCGTTTGGAAGTGGGATGCAATTGCCATAGACTTTGTGTCTGGATTGCCAAGGACGAGGTCCAGATATGATGGAATCTGGGTTATTGTGGATCGTTTGACAAAGAGTGCACATTTTCTGTCGATCAGTATGAAGAGTTCTTTGCAGGATTTGGCACAGCTATACATTCAGAAGATTGTGAGGTTACATGGTGTGCCATCAAGTATTGTTTCTGATCGTGACCCCCGATTTACTTCCCGATTCTGGGGAAGCCTACATGAAGCTATAGGCTCAAATTTGAAGCTAAGCTCGGCGTACCATCCTCAGACTGATGGACAATCTAAGAGGACTATTTAGAGTCTTGAGGACTTATTACGTGCTTGTGTTTTGGAGCACGGTGGTTCGTCGGAGAAATATCTGCCTCTGATCGAATTCACTTACAATAACAGTTTTCACTCTAGTATCGGTATGGCACCATACGAGGCATTATATGGAAGGAGGTGTCAAACCCCTTTATGTTGGCTTGAAGTTGGTGAGAACTTGGCCTTAGGGCCTGAGATTGTTGAGGAAACCACTTAACAGATCAAGATAATCCGAGAGAAAATGAAAATCGCTCAAGATCGACAGAAGAGCTATTATGATAAGAGAAGGAAGCCAGTTGAATTTCAAGTTGGCGATCATGTGTTCTTACGAGTCTCGCGTGATAAGGGTATTGGAAGAGCTTTGAAAAGTAGGAAATTAAGCCCTAAATTCATTGAACCCTATGAGATCTTGGAGCGGATTAGAGATGTCGCTTATCGGATTGCGCTCCCTCCACAGCTTGTAAACCTACATAATGTGTTCCACATGTCGCAGTTAAGGAAGTACATTCATGATCCTTTGCATGTGATCTCCATTGATGATGTTGATGTGCGGGATGACTTGTCCATCCCTCCCTTTTCGACTCGTATTGTTGAGTATTCCATGAAGAGGTTGCGGAATAAAATGGTACCTTTGGTGAAGGTAGCTTGGAAGCATGGGAACGTTGAGACACTCACCTGGGAACGTGAGGATGATATTCGTGAACGGTATCCTCACGCATTCGAATCCGGTATGTCAAATTTCGGGGACGAAATTTCTTTTGAGGTAGGGTGGATTGTAACACCCCGAATTTTTAAAAATAGAAAGCTAACTTAAGAAAATAAATATTGAATAATTAAATGTGGAATAATTAATATCCCACAATGCTAGAAATAATTTAATTAAGATTTTCGGAGACTATTAGTGAATTATTGTGACCGGATAAGCTGAAAACTGACCCGGATAAAATATGGGTGTCGGACCAAGTATCTCCAATTGAGATGCCGTTGGTCAGGGCTGTAGATAATGTTATTGGGATTCCGAATATGTATTCGGAATAATTTTTAGAATATGTATTGAGCCCGAACTAAGAGCCTATTTGTTATAAAATGGAAAAGAATTAAGAAAGGGGCTAAAAATTAGAAACTCTCACCTCTTCACTCTCAAAATTCACGTTGGCTCTTAATCAAGAAAAGGAAAACAAAATACTTCTTCTTCCTTCTCATTATTTCCGTTCATCTTTCCCCTAAAACCCTAAGCTAAAAGGAGATACTTTTCCCTCCTCCATTGTTATTCTTCAAGAGGCTCAAGGAAAGCTTGGAGCTTGAAGTCTCTTCTCCCTTCCTTCTCTTATTTTCTTGTGGTCCTTTTCCTCTCTTGCAAACCCACTCTTTTCTTCTATTGAGGTAAGATCACTTCCATTTTTCCATGTATATGACCAAATAGTGGTAGTTTGGGTGTTAAGAAAGCATTTAATGTATGTGGGTTATTGAGAGAAACTCCAAAAGTGGGAACCCTAAGATGGGTTGACATAAATGTAAGCTTTATGAATAATTAATGAGGTAGTTGCAATTATGGTAGGGAGAAGATGGAGGTTAATGAGTATTTATGAAGGTTGGTGGGTTTAGTGGAAACCCTAACCTTGGAATTGGGGGAAATGTGTAATGTAGATGGGGTTAATACTTATTGAAGAAGGAAGTGTTATAAATGGTGAGTTAAGGGAAGGTGACCTAATTAATTAGGTTGTTACTTGATAATAATGAATGGTGAGTTAAGGGAAGGAATTCCCGAAGCCTAAATGGGTAAATAAAGAAAATCCATGAATAGCTCTACATGATGAAAATCATGTGTACATAGATATGTATATATATATATATATTGAAATGGCTTTTGAATGAATAATTGATGTGGTCCTATAATGATTGGTGTAGGACTTGATAACACGGGTGAAGTGGGAACATCAAACCCGGAAGTCTACTTCTCTTGAGGTAGGAGAGGGGGTGTATTTTCTAAATGTATGAGAACATGTATAATGATAATGTATATGATGATGTAATCTGGTATGTTTACTTGAATGAATGTGATATCATATGTTTGTGATGTGAAATTGAACTTGGTGCTTTAAATGATTAATTGTGGATTGAAGCCTTAACGAGGCTATGAGTGGCATATTATATAATGAAATGTTATGGAATCCATGTGTGGCTTAATGAATGCTTAAAATCTGTGATTATATAGATTCTTGAAATTTTATGATTGGAATATATATATGGATATGTTGGTTATGGAAAACTAATGGTGTTATTGAGTATGAGTGTACCCTAGATGAGAGGGTGAGATAGCCCATATGAGATTGAGGCATGCATGAGCATTGCATACATAGCATGGCATGCATATCATGATGATGATTGATAAGTGGTTGTGATCACTTGATTGATAAGTGGTTACGATCACGAGAAAGCACCTTGCGAGGCTGCTAGAGGGAGTACCCTTTTCGAGGCTGGAAACCCATGAATATGAATGAAGGATTATGGTGGTTGCGATCACCCGTTGGTATGAAATCGGATCCGTGCATATACGTTCTAAACACTAGCATATGCATTAGCCACAGGAGCATGGCATAGAGTGACACCCTGTTGAGGAGATTATGTGAAGAGTAAATGGAATTTCCTTTTCATATCAACTGTAAAAGGGTTAATGGTTGATGTGTTCTTATGAATTTAAATGGATATATATGTTCAGTGAGTTTGATGAATGTTTGTTTTGGTGTTGATCAAATTTTCCTTAAGGAGGAATGTTTATATTGCATTCATGTATATATTATCACAATTGTAGATTTTCATCATTGAGAAAGTATACTCACTCTCCCTGTGGTATATCTTTTTAGTTCCTGTGTTGTAGGGCTTGCCTTTGGAGCTCTTTTGTGGAGAAGTGGTGTGAAGGAAGCCCATTTTGGTAAAGAATGCCTTGGCAGCAACATTTTGATTTTATGGTTTGTGTAGAATGTTTGTAATGTATATAGTATTCTGTATATTTTGTATAGCCATGAATTGGTATGGATGATGTATAATGATTTTGTAGGTCATGTGTGAAAATTGGAACCTACATATAAGACCAATTTTTGGTTATGACCTTGGTGATGTAAGATGCTAAATGCCTATGTTGCTCTAAATGCCTATGTTGACCTTGATACCAAGAATGGACCCCTATGTTGCTCTAAATGCCTTGGAATGAGCTAATTGCATTTATGCGCATAAATTCCTCGTTTCTAGGAATTTTTGAGTATGGCCGCTGGCCATGCGTCACGAAGGATATATTATAACTTGTGTTAAAGTTTGGTAGCATTCTAATATCATTTGCATAGGTTTAGGTATGTGAGAAGTTCATTTTCCTTATAAAATCTACATAATTTCTACATAAGACAGGGTGTAATCGATTATTCCTATTGACCTAATCGATTATAGGGCCTCTGTTTTTAAGGTAATCGATTACATTGAGTACTGTAATCGATTATGAACCATTCGAAGTCTTATAATCGAATAGAATTATCCCTGTAATTGATTAGGTGGGATGTCTGATGCATTACATGAATCCCAGGAGCTCTGTAATCGATTACTACCAACTCTCTAATCGATTAGCATCGATTCCAGGAACTTTGTAATCGATTAGGGTTAACAGAATAGTCAATTACGAACCCAACAGGGACAATGTAATCGATTATTCTGAAAGTTGTAATCGATTAGTTATAACCCCTGATTCATGGTGCCATTTCCAGGAGCTCTGCAATCGATTACCTATTGAACTGTAATCGATTATGGAATGGTAATCGATTTATTTGTGCCCCGTAAATGATTAGGACCTTTGATTTATACATGGATTAATCGACTATATGAATCGAGATCATAATGGTACTACATGAATATATCTTGCGTACTCTGATACCTTCTCATATCTTCATATATGAGATAGGTCGCATAGATCTAGGGCATTGATCAAAGCTCTCTATCTAATTTCTTTGAGGGATTAATTCTTGCAAAACATGAAAAATTTACCCCTATTTTTGGGGCGTCTCAACCTGGTATCAGAGCATTATTCGCTCTGTATTAATGTGATTAGTTGTTATTATTATTGGAACATGATATGCAATTGATGAATGATTGTCATTGTTGTTTGACTATGGATTGAATATGATTGCTATAAGTCCGGCCAAGCTTTCTTCACACTATTCTCCCTCAATGATGAATTCTTATGTTTTGTGAATGCATACAATGCCATGATATGATGATGTGCTTTTATGAGCTTTGAGATGAATTGGTTGATATTGGACTCTAGGATGGAGGGCCATAACTTAATTTTATGATGAGGTACTATAGTATGAGACTATAGAGGAGTTTTATGAATGAGTTTACTGATGTTAGTTAAATCTCATGTTATGATTATAGATATTGAGATGGCCCGTCGTCGTCAAGATAATGATGACGCTATAGTTAGAGCTTTGAATCGTTTTGCGGATCTCCTTGAGTCGTAAAACCATGATAGAAAAGAAGCGGAAAGACAGCCTGCTCCTGCTGTTCAAGGTACTCAGGGCCTTGACATGTTCTTGAAGTGGAAACCGTCTGAATTTCATGGTGGATTCAGGCCCGAACAAGCCTATGTTTGGATCCAAAAGATGTTGAGCGGATCTTCGATAGTTTCGAATGTAATGAGCTCTAGAAAGTGCAGTATGTTGTTTTTATGATGAGAGATGAAGCTGAGACTTGGTGGAGACTCACCAAGAGTAGAATGATTGCTGCTGCTATTCCCTTGACTTGGGAAAACTTTAAGCTTGAACTCATGAGGAAATATATGCCCGAAAGCTACAAGAGTAAAAAGGAACTCGAGTTCATGGAACTCAAGCAAGGCACAATGACGGTGGAAGAGTATACTTCCAAATTCGAAGAACTTTATGAATTCTACCCTCCTTATCAACAAGAGGGAACAGAAGCCTCAAAATGCATGAAGTTCGAGAACGGTCTACACCCTGATATTCAAAGGGGAATTTGTCATCAAGAAATCCGAAGCTTCACGGTACTTATGAATAAGTGCCGCATTTATGAAGAACATGCTCCCCCACATCATTCCAAATTTGACTCTAAGTTGAAGGGTCAATCTTCTAGTTTCAAGAGGCAAGGAAATTTCAGAAGGGGACGTTTTCAGAGGGGTGCTCATTCAAATGTCCAAGCTAGAGGCGGTGGACATAGTAACACTTTTGGCCGGGGCAATGTAAATGCCAATGGGCCGAGATGCTATAGGTGTGGTGGTCCACACTATGTTCATGAATGTGTGCATCGTGAGGATGTGGTGTGTTTTAATTGTGATCAAGTGGGACATATTCGTCCTGCCTGTCCTACGCTTGCAAGACCGGCTTCGGTACAAGCTAATACTCCTAACCATGCTAACGTACCCGCTTATGTGAACCGTGGAGGCCACAATGGTGGTCGAGGCCGTGGTAATGGAAACAATGGTGGTCGAAATGGTGGCCGAGGTGGCTATAATGGTGGAAGGCATGGCAACGGTCGAGGAAATGGCAATGGTGCTCGTGATGAAAATAGGAATGGTGGAAATCTTTAACCCAATGCCGGAAGAGTATTTGCTGTGACCAGTGAGGAAGCAGTACAAGCAGATAATTTAGTTGAAAGTAAGTGTGAAATACTCGGACATGCAGTGCATGTTATTTATGATTCGGGTGCAACTCACTCTTTTATATCCGAGGATTATGTTCGGCGATTAAGATTGCCGGTATGTTTAATGAAAAATGCCCTGGTGGTTACCACCCCAACCGGTACTTATCTCAGATCGGTTAACCGATGTAATGATGTCGATATGCTCCTAGAAGGGAGAAGATTTGTTGTGTCTTTTATTTGCTTGCCTCTGAAGGGATTAGAGATCATACTTGGTATGGATTGGCTCTCCACTAATAAAGTTTTAGTCGATTGTCAACAACGGACCGTTATTTTCCCTTCTTCTGATATGGGATAATTCAATGTGCAAGGTATAGCTCAACTTTGCGTATTACTATCTCTTGCCGATGGGACGAGTGGTCCTGATCCCCTTAGTATCCCTGTGGTGTCTGAATTCCTGGATGTGTTTCCTGAGGAGATACCCGGTTTACCACCTCCACGGGAGGTTGAGTTTGCTATCGATCTTGTACCTGGTGCAGAACCGGTGTCTACCGCTCCTTATAGGATGTCTCCTATGGAGTTGGCTGAACTCAAGAAGCAAGTTGAGGAGCTGCTTGAGAAGGAGTTTGTTCGACCCAGTGTGTCACCCTGGGGAGCTCCTGTTTTATTGGTCAGAAGAAGGATGGAACCATGTCGTTGTGTATAGACTACCGCCAATTGAACAAGTTGACGATAAAGAATAGATACCCCTTACCTCGTATCGATGATCTGTTGGATCAATTCAGGGGTACGGTGGTGTTTTCGAAGATTGATTTGCGTTCTGGTTACCATCAAATTCGGGTGAGAACCAAAGACATTCTGAAGGCTGCGTTTAGGACGCGATATGGCCATTATGAGTATGTTGTAATGCCATTTGGAGTGACTAATGCTCCAGCGGTGTTCATGAGCTACATGAACCGCATCTTTCATGAATACCTAGATCGTTTCATTGTGGTATTCATCAATGATATCTTAGTGTATTTCAAGAGCCGTGAGGAACACGAGGAACATTTGAAAGTGGTGTTGAACATTCTTAGAGAGAACCAGTTGTACTCTAAGCTTTCTAAATGCGAGTTTTGGTTGATGAGCGTCCAGTTTCTTGGACATGTGATATCCGAAAATGGTGTTTCAGTGGATCCTTCCAAGGTTGAAGCCGTTATGGCATGGTCTAGACCTACGTCGGTTACAGAAATTAGGAGTTTCCTTGGACTTGCCGGTTATTATCGAAGGTTTTTCTCGTCTTGCTAAACCTTTGACGAACTTGATAAGGAAGAACCAACCTTTTGTATAGACGATTGAATGTGAGAGATGCTTTAAAGAGTTAAAGATGAGGCTGACTTCTGCGCCTATCTTGGCATTACCTGATTTACAAGAAGACTTTGTGGTGTATTGCGATGCTTCTAAGCACGGGCTTGGATATGTGTTAATGCAAAGGGAACGTGTTATAGCTTATGCTTCACGCCAGTTGAGACCCCATGAAGTTAACTACCCGACTCACGATTTGGAGTTGGCGGCGGTTGTGTTCGCCTTGAAGATTTGGCGTCACTATCTCTATGGTTTGAAGTTCATGGTCTTTAGTGACCACAAAAGCCTGAGAAACCTCTTTGATCAGAAGGAATTAAATATGCGTCAGAGAAGATGGATGGAATTCCTAAAGGACTATGAATTTGAACTAAGGTATCATCCGGGAAAAGCCAATGTTGTTGTTGATGCTCTTAGTCGGAAGCCCTTGCATGTGTCGGCCATGATGGTCAAAGAATTTGAAATGATTGAAGAATTTCAGAATTTGAATGTTGGAACCGAGATTCAAGCTCCCAAGAAACTATGTTTTGCTACCTTGAAGATATGCAATGAGTTTTTAGAGCTTGTAAATGAGAAACAAGGGGATGATGATTATTTACAGGAGATGAGAAGATCTCAAGGCGATGGGAAAAATTTATTCCTTATGGAAGGTGTTGATGGTTTGTGGCGAGTAAAAGGTCGCGTATATGTACTTTCATTTGGAGATTTGAGACACAAGGTGCTTGAGGAAGCACATAAAAACATTTTTAGCATTCACCCTGGTGCAACCTAACATCCCTGTTTTTAGTAGCAGTCTTATTTGGTAAATTTTGAAGTATGAAAGGTCTGTAAGTGAGAATTGGTAAATAAATACTCTGTAGATGGTCTGTAATATCACAAGAATTTCATTTTTGTGTGTAATTATGGAATTTATATAGACCAATAAAGCAATTATTCAAATTCCGAGTGAAAAAGGGCTCTGTTCCGAGTGACAGAGAGAAATTTTGAGTGAAGGATTTGAAATTCAAAGTGTAGGATGAAATTCCGAGTGTAAGGTTATGTTGTCTGAGTAACATATGACTGAGAGGGTTACTACCGAGTGGAATCCTGGTTTCGGAGACATTGGGAGTGAAGTGTGTTCAAGAGAACCATTTTTGGGTGAAAATTCTGAGTCAAAGCACCCTTGAATGACTTGTTTCCGAGTCAAACCTTGCCAAGTGCTTCCTTTTCCGAATGAAACTTCTGTGATTATAGTATTCCGAGTAAAGGGACTCAGTCAGGGATATATCCGAGTTCAATCTGAGTAAGTTTGTCCAAGTCAGGACTTCCCTAGTGAGGAAGGGGATAGCATTCCAGGTAGAAAGATCTCCGAGTGTGGTATTTTGGGCAGTGGAGTTTCGAGTAGGGGTATATCTGAGCCCAGTGTAACCTGTCTTGAGTGGCATGCCCCAAATATGAAATGCCGAGTGGAATATAGTGATGGAAACCCATTCCAAGTAGAATATAAGGCTTAGAACCAATTTTTGAGTGAGGCTTATGTTTATGACTCCTTTTCCGAGTGGTGAGAGCCTTAAAGAATTTCGAGTGAAACGTATTTTGAGAAAGGATAGTCTATGTGTTGCTAAGAGATGAATAGCTAAGTGAACCCCGAGTGGGGAAGGACTTAAATGCTCCTGAGTGGTAAAATCCGAGTGAACCTCTTCTGAGGGAAGAAGGGTTGTGATGGTTTTGATTGAGGTATACTCTAGGAGTAATATTCCGAGTAAACGATGTGTATATTCCGATTGATTAAGGGTAACATGTATTCCAAGTGGCTAAGTATGAAATAAGTCCGAGTAAGACTTCACTTAGTGAATCCCTCCGAGTGATGTGGAGTTTGAATAAATCTGAGTGGACAAGATTTCATTAGGTCTGAGTGAGACAGTTTAGTGAATTCCTCCGAGTGATGAGAGGTCAGAGTAATGCCGAATGGAACTTGATGGTGGAGTGCGAGGGTGTAACTCCGAGTGGGGGATTGGCACCTATGGGGATTTATGGGTGTTATACGAGGATGATATTCGTGAACGGTATCCTCACGCATTCGAATCCGGTATGTCAAATTTCGGGGACGAAATTTCTTTTGAGGTGGGGTGGATTGTAACACCCCGAATTTTTAAAAATAGAAAGCTAAATTAAGAAAATAAATATTGAATAATTAAATATGGAATAATTAATATCCCAAAATGCTAGAAATAATTTAATTAAGATTTTCGGAGACTATTAGTGAATTATTGTGACCGGATAAGCTGAAAACTGACCCAGATAAAATATGGGTGTCGGACAAGGTATCTCCGATTGAGATGCCGTTGGTTAGGGCTGTAGATAATGTTATTGGGATTCCGAATATGTATTCGGAATAATTTTTAGAATATGTATTGAGCCCGAACTAAGAGCCTATTTGTTATAAAACGGAAAAGAATTAAGAAAGGGGCTAAAAATTAGAAACTCTCACCTCTTCACTCTCAAAATTCACGTTGGCTCTTAATCAAGAAAAGGAAAACAAAATACTTCTTCTTCCTTCTCATTATTTCCCTTCATCTTTCCCCTAAAACCCTAAGCTAAAAGGAGATACCTTTCCTTCCTCCATTGTTATTCTTCAAGAGGCTCAAGGAAAGCTTGGAGCTTGAAGTCTCTTCTCCCTTCCTTCTCTTATTTTCATGTGGTCCTTCTCCTCTCTTGTAAACCCACTCTTTTCTTCTATTGAGGTAAGAACACTACCATTTTTCCATGCATATGAGCAAATAGTGGTAGTTTGGGTGTTAAGAAAGCATTTAATGTATGTGGGTTGTTGAGAGAAACTCCAAAAGTGGGAACCCTAAGATGGGTTGACATAAATGTAAGCTTTATGAATAATTAATGAGGTAGTTGCAATTATGGTGGGGAGAAGATGGAGGTTAATGAGTATTTATGAAGGTTGGTGGGTTTAGTGGAAACCCTAACCTTGGAATTAGGGGAAATATGTAATGTAGATGGGGTTAATACTTATTGAAGAAGGAAGTGTTATAAATGGTGAGTTAAGGGAAGGTGACCTAATTAATTAGGTTGTTACTTGATAATAATGAATGGTGAGTTAAGGGAAGGAATTCCCGAAGCCTAAATGGGTAAATAAAGAAAATCCATGAATAGCTCCACATGATGAAAATCATGTGTACATAGATATGTATATGTATATTGAAATGTCTTTTGAATGAATAATTGATGTGGTCTTATAATGATTAGTGTAGGACTTGATAACACGGGTGAAGCGGGAACATCAACCCCGGAAGTCTACTTCTCTTGAGGTAGGAGAGGGGGTGTATTTTCTAAATGTATAATGATAATGTATATGATGATGTAATGTGGTATGTTTACTTGAATGAATGTGATATCATATGTTTGTGATGTGAAATTGAACTTGGTGCTTTAAATGATTAATTGTGGATTGGAGCCTCAACGAGGCTATGAGTGGCATAATATATAATGAAATGTTATGGAATCCATGTGTGGCTTGATGAATGCTTAAAATCTGTGATTATATAGATTCTTGAAATTTTATGATTGGAATATATATATGGATATGTGGCTATGGAAAATAATGGTGTTATTGAGTATGAGTGTACCCTAGATGAGAGGGTGAGATAGCCCATATGAGATTGAGGCATGCATGAGCATTGCATACATAGCATGGCATACATATCATGATGATGATTGATAAGTGGTTGTGATCCCTTGATGTTGAAAATATAAAAGGGTTTGCAAGTTCCTGTGATTATTGGACTGGTGGTTGCGATCACCTGGTATTTGAAATGAAAGGCCCTGCGGGACCATTGAGATTGAATGCCCATGGTTGTAATCTTGAGGCGGGAGTACCCCTTGCGAGGCGGGAAACCATTATGAATTGTTGAACATGGTTGCGATCACGAGAAAGCACCTTGCGAGGGTGCTAGAGGGAGTACCCTTTTCGAGGCAGGAAACCAATGAATATGAATGAAGGATTATGGTGGTTACGATCACCCGTTGGTATGAAATTGGATCCGTGCATATACGTTCTAAACACTAGCATATGCATTAGCCATAGGAGCATGGCATAGAGTGACACCCTGTTGAGGAGATTATATGAAGAGTAAATGGAATTTCCTTTTCATATCAACTGTAAAAGGGTTAATGGTTGATGTATTCTTATGAATTTAAATGGATATATATGTTCAGTGAGTTTGATGAATGTTTGTTTTGGTGTTGATCAAATTTGGCTTAAGGAGGAATGTTTATATTGCATTCATGTATATATTATCACAATTGTAGATTTTCATCATTGAGAAAGTATACTCACTCTCCCTGTGGTATATCTTTTTATTTCCTGTGTTGTAGGGCTTGCCTTTGGAGCTCTTTTGTGGAGAAGTGGTGTGAAGGAAGCCCATTTTGGTAAAGAATGCCTTGGCCGACAACATTTTGATTTTATGGTTTGTGTAGAATATTTGTAATGTATATAGTATTCTGTATATTTTGTATAGCCATGAATTGGTATGGATGATGTATAATGATTTTGTAGGTCATGTGTGAAAATTGGAACCTACATATAAGACCAATTTTTGGTTATGACCTTGGTGATGTAAGATGCTAATGTGTGAGTGCTTGAATTTTGCTCACTTTGATGAACAAATGATCAAATTATGAATGATGGCTTTATGTGCTGTATAATTGATGATATTTCATGATTGTCATGCATAAGTAAGGAACTAGTAGGGTCAAAATAAGTTTCATGAGTTTTGGGTATTGTGTGGTGATTCCAATAGCTCAAATGTATGATTTGTGACTTGTGTAAATTGGAATGGGTTGATTATACCAAGAATGGACCCCTATGTTGCTCTAAATGCCTTGGGATGAGCTAAATGCGTTTATGCGCATAAATTCCTCATTTCTAGGAATTGGTATGGATGATGTATACTCACTCTCCCTGTGGTATATCTTTTTAGTTCCTGTGTTGTAGGGCTTGCCTATGGAGCTCTTTTGTGGAGAAGTGGTGTGAAGGAAGCCCATTTTGGTAAAGAATGCCTTGGCCGGCAACATTTTGATTTTATGGTTTGTGTAGAATGTTTGTAATGTATATAGTATTCTGTATATTTTGTATAGCCATGAATTGGTATGGATGATGTATAATGATTTTGTAGGTCATGTGTGAAAATTGGAACCTACATGTAAGACCAATTTTCGGTTATGACCTTGGTGATGTAAGATGCTAATGTGTGAGTGCTTAAATTTTGCTCACTTTGATGAACAAATGATAAGAATTATGAATGATGACTTTATGTGTTGTATAATTGATGATATTTCATGATTGTCATGCATAAGTAAGGAACTAGTAGGGTCAAAATGAGTTTCATGAGTTTTGGGTAGTGTGTGGTGATTCCAATAGCTCAAATGTATGATTTGTGACTTGTGTAAATTGGAATGGGTTGATTATACCAAGAATGGACCCCTATGTTGCTCTAAATGCCTTGGAATGAGCTAAATGCATTTATGCGCATAAATTCCTCGCTTCTAGGAACTTTTGAGTATGGCCGGTGGCCACGCATCACGAAGGATATATTATAACTTGTGTTAAAGTTTGGTAGCATTCTAATATCATTTGCATAGGTTTAGGTATGTGAGAAGTTCATTTTCCTTATAAAATCTGCATAATTTCTGCATAAGACAGGGTGTAATCAATTATTCCTACTGACCTAATCGATTATAGGGCCTCAGTTTTTAAGGTAATCGATTACACTGAGTACTGTAATCGATTATGAACTATTCGAAGTCTTATAATTGACTAGAATTGTCCCTATAATCGATTAGGTGGGATGTCTGATGCATTACATGAATCCCAGGAGCTCTGTAATCAATTACTACCAACTCTCTAATCGATTAGCATCGATTCCAGGAACTTTGTAATCAATTAGGGTTAACAGAATAGTCGATTACAAACCCAACACGGACAATGTAATCGATTATTCTGAAAGTTGTAATCGATTAGTTATAACCCCTGATTCATGGTGCCATTTCCAGGAGCTCTGTAATCGATTACCTGTTGTACTGTAATCGATTATGGAATGGTAATCGATTTATTCGTGCCCCGTAAACGATTAGGACTTTTGATTTATACATGGATTAATCGACTATTTGAATCGGGATCGTAATGGTACTACATGAATATATCTTGCGTACTCTGATACCTTCTCATATCTTCATATATGAGATAGGTCACATAGATCTAGGGCATTGATCAAAGCTCTCTATCTTATTTCTTCGAGGGATTAATTCTTGCAAAACGTGAAAAATTTACCCCTATTTTTGGGGCGTCTCACAATTCAGGGGAGGTTTCAATCCAGAAGGAGCATAATTATGGATTGAGCACCTCAAAAAGATTTTTACCGCTATGCGATGTACCGACGATGATAAGATAACCTATGCTGTCTTCATGATGGTAGGGGAGGCAGAACACTGGTGTTTTATGAGTTAGCAGGAATTCTTTAACTTGAAACAGGGCAACATGACAGTAGGGGAATACGCTGCTAGGTTTGATGAGTTAGCCAAATGTTGTCCCTACTACACCTAAATGGGAGAAGCGTCGAGATGCGCTAAATTTGAAGGAGGACTACGACAAGAAATTCGCCAGGCCATATGTTGTCAACAAATTACCCAATTCTCCATCTTGGTCAACTGATGTTGTATTTTTTAAAGTACCTCTAACCTTCGATGACCTAAAATGTCTAGTTACGGTCCCGAATGACGTATGCCAGATCGATAACAGAAGAAAGATCTTTGAATAGACTAAACATATTTACGACCATCCTACGCAACCACCCAGATTTCTTCAAGGGATCAAGGACACAGTCGAGACTTGAAATGCTTCATCTGTGGAGGACGACATCGGGCAATGCATTGTACCCCAAACTCTAGGATGATATACTCCTACTACGGATAAAAGGAACACCACAGTATTGATTATAGAATGAGGTTCAGATACAACCCTCAGCAACTACCTCGAGGGCCAATAGCACGACAATTGGTCAAGGAAATAGGGGACCTGTTGCAAGTGCCTCCGTGAATAATAATCTGAGTGTAGAAAGCGTTTATCTAACAACAATCCTGGCCAAAACAATATTCCTAGGAGACCCAAAAATGGCTCGACTAGAAGATAAGGGGGAAATGCTAGAGTATTCACCCTAAATGTTGCAGAAATCTCTCAAGGGAATGACCTTGTGCAAGGTACATGCCTTATAGGAAGTACACTGTTAAACGTATTACATGATTCTGGAGCTACCTACTTCTTCATATCTAAAAACTGCGTAAAACATCTAAAGTTACCTATAACCCCTTTGCCCAATAAGTTAATTGTCACAACTGTTGCCAATAAACCTATCTACCCTTCCTTCGTATGTTTAAAGTGTCCTATCAACATCGAAGGGAAAATTTATCAAGTAGATCTAATCTATTTACCCTTGATTGATCTAGACGTTGTGTTAGGAATGGATTGGCTTGCTGCCAATCATATCCTCATTGACTGTCCTAACAGATCCATCTCTCTCGGGTCTGCTGCATCCAAATATGACCAAGTCACTGAATCTTGTCCTGTTAGCTCAGGAAAGGCAACCCTAATAGTAGAGCGCAAGTGTATGTGATTCTTACTAATACCGAGGATAAGAACATTCATTTGATTAATCATAAAGTATTCCCTGATGATATAAGAGAGCTACCTCCAGAGATTGAATTTAGTATTGACATCATACCAGGCACAGGACCAATCGATATTGCTCATTCTCGAATGTCACCCAAGGAACTTAGCGAGCTCAAAAAGCAGATAGAAAAACTTTCAGAGAAAGGAATAATTAGACCTAGTGTCTCACCTTAGGGACCATCGGTCCTGCTAGTAAAAAAGAAGGATGGTAGTTATGATCAAGAATCGATACCCTCTCCCAAGGATCGATGATTTGATGGACCAACTACGAGGAGCCACTATCTTCTCAAAGATTGACCTATGACCAGGCTATCATCAAATAGGGTAAAGAAAGAAGATATACCCAAAACAACCTTTAAGACGAGATATGGTCACTATAGGTATCTTGTCATGCCCTTTGGAGTCACCAACGCACCCGCAGTCTTTATGGACTACATGAACCGGATCTTCCATCAATACTTAGATAAGTTCGTGGTAGTATTCATAGACGATATTCTCGTTTATTCCAAGAACCATAAAGAGCATGAGGAACATTTTCAGATTATTCTAAATAATTTACAAGCAAGGCAGTTATACGCCAAGTTATCAAAATACAAATTCTAGTTGACCAAAGTACAATTTTTGGGTCACGTCATCTCAAAACAAGGAATTGTTGTGGATCCTGCAAAGGTGAAGCTGTACTAAAGTGAGATCGACCTAAGAACGTAACGGAAATTCATAGGTTTCTAAGACTTGCTGGATACTATTGCTTATTCATCAAGAATTTCTCTCGAATCAGAACGCCTCTAACTAGGTTAACACGCAAAGATCAGCCCTTCGAATGGACTAACAAATGCGAAAGCAGTTTTACAGAGTTACGCCAATGACTCACCAGTGCACCTATCTTAATTTTGCCAGATCCTGCCAAGTCATATGAAGTTTATTGCGATGCGTCAAGACAAGGACTAGGATGTGTCCTAATATAAGAAAGAAATGTCGTTGCTTACGCCTCATGACAGCTAAGACCCCATAAAGTCAACTACCCCACACACCACTTGGAACCCACTGTAGTAGTGTTTGCCTTGAAAATTTGGAGACATTATCTGTATGGCACTCGCTTTGAAGTCTTCAGTGATCACAAAAGCTTGAAGTATCTTTTCGACCAAAAAAAACCAAACATGCGACAACGTAGATGGATGGAGTTCATTAAGGATTATGATTTCGAACTCTGGTACCATCCTAGGAAGGCAAACGTTGTAGCCGATGCACTCAGTAGGATGGCCCTGCACCTATCGTATATGATGACAAAAGAGCTGGAACTGATTGAATAATTTCACTATCTAAATCTAGCAATAACACCCAAGAAGGGAAGCTTTTATGGTTGGGATGCTAAGAATTTCCAATGACTTCCTGGAATAAGTCAAGGAAGCTCAAGCCAATGATAAGGAATTCTAAAGTCTATTAGGAAAGATAAGAGAAGGAGGCTCAACAATCAACAAGGATGAACACGGGGTGATTAGTTACCAACAAAGACTCTGTGTTCCAACCAATACAGATCTAAAAAGAGCCATCTTAAATGAGGCACACAAAAGCAAATACAGTATCCACCAAGGATCAACCAAGATGTATCAGGACTTGAAGAAAATATTTTGGTTACAAGGAATGAAAAGGGATATCGCTGAATACGTAACAACTTGCCTGACCTGTCAGAAGGTAAAGGCAGAACAACAACAACTAAGTGGGACCCTTCAACCTTTGGTGATACCAGAATGGAAATAGGATAAGATTGCCATGGATTTCGTAACTGAACTACCTAGAACATTAGCAGGACATGATAGTATTTGGGAAATCATGGATCGATTAATAAAGACTGCTCACTTTATTCCTATTAATATGAAATATTCTCTAGAGAAACTCACCTAGATATACATCAAGGAAATCATACGATTACAGGGGACATCGACTTCAATTGTGTCTAACCGAGATCCCCGCTTCACGTCACGATTTTGGAAAAGCCTGCAACAAGCCCTAGGGACTCATCTGAAACTAAGTTTAACCTATCATCCCCAGACAGACGGGCAATCAGAAGGAACGATCAGAACTCTTGAAGATCTATTATGCTTCTGCGTCTTAGAACATGGAAGGAGCTGGCAAGAATATCTCTCACTCATTGAGTTCACTTACAACAGTAGCTACCATGCTAGTATCGGAATGGCCCCTTATGAGTTCCTGTACAGAAGAAAATGTCACACACCTTTATGTTGGTATGAGATAGGTGAAAAGGCAATAATTGGACCATAGATTGTTCAGAAAACAACAGACCAAGTTCAAAACATCCAAGCGGCAATGAAAGCTTCACAAGACAGACAAAAGAGTTACTATGACAAAAGCCGAAAGCCACTCAAATTTGAGGAAGGAGACCATGTATTCCTCAAAGTCACCCCTACCACGGGAGTGAGAAGAACTTTGAAAGCCAAGAAGTTTAGTCCAAGATATGTAGAACCCTATTAGATTTTGGAAAAGATAGGGACCAACGCATACCGTATTGCCCTATCACCCGAGCTAACAAACCTTCATAATCTCTTTCATGTTTCCCCACTTTGTAAATATATAACTAGCTCCGACCACATCTTGAGTCCTATAATCAATCATGGATCCAAAACAGGTCAAAATGAGCACTACACAGCCATGGTAACCTTCGCTCTGGGTCAAAGTATACCAGAGTTTCCACAGGCTATCCAGTCTCGGGCATGACCCAAACAATCAAACATCCGCTCCGGTATACTCCTGAGACCTCCCGTAGGGTCAGAACGTTGAGGTTCCCTAGCGTACCACATCGCTGTTATGCTTTAGGGCGTTGCTCTTCCATCCACCCTTAGCCTCCGTGTATGATGCTACAACACACAATTTCATTTCCACTAGTCATTGGTAGGGTCCCTTCAATGACTCCATTTCATTCCTAACATCGAGTTCATTTCATAAAATTCTCGATTAAACATCTTTCATTATTTGTTACTCTTTTTGTATTTACGTAAATCATAGCTTACCCGATAATTAGGAATGAAATGAGTTCTAAATGTTCATAAAACCACAAGGTATACTGGCACTGCAGCGCCCAATATCACATTGGATCCGATCTCTATTTTTATATTGTTTTCATAAATCAGTCACCTCAGGACCCTACAAAGACATTTCCTCGTTTTCTTTTCTTTCCTTACTTTTATTTTGATTTATCCATCATAATATACTCCATTAGAGGTATCATACGAGTCTCATTTATTTACCATACAATATTTTACAAACAACATATCAAATTATATTTCTCATGTACTTCATCATGCATATATATATATATATATATATATCATACAATCCACATTTATACATTCAAATTCATTCAATTTTATCATACTCATAATTTCATGGGGACATACACGTCACAATCAAATAGTTCAATAAGTAAATCAAGCACACTCAGATTAATTCAGACAACCCATCCATCAAAACATACACAGAATAGTTTATCTAGTTAATCCTATGTTACGATTGGACCACATTCATTTCAGTAGGACTAGTAATTTACATTGTTATACACCTCATTTTATTATGTCCAAGGGTATGATTTTTTATTTTCTCATCTTACATCCCATTACTACTCCTAATTACCAAACCACACTTCTGACCTTTCATAAAACCAAGCCTTTATACTTATTTTTATTCAGATAATCTCTTTAGGTTATGATTTTTCAGTTATTAGGCGCTAAGTAGTATTTTACTGGTTACCTGGTAACCCCAGGGTCAGATATACATATTCCTTCCCTACTACTAAATCTTTAGTCGTTAATATTTTGTCCAATGCTAATAAACTCATATTTTTACCATTAATTTCCTAAGGTCAAATCAAGATTTCATCTTTTTAATGAGAAGGACTTTATTCTTAGCCAATTAAATTTTTTCCTATTTTCTTTAATTATCTAGTCATAAAAGTACTATCACTTTATCTAAGTTACTTATTGAAACATATCTCAAATTCTTTAATTATTCCTAAGTCCATTTAGTTGCGTCATCTTACAACTAAATCTAGTGATTTTTACACTGAATTTAATTTCTTATTCCTCAGTTACATCTCTCAGTTACTCCTAAGTCAAATTTTATTATTTTCTTTATTATCGTTTGCTTACCCTTTCAAGACTTAAATATGCCAAAATTTATTGGTAACATTTTATCAAGGTTATAGATCTTTATTAACTCTTTTAGTCCTTGTAATGCCAAGTCTCAATCTTAAGGTTTATTATTTCTAATTTAATTTTATCTTTGACTTAGTCAATAATTATGCCTAGCTCATTTTACCTACCGTACTTATCTACAATATATCCTTTTTTGAATTACTACCTTTTCAGCTCTTGAGACAAACTATTTCCTTATAATTCTATTTACTAGTTATCTTATGGGTTCTCTATTTAATCCTTTTTAGTTTACTAATTACTTCCTCTATTAGTAGCTTGAAATGTACTTAATAGTCTAATATATCATGCATCTTTCTTTGAGTTACTTAAGAATCACTATTTCCCTAAACTTACTAAGCCTTTTACTATTAATTTCATTTTTAGTCCTTTAGTATACAATTTCCATCTCCAAATTCTACCTAATGGTTCAAAATCAATAATAATATATATCTAGTACAATGCTTTAATAATTCTTATTTCATCTATTCCTTATATATTACCCAAAAACTCATTATTCCCCTAACACTTTTTCAAAATTTACTAAATCTCATTAATCTTCCTTTTTAATCTTTAGTAAAATGTTATTTTTCTAGAAAAACACTTTAAAATTTCTATTTCTTTTAGTCCTTAGTATGAAACCACTATCTTTAACCAATTTCTTCTTAAGTATTTATTGAAAAGTATTCAATACTCCTTATAAAAATTTCTTTTTATTTTTCAAAACTCCCCTTAGTAGTTTCTTAAAATATCATTAGTGCTACAAAATTTTGAAACGAAGGTAGTTGGTAAATTGTCTCATTTTCACATGATTTTGCCAATTTTACGCGTAGAACTCTAGTTGGTCAATTTAATTAAATTGGCGGGGCTTACCTGGAAAATATAACAAATTACACAAAAATCCTTTAAATTTATAACTTAGTATAGGATCATATCGAATTTCAACCGAGCCAGTTCTAATTCCAAGATTCAAGGGTTCTTCGTAATAACTTTGATTTTTATAAAATTTTTCATAAAATACGCAAACGTCGACACACGCTTAACAAAATTTCATGAAAACACACATAAACGCAGGACATAATGAAAGTAGCTAATACGACAAAAAATGGAGTAACCTTAAATATAACCGTTGGATCACGATGAAACTTAAAAGGATTACCCCTAGGCATTAAAGGAGCATTATAGAGATAATTAAAACGAGACAAACTGAAGCTAGTCCTCTTACCTCAAGGTGAGCTCATGATTTTGGTGAGGAGAAAAGGACCGGATGCAACAAAATTCACCGTTTGTGGTCGAACTCGCTATGGTAGCTCCCGATTTCTCCTGGGTCGCTTAAAGACTAACATGCAAAAAAATTTTGAGTCATCAAAGGTTACAACCAGCCAAGGAAAATTATCAAACAGCTATGCATTGATTAATTTTAAAAGAACCATTTACCAATATTCATCGTTTAGTTTAAATCCTTCACTGTTTATCGTCGATCATCGCCAATTGCTCTACAAGACCTAAGAACAAGTCGTTCAACCTTATAAACCCAAAGAGGAGTCATAGTTTAGTGCCTAAAATGGAGAATAATAACCACAAAATTACATGCATGATGCTGATTTTATAAGGGGAAGAAGTCGTCGATCATTTACTATTTGAAAGACGGTGTTCGCGAGTTGAATATCGAAGGAACGCAACAACTTTCGAGGACCATGGAAGCATTCATGGTGATTGTTTTGGCAGTTAGGAAATGGTGGTGATGGCTAATTTTGAAGGGTGGCAGCCATGGGTAATGGTGGATATTATAAGAAAATAGTGGATTTTTGGTGGAATTAATGGTGGAAGTATAAAGAGGAGGAACAGTGGAGAGTTGTGGTGGTTTTGGGTGGATGAATGGTGACTGTTTTAAAGAGATTATGTTGCTGGAATTGAAGAGAAGTTAAAGAAGAGAAAGAGTTTGTAGATTGCTATAGTGAAAGAGAAAGATGAGATCATGATTTCATGGTGTGGGCATGGCAAGGCATCATATGATGGTGGTGGCATGTTTATGGCATAAGGCATGGTATAAAAAGAGAAATGGAATATGAATAAATTTTGGCCTTTGATTTGCAAGGCTGAAACATGAATTGGATAAAGGCAGAGTGTGACAATTTATAAAGTTTGATGTCATTGGCATGTTACTATGTCATGGTAAGATGATATGGCAAGGCATGGTCATAGAATGATTTAGCATGCATATGGTGACTACTTAGAGAGCAAGCAACATGAGCTTGCTAAGGGAGGAGTTAAGGAGAGGAGAACATATGTCTTATGGGTGGTAGAAGATGATTGGACCAATTTCTGCATGGGCTGTGGTTGAAAATTTATAGGCATCAAATTGTCATGTGTTTTTGAAGAGGTTACAGTGCTATTTTGGAAAAACACAAAACATGAAAGTTGTAGATTTATGTCTCTTTTCTAAAAAGAGGTATGGTACATTAAAATTCGATATCAGCCAAGGGAGATATATCCAAAATACGAAAATTGCTCCAAGTTGTGACAAAAATAAATTTCTGAACAAAATGAATTTCCTGGGAAAAATGGATAAGGAATTAGCTTTTGTGCCCTGTATTAAGTTTATAGATCTCCTTGATGTAAAGCCAACGAAAAAAATTGAGTTATTCTAATACCGTATGAGGGAGATACGAACTTTTTTCTAAAGGATGTACAGTGCTAACACGAGAACAGAACAGGTTTGCAAAGATTGTGAAAATTGTACCCATTGGTAAGGATCTAGCCTTTGAGGTCTTCATAAAAGTCATAGAAAATTTTGTTTCAGAAATTATGAGACTAGGATTGCATGAATCATAGGTCGTATGAAAAAGTTATGATTTTTTGAATGATGCATGAGCATATTAAAAGGATTAAATAATGGGTTTTCAGAGTATAAAAACATGGCTCACAGTTTTAGGGCTGATAGAGTGTGAAATGAAGCTCAGGGCTTGATAGAGATTATAAATCTCTTTGTAACAAAGAGATCGGGACCAGAATCATTCGATTCTAAGATCATATCAAAAAGTTAGGCCTAAAACGCTAAAGGTACTAGGGCCGGGTTTGAAGGTTCAATTTGAATTAATCACTTCTTTGATAAACAAGGTCGATAAGGCCTGGATTAGGATTTGGTCCCTTCAGGAAAAGTTCTTAATTAATCGAAACAAGTTACTAGGGACTGGCCATGCTACGATCGGATATTCCAAAGCATATACATGATCAACCGAGAGAGGTACCTTAGGCACTGGCCGAGCCTGCCGGACCAGGCCTGTTATCCTCGATTTACTACAAGAGGGTTCTAACATGACTAGTTTCCCTATGTGACCACTAGTTTCAAGTTAAAATACCCGGATTGAATCGTTCACCGGGTCCCAAATTTCAAATCTGAGAACTCGATAATATTTTATTATTAAACATAATTATTGATTAAATAAATAACTTTAAATACATATAAATTTTGAAATTAATTAAATAACTAAAAATAAAATATTATTAGTAATATATAATTTCAAAATGATTAATTAAATATATAATATTAATATTAAATATATGTATAAATTATTAAACATTAAATCATTACTATTAAATATTATTAGCACGAAATAATTATCAATTAAATAATTATTTACTAATTAACACTCAATTAAACAAAATAATCATGATTAATATTTTATTTTTACTTAAATAGCATTGCCAAACGTTATGACTATTATTATTATCTTCTTATTACGGCTTCTCTTACTTATTATATTCTCTTGGTATTCTTGCATCTCATATTTAATAACTCAACCAGCTTCTCTCTTAACTATTTTCTTATACCAAAATTGTTCAGGAAACAGGCCGAAATCTCAAACTTTGACTCCAAGGCTCAACAAAGTATCCTTGGGAGTCTTGAGGGTATAGGTTTCTATTCTCAAAACCCAAGGTTGTTACACTTTCCCTAACTTTTAAGAATTTCGCCCCCAAAATTCTCTACACTCTCTACAGGCATCAAGGTAACCTTAGTCATTGACCTTTGGTATCCCTGTCTGATGCTTTAGCTACTTGAGGTTAATTAAGTAGTTCCTACCACACAAGTCCTATCAACTGTCAAGCAAACGACTTTCAAAGTACAGCGGGGTATAGTGAACCATACCCCAAGCCTTTTGAATCAATCATGCTCTGATATCACCAATTGTAACACCCTCTATTAACTAGGACAATCCCTTCCACTAGATTATCCTGGTCAACTGAGAGGTTAGCAGTTTTATAAAAATGTGGAATTTTTTTTGTTGTACATAAAAACTTGGCGAAACTGATACATCAGATATCAAACATATGGTCGTAATAGTAATTGTACATACTAAAAGTAAAGGGGCACATAGGCTCCTATAACAGAAAAGACGATCATCTATACTAATTACCTGCGGTTCGAAAAGAATCTAGTTGACCCTCGATGTGAACTCTACGCTGATCCTGAGTGCATGGTCCAATCTGAAGTTTAGAAAAATTAGTGTCAGGGTGAGTCTCTGCTTCCAAAACAAATAGAGCGTTGTCATCACTGACATCCCTCCCACACAATCCATATAAACTCGCAAACAATATTCGTCTTATTAATCAGGGATTCATAATTAGTTTATTATAAGTTTTCTTTCCTAACTCATCCTTATCCACCGTACCTGAATACACAACTCTTTGCTCTTCCCCTCACCACTATTTATTTTCCATACAGATAATAATTCAATTACAACAATCACAACCCACTCAGATAAAATAATACAATGTATGAATTCATTTCATTTATTCAATCTGTCTTAGCCATCATGATGCATGTGGGCCCATCTTTTCCTCCTTAATCTCACTCAATCTGTACTAATCCCGCCTTATCCTTCCTATCCACTAGAGCGACTGGAGCTCGCCTCGTCTGTTTCCCACAAAAGAGTAAGGACACGCAGCCCTATAATCAATCATGCATCCAAAACAGGTCAGAACAGGCGCTACATGGCCATGGTAACCTTCGCTCTGGGTCGAAGTATACCAGAGTTGCCACGAGCTATCCATTCTCAGGTGTGACTCTGAACCATTGGACATCCACTCCGGTATACTTTCGAGGCCTCCCGGAGGGTCGGAACACAGAGGTTCCCGTGTGTACCCCACCGCTCTTATGCTCTGGGGAGTTGCTCTTCCATCCACCCTTATCCTCCGTGTATCATGCATACAACACACAATTTCATTTCTACTAGTCATCGGTAGGGTCCTTTCAATGACTCCATTTTATTCCTAACATTGGGTTCGTTTCGCAAAGTTTTTAATTAAACATTTTTCTTTATTTGTTACTCTTTTCGCATTTACTCAAATTATAGCTTACCCGATAATTAGGAATGAAATGAGTTCAAAACGTTCATAAAACCATGGGGTATACTGGCACCGCTACGCCCAACATCACATCGGATCCGATCTCTATTTTTACATTGTTTTCACAAATCAGTCACCTCAGGACCCGTACATTTCCTTGTTTTTATTCTTTCCTTACTTTTATTTAGATTTATCGATCATAAGATACTCTATTAGAGTCATCATACTAGTCATATTTATTTACCATACCATATTTTACACACAACATATCAGATCATATTTCTTTTATACTTCATCACACATATATATATATATATATCATATAATCCACATTCATACATTCACAGTCATTCAATTTTATCATGAGGACATGCATGTCACATAAGTTGATCAAGCACACTCAGATTAATTTAGATAACCCATCCATCGAAATAGACATAATAATTTACCAAATCAATCCTATGTCACGATCGAACCATATTTATCTTAGTAAGACTAGTAATTTAACATTATTATACACCTAGTTTTATTAAGTCCAAGGGTATGATTTATTCTTTTCTTATCTTATATCCCATTACTAGTCCTGATTACCAAACCGCACTTGTTTACTTAGAGAAATTCTATTAAGTCGTATGACTGTATCCCTTCTGACCTTTCGTAGAACCAAGCCCTTTTACTTATTTTTATTCGGTTAATCTCTTTAAGTTATGATTTTTCAGTTATTAGACGCTAAGTGGTATTTTACCAATTACCTGGTAACCCCAGGGTCAAATATACGTATTCCTTCCTTACTACTACAACTTTAGTCGTTAATATTCCATCCAATCCTAATAAACTCATATTTTAACCATTAATTTCTTAAGGTCAAATCAAGATATCATCTTTTTAATGAGAAGGACTTTATTCTTAGCCAATTGATTTTTTTCCTATTTTCTTTAATTATCTAGTCATAAAAGTACTATCACTTTATCTGAATTACTGATTTAAACATATCTTAACTTCTTTAATTATTCCCAAGTCCATTTAGTGGCATGATCTTACTACTAAATCTAGTGATTTTTACACTGAATTTTGTAACACCCTAATTTTCTGGACCTGAATCCTGATGTAATCTAAATAATTAAACAATAAAAATATGAATAAATTTTTTGTGTTCGAAATAATTTCAAAACACCGCCACGACTACATCAAGACTCGAACCACAGAAAACCAAAGGGTAAGATTTGATAATCTATAACTGGATCGTTAAATAGTTTGCCCATAACGGTATATGAAATAACAGAGTTCACAATGGAAGAAGAATATGTATACCAGGCATACGTCTAGTCCCATATATGAAGATATAGAAAAAGGCTCGGCAAAGCATGTAACAGTGTTTCATAAGCCTAATAGGCAACCATCATCTTTTTACATGATTTCATCAACATACAATGCCTAAGATATATGCATATACATATCTATATGGTTATGCATCATACATCTCCAATATTCATAATCTATAATTGACCATTCATTTCAACCCTCGATTTATGTATTTTTAATACTTGTACATACTTAGAAGATTAATAAATCAACATCCTACTATACACCCAATGGGTAAAAATCCAATGCCTCCAATATTAATACATCATCCATACTTATACATATTCACAGTTCATCCATCAATATTAGTAATTAACAATATCATAATATCCATTTTTATACACAACTCAATAAATTACAAACGCTGCCGGCCAAGGCATTTCGTTACTACTATTTACCTTCACAAAAGCTTTACTTTAAAAATATCCTCTTCCCATAGCATTCCTACATCAATACTAAAAAGTAGACCACATGGGAGAGAGAGTTATACATTTCAAATGATGATATGAATACAATTGAAATTATGTGCATATGCATATCAACATCATGTATGTTTTGCTAAACACACCAATGATCATCATGAATTATAAATTCAACAACTTATACATATCTTATATTTATTAATCAAGTCATAGCAAAGCAGACATATACACATCTACCACAACGCCACAATGGGCCAACGTCATCAATATCGACCATTTAGGTCTTTTCTCAAAGCCACCATGGGCTATCATCATTATCATCAATCATAGTAATTATGTCCTACGTTATATTGGGCATAACATACATATCGTCATATTCGATATCTTTTTGTTGTACTCATATCATTTATAAATTTTTATGTGCTCTTTTAGGTACTCAATTACCCATCTCATCAACACCATACCACAATCTCAATCATCATCAATCATCATCAACTTCTGGCATATCTCCATGCTATATGCAAATGCTCTTATGGCTAATGCATATGCACAATAGAATAGACAACAAATACAGATCCGACTGTGGGAATAAACACCAAATTGTGGGTCAAGCATAGGTGTGCTACTATGCCCCTACTGCAGTAAAAAAATGTGTACACATATATCACAATCCATGCATGCTCAAAAACATACTTTTACTGGTACCAAACCGCTCTCGCCCATCTATAGCACTAGTCACCCTGTGACTTGCGGATCTATAACATGGCCTCACTTGCCACAAGTGCTACGGGCCCCTCCCGAACACACATCAAGAGAGCCGTGCCCCGTCGGACACTGAGGTAACTTGCTCATCACAGAGCCGCCCGCCTACTGGGCCCTCCATATAGGGTGTCTCGTCACCAAACTATGGACAACTTCATGATTCCCAGAATCACTAGGGAAATACAACAATATACCCATGCACTGGGTCGCCCTCCCACTAGGCCCGCCTAGTGGAACCCCGAACATTCCACATAGACAGCGTATGATATGCCATGGATGCAATGCAATGCAAATCAAATGCATTTCTCACACTGTGCATCCTAAATGCCACTCATCAATCATCATCATCATAATCACCAACATCACCATACACACCTTAGTGGATTTTATCGTTGTTGGTTTTAGCCATTGTTTTCAAGTTTTACATATGGCATTTTCATCTCAATATATCATATATTATATATGCAAGTCAACACTTTCAATCAACCACAATGGCATCACAAATCATCATTAACATTCATTTATCTTTCATCAATACCACCACATAATCATTTAGTGGATTCTCATTTCATTTATCATTACCATTATTTTATCTATATATATATATATTGGTATGGCGTTCATAGCATTTCATTATTATATTTCAAACCACACATACAAGATCACACTTGTATCACTCACAATGGTACACAATAACTCATCAATAATAATAATCAACCTCAATGACAATCATCCTTTATATAAGAAAATGATCAACATCATCATCCATTTATTACTCATTACCTTTCATTCATATCCCACTCTTGGTGGTCAACAATTATGTTTTTCATTACATATGATGGGTATAAACGAATTATCCCAATGTTTTAATCAACATCAAACGCCACCATATTATATCATGCTTATATACCCCCTATACATTCCCTCAAATGTCTCACAATACAAGGAAGGGGTCTATCTTAAGCCCAAAACAAAGAAAATGAAATAAAATTCCATTCTGGGCAACTCGCTCAAGCAAGATTCACCTCCGCTTGAGCGAGATCAACATAGCTTGAATGGGCGAGCCCTCTCGCGTAAGCGAAATGTTCCCAGTAACGTTTCCATGCTCGTTCTCTTGAGCGAGACTTCTCACACCTGGTCACTCGCTTGAGGGAGACAATATGAAGCATCAGACCTCACGCGCACTCAAGCGACTCATTCTCGCTCGGGCAGAAATCGTCCAGTATCATATTTTAGCTCCCTCGCTTGAGCAAGATTCAACTTGCCTCGCCTCTCGCTTAAGCAAGATCTATCCAGAACCATTTTTTTCCATCTCGCTCGCTTAAGCGCGGCCACACCCATCTATTTCACACGTATCTCGCTTGAGCGAGACTCCTGCTCGCCTGAGCGAAATTGGGCCAAAGGCCACCCCTATGATACAGGGGACTCTCGATTGAGCGAGATCCCAACTCGCTTGAGTGAGATCATTATTACATGCCCAAAACTCAAGTTTTTCACTCCATAACATATATCCATATCCATCCTATGCAAAATTTTCCCAATTCAATATCATACACCCAATAAATCACAGCCTTAGGCCTAATTCAACAACCATACTTCTCTGTTTCTTTTTTCTAATTTATCAACTACATGAGAGGGGTTTCTAAACTATTTTTCACCACAACCACACATATCTTTATGCATAATTATCATAAACATAATTCCACACTTTAGAAAATTCATCCATCTATAATTCTATGTTATCAATTTATTCATGTCCAACAAAAGGGACAAATCATTCATCATAATTATATATATACATATTTCCATATCATTCAACAAGGCCAAACCATCATTCATTACATCATTAATTTAACATTTAATACATTCATGGCAAGGCAAAGCATGAGTTCATACATAAACATAATTAACAATTATTCACTCATGTAATTTGAAATGCAAACTCCTTTCCTACCTCGAGATAAGAACCACAACGCAATTGCCTCGATTATTCCACATCATCGTCCGAAATAGAATCTTATCAACAACACATATATACATATGAAATTAATAAGCCATCGTAAGGCATCATTTCTTAAAACTCATCATCAAGTCCTAGACTTGTCTAAACTCTAATTCACACGCTTATGTTAGACTTCGGGAATTCCTTCCCCAAAACCAAGATTCTCTAGGTTTCAAAAGGGCTAACTATACCCAACAACATCATTACCTCTCATCCATAAGTCTTCCAAATCATTTCATGAATCACTCAACTATCATCACAATTTATTCAAACTTATTATAAGCTTCTTGATTTCATTCAAGACCATCATTAATTAACAAACTCTTGATATATTTATCATGGTCCTAAACCTCATTGTATCTATTCCCACTCCATTGGTCTATCACTCATAGTCATCATCCATTATGATTATCATCTTAAGGGACACCATTAATTTAATAACATTATTACACGATTAATATTGTCATTCATCAAAACCAACTTCAATATACCACAAAACTCATTCTAGAGTGCAATATCATCAATACCCATCATTCTTAACTAAAACCCCCAAAATCATTAACACTTAGGGTTTTTTCTAAAATTTTTCCAATAACATTCAACACCCACCATTTTCCAATAATCCTCATAAACTCAATAACCTCATTCTCATATATTCACAAAACCATAATCAAAATCATTCCTCAAACATTCAACCCTAGGGTTTTGATATTTTCATTAACACCCATAACTTCTAACACCACCATTTCAAGCTTAAGCAATCATAAAACCACAAATAGAGGTGGAAGGATTCAAAGTCTTACCTCTTTTCCATGTCATGGCCAAAACGAAAATGATGGAGAGGAAGGGGAATATGCTTCAATATTAGCCCCAAAGTGTCATCCATGCTTCATGAATCCAAGCTCAAGTATTAATTTTGGCAAGAGATAAGGTAGGAATAGAGGGGTTCAGTTTTGTCTTAGAAAAGGAAGGAGGAAGTGGAAAAATAAAGAAGAAGGTGAGAGAGAAGAGCCACCAAAAATGTAGAGGAAAAAAGAAAGAAATTGACTAAAATTGGTCATTGCCCATTGGGTAAAAGAGTGCCTTCATTTACTTTTACCATTGGGTAATAAATCCCCATTATCCAATGGGTAAAAGAGGTTAGAAAAGAGAGGAGAGAATGGATGATTGAATTGGAGAAGAGGAAGTGGAATTTTTAGTTTTCTTTTAGTTCCATTTGGCTCGTATATTCCCCGTCTAATAACATATATGGAGTCCAATTAATTATTTCCTTAACACTAAAAATTATTTCAGCTATATCACCATAATCGCAATAATTTTCTAAACATTCTAGACCCATCAAATATTTAATTTGACCAAGTGGGTCCCACATCATCTATTAAATCACCCGGTTCCGGTAATTCTCAATTTACTGATAATTTACCTCTAGTGTCTAATAAAATCTCCCATAATTATTTGACCATAAATAATTAATCACCATTATTCCATAAATTGTTTTCTTTAAATTTTAGGGTGTTATAAATTTAACCTCTTATTCCTCAGTTACTTCTCTTAGTTACTCCTAAACCTCTTCTTATTTGCTAGCTCTATACAACTTGAGTCAAATTTTATTATTTTCTTTATTATCGTTAGCTTACCCTTTCAAGACTTAAATGTGCCAAAATTTATTAGTAATATTTTATCAAGGTTATAGATCTTTATTAACTCTTTTAGTCCTTGTAATGACAATTCTCAATCTTAAGGTTTATTATTTCCAATTTAATTTTATCTTTGACTTAGTCAAAAATTATGCCTAGCTCATTTTACCTGCCTTACTTATCTACAATATATCCTTTTTTGAATTACTACCTTTTCAGCTCTTGAGACAAACTATTTCCTTTAATTTTATTTACTAGTTATCTTATGGGTTCTCTATTTAATCCTTTTTAGTTTACTAATTACTTCCTCTATTAGTAGCTTGAAATGTACTTAATAGTCTAATATATCATGCATCTTTCTTTGAGTTACTTAAGAATCATTATTTCTCTAAACTTGCTAAGCCCTGTTACTATTAATTTCATTTTTACTCCATTAGTATACAGTTGCCATCTCCAAATTCTACCTAATAGTTCAAAATACATAATAATATATATCTAGTACAATACTTTAATAATTCTTATTTCATCTATTCCTGATATATTACCCAAAAACTCATTATTCCCCTAACACTTTATCAAAATTTACTAAATCTCATTACTCTTCCTTTTTAAGCTTTAGTACAATGTTATTTTTCTAGAAAAAACACTTTAAAATTTCTATTTCTTTTAGTCCTTAGTATGAAACCATTATCTTTAACCAATTTCTTCTTAAATCATGTTTCTTAGAAAAATATTCTAAAGTATTTATTGAAAAGTATTCAATACTCCTTATAAATTTTTTTTTATTTTTCAAAAATTTCCCTTAGTAGTTTTCTTAAAATATCATTAGTGCTACAAAATTTTGAAACGAAGGTAGTTGGTAAAACGTCTCATTTTCACATGATTTTGTCAATTTTACGTGTAGAACTCTAGTCAGTCAATTTAATTAATTGGCGAGGCTTACCTGGAAAATATAACAAATTACACAAAAATCCTCTAAATTTACAATTTAGTATAGAATATATCGAATTTTAACCGAGCTAGTTCTAATTCCAAGATTCAAGGTTTCTTCGTAATAACTTCGATTTTTATAAAATTTTTCACGAAATAAGTGGACGTAGAGACAAGCTTAATGAAATTATACAAAAACGCACATGAACGTAAAATATAATGAAAATCTCTAATAACGATGAAAAATGGTGTAACGTTAAATCTAGCCGTTGAATCGTGATGAAACTTAAAGGGCTTACCCCCCGACATTAAAGGAGTATTATAGCGATATTTAAAATGAGAAAAACCAAAGCGAGACCCCCTTACCTCAAGGTGTGCTCATGATTTTGGTGAGGGGAAAAGGACCGGACGTCACAAAATTCACCGTTTACGGTCGAACTCGCTGCGATAGCTTTCGATCCCTCTCAGGTCGCTTAAAGACTAACTTGCAAAAAAATTTTGAGTCTTCAAGCGTCACAACCAGCCAAGGAAAATAATCAAACAGCCATGCATTGATTAATTTTAAAAGAATCATTTACCGATATTCGCCATTTACTCTGAATCCTTCACTATTTTGTCGTTGATCATCACTAAATGCTTCGCGGTGTAAGATCCGCCCCCTAATTTCCATTTATTTTTAATCTTTTGATAAAAGTCCTAATAAATTTTTCTTAAAATTATAAATTATTAATTTATCAAACCTCCTTGGAAGTCCTATGACTCAAAAACAACATCTAGATAGCATCCCTACAACCTAGGATTTGTATTTATATGTTGACACGGGTTTTGATAATGACACAACAAATGAAGAATCAAGATCAAACATATATAATTATGGACAAATTAATTATGTTTGAGGTTTAAATTTCATGAACAACCAAGGATTTGAGTTAAGGCATTTACAAAGGATTAAAACAAGTGAAAAATGTTCATCTAAGTGCCTAAGGATCAAAGGAACCAAGCCATATACAATTACATCTCAAAAAGGGTGAAAAAGTGCATGAAAAATGAAGCAACAACCTGATGAATCGATTCAAGCCCCTGCTAAATCGATTCATGCGTGTGAAAAGCTCCAGGATGTGATTTTTTAAGTGATGAATTGATTCATATATAGCCTGAATTGATTCATACGACTGGGCAGTGCCAAAATCAACAAAAATCATGCATGAATCTATTCATTTCAATTTTGATGCGCAAATACACTAAATGAATCTATTCATTTGGAAAATAAAATTATTCATCTAGTTCAAATTTGAATTTCAAATTTGAAACTTCAGAAGCTCAATTGGACAGCCTTGCAGTGTACCACAAATTTTCTGCATCGCATTATGAATTCAATCATGAGGCACTAAGCGGACAGATAGGAAACACTCCATAACTCCATTACGTCAAATTTTAACCTTGTAAAATTGTGAGATTGAGAGATTGGGTGGGGTGCCCTTGTACTTGTGAGAATTGAGTTCTTAAGTGTGGGACACTAGGAAGCTACAATTTCTCTAAGTTTGTATCTCTAATCTCCAATAGTGGAAATCCTTCAAGTGGGTTGCTTGAAGGCGAGATGTACACCGGTGTGGTGGTACTCGTATATATCATTTTACAAATCTCTCTTCCCTAAACTCCTTTAAATTTATGCATTTAACTTGCTTGTTTAATTTGTTGTGTTTATAACTTAGTTATTAAATCTATTTGAAACAAATTACTTTATTCCTTACGTGAATTTACTTGGCATATATTAAGTGTTTGTTGATTTGCTTTGTGTATAAGTTGTTATTACTTGCGATTAAATTTACCATCTTCATTACGTATGTTTGTTAAAGAATCAATTTCAAAAGCATTCCAAAAAAAATTTTTAATACTCAATTCACCCCCTCTTGAGTAATTGAGTCCACTTGGTTAACAAGTGGTATCAGCACTTGACTCTTGGTAGATCAAGCTTAACAACTTCAAGAGAACAAGATGGCCTCTACTTCTTTTAACCTTTTTCCTGAGGGTGGGGCCATAAATAGATCTCCTGTTTTCAATGGTGAGAGTTACGCTTTTTGGAAAGAAAGAATGAAAATTTTTGTTCAATCCATTGATTTGAAAATATGGAATATTATTGAAAATGGTCCTTTTATACCTATGCCTACTGTTGATGGTAGACAAGTTGAAAAACATATGGATGATTGGACTATTGAAGAAGAAAAGAAAGCACAATATAACTATAAAGCTAAAAAGCTTATTACTCTTGCCTTAGGTCTTGAATTTTTTAGAGTTGTAACATGTAAATCTACAAAAGAAATGTGGGATACCCTTCAAGTTACTCATGAAGGAACTAGTGATGTTAAAGACTCTAAAATCAGTACCTTGACTAGCCAATATGAAAGCCTTAGAATGAATTCCGGAGAAACTATTTTAGAACTTCAAAAGAGATTTACTTTGATTATTAATCATCTTATTACTCTTGGTAAATCTTATACTAACAAGGAGCTCATCCATAAAGTTCTAAGAAGTCTTATTAGGGAATGGCAACCTCTTGTTACTGCCATCAAGCAATCTCCCAACATAAATGAGATGTCTCTTGCTACACTATTTGGTAAGCTTCAAGAACAAGAGCAAGAACTAAAAGATTTGAAGATTGTGGAGGAGGAAGAAAGGTCCTCCAAGAAAAAGGGGCTAGCTCTTAAAGCCACTTCAATCAAGGAGGATGAATCTAAAAGTGATGTAGATGATGATGATGATGAGTTAAGCCTATTTGTGAAGCCTTTTAGAAAATTTATGAGAAAGAAATGATTCCAAAAGAACTTCACTTCCAAAGTTAAGAAATCCACTCCTAAAGATAATAATTCTTCACCTACTTGTTTTGAATGTGGTAAGGAAGCACACATCAAGGCGGATTGTCCAAATCTTAAAAAGAAAAACAAAACTCAGAAAGGAAAGAGAAGAGCATACATAACATGGGATGAAAACGATGTAAGTAGCTCGGACGAATCAGAAAACGAGGAAGCCAACCTTTGCCTTATGGCTAACCATCAAGATGAAGAAGATGAGGTAAGCTTCCATGACTTAGATAAAGATGAATTACTTGATACCCTTATAGAATTATATGACAAATTTGCTAAAATTTTAAATAAGTATAAGTTGTCAAGAAAAACAATTGACACTCTTGAAATGCATCTTGTAGAACTCGGTAAAGAAAATGAAATTTTGAAAAAGGAAGTTGTTAATATTCAAGCATGCTCTAAAGATAAACCTTGTGAATTCTTCAAGAAATGTGATGTATAGGAAAAAAAGTTTTTAACTTAAATAAAACTCTTGGAAAATTCACCAATGGTAGAGACAATTTAAATGCTTTACTTGGAAAATGACGTTGCATGTTTGATAAAAATGGATTAGGATTCAACTCAGGATCTAATACTTACAAGAAAGAGAAACATTACAAGAATTTCTTTGTACCACCTAGTAAATCATCTTCACCTTTTATGACATGCAATCATTGTGGTCTCAAAGGACATAGTGCCTCTAATTGTTATATTAGAAAATTAAGACCAAAGGTTGTGAAGAAAGTATGGATTCCTAAGGGAACACTACCGTAAACTAACCTACACAGACCTAACATAAAATGGGTACCAAGATCTCTAACTTTATTTGTTTTATAGGTATGTTTTAAAACAAGCAACACTCATTGGTACTTGGATAGTAGGTGTTCTAAGCACATGATGGGAGATAAAAGTAAGTTTATATCATTTACTCCATGAAATAAAGGATTTGTTACATATGGAGACAACACGAAGGGAAGAATACTAGGAATCGGAAGTGTTGGTAAAAAGTCTTCCACATCTATAAATGATGTATTATAAGTTGTGGGACTTAAACATAACTTTCTTAGTATTAGTCAATTATGCGATAAAGGCTATAAAATTGTTTTTGAATCAAATTGTTGCATAATTGAAAATAAACTAACCAAGGAAATAAAATTCGTTGGTCAAAGAGTTGATAATATCTATATGATTAATCTTGAATGTCTTACTTCAAATGATGTGCAATGCTTCATAACTAAAGAAGATGAATCATGACTATGCCATAGAAGAATTACACACATTCATATAGACCATTTAAACAAACTTGTTTCAAAAGATTTAGTAATTAGTTTACCAAAGTTGAAATTTGAAAACAAATTTTGTGACGCGTGTCAAAAAGGAAAACAAGTAAATGTTTCTTTTCAAGCAAAAAATGTTGTTTCAACAAATAGACCTTTACAACTTTTACATATGGATTTATTTGGACCTTCCAAGGTTAAAATTTTTGGTGGAAATTATTATGGTCTTGTGATTGTGGACGATTATTCTAGATATACATGGACATTATTTCTTACTCACAAACATGAAGCATACCATGCATTTAAGAAACTTGCTAAGATTATCCAAAATGAACAAAATTTGAAAATCGCATCCATTAGAACCGATCATGAGGGAGAATTTGAAAATCAACCTTTTGAAAAGTTTTATGAAAAATTTGGCATTGAACATAATTTTTTGGCTCTTAGAACTCCACAACAAAATAGAGTAGTTGAAAGTAAAAATCGATCTTTAGTGGAGCTCGTAAGAACTATATTAAATGACAACAATATTGCGAAACATTTTTAGGCCGATACGGTAAATACCGCTTGTCATGTTATAAATCTATTCATTTGGTCCTCGAATCTATTCATTTCAATTTTGATGCGCAAATACACTAAATGAATCTATTCATTTGGGAAATAAATTTATTCATCTAGTTCAAATTTGAATTTCAAATTTGAAACTTCAAAAGCTCGATTGGACAGCCTTGCATCACACCATGGATTCTCCGTATCGCATTATGAATTCAATCATTGTGCATTAAGTAGACAGATAGGAAATGCTCCATAACTCCACTACGTCAAATTGCAAGCTCAAAAAGGATTTTTTAATTGTAAACATCATGCCTTGCATTTGCTATAAATAAAAGAGGAAGTTGAAGGCTGAAGACACACGAAGCAAAATAAAATACTTGCTTTCTCCTTTGATCTTCCTTATTCCTTAACATTTTTCTCTCTGTTTCTTTAATTTTGCATATTCTCCTTGAGAGTTTTTAGAGAGAAAAATATTTGAGTGCTCTTAAATTTACATATCCTCTCTGTGAGAGTTATTATTTTATGAGAGCTTAAATTTGTGTATCTACTCTATTGGAGTTATCATTGTATACTTAAACACCAAATTCCTAGAGTTAAGGTTGGGTTTCAACCTTGTAAAATTCTGAGATTGAGAGATTGGGTAGGGTGCCCTTGTACTTATGAGAATTGAGTTCTTGAGTGTGGGACACTAGGAAGCTGTAATTGCTCTAAGTTTGTATCTCTAATCTCCAATAGTGGAAATCCTTCAAGTGGGTTGCTTGAAGGCGAGATGTACACCGGTGTGGTGGAACTCGTATATATTGGTTTACAAATCTCTCTTCCCTAAACTCCTTTAAATTTGTGCATTTAACTTGCTTATTTAATTTGTTGTGTTTATAACTTAGTTATTAAATCTATTTGAAACAAATTACTTTATTCCTTAAGTGAATTTACTTGGCATTTATTAAGTGTTTGTTGATTTGCTTTGTGTATAAGTTGTTATTACTTGTGATTAAATTTAGCATCTTCATTACGTATATTTGTTAAAGAATCAATTTCAAAAGCATTCCAAAGAAAATTTTTAATACTCAATTCACCCCTCCTCTTGAGTAATTAAGGCCACATGGTTAACAGGATTCATTTTCCATTAGCGAAACATGCTTAACAGAAATAGGGGTCTGACGCTACGCACTAGTCCCACACTATGCACTAGTCCCACGCTACGCGTCAGCCCCAACATTTGCACCTGGCGTTGGGTGCCAGTCCCACGCTATGCGTGCACATGATAGTAGCAGCAATGCCGCTGTCATGGATTTTAGGCTATTTGGCCAACTTCTGACCTACCTAAATGGCCTATTTTAGATCCGATTACCATGAAATGTCATGGGCCATATGTTTTCCCCATTCCAGAACTGTTGGCACCATCTGTTTGGCAAAATTCCATCATACGCGCAAGTTATATGCAAAAGTGCATTTAAATAAAAAAAATAACTAAAACCTATGCACCAAACCATCCAAACGAGTCTTAAATCACCCAAGGCCTATATACACAGACTCCCAATGAGGTAAGGGACCTATGGATCCCTTCTGAGGGTCCTAAAATCCATCGGAACTCAAAATTTCCGGTTCCTAAATTCCACATTTTCACTTATTTCCACCATTATGCATTATCTATTCTAAATCATCATCACATCAACCCATTATTTACAATCACACTCAGCATATCATTTAAGCACGCATTACAATACCTGCCTATTTCATATACTCACGTAATGGCGCCATGCCGCACAACTACATATAGCATCATAACATCACATACCTAATAAATGCAGCTAAATCATGCACTCACAATTAGTTCAAGGTATCACGAAATCTATAGGATCAAAAGTGTAATCATAAAAAAACTCACACACATATCAGAATGCCTGCCCAACTCAAGCAATCATATATTCAATCAAATGAATGGCTAAATGTTGCATCACAAACACAAACATATCCTGGACATCCCAATCACACAAATATAACTAGTATATACCATACGTAATCAACTATCCAAATGGCTCCATACCATTTGGTATTGATACACCTATGAACACTATTTAAATTTACACATATAACACCAATAGCTTAATGTAAATCTACATTCCCAAACATCAAATTGATATATACGACCATTATTTTATTTAACTTCTTCACCCTGGCCACATTTAGTGCTCACCTCCACGGTATCCATCAGCAACCTGCTACCAGTCACTAAAACCATAATAAAAGGGGGTGAGTGACTAGAATTAAAAATCAATATAGAAATAAGCAAACAAATATTAAGAAAAGCATAATCTAGATACCTTCCTAGTTAAAAGCATTATTCATTCTTATACTTCTCTTACGTCACACTTTTACCTACCATCTTAGTCACCTAGCTTCTCTTTTCCTTATAGCCAACATCCATACACAATCATGTTAATCACCTAAATTAAAACCATCACTAACATAATATTAATCAATCAGATTCATACATGTACTCAATACAGACTCTTCTTTAATTCACTCATTCACTTAATCAATTACCCAATTTCATTACATGCATTCAACATATCAATCCATATTTGAACCACCAGATTCATCATTATCAAGTCAAATCAACAACATTCACTACATAGGCTTTAATACATTTCAATAATGTAAATCATGACATAACACCGATATAAATATCATTGCATATCAAGGAATATAAAACAAAACTGACTCTTATATAGATAATATGACACCCTAGTATCCGAACACTAAAAGGATCGACCTTCAGCTAGGGGTCCGACTTGACACCCCATGAACCCGAATTGGCTCCCTCTTAACCACTGGGTTCTACTTGACCAATGGACAGCTCAACTGGGTCTGACTTGACTAGGAAGCCAAAAACAAGGGTAACATATACCATCAGTCGTCCTCAACCATATAAATCATATGAATCACATAATTTTATTTTAAATTATTTTTCTCTTCATCTAATGTCATAAAGCCTTATTTAAATAAACAGGGTGGTCACACCGATCCAACCCACATTCTCACAACAGGGCGGCCACACAGACCCGACCCATGACTTTCCACTATAGACGGCCACACAGACTAAGCCTATAAATCTCCACCAGGGCGGCCACACAGACCAGGCCCCATATATAATATCATATGTCACAGAGCATCACCTCACCAATAATCAATAACAATCATATACCTTCATTCTCATGCACAATAATACACTTTTACACCCACCACATCTTAATTCACATGGATTATAGAATTTCAGTTTCATTCAACATAATCACCACATCACATCATACATACACATATCGCATCATCGTTATATTATATCATTGCAATCATCAATTCAACAATAGCTATCAACATCAATCATATTATTCATCACCATTAATATTTACATAATTCTAATCACATTAGATCATTTGATTTTTCATCGCTATAATCAGTAAATCATATTGAATCATTACACTTATACATTCATATATATCATCACATCATAATTATCTATTGCTCCCAATTTTGTCCGAACACACAAAAAATATATGAAAAATAAAAAATGAAATATAAAAAAATAAAAATAAAAATAATTATAAAAAATCAATCTAACATAGGATTTAATTTTTAAAAAAAGTGTGAACACCCCCCTTTTGTACGGGGTAAAAAAAAGAAAAAAAGAAAGGAAGAGAAAAAGAAAGAAAAATAAAAAAGAAAAAAGAGGGAAGTAAAGCAAGAAAAGAAATAATAAAAATAGATTAGATTTAGTCCCACATTCAAAGTTCTAAGATTAAGAGTTACAAAAATCTAAATTGTTGGCTTTATTTAGTCCCACATCGAATACTCTTAAAGGAGCTATGCTTGTTATGTTACTATATAAACAACACCTTGTAACACACTTGGAGGGGACGGGAGTAGGGCGGTAGAGATAGCCTATTTCTTAGTATAAAATATGGTTGCGGCTTTGACTGATCTTTCACATAAGAAAAGATTTGGTTTTTTCCACGGAAGTCTCAGTTTAGAAGAGACAAGAGATACCACCGAATCCGGAGGCAGCTTTAAAATTTTCTCTTTGGCTAGGAAAAAAAGATGAGTTTTTTTGTTTATTGTTTTCTTTCTTCTTATGCTTTAATTTATTAGCCTTTTTTGTTTATTGTTTTTACTTTCATGCTTTGATTTATTAATTTTTTCTTTTCTTTTACTTTTTCTGTCATTTATTAAATAGACCTATTTTTTCCTTGTTTCTGTCCTCTTACTTGACACTTTTATTTTATTTTAGTTTATTTTATTTTTGTTTTCTCTCTTCATTTCTATGTAAAAAAATAATAAAATCAATAAACACAAGGTTCCCTCTTTTTTATACAATATTTATGATCAATTTGGATGAGATTTCCTATTGATTCATGTTTTCCTAAATCTCAACATTTTAAACTTATTTTACATTTTTTAAATAATAAACCAAAGAACTACATGACCCTAATTTCCCCTCATGTTTGGGGAATACGTAGAAGCGGGCCCAAATTTTAAAAAAACTATAAATATATCTCTTTCACTAGTAAAATAAAATCATCACGCTTTTAACGACAACCCGATTAATTTAGACTAGACGTCCTATTAATCACCAAATATAACTTTAATTTTTTAAATCGATAATAAATCCATAAGGCGCTTTAAGAGGTTTAAATTATGAAATATTAGGATTGTTCACAAACTTAAACGATTTAGTGTAACCATTTAAAATGGACAGTGTAGGGTGCTAATACCTTCCCCACCTGTAATCAGACTCCCGAACTTAAAATCTCAATTTAGGACCAGTACCTTCACGTTAAGGTTTTTCTGATGTTTTACCTTAAAAACATTGGTGGCGACTCCACGGTTTCTAGAGGGAACTCTGGAAACTTATTTTCTTTTTACGGCCGGCCTTCCGCTGCGATTCTGGTCACGACAGATGGTGATTCCACTAGGGATTTTAGATAGATAAGCCCGTTTAATATGTTTAAGTATATTTGAATAAATCCATATAACCTCTTGCCTATATGTTTGTGCCATGATTTTTGTCGATATATGTTATTATGGAACCTTAGGGTAGAAGATATCATATTATTGTGTTATTAAATCCTAGGGTAGAAGATTTTATTTATATTACTTTATGCTTGTTTCTTGTGTAGGAAGGGTAGGGTACATGTATAAATGCCCCTGCACACTACACTTACACTTTTCACACACATTTCGAGTGGGATCCTACACCCAAGGGTCTGAATAAACCATTAAGATTAGGGGAGGTTATGTAGCGGTGTCATTTGGGACATTCGTCTCCTTCTGACACCGTGAGAGCCTCAGCTAGAGTGTGACTTCCTCATGATGCCCGCACCTGGTAGGCTTCCTACCGTTGTGTTTAACATCATGGATGGAGTCTGAGCTCTAGTGACCTTTAGTAATTGAAAGTAGCCACCAAATGTGAGAGGACACTACTAGAGGAGCGTTAGAACCAATAGGAGGCCTTCAAACAAACCTTGTTTAGGGTACACAAGGGGCAACATTCCTTTGACCTTTCATTTTCTAAATTAAAAGATTTTTTCTTCCCCAACAAAAGTTCTTTTAAAAAAAAGCCCAATAATTCGAAATGGGGCAAGTGGTTCTCAAGCCCATTTAATTTCATTCTCTAAGCAATAGGCTCCTTGGATCATAAATTTTTTATGCAAAGCTTTTCTGAAAAATTAGACGATTCGGGAAGTTTGTAACTTATTCTTAAACTTTGAAATAATGATTGAAGAAGCCCACAAGTTGATTTTTTTTCTCTTCTTTTTCATTGTCTTCTTCTTTTCCTTTTCCTTTTCACTAATACGTCTTGTTTAAAAAAACAAAAAAGGAAATCACGGGGAGACACCCTTACAAAACTCAAGCAAGACTCATGATTGAAACAGATTACAAGACTACAACTAAAGATAATTCCTGTGATACCACAAGCTTTATATGTCTCCCAAGTATAGAACTTTGTAACGGAGAGGCTGTCGAGCTCTCCATGACTTTTATCTCTAATTCAAAATAATTTGTATTTGACTTAATAACTCGATATTCCCATTGCTATGCTCAAGGCTTAGGGGTCTTTTCTTTTTGCAATAAGGGTGAAACATGTTTTGTCATTTTTTAAAATATCATTAATAAATGCGTATTTGAATATCTCTTTCTTTGCACATTTTCCGATTCCCTTTCCCTTCCCTTATTTGACCATTTACCCTAACGCAGATCCAAAAATGATTCACTCAAAAATAGTAAAGTTGAGATCCCATTTCATGACTTTGAGTATTCAGTTGATCGCGCTAACAAAGAGGTAAGGAAGACTATAGCCTCTCCCCTGAATTAACCAGGATGTTAGAACAATAGGCTAAAGAAATTCAACTCTATGAAAAGGAAATTAAAACCATCAAGTCAGGGAATGAAGAGGATAAAAATAGGCCAAGATTGGCATCTCCCTTAGTTAAGAAAAACAGGGAAGGTTGATTAAGTTGTTGATATCCTTTGGTTTGAAAAACAACGGGGCAATTTATCAAAGGAGGTTGGTAACCTCATTTCATGACATGATGTGGACGACAATGCTATCAGGTCCCAAAATGAACAGGGGCATATCTATCATTTAAGGAAGCTTTGGTATTGACCAACATGGATGGAGATGACTTGCCAATGCCCATAAATGCATACGCAAACAAGAGATACTTTGCCAAGAAAAAAATAAATAAAAAAAAAACAAAAAAAAAGAATCAAGGTTGGCGCCCTATGCACATACCAATTAGGGCAAGCTGATGCCCTCACATTGTCATATCGGCGCACGTCCAAATCATCGAGCAAGTTGTCACCTTTCTATATGGGGCACGGATGTCATCAAGCCAAGAACGCAACAAAAAATAATATTTCATCCTTGTTGCAATCAACACCCCAACCTTAAGGGGGTATAACTACTCCCCCATGCTAATATAACCAAGGAAATGGTCTACAATACTAAGCAACAAAAGTACCAAGGGGATCATTCAAAGGTCAGAAAATAAAAAAGAAAAAAAGAAAAAGAAAAACAACAAATGAAAAAATCAAGAAAAGGACAAAAAAGAACAAAAACAAAAGCCAAAAAAGAAGACTCGGAATGGTCCCCTCTCATTAAGACCAAAAAGGCTTACCCTATTTTCTTTGGTACATGACGTTGGGGCAAAGTTGCCTATTTGAAGTGACATCTCTCCCCCAAAGGATAAAAGTAAATCAAAGGGGGCCAAGCGGGTTTGGTTTAAGTATAATCAGCTTAAACCTTTTGTTATGAAGGACATGACCTTGATTAAAAAAAGTCATAAAAAAAGGAAAATATGCTTGCTAGGTTGAAAACCTAAAAAGGCGGCCTAGGCAAAAATTAAAGTAACCTAGTGAGCCGAAAACCTGAAAAAGGTGGCTTAGGCAAAAATTAGGGTCAATATTTTAGCAAAGTTACTAAAATATCCCCGTACAAGCAGAACAGAAATAGACTGGGACATGAGGACTATAGTTGACCTACTTTCTCAGAAGCAAGATCGAAGGATACACGAGGACTATAGTTGACCTTCTTTCTCGGAAGCAAGTTCGAAGGATAAACTCGTCATTGTGATATGGGATCAAGATTCTTACTGTTCTTAGGGATTCACTGGAGGATCTGCAAACCCCATTACACCACCCATTACCAAACTTTTATCCATATTTGTTTCTTTTTTGCATTTGATTTCCCTTTGTCTTTTCCATACTTGATCAACCCACATTAATAAAATTGCTACCTTTTCAATACACATTTATACATGAGTTTCATTAATATGGCAAAACATGTGTTTTAACAAAATAAAACAAGGCAATGACAATTATTTTCACAAAAAAAAGGAAAGTCGTGGGAGCGAGAGGCTTCTGTTATCTGTTAACACCTCAAAGAAGCATCACAGGGACTGTGCCGCATACATGCTCAGATGAGAATATCACTTTATTCATCTATTTCACCCATGAGTATAAACCTAAAATCTATAAAGATTGCAATTCTAAAGGTTTCTCCCTAAATTTTAAACTTGATTTAAATTTCCAGTCGCTGAAAAGGACACCTTTAAATTTCCTGTCACCAAACATGGCATCCTTTAAATTTCCAGTCACCGAGCAGGGCATCATTTTACTTTCCAGTCACTGAGAGTGGCACTATTTTACTTTCTTGTCACCGAACATGGTATCCTTTAAATTTTGAGACGCCAAGTGGGGCACCATTTTACTTTCTTGTCACCGAACATGGCATCCTTTAAATTTCTAGTCGTCGAGCGGTGCACCATTTTACTTTCCAGTTGCCAAGCAGGGCACCATTTTACTTTCCAGTCATCGAACATGGCATCCTTTAAATTTTCAATCACCGAGCGGGGACCAATTTTACTTTCCAGACACCGAGTGAGGCACTATTTAACTTTCCTGTCACCGAACATGGCATCCTTCAAATTTCCAGTCACCGAGCAGGGAACAATTTTACTTTCCTGTCACCGACCATGGCATCTTTTAAATTTCCAGTTGCCAAACAAAGCACCATTAAATTTCTAGTTATCGAACAGGGCACCATTTTACTTGTCTGTCACCGAACATGGACCATTTACATTTCCTGTCACCGAACATGGCATCCTTTAATTTTCCTATCACCGAACGTGGCATCCTTTGAATTTCTAATCACTGAGTGAGGCACCATTTTACTTTCAAGTTATGGAGTGGGGCATCATTTTACTTTCCTGTTGTCCAACAGGCATCCTTTAAATTTCCAGTCGCCAAACGGGCACCATTTAAATTTCCTGTCGCTAAGCAGAGTACTATTTTACTTTCCTATAACATTCTTTAAATTATACACCCTGGACAAAATTGGTTCGCTTAGTCTTTACTTATCCTTTACCGCAACACAATAAGGGAAAAGTAAAGAGGGGTAAGCTATTACTACCCACTTTTGTCCGGACACACGAAAAAATATATGAAAAATAAAAGATAAAAATAAAATAATAAAATAATAAAAATAATAATTATTATAAAAAATCAATCTAACATAGGATTTATTATTTAAAAAAAGTGTGAACACCCCCTTTTGTGTGGGGTAAGAAAAGAAAAATAGAAAGGAAGAGAAAAAGAAAGAAAAACAAAAAAACAAAAAAGATGAAAGAAAAAAAGAAAAGAAATATTAAAAATAGATTAGATTTAGTCCCACATTGAATGTTCTATGATTAGGAGTTGCTAAAATCTAAATTGTTAGCTTTATTTGGTCTCGTATCGAATACTCTTAGGGGAGCTATACTTGTTATGTTACTATATAAGCAACACCTTGTAACACTTGGAGGGGACGGGAGTAGGACGGTAGAGATAGCCTATTTCTTAGTGTAAAATATGGTTGCGGCTTTGACTGATCTTCCACATTAGAAAAGATTTGGTTTCTTCCACGGAAGTCTCGGTTTCGAAGAGACAAGAGACACCACTAAATCCGAAGGCGACTTCAAATTTTCTCTTTGGCTTGGAAAAGAAGGTAAGTGTTTTTTGTTTATTGTTTTTTTCTTCTTATGCATTAATTTATTAGCCTTTTTGTTGTTTATTGTTTTTACTTTCATGCTTTGATTTATTAGTTTTTTTTCTTTTACTTCTTCCATTATTTATTTCATAGACCTACCTTTTCCCTTGTTTTTGTCCTCTTACTTGACACTTATTCTATTTTAGTTTATTTTATTTTTGTTTTCTCTCTTCATTTCTCTGTAAAAAAATAATAAAATCAATAAACACAAGGTTCCCTTTTTTATACAATATTTGTGATCAATTCGGATGAGACGTCCTGTTGATTCACGTGTTCCTAAATCTCAACATTTTAAACTTATTTTACATTTTTTAAATAATAAACCAAAGAACTATGTGACCCTGTTTTCCCCTCACGTTTGGGGAATACGCAGGAGCGGGAAAAATCATTTCTATCGGGCCCAAATTTTTTTTAAAAATTAAATATATCTCTTTGACTAGTAAAATAGAATCGTCACACTTTTAATGACAACCCGATTAATTTGGACAAGATGTCCTGTTAATCACCAAATATAAATTTAATTTTTTAAATCGACAATAAATCCATAGGGCGTTTTAAGAGGTTTAAATTATGAAATATTAGGATTATTCACAAACTTAAACGATTTAGGATAACCGTTTAAAACAGACAATGTGGGGTGCTAATACCTTCCCCACCTATAATTAGACCCCCTAACTTAAAACCTCGATTTAGAACCAGTACCTTCACGTTAAGGTTTTTCTTATGTTTTACCTTAAAAACATTGGTGGCGATTCCACGATTTCCGTTAATCACCAAATATCACATTGATGTTTTACCTTAAAATGTTGTTTGATTCAGTGTTAGTAGTTAGTAACTTTCTCCTTGTGGATAATATTTAAAGTATAATAGTCGGTTTCATACTTAATGGTTAATATTTACTCAATATCTATTTACATAATTTAATTTGATACATATAATAGATAATAATTGATAATATTTAATTTTATGATTTAATAAAATTAAAAAATATATATATAGTACATTATTTAAATAATAATTTGATTTTTAAGTTATTTGGTAATTATTTATTCATTATTTGATAATTATTTGATTATAAAAATTTTAGTAATTTTTCATTTAATAATTATTTATTAGATTATTTGATAATTATTGATTTAATAATTTCTCATTGTTTGATAATTTTTGTTGTTGGATAATTACTTGATAAATAATTATTAATAAATATTTATTTGAGAGTTATTTATTAGTTATTTACTGATCATTTGATAATTATATTTTATAGTAAAATATTGTCAGGTTCCCAGATTTGAACTGTGGGACCTAGTGAATGATTCAATTTTGGCAATTCAGCCTGAGACTAGTGATCCTATAGGGAAACTAGTCTTGTTAAGACCTTCCTGTTATAAATCAAGGATGACAGGCTCAGTCCGACAGGCTCGGCTAGTACCTCAGGTGCCCTAAATGTTTGGTCGTGCAAATACTTTGGGATATCTGACTGTAGCATGGTCAATCTCTGGTGAACCATTTCGATGTTTTAGGAACTTTTCTTGAAGAGGCCAAATCTTAATTCGAGCCCTATCGGCCTCGTTTCCCAAGAAAACGATTAATTCAATTAGAACCCCTAAATCTAGCCTAAACACCTTCAATGTTTGTAGCCTAACTTTTGCATACGACCCTAGAATCGAGTGATTCTAGTTGTGGTTTCTTCGTTACAAAGAATTCTACAATCTCTATTTCTAGCCTTGAACTCCTATTCGCACTCTGTCATCCCCATAAATAGAGAACTAAGCAATTGTACTTGAAGCCCATTATTTAATTCTTTTAATATACATATATTTCACTCGAAAAATCACAATTCTCTCATACCACCTGATTCGTGCAATTTTGGTCCAAAAATTTCCATAACAAAATTCTCTACAACTTTTATGAAGGCCTCGAAGGCTAGATCTGCCCTAGTTGGTACAAGTTTTACATTCTTTCCAGACTTGTTCCAATCCCACAACAACACTGCACTATTTTAGAAAACATTGCATATCTTCCTCATGCGATACTAGAATCTGTAACACCCTCGGTTAACTAAGATAATCTCTTACACTAGATTAACTTAGTTAACTGAGAGGTTACTAATTTAAAAAAAAATATGGAAGTTTTTCTTGTACAAGAGAATATATGGTGGAATAAAAGCATTATGTATACATGATTGTATCATATGTACATAAAGTGGTCTCATCAGATCTGTACAACTAAAATAAGAAAGGGGTACGTAGGCACCCTATACAAAACATCACCAAAAGACATCAAAATAACATAAACTAACCCTAACTACTAGTCTCGATCTCTTATGAAGTCCTCGTCCAACTAAGGGGACTCTGGCTGAGCTGAAGTGGATACGATCTAAGTCGGGTCGGACTGGTGAGATGGTTCCGTAGGATTTAAGCTAGGCGATGGCTGATTGGTGGGTGGTCGGATCTGCTCGTACAAACATCTAGTGTAAATCTCATAGACCTTGAGCAGAAGACTCTGAGCCTCTACCAATATATGCTCATAAATCTTTGTCTCTTCATATCAGAAGCTCCTGAATATGGAGTGAAGAAATTCTCTAGAACGATCCTATTGACATCGGGCTAGATAACGCTCCATTGGGGAGATGATGAAGACTCTGGGTTATACCTTCAATAGACCTCGTGGTACGTAGGGTACTAGAGGCTGAGAAGGGAAAAATTGTTGAGGTGTAACTGGAGGGATAACTTGGTCCACTGGATTTACAAGTAACGATTCTATTGGTATGTCGAAGGGAATCTCCTCTGGGTTCTCCCGACCTACATAGTTCTCCTAACAAATTACACTCCTGGTATGGTACCCGTGCCTGGCCGAAGGTCTGGAATGGATAGCTATAGAGTTAAGTCTCTGCCTCCACAACAATTAGGGAGTGTCATCACTGACACTCGCCCCATATAATATAATCATCCAGAATCGATTCCCGTCCACTCGCTTTGGGGTCCCTACGTTACCTTCTAAGTTATCTCACCATTCTTATTCTTTTGACCATTTCAGTTTCCTATCCTACTCTTAGGGTTACTAACATTTATACAATCAACATATAATCAAAATCTCAGTATGATGATGCAATGCATGAGTCCATTTCATTATTTTAATTTTCTTCATTAGTCATCATGATGTATGTGGGCCCATTTTCCACTCATTAATCTCATATACCAATATCCATGTACACAATGATCCCGCCTTATCCTTCCTACCCAACTAGAGCGACTGGAGCTCTCCTCGTTCTGGTTTTCACAAAAGGGTAAGGACCCACAGTCCTATCATCACAATGGCCAAGCACACATCTTATCAGAACGGGCACTCAATGACCATAGAAACCCTTGCCTCTCATCGAACTATATCAGTGTTTGCCATGCGCTATCCGGCGTTGGGCGTAAATTCAAGCCATTGGAGGTCTGTCCCCGATATACTCCCAACAGCGCCCTTAAAAGATCGAGACGCCTGCTGTTTCTCCAATGTACCCATCATTGTACGCTCTTGGGGATCATTTTGACATCCCTCCTTAACCCCATAAATGATACATAAGTCAATCATTCATTTTTTTCATTCGTTGGTCCTTGGTAGGGTCCCCTAAATGACTCCCTTCCATTTCTAATGTCGAGTTCTTTTTCTTTATCTGGGATAATCAAATTTTCTCTTTTTCTTTATTTTAGTAATCTTACCCGACACTTAGGAATGGGATGAGATTTCATACTTTCTCGAAAATTAGGGTACTTTGGAGCTACAACGCCCATAATTTATCTCGGATTTGAGTCTCACATACTTTCATATTTCAATCATTCCAAAACCCCTGCGGATACCATTTTCCATATCTCTTATTCATAAATTTTCTTATCTAGTTATCCATGCATCACACAATATCCATCAGCATAATATGTTTATGAGATATTCCACTCAATCAACATATTCATAGTCATATCATATCAATAACCATTTAATAGTATCACATCATCCAAGACAACACATATTCCTAATGCTTACCCATGTAACGTGTACAAGCAACATACTCATGAGAAACTTTACTTAAACATTCATCAACATATCACATCAATAATTATATAGTGATACCATGACATATATACAACAACGCGTGCCTCGAATTTTACTATTTATAGGTGTGATATGAACCGCATATTTATCGGTATTAAATTTGATGTGCTAGCCTTTACGTCAGGTTATTACTAGACGTTTTAAGTTATACATCGGGTCAGGTTGCTTTTTGAGATATTTGGGTTCTCTTGAACCATTTATGTTCCTATTAATTTAATCGGGTAGAATTGATTTATTTTGTAATTTAATTCCCTAATGTCTAATTATGAATTCTTAGGTCATCTTCAAGTGACCTCATTGTCTATTTCATTTCTCCAATCTAATTGGGCTTTATTTGTTGAATAACTTATTTTCTTTGGTCACTAAATGGGTCACTAATCCTTTATGTTCCAGTAGCACTTTAGCGATATTTTTCTTCAACTTAAGATTACCAAATTTTGTAACTCTTATTTTATTTCTATTATTTTTAACTACATTAACTAAATTAGTCCCTTAACTGCATTCTTTTGATTAACTAAATTTATTTCCTTTATGAGTGTTCATTAGCTGTTTAGAGATTTAGGTACCTCCTTGACCTTGATATCATAGATTTAGTCTAGCATTACTTAGTTACTAGAAGTCACCATTTAATTAATGAGTCCTGTTTCTCCTTATTATAAGACTAAAATCTAAAGTCCTAAAATCTAAAGTCACCGTTTAATTAATGAGTCTTGCTTAGCTAACTAATTTTCATTTTTCTATGCATAAAAATTCCTTAGTTCCTTTCTCCTATTTTTATTGGTTACTTAATTTTCTAATTCCTAACATCTTTTTCTTTTATTAAAATTCCAATTTTTACATCCATTTTATTTAAGTATACAACTCCCTTCCTAATGAATTTATTAGGGTCCTTTTCTAGAACTTACTCCAAATTATACTCTAGCTATTTATTTTTTTTTATTCTTAGGCTACTTAGTCTATTAAAATATTTAAACCCCTAAGATTTTAATTCCTAACAAAATCTCTTTTGTCAAATTCATTTTAGTTTATCACGTTCCTAAATCCTTCTTTTTATTCTACCTTAAGTGGTCATGAAAATGGTCACCAAAATTTGTCACGAAATTTCTTTCTAAATCCTAATATTTGTTACACTAAAAAAAACTTCCTTTATTTCCATTTCTTTTTCTTAATTTACATATTTATTTAGACCCAAATCAAGTTACTTGGTAAAGTTTTTCAAGTAAAACTTTTCATAAAAAAATTCATTTAGTTATTTAGTAAATTTCTATAAAATTTTATAACCATTTAAACAATGTAATTTTAGCGCTTAGCAACATAACGCGTCCTAACCGTTCGGTTGGTAACCTTCCTCAAAATACGTGATTTCTCTATACAACTCCAGCGACATTCAACAATTACTTAATTTCCTAAAGCAGGGCTTATTAGGATAAAGTAACCACAAATTACACAAGATCACTAAAATTTTAAATTTAAAATAATACAACATATCGAATAAAACTGAGCCCACCTAAACCAAAATTTCTAAATCTCTCGTTACGACTCCGATCGTGATGAAATCTTTTTGAATGCATAAACATCGAGTTGCGCCAATTAAAATTATAAAATACTTATTAAATTGAAAATGTAAAAACCTTAAGCATCGGTTACAAAAATCTTCACAGTTTAAAATCGAATCATTGGACCGCGACGAAATTCAAATCGGAGGTCCCCAAATACACACGCAATATTATAGAATAACCAAAAACACAATCAAATAAGGAAAAGACCCCATTTACCTCATTGGGTAGTCGCTCTCTAGAAAAAGAGAGCGGTGACCTTGCCGAAAATTTCACCGAACACTCCTAACATTTCCTGATCGTCGCCTAAGCTAAAGCAACTAACAATCATCCAAGGGAGCACAAAAAGGGTCATGTTTTTGGCCTCCAATAGCAAGGAGAACATCATTAAATTTTTAAAATAAAAGCTAATCTTAAATCAAGAAAACCAATAATAAAAATTCAAGAGGAAAACACTAAAATTTTTACCTTGAATGGCTTGGGTGGCTAGCGGTTTTAAAGTTCCTTGCACAAGGGGATGAGATTAAATTTTTGAGGCAATTGATTGCAAGAAAATCTAAAAGAGGGGGGCTGTTTTGGTTGTGGCTGGACCATAGTTAGGAGAAAAGGAAGAGAAAGAAGTAAAAATTTTTGAATGGTTGAAGGTGGGAGATGGTGGTGGTGTGTTTGGGCCGTGATTGGGAGGAAGGATGGTGTCTAGTTTCTTTTGATTGGGAAAAAATGAGGGAGAGAGTGAGGTAGGATAACCATGAATTGAGAAGAGAGGTGGAGTGAGATTTGGAAGCAATGATGATGGATTATGGTGATTCCATGAGTTTTTTCAGCTTGTTGGCTAAGGAGTGGATGTAGGGCTGCCACTTAAGGGCCAAGTAGCATACTCTGAACTATGGGGGAGGGTAGGTGTTGCATGGAGGGAGTGCATAAAGGGTAGGTGTCACCCAAAGGTGGTTGGAAAATTAATTTGCCAGGCAAGAAACTAAAGCGTGCAAAATTTTAATGAACCAGAAAAATAAGGACGTTAAAAATAAATATGGGTTAATTATTTAGATTGGAATTAGGAAACACTTCCAACACAAAAGTTTTAGATATTCTTTTTCTCCTTAAATCTATGTATTATTTGTGACGATCCAAGATCGGTAGCCCGAGATATGCCTGATTTACGACAAGATGCTCCAGAAGCTCCTAGATTCGCTAGGGTCTCGGTAATAAATTCACCATTAATTCTACTTTAAGAATTTGGTTTTATAACCTGCATAGAAATTATAGAGCTCTTTGTTGCGGATCCATATAAAAAATAATGAAGCAATTCAAGCACCGGACGAGGGAGATATGCAAAGTTTACCAAAGACTGCCAGCATGGTGACGAGACAGCTAAAGGGTTGCAAAGATCTATTACGCTGTGTAGATCTAGAGGGATTTGGCCTTTTATGTATTCACAAAAACGTAGATAATTTTGTTACAAAGATTTTTACAAAAATTTTGCGCAAATCAAAGATTGTATGAAAGTGTTATGAATTTTTTCTGAACCATGCGCAAGGAAAAACGTCCCAACAATGGAACTTTGAAGCGAACACACTTAATCTTTGATTTTGGGGTTGACAGAGTGGGAATCGGAGTTCGGGGCTAGAAACAAAGATTGAATATCTTTTCAAAACAAAGATATTGAGACCAAAATCATTCAATTCCAAGGTTGTAGGCAAAAGTTGGGTCCAAAACACTGAATACTTAAATAAGTTTAAATTTCCTCGACTAGTTATGGCCACAATTAACAGATAATTGACTAACATCATTTATAAATTACCAATATTAAACATCATTCATAAACCATCATTTCTAGCATCAACAACAAGAATGTGTACATAAATATGGGTATCTCAGCAACAGTTTCAAATGTTGAATCAAACATAATTATCTTCTCACATAAATCACTACATAGTCAATAAATTCCTCTAAATTTCACTATTTCACATAGCCTCTCTCTCACTCATTCATTTCACTTGACTGAGTTAATCACTACTCATATTCTCTCAAATCTCACTTCGTTACATCCTTATGATGATCTAAGGGTCAGGCCTAAGCCTCACTCTCCTAAAATACTTAGTAAGGCACTCTCGGAGGTCCCAAGAGCTTAGGCTCCTATTCTGGAAAATCAAGGTTGTTACAGAATTGATCTGTTCTTTTTTCTATAGTTTCATATTGAAAAATCCTATAACTTTTCTAAAGGGCTCAAAACCAAATTCCTAAAGTCCTGGTCTCCATAAATTTCATTTTTCAGCCGTTAATAATTCGGGAGCTTCGGGAGTACTTTACCTTGGTTTGGGCATAACTTGGGTTACCAACATTAGATTTTCGCAAATGATATATTAAATCGAAGAGGAAATCAAGATCTACAACTTTCATGTTAGAAGTGCTTCCTAATTCCTATCCCAAAAATTATTTCATATTTATTTAAAATAGGTTTTAATTAAGGTAACCAGTCTTCCATCGAGTATTCAATTCTGGCCATCATTTTCTGGCATCGCCATCACATGACACCTGCCCTCCACACCTCACCATAGCCTACCATATACCTCTCCTTGTGTGGCACTCTCGGCTACACTCCTTGTTTAGTAAGGAGTTCTTTTTTTATTATTTCATTCCATCATCAAATTGCCTTCCAAGTTTCCACAACTTGTTCAACAAGTTGTTATCTTGATATTTGCCACTTATTTCATCACCGTGTTCCCATTACCATCTGCTTTTGCATGCTGCTTGTTCTATATAAAACCATCCATTACATGTCATGTTATCATGACATGCCATGTTATAAATCTATACATTACACACTGCTTTCTCTTAGCCAATTCCATTGCTTGCACGCTGTGTTTTTTTCTTCATTCTAACTCTCAAATTTAAATCTCTATCCCTTTCTTCTTACATGGCCACCCTCTCTTCCTCCTATAACCACCCAAGGCCACCACCTAATTTCTAACATCTCCCAATTTTCCACCATAAAATAGCGATCACCCTCTCCATTATCGCGTTGATTTAGGTTCAATTTCACCATCAAAAATCATTATCTAGGTTGCCGCCACCTCCTCTTCAAGGTCGTGGCCACCCCTTCACGATTCAGTAAGTGATTGGTGACGTTTCTTCGTTTCGGCTTTGATTCATTTTTCCACTTTATTTTTCTTCACATTCCATCACCTTGCATGTCTATTTCTTCATGTTTCCTTGTTGGCCATGATCAGCCCTCACCCTTTTGGCCATTGCATATCTGATTTTCTATGCCCCGAAAGCGATAAGGAATAATCAATGGAATTTAATCGGTGATTGGTAAATTTTCGGCGCTTGGTTCCCTTATCTCTCTCAAAATCGTGAGCATCACCTTGAGGTAAAAGGGTCTCGCTTTGTTTTCTCTTGATTTAAATTGTCCTATAATGTTTCTTTAGTTTCAGGGAATAACCCCTTTGAGTTTTACCATGATCCGACGATTAGATTAAAAGTTATATGATTTTTCATTACCGTTGGTGATTTTAATTATATTTTTATGTTTATATGAGTTTTGGTTAGTTTCGTAAAGCGTGCCTCGATATCCATATGTCTCGTTAAATTTTATTGGAATTTAAAGTTTATCGCGAAGAATGGCGGGCTCGGTCATTATTTCGATATGGTTGTAGATTTTTGAGTAATTTTATGTGATGTGTTATAAATTTTGGTAAGCCCCACTATTTTTAGATAACTTAACCGGTTATAAGTCCTAGGAGCGAATTTAGAAAAACCACGCATTTCAAGGAATTTTACCGTTCGCCTAAATTGTAGCTCTTTTTCTATTTTATTTGTCTATTCAATAGATTCAAAGAAAATATTATGAGATTTTACAAACATAATTAGAATTTATAAAAATAAATAATAAGAAGTATTAAATTAAAATTTGAGTATATAATAAATATTTGAGGACTTAAGGTACCTTAAATAATAAATGTAGTATTTAAGATATTAAATAGACTATGGAATTGGAATTTAGTACTAAAGGACTAAAAATAATTAATAATGAAAAGGTAGTGAGAATTAACTTGATAAAATAAATCCTTTTAGTAAATTATAAGTTAAGTATATGACATAATTGTTTAGGACATTAAATGGGTCTTAAGGTAGTAACTAGGTACTAATGAAGTAAAAAGAAAATTGGACTCATATTAAGAACAATTGATAGTTTAGAGTTAGTAACAAATTTTATAGATATATGCTAAGTACTCAAAGGAACCTAGGAATAACTGGAACAAGTACCTAGTGAATGAGGATAACAGTTTAAGGAAATGTAGCATGAACTTTTTAAGTTAACCCAATAGAGGAAGTAAATAGTAAGTTAGAAGGACTAAATAAGAACTTATGAATTAATAGTTAGTGGTAGAATTAAAAGAAATGGTTTGCCTCAAGTGCTAAAAAGTAGTTATTAGAAAAAAAACATATTGTGGATGATTGAGGTATGTAAAATTAGTTAGGTGTAGTTGTTAATTAAGTCAGAGATGAGATTAAACTAGAAATAATAATAATTTGATAAACCAAAAATTATAAGGTAGAACCAAGGAATAAGTAAACTTCAAGCCATTAATAAAAGTAGTAGTTATAGTAGAAATAAATAATGATCCGTTGCTAATATCAAGACAAAATGAGTTATAGTCAGTTAAAAAAAAGATATCTTTAGTATAAGGATAAAGACTTTAAGAAAATAGGATATATATATATATTTAATGAAATTAACTACCCAAGATCCTAACTTCAATAGTTATATACATATATTTTAGACTTTATACAATCTAATGGTAATAGGTAAAAGAAAATTAGAGAAAGGGTATGGTAGTATTCTAAATCAAATTAATAAGTGAAATATTCTAGAGATAAATATACTTATGTGTTCTAATAACTAACGGTTAAATACTGAGTGTTCTAAGAAAGTAGGCAGGATATACTTTAAAAGAATTAAGTGTATTTATTCATATGGCAATATATATGCATATCTCTTAGTCAAATTCAATTAAAAAGTAGGTACTACTTAGTGTTCAAGAATAAATTGGACGTATAATTTTACAAGTAGTCTCACTAAAGTAGGATTAATATGACTACAACCTTCGGACTGGACAAATAGAATAGTATGATTGATAAATATATTCATTGGGTGAGTGATATGTGCTTGATTGACTTACGTGATTGCATATATGAATGTATATGTGTCAAATTACATGTTCCTATTAGTATGATGAATGTTATGGATGTGATAAAGTGTATGATGAATGTTATGGATGTGATAAAATGTATAGTGCATGCTATGGATGTGATAAAATGTATGATGAATGTTATAGATGTGATAAAATATATGATGCATGCAATAGATATGATAAAATATATGATGAATGTTATGGATGTGATACAATGTATGATGCATGCTATGGATATGATAAAACATATGATGAATACCATGAATGTGATAAATTGTATGATGAATGGAATTTGCATGATGCATTGATAAAATTATAATGAAAAGAGAGTGAGTCATGGTGGAGGTCCTATCATGATATGGAGCGATGTGATGTGGTTATGGAAATAAAAGAGATATTAATGAGGTGTCAAAACGTACCCAATGGGGATTGAATATTAACGCTCAACTATTTTCATTCTTAATTATCGGTGGAAAAATAAAAGAAAGACTGAAGAACTACCACTAAAAAGAAACTCAACATATATCTATATGACCATATTACCCCCATCCTTCCACCTAATGGTTATTGAACCTATACCCCAATGATTCAGAAATATCCTACAACTAGACTGAACCAGGTGTTAAGAATGAAAATAGACTCTCAGGAGGGCTCTACCGATGACGAACTTGATGAATATGGAAAAAGAAATGTATGTTACATGCATCATGCGTATATGGTGAATGAGGACGGAAAAAGGTGATTGAGTTAACCCCTAGAGCATACAGTGATGGGTACATTGGACACTACAAGAAAATTAAGAATTAGCTATGAAATTTGGCGAGCAAACTTTTTCCTCGCTAAGTTGTAACTTAAAAGTGAACAATTAGCGAGGACTTTACGAGGAGTTAAAATTCCTCATAATAATTTTAATCTTTTGGTTTGTAAAAATTGGCGAGTATCTAGCGAGAGTATAACAAGGAAATTTCTCTCGCAACATTTAATTTTGTCGCTAATCTTTTAGTTACAAAATGTTTCCCTAGCCGAAGCATGATAATAATTTTCTTTTTTATTTTTACTATTTGCTATGAGAATTCTCTAGCTAATTCTTAACGATGTTACTTTTTTTTAATAATATTATTTATTATAAAATTATACAAGAAAGATGTCAATTTTAGACAAGTTTACCTCACAAATTAGTAGTTAATTAGTGAAGTAATTGTTAGGCCATTCTCTCGCAACATTTAAATTTGTCGCTAACTTGTTAGCTACAAAATATTTCCCTAGCTAGCTCACTATAATAATTTTGTTGCAAAAATGGTCCTCGTTAAATTGTTGATAATTAGCAATCAAGTTCCGAAGGTGTTTTAATCTCTCATTACTTTCACAGGATGTTGGATTTTTAAAATTTGATAAACTGTAGCGAGAAAATAGTGAGGATATTGTTAGTCACAAATTTTATTTCCTAGCTAACCATTTTCGTTACGAGATTTTCCCTCGCTATTTTAATATTTAAATTTTCATTTTAGTTTTTATTTTCTTTCTCCTATATCTTTGAGAATCCTCCCTTTACTAAAAAAATAACAATTATAAATGGATAAATATTTTATTAACAAGGAAAACAAATAAATATTTTTATATTTGAGAGAGTTACATTTTTATATTAGTTCAAGAATAGTTATATTTTTAATAAATATTTTATTTTTAGAAAAGAAACTTATATTTTTAAAAATAAAATATGTATGTAAATAATTAATATTAGATAAAAATATAAAATTTGAGTTGCTCGCGTAAAACCCCTATATATATAATTCCAGTCTTCGTGTATAACAGCTTATGATAATTTCACTTTTCTTGTGAGACCTTTATCATTGTTGCCAGAATCTTGTGTCACTAGCATGGAAACACTATTGGTGTTATTGTTGTCGCCTTTGTCATATCATCCGCACCATGGTCAAAACATTGTTGTCGCTCTCAGAATGTCTTTGTTGTTGAGAGAAGCCTATTGTTCAAGGTAAGAAGCTCGTTATTCACGGTAATTAGCTTGTTGCTCTACCTGAAGGATACATAACTTGTACGTTATATTTCCAAATCTTAGACTATGGTATGATGTTGAGTCTACTAGTAATGTGACTCGATTCGGTATCAATAATTTAGAAAGGCTTCAAAGACTTTTAGAAACCCTATAACCTGTCTTGCTTACTTAAAAAAGATCTTTTTAAAAAACTAGGCCAATCCTTCTAGCCCGACAAGTCCAACCTATATAAGCTTTAAATAGGTCAGGCCACGGCCCTCGACAAATGGGGTGACCCATTTCCATCCTTAGATCTCATGTAAGACTCAATCACTCAACCCTATAAACACTACTTATTTATTAATATATTTAATAAAATTTCCGTAATTATATTTAAAATATTAAATATTGTATATCATTAACATATAACGATATATTTTATAATATATTTAATAAATATTTAATTTTTAAATACTTATTAAATATAATCAATATATTATTAAATATAATAAAAATATATTTTAAACTATATAATTATATTATAATAGATTTAATATTAAATCATTAATAATATACTCAATATTTATATATAATATAAAATATTAACCATAAAGTATAATAAAAAGACATTAGTGTTATATATATAAAAAAAGAACAAAGGTATCTAATATTTTCCTCTATTATAGTATCTAAAATAGGTTAAAATTCCCTCTAAAAATTTGGTTTATAACAAAGATTTCCCCTTATATCTATCTCTATAGCATTAGCACATTTTCGAGTTTATAGGATTATCGTGTGTCTCATAACATTAGCACGTTTTCCAGGTTTATAGCATTACCCCATGTCCCAAGTTTCTTTCCTTTGGTGCCAAAAGTTCACTTCCATGACAGCGACAACGTTTATTCTTCTTGTTTCTTCTTCGAAATTTCTTCTTCTTGGTTGGCCATGACAGCGTTTTGTTTCTCACCATCCCTTGTCTTGTGTTCTCTCCCAACGATGATAGTGTTCAATGGGTAAGTTTCTACAATAATTTATTTTCCATACTTTGGTGTTCTTTTAAGGTTTGTTGCTTAAGACACTTCAAACACAACAAAATCACTCTATCTTCACTTCAAATAATTGATCAATTTCACCTTATTTGATATTTACTTTAAATAATTGATCAATTTCACATTGATGCCTAGTTTTAATGTTAATGCTTTTAAGGTGTTCAATTAAATTCCTGACTCATTGTTTTGTTAGAAAAATTGCTCAAAAAGCACAATATATGACAAAATGTAGCAGGAATATTATTACCTAATATTACTAAAGATCATCTTTCATTCATTTTTTACTCTTTTCCTACCATAGTAAAATTGAGTGAGTGAAGGACAATTTACTCATGATTTTGAAAGTAGAAACGGAATTATTCATAAGGTGTCACTTTTTTTTGCCTAATCAATAGCTCTAGCTAGGTTAATAATTTAGTAAACAATAACAATAGCCATCATAATATGCTTATAGATTTTCATCTAGTCAAAAAGTAAAAAAGAAATATTGTATCTTAGAATAACTTGAATATCTTGAAGTATTAAAATTTCTAAAACATATCTTATAATACTAATATTGTATCTTAGAATATCTTGAAGTATCTTATTGATTGATTTGGAGTGGTTTGCCTATGTTACTATCTTTCATGATATATTTTCTTATTTAATTTAGATTACGATTATCAGTTTGGTATTATTATAGATAAGATTTTTTTATGATAAAAAATATATTACTATCATATCATGTTTTATCATGCTAAATCACTATGAATTTTAGATTATATGACAGCTGGACATATCCATAAATGAGAATTCATCGGATGTTCTTCTATTTGTGATTGAGAAATTGAACCTGGCTGGTCCTTATTTAGTGCCAAGCTCCTTGAGTTTAGCAAATTATTGTAATGTTATAGACCTAATGCATCAATGTATTTTTTTACCATTAAAAAAGAAACAGGACCTGTTGCTTCTTGTTGACATATAAATATAGTAATTATTCTTGTATTATGTAATGTAATTATGAGAAAAAACCTGGTAAGTAGGAATCTACACGGATTGCCTTTATTAGGTAGCATTACTATTTCTATTAAGTATTATGTAATTAATGTAGATCCTGATAAACTTGTATAAATTCGGTATTCTACATTGACATACAACTCTTTGGTTTATAGGAATGTTTACACAAATAGGAATTGAACTGGTATGAACCGGTGTCTGCAATCTGGTGTGGGACCAGTCCCAAAAGTGAATGGGTTATAGGTTTTATACACCGGTACAGTAGGTTTTCGGTATGGTTATCCTGTTTCTCAGTGGGAGGAGACCATTCTTGCCGTCCCGGAGGTCCTACACACCAGACCTTTGTGTTGTAGAGGGTGGAAGGTGGTGTCACCTGTAAAGACTCTCCGACGCTTAAGTCAGTGACAATATCAAAGTTGAGTGATAGCAAAAGAATGAGCATAGATATGCCATGAATATATGTTTTTCTTGTTCTAAGAAGATCCTTATTGTGTGTGTGTTTGATGTATTTATGGGTAAGCGTGGAGAGTGATGGGTTGAATTGGTCCAGGGGAAAAACTAACATTCCTCGAGTAACGGGACTCGGGAGTGGAGAATAGCCATTTTGTCCTGTCGGAGTATGGGAAAATATATATAAATATAATCAGCGTAGGGAGATAAGTATGGGCTAAATTATAGAGAACGCATCCTTCGAGGGCATGGGCTCGCCATGAGCGACAGGAATCTTTACGTCATTACCAAAGCCACTTACAACTGTTTACTGATGTTCTGATGGCGTCAACATGGGCTTACCGGTATAGGGAGAGCGCCTATATGGTCTAGTTAGTCCGATGTCTTACGTGCTGAATCGGTAATACTAGAAGAGCAGATGAAACGATGTCCTTGTCTTGGTACCGGTATCAAGACAGGATCATTTGTCCCCTAGCTTGTTTAAGGGAATGTTAAGTTACACATATAAGCTATGCTGTCTGTGAGAGGTCTGGATGCCGGTATGACGTAATAATTTTTATCGAAATGCGTATAAGTTCCGTGTTGACATACTGCTTGTTGGGCCGTTCTGTGAATGAAGGCACCGTTGTTATAACGTTCCTTCAACAGATTCAGACAAAGATTCATTGTGTGGGAAATCCCAAGAGTTTTCAAAACTCGTAACTCTTGGTATTCGGGTGACTGCTAAAGTGCGTAAAACGCTTTAAATGATTGGCCAATAAATTCTTTTAGCACGTGGGTGAGTCATTATTGCCTTGAATACGCGTGTCTTTGTAACCGTTACCAGGGCCTTTATGGGCCTAAAATTTGAATTTTTTAGGCCCATTTCGGGGGAGTCTTCGTGTGAATCGACACTGTTTTTGCGCCTCTGGACTTGAAATGACTATGTCGTTTTAGACTTGAACCGTCGTGTTTTGTGGTAGACGATGTAACCTTAGATTGGTAACTGAACCCCTTCATCACCTATAAAAGAAGCACTTAGTGAATTCTGGAAACCACTTACTCCTGATACCCTAGCGAAACTTTGCAGAAATTTCAAAAAGACAGTTGTTACTTGTTTCGTGAAGTTTCTCCTACAATCTTTCTCCCTGTCATTTTAGGTAACGACCTCTTTACTCATTCCCTATTTCTTTTCTTGCTTTCTGAGTGTTTTGAGAAAATATATCCTGGTTTGAGCAAGGCTATTCCTAGAGTCAGAGGGGGGAGAGCTTCATCTCGAACTCCTCAGTATCATGGTGGGAGAATCCCAGTGATTTCCTCTAGCGTTGGGCAACTTCACTCAGAGAGGGAGGCATCGCCTTACTCACGGTGGAGGGTGATTATACCCTCTTCAGAATCCTCTTCTGAGTCAGGGGATAGCCATTCTTACAAAAGTGAGGTGAGTGCTGATTTGTACATCTATGATGATGTGGCTTTTTGCCACAGTACAAAGATCTTTAACCTAGCTCTCCATAAGATGACTGGCGAGGGAACATCTGGCGGAGGAGCCTTGGACCAGCAATATATCTTGAAGACTGCTTTAGGTTTATCTAATGTAGTGGCACATCGGATCAATTGGGTAAAGCTTCAAAATCGGCATCCTTACTGTTGGGTGGCAGATGAAATACGGGATACGCCCTCTCACCATGCCAGGGACGATGGCGCAAGAATAGAAACCCGGTTCAGAGTCTACACCAAAGAGAAATTAAAGGAACGCTTTGTGGTGTTGGCGCCTCCACCCACAGAATTGATTTGCCACCTTGTCCCTGATGAAAGGTCGGTTTATATGTATGACTTCGTCTTCCTTAATCCGGGCGTGCATTTTCCCTTGACAGAGTTCCAAATGGGAGTGCTGAGGTTTCTAGACTGCGCCCCTTCTTAACTCCACCCCAATGGATGAGGGTTAATCCGATCTCTAGAGGTGCTTGGAGATCATTTCAACTTTACTCTGACAGTAGCCATGATTTTTTATTATACTCAAGTGGTCCATCATGCAAATAAACAGAGTGGAGGAGTAAGCTAGGTCACTCTCCGGACGCTATCAAATTTCATCAATTTCGAGTCTTTTACCGATTCCGCCAAAATTGACGGGCGGTCTTTTAAATCTTTCTACACCAGAGTATAGATTCAAACCAACAAACCGATCTTCTGGCAGACTGAGGATGGTATCACTAAGTTTCCCGTGAGTTGGTCTCATGAGCATTTTTTGTTAACTTCCCAAGCTTACTACACGAAGCAAGATGAGCTATCTACCGAGATGGCGACAGTTTTGGTTGCTCTTGAGTCTTATACCACCTCGCACAAGTCTTTCTCCTGCAAGCGTCTGTTAGGCTCAAAATTCATTCGCAATGAATACTTACGTAATTTTTTCACCGTTTTCCTCTTAATTGGTTTTTTGTATATCTGGATATTTCAGAGCATCTAACCGTTCTTTTGTTTGTCTATACAGGTCAAATAGAAGGACTGTCCCCAGACATATAGAGGCTCAATCAATGATTGCTGGGGGGAAGTCTGTTGCTGCTGAGAATGATATTCAGCCAAAAAGAAATTCTTCCAGGGCCTCCCCAAAAACCATCATCCTTACCTCCTGTGCGGGTGACGATATTCCCCTCGTTGAGGGTGGATCTACCGATCCTACCCCAGTTGTTTAAGAGCAAAGGGTAGGGAAAAATAGAAGAAAATAAAGAACGATTCTATAGCGCAAAAGTCTTCTCACCCTCCTCCCCCAAAAAGCAGAATACTTCAAAGAGTCCAGCGGGGTCCGGTGTTTTTAAGGGCAAGAACGTGCCACGGATGCTCCAGGCAAGGGTGCCACTGCTGGTTCTTGACCTTCCACCACCTTTTTTATGCCAAGGGTTTCTAGCTCTCCTTCTACCAAATCCTTCCTCTCACCATATCTTGTTTATGAGGGTCCGATGCTAGAGGCGATCCCTAGGCCGTTGTACGAACTGAAACCTACCCTTGAGCCGGATGAAATCAAGGAGGCATGCGAGACCGGAAGGTGGCAGTTGGAAGAGCTATCCGATCTCCTCAAGTCTCTCTGTAGACTGGCTGATGACGGCCCTGAAGTTGATAGATTGACTTCTAAGGTCAAAAATCTCACCATTTCGTCTGCCAAGGATAGGGCGGCTTTGAAGCTTCTTGAGGATCGCCTTAAGACATCAAAGGAGTATGGGGAAAGCTTGTACGCGGAGACTCTGGCTTAGAAGGCTGTGGTGAAGGACCTGGAGGGTAAACTGGCTGAGCAAAAGAAGAAAGCCTCCGACCTCGGCACGAGCCTGTGCACCGAAAAAGAGAAAACAGCCAAGCTAGAAGAGGAACTGAAGGCCAAAGCTTAAAGCCACTCAAAACAAACCGAAGAATGGGCTCAGAGGGAGAAGGAGCTACTCATGGATATTGAAAGTTTAAAGCTAGTGAGTCCAAGTAATGACGACACTGTGTTGAGGACAGAGTTGGCTGCTGCTGTTGCCAGAGCTGATGAGGTGGTTGAAATTTGTGTTCAAGTCGCTGAGGATTCCTTTGGGCTAGCTTTACGTTAAATAATTCATTGCAATCCCAATGTGGAACTCAACTTGAATGGTATTAATCCATTCTACGAGTTTCATGGGGGAAAGCTCGTCACAGTTGTTGGTGAACGTCATGAAGATCTGCCCAACACTTTATATGAGCTGCCTCCTCTGCCCAAAGATCAGTCCATGGGGCCCTCTCTCTTGGTTCCGATTACCTGCGAGTCCGGAGGTGAAGGGACTGGCAGGGGAAAAGCTAAAGGTGTGGTTACTTAGGAAAAGAAAGGTGAGGTCAGAGCTGGGCAAGAGAGTGGAAGTAAAGAGACCAGTCAGAAGGAAGATCAGCCCTTGGCCCCTTAAATTTTGCTTTTCATTTGTATTGTTGTGTACCAGGATCAGCTTCGGTTTTAATCAAACACTACACTGCTTTGTACTAGTTTTAATTTGAATGGAATTTTAACTTCAAGCATTGCCTCTAATAAATATCATATTGTTCTTAAGCTTCTTCGATAAACTTGTTAAACTTTTCACCTGTCATAGGGTATTTCCCTTAACTCTTTTGGGATGAAGAAGTTTATCCATTGTTTATAATAGCGATGTTGTAGATCGGATAATTAGCATTAGTACATATCATTCTTGTTGGAAGATTTACATCATCCAATACAAGAGTAGTGTTCCGTGCTTAGGAACCTGTAAGAAAAATACCTCAACCATAAGAGTGATGATTGCGCTTTCGTCCTGCAAGAAAATACCTCAACCATAAGGATGATGATTGGGTCTTCCATCATAAGGATGATGATGGGAATTATCTGCGTCAGGAGTTACATCGTCAATTCACAAAATAAGTGATTGAGTCATTCGTCCTGAGGGAAAATATATCTTAATCGTAAGAGTAAGGATTGAGTCTTCACCGACGTTCGGCCAAACCTACTAGTCGTACCTAGAGTTTGGTTCAATCCTACAATCCAGGCCTTTGAGAGGGGTTCGGTATAGGGAGAGGCCTGATCCTACTACGCCCTCTTCCTAGGGTTCGGTATGGCCTCGAAAAAGGACCAACCTTACTATGCCCAGGTCTTCAAAACGGGGTTTGGTATAACCTTAAGAAAGGTCTGATCCTACTGCACCCTTTTCCTGGGGTTTGGTATGGCCTCAAAAAAGGACCAACCCTACTGCGCCCAGGTCATCAAAATAGGGTTCGGTGCAGCCTTAAGAAAGGTCTGATCCTACTGCGCCTTTTTCCTGGGGTTCTGTATGGCCTTGAAAAAGGACCAACCCTACTGCGCCCAGGTCTTTAAATCGGGGTTCACCCTCTGATTCCTTCGAGGAGTTGCATCGCCAACTACAGAATAAGTAGTTAGGATCATCCGTCCTGAGGATCTTTTCACACAACGATGTTGTAACAAAAAGGGAAACATAAATAAAGAGGGTGAATGCATCATAAGTCATAAAAGAATTCTCATTAAATTATGTATGAATTACAAGAGGAGCATAGTTGGGGTCGTGCTTCGTTAAAACCTTCTTGGAAGAATCCAATGGGAAAAACTCCAAGTAAGGAAAAAGAGTACACGCCCTCTTACCAACTAGCTATAATAAATGCATAGATTTCGGGTATTCTATTTGTTACGGATCGACGAGCCATGAAGATTTTCCAGGCGATATGAGCCTTTCCCAGTGACTTCGTATATTCTATAGGGGCCTTCCCATGTTGGAGCCAGCTTGTCTTGGTGTGAAAATTTATTATCCACACTTGCCTTTCTTAGAACCAGATCTCATATACTGAAAGCTCTGGGCTGGACTCGCTTGTTATAGCGGAGGGCGGCTTTGGCCTTGATAGCCTGATCTCTAATGAATGCCTTTTCTCTGAGTTCCTGGTTGACATCCAGCTCTGATGCCAAATTAGCACTGTTGTTTTTCTCAGGGAAATATGACACTCTTACAGAGGGAGTCTGCAATTCCACCAGTATCATCGCCTCGACACTGTAAGTCAAACGATATGGGGATTTGTTTGTGGAAGAATAAGGTGTTATATGATAGGCCCAGAGGACGTGGCATAACTGATCTGTCCATCCGCCCTTGGATTCTCCGAGACGTTTCTTTAATCCTTTCAGCACCTCTCTATTGGCCACTTTAGCTTGACCGTTGGTCTGTAGGTGTTCGACGGATGAAAATATTTGGACTATCCCTAATCCTTCAAGTAGATCCATGAACTTTCTATCCATGAATTGGGTGCCGTTGTCCGTAACGACCCGTGTTGGTACCCCCAATCGTGTTATGATATTTTCATACTTGAAACTACCACCGGCTCCGCTTCAATCCACTTAGTGAAATAATCAACTCCCACAATTAGGTATTTGATGCCTCCAGGCACAGTTGGGAATGGTCCTCAGATATCCAAACCCCACTAGTAGAACGGCCATGGCACAACCGATGTAAAGAGTTCTTCAGCCGGCGTATGATGAAGGTTGGAAAACCTTTAGCAAGTGTCACACCTTTTGATGAAGTTGATGGAATCCTATTTTATTATGGGCCACCAATACCCAGGCCTGAGAATTTTCCACATCAAGCTTCTTCCTCCGGCATGGTGTCTACATTGCCCTTCGTATACTTCTTCCATCACCCCTTCTATCTCATTTTCGCCCAAGCAGAAAAGGTAAGGTACTGAAAACCCTCTCCTAAAAAGGACACCGTCCACCATGATGAAATATGCCAATTCCCTTTTTATTTTTCTTCTCTCCTTCTTGTTAGTGGTAGCTGTCTATCGGCCAAGTAACGAACATAGGGAGTAACCCACGAATTTTCACCGAAAGCATCAAGCGTTATGGCGTTCAGGGATGGGAACAAGGGGATGCTAGGTGACATCAGCGTTCTTTGGAGCATCGTCGTGGTGTTCCTTAGCTGTTTCATGCTTGCTAACCTAGACAGAATATCCGCCCTCGCATTCTCTTCTCGTGGCATATGTTTGAACTCCAACGTCAAAAATCTTTCCCTCAACTCTTTCACACAATTCAAATACAACTCTAGTTGAGGCTCGCGGACTTGGTGTTCACCTTGGATTTGTGATATCACTAACTGAGAATCACTACAAAGGGTGACTTTGGATGCTCTGACGTCGATTGCGGCTCGTAGTCCAGCGAGGCAAGCTTCATACTCAGCTTGGTTATTGGATGTCTTAAAATTAAAACGGAGAGAAATCTCCAGATGCACTCCATCATCGCTTTCTACCACCACTCCTGCTCCACAGCCTTTGCTATTGGAAGATCCATCCACATAAATGGTCCAATGCTGTCGGAGCACAGTTGGATCTATCCCCAACATTTCTACTATAAAATCAGCCAACACCTGCGCGCTTTAATTGCTCCTCATGGCTCATAAGAAACATCAAACTCTAAAAGCTTGATTGACCACTTAATAATTCTCCCTGTAAGGTCTAGTTTGCTTAACATAGAACGAAGTGGCAGATCCGTTCTCACCACAACAGGGTGAGCGTGAAAGTATGGTCGTAAATGATGAGAGGCCCAAACAATAACGAGAGCGGCTTTCTCAATCTTTTGATACCGGCTCTCAGCGCCTTGCAACGTCTTGCTTGTGAAATATACTGGCCTCTATCCTTCCGGGGTCTCCTTGACCAATGCTACTCCCAAAGCCTTATCCGAGATTGCCAAATACAAGATTAGCGTTTCTCCGGGGCTAGGCTTCACCAATATCGGAGGTTTAGATAACACCTCCTTAAGCTCTTGAAAAGCTTGCTCCTGTTCCTGTCCCCACTCAAATTTCTTGGATTTCTTTAAAACTTTTTACAGAGGGAGTGATCTATGCGCCATTTTAGGCATGAACCGCGCCAAAGCTGTCACTTTGCCATTTATGGATTGAACTTCCCTCAGGCTCTTCAGACTCTGCATGTTGAGAATGGCTTGGCACTTTCTCAGATTGGCTTCGATACCGCGCTGAGTCAACATGAAACCCAGGAACTTCCCAGCTGGGACAGCAAAAGTACACTTTAATGGGTTCAGTCTCATGTTGTATTGCCTCAAGCGTTGGAATACTTGGCGTAAATCTTCCACGTGGTCAGCTCCAGCTGAGGTTTTGGTGATAATATCGTCAATGTATACTTCAACCAACTTAGTGTGCAGGCTCTCAAACACCTTGTTAATCATACATTGGTAAGTGGCTCCAGCGTTCTTCAAACCAAAGGGCATGACAATGTAGCAGAAAACACCGCGGTCATTGACGAAAGCTGTTTTCTCCTGATCCTCTTCCCACATCAGAATCTGGTTATGCACCGAATATGCATCCATGAAGCCTAAGTACTAATAACCAGACGAATCATCCATCATCCGATCTATATTTGGGAGAGGATACAGGTCTTTTGGACAACAGCGGTTCAAGTCCACATAGTCAGTGCACATTCTCCACTTTCCTTTGGCCTTTTGGACCATCACTACGTTAGACAACCATGAAGAATAGCGTATTTCTTTAATAAATCTGGCCTTCAGCAATTCTTCTGTCTGCTCACAGGCTACTTTTTGCTTTTCCGGGCCCAATCTCCTTTTCTTCTAAACAATCGTCCTCGTCTTCGGATAAACAGCAAGCTTGTGGCAATAGAATTCCGAATCCATCCCAGGTATATCCACAGCTGTCCATGCGAAAAGGTCCTTGAATTCTTGAATGAGCGTAAACAAACGCTGCTCCATGACTGGCTCTAGCTTGTCATTTATATGTTTGATCTTCTCAAGGAAATCTCCTAAGATGTCGTCCCTGGAACCTCCATCCGGTGTGGATTTCGACGGGTTGAGCGGATCAATCTTCAACTCTGCTCTAGGATCCAAATCGATTAGACTCACCGACCCCGTCGTAGTTCCTCCGTCGTTCAGCTTCCTTTTCTTGTTGAATGCTTCCAGCTTCACCATATTAAGTCTCAGGTTATAACAGTACCTGGCCATCTCCTGATCACCCCTAAGGGAAGACACATTATTGTCCTTATCTATGAATTTGATGAGTAGATGGGGGGTTGAAACAATGGCTTCCATAGCATTCAATGTTGGGTAGCCTATGATACCGTTGTATGGGTGATTCCACATCGATCACTAACACTCTGGATTTCACTATCCCGGCTCTGGGCTCGCCCTCAAAAGAAATCAGGGTGTCAAGGTACCCCTTCATGGGTTGTTTGGCCCATTGAAAGCTGTCAAATCCTGTGTGTAAGGCTGCAAATCAGAATCATTAAATCCCATACATTTGAAATAGCCATAAAAAATAAAATCACAGGAACTCCCCTGATCAACAAGCATTCTCTTGACGTCCTTGTTTGCTATGGCAGCTACTATTACCATCGCGTCGTCACCCCCAGGAATCATTGGGCCAAAGTCATCATCGAAAAAGGATATTACTGGCGCCAGCATACCGTCCCTGAAGGGGCGGTTGTCCCTGGGCTTTCCTTGTAATGAAAGAACCATGCGATGATGATTCTTCCTTGCGGTGATAGATGCTCCTCCTCCAGCAAAGCCTCCAGATATCATATCGATAACCTCACACCGGCCATGGCACTGTTGCTAGGGCATAACGTTCCACCGCGTGGGCTCATAATCTCAACCCCCTTTTGTTTTTCAACAGTTGTGAATCTCCTGACCGGATTGTGACCATTATCGTCATCATCCTCGCGATCTCTTCCCCGTTTCTCCATCCGGTCTGGTTCGTCAAGGGATTTCTCCTTGAATAGATACTGCTTGAGCTTACCCTCTCTGATTAGAGTTTCGACGGCGTTTTTCAGGGGTTGGCACTCATCTGTAGAATGGTCGTTCTGCTTGTGAAATCCGTAACATTTCTGCGGGTTCCCGTGTCTTCGAACGAGGGGTGGTTTCATGACCCGTATACACTGAATGTTAGCCATCCGACCTCCCTCAAGATTTACGAATGCTAGGCATTTAACAGTGCATAATTAATGAATGCGTTCACACGCTTCTCTTGACACTGGAGTGCAGGGCTGTTAAAGTTGCTGTGGAATGGTCTTTCCATGCATTCCGACCTCGGTCTGTCCTTATCCCTTTGTGGTTGCTGAGACGGTGCTGGTGGTTTCACTCTCACCACTGTGGCCTCTAAATGCATTTCAATGCCGACATACTTGGACGCTTTCCGCCTAAATTCCTCAAAAGTCACAGGAGGGCTTTTCACCAGCGATAAGGTGAAGGTTGAGTTTGGTTGCAAGGTCTCTATCACAATGTGCAGCTGTAACGTCTTTGCTAAGTTACGAACAGCGGCTGCTTCCTTATAGAATCTCTTAAGGAAATCTTTAAGAGTCTCACGCTCTACCTATCTAATCTGGGCCAGGGTGTGAGAGGTTCTAGGAACATCCCTAGAGACAATGAAATGATCTACCAATGTCATTGCCATCTCTCCCCAAGAGTCGATGGGGCCTAATGGTAGCCCCTTGAACTAACTGAGAGCATCATCCACTAATGTGTGAGAGAACATCCTGCACATGACATCCTCGTCTACTCCCAAATACATGGTCTCATACGCATAAGCATCTAGATGTTTAATGGGGTCAGTTTCCCCGCTATATTTCCCAATCGAAAGGGGTTGAGTGGTTTGTAAATGCTTCAGAATAAACACATTCACCAGCCTTTAGGAAAATAGGACGTTAAGTCTATAAGCCCCATGCGTCATTGTTGGCTCACACCTTCTTCCACTGGCTCTCTCGCCAGAGTCACGTGTTTGTTCCTTCTCTTCGTATGTGGGGATCTGGGAATACTGGGGGCTGGTAGATTTTTTCCCGTCAGTCGTATGGTGAGTTTCTTCCACCTGAGACACCACTTTCTCCTCCATAAACTTCTTTTCACACCTCAACTCTACAAGCTCCTCCATTAGCTTCCGTATCATCTCATCCCGTGGGTCGGGTACAGGTATCTGCGCCATTCTTCTTGAACTTCCCCCTGGCAACTCGAAGGCTAGGCGCCTGCCTACAGGTTGCTCATGGGCAGTGATATCCTCCATGTACCCATCTTGTACGTTTCTTCCATTGCCTTCCATGGTAAAAGGCAAGACTTTGAAAATGAGAGGTAAGAATAGCTTTAGCGGGTCCCACTGGGCATGCCAATGAACTGGTCTAAACCGGCGTCTGTAATCTGGTATGGGACCAGCCCTAAAAGTGAATGGGTTATAGGTTTTATACACCGGTACAGTAGGTTTCCGGTATTGTGATCCTGTATCTCAGTGGGAGGAGGCCGGTCTTGCCGTCCTAGAGGTCCTACACACCAGACCTTCGTGTTGTAGAGGGCGGAAGGTGGTGTCACCTGCAAAGACTCTCTGACGCTCAAGTCAGTGACAGTATCAAAGTTGAGTGATAGCAAAAGAATGAGCATAGATATGCGATGAATATATGTTTTTCTTGTTCCAAGAAGATCCTTATTGTCTGTGCGTTTGATGTATTTATAGGTAAGCGTAGAGAATGATGGGTCGAATTGGTCCAGGGGACAAACCTAACATTCCTCGAGTAACAGGACTCAGGAGTGGAGAATAGCCATTTTGTCCTGTCAGAGTATGGGCATATATATATATAATCAGCATAGGGAGATAAGAATGGGCTAAATTGCAGAGAACACATCCTTCGAGGACATGGGCTCGCCATGAGCAACAAGAATCTTTGCGTCATTACCAAAGCCACTTATAATTGTTTACTGATGTTCCGATGTGGAGAATATGTTATATCCGATGTGCTAGGCGTCAACATGGGCTTACCGGTATAGGGAGAGCGCCTATACGGTCTAGTTAGTCCGATGTCTTACCTGCTGAATCGGTAATACTAGAAGAGTGGATGAAACAATGTCCTTGTCTTGGTACCGGTATCAGGACCGGATCAGGAATTACTACATATTATTTATTTATTTATTTATTCCTGTTTATATTTTCTTTAATGGGTTATTATTGAAAATATTTATAGAGATATAAAATAAATTATGAAATTTAACAAATTTATTTTACCAAAAATAATTAAATTCGTGAGGAAATTATGAACTATGAGTGAGAAAGTATTTGAGTTTTTATGATGATATATTGCTATAATAAAGCGAGGAAATTTCCAACGCAATAAACTAACAAACTTTCGAGGGATTTGTTGCATTTTATAATGAGGAATTTAAGCTATAATTTAGTGACAAAATACCGATAATAGTATCTTATACCAAAGTTGTTAAAAAAATATACCTTTAACTTAGCGACAAACCAGAGATACATGTTTCTTCACTATTTTATAATTAATGAGAGATTAGTGAGGAATTTGTTATAGCTTTGTATCAAATTTGTGAGACTATCAATCGGAAAATATTTGATTTCTTGTGATGATTTGCTATAGTAAAGAGAGGAAATTGGTAATGCAGTAGACTAACAAACTTGTAAGGGATTTGATGTAGTTCACCGAGGAATCATAGCTACAATTTTGTGACACAATACTGATAATAGCGTCTCATAGCAAAGTTGCTACCATAGTGTTCTTGTAACTTAGCAACAAGCTAGAGACTAATATTTCCTCACTATTTTAAAGGTGGGGACAAATTAGTGAGGAAATCACATTCGTCGCTCATTAGCGACTTGTTTTTTCACTATGAAAGGATTCGTAGCTATTTTCTCGCTAATGTCTCGCTAATAGATTTTGTGAGACATTAGCGACCATTTAGTGACACTTTTCTTCCCCCCTAAATCTGAATTTTCTTGTAGTGGGAGAGCAGCAATGTTTTGACCTTGAGTAGGGTCTTAGGAGTATTACTAGGGCGGGCATCCAATGGTTCAGAGTGAGTGTTTCTGGGACCGTGTAGTGCCTGTTCTATTGAGTTGTGATTAGATCCATGATTGATAATGGGACAGAGCGTCCCTACCTTATGTGATTACCAGCGCGTGGCGAGCTCTAGTGGCTCTAGTTAGGCAAGAGTAAACGAACAAATTTATGTGCACAATTTATGTTGATATGTGTGAGATTAAGGGGGAGTTGGGCCCCCATGCATCATGATGACTAAGAAAAAGATTAAATTAATGAAATGAAACTCAAGCATTTCATTACATTATCTGAATGAAATTGTATTTGATTGTAATTAAGAATCAATACCTTTGTGTAATAGTTAATGGTAAGGGGAGGGTTTATTCTAAGTTGTATCAGTTTATTCTAAGTTGTCTATCATAACTTAGTCTCATCCAATCGTCCTTGAATACTTAACTCTCTGCTCCCCCCCTTACCATTAACTATTACACAAAGGTATTGATTCTCAATTACAATCAAATACAATTTCATTCAGATAATATAATGAAATGCTTGAGTTTCATTTCATTAATTTAACCTTTTTCTTAGTCATCATGATGCATGGTGTTATTTATTACATACTAATTAATTTAACCTTTTTCTTAGTCATCTTATTTATTTATTTATTACATACTAATAAATTCAATAACCAAGGCTGTTATACTTCCTGTCAATATTTCTACCAAAGTATGTTTTATTTTATTTTATTTTATCGCCACGACGCTTGAAAAATCCTTACCAGCGTGACGCCTAGCAATTTCTAAAATAAATATAATCACGATAATAATTAAAATTTAGAAAGGACCGATGATGATGATGATGATGATGATGATGATGATGATGATAATAGTGATAACGTTAAAAATGGAATTTTATCTTAATTGACTTTTTTCGTAAGTAAATAAATAAATAGGAGTTATTGAATTTATTAGTATGTAATAATAATAATAATAATAATAATAATAATAATAATAATAATAATAATAATAATAATAATAATAATAATAATAATAATAATAATAATAATAATAATAAGAAGAAGAAGAAGAAGAAGATAAGAAGGATGATATTTATCAACATAATAATAATAGAGTAATTTTCTACGAGTTACGATAACAAAAGTTATAAAATAAAAGTTACGACCTTATTGATTTTTATATGTAATAAAGATAATAATGGAAATAGGTAACTCAAGAATTTATTGGTTTATATAAATGAATAATAATAATCATAATAACTTCAAGTTATCTTGTTAAAAGTAAACATAACCTTGATCGATTTTATTACAATAGTGCCAAGTTATTATAGTGGGTAATAGTAACATAATAATAATAATAAGTATAGTTTTATTGGCTTTATAGACAAATAAAAAAAATTTAAAGGACAATGGTAATAATATAATAGCTATAGTTTCTTGATTTGCAAATAAAGTGACAGTAGGGAGTTTAATGATAAAAGGGGATATTTTATAATTAATAGCTGTAATAATGAGTTAAGGTAAATAATGGGAATGAGTAGAGAAAATAAGGGACACGCTACGCATGTTTTACGAGATATATATGAACCGGGTAGATACAAGTTGCAATTAATTTGTACTACCAACATAGATCAGACTAAAAGAAAGAGCTAATCTAAGGAATATCGTTATTTAAACAATAGAATAAAATGCAGGGACCCAATTAATAAAAGGACATCTTTATAATAGTAGGATTAAATAAAAGGTTTATAGATGATAATAATATGACATGATAAATTAAAATAAGAAAGGAAATTAATAATTATGTGTATGATTGATTGATATGATAAATATATTGAATGGATATGCGTGTGTGCCCGAATGTACTAGATGAAATTACGTGACTATATGCTATATGTGTATGTCGTATGATTGTGTAAAATTGTGTGCAAATAACCATATATACATGTGTGTTATGGTAAATCATGTTGCAAAAGACAAAATTAAGAATAAGTCTCGGTAGGGTCCCAACGTGATGTGATGGTGATGTGAAAAGGCCTAATGAGATATGATGTTGAAATACGTGATGAGATGATGACATATTAAGGTATGAGGAGTTGGTATGAGAGCATGATAAAGATGGTACATGACCACTTTTCCTTAATCACCAACTAATAATCTAAGATAAGTCATACAAATACCTTGGGTTTATAATAAAAGTGTTAGTCAAGAAAAGAATACGGGTATCACTCAATTTAATTAAGTTAGGAAGAGAACCTTAAGTTAAAGAAAGACCAAGAGACCTATCTCACTAAGATAAATTGCACTTACCCCATACGCTAAACTAATCCCCACCAAATTGGGAGACCCCATAACTTTATAAAATAAGGCCATAATAAACAAAGAAGGGTAATAATTAATAGATATGTAATAATTAAGTACATAAAAGAAATATCAAGGAATGAGATAAATCATACCCTAGTAAGTGAGAACAACTCATTAAAATCTAATTTGTTCCTCACCTGGTAATACAAGAACAATGCCATAAGAAACTTAGGATAATCTTTGATAAACCCCAAAGAGAAGAGATGATGAGAATGTAACTAACACTTTAAGTGAAGGACTGAGATGTTCAGTCATAAACAAGTTATAAATAAAACTACCTCGACATTAAGAATAAAGGCAGGCAGATGAGAGGACCCTACATAATGACACTTGTAATAAAAGATAAAGATTATGCACCGATCATACATCATGTGCATATGATTTTGGCGGAAGGTCATGATGAAAACTAGAGCATACAACAAGGGTACGCTGGAGGACATTCACGTTCGATCCCTAGGAAGGATCTTGGGAGTACAACTGGGCTGTAACTCTAATGGCCTAGGGGTAGCGCCCCGAGGCCGGACATAGCAATGCAAACCCGGTGTACTTCAACTAAAGATGGAGTATAACTATGGCTATGAAGAATTGGTTCCATTATTGAGTGGCTACAAATGGTGGTTGAGAAAGGATCTTTTACGATTGAGGACATGCGTGTCCTAGTTACCCTTGTGTTGCTAGAACTCGGTGGGCCCTAGTTGCTCTAGTGTGGAAACATTATGCTTAGTATAGGACTAAGCAGGAAGATTCTAATAGATCGTGATGATATAATTTTGGGCCCATATACATCACATTAACAACCCTATAAGACGAATAAATAATGGAGCAATCGCATACATGCATAACATTATGCCTGTTTGTCTCCTTGCATGATAGATGGGTGTGTTTAATACTCTGTCCAGGATGCTTATGATAGATACATATATATTGATATGATGGTATGTATGAAACCTTTGTAAAAGACTACACGAATCCCTTTATAACTAGTTAGCTATAAATGAGAAGTAAGATGATACTAAGTGAGAAGAGTCGAGCCAGAAGTGAAGTTAGGAGAGGACCATGGCTAGTGGATGGTATAAGAGTGAGGCCCGAATCTTACGTGTAGTTTGGATTGCTACAAGCTATGTGTTGGATGAGAGAAACATCAAAAATGATAATTCTCTATTGTTTGTAAGTGAGGGGACATTCCTCAACTTTACATTTATTTTTTTAGATTCAAGAAAAGTCCTCTCTCAAAAGATAAAGTTCACTAGGGAAGGTTGCCCTCGACTGATGGAGCTGGCCCTAACATCTTAGGAATCATTCAGGAAGACTTAGACAATGAGTCGACATGTCAACCCCTAGAGTCATTGCTGCCCTACGACACAGATGTAGAAGTGATCGAGAGCACCGCCTGACGCTATAGGAACCCGCAAAGTGTAGGAGCCTTCACAGATGAAGACCGCTTGGGTCCGCACCCTCTACCTGAGCCTTTGAGGACCCGACGACTACCCTCACTTGAGTACGTCCCTCTAACCCCGGAAAAGGAAGCCCTAAAGCCAAAGCTGGAGGATATCCCAGAGAAAGATCCTGAGGAGGATCCAGACGAAGAGCCCTATTACCAAGTGGCCTTAATACTCAAGAGGAGGGAGTGACCTGAGTAGTTTAAAAAACATTTAGAATGCACTTAAAAATCGTTCTTTTATACTTAAAGGTACTTATTGAGCAAAATTAAATCGTAAAGCGAAAATATAATACTCAGTTAGACTAACTCAATATAGTATAATTAAATAAAGACAACAATTAAAATAAGATTAGGGAAAGAAGACTTGCAAACCGATATACTAGTTCCACCATAACCACTATGGTGTATGTCTAGTCCCCAAGCAACCCATTTAGAGAGGTTCCACTATTGAGAATTTGAGATACAAGACTTGAAGCAATTACAGTTTCACAATGTCACACGCTTGAAACTTAATTCTCATATAGTTTGGGCAAGCCACCCAATCTGACAATCTATCAATATCACTTAAGTTCAACCAACCCAACTCTTTATAAACAAGGATTACAATGGCTAAAAAAGGATTCCTCACAATGATGTTATAAATCTAAGACAAAACTCAATGATAGGTATGTATCAATTTCTTTCTTAAGTATGTTGTTCTGTGTCTCTTCTTTGCAAATTTGATCCATATTTATAGGGTGTGTGTCATCTTTTAGAATTTGATATTCTCTTTTTGTGTTTCCCTTTTTAACTCTGATATCTAATATTCTCTTTCTGTGTTTCCCTTTTTAACTCTGATATCTGATATTCTATTTATGTGTTTCCCTTTTTAACTTTGATATATGATATTCTCTTTCCGTATTTCCTTTTTTAACTCTGATATTCTCTTTCTGCGTGTCCTTTTTTAACTTTGATATCTGATATTCTCTTTGTGTTTCCATTTTTAACTTTGATATCTGATATTTTCTTTGTGTTTCCCTTTTTAACTTTGATATATGATAGATTTACATACCCTAATCGATTACATTAATATTAGGGATGTCAATGCGGGTTACTCGCCCCGCCTCGCCTCACCCCGCCATTAACCCGCCAAAATACAGGGTGGGGCGGGTTTGGCCCCTACCGGAGGCGGGTTGAAATTTCTAGCTCGCCTCGTTTTGATGGTAGGGCGGGGCGGGTTAGCCCGCCAACCTTTAGAAAATTTAAAACTATTTTTAGTATTTGAAAAAAAGTTTTTAATAAGAGGTTGGTTAATGGTTGGTCCACTTAAAAATATAAATTAATAAAATTAATTAACTTATTATTTTTAATAAGAAAAAATTAATTAAATTAAGAAAAAACAAAGTAGTATAGCACTAAAATAAAAAATTTGAATATAATTATGTTAATAATTCTAATTTAAACACTAATTAAATTAATATGCTAAAATGAAACAATCTTAATCCTCATAATAAATAAACAATAATAAATAAGGACTAAACATTTAAGTTTTTGCTAATATTCAATAATAAAAAGTTCAATATCTATCCAAAATAAATAATCAAATCAACATCAATCATAAAACTAGTCTAGTTCATTTTCCAAAATAAGTAATTAAAGTTTTCAAACTACCACTAATTATAAATTTTTTTATAAAATATTAATAAATTTATATTATTATTTTTTAAAATAAAATATTATATAACCCATCGAGCCAACCCGCCCCGCCTCGCCAAAAACCCACAAAAATGTGGGGCGGGACGGAGCGGGCCAATTTTGAACCCACTGCAGAATAAATTTTGTCAACTCGCCCTGCCCCATTTTAGGTGGGTTGGCGGGTCGGCCCGTTGGGCTCAACCCGCATTGACATCCCTTATTAATATTCTAATCTATTAGTTTTGAACTAATGGATTACACTTACTCAGCTAATCGATTACATAAATGATTTTTCTTTTTCCTTTTATTTTTAATAACTGTAATCGATTATCCTCATTTTTCTTATCGATTAGAGAACTAATATTTTATTTTTCTTTAATATTTGGTATTTCTAATCAATTACACCTTACATGCTAATCGATTATCACGTGACTGATTTCAGTTCTTAACATTTCTACATTATAGCGACCTTGTATAATTTTGATTCTTTTGCTCATAGTTTCTATACATGTAATTCTAACAAGATAACTTCATTGGATCTTGATTTCTTCAAAAAGATTGTCATGTTATGAAACATATAATCATCATTTTAACTAACACAAGATGCATCCAATATGCCTAGTTCTCTTATAATACTTATGAATGAATCCTTAGGCAGCGGTTTAGTAAATATATCAGCTAGTTGCTTAGATGTTTCAACATATTCAAGCACACAATCACCTTTTAAAACATCATCTTTAAAACCTGGAGGTTGATCTACATATACTTCTTTTTGTATATAACTGTTTAAAAAATGCGCTTTTGACATCCATTTGATAAAGTTTAAAATTTATACAACATGAAAAAAAAAGCAATAATCTAATAGCTTGTAGTCTAGAAACAAGAGCATAAGTTTCTTCATAATTTATCCCCTCTTCTTGATTATATCCTTTAGCTACTATCCTAGCTTTATTTCTAATGATTATCCCAGATTCATCTATCTTATTTCTAAAACCCCATTTACTTCCTATTATTTAATGATTATTAGGTCTTGACACCAAGTCCTATACTTGATTCCTTTTAAATTGATTTAATTCTTCTGCATAGCTAGCATCCAATTTTCATCAAATATAGCCTCATCTATAGTTCTAAGTTCAATTTAAGAAACAAAAGCTAAATGATTACTTTAATTGAGCCTTCGTTGGGATTTTTTATTGGTCTTGGTCATCATTTGTATATATTTTATTTTCATGTTATTAGTTTTAGAAATATTTTAGAATAGAAATTAAGAGTTAGTTTTGGGCCTTCCATGGCTATATTTTCCATTTTGGGTCACTTTTGGGCCTTGTAATTAGTATTTTTGCATCTGGGCTTGTATTGGGCCAATTCTGTGTAGGCTTTAGGATTGAGCCTTATGAAATAATCCAAGGCCCATGGTTAGCTAGATTTGGCTGAAAATTCCAAGGAGCTATATAAGCTCCTCTCCTTTGTAATTTCTTCATAATTTAAATGTTAAGAAAGTTTAGAGTGAGATATTTCTTCTCTCTAGAAAGTAGAAGCCTTAGCTTCTTTCTAACTTCTTATCCTTTGGCTTCCTCCCAAAGGTGGTGAACCTCCACAATACCTTTTCTCTCTACCTAGAGAGTGGTGAAACCCTAACTCACCTCAAGCCTCTCCACTTCTCTTTTATATTCTCTTACAATTCCTAAGCAAGATTTAGGTTCCTATCACCACAAGACCTCCATTTCCTTCTCCAATTCACTTCAGCCAGCACCTAACCTCTTCCATTTCTGTGTGTAAATCTCTACTTGAATCATGCTTGCTTGGATCTAAGAAAAGGTAGAGAAGGATATCCACCTCCTTTGCTTGGAAATGAAGGCATTTCCTATAACATTTGGTATCATGAGTCTCATCTTCTCTTAGTATTTTCTTAGATCTGGTTTTGTGCAGTTTGAATTTTGTATTTTAGTCCTAGATTTGAATTCCTCACCTCCTCTACATAAATTTTCATATATCATATACTAAAAACCTCTAAAAATTGAAGAAGTTATGCTTACTTTAATTTTTAGATCTACATAGTTTGGATTGGAATTTTGAAAAGCGTCTTCGCAAGTCTTGTTACTGCAGTGATCCGTGACATAACCTCAAAATTTGAACAAAAATTGAGCAAAAATATTTAGGTCAAAGTTGTTGACTTTACATGCCTTACACTTTAAGTTACCTGCCATATCTTGTGTTTTCTTACCATTGCCTTGCATATTGTGGTTGTTTTGTGTCATTTACTTAATTTTTAGTAGAATTTCACATATGGACTTCTTGAAATACGTGTGGTGTAGGTGTGTCTTTTAGGTGTTTGATTAATTGCCTTTATGCTTTTAGCTTCCTTAGAAAGTGTCTTAGGTTATAGAGCTTGTATCTCATTGTTTCTAGGTGTTTCCTTTTGACTTTGCTATTGTGTTGTGTTGTTGGACTCTTAGACATTTTAAAGACATTATTTTAAGTTCCTAACAAGCTCCTTTGTGTGGTTTGTTCATCTCATTTTAAGGTGAACTTGTTGCTTGCTTATTGTAGGTTGTTAGCTTTCCATTAGGTGTGTTGTTCTAGTTTAATTTTCATTTTTCCAGCAGTTGTACTTCATTCTTTGCATACTATATTTTTGGTTATTTTGATGTCATTTGATGCATTTTACCTTGCCTTCCATTGCCTAATTATGTTGGAAGTTGATGCTTACTTTGGCCTTTAACTAGTTTCCTTTTTTGTACCTCTTTTGTGCACTACTTTGGAGCTTTTGTAAATTCTGCTTTGCTACGATTTTTAGTGAAAAAATAGAGAAAAAAGCATAAAAATAAGTGAAAAAAAGTGTGAAAAGAAAAAGAGATTGATTGGTCCTTGCTCCTATAATTGTTTGGGCCATTTTTCTTGGAAAAAGTGTGAAAAGAAAAAGAGATTGATTGGTCCTTGCTCCTATAATTGTTTGGGCCATTTTTCTTGGAAAAAGTGTGAAAAAAGTTCTTGAAAAATCATTACAAATCAAAAAATAAATAAATTCCAGTAGCTATATTTTGTTTAAAACAGTACCTTAAGTGATTTTTTGTGTTTGTTTATGCACTTGTTTTGAGGGAAATTTTTTTGAAAACTATATAAAAAGGTTTTGAAGTTGTAAGCATTATAGAGTTTTTAGTTTGCTTCTTTTGTGTGCTTGCTTTTCTTCTTGCATTTTATTTTTAATTTATCTCCTTTGCATTCTTGGTTTGTCACATTATTTTTTGCTCTTGTATGCCTTCTTTCATTTACCATTTGTTGCTTGCCAAGTTCTTGTTTGTCACATAACTTTCCTTTTGGTCTAGCTTCCTAATTTGCCTTTTCTTGCTTGTCTTTTCTCTCTAGTTTTGTCATTTGAGTATTTCTCCTTTTAGCATTCTTGAGACTAAGGATTAGTAAGGTCATAATCAGTTAGGTAGCATATTGGAAGGATTGAGATTTGACTTCAAGATTTGACCTAGGGCAATCTATTAGTAAAGAGAAATGGGGACATTTGAGTGCATACACTTGAGAGCTAAGAGTGCAAACACCATTTCATTTTCTTTCTTATTATTTTTGTGTTAACCATTACTTTGAGTTTCCAAGTGTTTTTCTTATAGCTTGGTGGACCTTTTTGTTGGACTTAAAGAAGCTTGAAAGCCTTTTTGTATTGGAGAACCAAATTGGATTTAATTGTTTTTGTGGTTTGTATTATTTTTCCTTGTATTTTGGGAATTTATTTTAAGTACTTTGATTAAGTCATTGTATTTGGACATTAGAGACTTTGGACATTGGACTTTAATTTTTAATTACTTGATTAGGAGTAATTACGCTTAGGACTTAGTTTATTTTTGTTGCACCCGATTAGTGTAAATGCGATTTTGTATGCTAGGTCTAGTTTACATTCTTGCACCAACCGACTAGTTTGCTTTACTTGCTTTCTAGTTAGTATAAGTGCGCTTTTGCATTCTAGGCTTAGTTTAACTTTTGCACCCCGACTAGTTGTGTTTACTTGCTTTCTTTTTATATTTTATGTTGCCTTGTGTGTTATTTTCTTTTTCTAGGATTTAAACCAACTTGAGTGATCCGACTAGTATTTCATCACTAGCATCTTACATTATAACATGTCTTCATCCAGTGAGAGAGGTAGAGAGTCAACCCCCCCCCCTCACATGAGATTAATTTTAGAGAATCTTAATAACATGTCAACTAGGTTAGATAACCTAGAAAATAGGGGGGGAGTAGAGATAGAACCACTAGACATCATAGGTATCATAGACAAAGACATAATGATGAAACTAGTGAGGTCGAGAATAGGCACCATTGATGCAAATTCATCAGATGATGATTTTTATGGCAAGCGCACCAATCGTTAAAAAGTAATATATTTCTATCGTTGCCACAGGGATTGAGGTAATTACCATAATCAAGGACTGATACTAGCTGAACCAAGCAAGAAATGTGAACAATTCATGAAATTCTCTTTTTAGTTTCAGATTTAATGTTTTTTTACTTTTCACAATGCAATTATAGAACCTAGAATGGATGATTAAGAAGGTAAAAACACTTATTAAGGATAGGTTGGAACTAACTTCAACTATCAATGCTAGTAAAACTCGATGGACAAGAGTAATTCCCTAAATTACAACATGCATAACTTCACAAATGACTAATCCCTAATTCCTTAGGTGATTAATACTAATCTCAATGCAATTAAACCCTAATTCCTTAGGTGCTTAAATCCACTGAAACCTAATGCGAAATTACAAGATTGAACCCTAACTATCCACCTAAAACCTTAGGCTTGAAGTAGTTAGGTAACAAAGAGATTACCTGAGTCTCAACCATGATTCCTCTATGAAGAGAGCTCAAAGATTGGTTTGAATCTTCCAATTCAAAGTTTGATTTCCACTCCTTGCTATGTTCCACATGCTCAAGATAGAGACACTCCAGCCATAGAATTATACCTCCATTGAAGCTTTAGCTACTTCCAACCTTATGGATTTACCAATCCATGGAAGGAGAAGAGTTGAATCTGGTGTTGGAAGTCATAGTAAAATACAGGGAAAATAGAGAAGGAAAAGATGTAGAGAGAGAAGTGATTCTCAAAAATGAAATTATATTATTAAGTGTGTGTTCCATTCACATGACTATAACTATATATACATATCCCATAATCAACAACTTAGTTCTGAAATTTACTCTTAATGATTTACACAAATAAATAAGAGACATAGATTAACTAAATTACAACTAAATTTTGAAACAAAAACTGATTTCCCTCGTATTTTGCCCCAACGCCATGTACCGAACGAAATGGGGTAAGCCTTTTTGGTCTCAATGAGAGTGGACTGTTCTGAGTCGGCTTTTTTTTGTTTTTTTATTCATTCTTCCTTTTTTTGATATTTTTCATTTCTTTTTTTTACCTTCGAATAATCTCCTTGGTACCTTTGTTGTGCTCTAGTCATTTTCCAATGTGGCAAAGAAGTGTGATGTTAATAGTATTGTTAGCAATGACTCAACATGGTAGACCATTTCCTTGGTGACATTGGCATGGGAAGTAGTTATGCTCCTTTAAGGTTGAGGTGTTAATTGCAACAAGGATGAAACATTGTTTTTGTTGCGTTCTTGGCTTGGTGACATCTGTGCCCCTATATAGAAAAGTGATGGTTTGCTTAATGATTTGGACGTGCCCCGATATGTCAATACGAGGGCATCGGCTTGCCCCAATTGGTATGTGCATAGGGCACCGACCTTGATTCTTTTTTTTGTTTTTGTTTTTGTTTTTGTTTTTGTTTTTGTTTTTGTTTTTGTTTTTATTTTTTGTTTGTTCTCTTTTTTAGTAAAGCATCTCTTGATTGTGTCTGCATTTATGGGCATCAGCAGTTCATCCCCATCCGTGTTGGTCAATACGAAGCTTCCTTAAATGATAGATATGCCTCGGTTCACTTTGGGACTTGGCAGTGTTATCATCCGCATAGACTTCTATTTCACCATGTCATAAAACAAGGTTACCATCGCCCTTTGATAAATTTCCCCAATGTTTTTCAAACCAAAGGATTTCAACAACTTAACCTTCCCTGTTGTTCTTGAGTCAGGGAAATGCCAATCTTGACCTCTTTTTATCCTCTTCATTCCCCAAGTTGATGATATCAATTACCTCTTGATAGGGCTAAATTTCTCTAGCCTTTTATTCTAACATCCTGGTTAGTTCGACAAAGGACCACAGTTTTCTTTACCTTCTTCATCAACGCAATCAAACGAACACTCAAAGTCGTGAAATGAGATCGTGACCCTACTATTTTCAAGTGGATCATTTTTGGATCTACATTTGGGTGAATGGTCGAATGAGGGATAAAAGGAAAGGATATCGCATTTATTAACAAAATTTAAAAAATGACAAAACAAGCTTCGCCCTATTATAAAAAGAAAAGGCTCCTAAGCCTTGGCCATAGCAATGGAATACCGAGTCATTAAGGCAATTACTTTGAATTATAAATTAAAGTCGTGGAGAGATGCACAATCTCCTAGTTACAAAGTGTTGTGCCTGAGGGACGCACAAAGTTTGCAGCATCGCAGGAACCATCTTCAATAACAGTCACTAGATTTGGATATATTACAGTCTCAACATCTGTCTTAAACATGCGTCTTGCTTGAGTTCTGTAAGGGTGTCTTTCCATGATTTCTCCTTTTTTTGTTTTTTGTTTTTTATGTTTTTTGTTTTTTATTTTTTATTTTTTTGTTTTTTGTTTTCTTGTTTTTTAGTTGTTTTTTGTTTTTTAGCATTTTTTGTTTTTTTATAAAAATGCATTAGTGAAAAAAGATAAGAAAAGAAAGAGACAACAAAGAAAGAGGAAAAACAAACAATGATTAAAGTGATCATGAGCCTTGACGAGCATCCTTTTGTCGTTCCTCAATGTCTCATTCAAAAGTACTAGGTTAAGCAATATGCAAACTAATATGGTATCATTATAGACATAGTGCAACCAATTTATTACTTCAGTAAAAAGCATTCATTACATCAAGGGAAAATCCTAACTCAGTCGGATTAATTTTCAATATGGAAGCAAGGGAAGTGATGTTGGCATGTTGCTTAAGTCGTCTGTTGGGTATCTACCCCTCTAATGAAAAGCCCAAGATCTGTTCTCTACTGATGGCGCTAACTGGAAGTCCCAAAAGGTGAAGCACCAAAGGGGTGGGTCGTAAAATTGGGCCAAAGCGGTGATCGCTTCGACCTATACTTCAACCTCTAGAAGTTTTAGGATTCTCCCATATTTCCTTGAGAAGGCCATCCTTTGGGTCAGATTCAGCTTCTTTCCTAAAGCTTGCAGACTAGCTGTGTCAATTTTCCCAGCCTTGACATGTAGTATTTTCCACAGTTCAGCCCTGTTGGTCCCATATTCATCTAAACCCATATTAGTTTCCATCTCTAGTAGGATACTCGCCAAGTTTAGATAACTTCCTGAGAAAGAAGAAAAAAGCCAACTTGTGGGCTTGTTATGTCTTGTGAATCATTATTTTGTAAAAATATTTTCCATATCTATAGGGAATAATAATTAACTAAGAATAAGTTATAGAACTCTTGGATCATCTGATTTTTATTTTTTTTCTATTTTTGGGAAAACTCAGCATAAAAATTTATGATCCAAGGAGTCTATAACCTAAAGAATGAAACTGATTGGGCTTGAGAACCATTTTCCCCATGTCAGATCAAAAAAAGCATTTTTTGGAAAAAGGAAAATCTTTTAATTAAAAATGAAAGGTAAAAGGAATGTTGCCCCTTGTGTGCCCTAAACAAGGTTTGTTTGAAGGCCTCTTATCAGTTCTAGGACTCCTCTAATAATGTCCTCTCATATTAGGTGGCTTATTTTAAATTACTAAAGGCCATTAGAGCTCAAACTCCATCCATGATGTTGACCACAAGGGTAGGAAGCCTACCAGGTGTAGGCACTGTGGATAAGTCACACTCTAGTTGAGGCTCTCATAATGTCAGACGGAGACGAATGTCCTAAATGACACCACTATATAACCTCCCCTAAACTTAATGGTTTATTCAGACCCTTGGGTGTAGGGTCCCACTCGAAATGTGTGTGAAAAGTGAAAGTGTAGTGCGTGGGGGGCATACATACATATCCTTCTTTAACAAGGAACAAACACAGAACAATACAAATAAATCGCCTATCGTAAGGTTCAATAACACAATAATATGATGTTTTCTACCCTAAGGTTCCATAATAACATATATCGACAAATATCATGGCACAAACACACAGGCAAGAGGTTACATAGGATTATTCTAATATACTCAAACAAATAAAACGGGCTTGACTCTCTAAAGTCCCCAGTGGAGTCGCAATCTGTCGCGACCAGAATCGCGACGGGGGTCGACCATATAAAGAAAATTAGGTTCTCGGATTCCTTCTGAAAACCGTGGAGTCACCACTAATGTTTTTAAGGTAAAACATCGGAAAAACCTAACGTAAAGGTACTAGTCCTAAATTGAGATTTTAAGTTCAAGAGTCTGATTACAAGTAGGAAAGGTATTAGCACCTCACATTCTCGATTTTAAATGGTTACCCTAAATTGTTTAAGTTTTGAATAATCCTAATAAATTATAATCTTAACCTCTTAGTATGCCCTATGGATTTATTGTTGATTAAATAATTGGGTTTATGATTTTAATGATTAATAGGATGTCTCGTCCAAATTAATTGGGTCATCGTTAAAATATTATAATTTTACTATTATTTTTTATTAATGAGATATTATTATTTTTTAATTGAGGCCTGACAGGAATAATTCCTGCTCCCACGTATTCCCCAAGCGTTAGGGGAAATCAGAGTTACATAGTTCTTTATTAATATTAAAAAAATGTGAAGTTAAAAAAATGTCGAGATTAAAAAATATCAATCAACAAGACGTCTCGTACAAATTGATCTCAAATTTTGTTTATTTTAGAGAAAATAAACGATCCTTAGGTTTATTGATTTTATTATCATTATTTTTTAGAGAGAAAAAGCTTAATGGTCTAAATTAATTTTGAAATAATTAAAAATTTATTTTATTTGAAAACTTAGATCAACAAGACGTCTCGTCCAAATTAATCCCTAATATAAATATATTAATTTTTATATATATTAAAATATTTTATGGTAAAAAAGTCAACTTAAAACATAGATAAACATGACGTCTCGTCTAAATTGATCTCTATCATAAAGATTTTTTTATTTTTGTTACCTATTGACATTACTAAAATATTTTATGATCTAAAAATTAAAACATAGGTTAATAGGAACCCTGTCTAAATTAACTCTAGCATAAAGATTTTAATTTAGTTACTTGCCAATATCGATAAAATATTTTTTTATGGTTTAAACATAGATTAATAGGACGTTCCATCCAAATTAATCCTTAACTTGAAAATTTCAATTTTTATTACATACCAATATTAACTTTATTTTCTATCTTACGAATGTAATACCCTAACTCAATTAGTAACGAATATAAAAAAAACCTATATTACTAGGTATTAAATCTTCCTAGGTGAGAAATGATTTCATTTATTTAATCATGCCTACAATTCATTAGGGAACAAAGATTAAGACAATCAAAACAAGAAATAAGGGGAAAAATACCTCGTCTTATTTTTATTCTTTACGTCAATTCCTCCTGCATCAATTTCTTTTTCTTATACTCCGCGTGTGTTTTTTATGAATGAAAGCTTATGCCTCTTTTTTCTTTTCTCTTAATAGCGTCAGTATCCCCTTTTCTTCGTGAATCCTCCTTTTACTGCGCGTGCCGTCTTCTATTAGCTTATGGTTTCCTTACGTTATACTACCTCCGGTTCTAAATATAAGCAAATATACCTAACTTTACACATATTAAGAATAGTAGTTTGAGGTAGTTATTTGCATTAATGTTACCACATATTTGACTTAATTTTCTAAAATGCCCTTAGTATCATTTATTACATAAAGAATTAATGGCATTGGAAATATATATGATGAGGACATATTTGGTAAACAAACATTTAATAACATTGGGAAAGTCTAATTTTGCTTATATTAAGGGACCAAAAAATTCCACTAAAATTTGCTTATATTTAGAACCGGAGGTAGTATATGTTTTCCCCTATGTGCTAATACTCCTCCCCTGTGCCTCACGTGAAATCATACATAGAAATCAATTTTGCTTAGCTGCACGTGAATCCTTTTCCATATATCTATTGAATTTTTATTTTTTTTACTCTTCCCGGTGTGCCTTGCGTCAATTGTCTCTTCGTATAATCAGCCCCCTTCTTAGCGTGCTATGCTTCACATACACACACACACACATATATATATATATATATATATATAAATTTATTTCTTCTACCTGAGTCTCCTCTTTTCGTGTCGTGCCTTGCCTGGACCTCTAATCCCTTAATTGCGTGATCTCTTTCACTCTCTATTATATAATAATATGTAAATATAATCAATAGGTGAGAGTTTTTTATATTATTATATAACATCTAATGATAAGGTTATGCTATATATATATAATTTTATAAATTGGTAAGTTGATTTTTTATTATATATATAGATATTTTAAAATCTATCTCTTTCTATAATATATATTTATTAAAAAACTTTATCTCATTCTATAATATATATATATATATTTAAAAGCTCTATCTCATTATAAACTTTATCGTATCTCTTAAAATATTCTTACATTTTTCTTTAACCTCTTAAAAATTTGATTCAAATTTTAAACTTTACCCTTCTATTTTTTTTAAAAAGATTTCTCTAAGATTAGGAAAGAAATTCAAAATTTTATGGTTTTGATAAGGATTTAAAAATTTTAAAGATCAAAGCCCAGATTAACAATTTGAAATTCAAAACTAGCCCACAGGTTCACTTTTTCTAAAAATTATTTTTTATTTTTTTATTTTTATTTTTTGTTGAAAATTTTAAATGGACCCAGATAAAATTGGATAGCAACACACATAAACATTTACAACAATCTTCTCGGCTTGGTCATGGACCCAAGCACCGCCCTTGATCTTCTTCGTCCTTCACATGATATCAAAGGTGGTGCGGGTCCTTTTAAGCTTAACAACCTATAATGAAAAAACAAACAATTGTTATTACTATTAAATCATTTTTGCTAAATTGTATAATAACATAACAACTACAATTATGCAATTATCAGTCTCTCCATGTGGCACATAGCCAAGACTGAGCCACCAGCGTATAAAGAGGACGCACCATCGTGTGATGCTCAGTTCCTCTTTCCTTTCTCACTCTTATCCTTCCACTTTTCATCAGTCCATTTAGATTTCAACCCATCTAGGACCTCAGGTGAAATCTAATGACTCTTATCTTTTCCCTCTCTAAACTTATTAAATACATTTCTAATGCTTTATGGGCACAAATAGCTTTTATGTCACATTCGTGCTCAAGTAACCATTTGAATTGAGTCTACAAACAATGAAAGATCATTCTAAGTGTTTATTATAAAAAAATGTTTGTAAGTAGGAGATTTCACAATTTTTGTAACCTTGAAAAAAAAACCAGAAAAACTCTCAGTCTAGTTTATAATATAAATCCAACTATTAACTATCAACTAGTAAATTATTAACTATCTAACTACCAATAATCGACCATTGATTATTAACTAACAACTATTAATTACAATTTACAAGTATTAACTATTAAATATCAATTATTAGTTAAAATGAACTTACCAATACAAGAAATTCACTTTTTAGTGGCGTTTCTAAAATAGGTTTACTGGGGGTTTTAACCCCCGCAAAATGGCGATGCTTTTTTACTAAACACGGGAAGCATAGTCGGCAATATAACAACGTCCTTTGCTGGAATTTTGGCATACTCTAACCGCCCTGAGATGCTGGATACATAAACACATGAACATTAGAATATAGTCAGTTTAAGCCATTGCAAAATTTAATTTATTTAAGCAGCCGTGTTGACTGCCACAAAATAACCGCCACTAAATATGCAAATTGAAAAAAAAACCATCCTCATAAACTCAGTCCTTTTTATTCTATAGAAAAAAAAATTCCACTAGCTATTTTGGTCAGGTCTACTATTAGACCTTCAAAATTTGTTTCCATAACATTTAAGAAATTTAAAATTGACATTATTAACTATTAAAACATTCTAAGTTGTGAACACTGTTTCTCCTCCCCCTCCCCACTATTTTTATTTTTTAAATAATAATAATAAAAAAAAAACATCATCCACCTCTCTTTGCTCCCCCGACAGTGTAAATGGGAAGATAGTGGCCAAGCTGTGCCTACTCCACCATGAGTCTTTCTGCGTTGTAAAGCTTAATGATTTGCAAGGGGTTCCTACAAGTTTTTGGTTTAAAAACCATACTGAGTCAAATCAAGAGGAGGAGGGATTTTTGAAGATTGGAACCTGCAAGAAAAAAACAAAAAAAAACAGAACCACCAACAGCAGAATAGGAGAAGAGGAAGAACAGGTCCACTACTCTGGTCGTCTTCTTCGTAGAACCGACAACACCAGGATCGATCTCCGGCCTCCCTCTCCGCCACCCTCTCCGCCGGTCACCCTCTCGGTATCTCATTGTCTCTCTCTCTCTCTCTCCCTCTCTCTAAACTTCTCTCTCCTTGTTCACTCCTCTCCGCCGCCCTCTCCGGTCCGCTCCCCTCTTCTTCCGTCACCCTCTGTACCCCCCCCCCCCCGTTTCTCCTTCCCTCCGATCTCCCTCTCTCGTTCCCCTCTCTCTCGCCCCCCACGTCTCCTCCTCTCGGTCTCTCCCTCTCGTCCTCCATCACTCCCACCACAAGCCGCCGCCTCTCTCCCTCTTCCCCTCTCTCTCTAACCCTCACTCACTCACCTTCTCCCTTTCCCCCTCTTAGCCGCCGTTCCCCCCCTCTCCTTCTCTTCTATTTCTTCTCTCTTTTCCTTATTTTAGCTTAGGTTTAGGTTAGTTTTGGGCCTCAGATAGTGAGGCCCAACTCCTTAAAACCATATCATTTTTTTTCTTTTGTTTCTCTTAAAATATTGTGGTGTTGGTAATGGGCTTCAGAATCTGAAGCCCAGAATGTTATAGGCCTTTTGTTATTTCTTTTTGTAAACAAAGGATTAAGTAAAAAGTTTGTTTTTGATTTTATTATTAAGAATAATTTTATGTTGAGATAAAAAGAATATAAAAAAAATATACCCCTTTTTTAGGAATAATAAAATAACAAAAATAATTTCTTTTTTATAAATAACAAATAAATGAATAGTTTTTTAATTATGTTAAATTTTAAAAAAAAAATTAAACATCAAGAGTTAAATATCTTTCTGTTCTTTTAAAAAAAATATTTGATAAATTCCTTGTGTGAAAATCTAAAAATTTTTTTTAAAAAAAAAGAGCCAAATATCTTTTCTAAATAGATGTAAATAGTTCTTTTATGATGAATTTTCTAAAATAAAAAAATAAAAATATTAAGATCTAAACATTTTTTAAAATAAAAATTAGTTTTTCTATTTTAATACAAAAAAATCTAAAAATGTTTCTTAGAATAAAAGTTAAATATTTTTCATATTTTTGTTTTCAATAATTAAATATTATATATGTGTTTTTTTTAGAATAAATTGTTTTAGAATCTTATGGGCAATGTCGTGCAAAATTACTTTTGCCTATATTTGCGTCGTAAGCTTTCGAAGGTTTATGCACGTGCGAAGTACTTCGCTTTGTATTTTTCCTTCCTCATAAATTTCTTTTTAAAAATCGAATCAATTTATAAAACTCTAAAAATAATTTTAAATATTTTTCTCGAATATATCCCTTAAAGAACTACGTAACCCTGATTTCTCAAAAGCTTGAGAATATGTAGGAGCGGGAATCGATTCCTGTCGGGCCCACTTTCATTCGTTTATTTTCTATGTCTCTGCTATTATCTCAATTTATTTTATCTATTTAATATTCCATAGTAATTTGTTTAAAATGAGGTTAATTTAGACGCGACGTCTTGTTAATCTCGTGTTTTTTTAATATTTTATGTAAATAGTATTTTCCTTAAGAATGCGGTTAATTTAGACGCGACGTCTTGTTGACCACATATTTTTAATATTTTATTTAAATAGTATTTCCTTAAAAATGAGGTTAATTTAGACGAGACATCTTGTTGACCTCATATTTTTAATATTTTATTTTAAATAATGTTTCCTTAAAAATAAGGTTAATTTGGATGAGACGTCCTGTTAATCTTCAGTTTTAATCAACTTTATTATACTCCATGTTATTCAATTTTATTTTAATCTCTGAATTGTTTATGTATAAGTTAAGGTTAATTTGGACGAGACGTCCTGTTAATCTTCACTCTTACTCTGTTTTCTCCTTTCTGTCACTGTTTAGTCAAATTTCTTTCTGTCGCTGTTTTGTTGTCACCGTTTGGTTTGTTTTGTCTGTTTGCGTTCACTTAGTTGTTTCGTGTATTTCTTTTTCCTAAAAGAAGTTAAAAATAATTTATGGGCTATTTTGAAGTGCGCGTTATCAATTTGGGGTAACCGTTTTATAACGAACAGTTGTGAGGTGCTAATACCTTCCTCACCTGTAATTCGACTCCCGAACTTAGAATTTCATTTTATAACCAGTACTTTAACGAAAGGTTTTCCTGATATTTTATCCTTAAAAATATTGGTGGCGACTCCCTGTTTTATTTTCGAAAGAATTTCGAAACCACGTTTTTATCTCTCGAGGGTCGGCAGTCCCGCCGCGATCCCGGTCGCGACAGATGGCGACTCCACTGGGGACTTAGAGAGTCAAGCCAATCAAATTGATAGCACATATTTTAAATAGCCTATTAATTATTTAACTTCTTCCGTTATTTTATTTTTTGTCAATGTTTGTATATGGTTTCTATTTATATTTTGTCATCTGTGTTCTGTATATGTCTGTATGTTGTTGAAACCTAGGGTAGACGACTTTGTTTTATTGTTCTGTGTTTGTTTTCGTAAAGGATTGGTAAGGTAAAGGTATTGGACGCCCCTTTCACACACTACACTCATAATTTACACACACTTTTGAGCGGGACCCTGTACCCGGGCCCAAATAAAACTTAAGATTAGGGGAGGTTGGTAACGGTGTCATTTGGAATGTACTTCCTGTCTGGCTATCGTGAGAACCTCAGCTAGAGTTCGACTTATTTATGATGCCCACACCTAGTAGACTTCCTACTGTTGTGGTCAACATCATGAGTAGGATCTTGGCTCTAGTGACCTTTAGACAGTAGTGCAAGCCACCTATTGTGAGATATCACTGTTAGATAAGCCCTAGAACCTATAGAAGGCCTTCAAAAAAACCCATTTTAGGCCATAAGGGGCGGACTTTTCCTATACCTTTTCTCCTTCTCGCTCTCCCTTTTAATCCAAATTGTTGGACCACTTACCCGTTCAAAGGATTGCTTCTTTTTTAAAAAAAAACTAGTGATCCCTTGATTGGGCAAAGAGTCATTTCATTTCATTAAAGTCTTAGGGTCCTGAGTTATAGGATTTCTGTGTCGTCAAAAAAAAAGAGTTGATGACGATCGGAAGGTCCATAACCCATAGGGCTCTCGGTTTGTCACGAGTTTTGTCAATCGTTACTTCCTGATTATAAAATTGTTTTCTAAAAGTTGCTAAAGGGGTATCGATTTACGAAACACGTCCTTTACCAATGACTGATTTCACTTCCTTTGTGTTCTTGCAAGAAGCTATTCAGAGCTAGGCGAATATCTTCGAGTGAAAAATGGAAATTAACATGGGGTCAGGTAGTTGTGATACAAGTGTAACTGAGTTGAGAAAGCTACTGCATGTTAAGGCAAAGAAGGTCGACACAGCTAGTTTACAGGCACTGGGTGAGAAATTGAATTTGACTCAAAAGATGGCTTTCGCCCAGAAATATGGAAAGATTTTGAAGTTGTTGGAAGTCGAAGTACAAGTTGAGGCGATCACCGCATTGTCTCAGTTTTATGACCCACCTCTTCGCTGTTTCACATTTCGGGATTTCCAGTTAGCTCCGTCTATTGAGGAATTTAAGCGGATTTTGGGGATGCCTCTAGAAGGACAAACGCCTTACCGTCATCTGGAGCATCAAGCAAATATCGCTTCTGTTGCTCGTGTCTTAAAAACTGGCCCAGAGGTGTTGAAAGGGGCACAATTAAGCAGAAATCAGACCCTGGGGTTCGCTCGGGAGTACCTTGAGAAACACATGCACTTTCTAGCTGAAAAAGAAGATTGGGATACCTTCATGGACGCTTTGGCTCTTACTATTTATGGCGTCGTGTTATTCCCAAACATAGACAATTACGTGGACTACGAGGCTATTGGCGTCATCCTAGCTCGAAAATTCAAATTGGAAAACCCCGTCACTGCTATTTTGGCGAATGTCTACTGCACTATGGACTTCTGCCATACACAAGGCGGGAAAAGGATCATCTGTTGCCTGCCAGCTTTATATGTGTGGCTTACGTCACATGTCTTTAACCAAGTCGGCAAAGTTGACTGCCCTGTTTCTGATCTGAAGTCGTGCCAGTTAGCGACAAAGAATGGGCGTGAATGGGCCAATCATCTGGTGGGACTCACAGCTGAAAAGGTAAGATGGTATCCGCATTGGTTGAAAGTTGACAGCATAATCCACCACTGTGGAAACCACCCGAATGTTCCCATCATGGGCACTCAGGGATGCATCAATTATAACCCTATCATCGCCAAGCGCCAGTTAGCCTACCCACTGCTCGGGCCACCTGACGAGGAGTCGCTCACTCCCTTTGTTTTCTACTATGCCAAAGGGGACTACACCTCCGCCGTTCGGAACATAGCGGAGGCTTGGAAGAAAGTACACAAGAAAGGAAAAGAGTTAGGGGTCCGAAGCCATGCTGTAAAAGAGGAATATCATCAGTGGGTCCTAAATAGGGTATCCATAGTCAAGCTGCCATTCAGGGGTCCCTCCTATCTCCCAACAAGCGCACCTATTCCCCGGCCCATCTTTGAAGATGAAGTAACAAAAGCCATGAGAGTCAAGATAGAAGAACTGACTACAAGAAACAAAAAGCTAGAAGAAGAATTACTGAAGTCTCAACAAGAATGTGCCCTTCAGAAAAGGGAGAACTTAGAAAGCAAGCGAACCATCGAAGAGGTAGGGAAGAAGCGAAAAGCTGAAAGGGATCATATGAGAAAACAAGACTAATGCCTCCGAGCGGCCAACTCGCAACTGAAAATGAAGAGTCGTCAGAGGGACACCATTCTAGCTGATAAACAGCTTTTGAGGGATATGTTGGCAAAGGCCAAGGAGAATGAGCGAAGCGCCCTGGTGTAAAAAGAATTATTACAGTCACAAATTCACAGGGTGGAGTGTTAACTCAACGAGGTGATAGAAGCTTGCCAACATAAAATAAATGGCGAGCGTCAACATGTCATGGAAATAGAGCAAGACTGTCAGGAGGCTATACGCACCTTGGAGGCCAAAGCAGCACAGCAGGACGAAGTCATTCATTCATGGATGAACCGCTTCGTCCACCTGGCGTATTTGGCCAATGGGACTCTAGAAGACCTTCCATGGCTACTCAAGCAGGCCGAGGAGATGGTTAATCCCCTTACTACCCCAAAGGACATTGTAACCTTCCTGGACTATTGTAGGAAAAGGCTTTGTGAGATGAGGGCCATGATTGCCCGAGCTAGGAACGACTGATTTATTTTCTGATAATGTAACAAGCTTAACAGTTATGTACTTTGTGGTATCTCAGAATGAAAGGATCTTTTGTCTCTACAACTATCTCGTGTTAATTTCCATTTATCGCGTACTTAGTACTTTTGAATGTGACGTTCTGAGGAACAGTCGAAGGATAGTCGACAAGTTCCGAATCGCTTCTCGCATAATTTTGGTTTACACTCTCTTTATTACCTTGTTTTATTTACTAAGCATGTTCTTCCTTTTAATGAATTTTTGTTTTCTTTTTTCAAAAGACATCACGGGTAGGCATCCTTACCAGACCCGACTCCAAAAGAGACTCATGGCTGAGGAAGAAGCTAGGAACGGAGACTTTAGAACTGAGTTCGATCAGCTGAAAGAACAGGTGGAAGAATTAACTAGACTTTTAGAGAAGAGACACACAGAAGGAGACTCCTCTGCAGGTGCTGAGGACGCCCAACAGCAGCCTTCCACGCCGCCACATCCTCCCGGTTTTGGCCCAGCAAGGGCCCAATTCCATAACTCAACAACACCTCCACTCACCATTAATGTCGTAAGACCTAACCCTGCCATTGAATCTCAGCCGCCTTATGGCCAGTACCATGCACAACAACACATGTTTGTCGGCCCCGACGGCAACCCAATACCTTTTCCACCCTATGGCCTACCACAGGGATACTATCCCCCGCTCGCTAATCAACAAGATACTTATAACCAGCAAACTGCAAATCCTCATGCTTCACACCCCGCCCAGCCAAGTGTGCCACCACTCCATGACCCGCAGGCCTATCAAGCCCAAAACACACAAGCCCAAACGGCCCAACCGACCTACAATGCACAAACCCAAAACATGCAGGCCCCGATGACCCAGCCGGCTTACACCGCACAAGCTATGGCCCAACCCCAGGGTCCCTCGCTAAATGCAGGCCCAATGAACCAGCTCTATGCATCAGCTCCGTTCAATCAGCCACACGGCTATCCGTATGGGTACACGACCCCCTACGCGGCCAATCCCCAAGATGCAATCCATATGATGAACCCGGTTGTCGGCCATAGCATGGTCGCGGCTCCCCAAAAGGGAAAGATAGAAATCTTGGAGGAACGCTTGAGAATGATGGAAGGCACTGGCGGTTTTGGGCGGATAAATGCTTCTGAGCTATGTCTAGTCACAGATGTGGTTCTCCCGCCCAAATTTAAAATGCCAGACTTTGACAAATATCGGGGAATGACTTGTCCAAAGAATCATCTCACAATATACTGCCGAAAGATGGCATCCTATTCTTCTAATGACCAATTGTTGATCCATTGCTTCCAAGATAGTCTGGTTGGGGCCGCCCTCACCTGGTACGCATACCTTGACCGAAACCATATTCGATGTTGGAATGACTTGGCAGATGCCTTCATTAGGCAATACAAATATAATCTGGATATGGCACCCAACAGAGTTCAATTACAGAACATGGTGAAGAAAGATAATGAAACATTCAAGGAGTATGCCCAACGTTGGCGAGAAACAGCTGCGCAAGTGGACCCACCACTGTCAGAAAAAGAGATAGTCGTGATGTTCATCGATACGCTCCCATCACCCTTCTATGGCAAGATGATTGATAGTGTTTCATCTAACTTCTCTAACATTGTGACTATCGGGGAAAGGGTAGAGAGCGGAATACGAACAGGAAAGATCACCCGGGGCCCATCTGGGCCAAGCACGACAAGGAAGCTAGCACCTGGTGATGGTAGGAGAAGAGATGGGGAAACTCATTCCATCTCTTCTGATCAAAGGATGGCTCCGCCAAGATGATAAATCAATTTTAATACACTTATTATAGTTTTACACTTGGGGTTTATTATATAATTACTATGTTTAATAATAGTATTTTAATTAAGTTTTATGTTGTTTAGTTAAATTGAAGTATTATGTATATATGTTTCAATTTTCATTTTTTTGTATGTATCTTGAGTATCTTGCCTTATTTTGGCCATAACTTGGGCTTTTATAATCCAAATGGGCTAATCTTGGAGCCCATGGAAAGCTAAGACAGAGGGCTACATCATGATGATCAAATTTGGTTATTTTACATCTGGAAAAAATAAAGAAATGGAGCTTGAATCAATCAGCCCTCATATGTCCCACCAGCATTGACATAGTTCACCAAAATACACATATCTGGAGCTCTAGGTGTCCAAGTGACCTCATTCTTGCGCCAAATTCTCAATAAGACAGAGATCTACAACTTTCATGTTGAAGGTTTTTCAAAATTCGGCTATCTAGAAGGTCATATTGGACTCGCAAGGTGGAGAAGATAAAGAGGAGAATGCATTTCAACACCTACCATTATCTTCTTTTGAATTATTGTAATTTCAAGCCCACCAATGTTGAAAAAATGCATTAATAATCAGAAAATGAATGTATAGTATCATCATATCTTGCCTATAAATAGATGCTTGAAGTTGTAAGGAAGATACACAAGAAATACATAAGAAATACATGCTTTAGTTTCCATTATAATTCTATATCTTTGTTTTAGCTTCTTAAGTTTTAGTTCTTTCTTTTGCTTTATCTCCTTGTTCTATATTCCATCCTTCAAGTTATGGTTTTCATTTCCCTTCCTCAATATCAAGTAAGTTAATTTTATTATTTGTTATTTACTTTTATAATCAAAGTTTTAGTAAATTTAATATTAGCTTTCATTGTTAAAAATTATCATGGAAGCTTAATCTTTTAAAATCAACTCAAGGAATTTAATTTTTCTTTATGTTAACTTTGAGTTCTTGCTCTTAATATTTTGATTAAAGATAATTACTTTTCTTTGTTTCTCAAGCACTTATAATGGTAGATTATTTAAGTGTATAACCGATTGGTATATAATTAAACAATCTATAATCTAAACTGATGTTGGTTGGTTAATCAATAATCAATTTGAGAACAAAGATTAAGTTACTAAATAAGAGATTTCTATTTAGTTTCTTAACTCAATCAAATTATGGTCTTAAAGTTATTTTAGTAATTAATAAGAATATATCGATTGATTATTCTTATTAGTTCATTAATTCAATTCTAGAAGATTTTCTAGAATATAATCATTTAGGGATTCCAAATGATTCAAGATTGAGAAATTAATTATATTTAATCATATTTATGAACAATGATTAGTTAACTAAAGATTTATTAATTCCTTGGGTTGGTTGTTTCTAAATTTGATTATTCCTACTCATAAATTTACTTTTTGCACTATCATATAATCACTTAATTTTCCTTTCAAGCTCAACACAAACCCCCCTTTATTATAACTAAATTGAGTGTAACTAATTGAACTAAGGTCCTCGAGAGACGACTAAGGTTGTTCACCTTATACTATATTAATTTAACTTTTTATTTGACCCGACAACGACAGCGTGTCAAATTTGGCGCCGTTGCCGGGGACCTTTGGTCCTAATTATTTACATTCAATTATCTAATCTATTTTACATTTTTTTTTGTAGGTATATCAAAGATATTAAGGTTTGGTTGAATGTGAGCATATAAAAAATAAAAAAAAAATCCACTTTATTATATTCGTATTCATTTTCTAGTAATCTCATTTTCAACCATTGAAAAAAAATATAAATATAAAAAAAAATCTTTGAATTTTTAAATATATGTTCTAAGCATTTCATAATTAAAATGATAACTTTTTCCTTTTATTACATAGTTACAGTATTTTGTTACAATATATGTAGATGTATTGTGCATGACTAGATCTAATCCCGAGACACTATATTCTTTTGATCCTGAAATAGATAGAACATTTCATCAATTAGTTAGATCATCTAAAAAACTATTAGACAATAATAATAATAATAATAATAATAATAATAATAATAATAATAATAATAATATTCTAGCTAATAGCATAAATAGTGAAACTAAACCTTCAACTTCTGAATATTTGCATAGCATGGCTGAAAAGACATTAAAAGAACTAGCTACACCAGATGTCACTAATCAAACATCATGCATCTTATATCCTGAGGAAGATGTTCCTTTTGTGCTTAAAACTGGTTTAGTTCATTTGTTACCAAAGTTTCATGGTCGTGCAGGTGAAGATCCTCATAAACACTTAAAAGCATTTCATATCCTTTGCTCTACCATGAAACCTGAAGGGGTTTCAGAAGAACATGTAAAACTTAAAGCTTTTCCTTTCTCCCTAGCAGATATCGCTGAGGATTGGTTATTTTACCTTCCTCCTGGCTCTATTACAAGTTGGGATGACTTAAAAAAAATGTTTCTTGAAAAATTTTTCCCCGCTTCAAGAACTTCCTCAATTAGAAAAGAAATATGTGGCATCCGGCAACATGACCGGGAAAATCTTTATGAATACTGGGAAAGATTTAAAAGATTGTGTGCTAGTTGTCCCCATCACCAAATTACGGATCAACTTCTCATACAATATTTCTATGAAGGTCTTAATCCAATGGATAGAACTTTGGTTGATGCAGCTAGTGGTGGTGCTTTGCAAAATAAAACTACAAATGCAGCAAAAACTTTAATTGAGAACATGGCTGCTAATGCTCAACAACATGCCACTAGAAATAATTCTGTAGTAATAAGAGAAGTCCATGAAATTGAAACTACTAATGATGGAGATAAAAAATGGGAAAGTAAATTTGCTGAACTAGCAACACTTATGAAAAATATTATTGTGTCTCAAAAACAACAACCTGTAACCCCTGCTAAGGTATGTTCTATCTGTACTTCATCAGATCATTATACCGATTGTTGTCCTTCACTGCAGGAAGCTAAAATTCCAGATGAAAATCCTCAAGTATGTGCTGCCAACTTATACAATAACAGACCGCCACAACAACAAAATAATTATGATCTTTCTTCTAACAGATATAATCCTGGTTGGAGGAATCACCCTAATTTAAGATGGGGTAATTCCTCACAACAACCTCATGCACCTTTTCAGGCCAATACTGGACCAAGCAGACCATATCAACCTCCTCATGTACAACAACAAGCTACACAAATAGCTGCACCTTCCACTGAGAAATCAAATTTAGAGGAATTGATAAAGCAAATGTCAGTAGATAATCTGAACTTCCAAAAAAGAACTGAGGCTACAATTCAGACTCTTGAAAATCAGATTGGTCAATTGGCTACATCTTTAAACCATTTGCAGTCTCAAGGTTCAGATAAGTTGCCCGCTCAGACAATTGTCAATCCTAAAAATGTAAGTGCAATTACTTTAAGATCTGGTAAAGCTATCCATGGACCAGAAAAACAACAACAAACTGAAAATACTATTGTCACAGAAAAACATGCAGAAGAAGTTTTAGATAGTTCAAGTAATAATAGTAATAATATATCTCTTACAAATCCTCCTTCTGCAGCTGGTCCTGATAAGCAACATATCCCTCTTTCATTTCCACAAAGACAAAAATCTATACAAAATAAGAAAATGGATGAGGAGATCTTGGAAACATTTAGAAAAGTAGAGGTAAATATACCTTTATTAGAAGCCATCAAGCAAATCCCAAGATATGCCAAATTCCTTAAAGAACTATGCACTAATAAAAGAAGACTAAAAGGCAATGAAAGGATTAATATAAGTAGAAATGTGTCTGCATTAATTGAAAAACCTTTGTCACATATACCAGAAAAATGTAAAGACCCTGGGACGTTTACCATTCCATGCATAATAGGCAATAACAAATTTGAAAATGCCATGCTAGACTTAGGTGCATCTATTAATGTTATGCCTATGACTGTATTTACTTCACTTTCCCTTGGACCTTTGCAAACTACAGGTGTGGTTATACAATTAGCAAATCGAAGCTCTGCACATCCTGCAGGAATTATTGAAGATGTCCTTGTTAAAGTTAATGATTTAATTTTTCCTGCAGATTTTTATGTTCTAGATATGGAAAGTGAGAATTCCACCAATAAAGCTCCAATAATTTTAGGTAGACCATTCTTAAAAACAGCCAGAACAAAGATAGATGTGCATGCAGGAACACTTTCTATGGAATTTGGAGATAGTGTGGTTAGATTCAACATTTTAGATGCTATGAAGCATCCTACTGAGGATCATTCTGTTTTTCAAATTGACTTAATAACTGATTTAGTTGAGGATAATATTATTAAGTTGTCTGATGATGTTAATTTTCCTGTATTGTCTGATTTTTATGATTCATTTGTTTGTGATTCATGCATGGATTCTCATCAATGCAATGTGTGTGCTGAAATTGAGAAATATTTACTTAATGATAATAATGATCCAAACTTCCTTAAAACAGAAAATATAGTTCTAGATGTTGTTTCAAAAGAATCAGAGTGTGATAATTTAATTAAAGTAGTTACAAATACATCTGATTATGTTGAAATACAAGTTGCTGAGACAAATTCAACCAAGTTGATTCCTTTAATAATGCAGCCTCCTATGTTAGAGTTAAAACCTCTTCCTGAACATTTAAAGTATGCATATTTAGAGGAAGATAAGAATCTTCCAGTGATTATTTCTAACAAATTAAATGTTGATCAAGAAACAAGGTTGTTGCAGATTATTAAGAAGCATAAGAAAGCAATTGGTTGGACTTTGGCAGATATCCCAGGTATTAGCCCTTCCATGTGTATGCATAGAATTCTATTAGAGGAAGAAGTTAAACCAGTAAGGCAACCACAAAGAAGACTTAATCCTCAGATCCTTGATGTAGTTAAAAAAGAGGTAACAAAATTATTACAAGCTGGCATTATTTACCCTATATCAGATAGCACTTGGGTCAGCCCTGTACAAGTGGTTCCCAAGAAGTCTGGAATCACAGTGGTTAAAAATGAAAATGATGAACTAATTCCTACCAGAATCCAAAATAGTTGGCGAGTATGCATTGATTACAGGAAACTTAACAAAGCAACTCGAAAGGATCACTTTCCTTTACCTTTCATTGATCAAATGTTGGAACGACTGGCAGGTAAGTCACATTACTGCTTTCTAGATGGATTTTCAGGTTACTTCCAAATTTATATTGCACCAGAAGATCAAGAAAAAACAACATTTACATGTCCTTTTGGCACTTTTGCTTATAGGAGGATGCCTTTTGGCTTATGCAATGCCCCTGGTACCTTTCAACGATGCATGATTAGTATCTTTGCTGATTTTCTTGAAAATTGCATGGAAGTATTTATGGATGATTTCACAGTATATGGTTCATCATTTGATGCTTGCTTAAATAGTCTAGATAAAGTATTACATAGATGCATTGAAACTAACCTTGTTCTTAATTATGAGAAATGTCACTTCATGGTAGAAGAAGGAATAGTTTTAGGCCATGTGATATCTAAAAAAGGCATAGAAGTAGATCCTGCAAAAATTACTGTAATTTCTCAATTACCTTATCCCTCTTGTGTGCGAGATATTCGTTCTTTTCTTGGTCATGCAGGTTTTTATAGAAGGTTTATAAAAAACTTCAGTAAGATAGCCCTTCCGTTGTCTAACTTACTACAAAAAAATATAACATTTGACTTTAATGACAAATGTAAAGAGGCTTTTGATTGCTTAAAGAAAGCTTTAACTACCACTCCTATCATTCAGGCACCAGATTGGTCACTTCCATTTGAACTTATGTGTGATGCATCAAATTATGCATTAGGAGCTGTTCTTGCTCAAAGAGTAGGTAAAGTACAACATGTTATTTACTATGCCTCGCGAACTTTGGATACTGCACAAATAAACTATACTACCACAGAAAAAGAACTACTTGCTATTGTGTTTGCACTTGACAAATTTAGATCTTATTTGCTCGGTTCAAAAGTAGTTGTATTTTCAGATCATGCAGCATTAAAGTTCCTTTTAAAGAAACCAGATGCAAAACCAAGATTGATCAGGTGGATGTTGTTGCTCCAAGAATTTGACATTGAAATTAGGGATAAAATTGGAGCAGAAAATTTAGTGGCTGATCACTTAAGCAGAATTGAAAAAGAACTTGACCCAATTTCCATTAAAGATGATTTTCCTGATGAACAACTTATGGGAATACATGATTCCACTCCATGGTTTGCTGATTTGGTAAACTACTTAGTTGCTTCTGTTACTCCCATACATGCATCTAAACAACAAATAATAAAACTAAAAAGTGATTCTAAATACTATGTTTGGGATGATCCTTACTTATGGAAACTTTGTAGTGATCAAATCATTAGAAGGTGTGTACCTGAAAATGAAATTCATTCCATTCTTACATTTTGTCATACATATGCATGTGGAGGACATTTTGGACCTCAACGTACAGCAAGGAAAGTATTAGAATCTGGTTTGTATTGGCCAACAATTTTTCGTGATGCATATACGTTTTGTAAATCTTGCGAACGATGTCAAAGAATGGGAAACATATCTCGTAGAAATGAGATGCCTCAACAACCCATGTTATTTTGTGAAATTTTTGATGTTTGGGGCATAGATTTCATGGGACCTTTTCCTGTATCTTTTGGTTTTGTTTATATACTACTTGCGGTCGATTATGTGTCTAAATAGGTTGAAGCTAAAGCTACTCGAACTGATGATTCTAAAGTTGTTGCAGATTTTGTTAAATCACACATATTTTGCAGGTTTGGTGTTCCTAAAGCCATCATTAGTGATCAAGGATCACATTTTTGCAACCATAAAATGGAGTCCCTTCTTAAAAAATATGGAGTTATGCATAAGGTTTCAACACCTTATCACCCCCAAACAAATGGGCAGGCTGAAGTGTCTAATCGAGAATTAAAAATGATCCTTCAAAAAACAGTACAACCAAATAGGAAAGATTGGAGCAAAAGGTTAGAAGATGCTCTTTGGGCTTATAGAACAGCTTATAAAACACCTATTGGAATGTCCCCCTATAGGATTGTTTTTGGAAAATCATGTCACTTACCTGTAGAAATTGAGCACAAAGCTTATTGGGCAGTAAAACAATGTAACCTGGACTTAAATGAGGCCGGTAAAGAAAGGAAACTCCAACTACAGGAACTGGAAGAAATTCGTTTGAAAGCTTATGAAAGTTCTAAAACCTATAAAGAAAAAGCCAAATCCTTTCATGACAAACAGATCTTGAGAAAAAACTTTTTCATTGGACAAAAAGTTTTGTTGTACAATTCACGTCTAAAGCTCATATCTGGTAAGCTTCGCTCTAAATGGGCTGGCCCATTTGAAATAACTAATATCTTTCCTTATGGTGTGATTGAAATTTCAGATAAAGCGACAAACAAGGTTTTCAAGGTAAATGGGCACCGACTTAAACCTTTCTTTCAAGGGTTCCAAGAGCACATAGATACGGAGGTGTATTTGTGTGATGCCAAATATTTTGACTAATTTTTCCTAATAACAATATTTATAAAAAAAAATAAAAATAATAATAATAATAAATAAATAAATAAATAAAAAATAGATATCAATTAATTACATCGTCATTCTTTTCGGTGGTAACACTTGTCTTAATCATTATTACTATTATTGTTTTGGCATTATTAACATTTTCTTGCAGTAGTTAAAAGGTCATCGTCAGGCTCGTGACGTTAAACAAGCGCTTGATAGAAGGCAACCTATCACCTTTTCACCTTCTTCATCTCTACTATTCTCTATAACCTCGTTTTCTATTCTCTCTTTTCTAAACAGCCACAACTTCAAAGTAATCTGACAATGGAACAAACCCTTGCAAAACTTAAGGAAAGATTCCCTACACTTCCACGCGATGTGATTGTAAAAATTTACAAAGCTCGAGTTCAAAGGTTAAAACTACTCACATATTTTGGCATTCCAGAGGATGTTCGTTGGCTTATTGAAGCAAAGGTACGTCTCTCTGGTGAATTACATAAGTCCTATATAAAACATTTGCCAGGTATGGGACGTAGTTCTTATTCTAAAAAACGAAGAGCTAAAAGGATGGGAGTTTGCCATAAGTGTGCAAGATAGAATTGTGATACACGTTGTAGGAACCCTGGAATGGTATCTATAAATCGGGAGGACAAAATTAAATTTATAAAGGATGGACTGAGTAAAGAGAACTTGGATAACTTAATCCAAACTCTTGAGACGCATCCATGTGGAACGGTTCAAGGAGTCCTTCTGAAATTATATGATCTATTCATTCAACAAAAAGAAAACTATAGCCTTGGGAATCTGGCGTTAAACGACCCTGTTTGCCAGTTTATAAGAAAACTGGATGGGTAGCAAAAACCTCGACTCATAGAAGGCGTTTAAGCCGTTACTGGACGTAAAACCAGAGGAAGATGTGAGCCATAATCACAACTACTGTACATATTTACTGTTGTTTTCAATGTTTTACTTTTCTGAATTCACTTTGACTTTTAAAATTACCTATTTTTATTTTCTTCAATCATGTATTTTCAAATTTCTTTATTACCGTCATTTATTTTTATATAATAATAATTATGTAAACTTTTTATCTTTCATCAATTATTTCATCTCAGTTTTTATCTATATAAGGGCGCATAACTCTATATGGAAAACACAAAAAAAAAGAGATGAAAAAAATCAAATCCATTTGTGTGCTTGGTGGATCCAACAATGGTAATTGTAAGGAGTACCTAATAGCAGCTACTAAGTTGGGAAAACTATTGGCTGCGAAAGAAATAAAGGTCTTGTATAGAGGAGGAGTACAGGGTTTGAGAGGCTCCATGGCACTATCTGCACTAGTTGAAGGAAGCAACGTTTCTAGTATCATCCTACATCATGTTGGTATTACACCAGATATTGTTGTAGGAACTGAGGTAAAAGTTACAAGCCTCTATCAACGAATGGCTCGTATGGTTATAGGTGCTGAAGCCTTTATCGTACTTCCTGGAGGTTTTGGTACTTTTGAGGAAATATTTTGCATTTTATCATGGTGTAGCATGAACTTTCATAAAAAGCCATTAGGATTATTAAATATTAATGGTTTTTATGACAGTTTGTTAATGTTTTTAGATAAAGCTGTGGAACAGGGCCTTATAACTCAAGATGATCGATCATTCATTCATGCTTCATCAGATGCAGATGAATTGATTGATATTTTGCAGAGCTTTTTACCCCAACCTCAACCCCTCTTGAAGCAAGATAAGGATCACACACACAAGCGAAAGAATCCAGAACCAGACACCACCCTTCGGTTATAACTTCTTTCTCACCTTTATCTATATTTTAAAAAAAATCATAAAAAAAAAGAAAAAGAAAAAGAAAAAAAAATAGACTGTGGAAATCATATAAGACACTGAGGACAATGTCTTGAATAAGTGTGGGGGGGTCTGAGTTATATATATGGTCTAAGTTATATATATATATATTTTATTATTTTTTTTGTGAGGGATAGACAGAGTAAAGATTAATTTGGGAAAGTTGTATCTAAAGTCATAAAGATGCATCTTTGAGAACCAAAGTCTTGAGACGTATCCTTCACTATATAGTGTCAGTATCACTTTTGTTTAATTTTTTTTTTTAAATAAAAAAATAAATAATTTTTTTTTCTTTTCTTTCATGAGTACTTTTGTTGGGATGGGCTGAGTAAAGAGTCCAAACTCTTAAGACGCATCCTCATAACAAATCTCACTCGGATTACCACAATCGTTTCACCTTCTTTATCAAAACCATTTTTCATAAAAAAATAAAAAATAAAAAATAAAAAATAAAAAATAAAAATAAAAAAAATAAAAACACACACACACACACATAGCCACTATATTTACTTTAGTGCCGCACCTTTGCCTTTACCTTCACCCGAATCATTTCTATTCGACATCAACCATTCTGCAACCATAAACATCATCTTCATCATTCTTCAGCCGCCACACTTTGCCTTCATCCTTTTCTTTCAGATCGGAGCCATACCTCACCACTAGTCAATCATCAGGTTCTTTATTTTCTCTTAATGGATGATATAGCAGAGTCTTTCTATAGGCATACGAATGAATTAAGATGTATGTTATTGCTCTTGATGCTACTCATGGTTGTGTTGATGATATTTCTCTTATGGGTTCTAACACAAGGCCTATGAAACTTGGTTGTATGACACAATCAAATTGTTCAGTTATACTAATCATTTCACATGCAATTGAACTGACCAATTTGTTGTAGGTATCTTTGTTAATAAGCGCCCTTAAAAAAAAAGTACAGAGCAAGAAGCATAAGGAACCGGATCTTGACACCAATATTTGGTTATGATTTATTTTTCCTTTTTTGTTTCTTGTTCACAAAAAAAAAATCATCATTTCCAGTTTTTTATTTTAAATTCTACATGCTTTTCACTAAATTTGTTTTTTAAATTTGTCTAAGTAATGAGTAATTGCATCACCCTTGTCCAATATTTCATGACATGTTATGAATAATTTCCTTGCATATTAATTTAATAAGTTGTTTGTGAAGATCAAATTGTATATGAATTGTGATAGATTGACCACCCTCGGTGAGATTTTGAGCTTAATTGGATGGATCATATTATGCCATCTTTCCTTTTTCTTGATTAACTCTTATTTATTAGTACTCTAGAACTTGACTTGTTTCTTTTTGATGTATTATGTTCCATGTGCATGCTTTGATGTGATTAAGGCCATTTTTTTTAACTAGCCACTAGCCATATGCCTTACCTTACATACTTTCCATTGTTACCCACGTTGAGCCTATATCCATTTCTTGATTCAGCCACATAATTTGCCAATAGTTTCAAAAAAAAAAACATGATCACCTTTGCTTAGGAATTGATTAGGAGTTTTGGAATTACTATGAATAAAGATTTTTGATGATTATGGAAATGTACCCAAGATATATATGTTGTTGTTTCATTGTTCAAAAAGAAAGTAAAAAAAAATAATAAAGAAAAAGAGAAAAAGAAGATAAAGAAGAAGTGGTGAATACATGTATGAAAATAATCAGGAGGATTTATTCTCATGTTTTATCCTCCATCATGTTTCATTTTGCTAAGTATTGAGTTTCAAAATGTACTTCCACAATCACTAAATCACTTACTCCATTGCTCTTTTTCAACCCTAAGTTTAGCCATACTATTTCATTTTATCCACCCTATATCACCTTGGCCCCATTACAACCTTAATAAAGTCCTTTTGATCTCTGCATGCATATGTGTTCAAATATGGAAATTAGAAATTTGTCAAGCCTATGGTAGTGCTAATTTATTTGGGTGATTTCTGAGAGTATACACAAACCCAAGCAATTGAGATATAGAGAGCATAAAGAGAACATCTATCACATTTTCATCCACTCTTTGATTTGATCACTCAATTTGTGAAACTAGTATGTAATGCTTCTTATTCACACTTATCATGACCTCTTGATATAAGGGATGATGTGCATTACTTATTATTTTAGACTTCAAAAAAAAAAATCAATTTGAAAAAAAAAACTTTTTTCTGTTGTTTCTCATTTTAGTTTTTGGTTTGGTTTTGCCCTGGAGTGCAAAAGCTTAAGTGTGGGGGAATTTGATAAATCAATTTTAATACACTTATTATAGTTTTACACTTGGGGTTTATTATATAATTACTATGTTTAATAATAGTATTTTAATTAAGTTTTATGTTGTTTAGTTAAATTGAAGTATTATGTATATATGTTTCAATTTTCATTTTTTTTGTATGTATCTTGAGTATCTTGCCTTATTTTGGCCATAACTTGGGCTTTTATAATCCAAATGGGCTAATCTTGGAGCCCATGGAAAGCTAAGACAGAGGGCTACATCATGATGATCAAATTTGGTTATTTTACATCTGGAAAAAATAAAGAAATGGAGCTTGAATCAATCAGCCCTCATATGTCCCACCAGCATTGACATAGTTCACCAAAATACACATATCTGGAGCTCTAGGTGTCCAAATGACCTCATTCTTGCGCGCAATTCTCAATAAGACAGAGATCTACAACTTTCATGTTGAAGGTTTTTCAAAATTTGGCTATCTAGAAGGTCATATTGGACTCGCAAGGTGGAGAAGATAAAGAGGAGAATGCATTTCAACACCTACCATTATCTTCTTTTGAATTATTGTAATTTCAAGCCCACCAATGTTGAAAAAATGCATTAATAATCAGAAAATGAATGTATAGTATCATCATATCTTGCCTATAAATAGATGCTTGAAGTTGTAAGGAAGATACACAAGAAATACATAAGAAATACATGCTTTAGTTTCCATTATAATTCTATATCTTTGTTTTAGCTTCTTAAGTTTTAGTTCTTTCTTTTGCTTTATCTCCTTGTTCTATATTCCATCCTTCAAGTTATGGTTTTCATTTCCCTTCCTCAATATCAAGTAAGTTAATTTTATTATTTGTTATTTACTTTTATAATCAAAGTTTTAGTAAATTTAATATTAGCTTTCATTGTTAAAAATTATCATGGAAGCTTAATCTTTTAAAATCAACTCAAGGAATTTAATTTTTCTTTATGTTAACTTTGAGTTCTTGCTCTTAATATTTTGATTAAAGATAATTACTTTTCTTTGTTTCTCAAGCACTTATAATGGTAGATTATTTAAGTGTATAACCGATTGGTATATAATTAAACAATCTATAATCTAAACTGATGTTGGTTGGTTAATCAATAATCAATTTGAGAACAAAGATTAAGTTACTAAATAAGAGATTTCTATTTAGTTTCTTAACTCAATCAAATTATGGTCTTAAAGTTATTTTAGTAATTAATAAGAATATATCGATTGATTATTCTTATTAGTTCATTAATTCAATTCTAGAAGATTTTCTAGAATATAATCATTTAGGGATTCCAAATGATTCAAGATTGAGAAATTAATTATATTTAATCATATTTGTGAACAATGATTAGTTAACTAAAGATTTATTAATTCCTTGGGTTGGTTGTTTCTAAATTTGATTATTCCTACTCATAAATTTACTTTTTGCACTATCATATAATCACTTAATTTTCCTTTCAAGCTCAACACAAACCCCCCCTTTATTATAACTAAATTGAGTGTAACTAATTGAACTAAGGTCCTCGAGAGACGACTAAGGTTGTTCACCTTATACTATATTAATTTAACTTTTTATTTGACCCGACAACGACAGCGTGTCACAAGACCGTTCATCCTTACCATGATTCAAGCTCCCAATCCTTATGTGGCCGCCGCCACTCATAGCCTGACAGCTTTTACTCCCCATCTCCATCCACCCATGGTAAGAGCGTCCGGGCCGCAACCCATGCCATACCACCACCCACAACAAGTGATTCAACCACCCAATCCCAATCAAAACGTAAGGAGACCCGACAATGAACGCACCCCTGTGCAGTTTGATCCCATCCCAATAACATATACTGAGCTTTTGCCACTCCTCATTCAGAAAGGTCTGGTGGCTCCGTGCCCCTCGAGGCCAATGCAACCTCCTTACCCAAGGGGGTATGATCCTAACGGTCGTTGTGATTACCACGTTGGGGTATCAGGGCATTCCACAGAAAATTGTGTGGCTTTGAAATACAAAGTGAGAGACCTGATCAAAGCCGACTGGCTTAATTTTCGAGAAGGAAGTCCTAATGTGGCCACAAATCCCCTTCCCAATCATGGAAGTTCAGGAGTTAACACCGTGGAAAAGGATGAAGAGTGCATCAGGGATGTTGCTGATGTGAAGACACCATTAAAGATAATCCATTCCCACTTGTTCAAGTAAGGTTTAATGAGGAAGCCTTGGACTGAGGAGCACGACAAGGATCATACTGCCGAACGCCAAAACTTCTGTGAACTTCTTCAAGGGCTCATGGATGGTAACTTTGTGCAAATCTGTAAACACCGCGAAGACAAGGTGAACATGATTCAAGAACAGTCAGGGGTACCAGTTCCTAAACCTTTAACAATTTTCTACAACAAGAGCCCCTCAGTGGCTCCTGTTTCTATGCGGCCAACTGTTACTATTCAAACACCTACCCCATTTCCATTCAAGGATTCACGAGCTGTCCCATGGAAATACGATGTGGATATAGTCATTGCAGGCTCGACAGTGAGCAACACTTTGTCGGTTACAAACATTGCTGGGGTAGGATGTGTGACCCGGAGCGGGAGAGTATATGCTCCTCCGGAGTTGAGGAAGGATCAAACCGCCGAAAAGGTTAAAGTTAGTAGAGAAGGCACTAGTGGCAAAGAAAAAGGGGTTGTGACTAATGAAGAGGCCCAAGAGTTTTTAAAGTTTATCCGCCAAAGCGAATATCAAGTACTAGACCAGTTGAACCAAACCCCAGCTAAAATCTCTTTGTTGTCATTGTTGATAAACTCTGAGCCACACCGGAAGATACTAATGAAGGTGCTAAATAAGGCCCATGTCAGTCATGATCTCCCTATTGATAAGTTTCAGGGAATAGTAGGGCACATCGTTGCGGATAACTATCTGACATTTACTGACGATGAAATACCACCGGAAGGAGTGGGGCACAATAAGGCCCTCCACATCTCCGTGAAATGCCGAGATCATATGCTAGCAAAAGTGCTAGTTGACAACGGGTCATCCCTTAATGTAATGCCCAAATCAACATTGGCCAAGTTACCGTTCGACGGAACATATATGAGGCCGAGTGCCACAATTGTGCGGGCCTTTGATGGCACACGGAGGGAAGTCATGGGCGAAATTGAACTGCCTATTCAAGTTGGACCTTGCACTTTCCAGGTCCTTTTCCAGGTTATGGATATCGTGCCTGCCTACAGTTGTTTGGTGGGTAGGCCATGGATCCATTCAGCTGGAGTGGTTCCATCCACCCTGCACCAAAAACTGAAGTTCGTAATGGACAACAAGCTGATAATCGTATCTGGTGAGGAAGACTTCTTGGTCAGCAAACCCGTTACGACCCCTTATGTCGAGGCAGCGGAAGAGGCCCTTGAAACCTCATTCCAAGCGTTAGAAATTGCAAACGCCACATATGTGGGAGAAGGGACCACAATGGTTAAAGCCTGTATGCCAACCGCATCCCTAGTGATGGCGAAAATGATGCTGCGCGAAGGATATAGGCCTGGAAAGGGTTTAGGGCCTACTTTAGACGGAAAAGTAGAACCTGTGCGCCTTATGGAGAATAGAAATGGTTTTGGCTTGGGTTACCGGCCCACTTCCGCTGATAGGAGGAGGGTGGAAGAAGAAAAGAGGGAAAGAAGGGCTGCCCGTATTGCTGGCAGGGAACCTTACACCACAAGAGTCTCCATCTGTGATCTCTATGAAAGCTTTCGGAGTGCCGGATTGATGCCTCCAGACCTAGTAGCCATTGCTGAAGATGGTCTTTGTGATATTACTGATTTCGTGATTGCTTGCCCGCCTGGCCTAGAGCTTCACAACTGGGAGGCCATCGAACTCCCTACGACTTTAAATAATTCACCGAAGTAATTTGTTATTACTTTAATGTCTTGTTTATCCCTTTGCTATGCCTAAGGCTTTGGGGCTTTTCCATGTAATAAGGGCGAAGAACTTGTTTTATCACTCAATCAATAAATGCGTATCAATTCAAAAAAATCCTCTTATTCCTTTATCCTTGCTTGATTCATTTTCTTTACTTGCTTTATTTTTTTTACCGTAATACGCTAAATTGCAGATCCAAAAATGACCCTCTTAAGACTAATGAAATCGTAATCCCGCTTCACGATTTCGATCACCCGGTTGACTATGCCGACAAAGAAGGTGAAGAAGACTATGGGCCACCACCCGAGTTAACAAGATTATTGGAACAAGAGGATGGGGAAATTCAGCCTTATTTGGAGATAGTTGAGATTATTAATTTGGGGAATGAGGAGGATAAGAAAGAAGTCAAGATTGGTACCTCTTTGAGTAAGGAGCAGAGGCGAGAATTGATTGAACTGCTAATAGAGTTCCATGACGTCTTTGCTTGGTCTTATCAAGATATGCCAGGACTCGATACTTGCATTGTCGAGCATAAACTACCCCTAAAGCCCGAGTGCCCTCCGGTGAAGCAGAAGTTACGCCGAATGAAGCCAGAGATGCTCTTAAAGATCAAAGACGAGGTTAAGAAACAGTTTGATGCTGGGTTCCTAGCTGTGGCAAAGTACCCTCAGTGGGTGGCAAATATCGTCCCCGTCCCAAAGAAGGATGGGAAGGTGAGGATGTGTGTAGATTATCGGGACTTGAATAGAGCCAGCCCTAAAGATGATTTCCTTCTACCCCAGATCGATGTCTTGGTTGATAACACAGCCCAACATACCATCCTCTCATTCATGGATGGTTTCTCCGGATATAATCAAATTAAGATGGCACCTGAAGATATGGAGAAAACCACATTTATCACTCTGTGGGGAACATTTTGTTACAAAGTGATGTCCTTCGGTTTGAAAAATACTGGGGCAACCTATCAGAGAGAATGGTGACTCTATTCCATGATATGATGCATAAAGAGATAGAAGTATACGTGGATGACATCATTGCCAAGTCTAGAACTAAGAAGGATCACATTGGCGACCTAAGGAAGCTTTTTGAACGTTTGAGAAAGTTTAGGCTCAGGTTGAACCCTACCAAGTGCACATTCGACGCAAGGTCGGGCAAGCTGCTAGGTTTCATAGTAAGTGAAAGAGGAATAGAGGTTGATCCTGACAAAGTCAAAGTGATTCTCAAGATGCCTCCTCCTCGTACAGAAAAGGAAGTCAGAGGATTCCTAGGAATGTTGAATTATATCGCCCGATTCATTTCACAATTGACATCGACCTGTGAACCGATCTTCAAGTTACTTCGCAAGAACCAACAGGGGCAATGGAATGAGGATTGCCAAACAGCTTTTGAGAAGATTAAGCAGTATCTACGAGAACCACCAATCTTGGTACCGCCGACCCCTGGGAGGCCGCTAATCTTATATCTGACAGTACTAAATGAGTCCATGGGATGCGTGTTAGGTCAGTACGATGAAACAGGAAAGAAGGAACATGCTATTTACTACTTGAGCAAGAAGGTCACTAATTGCGAGATGAGGTATTCCGCTTTAGAGAGAACTTGTTGTGCGTTAGCATGGGCCGCTAAGCGCCTGAGGCAATACATGTTGAGTCACACCACCTGGCTAGTTTCTAAGATGGACCCCGTTAAGTACATCTTTGAAAAGCCTGCTTTGACCAGAAGGATCGCTCGTTGGCAAATGCTATTAACTGAGTACGACATAACATGTCACTCAAAAGGCTATAAAAGGAAGTGCCCTGGCAGACTACTTAGCACACCAGCCCGTCAGTGACTACCAACCGATACGATTCAACTTCCCGGATGAGGATATCCTGGCATTATTTAATGAAGAAGGCGGTCGTGAAGACAAGTGGATCTTAAGGTTCGATGGGGCTTCTAACGCACTCGGGCATGGAATACGAGCTGTTTTGATTTCACCAGATAAAGAGTTCATCCCTGTCTGCGCCAGGCTGTGTTTCGATTGCACCAACAACATCGCTGAGTATGAGGCATGCTCTTTAGGGATCCAAGCAGCTTTGGATGCAAAAGTAAGGTCGTTGGAAGTCTACGGGGATTCTGCTTTGGTCATCCACCAATTGAAAGGCGAATGGGAGACTAGGGATAGCAAGTTGGTTCCCTATCACACCTACATCAAGGAAATGATCAAGGATTTCGATGAGATTTCTTTTCATCATGTTGTTCGGGATGATAATCAGATGGCTGATGCTTTAGCCACTCTCGCCTCAATGTTCAGAGTAAGTAATGACTATGATATGCCTCTTATCGAGATAGAGAAGCGTCGTGAACCCGCATACTGCCAAATGGTCGAAGAGGAGTCGGATGGGGAACCTTGGTACCACGACATTAAGAGGTATATCCAGAGTCAAGAGTACCCAGACGGTGCTACAGAGAATGATAAGAGAACCCTACGACGGTTCGCCATGGTTTTCTTCTTAAATGGTGATGTGCTTTATAAGAGAAACTATGACTCTGTCCTTCTTCGTTGCGTCGACGCTGCTGAAGCAAACAAAATCATGAGGGATGTTCACGAGGGATCCTTTGGAACCCACACTAACGGGCACGCCATGTCAAGAAAAATCTTGAGGGCTGGTTATTACTGGATGACCATGGAAACGGACTGCTTTACTTATGTTCAGAAGTGTCATAAATGTCAAATATACGCTGATCATATTCATGCTCCCCCGTCATCTCTGAATGTCTTGTCGGCACCGTGGCCCTTCTCAATATGGGGCATGGATGTCATTGGGCCCATCGAGCCAAAAGCCTCAAACGGTCACCGTTTCATTTTAGTTGCCATCGATTATTTTACAAAGTGGGTAGAGGCTGCTTCATATGCCAATGTGACAAGAAATGTTATGATTAAATTTGTCAAACGAGAACTGATATGCCGATACGGCTTTCCAAGTCAGATCATCACTGACAATGGGACAAATTTGAACAATAAAATGATAAAGGAACTGTGCGAGAGCTTCAAAATTCACCACTATAATTCTTCCCCTTATCGCCCCAAAATGAATGGGGCGGTCGAGGCAGCCAATAAAAACATCAAGAAGATAGTACAGAAGATGGTGGTAACTTACAGAGATCGGAGTGAGATGCTTCCTTTTGCTTTACATGGGTATCGTACCTCAGTTCGAACCTCAACTGGGGCAACCCCATTCTCCTTGGTTTATGGTATGGAGGCAGTCCTTCCTTTTGAGGTAGAAATCCCTTCCCTTCGAGTGATAATGGAGGCAAAATTAGAAGAAGCTGAGTGGGTCCAAGCTCGATATGACCAACAAAATCTGATCGATGGTAAAAGATTGACTGCCCTCTGTCATGGTCAGTTGTATCAGAGGCGTATGAAACGAGCATTCGAAAAGAAGGTACGACCTCGACAGTTCCAAGAAGGAGACTTGGTCCTCAAGAAAATTTTGCCAATCAGGAAAGACAACCGGGGCAAATGGACTCCTAACTATGAGGGGCCATATATCGTGAAGAGGGCTTTTTCTGGAGGAGCCCTGATACTCACTACCATGGATGGCAAGGACTTGCCAATGCCTATAAACGCGGATGCAGTGAAGAAGTACTATGCCTGAGGAAAGAATGTTAAAAAACAAAAAAAAAAGAAAAAAGAGATAAGGTAAAATGATGCTCGCTAGGCTGAAAACCTAAAAGGGCAGCCTAGGCAAAAGTTAGAGGGACCCGATGAGTTGAAAACCTGAAAGGGCGACTCAGGCAAAAATTAGGGTCAAATTTCTGGTTATATGACTAAGACTTCTGACTAAAAAGTACAAGTCCAAGCTGAGGCATGTGGACCATGGTCAAACTACCCTTTCAAAGGCAGAATTGAACGATGTGCTTGAGGTCGTGACGTGGGATTAAGATTCTCGCTAGTCTCAGGGATTCACTGGAGGATCCTTGAACCTTCCCTGTTTCTCCTGGCCTTGACCTGCCCTATGTAACTTCATTCCATCCCATCTATTTTCCCCTTTATCCATTCTCTGTATTCTGTTTGACATACATGAATAAAATTCATCCTTTTTCGATACGTGTTATAAATTGCATTGATCTGATAAAACATTGTGTTTTTAACAAAATAAATAAAAGAATGATGAACATTTAAAGTCGTGAGGGACAAGATGCTCCTACTACTCGACCATTACTTGAGCAATCATCACAAAGATCCAGCCCGGCACGTACTCCAAAGCTATGATTGCCTTGTTCATTCTCCTCTGTCCATGAGTTATCCTAAGGGTCACGGTCTCACAGGATCTACCCAGTTTTCAAACTTATCTCTGTACTACTCACCCTTTTTCTGCAGGTTGTTGTAACAAACAGGCTTAGAAGAACTCAGAGCATCCCGAAACTCTCTCCTCGGTGGGCCTACAAGTCAGATTAGGTCCTTCCCCCAGTAAGACTGCAATCCAGAAATAAGCTTCAGCTAGTTCTAGGTCTCTCTCCCAGTGGAGCCACAATCAGACTTAGGATGAGTCTATTCCCCTAGTAGAACTGTAATCTAGGGATAAAGACTTCAACTGAACCTCCTTTCTTTGGTTGAGCTTCAACTAAGAAAGCTCCTCTTCCCCAATGGAACCACGATTATCAGAAATTAGCACTAATCAAGACCTCTTCCCCAGTGGAACCATAATCCTGAAGAGGACTCTTACCAGCTCCCCCCGATGGAATCACAATCCAAAAGCGGACTCCACTTGGCTTTTCTTCCCCAATAAGTTCCTCATCACCAAAATAGCACTCATCATATAACTCAAACTGGGGCATCACCCCAGGTCTCTTCCACTTTCAGTCAAGTCAAGGGGCAGTACCCCAAATTTCCAAACAACTCAAACTGGGGCATCACCCCAGGTCTCTTCCACTTTCAGTCAAGTCAAGGGGCAGTACCCCGAATCTCTAAACAACTGGGGCATCACCCCAGGTCTCTTCCACTTTTAGTCAAGTCAAGGGGCAGTACCTCGAATTTCCAAACAACTCAAACTGGGGCATCACCCCAGGTCTCTTCCACTTTCAGTCAAGTCAAAGGGGCAGTACCCTGAAGTTCCAAACAACTCAAACTGGGGCATCACCCCAGGTCTCTTCCACTTTCAGTCAAGTCAAGGGGCAGTACCCCGAATCTCCAAACAACTGGGGCATCACCCCAAGTCTCTTCCACTTTCAGTCAAGTCAAGGGGCAGTACCCCGAATCTCCAAACAACTCAAACTGGGGTACCACCCCAGGTCTCTTCCACTTTAGATCATGGGGGCAGAACCCTACCTTTTACTTTCCTGTCAATCGAAGGGTCAACCCCACCTTTTACATTTCTGTCAACCGAGGGTCAACCTCAATCTTTTACTTTCCTGTCAATCGAAGGGTCAACCCCACCTTTTACTTTCCTGTCAATCGAAGGGTCAACCCCACCTGTTACTTTCTTGTCAATCGAAGGGTCAACCCCACCTTTTACTTTCCTATCAATCGAAGGGTCAACCCCACCTTTTACGTTTCTGTCAACCGAGGGTCAACCTTAATCTTTTACTTTCCTATCAACCAAGGGTCAACCCCTCCTTTTAGTTTTCTATCAATCGAAAGGTCAATCCCACCTTTTACTTTCTTGTCAATCGAAGGGTCAACCCCACCTTTTTACTTTTCTGTCAATCGAAGGGTCAACCCCACTTTTTACTTTCTTATCAATCGAAGGGTCAACCCCACCTTTTACTTTCCTGTCAATCGAAGGGTCAACCCCACCTTTTTACTTTTCTGTCAATCGAAGGGTTAACCCCACCTTTTACTTTTCTTTTCAATCGAAGGGTCAACCCCACCTTTTACTTTCCTGTCAATCGAAGGGTCAACCCCACCTTTTACTTTCCTGTCAATCGAAGGGTTAACCCCACCTTTTATTTTCTGTCAACTAGGGACATTCCCTAAGTCGCCTGCTTTCAGTCAAAGCCTCAGAAGCCCACTCCTAGGCTATCCTATTTTTCAATTGATTCCAGTCACCTGTTTTCAGGAACCCACTCCTAGGCTACCTCATTTCTTGATTTGAGCCTGGGGCATCCCTTAGGCATCTGATTTCTATCAAGGAAGCCTCAGGGCAAAAGCTCTAACTTCAAAGTTGGCACCTTGTTTATCTTACCAATTGCCGAAGAGTTTAATTCTTTCTCATGGCCAGAGTTGGCATTGTTTGAATCTCCTGTTTGTCAAGGCTGTCACTTTTTGCGTTTGTTGTTGAGACAGTGTTCACGTCTTTACTTCCTTTTCACGGTATGAACGAATCATTCATACTTTCACGAAAAGAAAGTAAAGAGGGGCAGCTGTGAACACTGTTTCTCCTCCCCCTCCCCACTATTTTTATTTTTTAAATAATAATAATAAAAAAAAAAACATCATCCACCTCTCTTTGCTCCCCCGACAGTGTAAATGGGAAGATAGTGGCCAAGCTGTGCCTACTCCACCATGAGTCTTTCTGCGCTGTAAAGCTTAATGATTTGCAAGGGGTTCCTACAAGTTTTTGGTTTAAAAACCATACTGAGTCAAATCAAGAGGAGGAGGGATTTTTGAAGATTGGAACCTGCAAGAAAAAAACAAAAAAAACAGAACCACCAACAGCAGAATAGGAGAAGAGGAAGAACAGGTCCACTACTCCGGTCGTCTTCTTCGTAGAATCGACGACACCAGGATCGATCGCCGGCCTCCCTCTCCGCCACCCTCTCCGCCGGTCACCCTCTCGGTATCTCATTGTCTCTCTCTCTCTCTCCCTCTCTCTAAACTTCTCTCTCCTCGTTCACTCCTCTCTGCCGCCCTCTCCGGTCCGCTCCCCTCTTCTTCCGTCACCCTCTGTCCCCTCCCCCCGTTTCTCCTTCCCTCCGATCTCCCTCTCTCGTTCACCTCTCTCTTGCCCCCCACGTCTCCTCCTCTCGGTCTCTCCCTCTCGTCCTCCGTCACTCCCGCCACAAGCCGCCGCCTCTCTCCCTCTTCCCCCCTCTCTCTAACCCTCACTCACTCACCTTCTCCCTTTCCCCCTCTTAGCCGTCGTTCCCCCCTCTCCTTCTCTTCTATTTCTTCTCTCTTTTCCTTATTTTAGCTTAGGTTTAGGTTAGTTTTGGGCCTCAGATAGTGAGGCCCAACTCCTTAAAACCATGTCATTTTTTTTTCTTTTGTTTCTCTTAAAATATTGTGGTGTTGGTAATGGGCTTCAGATTTTTTGAAGCCCAGAATGTTATAGGCCTTTTGTTATTTCTTTTTGTAAACAAAGGTTTAAGTAAAAAGTTTGTTTTTGATTTTATTATTAAGAATAATTTTATGTTGAGATAAAAAGAATATAAAAAAATATACCCCTTTTTTAGGAATAATAAAATAACAAAAACAATTTCTTTTTTATAAATAACAAATAAATGAATAGTTTTTTAATTATGTTAAATTTTTAAAAAAAATTTAAACATCAAGAGTTAAATATCTTTCTGTTCTTTTAAAAAAAATATTTGATAAATTCCTTGTGTGAAAATCTAAATTTTTTTTTTTAAAAAAAGAGCCAAATATCTTTTCTAAATAGATGTAAATAGTTCTTTTATGATGAATTTTCTAAAATAAAAAAAATAAAAATATTAAGATCTAAACATTTTTTAAAATAAAAATTAGTTTTTCTATTTTAATACAAAAAAAATCTAAAAATGTTTCTTAGAATAAAAGTTAAATATTTTTCATATTTTTGTTTTCAATAATTAAATATTATATATGTGTTTTTTTTAGAATAAATTGTTTTAGAATCTTATGGGCAATGTCGCGCAAAATTACTTTTGCCTACATTTGCGTCGTAAGCTTTCGAAGGTTTATGCACGTGCGAAGTACTTCGCTTTGTATTTTCCCTTCCTCATAAATTTCTTTTTAAAAATCGAATCAATTTATAAAACTCTAAAAATAATTTTAAATATTTTTCTCGAATATATCCCTTAAAGAACTGCGTAACCCTGATTTCTCAAAAGCTTGAGAATACGTAGGAGCGGGAATCGATTCCTGTCGGGCCCACTTTCATTCGTTTATTTTCTATGTCTCTGCTATTATCTCAATTTATTTTATCTATTTAATATTCCATAGTAATTTGTTTAAAATGAGGTTAATTTAGACGCGACGTCTTGTTAATCTCGTGTTTTTTTAATATTTTATGTAAATAGTATTTTCCTTAAGAATGCGGTTAATTTAGACGCGACGTCTTGTTGACCACATTTTTTAATATTTTATTTAAATAGTATTTCCTTAAAAATGAGGTTAATTTAGACGAGACATCTTGTTGACCTCATATTTTTAATATTTTATTTTAAATAATGTTTCCTTAAAAATAAGGTTAATTTGGATGAGACGTCCTGTTAATCTTCAGTTTTAATCAACTTTATTATACTCCATGTTATTCAATTTTATTTTAATCTCTGAATTGTTTATGTATAAGTTAAGGTTAATTTGGACGAGACGTCCTGTTAATCTTCACTCTTACTCTGTTTTCTCCTTTCTGTCACTGTTTAGTCAAATTTCTTTCTGTCGCTGTTTTGTTGTCACCGTTTGGTTTGTTTTGTCTGTTTGCGTTCACTTAGTTGTTTCGTGTATTTCTTTTTCCTAAAAGAAGTTAAAAATAATTTATGGGCTATTTTGAAGTGCGCGCTATCAATTTGGGGTAACCGTTTTATAACGAACAGTTGTGAGGTGCTAATACCTTCCTCACCTGTAATTCGACTCCTGAACTTAGAATTTCATTTTATAACCAGTGCTTTAACGAAAGGTTTTCCCGATATTTTATCCTTAAAAATATTGGTGGCGACTCCCTGTTTTATTTTCGAAAGAATTTCGAAACCACGTTTTTATCTCTCGAGGGTCGGCAGTCCCGTCGCGATCCCGGTCGCGACATAAGTAAATAAATACGACTCTATACATCAAAAGTAAGAGTAGTATTGGCCCAGTAAACATGTATCCATGAAGATGTCTCTACTCAGGCAAGAAGCAGCATAAATATACAAAGATTTTCGATAGTGTGATGTTTCACTCACAGGTTGCCAGTAAAGGTTAGATTGCCAAGTATAGGAGGAATTGATCCCACTAACTCATTCTCACTCAAGTTCCTATAATATTGCCAGGGATACAGAAGAAGAATCATTTAACAATCAATCAATCAAGAATATTCAATTTTGTATTGAAGTCATGAATTTCCAATCATAATTGTTATACTGATTTTAAACATGCTTACAATATTGCCGGAGCTTGCATTAAACCAATAACTTCTGGAATCTTCCCAGTTAGTCTATTTCCTTGAAGAGACCTATGACAAAAAAACAAATGATATGATAATTAACATGTTTCTCAAGGCTAGATAAAAGATTCATAAGCAAGTGATTTGCAGTATTCTTAAATAGCATAATAACTCTATAGCCAAAGTACTCACAAAGTAGCCACTTACAAAAATATAATATTATAGGGAATGCCACCAGTAATCTAATTATATGATATGTCCCTAAAGCTAAGTATATATAACTTCTGATTACTACTAATGAGTTTACCTTTAATTTTGATATTTTTTAGCATTTATATATGTTTAGTATAAATCATTTAACCGATATCTAAAATTTAATAATAGTTGGTATCCTGCTATGCGTTATCCCACTATACAACTTCAGAAGGTGTTCCAAGTCACCAAGGGATGAAGGGATGAAACCAACTAAATTGTTGTTTGAAATATCCCTGAAAGAAAATCATCTGAGTTTGAAGGTTAAGACATTGGCCTAGAGAGATATATTGAGTGAAATTCATACTCACAGGAACGAGCCCCTCAAGATTGTTATTTGCAACATTCCTACAAGAATGATATAACTCATCACACTTAAAAAAAACATTCCTGCAAAACTATCAAACTCAAACAAGTCTATCAACAATTTCCTAGACAAGGAGAGTAAAACATTGAATATCATTCATTTAAAAATTAACTTAAATGGCTCATGCAAGACATATAAAGTCGCTACTTGCAAAAATCCAATATTGTATGATATTTCTCTAGTTAACTGGTTGTAGGATAAATCCCTAGCACCAACAGAAAACGTTAAAAAGGTAAAAAGAAATAAGTTCAAGGACTGACAGTTTTTCATATGATTGGATTACATACAAGACCTGGAAGGTAGTACAATTGCCTATGTTTGATAAAGATTCAAACATATCTTTTTTTATCCTATTATCATGATCCATTAAGGCTCCCTAGCTACAAGTATGCCCTCTAAACAATTTCCAAAATTTACCTTTTACGATTACAAATGCAAATCTGAATTTTATAGCAAATAAGGGGAACTTCCTAATTCTGACATGAAACATAAATCAAAGAAAAAAAGGACAATCATCTCATTCAAAGTAAACATGAAAATAAAAATTGAAGGATGGCTCATGTGTACCCTTATCAAAAATTGGATGAATTGTACTTAATCAAAGTAAATTAAAATTTGATAAGATGCTTCAAATAAGTCATTCAATTTTAAATAAAATTATTGCCCAACATCATGCTGTCTTTTTAGCTTACATTATGACATGTGCACAACATATATTCCAATTAATTTAACAAGTTCTATTAATCATTTTTTAACATTAATTTTAGGACTTCTGATATATTCCAATTAAGTCATTTTCTTTCTCTTGAAATTATTACCCTTACAAAATATTTTTTTTCTTTTTCCTTAAAAACATAACATCAACGTTTAGTACTAGGTACTATATTGCAAATCAAGTTAAAATTACCTATAACCAAATTTTATATATATATATATATATATATATATGTATAACATTATTTTTCAAGAGTTTCTCTTGACTCTTATAGCATATCTTATTTCATATTAATAAAACTTTTTTTATATTTTATAAAAATGAGTAAATTTAACTTTTTCTTAGATAACAACTATAGTACATCTAACTTTAATAATAATAACGTCACCTTTTTTACTATAATTTTTACAGCTTTCACCCCCTCTATTTTTATTCTTATTGTCCCTTCATTCTCATGATATATAGATATCCCATTACATACTCTTACTTATACGATAAAAGGTTGTACTATTTTAATCAAAGATTCTCGAATTCAAATCCAACTAAAAACACTACTACCTTAAAATTAAAATCCCGGAGAAGTTTTAGAAAGCACATAATAATCTTTATCTAATTTGAGCTTGAATAAAGGTATTTAACCAAAAAAAATGTTAAAAGAAATAACTTTCCTAGCAAACAAGGAGTTGAAATCATAAAGGTATGAAATGGAAACAATATTTTGACAGTAAATTAAAGAACAGAAATCGTATACGCATAGCAAAATAGAATGTTCACAAATGCAGAGTTTAATATATATATATTTCCAAATATCTAGTAAGATAAGTTAAAAAAGAACAGAGCATAGAAAAAACAGTTTGAGAAGATCATTCCAAATTGAAGAGGACTTACACAACAGCAGACATGTAATTCCACTTAGTACTAACAAGAATATTGAGAGGTGGCAAAGTATCTATAAGCTTGATAGGAACAATCTTGATCTACTTATCCAACCCAATAACAATACAAGCCACAAGAGAGAGTGTGAAGCCCAAAAGCCTAAAAATACATGACCAACACCCAAAGAAGATTTTGTTTCCACCAATTCTTTTGATTTGCTCTTTGATAGCCAGGCAGTCCCTTCCTAGCGAAACCTGCAAGGAGAAACATAATAAGCATGCACTCTTTCAATATTTGAAAATTGCATACTTGACCAGATAGGAGACAACTTACAATTCTAGATGGAAGAGCAAGATCTGCGGCCCTGCCTATTTTAGTGTGCCTCAGTACTATGTTCTTCAAAATTTTATGTCTTGATAATATCATAGCTCTCCTCCCACAATCCCCATTTCCATAAGATAGAATTGGTGTGGCAATATACTAATCAAGATTAAGAATAAATAGTAAAGAACATGTCAACATCTTCGCTGAAATAATTTCTACAACACTGCAGGTTGCAGAGTTGGCTTCTCTATGTGTCTCTTTAAGACAGAACACAGAAATGAACTAACAAAATGCAGAACTTATTTTATTCCACCAACAGAAATGTCTCACAAAACTATGGGTGTAGTCTGGACATTCTTTTGAGTTGTACATAGGTATCAACAAAACAAACACAAAGTTAACAACTCAAGAAGAAAATAACAATTGCTCTCTTCCGCATGAGTCGTGAGTGGAATTCACTAGAAAATAGGCATCCTTGAAACAGTCTTCTAATTAAGAAGAAATAACATCAGAAAAAAGTAACAACATTCTATACATTCCTAAGCAAGTCAAGATGGATAAAAACAAAATTTTGAAGAAAAAAAAAGGCCTTTTAAATAAATAAATTCCTATACCAATTTCATATCCAGCTCATTGATATAATGAATAATCATACCTATGATCAAGAATCTTGCAATCACAGTCTTTGCACAAATAGTGAGAATAAGGAGTTATTTACAGGAAAGTATCTGCATAAAAGGATTTGAAATTGAAATTAAGATACCTTTAAAATACAAACTCAAATATATTAGAGGTGTACAACCAAGATAAAGAAATTGCGAAGTTACCAAAGAATATAGCTCTCCAACTCGGTTCTGAAGAGGTGTTCCACTAAATGCCCATTTGTAAGAAGACTCCAAAGCAAGAACAGCTTTAGTTTGCAATGTCTAGATTTTATATAGTGTGCCTAATATGTGATATATTAAGAAAAAATTCTCAATAAAATAGAAGAGTTGAACCTTAACCAACTTTAATAAATTACAAATTTACAACCATTACTCCATAACTCAATGCCTTTAACAACAAAAACAATAAGAAATGAACTTAAAGCTATGGAGTTGAAAGACATAGTTTAAGCTATAATTTGTTCTTTTCTTCACTTAACTTCTAAAAGTTTTCTAGTATCTTTTAAGAAAACCCATAATAGCAGTTAATATCAAATATTACATGCTTAGGATGAGGGAACATAGAAAAGGTTCCAATTTAGTAGCCAATATGCTCACATAATGCACACAAACATAGGGAACTAGGCTTACTTGGATGCTACATCCAGGAGCTCATCCTGTAATTTCTTTAGTTGTTCCATATCCTCTAGCATCCTGTTCCAATGCAGGTCTGCCCTCTTCAAAAGTCAACGAATAGAAACCAAATTTACAAACAAGAAAAAGGAAATAAATTGAATAATTTAGTGAAAACTTAGCAATCAGTAAACATATCATATTCAACATAGTCACCTTGGAAAGAACACCGAGTCCAGAGCATGGAGCATCCAACAAAACTTTGTTATTCTTAAGTGGTCCTGGTTCACTATCCTAGAAATTGAAAGGAAAACTGATAAGAAATAATTGAATAAACAATTTCAGTTAACATTACATAGGGGTGGTATAACATACAGTTAATATGCGAAGATCGACATGGATGATGGTAACAACATCTTCTACTTGGTGCAACTTTGCTGTCTTTTTAAGAATTCTCAACCTACCACAATTTACATCAATTGCAAATACCATACCTGAAAGCACAGGTTTCTCTTGTAAATATTCAATTTGGTAAGGTGGTAACCCAAAGCAGTTGGAATAAGTATATCAATATGTCAGCAAGTCAGGACATTGCAGAGAAGAACACGCTATTGATACCTTGAATAAAAACCTAAGTAGATTATCATTTTCATTTCCAATAGAGAACATTTTCTCGCCAGATTTTATGGTTTGAGAATCAGGGGGAAATTTTTGAAACTATGTTCAAATAGCTAAGTATTCTGACTCCCAAGACTCAGACCTAATTCACTAAAACTAACTACAACTACAAGTGTCTGGGATGGGATGAATCTCTTCCTATGAATAAGAAAAATAATCAGGAGAACCTTTATTAGAATTTCTAAAGAAAGTAAAATCTAATATGATTTTAGATAAAGTATTGAGCCCGAACGAAGAGACTGTTAGTTGTAAAACGATGGAATTCTAATAAATGGAAATAAAATGAAGCAAAAAGCCCAAATTCCCTTCTTATTTTCGTTGGGTTTCTGTGACCACATTGGAAAAGCATATCACTTCTTCTTCTCTATCTTTCTTCTCTACTCTTTCTTCACTTCTTCTTCTTCCCATTCAAAAACCCTAAGCTAAGGTGGTGACCCTTCTCCCTCATTTTTGTCCTTGGGCAAGCTAGGAGGTTGAAGTCTTCTCTTCCTTCTCCTCCTCATTTTCATGCATCTTTCTCCCTCCCTTGAAAACCCATTTCGTTTTGGGTGAGAGGTAAGCTATAATCACTCTTTTGTTGAGTTTTGGCCATGGGTATGTGTATTTATTCTTGGGGGAGTAATGTGTGTGGAAGAGTGGTTGTAGAGAAGCATTTAATGCTTATGCCCTAAGGTGGGTGGCAATAAATGTGAGGTTTTAATGAGGGCTTGATAATGGTGATGCATTTAGGATGGGAAGGAGATGAGAGATGGATGTATTTATGAATGTGGTTGGGTTTTGGTGAAAACCCTAACTTTTAGGATTTGGGGAAAATGGTTAATGTTGATTTAAAAATATGTTTTATGGAGAGATGTGTAACATCCCAAAAATTTCAATCTCATGTATAATCATTTTAATCTAGACCATTAATGATATTATCTATTTATATTAACTTTCTACATATGTTTGGCTGTGAATCGAAGCTTCTTTTTGATTCATTCAAGTAGTTTTCTTTGATATTAACCTCTGGTAGCATTCTTATTGGGAGATTACTGAGTGAAGTGCTTTCGAATAAGATAATTCGAGTGAATCATGTCTGAGATAAGACTGTCCGAGTGAAGAAAAGAATCGGTTTCCGAGTGAGGTATGACCGAGATAAATTCTGAGTGAAGAAAGGAATCAGTTTCCAAGTGAGGTCTGACCGAGAGAAATTCTGAGTGAAGGTTATGTCTCCGAGTGAGGAATAACCGAGAGAACCACTTTCGAGTGAAGGGAGTCCTGGCCTCGGAGACATTTTTGAGTGAAGCGTGTCCGAGAGAACCATTTCTGAGTGAAAGAAAGCTTTGGCTTCAAATGAGATATTTCCGAGCGAAGAAATCCGAGATGATCACTTCCGACTCAAGGAAAGCTCTGGCTTCGAATGAGCACCTTTCAGAAAAAGAAGCCTCCAAGTTCCATACTTCCGAGTGGAATGCCCCCGAGTGACTCATTTTTGAGTGAAACGTCTACGAGTAACTCGTTTCTGAATGAAACGTTTCCGAGTGACTCTTTTCCGAATGAAACGTTTCCGAGTGAAACGCCTTCGAGTGACTCGTTTCCGAATGAAACGTCTCCGAGTGAAACGTTTCCGAGAGAAGTACTTCCGAACGGAGAAAAGCTTTGATTCTGAATGAGTACTTCTCGGGTCGAGATATTTTCGAGTATGGTATCTCTAAGTTGAGCAACTTTCCCAAATGGGATGTCTCCGAGTGTAACACTTCCGTGTGGGATGGCACCGAGTGAGACATTTCCAAGTGAATGACACCAAGTGAGACCTTTCCGATTTCTACGTGATATGTCACCGATTGAGATTACCGAGTGAGTCATTTCCAGGGAGAGTACATTTGGACAGAGAGACTATAACTCCGAGTGAGTAATATTTCCGAGTGAAGAGTTCCCAGACGAAGGAAAATCCGAGTGTTGAACCCCCTTCATGCTATTCGTGCTCGGGTGTCTTAAAGTTGCCAAGAGCTTATGCTCGGGTCCGTCTTCGAGGTTGCCTTTGACTCCGAGTGATATTCTCAAGAGAAAGAATTCCGAGTGACGCAACTCTGAATGATCTCTCGGTTATAATAGTTCCGAGTGACGCACTTCCGAGAGAAATAGTTTCGAGAGAAGACTGACTGACTTGGAAAGAACACTTTCGGGCAGAGATATCCGAGTGAGATATTTTTGAATGAGGTGACCTGGGTGAGACATTTCCGAGTGAGTAATTTTCCGAGGAAGAAAAGGCTATGTCTGAGTGTTTCAGGCAGAAACAATTCCGAGCAAATCCCCTCCGAGTGAAGCAATTTCGAACGAAAGAGGCTCTGAAACTCTTGGAAAGAGACATGCCCAAACAGTGTTAGAATTGATCTTTTACTCTAATCATGTCGTTTTGTACATATTTTAATATATCTATTTCAATCATACAAACTTCAGTATGTAGGTGGCGGGAAATGGACAACAATACAGCTCATTTTCTTATCTAAACCTCCATTATTACCACAATCAACGCACCTAATGTCCCACTACAATCCTATTATGAAAAGATGTTCCCTCTACTTGTCATTGCATCATTAAATTAACGCTACCTTTCATCCCCAAGTCTGAATTCTCAGAACAAACTAAAATTAGTAAAGTCTCTCTCTCATTTTCCTTTCCTCCGTCAAGTCATCTCTGATCCGAAGCTTGGACAGTAAGAAGAGAACATTTTTCAACCATCTAAGACCCTTCATCAAGGTAAGAGAGGATAGGGTTATGAATAAATATGGAATGGGTAGAATTGTATGCTGTCCTAGGATTTTCCAGATTTATTTTAGTAACTTATTATTTAATTTTGAAGCTGAAAATGTGTGAATTTGACTTTGACTTCTTCATCAAAGTTGTATATCTTTTCGTTATGTGAATTTTGATACTTGAACTGACTGGTTTGGATATGTATAGCATGAGTTATAGTTGAAATACTACAGTATGTCCGTTCTGGAATATTATGTTGCTGTTGTAAATTTCTGAAATTACCTATGATTATTATTATGGATGAAAATGATACTTTCCATGTGGGTAATGATTTATTTTGAATTATTGATGGATTATTGATTATTATGGATGTTATTGAGTGTTTTATGAATGTCATACAATATATATATATATATATTTGTGATAAACAATTATGAATGACTAAATTAATGAATACATGAATGCCTTGTGGTTTATTAAGACATGTTATTGAACTGTAAATCCTTGATTTTGAGAATTAATATACGTGATGTGTCCTTTGAGGACTTGTGGTTTTCCATGTGATTATGGAAGTATTGATATCATGGTATGTTAAATCGATAAAGAGAATTAAAGGCATTCATGCATCATAAGCATTTGGACGCACCATGGAATTTAGGGGTTCCATGATTGCCGGCCTTGGTGGGGGGTTACTCTATGATGAGTTAAAGCCCTATTTTCGCAAGAGCCATGAGGTGTAGGGATTCATGGTTATGCTAATTCCTACTTATGTACTTCGGTACTTGAGGGCCATGAAGTGTAGGGATTCATGGTTAATACTAATTCCTACTTGTGTACTTCGGTACTTGAGCGCCATGAAGGGTAGGGATTCATGGTTGATATTAATTCCTACTTGTGTCTCTATGAGACTTTATGCTGCAGTATTCTCACCAAACCAAAATGGATCCAGCATGACATCATTTGACTAAATTAAGGATTATTAAATGTAAATGACCTGGTTTGGCATATTCATCATATCATTATGGTTTGTTGATTGCGTTTGTGTAATTTTATTTATTTTATATTTATTCTATATTCTTTCTCACTCTTACATTATTTTTACAGTGCATGCTACACAGATTAACGAGTGATGCAATTAATGAAGCTTTTATGTTTTATTGCTTGGACTATGACACCATTTGAATTTTAATGGGTTGTAATAATATTATGTACCATGTACTATAATCTTCTTTATCGTTTCTGCTATATAAATGTACTATGTTTTAATTGTTCACGACTAGTATACATGATAATATTCCGTATTTACCAATTTTTACGCGACCTCAGAATTTTAAATTATGAATATCAAAATGATTCTTTAAACGTGAAAATTTTATTTGGGAAAAATTTTTGGACATCACAAGATGCATGACATTGAGAAAATATAAATGTTGGTAGATGGTTTTTTGTGAAGGTTAGGGCTAAAATATTCTTGTAGCCCTTGAATTTAATGAATGTGGCTTAATGGGAAGGAATTCCCAAAGCCTAACAAATGATAGAAAATAATGCCTATAGCATGACTTGTACATGCTATGAATTAGTACATATAATAATAGCCAATTAGAATTGGAATTGTGTTTTGAGTAGTTGATTGATTGGGATTCTATATGCATGTTAATGTAGGATCCATTCCGAATGACGAGGCGGGTGCGTCTTATCAATCGGAATTCTTCTCTTAAGGTAGGAGAGGAGTCTTATGTTCTAAATGCATGAATTTGAATGTTATTTGATTGCCATATGTATTGGTATGCATGTTAGCCTTGCTTGAAATGTTATGAGAAATTGTAATGTGGTGTGTGGTGTGGATTGTATGTTTGGCAACATGCTTTGATGCATTTAGAATATTCATGGTGTGCTATACGATGGTGTAGAATGATAAATGACATGTTGTTATGCTTATATATCTACTATAAATGTAATATGGGTGTGGATGATGACTGATAAAGAATGATTGAAGTCTTTGTATTGATGATAAAGTGAGAAACATGAATGAGAACAAATGAGAATGCCACACAAAGACTTAAATTAATGTGAATAACCAACAATAATAAAAGCCTTGTGGTAATGTTGGTGTTGATGATGATATATGGTGAGTGGCATGAATAGGATGCATAGAGTAAGAAATGCATATGATCTGCATTTGCATCCGTGGCATACTACATAGCCACCGTTGTTGGAACATTAGGGGAGTTCCCTTGGCCGACCCAGTGGGAGGGTGGCTCAGTGCACGAGTAAGTTTGAATTCCCCTGTGACTCGGTGTGAAGTCACGAAGCCGCCCATGTATTGCTTCGGGGAGCTACATGTGGCCGACCCTTGTGAGGGGTGGCTCTTGATGAGCAGGTGACCCCAGTGGTCTTTAAGATCACAGCCGCCATGATTTGATATCTGACCGGCCCGCAACACCATATGTTGAATATGTTGTATACCGCGGTCATGGTGAAAGTGACTAGGTGTTGCAAGATGGGCGATGCGGTTTGGTACCAGTAAAATAATTGGTGATTGCATGAAAATTTAAGAATAAGTGTACATATTTTACTACTGCAGTAGGGGTATGGTTAGATGATTATACTTGAATCCCACATTTGGTGTTTATATTACCACAGTCAGATCTACAATTGTTGAAATATTCCATTTGTGCATATGCATTAGCTTAAGAGCATTTGCATATAGCAAGGAAGTATGCCAAAGGTGATGAGATATGATGATGGATGTGGTGAGGATGTAATAATATACTAAGACAACATAAAACATATGAATACCAAATGATAGTTTGTGTATGACATCCGAATTAGGGTGAAATTTGATTATATATATATTGTATGCTTTGTCAAAATTTTGGTGCTACTTGTGATGTATGTATGATGATGTTGAATTGATGAAGAGTATGGTGAAGGAATATATGTGCAAAGTATACATGTTTTGATGCATATGTACATAATCATATGGTATTCATATTCATTCCTTTGGAATATATGACTCACTCTCCTATGTTGTCTATTTTTAGATTTGTGATGCAGGGCACTCATGGGAAGAGTTGACATTTTGAAGTACATTTTGGTTGTGGAGGTAAATAGTGGTATAGGAAGTGCCTTGGCCAGTAAAACCTAGATTTTGTATAACATATGAGATGTAATGTATGCTTGTTTTGGTACTCTAGGTGATATTTGATGATTTTGAGGGTCATGTAGGAAAATTGGATCCTTGTGTTATGGTCAATTTTCATTAATAACCCATATGATGTAATTCGATGAATGATGATGCTTGTTGATGTTTAATTCTATGAATGAATGAAGGTTCATGCGAAAATTTATGTTTCAGTGATTACATGAGATGGCGTGTTGGATTTATTATGATTTTATGAATTAGAATGGAGTTAAAAGGATAAGGATGATTGAGACAAGTTTTAAATGTGTACTAGGACATGCATACTATGTTGAATTAGAAGAATGTGGAGTAGAATGAATTTTGGCCTATTATGTTACAGGAAACTTAGTGTTTTTCGTTTCACTGCAGAACTCACTCAAGTGAGTGAGAATCTCGCCCAAGCGGGATCCTCTTGTATCAGTGTTTTGGCGACTGGCCAAAATTCACTCAAGTGAATGGCCTTCTCGCCCAAGCGAGACTCAGTGGGAATCAGTATTTGGTTGAATTGCGATGGTTATCATTGAATTGAGATTGATGCAATTGTTGTTGGGTTCGGCCAAGAGTCCTTACACTATTTACCTCTAATGATGAATATGTTGTGATCATGTATTGAAAATGATATGATTATGTGATGCAATACATGATAGGCCTATGAGTGCTAAAATTCTTGAATTCATGAGTCGAAGAGTTACGGTTTGGTCTAGTGTACTTATGTGTGAGCCATGTTTTAATGTATAGGCATAAGATATGGCTGGTAGACCAAATCGTGAGGCTGCTGCTATGGCAAATGCCTTAAACCGCTTTGCCGATGTCTTGGAAAGACAACACCAGCTGAATGTGGGACAAAGCTCCCAAGGTCTTGATTTATTTCTCAAGAGGAAACCTTCAGAGTTTCATGGAGGTTATAAGCCTGAAGATGCGTATGCGTGGATCAATGACTTGGAAAGAATCTATGCTAGTTTCAAATGTTCTGAAGTGCAAAAGGTGGAATATGCGGTCTTTATGATCCGCGATGAAGCCGAAGCTTGGTGGCGTCTTACTAGAGGACGCATGATATCTGCTGATGTTCCCTTGATTTGGGAAAAATTCAAGGTGGAATTCTTGAAGAAATACTTTCCGGACAGCTATAGAAGCAAAAAGGAGCTTGAGTTTATGGAGCTTAAGCAAGGTGGTATGACGGTGGAGGAGTATGCCTCCAAGTTTGAGGAGTTGTGTGCATTTTATCCGCCCTATCAACAAGAGGGTACCGAGGCATCGAAGTGTGTAAAGTTTGAAAATAGGTTAAGGCCTGAGATCAAATGGGCTATTCGTCATCAAGAGATACGAAGTTTTCTGACGCTTGTGAATAAGTATCGAATTTATGAAGAAGATGATATGACTCCTTCGAGTCATGGAAAACACGAGTCTAGGTTGAAGGGCCAATTTTCTAGCTTCAAGAAGCAAGGTCATTTTAAGAAGAACAAGTTCCTTCGTGGTGGATCTTCCAATGCTAGAGGACGTGGTGCTTTTAGAGGTGGTTACGAAGGCGGTAACCAAGACCGTGGAAATGTCCAAGGCCTAACTTGCTTTAAATGTGGTGCTAACCACTTGGCACATGACTGTCCTCGTGATGACGTGGTATGCTTCCAATGCAACCAACCCGGACATATTCGTCCCAATTGTCCATTGAACGCGAGAGGTGCTAATGTCGACACTCCTAACCGCATGAATTATGGTGGTAACCGTGGAGGCCATGGTGGCTTTAGAGGCCGTGGTCGTGGTAATGGCGATGGTCAAAATGGTGGCCGTGGTAGAAACTACAATGGTGGAAGAAATGGTCGAGGCAATGGCCTTGGTGGAAGAAATGGAAACCACAATGGTGGTGATCAAGTACAAGCTGTAGGAAGAGTATTTGCAGTTACTGGTGAAGAAGCCGCACAGGCCGAAGATCTTATCCGTGGTGAGTGTAAAATCTCTGGTAATTCAGTACAAGTCATTTATGATTCAGGTGCTACGCACTCATTTATTTCTGAAGATTGTGTGAGGCGCTTGCGGGTTCCTGTGTGTATGATGAAAGGTTCTATATTGGTGACTACACTGACCGGTACTTGCTTAAGATCGGTAACTTGATGTGAGGACGTCGAGATGAACCTGGAGGGTAGGAAATTTGTTGTATCCCTCGTATGTTTGCCTATGAGAGATCTGGATATTATTTTGGGCATGGATTGGTTATCCACTAACAAGGTCTTAGTGGGATTGTCATAGCAAGACGGTGATATTCCCGACTTCGAATGCTGAAGGCTTTGATGTGCAAGGTATCTCCCAGCTTCTTATGATGTTCTGTTTGATTGATGGGAATGGTGCTTCCCAATCTGGTGGAATTCCTATTGTTTCGGAATTTCCTGATGTGTTTCCGGACGAGATTCCTGGATTACCCCCTCCACGTGAAGTGGAATTTTCTATTGATCTCATTCCTGGCGCTGAACCTGTTTCTAGAGCTCCTTATAGGATGTCTCTTATGGAGTTGACCGAATTGAAGAAGCAAGTCAAGGAATTGCTTAAACGGGAGTTTATTCGCCCAAGTGTATCTCCTTAGGGTTCTCCTATGCTGTTGGTGAAAAAGAAGGATGGGAGCATGAGATTGTGCGTTGATTATCACCAACTCAACAAGCTAACTATCAAGAACAAATATCCTCTTCCTCATATTGATGATCTTTTGGATCAATTGAAGGGTGCTGTTGTGTTTTCAAAGATCAATTTGCATTCTGAATATCACCAAATTCGGGTGAAGACTGAAGATATTCCGAAAACTGCCTTCTAAACGTGATATGGACACTATAAGTATGTAGTGATGCCATTTGGAGTAACAAATACTCCTACAATTTTTATGGATTACATGAATCGCATCTCTCATGGCTATCTTGACCAATTCGTTGTGGTATTTATCGATGATATTTTGGTGTACTCCAAGAGTCATGAAGAACATGAAAGACACCTTCGTCTTGTATTGACCATTCTTCGAGAGAAGGAGTTATATGCTAAGCTCTCTAAATGTGAATTCTGGATGAATGAGATCTCTTTTCTTGGTCAGGTGATATCTGGTGATGGAGTTGCTGTTGATAAATTGAAAGTTGAAGCTGTTATGGCTTGGGAAAGACCGACGTTTGTAACAGAGATAAGAAGTTTTCTTGGTCTTGCCGGTTACTACCGGAGGTTTATTGAGGGATTTTCCCGCTTAGCCTTACCATTGACGAAGTTAACTCGTAAGAATCAACCATTCGTGTGGACTCATGAATGTGAAGAAAGTTTCCAAGAGTTGAAGTTAAGACTTACTACCGCACCGGTGTTAGCATTGCCAGACTTGACGGCTTATTTTGTGGTGTATTGTGATGCATCTAAACTTGGTCTGGGTTGTGTGTTGATGCAGAAGGAGCGTGTGATAGCCTATGCGTCGAGACAGTTGTGACTGCATGAGGTTAACTATCCTACTCATGACATGGAATTAGCGGCGGTGGTGTTCGCTCTGAGGTTATAGCGGCACTACTTATATGGTTCCAAGTTTGTGGTCTTTAGTGACCATAAGAGCCTTAAGTATTTGTTTGACCAGAAGGAACTGAATATGCGCCAAAGACGATGGATGGAATTCCTAAAGGATTATGAGTTTGAGTTGAGATATCATCCCGGAAAGGCGAACGTAGTTGCCGATGCGTTGAGCCGAAAATCGTTACATATCTTTATGATGATGGCGAAAGAGATAGAGTTGATTGAACAATTTAGAGATTTGAGTGTGGGTGTGGAGACATATACTCCCAAGAAGATGTCACTAGAAATGTTGAAAGTCACAAACGAATTTCTTGAGTACATGAAGGTACAACAACCGAATAATGAGTATTTGATAGAGATGAGGAACACTCAAGAGAATGGGAAGAATCTATTTTTAGTAGAAGGTTAAGATGGCATTTGGCGTGTGAAGGGCCGAATTTATGTTCCCTCAAGTGGTGATGTGAGAAAATATGTACTTGAGGAAGCTCACAAAAGTGTATTGAGCATTCATCCTGGTTCTACCAAAATGTATCAAGACTTGAAAAAGAATTTTTGGTGGCCTGGCATGAAGCGTGATGTGGCAAACTTTGTGGCGTCTTGCCTTGTTTGTCAGAAGGCCAAGGTCGAGCATCAAAGACTATCTGGTTATTTGAGACCGTTGGAGATCCCTGTTTGGAAATGGGATAGCATAGCTATGGATTTTGTTTATGGATTACCCAGAACTCGTGCTGGAAACGATGCCATATGGGTTATTGTGGATCGATTGACGAAGTGTGCTCACTTTTTACCCATGAATATGAAGAGTTCCTTGGAGAAATTGGCGCAATTATATATAAAGGAGATTGTTAGGCTGTATGGTGTGCTGTCTAGTATCATATCCAACCGTGATCCTTGGTTTACTTCTCGATTTTGAGGAAGTTTACATAATGAGTTGGGTTCTAAGTTGAAACTTAGTTCCGTATATCATCCTCAAACAGACGGACAATCTGAGAGGACGATACAAAGCCTTGAAGATTTGTTGAGAGCTTGTGTTCTCGAACAAGGTGGAAGTTGGGAGAGATTCCTGCTATTGATTGAATTCACATACAACAATAGCTTTCATTCTAGTATTGGCATGGCAGCATATGAGGCATTGTATGGGAGAAAGTGTAGAACCCCGTTGTGTTGGCTTGAAGTTGGAGAGAACTTGGCTTTAGGGTCGGAGATTGTTCAGGAGACTACCAAGCAAATTACAAAGATACAAGAGAATATGAAGATTTCTCAAGATAGAGAGAAGAGTTATTATGACAAGAGGCATAAACCCTTTGAGTTTCAAGTTGGTGATCATGTATTCTTGAAGGTCTCGCGTGATAAAGGGATTGGAAGGGCGCTGAAGAGTGGCAAGTTGAGCCCCAGATTTATTGGACCTTATGAGGTATTGGAGCGGATTGGTGACGTTGCTTATCGGATAGCACTCCCTCCGCATCTCGCTAATCTACACAACGTGTTCCATGTGTCACAGTTGAGAAAATATATTCATAATCCTCTACATGTGATTCCTATGGACGAGATTGATGTACGAGATGATTTATCTATTCCTCCTATTTCTGTTCGTATCGTTGAACATTCCGTGAAAAAGTTACGGAACAAGTTGGTACCTTTGGTGAAGGTCCCTTGGAAACATGGAAATATGGAGACATTTACATGGGAACGTGAGGATGACATCAGAGAGCGATATCCCGACGTGTTCAAATTCGGTAAGTTAAATTTCGAGGATGAAATTTTCTTTTTGGTGGGCTGGATTGTAACATCCCAAATTTTAAAATAGAGGATTAATTAAGGGAAATGAGTATCGACAAATTGAATGAGAATTATTTAATGTCCCAAACTATTGAAAATAATTAAATTAAGATTTTTGGGGACTATTGATGGTTCATGGAGACCGGTTAAGCTGAAAATGAGCCCGGTTGAGATATGGGTGTCGGACCAAGTATCTCTGAATGAGATGATATTGGTCAAGGCTGTTGAGAATAATATTGGGAATCCAAATATATGTTCAGAATAATTTTTAGATAAAGTATTGAGCCCGAACGAAGAGCCTATTAGTTGTAAAATGATGGAATTCTAATGAATGGAAATAAAATGAAGGAAAAAGCCCAAATCGTTGGGTTTTTGTGACCACATTGGAAAAGCATATCACTTCTTCTTTTCTATCTTTCTTCTCTACTCTTTCTTCACCTCTTCTTCTTCCCATTCAAAAACCCTAAGCTAAGGTGGTGACCCTTCTCCCTCATTTTCGTCCTTGGGCAAGCTAGGAGGTTGAAGTCTTCTCTTCCTTCTCCTCCTCATTTTCGTGCATCTTTCTCCCTCCCTTCAAAACCCATTTCATTTTGGGTGTGAGGTAAGCTATACTCACTCTTTTGTTAAGTTTTGGCCATGGGTATGTGTATTTATTCTTGAGGGAGTAATATGTGTGGAAGAGTGGTTGTAGAGAAGCATTTAATGCTTATGCCCTAAGGTGGGTGGCAATAAATGTGAGGTTTTAATGAGGGCTTGATAATGGTGATGCATTTAGGATGGGAAGGAGATGAGAGATGGATGTATTTATGAATGTGGTTGGGTTTTGGTGAAAACCCTAACTTTTAGGATTTGGGGAAAATGGTTAATATTGATTTAAAAATATGTTTTATGGAGAGATGCATGACATTGAGAAAATATAAATGTTAGTAAATGGTGTTTTGTGAAGGTTGGGGCTAAAATTGTCTTGTAGCCCTTGAATTTAATGAATGTGGCTTAATGGGAAGGAATTCCTGAAGCCTAACAAATGATGGAAAATAATGCCTATAGCATGACTTGTACATGCTATGAATTAGTACATATAATAATAGCCAATTAGAATTGGAATTGCGTTTTGAGTAGTTGATTAATTGGGATTCTATATGCATGTTAATGTAGGATCCATTCCGAACGACGAGGCGGGTGCGTCTTATCAATCGGAATTCTTCTTTTGAGGTAGGAAAAGAGTCTTATGTTCTAAATGCATGAATTTGAATTTTATTTGATTGCCATATGTATTAGTATGCATGTTAGCCTTGCTTGAAATGTTATGAGAAATTGTAATGTGGTGTGTGGTGTGGATTGTATGTTTGGCAACATGCTTTGATGCATTTAGAATATTCATGGTGTGCTATACGATGGTGTAGAATGATAAATGACATGTTGTTATGCTTATATATCTAACATGAATGTAATATGGGTGTGGATGATGACTGATAAAGAATGATTGAAGTCTTTGTATTGATGATAAAGTGAGAAACATGAATGAGAACAAATGAGAATGCCACACAAAGACTTAAATTAATGTGAATAGCCAACAATAATAAAAGCCTTGTGGTAATGTTGGTGTTGATGATGATGTATGGTGAGTGATATGTGTATTTGCATGTTGTTAACAGGTTTTTGATAATGACAAAGGCACAAGCATTACAAGATCTTCATGAATCAAAAACAAATGAAATAATCAAAGTTGATATATAAAATCAAGAAACTCAAGAAATCATGAAGAAAACGTTTCAACAAGGTCAAGAAATCAAGAAACCAATGCACAAAGACAAAGGAAAGCAACCATGGATCATAACCTATCAAGGAAAGACCATCAGGCATGGAAAAACATCAAAATGCAATGTCTGAATCGATTCACACATGAATGAATCGATTCACAGCCCTGGAAGTCACCAAAATTAGAAACAACATGTCATGAATCAATTCACCATGACCCTGAATCGATTCATAGCCCTGGAAGTCACCAAAATTGAAAACAACATGTCATGAATCGATTCACCATTATCCTGAATCGATTCACACGAAGATGCAAGCCCAGGAACCCCAAACAGAAATGCCTGAATCGATTCAACAAGGCCTCAATCGATTCATACAAATCTGGAACTCTAAAATGCACAAATTAGAATGCCCTGAATCGATTCAAGAAGCTACGAATCGATTCAAGAAGTGGGAAAGACCACTAAAAAGACAGATTTAAGTGGGAACCAAACCACCCAAAACCTAAAATATGCAAAGACAAGTTGGAACCACTAAAAAGATAGATTTAAGTGGGAACCCAAAACCTCTTGTTACTGCCATCAAACAATCCCCAAGTATCAATGAGATGTCTCTTACCACACTCTTTGGAAAGCTTCAAGAGCAAGAGCAAGAACTAAGGGATTTAAAGCAAGCGGAGGAAGAAGAAAAATCCTCCAAGAAGAAAGGCTTAGCTCTCAAGGCCACTTCTACACATGAAGAAGAATCATGCAGTGACCTTGACGAAGAAGAAGAATTTGGTTTGTTTGTGAAGAGATTTGGAAAGTTCATGAAAAATAAAAGATTCCAAAAGAACTTCAAACCCCAAGGTAAGAAACCAATTTCTAATGAATCCTCTTCTTCACCAAGTTGTTTTGAATGTGGCAAGGAAGGGCACTTCAAGGTGGATTGCCCAAACCTTAAGAAGAAGAACAAGGAGAAAAGAGGAAGAAGAAGAGCCTACATCGCTTGGGATGAAAACGATGTGAGTAGCTCTGATGAGTCCGAGAGTGAAGAAGCAAATCTGTGCTTAATGGCAAATCATCAAGAAGACGAAAATAAGGTATGCTTCAAGGCAAGCAACACCCATTAGTATTTGGATAGTGGGTGTTCATATGACGGGAGACATAAGCAAATTCACATCATTCACTCCCAAAAGGAAAGAAAGTGTCACCTATGGAGATAACACCAAAGGAAAAATTCTAGGCATTGGAAACATTCGTAAGAATTCTTCTACTTCTATTAGTGATGTATTGTATGTTGAAGGCCTCAAACACAATTTACTTAGCATTAGTCAATTATGTGACGAAGGATATAGAATTTTGTTTGAATCAAATTGTTGCATAATTGAACATAAGATTAATAAGGAAATCAAGTTTGTAGGTCAAAGAATTGATAATATTTACATGATTGATATGGATAGTTTATCCTCAAATGATGTACAATGCTTCATGATTAGAGAGGATGAAACTTGGCTATGGCATAGAAGAATAGCTCATATACATGTAGACCATTTGAATAAACTTGTTTCTAAAGAATTAATAATTGGTTTACAAAAGCTTAAATTTGAAAACAAATTTTGTGATGCATGTCAAAAGGGAAAACAAGTAAAGGCATCCTTTCAAGCTAAAAATATTGTTTCCACACAAAGGCCTTTACAACTTTTACACATGGATCTATTTAGACCCTCCAAAATCAAGAGCTTTGGCGGTAATTAATATGGTCTAGTGATTGTAGATGATTATTCAAGATATACATGGACCTTGTTTCTTGCTCATAAAAATGAAGCATATCATGCATTCAAGAAACTTGCTAAGATTATCCAAAATGAGCAAAATTCAAAAATCGCATCCATTAGAACTGATCATGGAGGAGAATTTGAAAATCAATATTTTGAAAAGTTTTACGAAATACATGGTATCAATCACAATTTTTCAGCTCCTAGAACTCCACAACAAAATAGAGTAGTTGAGAGGAAAAATAGATCCTTAGTAGAGCTTGCTAGAACCATGTTAAATGAAAATAACATTGCGAAACATTTTTGGGCCGATGCGGTAAATACCGCTTGTCATGTTATGAATAAATGTTTAATATGGCCTATCCTAAAGAAAACCCCCTATGAACTTTACAAGGGAAAAAAACCCAACATTTCATATTTTCATATTTTTGGATGTAAATGCTTTGTGCTCAATAATGGAAAGGATAATCTAGGAAAATTTGATGCTAAAGCTGATGAGGCAATCTTCCTAGGATATTCACAATCTAGTAAATCTTATCGAATCTTTAACAAGTAAACAAACACTATTGAGGAGTCTATTCATGTAAAATTTGATGAGAATAGCCTTAACTCCCCGAGAAAGGAAGATGTTGTTGATCTTGCAGGAACATTCCAAGAAATGAATTTGAATGAAAAAGAAGAAGTCAATAATGAAGGAGAAACAACACAACATGAGGAGCCACAACAATGGATCACCTTGAAGGATCATCCCTTGGACAAAGTCATAGGTGAAATGACTAAAGGAGTAAGTACTCGAAGCGCCATTAGGAATGCATGTAATCATTTAGCCTTTGTATCACAAATAGAACCCAAATGCATTGATGAAGCTATTATTGATGAACATTAGATGTTGGCCATGCAAGAAGAATTGAATCAATTTGAAAGAAATGAAGTTTGGGAACTTGTGCCAAAACCCAATGATCACCAAATAATAGGAACAAAATGGGTGTTTAGGAATAAACTAGATGAAAACGGTATAATTACTAGGAATAAGGCTAGGCTAGTAGCTAAGGGTTACAATCAAGAAGAAGGCATTGATTATGAAGAGAAGTATGCTCCCGTAGCTAGGCTAGAAGCCATTAGATTACTGTTAGCCTTTGCATGTTGTAAGGATTTTAAATTGTACCAAATGGATGTCAAAAGTGCTTTCTTGAATGGATTCATTCAAGAGGAAGTGTATGTTAATCAACCTCTAGGTTTAGAAAACTATCAATTTCCAAATCATGTTTTCAAACTAAAGAAAGCATTATACGGTTTAAAACAAGCTCCAAGAGCTTGGTATGAAAGATTAAGTAAATTCCTTTTAGAAAACAATTTTGAAAGAGGAAAGGTTGACACAACATTATTCATCAAGCACAAGAAAAATGACATACTATTGGTTCAAGTGTATGTTGATGATATAATCTTTGGTGCTACTAATGAATCGTTGTGCAAAGAGTTTGCTAAGCTAATGCAGGAAGAATTTGAGATGTCCATGATGGGGGAACTTACTTTCTTCCTTGGACTGCAAATTAAGCAAACTAATGAAGGCACTTTCATTAGTTAATCAAAGTATTGCAAGGAATTGCTTAAGAAATTCAACATGGACAAGGCAAATGACATTGCCACACCTATGGGCACTTCATGTTATTTGGACAAGGATGAGAAGGGTAAGGATGTTAAACTTACAAAATATAGAGGTATGATCGGATCCTTACTTTACTTAACTGCAAGTAGACCGGATATCATGTTTGCTGTTTGTATGTGTGCTAGATACCAAGCATGTCCAAAAGAATCACACCTTACTGCAGTAAAAAGAATAATGAAATATCTTGTTGGAACTCAAAATGTTGGGTTATGGTACCCCAAAGGGGTTGAATGCACTTTAGTTGGATATTCTGATTCAGATTTTGTAGGATGTAAGCTTGATAGGAAAAGCACTAGTGGAACATGTCACTTGCTTAGTAGTTCTCTTGTTTCTTGGCATAGCAAGAAATAAGTAAGTGTTGCATTGTTAACAGCTATGGCAGAATATGTTGCAGCTGGTAGTTGTTGTGCTCAAATCCTTTGGATGAGACAACAACTCCTAGACTTTGGTGTTATGCTAGACCATGTGCCTCTTAAATGTGATAACACAAGTGCTATTAATATTTCAAAGAATCCTGTAATGCATTCAAGAACCAAACATATTGAAATTCGACATCATTTCATTAGGGATCATGTATTAAAGGGTGATTGTGTGCTTGAACATGTTGAAACCTCTAAACAACTTGCAGACATATTCACCAAACCATTAGTAAAAGAACAATTCATTCATATTAGAAGAGAATTAGGAATTTTAGACATATCCAATTGCATTTGAATGATAAATGTTTCTGACAAATACTTGATTTTCAATGTGTTGATTGATTAGTGTTCATGTTATGATTAAGAATCCTTAGATATGTCATAAAGTGGTTGAAAACTGTGTATTGTGTTGATCTCAATTGGTTGGATGAATTAGGAGGCAAAGATTTTCATAAAAATAGAGTTTTAATGATCTAAAAAGAGTTACAATATGCCTTGAATCGATTCAGCTAAGGAAAAATGCAATTCGAAGTAAAACAGAATCGAGTGAATCGATTCACACTCCCTTTGAATCGATTCAAATGCCTGATTGTCCAAATTTCTTTAAAAACAGAAACAATTGAATCGATTCATGACCTCTTCGAATCGATTCATAGCACTGTTGCTCAACATTTTCCACAAACAGAGAAGTTTGAATCGATTCACACTCCCTTCGAATCGATTCAAACCCCTGATGCCTCTTAAAATTCCTAAACAGTAACGGTTGAATCAATTCAAGCTTCCTCTGAATCGATTCACACGACGGTTCTTGTGTATTTTAATGCTGATTGAGTCCGTTTCTCATTATTTCTTCATCATTCTTCACACTTTTTCTCCTCCTCCTCTCTAAAACCATCTCCCTCTCAATCTACAAACCTCTTCTCTAAATCTCCACTATCAATGGCTTCCTTCTCTTAACCAAGAAAGAAACAAAGAGCAAATGTAGCCGGTGCCACCATCCCTCAATTTTCTGATCTCTCAAGGTTCTTCTCTACCCAAAAGGAGTTGGAAAGATACCAAACCTCCTTTTTTGAAAAACACCTCATCTCCCCTCATTGGCTTGATGTTCCATTCTTTGAATCTTCTGGTCTTTCTCTTCTCAACACTCTTCACCAACAAGAGCTAGTAGGATTCATGGCTTTTAAGGAAGTTGCCATCTATCCAGAATTGATTCAGGTTTTCTATTTAACATTGCACCTTCAAGATGCTCGATACTATGCCAAAGTGAAAGGCAAAACCATTCTTCTTGACAATGAAGTGCTAAATCAAGTTGGAAAGCTCCCTCTTAACAATGCTCAATTCCATGGAAAAGAACCCTCTCCTTCATGGAACTATAATCCTTTGGAGGCAAGAACCTTCTTCAACCTTGCCGCTCCATCTAGCACCGTTGGCACTCTAAGCCTTGACCACCGCCTATTGCATTATGTCATGGTGAAAATTCTCTTTCCTTCTGGTGGAAATTATGCAAGATTGAGTGAGGCACAAATCTTGTTGCTCTGGGCCATCATTAATCAAAAAGAAATTAATTATATTGATGTTGTAAGGCACCATATGATTGAGGCTCAGAATCTTGCTCGCCTCCCATATGCTGTCCTAATCACAAAGCTACTACGCCACTACAAGGTGGACTTGAAAAATGAAGTGAAGGAAATTGTAGGACCCAAAGCACCAATTGGAAAATCTCATCTCACAAAGATGAACATCATTGAGTACCACGGGTTATGGCAATTTCTTCGCCGCCCTCGTAATGATGCTGAAGATGCTGCTCCTCCTCCTCTTCCACTCGCTCCTACTGATGACTTGTTTACTAGGATCACTGCCCACTTGGATCGGCGCTTGGATATCATGGAAGCAAACTTCAACTCTCGCCTGGACAAGCTTGAAGCCAACATGGAAGAACGCTACACCGAGCTTGCCACTCAGATTTCCAACATTCACTTTCCTCAGCCTTGATTGGCTTTTTACTTTATGATTTTGCTTGAAAATTAGTTGCTTTTTATGTTCAGACTTGGTTGCCCTTCTGAGGCTTTTATTTTGGTTTTTCACTTGACATTAATTCCATTGCTTGTTTGGATGGTTATTTGCTTAAATGTTATATCTGTTTGGATGTCATATTTGTTTGATCATTTTGATGCGTGGTGTGATCGTTATTCGCTTGGTTAATTATCCTATTTACACGCTTGGTTAATTATTCCATGAATTTGTTTTTGATAATGACAAAGGGGGAGAGATACTTAAAAGAAACAAAGGGGGATAAGATATTTGAAAGAAACAAAGGGGGATAAAGAAACAAAGGGAGAGAGACTTTAGAAATTCAAGAGAGAGACTTTAGAAATTCAAGATACATTGTTTTTTTAAAGATGAATATCAAATTGAAAAACAAAGGGGGAGATAAGGAAGACTTGATAAACAAAGGAAAACTCACTCTGATTTTCAAATGATTCTTCATCATTGCTTCTTTAAAATTATTGATATTAACACCCCAAGAGATGGCCATTGGTTGTCATCATCAAAAAGGGGGAGAATGTATTTGCATGTTGTTAGCAGGTTTTTGATAATGACAAAGGCACACGTATTACAAGATCTTCATGAATCAAAAACAAATGAAACAATCAAAGTTGATATATAAAATCAAGAAACTTAAGAAATCATGAAGAAAACGTTTCAACAAGGTCAAGAAATCAAGAAACCAATGCACAAAGACAAAGGAAAGCAACCATGGATCATAACCTATCAAGGAAAGACCATTAGGCATGGAAAAACATCAAAATGCAATGTCTGAATCGATTCACACATGAATGAATCGATTCACAGCCCTGGAAGTCACCAAAATTAGAAACAACATGTCATGAATCGATTCACCATGACCCTGAATCGATTCACAGCCCTGGAAGTCACCAAAATTGAAAACAGCATGTCATGAATTGATTCACCATTACCCTGAATCCATTCACATGAAGATGCAAGCCCAGGAACCCCAAACAGAAATGCCTAAATCGATTCAACAAGGCCTGAATCGATTCATACGAATCTGGAACTCTAAAATGCACAAATCAGAATGCCCTGAATCGATTCAAGAAGCTATGAATCAATTCAAGAAGTAGGAAACACCACTAAAAAGATAGATTTAAATGGGAACCAACCACCCAAAACCTAAAATATGCAAAGACAAGTTGGAACCACTACTTGCAACGGCTAGAAGGACTTTAAAGCTGCACCAAGGCTCTATAAATGCAAGGGAAACACAAGCACAACCACAAGAAGCAAGAGACAATCAATTCTTCATTCCCTCCTTGTTCTTAGTGAGTTTATATCTTTGCATTTTTTGAAAGTTGAGATTTATCTTATATATCCTCTCTTGTTGAGAGCTAGAAATTTGAGAGAGCATTCACCTGTACATCTACTCTATTTAGAGAGTTCATATCTTGTAAACACCACCAAACACAAAGGCTTATTCACTCTAGGTTGAGTGGTCACAAAGGTTGGGGTTCAACCTTTGGGTATTGAGAGTTTAAGAGATTGGGTGGGTTACCCTTGTGCTAGTAAGGATTGAGTTCTTGAGTGTGGGACACTAGGAAGTTGCAATTGCTCATAGGTTGTAATCTCCAAACTTCAATAGTGGAAATCCTTCAAGTGGGTTGCTTGAAGGCGAGACGTACACCGGGGTTGATGGAACTCGTTAAATTGGTTTGCAAGCTCTTCTCCCTTACTCTTTTACATTCATATACTGCACTTTATTGATTTGTGTTGGTTGATTGTGATTTACATACTTAAGCTTGCTTGAATTAGTTAACTTTGAATATTGCACACCAAGTGTTTGACAAATTGTCTCAGCCATATACATCTCTTGTTTTGCATCATCTCTTACATTAAACTTGATTTCACCTGCATAATCTTTAAACTTGTTATAAAGGAATCAAGTTCAAAGGCATTCCAAGCAAAGTTTTAAAAACTCAATTCACCCCCCCTCTTGAGTATTGAGGCCACTTGAATAACAACATGAATAGGATGCATAGAGTGAGAAATGCATATGCTCTGCATTTGCATCCATGGCATGCTACATAGCCGCTGTTGTTGGAACATTAAGGGAGTTCCCTCGGCTGACCCAGTGGGAGGGTGGCTCGGTGCACGAGTAAGTTTTGATTCCCCTGTGACTTGTTGTGAAGTCACAAATCCGCCCATGTATTGCTTCGGGGAGCTACATGTGGCCGATCCTTGTGGGGGGTGGCTCTTGATGAGCAGGTGACCACGGTGGTCTTTAAGATCATAACCGCCATGATTTGATATCTGGCCGGCCCGCAACACCATATGTTGAATATGTTGTATACCGCGGTCATGGTGAAATTGACCAGGTGTTGCAAGATGGGTGATACGGTTTGGTACCAGTAAAATAATTGGTGATTGCATGCAAATTTAAGAATAAGTGTACACATTTTACTACTACAGTAGGGGTATGGTTAGATGATCATACTTGAATCCCACATTTATTGTTTATATTCCTACAGTTAGATCTGCAATTGTTGAAATATTCCATTTGTGCATATGCATTAGCTTAAGAGCATTTGCATATAGCAAGGAAGTATGCCAAAGGTGATGAGATATGATGATGGATGTGGTGAGGATGTAATAATATACTAAGACAACATAAAAGATATGAATACCAAATGATAGTTTATGTATGACATCCGAATTGGGGTGAAATTTGATTATGTATATATTGTATGCTTTGTCAAAATTGTGGTGCTACTTGTGATGTATGTATGATGATGTTGAATAGATGAAGAGTATGGTGAAGGAATGTATGTGCAAAGTATACATGTTTTGATGCATATGTACATAATCATATGGTATTCATATTCATTCCTTTGGAATGTGTGACTCACTCTCCCATGATGTCCATTTTTAGATTTGTGATGCAGGGCACTCATGGGAAGAGTTGACATTTTGAAGTACATTTTGGTTGTGGAGGTAAATAGTGGTATAGAAAGTGCCTTGGCCGGCAAAACCTAGATTTTGTATAACATATGAGATGTAATGTATGCTTGTTTTGGTATTCTAGGTGATATTTGATGATTTTGAGGGTCATGTAGGAAAATTGGATCCTTGTGTTATGGCCAATTTTTATTAATGACCCACATGATGTAATTCGATGAATGATGATGCTTGTTGATGTTTAATTCTATGAATGAATGAAGGTTTATGCGAAAATTTATGTTTCGGTGATTACATGAGATGGTGTGTTGGATTTATTATGATTTCATGAATTAGAATGGAGTTAAAAGGATAAGGATGATTGAGACAAGTTTTAAATGCGTACTAGGACATGCATACTATGTTGAATTAGAAGAATGTGGAGTAGAATGAATTTTGGCCTATTATGTTGCAGGAAACTTAGTGTTTTTCGTTTCACTGCAGAACTCGCTCAAGTGAGTAAGAATCTCGCCCAAACGGGATCCTCTTGTATCAGTGTTTTGGCCACTGGCCGAAATTCGCTCAAGCGAATGGCCTTCTCGCCCAAGCGAGACTCAGTGGGAATCAGTGTTTGGTCACTGGACCATTTTCACTTAGGCGAATTGGTCATTGTGCGATGGTCGCTCAAGCGAGGGAAAGTGTGGATTGGCACTGGACCATTTTCGCCCAAGCAAGCTCTACCTCGCCCAAGCGAAAATGGGGCAGTGAGCTTATGTGGTTGCTGGAGCAATCTCGCTCGAGCGGGATGAAATTCGCCCAAGCGAGATTGATTCCAGTGGCATACTTACTCTCTCACTCAAGCGCCTCGCTGGCTCGCCCAGGTTGGGCTTTTGCTTCTCGCTCAAGCGAGCTGTTACTCGCTCAAGCGAGAGGAGCCCCTGATGCATAATACCTTTCTTCGCTCAGTCTCTTTTCGATTCGCACAAGCGTGCCTATGCTGGCTCGCTCAAGCCAATGTGATTCTCGCTTGAGCGAGTGGCACCCTGATACACATTTGTTTGTTTTCAAATAAACTTTTATTTCTCATGCGTTAAATCTTTATCATGTATCACTTTAAAGGTATTATTGGATACATCATGAATCATGGAACCCCATGAAATCCCTTCTCTCAAATTCAATCACACAACCATAATTTAAATTAATTCTTTCGCTGTTTTTAATTGGAAAATTATTATTAAATCATATTTTTAATTACCCTCTCATATCTTCATATATGGGAGCGGTTTATCATAGATCCAGGTGTTGAACTAAGAGCTTCACCACTTATTTCCTCATTATCGAATAATGATCTTTAAATCGCAAAAAATTTCCCTGTATTTTCAGGGCATCTCAATCATCAACAAGGAATAGCGGAAATGTAAGTTATTTAAAGAGTTATGGAAAGGTATGAAAAGAGACTCAAGAATACCCTCACTGATTGCCAAATATAGTAAATATGCTTACATGTTGTTATACAATCATGCCTTGGCTCAACGGTCAACATGCATCAAAACTTATGAATTTTTGGGAAAACAGGGCCATGAATCGATTCAAGCAACTTAGGAATTGATTCACGTGAGTTAGAAGCCATGAACAGTGAAAACAAAACCTCATGAATCGATTCATGACTCATATGAATCCATTCATGTCATTCCAGTAGTCTCTAAATCGATTCAAGGGAACCTGTTAATCGATTCAGGCAATTCTAGGGGCTCAGGAATCGATTCCTACATGGTATGAATTGATTCCCAAAATTCCGGAACACACCTAGGGGCACACAGTAGCTCATGAATTGATTCACACATGCCATGAATCGATTCATGACAACAATTATGTAGAATTTGCCCCAAAATGCTACAAAATCCAACTTCTAACCACCCTATCTTTTTCATATGAAATCCAATGGCCACCAAATTTTAACACCAACTAAAATACACCATTTATGACGCGTAGCCACTGGCCACACTTAAAAATTCCAAAAAATGAGAGACTTATGCACATAAATGTGTTTAGCCCATTTTAAGGCATTTTTGTGCAACTCAAGGGTCAATTCTCAATGAAATTGGCCCATTCCAGTTTCTACAAGTCATAAACCATACATAGAGGCTATTAGAACTATCACATGCCATCCAATTCTCATAAAAATCTATTTGACCCTATCAGTTCCTTAATTATGCATGAATATCAAAACATAACTTCACACATGCCTCATAAGAGATTGTAATTCATGAATAACATCATCCATTCATCATTTTGGGCAATAATCAAATATCACAATTGTCATCATACATTGTTAAGGTCATAATCAAAAATTAGCCATACACATAAGGGTCCAATTTTCACTTATGACCTTCAAAAGGAATATTCACTAATCCAAATACGTACTAAGCATATATCAACATCATAAGCTATACAAAATCAACAGTTGTTGACCAAAGCACTTCCTATACAACTAATTTACCTTCACCATCAAAACACACTTCTAAAAGAAATGCAATCTTATCCCATGAATGTCCTGCATCACAAGGCTAAAAATCGACAACATGGGAGAATGAGTTATACATTCCAAAGGACGAATATGAATACATTGTGATTATATGCATATGCATTCAATGTCATGTATACTTTGCATCAACATATCATTCATTGTCATAATTTCATCATCTCATCAACATACTTATATCTAAATCATCTTTATGATTCATAGCAAAATATATAAACATACACACATTCATGCCCCTCATTTTATTGGGCTATCACACATATCATCACCATACATAAATTTATTTCTTTGTATTCATAATTTATATGTTGTCTTTAGGTATTCTTTCACCCAATCACAACCATCACCATATCTCATCACCTTTGGCATATCTCCTTGCTATATGTAAATGCTCTTAGGCTAATGCACAATGAAGTTAATATCAATTGCGGATCCGGCTATGGGAAAATAAACACTAATTTATGGGTTCAAGCATGGATTCATAACCATACCCCTACTACAGTAGTAAAATGTGTACATTTATCATATTTTTTTGCATACATATACCATATTTTACTGGTACTAAACCGCGTCCATTTTGAAACACTTGCCATTTTCACCATGACCGCGGTATACACCATAATCAACATAAAGGTGTTGCGGGCCAACCATGATTCACACCATGGCAGCTGTGATCCAAAGGACCACTGAGGACACTTGCTCCTCAAAGAGCCACCTCCCACAGGGTCAACCACATACAGCTCCCCGTAGCTATACATAGGCAGCTTCATGACTTACACACCGAGTCACTAAGGAAACAATAATATTGCTCGTGCAAAGGGCCGCCCTCCCACTGGGCTAACCAGAGGAACCCCTAATTTTCTCTTCATCATAAACCACCATCAAAGACAACTTTCCTCTTCAAATTCTCTCATATGCAATGGTGTCAAAAGGGGTGATCTCTTTCCCTTGTGCAAGGAGTCTCAAACCGCCAACCATTCAAGCCAATTCAAGGTGAAACTTTTAGTGTTTTCTCTTGAGTCTTGTTATTTGTTTATTTGATTTGTGAATCAGCTCCCTTTTTGAAATTTAAAGATATTTTTCCTTTCTGTTTGGGAGCCCAAAACCGTGACCCCTTTACATCATCTTAGTTGCATGGCTTGTTCTTAGGTACCGCGGAATGATCGACAATGATCGGTGATGAAACAACAAATTTTCGGTAAAGGATCTTTTTATTTTGACAAATGCATGCCTGTTTGTGATTTTCCTTGGCTGTCCATAACCCTCTAGATGCCTAAAATTTTTGCATGTCACAGTTTTAGTGATGTAAGGATGACTGACAATGATCGGTGGATGTTTCAAAGTGCCCGACAAATTTTTGACGAACTTACCATTTCTTTCCCTTTGGGCAACGGCTGTCCGGCAAGGTAAGGGAGCTCTTTTCCTCATTGGATTGTATTTTTGGTTGTTCTATAATATTGCTTGCGTATTCGGGGACCTCCGTTTTAAATTTCATCGCGATCCAATGGTTAGATTTTTAACCGCGAAGATTTTCGTAAGCAACGGTTAAAACTATTACATTTTTAAATTAATGGGGATTTTATAAATTTAATTGGTGTAACTCAACGTTTATGTGCTTGGGAGAATTTTATTGCGATCAGAGTCGTATAAGAAACTTAAAAATCTCAGTATTTAGGCGGGCTTCATTTTATTCGATATGGTTGTATTATTTAAATTTAAATTTTTGTGATTTTTTGTAACTCGTGGTTATTTTATCCCGGTAAGCCCCACTATAGGAAATTAAGTTATCGTTACGTATTGTCAGAGTTGTTTAAAGAGATCGCGTGATTCGTGGAAAGTTACCAACCGAACGATTACAACGTGTTATTTTATTAAACGCTAAAAAAGGTATTGTTTTAAGTTGCTATAAGGTTTTATAGAAAGTTACTAAATAAATAAATGAATTCCTTTTAACAAGTGAAAAGTCTTACTTGAAAAGCTCTACTAATAAATATGTTGGTTTAGGTCTAAATAAATGACCAATAAGAAAAAGAAATAGAAATAAAGAGATCATTTTAAGTGCAAGAAATGTTAGAGGTTAGAAAGAGATTTCATGGCAATTTTAGTGACCACTTTTGTGACAACTTGAAGTAGAATAAAAAGTGACTTCAGGAACTGGATTAAATGAAATGACTTTGGCAAAAGAAATTTGAGTAGGAAATGAATATTTTGGATGTTTTAATGGCTTAAATAGGCTAAGAATAAAAAGAAATGGACAGCTAGAGTTTAACTTGGAGTAAGTTATAGGAAAGGATCTTAATAAATTAATTAGGAAAGGGTCATGCACCTAAATAAAATAGATCTAAACTTTGGAATTCTAATAAAAGAAAATGATGTTAAGAGTTAGAAACCTAGGTAAACATTAAATAGTAGGAGAAAAGAAATAAAATAATTTTTATACCTAGAAATATTAATTAGTTAAATAAGAAAAGATTTTTGGACGTAGACTTATAATAAAAAAAAGGGACAAGACCTATTAATTAAATTATGACTTTTAGTAATTAAGTAATAATTGACTAAGGAGACGTAATTTCAGGACATGATATACATGAAATAAATATTTAAGGTATAGATAAAGAATCATAATTTGGACTTGAACTAAGTAATAACAAGAAGTAGAATAAATTAGATGCAAACTTTTAGTGACTAAGGAATAAAATGACCAAGTTCATAACATAGAGGTTAGAGCGTAACTAAATTCTTAAGCAGTAAATCAACACCATAAGAAGTAAAATTTAGTCGATTAAGAGAATGTAACTAAAGAAGCAAATTAGTTAATAAGGGGAATAAAGAAAAAGGTACAAAAAGATAAGTAGTCATGAATCTAGAAAGAACATCACTAAATTGATAAAGAATTAGTGACCCTTTTAGTGACCAAGGAAATGGGTCATTCCACTAATAAAATTTAGTTGGATCAGTAAAGGAAAATCAACAGTGAGACGCTTGACGATGACTGAAGAGTTCATAATTGGACCTTAGGAGATTAATTGGGTAAAGAGATAAGCATACCTAATTAAAGAATAATTGAAAGTTACATAAAGAATTAGATTAAGTGACAGTATGCCTTTAATAACAAACTAAATTAAGGGAATGCTAATGACGTGAACTAGATCAATAGTAAGGATATAATGTGAACGCTTACATCTAGTTGTATATATATAAGTAAGCTTCTAGTGACGATTAAATGTGTGATAGTTTGTTAAGCCATAGTAAATGGTCAGTGTTGATATGCATATTATGTGGTATATCTAATAAATACTGTGGATGATTTTGTATATAGATATACATGTGTTAATTACGTGATGAACGTTATGATGAAAGTGCGTGATGAATGTGGTATAATGAGTTGTATGTTGTAATGCCACTGAATACTTATTGGTTTGACATAGTTGTGAATGTTGTATGATGCATGGATATCTGAATAAGGAAATTCATAACTAAGAAATATGGGAGGTGGTATCAGTAGGGATTATAAAATGATTAAATTATGAAAATGTAAGGAATTTAGATCTGAGATGAATTGTGGGCATTGTAGCGCCAATGTACCCCTGCTTGCTGAGAAAGTATGAAATGTCATTTCATTCCTAAGTGTCGAGTAATGTTACTAAAACAAAGAAAAAAAGAGAAAATTTGATTATACAGAATAAAGAAAAAGAACTCGACTTTAGGAATGGAAAGGAGTCATTTAGGGAACCCTGCCGAGGACCACTGAATAAAAATGAATTGTTGAATTATACATCATATCTGGAGTTAAGGAGGATTGTAGAGTAATCCCCTAGAGCATACAGTGGTGGGTACACTGGGGAACAGTTAGTGCTTCGACCCCGTGGGAGGTCTTGGGAGCATACTAGAGCGGGTGTCTAATGGTTCGGATTTACGCCCAAGACCAGATAGCCTATGGCAAATTGAGTATACTTCGACTCAGCGAATGTTGCCAGGACCGTGGAATGCCCGTTCTCTCACTATTATTCACTTAATCAACTCTAGCACGCGAACTCTCTCATTCAATAAGCATACTTTGGCTGTGAGCCACAAGCATGACTCATACAAGAGACCTGACCAAATAATTCAATTTCAATATATTACAAGGTCTTAACATCCATGGTCTATCACCATATCAATTCATATTCAATACTTCTTATCCATGATCAACACACGACATAGGTCTATCATCATGTAAATTCATACTCAATATAATAATATCAATGCATAATAACAATGTATTCATTAATAGAGGGAAATAGTGTAAGGAACTTAGCCAAACTTACACACAAGTATACCAATCACATTAATGAATTCATTCATATGTACTCAATCCTATGAATTAACTAAGATTATCACTAAGTAACTATGCTCTAGTAGTGTGTTGCATAAATTCAATGATAAATAAATATATTTCCATGAGAAATAACCACAACTCAATAATAATTCACAAAGAATCATTAATGAGTAAACAATGCCCTGATAGTCAATTCACAATTCTCAAATAAATAGTCATTCACAATTCTGTGTAGAGCAACCAATGTTTTGACATAAACATCATCCTCTAGACAATTAGCATTCATAAGTCCATACAGAGAAACCGTACTCTAACAATGAGCACCGTGCTCCGATAATTACCAACAATGTTTCAATGTTGAGCAATTATGCCCCAATTATTCAAAACATCAATTCAATGTAGAGCAACCACACTCTAATAATAATTAACAACTTCAATACTGAGCAAAGCATGCTCTGATACCACCAATTGTGGCGCCCCTCAGTCTTATATAAGTAAATATAATAGATGTGATATAATAATTATGAGGACAATTTTTTCGCATTTTAAAGTTCATCAGCTTGCCTAAGAGGCACCGCGAATTAAAAGAAAATCATTTAACATCACACCCTAGACCTTTGATTAGTCACGCTTCCCATATATGAAGATATGAGAAGTGATATGAGAAAAGTTCATTTTTTGTCTTAGAAATAGTGGGACATGTCATAAATATCACCTATTAGTCCCAAATTGAAAATCATAAAAAGTTGGGTTCAAACCCCTCTTAAATTTGAGTTTTACAAGGCAGTGGATCGGGTGTTTTACGTCTAATGAGAGATAGAAAACTTCAATTAAGATGAGGTCAATTTGTACAGCTCCCTAAAACAATTATCTACAACTTTCATGAAGAAGTTAGAGGCAAAAAATTTTATTAAGATACCTAAAAGAGCCAAAAACAAGGAAAAAACAACAGTTGAAAATTTTAAACAATGGCCATTCCACTGGCCGTGGGAAATTCCCACTGGCCATGGATCTTACTTCTATGGGCACCATTCTGCAGCTTTTTGACCCTTAAGTTTTTGCCAAATTTAGGACCCCTTTTCACTAGGCTATTCAACTCCAATTTGCATGAAATTTTATACACAACTTACCTACCCTAATATAAATTATGTGGCAAAGTTTCAAGCCCAAATTTCATCCCAATCAAAATCTAACTTATAGGGTAGTTTTATGCATATTTTGGACATTTTAAATGACATACCAAAATGCATTTGACTAAGTTGTGGTCTAAACTCTCTATGGACCTATATTCATATATGTAAATGTCACTTACTCTAACAAGTCTCATCCAATAACTCATTTTCTAGATCAAGATATGCTCTAGTGGCGATTTAAGCCTCTTTTAGCTAAACTAAGCATGCCAAATTGCAAACTAGACCTATTTGGCCACAACCAACCATGCACATAAGTTTCCTACATATATTATAGGTTGTAGGTAGCCTCAACATGAAGTCTTATTCATTAAATGAAAATATGACATATCCACTTCCTTATTTTGCATTCAATTCACAATATTAATCCTACACAAGTCACATATTCATTCCAATGAATCACCATTCTCATAATATCATCATTCATTCATTGATATAGCATAACAATTAATATATCCCAAGTATCATTACCCAATGTTAGATCATGACCATAAATTAGCATTCTAAAATACTAAGGTCTAATTTTTACACATGACCCACCAAAATTACACATCCAACATCATTCATTATTCAAATGCATGACATGTATACATCTACATCATATGTTTCACAAAATGGTTACCGACCAAGACATTCCTATACAACTATTTTACCTTCTCCACCAAAACATTTAGTTCCCAAAACAAGATGCACCTCACCCTATGCATATCCTGCATCACAATGCTAAAAAGAGACAACATGGGAGAGTGGGTTATACATTCTAAGTGACAAATGTGAATACATTTGTGATTATGTGTATATGTATGCAAAGACATGTATACTTTGCATCAACAACATCAATTATCATCATGGTTACATCATTTAAACAACATATATATTATACATACCATGTTCATCAACCATAATCCATAACAAAGTATATACACATACACATCATTGCCCCTCATCATTTTGGGCTAACATAACATCATCATCATACATAAAGTCTTTTCTTTGTATTACATTTTATTTGTTGTCTTTAGGTTGTCCTTCACCCATTTCAACCATTATCACAACTCATCCTCTTTTGGCATATCTCTATACTATATGCCAATGCTCTTAGGCTAATATATATGCACAACAAAGTTAATATCAATCGTGGATCCGACTGTGGGAATATAAAACACTAATTTGTGGGTTCAAGCATAGATATACAAGCATGCCCCTACTGTAGTAGTAAAATGTGTACACTTATCTCATTATTTGCATGCATATCATCATATTTTACTGTTACCAAACCGCATCGCCCATCTTGCAACACTGGTCATTTTCACAATGATCGCGGTAAACAACATAAATAACATATGGTGTTACGGGCCAACCATGAATTATACCATGGCAGTTGTGATCCACAGGACCACCGGGGACACCTTAACCTCTAAGAATTACCCCCATAGGGTCAACCACATGTAGCTCTGACATGGCCATCACCCAGGCAGAAGCCATGGACCCTACACAGTCTTTGGAGGTTGCCTTAGATGCTTTCAAGGGCCATATGACTAGGTCAAGGGCCAAGAGAGCCAAGGAAGGTCTCCAAAAGCATTTAGCTTCTTCCATACATTCTTTAAGTGGGCCCAAGCCTAAGGAGGAGCTATTGAAGACCCTTACTCTTTTCTCTTGCACTATAGAAGGGTAATGGGCTTGGTATGGAAGTTTAGGCCTCCTTTGGGCCTTTTCATTGGGCCTTATATATCTTGTACATATTTTTTATTCCTTTGTATTCTAGGTATATTAGGACTACATTTTAGGAATTAGTTTGGGCTTTGCATAGCCATTAAGCTTGGGCCACTTTTGGGCCTTGTACCTTGTTCTATTTTGATTTTGGGCTTGTATTGGGCCAAGTAGAGTAGGTTTTAGGATTGGGCCTTAGGAGCTAATCCAAGGCCCATGATTAGGAAGGTTTGTCCAAAATTCTCATGGAGCTATATAAGCTCATCCCCTTTGTATTTCCATCATAACTTGAATGATAAGAAATCTTAGAGTGAGAAACTCTCCCTTCTCTCTAGAAAGTAGAAGCTCTAGGCTCCTTTCTCTAGTCTTATCCTTTGGTCTTCTCCCAAAGGTGGTGACTCTCAACACCTTATCTCTCTAGGTCCTTAAAAAGTAGTGGAACCACAAGCCTCTATTTTCCTCTCTATTTCCTCCATTTCTAGACCTATCTCTCCTTAGATCTAGTTTCTCTTCCTCTTAAACTTCTCCTATACTCTAGCTTCCATTGCAAGACTCCACTATCTTCCTTCATAAGGCATAAAAACCGTGAGCTTCCTCTCCTAATCTTGAAGGAGATTTGGATTTAAGAGATTCAAGAAGAGAAGATCCTTCAACAATAAGCTAGGAATTGAAGAAATTCCTACAACATGTGGTATCATGAGTCCTAACTCCTCTTGAATTTTTTTCTTATATCTATTTTGGTGCTGTTTTACTTTTGTAATTTTTATTCTAGATCTGAATTCCTTGCTTTCTTTACATAAATTTTCATATATGATATGCCTAAAAACTCCAAAAAATGCAAAACTTATGCTTACTTGAGATCTAAGATCTAGACCTTTTGGCTTTGAATTTTCCAAAATTTCTTCACAAGATGTCCTACTGCATGGATCCAAAACATAACCTCAAAGTTTCATAAAGTTTGGAGAAAAAATTTTAAAAAGTCAAAAAGTTGACCTTAGATGCCTTCTACTTCAAGTAACATGCTTTGCCTTGTGTTTCTTTGATTTTCCTTTGCATATTGTGTCAATTTTTGTGTCATTTCATCATTTTCAACTGTAATTTCAGTTCTGGACCTGTTTAGAACCATGTCATATGCTTGCTTAGGTTAGGTCTTAATTGCTTGTTTAAGTGTTTCTTAGTTGCCTTAGGTTAGGTCTTAATTTCTTGTTGATTCTAGGAGCTGTTGTGTTGATCTTTGCTTGAGTGTTTGCTGGAATCTTAGGTACTTTAATTACCTTTGTTGAAGTACCTAACAAGCTCCATAGAGTCTTGTTGTTCACCTCACTTTAAGGTGACAAATTGTGCCAAATTGTTGTAGGTTGTTAGATTTCATTTAAGTTGAGTTTTTCTAGTTTGTTCTGATTTTTCCAGCAGCTGTCTACTACTCTTTGCATGCTGTTTGTGTCTTTATTTTAATGTATTTTGTTGCATAAAACCATGCCTTCCATTGCCTATTTGATTTGGAAGATGATGCTTGCTTTACACTAGCTTTAGTTGCCATTTTTGCCTCTTTTTTGTGCACTATTAGTACATGTGTTGTTGCTGTAGTAGGTGGCTGTAAAAAATAGAGAAAAACACATTTAAAATCATAGGAAAAAGTGAAAAAAAGTTATAAGTGCATTATCCATTCATTCTATAATTGTTTAGGCTTTGTTTCTTACAAAAAGTGTGAACAGAAGTGTTGAAAAATACTTGAATTAGACAAAAAAAATATAGTCCAGCACCTCTAATTTCATTTGTGCAGTACCTTAGTGTTGCCTTTTAGTGCCTAATTGTACATTTGTGTGAGGCAAAATCATTAGCAACATACTTTTAAAGTTTGTGTAAAGTTTTAAGCATTTTAGTGTTCTAGGTAACTTTTTGTGTGCCTCCTTTCTTTGTTGCATTTAATTTTAGTTTGTCTTACTTGCACTCTTAGATTGTCATAATATTGTTCCTCTAGTGTGTGCTTCTTTCTTTGAACATTTGTTGCTTGTCATACTTTAGTTTGTCTCATCTTCCTCCCTTGATTTAACTTCCTAATTTGCCTTTGTTTGCTTGTCCTTTTTCTCTCTAGTTTTGTCCATTGAGTATTTCAATTCTTGGAACTCTTGAGATTAAGGTCTAGTGAGCTCACCATTAATTGGGTAGCATATTGATGGCATTGAGATTTGATGTAACATCCTGGTTTTTGATTAAGGTTAATTATATAATTAAGAATATGGATTGAATAATAATAATAATAATAATAATGCCAATAATGACCCATGTGCCCTTGGTGGGTGAATGAGAGCTTTGGTTCTCTCTCTCCCCCTCTCCCTCGTGATTCCCACGCTGATGGGATGGGAGTTGATGGTGATGTGAAGGCTGATGGGAACTTCATTAAATGTGGATGGAATGTTGATTGTGGGAGAGTGGACGCTGGGTAGTGAAGAGATAAGGGCTTGGCTTTTCATTTTCCAACTACTCCTTACTCATTATACTTTGGGTTCAAGGAGAAACACTCCTCCTTTCTCTCTCGCGTCTTATGGCTTCTTCTTCGTGGCTGTTCTTCTTTTCCATCTTCTTCCACTCAACACTGTGTAGAACCCGAGTGAAAATGGGAACACAATGTGGAACAGCGTGGTTGAGAGAGATCTGTGTGGTGGTAGAGGAAACAGCATGGTGCTGTGTGTTGTAGAGGCTAGGATTCTCCTCTATTTTTCCTGAACGTTGATGGCTGTATTACATGAAAGCATGAGGTCCTCCATTGTTGGTTAGGACTGGCTGTTCGAGTGTGGGAACAACATTTGGAGCCTCCACTGTTGGTGAGGACTGCGTGTGCCTTGGAGGCTTGGCATGGGACTCTCCACTGTCTTGCAAGGAGAGCATGGAATGTCATAGAGGAGAGCTGATCGTGTGGTAGAGTGGCTCGGTGTTCCTCCAAAGCTGTGTAGAGTACAACAGCTGGGTCGTTCTGTTGAGAACGTGTGACCAAGGAGCAGTTGGTCGGTTCTGCAAGCTCAGAGAGCTTCTGGATCTTCATTCTAGGTAAGGGGGCTATTGCATCTCAAATGTATAGTTTATGGACGGGTTTCCGGGTGAAACTAATACACTGTGATGTATTGTGTTTGTTTTGTGATTGTATGTTGTTTGAGTTGAGCCCGGATGTGTGATGATTATTATCGTGTGGTGTATGATTTCCGTCCATATGATGTATGTGCATGTTGTGGTTATGTTAAATGTATGAGATGCATATTATGAATGCCGAGTGTATTTGTGTGGTCTTTTATTGGTCCCCGTGTGTGATGGTGTGTTTAAATGCATGTGATGCTTGACATTGAATATGCGAATGCTGAGTACATAGGATGGGGACTGCTATGTTAATGCCGAGTGGAATTTTATATGAAATAGCATGAGATGCTTACTAGTGTTGATTTCCGAGTGGAATGTTATATGAGAAAGCATGAGATGCTTGTTGTAAGGATAATCCGAGTGGATGGCATTGTGATTGCCGAGTGCATGAGTTGTGGATCATCTGATTTTCCATTGGAAGTGTTGAGTGCATATAGCGTGGGACGCTTGATACTGAGTTGGCAATCGGATGAATACGTGTCAAATATAATGAAAGACCTTGGGTTGGACTCGAGGCAGTGCCGAGGGCACTAAGCGTTGGACGTTTGATGAAAGACCTTGGGTTGGACACAAGGCAATGCTGAGTGCATTGGTGTTGGATGCCTGATGAATGAGACCCTATGCATCCGATTCGCCACTGGAAATGCTTGGAGCATAAAGCACTGGACGCTTATTATTGAATCGGCAATCAGATGAAAATGTGTGAGGATATGATTAAGACCTTTGAGCGGGGCTCAGGCATTCTCCTTGAGCGAGGCTCAGAGTTTAAACATTATGGTTATTGATTGGAATAGATTTGGGGTGGAATCCGATTGGATGATACATTGTTATTGAGGATGTTGTGGATTATAGCCGAGTGAAATGGGTAAATCCCGATCGGAAGATGATGTCTGAATATTCATATTTAAATAGTAGTATGTGCTATGATTGATTATGTGATTTGTATAATGGCTGATTGACATATGTTATTGAATGGTGGAGGATTCTAAGATTAATCCGAGTCAATAACTGTCATTTAATATGTAAAAGCTCACCCCTACAATATGCATGTCAGACTAGTATTGAGGAGATGGCCTCAAGTCCAAGTGATGGGCACTCCGATTGTTGTAGTTCACATAATGTATATATATTGTAAATAAATATGTTAAAGCCTTGGCCGGCTCTCTTGTAATCCGAATGGATTTAATTATATGGGTAGACTATTGGGATTGTGAATAAATATACATTGTATGTATATATATTTTACATTGTTATGATGTTACCCGATTTGTTTATTATGTGGTGTTGTGAGTATAATGCTAAGTCAATGAATTCCGAGTGGAATATTGACGTGAGAGCCATTGCCGAGTGAGGCTACTGATGGTGTGGCCTTTTCCGAGTGAAATGTATGAGTAAACCCCAAGTGGGAAAGGGTTTGATTATTCCCGATTGGGAAATCCCGAGTGAACCTCTTCCGAGGGAAGAGTTATTGTGATGGTTGATTGAGGGGTACTTTAGGAGTCCTCTTCCGAGTGAACGAGGATATATATATATATATATATATATATATATATATATATATATATAATCCGAGTGAACGAGGATATATATATATAATCTGAGTGGTTAAGACTTAAATAAGCCGAGTGAGACTTAACTTAGTAAATTCCTCCGAGTGATGTGGGGATAGAGTAAACCCGAATAGAATTTAATTGTGGAGACCCCTTCTGAGTGAAGGAAGGTCTAAGTGTTCTCCGAGTGGGAAAAATGATGATACACCAAGTGAATGGAACCCTTGATTCCGAGTGAAGGAATACCGAGTGGAGTTACTCGCCTCAGCGAATAAGGGTTCGCTCCAGCGAGTGTGAATGGAAGGAAGGTTTTTGGTTGGTTTTGCTTAAGTGAATGGGTGTTCGCCCGAGCGAGATGGGCTGTCTCGCTCAAGCAGATTTGGGTCTCGCTTGAGCGAGTCGGTATCCCCTTTACTCTGATCGGTTTTGCTTCCCTTGCTTTTGCTGTTTTTATTTTACCCGACTGCTTGGTTAATTTTGGAAAAAAAAAATTTCCCTGGTCTCGGTTTGGGTTTTAATTAGGTCGGGTTGTTTCATTTTGGTATCAAGGCATTCTTAAAAGAATTAAGGATGTTTCATTTGACAAGAAGATTTGATCTAGAGCAATCTATAAATATAGAGAGAAGTGGACCTTGAGTGAAACACCTTGAGAGCTTAGAGTGTAAACACAAATTCTTGTTATTTTCTTATACTTTGTGCTAACCATTACTTTGAGTTTCTAAGTTTCTCTTTTGTAGCTTGTTGGAGCATCTTGGTGGACTTGAAGCACCTTGGAAGACTTGTGTATTGGAAAGCAAAGTTTGTAATAAATTAGGACTTGTTTCTTTTGCATTGTATTTTTTTTCCCCTTGTATTTTGGGACTTTAAATTTGAGTCTTTGTTTAGTCCTTGTATTTGGACTTTAGAGACATTGGACATTGGACTTTAAACTTTTTTTTACTTAGTTGATTAGGAGTAATTACGCTTAGGACTTAGTTTATATTTTTACTTTTGACTAGTGTAAGTGTGATTATATCCTAGGCCTAGTTTACATTTTTGGCACTATCTGACTAGTTTGCTTTAATTTCTTTCTAGTTAGCATAAGTGCGCTCTTGCATGCTAGGTTTAGTTTAAATTCTTGCACCTCGACTAGTCTTGTTTAGAAGCTTTCTTCTATTTTCTTCTTTGTGGGCGATTCAAATCAAGTGAGTGAAACGACTAGTATCTCATCACTAGCATACTTGCATTATAACATGTCTTCATCTAGTGAGAGAGTTGGAGAGCAAACCCCTCCCCCCCCCCCACATGCGTAAAATCTTAGAGCAACTTAATAACATGGCTACTAGGCTAGATAACATAGAACATGGGGAGGGTAAAGATAGAACCACTAAGCATCATAGACATAGAAATAGACACCATGTAGATAGACAATATGATGACACTAGTGAGGTTAAACATAGGCACCATAGAAGACATAATAGAAACCATGAGGAGGGTGGCTTGAGAGAGGTCAAGCTAGAGGTCCCACCCTTCCATGGCAAAATTGATGTAGAAGGCTATCTTAATTGGGAGATGAGAGTTGAGCAACTCTTCAACTCCCATGAAACTAAGAACGAGAAAAAAGTTAGGATTGCCACCCTTAGCTTTCAAAATTATGCATTAGTATGGTGGACCCAAATCCTAAAAGAAAGAAAAAGAGACCATCTCCCACCCATTGATGAATGGGAGGATTTGAAAGCCTTACTTAGGAAGAGGTATGTTCTCTCCTAATATAGGGGTGAACTATTGGCCAAGCTCAATAGACTCACCCAAGGGTCCAAGAATGTGGAGGATTACTATAAGGATTTAGAGATGGCTATGATTAGGGCCAATGTTAAGGAGGATAAAGAAATCCTCATGGATAGGTTTTTACATGGCCTTAATCATAATATTAGGAAAAGAGTGGAACTTCTACCTCATGTGGATATTGAGGAGCTTCTCCATCAATGCACAATAGTAAAAGCTCAACTCATGGATGGAGCTTCCTACTATAATAGAGAATCCAAGCCTTTTAGGTCTAGGTGGAAGGGTAAAGAAGACTCCAACTCTTTAAGAACAAGTTCAATCAAGTGTTTTAAATGCTTAGGAAGGGGTCACATTGCCTCTCAATGCCTAACCAAAAAACTTATGATTTTAAAAGGCATTGATCACTATTCAAGCTATGAGGAAGCATCTTCTTCACACTCAAGTGATAGCTCCAATAGTGATTCCTATAAGAGTGAACATGTTTTAGGAGATGACGGTGAGCTTTTTATGATTAGAAGACTCCTAGGTAGTCATATAAGGGATGATGACACTACACAACGAGAGAACATCTTTTATACAAGATGTTACATTCAAGAAAAACTTTGTTCTCTCATTGTGGATAGTGGTAGTTGTGCTAATGCGGCTAGTCAAAGGCTAGTTCACAAACTTGGTTGTCCTCTAATAGATCACCCAAAACCTTACAAACTTCAATGGCTTAATGAAAAGGGTGAAATGTTAGTAAACAAGCAAGTTCTTCTCTCTCTTGCTATAGGCACCTACCATGATCAAATATGGTGTGATGTGGTTCCTATGGAAGCCACTCATGTGCTCTTAGGTCGCCCTTGGCAATATGATAAGAAAGTCACCCATGAGGGGTTTACTAACACCCTCACCTTTGTACATAACAATAAAATGTTTATCTTACATCCCTTGTCTCCCAAACAAGTTTTGGAAGACCAACTTCAAATGAAGTTGAAGAGGGATAGGGAGGTTGGGCCTTCAACCTCCCCTCCTAAACCTCAAAAACAAAAAAACAAAAAAAAAACAAGTCACTCAACAAGATAAGGGTAAAGGGATCCTCACCTATGAAGATCCCAAGAGGCACTCCTCTTTCTTTGCCTCTAAGCATGATGTGAAGCAAGCCTTGCTTCTTCACAAACCTATCTACATGCTTTACCCTACACCTTCTTGTGCTAGCTCTCCTAGCCCTTCTAGTAGCTCTAACCCATACACTTCCCTATCCTTAGTGGGCTCTCCTTCTCCTAGGCCCAAGGGATTGTAAAATCTTCTTCTAGAATTTGAGGATGTCTTTCCTAAAGACCTTCCTCAAGGGCTCCCACCTCTTAGGGGTATAGAACACCAAATAGATCTTATCCCCGGGGCTAGCTTACCTAATAGACCTGCATATAGGTGTAACCCCAAGGAGAGTCTAGAAATAGAGAAACAAATTGGAGATCTACTTTCCAAAGGTTGCATTAGGGAGAGTCTTAGTCCATGTGCTGTGCCAATTCTTTTAGTTCCAAAAAAGATGGTTCTTGGAGGTTATGCATTGATTGTAGAGCAATCAACAACATCACCATCAAGTATAGGCACCCTATACCTAGACTTGATGATATGTTGGATGAACTTTGTGGCTCTACTATATTCTCCAAAATTGACCTTAAAAGTGGCTATCACCAAATACGAATCAAGGAAGGTGATGGAAAGCTGCTTTTAAGACCAAGCTTGGTTTATATGAGTGGTTGGTTATGCCTTTTGGTTTGACCAATGCACCTAGTACCTTCATGCGCCTCAAGAATCATGTTTTGAGGGATTTCATTGGCCACTTTATTGTTGTCTACTTTGATGACATCCTTGTTTTTTCAAAGTCTATGGACTCTCACCTTACCCACCTTAGACATGTTTTACTTGCCTTAAGAGCAAACAAACTTTTTGCTAACCTTGAAAAATGCTCTTTTGGTTTGGATCACATTGTCTTTTTAGGATTTGTAGTTAGCTCCAAAGGGGTCCAAGTTGACCAAGACAAAGTCAAAGCAATTAGTGCTTGGCCAACCCCTAAAAACATACATGATATTAGAAGCTTCCATGGCTTAGCTAGCTTCTATAGAAGGTTTGTAAGAGACTTTTCTACTTTGGCATCTCCCCTAAATGATTTGCTTAAAAAGAATATTCCTTTTCTTTGGGGGCCAAAGCAAGAAAAGGCCTTTCAAGACCTCAAGCATAGACTCACACATGCTCTCATTCTTGCTCTACCTAATTTTTCAAAAACATTTGAGCTAGAATATGATGCTTCTAATATTGGAATAGGTGCAGTTTTACTTCAAGAGGGGCACCTAATGTGGACATACCCAAGGAAGACCCTCACACTACATTAGAGAAAGGACTTGAAGCATATAGAGGTCCCCTCACAAGGGCCAAGACCAAAAGGGCCAAAGAGAGCATTCATAAAGCCCTTTTCTCTTTTCTCTCTTCTAGTGGGCCTAAGCCCAATAAGGAACCTATGAGGATCTATGTGTACTTTACTTGTAATATACTTTCTAAATAGTTTCTCTAGGCTTATAGGATAGATTTGGGTCTTGCAAGGTCAAATGGGCCACTTTAGGGCCTTGTACTTTCCTTTTGGGCCATGTATAGGCCATTTGCTTATCTTTTTCTCTTAATGGGCCTTGGATTCATGTTCAAGCCCACTTAGCTAGTCCTTGTCCGAAATTCCCATGGCCTATATAAGGACTTCTCCTTTTGTAAACAAGCAACAATTAATTCATTTGCAAGATTTTTGAGAGCACTTAGTGTTTCCTAGTGAGAGATTCTCCTCCTTCTCTCTAGAATTAGAGAGCTCTCTCAAGCTCTTATCCAAGTGGTTTCTCCCTCCCTTGGTGATGAGTGGAGTTATCTTCCCCTCTTTGGGAAGTGGCCTCCAACCTTTTCCTCTCCCCTTTTCCAAACCTTCCTTCATTGTTCATCCTTCTTTTCTTCCATTTCACTCCCTTTTCTCTTGTTCCTTACGTCACATTCCTTTAGTTTAGGCTTTGGGTTTTCAGTTTTCCTTGCCTAGAAGAAGAAGTTCTCAAGCTTACATTGAAGGAAGAAAGGAGAAAGAGCCCTAGATCCATCTCTCTTCAAGAAAGTGGATGAAGAGCCTACATCATGTGGTATCATTGAGCCTTGGGAGGTTCTTTTCTTCTTCTCTTCCATTTTAATTTTCGTTTTCACTTCTGTTTGCTGGCTGGAATTCTGGTTCTTAATCATTCATAGGTCTTGTTAATGCCATGTTAGCATAAAAAAATCATAAAAAGTTTTAGTTCTTTTGAGTTTTTGTGCTAGTTTCTTTTGTGGCTTCAATTTTGGCATATTGGTATTGTCATTTTCGGTTTGTTTATGTTAACATTCTATTTTAGCTTCAAAAATTCAGAGTTGGCACATGTTAGTTTTGGTTTGTTAGGTTGTTAGTTTGTTGTTACAAGTTAGTTAATTGTTAGTTGTTAGTTAGAGCCAATTAAGGAAGTTAGTTAGGTGCCATGTGGAACCTTGTCTAGAGTTCTAGGAAGTTAATTGCTTCTTCCTTTTTAGTGTGCAAAACCATGTGGTGAAGGGGCAATTCAAGCACTTTTATTAGCTCCTAAAAAGGTTCCATTCTTGTTGTTGGGAGGTCTCACATTAAAGACACTCCAAAGTCAAGTCAACTTTTAGGGTTGTTAGTTTCCAATCTTAGCTTTGATTCTAGGTTTAATTTTTCTTTACTTGCACTATTAGGATATCACTTTTACATTCCTTTTCATCTTGCTTGCATCAAAAACAAAAACTTGTCAAAAAAATTAGTCACCTCCTATACATCAATTTGGGAGAAGGTTGCATAGTTTGCCTTAAGCAAGAAGCATTAATTGAACTTGTTTGTACCATTTATACATTTCGGTTTTGGAATTATAAGATTGGTGTTGTTACCTTGAAATCTTGAGAGGCAAAAGAAAAGAAAAGTATAAAAAAGAAAAGAAAAGTATCACAAGAAAAGAAAAGTACCAAAGGAGAAAAAGAGTATTAAAAAGAGAGCCTCATTACCAAGTTGAATTTGAGACACCAAACATCATCACCAAAATTTCAAAATAACCAATACCAAAAGTGAAGTGTTTCATTACTTGACATTTCTAAGACTTGTTCATTAAGACTTCTTTGCTTATTTTTGCAACTCTAGAGTTTCTAAGCTAGGTTGTACTTTAAGCTTTGTTTCTTGCATGTGTTTTCTTGTTTGTCTTGTTTTGTCAAATTCAATTCTATTCCAAGTTAGCTTTCATTCTTTTGAACTTTTATTGCTTTTAGAGTCTTGTCATATAAAAGAAAATCCATTTGAGTAGCCTTTATTTCTTAAGCCTTTTTAGTTTGTCATTTTTGCTTCTTAAAGTTTTGTCTTGAGTTTGTATCTTTTCAAACTTCTAAGATCACTCCATTTCTCCATTAATTGAGGGTAGCATATTGAAACACTTGAGATTGGTGTGGAAATTGATTGAGCTTGATAATCTCTAAGAGAAGGCATACACTTGAGAGATACACTTTAGTGAGGTTTAAAATTTTTCTTTGTGATTTCTATTAACCAAATCTTGTTTGGAGTTCTTGTCTTGTCTTTTTTTGCTAGGTAAAGTTGGAGCTTATTCATCAAGAAGGACTTTTGAAGACAATTGTAAAGGAGGCAAAAGCTTTGTAACTAGTAGAACTTAGGCAATTTTTTTTCAATTCTTAGGCTTTGTGTAGTAGGATTTTGTCTTGTATTTTGGACACAACAAGGACATTGGACTTTTTGGACATTATAACTTTCCTTTTTGCTTAGTAAATTTTGAATTAGGATAGTACATGTGCATTTGTTTGTTAACTACTTTTAGTTAATTGGTTAGAATTAGTTAGAAGTTACAACTATAATTAGTTAGTTGGTTGGTAGTTAGTTGAGTGTCTTAACTAATTAGGTTAATTAGTTAGTGGTTGGAACTAATTCTAGTTATCATAACTAATAGTTAGTTGGGTTAACTAATACGTAACCGAATTAGTTGGTTAGTTTTAGTGGTTAGACTTTGTTACAACTTCCATAACTAATTAACTACTTTTTAGTTAGGGTTTGTTAAGACTTAGTTAGTTAGTTGAACTAATTTTCTTAGGTTAACTACTTCTTAAAACTGAAATTGGTTAGGCTTGTCTAGGGTTAGTTAATCACTAGTAACATCCCAGGACAAACATAATCAATTTAGGTTAAGGACAACTTAGGATTTACATAAGCAACATAGGACTAACCTAGTTAAAGACAACCTAGGACATTGTTTTTCCCTTAGGATAAAAAACCTAGTATTGATATTTTAGGATTGTTGAAGTGTTTCTTTCACTTGTATTGCATTCATCTTCCTCGACTAGCTTGTCTATACATACTTTGTTTTTGTCTCAAATTTCTTTAACAACATTAAAAGATGTCATCTAGTGATAGGGAGAACAAAACCATGCTTCATAACATAATGGATAGCTTAAACAATATTAATGCTAGGCTAACCAATCTTGAGCATAATGAACCCCCTAGAACTAGGCATAGACAACAAAGAAATCAAAGACATAACATTAGTGATAATGAGGAAGAAACAAGACAAAGAAGGCACCATGACCATAGAAAGGATGACATAGGCTTAAGAGAAGTAAAGTTAGAAATTCCCCCTTCAATGGCAAGAGTGACATTGAAACTCACTTAGAGTGGGAGATGAGGGTAGAACAAATATTCAACTCTCATCAAATAAAAGATGATAAAAAAGTTAGGATTGTTGTTCAAGTGGCCTCAATACTCAAGAGGGGGGGTGAATTGAGTTTTAAAACTTTTGATTGGAATACCTTTGAAATTGATTTTTATAACCAAGTTTGTGAGATTATGCAAGTGAAATAGAATGGAGGATAACAAGCAATGCACTATAATGAGAAATGTTGCTGAAGCAATTTGCCAAACACTTGGTGTGCAATATAAGAGATATAACAAATTAAGCAAGTTCAAGTATGCTCTTCTCAACCAATCAATGCCAATCAACAAATATGCAGTAAATGAAAGTAAAAGAGTAAGGAAGAGAAGCTTGCAAACCGATATAACGAGTTCCACCCAATCCGGTGTACGTCTCGCCTCTAAGCAACCCACTTAGAGGATTTTCCATTATTGTAGACTAGAGATACAACTTTGAGCAATTGCGGCTTCCTAGTGTCCCACACTCAAGAACCCAATCCTCACAAGTACAAGGGCAACTCACCCAATCTCTCAATCTCACAATATCCCAAAAGTTGAGTCCACAACCTTTGTAACTACTCAACCTAGAGTGAACAACCACTCAACCTAGAGTGAATATCTTGTGTTTGGAGTTTGTGTTTACAATCAATATACTCTCTTAATAGAGCAGATATACAAATGAAAAGCTCTCCCAAATTCTAATCTCTCAAGATGAGAGGATATACAAGTGAAAGTACAATATGCAAAGAATAGGCTTACAAAGCACAAAATAGAGCTATGAATTGTTGCTTCTTGGTTGTGTGTTTGTGCTTGTCTTCCTCTTCAATTTATAGAGCCAAGATAGCTGTTTGAGGAGTGCCCTAGTCCATCATAGCCGTTGCAGTTAGTGGAAATTTGAAGAATGGTGGAGACATGAGCTGGTTTCCCACTTAAATCTGTTTTTCCACTAGCGTAATCGATTACACCCTCGCGTTGTAATCGATTAGCTTCAAGTCAGAGACTTCATAATCGATTATTTCACTTCCTCTAATCGATTAGCTTCTGTACCTGATGCATTTAATTTGTTTTCGCAACATCCTAATCGATTAGCACGTCTTGCAATCGATTACCTTAAATCCAGTGACTCACTAATCGATTATATGGTTTCCTTAATCGATTAGCTTTCATACCTGATGCATTTTGTCCCATTTCTGATTGTTGTAATCGATTAGTATCTGGTGTATAATCGATTACCTTAATTCCAGTGAGTACCTAATCGATTGTTCAGCTCCCTAATCGATTAGCTTTCATACCTGATGCAATTTCTTCCAAAACAGAAAGCTCCTAATCGATTAGCATCTATGGCCTAATCGATTAGCTTCGCTGTTCCTTCAATTCTGATTTCATGTCTTTGTTTTTGCATCGGTTTCTTCAAGAGTGCTTGTCATTATCAAAATCTTTGCACATCTTTGGACCTGTTAACATATTCAAACACATTCTCCCCCTTTTTAATGATGACAACTATGTTCATCTCTTGAGGGTTGTTAGTTTAAACAATTTTAAACTTATCTCTAAATTTATCTTTTTGCAAAAACAACTCTGCTACATTATCTCTTTTTCAAATAGCAGATGACCAATTTCAAAAATCAGGGTGATCACATTCAGCAACCAATGTCTTATCTCATTTTATCTATTGTTTATTATCTCTTATCTATAACTCTCCCCCTATCAAAAAGAATTTAACAAACAGATAATATTTTTCAAACAGAGCATCTATTATCCATATTCTTAGTATCAGAGCATATTCAAGATTGTAGTGTCAGAGCAGCTATCAATATTATCCATATTTAATTATCCAGATTTTTGTATCAGAGCATTATCCAACATATGAACATATATTCTTCTCCCCCTTTGTAATCATCAAAAATAATTAGAGCAGTGAAGAGAAATAATATAAACTGAAATAAGATACTTTTATTGAATTGGGAAATACAAGAAGTAAAATTATTCAAAATTCAGAAAACAGCAGAAAGAAACCAACAGCTAAACAAAAACATAACTAAAAATCTAATTATCCGGGTTGAAGAAGTGGATTTCTGCAATTTGGTGAGCCAGCTCTTCATAACGCTGCTGCATCATCTCAAAATGTTGCTGCTCGGTCATTGAAAACTCTTGGAGGGAGTTTTCAAGTCGATCGAAGTGGCGATCAAGATGGGCGTAGAGAGATGCAAATGGGTCAGCTTGTGGTGCAGATGAAGAGGCTGATGGTGCAGCTTGTGGTTGAGGTGGAGGAGGAGGAGGAGCAGCAGGTTCAGCAAAGGGGTTGGCACCATGTTCCCGGTCACTCCTTAGAATCCACATTCCAGCAATGTTGACCATGCCCATTTTATTGAGGTGGGAAGTGCCAATGCAAGCTCTTGGGGGCACTTTTTCAGAGAGTTCCCCTGCCAAGTCAACACCACAGAATTTAAAAATTTTGGTGAGGAGGATACCATAAGGGAGCTATTGCTGGTCCTTGGCATGGCGCATGTGGAATTTGATCAACTGAACCCAGTTGATCTCTTTGTGGTTCAGCATTGCCCACATTAAGAGGACATCATCCTCTTCAACCAGAGCATAGTTCCCACCACGGGGAACAATCATCTTGACCAAGAAGAAGTGGAGCAGGCGGTTGTTCATGGTCAAGTGGCCAACTAGTTTGTGGTTGCTCATGGGAGGAGCCGGCTTCCACAAAGAACGGCGGGCAGTGATGGGATTAAAACCCCATTCATCCTCGGGTTCGCCTCCATCAAAGTCAGCATTGTTGAGGGGCAGTTTGGAAATTTCTGCAAATTGGGCATTTGAGAGTTTGATGGTGGTGTTTTTACCTTGGATTCAACCATCCCATTGACAAGGCGGAGGTTGCAGTAGAATACTCTCATAAGCTCAGGATAGTATTCTTCTTCTTTGAGGGATAAGAAGGGGAAAAGGTTGTAGTGGTGGAGACTTTGGGTGAAGGTGAGGCTTGGGTTGTCAAACGTGTCGGCAATGGTGTAGTGAGGAGTCATGATTTCCCTTTCAGAAAAGTTCTTCATGAAGTGTTGAAGATCTCTAGGGGAGGAGAAGAACCTTGAAAAATCAAGGGGGTTATGGGCTTGAGCAGTAGAGGACCTAGCTCTCTTGACATTCCTTGAGGTAGACATGGTTGGAGAAGGCAAAGAGGAAGATGAAGAGAGATGAGTGGTAGAGAGTTTTTGAGAGGTTTGAGAGGAAGAAGGTAGTGTGAGATGAGAAGGTGAATGAAGGGGTATTTATAGTTGAAAATTAGGTTTAGGAAGGAGGAAAGAGAGTTTAGAAAGGAGTGAAGTGAGTTAAGAGAGGGAGTGGTTCGAGTGAGCCTAGGAAATTGCAGTTTTGACTCTGCAGAACGCGTACTAATCGATTACGAGATAGGTGGTAATCGATTAGGTAATTGTTTCTGGGGAATTTCAAACGTTTTGTGTAGAGGGTAATCGATTATAGGCTTAGGGTAATCGATTAGTTTAGAAACAGAATCGTCCTAATCGATTGGAGCAGTGTGGTAATCGATTATGAAGAAGAGGAAACGTTTTGAACTTGAAACAGAAGCTTTGTAATCGATTATGGATCATGGATAGTCGATTTTCTTAGAAACAGAATGATTGTAATCGATTATGGGTGAGTTCTAATCGATTATATTAGAAACAGAAGCTTAGTAATCGATTGGGATTAACAATGTAATCGATTATGGAGTCAAAAACTTCAAACATATCAAACAGCAAGGTTCCAAACATGAAATGTGATATATACCATGCATTATGCCATTCAACAAGGTTCTTATCAAGATATCCTATCATTCAAACACAACTGGACATATCAAGAATGCCTAACTCTCTTCTTATGTGAATGAATTGTTCTCTAGCCAAGGGTTTTGTGAAAATATCAGCTAGTTGCCTAGAAGTTTCTACATGTTCAAGTACACAATCCCCTTTTAACACATGATCTCTAATAAAGTGATGCCTAATCTCAATGTGTTTAGTTCTAGAGTGCATTACTGGATTTTTCGAGATATTAATGGCACTAGTGTTATCACATTTAATAGGGACTTTATTCAAGGTAATACCAAAATCAAGAAGTTGTTGTCTCATCCAAAGAATTTGAGCACAACAACTACCAGCTGCTACATATTCTGCCTCAGCTGTTGACAATGCGACACTTGCTTGTTTCTTGCTATGCCAAGAAACAAGGGAACTACCAAGCAAATGGCATGTACCACTAGTACTTTTTCTATCAAGCTTACACCCCGCAAAGTCGGAATCAGAATATCCTAAAAGATTACATTCAACGCCTTTGGGATACCATAAACCAACATTTTGAGTACCCACAAGATATTTCAAAATTCTTTTTACGGCAGTCAAATGTGATTCTTTAGGACATGCTTGATATCTAGCACACATGCATACCGCAAACATAATATCAGGTCTACTCGTAGTTAAATACAGTAAGGATCCAATCATACCTCGATATTTTGTGATTTCAATGTCCTTACCCTTTTCGTCTTTGTCTAGATAGCAGGATGTGCTCATGGGTGTAGCTATCTCGTTTGCCTTGTCCATTCCAAACCTTTTAAGTAGTTCCTTACAGTATTTAGTTTGGCTAATGAACGTTCCATCAATGGCTTGTTTTATTTGTAGTCCAAGGAAGAAGGTGAGTTCTCCCATCAAGGACATTTCAAACTCATTCTGCATAATCTTGGCAAATTCTTGACAAAGATTTTCATTAGTAGCACCAAATATTATGTCATCTACATAAATTTGTACCAAGAGGATGTCATTATGTTTGCGTTTTATAAACAATGTAGTATCAACCTTTCCTCTTTCAAAGTTGTGTTCTAAAAGGAATTTGCTTAGTCTTTCATACCAAGCTCTTGGAGCTTGTTTCAAACCATATAAAGCTTTTCTCAATTTGAAGACATGGTTTGGAAATTTATGATTTTCAAAACCGGGAGGTTGATCTACATAAACTTCTTCTTGAATGTAGCCGTTTAAGAACGCACTTTTGACATCCATTTGATACAGTTTGAAATCCATACAACATGCAAAAGCTAGCAATAATCTAATGGCTTCTAACCTAGCTACGGGAGCATATGTTTCTTCATAGTCTATTCCTTCTTCTTGGTTGTATCCCTTTGCAACTAGTCTAGCTTTGTTTCTAGTTATTATACCATTTTCATCTAGCTTATTTCTAAAAACCCATTTGGTGCCTATTATTAGATGATCATTGGGTCTTGGCACAAGTTCCCAAACTTCATTTCTTTCAAATTGGTTTAACTCTTCTTGCATGGCCAACATCCAATGTTCATCAATAATGGCTTCATCAATATTTTTGGGTTCTATTTGGGATACAAAAGCCAAGTGATTGCATGCATTTCTAATGGCGTTTCGAGTACTTACCCCTTTGGTTATTTCTCCAATGATTTTGTCCAAGGGATGATCCTTCAAGGTTACCCAATCTTGTTGTCTCTCAATTTGTGTTGCACCTTCATCATGGTTGACTTCTTCTTCTTTGTCTTTCAAGTTCATTTCTTGGAAGGTACCTACAAGATCATCAACTTCCTTTCTCGGAGGATTTTGGTTAAGTTCATCAAATTTAACATGTATGGACTCTTCAATTGTATAAGTTCGTTTGTTAAAGAGTCTATATGCTTTACTAGTAGATGAATAACCTAGAAAAATTGCTTCATCAGATTTTGCATCAAATTTGCCAAGATTTTCCTTTCCATTGTTCAAGACAAAGCATTTGCATCCAAAAATGTGAAAGTAGGAAATATTTGGTTTTCGTCCTTTATAAAGTTCATAGGGGGTTTTCTTTAATATAGGCCTTATCAAACAACGATTCATAACATGACAAGCGGTGTTCACCGCATCGGCCCAAAAATGTTTTGAAATATTAGCTTCATTCAACATAGTTCTTGCAAGCTCCGCTAAAGATCGATTTTTCCTTTCAACTACTCCATTTTGTTGTGGAGTTCTTGGAGCCGAAAAATTATGTTCAATGCCAAACTTTTCACAAAATTTCTCAAAAGATTGGTTTTCAAATTCTCCCCCATGGTCCGTTCGAATGGATGCTATTTTTAAATTTTGTTCATTTTGGATGACCTTGGCAAGTTTCTTAAATGCTTGATATGCTTCATGTTTATGAGTAAGAAACAATGTCCATGTATATCTAGAGTAATCATCCACAATCACAAGACCATAATAGTTTTCACCAAAACTTTTGATTTTTGAAGGCCCAAATAAATCCATATGTAAAAGTTGTAAAGGTCTTGTTGTTGAAACAATATTTTTTGCTTGAAAAGAAACCTTTACTTGTTTTCCTTTTTGACAAGCGTCACAAAATTTATTTTCAAATTTCCATTTTGGTAAACCAATAACTAAATCTTTTGAAACAAGTTTATTTAAATGGTCTACATGAATGTGAGCGATTCTTCTATGCCAAAGCCATGATTCATCCTCTTTGGTTATAAAGCATTGTACATCATTTGAAGCAAGGCAATCTAGATTAATCATGTAAATGTTATCTACTCTTTGACCAACAAACTTTATCTCCTTGTTTAGTTTGTTTTCAATTATGCAACCATTTGATTCAAAAACAATTTTATAGCCCTTGTCACATAATTGACTAATGCTAAGCAAGTTATGTTTTAGTCCTTCAACATATAAAACATCATTTATGGAGGTGGAAGAGTTTTTACCGACATTTCCGATTCCAAGTATTCTTCCCTTTGTGTTATCTCCATAAGTAACAAATCCTTTGCTTTGTGGAGTAAGTGATATGAACTTACTTTTGTCTCCCGTCATATGTTTAGAACACCCACTATCCAAGTACCAATGGGTGTTGCTTGCCTTGAAGCATACCTACAAAACAAAATCATTTTAGAGAACTAGGTACCCATTTTATGTTGGGTCCTTTTAGGTTAGCTTGTGGGAATGTTCCTTTGGGAACCCACACCTTTCTTAAGACCTTTGGTCCTAGTTTCCTAATATTGCATTTATAAGCACTATGTCCTTTGGAACCACAATGATTGCATTTCGTAAATGGTGAGAAGGATTTGCTTGGTGGTGCAAAGAAATTTTTGTATTGTTTCTCCTTTTTGTGATTGCTATGTTCTTGGTCATATCCTAAACCGGTTTTACTAAGCATGCATTTTTGTTGCCCAAGTAGGATATTCAAATTATCTCTTCCAATAGTGAACTTCTCTAAGGTTTTGTTTAGATCTAGGACTTTATTTTCTAGATCAACACATTTCTTAGCAAAATCACAAGGTTTACTAATGGAGCATGTATGAGCGTTTTTCAATTCTTCTTTTAAACAATCATTCTCTTTGCAAACCTCCATAAGATGCATCTCTAGAGTGTCACTAGTTTTTCTAGACATCTTAAGTCTGTTGGAAACTTTTGTAAATTTATCATATAGTTCCTCTAGAGCATCAAGTAATTCATTTTTATCTAAGTCATGGAAATTTACCTCATCATCTTCTTCTTGGTGATTGGCCATGAGGCAGAGGTTTGCTTCTTCGTTTTCTGAATCATCCGAGCTGCTTATCTCATTTTCATCCCATGCTATATATGCTCTCCTTCTTCCTCTTTTCTCTTTCCCCTTCTTCTTAAGATTTGGGCAGTCCGCTTTAAAGTGCCCTTCCTTGCCACATTCAAAACAATTGGGTGAGGAAGAATTTTCTTTAGTGATAGGTTTCTTACTTGGGTTTTTGAAGCTTCTTTGGAAGCGTTTGCCTTTCATGAATTTCCCGAAGCGTTTCACAAATAGTCCAAACTCTTCTTCTTCATCAAGTTCACTTCCGGATTCTTCTTCATTTATGGGAGTAGCCTTGAGAGCGAGACCCTTTTTCTTGGAAGATTTTTCTTCCTCTTCCGCCATATTTAATTCTTTCAGCTCTTGTTCCTGTTCCTGTAACTTACCAAATAGTGTGGCAAGAGACATTTCGTTTATGCTAGGAGATTGTTTGATGGCGGTGACTAGCGGTTGCCATTCTCTGTTAAGACTTTTCAACACTTTATGAATGAGCTCTTTGTTAGTGTAAGTCTTTCCAAGTGTAATGAGTTGATTAATGATGAGAGTAAATCTTTTTTGCATATCAACAATCGATTCATGAGAGTTTAATCTAAAGCACTCATATTGGTTAGTCAAGGTACTAATTTTGGAGTCCTTTACATCATTAGTACCTTCATGGGTTACTTGAAGAGTATCCCACATTTCTTTAGCTGTTTGGCATGTCATTATTCTAAAAAATTCGTCTTGACCAAAAGACATAGTAATGAGATTTTTGGCCTTGTAGCCATATTGGACTTTCTTTTCTTCCTCGCTTATCCACTCATCTATAGGTTTTTCAACATTCTTGCTATCTATAGTATGCATCGGTATATAAGGACCATTTTCAATGGTATTCCATATTCTCAAATCAATTGATTGAATGAAGATTTTCATTCTCTCTTTCCAAAAGGCATACCCTTCCCCATTGAAAGCGGGAGGTCTATTTATCGCACCACCCTCGGGAAAAACATTTTGAGAACTTGAGGCCATTTAATCTCTTGAAGCTGTTAAGCTTGATCTACCAAGAGTCAAGCTCTGATACCACTTGTTGTTCAAGTGGCCTCAATACTCAAGAGGGGGGGTGAATTGAGTTTTAAAACTTTTGATTGGAATACCTTTGAAATTGATTTTTATAACCAAGTTTGTGAGATTATGCAAGTGAAATAGAATGGAGGATAACAAGCAATGCACTATAATGAGAAATGTTGCTGAAGCAATTTGCCAAACACTTGGTGTGCAATATAAGAGATATAACAAATTAAGCAAGTTCAAGTATGCTTTTCTCAACCAATCAATGCCAATCAACAAATATGCAGTAAATGAAAGTAAAAGAGTAAGGAAGAGAAGCTTGCAAACCGATATAACGAGTTCCACCCAATCCGGTGTACGTCTCGCCTCTAAGCAACCCACTTAGAGGATTTTCCACTATTGTAGACTAGAGATACAACTTTGAGCAATTGCGGCTTCCTAGTGTCCCACACTCAAGAACCCAATCCTCACAAGTACAAGGGCAACTCACCCAATCTCTCAATCTCACAATATCCCAAAAGTTGAGTCCACAACCTTTGTAACTACTCAACCTAGAGTGAATAACCACTCAACCTAGAGTGAATATCTTGTGTTTGGAGTTTGTGTTTACAATCAATATACTCTCTTAATAGAGCAGATATACAAATGAAAAGCTCTCCCAAATTCTAATCTCTCAAGATGAGAGGATATACAAGTGAAAGTACAATATGCAAAGAATAGGCTTACAAAGCACAAAATAGAGCTATGAATTGTTGCTTCTTGGTTGTGTGTTTGTGCTTGTCTTCCTCTTCAATTTATAGAGCCAAGATAGCTGTTTGAGGAGTGCCCTAGTCCATCATAGCCGTTGCAGTTAGTGGAAATTTGAAGAATGGTGGAGACATGAGCTGGTTTCCCACTTAAATCTGTTTTTCCACTAGCGTAATCGATTACACCCTCGCGTTGTAATCGATTAGCTTTAAGTCAGAGACTTCATAATCGATTATTTCACTTCCTCTAATCGATTAGCTTCTGTACCTGATGCATTTAATTTGTTTTCGCAACATCCTAATCGATTAGCACGTCTTGCAATCGATTACCTTAAATCCAGTGACTCACTAATCGATTATATGGTTTTCTTTAATCGATTAGCTTTCATACCTGATGCATTTTGTCCCATTTCTGATTGTTGTAATCGATTAGTATCTGGTGTATAATCGATTACCTTAATTCCAGTGAGTACCTAATCGATTGTTCAGCTCCCTAATCGATTAGCTTTCATACCTGATGCAATTTCTTCCAAAACAGAAAGCTCCTAATCGATTAGCATCTATGGCCCAATCGATTAGCTTCGCTGTTCCTTCAATTCTGATTTCATGTCTTTGTTTTTGCATCAGTTTCTTCAAGAGTGCTTGTCATTATCAAAATCTTTGCACATCTTTGGACCTGTTAACATATTCAAACACAAGGATTGTAACTCTTTCTTTCCAAAGTTATGCTCTAGTTTGGTGGACCCAAATTTGTAAGGAGAGAAAAAGAGACAACTTCCCTCCCATAGATGATTGGGTAGACTTAAAAGCTCTATTTAGGAAAAGATATGTTCCTAACTATTATCGTGGTGAACTATTAGCAAAGCTTAATAGGCTCACCCAAGGCTCCAAATGTGTAGAAGACTACTATAAAGCCTTAGAAATAGCCATGATTAGAGCCAACCTAGAAGAGGATGAAGAAACCTTAATGCATAGGTTCTTACATGGACTTAATAGGAACATCAAAAATAGGGTAAAACTTCTTCCGCATGTGGATATAGAGGAGTTACTCCACCAATGCACCAAAGTAGAAAACCAATTTAAGGAAAGAGAATCCTATAGTGGGGATAACAATAAAGCCTATAAGTCAAAATGGGTAGAAAATAAGGGTAAGTTTGAGAGAAACCGTAGAGAGAGAGAAGTGGGTGCTTCCTCCTCTAAACTCCAAAGTGAGTTACACAAAAGTGGCAAAGTCTTTAGGAATCAACATGATAAGCATAAGCCATCATCAAAACCACAATCCTCTATATCTTCTTCCATAAAATGTTTTAAGTGCCTTGGAAGAGGACACATTGCTTCGGACTGTCCAACAAAAAGAACCATGATTTTAAAAACTAATGGAACCTACTCAAGTCAATCAGAGTCTAATTCTGATTCTCACTATTCAAGTGATGACTCTAGTAGTGATTCCAGTGACAGTGAGCATATTCTAGGGGATGATGGTGAGTTATACATGATTAGAAGATTGCTTGGTAGTCATGTAAAACTAGATGACACGACACAAAGAGAGAACATCTTTTATACAAGATGTTACATTAATGACAAATTATGTTCTCTCATTGTTGATAGTGGGAGTTGTGCAAATGTTGCAAGCCAAAGACTAGTCAAAAAGATGGGATTAGAGCTTATAGATCACCCAAGTCCCTACAAATTACAATGGTTAAATGAAAAAGGGGAAATGGTAGTCAATAAGCAAGTCCTAATAAATTTCACCATAGGCACATATAGAGATGAAGTCAAATGTGATGTAGTGCCTATGGAAGCAACTCATATACTATTAGGAAGGCCTTGGCAATTTGATAGGAAGGTCCTTCATGAGGGGTTCACTAACACCCTCACATTTAAACTAGATGGCAAGAAGATAGTACTACATCCTCTAACTCCACAACAAGTAGCAAAAGACCAAATCCAAATGAAAGCTAAGAGAGAAAAAGAGTTAGGATCTTCTTCCCATACGAATTTAGAAAAACCAAAGAAAAACAAAAAAGACAATAAAGGGAAATGAGTTATTATCTATCATGACTCCCAACCTAATCTCTTCGCAACAAAATATGATGTGAAACATGCCATGTTTTCATAAAAATAGTGCTTGATCATATATCCAAAAGATATCCCTAACACTTCTTTGTGTTCTATGGGCACCTCTCCTCCCCCTTTACCCAAAGGGATCCAAAATATCTTACAAGAATTTAAAGACCTCTTCCCAAAAGACATTCCAAAAGGGTTACCTCATATTAGAGGCATTGAGCATCAAATAGACCTTATTCCTGGGGCTAGTTTGCCAAATAGACCTGCCTATAGATGCAACCCTAAGGAGAGTTTAGAAATAGAAAATCAACTGAATGAACTACTTTCCAAAGGTTGGATTAGAGAAAGTTTAAGCCCTTGCGCATTACCGGTTTTACTTGTACCCAAGAAAGATGGTTCATGGAGAATGTGTACGGATTGTAGAGCCATTAATAACATCACCATCAAGTATAGGCATCCCATACCTAGGCTTGATGACATGTTAGATGAGCTTAGTGGATCTACAATCTTCTCCAAGATTGATCTTAAAAGTGGCTACCACCAAATTAGAATAAAAGAAGGAGATGAATGGAAAGCCGCTTTTAAAACCAAGCTTGGCCTTTATGAGTGGTTAGTGATGCCTTTTGGCCTAACTAATGCACCAAGTACCTTCATGAGACTTATGAACCATGTTTTAAGGGATTTCATAGGGCATTTTGTTATGGTATACTTTGATGACATTCTTGTGTATTCAAAGTCCATGGCGTCTCATCTAATCCACCTAAGATAAGTTATGCTTGCCTTAAGAATAAACAATCTTTATGCTAACTTTGAAAAATGTTCTTTTGGCATGGATACCATTGTCTTTCTTGGTTTTGTAGTTAGTTCTAAAGGTGTTGAGGTAGATCACTCTAAGGTTAAGGCAATCCAAGATTGGCCTACACCTAGAAATGTGAGTGAAGTAAGAAGTTTCCATGGTCTCGTAAGTTTCTATAGGAGATTTGTGAAAGATTTTTCAACCTTAGCCTCCCCTCTAAATGAGTTGGTTAAAAAGAATGTTTCTTTTGTGTGGGGGCCTAGGCAAGAAAAATCCTTTCAAGATCTCAAAGATAGGCTTACTCATGCTCCAATTTTAAAACTTCCAAATTTTTCTAAAACCTTTGAGCTTGAGTGTGATGCATCAAATGTGGGCATAGGAGCTGTGCTTTTACAAGAAGGTCACCCCATTGCTTTCTTTAGTGAAAAACTTAATGGGGCCACTATTAACTACCCCACATATGATAAGGAATTCTATGCCTTAATTAGAGCCCTACAAACTTGGGAGCACTACTTAATCCCAAAAGAGTTTATGATACATAGTGATCACCAATCTTTAAAATTCATAAAAGGGCAACATAAGTTAAACAAAAGACATGCTAAGTGGGTTGAGTATTTGGAACAATTTCCTTATGTCATCAAGTATAAGAATGGTAAAACCAATACTGTGGCTGATGCTTTATCTAGGAGGCATTCTTTACTTACCTCTCTAGGAGCCAAAGTTATTGGGCTTGATGAAATTAGGTCTTTGTACCCAAATGATCTTGATTTTTCAAACATCTTTAACTCATCTTCCACTTCGACATCTCATAAAGGCTTCTACATTTTAGATGGCTATCTTTTTAAAGCCAATAGACTTTGTATTCCAAGAAGCTCTTTAAGAGATCTTCTACTTAGGTAGAGTTATGAGGGAGGACTCATGGGTCATTTTGGAAGAGATAAGACTTTGTCTATATTACATGAACACTTCTATTGGCCCAAAATGAAAAAGGATGTTCAAAAACATTGCTCTAGGTGTATTGTATGTAGAAAGGCTAAATCAAAACTTTCACCTAGTGGTTTATATACTCCCTTGCCAACACCTAGTGCACCTTGGATTGATATATCAATGGACTTTGTGTTAGGCCTGCCTAAGACCCAAAGGGGAATGGATTCTATCTTTGTGGTTGTGGATAGGTTTAGCAAGATGGCTCACTTCATCCCTTGCCATAAGGTTGATGATGCTAGTCATATTGCTAAGATCTTCTTTAAAGAGGTTGTGAGACTACATGGTGTGCCCAAAACCATTGTTTCTGATAGGGACACCAAATTCCTAAGCCATTTTTGGAAAACTCTTTGGTCAAGGCTAGGAACACAACTCCTCTTTTCCACAACTTATCATCCTCAAACAGATGGCCAAACAGAGGTAGTAAACAGGACCCTCTCTCAACTTCTTAGGGTCTTAGTACACAAAAATGTAAAATCATGGGATGAGTGTTTACCCCACATTGAGTTTGCATATAATAGGGTACAACACTCCACAACCAAGCATAGTCCATTTGAGGTTGTATATGGCTTTAACCCTCTCACACCCTTGGACCTTTTGCCCATTGAGGTTTCTGACTCTGTCCTTCATATGGATGGAGAGGCAAAGGCCCAATTTATCAAAGATTTTCATGAGAAGGTTAGACACCAAATACAAACTAAAAATGAACATTATGCTCATTGTGTAAATAAACAAAGAAAGGAGATCACCTTTGAGGTAGGAGATTGGGTATGGTTACACCTTCGAAAGGAACACTTTCCTAACTTGAGAAAATCCAAACTCAATTCTAGAGGTGATGGGCCTTTCCAAATTCTTAAGAAAATTAATAATAATGCTTATGTCCTAGATCTACCAGGAGATTATGGTGTGAGTGCTTCTTTCAATATAACTCATTTGTCTCCCTTTGATATAGAGGATGAGGATGATGCCTTTGATTTGAGGACAAATCCTTTTGAAGAGGGGGAGCATAATGTAGACATACCCAAGGAAGACCCTCACACTACATTAGAGAAAGGACTTGAAGCATATAGAGGTCCCCTCACAAGGGCCAAGACCAAAAAGGCCAAAGAGAGAATTCATAAAGCCCTTTTCTCTTTTCTCTTTTCTAGTGGGCCTAAGCCCAATAAGGAACCTATGAGGATCTATGTGTACTTTACTTGTAATATACTTTCTAAGTAGTTTCTCTAGGCTTATAGGATAGATTTGGGCCTTGCAAGGTCAAATGGGCCACTTTAGGGCCTTGTACTTTCCTTTTGGGCCATGTATAGGCCATTTGCTTATCTTTTTCTCTTAATGGGCCTTGGATTCATGTTCAAGCCCACTTAGCTAGTCCTTGTCCGAAATTCCCATGGCCTATATAAGGACTTCTCCTTTTGTAAACAAGCAACAATTAATTCATTTGCAAGATTTTTGAGAGCACTTAGTGTTTCCTAGTGAGAGATTCTCCTCCTTCTCTCTAGAATTAGAGAGCTCTCTCAAGCTCTTATCCAAGTGGTTTCTCCCTCCCTTGGTGGTGAGTGGAGTTATCTTCCCCTCTTTGGGAAGTGGCCTCCAACCTTTTCCTCTCCCCTTTTCCAAACCTTCCTCCATTGTTCATCCTTCTTTTCTTCCATTTCACTCCCTTTTCTCTTGTTCCTTGCGTCACATTCCTTTAGTTTAGGCTTTGGGTTTTCGGTTTTCCTTGCCTAGAAGAAGAAGTTCTCAAGCTTACATTGAAGGAAGAAAGGAGAAAGAGCCCTAGATCCATCTCTCTTCAAGAAAGTGGATGAAGAGCCTACATCAGCACCCTATAGCTTTCTTTAGTGAAAAGCTTAATGAGGCATACCTTAATTATCCGATCTATGACAAAGAGTTCTTTGCTTTGATTAGGGCCTTACAAACTTGGGAACACTACTTAATTCCCAAAGAGTTTGTCATTCATAGTGACCATGAGTCACTCAAGTATATCAAAGGCCAACATAAGTTAAATAAAAGGCATGCCAAATGGGTTGAATATTTGGAACAATTCCCTTATGTTATCAAGCACCGTAGTGGTAAAGCTAATGTTGTAGCTGATGCCTTATCTAGAAGGCATACCTTCCTTTCTTCTTTGGGTGCCACTCTTCATGGTCTTGAGGAAATAAAAGAATTGTATCCAAGTGACCTTGACTTTGCTAATGCCTACCACACTTGTGGTTCCTTACTTGCATCTAGTGAATTCCATAGATTAGATGGCTTTCTCTTTAAAGCCAATAAGCTATGCATTCCTAAGGGATCCATTAGAGACCTTTTACTTCATGAGAGCCATGAGGGAGGGCTCATGGGGAACTTTGGGAGGGATAAGACTTTAGCCACCCTTAGTGAACATTTCTATTGGCCCCATATGAAGTATGACGTGCAAAGACTTTGCTCTAGGTGCTTTGCATGTAAAAAGGCCAAATCTAGGGTGTCTCCACATGGCCTTTACACTCCCTTGCCTATTCCCACTGCCCCTTGGGTAGATATTAGCATGGACTTTGTCCTTGGGTTGCCTAGGACCCAAAGGGGAATGGACTCTAACTTTGTGGTAGTTGATAGATTTAGTAAGATGGCTCACTTCATCCTTTGCCATAAGGTTGATGATGTAAGCCATATTGCTAAACTATTCTTTAAAGAGATAGTTCGCTTACATGGGATCCCTAAAACTATAGCTAGTGATAGGGATACCAAGTTCCTTAGCCATTTCTGGAGGACCCTTTGGGCCAGGCTAGGAACTAAACTTCTCTTTTCTACCACATGCCATCCACAAACTGATGGCCAAACTGAGGTTGTTAATAGGACTCTTTCTACTCTTCTGTGAGTCCTTGTTAAAAAGAATGTTAAGTCTTGGGATGAGTGTCTACCACATGTAGAGTTTGCTTATAATAGGGTAGTTCACTCCACCATCAAGCATAGGTCTTTTGAGATTGTGTATGGTTTTAATCCCCTCACTCCTTTAGATCTTTTGCCTCTAGAGGTTTCAGATGACATCCTTCATATGGATGGTGAGGCAAAAGCATCTTTAATTAAAAACTTCATGAGGAGGTTAAACACCATATACAAAAGAAACATGATCACTATGCTAGATGTGTGAATAAAAAGAAAAAAGAGGTTATCTTAGATGTTGGGGATTGGGTTTGGCTTCACCTAAGGAAGGAACACTTTTCTAACCTTAGGAAGTCCAAACTTAACCCTAGAGGTGATGGTCCTTTTCAGGTGATTAGGAGAATTAACAATAATGCTTATGTACTTGACCTCCTTGGTGAGTATGCGGTCAGTGCTACATTTAATATCTCTGATCTTACCCCTTGTATTGTAGATGAGCTGGATGAGGTTGCCTCAAATTTGAGGACAAATCCTTTTCAAGAGGGGGAGTATGACATGGCCATTACCCAGGAAGAAGCCAGGGACCCTACACAGTCTTTGGAGGTTACCTTGGATGCTTTTAAGGGCCATATGACTAGGTCAACGGCCAAGAGAGCCAAGGAAGGTCTCCAAAAGCATTTAGCTTCTTCCATACATTCTTTGAGTAGGCCCAAGCCCAAGGAGGAGCTATTGAAGACCCTTACTCTTTTCTCTTGCACTATAGAAGGGTAATGGGCTTGGTATGGAAGTTTGGGCCTCCTTTGGGCCTCTTCATTGGGCCTCATATATCTTGTACATATTTTTCATTCCTTTGTATTCTAGGTATATTAGGACTATATTTTAGGAATTAGTTTGGGCTTTGCATAGCCATTAAGCTTAGGCCATTTTTGGGCCTTGTACCTTGTTCTATTTTGATTTTGAGCTTGTATTGGGCCAAGTAGAGTAGGTTTTAGGATTGGGCTTTAGGAGCTAATCCAAGGCCCATGATTAGGAAGGTTTGTCCAAAATTCTCATGGAGCTATATAAGCTCATCCCTTTTGTATTTCCATCATAACTTGAATGATAAGAAATCTTAGAGTGAGAAACTCTCCCTTCTCTCTAGAAAGTGGAAGCTTTAGGCTTCTTTCTCTAGTCTTATTCTTTGGTCTTCTCCCAAAGGTGGTGACTTTCAACACCTTATCTCTCTAGGTCCTTAGAGAGTGGTGGAACCACAAGCCTCTCCTTTCCTCTCCATTTCCTCTATTTTTAGACCTATCTCTCCTTAGATCTAGTTTTTCTTCCTCTTAAACTTCTCCTATACTCTAGCTTCCATTGGAAGACTCCACTATCTTCCTTCACAAGGCATAAAAATCGTGAGCTTCCTCTCCTAATCTTGAAGGAGATTTGGATCTAAGAGATTCAACAAGAGAAGATCCTTTAACAACAATCTAGGAATTGAAGAAATTCCTACAATAAGCTCCCCGTAGCTAAGCATGGGCAGCTTTGTGACTGCACCGCTGAGCCACTAGGGTAACAACAATAATGCTCGTGCATGGAGCCGCCCTCCCACTGGGCCAACTGGAGGAACCCCTAATATTCCCTTACCGACAGGTATGCAATATGCCATGGATGCAATGCAAATCATATGCATTCTCACAATATGCATCCTATCATGCCATTCATCAATCATTATCATCATCAATATCACCACACAATTCTTAGTGGATTTTTATCTCATTGATTATTTCCATTGTTTTATATTTTAGCGTGGCATTCACAATATTTCACCAATGCAATTCACTTTACACATACAAGTTCATGCTTGTATCAACCACAATGGCACCAACAATCATCAATAATAACAATCATCAATTGCTCAAGGGTATGCTCAACAACAACATTCATCTTCGTTCATCATCAACATTTATCAATCAATATTTTTGGTGAATACACATATGTTCTCAATAACACAGCATAACATTTATCTCAACATATCATAATAATTATCAATCACCATAAAGCATACCACCAATATTCCAAATGCATATGACACATTTGCCAAGCACATAACATTGCAATACTCAACATCACAATTCACCAATACAACAAAGGCAAGGCAAACATATGCAATATCACATACAACAATCAATCAATATTCAACTCATGCATTTAGAATATAAACTCCTTTCCTACCTTGTGAGAAGAAGAAATCCAAATGGTCCAACGACCCTGCCTCGTCATCTGGAATACAATCTACATATCACACACATATATATAATTTCAATTAATTTTCTATTCAATGCATGGCCACAAGGTCTAACTATTCGATAGTAAGTAAATAGACACAACAACTTATGCAAGACATGTTATAAAGATGGTTTCACAACCTTCTTAGGTTTCAGGAATTCTTTTCCCATATATAAGATTCTCTATATTCAAAAGTGGGTTAAACCTACCCAATGCACAACCCATCATCATTAGTGGGTTTCCTAATATCATAACTTAGCATACTCTCAATTTCCACATATACAAGTATAAAGTCATTCCTCATGGCACCAATCCTCATCTTATCATAAATTTGCTAAAAGCCTCAATGTTCTCAAATTAAAATTTACGCCATTTATCCTTTCAATAATTTTTAATTGATCAATCTTAGTTCACCATGCCATATAATTTGTATTTCTCACATGTTCATTAACAAAGCATCATCATCCCAACTAGGGTCCATAATTTCATTTCATTAGTCCACCACAACCATCATTGGTTTGGTGTTCCAGTTTATTATTATTCATTTAAAGCTATACCCATCAATGGGTTCTTACATCAATGGTTATCAACCACTATTAATTACCATCTCACTACATCAATGTCATATCTCATCATCACTAAATATTCTCCCAACATATTTAATGATACCCATACTCTTAATATCATACATTTCCTTTCAAAATCAATTCTCTAACTAACATTTAATGTTTTTCCTAATTCTTAGGGTTAGGGTTTCACCAAAAACTTAATGATCATCATTAATAACTATCAACCATCATCATTAACAACACCCATACACCAAATATCATGGGTTTACATTTAAAATCATTTCTCATAGCAACATTACTTATTTCCCCTAATTTCTAGAGTTAGGGTTTCATTAAAACCCAATAATCACCATTAATACTCATCATCTTCCACCTCATTAAGTGTTATTTTCGTATACCCATATACACCCTCATAAAACCACACATTTATCACACCCCACCTAAGGGCTTTTCATAAAAATAACTTTTAATCCATAACCCATACACATGACACTCTCTCTAAGCATAATAACTCTTACTCTAGGGCTTTTGCTTATAAAAATGGTGAGAAAAACTTACCTTAAGCCAAGGAACAACAACGAGCTTCCAAGAGGGGGAAAGGGAGACAAAAATTTGCAAAAGAAGGGAGGAGGAGTCCCAAACCACAAGCTTCCCCCTCAAGCTCAATGGAGAACAAAAATGGAGAATGAAAGAGGCACACCACTTTGGTTAGGTTATAAGAATGAAAAAAGAAGAAGAGAATGGTAATAAGAGGGAGAAGAAGTGTTTTTCCTTTTTAGAAATGGAAACCAACGTGAAAACATAAGCGAGGGGAAGGATTTTGTTTTAAATTTTAATCCCTTCATTAAAACTTCTCTATTTTATAACACACAGGATAATCGTTCAGGCTCAATACTTTATCCAAAAATTATTCTGAAGGTATATTCGGATTCACCACAACATTCTTAATAGCCCTGACCAATAGTACCTTAATCAGAGATACTTGGTCCGACACCCATATTTTAATCGAGTATAGTTTCAACACATTAAGCCTCAATAATTTATGAATACTCATAATAAATCCCAATTTAATTATTTCTAAATTTTGGGACATGAATCAACTTATATATAATTATTTACTATTTATTCCTCTTAATTAATCATTTTTATAAATTTTGGGATGTTACAGTGTTGGCGCGGGTCTCAATCGTATGTACACTTAAGAGAAGCGTAGTGGCTTAGAAGGAAACAGAGGGCCAGCGTACTGACGCTGCCCTTTGGCCATACCTACGCGCGAGTGCCAGACAGGGGATGACTCTCAGGTAGGAGACCAACGTGCTAACGATGGTGATGGGCGTGGCTACGTGTAATTGCAAGGGAAATAGTTTTTTATTTCAAAATTCAGTTGTAATTTAGTTAATTTAAGTTTCCTATTTATTTTATAAGTCATTAAGGGTAGATTTTGGGATTAAGTTGTTAATTATTGTAAAGGTATAAATAACTTTAGTGATGTTAATTAAACACACAATTGATAATACAAATTCATTTTTCAGATTTACTTCTCTCTCTACACCTTTTCCCTCTCTATTTTCTCTGCATTTCACCATGAACTCCAACACCAGATTCATCTCTTCTCCCTCCATGGATTGCTAAATCCATAAGGTTGGGAGTAGCCAAAGCTTCAATGGAAGTGTAATTTTATGGCTGGAGTGTTCCCTACCTTGAAGCATGTGGAACACAACAAGGAGTAGAATTCAATTGAGTTGGAAGATTCAGACCAGTCTATGAGCTCTCTCCATAGAGGAATCATGGTTATGACTTAGGTATTCTCCTTGTTACCTAATTACTTCAAGCCTAATGTTTTAGGTGAATAATTAGGGTTCATTCTTGTAATTTCGCATTAGGTTTCAGTGTAGTTAACCACCTAAGGAATTAGGTTTTAATTGCATTGAGATTAGTATTAATCGCCTAAGGAATTAGGGATTAGTCATTTGTGAAGTTATGCATGTTGTAATGTAGGGAATTGCTCTTGTTCATTGAGTTTTACTGAAATTGATAACTGAAGTTAGTTCTAACCTACTCTTAATCAGTGTTTTTATCTTCTTAATCATCTATCTTAGGTTCTGTAATTGCATTGTGAAAAGTACAAAAATATTAAATCTAAAACTTAAAAGAGACTTTCATGAATTGTTCACATTTCTTGTTTGGTTCAGCTAGTATCAGTTCTTGGTTGTGGTAATTACCTCAATCCCTGTGGGAACGATACAAATATATTACTTTTTAACGATTGTTGCGCTTGCCAAGAATTTCATCATTCGATGAGAATGCATCAACATACAGTTGGCAACAGGTTTGCTAACCCGTCGCAAATTACTAACGTATCTAGTAATAGAACGACGAACCCATCACCATCCATTTCAGGAAAAACTTTTCATATCCCAACATTGGCCATTGAAAACCTTTTCAGATCCTCTTGTGGGCGGCAGAACTAATGTCACACCTAGTTTCCTGGACTTGAATCCCAATGTAATCAAGATAAATAATTAATAAAAATATAGGTAAATTTTTCTCGTTTAGAATATTTCCAAACCATCTCAATAATTACATCAAGACCCAAACCACAGAGAACCGAAGAGTGAGATTTAAGAATTTATAACTGGATCGCAAGGTAAATCGCCCATATGTGTATACAAAAATAATAGAGTTTACAGTGGAAGAAGAATATATATATAGGGCACACGCCTAGTCCGATATATGAAGATATGAGAAAAGGCTCGACAAGGCATGCAATTACATAACATAAGCCTATTAGGCCACAACCAAGCAAGCATCCAAATATCATTCATTGCCTTTCGTAAAATTCAACCCTAATTCATGTATTATCAATACTTGTACATATAAAAAAGGACTACATGTCCAACATCATTTCATCTATCAAAATTGGCATAAATTCTAATACCTCAATTATCAATACATCATTCACTTATGTTGCCATCTATACAATATCCATCATGTAAATGATTTGTCAACACTTATCATATACATTACATTCATAATTCCACAATTACAACCGCTGTTGGCCAAGACATTTCATTACCAATATTTACCTCCTACAAGAGCTTTGGTTCAAATATACATCCTCACCCCATGATAGTCCCGCATCACAATGCTAAAAATTGACAACATGGGAGAGTGAGTTATACATTCCAAATGACAAATCTGAATACAATTAAGATTATGTGCATATGCATATTAACATCATGTGTACTTTGCTTCAAACCATCAATCATCATTATAATCACCTCAATCAACAACATATATATATATATCTAGTTCATCAATCAAACCTATAACAAAGTAAACATACATGCACATCATTACCCATCATCACATTGGGCTAACACGAATCTCATCAACAACATATCAAATATCATCATGATTGCATCATTTCCACACATATACATATTGTAATCATATTCCATGAATTTTAGCATGGCATCAATACATAGACACAAATATGCCCTTCATCATATTGGGCCATCACTCACAGTATCATCATATACAATATCTTTTCTTTGTATTCATATTTTACATGTTCTCTTTAGGTATTCTTTCACCCATCTTATTATCATCATATCTCAACACCTTTGGAATATCTTCATGTTATATGCAAATGCTCTTAGGCTAATGCATATGCACAATGGAATTATCAATAATTGTGGATCCGACTGTGGAATATAAGCACCAATTTATGGGTTCAAGCATGAATATAAAGCCATGCCCTACTACAGTAGTAAAAAGTGTACACTTATTATAAATTGCATGCATATCACCATATTTTACTAGTACCAAACCGCATCCCCCATCTTGCAACATCGGTCACTTTCACCATGACCGCGGTAGACAACATAAACATCATAAAGGTGTTGCGGGCCAACCATGATTCATACCATGGCAGTTGTGATCCAAAGGACCACCGGGGACACCTGCTCCTCAAGAGCCACCCCTACAGGGTCAACCACATACAGCTCCCCGTAGTTAAGCATGGGCAGCTTTGTGACTTACACACTGAGTCACAAGGGAACAACAAGAATGCTCATGCACAGAGCCGTCCTCCCACTAGGCCAACTGGGGGAATCCCTTAACATTCCTTACCGGCAGAATATGATATGTCATGGATGCAATACAACATAATTCAAATGCATTCTTAGACTATGCATCCTATCATGCTACTCATCAATCATCATCATCACCACCAACAACATACAATTCTTAGTGGATTTTATTATCATTGGTTATTGCCATTATTTTAAGTTTTAAGTGTGGCATTTCATATCAACATACTTTATCTCATACACACAAGTCAATACTTGTATCAATCATAATGACATCACAATCATAAACAATATTCATTAATCTTTCATCAACATATAAGGTATGCTTAGCATCCTTATTCAACTTTATTCATCATCCACACTACCACATAATTCTTAGTGGATTTTCATCTCACTGATATAATTCAAACCACGCATACAAGATCACACTTGTATCAACCACAATGGCATTCAACAATCATCAATAATAACAATCATCATTTGTTCAAGGTATGATCAACAACAAAATCCATTTCCAATCATCATCGACATTATCTCCCATTCATCGACTATAATAACACATTGTCATTCAATTGTCCCCTCATTAGTCTCATTCTTAATCAAAGGTGTGTCATAAAACTGACAAGGCCTGTAAGTGCACGGGTTATCTCAAGTAATATAAAAGATTATCGTTTCCATAGGACTGTTTTCAAGTACCAGTATATTGAAATTTAATTATCCAGACAAACAATTTTGGAGCTTTCAAACACACAGTATTTAAAACAAAACAAGATAGACAGTAAAAATTATTTACCATACAGTAAAAATATTAACCATGGGTTAAAAATAGAGTTGAGAGTATCTTGGGATTCCAGGGTTAAAGATGTTATTTTATGTTAACAGCTTTAACTTTTAATTAACAAGAATCAAATTAAGTTTTTCAAGGCAGATTTTCCTTTAGTTAATTAATATGTTCCGGTTAGAACTCTATTAATGTACCTAACGTACGGAGAACCATATTCAATCCTTAAGAAAGACCCATTATCATTTTGTGAGAATCCCTTTTTAATTCCTCAAAAGAATTTTGATTACTTTACCGAATTTTTACCGAGGTCACAAAAAGTATTTCAAAATCTTAGGATTAATTCGAAAGCTTTCTAGTAATTAGTGAATCGGTCAATCCTCCCAATTACTTAAACTTACTAATATACTCGCGAGTATAAAGTTTTATCACTTAGATTCTTGGTCGGAATTACTAAGAGCATTGAGTAAGATTTAAATTAATTAAAAAATAGAAATTTATTAACTTAAAAGTCAAAACAACATTAACACAAAATATTATCACGCCCTCGTCATCCCAAGATAAAAATTTAGTTACCCATGAAGTAACTTCAATTCATACACATAGTGAAAGAATAACAAAGCATATAACACATGATACAGTAAAAGAAAGACCTACAGGTTTCTCCAAAAAGCTCGGAAGTAGTTCCACCATTGCTTTTCCCGTCATAATTTTTGTTGTTTCCCACTATTTTCTGAACTTAAAAATTTAGATTTGTGCCTTTAAACTCAAGAGCTACCCAAGAGGTTTCTTGGTATGAAAAATGATGTCCTGAACCCTTTGGCATTGGTCCCTATTTATAGTGAAGGGCTAGTTGAACGTCTCCTGTAGACGTTACGCCTCAGCTGTGAAAATTAGCTCCCACGCTACGCGTAGGATTCATGCTATGCGTCAGGGCCTGCTGACTCGGAATTCATTATTCTCCACTGATTTCCAGCCATGATCTTCAATAATGTTCCAATAATACGCAGACAAGTGTTTATCCTTGTTTCCCACTAAACCTCTGCCACATTTCTATAGTGGATTACCCATTATATGCAATAATTTGGCCCCTTTTTTGAGCGAAATCCAACCTGTCAATAGGATACATGTCGCATCTGACGCTACGTATCGGGGTAAAAATCCTGACGCTGAGCATGGGGTTGATGTTACGCGTCAAGCCTCTGACTTGCATAAAGTTTCTACTTTTAATCCTTATTTTGCCTTCTGAATTCTCAAAATTTAATTTCATAAAACTATTTTTCAAATTTTGAATTTTTGGCTTCCATTTTTCCTTAAATGTATTTATACCAAAAATATGTCCTCGATAGTCTTAATTGTATCAAATCCTGCAAAATAAAAATACCTGAGCAGAATACAGTGGAAAGAAAACATAAATCATGAAAAATGGGAAAATATAGTGTAAAATGATTTAAAATTCTAAATGAATTAAATCTTATTTATTGTGTTCTAAAAAACATCAAAATACCCCAAACCAAACCTTTTCTTGTCCTCAAGTAATTATCATATCACACGATAAGATCCAGAAAACATTTAGCTTAGTAAATTCGGGAACCCGATATAGTGAAACAAATTTATTCAAATGCAAAAAATTAATTCTCTTGTGTGATTCAATTTTCAATGTCAAGACAGAGGGTACTTTTCTCACAATTTTCACTTTAAGTATTTAAAGGTTCGTGTATCACTCAAATCATCATAGTCAAGAATATTACCATAAGCTTGTTAATTAACCATAAACTCCACAGTTAGAAGGAAAACAGGTCAAAGTCTAAAGGTCTTTCAAAAGGTTATGACGGGGCTATAGGTTGTATAACTAAGGTAGGAATTTCAAGAAAAATGAAGTACAAAAGGGCTTATAGAATCATGAATGATTCAATTACCATCATAAATTTAGAAATGAATAGAGCAAATTTTTGAACTTTTATGGACTTTTTGCAATTCTTTCAATGTCATCCTTTTGATTTTCTTTTCTTTTTCTTGCTTTTCTTTGCATCCATAATGTATTTTTCTTAAGTCCTTTTTATTTCTTTGCTCCACTAAATTTCCAACTTTTTTCACCATTAAGAGAACATCAGTCAATGAAAGGCTTCAAATAAAAATTTTCACTTTTAGGCTCAAAAAGGGCAACTAGGGGTCAAATTATGCAAAAATTCTGAGGCTTAAGAATAAGACCTAATTGTGCCTTTATCATCCTAAGACATGCAATCTAAAACCCATTTTTGAATCAGTTGAAAAATAAGTTCTAGAATATTAATGACTATGAGATTCACTCAATTAAGAAAAATACGGGTTTGAAATTTTTGATAAATTACCCTTTTAGACTCAAATTTCACCATGAAAAGTCTTTTTCAAATAAAATTTAGATCACATAAGGTTCATTTAAGCATTTGTTTGGAATTTAAATAATCAAGTTAATTATCATGAAATCATGGTAAATTATAAGATGGCAAACAAAACAAGGGTAACATACATTCAAACAAATAAAATGAAAAACATAATAATCATACAATGCAAAACTGTCACACAATGCAAAACAAACAGTTAAGTTTTCTTATCTCCACCCCAAACCAGCATTTGACATAGTTTTTTATTATTATCATTGGAATTGGAAAAATTAGACATGGGGTTACCTCCCCATTAGTGCTAAGTTTAGAGTCTTCAGCCAGACTTTTCCTCTGCCTCTTTAGTAATGTTCAAGCAAGCTTTGAACCTTTTCATGTTGGATTGGATCTCCAGCTATGTAATGCTTTAGCCTTTGGCCATTTACCTTAAAGGTACCAGTATTTTCGTCCTAGATTTCCATAGCTCCATATGGAAAGACTTTTGTGACTTGGAAAGGTGCAGTCCAACTTGATTTTAGTTTCCCAGGGAACAGTTTGAACCTGGAATTAAACAAAAGAACTATGTCTCCTTCCTTAAAAGACCTGCACAGAATTTTCATGTCATGCCACTTCTTGGTCTTTTCTTTGTAAATCTAGCATTCTCATAAGCATCAAGTCTTAATTTCTCCAGCTCATTTATCTACACCTACAGCTTTTAGGTCAAAATTAAGCTTTTTAATTGCCCAAAAAGATTTATATTCAAATTTAATAGGCAAGTGGCAGGGTTTTCCATAAATTAACCGGTAAGGTATGGTCCCTATTGGAGTTTTATAAGTAGTTCTGTATGCCCAAAGAGCATTATCCAGTTTAAGAAACCAATCCTTACGAGTCATATTTATAGTTTTCTCCAAAATAGCTTTGATTTGTCTCTTTGAAACTTCAACCTGCCCACTAGTTTAGGGTGTGGCAACTTTGTGTTTCACTCCATATTTTCTCAAAAGTTTTTCAAAAGTATTTTCAATGAAATACGATCCCCCGTCACTAATGACTATTCTAGGAACCCCAAACCTTGGAAAAATTATTTTCTTGAAAAGCTTGATGACAGTGTTAGCATCTGAATAGGGTGAAGGAATTGCTTCAACCCATTTAGATACATAGTCAATGACAACCAAAATATATTTGTTTCCACAAGAAGGAGGAAAAGGTCCCATATAGTATATACCCCAAGACATCAAACAATTAAACTTCTAGAATACTATTTAGAGGCATTCCATTTCTTTTGGAAATATTACCTGTACGTTGACAAACATCACAAGAAAGAACAAACCTCTTTGTATCCTTAAAAATGTGGGGCCAGTAAAATCCTGTTTGAATAATTCTGATGGTAGTCTTTGTATGGCTCATGTGACCTCCACAAGATACCTTAGTTTCTAGGATACACCTTCTGATTATCCCATCAGCACACTGTTTGAAGAGCAAGGGTTCATCCCAATAATAGATAAAAATTTCTTTCACTGCTGAAAACTCAAATCAGGGGGTAAAATACCACAGACAAGATAGTTGACATAGTCAACAAACCAAGGAATATGTTTCAAACTCATATTACATAATTGTTCATTTGGGAAAGAATCATTTATTGGTATTTCTTTATCCATTTCATTTTTCTCAACCTGTAACCTAGAAAGATGATCAACTATAACATTTTTAGTGCCCTTTTTATCTCTTATTTCTAGGTCAAATTCTTGTAGGAGTAGAATCCATCTAATTAACCTAGGTTTTGCATCTTTCTTTTGTAACAGTTATTTGATAGTAGAGTGATCAGTATACAAAATTACCTTTGAACCTACCAGATATGATTTAAATTTGTCAAATGCAAAGACAACTACTAGTAACTCCTTCTCAGTGGTGGCATAGTTGATTTGGGCATCGTCCAATGTTTTACTAGCATAGTAAATGACATGGAGATTCTTATCTTTCCTTGCCCAAAAATAGCACCAACTGCATGATCACTTGCATCACACATTAGCTCAAATGGTAAATTCCAATCAAGAGATTGCACAATGGGTGCAGAAATCAAAGCTTGCTTAATTTTATTAAAAGCATTAAGGCAATCATAATCAAAAATGAATGGCACATCTTTTCCTAAAAGGAAAGTTAGAGGTTTTGCTATTTTTGAAAAATCTTTAATGAACCTCCGGTAAAAATCGGCATGCCCAAGAAAACCTCTAATTCCCTTTACATTTTTTAGAGGTGGTAATTTTTCAATGATTTTAATTTTTTCTTTGTCCACCTCAATACCTCTTTTAGAAATTAAATTGCCAAGTACTATACTTTCCCTTACCATTGGCAGTTTTCCCAATTAAGCACCAAGTTGGTTTCTTCACAACGTTGCAAACCTTTGCACAAATTAGTTAAGCAATCATCAAATGCAAAACCATACACAGAAAAATCATCTATAAAAACTTTCATCACATTTTCAATCAAATAAGAAAATATGGCTTGCATACATCTTTGAAATGTTGCAGGTGCATTACACAAACCAAAAGGCATACGCCTATAAGCAAAAGTTCTATAAGGGCATGTTAATGTGGTTTTCTCTTGGTTTTCAAGGTGAACAGGAATTTGGTGAATCCCTGAATACCCATCAAGGTAACAAAAATAAGAGTGCTTGGCTAGCCTCTCCAGCATCTAATCAATGAAAGGGAAGGAGAAATGATCCTTTTTTATAGCTTTATTTAATTTTCTAAAATCAATGCACATACGCCATCCAGAAACTATCCTAGTTGGGATTAGTTCATTTTTTTCATTTTTTATCACTGTCATCCCTCCTTTCTTAGGTACTACCTACACTATGACCCCTGCATCTAAAAGCTTAAGTACCTCTGCTTTCACTACCTCTTGCATTTTGGGGTTTAGCCTTCTTTGGTGTTCAACGGATGGCTTGCTCTCATCATCCACTATTATCCTATGCATGCATAAAGAAGGGCTAATCCGTTTGATGTCATCCATGGTATAACCTATGACTTTCCTATACAAACTAAGTTGTTTTAGAAGTTTTTTAGTTTCTTCATGATTCAGATTAGCATTCACAATCATTGGATAAGTAGAATCAGGGCCAAGAAATTCATACCTGAGCACTGGTAGTGGTTTAAGTTCAACCTTGGGAATCATATCCTTTTCAGTTATGGAATCAACAATGTTCATTTGTAAAGTACCTGAAAAATCATTAGATAAAGCAGATTCAAGTGGATCATGAGGGAGGTTTTGAATTGCCTCTTCCTTCACCACTTGGTTAACAAAATCTACTCTATAGCATACATTATTAATTAATGGTTTTTTCATGGCATCTTGTAGATTAAATTCAACCTTTTGATCCTCTACAATAAGAGATAATTTTCCATTTTTCACATCAATGACAACACCTGCAGTTACTAAAAATGGTCTACCTAGAATGATAGGAATCATAGAATCTTCTTCCATTTCAAGCACAACAAAATCAGCAGGTATGAAAATTTTTCCTACTTTAATTAGAACATACTCTAAATTTCCTACTACGAACTTAACAGATCTATCAGCTAGTTGCAAAGACATCCTAGTAGGTTTCAGTTCTCCTAAGCCTAGTTTTTCAGCAATAGATAAAGGCATCAGGCCAACACTAGCTCCTAAATCACACAAAGCTCTATCAATATCCATATTACCAATCATGCAATGGATAGAAAAGCTAACTGGATCTTGGAGTTTTGGAGGTAGTTTCTTCTGAATCAGAGCGCTATACTCCTCAATGAATGCCATTATTCCATCTTCTTCAAGCTTCCTCTTGTTAGACAAGATATCTTTGAGAAACTTGGCATAGGTAGGCATTTATTACAAAGCCTTAGTGAATGGGATATTGATGTACAACTTCTTCAAGACTTCAAGGAATCTCCCAAATTGTTTATCAAGTTTAGCCTTAGCTAACCTCTGTGGGTATGGAATAGGAGGCTGGTAAGGTTTCACTTCTTACTTCTTTTGTGGGATTTCCTTTTCATCAATTGGTGGAAGAGCATCAACTTCTGGCTCTATGTCTTTGGATGATTCTCCTTCCTTCATAGGAGCTGGGGTCTCAATTTGTTTCCCACTCCTAAGAGTGATTGCTATAGTCTGATGTGAAGGTCCAATTTCAGGTTTTTTAAGAAATGTTCTTGGACGTCTCATGGCATTAGATGCTTATTGAGCTATCTGTGTTTCTAATATTTTGTTGTGGATGGCTAGTGAATCCACTTTAGATGTTAGAGTCTTGATGGCATCTGAGAACTCTTCATTTTGTTTTGCTTGAGTACTTATAATAGTTTCCATAAGTGTCTCAAGCCTAGATTTTTGTAGGACATAGGATCCTTGAATAGGCCTATAATTACCTTTCATTCCTTGAGTATTAGGAGCTCTGTTTTGAAAGCCAGGTAGTCCTCTAAAATTATTCCCAAAATTTCCATTAAAATTTCTAATGGCATCCACCTGTTGCATCTCAGGTTCTTGATTTAAGGTCATTGCTAAATCTCAATTTGTAGTTGCATGTCCTAGAACACCACAAACTTCACAAACAATATTTGTAGCACCTGTTGACCCTAACTTATCAAGTTTTAATGTTAATGCTTCAACTTTGACAGAAAGTAAGGAAAAAGCACCAACAGAATACTTACCCGGGGTTTTAACGGGTAAACCTCTTTTAGAATTCCATTGGTGAGTGTTTTGAGCTATCTCTTTAATCAGATTTTGAGCTTTATCCACATTCTTGCTCATGAAAGCACCACCAGCTGCAGCGTCCAAGGAGATCTTTTACGAGGAATTCAGTCCATTATTGAAGATATGGACTGTCAACCACCTTTCTATCCCGTGATGGGGACACTATCTCAACATTTCGTTATATCTCTCCCAAGCTTCATACAATGACTCATCATTTTTTTGTGCAAACTTTATTATTAATTTTCTTAATAAATCAGTTTTATTTCTTAGGTACCATTTATTTATGAAAGCACTGGACAATTATTCCCAAGTTGTGATAGAACCTTCTGGAAGTGAATATAACCACGCTCTCGCTTTATCTCTTAAGGAGAAGGGAAAAAGTCTTAAGAGGATGGCATCATTAGTTGCTCCATTCATTTTTAGGGCGTCACAGTATTCAAGAAAAATTTGGAGATAAAGATTGGGATCTTCGGATGGTAATCCTCCGAATTGGTTCTATTGAACCATAGAAAGTAGCGAAGGTTTTAATTCAAAATTATTCACCTTTACTACAGTCAAAGGATGCTAGACCCTCTTCCATATGTGCTTGGAGCAGCAAAATCTCTCAAGGCTCTATTTTGGTCTCCTATTTGTTTTAATTTTTGTTGTTTTTTTTGTTTTTGTTGTTTTCTTAGAGCTCTAAGGGTGCGTTCTATCTTAGGGTCAAATCCTAAGTTTAGATCGACACTATGGCTTCGTCGCATAAAAAGAAAATAAAGGACAAACAAAGCAAACTAAAAAAGAAAAACAGCAAAAGAAAACACAAAATACAATAAAAACAAAATAATTAACTAAAGATGAAAATTAAAAAGAAAAATATTACAGTAAATATACAACAGTAAAAAAAAATCTGATCTAATCGAATTTCAATACACCTGATATTGGAACACAATCTCCGGCAATGGCGCCAAAAACTTGACCGGACCCGTAAGCACACGGGTTATGTCGAGTAATATAAAAGATTATCATTTCCACAGGGACTGTTTCAAGTACCAATATATTGAAATTTAATTATCCAAATAAACAATTTTGGAGTTTTCAAACACACAATATTTAAAACAAAACAAGATAGACAATAAAAATTAATTACCATACTGATAAAAATATTAACCTTGGGTTAAAACCAGAATTGAGAGTATCTTGGGATTTCGGGGTTAAAGATGTTATTTTATGTTAACAATTTTAACTTTTAATTAACAAGAATCAAATTAAGTTTTCCAAGGCACATTTTCCTTCAGTTAATTAATATGTTCTGTTCAGAACTCTATTAATGTACCTAACATACGGAGAACCGTGTTCATCCTTAAGAAAGCCCATTATCGTTTTGTGAAAATCCCTTTTTAAATCCTCAAAAGAATTTTGATTACTTTTCCAAATTTTTGTCGGGGTCACAAAAAGTATTTTAAAATCTTAGGATTAATTCGAAAGCTTTCCAGTATTTAGTGAATTGGTCAAGCCTCCGAATTACTTAAACTTACTAATATACCCGTGAGTATAAAGTTTTATCACTTAGATTCTTGGTCGGAATTACTAAGAGCATTAAGTAAAATTTGAATTAATTGGAAAATAAAAATTTATTAACTTAAAAGGCAAAACAACAGTAACATAAAATATTATCACACCCATGTCATCCCAAGATAAAAATTTAGTTACCCATGAAGTAACTTAAATTCATACACATAGTGAAAGAATAACAAAGCATACAACACATGATATAGTAAAAGAAAGACCTACGGGTTTCTGTAAAAAGCCCAGAAGTAATTCCACCACTACTTGTCCCATTGTAATTTTTGTTCTTTCCTACTATTTTCTAAATGTAAAAATTCAAATTTGTGCCTCTAAACTTAAGAGCTACCCAAGAGGTTTCTTGGTATGAAAAATGGTGTCCTGAATCCTTTGGCATTGGTCCCTATTTATAGTGAAGGGCTAATTGAATGTCTCCTATTGACGCTACACGTTAGATGTGAAAATTAGCTCCCACGCTACACGTAGAATTTATGATATGCGTCAGGGTCTGCTGACTCAATGCATTATTCTCCACTGATTTCCATCCATGATCTTCAATAATGTTCCAATAATGCGCAGACAAGTGTTTATGCTTGTTTCCCACTAAACCTCTGCCACATTTCTATAGTGGATTGCCCATTATATGCAATAATTTGGCCCCTTTTTTCTGAGTGAAATCCAACCTGTCAGTGGGATACATGTCGTACCTGACGCTACACGTCAGGGTAAAAATCCTGACGCTGAGCGTGGGGTTAATGCTACGCGTCAACCCTCTGACTTGCATAAATTTTCTACTTTTAATCCTTATTTTGCCTTCCAAATTTACAAAATTTAATTTCATAAAACCATTTTCCAAATTATGAATTTTTGGCTTCCATTTTTCCTTAAATGTATTTATACTAAAAATATTCCTCAATAGTCTCAATTGTATCAAATCCTACAAAATAAAAATACACGAGCAGAATACTATGGAAAGAAAACATAAATCATGAAAATTGAGAAAATATAGTGTAAAATGATTTAAAATTCTAAATGAATTAAATCTTATTTATTGTGTTTTAAAACACTTATCAACAACCACATCATGTAACTTCTACCGTCGTTCATCATAACATATCAACAGTGGTTGAGCATGAAACATCCCGAATAATTAAGTTAAAATCTTTGATTGGCGGAAAATATTAATAATTGTCCTCAAATTTATTTGAGATTTTTGGGGATTATTATTATTATAAATATAATTACAAAGAATTAAATGTTGTGGAATTAAATAAATTTATTTGATTGATTAATTATAAAGTTTAGATGAGGCGTAATTAGATAAAGGTAAATTTAGAAGTTACCAATAAGGGTTAAAAGTAAAAGTTTTAATTAAAACTCTAAAGGAAAAACATAAAAGGAATAAGAAAATGACCATTTTGCCCCTGGGCCTTAAATAACAAAAACTACTTTCTACTTCCTCATTTTCTTCACACGAGTTTTTCTTCTTTTTCCCTTCACCATGGCCGAAAGCTATTGACTTCCAATGGGAGGCCTATTTCACGTCGAAACTTCAAATTGATCATATTTTTGGAATCCCGGCAACGAGGTGAGTCTATTAGTACCCTCAATTTTAAGTTTCCTTCCTCCCTTTTCACTTTCTTTCTCTAGCCGCAACACCCATTGCATGTGGGGGGTTTGATTTACTTTTTAATGGCTATGTAGAGCTTGAAATAAGGTTCCTAGAATAATGGGTATATTAAAATGTGCCTTCTCCTCCCTTTCCCTTCATAACCGAACCATATATAAGCTTGGAGGGTTTCAGTTTTTATGTTTATGGCAAGGGGAAGCTCGAAAATCATTTCTAAAATATTAGGTATGATAGAATATTGATGGGTTTTGCGTTTCGGCGTTCGTAGGTGATGGAACGGGCATCGGAGGGTCGATAAACAAAGCGGGTATTGTGTTCGAAAGCGGAGAAGCTAATCAAGTAAGCGTGGGATGCAACTGACACCAAGAACAAATTATTGAAGCTTGTAATCGAGGTAAGGGGGTGTTTGGGTCATAATTAAATAGAATAGGTACGTACGTCGAGCTGGGACACCTAACTAAATCTTGAAACATTGAGAAAAGTTACTGAGTAATAATTATATGTGTATGTGTGTATGAAAGCGAAATTATAGGTAGTTTGTGGTAGTTATTAAACTAAAGCATTCTGAGTTATGATAAATTGATGTGCATGGTGGCATTGTGTTGGTGGGCTTGACACGTTGTCGCCCCAGTTGATGATTATGATCCATTATTGATAGCCACATGATATGTGATATGAGAATGTGATGTGTATGCATGATTATGTAGTGTGGGATGGCCGACGATATGTATAGCCCCTCGTTTTCTGGCTCCCGTGGTTTTTGTACCCAGTTGAGCTACCCAGTGGTCAAGTAGGACCCAGTGGTTGAGGTGGAGAGTCAAGCAGGACTCGGTGGGCCAAGCAGGGTCCATGGGGTGTCAAGTAGGACCCCCAGCTGAAGGCCGATCCTTTAGTATCGGGATACTAGGTGTTGAATTATGTGAGAGTTAGTTGTGATATTCGATGAAATTATTGATATTATGTGATAATGTGAATGTGCTCTATCATATTTATTGGTTGTGAATTGTACATTGAGGATACTGAAACTTGAATGAAACCAGGAAGCTGTAGATATGAATTGGTGGATAAAGAAAAGTGAAATTATTTGCATAAGGTAGAGTTAGTGAATTAGTATTAGTGATAATATTTAATTAATCATGTACCTCGTTATTTAATTACCGTTCTAAATTAATTATGATATATCAAACATTCACCCTTGCTATGGTTTTCTTTAATTTAGTAACCAGGGACAGGGAGGATGTTGATGCCCCAGAGGTGCACCAAGCAGAGAATTGATGCCAAGGAGCGAAGAAAATTAGGAAATAAATGATATGTGTAATGTGTAATGTATTTCATGAATGTAGTGTCATAACATGTTTCGTGTGTGTGTGTTGGATCAACCTAGCTTATGGCTAATATGATTATGTTGTGGTAGAAAAGATGACAACTTGAATTATGAATGATTGTGATAGATAATGAGTTAGAACCTGTATGCTAATTAAGGAGGATATGAACTCATGTGGATGAGGTAGTAAGGTGGTGATGGCAATGTTAATTTTCATAAATTTGATGCATATTGGCATAGAGCCAATATTATGTGTAGATGATAAATTGCTATGGACAGGTCTTGTTTATATTGTGAATCACGAATGATGCAAGTTGTGTATGGATTATTTATTGTCTTTATGATTATGAAGCAATTTATATATGAATTGGTAGTGTCTAGATGATTGAACAAAGAAATGATGGATCACATGAATTTTTGGTTTTGTGTATGAAGCATATGAAGTGATAAGCTTGATTGTGATGCATTTAATGAATTAGAATTAAGATTGATGTGCATATTGATTTGGAATTAATCTCAACTGCATGTTTGAATGTGTGTGGATGGATAATTTAGGCCAAGTGGTGCATATGAAGATTTAAGCATGCTAGATTGTGTAAAAAGTTTTAGTATTTATGCATGTACTGCATAACTCGCTCAAGCGAGATGGATTCTCGCTCGATCGAGAGTCTTTAGTATAAGTAGTGTGGCCTCTGGCCTAATCTCGCTCAAGCGGGAATGATTCTCGCTCAAGCGAGACATGCATGCATCAGGAGGGTGTGTTTTCTGGATGAATCTCGCTCAAACAGGTTTAGCCTCGCTCGAGTGAGGGCCAGGCAAATTGATTCTGTGTTGTTTTTGCTCAAGCGAGCGTGACTCGCTCAAGCGAGCGAGCAGGGACTAGGTTCTGGAGTGTTTTCGCTTAAGCGACATGGCTTACTTTGGCCTCTCGCTTAAGCGAGTATTGGTGGATGTGATTCTGGAGTGGCTTCCGCTCAAGCGAGCTCAATTCGCTCAAGCGGAATAGGGACCTGATACATATGGATTCCCTCGCTCAAGCGCATCTGGTGGCTCGCCCAGGTGTGGTTTAGGAACTCGCTCAAGCGAGTGGGGGCCTCGTTCAAACGGCCCTTGCTGGTCTCGCTTAAGCGAGTCGGGCCTCGGTCAAGCGAGTGGCCCTGATCCTGTTTTCTTATTTTGCTTTATTTAACCATTTTGCTTGATTACTTTTGAGTCCCATGAACTGGAAAGATATAGTTACCTTTATCTAATGGTATTATGTGTTTAACAAATTGAAAGCGCATCTCTCAACCTCTTTTTATATAAATTTCCCTTCACCTTTAATATTTTTAAATCGTGAAAAATTTTCCTCGGTATTTTTATTAATCGGTATAGCATTGTATGTTTAATTAACTTTAATTGCATAGGTAGCGTCTAATAATTAGGCAAGACGTTACAGAGCATACATGTTTTCATAACATGACATAGGAACATACATACTTTGCCAAAACCTTAAGCCATTATCAATCACCACTAAGACACACCACAATCATATACCCTTAATACAATCTCTTGTTTTTTATATAATAAAAAATGTTTTGGATATTAATAAACACTTGGAAACTTTCAAACACCAAGATATACAAGGGACATGACAATATCATCATGCATCGATCGCTAAAATGTATTAAAAATATGTACAATCGATTGCATAAACGTGTCATGACTCAATAACACCAAGCAACATCAAAATAGAGTGGAAATTAGCCAATAACACACCATGAATCGATTCAAGATTCATATGAATCGATTCAAGATTCATATGAATCGATTCATATGGAGTGGGAGCCATGAACAGTGAAAACAGAACCTCATGAATCGATTCAAGACTCGTGTGAATCGATTCATGTAAATTGGAAGTTATGAACAATGTAAATAGAACCTCTTGAATCGATTCAAGACTCATGTGAATCGATTCATGCCATTCCAGTAGCTCCTGAATCGATTCAAAGGGATAGGTGAATCGATTCAAGCAACTTTAGTAGCTCATAAATTGATTCAGGGGAACTTGTGAGTCGATTCATGAGTTGAAAAACCTTCCCCATACATCAAATTCATCAAATCAAACATCAAACACAACTAGAATATACATCCACATGGAATTCTCAATTTAGCAATACATATACTTCATTCCCTCATGGATTGTTCATCAACATATACATCATTCACATTCAAGGGACCATAGAAATTTCATTGTCATCTCATATACATATTTATATAATTCCCAAAGCCAATAAATTTCCAATCATTTTATTAAACAAATTATCATTCATCTTATCATTTTAACATAATCATGGAAAGGCAAGCATGAGTATAATCATATACATTAATCACCAATCATCCAACTCATGTAATTAAAATGTAAACTCCTCTCCTACCTCGAGAGAAGAACAACAATTTGAATGCTCCAATTGTTCTGCTGCATCATCTGAAACACAATTTACACCAATGCACACATATATATGCATTCAATCAACAAGCCATCTCAAGGCATCATCACAATTTCAAACAATTGTAAACATATCTTAAGGCTTGGTAACAAGTTCTAAACTTGTCAAAACACCAATTCATACACTTGTGTTAGGTTTCGGGAATTCTTTTCCCAAAACCAACATTCTCTAAATCTTAAAGGGTCAACCATACCTAACAACAACAATACTACATCCATCATCTATAATGATCTCAATATTACACAATCTTCCAATGTCATTATTGTCATCCAACATTCAACATGAGTCATCTTAGCCTCTTTAAACCATTATCTACCAACAATTTCAAATGGCACATATCATGGCCAAATAACTAATCAAATCAAAATATCCATTTCATTACTTCATCACTCATGGTCATCTACCATCATTATCATCATTACAAATAATACCCAACATTGAATATTTCATATTCATTTTTAAAACCAACTCCTCTAGCCACAATGTATATACACCTTTATATTCTCCAAATCTTAAGATTGGATTCCATCTAGATTCGATAACCTCTATTTTCACATATACATCATTCCAATCACCCTTTTCTACATACCAAAGTCATTCTCATGACAATCGAATCACCAATTTCCCAATCCTTGCCAAAAGCCCCAAATCATCAATTCTTAAGGGTTTCTCATAAAAATTCCCAAATCATCAATCACAACAACTTTCATACATTATTTCAAACACTATATCATCACTAATGTGCCACATCAATTGTAAACAACAACCAATAATCCCAATGGTCATCTAACCTAGGTTTTGGGTATCACATGCATATATCATCATCCATAATAATATTTAACTTAATTCAAAATTTCATCATCATCAATAACTGAGTCCAACCCTCTGAAAATTTATTTTCTTCATATGAAATTATTCTAAGGGCACAAAATTATTAACACTATCAATTTTGCCAAAAACCCCAAAATACCAACACCTAGGGTTTTCTCAAAAATCACCCAACAACATCCGTAATCAATTTTCTTAAATCAATATGAACATCATAACCCTCATCTTCATATAACTTCAAGCCACATTCAAAAATCATATTTCCAATGTTCAAGCCTAGGATTTCACATCATTTTCATCAATACCCACACATTCCAATACCAACATCTCAAGCTTAAACATCATAAAAATCATAGATGGAGCAAGATGGGTTCACAACATTACCTCATTTCCAAGCCATGACCCAAAACGAAAATAGGGAGAGGGAGAGGAAGATGATCCAACCATGGTCCCAAAGTCCCTTTTGTGCTTCACAAATCCAAGGTTTTTGCAAGATTTTTGGGTGTTAATTTGTATAGAGGGGAGTGGGACGGTTTTTGGCTTGTAAAGGAAGAAGAAGGAGTGAAAAATGAAGATGGGTGAGTGGGAGAGTGAAGCTGCCGAAAATAAGAAGAGGAGAGAGGGAAATATGGCAAAATTGGGTATTAGCTAATGGTTAAAAGGGTGCTCCAATTTGCTTTTACTAATGGTTAATAATTCACCATTGTTCAATGGATAAAAAAACCAAATAAGAGAGAGAAAAGAGGCTACGATGATGAGGAAGGAGAAATGAGAATTTCCATTTTCTTTTTAATTCCATTTGACTCGTATTTTCTCCGTTTATTCACATACGTCATGTTCGAATAATTATTTTCTCAACACCAAAATTATTTTAACTATACCACCATAACCATAATAATTTTCTAAGTATTCTAGACCCATCAAATATCCAATTTGACTTAGTGGATTCCACACCATCCGTTAAATCATCCAGTTTCAGTAAATCTTAATTTACCGATAACTCACCTCTAGTGTCTAATTAATCTTCCCACATATATTGGATCATAAATAATTAATTATTATTATCTAATAAATTTATTTTCTCTAAATTTAGTATGTTACAACTAAATATCCGCCACCACACATTAAACGCACCTTGACACATGGTCGACGACCTTGCCAATTTGTCGCAAAAAAGTCCTAGAAAACTTTTTAGATTTCTAAGTTAGCAACAATATCAGACATTCATCGCTATACGTGTCACATATAGTGTTTTGCCATAAATTTAACAACGGGCATCCTACGCAAATAGTCAGTTTCGTCAAGTCCATCGTTAGTTCCAACCCCAAACATGTTTTGGTCATTAATCTTATGTCATCATGATTAGCCACGGATGATAGTGTTTTCACAAAATTCATGTAGCCAGATTGAGCTTTCTAGTATTGAGGAGGACGACCACCTTTTGTTGTCCTATTGCCCTAGAAAACAAAGTTTCCGCCAATTATTGACCACGTGTGGGATCAATAGCCTTCATTGTCTCTGGTTGTGTTTAGTGTATTGTTACATTTTTCCTTTGACCCCACATTCCTGCTGGTACTTTTTTGTACATTCCTTTCCACCTTGATGGAATGCATCCTATCCCCTTATTTTTAGAGCTTAGAATTTCTGGTCATACCCTTGGATCCATTTTAGGCTTGACAGATAAGTAATTCTTTTGAAGTGACTTTTTAATCATTTGTTCTTCATTAATAAGAGATAAAACGTGAACCATATTAACCTTAAACTTTTCATTTGTATGAAAAATCCTTGACATGTATATGATCATCAAGAGGGGAATATTACATGTTTCTCCCTTACCATAACCATGAAACAACATAACCTTAATTTCGTAACACTGATTTAAAAGAGAAAACCAGTTCTTAACATAAATGAAATTCCAACACCAATGAGTGCAAAAAATGTATGACACGTCCAATATCTTTGAAATGTAAATAGATGGACTATTTGTTTCCCAGCTAGTATCATCAAACATTTGACGTGTGTTAGCCACTAACCTAGGTTATTAAGAAACCCATTACAAAGGACCGTAAGAATCACCTTGTCAATACAACAATTAAAGAAAAACCCAGTGATAGAACACATTATCAAAACGCCGAGATGAAATTGTGAACTAACTGGAGTGGGGAGTGGGGAAACTAGCCGCGCCGAAACTAAGAGGTGTTGTCAATCACCTTCAACTTTGATTCCAATTTCTGTAACTAGAAATTGAAATAAAGAGGAAGGGGGAAATTGGTAGCATTGAAACAAATCAAGGGGTTGTATTGTTGGGGAAAGAGACGTGGGTAAGGTATTCACTCCACTTGTACAACAAGAAGGCTCCATTTGCTCAGGTTGAGGAAAAAATGGGGGTAAAGGGGAAATGGTTGTTGCTGCAGTACATGATTATGGTAGGGATTTTGATAGTAATAGGGGGAAGTTGCTCGTGAGGGCGACGTTGCTGGTAGGGATTTGGCCATGGTGGGTAAAAATTAGAATTAATGGAAATCATAGACTTTATATTTTTCTTACCAAAGGTTCAAAATTAACTTACCAAGATACTACTAACTAGAAATTGAAGAAACAGAACAGAAATCACAGAGGAGAAAGAGAGAATCAAAGAGAAACAAAAGGAAGATACTTTTTTATATTTTTCTTTATCCAATTCAAACGAATACCAACTATTAAAATAAGGCATAATAAGCCCAAAGAAAATGGGCGGATATAAACTATTGGTAGGATCACCTTGTTAAGCTATTAAAATATAGAAAATTTTTATTTAAAAATATTATTAATATTTATTTACGTTAATTTTCAAATGAGTCTTATATAAATTTTAATAAAATATGTCTATTTTTAATTATATATCCTATACAAAATTATATAGGTATTATCTATAAACTTCAAATATAAATCAACAACTAATGTTTTATATTAATCTAATAAATGCTAAATATGAACCTATCACTCACTAACCCCCACACTTATTACTATATGGCCTCTAGTTGCTAGAAATATTTTGTTCATCCATGTGTTTTCATGGGAAGATGTAGAATCAATGTTGACCGAAAAGATTTACGCGTTAATACCTGAAAGCAGAGACTTCCCTTGAGTCTTATGCTTTTTGGCGTGTTAAGGTTAAAAGCCCCACATTTCATTTCCCAATCTACAAATTGCCATTGATTGACTACGGGAAGGGGGAGTGGTAGCAATCCTAGATCATATTGAGGGAGAATCAAAATTTTGTAAAGGCACCACAAACTCACGTTTACATGTGAAATAGAAAGGCTCCCACAAATTTACATTGAGTTTTATTATTTATACAACCAATTCATACCGTGAATCATACAAACATATATATATATATATATATATATATATATATATATATATATATATATATATATGTTTAATAATGGCTTTTTTAACACCCACTTTTTTATTCATTCCCCAGCTAGGTTTTCTTGTAGTATACTCTTTTATTTCTTTTTTAAGGTCAAGTCAAGTACTCCTTTGGTTAATATCGAAAACTATCATACTTTATTGATATATTCTCTTATTTCTTAGTCACCTCATCAATTATATATTATTTTTTACTAAAAATGTTTAACAACAGGAATTCATTTGTAACAATTGGGCAACATTGACCCAATTGGAAACCCCATGCTCTCTCAGTTCTCAAGGCACAAAAGAATATTAAACTAAATTTTATGAATGAATGCCTCAACATGTACATAAGATGTATATTTATATACTAAGGAAATCGACTTTCTTATCTAAATAAAGATAACTCCTATCTTCAGAACTTGAATTAACTCACTTAACAGCTAAACAATTCATATTTGACTTAAAATAGAAAAATAACTAACCCTACTAGCTAACATGAATATGACTTATTACACTTTCCCCAACTACAAAGAAGGACGTGCCCTCAAGGCTTATCTTATCACCAAGCAAAATCTGAATATTGATGCTTCAGCAAATAGAGTTCCTTCCAAATAGCATCCTCCGGATTTGTAAACTTCCACTGCATCAAAACTTTAGTGTTAACCCTATTACCTTTTTTTTCATTCTCTTATATAAGATTGCCAATGGTTGTGGTACCAATTCACCTTCATCGGTATAAAGAGGTAGTTCCTGTGAGACTGGATGAGGACCCTGATGTGCTTTTATTAAAGATACATGGAACACATCATGTATCTTAGTACCAGGTGAAAATTCCAGTGTATAAACAACCTGACCAATCCTTTATAATATTTTGAAAGGACCAATATACCTAGCAGATAATTTGTGAAGTGCTGTGTTAGATAAAGTGAGCTGCTTATAAGGTTGAATCTTTAGATACACTACATATCCACATTGAAATTCCTTGTCCCTTCTCTTCATATCTACATACTTCTTCATTTTGTTTTGTGCCTTAGCCAAATTCTGTTGTAGGAGTCTAACTATCTGTTTCCTTGATCTGATCATATAAGCCACAACTCCTACTATAACACCCTCGGTTAACTAGAATGACCCCTTCCACTAGGTCCTTCTACTTCACTGAGAGGTTACGATTCTAGAAAAATGTAGAAGTTTTTTTTTGAACAAGGGAATTTGGTGGAATAGACACATTATATACTATTTAATCATATACAATACATGCTCGTATTCAACATACCGTACATGCTAAAAATTAGGGGCACACAGGCTCCATACAAAATACGAAAAGAAAATCATATATCCTAATCATCCTTGGTCCAAGAAGAGTCTGAATGATCCTTGATGTGAAGTCTACGCCGATCTCTAGGGTGTTGAGTGTATGGTCCAAATGAAGGTTTGTAAAAATGTGTGAGGGTGAGTATGTATCTCCATAACAATCAGAGAGATGTAATTTTTGACGTCCCTCCCACACAGTACAAGCCTATAAAATCTTTGTTTCTAACATTCATAACAAAGGCCCCTAACGAATCCATTCTAAGTTATCTATTATCACTCAACCTCCCTATCGTCCCTAAATATACAACTTCCTGCTCTCCCTCTCACCACTAATTATTTCCTAAAGTATTAACACCAATTTTTCAATAAAACTTTATCAATAATATATAACAATCGATAACCACAATCAAACACAAACTCAATCAGAGTTTGTAATGCAATGCATGGGTTCCATTGTTGAAAGTTTTGATATGATAAAACCGTTCTATGGCAAGTTCCACTGTCAGGTTATAGTATATGTTAAAAACAAAGTGTCATTCCTCTAGAATATGGTGTTTAATATTGATTCATCATTACCTTAACAAAATTAAATGGAAAGTTTCACAAACATCTTGAAAACTAAAGAACTAAACATCATTAAACGTACGATAAAACAGATAATAAAAATATGAACTATTAGATGATAGAGGTTGGGATTGTGTTTGAATATATATTTCAGGTTGAATTATTTTGATAATGATAAGGCTATTGAAGAATCAAAGCAAAAGGTTCAAAATACAATGAAAAACAGAGAAAACAGCATCAGACCTGAAAAAAACACGCAAGCTAATCGATTGCAGGATCCCACCCAATCGATTACAAGTGCTCTGTTTAAGACCCAATCGATTACATCAACAAGACTAATCGATTACATAAGTTCTGTTTGTAATCTAATCGATTGCACCAATGGACATAATCGATTACCAAGTGAAACATTGAATAAGAAGCATCAGGTACATCTCCTAATCGATTGCAAGGTTGCCACAATCGATTACCAAGGTTCTATAAAGTCACTAATCGATTACCAGACAAGGACTAATCGATTATGAAAGCTTTGTTTACACCCTAATCGATTGCATGGAAGGCATAATCGATTACCATGCTACGAAACAAAATTAAATGTATCAGGTGCCACTCACAATCGATTACAAGGTATTAAATAATCGATTAGCAGGCTTCTATTCTCAAGCTAATCGATTACACAAGAAGGCCTAATCGATTATCAACTGAATTACACTAAAGAATTCAAAGTGTAATCGATTATAGCTCGAGGCTTAATCAATTACTATTGTGCCAAAAATTGGGGAAAAGTGTTTTAAATGGGAAACCAGCTCACTTCTCCATTCCAACTCGAATGCCCATGCTGTGCAACGGCTCTGAAGATTTTAGGGCACCTCTCCAAGGCCTATAAATGCAAGACCCATTCAAGCTACTCAAAGCATCCAAATCCATCAAAGGGAAATCAAATCTTGTGTCTTGTGAGTTCTATTTCTTTGTATAGTTTCATTTTCTAAAACTTAGAGCTTATATTTGTAAATCCTCTCTTGTGAGAGTTAGAAATTGTGTGAGCCTTTCATTTGTTCATCTACTCTATTAAGAGAGTTTATTGGTTGTAAAACCAAACATCAAAACACCAAGTTTATTCACTCTAGGTTGAGTGGTCACAAAGGTTGGGGTTCAACCTTTGGGTATTGAGAGTTTGAGAGATTGGGTGGGTTGCCCTTGTGCTAGTGAGGATTGAGTTCTTGAGTGTGGGACACTAGGAAGCTGTAATTGCTCATAGCTTGTATCTCTAAACTTCAATAGTGGAAATCCTTTAAGTGGGTTGCTTGAAGGCGAGACGTACACCTGGTTGGTGGAACTCGTTAAATTGGTTTGCAAGCTTTTCTCCCTTACTCTCTTGTATTTACATACTACATCTGACTAGATTGTTATTATTGATAGTGATTTCCTCTCTTAAACTTGCTTGAATAACTAGTATTATAGTGTTGCACACCAAGTGTTTGATAAGTTTCCTAAGCAACATTTACATCTTGTTTTGCACTGTTTATTCCACAATACTTTCTATCTCTTATAAATTCATCTAACTTGTGAAAAAGAAATCAATTTCAAAGGCATTCCAACGAAAATTTTTAAAACTCAATTCACCCCCCTCTTGAGTATTAAGGCCACTTGAATAACAAGTGGTATCAGAGCTTGACTCTTGGTAGATCAAGCTTAACAGCTTTAAGAGAATAATGGCCTCTAATTCTCTAAATCTTTTTCCTGAGGGTGGTGCCACAAATAGACCTCCTGCTTTCAATGAGGAAGGTTATGCTTTTTGGAAAGAAAGGATGAAAATTTTTGTACAATCTATTGACCTTAAAGTTTGGAATGCAATTGAAAATGATCCTTTCATATCCATGCATATTGTAGATGGTAAACAAGTAGAAAAATTGATGGATGATTGGACTAACGAAGAAGAAAAGAAAGTCCAATATAACTATAAAGCCAAAAATCTAATCACTTTAGCTTTAGGCCCTGATGAATTTTTTAGAGTAGTTACATGTAAATCCGCCAAGGATATGTGGGATACCTTACAAATAACCCATTCAGGTACAAATGATGTCAAAGATTCTAAGATTAGTACCTTAACTAGTCAGTATGAAAGGTTTAGATTAAATTTTGGAGAAACAATTGTTGATATGCAAAAGAGGTTCACTCTTATTATAAATTATCTCATTACTCTTGGCAAGACTTACACTAACAAAGAACTTATTCATAAAGTGTTAAAAAGTCTCACCAGGGAATGGCAACCTCTAGTCACCGCCATCAAACAATCTCCTAGCATCAATGAAATGTCTCTTGCTACACTATTCGGTAAGTTACAAGAACAGGAACAAGAGTTGAAAGAACTAAGAATGGCAAAAGAGGAAGAAAAGTCTTCCAAGAAGAAAGGTCTAGCTCTCAAGGCCACTTCTATCAATGAAGAAGAATCTGGTAGTGAGCTTGATGAAGAAGAAGAATTTGGATTATTTGTGAATCGTTTCGGGAAATTTATGAGGAACAAATGATTCCGAAAGGGCTTCAAACCTCAAGGTAAGAAACCTACCTCTAATGAAAACTCTTCTTCACCAAACTGTTTTGAATATGGCAAGGAAGGGCATTTTAAGGTAGATTTCCCAAATCTCAAGAAGAAGAACAAAGAGAAAAGAGGAAGAAGAAGAGCTTACATTGCTTGGGATGAAAATGATATAAGTAGCTCGGACGAATCTGAAAATGAGGAAGCCAACCTATGCCTCATGGCAAATCATCAAGATGAAGATGATGAGGTAAGTCTTCTTGACTTAGATAGAAATGAATTGCTTGATGCATTTGAGGAATTGTATGACAGGTTTGTTAAAATCTCAAACAAGTATAAGTTATCTAGGAAAACTATTGATACTCTTGAAATGCATCTTGTAGAACTTGGTAAAGAAAATGAATGTTTGAAAAAGGAATTAGCAAATGTTCAAGCATGCTCCAAGAATAATCCTTGTGATTTTGTAAAGAAATGTGACATCCTAGAAACTAAGGTTTTAGACTTAAATAAAACCTTAGAGAAGTTTATAAATGGTAGAGACAATTTGAATGTATTACTTGGAAATCAAAGATGCATGTTTGACAAAACCGGACTAGGATACAATTCTAACAAAAAGGAAAAGCATTACAAAAACTTCTTTGTACCACCTAGAAAATCTTCATCACCATTCACTAAATGCAATCATTATGGTGCTAAAGGACATAATGCTTTAAATTGCCATATTAGAAAGCTTGGACCAAAAGTGGTAAGAAAAGTGTGGGTTCCCAAAAGGACATTACCACAAGTTAACCAAAAAGGACCCAACATAAAATGGGTACCAAGTTCTCTAAACTAATTTTGTTTTGTAGGTATGCTTCAAGGCAAGCAACGCCCATTGGTACTTGGATAGTGGGTGTTCAAAGTACATGACGGGAGATATGAGCAAATTCACAACATTCACTCCCAAAAGAAAAGGAAGCGTCACTTATGGGGATAATACCAAAGGAAGAATACTTGGTATTGGAAACTGAACTGTTCTTTACAGGGGGTGTAGAAGTATGCTTGTAGAACAACTCAAAATATACATATAAATGTGTTTTGATACAAAGCAATGTGTGTATAAATATAAATACGGAGAGTCTTTGTATGCTGAGGCGGAGTGTAATATACTGCGGGGCGGTGTCACAGTCCGCCTGACGGGATCTGCATTGCCTTGACCCGATTGGGGGTGGTACCTGCAATCGTTCTCCGACGCTCAAGTCAGTATTTCAGAATACTTAGAGACTTAGAAAGACAATCAGAGAGAATTATGCAAGTAAGAGAGTGTAAGGTTCAGAGAATGGAAAAAGGATCCCTTATACCTTTTCGAGAGAGGTTTATATACCTGTTACTGGTGCTGCATTATTGGTAGGACCCGCTCCTTGTCTTAAGGCATAATGCTGAAAAGGTAGTGGGTCCCTGCGCCGTTTACATGCACCATTATTGTAGTAGGTATCACAACTTGTCTGGAAAGCGTTAGTGCTTTAATATTTTATTGTTATTTCCCTTTATGCGTGACAGCGTGATTCCCATTATTAACCTCTCAAGATAGAGTCAATCTCGTGCCGGGGTTGTGAGTATGGGCTCGCTACGCAGTAGGGGAAATTCGGTATTCCGCCAATGTTGAGCCTATGGCTTGGCGGAGTAACAACTTTGGCGAGGTTACATTCCTTGACGGAGTAACATGCCTGGACGGAGTTACATTCCTTGGCGGGGTAACGTGCCTGGGCGGAGTCATGAACCTTGGCGGCGTTACTTGCCCTGGCGGTATGCACTCCGTATAGTATTTGTAGTGTATTTGAAGAGTACTTCTCTTTATTCAAAATGCTGATCTGGCAAGGCATTAAAGCCATGCTCTTGGGGGCCGGTGTTAGGACCGGATCATATGCCCCCTAGCTTGTTATAGTGACTGGCGGAGTCACTTTAATAAGCTACAACACAAGTTTAGCTTTTGTAGGCATGGGTTTAGGCGGTATTTGCTAGTCCAGGCTTTGTGGACAAGTGCTTTCGTGCATTTATTAGCTGTCACCATTTGACACGCTTGTCATTAATGCGCCTCGAAACCACGTTTTTTATTCTTCAGTCTCCTATTGCCACGTATGCCCTCGTAACGGTTGCCATTCCAATGATGGGACATAAATGCGCGTGATGGCAATGGAGAACCGTTTTCGAGGTTATTACCGTGGGCCTTGGATTTTGAAAACGTGGCCCATGAAATATCTGCCCTTAGATATATCTATCGGTTTCAGCAAAAAAGGAACCGTCATTGAGACAAATCCGACGGTTGTAAACGCATATTTCAATTTTAGAACCGTTGATGAGATTTATCTAACGGCTGCAAACACATCTTCGAAATTTCTGAGGATTCGTTTATTTTCCCCCCAAGCCATGCCTATAAATAGGTAAACTCTCAGAAGGGAAATGTTTTGCTTCATCTCTCAGTTCATATTAGTTTGCTGAAAATATTTTTGCTACTTTCTTGCGAATTTATTGGTGTTTGGAGTTCTTCTATCTTTCAGAAGTTTAAGGTACTTGCTTCCTCCTTTTCTTTGCTTCTCCATTTTCACTGGGTTGGTTTTGTTTTCCCTTATTGTGTGTTTGTAAAAAGGAAGATGAGAGGAAAGAAATCAGAGTCACGTTCTAGGGTTTCTGTTCGTCCCATGTTTTCTGACATTGAGAGTGGGGATGAGGCTTTCTATACTGGGAGGGACTCGACGTTTTATAGCAGCGTGGAGTTCTTTAGTAATGTTGTACATTCATTTGTGTCAGGAGGTGTTTCCCATACACAAGTGCTGACTATGGCAGAGTGTCGAAACGTTGTGTTGCATGGACTGGATTGGGAGAAGACACTCGAGAGTGACCCCTACTGTTGGGTTGAGGAAGATGTCAAGGATGCTCCCTCTCGACATGCGACAACAAGCGGAGGGGTAGTGGAGTTGCCTGTTCCGGTTTGGAAGGATGAGAAGTATGAGGATAGGTTCATCGTCCGTTCACCCAAGACGTATGAACGGGTCTGCCATCGTCCTCAGGATAATCGTACCATATATATGTACGATATTCTATTTACCCAGTTAGGGGTGCGCTTCCCATTGAATAAATTCCAGATGGGTGTGCTTAGGTTCTTGGATTGTGCCCCTTCCCAGCTGTATCCTAATGGTTGGGGAATAGTGCGCAGCTTTGAGGTGATGGCTGCACATTTGGGGTTTACGCCTACAGTGGCGTTGTTTTTCGCTTTCTGCCGCATTATGAGGAGAGTAAATATGAAAACCGGCGGCATGGGTTTTGTGACTCTCCGGGCGGAGCCAAAGATTTTAAATTTTAAGGCGTTTGCTGACTCCGCCAAGGAAGGCGGACTTCACTTCAGGATGAGTTTTGTGAAGGTATCCGTCAGGAAGGACAAACCTGTTTTTTGGCGGAATAAGGAGGGTGTTGATAGATTTCCAGTGGCATGGACGCATGAGCACTTTCTCTTAACCAAACGAGCATATGAAGTTGAGGAGGGTGCTCTATCGGCGGCGTCTGTGGAAGTACTCCGAATATTGAAGGAGTACAACTCCGTCCACAAGCTGATTTTTTGTCGAAGGCTGCTTGGGCGGGATGCTCAAGGATACTTGAGTAATATTACGAACAATTGCAATGTGATTGAGTATTACCTCTATCTTGCATTTTCTAACTGTATCCTCATATTGTTATTTCGCAGGAGAAATCGCTGAGTTCCCTGGGATGGAGCGTATCAAGCAGATGCAAATGAGCCGCAGGGAAATGAACGCGGAGAATAATGTGCAGCCCAGGAGGAATCTGGGTGCCGCCCTGACAAAAACTCTCCCCTTCCCTGCATCCACCAACATAGTAAATTTTGAAGGTGGTGCAGGATCTTCAGCAGCTACTGTTGAAAGGCGTTCTAAAAAACGTCAAGAACCAGAAGCTGCTGAAGAAGAAGAAGAAGTAGATCTTCATCCTTTGCAAAGAAGGAGGACTAAGGGCAAGAAGAGGGCTGAGGCGGGGACGTCAATTGATGCCGCCATTGATTTGGAGGAGACTCAGGAGGTACCTGTTACGGGTACTTCTGCTGGTATGGGCGGTGTTGAAGGCATCCCTGAAGAAGATGTTGCGGGGGGGGAAACAGAGGGATTCCAAGCTTCTTCTGACCATGATACGGGGGACGAGGCAGGGAGAGTTCAAGCTTCCCCAGTCCGCCCGTCTGAGGATCCCGCCCTGAGCTTGACCACCCGAGGGACAGCCGTTTTTCCCATTGATGTACCAGGGGAATCATCCAGGCGGCTTGTTTCTTTGCCTGAGGCGGGGTCTCGCTTGAATCCCTTTTTATATTTTACAAATACGGGATTCCGCCAGTCAGAGAGGCGTGACCCAGAATTCATTCTCCGCCCCAACATCGACTTTGAGGAGGTACCGGAGGCTGCTGCAGCTGCGAGGTGGCACCTTGCTGAGTTAGATGGTTTCTTGGCTTCTGTTCCCCGGATAGCTGACGTTGCTGCTGAGGCGAACATGTTTCAAGCGTCTTACCACGAGTCTGTGGAAAAGATTCGTAGCTTGGAGCATGACAATGAGCAGCTGTCCGAGGTGATCAAGGCCAAGGACAAACATCTGGACACCGCCGACTCCAATATCAAGAAGTTAATGGAGGAGTTGGCTAAGGTGAAGGCTGAGAAAGTCCAGCTAGAACAACAGAATAAAAAACTGGGCGAGGTGGTGAGTTGACTTTCCCAGGTCAAGGCTGATAACATTCTGCTGAAACAACAAGTTTCAGACTTAATTCAGCAGAAACAAAAATTGGGCGAGGATGTAAGTGAGCTCCAGCAGAAGTTGATTTTCCTTGAACTTGATAAAGCTTCTGCCAAAGATGCCTGGGTGGCGGAGTTAGACCAAGCAACTACAGCGTACACTAACCTTGAAAAACAGGTTGAAGTGTTGCAAGCTGAAAAAGCTACCTCTGATGCCGCCAATGAAAAGCTCGACAAGGATTTACAATCCACGTTGGATGCGGCTGAGGCAGCGATTTATGATGCTTTCAGCATGGCTGTTCGTCAACTCCGTTATCGCCATCCAGGCGTTGCTCTGTCCACCATAGGCATTCATCCTTACTATGAGTTCATCAATGGAGAATTGATGGTGCCTGTTCAAGGGGGTCATGCTCCTGCGCCCAATGACGAATATGTTCTGGCGGACTTGCCTCCCTCTCAAAGTTTAAGCAAACCTGGTGAAGGTCAGGCCACCTCTGCCCAACAAGAAGGGATGCCGTCCGACCCTTAAAGACCAGCTCCTGAAACCCTTCGCCAGCTTTTATTTTTTGAATTTTGTTAATATTGCCTTGTTCCAGGATAGGCTCTGGACTTTTATCAATCCTTGACAATATTAATGAAGCATATTTTCTGCAAATGTATACTTGTTCACAGATGTAGTGTTTAAGTCCGTCGTATTTATGCCTTGTATAATGATATTGAGAAGGCGGAATATTCATCTGAGGACTTAATAAAATATGACTAAGTATAACGAGACGGAATAGCGTTTTTGCAATTCTGGTGAAGTAAAATTCAGTGAGGAGGCGAAGTAGCCTCTTAGGAATTTCAATGAAACAAATTCAGTAATGGGGCGGAGTAGCCCTTTTGGGAATTTAACTGAAGTAATTTCAATAATGAGGCGTAGTAACCTCTTGGGAATTTTATTGAAATGATTTTAATAGCGAGGCGTAGTAGCCTCTTAGGAATTCCCAAGAAATAGATTCCGTAAGGAGGCGGTGTGGCCTCTTAGCAATTTTAATGAGATTGGATTCCGTAAGAAGGCGGTGTAGCCTCTTAGGAATTCCCAAGAAATAGATTCCGTAAGGAGGCGGTGTAGCCTCTTAGGAATTTTGATGAAACAGATTCCGTAAGAAGGCGGAGTAGCCTCTTAGGAGTCTCCATGAGTTGCATTCTGTAAGGAGGCGGTGTGGCCTCTTAGGAATTTCAACGAATTGTATTCCGTAAGATGGCGGAGTGGCCTCTTAGGAATTTCAGTGAAGCACAATTTTACAAGTATTGATCTTACTTGAATTTGTTGGGTAGTGCTTGAGTTGATTGCTCGTGTACTCCGTAAAACATTGGCGGTTTAGGCGGAGTCAAGCTTTGGATGGAATGTTCATCCTTTTGAACTTGGACCGGAGTGAAACTCCTGATCAAATGAAGATTGTTGAATCCAGGATTGCTATGGTGCAGCATATAGCTGTGACACCGATTCATCCTGCAAGAAATTGGTTAAACCTTTGAGGCGGTATGGTGCAGCATATAGCTGTGACACCAATTCATCCTGCAAGAAATTGGTTGGATGTTGGGGTTAGCGTGGTGTAGCATATAGCTGTGACACCAGCTCTTCCCACAAGAAGCCTGCAGGACCTTGGGGGCGAATTAGTGCAGCGTATAGCTGTGACACTAGTTCTTTCCATAGGCGGCCTGTAGGACCTTAGGGTCGGTACGGTGCAGCGTATAGCTGAGACACCAATCCTTTCCCCCCAAGGAGTTTTCTGTACCTTAGGGTCGGTATGGTGCAGCATATAGCTAAGACACCAATCCTTTCCCCCCAAGGAGTTTTCTGTACCTTAGGGTCGGTATGGTGCAGCATATAGCTGAGACACCAATCCTTTCCCCCCAAGGAGTTTTCTGTACCTTAGGGTCAGTATGGTGCAGCATATAGCTGAGACACCAATTCCCCAAGGAGTTTTTGTTGACTCCGTTTGTGAAGCGGCGTTGCATGTTGGTGGATCTTTATGGAATAAAGAGTTATGCATCTGTGCTTCAGTTTTTGGGAGACGTTGTTTTATCTGCATGGGAATAAATTCTGCCATGGATAATCAATTCAATGTTAGAGTGAAGATTAAATGTAGGAAGGCATTTCATTGAGAATAGAACTACATAAAGGATTGAGTTGGGGTATATCTTTTCGAAACCCTTTCAAGGAAAGCATACATAGGAAGATCCTTGAGTTAGGAATAAAAGATCACACCATATTACCCAACTAACTGTAATATACGCGTAAATTTAAGATGTTCCATTTATTTCTGATCGGAGTTCCATCCAAGTTCTCTAGGCGGTATGTACCCTTGCCCAAGACCTCAATGACTCGGTATGGACCTTCCCAATTTGGTGCCAATTTGCCTTGGTGCGCAAATTTGTTGCCAATGTTGGCCCTTCTCAGGACCAAATCTCCCTCTTTGAAACGGCGTTCGCATATGCGTGCATTATACCGTTTGGCGGCCTTTGCTTTGACAGCTTGATCTCTCACAAAGGCTTCCTCTCTCAACTCCGCCAAAACCTCCAATTCGTGTGCGAGGTTCTGTTGGTTAGCTTCCTCATTGAAATGGAGGACTCGAGCTGAAGGAGCTGTTAATTCTATGGGAATAACAGCCTCGACTCCATATGTTAGCCGATACGGAGATTCATTTGTGGTGGAGTGTGGGGTAGTTCGATATGCCCATAAAACGTGGCATAACTGATTTGCCCAGTCTCCCTTTGCCTCACCAAGGCGTTTTTTGAGGCCCTTCAAGATTTCTCTGTTGGCGACCTCTGCTTGTCCATTGGTTTGAGGGTGTTCCACAGAAGAGAAAATCTGCGTGATACTGAGATTTTCTAAGAGTTCAGTGAACTTGCGATCTGTGAACTGGGTGCCATTATCAGTGACTATGCGTTCAGGGACTCCAAAACGTGCAATGATGTTCTCAGAAACGAATCTTCGAGTCCTGGCTGACGTTATGTGCACCACTGCTTCTGCCTCAATCCATTTGGTGAAATAATCGACACCAACTATTAAGTATTTGATACCGCCGGGCGCAGTTGGGAATGGACCTAGAATATCCATACCCCATTGATAGAAAGGCCAGGGCGTTATTGATGATGACATTTCCTCAGCTGGAGTATGGTGAAAATTCGCGAATCGTTGACATTGATCGCATTTTTGAACATATGAGGCAGTGTCTTGCTTCATAGTGGGCCACCAATACCCCGCCCTGAGGATTTTTCTCACTAGACTCCGTGCCCCTGGATGATGTCCACACTGCCCTTCATGGACTTCTTCCAAAACAGCTGGCACCTCGTTTTCATTTATGCAAATTAAGTACGGGACAGAAATTCCTCGGCGGTATAGCTGCCCATCCAGGAGTGTATAATAGGGTGCCTCCCTCCTTAGCTTCTTTCGCTCAAGATCATCCGTGGGTAATTGTCCATTAACAAGATAACGAACTATTGGTGTTACCCAGGAGTTGTCATCAACGGGGCAGCTTTTAATCATATTAATTGAAGAGGGAAGGGATATACTTGGTTCCGCCAAAGTACTCTGTACAATTGTGGTTGTGCACCCCGCCTTCTTTGTGCTGGCTAACCTGGATAGGATATCAGCACGTGTATTTTCTTCGCGAGGTACATGCTTGAAAGTTACTTCATCGAAGCGCTGTTTCAACTCATTGACGCAGTCCAGATATTGTTGCAGTAGAGGTTCTTTAGCCTGATACTCACCAAGAATTTGTGAGATGACTAGTTGAGAATCACTGCATAGGGTGACAGTTTTGGCCCCAATATCTTGTGCTGCTCTGAGTCCGGCTAAGCAGGCTTCATACTCCGCCTGATTGTTAGACGTAGTGAAGGTAAAGTGCAATGAAATTTTAAGATGTACCCCGTCATCACTTTCTACAACGATTCCTGCCCCACATCCTTTGCTGTTTGAAGACCCATCGACGTATACTGTCCAGTGTGAATGATCTGCATCTAGGCTAGAGCCTGTTAATTCAACTACGAAATCTGCTAGGACTTGTGCCTTGATAGCAGTTCTTGGTTCGTAGGATATGTCGAATTCAGAGAGTTCTATGGCCCATTTGATCATCCTTCCTGCCAAGTCTGGCTTGAATAATATAGTACGGACTGGCAAGTCTGTGCGAATCAAGATGGGGTGTGCATGGAAATATGGTCTTAAGCGTCGTGAGGCCCAAACGACTGCAAGTGCTGCCTTTTCAATCTTCTGATAACGGCACTCTGCACCATGCAATGTTTTACCAGTAAAGTACACCGGTCGTTGGCCTTCGACTGTGTCTTTGACCAGGGCCACTGCCAGCGCTTCATCTGAAACAGACAAATAAATGATGAGTTGCTCACCTGGGCTTGGTTTTACCAGGATTGGAGGGCTGGCTAAGACATTTTTCAAGCTCTGGAAGGCCGCCTCTTGCTCTGGGCCCCAATTGAATTTCTTATCCTTTTTCAGCATCTTGTATAAGGGGAGAGAGCGATGAGCCATTTTTGGCATGAATCGTGCTAGAGCAGCGATTTTGCCATTGAGGGATTGTACCTCTTTCAATGTTTTGGGGCTCTGCAACTCTTGTATCACACGACACTTGTCAGGATTAGCTTCTATGCCTCTTTGCGTTAACATGAAACCCAAAAATCTTCCTCCAGGTACAGCAAATGTACATTTTAGTGGGTTGAGTCTCATGTTGTATTGCTGCAAGCGTTGAAAAATGAGGCGTAGGTCTTCAACATGGTCTCCTCCCTCTGGAGTCTTGGCGATGATATCATCAATATAAACCTCCACCAGCTTTGTGTGCATGCCCTCAAAGACCTTGTTGATCATGCGCTGGTAGGTGGCCCCAGTATTCTTCAGCCCAAATGGCATGACATTGTAGCAAAAGACTCCTCTGTCATTGATAAATGCTGTTTTCTCCTGATCATCCTCACACATTGGAATTTGGTTGTATCCGGAGTAAGCATCCATGAAGGATAGATACTTGTATCCTGATGAGTCATCAACCAGTCTGTCAATGTTGGGGAGAGGATAAGGATCTTTGGGACAACATTTATTCAAATCAACGTAGTCTATGCACATGCGCCATTTGCCATTGGCTTTCTGCACCATAACCACGTTGGACAGCCAAGAAGAGTAACGGAGTTCTCTGATGAATCCCGCCTTAAGGAGTTCTTCGGTTTGTTCGCAAGCAGCATTTTGCTTAGCAGGACCCATACGCCGTTTCTTTTGTGCCACTGGCTTAGTTTCAGGATACACCGCCAGGCGGTGGCAACAGAAGTTAGGATCCATACCAGGCATGTCTGCTGCTGTCCAGGCAAAAATCTCCTTGTACTCATGGAGGAGTGCAATCAGTCTTGCTTCCATGTTAGGCTCCAGCTTGTCATTGATGTTAGTAATTTGCTCCGGGGTGCTGCCCAAAACAATAGACTTGGAACCACCATCAGGAGTTGGTTTCAAAGGGTTCAGTGGGTCTATAGAAGACTCCGCCCTGGGATCAAGATCCACCAAGTTGACGGATGCCGCCGCACTGTTTCCTTCGTTCAATTTTCTTTTCTTAGACATGGTTTCAAGCTTAACCATGTTAAGACTTAAATTGTAACAATAACGAGCCATCTCCTGGTCGCCCCTGACAGATGAGACTTGATTATCTTTGTCGATGAACTTGATTAACAAGTGTGGGGTTGAAACGATGGCTTCCATGGCATTCAGAGTAGGCCGTCCAATGATGCCGTTGTATGGGGATTTAACATCAATGACAAGGACCCTGGATTTCACAGTCCTTGCTCCAGGTTCGCCATCGAAGGTAATTCTTGTGTCCAAGTAGCCTTTAGTAGGCTGTTTGGCGCCATTAAAAGCTGTAAGGTCCTGTGTGTAAGGCTGCAAATCAGCATCAGTCAGTCCCATGCGCTTAAAACAGTCATAAAAAATAACGTCGCAGGAACTTCCCTGATCAACTAGGATGCGTTTTACATCCATATTAGCGATCACCGCAATGATCACTACCGCATCATCTCCCTCAGGAATGGTTGGGCCAAAATCATCATCTGTGAAAGTTATAGGCGGAGTCTGAACTCCGTCCCTGAATGGGCGATATTCTTTGTTCTTGCCCTGTACAGATAAGATCATGCGATGATGATTTTTCCGGGCGGTGTTTGAGGGTCCGCCTCCTGTGAAGCCTCCAGCAATCATGTCCACCACCTGCCTTTTACCTCGCGACCTAGGTTCAGGGCTCGGTTCTCGTTGGGCGGACTCCAAAACAATGCCTTTTTGTTTCTCTGACACCGCCGTACGTTTTGGTTCCCGAGTACTATCAGGATCCGGAGAACGATCACGATGTCGCTTTTCAAACTTCTCAGGCTCATCATGAGATTTGCCTTTGAACAGGTAATGTTTCAGTTTACCTTCACGAATGAGCACCTCAATGGTATTTTTGAGTTGCTTACATTCTTCTGTGGTGTGGCCAATTGACTCATGGAATTCATAATATTTCTTTGGGTTTCCACTGCGCCTGATTGGAGGTGGACGTTGAATTCCATAAACATTGAGGGTGGTCCATCCTATTTCACGCAAGATTTGCTCGCAGGTTGTGTTCAGTGGTGCATAGTGAGCAAAATTGAACACGCGTCTGTCCTGCTGTTTGAAAGGTTGGTTCCCTACTTTGTCCCTTTGGTGGGACTTGTCATTCTTCAACAATTTATCTTTCCCTTTGTCTTGAGGTGGAGTTACAGGGAGTGGTTTACTGCGAGATGCAGTGGCTTCCAGATGCATCTCAATACCCACGTACTTAGACGCCTTCCTGCGAAATTCCTCCATCGTGGTTGGAGGTCCCTTTGCCAAAGACAAAGCGAAAGGTGACTTTGGTTGCATAGCTTCTATGAGAATATGCAACTGGATTGCCTCAGTCAGATCAGGGACCATGGCTGCTTCCTTGTAAAATCTCTTAAGGAAATCCTTCAGAGATTCTTTGTCGCCTTGTTTGATCTGAGCCAAGGTATGAGAGGTTCTGGGTGCATCCCTGGAGATCACAAAGTGGCTTCCAAAAGTTGAGGCCAGCTCCTCCCACGAATCAATGGAACCTGAAGGTAAGCTCTTGAACCAACTAAGAGCTTCGCCTGTAAGGGTTCTGGGGAACATTCTGCACATGACATCCTCCTCAGCCCCTAGAAACATGGCCTCGTAGATATAAGCATCTAAATGCTTAGAGGGATCTGTTTCCCCAGTATATTTCTCTATAGAAATGGGCTGCATAGTTTGCAAATGTTTGGGTACATGTGCATTCATGAGCCTTTTGGAAAATGGGATGCTCATCTTATACCCTGAGGGGGATGCGTTTGAGCCTGCTCTCCTTCCTTCTTGATGCTGAGCATTCACCAGTGGGAGGCTTCGTTGCTCCTCCATGTATGTAGGAATACGAGAGTAGTGAGGAGTACTTGATTCCTCCTGCATGTGTGGTTCATGATGTGGCTGTCTTGCAGGACCAGCTTTTTCATGCACTGGGTTTGCTTTTTCGCGACGAAGTTCCGCAAGTTCTTCTCTCAACATTGGAATCATGTCATCTCTTGGATCTAGAGAATCGGCTTGCGTTCCTTTTTTCTGAGCATCATCATCGAAGTTAAGACGTCTGGGATTGCGTGGAGGAGAATCCTCGTTCCCCATCTCTGGTCCTTGTCTCTCCATTGATGATGAAGATTGATCAAAGATTGTGGGATTACCTAGTTTACAGGTCCCACCGGGCGTGCCAATGAACTGTTCTTTACAGGGGGTGTAGAAGTATGCTTGTAGAACAACTCAAAATATACATATAAATGTGTTTTGATACAAAGCAATGTGTGTATAAATATAAATACGGAGAGTCTTTGTATGCTGAGGCGGAGTGTAATATACTGCGGGGCGGTGTCACAGTCCGCCTGACGGGATCTGCATTGCCTTGACCCAATTGGGGGTGGTACCTGCAATCGTTCTCCGACGCTCAAGTCAGTATTTCAGAATACTTAGAGACTTAGAAAGACAATCAGAGAGAATTATGCAAGTAAGAGAGTGTAAGGTTCAGAGAATGGAAAAAGGATCCCTTATACCTTTTCGAGAGAGGTTTATATACCTGTTACTGGTGCTGCATTATTGGTAGGACCCGCTCCTTGTCTTAAGGCATAATGCTGAAAAGGTAGTGGGTCCCTGCGCCGTTTACATGCACCATTATTGTAGTAGGTATCACAACTTGTCTGGAAAGCGTTAGTGCTTTAATATTTTATTGTTATTTCCCTTTATGCGTGACAGCGTGATTCCCATTATTAACCTCTCAAGACAGAGTCAATCTCGTGCCGGGGTTGTGAGTATGGGCTCGCTACGCAGTAGGGGAAATTCGGTATTCCGCCAATGTTGAGCCTATGGCTTGGCGGAGTAACAACTTTGGCGAGGTTACATTCCTTGACGGAGTAACATGCCTGGACGGAGTTACATTCCTTGGCGGGGTAACGTGCCTGGGCGGAGTCATGAACCTTGGCGGCGTTACTTGCCCTGGCGGTATGCACTCCGTATAGTATTTGTAGTGTATTTGAAGAGTACTTCTCTTTATTCAAAATGCTGATCTGGCAAGGCATTAAAGCCATGCTCTTGGGGGCCGGTGTTAGGACCGGATTAGAAACATTGGTAAAAATTCCTCTACTTTAATTAGTGATGTGTTATATGTTGGAGGACTCAAGCATAACTTGCTTAGCATAAGTCAATTATGTGATAAAGGATATAGAGTATTATTTGAATCAAATTGCTGCATAATTGAAAATAAGCTAAACAAGGAAGTTAAGTTTGTTGGCAAAAGAATTGATAACATTTACATCATTGATATTGATAGTTTGTCTTCAAATGATAGTTTGACTAGAGAGGATGAATCTTGGTTATGGCATAAAAGAATAGCACATATACATATAGACCATTTAAACAAACTTGTTTCTAAAGAATTAGTAATTGGCTTACCAAAGCTCAAATTTGAAAATAAATTTTGTGATGCATGTCAAAAGGGAAAACAAGTAAAGGCATCTTTTCAAGCTAAAAACGTTGTTTATACTCAAAGGCCTTTATAACTTTTGCACATGGATTTATTTGGACCGTCTAAAATAAAAAGCTTTGGTAGTAATTACTATAGTCTAGTTGTAGTAGATGATTATTCAAGATATACATGGACCTTGTTTCTTGGTCACAAGAATGAAGCATATCATGCATTCAAGAAACTAGCCAAGATTATCCAAAATGAACAAAACTCAAAGATTGTATCCATAAGAACCGATCATGGGGGAGAATTTGTATTTATATGTTGATGTAGGTTTTGATAATGACACAACAAATGAAGAAATATTAAGGATGTTGTCAAGCTATTAAATTTGATGAACAATCAAGGACTTGAGTCAAGGCATTCATAAAGGTCTAAATCAAGTGAAAAATGATCAACAAAATGCCCAAGAATCAAAGAAACAAAGAACCATGAGCCAAATGATCAAAAAAGGGTCCAAAATGCATCAAAACATAAGGAACAACATGAAGAATCGATTCATTGTGCAAGAAATAAAGTAGGAATCGATTCACCACATGGGGAATCAATTCATGAAGCCATAAATGCGTGGGAATCAATTCACTAGAAGCTAGAATCGATTCATGACGCCATAAATGCGTAGGAATCGATTCACTAGCAGCAAGAATCGATTCATGGTGCCAAAAATGCTGGGAATCAATTCACCTGTTAAAGGAATCGTTCATGGAAATTGAAAACAAATGGGAATCGATTTATTGATCATTGGAATTGATTTATATGCCTGTTAGAAGCCAAAATACACGCTGGAAATCCATTCATGCACAGATTCATTCAGTTTAAATTCAAATGGAAACAGCACTGAACGCACTAGGCAAATTACGCATCGCACTATGAATTAAACAATTGAAGATAGACGCTCCCTTGCTCCACTTGCATTGCATCGAAGGGAATAAATTAATTGTAAGAGCCATACCAACATTTGCTATGAATGGAGAAGGAGAAGAAGGATTCAAACACACCACTGGAGAAGTAGTTCCTTCGTTCCTTTCTTCTTCCTCCCTCCGTTACAATTTGCTCTCTTTATTCCTTAATTTGCATAATTTCTCTTTAAGAGTTATTTGAGAGTTAGAGAGAAAATATTTTGAGTGAGCTAAAATTTGCATATCCTCTCTTTCAGAGTTACCATTTTGTTAGTGCTTAAATTTGTATATCCACTATTTTGGAGAGTTATTCTTGTACACTTAAACACCAAAAATCTTAGAGTTGTGGGTTGGGTTTCAACCTTGTAAATTGTGAGATTGAGAGATTGGGTGGGGTTCCCTTGTACTTGTGAGAATTGGGTTCTTGAGTGTGGGACACTAGGAAGCCGCGATTGCTCAAAGTTGTATCTCTAATCTCTAATAGTGGAAATCCTCTAAGTGGGTTGCTTAGAGGCGAGACGTACACCGGTGTGGTGGAACTCGTATATATCGGTTTGCAAATCTCTTTTCCCTAAACTCATTTAATTTGTGCACTTAACTTGCTTGCTTGATTTATTGTATTATTGCCAATTAATTTGGACTAAGTGCATGTTATATTAAGTTGTAAATTATTTCGATTAACATTGTTGAAATTAGCTTTAAGTAATATTCTTGAATTAATTTGAAATCTTTCTAAGAACCATAAATAGTGTTATGATTAATTTGATTCCATTTCTTGAATATTACTTAGACCTTTTAAGTGCTTATTATTTTGTCTTGTGTATAAATTGTTACTACTTACCATTAAGTTTATCAGCTTCAATAAACATAGTAATTGAAGAATCAACTTCAAAAGCATTCAAAGTAAAATTTTTTTAATACTCAATTCACCCCCCCTCTTGAGTACTTGAGGCCATTTGGTTAACAAGTGGTATCAGAGCTTGACTCTTGGTAGATCAAGCTTAACAGCTTCAAGAGAACAAATGGCCTCAAATTCTCTAAACTTTTTTCTCGAGGGTGGTGCCACAAATAGACCTCCCGCTTTCAATGGTGAGGGCTACGCGTTTTGGAAAGCAAGGATGAAAATTTTTGTGCAATCAATTGACTTAAAAGTATAGAATGCTATTGAAAATGGTCCTTTTGTACCTATGCATACTGTTAATGATAAACAAGTTGAAAAACCTATGGATGATTGGACTAGTAAGGAAGAGAATAAAGTACAATATAATTACAAAGCAAAAAATCTTATCACTTTAGCCTTAGGTCCCGATGAGTTCTTTAGAGTAGTTACATGTAAATCTGCTAAGGATATGTGGGATACCCTTCAAGTAACTCATGAAGAAACTAGCGATGTTAAGGACTCTAAGATTAGTACTTTAACTAGTCAATATGAAATTTTTAGAATGAATTCCAATGAATCTATTTTAGAACTTTAAAAGAGATTTACTTTGATTATTAATCATCTTATTACACTTGGTAAATCTTATACTAACAAGGAACTTATCCACAAAGTTCTAAAAAGTCTTACTAGGGAATGGCAACCTCTTGTTACGGCCATCAAGCAATCTCCCAATATATATGATATGTCTCTTGCCACTTTTTTTGGTAAACTCCAAGAACAAGAACAAGAATTGAAAGACTTGAAACAAGCGGAGGAAGAAGAAAAAGTCTCTAAGAAGAAAGGGCTAGCTCTCAAAGCCACCTCAATTGTTGAAGATGAATCCGAGAGTGATCTTGATGAGGATGAAGAGTTAAGCCTATTCGTGAAACATTTTGGAAAGCTTATGAAGAGAAAACGCTTCCAAAGGAACTTCAAATCACAAGGTAAGAAACCTAATCCTAAAGAAAATTCTACTTCACCTACTTGCTTTGAATATGCAAAGGAAGGACACTTTAAGATAGATTGTCTAAACCTAAAGAAGAAAAACAAAGAAAGAAAAGAAAGGAGAAGAGCATATATCGCATGGGATGAAAATGAGATAAGTAGCTCGGACGATTTGGAAAATGAAGAAGCGAACCTCTGTCTTATGGCCAATCACCAAGATGAAGAAGATGAGGTAAACTTTCATGACTTAGATAAGGAAGAACTACTTGATGCTCTTGAAGAATTGTATGATAAATTTATGAAAGTGTCTAATAAGCATAAATTATCTAGAAAAACCATTAACACTCTTGAGATGCACCTTATGGAAGTTTGAAAAGAAAATGAATGTTTGAAAAATGAATTAGTAAATGTTCAAGCATGCTCTAGGACTAAACCTTATGAATTTGTAAAGAAATGTGTCATGCTAGAAACTAAGGTTTTGGACTTGAATAAAACTCTAGAAAAATTTACAAATGGTAGAGACAACTTAAATGTTTTACTTGGTAAACAATGGTGTATGTTTGATAAAACGGGTTTAGGTTTCAATGCCATTAAGAAACAAAAGAATTATAAGAACTTCTTTATACCACCTAGTAAAACTTCATCACCTTTCATGAAATGTAATCATTGCGGTTTTAAAGGTCATAATGCAAACACATGAGTATCAGGGTGCCACTCGCTCAAGCGGGAATTTCATTCGCTTGGGCGAGCCAGCGTAGGCACGCTTGGGCGACGCTGAGAAAGGCTGAACGAATGAAGTTTTTATGCATCAGGGGCTCCTCTCGCTTGAGCGAGCCCCATCTCGCTTGAGCGAGATATAAAAGAAATCATTAAGCGAGCCAGCGAGACGCTTAAGCGAAGGAGGAGGTAAGTATTAGGTACCAATCTCGCTTGAGCGGATCATGACCCGCTTGAGCGAGATTGTTCTAGAAGCGTTGGTAACTCTCTGGTCGATTTTCGCTTGGGCAAGGCATCTCTCGCCTAGGTGAAAATCGTCCAGTATCTAAAACTCTTCCCCCTTGCTTGAGCGACCATCCACCCGCCTGAGCGAAAATCGTCCAGAGGCTAAGCTCTGATTCTCCATCAATCTTGCTTGGGCAAAATTTTCATCCGCCCGGGCGAATTCGAGCCAGTGACGATTCCCCTGTTTCATAACGATCTCGCTCGAGCGAGATTCCCACTCGCTTCAGCGAGTTTTACAGGAATTATGCAGAAACGAGAATTCCTTCAACTTAGCATATGAAATATTATTTTCTACTACTCTAACTCTTCCTAATGCATCATATTGCTTCATTATTCATCTATAAATTCTATCAACTTCATGAAGCATTATAGTTTGAGATTTACTTCATCTTTTCATGGGATCAAGCAATCGACAACATGATCACTAAATTATCATTCACTCTAGGCATATACTCTAAATTCAACATCATTTAACATGCTCTATAAAATAGTACAAATTCACATACATACATTCCTTCATTTAACTTGGCATCATCAAGCATCACCATTGTATCCTTTACATCATTTGGGTCATGAATGAAAATTGGCCATACACACATCCAATTTTCTTCCATGACCTCCAAAATCATCAACTAATCACAAAATTGAGTATATGAACACCATATACCCCACAAAACGATTTCATGCCGGCCAAGGCTCACACATTCCTATTCCATATTTACCTTCTTCAAACTCGGCCTCCAAAATGGTAGGATTTAAGTCATACCTACATCAACCTTAAAAATAGCAATGGGGAGGTGAGTAACATAATCCAAATGAATTAAAGTCATACATTACAATGAAATACATGTACACTTACACATATAGCACATCTCACACAACATCATACATCGTCTATGAACAGATTTCATAATCTCAAGTATACATCCACAATTTCATTCATTTGGATCACCAAATACATACATAGGGTTAGTATCCAACTCTCTCTCCCTTTTCACTTCTCATTCATCCATTTGCCACTAAGGGCTTTCATCTAGGCATATCTCCAACTATATGCAAATGCTCTTAAAGCTAATGCATATGCACAAGGATTTCTCATCAAACAATACAGATCTGACTATGGGATTACAACATCATATCAATTGGTGGGACAAGCATAGGTGTGCTACTATGCCTCTACTGCAGTAGTAAATTGTGTACACATATATCTTAATTTATGCATGCTCAACATCATCAAAATTTTACTGGTACCAAACCGCTCTCGCCCATCTGTAGCACTAGTCACCCCGTGAATTATGGATCAACAACGTGGCCTCATCTACAACAAGTGCTACGGGCCCCTCTCAAACACACATCGAGAGAGCCGTGCCCCGTCGGACACCGAGGTAACTCGCTCACCATAGAGTCGCCCGCCCACTGGGCCCGCCACATAGGGTGCCTCGTCACCATACTATGGACAGCTTCGTGACTCACACACCGAGTCACAGGGGAAAACAACAATACGCTCGTGCACTGAGCCACCCTCCCACTCGGACCACCTAGTGGAACCCCCTAATATTCCACATAGACAGCTATGATATGCCATGGATGCTATGCAAATACAAATCAAATGCATCCTCTCACTGTGCATCCTAGATGTCGCTCCACATTCAATCATTCACCACCACTACTTGGTGGATTTCAATATTCTCATCATCCTCAATTATTTTCAATTCTCCTCAATACTTATACTCATTAATAGTTAGTGGCATACACATTCATCAATTCAACATACATCTTTGGGATATTTCATACCATAGATTCAATTCACACATAATTTATCATCATTATATTTAACATTTCATAACATGTACAAGACATGCTATAATCTCATTTTCATTGTTTGTTAGACTTCGGGAATTCCTTCCCATCAAGCCACCATTATTAAATTCAAAGGCTACCAACCACAATAGCCTAAATCTTCATATAACTCTATCTACCAACATTCGTATTTCTCAATGTCATACATTTCTCCATAAAACATGCTCTTGAACCAATTTTAACCATTTTCCTCAATTCCTCATAGTTAGGGTTCCTCCAAAAACCCAATAACTCCCATTAATGTATCATCAATCTCCATTCCCTACATCATTAATGCACCAACCACCATTAACCTCTCATAAATACTTACATTTATGACCACCCACCTTAGGGTTTAAGCATTCATTGCTCCTAATAAACACCTATGTACATGCATTACATCTCTAAATCATAATACTCCATAATATCATCATCAATCCATCCAAAAATGATAAAAGGGGCTTACCTCACACCCAAAACAAAATGGGTTTTCAAGGGAGAGGAAAGTTACATGAAAATGAGAGGAAGAGGAGAGAAGAACTCCAAGCTTCTTCAATGAAAATGGAGGAGATGAAGATAGCACAAGTTATGCATAGGGTTTTGGGAGAAGGAAGTAGAAGAAGAAATGAGGAAAAGATGAAGAAGAGAAGAAGTGAGGTGTTTTGCCCTAAATGCTTCAGCAAACTCACGTGGGAAAAGGAAGAGAATTTAGGGCTTTTACTTTTAATTTCATCCCATTCATTAAAGATTCACTGTTTTATAACCAACAGGCTCTTCATTCGGGCTCAATACCTCATCTAAAAATTATTCTGAACACATATTCAGATTCCTAATATTATCCTTAACAGCCCTGACCAATATCATCTCATTCAGAGATACTTGGTCCGACACCCATATCTCAACCGGGCTTATTTTCAGTTTAACCGGTCCCCATAAATCACCAACAATTCCTAAAATTCTTAATTTAAATAATTTCAATATATTGGGACATTAAATAATTCATATTAGATTTGTCAATATTTATTTTCTTTGATTTAACTCTATATTTTAAAATTTGGGATGTTACACATCCCAGGCACTGTTGAAGGCGGGGAGTGATTGCTGGTGCATAGGCATAGATAAGAAGCGGCTCCTAGCAAGCTTGCAATGGAAGGGACACATGAACGAACCGAATACATACCAGAATAAGAGGGATCCAAAGACTGTATAGGTATGGGACTATATAGTTGAGGATAGCTTAAAGGAATGAATTCATACTACCTATACCAACAAATGCATTAGTCTTTTCGGTGGTCCATCATATAAGGACTCTAAAGTTAAGTGTGCTTAACTTGGAGTAATTCTGGGATGGGTCCCCTCCTGGGAAGTTCTCGGGAAGTGTGTGAGTGAGGACAAAAACACACTGAAAAGATAACATGTTGGTTTGTGGGGAGAGTCTTTCATTCTTGAAAAGTGGTTGGGGCGTTACAATAGATGTTAGGGACATTTATGCCTTACTATGCATGTGAAAAATAGAGGTTTAAAGCAAGCTAATACTCCCCTTACCTTAGGGATTTTCGGCCTCAAGGAAAAAAACACCAAGAGCTTTAAGGCTTGCTTCAAGATCACCTTTTGTTGCTTTAAAAGAAAAGAGAAGATGAATACTTAGTGGATGGTATTTGACGTGAAGATGATGATAAGGAGTAGAAAAAATATTATTATTTTTGGAAGGTTTCAAAAGAAGGTGAAGTGTTTAGGAGGTGTTATCTCTTGCATGGAGACTAGATGTAATGGAATGGTTTGGGCTTGATGATGATGGGGGGATGGTGGTGGTTAATGTGAGTTTGGGAGGGTAGAAGATAAGGAAAGCTTGCTGGAATTTTACAAGACTTAGAGAAAAGAGAGAAGTTGGAAGAAGTAAGGGTTGCCTAGGAAAAATGATAATTTCTTGCATGGACCAAGTGAGTGGAAGGGAGAGGTGTGCAATTCATGCAATGCTAGGTGTCAAAGGCAGCTGATGGAGTAGTAAGGAAGGAGTTTGCATGGGCTTGGCAAGTGTCTAAGGCTTGTAGCAATGTGATTGGTCCATTTGCATACATGGCTAATGTGTCAAGAAACAGGGGCAGCAACTTGTTCTAGTTTTTAAGGTATATTGTGGGCTGAATTTGAGAAAATACCAAACATGAAAATTGTAGATATTTTTCTTATCTTTAAACTGGTATATGGCATAAAACTTTTCATCAAGAAACGAGTGAGATATAGCCCATTTATGGAAATAGTGTAGAGTTGTTATGGAATTAATGTTTCTTACAAGAAATAATGTTCTGGGCCAAATTGGTGGAGAATTGGCCTTCATGCCCTTCATCAAAGTTGTAGGTAATTGAGTTTATAAAACTTCAGCAAAAGAATCATTCGATTACATGGTTATACGAGTGAGAAACGTGAAAAATACTAAACATAGTGTAGGCTGCCACTAGGAAAACGTGAGTTAGTGTGGTATCTTAAATTTTGGGATTTATTGAGTGAGAATTGGCTTTTATGGTCAATATCAAAGTTGTAGATAATTTTGATATGGAGATTTTGAGACAAGAACGACTTGATCCAATAATAGGAGAGGAAAGTATGCTCAAAATACGTACAGGTGCGTAGTTTGGCCTATACGGTTAACTTGGAAGTAAAGCTTCTAGGTCAGACGACTAAAAACAGGGGTCGAGCCCTTTAAGAAAATCGCTAAATATATTCTGCGGGATAGACTGAGGTAGAAATGACTTGGCTCAACTGCTTCGGGTAACTTCTTGGCCAGAATCGAGGGAAATCACACAATTTAATAACTTAAAACAATAAGATTTAAGTATTCCCATTAAATCACTAAACTCTTTTTAATTAATTAATCATTGTTATTATTATCATTATTATTATTAACATAATTGTTACTATTATTATCATTATTATTCACATAATTAAACTAAAGATACTCACCTCTAAGTCATTAAATTTTTTAGAGTACTAATCAGCTATCATACACAAGCAGGTCGGTCGTAGCCCAATCATTAATACACAAAAAACTTAACATATAAATAAGGTATCCGGTCTCAGGGACCCATTTCACAAAATAAGGGCTGTTACAAATGTGGTCCGATCATGACATAGGATTAATGAGGTAAACTAATCTGTGTCTGTATGCATCATGAAGTACATGAGAAATGTGATCTGATATGTTATGTGTGAAATATGGTGTGGTAAATAAATAAAACTGGTGTGATGCATCTGATGCATTATATTATGATGGATTAATCGAAATAAAATAAGGAAAGAAAAATAAGGAAATTTGTCAATAGGGATCCTGAGGTGACTAATTTGTGAAAATGATATGATGGTAGAAATCAGATCCGATATGATGATAGGCGCTGCGGTGCCAGTATACCCCATGGTTTTATGAACGTACTGAATTCATAAAGAAAATAAGAGTGAATAAAGAAAAGTATTTGATGAAATAGGCCTGACATTAAGAATAAAATGGAGTCATTGAAAGGACCCTACCAATGACTAAAGAAAATGAAATTGTGTGTTTTATGCATCATTATGGAGTATAAGGGTGATGGATGAATACCTCCCTAGAGCATAACAACGATAGGGTACGCTAAGGAACCTCGACGTTCTGACCCTATGGGTGGTCTTGGGAGTATACCGGAGTGGATGCCCAATGGTTTAGAGTCACCCCTAAGACCGGATAGCCCGTGGCAACTCTGGTATACTTTGACCCAGAGTGAAGGTTACCATGGTTGTGTAATGCTTGTTTTGACCTGTTTTGGATCCATGATTGATTGTAGGGCTGCGTGTCCTTAATCTTTTGTTAGAAATAGAAGAGGCGAGCTCCGGTTGCTCTAGTGGACAGAAAGGATAAGGTGGGATTAGTATTGATTGAGTGAGATTGAGGAGGAGAAGATGGGCCCGCATGCATCATGATGGCTAAAACAAAGATTGAATAAATAAAATGAATTCATGCATTGCATTATTTTATCTGTGTGGGTTATGATTGTTATGATTGAATTAGTATTTTATGTAAAATAACTAGTGGTGAAGGGGGGAGCAGAGAGTTGAGTATTCAAGGATGATGGATAAGGATGAGTTAGGAAAGACAACTTAGAATAAACTAATTAGGAATCCCTGATAAATAAGATGAATATTGTTTGCAAGTTGTGTTAATTGTGTGGGAGGGATGTCAGTGATGACAATTCTCCATTTGTTTTGGAAGCAGAGACTCACCCTTACGCTAATTTTTCTAAACTTTGGATTAGACTATACACTCGGGATCAACACAGACTTCGCATTGAGAGTCAACTAGATTCTGCTCAGGCTACAGGCGATTAGTGTTGATGATTGTCTTTTCTTTTATGGGATCCTGTATGTTACTTTACTTTAGCATGTACAGTTACTTTTATAACCATGTGTTATATATGACTATGTTATACATATCATGTATCTGTTCCACCAAGTTTTCTTGTACAAACGAAAATTCCATGTTTTTCTAAAACTCGTAACCTCTCAGTTGACCAGGATAATCTGGTGGAAGGGATTGTCCTAGTTAACCGAGGGTGTTATAATTGAAGGTATCAGAGCATGGTCGATTCAACAGGCTTGGGGAATGGTTCACTATACCTCGTTGTACTCTGCAAGTTGTCTACTTTATAGTCAATAGGACTTGTGTGGTAGGAACTACTTGATTAACCTCAAGTAGTTGAAGCATCAGACAGGGATACCAAAAGTCAATAACCAAGGTTACCTTGATACCTATAGAGAGTGTAGAGAATTTTAGGGATTAAATTATTAAAAGTTAGGGAAAGTGTAACAGCCTTGGTTTTTGAGAATAGAAACCCAGACCCTCAAGACTCCTAAGGATACTCTATTGAGCCTTCAATTCAAAGCTTGAGGCTTTGGCCTGTTCCTGAACAATTTTAGTATTAGAAAATAGTGAAAAGAAAAGCTAGTTGAGCTATTAAATACGAGATATAAGGAATACCAAGAGAATACAAATGAGAAAAACCCAACTCAAAAGGATACAAAAATTAGAAGAATGATAAACGCACATAATGATGAGTGAGAGAGGCCAAGATAAGGGAATAATAGTAATAATGTTTAATAACGCTCTTTGATTAGAGACAATATATTTATAATAATTATTTTGTTTAATTAGTTGATGATTATTTCCTGCTAATATTTAATTTAACATATAATTAATTTAGTACTTAATGATTAATATTCAAATTTAAAATTAATATTATATATTTAATTAATTATTTTAAAAATATATAAATATTTACGATAATATTTTATTTTTAGTGATTTAATTCTTTATTTGTTGATTTCAAAATTATATATCTAGATTACTTATTTATTTAATAATTTTGTTTAATAATAAAATATCGTCAGGTTCCCAGATTTGAATTGTGGGGACCCGGTGAGCGATTCAATTCTAGCACTTCGGCCTGAGACTAGTCATCCAACAGGAAAACTAGTCCTATTAGGACCCTCATGTAGGGAATCGAGGATGACAGACTCGGTCCGATAGGCCTAGCCAGTGCCTCAAGTACCTTCCCCAGTTGATCATGTATATACTTCGGGATATCCAACAGTAGCATGGTCAGTCCATGGTGACTCGTTTCAATGAGTTAGGAACTTTTCCTAAAGGAACCAAATCCTAATTCGGACCCTACCTACCTCATTTCTCAAAGAAACGATTATTCAAATTGAACCTTCGAACCCGGCTTAAGTACCTTCAGTATTTAGGGCCTAACGTTCTCATACGATCTTAGACACGAATGATTTTAGTCCTGATCTCTTCATTGCAAAGAGATCTATAATCTCTATTTCTAGCCCTGAACCTCGATTCCTACTCTATCATCCTTAAAATCGAGACCAAGTATTTATACTATTAAAAGCTGTTATTTAATTCCTTTAAACTACACATGGTTCACTCGAAAAATCATAACTTTTTCCTACAACCTTTGATTCATGCAAGCTCAACCTCGTAATTTCCATAACAAAACTCTCTACAACTTTTATGCAGACCTCGAAGGCTAGATCCTTACCAATCGATACAGTTTTCTCAATCTTTGCGAACCTGTTCTGATTTCACATCAATACTATACACTTTTAGGGATGATAAGTGTTGATTAAGCATTGATTTCATGACTCATTTGAACTAATTTTGTAAAGACTTGAGCTAAATTGATGAATTATTGAAGGAAGTGAGCATGAATCTTTTACGTAGTGATGGATAGGTGTATAAAAGAAATATTGTGTTAAAACTCTTGGAAAGTTGCAGGAAATTCAACAGGAAAGCAGGGCAAGCTTAAGCTTGAGCAAGCAAGCTTAAGCGTGAAAAATCAAGCTTAAGCTTGAGCAGGCAAGCTTAAGTGTGAAAAATCAAGCTTAAGCGTGAAAGAGCAAGCTTAAGCGTGAAAGAGCAAGCTCAAGCGTGAAAGAGCAAGCTCAAGCGTGAAAGAGCAAGCTCAAGCGTGATCGGGAGCATTTGAAGATAGCAAGCTCAAGCTTGAACAACCAAGCTTAAGCTTGAGCAAGCAAGCTTAAGCTTGAACAAGTTGGAGAGCATCAGGACCCCTCACGCTTGAGCGTGAACACTAGGCGCTTAAGCGTGGAATGATAAAAATGGAAGCCTAAGCGTGGATTAAGCGTGGGCAAGTGTGAAGTTGGACAAGGAAGGCCACGCTTGAGCGTGGCTGCAGTGGTTTAAGCGTGAAACATTTAAATAGTATCAGGACCTTTCACGCTTGAGCGTGACCATCAAGCTCAAGCGTGACTTATACAGCATGGGTCTTTTAATTCTTTATTCACCAATGATGCGATGCCAACTCACGCACTTTCTTGTGTTTCTACAAGTCTCTGAAAGATGCTGCATGGGTTCTACGCAAGTAGGCATGGGAAGTTAGAGCATAACCTCTATAAATCAAGCTGCAAACAAAATTAGATTCATCCCCTGTATTTCCCTCACAATCCAACTTTTTCCATTATTTTCTGTATTCATATTTTGAAGGTGAAAATGCAAAGCATGAGTAACTAAACTCCCTTATGGGATTGGCTGTAATCCATTCAACACTGAAGTAATGTTGTTGTAAGTTTTTATTTAGTAATGAGATTTGATAAGTTTCTGTATTTCCTTTTGCGTTTAATGCCTGAAAGTACTTGATCACTATTTTCTTATTTTAAGTTTTCTCAAGTATGCTGGGAAGTGACTTTTGAAAGCAGATCTGAAAGAAATACTTATTGTGAGTAGGTAGCCAGGGATGGCGTCTAACGCAATAAACGTCAAAACAATCGATCGATAATGTTGGGATGATTTCAAAGTGACTGAGGGATCAGCGGTTTGAAATTATTCTTATGAATTTTGTAGTCAAGGGATCGATACAAATGACTGTGATTGTGACGTAGAAATTATTTTTTTCGATTTACTTATATAAAAACCTATGCAGCTTACAGAAGGTGAAGATGTGATGAAGCCAATCCCTGTTTTACCAAATTGATTTCTCTCAAAAACCATTCACTGTTATCTTTTGCAAAAATTTCACTCTCTATTATTTATTACTTTTTCAATTAGCAACATTTATCCAGAACAAAACCTTCTGTCAACTCAGTTCAAAGCTAAGATTTTCATGCTAATACCTCCTCAGTGGAACGACAACTATACTATATTACAACCTCTGTGTTTAAACTTGGCACATTCATTTCCTTGAGTTCATATTATACAAACTTGATTCTCTTTCATTGAACTCTTCATTCCAATATATCAAAAGCAATATCGCCAAGTTTTGGCGCCGCTGCCGGGAAGGTGATTTAAGTTTGAATATTTTAGCATTGAATTGACAAGACAGTGTAAATTAATTTGTTTTTATTTTTTTGTGTAGTAACTTTGCTATTTTGAGTACTTGATTTATGATCTTGAGAGGACAGGGTACAAAAGAACAACTTGTATTTGATCCAGAGATAGACAGGTTCCTCAAGAAAATCAAGAAAGCCAAGCAGAACTTCCACGTAGGACAAACTTCCTCTGATACAATGGATGTCAACAGCAACAATCAAAACCCACCAAGGAGAACACTTGGAGACTATGCTTTACAACAAGGGCCAAGACATTTCTCAAGCATTATAGTTCCAAACACTGTCAGAGCACTAGAAATGAAACCAGCATTTCTTAGTTTGATTAGTTCACACCAATTTACTGGAATGTCAAGTGAAGATCCGTATACTCACTTAGCCACATTCTATGAATTGGTTGGAACCATGGGATTTAACCAAGATGTTATTGATGCTGCATATTTAAGACTATTTCCTTTCTCTTTAGCAGGAAAAGCAAAGGAGTGGTTACAATCTCATCCAAATCAAAGTTTGAATAGCTGGAACATAGTTGAAGAAAAATTTCTACAAAGGTTCTTCCCTCCATCTAGATTCATCAAGGCCAAATCAGATATTACAACATTTAGACAAGGCCAAGATGAACCTTTTTGTGAGGCATGGGAACGCTTTAAATCACTGCTCAGAAAATGCCCAAACCATGGACTTGAAGATATTGCACAGCTTAATATTTTTTACAGTGGTTTAAGGGCTGACACTAAAATGATTTTAGATGCAGCAGCAGGAGGAACAATGATGACAGTGGATGCTGACCAAGCCACAAGGATAATAGAAGCTTTATCCTCAACAGACTACCAAGTTCAACATGATCGTCATCAAGTTCAAAGGAAAGGAGTCCTTAACTTAAACACCACAGATGCCATTTTAGCACAGAACAAAATTTTGACCCAACAATTAGAAGCATTGACCAAAAAGATATCCAATCTTCCACAACAATTACGTGTAGTACAATCATCACAACCAGGGCAACAACAAATACCTGCAACATGTAACTTTTGTGGAGAAAATCATCTCAATGAGAACTGTGGCTCACAAGAAGCAACTGTATACTTCATGAACAACCAAGGAAGGTCTGGTAATTTCAATTCAAATTTTTCTAACCAACCATTTCAGGGATGGAGAAGTAACCAAAACCAAGGCCAAGGATGGAAGCAAGAGCCCAGCTCTTCAAATAAACCATATCAAAATAATGGTCATTCTTTGGTGGAGAGAACTTCTAGATTAGAGGACACCTTGGAAAAATTTATGCAAACTTCTTTAGCAAGTCAAAAGAATAATGAGGCATCGCTTAGGAACTTGGAAACATAAGTGGGACAGCTAGCTAGACAACTTGTTGAGAAACAGAAGCCTCAGTATGGAGCAAACACTGAAGCAAACCCAATAGAGCATTGCAAGGCTGTGACCACACTGACTGAGGAAATAACTGAGGAAGAAGATGGACATGATGCTATCATCTCTGAAGCAGTACCTCATAACACCAAAGATCCAGGGAGTTTTTCTATTCCTGTCACTATTGGAAATCTTTCAAAAAGTAAAACTTTATTAGATCTTGGTGCTAGTGTAAATTTGATGTCATTATCCACACTTAAAAGTATAGGGGATTTCTCAGTAAAGCCAACAAACATGACTTTAAAAATGGCAGATCAATCAATAAAAACCCCTTATGGTATTGCTGAAAATGTTGAGGTCAAAGTTGATAAATTTGAATTTCATGAGAACTTTGTTGTCATAGATATGGAGGAAGATTCTGAAGTCCCTCTAATACTGGGGAGACCATTCTTGAAAGCGGCCAAAGTCATCATAGATGTGGATGACAGAAAAGTAAAAATTCGAGTGCAAAAAGAAGAAGCTGATTTTGCTATTGAAGGTGCACTTGAAAAACAGATTAAAAGAAAGTCAAAGCCTGACTTAGGAAAGGAGGTGGAAAAACTCAATACTCTTATCCACCAGCTCCATGACCCATATTGAAAAAACTATTAGGCGTCGAGCTAAAGATGATAAATAAGCGCTTATTGGGAGGCAACCCAATATATATATATATTTTTTTTGTTTTCTTTTCATGTGAATTTTACTTTAAATATTATTAAAGTTTCTGTTTATTTTGTAGGTCACTCATCAAGAGAAATCCAAATAAAAATAAAAAATAAAAAAAATCAAGTTTCAAACAAAGACAAACATGACGGGAGCTTAAGCTTGATTAACCATGGTCAAGCTGAATCTGTTCAAAGGAGCAAGAGTTAGGAGAAGCATCAGGAAATCATCCCGCCCAAGCGTGAAGAATCTCGCTTAAGCGAGATAAAGTAAGTCATGTCCCATATATTTCACGCTCAAGCGCTGGATATACTCGCCCAAGCGAGCTAAGGTGAGTCATACACTATCCACATCAAGCTTAAGCAAAGGAATCAAGCCTTGAGCGTGGCACCACTACAAAAGAAATTTTCAACAAAATAAACCCGATCACGCTTAAGCGTGATTTTTTGCGCTTAAGTGAGAGGACATGGAAAATCAAACAGAGGCTGCCACGCTTAAAGCAAGAATCCTCCTCGCTCAAGCGAGAAGTTGATTAAAGCATCAGGTATCAAAGTTTATGTATCACGCTCAAGCATGACAGATACACGCTTAGGCGAGCAACAATTGAATTGCCTCTGATTGAGATTCGCTTGGGCGAATGATGATGCGTTTAAGCGCTTATGTTTTATTCACTCACGCTTAAGCGTGATTTATCCCAGCACTAAGCGATAGTTTCATTTCCAAAAGGGAAACTCCACAAACCAACCACGCCCAAGCGACATCTCCCCACGCTTGAGCGAGAAAATTTAAAATTGCCCTGATGCTAATAAATGGAGCACTTTTGTAACTTCCACTCATCCTCTGAGGAATCATCATCTTTTGCTCCTTGGTCGCTTTTGTAACTTCCACTCAAGTCAACACAATCCTTGGATGCACCCTGCCTAGTTTGAGACCCTAATTGCTTAGCCTGGGGACAGGCCTCCTTTTGTGGGAGGGGGTGAGACTGCACAAGCTGGGCTAGGAACTTCTTCATAGAGACCTCCAGAAAGAGACCAAGGAGTAAAAGATGATGATTCCTCAGAGGATGAGTGATAAATTTTACTACTTTAGTTTTTAATTGCTTTAGTTTACTTTGAGTTGGTTTTCTTACTGCAGCATATTTAGAAAATTTTTAAAATTTTCATGTTTTTGGTTGATTGTTTTGATGCAAAGTCACATGCTTAACACATAAAAAAAAAGTTTTGAAAAACCCAACCAGGATTTACAATTTTTGTTTCAAGAAAAGATTCTAAGTTAGCAATTATTTTGAGGCAATAACATTGGTTTTGAGAAGGAAAATTAACTGATTTAAGACCATGAAAATGAAGGAAATGAACCATTAAAATTTGTTTGCATGCTTGAAACCCTTTTAGAATATGGAAGTATGCCTTATAAACCGGTGAGAAGGGAGAAATTTAAACACTGAGAGTCTCATTAGAATTTGCTAAGTTTGCATTGCCTAATTTTCTGATTAATAATTTTTTCATAAGAAATTAAGCAAGGAAAGGATAAAGGCAATTTTGCAAATAAAATATCCCAGAGCCAAAAAGCTACCCTAAAGTATGCCCTATTCCTTGGTAGCCCACTTTTGAGTAAAATTTTTATTCTATAAAAACACCCTAACCCAAGCATGAGAAATAAAAATCCTACCTTATCAGCATGCTTAAATTTGATAAGAGCATAAAATAGTTTTGACCAAAAGAGCCATGAAAGAAACAGAGGCAGAAAAAGAAAATGCTAAAAACAGTAAGTTCTCTAGAGATTCAAACAGAATTAGAGAACTAGAAAAAGAGAAAGAAAGAATTCTGTAGCTCAAAAAGGAAGAAACCTCATAAACTTTGAAAAGTTTCATAATTTATGCTCTTCCTTATGCATGCATTTTGAACTCAAAGAAAAAACCAAGAATTCTTGTTTAGCCCAGCCTCATTACAACCTTAAAAGACCTTTTTGATCCTTTGTGCTCTTATGATTTGATTTTGATTGGAAATGACTGGAAATTTTAATTAGGCAGTTCTTATGATGAATGTACGACACACCTGGTGAGAAATAATGAGAGTTCCTTATTCTTAATTGGTTACTTGCCTTGTGAAAAATTGAGTGGTGCATTGTAATTCAAAGGATTGGTATTAAGGATGTTATTTGTCTTAAGTTAAATTGAGATTATTGTCTTTCAAAATTTTGTCTGCAACTGAATCTGATCTTATTGAATGCTTGATTTCCCTTTAAAAACTTCTTTTGCTTGAGGGCAAGAAAAAATCTAGGTTGGGGAGAGTTTGATAAGTGTTGATTAAGCATTGATTTCATGACTCATTTGAGCAGGCAAGCTTAAGCTTAAGCAGGCAAGCTTAAGCGTGAAAAATCAAGCTTAAGCATGAAAGAGAAAGCTTAAGCGTGAAAGAGCAAGCTCAAGCGTGAAAGAGCAAGCTCAAGCGTGAAAGAGCAAGCTCAAGCGTGATCGGGAGCATTTGAAGACAGCAAGCTCAAGCTTGAACAACCAAGCTTAAGCTTGAGCAAGCAAGCTTAAGCTTGAACAAGTTAGAGAGCATCAGGACCCCTCACGCTTGAGCGTTAACACTAGGCGCTTAAGCGTGGAATGATAAAAATGGAAGCCTAAGCATGGATTAAGGGTGGGCAAGCGTGAAGTTGGACAAGGAAGGCCACGCTTGAGCGTGGCTGCAGTGGTTTAAGCATGAAACATTTAAATAGTATCAGGACCTTTCACGCTTGAGCGTGACCATCAAGCTCAAGCGTGACTCATACAGCATGGGTCTCTTAATTCTTTATTCACCAATGATGCGATGCTAACTCACCCACTTTCTTGTGTTTCTACAAGTCTCTGAAAGATGCTGCATGGGTTCTGCGCAAGTAGGCATGGGAAGTTAGAGCATAACCTCTATAAATCAAGCTGCAAACAAAATTAGATTCATCCCCTGTATTTCCCTCACAATCCAACCTTTTCCATTATTTTCTGTCTTCATATTTTGAAGGTGAAAATGCAAAGCATGAGTAACTAAACTCCCTTATGGGATTGGCTGTAATCCATTCAACACTGAAGTAATGTTGTTGTAAGTTTTTATTTAGTAATGAGATTTGATAAGTTTTTGTATTTCCTTCTGCGTTTAATGCCTGAAAGTACTTGATCACTATTTTCTTGTTTTAAGTTTTCTCAAGTATGCTGGGAAGTGACTTTTGAAAGCAGATCTAAAAGAAATACTTATTGTGAGTAGGTAGCCAGGGATGGCGTCTAATGCAATAAACGTCAAAACAATCGATCGATAATGCTGGGATGATTTCAAAGTGACTGAGGGATCAGCGGTTTGAAATCATTCTTATGAATTTTGTAGTCGAGGGATCGATACAAATGACTGTGATTGTAACGTAGAAATTATTTTTTTCGATTTACTTATATAAAAACCTATGCAGCTTACAGAAGGTGAAGATGTGATGAAGCCAATCCCTGTTTTACCAAATTGATTTCTCTCAAAAACCATTCACTGTTATCTTTTGCAAAAAATTCACTCTCTATTATTTATTACTTTTTCAATCAGCAACATTTATACCAATCCAGAACAAAACCTTCTGTCAACTCAGTTCAAAGCTAAGATTTTCATGCTAATACCTCCTCAGTGGAACGACAACTATACTATATTACAACCTCTGTGTTTAAACTTGGCACATTCATTTCCTTGAGTTCATATTATACAAACTTGATTCTCTTTCATTGAACTCTTCATTCCAATATATCAAAAGCAATATCAAGGGAAAAATTCATATCTCCCTCATACGGTATCAGAATGACTCTATTCTCTTTATTATCACTATGTATCGAGGAGATCTACAAACTTCATGAAGGGCGCGAAAGGTAATTCCTTACACTTTTTTTCCAGCAAATTTATTTTAATCACAAATTTATTTTCGTCATAACCTAGAGCAATTTTTGTATTTTGCGCTTATCTCTCTTCTGATATCAGATTTTTATGTATCATACCTCGTATTAAAGACGAGACATAGATCTACAACTTTCATGTTTTGTGTTTTTCCAAATTTGTACTGTAACCCCTTCAAAAACACCTGACAAGTTGACGCCCTATAAGCTTGCCACTACAGCCTATGCAAAAATTGGTCCAATCATATTGCACCACCCATAGGACACTTATTCGACCCTCTTGGACTCCTTGTTTCACACTCAACCACACTCCTTGCTCTCCAAGTCGTGGACTCCTTACATCAACAAACTAATGCAACTTGTTTTACTAGGAGTTACTACTTGTTTAACAAGTTCTTCCTTACAAAAATAATTAAGAAGCCATATGCCAATTTCCTTTGCTCTGCATATTGCTTGCTGCCCACTTCTATCAGAACATGCCACCATCACCTACCATGCCAAGCCATCACACCATCATACCTTAACATAACAATGCCATATACCATGATCATACCATACCATCCTCCTTAGCCATTACATGTTAAGAATCTTATTTCATTTCTACCTCACTTTCTCTTGGTAGCCACCAACCCTCTTCATCTCTTGTTTTTTCTTCTCATTCTAGCAACCATTACACTTCTCTTCCAACCATCATTCACGCCTAAAAATAGCAACCAACTCCTCCTCCATTTCATGGCACCATTACCTCTAAACACCACCACCCATTAAACTTAACATTCTCTTCTTTTACTTACTAAAACTGTGGCTCTCTCCTCCATTCAAGACTTGATTTTTCTTCAATCAAGAACCTTTATTTCAATAATCATATTCCATCTCTTTACCTCTTTATCTGTGGACCTCCCTTGGCAAGATAAGGTAAGATTTTGGATTTTGACTCTTGGATCCTTGCCTTTTCCCTTCTATGCCAATTCCTAGTAGCTTTCATGTCAGCTCTAAGACTTCCTTTCAGTGTTTTAAAGTCAAAAACTATGACCCTCTTTTCCTTCTATTGATGCACGTGTTATTTCTTAAGCCTTGGGAACGATCGATGATGAACGAGGAAGAGTTCTAAGTAAACGACAAATTTTTGGTAAATGATCTTTTTAATTTGAACAAACGCGTGGTTGTTTTCTAATTTCCCATTTGCTGGCCATGGCCCTTAATGGCTTGAAAATTCATGCTTGTTAGTTTTTAGTGACCCGAAAGCGATCGTGAGCTACAACGGTTAGTTCGGTCATTATCGAAAATTTGGCGGCATCCTGTTCTGTTTCCTTTCACCAAATCGTGACTACACCTTAAGGTAAGGGGGTCTCACTTCGTTCTTGTTTGTTAAAAATTGCTTGATATCGTTCCTTTAGTATCCGGGGATAATCACTTTAAGTTTCATGATGATTTGACAATTTGATTAGAGGTTACGTGATTTTTCGCTATCGTTGGCGATTTTATTTTTATTTTTTATATTTTTATGCGCTCTGGTTATTTTTGTAAAGAAGGACTCAAATTTGTTATATTTTATGCAGTGATTTTATAAAAATTTCTGATGATTTTATGTAATTTGTTATATTTCATCTAGTAAGCCCCTCGAATTTTATTAAATTGACCAACTAGCATTTTATGACTAAATTCAATAAATCGCACGCAAGGAGAAGATTTTTGGTATCAAAAGAAAGATAAAACTGAGAAAATTTGGTATAATGATTTTTCTAGTATAGATATACACATGGAAGGAATAAAATTTTAAATATCCCTTAAGGAAACTCTTGCTTGATAAAAAAATGATAATTTTATAATAAGGATTTAAAAGAAAAAGAATAGTTGATCAAAAAAATATTAGAGAAATAGTACTTTTGGAGAAATAATAAGAAATTCTTGGTAGAAAGAAATAGATAACCAAGGGAGGATTAGGAGTTATGATATATATATTGAAAATAAAAGAAAAAGAAATTCTAAAGTATTATTGAGCATTAAATAGAATTTAGAGAAAATAGCATTGCATACTAAAGATTAAAAAAGAAGAGTAGTGAGATTCATTTAGTTTGATAAAGTGTTAGAGGAATAATAAGTTTTAGGTAATATGTTAGAAATGAATGAAAGAAAAATTCTAAAGTATTTTACTAAATATATATATTTAAGTATTTTGAGCTATTAGGTAGAATTTAGAGATGGCAATTGCATACTAAAGAATTAAAAATGATTTTAATAGTAACAAGGTTTAACAAGTATTAGAAAAATTATAATTCCTAAGTAACTCATAAAGAAAGGTGTATAATATGAATATTTAGACTATTAAGTACATTTCAAAGTACTAATGAAGGAAGTAATTAGTAAACTAAGAAGGGTGAAACAAAGAACCCATGAGTTAATAACTAGTGAATAGAATTAAAAGAAATAGTTTGTCTAAAGAGCTAAAAAGGCAGTAATTAGAAAAGGACATATTGTCAATAACTAAGGTAGGTAAAATGAGCTAGGTATAGTTGTTGATTAAATCACAGATAAAATTAAACTAGAAATAATAAACCTTAAGACTGAGACTTGGCATAACAAGGACTAAAGAGAGTTAAGGATGATATATAGTCTTGATAAAATGTTACTAATAAATTTTTGGCACATTTAAGTCTTGGAAAAGGTAAGTAAACAATAATAAAGAAATAATAAAATTTGACTTAAGCAGTATAGAGCTAGTAAATAAGAAGAGATTTAGGAGTAACTAAGAAAAGTAACTGAGGAATAATAAGTTAAATTTGGTATAAAAGTCACTAGATTTAGTAGTAAGATCACACCACTAAATGGACTTGGGAATATTTATAGAAGGTGGGATATGTTTAAAGTGATAGTACTTTTCATAACTAGATAAATTACAGAGAACAGGAAAATTAATTAGCTAAGAATAAAGTCCTCCTCATTAAAAGAATGAAATCTTGATCTGAACTTAAAGAATTAAGGATAAGAATATAAGTTTATTAGGATTGAAGGAAATATCAATGACTAAAGATTTAGTAGTGGGAACAGAATATATATGTCTGACTCTGGGGTTACTAGGTAACCGGTAAAATACCGCTTAGCGTTTAATAATAGAAACTTAATAAAACTAGATGTATAATAATGTTAAATTACTAATCCTACTAAGATGAATGTGGTCTGACCGTGATATAGGATTAATTAGGTAAACAAATCTGTGTCTATTTGATGGATAGGTTGTCTAAATCAATCTAAGTGTGCTTGATTTACTTATGTGAACTATTTGATTGTGGCGTACATGTCTTCATGAAATTATGAATATGATAAAAAAAAATTAAATGAATATGAATGTATGAATGTGGATTATATGATATCTATATGCATGATGAAGTACATGAGAAATGTGATCTGATATGCTATGTGTAAAATATGGTGTGGTAAATAAATATAGTGTGGTAAATAAATGTGATTTGATATGCTATGTGTAAAAGTATAAAGAACTTGCTTGAGCAAGACTTAAGTCGCCCAAGCGAGAATCATCCAAGCCAAATCTAAGATTTATTCACTTGAGTGAATCACTAGGCTCAAGTGAATACAATAACAGGTAACATGGGAATTTCACTCGCCTCAGTGACTCATTCGCCTGAGCGACTCATTCGCTCAAGCGAGCTTGTGAGGGAAAATCTAGAACACAGAAGAATCCTTCATCCTTAAAGAAGCTATCTCACTTAAGTAAGATAACTCTAGCTTAAGCGAGATACTTATTATATAAATGAAATTTTGTCATATTCAGAAAGGAGGGATTAGAAGATTTTTACCTCTTGGAACGTAGAGCTCTTCAAAGAACTTATCATTTTCCTCTTCTTTATCCTTTCCTTTAATTGTAGTAGCTACAATGTGTAGCTAACTCCTCTATTAGGATTGGATATAGTTGATCAGACCCCGACATACGTTTGTTCTACATTTATATATTTGGTATCTTTGTTCCATCATTTTTGGCTTTTCATTTTATGTTTAATGCTTGATGTTATTGGAAAATAGTTTCTCAATCTTAGTTTTTGATTGATTATTGGAAAATAGCTTACGAAAATGGATCTAAATGAAATGCTCATTACGGCGAATGTTAGGAATAATATTTGACGTAACGAATGTCAAAACAATCGTGTCTAATGCTGGAATATTCTTAATGTGATTTAGGAATCAACATATTTAAGAATGTTCTTATGGATTTTATAGTCAAGGGATCGATGCGAATGATTTAAGATTGTGACATAAAAACCAATAGTTCAGGATTCGTTTATATAAATGTATGCAACGTATTGACAGGCGAGACTAATGAAATCCAATCCCTGTTATGCAAGTGGCCTCAATACTCAAGAGGGGGGTGAATTGAGTTTTAAAACTTTTCATTGGAATTCCTTTGAAATTGATTTCTTTTTCACAAGTTAGATGAATTTGCAAGAGATAGAAAGTATTGTGGAAGAAACAGTGCAAAACAAGATGTAAATGTTGCTTAGGCAATTTATCAAACACTTGGTGTGCAACACTATAATACTAGTTGTTCAAGCAAGTTTAAGAGAGGAAATCACTATCAATAATAACAATCCAGTCAGATGCAATATGTAAATGCAAGAGAGTAAGGGAGAAAAGCTTGCAAACCAATTTAACAAGTTCCACCAACCGGGTGTACGTCTCGCCTTCAAGCAACCCACTTGAAGGATTTCCACTATTGAAGTTTAGAGATACAAGCTATGAGCAATTGCAACTTCCTAGTGTCCCACACTCAAGAACTCAATCCTCACTAGCCCAAGGGCAACCCACCCAATCTCTCAAACTCTCAATACCCAAAGGTTGAACCCCAACCTTTGTGACCACTCAACCTAGAGTGAATAAACTTGGTGTTTTGATGTTTGGTTTTACAATCAATAAACTCTCTTAATAGAGTAGATGAACAAATGAAAGGCTCACATAATTTCTAACTCTCACAAGAGAGGATTTACAAATATAAGCTCTAAGTTTTAGAAAATGAAACTATACAAAGAAATAGAACTCACAAGACACAAGATTTGATTTCCCTTTGATGGATTTGGATGCTTTGAGTAGCTTGAAGGGGTCTTGCATTTATAGGCCTTGGAGAGGTTCCCTAAAATCTTCAGAGTCGTTGCACAGCATGGGCATTCGATTTGGAATGGAGAAAGTGAGCTGGTTTCCCACTTAAAACACTTTTCCCCAATTTCTGGCACGATAGTAATCGATTAGGCCTCGAGCTATAATTGATTACACTTTGAATTCTTCAGTGTAATTCAGTTGATAATCGATTAGGCCTTCTTATGTAATCGATTAGCTTGAGAACAGAAGCCTGCTAATTGATTGTTTAATACCTTGTAATCGATTGTGAGTGGCACCTGATACATTTAATTTTGTTTCGTAGCATGGTAATCGATTATGCCTTCCATGCAATCGATTAGGGTGTAAACAGAGTTTTCATAATCGATTAGTCCTTGTCTGGTAATCCATTAGTGACGTTACAGAACCTTGGTAATTGATTGTGGCAACCTTGCAATCGATTAAGAGATGTACCTGATGCTTCTTATTCAATGTTTCACTTAGTAATCGATTATGTCCATTGGTGCAATCGATTAGATTACAAACAGAACTTATGTAATCGATTAGTCTTATTGATGTAATCGATTGGGTCTTGAACAGAGCACTTGTAATCGATTAGGTGGGATCCTGTAATCAATTAGCTTGCGTGTTTTTTTCAGGTCTAATGCTATTTTCTCTGTTTTTCATTGTATTTTAAACCTTTTGCTTTGATTCTTCAATAGCCTTTATCATTATCAAAATAATTCAACCTGAAATATATATTTAAACACATTCTCCCCCTTTTTGATGATGACAAACAATGTTCATCTCATGAGGGTGTTAGTTCAAATAAAATTATCACCAATGATTATCTCTAAAATCATCTCTAAGGTTATCTCTTTATCATTGTCTCTAGAGTTATCTCAAAAAGTATCTCCCCCTATCTAAAGGAGTTTATGCCATTTTAAAAAAAATGAAGATAATCATTTGTTGTTTTAACCACTTGTTGTTTTTAGCAAATTCTGATTTTAACCAGTTGTTATGAAAACAGATTCAATTAATCTAGATGAACTTCAATTATTCTCCCCCTTTGTAATCATCAAAAATAAATAAGGCAACAGAGACATAATTGAAAGGAAATTGCATTCATTTATTGAAAAGGAAAGGTACATTAAGGAAATTTGTAGAAAGGAAAACATAATCAATGATATCCTAACAAAACATGATAAACTAGGATCTAATTATCTGGATTAAAAAAGAGAAATTCAGAAATTTGGTGAGACAGCTCTTCATAGCGTTGTTGCATGAGTTCAAGGTGTTGTTGCTCGGTCATTTGGAACTCTTGAAGAGTGTTCTCAAGTCTATCAAAACGCCAATCTAGATATGCATAAAGAGAAGTGAAGGGATCAGTAGGAGCAGATGGTTCGCTTTGTGTGACAGGAGGAGGAGGGACAGGATCATTTACTGGAGCCTCAAAAGGGATGTTAGCATGAATACCTTTCATCTTGGACATCCAAGCCCCATTGACAAAAATTATGCCCATCTTAGTGAGATGATGGGTACCAATGCATGCTTTTGAGGGTACCTTCTCAGCAAATTCCCTGGCAAGATCAACACAAAATGCTTTGAAGATTTTGGTGAGGAGGATAGCATAGGGAAGCTTTTGTTGGTCCTTGGCTTTGATCATGTGCAGTTTAAAGAGTTGAATCCAGTTGATTTCCTTCTCATTGTGCATAGCCCACATTAGGAGGACGTCATCTTCTTCAACCAAGGCATAGTTGCCACCACGAGGAACAAGAAGCTTAACCAAAAAGAAGTGGAGAAAACGATTGTTAAGAGTGAGATGACCTACCAGTATATGATTGCTTCGGGGGTGGTCAGCCTTCCAAAAAGATTGACGAGTAGTAATGGCATTGAATTCCCACTCATCTTCTAGATTTCCACCAACAAATTCAGCATCTGAGATGGGAAGTTGGGTTATCTTAGCTGTGTTTGAATGTGTATACAGGTTAAGGAATTTTGATAATGACAAAAATACTCTTGAAGAAATCTTTGCAAAAACAAAGACATGGAGTCAGATGCTGAGAAACAGCGAAGCTAATCGATTAGGGAGACTATGCTAATCGATTAGGAGCATTCTGTTTTGGAAGAAATTGCATTAGGCCACAAGCTAATCGATTACAGCAATCAAGATAATCGATTACAAAGCTACTGGAATTAAGATAATCGACTACACACATGAGTAATCGATTACAACTGTCAAAAATGGGATTAAATGCATCAGGTATAATGACTAATCGATTAAGGGAAGTTATGCAATCGATTAGGAGGCTACTGGAATTAAGGTAATCGATTACCATACAGGCTAATCGATTAGGAAGCTGTGAAATCAAATTAAATGCATCAGGTACAGGTGATAATCGATTACAAGCAAAGATATAATCGATTAGGTGCTCTCTGACTTGAATATAATCGATTACAACATGAAGGTGTAATCGATTACGATAGTGGGAAAACACTTTTAAGTGGGAAACCAGCTCATATGTCCACCATTTTTCAGAAACCCACTAAGTGCAACGGCTAGGAAGAAGAAGGGCACACCTCAAGCTCTCAAATGGCTCTATAAATTGAAGAGGAACACAAGCACAAAAACACACCAAGAAGCTACAATTCCTTTGCTTATTCTTGTGCTTTGTAAGCCCTATTTCTTATATCTTGAATTTCATTTGTATATCCTCTCATCTTGAGAGATTAGAAAGTGAGTGAGCTATCATTTGTCTATCCACTCTATTAAGAGAGTTATTCACTTGTAAAACACTTCACAAACACAAAAGATTTTCACTCTAGGTTGAGTGGTCACAAAGGTTGGGGTTCAACCTTTGGGTATTGAGAGTTTGAGAGATTGGGTGGGTTGCCCTAGTGCTAGTGAGGATTGAGTTCTTGAGTGTGGGACACTAGGAAGCTGCAATTGCTCATAGCTTGTATCTCTAAACTTCAATAGTGGAAATCCTCTAAGTGGGTTGCTTAGAGGCGAGACGTACACCGGTGTTGGTGGAACTCGTTATATCGGTTTGCAAGCTTCTCTTCCTTACTCTTTTACCTTCACATACTGCATATTGGTTGATTGGTGTTGATTGCTTGTGAAGTACATACTTGAACTTGCCTAAACTATTACATTTCAAATACTACCCACCAAGTGTTTGTTAAATTGCTTCTGCAACATTTACCATTGTAGTACATTGCATATTATCCTCAACTTGATTTTACTTGCATATTCTTATAAACTTGGATATAAAAATCAATTTCAAAGGTATTCAAATCAAAAGTCTTAAAACTCAATTCAGCCCCCTCTTGAGTATTGAGGCCACTTGAACAACAAGTGGTATCAGAGCTTGACTCTTGGTAGATCAAGCTTAACAGCTTCAAGAGACAAAATGGCCTCAAGTTCTCTTAACATTTTTCCCGAGGGTGGTGCTATAAACAGACCTCCCGCTTTCAATGGGGAAGGCTATGCATTTTGGAAAGAGAGAATGAAAATCTTCATTCAATCCATTGATTTGAGAATTTGGAATGCCATTGAAAATGGTCCTTATATACCAATGCATACTGTTGATAGTAAAAATATAGAAAAGCCTATTGATGAATGGACTAGTGAGGAAGAAAAGAAAGTACAATATGGCTACAAGGCCAAGAATCTAATTACTATGGCTTTAGGTCAAGATAAATTCTTTAGAATAATGACTTGTCAAACTGCTAAAGAAATGTGGGATACTCTACAAGTAACTCACGAAGGTACTAACGATGTAAATGACTCCAAAATTAGTACCTTGACAAGTCAATATGAAAGCTTTAGGATAAACTCAGGAGAAACTATTGTAGATATGCAAAAAAGATTTACTCTTATTATTAATCATCTCATTACTCTTGGCAAAGTGTACACTAACAAAGAACTTGTGCATAAAGTGTTGAAAAGTCTTAGCAGGGAATGGCAACCACTTGTCACAGCCATAAAACAATCTCCAAGCATCAATGAGATGTCTCTTGCAACACTCTTTGGAAAATTACAAGAGCAAGAGCAAGAACTTAAAGCATTGAAGCTAGCTGAGGAAGAAGAAAAATCTTCCAAGAAGAAAGGGTTAGCCCTCAAAGCCACCGCTATGCATGAAGAAGAATCATGCAGTGACATGGATGAAGAAGAGGAGTTTGGGCTGTTCGTAAAAAGATTTGGAAGATTCATGAAGAACAAAAGATTCCAAAAGAACTTCAAGCCCCAAGGTAAGAAGCCAACCTCAAATGAAATTTCCTCTTCACCTAGTTGTTTCGAATGTGGCAAGGAAGGGCACTTCAAGGCCGATTGCCCAAATCTTAAAAAGAAGGGCAAAGACAAACAAAGAAGAAGAAGAGCCTACATTGCTTGGGATGAGAACGATGTGAGTAGCTCCGACGATTCGGACAACGAGGAAGCAAATCTCTGCTTAATGGCCAATCACCAGGAAGAAGATAACGAGGTAAACCTTCATGACTTAGATAAGAATGAAATACTAGATGCTTTTGAGGAATTATATGATAAATTTATAAAAGTGTCTAATAAGCTTAAGTCATCTAGGAAAACTAGTGATACCCTTGAAATGCATCTCATGGAAGTATGTAAAGAAAATGAGAGCTTAAAAGAAGAATTAGAGAATGTTCAAGCATGTTCTAAGGATAAACCATGTGATTTTGCAAAAAGATGCGTTGTGTTAGAAACCAAGGTTGTAGACCTAAATAGGACACTAGAAAAGTTCACAAATGGACGAGATAATTTGAATATCCTACTTGGCCAACAAAAATGCATGTTTAGTAAAACCGGGTTAGGATATGACCAAGAACATAGTAATCACAAAATGGAAAAACACTATAAAAATTTCTTTGTACCTCCAAGTAAATCCTCTTCACCTTTTATGAAATGCAATCACTGTGGTTCCAAAGGACATAGTGCTTATAAGTGTAGTGTTAGAAAACTAGGACCAAAGGTTTTAAGAAAGGTGTGGGTTCCCAAAGGAACATCCCCACAAGCTAACCTAAAAGGACCCAACATAAAATGAGTACCTAGTTCTCTAAACTAATCTTGTTTTGTAGGTATGCTTCAAGGCAAGCAACACCCATTGGTACTTGGATAGTGGGTGCTCAAAGCATATGACGGGAGACATAAGCAAATTTACATCATTCACTCCCAAACAAAAAGGAAGTGTCACCTACGGAGACAACACTAAAGGAAAAATCCTAGGCATCGGAAATATTGGTAAGAATTCTTCCACATCCATAAGTGATGTGTTGTATGTTGAAGGCCTCAAACATAATCTACTTAGCATAAGTCAATTATGTGACAAAGGATATAGAGTTTTATTTGAATCTAATTGTTGTATAATTGAGAATAAGCTAAACAAAGAGGTCAAATTTGTTGGAAAAAGGATTGATAACATTTACATGATTGATGTGGATAGTTTGTCTACAAATTATGAACAATGCTTTATTTCAAAAGAGGATAAAACTTGGCTATGGCATAGGAGAATAGCTCATATACATGTAGACCATTTGAATAAACTTGTTTCTAAAGAATTAGTAATTGGTTTACCAAAGCATAAGTTTGAAAATAGATTTTGTGATGCATGTCAAAAGGGAAAACAAGTAAAGGCATCTTTTCAATCCAAAAACATTGTTTCCACTCAAAGGCCTTTACAACTTTTGCACATGGACTTATTTGGACCATCCAAAATCAAAAGCTTTGGAGGTAATTACTATGGTCTAGTTATAGTAGATGACTATTCTAGATATACATGGACATTGTTTCTTGCTCACAAAAATGAAGCATATCATGCATTCAAGAAACTTGCAAAGGTTATCCAAAATGAGCAAAATTCAAAAATTGCATCCATTAGAACCGATCATGGGGGAGAATTTGAAAATCAATCTTTTGAAAACTTTTGCGAAAAACATGGTATTAATCACAACTTTTCAGCTCTTAGAACTCCACAACAAAATGGAGTAGTTGAAATGAAAAATAGATCTTTAGTGGAGCTTGCTAGAACAATGCTAAATGAAAACCATATTGCAAAACATTTTTGGGCCGATGCGGTAAACACCGCGTGTTATGTTATGAATAGATGTTTAATAAGGCCTATTTTAAAGAAAACTCCCTATGAACTTTACAAGGGTAGAAAACCCAATATTGCACACTTTCATATTTTTAGAGGTAAATGTTTTGTGCTCAATAATGGAAAGGATAATCTAGGAAAGTTTGATGCAAAATCTGATGAGGCAATATTCCTAGGATACTCTCAATCTAGTAAATCTTATAGAATCTTCAACAAACAAACAAACACCATTGAAGAGTCTATTCATGTTAAATTTGATGAAAATAGCCATAACCCTCCGAGAAAGGAAGATGTTGATGATCTTGTAGGTACTCTTCAAGAATTGACCATAGATGACAAGAATGGAGAAATCAAGGACGCAAATGAAGCACAACATGAGGAACCACAACAATGGATCACTTTGAAGGATCATCCTCTAAACAAAGTCATAGGTGAAATGACTAAGGGTGTAAGTACTCGTAATGCAATTAGAAATACATGCAATCACTTAGCCTTTGTATCTCAAATTGAACCCAAAAATATTGATGAAGCCATTATTGATGAACATTGGATGTTGGCCATGCAAGAAGAATTAAACCAATTTGAAAGAAATGAAGTTTGGGAACTTGTGCCAAGACCCAATGACCATCAAATAATAGGCACCAAATGGGTTTTTAGGAACAAACTAAATAAAAACGGAATAATAACTAGAAACAAAGCTAGGCTAGTTGCTAAGGGGTATAATCAAGAAGAAGGAATAGACTATGAAGAAACGTATGCTCCCGTAGCTAGGTTAGAAGCCATTAGATTATTATTAGCTTTTGCTTGTTGCATGGATTTTAAACTTTATCAAATGGATGTCAAAAGCGCCTTTTTAAATGGCTATATTCAAGAAGAAGTCTATGTAGATCAACCTCCCGGTTTTGAAAATCATAAATTTCCAAATCATGTTTTTAAATTGAGAAAAGCTTTATACGGTTTGAAACAAGCTCTAAGAGCTTGGTATGAAAGACTCAGCAAATTTCTTTTAGAAAATAAATTCGAAAGAGGAAAGGTTGATACTACACTATTTATAAAGCGCAAAAACCATGACATTCTTTTGGTACAAGTTTATGTTGATGACATAATATTTGGTGCCACTAATGAATCAATGTGCAAGAAATTTGCTAAGCTAATGCAGGAAGAGTTTGAAATGTCCATGATGGGAGAACTCACCTTCTTCCTTGGATTACAAATAAAACAAACAAATGACGGAACGTTCATTAGTCAAACAAAGTATTGTAAAGAACTACTCAAAAGGTTTGAAATGGACAAGGCAAATGAAATAGCTACACCCATGAGTACATCTTGCTATCTAGACAAAGATAAAAAGGGTAAGAACGTTGAAATTACTAAATATCGAGGTATGATTGGTTCCTTACTCTATTTAACAGCTAGTAGGCCACTTGACCATGAACAACCGTCTCCTATATTTCTTCTTGGTCAAAATGATAGTTCCTCGTGGTGGGAACTATGCCTTGGGGGAAGAGGATGATGTCCTCTTGATGTGGGCAATGTTGAACCACAAGGAGATTAACTGGGTTCAGTTGATCAAATTTCATATGCGCCACCCAAAGGACCAACAAAAACTCCCTTATGGTATTCTCCTTACTAAAATTTTTAAATATTGTGGAGTTGACTTGGCTGGAGAATTATCTAAGAAAGTGCCTCCAAGAGCTTGCATTGGCACCCATCACCTCACCAAAATGGGTCTAGTTTTTATGCATGGAGCATGGTACTCACGAATGGAGGGCATTGATGCCAACATTCCCTTCGAAGCTCCTGATGAAGATGAACCCGTTCCTCCTCCTCCTCAAACACAAGCTGCACCTCAAGCCTCTTCATCCACTCCTGCTGACCCCTTTGCATCACTCTATGCTCATCTTGATCGCCGCTTCGATCGTCTAGAAAACTCCCTTCAAGAGTTCTCCATGACCGAGCAGCAACATTTTGAAATGATGCAACAGCGTTATGAAGAGCTGTCCCATCAAATTGCTGAACTCCGTTTCTTTAATCCGGATAATTAGATCCTTTTTCATGTTTCCGGTTTAAGTTGCTTCTGTTCTTTTTAAATTCTGCAAATTTGCTTCATGTAATTTCCTGCTTTCTGTTTGCAATTCAATAAAAAATTTTCAGTTTGTGATATATCTCTTTACTTGCATTCATTATTTTTGATGATTCTAAAGGGGGAGAAGTATTATTAGCCTGTTCATATCTTGTGAAACTTATCTTGTTAAAATCTGAGAAGAACTGTTCATATCTTGATAAACATATCTTGTTTAAATCTGAAATAGATTTCCAAAAGATTAAAAGGATTAATAAATTCTTTTTGATAGGGGAGATTTATTATTACTAAGAGATAAGAGATTAAGAGATAAGAGATAATGATTAAGAGATATAGATGCTGAATGTGATTAAGAGATAATGCAGCAGATATGTTTTTGCAAAAGAGATAAAATTAGAGATAAGTCTTGTGTTTAAAACTAACAACCCTCAAGAGATGAACATAGTTGTCATCATCAAAAAGGGGGAGAATGTGTTTGAATGTGTATACAGGTTAAGGAATTTTGATAATGACAAAAACACTCTTGAAGAAATCTTTGCAAAAACAAAGACATAGAGTCAGATGCTGAGAAACAGCGAAGCTAATCGATTAGGGAGACTATGCTAATCGATTAGGAGCATTCTGTTTTGGAAGAAATTGCATTAGGCCACAAGCTAATCGATTACAGCAATCAAGATAATCGATTACAAAGCTACTGGAATTAAGATAATCGACTACACACATGAGTAATCGATTACAACTGTCAAAAATGGGATTAAATGCATCAGGTATAATGACTAATCGATTAAGGGAAGTTATGCAATCGATTAGGAGGCTACTGGAATTAAGGTAATCGATTACCATACAGGCTAATCGATTAGGAAGCTGCGAAATCAAATTAAATGCATCAGGTACAGGTGATAATCGATTACAAGCAAAGATATAATCGATTAGGTGCTCTCTGACTTGAATATAATCGATTACAACGCGAAGGTGTAATCAATTACGATAGTGGGAAAACACTTTTAAGTGGGAAACCAGCTCATATGTCCACCATTTTTTAGAAACCCACTAAGTGCAACGGCTAGGAAGAAGAAGGGCACACCTCAAGCTCTCAAATGGCTCTATAAATTGAAGAGGAACACAAGCACAAAAACACACCAAGAAGCTACAATTCCTTTGCTTATTCTTGTGCTTTGTAAGCCCTATTTCTTGTATCTTGAATTTCATTTGTATATCCTCTCATCTTGAGAGATTAGAAAGTGAGTGAGCTATCATTTGTCTATCCACTCTATTAAGAGAGTTATTCACTTGTAAAACACTTCACAAACACAAAAGATTTTCACTCTAGGTTGAGTGGTCACAAAGGTTGGGGTTTAACCTTTGGGTATTAAGAGTTTGAGAGATTGGGTGGGTTGCCCTAGTGCTAGTAAGGATTGAGTTCTTGAGTGTGGGACACTAGGAAGCTGCAATTGCTCATAGCTTGTATCTCTAAACTTCAATAGTGGAAATCCTCTAAGTGGGTTGCTTAGAGGCGAGACGTACACCGGTGTTGGTGGAACTCGTTATATCGGTTTGCAAGCTTCTCTTCCTTACTCTTTTACCTTCACATACTGCATATTGGTTGATTGGTGTTGATTGCTTGTGAAGTACATACTTGAACTTGCCTAAACTATTACATTTCAAATACTGCCCACCAAGTGTTTGTTAAATTGCTTCTGCAACATTTACCATTGTAGTACATTGCATATTATCCTCAACTTGATTTTACTTGCATATTCTTATAAACTTGGATATAAAAATCAATTTCAAAGGTATTCAAATCAAAAGTCTTAAAACTCAATTCACCCCCCCTCTTGAGTATTGAGGCCACTTGAACAACATCAGCCAGTTGCTCATTCATAATCCTAAGAGTCACATTTTTGACTCTTGCCTCAAGTAACCCATCAACAATCCTTAAGTTATAGAAGAAAACTCTCATGAGTTCGGGGTAGTAAAATTCTTCCTTAAGAGTAAGAAAAAGGAAGAGATTATAGTGACAAAGGGATTGGGTGAAGGTAAAGCTAGGATGGTCAAATACTTCAGCATTGATGAAATGAGGGGAGATTATGTCCTTTTCAGAAAAGTTCTTAATGAAATTTTGGAGGTCTCTTGGTGTGGAGAAGAACCTTGAGAAATCAAAGGGGTTGTTGGTTTGAGCCATGGAGGACCTAGCTCTCTTCACAGTTCTAGAGGAAGACATGATAAGAAATTGAAGATGAAGAAGAAAGAGTGGAAAAGCTTTAAGAGGTTTGAGAGATTGAAGAAGAGGGAATGTGATGGTGTGAGATAGAAGTGGTGAGGGAGGAGGTATTTATAGGGTTAGGAGAGATGGATTAGGGTTTGGAGAATGGATTAGGATTGGGTGTAAAGCTGTCACAAGTAGTGTGTAATCAATTATAAGGAAGATAGAACGTCAGTAATCGATTGGATAGAGGTTCTAATCGATTTATGAAACAAGGAGCTAGTAACCGATTAGCTATCAGAGTGTAATCGATTATGTACGAAACAGAAAGTTTCTAATCAATTATTTGAGGCTTTGTAATCGATTATGGAAGCCCATAAATACTTAACACTTGCAGATTTCAAACAAAGGCACCAGAGGTTTAATATATCATACATTAATCAATCATTTAAATATACTGTAAATCAAGGAATCATCAAAATTATTCAATATTCAAATACAATTGGACATATCTAGGATTCCTAATTCTCTTCTAATATGAATAAATTGCTCTTTTGCAAGTGGTTTTGTGAAGATATCCATTAATTGCTTAGAGGTATCAACATGTTCAAGAGCACAATCTCCTTTCAAAATATGGTCTCTTATAAAGTGATGTCTTATCTCAATATGTTTAGTCCTAGAGTGCATAACTATATTCTTGGAGATATTTATGGCACTAGTGTTACCATATTTAATAGGCACTTTGTTTAAAACAATACCAAAGTTAACAAGTTATTGTCTCATCCAAAGAATTTGAGCACAACAACTGCCAGCTGCTACATATTCTGCCTCAGTTTTCGATAAAGCAACACTTACTTGCTTCTTGCTATGCCAAGAAACAAGGGAACTACCAAGTAAATGACATGTACCACTAGTACTCTTTCTATCAAGTTTACAACCAGCAAAGTCAGAATCAGAATATCCTATGAGAATACATTCAACGCCTTTGGGATACCATAAACCAACATTTTGAGTACCCACAAGATATTTCAAAATTTTTTTTACGGCAGTGAGATGTGATTCTTTAGGACATGCTTGATATCTAGCACACATACATACAACAAACATAATATCGGGTCTACTAGCTATTAAGTAGAGTAAGGATCCAATCATACCTCGGTATTTAGTTATTTCAACGTCCTTACCCTTCTCATCTTTGTCTACGTAGCAAGATGTACTCATGGGTGTTGCTATTTCATTTGCCTTGTCCATTTTAAATCTTTTGAGTAGTTTGTTTGCAATATTTTGTTTGACTAATGAAAGTCCCTTCATTTGTTTGTTTGATTTTTAATCCAAGGAAGAAGGTGAGTTCTCCCATCATGGACATTTCAAATTCATCCTGCATAATCTTGGTAAACTCTTGACAAAGACTCTCATTAGTGGCACCAAATATTATGTCATAAACATAGACTTGTACCAAAAGAATGTCATTGTCTTTCAATTTTATAAACAGTGTAGTATCAACCTTTCCTCTTTCAAAATTATTTTCTAAAAGAAATTTACTAAGTCTCTCATACCAAGCTCTTGGAGCTTGTTTCAAACCATATAAAGCTTTTCTCAATTTAAAGACATGGGTTGGAAATTTGTGATTTTCAAGCCCAGGAGGTTGATCTACATAAACTTCTTCTTGAATATAACCGTTTAGAAAAGCCCTTTTGACATCCATTTGATAAAGCTTAAAGTCCATGCAACAAGCAAAAGCTAACAATAATCTTATGGCTTCTAACCTAGCTACGGGAGCATACGTTTCTTTATAATATATGCCTTTTTCTTGATTATAACCCTTAGCTACTAACCTAGCTTTGTTTCTAGTGATTATTCCATTTTCATCTAGCTTGTTCCTAAATACCCATTTATTACCTATTATTTGGTGATCATTAGGTCTTGGCACTAATTCCCAAACTTCATTTCTTTCAAATTGATTTAGTTTTTCTTGCATAGCCAACATCCAATGTTCATCAATAATAGCTTCATCAATGGTTTTAGGTTCAATTTGAGAACAAATGCTAAATGATTGCAAGTATTAAAAGAACGTCGGGTACTTACACCTTTTTGTGATATCACCTATAATGTTATCTAATGGATGATTCTTTGAGACGATCCATTCTTTTTGTTGAATTTCCACACCTTGTGTTGTGTCTCCTTCTTTGTTGTCCTCTTCTTCATCATCCAAGTTCAATTCTTGAAGAGTACCTATAAGATCATTAACATCTTCCTTTCTTGAAGAGTTATGGCTATTTTCATCAAACTTCACATGAATTGATTCCTCAATAGTATTTATTTGTTTGTTAAATACTCGATAAGATTTACTTGATGATGAATATCTAAGAAAGATTGCCTCATCAGCTTTTGCATCAAACTTTCCTAGATTATCCTTTCCATTGTTAAGCACAAAGCATTTGCATCCAAATATATGAAAATAAGAGATATTGAGTTTTCTTCCTTTGTAAAGTTCATAGGGGGTTTTCATTAGAATAGGCCTAATCAAACATCTATTCATAACATGACAAGTGGTATTTACCGCATCGGCCCAAAAATATTTCGCAATGTTATTTTCATTTAACATGGTTCTTGCAAGCTCCACCAAAGATCTATTTTTCCTTTCCACCACTCCATTTTGTTGTGGAGTTCTAGGAGCTGAAAAATTGTGTTTGATACCATGTTTTTAAAACAACTTTTCAAAAGATTGGTTTTCAAATTCTGTTAACCAAGTGGCCTCAAGTACTCAAGAGGGGGGGGTGAATTGAGTATTAAAAAAATTTTACTTTGAATGCTTTTGAAGTTGATTCTTTAGTTACTATGTTTATTGAAGATGATAAACTTAATAGCAAGTAGTAACAATTTATACACAAGACAAAATAATAAGCACTTAAAAGGTCTAAGTAATATTCAAGAAATGGAATCAAATTAATCACAACACTATTTATGGTTCTTAGAAAGATTTCAAATTAATTCAAGAATATTACTTAAAGCTAATTTCAACAATGTTAATCGAAATAATTTACAACTTAATATAACATGCACTTAGTCCAAATTAATTGGAAATAATACAATAAATCAAGCAAGCAAGTTAAGTGCACAAATTAAATGAGTTTAGGGAAGAGAGATTTGCAAACCGATATATACGAGTTCTACCACACCGGTGTACGTCTCGCCTCTAAGCAACCCACTTAGAGGATTTTCACTATTGGAGATTAGAGATACAACTTTGAGCAATCGCGGCTTCCTAGTGTCCCACACTCAAGAACCCAATTCTGACAAGTACAAGGGCGCCCCACCCAATCTCTCAATCTCACAGTTTACAAGGTTGAAACCCAACCCACAACTCTAAGATTTTTGGTGTTTAAGTGTACAAGAATAACTCTTCAAAAGAGTGGATATACAAATTTAAGTACTAACAAAATGGTAACTCTTAAAGAGAGGATATGTAAATTTTAGCTCACTCAAAATATTTTCTCTCTAACTCTCAAATAACTCTTAAAGAGAAATTATGCAAATTAAGGAATAAAGAGAGCAAATTGTAACGGAGGGAGGAAGAAGAAAGGAACAAAGGAACTGCTTCTTCGTTGGTGTGTTTGAATCCTTCTTCTCCTTCTCTATTTATAGCAAATGTTGGTATGACTCTTACAATTAATTTATTCCCTTCGATGCAATGCAAGTGGAGCAAGGGAGCGTCTGTCTTCAATTGTTTAATTCATAGTGCGATGCGTAACTTGCGTAGTGCGTTCAGTGCTGTTTCCATTTGAATTTAAACTGAATGAATCTATGCATGAATGGATTCCCTGCGTGTATTTTGGCTTCTAACATATGAATCGATTCCAATGATCAATAAATCGATTCCCATTTGTTTTCAATTTCCATGAATCGATTCCGTCAACAGGTGAATCGATTCCCAGCATTTTTGGCACCATGAATCGATTCTTGCTTCTAGTGAATCGATTCCTACGCATTTATGGCTTCATGAATCGATTCTAGCTTCTAATGAATCGATTCCCACGCATTTATGCCTTCATGAATCGATTCCCCATGTAGTGAATCGATTCCCACTTTATTTCTTGCACAATGAATCGATTCTTCATGTTGTTCTTTATGTTTTGATGCGTTTTGGACCCCTTTTTGATCATTTGGCTCATGGTTCTTTGTTTCTTTGATTCTTGGGCATTTTGTTGATCATTTTTCACTTGATGTAGACCTTTATGAATGCCTTGACTCAATTCCTTGATTGTTCATCAAATTTAATAGCTTGACAACATCCTTAATATTTCTTCATTTGTTGTGTCATTATCAAAACCTACATCAACATATAAATACATTCTCCCCCTTTTTAATGATGACAACAAATGTTCATCTCGCGGGACGTTAGTTTCATAACAATTTTCAAACATATGGCATAAATGACTATCCCTTACGCATATAATTTGATACCACATGTTATACATATAATTGAATACCACTTTGTCATTTACACATGTAATTTGATATCACTTGTTGTAAAGAAATATAGTAAGGCTCCCCCTTAATCATGCATTTTCAACAAGAATAGATAGAGATATTGATTTCTAGATTTTATCTCCCCCTTAATCATTTAATAGATACCATTATAACATCATGATATTCTCTCCCCCTTTGTAAGATACTTTATGCCACTTAGAATGTATATATAGTTTTCTCTCCCTTTGGCATCATCAAAAACATCTAAGAATATATATACCACTTTAAGAAAGATACATTCAACATTAAAGCAAGATACCAATTATATAAAACTTCCCCTAAAGCATGCAACAAATATCACAGAATAATTCAAGGCATGTAAGCAATCATAATGATATTTTTCTCTTTCTTTTGGATAAGCAAAGTTAGAGGTTATACAGGATTAAAATTTTGCAATTTGCCAATGATTTTTATTGCACAAGAGAGTCAAGAAAATCAAAGGTCATTTGCCATTTGTTTTTGAGAACCATGTGGTACATAGGAGACTATTTTTGTGTAAAGATTACTCGGAAAGTCAATAAAACATGATTATTGATAATGTGATTGGCTTTTCAATGAAAAAGATTTGACCATATATCACAAAGTAAATCACTATGTTCAAAAAGTAAGAAAATAATAACTTAATTAAACAATTTCCAAAATTCCAAATTCCCTTCTAATATTTATAAATTGTTCTTTTGGAAGAGGTTTTGTAAAAATATCCGCTAATTATTTTGAAGTTTCAACATATTCAAGAACACAATCCCCTTTCAAAACATGGTCTCTTATAAAATGATGTCTTATTTCAATATGTTTAGTCCTAGAATGCATGACAGGATTTTTGGTGATATTTATGGCGCTAGTGTTATCACATTTAATAGGCACTTTGTTTAAAACAACACCAAAGTTAAAAAGTTGTTGTCTCATCCAAAGAATTTGAGAACAACAACTGCCAGCTGCTACATATTCTGCCTCAGCTGTTGATAAAGCAACACTTACTTGCTTCTTGCTATGCCAAGAAACAAGGGAACTACCAAGTAAATGACATGTGCCACTGGTACTCTTTCTATCAAGTTTACAACCAGCAAAGTCAGAATCAGAATATCCTATGAGAATACATTCAACGCCTTTGGGATACCATAAACCAACATTTTGAGTACCCACAAGATATTTCAATATTCTTTTTACGGCAGTGAGATGTGATTCTTTAGGACATGCTTGATATCTAGCACACATACACACAATAAACATAATATTGGGTCTACTAGCTGTTAAGTAGAGTAAGGATCCAATCGTACCTCGGTATTTAGTTATTTCAACGTCCTTACCCTTCTCATCTTTATCTACGTAGTAAGATGTACTCATGGGTGTTGCTATTTCATTTGCCTTGTCCATTTCAAATCTTTTGAGTAGTTCTTTGCAATATTTTGTTTGACTAATGAAAGTCCCTTCATTTGTTTGTTTGATTTGTAATCCAAGGAAGAAGGTGAGTTCTCCCATCATGGACATTTCAAATTCATCCTGCATAATCTTGGCAAACTCTTGACAAAGACTCTCATTAGTGGCACCAAATATTATGTCATCAACATAGACTTGTACCAAAAGAATGTCATTGTTTTTCCGTTTTATAAACAGTGTAGTATCAACCTTTCCTCTTTCGAAATTATTTTCTAAAAGAAATTTACTAAGTATTTCATACCAAGCTCTTGGAGCTTGTGTCAAACCATATAAAGCTTTTCTCAATTTAAAAACATGGTTTGGAAATTTGTGGTTTTCAAAACCGGGAGGTTGATCTACATAAATTTCTTCTTGAATATAGCCGTTTAGAAAAGCGCTTTTGACATCCATTTGATAAAGCTTAAAATCCATACAACAAGCAAAAGCTAACAGTAATCTTATGGCTTCTAATCTAGCAATGGGAGCATACGTTTCTTCATAGTCTATTCCCGCTTCTTGATTATATCCTTTAGCAACTAATCTAGCTTTATTTCTTGTTATAATTCCATTTTCATCTAGCTTATTTCTAAAAACCCATTTGGTGCCTATTATTAGATGGTCATTAGGTCTTGGCACAAGTTCTCAAACTTTATTTCTTTCAAATTGATTCAATTCTTCTTGCATGGCCAACATCCAATGTTCATCAATAATAGCTTCATCAATATTTTTGGGTTCTATTTGTGATACAAAAGCTAAGTGATTGCATGCATTTCTAATAGCGTTTCGAGTACTTACACCTTTTGTTATTTCACCTATGACATTGTCCAAGGGGTGATTCTTTAAGGTGATCCATTCTTTTTGTTGAGGTTCTTCATTTTGTGTTGTATCTCCTTCATTTTTATTTCCTTCTTCATCTTCCAAGTTCATTTCTTGGAGGTACCTACAAGATCATCAATTTCCTTTCTCGGAGGATTTTGGTTAAGTTCATCAAATTTGACATGTATAGACTCTTCAATTGTACATGTTCGTTTGTTAAAGAGTTGATATACTTTACTAGTAGATGAATAACCTAAGAATATTGCTTCATGAGATTTTGCATCGAATTTGCCAAGATTATCCTTTCCATTGTTTAAAACAAAACATTTGCATCCAAATATATGAAAATAAGAAATATTTGGTTTTCTTCCTTTATAAAGCTCATATGGGGTTTTCTTTAATATAGGCCTTATCAAACATCGGTTCATAACATGACAAGCAGTATTTACCGCATCGGCCCAAAAATGTTTTGAAATGTTACTTTCATTTAACATAGTTCTTGCAAGCTCCGCTAAAGATCGATTTTTCCTTTCAACTACTCCATTTTGTTGTGGAGTTCTTAGAGCCAAAAAATTATGATCAATACCAAATTTTTCACAAAACTTTACAAAAGATTGGTTTTCAAATTCTCCCCCATGATCAGTTTGAATGGATGTTATTTTCAAATTTTGTTCATTTTGGATGATCTTGGTGGTAAGTTTCTTAAATGCATGATATGCTTCATGTTTATGAGTAAGAAACAGAGTCCATGTATACCTAGAATAATCATCCATAATCACAAGACCATAATAGTTTCCACCAAAACTTTTAATTTTTGAAGGTCGAAATAAATCCATATGTAAAAGCTGTAAAGGTCTGTTTGTTGAAACAACATTTTTCGCTTGAAAAGAAACCTTTACTTGTTTTCCCTTTTGACATGCGTCACAAAATTTATTTTCGAATTTCAATTTTGGTAAACCAATTACTAATTTTGAAACAAGTTTATTTAAATGGTGTATATGAATGTGAGCAATTCTTCTATGTCATAGCCATGATTCATCCTCTTTAGTTATGAAGCATTACACATCATTTGAAGCAAGACAATCAAGATTAATCATATAAATATTATCAACTCTTTGACCAATGAATTTTATTTCCTTGTTTAGCTTATTTTCAATTATGCAACCGTTTGATTCAAAAACAATTTTATAGCCTTTATCACATAATTGACTAATGCTAAGCAAGTTATGCTTAAGTCCTTCAACGTATAATACATTGTTTATAGAAGTGGAAGAGTTTTTACCAACATTTCTGATTCCTAGTATTCTTCCCTTCGTGTTATCTCCATAAGTAACGAATCCTTTATTTCGTGGAGTAAATGATATGAACTTACTTTTGTCTCCCATCATGTGTTTTGAACACCCACTATCCAAATACCAATGGGTGCTATTTGTTTTAAAGCATACCTACAAAACATGTCAAGTTAGAGAACTTGGTACCCATTTTATGTTGGGTCCTTGTAGGTTAGTTTGAGGTAATGTTCCTTTAGGAACCCATACTTTTCTCATAACCTTTGGCCCTAGTTTTCTAACATTATAATTAGATGGTTTTCAAACAAACCTTTGTTTTTCATGCATTAAATTCTTATCATGCATCACTTTAGGGGTATTATTGATAGATTATGAATCATTGAACCTTATAACTCTCTCCTCTTAAATTCGCCCATACATCAATCAATTTAAATTAATTCTTCCACTGTTTTTAGTTGGGCAATTATTAATAAATCATATTTTTAATTACCCTCTCATATCTTCATATATGGGAGTGGTTTATCATAGATCCAGGAGATGTATTAAACGTTTCACCACTTATCCTCTTTTTACTGAATTATGATTTATAAAAACGCAAAAAATTTTTCCCCGTATTTCCGGGGGACCCACAGGATGTCACATCTATACCTTGGTACCTCCCTTAACGATCCTTATTTTGTGGGTTAGATCATAACAATTATTTTAGAAAAAGTTATGATCTTTGGGTGGTATTATGACTGCACCATGATCAAATTAAATCTTTGATTTTTATGAAATTTAATTTATAAAGTCACTAGCTTGTTGATATGTTGCTGCAGAAATTTTTTTTAGTGCATGCATGTCAATGAAAATGCTAAGACATGGTGTCTTCTTTGACTTTAATGGTTGCTTGTGATGTTATTATATTTTTATAAGATTTAGTATTTTTGATAAATAAGTTTGAATGCCTAAACTCATTATATATTGCTGCTGGAAAAATTTTCCCTAAGCTAAATAACTTGAAATTCATGGATCTTAACATAAAATCTCGCTTTAAGTGATCTAGTACTTAAGATTTGTTTGCATGGTTTAATCTTTGGATTTTTATTGATAAAAATGGATTTTTAGATGTATATTTAATTCTAGAAATTTTTATTTAATTAAGAAATTAACTGCTTACACTTATGATAATTGTGTGATATGCCTAAAATTCAAAATGATATATAGAACGTTTAAAGTTTAATTTTTGGCAAATTATGAGATGATGAAGCTGCTGTATTTTTTCTGTTTTAGTATTGAACTTAATCACAAAAAATATATGAATGTGATATTAAATGAAATATTTATAAGGGACCCGAATTTAGACACGAACGATGAGTTAGAAACAGAATAAAGCATGTTTTCATGGGAAAACAAAGGAATTTGGCCAAACTATTTTGAATGTGTATTTTAAAGAATGAGATGGTAATTTTGGGCATAAGAAAAATACCCAAATGAGGAAAATTGGTTTAGAGAATTTTCGAAGCGCGATTTGTCCTTAAACACATTTTTATGAACGCTAAAACGACGAACTTTGGCACCTTGATACCCTTTCGTGTAGAAGATTTTTATGGGCACAATTAGTGTTTATACTTATTATATTTTATTATTTTTAAAGTTAAACACTTTTCGCTTTGGAATCACTTAATTTGAAATTTTCTAGATAAAATACAACGAAAACAAAGTTTTTAGTAAATAGTAAGAACTAGCGACTTTATGTCCTTGGTTTAACTAAAGAGATTTTTTTTGAGTATAGGACTAGAAAGGATTATAAGAATCATGATAAAGTATTTTACTTAAAGTCTTAGAGATTTTTTGAAGAGTCAAAACCAATTTAATTCGTCGTCGTAAGTCAATACGATAGAACGACATTGGTAAAGAGTCAAAAAATCATAAGAATTGTATTTTCTTCTTAAACTAATATCTAATTATAAAATCATATTTTTGGAAATAAAATAAGTTAGAAATTTTTTATCCCTAAAAGTTTAACAAAAGAAATATACACTGAAGTATTCTTTTAAGAAAAAAGGGATTTAAAAATGAATTAGATATTTTAGTTCTAGAAATCTTCTTATAAGTCCTATTTAGAAACCAACCTCAGCGCTCCTAAGAAAAGTGATTTTGGTAGCACTTAGGCCTTGGTCCCTAGTGTTCACTACACAAAAGATTTTACAACAAACAGTTTACGTGCTTTAAGGACAAATACGTCGATGTGGGTGAGGTTCTGTCTAGTACTCAGGCACCCTTAAGATAAAATGAGCATATTTCATGTTGCATTTGGAGTTGAGGAGGAATGTTATAGTGATCCCCTAGAGCATAAAATGATGGGTACACTGAAGAAACAGCTGGCGTCTCGATCCCCTACTGGCGGTCTTGAGAGCACATTGGGGGCGGACCTTTAATGGCTTAGGTTCGCGCCCGATGCCAAACTGCCCATGGCAACTCTAGTGTACTTCAACTTAGGACGAGGGTTTCTATGGTCGTGTAGTGCCTGTTTTGATGTGATGTGTGATTGATTTGTTATTGATGGAACTGTGTGTCCTTACCCTTTTTTATGAAAACAAAACGAGGTGAGCTCTGGTCGCTTTAGTTGGGCAAGGGTGATTAGGTGGGATTGTTATGCACATGGCTATTGGTATGTGAGATTGATAAGTGGAAGTTAGGCCTCATTGTATACTGGTATTAAATCAAGAAGAGTAATAAATAAACCTAACGCATGCATAACATATCATAACTGTGTGACTAACTCGGTTGGTGTACCTTTTTCTGTATGTTCCAAAATACTGTATGGTTGTCCTGATACATGTTATATAAAATCTCTCTACTTATTTGACACATACTTGACTGTTAAATGTTTAGATCTGTCATTGCATATGGATTATAGGGGTTGAGAGCTTATACTCAACCCTTTTATGTTGTATGTTTGCTTTCCTTTCCTGTAATCATCGACTGAGGGTCATGGTGAGCGCGATACCTGGATTACCTGCAGTAGGGGATGTTAGACCGTGGGTGTTAATTATTCATATTCGCTGTTAGTGTCGAGACCGTTGTAGGTCCTGACGTTTATTTCATGTTATAATATTTTGTAGTAATTGTTATTGGGAGCGTGTGAGCCTGGTACTTTTTTTAGTACACTTGTTATGAGGAATCGATCTATGTTATGAACTTTATTTAAAATTGTATGCTAATGATCACCAATAAAAAAACTCATTTTTCTTAAATGTTAGTGACTCCTTAATTAAGTAGGACGTTCTAGTATGGGAACTAGTCCTAGTTAATCGAGGGTGTCACAACATTCATCTTAGTAGGACTAGTAATTTAACATTATTATACACCTAGTTTTATTAAGTCCAAGGGTGTGATTTATTCTTTTCTCATCTTATATCCCATTACTAGTCCTAATTACCAAACCACACTTGTTTACTTAGAGAGAGTCCATTAAGTCATATAACCGTATCCTTTCTGATCTTTCGTAGAACTAAGCCTTTTACTTATTTTCATTTAGTTAATCTCTTTAAGTTATGAATTTTAGTTATTAGATGTTAAGCGGTATTTTCCTGGTTACCTAGTAACCCCAGGGTCAGACATATATATTCTGTTCCTACTATTAAATTGTTAGTCGTTGATATTCTGTTCAATCCTAATAAACTTATATTTGTATCCTTAATTCTTTAAGTTCAGGTCAAGATTTCATCCTTTTAATAAGGAGGACTTTATTCTTAGCTAATTGATTTTCCTGTTCTCTTTAATTTATCTAGTTATGAAAAGTACTATCACTTTAAACATATCCCACCCTCTATAAATATTCCCAAGTCCATTTAGTGGTGAGATCTTACCACTAAATCTAGTGACTTTTATACCAAAACTTATTATTCCTCTAACACTTTATCAAACTAAATGAATCTCATTACTCTTCCTTTTTAATCTTTAGTATGCAATGTTGTTTTCTCTAAATTCTATTTAATGCTCAATAATACTTTAGAATTTCTATTTCTTTTATTTTTAATATATATCATAACTCCTAATTCTCCCTTGGTTATCTATTTCTTTCTACCAAGAATTTTCTTATTATTTCTCCAAAACTACTATTTCTCTAATTTTTTTTTATTATCAACTATTCTTTTCTATTAAATCCTCATTATAAAATTATCATTTTTTATCAAGAAAGAGTTTCCTTAAGGGACATTTAAAATTTTATTCCTTCCATATGTATATCTATATTAGGAAAATCATTATACCAAGTTTTCTCAGTTTTATCTTTCTTTTTGTACCAAAAATCTTCTCCTTGCGTGCGATTTATTGAATTTAGTCGTAAAATGCTAGTCTGTCAAATTAATTAAATTAGAAGGGCTTACTAGATAAAATATAACAAATTACATAAAATCACTTAGAAATGTTTACAAAATCACCAGATAAAATATAACAAATTCGAGTCGTTCTTTACAAAAATCCTCGGAGCGTATACTAGTATAAAAATAAAATTAAAATCGCCAACGATAGCGAAAAATTATGTAACTTCTAATCTAATTGTCAGATCGTCATGAAACATAAAGGGATTATCCTCGGATACTAAAGGAATGATACCAAGTAATTTTTAACAAACAAGAATGAAGCTAGACCCCTGTACCTTAGGGTGTAGTCATGGTTTGGTGAAAGGAAAAAAACCAGACGCCGCAAATTTTTGATTGTGACCGAACTCGCCATTGTAGCTCCCGATTGCTTTCGGGTCACTAAAACATGACATGCATGAATTTTCTAGCCATTAAGGGTCATGGCCAGCAAAAGGGAAATCACAAAATAGCCATGCATTGGTTCAAATTAAAAAGATCATTTACCAAAAATTCGTTGTTTACTTTGAACTCTTTGTCGTTCATTGTCGATCGTTCCCGAGGCTTAAGAAACAACACGTGCATCAATAAAAGGAAAAGAGGGTCATGGTTTTTCACTTTAAAACAGTGAAAGGAAGTCTTAGAGTTAACTTGAAAGCTACTGGAAATTGGCATAGAAGGGAAAAGGCAAGGATCCAAGAGTCAAAATCCAAAATCCTACCTTATCTTGCCAAGAGAGGTCCACGGCCAAAGAGGTGAAGAGATGAAAGATGATTTCTAAAATAAAGGCTCTTGATCAAAGAAAAATAAAGTCTTGAATGAAGGAGAGGGCCACGATTTTAGTGAGGAAAAGAGAAGAATTTTGAGTTTAAGGGGTAGTGGTGTTTAGAGGTAATAGTGCCATGAAATGGAGGAGGATTTGGTGGCTATTTTTAGGCGTGAATGGTGGTTGGAAGAGAAGTGTAATGGTTGTTGGAATGAGAAGAAAAAAACTAAGAGATGAAGAGGGTTGGTGGCTACCGACAGAAAGATAGGTAGAAATGAAATAAGATTTTTAACATGTAATGGCTAAGAAGGATGGTATGGTATGATCATGGTATATGGCATTATTATGTTAAGGCATTATGGTGTATATTCATGATGACTTGGCATGGCAGGTGATGGTGGCATGTTCTGATGGAAGTGGGTAGCAAGCAATTGTTACAAGATCAAACTTTTCCGTTGCAAGTTCCACTGTCGAGTTGTAGTATATGTTAAAAACAGAGTGTCGTTCCACTGAGATACGTTGTTTAAATATTAATTCATCGTTACCTTAGCAAAAATAAATGGACAGTTTCATAAACACATAGACCAACATAAGCTAAAACAAACCATAAGAAATATGAACTATCAAATGATAAAAGCTGGGATTGGATTTCATTAATCTTGCCCTTCAATATGTTGCATACATTTATATAAGCGGATTCTGAACTATCGCTTGTTACATCCCAATCTTAAATCATTCGCATTGATTCCTCGACTACGAAATCCATATGAACATTCTTAAATATGTTGATTCCTCAATCACATTAAGAATATTCCAGCATTATAAGCAATAGTTTCGACATTCGTTACGTCGAATATTATTCCTAATATCCGTCGTAATGCGCATTCCATTTAGATCCATTTTTGTAAGCTATTTTCCAATAATCAAATGGAAACCAAGATCAAGAAACCATTTTCCAATAGAATCAAACATTAAGCATAAAGTGAAAAGCCAAAAATGATAGAACAAAGATATCAAATAAATAAATATAGAATAAACGTATGTCGGGGTTTGATCAACTACATTCAATCCCCAATAAAGGATTTAGCTACACATCGTAACCATTACAATCAAAGATTAGAAAGAAAAAGATGAAGTAAAGGAAAAAGATGGTTTCTAATGAGAGATCCACGTTCTGAGAAATACAATCTTCCCACCGCCTTGAGTTTTGGAGGTGTTTACTTTTATATTATGTATCTCGCTTAAGCTAAAGTTATCTCGCTTAAGCGAGATAGCTTTCTTCAGCTTGAAGAACTCTTTTTTTATTCTAGATTTTCCCTCGCAGACTCGATTGGGCAGATGAGTCACTCAGGCGAGTAAGATCCCCTGTTTCCTTTGGTATATTCGCTTGAGCTCAACATAATTCACTCAAGCAAATAAGCTTTGAGTTTGATTCTGGATCGTTCTCACTTGGGCGGACTGACTCTCACTCAAGCGAGTTCTTCAACCTCTGTTTCTAGACACTTTTCGCTCAAGCCTTTTCATCTTTACTCAAGCGAAGCCTTCATATTTGCTCTCTGAACAATTCTCGCTTAAGCGGTTTGTGACTCGCTCAAGCGAGTTCCTTACTGATACTTTCTGTAAGTTATTCGCTTAAGCGAATTGATATTCACTTAAGCGAAATCTATTTCTGATTGTTTCTTCATGAAGATTCTTGGCTCGCTCAAGCGAAGTATAATCTCGCTTGAGCGAGACACCCAAAACTTGTATTTTTCTTTATTTTGAATTGGGGAATGGCTTGGGATTCTTTGCTTTTCTTTTTCATCTTTTTCACCTTTCATTTACACAAAAATAAAGATAAGAGCATAATTACATTAAAACATATCAAAATATCTGGTTCTCAATTTTTATCTATTTCCATGCATAAAACTTTTCAGATAATGCAACATCTAACAAAATTATACTCAAATACCAACAAAATATCCATACATTTGAGCATTTATCAACTCTCCCCGACCTAGAGCTTTGTTTGTCCTCAAGCAAAAGTAACAAAGCATTAAAGCGAACCTGAAGATCTGTTTTAATCATAACAATGTATAAGAGAAGAAACATTTAAACACATATATTTACAACTGACAGATCCTGGCTTCAATTAAAATTCATCAAGGTAAATACTTAAGTTTGTAAAGCACTAAACAATTGAAAGTAACCAATGGCTGTAAAAAAAAGGAATCCATTCATTGTCTCATAGGTGAGTGTTTCCCTCTTGTCATCATTGATCACATGTTAGTCAGTATTGCATTTTATTTCATTTCAAAAGAACAGGCACTCAAACAACAAGGATCTAGAGATCTTCAAAAAGGTTGTAATGTGGCTGGGCTAAACAATAAATCCATGGTTTTTCTATGAATTCAAAAAGCATGCTAAGAAGAGCAATAGTCATGATATTTATACGCACTTAGTTTGCCTAGACATGACAATTTTTGTTTCCTCCTACTCATACATTATTTTTCATTTCTTTCTCAAATTCCTTTTGTTATACCATTCTTATTTTTCATTATTTCAGTTGAGGAATTTTTCTTTTTCTTTTCATTTCCATTTTTCTTAACAACCATTTATTTCTTGCCATTTGAACCCATTAAGCATAACATAACCCTCTTTATATACAACATATCATGTCCCTTATTCTTTTAGCATGCTATATAGGTAGGGTTTAAAATTTTTGATTCAGGCTATAGATAAGGGTTTTAGAACAAAATTTTTTAGCTCAAAGGGGTTACAACAAAATGGATTTCAATTTATGTACAGGATACTTTTTTGGCTCTAGCTTAACCTATTTCTACATAAAATTGCCTCTATCATTTCCTTGCTTATTTCAATGATGTTTCTGGCAGAAAATCATGCAATACAACCACACAATAATCAGTGATCTCTCAGTGCTTTAGATTCACTCACTCTCCCAGTTAAATGGCCTAATTCCTTTATTTAAACTGTAAAAGTTCAAACATCATTCAGTTACCTCACAACTTGATATTCAACTCAATTTCAATTAAGATCAGTTATGATACTACCAGTTCAAAATGAATTTGCTTTCTAACTAATGCATTCTATGCTTATTTACCATCTTTAATCCACTTAGTGCTTTTTAAACTACTAACTAGATGCAAAAAGATATATTCAGATAATATCAACAAAAATACAATGCCTATATATATATATATAACACTAGCGGTGTAATCATATAATCTAAAACAAGATATATACCAAAAGCTATAAACTACAATAAGTGTAAATGCAACTAAAGTAAAATACTGAAAGTAAATAACAATCAAAACAAAGGCACCCATATGGAGTCCATCAGTCATCAACCACTATACTGCTGACAACTCTATCTAGCTGTGACTGAAACTCATGATCACCTTCCTAGTGTTGTGGAGTATCCAGAGGAACTATCTCAATAGGTACTGCCTCGATAGCTGCCTATGTAGTAGCAGGTGTCTCTGGTGCTCTCTCAGAAACTATGGATGTAGGTGTAGGTGCAGCTGCTGGTTTAGGTATAGGTACAGCTACTGGCTTAGATAATCTTGCCTTCTCCGGTAGAACAGGCCCGTCCCTAAGCCAAGTAACTCGATCCTTAAACTCTGGCAAAGACATAAATGGGCCAGCTGAATGGCTATAAAAACTGGCTCTATAAAAATAAACCAGGCCTTGGTGGAGAGTAACCTATTGCTGTTTAATATATGTAAGATGAGCTAAGAGAATAGGATCAATAGTAGGTAGAGGAGGTGTTGGTGGTGCCACTGGTGGAATAAATGAGGCTGTAGATACTGGTGGAGATTAAGTAAGAGGTGATGGTGAAGGTGCTCTGGCTGAGCAGGTCTTGGTAGAGTGCATAACTGTTGGATGAAGCGTCTATCAATAAAAGGTCTGATAGGGTTGGTGAGGTGAACGTCGATGCCATGAGCTACGCAGAATCCAATGATGAAGGAAACCCAGACTTCCCTTCACCTTCTGTCCTGATGCTGTAGTCTTCACGTCCATCCTCGTAAACTTATGAATTTTATCCTGGATGACGCAAGCTATGTCCACTATCATGTTAGGAGTCAAGATGCATTGTAACAATTGGCATATAGAGTAAGTCAAGTCAGACACATGCCCTGAAGATGTCACATTGGCCAATACGAAAGATGTTTAAACTTGGGTAAGGAGCTTCATATCCTTTCTTAAGATGCGGCGGGGGTTGTGATTACCTTAGCCCATCTAGAAATGTCGATCTAGAAGACATAATTGCTTTCCATCTCAACCGTTTTGAAAAGGTCATCGTGTTCCTTTATAAAGAAATAACTGTCAATGGTACAATACTCAGTAAGGGTAAAGAGTCCAGCTAAGTGCTGATCAATGGTTTCCCTATTGTAAGAGATCCACACTCCTCTGACAAATGTCTTATAATCATAAAATTTATCCTCTGGCTAGCATTCACATAAAACTCCCTTACAATGTCAGGGTCAAACTGAGAACTGAGATTGGCCAACATAAGCCATTTCATATCCCAAAGAACGCTTATAAAATCATCACATTCTCCTTGTCTCAAATCAACTCTTCGCTCGATTATGAAATTCTAATGTTGAATTTCTTCAAACCTTTTTGCTCTATCTTTGTCTCTAAATGTCTAGTTTTTAGGTGGCGAAGGCTCGGAGATGCATTGTCTCTTGGCACCTTCCTTGCGAGGCGGATTGGAAGAACTTGGGTTGGTGGGCGTGGGAGTTGGTCGGGTAGTCTTGGTTCTTGCCATCCTAAAACGCAACAAGATTTCCTAGTACAGTTTATATAATTCAGAATTTAAGCACAAATGAAAAACCAACAATTTCCCCATTCTCTAACATCATGAACCTTGTGAAAAAATAGTCTCCAATTTGAAAACACACTATATCATCAAACTTCAATCATAAGAAAAAAACTGTATACTCGAATGCCATTCAGTTTACAAAGGAGCTCATGCTTGTTGTTCAAAACAAATTGCACTAAGTAAATAGACTTCTATTTAGAAAGTCAAACAAGCATCATCACACTGAGTAACGATCTATTCACACCAAAATACAGTTAATGACAACCTAAACTCAATAATTTCTTGATCATGATTCTATGGGGATATTCCAAATAAAATCAGGGAACACCAAAAACAATAAACACAATAACATCTAAGACTCAATGTACCTTCCTATCATAATTTCAAGCACCTTACATGTAACATTGAAGAAGTTAAAATTGTTAACCAAGTGGCCTCAATTACTCAAGAGGGGCGGGTGAATTGAGTATTAAAAATTTTACTTGGAATGCTTTTGAAATTGATTCTTTAATTATTATGCTTATTGAAGATGATAAAATTAATCGCAAGCAATAACAATTTATACACAAGACAAAATAATACGCACTTAACAAATGGCACGTAAATTCACTTAAAGAGTCTAAGTAATATTCAAGATAACAATTAATAATATCAAGTAAATCGTTACACAATTTTGAGCACTTAGAAAGAGAATACTTAATTCAAGAATATTACTTAAATAACTTTTACAATTTTTAATTTAAGTGATTTACAAATTTTAACAAGCTAATAGAAAATACAATTTGATATTAACAAGTAAATTAATAAAGTTGCTTAATTAATAAAATTACAAACACAAATATTTAGCAAGCAATTTTAAGTACACAAATTAAATGAGTGTAGGGAAGAAAGATTTGCAAACCGATATATACGAGTTCCACCACACCGGTGTACGTCTCGCCTCTAAGAAACCCACTTAGAGGATTTCCACTATTGGAGATTAAAGATACAAATTTGAGCAATCACGGCTTCCTAGTGTCCCATACTCAAAAACCCAATTCTCACAAGTACAAGGGTACCCCACCCAATCTCTCAATCTCACAATTTTACAAGGTTGAATCTCAACCCAAAACTCTAAGATTTTTGGTGTTTAAGTGTACAAGGATAACTCTCCAAAAGAGTGGATATACAAGTTAAAACTTTCATAAAATGATAACTCTCAAAGAGAGGGTATGCAAATTATAACACTCAAATAATTTTACTTACAAAATCACTCTCAAAATAATTTGTCAAAGAAATATGCCAATTAATGAGTAAAGAGAGAGCAAATAAAATGAACAGAGAGCAAGGAGGAGGAAGAAAGCAATGGAAGTGCTTCAATGCTTTGGTACAGTTTGTGTCTTCTCTTCCTTTGCTATTTATAGGCTCTAACAACATGGTTTTTTCCATTTGTTAATTCCTTCGAGGCTTACAAGTGGAGAATGGCTTTGCAATTTCGATGAAGTACAACAAGGCGTGTTTCAGTGGAGCATGGAGCGCCTAGTTTTAATAATCACTGTGCGATGCAATGTTGTCCACACTTCAATTTCAAACGTCCAGAGCTAATTGTAATAGATGAATTGATTCATCTTAAATTTGAATGGATTAACAGTGAGTATTTTCAGCTTTTGAAGATGAATGAATCGATTCCCTATTGTATTCAAGTGTACTGAATCGATTCTTCTTGCTTTGAATCAATTCCCTAGGCCAAATAAACTATATGAATTGATTCCTCTCATGAGTGAATCGATTCCTGCTTTTTGATTCAATAGTTCCTTGCCAGTTAATCGTGTGAATCGATTCCCCAAGCCAAGTCTTGTGCCATGAATTGATTCCTTCATTTATTTTTTAATTTCCAGCCTTTGTTAATCATATGAATCGATTCATATGGCCATTGGTTACTGTATGAATCGATTCATGTACATGGTACATGAATTTTGAAGCTTTGTTTCACCCTTTTTGACACTTTATGGATCATGGCTCCAATCCTTTGATCCTTAGGCACTTTGTTGATTATTTTCCTCTTGATTTAAGCCACTTGTAAAAATCTTTATCATATGTCCTTGATTCAAGTCCTTTGTTGTTCATCAATTTTCCATCATCAATTATAATTAATCGCTTGACAATATCTTCATCTGTTGTGTCATTATCAAAACCTACATCAACATATAAATACATTCTCCCCTTTTTGATGATGACAACAAATGTTCATCTCTCGGGGTGTTAGTATCATAACAGTTTATATACATGGTATAAATGACTCCCCCTTTCACATTAATTTGATGCCACATGTTATACATATGTTATGCATATAATTTGAGTACCACTTTGTCATTTACACATGTAATTGGATACTTGTTGTATAGAAATATTATAAAGCTCCCCCTTAATCATTTAATTTTAATAAGGATAGATATAGATGTTGATTCAAGATGTTATCTCCCCCTTAATCATTCAATAGATACCATTATAACATCATGATAATCTCTCCCCCTTTGACATCATCAAAAACAACCTTAAGTACCACTTTAAAATAGATACATTTGTGATTATTGAGATAGATACCATTTACATATAAAGCTCCCCCTTAAACAGGCAACATATATCACAGAGTAATTCAAAGCATGTAAGCAAGCATAATGATATTCTCTCCTCCTTTTGGCCAAACAATGTCTCATGGGTGTTTTGTGAGAGGTTATACAAGGATTAAAATTTTGCAATTTGCCAATGATCTTGTTACACAAGAAAGTCAAGAAAATTAAAGGTCATTTGACATTTGCTTATGAGATCCATGTGGTGCATAGGAGATTATTTTGTGTCAAAAACATGTTTTAATTAAGTAGATGCTATCTGGGAACTCAATAAAACAAGAGATTTATGGAGCATTAACATGATTATTGAAAATGTGATTGGCTTTTTAATGAAAAGATTTGACTATATATCACACAGTAAATCATTATGTTCAAAGAAGTAAGAAAGAGATAGGTAAAAATCTTTAAGTTAAAGATTTGCAAAACTATGTTCAAAGAGTAAGAAAATGTGATAAAAATAAATCAATTAAATAATTTCCAAAATTCCTAATTCCCTTCTAATATTTATAAATTGTTCTTTCGAAAAGGGTTTAGTAAAAATATCTGCCAATTGTTTTGAAGTTTCAACATATTCAACAACACAATCTCCTTTCAAAACATGGTCTCTTATAAAATGATGTCTTATTTCAATATGTTTAGTCCTATAGTGCATGACAAGATTTTTGGAGATATTTATGGCGCTAGTGTTATCACATTTAATAGGCATTTTGTTTAAAACAACACCAAATTCAAGAAGTTGTTGTCTCATCCAAAGAATTTGAGCACAACAACTGCCAGCTGCTACATATTCTGCCTCAGCTGTCAATAAAGCAACACTTACTTGTTTCTTGCTATGCCAAGAAACAAGGGAACTACCAAGTAAATGACATGTGCCACTAGTACTCTTTCTATCAAGTTTATAACCTGCAAAGTCAGAATCAGAATATCCTACAAGAATACATTCAACGCCTTTGGGATACCATAAACTAACATTTTGAGTACCCACAAGATATTTCAAAATTCTTTTTATGACAGTGAGATGTAATTCTTTAGGATATGCTTGATATCTAGCACACATACATACAACAAACATAATATCAGGTCTACTAGCTGTTAAGTAAAGTAAGGAACCTATCATACCTCGGTATTTAGTTATTTCAACATCCTTACCCTTCTCATCTTTGTCTAAGTAGCAAGATATACTCATGGGCGTGGCTATTTCATTTGCCTTGTCCATTTCAAATCTTTTGAGTAGTTCTTTGCAATATTTTGTTTGACTAATGAAAGTCCCTTCATTTGTTTGTTTGATTTGTAATCCAAGGAAGAAGGTGAGTTCTCCCATCATGGACATTTTGAATTCATCTTGTATAATATTGGCAAACTCTTGACAAAGAATTTCGTTAGTAGCACCAAATATTATGTCATCAATATAAACTTGTACCAAAAGAATGTCATTATTTTTGCGTTTTATAAAAAGTATAGTATCAACCTTTCCTTTTTCAAAAGTATTTTCTAAAAGAAATTTACTAAGTCTTTCATACCAAGTTCTTGGAGCTTGTTTCAAACCATATAAAGCTTTTCTCAATTTAAAGACATGGTTTGGAAATTTGTGATTTTAAAAACAGGGAGGTTGATCTACATAAATTTCTTCTTGAATATAGCCGTTAAGAAAAGCGCTTTTGACATCCATTTGATAAAGCTTAAAATCCATACAACAAGTGAAGGCTAACAATAATCTTATGACTTCTAACCTTGCTACGGGAGCATACATTTCTTCATAGTTTATTCCCTCTTCTTGATGGTATCCCTTAGTAACTAATCTAGCTTTATTTCTTGTTATTATTCCATTTTCATCTAGCTTATTTCTAAAAACTCATTTAGTACCTATTATTTGATGATCATTGGCTTTTAACACAAGTTCCCAAGCTTCATTTCTTTCAAATTGATTTAATTCCTCTTGCATGGGCAACATCCAATGTTCATCAATAATAGCCTCATTTATATCTTTGGGTTCAATTTGTGATACAAAGGCTAAGTGATTGCATACATTTCTAATAGCGTTTCGAGTACTTACACCTTTTTGTTATTTCACCTATGATATTGTCCAAGGGGTGATTCTTTACGGTGATCCACTCCTTTTATTGAGGTTCATCATTTTGTGTTGTATCTCCTTCATTTTTGTTTTCTTCTTCATCTTCTAAGTTCATTTCTTGGAAGGTACCTACAAGATCATCAATTTCCTTTCTCAAAGTATTTTGGTTAAGTTCATCAAATTTGACATGTATAGACTCTTCAATTGTACAAGTTCGTTTGTTAAAGAGTCGATATGCTTTACTAGTAGATGAATAACCTAAGAATATTGCTTCATTAGATTTTACATCGAATTTACCGAGATTATCCTTTCCATTATTTAAAACAAAGCATTTGCATCCAAATATATGAAAATAAGAAATATTTGGTTTTCTTCCTTTATAAAGCTCATAGGGGGTTTTCTTTAATATAGGCCTTATCAAACATCGGTTCATAACATGGCAAGCGGTATTTATCACATCGGCCTAAAAATGTTTCAAAATATTACTTTCATTTAACATAGTTCTTGCGAGCTCCGCTAAAAATCGATTTTTCCTTTCAACTACTCCATTTTGTTGTGGAGTTCTTGGAGCCGAAAAATTATGTTGAATGCCAAAATTTTCACAAAATTTCTCAAAAGATTAGTTTTCAAATTCTCCTCCATGATCCGTTTGAATGGATGTGATTTTCAAATTTTGTTCATTTTGGATGATCTTGGCAAGTTTCTTAAATGCATGATATACTTCATGTTTATGAGTAAGAAATAATGTCCATGTATACCTAGAATAATCATCCACAATCACAAGACCATAATAATTTCCGCCAAAACTTTTGATTTTTGAAGGTCCAAATAAATCCATATGTAAAATCTGTAAAGCCCTATTTGTTGAAACAATATTTTTCGCTTGAAAAGAAACCTTTACTTGTTTTCCCTTTTGACATGCGTCACAAAATTTATTTTCAAATTTCAATTTTGGTAAACCGATTACTAAATCTTTCAAAACAAGTTTGTTTAAATGGTCTATATGAATATGAGCAATTCTTCTATGTCATAGCCATGATTCATCTTCTTTAGTTATGAAGCATTGCACATCATTTGAAGCAAGATAGTCAAGATTAATCATATAAATATTATCAACTCTTTGACCAACGAATTTTATTTTCTTGTTTAGTTTATTTTCAATTATGCAACAATTTGATTCAAAAATGATTTTATAGCCTTTATCACATAATTGACTAATGCTAAGCAAGTTATGTTTAAGTCCCTTAACATATAATACATCATTTATAGAAATGGAAGAGTTCTTACCAATATTTCTGATTCCTAGTATTCTTCCCTTCGTGTTGTCTCCCTATGTAACGAATCCTTTATTTCATGGAGTAAATGATATGAACTTACTTTTGTCTCCCGTCATGTGTTTTGAACACCCACTATCCAAATACCAATGGGTGTTACTTGCTTTAAAGCATACCTATAAAACAGGTCAAGTTAGAGAACTTGGTACCCATTTTATGTTGGGTCCTTGTAGGTTAGTTTGAGGTAATGTTTCTTTAGGAACCCATATTTTTCTCACAACCTTTGGCCCTAATTTTCTAACATTATAATTAGATGCACTATGCCCTTTAAAACCACAATAATTACATTTCATGAAAGGTGATGCAGTTTTACTAGGTAGTATAAAGAAGTTTTTATAATTCTTTTGTTTCTTATAGGCATTGAAACCTAATCTCATTTTATCAAACATACACCGTTGTTTTCCAAGTAAAACATTTAAGTTGTCTCTACCATTTGTAAATTTTTCTAGAGTTCTATTCAAGTCTAAAACCTTAGTTTCTAGCATGTCATATTTCTTAGCAAATTCACAGGGTTTAGTCTTAGAGCATGCTTGAACATTTACTATTTCCTTTTTCAAAAACTCATTTTCTTTACCAAGTTCTACAAGATGCATTTCTAGAGTATCAATGGTTTTTCTTGATAACTTATGCTTATTAGAGACTTTTATAAATTTATCATACAATTCTTCAAGAGCATCAAGTAGTTTTTTTTATCTAAGTCATGAAAATTTACCTCATCATCTTCATCTTGGTGGTTGGCCATGAGGCAAAGGTTTGCTTCTTCATTTTCTAATTCTTCCGAGCTACTTATCTCATTTACATCCCATGCGATATATGTTATTCTCCTCCCTTTTCTTTCTTTGTTTTTTTTCTTAAGGTTTGGACAATCTATCTTGAAGTGTCCTTTCTTTCCACATTCAAAGCAAGTAGGTGAGGAAGAATTTTCATAAGTTTTCCAAAGCGTTTCACGAATAGGCCTAACTCTTCGTCCTCATCAAGATCACTCTCAGATTCATCTTCAACAATTGAGGTGGCTTTCAGAGCTAGCCCTTTCTTCTTTGAGGCTTTTTCTTCTTCCTCCGCATGTTTCAAATCTTTCAACTCTTGTTCTTGTTCTTGTAATTTCCCAAACAATGTAGCATGGTACATATCATTTATATTGGGAGATTGCTTGATGACCGTAACAAGAAGTTGCTATTCCCTAGTAAGACTTTTTAGAACTTTGTGGATAAGTTCCTTGTTAGTGTAAAATTTACCAAGAGTAATAAGATGATTAATAATCAAAGTAAATCTCTTTTGAAGTTCTAAAATAGATTCATTGGAATTCATTCTAAAACTTTCATATTGGCTAGTTAAAGTGCTAATCTTAGAATCCTTAACATCACTAGTTCCTTCATGAGTTATTTGAAGGGTATCCCACATATCCTTAGCAGATTTACATGTAACTACTCTAAAGAACTCATCGGAACCTAAGGCTAAAGTGATAAGATTTTTTGTTTTGTAATTATACTGCACTTTCTTTTCTTCCTCACTAGTCCAATCATCCATAGGTTTTTCTATTTGTTTATTATCAACAATGTGTATAGGTAAAAAAGGACCATTTTCAATAGCATTCCATACTTTCAAATCAATTGATTGCACAAAATTTTCATCATTTCTTTCCAAAATGCGTAACCCTCACCATTCAAAGCAGTAGGTCTATTTGTGGCACCACCCTCAGGAAAAAGGTGTAGAGAATTTGAGACCATTTGTTCTCTTGAAGCTGTTAAGCTTGATCTACCAAGAGTCAAGCTCTGATACCACTTGTTAACCAAGTGGCCTCAATTACTCAAGAGGGGGGGGTGAATTGAGTATTAAAAATTTTACTTGGAATGCTTTTGAAATTGATTCTTTAATTATTATGCTTATGAAGATGATAAAATTAATCGCAAGTAATAACAATTTATACACAAGACAAAATAATACGCACTTAATAAATGGCAAGTAAATTCACTTAAAGAGTCTAAGTAATATTCAAGATAACAATTAATAATATCAAGTAAATCGTTACACAATTTTGAGCACTTAGAAAAAGAATACTTAATTCAAGAATATTACATAAATAACTTTTACAATTTTTAATCTAAGTGATTTACAAATTTTATCAAGCTAATAGAAAATACACTTTGATATTAACAAGTAAATTAATAAAGTTGCTTAATTAATAAAATTACAAACACAAATATTTAGCAAGCAATTTCAAGTACACAAATTAAATGAGTGTAGGGAAGAAAGATTTGCAAACTGATATATACGAGTTCCACACACCGGTATATGTCTCGCCTCTAAGTAACCCACTTAGAGGATTTCCACTATTGGAGATTAGAGATACAACTTTGAGCAATTACGGCTTCCTAGTGTCCCACACTCAAGAACCCAATTCTCACAAGTACAAGGGTACCCCACCCAATCTCTCAATCTCATAATTTTACAAGGTTGAACCCCAACCCAAAACTCTAAGATTTTTGGTGTTTAAGTGTACAAGGATAACTCTCCAAAAGAGTGGATATACAAGTTAAAGCTTTCACAAAATGATAACTCTCAAAGAGAAGGTATGCAAATTATAGCACTCAAATAATTTTGCTCACAAAATCACTCTCAAAATAATTTGTCAAAGAAATATGCCAATTAATCAATAAAGAGAGAGCAAATAAAATAAACAAAGAGCAAGGAGGAGCAAGAAAGCAATGGAAGTGCTTCAATGCTTTGGTACAGTTTGTGCCTTCTCTTTCTTTGCTATTTATAGGCTCCAACAGCATGGTTTTTTCCCTTTGTTAATTCCTTCGAGGCTTACAAGTGGAGCATGGCTTTGTAATTTCGATGAAGTGCAGCAAGGCGTGTTTCAGTGGAGCATGGAGCGCCTGGTTTTAATAATCATAGCACGATGCAATGCTGTCCACACTACAATTTCACACATCCAGAGCTAATTGTACTATATGACTTGATTCATCTTAAATTTAAATGGATTCACAGCGAGTATTTTCAACTTTTAAAGATGAATGAATCGATTCCCTATTGTATTCAAGTGTAATGAATCGATTCTTCTTGCTTTGAATCAATTCCCTGGGCCAAATAAACTATATGAATCGATTCCTCTCATGAGTGAATCGATTCATCCATTTTGAATCAATAGTTCCTTCACAGTTAATCGTGTGAATCGATTCCCCAAGCCAAGTCTTGTGCCATGAATCGATTCCTTCATTTATTTTGCAATTTCCAACCTTTGTTAATAGTATAAATCAATTCATATGGCCATTAGTTGCTGTATGAATCAATGCATGTAACTGGTACATGAATTTTGAAGCTTTGTTTCACCCTTTCTGACACTTCATGGATCATGGCTTCAATCCTTTGATCCTTAGGCACTTTGTTGATTATTTTCCTCTTGATTTAAGCCACTTGTAAAAATCTTTATCATATGTCCTTGATTGAAGTCCTTTGTTGTTCATCAATTTTCCATTATCAATTATAATTAATCACTTGACAACATCTTCATTTGTTGTGTCATTATCAAAACCTACATCAACATATAAATACAAAATAAATTATAAGCTCATGTGAGTCACTTTCAAACTTCTGAAGAAAAATAGGGCAAGACGAAAATAAGAAGAAAATATGAGAAGAAGAATAATGCACAATGCAAAATGTAGAAGATAAGAGGAAGAAAAAGGAAGAAGAAAACTTACTTAAGTATATATGGAAAAGAGTAAGAGCTCAAGGAAGAAGATGATGGGGGCTAGGGCTTTGGCACTCTAGAGGAGAGAAACACAGAGGAACGATTCTTTTTTGAAGTAATTAAAAATGTAACTGTTCTTTTGTTTTAAAAAGCTTTTAAAAAATGTTTCTCACAACCAGTCGCTTAAGTGACGATTATTCGCTTAGATGAGCTTAGAACGTCAAACTGGCTTGGGTAAAATTTGAACAGAATCAATTGTTAAGTTATCTCGCTTAAGCGTAATAATTCACTTAAGCGAGTATTTCATAGAATCGTTTGTAACAGAACTTCGCTCAGGTGAGCTGAAAATCACTTAGGCAAGATATATGAAAAACACCCCCTGTTACTTCATTATATTCTCGCTTGAGCGGAAGGAAATCACTTAAGTGAAAATTTGACAGTAACCTTTTTAATTATATTCGCTTGAGCTATTCCCATCATGCTTAGGTGAAATTTAAACAGAATCATTATGCCTTAAGCTCGCTCAGGCAAACAAAGTTCGCTTGGCTGAGAAAAATAAAACTGAGCCCCTGATGCTTCCTCAGTTCCTTTGCTTGAGCCAAGATAATTCGCTCAAGCCAAAATTCGACAGAACCAATTTTACTTCTGCCTCGCTTAAGCGCTGAGATTTCGCTTAGGCGAATTTTACCCGGAACACTTTTAACATGAATTCGCTTGGGTGAAATAAGCTTGGCTTGAGCATGAATAAACTTAATCAATTTCACTTGGGCGAGCATCATGTCGCTTGAGTGAGTTTAGCAGAATAACATTTAATGAGGTTTTCTACCAAATTTGCTTGGGTGAACATAGTTTCGCCTGAGCAAAACAAGCACTTTCTTGAATTTTAACTATGTACCTGGTTGAGCCTCTTCCAATTGGACAAAACATGACCATTTAACAATATTTTAGCAACTTGAATCATCAATTGAAGTACCATCAAAGAGGAATTGAAGGATTTAAGCCTATCCTTACGATCATCATGAATTCAACTAATGATTCCTTGCATTCAACATCAAATTTCAAACAGATTCATTGTTATATGATCCAATCTTATATTTTGACATATTAGTACCAAGATGAACATAATCTCAATCAATACCCTTCAAACAAGCATAATTTTTGTTAGTCATATTACTAACTTTGACTATTCATGAATTTAACACCAAGTAAGCATGAGTTTCTCATTATTATCAAATTAATTTCACAATCATGCAACAACTTCAGCAATGATGGAAATCAACATTCACACATCATCTTCCTATCAATTGTCTATTCCTTCTCATCACTTCTCAATTGATCATTAATGCATTAAATCAACTCTCAAACATAACTAAACCTATAATTCACATACTAAAACACATAATTCACACAAGCCTTGTTTTATGTCATTAGCTCAACGCCTTTAAAATTTTCAAGGGTCCTGTAAGTGGATGAGCACGGTAAGCCTTTCCACTTCACCACCAAGATAGGGCTTTTGTCTTTGCCCATTGACAGTCTAAGTTCTTTGTGAAACAGGATCCTACAACTCAACAACTCTATAAGATTTGACTCTTTTGACCAAGAAAGGTCTAGACCACTTGGATTTCAACTTTCGAAGAAATAATCTCAAACTTGAATTGAATAAAAACACAGATTGGCCAGGATGAAAATTCTTTTGAATAATCTTCTTGTCATGGTACTTTTTTATCCTTTCCTTGTAGATACGGGAGGACTCATATGCTGTAAGCCTCTATTCGTCTAGCTCTTAAATCTGTAACTTCCTTTTTTCACCTGTTGCTTACTGATCAAAATTCAATAACTTCATTGCCCAATAAGCTTTATGTTCAAGTTCCACCGGCAAGTGACAATTTTACCAAAAACTGGTTGGTATGGAGAAAGGCCTGTAGGTGCGTGGTATGCTATCCGACAAGCCCAAAGAGCTTCATCAAGTTGAGCCCAATCCTTTCTGCTGATTGAGACTGTCTTTTCCAGTATGCGCTTGATCTCCCGGTTTAAAACTTCTACTTGCCCATTTGCTTGTGGATGATAAGGAGATGTCACTTTATGTTTGACTCCATAATGTTCCAGACATTTTTGTAACTGAGCATTACAAAAGTGAGAACCCCCATCACTTATTAATACTATGGGGTGCTAAACCTACAAAAGATAGCATCAACTTTAGGACTGGTAGTAGCTTCCACCCATTTTGATACATAATCCATAACAACCAAAATATATTCATTTGTAAATGAAGCAAGCAATGGTCCAACAAAATTAATCCCCCAATAGTCAAATACTTCAACCTCTAGGGTAGTATTTAGAGGCATTTAATTTCTCCTCAAAATTCCACCTGTCCTCTGACAACTATCACATGATTGAGCATGAATATAGGCATCCTTGAACAATAAAGGCCAATAGAAACTCGATTGAAGAACTTTAGCTGCAGTTTTTTCTCCGTTGAAATGGCATCCATATGCTAAATTATGACAATGCCATAGAATGCTACTTAAAGACCATGACCTCTCATCTAAACCATCTCAAACAAGTTATGCTTGCCTTAAAAACAAACAATCTCTATGCAAATTTTGAAAAATGTTCTTTTGTCATGGATAGCATTGTATTCCTTGGATTCGTAGTTAGTTCTAAGGGAGTAGAAGTAGATCACTCAAAAGTGAAGGCAATCCAAGATTAGTCAACACCTAAAAATGTGAGTCAAGTAAGAAGTTTTTGTAACAGCCCTGATTTTTGAGAATAGGAAACCAGACCCTTAGGACTCTGAGGATACTCTGTTGAGCTTTCACTAAGAAGCTCGAGGCTTCGGCCTGTTCCCCGATTAATTTAGAATAAGAAAATAGAGAGAAGTAGAGTTTAATGTGAAAAGTAAGAATACCAAAAGAACGTAACGAGTGTGAGAAGCGGAGATAAGAAAAACAATAAATAATGTTCGACAATACTGTTTAATTAAAAATAATACATCAACGACGATTATTTTGGGTACAAATTAATTTATCATTTGATAATTATTTTCTGTGGACAATATGATAAGTCTTGAAAAAACTTAATAATTTTATCTTTAATTTAACTTAATCCATTAAGTATTGTTGAGTTTGGGTTAAGTAAAGTTTTGTCATTCTTTGGGTTTTACTTATTTAATTAAAATATGTATTAAAGATAAAAAGATAAACACATAAGGAAGGAAGTTCATTCTGAAATCCATTAACCCAGCATATATATGTTACAAAGCCAGCGTACATACGCTAGGTATTTGTTTGTTTGTGTTTGACAGGATCCAAGTCCAAGAGTTCAGCATATGTATGCCCAACTGAGCGCATCATATGCCCTTTCCAATACCATCATCCAGAAGTCCAACGTACATACGCTGGAAAGGAGTGTACCGACGCGTAAAGAATGAAGAACAAAGTGCCAAAGATAGTGACCCAGCGTACATACGCTGGGTAGACGGGTGTACATACGCCCAGGAACAGAACCAAAACCATCAGACCAGTGGCCCAGCGTACATACGCTGGGTAGGCGAGCGTATATATGCCCAGAAATAGAATCTAATTTACCAAGTCAGTAGGTCAACGTACATACACTGGACCCTAGCGTACATATGCGCAGATCAAGTTAACATAAGGCATAAAGTTCTCACTCATACAGAATCCTAGCGTACATATGCTGGTATGTGGGCGTTTCTATGTGTACCTAGAAGGGAAACCGAAAACAGTTATTTAGTCAGTTATGTAATTTCTAATTATTTGCTTGTAAGCCCCTCTGGGGCAATTGCGTGCTTAAGCTTAGTTAGTTAGTTAGTTCAAGGTATAAACCTATTTATTTGTAATTCCTTTGTAACATAACCCAAAAGCAATTACGCTACTCTCATTTTCTGATTTTCTATCTCTCTCTAACCTTTTTCTCTCACTAAACTCTCTCTTCTATGGCTCTCTACATTCCTTCTTCTGTTGATTCCACTTTCATGCGTTGCTAAACCCCTAGGGTTGGGATTGCTGAAGCTTCCAATAGAGTCTTGAATGTGCATTGAGGAAATCATCTTCTGAAGCATGAGGAGAACAAGCTGAGAAGTGGATCTACACTGCTGGATTGACAAATCCAGACCTAATTGAAGCATCTCACCAATGAGGAATAATGGTCGAAAGCTTAGGTAACTTCTAGCTTCCTAGCTAATGCAGGCCTAGCAATTAGATGAATAGCTAGGGTTCAATCCCTAATTTCGCATTAGATTTCTCTGTCACCAAACACCTAAGGGATTAGGGTTTAATGCTTAGGAATTAGTGTTAATCACCTAAGGAATTAGGGATTAACCATATGTAAAGTTGTCCTCTTAAGTCTGAAGCTTGATTGAATCTCAACTGCATGTTTCTTAATGAAATTGTGAGCTAAAGTAATTCTAACCTATCTTTCATTAAATACATTTCATTTTTCATATTGTTTCTGAAATTACAAAAACATAGAAAGTGTAGAAAAGCATCAATAGAATGAATTTTACCCTGTACTGTTCTGGTTCAGCTTGTACTAGTCCTAGGTTATGGTAATTACCTCAATCCCTGTGGGACGATCAAATATATTACAAATTTAACGATTAGTGCACTTGCCAAAAGAATATAATCCTCTAAGATTATACATCAAGTTAATGGCGCCGTTGCCGGGGATTGTTGAGTAATATCAACAATCCTTGGACTGGTACTAGACTGAACCATTTAATTCTGTTTTGTATTTAGTAGTAGTTCAATTTTCATATTAGTATAATAGTAGCTTGTGTAGCGGTAGCAGTAGCTTTGAAATTAATTCTGTGAAATATTTAGTGTATACAGTCAAGGAATAGAGGAGAGCTATTCTTCTTTGATCCTGATATTGATTTGTTAGAGCGTAGACTTAGAAAAAAGAAAAAGAAAAAAGAGCAACAAGAAATGGAATAGAGAAGAGTTACACTAGGTGACTACTCCAGGCTTACTGAAGAAGGATCACAATCCAGCATCCTTAGGCCTCTAATTGTAGCTAATAATTTTGAACTTAAACCAGTTTTGCTACAATTGGTTAGAAATGATCAATTCGGAGGAAGTGAGGTTGAGGATCCAAACTTGCATCTAGCAACCTTCCTCCAAATTTGTGATATAGTTAAGATGAATGGTGTCCTAGAAGAGGCAATAAGATTGAGATTATTTTCTTTTTCTCTAAGGGATCGTGCTAAAGCTTGGTTGTAGAGCCAACCAAGAGGTAGCATATCTACTTGGGAAGATTTACAAAGAAAATTTCTAATTAAATATTTCCCTCCTTCCAAGTATGCCAAGTTGTGCACAGAAATCACTTGTTTCCAACAAAGAGAGGGTGAATCTCTGATGGAAACATGGGATAGGTACAAAGAGAGTTTGAGGAAATGTCCTCATCATCAAATCCCTGATGTGTAACAAGTTACTATATTTTATAATGGAGTAAGGCCAACTACTAGGGTCTTGATTGATGCCTCAACTGGAGGTTCACTGACTACTAAAATTATAAAAGAGGCCATAGAGCTGATTGATGTTATGGCTTCTAATAAATGTCTAGTTAGTGAAAGGAGTCAAATCCCTAAGAGAGGGATACTAGAATTAGAAGCACAAGATGCTTATTTGGCTCAAAGTAAGTTGATGACTCAGGCTTTAGAGAAATTAAGTGTACAAATTTCAGAACTCCAAAAGCCTAGTCAAGTCTGTATGATGAGTTGTGATTCTTGTGGTGGAGACCATGAAAATGGCATGTGTGATCCAAATGTGCCTGCTGAATAAGTTAATTACATGGGGCAACAATTCCAAAGGAATTATCCCTCTAATTCCTTTAATCCTAACTATAGAAACCACCCCAATTTTTCATGGCAGAAGGGTCCACATTTTAACCAAAACATACCACAAAATCAAACCATAAATAGATCACAACAACCACCTCCCCCTCCCCCTAAAGAAAAGTCTGAACTTGAGAATGTTCTATCTCAATTCATCCAGGTCACTTAGGCCAGTTTTAAAAATCAAGAAGCTCTATCCGAAATCTGGAAAATTAGGTTGGACAGCTATCAAAACAGTTAGCTGAGAGACAATCAGGCAATTTCCTTGGAGATACTGAGGTAAACCCTAGGGAACATTGTAAAGAAATAACCACAAGGAGTGGGAAAACTTTGGTTCTCCCTACTCCAAGTCATGAAAATACTACAGAAAAAGAAAAAAGCGGGAAAGTGAGCAAGTTAATGATAAAACTAAAAACAAAGTGGAAATAGAAAAAGAGAAAGAAAATCAAGTTCATTAAAAGAAAAAGAAAAAGAATGATTTGATTTTGGAGGAAGCTGTTAATCTAACTCCTGAAAAATTAAAGAATGCTCCATTCCCATATAGATTTAAGAAGCAGTTAGAGGAGTAAAAGTTTGCTAAGTTCTTAGATGTGTTTAAAAAGATTCACATAAATATTCCTTTTGCTGAGGCATTGCAAGAGATTCCTTCATTTGTAAAATTTTTAAAAGAACTTCTGTCTAAGAAAAGGAAGCTTAAGGGAGATGAAATGATTGCCCTCACCCAAGAGTGTAGTGTAATTATTCAGAAGAAACTCCCTCAAAAGCTAGAAGATCCTGGATCTTTTATAATACCTTGTGCAATAGGGGATGTTCATGTTGGAAGTGCCCTATGTGATCTGGGGTCTAGCATTAACCTTATGCCTCTATCCTTAATAAGGAAACTAGGAATTAATGACCTGCAACCAACTCGTATGTCTTTGCAGTTGGTTGATAGGTCTATCAAATATCCTCATGGGATGCTGGAGGATTTGTTGGTAAAGGTAGATAAGTTTATCTTTCCAGTAGATTTTGTAGTTTTGGATATGGATGCTGATAGAGAGATTCCCCTAATCTTAGGGAGACCCTTCTTAGCTACTAGGAGAGCTTTAATTGATGTAGAGAAGGGAGAACTCATGTTGAGAGTCCAGGAGGAGCAAGTAACTTTTATTGTTTTCAATGCTATGAAACATCCAGCTGAAAAGATGGATGGTTTTATACTTGAAGAAATTAAAAGCTATAAGACTCCTATGTTGTTAAAGGCTGAAGAAAAGGCTTTACAAGCCTTTTTAGAGGATGATTTCAACTCCGAGACTGAGGAGTTGGATGACTCACAAACTGAGCCGCTGAACCTACTAGAAGCATATGAAGTAGAAGCTAAAATAAAAGAAAAATTAAATAATACTGTAATTGATAAGGGTAAGGAGGTGTTTGAAGAAAAATAGGATTTAAAACCCTTGCTTTCTCATCTGAGATATGTTTTCTTAGGAAATAATGAGTCACATCCAGTAATCATTAATGCTGAGTTAGATGATGAGGATATAGAAAAACTGATAGGGGTTTTAACAAAACATGAATCTGCCATTGGTTGGAACATTTCTGATTTAAAAGGGATTAGTCCAACATTTTGTATTCGTAAAATTCTGATGGAGGATGACTATTCTCCAGTTGTTCAGCCACAAAGAAGGTTAAACCCCATAATGAAAGAAGCTGTAAGGAAAGAAGTGGTTAAACTCCTTGATGCAGGGATTATCTATCCTATCTCGGATAGCGCTTGGATTAGTCCGGTCCAAGTGGTGCCTAAGAAAGGAGGGATAACCACTGTTAAAAATGAAAAAGGTGAAGTCATTACCACTAGACCAACTACAGGTTGGAGGACACGCATAGACTATAGAAGGCTAAATGACTCCACTAGAAAAGATCACTTTCCTTTACCTTTTGTAGATCAAATGCTTGAGAGGCTGTCAGGACATAAGTATTATTGCTTCCTTGATGGATATTCTAGATACAACCAAATTGTGGTTGATCCAAATGATCAAGAAAAGACAGCCTTCACCTGTCCATATAGAATCTTTGCATACAGGCGCATGCCATTTGGTTTGTGCAATGCACCAGCAACCTTTCAAAGGTGTATGATGGCAATTTTTGGGGACATGGCAGAGAAGTTCATTGAGGTTTTCATGGATGACTTCTCTGTGTTTAGAAACAACTTTGATATATGCCTCAGTAACCTATCTAAGGTGCTGGTGAGATGTCAAGAGACTAATCTTCTCCTCAACTAGGAAAAATGCCATTTTATGGTTAGAGGAGGGATAGTCCTTAGCCACAAAATCTCTGCTGAGGGCATTCAAGTAGATAAAGCCAAGATTGATAATATTGAAAAGCTTTCTCCTCCAATCAATGTGAAGAGAGTGAGGAGTTTCTTAGGATGTGTTGACTTCTATAGGAGATTTATAAAAGATTTTTCAAAAATAGCAAAGCCTTTGACTGATTTACTTGTGAAAGATCATGTTTTTGTTTTTGATGAAAAGTGTGTCAAGGCTTTTAAAAATCTGAAACAAAGATTAATTACAGCTTCAATCCTTGCAGCACCTGATTGGTCTTTACCAATTGAACTCATGAGTGATGTAAGTGATTTTGCTATAGGAGCTGTACTGGGACAGAAAAAAGAAAAATTATCACATGTTATTTATTATGCTAGCAAGGTGCTGAACGAGAATCAACTAAACTACACCACTACTGAAAAAGAAATGCTTGCTATGGTGTATGCATTTGATAAATTCAGAGCTTACTTAATTGGTGCTAAGGTCATTGTGTATATAGATCATTCAGCAATCAAGTACTTACTAGCGAAAAAAGAATCAAAGCCAAGATTGATCAGGTGGGTTCTATTACTCCAAGAGTTTGATTTGGAAATAAGAGATAAAAAGGGAGTAGAGAACTCAATGGCTGATCAACTCTCTCGTCTGGAAGGTGAATCAGACTCTATCTTAATAAAAAAGGAATTCCCAGATGAGAGGCTGATGGCAATTACCATAGGGCCATGGTATTCTGATATGCCAACTTTAAATGCCTTTATGGTACCAGCACGATGGACATCCCAAATGAAGAAAAAGGTTCTTCTGTGACAGTAAAAATTTTCTATGGGATGATCCATTTCTATATAAGATAGGAATAGATGGAATTATCAGAACAAGAAAGACTCTTGTGGCACTGTCATGATTCTTATTATGGAGGACACCATGGTGCCTCTAGAACAGTAGCAAAAGGGTTACAATGTGGCTTTTATTGGCCAACAATTTTTCAAGATGCTAGGGAATATATGTAAAAGTGTGATAAGTGTCAAAGAAGTGGAGGCCTCTTTGCTAAAGCTAGCATGCCTTTGACAAATATTTTAGTTGTGGAGTTATTTGATGTTTGGGGCATTGACATCATGGGACCATTTCTAAAGTTATTCTCCAATGATTACATCCTCGTTGCTGTAGATTATGTCTCCAAGTGGGTGGAGGCAATCCCTACCAGAACCAATGATGCACATGTGGTGCTGAGGTTTATAAAGAAGAACATTTTGTCTAGATTTAGAGTCCCTAGAGTCCTCATTAGTAATAGAGGGTCGTATTTCTATAACAAAATCATGGAAAAAGCCCTGAGAAGTTATGAGGTACTCCATAAGGTATCCACCCAATATCATCCATAAACTTGTGGACAAGTTGAGCTTTCTAATAGAGAAATCAAGAGGATACTAGAGAAGGTAGTAGGGAAATCTAGGATGGACTGGTCTGTGAGATTAGATGATGCATTGTGGGCCTATAGGACAACATTTAAGACTCCAATTGGCATGTCACCATATCAGTTGATGTATTGTAAGGCTTGTCATCTTCCTATGGAGTTAGAGCATAAGGCATGGTGGGCCATAAAGCTGTTAAAAATGGAATTTGACAAATCTCAAGAGGAGAGAGTCTTGAAACTCCATGAACTTGAGGAGTTCAGACTCAAAGCTTATCAGAGTGCCTCAATCTATAAAGAGAAAACTAAGAGGAGGCATGATAAGTGGATAAATAGAAAGGAGTTTTAGAAGGATGACATGGTCTTATTATTTAATTCTAGGCTAGGACTCTTTCCAGGAAAACTAAGATCAAAATGGTCTAGACCTTTTTTTATGAATGAGGTTTTCCCTCATGGTGCAATTAAGGTAAAAGAACCGGACACTGGTAGAACTTTCAAAGTGAATGGCCAGAGACTCAAGCTCTACTATGGAGGAGAGTTTGATAGGCAGAAATCCTCCATGTTTTTATAAACATCTTCTTAGGTGTCAAAATGTCAAGCTAGTGACGTTAAAGAAGAACTTGAGGGAGGCAACCCTACATTTTATTACTGTATTTTGTTTGTATGTTTTAAAAACAAAAGAAAATTAAATAGGGAGAAAGAAGAAAAGATTGTAAAAGTTTGAAAAAATGTGTGAATAAGGTTTGAGCGTACTTATGTTGGATTTCAGCATACATACGTGTATCAGTAAAAGAATAAAAGTTTTGGACCTGAAAGCCGGCGTACCTATGTGTAATTTCAGCGTACATACGTCGAAGGTCTGTTAATTCTTGAAGGCAAAATAAGTGTGAGCGTACATACGCCCAGCTGGGGCGTAGCTATGCCCAAGAACCAATTTTGGAAAATAATAAGGCTGAAAGCTGGCGTTCATACACCAGGACCCCAGCGTACCTACGCGTGGTGGGTCTGTTGCTTCAATAATGGAAATAAATCCAGCGTATATATGCTGATGCTCAATGTTCCTACGCTGAGGTTCTGTCACTAAGTAATAAAAAGAATTTGTTAAACCAGTGAGTGGGCGTACATATGCCCTGGGTCAGCGTACATACGCGTGACCCAAGCTTTGTCACCTGTTGAAAACCAAAGAGTGGGCGTACATACGCCCAGGGTCAGCATATATACGTGCGACCCTGAATTTGCCAACTGATACAACCAGTGAGCTAGTGTACATACACTAGTTGTGGGCGTACATACACTGGACCCATGATTTGCCACCTGATACAACAGAATATGGGCATACATACGCCCATGGTGAGCATACATATGCCCAGGGTGAGCGTACAAATGCGTGACCCAAGAATAGCCAATTGATGCAACTAGAATGTGAATGTATATACACCATTTGTGAATGTATATACGCCAGTTATGGACGTATATACACACGATTCTGCAGTATAAATACCAACCCAAGCGTACAAACCCTAATTTCAGCCCCTTGTACGTTGGAAGCTCTGGTTCTTGAAGGAAAAGGCACAATCTTTGGATTCCAATGAAAGGTAACATCTCTTCCCTTCTTAATTTCAGTTAATGACTAGAATCATGGCATCGCAATGTTTTAATTTCAAAATTATTGCATCCATTATGTCTATTCATCTCATATTTTCATTTTCTTTTGTTATGTTTGCCTCTGCATTTGCAACCATTTAGGCTCTACAAATACCACCCATATCAGCCTCAATGACCACAAGACCATAAAGATTCATTAAGAAAACTGAGAGGATTGTTGAAATGGAGAGTGTGAGGAAAAACCAAAAAGAGAAGGGAAAGGGGGTGGCTACTTTAAGTACCCCTATTTCTCCACCACCCAAAAAGAGTAAAAGCAATAAGGGAGAAAAGAGGTCTAAAAGAACTGAGGATTTTGATTGGCTTAGATTTAGGGATCTTAAGGCTGCCCAGGAATATGAAGGAAAATTTAAAAATAGAGGAGTGATAAAGGAAAGGGCTCTGGTCCTTGATGATGAGGAGTGTTCTGATCTTGATGTCAAGGCTGCCATGTTTGTAAGGGGATGACAGTATTTCAATGAAAATTTAGGCAACGGATATCAAGAACTCACCAGGGAGTTCTATGCTAATTTAAGGAGTAATTCTGATGGGATGATGTGCCTTTTTGCTCTTACTTGAGAGGAGTCACTATTCCTCTCTCTGGCAGCATATTGAACAAGATTTTGAAACTACCCATGTTAGATGATGAAGACTGTCAATACACTTGGCTAGTGAATGCCTTTCATAGGGCTGAAAATGAAAACCTTAGGCAAGAAATACTGGAGGAATGTTGTGAACAAGGGGCTGCATATGAAACCAAGGTGAGTGGTGCACCAAAATATGTTAAGAAAAGCTGTCTGAATCACCTTCCCCTCTTATGGTGCCATTACATTCTCTCATCTCTACAACCTATAGCTCATGCTACTGAGGTTGTCATTAAAAGGTTGGTGTTGATTCATTATTTGATGAAAGACTTATATGTTAATTCAGGGGATTTAATATTAGTTGAGATGGTGAAAGCCTATGAAAAAAATCTTCAATTTTCATATTGCTCCATTGTCACTTTGCTGGCCAAAAAGAATCATGTTAGGTTGAACAATGAAGAATTGATAAAGGTGAAGCCTGAAAGAATTATGGACAAGTACTGGGTGAGAGACCACCTTGACCATTTTGTGCCTCAAGAGCCAAAGTGTCACAAACAAACCAAACCATCATCTTCTGTACCACCACCCCCAACAAGTCCAGATACTTTGTTTGATTTTTCCATGATAATGCAAGAACTCCAGGCCATGAAAAAGATGTAGCTAGGGACCTATGATCTGGTCCTGAACCATGTCTCATGTTAAGGAAGATTGCCACTGCACTGAATATGGACCATACTGAAGAAATGGGAGTTCCAATTGATAGAAACCTATGGTTGGCTTCTATTGGGTTCACCATTCCCCCTGAAGACACACCATTGGCAACTGAATTTCCATCCCACCCCGAGAAAGACAATGATGAGCCTATGGATGAGGCTGCTAAAGAGGAAGATGAAGAAGAGGAGGACTGATAATTTAATTTGCTTTCACTTGCTAATTTACTTTTGTGTTGTAATAACTTTATTGTAGTATCTTTTCTTGAACAATGTATTTCCTTTTCAGTTGTAATGAAATCATATTTTCCTGTTAATTGTTTAATGTTATTTCTTTTTTGCTTTGTATTATTCAATTCTTGCAACCATTGCTCACCAAATCTTTTCCATATAGGTAAAAAGAGAAGTAATCTATCCCTTAATCTCCTTAATTTGTGAAGGGTGTTAAATGTGCTTAATTTAGAAGTCATCTTGATTATTTAAATCTTACTGATTCTCAGACATCAATTGGATAAATTAATTGATTCGCATTGCTTGATTCATGATCCCTGTCCATAACTATTTCCATCCTTAATTATTTGTATATTCATCATGCTAGTTTGCAATATGAATTTATGATCTCGCATTAAGTTTGGGGACATGATTGGCTGATTACCTGTAATTTATTAGCTTTAGAGCCTTCATTATTATTTTTTTCCAAGTGTGTCTGCATTCTTGCTTAGTGCGACAGAATTTGCTTTAGTGCTTGCTAATGATTATTTGTTTGCCAATTGGAAATGATGAAGGCCTTATTTGTAAATTAGCCAGGGCCAAATTTAGCCATCCTTAATATTATTAATTATCCTTTGACCCAATAATTATGTTTGAGCCTGATACCCTTTCATTCTGATTATGTTCCTAACTTTACAAGCCTATTTATCTGAGGAAAACCAAGTGAATTATCCCTGGATGTACCACTAATGAATTGCTGAGTTTTAACTCATTGCTAGGGACTAGCGAGTTCTAAGTTTGGCGATAAAGAGTATGCCTAACAACAATTAAAGGACACACTCTGACCCTAATTATTGATGAGAATTTTGAGAAATGAAAGAAAAAAAGTAGAAGCAAAAGAAAAGTGAAAAATCAGCAAAGCAATTCCTATATAGAAAAAAAAAGAGAAAAGAAAAAATGGTATTAGAAAAAAAGAGGTTGGTTAAGAAAGAAAGAGTCCAAAGGACTGAAAGAGAAGAAGATGCAAAGCACCATAATTAGTTGAGTATCATTCATCTAAAAAATGAAAGCAAAAGAGCTGGTTAGTAGAGGCATTTAAGTTAAGATTGAGGCAAGGCATCAATGGGCACATCTTTTAACCCAACACTGACTAGAAAAACAAAAATGGAGCCTGTAGTCTAACCCCATTACAAGCTTAAAAAGCCCTTACTGATCCAATTGTGCTAGCATATATCATGATGTTAGAACTATAGCAAGCCTATGTTGATCTGACAATTATGCAGGTGATGAGTGCATACAATTGACCCTATACACTATAAGAAGAGTGAAACATTGATCCATGTGAGGAAAACATCACCAGCTTGTTCCCAAGGGAAGTGTGAGTAATTATATTTTTAGAAGTTGCAGAAAGAAAGCATGAATGGTATTCAATAATTATGGCATGAATTAGGTTAAGGGAAGGTTGATTGTCTTGAGCAAGTGTAATTGACTTAATTAATCTGAATCCTTGCTTGAGGACAAGCAAGCTTTAAGTTTGGGGATGTGATAAGTCTTGAAAAGACTTAATAATTTTATCTTTAATTTAACTTAATCCATTAAGTATTATTGAGTTTGGCATTGTTTAAGTAATGTTTTGTCATTCTTTGGGTTTTACTTATTTAATTAAAATATGTATTGAATTATGCAAGAAAATGGATAAAAAGATAAACACATAAGGAAGGAAGTTTGTTCTGAAATCCATTAACCCAACGTATATACGTTACAAAGGCAACGTACATACGCTAGGTATTTGTTTGTTTGTGTTTGACGGGATCAAAGTCTAGGAGTTTAGCGTATATACCATCATCCAGAAGTCCAGTGTACATACGCTGGAAAGGAGCGTACCAGCGTGTAAAGAAAGAAGAACAAAGTGCCAAAGACAGTGGCCCAGCGTACATACGTTGGGTAGGCGGGCGTACATATGCCCAGAAACAGAACCAAAACCATCAGACCAGTGGCCCAACATACCTATGCTGGGTAGGCGAGCGTACATATGCCCAGAAACAGAATCTAACTTACCAAGTCAATAGGCCAGCGTACATATGCTGGACCCTAGTGTATATACGCATAGATCAAGTTAACATAAGGCACACAGTTCTCACTCATACAGAATCCCAGCGTACATAAGCTGGTATGTAGGCGTTTCTATGTGCAGCTAGGGGGAAACCAAAAACAGTTATTTAGTCAGTTATGTAATTTCTAATTATTTGCTTGTAAGCCGCTCTGGGACAATTGCGTGATTAAGCTTAGTTAGTTAGTTAGTTCAAGGTATAAACCTATTTATTTGTAATTCCTTTGTAACTTAACACAGAAGCAATTACGCTACTCTCATTTTCTGATTTTCCATCTCTCTCTAAACTTTTTCTCTCACTAAACTCTCTCTTCTATGGCTCTCTACATTCCTTCTTCTGCTGATTCCACTTTCATGCGTTGCTAAACCCCTAGGGTTTGGATTGCTAAAGCTTCCAATAGAGTCTTGAATGTGCATTAAGGAAATCATCTTCTGAAGCATGAGGAGAACAAGCTGAGAAGTGGATCTACACTGCTGGATTGACAAATCTAGACCTAATTGAAGCTTCTCACCAATGAGGAATAATGGTCGAAAGCTTAGGTAACTTCTAGCTTCCTAGCTAATGTAGGCCTACCAATTAGGTGAATAGCTAGGGTTCAATCCCTAATTTCGCATTAGATTTCTCTATCACCGAACACCTAAGGGATTAGGGTTTAATGCTTAGGAATTAGTGTTAATCACCTAAGGAATTAGAGATTAACCATCTGTAAGTTGTCCTCTTGAGTCTGAAGCTTGATTGAATCTTAACTGCATGTTTCTTGATGAAATTGTGAGCTGAAGTAATCCTAACCTATCTTTCATTAAATACATTTCACTTTTCATATTGTTTCTGAAATTAAAAAAACATAGAAAGTGTAGAAAAGCATCAATAGAATGTATTTTACCCTATATTATGCTGGTTCAGCTTGTACTAGTCATAGGTTGTGGTAATTACCTCAATCCCTGTGGGACGATCAAATATATTACAAATTTAACGATTGGTGCGCTTGCCAAAAGAATATAATCCTCTGAGATTATGCATCACAATATTTAATAGATAAATAATTATAATAATTTATTTTGAAATTAGATATTTAAATTATTTATTTATTTGCTAATTATATTTAATAATAAAATATTGTGGGGTTCCTTAGATTTGAACTATGGGACCCAGCCTAAGGTTAAACTCTCACCATTCGAACCAAGACTAGTGATCCAGTAGGGATACTAGTCCTGTTAGAATCTCTCTATGAAGAATCAAGGGTGTCTAACTTGGCCTTTTAAGCTCAATCAGAACCTTTGGCGTCTCCTACGTTTGATCGTTCATATACCTCAGGATATCCGATAGTGGCACGGTCAGTCTCTGGTGACTCATTTTGACATTTTAGGAATTTTTCCTGAAGGGACCACATCTCCGATTCTTACTCTATCATCCCTGTTTTTCAATAAGTTGATTTCCTTAGAAATCGCTTTAAAACTCGACCCAAATACCTTTGGTGTTTTGGACCCAGATTTTCCATACGATCTTATAATTGAATGATTTTGGTCTCAATCTCTTCATTTTGAAAATATCTTCAATCTCCGTTTCTAGCCCCGAACTCCGATTCTTACTCTGTCAACCCCAAAGTCGAAGATTAAGTATATTCATCTCAAAATTCCAACGTTTGGACCTTTTTCTCTATGCATAGTTCAGAAAAAAATTCATATCTATGTTTTCCATACAGAACTTGAAGGCTAAATCCCTCTAGATTAGTACAGTTTAATAAATCTTTGTGACCCTTGGCTGTTCCATTTTAATGTTGGCGACCTTTGACAAAATTCGTGTATCTCCTTTGTCCGTTGCTTGAATCACTCCATTCTTTTTGCTATGGATTCTTATCGTAAACCTCTACAATGTTTATAAAGGGCACAAAATCAAATTCCTAAGAAAGAATTAATGGTGAATTTATTTCTAAGACCCTAGTTGATCCGGGAAGGTTCTGGAACACCTTGTCGTAAATCGGGTATATCTCAGGCTACAAAACTTGGATCATTGCAAGTGATATATCAAATTAAAGAGGAAATGAAGATATAAAAACTTCATGAAGGACTAAAAATGAAATTCCAACTCAATAAATCCCAGAATTTAAAACACTACACCAATTCACGTTTCTCCTGCAACAGCTTGCACTAGGTGCAGTATTTTCCACATATCTCTCTCATATGACCATTAAATTGAATGAGACCTTCACCAAAGTTTTCCTAACTCAATTATTCACAACTTTTATGAAGAACTCAAAGCCCAAATCGCAACCCATATGGCCCAGAAAATTAATCTATGATAGGGACAAAAATCCCATCACAGCCCTGTACCCTTTTTGTGCTTTATATAGATTTAAAGAGAACAAAAAGTTCTACAACTTTTATGTTTTGACCATTTTCAAATTTGACCTATAAAGGTCCTTAAAAATCCACAAAATTGACACCCAACACCTTGACACATCAGCTCCCATGCAACATGAGCCAATCAACTTGCAACACCAATGGACACTTGTCTCTTTCACCTTGAACCCTTCCTCCATGCATGCCACCATAATTTTATATACCATTCCATCATATCATGTGCCTAAAGAAATATTATCACAATGTGCCTTATCCTATCTAGACATTCAGATTGCTATCTTACTCAATTTATCCCCTGTTCTTTCATTATATGTCATACCATAACACACCATACCAAGATACCATGAACCATCATCATCATTTCACCTAGGTCTAACTTCATCACTTCATCCTAATCACCTATTGTCCTTACTATTCTTTCACTCCCTCTTCACGGCAGCAACAAAACCTTCTCCTCCTCTCCATTTTCCTCTCTTAGACACCACTCCAACCACCACAATAACCACCCTTACGCACTAAAAGTTACGGTCACACCACCACCTACCACTTCCAACCACCCAAAATTCATTCTTTTTCCTCATCACCTTTCTAAACGATGATCACCTCACCAAATAGCCATTCTTCTTCAAGAATCTCTTGCATGTCATGTCTTCAAAAAGATCAACTTAATCCCTTTGTCTTAGACTCTCAAAACCGCCACTCAAGGTGAGAAATATTGATGTTGCTCCCTTGGATCTTGTCCTTGATTTTCTTGGTTAAAAAAAAAGTTTTCATTTTGAATTTATAATGATCTTTCCTTGTTGTTTTGAGGGCCAAATCATGACTGTTTTCTTTGTCCTAACCTTACATGCATAAACTTTCTAAGGATCGGAAGCTTAGACGATGATTGGAGGACATTAGGAGCGTTCGGTGAAATTTTCGGTGAAACCACCGTTCTCTTCTTCTGGACAACGACCATCTCGTAAGGTAAAGGGGGTCTCTTCCTCGATTGATTTTGTGTTTGGCTATCCTATGTTGTTGCTTGTATAATCGGGGACCCTCGTTTCGAATTTCATCACGATCCGACGATTAGATCTCGCACCGTAAAAATTTTCGTAACTGACGGTTAAAAGTTTACATTTTAAAATTTGTTGATATTTTAATAATAATAATAATAATAATAATAATAATAATAAAACAAATTATTTAGCGTAACTCGACGTCCACGTACCCGAAAGGATTTTGTCACGATCGGATAAACGAAAATAAATTTAGAAAATTTAGCGTTTAGGCGGGCGCGGTTTTATTCGATAAGGTTGTATTAATTATTTTTAAATTATGATGTTATTATGTAATTTGTAACTTAATTCCCCGGTAAGCCCGCCATTAAAAATTTAATTGGCCGTGTAAGCGTTACCGGAGTTGTTTGAGAATATTGCGCATCACGGAAGGAATTATCGATCGGACGATTCAACGTATTTTTCCTTACTAGGTTACAAAACGTAATGTTATTTAAAAAAATATAATGAAGGAGTTAAATAAAGAGATTAAATTTTTAGAAGTTTACTCAAAATGATATATTTGAAAAGTGTTTTAAAGATCAAAGAAAAAGAGAACATGGTAAGTTAATTAAATAAATTGAATTTTTATTTGTGGGGACCTTTTCAAAATTTTAGTACTAAGGCCCAATAAAATTTCATAAGTTAAGAAAAGAAAAAAAAATGGAGTTTTAGTGTTAGAAATTATAAAAGAATTTTGTAACAAATTTAGTGACCACTTTTGTGACCACTTAAGATAGAATAAAAAGTAACTCTAAGCACTTGATTAAGTGGAATGAATTTGGCAAAAGAAATTAAGTAGGAAATGAAATTTTGGGTTAAACATTTTAATATATTAATTAGGCTAAGAATGAAAAGAAATAGCTAGAGTCTAACTTGGAGTAAATTATAGAAAAAGATTTTTATGAATTAATTAGGGAAGGAATTATGTACCTAAATAAAATAGGTCTAAAGTTTGGAAATCTAATAAAAGAAAATAATGTTAAGAGTTAGAAACCTAAGAAACCATTAAAATGTAAATGAAGGGAATTAAAGAAGTTTTAGGCTTAGAGATATTAGTTAGTTAAATAAAGAGAAGATTTTAGGATTTAGACCTTAGGAAATTTTGAAGTAAATGGTACAAATGCCTAGATAACAACAGAATGAGTTTAGAAGTTAAGGAAGAAACAAGCATTAGAATTTTTAAAATATTGATAAATAATGAGAGTAAGGGACATGAAAGATATCTTTAGACTAGTAATAAAAAGGATAAACTTAGAAATTAAATGGTGACTTTAAAGGAGGAAATATCTTAATTAAGTAACAAATTGTCATCTTAGAGAAAATCAATCTTAGTTAATTAATAAAGGTTACTAAATAAATTAAATTAGTTAGTATAATTAGTAATAATGGGAATGGGGAAATGGTACAGAAGGATAATGATTGAAAATTTAAAGAGGATGTCATTAAGGGTAAACTTATGAAATTAGTAACCTAGGAAATAAATTGTTCAATTAGTAAAGGTTATTGATAAACGAAAATAACGGATAGTAAAACCACTAAAGGCTGACTTAAATTCCTTAATTTAAGAGTAATTTGAACTCCTAAATTAAGAATTAGAATTGGGTAATATAAAAAAAAGGGTACTAATAAATAATTGGAGGACATAAGAAAAGTTAAGCTACTCCATAAAACATTGTTAGTTAAAGTATAAGATCTAAGTATCTAAGTTGATATTGAGCAATAGAGGCCACTTAATAGTAAGTTAGACTTCATGATTGGACATAAGAAGTTAAAATCATGTAATAAAATGATTAGTGCAATAATGATAATAGAGAAATAATAAATTAGAGGGAGTAAGAGAATCCAAGCTATTTCATAAGGTACTTTGAATAAACGTGTACGATCTGATGTCAAAATTAGTGGCAAATTAATGAAGAAGTTAGTATAACAAGCTTAATGCTAACAATTACGTTTAATGTTTTTGTAATTAACACTGTATTGAATTAGAAAAGCATGTTGTTCTTTTGAATGTGTAATGCTACTGAATGAATATGTGTTAATTATATATGATGAGTATATGTAATGAAGTATGTGATGAGTGTGATGTGATGACATGCGTATGAAATGTGACGTGATAGAAATACTTAAAGAATATCATGAGTTGATGAAATGAATTGAGTGATGAATGAACAAAATTTGTATGATGCATTAAATGAATATGTTGAAATAAATAAGGAAGGAAGGAATGAAAAATGTCTCGGTAGGGATCCTGAGATGAATGAATTATGAAAATAATGTGATGAGATTGGATCAGATCTGATGTGATGATGAGCGTGGTAACACCAACGTACCCATGACTTTTAGAAAATATGAGATCTCGTTTCACTTCTAAGCGTCAGATTAGACCGTTATGAATTAAGGAATTTTGAGAAAACAAGGAAAAGAATAAATTAAAATTTCATGAAAAGAAGAAGCCCGACATTAGAAATGAAAGGGAATCATCAAAAGAACCCTACCAACGACTAGTGAAAAGAAAATTGTGTTGTATGCATCATACATGGAAGTTGAGGAGGGATGTTAGGATATTCCCTAGAGCTTACAGTGAAGGGTACACTAAAGAAATAGCAAGCGTCTCAATTCCCTGAGGGCAGTCTTAGGAGTATATCGGGGGCGGACCTCCAATGGCTCGGATTCACGCCTGACGTCGGATAGCCCGTGGTAAATGCTGATATAATTCGACGAGAGACGGGGGTTTCTAGGACCGTGGAGAGCCAAGTCCCGTTATGATATGATGTGTGTTTGGGATCCATGATATTGGCACTATGAGTCCATGAGTACCCTGTGTTGTGATGTAGGGACTTGGTGTACTTCGGTCGCTCTAGTGGACAAGAGGTATAAGGTGGGATTGTTATCTGGGATATGTTGGGACTTTTGAGGAGGAGATGGGCCCACGTGCATCATGATAACTAATAAAGAGAATTGAATATCAAAATGGACTCATGCATTGCATTATCATACTAAGATTGTGATTTTGTATTGATTGTATAGATACTAGCAACCTGAGAGGAGGATGAGGAGCTGAATGGTTAGAAAAATAGGAATAGTAAGATAACTTAGAATACATACTAGGGACCCCAAAAGAGAGTCGGAAGGGTTGACTGTAATTGATTGAATTGTATAGGGCGAGCGTCAATGGTGACACTGCCCAACTGATGTGGAGGTAGAGACTCAACTTTACAGCTATTTTCCAGACTTCTAGGTTGGACCATACACTGCAGAGGATCATACAGACTTCGCATCGAGGATCACGCGAGCTCTTCTTGGACCGAGGATGGGAAGATTAGGATAGATTATTTTATTTTCATTTATGGGAGCCTGCATGACCCTTCACTTTTAGTATGTACAGTTACTATTACAACCATGTATTATATATGATATGTCATATATAAAGTGTATCTATCCACCAAGTTTCCTTGTACAAAAAAAAAACTTCCACATTTTTCTAAAACTCGTAACCTCTCAGTTGACCAGGATAATCTAGTGGAAGGGATTGTCCTAGTTAACCGAGGGTGTTACAGTTTTCATGGTCTAGCAAGTTTTTATAGGAGATTTGTGAAAGATTTCTCTACTTTAGCCTCCCCTTTAAATGAGTTGGTGAAAAAGAATGTTCTTTTTGTATAAGGGCCAAGGCAAGAGAAAGACTTTCTAGATCTCAAGGAGAAGCTCACTCATGCTTCAATTTTGGCACTTCCAAATTTTTCAAAAACCTTTGAGCTTGAGTGTGATGCTTCAAATGTGGGAATAGGAGCCGTTCTATTGCAAGAAGGTCACCCCGTTGCTTTCTTTAGTGAGAAGCTTAATGGGGCAACTCTCAACTATCCCACATATGACAAAGAATTCTATGCTTTAATTAGAGCCCTTCAAACTTTGGAGCACTACTTGATCCCAAAAAAGTGTGTTATACATGGTGATCACCAATCACTAAAATTCATTATGGGGCAACATAAGCTAAACAAAAGACATGCTAAGTGGGTTAAGTTCTTGGAACAATTTCCATATGTCATCAAGTACAAAAATGGAAAATCTAATACTATGGCTGATACTTTATCAAGAAGGCATTCTTTACTAGCCTCTCTTGGAACCAAAGTTATTGGACTTTATGAGATTTAGGACTTTGTATCCAAGTGACATTGATTTCTCAAACATTTTTAACTCAGCCTCCACTTCTTCATCTCATAGAGGCTTCTACATTCTAGATGGCTATCTCTTTAAAGCCAATAGACTTTGCATTCCTAGGAGCTCTTTAAGAGATTAGTTATTAAGAGAAAGCCATGAGGGAGGCTTAATAGGACACGTTAGAAGAGATAAAACTTTTTCTATTCTACATGAACACTTCTATTGGCCAAAAATAAAGAAAGATGTTCAAAAACATTGTGCTAGGTGTATTGTATGTAGAAAAGCTAAATCTAAACTTTCACCTAGTGGTTTGTATACTCTTTTCCCTACACCTAGTGTACCTTGGATTGATATATCTATGGATTTTGTGTTGGGCTTGCCTAAGACCCAAAGGGGAATGGATTCTATCATTGTAGTGGTGGATAGGTTTAGTAAGATGGCTCACTTCATCCCCTGTCATAAGGTAGATAATGCTAGTCATATTGCTCAACTCTTCTTTAGAGAGATTGTAAGACTTCATGGTGTTCCTAAAACTATCACTTTTGATAGGGACACCAAATTCCTAAGCCATTTTTGGAAAACTCTTTGGTCAAGGCTAGGAACGAAGCTTCTCTTTTCTACCACCTGTTATCCTCAAACGGATGGACAAACTGAGGTAGTAAATAGGACCCTTTCTTAACTTCTTAGGGTCTTAGTGCATAAAAATATTAAATCTTGGGATGAGTGTTTACCCCATATTGAATTTGCCTATAATAAGGTACAACACTCAACAACTAAGCATAGTCCCTTCAAAGTTGTGTATAGTTTTAACCCTCTCACACCTTTGGACCTTTTGCTGATTGATGTTTCTGACTCTGTCCTTCACATGGATGGCGAGGCAAAGGCCAAGTTTATTAAGGATTTTTATGAGAAGGTTAAAAACCAAATACAAATTAAAAATGAACACTATGCTTTTTATGCTAATAAGAAGAGAAAGGAAGTCACCTTTGAGGTTAGAGATTGGGTTTGGTTACATCTTAGAAAATAAAGATTTCCAAACTTGAGAAAATCCAAACTCGACCTAGAGGTGATGGCCCTTTCCAAATAATAAAGAAAATGAATAATAATGCCTATGTCCTTGATTTACCAGGAGATTATGGTGTGAGTGCTTCATTCAATGTGTCTGACTTATCTCATTTTGACTTAGATGAAGAGGATGATGCCTTAGATTGGAGGATAAATCCTTTCGAAGAGGGGGAGCATAATCAGGACACACTAAGGGAGGACCCTCACTCCATCTTAGACAAAGGACTAGAGGCTTACAAGGGTCCCCTCACAAGGGCCAAGTCCAAGAAAGCTAAAAGAGCATCCATAAAGCCTTGACAACCTTCTTCACTTTGCTCAGTGGGCTCAAGCCCAAGGGAGACACCATGAGGATCTATTTACTTTCATATTGTAACATAAGTCATAACTAGATTCTCTATACATTTAGGTTTTATTTGGACTTGCTAGGTCAATTGGGCCACTTTAGGGCCATGTACTTTCACTTTGGGCCATGTACTTTCACTTTGGGTCATGTATAGGCCATGTTCTCTCCTTTTGTACTATTGGACCTTGGATCCATCATCCAAGCCCATTTCTCCATCCCTTGGCCAAATTCTAGAGAGGCTCTATAAGGGATCTCTCCTTCGTAATTTCACACAATAATTATCATTTTAAGATTTTTCACATTGAGTGTAAATTTCTAGAGTGAGAAGCTCCTCCTTCTCTCTAGGATTGAGTTCTCTAGAGTAAGCTCTTATCCAAGAGGATCCTCTCCCTCTTGGTGGCAAGATTAGGGAGTTATCTTCCATAAGGAAATGGCCTCCCCCCTACACCTTCCATTCTTCCCTTCCATCCCTTCCATCTTGTCCAAACCCTTTCACCTTTTCTCTTCTTCTCCACCTAATTTTGTAACACTCCTATTTTTATTTTTATATTGAAATTTTGAAGGAATTAAATTATGGTTCTTTAGAACTTTTTAATCTATGTATTATTTATGATTTTTTGGAATTTTGGATTTTTTTAATAAAATAATATTTTTTAAATAATTTTAAATTCATATAAGTGACTTAAATTAAAAATATTTATAAGAAAGTGAATTGAAATTATAAGAAAATTTTCTAAAATCCATTTCAAGTAGACTTATCTAAAAATTATCGGTTTGAGAAAAATCTTGATTTTTTCTAATCGTTAAAAAATTGGAAACGTATCAATAAATTTTTATTAACAGAAAATTTTAGATTTTTAAAATTTCAGCTTTATATTACTTATTATAAAATTAGTAACGACTGATATAATATCGCTAAATTTCAAAAAAGACTCATTTTGAATATTTAAAATATACCGAGTGAAGGGTTACTATTTGACTTAATAATTTTGCCGACAGTTACTATGCAAAACACTGTGCATGTATGAAATTTTCAAAAGATGCACAGTAACCAGGAATAAAAATTCAAAAATGCATAGTACTTTTATTATAAAATAATAGAATGCATAGTAAATTTTTTTCCTATAAATACCAAAGGATTTCTTCTTTAGAATTCACAATTTCAGATTAAGTTTTCTTAATATAGTAGTGCTAGTGAGATAGTGGTGGAAGAGAGAGAGAGAAGTAAATTTTTTTGGGAGAAGGTTCTGCTAAAATCCTAAGGTAAGAATACTTCTCTTTTATATTTTTTGGGTTATTTTCATATCATTTTTAGAAATCTGTTATTATACTGGAAATAATATTATTTTAAGTTACTATTCTGCATAGTAAAATACTATTTCAGTAGTAAATTACTATTTAAATAGTAAATTTCTATTTACTATTACTATTTACCTTTACTATTTACGTTTTACTATTTATCGTTACTATTCATGATTTACTATTTACCGTTACTATTCACATTTTACTATTTACCGATACTATTCACGTTTTACTATTTAGTGTTACTATTCAAGATTTACTATTCACTATTCACTACTCACTATTCAAAATTTACCATTCTGTTTTAAGTAGTAATCTTAATCTTCATCTTATGCTTATACTGAAATAAGATTGGTATTAATATTTCTAGAAATCGGAGGCGCAAAGCAAATCTCTTTTGGTTAACAACTCAAGGTAAGGGGGAGTGAGATAAGAGTATAATATGAAAAGACATAAGAATAATAGGAGGAGTCCCCTACTCCTTTTAAATTTAATAATATTATTATTTTAAATATTAACTTTTTAACTTAAAATTTTTTTAAAAAATTTAAATTAAATATCCAGTTTAACTAACTCTAACATACCTATGCAAGGACTTGGACCATTATGACCTATATGGACTGGACAATACCTATGCAAGGACTTGGACCATTATGACCCATATGGACTGAACAATACCTATGCAAGGACTGGATTATATGGACTTACATATACCTATGCTAGGAATGGACAAAAGAAACTAAAAAAAATCAACTATATTAATAATCATTAAATTTTGTATTATGATATGTATTAATGATATTTAATTTGATTGATTTGATTATGATTGATTATATTTGTGATTGATGATGTTTAACTGTGATTGATAATATTTGATTGTTGATATTATAATGTGGAGTTTGAGCATATAGCGAGCATGACGGAAAGCTAAAATTCAGTAAGAATTTCTTACCTTACTCTTTAAATTTTTATTATCTTTTATTTTTTCTTAGAAATTATTTTTATATTTAGAATAAAAAAAATTAGGATTTATTTTAGAAAGTAGACATTTTATAAAAATTAATTTATAACAAATTGAGATAATTAAATTTTGAATTAAAGAAAATTTTTGTAATTTTAAGTATTTACGGTTAATGATTTAAAGATTATTCTCTTTCAATAAAATAAATTTTTAAAAGAAAATTATTTTACTTTTCCAACTTAATAACTAAAGATATTTGAAAATAATTGAGAATTTGATCTTGTTAAGATTTAATATGAAAAAGTTTTGAGATATTTAAGGCTTAGAAACTCAATTTCAGTGAGAATTAAAAACTGTACCAAATTTATTTCTGTGAGACAGAAATTCAGAGAATTGAGAAAATGTACAGTTTATAGAAATGATGTTGTAAACCTTTTAAGGTATTTAATAATTGAGTTTCTAAAAGCCTTAACCAACTAAATACGCGAGTAGCTCATGCATCATGAATCATTAAAGTAAATAAAATGATATTGTCTGGGGACGGATTATAGAAACCGAGGATACATTAGAGGAGGCTTAATTACGAGCCTTGGGATGAGAGGGTGTGAAAGGGTGCTTCAGGGGACCTGGGGTAGCTCCCTAGTGTCGGGTACTTTCACAATAAAAACTTTCTCAATCTGACTAGTCTCTAAGTGTTTCCATGCCAGTTGAGTTGTTCATATTATTATTATGTGGACTTATGGAATAGTGTAAACTCCTGGTTGGCCCAGTGCAAATTAAAATTTAAGGGCCCACATATATAGGTAAGTAATGATGAAGATATTGTATAACATTCATGCATTCATAATTGATTGTGTATGTGACTGTGATTGATATTATTATATATTGGTGTGTGAAAACCCTTTGTTGCTTATGTCTTAATCAAGATTATTATATTCTGTTTCTCACTCCTTTCTCCATGTTTTTGTTTCATATATTCTAAATTGATAGTTCAGAGGGAAGGATCGATGAATTTCGGTAGTAGATATAGCACGTTCTAGAAAGGGAGCTCGGTATGAATACCGTGGTCCAATGAATAAATAATGTTATTAAGTAACTGCTTCTGGGCCATGGAGTTTCCTCTCTTTCTTATAATGTTTAATATTTATTTTCGTCGGATGAATGTAAAATTACTATATAAAGTTTTAATAATATTTATGAGGTATTTCAGAAATAATGTATATAATTTATTCCGATAGTTTTTTTTTAGCAATCATATCTTTAGTATAAAAAAAATTATGAATTTTTCTAGAATTTATTAAGGTGTAACAGAGGGTGTTACAAAGTGGTATCAGAGCAGTTAATCCAATAGGCCTGGGGAAAAGGTCTATCTTGCTTTGTCTGTAAACTCTGTATAGGTGATAGAGAATAGAATATCTGACTTGGTAGTAACTGTGATTGATGTGACAAATCTCAGTTACTGTGAAACAGGAAACTAATGGCTGGAAACGATCTTGCTGGAGTTGTAGAACGCTTAATCAATGCAATGGGAGCACGTGAAGGTCAAGGTAACGATGCCTTGAGAAGGCTGGACCTATTCGAAAAGCGTAATCCACCTCGTTTCAAGGGAGGATATAACCCTGATGGAGCACAAATCTAGATTCGAGAGATAGAGAAGATCTTTCGAGCATTGCAATGTAATGAAGCTGATAAGGTAGTCTTCGCTACTTATGCCTTATCTGAGGATACCGAACATTGGTGGGTTAGCATGCGTAGACTATTTGAAGTCAACGACGTGGAGATCACTTGGGATTATTTCAAGGATATGTTTCTGGAGAAATACTTTCCAGCTGATGTTAAAGAGAAAAGACAATTCGAATTCCTGTCGCTGACCCAAGGAAATATGACCGTTGGAGAGTACGCATCCAGGTTTGAAGAGCTATCTCATTTTCATTCTCATTATAATGATGCCATTAATGAAAGAGATCGGTGTGCAAAGTTTGTAAATGGATTACGGCCAGAAATTAAGGAAGCTATACGAATGCAGGAAATCCGTGAATTTTCTGTGTTGGTAAATCGCTGTAGGATCTTTGAAGAAGATCATAAGGATAGAATGACCAAAAGTCGTGAGCCCATTCATAAGGCGGGAGAAATGAGAAGTGGAGGACCTCACCATCATCAAAGAAGAGACTTTAGGAGAAATAAGCCTTATCAAACGCCATTTTGCCGGTTTGGAGCAGCATCTGTTCCTAACAGACCCCAAGCTTCAACTAGAAGCTATTACCCAACATCTGCACCAAATTTTAAATGTTTTATCTGTGGAGGACCCCATTTGAAAAGGGATTATCCTAAAAACACTTATGTTTGTTTTAAGTGTAACAAACCAGGTCATCACATCAAGGATTGCCCTGAGATGAATAGGGAAAACCCTGAAGGTGCAAGTACAAACATAAATACTCAAGGAGGCGTGCACAGTGCAGTCGGAAGGCCGAAGGCAAAAGGAAAGGTTTTTGCAATCATTGGAGAAGAAGCATCTCATTCTGATTCCATGGTGGAAGGTAAGTGTATCATTAATAAGATTCCTTTAACTGTTATGTATGACTCAGGTGCATCACATTCCTTTATTGCCAATGACTGTGTAGAAAAACTAAAATTACCTGTGATAGAACTGCCATTTGACTTATCTGTACATACTCCTGGAAACAATCCCATTGTCACTTCTAAAGCCTGTTGGAAATGCCCTATTGTCATAGATGGTAGGGACTTTAAGGCTAATCTTTTCTGTTTACCCCTTTCGGGCTTAGAAGTTATTTTTGGGCTAGATTGGTTGTTTGACAATCATGTTCTAATAGATTGTCATAATAAAACCATAATGTTTAAAGAACCAGTGGATTTGAATCCTGAGGATTCGAGATTTCTAACCGCCAACCAAGTGAGTGCCTCTTTAAAAGGAGGGGCTCAAGGATTCATGCTATTGCTTTCAATGAAAGGAGAGCAAGAATCAAAAATCAAAAATCTGCCAGTTGTGTGTGAATTTCCTGACGTTTTTCCTAAAGATATCCCTGGTTTACCCCCAGAAAGAGATGTGGAATTTGCCATTGATCTAGTACCTGGAGTTGGACCTATTTCAATTGCACCATACCGAATGTCACCTCTAGAATTAGCAGAGTTGAAGAAACAACTTGAAGAGATGATAGAGAAGCAGTTTATACGATCTAGTGTATCCCCCTGGGGTGCACCAGTGTTGTTGGTTAAGAAAAAGGATGGTAGCATAAGATTGTGTGTAGATTATCGGCAACTGAACAAGGTGACGATCAAGAACAGATATCCTCTGCCAAGGATTGATGACTTGATGGATCAGCTGCGTGGTGCCACGGTGTTCTCCAAAATTGATTTGAGGTCTGGATACCATCAAATAAGGGTGAAGAAAGAAGATGTACTAAAAACGGCTTTTAGGACACGCTATGGCCATTACGAATATCTAGTAATGCCTTTTGGTGTAACTAATGCACCAGCCATATTCATGAATTACATGAATAAGATTTTTCATCCATATCTAGATAAATTTGTAGTGGTGTTCATTGATGATATATTAGTGTACTCTAAAAGCAGAGAAGAACATGTTGAACATTTGAAGATTGTGTTGGAAATCTTGAAAAAGAAACAACTGTATGCAAAGCTGTCGAAGTGTGAATTCTGGTTGGAAGAAGTGAACTTTTTAGGACATGTAATTAGTCAAGGAGGAATAGCTGTAGACCCTTCCAAGGTGGAGACAGTTTTAAAATGGGAGAGACTAACCATAATCACTGAGATTAGAAGTTTCTTGGGTTTGGTTGGATACTATAGGAGATTCATTGAAGGATTTTCAAAGTTAGGATACCCACTGACCAAGCTAACTCGGAAAGGACAACCTTTTGTGTGGACGACACAATGCGAGAATAGTTTTCAAGAGCTGAAAGATCGACTTACTTCTTCGCCGGTGTAAGTACTCCCTGATCCACATCGAAGTTTTGAAGTTTACTGTGATGTGTCTAAACAAGGACTAGGAAGTGTACTCATGCAAGACAAGAAGGTTGTAGCCTATGCGTCGCGCCAATTAAGGCAACATAAGATTAACTACCCTACCCATGACTTAGAGTTAGCCGTTGTAGTTTTGCCTTAAAGATTTGGAGGCATTATCTATACGGTGCAACATTCGATGTGTTTAGTGATCATAAGAGTCTCAAGTATTTATTCGACCAAAAGGAGTTAAACATGAGGCAACGGAGATGGAAGGAGTTCTTAAAGGACTACGACTTTGAGTTGCAATACCATCCTGGAAAAGCGAACGTAGTAGCTGATGCTTTGAGTCGAAAGTCTCTACATGCGTCCACGATGATGATTAAAGAGCTGGAATTGATAGAGAACTTCAGAGATCTTAACCTAGCAGTAAAGGTTAATGCTAACAGCTACAGATTAGGAGCGTTGCAAGTGACAAATGAATTCCTGAGGCAAGTTTTAGAGGCTCAACGAGATGATGAATTCCTGCAAGAAAAGAAAGAACTCTTGAAACAAGGAAAGGAAGTCGAGTTCAATGTAAGAAATGACCAATTACTGAGGTATAAGGATCGAGTGTGTATCCCTGATCAAGAGGAGTTGAGGAAAGCAATTCTGGAAGAAGGCCATAAAAGTTATATGAACATTCATCCCGGAGCTACTAAAATGTATCAAGATTTGAAGAAGTTATTTTGGTGGCCTGGAATGAAGAAAGCAGTGGCAGAGTACGTGGCTGCATGTCTAATTTGCCAGAAGGTTAAAGTAGAACACCAAAAACCCCCTGGAATGCTACAAACAATGGAAATACCAGAATGGAAATGGGATAGCATTACCATGGATTTTGTGACTTCTCTACCTAAAACTCCATTAGGACATGATTCAATATGGGTAATAGTTGATAGATTAACCAAATCTGCCCACTTTATTCCCATCAATATTCGTTACTCTATGGAGAAGTTGGCAAAATTATACATCGAGGAGATTGTGAGATTGCATGGAATTCCTTCAAGTATCATTTCTGATCGGGACCCTCATTTTACATCACAATTCTGGAAGAGCTTGCATAAGGCTTTGGGAACAAGACTGCGTCTGAGTTCAGTATATCATCCTCAGACGGATGGACAATCAGAAAGAACAATCCAATCTCTAGAGGACTTGTTACGAGCTTGTGTGTTGGAGCATAAAGGAAGTTGGAATCAATTCTTACCATATGTGGAGTTTACCTACAACAACAGTTTCCATGCTAGCATTGGCATGGCACCTTTTGAAGCATTATATGGAAGAAAATGTAGGACCCCGCTATGTTGGTTTGAGACTGGTGAAAACTTGATGCTAGGACCAGAGTTGGTACAACAAACCACGGATAAAATCAAAATAGTTCAGGAAAAGATGAAGGCAACACAGAGCAGGCAGAAAAGTTACTATGACAAAAGAAGAAAGCCGCTCAAATTTCAAGAAGGCGATCATGTATTCTTCAAAGTCACACCTATGACTGGGGTCGGTCGGGCAATAAAATCTTGAAAACTAACTCCTAGATTTATTGGTCCATATCAAATAATTCATAAAGTTAGTCCCCTTGCCTACCAAATAGCATTACCAACTTTTCTTTCTAATATCCATAATGTTTTTCATGTGTCAAACTTACGAAAGTATATATCTGATCCTACACATGTTATTGAACCTGATGTCATACAAGTTAAAGATAATCTTACATATGATACACCACCTGTTAGAATAGGTGACAAAAGAATAAAAAAATTAAGAGACAAGACAATTCCGCTTGTAAAGGTCATTTGGAGTGAAACGAGAGGAGAAGATGCTACATGGGAACTAGAAACTGAGATGAAAGAGTCTCATCCTCATTTGTTTTACTGATTAATGTAAATTTCGAGGACGAAATTTTCTAAGGGGAGTAGAGTTGTAACACCCCTATTTTTATTTTTATATTGAAATTTTGAAGGAATTAAATTATGGTTCTTTAGAACGTTTTAATCTACGTATTATTTATGATTTTTTTGGAATTTTTTGGAATTTTGGATTTTTTTTAATAAAATAATATTTTTTAAATAATTTTAAATTCATATAAGTGACTTAAATTAAAAATATTTATAAGAAAGTGAATTGAAATTATAAGAAAATTTTCTAAAATCCGTTTCAAGTAGACTTATCTAAAAATTATCGGTTTGAGAAAAATCTTGATTTTTTCTAATCGTTAAAAAATTGGAAACGTATCAATAAATTTTTATTAACAGAAAATTTTAGATTTTTAAAATTTCAACTTTATATTACTTATTATAAAATTAGTAAGGACTGATATAATATCGCTAAATTTCAAAAAGGACTCATTTTGAATATTTAAAATATACCGAGTAAAGGGTTACTATTTGACTTAATAATTTTGTCGACAGTTACTATGCAAAACACTGTGCATGTATGAAATTTTTAAAAGATGCACAGTAACCAGGTATAAAAAATTCAAAAATGCATAGTACTTTTATTATAAAATAATGGAATACATAGTAAATTTTTCCTATAAATACCGAAGGATTTCTTCTTTAGAATTCACAATTTCAGATTAAGTTTTCTTAATATAGTAGTGCTAGTGAGATAGTGGTGGAAGAGAGAGAGAGAAGTAAATTTTTTTGGGAGAAGGTTCTGCTAAAATCCTAAGATAAGAATACTTCTCTTTTATATTTTTTGGGTTATTTTCATATCGTTTTTAGAAATCTGTTATTATACTGGAAATAATATTATTTTAAGTTACTATTCTGCATAGTAAAATACTATTTCAATAGTAAATTACTATTTAAATAGTAAATTGCTATTTACTGTTTCTATTTACCTTTACTATTCACGTTTTACTATTTACCATTACTATTCACGATTTACTATTTACCGTTACTATTCATGTTTTACTATTTATCGATACTATTCATGTTTTACTATTTATTGTTACTATTCACGATTTACTATTCACTATTCACTATTCACTATTCAAAATTTACCATTCTGTTTTAAGTAGTAATCTTAATCTTCATCTTATGCTTATACTGAAATAAGATTGGTATTAATATTTCTAAAAATTGGAGGCGCAAAGCAAATCTCTTTTGGTTAACAACTCAAGGTAAGGGGGAGTGAGATAAGAGTATAATATGAAAAGACATAAGAATAATGGGAGGAGTCCCCTACTCCTTTTAAATTTAATAATATTATTATTTTAAATATTAACTTTTTAACTTAAAATTTTTTTAAAAAATTTAAATTAAATATCCAGTTTAACTAACTCTAACATACCTATACAAGGACTTGGACCATTATGACCTATATGGACTGGACTATACCTATGCAAGGACTTGGACCATTATGACCCATATGGACTGAACAATACCTATGCAAGGACTGGATTATATGGACTTACATATACCTATGCTAGAAATCGACAAAAGGAACTAAAAAAAATCAACTATATTAATAATCATTAAATTTTGTATTATGATATGTATTAATGATATTTAATTTGATTGATTTGATTATGATTGATTATATTTGTGATTGATGATGTTTAACTGTGATTGATAATATTTGATTGTTGATATTATAATGTGGAGTTTGAGCATATAGCGAGCATGACGGAAAGCTAAAATTCAGTAAGAATTTCTTACCTTACTCTTTAAATTTTTATTATCTTTTATTTTTTCTTAGAAATTATTTTTATATTTAGAATAAAAAAAATTAGGATTTATTTTAGAAAGTAGACATTTTATGAAAATTAATTTATAACAAATTGAGATAATTAAATTTTGAATTATAGAAAATTTTTTGTAATTTTAAGTATTTACGGTTAATGATTTAAAGATTATTCTCTTTCAATAAAATAAAATTTTTAAAAGAAAATTATTTTATTTTTCCAACTTAATAACTAAAGATATTTGAAAATAATTTAGAATTAGATCTTGTTAAGATTTAATATGAAAAAGTTTTGAGATATTTAAGGCTTAGAAACTCAATTTCAGTGAGAATTAAAAACTGTACCAAATTTATTTCTGTGGGACAGAAATTCAGAGAATTGAGAAAATGTACAGTTTATAGAAATGATGTTGTAAACCTTTTAAGGTATTTAATAATTGAGTTTCTAAAAGCCTTAACCAACTAAATACGCGAGTAGCTCATGCATCATGAATCATTAAAGTGAAATAAAATGATATTGTTTGGGGACGGATTATAGAAACCGAGGATACATTAGAGGAGGCTTAATTACGAGCCTTGGGATGAGAGGGTGTGAAAGGGTGCTTCAGGGGACCTGGGGTAGCTCCCTAGTGTCGGGTACTTTCACAATAAAAACTTTCTCAATCTGACTAGTCTCTAAGTGTTTCCATGCCAGTTGAGCTGTTCATATTATTATTATCTGGACTTATGGAACAGTGTAAACTCCTGGTTGGCCCAGTGCAAATTAAAATTTAAGGGCCCACATATATAGGTAAGTAATGATGAAGATATTGCATAACATTCATGCATTCATAATTGATTGTGTATGTGACTGTGATTGGTATTATTATATATTGGTTTGTGAAAACCCTTTGTTGCTTATGTCTTAATCGAGATTATAATATTCTGTTTCTCACTCCTTTCTCCGTGTTTTTGTTTCATATATTCTAAATTGATGGTTCAGAGGGAAGGATCGATGAATTTCGGCAGTAGATATAGCACGTTCTAAAAAGGGAGCTCGGTATGAATACCGTGGTCCAATAAATAAATAATGTTATTAAGTAACTGCTTCTGGGCCATGGAGTTTCCTCTCTTTCTTATAATGTTTAATATTTATTTTCGTCGGATGAATGTAAAATTACTATATAAAGTTTTAATAATATTTATGAGGTATTTCAGAAATAATGTATATAATTTATTCCAATAGTTTCTTTTTAACAATCATATCTTTAGTATAAAAAAAATTACGAATTTTTCTAGAATTTATTAAGGTGTAACAGAGGGTGTTACAAATTTCATCCAATTTCCTTAGAGTTTCTCTTTGTTTTGTTTTGGTTCAAGCTTGGAAAGACAAGAATTCAACCATTGAATTGAAGGAAGAACAAGGAAAGGAGCCAAGATCCACCTTTCTCTGAAGGAGCTTGAAGAAACTCCTACATCACTTCTTCCTGAGATACACATCTTCTCAAAATAATGTCTGATCCAATCTTGAACAAATATGGATCATCCCAAATATACTATTAAGTGTCCTTCAATAATTTTTTTTTTCTGTTGCCAGGTGAGATCATTAGGTATAATTCCTGCTGCCTTGAAATTTGCAATATCTACAAGCGATGGTCTCTTTGTAACCAGCGATAATTTTTCATCAGGAAAATCATCATATACTTCAGGCTGAGCATTCATAACTGGCTTATTGGAAAGCCTAGAAAGATGATCTACAATGAAATTCTCTCTTCCTTTCTTGTATTTGATAATTAAATCAAATTCCTGCAAGTATTTCAGAGCTGGTTTATTCAAGAAGTATTTTAGAGGTGCATGGTCAGTATAAACAATAACAGTAGATCCAATCAAGTAAGGTCAAAATTTTTCTACCATTTCTAAAAGTTCTTTTATTGTTGTAGCATAATTTATTTGTACTTTATTAAGAACTTTACTAGCATAGTGTATGACATGAAAAAATTTCAACTTTCTTTGACTAAGAACTACTCTTATAGCATAGTCACTCGCGTCACACATAAGTTCAAATTCAAGTTTCCAATCAGGATCAACTATTATAGGAGCAAAAATTAGTTTTTGTTTTAATAAATCAAAAGCAATTAAACAAGAATCATCAAAGTGAAAGGGAGTATCCTTATTTGAGATGTTACTCAGTGGCTTTACAATCTTTGAGAAATCTTGGATGAATTGTCGATAGAAGCTTGCGTGACCCAAGAAACTTCTGATTCTTTTCACATTAAGGGGAGGTGGGAGTTTTTCAATCACTTTAGCTTTTGTTGGGTCCACTTCAATGCCTTTATAAGAAATTTTATGACCTGGAACTATACCTTTTGTGACCATAAAATGGCACTTCTCCCAATTAGGAACTAGATTTGTTTCCACACAATGCTTTAATACAGTATCCAGATTAGCCAAGTAGTGATCAAATGACGATCCAAAAACAGAAAAATCATCCATAAATACTTCAATGCATTTTTCAATCAAATCTGCAAAATGGCAAACAGGCATCTCTGAACTCTAGCTGGAGCATTACATAGTCTAAAAGACATTTTTCTGTAAGTAAAAACACCAAAGGGACGTGTAAAGGTAATCTTCTCTTGATCTTTTGGAGCAACAACTATCTGATTATAGCCTGAATATCCATCCAGAAAATAATAGTATTCTTGACCTGCCAACCTTTCAAGCATTTGACCTATAAAAGGCAAAGGAAAATAATTTTTTTTGGTGGCTTGGTTGAGTTTTCTATAATCGATACACATCCTTTATCCAGTGATTATTCTAGTTGGAATCAATTCATCCTTTTCATTCTGAATTACAATCATGCCACCCTTTTTAGGCACTACTTGAACAGGGCTTACCCAAGCACTATTAGAGATGGGATAAATCATACCTGCTTCAAGTAACTTCATCACCTCCTTCTTCACTACCTCTTTCATAGTTGGATTCAATCTTCCTTGAGGCTGTGCAATAGGCTTATACTCCTACTCCATGAATATCCAATGCATGCAATATGAAGGACTGATTCCTTTTAGATCCTACAAAGTCCATCTGATTGCTCCCTTATTTCTTCTCAATACTTCAATCAATTTCACTTCCTTTGACTTGGTCAATCTACTATTGATCACCACTAGTTGCTGACTATCATCATCCAAGAAGACATATTTCAGATTGGAAGGTAAAGCCTTCAATTCAAGCTTTTGGGCTTTGAACTTCTATCTTCATAGGAAAGTCTTCCATGGATACTTTGCTTGGGGAAATAAATTTATCTGAATCAAAATATTTTAGAATTTCCTCTACAACTTCTGCTTCATCCTCATCTAGCTCATCAACAACATTCACAAGAACTTTCTCAAGAGTGCTAGAGTGATTCAACTTGCACAATTTATTTTTAATGGCTTCTTCTTCTACATCAATCCAAAAACAATGCTGCTTATCTAACAGATGCTTCATTGCTTCAAAAACATCAAAGTTCACCTCATCATCATGCACTCTCACTTTTAACTTCCTGTCATCAACATCAATGATTATCTTGGCAGTCTTCATAAATGGTCTCCCTAGGATCAATGGTACTTCAAAGTCTTCTTCTATATTCATCACCATAAAATCCACTGGAAATACAAATTTATCAACTCTGGCCAACACATCCTTAGCTACCCCATAAGGAAATTTCATTGATCTATCTGCTAGCGGTAAGGTCATCCTCATAGGTCTAACCTCCAAGTCTCCAATTCTTTTTAACATAGACGGTGACATCAAACTAATGCTAGTTCCAAGATCCAATAAAGCTTTTTCTACAGGTAAAGTGCCAATGGTAACTGAAATTGTGAAACTACCAGGGTCCTTAGTCTTTAATGGTGGCGCTTTTTGAATAATAGCACTATATCCTGCTTCCAACTCCATAGTTTCTTTAGAAAATCTCCTCTTCTTTGTTAATAATTCCTTCATGAATTTGGCATAAGTAGGAATTTGCTCCATAGCTTCTACAAAATGAATATTGATCTAGAGCCTTTTAAAGATATCCATAAATCTATCGAACTGCCTTTCCTTATCTTGCTTTGAAGGATTCTTTGGATATGGAAGATTTTTCAACTGCGGAATCTGACTCTTATTTTTTCTTTGATTTTCACTCTCTTTTTGTTTTCCTTTTTCTTTCTTTTTATTCCAACTTTCACTATTTTTCTTTTGATCTTTCTCACTCACACATTCTTTTTCTTTTCCTTCTTTTTCTATCAACACTTCTTCTTCAATTTTCTCATTCTCACCAATCTCTCTGCCTATCACCTTACTACTCCTTGTGGCAATTGACTTACAATGATCCTTAGGATTTGGATGAGTGATAGTAGAGAAGGAACCTCCTTGTTGACTTGAGAGCTACGGTACCAATTGTCTAATCTGAGTTTCTAAATTTTTAACTAAGGCTTTAGTGTTTTTTTGATTGGTTAAGGAAGCATGCATGGATTTCTCCAGAGTTTCCTCTAATTTGGAAGTACTTTAATGCATAGAAGGATAGTGTTGTTGATATAGCTGTTGTCTGTTCAAAGGTCCCGCCTTCTATCTCCATCCTTAATTTGAATTTTTATTGTTGCTCCAACCCTATGAAAAATTGTTAAAATAATTGCTAGAATTGAAATTACCTTGTCGCCTTGGGTTGTTCATATAATGAACAGACTCTTCCTGTTGATCTCCTTGATGTGAGCACTAGCCATTTGAATGATTGCCTCCACAAAAATCATATTTTATTTGTTGCTGATGATTCATGGTAGGTGCTACAGATGAATGAACTACATATGATTGTTGTGGTAGCTTTTCCATTTATTTTGTTAATATTTCTATATGTTGGGTTAGAATCTTGTTCTGAGCTAACATTGCATCAGTAGCGTTCAAGTCCAACACACCTCTTCTAGTCACTCGCTACCTATCATGTTAAGCTTGGTGGTCTGTGAAAGATAAAGCATTAATGATTCTTGTTGCTTGGTCCACATCCACAGTCATCATTGTACCTTTGACAGCTGCATCCAGAATTATTTTAGTGTTAGGTCTCAATCCAGTATATAAAATATTAAGTTGTGCAATATCTTTAAATCCATGATTTAGGCATTTCCTCAACAGTGATTTAAATCTTTCCCAGGCCTTATAGAATGGTTCATCAGGGCCTTGCTTGAAGGTGGAAATATCAGACTTTGCTTTAATAAAATAAGAAGGTGGAAAGAATCTCTGAAGAAATTTTTCCTCCACTGTGTTCCAATTATGCAAACTTTGATTAGAATGTGATTGCAACTACTCTTTAGCTTTCCCTGTTCAAGAAAAGGGAAATAATCTCAAGTAAGCCGATTCAATATCATCCTGTCCAAATCTCATAGTTCCTACCAACTAATAAAATGTAGCAGGATGCATATAAGAATCATGATTCACCATTCCAGTGAATTGATATATACTGCTAAGACTTAAGAATGCTGGCTTCATCTCTAAGGTCCTTGTAGTGGTTAAAATTGCAATGCTAGAGAAATGTCTTGGGCCTTATTGTGTGGCATAATCCCCAAGTGTTCTTCTAGGCAGAGGAGGTGGATTATTGTTATTATTGTTGTTGTTTTCCATATCTTCTTCTAGTTTTGTTGCACTTTCAGGAATGTGTGTGGAAGAAGATTCACCAGTGTGTTGTTGTTGCCTCTGCTTGCTTTTGCTTTTTCCTTTTTTGAGTGATCTTTCTATTTTAGGGTCAAGCTCAAAATGATCTTTGGATCCTTAACTCCTCAAGTGCATAAAGCAAAAACTCACTGGAAGCAAACATTAGCACACAAAAAGAACAAGTAACAGATACTATAACTATTCACAATGCCTTGGTAACTTAAAATCAAAACTAAATTGCACCTATCCTCGACGGACAGCGCCAAAAACTTTGTTATAAGTTTTGATGTGATCAAACATTTCTGTGGCAAGTTCCACCATCGAGTTGTAGACCATGTTTGGATACCCACTTTGGTTGGTCAAATCCTGGTTTGACCAACCCTAAAAATAAATCCTATGGTCAAACAGAATTTTAACTGTCTCAAACAACGTGAAAGATCAATATCAACCCTTAAATTTCTCCATTTCCCCAACTCCGTTTCCCTAACTAGAAACCAAATGGACACATAGTATATGTTAAAAACAAAGTGTCATTCCACTGGGATATTATATTCAAATATTGATTCGTCGTTTCCTTAGCAGAAATAAATGGATAGTTTCACAAGCATGCAGAATTTAAAGGAACTAAACATATACCAATATAAGCTAAAACAAACAATAAGAAATATGAACTATCAAATGATAAAAGCTGGGATTGGATTTCATTAATCTCGCCCTTCAATACGTTGCATACATTTATATAAACAGATTCTGAACTATCACTTTTTATGTCATAATCTTAAATCATTCGCATCGATTCCTCGACTATCAAATCCATAAGAACATTCTTAAATATGTTGATTCCTTAATCACATTAAGAATATTCCAACATTATAAACGATTGTTTTGATGTTTGTTACGTCGAATATTATTCTTAAAATTCGTCGTAACAAGCATTCCATTTAGATCCATTTTCGTAAGCTATTTTCCAATAATCAAATGGAAACTAAGATCAAGAAACTATTTTCCAATAGAATTAAACATTAAGCATAAAATGAAAAGCCAAAAATGATAGAACAAAGATACCGAATAAATAAATGTAAAACAAACGTATGTCGAGGTTCGATCAACTACATCCAATACCAATAAAGGATTTAGCTACACATTGTAGTCATTACAATCAAAGCTTGAAAAGAAAAAAGAAGAGGAAAAAGATGGTTTCCAATGAGAGCTCCACATTCCGAGAAATGCAATTTGCCCACTTCCTTGATTTTTAGAGGTGTATGCCTTTATATTATGTATCTAGCTTAAGCTAAAGCTTTCTTCAGCTTGAAGAACTCTTTTTTTATTCTAGATTTTCCCTTGCAGACTCGCTTAGGTGGATGAGTCGCTTAGGCAAGTAAGATCCCCTATTTCCTTTGGTATATTTGCTTGAGCTCAGCATAATTCGCTCAAGCAAATAAGCTTTGAGTTTGATTTTGGACCATTCTCACTTGGGCGGACTAACTCTCACTCAATCAGGTTCTTCAACCTCTATTTCTTGATACTTTTCGCTCAAGCCATTTCACCTTCACTCAAGCGAAGCCTTCATATTTGCTCTCTGGAAAATTCTCGCTTGAGCGATTTGTGACTCACTCAAGCGAGTTCCTTACTGATACTTTCTGTAAGTTATTCGCTCAAGCAAATAGAGATTCATTCAAGCGAAATTTGCCTCTGATTGTTTCTTCATAAGATTCTTGGCTCGCTCAAGCAGAGTATAATCTTGCTTCAGCGAAAAACCCAAAACTTGTATTTTTCTTTATTTTGAATTGGGGAATGTCTTGGGATTCTTTACTTTTCTTTTTCATCTTTTCACCTATCATTTACACAAAAATAAAGATAAGAGCTTAACTACATTAAAACATATCAAAGTATATGGTTCTCAATTTCTATCTATTTCCATGCATAAAACTTTCCTGATAATGCAACATCTAACAAAATTATACTCAAATACAATCAAAAGATCTATACATTTGAGCATTTATCAGCAACGTGAAGAGCAAAAGAAAATTGTTGTACTTTGTTCTTCGGTGTTTAAAGACTAGGATTTTCAAGTATCGTTGTACTTTCAAATGTTCGTCTAGAAAATGTTTCTTTGAAATTTAGGGATAAGATTTATCCAAAACTCTTTCTCTTTAAAATCACTGGTTGATCAAAATTGTAGTGCTTTTATAAGGAAAATAAAAACTTAATTAACTTAGAAACCTATCTTGAATACCTTTCTTATTTTTGCTCACTAGTGTGAAATACTTTGAAATATTAGTTTATGATCACCTTACGATCTATTTATATTTCAATCTTACTTTATTCGATAATTAAGGACAAAAGTCTCATAAGTCACATGAATCTGCAATCTTAGTTATCACAAAAATCCAAAGGGGTACGTTCACGTCAACACAAATACCAGTATACACCATTTCACATCGTCATCCATGTCACTTTTCATTCATGTTAATTTCACAAGCAATTACTCATTCTGGACCCTACCAGGACTTGAGTCCATTTTTAATAATTACATGTTTACCTAACACATATTTCTCATCTTCCTTTACATTTCCTTATCATGATCAAGTTGACAAGAATCAATTTAGGCAGTTTCATACACAACAATTTCATTTCACTCAAGATTACCAAATTTCACTTAAATGCCATTTCAAGCTACACAACACCAAATACTCAAGAAATCATAATCGATTCATAATCACAGAGTACCACACAGCTTATTGCATTACATTCATAATTATGATGCATTTGTAATTACCAAGTTAAAGCATACACAAATATTTTGTTGTACTTAATTACTAAACGTAGTTGCTTAACCCATTTTCCTTCTAATTCATTGGTTACGTTACTAGTATGTTCTTATTTGTTATTTCCTTAGCAATTCTAATTAAATCTTGTATTGGTACACTTATTTATTTCCCTTGTCAGTATTGGTTCATTTACAAATTATGTCCCTTAACGGATGCTCCTTATTTTACTTATCTCGTATTCTTTTAATTTTCTGCTTTCTTCTTCACTAAGCTGCCTAACTTATTTTTGGATTCACTCTAATGTAGTCATACACACACACCAGGCTATTTTCTTATATCAGCTAACCAAGAGTACAGATAAATATATATATATATATATATGTATATATATATATATATATATATTTTTCATACTAAATTAAGTTTTTTAAAATATTGTATGCATAATTTGGCCAACCGTGAACGTAAAAAAACTTAATTTTTCTAGAAAGGATAACTATATACGAAGTTTGGGTTTTTTTTGTACTCATTTTCCCTTCTCTTGTCTAAATTGTATTTTCTCCTCTTTTTCACATGTAGTCATGGTTCGGCCGAGAACCCAATAGAGGCTCTCGCACTTACCCATGCCAATATTCAACAATAAACGTTGGAGAACTCCCCCTTACCTCGGGTTCCTAAGCAAGTCCCTCGGCAGCGTTCTGACTTATGGTTTCTTTCACTCCATGGTTCCAACAATGACTCTAAAACTCATGTACAGTCTTTGAAACTCAGCAATAAGAATGTAGGCTTTAGGGTTGTTTTGTCTATGAGAAATAATGATGCAAAGGTAGGGTTTTTTTAGCGTTTAAAATTGCATGGAAATCACTAGACACAACACTTTTGGCGTACTTTCGTATTTTACTCATAACTTGGGCTACAGGTGCCTAATTTCGATGATTTAAGTCTAAAAATTTTTGTAATGAAATTTACTAAAACTTTCATGAAGGTACCAAAAGCTGATTTCAAGCAAAACAACCCCAAAGTCCTAAAATAGGTTGTTGTGTATATTGAAAATTCAGTCAGGACAACATTTAATGTTTGGGGCATAACTTTTGCTCTAGACATTGGATTTCAACAGTCTTTGGCTTGCCGAAAAGAGAAAGAGAGAGGAACAACTTTTGTGTTAAAGAATTTTCTAAAACAAACCTGAAGCCTCTCAAATATGGCCATCAAAAATTCTAACAAAATTTTACAAAGTTTCAACATGCACAAAATGGAACTCATGACTTTCTAGGCTATATACAAGGTCCTTAAACACACATGCATGCCATTTTAGGCTAGAATCAAGACTTTTCATGGTACCCAAGACAACATGCAAGACACTAGACTTAATGTGTGAATGATTGGTAATAAAACTTAAAGAGAAAATGACCAAAATAAAGGGAGACAAGCTAAATGGGCATTCAACCATGCAAGGAAAAATTAAGAGGCAAAGATTTTTCATTTCAAGTATCACATGCATAGCATACAAAAATCATGGTAATGTATTTTATGTAACACCCTTGGTTAATTATTTCCACTGAATTACCTCGGTTAACTGAGAGGTTACAAGTTTTAGAAAAATGTGAAAGTTTTTTTTGTACAATGAAATACATGGTGGAAATAAGCATCATATACATATTTATAAACATAACTATGTTGTATATACAAAAACAATTCCTACAAAACTATACGACCAAAACTAAAGGGGCGTGTAGGCACCCATATAAAAGATACAATTATAAAGCATATAAGTAAAACTAGAACTAAGTATCTCCACCCATAAACTCGTCGTCTGACCATGGTGACTCAGGTGGATCGGAGGTGGCTGCCAGCTATGATAAATTAGGGGGATGGGACGGTCCTGCAGGGGCGGTACTTGTGGATGGCAAGTCACTAACCTGAAGAACTGGCTAGCGTCTTTTACTGTTATAAGCCTCATTGGCCTCTGCCAAGAGACCCTGGCCTGTTGCTGACATCTCCAGGTAATTCTTAGTCTCCCCGTACATATAGCTCCTAAAAATATACCAAAGGAAGCCCTAGGACTGATTCCACTGACGCCTCAGCATGTACCTCTCCATCGGGGTCATCACTAATACCCTCTGACACATGGGAACGTCTTCTATCCCATTTGTCACATGGACCGCGAGTGGAATAGCTGGAGGTAACTACTGAGCCAAGGTTAGAAGTGTAACAGGGTCTGTGACTACTAAGTCCATAGGCATATCGAGAAGAAACTTCTCTGGGTCCTCCTCATCCTCATCCTCAAAAGGGAATGAGACATACTCTGGAGTTGGCTCCTTGGGGGCTCCTGCCTTGGTTGGGCCTAGTGCCACTGGTGTCGCTGCCTGTTGGGGAAGTCTCAAGGCCATAGGGGGCTCCAATAGAGGGTGGAAACTAAGAGGGTCTACTAATAGGGCTTCCTCCCTACCGGTCAACTCCTCAATCTCCTCCACATTAGGAGGGCGCAAGGGATCTTCATAGTGTCACATTATGCTCTCGATGACCTTAACATCCCGATCATACGGTCTATAGAGAGGGAAGTCCGTCCACTAGGCTTCCTTTGGTATAGCTGGTAGGTGATTGGGTCCTACCTAGCCCTCAATGCATAGAGAACCTCTCATATGGTAGGTGTGCTCGATGATTTAGGGTACCATATCACGACGACATGAGTCCCATAACACATAAATAATTCAATCAGAACTCCCTACTCTCTCAAAAAGGGCTCCAAACATATTTCATTCTAAGCTATCTCACCGCTCTAAATCTCAACTGATTGTTCTAGTCCTTTTCCACTCTTGAGAGAGTAATATCCGTCTGATAATGATTAATTAATAGTAAGCAATCATAATTTCACACAACAATGATATAATGCATATGTTTTCTTAAATTAAATATTCTTTAACCAGTATGATGCATATGGGCCCATTCTCCTCCCTCATTCATAACACAATACGTCTCACCATCCTGCCTTATCCTTTTTCCCTACTAGAACGACCGGAGCTCGCCTCATTCTGTTCCCATAAAAGGGTAACGACTCACAGTCCTATCAATAAAGGATCCAATATACATCTTATCAGAACGACACTACACGGTCATAGAAACCCTCGTCCAGAGTCAAAGTACATCAAAGTTGCCACGAGCTGTCTGGCTTCGGGTGTAAATCCGAGCCATTGGAGGTCCGCCCCTGATGTACTCCCAAGACCACTCTCAAGGAATCGGGATGCCTATTGTTTCTTTAGTGTAACCATCACTGTATGCTCTAGGGGATCACTCAACTGTCCACCCTTATCCTCCAAACATGATGCATGATTCACAAGTTTAATGATCATTTACTGGTCCTTGGCAGGGTCTCCTCAATGATTCTCTTTCATTCCTAACGTCGGGCTCTCTCTTTCATCGATTATTATTGGATTTCTTTCTTTTCTTTCTTGAGAATTTGTAAAGGTTTCATTCAACATTTAGGAATAAAATGAGGTTACGCATTTTCCAAAATTTCACGGGGTACATTGGGACTATAACACCCACTAATCATTTTGGATCCCGAAGCTCATACTTTCACAACAATAATTATTTTAGGAACCTTGTCGATACCACGTCTCATATTTCTTATTTCTATTTCAATGTGTTTCCTCTACTCAATCATCCAAGCATCACATGATAGTCACTAAGGTATACAGTCATGAGATATTTCACATCATCAATATATTCAACATTCAAATATATTGCATTAATAGTTATTCCATAATAGTATATCACATGTAAAATTCATGGTGATAAAGAAGCAACACATTACACAACAACTTGATGATGATTCATATAAGGTTAAGTGTAACCATTGGCGTTAACTCAATATATGCGTGTTAATATTTTATTATCAACTTAGATTCTTTGATCTTATATTTTAACCACAAATGTTTTATGGAATAGTTTGGTTTTTCTTGTACACTTGAACTGTTATCCCTCATTTTATTTATTAATACACTCACTTTTTGTAACCGAGTCCTAGTCCTTTATGTCTGATTATGGATCCCAAGTCACCATTAGTGATTTTATTATCTAGTTTCTTTCATTAAATTAGATGAATTCTTACTAGTTAATAACTTGTCTCCTTCATTACCAATCTATTACCATTCCTTACGTATATACTTACGGTATACTTTAGTGATCTTTTTCCTAGTTTTTGACCATTATTAACCATTAGTTAATGTCATTCCATTACGCCGTTATTAGTTATACTAATTAATTCCTCCCTTGGTTATACTCTTTTTAAATTCACTATAATTTATTTTCTTCATGATATAAATTTATTCTTTAAGGACTTAGTTGTTATCTTAGTTCTCATATCTTAAACTTAGTTTAAATCCCTTATTTTTCCTTAGGAATTACTATTTGATTTAGAAATGACCCTAATTCTTTTTATTACTTAAAGTTTAATTTCAAAAATTCCCTTCATATCCTTTATTTTTATTAGTTACCAATGTCCTAAAACTCTAGTGGTCATTTCTTACTTAAACTCCTAAAATATTCTTACCTTACTCAGTCATTTATTTCATGTACTTCATAAAGTTTCTAAGGTCCCTTTTTATACTCCTACTTTTATTGGTCTCTTAAAATTTCTAAATCCTAATTGTCTATTTCTTTATTTGAATTTCTAAAGTTTTTATTTCATTCAAGCATGTATCAAAATCCTTTTTCCATTTTTTATCTTAATTATACTTCAAACTTTTCTTTTATCTTCTTCTCTTTTTCTTTGCTATAAAATTTATTTGGGCCCAAATTATTTTATCCTAGATAAAACTTTTCAAGTAATCCTATACTTATTAGCCATTCATTTTTCTTTCAAAATCAATTCATTTGTTTGATTAACTGTTTTAAAGCTTTATAATAACTTTAAAAATAGTGTCATTTCTCAAAATTAGTAAAATAAAGTATCCTAGCCGTCTGATCGGTGAATTTTCTCAAAATATACATTATTGTTCAAATTATTCCGACGATGCTTAACGATAGATTAAATTTATAATGGTGGGGCTTACTGGAAATTAACATTAAATTACACTATAATAAATAAAATTTAAATTAAATATTACAACCATATCGAATTATAACCAAGTCCGCCTAAATACTAAAATTCCTAAACTTTCGGTTATAACTCCAATCATGATAAAAAATTCTTCCAGCACACGAACATCGAGATACACCATATATAAAATTTTTAAAAATATTTATTATGCGAAATTGTGATAATCTCAATCGTCGGTTACAAAAAATTACGCGGTTTAAAATCTAACCGTTGGATTGCGATGAAACATGAAACAGTTGTTCCTAGATACTAAAGTGACATTGTGAAACAATTTAGAACACAGTCAAATGAGGCAAAGCCCCCTTACCTCATGGAACAACCGCTGTTTGAAGGAAGGTAATGGTGGCCTTGCTGAACAATTCATCGAACACTTCGAATGCCTCCCGATCGTCACCGATGATTCCCTATCCTAAGGAAAAGTAACATGCATAAATTTTTCACAATAAGGCCACAGTTTTGGGCTTCCAAAATAGCAATGGAAAAGGCCTACAATGCATGCATGAAAGCTAAAAATCTAAGGAAAAAGGGAAGTAAGAATTTCAAGAGCAAAAATCAAAAACTTCACCTTACTTTGGCATGTGAAGCTCACGGCCAAGAGCAATCCAAGCAAGGGAGGTCCAGCTAAATTTCAAGCTCCTAGGTGGAGAAAAATGAAGATGTTAAAGGTAGTCTAGGTGGGGTGAAGTTGCGGGTTGGTGAGGGAAAATGAAGGAGAAAAAAGATTGTAATGGTTGGTAATAGTGGTTGGAGGGATGGCCGTGAATGGTAGGTGATTGTGGTGGCTGGCTTGGGCAGAGTGTGGTGGCTAAGTGAGAAGAGAATAGTGGTTGTGTGGCTGAAGGATCGAGAGGGAATCAGAGTTGTTCTACCAAGAGGGAGAGAAGAGAGCTTGAGTGGGATTTAAAGAAATGATAGTGAATTATAGTGATAGGATTGTGATTTTACTTGCATGTAATTTAATTAGATAGAGAGGGAGGTCAAAGGGCTGAGTGGAGGGTGTGAGAAGGGCGGTGACACCTGTCCAAGGAGGTGGCAAAGGGTAGTGAGGTGGTCGAGAATGGGTGGCTGGGAAATTAACTTGTCGTGCAAGAAATTAAGGCATGCAGGATTTTTAAGAACTGAAAATTAAGGAAGTTAAAAATAAATAGGAGTTAATTATTACGATGATAATCTTGAAATACAGCCAACATGAAGTTTGTAGATCTTCTTTTTCCCTTTGATTTGATATATCATTTGCAACGATCCAAGATCGGTAGCCTAAGATATGCCCGATTTAAGACAGGATGTTCCAGGAGCTCCTAAATCAACTAGGGCTTCGGTAATAAATTCACCATTAATACTCCTTTAAGAATTTAGTTTCATGCTCTTCATAATAATTGTATAGTTTTTTGATACAATACCGTATAAAAAAGAACAAAGAGATTTAACTATCGGACGTGGGAGATATATGAATTTTACCAAAGACTACCGGCATGGTGACGAAACAACTAAGAGGCTGGAAAAATTCATTAAACTGTACTAATCTAGAAGGATTCATCCTTCAATATCGCATAGAAAACATAGAGAATTTTGTTATGGAGATTTTGACACCGGGTTTGAATGAATCAAAGGTTGTATGAAAGAGTTATGAATTTTTTAGTGAACCAGGATAACAGTCCAAATGTTAAAATTTTAAGGTGGACACGCTTAATTCTCAATTTTAGTTTTAACAGAGTGGGAATCAGAGTTCAAGGCTAGAAACGGAGGTTATAGATCTTTTCAAAACGAAGATACTGAGACTAAAATTGTCTGATCCTAAGATCGTATGCAAAAGTTGTATTTAAAACACTGAAGGCGTTTGAGTTGAGTTTTAAGGCGATTTTTGAGGAAATTGTTTTATGGAAAAATGGGGTTGATAGGGTCCGAACCGAGCTTTGACCTCTTCAAGAAATGTTCTTAAAACACCGACAAGAGTCAGTAGGGACAGACCGTGTTGCCATCAGATACCCCGAAGTATATGCACAATCAAACGTAAAAGATGTTGGAGGTTCTGATTGGACTGGTTCGGCCAACTCAGACATCCTCGATCCTTCATGAAAGAATCTTAACAGGACTAGTTTCCCTATAGGATTACTAGTCTCAGGCTAAACGTTCAAAGTCTGACCTCCAGCTGGGTCCTACAGTTTAAATCTGAGGAACCGGGTGATATTTATTATTTAAATATTAATAATTAATGATATCTTAACTAAATCTTATTATAATTAAATTTTTATATTTTTGAGTTATCATAAACAATATGAAACACCAAAATGAATATTGTCTAATTATTTTATTTTATATTAATTAATAAAATCTATTAACCGATCAAATTAAAATAAGGTACTCGTCGCTAATCATATTTATCAAGGGATTAATAATTGTCTTATGCAATTTTGAGCTCTAATAATTATCTAGCATTTAAAATTAAACTTGATATTCAAATAATTTTAAATATTCTCAACAATTATTATAATTGACAAATGATTGACTAAAATCACTTAGTAATTTTAAAAATTTAAATATCATTCATTAATCATTATTTCATCAATTCAGCATCACTAACAAGAATACATTCATTTCATCAACAATTTTAATGTCAGATTAAACATGATTATTATCTTATATTAATTTCTACTAAGTCAACAAGCTCTCCTTCTAACTATACATTACTACTAAACATAGTTTCTATCACTTGCTTATTTCATCTAACTGGGCTATTCACTACTCACATTCTCTCGAGGCTCACTTTCTCACACTTAGAGCGATCTGCCGATCAGGCTAAGGCCTCAACTCTCCTAAATGACTTAAGAAAGGTACTCTCGGGGTCCTGAGAGTCTGAGTTCCTATTCTAAAAAATTAGGGCTATTACATTTTATGGCTTCCAAAATCACATGCAATACAACAACTCAACATGCATGTAACGGAGATCGACAGTCAAGGGAAACAAGAAATAAAACAAGAGAGAAAAACCTTAAAAGCTCTTGGCTTAGTAAGGAAAATGAGAGGCAAGGGATTTACCTTGAGGATCATGGCATGCATAGGCAATGATCAAAACATGAATGCCTTCTAATATGGTGGCCTTGAAGTGGAGGATGAAAAATGAGATGTCTTGGCGATGGTGGTGGTCTTGAGTTGTGGAATAAGGAAAGGTGGAGAGGAGCTTTTTTAGTGCAAGCCTTTGAATGCATGGTAGGGGAAGTGATGAGATGGAGAAAAACAAAGTGAAAGGGGAAAAAGGGGGATGGTATTCAGTAATGGGAGGATAGGGTGAAGTGTGAAACAAAGAGAGTGATCAAGGCTAAAAGGACAAGGTTGTATGGCAAAAGATGTAAAATAGGACATGGGTGATTAATTTATAACAAAAGGTGGTAAAACTTAGAACTTTAAGAATGAAGTTGGTGTTGACACGTAGGGGTGTAAGTGGCATCCTCCTAAAATATTTTGAGTGAGTGGAAGATAAAGTGTCAAGCTGCATGGGGCAAAGAAACATGCATGGAGACACATGAGCTGTTGTGGAGGTATTTTTGTATTAACTTTGTCATAAAAATAAAATTTAGTTTTGATGAGAATTAGGCAAAATAGGAAACATAAAAGTTGTACATCTTTCCTTTACTTTTCTAACTAGCTAAAGATCATCCAATTCCGATAATCGTAGCAAAATGTATGAGAAATGGCATGAGAGGTTGTTTATGCAGATTAGTGGGAGGAACAAGGATAACTGAGAGTTAATGTGAGGGCCTTCGCCTACACTATCAGTTCTACTTTTGTTGTTGCACACATAAAGAAGATGGTAAGTATTGTGTAAATAATTTGTATAACTAGTAATTTCTCCCTGCAATGAATTGTTAATAAATATTGTTTTAGATTTTGCAGGTTAAGGAGATGCACTACCCCCCTCCACGACCTATGTCCTTATGGAGCAGACTAAGAAGAATAAAGCTGACAATTAGTTTTATGATAAGACCTAAGATACTGAGGTAAGTTAGTTAATTGTTATTGAAATTGAAAACTATACATCAGAGTTTGGCTAGTAACTTAGGGCAATAATTTTGATTGTAAGATGAAATTATAAATTGTATTGGCACTCTTTCTGGTTATTTTACAGGGATTGTTAAAATTTTGATTTCTTCTATTTATTGGAGAAATTTCACCAAATTTTTTTCTAAAAAGTTAAATATTAAACGTATAGTTTGTTGACATCACTATTTGAAATATGCAAGAGGCTTGTAAGGCAAGGAGGGCGGAGATGGAGGCATAACTTGCCATAAACTATTGGTGAGTTAGAGGAGGAGGTAGTGACCCTATCTTCTGCAAATGATAACGCTCTTTACTTAGAGGTTGTCGAAGGCAAGAACAAGAAAAGAAACATGTTCGACCTTGGAGAACTCGCCAAGGAGTTTGTGTCCTGCTCATAACGCCCTTCCTTGTCGGCTCTAGGTTATTGAGAAGTTGAAAGGGAGCTTACTAAGAAAAGTGCTTAGATAATGGCTCTTCAGCAGACGATGTTTGAGGTGCAACAGAGCACGTAAAAAACATTGAGCCAGCATGAGGATATGTTCGCACAACTTATGGCACGCCTTGACCCTTCTCCGACCAGTTCTTCTCAACTACAGTATCCCCTTTCCCCCTTCCAATTGATATTCGTATATATTTTTGTTATTTTTTTACACATTATATAACAGTTTTGGCATTCACTTGTTTAATGATTTTATTTATTCACTTGTTAATTAATTATTAGACATTTTATGTTAGAATTTAGTGTTATAACTTATTACATCAAATCAGAAAAAATTAAGCAAAAAACCTATAAAAAGCCAAAAAAAATAGAATGTAAAAAATTAAGCAAAATATTTATAAAAAAGTAGAATAAAGATTGCCTTAGTGACAAAACAATAGGCATCACTAAAACACTTGTAAAAATAATAAAATAGTGGAGACAAAATTAGCGATGACAGAATGACAACCAAATGCAAATTTGCATTTAATGTTAGTGATGTAACAAATGACTATTGTTATCATTGGTTTACAAACCTATGTTAGCAACGACATTCTCTCGTCGCTACGGTTGGTTTCCAGACCCAAATGTAGCAACGGACAAGGAGTCGTCACTATAACATCCCTATTTTGAATAATTAGGAAAACTTTATTAAAAATTTAACCAGAATAATTCATACCAAATTAGTAGGCAAAGTTAATAATAATCCAAAAATTTATTTTTTGGGATTAAAAGTGACCTATTAAATTGTGGGACCTGTCTAATAATTTTTAGGAATTATTCAAAGGGTGATTAACTTCAGTAGTTAACCAAAAGGGTTAAAGAACTGAACTACCCCTAACCAACCAGATTAATTAACTTTCTTTCTTTTTTCCTCTTTTCTTTCCCACTAACCAATCACATCACTCATTTCCCTCTCCATTTTCCCTCATTCTCACGTCACATTCTCCCTCTCTTTTACCTACCACTTTTCTTTTTTCTCTTCTCTTTCAACTTATTCCCTTATTTTCTCCCCCTACTCACGAGATCCATTGTCTTTTCCCTATCCTTATTTTCTCTTCCTTCCCACCAACACAAAATTGTGCTCCTCTTTTCTCTACTATACAACCTATTTTCTTTTTTGGTCTCATAAGTAGATGTTTATGGTTTGCTCCTTATTCCCAAGCTCATCTTTTACTCTTCCTCTCTCTCTTTAGGCGTGGTGACACCATTGGAAGACTTAGGTGAATCTTGAAGCTTCATCAAAACTTCATCTGTAACTTACTAGGTAAACCCTAACTTATGGGTATCGTCATTCTATTTTCTTTGAACAAAATCATGACACCTACTTCCTTTTTTCCTGAGTTTCAGTTTTGGTTATATGTAAATGGTGATTATTGGGCGTCGATACAGTTTCACAGTGGTGTTTTGGTTTTTGGTGTGGTTTTGGTGCTACGACAGAGAGTTTCATCGATTTTGATAAGGAAAACCGTTTAGAAATTTTGTCGATTAAATGTTCTAGCTTTGATTTTTATGTTTCAGAGGTTTATAAACTACAAGAATGGATTTTGTTAAGTTTCACAATTTTTGGATATAAGAAATTGGACGTTCGGAGCTAACTCGAAGTTTGGAATCAAATTCAGAAAGTTACAAATTGAATGAGGTACGTGTTAAGTATAGAAAAGGTTTATCACTTGAGTAACAATTAGTAATGCAATTTAGAGACGGGAATTTATGTTTAAAAATATATAAATAATTATTTCTTGAAATGTTTACCTAAAATTGCATGGTTATGTATGACTTGTGTTGCTGATGGTGTTGAAAAATGATGATTTATTGATGTTTGATATTGATAATAATCGCTTCGGTTTGACATGGAAGGGTTGTTTGTTTTGGGGGCAATTCGGTTTGTCTAGCACTTTGGAGCTAACGACTTCCCTTTGTTATGTTAATGGCCATTTTCATCAACAAGCTCTTTGGTTTGCTTGGCACTTCAGTTTTTCGCCAAATGAGTTGGGTCCACACTGTATGTTTTATGTATTGTAAATGATACGGTTTTTGAAAAGTCCATGGCATGCAAGTATTACATTAAGAGTATAAAAATGTGATAGGTATTGGAAGTTTGGATGTTAATTGGTGGTGTTTGAACTTAATAATTAACAAAGGCCTAATGGCCTACTTGTGATTTATTATGTGATGACCTATTTATCCATATTGTGATCTTGATGTATTGCACTTAAGATTATTACAATTACTATTTACTACTTGGAGAGGTAATCACTTCTCCAAATATCATTTATAGTGAAATTTCAAGGAAATGTTAAAGCTTGCTTCATGATGAAGGATATTCACTCGCTTAAGAGAGTTTTTAACTCGCTTGAGCAAGTTGACTGATATAAAAGCAAAAACTTAAAAATTTTAGAAGGTGGGCATACGCACAATGCTTCCTCTTCCTTCCCTCAGTTGAAGATCTTAGGAACCATTTTCTCTTCATTTTTTCACTATTTTGATTGGTTGTAATGGCTACCATGAGTAGCTAAACTTTTCTTTGGGATTGGATGTAATCGATTTAAACCCGACATACGCTTGTTATATATTTACATATTTGGTACCTTCATTCTATTGTTTTTGGCTTTCCATTTTATGTTTAATTCCTGGATCTATCTAATCAATAGTTTCTTGATTTTAATTTTCTTGGGTTCTTGGAAAATGACTTTTGAAAATGGATCTAAATGGAATACTCATTACAGTGGTTATTAGGAATAATAATCAATGAAATGAACATTGAAACAATTGTTCTTAATGCTGGAATATTCCTAAAGTGATTGAGGAATCAACAGTTTGAAAATATTCTTATGGATTTCATAGTCGAGGAATCGATATGAATGACTTTGATTGTGACGTAAAAAGCAAAAGTTTGAAAATCATTTAGATAAGTATATACAGCGTATTAGAGAGGGAGATAAATTTAATCTAATCTCAGTCTTCTACTATCTATGTTCACCCAAAGCATTATCATTTTCGTATATTTATATCCATCTATCTGTTTAATCTCTCGTTTAATAATTTCACCATGATGTTTATATACATTTCCTGCCACAATAGTTCAAAGCGTATTTACTAAATCAACCACCCCTCAATGGAACGATACTCTATTTTTATATACTGCAATGGGTAATGGATAACTTGCCACGAAAATCCCAACAAGTTTTGGCGCCGCCTCGGGGGGCAGTGTGTTTAGAAATTTTGATTTCGAACTAATAGGCATTGTGAAAAGTTATATTTGTTTGCTACTTAATCTTAACCTAGACTGATAGTTGTTTGCAGAATTTGTTTGCTTGATGTTATTACGTGGACAGGGATTGAAAGACTAATTGGTGTTTGACCCTGAATTGGAGAAAACAATTCGCAAAGGCAAAGGTAAAGCAAAAAAGCAACAAAAATATGAAAAAGATCAATCTTCTTCTTCTACGCCTATTCTAGAAGCTTCACTAAAGCCCGAATCGGAACCATTGGCAAGTCAACAGAACAACCCTCTGAGGAAAACACTAGGAGACTATGCTAATTAGAAAGGCCCTAGATATTTTTGAGCATTCCTACTCCAAATATAATGAGGGCTTTAGAGATGAAACCTGCTTTTCTCAGTCTTATAAGTGCTCACCAGTTCATAGGGATGTCACATAAAGATCCTTACACTTACTTATCAATATTTTATGAATTAGTTGGTACAATGGGTTTTAAACCAGGAGATTTAGAAGCAGTATACCTGTGGTTATTTCTTTTTTCCTTAGCAGGAAAAGTAAAAGAATGGCTTTAATCCTATCTAAATTAGAGTATGAACAATTGGTCAAATGTTGAAGAAAATTTTTTGTAGAGGTTCTTTCCTCCATCAAGATTCACAAAAGCTAAATCAGACATTTCTACCTTTAGATAGGGAGCAAAGGAACCATTCTCTGAGGCTTAGGACCGATTCAAGTCATTGCTTAGAAAATGTCGCAATCATGGTTTCAAAGACAATGCTTAGTTGAATATCTTTTATAATAGATTGAGAGCCGATACCAAAATGATTTTAGATGCTGTAGTAAAAGGCACTATGATGATAGTAGATGCAGATCAAGCAACCAGTATCATTGAAGCCTTATCTTCTTCAGATTATCAGGCACAACATGATCGTCATCAGGTGCAAAGGAAAGGCATCCTTGATTTGAATACTACAGATGTTATCCTAGCCCAAAATAAAATCCTTACTTAGAAAATAGAGGCTCTAACATAACAAATGGCCAAACTCCCACAACAATTGCATGTTATGCATTCTTCTTCCTCTAAGCAATAACAGATGCAACCTAGATTAGATTTTTGTGGAGGCGATCATCCTAATGGGCAGTGCGGCCCTACTGAGGAGTGAATGCATTATATGAGCAATCAAGGTAGGCCAGGTAACTTTAATTCTAATTATTCTAACCCACTATTTTAGGGCTGGAGGAGTAATCAGAAAAAGGGTGGTTGGAAGCAGGAAGTTGGTCCATCTAATAGACCAAACTACAAACAAAATTATTCTTCCTTGCATGAGAAGTTGTCTAAATTGGAGGATACATTAGAAAAATTTATGCAAGCCTCATTAACCAATTAGAAGAATACTGAGGTATCTATCAGAAATCTGGAGACTCAGGTGGGGTAGTTAGCCCGACAGATTGCTGATAGACATCATTACTGTAACATCCCGAATTTTATAAAAATGATTAAATAGGAGGAATAAATATTAAATAATTATAAATGGGTTAATAAGTGTCCCAAAATATTGAAATAATTAAATTAAGATTTATAAAGATTATTTATAATTTATTGAGGCTTTAAGAACTGAAATTATTCCCGGTTAAAATATGGGTATCGGACCAAGTATCTTCGATTGAGATGCTGTTGGTCAGGGCTGTTAAGAATATTATAGAAAATCTGAATATGTCTTCGGAATAATTTTTATATAAAGTGTTGAGCCCAAACTGAGATCCTGTATGTTGTAAAATAGAAAATTTTTAATAGAGGGAATAAAATTAAAACATAAAACCCTACTCTCCCTTCTCCCTTCACATTGGTTTTTAGCCCCCCTTGGCAAACACTTCTTCCATTTTCTCCTCCTATTCTCTTCATCTTCTTCCTCTTTAAACCTAGCAAAAATGATAGTGCCTCTTACTCTTCCCTCCATTTTTGTTTTTCCCATGGAGCTTGAAGGTGATGATGTTGATGGAAGCTCCTCCCTCTCTTAGAAGCCCATTATGATTTCTTGGCTTAAGGTATGTCTCCCTCCATTTTAATGAGCCTGAGCCTTAGGTTTTGATTTTCACATAATTCAGAGAGTGTTATATGTATGGGTTATGATATAGGAGCCATTTTTATGTAAAACCCTAAGGTGGGGTGTGAGAATATGTGTTTTTGTGTGGGTGTGATGGGGGTACACAAAAATGGCACATGATAGAGTAGGAAATGATGAGTATAAGTGGTGGTTATTGAATTTTTATGGAAACCCTAACTTTAGGAATTTTGGGAAACTATGAAATGTGAGTGGGAAGTGTGTTTAATGATGTTAGGGAATGATATTGATGAGGAAGAATGGTCATTGATGATGATTAATGAATATTAATAATGGTGATTAAGTTTTGATGAAACCCTAGCTCTAAGAAATTGGGGAAAACATGTAATGTTGGTTTGAGGATTAATTTTAGGTGGAAATGTGTGATATTTAGAGTATGGCTATTGTTAATGATGTTGAAAGGATATCTGTTGATGATGAGAGATGGAATTAGTCAAGGTAAATGGTTGGTGGAGGTGGTTGAAAGTCATTAGTATAGGAATCCATAGATGAGTACGGCCTTTAAATGAATGATAATGAGTATGAACACCAAAACCATAATGGTTGTGATGGATGTGTGGATTAGACATTATGGGTTGATGAGGCCTTAGGCCATGGCATGTGCCATTTGAATTTTTTGATTAATTATGGTTATTGGAGGATAGGATAGCTATGATGAATTTTGAGTGATAATGATGGCAAATAGATGATTTATATGATGATTGGATGTATTATGAATAAGGGATGTGATCTTGTTGTTGTTGGGTGTGGTTAGGCCCCTTTGAGATTTAAAGAATCATGGTTTTGGGAAAGGAATTCCCAAAGCCTAACATAAGTATGTGAATAGGTGTTTTAACAAGTCTAAGACTTGATATTGGACTTTAAGAGATGTTGGTAATTGTTTAGATTTATGATGGTGCCTTACGATGGCTCACAAATTGAATATATGTGTATTTATGTGTGTTGATAGGAGATTACATTGCGGACAATGTGGTGGAACTTTCAGAGCGTGTGAATCGTTACGGCTCTTCTCTTGAGGTAGGAGAGGAGTTTACATTTCAATTGCATGAGTTGAATGGTTGAAGATGAATATATATGATTTATACTCATGTTTGCCTTGCCATGATCATTTTAAATGTTGAGATGATTGATAATGTGATGGATGATAGGCTTGGCAAATTATTAAATGCTTGGGAATTGTATTTATATGAGATGATAATGAATGTTTAGTGATCCTTTTGGTGAACATAATTATTTATTTATAGAAACCCATGAATGGGTGAATTACTCAAAGATGTGAAGTTGTGTTTTATGATTTTTATGCATAATTGAGGAACTCATAGGGTCAAAATGAGTTTTATGAAATATTGATGGCTCGGGATGGTCATACTAGCATGCATACATGAATTGTGACTTGTAGAAATTGAAATGGGTCAATTTTATTGAGAATAGACCCCTGAGTTGCATGAAAATACCTTAAAATGGGCAAAACGCATTTATGCGCATAAGTCCCTCATTTTTGGGAATTTTTGAGTGTGGCTGGTGGCCACACATCATAAATGATATATATAAGTTGGTGTTAAAATTTGGTAGAGTTTGGAGTTGATATGAAAGAGTTAGGATGCTTAGAAGTTCAAAAAATTGAGCATAATCTGCATAATTGCTGTCTTGAATTGATTCAGAACTGTCTCGAATCGATTCAAGGGCCACTGGAAGTGTTTGAATTGATTCACATGAGTTTTGAATCAATTCAAAGCTCTCTGGAAGTGCTTGAATTGATTCATACGGGCTTGAATCGATTCAAAGCCCTGTTATGGCCACTGTTATGATGTTTTTCCAACTACTCCGTTTTCTTTGCTATTTTTGGCCCGTTTGGGCATCTTAATGATGTTTTTGGCCTCCGACTTCTGCTTAAAAGTCGTAGATAATTATGTTACGGAGATATGAAAATTGGTCTTGCCTTAATTGAAGTTTTCTAACTCTCATTAGGCGTAAAATACTGGACCCACTATATTGTAAAATTCAAATTTAAAAGGGTTTTGAACCCAACTTTTTATGGTTATCAAATTGGGACTAATAGGTAATATTTGTGACATGTCCCACTATTTTTAAGACTAAAAATGAGTTTTTTTCTCTTGTCTTAATGTTTAAATTTATCATGAGCTTAATCGTATCCAAAACCCCTTTATTATGTAAAAATAAGAGATTGTATTAGGGGTATGTGATGATGGTGTGACTTGGTGATGTTGATATTGATTAGGACATGTTATGAAAACATGGATGTTCACCATTAATGATATGATATGATGTTTGATAATGAAAAATTAACTAATGTGATTGTATGACACACCCTTGCATAATGATGAAACTAATGAGGGGCCAATTGAATGGCAACATGTTTGTGATAAATTGTTGAGTCGGGGATGATTTATTATTATGAATGATTGTTGAATGCCATTGTGTGTAATATAAGTGTGATCTTGTATGTGTGGTTTAAAATTATATTGGTGAATTATTGTGAATGCCACACTAATACATGAAATGATGGTTGTAACATCCCAATTTTGAAGTTAAATACCGAATAAAAATAAACCATTAAGATTTTAATTGCAAAGTAGGAAATTAATTGTTAATTATAATCAACTTAACTTAAGAAATAGTGACAAATTAATTATGCTTAGTTGGTAAAGGTGGCTGTTTATGATTGGCGAGTCACGTGAGTGGGACTGCGATTCACATTTCCCCATCCCACTCTCCTTCTCTTCCTCGTGCACGCATATGCATATATATGTGCCTATGGTCACTGATGTTATGCATCTTTCTTCAGACTTCCTCTTCTCTTCTCGTATCCTCTCCTCTCTTTGTCGTTCTTCGTCTTCCTCTTCCCCGTTCACTGTTCCGTTCCTGGAATCGCGCGACGACGATACTGCTGAAAATTTGGAGTTCCTTCGGCTGGTGAGGGACGGTCATCAAGGTGAAAGATGAACAGCCCCTGTTTCGCGGTGCGACTACGCCCAAAGAGGCCAGAGCGAGTGTGAGTCTGGACGAGGCAATCAGAGACAAAGGACCAGCGTCGGGAAACAGAGGAACCCCCCGACTTCCTTCAGTAGGTAGGGGGCGCCTTGCATTTCAAATGCATAGCTCGTGAATGTGTTCCGAGTGAATTATTATGCATGCATGTACGTTTAAGGGTGTTTGTGATGAAATGTATATTTGATAGATAGCTGTTGTATACCGAGGCATGCGATGATTGAATCCGATGGTAGTTCTCTTATATTTGATGTATGTGTGTGTCATGAGACCGTGTGTGAATGTAGTGCATACTTCTTAAGTTGCCATATTGAGTCTAGTTGATTATTTTACCTATGCATGCATGAGGTGGAAACATATTACGCGACTTCTGGGTGCTCTGTTCGGGGACAATGGGTAGATCCTGACTGCTATCCTATATTACCTTGCATACGAGTGTTGAAAAATGAATCTATGTTGCTATATGATGATGAATGAATTGCATGCAGAATATGGTTATGACACGGGAAAGGAGGAGTAATATTGTATTGGCAAACACACATAAAAGAATGTAATTAAAAGACCTTGAGTTGGACTCAAGGCAGTGCCGAGTGCACTAGCGTTGGATGCTTAAAGTCTTGAGTTGGACTCAAGCAAGCCCACCGGGTTGGACTCGGGGTTGCCCGTAACATTTCCGTGGTCGCTTGGAGTGATTGTGTTACATGTGAGGGCAACGGTTTGGTACCAGTAAAACGGCCGGACCAGCTTGGAGCTGGAGGAAAAAGGCTTGGAGCCTATGTTGCAACGTAAAAATTAATCAAGTGTGGGTTGGATCCGACTGTAGTAGATCTGTGTACACTAGATAGATATATGTATATATATATATATGCTCTTATGCGATAATGAATTTATTATGTTGCATGTATATGTGTAGTCGGAAATGATATGATCTATATAACTGAGTATTGAATGAATGAATTCCGATTGCATGGTACTGTTATGAGTGGATAGACTGGAGGATAGTTAACGTTATGATCGCTTGAAATGTGATGTTGTATGATGGAAAGTATACGGGATCCCAAGTCACTAACTGTCATTTTAAATGTAAAAGCTCACCCCTGCTGTGGTAATATTTTCAGTGAACGTTTCTTGGAACTACGAGTGAGGTGGAGCTACTTGCCGAGTGGATTAGTTGTGCACCAGGGAACTATACGTATTTATGTAGATACTATGTATAATGTTTGGGTTAAGCCTTGGCCGGCTCGTGTTTTGATATTAGTCTCTTAAAACTGAACCGAATCCCTTTAGGTTGGGGGCATGACAATGTGTTTGTAATTATTGATATACACTCCTATATATATGTGTGTTTATGTTTATGCCATGCTGCATGTTCACCCTATTCTGTGCATGATGTCTGAGTAGTATATATGTTCATGTTCTTCCGAGTGCGTAGGGATGGTAAAACTTAGTATGAAGGAAGCCAGGATACGGCCTAGAGAGTGAATTTGTGATCCTGTTGCCGAGTGAGGGGAGTTTTAGGTGTTCCGAGGGAATGACGGTATACAACTCCGAGTGGGGATTGACGAGGAAGATTTCCCAAATGATAAGCTGTTAGGATTCAGAGTAGATAGTCCAACTACACTTTCAAATAAGAACTAGCCGAGAGAGTGTTTTCCGACTAGAGGGTAACCCATCCGATTCCGAGTGTAATCCGTATTGTGAACTGATAGAAAGTTATGAAGCTCTTGAGGGAAGGTTTAAGTTAGCGAGAAAGCTTGGGTAGGAAGGGCTATACTTGCCGAGCGAGAGACGAGTGAAATACCCAAGTGGTAGATAACTGGGAAGATTGTCCGAGTGAAAATACCCCTGGTTTCCGAGTGGGACAACCTTCGTTTCCCGAGTGGACTGTTGTGTGGCATGGTGAATAAAAATAGAGAACTAAGTTATGGGACGCGTGAGATCGGGATCGAGTGAAGGAAGTCCCTTTTACCGAGTGGACTTAGGAATGAATTTCAAGTGCACTGGGTCATTACCGGGTGAACAATTGTCTTGATACCGAGCGAGTGTACGTTATTTCTCTTGGGCTCGCTTGAGCGTTGTTGGGCTCCGCTGGGGGCTTTTGTTTGGCCCTTATCTTTCCTTGCCTTCCATTTCCCCTACTTCTTCTTGTTGTGCCCGGTTTATTTAGTTTGGGGCAGATTATATAGGCTTTGCTAACTCTAAAATTTAGGAAAAATTTCCTTGTTGGTTTTATTTATTTAATTAAAAATTAGGGTGTTACAATGGTAATGATTAATGAAATGAAAACACATTAAGAAATATGTGGTGATATTGATGAAAGATTAATGAATGTTGTTGATGATTATGATGCCATTGTGATTTGTTACAAGTATTGACTTGCATGTATGGTATGAAATATGTTGAAATGAAATGCCACACTTAAAAGTTGAAACAATGGCTATAACCAACAATGATAAAATCCACTAAAGATTGTATGGTGGTGTTGGTGATGATAATGATATTTAACAAGTGGCATGGTAGGATGCATAATGTGAGAATGCATTGATTGGTATTGCATTGCATCCATGGCATATCATACGCTGCCGGTGTTGGAATATTAGGGTATTTCCCTGAATGGCCCAGTGGGAGGGCGGCTCAGTGCACGAGCATTTCTGTTGTTTCCCCTATGACTCAGTGTGTAAGTCATGAAGCTGCCCATGCTGAGCTACGGGGAGCTGCATGTGGTTGACCCTTATAGGGGGTGGCTCTTGAGGAGCAGGTGTCCCCGGTGGTCCTTTGGATCACAACTGCCATGTTGAAAGAATCATGGTTGGTCCGCAACACCTTATATTGTTGATTATGTTGTTTACCGCGGTCATGGTGAAAATGACCGGTGTTGCAAAATGGGCGATGCATTTGGTACCAGTCAAATTGGTGATTATGCATGCTTTATGAGATATGTGTACACATTATACTACTACAGTAGGGGCATGGTATGTGATCATGCTTGAACCCATAATTTGGTGTTTATTCCCACAGTCGGATCTGCATTTGTTGATGTTTATTCCATTATGCATATGCATTAGCCTAAGAGCATTTGCATATATCATGGAAGTATGCCAAAAGGTGATGATAATTGATGATGATTGAGATTGAGATGTGATGATAATGAGATGGGTATATAAATTACCTAAAAGACAACATGTAAAATATGAATACAACAAAAATATATTGAATATGATGATGTTGTATGTTATGGCCTAATGTGATGAAAGACTTGTCTGTCTATGTTGATGATAATGATGTTGGCCCATTGTGACATTAAGAAATGATGTGTATATGTGATTGCTTTGCTTTGACTTGATGGAGGAATACATTATATGTATATTGTTGGAATGAATGAATTATGATGATTATTAATGATTTCAGCAAAGCATACATGATGTTGATATACATATGCACATAACCTCAATTGTATTCATATTCGTCATTTGAAATGTATAACTCACTCTCCCATATTGTCCATTTTTAGCATTGATGCATGAATATCATGGGATGAGGATATTTTAAAGTACAGCTTTGGGAAGGTAAATAGTGGTAATGGAATACCCTTGATAACCTCAATTATAATTTATTGTATTGTGAATGAAATGTACATTATAGCCTTGATAACCCTTGAAATCGATGGACGTGTTGTAAATGATAATATAAATGTATGATGTATTGGTATTTGGGGTATTGGGATTCATACCTATTTAGGAGATATAATGATGTTGGTTATATAATCATTGTGGGGACATATAAGCATTGATGATACATGATTTTAAGGTTGAATCGAATGTGGTCAATTATGGAATGTCGATAATGGAGATGTATATTGTATGACCATAATGATGTATGTGTATATATATTTAGGGCAATACATGTTCATGATTTATGTGTAAGGTTGATTGTGGCCTATTAGGCTTGTGTTGTATATTTGTATGCTTTGCCGAGCCTTTTCTCATATCTTTATATATGGGACTAGGCGTGTGCCCTGTATACATATTCTTCTTCCGCTGTAAACTCTATTATTTTTGTATACAATTATGGGCAATTTATTTTATGATCCAGTTATAAATTATCAAATCTCACTCTTTGGTCTTCTGTGGTTCGAGTCTTGATGTAATCGTTGGGGTATTTTGGAAATATTTCAAATGTGAAAAATTTATTCACATTTTTATTAATTAATTATCTTGATTACATCAGGATTCGGGTCTGGAGAACCAAGGGGTGACAAGCTGGTATTAGAGTGTATTTTGCTCTGAATTGATGTTGCTAGTTATTATCGGAGCGTGATTTGCACTATATTGAGAGTATTAATTTTGGTAGAGTGTGATTACTTTTCATTGAACTACTAATATGGATGGTTGGAGCACGATTTCTCAATAGAGAGACGATTATGGTGATTATTGGAGCATGATGCTCATTATTAAAATATGGATGTTTTATATAGGTTTAAGAATGATAATTATTTTGAGGATGGTATTATTGATAAGGTATTGATTGCCCTATATGGATTATGAATGATTAGTTGTGTGAGTATTATGAGTTTACTATGAGGGCATTGATTTCTCAATGGAGAATTTTTGTGAATTATGATTAGTAAGTTATGATTGTCGTTTATGGGAATATGATCATTGTCGTCAAGGTTATGTGATACGTAATTAGAGCATAGCTACCCATTGTTGATTATGATTAATTCATGAGGATGAATGTATATGAATAAATTCCTTAATGTGATTAATATGGTTGTTTGTGTAAGTCCGGCCAAGTTTCTTACACTATTTCCTTCTAATGACGAATACATTGATATTATACATTTGAATATTGATATATTAAGTATAACTTGAATTGACGATGAATATGTACCATGTGTGATCATGGATATGATATATTGAATATGAACTGATTTGATGATGAACCTATGCCGTGTGTTGGCTACAGATAGGGAATGTTGAATATGAATTGATTTGGTGATAAACTGTGAAATATTGAGACCTTGATATGTATGTATATTGAAATTGAATTATTTGCTTAGGTTTCTTATATGAATTATGATATGACTCATAGCCATGGTATGCTCATTGAATGTGAAAGGTTCATGTGTTAGAATTGATTGAATAAATGATAGTGAGAGAACTTCCTAATATGGATATTCATAGGATGAAATGATTGATTATGTTATTGTTGAAAGATAAATTGAAATGATTTGTGCTAATTTTGAAAGATGTAAATTATATCCTTCAGCACAAAAACCATATATGATATGATGCAAGTAAATTGCAGTGTCTCCCTAGATTGGGAACATGAATATGTGATAAGACGATTGAATATAAAATTGTATTGGCACATGATTGAGGTTATGTCTCGGTTCTATATTTGTAAACCGAGTGAATGGTTGATTTAATTATAACCCACTAGGTATGGTAACCCCGATTGACTTGATGTGATCTTGAAAGATCAAACTTTGTGGATATTTGATTTTATTAGACCCTATAGTGGTCTAGGCTCTATATTATTTGGATGAGCCATGCTTAACGATGTTGTGTGTTGTAGAAGTATTCCACAATGGGTATTAAATAACCTTTAGACTTTCTAAGTCTAGTGATTGATCGAACCTTATGAATTGTTAAGCCATAGCAAAATGAATTGTGAAATAAGTTGTTGAGGCTAGAGCCGATATGTGATAGAATACCAATAATGCATGTAAACCCCTAGATAGTTGGTGATTAATAATGTTGAGTTTGGGGTATGGTTTGATATTAGCAATGATATATGATTTTGTGGTATGGCTTTGGGCTAAATTGTGTACCCTTGACGTTGTAATCATGAAACTAGCTACAGATTATGATATGACATAGAGATGACATGCGTGATTGTGAGTCGATAAATGGAACTTTGAACATGTCATTACCTTCCTTTTAATTCAAAAGGTGCTATATTGATGATAAAAACCATATAGTAATGTGATACAATGTGAATTGTACATCTGATTTATGGACTTTGGTTGTGATCTGTGAGGAGAATTCCTAATGTGAAAGCTTGTTATATGATTGGGAACCCTATTACAACCTTGATATTACATACTTAATATGAGTTTGGTGACTCATTTACGCTTGAATTGAATTATGGCCAATGATGTGTTAGTGAAACAAAGGATTATTAGGCTATTTGATTATGGCTTCTGAATGGATGGAGCCCAGTGATGGGGTATTTACCCTGTGATGATTGGAAATCTATGGTTGATATGTAACATCCCAAAATTTTGAAATAAAGGATTAAATTAAGAAAATTAATATTGAATAATTACATGTAAATTATTTGGTGTCCCAAAATATTGGAAATAATTAAATTAACATTTTTGGGGATTGTTAGTGATTTATTAAGACCAGATAAGCTGAAAATAGACCCGGTTGAGATATGGGTGTCGGACCAAGTATCTCTAATTGAGATGATATTGGTCACGGCCATTGAGGATAATATTGGGAGTCTGAATATGTACTCGGAATAATTTTTAGATAAAGTATTGAGCCCAAACAGAGGTCTTGCTTGTCTTAAAACGATGAATCTTTAATGTGAAGGTTAAGTTAAAACACAAAAGCCCAATTCCCCTCTTCAATTCATGTTGGCTTTTGGACTCCCTTGGCAAACACATTCTACTTCTTCTTTCTCTCTACTTCTCCTTCACTCTTTCTCTTCTCCTCCTTCTTCTCCTTCCAAAACCCTAAGTCAAAGGTGACATATTTCCCTTTCTAATTCATTTTTATTGGAGCCTAGAAGGAGGCCATTGGAGCTAAAATCTTCTTCCTCTTCTTCTCCATTTTTGTGTTGTATCTTCCCCCTTCTTGAACCTATTTCATTTTTAGGTTTGAGGTAAGTTATACTCACCATTTTGTTGAGTTTTTGGCTAAGGGTATGAGTTATTATGATTTAGGGGAGCAATGCATGTGAATGGGTATTTATTAGGGAAATTTAATGCATGATCCCTAAGGTGGGTGACCATAAATATGAGGTTTTAATGAGGGATAAATGTGGTAGATGCATTTATGGTTGGAAAGATGAAAGATTGATGGTCATTTATGATGGTGGTTGGGTTTGGTGAAAACCTTAACATTTAAGAATTAGGGAAAATAGAGAATGTTGGTTAGATAATGTATTTGAGATGGAATGCATAATATTGAAGGTATGGGTGTTGGTATGAGAGGCATGTCATGGATGTTAGACTATTGTTGTTGGTAGCCCTTGAATTTAATAAATGTGGCTTGATGGGAAGGAATTCCCGAAGCCTAAAAAATAATGAAAATGAGGTCTATAGCATGTCTTGTACATGTTATGAAATGGTAGATATAATGATGGTTAATTAGAGTTGAAATTGTGTCTTGAATGGTTGATTAATTAGGATTTAGATGTATGATTATGTAGGATCCATTCTAAACGATGAGGCGAGCGCGTCTTATCAATCGGAATTCTTCTCTTAAGGTAGGAGAGGAGTTCTTATGTTCTAAATGCATGAATTTGAATGGTATTTGATTGCCATATGTGTTGACATGCATGTTGCCTTGCTTGAATTACTATGAGAAATTGTAATGTTGTGTATGATGTTGGTGATGTGTTTTGGCAACATGCTTTGGTGCATTTAGAATAATCATGGTGTGCTATATCATAGTGTGAATGGTTTGATAATATGATGTTATATTCCTGGCACCATAAATGTGAAATGTGTGTTGATGATGTTTGATTGAGAATGGGTGTGAATGAATTGCATGCCTGATATGATAGTAAAAGATTGATATCATTGTGTGAATGGTGGAATCGAATGATATGAATGAGAACTATTGAAAATGCCACACAAGTTAAACTAATGATAAAACCCAACAATAATAAATCCACTAAAATCCTTGTGGTGGTGTTGGTAATGATGATGATGATGGTGTTTGTTGAGTGGCATGTATAGGATGCATAGAGTAAGAAATGCATATGATCTGCATTTGCATCCATGGCATACTACATAGTTGCCGGTGTTGGAATTTTAGGGGATTCCCCCGGTTGGCCAGTGGGAGGGCGGCTTTTTTGCACAAGCGATTTGTATTTCCCCTGTGACTCGGTGTGTAAGTCACAAAGCTACCCATGATATGCTAGGGGGAGCCACATGTGGTTGACCCTTGTGGGGGGTGGCTCTTGATAAGCAGGTGTCCCCGGTGGTCCTTGGGATCACAGCTGCCATGATATAACTCATGGTTGGCCCGTAGCACCATATGACGAATATGTTGTATACCGCGGTGATGGTAAAAATAACCGGGTGTTGTAAGCTGGGCGATGCGGTTTGGTACCAGTAAAAGAATTGGTGAAATGCATCTTATTTAAGAATAATTGTACATATTTTACTACTGTAGTAGGAGTATGGTTAGATGATCATACTTGAATCCCACATTTGGTGTTTATATTCCCACAGTCAAATCTGTAATTGTTGAAATATTCCATTGTGCATATACATTAGCTTAAGAGAATTTGCATATAGCAAGGAAGCATGCCAAAGGTGATGATATATGGTGATGGTTGTGTTGACAATGGAGAGATGTAATTAAGACAACATAAATCATATGAGTACCAAATAATAATATGAGACAGATGATGAAATGTGTGATGGAGGTCTAGATCATATGTGTGGTTTTATACTTGCTTGATTTACAAAGATAATTGTAATTGTGATGATATTTAATGATGAGTAGTGTATGAATGCAAGTATACATGTTGTAGAACATATGCACATGATCTTATAGTATTCATATTCATTCTTTTGGAATGTATGACTCACTCTCCCATGTTGTCCATTTTTATATTTTTGATGCAGGTCATTCATGGGAGAAGTGAAATCCTTTTGAAGTACATTTTGTGGAAGGGGTTAAATAGGGGTATAGGAAGTGCCTTGGCCAACAAATCTAGATTTTGTATAGTATATAGTGTATATGTATACTCATTTTGTTATCTAGATTGTAGGAAGTGATTTTGAGGGTCATGTAGGAAAATTGGACCTTGGTGTGTATAGCCAATTTTCATTAATGACCCAAATGATGTAATATGATGAATTATAATGTTTGTTGATGTTAAATTTCATGAATGAATGATGCATTCCACAATTTGTATAATTTAGGAAGTTTATGTAGGAGTAATTCAAATTCTATGCATTGAGTGAGTGAGAATTGTTTTGAAGTGTATAAACCATTGAATGAGCCTTTAAATGCTTGAAGAAGTGCAACTAATGCATTAGGATAGTTTAAAATGGTAGGGAATGAGATTTGATATGTTAAGTTGTGCAAATTTCACGTTTCTGTACAAGTTCTGCATAACTCGCTCAAGCAAGTGGAAATCTCGCTCGAGCGAGATACTTGTGAAATAGGTGTATGGCCTCTGGCCAAAATTCGCTTAAGCAAATGGAGTCCTCGCCCAAGCGAGATTTGCCTGGAAGCAGAGGTGGGACACTGGACCATTTTCGCTCAGGTGAAATGGTCATGGCTTAGGAATCGCTCAAGCGAGATGAAGGGAAAATGGATACTGGATGAAGGGCAAAAATTTGGCAATAAGTGCCTGATGCCACTGGAGCAATCTCGCTCAAGCGAGGTAGAACTCACTTAAGCGAGATTGGCCCCTGAGGCTAATCTTCATTCTCGCTCAAGCGTTTTGCTGGCTCGCCCAAGTGTGGTCCTTGAATCTTGCTCAAGCGAGATGGGTCTCGCTCAAGCGAGAGGACCCCCTGATGCTCAATCTTTTCCCTCGCTCAGCATTTTCTGGTTTTGCTCAAGCGTCTCCATGTGAACTCGCTCAAGCGAGTGTGACTCTCGCTTGAGCGAGTAGCTCTCTGATGCTCCCATTTGCTTTGTTTCAAATAAATTTCATTTCTCTTACATTAAATCTTTTATTACATCATCTTAAAGGTATTTTGGACTTATTATGAATCATTGAACCTCATGAAATCATTTCTCTTAAATTCAATCATGAAACATCAATTTCATTAATCCTTCCGCTGCTTTTAACTTGGAATCTCTCATGAAATCATTTTAATTTACCTTCTCATATCTTCATATATGAGAGTGGCTTTTCACAGATCCAGGGGTTTAATTGAAAGCTTCACCAATCTAATTATTTGATTAATTAATGATTTATAAAACGTGAAAAATTTACCCGTATTTTTCAGGGTCGTCTCAACCTGGTATTAGAGCGTTGGTTGCTCTTAATACGATCATGATTGGTGTTGTTCATGTAGTTGTTGCTTATGATTGAGTCATGTGAGCTATAATTGATTTATTTATGGATTTTAATTGAATTGTGGAAGTGTGCTATTGAGATTGATGTTTAGAATTGTTGAGTCCGGCCAAGAGTCCTTACACTATTTATCTCTAATGATGAATATGATTTGATCATGTATTGAAAATGATATGATTATGTGATGTAGTACATGATAGGCTTATGGACGCTAAGATCTTTGAATTCATAAGTTGAAAGATTATTGTTGGTCTAGTTTACTCATATGTGAGCCATGTTTTGATGTATGGGCTTAAGATATGGCTGGTAGACCTAACTGTGAGGCTGCTGCTATGGCAAATACCTTGAATCGATTCGCTGATCTCTTGGAAAGACAAGGCCAACTGAATATGGACAAGGCTCCTAAGGTCTTGATCTATTTCTCAAGAGGAAACCTTCAGAATTTCATGGAGGTTATAAGCATGAGGATGTTTACACATGGATTAATGATTTGAGAGAATCTATGCTAGCTTTGAGTGTTCTGAAGCATAAAAGGTGGAGTATGTGGTTTCCATGATCGGCGATGAAGCTGAAGCTTATTGGCGTTTTACTAGGGGATGCATGGTATCCGCTGATGTCCCCATGGTTTGGGAAAACTTCAAGGTGGAGTTCTTGAAGAAGTATTTCCCGGATAGTTATAGAAGCAAGAAAGAACTCGAGTCCATGGAGCTAAAGCAAGGTGGTATGACGGTGAAGGAGTACGCCTCCAAGTTTGAAGAACTTTGTGCGTTTTATCCGCCCTATCAATAAGAGGTTACTGAAGCATCCAAGTGTGTAAAGTTTGAAAATGGGTTGAGGCCCGAGATTAAACGGGCTATCCGACATTAAGAAATTAGAAGTTTTCTGACGCTTGTGGATAAGTGTCGAATTTATAAAGAGGACGATGTGGCTCCTTCGAGTCATGGTAAACATGAGCCTAAGTTGAAGGGCCAATTTCCTGGTTTCAAGAAGTAAGGTCACTTCAAGAAGAACAAGTTCTTTCTTGGTGGATCCTCAAATGCTAGAAGACGTGGTGCTCCTAGAGGTGGTTACGGTGGTGGTAACCAAGGCCGTGGGAATGTCCAAGGCCTAACTTGCTTCAAGTGTGGTGCTAATCACTTGGCAAGGGATTGTCCACAAAATGACGTGGTGTACTACCAATGCAATCAACCAGGGCATATTCGCCCTAATTGCTCATTGAATGCAACGGATGCTAATGTTAATACTCCTGTACGTATGAATCCTAATGCTAACCGTGGAGGCCATGGTGGCTTTAGAGGCCTGGTCGCGGAAACGGAAATGGTTATAATGGTGGCCGTGGTGGAAACCACAATGGTGGAAGAAATGGCAATGGTCAAGGCAACGTCCATGGTGGAAGACATGGTAACCGAAATGGTGGTGATCAACCATAAGCCACTAGAAGAGTTTTCGTCGTCACCGGTGAAGAACCCGCCAAGCAGAAGATCTTGTTCATGGTGAGTGTGAAATCCTTGGCACTATAGTACATGTTATATTTGATTCTGGTGCTACTCATTCATTTATATCTGAGGATTGTGTGAGGGGCTTCAGGGTGCTTGTTTGCATGATGAAATGTTCCATATTGGTGACTACACCGACTGGTACTTGTTTAAGATCGGTGACTCAATGTGAGGATGTCGAGATGACTCTTGAGGGTCAAAAATTCATTGTATCCCTAGTATGTCTGCCTATGAAAGACCTGGACATTATCCTAGGCATGGACTGGTTATCCGCTAACAAAGTCTTGGTGGATTGTCATAACAAGACGGTGATCTTCCCGACTTCGAATGCTAAAGGTTTTGATGTGCAAGGTATCTCTCAACTTCTTATGATGTTCTGCATCGTTGATGGGAATGGCGCTTCCCAACCTTGTGAAATTCTTATTGTTTCGGAGTTTCCCGATGTGTTTCCGGAAGAGATTGCTGGATTACCTTCTCCACAAGAAGTAGAATTTTCTATTGACCTCATTCCTGGCGTTGAGCCTAATTCTAGAGCTCCTTATAGGATGTCTCCTATGGAGTTAACCAAATTGAAGAAGCATGTCGAGGAATTGCTTGAACGAGAGTTTATTCGCCCAAGCGTGTCTCCTTGGGGTACTCCTATGTTGTTGGTGAAAAAGGACAGAAGCATGAGATTGTGTGTTGACTATCGGCAGCTCAATAAGCTGACTATCAAAAACAAATATCCTCTTCCTCGCATTGATGATTTATTGGATCAATTGAAGGGCGCCGTTGTGTTTTCTAAGATTGACTTGCGTTCTGGATATCACCAAATTTGGGTGAAGATCGAAGACATCCTAAAACTTCCTTCCAAACTCGATATGGACACTATGAGTATGTAGTGATGCCATTTGGAGTGACAAATGCACCTGCAATTTTCATGGATTACATGAATCATATTTTCCATGAGTATCTTGACCAATTCGTTGTGGTGTTTATTGATGATATTTTGGTTTACTCTAAGAGTCATGAAGATCATGAAAGACATCTTTGTCTTGTGTTGGCTATTCTTCGAGAGAAGGAATTATATGCTAAGCTCTCTAAATGTGAATTCTGGATGAGTGAGATCTCTTTTCTTAGTTATGTGATTTTCGATGATGGAGTAGTCATTGATAGATTGAAAGTTGAAGCTGTTATGGCTTGGGAAAGACCAACGTCTGTGATGGAGATAAGAAGTTTTCGTGGTCTTGCCGGTTATTACCAGAGGTTTATTGAAGGATTTTCCCGCTTAGCCTTACCATTGACGAAGTTGACTCATAAGAATCAGCCTTTCTTGTGGAACCGTGAATGTGAAGAAAGTTTTCAAGAGTTGAAGTTGAGACTTACTACCGCACCGGTATTAGCACTACCCAATTTGAAGGATGATTTTGTGGTGTATTGTGATGCGTCTAAGCTTGGTCTTGGATACGTGTTGATGCAAAAGGAGCGTGTGATAGCCTATGCGTCAAGACAATTGCGACCGCATGAGGTTAATTATCCTACTCATGATCTTGAATTGGCGGCGGTGGTGTTTGCTTCGAAGTTGTGGCAACATTACTTATATGGTTCTAAGTTTGTGGTCTTTAGTGACCATAAGAGCCTTAAGTACTTGTTTGACCAAATGGAACTTAATATGCGCCAACAGCGATGGATGGAATTTCTAAAGGACTATGAGTTCGAATTGAGGTATCATCCCGGAAAGGCAAATGTGGTGGCCGATGCTTTGAGCCGAAAGTCATTGCATATCTCTATGATGATGGTGAAAGAGATGGAGTTGATTGAACAATTTAGAAATTTGAATGTGGGCGTGGAGACTTATACTCCCAAGAAAATAATGCTTGAGATGTTGAAAGTCACAAATGAGTTTCTTGAATGTATGAAAGTACAATAACCAAATGATGAATATCTGATTGAGATGAAGAAAACCCAAGAAAAAGGGAAAAATTTGTTTCTAGTGGAAGGTCCGGATGGCATTTGGCGTGTGAAGGCCAAATTTATGTTCCCTCAAGTGGTGATGTGAGGAAATGTGTACTTGAGGAAGCTCATAAAAGCGTATTGAGCATTCATCCTGGGTACCAAGATTTGAAGAAGAATTTTTGGTGGCCTGGCATGAAGCGTGATGTTGCAAACTTTGTAGCATTTTGCCTTGTTTGTCAAAAGGCTAAGGTCGAGCATCAAAGACCATCTGGTTATTTAAGACCACTGGATATCCCCGTTTGGAAGTAGGATGCTATTGCTATGGACTTTGTGTCCGGTCTACCTAGGACGAGGTCCAATTGTGATGGAATTTGGGTGATTGTAGATCGTTTGTCGAAGAGTGATTATTTTCTACCGATTAGCATGAAGAGTTCCTTAAAGGATTTGGCGCAGTTGTACATTAGGGAGATAGGGAGGTTGCATGGAGTGTCGCCTAGTATTGTTTCTGATAGAGACCCACGCTTTACCTCTCGATTTTGGGGAAGACTACATGAGGCCATGGGCTCTAAATTGAAGTTGAGCTCAGCTTATCACCCTCAGACGGACAAATAATTTGAGAGGACTATTTAGAGTCTTGAGGACTTGTTACGTGCATGTGTTTTGGAACATGATGGTTCATGGGTGAAATTCTTGCCTTTAATTGAGTTTACCTACAATAACCGCTTCCATTCTAGTATTGGTATGGCACCATATAAGGCGTTGTATGGAAGGAAGTGTAGGACCCCTTTGTGTTGGCTTGGGTTGGTGAGAACTTGGCCTTAGGGCCAAAAATTGTTCAAGAGACTACTGAGCAGATTAAGTAGATACAAGAGAATACGAAGATAGCTCAGGACTGACAGAAAAGTTATTATGACAAGAGACATAAACCACTTGAATTCCAAGTTGGTGACCATGTATTCCTGATAGTCTCGTGTGAGAAAGGGATTAGGAAGGCGCTGAAGAAGGGAAAGTTGAGCCCTAGATTTATTGGACCTTATGAAGTATTGGAGCAGATTGGCGACGTTGCTTATCGGATTGCACTCCCTTCGCATCTTGCTAACCTATATAATGTGTTCTATGTATCCCAGTTAAGGAAGTATGTCCATGATCCTCTACACGTAATCCCTATGGACGATGTTGATGTAGGTGATGACCTGTCCATTCCTCCTGTTTCTATTCGCACTGCCGAGCATTCCATGAAGAGACTATGGAACAAGTTGGTTCCTTTAGTAAAGGTCGGTTGGAAACACGGAACGATACCCCGATGTATTCGAATTCGGTATGTTAAATTTCAAGGATGAAATTTTCTTTTTGGTGGGGTGGATTGTAACATCCCAAAATTTTGAAATAAAGGATTAAATTAAGGAAATTAATATTGAATAATTACATGTAAATTATTTGGTGTCCCAAAATATTGGAAATGATTAAATTAAGATTTTTGGGGATTGTTAGTGATTTATTGAGACCGGATAAGCTGAAAATAGGCCCGGTTAAGATATGGGTGTCGGACCAAGTATCTCTGATTAAGATAATATTGGTCAAGGCCGTTGAGGATAACATTAGGAGTCCTAATATGTACTCGAAATAATTTTCAAATAAAGTGTTGAGCCCAAACAGAGGTCCTGTTTGTCTTAAAACGATGAATCTTTAATGTGAGGGTTAAATTAAAACACAAAAGCCCAATTCCCCTCTTCAATTCACGTTGGCTTTTGGACTTCCTTGGCAAGCATATTCTACTTCTTCTTTCTCTCTACTTCTCCTTCACTCATTCTCTTCTTCTCCTTCTTCTCCTTCCAAAACCCTAAGTCAAAGGTGACACATTTCCCCTTCTAATTCATTTTCATTGGAGCCTAGAAAGAGGCCGTTGGAGCTGAAATCTTCTTCCTCTTCTTCTCTATTTTTGTGTTGTATCTTCCCCCTTCTTGAACCCGTTTCAGTTTTGGGTATGAGGTAAGTTATACTCACCATTTTATTGAATTTTTGGCTAAGGGTATGAGTTATTATGATTTGGGGGAGCAATGCATGTGAATGGGTATCTATTAGGGACATTTAATGCATGAGCCCTAAGTTGGGTGACCATAAATATAAGGTTTTAATGAGGGATAAATGTGGTAGATGCATTTATGGTTAGAAAGAGGAAAGATTGATAGTCATTTATGATGGTGGTTGGGTTTGGTGAAAACCCTAACCTATAAGAATTGGGGAAAATAGAGAATGTTGGTTAGATAATGTATTTGAGAGGGAATGCCTAATATTGAAGGTATGAGTGTTGGTATGAGAGGCGTGTCATGGATGATGGACTATTGTTGTTGGTAGCCCTTGAATTTAATAAATGTGGCTTGATGGGAAGGAATTCCAGAAGCCTAACAAATAATGAAAATGAGGTCTATAGCATGTGTTGTACATGTTATGAAATGGTAGATATAATGATGGTTAATTAGAGTTGAAATTGTGTCTTGAATGGTTGATTAATTAGGATTTTACATGTATGATTATGTAGGATCCATTCAGAACGATGAGGCGGGCGCATCTTATCAATTGGAATTCTTCGCTTAAGGTAGGAGAGGAGTCCTTATATTCTAAATGCATGAATTTGAATGGTATTTGATTGCCATATGTGTTGACATGCATGTTGCCTTGCTTGAATTACTATAAGAAATTTTAATGTTGTGTATGATGTTGGTGATGTGTTTTGGCAACATGCTTTGGTGCATTTAGAATAATCATGGTGTGCTATATTGTAGTGTGAATGGTTTGATAATATGATGTTATATTCATAGCCACCATAAATGTGAAATGTGTGTTGATGATGTTTGATTGAGAATGGTTGTGAATGAATAACATGCCTGGTATAATAGTGAAAGATGATATCATTGTGTTGATGGAGGAATTGAATGATGTGAATGAGAACTATTGAAAATGCCATACAGGTTAAACTAATAATAAAACCCAACAATAATAAATCCACTAAAAACCTTGTGGTGGTGTTGGTAATGATGATGATGATGGTGTTTGATGAGTGGCATGTATAGGATGCATAAAGTAAGAAGTGCATATGATCTGCATTTGCATCCATAGCATACTGCATAGCTCCCGGTGTTAGAATTTTAGGGGATTCCCCCGGTTATCCTAGTGGAAAGCGGCTCTGTGCACGAGCGATTTGTATTTCCCCTGTGACTCAGTGTGTAAGTCACAAAGCTTCCCATGATGTGCTATGGGGAGCCACATGTGGTTGACCCTTGTGGGGGGTGGCTCTTGATGAGCAAGTGTCCCCGATGGTCCTTGGGATCACAGCTGCCATGATATAACTCAGGGTTGGCCTGTAACACCATATGTCGAATATGTTGTATACCGTGGTCATGGTGAAAATGACCAGGTGTTGCAAGATGGGCGATATGGTTTGGTACAGTAAAAGAATTGGTGAAATGCATAGAATTTAAGAATAAGTGTACACATTTTACTACTGCAGTAGGAGTATGGTTAGATGATCATACTTGAATCCCATATTTGGTGTTTATATTCCCAAAGTCAGATCTGCAATTGTTGAAATATTCCATTATGCATATGCATTAGCTTAAGAGCATTTGCATATAGCAAGGAAGTATGCCAAAGGTGATGATATATGGTGATGGTTGTGTTGAGAATGGAGAGATGTAATTAAGACAACATAAATCATGTGAGTACCAAATAATAATATGAGACAGATGATGAAATTTATGATGGCCTATTTGTTGGAGGTCTAGATCATGTGTGTGGTTTTATACTTGCTTGATTTACAAAGATGATTGTAATTGTGATGATAGTTAATGATGAGTTGTGTATGAATGCAAGTATACATGTTGTAGTACATATACACATGATCTTATGGTATTCATATTCATTCTTTTGGAATGTATGACTCACTCTCCCATGTTGTCCATTTTTAGATTTTTGATGCAGGTCACTCATGGGAGGAGTGAAATCCTTTTGAAGTACATTTTGTGGAAGGAGGTAAATAGGGGTATAGGAAGTGCCTTGGCCGCCAAATCTAGACTTTGTATATCATATAGTGTATATGTATGCTGATTTTGTTATCTAGATTGTAGGAAGTGATTTTGAGGGTCATATAGGAAAATTGGACCTTGGTGTGTATGGCCAATTTTCATTAATGACCCAAATGATGTAATATTATGAATTATGATGTGTGTTGATATTAAATTTCATAAATAAATGATGCAATCCATAATTTGTATAATTTAGGAAGTTTATGTAGGAGTAATTTAAATTCTATGCATTGAGTGAGTGAGAATTGTTTTGAAGTGTATAAACCATTGAATGAGCCTTTAAATGCTTGAAGAAGCGCAACTAATGCATTAGGATAGGTTAAAATGGTAGGGAATGAGATTTGATATGTTATGTTGTGTGAATTTCACATTTCTGAACAAGTTCTACATAATTCGCTCAAGCAAGTGGAAATCTCGCTCGAGCGAGATACTTGTGAAACAGGTGTATGGCCACTGGCGGAAATTCGCTTAAGCGAATAGAGTCCTCGCCCAAGTGAGATTTGCCTGGAAGCAGAGGTTGGACACTGGACCACTTTCGCTCAGGCAAAATGGTCATGGCTTGGGAATCGCTCAAGCAAGATGAAGGGAAAATGGATACTGGACGATTTTCGCCCAGGCGAGCCTTGCCTCGCGCAAGCGATAATTGGGTAGTGAGTGCCTGATGCCACTCGAGCAATATCACTCAAGCGAGGTGGAACTCGCTCAAGCGAGATTGACCCCTAAGGCTAATCTTCATTCTCTCTCAAGCGTTTCGCTGGCTCGCCCAAGTGTGGTCCTCAAATCTTGCTCAAGCGAGATGGGTCTCGCTCAAGTGAGAGGACCCCCTGATGCTTAATCTTTTCCTTACTCAACATTTTTTGGTTTTGCTCAAGCGTCTCCACGTGAGCTCGCTCAAACGAGTGTGACTCTCGCTTGAGCGAGTAGCTCTCTAATGCTCCCATTTGCTTTGTTTCAAATAAATTTCATTTCTCTTACATTAAATCTTTTACTTGCATCATCTTAAAGGTATTTTGAACATGTTATGAATCATGGAACCTCATGAAATCCTTTCTCTTAAATTCAATCATGTAACATCAATTTCATTAATCCTTCTGCTGCTTTTAACTTGGAATCTCTCATGAAATCATTTTAATTTGCCCTCTCATATCTTCATATATAAGAGTGGCTTTTCACAGATCCAGGGGTTGAATTGAAAGCTTCACCACTCTAATTATTTGATTAATTAATGATTTATAAAACGTGAAAAATTTACCTTTATTTTCTGGGGTCTTCTCATGATACACCAATTTATGGTGATGTTAATTAATCTTTGATGATTGGTATGACATGATTTATGTCAAATTATTTGTATAATGACAAGGTGATATGTATATGATGGTTATGGACTGGTGCGAATTACCACTAAGTCTCTCGTGAATCGGTATTATTTGTGTAAGTGTGGTTGATGTGAGCGATGGGAATACGAAGTACTTGTCATGATATGACTTTACATGACATAGGCATTGTGGCAATTTGCACTTATGCACCGACTTCATGTGTTTGTGGTAACCACTATTGGATAGGGACGCCTTCTTGTATGTTGGATGCAGCAACACTTAGGCCGGACAAGTGAGGTTGTAACTGCTTATGGTGAATGTTTAAGTCTATTTGGTGGTATTGGATATGAATGTGTGAGTTAAGTCGGATGAGTTAAGAATCGATGAGATGTAACACGTCTTGAATATATGAGATTTTATGCTTGGAACAAAGGAATGATGATGATCATGTACTATGGACCTTGGGAAGTCCAATACTATTTTATGATGACACTATACCTTGTTGGTGTGTGGCCTGAAGTATAACCTTATGATATATGTATCGAGGTTAAATTTCGAGGATGAAATTTCTTTTTAGGTGGGGTCGATTGTAACATCCCGAATTTTATAAAAATGATTAAATTGGAGGAATAAATATTAAATAATTATAAATGGGTTAATAAGTCTCCCAAAAATATTAAAATAATTAAATTGAGATTTATGAAGATTATTTATAATTTATTAAGGCTTTAAGAACTAAAATTATTCCCGGTTAAAATATGGGTGTCAGACCAAGTATCTCCGATTGAGATGCCGTTGGCCAGGGCTGTTAAGAAGGAAATCCAAATATGTCTTCGGAATAATTTTTATATAAAGTGTTGAGCCCGAACTAAGATCCTGTATGTTGTAAAACGAAAAATCTTTAATGGAGGGAATAAAATTAAAACATAAAACCCTACTCTCCCTTCTCCCTTCACGTTGGTTTTTAGCTCCCCTTGGCAAACACTTCTTCCGTTTTCTTCTCCCATTCTCTTCATCTTCTTCCTCTCTAAACCTAGCAAAAATGATGGTGCCTCTTCCTCCTCCCTCCATTTTTGTTTTTCTCATGGAGCTTGAAGGAGATGATGTTGATGGAAGCTCCTCCCTTTTCTTCCTCAAATTTTCGTCACCCTCTCCCTCTCTTAGAAGCCCATTGTGATTTCTTGGCTTAAGGTATGTCTCCCTCCATTTTAATGAGCTTGAGCCTTAGGTTTTGATTTTCATATGATTGGGAGAGTGTTATATGTAACACCCCGGTTTTCCAGACCCGAATCCCGATGTAATCAAGATAATAATTAATAAAATTGCAAGTAAAATTTTCACTTTCAAAATAGTTTCAAAAACACTCCCATGATTACCTCGAGATCTAAACCACAGAGTGTAACATCCCCATTTTAATTAAAGCAACTAAGTTAAATAAAAAGTCAACAAGTCAACACCTTCCTTAATTTAATTAACTATGCAACAGGGCAATTAACGTGAGAGCATGGTGGCATGGGTAGGATTATCGCGTTTCCCCATCCCACCATACTGCACTCCGCGCGAGTATATATATATATATATGCGGGTGATGGTCATGCTCTTCACGCAGAGGACCCAGCGAGCTTTCTTCTTCGTTCTTCTTTTCTCTTGTTTTCTCTCTTGCCCTCTCCGCTCTCGAGTCCATCCCCTGCTTCGAGAACCAAAGTGACGGTGCTACAGTGGAGTGGAATTCCCCACACTCGAGAGAACGATCGCCGAGTGAAGCAGCAGAGAGGAGAACCACCACCCAAGCAGGAAGAAATTCCTCAGAGTTTCGTAATTGGTAGGAGGAGTATCTTCTATCTTAAATGCATGGGTTATGAACAGGTTTCGAGTGCGAATGTTTGCTATATTCGTGCTCTGAGGATGTATTGCGTTGCATGTGAGTGCGTATAGTTCGGTTGCATGACGAGTGAGAAATGAGTGATTGCATGTTAACACCTTTCTCACAGATGTATGTGTTGCAGGATCTCCGTTTGCATGTTGAGTTGTGTTGGTATGAATGTCTGACTGAAGCTACCCAGGTTATAGAAATGCATATGTTGATACGTCTGTTATAATAAATTGTTTGCATGTAGGAAATGCCTTCTTTAGATGGATTTGACATTGTCTTACATCGATTGCATGATAGGTTGTGATAACTTGAGATGCCTGACTGAACTTGCGATTTTTAGAATGATGCATGCGTTGAATAAAGCTGTAAACTGATTGCATGTCTTGATTGAACGAAATGTTGTGGATGTCTGAATATGGAATGATAACTGATTGCATGGCAGCTATATATTGAGTCCGGATAATGTGTACTACTGATTGCATGGTGCGTGTGTGTGCTTGAATGCAAGAATGCATGCATGAAATAAATGTTGTGCGTTGAATCCGCGTGTGGCGCATGGGATGCGTTGTGCTGGGAGCACGTAGTGTGAGACACTACCCTCGGTCATCCAGCGTGGGACGCTGTAAAATCCTCGGGTGGGACTCGGGGTAGCCCTTGAGTGGGACTCGGGCTGTCTGTGAACACCGCCGTTGGCGCTGAGAGCGTTGGTGTCACCTGTGGACAAACGGTTGGGTACCTGTAAAACGGCCAAGCAGCTGGGAGCTGATTTGATAGCTGAGAGCTATGTATAAAAAGGCTGTGATGCCTACGTTGCAACGTCGGACCGATACACACGATGCGGAACTAAGTGAAATCTTCTGTGCTTATCATTGTTAATATTACTACCACTGTTAATGTTGTTGAAATTGGTTAAGCGTGCCGTGTGGGAAATGAATGGGTGAAATGCGTAAGACTAAGTGGATGCTCCGTGCATGTGTTATTGATTGAAATTTGATTATGCATTTGATATCGTGTAAGAGTATACTGAACGTACATGCCAAGTAATCCATTCCGTGTGTACATACCCTAGATGCTGAATGAAAACTGTTTTCGTGACTATACGTGTATATGTATATGCATGCAAGTGTATCTGTGCCATTGAAAATACGATGACTACGGTCAAGTGACGATTGGTAAATATAGAATGGTAAGTGTTACTCATGTGTGTCCTGATTGATGGATGTTGCCCTAACCTTAATCGTGTTGCACGTATATGTATTGTTGTGTAATTGGCAGATAACCTGAGTCGGTATCTATCATTTAAAATTTTAGATGCTCACTCCTGCAGTGGCCATTTTTCAGTGAATGTCTCTCGAGATGAGGGCCAGAAGCAGAACTGGAACGCTGGGCGGAGTGCTGATGCATTTGGAAGGCTTAATTAAGGCGTTGTTAGATTAAGTCCTGACTGGTTCATACCGGATGTTAATGTTTTGGGATAAATGAAACTTTATGGACAAGGAGAATCCGATTCTGTGTTTGTAAATATTGACATGTGCTCTTATTATATATATATCTGGATGTATGGTTTCGTGTGTGACATATTATGTGCTACCTTGTTTCATTCTTGTGCTTTAATGGATACACAGGGACAGTAGGATTGAGCAGGCTATAGCCAAGTCAGAGTGAATTGAGAATTGTCTTAGGAAAACCTATGTCGGATACGTTGGGCGGAGTCGTACCCCGCCCGAAGTTTGGGGATATTTCGCCCAAGCGAGAGGACTCGCGCTGGAGCGATGTAGTTGTTAGAATGGGACACCGTTCAATTACCTTTCCTATCCGTTGTGATGCTAATACAATCCAGACCCGGTGTTGACCTCTGTTTTGGGCGTTGTGGTTGAGTCCGCCCAGGCATTATCATAATTAGTTGAGTTAGGCGGAATAGGTTCAGACTCTTCCTTCTTCCGCAATCTTCTACCGCATATGTACCCTGCAACTTCCCGTGTTTCCTAAGTGAAGTGCGAGCGTGAGGATTTACCTAGTGAACCCTTATCCATATTCGATTGAGGCATTACCTTGTGTTTGTGTTGAAGAGGTGTTGTGCTGATCTCGTTTAGGCGGTGTCATACCTCGCCCAAGTAACTAGGACGGTTCGCCCAAGTGCGTGGAAACATGCTGAAGCAAGTAGATATCAATTTGAGATTCCGCCTATGTACCTTCCTCCTCCGATGTAGCACTATCATGCCTCGCTGGGCGGTGTTTAACATCGCCTGAGTAAGTGAATGTCGTGAAGTAGTCCGTCCAGGTGTTGTTGTGCCTTGCCAAACTGGACGGCAGTGTAATCACTTCCTTTTTCCTTCACAAATTACTCCTGTATATGTATAACTCTCTCCTCTCTTCCCTTACTTATTTCCTTCCACTAAATGACCAGGGTTACTCGTGAAAAAGCTTCCTTGTGAAATTCCCTATCCGCTGTTGCATTATCATACTCCGCCTGGACGGTGTCAGACCCCGTCTAAGCGAACAAACGGTGTTGTGTAATCCGCCCTGGTACGGGTGTGTTACGAGAAACCCATTGAGCCGGCCCCAGTTTAGCTTCTCTGTAGGTTGCTATATGCGCGTGAATGCTCTTCGTTTCCCCCCTTGCCTGCTCCCTTCTATATCAAATGTTACGTGACTGTTTTGTGAAAAATTTTCTCATATTTTTGGAATTATTAGTTGCAAATAATAAGGTGTTACACAGAGAACCGAAGAGTGAGATTTATCAACATATAATTGGATCGATAACTAATTCACCCATAACGGTATACAAAAATAGTAGAGTTTACAGCGAAAGAAGAATGTGTATACTGGGCATACGCCTAGTCCCATATATGACTATATGAGAAAAGGCTCAGCAAAGCATGCAAACACCTAACGTAAACCTATTAGATCATAACCCATTCATGCACTCACAACAGACACATGCATTGCCTAAGATATAATATAAATATGCATATTGATAAGTCTTGAAAAGACTTAATAATTTCATCTTTAATTTAACTTAATCCATCAAATATTGTTAAGTTTGGCATTATTATTTAATGAATTATCATTCTTTCTTGTTTTAGTTATTTAATTCAAATGTGTTTAAATTGTACAAGAAATTAATTAAAAAAAATATAGTAAGTACAAAACAAAATATGTTTATTAAGAGATTTATTAACCTAACGTACATACGCTAGAAAGCCAGCGTACATACGCTAGGCATTTATATGTTGTATTTTACAAGATTAGGTGCAGGACATCCGATGTACATACGCTGGAATCCCAGCGTACGTATGTGCACAACAGAATCAAATAAAAATAAGAGTCGGCAAGGCAGATCACGCTCAGGCAAAGGACTCCCACACTTAAGCGTGAAGTCAACATGCAATCCACACTTAAGTGAACAAGCTTCACGCTTAATCGTGAGCCTTGCAATCCATGTAAAACTCCATGCATGCATCAAAATAGTGTGCCACGCTCAAGTGTCTATCCTTCACGCTTAAGCGTGAAGTCAAAATGCAATCACGCTCAAGCGTGAAGTTCTGTTGCTCAGTTTGTTAAGTTCTTTCAATGTAAACTGCTTTAGTTCCCATTAATTAGTTTGTCAGTTACTTAGTGTATTTGTATACAAGTAATTTAAGTGATGTATTATAATTAGTCATTTCTTTGCAATCATTTATTTTAATTATTTTACTCTTGTTGTTAAGCAAAGACTTTTGTAATTAATTAGAGTTAGTTAGTTAGTTTTGCTATAGCTATATATATTTGTAAACACTCTGTAATTAATACACAGAAGCAATAACACTAATTCATTTTCTGATTTTCAATCTCTCTCTAAACATTTTCCCTCTCTAAATTCTCTCTTCCATGGCTCTCCACATTCTATGTTCTGAAACCATTTCCATGGGTTGCTAAACCCCTAGGGTTGGGACTGCTGAAGCTTCCGATGGAATCTTGAAGCTGCATTGAGGAAATCATCTTCTGAAGTAAGAGGAGAACAAGCTGAGAAGTGGATCTACACTGCTGGATTGACAAATTCAGACCTAATTGAAGAATCTCACCAGTGAGGAATCATGGTTGAGGCTTAGGTAACTTCTAGCTTCCTAACTAATTCAGGCCTAGTAATTAGGTGAATAGCTAGGGTTCAATCCCCAATTTCGCATTAGATTTCTCTGTCACTGAGCACCTAAGGGATTAGGGTTTAATGCTTAGGAATTAGTGTTAATTGCCTAAGGAATTAGGGATTAACCATCTGTGAATTTTCCTCTTGAATCTGAAGCTTGTTTGAACCTCAATTGCATGTTTCTTGATGAAATTGTGAGCTGAAGCAATCCTAACCTATCTTCCATCAATTACATTTCATCTCTTTTATTGTTGATGAAAATACAAAAACATAGAAAGTATAAAACAATAAAAAAAGAATGAATTCTATCTTCTTGTGTTTTGGTTCAGCTTGTGCTAGTCCAAGATTATGGTAATTATCTCAATCCCTGTGGGACGATCAAATATATTACAAATTTAATGATTGGTGCACTTGCCAAAAGAATATAAATCCTCCGAGAGATACGCATCAAGTTGATGGCTCAAGATCCTTGGACCGGTACTAGACTAAACCATTTAATTTTGTTTTTTGCATTTAGTAGCATTTTAATTCTCGTTTTTTGTATAGCAGTAGCTTGTGTGTAGCAGTAGCAGTAGTTGTGAATTGTTTTGGTGTCTAATATTTGGTGTATGCAGTCAAGGAACAGAGGAGATCCTTTCGTCTTTGATCCTGATATTGATTTGTTAGAGCGTAAGCTTAGAAAGGAGAAAAAGCAAAAAGAAAAGCAAGAAATGGAACAGAGGAGAGTTACACTAGATGACTACTCTAGGCCTATTGAAGAAGGATCGCAATCTAGCATCCTTAGGCCTCTAATTGCAGCTAATAATTTTAAACTTAAACCAGCTCTATTGCAGTTGGTTAGAAATGATCAATTCGAAGGAAGTGATGTTGAGGATCCAAATTTGCATCTAGCAACTTTCCTCCAAATTTGTGATACAGTGAAAGTAAATAGTGTCCCTGATGAGGCAATAAGATTGAGATTGTTTCCTTCTTCTCTAAAGGACCATACAAAAGCCTGGTTGTAGATCCAACCAAGAGGCAGTATATCCACTTGGGAGGATTTACAAAGAAAATTTTTGATTAAATATTTCCCTCCTTCCAAGTATGCCAAGTTGCACACTGAAATCACTTGTTTCCAGCAGAGAGAGGGTGAATGTCTAATGGAAGCATGGGATAGGTACAAAGAGAGCTTAAGGAAATGTCTTCATCATAGGATTCCTGATGTGTAGCAAGTTACCATATTCTATAATGGTGTAAGACCAGCAACTAGAGTCTTGATTGATGCCTCAGCTGGAGGTTCATTAACCATAAAAACTGTAGAAGAAGCTATAAAATTGATTGATGTAATGGCTTCAAATAAATGTTTAGTTAGTGAAATGAGCCAAATCCCTAAGAGAGGGATATTAGAATTAGAAGCACAAGATGCTTATTTGGCTCAAAGTAAGTTGATGACTTAGGCTTTAGAGAAACTAAGTGTACAGATTTCAGAACTCCGAAAGCCTAGTGATGTTTGTATGATGAGTTGTGACTTTTATGGTGGGGACCATGAAAATGGCATGTATGATCCAAATGTGCCTGCTGAACAAGTTAATTTCATGGGGCAACAATTTCAAAGGAATTACCCTCTAATTCCTTCAATCCTAACTATAGGAACCACCCCAATTTTTCATGACAGAAAGGTCCACATTTGAATCAAAACATGTCACAAACTCAACCCATAAATAGATCACAACAACCACCTCCCCCTGCCTCTAAAGAAAAGTCTGAACTTGAGAATGTTCTATTTCAGTTCATTCAAGCCACTCAGGCCAGCTTTAAAAATCAAGAAGCGTCCATCCAGAATCTGGAAAATCAGGTTGGACAGCTATCAAAGCAGTTAGCTGAGAGACAGTCTAGGAATTTTCCTAGAGATACTGAGGTAAATCCTAGGGAACATTGCAAGGCAATAACCACAAGGAGTGGGAAAATTCTTTTCCTTACTCCAAGTAAGGAAAATAATTCAGAAAAAGATGTAGAAAAAGAAAAAGAATGATTTCATTTTGGAGGAAGCTGTCATGCTAAATTTGCTAAGTTCTTAGATATGTTTAAAAAGCTTCACATAAATATTCGCTTTACTGAGGCATTGCAAGAGATGTCATCATATGCTAAATTTTTGAAAGAACTTCTGTCTAACAAGAGAAAGCTTAAGGGAGATGAAATGATTGCCCTTACTCAAGAGTGTAGTGCAATTATTCAGAAGAAACTCCCTCAAAAATTAAAAGTTCCTGGATCTTTTACAATACCTTGTGCAATAGGGAATGTTCATGTTGGAAGTGCTTTATGTGACCTAGGAGCTAGTATAAACCTTATGCCTTTGTCCTTAATAAGGAAATTAGGAAGTAATGACCTACAACCAACTCGCATGTCCTTGCAGTTGGCTCATAGGTCTATCAAATATCCTCATGGGATGCGGGAAGATCTGTTAGTTAAGGTAGATAAGTTCATCTTTCCAGGAGATTTTATAGTTTTGGACATGAAAGCTGATAGAGAGATTCCCTTAATCCTAGGGAGACCCTTCTTAGCTACTGGAAGAGCTTTAATTGATGTAGAGAAGGGAGAATTCATGCTGAGATTTTAGGAGGAGCGAGTAACTTTTAATGTCTTTAATGCTATGAAACATCTAACTAAGAAGATGGATTGTTTTATGCTTGAAGAAATTAAAAGTTATAGGACTCATATACTGTTAAGAACTGAAGAAGATGCTTTATAAGCCTTTCTAGAGGATGATTTTGACTCTGAGACTGAGGAGTTAGATGACTCACATACTGAATTATTGAACCTACTAGAAGCATGTGAAGTAAGGGAGTTAGAAGATGAAAAGAAAGAAAACTTAAAAAAAGCTGTAATTGAGAAAGGTAAGAAAGTGTTTGAAAAAAACATGATTTGAAACCCTAGCCTTCTCATTTGTAATATGTGTTCTTGGGAAATAATGAGTCACATCCGGTAATCATTAATACTGAATTAAATGATGAGGATGTAGAAAAACTGATAGGGGTTTTAAGAAAACGTGAATCTGCCATTGGTTGGAACATTTCTAATTTAAAGGGGATTAGTCCATCATTTTGTATGCATAAAATTTTGATGGAGGATGACTACTCCCCAGTTGTTTAGCCACAAAGAAGGTTAAACCCCATAATGAAAGAAGCTGTGAGGAAAGAAATGGTTAAACTCCTTGATGTAGGGATTATCTATCCTATCTCAGACAGCGCTTGGATCAGTCCGGTCCAAGTGGTGCCTAAGAAAGGAGGGATGACCACTGTTAAAAATGAAGAAGGTGAAGTCATTACCACTAGACCAACTACAGGTTGGAGGATGTGCATAAACTATAGAAAGTTAAATGACTCCATCAGAAAAGACCACTTTCCTTTACCATTTGTAGACCAAATGCTTGAGAGGCTGTCAGGTCATAAGTTTTATTGCTTCCTTGATGGATATTCTGGCTATAACCAAATTGTGGTTGATCCAAAAGATCAAGAGAAGATAGCCTTTAGCTGTCCATATGGAATCTTTGCATATAGGTGCATGCCATTTGGTTTATGCAATGCACCAGCAACCTTTCAAAGGTGTATGCTGGCAATTTTTGGGGAGATGGTAGAGAAGTTCATTGAGGTGTTCATGGATAACTTCTCTGTGTTTGTAAACAGCTTTGATATATGCCTTAGTAACCTATCTAAGGTGTTGGTGAGATGTCAAGAGACTAATCTGGTCCTTAACTGAGAAAAATGTCACTTTATGGTTAGAGGAGGGATAGTCCTTGGCTACAAAATCTCTACTGAGGGCATTCAAGTAGATAGAGCCAAGATTGATATCATTGAAAAGCTTCCTCCTCTAATCAATGTGAAAGGAGTGAGGAGTTTCTTAGGATGTGCTGGCTTCTATAGGAGATTTATAAAAGATTTTTCAAAAATAGCAAAGCCTTTGACTAATTTTCTTGTGAAAGATCACGCTTTTGTTTTTGATGAAAAGTGTGTCAAGGCTTTTGAAAATTTAAAACAAAGATTAACTACAGCTCCGATCCTTGCAGCACCTGATTAGTCTTTACCATTTGAACTCATGTATAATGTAAGTGATTTTGCTATAGGAGCTGTACTGGGGCAAAAAAGAAAAATTAACACGTCATTTATTATCCTAGTAAGGTGCTGAATAAGAATCAAATAAACTACACTACTACTGAAAAAGAAATGCTTGTTGTGGTGTATGCATTTGATAAATTCAGAGCTTACTTGATTGGTGCTAAGGTCATTGTTTATACAGATCATTCAGCAATCAAGTACTTGCTAGCTAAAAAAGAATTAAAGCCAAGATTGATCAGATGGGTTCTATTACTCCAAGAGTTTGATTTGGAAATAAGAGATAAAAAGGGAGTAGAGAATTCAGTAGCTGATCAACTCTCTCGTCTGGAAGGTGAATCAGACTCTATCTTGATAAAAGAGAAATTTCCAGATGAGAGGCTGATGGCAATTACCACAGGCCGTGGTATACTGGTATGGCCAACTTTAAAAGTGCCTCTGTGGTACCAGAAGGGTGGACATCCCAAATGAAGAAAAAGTTCTTTCATGATAGTAAAACTTTTCTATGGGATGATCCATTTTTGTATAAGATAGGAGTAGATGGAATTATCAGGAGATGTGTGCCTGAATCAGAGCAAGAAAGATTCTTATGGCACTAGCATGACTCCTATTATGGAGGACACCATGGTTCCTCCAGAACAGCAGCAAAAGTATTGCAATGTGGCTTTTATTGGCCAATAATTTTTCAAGATGCTAGAGTATATGTGCAAAGGTGTGATAAGTGCCAAAGAAATGGAGGCCTCTCTGCTAAAGTTAGCATGCCTTTGACAAATATTTTAGTTGTGGAGTTATTTGATGTTTGGGGCATTGACTTCATGGGACCATTCCCAAAGTCATTCTCTAATGAGTATATCCTTGTTGTTGTGGTGGAGGCAATCCCTATCAGAACCAATGATGCACATGTGGTTATTAGGTTTATAAAGAAGAACATTTTCTCTAGATTTGGAGTCCCTAGAGTCCTCATTAGTGATAGAGGGTCATATTTCTACAATAGAATCATGGAAAAAGCCCTGAGACATTATGAGGTACTCCATAAGGTGTCTACTCCATACCATCCACAAACTTGTGGACAAGTTGAGCTTTCTAATAGAGAAATCAATAGAATATTAGAGAAAGTGGTAGGGAAATCTAGGAAGGATTGGTCTGTAACATTAGATGATGCATTGTGGGCCTATAGGACAGCATTTAAGACTCCAATTGGCATGCCATCTCCCTGTAGAGTTAGAACATAAGTCATGGTGGGCCACAAAACTGTTAAACATGGAATTTGACCAATCTCAAGAGGAAAAAGTCTTAAAACTCCATGAACTTGAGGAGTTCAGACTCAATGCTTATCAGAGTGCGTCAATCTATAAAGAGAAAACTAAGAGGTGGCATGATAGGTGGATTAACAAAAAAGAGTTTCAGAAGGATGACAAGGTCTTGTTGTTTAATTCTAGACTGAGACTCTTTCTAGGAAAACTCAGATCCAAATGGTCTGGACCTTTTATTGTGAATGAGGTTTTCCCTCATGGTGCAATTGAAGTAAAAGAACCAGCCACTGGAAGAATATTCAAAGTGAATGGCCAAAGACTCAAGCTCTACTTTGGAGGAGAGTTTGATAGGCAGAAATCCTCCATGTCTTTTCAGGCATCTTCTTAGATGTCAAAGGTCAAGCTAGTGACCTTAAAAAAGTGCTCGAGGGAGGCAACCCTATATTTTGATTGTTGTATTTCTGTGTTTGGTGTTTTTAAACAATAATTGAAAATTAAAATTTTTTGAATAAGGTGTGAATAAGCTTGAAAAATATTGAATAAGGTTTGAGTGTATAAACTTTGAATTCCAGCGTTCATACGCGCTTCACCAAAATAATAAAATTGTGGACCAGTAGGTACACGTACATATGTTCCAAACTTGGCGTTCTTACGCTTAATTAAATCAACATCAGACCCCCCTGGCGCTCAAGCGAGAATGTTCCACACTTGAGCGAGCTTGGGGAGTAACAAGCGTGACCTGTGTATGCCTCGCGCTTGAGCGATCTCGGGTTCATGCTTAAGCGTGACCCTTCACACTGGCAACTTAAACTGTGAGAAGGAACTGGTGCTTAAGTGGGAGCCTTCACGTGTGAGCGTGACCTTTGGAGAAATGATTCGTGCTTGAGGGTATTAGTGCGCGCTTGAGCGTGCTCAAGTGCGCTTGCCAAAAGATTATAAATCCTCCGAGAGATATGCATCACATTAATGGATCAGGATTTACACACCACATATATGTCCGAGGTCATGCCCCAACTATCACCACTGCCCATATCTCATAATTGGCCTACCTATTCACCTATTGGCATTAATCCAAACACCACCATCATTAATGTATATATTGTTCAAGTTTAATTCCTTAAGTACTCATCAAATCATCACTTATGTACTAATACATATGATCACCATTCATGCATGCACGATTATCCTATACATGACCAAAATCACTAAATCATCAATATCATTATATACAATTTATTCTTTCCATTAAAATTCACAAATGATGCCGGCCAAGGCACTTCCACTATGACGTGAATATTTTTACAGTCGTGATTCCGTCAAATTAGTACATTAAAATTAATTAATGTAGTACTAGGGTGTCAACCTAGGTCGTTCTCTCAAGGATCAACACAAAAATTTAGGAAAAATCAAGTTTAAAATTAATTTTTACAAACAGAATTTTAACAAACATACAAATACAATTGGGGGGGAGTTTTGATTGATTTTTTTGTTGTCACAATTAAAATTAAAACAAAGTAAATATAGGATTTAAAACAATAAATAACAAGCGATTGATTTTCTTGGAGTATTGTAAATAAATTTATCCTTGGTTCACTAAAGATAATTTGTATACTTTTATTACTGTTAATTTCTTAGCTCAATTTGAATTAATCAACTAAGCGTCTTTTTCAATTCATAATTCCTTTACTTTTATTTAAAAATGAATATTTTAATCAAGCATCCTAATTAAGCAAAAGGAGTCAAGATTGTAAAATCTAGGAATTATTGAGCATATGTAAAAACATCGCCTACATACATAATCTATTCTCATATTATAGAATTAAGCAAACCATAATTATTAAAAGTGATTATGAAAATATTCATTAAGCATGCATATTTCCTTAATCTCTTCTAATTTAAAACCTTATTTTATTCCATTTGAATAATTAAACCGATTAAGCATACAAATTTAATTAAACAGAAATGGAATTAAATAAGCAGAGTAAGATTATAAAGAAATAACAATAATAAAAACATACTATATTAAAAATAATGACCTCAAAATTACATTACAATATTCTCCAAGAAAATCAATCTAGGGGTTTTAGCCCTCCATAATTAAAACAAACTGAAAATAAAAAGAACCTAACCCGGATGAAGAACTGACTGAAGAAGAAATAGAAATAGAGAAGAGGAAGAGGAAGAACGAATGGTTTCTGTGAAGAATGAGATGCCTCTGAAGCCTTGCAATCCCTCCTATTTATAGGAGAAGAAATGGTGCCGGATATAATTAAAATTGACGAGTGGAATGTTAATGCGCAATTAATAAACTTCAGTGCTGTTTCCACTTCGATAATGCGTTATCTGATGTTTCCACTGATGAATTTGTGCCTGAACCGATTCATCTAGGCAATTTTTGGGCAATTTTACACATAGGAATCGATTCCTAAGGGGTGGGAATCGATTCCCAAGCACATGAATCGATTCCTGCTTGTTTGAATCGATTCCCAGGCCTTTAAAATGCATATGAATCGATTCACAGGGGTGGGGAATCGATTCCTAGCTGTATGAATCGATTCCCAGGGTGCCTGAATCGATTCCTTGCTGTTCTTTTGTGTGGGAAGCGATTCCCAGATTGGTGAATCGATTCCCAGACCTGTTTTGGTGCTTTTCTCGCATTTTTGACCATTTCTTGAGTCGTGGCTTCTTTCGTTTGACCTGTGGTAATTATTTTTCAATTACAGGCTTAATCACACACTACAAAACAAGAGAAAACCAACTTTTATTAAAAATTTATCCTTAGTTCATTTTAAAATTAAATATTAAATAAAGCTCAAATGATGAAAATGTGTTAAAATATAATATATTACACACTAAGTGATTGCAAATGATACACATTTAAATTGAGGAATTAAGGATAAATCATGCATCATCAAATACTCCCACACTTATTCTTTTGCACTCCAGGGCAAAATCAAAATAAAAACAAGTATCACAATTTATTGAAAACATTAAGTTAAAAATAACAACACAGAATTGGCATGAAATCTTAGGAATATACAGAGAAACAAGAGTTATTCAACATGCAAGATACAGAGCATCAAGATATATATAAAAATCATTCAAACACTTAGGCATGTGAAAATTAAATTAAACTAAAAAGAAGATCATAAGTGACAGAACCTCACAAGACATACTCTCAACTCTCAAGTGTTTAAGTTTTGTGTATACTCTCTAAACATTTCCTGGAAAACAGACAGTCTAAAAATTTAGCAAGTTTCTCAATTCCACAATCAACTTAAATGCATGTATAGATCAACAGGGCTTTGCAGGGTTGTAATGTGGCCAAGGTCAAAATGGATGAATTTATATATATATATATATATATATATACCAAAAAGAATGATGAAATAATTAATTTAACTGGCAAACAGTGAGGGTAAAACATTTATTGTATGATATTTGGTCGCAATCATAAATTTTTTTATTTTTTATTTTCTTATGAGATTGCATAACACTTGGAACAAGAGTTGCAATTCCTTTTTGCACACCCCCACACTTATTTGAATGCTTGTTTTTCACTTGATTCCAAAGCTCCAATATATTCCTTCGGGTAGGTATATTTTTGGTTTTTCATCCATGGCTTATTTGAGCTGCAACAAGGAAATAGTTAAGTAGGCTCAAAATGGCTAGCAAGAGATGATTTATTCATGGTAGGCTTATCTGGCTTAGTGGCTCAATTGAACAAAATGCCTGTATCATTTCAAATACATTCATATGAGTTTCATGTATCATCAAGAAACAAGACAAAAATTAGGATGTAAGCTTTCAGGAATTAATCACACATGAAAGGATTAAGATGGTTTAAAGTGATCCATCAAATTTTAAGGCTCAAAAAATCTCACAAGGTATAATTCCATCATCATGTGATCATCTATCAATTATCATGTCATTCTCATCATACCAAAATTGCTTGAGTTCAAATTATAACATATCATTAAGCTCATATCAGACATGAAAGAATTTACCTGTTACTCATGCATATCTTAAAATTCCAATAAAACATGCCATTTTAAAACAAAAACACACACAAAATCTTTTATTTTAAAATTTTTTTTTTATTTTTTATTTTTTATTTTTATTTTTAACATAGTCACACAAAATTAATCACAAAACAACAAAACAATCTACAACTATATTCCCACCTCCACACTTAAATCATACATTGTCCTCAATGTAAGACAGAGCATACAAAATAGACAATATAATGAAAAAGTAAAAAGATGGGTAAGAAAAAACTCCCTCAAGGGGGATCAAGAAGTGGTTCCCCCAAAGCATGTTCCTCCATTGTAACATCCACAAGTGAAGGATTTTCATGAAATGGCTTCAAACGTTGTCCATTAACCTTGAAGCTTTTATTGGAGTTTTCACTTTTTATTTCCACAGCTCTATGGGGAAATACATTAGTAATAATGAAAGGTCCTTCCCATTTGGAGCGCAATTTTCCAGCCATCAGTTTCAACCGGGAATTAAATAGTAGCAATTTCTGTCCAACAGTAAAATCCTTTCTAGCTATTGAGCTATCATGGAATCTCTTTGTTTTCTCCTTATAGAACCTCGAGTTCTCATAAGCTGCCAAACGGATCTCATCAAGCTCATTCAGTTGTAATTTTCTTTCTTTACCTGCTTGATCAAGTGCTAAGTTGCAAGCTTTTACAGCCCAATAAGCACGATGCTCAATCTCCACTGGAAGATGACATGCCTTACCAAAAACAATTCTATAGGGAGACATTCCTATAGGTGTCTTAAAAGCTGTTCTATGTGCCCAAAGAGCATCATCCAGTTTCCTGCTCCAATCCTTTTTATTAGGCTGTATTATCTTTTCCAGGATTCTTTTGATTTCTCTGTTAGAGACATCTTCTTGTCCATTGGTTTGGGGGTGATATGGAGTAGAGACTCTATGAACAACCCCATACTTCTTGAGCATAGCTTGCATGGTCCTGTTGCAGAAGTGTGTTCCTTGATCACTAATAATTGCTCTCGGGATGCCAAACCTGCAAAGAATTTGAGATCTAACAAAATCCACAACAACTCGAGCATCATTAGTTCTGGTGGCTTTAGCTTCCACCCATTTAGAAATATAATCTACAGCCAATAAAATGTAAGTAAAACCAAAGGATGGAGGAAATGGACCCATAAAATTAATGCCCCAAACATCAAATACTTCACAAAACAACATAGGTTGCTGAGGCATCTGTTGTCTCCATGTGGTAGCATTACTAGTTCTTTGGCATTTCTCACAGGTGTTACAAATTCTCCATGCATCCTTAAAAATTGTGGGCTAATATAAACTAGAATCCAACACCTTCCTTGCTGTTCTTTGTGGACCAAAATGTCCACCAACTGGTGAAGCATGGCAGAATCGAAGAACTGATTCTATTTCATGATCGGGAATGCATCTTCGAATCACCTGATCATTACACAATTTCCAAAAATACGGGTCATCCCAAATATAATACTTTGCATCACTTTTTAATTTTGAAATTTGGTTTCTGGATGCACATGGTGGAAAAACAGAAGCAACAAGATAATTTACAATGTTAGCAAACCAAGGTGTATCAAAAGAGTTAGAAATACTCATGAGGTGTTCATCAGGAAATTGGTCCCGAATAGGTGCTGAATCAGGAGCATTCTCAATTCTGCTTAAATGGTCTGCCACAAGGTTTTGTGTTCCACTTCTGTCACGAATTTCCAAGTCAAACTCTTGGAGCAAAAGCATCCAACAAATTAATCTTGGCTTGGACTCACCTTTCTTCAACAAGTACTTCAGAGCTGCATGGTCAGTAAAGACAACTACTCGAGAACCGAGTAGGTAAGATCTGAACTTATCTAATGCAAAAACAATGGCCAAGAGCTCTTTTTCAGTGGTGGTGTAATTTACCTGGGCAGCATCTAAAGTTTTAGATGCATAGTAGATGACCCTAGGCTGCTTGTCAATCTTTTGACCAAGGACAGCTCCCAATGCATAATTAGAGGCATCACACATCAACTCAAATGGGGCTGTCCAAACAAGTGCTTGAATTATTGGGGTAGTGGTCAATGCTTGCTTGAGGCAATTAAAAGCCTCCTTACATTTTTCATCAAACTCAAATACCACATCCTTTTGAAGCAGACTGGATAGTGGCCTAGCCTCCTTGCTGAAATCTTTTATGAATCTTCTGTAGAATCCTGCATGACCAAGAAAAGAACGAACCTCTTGAACACAAGAGGGGTAAGGCAAATGTGATATAACTTCTACCTTGGTAGGATCTACCTCAATTCCTTTCTCAGAGATTACATGCCCTAAAACTATTCCTTGTTTTACCATAAAATGACATTTTTCATAGTTCAAGACAAGGTTAGTTTCAATATATCTGTTCAAAACTTTATCCAAACTATCAAGGCATGCATTAAATGAAGATCCATAGATAGTAAAATCATCCATAAACACCTCTATGCAATTTTCAATGAAATCATGAAAAATGCTTATCATGCATCTTTGGAAAGTTCCAGGAGCATTGCATAGGCCAAATGGCATTCTACTATAAGCAAATATGCCAAAGGGACAGGTGAATGTGGTCTTTTCTTGATCCTCAGGTGCAATGTGAATCTGAAAATATCCAGAGAATCCATCAAGAAAATAGTAGTGAGACTTACCTGCAAGACGCTCAAGCATTTGATCAATGAAGGGTAAAGGGAAATGGTCCTTCTTTGTTGTCTGGTTTAGTCTCCTGTAATCAATACAGACTCTCCAACTATTTTGCACTCTAGTTGGGATCAATTCATTCTTTTCATTTTTCACAACTGTGATCCCTGTTTTCTTAGGAACCACTTGAATCGAACTCACCCATCGGCTATCAGAGATAGGATAAATGATTCCTGCTTGTAGACGCTTGGTAATCTCCTTCTTAACCACATCAAGGATTACAGGGTTGAGTCTCCTCTAGGGCTGTCTTACTGCTTTAGTATTTTCCTCCAGAAATATTCTATGCATGCACATGGATGGACTAATTCCAGGAATGTCTGCCAATGTCCATCCTATAGCCTTCTTATGTCTTTTCAATACCTGCAACAATTTTTCTTCTTGATTTTCATCAAGAGAAGGGGAAATTATCACCGGGAGCTGTTCATTTTCCCCTAAGTATACATACTTTAGGTTCTCAGGTAGGGGTTTCAATTCTAACTTGGGTGCCTGCAAAACAGATGGAACTAACAAAGTAGATTTTGATTCTGCTGCTTGCACCTCAAAAATTTTGTTAGAATTTTCTTGAAATCCTGCATTCAGCTCCTTATGGTTAACAGATATATCTAAAGATTCTGAGTCAGAAATTATGTATTTATCAATTTCAGCACAAATATCACAACTTCCAGAATCATTGCATGCAAAACATTTGTTTGAATCATCCATGTATTCCAAATCAACATTAGAAAAATGTTCAAAAACTAGTTCATCAATAATGTCAATTTGGAAAACAGAATGATTTTCAGATGGGTATTTCATGGCATCAAGAATATTGAATTGAACTCTCGTGTCACCAAATTCCATAAAGAGAGTTCCAGAATGAACATCTATTTTGGTTCAAGCTATTTTCAAAAATGGTCTTCCCAGAATGATAGGAACAGGAATTTGAGGCATACCTTCTTCCATATCAAGTACGAAAAAGTCAGCAGGGAAAACAAGTTGTTCTACCTGAACCAAAACATCCTCTATAACTCCAGCAGGGTAAGCAGTGCTCCTATTGGCTAGCTGAATTACTACACCAGTAGGTTGTAAATTTCCAAGAGACAATGATTTGAAAACAGACATAGGCATAACATTTATTGAAGCTCCTAAATCTAACATGTAATTTTCAAATTTGTTATTGCCTATGATACAAGGTATAGAAAACGTACCTGGATCTTTGCATTTCTCAGGGATATTTGAAATTTCCTTACCAAGCAGTGCAGATACATTCCTTCCCATGCTTATCCTTTCATTACCTTTGAGTCTCCTCTTGTGAGTACACAACTCCTTCAAAAATTTGGCATACTTGGGAATTTTCTTGATTGCATCAAGAAGAGGTATATTCACTTCCACTTTCCTGAAAGTATCCAAAATTTCTTTGTCCACTTCTTCCATCTTCTTACTTGGAATTGCTTTTGGTGGGAAAGGAAGAGGGATATGAGGTGGAATTTGGGGTGGTTGTATCTCAGATTTGCTTGAAGAGGGTACATCATTCTCAACTATTTCAGGCTCATTTATTTGTCTTTCAGGTTTCTTGGGTATGGGTACTTCAAGGTTCTTACCTGATCTTAACTGAATTGCACTCACATTTCTTGGATTTGCAGCTGGTTGAGATGGTAATTTGTCAGAGTTTTGAGATTGTAACTGGCTTAATGATGAAGCCAATTGCCCAATTTGGTTGCTTAAACTCTGGATGGTAGCATCATTCCTCTGTTGATACTCTAAGTTCTGTGTAGCCATTTGTTTCACCAGATCCTCCAAAGAAGGGCTATTTGTGGATGGTTGAGGTGTAGGTCTTTGGAAGGTTGGTGCATTGCTTTGAAATGGAGGTTGGGGATGGGGATTTTGTTGTTGGTTGCCCCATCTCAAATTTGGATGGTTTCTCCAACCTGGATTATATCTGTTGGTGGAAAGGTTATGGTTTTGTTGTTGAGGTGGTGGAGGTCTATCATGGTAGATGTTAGCTGCATAGGCTTGGGGACTATTATTATCCTTTTCTTGTAGAGAAGGACAACAATCAGTGGGGTGCTCTTGTGAAGAACAAATGCCACATACTTTAGCAGTCATGGATTTTTGATTTACTACCAATTGTGTGACCAGAGTGGTGAGAGCATCAAGTTTGCTCTCCAATTTAATTCTATATGAACTAGAATTGGAATCAAACATGGGTTTGAAAGAATCATTTCTCACACCAAATTGTTGAGAGTTAGAAGCCATCTTCTCAATCAAGTTTCTTGCTTCAGCAGCAGTCATATCTCCTAAAGCTCCTCCACTTGCCGCATCAATCATGTTGCGATCAACGTGGTACAGACCTTCATAGAAGTACTGAAGAAGAAGTTGTTCAGAAATTTGGTGGTGAGGGCAACTTGCACAAAGTTTTTTAAATCTCTCCCAATATTCATAAAGACTTTCTCTAGAGAGTTGCCTAATGCCAAATATATCCTTACGGATTGCAGTTGTTCTAGAGGCAGGAAAGAATTTTTCTAAGAACATTTTCTTTAAGTCATTCCAACTTGTGATTGATCTTGGAGCAAGGTAGTACAACCAATCCTTAGCAACACCCTCTAAAGAATGAGGAAACGCTTTAAGATAGACATGGTCTTCTTGAACGTTTTGGGGTTTCATTGTGGAGCACACAATGTGGAATTCTTTGAGGTGTTTGTGCGGATCTTCACCCGCAAGACCATGAAACTTAGGCAACAAGTGTATAAGTCCGGTCTTAAGAATAAAAGGGACATCTTCATCAGGATATTGAATACACAAACTTTCGTATGTGAATTCAGGTGCAGCTAGTTCTCTAAGAGTTCTTTCACGAGGTTCATCCATATCAGAAAAACTAGCAGTAGTACTTTCAACAGATTCAGAAAAGATACTATCACTATCAATATCAACAAAGTTATTATTAAATCTAGCTTCTCTAATTAACCTATGAAAAGTTCTTTCAATTTCAGGATCAAATGAATATAAATGCTCAAAAGTTCTTCTAGTCATACATAGCATACAACAAGATATTTGATCATCATGAGCAATAAATCATAAGAATCCTAAATCATGCAAAAGAAATAAAATAAAACAAACAAACAATTTTTTTTTCAATTTATACAAAAAAATTTTTTTCTAAAACAAGAATTTTTCCTAAAAATCGTTGATCCCCGGCGGCGGTGCCAAAATTTGACGTGAATATTTTTACAGTCGTGATTCCGTCAAATTAGTACATTAAAATTAATTAATGTAGTACTAGGGTGTCAACCTAGGTCGTTCTCTCAAGGATCAACACAAAAATTTAGGAAAAATCAAGTTTAAAATTAATTTTTACAAACAGAATTTTAACAAACATACAAATACAATTGGGGGGGAGTTTTGATTGATTTTTTTGTTGTCACAATTAAAATTAAAACAAAGTAAATATAGGATTTAAAACAATAAATAACAAGCGATTGATTTTCTTGGAGTATTGTAAATAAATTTATCCTTGGTTCACTAAAGATAATTTGTATACTTTTATTACTGTTAATTTCTTAGCTCAATTTGAATTAATCAACTAAGCGTCTTTTTCAATTCATAATTCCTTTACTTTTATTTAAAAATGAATATTTTAATCAAGCATCCTAATTAAGCAAAAGGAGTCAAGATTGTAAAATCTAGGAATTATTGAGCATATGTAAAAACATCGCCTACATACATAATCTATTCTCATATTATAGAATTAAGCAAACCATAATTATTAAAAGTGATTATGAAAATATTCATTAAGCATGCATATTTCCTTAATCTCTTCTAATTTAAAACCTTATTTTATTCCATTTGAATAATTAAACCGATTAAGCATACAAATTTAATTAAACAGAAATGGAATTAAATAAGCAGAGTAAGATTATGAAGAAATAACAATAATAAAAACATACTATATTAAAAATAATGACCTCAAAATTACATTACAATATTCTCCAAGAAAATCAATCTAGGGGTTTTAGCCCTCAATAATTAAGACAAACTGAAAATAAAAAGAACCTAACCCGGATGAAGAACTGACAGAAGAAGAAATAGAAACAGAGAAGAGGAAGAGGAAGAACGAATGGTTTCTGTGAAGAATGAGATGCCTCTGAAGCCTTGCAATCCCTCCTATTTATAGGAGAAGAAATGGTGCCGGATATAATTAAAAATGACGAGTGGAATGTTAATGCGTAATTAATAAACTTCAGTGCTGTTTCCACTTCGATAATGCGTTATCTGATGTTTCCACTGATGAATTTGTGCCTGAACCGATTCATCTAGGCAATTTTTGGGCAATTTTACACATAGGAATCGATTCCTAAGGGGTGGGAATCGATTCCCAAGCACATGAATCGATTCCTGCTTGTTTGAATCGATTCCCAGCCCTTTAAAATGTATATGAATCGATTCACAGGGGTGGGGAATCGATTCCTAGCTGTATGAATCGATTCCTAGGGTGCTTGAATCGATTCCTTGCTGTTCTTTTGTGTGGGAATCGATTCCCAGATTGGTGAATCGATTCCCAGACCTGTTCTGGTGCTTTTCTCGCATTTTTGACCATTTCTTGAGTCGTGGCTTCTTTCGTTTGACCTGTGGTAATTATTTTTCAATTACAGGCTTAATCACACACTACAAAACAAGAGAAAACCAACTTTTGTTAAAAATTTATCCTTAATTCATTTTAAAATTAAATATTAAATAAAGCTCAAATGATGAAAATGTGTTAAAATGCAATATATTACACACTAAGTGATGGCAAATTATACATATTTAAATTAAGGAATTAAGGATAAATCATGCATCATCACACTACCACTATTTACCTTCCCAAAACTTCAATTTAAAATTCAAACTCATCCCATGGCAACCTGCATCACAATGCTAAAAAGGAGACCACATGGGAGAGTGAGTTATACATTCAAAATGACGAATATACATATATTGTGATTTAGTGTACATGCATTCATTCATCATGTGTGCTTTGCTATAAAATCATCAATTCATCATTCAATCATCATCACATTAGTATGATAGGCATACAAGCCTCATGAAACGCAGTTCACAACATAAGCAAGCACAAGCACATTGCCACTTATCAACAAGGGCATTCATAAGTTATCATCATCAATTCATTAAATCTTTACTCAATTCATCCTTGCAAGGGGTTTCTCATCTCGTGGTCATCCTATCTTAAATGCCATGCACCTATGGCTAATGCATATGTCGACTGTTTGATAATGCACATGCATGGATCCAATTTCATTTCATCAGGTGATCGTAACCACCACATCATTCATTCATATGGGTTTCCCGCCTCGTAAGGGGTACTCCTTCTAGCAGCCTCGCAAGGTGCTTTCTCGTGATTGCAACCATGTTTAGTAAATCATATTAGTTTCTCGCCATGCAAGGGGTACTCCCGCCTCGTGATCGCAACCACAGGCATCATAGGAACTCGCAAGCCCTTTTTCATTTCAATAACCAGGTGATCGCAACCACCGGCTCGATATCATATCATCATCAAGTTGGTTTCTCTCCTCGCAAGGGGTACTCCCTTCATAGAATGCTGCAGGATCTTTCTTCATTGTGATCGCAACCACATATTCAATGTTATGCCATGCCATGAATGCAAAATGCAATAATGCATATGCCAATCAACCTCGCAAGGATATCTCACCCTCTCACATAGGGATATATTTTAATTTGACATTTTTAATCAATAACATACAAATCATTTACAAAGCCTCTCAAGGCATATCATTCATGTACTTGACATCTCAATAGCCACAATATCATTCTCACATTAATCCACGCATGGAATTCAAGAAGCATAGCAAGCATCATAGTATGAGTCCACACATGGGAATCAATCAAGGCATGTTGATAAACACATTCAAATACATAGCATCACATGCTAGCCAATACAATTAAATCTATATGCACAAGATTACACTTGTATCAAACACAATGGCATTGCCATCATTACTAATATAAATCACCATTAAACCAAGGGTATGTTCAACAACAATATCCCTCTTCATCCAACATCATTAATCATCATTCAATGTGTGTGGCCTTATCCATTTTTTGATCATTACAGATACTATTTCAATTTCATCGAGTTATCATAACTCATTGCCACTCAATTGTCCCCTCATTAATTTCATTATCATACAAGGTGTGTCATATAACCATAACATTTAATTTTCATTATCAATTATGTATCACCTCAATGGTGGTGTATATTCATGTTTTCATAACATGATTTAGGCATACACATAACTCACCAAGGCCTCAAGCCATTCCCCAATTACCACTATACCACACCACATATATACCCTTAATGACTTCTTTCGTTATTACATAATGTAAGGGGTTTTGGATACTAATGAGCTCATGACAAATTTTAACTTCAAGATATAAGAAAGGCTCATTTTTAGTCTTAAAAGTAGAGGGACATGTCACAATTGTCACCTATTAGTCACAATGGTTCAAAGAGAGTCTAAGAAGATCCAATTATTGTAAAGTAGGCTTGAGGAGCTAAAAGATATAAATGCTCAAGGTGTGAAAATTTCAATTTCACACTGATATAATCGATTAGGCCATGTGCTAATTGATTGCCCTAACTGATTATAGAATTGGGGATAATTGATTACAGAGCTCCTGGAATTTATGTAATGCATTAGATTTTTCACCTAGTCGATTATAAGAACCAATCTAATCGACTATAAGGATTCTATTTGGTTCATAATCGATTACAACACTGAATGTAATTGGTTACCTTGGTTCTGTTTAGCTCATAATCGATTACAACTTTAAGTCTAGTCGATTATGGGACTGTAGCCGATTAAGCTGATCGATTTCTTTAAAGACAGAAGCCTTGTAATCGATTAGGCCAGGGGGCTAATCGATTACAACCTATCAGATTGCAGAAATTATGCAGATTTTCTTAAGGAAATGAACTTCTCACACACCTAAATCTATACAAACGATATCGGAATGCTACCAAATTTTGACACAAGTTATAATACATCATTTGTGACGCATGACCATCGGTCTCACTCAAAAATTCCTTAAGATGGTTGACTTATGCGCATAAATGTGTTTTACCTATTTTGAGGTACTTTTGTGTAACTCAAGGGCCTATTCTCAATGGATTTGGCCTGTTCCAGTTTCTACAAGTCATAAACTATACATAGAAGCTATTGGAACTATCCCATGCCATTCGATCCTCACAAAACTCTATTTGGCTCTATTAGTTCCTTAATTATGTATTAATGTCAATACATAATTTCATATTTTGAGCAATCTCTCTACCAATATAAACATTAATGCCATCAAATGGGCCTTAGCCTCTCATTACCATTATTCATTCATCAAAATTGCATGAAATTCTAAATTCAAATGGTATATGAATACTTCAACCCCTTATGGGTTATTCATCATCATATATACACATATATTATCATCATTAGCCAATAATTTGCCATTCACATTGAGACATGCTAAATTTGTAATTAAATAAATAAAACCGACAGGGGAAATTTTCCAAATTTTAAAGTTAATAAACCGTACATAGACTGTTCGAATTAACAAAACCGAGCACAATCAAGGAAAAGGGGGAAGAAGACAAGGGAAGAACTCGTATATAGCGAAAGAAAGAAGCGCTTAAGCGAACCCAATGGCACCAGGCGCACTCGCTCGAGCGAAGCTAACTACGCTCGGGCGATTCTACCCAAGATCTCCAGTCCGCACTACACTCGCTGAAGCGGAGCTACATTCGGCATCCTGTCACTCCACTCGGATTTTAGCGCATGCTTCACTCAGGAAGGTCCACTTCCTAATTCACTCGGATTGACCTTAATACACATCAGTGTCATTCAGACAGCATTCACACTCCACGACTTCACTCGATCAGGTTATACATGTATATATGTATATTGGCAATCGGGAGAATGATTCCCAAAGCCGTTCTCTCGGAATCTATGAAGACCTCTCACTCGGAAGTACTCAGTCGCTCCTCACTCGGGAAATACTTGGTCATTCCTCACTCGGGAACCTTAACAATTATCACTCTAAGGTATCAGGGTCGATTCTCACTCGGTGTCCGTAATCTCTCCTACTCTGATTTTCCCTCTAAGTCAAGACTCACTCGGGTTCTCTAGCTACTTAATGATTTAATGTAACGGATCCACTCAGAGTCCTAAATGTCATCTTCTGGTCTGTAAACTCTCACTCGGCCTCACACTGTTCCATCCACTCGGGATTACTTAGGCTTCCTTTCACTCGGAGGGAGTCACTAACTCTCTTCCCACGCTAACACTCGTCTCCGATTAGGCTTATAGTTACACTGACCCCTCACAACAAGTACGCATGCATATGATACTCGGATCTTCATGCACAGTATAGGGTTTCACGTAACATAATAAGTATAATTAATTACAGGCACCAAATCATGTCCTCTACTCCAAAGGGGTCAGGTTCTAATAAAAAGAACTAAGGCTAACATGAGCCGGCCAAGGCTTAACAAAACACATAAACAGAATATACATAACATCCATCTCCATAGTGCACCAGCACTCCATTCGGTATTCAGCTCTTCATTCACTCCTCATTGCGAGAGATATTCACTGAAAGATTGCCACAGTAGGGGGTGAGTATCTTAAATATTAAGTGATAGATACTGACTCAGGTTGTCCACAATTATACAGCTATATATATATATATACACAATCATGCATGGCAACGATCAAGGTCAAAGCAATACCAATCAACCAGGACACGCGTCAAACTCTTACCGATCGGAATCCACCAGTTATCACTCGGCCTTATGCACGTATCAATTTGATAACATTAACATACAACAATCAGTGACATAATAATACCTACGAATCAGAATGCACATATTGAACATTTCTCAGTCAGGATTCAACAATTCTCACTCGGTTATACATACACAACTTTTTAATAATATTAACATGCATTCATAGAACATATCTCAATCAGCATCAACAGCATGTGCACACAGAATAGTTTGCTCGGTTATATACATTCATCATCTCATTAACATCATCACTTGCATAATCCATTTCAAACAACATCGGTAATCAATATACACAGAGTATTTCACTCGGTTCCGCATTCGTGTGTAATCAGTTTTGACATTGCAACATAGGCTCCCAGCCTTTTTATACATAGCTCTCAGCTATCCATTCAGCTCCCAGCTACTTGGCCATTTTACAGGTACCCAACCGTTTGCCCACAGGTGACACCAACGCTCTCAGCGTCAACGGAGGTGCTCACGGGCAGCCCGAGTCCCACTCGGAGGTTACCTTGAGTCCCACTCAAGGATTTCACAGCGTCCCACGCTTTTCAGTAAACCGATGGTAGTGTCCCACACTATGTGCTCCCAGCATAACGCATCCCATGCGCCACACGCGGATCCATCACACAACACAGCCTTCATACGTACAATTTTTCACTCAGCCACGCAGACTTCACATACAGTCAGTAATACGCATTCGGAATTCAACATATTAACCTAACACACATACTTACATGCAAACAGAAACATAGCTCAAGTAGATGAATACAGTAACACACGCGTCCCATGCGATCGGTGTCAACCATTATCAGTTTCAATAAAGTATTCCAATCATCACAAGCATAACATGCAATCAGTATTCAGCAGCATCAGGATTCAAACAACGCATGCATCAGTATGAATATTATCAGATCCACTACCCAACACTTAATCACATGCAATCAACATTTTATATTTATATCGACTCATAGGTCACATAAACCACACGGTTATCATCATCAATCATTCAGCACTCCCTTTCCATGCAATCATTTGACATTTTCCAAGCTATCGGCATGCATCTCAAGGACGATACTAAACATGCAACGCTCACCCTCACTCATTATGCACCCAGTATTGCACACTCCACATGCAAGTATATCATACAAACAGAATACAGTACAACAATTATCAACACCCGGAACCCGTCCATAACCCATGCATTTAACATGTAAGGTACTCCCCCTACCAACTACGAGACTCCGAGAGACTCCTCTGCCTGGGTGTTGGCCCTTTTTCCTTGCTGCTTCGCTCGATACTTCCACTCGTTCAGGGAAGAAGAAGAAGAAGAAGAACAAGAGAGAAAGAGAAAGAGAAGAAGGAAGAGGAGAGAAATCGAAGAGGGAATTCTGAAGAATGAATGGCAAGGGACCATCGACCACTACATATATGCATGCACAAGGAATGGAAAGGTGGGGTAGGGGAAACGTGAAGCAGCAGTCTGCTCACGTCACCCAGTCCCATCAGCAACCACTAATGGCTAATCACACATAATTAGCACTCACTTGATTAATTAAGTTAATGGTAATTAATTAAACAATTTCCTACTTATGAAATTATTATTTTAATGGCTTTATTTCATCTGGTACTTTGTTTAAAATTGGGATGTTACACACATCATTTCACTATAAACATGGCAGGGCAAGCATGAGTATCATGACATACAATAATCATCAATTATATAACTCATGCAATTTAAATGTAAACTCCTATCCTACCTCAAGGGAAGAACCACAATCCGAATGCTCCGATCATTTTGCACCATCATTCGGAACACAATCTACACAACACACATATATGTATTCATTCAATCATAAGCCATCACAAGGCTTTCATCATAATTCTTAAATAATCACAAACATCCCTTAAGGCTTGGTAATAAGTTCTAGACTTGCCAACACACTAATCCATACACATGTGTTAGGCTTCGGGAATTCCTTTCCCAAAACCAAGATTTTCTAAATCTCAAAAGGGCTAACAAACCCAACAACAATGTCACATCCTTCACCAATATTACTCCCAATCACATATAAGTCATCATAAACCCTTTTAGCTTCTTTGAAGACCCTCATCAATCAACCACATATTATGGCCTAAGGCCTTATCAAATCATAATCTTCTTAAGGCTATGGCTTCATCAAAACCCAACCACCATTATTAATATTCATCAACCATCATTAATGGCTACTTTTTCCTCATCAATATCACTCTCTAACATCCTTAAACACATATTCTACTTACATTTTACATTTCCCCAATTCCTAGGGATAGGGTTTCATTAAAAATCCAACCACCATCATAAACAATCATTATCTTCCACCACCAAACACCATATTTTTGTGTATCCCACTACATCAACACCAAAACACATATTTATCACACCCCACCTTTGGGTTTTGCCTAAAAATGGTTCCTAATCCATAACCCATCCACATAGCTTTCTCAAAAATCATAATGACCCATAACCTAGGGCATAAACTCATTAGAAATTGTGAGAACCTTACCTCAAACCAAGAAAAGAAAGTGGGAGCCAAGAGAAGGAAAGGGAGCATGAAATTCCAAGGAGAGGGAGGAGAGCTTCAAATCACCATTGTTTTCTCCTCCAAGCTTGAAGCAAACAAAAATGGAAGAAGGAGGAAGGGCACACCACACTTGGGTTTTGGAGAATGGAAGAAGAAGAAGAAGAAGAGTGAGAGATAAATAGATGAAAAGAAATTGAATATAGAAGGAGAAGGAGAAGTAACGTGAAGTAAAAAAGGAGAATAGGGGTTTTAGTGTTTTATTTTAGCCCATCACTTAAAGTGCTCTATTTTGAATCAAATAGGATCTCTGTTCGGGCTCAATACTAAATCCAAAAATTATTCAAAGACACATTCGGATTCCTAATAATATTCTTAAAAGCCCTAACGAACAGCATCTCAATCAGAGATACTTGGTCTGACACCTATATTTTAACCGGGTATAAATTTTAACTCTTAAAGCCTTGATAAATCATAAATATCCATAATAAATCCTATTTTTAATTATTCCAACATTTTTGGGACACTCATTAACCCATTTATAATTATTTAATATTTACTCCTTCTATTTAATCATTTTTATAAAATTCGGGATGTTACAATCCACCCCACCTAAAAGAAATTTTGTCCTCGAAATTTAGCATCAATATATATCGTAAGGCCATACCTTAGGCCGCACACCAACAGACTTCGATGACATCATAAATAACATCAGACTTTCCAAAGTCCATTAAGACATGCTCATAAAATTTCCTACATCCAAACGAGTCATACGTCACCTACCACAACTCACCCAATAGAGCTCACATGTTCATACTTAGTATGACCAGAAAGGCTCAGTACATTCAGCATAAGCAGTTACAACCCTACACCTGCAAGGCCTACGTGTTGCTGCATCCAATATACAGGAAGGCATCCCAATCCCGTAGTGGTTACCACAAACACATAAAGTCGATGTATAATTGTATGTTGCCATAATGCCTATGGCATGTAAGGCCATATCGGGACTAATACTTCATATTCCCATTACTCACGTCCGTCACTCTTATTCTAATAACATCAATTCATAAGAGACTTAGTGACTATTCACACAAGTCCATAACTCTCTTATTCATATCTGATTATTGTTATACCGATCATAGATTTTTAATCCTCACAGGGTAAACATCCCATCATTAGACTTCATCCATCTAGAATTCATGATCAAACATCATAGCAATCCTTTATCTCATTCACCTATTATTGGTTATAAATCGATTCAAGCATAAACAGGTTACTAAACTTGCAGGAAATATGCAACTCCGAAGTTAAAATAGAGTTCCCAATCATATAACAAGCTCTCATATTAAGGATTATCCTCACAGTTCATAACCCAAGTCCATAAGCTAGACGCACGACTTGTATCATATGACGTCACTACATGGTTTCTATCATCAACATAGCACCCTTCAAAACAAAAAGGGAGGTAATGTCATAATCAAATTTCCATCTACCAGCCCATGACTACACACGTCATCTACAATACTAAGTCATACCCCAAATCCATCAATTGTCAGGGGTTTACATTCACTATTTGAATTTCCATCATACACACCTTGTAACACCCTAAATTTTAAAAATAAAGGATTAATTGAGAAGATAAATATTAAATAATTATATTTGGGTTATTTAATGTTCCAAAATATTAGGAATAAATGAATTAAGATTTTTAGGAGTTGTCTATGATTTATTGGAACCGGATGAACTGAAAATGACCCCGATTGAAATATGGGTATCAGACCAAGTATCCCTGAATGGGATGATATTAGTCAGGGCCATTAAGAATAGTATTAGGAATCCGATGGAATACTTGGAATAATTTTTGGATATGGTATTGAGCCCAAACAATGACCCAGTACATCATAAAACGATGAATAATTATTGGGGAATTAAAAATAAAGCCAAATGGCCCACTTTTCCCTTCTTATTCCCGTCAGATTTTGGTTCCCTATAACTTGTACTTCACTTTCCTTCTTTTACACTCTTCTTCATTTCTTCTTCTTCTCTCCAAAAACCCTAAGCAAAAGTGGTGGCTTTTCCTCTCCTATTTTCATGCTTGAAGGAAAGCTTGGAGGAGCCTGGAGTTTGAAGTCTCTTCTTTCTTCCTCCTCATTTTCATGTGGATTTTTCCTCTCTTGGAAAACTCTCTCGTTTCTTCTCTCGAGGTAAGATGTTGCTCTTTCTTAAGAGTATGAACTATGGGTCTTTGAGTTTTTATGTGGGAAATGTGAGATGTAAATAGAGAAGCACTTATTGTGTTAAATAACTATTTTTGGTGAGGTGAGATGCTATTGTTAATGGTGAATGGCCATTAATGAAGCTTAATGGTTATTAGGAACCATTAATGTAGGAAACCGGTGTTGGGTTCAATAATGAATGTGCAAGATAATAAATGCAAACACCTAAACCGTGGTGGTGGTGGCTGAACAAGTGAAATAAATGAAATTGAGAGTTAAGGCGCCGAATGTCACCAAGTAAATAAATATGAATGTTAGGACGATGTGGTTGAATGGGAAATTGATTGTGTGATATATTATGATGTTGGAGATAACCCCGGCTACGTGGTGGAACCTTCTGACCGCAGCGATTACTACTTCTCTTGAGGTAGGAGGGGGTAACTATTCTAAATGCATGATTTCATCCATTCTTAATGTGAAAATATGTGTATATGATTGTGCTTGTTGATTTCCTGTATGGAAAATGTAATGATTTCATGATTTGAGTGCATTTAGAATGATTGATGTTGTGTGGCATGTATTTGGATGATGAGTGTGTTATTGCATTGAACTGAGCCGGAGTCAATGACCCAGTGTGGGATCAGCCACTAGAGTTAGTAGATGGCTGAGGTTTTAGACCAGTGCTGTATGTATCTGGCATGATTATCCAGTATCCCAGTGAGGGGAGACCAATTTTATTGACTGATGTTTTACTTACTAAGTCTGTATTGTGTACAGAATGGATGAAGTGATATCCGTACTCTGGTATCGGTATAGAGGTCGGATTAGACATCGTGTTAAATATGGTGATGAAATATGTTATGATGGTTTGAGATCATGTCTGAATTAAAATCAATCATGTGAAATGTCCAAATATTGTATATGTGAATGGATAATGTGATTGCCACTAACTGTCGATGTATGTGTCCTAATGAAAATTTATAAGGGTTGAGAATGTTGAAATTTACTAAGTGGTGGTCGTGAATTGTGTGACACCCCAAAAATTGGGGTAAAATTTTTTTTTCACGATTCATAATATCATTAATTTATGGAAAACATAAGTGGAGAAGCTGTCATTCAATACCCTGGATCTAAAAAGACCTAACTCATATACGAAGATATGAAAAGGCAAGTTAAGGGAAACAACTTTTGAGGAATTCTCAATTGAAAACAGTGGAAAATTTATTTAAATTGCTGCTATATAATTGGGTTTGAAGAGATTAAACATCATAAAGATTAATGACCTCAAAATATATCCAAAGGGTTCATAAGTTGGTTTAGGATGAAGGTCATATATAAAGAAAATGAAAAGTGATCAAGGCAATGCAATTTGGAGGACCAGGATATCCCTCGCTCAAGTGAGAACCACACTCGCTTGAGCGAGTCCCAAGGGAGCGCTCGGGGGAGACATAGGGTGAGCTAAGCGAAAGAAATAAGAGAAGGATCAGGGGCCGACTCGCTTGAGCAAGCCCCGTCTCACTTGAGCGAGATCCTCAGAAGCCGCTTGGGCAAAGCAAGCGAGCGTGGGCGAAAATCATCCAAAATCTACCCAACGCTCACTCGCTCGAGTGAATGCCACCTCTAAAAGCCTTTCGCTCAAGTGAAATTTGACCAGTGGAGAATTCCCTCCCTCTCGCTCGGGCGAGATCCAACTCGTCTGGGCGATTCGAGTGGCTAACCCCTGATGCCAGGGCAGTCTCGCTTGAGGGAGAGACACTCTCGCCTAAGCGAGATTTGGCCAGTAGCCAAATATCATGCAGGGGGATTCTCGCTTGAGCGAGATTATCAGTAAAAACGCAGGGAATAAACGAATCAAATAACACATTATACCAAAACTCAATTTAATCCATTCCACTTAAATTTATTACATCTCATTTATCATATTCAGCATTAAAAGCTTGTTCCAATCTATCTTACTCATAAATTTACCTTCCAATTCATGAATTACATTCCAATCTAACTTACTACTCAACATGATCTATAAAGTGCAATTTTTCATGTAAACTATCATTCATCCATAAGTTTCAACTACATCAAGCTTCATTTTCATTATCCAAATAAGGCCAAGGTCATTAATGAAAATGAGCCATAAACTCTGAGCTCTCATTTTCCTACATGACCTTCTATAATCATCATTGTCTATTCATCATCCATACTAATGTCTATACCAATCCTTGGCTATACAAAACATTCTTTATAACTATATACATTACAAAAATTCAAGTAAGACCCACAAACTTAAAACAATTGCCGGCCAAGGTATTCTTTACCCAAAATAGGCTTCCTTCACACCTCTTCTCCATACAATAGCTCTATAGGCAAGCCCTACAACACAGGAGCTAAAAAGATATACCACATGGAGAGTGAGTATACTTTCTCAATGATGAAAATCTAACAATTGTGATAATATATACATGAATGCAATATAAACATCTTCCCCTTAAGAGAAGTGCAATCAACACAAAATCAATCATTCATCAAATTCATTGAACACACATATCCATTTAGATTCACAAGGTTACATGTACCATTAGCCCAATTACAGTTAGTAATTAAAAAGGGAGTTCCACCTACTCCTCACACAATCTCCTCAACAGGATACCACTTTATGCCATGCTTCTATGGCTAATGCACATGCTGGTGTTTAAGATGCATATGCATGAATCTGATTACATTTCCTCAGGTGATTGCAACCACCATAATCATTCATTCATTCAAATTGGTTTCCCGCCTCGTAAGGGGTACTCCCTCTAGCAGCCTCGCAAGGTGCTTTCGTGATCGCAACCACGTTCAACAATTCATAATGGTTTCCCGCTTCGCAAGGGGTACTCCTACCTCATGATCGCAACCACGAGCATACAATCTCAATGGTCCCGTAGGGCCTTTCATTTCAATTACTAGGTGATCGCAACCACCGGTCCAATAATCAAAGAAACTCACAAGCCCTTTATAGTCCAACATCAAGTGATCGCAACCAATTTTCAACATCATCATGATATGCATGCCATGCTATGTATGCAACAATGCTCATGCATGCCTTTACTGTTGGTGTATGCACTACGAGCTATTAATGTATCAATTTTAACTTATCATTAAAATTAGTATTTTCAGTTTTAGACTAATGCTATTTATCCTGGAATAATAGGTCATATGAGAATTATTCCTAAAACATCCCTAATCAAGTATTTACATGGGGACATGTAAATACATTAAGATTAGTGTGTGAATGTGTTGATGATTTGATCTCACAAATCATGGATATATGATATCAAGTCTTTACACGGGTACACATTAAGAGTAATGTTGTACTGGACAGACCCACCATGAGAACGTTGCATGGATCGTTACATGAGTATCATAAATAGTTCTCAATGTGATAATGGTATATAGTCCTTTGACCTGAAGTCACTATGATTCCTACATAAGGAGTTTATTGTTTTAATACAATCAAATGTTATCTGTAATAAGATGACCATAAAGATTGTGATTAGGCAATAGATAAATTATGCAGAGGGATGTAAGTGATGTAGATGAAATTTGTCTCTCCTATGTGACAGGAGTGATATCTATGGGCCACTTGATGGAGTGAGACTAATGAAAATGGCCATGCTAGGATGAATAAATATTAGATATTTATTCTGTAAAGTCTACTCTGGTATCAAGTAAAATGAATTGGGCTATACAAGGATGACGACGACCATGCCTTGGGCCCAATTAGATATCGTGACAAAAGGAATAAATATATAAAATAATTATCACTTATAGGTCATGTCGATGATAAATAATATTCAGACATAATGATGTATTGCTAGATACCGCTCTTATTTTATATTAATAATAAAATAGTTTATTATTAATATAACTCAATATTTTACCTATAGGGTCACATACATAGAGTAAGCCCAACAGAAGATAGTTTTATTTTAGTTGGACTGAAAATAAAACTATTTGGGCCTAAATCATTTAGAATGAGTCAGGAGCCCAATGTTTAATGAGAGCTCAGGTCAAGACCTAGCCTATATATAGAGCATGAGATTCTCATAGGTTGCTGCTCAGAAATTAGACCATAAACAAATTTCCGTACTAGCATTCGGAGCTCTGTTTTTTCTGGTGGGAGTGCTCGTGCGGACTCCTAAGGGCGAAGCTACAATTGCTTCGATCGAGGAACTCGTTCTGCGTCTACAAGAGGTAAACCCTAATTAAAATTTTTAATTTAGCATAATGCCTTGAGACATTTGTGTTTGCAATTCTTTTAGGAATCCTTTGTGTTTCCGCTGCCTGACCCTAATGGGATTCCCTAACAGTGGTATCAGAGCCAGGTTGCAAAGCTATATTTTGGGCATTTGTTTACGTTTCATGATGGCATGTTTTTCATTCCGCAAAAGCTTTTAAAAATTTTGATTTATGAGATCGTTTTCTTGTTATAAGCTTTATGTTCTATTTTGTAAAATTATTTGTAAAACTTGTTTTGAAAAATATTCAAGCATGTTATGTATGAAATAATATCATGATTCATATGCGCATATGTTTTCTGTAAATTGTATTAGATACTGTTTATAGGCTTTCTCATTTGAAGTATGCGTTTCTGTTATTTTAGAGGTTTGTATGATATTTACGTTTTCAATTTTCGTATGTAATACATGGGTTGAATTCGTTAATATTCTTTGTTGTCATACAAACTGTGTTTTGATAATGCGTTGATCTGCGAGTATGAATAGTTCATGTTGTGGGGCGTCAAGTGATAAGGTTTAAGTGTTAAACCTTGGCCGTTCCTTAACCTAGGGTTCAAACGTTGAAACCTAGCCAGCCATCATGAGAAAGGTACAATTTGAATTCTAGATTTTGAAACCCTAGACGGCGCTGCCTACATGTGCCTTGACGGCTGCGTTGTGAAGTGTTCGCAACAAGGAATTAGGGTTTCAAAGTGGTGAAACCCTAGCTGAAATTTTAGAGCTGTTAATGGTCAGTGGGACGTTCTGGCTAGGAAAGACTTGGTACTTAAGCGGTCATACCGGACCCACCTCTCTTTCCTGGGAACTAACCTGACTATAGTACTAAATTTTCGGGTCGGGGCGCCCCTGTACATTCTCTACGTAGCGCCTTATTACCGACCCACGTGTTTAATGGCCGTTTAAAAATTATTTTTTAATGCTTTCAAATGGGTTATAATTAATTAATTAACACGTTGCATGGTGAATGGTTATGGTCTTAGTTATTTTATTTAAATACAGCCTGTGTGTTGTGCCTCTCTTCACTCTGTTGTATTTCTTTTATCAACCCTTCACTCGTATGTAAAGTGAGTTTCTTTAAAATCTTGTAATCTTGATCGAGCCAACAAAGTAGAGACCTAGAAGAAAACTAAAGTGGTGACTCTAAGCGCTTTTGTCTTTGAAAGGAACCAAGGAGTGGTGACTCCAAGAGGATGGTGGGTTCAAGAAGTAGGACTTCATGAAGCCTTGGCATATAGTTCCTTTAGGTTTATTTATTTATTTATTTATTCTTTTAGGAAGACCATAACCATCTCACAATTTCGTTTGCATGCTTTGGGGATAATTTTATTGTGTAACATTCTAATAGAGCATTAATGGGCAAGTCAAAGGTAATGGCTGATTAACTAAAAGTGGCATGGAATGAGAATGCCGAATGCATACAGTGTTGGACGCTGATGATTATAATCATATGCATGTGATTCACCATTGAAATGCCGAATGCATACAGCGTGGGATGCTTATTATAGAAATGGTAATCAAATGAATATGTATGAGATATAAAGATGAGAATGCCGAGTGCATACAGCGTTGGACGCTGATGATTATAATCATATGCATGTGATTCACCATTAAAATGCCGAGTGCATACAGCGTGGGACGCTTATTATAGAAATGGTAATCAAATGAATATGTATGAGATACAAAGAAAGACCTTGGGTTGGACTCAAGGCAAGCCTACCGAGTTGGACTCGGGGCTGCCTGTAACACTTTCGTTGTCGCTTAGAGTGACTGTGTTACATGAGAGGGCAAACGGTTTGGTACCAGTAAAACGGCCGGATCAGCTTAGAGCTGAGAAAAAGGCTTGGAGCCTATGTTGCAAAAAATTAATAAGGAACAATCGGATCCGACTGAATAAATGTGTGCACACTGAAACTGTTGCCGAGTGCAATGTGTCTTGTATGTTTATGTGTATATGTTATTGAGAATAACATGATTAATATAGCCCTGAATGATTTAAGTGAATTCCGACTGAATGAATTGAATAATCCCGAGTGGATGATGTTGTGTGAATATTTATATTGAATGGCAGTGTATGTTATTGTTGATTGAGATATGTAATTGCATAATTAAGAACTTGAGGATTAATCCGAGTCAATAACTGTCATTTAATATGTAAAATGCTCACCCCTACTGTGGCTATATTTTCAGTGGATATCAGTCGGGATGGAGAATGACGAGTGAACGTCAACTGTGTGAAGAGTATTGTATATGTGTAGTGTACATAATGTTTATAGATATGATATAGCCTTGGCCTGCTCTTATGAACTTTGTCTTGTTGGACACATATTTATATATATGAATTTGAACTACCCAGTATTCTGAGTATATGTTATATACGATGTTATAAAGTTGTTGAATTATCTAAGAAGTACTGTTATAGGAAAAATGTCAAGGATCAAATGGTTCCGTGTGAGATACAGTTCAGGGAGCCTTTCCCGAGTGAATGAAGCTTAGAATAATTCCGAGTGAGATGTATTCGGTGGGACTACTTCCGAGAGAAGAATAGTCAAGATATCTCTGAGTAAAACATAGCTGGGAGAACCTCTTCCGAGGGAAGAAGGGTTTAATACCCCCGAGTGGGAATTGACTGAGAGAATTTCTTCCGAGGGAAGAGCGGTCAAAACATTTCTGAGTGAAACCCATCTTAGTAAACCTATTCCGAGTGGATAGGGTTCAAATATTTTCGAGCAGGTCTTAACCTAGTGAATTATTCCGAGTGAAGAGAGGTTAGAGTATTTTCGAGTGAAACTTGATTAAGGAGATCACTTTCGAGGGAAGAAAGGTGAAGGTGTTTTCTGAGTGAAGGGAGATTAAAATATTCCCGAGTGAAGAATGGGTAAAACACTTCTGAATGAATTGAGGTTGAAGTGCCTTCGAGTGATGTATGACTGGGGAAAAATACTTCCGGGTGAAGGAAGGTTTATAGATCCCAAGTGGAAATAACCGAGGGACTCATTTCCCGAGTGAAGATTAAAACGCTTCCGAGCGAACCACGTTTGTGAGGAGATCATCTAAGTGAAGAGTGATAAATTTCCGAGTGAGGCATAGTTCGATGGGAATATTCCCGAGTGGAAGGTGATCCCAATTCCGAGTGATGGAAAATACCGAGTGAGAGACTCACTCCAGTGAGTAGGTCTCGCTCAAGCGTTATCCGCTGGTTACGCTTAACCAAATCAGGGTCTTGCCAAACGAGTGGCACCCTGACCCGTTTCCTTTTTCCCAACTCATGATGAGCGTGAAAAATTTTCCCCCGATCTCAGTTGTCTGTTATTTAAGTCGGGATCTTTCATTTTGGTATTAGAGTGGACTTAAAAGGTCCAAGGCCAAGGAATACTACTAAATGCTATAAGATTGTTTGAAATTATGATAAACTGTAAGTGTGGAACTGTAATCCGATCGGATTGTAGATAGTTGAAGTGTTCTTATCCTTAAAGTAATGTCCATTTCAGGATAAGATATGGCCAATCGTCACGGTATGGATGCTATGGCCGTGACGTTTCAGCGTTTCACTGATATACTTGAGAGGCAAAACCAACCTTGAGTTGATGACAATCAGGGCTTAGATCGCTTTCTGAAGAGAAAGCCGAGTGAATTCTAGGGGGGGATTCAATCCTGAGCCAGCTTATACGTGGATTCAGGATCTGGAGAGGATCTTTAGCAGCCTTCAATGCACTGAGGCTCAGAAAGTTGAATATGTCGTGTACATGCTTCGTGCTGAAGTTGAGAATTGGTGGAAGATCACCAAAGCAAGAATGATAGCTGCTGGAACCCAGTTGATCTAGGAGAACTTTAAGGCGTATTTTCTGGAGAAATACTTTCCCGATACCATGAGGAGTCGGAAAGAGTTGGAGTTCATGGAACTGAAGCAGGTATCTATGACTGTGGAGGAATACGCTGCTAAGTTCGAGGCACTATGTCTGTTCTATCCTTCATTTCAGTAGCTCGGAACCGAGGGTTCCAAGTGCATAAAGTTTGAAAGCAGATTGAGGCCTGAGATTAAGAAAGCTTTCAGGCATCAGGAAATTTAAAGTTTCCCTGTGCTGGTAAACAAGTGTCGAATTTTTGAGGAGGATGATAAGGCTCATCCGGGCCAGAGTAACAAGACTGGAACTTCCTTGAAGCCACAACAGCCTAGCTTCAAGAAACTGGGCAATGCTGGTAGAGGCGGACCCTCCTCTAGATTCAGAGGTCGGGGAAATTGTGGTGGTCGTTTTGGGGGTCGTCTCAGGGACGGCAAATGCTTTAAATGTGGTGGTGACCACTTTGCTCGGGATTGTGATGTTGGAAATGATGTCATGTGCTTTCATTGTAATGAGAAAGGGCATGTTCGCCCCGACTACCCTCAGCTGCGACAAGCAAATGTTAATGCACATCGTGGAGGCTTCCGAGGAAGAGGCCGTGGAAACGGTGGCCGAGGCAATGGAGCTCGGGGTAACATGATGTTTGTTCCAAATAACCGTGGGAGAGAAGAGAGATGGTGATGAAAATGGAGGGAGAAGGAAGGAGAACTTCAAATCAATGTCACCTCCTTCAAGCTTGGAGAAAACAAAAATGGAGGAGAAGAGTGGACACACCACTTGCTTAGTTTTTTTGGAAGGAGAAGAAGAAGAAATGAAGGAGAAGAAGAAGAAGAAAGTGTTTGCCTAAATTGGTTTAGCACATCCACGAGAAAGAGAGTGAAAAGTGAGGTTTTATTTTGAGTTTTTAATCTTTCATTTAACTCTTCCGTTTTTAAACAAACAGGCTCTCTGTTCGGGCTCAATACTTTATCTAAAAATTATTCCAAATACATATTTGGATTCCTAATAATATTATCTATAGCCCTGACCAATGGCATCTCAATCAGAGATACTTGGTCTGACACCCATATTTCATTTGGGTTAGCTTTCTGCTTATCCGGTCCCAATAAATTACTAACAGTTTTCAAAAATTTTAATTAAATTATTTCCAATATTTTGGGACATTAAATAGTTTGTATTCAATTATTCAATATTTATTTCATTAAATTAATTCAATTATTCAATAGTGGGCGGCGGCTCTATGGTGAGCGAGTTACCTCTATGATAATTATTGAAAATATAAGGATATGTATATTTGATATTACCTTGTGAATATGTGTATTCGGACATGTATTGTACTGAGAAGTAGTGATGTGTCATGTGTGTGGCGTTATCCTGAATTTGAATGTAATACCCCATGCATAAATCTCATCATAATGTATGACTTTAATTCATTTGGATTATGTTACTCACCTCCTTGTTGCCATTTTTAAGGTTGATGTAGGTGCGATGAACCCCTACTCTTTTTGGAGGTCGAGTATTGGAGAAGGTAAATATGAAAGGAGATGTGAACGAGCCTTGACCGGCATATATGTATTCAACTTGTATGCTTATTTTGAAATTAATTTGATAACAGATGATTTTGGGAGGTCATGTAGGAAAATTATATCGGATGTGTATGCCTAATTTTCATTAATGACCTTGAAAATGTATTAACGATATTATTATTATTATTATTATTTATGAAAATATATTCTTTTGTTAAAATAAACCGATGATGTACCTTTCATCCTCTCTTGGTAAATGTTTTAATCAATCTTGAAATTATTTTATCTTCCATTTTTGCCTTATGGCGGCCTCAAGTCCAGTCGTCCGAGGTGCACTCTGATACCGTCCTCATATCTTTATATATGAGATTGGTTATTCAATGATCTGGGGTAATTACTTAGTATTTTATATATTGAATTCCTTCTACTTTTAATTATTTTAAATTGCAAAAAATTAACCCCTGTTTTCAAATTCGAAATCGGGGTGTTACACACTAGCTCTAGCCTCAGCAACTGATGTAGGATCTTCTTCTAGCTCCTTGAAGAAGGGTGGATCTAGGGCTCTTTTCTTCTTCTAACCTCCATAAGCCTTTGTTGAAGCTTCTTGCTCTTGAAAACTGAAATGGAAAAGGGAAGGAATGTCTCAAGACTACACAGATTTTGAAGGGAAAAAGAGAAAGAAAAACATGGAAATGGAAGGGAGAAAAGGAGAAGGATGGGAGATAGAATGGAGGAGGTGAATGGGAGGCCACTCCTAAGGGAGATAACTCCCTAGAATTCGCCACCAAGAGGGAGGAGACCCCTTGGATGAGAGCTTGCTAGAGCTCACTCTAACCTAGAGAGAAAGGAGAGCTTCTCTCACTAAAAACTCACTCTTGAAAGTGTGAAATCTCAAATGGTATTAATGTGTGTCAAAATACAAAAGGAGAGCTATTTATATAGAACTTAGGGAATTTTGGCCAAGTTCCTCCTAAATGGGCCTCTCCATGATGCCTAGGCCCAACAGAGCTTCTAGAGAAGAGTATGGCCTATACATGGCCCAAAGTGAGAGTAGATGGCCCAAAAGTGGCCCAAGTGACCTTGCAAGGCCCAGATGAAACCTATAAGCCTAGAGAATCTAACTAAGGAGTATATTACAAGTAGAGTATGAATAGATCCTCAAGAAGTCTTCATTCGGCTTGGGCCTACTCAAGGAGAGGAAGGAAGATAAGGCCCGATGTGTTATTCAAGTGGCATCAATACTCAAGAGGGGGGTGAATTGAGTGTTTAAAAACTTTAACTTGGAATGCCTTTGAACTTGGTTCTTTATGCAATGTTAATGAGATATATAGAAATTTATAAGCAATAATAATGCAACACACAGAAATTGGTTTGATTTGACATAAAGAACTCCTAGAGTTAAGTGAAACTTAACAGAGAAATGAGAATCAAGAGAGAATAATGGTTCAGTAATTTTATCAAACAGTTGGTGTACAATGGTTAAGTTCATTCCTAGGATCACAATTAACTCAACCAATCAACTCAGGCAATTCAACAAATAGTTTGTATGCACAAGCAAGTAAAGAGTTCAAGGTAAGAAGAAATGCAAACCAATTTAACGAGTTCCACCAATCCGGTGTACGTCTCGCCTTCAAGCAACCCACTTGAAGGATTCTACTATTGAAGATTTGAGATACAAGCTTTGAGCAATTGTCTCCTAGTGTCCCACACTTAAGAACCCAATTCTCACAAGCAAAGGGCACTCCACCCAATCTTACAATCTCTCAATACCCAAAGGTTGAACCCCAACCTTTGTGACCACTCAACCTAGAGTGAATACCTTGGTGTTTTGGTGTTTAGATTATAAGATTATACTCTCTCAATAGAGTGGATAAGCAAATAAAAGTTCTCACAATTTTCTAACTCTCAACAAGAGAGGATATAGAAGTTCTAAGCTTAAAGTTTTAGAATATAAAAAGAAAATGAACTCACTAAGCACAAATGCAAGTATAGATTGATTGCCTCTAGTTATTGTGTGTTGTGCTTGAGTTATAGGTCCATTTATAGAGCTTTGAAGGTCTTCCTAGCCGTTTTAAATGAGCTTCAGGTTGTCCCTTTGCATAGTGGGTGTTTAGATCTTTGTTTCCCACTCAAAAATGTCCTTTTAATGGTGTTTCCCTCTATCTAAATCGATTCAAGCATTGGTGAATCGATTCAGGCTATTCTGTTTTAAATTCCTGGGCTGTCAGCTTCGTGTGAATCGATTCAGGGTCTGGTGAATCGATTCAGGACATTTTGTTTTCATGATTTTGGGACTTCCAGGCCTTTGAATCGATTCCTACGTGTGCGAATCGATTCAAGCCTTTCTGTTTGGTTTTTTCCATGCTTTTTGATGTTCCTTTGATGCATTATGGTTCCTTTCCTTGATCTTCATGTATTACTTTCTTGATTCTTTGATCATTTTGGAGCGTGTTCTTCATGGTTTCTTGATCTTTGCTTTGTGTTTCATCAAATCCCTCTTTGTGTATTCCTTTGTTTTGTTCCTTGCATTTTGATCCATGAAGTCTTTTCTTATTCTTGTGCATTTGTCATTATCAAAATTTGTTTACAATATGCAAATACACTCTCCCCTTTTTTGATGATGACAACTAATTTCCATCTCCTGGGGTGTTAGTATCAATGTAAAATGAGAAAGGACCACTTGTTGAATAATTTCAAGTTTTTAGAACAGAGTGTGTCTCCCTCTTTGTTTTTTAGTTTGATATGTATTGAATCATTACATTCATTCATATTCATCTCATTATACATTACTCTTATCATTCATATGCATTACTCTCCCCCTTTGTCATTATCAAAAATAATGTAAGCTTTAGGGAAAGAAAAGAAATATTCATTGCATAACAAGGATTAATTACCATCAAGTTTGAACAAGCGTGAAAATCAATCAACATAAAATCAAAGCCATATAAAATTTAACAACCAAAAGGCCATATAAGGGTAACAAAGATTAAGCAAGACAACCATAAAACATATTTAACTAATGTCAAGCATAATTTAGAAAAGAAAACCAACTAAGGCTGAGGAAATTGGAGGCTGGAGATTTGGGTAGCAAGCTCTGTGTAGCGTTCCTCCATGTTTGCTTCGAGCTTATCAAGCCTGGTGTTGATATTTTCTTCCATGGCATCAAAGCGATGATCCATATGAGCAGTGAGATGAGCAAAAAGTTCATCAGCAGAAGCAAGTAGAGGAGGTGGAGGAGCAGCAGTTGCATTATCATGATTTCCAGCATGCGTAGCACGAGGACGGTGAAGATACTGCCAAAGTCCATGATACTCAATGATGTTCAACTTTGTGAGATGAGATTTCCCAATGGGTCCTTTTTTTCTAATCAGTTCTTTGACTTTGTTTCTCAGATCCACCTTGTAGTAACGAAGTAGCTTGGTAATGAAGATCACATATGGGAGACGAGTGAGATTTTGAGCATCGAGCATGTGAGGCCTCACAATGTTGATCCAATTTATTTCTTTTTGGTTGAGGATGGCCCAAAGCATTAGAATTTAAGACTCGTTGATTCATGCATAATTTCCACCTAATTGGAGGATGATCTTTACTAGAACATAGTGCAAGAGACGGTGTTCAATGCTCAGTGTGCCAACTGTACTTGCAGGGGAGGTGAGATTGAAGAATGCTTTTGCCTCTAATGGGGTGTAGTTCAACCAAGGAGAGGGTTCTTTACCAAAGAAGTGATCATCACTTATAGGAAGTTTTCCAACTTTGTTTATGACTTCATTGTCAAGAACAATGGTCTTGCCTTTCACTTTGGCATAATATCGACCATCTTGTAGGCGCAATGTGGAGTAGAAGACACGGATCAATTCGGGGTATATAGCAATCTCATCAAGAGCCATGAATCCAACAAGTTCTTGTTGGTGAAGAGTAGTAAGGAGAGGAAGACTAGAGGATTCAAAGAATGCAACATCAATCCAATATGGTGAAATCAATTATTTTTCTAAAAAGGTGTTTTGGTACCTTTCTAATTCCTTTTGTATGGTGAAGAAGCGTGACAAATTGGAATGTTGAGGTATGGAGGAGCCAGCAATATTTGCCCTTTGTTTCTTCCTTGGTTGAGAAGATGAAGCCATGAGAAATAGAGGTTTGGAGAGGAGGTTTTTTTTGAAGAGAGAGAAGTATTTTTAGAGAGAAAGAGGCGAAAGAGAGTAAGAGAATTTGAGTGGAATGAAGAAATGAGCCCAGAACAGCGTAAAATAGGCAAAATTAGTCATGTGAATCAATTCAAAGTAACTGTGAATCGATTCAGACATTGCTAGTTGTGGGAAACAGGGGGCATCAGGGGTTTGAATCAATTCGACCTGCGCATGAATCGATTCAGACCTCTTTATTTGTGAAAAATTGGAGAATCGGGTCTTTGAATCAATTCAGGGGATGGTTGAATTGATTCCATTGATTCTGTTTCCCTTTGAATTGCAGTTTTGAACTGCTGAATCGATTCGAGGCATAGGGCAACACTTTTGGATCATTAAAAACTTCATTTTTATTACTCTTTTTGCCTTCTAATTCAATCAAACACTTATGAGCAACATCTTACTCAATCATTTGTGTAATTTAAGACTCAATTAATGCATTATTCATACATAAGAATCATGAATTTTATAAAACAATCAATTTAATCAACATTTATGATTCATAAGGTGATTATTATACCAAGGAAGATCAAATTATATACACATTCAACTTTCATGCTATAATATTAAGAAACATCTATAGACAAATTTCATACCAATTTATTTGAAAGAATGTAACTAATTAGACATCTTTAAAATTCCTAATTCTCTCCTAATGTTTATGAATTGTTCCTTTGCAAGTGGTTTTGTGAATATATTAGCTAATTGCTTAGAGGTTTCAACATGTTCAAGCACACAATCACCCTTTAACACATGATCTCTAATGAAATGGTGTCTTATCTCAATATGTTTGGTTCTAGAATGCATCACTGGATTCTTTGAAATGTTAATGGCACTTGTATTATCACATTTAAGAGGCCGATGGTTTAAAACAACACCAAAATCTAGAAGTTGTTGCTTCATCCAAAGGATTAAGGCACAACAACTACCAACTGCAACATACTCTGCCTCAGCTAATGATAATGCAACACTAACTTGTTTCTTGCTATGCCAAGATACAAGAGAACTACCAAGTAAGTGACAAGTACCACTAGTACTTTTTCTATCAAGTTTACATCCTGCAAAGTCAGAATCAGAGTAACCAACAAGAGTGCATTCAACCCCTTTGGGGTACCATAAACTAACATCTTAAGTTCTAACCAAGTATTTCATTATTCGTTTCACGGCAGTTAAGTGGGATTCTTTTGGACATGCTTGATATCTTGCACACATACAAACAGCAAACATGATATCCGATCTACTGGCGGTTAAGTAAAGTAAGGATCCAATCATACCTCTGTATTTTATGAGTTCTACATCCTTACCTTTCTCATCCTTATCCAAATAACATGAGGTGCCCATAGGTGTGGCAATTTCATTTGCCTTGTCCATGTTGAATTTCTTTAGCAATTTTTTTCAATATTTAGATTGGCTAATGAATGTACCTTTTTTGGTTTGCTTAATTTGCAGTCCAAGGAAGAATGTAAGTTCTCCCATCATGGACATTTCAAATTCATCCTGCATTAACTTAGCAAACTCCTTGCAAAGTGATTCATTAGTGGCACCAAAAATAATATCATCCACATAGATTTGTACCAATAGTATGTCATTCTTTTTGTGCTTAATGAATAATGTTGTGTCAACCTTTCCTTTTTCGAAGTTGTTTTCTAAAAGGAATTTGCTTAACCTTTCATACTAAGCTCTTGGAGCTTGTTTTAAACTATACAAGGCTTTTCTTAGTTTGAAAAATGATTTGGAAATTGATAGTTTTCAAAACCAGGAGTTTGATCAACATATACTTCTTCATGAATATAACCATTCAAGAAGGCACTCTTGACATCCATTTGGTACAATTTGAAATCTCTACAACATGCAAAGGCTAATAATAATCTAATAGCTTCTAGTCTAGCTACAGGAGCATACATTTATTCATAGTCAATTCCTTCTTCTTGATTGTAACCCTTAGCTGCTAGCCTAGCTTTGTTTCTAGTTATTACTCCATTCTCATCTAGCTTGTTCCTAAATACCCATTTACTTCCTATTATTTGGTGATCATTGGGTCTTGGCACTAGTTCCCAAACTTCATTTCTTTCAAATTGATCTAGTTCTTCTTGCATGGCCAATGTCCAGTGTTCATCAATAATAGCTTCATCAATGGTTTTAGGTTCAATTTGAGAAACAAATGCTAAATGATTGCAAGTATTAAAAGAGCGGCGAGTACTTAACCTTTAGGGTTATCACCTATAATATTGTCCAAAGGATGGTCTTTTGAGGTGATCCACTCCTTTTGTTGAGCTTGATCATTTTGTGTTGCATCTCCTTCATTTTTGTTTTCCTCTTTGTCATTCAAGCTTAATTCTTGGAGAGTACCCATAAGGTCATCAACATCTTCCTTTCTTGGAGGGTTATGGCTATTTTCATCAAATTTCACATGAATTGATTCTTCAATAGTATTAGTTTGTTTGTTAAAGACTCGATAAGATTTGCTTGATGATGAATATCCAAGAAAGATTGCCTTATCAGCTTTTGTATCAAACTTTCCTAGTTTATCCTTTCCATTGTTAAGTACAAAGCATTTGCATCTAAAAATATGAAAATAGGAAATATTTGGTTTTCTACCTTTGTAGAGTTCATAGGGGGTTTTCTTTAAAATAGGCCTTATCAAACATCTATTCATAACATGACAAGCGATGTTTACCGCATCAGCCCAAAAATGTTTTGCAACATTATTTTCATTTAACATGGTTCTTACAAGCTCCACCAAAGATCTATTTTTCCTTTCAACTACTCTATTTTGTTGTGGAGTTCTAGGAGCTGAAAAATTATGACTAAAACCATGTTTTTCACAAAATTTTTCAAATAGTTGATTTTTAAATTCTCCCCCATGATCGGTTCTTATAGATGCAATCTTTGAATTTTGTTCATTTTGGATAATCTTGGCTAGTTTCTTGAATGCATGATATGCTTTATTTTTATGAGCAAGAAACATGGTCCATGTATATCTACAATAGTCATCTACAATTACAAGACCATAGTAATTGCCACCAAGGCTCTTGACCTTAGAGGGTCTAAATAAATCCATGTGCAAAAGTTGTAAAGGCCTTTGAGTTGAAACAATATTTTTGGCTTGAAATGATGCCTTTACTTGTTTTCCCTTTTGACATGCATCACAAAATTTATTTTCAAACTTTAGCTTTGGCAAACCAATCACTAATTCTTTAGAAACAAGTTTATTTAGATGGTCTATATGTATATGAGCTATTCTTCTATGCCATAGCCATGATTCATCCTCTCTAGTCATGAAGCATTGTACATCATTTGAGGACAAGCAATCAACATCAATCATGTAAATGTTATCAACTCTTTGACCAATAAACTTTACCTCTTTATTTTGCTTATTTTCAATTATACAACCATTTGATTCAAATATTACTCTATATCCTTTGTCACATAATTGGCTTATGCTAAGCAAATTATGTTTGAGTCCTTCTACATATAATACATCATTGATTGAAGTGGAAGAATTTTTACCAATTTTCCTAATGCCAAGAATTCTTCCTTTGGTATTATCCCCATAGGTGACGCTTCCTTTTCTTTTAGGTGTGAATGATGTGAACTTGCTTATATCACTCGTCATGTGCTTTGAACACCCACTATCTAAGTACCAATGGGTATTGCTTGCCTTGAAACATACCTACAAAACAAGATTAGTTTAGAGAACTTGGTACCCATTTTATGTTGGGTCCTTTTTGGTTAGCTTGTGGTAATGTTCCTTTGGGAACCCACACCTTTCTTACCACTTTTGGTCCAAGTTTTATAATATGGCAATTTAAAGCATTATGTCCTGTAGCACCACAATGATTGCATTTACTAAATGGTGATGAAGATTTTCTAGGTGGTACAAAGAAGTTCTTGTAATGCTTTTCCTTCTTAGTGGGATTATATCCTAATCTGGTTTTGTCAAACATGCATCGTTGATTTCTAAGTAAAACATTTAAATTATCTCTAACATTTTTGAATTTCTCAAGAGTTATATTCAAGTCTAGGACTTTCGTTTCTAGATGATCACATTTTACAACAAATTCACATGGTTTGTTCTTGGAACAAGGTTGAGCATTAGATACTTTCTCTTTCAAGCATTCATTTTCTTTACTAATCTCCATAAGATGCATTTCTAGAGTATCAATGGTTTTTCTAGACAGATTATACTTGTTTGAGATTTTAACAAATTTGTCATATGATTCCTCAAATGCATCAAGTAATTCTTCTCTATCTAAGTCAAGAAAATTTAACTTATCATCTTCATTTTGATGATTTTCCATAAGGCATAGGTTGGCTTCCTCATTGTCTGATTCTTTTGAGCTACTCACTTCATTTTCATCCCAAGTAATGTAAGCTCTTCTTCTTCCTCTTTTCTCTTTGTTTTTCTTCTTGAAGCTTGGGCAATCCACCTTGAAATGCCCTTCCTTACCACACTCAAAGCAATTTGGTGAGGAAAAATTTTTATTTGAGATCAGTTTCTTACCTTAAGACTTGAAGCCCTTTTGGAAGCGTTTATTTCTCAAATTTTCTGAAACGTTTTACAAATAATCCAAATTCTTCTTCTTTATCCAGCTCGTCATCGGATTCATTTTCATTGATTGAAGTGGCCTCGAGAGCAAGTCCTTTCTTCTTGGAGGATTTGTCTTCTTCTTTCGCCATCTTCAAGTCCTTCAATTCTTATTCCTCCTTTTGTAACTTACCAAACAATGTAGCAAGGGACATTTCATTTATGTTTGGTGATTGGTTGATAGCGGTGACAAGAGGTTGCCACTCCCTAGTAAGGATTTTTAAAACTTTATGAATGAGCTCTTTGTTAGTGTAAGTTTTGCCAAGAGTAATGAGATGATTTATAATTAGAGTGAATCTCTTTTGCATATTAACAATTATTTCTCCAGAATTTAATCTAAAACTTTCGTATTGACTAGTGAGTGTACTAATCTTAGAATCCTTTACATCACTAGTTCCCTCATGTGTGACTTGGAGAGTGTCCCACATTTCCTTAGCGGTTTTACAAGTTACAACTCTAAAGAACTCATCCGGACCTAAGGCAAGGGTGATGAGATTTTTAGCTTTGTAATTGTATTGGACTTTCTTTTCCTCTTCACTACTTCAATCATCCATGAGTTTCTCTACTTGTTTACCATCTACAATATGCATAGGTACAAAGGGACCATTTTCAATTGCATTACAGACTTTCAAGTCAATAGATTGTACAAAAAATTTTATTCTTTCTTTCCAAAATGCATAACCTTCCCCATTGAAAGTAGGAGGTCTATTTGTGGCACCACCCTCGGGAAACATGTTATAAGAAGTAGAGGCCATTTATTTTTTTGAAGCTTTTAAGCTTGATCTACCAAGAGTCAAGCTCTGATACCACTTGTTATTCAAGTGGCCTCAATATTTAAGAGGGGGGGTGAATTGAGTGTTTAAAAACTTTAACTTGGAATGCCTTTGAACTTGGTTCTTTATGCAATCTTAATAAGATATACAGAAATTTATAAGCAACAATAATGGAACACATAGAAATTGGTTTGATTTGAGATAAAGAACTCTTAAAGTCAAGTGAAACTTAACATGAAAATCAAGAGAGAATAATGGTTCAGTAATTTTATCAAACAATTAGTGTGCAATGGTTAAGTTCTTTCATAGGATCACAATTAACTCAAGTAATCAACTCAGGCAATTCAACAAACAGTTTGTATGCACAAGCAAGTAAAGAGTTCAAGGTAAGAAGAAATGCAAACCAATTTAACGAGTTCCACCAATCCGTTGTACGTCTCGCCTTCAAGCAACCCACTTGAAGGATTGCACTATTGAAGATTTGAGATACAAGCCTTGAGCAATTGTCTCTGAGTGTCCTACACTCAAGAACCCAATTCTCACAAGCAAAGGGCACCCCACCCAATCTCACAATCTCTCAATACCCAAAGGTCCCCAACCTTTGTGACCATTCAACCTAGAGTGAATACCTTGGTGTTTTGGTGTTTGGATTAAAGATTATACTTTCTCAATAGAGTGGATAAGCAAATGAAAGTTCTCACAATTTTCTAACTCTCAACAAGAGAGGATATACAAGTTCTAAGCTCAAAGTTTCAGAATATACAAAGAAAATGAACTCACTAAGCATAAATGCAAGTATAGATTGATTGCCTCTAGTTATTGTGTGTTGTGCTTGAGTTAGAGGTCTATTTATAGAGCTTTGAAGGTCCTCCAAGCTATTGCAAATGAGCTTCAGGTTGTCCCTTTGCGTAATGGGTATTTAGACCTCTGTTTCCCACTTAAAAATGTCCTTTTAATGGTGTTTCCCACTATCTAAATCGATTCAAGCGTTGGTGAATCGATTCAGGCTGTTCTGTTTTGAATTCCTGGGCTGTCAGCTTCGTGTGAATTGATTCAGGGTCTGGTGAATCGATTTAGGACATTCTGTTTTCATGATTTTGGGACTTCCAGACCTCTAAATCGATTCCTACTTGTATGAATCGATTCAAGCCTTGCTGTTTGGTGTTTTTCCATGCTTTTGATGTTCCTTTGATGCATTTTGAGTTATGGTTCCTTTCCTTGATCTTCATGTATTATTTGATTCTTTGATCATTTGGGAGCGTGTTCTTCATGGTTTCTTGATCTTTGCTTTGTGTTTCATCAAATCCCTCTTTGTGTATTCCTTTGTTTTGTTCCTTGCACTAGTTTTTGATCCATGAGGTCTTTTTTTGTTCTTGTACATTTGTCATTATCAAAATCTGTTTACAACATGCAAATACATGATGGATGCTCTCTTTGGCCCTTGTGAGAGGACCTTTGTAAGCTTCAAGGCCTTTCTCTAGAGTAGTGTGAGAGTCCTCCCTTAGTGTGTCCTCATTAGCAACTTACTTTATAATCAATTTTGTTATGGATCAACTACTTATAAGGTTCGATCAGTCACTAGACTTAGAAAGTCCAAGGGTCACCTAGTACCCATTGTGGAACACTCCCATATCACACAACATCATTAGATATGGCTCATTAAAACAACATAGAGCCTAGACCACCATAGGGTCCGATTAAATCAATCATCCACAAGGTTTGATCACGTAAGATCATGCCAAATCAACGGGGTCACCACACCTAGTGGGTTAAAATTAGATCAATCATTCACTCAGTCCTCTCTTACAAAACCGAGTTCAACCCCAATGGGTGCATATGCAATTTCATATTTCACTACCTTATCATTTTATCATATATTCAAGTTCCCAATCTAGGGAGATATAACAATTTACATGTATCATATACTATATAAGGTTCTTGTGCAAAGGATATAAAATCCATCATTTAAAATTTAGCACAACCAAGCATCTCAATTTATCTCTCAACAATAACATAGTTAATAATTTCATTCCATGAACATTGACATCTTGGGGTTCCGTCATCTTCACTTATTTAGTCGATTCTAGCACATGTAACTCTTATAGTCAATAAATTTGCTTTGGCTATAAGCCATGAGCACAACTCATACATTAGACCTAAGCAATAATTCGATTTTAATATACATACATATCAAAGTCTCAACATTTCACAGTGTATCACCATATCAATTCATATTTCATATCTCATATATTCATCAACTCAATATTTCATTTGCATGATTAACATGTAACATGGATCCATCATCAAATCAATTTTATACCCAATGTATAAACATCAATGCATAATCACAATATATTCGTCAATAGAAGGAAACAGGGTAAGGAACTTAGCCGGATTTATACAACCAAACATATTATTCACATTGTATAATTTATCCATATGTATTCAATTCCATGATTCAACCATAATCAACAATGAGCAACTATACTCCATAGGTGTATCACAAGACCTTAATGATATTGGGCATACTCCCATAACGTCATTCATAACTTATGAATCATAATTTCACAGAGCCCTCAATGAGCTGTCATCACAATCATATACTAATAATTCACAAAGAATATCTATTAAGGAAGCACTGCCCTTCTAATCAATTCACAATTCCTAGACAATTAGCCTTTCACAAATCCATATAGGGCAATAAATGCTTAACAAATATCATCCTCGAGATAATTGTCACTCTTAAATCTATACAAAGCAACCATATCGTAACAATCACCAAAATACCTCTCAATTGAGCAATCATGCTCCAATCATCCATGATATCAATTTCAATGCAGAGTAACCATACTCTGATGATAATTAACAAATCATATTCAGAGCAAAACCATGCTCTGATACCACCTTTGTAACACCCCGGTTTTCAAGACCCAAATCCCGATGTAATCAAGATAATAATTAATAAAATTATGAGTAAATTTTTCACGTTCGAAATAGTTTCAAAAACACTCCCACGATTACCTCAAGATCCGAACCACAGAGAACCAAAGAGTGAGATTTATCAACATATAACTGGATCGATAACTAATTCACCCATAACGGTATAAAAAAATAGTAGAGTTTACAACGGAAGAAGAATGTGTATACCGGGCATACACCTAGTCCCATATATGAAGATATGAGAAAAGGCTCGGCAAATCATGCAAACACCTAACGTAAACCTATTAGATTATAACCCATTCATGCACTCACAACACACACATGCATTGCCTAAGATATAATATAAATATGCATATTGTCCAGGGTCTTTGCCCCAACTATCACCACTACCCATATCTCATAATTGGCCTATCTATTCACCTATTGGCATTAATCCAAACACCACCATCATCAATGTATATATTGTTTAAGTTTAATTCCTCAAGTACTCATTAAATCATCACTTATGTACTAATACATATGATCACCATTCATGCATGCACGATTATCTTATACATGACCAACATCACTAAATCATCAATATCATCATATGTAATTTGTTCTTTACATTAAAATTCACAAATGATGTCAGCCAAGGCACTTCCACTACCACTATTTACCTTCCCGAAACTTCAATTTAAAATCCAAACTGATCCCATGGCAACCTGCATCACAATGCTAAAAAGGAGACCACATGGGAGAGTGAGTTATACATTTAAAATGATAAATATACATATATTGTGATTAAGTGTACATGCATTCATTCATCATGTGTGCTTTGCTATAAAATCATCAATTCATTATTCAATCATCATCACATTAGTATGATAGGCATACAAGCCTCATAAAATGCAGTTCACAAAATAAGCAAGCACAAGCACATACACAATCACATTGCCACTTATCAATAAGGTGTTGGTGTATGCACTACGAGCTATTAATGTATCAATTTTAACTTATCAATAAAATTAGTATTTTCAGTTTTAGATTAATGTTATTTATCCTGGAATAATAGGTCATATGAGAATTATTCATAAAACGTCCCTAATCAAGTATTTACATGCGGACATATAAATACATTAAGATTAGTGTGTGAATGTACTGATGATTTGATTTCACAAATCATGGATATATGATATCAAGTCTTTACACGGGTACACATTAAGCGTAATGTTGTACTGGACAGACCCACCATGAGAACGTTGCATGGATCGTTACATGAGTGTCATAAATGGTTCTCAATGTGATAATGGTATATAGTCCTTCGACCTGAAGTCACTACGATTCCTACATAAGGAGTTTATTATTTTAATACAATCAAACATTATTTGTAATAAGATGACCATAAAGATTGTGATTAGGCAATAGATAAATTATGCAGAGGGATGTGAGTGATGTAGATGGAATTTGTCTCTCCTATGTGACAGGAGTGATATCTATAGGCCACTTGATGGAGTGAGACTAATGAAATGCATGGCCATGCTAGGACGAATAAATATTAGATATTTATTCTGTAAAGTCTACTCTGGTATCAAGTAGAATGAATTGGGCCATACAAGGATGACGACGACCATGCCTTGGGCCCAATTAGATATCGTGACAAAAAGAACAAATATATAAAATAATTATCACTTATAGGTCATGTCGATGATAATTAATATTCAGACATAATGATGTATTGCTAGATACCGCTCTTATTTTATATTAATAATAAAATAGTTTATTATTAATATAACCAAATATTTTACCTATAGGGTCACACACATAGAGTAAGCCCACCAGAAGATAGTTTTATTTTAGTTGGACTGAAAATAAAACTATTTAGGCCTAACTCATTTAGAATGAGTCAGGAGCCCAATGTTTAATGAGAGCTAGGGTCAAGACCTAAGCCTATATATAGAGCATGAGATGCTCATAGGCTGCTGCTCAGAAATTAGACTATAAATGAATTTCCGTACTAGCATTCGGAGCTCTATTTTTCTGGTGGAAGTGCTCGTGTGGACTCCTAAGGGCGAAGCTACAATTGCTTCGATCGAGGAACTCGTTCTGCGTCTACAAGAGGTAAACCCTAGCCAAAATTTTAATTTAGCATAATGCCTTGAGACATTTGTGTTTGTAATTCTTTTGGGAAACCTTTGTGTTTTTGCTGCCTGACCCTAATGGGATTCCCTAACAGTGGTATCAGAGCCAGGTTGCAAAGCTATGTTTTAGGCATTTGTTTACGTTTTATGATGGCATGTTTTTCATTCTGCAAAAGCTTTTAAAAATTTCGATTTATGAAATCGTTTTCTTGTTATAAGCTTTATGTTCTGTTTTGCGAAACTTGTTTTGAAAAACATTCAAGCATGTTATGTATGAAATAATATCATGATTCGTATGCTCATGTTTTCTGTAAATTGTATGAGATACTGTTTATAGGCTTTCTCATTTGAAGTATGCGTTTTTGTTATTTTAGAGGCTTGTATGATATTTGCGTTTTCAATTTTTATATGTGATACATGTGTTGAATTCGTTAATGTATTTATATGTTGATGTAGGTTTTGATAATGATACAACAAATGAAGATATATTTATGGACAAATTAAAGAACGATGTGCAAAGCGATTAATTAGAAATGAATCATGAAGTTCAAGCAAAAATGAATCAAGAATTCAAGAGCTAAATGTATAAGGATTAATGAACATCAAGGACATATGTTAAAGGTTTTTAAAGAGGCTTAAAATGATCAAGAAAGTGCCATAGATCGAAAAGAACCAAGCCATATCGAAATTAAATGTCAAAAAGGGTCAAAATTGAAGTATTTTGAAGGAGAACAGCTTCATGAATCGATTCATGAAGCAAGGAATCAATTCATGCCACTACAAACACAAAGGAATCGATTCAAGAGGCTTGGGAATCGATTCATTAGGTTGGGAATCGATTCCCCTGCTAGGAATCGATTCATGCTTGAAAAATCACCTAGGAATTGACTTAGTGCCAAGAGGAATCAATTCATTACGTTGAAAAACCATAGGAATCGATTCATAGCTAGAGGAATCGATTCATGCTCCTTGAAAACACATGGGAATCAATTCATTGATCATAGGAATCGATTCATATGCCTGTGAGAAGCCAAAATGCACGCTGGGAATTAATTCATGCACTGATTCATTTAGCTTAAATTCAAATGGAAATAACACTGAACGCATTACGCAAATTACGCATCGCACTATGAATTAAACAATTGAAGACAGACGCTCCCTTGCTCCACTTGCATTGCATTGAAGGGAATAAATTAATTGCAAGAGCCATACCAACATTTGCTATAAATAGAGAAGGAGAGGAAGGATTCAAATACACCCAACGAAGAAGCAGTTCCTTTGTTTCCTCTATTCTTTCTCCTTCATTGCAGTTCTCTCTTGATTTATAAATTTGCATATTTCTCTTTCAAGAATTAATTAAGAGTTAGAGAGAAAATTATTTTTGAGTGAGCTTATTTTGTGAGAGCTTCAAGTTGTATATCTACTCTAGTGAGAGAAAAAAATCTTGTAAACCAAACTCCAAAAACACCAAGGAATTCACTCTAGGTTAAGTGGTCACAAAGGTTGGGGTTCAACCTTTGGGTATTGAGAGATTGTGAGATTGGGTGGGTTGCTTGTTGCTTGTGAGGATTGGGTTCTTGAGTGTGGGACACTAGGAGACAATTGCTCAAAGCTTGTAATCTCAAATTCTCAATAGTGGAAATCCTTCAAGTGGGTTGCTTGAAGGTGAGACGTACACCGGGGTGGTGGAACTCGTTATATCGGTTTGCAAATTCTCTCTTCCCTTAAACTCCTTTATTATTGAGAATTTAATTTGCATGCTAAAATATTTATATCTATTTGGTTTGGTAAAATTGCTTAAATTAAATCCTTGAATTAATTGACTTAAATATTATTGGATTTAATTATTGTATAAGTGAGTAGAATATTATTGTTAATAACTTGGTAATTAATTATGCTTAATTAATTTAATAGAAATTGGTTAAGTTAAATTTATATTGGAATTAATTATACCAAGTATTTCAAGAATTTTCTAAACTAATAACTTGCCTTGTTTATCAAAATCAATTCTTGAATATTGTCTCTTCGACTCAAAATATTTTAGTATGATATGTGCTTCATAATTATTACATCTTTTATATTACATCATTTGTGTACTAAGAACTGTTTTGAAAGGGATTCTGCGCAAAAATTTGAAATACTCAATTCACCCCCCTCTTGAGTATCGAGGCCTTGGCTAACAATTGGTATAAGAGCTTGACTCTTGGTAGATCAAGCTTAACAGCTTCAAGAGATCAAGATGGCCTCTACCTCTTATGATGCATTTCCGCAAAATGGTACAATAAATAGACCTCCAATCTTAAATGGTAAAGACTATGCTATTTGGAAAGAAAGGATGAAAATCTTTGTCCAATCCTATGACATCAAGGTATGGAATGCTATTCAATTTGGTCCTTTCATTCCCAAATACACTGTTGATAATATAGAATGTATGAAGCCCATGAACTTATGGACTAAGGAAGAAGAAAGAAAGGTACAATTTAATCTAAGAGCTAAAATACTTATCACATTAGCATTAGGACCTAATGATGTTTCTAGAGTTATTACTTGTAACAATGCTAAAGAAATAGGAAACTCTTGAAACAATTTATGGAAATACTAATGATGATCAAGATGCAAGAATTAGTACTCTTTCTAGCAAAAATGAAGGATTCAAAATAAGCATGGAAGAAGAGGTCGATGAATCAAAAGAAGAATTTACCAACCTCTGCCTTATGACAAATCACTCCAAAGATGATGAGGTAAGTTCTCTAAACGAATCTAGTGATGATGAAAGTGAAATTGATAAAGATGGATTGTTAGAAGCTTTTGATGAATTGCATGAAAAGTTTATTTTACTATCAAAGAGATATGCATGCTCAAAACAAACCATTTTGAAACTTGAAAATGAATTGCATGTTGTTCACATAGAAAAGGAAAATCTTAGAATTCAAAATGATGAATTAATAGCTTCAAATATCACTCCTAGGACTTGCAATGGAGATAAGGAATGTATGCTTCTTAAAAAAGGGAATAAAGAACTAAAAGAAGCACTTAAGAAGCTTACAAGTAGTCAAAAGAATTTAAGTGCATCTCTTGAAAATCTAAAGTATACCCTTGATAGAATGGGAATAGGTCATGGAAAATTTGAAAAGGAAAAGAAATGCAAGAAACCCCTTGAACCCCTTAAGGAAAAATTTAAACCCATTCTAAGATGTACAAACCATGAAAGAAAAGGGAGCTCAATGTCTAACTATTTTAAAAGGAAGCACATAGAATATAAAAGGAACCATTACAATCATACTATGACTTATTCTTTGAATGCAACATGTTTCTATTATGGAATATATGGTCATATATCTTCTAATTGCTTTATAAAGAAATCTCGTCAAAAGTGTACAAGAAAGGTATGGATTCCAAAAACAACTTTGAAATCCTAAACTAACAACAAAGGACCCAACTCTCAAAGGGTACCATAAAACTTTAAATTTTGTATGCATACTTTAAATCGACAATTTCTCATTGACGAATGACCAAAGAATCAAGATTCACAATCTTAACTCCAAAGAATAAAGAATGAGAAAGATAAGGACGTAGGAAGTGTAAAATTCCAAGGTATGATCGAATCCTTACTCTAGTAGATCAAATATCATGTTTGCTACGTAATTATATGCTTAATTATGTTGAAACATTTATGCACTTGGCTGATAGTTTATTGAGAATTTTTAGAAATGTCTATAAATAATTTCATAATGATTTTGATGTGTGAAGATCTAACTTTGATTTGATATATCTGAGTTTGAACATGAAAGATGTGAAGTTTTGAAATAGATAAATGAATAACTATTTTATTAAAATCTTAGGATCAATGATGTATGTGCATATCCTTATGATTTTGATTTTGATGATTTAAATGATTGATGATGAGTTTGATGAATGATTGCTTGGATAACATGTTTGATTCTATGAAAAACTTGAGATGTGTCTATCTATGTGTGTTAAGAAGGATTGAAACATCAAAATGCTGAAATGTTAAATCTTGATGCTTAGATTCAAAGTTTTAAATGATGAATGAACTCTTGATGATATATGATGTATGAATTCTTGGTAATGTATGAATTCTTAATGATGCATGAATCCTTGGTTAAATATGAATTCTTGATGATGTATCGATTATTGAACAAAGAAGTATTTTGTTTAACTAGTGGTATCTAAGTGATAAACATTTTCCTTTAACAAAATGGTATCAATTGAATTAGTAAGAGGAAGAGATCATGAGGACATAATCTTGATAATGCTTATACTTGTTATTACTGCCACTATGCTTTGATAATTTATGAAATATAGTTTTCCTAACAAGCAAGTATCTTTTCATAACAAGTGGCATTAAAGAAAATTTTATGACGAGTTGATTATGACAAATTTTTAAAACTGTTTCAAGTTAGGACTATGTTATGCTTATGTGACTTACAAAGCTGTCAATCTTAAGCAAAATATTTCTATGCAATTATATATTATTTTTGATAATACCTCAAAAGAAAGTAGGTAAGCTCTATGTATGTTATAACAAGTGATTTCCTAGACTTTAACTTCATGACTAGTAATATCATAGGCATGAACAAAAGAGGTTAATGTTAAATGTCTATGCATCATGGTATATTAAGAAACAATGCATGATATGTTAAGTAATAATACATGACATGATCTTCCTTAATACACCATGCTTGATGATGCATGATCTTATCTACACTGTGTGTTTAATGATGCATGATCTTGACTGTGAAAAGAAATTTGAAAATATGCATCATTAAGTTTGAAAAGAATTATTAATTGAATCAAGAAGGATGTATGCTTGAATGATAACAATCTTGTGCTAAATGCTTAAATGTTAATAAATTGATATCTAGAGCTTAAATTGGCAAATCCATCAAGTGGTATCATACATAGCAAAGATAACAGGTGGTATGACATATATGTTATGGAAAATTGATTACAATGAGTGCATGACTTGCATTACACATTTACAGCTGCACTATGACAATGATATGATTCTGTGACTTATCCTTAGGTACTGTAAATGATTTATGCCAAATGTATTCTCTTGTACAATCATATGCTTTATGTGTCCTAGGTAAATGCTTGACTAGACCTATTTATGACATCATAGGCACAAGTTAAGAAGAGAATATTTGAGATAAAAGGGTCATGTGAAAAAGAATATAGATATATTAGCATATGTTTTAATACAAATGCATGAGTAAGCCAACAAGCTGTATCAATTATATTACATTTGCTGTGATACCTAGACATAAGCGAAATTGTTGAAAAATCCTCTATGATACTTAGAAATGCATCAAGCAATATTACTTAAATGATTAACAAGTGAATTTTTACATGTAAGTGGTATCTAATTTTTGAATGGCATCTATTCATATTGTGATATCTGTTGTTTGAATAAGTTGTATCTATTAAAAGAAGGAGATCATGTGCTTAAGAAACAAACAAATGGTTTCAAGACTTGTTTAAATAGGCTAACATGAACACTTGGTATTAATTAGCTTAATAATTGTATCAATTAGCTTAACAATTGGTATCCAATTACATGTGTTAATAACATTTGGTATCAAACTTGATTAAATTGACCTACAAGTGGTATCACACTTGATTAAATAGGTTTCACACACTAATATATGGTATATTTTACAAGTGGTATCAATTATAAGTATTAAGGGGGAGCATACACATGAATGATTATCCTTGATTTCACCTCTTTATGATTATGTTTATGCTTACAATTTTATTTCTATTCTCCTATATGCTTACTTGGAAAAATATTCTTGTGCATTTGATAATACCAAAAGGGAGAAAACTATGTGCTTATTTGAAATGATTATGTGCTTATTTGTCTATCCTAATTAAGGAAATTACTTACTTATATTTGACTTATTCACAAATGTGCAAGTAATGATGTGTGTACTTAATTACATGTGACGCTTGCCATGCTTGTGATATTAATTACATGATTGAAAATGAGTTAGCAACCAACTTTCTACTTACTTGATGAATGAATTATGTGGTTGACTATTGACTCCAGATATTAACATATGGTATGAAATAAAATGGTATATATCCTTGATCATGTTTTGAGCTTTGATTTGAAATTCTACTATCTCTTATGAAATACTTGCTCTAAATCTCTTTTATTCGAATAAATGCATTTATATGTTGATGGCATAGACTATAACTAAGATGATGATCTTTTTGATGATGCCAAAGGGGGAGAAATTAGTGAAAGGATTAGTAAAAAGAATAAAATATCATTTTTGCCAAAAAGGGAAAATTACTATGATTATTGTTTTATTTTTGATGATGCCAAAAGGGGAGAGATATAAAGAGGGAGAGATATCATGAGAAGAATATGAAAGAATATGATAGAATAGTATGTTGTTAAAAAGAGAAAATATTATTATGCTTATTATGCTTGCTTACACTGCCACGATGGTCTGAAAATTAGATCAACTATTTTGTGGTATCTATTGCATGATTAAGGGGGAGATATTATGTTGCATGATACATTATGATCTTTTAACAATCGGTATCAATTCTTGTGTGTCGTGTTTAACAAATGGTATCAAATTATATTTGTAAGGGGGAGTCGTTTATGCCATGAATTTGAACTGTTATGAGACTAACACCCCGCGAGATGAACATTTGTTGTCATCATCAAAAAGGGGGAGAATGTATTTACATGTTGATGTAGGTTTTGATAATGATACAACAAATAAAGATATATTTATGGACAAATTAAAGAACGATGTGTAAAGCGATTAATTAGAAATCAATCATGAAGTTCAAGCAAAAACGAATCAAGAATTCAAGAGCTAAATGTATAAGGATTGATGAACATCAAGGACATATGTTAAAGGTTTTTAAAGAGGCTTAAAATGATCAAGAAAGTGCCATAGATCGAAAGGAACCAAGCCATATCGAAATTAAATGTCAAAAAGGGTCAAAATTGAAGTATTTTGAAGGAGAACAGCTTCATGAATCGATGCATGAAGCAAGGAATCAATTCATGCTACTACAAACACGAAGGAATCGATTCAAGAGGCTTGGGAATCAATTCATTGGGTTAGAAATCGATTCCCCCTGCTAGGAGTCGATTCATGCTTGAAAAATCACCTAGGAATCGACTTAGTGCCAAGAGGAATCGATTCATTACGTTGAAAAACCATGGGAATCGATTCATAGCTAGAGGAATCGATTCATGCTCCTTGAAAACACATGGGAATCAATTCATTGATCATAGGAATCGATTTATATGCCTGTTAGAAGCTAAAATGCACGTTGGGAATCAATTCATGCACCGATTCATTCAGTTTAAATTCAAATGGAAACAACACTGAACGCACTATGCAAATTATGCATCGCACTATGAATTAAACAATTGAAGACAGACGCTCCCTTGCTCCACTTACATTGCATTGAAGGGAATAAATTAATTGCAAGAGCCATACCAACATTTGCTATAAATAGAGAAGGAGAAGAAGGATTCAAATACACCCAACGAAGAAGCAGTTCCTTCGTTTCCTCTATTCTTTCTCCTTCGTTGCATTTCTCTCTTGATTTATAAATTTGCATATTTCTCTTTCAAGAATTAATAAAGAGTTAGAGGGAAAATTATTTTTGAGTGAGCTAAATTTATATATCCTCTCTTTGAGAGTTATTATTTTGTGAGAGCTTCAAGTTGTATATCTACTCTAGTGAGAGAGAAAAATCTTGTAAACCAAACTCCAAAAACACCAAGGTATTCACTTTAGGTTGAGTGGTCACAAAGGTTGGGGTTCAACCTTTGGGTATTGAGAGATTGTGAGATTGGGTGGGTTGCCCGTTGCTTGTGAGGATTGGGTTCTTGAGTGTGGGACACTAGGAGCCAATTTCTCAAAGCTTGTAATCTCAAATTCTCAATAGTGGAAATCCTTCAAGTGGGTTGCTTGAAGGTGAGACGTACACCGGGGTGGTGGAACTCGTTATATCGGTTTGCAAATTCTCTCTTCCCTTAAACTCCTTTATTATTGAGAATTTAATTTGCATGCTAAAATATTTATATCTATTTGGTTTGGTAAAATTGCTTAAATTAAATCCTTGAATTAATTGACTTAAATATTATTGGATTTAATTATTGTATAAGTGAGTAGAATATTATTATTAATAACTTGGTAATTAATTATGCTTAATTAATTTATTAAAAATTGGTTAAGTTAAATTTATATTGGAATTAATTATACCAAGTATTTCAAGAATTTTCTAAACTAATAACTTGCCTTGTTTATCAAAATCAATTCTTGAATATTGTCTCTTCAACTCAAAATATTTTAGTATGATATGTGCTTCATAATTATTACATCTTTTATATTACATCATTTGTGTAGTAAGAACTGTTTTGAAAGGGATTCCGCGTGAAAATTTGAAATACTCAATTCACCCCCCTCTTGAGTATCGAGGCCTTGGCTAACAGTTAATATTCTTTGTTGTCATACAAACTGTGTTTTGATAATGCGTTGATCTCCAAGCATGAATAGTTCATGTTGTGGGGCGTCAAGTGATAAGGTTTAAGTGTAAAACCTTGGCCGTTCCTTAACCTAGGGTTCAAACGTTGAAACCTAGGCAGCCGTCATGAGAAAGGTACAATTTGAATTCTAGGTTTTGAAACCCTAGCAGCGCTGCCTACATGTGCCTTGACGGCTGCGTTGTGAAGTGTTCGCAACAAGGAATTAGGGTTTCAAAGTGGTTGAAACCTTAGCCGAAATTTTAGAGCTGTTAATGGTCAGTGGGACGTTCTGGCTAGGAAAGACTTGGTACTTAAGCGGTCACACCAGACCCACCTCTCTTTCCTGGGAACCAACCTGACTACAGTACTAAATTTTTGGGTCGGGGCACCCCTGTACATTCTCTACGTAGCGCCTTATTACCGACCCACGTGTTTAATGGCCCGTTTTAAAATTATTTTTTTTTAATGCTTTCAAATGGGTTATAATTAATTAATTAACACGTTGCATGGTAAATGGTTATGGTCTTAGTTATTTTATTTAAATACAGCCTACGTGTTGTGCCTCTCTTCATTTTGTTGTATTTCTTTTCTCAACCCTTCACTCGTATGTAAAGTGAGTTTCTTTAAAATCTTGTAATCTTGATCGAGCCAACAAAGTAGAGACCTAGAAGAAAACTAGAGTGGTGACTCTAAGCGGTTTTGTCTTTGAAAGGAACTAAGGAGTGGTGACTCCAAGAGGATGGTGGGTTCAAGAAGTAGGACTTCATGAAGCCTTGGCATATAATTCCTTTAGGTTTATTTATTTATTTATTTATTCTTCTAGGAAGACCATAACTATCTCACAATTTCGTTTGCATGCTTTGGGGATAATTTTATTGCGTTAAAGCATTTAACAAAGACGGTAATTTAAAATAAATTAAAATCCCTCAAAATAATATTAAGTTACAAACGCCTTCCAATAAGTACACTCGTAAATACTAATGTCAATGAATAGTGGGTCTGCCAAAGTAGGGTACTATTATTTATATTAGTAAGACACGATGGGATAATTGTAATATCCAAAATGTTTTATTGGGTTTTAACTTACTAAGTTATCAATTGGATTGAATAAACTTAGAGGCGTATACATTGGGCAAACTTTCATAAGATGAATGATCGGTAATGGTTACCTAACCCAATGTCTAAGAGTTGTATAAGATACAATTGGAAAGGAGTTTCCTACCTAAATAACCAAATGTTAAGTGATCAGCCAAAGCTGACTTAACATTAGGCCAAATATGGATCTTTGCCCACTAGAAAATCTTCCAACAGGATTTTCTGATTCCTAGAGGGTGATTTTATTTTGAATCAAAATAGTGGGAGACGTGTTTAATTTTAAGACCAAAAATTAAATGTTTTTTAATTGATACTTACTACATATCTTTCTGTTTTAGATAACCATGACATCAAACACGCCTTCAAACCTTTCATTGTGATCGATCCTAGACAAAGAAAAATTGTCTGGACCCAACTTTCTAGACTGGTATAGGAATTTGAGGATTGTCCTCAAACAAGAGAAAAAGCAGTATGTCCTGGAAGATCCAATTCCGGAACCACCCACAAACAATGCCTCTAAAGCTGACAAGGATGCTTACAAGAAGCATCAGGATGACGCTTTAGATGTCCAATGCCTTATGCTGGCAACCATGTCTCCTGAGCTTCATAAGCAACATGAGCATATGGAGGCTTTCGATATGATCGAAAACCTAAGGAAACTATATCAAGGTCAAGCTGACCAAGAAAGATATGAAGTTTCTTTAGCCCTATTTAGCTGCAGACTTGAAGAGGGAGGTTCTGTAGGACCTCATGTGCTCAAAATGATTGGGTACCTGGAGAATCTAGCTAGGCTAGGATTCTCCTTCCCTCAAAAGTTAGCTACTGATCTCATTTTGAAGTCATTACCTGATAGTTTTAAGCCAGTCATCATGAATTATAACATGAATGCATTGGATAAAACATTGCTAGAGCTACTCAATATATTGAGGACTGCTGAGCCCAATATTTCTAAAGGAAAGGGCAAGGCCATAATGATGGTCAATTCTGGCAAAGGTAAAGGAAAGGGCATGTATAAAGGCAAAGGAAAGGCTGTTATGGGAAAAGGCAAGACAATTTGGAAAGGCAAGGATAAGCCAAGTACATCAGCCTTAAAACCTGTGGGCGGGGTGGCTAAGGAAGGAAATTGTCACCATTGTGGATAGAAGGGACACTGGAAGAGAAACTGTCCAAAGTACCTAGAAGAGCTTAAGAAGAAGGGAAGTGAGACTTCCACTTCAGGTATTTTTGTTATAGAAATTAACTTGTCAACTTCAACATCATGGGTATTAGATACTGGATGTGGATCTTACATTTGTCTTAATGTGCAGGATCTAAAAAGGAGTAGGCAGTTGATGAAGGGCGAGGTGGACCTACACGTTGGAAATAGAGCAAGAGTTGCTACATTAGCTGTAGGGACTTATTTTTTATCCTTGCCCTCAGGGCTTGTTCTTGAATTAGAAAATTGTTTTTATGTTCCGGCAATAAGAAGAAACATTATTTCTGTTTCTTGTCTAGATAGGAAAGGGTTTTCCTTTATAATAAAGAACAATAGTTGTTCTATTTATTTGGATGACATGTTTTATTGCTGTGCAAATTTGAGTAATGGACTTTATGTTCTCGATCTCGAAACCCCTATCTATAACGTGAATACTAAAAGGGTTAAAATAAATGATTTAAACCCAACTTATCTTTGGCATTGTCTCCTAGGACATATAAATGAGAAACGTATTTCTAAACTCCATAAAGATGGATATTTAGACTCTTTTGATTTTGAATCAATAGATACATGCGAATCTTGTTTATTAGGGAAAATGACTAAGACCCCATTTACTGGAATGGGTGAAAGGGCGAGTGATCTTCTAGGCTTGATACATAGTGATGTATGTGGGCCAATAGGGACAATGGCTAGGGGAGGTTTTAGCTACTTTATCACCTTTACTGATGATTTCAGTAGATATGGATTTGTGTTTTTAATGAAGCATAAATCAGAATCCTTTGAAAAGTTCAAAGAATTCAAACATGAAGTAGAGAACTGTTAACCCGGTGATAGCGTCTCAACAGTTCGTTTCCACCACCGGGTTGTTAATTGGCAAGCGTACCAATCGTTTGCAGTTTTCAAAATTTAGATATCGTTCCACTGGGATTGAAAGTCCAATATCAACAGTAATTTTCTATTTACTATGATAAATGTGAAGAAAGTTATAGATAAAAGAATGATTTATATATAATTTATACAATATTCACAGGATAGCATGATTGAGTATTTCATAAGATAAAAACAAAATAAAATCTATCTAAAAAGTTGAGTTGCAATCTAAAATAGGTAAGATACTTGAGATAAACACTGATAAGCAAATTATGTTGGAAATTGGATCCCTAATCTAGAATAACAATGAGGAACTCAAGACATGCATATTTAATCACCAAGTTTCATGTCATTGCAGCTTAAAATCATTATAACCGATCCCTCGTGATATAAATTCTAAGAATTCACCGTAAAGTCCGATCCCTCGTGAGCTCTCTCAGTAAAAACTTGCTTTAAGAACTGGCCTTATGGCAACAATGGTTAACAACCCCTATAGAATTAAGATACCAAGGGTATTCCAACTTTTACTTTCGTCAAAACAAGTTTCAATACGGCATGAATAATCATTCTCCCTTTTGACATTCATACTAATAAAACAAGTTTCAATACACATGAAAATCATTCTCCCGTTTGACGTTCATATTAATAAAAGGTTGAAATACTAACATGGACTTGAATCATAAACATGCAGAGGTCGAATTCACAACATTATACTCAATAGATTAGTTCACCAATTCCAACATAAACAAATTAGTTACACATGGTGAAAGTAAAAACAACACTTACAGAGTTTGACATTACAAAGACGATGGGAACTTCAGAATACAACGATCACAATACACCAAAACACACTCAAGTATCTAGAAAACTATTCTAGAACTACAACTCACAAAAGAAGTACTCAAAGTCGAGCATAAAGAGAGAAAAGAAGAGAATGGGATGCTATGGGATGATATAGAATGGTGTTGGATGGCCCTATTTATAGGGCTGAGCAAGGGTGCTGACGCTACGCGTCAGTGTGGCGCTACGCGTCAGACCCCTGACTCAGCCTCCATTAAACACTTGATAATGGCCACTTCAAATTATTAAATTTGATCATGCCTGGCCACATGAACATGTTTCCACCGAGTTTTGGCCTTTCATGCTGAGTGGGATGCCCATTGGTGCTGAGTGGAGTGCCCATTATTGGGTTCAAGTAGAGTGGTTGGCCAAAGTGGAGGTGGAGACCACGCAGCATTGACGCTACGCGTGGCTCTGACGCGTCGCGTCAGCATCAAAAATAGCTGTTGATGTTACGCGTGGGATGAGGCTATGCGTCAGCTCCTCCAGTGTAATTTTCTCTTGATTTCTTAACTTTTTCACTGCAAAACTTAGAGAAAATTGATCAAGGGCAGATTATTTCCAATCAACATCCATTTATTGAATTTAAATCCTAATTTTCTAACAAATTAAACTAATTTTTGTAATTTTTATGAAATTTTTATTAAAGCTTTTATTGAAAATTTGAGGACTAACAAATACCCCCAACTTGAGACATTGCTCGTCCTCGAGCAAGAGAGAAAAATAAAAAAAATAAAAATTTGGAATCAAATTTTTGAGTTAGTCCGAGAATTTACAACAAAAAGTAATTTTCCCAATTTAACTAATTTTGTAATAATCAAAAATTGGTATCAAGTATAACAAAGGTTTAATGATAAATTTTTGTTTACAATATTTTATTAACAATCAAGCAGAATTTCAGGCTTACCTCACAGGTGTTTATCTCTATGTAATAGGTAACCTGTTTCACTCAATCAATCATAAGATCAAACGAATTTAACTTTGTTTGTCATCTAATCAATGGTTATTTATACAGAATTAGTTCAGAAATCACAAGGTCTTTTCGTGGGTTGTAATGAGGCTTGGCTTACAAGAATCAATGGTTTTTCTTGGAATTCAAAAACCTGAAATCATAAAAGAGCATTTTATAATCTTTTAGGCTTTCTCTTGACCCAAACTCTCATTTCTTTTGTTGATGAAAATAAATACCCCCAACTTGATTCTTTTCACTATTTTTGACTTTTCTTTTCCATACTTTATTTTTTTCTGAAAAGAATCAAGTTGCTTATTTTCACTCCCTATTTTTTTTGTGAGAACATTCAAAATATTTTTCATTTATTTCAACTGCTCTTTTAATCAATCAAGTATAGGGAATGGTAAAAACAGATTTAGGTTTAAGGGTACCAAGGAATTTTATTTTAGGCTCAAATTGGCTTACAAAGGATAAAATAATTTTTACCAAGGTAAGCTGTTTGGCCCAAGGTTTTTTTCACCAAAAATGTGCCTTGATCATTTTCCTGAATTTTCTGTACAACAACACAAATCAGAGATTAAAGCAAAATCAATTCGAATTGAAAATATGTCGATTAAACCCTCAAGTATATAAAAAGATATCTCTCTGCTCACCAGGCTATCGAAATTTGCTTGATGGTTAATAAACCTATTGTAATTAATTTTATCAAAATTCCTAAGTTATAAAGAGCTAATAATTGATTTTACAAAATTAAGTTTCATTGTGTAAAAACTCTAAGTGTATTAACTTACTAACAAAAATTTGATTAATTTATTAAAAGATAAATTTTATTTTTGTATTTTTTTCACATAATTTAAAATAAACAAATAACAAAATGGGTTGCCTCCCATTGAGCGCTAGGATTAGTGTCTCCAGCCTGACATCCCTGTATTTCAAGGGTCAGTTAAAAGATAACTAGTGGTAATTTTGTTAATTTCACTACCCAAATATAGTTTCAACCTTTGCCCATTTACCATACAACTTCTTTTGGAAGTTGGATCTTCAATTTCCACTGCTCCATATGGTTTGACTTCTTTAATCAAAAACGGGCCTGACCATTTTGATTTCAATTTTCCAGGAAACAATTTTAATCTTGAGTTGAACAATAAAACTTGCTGACCTGGTGTGAAGTGTCTTTTCTTTAACTTTTTATCATGGTAAGCTTTCACCTTACTTTTGTAGCATCTAGATGATTCATAGGCATTGTTCCTCATTTCCTCTAACTCGAGTAGCTGTAACTTCCGTTTGTCTGCTGCTACATTTTGATCAAAATTGAGGAATTTTAAAGCCCAATATGCTTTATGTTCCATTTCAACTGGAAGGTGACATAATTTTCCATAAACCATCTTGAAAGGAGAAAGACCAATTGGTGTTTTAAATGCAGTTCTCTATGCCCAGAGTGCATCATCAAGTTTTTGTGACCAATCCTTTCTAGAAGATGACACCGTTTTCTCCAGAATTCTTTTCACTTCACGATTTGAAATCTCTGCTTACCCGTTGGCTTGTGGATGATATGCGGTGGCTACCTTATGCTTTACTCCATAATGTTGTAATACTTTCTGAAGAATTTTATTACAAAAGTGTGAACCACCATCACTGATTAAAGTTCTTGGTGTCCCAAATCTGTAAAAAATATTTTTCTTCAAAAACTTCACAACAGTTTTAGTGTCAGCATTAGGGGTAGCAATTGCTTCCACCCACTTTGAAACATAATCAACTGCCAAAAGAATGTATTAATTTGAGTATGAGTTAGGAAAAGGTCCTATGGAGTCGATTCCCCAACAATCAAATACCTCAACTTCTTGTATATTTGTGAGAGGCATTTCTTGCCTTCTTCCAACATTTCCTGTTCTTTGGCAGTTATCACAAGATTGAATAAATAAGTGAGCATCTTTAAAAAGAGAGGGCCAATATAAACCTGATTGGAGAACTTTTGCAGCTGTTCTTTCATTATTAAAGTGTCCTCCATATGGTGATTTATGACAATGCCACAACACATCTTTTACTCCCCAGTCAGGCACACAACGTCGTAACAAATTATCCACTCCAATTTTGAATAAATGAGGGTCATCCCAAACAAAATATCTTGCATCTCTAAAGAATTTTTTTCTTTGTTTCCAAGTTAAATCATTTGGAAGAACTCCTGCTGCTTTGAAATTAGCCATGTCAGCAAACCATGGCCGTTGTGTTATTTTGAAAAGTTTTTCATCGGGAAATTCTTCTAAAATTTCTTTTTCTTTGGCAGTAATCTCATTATTCATTAATCTAGAAAGATGGTCAGCTACCATATTTTCACTACCCTTTTTATCTTTGATTTCAAGATCATATTCTTGAAGGAGCAAAATCCATCTGATTAACCGAGGTTTTGAATCAAATTTAGTTAAAAGATACTTGATTGCAGCATGATCAGTAAAAATAATTATTTTTGAGCCAATCAAGTAAGATCGAAATTTTTCTAAAGCATATACTATGGCTAGTAATTCTTTTTCAGTAGTTGCATAATTTATTTGATTTTCATTCAAAACTTTACTAGCATAATGTATGACTTTAAAAACTTTTTTGTATCTTTGACCTAAAACTGCTCCAACAGCATAATCACTTGCATCGCACATAAGTTCAAAGGGTAAATTCCAATTAGGAGCAACAATTACAGGGGCAGAAACCAATTTTTCTTTCAAGGAATTAAAAGCTTTAAGACATGCTTCATCAAATTTGAATTCAACATCTTTATTTAGAAGGTTTGATAAAGGTTTTGTAATTTTTGAAAAATCTTGAATAAACCTCCTATAAAATCCAGCATGTCCTAAAAAGCTTCTAATACCTTTTACATTTACAGGAGGTGGGAGTTTAGAAATTACCACTATTTTGGCTTGGTCAACTTCAATGCCTCTAGAAGAAATTTTATGACCAAGTACAATTCCTTCTTTCACCATGAAGTGACATTTCTCCCAATTAAGCACCAAATTTGTCTCAATACACCGCTTCAGTACGGTGTCCAGGTTGGATAGACATGTTTCAAATGAATTCCCAAAAACTGAGAAGTCATCCATGAAAATCTCAATGCTCTTTTCAATTAAATCTGCAAAAATAGCAAACATGCATATTTGAAAAGTAGCAGGTGCGTTACATAATCCAAATGGCATTTTTCTGTAAGCAAATATGCCAAAAGGACATGTAAAGGCAGTTTTCTCCTGATCAAGAGGGTCAACAGCAATTTGATTATATCCAGAATAACCATCAAGAAAGCAATAATATTCTTGTCCAGACAATCTTTCAAGCATTTGATCCATAAAAGGCAATGCAAAATGATCTTTTCTTGTTGCTTGATTTAATTTTCTATAATCAATGCGCATTCTCCAACTGGTGACAGTTCTTGTAGGAATTAGTTCATTTTTTTCATTAACAATTACTGTCATACCACCTTTTTTTGGAACAACTTGAACAGGACTTACCCATGCACTATTAGAAATAGGATAAATATACCTGCTTTCAGCAATTTCAGAACCTCCTTTTTGGTTACCTCTTTCAAAGTTGGGTTGAGGCGTCTTTAAGGTTGAGCAATAGGTTTGAAATTATCTTCCAACAAGATTTTGTGCATGCAGTATGATGGACTTATACCTTTCAAATCTTCAAGTGTCCACCCAATTGCTTCTTGATTCCTCTTCAACACTTCCACCAGTTTTTCTTCCTCTGTTTTGCTTAACAGATTACTAATGATTACTGGTTTTAAATTACCTTCTTTCAAAAAGATGTATTTCAGATTGGAAGGTAACACTTTTAGTTCAGGTTTCTGGATTTCTTCAACAGGTGATTCTTGAATTTCTTCAATCTTTCTTGATTCAAAGGAAATTTCTTTCCCTTGATCGAATTCTTCAAGATACCTTTCAATCTGTTTCTCCTCTTCTTCATTCAAAAATTCAATAGAGTTAGTCAATAACTTATTTAATGGGTCAGAAATAGTCATACCTTTTGATAAGGAAAGATAAGTTTCATCAAAGATGTCTACTTTGAAACAGTCTTGCTTCGGGCTAGGATGTTTCATTTCCTTGAAGACATCGAAATTCACTTCCTCATCATGCGCTCTTACTGCTAGCTTCCCATTGTCCACATCAATCAGTACTCGAGCAGTTTTCATGAACGGTCTTCCAAGAATTAGAGGAACATCAGCATCTTCTTCCATGTCTAAGATCACAAAATCCACAGGGAAGTAGAATTTGTCAACCTTTACAAGCACATCTTCTACAATCCCATAAGGTCTTTTGATGGATTTATCAGCTAATTACAGAGTCATCCTTGTCTGCTGTAGATCAAGGTCACCAATACGCTTCATCATACTTAGGGGCATTAGATTGATGCTAGCCCCTAAATCTAATAAAGCCTTACCGATATTTACTCCACCAATAGAGACAGGAATAGTGAATTTGCCAAGATCTTTGGATTTTTCTGGCATCTTGTATTGCAAAATAGCGTTGTAACTTGCTTCAAGTTCTACGATCTCTTCATCATACTTTCCTTTTCTTTGTAGGCATCTGTTCTAATGCCTCAGAAAAAGGAATGTTTATGTGTAACTGCTTAAAGATTTCAAGGAATCTCTTGTATTCCTTTTCTTTATCTTTTCTTGATGGTGGATGAGGATAAGGTAAATCCTGGACAGGAGGTGTCTGTCCAAGATACTGATTTTTTTGATTTTTTTCTTTTATTTCTTCTTTTTCTTTATTTTCTTCACTTTCTTTTTCTTCTTCTTTTTCTTTTTCATAGTTTATACCTACAGTTTTACCACTTCTTGTAAAAATAGCCTTACATTGTTCTTTCCCTTTGAATTCCTTGATGTCGGCCACTTCTTTTACTAGCTGACTTAACTGTTGATCTGATGCTTTACGTGCAGCTTTAATTGTCTCCATGTATTGCATCAATTGTTGAATATTTTCTTCAGCCTTTGTCAATCTAGTATTGTAATCACCTTGATTATTGAAGGGTCTAGCATGTTGCTTCCAACCATAGTTTTGGTTTTCCCTTCCCTGCAGGTAATTGTTAGAAAAAGAATTTACAAGAGGATTTAGAGAATTACTTGTAGGTAACCTCTGATGAATCAAGGAATTAGCTTATTCTTGTTCATTCTTGTCAAAAGCACAGTAACCACATGGTTGTTCGCTCATACAATACTCACATTGTTTTAATTGAGCAGGAAGTTGTGGTGGTACATGGATAACTTGAAGTTTTCCAAGTTGTTTACTCATTGCCTCAATTTGTTGTATGAACAATTTTTGTTGAATTAACACTGTATCATTTACTCCTTGTTCAAGTATACCTTGTACATTACCTCTTTCTAGTTTAGCTTGATGGTCACTAATGGACATTGATTCCAATATCTCAATAGCTTCCTCCATAGTCTTATTCATTAAAGAACCACCTGCACAAGCATCTAACATCATCTTGAACTGAGGTAATAAACTATGGTAAACGATTCTTACCTTTTCGGCATCATTTAGGTTGTGGTTTGGACACTTTCTCAAAAGTACCTTGAATCGTTCCCATGTCTCTCCTAGTGATTCATCATTATTTTGAGAAAAAGAGTGTATGGCTATCATTGCTTCAAAATATTTCGAAGGAGAATAAAATCTTTCCAAAAATTTTCTTTCAACATCGGACCAGTTTGCAAAACTACCCGGTGGACAAGATTTAAACCATTCTTTTGCTTTACCAATCAATGAAAAAGGAAAAAGTCTCATGTAAACAGAATCTTCTTGATTGGGTTCAAAACCAATTGTGCTGCATAACTCATAAAAAATAGTTAAATGTTCATATGGTTCTTCATGATTTAAACCAGCAAATTGATTGTTTTGAATAATATTTAAAGTAGCAGGTTTAATCTCCACTGGTACAACAGGTCCTTGAAACATACCTGAAACTCGGGGTGGACCATTAATAGCAGCAAACTGTCCCAATGTTCTCCTCTCAGCAGCCATATTTGAATTTTCAAAATTTTTAGAGGTAGAAGAAGATTTAGTTTGTGTTGTAGATTTCAAAGACTTGCTCAATCAATGCATTGCAGATCCGACTATGGGAATATAAAACATTAATGTGGGTACAAGCATATATAACCATGCCCCTACTACAGTAGTAAAATGTATACACATATATGTCAAATCTCAATTTTACAGGTACCAAACCACATCGCCCATCTTGCAACACCAGTCATTTTCACCATGATTACGGTAAACAACATAATGGTGTTGCGAGCCAACCATGAACTATGCCATGGCAGCTGTGATCCAAAGGACCATCGGGGACACCTGCTCCTCAAAGAACCACCCCCCACCGGGTCAACCACATGCAACTCCTGGTAGCTAAGCATGGACAGCTTCATGGCTCTACCACTGAGTCACTAGGGTAAACAACAACGCTCGTAGAGCCGCCCTCCCACTGGGCCAACCGATGGAACCCCTAACATCCCTCACTGGCAGCTATATAGATATGCCATAGATACAATGCAGATGCAAATCATATGCAATCTCATGTTATGCATCCTATAATGCCACTCATTAATCATACATCATCAATCTCATCAATATCACCATCTAAATCTTAGTGGATTTCAATATCAATGATCTTGCCATTGTTTCAAGTTTTTAGTGTGACATTCACAATCTCTTTAATTATCTTAAATTTTTCAACATCATTTCCAATTCACTAATTGGCAACAAACACAATGACACTCAATCATTGTCTTAATATTTTCATCACCACTCATGGGTGTGTCACATAACCATATCTTCAATTCTGATCATGAATTATCATATCTCACCAATAATGATGAAACCTACATGGCTTTCACAATATGAGATAGGCATACCCTTTTGTTTAGATCTCAAGTCACTATCAATCACCACCAAGGACACACCACATATATATATTCTAAATGCAATCATATATTTACCAAGCACATCATCATCACAATATCAATCATCACGTCATTCCAACATAACCATAGCAAGGCAAACATGAGCAACATCACATACATTAATCATCAATTATTCAAATAACATATTTAGAATATAAACTCCTCTCCTACCTCAAGATAAGTAATCCGAGTGATTCGACAGTCCCACTTCATCGTTCGGAATAGGTCCTACATTAACATATATATAAATCTCAATCAATTGGCCTATCAAGGCATTAATTTCAATTCTAAATATACACCATTATACTTAAAATTCTTAACGTGTCTTAAACATGTTATAAACACCAAATTTTCTTATTTTGTTAGGTTTTGGAAATTCCATCCCATTAATCCATATTCCCTAAAATTAAATGACTACAAAAACAACTCCTAGGTCACTAATACACACTCAATACTACTACTATTTTCACCAACTTAGTACCTTCCACATTCTCTTAATTTCTTAAATTCCTAACATCAATAATTAGTGTCAACCATTTCAAAATTCATTTCCATATCCAAAATCATTCTTAAGACCAATGAACCCTAAATTCATCAAGTTTTGTCAAAAGCCTTAATTTCCACATGTTAGGGTTTTTATCAAAAATTGTCAAACACCAATTCCAACTATTTCTTTGTATCATTTAAGAATCTTCAAAATAACAACACCATATTCATATCATTATCAACAACAACAATAATTCTTAACGGTCATCTACCCTAGGTTTAGGTTCCATATACATTCTTTCATCAAAACAACTCTTAAACTTCCATTATAATACTTCAACAACTTTAAAACCACCAAGACAAGCCATGGGTATTATGAAATCTTACCTCTTCTTCAACCATAATGATGAACACAAAAATGAAAGGGGGAGAAGAGAAGATGAGTTAAAATTTGCTGCAATAGAGCTTTATAAATCCAAGCTTATATGTTTATTTTTGCAAGAAAATTGCACTAGAAGAGGTGGTCACGGTTTTGGAAAGAAGAGGGGAAGAGGAAAATGAAACAAAGTGAATAGAGGAAAATAGGAAGAAGCCAATGAAAAATTAAGAGGAGAAGAGAAAGAAAATTACAAAATTGGTCATTGTCCTATGGGTAATGCATTGCCTCTTTTGCTTTTATCTTTGGTCCATAATTCCCCTTGTCCAATGGACAAATGAGTGAAAAGAAAGAGAGGGAAAATGCTACGGTGATTATATGAGGGAAATAGGGATTTTATAATTTCTTTTAATTTCAATCTGCTTGTATTTTCACCGTTTATTAACATACGTCGTGTTCAAATAAATATCTTCTCAACACCAAAAATTATTTTGATCATACCACCATAACCACAATAAATTCCTCATTATCCTAGACCCTTCAAATATCCAATTTGACTTAGTGGGTCCCATATAATCTGTTAAATTGTTCTGTTTCAGTAATTTTTAATTTACTGATAAATCACAATTAGTGTCTAATTAATTTTCCGCATATATTGGGCCACAAATAATTATTTATCATCATCTTATAAATTTATTTCTCTAAAATTTGGGGTGTTACACTTTTTGCTTCACTCTCTTCATATTCTTCACCATCTCTAGTTTTGATAACGGATGAAGCATGAATAACTATTATACTTGAAAAACTGCAGAATGTGTATATTTTGTTTAAGTTGAGTTCAAGGGCTTGGTAAATGAAAGGTAGGTGAGACATACCGTTTCATGCTTTGGGGCAAAATGTAAAATTGAAAAGATGAAGGATGTCTTTGTAAGATTGCAAAAGTTTAAAGGAATCCTGTGTGTAATTTACCCTAGTATGTATCGTCATAAGTAGGGGAAATTAATTGAAAAGAAACAACCATTCTCCAAATTACCTAAGCAAATGATAATTTGCGAGTTAAGCTTAGATTATGAAAAAAAGAATGTTTACTAGAATTAAATCTAAATAAAGATTATCTCAAGTTGGAAAAAGAGCATCAGTTTAGTTGAAACGTTGCAACTACTTGTAGCCAAATGCTTTACTAGGGAAAGACAAAATTTACATACTAAGGTAACTGAAGTATGGTAAAATCAACCTAAGAAACCTTAAACGCCTACATCAACAACAAAACTAATATATTGTCATAAATATATTGCTCATTAAAAAGTTTAGGACGCTCCAATCTCGTATACAGAATTATGCATAAGCAAGAAAGTATACATTTTATTCGATTTTATCTGATTAAATTAATTTAGCATATGCCTATTGCAGTTTGAATTATGATTATTTGTTATGTTATATTTTAAACATAAACTATGATTTGCAGATGAAATCTAATAATTTGTTTTTCCATATTCCAAACAAACTTAGGGAATTGAGCTATTTGTTTACTAGTGAAGCTATTGAGAAATGCAGAAGAAAAGGTTGACATTTTTTATTTATTGCCTGTGTAGGTTCCTCAAAGGGTAAAAGTTGGCTTTTCAAACAAAATAGTAACTCCAAAAGATATTAATAAAGTAAAAAAAGGTTTAGGGTTTAGGATAAAGGTTGACATTTTCATTTACTCCCTATTTTTCAACTGCTGCAAACAAGTCCTTTTGATCTAAAGCATAATTAATAAAGTAAAACAAAGGTTTGGGGAAAGTTAAAGATATTAACTGATTTCATTTATAACTAATAGAAAAAGGGAACAAAGCATTTATACAAGCAGTGATCCTAAACTACAACTCTTCAATTCCACTTTGCTTTTGTCCCATTTTTGTTAAATTAACCACATTAGAAGCCATGAAAAGACTTTACAAACTAGAAAGAAAGACTTTACAATAAAAGAAAGAAAAATGCAAAAAAATAAGTGTAGGGATATCTCATCCACATCCCTAACTAGAAATCAAAAATGCAAAAATAACGCAAAGCTCAAACTGAATTATAACTCTTCAATTCAAATTCATAATGCATAAATTAAAACAAACATACCTATTGCTACTCATCAGCTCAATTCTACATTTTTTACTAGTAAACCATAATAACCAAACTAAATTTAAAATAGGCCTCTCTTTATACATTTATATACAAGTTCAGTGATTCTAGTATCCAATAACAACAAATTGACAAAGATTCAACAAAAAAAAAGAATCTCTCTTTTCTCAGTTTTGAGCACTGAACTATAACTCTTCAGTTTAAATTCTTAATGCATAAATTAAAACAAACATAGCCATATTGCTAATCATCAACTCAATGCTGCATTTTCTACTAGTATACCAGAATAACCAAACTAAATTTAAACATGAAAATATTTAAACAGAAGTTATTTTCATCTTTACCAACACCAAACAGTAAATATTTTCATGGGGATAAAATAAATAAAATTTTCACATATCACTTTACATGTATTTTCAATATAGAGACTAGAGAATTGTAGAGTTTATACCTCTCTTGTAAATTGAACACTTGTAAATTTATTGTCAATCCTAGATGTACCTTCAAACACCTGGACAGTATGAGAAAAAAGGAATAAAAAATTATTAATGGTACTAGAAGTACATAAGAATATATATATTGGCTTTAGGGTTTGAAGCAATCAAATTAGAGGAAACAAACTTAAATCAAATCAACCATCTCTCAACAAAAACAATACCAAAAGGAAGCAAACACTTGTAAAAGCTGGAGTACAAATTTGTTTTTTTATCTCCTACCATTTAAGTCAGGCTCTTCTCTCTGTTCTTCAAACCTTAGGCTGCATTAAAATTTTTCTCATAGGAAAACATAACTATTGATTAATTAACCTGCATTTATGTATGCTCTCTAATTAAGTCTTTAAATATATCAGCAATTGTTATTGAACAAGAAACTAGTTGGTTTTCATTTATTTGGTCATCTAGGATTCAAGTGCTACAATCGTAATGCTTTGTTAAAATTTAACAACAAAAACTTCTATTATTTCAGGAGCTCTATCTAACGTAAAAAATGTATAGAATCACTTTAGGTAGAAATAGGAAAAGATTTATAGAAATAAAAAGAATGGAGGTCTTATAAATGTGAGTTAAAAAATTTATCAATTTATTAGCTAATAAGACACAAGTTAAAAAATTTAGTTTGGTTAGGTAAAATATAGGAAGGATTTAAATCAACCACAATAAAGGCAGCTTGTTAATCAACATAGCTTCTACCATTATAAAAAGCATTAATAAATTACGCGTTAAGACTAACTCCTCTCTTGTTTGCTTGATAATATTACAAATACAAGTTGATGGATCAAGAATCAAGCAGTGGAGCAGGTTCTTCAGACCAAAGACACACGCTTACAGAAACAACACTAACAATTACAATTCTTCAGATTTCTATCGCACCCCCTTATAATGTGTATTATAAAACAATTTTCATTTCAAAGTTATAACATCCAAACCACTAAACATATTTGTCCATTTTTCATGTGCAGAATATTAAGGAAATAGGGAAAGTTAAGATTCAAGAGAAGGCAACACTAGAGGGAGGTACAATAAAATCTTTGTCAGCTGGTGTAGAAGGCATTAACTTGGGTGGTGGTGTTGTAACTCACATTGAGTCTGGTGGCAAAGACATACTTGCAAAAGATGTCCAGATTTTTGAAAAGGATGATATGTTAAACGTGGGCCAGAAAATCCAGAAGAATGTTGATGATAATATCCAAGGGGGGTCTAACTCTAACTTGATGGATAAAGAAACGGGAATTGGTGTAGTACTTTAAAAGACTACTTGTCACTATTGATGATAATATCCAAGAAAGGTCTAACTCAAATAAATTTAAAAAACTACTTGTCCCTATTGTCGTGGTGGCCAACACTTTAAAAGACAAGGCTATGGTGGCAGGGAAAGGTTGCACTGTGTAGATTGAAAAGTTGGGATATTGAAACAAAAGATGTTAGAGGCTGAAACATATACTAATAGATGATGATCCAAAAGAATTCAAGAATGACTAGTAAAAAGTAATATTATTTTCTTGGCACATCATACCACATTAAAAGCCATGTAAACTACATAGGCCACCTAACCATGACAAGCAAATTATAGGCAAAAATTCTATTGAACCACTAACAGCATATGCCAAAGCAATTCGATTGACCATAACTATACTAACTTGCAATGCATTCTCCCTACCCACTTATTGCATACATACCACACACACTGATTGAAACATGTTGCAAAGTTGCACATCTTGCCCGTGTCCGGCAGATGAAGGAGATTCCACATTGATAATTGATAATTTTCACTCAAAGATAAAAACAAATTGCATAAACTCAAGCTACGCACAACAAGCAATACTCAATAATCATTGGCATTTCGTGATTTTAAAATACCCACTTAATCAGTTGAAATTTTATTCAAATGAAATCCCATCCTAGAGAAAATAAAAACTATAAACATTCATTCAATGTTCTTAATAGTGACTTTTCTTACTATACCCTACTAGTCAATTGTACTAAACTTCACATTATCCTACAACTAAGATATAACTTATATGGAATGAGCAGTGGGGAAAATCAATTATGCTTTTAATAAATTGACCTAAGGAAAACAATAGTAGCAAAAACTAGTCAGTTGATATTACCAAACCACGTTACTCAATAAGTTCAATTTTGCATAAATAGTTAGTTGCCTATAATCTTAAACAGAAATCCCAATTCAATCCCAATTCAACCTAGTTGTATCTTTTTTTTATAAGCATAGCAGAGCAGAGCATAACAGAGAAGAAAACATTTGACTAGAGTAAAAAGATTACTTACCTGAAGGGGTGAGAGACAAGGGAGTAAAAGAATGAGGTGAGTCATCGCCAGTGAGGGACACCATAAAGATGAAAGACAGAAACTGATCGGTCAGAGTGGAAGATGGAAAAGGGATTTAGGGTCGGAGTGGAAGAGGGAAAAAGGAAGGGGAATTTAGGGCTTAAGGCTAAAACTGATTGGGGAGGGAAAATGAGACCTCGAATAAGTTATTAAATTTAGCGACGACAGCAAACTGTCATTACATCGTTGGCTTTAAAAGGTGAATACGTGCACTAAATAGCGACAACACACATTCGTCGTTAGCTTGAACAACCTAGCGATGATCACACTCTGTCGCTAATTGGGACCGTATCAGTGACCGTATCATTGATGACAACTCTTATTTTGACTTCACGATGGTGACACTCCACTAGTAAATACCGTCGCTACATTGAACACAGGAAAAAAGTGGGCATGTGTCCCACTAGTGACATAACCCTCCGTCGCTAAGTTAAACAAGTATAGCGACATCCGCGACCATCGCTAATTTGAACACATAAAAAATATTGGAGGGAAAACAACAAAGGAGAAGGACTAGATAGCGACGCTTTTCATGACGACAAGTTACAAAATTCAGCGATGACTCCTAGTCCGTCGCTAGGCTAAACAAGTAAAACGACACCGCAACGTCGTCGCTATGTTGGGCAACAAAAAAAATTGGAGGGAAACCAAAAAATTGGATGAAGGGAACATTAGCGACCATTTTAGAGATGGACCATGCTTAGCGACAGAGCCAGCAATGGATTGTTACATATCTTAGTGATGAGATTCTATGTCATTGCTGATTTGGTAGCTAATGTCCTTTTCAAGGCATCTTTTGCCTTGTGATTGCTAATTGGGTCGCTAAATAACGACAGATGTTTTTAGTCGCTATTTTTAGTAGTTGTTAGAGGTTTTTTTAGTAGTGTATCATAGTGAACTATTAGGACTAACTTTGGTGACTTAACCCATTGGTTATTAAAAATAAAGTAACAGAAGCAAACTAAGATACTGGATAAAGAATAAGCGAGGAATAAATCAAACCCGACATCAAGGATAATAATGGATAATAGGAAGGACCCTACCGACGACAAGTTCAAGAAAGAAAGAAAGCTGGTATAGTAAGCATGCATTATATGCATATGAAAGTTTTGAGAAAATTAGAGCTTACACCTAGGTATGCTGGAGTACGATCATGTTTGATCTCGTAGAGAATCCTAGGAGTATACTGGGCTGGGACCTCAAATGGCTCGAGGGTAGCTCCCTAATTGTTGCAGGGAACAATGCAAATCTGGTGTACTCTAACTAAATGACGATATGTACTAGGGCCATGGAAGAGCCAAGTCCTATTATGATATGATATGATATGATCAATGGATTATTTCGAGAAGGACTTATGAGTCATTTCGTACCCTATGATATGATGTGATATGGGGGACTTTGGTGAACTCCAACCGTTCTAGTGCAGAAACGTTGTGCTAGTGGTGGCCTGAGCAAGACGAATTCTGGTGAATGTGATGATTGATGAGATAGTTTTAGGCACACATGCATCATACTAGCTTAAAAGACAAGATGAAATGTAACGGAACCAAATCCATGCATAGCATTTCATAATCATCTCTTGATTGATTTACATTGTGTTTGTGCTTGCTTACTGTTTGTGATGACTGTTATTATAAACTATGTTATATATATAATACCTTCATAAAATTATGAGTGAGAAGAGAAGTTAGGGAAAGGATCATGAAGTCAGAGATAGCTGGGAATGGATGAGCAAGATACTAAATTAGTACAGAGTAAGTAATATATATCAGAATAGTAACAGAAAGAGAGAAGTTAGCGTTACGACTAGAATGAGAAATGTGATGATATATCTTATTCTATGTAGGAGGATGTCAGAAATGACATCTTTTTAATTGTTGTGGAAGAGTATACTCACCCTTACAGATCATTCCAGACCCCCGATTGGACTATGCCCCTGTTATCATAAAGATTAGGAGAGACCCCACGTAAAGGATAAGGCTTACTAGAAAGAGTTACTCACAACAGATGGAGCTAGCTATGGCTTATAGGGAGTCATCTAAAGAACATGACAAAGTAAAGAACAACAACAAGGTCTTATGGGAGCCTGTGTGCCCTTGATTTTCAGTATGTACATATGACCATGTGTTGTATATAATGTATTTGTTTCACCAAAATTTTCTTTTACAAAAGACTTCCATATTTTTCTAAAACTCATAACCTCTCAATTAAGTAGGATGATCTAGTGGAAGGGAATATCCTAGTTAACCGAGGGTGTTACATTGGGGTATGGTCTGCTATGCTCCCTCGTACTTTGAAGTTTGTTTGTTTAACGGTCAATAGGACTTGTACGGTAGCAACTACTTGATTAAACTCAAGTATTTGAAGTATTAGTTGGGATACTAAGGGTCATTGACTCAGGTTACCTTGATGCTAACAATGAGTACAGAGAATTTTGGGGATGAAATTCCTAAAAGGTGGGGAGAGTGTAACAACCTTGATTTTTAGGATAGGAACCCAAACCCTCAGAGATCCTTAGGATACCCTGCTAAGCTTTATGTGGAAAGTTAGAGACCTCAACCTACCCTTTTAACTACCTTTAGCATGAGACAATAGTGAGGAATGAAACCAAAGTATTAGTGCGAGATGTAGGGACCTCGATAGAGTATAAGTAATAAGAAACTCAGTTCGGGAAGAACAAAGATTGTGGGAAAGGATTAAAATGTGTGATGATAGTGAAAGAATAATTGAGACGAGAAAGGATAAGTATAGATGAATGACAGGTAGTAATGGGATTAATACAATATGAGTAAGTAATAATATTTAATAACACTGTTTAATTAGTAATGATACATTAGTTAATATTAGTAAATATTTGATGATGATAATCTTGTTTGGTTAAGTATTGATTTGTTAATAATATTTACAATATTTTTGTTAATAATATTTAATTAGATTATAATTAATAATATTTAATATTTAATCAATATTTATTTATTTAATAAATTAAATTTGAATTTATATATATTATAGTAATGGCATTTTAATTAATTAATAATTATTTTCATTTGATAATTATATTTAATAATAAAATATTAACAAGTTCTTAGATTTAACTGTGAGACCCAGTAGATGGTCAGATGTCGATGATCCGGCCTGAGACTAGTGATCCTATAAGGAAACTAGTCTTGTTCGGGCAACCTTGTAGTAAATTGAAGATAACAAGTTCGGTCCAGTAGGCTTGACCCGTACCTCAGGTACCTACCACGATTGACTGTGCAAGCACTTTAGGATATTTGATTTCAGCATCGTAAGTCCCTGATGATCCGTTTTGATAATTTAACCACTTTTCTTGAACAGACCCAACCCTAATTTGTTCCCTATCAACATTGTTTTTCAAGAAAACCATTAGTTAAGTCGGAACCCCTGAGTTCGGCTTAAGAACCTTTAGTGTTTTGGGCCTAACTTTCACATATGAAGTCAAAACAAGAGATTCTTATCTTGGTTTCTTCGTTATGAAAAACCTAACAACCTCTATTTCTAGCCCCAAACTTCGATTCGTAACCTATCATCCCTGATTTGAGGAACCAAGAATTTGTACTCTGAAAACCTATTATTTAATCCCGTTAAATCGCACTAGTTTACAAGAAAAATCATATCTTTCTTATACGAGTTCAGAATTTGTTTGTTCCAATTTCTTTATTCTTATATCAAAGCCCTCTACAGATCTTGTGAAGAACTCAAAAGCTAGTTTCTTGTACCATTTTACTAGAAAATCCTTAAGAATGATGGATCTTCCTCTTCTTTATTCTTTAGTTCCAAGGCAAGGAGACTTCAATTTGATGAACAAAGTCTGAATTCATGTGGATATGGTGTAGGTCATGACATATATGGTGAAGTAATGATGATTTTTGGTGAAGAAAAACCTAAATCTAAGGTAAGAATTGCAAGAGAAATAGAGGAGAATGGAAGACTAGTGTGGGAGAAGTGATTTCCACCACTCTCTAAGGCTAGAGGGATAAGGAGAAGGTTGTTCACCACCTTTGGGAGGGTGACAAAGGATAAGGAGCAAGAAAAGGAGCTAAGGCTTGTACTTTCTAGAGAAATGGAGGAGTATCTCACACTAAAACACACTAAAACTTGAGTTATGAAGCATTACAAAGGAAATGAGGTATTTATACCTCCTTGAAAACTAAACCTTCAGAATTGGTTTGGATGAGCTTGAAAACGCTTCACCCAAGGCCCAAGAACTAAAGATTCATGGCCCAAAAAGAGCCTAAAGTAAGCTAACACCTATACAAGGCCTAAAAGTTGCCCAAAATGGAAAATATGGCCATGCAAGGCCTAAAACCAAGTCCTAATTTCTAATCCTAAAATATTTCTAAGACTAATAACATGAAAATAAAATATGTACAAAAGATCACAAAGCCCAAAATAGAGGTCCAAAGGAGGCTCAAATAGTGAAATGTGGCCCATTAACCTATGATAAAGCAAGAGAAAAGGGTAAGGGTCCTCAAGAGCTCCTCCTTAGGCATAGGCTCAACTGTGGATGTCATGAAGGAAGCCAAGTGAGTCTAGAGTGTCTCCCTAGCTTTCTTGGCCCTTGACCTAGTCAAAGGACCCCTAAAGCTCTCTAAGGCAACCTCCAAGGTTTGTGAGGGATCTGAGACTTCCTCCTGGATAATGGCTATGTCATAGTTCCCACTGAATTAGCCTAGAAAATTTAAATTTTTTAGAGCCACATTAATTTCGTAACTGATCAGCCTAGCACCAGAAAAACACGCATATCTCCTTCATCCGATATCGGTGTTTTGGGCCTAACATTCACATATGAAGTTGAAATCAAGCGATTCTTATCTTGGTTTCTTCGTCCTGAAAAGCCTAACAACCTCTATTTCTAGCCTCAAACTTTGATCTGTAACCTATCATCCCGAATTTGAGGAACCAAGAATTTGTACTCTGAAAACCTATTATTTAATTAGGTTAAATCACACTAGTTTACGACAAAAATCATATATTTGTCATACGAGCTCAGAATCAGTTTGTTCCAATTTTCTTATTCTCATACCGAAGCCCTTTACAATTCGTGCATAGAACTCAAAAGCTAGTTTGTTGTAGAATTTTTCTTGAAAATGCTTGAGGAAGATGAATCTTCCTCTTCTTTATTCTTTAGATTTAAGGCAAAGAGACTTCAATTTGATGAACAAAGTCTAAATTCATGTGGATATGGTGCAGGTCATGACATATATGGTGAAGTAATGGAGATTTTTTGTGAAGAAAAACATAATCTAAGGTAAGAATCGCAAGAGAAATAGAGGGGAACGGAAGACTAGTGGGGGAGAAGTGATTTCCATAACCCTCTGAGGCTAGAGAGATAAAGAGAAGGTTGTTCACCATCTTTAGGAGGGAGCTAAAGGATAAGAACCCAGAAAAGGAGCTACGGCTTTTACTTTTTAGAGAGAAGAAGGAGTATCTCACTCTAAAACTCCCTAAAACTTGAATTATGAAGCATTATAAAAGAAAAGAGGTATTTATACCTCCTTGAAAACTAACTTTTTAGAATTGGCTTGGGTGGGCTTGAAAAAGCTTTCTGTGGAAAGTTGGAGCCCAAAGCAAGCTAACACCTATAAAAGGCCTAAAAGTTGCCCAAAATGGAAAATATGGCCATGAAAGGCCCAAAACTAAGTCCTAATTCCTAATCCTAAAATATTTCTAAAATTAATAATATGAAAATAAAATATGTACAAAAGATCACGAATCCCAAAATAGAGGCCTACAGGAGGCCCAAACAGTGAAAGGTGGCCCATTACCCTAAGATAAAGCAAGAGAAAAGGGTAAGGGTCCTCAAAAGCTCCTCCTTGGGCCCATTGTGGATGTCATGAAGGAAGTCAAGTGAGTCTGGAGTGTCTCCCTAGCTTTCTTGGCGCTTGACCTAGTCAAAGGATCCCTAAAGCTCTCCAAGGCAACCTTCAAATCCCTCATAAACTAATAGAAACTAGTTGGGTGCACAAAAATAAACTAAGTCCTAAGTGCAATTACTCATAATCAACTAATTAAAATTCAAAGTCTAAAGTTTAAAGTCGTAGTGTCCAAATACAAGGCCTTAAGAAATGTACTGAAAAATAAAGTCCCAAAATACAAGGGAAAAGGAATACAAATCAAACATAATTTCCTAAACTATAACAAATATTCTTTCCAATATAAAGGTCTTCCAAGACTTCCTCCATTGCCATGGCAATCCACCAAGATACAAAGAAATCACTTGAAAACTCAAAGTAATAGTTAGCACAAGTAATAAGAAAAATGAAAAACAAAGTCAAAGTGTTTGCTCTCTTAGCCTCACAGAGTGTATGCTCTCAAACACCAAGCTCTCTATACTTGTAGTTTTCCTTAGGTCAATTTCTCAAGTCAAATCTCAAACCTTCCAAGATGCTATGCAAATAGTGATGTCCTTACCAATCCTTAATCTCAAGAATGCCAAAAAGAGAAATACTCATTGACCAAACTTAGAGAGAAAAAGACAAGAAAGAAAAGGAAAATTAGAAAGCTAAACCAAAAGGAAAGTGATGTGACAAACAAGAACTTGACAAGAAACAAAAGCTTAAAGAACAAAGGTGTACAAGAGTGGAAAAATATTGTGACAAACTAAGATACAAACAAGAAAAATAAATGCAAGCAAAGAAAGAAGGCACACAAAGGCAAACTAGAAACTCTAGAATGCTTACAAGACCAACACCTCTTTATATAGTTTCCAAAGCCTTTTTCCCTCAACACACATGCACAATACAACACAAAAAGAGCAATTAAAGTACTGCACAAGAAGAATTGTAGCTATTGGATTTTTTAAACTATTTGCAAGGGTTTCAATGCATTTTTTCACACGTTTTGCCAAGAAAATGACCAAATAAATGCACAAACAATGGACCTTTCAAGCTCTTTTCTTTTCATACTTTTTTTTACTTTTTTTTAGATTTCCCCTATTTTTTACTCAAAAACCTACAGGAAAAACAGAATTACAAATTGCTCCAAAATAGTGCACAAAAGGTACAAAACTAGGAAACTACAACTAGGTAAATACAAGCATCTTCTTCCACAAATGTAAGGCAATGGAAGGCAAGGTATTATGACACTAAAGACATTAAAATGAACATAAAAACAACATGTAAATATTGACACAAGCTTACTGGAAAAAGTCAAATTAAACTAGATACAAATACCTAAAGGAAAACTAACAATTCTACAAAATTAATGAGCACAAGTTCCACCTTAAATGGAGATGGAAGACACACACACAACAAACTTGTTAAGCACTTTAAGTAATATGTTTAAAATGCTTTAGATTCCAGCAACTCAAACATATTGGAACATGCAAAGAAACGCACCTAGAAGACACAAAAAACAAGCTCCAAAACTTAAGACATGTAACTAGGAAACTATGAACACTTTAGCATTTTATCAAACACTTAACATGCACAAATATAACCACATGGATTCAATGAATAACAAGGTAGGAAAAATACTGCACAATATGAATTTGACACACATAAAGCACAATATGCAAAGAAGAAGCAAGAAAGGAGAGGTAACTTGTAGTATAAGGCACCAAAGGTCAACAAGAGTTGAGTAAAATATTTTTGCTTAATTTTTTGTTCAAAATTTAAGGTCATATTTCAGAATAGTGTGTCGCGACCTGGATTGTGACGACGTTACCGACCCTTTCGAAAAGGAAATAAAACAAAACAAAAATAGGGAGTCGCCACCAACGTTTTTATCCATAGGAAAAACATTGGGAAAAAACTAAGTTCGGTAAAGTACTGGTTTAAAAAATGAGATTCAAGTTCGGGAGTTGGTTACAAGTAGGGAAGGTATTAGCACCCTACATCGCCTGTCAAAAATAGTACCAAGATTGAAAATGCGCAACATAAATAGCTTTACAAAAGATGCTATGTTTTTCCCCTTTTATTGTTGTACTTTGTGTAAAAAAACAGAAGGAACAAACTGAACAACATGGAGTGTAAGTCAACAGGATGTCGTGTCCAAATTAACCTTGGCTTTGGTATAAAACAGAAGCAGGGAAGGATGTTAACAAGACGTCGCGTCTAAATTAGTTATCCTTTAATCAAAATGCAGGGTTAGAAATGGGAAGGGGATAAACGGGACATCTCGTCTCAAGTATCCTGTTCCTTATGAATCGTGGTGATGGCCTACCAAAAATAGGGGAAAATCAACAAGACGCCACGTCTAAATTGATTTTCATGGGATTTAATCGAAATGCGGGGTTGGAAACGGGAAGGGGATAAACGGGACGTCTCGTCTCAAGTATCCCGTTCCTTATGAATCATGGTGATGGTCTATCGAGAATAGGGGAAAATCAACAAGACGTCACGTCTAAATTGATTTTTCATGGAAGTGATAAAAAAAGAGTTACAAAGGAAAAATAAAGAAAATAAAAGTAAGAATAAAATGGGAAAGGTGGAAGATTAATTCAGTTAATAAAAATTAATAATAATTGAAAAGGAAATAGATCCATCAAATAACAATTAATTTGACGTAGAAAAATAAATAATACAAGTATTGAAAATGAAGAACAGATCCTGGTGGGGAGTTAATCCAATCAATAGAAATTAATTACTAATTGAAAAGGAAACAGTCCCATTGAACAGTAATTAATTTGGTAGGAAAATAAATAAATACAAGCATTAAAAATGAGGAACAGATGGTGACCGGTGTGACGAGGGAGAACTGGGCGCCGGTGTTGGAGCAGCTGTTGAATTATGGAGCTGGTGTGTGACTTTGTTGAGTGGACAGAGTAAAGGAATGGCAGAATTCTTCTCAAATGAAAGCTCCAGAAAAATCCTCCCTCTTTTCCTCTTCAGCTGAGGCATTTATAGAAATCCCAGGTGTGTACTGACTGCTTAAACAGCCCAGAGACAGCCTGGCCACCAATGATTTATGGGGAACGGCGGCTAGTGGGAATTCTTTATTGCTTTCTTTCTTTGTTTGTTGCCAGCCGCCCCACAAGATTAACAAATCAACTTGGATGGTGCGTTGGTGTGTGATGGAGAAACAGCCTGGACATCGACAATCATGGAGAACGGAAGCTAGTGGGAATTCTTTATTATTTTCTCTTTTGTTTGTTACCAGCCGCCCCCCCTTAATTCAAGGATCCACTTGGATGGTGGGGTTCCAAGTCAGCATGGGCAAACGGTGGGAATATGGAACCGGCGTTCTCCTTATGACTCGGATTCGTGTCTCAGCCAGTATCCATCCTCAGCGGGAATTAATCCAAGCGGAACAGATACTCTCATATATAAAAGACCGAGTGAAAGCTTGAATCAGAGGTGCTTTGCTTGGAAGTGTCACTACTTGAAGCACTCAATCGGAATTGCTTCAATCGAAGGTGCTTTGCTAGGAAGTTGTTTTTGCTTGAAGCACTCAACCGGAATTGCTTCAATCGGAGGTGCTTTGCTCAGAAGTTGTCTCTGCTTGAAGCACTCAACCGGAATTGCTTCAATCAGAGGTTCTTTGTCTGGAAATGTCACTGCTTGAAACATTCATTCAGTCGTAGCCTTTCTTCCTTCGAAAGTGGCTCACTCGGACATATTTGCCTAAAGTGCTTTTTGAAGCTTGACCCACTCGGGAATATCCCTCGGAAACACCTCCAAAAATATTTCACTCGGCTATATCTCCGGCCAACAAGCTCCTTCGAAGTCAGAACTATTTTTCAATTCATTCACTCAGGAATTCTTCACTCGAATGTCTCAGTCCGAGAGGTATTCCTTTGATATCAAAGTCTTTCTTCACTCGGAAGCACATCTCTTGGAAGTAAATCACTCGAAAATAATTCACTCGGAGAAAGCCCACTCAGATGTGTCTGCTCGAAAAGTATTCATTCATAGAGCCTTTCTTTGCTCGGGAGTAAACCACTCGGAAATACTCACTCAAAAGCACCTCATTCGGGAGTATGGAATTCAGAAGTCAAAAGTGCTCCTTTGAAATCAAAGTGTTTCTTTGCTCGGAAACACATCTCTTGAAAATGGCTCACTCAGAGACGCCCTACTCGGATATATCTTTTGTTAACCAAGTGGCCTCAATTACTCAAGAGGGGGGGTGAATTGAGTATTAAAATTTTTTTTTTGTTGAAATGCTTGTGAAATTGGTTCTTTGACAAATATATGAAGAGAAGATGATAAACTTAATCTTAAGTGAGAATAATAATAAAGTTTGAATAACAAAGTTATTAAACGTAACAAATTAAGCAAGCAATTAAATGCACAAATTTAAATAGATTAGGGAAGAGAAGATTTGCAAACCGATATATACGAGTTCCACCCACTGGTGTACGTCTCGCCTCCAAGTAACCCACTTAGAGGATTTCCACTATTGAGAATTTGAGATACACGCCTTGAGCAATTACAGTCTCTTAGTGTTTCACACTCAAGAACTTAATCCTCACAAGCTAAAGGGCAACCCACCCAATCTCACAATCTCTCAATTACAAGGTTGAATCCCAACCCAACAACTATCTCAGATTTTGTGTATGTGATTTTACAAGTGCAACTCTCTCAGTAGAGTGGATATACAAATATTAAGTACTTTGAAAAATATTTTTCTTCTCTCAAGGAGAATATGCAATTTTTAGCACTCAAAAATATTTTTCTCACAATATAACTCTCAAAAATTAATACTTCAGAATTTAAGAGAAACAGAGAGTAAGTAAGAAGAAAGAATGAAGGCAAGTATTTGATGCTGCGAATGTATGTTTCTGCTGCTTCACTTCTTCTCTATTTATAGGAGTTCCAGAGTATGTGCTGCCAAAAAAATTTGAATTCCACCGATTCCTGATTTCATGCATCCAGAGTGTTAGTCTCCTAATTGTCCGCCTCAATTAATGGAATTGCCATTCAGTTTGTATCTTCGAGGGAGGAATTAGCTGTCTTGAGTTTCAGAAAACGCGTATTGATAATTTTCATGATTCGGCGCAAGTTTGAATAATTTTCCAGTGTATTTTTGCATAAAAAATAACCCATGAATCGATTCCTGACAGAGAGAATCGATTCCTAGTAGCATGAATCGATTCCTTCAGCATATGAATCGATTCCTTGAGCTAATTTTCACCATGAATCGATTCCCATGCTTGATGAATCGATTCCTTGAGCTAATTTCCACCATGAATCGATTCCTATGTGCCTTGAATCGATTCCTTCATTTAATTTGTAGCATGAATCGATTCCTATGTGCCTTGAATCGATTCCTTCACTTAATTTGTAGCATGAATCGATTCCTATGTGCCTTGAATCGATTCCTCTTTCATTTTTCATGTGGGAATCGATTCCCATAGGGCTGAATCGATTCCTAGGTCTGTTCCCTTCCAATTTTGATGCGTTCTGCTTCTTTTGGGTCCATTCTTGATACTTTCATGCATGGTTCTTTTGAACTAATCTTTCCTTGACACTTTGAAAAGTTATTTCTTGTTCCGAATCATTCTCGATGATTTTTGATTAATTGCTTGTACAACATCTTTTTGATCTCTTGATCCTTCAATTGTTTGTCATTCATCAAAATCTGTTTCAACATACAAATACATTCTCCCCCTTTTTGATGATGACAACAATTGTTCATCTCTAGGGTGTTAGTTTCATAACAGTTATATATTCAAGATATGGAACTCCCCCTATCAAATGTAATTATAAATTTCATGCAAAAATAAAGATGTTATATTATATTGGCTCCCCCTTAATCATGCAATTATATAGAGATGTTATATTAAAACTTCTCCCCCTTTGGCATCATCAAAAGAAAATCAGATAGAATTTAACAAACAGATATTAACTTTATTGAAATATTATATATGTAAAGATGAATACAACAGTGACTAATATTAAGGATTGAAAAATCGAAACTCTGAGAACTGTTGTGAGAGTTCATTGTAGTGGGTAGTCATGTTGTCATCTATTTGGTTAAAACGGGCATTCATATTGTTCTCCATTCCATCAATGCGAGAAGTCATTCCATCAAAGCGAGCATTTATTGCATCAAAGCGGGTATCGAAATGAGAGGTCAATCTATTAAAGAACTCATCATTTGGATTTGGAGGAGGTGGAGGAAATGGTTGTTGATGGGGTTGCTCATCATTGTCGTCACTGCTTTGTGCATTTGGAGGAGAGTATTGCCAAGCACCATCGTGGTTGTGCCAACCCATTTTTGCGAGATGAGTGCTTCCTATTTTACCTTTACGCCCTACTACTTCTTTTACTTCATTTGAAAGATCCACATTAAAGTGTTTGAGAAGCTTTGTGATCAAAACCGCATAAGGAAGTTTTGTGAATCTTTTAGAGTCAAGAATATGAGTCCGAACAAGTTTGGTCCAATTTATCTTTTTTTCATGGAGCATAGCCCAAAGAATAAGAGTTTGGTTTTCACTTACTCTAGCATTGTTGGACCCTTTTGGAAGAATGATTTTGACCAAAAGGTAGTGCAGAAGGCGATGATCAATGTTGAGCTCTCCAACGGTGCTTTTGGAAGTAGAGGATAGATTTAAAAAATCACGAGCATCAATGGAATTGTATTCCCAATCAGGAGATGGTTCAAGGCCAAAGAAATCAACATTGTTTAGTGGAAGCTTCCATACTTGATGAAGAACATTATCATCAATGATAATGGTTACTCCTTTAATTTTGGCTATGTAGCGTCCATTAGAGATCCTCAATGTTGAGTAGAAGGCTCTAATCAACTCAGGATAAATGTGATTTTCTTCGAGTGCGACAAACTCCAAGAGATTTTGTTGCCTAAGTATGTTGAGTACCGGAAAATCATGTTCGTCGAAGAGCGGAACGTCAAGCCAATGAGCAGGTATAAGGAGTCTTTCTGAAAATTTTTCGAGATACCTGTCAAGTTGGAGTTTATTCTCAAAGAGTCTTGAGAGATCATTGGTGTTTGAGGAAGAGGAACCAGCATCTCCTCGTTTCTTCTTTCTAGAGTGAGATGATGATGCCATGATTTTGAATGAAACAGAGAAGGAAGAGAGAATTTTTAGAGAAGAAAAGAAAAGGAGATATGAAGCGAAATGAGGCACTGGGAGAGGCTTTGAAGAAACAGCGTGAGAAAAGCATTTTTATAGAGGAAATAATGCGTGAATCGATTCATCCTAGAGGGAATCGATTCATGTGAGTGATTTTTGTAATTCTGGACGCTTGGAGTGAAGTGGGAATCGATTCATATGCCAAGTTATGAGAGGGGGAATCGATTCCCCTAGCTAGTCTTGGTCAATCACGCTACAAGTTCATAGTGGTTCACGTGAATGCATTTGGAAATGGAAGATTTTGTTTTATTCTTCACATGAAGGCATCTGATTGTAAGGAATCAATGCTTTTCCCTTTGGTTTTATTGTGCACGTGAATTGGTCAAGTGACTCAGGAGTGGTTTTTCTTGACTTGTTCTCATAATTCATGCAAGAGTACATTTTAAAAATTTTGCAAGTGCCATTTGATTTTATTTCATCACAAATTCAATAAAATCAATTGCCATTTTTTTTGCATTTAATTTTGAGATCATTTATTTTAAAGAGATTAACTTGTCTCACAAATATGTTTAATTAAGATTTTAAACAACAAATCGGGTTATGATGAATATTTAAAAAAAATGGTGTATATTAATATTTCTTAAAAATAGAATTTGTATGAAAAAGATAAATCTTTAAGTTAAAGATTTGTGAAAATATTTAAGAGAATGAAATTTGTGATTTTAAACAATTTCTAAAATGCCTAATTCCCTTCTAATATTTATAAATTGTTCCTTTGGAAGGGGTTTAGTAAAAATATCCGCCAATTGTTTAGAAGTTTCAACATATTCAAGAACACAATCTCCTTTTAAAACATGATCTCGTATGAAATGATGACGGATTTCTATATGTTTTGTCCGTGAGTGCATCACTGGATTTTTGGAAATATTTATGGCGCTGGTGTTGTCGCATTTAATGGGTGTTTGATTTAAAACAACACCGAAATCAAGAAGTTGTTGTCTCATCCATAGGATTTGAGCACAGCAACTTCCAGCTGCAACATATTCTGCTTCAGCTGTGGATAACGCGACACTTACTTGCTTCTTGCTATGCCAAGAAACAAGAGAGCTTCCAAGCATATGACAAGTACCACTGGTACTTTTTCTATCTAATTTACACCCAGCAAAATCAGAGTCAGAATATCCTACAAGAATACATTCAGCACCTTTGGGATACCATAAACCAACATTTTGAGTACCCACAAGATATTTTAAAATTCTTTTTACGGCTATGAGATGTGATTCTTTAGGACATGCTTGATATCTAGCGCAAATACATACCGCAAACATAATATCAGGTCTACTAGCTGTTAAATAAAGTAAGGATCCAATCATACCTCGGTATTTGGTTATTTCAACGTCCTTACCCTTATCGTCCTTGTCTAGGTAGCAAGAGGTACTCATTGGTGTGGCAATTTCATTTGCTTTATCCATTTCAAACCTTTTAAGTAATTCTTTGCAGTATTTTGTTTGACTGATAAATGTTCCTTCTTTTGTTTGCTTAATTTGTAGCCCAAGGAAGAATGTGAGTTCTCCCATCATTGACATTTCGAATTCATCTTGCATGATCTTGGCAAACTCTTGACAAAGGATTTCGTTAGTAGCACCAAATATTATGTCATCAACATAAACTTGTACCAAAAGGATGTCACGATTTTTACGTTTTATAAACAATGTTGTATCAACCTTTCCTCTTTCAAAATTATTTTCAAGAAGAAACTTACTGAGTCGTTCATACCAAGCTCTTGGAGCTTGTTTTAAACCATATAAAGCTTTTCTTAATTTAAAGACATGGTTTGGAAATTTATGATTTTCGAAACCAGGAGGTTGATTAACATAAACTTCTTCTTGAATATAACCGTTTAGAAAAGCGCTTTTGACATCCATTTGATAAAGTTTAAAATCTATACAACAAGCAAAAGCTAACAATAATCTTATGGCTTCTAATCTAGCTACGGGAGCATATGTTTCTTCATAGTCTATTCCTTCTTCTTGATTATATCCTTTAGCAACTAATCTAGCTTTATTTCTTGTTATTATTCCATTTTCATCTAACTTGTTTTTAAAAACCCATTTCGTGCCTATTATTTGATGATTATTGGGTTTTGGCACAAGTTCCCAAACTTCATTTCTTTCAAACTGATTTAATTCTTCTTGCATTGCCAATATCCAATGTTCATCAATAATAGCTTCATCAATATTTTTGGGTTCTATTTGTGATACGAAAGCTAAGTGATTGCATGCATTTCTAAAAGCATTTCGAGTACTTACACCTTTTGTTATTTCGCCTATGATATTGTCCAATGGGTGATTCTTTACGGTGATCCACTCCTTTTGTTGAGGTTCGCCATTTTGTGATGTATTTCCTTCATTTTTGTTTTCTTCTTTGTCTTCCAAGTTTATTTCTTGGAAGGTACCTACAAGATCATCAATTTCCTCTCTCGGAAGATTTTGGTTAAGTTCATCGAATTTAACATGTATAGATTCTTCAATTGTACAAGTTCGTTTGTTAAAGAGTCGATATGCTTTGCTTGTAGATGAGTAACCTAAAAATGTTGCTTCATCAGATTTTGCATCGAATTTGCCAAGATTATCCTTTCCATTGTTTAAAACAAAACATTTGCATCCAAATACGTGGAAATAAGAAATGTTAGGTTTTCTTCCTTTATAAAGCTCATAAGGGGTTTTCTTTAATATAGGCCTTATCAGACATCGATTCATGACATGGCAAGCAGTATTTACTGCATCGGCCCAAAAATGTTTCGCAATATTACTTTCATTTAACATAGTTCTTGCGAGCTCCGCTAAAGATCTATTTTTCCTTTCAACTACTCCATTTTGTTGTGGAGTTCTTGGAGCCGAAAAATTATGTTCAATGCCAAATTTTTCACAAAATTTTTCAAAGGATTGATTTTCAAATTCTCCTCCATGGTCAGTTCGAATGGATGCTATTTTCAAATTTTGTTCATTTTGAATGATCTTGGCAAGTTTCTTAAATGCTTGATATGCTTCATTTTTGTGAGTAAGAAATAATGTCCATGTATATCTAGAGTAATCATCCACAATCACGAGACCATAATAGTTTCCACCAAAACTTTTGATTTTTGAAGGTCCAAATAAATCCATATGTAAAAGTTGTAAAGGTCTAGTTGTTGAAACAATATTTTTAGCTTGAAAAGAAGCCTTTACTTGTTTTCCCTTTTGACAAGCGTCACAAAATTTATTTTCAAATTTTAATTTTGGCAAACCAATAACTAAATCTTTTGAAACAAGTTTGTTTAAATGGTCTATATGAATGTGAGCAATTCTTCTATGCCATAGCCATGATTCATCTTCTTTAGTTATGAAGCATTGCACATCATTTGAAGCAAGACAATCTAGATTAATCATATAAATGTTATCTACTCTTTGACCAACGAATTTTGTTTCCTTGTTTAGCTTATTTTCAATTATGCAACCTTTTGATTCAAAAACAATTTTATAGCCTTTATCACATAATTGACTTATGCTAAGCAGGTTATGTTTAAGTCCTTCAACATATAAGACATCATTTATAGAGGTGGAAGAATTTTTACCAACATTTCCAATTCCTAATATTCTTCCCTTCGTGTTATCTCCATAAGTAACAAATCCTTTATTTCGTGGAGTAAATGATATGAACTTACTTTTGTCTCCTGTCATGTGTTTTGAACACCCACTATCCAAATACCAATGGGTGCTATTTGCTTTAAAGCATACCTACAAAACATATTAAGTTAGAGAACTTGGTACCCATTTTATGTTGGGTCCTTGTAGGTTAGTTTGAGGTAATGTTCCTTTAGGAACCCATACTTTTCTCACAACCTTTGGCCCTAGTTTTCTAACTTTACAATTAGATGCATTATGTCCTTTAAAACCACAGTGATTACATACCATGAAAGGTGATGAAGTTTTACTAGGTGGTACAAAGAAACTTTTGTAATGCTTTTCCTTTTTGCAATCATGTGATCCTTGATTATATCCTAATCCAGCTTTATTAAATGTGCAACGTTGTTTTCCAAGAAGTGCATCTAAATTATTTTTACCATTAGTGAATTTTTCTACGGTTTTGTTTAAGTCTAGGACCTTCTTTTCTAGATCAATGCATTTCTTAGCAAATTCGCAAGGTTTATTTTTAGAGCATGCTTGGACATTTTCTAACTTTTCTTTTAAACATTCATTTTCTTTGCAAACTTCCATGAGATGCATTTCTAGAGTATCATTAGTTTTTCTAGACAATTTAAGCCTATTAGAGACTTTTGTAAATTTATCATATAACTCTTCAAGGGCATCAAGTAATTCTTCTTTATCTAAGTCATGAAAGTTTACCTCATCTTCTTCATCTTGGTGATTAGCCATGAGACAAAGGTTTGCTTCTTCATTCTCCGATTCATCCGAGCTACTCACTTCGTTGTCATCCCATGCTATGTATGCTCTCCTTTTTCCTTTCTGATCCTTATTTTTCTTTTTGAGATTTGGACAGTCCGCCTTGAAATGTCCTTCCTTTCCACATTCAAAACAAGTTGGTAAGGAATTATTATTATCTTTGGGAACGAATTTCTTACCTTTAGAGGTGAAGCCCTTTTGGAATCTTTTGTTTCTCATGAGTCTTCCAAATCGCCTCACAAATAGGCCTAACTCATCATCATCATCTTCTTGATCACTTTCAAATTTGTCTTCTTCAATAGAAGTGGCCTTAAGAGCTAGCCCTTTCTTCTTGGAAGACTTTTCTCCTTCTTCCGCTATTTTTAACTCTTTTAATTCTTGTTCTTGTTCTTGAAGCTTACCGAATAATGTGGCAAGAGACATATCATTTATGTTTGGCGATTGTTTGATAGCGGTGACAAGAGGTTGCCATTCCCTGGTAAGACTTTTTAGAACTTTATGGATAAGCTCTTTGTTAGTGTAAGATTTTCCAAGAGTAATAAGATGATTAATAATCAAGGTAAACCTTTTTTGAAGTTCTAAGATTGTTTCACCAGAATTCATTCTAAAACTTTCATATTGGCTAGTTAAAGTACTAATTTTAGAATCCTTAACATCACTAGTTCCTTCATGAGTAATTTGAAGAGTATCCCACATTTCTTTGGCAGATTTACAGGTTACTATTCTAAAAAATTCATCGGGACCTAAGGCTAAAGTGATTAGATTCTTGGCTTTATAATTATATTGTACTTTCTTTTCTTCATCACTAGTCCAATCATCCATGGGCTTTTCTATTTGTTTATCATCAACAATATGCATAGGTATGAAAGGACCATTTTCAATAGCATTCCAAATTCTTAGATCAATTGATTGAACAAAAATTTTCATTCTTTCTTTCCAAAAAGCATATCCTTCCCCATTAAAAGCAGGAGGTCGGTTTGTGGCTCCACCCTCAGGAAAAAGATTTAAAGAATTTGAGGCCATTCGTTCTCTTGAAGCTGTTAAGCTTAATTTACCAAGAGTCAAGCTCTGATACCACTTGTTAACCAAGTGGCCTCAATTACTCAAGAGGGGGGGTGAATTGAGTATTAAAATTTTTTTTTTGTTGAAATGCTTGTGAAATTGGTTCTTTGACAAATATATGAAGAGAAGATGATAAACTTAATCTTAAGTGAGAATAATAATAAAGTTTGAATAACAAAGTTATTAAACGTAACAAATTAAGCAAGCAATTAAATGCACAAATTTAAATAGATTAGGGAAGAGAAGATTTGCAAACCGATATATACGAGTTCCACCCACTGGTGTACGTCTCGCCTCCAAGTAACCCACTTAGAGGATTTCCACTATTGAGAATTTGAGATACACGCCTTGAGCAATTACAGTCTCTTAGTGTTTCACACTCAAGAACTTAATCCTCACAAGCTAAAGGGCAACCCACCCAATCTCACAATCTCTCAATTACAAGGTTGAATCCCAACCCAACAACTATCTCAGATTTTGTGTATGTGATTTTACAAGTGCAACTCTCTCAGTAGAGTGGATATACAAATATTAAGTACTTTGAAAAATATTTTTCTTCTCTCAAGGAGAATATGCAATTTTTAGCACTCAAAAATATTTTTCTCACAATATAACTCTCAAAAATTAATACTTCAGAATTTAAGAGAAACAGAGAGTAAGTAAGAAGAAAGAATGAAGGCAAGTATTTGATGCTGCGAATGTATGTTTCTGCTGCTTCACTTCTTCTCTATTTATAGGAGTTCCAGAGTATGTGCTGCCAAAAAAATTTGAATTCCACCGATTCCTGATTTCATGCATCCAGAGTGTTAGTCTCCTAATTGTCCGCCTCAATTAATGGAATTGCCATTCAGTTTGTATCTTCGAGGGAGGAATTAGCTGTCTTGAGTTTCAGAAAACGCGTATTGATAATTTTCATGATTCGGCGCAAGTTTGAATAATTTTCCAGTGTATTTTTGCATAAAAAATAACCCATGAATCGATTCCTGACAGAGAGAATCGATTCCTAGTAGCATGAATCGATTCCTTCAGCATATGAATCGATTCCTTGAGCTAATTTTCACCATGAATCGATTCCCATGCTTGATGAATCGATTCCTTGAGCTAATTTCCACCATGAATCGATTCCTATGTGCCTTGAATCGATTCCTTCATTTAATTTGTAGCATGAATCGATTCCTATGTGCCTTGAATCGATTCCTTCACTTAATTTGTAGCATGAATCGATTCCTATGTGCCTTGAATCGATTCCTCTTTCATTTTTCATGTGGGAATCGATTCCCATAGGGCTGAATCGATTCCTAGGTCTGTTCCCTTCCAATTTTGATGCGTTCTGCTTCTTTTGGGTCCATTCTTGATACTTTCATGCATGGTTCTTTTGAACTAATCTTTCCTTGACACTTTGAAAAGTTATTTCTTGTTCCGAATCATTCTCGATGATTTTTGATTAATTGCTTGTACAACATCTTTTTGATCTCTTGATCCTTCAATTGTTTGTCATTCATCAAAATCTGTTTCAACATACAAATACATCTTTTCCAAACAGTAATTCATAATCAGAGCCTTTCTTTGCTCGGAAGCAATTCCCTTTTGAAGTAACCCACTCAGACATGCGTCACTCGGAGACATGCCACTCGGAAGTATAGAGATTAAGAGTCTGACCAAAAGAGGCTCACTCGAGATCAGAGATTTTCTTCGCTCGGAAATACATCTCTCGGAAACACACCACTCAGAAATATCCTTGCCCGACAAGTGTTCATTCATAGTCAGAGGCTTTCTTTGCTCGGAAGTCATTCCCTTGAAATGATCCGCTTAGAAATGTCTCACTCGGAGAGACCCCTCTCGGATATACCTTTGCCCGACAAGTGCTCTTTCGAAATTAAAGTCCTTTTCATTCAGAATCAATTCACTCGGGAATTCTCCACTCGGAAACATCTTTGCCTAGAAAAAACACTTATCCCAAATCGGACTCGCTTTTCATTCAGACTGGCTTCAGTCGGGGATTATCCACTCGGATGTATTCATCTGAAATCATACTTGCTTTTCATCCGGAATGGATTCAGTCGGGGATCATCCACTCGGATGTATTCATCTGAAATCAGACTTGCTTTTCATTCGGAATGGCTTCCCACTCGGAAATTACTCACTTGGAAGTATGGGACAAAAGAGAGTTTCTGTCCGAAAGGTATTCATTTATAGTCTTCATTCAGAAGTAACTCCTTCGGAAGCAACCCACTCAGAAACACCTCACTCGGTAAAAACCCGCTCGGCAACGTCTCACTCGGAGACAACCTACTCAGAAATGATCATTCGGAAATATGGAACTTTGAGAGAGTCCACTCGGAAGGTATTCTTTCCTAGTCAAACCCTTTTCTTCGTTCGAAAGTAACTCCCTTGGAAACAGACCACTCGGAAACACCTCACTCGGAAATAACCCACTCGGAAATGTCACTCAGAAATCTTACAGTCTACTCGGAAATGATCATTCCGAGTCGGAATTCAGTCCTTTCAGAATTCTTTCTACTTGGGAATATCACTCGGAGCCCAAGACAATCCCGAAGACGAACACAAATATAAAGAAGGGGTTCCAAGTGACGAAATTCCCCATTCTTGGTGAAAATTGACCGGACCAAAATAGGTGTTCATATAGTGCAATAACAAAAAATATGAAGACACTTTGCAAAATTTAAAGCTAAACTAATAGATCTAAAAAATGAAGAAGTGATAACTTTTTGAATTTTTGGTGGAATTTCACATATGATATATCAAAATGAAGCTAAAGACAAGGATAATGCAATTACTAAACTCAAATTTCAGAATTACAAAACAAAAAATTCAGATCTCAAGAAAAGAAAAAAGGAGGAGCTAGACTATTAATACCAAATGTTCTAGGATTTCACTTAAAAATTCTTAAAGAGGATGGATCTTCCTCTTCTTTATTCTTAATGGAGATTTTTAATGAAGAAAAACCTAGATCTAAGATAGGAATTGCAAGAGAAATGGACGAGAATAGAAGACTAGTACGGGAGAAGTGATTTCCACCACTCTTTAAGGCTAGAGAGATAAGGAGAAGGTTATTCACCACCTTAGGAGGAAGCCAAAGGATAAGAACCTAGAAAAGTATTGAGCCCGAATGATGATCCCGTTTGTCATAAAACAGAGAATCTTTAAAGAAAGGTTAAAATAAAATACCAAAATCCCTTCTCTTTCTCTTCATTTCACATTGCAATCTTTCTCTATAAGGCAAAAACACTTTCTTTTCTCTTAAAACACTAAGTGTGTGTTGTGTACCTTCTCTCCCTTCATTTTCATTTCTCTACCAAGCTTGAAGAAGGAGATGATAGTGATTTTAGCTCTCTTTCTTTTCTCTCAGTTTCCTGCTTCCTTTCCTTTTCTGGGAAGCTCATTGTTGTTCCTCGGCTTGAGGTAAGTTTTCCTCACCATTTTCATGAGCTAAAGCCCTAAATTAAGAGTTCTATGTTTAGAGAGAGTGTCATGTGTATGGATTATGGATTGGAAGTCATTTTTATGCAATGACCTAAGGTGGGGCATGATAAATGAATGGTTTTGTGAGGGTATATATGGGTATACAAAAATAACACTTAATGGGCTGGAAGATGATGAGTATTAATGGTGATTATTGGGTTTTAATGAAACCCTCACTTTAGAAATTGGGGGAAATAAGTAATGATGCTTTGAGAAATGATTTTAAGTGTAAACCCATGATATTTGGTGTGTAGGTGTTATTAATGATAATGGTTGATAGTTATTAATGATGGTTATTAGGTTTTTTGGTGAAACCCTAACCCTAAGAATTGGGGAAAACATTAAATATGGATTAGAGAATTAATTTTGAAAGGAAATATATGATATTGAGAGTGTGGGTATTAATAGTGGTAGATGACCATTGGATATATGATATTTAGTGATGATGAGAGACGACACTAATGATGTTGGATAGTCATTAATGGTGGTAGATGACCATTGGTAATGGAACCTCTAAATGGGTGTTGTTATAAATGTGAAATGATGAATAAGAACACTAAACCTATGATGGTTGTGGTTCATTAATGAAGTGAATTATGGATTGATGAGATTTATGTTGAAGTTTAATAGTGAGTATGTGAACCCTAGTTAGGATGATGATGCTTTATTGATGAACATGTGAGGAATACAAATTACATGGAATGTGTGATATGTAGATTGTATTCCAGATGATGAGGCGGGGTTGTCAGACTATTCGAATCATTCTTCTCTTAAGGTAAGAAAGGTTTATATTCTAAATACATGAGTTGAATATTGATTGATTATTGTATGTGATATTGCACATGTTTGCCTTGCCTTGGTTGTATTGGTGAATTCTGATGTTGAGTATTACAATGTTATGTGCTTGGAAAATATGTGATATGTATTTGGAATATTGGTGGTATGCTTTGTGGTGATTGATAATTAGTATATGTTGACACAAATGTTGTGCTTTATGCAAATATTGATTAATAAATGTGATGATGAACGAAGATGAATGTTGTTATTGAACATACCCTTGAGCAAATGATGATTGTTAATATTGATGATTGTTGGTGCCATTGTGGTTTATACAAGTATGAACTTGTATGTGTGAATTGAATTGCATTGGTGAAATGTTGTGAATGCCATACTAAAATGTGAAACAATAGAAATAATCAATGAGATAAAAATCCACTAAGAAATGTGTGGTGATGTTGATGATAATGATTATTGATAAGTGGCATGATAAGATGTATAGTGTGAGAATGCATATGATTTGCATTTGCATTGCATCCATGGCATATTGCATAGCTTCCGGTAAGGGAATGTTAGGGGTTCCTCCATTTAGTGGGGGGTGGAGTCACGAAGCTTTCCATGCCTAGCTACGGGGAGCTGTATGTGGTTGACCATGTCGAAAATGTATTCCTTGTTGATGGTCTGAAACATAACCTACTGAGCATCAGTTAATTTTGTGATAGTAGGTACCAAGTTTCTTTTGACAAGAATAAGTGTACAATTATCAATCATGATGGAACTATACTTTTCAATACAAATAAACACAATAACCTCTATAAGGAAGACTTGAGTGAACTAAATGATTAGAATATAAAATGTCTATTTTCAATTTCTGAAGAAAGATGGATCTGACATAAAAAGCTTGGACATGTAAGTCTTAAACTTATTTCAAGACTTCACAGAAAAGGATCTTGTCAAAGGATTACCAAAAATTTCCTTTAACAGTTTATTACATAAAGATGTTGTTTCTACATCTAGACCTTTAGAATTATTACACTTAGATCTATTTGGTCCCACTAAAGTATAAAGTCTGGCAGGAAAGAAATATGGATTTGTCATTATTAACAACTACACCAGATTAATATGGGTATATTTCCTAGCCTACAAGGATGAGTCTATAAAAGTATTTAAAATATTTTGCAAGAAAATTCAAAATGGGAAAGGATATTGTATTGGTACAATAAGAAGTGATCATGACAGAGAATTTAAAAATGAAATCTTTGAAGGAAATGGCCAAAACCATGCTTTGTGAAAATAATCTTCCAAAACATTTCTAGGCAGAAGCTGTGAGTACTTCTTGTTATATTCAAAACATAGTTTTTATTAGACGAATACTAAATAAGACTACGCATGAATTGTGGAAAGGTAGAAAACCCAACATCTCATACTTTCATCCTTTTAGGTGCACCTGTTACATTTTGAACACCAAGGACTATCTTGGAAAATTTAATTCAAAGTATGACAAAGGTATATTCATGGGATACTCTACCATAACAAAATCCTATAGAGTATTTAACACTCGAACACAAACCATAGAGGAATCTATGCATGTAAGATTTGATGACCTTAAAAAGACTAACAGGAAACTAGCAAATCTAGACTTTGATGATGTAGCGATTCAGCAAGAAGAAGAGCAATTAACAGAATAACCAACTAAAAATGGTTAATCAAAATCAACAAATCCTAAAAAGTCTGATCAAGATCAACTCCCTGAACCTAAAAAGAAAAAAGATTGGAAATTCAAAGTTCATCATCATTCAGACCTTATCATTGGAGATCAAGCTGCTGGAGTAAGGACCAGATCCAGCCTTCATAATCAGTCAACAAGCACTCTTATCTCAGAAGTAGAACCAAAAAATGTTCTAGAAGCACTAAGGGATACAGATTGGATTCTTGCTATGCAAGAAGAAGTCAACCAATTTGAAAGAAGTAAAGTGTGGACAATTGTAACCAAACCCAAAGATAAAAGTATAATTGGTGCTAAGTGGGTATTTAGAAATAAATTAGATGAAGATCGAAAAGTAATTCAAAACAAAGCAAGATTGGTAGCTTAAACGTTTGCTCTTGTATCCAGGCTTGAGGCTATCAGGATACTTCTTGCATTTGCAGCTTTTAAAGGTATTACATTATATCAGATGGATGTAAAGAGTGTTTTTCTGAATGGTTTTATTGAAGATGAGGTTTATGTAAAACAGCCTCCTGGTTTTGAAGATGTGTCTCTTCCAAATCATGTTTTTAAATTAAGTAAAGCACTGTATGGTCTGAAACAAGCTCCCAGAGCCTGGTATGACAGACTTAGTTCATTTCTTATTTTAAAAGGCTTTACAAGAGGCCAAGTTGACACAGCCCTATTCAGAAAAAGCTATAAGAAATACTTTATTATTGAAAATGAAATTTTTGAAAAATTCTACAATGAGTCTGGGATAGCTTATAGTTTTTCTCACCAAGAACTCCACAACAAAATGGAGTTATGGAAAGGATAAACAGATCTCTGCAGGAAATGACCAGAATCATGCTTTGTGAAAATAATCTTCCAAAATATTTTTGGGTAGAAGCTATGAGCACTTCTTCTATATTCATAATAGATTTTTTATTAGACTAATACTTAATAAGACTTCCTATGAATTGTGGAAAGGTAGAAAACCCAATATCTCATATTTTCATCCTTTTGGGTACACTTGCTACATTCTGAATACCAGGGACTATCTTGGGAAATTTGATTCGAAATGTAACAAAGGTATATTCATGGGATATTCTACCATATCAAAATCCTACAGAGTCTTTAACACTCGAACTCAAACCATAGAAGAATCTATGCATGTAAGATTTTATGACCTTCAAAAGAATGATAGGAGACTAGCAAATCTAGATTTTGATGATGTAGGGATACAACATGAAGAAGAGTAATCAAAAGATCCACCTACTGAAGATGGTCAATCGAATTCAACAAATTATGAAAAGACTGAACAAGATCCAGCCCTTGAACCTGAAAAGCCAAAAGAATGGAAATTCAAGGTGCATCATCCTTCAGACCTTATTATTGGAGACCAAGCTATTGGAGTAAGAACCAGATCCAGCCTTCATAATCAGTCAACAGTTGCTCTCATCTTAGAGGTAGAACCAAAAAACGTCTGAGAAGCGCTAAAGGATATAGATTGGATTCTTGCCATGCAAGAAGAACTCAACCAATTTGAAAGAAGCAAAGTATGGACACTTGTTCCAAAATCAAAAGATAAAATATTATTGGTACTAAGTGGGTATTCAGAAATAAGTTAGATGAAGATGGAAAAGTAGTTCAAAACAAAGAAAGATTGGTGGCTTAAGGATATAATCAACAAGAAGGTATAAACTTCACTGAAAGCTTTGTTCCTATATCCAGACTTGAGGCTATTAGGATACTTCTTGTATTTGCAGCCTTGAAAAGGTATTACATTATATTAGATGGATGTAAAGAGTTCTTTTCTGAATAATTTTATTGAAGAAGAAGTTTATGTAAAACAGCCTCCTGGTTTTGAAGATATATCTCTTCCCAATCATGTTTTTAAATTTAGTAAAGCACTGTATGGTCTGAAACAAGCTCCCAGAGCTTGGTATGACAGACTCAATAAATTTCTTATTTCAAAAGGCTTTACGAGAGGACAAGTTGACACAACCCTCTTTAGAAAAGGCACTAAGAACCACTTTATTATTGTACAAATTTATGTGGATGATATTGTTTTTGGTGCTACTCATGACAGTCTGTGTAAAATTTTTTTAAAAATAGTGCAAGCAGAATTTGAAATGAGTATGATGAAAGAACTTAAATTCTTCTTAGGCTTGCAAATTGAATAGACTAGTGATGAAATTTTTATTCATCAACAAAAGTACACCAAGGAACTACTCCAAAAATTTAAAATGGCTAATGCCAAGCCCATGAGTACTCCTATGCATCCCAACTGTACCATAAATAAAGATGAGCCTGGTACATCAGTGGATCAGACCTTATATCAAGGAATGATTAGTTCACTCTTATATTTTACATCTAGCAGACCTGACATAATGTTTAGTGTATGTGTATGTGCAAGATATCAATCAGATCCCAAGGAATCATACTTGTCTACAGTGAAGATGATTCTTAGATATCTTGTTGGAACAACTAATTTTGTGTTGTTCTACAAATGAACAGACTCTTTCTCTCTTTTTGGATTCTGTGATGTAGATTTTGTAGGAGATAGACTTGATAGAAAAGGTACCAGTGGTGGATGTCACTTCTTGGGGAGCAACTTAATTTCATGGAGCAGCAAAAAGAAAAACTATATTGTAATTTCAATTGCCGAAGCAAAATATATGTCTGCAGTTGGGTCTTGCTCTCAACTCCTTTAGATCAAATATCAACTTGAGGATTACTCAATCAAAGAAGGAAAAATCTCAGTCTTTTGTGATAATACAAGTGCAATAAACCTCTCCAAGAATCCTATTCAGCACTCCAGAGCACGGCACATTGAAGTCAAATATCACTTCATTTGTGACTATATTCAAAAGGGAACCTTGGATCTAAAATTTGGGGACACAGACCATCAATGGGCAGACATCTTCACTAAGCCTCTAGCAGAGGCCAAGTTTAATTTCACTAAGCATAATTTAAATTTAAAAATTATTGCCTAAGTAGTATGCTCTGTATATCAGTTTGATTTACCTTGCCTTATTTGACTTCACACTCTGAGAGACTTACTATAGAAAATAATTTTTAGTTTCTACCTTTTAAAACGTGGCAGCAGTTATCATACTTTAGTGTAAACACTCTCTGAATACATTTTCTCTCTTTTCTGTTGCAAATTTTTGTAAACATCCCCTCATTTTCACTCTTTCCCACCGTTTTTCATCATACCTTTCTCTTCCCTCTTCAACTTCTCTTTCGAAAAACTTCTTCTCTCTTTTGAAAACCCTCTTCCTCTCTTCTCACTAAAGAAATGGCATTTAAAGCATTAGACATTGTTGAATCCTTCGTCTTCAACCTCAAATAGAACAAATTAGAAGGGCGTGATATCTCTGAAAAGCTTGACGGCATTGGCTGGACTCAGTTCTGTCTCGACCAAACTCCTTATTCTCTATCCATGGTTCTTAGATTCTGGAATTCCGTCTTGGTAGACAAGTCAAAGTTTCTCGTTCTTGGTTCTCTTCACAGGAAATCCATAGAAATCTCTACGGACCTCATTGCTACTGTTACTAGATGTCCCAATGTGGGGTACGTGTACGATGAACTCTTCGAATTCAATATGGTTTCTTCACTAGAGATCAATGAACTATTGTATGCAAATCAACATCCGGTCAATTTTGCATTCGGGTCTCTCCTCCCAAAAGCCAAAATGCTATAACTTGTGATGAAACAAATCTTTTGCCCTAGAAAAAGTGTGAAGGACACTGTTAACAAGCTTGATTGTTTTTGCATGTAGCACATGCTCTCCAAAGAGAAGGTTAGCTTGCCTAACATCATCATTATGTATATAATCTCATCCATAGGGAAGAAACAAAACAAGATTCCTTATCCCGTCGTCCTTATGAAAGTCTTTGCACTTGAAAATGTTCAACCCCCTTCAATATCGGACTTGGTTATCCCTTCCATGATGGTTAGTAAGTTACCTACCCTTTCCTCTGCCTCTACTTTACCTTTAAGTACTACTTTGTCCCTTTAAAAGAAGAAGAAAAAGGTTGTCCCTTCAAAGAAAAGAAAGTCTGCTTCATCTCGTACTCCAAGTACTCGCTCCACTAAAAAGCTCAGGAAATTGGTTCTTAAAGAGTTTGATGCCCCCTCAGACAACCCAAACTCACCATCTCCTTAAGCATCCTTCTCCTCTCAGATTCTCCCTCCAACAACACCTAAGGGTTATCCGGACCCTGATGATCATCTCCTTATTGGAAAACTACAACAACGTTCTCTCAAAAAGAAGTATGGTAAGCGCATCAAGGTTTCTGTAGCCAAAGCCCCATAAACTCAAATTTCTCTATTTCGACCATCTTTTGAGTCTCATTTGAAGCCACACTTTGATGATGAAACAATAGTTATATTCATTTCTATTTTCACTACCTTGTATCTTGACGTGTCTGAATCAGCATGGGATTTCTCTGCTTGGAACTTAAAACTCACAGAGCTTCGCAATAACTATTAGAGAGTCATGGCTGAGAATCATGACACCTTGCAAGAATGTGGTGACTATCCGGCATACGCTCATTATCTGTGCTTCATCCGTGGGTATCTAAGGCACCATTCTCTTTCATAAGTCTACAACTGGAATACATTGATTGGCTAAGTCAGTTCTACACCACAGTTGCCCTTTATCGTAGTGATACAAGTGCTTTCAAAGCTTTACTCAAGCGAAAGAGGTCTTCTTCCCCTGAGGTATCCTACAAAAGGCCAATGTCTGAACCCCTGCCTTCCCTAGACTCTACTCCCTCCTCTCCCCAACTTATTCCTCTTTCCATTTTGCCTCCACAATTACCTCACCCCGCCTCTTCCCTCACAATTGTCCCTTGTTCCCCAATATCCACTATTGTTCACAAATCTCGCCTTCCCCCTCTTCTCAAACACTACCCCACCCTACCTTAATATTTTGATTACAAACCTGTGATTGGCACCTCTAACCTTGCTTACAATACTCCTTAAAATCAAGTCATTATGAATCACCCTTCCTTTAATCCCTACAGACTTTATATTCACCTGTTTGCCCCTAAACGCTACCCCTTCTTCCCATTGAACGACTTCTTGGGTTCCTAGACCTGTTTTCAAATGATGACCTGGGGATATATCATGTGCTTCAAGCTGAACAAACCTGAGTGGCCCGTTCCTTAAGCATGGCTTCATCACTCTTGATGATGTCTCCATCAAAAATTGCCCTGTTGCTACTCCTTGGAAGAAAATTCTCCTTGAAGTTCTAGGTCCTCCACCACCTGCCAAATGGATCTCTTTAGGATGACTTAAGAAACCCATGTCTCCCAAACCTAAGCCTATCTACAAGGGTCCTCTTCAGCCCAAGCAACTGCCTGCTACAACTATCAAGAGTCTTTGGACCGTGCTTAATCCTATTGAAGCTCACGCAGATGCATTATGGTGCCATTATCTTTGGACTCTCCAGGAAGAACCTTCTTGTTCTTTTTCCTTGCCCTCTTATAATCCTATATTTTTTATATTGTCCCTCTTTGATAACTTTTTAATCTTTTTATCTATTTGTGTTTCAAACTCATTTTTTCACTATTCTTTCATCTACTACTTTCCTTCTTTTTACATCTAGTCTCACTTGCGATTTGCTTTTCGAGTCTCAGTGATGTTCTTTCTTTTGTTGATTATAAAAGGGGGAGTTATGTAGAAGTCTTTTGTGGATCAATGTAATGACTAAGAATGATACATATTGTACACACTATTATGATCCATGAAGAATCTGCTTATTTTACTTCGCTTTTATCATTCTTATGATTCTATGACATTGTGACAATAGATTTTTTTCCATGAAAAGACTTAATGTTTGTTATCAACAAATAGGGGGAGATTGTTGAGAAAAAGTCTAGTAAAAAATATAAGTTTTAAGACCACAGACTTTATGATTTGTTTATATCGATCATCAAGTATTTTCGATGAAAGAATACAGTTTGAACTACTCATAACAGTTTCTTTTAGTAACCAATCTTCACGATATGAAGATTAAGTTGTAAAAACTAAAGGGGAGCGAATGTATGCTCTAAAAATCTGGTAGATCAACAAAATCCTGATGGAAGCATCTTGTACAAAGAACTCTGTCAATGTTTGAAAATCTATTTTGGTAATGCTTTGAAAGAAATAATCATACCATATTTGCGTGCTTATCATCAAAGAACAAAAAGAATAAAATCAACATGAGCAGGAACTGTCAGCATACCTACTCCTGAGAACTCTGATCACAAGTCAGAAACCTCACCAGGACATCTTTGAAAGCAACCCTCCGCTCAATCAAGAATACACTTACCAAAAGTTTTATGCATAGAAATACATAAGAAACTATTTTTGTGAAAATATCAAAATATGATTCAGACCTCTTTCAAGCTTGGATTCAACTTCGAGGTCTGATCTCTAGAAGCCTATGGCAAAATACCTTTAAAGGATTTCCAACGTATATATCTCCTTTCAAGAAGCATCAACGACTATAACCTTCAAGCATCTATAAATATCAAGGAAGTTTGAACATTTATTAGAGAGAATTATCTGAGAAGGAAACTCTTCAATTCATCATTTAATCTTAGTTCACTTTCTTGTAAAAAGACAAAGACCCTCATTATTCTCTAGCTCTACTTCTAGCAGACTCTGGTCTTGTGTAAAAAATACTTAGTGTTCGATCTCAAAATTTATCTATCATTTTTTGTACACTAAGTTCTAAGAACATCTTCTTTTTACTGATTGTATAAGTCTAGTAAGTTACCAAGACTAGTTTAAGTGTTGGGAAACACTTTGGCCTGAAGAGGCTTTCGAAAGAATACTTGGGTTGAGCTAGGAGTGGCTTATTGAAAGAATACTTGGGTTGAGCCAGAAGTGGCTCGTTGAAAGAATACTTGGGGCACGAGTCTGGTGCTGATATTATAAATGAGTTTTTTACAATAGTGGAAATCCTTCAAGTTGGAAGAGACTGGACATAGCTTCTGTGTTGGAAGTAAACCAATATAGACTTTGTGTGTTTATTTCCTTCTTTTCTTTATCACTTGATTACTTGTATTTGTCTTTGGTTTGAAATTTACTCAAAAAGAGTTTAAGATTTATTCAACCCCCTTCTAAGTCTGACTCTGAACTATCACATAGGTTCCGCCACCTGCACTATTCACACTTTCTTCCAAAGTAAAAGACATATTTTGTGGTGTATTAAAAGGAACGAAGTTACCTGATTATTATGGCTTCAATATTTCTCGTTGTGTTCAACTTGAACAACGCAAATTTAGTAGGCTTAAAAGTCATGATTTTCATGTATTGATGCAAGACATACTTAAAATAGCGGTGCAAAAAACTTTACCAAAAAAAGTAGTAAGAGTGCTAATTAACTTTAGCTCTTTCTTTAAGATGTTAGCCACTTCCACCTTATCATCAATATAATTCTATTTGATTTCATTATGACTCTAACTTAGTAGAACAACACATAATAACTATTAGAAAAAATAAAAGCATGCTTTGATTCATGTTTACCACTGTGTGGTCTAGTATCTGATATGTTGTCACTTGGCACACTATCATCCACTTGGTCTTTAAAATGAATGAGTAATGAAAAAACAAAATATGCATGTGATCCATTATACAGAATAACTTAGCAGATCTCCCTAAATTTCAAAAAAAACAATACTTCAAGTAATGGAAGATTGTGGTGTTGATCTTTTGGGAGAAGAAAGAAGAGGTCTTGATGTCATTTCCAAATAATTCATGTTGCCTTCTTACATATCTATCACTCTACTCATTGTAGGTCTATCATATAGAATTGTTTGAATGCACCATAAATCCACAATAGTCATTTTCCTTGCTATCTTATTTTCTTCTGTGCCCATCTCTTGATCTGGTCTCAAATCACTGCCCTGTTCAACCCTATTGTATGGCCAATATGGGAAGTAAATCTCACTTGTGTGGCTATCTTCAGCATTAACGTCTTTCTCCCTCCCACCATTTCTGGCACCATCATTCCATAGCTATAAACATCATACTTGTATGAAACTCCACCAAAATGTCTGTTACACATTTCTAGTGCAAGATAGCCAATTGTTCCTCTATGATCGAACATGGAAATAATGCTCTCTTTTCTAAGACAAAGCTTTGCTAGCCTAAAGTCTGATATCTTAGGACAAAAGTTATCATCCAAGAGAATGTTATGTGGTTTTATGTTAAAATGTAAATTCTTGTGTTGCACCCTTTATGCAAGTACTTCAACCCTCTAGTTATCCTATTACAATTTGATACAAATTCTCCTAGCTCAAAGATTCAATTTTTTCACACCCATTGTTGTAAATAAACTTGTCAAGTGAACCATTGGGCATGAATTCATATATAAGAGCTCTCTTGTGACCCTTCAAACAGAATTCAACAAGTGTGACAATATTAACATGACAAGTTCTACTTATGCTAGCAACCTCATTGATAAAATATTCACCATTTCCTTTGGATGCATTTAATATCTTTACGGCCACAGGGCAACCGGTTGGTAACTTTCCTTTGTATACAACACCAAAACCACCTCCACCCAATTTATCTTTGAAGGAATTAGTCATTTTCTTGACTTCTGAAAATTTATATCTTTTTTGTACTAGAAATTCTTGATTTCTCAAGAACGCTTCAATATCTTCACCATTCTTTGTTGTAAACCAAAAGTTTTCTCCACATCTACAACAACAAAATATGATGCATAACATGAACGCTCCCATTACCGCACTTGCAATACCTGTTAATAAATATGGTAGTAGGAGAATCAAGGGTATTAAATATTCTTTTATTTTTTAAGTGCTCTATGACTAAGCCCGTCATGTGTAGAGAAACAAACCTCAATAAATTAATTAGAGATAATATTACTATAATTTTTCCTATGAACATAATGATCATAGAACCCCTTCAGTGCTTGGATAAGAACATGGTTATTAACTCTGTTCTATATAATTAATATATGATATTAATAGAAGAGATTCAAGTAATAATTAAAATAATTAACAAAATTGAAAATTACCTTTGTGAGTGCATAACATGATCCTGTTTGATAGAGAAATACACATGCACTTGTTGTATCATGGTATGTTATTTTTAGAAATGATGTAATTTTAACTTTGAGATTGTTGATTTAAAGAAAATATTTAAGTTAGTTTAATATACAAGTTGAGTTTGATTAAAATTTAGAATGAAATGTTTCTCTAAAATTTTAATATGGAGATACTAATCATGTGTTTAGACTTTGACTCTTTTTATGGAGATACTATTTTGTATTAATAGAAAGTACAAAATTTTTTCTTCAATGCAAGAAAGGAAGATTCATGTTGTTCAAAATAACAAAGAGAAGGCATACCAAGAGAATTTTGAGAGTAAAAAAAGAAAAAAGAAAAATCTCATAAGTATGTAGCTTGTTGAAATATGATACTAATTGTGTAATGAACTTTGATGGATATACTAGTTGAAGTGAATTTTAATGACTTGTGAATTTTAGTGACTTTTAGTTGAAGTGAAGTTCTTTGAGGGAAAAACATCAAGGTTGATAGAAAATTACTCTATATGACATTTTGATTTGATATTTAAAAATATACAAGACATTTTTATTGTATTTTAACAATTATATATAAATATATATACACTAGAGTTGAATATACCTATATATGTAAATAATATTTATAATTTCATAGTTACGACTTATAAAGGATAATATGCAAAATAAGCATGACTGATTAATAAGGAGTCATAGATTTTCTTTAAATTTACTATAAACATTTTTTAGATGTTACAAAAGAAATGATCAAGATACATCTTTTAAAATGTAGCTAATGATGAGCTAAAAATGTGGCTAAAATTATCTACATTTTAAATGTTAAAAAAATAAAACTAACAACATTTTTAAATTGTTCCTAATGGCCTGTTGAAAATGTTACTAAAACAATTTAACCACATGAGCTTCTACTACACTTGTAAAAATGTTCTAATTACAAATAATATTATTTTTTTTATGATTTATCTACATTTTTTAAGTGCTCTTAGAAATCAAGTATGTAGTAGTGTAAGAACTCTGATGAATATAGTTAAAGGATGTGGGGGTCATAGAGAGTTTTAGCGAAAAGAGAAAATTTGGATAAAATGATATATATTTTGCAATAAATGAAAGGAGATAGTATAGTTTTAAAATTGAAACATAACCATTTTTTAAAAAATTAAAAAATTGTCATAAGAAAATAGCTTTGAAATTGAAACAACATTTTAAAAAAATTTAAAAGTTTAGGCACCGATTGTCTAATATCATGTTCATTATTTTTTAACTAACTACTTTAAAATTTAAAATTTAAACAGATGTATAATAAATAAATATAAAACAAAAAATGTAAATATAACATGAGAAGATGACACGTGTAAAGTGAATATGAATTAGAAGTTAACATGTGTACATTACATAGAAGAGTGGCAATTGAATAAAAAAATATGAAATAAATGAGAAGACACCATATGTCATCCAGTGGAAGACTTTTCTTATATGAGTATTAGATTAGATAAAACTAACAAAAATGACATTAAGATAAGGCAACACCTTTACTTAATCATAGTACATCTAAATGATTAGAAGGCCTCCATTTTTTACGCGAGTGTTACAATCTCAAAATTTAAACAAATAAAGAATGAATGTCAGAGAAGAAATTGATAAGTTTTGTAGCACTTTTTAAAAACCACTTTAAAATTAAAATTTGAAATTAAAATTTAAAATTTATAATTGAAAAAGAAAAGAAAAGAAAAAGATAGTAGAGTTTTGTAGTACCTTTTTTAACAACTACTTTAAATTTCAAATTTTAGATTCAAATTAAAAAGGAAGCCATTAAATTTGAATTTTAAAAAAGAAACAAAAAAAGACAATAGAGTTATGTGGTACTTGTCGCGACCGGGATCGCGGCGGCGTGGCCGACCCTTCGAAAGGATAAAACAAACAAAAACAGGGAGTCGCCACCAACATTTTTATCCACAGGAAAACCATTGGAAAACACTTAAACAAAGCACTGGTTAAAAAAAGGTGAGATTCAAGTTCGGGAGTTGGTTACGAGTAGGGAAGGTATTAGCACCCTACATCGCCTGTCAAAAACAGTACCAAGATTGAAAATGCGCAACATAAATAGCCTTACAAAAGATGTTATGTTTCTTCCCTTTTATTGTTGTACTTTGTGTGAAAAAAAAAAAGAAAGGAACAAACTGAACAAACATGAAGTGTAGGTTAACAGGACGTCGTGTCTAAATTAACCTCGGCTTCGGTATAAAACAGGAAAAGGGAAAGATGCTAACAAGACGTCGCGTCTAAATTAGTCATCCTTTAATCAACAATACGGGGTCGGAAATGGAAAGGGGATAAACGGGACGTCTCGTCCAAAGTATCCCTTTCCTTATGAGCCGTGATGATGGTCAACCAAAAATGAGGGAAAATCAATAAGACGTCACGTCTAAATTGATTTTCATGAAAGTGATAAAAACAGAATAGATACAAAAAAACGTGAAAATGAAAAAGGAAGGATGGGTCCGACAGGAGTTAAGTCCTGCTCCTACGTATTCTCGAATTGCTGAGAAATCAAGGGTACGTAGTTCTTAAAAAAGGATATTCTTAAGGCGAGTTTAGGGGACTAAGGGTGGATGAGGTTTACAGAAAAAGGGTGCAGGCAAGGCAGAGTTCCCCGCACGTGCGTGGGTCTTGGAAATAGTGTAGGCAGAAGTGCTTCTACACGACACTAACTTAGATCAGTATTGTAACATTCTAAAAAGGTATCAAGAATACACGCTTTTCTTTTTGGGTCAGTTCTTTTTTATTTTTTTACTTTTTTATTTTTATATTTTGAATAAAGACAAAGGGGGAAGTTCAACAAGAAAACAGGATGACAAAATACGCAACAGTAAGGAAAATGAATGAATAAAATAATGAAGAGGGGAGATTGTTATTAACGATTATAAAGCAGAGTAAAAGGAGTTCAACAGGATATACTAAAGAGAGAAAATAGATTCGGCAAAAATGACAATTTGACAAAAGTAAATAATGAAAAGCAAGGAAAATAAGGAACAGAATGTAACCAGTGTGACGGGGATGCTGGGAACCAATGTGGACTTGAACTATAAGAACCGGAGTGGAGCTGGTGTGTCAGTGGAGCTATGGGGCACCGACGTACCGTTCAAAGGTGGGACGGTGTGGGGATTTAGTGTAAGAGCTGGTGTGCAATTGATGAGGGATTTAGGGGATTTGAATGGTATCTGGGGAATAGGGTCCACTAAAACTGGGTTTAGTCCAATGTCCTGGTGATGCCTTAAGGTGTGGAGCAATTAAGAGGTACGAGAAACCAAGATTCCAATTCTGAACACCGGAACCAACTTCAAGGGCTTTGGGGACAAGAAGTTCTAGAGGTCAGAGCAAGTTCTCAGGGGAGTGTGCTCAGAGTATTGGCTCAAAAATATAACATTTCCAACCCTTTGTGCCTCTTCAGATGAGATATTTATAGAGGTTCTGGACGCTGGCCGAGTGCTTCGACAGCTCAAGCCTCCACTCACAGTGGAGACAGCCTAGCCACTAACAGGTTGTGGGGAGCAGCGGCTGGTGGGGAATTTTTAATTACTACCACTTCCACCCCCTGTCTGCCACTTCCAGAATTCATGGATTGACTTGGGTGGTGCGATTCCAAGTCACAGCATGGGCAATCGGACTCCTCGATCAGTGTCACATGGGTCTATTATCAAGTTCATGAAAGTCTTCCCACGTCAGGTAAGAGAGGATACTGGTCTCACTTGGACGGTTTCTTTCTTTGGCTCGGATCAGTATCCCTCACACCTGGGCCGGTGTTTTCCTTATGGCCCGGATCTCTTTCTGTCAGTATCCGTTCTTGGTGGAAATTGGTCGGATCGAAACAGGTGCTTACATACATAAAAAGCCTGAGTGTAAAAATCGACCCTTTGACACTCGGTGTGAAGGCTTGAATTCACAAATTATTGACTCAGAAATATCTCTTTCCGAGAAGTATTCATCAGAGCCTTTTTCATTCAGAATTGCTTCACTCGGAGATGATTCGCTCGGAAGTGTTTCTGCTTGAAGCACTCATTTAACGCCAATAGCCTTCCTTCCCTCGAAAGTGACCCACTCGGAAATATCTCACTCGGATATGTCTCCGGCCGAAAAGCTCCTTCGAAGTCAGCCATTTTCTTTGATTCACTCGGGAATTCTTTACTCGAATGTGTTTCCGCCCGAGAGGTACTCCTTTGAAATCAAAGCCTTTCATCGCCCGAAAGTACTTCTTTCGGAATTGAACCACTCAGAAATTATGGAATTTGGAAGCGTATCTGCTCAAAAAGTATTCGTTCAAAATCGATCCACCCAGGAATTATCCACTCAGAAATCTCTATATCCGAGAAATACTCATTCGAAGTCAAAGCCTTTCTTCGCTCGGAAGTAATTCCCTTGAAAATAACCCACTCGGAAATGTATTACTCGGAGACAAACCACTCGAATATATCTTTCCCGAAAATTACTCATTCATAGTCAGCCTTTCTGCATTCAGAATCGATCCACCCTGGAATATCTCACTCGGAGACAACCTACTTAGATATATCTTTGTCCGAAAAGTACTCTTCATAGTCAGGGCCCTTCTTTGCTCGGAAGTAATTCCCTCGAGAATGATCCACTCGGAAATATCCCAGTCGAAGACACCTCACTCGGATATATCCTTGTCCGAAAAGTACTCTTCATAGTCAGGGCCTTTCTTTGCTCGGAAGTAATTCCCTCGAGAATGACCCACTCGGAAATGTCTCAGTCGGAGACACCTCGCTCGGAAGTATTGAAAAGTGCTCCTTCGAAGTTCAGACCCCTTTTCGTTCAGAACCAATTTACTCGGGAATTCTCCACTCAGAAGTATAGAACTTGAGAGAGTCTCTACTCGAAAGGTATAGTCAGAGCCTTTTCTTCGTTTGGAAGTAACTCCCTTGGAAGCAGCCCACTCGGAAATGCCTCACTCGGAGACATTCCACTCGGCAACGTCTCACTCGGAGACAACCTACTCGGAAATGATCATTCGGACCTATGGAACTTAAGAGTCTCTGCCCGAAAGGTATAGTCAAAGCCTTTTCTTCGTTCGAAAGTAACTCCCTTGGAAGCAGCCTACTCGGAAATGCCTCACTCGGAGACATCCCACTTGGCAACGTCTCACTCGAAGACACCCTACTCGGAAATGATCATTCGGAGTCACCCTACTCAGAAATGATCATTCAGAGTTGAAGTTCAGTCCTCTCAAAATTCTTTCCACTTAGGAATAAGTCGAAGACAATCCCGAAGACGAACCCGGGCACAAATAGAAGGAAGGGGTTCCAAGTGACGGAATTCCCCATTCTTGGTGAAAATTGACCGGACCGAAATAGGTGTTCACAGTACTTTCTTAAAATTAAATTTAAAATGCAACTATCTATTAAAAAAAGTAAGAAGATGATAATTTATTTTCCATTTTTGATGCTTCTTTTTCCTTCTTTCTACTATCATCTTTTTCTATTTTATTTTCACCAATCATTTTTAAACCATCAAATGATTTATTTATTTAAAATTGAAATTAAAATTAAAAACTATAGAAATAAGTAAAGTTGACACTATATAAATATAAAAAATTAACAACCAAATTGTTTGAAAAGATGTAATGATCAAGTACAAATACATTAGTTTCCCTTGGTATTGATTGAAAAATACATAAATTATATCAAGGAAATAAATTTCTAATTTTAAATGATTACAAACCAACACTTTCTAATGACCATCAACAATTTCAAACAAATCATTTAGTTCTCTCTCGTTACTCTAGTTCTTCTTCTAAACTAAAAAAAGAAAGAAAAACAACTCTTGGTAGATGAAATCTTAAAGATACTGCAATCGCCTTTATCATGAATAAAATAAAGTAAAGTTTATTAAAGGTCTTAAAGCTTGATTTTCATTCAATACATATGCATGAAAAAATACAAAACACGCAACTCCACCGATTAAAAACATCAACTTTGAAATTTAAATTTAAAATGAAAAATACAAATTTAGAATCTAAAAAAGAAACAAAAATACAGTAGAGTTATGTAGCTCCTTTGTTAACAACCCCTTTAAATTTTAAATTCAAATATAAAATGAATATTAAATTTAAATTTTTTTAAAAAAATGTGATAAAGTTACATGACAATTTCTTAATAATTATTATAAATTTAAAAGTTAAATTTAAACTAGAAGCTATCAGATAATAATTTTAAAGACTAAAAAAAAGTAAGAAGATAATAATTTACTTTTCATTTTTATCTTTTTTTCCTTCTTTTTTTGCCTACCATTTTCAAACTATAAAATGATAACTTATTTATTTAAAATTAAAATTAAAATTAAAAAATAGATAAAAATTAATTTCACACTGAATAAATATAACAAAAACTAAATTAAAAATTGGTTAAAAAATTAATGACTAAAATTTATGCAAAGATGCAACACATGACCAAGTCCAAATGCATTAGTTTATGTCAGCATTGATGAAAAGGCATAAATTATATTAAAGAAATAAATTTCTAGTTCCAAATTATTACAAACCAACACTTTGTGATGACTAATAGCAATTTCGAACAAATTATTTAGTTCTCCCTCCTTGCCCCTTCTCTTCTCCTTCTAAACTGAAGAAACGAGAGAAACAATCACTAGTAGATTAAATCTTAAAGATATCGTGATCACCTTTATCATGAATAAAATAAAATAATAAGTTACTAAAGGTTGGTTTTCATTCACAACATATGTATGACAAAATATAAAACACGTAACACTAGTTGAAATCATCTACCTATAAAACCAAATCAAACTTGTTCCTTCTCGAGCCAATGGGGCCTGCAGGACCCCTTAATCCCTTTATTTTAGCAGATAATGATTATTCATTAATTACGATTCAGTGAACTTGGGTCGGATGTCCCTTGTTTAGCCCTTGTGTAAATATAACTTATAGGCGTATGTTGTAACTTAAGTTACACATTGTGCAGAGAAATAATAACCCTAATTTCCTAGAGTAATTCTATAGGGTTTTGTATATTACGCTCTATATTGTGAACATTTTGGCGCCCACTGTGTGGCCAATGAAACGGATCCCACAATTCAACCTCAACCGATCCAGAGAAGCACAGATGGTGACGACTCGCAACACTCGCCGTGACGGGGACGCAGGTCATCCATTAGCAAGAGTCCAGTCACGGTGAAAAAATTCAACAAGTCAGAGACATTGTAGAAGCACTCCAGCGCATGGTGGCAGGCTTGTAAAGAGAAAACATCGAGTTACGTGAACAAAGGAGAGAGGAACGCGAAGCCTTCAATCATAATAGCACCTAGTCCACACGGTAGAAAACTAACGGTCGCGCCTCCTAGCAGACCCAAGAAACGACGAAATATGAGCCCATGCACCCTTACACCACTCATCCTTTTGTAAAGCAAATTACGGAAGCCCCGACCCCTCCCCAAATTACAAACCTCCATCAATGGAAAAGTACAATAGCAGAGGAGACCCGAAGGAACATCTTACGATGTTCACCACCATAATACTGATCATAGAGGCCTCGGATTCCTTTTCTTGCCAAACCTTCCCCACTACCCTGACCAAGTCAGCACTACGTTGGTTCTCACATCTCCCGTCAAGAAGCATTATGAATTTTTCTGACCTAACGAAGAAGTTCCTAAGCCAGTTCGCCACTAGTCGATCGATGTAACAGACCTCCTATAGTCAGGTTAATCTGCGGCAACTCCCTGACAAAACCCTAAAACAATACATAGCCCGTTTCTTTGAGCAAGCCATCTAGATATGTGATCTGAGTTCTGAGGTTGCTCTACATGCTGTGTAAACAAGCCTTCATCAGAGCAAGTTTTCTGATTCCCTAGTGAAGAAACCGCCACTCGACATGGATGACTTCATACAAAGGGCCGCTCGGTATATTAGTATGGAGAAGAAAGAAGTAGATCGTGTGGGACACTCAAAACGGGCAAATTATAAAGTAAAACTGAAACAAAAGAACCCTAAACCGAGTCGCTCGATTCATGATAAGCGTGTAGAAGCCTACGCGGCACCTAAGTATAGCAGGTTCACACCATTAAACGATCGCCATGATCGAATCATGCATGAGGTCTACAGCACGGGCCTCCTTACACTTCCTTCTCCCAGAGAAGGACCCAAGGGCTCGGATAGAACAAAGTTCTATGAGTTTCACCAAGTACATGGGCATGCAACTGAAGACTATCATTCTCTCTTGAACTAGATCAAACATTTGATATGTCGGAGGCACTTGGAAAAATTTATTGATCATAGAAGTGATACAGGGCATGGAGGAAGCCAAAAGAAGGAGAGAGATCACTTGGACCAGGTTGAGCTCCAAACCCAAGAATGCCATCATGCGTACTTTTCTCGATTTCAAAAACTAGAGAAGGAAACAGACAATAGAAGACAAGTCATTCACACTATAGAAGGAAGGCTTCCCTGGGGCACGAGCATACCGTCACCAACAGACGGGACAGATAAACCTGTTACAAGGGGGCATGAGAACGAAGATCATAACCTTTGACGGGTCGAATTTTCCTGAAGGAAGCCCCAATAGAGACGAGCCAATGATGGTTACTGTAGAAGTTGCCAACTACATAATAGAATGAGTATTGGTGGACTAGGGGAGCTCGGCAGACATTTTGCACTAGAAAGCATACCAGAAAATACACTTACCCCCTCACTGGTTGAAAAGGTATGATGGTTCCCTTCTCATTTTTTCTAGTGATTCTATGCAAGTCTTAGGCTACGTAGAGCTAAGGACTACCTTCAGAGTTTGAGAAAATAGTCACGCCATCATGACCAAGTTCCTAGTTGTTGACTTTCCCAACTCATACAATGCGTTATTGGGTCGACCGTCTCTCAACACCCTAAGCGTAGTGGTTTCCACGATGCACTTGACTATAAAGTTCCCTTTGGGAGATGGAAGAGTCGGGGTGGTAAGAGCAAATCTAGAGATGGCACAAGAGTGTTACTACGATAGCCTATGACCCAAGGAGACTTTAATAGTGGATGAAGACATCGAGACTGGCTTTTATCCCCGTGACGATAGGCACTTCAAAAAGTCCCAGGCAGTGGAGTCCCTAAAACTTGTCTAAGTTGGTCCCAGCCCAGGTCAATTCACGAGGATCAACGTAATACTCAACCCAACCATTAAGGAAACCTTGATCAAGTTGTTGAAAGCTAACGTGGACCTATTTGCTTGGAACCCTATGGATATGCCTTGTGTCAACCCCGAAGTCATTTGTCATTCACTCAACTTTGAACCAGATGCAAAATCTATATCCCAGAAACCTTAGAAGATGGGACCTGACAGGAAAGCTACAGTAAAGCAAGAGACAGACAAACTTGTATCCACAAACTTTATTTGGGAGGTGAATACCTGACTTGGCTGTCTAACATTGTTATGGTGAAGAAGTCAAGTGGCAAATGGCGAATGTGTGTTGATTTTACTAATTTAAATAAGGTATGCCCTAAGGACCCCTATCCATTACCTAACATTAATCGTTTAGTGGATGGTACCCTAGGTTACAAGATCCTAAGCTTTATGGATAGCTACTCGGGTTATAACCAAATCCGAATGGACCCCAAGGACAAGGAGAAAACAACCTTCGTCACCGAAAGTGTAAACTTTTGTTACTGGGTAAAGCCTTTTGGCTTAAAGAATACGGGAGCTATTTATCAGCGGCTAGTGGACAAGATTTTCGCCAGGCAAATTGGTCGGAACATGGAGGTATATGTAGATGACATTGTAGTCAAAACCAGGGCGGTAGAGTCATATGTCCAAGACTTGGAAGAAATATTCATGGAGCTTCGAAGACATAACATGCGCCTAAACCTTGAGAAATGTTCCTTTGGGATCCAAGGCGGGAAATTCCTAGGATACATGCTCACGTATCGAGGAATTGTAGCGAATCCAGATAAATGTCAAGCCATACTAGAAATGCGGAGCCCTCACAATGTTAAGGAAGTCCAACCTCAATTTGGGCAGATTACAGCTTTGTCTCATTTTCTCTTAAAATTTACAGAGAAGTTTATGCTTTTTTCCAAAATATTGAAGAAAACAAATTCTTTCAAGTGGACTTCAAAATGCGAACAAGCCTTTTAGGACCTGAAGGCTTACCTACCCCTCCCCCCAAATCCTAACGTGACCCGACCCTGGGTCGGAACTTGTTCTTTACCTCTCAGCAGGGGTAGACATAGTCAGCTCGATCTTAGTCCAAGAAGACAATCCTATCTAGCGACTAGTCTACTTCACTAGCAAAACCTTGCAAGGAGTAAAAACATGATACCAGAAGGTCGAAAAATTTGCATATAGTCTGGTCGTAGCCGCACGACGACTCTGACCCTACTTTCACAACCACCAGATCATAGTCATAACCGACCAATCCCTTAGCAAGATACTCCAAAAACCTAAACTCACGAGGCAGATGGTTGCTTGGGCAGTTGAGATTTCTCTGTATGCATCTAGTATAAAACGCGAGGTCCTATCAAAGCCCAAATCTTGGCAGATTTCTTGGTAGAACTGGGGGAAGACAAAAAACTTATGACATTAAGCACGGATTATGGACTCTCTCGGTAGAGGGGTCCTCTAATGTAAAAAGAAATATGACGGGAATTATACTAGAATCCCCCACGGGTTTAGTAGTCAAAGAGTCACTTAGATTTATGTTCAAAGCTAGTAATAACTAGGTGGAACATGAAACTCTCATTGCTGGCTTGCGCACGGTCTTAGATTTGGGGGCTCGATGCGTCCAAGCAAAAACCGACTCTCAGTTGGTCGCCAGACAAGTGGAGGGGTCATATCAGGTGAAAGATCTAAACCTAGTGAAATACTTGACACATGTAAACCAGCTTACCAGCGAACTTAAGTTCTTTTAAGTGGTCCATGTCCCACGGGTGAAAAATGAGCGTGCTGACTTGCTTTGCAAACTAGCCAGTACTGTCAAAGTAGGTAACTTGAAAACCATTGTCCAGGTGACGCTTGAAGAACCCACAATAAAGGAATAGGAGTAAGTGCTTCAGATAAATGAAATTCTGATCGAGCATACATGGATGACCCTTATCGTCAACTTCCTCTGTCACAGAATCCTTCTAGAAGACCTCCAACAAGCCAAAAAGCTCCAAGTGCAGGCAGCCAATTACACTTTGTTGGATGGACAGCTTTACAAATGAGGCTTTACCATGGCATTCCTAAAATTCCTGGGTGAAGAATAAGAAAATTACATTATATGGGAACTCTACTTGGGAATCTGTAGCCTCCACTGGGGAGTCCGCCCATTAGCACTGATTGTTCTGAGTTCGTCAAAAAATACAACCCATGTTAGAGAAATGCCAACTAGATTCACAGACTTCCTGAACCCCTACATGGAATCCTTTCTCCCTGGCCTTTCAATACATAGGGAATGGACATCCTGGGGCCATTTCCCCCCAGAAAGGGCCAAGTAAAGATTCTCCTGGTAACAATCGACTTTTTTACCAAGTGGATCAAGGCTGAGCCACTCTCAACCATCACTGCTACCAAGGTTCAAACCTTCACATGGAAACATATCATTTGTCCATACAAACTCCCTCATACTATCATTTTTGACAATGGACGACAATTCACGGACAAAGATTTCATTAATTTCTATGAAAACTTAGGCGTCAAACATAGATTCTCCTCCGTCAAACATCCGCAAATAAATAGGTAGGTTGAAGCAATAAATAAGATAATTCTCCAAGTTCTTAAGCGGCGATTAGGGAAAGCTGAGAGTAAGTGGGAAGAAGAGTTACCAGGGGCTTTGTAAGCATACCACACGATGCCACACTCATCAACCCATGAGACACCCTTCCGACTCACATATGGGGTCGATGCCACGATTCCAGTTGAACTCGGAGAAGTGTCCCTCTGACACATGATTTATAATGAATAAAAAGGGAATGAAGGAAGGTGAGAAAACCTAGACCTCAGTTTAGAAGAGCAGGACGTAGCCTATGTCAAGATCCAGGCTTTAAAGCAAAAGTCTATTCAGCAAAGGAATTCCCTACTCCGACCCCAACCCTTCCGCAAAGGGGATCTGGTTCTACGCATTGCAGACAACAATCGAAGACCATAAGAAGAAGGCTAGTTTACAGGTAACTAGGATGGGCCATACCGAGTGAAAGAGGCTATCGGGAGAGGTGCGTACCGACTGGAGGAACTGTTTGGAAAGGATATCCCTCTAACATGGAACGCCACTGGTAAGAACTTTTTTATAGATCATACAAAGAAATGAAGTGTTTAAGGAAAGAGAATCAAGTTTGTACAATATGAACTCAATGGAATGTTTGTGCCAAGTTTAAACACAGTAATTTTAGTATAATATAGATGTCGTTCCACTGAGGAGGTGTTGGTTTGAAGATCTTAGTTCTTGAATTGATTTTAACAAAAGATTTATTTTGATTTTGTTATGAAAAAGATTGAATACAAAATAAATAGCAAGTGTTGAATGAAAATAATGATAGTAAGATGTTTTGGTAGAAATCAGATTTGGAAAACTGGGATTGGTTTCATCACATCTCACCTTTCGTGAGCTAAATAAATTTGCATGTATGTAACTTGAATTGATAATTTCTACGTCACAATCAAAGTCATTTGTATCGATCCCTCAACTACAAATTTCATAAGAATGATTTCAAACCGCTGATCCCTCAGTCACTTTGAAACCATTCCAGCATTACCGATCGATTGTTTCGACGTTCATTGCGTTAGATGCCATCCCTGGTCAGCTACTCACAACAAGTATTTCATTCAAATCTGCTCTCAAAAGTTACTTCCCAGTATACTTAAGAAAACTTAAAACAAGAAAATAGTGATCAAGTACTTTCAGGCATTAATGGCAGAATGAAATACAGAAACTATCAAATCTCATTAACATACATAAAAACTTACAGCAACATTACTTCAGGTTTGAATTGATTACAACCAATCCCAATAAAGGAAAATTAGTTACTCATGCTTTGCATTTTCACTTCAAGAAAATTTAGAAATGAATACAGACGGTAAAAAGAATAATGGAGAGGTTAGATTTTGCAGGAGATGTAGGGGATGATTGATGTTATCCAGATGCCCTGTTTTCTGCTTGATTTATAGGGGTTATGCTTCAGCTTCCCTTGCCCACTTGCATAGAGCCCATGAAGGAATATTCTGAGACATGCAGAAACACCTCAAAGTGGTTGAGTTGGCATCGCACCGTTGGTTAATATTAAATTAAAAATTCTTTGTTTTTCTATCCATTTACTTCATTTTCTTGTAAGGATGCTTCAAATAATCACATGAATATATTTCTTGATTAGTATTTATCAGCCACCCACTTGAAGTTGTACTATAGGTAATAATGTACGACCAAGGGCACTCTTTTTCCTACATAGGAGACTTTTTCCCACTATGTTTTTTGCCTGAGAGGTTTTAACGAGGCCCCAGAGACCTAGAGATTGGCTTCGCGTGTTGCTCTGTTCCATAGAGAATCTGATTTATCTCTAGAGAGGAGACAACATTATACTCAAAATCCTCAGCATAAACTTCACCAACATTAGGATAACCTGTAACAGTTGCAATAAGATCCTTAGAACTGTTAATAGATTTTCCCTGAAGCTTCCCCAGAAAAATAAACATAGATTTATCCACTGAGATTGTCCTCTAGAAATTAAGAACTAGAGTTAGAGAGTAGGGTTTTTGATCATGACAAAACTTCATCTAGCCAATCGCATTTATCTCTTCAGAGATATCTCATCCATCAAGTTTATGCTGCTTCATGTTAAACAGAAAAGATTCAACAATATCTGGAACTTTGAATGCCATTTCTCAGTTGGAAGATGAAGAAGAAAAGGTTTTTAGTAGAGAAGTTATTGAAAGATAGTTCAAAGTAGTAAGAAGAAGGTTTAGCAAAAAGGGTGGGAAAATTACAAGTGAAGGGACACAAATATATAGGGTGAAAACTAACCACTAAAGTGGAGAGAGAAAACACGTTCAAAAAATGGTTATACAAAAAGATGATAACTGCTGCCACACTGTAAAAAAGCAATGATTTACAAAAGAAGTCTCACAGAAAAGTCTAGAAGTCAAGTGTGAAGTCAAACAAGTCAAGTTATTACAAACATCAGACTTTCATGCACCAGAATTTTCAAGGTATTATTTTGAAATTTAAATTATGCATAATAAAAGCAAACCTAGCCTTTACCAGAGGCTTAGTGAAGATGTTTGCCCATTGATGGTCTGTGTCAACAAATTTTAAGTCTAGAACTCCTTTTTGCATATAGTCTTTAATAAACTGATATTTTACTTCTATGCGCTTTACTTTGGAGTGCTGAATAGGATTCTTGGAAAGGTTTATTGCACTCGTATTGTCATAGAACACCGAAATTTCTCCTTCTTTGATTGAGTAATCTTCAAGTTAATATTTTATCCAAAGAAGTTGAGAGCAATATCCTTCTACAAACATGTATTCTGCTTTAGCTGTGGAAAATGAAATGAAGTTTTGTTTTTTGCTACCCCATGATATCAGACTGCTTCCCAAGAAGTGACATCCACCACTTGTACTTTTTTTATCAACTCTATCTCCTGCAAAATCTGCATCATAAAATCTAGAGAGAGAGAGAGAGTCTGTTCTTTTGTAGAACAGCCCAAGGTTAGTGGTGCCAACAAGATACCACAGAATCCTATTCACTATAGACAAATGTGATTCCTTGGCATCTGATTGATATCTTGCACACATGCAAATGCTAAACATTATGTCTGGTTTGCTGGATGTAAGATACAGAAGTGAACCAATCATTCCTCTATATAAGATCTGATCCACTAATGTACCAGACTCATCTTTATTTATGATGCAGTTTGGATGCATAGGAGTACTCATGGCCTTAGCATCAACCATTTTAAACTTTTTAAGTATCTCCTTTGTGTACTTCTGTTAATAGATGAAAATACCATCATTGGTCTGTTGAATTTGCAAGCCTAGGAAGAATTTAAGTTCTCCAATTATACTCATTTCAAATTATGCTTGCATCATTTTAGAAAAATCTTTACTATTATCAGTAGCACCAAAAACTATGTCATCCACATAAATCTGCACTATAATAAAGTGTTTCTTAGAGCTTTTCCTGAAGAAGGTTGTATGAACTTCTCCTCTAGTAAAGCCTTTCGAAATAAGAAGGGAACTAAGTCTGTCGTACTAAGCTCTGGGAGCCTATTTCAGACCATACAGTGCTTTACTTAATTTGAAAACATGGTTAGGAAGAGACATATCTTCAAAAGAAGGAGGTTGTTTTACATAAACTTCTTCCTCAATGAAACCATTCAAAAAAGCACTCTTTATATTCATCTGATATAATGTAATTCCTTTAAAATCAACAAATGTAAGTATCCTGATAGCCTCAAGTCTGGCCATAGGGGTAAAAGTTTCAGTGAAATCTATACCTTCTTACTGATTGTCTCCTTGAGCTACTAGTCAGGCTTTATTCTTGATGACCTTACTATCTTTATTAAGCTTGTTTCTAAATACCCACTTAGTTCCGATAATGCTTTTATCTTTAGGCTTAGGAACAAGTTTCCATACTTTATTTCTCTCAAACTAATTCAACTCTTCTTGTAGCTTCCACAACATTCTTTAGTTCTAATTCTGAAATGAGAGCAATTGATGACTGATTGTGAAGGTTGGATCCAGTTTTAACTCCAGCTGCTTGATCTCCAATTATAAGGTCTAAAGGATGACAGGCTTTGAATTTCCAGTCCTTTGGCCTTCCTGGTTCAGAGATCTAATCTTGCTCAGGATTTTCAGGATCAGCTGGTTTTGATTTATCATTTGCTGTTCTTCGTTCTTATGGTTGCTCAGGTTCTTGCTGAATTCCTGCATCATCGAAATCTAGATCTGCAAGTTTCCTATCAGTCTTAAGATTATCAAATCTTACATGCACAGATTCTTCTATGGTTTGAGTTCGAGTGTTAAATGCTATGTAAGATTTTGATGTGGTTGAATATCCCATAAATATTCCTTTGTCATATTTTGAATCAAATTTTCCAAGGTAATCCTTAGTGCTCAAAATATAACAGGTGCATCTGAAATAATGAAAATATGAGATGTTGGGTTTTCTACCCATCCATAATTCATAAGGAGTCTTATTCAGTATTGGTCTGATAAAGACTCTGTTTTGAATATAACAAGAAGTACTCACAGCTTCGGCCCAGAAATATTTTGGAAGATTATTTTCATAAAGCATAGTTCTGGCCATTTCCTGCAAGGATCTGTTTTTCCTTTCTATAAGACCATTTAGTTATGGCATTCTTAGGGAGGAAAAACTATGAGTTATACCAGACTCATTGTAGAAATTTTCAAAAATTTCAATTTTAAATTCCCTGCCATGATCACTTCTTATTGTACCAATGCAGTAGCCTTTCTCATTTGGAATTTTCTTACAGAAAATTTTAAATACTTTTATAGACTCATCCTTGTAGGCCAGGAAGTATACCCATGTCAATCTTGTGTAGTCATCAATGATGACGAATCCATACTTCTTTCCTGCCAGACTTTGTACTTGAGAAGGACCGAATAAATCTAAATGTAATAGTTTCAGAGGTCTGGTCGTGGAAACAACATCCTTGCTTTTAGAAGAAGTATACTCACTCTTCATGTGGTCTATCTTTTAGCTCTTGTGTTGTAGGGCTTGACCATGGAGCTCATGGGAGGAAGAATTGTGTGAAGGAGGTTATTTTGTGTAAAGAATGCCTTGGCCAACAATTGTTTTGATTTTATGGCTTATATATAATCTTTTGTAATGAATATGCATGATGAATACTTTGTATAGCCACAAATTTAATGTAAGTAACTTATAGGAAAGATAGATTTATGGATGTTAATTTTGGAAGGTCATGCAGGAAAATGAGACGCTTGTGTTTATGGCTCATTTTCATTGGTGACCTTGACAATGGTTGGATAATGAAATGATGTGATATGCTGTTAGAATTGAGGAATGAATGGATACCTCGTAAAGCCATGAATTAATTTGAGTAGCTTATAAGGGTGATAAATAGATGATGATGATTTATGAAACATGACATTATTAAGTTTTCCATTGATGGGTTATGCATGATGATTGAGTTAAACTATGTATGGAATGATCAGTTAGATGTTTGAGCTTGAATATGTTGAAATTCAAGTGATTTTCATGCATAATTAGGGAACCAAATGGGTTAAAATGAGTTTTAAGGACAAGGGATTGTAGGTGATGATTCCAATAGCTCAAATGTATGATTTATGACCTGTGTAAATTGGAATGGGTTGATTATACAAAGAATGGACCCCTAAGTTGCCTTAAAATGCCTTTAAACGGTTTATACGCATTTATGCGTATATCTCCCTTGTTTTTAGGAATTTTTGAGAGTGGCCGGTGGCCACACGTCACAAATGATATATTATAACTTGTGTTAAAGTTTGGTAGCATTCTGATATCATTTGCATGCATTTTGATAGTTGAGAAGTTCACCTCATTGGGGAAATCTGCATAATTTTTGCAATCTGATAGGGTGTAATCGATTAGCTCCCCAGCCTAATCGATTACGAGGTCTCTTTTTTGAAGGGAATTGATTGGCTTAATCGAATATAGTCCCATAATCAATTACACTAAAAATTGTAATTGATTATGATCTAAATAGAATCAAGGTAATCGATTACACTCAATGTTGTAGTTGATTATGCACCAAACAGAATCCTTGTAATCGATTAGAATGGCTCCTATAATCGATTAGGTGAAATACCTGATACGTTACATAAATTCTAGGAGCATTGTAATCGATTACCTCCTGGTCTGTAATCGATTGGCTTAATCGATTATCCCAGGACTTAATCGATTATACATGTTCAGATTTTGGAATCCTAATTCCTTGGGCGTTCATCTTGCACTTCTTGTTTTTTTAAGCTTAAATTATAATTAAATGGCCACTCTTGAACCCTTTCGATCCTACCTTCTCATATCTTCATATATGGGATAGGTTTTTCATAGATTCAGGGTATTGACTAAAGCTTTCCTTCGCACTCTATTGCTGAAATAATTTCTTTAAAATTGTAAAAAATTTACCCCCATTTTTTGGGGTGTTACAACCTGGTATCAGAGCTTTGTTTGTTCCTTATTACTGTGATTGATTAGTATTATCAGAACATGACATGAATTTGGTAAATGATTATTATTATTGATTGACTTGTATGGATTGATTGTAGATGAAATATGATTACTATAAGTCCGGCCAAGCTTTCTTCACATTATTCTCCCTCAATGATGAATTCTTATGATTATATGAATGCATGTGACATCATAATATGATGATATGCTTTTTATGAGCTTTAGTGTAGATTAGTCGATGTTGGACTCCATGATGGAGGGCCATAGCTTAGTTTATGATGAATTACTATAGCATGAGACTATAGAAAAGTTTATGAGCTAGTTTACTAATGTTAGTTGAATTTAATGTTATGTTTATAGATATTGTGATGGCTCATTGTCGTCAAGATAACGATGATGCTATAGCTAGAGCTTTGAATTGTTTCGCCGACCTTCTCGAGTCGCAGAACCGTGATAGACAAGAAGCGAAAAGGCAAGCTACTCCTACTACTGAAGGTACTTAAGGCCTTGACATGTTCTTGAAGCGGAAACCCTCTGAGTTACATGGTGGATTTAGACCCGAGCAAGCTTATGTTTGGATCTGAGATGTTGAGCGGGTCTTTGACAGTTTCGAATACACTGAGCTCCAGAAAGTGGAGTATGTTGTTTTTATATTGAGAGATGAAGCTGAGACTTGGTGGAGACTTACCAAGAGTAGGATGATTGCTGCTACTATCCCCTTGACTTGGGAAAACTTTAAGCTGGAACTCATGAGAAAATATGTGCCTGAGAGTTATAAAAGTAAGAAAGAGCTTGAGTTCATGGAACTTAAGCAAGGCACAATGACGGTGGAAGAGTATGCTTCCAAATTTGAAGAACTCTATGAATTTTACCCTCCTTATTAGCAAAAGGGAACCGAAGCCCCCAAGTGTGTGAAATTTGAGAACGGTCATCACTCCAAATTTAACTCTAAGCTGAAAGGTCAATCTTCTAGTTTTAAGAAGCAAGGGAATTTTAGAAGGGGACGTTTTTAGAGGGGTGCTCACCCAAATGTCCAAGCTAGAGGCGGTGGTCAAGGTAACACCTTTGGCCGGGGCAATGCAAATGCCAATGGGCCGAAATGCTATAGGTGCGGTGGTCCTCACTATGTTCGTAAGTATGTGCACCGTGGTGATGTGGTGTATTTTAATTGTGATCAAGTGGGACATATCCGTCCTGCATGCCCTTTACTCACAAGACAGGCTCCTATGCAAGCTAATACTTCAAACCGTGCTATTGCTCCCGTTCATGTGAACCACGGAGGCCATAATAATTATCGGGGCCGTGGTAATGGAAATAATGGTGGTCGAAATGGTGATCATGGTGGCTATAATGGTGGAAGGCATGGTAATGGTCATGGTAATGGCAATGGCGCTCGTGAGGGAAATGGAAATGGTGGGAATCCTTAACTAACTGCTGGAAGAGTATTCACCATGACCGGTAAGAAAGCAACTCAAGCTGATAACTTGGTTGAAAATAAGTGTGAAATACTCAAAAATTTTGTGGATGTTATTTATGATTCGGGTGTGACCCATTCTTTCATATCCGAGGATTATGTTCGCCGATTGAGATTGCCGGTGTGTTTGATGAAAAATGCTCTTGTGGTTACCACCCCAACTGGTACTTGTCTCAGATCGGTTAATCGGTGTGATAATGTTGACGTGCTCCTAGAAGGGAGAAAGTTTGTTATGTCTTTCATTTGCCTACCTATGAAGGGATTGGAGATCATTCTTGGTATGGATTGGCTCTTCACCAATAAAGTCTTGGTTAACTGTCAACAACGAACTATTATTTTTCCTTCTTCAGATGTGAGGAAATTTTATGTGCAATGTATAGCTTAACTTTGCATATTATTATCTCTTGCCGATGGGACAAATGGTCCCGATCCCCTTAATATCTCTGTGGTGTCGAAATTTTTGGATGTGTTTCCCGAGGAGGTACCCGGTTTGCCTCCTCCACGGGAGGTCGAATTTGTTATTGATCTTATTCCCGGTGCGGAACCGGTGTCTATCACTCCTTATAGGATGTCTCCTATGGAGTTGGCTGAACTTAAGAAGCAAGTTGAGGAGTTACTTGAGAAATAATTTGTTCGACCCAGTGTCTCACCCTGGGGGCTCCTATTTTATTGGTTAAAAAGAAGGATGGAACCATGCGGTTATGTGTTGATTACCGCTAGCTGAACAAGATGACAATAAAGAATAGATATCCCTTTCCTCGTATCTATGATCTATTGGATCAATTAAGAGGTGCTGTGGTGTTTTCGAAGATTGATTTACGTTCTGGTTATCATCAAATTTGGGTGAAAACCGAGGACATTTCAAAGATTGCTTTTAGGACGCGATATGGCCATTATGAGTATGTTGTAATGCCATTCGGAGTGACTAATGCTCCAGCGGTGTTCATGAGTTATATGAACCGTATCTTTCATGATTACCTTGATCGTTTTGTTGTGGTATTCATTGACGACCTCTTGGTGTATTCCAAGAGCCGTGAGGAACATGAGGAACATTTGAGACTTGTGTCGAATACTCTTAGAGAGAATCAGTTGTACGCTAAGCTCTCTAAATGTGAATTTTGGTTGGCAAGCGTCCAGTTTCTTGGACATGTAATATCCAAAGAAGGTGTTTCGGTGGATCCTTCTAAGGTTGAGGTCGTTATGGCATAGCCTAAACCTATATCGGTTACTGAAATCTGAAGTTTCCTTGGCCTCGCCAGTTATTATCGGAGGTTCATCGAGGGTTTTTCTCGTCTTGCTAAACCTTTGACAAACTTGACAAGAAAGAACCAACCGTATGTGTGGACGGTCGAGTGTGAGAGATGTTTCGAAGAGTTAAAATGAGACTCACTTCTGCGCCTATTTTGGCATTGCCTGATTTACAAGAAGACTTTGTGGTATACTGTGATGCTTCTAAGCATGGTCTTGGATGCGTTTTGATGTAGAAGGAACGTGTTATAGCTTATGCTTAACGCCAGTTGAGACCTCACGAAGTTAACTACCCGACTCATGACTTGGAGTTGGGGGCAGTTGTGTTCGCCTTGAAGATTTGGCGTCATTATCTCTATGGTTCGAGGTTCATGGTCTTTAGCGATCACAAAAGCTTAAAACATCTTTTTGATCAGAAGGAATTGAATATGCGCCAAAGAAGATGAATTGAATTCTTGAAGGACTATGATTTTGAATTGAAGTATCATCTGGGGAAGGCTAATGTAGTTACAGATGCTCTTAGTCGGAAGTCCTTGCATATGTCGACCATGATGGTCAAGGAATTTGAATTGATGGAGGAATTTCAGAATTTGAATGTTGGGACCGAAATTCAATCTTCCAAGAAGTTGTGTTTTGCTACACTGAAGATATCTAATGAATTTTTAGAGCTGGTGAAGGAGAAACAAGAAGATGACTGTGAACACCTCTTTTGGTCCGACCCAAATACCAAAGATTTAATTAAAAAAAGAAGCATCGGACATCCGATGCCCAAATCAGGAATCATTAAAGAATTTCCAGGTCTGACTTCGGGTGAGTGTTTTTCATGTAAAAAAAAAATCCCGAGTGATTATTTCCAAGTGGAATGTCACCGAGTGAGTCATTTCTGAGTGGAATGCCTCCGAGTGAGTCATTTCCAAGTAGGCTGCTTCTGAGGGAGTTATTTCTGAACAAGGAAAAGGCTCTGGGTGGTCATGTCTGAGTAGGATGTCTCTGACTGACACGTCTCCGATTAAAGCCACTCCAAATGAAAAATGGCTGACCTTGAACGAATACTTTTCGATTGGAGATAAATCCGAGTGGAAGATTCTCGGTTGCAGCCACTCTGAGTAGAAAAGGAATTGAATTTGAATGAATACCGCCTAAAGATATACGTCCGAGTGAAGGATTACCGATTGAAGCAGGGACTGGATTTGGGGACAAGTGTCTTTTTCTAAAAAAATCGTTTCTGAAAGGAAGATTCCCGAGTGAGTTGATTCTGAATGAAAAACACTCTGAACTTCAAAAGAGCACTTGTTGAGTAAGGGTGTCTCCGAGTGAACGAACACTTGTCAGGCAAGGATGTCTCCGAGTGGTGTGTTTCGGAGAAGATGGCATTTTGAGCAAAGAAAAGGTCTTTCCGAGCAGTGTGTTTCAGAGAAGATGGCATTCTCGAGCAAAGAACAGGTTTTTCCGAGTGGTATGTTTCAGAGATGATGTCTTTTCAAGCAAGGAAAAGGTCCGTCCGGTAATGAACCTCTTTCGGGCAGACTCTCTCAAGTTTCAAACTATCCCTGAGTGGGATGTCTCCGAGGAAGGCACTTCCGAGTGGTTTGCTGCCGAGAGATGCATTTCCGAGCGAAGCAAAGCTCTGACCTGGAATGAGCTTCTTTCGGCCAAATTCTCTCAAGTTCCAAATTTTTGAGTGAAAAACAAGTCTGATTTCCGAATGAATAGGTCCAAATGGGTTGATTCCCGATTGAAGCTATTCTGAGTGAAAAACAAGTCTGACTTTCGAGTGAATACGTTCGAATGGGTTAATTCCTAATTAAGGCAATTCTGAGAGAAAGGCAAGTCTGACTTCCGAGTGAATAGGTCCGAATGGGTTGATTCCCGATTAAAGCAGTTCTGAGTGAAAGGCAAGTCTGACTTCAGATGAATGTGTCCGAGTGGATCATTTTAAGGAGCGAAGAAAGGGTCTTTCTCGACTGAATTACTCCCTGTAATATATCCGAGCAAGGTTTCTCTGAATGGTTCAATTCCAATGATGTGCTTCCGGGTGAAGCTTATTTCCCGATTGAATCAATTTTAAGTCAAAGAAAAAATGGTTCTGACTTGTCGGCCAGGGATATAGCCGAGTAAAATATTTTTGAGGTGCCGATTGAATCAATTTTAAATAAGACTTCCTGAATAAGACGTTCCTGAGTAGGTCAAGCAGAGGGGGTGAACGAGTGCTTCAAGCAGTGGTCCACTTCCGAGCAAAACACCTCTGATTGAAGAAATTCTGGTCGAATGCTTCAAGCAGTGGTCCACTTCAGAGAGAAGCACCTCTGATTGAAGAAATTCTGGTTGAATGCTTCAAGCAGTGACAAGTTCCGAGCAAAGCCCCTCCGATTGAAGTAATTCTGAATGAATGCTTCAAACAGTGACATTTCCAGACAAGGCAATTCCAAGTGAAGCAATTTCGAATGAACAGAGGTCCTGATGAATACTTTTCAAAAAAGGATTTTCGAGTCAATAATCTGTGAACTCAAGCCTACACACCGAGTATCAAAAGTCAGATCGGATCTATGAATTCAAGCTTTCACGTGGTCTTTTATATACGAGAGCATCTGTTCCACTCAGATTAATTCCCACTGAGGATGAGTACTGGATGAGACACTAATCCGAGTCATAAGAAGGACGCCGGTTCCATATTTCCACCGTTTTCCCATGCTGACTTGGATTCCCACTATCCAAGTGGATCCTTGAATTAAGGGGGGGCGGCTGGCAACAGACAAAAGAGAAAATAATAAAGAACTCCCACTAGCCGCCGTCCCCATGATTATTGATGTCTAGATTTCTATAAATACCTCAATGAAAGAGGAAAAAAGGGAGGATTCTAGAGCTTTTCTTTGAGTAAAAATTCTACCTTCATTTCCTCTACTCCAATAAGCCATATACCAGCTTTATAACTCCACAGCTCCTCTCAAGCCTACACCGGCGTTTAGCTCTCTCTCTCGTCACACCGGCACCCAGCTTTCTCACCACACCGGTCCCACTCTGCTCCTCATTTTTAATGCTTGTATTTATTTATTTTTCTGTCAAATTAATTGTTGTTCGATGGCTCTGTTTCCTTTTCAATTAGCAATTAATTTCTATTAATTGAATTAGTCTCCCACCAGGATCTGTTCCTCATTTTCAATACTTGTCGTTATTTATTTTTCTGTCAAATTAGTTGTTGTTTGATGGATCCGTTTCCTTTTTAATTAATAATTAATTTCTGTTGATTGAATTAATCCCCCACTAGGACTGATAATAAATATTAACAGAAATGAATGCTTCACACATTTTATTTGGACTAGCCTAAAAATTGTAATAATTATTATTATCATCATTATTATTATTATTTTATTTTTTTTAAGAAATCAGTGTCGTACGGGTGTACTCTCATCTACACAATCTCCTTAGAACCAGTACACATGTGAAGAACTTCGCCTTGTATGAGTTCTCTTCAAAAAACATCATCCATCATTAATCTCTTAGTCTTTTCCTAAAAAAAACATCATAAAAGAACTACGTGACCCTGATTTCTCGAAGGTTCGAGAATACGTAGGAGCGGGAAACAGTTCCTGTCGGGCCCATCTTTCTTTATTTAACTTTTAGAGTTTCCATTTTGTTTTGTTATTAAAAGGAGGAGCAGGGTTAATTTGTACGAGACGTCCTGTTAATCTCATTTTTTTATAATATCTTTTTTTAAAAAAAAAGGTAGAGCGAGGTTAATTTGGACGAGGCGTCCTGTTGATCTCATGTAAAAATTCCTTGTCTATTTTTGTTTATTTTTGTATGCTTTGTCATTTCGTACATTCTTTTTTTTGAAGAAGTTAAAATAATTTTTGGGGCTAATTATAATGCGCGCTATCATATTGAGGTAACTGTTTTATAACGGACAGTTGTGAGGTGTAACATCCTGCGTATTAATTAAGGACTAGATTAAGATTAAGTGTTAAGTGAGGTTAATTATAAATTAAAAACTTGACTGCTGACGGGACTGACTGATTGTTACGTGTAACCGTGTAGCAGGCTTCGATCCGCGTTCCCCACTCACTCTTCGCGTTTCTAGGAGTATATAGGCTGAAGCCCTTAACCACTTCTCCATTCACTCCAAATTTCCTCAAGACTTTCCATCTTCTCCTACTTCTCCTCCTTCTTCGTTCTTCTTCATTCTCCTTCTTCTCTGTCCCCTATTTTTCATAACTTCACGACTGTGGTGTTGTGGAGAACCCGAGATTCCCACTGTTGGTGAGGAGCAATCGTTCGAGTAGAAGAAGAACAGCTTCCTGTTCCCAAGCTGATTAAAGGGTGCGACTGTGTTCGAGGGGGACTGAACAAGAGAGAGTGGTGGATGAAGCAAACTGGAGAGTGGACCAACGCTGAAAATAGAGGAACTTCTTGGAGTCTCTTTAGTTGGTAGGGGGTTATCTTATATCTTAAATGCATGGGTTATGGACGGGTTTCGGGTGTTGATGACTTATTAATTCTGGTGATTTAAAATGCGTTGATAGGTGTGTTTTGATTGAGTAAGGGATATGTGATGCCCAGATGCATGATGACTAGGAGTTGGGTAATGCATGTCAGTTTCCATCCATGAAATGCATGTTAATAATCTTGAGAATGTTGAATGATTGCATGAGGAGAATGTGTTAAAGTATTGTTGATGATTACCGTGTGATTTATGTGAAATACAGGCTACTGTGAATCTAAATGCTGACTGCATGTCAAGAAAAATTAACTTACTGAGTTCTGATAATGTCTAATACCGATTGCATGTGATGCATGTATTGTTGAGTAAAAGGTCCAGTGTGTGAAATCTGTGTTTGTATGGTCATTCCGTGTGTGGTCATATATGTGGTGCATGAGGTGCATGAGTTAATAGTGTGGAAGTGATTTACCGATTCTATTCATAATCTAATGACAATACTTTGCATGAGATGCATTGGTAAGAATACTGAGAGCATGTAGTGTGTGACACTACCATTTGAATCAGTAATTATATGCATGAGATGCTGTTAAAGACCTTGAGTGGGACTCAAGGCAAGCCGACTGAGTGGGACTCAGGGCTGCCCGTAACACTGCCGTTGACGCTAAGAGTGTTTGTGTTACAAGTGAGGGCAAACGGTTTGGTACCAGTAAAATGGCCGAGTCAGCTGGGAGCTGAATAAAAGGCTGAGAGCCTATGTTGCAATAATAAAAACCAATAATACGCGAGTCAGATCCGATTGAATGAACCTGTGTACATGTACAGTTGATGCTGACTGTGACGCGATTGTATGTATATGTGTTAGTGTTATTGAGAATAATATGTGCATATAGCCGAGAGATAACTAGGTAGATTCCGATTGAAAGATGCCTTGTGTGTGTTCCGATTGAATGGCACTCTGTATGTTATTGACTGTTTCTATGTATATATATATATATGTTATTGCATGGTTGAGGAATAATCCGAGTCAGTATCTATCATTTAATATTTAAGATACTCACCCCTACTGTGGCTATATTTCAGTGGACATCACACGAGACGGTGAATAATGGAGGAGCTACATACCGTGTAGGGTGCTTGTGTACTGTGGAAATATATATATATGTATATGCTGTGTATATGGTTTTGTCATAGCCTTGGCCGGCTATTAATATGGTCTTTTGTCTAACTGTATCAGAACTGAACTCTCTCAGGTTGAGAGTATGATCATGTGCATGTAAATATTTATATATATAGCACTGTGTGTTCATCTTGTGCTGTGTGTGAATGTCCAAGTGGTATACGTTGCATTTTACTCAGCATGTAGAGCCCGCATGATTCTGAATAAATAAGAGCTAAGTTAATCCTGTGTAAGGCGTGATGAGTGACCTTCTTCCGAATGAAGAAGGGTTGGGCCAACTCCGAATGGAATATGCCTATTAAAATCGCTTTCGGGGTAAGTTGGTCAACATGTTATGGAGCGAGAGATTTCTTAGATACAACCTTCCGATTGAAGGGTATTTAGGTATTCCCGAGTGAAAGTCAACCGAGTGAATATTTCCCCCGATGGTTGAACTGACAATACGATTCTGAGTGGAGCCTGTAGTAGTGAACTTATTAGAGGGAGTAAGATCTGGATGATACGGAGTAGATTTTAGTCTAACAAGGTCTTCCGCATGTAGAGGAGTTAGTATGTATCCTGATGGGTGAAGAGTTAGAGCATTTCCGAGTGAGGGAAGTTATACAATCCCTTAAGCGAGATTTGACTTAGTGAGGGAGCCTTAGTGCCAAGTAGACTACATTTCCCGAGTGATGGGTGTGGAAAACACTCCCGAGTGATATCTGGCTGAGGAGAGTACTCCGAGCGAGAAAAGAGGTATAGATCCCGAGTGAAGTGATCGAGGGGAGTCATCTCCCGAGTAGTTTATACCTATGAACTCTAAGGCTAGAATAGGATGTGTTGAATGAACTTCCGAGGGAAGCGTGAGCGCAAAGACTTTCCCGAGTGAATCTGGACTCTATTCCGAGTGGGAAACTATCCGAGTGTATGCGTCACTTCAGCGAATAAATCCTCGCTCTAGCGAGTGTAGCCGCTTATGTATTTTCATCCGCTAACTCTCGTAGCTGGAGCTACGTCTTGCTAATGAGTAATATTTTGACCCGGCCTTCTCGTTTCTGAGTCGGATTTCTACTCTTCTTAACCTTTAATTGCTTATTTTGCCCTGAACACCCTGTGACCTTTGGGAAAAATTTTTCCCTGTCTCGGGCTGCTGTTATCTAAACTGGGTTGTCTCATTTTAGTATCAGAGCGGACTTAAAAGGTCCAAGGCCAAGGTATGCTTACTCCCAGTAAGCGGTGATGTACATTATGATCGGTCGTCATAAATTGCTTGCAATATCTGAGGACTTTGATGCCTAATTAAGTATAATTTGTGTGGCCATGTGCCTATGAGGTGTCGATTTGGGGGTAGGAGATTATTCCTATCCTAGTCTGATTCATTATATGATACTTAAGGATGTTATAATAATGTGTTATAACTGTTGAGTGTGAAATTAAATTCCGATCGATAGTGAGTAATTCTGTAAATTTATCCTTGAAAGGGGTGTTGATTTCAGGGTAAGTCATGGCAAACCGTCACGGTATGGAAGCCATAGCCGTGGCATTTCAGCGGTTCGCTGATGTACTTGAGAGGCAGAACCAGCCTCGAACTGAAGATAGCCAAGTATTGGATCGCTTCCTAAAGAGGAAGCCGAGTGAGTTCTAGGGGGGATTTAATCCCGAAGTAGCTTACAAGTGGATTCAAGATTTGGAGAGAATTTTTGGGGGCCTTCACTGTACTGAGGCCCAGAAAGTCAAGTGCGCAGTGTACATGCTGCGGGACGAAGCAAAAAATTGGTGGAAGATCACCAAAAACCGATTGACTGACGCTGGCACCCAGCTGATCTGGGAAAATTTTAAGGCGTGCTTCCTGGAGAAATATTTCCCCGACACAGTAAGAAGTTAGAAAGAACTAGAATTTATGGAACTGAAGCAGGGTTCCATGTCTGTAGAGGAATACGCTGCCAGGTTTGAAGAGTTGTGTCTATTTTATCTGCCCTTCCAACAGCCCGGAATCGAGAGTTCCAAATGCATTAAATTTGAGAGCGGACTGAGGTCAAACATTAAGAGAGCGTTCAGGCACCAGGAAATTAGAAGCTTTCTAGTACTGGTGAATAAATGCTGAATTTTTGAAGAGGATGACAAGGCCCACTCGGGCTAGAGCAGCAAAGCAGACCCTTCCTTGAAGCCCCAGCAATCTCGCTTCAAGAGACCGAGCAACGCTGGCAGAAGCAAACCCTTCTCCAGGTTTAGGGGTCGGGGTCAGCATGGAGGACGCTCAGCTAATCGTATGGGAGACGACAAGTGTTTTAAGTATGGAGGAAACCATTATGCTCGGGATTGCAGCGATGATGATGAAGTGGTATGCTACCACTGTAATGAGAAAGGGCACATTCACCCTGACTGCCCTCAACTACATCAAGCAAACGCCAATGTGCACTGTGGAGGCTTCCGAGGGAGAGGCCGTGGAAATGGTGGCCGAGGGAATAGGGGCAGAGGCAATGGAGCTTGGGGTAACATGATGTTTACCCCAAACAACCAGGGAAGAAATGCTGACCAACCGGCTGCTGGGAGAGTTTACGCCATCAACGCCGAGGAAGCTACACAAGCGAATGACTTAGTGCAAAGTAAGTGCTCACTCGGTAGATATACACTTAATGTAGTTTTCGACTCTGGAGCTACACACTCCTTTATAGCTGACGATTGTGTGAGACGTTTGAGGTTGCCGACTGTGTATGTGGATCGGACTTTGAAGGTATCCAATCCGACCGGTGTTAAAGTGTTGACATCAATGATGTGCAAAGATGTAACCTTTACGTTGGGCGATCGGAGTTTTACATTCGATTTAGTATGTGTGCCTCTGAAAGACCTCGACATCGTACTTGGCATGGATTGGCTTTCAGCCAACAAGGTATTGGTGGACTGTCGAAACTGAAGAGTAATTTTTCTGAGGCAAATCAGTGATGACTACACGGTACAAGGTATAGCTCAGTTATTTATGATGCTTTGTTTAACTGGGGAAGAGGGTAGAGCCCGAGTGAACGATATTCCGACTGTTTATGAATTCCCCGAGGTGTTTCCGAAGGATGTGCCGGGTGTCCCTCCAAATAGAGAAGTTGAATTCTCTATAGACTTAATTCCTGGAGCCGAGCCGGTCTCCAGTGCACCCTATAGGATGTCCCCAACAGAATTGGTTGAGTTGAAAAAGCAAGTAGATGAGTTACTCGGCAAACAGTTCATTCGACCGAGTGTATCACCATGGGGCGCACCGGTGTTACTTGTTAAGAAGAAGGACGGCAGCATGAGGTTATGTATAGACTACCGATAGCTAAACAAGCTTACGATTAAGAACCGGTACCCATTGCCCAGGATTGACGACTTAATTGACCAGCTGCGTGATGCTTCAGTCTTCTCGAAAATCGATTTACGATCGGGATACCACCAGATCCGGGTGAAGGACTCGGATATTCCGAAGACTGCCTTCAGGACCCGGTATGGCCACTACAAGTATATAGTAATACCGTTTGGTGTGACAAACGCCCTTGCTGTATTCATGAATTTCATGAACAGCATCTTCTACCCATACTTAGACCGATTCGTGGTCATTTTTATTGATGATATCTTGGTCTATTCCAAGACCCTTGAGGAGCATGAGGAACATCTCCGTTCGGTACTCCAAATATTGAAGAAGAAACAACTGTTTGCAAAACTTTCGAAGTGTGATTTCTGGATGGATAGGATCCACTTTCTCGGGCATGTAATTTCCAAGGAAGGCATCTCGGTAGATCCTTCAAAGGTAGCAGCTGTAATGGCATGGGAGAGACCTAAGTCGATCTCGGAGATAAGAAGCTTCATGGGTCTAGCTGGCTATTATAGAAGGTTTATTGAGGGTTTTTCTAAGCTCGCTTTGCCCCTGACCAAGTTGACTCAGAAAAATGTCCCTTTCGTGTGGAGTTTTGAGTGTGAGAGCAGTTTCCGAGAGTTAAAGACTAAGTTGACAACCGCTCCAGTTTTGCATTGCCAAATTTGCGAGAGAGCTTCGTGGTCTACTGTGATGCGTCGGGACTCGGCCTGGGGTGCGTACTAATGCAGAAGGACCGAGTGATAGCTTATGCTTCTCGGTAATTGAGGCCACACAAGCAGCATTATCCGACTCATGACTTGGAATTGGCAGTTGTAGTCTTCGCATTAAAAATATGGAGGCATTACTTGTACAGTTCCAAATTCAAGGTGTACAGCGACCACAAAAGCCTCAAATATTTATTCGACTAGAAAGAGCTGAACATGAGGCAGAGGAGATGGATGGAGTTTTTGAAAGATTACGACTTCGAGCTGAAGTATCATCCGGGTAAGGCGAACGTTGTAGCCGATGCATTAAGTGGGAAATCCCTCCATGTGGCAGTGATGATGGTGAAGGAGGTGGAGTTACTGGAGCAATTCCGAGATATGAACTTGCATATGGACGTCTCTTCGTCTTGGAAGATAACACTCGGTACGTTGAAGATTGCCAATGAGTTCCTGAAATTAGTATTTGAGCAGCAGAAGTCAGATCCCTACTTGGCTGAGATGAAGGAGACTCAGGCTAAGAGTAAGGACTTGTCTCTAACCAAGGGATCGGATGGGATTTTCCGAGTGAAGGGTAGAATATATGTGCCGGGTGAAGGTGAATTAAGAAGGATGGTGCTCGATGAGGCCCACAAGACCCTGTTAAGCACTCACCCGGGCACTACAAAGATGTACCACGATCTAAGACTGCAATTCTGGTGGCCCGGATTAAAGAGAAATATGGTGGATTATGTGGCTCGGTTTGTTACTTGCCAGAAGTCGAAGGTCGAACACCAGAAGCCGTATGGTGCGTTGTAACCCCTTGAAATCCCCGTATAGAAATGGGACTCAATTGCCATGGACTTTGTAATGGGATTTCCTAGAACCCGAGCGAGTTATGATGCCATTTGGGTCATTGTTGACCAGTTGACGAAAGCTGCACACTTTCTGCCTGTGAACATAAGATATCCGTTACAGAAGTTAGCCCAGATCTATATCCGAGAAATTGTCTGACTGCATGGTGTGCCGACTTCTATCGTGTCGGACAGGGATCCTAGATTCACGTCCCGGTTTTGGACAAGCCTACACCAGGAATTAGGCACGAAGCTTTGGTTGAGTTTCACCTACCATCCCCAGTCGGATAGGCAATCCGAGCGAACAATACAAAGTTTAGAGGATTTATTGAGGGCGTGTGTGTTGGAGCACGATGATAGTTGGGAGCAGTACCTCCCTCTGGTCGAATTTACATATAATAATAGCCACCACAGCAGCATTGGCATGGCACCCTATGAAGCACTATATGGCCGAAAATGTCGAACCCCACTCTGTTGGTCGGAAACTGGTGAAAGTTTACTGTTGGGGCCGGAAATTGTGAAACAGACTTCAGAATAGATCCAAGTAATTAGGGAAAAGATGAAGGCGTCTCAGGACAGGCAGAAAAGTTATCATGATAAATGGACTAAGCCACTTAAGTTTTTGGTCAGTGATACGGTGTTCCTAAAGATTTCACTGAGTAAAGGAGTCGGACGAGCCTTGAAGAGTGGGAAGTTGAACCCCCGATACATTGGACCCTATGAAGTACTGGAGCGGGTCGGTTCTGTGGTATACCGAATAGCATTACCAACTCACCTATCCAGATTGCATAACGTGTTTCATGTGTCTTAACTAAGGAAGTATCTACCCGATTCCACTCACAAAATGCCAGATGATGAAGTGGAGATCAAAGAAGATTTAACCACAATGGTTGTACCGACTAGAATTACGGACCGGTCGGTAAAACGCTTGAGGAGCAAGGATGTACAACTGGTCGAAGTAGCGTGGCAGCAAAACGGGTGTACTTCTTATACCTGGGAACGTGAGGATGCCATGAGGCAGCAGTATCCCGAGTTGTTCATTTAAGGTAAGTTACCATTTGAATTTCGAGGACAAAATTCTTTGAGAGTGGGAGACTTGTAACATCCTGCGTATTAATTAAGGACTAGATTAAGATTAAGTGTTAAGTGAGGTTAATTATAAATTAAAAACTTGACTACTGATGGGACTGACTGATTGTGATGTGTAACCGTGCAACAGGCTCCGATCCACGTTCCCCACTCACTCTTCACGTTTCTAGGAGTATATGGGCTGAAGCCCTTAACCACTTCTCCATTCACTCCAAATTTCCTCAAGACTTTCCATCTTCTCCTACTTCTCCTCCTTCTTCGTTCTTCTTCGTTCTCCTTCTTCTCTGTCCCCTGTTTTTCATAACTTCACGACTGTGGTGTTGTGGAGAACCCGAGATTCCCACTGTTGGTGAGGAGCAATCGTTCGAGTGGAAGAAGAACAACTTCCTGTTCCTAAGCTGATTAAAGGGTGCGACTGTGTTCGAGGGGGACTGAACAAGAGAGAGTGGTGGACGAAGCAAACTGGACAGCGGACCAACGCTGAAAATAGCTTCTTGGAGTCTCTTTAGTTGGTAGGGGGTTATCTTATATCTTAAATGCATGGGTTATGGACGGGTTCCGGGTGTTGATGACTTGTTGATTCTGGTGATTTAAAATGCGTTGATAGGTGTGTTTTGATTGAGTAAGGGATATGTGATGCCCGGATGCATGATGACTAGGAGTTGGGTAATGCATGTCAGTTTCCGTCCATGAAATGCATGTTAATAATCTTGAGAATGTTGAATGATTGCATGAGGAGAATGTGTTAAAGTATTGTTGATGATTACCGTGTGATTTATGTGAAATGCAGGCTACTATGAATCTAAATGCTGACTGCATGTGAGGAAAGATTAACTTACTGAGTTCTGATAATGTCTAATACCGATTGCATGTGATGCATGTATTGTTGAGTAAAAGGTCGAGTGTGTGAAATCTGTGTTTGTATGATCATTCCGTGTGTAGTCATATATGCGGTGCATGAGGTGCATGAGTTAATAGTGTGGAAGTGATTTACCGATTCTGTTTGTAATCTAATGATAATACTTTGCATGAGATGCATTGGTAAGAATGCTGAGAGCATGTAGTGTGTGACACTACCATTTGAATCGGTAATTATATGCATGAGATGCTGTTAAAGACCTTGAGTGGGACTCAAGGCAAGCCGACTGAGTGGGACTCAGGGCTGCCCGTAACACTGCCGTTGACGCTAAGAGTGTTTGTGTTACAAGTGAGGGCAAACGGTTTGGTACCAGCAAAACGGCCGAGTCAGTTGGGAGCTGAATAAAAGGCTGAGAGCCTATGTTGCAACAATAAAAACCAATAATACGCGAGTCGGATCCGATTGAATGAACCTGTGTACATGTACAATTGATGCTGACTATGACGCAATTGTATGTATATGTGTTAGTGTTATTAAGAATAATATGTGTATATAGCCGAGAGATAACTAGGTAGATTCCGATTGAAAGATGCCTTGTGTGTGTTTCGATTGAATGGCACTGTGTATGTTATTGACTGTTGCTATGTATATCTATATATATGTTATTACATGGTTGAGGAATAATCCGAGTCAGTATCTATCATTTAATATTTAAGATACTCACCCCTACTGTGGCTATATTTCAGTGGACATCACACGAGACGGTGAATGATGGATGAGCTACATACCGTGTGGGGTGCTTGTGTACTGTGGAAATATATATATATATATGTATATGCTGTGTATAAGGTTTTGTCATAGCCTTGGCCGGCTCTTAATATGGTCTTTTGTCTAACTGTATCAGAACTGAACTCTCTCGGGTTGAGAGTATGATCATGTGCATGTAAATATTTATATATATAATACTGTGTGTTCATCTTGTGCTGTGTGTGAATGTCCAAGTGGTATATGTTGCATTTTACTAAGCATGTAGAGCCCGCATGATTCTGAATAAATAAGAGCTAAGTTAATCCTGTGTAAGGCGTGATGAGTGACCTTCTTCCGAATGAAGAAGGGTTGGGCCAACTCCGAATGGAATATGCCTATTAAAATCGCTTTCAAGGTAAGTTGGTCAACATGTTATGGAGCGAGAGATTTCTTAGATACAACCTTCCGATTGAAGGGTATTTAGGTATTCCTGAGGGAAAGTCAACCGAGTGAATGTTTCCCCCGATGGTTGAACTGACAATACGATTCTGAGTGGAGCCTGTAGTAGTGAACTTATTAGAGGGAGTAAAATCTGGATGATACGGAGTAGATTTTAGTCTAACAAGGTCTTTCGCATGTAGAGGAGTTAGTATGTATCCCGTGGGGTGAGGAGTTAGAGCATTTCCGAGTGAAGGAAGTTATACAATCCCTTAAGCGAGATTTGACTTAGTGAGGGAGCCTTAGTGCCAAGTAGACTACATTTCCCGAGTGATGGGTGTGGAAAACACTCCCGAGTGATATCTGGCTGAGGAGAGTACTCCGAGCGAGAAAGGAGGTATAGATCCCGAGTGAAGTGATCGAGGGGAGTCATCTCCCGAGTAGTTTATACCTGTGAACTCTAAGGCTATAATAGGATGTGTTGAATGAACTTCCGAGGGAAGCGTGAGCGCAAAGACTTTCCCGAGTGAATCTGGACTCTATTCCGAGTGTATGCGTCGCTTCAGCGAATAAATCCTTGCTCTAGCGAGTGTAGCCGCTTATGTATTTTCATCCGCTGACTCTCGTAGCTGGAGCTACGTCTTGCTAATGAGTAATATTCTGACCCGGCCTTCTCTTTTCTGAGTCGAATTTCTACTCTTCTTCACCTTCAATTGCTTATTTTGCCCTGAACACCCTGTGACCTTTGGGAAAAATTTTTCCCTGTCTCGGGCTGCTGTTATCTAAACTGGGTTGTCTCATGAGGTGCTAATACCTTCCTCACCTGTTATTAGACTCCCGAATTGGGAATTTCATTTTAATGACCAATGCTTTAACGAAAAGTTTCCCCGGTATTTTATCCTAAAAAATATTAGTGGCGACTCCCTGTTTTCTTTTCGAAAGGATTTCGAAACCGCGTTTTGAACATTTTTGAGGGTCGGCCGTGCCGCCGCGATCCCGGTCGCGACAGATGGCGACTCTGCTGGGGACTTAGAGAGTCAAGCCAGTCAATTTGGTAGCGCATGTTTTAATTAGCATAATTATTTAACTTCTTCCTTTATTTTATTTTCTGTCAATGTTTTTAATATGGTTTCTGTTTTGTTTGTATTCTATCATTTATGTTCTGTTAATGTCTGTGTGATTGTTGAACCCTAGGTAGGCGACTTTATTTTGTTGCTCTGTGTTTGTTCTATGTGCAGGATGAATAAGGTACAGGTATTGAATGCCTCTTTCACACACTACACTCACAATTTGCACACATTTTTAAGTGGGACCCTATACCCGGGCCCAAATGAAACTTAAGATTAAGGGAGATTGATAACGGAGCCATTTGGGATGTACTTCCTATCTGGTTACCATGAGAATCTCAGCTAGAGTTCGACTTATTCATGGTGCCCACACCTAGTAGACTTCCTACTGTTGTGGTCAACATCATGAGTAGGATCTTGGCTCTAGTGACTTTTAGAAGTTTTAGAACGAGCCACCTAATACGAGATATCACTGATAGACAAACCTTAGAACCATTAGGAGACCTTTACAAAAACCCGACTTAGGGCACAAAGGGGCAAACCATTCTCACTTTCCCTTCTGATCCAAATTAGAGGACTACTTTCCTGTTTAGTGGATTACCTTTTCCAAAAATGACATACTTATAACTAGTGATCCTTTAACAGACAAGTAGTCCTTTTCTTTTATGCACAAGTCTTTGGGCCTTGAGTTACGGATCTTTCAAATCATCGACAAAAAAAAATAAAAAAAAAACAAAAAATACATATAAAAAAAATCAAAAGAAAAAAATCAATTCTTTTTGTATTGACGATGATCAGAAAATCCGTAGCTCACATGACCTTCGATTTGACACAAGTTTTGTCAAATCGTAACCCCCCTAAATACAAAAATGTTTTCAAGAAAGTTACTAGGGGAATATCGATTTGCAAAGCATGTTAATTCCTGATGGCTCTTTCTCTCCTCTCTCTCTATTCTCGCCGGAAGCTATTCAGAGCCTAACGAATACCCTTGAGCAAGATATGGAAATTAAAGTGGGATCAAACCTTTAAGAGGAGGGTCATGGTTCCCCGAGCTAGAAATAGCTAAACTTGAGGCTCTTATTGTATTTCAGAATAAAGGATTCTTCTGTCTTCATAACTATCCCATATTAATTTCCATGTTTACCATACCTAGCACTTTTGAACGATAAATTCTAAGGGATGGTCAAAGGATGCTCGTCAAGGCCTGTGATCGCTTCCCACGACATTCTCCTTCCTTCTATTTCCACCTGACATTTTTTTGTTTTTCTCTCTGACACCGAAAGACACCCTTACTAGACTTCAAAAGAGACTCGTGGCTGAAAGAGAGCAAGAAATTGAAAACCTCAGGGATGAAGTTAACCAGCTAAAGGAGAAAGTGGCAGAGATGACTAGACTTTTAGAAAAGAAGATCATAGAGGGGAAACCCTCTGCGGGTGTCAAGAATGATCAACATTTACCAACCACCCCACTCTATCCTCCTGGACTGGCAAAAATGCAAATTCCCTCTTCCATGACACCTCCCATTACTATCAACAGGACTGACCCCATCATTGATCCTCAACCGACCTATGGCATGTCTTATGCACCACAACACGCCTTCATGGGCTCAAACAACAACATGTGAGACAACCCGACTTAAATAAACCCAAAACATAGACCAGGGAAAATTTTTCCAAAATTTAGAACGTTCCAAACGTTCACAATCATTCTAAATTAGGCGTCGGGGTAAATTAAAACAGAATAAAGGCAAGGGAAAACAAAAGCCGACCAGAGAAAGGGAATACCGGGTCCGAATACCATTCGCTGGCAAGACCCAGCTCCGGTCGTACAGCCCAGCGGAACATAGCGCTTGAGCGAGTTCTTTTCTCGCTGGAGCAAACACCTTGCTCGCTGAAGCGAACACCCGCACTCGGTAATTTCCTCACTCGGAATTTAGTCCCAAGTCCACTCGGGGTTTGACCACTTCGGGTCATGCTCCACCTGGTACACTAACACTTAGCCAAATACTTGCTCTAATTCTGGAAGATCGCATTCGTATTTCACTCAGTTGAATCTCCACTTGGGAAATGATTCCCTCAGTTACTCCACTCGGAGTCTCTAAGCTTTCCCCTCACCCAGATTGTTTCCCCAGTCCAATATCACTCGGTATATTTCAACCTCGATTCACTCGGAATTCATTATCCATTCTGCACTCGGCATATTTTGATCTTCCCCACTCAGAGATCACCATAACCTCCATTCCTTCGGAAGGAGTCTCCACAATCAAGTTCCATTCGGAATTACTCTGACTTATCATCACTCGGAGGAATTCACTAAGTTAAGTCTTACTCGGACTTATTTAATACTCAGCCACTCAGAATATAATTCACTCGGAATATATATATATAGCCTCGTTCACTTGGAAGAGGACTCCTAGAATACACCTCAATCTAAACCATCACAACAACTCTTCCCTCGGAAGAGGTTCATTCGGGATTTCTCACTCGGGAATATTCAGACCCTTCCCCACTCGGGGTTTACTCATACTTTCACTCGGTAACATATGGACTAGTCTTCCCTCAGATGTAGCCCACTCGAGTACATCTTACTCGGAACCGTCATATGCCTTTATCACTCGGAAAAGGCCCCCACACACACTAAAGCCTCACTCGGAAATGGCTCTCCCAACAATATTCCACTCGGAATTTATTAACTTAGCATTATTCTCTTGACACCACATAATGAACGATTTCGGGTAACTTCATAATAATGTAAAATATATATATATATAAATATATATATTATATATATATATACAATGTATACTTGTTCACAAACCCAATAGTCAACCCATATAATTAAATCCGTTCGGATTACAAGAGAGCCGGCCAAGGCTTAACATATGAATAAACAATATGTACTATACATGCACTTCAACAATTCTAAGTGCTCCCCACTCGAACTTGAGGCCATCTCCTTATTCCCAGTCCGACCTGCATAAACTGAAAAATATAGCCACAGTAGGGGTGAGCTTTTACATATTAAATGACAGTTATTGACTCGGATTTAATCCTCAATTCTCAACCATACAATGACATTATTCAGTCAGCAATAATACACCCTGTCATTCAATATGAATACTCTAATAACATCATCCACTCGGGATTCATGCAATTCAATCAAGACTGAGTAATTCATATCATTCATAATCACCTTGCACTCGGCAATAGTACCAATACACATATATTCACCCAGTCGGAATTCACACCAATAATTCATGGCTATATTAATCATGCTATTCACAACAGCATTTACACATATATATACATATATATAACCACCTGAGCTCATCAACAGTATATGTGTGCACTCAAGAATAGCATCAGTATACATGCATTCATCCACTCGGATATAAATATGCACTCGGCATAGCATCAGTATACATGCAAATCATCCACTCGGATATAAATGTGCACTCGGCATAGCATCAGTATACATGCATTCATCCACATATTCATACAATTCACATTGAGCTCAATGACAATCATAAGTGTGCACATATTCATTTCACCCGGATCCGGTTATTTATTATCAATTTTTATTGTTGCAACATAGGCTCCAAGCCTTTTCTCAGCTCCAAGCTAATTCGGCCGTTTTACTGGTACCAAACCGTTTGCCCTCACATGTAACACAGTCACTCCAAGCGACAACGGAAGTGTTATAGGCAGCCCCGAGTCCAACCCGGTAGGCTTTCCTTGAGTCTAACCCAAGGTCTTTAAGCGTCCAACGCTTAGTGCACTCGGCACTGCCTCGAGTCCAACCTGAGGTCTTTTATCATATTTAACACGTATTCATCTGATTGCCGACTCAGTATTAAGCGTCCAACGCTACATGCTCCAAGCATTTCCAGTGGCGAATCGGATGCATACGGTCTCATTCATCAGGCGTCCAACGCCAATGCATTAGGCATTCAAATATCAATAACATGCATCCCATGCATTTTATCATTATTATTCATAAACAGGGATCGGCATAGCAATAACATAATACATGCACTCGGCAATCACATGCATTTAAACATAAAATCACACACGGGGATCAGTACAATAAGCTCATATACTCGGCTTTCTCATTAACAGCCACAGCATATCATACATTCATATAGAAACATAGCCAGAACCAACACAGCATTTACACACCACATGCATTCGGTATTCACACTGGTTCACAGTACATGCACTCGGCATACTCATTAAAAGCCAACATTTCCATGCATTCACTCAGCATTTCATATTTATCATCATACATCTCATGGACGGAATCATGACAACATCACGCAGACCACAATGATCACAAATTCGGGTGTTTCATACACTAATACTCAACTACAACATATCAATCAACACATTTCAAACATGACACAATACATTAAAGCAAAACCACCCGGAACCCGTCCATAAACCATACATTTGAGATGTAAATTAGCCCCCCTACCTGGAATGAAGATCCCAGAAGCTCCCTGAGCTTGCAGCACCGACTGAACGTTCTTCAGCCACTCGTTCTCAATAGAACGTCCCAGCTTCCAGCTGTTCACACAGCACTCTGCTCTCAGCTTTGGAAGAACCAATAGCTGCTTCTTCACGAGCAGATCTACCACCAAGACACTCCATGCCAAGCCTCCAAGGCACAACGTCACCCCACACTCAGTCCAGTGGAGGATTCCATGGCTGTTCCCACACACGAACAGACCAGTCCTCACCAACAGTGGAGGACCCCATGCTTCCAAGCACCCATCGTTGCTTAGGCTGAATAGAAGAGGATCTCAGCCTCCAAAATACTCAGCACCATGCTGTTCTCTCACAGCCACACTGTTCCACTTCGTGTTCCCACTTCCCACTCGGATTCTACTCAGCGTGCGAGTGAAAGAGGAAGATGAAGAAGAAGACGAAGAACCAGCAAAGAAGATGAAGAGGCCATAGGAACTCGAGAGAGAAAGGAGGAGTGTTTGTAGCATAAACAAGGTGAGATGGGCAGAGAGTGGGAAATGTGAAGCTCTTACCCCCACTGCCCAACGACAGCTCCACGTCCCATCAACAGTCAGCCATCACATCCAATTAAGGCCATTCCCATCAGCATGGGAATTGAGGGAGAGAGATGACCGAACCCCTTTTTCCACCAAGGGCACATGAGTAATTTCCTGGCATTATTATTATTATTATTATTCAATCAATAATCTTAATTATGTAACTAACCTTAATTGGTAATTAAATCAAAACCAGGATGTTACATTACTCCCCTCCTTCAAAGAATTTCATCCTCGAAATTCAAATACAAACTTACCTCAACAAACAGCTCAGAATATTGCTGCCTCAACTAATTACTTGTCTCTGCTTCCCATGTATTTACCGACCGGTTCATAATTCCACTCGGTATAGCTTCACCTCTCAAGCGGTTTACCGACCGCTCCATAATTCCAGTCGTCATAATCACTAAAGTCAGATCCTACCTGATTATAACCTCTTCATAGAATTCAATATATTTGGGGATTCCATTTTTAAAACGTACAAGTTACCCCATTTAACTCTACCAATTCACCATAACCAATGGCACCTCTAGTTCTTTGGCCACTCGGCCCTACACTCTCAACGCCAATCGGTGTACATCCACCGTCAGCTCCTCCAATTCATAGGAGTTACTTGGCACAATTAAGTATCCACACAGAGTATAAACTCTAAATTGTGTCACATGAGACACATTATGGAGGTTAATCAACCAGCTGGGAAGAATCTAGTCGGTAAACAACATTATTGATTCCCTCTAATACTCACTACTGTCTATTTTATCTCGGATTAAGCCCTCGGCTTTTCAACATCCGACCACTAAAATCTCCTTCACAAGCCGTGATATATCTTGGCAATACCGAGACGGATACTCAATAGAGCTCTAATGTGCTTCAATTAGCACAGTTTGCCTGGACTCGTCCTTTATAGGCATCACACTCGGTTCTTGAAACCTCAAATTTCTAACCATTCCTTCGGCTAATTCCATGTCCGCTCCTTGAGAATGTCACTCGGAGCTTCATATTCAAAAATATCATTCGGGGTTTAAGGGCAATTTCTCACCCGGAAATCTTTTCATTACAACAATTCACTCGGAATCCAAGTCTACTTCAAAGACAAATCTGAGTTCAAACTCAACAGCTCTGAACATCGACCTGAGCACGGACTCAAATAAATTCACCTCAGCTCAAGGTCATGGTTTCCTCATTAAACTTACCATATCACTCGGTTAGCCTTATAAAACTTTTAATTTTTTTTTTAGTGACAGACTTGATCACCCTTCTTTATTGGCTAATGGCCAATTTATACCCAATAACCTCTGATCCCCTCGGAGGTAAGCACATCAAGGTTAAAACAAACCTTCTATCCTCATTTCGATACATAACCACTTACTGTTCACTCAATACAACTCTCATCTTCACTCAGAATAGCCCGATAGACTCACCATCACCATAAGCAGTTACAACCTCACCTGCCCGACTTATGAATTGCTGCATCCGACTTATAGGATGATGTCTCATTCCTATAGGGTTACAACAATTACATAGAGTCGCTGCAAAAGTGTACGCTGCCACAATACCTATGGTATGAAGAGTCGTCTCGGAACAACATACATTACACTCCTTTCAGTCACACCGACCAAACTCACTCAACTAATACTAACAAACATGAAAATTAGTGGCAATTCACACACATATATATAAGCACACATTTACATCAACATCATCATTATGCACCACCTAGGGCACATCACGCAACAACAATCATGAAATATCATTTACCACTACTATAAAATAGTATAATGGTAATAGGCTTCCGACCCCCACAAAAATCACATGGATTCAGCACTGTATTCACATATACTCACTCGACATACCAACAATTGGCTTCCAGCCCTTACCGAGTAAATATCTCATCATTGGATCTTATCCATCATAAAACCATAATCCGACAGCCTATTAATCCTTCATTTCATCACACCTCACCGGCCATAGCTCAATTTAAGCTTAAATGATTCACTAAGCTCACTTAGGTATACAACTCGGATTACAATATAACTTTCATTCACATAACAGGTTCCTACATCGGTGAACCTTTTCACTGAGCATAAACACAATCCACCAATTGGTCGTGCAATTATCATTATAGTATGATTTATAATACCACCATAATCAATACCCAAGCGTTCCCGGATTTCAACCTTACCAGTCACTATCAATCAGGTATCCCATTTATTATTTACATTTCACCTTAAGACAATGCAAGCCTCAACTATCCATAAGGTTCAATAAATTTTCCGACTCGAAAGTCTCTGGGTCACAATTCAATCAACAATTCACTCAGTTTTCAACTTCAAGACCGAGTCTAACCTGAAGACCATGAAGTATTTTGATAATGACAAGGCTAATGACAAAAGATCAAGAACAAAGAAGAAAGTTCAAGCAAGACAAGACCAAAGATCATAGCACTTTAAAGTAAGATCTTTTCAGAAAATATGGCCATTAAAATGAGTTAAAAACATATTTTAATAATCTGTAATCGATTACCTTATTGGCGTAATCGATTACCAGATTACTAAGTTTTGTAATCAATTACATGATCATCAGAGCTTTAAAAAATAACATTTTAAACTGAAGTAATCAATTACCTATTTGTTGTAATCGATTACATGGTCAAACAGAGGTTTTAAAATAAAACGTTTAAAAGCAGTAATCGATTACCTATTTGGTGTAATCGATTACAGTAACAGTCTGATGAAAAAAATCATGTTGAAACATTATAAGTTTTCACAAAATATTATTTTATCCAAGAGGTACCTTTCCAATTATTTTAATCAATAATTTCACACCTCTTGAAGGAATTTCCTCTCCTATAAATAGGAGGGTATTTCATTTGCAAACGACACCAACAGCAAATACTTCCAATATTTTCTTAAGAGCAATAATGGCCATATTCTCTTAATAGAGTTATTACTCTTTCTTGTTCCTCAATTTGTTCATCATACTCTTGAAGAGAGTTTTCTTGTAGAGTTCTTTATCTCTAAAGTGAGATTGATACTCAGAGTGGTGTATCTCTGAGGGTGTTCTTCTTGGATGTGGTGTAGCATCCAAGGGTGATGTTCTTGGATGTGGTGAAGCATCCAAGGGTGATGTGCTTGGGTGTGGTGTAGCATCCAAGGCATTCACTAGTGCAAAAATTGGATATAACAACGGGATATTATTCACGGGTAGAAGAGGATCAGTGATAAAAACATGCGCGGTGGCATTTTTGAAATTATAAGGTGAACGTTTTAATCAGAGAAAACTATATATCCACGGTTAACATCATAACCGTGAACGTACCCATCAATATATATTCACGGTTGAGGAGTCAACCGTGGATATATAGTACCTAAAATATATATCGACGGTTGTGTTCACAACAGTGAATATATATTCCTGGGTACAATGACGGTTATGTTGTGAACCGTGGATATATATAGAAGTCAATATAAATCTCTGTTTGCACTTCTCTAACCCTTAAACTCTTTATGTTTTAAGCATTATTATTCAAATCACATATCATTGCATATTGAGTTTTTAGAGGAGAAATTTATTAGTGAAAAGAGTTCCTAACTACTCAATTCACCCCCCTTCTTGAGTTTCCTAGAGGCCACCTGGGCTAACAAGTGGTATCAAAGCTAGTATCTTGGAAAAGGTTTAACAACCACAAGAAGATCCATGGCCTCTTTCAATCCTATCTTTCCTGAAGAAAACTCCATACATAGACCTCCTGTATTTAACAGAGTAAGATATCAATATTGGAAAACCCGTATGCAAATATTCATAGAAGCTACTGATATAGACAAATAGGACTCCATTGAAAATGGTCCATTCATACCAACCAAAGTAGTTGGATAAGTAACCATGATTAAACCAAGAAGTGAATGGACTGATGCGGATAAAACAAAAGTCCAATATAACCTAAAGGCCAAAAATATAATAACTTCTGCCTTAGGAATGGACGAGTACTTTAGAATATCCACATGCAAAACAGCAAAAGAAATGTGGGATACTCTAGAAGTAACTCATGAAGGAACGAGTGAAGTGAAAAGGTCTAGAATAAATACCCTAACTAGGGAGTATGAATTATTTAGGATGAATAATAATGAAAATATACAGGACATGCAGAAGAGATTTACTCACATAATCAATCATCTTGCATGTTTAGGAAAAACTTTTTCTAACGAAGATTTAATTGACAAAGTCTTGAGATACTTGAACAGGGAATGGCAACCAAAAGTAACAGCCATATCAGAATCACGAGACTTAGCAACAATGTCACTTGCTACTCTGTTTGGTAAACTTCAGGAACATGAACTTGAACTATCCAGGCTAAATCAGCATGAAGAAGGAGACAAAAAGAGAAGAAGTATTGCTCTAAAAGCGTCATCATCAACCATTGAAAAAAGTGATGAAGAAGATGATGAAGAAGGTATAAATGATTATAATGACCTTAAATTATTTGTTAAACAATTTAGCAGGTTTCTAAAGAAAAAGGAAGGGCAAAGGAAGCCAAACTTTAGGAATTCCTTCAAAAATGATGAATCTAACCAAGGTCCAAAATGCTTTGAATACGGAAAATATGGACATATGAAAATGAAGTGTCCGACACTAAATAAGAAGTCTGACAAGCAACAGAAAAAGTATCCCAAAAATAAAAGAAGAGCATATATTTCCTGGGATGAAAATGATCTAAGCTCGTCCGAGGAATCAGACCATGAAGTAACGAATCTCTGCCTGATGGCAAATACTGAAGAGGTAATAGATTCAAGCCCTACTTTTGATGAATTACAAGATGCATTTGAAGATCTTCATAATGAGTATCAAAAGTTAGCTAAAAAATTTTTGAACATCAAAAGCACTAACCTGAGCTTAAAAGAAAACTTATCAAAACTCAATCAAGAACCAGGACAGGTTAAAATAGAAAAGGAAAACTTAGAAACTAAGTATAAGACTGAAACTACTAATAGTCATACATGCTCAACATGTCAAAAGCATATTCTAGAGATAAATGACTTAAAAAATAAATTAGCTAAATTTACTATGGGAAGAGACAACCTAGATATACTCCTTGGAAAACAAAAATGTCATTTTAAAGCAGAACTAGGATCTGATCCTTCCAAAAAGCAAAAGTTGCAGAAAAATTTCTTTATTTCACAAAAGACCTCAACTAGCCCATTTGTTAAATTCTCTCATTATATGAGAAAAGGTCACAGTGCATCAACATGTCATATAAGGAACAAAGGTTATACTGAGACAAAAATGATTTGGGTTCCTAAGAATATATTATCCACGTCTAACCCACAAGGATCCAAGAAAATTTGGGTACCAAGATCAAATGTTTAGAATGGTGCAGGAATTATCATTGATGGGAGGCACTTAAGGATTAACTCTTACCCACAAGAAAAGTCAACACATTTCTTGAAGCATCTATCAATCAACAAGTAACAAAGAGCAATATCAAAATAACAAGTGACATCAAACAACCAAGTGGTATCACTCTCTGCTAAAACTTTATGCTCTTATATTCTTTTTGCCATTGACAAAGGGGGAGTAATATATGAGAAGCAGAATAAAAAAAATCAATCAAACCTTGTCAACAAAACCAAAATTAAGGGGGAGAAAATCGTGTATCTTGCATGCTGTTTATTTTTCTTCTCAGGAAATGTTGTCAATATCAAAAAGGGGGAGAATGAAGACCATGAAGTATTTTGATAATGACAAGGCCAATGACAAAAGATCAAGAACAAAGAAGAAAGTTCAAGCAAGACAAGACCAAAGATCATAGCACTTTAAAGTAAGATCTTTTCAGAAAATATGGCCATTAAAATGAGTTAAAAACACATTTTAATAATGTGTAATCGATTACCTTATTGGCGTAATCGATTAACAGATTACTAAGTTTTGTAATCAATTACATGATCATCAGAGCTTTAAAAAATAACATTTTAAACTGAAGTAATCGATTACCTATTTGTTGTAATCGATTACATGGTCAAACAGAGGTTTTAAAATAAAACGTTTAAAAGCAGTAATCGATTACCTATTTGGTGTAATCGATTACAGTAACAGTCTGATGAAAAAAAATCATGTTGAAACATTATAACTTTTCACAAAATATTATTTTATCCAATAGGTACCTTTCCAATTATTTTAATCAATAATTTCACACCTCTTGAAGGAATTTCCTCTCCTATAAATAGGAGGGTATTTCATTTGCAAACGACACCAACACCAAATACTTCCAATCTTTTCTTAAGAGCAATAATGGCCATATTCTCTTAATAGAGTTATTACTCTTTCTTGTTCCTCAATTTGTTCATCATACTCTTGAAGAGAGTTTTCTTGTAGAGTTTTTTATCTCTAAAGTGAGATTGATACTCAGAGTGGTGTATCTCTGAGGGTGTTCTTCTTGGATGTGGTGTAGCATCCAAGGGTGATGTTCTTAGATGTAGTGAAGCATCCAAGGGTGATGTGCTTGGGTGTGGTGTAGCATCCAAGGCATTTATGATCGGGGTGTGAGTCCCCATTGTGGTGTAATCAACGGATTTGATTATAGTGAATTTCCTCAAGGGTGTCTTGAGAAGACTGGACGTAGGCAGTGGTTGGCCAAACCAGTATAAATCTCTGTTTGCACTTCTCTAACCCTTAAACTCTTTATGTTTTAAGCATTATTATTCAAATCACATATCATTGCATATTGAGTTTTTAGAGGAGAAATTTATTAGTGAAAAGAGTTCCTAACTACTCAATTCACCCCCCCTTCTTGAGTTTCCTAGAGGCCACCTGGGCTAACATAACCCAAATCCTCAGGTATCCAATTACATCAAATTCCCCCAACGTACAATCATATATGATCATGCCCAACCAACTGGGTTACCACACCTAGTGTCTAATATCTAATCCATCATTCACTCGGTTTCCACACAACAAAAACTGAGGCACTACCCCAATCAAACATGCATCAGATTTTACATTTAATCACCTATCACATACCCAGATTTCCAACTTAGGAAACTGCAACACATCACTTATACCATAAATCACGTACATCATATATCATATAGAATTCTCGTGCCAAAGGATGATCCCTTACAAATGGTACAACCGATCACTTGAATTCGAAAACACCACACTAGGGAATTCCTTCATTATCATTCACTTAATCAACTCAAATACGTGAGTTCTAATCCATTCAACAAGCATGCCTCGGCCATGAACCACTAGCATGGCCTACACGTGAGACCGAACCAACTAATACAATTTCAATACACATGAGGGTCTCAACATCCATCATTCTATTCCCTCACAGCTAACCCAAGCTTAGAAATACCTCAAGTATTTCATGAACAATCAGGCCAGGGTAGTAATAACTCTTCTACCCCCAAATCAACATCATAACAGTAGTACCTTTCACTACTACCCTCAACAAAACACATAAGCATATAATCCCATAATTCATAGTTAAGGGGAAAAGAAAAGAGGATGCTAATTCCACTTCCTATAACCAAAAAAGGGCCCAATCCAAACTAATGACTCATACTTCCTTTCAACCTGCCAAACCCCCTACACCTTACATGACCGCCACCACCCCTGACCAAGGCTCCAATCTTTTCCCATTCCAACTATGCTTTCGTCCGTATATTCCTCAAACACCTTCCCATTCTTTGCCACAGCCCTACTGTCCCTCACTAGGGCAGACTCAGCCACCTAATCCAGACCAAAGCACAGTAAAACCCACTGATAGTCGAACACCGGTCTGGTTCGACCCCATTCCCATAACCTACACAGAACTTTTACCTTACCTTATTCGTAGTTCCCTTGCGGTACCCTGTCCATTAAAACCGATGGTTCCTCCTTACCCCAAAGGTTATAATCCTAATACCCGATGTGATTACCATGTTGGAGCCCCAGGGAACTCTACTGAGGACTGTTATGCCTTAAAATTCAAAGTGAGGGATCTGATTAAAGCCAAGTGGCTAGATTTCCAGGAAGGGAGTCCCAATATAATCATAAACCCCAGGTCTAACCATGTGAATCCTGGGGTCAGTATGATGAGAAGGAACTGGGGGCATGAAGAGGATGCAAGCTTTGTGATTTGCACGCCAAGTGGAGAGGTTCATGACCAAGAGACCACCTAGCTCTTTACGACTTTAAACTTCTACTTTTTTATGACTTTTCAACCCAAACGCTATGCCTAAGGCATTGGGATATTTTATGTAATAAGGGACAAAGCATATTTTTTTATCATTTTAGGTTTTTCTCAATGAATGCGTATCAAATTTCAAAATGTTTCCGTTTGCTTCCCTTATTTGTTTTAACATTCCCTTTATCCATTGGCTCTCTTATTTTTCCTCATTCTCTTTGCTGTCATACACTAAAAAACATCCATCCAAAAATGATCCTTCTGAGAACAATGAGATCACAATCCTATCTCATAACTTTGACCACTTGTTTGATCACGCTGACGAAGAAGGTAGCAAAGACAAAAGTTCCTTGGCCGAATTAACCATAATGTTTGAATAAGGGGCATCTAGCTTTATCCAGAAGCGTTCAACAAGGTCAGCACACGGAGTGAAGAGGGTCCACGAGCAACTAGAAATCGATCAAATCGCCTTAGAAGACGTTACGATGTGATGGTAGCTCAACCTGGGGACGTAAAAATCTGCGTGGATAGAGATAGTGCCAAACTCCACAATGAATAATGGCATATCTACCTTTAAAGAAATTGTTAGTATTGACCAATATAGATGGCAAAGACTTGCTAGGGCATGAACGTAGACATGGTCAAGAAATACTCTGCCATTTTAAAAAAACAAAACAAAAAAAACAAAAAGAAAAAAAAAGAAGAGAGTCAAGGTTGGTGTCCTACGCATATACCAATTGGGGCAAGCTGATTCATTGATCAAACCATCACTTTTCCATAGGGGGCATAAATGTTATCACGCTAAGAACGCGACAAAAAACGATATTCCTTTCATACCAGTGTAACCAAGGGAATGGTCTACTGTGATACCATTAATATCATAGTTCTTTGCCACATTTGCTAAGGGTAAATAAAACAGCTAGACCATAACGAAGGTACCAAGGGGGTCATTCAAAAAAAAGAGGAAAAAAATGAAGAAGAAGAAAACAATAACAAAAAGAAAGATGAAAGAATGAACAAAAAGATAAAGACTCGGAACGAGCCGCCTCATTGGTGCCGAAAAAGGGCTCACCCCTGTTTTCTTGAATATATGGTGTTGGAGAAAACTTTCCTATTTGAAATAACATCTATTCCCCCACAGGATGAGACTAAATCAAGAGAGATCAAATAAGCTCATTGTCAATCAGCTTAAACCTTTGTTGTGAAGGACGCAACCTTGAAAAAAAACAAACAAAAAAAACAAAAAAAAGAAGCGAAACACAGAGAGAGAAGCTCGCTAGGTTGAAAACCTGGAAAGGCAGCCTGGGCAAAAGTTAGAGCAACCTGGTAAGCTGAAAACCTGAATAGGCAGCTCAGGCAATAAATTGGGATCAAGATTTTGGCAGAGTAATTTAAAAGATTCTTATGTGAATGGTCTGATTCCAAGTTAAGGCATAATGACCATAGTCCAACTACCTTTTTCAGAGGCAGGGTCAAATGGTGAATTCAAAGTCGTGATGTGGGATTGAGATACACTTTGTTCTCAACAGTTCACTGGAGGATCTGTAAAATCATTCCTATTCTACCCAATTATTAATATTTCCTGTACGACTCCACTTGCTTCTCTGGCCACCCTTTTCCCACCCCCCGCTCAACTTGTAAATACAATCTCACCTCTTTTGATACGTGTTCATATTGTGATTTCCCCTTATTTGATAAGACATATGTTTTCCCTTAATATATAAAATGAGAAGGTAATGAAAATTTAAAGTCGTGAGGACAAGATGTTCCTGTTACTTGATCTCGCCTCAAGCGATCATTATGAAGACTGGGCCTGACACGTTTCCAAAGCTGAGGTTACTTCATCTGCTCTGTTTCAGTCATGGGTCACTTTGAATCTCTAAGGATTGTGGTTTTGTGGGAGGTCTTTTTCAGTTCCAATTTGTTTTGCACCACTAACCTTTCTTGCAGGATGGCGCGACAAGTAGATGTGTCAAGTCTCAACCGCCAAAACTGGTACTTTCCAGGGTATATCCATTAGCCTCCAAAGCTCACTCTCATCCTCACTCATTGAAGCCGGCTCTCCTCGAGTTTCTTCTCATAACCCACCCAAATCTTTGGACAAAACACTTTTCTAAGGCCGAATGTGACGCGTTTCTAAGTTTCCAAGATTTCCATCAATACCTCATAGTCGGAGCCGGCATCTTCTCAAGGTTTCTGTCTCGTTCGTCAGGCATACTAGGGGTCATATTTCCAAAAAAAAGAAAAAAAGAAAAAAATTGGTATATTCCAACAGTCTAATGTATCCGTTCCCCGGCAATGACGCCAAGTACGGGTTAATTTGGACGAGACGTCCTGTTAACCCCAAATTCCTAAACAACTCAAACTAGGGCATCTCCCCAGATTTCTCTTCCAATCAAGGGACAGTACCCTGAATTTCAAAATAGCTCAAACTGGGGCATCTCCCCAGATTTCTCTTCTAATCAGGGGACAGTACCCTGAATTTCAAAATAGCTCAAATTGGGGCATCTCCCTAGAGTTCTCTCTTTCAGACAAGGGGGAGTACCCCTAAAACTTTCCGTCTTTCCAAACTAGGGCATCTCCCTAGATTTCTCTTCCACTTAAGGGACATTTTCCTCCAAGATTTCTTCAATCATGTCAAACTGGGGCATCACCCCAGATCCTTCTTCCAGCTAAGGGGCATACCCCTAAATCTTTCAATCTTTCAAAAATTGGGGCATTACCCCAGATCCTTCTCCCGGCCTAGGGGTAGTACCCCTAAAATCTTTCAATCTTTCCAAAACTCGGGTATCACCTCAGATCCTTCCTCCAATAAAGGGGCAATACCCCTAACTCCTTCAGTCCATCCAAAACTGGGGCATCCCCCCAGATCTCTCTTCCAATCAGGGGACAGTGCCCTGAATTTCAAAATAGCTCAAACTGGGGCATCTCCCCAGATCTCTCTCTTTCAGTCAAGGGCGGTACCCCGCGCTCCCAAAAGTTCGAATTAGAGCATCACCCTAAGTCTCTCTCTGTCAAAGGGGAGCACCTAGCTTCTTCAATCTCCTTAACTGGGGCATCACCCCAGATCCTTCTCCCGACCTAGGGGTAATACCCCTAAAATCTTTCAATCTTTCCAAATTTGGGGTATCACCCCAGATCCCTCCTCCGTTCAAGGGGCAATACCCCCTAACCCCAAACTCCTTCAGCCAGATTTTCCAAACTGTGACATCTTCCCCCGTTTCTTTTCTCTCCCAGCCAAGGGGCAGTATCCCTAAATCTTTCTATCTTTCTAAAAACTGCCAGATCCATTCCCAATCAAGGGGCAATACCCCGGACCACCAAATCCTTCCCCAATGGAACTACACTTTCCAAGCAACTCAAACTGGGGCACCCCCCAGATTTTTCTCCTCCAGTAAGCCTGCCATACATCCCCGGTGGACTCCAGATTTCTCTCCTAGTCAAGAGACGGTATCCTGAATCACTAAACAGCTCAAATTGGGGCATTTCCCCAAATTTCTCTTCCAGTTAAGGGGCGGTTCCCCTAAATCCCTCCAATTTTCCTAACTGGGGCATCACCCCAGATCTACTCTCTCGATCAAGGGGCAGTACCTCAAGGTTCTTTCAATCATATTCTAACTGGAGCATCTCCCTAAATTCCTCTTTCGGTCAGGGGGTAGTCCACCAACCTTCAATCATCTCAAACTGGGGCATCACCCCAAGTGTCTCCTCTTTCGATCAAGGGGTAGTTCCCCAAAATCCTTTCGATCTTCGTAATTGGGGCATCACCCCAGATTTTTCTCCCAGCCAAGGGGTAGTACCCCTAAAATCTTTTGATCTTGTTCAAACTGGGGCATCACCCCAGACCCTTTACCTTCAAATCACCTAAGCAGGCACCTTCAAAGTTTCCTCCTCAAACCGCCAAAGCTGACACTTCCTAAAAACTCGCCACAATCGCCAAAGCTAGTACTTCCCAAGTTCTCTTCCCCAGTGGAACCGTAATTGCCAAAGCTGGCACTTCCCAAGTTTTCTTCCCTAGTGGAACTGTAATCGCCTAAACAGGCGCCTTCAAAGTCTGTGCTAAAGCTGGCACTTTTCAAGTTCCTCCTTCTCAGTGGAACTACAATTGCCGAAGCTGGCACCCCTTTACCTTCCTCAATCACCAAAGCTGGCACCCTTCAGGGTTTTCACCCTTCGCCGAACAAATGGCACTCTTTACCTTCCCTTTGCCGAACAAATGACACCTTTACTTTCTAGTCAACCAGGAGGCAACACCCTCACCTTTACTTTCCTTCCAGTCGCCGGACAAATGGCACCCTTTACCTTCCAGTCGCCGAACAAATGGCACCTCTTTACCTTCCAGTCACCGAAGCTGGCACCCTTTTACCTTCCTCAATCGCCAAAGCTGGCACCTTTTAGGGTTTTCACCCTTCGTCGAACAAATGGCACCCTTCGCTGAACAAATGGCACTCTTTACCTTCCTTTCGCTGAACAGATGGCACCCTTTACATTCCAGTCAATCGGGAGGCAACACCCTCACCTTTACCTTCCTTCCAGTCGCCGGACAAATGGCACCCTTTACCTTCCAGTCACTGAACAAATGGAATCTCTTTATCTTCCTCAATCGCCAAAGCTGGCACCTTTCAGGGTTTTCTTCCTCAATCGCCAAAGCTGGCATCTTTTAGGGTTTTCACCCTTCGTCGAACAAATGGCACCCTTCGCCGAACAAATGGCACTCTTTATCTTCCTTTCACCGAACAGATGGCACCCTTTATATTCCAGTCAACCGGGAGGCAACACCCTCACCTTTACCTTCCTTCCAGTCGCTGGACAAATGGCACCCTTTACCTTCCAGTCGCCGAACAAATGGCACCCCTTTATCTTCCTCAATCGCCAAAGCTGGCACCTTTTAGGGTTTTCTTCCTTAATCACCAAAGTTGGTACCTTTCAGGGTTTTCACCCTTCACCGAACAAATGGCACCTTTACCTTCCAGTCGTCGAACAAATGGCACCCCTTTACTTTCCAGTCAACCGGGAGGCAACACCCTCACCTTTACCTTCCTTCTTGTCGCTGAACAAATGGCACCCCTTTACCTTCCTGTCGCCGAACAAATGGCACCTTTACCTTCCTGTCGCCGAACAAATGGCACCCTTTACCTTTCAGTCAACTGGGAGGCAACACCCTCACCTTTGCCTTCCTTCCAGCCACCGAACAAAGGCACCCTTTATTTCCAGCATACCGAGGATCAACTCCAATCTTTTCATCCCCGACCGATTGAGAATTTGCCCCCAATCCTCTCACCTCCTGTTAGTTGAAAGACAATCCTTTCACTTCCTATCATCCCAAAAGATAATTCCCAGTTAACCACTTCCTGCTAAAACTGGTGCACTGCCCCAATTCTATTTTACTCAAAAAAAACAAACAAACAAAAAAAAACAAACAAACAAAAAAGAAAGAAAAAAAGCAAAAGCTTCAAGTGTCAATTCCTAAGTTCCCCCTCATCAGATCGCCAAAGTTAGCACTCCTGTTTGTATTCCTCAAGATTGTCACCATTGTTTTACTTAAATCTCTAAAGTTGACACTCTCGTTGTATTTCCCAAGCTGTCAAAGTTGACGCCTTACTTCATTCTTCAAGTCACAGGAATTAGCACTACTATTGGTTTTCTTCAATGGAACAATACTGGCTCTCTTGGTTGTTGGAGTTGGTATGACTTCAACAATGGTGTTCACGTCTTTACTTCCTTTCCACTTCAAAAGCAAGAAGAGACTTCATGTTTTTCTCGCGGAAAAGAAGTAAAGAGGGGCATCTGTGAACACCTCTTTTGGTCTGACCCAAATACCAAAGATTTAATTAAAAAAAAAGAAGCGCCAGACATCCGTTGCCCAAATCAAGAATCATTGAAGAATTTCCAGGTCTGACTTCAGGTGAGTGTTTTTCATGTAAAAAAAAAATAAATTCCCGAGTGATATTTCCGAGTGGAATGTCACCGAGTGAGTCATTTCCGAGTGGAATATCTCCGAATGAGTCATTTCTGAGTGGAATGCCTCTGAGTGAGTCATTTCTGAGTAGGCTGCTTCTGAGGGAGTTATTTACGAATGAGGAAAAGGCTCTGGGTGGTCATGTCCGAGTAGGATGTCTCCGATCGACACGTCTCCAATTAAAGCCACTCCAAATGAAAAATGGCTGACCTTGAACGAATACTTTCCGGTTGGAGATAAATCTGAGTGGAAGATTCTCGGTTGTAGCCACTCTAAGTGAAAAAGGAACTGAATTTGAATGAATACCGCCCAAAGATATACATCCAAGTGAAGGATTATCGATTGAAGCAGGGACTAGATTTGGGGACAAGTGCCTTTTCTAGAAAAATCGTTTTCGAAAGGAAGATTCCCGAGTGAGTTGATTCTGAATGAAAAACACTTTGAACTTCAGAAGAGCACTTATTGAGTAAGGGTGTCTCCGAGTGAACGAACACTTATCAGGCAAGGATGTCTCCGAGTGGTGTGTTTCGGAGAAGATGGCATTTTGAGCAAAGAAAAGGTCTTTTTGAGCAGTGTGTTTCGGAGAAGATGGCATTCTCGAGCAAAGAACAGGTTTTTTCGAGTGGTATGTTTCAGAGATGATGTCTTTTCGAGCAAGGAAAAGGTCCGTCCGGTAATGAGCCTCTTTCGGGCAGACTCTCTTAAGTTTCAAACTATCCCCGAGTGGGATGTCTCTAAGGAAGGCACTTCCGAGTGGTTTGCTGCTGAGAGATGCATTTCCGAGCGAAGCAAAGCTCTGACTTGGAATGAGCTTCTTTCGGCCAGATTCTCTCAAGTTCCAAATTTCTAAGTGAAAAGCAAGTCTGATTTCCGAGTGAATAGGTCCGAATGGGTTGATTCCCGATTAAAGCTATTCTGAGTGAAAAACAAGTCTGACTTCTGAGTGAATACGTTCGAATGGGTTAATTCCCGATTAAGGCAATTCTGAGAGAAAGGCAAGTCTGACTTCTGAGTGAATAGGTCCGAATGGGTTGATTCCTGATTAAAGCAGTTCTGAGTGAAAGGCAAGTCTGACTTCAGATGAATGTGTCCAAGTGGATCATTTCAAGGAGCGAAAAAAGGGTCGTTCTCGACTGAATTACTCCCTGCAATATATCCGAGCAAGGTTTCTCCGAATGGTTCAATTCCAGTGATGTGCTTCCGGGTGAAGCTTATTTCCCGATTGAATCAATTTTAAGTCAAAGAAAAAAATGGTTCTGACTTATCGGCCAGGGATATAGCCGAGTAAAATATTTTTGAGGTGCCAATTGAATCAATTTTAAATAAGACTTCCCGAATGAGACGTTCCTGAGTAGGTCAAGCAGAGGGGGTGAACGAGTGCTTCAAGCAGTGGTCCACTTCCGAGCAAAACACCTCCGATTGAAGAAATTCCGGTCGAATGCTTCAAGCAGTGGTCCACTTCCGAGAGAAGCACCTCTGATTGAAGAAATTTCGGTTGAATGCTTCAAGCAGTGACAAGTTCTGAGCAAAGCCCCTCCGATTGAAGCAATTCCGAATGAATGCTTCAAACAGTAACATTTCCAGACAAGGCAATTCCAAGTGAAGCAATTCCGAATGAACAGAGGTCCTGATGAATACTTCTCGGAAAAGGATTTCCGAGTTAATAATTTATGAACTCAAGCCTACACACCGAGTATCAAAAGTCGGATCAGATCTATGAATTCAAGCTTTTACTCGGTCTTTTATATACGAGAGCATCTGTTCCACTTGGATTAATTCCCACTGAGGATGAGTACTGGCTGAGACACTAATCTGAGTCATAAGAAGAACGCTGGTTCCATATTTCCACCGTTTGCCCATGCTGACTTGGATTCCCACTATCCAAGTGGATCCTTGAATTAAGGAGGGGCGGCTGGCAACAGACAAAAGAGAAAATAATAAAGAAGTCCCACTAGCCGTCGTTCTCCATGATCGTCAATGTCCAGGCTGTTTCCCCAAAACACCTTCCAAGTTGATTTGTTAACCTTGTGGGGCGGCTGGCAACAAGACAAAAGAGAAAATAATAAAGAACTCCCACTAGCCGCCGTTCCCCATGATTATTGACGTCCAGATTTCTATAAATACCTCAATGAAATAGGAAAAAAGGGGAGGATTCTGGAGCTTTTCTTTGAGTAAAAATTCTACCTTCATTTCCTCTACTCCAATAAGCCACATACCAGCTTCATAACTCCACAGCTCCTCTCAAGCCTACACCGGCGTTTAGCTCTCTCTCTCGTCACACCGGCACCCAGCTTTCTCACCACACCAGTCCCACTCTACTCCTCATTTTTAATGCTTGTATTTATTTATTTTTTTGTCAAATTAATTGTTGTTTGATGGCTCTGTTTCCTTTTCAATTAGCAATTAATTTCTATTAATTGAATTAGTCTCCCACCAGGATCTGTTCCTCATTTTCAATACTTGTCGTTATTTATTTTTCTGTCAAATTAGTTACTGTTTGATGGATCCGTTTCCTTTTTAATTAATAGTTAATTTCTGTTGATTGAATTAATCCCCCACCAGGATTCATAATAAATATTAACAGAAATGAATGCTTCACACATTTTATTTGGACTAGCCTAAAAATTGTAATAATTATTATTATCATGATTATTATTTTTTTTATTTTTTTAAGAAATCAGTGTCGTACGAGTGTACTCTCGTCTACACAATCTCCTTAGAACCAGTACACGTGTGAAGAACTTCGCCTTGTATGAGTTCTCTTCAAAAAACATCATCCATCATTAATCTCTTAGTCTTTTCCTAAAAATACATCATAAAAGAACTACGTGACCCTGATTTCTCGAAGGTTCGAGAATACGTAGGAGCGGGAAACAGTTCCTGTCAGGCCCATCTTTCTTTTTAGAGTTTCCATTTTTGTTTTGTTATTAAAAGGAGGAGCGGGGTTAATTTGGACGAGACGTCCTGTTAATCTCATTTTTTTATAATATCTTTTTTTTAAAAAAAGGTGGAGCGAGGTTAATTTAGACGAGGCATCCTGTTAATCTAATGTAAAAATTCCTTATCTATTTTTGTTTATTTTTGTATGCTTTGTCATTTCGTACATTCTTTTTTTTTTGAAGAAGTTAAAATAATTTTTGGGGCTAATTATAATGCGCGCTATCATATTGAGGTAACCATTTTATAACGGACAGTTGTGAGTTGCTAATACCTTCCTCACCTGTAATTAGACTCCCGAATTTGGAATTTCATTTTAATGACCAATGCTTTAACGAAAGGTTTTCCCGGTATTTTATCCTAAAAAATATTGGTGGCGACTCCCTGTTTTCTTTTCGAAAGGATTTCAAAACCGCGTTTTGAACATTTTTGAGGGTCGGTCGTGTCGCCGCGATCCCGGTCGCGACAATAACGAGTATGGGAAAAATCTATTCCTTGTTCAGGGTGTTGATGGCTTATGGTGTCTAAAAGGTCATGTGTATGTGCCTTCATTTGGAGATTTGAGATATACGGCGCTAGAGGAGGCACATAAAAGCATTGTTAGTATTCACCCTTGTGAGACCAAGATGTACCAAGATGTGAAGAAGAATTTTTGGTGGCCCGGAATGAAACATGATATTGCCAACTTTGTAGCTTCATGCCTTATTTGTCAGAAGGCGAAGGTAGAGCATCAGAGACCTTCGGGTACATTGAGACCACTTGATATCCCCGTTTGGAAGTGGGATGCTATTGCTATGGACTTTGTGTCCGGTTTACCTATGATGAGGTCCAGATGTGATGGAATCTGGGTGATTGTGGATCGCTTAACAAAGAGCACACATTTTCTACCGATCAGTATAAAGAGTTCCTTGCAGGATTTGGCACAGTTATACATCAAAGAAATTGTGAGGTTACATGGTGTGCCATCAAGTATTGTTTCAGATAGGGACCCCCGATTTACTTCCCGATTTTGGGGAAGCTTACATGAAGCGATGGGTTCAAAATTAAAGCTAAGCTTGGCATATCATCCTCAGATTGATGGACAATTTGAGAGAACTATTCAGAGTCTTGAGGACTTATTGCGTGCTTGTGTTCTGGAGCATGGTGGTTCATGGGAGAACTATCTGCCACTGATCGAATTTACCTATAATAACAGCTTTCATTCTAGTATTGGCATGGCACTATATGAGGTGTTATATGGAAGCAAGTGTCGAACCCCTTTATATTGGCTTAAAGTTAGTGAGAATTTGGCCTTAGGGCCTGAGATTGTTGAGGAAACCACTGAATAGATTAAGATGATCCAAGAGAAGATGAAAATCGCTCAAGACTAGTAGAAAAGTTATTATGAGAAGAGGAGGAAGCCACTTGAATTTCAAGTTGGCGATCATGTGTTCTTACGAGTTTCGCGTGATAAGGGTTGGAAGAGCCTTGAAGAACAGAAAATTAAGCCCTAAGTTCATCGGACCTTATGAGGTCTTGGAACGAATTGGAGATGTTGCTTACCGGATTGCGCTCCCTCCACACCTTGCAAACCTACATAACGTATTCCACGTGTCACAGTTGAGGAATTATATTCACGATCCCTTGCACGTGATCTTTATTGATGATGTTGATATGCGGGATGACTTGTCCGTTCCTCCTATTTCTGTTTGTATTGTCAAGTATTCCGTAAAGAGGTTGCGAAATAAAATGGTACCTTTGGTGAAGGTAGCATGGAAGCATGGAAACATGGAGACACTCACCTGGGAATGCGAAGATGATATCCGGGGACGGTACCCTCACGTATTCGAATCTAGTATGTCAAATTTCGAGGATGAAATTTCTTTAAGGTGGGGTGGATTGTAACATCCCAAATTTTAAAATATAGAATTAATTAAGGAAATAAATATTGAATAATTGAATGCGCATTATTTAATTTCCTAAAATATTAAGAATAATTAAATTAAGATTTTCAGGGACTATTAGTAATTTATTAGGACCGAATAATCAGAAAACTGACCCGGTTAAAATATGAGTGTCGGACCAAGTATCTCTGATTGAGATGCTGTTGGTCAGGGCTATAGAAAATATTATTGGGAATCTGAATATGTATTCAGATTAATTTTTAGAATGAGTATTGGGCCCGAACAGAGATCCTGTTCGTGGTAAAACGGGAAAATTTAAATGAATGAGGTTAAAATTAAAACAAAACTTCACTCTCACTCTCATTATTCACGTTGTTTTTCTGCCCAAAAGGGGGGAACACTCTTGTTCTCCTTTCTTCTCATTTTCTTATTCCCATTCACTGCATCTTCTTCATCTTATTCTTCTCCAAAGAGCTTGACCAAGTGGTACCCCTTCCCCTCTTATTTTCGTTCACCATTGGGCAAGGAGAAGACAATGGGTGCTTGAAGTTTTTCCCTTTTTCTCCTTCATTTTTGAGCTCACCTTCCTCTCCCTAGCAACCCATTTTCGTTTCTTGATTGAGGTAAGCTCTTTCTTATTTTAATGGTATTTGAACCCTAAAATATGGATTATTAAGGCTTGGGAGAGTATTGAGTGCATATGGGTTGTTGGGAAAAGCTTTAAATATGAAAACCTAAGGTAGGGTGAAATAAATGTGGACTTTTATGAGCATTAATTAGGGTACATGAAAATGGGGTTGAAGGATGATGAATATTGATGTGCATTTATGATATGGTTGGGTTTTCATAAAACCTTAACTTATAAAATTGGGGGAAATGTGTAATGTGAATGGAAGAGACATTAAATGATGATGAAAATGTCATTTATGATAAGAGATTTCCATAGATGATGATTTATAATGGTAGTTAGAAACAATTAATAAGGAAAACCCACTTAAGGAGTTAGATGTGGAAATAATATGTATGGGTAACTTATGTTGTGACCCTTTTAACCATAATGAGCCTTGATTTAAGGGAAGGAATTCCCGAAGCCTAATTGGGCAAATGAATAGAACTATAAATTGTAACACCTTATTTCTTTGCAACTAATAAATTCCAGAAATATGAGAAAATTTTTTACAAAAACAGTCACGTATTATTCGATATAGAGGGAAGCAGGCAAGGGAAGAATGAAGAGCATTCACACGCATTTAGCAACCTACAGAGAAGCTAAAACTGGGGCCGGCTCAATGGGTTTATCGTAACACACCAGTACCAGGGCGGATTACACAACACCGTTTATTCGCTTAGACGGGGTCTGACACCGTCTAGGCGGAGTAAGGTAATGCAGCAGCGGATAGAGGGAATTTCACAAGGAAGCTTTCCTTCGAATAACACTGGTCACTCAATAGGAGGAAATAGCTAAGGGAAAGATGTTAATACATTCACACGCGTAGCATTCGGTAGAAGGGCGGAGTTCGAATCATCCTACTTGGCTAGGCGGGGTATGTGTGTCCTGGGCGGACTCCATGGCGAAGGTGACCCGCTCAATCGCTGTCTCACACCGCCTAAACGATGTGTGACAATGCAACATCAGATGAGAAACTCTTCAAGTAAACCTTACATTAGCGTCTATTCGCTCCTACGGGCGGATCCTTTCTCAGAGAACGCTGGACGTTCAGCTTCAGAGGACAGGGAAGAAGAAGAGAGATATACATATGCAGGAGTAATTTGTGAAGAGAAGAGGAAGTGATTACACCGCCGTCCAGTTCGGCAAGGCACAACAACACCTGGACGGACTACATCACAACATTCACTTACTCAGACGATGTCCAACACCGCCCTGCGCGGCAGAATAATGCGACAAGGAGGAGGAAGGTACATAGGCGAAGTCTCAAGTTGATATCTACTTGCTTCAGCATGGTCCCACGCGCTTGAGCGAACCGTCCTAGTTACTTGAGCGAGGTATGACACCGCCTAAACGAGGTCAGCACAACGCCTCTCCACACAAACACAAGGTAATTCCTCAATCGGATATGGACAAGGGTTCACTAGGTAAATCCTCACGCTCGCACTTCGCTCAGAAAAACGGGAAGTTACAAGGTACGTATGCGGTAGTAGGTTGTGGGGGAAGGAAGGGCCGAACCTATTCCACCAAACTTAACTATTTATGACGACGCCCGGGCGGGCTCAACTACAACGCCCAAAACAGAGGTCAACACCGGGGTCTGGATTGCATTAGCATCACAACGGATAGGAAAGGATAATGGGCGGTATCTCACTCTGATAATTACTCGCTTCAACGCGAGTCCTCACGCTTGGGCGAATTGCTCCCATACTTCGGGCAGGGTACGACTCCGCCCAACGTATCCGACATAAGTCTTCCTAGAGACAACTCATAATTCACTTAGACTTGGCTATAACCTGCTAAATCATGCCGTCCCTGCGTATTCAATAAAGCACAAGCATGAAACAAGGTAGCACATAGCATGTCACACATGAAACCATACATCCATATATATATAATAATAAGAGCATACGTCAATATTTACAAACACAAAATCGGAATTCTCCTTGTCAATAAGGTTCTATTTATCCCAAAACACTAACATCCGACATGAACCAGTCAGGACTTAATCTAACATCATATTAATTAAGCCTTCCAAATGCATCAGCACTTCGCCCAGCGTTCCAGCTCTGCTTCTGGTCCTCATCACGAGAGACATTCACTGAAAAATGGCCACTGCAGGGGTGAGCATCTTAAATTTTAAATAATAGATACCGACTCAGGTTATCTGCCAATTACACAACAATATATATATGTACAACATGATAAAAAAATCAATTTCAACAACATTAACAGTAGTAGTAATATTAAAAATGATAAGCACAGAAGATTTCACTTGGTTCCGCATCGTGTGTATCGGTCCGACGTTGCAACGTAGGCATCACAGCCTTTTTTATACATAGCTCACAGCTATCAGATCAGCTCACAGCTGCTTGGCCGTTTTACAGGTACCCAACCGTTTGTCCACAGGTGACACCAACGCTCACAGCGCCAACGGCGGTGTTCATAGACAGCCCGAGTCCACTCAAGGGCTACCTTGAGTCACACTCAAGGATTTTACAGCGTCACACGCTGGATGACCGAAGGTAGTGTCACACACTACGTGCTCACAGCACAACGCATCACATGCGCCACACGCGGATTCGACGCACAACATTCGTTTCATGCATGCATTCTCGCACTCAAGCACACACACATACCATGCAATCCGTAGTACACATTATCCGGACTCAATATATATAGCTGCCATGCAATCAGTTATCATTCCATATCCAGATATCCACAATATTTCGTTCGACCAAGATATGCAATCAGTTTATAGCTTCATTCAACACATGCATCATTCTAAAAATCATAACCTATCATGCATTCGATGTAAGACAGTATCAGAATTCTTCTAAAGAAGGCATTTCCTACACGCAACAATTTATTATAGCAGACGTATCAACATATGCATTCCTATAACTTGGGTAGCTTCAGTCAGACATGCATATCAACACAACTCAACATGCAAACTGAGATCCTGCAACACATACATCTGTGAGAAAGGTGTTAACATGCAATCACTCATTTCCCACTCGTCATGCAACCAAACTATACACACTCACATGCAACGCAATACACCATCAGAGCACGGATATAGCAAGCATCCGTACTCGAAACCTGTTCATAACCCATGCATTTAAGATAGAAGATACTCCCCCTACCAATTACGAAACTCCGAGGGATTTCTTCCTGCTTGGGTGGTGGTTCTCCTCTCTGCTGCTTCACTCGTCGATCGTCCTCTCAAGTGTGGGGAGTTCCACTCCACTGTAGCACCGTCACCTTGGTTCTCGAAGCAGGGGATGGACTGGAGAGCGGAGAAGGCAAGAGAGAAAACAAGAGGAATGAAGAGAGTTCGTGGAATTCTCTGTGTGAAGAGCATGGCCTCACCTGCATAAATACCCGCGTGGAGTGCAGTATGGTGGGATGGGGAAACGTGATAATCCTGCCCATGTCACCATGCTTCCACGTTAATCATCCTGTTACTCTTAGTTAATTAAATTAAGGGAGGTGTTGACTTGTTGACTAGTTATTTAACTCAGTTGCTTTTAATTAAAATGGGGATGTTACAGTTCTCCCCCACTTGAAAAGAATTTCGTCCCTGAAATTCAGTTGGTAATTCATGTGAAGCTTTGGTTGGTAACTCACCTAAATGAACAACTCGGGGTACTGCTGTCTTATGGCATCTTCGCGTTCCCACGTGCAGGAGGTGGTCTTGCCTTGCTGCCACTCCACCTTAACCAGCCTTACGTTCTTGTTTCTTAAGCGTTTTACCGATCGGTCCACGATTCCAATCGGTGTAGTCATAGTGGTCAGGTCTTCTTTGATCTCTACTTCATCGTCAGGCATCGTGTGGCTGGGGTCATGTAAATACTTTCTTAGTTGGGACACATGAAATACGTCATGCAATCGGGACAAGTGGGTTGGTAATGCGATGCGGTATGCTACGGGGCCAATCCGTTCTAACACCTCGTAAGGTCCAATGTATCGAGGGCTTAACTTCCCACTTTTTAAGGCTCGTCCAACTCCTTTACTCGGAGAGGTTCTCAGAAACACTCGATCTCCGACTGAAAATTCCAATGGCTTGATGCGCTTGTCATGGTAGCTCTTCTGCCTGTCTTGTGATGCTTTCATCTTCTCCCTTATCACTCGGATCCGTTCTGTGGTTTGCTTCACGATGTCTGGTCCCAATAGTAGACTTTCACCCGTTTCCGACCAGCAGAGTGGGGTTCGGCATCTACGCCCATATAATGCCTCGTAAGGTGCCATGCCAATGCTGTGATGATGGCTGTTGTTGTACGTAAACTCGATCAAGGGAAGGTACTGCTCCCAGTTCCCACCATGCTCTAATACACACGCCCTTAATAAATCTTCTAGACTCTGAATTGTTCGCTCGGATTGTCCATCCGATTAGGGGTGGTAGGCAGAACTAAGCCAAAGCTTCGTCCCCAATTCTTGATGCATGCTGGTCCAAAATCTGGACGTAAACCTAGGGTCCCTATCTGATACGATGGAAGTAGGTATGCCATGCAGTCGGATAACTTCTTGAATGTAAATCCTAGCCAACTTATGCAATGGGTACTTTATATTTATAGGTAAGAAGTGTGCATTCTTCGTCAATCGGTCAACAATGACCCAAATTGCATCATGGCCCGCTCGGTTTTTGGGTAATCCCATGATGAAATCCATCGCAATCGAGTCCCATTTCCACGCGGGGATCTCTAGAGGTTGCATTGCACCGTACGGTTTTTGGTGCTCTACCTTCGATTTCTGACAAGTGATACACCGGGCCACGTACTCCGCCCCATCCTTCTTTAGTCCGGGCCACCAGAACTGTTTCCTCAAGTCGTGGTACATTTTCGTGGTTCCTGGGTGAATGCTGAGTAGGCTTTTGTGGGCTTCATCAAGCACCATTCTTCTCAATCTTTCTTCACTTGGTATGTATATTCTGTCTCTCACCCGGAAGATCCCATCTGACCCCTCGGTCAAGGATAAATCCTTTCCTTTAGCCTGAATTTCCTTCATTTCAGCTAGGTAAGAGTCCGCCTGTTGCTGCTCGTACACGGATTTTAAGAATTCATTGGCAATCCTCAACGTACCTATTGTCATTTTCTGAGAGGAAGGGGTGTCAACATGCAAGTTCATGTCTCGGAACCGCTCCAACAACTCTACTTCTTTTGCCATCATGGCTGCCATGTGGAGGGATTTTCGACTCAATGCGTCGGCCACGACGTTTGCCTTACCTGGGTGGTATTTTAACTCGAAATCATAGTCTTTTAAAAACTCAATCCATCTTCTCTGCCTCATGTTCAGTTCCTTTTAGTCGAATAGGTATTTGAGGCTCTTATGATCGCTGTACACTTCAAATTTGGACCCGTACAAGTAATGCCTCCAGATTTTCAATGCAAAAACTACTGCTGCCAGCTCCAAGTCATGGGTCGGATAATGTTGCTCGTGGGGTCTCAATTGTCGAGAGGCATATGCTATCACTCGATCTTTCTGCATGAGTACACACCCTAATCCGAGTCCGGACGCGTCACAATAGACCACGAAGCTTTCTTGTAACTCAGGTAATGCCAACACCGGAGCAGTCGTCAACTTATTCTTCAGCTCTTGGAAGCTGTTCTCACACTCGGGACTCCACACGAAAGGAACATTTTTCCTAGTCAATTTAGTCAGGGGTAATGCCAATTTAGAAAAACCTTCAATGAACCTCCTATAGTAACCTGCCAAGCCCATAAAACTTCTTATTTCTGAGACCGACCTGGGCCTCTCCCATGCTATTACAGCAGCTACCTTCGCAGGATCCACCGAGACGCCTCGCTCGGAGATCACATGCCTGAGGAAATGGATCTCATCCATCCAGAATTCGCACTTCGAGAGCTTTGCAAACAATTGTTTTTCCTTCAACACTTGGAGTACCGCTCTGAGATGTCCTTCATGCTCCTCAGACGTCTTAGAGTAAATTAGTATGTCATCGATGAAGACAACAACAAACCGATCTAAGAAGGAGTGGAATATGCTGTTCATGTAATTCATGAAAACAGCAGGGGCGTTGGTCACACCGAACGGCATCACTACATACTCGTAGTGACCATACCGAGTCCTAAAAGCAGTTTTAGGAATGTCCGAGTCCTTCACTCGGATTTGGTGATATCCCGATCGTAGATCAATTTTCGAGAAGACTGAGGCTCCACGCAGCTGATCAATTAAATCATTAATTCTAGGCAGTGGGTATCGATTCTTGATTGTGAGTTTATTAAGCTGTCGATAATCTATACAAAGTCTCATGCTGCCATCCTTCTTCTTAACAAGTAGCACAGGTGCGCCCCATGGTGACACACTTGGTCTAATAAACTGCTTCTCAAGTAACTCATCCACTTGTTTCTTCAACTCTGCCAATTCAGTTGAGGACATTCTGTAGGGTGCACTGGAGACCGGTTCGGCTCCAGGGATCAAGTCTATAGAGAATTCAACTTCTCTATTGGGAGGCACACTCGGAACGTCTTCTGGGAACACTTCTGGGAATTCGCAGACAACCGGAATTTCGTTCACTAGGGTCTTACTCTCATCTTTGGTTAGACAAAGCATCATAAATAGTTAGGTTATATCTGGTGCTGTGTCATTCACAGTGGGCTGTTTCGGAAAAACTATCTCTCGGTTTCTACAATCTACTAATACCTTATTGGCTGAAATTCAATCTATTCCGAGTACGATGTCCAGACCCTTTAAGGGCATGTAAATCAGATCGAAGGTGAAACTCCGATCATACAACTCAAATGCTACATTTTTGCATATTGACGATGTGAACACATTAGCGCCAGTGGGGCTGGCCACTTCCAAAGTCCGATCCATAGACACAGTTGGTAACCTCAACCGTTCTACGCACTCATCAGCTATAAAAGAATGGGTAGCTCCCGAATCGAAAACAACATTAAGCGTATTCATTCCAAGTGAGCACTTACATTGTATTAGATCGTTTGCTGGTGCAACATCCTCTGCGTTGATGGTGTAGATCCTTCCTGTCGCTGTTGGGCCGGTATTCCTCCCTCGCATCCCATCTCCTCTGGCTTCGTTGCCTCTGCTACCAGGACGTTGGTCGTCGTTCACTCGGTTCCTTTCTTGAAATCTTCCTTGACGCACATTAACGTCTGCTTGGTGTAGTTGGGGGCAGTCGGGGCGGATGTGTCCCCTCTTGTTGCAGTGAAAGCACACTACATCACCATCATCCTTACAATCTCTGACAAAGTGGTTTCCTCCACACTTGGAACACCTTCTGTCTCCTACCACTGGTCGTCTTCCAGGTTGATTCCGTCCTTCATATCTGGAAAAAGGCTTGTTCCTACCGGCATTGCTTGGCTTTTTGAAACGAGGTCGTTGGGGCCTCAGGGAATAGTGGTTTCTGCTGCTCTGGCTTGAATGGGCCTTGTCATCCTCCTCAAATATTCTACATTTGTTCACTAGTGCAGGGAAACTCCGTATTTCGTGGTATCTGCAGGCCCTCTTAATATCCGATCTCAATCCGTTCTCAAACTTAAGGCACTTAGAGTTCTCCGTTCCTGGCTGCTGGAAGGGCGGATAGAATAGGCACAATTCCTCAAATCTGGTCGCGTATTCTTCCACAGTCATGGAGCCCTGTTTTAGCTCCATAAACTCCAGCTCTTTCCGACTCCTCACTGTGTCGGGAAAGTATTTGTCTAAGAAGCAGGCCTTGAAATCGTTCCACGTCAGTTGATTATCATCTTCGGGGAATCGGCTTCTGGCTATTTTCCACCAGTTCTCCGCTTCATCTCGCAGCATGTACACTGCACATTCTACCTTCTGGGCCTCGGTACAGCGAAGACCCCCAAAAATCCTTTCGAGTTCCTGAGTCCACTTAAACGCCGCCTCAGGGTTCCGTCCTCCTAAGAATTCACTTGGCTTCCTCTTTAAGAAGCGGTCCATTACTTGGCCCTCCTCAGCTCGAGGCTGGCCCTGCCTTTCAAACACATCCGCAAAGCGTTGGAATGCCGTGGCTATAGCCTCCATACTTTGACAATGCGCCATTCCTTATCCTGAAATTGACATTTAAGGATAAGTATACGGAGCCACTTACTACCGGTCTGGTTATTAGTCTAACAATTAATAGCTTAGCACATTATGTCATTCGTCTAAGTTATACACAATCGGACCAGGGGAAAACAACCTCTTGTCCTCAAGTCAACATCAATCAAGTTCAACTAGCATCAGAACAATTTTCAACCATTCAATCACAATAACACACACAACCGCTTACACTCGGTAAGCATACCTTGGCCTTGGACCTTTTGGTCCGCTCTGATACCAAAATGTAACACCTTATTTCTTTGCAACTAATAAATTCCAGAAATATGAGAAAATTTTTTACAAAAACAGTCACGTATTATTCGATATAGAGGGAAGCAGGCAAGGGAAGAATGAAGAGCATTCATACGCATTTAGCAACCTACAGAGAAGCTAAAACTGGGGCCGGCTCAATGGGTTTATCGTAACACACCAGTACCAGGGCGGATTACACAACACCGTTTGTTCGCTTAGACGGGGTCTGACACCGTCTAGGTGGAGTAAGGTAATGTAGCAGCGGATAGAGGGAATTTCACAAGGAAGCTTTCCTTCGAATAACACTGGTCACTCAATAGGAGGAAATAGCTAAGGGAAAGATGTTAATACATTCACACGCGTAGCATTCGGTAGAAGGGCGGAGTTCGAATCATCCTACTTGGCTAGGCAGGGTATGTGTGTCCTGGGCGGACTCCATGGCGAAGGTGACCCGCTCAATCGCTGTCTCACACCGCCTAAACGATGTGTGACAATGCAACATCAGATGAGAAACTCTTCAAGTAAACCTTACATTAGCGTCTATTCGCTCCTACGGGCGGATCCTTTCTCAGAGAACGCTGGACGTTCAGCTTCAGAGGACAGGGAAGAAGAAGAGAGATATACATATGCAGGAGTAATTTGTGAAGAGAAGAGGAAGTGATTACACCGCCGTCCAGTTCGGCAAGGCACAACAACACCTGGACGGACTACATCACAACATTCACTTACTCAGACGATGTCCAACACCGCCCTGCGCGGCAGAATAATGCGACAAGGAGGAGGAAGGTACATAGGCGAAGTCTCAAGTTGATATCTACTTGCTTCAGCATGGTCCCACGCGCTTGAGCGAACCGTCCTAGTTACTTGGGCGAGGTATGACACCGCCTAAACGAGGTCAGCACAACGCCTCTCCACACAAACACAAGGTAATTCCTCAATCGGATATGGACAAGGGTTCACTAGGTAAATCCTCATGCTCGCACTTCGCTCAGAAAAACGGGAAGTTACAAGGTACGTATGCGGTAGTAGGTTGTGGGGGAAGGAAGGGCCGAACCTATTCCACCAAACTCAACTATTTATGACGACGCCCGGGCGGGCTCAATTACAACGCCCAAAACAGAGGTCAACACCGGGGTCTGGATTGCATTAGCATCACAACGGATAGGAAAGGATAATGGGCGGTATCTCACTCTGATAATTACTCGCTTCAACGCGAGTCCTCACGCTTGGGCGAATTGCTCCCATACTTCGGGCAGGGTACGACTCCGCCCAACGTATCCGACATAAGTCTTCCTAGAGACAACTCATAATTCACTTAGACTTGGCTATAACCTGCTAAATCATGCCGTCCCTGCGTATTCAATAAAGCACAAGCATGAAACAAGGTAGCACATAGCATGTCACACATGAAACCATACATCCATATATATATAATAATAAGAGCATACGTCAATATTTACAAACACAAAATCGGAATTCTCCTTGTCAATAAGGTTCTATTTATCCCAAAACACTAACATCCGACATGAACCAGTCAGGACTTAATCTAACATCATATTAATTAAGCCTTCCAAATGCATCAGCACTTCGCCCAGCGTTCCAGCTCTGCTTCTGGTCCTCATCACGAGAGACATTCACTGAAAAATGGCCACTGCAGGGGTGAGCATCTTAAATTTTAAATGATAGATACCGACTCAGGTTATCTGCCAATTACACAACAATATATATATGTACAACATGATAAAAAAATCAATTCCAACAACATTAACAGTAGTAGTAATATTAACAATGATAAGCACAGAAGATTTCACTTGGTTCCGCATCGTGTGTATCGGTCCGACGTTGCAACGTAGGCATCACAGCCATTTTTATACATAGCTCATAGCTATCAGATCAGCTCACAACTGCTTGGCCGTTTTACAGGTACCCAACCGTTTGTCCACAGGTGACACCAACGCTCACAGCGCCAACGGCGGTGTTCACAGACAGCCTGAGTCCACTCAAGGGCTACCTTGAGTCACACTCAAGGATTTTACAGCGTCACACGCTGGATGACCGAAGGTAGTGTCACACACTACGTGCTCACAGCACAACGCATCACATACACCACACGCGGATTCGACGCACAACATTCGTTTCATGCATGCATTCTCGCACTCAAGCACACACACATACCATGCAATCCGTAGTACACATTATCCGGACTCAATATATATAGCTGCCATGCAATCAGTTATCATTCCATATCCAGATATCCACAATATTTCGTTCGACCAAGACATGCAATCAGTTTATAGCTTCATTCAACACATGCATCATTCTAAAAATCACAACCTATCATGCATTCGATGTAAGACAGTATCAGAATTCTTCTAAAGAAGGCATTTCCTACACGCAACAATTTATTATAGCAGACGTATCAACATATGCATTCTTATAACTTGGGTAGCTTCAGTCAGACATGCATATCAACACAACTCAACATGCAAACTGAGATCCTGCAACACATACATCTGTGAGAAAGGTGTTAACATGCAATCACTCATTTCCCACTCGTCATGCAACCAAACTATACACACTCACATGCAACGCAATACACCATCAGAGCACGGATATAGCAAGCATCCGCACTCGAAACCTGTTCATAACCCATGCATTTAAGATAGAAGATACTCCCCCTACCAATTACGAAACTCCGAGGGATTTCTTCCTGCTTGGGTGGTGGTTTTCCTCTCTGCTGCTTCACTCGTCGATCGTCCTCTCAAGTGTGGGGAGTTCCACTCCACTGTAGCACCGTCACCTTGGTTCTCGAAGCAGGGGATGGACTGGAGAGCGGAGAAGGCAAGAGAGAAAACAAGAGGAATGAAGAGAGTTCGTGGAATTCTCTGTGTGAAGAGCATGGCCTCACCTGCATAAATACCCGCGTGGAGTGCAGTATGGTGGGATGGGGAAACGTGATAATCCTGCCCATGTCACCATGCTTCCACGTTAATCATCCTGTTACTCTTAGTTAATTAAATTAAGGGAGGTGTTGACTTGTTGACTTGTTATTTAACTCAGTTGCTTTTAATTAAAATGGGGATGTTACATAAATAGTTTCTACATTATGAGAATCATGTGTATATATAAATGTTTGTATATTGAAAATGGTGCTTGAATGAATGATTGATGTGGTCCTATAATTGAATGGTGTAGGACTTGATAACACTTGTGAGGCGGGAACATCAAACATGAAAGTCTATTTCTCTTGAGGTGGGATAGGGGATTATTTTCTAAATGCATGAAACTTTGTATGTTGATAATGTATGTATTGATGCCATGTTGCATGTTGCTCCTTGAATGGATGTAGTGCTTTATATGCGTGATATGAAATAGAGATTGAATCTTGCGATAGTTGATTGTGAAATGGTGTATGTATATATATATATATGATTATGTGGAATTAATATTGTGATTAAGTATGAGTGGTACCCTAGATGAGAGGGTGAGATAATCCTTATGAGGTTAAGGCATGCATGAGCATTGTTACATACATAGCATGGCATGCATGACATGATACTTGAAAAGTGGCTGCAATCACTTGAGATTTGAGATATAAAGGGCTTGCGAGTTCCTGTGATATTAAGCCGGTGGTTGCGATCACCTGGTGTTTGAAATGAAAGGCCCTGCGGGACCATTGAAATTGAATGCTTGTGGTTACGATCACGAGGCGGGAGTACCCCTTGCGGGGTGGGAAACCATTATGAATTGTTGAACGTGGTTGCGATCACGAGAAAGCACCTTGCGAGGCTGCTAGAGGGAGTACCCCTTGTGAGGCAGGAAACCAATGAGAATGAATGATTATGGTGGTTGTGATCACCTAAGGAAATGAAATCGGATCCGTGCATATGCATCCCTAAACACCAGCATGTGCATTAGCCATAGTAGCATGGCATTGAGTGATATCCCAATGAGGAAGTTATATGAAGTGTATATGGAATCCTCTTGATCACTAACTATATTTGTGTTTATTGGTTTGGTGTGACTCAATGAATTTTATGGATATGAGTGTTCTATGAATTGGATGATTGATTGATTTTAGTGTCACTTGATCTTCTTTTTGGGAGAAGATGTTTAACTTGTATTCATATGTATATTATCACTAATTTGTTGGATTTTTCATCATTGAGAAAGTATACTCACTCTCCATGTGGTCTATCTTTTAGCTCTTGTGTTGTAGGGCTTGACCATAGAGCTTATGGGAGGAAGAATTATGTGAAGGAGGTTATTTTGGGTAAAGAATGCCTTGGCCGGTAATTGTTTTGATTTTATGGCTGATATGTAATCTTTTGTAATGAATATGTACGATGAATACTTTGTATAGCCATGAATTTAATGTAAGTAACTTGTAGGGAAGATAGATTTATGGATGTTAATTTTGGAAGGTCATGTAGGAAAATGAGACCCTTGTGTTTATGGCTCATTTTCATTGGTGACCTTGACAATGGTTGGATAATGAAATGATGTGATATGCTGTTAGAATTGAGGAATAGAATTGAGGAATGAATGGATACCTTGTATAGCCATGAATTAATTTGAGTAGCTTATAAGGGTGATAAATAGATGATGATGATTTATGAAACATGACATTGTTAAGTTTTCCATTGATGGGTTATGCATGATGATTGAGTTAAACTATGTGTGGAATGATCAGTTAGATGTTTGAGCTTGAATATGTTGAAATTCAAGTGATTTTCATGCATAATTAGGGAACCAAATGGGTTAAAATGAGTTTTAAGGACTATGGATTGTAGGTGATGATTCCAATAGCTCAAGTGTATGATTAGTGACCTGTGTAAATTGGAATGGGTTGATTATACCAAAAATGGACCCCTAAGTTGCCTCAAAATGCCTTTAAACAGGTTATACACATTTATATGCATATCTCCCTTGTTTTTAGGAATTTTCGAGAGCGGCTGGTGGCCACACGTCACAAATAATATATTATAACTTGTGTTAAAGTTCGGTAGCATTCCGATATCGTTTGCATGCATTTTGATAGTTGAGAAGTTCACCTCCTTAGGGAAATCTACATAATTTCTACAACCTGATAGGGTGTAATCGATTAGCTCCCCAGCCTAATCGATTATGAGGTCTCTGTTTTGAAGGGAATTGATTGGCTTAATCGACTATAGTCCTATAATCGATTACACTCAAAATTGTAATCGATTATGAGCTAAACAGAATCAAGGTAATCGATTACACTCAATGTTGTAGTTGATTATGCACCAAACAGAATCCTTGTAATCGATTAGAATGGCTCCTGTAACCGATTAGGTGAAATACCTGATACGTTACATAAATTCCAGGAGCATTGTAATCGATTACCTCCTGCTTTGTAATCGATTGGCTTAATTGATTATCCCAGAACTTAATGAATTATACCTGTTCAGATTTTGGAATCCTAATTTCTTGGGCGTTCATCTTGTACTTCTTGTTTCTTTAAGCTTAAATTATAATTAAATGGCCACTCTTGAACCCTTTCGATCCTACCTTCCTATATCTTCATATATGGGATAGGTTTTTCATAGATCTGGGGTATTGGCTAAAGCTTCCCTTCGTACTCCCTTGCTGAAATAATTTCTTTAAAATCGTGAAAAATTTACCCCCATTTTTTAGGGTATTGGCTAAAATATCCTTTACAATAACAGCAGCAGACCTACCACAATTATTCTTGACTCCAGCCATTTCTGGCTCAACCCAAGTATTCTTTCAATAAGCCACTCCTGGCTTAACCTAAGTATTCTTTCAAAAGCCTCTTCAGGCCAAACAGTGTTTCCTATACTAACAAGTTTTGTCAACTAACCAGACTTTACAAGGTGTTTAGATAAAAGAAAGTAACTCACAAAACTTAGTGTATGAGAGATATACAATGAAATTGAACACTATATTATGACACAAGACCAAGGTCTGTTAGAAGCAGAACAAACAACGAAAGTCTTTGTCTAACAAGAGAAGAATGAACAAAGAGAAATAGACTTAAGAGAGATTGAATAAGAGTTCGTAAATTCTCTATGTGTCTATGTATTTGAAGTTCAATCTTCCTTGGTATTTATAGAAGCTAGAGGATATGACCGTTGCTGCTTCTTGAAAGGAGATATAGACGTTAGAAATCCTTTGAAAGTATTTGCCTTAAGCTTCTTGCTACCAGACCTTGAGGATGAAACAGATTCAAGGGGCTGGTAGAAGACTTCTTCAACTATTTCATGAAAAAGGTTTCTCATGCATTTCCCATGCACAAACCATTCATAATCTATTTCTTGATTGAGCGTCAAGTAAGATGTTAGGGCTCTGAAAACCTTCTGAAATATTCTGACACAAGCTCTGAACATGATCAGTATGCGCAGATGTAACTACGCTGACAATTGTTGTTGATCTTGATCTTGTTCCTTGTGTTCTTTGATGATAAGTACGCATATATGATACGAGCATGAATCCCAATAATCACTTAAATAGAATTTAGGAACGTTGAGAATTACTTTTTGATTAGAATGCTTCTATCAGACTTTCGATTGTCTGCCAGACTTTTGGAATGCTGATACTCCCCCTTTGTTTCATAGCCTAATACTTGTATCCTGAAAATACTTAGGCACACAGATTAATCACAGATAGTACAGACTTCATTTCTAAACAAAAATACTTGATGAGAGATATTAACAAATCCAAGGGTATAGAGTCTGGGGTCTGGTCCAAAATTACTTAGAAAATATTCCTTTTTATCTAGACTTTTTCTCAATACAGTCAATAGGTCAGAGGGAAAGTAAGGCAGAAGATCCGAGTCCACTATCACATGGTGTAACCGTCTAGGACCATGGGTTAGGGGAGTTGGATTTCCCAATATTCTAACCTAAGATAAAGGGTTGAGGGGCATGTGTGTGCCCCTACTATCCCATGGAAAGGAACAGGAGCCCTCTAGTCCTCTGTGATAGAGGTATAGGTTGGATCTGAGTAAACAAGAGTCCGAGCCAAGTGGTTGAAGACCCGAGTGATGTAACCTATAACTTTATCTCTTCTAGCCTTCCCCCAAGTAGGATTTCTTACGAGGAATCCGGGTTAATCGGGAATCTAAAAAGCGCTCTACTTTGATCGGTCACGTTGAGGAGATCTTGTGCGAGTACTTGCTTGCCACATGGATGGGGGTTAGTAACTGCCATTTCTGTTCCCCATAACGGTGTCTATGCGCAGCCTTAATGATTGTAACGCTTCTACATCCCTAGGCCATTAATTGTGCCTTTTAGGGATACAGGGTGTCGTATCATTAAAGAGGGGTTTGGACAATCGTGGCCCTAGCTTGTGGCTGGTGATCCCCAACCGTTGGACCTTCTACACTGAAAAGTCACGACCTATCCCTATAAATTTGTCTCCCTTTCTCATTTCTCACTTTCACTTATGCTACATCAACTCTTTCTACTTTCCGTGGGACTTTCATTCTTTTGCTTCTTTCGTCGAACCACCGCATAGGGTGTTTGTCGAAGCTTTTCTCTTCATTACTTCTTAGCTTTATGTTTTCTTTTTGTTTGCTTTACTTAGCAAGTTAGTGTTCCCTTTCTACTGTTCTTCTTCACTATCTTCGTTTAGGGTTCCATGGCATCTCTATTGGGGGTTCATATTCTTAGGTGAGACATGAGGTTTTGTTTATCACCTCATCCCTTTTAAAGTGAGGAGTCTATTTCCAAGTTATGGGAAGGGGGAGCCTTTAATCACTCTAATTTGGTTTGTAATATGGAGTGTATTGGTTGTTCAGCCTCTGATTAGGTTTGTCATGAACACACAAATCTGAGTGAATTAGATTTGACTTTTGTTTACGAGACCTTCTTTTCTCATCTTCACTTGTTTTTCCCTATTTTGAGTTCAAAATTAGGGTTTTGAATGCTCTAAACATTGCTCTGACACAGCTCCACCCCAATAGGTGGACGTTTGTAAAAGCTTTTGAGGTCTTGTACAATCATTTTGGTCATACCCTTTCTATGCCACTCTTTTTCTATTTTTTCAATGCCAAGGTTCCTAAGGCTGGAGTGTCGATTGGCTGGGTTTTGCTGAGTGGAATCGCACACCATAACTTGATATATGCTTTTGACTAATCGTTTAGCGCTCCCAAAGTGTTGAAGGACAGGTAGCCCAGTAGTGTGTGTAGGAGCTAGGGAAATCCACCACCAGGTATTTGACCATGATAACCCTCCTGTCTATTCCTGCTCCGAAGGTGGTCTTCAACTCGACACAGCCTAAAACCTACACAGAATCACCAGTGAAACTTGTAAGGCACCATCATACCTTTCTAGCCAACTTGGTGGCAAATGCACGATGTCTGTCGAGCTCCTTTGATCCACGAGCATTCTTTTGACAATGCATTCAGCTACACCTACGGTTACCACCATCAGTTTATCTTTATTTGGTCCCCTTTGGGGAAATCCGAGCTATCGAAGGCTATAACCTATATCCTAGTGCCTCCTTGTAGATGTATTTATATATTGATGTAGGTTTTGCTAATGACACAACAAATGAAGAATCAAAGATCAAACATCAATTATCACGAACAAATTAATTATGTTTGATGATACAAAATGGATGAATTCCAATGAAATGATTTAAGGTAGTTATAGAGACTTAAAACAGAGAAAAATAATCATCAAAGTACCTAAGGATCAAAGGAATGGAACCATGATTGATCACATATCAAAAAGGGATGAAACAAAGCATAAAATTCATGCAACAGGTGCAGGAATCGATTCATTATACAAGGCATAGTGAAATGAATCGATTCACACAATGACAGAGGCTGGAAATTGTAATTTTAATGAGATGAATCAATTCATGGCATAAAGAACACCAAGGGGAATCGATTCACACGAGTGTTTGGCCCAGGAAATTAATTTTGAATGGCAGGAATCGATTCAAACCATTAGGGAATCGATTCACGCGTGGTATGATCCAGGAACTTGAAAAATGAAAGCTATGAATCGATTCACTCCTGAAAAGAATTGATTCACACGTCTTGATTGGCCCAAGGAATCAGTTTTAAAAGGCATGAATCGATTCACACATTACAGAAATTGATTCATACGTTGTGTTTTGCCCAGGAACTTCAAACCTGAATCGATTCATTGGTTTCAGAAGGTGAAAATACTCGTTGGGAATCCATTCAAATTGAAGATGAATCAATTCATCTAGTGTAATTGGTTTTGGAACGTTAGAGACAGCTACACATCGCATTATCAACACACTATGAATTAACAACTGTATTGCCCATTATTCATTAAGGGAACAGACGCTCCTTTGCTCCACTTGCAAGCATCAGGAGATAATTTTTATTACAAATGCCATGCCCAGGAACGCCTATAAATAGAGAGGGACTTGAAGAAATAATTCGTACCATCACAAAGCAGAGAAGTAATTCCTCTGTTCTTCTTTCTTCCTCTTGATTTATTTGCTCTCTTTATTCATTAATTGGCATATTCCTCTTTTAAGAGTTAATTGAGAATTAGAGAGAAAAATATTTTTGAGTGAGCTAAATTTGTATATCCTCTCTGTGAGAGTTATCATTATTTTATGAGAGCTTCAAGTTGTACATCTACTCTAGTGAGAGAGAAAAATTCTTGTAAACCAAACACCAAAACACCAAGGTATTCACTCTAGGTTGAGTGGTCACAAAGGTTGGGGTTCAACCTTTGGGTATTGAGAGATTGTGAGATTGGGTGGGTTGCCCTTTGCTTGTGAGGATTGGGTTCTTGAGTGTGGGACACTAGGAAGCTACAATTGCTCAAGGCTTGTAATCTCAAATTCTCAATAGTGGAAATCCTTCAAGTGGGTTGCTTAAAGGCGAGACGTACACCGGGGTGGTGGAACTCGTTATATCGGTTTACAAATTCTCTATTCCCTTAAACTCCTTTATTATTGTGAATTTAATTTGCATGCTAAAATATTTTATAACTAATTGGTATGTTAAAATTGCTTAAATTAAATCCTTGAATTAATTGTCTTAAATATTGTTGGATTTAATTATTGTATAAATGAGTTGAATATTAGTGTTAATAACTTAGTAAATTATTTATGCATAATTAATTTGTTACAAAATGTTTAAGTTAAATTTATATTGGAATTAATTATTGCATGCCAAGTGTTTCAAGAATTGCCTAAACTAATAACTTGTCTTATTTATCAAAATCAATTCTTGAATATAGTCTCTTCAACTCAAAATATTTTTAGTATCACATGTGCTTCATAATTATTACATCTTTTATATTGCATCATTTGTGTACTAAGAACTATTTTGAAAGGGATTCCACGCTAAAATTTGAAATACTCAATTCACCCCCCTCTTAAGTATCGAGGCCTTGGCTAACAATTGGTATCAGAGCTTGACTCTTGCCAAAAGGCTTAACAGCTGTAGGAGATCAAGATGGCCTCTACTTCCTTTGATGCATTTCTGAAAAATGGTACAATAAATAGACCTCCAATCTTTAATGGTAAAGGCTATGCTATTTGGAAAGAAAGGATGAAAATCTTTGTCCAATCCTATGACATCAAGGTATGGAATGCTATTTAATTTGGTCTTTTCATTCCCAAATACATTGTTGATAATATAGAATGTATGAAGCCCATGAACTTATGGACTAAGGAAGAAGAAAGAAGGGTACAATTTAATCTAAGAGCTAAAATACTTATCACATTAGCATTAGGACCAAATGATGTTTCTAGAGTTATTACTTGTAACAATGCTAAAGAAATGTAGGAAACTCTTGAAACAATTTATGTAAATACTAATGATGATCAAGATGCAAGAATTAGTACTCTTTCTAGCAAAAATGAAGGATTCAAAATAAGTATGGAAGAAGAGGTCGATGAATTGAAAGAAGAATTTACCAACCTCTGCCTTATGACAAAGCACTCCAAAGATGATGAGGTAAGTTCTCTAAACGAATCTAGTGATGATGAAAGTGAAATTGATAAAGATGAATTGTTAGAAGCTTTTGATGAATTGCATGAAAAGTTTATTTTACTATCAAAGAGATATGCATGCTCAAACAAACCATTTTGAAACTTGAAAATGAATTGCATGATGTTCACATAGAAAAGGAAAACCTTAGAATTCAAAATGATGAATTAATAGCTTCAAATGTCACTCCTAGGACTTGTAATGGAGATAAGGAATGTATGCTAATTGATAAATGTATGCTTCTTAAAAAAGAGAATAAAGAACTAAAAGAAGCACTTAAGAAGCTTACAAGTAGTCAAAAGAATTTAAGTGCATCTCTTGAAAATCAAAAGTATACCCTTTGATAGAACGGGAATAGGTTATGGAAAATTTTAAAAGGAAAAGAAATGTAAGAAACCCCTTGCACTCCTTAAGGAAAAACCTATACCTATTCTAAAATGTGCAAACCATGAAAGGAAGGGTCATACAATATCCAATTGCTTTAAAAGAAGGCATATAGAACACAAAAGGAACCATTACAATTCTAATATGACTTATTGTTTGGATTCAACATATTTTTATTATGGAATATATGGTCATATATCATCTAATTGCTTTGTAAAGAAATCTCGTCAAAAGTGCATGAGAAAGGTATGGATTCCAAAAACAACCTTGAAATCCTAAACTAACAAGAAATGACCCAACTCTCAAAGGGTACCATAAAACTGTAAATTTTGTAGGCATACTTTAAATCGGCAATTTCTCATTGGCGAATGACCAAAGAATCAAGATTCACAATCTTCACTCCAAAAGAACAAAGAATGAGAAAGATAAGGATGTTGAAATTATAAAATTCCAAGGTACGATCGGATCCTTACTTTAGTTAATTAAATATCATGTTTGCTATGTGATTATATGCTTAATTATGTTAAAACATCTATGTACTTGGCTGATAGTTTATTGAAAATTTTTAAATAATTTTATAAAGCCAAATTCCATACTTGTTCATAATGAGTTTTGATGTGTGAAGATTTAACTTTGATTTGATATGTGAATTTGAGCATGAAAAAGGTGTAAAGTTTTGAGATGAATGATTGCTTGAATAACATGTCTTGATGAAAAACTTGAGATTAAAGTTGTTTGTATCCATGTATGTTAGGAAGGTTTGATACATCAAAATGCTAATAAGTGAAATCTTGTGCTTAGATTCAAAGTCTTAAATGATGCATGAATTCTTGATGATGTATGAATTCTTGGATGATGTATGTACTATGTATGAATCCTTGATAATGTATGAATTTTGATTATGCATGAATTCTTGATGAAATATGAATTCTTGATGATGTATCGATTATTGAATGAAATATATTTATGTTTAACTAGTGGTATCTAAATGACAAGCATCTTCTTAACAAAATGGTATCAATTGAATTAGTAAAAGAGAGAAATCATAGGGACATAATCTTGATTATATACTTGCCACTATGCTTTGATAATAAATACATATACTGTGTGTACAAGTGGTATCTATGCTCTGATAATTTATGCATAATTTGTTTTAACAAGTGGTATGTCATTTTCCTAACAAGTAAGTATCTTTTCATAACAAGTGGCATTGAACTTCATATCAAGAAATTGTTATGACAAGTTGATTATGAAAAATCTTTACAAGTTAGAACTATCTTAAGCAAAATGTTTCTATGCAATTATATGTTGTTTTTGATAATGCCTAAAAGAAAGTAAGTATGCTCTATGTATGTTATAACAAGTGATTGCCTAGACTTTAACTTTATGACTAGTAATATCATAGGCATGAACAAGAGAATATGTTAAGTGACAATGCATGATTATGATGATATGCATCATGGCATATTAAGAGACAATGCATGAAATGATAAGAAACAATGCATGATATGTGATAATGCATGACATGATCTTCTTTAATACACCATGCTTGAGCAATTGGTATCTATCTTGATTGACATCATAATTCTTATCTGTGTTGTATGTTTGATGATGCATGATCTTGACTGTGAAAAGAAATTTGAAAATATGCATCATTGAGTTTGAAAAGAATTATTGAACAATTGAATCAAGAATGATGTATGCTTGAATGCTAAAATGCTAAAATGTTAATAAATTGATATCAAGAGCTTAAATTGGCAAATCCATCAAGTGGTATCATACATAGCATCAAGATAACAAGTGGTATGACATATATGTTATGGCAAATTGATTACAATGAGTACATGACTTGCATTACACATTCACAGCCGCACTATGAAAATAATATGATTCTGTGACTTATCCTTAAGTACTGTAAATGATTTATGCCAAATGTATTCTCTTGTACAATCACATGCTTTATGTACCCTAGGTAAATGCTTGACTAGACCTATTTATGACATCATAGGCATAAGTTAAGAAGAGAATATTTAAGATAAAAGGGTCATGTGAAAAAGAATATAGATATATTGGCATATGTTTTAATACAAATGCATGAGTAAGCCAACAAGTTGTATTAATCATTCCATCATTGCTCTGATACTTAGACATAAGCAAAATTGTTGAAAAATCTTCTATGTTACTACTTTGATACCTAGAAATGCATTAAGCAATATTTGGACTGTTATATGCAAGTTGTATCTAATTTTTGAGTGGTATCGATTTATATTGTGATATCTATTGTTTGAATAAGTGGTATTTATTAAAAGAAGGAGATCATGTGCTTAAGAAACAAACAAATGGTATCAGACTTGTTTAAATAGGCTAACATGAACACTTGGAATCAATTAGCTTAACAATTGTATCAATTAGCTTAACAATTGGTATCCAATTACATGTGTTAATAACATTTGGTATCAGACTTGATTAAATTGACCTACAAGCGGTATCACACTTGATTAAATAGGTTTCACACATTAATAAGTGGTATATTTTTACAAGTGATATCAATTATAGTAGTAAGGGGGAGCATACACATGAATAATTATCCTTGATTTCACCTCTATATGATTATGTTTATGGCACTTATGCTTACAATTTTATTTCTATTCTCCTATATGCTTACTTGGAAAAATATTCTTGTGCATTTGATAATGCCAAAAAGGAGAAAATTATTATGTGCTTATTTGAAATAATTATGTGCTTATTTGAAACCATATGTGGGCTCAATTGAAAAGAATCATGTGGCGCTTACCATACTTGTGATATTAATTACATGATTAAAAATGAGTTAGCAATCAACTTTCTACTTACTTGATGAATGAATTATGTGGTTGATTATTGACTCTAGATATTAACATGTGGTGTGCAATTGTATTAACATGTGGTTGATACTTGATCATGTTTTGAGCTTTGATTTGAATTCTACTACCTTTTATGAAATACTTGCTCTAAATCTCTCTTATTCGAATAAATATGTTTATATGTTGATGGCCTAGATTATAACTAAGATGATGATCTTTTTGATGATTCCAAAGGGGGAAAGATTAGTGAAAGGATTAGTAAAAAGAATAAAATATCATTTATGCCAAAAAGGGGAAATTACTATGATTATTGTTTTATTTTTTATGATGCCAAAGGGGGAGAGATTAGTGGAGAAGATATAAAGGGGGAGAGATAAGATATAAAGGGGGAGAGATATCATGTTGCCATTAGAAAAGATGAGAAAAATATGAAATAATTTGATAAAATAGCATGTTGTTAAAAAGAGAAAATATTATTATCCTTACTATGCTTGTTTACTCTACCACGATGCTCTGAAAATTAGATGAACTATTTTGTGGTATCTATTGCATGATTAAGGGGAAGATATTATCTTGCATGATACATTATGATCTTTTAACAATTGCTATCGATTATATGTATGACATATGTATAACAAGTGGTATCCAATTATATATGTTAGGGGGAGTTGTTTATGCCATGAATTTGAACTGTTATGAGACTAACACCCCAAGAGACGAACATTTGTTGTCATCATCAAAAAGGGGGAGAATGTATTTATATATTGATGTAGGTTTTGCTAATGACACAACAAATGAAGAATCAAAGATCAAACATCAATTATCACAGACAAATTAATTATGTTTGATGATGCAAAATGGATGAATTCCAATGAAATGATTTAAGGTAGTTATAGAGACTTAAAACAGAGAAAAATAATCATCAAACTGCCTAAGGATCAAAGGAATGGAACAATGATTGATCACATATCAAAAAGGGATGAAACAAAGCACAAAATTTATGCAACAGGTGCAGGAATCGATTCATTATGCAAGGCATACTGAAATGAATCGATTCACACAATGACAGAGGCTGGAAATTGCAATTTTAATGAGATGAATTGATTCATGGCATAAAGAACACCAACGGGAATCGATTCACACGAGTGTTTGGCCCAGGAAATTGATTTTGAATGGCAGGAATCGATTCAAACCATTAGGGAATCGATTCACACATGGTATGATCCAGGAACTTGAAAAATGAAAGCTATGAATCGATTCACTCCTGAAAGGAATCAATTCACACGTCTTGATTGGCCCAGGGAATCAGTTTTAAAAGGCATGAATCGATTCACACATTATAGGAATCGATTCATACGTTGTGTTTCGCCCAGGAACTTCAAACCTAAATCGATTCATTGGTTTCAGAAGGTGAAAATACTCGCTGGGAATCCATTCAAATTGAAGATGAATCATTTCATCTAGTGTAATTGTTTCTGGAACGTTAGAGACAGTTACAGCATCGCATTATCAACGCAGTATGAATTAACAACTGCATTGCCCATTATTCACTAAGGGAACAGACGCTCCTTTGCTCCACTTGCAAGCATCAGGAGATAATTTTTGTTGCAAATGCCATGCCCAGGAACGCCTATAAATAGAGAGGGACTTGAAGAAGTAATTCGTACCATCACAAAGCAGAGAAGCAATTCCTCTATTCTTCTTCCTTCCTCTTGATTTATTTGCTCTCTTTATTCATTAATTGGCATATTCCTCTTTTAAGAGTTAATTGAGTTAGAGAGAAAAATATTTTTGAGTGAGCTAAATTTGTATATCCTCTTTGTGAGAGTTATCATTATTTTGTGAGAGCTTCAAGTTGTACATCTACTCTAGTGAGAGAGAAAAATTCTTGTAAACCAAACACCAAAATACCAAGGTATTCACTCTAGGTTGAGTGGTCACAAAGGTTGGGGTTCAACCTTTGGGTATTGAGAGATTGTGAGATTGGGTGGGTTACCCTTTGCTTATGAGGATTGGGTTCTTGAGTGTGGGACACTAGGAAGCTACAATTTCTCAAGGCTTGTAATCTCAAATTCTCAATAGTGGAAATCCTTCAAGTGGGTTGCTTAAAGGCGAGACGTACACCGGGGTGGTGGAACTCGTTATATCGGTTTGCAAATTCTCTATTCCCTTAAACTCCTTTATTATTGTGAATTTAATTTGCATGCTAAAATATTTTACAACTAATTGGTATGTTAAAATTGCTTAAATTAAATCCTTGAATTAATTGTCTTAAATATTATTGGATTTAATTATTGTATAAATGAGTTGAATATTAGTGTTAATAACTTAGTAAATTATTTATGCATAATTAATTTGTTACAAATTGTTTTAAGTTAAATTTATATTGGAATTAATTATTGTATGCCAAGTGTTTCAAGAATTGCCTAAACTAATAACTTGCCTTATTTATCAAAATCAATTCTTGAATATAGTCTCTTCAACTCAAAATATTTTTAGTATGACATGTGCTTCATAATTATTACATCTTTTATATTGCATCATTTGTGTACTAAGAACTGTTTTGAAAGGGATTCCACGCTAAAATTTGAAATACTCAATTCACCCCCCCCTCTTGAGTATCGAGGCCTTGGCTAATAGTAGAAAGTTCACTTATCCCGCATGTCATTGAGGGTTTGCCCGAGTCCTGGAGAACCCTCCAAAAATGGTATGGATGACTCGTTTCTCTCGTCCCCTGGTCGTCGTGATTGGGAGCGATCCCTTTCCAGTCATGGTCGGTCCCTTGTTTGTAACTATACCTGATATGAGGGTTCTCTCTCCCTTTTCTAACTACCCTCTTGTGATGCCTCGTTCCTAAAGTCGACGAATCTCCCCAGATGTCCCTGTCGGATCAAATGTTCAATCTGGTTTAGAAGGGAGCGACAATCCTCCATCCCGTGCCCAGGAGCCTGATGGAACTCATAAAATTTTCACTTGTCCGCCCCTTTGGGTCCTTCCCCAAGAGGGGGAAGTTTAAGCAAGACAGTGCTATATACGTCGTGCTGTATACTTTGGGCATGATTCGATCTCTCCTGTCATTTAGGGGTGTGAAGTAGTTGTACTTGGGAGCTGCATAGGCTTCAAAGCGCTTTTCTCTATTCGGCCTGGGGCATCTTCGCCTGGGTCCCGCTCAGATGATGCCTCGCTCCACCTATCCTATGCGTTTAGCTTCCCTTTCCTCCATACTTATGTATCGACTGGCTCTCTGTCTAAAATCATCCATGTCCAACGGCGGTTTCTTGGCTAAGGAGTCTAAAATTTGCTCGAGCAAAGGTCAATTTACACAACATGCAGGGAAACTTCAGATCTAAGATCGCGTATCTAAATGGCCTGCTCATTGAAATGAGCCATATACTGTTTGAAGGTTTCATCAGGGTGTTGTCTCAAATTTACCAAGCTATGAGAAGTCTGTTGTACCGCTCGGCTAGTGGCTAAATGACTCAGGAATTTCTTGGTTAATTCTGAAAAGCTTGCTACACTCCCTTCGGATAAGTGGGAGAACCAACGCAACGCAGATTTCTTCAGTGTAGTGGAGAAAATCCAAAAGAATAAGGTGTTAAATGCACCTGTGATTAGCATAGTTATGGTGAACATCATAAGGTGCTCTTTTGGGTCCCCCTTCCATCATACTTCTCCATTGTCGGGGGTTTGTAATTGGGCAGAGTCGGTACACTTATTATCTCTTCCACAAATGGATGAGTAGCATAAGGGTGCGTAGGCTTATACTTCTCCGTGCCCCTGTTTTACTGTAAGTCACGACCATCCGCCCTATGTTTGGTGGTTTGAGCATTTTAGTGACTCGAGGCCTCTCGTTCCTCCATCCTCCATGCACACAGGTCATCGTTTTCCTTTTGCAGGTCTGCTACTGTGCGTTGTAACGCTTCTACGATGCTCGTGAGTTTCTAAATTTGGTCATCCTTATCTAGTTCTGGTCGCAGGGCGTCACCCTCCTAGCGACGGTTATGACTACTGCGAGTTGTCACCATGTTTGCTTCTACTAGCTTGTGAAGGTTTTGTGTGTGGAACCGTTTTACTGGACCCCACAGTAGGCGCCAAAATGTTCATAAAAAAAACATAAGCATAAAAAGCCCCTAAAGAATTAGTCTAGGAGAGTTAAGATTACTATTGCTATGAAAAATGTGTTACTTACCTTACAACTGGGGGCTTTAAGGCCATTTATACAGTCAATGGGTCGGAGGGAAAATGGAGCATAGGATCCGAGTCCACTATCACACGGTGTAATCGTCTAGAACCGTGGGTTAAGGGAGTTGGATTTCCCTATATTCTAACTTAAGATAAAGGGATGAGGGGCACGTATGTGCCCCCACTATCCTGCGGGAGGGAACATCTATGACAACTTATTCTTTATGCAAGAAATAATATTAATATTATTTCAAGAATCTATATGAAATATTTGATAACATTAATACAAATAATTACTTTTAACAATTATTTTTAATATGTGAAAGTTTATTTATTTTTACTTAAATTTGGAATGGAGATAGAAATTATTTTATTTTTATATATAAAGTAATGGTTGAATTATAAATTGATTACATGAAATCTTATACCACAAGAAACCTTGACTTATTAAACAAGTCATAATAATACCCAAAAAATCTTGGACATTCTGCATTGGGAAACATGTCAACTCTAACCCCATGGTAATTAGTTTCAAGTGAAGTGTTTAAGACCAAACTGAAGCAGGAAAAGATCTCATTTAGATTGATTCCATTCCCACTATCCTTGATTAGACCCATCAACAAATTGCTAAGCAAGGAAAGTTCCCAATCAGTGACTCCCACTTTGCATTTTCACAAAACCCACCTATGCTTTTGCCAATGGGTTAATACCATTATTTATGGCCACTGACTAGATTCCAAACCTTCCCATTTTAGCTGGATAATCTCACCAGTCACCCATCTTTTGGGGAACAACAAGTTGATCACAACCGTTGACTGAGGATGAATAGCAGTCGTCTGATCAATAGTTGATGTGGGCCCCGGTAACCCAGTACCCCGGAACCGCCCACAAAATAATACTACTTGTCTTTTTCTGATCTAGGGGCGGCTGACCTAATCTCTGTTTTCGATAACCAATACGTTCGCTTTCCCTCTACCCAATTATAATTCGACACGTGGATACGACTACAACCAAACCCTTGACCGAATCGGCTGAAGCTTCAGCCACCACCAAAATCACAAAAATTCAGAAAATTAACTTACAAAATAAACAGAAGGAAAGGAAATATTTACACGCGAAATATGAACAAATACAGTCTCAAAATATCCAGTACTTAAAAATTTAATTAATACTGCATTGATTATTTTATTTTTAAATTTGAATATATTAAAATAAATAATTTCATATATATTCGTTAACTCAAACTACTTCAACTAGCAACTAAAACTAATTTATTAATAGTTTATATATTTATCCTATATGTAAGTAAAAAAGGTATTTTTAATTAAAAATTATGATAAATTAATTATAAGTTAAATAATATACATAAAACATATATGTAATGAACAAGAAATTTATAAAGTTCAAATTCAGCTTATTCAATCAATTAACTAAAATTTTGAATCAATTTCAGCTGATTTAATTCTTGGTTCATTGTTATCCCGAATTTCAATAGTATAAATTCAACGATATTTTAACTTTATGATAATTGCACCGTGACAAAAAATTTAAGTTCTATTATAATTCGCCATTCCATATATAGACAGTCCACCTATTTGTAAAGACTGAAGAGTACATTGTCATTGTCATTCTCCCCACCAGTTTCCACTATTTACACCCCCAGGCCCAAAACTTACGTGTAATTACTCTAGAAGCCAAACCTATATTATGTTCCTTGTCTTTTACTTCCAGCTGAAAGGAACTTGCTTATTTTGCTACACCATTTTTTTTATCTCAAACTATCTCACAGACGTCTTATTTTCTACTTTCTCTACCTTTGCCATTTCTATTGGAATTTTCCTATATGCACAAACGCTACAACCACTAGGGAACAGAGAAGGGAACACTTCCCAGCACCGGCCTTTTTCAGCCAAAAGCTCGAGTATTGGATCTGCTGAAGCTGCACGGAGAAACTCGCTTTTTTCTTTCTGGGTACACATATGAGGGGCATTATAGCAATAGCCTAAAATCATTAATTGACTAATATTCTATGACTAGTCCTCCCATCGGGGCACGATGTGGAATTCCCTTTCTTCTCTTGGCCGTTCTGTAATTAACTGAAGTTGGTGGTGGCGTGGACGGTGTGAAACTTTGAACCTTGTTGTTCTTCTTCCCATGGCTGCTACTGCTGCTGTATGAATCCTCCGAGTCTGACGCCATTGTTGTTGACTTTTTCTTCTTCTCGAAGTTCCTTGAAGTTCCAACAATCTACATTTCATTGTTGCATTGATTAACATTTAATAAAAAAATGTAAAAAATCAAATTAAGAATCATAGACTGACAAGTCAAATTAATTGAATTCAATACATGTACAGTGAATGAATGCCAATTGAATTCTCAAAATTTTCAAATATTGGGTATGGCAATTAATTAAGAAAACCATATTAGCATTCATCGGTATATAAGAAAAAGTCAACCCGTTCAAGTGCTTCTTGAAAACAAAGCAGATTAAATCCTTATAGCGAGAAATTAAAAGTAATATATATATATATATATATATATATATATATATATTCAAAATGTAGCAATTCATTCAAGCCGTGAATTTTAATCAAAACATTTTTTTTACTTTTAATTTTTTAATGCATGTTCTTACAAGTTTTGATCCTAAGAAAATGAATTCCTATTAGCTAGTGAACATCTTGGGATGCATTGTAGATAAATAACCGGTGGGATGTATTTATAATAATTTTTAACGATGACTTGGCCTTTTTAACTTCTGCAACACATTTTCTTCATTAAAAAATGCTTAGAAGGTTTATCAATGGAAGACATTATATTATGTGAAGTGAAACTTTATTTACCTTGCAACCAAGAGAACAGAATCTGTAGGAATCCAAAAGGCTACGTTCACAGACTTCACAGGTGTTGGTGACACCTTTACCAGGCCTAGGCTGAGGCCTCTCATTCAAGAACACAACCCTGGCACTGTTGATGATGTAGGTTTGAACCCCCGTGATGTCCAACACCTTCTGAATCTCATTCACCCGAATCACATCATGGTACGAGGACCTCCTTATCTGTCAACCGAATCCAAAACACAATAACATTAGAAGGGAATGGCCATTAGTCGGTTACTTTTACTTCATTCCACCGGTTGTTAAATGCAGGACAACAAAATTTTTTAAAAAGGAAAAATTAAATTCGAATTTGTCACCCAAAATGGGTTTGACGGGGGGTGTAATTGATTAAATTTAGCACATAGAATATTAATATTTATAACAGAACCCAATTAATGACCATTCAAATCTCCGCAGAGGAGGGGAAAAGATGGGACTTTTTAACTAAGTTCCAAAAAAAGAACGAATCCAACACAGCCACAAAAGGGAAAGTGATTGTTTTTGACAACAATGACTGAAAGACCTGAAAATGTGTCAGAGGTCACTGAAGAAATTAAAACAAAAAAAAAACAAAAATGTTGATAGTGGAGATTCGAAAACTTTGGTGGTCAAATTGATACCAACCTGGATAGCACGGTGATCTTTGTGGTGAGCGAGGCAGAGAGAGCATAAAGCACCGTTCATACAGTCCAAACAGTACATATTGCACTCACTCTTGTGTGAATCAACGTGCAGCTTGCATTGAACAAAGAAGCTCTCTTTGAGCAGCGGCTTCAACCATGGTGGCCAACGATTGTCCTCATCATCAGGACCTCCAGCACCCTTTAAAAAAACCGATATTTTGAATCAGACCCAGGAACCAAAAACACAAGTAAACCCCAAATAATTGCATTTCCCACAACAAAAAAAGAAAAAAGAAGAATAAAAAAAAACAGGGTAGAGTACACACAGAAAACTGAAAGGAACAAAAACGAGTGCAAGAAAGTGAGAGTGGGGTACCATGATTCTTCTGTTCTTAGGCTTGATTTCTCGGACAGTGGTGTCTTGGTTCTCGAACGCCAGCTTGAAGAAAATGGTTTTACAAAGTTTGTGTGTTTGTGGTGAATGTGCGAAAGTGGGAGTGAGTGCTTTGTTGAGGAAGAAGAAGAATAACAATGAAGCAGAAGAGAAGAAGGAGGAAAGAGGGTCGGTGTGTTTTGTGAAGAAATGAGAGTGTGAGTTTTTTAGAAGAGTTGGGGGGGCGGTGAAAGAGGGAATGGGTTCTTGTAGGACTTGGAGGCGGTAGATGATGTTGTTTCTTAGAGAGAGAAACTACGTATGAGAGAGAGAGGGGTCGTTCTTATCCGCACGCACAAAGTCTAACACGACCAAACCTAGCTCCGAACCAAACCCAACAGATGCGTTGTGTGTAAGGAATCCACCTCCTTCTTTCCTTTTTATTTCCTTTCATTTTCGTGTAATCGAGTTCTCTTTGGCCTTATCAATTTTAGTTTAGTTTATTCCTCCATCTAGTTTCTAGGTAATTGTTTAATGCTTGTGTAATGTTGCTAATGCTTTTCACTAAACAAGTGATTATCGCATTTCTATCTTGTTAGCTAATAATTAATTTGAGCGTTGTTTTGGTAAAAAAATAACTAGAATTTAACAAATTAAGAATAAATTATCCTTCCCTTTTTAACAGAAAATTATAACCTTATAAAAAGCCAATTATATAGTTTTAGGTAAATTACTAATCAATCACTTTTCGTATTCTTTATCTATTATAAGAGAGTGTAAAAATTACTTTGTTATATTTATCTAGTTTAATTATTTAATTAAAGGTATTATTAGATTGAGCTTTTAAATCCCTTTTATTAAAATGAAAGGTATTTCAAAAAAACATCTAACATATTGGTTCATGTAATTTAGTCTTATATTTCTTATAAACTAGTAATGTATTTTGTGATGCAAGGGGTTTCAAAACTTTAAAGAAATAATGATGAAAACAATTATTGTATATATAAAAAATTACTCTCACCATTATTTTTATAAGAAACATATCACAAAATCATCAAAATAAATGAGAAGCATTAGAAATAGGTGTATTAATTAATAATGTTATCAATTCAAAATTTATATTTTAGAAATATAACGATAAATAATTAAAAATAATTCAATAACAGACATACAAGTGCATTGTTAATATAAATCTTATTCTCTTTGTTTCTATTTAACCGTTTGGAGAGAAAAAACACACATATTAAGAAATGTAATTAATATTGTTAATTTTTATAAAATAATTGATTGTTTTCATATTTTATCATTATCTCTCTCTTGTTTATTGTTGTTAAAATTCTCTTCACTTTTAATATCAATAAGGGTATTATTAGAAGGACAATAATTAATATTAGCTTGAAATTTTAAAGGGATAATTAATATCCTCCTTAAATTTTAAGTAGACAATTAAATAGACACAAGATTTTTGTCCTTAAGTGGACAATTAAAAAGAAACAAAGGAAGTTTTAAGTCCTAAAAGAACATATAAAGGTTCTAGGACCACTCAAAAGTTTTGGTTATGAGTAAAATATTGAATTATCTGTGAGACTAACTATTTAAAGTTGTCTAAGTGTACTCTAAAGTAAATACAAGTCACAAGTCAAGAAGCAAGATGTTCTAATAAGTTTCCCGATGTAACATCGCTGACACCCAGGAAGCACGTACGAGTTTGTGCGCGTAATATAAAAAAAATATCGTCTCCACAGGGACCCTGTTCTCAAGTACTTAGAATTATGATCCTATTTATCTAAACAAGCAGGAATAAAGATTTTTATGCAAAGGAATTAAAAACAAAGTAATTAAAGATCGCAAATTAGAAGTTCTTTGGGAATGAAATCAATTAAAATGTAGCTTGGGATTTTTGGGAAATGAATTGTTTTGTAACGATGTTTAAAGATTTTACCTTATTTTTTACTCTCAAGTTAACCAGGACCAACTTCTTAAAGTTCTAACTTTCCCTTCTCAGAGTTCCATTAGATTACTCAGATCAAACAAACCGTCGTTTAATTTGAAAATAGAGTTATAAAGAATATTGGAAATCTTAAGTTAACACAACTGTAACACCCTTGGTTAACTTGGACAATCCCTTCTACTAGATCATCCTACTTAACTGGGAGGTTATGAGTTTTAGAAAAATGTGAAAATTTTTTTATACAACATAAATATATGGTGGAACAGAAAGATAATATACATATATATATATATATATATATATACATTACTGTCTTAATACATTGCATGGTCACATCATAACTGTACATACAAAACTTAGGGGCACGTAGGCTCTCATATAAAACATGTATAACAAAACAGAAAGAGAAACAACAACATTTCTAATCATCATCACTCAGAGGAGAGTCTAGTCGGTCTGCTCCGCACATGGGTTAAGATGGTGCAAACAGTGTGGAAATGTCTAAGGGTGCTGAACTGGTCAAGGGTTGACAAGTAGAATGTAGAGCGTCCTATTTATACCGACTATTGTAAGCATCGAATACCTCCCCGAGTAAGTCTCTGGACTCAGCAGACATCTCCGTAACATTCTCTGTACCTCCATATATGAAGGTTCGGTAGACATGTCGTAGGAGCCTTTGGGAGCGGTCCTGCTATCGTCTCTCTACTAATCTCTCCATCGGGGTCTGTACTCAAACTTCTGATAGGACAGGGTCCTCCATCATCCTCAACTCGGGAACATACACGTTTATCGGCTCCGCTTGGACCACCTGATCTGGTAGCGGGGGAAGGGTAGCTGAGTCTATGCTTATGTTCACGGGCTTAGTTAGAACCATTTGGTTTGGTAGTATCGGAATAATAGCTGGATTGAACATCATGATGTCTACTGGGTTTGACCCAGGGTCATCTAATGGGTACTCATCTGGATCTTCATCTTCCTTCTCATTACAGTCTCCTCCTGGTGATAAGGGTACATACTCCAAAGTCAGGGATCTTAGGGGGTGATAAAGTGGCTCAGGTAAAGGGTGAGGTCCCAGGTAGCCATCCTCTATCGCTACCTGATGACTAGCTAACTCCTCAAGTTCTTCTACGCTAAAAGGAAATGGAGGATCTCTATATTGTTGGAAAGGAAATGTACTCAAAATAGAATCCTTATCAGACCAATATTGAATAAGACTCCTTATGGATTGTGCAAAGGAATGAGACCTAACATTTCATACTTCTATCCTTTTACTTGTACTTGTTATGTTCTTAACACAAAGGATCATCTTAGAAAATTTGATTCTAAGTGTGACAAGGGGATATTTATAGGATACTCAACCATATCAAAATCCTACAAAGTTTTTAATACAAGAACTCAGATCATTGAGGAATCAATACATGTAAGATTTGATGATCTTCAAGAGACTGACAGGAGACTGGAAGATCTAGACCTTGATGATGCAGGTGTACAATAGCAAAAAGCTGAACAAGATCAATAAGAATCATACCCTGCTCAACCTGAACAAATTAAAAATAGAGATAAAGAATCTGAATAACATCAAATAGTGTCTGAACTAGAGAAGCCAAGAGACTAGAAGTTCAAGGCTTATCACCCTCCAGACCCCATAATTGGAGATCAAGCAACTGGAGTTAGGACCAGATCCAAACTTCTCAACCAATCCACCATTGCTTTAGTTTTAGAACTTGAACCAAAATCTATTACAGAAGCACTAGAGGATACTAATTGGATCATTGTCATGCAAGAGGAACTGAATCAATTTGAGAGAAATGAGGTTTGAAGTCTTATCCCAAGACCCAAAAACAAATGCATCATTGGAACTAAATGGGTCTACAGAAGCAAGCTTGATGAAGATGAAAAGTAATCAGAAATAAAGCTAGACTTGTAGCACAAGGATACAATAAGTAAGAAGGTATAGACTTCACTAAAACTTTTGCTCCTGTAGCCAAACTTGAGACTATAAGGATACTTTTTGTATTTACAGCTTCTAAAGGAATTATATTATATCAGATGGATGTTAAGAGTACTTTTCTGAATGGGTTTATTGAAAAAGAAGTTTGTGTAAAACAACCCATTGGTTTTGAAGATATATCTTTTCCAAATAATGTTTTTAAGCTTAGTAAAACACTGTATGGTCTGAAATAGGCCCCTAGAGCTTGGTATGACAAACTCAGTACCTTTTTGCTTTCAAAAAACTTTACTAGAGGAAAAATAGATACAACTCTATTTAGAAAAAGCTCTCATAAAAACTTTATAATTGTGCAGATTATACGAATGATATTATCTTTGGTGCTGCTAATGTAAGTTTGTGTAAAGAATTTTCTGAAATGATGCAAGCTGAATTTGAAATGAGTATTATGGGAGAACTTAAATTCTTCCTAGGCTTACAGATCAAACAAAATAATGATGGTATTTTTATCAATCAATAAAAGTATACCAAAGAGTTGCTTTAAGTTTAAAATTATTGATGATAAGCCCATGAGCACTCCTATGCATCCAAACTATATAATTACTAAAGATAAGTCTAGTACATTAGTGGATCAGACCTTATATAGAGAAATGATAGTTTCACTTTTGTATCTTACATCCAGCAGACCAGATATAATGTTTAGTGTTTGCATATGTGCAAGATATTAGTCATACCCCAAGGAATCACACCTATCTATTGTGAAAAGGATTATGAGATATCTTGTTGGAACCACTAACCTTGGGCTGTTCTTTAAAAGAACAGACTTTTTCTTTTTATCAAGATACTGTGATGCAGATTTTATAGGAGATAGAGTGGACAAAAAAAGCACAAGTGGTGGATATCACTTTCTTGGCAAAAGTCTAATATCATGGGGAAGCAAAAAGCAGAATTCAATTGCACTCTCAATAGTAGAAGCTGAGTATATATCTGCAGCAAGCTGTTGCTCTCAACTTCTTTAGATAAAATACCAACTTGAAGATTATTCAATAAAAGAGGAAGAGATCCCTATGTTCTGTGACAACACAAGTGCAATAAATCTCTCTAAGAATCTTATTCAATATTCCAAAGCAAAACACATAGAGGTGAAGTATCACTTTATCAGAGATTTTGTACAAAAAGGGATTTTGGACGTGAAGTTTGTGGACACAAACCATCAATGGGCAGATATCTTCACAAAGCCTTTGGCTGAGACCAGGTTTGCTTTCATTAAGTATAATTTAAATTTAAGAAATATTGCTTGAATATGTCTGATCTAAAAGTTACTTAAAAAGTTTGATTGCATGATTGGTCTGGGTCTAATGATTGTTTGTTTTAGTTGCTTGATATGTCTGAACCCATAATAATTTGCTTCTATTTAATAAGAGGAAAAAGGTTAAATCTTTTAGGGTTCGTGTTAACTAAAAACATTTCACGTTTTATTGTCTTTTACTTTAAAATGTACAACATGGCAGCAGTTAATACCCTTTTATGTAACTGCTACCTGTGATATATTTCTCTCTCCTCACTAATGGAGAGTTGTTACCTTTTAAATAAATGGCTTTTCATTTATTTTCCCACCTTGCAAAAACCCTTCGACTCTTTCTTCTTTGAAAAGTAACTACTTGAAAACCTTTTATTTCCTAAACCCTAAACCCTTCTTATACCTCTTTAAGCATCAACAATGGCCTCTAACCTTTCTATTAAGGATATTGTGGAGTCTTCATACTTCCACCCTAGGCAGCACAAGTTAGATGGCAGAGACATTACTGTAGAAATAGAAGGTATTGGTTGGACCAAGTTCTGTTTAGATAGGGAGCCTTATTCTCCCTCTCTTGTGCTGGACTTCTAGAAAACCATTATAATGCATAAGTCTAAGTTCATTATATTGGCGAAGCTTAAGGGAAAGAGCATTGAGATCTCAAAAGACGTTATCGCTACTGTCACTGGGTGTCCATCTATTGGAAATGTATTTATTGATGACTTCAAGTATGAAGTGGTCTCCAATCTTGAAATCAATAAGATGTTATATGGTGCCACTCACCTAGCCAAGTTTGTCTCTGGGAACCTCCTTCCTAAAGTCAAGATGCTACACCTGGTTATAAAGCAAGTATTTTACCCAAGGAAAAGTGCTAAAGATATTGTCACCAAGTTGGACAGGTTCTGCATGTACCACATGCTTATGAAGGAAAAGGTTAGTCTGCTTAACATCATCATGACTTACCTCATCTCTTCAGTAGGGAAGAAATAGAACAAGATCCTTTACCAAATAGTACTGATGAAGGTATTTGCACTAGAGAATGTGCAAACCTAGACTGTCAGTGACATGGTTCAGTCCACATCCTTGGTGAGTAAGCTTCCAACATTCTCAACCCTACTTGATCAGACCTTGGAAAGGTCTCTCCCTTCACCTATTCAAAAGAAAAGGTCTACCCCTGTAGACATCAATAAAAAGAAGTATGAGGTAGAACCAGTGAAGCCAGCCCCAAAAAGGAAGAGTGGTAGAGTCAAGTTTCCTGCCACGAAATCCAGAAGATTAGTTTTGGATAGTTCTAATGAGTCTGAAAGTTCATATTCATCTTTGAATGTTAAGCCTCATGATAAGTCTTGAAAATACTTAATTATTTGGTAATATTTAATTGTATTTTATTTAAAAATTATTATTAATTAGTAATTTTAGAAGTAATTATTAAATAATTATTCATTTATGTATTTTTACTATTTAATCCTTATTTTAGCATTTATTAAGAAAATTAAGTAAAAATAAAAAATTAAATTTTGAAAAGATGTTTCTTGGATTAAAAGTCACTTGAGCGTACTAACGCCCATACTGTGGTGCCCTTAATCTGATAAATAATGTTAAAGGTATCAATATTTAGATAATGAAAAGTAGAATAAATTTTTCACGATTTTAAACTATCGTTGGAAGAAGAACAGTACAAAATAAAACTTTAACAATTAACCCCAGACCTTTAAAGACCTATCTCATATATGACGATATGAGAAGATAGATGGTTTATACAAATGTTAACTTAAACTAATCAATTACACAATCTGTCACCCCCTGGTTCTCTGGACTCGAATCCCGATGTAATCAAGATAAACAATTAATAAAAATGTGAGTAAATTTTTCATGTTTGAAATAGTTTCAAAACACCTCAACGATTACATCAAAACCTGAACCCAAGAAAACCGAAGAGTGATATATTAGAATTTATAACTGGATCGTTAAATAAATCGCCCATAAGTGTATACAAAAATAATAGAGTTTACAACGGAAGAAGAATATGTATACAGGGCACACGCCTAGTCCCATATATGAAGATATGGGAAAAGGCTCGGCAAAGCATGCAAATACACAACATAAACCATATAGGCCACAATCAACCTTACACATAAGTCATAAACATGCAATGCCTAGAATATGTATGTATATATATATATATGTATATATATGGTCATGCAACATACATCTCCAATATTCATATTCCATAATTGACCACATTCAATTCAACCTCAAAGTCATATATCATTAACACTTATACATTCCCAAAATGGGCTACATATCCAACATCATTTTATTCATCAAGTGGGTATAAATTCAAATACCCCAAATATCAATACGTCATCCACTTATATCATTATTCACAATACACCCACCAATATCAATAGTCATCACATCATTATATACATGTTATTCGCAATGAAATAATTTACATCTGCTGCCGGCCAAGGAATTCCATTACCACTATTTACATTCACCAAAGCTTTATTTTTAGAATATCCTCATCCCATGATATTCCTGCATCAATGCTAAAAATGGACAACATGGGAGAATGAGTTATACATTTCAAATGATGAATATGAATACAATTGAGATTATGTGCATATGTATATTAACATCATGTATGCTTTGCTAAAATCATCAACAATCATCATAATCTATTCATTTCAATAATATACATATAATGTATTTCTCATCAATTCATAGCAAAGCAATCACATATACCCATCACTTCTCAATGCCACAATGGGCCAACATCATTGTCATCAACCATAGACAAACAAGCCTTTCATCACATTAGGCCGTCACATACAACATCATCATATTCAATATATTTTTGTTGTATTCATATTTTACATGTTATCTTTTAGGTAATTCATATACCCATCTCATCATCATCATATCTCAATCTCAATCATCATCAATCATCATCACCTTTTGGCATATCTCCATGCTATATGCAAATGCTCTTAGGCTAATGCATATGAACAATGGAATAATAACAATAAATACGAATCCAATTATAGGAATAAACACCAATTTGTGGGTCAAGTATGATCATATAACCATACCCCTACTGCTAGTAAAATATGTACACATATAACACCAATCGCATGCATATCATTATGTTTTACTAGTACCAAACCGCATCGCCCATCTTGCAACACCTGGCCATTTATACCATGACCGCGGTAACCACCATAATCAATATAGAGGTGTTGCGGGCCAGCCATGATTCATACCATGGCGGCTATGATCCATAGGACCACCGGGGACACTTGCTCATCAAGAGCCACCCCCCATAGGGTCGGCCATATGCAGCTCCCCGTAGCTATACATGGGTGGTTTCATGACTTACACTCCGAGTCACAGGGGAAAATAAGTATACTCGTGCACCGAGTCGCCTTCTCACTAGGACGGCTGGGGTAATCCCCTAACATTTCAACACCGAAGGCTATGATATTCCATGGATGCAAATGCCAATCAATGCATTCTCACATTATGCATCCTATCATGCCTCTCATCAATCATCATCATCAACACCAACACCACTATATAATCTTTTAGTGGATTTTAACATCGTTGGTTTTAGCCATTGTTCTCAAGCTTTAGGTGTGGCATTTCATTTTAACACATTTTATATCATACATGCAAGTCAATACTCGCAACAATCACAATGGCACCAATATCATCAATAACATTCATCACATTACCACATAATTTCTTAGTGGATTTTCATCTTATTAATCATTACCATTTTTTCATATATTAGTGTGGTATTACAACAATTCATCAATATAATTCAAACCACACATACACAAGATCACACTTGTATTCATCACAATGGCATTCAACAATCATCAATAATAACACTCATCCTTTTATTCAAGGAAAAGATCAATGATATCATCCATCATTATCCATTATCGATATCATCTCTGATTCATTGATTTATAATAAATACATTGTCATGCAATTATCCCCTCATTAGTTTCATCATGATACAAGGGTGTGTCTTACAACCACATCATTTAACTTTTCATTATCAAACATCATAACATATCATTAGTGGTGTAAATTTATGTTTTTAAAACATATCATAGGTACATACACATTTTTCAATGTCTCAATCAATATCAAACACCACCAAGACACACCATCATCATATGCCCCTAATACAATCTCTTGTTTTTACATAAAAAAAGGTTTTGGGTAGTAATAAGATCATGACAATTTCAACATTAAGATATAGGAGGGAAGTTCCTTTTTAGTCTTAAAAATAGTGGGACAAGTCACAAATATCACTTATTAGTCCCAATTTGATAACCATAAAAAGTTGGGCTCAAAACCTCTTAAACTTGAGTTTTATAATGTAGTGGGTCCGGTATTTTACGCCTAATGAGAGCTCGAAAACTCCAATTAAGGCAAGACTAATTTTCACACCTCCGTAACATAATTATCTATAACTTTCATGAAGAAGTCGGAGGCCAAAAACATCATTAAGATGCTCAAACGGGCTAAAAACTGTAAAGAAATCACAATAGTCAGAAAAATAGCATAACAGTGGCCATAACAGGGCTTTGAATCGATTCAAGCCCGTATGAATCAATTCAAGCACTTCTAGAGAGCTTTGAATCGATTCAAAACTTATGTGAATCGATTCAAACACTTCCAGTGGCCCTTAAATCGATTCAAGACTATTCTGAATCGATTCAAGACAATAATTATGCATATTTTGCTCAATTTTTCAACTTCTAAGCATCCTAACTCTTTCATATCAACTCCAAACTCTACCAAATTTTAACACCAACTTATATACATCATTTATGATGTGTGGCTACCAGCCACACTCAAAAATTTCCAAAAATGAGGGACTTATGTGCATAAATGTTTTAGCCCATTTTAAGGCATTTTTGTGCAACTCAAGGGTCAATTCTCAATGGAATTGGCCCATTCCAGTTTCTACAAGTTTTAAATCATGCATAGGCACTATTGGAACCATTCCATGGCATCCAAACATACTAAAATTCAATATGGCTCTATTAGTTCCTCAATTAAAAATCATAAAACACAAACTCAAATCTTTGAGTAATTCACCCTTTTATGGCAACAAATAAATCATATTCATCAAAAGACCACTAAACATTCATCATTATCTCATATATATGCAATTCCCAAACATTCAATAAATGGCCAAGCCTATCATCCATCACATTATCAATCACTATCCAAGATAATCATGGCAAGACAATCATGAGTATAATCATATACATCAACCATCAATTATTCACTCATGCAATTGAAATGTAAACTCCTCTTCTACCTTGAGAAAAGAACTGCAATGATTCGCATGCTCCGAAAGTTCCTCCACATTGTCTGAAATATAATCTCCTATCAACATACATAAATATAAATGTATTCAATTTATGAGCCATCAGAAGGCACCATCATAAATCTAAACAATTGACATCTCTTAAAGTCCAATATCAAGTCTTAGACTTGTTAAAACACCTATACACATACTTGTGTTAGGCTTCGGGAATTCCTTTCCCAAAACCAAGATTTTCTAAGTCTCAAAGGGCTAATTATACCCAACAACAACCATATCTCTTTCACCATCACTTAAACTATTCATTTTCCATTCAAATTCATCATGAGCCTCTTAGCTCCTTTCAAACCATTATCAATCAATAATTTTCAATGACACACAAAATGGTCTAAGACCTCATCAATTCACAATCTTATTTATTTGCTTACCCTATCACAACCATCATGGTTTAGTGCTCACATCCCCCTTTTTCATACTCATATCAATACCTATTTATAGGTTTCACCATCAAAGGTCCTCTACCATTTTCACTATCATTCATCATCATACAAATCATCACTTAACCTTGATTACCTCATATTCACTTCTCAAAAAAACCATTTCTTCTAGCCACAATACACACATTCCTAAATCTTAAGGTCAAGGTTTATTAAAATTCAATAACAATCATTCTAACATTCTCATTGTTCAAGCTCCCCTAACAATATCTCAACATCAACAATCAATTTTTACCCATTCAAAGACTCATTCTCATATATATATATATATATATAATCATCCCAATATCAATATCTCATAATTTTTTCATCAATTTCCCAACGCCCCAAAATCCTAATTTCTAGGGTTTTCATCAAGATTCACCATCATCAACTCCAACCATTTATATGCATCATTTCAAACATCCATAGGCAAACAACATTATATTCCAATCATCATCAACATCAATAACAATCCCCAATGGTTTTCTAACCTAGGGTTTTGGTTCCAAAAGCGATTATTCACCCAAATAACATCCAATCTCCCATCATAATACCTTAATAACTCAAAAACCATAAACAAAAACCATGGGTGTTTAAAAATCATACCTCTTTCTCCTAGCTCTATGCCAAACACGAAAATGAGGAAAAAAGAAAAGGAAGAGAATCAAGCTTTGCTCCAATGTTCCATTCATGCTTCATGAATCCATGGAGACCAAGAAATTTTGGTGGGTAATGGTCATGGAAGGAGGGCATGGTTTGGGTAAGAAGAGAGGAGGAAGAAGATGAAAGAAATGAAGAAGGGAGAGGGAGAAGGAGAAGCCATAGGAAAGTGAAGAAAAGAGGAGAAGATTTTTGTTTTATCTTAAGCTCTTCATTAAAGCTTCTCCGTTTTATAGGTAACAAGATCCCCATTTGGGCTCAGTACTTCATCCAAAAATTATTCTGAATATAGATTCAGATTCCCAATAATATTCTTAATAGCCCTAACCAATGGCATCTTAATCGGAGATACTTGGTTTGATACCCATATTTGAACCGGGTATAATTTTAACTCTTAAAGCCTCAATAAATTATAAATAATCCACATAAATCTCAATTTAATTATTTCAATATTTTTGGGACACTTATTAACCCATTTATAATTATTTAATATTTATTCCTCATATTTAATCATTTTTATAAAATTCGGGATGTTACACAATCACCATGTAAGTGTTTAGCGGAATATGTATGTTAATTCAGAAACAAGAGTGAATGTAATAAGAGATTCAAGAATACTTAAATTGATTGCCAAAGTTTAGTAAAAGCATGTACATTCACTTGAATAAACATTCCATGAAGTAAAGAAGTGCGAATCCTAACCCGGAATGGCATAAAAGTATGAAAATTTAACATTTGGACACAACCATTGGAAGTGGTTGCAAACCACTGGCCGTGGTTGTCACTGCCACCACGCCTGAAAAACCCATTCCAAGTCAGAGCCAACCACTGACCGTGGTTAGAACTGTTTCCATGGCTAATTTTCGTAAAAAAAAATGCACTTATAAGGTAGAACCCATCACTGGCTGTGGTTGCCACTGTTTGCACACCCAAATTTTGCAAGACAAAGGTACTCCAGGGCAGGACCTGCCACTGGCCGTGGTTGGCTTGTTATTCCACCATTTTCCTATTTTCTAATAATACATGCTTTTGGACCTTAGATCATGCAATTCCTAGACCTTTTTATGCATAAAACCATCAAGAATCAATTATGTTAAAGCACAAAACATAAAGGGACATAACACCAATTCACTAAGCCCTTTTTATACCAACTCTACACATAATTTAAATTGTCAAATTGGCTTCTAATTCATACACAAACATTATGAATCATAATCTTACACTTTAAATAATTAATCCATCCATGGATTTCCATTAACATAAGCATCAATGCCATCAAAACATTTATCAAACTATCATTGTCAATATTCACATGATTGTTTACAAAAGAATTGGCCTATTGTATACATATGTATACACAGAAGAATATAGGACCAAGTATATATAAACTTAGGCCATAAACACCACATCTACATCAACACCATTGTTATCAAATGCATACATAATCCAAAACTCAAATGATTGCCGACCAAGGAATTCCATTACCACTAATTTACCTTATCCATCAAAACATAGAGTTCCAAAATAAGATACATCTCAGTCCATATACGTCCTACATCACAACGCTAAAAAGACAATATGGAGAGTGAGATATATATTGTAAGTGACAAATATGAATACATTTGTGATTATTTGTATGCATATAACATGTAGGCTTTGTATCAAAACACCAATTATCATTACATCTCCATCATTCTATCAACATATACGTATATTGTGATCATCAACTAAGACTTATAGCAAAACAGATACATATACAGACATTATTGTCCGTCATCTTATTGGGCTAACACAAGCATCATCACCAATTCACAAGGTCTTTTCATCACATGTAAATTTTTACTTGTTGTCCTTAGGTTCTCTTTCACCCACTTCAATCATCACCAATCCAATCTCATCCATATTTTGGCATATCACCATGCTATATGCAAATGCTCTTAAGCTAATGCATATACATAAGAATCATATTCATCAAAAACACTTATGGATCCGACTGTGGGAATAACAATCATTGATTATAGGTATCAAGCATAGATATATAACCATGCCCTTACTGCAGTAGTAAAATGTGTACACATATATATCATGTAACATCCCGATTTTTAATTTAATTACTGATTGAGACTAAGCCATTAATTAAGGGTTAACTGCAGAATTGGGATTAATGAATAATTAAACTAATGGCTGATTGGTTAGAAAATGATTGAATAAATAATGATAATAATAATAATAATGCCAGGCGAAAGGACGCATGTGTCCCTAAGGGTATAAGACAACTTCAACTCTCTCTTTCCTTCATTAATTCACACTGGACAGCTCTTCTTGTGCGTGCGTCTGGTCTCTCCTTTCCCTGTTTTCTCTTCTTCACTCTCATTCGCGTCGAATAGTGAGAGAGTCGAGAGCTTCTGGGAGGAACATCAACGCGGCTCTGTTCCACTCCCTGTCCTCTTCTTCCTCTCCGTCGCCTTCTTCCCCCTCCTTCTTCTTCCACTTGGAGCTGTTAGTGTCCTAGTTGGAAGGCTGTGCTGGAAAGTGCCTTGGAGCCGTGGGGGAGACAAACCCGTTGGAGGAAAAAGCAACTCTGGCCCAGGATCAACGCTGAGTTCGAAGGCTGGTGGAGGAGGAGTAACAGAAGGGCGATCGGTCAGCATTGCAACTTAAGGAGTCTCTGAACCCCGACAGCAGGTAGGGGGCCCTTTGCATGTCAAGTGTATGGTTTATGACCGGGTCCCGGGTGCTTGCTTTAATATGATATATTGTGTGAAAGGTGTAGATCGATGTGTTGTGATTGAGCGATTGTGCATGCAACTCCCAGATTGGTGGTATCTATGAATGGTTGAGGGTTGTGTAACTCCGTCCTTGAGTGCTTGTTAATATTTCTGTGATGCACGTTGTTGAAACATGAGACTGCTAAGTGAACACATGTGTGCGTTACCATTATTCCCGAATGCATGAGATGTGAATTGATACGTGATTTCCATTTTGAATGTTGTGTTGAAATGCATGCTGACTCTGTTAACAATGTCGAGTGGATGTGCTGTAATGTGGTTACCTTGGATGCTTGTTGTGGAATTGCATGAGATTGCATATATGAGATGACTCCCAGATTCCTGACCAGTTCCATGAGGACCCGTGGTAGCCGAGGGAGCTAGAGCTGGGTCTCGAGACGTCACGGGGTGACCGGGACCACACGGAAAGGGCTAGTGGACGGGGGGTCGAAAAGGCATCTGGAGTCGTATAAGATGATTTTCAGTCAGATTCCTGGCTAGTTCCATGAGGATCCATGGTAGCCGATGGAGCTAGAGCTGGGTCTCGAGACGTCACGGGGTGACCGGTGCCACACGGAAAGGGCTAGTGGACGAGGGGCCAGGAAGGAATCTGCACTGAAATCACTGTTTAAGTCGGATTCGCATGCATGAGTGTATGAGCATTGTTATTGAGATTATTATGATTTGCATGGATTGAATGATATGAGTGAATTCCGACTGAATGAATATGCATGTATTGATGTTGTTGCCGAATGCAATATGATGTTATGATTGAGGATGTATGTCATGGTGCAGTTTTTGATTGGGTGATGTTGTGTGACTCTATATTAATTGGTCGTGTATATATATTATTGTGGATTGAGCCATGTAAATTGTATAATTAAGGATTGAGGTATAATCCGAGTCAATAGCTATCATTTTATATGTGAAAGCTCACCCCTACACCATTTTCCAGCATGTGCAGGTTGGACTCGGAAGTGATGATCGGGCCTCAAGTCCGAGTGAGGTGCACTCCGACTGTTGAGTGCTTATATTGTATTTATTATGTCTGGTCAGTGTAGCCTTGGTCGGCTCTCATGTAATAGGATAACTAACTTATTGTTTATGAGCAATACCTATCAGAATTGTAAACAAGTACACGTATATATATATATATATTTTACATGGGTATAGTGTTAATTACATTGAATAACGAGTGTTGGTGAATGAATAATGCTGGGATAATAAGTATCCGAGTGTATGTCTGTATATACATATGTGTGTGGTTATAGTAGTAATATACGTTATATTGGTTGTGAAGTGGTGTTGAATAAATAATGTTAAGGTGATGAATTCCGAGTGGATTATTATTGTCTGTGCCGTTCCGAGCGAAGCTATAGTGTTGGCCTTCTTTTCCGAGCGGAGAAGACTTAAAAAGGATTCTGAGAAATCTCTTGGTGAACTTATTCTGTGTAGGATTAATGGGAGAATTTCCGAGTAATGCTAGGCTTGATTATTCCAAGTGAAAAATATGTGTAGATCCCGAGCGGGAAAGGGTTTAGATAATTCTGAGTGGAAACCCCGAGTGGGCCCTCTTCCGAAGAAGAGTTGTTGTAATGGTTAGATTGGGATGAATTCCAAGTGTACGATTTATATAATCCGAGTGAATGAGGTTCTACATCCCGAGTGGTTAAGATTAGATAAAGCCCGAGTAGGGCTTGACTTAATGATTTTCCCTGAGCGAATAAGTGTCATATGCCGTGTGGATCTAGCTGGAATGTTCTGAGTGACGAATGAGTATTGTGACCCCCTTTCCGAGTGAAGGAAGATCTAGGTATTTCCCGAGTGAATGAAGTGATAATGTGCCGAGTGAAGGATGAGTAATGTACCTCCGAGTGATCTCAGGTTGAAACACACTGGGTGGTGTTGATAGAGGAAATAGTCCGGGTAAGGGGAATTCATAGATTCCGAGTGAACTAGCTATCATTTTCTGAGTAAATGAATTGTATGATCTCGTGGAATAAAATAGGGGGTTGTGTAAGCTTCCGAGAGGAGTAAGATATGATAGGTTATTTCCGAGTGAATGGAACTCTGGATTCCGAGCGTTTGGATATCCGAGTGCGACTTCTCGCTTCAGCGAATGGAGGATTTTCTCCAGCGAGTGTGTGTGCACGGGAGGCTTTTGGGTTGTTCGCTTAAGCGAATAGTACTCCGCCCGAGCAAGTGGGCTGCCTCGCTCAAGCGTCCTGGGTCTCGCTGGAGCGAGTGAACACTGGTTGTTCGAGCTGTGACTTTCGCTGGGCCTTCTTGTGAAGGTTTTCCTTTCTTTTGGTCGGCTTTTGCCTTCTCTACCCTTACGCCGTTTTAATTCTATTCCAATTATTAACCTAGGCAGATATTGAATGATTTGTAAACTCTAAATTTTGGGAAAAATTTCCCCTGGTCTCGGTTTAAGTATAATTAAATTAAGGATGTTTCAATTTGGTATTAGAGCAGACCAAAAGGTCCATGGCCAAGGTTTGCCTACTGTGAGTGGGCGGTTGTGTGCAATATGACCGATTGGCATCATTGCCTGTAGTATTCCGTTGAATTTGATACATGATTAATCATGATTTGTGTGATTCTATGCTTCTGTGTTTTGTTATGGACGGTAGTGAGGGGTACTACTGTGGGGATATTGATTTGGGGGTAGAGGATTGTTACTACCCTGGTTCGGCTATTTATTGAATAAGAATTGTTCTAAGTGTGAGGTTGAATGAGAGAGGAAATAAAAGGAAAGGCGTTGAAACCTTCAGGTATTTTGAAACTAATTAATTGATTTGATCTCTTGGTGGGCCATGATAGTGGCTCGTAGTTGAGACATATTGATTAAATGGATTAGAACTCATATGTTGAGTTAGCTGAGTGAATAATATTGAAGGAATCCTCTAGTGGGTTAAATTTAAATTCTGTGATTGGTTATGCCATTTTTAAAGGATGTTTTATACCCTTGGCGCGTGAATCCTATATGGTATATGATGTAAATGATTGGTTGTAGATTGCTAAATTGGGAAATTTGAGTATGTGATAAATGAATGACATATGATGTATACGATATATAGTATAAGTGATGTGTTTCAGTTTCCTAAGTTGAACCTCTGGGTGTGTGATAAGTGAGTAAAGGTGAGATCGGGTATATGTTAAATTGGGATTGTGTCTCGGTGGTGATTAAAGAAACTGAGTGAATGATGGATTAGATGCTGGACCACTAGGTATGGTGACCCAGTTAATTGGGCATGATCATAAATGGATGAATGTGAAATAGAATACCTGTTTGATTTGAATACTGTCTCGGTTTTGGTGTGTGAAAATCGAGTGGATGGTATTAGGCTTTATAATATTAGGATATTTTGGGTGTGACCCACGATGGGTAAATGATGACCCCTTAGGAATTCTAAGTCTGATAATTTATTAATCTTGTGAGTTGTTGAGCCCGAGTAAAGCAATTGCGTAGTAACTCATTGAGGCTTGAATTACCATTATGTGATGATTTTATTGTGTGGTGATTTGGGTTAGACTCGGTGTTATGGTTGACAACCGAGTGAATTATTGATTGAATTGTGACCTATAATGTGTAGAAAACCGATTGGATTTAATGTGATCTTATATAGTCAGACCTTGTGGAATTAGACGCTATGGTGATCTGGGCTCGGTGGCAACTGGATGTTGTAGGTGTACTAGGTAACCACTGGAAATTCCGAGTCGGATAATCTGACTGACCTTATGGATTATTGAGCCGAGTATGTAATGGTATACTGAATTATTGAAGCTGAATTATCTTAAGGTGAAGTGTAGATAGTAAATAGGATACCCGATTGATAGTGATGGTAGGGTTGAAACCCGAGTACTTTTAGTACTGAGAGTAATGATTATGATGATTGTACCCCACTGGATTGTGTTTATGCTCGATGAATCATTAGGCTTAAAATTGATTGGTGACCTGTGACGAGCAATGAAATGAGGGATTATAAGGCTGTGGGGTCATGGTTGGTGATGAATGAGATTTTAAAGAAAAGAGGTATTTATTCGGTATGGGTTGAAAAGCCGATTGTTGATATGCCATTTTATGATGAGGTATATGTCCTGTATAGGCCAGAAGAATATTACCATTGTACTGTTTTACAGAAGTGATCAATGATTTTTATGATTGCTGTTGCGTGATATACCCTACGTGGTGCATAATGATGATGTTGATGTAGATGTATTGATTACAACGTGTGTGTGTGAATTGCCATTAATTTTCATGTGAATTAGTATTAGTTGCGTGAGTCTAGTCAGTGTGAGGCATGCTGTTCTGAGATGACTCTTCATACCATGGGTATTGTGGCAGCGTACACGTTGCAGTGACTATGTAATTGTTGTAACCCTATAGGAATGAGACGTCATCCTATAAGTTGGATGCAGCAATTCATGAGTCGGGCAGGTGAGGTTGTAGCTGCGTATGGTGATGGTGAGTCTATCAGGCTGTTCTGAGTGAACATGAGAGTTGTATTAAGTGAATAATAGGTGGTTATGTATCAAAATGTGGATAAGGGGTTTGTTTAACGTTGATGTGTCTACCTCCGGGAGGATCAGAGATTATTGGGTATGAATTGACTACTGAAATGATGGTAGTTATTAAAATAGATGGGTGATCAAGCCTGTCACTGGAATTGGAGTTTTATAAGGTTAACCGAGTGATACTGTAAGTTTAATAAGGGGACCAGGATCTTGAGCCAAGATAAATTATAAGGTGAGGATTTGCTCGGGAAAGATTAGTATATTCCGAGTGTGTGAAAGTGGAGATAGTTCCGAGTGAAATCCTTCTGGGAGAAAGAATTGCTGAGTGAAAATTATGATGTTCCGAGTGAAACATCGTTTTGGTCATCAATAAGGAGCTGTGTCCGAATAGCACTTCTGTGTTAGGCAAAATCAAAATGAAATATCCGAGTCGTGTGAATTTCGGGTGAAGTGTCTCGGAGTGTACCACTTCCGAGTGGATGGTACCGTGTGGAGCGGTTCTGAGTAGAAAGGTATTGAGTGTGGAATTCCTAATACCCGTGTGATGTTCCACCAAGTGATCTCTATCCAAGAGAAAAGTACTTCTGGTCGGAAAATGGAACTTCGAGTGTGCAAGTTTTCGAGTGAATTACCCAAGGGGGGGAAGTAGATACCGAGCGGTAAACTTATTCATAGCTGTGTTCGGGTGATGTTGAGCTGCTGAGTTTGAACTCAAATTTATATTTTGAGTAGGCCTGTATTCCGAGTGGAAATTGGGTAAATAGAAAGTTTCTGAGTGAAGGGTCTCCAAGGGGAGTAGATATCCAAGAGAAGGATTTATTTGAAATCGTACTCAGGTCAGCGATTGGGACTGCTGGGCTTGAACTCAGGTTGGTTTCGAGGTAGGCTTGAATTACGAGTAAATTTTGCAAGTGGAAGGATTTCCGGATGAGAACTGCCCTTAAAACCCTGATTGATATTTTGAGTGAGAGGGCCGAGTGACATTCTTGGGTTATAGGCATGAAGTTAGCCGAAGGAATGGTTAGGAATCTGAGATGTTAGAACCGAGTGTGGTGCCTGTACGAGGTAAATCCAGGCAAGTTGTGCTAATTGAAGCATATGGGAACTCGTTTGAGTGTTCATTTTGATTAAGAAAGAAATTTTGTGGTCAGATTTTGAAAATCCGAGGGTTTAATCTGAGATGAATCGGTCAGAAGTGAGTATTGGTGGGAATCGGTAATGTTGTTTACCGACTAGATTCTCCCCAACTGGATGAATAACATCTAGAATATGTCCCATGTGACACAATGTCGAGCCTATGCTTTGTGTGAGTTCATGGTCGTGCCGAGTGACTCATTGAGTCGGAGAACCCAATAATGTAAATACGCCGATCGGTGTTGAAAGCGTAAGGCCGAGCGGCCAAAGAACTGGAAAGTGCCAATGGCTAGGGTGAACTGGCAGAGTTGAATGGGGGTAACTACGTGGGAAATAGAATCCCGAATGTAATGAAGACTATGAAGAGTTGTTTTATTTATGCTGATTAGAAATTGCGAAGCAGTCGAAAACGTTGAGAAACGAAGAGTTGCAGTCGGAGCATGACTGTGGTATTCTGATCTGTTTGTTGAGGTAGTCTGAGTGAAAGAAAGGAATGTTATTCCGAGTCAATGATGACACTTCCGAGTGGAAATGTGTTAAGAATGATGTCTCGGTTTCTGGGTGGAGCGGTCAGTAAATTGCTTTGGAAGCCAATTATACCGACTGGAATTTAAGCAATGGATGAATACTTGAGGTGCATAGATGTGTAATTGCTTATTGTGGTATGACAGTGATTTTCCGAGTGGTTCATTGAGACTAAGTATGTGTTTGAATTTTGAGGACGAAATTATTTTGAGAGGGGGAGAACTGTAACATCCCGATTTTTAATTTAATTACCGATTGAGACTAAGCCATTAATTAAGGGTTAACTATAGAATTGGGATTAATGAATAATTAAACTAATTGCTGATTGGTTAGAAAATGATTGAATAAATAATGATAATAATAATAATAATGCCAGGCGAAAGGACGCATGTGTCCCTAAGGGTATAAGACAACTTCAACTCTCTCTTTCCTTCATTAATTCACGCTGGACAGCTCTTCTTGTGCATGCGTCTGGTCTCTCCTTTCCCTGTTTTCTCTTCTTCACTCTCATTCACGTCGAACAGTGAGAGAGTCGAGAGCTTCTGGGAGGAACATCAACGCGGCTCTGTTCCACTCCCTGTCCTCTTCTTCCTCTCCGTCGCCTTCTTCCCCCTCCTTCTTCTTCCACTTGGAGCTGTTAGTGTCCTAGTTGGAAGGCTGTACTGGGAAGTGCCTTGGAGCCGTGGGGGAGACGAACCCGTTGGAGGAAAGAGCAACTCTGGCCCAGGATCAACGCTGAGTTCGAAGGCTGGTGGAGGAGGAGTAACAGAAGGGCGATCGGTCAGCATTACAACTTGAGGAGTCTCTGAACCCCGACAGCAGGTAGGGGGCGCTTTGCATGTCAAGTGTATGGTTTATGACCGGGTCCCGGGTGCTTGCTTTAATGTGATATGTTGTGTGAAAGGTGTAGATCGATGTGTTGTGATTGAGCGATTGTGCATGCAACTCCCAGATTGGTGGTATCTATGAATGGTTGAGGGTTGTGTAACTCCGTCCTTGAGTGCTTGTTAATATTTCTGTGATACATGTTGTTGAAACATGAGACTGCTGAGTGAACACATGTGTGCGTTACCATTATTCCCGAATGCATGAGATGTGAATTGATACGTGATTTCCATTTTGAATGTTGTGTTGAAATGCATGCTGACTTCGTTAACAATGTCGAGTGGATGTGCTGTAATGTGGTTACCTTGGATGCTTGTTGTGGAATTGCATGAGATTGCATATATGAGATGACTCCCAGATTCCTGACCAGTTCCATGAGGACCCGTGGTAGCCGACGGAGCTAGAGCTGGGTCTCGAGACGTCACGGGGTGACCGGGACCACACGGAAAGGGCTAGTGGACGGGGGGTCGGAAAGGCATCTGGAGTCGTATAAGATGATTTTCAGTCAGATTCCTGGCTAGTTCCATGAGGATCCGTGGTAGCCGATGGAGCTAGAGCTGGGTCTCGAGACGTCATGGGGTGACCAGTGCCACACGGAAAGGGCTAGTGGACGAGGGGCCGGGAAGGAATCTGCACTGAAATCACTGTTTAAGTCGGATTCGCATGCATGAGTGTATGAGCATTGTTATTGAGATTATTATGATTTGCATGGATTGAATGATATGAGTAAATTCCGACTGAATGAATATGCATGTATTGATGCTGTTGCCGAATGCAATATGATGTTATGATTGAGGATGTATGTCATGGTGCAGTTTCCGATTGGGTGATGTTGTGTGACTCTATATTAATTGGTCATGTATATATATTATTATGGATTGAGCCATGTAAATTGTATAATTAAGGATTGAGGTATAATCCGAGTCAATAGCTATCGTTTTATATGTGAAAGCTCACCCCTACACCATTTTCCAGCATGTGCAGGTTGGACTCGGAAGTGATGATCGGGCCTCAAGTCCGAGTGAGGTGCACTCCGACTGTTGAGTGCTTATATTGTATTTATTATGTCTGGTCAGTGTAGCCTTGGCCGGCTCTCATGTAATAGGATAACTAACTTATTGTTTATGAGCAATACCTATTAGAATTGTAAACAAGTACACGTATATATATATATATATTTTACATGGGTATGGTGTTAATTACATCGAATAACGAGTGTTGGTGAATGAATAATGCTGGGATAATAAGTATCCGAGTGTATGTCTGTATATACATATGTGTGTGGTTATAGTAGTAATATACATTGTATTGGTTGTGAAGTGGTGTTGAATAAATAATGTTAAGGTGATGAATTCCGAGTGGATTATTATTGTCTGGGCCGTTCCGAGCGAAGCTATAGTGTTGGCCTTCTTTTCCGAGCGGAGAAGACTTAAAAAGGATTCTGAGAAATCTCTTAGTGAACCTATTCTGTGTAGGATTAATGGGAGAATTTCCGAGTAATGCTAGGCTTGATTATTCCGAGTGAAAAATATGTGTAGATCCCGAGCGGGAAAGGGTTTAGATAATTCCGAGTGGAAACCCCGAGTGGGCCCTCTTCCGAAGAGGAGTTGTTGTAATGGTTAGATTGGGATGAATTCCAAGTGTACGATTTACATAATCCAAGTGAATGAGGTTCTACATCCCGAGTGGTTAAGATTAGATAAAGCCCGAGTGGGGCTTGACTTAATGATTTTCCCCGAGCGAATAAGTGTCATATGCCGTGTGGATCTAGCTGGAATGTTCCGAGTGACGAATGAGTATTGTGACCCGCTTTTTGAGTGAAGGAAGATCTAGGTATTTCCCGAGTGAAAGAAGTGATAATGTGCCGAGTGAAGGATGAGTAATGTACCTCCGAGTAATCTCAGGTTGAAACACACCGGGTGGTGTTGATAGAGGAAATAGTCCGGGTAAGGGGAATTCATAGATTCCGAGTGAACTAGCTATCATTTTCCGAGGAAATGAATTGTATGATCTCGCGGAATAAAATAGGGGGTTGTGTAAGCTTCCGAGAGGAGTAAGATATGATGGGTTGTTTCCGAGTGAATGGAACTCTGGATTCTGAGCGTTTGGATATCCGAGTGCGACTTCTCGCTTCAACGAATGGAGGATTTTCTCCAGCGAGTGTGTGTGCACGGGAGGCTTCTGGGTTGTTCTCTTAAGCGAATGGTACTCCGCCCGAGCGAGTGGGCTGCCTCGCTCAAGCGTCCTGGGTCTCGCTGGAGCGAGTGAACACTGGTTGTTCGAGCTGTGACTTTCGCTGGGCCTTCTTGTGAAGGTTTTCTTTTCTTCTGGTCGGCTTTTGCCTTCTCTGCCCTTACGCCGTTTTAATTCTATTCCAATTATTAACCTGGGCAGATATTGAATGATTTGTAAACTCTAAATTTTGGGAAAAATTTCCCCTGGTCTCGGTTTAAGTGTAATTAAATTAAGGATGTTTCATATCAAGTCTCAATTTTTTATAGGTACTAAACCGCACCGCCCATCTTGCAACACCGATCATTTTCACCATAACAGCGGTAAACAACAAACAACATAATAGTGTTGCGGTCCAACCATGAATCATACCATGGCAGCTGTGATCCAAAGGACCACTAGGGACCCCTGTTCCTCAAAGAGCCATCCCCCACCGAGTCAGCCACATGCAGCTCCCTATAGCTAAGCATGGGTAGCTTTGTGACTCTACCATTGAGTCACTAGGGTAATTAACAACGCTTGTGCCCATAGCTGCCCTCCCACTGGCCAACTGGAGGAACCCTTAATATCCCTTACTGGCAGCTATGCAATATGCCATGGATGTAATGCAGGTGTAAATCATATGCAATCTCACACTATGCATCTTATCATGCCACTCATCAATCATCACTATCATCAACATCACCACCAAACTCTTAGTAGATTTTAATTTCATTGATTATTGTATTTGCATGTGATAACAAGTTTTGATAATGACAATGGAAACAAGCAATGGGAAGTCTTCAAAGAATCAAAAACAATTAGAGATATCATATAAAAGAAGAAAATGATCTCACAAAGGTTCAAGAGATGAAGAAACCAATGAATCAAACAAAAGGAAAGCAACCATGCATCATTAGATTCAAATGGATGACCAACAGGCATGAGAAAATGTCAAAATGAAGAGCCTAAATCGATTCAAGCACGAGTGAATCGATTCACAGCCCTGGAAGTCATAAAAATGAGAAACAGAATGGGTTGAATCGATTCACCATGACCCTGAATCGATTCACAGCCCTGGAAGTCACTAAGATTGCAAACAGTATGTCCTGAATCGATTCACAAGGACCCTGAATCGATTCACACAATGCTGACAGACCAGGAACCCAAAACAGAATGCTCTGAATCGATTCAAACAAGGCTCGAATCGATTCATTCGACTCTGGAACTCCAAAATGCATAAAACAGAATACTCTGAATCGATTCAAGGATCTACGAATCGATTCACATAGTGGGAAACACCACTAAATAGACAGACTTAAGTGGAAAACAAGCACTCAAATCCCACTATACGCAGAGCCATCATCTTGCAACGGCTAGGGGACTCCTCAACAGCTATCTTGGCTCTATAAATGCAAGAAGAACACAAGCACAAAAAACACCCAACAAGAACCAAGAAGCAACAAATCCTTAGCTCTATTTTGTGCTTTGTAAGCCTATTTCTTGTATCTTATACTTCACTTGTATATCCTCTCATCTTGAGAGTTAGAATTTGGGAGAGCTTTTCATTTGTATATCTGCTCTATTGAGAGAGTGTATTGATTGTAAACAAACACCAAACACAAGTTATTCACTCTAGGTTGAGTGGTTGTTCACTCTAGGTTGAGTGGTTACAAAGGTTGAGGATTCAACCTTTGGGATATTGTGAGACTGAGAGATTGGGTGGGTTGCCCTTGTACTTGTGAGGATTGGGTTCTTGAGTGTGGGACACTAGGAAGCCGCAGTTGCTCAAAGTTGTATCTCTAGTCTACAATAGTGGAAAATCCTCTAAGTGGGTTGCTTAGAGGCGAGACGTACACCGGATTGGGTGGAACTCGTTACATCGGTTTGCAAGCTTCTCTTCCTTACTCTTTTATTTTCATATACTGCATATTTGTTGATTGGTATTGTTTGGTTGAGAAGAGCATACTTGAACTTGCTTAATTTGTTACATCTTAGATATTGCACACCAAGTGTTTGCTAAATTGCCTCAGCTATATTTACCTCTTGTAGTGCATTGCATATCATTTTTACTTGCTTTCACTTGCATAATCTCATAAACTTGGTTATAGAAATCAATTTCAAAGGTATTCCAAGCAAAAGTTTTATTACTCAATTCACCCTCGCTCTTGAGTATTGAGGCCACTTGAACAACAAGTGGTATCAGAGCTTGACTCTTGGTAGATCAAGCTTAACAGCTTCAAGAGATTAAATGGCCTCAAGTTCTCAAAATGTTTTTCCCGAGGGTGGTGCGATAAATAGACCTCCCGCTTTCAATGGGGAAGGGTATGCGTTTTGGAAAGAAAGAATGAAAATCTTCATTCAATCAATTGACTTGAGAATATGGAACACCATTGAAAATGGTCCTTATATACCGATGCATACTATAGATAGCAAGAATGTTGAAAAACCTATAGATGAATGGACAAGCGAGGAAGGAAAGAAAGTCCAATATGGCTACAAGGCCAAAAATCTCATTACTATGTCTTTAGGACAAGATGAATTTTTCAGAATAATGACATGCCAAACTGCTAAAGAAATGTGGGATACTCTTCAAGTAACCCATGAAGGTACTAATGATGTAAAGGACTCCAAAATTAGTACCTTGACTAGCCAATATGAATGCTTTAGGATAAATTCAGGAGAATCTATTGTAGATATGCAGAAAAGGTTTACACTTATTATCAACCATCTTATTACTCTTGGCAAAGTATATACTAACAAAGAGCTTGTGCACAAAATTTTGAAAAGTCTTAGCAGGGAATGGCAACCTCTTGTCACAGCAATAAAACAATCTCCTAGCATCAATGAAATGTCTCTTGCAACACTCTTTGGAAAATTGCAAGAACAAGAGCAAGAACTTAAAGCATTGAAGCTAGCCGAGGAAGAGGAGAAATCCACCAAGAAGAAAGGGCTAGCCCTCAAAGCCACCTCCATGCATGAGGAAGAATCATGCAGTGACTTAGATGAAGAAGAAGAGTTTGGGCTATTCGTAAAAAGATTTGGAAGATTCATGAAGAACAAAAAGTTCCAAAAGAACTTTAAGCCCCAAGGTAAGAAACCTACCTCTAATGAAACTTCCTCTTCACCAAGTTGTTTTGAATGTGGCAAGGAAGGGCACTTCAAAGCCAATTGTCCAAACCTCAAAAAGAAAGGCAAGGACAAACAAAGAAGAAGAAGAGCCTATATTGCTTGGGATGAGAACGATGTGAGCAGCTCCGACGACTCGGAAGATGAGCAAGCCAATCTTTGCTTAATGGCAAATCACCAAGAAGAAGAGGATGAGGTAAACTTCCATGACTTAGATAAAGATGAATTACTTGATGCTCTAGAGGAACTATATGATAAATTTACAAAAGTTTCCAATAGACTTAAGGTGTCTAGAAAAACTAGTGACACTCTAGAGATGCACCTTATGGAGGTTTGCAAAGAGAATGAATGTTTAAAAGAAGAATTGAAAAATGCTCAAATATGTTCCATTAGTAAACCTTGTGATTTTGCTAAGAAATGTGTTGATCTAGAAAATAAAGTCCTAGATCTAAACAAAACCTTAGAGAAATTCACTAATGGAAGAGATAATTTGAATATCCTACTTGGGCAACAAAAATGCATGTTTAGTAAAACCGGTTTAGGATATGATCAAGAACATAGTAATCATAAAATGGAGAAGCACTATAAAAACTTCTTTGCACCACCAAGCAAATCCTCCTCACCTTTTATGAAATGCAATCATTGTGGTTCCAAAGGACATAGTGCTTATAAGTGTAGTGTTAGAAAACTAGGACCAAAGGTCTTAAGAAAGGTGTGGGTTCCCAAAGGGACATTACCACAAACTAACCTTAAAGGACCCAACATAAAATGGGTACCTAGTTCTCTAAACTGATTTTGTTTTGTAGGTATGCTTCAAGGCAAGCAACACCCATTGGTACTTGGATAGTGGGTGTTCAAAGCATATGACGGGAGACATAAGCAAATTTACATCATTCATTCCCAAACGAAAAGGAAGCGTCACCTATGGAGACAACACTAAAGGAAGAATCCTAGGCATTGGAAATATTGGTAAGAATTCTTCCACATCCATAAATGACGTATTGTATGTTGAAGGCCTCAAGCATAATCTACTTAGCATAAGTCAATTATGTGACAAAGGATATAGAGTTTTATTTGAATCCAATTGTTGTATAATTGAAAATAAGCTAAACAAAGAGGTCAAATTTGTTGGAAAAAGAATTGATAACATTTACATGATTGATGTGGATAGCTTGTCTACAAATGATGAACAATGCTTCATTTCTAAAGAGGATGAAACATGGCTATGGCATAGAAGAATAGCTCATATACATGTAGACCACTTGAACAAACTTGTTTCTAAAGATTTAGTGATTGGTCTACCAAAGCTTAAATTTGAAAATAGATTTTGTGATGCATGTCAAAAAGGAAAACAAGTAAAGGCATCTTTTCAATCCAAAAACATTGTTTCTACTCAAAAGCCTTTACAACTTTTGCACATGGACTTATTTGGACCATCCAAAATCAAAAGCTTTGGAGGTAATTACTATGGTCTAGTTATAGTAGATGACTATTCAAGATATACATGGACATTGTTTCTTGCTCATAAAAATGAAGCATATCATGCATTCAAGAAACTTGCAAAGATTATCCAAAATGAGCAAAATTCAAAAATCGCATCCATTAGAACCGATCATGGGGGAGAATTTGAAAATCAATCTTTTGAAAAGTTTTGCGAAAAACATGGTATTAATCACAACTTTTCAGCTCCTAGAACTCCACAACAAAATGGAGTAGTTGAAAGAAAGAATAGATCTTTAGTGGAGCTTGCTAGAACCATGCTAAATGAAAACAATATTGCAAAACATTTTTGGGCCGATGCAGTAAACACCGCGTGCTATGTTATGAATAGATGTTTGATAAGGCCTATTTTAAAGAAAACCCCCTATGAGCTTTACAAGGGTAGAAAACCCAACATTGCATACTTTCATATTTTTGGATGTAAATGTTTTGTGCTCAACAATGGAAAGGATAATCTAGGAAAGTTTGATGCAAAATCTGATGAGGCAATATTCCTAGGATATTCTCAATCAAGTAAATCTTATAGAATTTTCAACAAACAAACAAATACCATTGAGGAATCTATTCATGTTAAATTTGATGAAAATAGCCATAACCCTCCGAGAAAGGAAGATGTTGATGATCTTGTAGGTACCTTCCAAGAAATGAACTTGTAAGACAAAGAAGAAGAAGTCAACAATGATGGAGGTGCAGCACAAATTGAGAGACAACAAGAATGGGTAACTTTGAAGGATCATCCCTTAGACAAAGTCATAGGTGAAATGACTCAAGGTGTAAGTACTAGAAATGCTATTAGAAATACTTGTAATCACCTAGCTTTTGTATCCCAAATAGAACCCAAAAATATTGATGAAGCCATTATTGATGAACATTGGATGTTGGCCATGCAAGAAGAGTTAAACCAATTTGAAAGAAATGAAGTTTGGGAACTTGTGCCAAGACCCAATGATCATCTAATAATAGGCACCAAATGGGTTTTTAGAAATAAGCTAGATGAAAATGGTATAATAACTAGAAACAAAGCTAGACTAGTTGCAAAGGGATACAACCAAGAAGAAGGAATAGACTATGAAGAAACATATGCTCCCGTAGCTAGGTTAGAAGCCATTAGATTATTGCTAGCTTTTGCATGTTGTATGGATTTCAAACTGTATCAAATGGATGTCAAAAGTGCGTTCTTAAACGGCTACATTCAAGAAGAAGTTTATGTAGGTCAACCTCCCGGTTTTGAAAATCATAAATTTCCAAACCATGTCTTCAAATTGAGAAAAGCTTTATATGGTTTGAAACAAGCTCCAAGAGCTTGGTATGAAAGACTAAGCAAATTCCTTTTAGAACACAACTTTGAAAGAGGAAAGGTTGATACTACATTGTTTATAAAACGCAAACATAATGACATCCTCTTGGTACAAATTTATGTAGATGACATAATATTTGGTGCTACTAATGAAAATCTTTGTCAAGAATTTGCCAAGATTATGCAGAATGAGTTTGAAATGTCCTTGATGGGAGAACTCACCTTCTTCCTTGGACTACAAATAAAACAAGCCATTGATGGAACGTTCATTAGCCAAACTAAATACTGTAAGGAACCACTTAAAAGGTTTGGAATGGACAAGGCAAACGAGATAGCTACACCCATGAGCACATCCTGCTATCTAGACAAAGACGAAAAGGGTAAGGACATTGAAATCACCAAATATCGAGGTATGATTGGATCCTTACTGTATTTAACTGCGAGTAGACCTGATATTATGTTTACGGTATGCATGTGTGCTAGATATCAAGCATGTCCTAAAGAATCACATTTAACTACCGTAAAAAGAATTTTGAAATATCTTGTGGGTACTCAAAATGTTGGTTTATGGTATCCCAAAGGTGTTGAATGTAATCTTTTAGGATATTCTGATTCCGACTTTGCGGGGTGTAAGCTTGATAGAAAAAGTACTAGTCGTACATGCCATTTGCTTGGTAGTTCCCTTGTTTCTTGGCATAGCAAGAAACAAGCAAGTGTTGCATTGTCAACGGCTGAGGCAGAATATGTAGCAGCTGGTAGTTATTGTGCTCAAATTCTTTGGATGAGACAACAACTTCTTGATTTTGGTATTACCTTGAATAAGGTCCCCATTAAATGTGATAACACTAGTGCCATTAATATCTCGAAAAATCCAGTAATGCACTCTAGGACCAAACACATTGAGATTAGGCATCACTTTATTAGAGATCATGTGTTAAAAGGGGATTGTGTGCTTGAACATGTTGAAACCTCTAGGCAACTAGCAGATATTTTCACAAAACCCTTGGCTAGAGAGCAATTTATTTACATTAGAAGAGAATTGGGCATTCTTGATATGACAAATTGTGTTTGAGTGATCACTTCATCTTGTGTATTGATTGCGTGACACCTTTACTAGTGATTAATGCAAAAGAACCCCATGGAAATGGAGATTTAATGATCCTATATGGAATTCCTCATGCCTTGAATATATTGGAATGGAAAGAAATGAATTTTGGAGTGAAACAGCCCTTCGAATCGATTCAGCACCCCCTCGAATCGATTCAAAGACCTGTTGGTTCAAAAATCCTCAAAACAGCATCGTTCGAATCGATTCACACTCCCCTTGAATCGATTCAAACACCTGATGGTCCATATTCCCTCAAACAGAGAGGTTCGAATCGATTCACAGCATCCTCGAGTCGATTCACGCACCTGACCCTTCCATTTCTCTCAAATCAGTAACGCTCGAATCGATTCACCCATCCTTCAAATCGATTCACGCATCAGTTACTGCATATTCACGCTGATTCAAGTCTCTAAATCACACACTTCCTCATTTCACTCTTCCACTATCTCCCACTCTCTCTTCTCAAACCTCTCAACTTTTAATCTCCTCAACTTCTTCTCCAAACCTTCCACTCAAATCCTTCATCTTCCATGGCTTCTTCCTCTCAACCTCGCAAGAAGCAACGTGCAAACACTGCTGCAGCCTCCATGCCTCAACACTCTGATTTATCTAGATTATTCACTACCCAAAAGGATCTTGAAAGGTACCAATCTTCATTCTCTGAGAAACATCTCATTTCTCCTCATTGGCTTGATCTCCCATTCTTTGAAGCATCTGGACTTCCTCTACTCACCACCTTACATCAACAAGAGCTAGTTGGCTTCATGGCTCTTGAGGAAGTAGCAATCTACCCCGAACTGATTCGTGTATTCTACTCCACTTTACGCCTTCAAGATGCTCGCTATATTGCCCGAGTGAAAGGTAAGACTATCATTCTTGATAATGAGGTAATGAATCAAGTTGGCTTACTCCCTCTTAGCAACGCTTCCTTCCATGGCAAAGAACCTCCTCTTGCATGGAATTATAATCCATTGGAGGCAAGAGCTTTCTTTAATCTTGCAGGTCCCTCAAGCACGGTTGGCACCTTAAGTCTCCATCACCGCCTCTTGCACTTTGTCCTTGTCAAAATTCTCCTCCCCTCCGGTGGAAATTATGCAAGGCTAAATGAGGCCCAAATCTTGCTGCTCTGGGCAATTGTCAATGAGAAAAACATAAATTGGATTGACTTGGTTAGGCATCACATGATTGAAGCCCAAAACCTCGCTCATCTTCCATATGCCATACTCATTACCAAATTGCTCCACCATTTTAAAGTGGACTTGAAAAATGAAATCAAGGAAGTGGTTGGTCCCAAAGCACCTATTGGCAAATCTCATCTCACTAAGATGAATATTGTGGAATACCAAGGCAGGTGGCAATTTCTTAGGTGTCCCCGTCATGAAGTTGAAGATGACGCTCCTCCTCCTCCTCCACACGCTCCTACTGATGACCTTTTCACCAGACTCACTGCCCACCTGGACCAGCGCCTCAACTCCATGGAAGCAAACATCCACGCTCGACTGGACAGGATTGAAGCAAACATGGAAGAGCGATACACGGAGCTTGCCACCCAGATATCCAGCATCCACTTCCCACACCCATGATTGATCTTTACTTTTTTTCTTTCTATTTCACATTCAGACTTGGTTGTTTACTTTGGTTTATATTTTGGATAATTACTTTGGTTTGTGATTTGCACAATTATCTCGTCTGGTTAATTATTTTGGTTTATCTCAACTGCATCGCCTGCGATTATTACTCGATTTACTGCATACTCCCAACTTTTGTTTTTGATAATGACAAAGGGGGAGAGATAGAGAGATAGAGAGATACATGTGCGATATAGAGAGATACATGTGCGATATGATATATGTGCGATATATGTGAATGTGATACATATATATGAATGTGATACATGTGCGACATTATTTCAACGATTAAGATAATTTGATGGTTTTATTGAAAAACAAAGGGGGAGACATATTTCCCTAAAAGAAATAACTGTTTAAAACAGAGACATTAGTTTTCATAACTTGTTATTGGCTAATAAAAACCCCAAGAGATGGCCATTGGTTGTCATCATCAAAAAGGGGGAGAATGTATTTGCATGTGATAACAGGTTTTGATAATGACAATGGAAACAAGCAATGGGAAGTCTTCAAAGAATCAAAAACAATTAGAGATATCATATAAAAGAAGAAAATGATCTCACAAAGGTTCAAGAGATGAAGAAACCAATGAATCAAACAAAAGGAAAACAACCATGCATCATTAGATTCAAATGGATGACCAACAGGCATGAGAAAATGTCAAAATGAAGAGCCTGAATCGATTCAAGCACGAGTGAATCGATTCACAGCCCTGGAAGTCATAAAAATGAGAAACAGAATGGGTTGAATCGATTCACCATGACCCTGAATCGATTCACAGCCCTGGAAGTCACTAAGATTGCAAACAGTATGTCCTGAATCGATTCACAAGGACCCTGAATCGATTCACACAATGCTGACAGACCAGGAACCCAAAACAGAATGCTCTGAATCGATTCAAACAAGGCTCGAATCGATTCATTCGACTCTGGAACTCCAAAATGCATAAAACAGAATACTCTGAATCGATTCAAGGATCTACGAATCGATTCACATAGTGGGAAACACCACTAAATAGACAGACTTAAGTGGAAAACAAGCACTCAAATCCCACTATACGCAGAGCCATCATCTTGCAACGGCTAGGGGACTCCTCAACAGCTATCTTGGCTCTATAAATGCAAGAAGAACACAAGCACAAAAAACACCCAACAAGAACCAAGAAGCAACAAATCCTTAGCTCTATTTTGTGCTTTGTGAGCCTATTTCTTGTATCTTATACTTCACTTGTATATCCTCTCATCTTGAGAGTTAGAATTTGGGAGAGCTTTTCATTTGTATATCTGCTCTATTGAGAGAGTGTATTGATTGTAAACAAACACCAAACACAAGTTATTCACTCTAGGTTGAGTGGTTGTTCACTCTAGGTTGAGTGGTTACAAAGGTTGAGGATTCAACCTTTGGGATATTGTGAGACTGAGAGATTGGGTGGGTTGCCCTTGTACTTGTGAGGATTGGGTTCTTGAGTGTGGGACACTAGGAAGCCGCAGTTGCTCAAAGTTGTATCTCTAGTCTACAATAGTGGAAAATCCTCTAAGTGGGTTGCTTAGAGGCGAGACGTACACCGGATTGGGTGGAACTCGTTACATCAGTTTGCAAGCTTCTCTTCCTTACTCTTTTATTTTCATATACTGCATATTTGTTGATTGGTATTGTTTGGTTGAGAAGAGCATACTTGAACTTGCTTAATTTGTTACATCTTAGATATTGCACACCAAGTGTTTGCTAAATTGCCTCAGCTATATTTACCTCTTGTAGTGCATTGCATATCATTTTTACTTGCTTTCACTTGCATAATCTCATAAACTTGGTTATAGAAATCAATTTCAAAGGTATTCCAAGCAAAAGTTTTATTACTCAATTCACCCCCCCTCTTGAGTATTGAGGCCACTTGAACAACAATTATCGCCATTGTTTCAAATTTTAGGGTGGCATTCACAACATTTTCCATCAACACAATTCCAACTCATAAATACAAGTTTATACTTGCATCAATCACAATGGCATCAACAATCATCAACAACAATATTCATCAATCCTTTATCAATATTTAAGGGTATGCCCAACAACAATATCCATTTTCATTTAACAACAACATTCATCATTCAATATTTATGGTGAACATACATACATTCACAACAACACAAGGAAACATTTGCCCTAAAGTCTCATGACAATTATCAATCACCACAAATCATACCACTAATATTCCAAATGCATATTACACATTTTCCAAGTAGAATAACATCACAACATCTAACATCACAATTTATCAATAGAACATAGACAACGCAAACATGTGCAATGTCACATATAATAATCAACCAATACTCAACTCATGCATTTAGAATATAAACTCCTCTCCTACATCAAGAGAATTAATCCAAGCGATTCAACGGTCCCGCCTCGTCATTCGGAATAAATCCTACATTAACATATATACAAATCTCAATCAATTAGCCTATCAAGGCATTAATTTCAAATTCTAAATATTTACCATTATATCTAAAACACATAACATGTCTTAAACATGTTATAAAGACCAATTTTCTTATTTTGTTAGGTTTTGAGAATTCCTTCCCATTAATCCATATTCTCTAAAATCAAATGACCACAAAATAACTCCTAAGTCACCAACACACTAAACACCACTTCTACTAACTTCACCAGCTTAGTGCCTTCCACCTTCTCTTAATTTTTGAAACTCCAAACATTAATAATTAGTGTTAACCATTCCAAAATTCATTTCCTTATCCAAAATCATTCTTAAGACAATGAACCCCAAATTCATCAAATTTCACCAAAAGCCCCAATTTCCATATGTTAGGGTTTTTATAAAAAATTAGCAAACATCAATTCTAATCATTTCTTTGCATCACTTAGGCATTTCCAAGACAACAATAACAACAAAATTCCCAATGGTTATCTACCCTAGGATTTGGGTTCCACATGCATACATTCATCAAAACTACACTTAATCTTCAACTATAACACTTCAACAACCTCAAAACCACTAACAAAAACCATGGTATGATGAAACCTTACCACTTTGTCTAAGCATAAAGGGGAGCACAAAAATGAGAGGGAAAAGAGAGAAGATGAACCAAGCTTTGCCTCAATGTTCCATTAGACTTTCATGAATCCAAGCTTAAATGTTGAATTTGATGAAAAATGGGCATAAGAGGTGGTGGGCGGTTTTGGGTTAGGAGTAATGAAGAAGAAGAAGAAAAATGAAGGGTTGAGGGAGTGTTGAGAGAAGCCACTGAAAATTGAAAGGAAGAAGGAAAGAGAAATTGCAAAATTGGTCCCTGTCCAATGGTCAAAAGGGTGCATTATCTTACTTTTTCCAATGGTCAATAATTTCCTTTATCCATTGTGTAAAAGAGAGTGGGAAAAGTCACACGGTCAAATAGAGAGGGAAAATGGGAATTTGCATTTTCTTTTTAATTCCATTTGGCTCATATTTTCACCGTTTATTAACATATGTTGTGTCCGAATAACTGTCTCCTCAATACCAAAAAATATTTTAACCATACCACCATAACCACAATAAGTTTTTAAATATTCTAGACCCATCAAATATCCAATTTGACTTAGTGGGTCCCACACCATCCTTAATTTACCGATAAATCATAATCAGTGTCTAATTAATTTTCCCATATATATTGGGCCACAAATAATTAATTACTATCTTCTAATATATTTATTTCTCTAAAATTTGGGATGTTACACATACCAGTGTACCTACGCTAGGCCACTGTTCATGTTAATTTTCATGTTCTAGAAGCCCAACATCAGTACGCCAATATTACACCCTTACCTACACTCAGTTAGAAAACTATATTAGAAGGTCAGTGTAACTACACTTACCATTAGTGTGCTTACATTGAGCTGACCAAAAGACCAGCATGCCAACATTACACTTACGTTGTATCTTACGCTTAAACTGAATGATAAAATAGAGGACTAACGTGTCAACGCTACCAACCAACGTGCCTACGCTGGCTTGATCAGAGCTGACCAAAAGACCAGCGTACTCACACCATACTTACGCCCATATTTACGTTAGAATTAATTGCATCAGGTATGAGTCTTGGATACCAGCGTGCCTACGCTGTAAGGTAGAGTACCTACGCGTAAAAGGAAGGACAAAGACCAAATATTCAAGCAGAAAGTCAGCGTGCTCATGCTGACTAGGAGCGTACCTACACATAAGAGACGATTCAGAGCAAGGATCAAGCAAAAAATTAGTGTGCCTTCATTGGTGAGTAGCTACTTACACGCACTTATGAGGGAATTAGAATAGCCTTTTAAAATTCTGTTGTGCTGAGTTATATTTTTGTTAATTTAATTTTGTTATTTATTTGTAAGTCCTTTAGGGGCAATTTCATAATTCTTTTAGTTAGTAGTTGTTAGTTAATTTTAGTTGATATATATAGTTTTAGCTATGTAAATTATACACAAGTTTAAGATTAGAGATTCACTTTTCAGATTTCAAACTCTCTCTATAGTTTTCTCTTTCTAAATTTTCTCAAATTTTCATTATGTCTTCAATCTCTATTTCCATTTCTTCTCCTTCCATAGATTTCTAAATCCATAAGGTTGGAGTTTGCTGAGCTTCAATGGAAATCAAGCTTTGTGGTTGAAGCTAGTTTTAGTTAAAGCATGTCAAAACACTGCAAGGAGTGGTTCTTCAACTCTGAATTAGAAGATTTAAACTTATTTTGAGCTTCTCTACTGAGAGGAATCATGGGTAAGAGCTCTGGTATACTCCTTGAAACTTCATTACTTTAGGCCTAAGAATTTAGGTGAATAATTAGGGTTCACGTCTAATTTCACATTAGCTTTCAGTGTATAAAACACTTAGGAATTAAGGTTTATATACAGTGAACTAGCATTAATCACCTAAGGAATTAGGGATTAGTCATCTATGGAATTTAAAACATGCCTTTAACTAAAGTTTGCATCTTATTTATATGAGTTTTGATTGATATTGAATACTGAAGCTGATTCCAACTTGTTCTTAATTTTGTGTTTCATATTCTTACTTTTCTTGCATGTTAATTACTGAATTTGCATATTAAAAATTACAAAAACATCAAATCAAAAATATAAAAATATCATGAATTATTCACATTTGTTGTTTGGTTCAGATAGTATCAGTCCTAGGTTGTGGTAATTACCACAATCCCTATGGGAATGATACAAATATTCTATTTTTTAACGATTGGTGCGCTTACCATAAAATTCTTCATCCGATAAGAATGCATCAAGTTAATGACGCTGTTGCTGGGGATTGTTGAGTAATATGAATAATCCTTGGAATGGTACTAGACTAAACCACTTTTATTTTTGTTGTTAGCTTAGTTGTAATTCTGTTTGTTAGTTAGTTTTAACATTAGGAAGTATTAGCAGTAAAGTAGAGTAGAGTATATCTAGTTTTCTTGTGTGAATTTAGTATATGCAGGTTAAGTATAAAGAAGAACCATTCTTCTTTGATCCTGATATCAATTTACTTGCAAGAAGGTTACATAAAGAAAGAAAATTAAGAGATCAAGATAAGATGGAAAATAGGAGAGTTACACTTGGTGATTACTCTAGGCCAATTGAGGAGGGGATGCAATCTAGCATTCTCAGGCCACCAATTATAGTAAATAATTTTTAGTTAAAACCAACATTATTGCAATTGGTAAGAAATAATCAGTTTAGAGGAAGTGAAGTTGAGGACCCTAATTTACATTTAGCCAATTTCCTCTAAATCTATGACACAATTAAGATAAATAATGTTCCCAATGAAGCAATCCGACTAAGATTGTTTCCTTTTTCTCTTTAGGATAAGGCCAAGGTGAAACATCCTTACTTAATTAAAAATAAGACCGAACAAGGAAAATTTTTCCCAAAATGAAACCAACGGAACCAGGCATAATAGAGAAGGTAAAGGAGGGTAAGGGAAATAAAACCCAATTCTAATGCAAACAGCGGAAGAAGAAGCGCCTAAGCGAGCCCAACACAACGCTCGCTCGCTCAGGCGAGGGCCAACACGCTTGAGCGAGACAGCTCAACTCGCTCGGACGAAACACAATTCGCGTAAGCGAAACCAATTAAAGACTTTCCTTTCCTCTCCTACTCGCTGGAGCGGACATTTAGTCACTGAGGCGAGTAACTCCCCTCGGGTTTTCCTTCACTCGGAGTCAGAATCTAAGTTCACTCAGAAATGTCTTATTCTCACCACTTCCTTGTGTATTCTCCCACTCACACCCATTTTATTATTGGGGATTCACAACTAAGACTCACTTGGAATGTTGACTCCTACAATCCCTTCACTCGGGAATGTTTTCCGTACCCATCTCTCGGGAATATAGTCTACATCACACTAAAGCTTTCTCACCAAGTCAGATTCTACCTAAGAATCGTATAACTTTACTCACTCGGAAATACTCTAATTTCCCGCCACTCGGAGTATAGATAAATTCCTCTACATGCAAAGGACCTTGCAAGACTAAAATCTCCTCCCTATTATCTAGGTCATACTCTCTCTCTACTAAGTTTACTACGGCAGGCTTACACGAATTCGCATTGCCAATTCAATCATCAGGGAACATTCACTCGGTTGATTTCCACTCGGAATCACCAAAATACTCTTAGCCGTAAAATTGTATCAAGGAAACCTTTCGCTCCATAACCCGTTGATTAATGTACACAACCCAAACATTCATACACAGCATAGGATGAACATGCAGTATAATATATATATATATAGAAATGTCTACATGCACATTGTCATATTCTTCATCCAAAAAGTGTTTAGTTCGAATATAATTAAACAAGGACCAAAATGTGAGCTGGCCAAGGCTATGACTGAACCTTATGTACAGTATATACATATACACATATAATTCCATAGTACACAACACTTCACATGGTATGTAGCTTTCCCATCATTCGCCATCTCGTGTGATGTTCACTGAAAAATAACCACAGTAGGGGTGAGCTTTTACATATAAAATGATAGTTAGTGACTCGGCATCAGCATTAGCACACACACACGTGTTCACTCGAGTTGCACTCAATTTAAATTAAAGCCATGCAGACTTTGATATTTCCAATAACATACACTCACATACATATTACGTGAAGCTCATTTTCATTCATACAAAAGCATGCATCAACTCATTCGAAATTCATTCATATCACTCCCGAGTCATATAAATCGTACTATTCTAATTAACGTTGATTTTCAGTTACAGGTTCCCTTACTGGCCTCTCGTCCATTAGCCCTTCCCGCGTGGTACCGGCCTCCCATTGACGTCTCGAGACTTAACTCTAGCTCCCTCGGCTACCACGAGCTCTCACAGGATCTAGCCAAGGGTCTGTAGCTAGAGATCATTTCTTTGGGGTTCCTCACCTTCCACGGGTCACCCCGTTCCTATACATGCAGCTTATGTGTTTTATCAGCGAGCATCCTCGATTATCCGACACGTTCCTCGTAACCATTAGAGTCATAACCGATCCAACATAGTTCCTACATTCACTCGTCAATCGCACCAGCATACACATCAATCAAACAGTTCATGTTTATGACATCCCAGATGAAATCAACCAATAGCCACACATACATATCCTCTCGGTATTAACAATAATAGGAACATGCATCACACGCGTTTATGTGTAAATAACTATCAGAACCCAGCACAATAACCCCGAACACATGCATATAGATGTATAACTATTAACAGGGCTCTACCATCATACATATGGTATCCAAGAATTAATAATCATGCATTGTACACAGTCATCATAAACATATTCGTACACACGTAAGGCAACACGTTCATCCGGTACCGTCCATAAACCATGCATTTGACATGCAAGCGCCCCCTACCTACTGAAGGGACTCGAGAAGCTCTTCTATTTCCTGATGTTTAGTCCGATGCTCTATTTGCTTTGTTCAGTATTCTCACTCGTTCAGTCCCCCCCTCGAACACAGTTGTACTCTACAATCGGCTCGGGGACAGGAAGTTGTTCTTCTCCTATCTCGACGATCGTCCTTCACCAATCGAAGGAGGCTCCAAATCCTCTGCAACACCGTCGTCGCGAGCTTGCAGAACAGAGGACAGAGGAGAAGAAGAACAAAGAAGAAGAAGAAAAGTGAACAAAGAGAGGAGAAGTAGAGGAAGAGGAATTAGAATGAACAACAATAGTGGGTTCCCAAATATATATGCACCGAAGAACGAAGGAAGTGGGGTGGGAAAACGTGAAGCAGCAGCTTCCACACGTGGGACATACACACACAAATCACAATCAATTAGTCATTAATCTAATTCTTAAGTTTAAAATTAATTAATAAGAAATTCATACTTGTGTAATTATTTTTAGTTTAGTGGCTTAATCTCATTTGGTAATTAATTTTTAAATCGGGATATTACAATTCTCCCATTCTCAAAGAATTTCGTCCTCGAAATTCAATCGGTGACTCACCTTAAATAAACAACTCGGGGTACTGCTGCCTTATGGCATCCTTGCGCTCCCAGGTATAAGAGGTACACCCGTTTTATTGCCATGCTACCTCAACCAGTTGTACATCCTTGCTCCTTAAGCGTTTTACCGACCGGTCCACAATTCTAGTCGGTGTTGCTACTGTGGTTAAGTCCTCCTTGATCTCCACTTCATCATCCAACATTTCATGAGTGGAATCGGGTAGATACTTCCTTAGTTGAGACACATGAAACACGTTATGCAATCTGGATAGGTGAGTCGGTAATGCTATTTGGTATGCTACAGGACCGACTCGCTCCAATACTTCATAGGGTCCAATGTATCGAGGGTTCAACTTCTTACTCTTCAAGGCTCGTCCGACTCCTTTACTCGGTGAAATCTTCAGAAACACCCTATCCCCGACTGAAAACTCCAGTGGTTTGGTTCGTTTATCATGGTAGCTTTTCTGCCTGTCCTGAGATGCCTTCATCTTTTCTCTAATTACTTGGATCTGTTCTGAGGTTTGTTTCACAATTTCCGGCCCCAATAGTAAACTTTCACCTGTTTCCGACCAACAGAGTGGGGTTCGGCATTTTCGACCATACAGTGCTTCATAGGGTGCCATACCAATACTGTTGTGGTGACTATTATTATATGTAAATTCGATTAAGGGAAGGTACTGCTCCCAACTACCACCATGCTCCAACACGCACGCCCTTAATAAGTCCTCCAGACTTTGTATCGTTCGCTCGGATTGTCCATCCGACTGGGGATAGTAGGCGGTACTTAGCCAAAGTTTCGTGCCTAATTCTTTGTGCATGCTTGTCCAAAACCGGGACGTGAATCTAGGATCCCTATCCGACACGATAGAAGTCGACACACCATGCAGTCGGACAATTTCTCGGATATAGATCTGGGCTAACTTTTGTAATGGGTATTTCATGTTCACAGGCAGGAAGTGTACACTTTTTGTCAGTCGGTCAACAATGACCCAAATGGCATCATAACCCGCTTGGGTTTTCGGCAATCCCATTGCAAGTCCATAGCAATCGAGTCCCATTTCCATACGGGGATCACAAGGGGTTGCAACGCACCATACGGTTTCTGGTGTTCAACCTTCGACTTCTGACAGGTGACACACCGAGCCACATATTCCGCTACATTCCTCTTTAATCCGGGCCACCAGAATTGTAGTTTTAGATTGTGGTACATCTTTGTAGTACCCGGGTGGATACTTAACAGGCTCTTGTGGGCTTCATCAAGCACCATCCTCCTTAATTCACCTTCACTCGGCACATATATCCTATTCTTCACTCGGAAAATTCCATCCGATCCCTCGGTCAGAGACAAGTCCTTACCCTTGGCCTAAGTCTCCTTCATTTTAGCCAGGTAGGGATCTGACTTTTACTGTTCAAATACCAGTCTCAGGAACTCATTGGCAATCTTCAACGTACCGAGCGTTATCCTCCGAGACGAAGGGACGTCAAAATACAAATTCATCTCAGAATTGCTCCAACAACTCCACTTCCTTCACCATCATCACTGCCACATGGAGGGATTTCCGACTCAATGCATCGGCTACAACGTTCGCCTTACCCGGATGATACTTCAGCTCGAAGTCGTAATCCTTTAAAAACTCCGTCCATCTCCTCTGCCTCATGTTCAGTTCTTTCTGGTCGAATAAGTATTTGAGACTCTTGTGGTCGCTGTACACCTCAAATTTGGAACCGTACAAGTAATGCCTCCATATCTTTAATGTGAATACCACAGTTGCCAATTCTAAGTCATGGGTCGGATAATGCTCCTCGTGCGGCGTCAATTGCCGAGAGGCATAGGCTATCACTCGGTTCTTCTGCATTAACACGCACCCCAGGCCGAGTCCCGACGCGTCACAGTAGACCACGAAATTCTCTTGCAAATTTGGCAATGCCAATACTGGAGCGGTTGTCAACTTAGTCTTTAACTCTCGAAAACTGCTCTCACACTCAGAACTCCACATGAAAGGGGCATTTTTCTGAGTCAACTTGGTCAGTGGCAACGCAAGCTTAGAAAAACCTTCAATAAATCTTCTATAATAGCCAGCTAAACCCATGAAGCTTCTTATCTCTGAGACTGACTTGGGTCTCTCCCATGCCATTACAGCTGTCACCTTCGAAGGATCTACCGAGACGCCTTCCTTGGAAATTACATGCCCGAGAAAGTGGATCTTATCCATCCAAAAATCAAACTTCGAGAGTTTTGCAAATAGCTGTTTCTCCCTCAATATTTGAAGTACCGAACGGAGGTGTTCTTCATGCTCCTCAGGGTTCTTGGAATAGACTAAGATATCGTCAATAAAAACTACTATGAATCGGTCTAAATATGGGTGGAAGATGCTGTTCATGTAATTCATGAATACAGCAGGGGCGTTTGTCACACCAAACGGTATTACACATACTCGTAGTGGCCGTACCGAGTCCTGAAGGTAGTCTTAGGAATATCCGAGTCCTTCACCCGGATTTGGTGGTATCCCGATCGTAAATCAATTTTTGAGAAGACTGTAGCACCGCGTAGTTGGTCAATTAAGTCGTCAATCCTGGGCAGCGGGTACCGGTTCTTAATCGTGAGCTTATTTAGCTGTCGGTAGTCTATACATAGCCTCATGCTGCCATCCTTATTTTTAACAAGTAACACCGGTGCGCCCCATGGTGAGACACTCAGTCGAATGAACTATTTTCCGAGTAACTCATCCACTTGCTTTTTCAACTCAGCCAATTCTATTGGGGACATTCTATAAGGTGTACTGGAGACTGGCTCGGCTCCAAGAATCAAGTCTATAGAGAATTCAACTTCTCTGTTTGGAGGGACTCCCGGTACATCCTCCAGAAACACCTCGGGAAATTCACAAATAGTCAGAATATCGTTCACTCGGGCTCTACTCTCTCCCTCAGTTAAGCAAAGCATCATAAATATCTGAGCTATACCTTGTACCGCGTAGTCATCATTGATCTGCCTCGGAAAAATTATTCTTTGGTTTTGACAGTCCACCAATACCTTGTTGGCTGAAAGCCAATCCATGCCCAACACAATGTCAAGGTCTTTCAAAGGCACATATACCAAATCGAAGGTGAAACTCCGATCGCCCAACGTAAAGGTTACATCTTTACACATCATTGATGTCAACACTTTAACGCCGGTCGGATTAGCTACCTCCAAAGTCCGATTCATATACACAGTCGGTACTTTCAAACGTCTCACACAATCGTCAGCAATAAAGGAGTGGGTAGCTCCAGAATCAAAAACTACATTAAGTGTATATCTACCGAGTGAGCACTTACTTTGCACCAAGTCATTCGCTTGTGCAGCTTCTTTAGTGTTGATGGCGTAAACTCTCCCAGTAGCCAGTTGGTCGGCATTTCTTTTCCCGTCGCTTGGGGCAAACATCATGTTTCCTCGAGTTCCATTGCCTCTGCCCCCAGCTCCGCGGCCACCATTTCCACAGCCTCTCCCTCGAAAGCCTCCATGATGCACGTTGGCATTTGCTTGGTGTAATTAAGGACAATCGGGGCGAATGTGCCCCTTCTCATTGCAATGAAAACATATAACATCTCCTCCACTATCACAATTCTGAGCAAAGTGGTCGCCACCATATTTGAAACACTTGCCATATTTTGGACGTCCACCAGTCTGACCCCCTTGGTTACCCCGACCTTTATATCTAGTGGAGGGTCCACTTCTTCCAACCTTACCTGATCTCTTGAAGCGTGACTTCTGAGGCCTCAAGGAGGGGTCTGCCTTACTGCTCTGGCCTGAGTTGGCCTTGTCATCTTCTTCAAAAATCCTGCATTTATTCACCAGCACCGGGAAGCTTTTAATTTCCTGGTGTCTGAAAGCTCTTTTAATGTCTGATCTCAGTCCGTTCTCAAATTTGAGGCATTTGGAACTCTCAGTCCCGGGTTGTTGGAAGGGCGGATAAAACAGACACAATTCTTCAAATCTGGCTGCGTATTCTTCTACAGACATGGAACCCTGTTTCAATTCCATAAATTCCAGCTCCTTCCGACTCCTTATCGTGTCGGGGAAATATTTTTCCAGAAAGCACGTTCTAAAATTCTCCCAGACTAGTTGGATGCCCGCGTCAGTCAGTCACTTTTTGGTGATTTTCCACCAATTTTCTGCTTCGTCTCACAGCATGTACACTGCACATTCAACCTTCTGGGCCTCAGTACAATGAAGGCCCCCAAAAATTCTCTCCAAATCTTGAGTCCACTTGTAAGCTGCTTCGGGATTAAATCCCCCTTGAAAATCACTCGGCTTCCTCTTCAGGAAGCGATCCAGTACTTGGCCATCTTCGGTTCGAGGCTGGTTCTGCCTCTCGAACACGTCAACAAAACGCTGGAAGGCCATGGCTATGGCTTCCATACTATGATGATTCGCCATAACTTATCCTGAAATCAACACCCCTTTCAAGGATAAGTTTACAAAATTGCTTACTACCGGTCGGATTTCAGCCCAACATTCAACAACTATAACACATTATCATACAATTCCTTTAACATCACGTAATTAATCGGACAGGATAGGAACAATCCTCTACCCTCAGAACAACATCTCATAAACACATGGCCATACAATAATACTTAATTAGGCATCAAAGCCCTCAGATATTACAAACAATTTATGACAACTTGTCATAGGGTACATTACCGCTTAATAGGAGTAAGCATACCTTGGCCTTGGACCTTTTAAGTTCGCTCTGATACCAAAATGAAAGATCCTTACTTAATTAAAAATAAGACCGAACAAGGAAAATTTTTCCCAAAATGAAACCAACGGAACCAGGCATAATAGAGAAGGTAAAGGAGGGTAAGGGAAATAAAACCCAATTCTAATGCAAACAGCGGAAGAAGGAGCACCTAAGCGAGCCCAACATAATACTCGCTCGCTCAGGCAAGGGCCAACACGCTTAAGCGAGACAGCCCAACTTGCTCGGGCGAAACACCATTCGCGTAAACGAAACCAATTAAAGACTTTCCTTTCCTCTCCTACTCGCTGGAGTGGACATTTAGTCGCTGAGGCGAGTAACTCCACTCGGGTTTTCCTTCACTCGGAGTCAGAATCTAAGTTCACTCGGAAATGTCTTATTCTCACGACTTCCTTGTGTATTCTCCCACTCACACCCATTTTATTATTGGGGATTCACAACTAAGACTCACTTGGAATGTTGACTCCTACAATCCCTTCACTCGGGAATGTTTTCCGTACCCATCTCTCGGGAATATAGTCTACATCACACTAAAGCTTTCTCACCAAGTCAGATTCTACCTAAGAATCGTATAACTTTACTCACTCGGAAATACTCTAATTTCCCGCCACTCGGAGTATAGATAAATTCCTTTACATGTAAAGGACCTTGCAAGACTGAAATCTCCTCCCTATTATCTAGGTCATACTCTCTCTAGTAAGTTTACTACAGCAGGCTTACCCGAATTCGCATTGCCAATTCAATCATCAGGGAACATTCACTCGGTTGATTTCCACTCGGAATCACCAAAATACTCTTAGCCGTAAAATTGTATCAAGGAAACCTTTCGCTCCATAACCCGTTGATTAATGTACACAACTCTAACATTTATACACAGCATAGGATAAACATGCAGTATAATATATATATATATATAAACGTCTACATGCACATTGTCATATTCTTCACCCGAAAAGTGTTTAGTTCGAATATAATTAAACAAGGACCAAAATGTGAGCCGGCCAAGGCTATGACTGAACCTTATATACAGTATATACATATACACATATAATTCCACAGTACACAACGCTTCACACGGTGTGTAGCTTTCCCATCATTCGCCATCTCGTGCGATGTTCACTGAAAAATAACCACAGTAGGGGTGAGCTTTTACATATAAAATGACAGTTAGTGACTCGGCATCAGCATTAGCACACACACACGTGTTCACTCGAGTTGCACTCAATTTAAATTAAAGCCATTCAGACTTTGATATTTCCAATAACATACACTCACATACATATTACGTGAAGCTCATTTTCATTCATACAAAAGCATGCATCAACTCATTCGGAATTCATTCATATCACTCCTGAATCATACAAATCGTACTATTCTGATTAACGTTACAACTACATGCATGCCTGCGGATCTGACTTAGACAATGATTTTCAGTTACAGGTTCCCTTACTGACCTCTCGTCCATTAGCCCTTCCCGCGTGGTACCGGCCTCCCATTGACGTCTCGAGACTTAACTCTAGCTCCCTCGGCTACCACGAGCTCTCACAGGATCTAGCCAAGGGTCTGTAGCTGGAGATCATTTCTTTGGGGTTCCTGACCTTCCACGGGTCACCCCGTTCCTATACATGCAGCTTATGTGTTTTATCAGCGAGCATCCTCGATTATCCGACACGTTCCTCGTAACCATTAGAGTCATAACCGATCCAACATAGTTCCTACATTCAGTCGTCAATCGCACCAACATACACAGCAATCAAACAGTTCATGTTTATGACATCCCAGATGAAATCAACCAATAGCCACACATACATATCCTCTCGGTATTAACAATAATAGGAACATGCATCACACGCGTTTATGTGTAAATGACTATCAGAACCCAGCACAATAACCCCGAACACATGCATATAGATATATAACTATTAACAGGGCTCTACTATCACACATATGGTATCCAAGAATTAACAATCATGCATTGCACACAGTCATCATAAACACATTCGCACACACGTAAGGCAACACGTTCATCCAGTACCGTCCATAAACCATGCATTTGACATGCAAGCGCCCCCTACCTACTGAAAGGACTTGAAAAGTTCTTCTGTTTCCCGGCGTTTGGTCCGATGCTCTGTTTGCTTTGTTTAGTATTCTCACTCGTTCAGTCCCCCCTCGAACATAGTTGTACTCTACAATCGGCTCGGGGATAGGAAGCTGTTCTTCTCCTATCTCGATGATCGTCCTTCTCCAATCGAAGGAGGCTCCATATCCTCTGGAACACCATCGTCGCGAGCTTGCAGAACAGAGGACAGAGGAGAAGAAGAACGAAGAAGAAGAAGAAAAGAGAACGAAGAGAGGAGAAGTAGAGGAAGAGGAATTAGAATGAACAACAGTAGTGGGTTCCCAAATATATATGCACCGAAGAACGAAGGAAGTAGGGTGGGAAAATGTGAAGCAGCAGCTTCCACATGTGGGACATACACACAAATCACAATCAATTAGTCATTAATCTAATTCTTAAGTTTAAAATTAATTAATAAGAAATTCATACTTGTGCAATTATTTTTAGTTTAGTGGCTTAATCTCATTTGGTAATTAATTTTTAAATCGGGATGTTACACAAGGCATGGTTGTAAAGCCAACCAAGAGGAAGTATCTCTACTTGGGAGGATTTGACTAGAGAGTTTTTAATCAAATATTTTCCTTCTTTCAAGTATGCTAGGCTGCGGAATGAAATTACCTATTTCCAATAGAGAGAATGAGAGTCATTATTGGAAGCATGGGACAGGTAAAAGGAGAGTTTGAGGAAATGCCCTCATCATCAAATACCTAAAATACAGCAAGCTAACATTTTTATAATGGAGTCAGACCAGCTATAAGAGTGTTGATTGATGCCTCAGCTGGAGGTTTGTTGACTACCAAAGCTGTAGAGGAGGCTATTGAACTGATAGATGCGATAAGCCCTAATGAGTGTTTAATTAGCGAAAGGAATAATATGCCCAAGAGGGGAATTATGGAATTAGATGTGCAGGATGCTTACTTAGCACAAAGTAAGCTGATGACTCAGGATTTAGAAAAGTTAAGTGTGTAAATTTTTGAGATGCAAAAGCCTAGTCAAGTGTGTATGATGAGTTATGACTTTTGTGGTGATGACCATAAAAATGGATTGTGTGATTCCAATGGCCAAGCTGAGCAAGTGAGTTATGTGGGCCAACAAAGAAGTTACCCATCTAATTTATTTAATCCTAACTATAGGAATCACCCAAACTTTTCTTGGCAGTGAGGGCCCCATCTAAATCAACACATGAATCAAAATATGTCCCAAGGTCAACCATCACAACAGCCAATAAATAGATCACAATCTCAACCCCCTAGTAAATAATTTCTGTAATGTTATTGGATGATGGTTTTAGTTTGTGATATGTGAAAAGAATCAAGTTTGTATAATATGAAATATTCGTGCCAAGTTTAACACAGAAATTGTAGTGATAGAAGGATGTCGTTCCACTGAAGGGTGATTAACTTGGAAACTTAGATGTATGAATTGACTTGACTAAAAGCTTGCATTTTGAGTTTTTAAATAGTTTATGATGACTAAAATTAAACTAAGGTAATCAGCTTTAATAAGAGAAGTAACAATAATGCATAGTTAAATGGAGATCAAATATATAAAGCTGGGATTGGTTTCATCTATCTCACCTTTCATATGTTGTGCAAATTAGCATGAATGGAACTTGAAATGACAATTTTACCTCACAATCAAAGTCATTTGCATCGATCCCTCGACTACAAAATTCATAAGAGTGGTTCCAAACTGTTGATCCCTCAATCACCTTGAAACCAATCCAGCCTTATCGATCGATTGTTTAGACATTTGTTACACTAGATACTATCCCTAGCAGCTACTGCAATAAGCATTTAATTCAAATATGTTTTCAAAAGTTATTTCCTAATACACTTAAGAAAACTAAAGTCAAGAAAATAGTGATCAAGTATTCTCAGGCATTAAGCATAAAATAAAACACAAAAATCATCAATTCTCATTACCATACATGCAGAAGTACACCTACAGTATGTTGGGTTTGAATCGATTACAACCAATCCCAATGAATGAATTAGCTATACATGAATGTCATGTTCACCAATAAATCTTTGTGGAGGAACAATACAACAAAATCTCTTAGAAGGGTTTGTTAAGTGGTGAAGAAGAGTAAAATATAGAAGTGTGGAAGTCAAGAAATGTCTCTGTTATTTTATACTGAAAGTGTTGTTCAAGCTCATTCTTCCTTGGCTTAAGCGAGACCCCACTTGTTGATAGCCCATGCAGGAGTGGTCAGAAACATACAAAAACATGTAGAAGTGGATGCGCTGGGATCACACCATTGGCCAATAATTAATTGAATAACCCATTATCTTCAGATCACGCTCAAGCACCAGTGGTCACGCTCAAGCGTGAGGAATCCTGATGCTCTCTGACTTGTTCTCGCTTGAGTGCAAGGCTCAAGCTTAAGCTTCTATCATTCCACGCTCAAGCTCCAATGGTCATGCTCAAGCATGGGAAGTCCTGATACTCACTGACCTGTTTACGCTTGAGCGCAAGGCTCAAGCTTAAGCTTCTCATGGTTCCATGCTTAAGTGCCCATTGTCATGTTCAAACGTTGGAGGGTCTGATGCTTGCTGATTTTATTACGCTTGAGCTTGTGGTTTATGCTTAAGCTTGGTTCTTCACACTCAAGCTTTCTTCCATCAAGCTTAAGCTTGTTGTCATCAATTCTCAAATTCTATCTCGACCACGCTTAAGGTTGCTTTGCTCAAGTTTAAGCTTGCTTTCTCAAGCTCAAGCTTGCTTGGTTCACATGCCCAGATTCCAGTTTGATCATGCTCAAGCTGTTAGGGAATCCCTAGTACATGAGCAGCAGAAATACAAGGATTCCATAGGATTTGCAAAGCACCGTGTTTCAAAGCATAATACAAACACACACAAAAAAAATTCATTTTAGGATTACCTCTTGAAGAACACTGAAGCAGTCGTAGCCTCGTCCTTTAGGAGTCCACACGAGCACCCCCACCAGAATCGCAACACTTGCCAACTGCTAGTTTGACGGCGTGTAGCTCTTGCAACTTTTGTGAATTTGTGTCTCACTTTAGTGAACAGCCTATGAGCATCTTATGCTCTATTTATAGGCTTAGGTTTGACCTAATTTGTTCTCTCTAAAGAGTGGGCTCCTTACTCATTCTAAATGAGTTAGGCCCAATAGCTTTATTTTAGTCCAACTAAAATAAAACAAAACATTTTCTGATGGGCTTACTCTATGTGTGTGACCCTATAGGTAAAATACCCGGTCATATTAATAATAAATTATTTTATTATTAATATAAAATAAGAATGGCATCTAGCAATACATCATTATGTCTGAATATTATTTAATATCAATATAACCTATAAGTGATAATTATTTAATATGTTTGTTCCTTTTGTCATGATATCCCAATTGGGCCCAAGACATGGTCGCGTCATCCTTGTACGACCCAATTTATTTTACTTGATACCAGAGTAGACTTGATCTGAATAAATATCTAATATTTATTCTTTCTAGCATGGCCATGCATTTTCTTAGTCTTACTCCATCAAGTGGCCTATAGATATCACTCTTGTCACATAGGAGAGACAATCCCATCTACATCACTCACATCCCTCTACATAATTTGTTCATTGCCTAATCACAACCTTTATAGTCCTCTTGTTACAAAAGACGTTTAATTGTATTAAAACAATAAACTCCTTATGTAGGAATCGTAGTGACTTCAGGTCGAAGGACTACATATACCATTATCACATTGAGAACCGTTTATGACATTCATGTAACGATCCATGCAACGTTCTCATGGTGGGTCTGTCTAGTACATCATTACTCTTAATGTGTACCTGTGTGAAGACTTGATATTATCTATATCTATGATCTGTGAGATCAGGTCATCAGTACACTCACACATTAGTCTCAATGTATTTACATGTTCCCATGTAAATTCTTGACTAGGGACATTTTAGGAATAACTTTCATATGACCTATTACTCCATGGATAAATACGTTTTAAAACAATTTTAAACTGAAATACTTATTTTATTGATAAGCAAAAAAATGATACAAATGAAAAAGTATAAAAGCTCATAGTGCATACACCAATAATCTCCCACTTGCACTAGAGCCAATAAGACATTTGCCTAATGCCTGATGATCTAGTGTGCCCCTCATTTTTTTGTTGTGTAAGAGGTTTTGTGAGTGGGTCAGCAATATTCTCATCAATATGCACCTTACATATCTTTACATCTCCTCGGTCAAGGATCTTTCAAATGAGATGAAATCGCCTAAGTATATGCTTGGATCGTTGATGTGATCTAGGTTCCTTAGCTTGTGCGATTGCTCTACTATTGTCACAGTAGAGACTTATAGGGTCCACAATGCTAGGAATAATCCCAAGTTCTGTTATGAACTTCTTGATCCATACTGCCTCTTTTGCAATATTTGAGGCAGCAATATACTCAGACTCTGTAGTAGAATCAGCAACTGTCTCTTGCTTTGAACTCTTCCAGCTTACAACGCCACCATTTAGACAAAACACATACCCAGATTGCGATCTTGAGTCATCCTTATCAGTTTAGAAGCTAGCATCAATGTAACCTTTTATAATGAGCTATTCTTTCCCTCCACATATGAAGAATGAATCCTTAGTTTTTCTTAAGTACTTCAGGATATTCTTGACAGCAGTCCAGTGACTTTCACCGGGATCAGACTAGTATCTGCTCGTCATGCTTAAAGCATAAGAGACATCTGGTCGGGTACATATCATGGCATACATGATTGATCCAATAGCAGATGTATATGGAATCTTATTCATCCGTTCTCTCTCTTCTTTAGTGTAAGAAGATTAAGCTTTTGATAAGCTTATGCCATGAGCCATAGGCAAAGTTCCTTTCTTGGAATCTTGCATGTTAAACCTTTTTAACACTTTGTCTATGTATGTATTTTGACTTAGGCCATGAAGTTTTCTTGATCTATCTCTATAGATCTTAATTCCCAACACGTAGGTTGCTTCACCTAAGTCTTTCATAGAAAAACTGCTTCCCAACCAACTCTTCACAGACTAAAGAGTAGGAACGTCATTTCCAATAAGTAGTATGTCATCAACATACAGGACCAGAAAAACAATTATGCAGTCACTAACCTTCTTGTAGACACAAGGTTCATCCTTATTTTTAGTAAAGCCAAATTGTTTAACAGCTTCATCAAAACGAAGATTCCAGCTTCTGGAAGCTTGCTTAAGTCCATATATGGAATGTTGTAGTTTGCACACCTTCCTGGATGCTTGAGGCTTAACAAAGCCTTCGGGTTGTGTCATGTACACTTCCTCAAGAAGATTTCCATTAAGGAAAGCAGTCTTGACATCCATTTGCCATATCTCATAATCATGGTATGCAGCAATAGCAAGCAGAATCCGAACAGACTTTAGCATAACAACTGGGGAAAAAGTTTCATCATAGTCTATACCATGTATTTGCTTGAAACCTTTAGCCACCAACCTTGCTTTAAAGGTACTTATATTACCATCCATGTCAGTTTTCTTTTTGAAAACCCACTTGCATCCTATAGGTTTTACCCCTTTAGGTGCATCAACCAAGTTCCAAACTTGATTAGTGTACATGAAGTCCATTTCAGATTCCATGGCTTCTAGCCATTTCTCAGATTCTGGACTTGCAATGGCCTCTTCATAAGATGTTGGCTCATTTTGATCCATTAGGAATACGTCTCCTTCCTGAGTTACAAGAAATCCATATCTTTCAGGTTGTTGACGTATTGTACCTGATCTATGCAAGTCCTGTGGTACTGGAGCTGGTGTTATCACAACATTTTGTGGGTCTTGCTCCATTTCCACCATTGGCTCTTCAATGCCTTGTGAGTTCTACTTTCCTCCCACTGATTCTTGTAGAGATGAATTCCCTTTCTAAGAATACAGTATTCTGAGCAACAAACACTTTGCCCTCGGTAGGATTGTAAAAATAATAACCCTTAGTTTCTTTTAGGTATCCCACAAAAAGACATTTATCTGACTTGGGCCCGAGTTTATCAGAACTTTGACACTTAACATAAGCTTCACAACCCCAAATCTTAAGAAAAGACATACTAGGTCGCTTCCCAGTCCATATCTCATATGGTGTCTTTATGACAGCCTTTGATGGAACACGGTTAAGTGTGAAAGTTGCTGTCAACAAAGCATGTCCCCAGAATGAGTTAGGGAGGTCAGTTTGACTCATCATTGATCGAACCATGTCTAACAAGGTTCTATTTCTTCACTCAGAAACCCTATTCCATTCTAGTGTTCCAGGGGAGTAAGTTGAGATATAATCCTATACTTTTTAAGATATTCATCAAACTTTAGGCTCAAATATTCACCACCTCAATCGGATCAAAGTGCTTTAGTTGTCTTGCTAAGTTGGTTCTCTACTTCATGTTTAAACTCCTTGAACTTTTCAAAGGATTCTGATTTATGTTTCATGAGAAACACAAATCCATATCTACTGAAATCAATAGTAAAAGTGATGAAGTAACTAAAACCTCCCGTAGCCATTATCCCTATAGGCCCACATACATCACTATGTATCAAGCCAAGAAGATCACTCACCCTTTCACCTTTCCCGGTAAATAGGGTCTTAGTCATCTTCCCCAATAAACAAGATTTGCATGTATCTATTGATTCAAAATCAAAAGATTCTAAATATCCATCTTGATGGAGTTTAGAAATGCGTTTCTCATTTATATGTCCTAGGCGATAATGCCAAAGATAAGTTAGGTTTAAATCATTTATTTTAACCCTTTTAGTATTAATGTTATAGATAGGGGTTTCGAGATCTAGAACATAAAGTCCATTACTCCAATTTGCACAACAATAAAACATGTCATTTAAATAAACAGAACAACTATTGTTCTTTATTATAAAGAAAAACCCTTTCTTATCAAGACAAGAAACAGAAATGATGTTTCTCCTTATTGCCAGAACAAAATAACAATTGTCCAATTCAAGGACTAACCCTGAGGGCAAGGATAAAAAATAAGTCCCTACAGCTAATGCAGTAACTCTTGCTCTATTTCCAATGCGTAGGTCTACCTCGCCCTTCATCAACTGTCTACTCCTTCTTAGATCCTGCATGTAACATCCCAAATTTTAAAATATAGAATTAATTAGGGGAATAAATAGTGAGTAACTGAATGTGAACTATTTAATGTCCTAAAATATTAAAAAAGGAAAATTAAATTAAAAGTTTTGGAAACTATTAGAAATTTATTGAGACCGGATAAGTAGAAAACTGACCCAGCTAAAATATGGGTGTCAAACTAAGTATCTCTGATTGAGATGCCATTGGTCAGGGTTGTAGTTAATATTACTGGGAATCTAAATATGTATTTGGAATAATTTTTAGATAAAGTATTGGGCCAGAACAGAGAGCCTGTTTATTGAAAAACGGAAGAGTTTAGTGATGGGTTTAAAAACTTAAACAAAACCTCACCCTTTCACTCTAATTTCTCGTGACTCTCTCTCTCCCTTATGCAAACACACTTCTTCTTCTTCTTTCTACAACTTTCCTACTCACCTTCTTCACTCTCTTCTCCCATATAAATCTAAGAAAAAGCTTGGTGCCCTCTTTCTTCTTCACTTTCGTTGTCAAGGAGAAATGAGAAGACAATGGATGCTTGAAGCTTCTCCCATTTTCTTCACAACCTTCCTCCCTCTTGATTCTCATTTTGTTTTTGGAGCAAGGTAAGTTTCTTGCCTTTTTCTTGTGTTTTGAACCTAGAAAATGGGTAGTTATGATTTGGGAGAGTAGTTAAGGTAAGTAGGTATTGAATAGAAGCTTTAAATAAGGAAAACCAAAGGTAGGGTGAAATAAATGAAGACATTTATGAGCAATAAATAAGGTGCACGAAAATAGGGTTGAAGGATGAGGAATATTAAAGTGTATTTATGAAATGGTTGAGTTTTGATAAAACCCTAACTTATGAAATTAGGGGAAATATGTAATATGAATGTGAAAGGCATTAATTAATGATGAGGTATAGCCATAAATAATGATTGGTGATGGTGGTTAGATGACATAAATGAAAAACTCGCTTAAAATGAGTTGAATATGAGGTTGGTATATGCGGTAACCTAACTAATTAGGTTGTTGCCTTGATAATAATGAATGATGATCAAAGGGAAGGAATTCCCGAAAGCTAATTAGGTAAATGAATAAAACCTATGAATAATTTCTACATGATGAGAATCATGTGTATATATATATATTGATGATGATGCTTGAATGAATGATTGATGTGGTCCTACAATTAATTAATGTAGGATTGATAACGCTTGTGAGGCGGGAACATCAAACCCGGAAGTCTACTTCTCTTGAGGTAGGAGAGGGGTGTATTTTCTAAATGCATGAAACCTTGTATGTTGATAATATATGTATTGATGTCATGTTGCGTGTTGCTCCTTGAATGGGCGTAGTGTTATATGTGTGTGGTATGAAATAGAGAATTAAATCTGTGATGGTTAATTATAGAATGGTATATATATATATGTTTTATGATGTGGAATGAATATTATGATTAAGTATGAGTGGTACCCTAGATGAGAGGGTGAGACAATCCTCATGAGGTTAAGGCATGCATGAGCATTGTTGCATACATAGCATGGCATGCATAACAAGGTACTTGAAAAGTGGTTACGATCACTTGAGATTTGTGATATAAAGGGCTTGCGAGTTCCTGTGATTATGGAATTGGTGGTTGCGATCACCTGGTATTTGAAATGAGAGGCCCTGCGGGACCAATGAGATTGAATGTGTGTGGTTGCGATCACAAGGCGGGAGTACCCCTTGCGAGGCAGGAAACCATTATAAATTGTTGAACGTGGTTGTGATCACGAGAAAACATCTTGCAAGGCTGCTAGAGGGAGTACCCCCTGCGAGGCGGGAAACCAATGTGAATGAATGAATGATTATGGTGGTTGCGATCACCTGATGAAATAAAGTCAGATCCGTGCATATGCATCTTAAACACTAGCGTGTGCATTAGCCATAGGAGCATGGCATAATGTAATATCCTGTTGAGGAAATTTTGTGAGGTGTATATGGAACTCTCTTTGATCATTATCTGTAATTGTGTTATTGATGGGTGTGACTATGTGAATCTTGATGAATATGTATGTTCAATGAATTGGATAAATGATTGATTTTTTTATGCCATTTGAACTCCTTTCTAGGAGGAGACGTTTAATCTTGCATTCATATATATGTTATTACTAATCGTTGGATTTTCATCATTGAGGAAATATACTCACTCTCCGTGTGGTCTATCTTTTTAGCTCTTGTGTTGTAGGGTAGCCCATGGAGCTCTTGTGTGGAGAAATGGTGTGAAGGAAGTCCATTTTGGGTAAAAAATGCCTTGGCCGGCAAATATTTGATTTTATGGATTTTACGTAGGCTTTTGTAATGTATGTAGATATAATGACATTTTGTATAGCCACGAATTAATGTGGATAATTAGTGTGGATGATGAATATATGATGATGATTTTGGAGGTCATGTAAGGAAAATAAGACCCTAGTACTTATGGCTAATTTTCATTGGTGACCTTAACCTTCATTGGATAATGAAAATGATGAATGATGTAATTAAAATTGATGAATGAATGAAGGTTTCTATAAACAATTACATTTTATAGAACATATATGGTAATAAGCTTAATTAGGACGTGATTCATGAGTTGAAATGAAAATTTGTAGGTATGATTATTTGGAACAAGGTTTAAATGCTTAACATGATGTATGTGATGTGATGAATTTAACCAATTTGGCTTGAATTGAGTTTTGGAGTGTGGATTTGTTTAATTCCCATGTTATCTGCGTTTTTACTGGTATTCTCGCTCAAGCGAGATGATTCTCGCTCAGGTGAGAATCCCCTACGTTGGTGTATGGCCACTGGCGAAATTTCGCTTAGGCGAGAGTAGGTCTCGCTCAAGCGAGACTGCCCACGCATCAGAAGGTTAGCCACTGGAGGAAAATCGCTTAGGCGAGTAGGATCTCGCCCGAGCGAGAGTGAGGTATTTTGCCACTGGACCATTTTCGCTTGAGTGAAAGGCCTTTGGATGTGGCACTCGCTTAAGCGAGTGAACGTATGCTAGATTCTGGACGAATTTCGCTTACGCTCGCTTGCCTCGCCCAAGCAAACCCTGAGGATCTCGCTCAAGCGAGTTGGGGCTCGCCCAAGCGAGATGACCCCTGATACTCTTTTTCTTCTTTTCGCTCAGCGTGTGCCATAGCTCGCCCAAGCGCCCCACTCGGTCTCGATCAAGTGAGTGTTACTCTCGCTTGAGCGAGTTATGCTTTGATTTTCTAAATTTCATTGTTTGATTATTTTCCCTTCTCTTTACATCAAACCTTCTTCTTGTACCATCTTATAAATACTTTGGGCATATTTTGAAGTCATTAATCCTCATGATGTTTAACCTTTTTAAATCCAACCATATGGCATCAATTTAAATAATTCCTTCTGCTGTTTTCAATTGAATATTCCTCATTAATAGTTTTCTTTAACCTACCCTCTCATATATCCATATATGAGACAGGTCCTTCACAGGTCCGGGGTATTGAATGAAAGCTTCACCACTTTATGTTTTTATAAATTAATGATATTAAGATTGCGAAAAATTTACCTCTATTTTTGGGGTGTTCCAACTTGGTATCAGAGCATAATTTACTCTTTACTGTTGTGATTAATTATTATTATTAGAGCATGACACACATTTAATGAATGATTGCCATTGTTGTTTAACTTTGTGTGGATTGACTGTGGATGAGATTTGATTTCTATAAGTCCGGCCAAGCTTTCTTCACACTATTCTCCCTTAATGATGAATACTTATGATTATGTGAATGCATGTGACACTACGATAAAATGATATGCTTTTATGAGCTTTAATGTGAATTAGTCGATGTGGGACTCCATGATGGAGGGCCATAGCTTAAATCTTTATGATGAATTACTATAGCATGAGACTATAGAGAAGTTTATGAACTAGTTTACTGATGTTAGTTGAATCTCATGTTATGATTATAGATATTATGATGGCTCGTCGTCGTCAAGATAACAATGACGCTATAGCTATAGCTTTGAATCGCTTTGCGGACTTCCTTGAGACGTAAAACCGTGATAGACAAGAAGTGAAAAGGCAACCTGCTCCTGCTGTTCAAGGTACTCAAGGCCTTGACATGTTCTTGAAGCGGAAACCTTCCGAGTTTCATGGTGGATTTAGGCCTGAGCAAGCCTATGTTTGGATCTGAGATGTTGAGCAGATATTTGATAGTTTCGAATACAATGAACTCCAGAAAGTGGAGTATGCTATTTTCATGTTGAGAGATAAAGCGGAGACTTGGTAGAGACTCACCAAGAGTAGAATGATTGCTGCTGATATTCCCTTGACTTGGGAAAATTTTAAGTTTGAACTCATGAGAAAGTATGTGTTCGAGAGCTACAAGAGTAAGAAGGAACTTGAGTTCATGGAACTCAAGCAAGGTACAATGACGATAGAAGAGTATGCTTCCAAATTTGAAGAACTCTGTGAATTCTACCCTCCTTATCAACAAGAGGGAACTGAAGCCTTTAAGTGTGTAAAGTTCGAGAATGGTCTACGCCCTGATAGTCAAAGAGCCATGTGTCATCAAGAAATCTGAAGCTTCACAGTACTTGTCAAAGAGCCATGCTCTACCTCATCACTCCAAATTTGACTCTAAGTTGAAGGGTCAATCTTCCAGTTTCAAAAGGCAAAAAAATTTTAGAAGGGAACGTTTTCAGAGGGGTGCTCATTCTAATGTACAAGCTAGAGGCGGCAGACATGGCAACACCTTTCGCTGAGGCAATGCAAATGCCAATGGGCCAAAATGCTATAGGTGTAGTGGTCCTCACTATGTTCATGAGTGTGTGCATCATGATGATGCGGTGTGTTTTAATTGTGATTAAGTGGGACATATCTGTCCTGCATGCCCTTTGCTCACAAGACTGACTCAAGTGTAAGCTAATACTCCCAACCGTACTAATGCACCCGCTCATGTAAACCACAGAAGCCATAATGGTGGTTGGGGCCATGGTAATGGAAACAATGGTGGCCGAAATGGTGGTCGAGGTGGCTATAATGGTGGAAGGCATGGTAATGGTCGTGGTAACGGTAATGGTGCTCGTGATGGAAATGGAAATGGTGGAAATCCTCAACCAAATGCTGGGAGAGTGTTTGTTGTGACCGGTGAGGAAGCAGCACAAGCAGATAACTTAGTTGAAAGTAAGTGTAAAATACTCGGAAATTCAGTTCATGTCATTTATGATTCGGGTGCAACCCACTCTTTTATATCCGAGGATTGTGTTCGGCGATTGAGGTTACCGGTGTGTTTAATGAAAAATGCCCTTGTGGTTACCACCCCAACCAGTACTTGTCTCGGATCGGTTAACCGGTGTGATAATGTTGACATGCTCCTAGAAGGGAGAAGGTTTGTTGTGTCTTTCATTTGCATGCCTATGAAGGGATTGGAGATCATACTTGGTATGGATTGACTCTCCGCCAATAAAGTTTTGGTTGACTGTCAACAACAGACTGTCATTTTCCCTTCTTCTGATGCGGGGAAATTCGATGTGTAAGGTATAGCTTAACTTTGCATATTACTAGCTCTTACCGACGGGACAAATAGTTCTGATCCCCTTAATATCCCTGTGGTGTCAGAATTCTTGGACGTATTCCCTGAGGAGGTACCTAGTTTACCGCCTCCACGGGAGGTTGAATTTACTATCGATGTTGTACCCGGTGTGGAACCGATGTCTATCGCTCCTTATAGGATGTCTCCTACGGAGTTGGCTGAACTTAAGAAGCAAGTTGAGGAGCTACTAGAGAAGGAGTTTTTCCGACCCAGTGTGTCACCCTAGGGGGCTCCTGTTTTATTGGTAAAGAAAAAGGATGAAACCATGCGGTTGTGTGTTGACTACCGCCAATTGAACAAGATGACAATAAAGAATCGATACCCCTTACCTCGTATTGATGATCTGTTGGATTAATTAAGAGGTGTTGTGGTGTTTTCAAAGATTGATTTATGCTCTAGTTACCATCAAATTTGGGTGAGAACCGAAGACACTCTGAAGACTAGTTTTAGGACACGATATGGCCATTATGAGTATGTTGTAATGCCATTCAGAGTGACTAATGCTCCAGCGGTGTTCATGAGCTACATGAACCGCATCTTCCATGAATACCTGGATCGCTTCGTTGTGGTATTCATTGACGATATCCTGGTGTATTCCAAGAGTCGTGAAGAACACAAGGAACATCTGAAGCTTGTGTTGAATATTCTTAGAGAGAACCGGTTGTATGTTAAGCTCTCTAAATATGAATTCTGGTTGGCGGACGTCCAGTTTCTTAGACATGTGATATCCGAAGATGGTGTTTCAGTGGATCCTTCTAAGGTTAAGGGCGTTATGGCATGGCCTAGACCTACATCGGTTACTGAAATCCAGAGTTTCCTTGGACTTGCCGGTTATTATTGAAGGTTCATCGAAGGTTTTTCTCATCTTGCTAAACCTTTGACAAATTTGACAAGGAAGATCCAACCTTTTGTATGGACGGTCGAGTGTGAGAGATGTTTTGAAGAATTAAAAATAAGGCTGACTTCTGCACTTATCTTGGCATTGCCCGATTTACAAGAAGACTTTATGGTGTACTGTGATGCTTCTAAGCAAGGAATGGGATGTGTTTTGATCTAGAAAGAAATGTGTTATAGCCTATGCTTCACGCCAATTGCGACCTCATGAAGTTAACTACCCGACTCACGACTTGGAGTTGGTGGCGGTTGTATTCGTCGATTTGGCGTCATTATCTCTATGGTTCGAGATTCATGGTCTTTAGTGACCACAAAAGCTTGAAATACCTCTTTGATCAAAAGGAATTGAATATGCGCCAAAGAAGATGGATAGAATTCCTGAAGGACTATGATTTTGAATTAAGGTATCATCCAGGAAAAGCTAATGTAGCTGCTGATGCTCTTAGTCGGAAGTCGTTACATGTGTCGGCCATGATGGTCAAAGAATTCGAATTGATTGAGGAATTTCGGAATTTGAATGTTGGGACCAAAATTCAATCTTCCCATAAGTTATGTTTTGCTACGTTAAAGATATGCAATAAGTTCTTAGAGCTTTTAAAGGAGAAACAAGGAGATGATGATTATTTACAGGAGATAAGGAGGTCTCAAAGTGATGGGAAAAACTATTCCTTGTTGAGGGTGTTGATAGCTTATGGCGAGTAAAAGGTCCTGTGTATGTGCCTTCATTTGGAGATTTGAGATATACGGTGCTTGAGGAGGCACACAAAAGTATTTTTAGCATTCACCCTGGTGCAACCAAGATGTACCAAGATGTAAAGAAGAATTTTTGGTGGCCCAGAATAAAACGTGATATTGCCAACTTTGTAGCTTCGTGCCTTATTTGTCAGAAGGCTGAGGTAGAGCATCAGAGACCTTTGGGTACATATACAACATTTGGACATTTCATATCATTGATTTTAATTCAGACATGATCCCAAACCATTATAATATATTTCATCACCATATTCAACACGATGTCTGATCCGGCCTCTATACTGGTACCAGAGTACGGATATCACTTCATCCATTCTGTACACAATACAGACTCAGCAAGTAAAACATCAGTCAATAAAATCGGTCTCCCCTCATTGGGATACTGGATAATCATACCGGATACATACAGTACCGGTCTAAAACCTCAGCTATCTACTAACTCTAGTGGCTGATCCCACACCGGGTCATTGACTCCGGCTCAGTTCAGTGCAATAACACACTCATCATCCAAATATATGCCACACAACATCAATCATTCTAAATGCACTCAAATCATGAAATCATCATATCGTCCACACAGGAAATCAACAAGCACAATCATATACACATATTTTCACATTAAGAATGGATGAAATCATGCATTTAGAATAGTTACCCCTTCCTACCTCAAGAGAAGTAGTAATCACTACGGTCAGAAGGTTCCGCCATGTAGCCGGGGTTCTCCTACATCACAATATATCACACAATCAATTTCCCATTCAACCACATCGGCCTAATGCTCATATTTATTTACTTAGTGACATTCGACATCTTAACTCTCAATTTCATTTATTTCACTTCTTCAGCCACCACCACCATGGTTTAGGTGTTTGCATTTATTATCTTGCACATTTATTACCAAACCCAACACCGATTTCCCACATTAATGGTTCCCAACAACCATTAAGCTTCATTAATGGCCATTCACCATTAATAACAGCATCTTACCTCACCAAAAATAGTTATTTAACACAATAAGTGCTTCTCTATTTACATCTCATATTTCCCACACAAAAACTCAAAGACCCATAGTTCATACTCTTGAGAAATAGCAAGATCCTACCTCAAGAGAAGAAATGAGAGAGTTTTCCAAGAGAGGAAAAATCCACATGAAAATAAGGAGGAAAAAAGAAGAGACTTCAAGCTCCAAGCTCCTCCAAGCTTTCCTTCAAGCACGAAAATAGGAGAGGAAAAGCCACCACTTTTGCTTAGGATTTTTGGATAGAAGACGAAGAAATGAAGAAGAGTGTAGAAGAAGGAAAGTGAAGTACAAGTTATGGGGAACCAAAATCTGACGGGAATAAGAAGGGAAAAGTGGGCCATTTGGCTTTATTTTTAATTCCCTAATAATTATTCATCATTTTATGATGTACAAGGTCATTGTTTGGGCTCAATACCATATCCAAAAATTATTCCGAGTATTCCATCAGATTCCCAATACTATTCTTAACGGCTCTGACCAATATCATCCCATTCGGGGATACTTGGTCTGATACCCATATTTCAATCGGGCTCATTTTCAGTTCAGCCGGTTCCAATAAATCATAGACAACTCCTAAAAATATTAATTCATTTATTCCTAATATTTTAGAACATTAAATAACCCAAATATAATTATTTAATATTTATCTTCTCAATTAATCCTTTATTTTTAAAATTTAGGGTGTTATAGAGTACAAGGGAATCTTTGGATACTTTGCTTCATGTTTGTGGGGGTAGCTTCAATTACATCTATAGTTTGTTCATGAGCTGGTACATGGAAGACTACCAGACTCTATTCATAATAATCAATCCTATACTATCAACATATTTTGTATATACTTGATGTGATAAATAAGGCTGCAATTTATGATTTGTTTAGTATTTTGATAATTAAGTCAAGAAGTTATTTTAAAAAGGGGGTGTAAGAAACTTGATTTTGAAATTTATATTAAGTAAAGCAATCATCCCAAACAATCGGCAAATTGTAGATGTAAGAAATCTTAGTCCACATAACAATTCACCACAAATTCACAGTAATAAAAGTTGGTATGTTAGGCCCTATTTATATTATTCTTTGTCTATGGATTGGTTTGAATGATTCTAATCATCATAATGGGATAACATTTTAATATCCAGAGAAATGGGAATAATTATTAATAGCAATGGATAAAAGTTATTGGTTTAGATTAATCCTGTATTAAAATTGGCCTCATGGCTTCTTATCTCACACTAAAGGTTTATATGAGAAATAGTGAAAACAAGACAAACTTTTGAGTACAACATCACAAGGCAGATGTGGAACATATCACAGTAAAATGCCCTTGTTAACTACACCCCTAATCAGAACCTCAAACTCATGAAAATAGTTTTCCACAATGAACTAATTATAACCTAAATGGTAGAAATTAACAAAATAGAAGAACAACAAATTTGGGAAAAGAGAGTACCTGCTAGGGAGCCAAACTGAGAAGGCGTTGTCGGAGACCACACCATACAAACCTAGACGCAGCTTCACAGGAAATGACCGGGTATAACTTTATGATAGAAATAAAGGGAGGGAGACACAGGGGGGAGATAGAGGGAGAGAGGGAGACTTAAAAAGAGGGGACGACACAGGTAAAGATGGAGGCAAGGAGAGAGGTTCTGAGGCGGAGGGAGTAAGGGAGATGGAGGTATGGTTCGGACATGTAGGCAAGGAGGGAGAGAATAAGGGAATTAGGGAAAATGATTTGGGAAAGACGGATGCCCAAATTAGACAATAATGTAGTGATGGCAAGTCACTGTTGCTAACAATGTTACTAATAAGGCCACGTGGCTACTTAGCGACGCCAAACACCACCGTCGCTAGTTGTCACTACCCATGGCGACAAATGTTTCCCGTTACTAGATGCTAAGAATGTTACTAATAAGGCCACATGGCTACTTAGTGACGCCCAACACCACTCTCGCTAGTTGTCACTACCCATAGCGACGAATGTTCCCTATCACTAAAATTTCTAAAGTTACCGTTGGAAGGAACCTTGCAATTTAGGGGGGAACTGAAAACTCGCGACGGAAAAAGAAATGTCATCGCTAACTAGCTATGGACCATTCCCTCTGTCACTACATCAGGAAAGCGACGACATGTTTGGTTTAGCGACCGCGTTTTTATTATTTGTAGTTAGCGACAGAAAACAATACCGTCGCTACATGTTTAGAACATGTAGAGACGGGGTTTGTCGTCTCTACTCTATGCGTGCCTAAATAAAAATTTGGAGCCAAATCACAAAATTGGAGGGAATCACTATAGTGACAAAATTAGTGACAGTGTATATTTTAGCGATGATTCTAGCGATGGAAATTTGCAACATCTAGTGACGGAGTTTAGTTGGTCGCTAATGTGGTCACTTATCTTCTTCTTGGGTCCCTTTTCCATATTGTGGTCGTTAACTTGGTTGCTAATTAGCGACAGAGCTAGTCGGTCACTAAGCCGAGGTAGCTATCAGGGCTTTTTTTAGTAGTGAATTATCCAATACTCAACTTATGCATTTAGAATATAAACTCGTCTCTTACCTCAAGAGAAGTAATCTGAGCGATTCAACGCCCTGTCTCGTCGTTTAGAATAGGTCTTACATTAACATATATATATATATATGATCCGGTCTCAATACCGGTATCCGATCTACAAGGTGTATTTCAGCATCTTTGATAGTCAAACAAAGTATGACCGGTGTCCTCGGTATACATCTGGACTGTAATTCCGTATCAGGCGCTCTCCCTATACCGGTTAGTCCGGATAACACCACACACACTGGATACTATACACGTCACCCCACAAAGGACAAAGGGCATTGCTATAGGGACCGATCAATAATTCCCTGCACTTCGAGCCAAAATCTGCTCACGGGAATGGTCCACTTGTCCCCTAATTCTGGTCTATACACTCTACGCTCAATATAAAATAGCCACTTGACCCAATCATGCTGGTAAGTGCGCAATAAAATAATGCTAATGGAAGTTAGTGGTTCCCCACTAACGAGTCCTCGTAAAACGAGCCAATCAGGTATATGAACTCTCTTCATCAATGAAGGGGGGATTCGGAACTTAAAAAAAAACGATTACTCTCTGAAATACATTCCTTACTTGGAATATTATCACTGACTTAAGCGTCGGAGAATCTTTGCAGGTGACACCACTATTCGCCCACATCAACGCGTTAGGTCGGTGTGAAGGATCTCCAGAACACCCAATCCGCTCTCCTCACGCAAGGACAACGGATATTTACATCGGATACTCATACATCCGATCTTCAGCACAGTATTTGTATACTATTTGTGATTGACTTTAGTCCGGATATCTAGACCCCGGTTCAGGACAGATCATTGGCACGCCCAGTGGGACTCGTTAAAGTTATTCCCACTTCTTGTTTAAGAAGTCTGGTCTCTTATCATGGAAGGCAATGGGAGAAACCAACCAGATGGGCACGTAGAAGACATCACTGCCCAGGAACAACCAGTGAACAGGCACTTAGCTCTTGAGTCGCCTGTGGAAAGTTCAAGAAGAATGGTGCAGGTTTCAGCACCAAATCTAAAGGATGAGATGATAAGAAAGTTGATGGAGGAACTGATGGAATTGAAACGTGAAAGAAAGAGCGTGAAGGAGAGAGCCATGTCTCTGATCAAGGGGACACATCACACAACCGAGGGAGAAAAATCCTCTACCCCCCAATATTCAAATATCCCCACATTTGAAGGGAAGGAACAGATCCACGATTATGATAAGAGAGTTGTTAAAGGGAAGAGGAGGCTGATGACAGCCTCTCCAGTAACTTATAAGCTCACAGTCCCTTTTTCAAGGAGACTTATGAGTGTACGCATCCCTAAGCACCTACAGACTACTCAACCTCTCTCTATAAAAAAATACAGTGGTGAAACTGATCCTACTAAGCATCTTGATGCTTATACACTCGAAGCCATGTACCTGGGGGCAGATGAAGATGTCATGTGCAGGATGTTCCCTCGGACTCTTGTTGATGATGCCCTTACGTGGTTCAGGAAGCTACCATCAGGTTCCATTGACTCATGGGAAGAAATGGCAACAGCGTTTGTGGACCACTTTGTCATTTCCAGTGATATTCCCAGAACATCTCATACCTTGGCTCAGATTAGGCAGGGGGAACATGAAACTCTCAAGGACTTCTTGAAGAGGTTTCACAAGGAAGCAGCTGCTGTTACAAACTTGGCAGAAGCACTACAATTGCACATAGCAATAGAAGCTTTGCAACCAAGCTCTGCTTTTGCCCTGTCGTTGGCAAAGAATCCTCCAGTGAATTTCGAAGAATTCAGGAGGAAAGCATCCAAGTATGTGAACATTGAAATACACTTGGAAGCAACAGTGGCGAGAGGGAAATCCCCAACGTTACAACAGAGTGATAAGAGCAGATCCAGATCGGATCCCATGGAAAGACCGTGCCGTGGCGATGCCTTCGATAGCTCCGCTCCACAGCGTTAAGCAGAACGAATGCATGCATTCGACAATTATGCTCCGCTAAATTCTGAACGATCTCAAATTCTTAGGGAGATCGGATGGCCAACCCTTATTGCGTACGGGGTCAGGTGTAACATCCCCATTTTAATTAAAGCAACTAAGTTAAATAAAAGTCAACAAGTCAACACCTCCCTTAATTTAATTAACTATGATGCAATAGGATAATTAACGTGAAAGCATGGTGGCATGGGCAGGATTATCGCGTTTCCCCATCCCACCATACTGCACTCCGCGCGAGTATATATATTCGGGTGATGGTCATGCTCTTCACACAGAAACCCAGCGAGCTTCCTTCTTCGTTCTTCTTTTCTCTTGTTTCCTCTCTTTCCTTCTCTGCCCTCCAGTCCATTCCTGCTTCGAAGAGTCGAGTGACGGTGCTACAGTGGAGTGGAACCCCCACACGAGAAGGGACGATCGTCAAGTGATGCAGCAGGGAGCAGAACCACCCCTCAAGCAGAAAAGTTCCTTGGAGTTTTGCGAGTGATAGGGGGAGTATCTTCTATTTTAAGTGCATGGGTTATGAACAGGTTCCGAATGATAATGCTTGCTGTACCCGTGCTCTGATTGTGTATTGTGTTGCATGTGAATGTGTACAATCCAGTTGCATGATGAGTGAAAGACGAGTGTTGCATGTTAGCACCTTTCTCACAGATGTATGTGTTGCAGGATCTCAGTTTGCATGTTGAGTTGTGTTGATATGAATGTCTGACTGAAGCTACCCAGGTTATGGAAATGTATAAGTTGATATGACTGCTATTAAATTGTTTGCATGTAGGAAATGCCTTCTTTAAATGGATTTTTGACACTGTCTTACATCGATTGCATGATAGGTTGTGATAACTTGAAATGCCTGACTGAACTTGTGATTTTTAGAATGATGCATGCGTTGAATAAAGCTGTAAACCGATTGCATGTCTTGATCGAACGAAATGTTGTGGAAGTCTGAATATGGAATGATAACTGATTGCATGGAAGCTATATATTGAGTCCGGATAATATGTACTACTGATTGCATGGTGTGTGTGTGTGCTTGAATGCGAGAATGCATGCGAGAAATAAATGTTGTACGTTGAATCCGCGTGTGGCGCATGGGATGCGTTGTGCTGGGAGCACGTAGTGTGAGAAACTACCTTCGGTCATCCAGCGTGGGACGCTGTAAAATCCTTGAGTGGGACTCGGGGTAGCCCTTGAGTGGGACTCGGGCTGTCTGTGAACACCGCCGTTAGCGCTGAGAGCGTTGGTGTCACCTGTGGACAAATGGTTGGGTACCTGTAAAACGGCCAAGCAGCTGGGAGCTGATCTGATAGCTGAGAGCTATGTATAAAAAGGCTGTGATGCCTACGTTGCAACGTCTGACCGATACACACGATGCGGAACCGAGCGAAACCTTCTGTGCTTATCATTGTTAATATTACTACTACTGTTAATGTTGTTGAAATTGATTTTTTTATCGTGTTGTATGTATATGTATGGTTGTGCAATTGGCAGATAACCTGAGTCGGTATCTATCATTTAAAATTTAAGATGCTCACCCTTGCAGTGGCCATTTTTCAGTGAATGTCTCTCGAGATGAGGACCAGAAGCAGGGCTGGAACGTTGGGCGAAGTGCTGATGCATTTGGAAGGCTTAATTAATATGATGTTAGATTAAGTCCTGACTGGTTCATGTCGGATGTTGGTGTTTTGGGATAAATAGAACCTTATTGACAAGGAGAAATCCGATTTTGTGTTTGTAAATATTGACGTATGCTCTTATTATATATATATGGATGTATGGTTTCGTGTGTGACATGCTATGTGCTACCTTGTTTCATGCTTGTGCTTTAATGAATACGCAGGGACAGCATGATTTAGCAGGTTATAGCCAAGTCTAAGTGAATTATGAGTTGTCTCTAGGAAGACTTATGTCGGATACGTTTGGGCGGAGTCATACCCCGCCCGAAGTATGGAAGCAATTCGCCCAAGCGTGAGGACTCGTGCTGAAGCGAGTAATTATCAGGGTGAGATACCGCCCATTATCCTTTCCTATCTGTTGTGATGCTAATGCAATCCAGACCCCGGTGTTGACCTCTGTTTTGGGCGTTGTGGTTGAGTCCGCCCAGGCGTCGTCATAAATAGTTGAGTTTGGCGGAATAGGTTCGGCCCTTCCTTCCCCCACAACCTACTACCACATATGTACATTGTAACTTCCCATTTTCTGAGTGAAGTGCGAGCGTGAGGATTTATCGAGTGAACCCTTGTCCATATCTGATTGAGAAATTCCCTTGTGTTTATGGGGCGTTGTGCTGACCTCGCTTAGGCGGTGTCATACCTCGCCCAAGTAACTAGGACGGTTCGCCCAAATGCGTGGAACCATGCTGAAGCAAGTAGATATCAACGTGAGACTCCGCCTATGTACCTTCTCCGTTGTCGCATTATTGTCTCGCAGGGCGGTGTTGGACATCGCCTGAGTAAGTGAATGTTGTGATGTAGTCCGTCCAGGCGTTGTTGTGCCTTGCCGAACTGGACGGCGGTGTAATCACTTCCTCTTTTCTTCACAAACTACTCCTGCATATGTATATCTCTCTTCTTCTTCCCTGTCCTCTGAAGCTGAACGTCCAGCGTTCTCTGAGAAAGGGTCAGCCCGTAGAAACGAATAGACGCTAGTGTAAGGTTTACTTGAAGAGTTTCAAGTCTGATGTTGCATTGCCACACGTCGTTTAGGCGGTGTGAGACAAAGGTTGAGCAGGCCACCTTCGCCATGGAGTCCGCCCAGGACACACATACCCCGCCTAGCCAAGTAGGATGATTCGAACTCCGCCCTTCTTCCGAGTGCTACGCGTGTGAATGTATTAACATCTTTCCCTTATCTATTTCCTCCTATTGAGTGACCAGTGTTGCGCGAAGGAAAGTTGTCCTTGTGGAATTCCCTCTATCCGCTGCTGCATTACCTTACTCCGCCTAGACGGTGTCAGACCCCGTCTGAGCGAGCAAACGGTGTTGTGTAATCCGCCCATTGTTGGTGTGTTACGATAAACCCAATGAGCCGGTCCCAGTCTTAGCCTCTCTGTAGGTTGCTATATGCGTATGAATGCTCTTCATTCTTCCCTTGCCTGCTTCCTTCTATATCGAATAATACGTGCCTGTTTTTGTGAAAAAATTTTCTTATATTTTTGGAATTATTAGTTGCAAGAGATAAGGTGTTACATCAGGAATCCGCCCCAGCTTCGCAAACAGGGTGACCCTCGGAAATACTGCGAATTCCATGAGCAAGAGGGCCATTCAACAGACGAATGTCAGGCTCTGATAAATACTATTGAGACCCTGATCAGAGAGGGTAAACTCAAACAATACCTTCTCAAAGAAAGGTCTACTGATCAACTGGACCAGATTGAGAAAAGGGGAGGAGATTACAAGGAAGACGATGACGATCATCCCACTCCGATCAGAAGGTTTACTGCTTCTGAAAAACAAAAGGGAGTTGTGATTGGTGAGCCTGCACAGCAAAACACTATGCCCCGACAACAACATCAAGGCCATCGAGAGGTCATTGATTAGGGATCAGGCCAGCAAAATTAATAGGGCCTTCTGTTGATACAGCTAGTCGATAAGATGGTGTGCACTCCACTCCTTTTCCTTACTTAGGTTTTTCTCGATCGGGTTTTACCAAGAAGGTCTAATGAGTCATAACCCCGACTCATCTCTCTTTCTCTCTTTTGTAATTCATAATTAATGAAATACTCTAAATGATTCACCCATTGTCTTTATGATTTTATTCGATGCACAACACTGTTGTGACAAGATACTTTCAAGACGAATGATCCTAACAATGTATCCGTTGTTAGCGATGAACCTCTTCGAAGGTACAACTGGGTGAACCACCCCATTTGAAGGCCTAGATTGTAGGATTAAAGCAAACTCTGGGTACGGTTAGTAAGTTTGGCTGAACACCAATGAAGGCTCGAATTGTAGGATTGAACCGAACTCCGAGTATGATTGGTAGGTTTGGCCGAACGTCGGTGAAGACCTGAGTTGTAGGATTAAACCGAACCTCAGGAAACGGGTTGTAGGATTGCACCGAACCCCATTCGAAGGCCCAGATTGTAGGATTAAACCGAACTCTGGGTACGGTTAGTAAGTTTGGCTGAACACCGGTGAAGGCTCGGATTGTAGGATTGAACCGAACTCCGAGTACGATTAGTAGGTTTGGCCGAACGTCGGTGAAGACCTGAGTTATAGGATTAAACCGAACCTCAGGAAACGGGTTGTAGGATTGCACCGAACCCCATTCGAAGGCCCAGATTGTAGGATTAAACCGAACTCTGGGTACGGTTAGTAAGTTTGGCTGAACACCGGTGAAGGCTCAGATTGTAGGATTGAACCGAACTCCGAGTACGATTAGTAGGTTTGGCCGAACGTCGGTGAAGACCTGAGTTGTAGGATTAAACCGAACCTCAGGAAATGGGTTGTAGGATTGCACCGAACCCTATTCGAAGGCCCAGATTGTAGGATTAAACCGAACTCTGGGTACGGTTAGTAAGTTTGGCTGAACACCAGTGAAGGCTCGAATTGTAGGATTGAACCGAACTCCGAGTATGATTAGTAGGTTTGGCCGAACGTCGGTGAAGACCTGAGTTGTAGGATTAAACTGAACCTCAGGAAACGGGTTGTAGGATTACACCGAACCCCATTCGAAGGCCCAGATTGTAGGATTAAACCGAACTCTGGATATGGTTAGTAAGTTTGGCTGAACATCGGTGAAGGCTTGGATTGTAGGATTGAACCGAACTCCGAGTACGACTAGTAGGTTTGGCCGAACGTCGGTGAATACCTGAGTTGTAGGATTAAACCGAACCTCAGGAAATGGGTTATAGGATTGCACCGAACCCTATTTGAAGGCTGGTGAATGAGTAAAATCCAACACCGGTTGAAGAAGAACGATTGAGACTAATTCCCCAGGACGGATGTTCTCAATCACATATTCTGTGAGTTGATGAGGTAACTCCTGGCGCGGACAATTCCCATCATCATCCTTATGATGGAAGTCTTTGAAGACTCAATCCGTACTCTTACGATTGAGATACACTTCCCCAGGACGGATGCTCTCAATCACATATTCTGTGAGTTGACGAGGTAACTCCTGGCGCAGACAATTCCCATCATCATCCTTATGATGGAAGTCTTTGAAGACTCAATCCGTACTCTTACGATTGAGATACACTTCCCCAGGACGGATGCTCTCAATCACATATTCTGTGAGTTGACGAGGTAACTCCTGGCGCGGACAATTCCCATCATCATCCTTATGATGGAAGTCTTTGAAGACTCAATCCGTACTCTTACGATTGAGATACACTTCCCCAGGACGGATGCTCTCAATCACATATTCTATGAGTTGACGAGGTAACTCCTGGCGCGGACAATTCCCATCATCATACTTATGATGGAAGTCTTTGAAGACTCAATCCGTACTCTTACGATTGAGATACACTTCCCCAGGACAGATGATCTTAATCACCTATTCTGTGATTTGACGATGTAACTCCTGGCGTTGTGTACTTCCCCAGGACGGATGATCTCAATCACCTATTCTGTGATTTGACGATGTAACTCTTGGCGTTGTGTACTTCCCCAGGACGGATGATCTCAATCACCTATTCTGTGATTTGACGATGTAACTCCTGGCGTTGTGTACTTCCCCAGGACGGATGATCTCAATCACCTAGTCTGTGATTTGATGATGTAACTCCTGGCATGAACAATTCCCATCATCATCCTTGTGATGGAAGTTTTTGAAATCCGTACTCTTACGTTCGAGATGTATTTCCCCAGGACGGATGTTCTCTATCACCTATTCTGTGATGTGATGATGTAATTCCTGGCATAGACAAATTCCCATCATCATCCTTATGAGGGAAGACTCAATCATCATCTTCATGTATCTTTGTGGTTCCCCAAACTCGGAACAATACTCTCACAATAGACGACATCGTTCTCTCCAGTGAGAGTAACACGAATTAATAATAGTCATCCGTCCTGTTACACCACTTTTGTTAACAACGGATCGGCTCTTTCTCTCCCCAAAGGAATTAAGGGTAATGCCCCATAACAGGTACCAATCCCTTAACAAACTTATACTTGGGGACAATATTCATGTATATATTTCTCCGTTCTAAAACTTATTTATCTTAAATGATTTGATTAATTTTCTGAGGCAATTATTTCAATCCGACCTCAATATTAATCACGCTGAACGGATTATTGAATGCTTTACTCTTCATAAAACATTGAAGGCTTGGGCGTAGTAAGCTGGTTCTTTTTCAAGGCCACGCTGCATCCTGAGTAAATTGACACGATTGGTGAATGGGTAAAATCCAACACCGACTGAAGAAGGCTAGTAGGATTAAACCGAACGCCATTGGAGACATGGATTGTAGGACTAAACTGAGCCCCAGTCGAAGGTGTGGATTGTAGGATTAAAACCGAACTCCAAGCATAACTTCGAATTTGCTCAGAAGTATTTCCCCCGGAAATTCTTCACTCGACAACACTTCAAATTCGAAGTCGGACTCGAATTGTTCACTCAGGAATATATCTACCCGAAGCATACTTATTCAAAGTCAGAGCCTTCCTCTGACCAAAAGGTACTTCTCCTGGAATTGGCCTATTCGGAAATTCTTCACTCGGTGCCATACCGCGAGGAAGCCAGAAATAATTCTCTGTTTCATGTTTCACTCGGAAACATCTTAACTTCCTTTCACTCGGAAGTATCATACTTGGGAACGTCTTTGCCCGAATGGTGTTCATTCGAAGTCAAAGCTCCCTCCTTTTCACTCGGAATTACTCACTCGAAGTTAAATGATCATTCGGAACTGATCATTCAATAATGCTCGGGGACAATATTAAAGGCTAATGGGTGTTGCAAAGATATTTTGAACATAGGTATACCGGCATCTAGACCTCTCGTAGGATGAGTAGCTTATATGAACAACTACATAGTCCCTCACACAAGCTAGGGGACATATGATCCGGTCTAAATACCAGTATCCGATCTACAAGGTGTATTTCAGCATCTTTGACAGTCAAACAAAGTATGACCGGTGTCCTCGGTATACATCCGGACTGTAATTCTGTATCAGGCGCTCTCCCTATACCGGTTAGTCCGGATAACACCACACACATCGGATACTATACACGTCACCCCACAAAGGACAAAGGGCATTGCTACGGGGACCGATCAATAATTCCCTGCACTACGAGCCAAAATCTGCTCACGGGAATGGTCCACTTGTCCCCTAATTCTGGTCTATACACTCTACGCTCAATATAAAATAGCCACTTGACCCAATCATGCTGGTAAGTGCGCAATAAAATAATGCTAATGGAAGTTAGTGGTTCCCCACTAACGAGTCCTCGTAAAACGAGCCAATCAGGTATATGAACTCTCTTCATCAATGAAGGGGGGATTCGGAACTTAAAAAAAAAACGATTACTCTCTGAAATACATTCCTTACTTGGAATATTATCACTAACTTGAGCGTCGGAGAATCTTTGCAGGTGACACCACCATTCGCCCCCATCAACGCGTTAGGTCAGTGTGAAGGATCTCCAGAACACCCAATCCGCTCTCCTCACGCAAGGACAACAGATATTTACACCGGATACTCATACATCCGGTCTTCAGCACAATATTTACATACTATTTGTGATTGACTTGAGTCCGGATATCTAGACCCCGGTTCAGGACAGATCAATATATATATATATATATATATATATATAAATTTCAATCAATTGGCCTATCAAGGCATTAATTTCAATTCTAAATATTCACCATCATATTTAAAATTCTTAACATGCCTTAAACATGTTATAAACACCAATTTTATCATTTTGTTAGGTTTCAGGAATTCCTTCCCATTAATCCATATTTTCTATAATTAAACGCTACAACACAAACTCCTAAGTCCCCAACACATACCTCAAATACCTTGCCCATCAGCCTTAACGGGTCTCCAAGGTCTCAAAACACATTATACTAATTTCCTTTTTGCTAACACCACCAAATCTCATTTCTACCAATTTCACCAACTTGGTGTCTTCCACATTTTCTTGATTCTCAAATTCCCAACATCAATAATTAGTGTCAACCATTCCAAAATTCATTTCCTTATCCAAAATCACTTAAATGGAAATTAATCATATTCTCTTCAAAGTTTTGCCAAAAATGCTAAATTCACCAATCTTAGGGTTTTCACTTAAATTAGCAAATATCTATTCCAACCATTTATTTGTCATTTAAGTATCTTCAAGACAACAACACCATATTTGTAACACCCTGGCCGCTTTTTCATTTATTGGTATAGGTAGTACGAATTCATTTCTTTAAGCTATCCTCGGTTGTATAGTCCCATACCTATACAGTCTTTGGATCCCTCTCATTCAGGAATGTATTCGGTTCGTTCATGTGTCCCTCCTACTAGAAGCTTACCAAGAGCCACTACTTGTCCGTGCCATGCACCGACGATCACTCACCGCCCTCAACAGTGACTGGGATGTCACATGCCCACCAGCTTCCGCCTGGTTCATCCTCGAACCATACCGTACTAGGAGAGGCTAGGCTCTGATACCACTGTAACACCCCGGCCGCTTTTCAGGAATGAATGACTCTCCCCACAAACCAACACGAGACCTTTCTAGTGTGCTTTTGTCCCCACTCTCACACTTCCCGAGAACTTCCCAGGAGGTCACCCATCCCAGAATTACTCCAAGTTAAGCACGCTTAACTTTGGAGTCCTTAAGTGATAGGCCACTGAAAAGGCTAATGCATTTGTTGGTATAGGTAGTACGAATTTATTTCTTTATACTATCCTCGACTATATAGTCCCATACCTATACAGTCTTTGGATACCTCTCATTCAGGTATGTATTCGATTCGTTCATGTGTCCCTCCCACTGGAAACCTGCCAGGAGCCGCTCCTTGTCCGTGCCATGCACCGGCGATCACTCCCTGCCCTCAACAGTGACCGGGATGTCATAATATTCACATCATCATCAACAACAAAAATAATTCCCAATGGTCATCTAACCTGGGGTTTGAGTTCCACATGTATTCTTTCATCAAAACAACACTTAAACTTCCATTACAAAGCTTCAACAACCTCAAAACCACCAAGATAAGCCATTAAATACCAAAAATGCATACCTCTTCACCAAGCCCGAATAGAAAACAAAAATGAGAGGGAAAAAGAGGAAGATGAATTGAAATACACCCCAAAGTTCCTTCCTTGCCTCATAAATCCAAGAAATCCCAAGTTTTTTTGAGTGAAAAATGGTTAATGGAGGTGTAAAGGGAGTGGACGATTTTGGCTTCAAAAGAGGAAGAAGAAGATGAAAAAATTGAAAGTGAATAGCGAGAAGAAAAGGGGCTTCTAAAAATTGAGAGAAGAAGAGAGGAAATTTAGTGAAAATTAGGTATTATCCAATGGTTAATGCATTGCCTCTTACTTTTGCCCAATGGCTCATGTTTCCTTTAACTAATGGTCAATAAAGTGAAAAGAAAAAGAGGGAAAATGCCATGGTGAAATAGAGAGGAGAAAACAGATTTTTACATTTTCTTTTAAGGATGAAGGAAAGCATTTTGGTGTTGATTTGTAAGTTGAAGCAGATTTTTCCCTTAGTTTTTTTAATTCTATAGAGCACCTGTTAATTCATCTACCATACGAGGCTAGGGTTAGTGATCAAGTGTAGTATCACTGGATGTATCCATTTGAAAGGTTAGATATTAGAACACCTTTATTTTCGTCTCAAATTTTGTTGTAAATATATATGTACAAGTCTTTATGTTTCACTAGATTCCCACGCTCTTTAAAAGACAAAATGTCAAACAAGGCATGCATTGAAGCATCGATTTATGAGGCATACTTAGTGTAAGAAATGACCAATTTTGCTTTATTCTACATTCTAATAGAGATAGAAACAAGAATGACTAGAATCCCCTGCAACCTTGAGGTTGCTAAAAACCCTGGTGTGGATGAACAAAGCTCAATATTTAACTATTCCATTCGTCCTGGGGGCATGGTAATAGAATGTTACATTGATGAGAAACATCAAACGGATACTCATTTGTACATTCTTTTAAACTGCGAGGAAGTCGACCCATATCTCGAGAAAATCACCAAATTTTATATATGTTTATTTTGAAGATAGGATTTTCTTGTAGCTAAACTATTGATCTTTAAATAGTATATATGCACAACATGTAAGGCCCGCATACTTTATGTTTTTTATGTTGTATACTTATCTAACATTATTGTATGTTATTCTTTGAATATGTAAAGCCCTCAGTTAACTAGGACAATCCCTTCTACTAGATTATCTTGGTCAACTGAGACGTTATGAGTTTTAAAAAAATGTGGAAGTTTTTTTTTGTATAAGAAAACTTGGAGGAACAAATACATCTTATATATTACATAATCATATACAATATATGGTCACAATAGTAATTGTACATGTTGAAAGTAAAAGGGGCACGCAGGCTTCCGTAAAAGAAAAGAAAATCATCCATCCTAATTGTCTTCAGTCCAATGTGAGTCTGGTTGACCCTTGATCCGAAGTATGTGCTGATCTCCATAGTGTCAAGTGTTTAGTTCGCTCAGAGGTCTGGAAAAATTAGCGTAAGGGTGAGTCTCCACTTTCATAATAAATGAAGAGTTATCATCACTAACATCCCTCCCACATAATCTAAATAGGTTCATATTTAGTATTCTCCCCTCATCGAGGTACATATTTAATTCATTCTAAGTTATCTATCTCTACTCGGTCTCATTCTATCATCTCCAAATGCATAACTCTTTGCCCTCCCCCTCACCACCAGTTATTTCACATACAGTTACTGATTCAATCACAAACAAACACAGATTAGATAATGTAATGTATGAGTTCCATTTCATTAATTTTGATCTTTTCTTAGCCATCATGATGCATGTAGGCCTATCTCCTTCTCATCAATCATCATACATTATATACCTCACTGCCACCTTATCCCCCTGCCCAACTAGAGCGATCGGAGCTCGTCTCGTTCTATTTTCATAACAGGGTAAGGACACGCAGCCCTATCAATAATGGATCCAAAAACACATCTCGTCAGAACAGGCACTACACGGTCATAGTAACACTCGTCTTGAGTCAAAATATATCAGAGTTTCCATAGGCTGTCTAGTCTTGGGAGCGAATTTAAGCCATTGGAGGACCTCCCCTGGTATACTCCTGAGACCGCCCATAGGGGATCAAGACGTTGTTGTTCTTCAGTGTACCCATCACTGTATGCTCTAGGGGATCACTTTATCATCCACCCTTATCCTCCATACATGATGCATGTAACACATAATTTCATTTTTGCTGGTCACTGGTAGGGTGCTTTCAATGACTCTATTTTATTCTTAACATCAGATCTATCTCATCAAATACTTTTCTTTATTTTCCCTTCTTTTCACATTTACTTATTTCACAATGCATCTAGCCCAATGATTAAAAATGAAATGAATTTTGTACATTCATAAAACCACAGGTATACTGGCACCAGAGCGCTGATCATCACATCAAATCCGATCTCAATCTCATCATATCATTTTCATAAATTAGTCATCTCAGGATCCCTACCGAGACGTATCCTTATTTATTACTTCTTGCTTTTATTTTAAATGATCCATCTCAATATAACATATGTAATGCATCATGTAATACTTAATTTTTTACCATATTATTCATTTCATCAATTCATCATACTTTACACGTATTTCATCATACAACACCCATCATGTATTTCATCATAAATGTCCATCACGTAACTAACTCACATACATCCATGTATATAATCACATATAAGTTACATAACATCTATTATATAAGCATCACAATCACCACACACAATATTCATCTTATAATGATCATTATATATATTACCTTAGTAAAGGAATCATGTATCCTAACACAAGCATATTCATGAATGTGGTTTTGTAAGTGACTAAGTGTAAGTACTTATTTTATGTACACGCATGATGGCTTAGTTATCTTAATTAACTCCTTAGCTATTCGTCTCTATTGATAGCAATTAGTACCCTTAATATATTTTTTTATATCTTCATGATTATTTTTGAAACATTCTTATCTAATTATCAAATATACCATCCAAACGGATTATTTAGCCATTTATCCTTTCAATACTATTATGTGATCATACTCATTCTGAGGGGATGCCTTAAATTTATTCAAGTATTAATCATCATAACCAATTTACTACAATCGATTTAAATTATCCTAAGTTTATTTGTATACTGACTAGGTTGGCATCATTTTTACTAAACTTCGCTGATGAATAAATATTTCCCTCTTTCGTTTAATTCCTTATTCCTTACAACTTCTTCTTAATGTTAGACCCGGATAATATAATGTTGCAGAAAACTTGTTAACTTTGTTTTACTGTTGGGTCTTTTAATTGGCAAGCGCACCAATCGTTTGTAGTTTTCAAAATTTAGATATCGTTCCACTGGGATTGAAAGTCCAACATTTACAGTAATTTTCTAGTTACTATGGTAAATTTATCAAAACTTATACATAAAAAAATAATTTATATACAATTTATATAATATTTACAAGATAACATAATTGAGTTTTTCATGTGGTAAAAAGAGAATAATGATCTATCTAAGAAATTGAGTTGCAATTTAGAATAACTAAGATACTTGAGGATAAAACACAGGTAAACAAATTATGTTGGAATTTGGATTCCTAATCTAGAATAATAATGGAGGAACTCAAATCGTGCATATTTAATCATCAAGTTCATATCATTACAGCTTAAAATCATTATAACTGATCCCTCATGATATAAATTCTAAATATTTACCGTAAAGTCCGATCCCTCGTGAGCTTTCTCAGTAAAAACTTGCATTAAGTCCTGGCCTTATGTCAACAATAATTACCAATTCTATCCCTAGTAATTGGTATATTAAGGGTATTCTAACTTTTACTTTTATTAAATCAAGTTTTAATAAGGCATGAATAATCATTCTCCCATTTGACATTCACACTAATAAAACAAGTTTCAACACACATGAAAGTCATTCTCCTGTTTGACATTCATACTAATAAAAGATTGAAATACTAACATGCACTTGAATCATAAACATGCAGAGATCAAATTAACAACATCATAATCAATAGACTAGTTCACCAATTCCAACATAAACAGATTAGTTACACATGGTGAAAGTAAAAACAACACTTACAGTGATTGACATTACAAAGGCGATGGAAACTTCACGATACAATGATCATAATACTACACAACACTCTCAAGTATCTAGAAAACTATTCTAGAACTACAAACTCACAAAAGAAACACTCAATCTCAAGTGTATAAGAGAAGATAATAGTGGGATTGGATCAGAATGGGATGCCTAGAAGTGTTGGAAATGTCCCTATTATAAGGCTGAGGAAGGGTCCTGACGCTACGCGCCAGACTGACGCTACGCGTCAAGTCCCTGAGTCAGCCTCCATTAAACGCAGCTGGAAATGGTCACTAAGGAATTATTTATTCAATCATGCTTTGCCATTTGGATCTGTCCCCCAGTTTGGTTTGTCCATTTGTGTAAAGTGGAGTGGCCAATAATGGGTCACTAGCTGAGTGCTTGTCCAAGCTGGCTGTGGAGTCCACGCAGCTCTGACGCTACGCGTGGATGTGACGTGTAGCGTCTGCATCAAAAGTCTCCACACTACGCGTGGGGTTAATGCTACGTGTCAGATTTCCAGATCTTCAATTTTCTCTTTAAATTCTTCACTTTTTCATTGCAAAACTAGAGAAAATTGATCAAGGGCAGATTATTTCCAACAACTTCTATTTATTGAATTTAAAACCTAATTTTCTAACAATTTAAGCTAATTTTTATTATTTTTATGAAATTTTTATTAAAGATTTTATTGTAAATTTGAGGACTAACAAATACCCCCAACTTGAGACATTGCTCGTCCTTGAGCAAGAGAGAAAAATAAAAAATAAAAATTTGAAATAAAATTTTTGAGTTAGTCTGAGAATTTACCACAAAAAGTAATTTCACAATTTAACATTTTGAAATAATCAATTATAGAAATCTTATGTAACAAAGGTTTATTGATAAAATTCTTTATAATATTTTATTAACAAATCAAGCATAAATTCAGGCTTACCTCACAAGTGTTTATCTCTGTGCAAAGGGTAACCTGTTTCACTCATTCGATCATAAAATCAAACAAATTTAATTTTGATTTTCATCTAATCAATGGTTGATCATACAAAGATATTTCAAGAATCACAAGGTCTTTTCAAGGGTTGTAATGAGGCTTGGCTATAAGGAATTATGGTTTTTTTTCGGAATTCAAAAACCTGAAATCATAAAGGAGCATTTTATAATTTTTAGGCTTTCTCTTGGCCCAAGTCTCAAGTCTTTTATTGATGAAAAATAAATACCCCCAACTTGATTTTTTCACTATTTTTGACTTTTCTTTTTCATATTTTATTATTATTTTCTTTTTCTTTAAAAAGGATCAAGTTGCTTATTTTCACTCCCCATTTTTTTGTAAGAACACTCAAAATATTTTTATTTTGCTCAATTGTTCTTTTAATCAATCAAATATAGGGAATGGTTAAAACTGATATAGGTTAAGGGTACCAAAGAATTTATTTTTCAGGCTTAAAATTGGCTTTCAAGGGATAAAATAATTTTACCAAGGTAAGTTGTTTGGCCCAAGGTTTTCTTTTAACCAAAAATGTGCCTTGATCATTTTCTTGAATTCTCTGTACAACAACACAAATCAAGGATTAAAGCAAAATCAATTCAAATGAAGTTATGTCGAATAAACCCTCAAGTGTTTAAAAGATCTCTCAGCTCACTGGGTTTTCGAAATTTAGCTTGATAGTTAATAAACTTATTGTAATTGATTTTATCAGAATTCCTAAGTTACAAAAGAATCAATAATTGATTTTACAAAATTAGTTTTATTGTGTAAAAACTTTAAGTATATAACTTATCTTACTTTCAAAAATTTGATTTATTTATTAAAATATATTTTTGATTTTTGTATATATATATATATATTTTATATATAAAAACACACCATGATAAAAATTTACGCAAAGATAAAACACACCATATAATAATAAACTATAATTTAATATCCAAAAAGTAAAAATACCAATGTAAATAGAAAACTAAAAGTAAACTAGAATGTATGTAATAGAAATGAGATAACACCAATCAGTCCTCCATCTCATCATCTCCCTCCTCATCTGCATCACCCTCTGACTCAACATGTGCTCCAGATGGTCCACCAGTCTCAGGGTATATCGACAGATCACCAGGCCAAGCCACATGGGCTGCAAACTCAGCTGGTGTAACATATGGTGCTCCCTCACCCTGAAGTCTATACTGATACTATGAATCATGAAGATGTATGTAAGCTCTATGTGTGGCAGCCATCATCTGCATCATATGCTGATGCTCAAGTGTCATCCTGGCAAATCCCTCTGCGATAACATCAGCAGGTGGTGGCTGAACTGGTGGTCTCCTCCTCCTCTGTCTGGGCTGAGCCTCCTGCTCCAGTGGTGGAAGCTTGCACTACTGGACAAAGTAATCTCTGTTCACTAGAACCTTGGGGACTAGTGAATCAAGTGATGGCACAACAATTCCCTGCCTCCTCAGTAAGGCAGATATGATGAGAGGAAATAGGATAGGACGGTTCACCCTATACCCAAGGGCATAAAGGTGAATCTGCTCAGAAATCAGCTCTGCAATATCAATAATATGGCCCTGGAGAATGGAGTAAAGAAGGCAGCATTGATCAACTGTGATAGAAGAAAGGTGGGTGACAGGAGTAATGTTATGCAGCATGAGATGAGACCATGCCTGAGCTATAGGGGTCAGCTGGGTCTTGAGGAGGTTAGATGGAGTCCTCCTAACCTTACTCAGGTTGAAGAAGATTCCATCCTTGCTCAAGAAGTGAGCAACCTGATTTAGGAAGTAGCCTAATCACCATCCTCAGTCGCCATCTTGTTTTTGTTCTCCTTCCAGAAACAAATATCACTCTCGGGAGTAGGTTCCCAAGGGTTACCCAGTAGGGTACTAATAGTGTCCCGGTCATAAGCAATATGTCGGCCCCTAACCCAGCTCATCCTCTGATGTCCAATGTCTGGTACGTTCTGACGAGTCCTGTAGGCATTAGCATAGAATTCCATCACTAAGATGGGATCCCCCTCAGTAGGTAGGGAAAACAAGGGTCCCCATCTCCTCCTTTGGACCTCATCCTGCAGCTCAGGATAGTCCCCAACACTCAAATCTAAGACTCTCTCCTAGATGAGTCTTTTGCCCTTTATTTGGTGAAACCGGGCCCATTTCGCATTAGTGCGAAATTTGGTGGGATCTGCCATTCCCAACACCTCCTCACCCTGAAGATCTGGATCCTCAAAGGTGGTGTCAGTATCCGTGGTCCTTCTTTGTCTTTTAGGACTAGTAGTAGGGATGGATTTCTTCGGTGCCATCTATAAAAAAGAAAAATTAAAAATCAAACACATATTACAATATTGAAAGACATATCAAACATTTAAAAAGTTAACAACAACAATTATTTTTGGCTTTTATACAAAACATATACAATAACAAAATATTTACAAAAAAAAATTTAAACATACATGTTTTTGGATTTTCTAAAAACAAATTTATAAAAATTGCAAAATTCACAAAAAATCCATAACAAAACAACATATTTTTGAATTTTTGTAATTTATAAGAAAAATTAACATGCATATTTTTGGATTTTTACAATTTTCACAAACAAAAATCAACATGCATATCTTTTACAAAACATGCAAAAATCATCAAACATGCATATTTATAAAATTATGCAAATTTACTTTTATTTTTATGCAAGAAAGTATAACAAATATGCAAAATAAAAAAAAATTATTAATTCAAAAAAAATAAATAACAAATTGAGGCATACTAACAAATTTATTAAAAACAGAAGACAAATATTAGAAGATAACACACAAAAATTAACAAATATGCGTCAGTGGGACGCTACGTGTGGGCTTACAGTTCTTGCCTCACGCTACGCGTCAGTGAGACGCTACACGTGAGGTGCACAATTTCAAACACAGAAACAGGGGTTACACAACAGCAACCCCTCCAAACCATATTCAATCCATTAATTTCCTTACTCTAACAACAATCAATTCCCAATGGTTCTCTAATCCTAATCCTAACCACATGCATTCTAAAAATCAAAATTAAAATTAAACTAAAGGGAAAGGATTTAGAGAACTTACTTGGAATCCTTTGAGTGATTGAGAAATCGAAGAGGATTGAAGGGTTGAGAGAAAAAGAAGGTTTAAAAATTAGGTTTCCGAAAATTAAAGTGAGGCAGAGAGGGAATTTTAGGTTTTAAAACCTAAGATTGGGCCTCTCTGGTTTAGTTTTAAAAACTGAACATGGGCCCTGATGCTACGCGTGAGTGGGACGCTATGTGTCAGGTTGAAATTTTAACCTCCACGCTGAGCGTCAGTGGGACGCTACGCGTGGGATTCTAGTTTTTAAAATTCAAAATTTTAAATTTTCAAAAACCTTTTCTTTTAGTTTTTAAACCCCTTTTCTTTTCAAAATTAAATTTCTAACTTTAAAATTTGAAAAACTATATATATATATATATTTTATTTTTATATATTTTTATATTTTTTATTTTATTTTTTATTTTTTTAATCATAAATAAAAAATAAAGAGAAAATAATGGGTTGTCTCCCACTGAGCGCTAGGTTTAATGTCTCCAGCCAGACATTACCTCTGATCAATCGGGTGGTTTTTCAATTTTGGTTGAGGAATCACCCATCTTTTTCTCCCTTCTTCTCCGATGCTTGATTACCTGTCTTTCATCATACAAGCAATCGGTTAATTTTAAAAAATTTAATTGATTGGGAAGAGATATATCTGGTTCGGTTGAAAGGTAAACTTTTTCCTCCTTATTTATCTTGAGATGTTCATGAGCACTGAAGCTTACCTCCTCTCCATGAATTCTGATTGCAACCATACTTTGATCAATATCTACCATTATTTTTGCAGTCTTCATGAAAGGTCTTCCAAGAATTAGGGGGATCTCAGTATCCTCCTTCATATCCAGTACCACAAAATCAACTCTGAAGTGGTACTTGTCAACCTTTACCAATACATCTTCCACAATCCTAACAGGTTGCTTGACAGAGCGATCAGCCAGTTGTAAAGTCCTTTTGGTTTCTTGTAATTCCAGATCACCAATATGCTTCATGAAATCTAGGGGCATAAGATTGATGTTAGCCCCTAAATCTAACAAAGCATTCCTGATATTGATATTTCCAATGGTTACAGGAATGGTGAAACTTCCCGGATCTTTACATTTTTCTGGTGTTAAGATGGCAATACGACTTGCTTCTTGCTCTTCATTCACAGGCTCTTGTATATTTTTTCTTTTTCACTTTCTTTTTCTTTTTCTTCTTTTTTTTTCTCATTCTCTTTCTTTTCACAATCAATTTATAACAATTGTTCTGGAACCGTGCTTGTTGCTAGCGTAGTTGTAGGTAAGGGCCTTTTAGCATGGTTGTCAACCGTGGTTAAAAATACGAGACTTTTAAGCACGGTTATTTTGAATCGTGGTCGTATGTCACTTTTAAGCACGGTTATGTTGAACCATGGCCGTATGTCACTTATAAACATGGTTGTTTTCGATCGTGGTTAAAAATACGAGAGACTTTTAAACACGGGTATTTTGAACCGTGATCGTATGTGACTTTTAAGCATGGTTAAGGCACAACCGTGCTTAAAACCTTGTTTTTTTTAAAATGTTTTTTTTTTGTTTTTTATTCATTCCTAAAACCTGCAAGCAGAATTATCCAGACAACCCAATGATGGATATAATATATATAGCTCAAATAATGAAAATGAATAAATTTCAATAAAATCATATAAACATCAAATATGGTACATAATGCATAATAATCCTAAAGCTATACTAATAGGTACCACTACACACTAATAATAATAAATGACATAAGTCTATTGGAGTCCTTCCTTGACTTGAAGAAGGCTGGTGGCCCAATGGGTTTTTATTTCATTAATGTATTTTTCAGGGAACGTTGAGAAGTCTTGAAAATGCTGCAAAGAAGAGACAATCATTAATAGTAGTGGTGAGAAACAAATTGTAATAGTAGTATGTAAAAACCAAATAAAATAATGTAGGCAGTGAAAATGGTGAGCATCGTCTTCATCACAAAATACCCACACTCAAAGGTGCCATCCTGCCGATAAGACTACAAGGTAGGTATGACAGGGCCCGCAATCGCACAGGTTATGTCGCGTAATATAAAAGATTATCGTTCTCCATAGGGACTATGTTCAAAGTACCGGCATATTAAAATTTAATTATCCACACAATTGATTTTTAAGGTTTTTGTAAAATAAAACACAAAATTAAGTTGCACAGAATATGAATAAATACAAAAATAAAATTTACTTGACACTTAAAAATCAGAGTTGAGAGTATCTTGGGATTTCGGGGGATTAAGACTCTATTTTATGTTAATGAATTTTAACTTTTCATAAATAAGAATCGAATTAAGTTTTCCAAGGCGAATTTTCCAAAAGCTAATTAATATGTTCCTCTCGGAATCCTATTAATGTACCTAACCTATGGAAAGCGCTACTTAATCCTCAGAAAGGCCCATTATCGTTTTATGAAAATCCCTTTTATTTCCTCAAAAGAATTTTGATTACTTTCATGGTTTTACCGAGGTCACAAAAAGCATCTCAAAAATCTTAGGTTTAGTTCAAAGTTTTCCGGTAAAAATAAATCTCTCAATTCTATTTATTACCTAAACTTACTAATATACCCGCAAGTATACAGTTTTATCATTTAGGTTCTTGTTAGGAATTACTAAAAGCATTGAGCATAATTAAACTAAATGGAAAACAGAAATTTATTTAATTCCAAGTCAAAATAACATTAATGTAAAATATTATCACACCCTCTTTATCCCAAGATAATTAATTTAGCTACTAATGAAATAATTCAAATTCATATAAATAATGGAAAAATAAAACATACAAGACATGGTAAAAATAAAGACTTACGGGTTTCTCCAAAAGCTTAGAATAATTTACCACTGTATTTCCTTGTTGCAATATTCCTCCACCAATTACAAATTTAAATAACTCACTTTTACAATTCACAACTCTTAAGAAAAAGAAAAAAATGGGACAGAAAACTAAAAGGAAAGAAAAGAGAAAGAAAACGAATACAAAAGAAAAGAAAAGGACGGAGGAAGAAAACAAAACAACGAAAGAGAAAAGAGAGAAAAGAAAAGGAATTGAAGCTGATTCTTGGATGGATATTGACGCTGTTCGGTGGTGCTCTCCCTTTTATAGGCGAATGAATGAATGAATCCAGCTAAGAAAACGCGTTAAAATTGCAAGTGGAAGAAACTTTCGGTGCATGTTGTAACATCCTGATTTTTAATTAATTGCCAATTAAGGGTTAAATTTAGGATTAAGGATTATGATTGGTTTAGTTAATGGTTAATTAGAATTTAATGGCCAATTAAGCTAAATGTGGAATAATGATAATAATAATAATAATGCTGGAATTGACCATGGTGCCCTTGGTGGTTTGGAGAGCTTCGGTTCTCTCTCCCTTTCTCCCTCTTTATGCACGCTGGTGGTAGGTGGTGATTTGATGGCTGATGTACTTGCATTAAATGTGAAGGTGATGGCTGACGGAGAGAGTGAGCTGATGGGGCAGTGTGAGTGTGAAGATAAGACTTCAGCTCTACGTTTTCCCCTCATTCCCTTCATTTTCTCTTTGGTGGCTTTTCGGATGGAGAAGAGAAACGCTCCTCCTTCTCTCTAGAACTTGTTGGAGCTCCTGCTCCTTTGTCCTCTCCTTCATCATCTTCTTCCACTCACGAACTGTGTTGAACCGAGTGGATCGGTGTGGCTGTGTGAGGAACAGCGTGGTGATGGGAAACAGCGTGTGGCTGTGTGTTTGGAGGCTGGGTTTCTCCTCTGTTTCCCTGGTGTTTCTCCTTTTGCTGGTCCTTCTTCTTCCTCTTCTTCTTCCTCCATTTGATGGGCTGTATGGGGCTCGGTTGGGAGCCTGCAGCCGTGTGTGGGTGCCTCGGTTGTGGAAAGATGGTCCACTGTGTGAGCTGTACTGCTGCTCGTGTGGAAGAAGGCATGGATGGTGCATGGAAGCTTGGTTGTCCTCCATGGTGGTGAGGACGGTGCTGTTCGAGTATGGAACAGCTTTGAGACGTGCTTGGTGGTTGCTGTCAAGTGTCGAGTAGCGTTTGGGAACCTCTACTGGGCCGAGTGAGGTCTGTGGTGCCTTGGAGGCTTGACATGGGTGTCTTGGTGGGAGAGCTGCTTCAGAGGAAGCTGTGTTTGGCTCTCCTATGGTTTGAATGCCGAGCAGAGTGCTGCTTTGGCTGGGCCGAGTGGCCAATGTGACTTCTAGAATGTCATTCCAGGTAAGGGGGCTTTGCATCTCAAATGTATGGTTTATGGACGGGTTTCCGGGTGAAAATATACACTGTAATGTGTTGTGTTGTTATGTTGTATGTTGATTGAGTGTAGCCCGGATGTATGATATTTATTATGTGTATGGTGTCTGATTTTCCATCCATAATAAGTATGATGCTTATTGATGATAAATAAATGCTTGAGATGCATGTAATTCTTATTGTTATGTTAAATGCATTGGATGCATGATGTTTATGGTATGAATGCTGAGTGCATCTGTTTGTGGGGTTATGTGATTCCCGAGTGAAATATTATATGTATTGGCATGGGATGATTACTAGTGTTGATTCCTGAGTGGAATTTTATATAAAATGGCATGTGAGGCTTAGAAATGCTAAGGCCGAGTGGATCCCATGAAATAGTATGTGAGGCTTGTGGTAGATGATAATCCGAGTGATCCTCTTCCGAGGGAAGAGTTGTTGTAATGGTTGAGATTGGAATGTATTCTAAGTGTGTGATCCACCTATAATCCGAGTGAATGAGATTCTATATCCTGAGTGGTTAGGATCTGGGCAAGTCCGAGTGGGACTTACTTAATGAATTCCCTGAGTGAATAAGGTTCCATATTCCGAGTGATTAAGATCATGTATCCCAAGTGGTTAACCATTGAATAAGTCCGAGTGACTTAACTTGGTGAATATTCCGAGTGATTTGGGGTTAGAGTAAACCCGATTGGAACTTGACTGTTGGGATCCTTTCCCAGGAGAAAGGAGGTTGAGTATTCTTCGAGTGTGAGAAGTGTAATTATGCCCAGTGATGAATGTGTAAGGTAATCCTGATTGAATTGTGGTTGGAATACACCGAGTGGTGTTTGATTGGGAAGTATTCCGAGTGGGGGGTTATGGAATCCGAGTGGGATAAGCCTCATTTCCCGAGTGGATTATTGTGTGGCCTTGTGGATAAAAATATAAGGAACTAAGTTATGGGAAGTATGTGTGTTGGGGTTATTTCTAAGCGATTGAAACCCCTGACTCTGAGTGAATGGATGTCTTGGTACCGAGTGATCAAATGCCGAGTGTGGCTTCTCGCTTCAGCGAATGTGGGATTCGCTCCAGCGAGTGTGCGTGCTTTGGAAGGCTTTTGGGTTGGTCCGCTTAAGCGAATGGCTGTCCGCCCGAGCGAGTTGGGCTGTCTCGCCCAAGCGTGCTGGATCTCGCTTGAGCGAGTGTACGCTGTTTTGGGTTCTGCTTGAGCGTTGTTTGCTCTTCCGCTGGGCTGTTTCCGATCGATTTTTCTTCTCCTGCCTTCCTTTCCTTTCTCTTTTTGGACCCGGTTCCATTAGTTTATTTTTTGGAAAAAAATTTTCCCCTGTTTGGGTATTTATTTACTTATTAAACTAGGGTGTTACACATGTGACTTCCAACTGTCCCAAATTGCTTATTTTTTAATATTTTCAATAATTCGGTGCTTGGATTTAGTGATGATTGGTGCAGGTGGAGAAATTTCGAGTGGAAAAATGGGTCGATTTTCACATTTTCTCCAAAATTCGAGTGGAAAAGGTGCCTTTTGTGCACAATACCGAGTGAAAAAGGTACTGTTCATACACAAAACCGAGTGAAATCTTTGCTCGGTGTTGAGTTGAGGGGTCGGTGTTTAGGAAAAAACCGGTCGGTGTTAAGCGTGAAGACCGCTGATGCTAAATTTTGTCTTCATTTCTCTTAAGTGAGAGTTTCTCGCTTAAGCGAAAACACTCCAGTAGCTAATATTATGCCACTCGCTTGAGCGAGACTCCCTTGCTTAAGCGAGATTATGGCTTCCAAAGTTTTCGCTTGAGCGTAACGAGAGTCGCTTGAACGAAAGACCTTTGTTTAATCAGAATTGCTTCACTCGGTACTGATTAAAAAGTGGCTCAGAATTGATTGAAGAGGGACTCAGATCCGACTGGAAAGTATCTCACTCGGCACAGGTTCAGACCTTCTTCTTTCACATGTAGCCCACTCAGGATTGGGAAGTCTTCTTTTACTGTTTCTCTGGAACTGAACCACTCGGAGAAAACTTTGCTCTGATTTTGCTTTGGAATCCATTTGGACAAATTCATTCAGACACATTCACTCGGAAGTGCCTTCTTGCTTCTCACTCGGAATGGCCTTCACTTTCACTCAGAAATTTTGAAAGAGTCTGAAATCTGACTGATTGAATTTCTTCTCATGTTCGAGCCTTACTTTGCTCGGAAATATAGGTTTCTGCTCCAACTCACTCGGTAGTCTTCCTTGGAGACATCTCACTCGGGCTCAGTATGAAACTGTGAGAATCTGCCCGGAAAAGACTCACTCCTGGTCAGACTCTTGTCCTCTTCTCTGAATGACTCCACTCGGAGATCTCCTTTTTCAACAGGTGCTCTTTCAGTGGCTTCTTCTGCTCGGACAACAGTTTTGACCACTCGGGAGTTTTTCACTCGGATTAGTTGCAATCAGAAAGCTCCCACTCGGATTCACTTTAATCAGCAATCCTTTCACTCGGACAATAGCTTTGGGCAGCATCTATTCAACGTCAGTCCCTTTTTTCACTCGGATTGGTTGCAGTAGGGGATCTTTCACTCGGATTCTCCTCCAACCGAGACATATTCCACTCGAAAATGCTCCATTCTGAGTCATTCCACTCGGAAATGCTCCATTCTGAGTCATTCCACTCGGATTTGATCATTTGAGTCGGATTTCAGCATTCTGAGTCGGAATTCAGCATAAAAAGAGAGTTCTTTCCACTTTGGGCTTGTTCTTCTTGTTTCTTTATCATTTTATGGTCGTTTTTCTCTTGTTTTTGACCCTAATTTTTGCAAAATAACATACCCAAGTATAATAGAGTGGAAAGAAAGCAAAAATCACAATAAATAAAGGAAATACAGTGCATAATGATTAAAATCCTAAGCAAACTAGATCTAATTTATTGTGTTATAAAGCACTTATCAAAATACCCCAAACTAAAACATTGCTTGTCCTTAAGCAATCACCATATTCACAAGATAAAATACAGAAAACACTAAGCCTAATAAACTAAGGAATCCAAAACAGAGAAAAAGATTTATTCAAATGCCAATTTTATTTTTCTTACGTGAATCAAATTTTAATGTCAAGACTTGAGATACTCTTCTCACAATTTTCACTCAAGTGTTTCAAGGTTTGTGTATCTCTCAAATCATCATAGTCAAAAAATATTACCATAAGCTTGTTAATAAACCAGAAACTCCATAGTTTAGATAGAAAATATGTCAAAGTCTAAAGGTCTTTCAAAGGTTGTAACGTGGCCTTGGGTTGTATTGTCAAGGTAGGAATTTCAAGAAAAATGGAATACAAAAGGGCTTTAACAGTCATGAATGATTCAAATCACCATTATAAATTTAACAGAGCAAATTTTTGAACTTTTATGGACTTTTTGGAATTCATTCAATATCATCCTTTTGATTTTTTTTCTTCTTTTTCTTGTTTTTCTTTACATTCAATACATATTTTTCTTAAGTCCTTTTTTATTTCTTTGCTCCACTAAATTTCCAACTTTTTCACCATTAAGAGAATATCAGTCAATGAAAGGTTTCAAAGAAAAATTTTCACTTTAAGGCTTAAAAGGGGCAACTAGGGGTCAAATTGTGCAAAAATTCTGAGGCTTAAGAATAAGACCTAATTGTGCCTTTATCATCCTAAGACATATAATCAAAAACCATTTTGAATCCGTTGAAAAACAAGTTCTAGAATATTAATGACTATGAGATTCACTCAATCAAGAAAATATGGGTTTTGAAAATTTGTTTGATAAATAACCCATTTTGGCTCAAGTCTAACCATGGAAAGTCTTTTCAAAAAAAATTTTAATCACATAAGGTTCATTTAGACATTGATTTGGCATTTAAACAATCATATTTTGAAAATTTTACTCAAAATTTTGGGGTCCTTAGATACTTTAGCCTTGTGTTCAAAGTAAATTTGTCATGCAATCATGGTAAATTACAAGATTACAAACAAAATAAGGAAAACACACATGCATGAAAAATATAACAATCACACAACAAAACAAAACAGTTAAGTTTTCTTATCTACCACCCCAAACCAGAATTTGACATTGTCCTCAATGTTAAAATGGATGATAAAAGGATAAGAAAACTTACCTGTAGTAACCCCAAACCAGCATTTGACATAGTTGGTTTTTTTTTCAGAATTAAAGCTTAAAATAAAACAACAACTTTTTATAGGGTTACCTCCCTATCAGTGCTAAGTTTTAAATCTTCAGCCAGACTTCTCACCGTTTGGATTTACTCATCAGGAGCATCAAACAAGTCCAAGTCACTTGCTTGTTGTATTGGTTGACCTGTTAGATAGTGCTTTACTCTCTGTCCATTTACCCTAAATGTACCAGATTTCTCGCTCCATAGTTTGACAGCTCCAAAGGGAAAGACTTTTGTCACCTTGAATGGTCCCGACCATCGGGATCTCAGTTTACCTGGAAAAAGCTTCAATCTGGAATTAAACAGTAAAACCATATCACCTGGATTAAATGTTCTCCTTTGGATGTGACGATCATGCCATTGTTTGGTTTTTTCTTTATAAATTCTGGCATTTTCGTATACATCTAGACAGAGTTCTTCAAGCTCATTTAATTCCAACAATCTTTGTTCACCTACAGCCTTATGATCAAAGTTAAGAGTTTTAACAGCCCAAAAAGATTTATATTCTAGCTCAACAGGTAAATGACAGGGCTTCCCATATACTAGCTTAAAAGGTGTGGTTCCAATGGGAGTTTTGTATGCGGTTCGATACGCCCATAAGGAATCATCTAACTTAATAGACCAATCCTTACGTGATGTATTCACCACTTTTTGAAGAATGTTTTTAATTTCCCGATTGGATACCTCAACTTGTCCACTAGTTTGTGGGTGATAAGGTGTAGCAACCTTATGCCTAACTCCATATTTCTTTAGAAGGGTCTGAAAAGTTTTCTCAATAAAATGAGACCCTCCATCACTTATAACACATTTTGGGACCCCAAACCTTGGAAATATTATTTTCTTGAAAAGTTTAATAACAGTTTTAGCATCAGAATGGGGTGAAGCAATGGCTTCCACCCATTTTGACACATAGTCAACTGCCACTAATATGAACTAATTTCCAAAAGAAGAGGGAAAGGGACCCATAAAATCAACACCCTATACATCAAACAATTCAACTTCCAAAATGGTATTCAATGGCATTTCTTGTCTCTTACCAATGTTACCTGTTCTTTGGCAAGCATCACAAGTTAGAACATACTTACGTACATCCTTAAAAATATTTGGCCAATAGAACCCAGCTTGCAATACTTTAGCGGCTGTCTTAGAGGTGCTCATGTGTCCTCCATAGGAAAGAGAATGGCAATGATCCAAGATAGCATGGACATCGTCTTGTGAAACACATCTCCGAATCATACCATCTGTACATTGCTTAAAAAGGAGTGGTTCATCCCAATAATAATGCTTGACATCTGCATAAAACTTTTTCCTTTGCTGAAAGCTAAGATCAGGAGGTAAGATACCACATGCAAGAAAATTTACAAAATCAGCATACCAAGGAACACGTTGGATACTAAGATTAAAGAGTTGTTCATCTGGAAAAGATTCATTGATGGGAATATTATCTGTTTCTTTTTTTTCGATGTCAACCTAGATAGGTGGTCAGCGACCAAGTTTTCGGTACCCTTCTTGTCCTTAATTTCCAAGTCAAATTCTTGTAATATTAGAATCCACCTAATTAATCTAGGCTTTGCTTCCTTTTTATTCAATAGATACTTAATGGCAGAGTGGTCAATGTAAACAGTAACATGTGAACCTACCAAGTAAGATCTAAATTTATCAAAAGCAAAGACAATAGCTAACAGTTCTTTTTCAGTTGTGGCATAATTTACCTGAGAATCATCTAGCGTCCGACTGGCATAATGAATTACATGGAGCTTTTTATCCTTTCTTTGCCCCAACACAGCCCCCACTGCGTAATCACTCGCATCGCACATCAACTCAAACGGGAGTTTCCAATCAGGTGGTTGCACGATGGGGGCAGATATTAGAGCTTGCTTAATCCTGTAAAAAGCTTCCATACAAGATGAATCAAAATTGAAAGGCACATCCTTACCCAGAAAAGTTGTAAGAGGCTTTGTGATCTTGGAGAAATCTTTAATGAACCTACGGTAAAACCCTGCATGTCCAAGAAAACTTCGAATACCTTTCACATTTGTAGGTGGAGGCAATTTTTCAATCACTTCCACTTTAGCCTTATCAACTTCTATACCTCTCTCAGACACCAGGTGTCCAAGAACTATGCCTTCTCTTACCATAAAATAACATTTTTCCCAATTTAGAACTAAATTGGTTTCTTCACAACGTTGCAAGACTTGGCACAAATTTGTTAAACAATTATCAAAATCCAAACCATGCACTGAAAAATCATCCATAAAGACTTCCATCACATTTTCAATAAGGTCAGAAAAAATTGCTTGCATACACCTTTGAAAAGTTGCAGGTGCATTACACAAACCAAAAGGCATACGCCTATAAGCATAAGTCCCATAAGGGCAAGTGAAGGTAGTCTTTTCTTGATCAGATGGATGAATGGGAATTTGATGAAAACCTGAATACCCATCCAAATAACAAAAATAAGAGTGTTTCGCAAGTCTTTCAAGCATCTGATCAATAAAAGGGAGGGGAAAATGATCTTTTTTCGTGGCGCTATTTAACTTCCTATAATCAATGCACATGCGCCAACCAGAGACAATCCTAGTAGGAATCAAGTTATGTTTATCATTTTCAATCACAGTTATCCCCCCTTTTTAGGCACCACATGAACAGGACTTACCCATTTACTACTATCAACAGGATATATGACTCCAGCATCAAGCAATTTCAAAATTTCCTTTTTAACCACTTCTTGCATTTTTGGATTTAATCTCCTAAGTGGTTCTACTGTGGGCCTACTTTCATCTTCTACAGTAATCCTGTGCATACAAAGAGAAGGGCTAATTCCTTTGATATCATCCATTGTATAACCTATTACCTTTCTATACAACCTAAGTTGTTTCAAAAGTTTTTCAGTTTCATATGGATTCAATTCAGAATTAATAATCACAGGATATGTGGAATTAGGACCAAGAAACTCATACCTTAACGAAGCTGGTAAAGGTTTTAATTCCACATTGGGGCTTACCACTTTGTCACACATGACCTCAGTATCATGTTTTAGTGGGTCCTCAGAGCAATCAAATGTTTCTGCAGGCTCAATCATGAAAATAGTTTCAAGTGGGTCATTAGGAAGGGTTGCTTCCTTTACCACTTGTTCAACAAAATCCACACTATAGCAAACATCATTAAAAGGTTTTTCTAAAACATTTTTCAAGTTGAAATCAACCTTTTGGTCTCCAACAGTTAGAGACAACCTACCATTCTTGACATTGATCACAGCACCTGCAGTTGCTAAAAATGGTCTACCTAAAATAATAGGAATCAAAGAATCTTCATCCATTTCAAGCACAACAAAGTCAACAGGTATAAAAAATTTTCCTATCTTAATAGGAACATCCTCTAAAATTCCTACAGGATATTTTACAGATCTATCAGCCAATTTCAAAGACATCCTAGTAGGTTTCAGCTCACCCAATCCTAACTTTTCAGCAACAGATAATGGCATTAAACTCACACAATGCTTTATCTATATTCATGTCACTAATCATGTAAGGAATAGAGAAACTACCTGGATCTTGGAGCTTGGGTGGAAGTTTCTTTTAAATTAGAGCACTGCACTCTTTAGTAAGTGTAACTGTACCATCTTCCTCCAGTCTTCTTTTGTTGGACAAAATGTCATTCAGGAACTTTGCATATGTGGGCATTTGCTGCAAAGCATCTGTAAAGGGAATATTAATATACAACTTCTTTAAAACATCAAGGAACTTACCAAATTATTTGTCCAACTTTGCTTTAGCCAAGCACTGAGGAAATGGAATTGGAGGTTGATATGGCTTAACTTCCTCCTTCTTTTCTTGTGGTTTTTCTTCTTCAATTACTGGATGGCATGAAGATTCATCTACTTTCTTTTTCTCCTTTGCAGTCTTGTCAACTAGTCCATCATATTGAGTACCACTCCTAAGAGTGACAGCCATGGTTTGGTTAGATGGTCTAGCCTCTGGTTTTCCAGGAAATGTTCCTGGTGCTCTTTGAGAATAGGAGGCTTGTTAGGCAATTTGATTTTCCAGTATTTTGTTGTGAGTAGCAAGAGAGTCCACTTTTGAAGTCAAGTTTTTTATTGCATCAGAGAATTCATCATTTTGTTTAAGTTGAGTAGCTATAAATGTCTCCATCAAGGATTCTAGCTTTGATTTTTGTGGAATATAGGTTCCTTGTTGAGGTTTGTAGTTACTTTGGAATTGAGGTGGCCTATTTTGGAAGCCTGGTGGACCTTGTGGAGGTCTGTAGTTACCTTGATAATTTCCACCATAGTTTCCAATAGCATCCACCTGATGCATTTCTTGTTCTTGATTAGGGGTTATTGCTAAATGGCAGTTGGTAGCTCCATGTCCTGAAACACCACAAACTTCACAAACAATATTAGTAGCACCTGTTGACCCTATTTTATCAAGTTTTAATGTTAATGCTTCAACTTTGGCAGAAAGTAGGGAAAGAGCATCAACAGAGTACTTACCTGGTGTTTTAGCAGGTAATCCTTTCTCAAAGTTCCATTGGTGAGTGTTTTGAGCTATTTCCTCAATCAGGTTCTCAACTTCATCAACATTTTTACTCATGAAGGCTCTTCCAGCTGCAGCATCTAAAGAGATCTTTTGTGTGGAAGTTAGTCCATTATAGAAAATATAGATTGTCAACCACCTTTCTATCCCATGGTGAGGACATTCTCTTAGCAACTCCCTGTATCTTTCCCAGGCTTCATATAAGGATTCATTATCTTTTTGTGAAAAATTTATGATTTGTTTTCTCAGCATATCAGTCTTGTTCCTTGGGTACCATTTATTGATAAAAGCACTGGACAATTGTTCCCAAGTTGTGATGGATCCTTCAGGAAGAGAGTATAACCATGCTCTTGTTTTATCTCTTAAGGAGAAAGGGAAAAGTCTTAAGCGAATGGCACCATTGGTGGCTCCGTTCATCTTCAGGGTGTCACAGTATTCAAGAAAGATTTGAAGGTGAAGATTTGGATCTTCGGAGGGTAATCCTCCGAATTGGTTCTGTTGAACCATTGAGAGTAGTGAAGGCTTCAATTCAAAATTGTTAGCCTTCATTGTTGGTCTAAGGATGCTAGATCCTCGTCCATTTGTACTTGGAGCGGCAAAATCTCTTAAGGGTCTATGTTGGTCTGCCATTTGTTTTTCTTTTTGTTGTTTTTGTTGTTTTTGTTGTTTTCTTAAAGCTCTAAGGGTACGTTCTATCTCAGGGTCAAATCCTAAGTTTACATCGACACTACGGCTTCGTCGCATAAAAAGAAAATAAATGACAAATAAAATAAACAATTACAAAAATAAAACAACAGAGACACAAGATAAAGAACAAAATACAAAGTAACAAACAGAATAAAAATAAAGAAAAAATATAAAAAAAACAAACAAAAAATATTAACAAGTATGATCTAATCGAATTTCAATATTGCCGATATTTGAGGGACAACAGTCCCCGGCAACGGCGCCAAAAACTTGACAGGGCCCGCAAGCGCACGGGTTATGTCGCGTAATATAAAAGATTATCGTTCTCCATAGGGACTGTGTTCAAAGTACCGGCATATTAAAATTTAATTATCCACACAATTGATTTTTAAGGTTTTTGTAAAATAAAACACAAAATTAAGTTGCACAGAATATGAATAAATAGAAAAATAAAATTTACTTGACACTTAAAAATCAGAGTTGAGAGCATCTTGGGATTTCGGGGGATTAAGACTCTATTTTATGTTAATGAATTTTAACTTTTCATAAATAAGAATCGAATTAAGTTTTCCAAGGCGAATTTTCCAAAAGCTAATTAATATGTTCCTCTCGGAATCCTATTAATGTACCTAACCTATAGAAAGCGCTGCTTAATCCTCAGAAAGGCCCATTATCGTTTTATAAAAATCCCTTTTATTTCCTCAAAAGAATTTTGATTACTTTCACGATTTTACCGAGGTCACAAAAAGCATCTCAAAAATCTTAGGTTTAGTTCAAAGTTTTCCGGTAAAAATAAATCTCTCGATTCTATTTATTACCTAAACTTACTAATATACCCGTAAGTATACAGTTTTATCATTTAGGTTCTTGTTAGGAATTACTAAAAGCATTGAGCATAATTGAACTAAATGGAAAACAGAAATTTATTTAATTCCAAGTCAAAATAACATTAATATAAAATATTATCACACCCTCTTTATCCCAAGATAATTAATTTAGCTACTAATGAAATAATTCAAATTCATATAAATAATGGAAAAATAAAACATACAAGACATGGTAAAAATAAAGACTTACGGGTTTCTCTAAAAGCTCAGAATAATTTACCATTGTATTTCCTTGTTGCAATATTCCTCCACCAATTACAAATTTAAATAACTCACTTTTACAATTCACAACTCTTAAGAAAAAGAAAATAAAAAGAAATAGGACAGAAAACTAAAAGGAAAGAAAAGAGAAAGGAAACGAATGCAAAAGAAAAGAAAAGGACGGAGGAAGAAAACAAAAGAACGAAAGAGAAAAGAGAGAAAAGAAAAGGAATTGAAGCTGATTCTTGGATGGATATTGACGCTGTTCGGTGGTGCTCTCCCTTTTATAGGCGAATGAATGAATGAATCCAGCTAAGAAAACGCGTTAAAATTGCAAGTGGAAAAAACTTTCGGTGCATGTGACTTCCAACTGTTCCAAATTGCTTATTTTTTAATGTTTTCAATAATTCGGTGCTTGGATTTAGTGATGATTGGTGCAGGTGGAGAAATTCCGAGTGGAAAAATGGGTCAGTTTTCACCTTTTCTCTAAAATCCGAGTGGAAAAGATGCTAAATTTTGTCTTCATTTCTCTTAAGCGAGAGTTTCTCGCTTAAGCGAAAACACTCCAGTAGCTAATATTATGCCACTCGCTTGAGCGAGACTCCCTTGCTTAAGCGAGATTATGGCTTCCAAAGTTTTCGCTTGAGCGTAACCAGAGTCACTTGAGCAAAAGACCTTTGCTTAATCAGAATTGCTTCACTCGGTACTGATTAAAAAGTGGCTCGGAATTGACTGAAGAGGGACTCGGATCCGACTGGAAAGTATCTCACTCGGCACAGTTTCAGACCTTCTTCTTTCACATGTAGCCCACTCAGGATTGGGAAGTCTTCTTTTACTGTTTCATTTGGCTATGTCTCTGGAACTGAACCACTCGGAGAAAACTTTGCTCGGATTTTGCTTTGGAATCCATTCGGACAAATTCATTCGGACACATTCACTCGGAAGTGCCTTCTTGCTTCTCACTCGGAATGGCCTTCACTTTCACTCAGAAATTTTGAGAGAGTCTGGAATCTGACTGATTGAATTTCTTCTCATGTCTGAGCCTGGCTTTGCTCAGAAATATAGGTTTCTGCTCCAACTCACTCGGTAGTCTTCCTTGGAGACATCTCACTCGGGCTTAGTGTGAAACTGTGAGAATCTACCCGGAAAAGACTCACTCCTGGTCGGACTCTTGTCCTCTTCTCCGAATGTCTCCACTCGGAGATCTCTATTTTCAACAGGTGCTCTTTCAGTGGCTTCTTCTGCTCGGACAATAGTTTTGACCACTCGGGAGTTTTTCACTCGGATTAGTTGCAATCAGAAAGCTCCCACTCGGATTCACTTTAATCAGCAATCCTTTCACTCGGACAATAGCTTTGGGCAACATCTATTCAAAGTCAGTCCCTTTTTTCACTCGGATTGGTTGCAGTAGGGGATATTCCACTCGGATTCTCCTCCAACCGAGACATATTCCACTCGGAAATGCTCCATTCTGAGTCATTCCACTCGGAAACACTCCATTCCGAGTCATTCCACTCGGATTTGATCATTTGAGTCGGATTTCAGCATTCTAAGTCGGAATTCAGCATAAAAAGAGAGTTCTTTCCACTTTGGGCTTGTTCTTCTTGTTTCTTTATCATTTTATGGTCGTTTTTCTCTTGTTTTTGACCCTAATTTTTGCAAAATAACATACCCAAGTAGAATACAGTGGAAAGAAAGCAAAAATCACAATAAATAAAGGAAATACAGTGCATAATGATTAAAATCCTAAGCAAACTAGATCTAATTTATTGTGTTATAAAGCACTTATCAAGGTACCATACATTGAATTCACAATTGGTTATTGTTTTTGTTACTAATTGAGGTAACTTTAAAAGTAATGCTTATTAATCAAAGTGCTTACTTTTGGGAAGACCCACTGTAGTTTTTTCCTGCTCACTTTGTTTATAGTTGACAATACCCAGTTAAAGCCCTGTAAGAGAATAGAACACCAGTTCAGTTAATAGAATGACTTAATCAAATATGTAAAGTTGTCTAATTTTTTAAAATCAACATACGCGTCAAGTATTTTCATGTAGTCCATACTAGGATTCCCATGCAAGGAATAGAAGCATGCAGCAATGCCTTCCTTTGGGCAAATAACCAACAGTTGCCAGTGAAGATTGCAATGAACATTAATTAGTAACGATGCTAAAATGATTAAATTAACAACACCTTTTAAATATTTAATAGACTCTTACTCTCTGTGATATGGCACAAGGTACACAATCTTGTTTGAGGCATTCATCTAATTTTGGATGTATGCCTGAATATCTTTCTTGTTGTTCCTGCGAACTTGTATTAAAGAGGGCTCTAAGAAATCATAAGTGTCATGGACACTCCTCTCTATGCAAAGTCTATGTAAAAACCAAAGAAAATTTACAGAAGTTTAGTTAATGAAAAATAACATTTTAATTGACATAATCATTGAACGAAAAACATTATACTTATAGCTCCCAACACTGAATCACAGAAATGTTCAACATCATCCTCCACATCAGGACCTCACACAAGTCAGGTCATGCAATGTACACTGGCATCGGACTTGGGCGGCAAAAAACGGATTCGTCCCATGGGACCTGGATAGTATCCTCGCGTAGCGAAGCCGATATTGCCCATAGTTGTTCGATCGGATCAAGGGGGCTGTGGCTTCTTTGATGGGCCAACACCCTGCTAAAATAGTTAAAAAAGTAGAAGAAATTTCAGATTATTGAAACCATAACTTAATATATAATTGATGCTAGTTTAGGGAGCATACCTGGGGACCAGAATCTAACAAAAGTCTGGTCGGCCACATAAGGAAGTGCCCTACAGCCTGGCCGACCAGACGTACCTCAAAGACCTGTACAATTGAAACCCTTAACACACCATCAGGCATTGCTTGATAGTGAACCAAAGGGCCTAGGTTATACACTGAACTAATGGCAACTGGCTCATCCAGTCCATCAATAAAGAGGTCACACCGACGACACTCTCCAAGATTTATATCGTCGTCATCACCATCAGGTGCAGCACACGACCCCTTTATGCTGACCCGCCTAATCTGCATATTTACACAATATTTTGAAGTTATTTAATAAATAATGATAGCAAGGACAAGTAATTCAATTAAATAATGTATAATATAACCTGTGGGTCCATAATCAGTGGTGTAGGTTGAGGTTGTTGACTGAATGACGCCATCATCTCATTCCAAAACCGTGCCATCTCTTCTTGAAGCAGCCTCTGCATCTCCTCCTTAGCCTCTACCTTCACTGCAGCAACCTTCTCCTCAAAGGTCCTCTCCAAATCAGATATGGATTAGGAAGGGGCGGCGGGACGAGCGAAATAGCTTTGGAGGCCTATGGAGAAAAAATAATTAGAAATAATAATGTTATTATTATGAATCTAAAACTATTAATATAAACGTACCATGACCATGACCAGCTGCACGTACTTATCCAGGGTGCTCTGGTCAGCCGATGGCTGTGATCAATATATCATCCCTACCATGCGACACGAAAGACCCTTGGGTCGACTGCTCAACCAAGGAATCCTACAACCAAAACTCAGTTATTAGTGTTATTAGTAACAGATGGATAATTAAAGTTTCATAAAACCTTTTAAGAAGCTTTGTACTTACAATCCGTGAGATAACCTCCTTAACATGTGATAAAGTGTACTGACCACTCTTCTTCGTCCTGGAACGCTTCCATTTTTCATGATGTACGGGTGGGAGGGGGGATCCACAGTAGTGGTGTCAGGGTGGCTCTTTGGCATTGGCTAGCTTTCTCCTCCATCATCCGATGCTCCAACAATTGGTAACCCCTACTGACAACCTGTGAGGGCAGTCATTTTTACCATGAATTTCCTGTGCTTTCATGCGTTTGGCCTGTAACAAATACAATTCAAAGACATTTATACCTTATACATTCTCCAGAAACTATAAAAGCATAAGCAGTAAAAGGTACATACAAGTAAGTCATCCGTGTGCCTGGATGCCACAAACGCATCCCAAGTCTACTAATCTATCGTAATGTATGTCTTTCCAGGAAACTCACCCTACTTCTTCCTGAAGACATACCTAAAATTCAAAATACGGGAAGTAAGTAATTGATAACATATTACAGGATAATTTTAAACATGTACTTTTAAAATTAATATATACGTGGAGGTCAGCTTGCCCTTGAATGCCCTCCATCATTCAACGATCTCAGACATGATTTTCCTACGTAGTATATCGACTACAGGAATATCCCAAGCATCCTACAAGTGCCAAATAAACAAGGTTGAGTTTATTATGCATAACAAATTACAATATGAGTATACCCAAAAATGTGCAGTTAAAGTACTTACAAGAGCATCAGCCCAAATTGCATTCTTCACTACCTCCTCAACACTATCCCAATCCGGGATAATGATGGACACCTTCGACCGTGCCAAGACACCCAAGTAACTTTAAAACTTGGCGGCGTTAGGTCCCGAGGTCTGCCTAGTGTAAATATCAATGTCAACATGGCTCCTCTAACCCTGATGGAGCCTAAGTGAAATAGTGGTCATTTGGGTAACACCTCGACTCCTCCTAGCTGAGGAATCTGTATCTTGGGAGTCGGATCTCGTGGGTGGACCCTGGCCAGCCATAAGTATCTATTTATAGAAGCAAAAAAAAAACCATAATAAGTTTAATAAACACATTACGCATATAAATGAGTTAATACATCAATGTGTAGTTATTATTAATGAACAATACATATAATTGTGAAAAATATACAACCTTGACATAACCTATGTTTCCCACAGACCTTCCTAGTGGTCATGATGTGTCGCAACTATATCATCTATGTGATCTTCCATAATCCCAGACAACGTCCGTGTTGTTAGACAAGGCATGTCTAGGACATCAAGAGTTCGATCCCCAATGTTGTGTCTACCTTGGGTAACAACTGGCCATCTTTTATCAGATGGATCAACAATGTAAAAAACTTGCTTCACTTGAGCTGCCATGATGAAAGGCTCCTCCTTATGACCTATGTAACATCCCAAATTTTAAAATAGAAGATTAATTAAGAAAAATAAATATTGACAAATTGAATGTGAGTTGTTTAATATCCCAAAATACTGAAAATAATTAAATTAAGATTTTTAGGGACTGTTGGTGAATTACGGAGACCGGTTAAGCTGAAAATGAGCCCGGTTGAGATATGGGTGTCGGACTAAGTATCTCTGATTGAGATGGTATTGGTCAGGGTTGTTGAGAATAATATTAGGAATCTAAACATATATTTGGAATAATTTTTAGATAAAGTGTTAAGCCCAAACGAAGAGCCTGCTAGTCATAAAATGATAAAATCTTAATGAATGAGTTAAAATTAAAAATCGAAAGCCCAAAACCCTCTCCCTTTTCACGTGTGTTGTTGAAGCTTCTGGGAGCTCATTTCACTTCTTCTTCTTATTCATCTCTCTTTATCTCTTCTTCTTCCTCCTCTCAAACCCTAGCCAAGTGGTGATTTTTCCTCCTCCATTTTCGTTTTTGAAGAAGCTTGGAAGAGGACCATTGGAGCTAAGTTCTTCTTCCTCTTCTCCTCCATTTTCGCAGCCCTCTTTTCTCCCCTTGGGACCCATTTCATTTTGGGTGTGAGGTAAGCTCCTTTCACCATTTTTGGATGGGTTAATGATGATATTATGGGGAGCTATGATTTAGAAGAGTCTTGCATGTGAATGGGTGATTGTTGAAGCATTTAATGCTTATGCCCTAAGGTGGGTGGCAATAAATGTGGGGTTTTAATGAGGACTTGATAATGGTGATGCATTTATGATGGGAAGAAGATGAGAAATGGGTGTATTTATGAATGTGGTTGGGTTTAGTGGAAAACCCTAACTTTAAGATTTGGGAAAATAGTGAATGTTGATTTAAGAACATGTTTTATGAAGAGATACATGGCATTGATGAACATGGATGTGGATGAGTGGAGTTACATGAAGGTTAGGGCTATTGTTGTTGGTAGCCCTTGAGTTTAATAAATGTGGCTTAAAGGGAAGGAATTCCTGAAGCCTAATAGATGATAAAAATGATGTCTATAACATGTCTTGTACATGTTATGAAATCATGGATATAACTATGATTATAAAGAATTGAAATGGTGTCTTCAATAGTGAATTAATTGAGGTTTTACATGTATATTAATGTAGGACCTATTCCGAACGATGAGGCGGGTGCGTCTTATCAATCGGAATTCTTCTCTTGAGGTAGGAGAGGAGTCTTATGTTCTAAATGCATGAATTTGGATGTTATTTGATTTCCATATGTATTGGTATGTGTAACATCCCAGTTTTGAAATTAAATGCTGAATGAAGAATAAACCATTGAGATTTGATTTTAACTAAGAAATAACTGTTAATTGCATTTAACTAATTAGGATCAAGCCATTAAACATATTAAAAATGGTGATGGTCAGGGGATGGGGTGGAGTGCACGTGACTGCTGAGCACGCACTCTCCCATCCCACTCTTCTTTTACTGTGCGCATGTACATATATATATATATATATATATAAAACGTGAGCCTTGGGGAGGAACGCACTTACTCTTTCTTCAGACTCCCTTCTCCGTCACTTCATTCTCTACTTCCTCCCTTCGTCTCCATCTTTCTCCTTCTTCTATCTTACTCTTCGCTTCTGGAGGTCTTGGTTCCAGTACTAGAGAATGGACCACACTTCATCCCAGAATCAGGCGCAGGATACAACAAGCCAAGGAAGACCGGACGAACCAGGAGAAGGACATCGGACCCAACAACAAGAACGAAAAAGGTTTCTGAGGATTCTTCTAAAGGTAGGGGGCGCTTGCATGTCGAATGCATGGTCTAAGAACGGTACCGGATGAACGTATTGCTGAGTGCGGGTGTGTGTGTGTGCATGAATTTATAATCATTAGAACTGATGCTGTGCATGTGTGCATGTATTCATAATTACTAAAACTGATGCATGATTTGAGATTCTGATAGTGATCTTCGTGGCGATGGTGTAGCCTGTTCGTGGACGATAATGATGGATGATATACATGGATCTATTTTGTTGTCACTGTGAAAAGTATATATGTGCATGTTCTTAATTGGATTGCTCAATGTTGTTTGTCTGATGACCGATTGTAACATGCGCGGGTGTGACTGATTGAATGATTACGAGTAGTGGGGGATACCCGTTCTTACTTAATGACTACAGTAAGGTGTTCATGGCGCGATAATGTGTAATAATGAATGTGTTAGTTACACGAGTAAGAGTGGGGTGACCCATAGAAGGTCAAGAACCCCAAGGGAAACGACTTCCAGTTACCAACCCTGGCTAGATCCCAATAGAGCTCGTGGTAGCCGTTGGAGCTAGAGAAGAGAGTCTCGAGACGCCGTGGGGAGGCCGGTGCCACCTGGTAAGAGCTGAGGGACGAGGGGCCAGAAGAAAAGGGGACCGTAACTGAGAGTCTTTACCCGAGTCGGATTCGTAGACATGCATATAGAAATAAGGCTGATTGTGGTAATGTATAAATCTATGTATGTGCAAGGGTATGATTTTGAATGCATGAATATATATATTTAGATGTGGAATAAACTCTGTGAATTATGTGTGTCATGAATGTTGTTTGAACTATATGAACTTGGTTACTTGAGAAGGGTTGAATGATAGCAGGAGCGTGTACTGACGCTGATACCGAGTCTGTGAGTATCATTTTACATGTAAAAGCTCACCCCTACAGTGGCCATTTTCAGTGAATGTCTCTCGTGAGGAGGATCAGAAGCAGAGCTGGAACGCTGGGCGGAGTGCTGATGCGTTTGGAAGGGTTATTTAAGGCGTTGTTAGATTAAGCCCGGACTGGCTCATACCGGATGTTAATGTTTAGGGATGAATAGAACTTTATGGGCAAGGAGAAGTCTGATTTTGTATTGTAAATATTGACATACACTTTTATGTATATATATGGATATATGGTTTTGGTGTGTGTGATGCTATGTGCTGCCCTGTTTCATAATTGTGTTTTAATGGATACGCAGGGACAGTCTGATTGAGCAGGTTATAGCCAAGTCTGAGCGAACCGAGAATTGTCTTAGGAAAATTTATGTCGTACCCCGCCCGAAGTGTGGGAGCAATTCGCCAAGCGTGAGGATTCGCGCTGGAGCGGTGTAGTGTTGGAATGAGACCCCGATGTTGACCCCGGATTTGGGTGTTATGGCTAGGTCAGCCCAGGCGTTGTCATAATTAGTTGAGTTGGGCGGAATAGGTTCAGACTCCTCCTTTCTCCACAACCTACTAACGTATATGTACCCTGTAACTTCTCGTTTTCTTTCTGAGTGAAATGCGAGTGTCAGGATTTACTTAGTGAACCCTTGTCCATACCCGATGGAGGAAATTACCTTGTAGTTGTGTTAAAGAGACGTTATGTAGATTTCGTTTAGGCGGCGTCATACCTCGTCCAAGTAGCTAGGACAGCCCGCCCAAGATGAATATACCCCGCCTAGCCAAGTAGGATGATTATAACTCCGCCTTTCCACCGAATGCTACGCATGTGAATGTATTAACCTCTTTCCCTTATCTCCTTCCTCCCGTTGAGTGACCAGTGTTACCCGAAGGGAAGCCTCCTTGCGAAATCTCCTCTATCCGCTGCTGCATTACTATACTCCGCCTGGACGGTGTCAGACCCCGTCTAAGCGAACAAACGGTGTTGTGTAATCCGCCCTAGAGCTGGTGTGTTACGATAAACCCATTGAGCCGGCCCCAGTTTTAGTTTCCCTGTAGGTTGCTATGTGCATGTGAATGCTTTTCGTTCTTCCTTTGCCTGCTTCCTCATATATCGAATAATACGGGTCTATTTTGTAAAAAAAAAAAAAAATTTCCTCATATTTTTGGAATTTTTAGTTACAATTAATTAAGGTGTTACAGTATGCATGTTAGCCTTGCTTGTGATGATATGTAAAATCTGTAATGTGCTATGTGGTGTGGATAATATGTTTGGCAACATGCTTTGGTACATTTAGAATATTCATGGTATGCTATATGGAGGTGTATAGTGATCAATGATATGATGTTATGTTTGTATCTACCATGAATGTGATATGAATATTGATGATGTTGTTGAGAATGAGAATAAAGGAGAATGCCACCAAAAGACTTAAACTAATGTGAATAACCAACGATAATAAAAGCTTTGTGATGATGTTGGTAATGGTGTTGATGATGTTGTTTGGTGAGTGGCATGTGTAGGATGCATAGAGTAAGGAATGCATATGATTTGTATTTGCATCCATGGCATACTGCATAGCTTCTGGTGTTGGAATTTTAGGGGATCCCCCGGTTAGCCCGGTGGGAGGGCGGCTCTGTGTACGAGCAATTTGTATTTCCCCTGTGACTCGAAGTGTAAGTCACGAAGCTGCCCATGTTGTGCTACGGGGAGCCGCATGTGGTTGACCCTTGTGGAGGGTGGCTCTTGATGAGCAGGTGTCCCCGGTGGTCCTTGAGATCACAGCTGCCATGATATAACTCATGGTTGGCCCGCAACACCTCACGTTGATATGTTGTATACCGTGGTCATGGTGAAGATGACCAGGTGTTGCAAGATGGGCGATGCGGTTTGGTACCAGTAAAATAATTGGTGAATGCATGCAATTTTAAAAATAAGTGTACACATTTTACTACTGCAGTAGGGGTATAGTTAGATGATCATACTTGAATCCCACATTTAGTGTTTATATTCCCACAGTCAGATCTGCAATTGTTAAAATATTCCTTTGTTCATATGCATTAGCTTAAGAGCATTTGTATATAGCAAGAAGGTATGCCAAAGATGATGAAATATGATGATGGATGTGATGAGGATGTAAAAATATATTTTAAGACAACATAAAAGATATGAATACCAAATAATGGTTGTGTGATAGTGCAAATGTTGAGGGACGTGATTATGTATGTGCTTGTGTACTTTGTTTGGAATAGTGATGTTATTCGTGATAAATGTATGATGGAATTGTGATGGTATATGGCATGGTGAATGTTATGGATATGCAAAGTATACATGTTTAGATGCATATATACATAATCATATGGTATTCATATTCATACCTTTGGAATATGGATTCACTCTCCCATGTTGTCTATTTTTAGACCTGTGATGCAGGGTACTCATAGGAAGGGGTTGATATTTTGAAGTACACTTGGCTTGAGGAGGTAAATAATGGTGTAGGAAGTGCTTTGGCCGGCGAGGTCTAGATTGTGTATAGCATGTTTTGTATATGGATGTTTATTATGATATCTAGAATGGTGGTAGATGATTTTGGTGGTCATAGAGGAAAATGGGATCTTGGTGTATGACCAATTTTCATTTGTAACCCCAATGATGTAAAGGATAAATTATGATACTTGGTGTTATTAATCTTTATGAATGAATGATGTTGTTGATGTTTATTTTAATGCATGAATGAAGAAATTCTTAAATTTAGTGTTCTATGAAGTTGATAGAGTTTGTAGATGCATGATGAAGCAAAATAATGTAGTGGAAAAGGTTAAAGAAGTAGAAGTTGTTAGTTCATATGCCATGTTGTGTGAATTTCCCGTTTCTGCATAAGTTCTGCAGAACTCGCTCAAGCGAGAGAGAATCTCGCTCGAGCGAGATTGTTACGAAATAGGGTTTTGGCCTCTGGCCTGATTTCACCCGAACGGGTGTTTATCTTGCCCAAGCGAGATTGATGTGGAATCAAAGGTTAGCCTCTGGAAAATTTTCGCTCAGGCGGGAGGGTGGTCGCTTAAGCGAGGGGGAAGATAATTAGCTACTGGACGATTTTCGCCCAGGCGGAAGATGCCTCGCCCAAGCGAAAATTGGCCAGAGAGTTACCATTGTTGCTGGAGTAATCTCGCTCAAGCGAGACTTGTCCCGCTCAAGCGAGATTGGTACCTGATGCATACCTCCTTCCCTCGCCCAAGCGTCTCGCTGGCTCACTTAAGGTTCCCTTCGCATTTCGCTCAAGCGAGACAAGGCTCGCTCAAGCGAGATGGACCCCTGATGCTCAAACCTTTTATTCGCTCAACTTTTCTCCGCTTCGCCCAGGCGTAACCACGCTGACTCGCTCAAGCGGATGTGAATCTCGCTTGAGCGAGTGTCACCCTGTTGCATATTCTCCTTTGGTTTCAAATTTTTACATTTTCTTTGCAATAAAATTCATTCCTACATTATTTTAAAAGGAGTTTGAACCCAATATGAGTCATGAAACTTCATGAGTTCCTTTCTATTAAATTTTATTTTTGTAACAATTAATTTAACTGATTCTTTCGTTGTCTCTCATTGGAAAATTACTAGGAAATTATCTTTTAAATTCTACCCTCTCATATCTTCATATATGGGAGTGGTTTATCTTGCATCCGGGGGATGAATTTCCAAACCTCATCACTCATTTTCTCTTCAATAAATAATGATATTATTTCACGAAAAATTTACCCCTATTTTGGGGGCGTCCCAACCTACCTTGTTCAGGTCTACCAATGTAAATCCAAATTCATCTGTCTTGACACTGTTCTTACTATTAACCCACTTGCATTTAAACACAGGAATAGTGAAACGACCATAATCGACCTCCCATATATCTTCAATGACACCAAAATAACATAACTTGGCGATGATAGGGTTATTGTCCATTGAAGTGGAGAAATGCATTGATTCGGCCACAACCATAACCCCACTATTCTACATTGTACTTTTATCATCCTGGGCCCTTGTATAGAATGAATAGTTATTTATGTCATATCCACAATAAGTGATTACATCAAAGTTGGGACCTAGTGCTAGTCAATGTAATGTCTCAGAGGCAGATGTATCTTTGAGAAGGGTTGTGTTGAACTACCCGCATGAACGTTTTGTTGTGTTCGTTTAACACCCACTTTTAGTCATTCTAGGGTTGTTTCTTTTGACTAGGTCTTTGTGAGTCGTTAAATACGGGAGGACAGCGTCTGTGTTGTTTGAAATATACAAGTGTTCTTAGAGGACTTCCTTATGTGACATGCTTTTAATTTTTTTCCCAATGGTACCTTTCCCATCTAATCGCCCTTCGTGATGAGTCTTTGGAATACCAATGCTTTTAGCCTGTGACATATAATCTGTGCAGAACTCAATTACTTCCTCTATAATGTACCTTTCTACTATCGATGCTTTGGGTGGTGTTGGTTCTTCATATAGCCTTTCAATATTTTCATGTATCACTCAACGGGATACATCCACCTCAAGAACACTGGCCCACACAAATGAACCTCCCTCACCAAATGGATGATTAAGTGTACCGTCATGTCAAAGAACGAAGGTGGGAAATGCATTTCCAACTGACATAGTATAAGAAACCCTTCTTGTTCAAATGCTTCCAACTCCTCGTGAACGATTACTTTGCAACATATTGCATTGAAAAACAAACACACCCTTGTTATCATATGTCTGACATTTTTAGGGAGAATGTCACAAATGGCAATGGGTAGAAACTGTTGCATCAACATATGACAATCGTGCGACTTCAAACCCACTAACTTCAGATCCTTCATGGAAACATAACTGTTGATGTTGGAACTGTACCCAGATGGAACTTTGACACCATGCAACGATTCACACAAACTTTGCTTCTCTTTTCAGGACAAGGTATGAAATGCTGAAGGCAAATATGTTCTTTTGCCCCTTGATTGTGGGTGCAACTCCTTCGTATACCTAACAACTCCAAGTCTAGACGTGAATTCAGGCCATCCTTAGTTTTTCCAGCTATGTTTAACAAAGTTCCAATCAAACTATCGCATACATTTTTCTCCATATGCATTACATCAATACAATGTCTTACATCAAGCTCTTTCCAATATGGCAAATCAAAAATATTGGCCTTTTCTTCTACGTGTTTTTTGAGGAGGACTGCTTCTCAAACTTACCAAGAACCACATTGACTTCTTTCACCTTTTCATATACTTGACGACTAGACAGTGGTGGGGGAGGCATTTCAAGCTCTTGCGCACCATTGAACGACTTCTTCAACCTATGAAGTGGATGATTAGCTGTGAGAAACCTATGATGTCGAAGATAAACATTTTTCCTTCCATGATGCAGTCGATTAGAACTAGTTCCCTCCTTACATACAAGACACGCTTTATGACCTCTGACGTTGTAACCCGAGAGGTTACCATACGCTGGAAAATCATTGATCGTGCAAAATAACATGGCCCTCAAATTGAATGAATGTCCTACAAACCCGTGAAACACATCAACCTTGTCTTCCTATAACATTTTCAAGCCTTCAACTAATGGAGATAAGTATACATCAATGTCATTCCCTGGTTGTCGTCAACAAAAATCATAATTTTCGCTTCATGCACAGCCATGGCGGCAAGTTGTAAACAAACAACAAAACAGGCCATGAACTGTGGTTTGTGCTTAGGTTCCCATATGGGTTCATATCGTCTGTGGCTAGTGCAAGCGTAACATTTCATAGGTCACGAGCAAAATTCAGAAATAACGTATCCATTTTATTCCACTGCAATCCATCTGTCGGATGCCTAGTCCGTCAACAACCCTTTCATGAGCATGCCATCTCATAAGCTTTGCATTATTTGCATTGGCAAATAGAAGCTTTAGTCTTGGAACTATGGGGAGATACCACAACACCTTTGCAGGAGACCCTTTAGTGTAGAATTTATCAGAATCGACCTCTTTCTTCTTATACCGTGACACCCCACACCTAGGACATCGATGCAACATTTCATACTCACCACGGTATAATACATAATCATTTGGGCATGCATGTATCTTTGTATACTCCAAGCCTATAGGACACAACACCTTTTCAGCCTCATAGTTACGATTTGGTAAAGTGTTACCAACTGGGAGCATTTCTTTCAAGAACTTAAGCAAGTCAGTGAAACTCTTATCTGTCCACCCATTTATCACCTTCAAGTTAAACAATCATAAAACTGCTGACAACCTCGTGAAATTGGAACAATTCGGATACAACGGCTTCTCAAAATCCTCACACAGAGTCGCATATACGTGAGCTCTCTTAAAACTTTCTACCCCTATATCACGGATCATATCTTCCATACGGTCATCCATATCGTCATCAACCTCAAGCGTAAAGCTTTGGTCTTTTGTTTGAAAACTGATACTTAGCACCTCAACATGTTCACCATGCCATATCCATCACGTATAAGACTGAAGAAAACCATCACATAGTAGATGTTCTCACACCTTTTCCAATTCTAGTCGACGCATGTTCAAACATTTAACACAAGGGCAAAAGTATTTTCTATTCAGCTCCTCAGCATTTTGTATCACGAATTCTATAAATACTTCGACTCCACCCTCATATTGTGGACTTATACGTGATGCAGCGATCCAACTTCGATCCATACCCACTGTTTATAATACCATTAAATTTAACGTTGCTATGAATCTCACTTTCTTTATAAAGGTAGTGGTTCTACCCATTCAGGATAAACATTTTTCTATACTTCATAACCTCATATAACTTAGAAGTTATTTTAAAATTTGATAAAATTTTGGCAGCATTTCGCATTGGTCTCTAAGTACACGAAATGAAAGTGGTGATATCAAATTCAACCACAATCAAATATGCACCCAGAGAACAATACAAAACATAACTAACCAAAACTTGATCAAATTTTAAAATAAGTCCTAACTTGTACATAGCAATGATGCATAAAAAAATTGTTCATCCCAAACTGTCCAAACAGACAATTCAAGATTCAACACAAACGATGAAATCAATTAATTTAATTACCATTTGTGTCGAATCTGAAACGGGAAACTATGGTTCACTCACACAATTTAAAAATCACAAACTTATTTAAAAGGGACTAAATAAACTTATCAGAACCTAAACAAATAACAAATGACTTTTACCCTAAACAAAATTATCACACAAAATTAAATTTCAAACTAAAGGCAGTAATTAGTTTACTTCTACTAATTTTTTTTATTTAGTCGGATACAATTTAGATTTACCGTATGGTGTTTTGGGGTGTTGTATAATAAACCAAACTAGTTATTATTATTATAATAAAATTATTTAAAATTACAGAACTAAAATAATTTTGGGATTAATTCATTATGTAATTAAACTCTTAACTTGCCTAATCAACATTAATTATGGGGTTAATTCATTTTGTTACAATGTTCATGTTTAATACGATTTATTATTTGACTCTTACAACTAACATTTTATTTAGTTGAAGTTATCAATTTTTATGTATTTAATATTTTTTACTAATGTAAGGAATAATACTAATGTTTATGTATTTATTTAGTTAAAAATATCATTTGTTACTTTATATTTATTTAGTTAATTCATTTTGTTACAACGTTCATGTTTAATAAAATTTATTATTTTACTCTTACAACTTACATTTTATTTAGTTGAAGTTTAATATTTTTATGTATTTCATTTTTTTACTAATGTAAGGAATAATACTAATGTTTATGTATTTATTTAGTTAAAAATATCATTTTTACTTTAATATCAATTTAAATAGCTTAAATTTATAAACAGAATACAAAATAATTTTAACAATCAATTAACACTTAAGTATTTAATTTATAATTAACAACATTCTAATTTTCCTAATGAGATTTTCCTAATATATTAATGGCATTCTCATTTTTCTAATACTATCTAAGCCTAACATTAACAAAGAATACAAAATAAACTCAAAATACCTAAGCATTTATCTATAGTTAACAACATTCTAATTTTCCTAATTAGATTTTCCTAACATATAACTAATGGCATTCTCATTTTCCTAACATATAACATATAACTAACATATAACAATCTATACTAACTAAGCCTAACATTGCATCAACTAAACAAACTCAACATTGCATATAAGCATAAGCATATATAAGAGATGGATGACGAAGAAGACGTAATGGAGAGAGGGAGGAGGAGCACATTCGTGTGCTATGCTTGAAAATGCATAAGGGACGGAGGGAAGAGGAACACGTTTTTTGGAAGGAGGAGCACGTTCAACACCGTGTAGAGAAAGGGAGGGAGGGAGGAGGAGCACGTTCAAAATGGATGGATGGAGGAAGGGAGGATGAAAAACACGAAGAGGAGGAGAATGGAGGGAAATGTGTATGCGTGAAATGGAAGACCGAGCCACCTAGAGAAGTGTGAAAGTTGACCCTATAAACACGGTTCCCCTCAAAACCGTGTTCTAAAATTAAATTTTTTAACACTTTCAAGCACGGTTCCCATCCAAACCGTGTTAGAAAAGGAAACTTTCAAGCACGACTCCCCCTAACCGTGTTTATAGACCCATTATAAACACGGTTCCCTCCAACCGTGTTTGTATGTGTTTTAAAAAAATTAAAAAAATATATTATAACACCCTTTAACCACGGTCTCCCCGCAACCGTGTTCATATATGCATCTATAAACACGGTTCCCACCAACCGTGTTCGTATGTGTTTTAAAAAAATTTAAAAAAATATATTATAACACCCTTTAACCATGGTCTCCCCGCAACTGTGTTCATATATGCATCTATAAACAGGGTTCCCTATAACCGTGTTCGTATGCCTTTTAAAAAAATTTTAAAAAAAATTATAACACCATTTAACCACGGTCCCCTCGCAACCGTGTTCATACATGGCCTTTAACCACGGTCCCCGCGCAAATGTGTTCATATATGTGTTTTAAAAACAAGACACTTTTCCTCATATTTTCAAAAATGCCACCGCGTGGTTTTAAACAAGGTTTTGGGATAACCGTGGTCATATCCCGTGCTTAAAACTCTTTTTTGCACTACTGAACGAGGTTGAAGATGCTTATTAGCTAGCTCCAAACAAACTCCATGATAGTCATTCAGTGTTAAATATTGTTCCAGTCATATTGGATGAGACACTTACGACTTCAGGTAGTAAACACATTAACACACAGGTTGTCTCCCAATTAAAATGGTTCAGGGTTAATTTGGATACTGATGACATGCCTAAAATAAATTTTGAGGGTGACACTGACACTAAAAGGGAATTCCAAATTGAAATAGACAGAGTATGACTTCATATTGTAATTCTCATTAAATAACTATGTAGTTATATATAAATATATGTATATATTATTGTTTTTACTGAAACTTATTTACATTATTTTATTGACAAATGACTAGACACAGATCATGGTATGCTTGGGGTGGTGTAGACAGACCCCGGTTACATGGCTTGGTACCCCTAGCACATAGAAAGGGACCACACCGACAGATGAGACTGCATGACAGACATCCATACTGACAGTTCCTGGTAATGTTATAGCGACGGACAGCCCGGGCGCGTTACAGGCTCATTAGCGAGAGCTGGTCCATGAGGCGACCCCTTCATTGACACCTGACCCCTTGCCCATTCTAGTCCCATTGTCGCACACAGACGAGTAAGTATTACTATATTTCTTAAAGTTTTGACATTTTTGTATTGGTGTGTGTGTTGATAACATAACTATCTATAATGTTGAGATTGATTTGATTGTTGTTTGTTAGTAGAGAGCAAAGCTCACTAGGTACTAGTATATGTGTTGATAACATAACTATCTGTAGTGTTGAGATTCATTTGATTGTTGTTTATTAGTGGAGAGCAAAGCTCACTAGGTACTGGTGTGCATGTTGATAACTTAACTATCTGTATTATTGAGATTGATTTGATTGTTGTTTAATAGTGGAGAGCAAAGCTCACTAGGTACTGGTGTGCATGTTGATAACTTAACTATCTGTATTATTGAGATTGATTTGATTGTTGTTTATTAGTGGAGAGCAAAGCTCACTAGGTACTGGTGTGTGTGCTAATAACATAACCATTGCATGTCTGTTGGTATTTCTTTACATTGAACTGTACTAGAAGTTTTATGTTTGTAACAGGGTGCTTGTAAAATTTCAAAAATCTTCGGTTTACAGGGTAGACTCTACTAAAATTTTGGTAGACTCCCTTGTTAGTTTGATGTGTTTATGTTAGTTTTAAGCATGGTTTGCTTGATTAATTATTTCATTATTTGAACTACAGTTATGTCAATAGTACCCACACTTCAAAAGTGATTACTAAGATCTTTAAGGGCCAGTGGGATGGTCCTTACATCTCTTGGATAGTTACTGGTAAGACTATCCAACAGAGATGGTTTCGTACTTTCTCGGTCAATTTAACACAACCCTTTTAATTTCATATATCTTTTGTATTATTGCATACACTTGTTATTTAATTCAAAATTACGTTTTAATTTACAGCATGATTATCGGTGGGAAGAGGGTATGACTGACGAGATTAGGAAGATCCTTACCATAAAGACCTCCAAATCAGTAAGAGTACCCTCTAGAAGGTGAGGGCGAAGAATGACCATCGCCGCTGGATCCCAGAGCCCTACTAGGAAGGGATGCTTTTGAATTAAGGAGATGCTAAGTTCTAATCAGCCAGTGTTAGGAACAAGGCAAACAGACAGGCTAATGTCAAAGCCTCTGTCTACACTGAGGGTTCTATCTCAGTTGTTGAGCACAAAAAGAGATTCGTAAGTACGCTTTGTTAAATATGTTTATTAATACAATGACTTCAAAGCTTTTTCACTAACAATTTTAATATGTTATGAAATACAGGAGCAGAAGAAGTGTTGTGAGACTTTGTTATTCATGGTGATGCAAATCCCGAAGAAGAACAAGGTTGGTGACTAGGTTACCAGAAGACCACCGAGATCGCGATATTTTATTTAAACTTACAAATGTTTTAAGATTTTTTATAGATTTACATTTACTAACTTATTTGTTTATCTTTTATATATACAAGAGGCGTACCAGGCTATGCAAGCTTAGAAGAAGGATGAGCTGACCACTTAAACACCTGATGGGGAGGCATCTCCCACTTTTTCTTCTACCGACGATAATGCCATCTATTTAGAGGTTGTCGGAGGCGTCAACAAGAAAGGGAGAGTGTTTGGCCTTGGTAGGATCGTGACCCAGATCGCCAGGACATGGAAGACCCCTGCCTCTTCCTCAGTGTTGCCAGTAGATGTTGTTTAGGTTATTTAGAACCTAAACATTGAGCTGGCAGAGGAGCACTGACAGAGGCAGCTGGAGGAAAAACGAGCTAAGGCAGACCCACTACTAAAAAAGCCCCTGGCAGCTACCTAAAGTTAACGATAGTATGAAGCTATCGCTAATTAGCGATCTGAATGGAAAAAAGTACCTTGAAAAGAACATTAGTAACCACATCAATGACCACCTGAACGCCGTCGCTACGATTCACAAAGGTCCTTCGCTAAAACCGTCGCTATATTAAACACCGTCATTGACTTGGTCGCTATATTTTACCTCCAACAATTTTTGGTTTCCCTCCAAGTTTTTTTGTGGGCGCTTAATAGTAGCAACTATTCCATCAGTGGTATCTTATCATTGCCGCCTCCGTCGCTATATTTTACCTCAAATAATTTTTGGTTTCCCTCCAAGTATTTTTGTTGGCGCTTAACAATAGCGACTGAGAGATTCCATTAGTAGTATCCTGTCGTCGCTGCCCCCGTCTCTAGATAGGCCATTGTAGGGACGGTATTAGGTTCTGTCGCTACATTAAACACATTAGCAAGCACTTTAACGACCGTAGTGTTAAAAGCACCTTGAAAAGACATTAGTAACCACGTCAGTAACCCTCTTAAAGACCGTCGCTACATTTTAAAAATGTCCGTCACAACCTTTGTCACTACTTTGGGCGTATCTTTAGCAATGGTATCCATTCGTCACTAGAGGGCAATTGTAGGGACGGTACTTGACAGGACCCGCAAGCGCACGGGTTATGCCGCGTAATATAAAAGATTATCGTTCTCCATAGGGACTGTGTTCAAAGTACCAGCATATTGAAATTTAATTATCCACACAATTGATTTTTAATGTTTTGTAAAATAAATTTAGAAACAAAATTTACTTGACACTTAAAAATCAGAGTTGAGAGTATCTTGGGATTTCGGGGGATCAAGACTCTATTTTATGTTAATGAATTTTAACTTTTCATAAATAAGAATCAAATTAAGTTTTCCAAGGCGGATTTTCCTTAAGCTAATTAATATGTTCCTCTCGGAATCCTATTAATGTACCTAACCTATGGAAAGCGCTGCTTAATCCTTAGAAAAGGCCCATTATCGTTTTGTGAAAATCCCTTATTTATTCCCCAAAAGATTTTGATTACTTTCACGGTTTTACCATGGTCACAAAAAGTATTTCAAAACCTTAGGCTTAGTTTAAAAACTTTCCAGTAACAATAAATCTCTCGATTCTATTAATTACTTAAACTTACTGAAATACCCGCGAGTATACAGTTTTATCACTTAGGTTCTTGTTAGGAATTACTAAGAGCATTGAGCATTTTTTGAACTAAATGGAAAACAGAAATTTATTTAATTCCAAGTCAAAATAACATTATCATAAAATATTATCACACCCCCTTCATCCCAAGATAATTAATTTAGTTACTCATGAAATAATTCAAATTCATATATATGATGGAAAAATAAAGCATACAAGACATGGTAAAAATAAAGACTTACGGGTTTCTCTAAAAGCTCAGAATAATTTTACCACTGTATTTCCTTGTTGCAATATTCCTTCACCAATTACAAATTGGAATACTCAATTTCACAACCCTCACAACTCTTACAAAACAGAAAGAAAAAGAAAAGAAAAAGAAAATAAATAAAAAAGAAACGGGATAAAAAAATAAAAAAGAAAGAGAAAGAAAATAAAAAGAGAAAGAGAAGAAACAGAGAAAGAAAACGGAAGAGAAAGAAAAGGAAGGAAAAAGAAAAGAAAAGGAATGAAGAAGAAAACGAAAGAGAAAGGAAAAAAAGAAAATGGAACGAAGCTGATCAGATGCGAACTTGGTATAGGCGATGCTCTCCCCCTGTATTTATAGGACTCGGGAACGGTGGCTAGTGGGGCTTTTTTATTATTTTCTTGTTGGCCGCCCCACGAGATCAGCTTGGATACAGCCTGGATGGTATGGTGAAACAGCTTGGATGGTGACAACTATAGGGAGCGGCAGCTAGCTCTTTTGTTTTGTTGTCAGCCGCCCCTCATAAGTCAAGGATCCACTTGGATAGTGGAAATCCAAGTCAGCATGGGCGATCGGTGGAAATATGGAGTCGGTTTTCTCCTTCTGACTCGGATTTAGTGCCTCAGTCGGTATCCACCCATAATGGGAAATAATCCGAGTGGAAAAGGTGCTCTTCGTACATAAAAGACCAAGTGGCATTCATCAGGAGCATTGTTCATTCGGTGTTGCTTTGCTCGGTGTTGAGAAGTTCTGGTTGTTGTGGAGAGGAGCTGGACGGTGTTGAGAGGAGCCGGTGTGTAATTGGATAGAGTTGGTGTTGTGGCTGTGAAGAGAGCTGGACGAGCAAAGCAATTCTGATTGAAACATTTAATCAGAACCGATTAAAGAGTGACTCGAAACCGATTGAAACATTCATTCGGAACCGATTGAAAAGTGACTCACTTGGAACTGATTGAAGATTGACTCGGAACCGATTGAAATGTTTCACTCGGCTATGTCTCTGGAAATGAACCACTCGGAGAGACCTTGCTCAGATTTGCTTGGGAGTAATTCAGTCGACCCTTTTCTTCACTCCTTGAAATGATCCACTCGGACACATTCATTCGGACACATTCACTCGGAAGTCCGACTTGCTTCTCACTCGGAATTGCCTCAACCGTCAATTAGCCCATTCGGTTATTTTCACTCGAGAGTCAGCTTTTCCTTTTACTCAGAAATTTGGAACTTTGAGAGAGTCTGGAATCTGGCCGATAGAATGTCTTCCGATGTCCGAGCTTTGCTTTGCTCAGAAACACAACTTTCTGCCCCAACTTACTCGGAAGTCTTCCTTGGAGACATCTCACTCGGGCTTAGTGTGAAACTTTGAGTCTGCCCGAAAGTGATTCATTCCCAGTCGGATCTTTCCTTGCTTGATAAGACACTTTCTCAGAAACTCACTACTCGGAAAGGCTTTGCCTGACAATTGTTCTTTGAAGTTCAGATTTTCTTTCATTCGGAATCAACTCACTCGGGAGTCTTCCTCTCGGAGGCAATTTTTCCTATAAGAAGCAGTTGTTCCCAAATCAGACCTACTTCAGTCAGCATTCCTTCACTCGGACAATAGCTTTGGGCGGTATTTATTCAAAGTCAGTCTCTTTTTCACTCAGAGTGGTTGCAGTCGGACAGCTTCCACTCGGATTCACCTTCAACCGAGACATATTCCTTCAAGGTCAGCCATTTTTCACTCGGAATGTCTTTGATAGGGAAGCTTCCACTCGGATTTACCTCTAACAGGGAAGTATTCCACTCGACAACGCTCCATTCTGAGTCATCCTACTCGGATTTGATCATTTTTGAGTCCTCCTACTCGGATTTGATCATTCTGAGTCAGAATTCAGCATAAAAAGAGAGTTCTTTCCACTTTGGGCTTGTTCTTCTTGTTTCTTTATCATTTTATGGTCGTTTTTCCCTTGTTATTGACCCTTGTATTATCCTAATTTCTGCAAAATAAAATACCCAAGTAGAATATAGTGGAAAGAAAGCGAAAATCACAAAAATTAAGGAAATACAGTGCATAATGATTAAAATCCTAAGCAAACTAGATCTAATTTATTGTGTTATAAAACACTTATCAGTTCTAGTGTCCGTCGCTAGGTCGGCCACGTGGTAAGTTTTTTAAACTAGCCATGGTTTGAGCGACGGTATGTCTCTGTCCCTAAATCTAATAACTTATTGGCCCTAAACCTTTCTCCTCCACTCCTCCCTCTCTTGTGTTCGTGCCCCATCTTCTCCGTCGTCCTCTCTCTTCTCCTTCTCTGTTGAAGCCTTCTCCCCTCTTTTCCCTCAAATCCCCTTCTTCTTCTCCCTCGAATCTCGAACCACCGTCTCCCTCTTGTACCACTGTCTATCTCGTGTCTCTCCTTTAGAAGCTCCCTCTGTTCGAGTCCCCTTCCATTCGAGTCTCCCTTCATTCGAAGGTCATCTCCAACAACGATATCCCTCCGATAGCATGTCTCCGACGTCCCCTCCCTGTCTTCATCAAGGTGCATTCCACATTACCTTTGCCTCTATTTTCGTAATGATAAATTTTTTTACAAATTTTACCTAGATTCTTATTTCCATTTTCTTGTATTAATATTTTATCTTGGATAATTTTTTACAAATTTTACCTAATTTATATACATTAAAGTGGGAAAATTACTTTTTATTCATTAGTGATGACTATGTATAAACAAAAAGAGGAGATGGACATAAAAATGTATAAAAAGGAAATATATAAAAAAATCATCAAAAACCTATCCTGAGACAAAGGTTCTGGTTGTATTACCTTACTCTTTTTATGTTTGTGAACATCATTAACATCATCATCTCCATCGTGCTTCTTTTTTTGCAATATATTAAGTTTTAAAAATTAACAAATAGAACTAGATGTATGGAACATGTCAAAATAATAAGTGAAGTAAAGCCCACTTTAAAATGCTAACATAAAATGAAACATAGGTCCATCGTGAGATCTTAAATTAGAAAACAATAAAATCACCATCACAACACCAATGAAAATTTCATAAAGCTAATTTATTGAGTTAATTAGAAATCATGGGTTATGAGTTATGACTGTCGCAACCGGGATCGTGACGGCGCGGCGAGGAAGAAAACGAGTATGAAACAGGGAGTCGCCACCAACATTTTTATCCATAGGAAAAACATTGGGAAAAAACTAAGTTCAGTAAAGCACTGGCTTAAAATGAGATTCAAGTTCGGGAGTCGGTTACGAGTAGGGAAGGTATTAGCGCCCTACATCGCCTGTCAGAAACAGTACCAAGATTGAAAATGCGTAACATAAATAGCCTTACAAAAGATGTTTTATTTCTTCCCTTTTATTGTTGTACTTTGTGAAAAAACAGAAGGAAATGGGAGGAACAAACTGGACAAACATAGAGTGTAGGTCAACAGGACATCGTGTCCAAATTAAACTCGACTTTGATATAAAAAACAGAGAAAGGGGGGTCCTAATAAGACATCGCGTCTAAATTAGTCATCCTTTAATCACATACGGGGTTAGAAATGGGAAGGAAATAAACGGGACGTCTTGTCCCAAGTATCCTGTTCCTTATGGGAAAATCAACAAGACGTCACGTCTAAATTGATTTTCATGGAATTTAATCAAGACACGGGGTCAGAGATTGGAAAGGGGATAAGTGGGACGTCTCGTCCCAAGTATCTCGTTTCTTATGGGAAAATCAACAAGACGTCACGTCTAAATTGATTTTCAAGGAATTTGATCAAAACACAGACTCAAAGATGGGAAGGGGATAAACGGGACGTCTCGCCCTAAGTATCTCGTTCCTTATGGGAAAATCAACAAGACGTCACGTCTAAATTGATTTTCATGGGTTTGATAAAAGGGCGGTTACAAAGGAAACATAAAGAAAATAAAATAGGAACGAAATGGGAAAGGTGGGGATAAAAAAGATATGCCTGACAGGATTTAAAGTCCTGCTCCTACGTATTCTTGAGTTACCAAGAAATCAGGGTTACGTAGTTCTTTGTGTTTTTTTCTTTTAGGAAGAGATTGGGAAAATGTTGGTGGGTATCATTTTGGTGAGGAACCCATACAAGACGAAGTTCTTCGCACGTGTATGGATCCTATAGAGGTTGTGTAGATGGAAGTATTTTTCGTACGACACTGACTAAAAATGATTTATTTCTTTTTTTAAAATTTTATTTAGATCTAAAAGAAAACATAGGAAACATTTATTTCCCTTTATTATATATTTTTTACTACGAAGCAAAAGAGGGAGGGTAGCGGAAGCTACAAGAGAGAAAGGGAAACCAGTAAGTTTGGAAAAGAGAGGGAAAAATGAGCGAAAACCAAGTAGGAGAAGAGAAAACCGAGTGAGAAAAAGGGAAAAACCGAGTAAAAGTGGAAAAACCGAGTAAAAAAATAGAGAACCGAGTGAAAAATGAAAATACCGAGTGAAAATGAAAATACCGAGTAAAAATTAAGAATGCCGAGTGAAAGTTGAAAATACCAAGTGGAAGTTAAAAATACCGAGTGGTGGAGCAGGAGAGTTGGACTCTGGACGGTGTAAAGGATTTATGAGGAACTTGGGCAGTGTTGGAGGGAGAGAGAAGGGTACTGGACAGTATGGAGAGGGGCTGTACCGAGTGAAGAGAAGGATGGTGTTGGTGAGAAGAGGGAAGGGTGCTGGTGAGGAGAGGGAAGAGTGCTGGTGAGTGAAGAGCAGGTCAGTTTTGAGGTTTAAGGGGAAGGACGGGGTGGTTTTTGGGTGGGGAGAAGGAGGTCGGTTTTGGGAGGATGAGGTCGGATGGTGTGGGTAAGGAGTGAGAGGCTGTACGGGTTTAGGAGAGGTCGGATGGAGTGGACTTAAAGGAGGAAGGGACGGTGTGGTGTGGATTTAGGAGGTGGATTGGAACAGAATCGGTGTGGTGGACTTGGTTATGGGTCAGTGTGCAGTTGATGCTTCCGTTTTCAAGAGAAGATAAGTGTGTTGGGGATGAGTTCTTTAGGTTCAAGTCTCTGAAGTGAATTTTTGCCAGAGGTTCCCCTGTCTTCGAGCTCTCCCCTTGTGCCTCTTCGATTGAGGAATTTATAGAGGCTTTAGGACATGGGCTGAGTGCTTTGACAGCACGAGTCTCCACTCGCCCATGTGCCTAGTGGAGACAGCCTGGCTGTTAAAAATATGGGGGGACAGCGGCTGGTGGAGAATTTTTAATTCCTCCACTTCCGCCCAGCTGTCTGCCACTCCCAGGATTCCTGGATCCACTTGGATTGTGGGAATCCACGTCAGCACGTGCAATCCGAGAGAGCATGATGGAAATCCAAGAGAGGATATTGAAACCCGAGAGACAATGTGGAAATATGAGAGAGGATGACTCGGATTAGCCTCTTAGTCAGCATTCATCCTCAGTTCGAGTCAATTCCGAGTGAAAATAGTCCTTTCCGAGTGAGAATTCTTCTGGGAGGAGCTCTCCTATGGAAGGCCGAGTGGAAGTTTTGCTCGGTATTGGGTCGCTGTGAGGAGAATCCGAGTGAAAAAGTGTGCAATTGGATTGAGGGGACAAACAAGGCAACTCTGATTGGAACAATCAATCAGACCGAGTGAAAATTGACTCAGAATCGATTGAAGAGGACTCGGTGCTAATTGAAAAGTGTCACTCGGAATTGGTGAAAAGTGTCTCAGAATTGATGAAAATGGGGGCTCAGAATTGGTTTGAGGAGGGATGACACGGAATTGGTTTGACTCAAAATTGATTGAAAAGTGTCACTCGGTTCTGACCGAAAATTGGGTCGGGAATGGGTGAAAGGATAGCTCGGATTTGAGTGAGAGTACTCACTCGGGAGTGGGTGAGAAAGGAATGACTCGGAACTGACCTTGGAGATTCTTCACCCGGAAAGAGCCTTCTCACTCAGAATTTGGGATCTTGGTAATTTTCACTCGGAAAGAGCCTTTCTTGTTACTCAGAAATTAGACTCTTGGACATTTTCACTCGGAAAGAGCCTTCTCCTCACTCAGAATTTTCATTCAGTCGTCAATTGTTCAGTGCACTCACTTGTCCTTATTTTTCAATCAGGAATCACTTTCACTCGGCAACCAACTGCTCGGTACACTTACTTGGGAGTCGTCTTCAGAAGGATTTCACACGGATTTGCCTTTCTTCAGTCCAATCGGACACATTTATTCAGAAATCCTTTCATTCAGTCGTTTTCACTCAGAAATCGATTGAAGATTGACAACGAAACTGATTGAAGAATGGCTCAATTGGCAAATATTCATTCGGAGTTGTCACTCAGAGTTGACCTTCTTTGCAATCAGGGCTTGGAAACTTTTACATTTTCACTCGGAATCGGTTTTCTTCCCATCAAAATTTGACTACCCAGATATACTCACAATCGGACTTCTGTTCCAATCGGAATCTGACCACCCAGATTCACTAAGAATCGGACTTCACACTTTAATCAAAAGGTTTCAATCAACATTTCTCCTTCGGATGTGCTTACTCGGATGTTGGGATTATTTATGAGGAGAATTCAAGTGAAAAGCAAAGCAATTGGATTCAGGGGACAAAGCAATTCTGATTAAAACATTCAATCAGACAGAGTGAAAAGTGACTCGGAATTGGCTGAAGAGGACTCCTGGCTGACTGAAAAATGTCACTCGGAATTTATTGAAAAAGTTGCTCAGAATTTGGTGAAAACGGTGGCTCGGTAATGGCTAAAAGGATAGCTCAGAATCAGTGGCTCGGAATTGGTTTGAAGAGTGATGGCTCGACATTAGGGCAAATGATTCAGTCGGCCCCTTATTTGAAGGATGAGTGAAGATTAGCTCAGAAATCTGAGAACTTCCCAGGAGGTCACCCATCCCAGAATTACTCCAAGTTAAGCACGCTTAACTTTGGAGTTCTTAAGTGATAGGCCACCGAAAAGGCTAATGCATTTGTTGGTATAGGTAATACGAATTCATTCCTTTAAGCTATCCTAAACTGTATAGTCCCATACCTATACAGTCTTTGGATCCCTCTCATTCTGGTATGTATTCGGTTCGTTCATGTGTCCCTCCAACTGGAAACCTGCCAGGAGCCGTTCCTTGTCCGTGCCCATGCACCGGCGATCACTCCCCGCCCTCAACAGCGCCAGGATGTCACATGCCCACCAGCTTCCGCCTGGTTCGTCCCTGAACCATACCGTACTGGGAGAGGCTAGGCTCTGATACCACTGTAACGCCACGGCCGCTTTTCAGGAATGAACGACTCGCCCCACAGACCAACACGAGACCTTTCCTATGTGCTTTTGTCCTCACTCGCACATTTCCTGAGAACTTCCCAGGAGGTCACCCATCCCAGAATTACTCCAAGTTAAGCACGCTTAACTTTGGAGTTCTTAAGTGATAGGCCACCGAAAAGGCTAATGCATTTGTTGGTATAGGTAGTACAAATTCATTCCTTTAAGCTATCCTAAACTGTATAGTCCCATACCTATACAGTCTTTGGATCCCTCTCATTCTGGTATGTATTCGGTTCGTTCATGTGTCCCTCCCACTGGAAGCCTGCCAGGAGCCGTTCCTTGTCCGTGCCCATGCACCGGCGATCACTCCCCGCCCTCAACAGTGCCAGGATGTCACATGAAATGTAACACCCTAATTTAAACAAATCATAGACTTCTGGTCGCATACTGGTCGCATTAAACAAATCATGGAAAGGTGGGTAGAATAGGTACAACTCCTCGAATCTGGTCGCATACTCTTCCACAGTCATGGGGCCTTGTTTCAACTCCATAAACTCTAACTCCTTCCGACTCCTTACTGTATCGGGGAAGTACTTCTCCAAGAAGCATGTTTTGAAATCGTTCCATGTCAGCTGGGCATCATCATCAGGGAATCGGTTTCTGGCTATCTTCCACCAGTTTTCCGCCTCATCTCGCAGCATGTACACTGCACACTCCACCTTCTGGGCCTCGGTACAGCGAAGACCCCCAAAAATCCTTTCCAGCTCCTTAGTCCACTTAAACGCTGCCTCAGGATTCCTTCCTCCTAGAAATTCACTCGGCTTCCTCTTCAGGAAGCGGTCCAGCACTTGGCCCTCCTCAGCTCGAGGCTGGCCCTGCCTTTCAAACACATCCGCAAAGCGTTGGAATGCTGTGGCTATAGCCTCCATGCTTTGACGATTTGTCATCCCTTATCCTGAAATTAACATCCAAGGATAAGTACACTGAGCCACTCATTACCAATCGGATTTCAGCCTAATGTTTTAGTATCTTAACTTATCATTCCATTCCTATATGTTATACGATCAATCGGCCCAGGAGGGAACAACCTCCTATCCACAAGTCAATATCAATCAGGTTCAACTAACATTACAATCAGGGTGGCCATGACTCGGTCAGAAGCATACAACCGCTTACACTCGGTAAGCATACCTTGGCCTTGGACCTTTCGGTCTGCTCTGATACCAAAATGTAACACCCTAATTTAAACAAATCATAGACGAGAAAAACAGAGAAATTTTTTTTTTCAATTAAACTAGAATGCCACCGTATAAGAATGAGAGGAGAAGAAGAACGAGAGAACAAAAGAATTTCAAGGAACTAACAACGGGAGAAGGGGAAATCGCATAGGCAGGTCACATAGTAACGCGCACGCGCTCAAGCGAAAGCTTTACTCGGTATTCGCTCATTTCACTCGGTAATTCCGCACTCGGGTTTCATCGCCTGTTTCACTCAGACTTGGCCCTTATGCCTACTAGTCCCAATCGGAAAATGCACTCATTCTACAATTTCATCAATCAGAACACATACATGAACAATACAGAAATGGTCCCCACTAACACTTATTCAGGATCTATGGGGCTCCTCACTCAGAGCAACCTTCACATCCTTATGTCACTCGGGGTATTTTACTTAGTTTTCACTCGGTGACCATAATCTTCTGACTCTAACATTCTACTAGGCTAAGACTCACTTGGATTCTTTTGTCACTAACAGCTTACTACAGCGGGGGTCCCCAAGAGTCTAAGGGGTCACTCTCCAGTCGGAAGAATCATCACTCGGCAAATTCTCACTCGGGGTTCGTTGATTATCCTACGCTCGGAGAAATCCTTGTAATAACCACTCGGAACGTGTATTTAGGCTCTCAACCTTGATCCTAATAATTCGTTGTTAGGGGTAGTCTTCTATGTCAACTCTTACTCGAAGCTATCTGATTTCACTCACTCAGAACGTCTGAACCTTCCCCACTCGGTGATGTTGTTCAAGTGGCCTCAATACTCAAGAGGGGGGGTGAATTGAGTTTTAAAACTTTTGGTTGGAATGCCTTTGAAATTGATTTTTATAACCAAGTTAATGAGAATATGCAAGTGAAATTAAGAAGAGGATAATATGCAAAGCACAATAATGAGAAGTATTGCTGAAGTAATTTCCCAAACACCTGGTGGGCAGTATTTGAAGAGTAACAAATTAAGCAAGTTCAAGTGTGCTCTTCACAAACAATCAACAACAATCAATTAGCAAGCAGTATATGAAAGTAAGGAGTAAGGAAGAGAAGCTTGCAAACCGATATAACGAGTTCCACCCAATCTGGTGTACGTCTCGCCTCTAAGCAACCCACTTAGAGGATTTCACTATTGAAGATTTGAGATACAAGCTTTGAGCAATTGCAGCTTCCTAGTGTCCCACACTCAAGAACTCAATCCTCACAAGCAAAGGGCAACCCACCCAATCTCACAATCTCTCAATACCCAAAGGTTGAACCCCAACCTTTGTGACCACTCAACCTAGAGTGAACAACCACTCAACCTAGAGTGAACAACCACTCAACCTAGAGTGAATCCCTTGTATTTGGTGTTGTGTTTACAATCAATACACTCTCTTAATAGAGTAGATACACAAATGAAAGCTCTAACCAATTCTAACTCTCAAGATGAGAGGATATACAAATGTATTTCAAGATACAAGAAATAGGGCTTACAAAGCACAAAATAGAGTAAAGGATTTGTAGCTTCTTGTTGTGTCTTTGTGCTTGTGTTCCTCTTCAATTTATAGACCCAAAATAGCTGTTGAGGTGTGCCCTTCGTTCTTCATAGCCGTTGCACTCAGTGGAAATTTGAAGAATGGTGGAGACATGAGCTGGTTTCCCACTTAAATGTGTTTTTCCACTAGCGTAATCGATTACACCCTCGCGTTGTAATCGATTAGCTTCAAGTCAGAGAGTCACTAATCGATTATTTCAATTCCTGTAATCGATTAACATCTATACCTGATGCATTTAATTTGATTTCCCAGCTTCCTAATCGATTAGCATGTCTTGTAATCGATTACCTTAATTCCAGTGGCTTCCTAATCGATTGTATAGCTTTCTTAATCGATTAGACATTAATACCTGATACATTTAATCCCATTTTTGATAATTGTAATCGATTAGCTTCAAATGTATAATCGATTATTTTAATTCCAGTGAGTTCATAATCGATTATTACAAGTGTGTAATCGATTATCTTCATTCCCATAATCAATTAGCTTCAATCCTGATGCAGTTTCTTCCAAAACAGAAAGCTCCTAATCGATTAGCATAAGTGACATAATCGATTATCTTCGCTGTTACTTAGCACCTGATTCCATATCTTTGTTTTTGCATAGGTTTCTTCAAGAGTGTTTTGTCATTATCAAAATCTTTGAACATCCTTGAACCTGTATACATATTCAAACACATTCTCCCCCTTTTTGATGATGACAACTATGTTCATCTCTTGAGGATTGTTAGTATAAACAATTTAAACTTATCTCTAATTTTATCTCTTTGCAAAAACATCTCTGCTACATTATCAGTTTTTCAAAATATATTATCTATTTACCAAGTTCAAAAGTCAGAATCATTATCACATTCAGCAGCAAATATCTTATCTCTTTTTATCTCTTATCTGTTATCTCTTGCTAAATCTCCCCCTATCAAAAGGAATTTATTAATCCTATCTTTTTCAGATTTTAAACAAGATGAACAGATATTCTTCTCCATATTTTAAACAAGAATTAAACAAGATATGAACAGATATTCTTCTCCCCCTTTGTAATCATCAAAAATAATTCGTGCAATTAAAGAGATATAATATGAACTGAAATGAGATAATTTTATTGAATTGAAAACGGATGGGAATTGCATTAAGTAAACCAAGAGACAATATTCAGAATTAAAAAGACAATAACATAAGCACCCTAAACAAAAGCATGACTAAGGATCTAATTATCCGGATTGAAAAAGCGAATTTCAGCGATTTGGTGAGACAGCTCTTCATAGCGTTGTTGCATCATCTCGAAGTGTTGCTGCTCGGTCATTGAAAACTCTTGAATGGAGTTTTCAAGGCGATCGAAGCGGCGGTCAAGATGGGCGTAAAGAGATGCAAATGGGTCAGCTTGGGGTGCAGATGAAGAGGCTGATGGTGCAGCTTGTGGTTGAGGAGGAGGTGGAGGAGGAGCAGCAGGTTCAACAAATGGATTGGCACCATGTTCTCGGTCACTCCTGAGAATCCACATTCCAGCGATGCAAATCATGCCCATTTTGTTGAGGTGGGGAATGCCAATGCATGCTCTTGGGGGCACTTTCTCAGAGAGTTCTCCTGCCAAATCAACTCCACAGTATTTAAAAATTTTTGTGAGAAGGATGCCATAGGGAAGCTTTTGCTGGTCCTTCGTATGGCGCATGTGAAATTTGACCAACTGAATCCAGTTGATCTCCTTAGAGGTCAGCATTGCCCACATCAAGAGGACGTCATCCTCTTCAACCAAAGCATAGTTCCCAGCACGGGGAATAATCATCTTGACCAAGAAGAAATGAAGCAGGCGGTTGTTCATGGTCAAGTGGCCTACCAGCTTGTGGTTGCTCATAGGAGGATCCGCTTTCCACAAGGAGCGACGGGCAGTGATAGGATTAAAACCCCATTCGTCCTCGGGTTCTCCTCCGTCAAAGTCAGCATCATTAAGGGGCTGGGCGTTGGAAAGCTTGATGGTTGTGTTTTTTACTTTGGACTCAACCATGCCATTCACAAGGCGGAGATTGCAGTAAAATACCCTTATTAGTTCAGGGTAGTACTCTTCTTCTTTGAGGGAGAGGAAGGGAAAGAGGTTGTAATGGTGAAGGCTTTGGGTGAAAGTTAGGCTGGGGTTGTCGAAAGTGTCGACAATGGTGTAGTGGGGGGTCATTATCTCCTTTTCAGAAAAGTTTTTCATGAAATTTTGGAGGTCTCTAGGAGAAGAAAAGAACCTTGAAAAATCAAGGGGGTTATGGGCTTGAGCTACAGAGGACCTTGCTCTCTTGACATTTCTAGATGTAGACATGGTGGAGAAGACAAAGAAGATGATGAAGAGAGAGGAGTGCTTGAGAGTTTTGGAGAGGTTTGAGAGGAAGGAGGTAGTGTGAGATGAGAAGGTGAAGGGAGGGATATTTATAGGTGAGAATTAGGTTTAGGAAGGAGGAAAGTGGGTTTAGAAAGGAGTGAAGGGAGTTAAGAGAGGGAGTACTTTGAGTATACCTTGGAAGTTACAATTTTGACTCTTCAGAACCGAGGCTAATCGATTACGAGGCAGGGGTAATCGATTAGATCGCTGTTTCTGGGAATCCCAAACGTTTCGTGCAGAGCGTAATCGATTATCGCCTTTGACTAATCGATTAGATAAGAAACAGAACCGTCCTAATCGATTGGAACAGGATGGTAATCGATTATGGAGAAGAGGAAACGTTTTGTACCTGAAGCAGAGGCTGAGTAATCGATTGTGGGTCAAGGGCAATCGATTAGCTTAGAAACAGAATCGGTGTAATCGATTAGGGGATGGGACTAATCGATTATGAAGGAAACAGAAGCATAGTAATCGATTGTGAGGAGGAATGTAATCGATTATTGATTCAAAAACTTCAAGTTTTTCATACAGCAAAGTTCCAAACATGAAATGTAACATATACCATTCATCATGCCATACAACATAGTTCTTATCAAAATATTCCATCATTCAAACACAATTTGACATATCAAGAATGCCTAATTCTCTTCTAATGTGAATGAATTGTTCTCTAGCCAAGGGTTTTGTGAAGATATCAGCTAGTTGCCTAGAAGTTTCAACATGTTCAAGTACACAATCCCCTTTTAACACATGATCTCTAATAAAGTGATGCCTAATCTCAATGTGCTTGGTTCTAGAGTGCATTACTGGATTCTTTGAGATGTTAATGGCACTAGTATTATCACATTTGATGGGTACTTTGTTTAAAACAATGTCAAAATCAAGAAGTTGTTGTCTCATCCAAAGAATTTGAGCACAACAACTACCGGCGGCTACATATTTTGCCTCAGCCGTCGATAATGCAACACTTGCTTGCTTCTTGCTATGCCAAGAAACAAGGGAGCTACCAAGTAAATGACATGTGCCACTAGTGCTTTTTCTATCAAGTTTACAACCAGCAAAGTTAGAGTCGGAATATCCTAAAAGATTACATTCAACACCTTTGGGATACCACAAACCAACATTTTGAGTACCCACAAGATATTTCAAAATTCTTTTTACGGTAGTTAAATGTGATTCTTTAGGACATGCTTGATATCTAGCACACATGCATACCGCAAACATAATATCGGGTCTACTAGCAGTTAAATACAATAAGGATCCAATCATACCTCGATATTTGGTGATTTCAATGTCCTTACCCTTTTCATCTTTGTCTAGATAGCAGGATGTGCTCATGGGTGTAGCTATCTCGTTTGCCTTGTCCATTCCAAACCTTTTAAGTAGTTCCTTACAGTACTTAGTTTGGCTAATGAATGTTCCATCATTTGCTTGTTTTATTTGCAATCCAAGGAAGAAGGTGAGTTCTCCCATCAAGGACATTTCAAACTCATTCTGCATAATCTTGGCAAACTCTTGACAAAGATTTTCATTAGTAGCACCAAATATTATGTCATCCACATAAATTTGTACCAAGAGAATGTCATTATTTTTGCGTTTTATAAACAGTGTAGTATCAACCTTTCCTCTTTCAAAATTGTGTTCTAAAAGGACTTTGCTTAGTCTTTCATACCAAGCTCTTGGGGCTTGTTTCAAACCATATAAAGCTTTTCTCAATTTAAAGACATGGTTTGGAAATTTATGATTTTCAAAACCGGGAGGTTGATCTACATAAACTTCTTCTTGAATGAAGCCGTTTAAAAACGCACTTTTGACATCCATTTGATAAAGTTTGAAATCCATACAACATGCAAAAGCTAGCAATAACCTAATGGCTTCTAACCTAGCTATGGGAGCATACGTTTCTTCATAATCTATTCCCTCTTCTTGATTGTATCCCTTTGCAACTAGTCTAGCTTTGTTTCTTGTTATTATGCCATTTTCATCTAACTTATTTCTAAAAACCCATTTGGTGCCTATTATTAGATGGTCATTGGGTCTTGGCACAAGTTCCCAAACTTCGTTTCTTTCAAATTGGTTTAACTCTTCTTGCATGGCCAACATCCAATGCTCATCAATAATGGCTTCATCAATATTTTTGGGTTCAATTTGGGATACAAAAGCCAAGTGATTGCATGCATTTCTAATGGCGTTTCGAGTACTTACCCCTTTGGTTATTTCTCCAATGATTTTGTCCAAGGGATGATCCTTCAAGGTTACCCAATCTTGTTGTCTCTCAATTTGTGTTGCACCTCCATCATTTTTGACTTCTTCTTTGTCTTCCAAGTTCATTTCTTGGAGAGTACCTACAAGATCATCAACATCTTCCTTTCTCGGAGGGTTATGGCTATTTTCATCAAACTTAACATGAATAGATTCTTCAATGGTATTTGTTTGTTTGTTGAAAATTCTATAAGATTTACTTGATTGTGAATATCCTAGGAATATTGCCTCATCAGATTTTGCATCAAACTTTCCTAGATTATCCTTTCCATTGTTGAGCACAAAACACTTACATCCAAAAATATGAAAGTATGCAATGTTGGGTTTTCTACCCTTGTAAAGCTCATAGGGGGTTTTCTTTAAAATAGGCCTTATCAAACATCTGTTCATTATATAACACGCGGTGTTTACCGCATCGGCCCAAAAATGTTTTGCAATATTGTTTTCATTTAGCATGGTTCTAGCAAGCTCCACTAAAGATCTATTTTTCCTTTCAACCACTCCATTTTGTTGTGGAGTTCTAGGAGCTGAAAAATTATGATTGATACCATGTTTTTCGCAAAACTTTTCGAAAGATTGATTTTCAAACTCTCCCCCATGATCGGTTCTAATGGATGCAATTTTTGAGTTTTGCTCATTTTGGATAATCTTTGCAAGTTTCTTGAATGCATGATATGCTTCATTTTTATGAGCAAGAAACAATGTCCATGTATATCTAGAATAGTTATCTACTATAACTAGACCATAGTAATTTCCTCCAAAGCTTTTGATTTTGGATGGTCCAAATAAATCCATGTGCAAAAGTTGTAAAGGCCTTTGAGTAGAAACAATGTTTTTGGATTGAAAAGATGCCTTTACTTGCTTTCCTTTTTGACATGCATCACAAAATCTATTTTCAAATTTAAGCTTTGGTAGACCAATTACTAAATCTTTAGAAACAAGTTTATTCAAGTGGTCTACATGTATATGAGCTATTCTTCTATGCCATAGCCAAGTTTCATCCTCTTTAGAAATGAAGCATTGTTCATCATTTGTAGACAAACTATCCACATCAATCATGTAAATGTTAACAATTCTTTTTCCAACAAATTTGACTTCTTTGTTTAGCTTATTCTCAATTATACAACAATTGGATTCAAATAAAACTCTATATCCTTTGTCACATAATTGACTTATGCTAAGTAGATTATGTTTGAGGCCTTCAACATACAATACGTCACTTATGGAGGTGGAAGAATTCTTACCAATATTTCCAATGCCTAGGATTCTTCCTTTAGTGTTGTCTCCGTAGGTGACACTTCCTTTCCTTTTGGGAGTGAATGATGTAAATTTACTTATGTCTCCCGTCATATGCTTTGAACACCCGCTATCCAAGTACCAATGGGTGTTGCTTGCCTTGAAGCATACCTACAAAACAAAATCAGTTTAGAGAACTAGGTACCCATTTTATGTTGGGTCCTTTTATGTTAGCTTGTGGGGATGTTCCTTTGGGAACCCACACCTTTCTTAAGACCTTTGGTCCTAGTTTCCTAACACTACACTTATAAGCACTATGTCCTTTGGAACCACAATGATTGCATTTCATAAAAGGTGAGGAGGATTTGCTTGGTGGTGCAAAGAAATTTTTATAGTGTTTCTCCATTTTATGATTACTATGTTCTTGGTCATATCCTAAACCAGTTTTACTAAACATGCATTTTTGTTGCCCAAGTAGGATATTCAAATTATCTCTTCCATTAGTGAACTTCTCTAGTGTCCTATTTAGGTCTTCAACCTTGGTTTCTAACACAATGCACCTCTTTGCAAAATCACATGGTTTACTTTTGGAACATGTTTGAGCGTTTTTCAATTCTTCTTTTAAGCATTCATTCTCTTTGCAAATCTCCATAAGGTGCATCTCTAGAGTGTCACTAGTTTTTCTAGATACCTTAAGTCTATTGGAGACTTTTGTAAATTTATCATACAATTCCTCTAGAGCATCAAGTAATTCATCCTTATCTAAGTCATGGAAGTTTACCTCATCATCTTCTTCTTGGTGATTGGCCATGAGGCAAAGGTTTGCTTCTTCATTTTCTGAGTCATCCGAGCTGCTTATCTCATTTTCATCCCATGCTATATATGCTCTCCTTCTTCCTCTTTTCTCTTTTCCCTTCTTCTTAAGATTTGGGCAATCCGCTTTGAAGTGCCCTTCCTTGCCACATTCAAAACAATTGGGTGAGGAAGAATTTTCTTTAGTGATAGGTTTCTTACTTGGGTTTTTGAAGCTTCTTTGAAGGCGTTTTCCTTTCATGAATTTCCCAAAGCGTTTCACAAATAGTCCAAATTCTTCTTCTTCATCAAGTTCTCTTCCGGATTCTTCTTCTTCATTTATGGAAGTAGCCTTGAGAGCAAGACCCTTTTTCTTGGAAGATTTTTCTTCCTCTTCCGCCATCTTTAATTCTTTCAGCTCTTGTTCCTGTTCCTGCAACTTACCAAATAGAGTGGCAAGAGACATTTCGTTTATGCTAGGAGATTGTTTGATGGCGGTAACTAGCGGTTGCCATTCTCTGTTAAGACTTTTCAACACTTTATGAATGAGCTCTTTGTTAGTGTAAGTCTTTCCAAGTGTAATGAGTTGATTAATGATGAGAGTGAATCTTTTTTGCATATCAACAATTGATTCATGAGAGTTTAATCTAAAGCACTCATATTGACTAGTAAGAGTACTAATCTTAGAGTCCTTTACATCGTTAGTGCCTTCGTGAGTTACTCGTAGAGTATCCCACATCTCTTTAGCAGTTTGGCAAGTCATTATTCTGAAAAATTCATCTTGACCTAAAGCCATAGTAATAAGATTTTTGGCCTTGTAGCCACATTGAACTTTCTTTTCTTCCTCGCTTGTCCATTCATCTATGGGTTTTTCAATATTTTTACTGTCTACAATATGCATTGGTATAAAAGGGCCATTTTCAATGGCATTCCAAATTCTCAAGTCAATTGATTGAATGAAGATTTTCATTCTCTCTTTCCAAAAGGTATACCCTTCCCCATTGAAAGCGGGAGGTCTGTTTATCGCACCACCCTCGGGAAAAACATTTTGAGAACTTGAGGCCATCTAGTCTCTTGAAGCTGTTAAGCTCGATCTACCAAAAGTCAAGCTCTGATACCACTTGTTGTTCAAGTGGCCTCAATACTCAAGAGGGGGGGTGAATTCAGTTTTAAAACTTTTGGTTGGAATGCCTTTGAAATTGATTTTTATAACCAAGTTAATGAGAATATGCAAGTGAAATTAAGAAGAGGATAATATGCAAAGCACAATAATGAGAAGTATTGCTGAAGCAATTTCCCAAACACCTGGTGGGCAGTATTTGAAGAGTAACAAATTAAGCAAGTTCAAGTGTGCTCTTCACAAACAATCAACAACAATCAATTAGCAAGCAGTATATGAAAGTAAGGAGTAAGGAAGAGAAGCTTGCAAACCGATATAACGAGTTCCACCCAATCCGGTGTACGTCTCGCCTCTAAGCAACCCACTTAGAGGATTTCACTATTGAAGATTTGAGATACAAGCTTTGAGCAATTGCAGCTTCCTAGTGTCCCACACTCAAGAACTCAATCCTCACAAGCAAAGGGCAACCCACCCAATCTCACAATCTCTCAATACCCAAAGGTTGAACCCCAACCTTTGTGACCACTCAACCTAGAGTGAACAACCACTCAACCTAGAGTGAATCCTTTGTATTTGGTGTTGTGTTTACAATTAATACACTCTCTTAATAGAGTAGATACACAAATGAAAGCTCTAACCAATTCTAACTCTCAAGATGAGAGGATATACAAATGTATTTCAAGATACAAGAAATAGGGCTTACAAAGCACAAAATAGAGTAAAGGATTTGTAGCTTCTTGTTGTGTCTTTGTGCTTGTGTTCCTCTTCAATTTATAGACCCAAAATAGCTGTTGAGGTGTGCCCTTCGTTCTTCATAGCCGTTGCACTCAGTGGAAATTTAAAGAATGGTGGAGACATGAGCTGGTTTCCCACTTAAATGTGTTTTTCCACTAGCGTAATCGATTACACCCTCGCATTATAATCGATTAGCTTCAAGTCAGAGAGTCACTAATCGATTATTTCAATTCCTGTAATCGATTAGCATCTATACCTGATGCATTTAATTTGATTTCGCAGCTTCCTAATCGATTAGCATGTCTTGTAATCGATTACCTTAATTCCAGTGGCTTCCTAATCGATTGTATAGCTTTCTTAATCGATTAGACATTATACCTGATACATTTAATCCCATTTTTGATAATTGTAATCGATTAGCTTCAAATGTATAATCCATTATTTTAATTCCAGTGAGTTCATAATCGATTATTACAAGTGTGTAATCGATTATCTTAATTCCAGTGACTTCATAATCGATTATCTTCATTCCCATAATCGATTAGCTTCAATCCTGATGCAGTTTCTTCTAAAACAGAAAGCTCCTAATCGATTAGCATAAGTGACATAATCGATTATCTTCGCTGTTACTTAGCACCTGATTCCATATCTTTGTTTTTGCATAGGTTTCTTCAAGAGTGTTTTATCATTATCAAAATCTTTGAACATCCTTGAACCTGTATACATATTCAAACACAGGTGACAGCGTCACAAACTCACCCTCTAGACCCTAAATTAGCTTCCTTCATGTTAAATTATGTCATTTCCTACACATTCGGGAATGTGAACACATATATATAAAGATTACCCAGGCATTTCACAGCATAAAATAGACATGCAGCATGGCATAACATAGGCATATATATATATATATATAGGAGTGCATGTCACGGATCTACAACCACATTGTTATGTTCCCATTCTAAGGGAATCAATTCTGTATAAGAGACTAACAGCAAAACACGAGTCGGCCAAGGCTTAACCCAAAACACTATATACAGCATATGTACAGTCATAAAATTTCCATAGTGCATCAGCACTTCACCCGACATTTCAGCTCCTCTTCCAATCCTCATCACGAGAGATGTTCACTGAAAAAAATTGCCACAATAGGGGTGAGCATCTTAAATTTTAAATGATAGATACTTGCTCAGGTTGTTTCACATTTATACAACTATATATATAGGCACACACAATCACACGTAGCAATAATTAAGGTCAGAGTATAACTAATCAACCAGGACGCACGCACAAGACCCTTACCGATTGGGATCCTCCAATTTTCACTCGACCCCTTACACACACCAACTCAATAATATTAACATACAACAATCAGTGGCATGATATTAAGGTCCATGAATCAGAATGAATCTCTTGAATATTTAACAGTCAGGATCCATGATTCTCACTCGGCTATATATATACATAACTCTCCAATAATATAACATACATTCATAAGACAGGTTTCAATTAGCATCAATAGCATATGCACACGGATATATACATATATATACATTCCTCATCTCATGCATAATCAATTCCAGCGATATCAGCAGTTAATGTACATAGATTATTCACTCGGTTCCGCGTTCGTGTGTAATCGGTTCTGACGTTGCAACGTAGGCTTTCAGCCTTTTATACATAGCTCTCAGCTATCATTTCAGCTCCCAACTGCTTGGCCGTTTTACAGGTACCCAACCGTTTGCCCACAGGTGACACCAGCGCTCTCAGCGCCAACGGAGGTGTTCACAGGCAGCCCGAGTCCCACTCAAGGGCTACCTTGAGTCCCACTCAAGGATTTTGCAGCGTCCCACGCTGAATAACCAATGGTAGTGTCCAACACTACGTGCTCTCAGCACAAACGCATTCCATGCGCCACACGCGGATTCAGCATACAACATTTAATTCACGCACACATCCTCTTATTCAATCACACATATTCCACATGCAGTCGGTAATACATATTCTCAGGACTCCGCATGTTAATTTAACACACACAACTCTCATACAATCATCATCATCGTTCCATTAACAACATATGAGTCCAATGCAATCGGTATCAATCAATATCAAGCTTCCATGAACATTTTCATCAACTCAAGTATAACATGCACTCGGTTTACAGCAGTATCAGATCTTAAACAATGCATGCATCTATCTGAAGATCAACAAGTTCACACAAGCATCCCAATCAACTCAGCACAACATGCAATCAGTATATGCCAGTGTCGGTACTTAATCAACGTATGCATTTCTATGAACATGAACAGATTCAATAAAGCATTCTTCAACAACACAACACAACATGCAATCGGGTTCCATGGTAACGAGACTCAACAGCGCATACATTTTTAAGGACGATGCTAACATGCAACACTCACTCTCAAATAACCTGCATTCGAATACTCTACATGCAAACATACCGCACAACAGAATACAATACCACAGTTATCAATGTCTCCAAACCCGTTCGTAACCCATGCATTTAACATGTAAGGTACTCCCTCTACCAACTACGAGACTCCGAGAGACTTTTCTACTTGGGTGTTGGTTCCTTTCCTCGCTGCTTCACTCAGTGCTTCCGCTCGCTTAGCCTTTACTTGAATGCTAGCCACGAATGGTGCAGGGCTGTTTCTGCTTCTGCTTTGACGCTCTTCTTCTACTCGTGTGAGGGAGCTCTGACTCCTCTGCAACACCGTCACTCGTCTTCTGGAATAGGGGATGAAATAGAGAGCAGAGAAGGAGAAGAGAAGAAGAAGAAGGAACTCGCAGGGAACTCTGAAGAACGAATGGCGAGGAGAACCATCGTCTACTTAAAAACGCATGCATGAGGGAAGGAATGGTGGGGTGGGAAAACGTGAGGAGCAGTCTGCTCACGTCACCCAGTCCCATCAGCACCCACTAACGCTAATCACTTCACTCTTTTTAGTTAATTAAGTTAAGTGTAATTAGTGGACATATTTAACTTGTCATTTTAAATGGCTTTTTATTTTGCCCGGTTACTTTTATTAAAATTGGGATGTTACAGTTCTCCCCCACTCGAAAAGAATTTCGTCCCCGAAATTCAGTCGGTAATTCACGCGAAATTCAGTCGGCTACTCACCTAAGTAAACAACTCGGGGTACCGCTGTCTCATAGCGTCCTCGCGTTCCCAGGTACAAGAGGTAGTCTTGCCTTGCTGCCACTCCACTTTAACCAGCCCTACATTTTTGTTCCTCAAGCGCTTTACCGATCGATCTACGATTCCAATCGGTGTAGTCACAGTGGTCAGGTCTTCTTTGATTTCTACTTCATCATCCGGCATTGTGTGGCTAGGGTCATGTAGATACTTCCTTAGTTGAGACACGTGAAACACATTGTGTAATCGGGATAAGTGGGTTGGTAATGCTATTCGGTATGCCATGGTGCCGACTCGTTCCAACACTTCATAAGGTCCAATGTATCGAGGGCTTAACTTTCCACCTTTCAAGGCTCGTCCGACTCCTTTACTCGGAGAAGTCCTTAAAAACACTCTGTCTCCGACTGAAAATTCCAATGGTTTGGTGCGTTTGTCATGGTAGCTCTTTTGCCTGTCTTGAGACGCCTTCATCCTTTCCTGTATTACTCGGATCTGCTCTGTGGTTTGCTTCACAATGTCTGGTCCCAATAGCAGACTTTCACCCGTTTCCGACCAGCAAAGTGGGGTTCGACATCTCCGTCCATACAGTGCTTCGTAGGGTGCCATGCCAATGCTGCTATGATGGCTGTTATTGTACGTAAACTCAATCAAGGGGAGATACTGCTCCCAATCTCCATCGTGCTCTAACACACACGCTCTTAGTAAGTCTTCTAAACTTTGAATCGTCCGCTCGGATTGTCCATCCGATTGGGGGTGGTAGGCAGAACTAAGCCAAAGCTTCGTGCCCATTTCCTGGTGTAGGTTGTTCCAAAGCCGAGACGTGAACCTAGGATCCCTATCTGACACGATAGAAGAGGGTATACCATGTAGTTGGACAATCTCTTAAATGTAAATCCGAGCCAACTTATGCAACGGGTACTTCATGTTTATAGGTAGGAAGTGTACACTCTTCGTTAGTCGGTCAATAATGACCCAAATTACGTCGTGTCCCGCTCGGTTCCTTGGTAATCCCATGACAAAATCCATGGCAATTGAGTCCCATTTCCACAGGGGAATCTCCAGGGGCTGCATTGCACCGTACGGCTTTTGTTGCTCTACTTTTGATTTCTGACAAGTATTACACCGAGTCACGTATTCTGCCACATCCCTCTTTAGTCCGGGCCACCAGAACTGTTTCCTCAGGTCGTGGTACATCTTCGTGGTGCCCAGGTGGATACGGAGTAGGCTTTTGTGGGCTTCATCAAGCACCATTCTCCTTAACTCTCCTCCACTCGGTATGCATATCCTATTTTTCACTCGGAAAATCCCGTCTGATCCCTCGGCCAAGGACAAGTTCTTTCCTCTAGCCTGAGTTTCCTTCATCTTAGCCAAGTAGGAGTCTGACTGCTGCTGCTCGTATACGGATTTTAGGAATTCATTGGAAATCTTCAGCGTGCCGATCATCATCTTCCGAGAAGAGGGGGTGACAACGTGTAAGTTCATGTCTCTAAACTGTTCCAATAACTCCACCTCCTTCACCATCATCACCGCTGCATGAAGGGATTTCCGACTTAACGTGTCGGCAACAACGTTTGCCTTACCTGGATGGTGCTTCAGCTCGAAATCGTAGTCCTTTAAAAATTCCATCCATCTCCTCTGCCTCATATTCAGCTCCTTTTGGTCGAATAGGTATTTGAGGCTCTTGTGATCACTGTATACTTCGAATCTGGACCCGTACAAGTAATGCCTCCAGATTTTTAATGCGAAAACCACTGCTGCCAGCTCCAAGTCATGGGTAGGGTAATGCTGCTCGTGAGGTCTCAGTTGCCGAGAGGCATACGCTATCACTCGGTCTCTCTGCATGAGTACACATCCTAATCCGAGTCCTGATGCATCGCAGTAAACCACGAAACTCTGTTGCAAGTCAGGTAATGCCAACACTGGTGCAGTCGTTAACTTGTTCTTCAGCTCTCGAAAGCTGCTCTCGCACTCGAGACTCCATACGAAGGGAATGTTTTTCCGAGTCAATTTAGTTAGTGGTGAAGCCAACTTAGAAAAACCTTCAATGAACCTCCTGTAGTATCCGGCCAAGCCCATAAAGCTCCTTATCTCTGAGACCGACCTGGGTCTCTCCCATGCCATTACGGCTGCCACCTTTGAAGGGTCCACCGAGACACCTTCCTCGGAAATCACATGTTCAAGGAAATGGATTTCATCCATCTAGAAGTCGCATTTCGAAAGCTTTGCAAATAACTGCTTCTCCTTCAACACTTGAAGTACCGCTCGGAGATGTCTTTCATGCTCCTCAGAATTCTTAGAATAGACTAGAATGTCATCAATGAAAACAACTACGAACCGGTCTAAGTAGGAGTGGAATATGCTGTTCATGTAATTCATGAAGACAGCAGGGGCGTTTGTCACACCGAACGGCATCACTACATACTCGTAGTGACCATACCGAGTCCTGAAGGCAATCTTTGGAATGTCCGACTCCTTCACTCGGATTTGGTGGTATCCCGATCGCAGGTCGATTTTTGAGAAAATTGAGGCTCCACGTAGTTGGTCAATGAGGTCATCAATTCTGGGCAGCGGGTACCGATTCTTAATCGTGAGTTTATTTAGCTGTCGGTAGTCTATACAAAGCCTCATGCTGCCATCCTTCTTCTTAACGAGCAGTATAGGTGCGCCCCAAGGTGATACACTCGGCCTAATGAATTGTTTTCCGAGTAATTCGTCCACTTGCTTCTTCAGCTCAGCCAGTTCAGTTGGGGACATCCTATAGGGTGCACTGGAGACTGGCTCGGCTCCAGGGATCAGGTCTATAGAGAATTCGACTTCTCTATTGGGAGGGACACTCGGTACGTCATCAGGAAATACCTCTGGGAATTCACAGACAGTTGGGATTTCGTTCACTCGGGTTTTACTCTCACCCTGGGTTAGACAGAGCATCATAAACAGTTGGGTTATACCTTGTGCTGGGTCGTCCTCATTATGCTGCCTCGGGAAGATTATCCTTCGGCTTCTGCAATCCACTAACACCTCGTTGGCTGAAAGCCAATCTATTCCAAGCACAATATCGAGGTCCTTTAAAGGTATGCACACCAAATCGAAAGTGAAACTCCGATCACACAACACAAATGTCACATCCTTACATACTGACGATGTCAAAACTGTAGGGCCAGTCGGATTGGCTACTTCCAAAGTCCGATCCATAAATACAGTCGGTAACTTTAAACGCTTTACACACTCATCAGCTATAAAAGAATGGGTGGCTCCCGAATCGAAAACAACATTAAGTGTATGTCTACCGAGTGAGCACTTACATTGTACCAGGTCATTTGCTTGCGCAGCACCCTCTGCGTTGATGGCATAGACCCTCCCCATTGCTGGTTGATCGGCATGGTTACTTGAAGCAAGTATTATGTTCCCCTTAGCTCTGTTGCCTCTGCCACCCGGTTGTTGGTTATCATGCACTCGGCTTCTCCCTTGGGAACCTCCCGGACGTACGCTGGGGCTTGCTTGACGGAGTTGGGGGCAATTGGGGCGAATATGTCCTCTTTTATTACAATGGAAGCACACCATTTCACCACTGCTGTTGCAGTCTCGGGCATAGTGGCTTCCTCTACACTTGAAACATTTACCGTCTCCCACCACTGGTCGTCTTTCAGACTGATTCCGCCCTCCAAATCTGGAAAAAGACTTGTTTCTACCAACGTTGCTTGCCCTTTTGAAGCGGGATTGCTGGGGCCTCAAAGAATAGTTAGCTCTGCTGCTCTGGCCCGAATGGGCCTTGTCATCCTCCTCAAATATCCTACACTTGTTTACTAATGCAGGAAAACTCCGTATCTCTTGGTATCTACAAGCCCTCTTAATATCGGATCTTAGCCCATTCTCAAACTTAAGGCACTTGGAACTTTCCGTCCCGGGCTGTTGGAAAGGTGGGTAGAATAGGTACAACTCCTCGAATCTGGTCGCATACTCTTCCACAGTCATGGGGCCTTGTTTCAACTCCATAAACTCTAACTCCTTCCGACTCCTTACTGTATCGGGGAAGTACTTCTCCAAGAAGCATGTTTTGAAATCGTTCCATGTCAGCTGGGCATCATCATCAGGGAATCGGTTTCTGGCTATCTTCCACCAGTTTTCCGCCTCATCTCGCAGCATGTACACTGCACACTCCACCTTCTGGGCCTCGGTACAACGAAGACCCCCAAAAATCCTTTCCAGCTCCTTAGTCCACTTAAACGCTGCCTCAGGATTCCTTCCTCCTAGAAATTCACTCGGCTTCCTCTTCAGGAAGCGGTCCAGCACTTGGCCCTCCTCAGCTCGAGGCTGGCCCTGCCTTTCAAACACATCCGCAAAGCGTTGGAATGCTGTGGCTATAGCCTCCATGCTTTGACGATTTGTCATCCCTTATCCTGAAATTAACATCCAAGGATAAGTACACTGAGCCACTCATTACCAATCGGATTTCAGCCTAATGTTTTAGTATCTTAACTTATCATTCCATTCCTATATGTTATACGATCAATCGGCCCAGGAGGGAACAACCTCCTATCCACAAGTCAATATCAATCAGGTTCAACTAACATTACAATCAGGGTGGCCATGACTCGGTCAGAAGCATACAACCGCTTACACTCGGTAAGCATACCTTGGCCTTGGACCTTTCGGTCTGCTCTGATACCAAAATGTAACACCCTAATTTAAACAAATCATAGACGAGAAAAACAGAGAAATTTTTTTTTTCAATTAAACTAGAATGCCACCGTATAAGAATGAGAGGAGAAGAAGAACGAGAGAACAAAAGAATTTCAAGGAACTAACAACGGGAGAAGGGGAAATCGCATAGGCAGGTCACATAGTAACGCGCACGCGCTCAAGCGAAAGCTTTACTCGGTATTCGCTCATTTCACTCGGTAATTCCGCACTCGGGTTTCATCGCCTGTTTCACTCGGACTTGGCCCTTACGCCTACTAGTCCCAATCGGAAAATGCACTCATTCTACAATTTCATCAATCAGAACACATACATGAACAATACAGAAATGGTCCCCACTAACACTCATTCAGGATCTATGGGGCTCCTCACTCAGAGCAACCTTCACATCCTTATGTCACTCGGGGTATTTTACTTAGTTTTCACTCGGTGACCATAATCTTCCGACTCTAACATTCTACTAGGCTAAGACTCACTTGGATTCTTTTGTCACTAACAGCTTACTACAGCGGGGGTCCCCAAGAGTCTAAGGGGTCACTCTCCAGTCGGAAGAATCATCACTCGGCAAATTCTCACTCGGGGTTCGTTGATTATCCTACGCTCGGAGAAATCCTTGTAATAACCACTCGGAACGTGTATTTAGGCTCTCAACCTTGATCCTAATAATTCGTTGTTAGGGGTAGTCTTCTACGTCAACTTTTACTCGAAGCTATCTGATTTCACTCACTCAGAACGTCTAAACCTTCCCCACTCGGTGACAGCGTCACAAACTCACCCTCTAGACCCTAAATTAGCTTCCTTCATGTTAAATTATGTCATTTCCTACACATTCGGGAATGTGAACACATATATATAAAGATTACCCAGGCATTTCACAGCATAAAATAGACATGCAGCATGGCATAACATAGGCATATATATATATAGGAGTGCATGTCACGGATCTACAACCACATTGTTATGTTCCCATTCTAAGGGAATCAATTCTGTATAAGAGACTAACAGCAAAACACGAGCCGACCAAGGCTTAACCCAAAACACTATATACAGCATATGTACAGTCATAAAATTTCCATAGTGCATCAGCACTTCACCCGACATTTCGGCTCCTCTTCCAATCCTCATCACGAGAGATGTTCACTGAAAAAAATTACCACAATAGGGGTGAGCATCTTAAATTTTAAATGATAGATACTTGCTCAGGTTGTTTCACATTTATACAACTATATATATAGGCACACATAATCACACGTAGCAATAATTAAGGTCAGAGTATAACTAATCAACCAGGACGGACGCACAAGACCCTTACTGATTGGGATCCTCCAATTTTCACTCGACCCCTTACACACACCAACTCAATAATATTAACATACAACAATCAGTGGCATGATATTAAGGTCCATGAATCAGAATGAATCTCTTGAATATTTAATAGTCAGGATCCATGATTCTCACTCGGCTATATATATACATAACTCTCCAATAATATAACATACATTCATAAGACAGGTTTCAATTAGCATCAATAGCATATGCACACGGATATATACATATATATACATTCCTCATCTCATGCATAATCAATTCCAGCGATATCAGCAGTTAATGTACACAGATTATTCACTCGGTTCCGTGTTCGTGTGTAATCGGTTCTGACGTTGCAACGTAGGCTCTCAGCCTTTTATACATAGCTCTCAGCTATCATTTCAGCTCCCAGCTGCTTGGCCGTTTTACAGGTACCCAACCGTTTGCCCACAGGTGACACCAGCGCTCTCAGCGCCAACGGAGGTGTTCACAGGCAGCCCGAGTCCCACTCAAGGGCTACCTTGAGTCCTACTCAAGGATTTTGCAGCGTCCCACGCTGAATAACCGATGGTAGTGTCCAACACTACGTGCTCTCAGCACAAACGCATTCCATGCGCCACACGCGGATTCAGCACACAACATTTAATTCACGCACACATCCTCTTATTCAATCACACATATTCCACATGCAGTCGGTAATACATATTCTCAGGACTCCGCATGTTAATTTAACACACACAACTCTCATACAATCATCATCATCGTTCCATTAACAACATATGAGTCCAATGCAATCGGTATCAATCAATATCAAGCTTCCATGAACATTTTCATCAACTCAAGTATAACATGCACTCGGTTTACAGCAGTATCAGATCTTAAACAACGCATGCATCTATCTGAAGATCAACAAGTTCACACAAGTATTCCAATCAACTCAGCACAACATACAATCAGTATATGCCAGTGTCGGTACTTAATCAACGTATGCATTTCTATGAACATGAACAGATTCAATAAAGCATTCTTCAACAACACAACACAACATGCAATCGGGTTCCATGGTAACGAGACTCAACAGCGTATGCATTTTTAAGGACGATGCTAACATGCAACACTCACTCTCAAATAACCTGTATTCGAATACTCTACATGCAAACATACCGCACAACAGAATACAATACCACAGTTATCAATGTCTCCAAACCCGTTCGTAACCCATGCATTTAACATGTAAGGTACTCCCCCTACCAACTACGAGACTCCGAGAGACTTTTCTGTTTGGGTGTTGGTTCCTTTCCTCGCTGCTTCACTCAGTGCTTCCGCTCGCTTAGCCTTTACTTGAATGCTAGCCACGAATAGTGCAGGGCTGTTTCTGCTTCTGCTTTGACGCTCTTCTTCTACTCGTGTGAGGGAGCTCTGACTCCTCTGCAACACCGTCACTCGTCTTCTGGAACAGGGGATGAAATAGAGAGCAGAGAAGGAGAAGAGAAGAAGAAGAAGGAACTCACAGGGAATTCTGAAGAACGAATGGCGAGGAGAACCATCATCTACTTAAAAACGCATGCATGAGGGAAGGAATGGTGGGGTGGGAAAACGTGAGGAGCAGTCTGCTCATGTCACCCAGTCCCATCAGCACCCACTAACGCTAATCACTTCACTCTTTTTAGTTAATTAAGTTAAGTGTAATTAATGGACAGATTTAACTTGTCATTTTAAATGGCTTTTTATTTTGCCCGGTTACTTTTATTAAAATTGGGATGTTACAAAATCTGACTGAAAAGGACTCGAAAATGGTTGTAGAATGGCCCACTCAGCAAATATTCACTCGGACTCGATCTTCTTTCCTCTCAGAAGTTGGTACTTGAGAGAATCTGACCACTCAGATAGATTTAGAGTTAGACTTTTCTTCCAGTCTGAATCTGACCACTCAGTTACACTCGGAGTCGGTCTTTTTTACTTCAGTCAGGAGAGCTCCATTCAACATCTGACCCTCGGATGTGCTCACTCGGACTGGGTTATTCAGACTCGGTTTTGCTCAGAGAAACACACTCCTTAATCAGATTCACTTCAATCAGTATTCTTTCATTCGGATTTCTCGCATTCAGAAAGCTCCCACTCGGAAATGACTCATTCTGAGTAATTATACTTGGATTGGATCATTTATGGGTCATTCCGCTCGGATTCCCTAACAGGAGCCTATTCCACTCGGAAATGCTTCATTACGACTCGCATTTGATCATTTTTTGAGTCATTCCACTCGGATTTCTCTTCAACAGGGACATACTCCACTCGGAAAAGCTTCCTTCAGGGATATCCTGCTCGGATCTGATCATTTTGGAGCCATTCCACTCGAATTTATCTCCAACAGGGCTATTTTTCACTCAAAAATGCTTTAATCTGAGTCATCCTGCTCGGGTTTGATCATTTTTGAGTCGGAATTGTTTCAATCAGAAAGGTTCCAATCGACAATCAAGCCTTCAAATGTATTCGCTCGGAAACCGACCTTATTCACTCAGAAATGGGAATACTCCACTCGGAAACACCCCACCCGGAGACAATTCACTCGGCAATGTCTCACTCGAAAGAAAGGAATATGCATGTATCAATCTCACTCGGGCGATACGTGTCTCGCTTGAGCGAAAGTGTTCCAGTATATAAAACTTTCCTTCTCGCTTGAGCGGGATTCCCACTCGCTTGAGCGAGATATGCATCATATCACATCATCATCACTCGGCCAGTCTCAGTCGGAGACTCCTTACTTGGAAATGATCATTCTGAGTCCCTTCACTCGGAAATGATCATTTCCGAGTCAGGTTTTTTTTTTAAAATTCTTTTCACTCATGGATACTAATAGGAGCCTAAGATAGTGATGAAAATTCCTCATTCTTGGTGAAAAATGACCAGACTGAAATAAGTGTTCACAATGACAAACTTCTAGAACACTTTTAATTCTCAACATGAACAGTCTAGATACAACCATCTAGAATTTCTAACCTATTCATGATGTTTCTTTGAGTGATCAGCATTGGAATCACGATGCCCACTTTTATCTTTCTTTTTTTCCTTGTCTTTCTCTTTGCTTCGGTCCTTATGACGATGCTTGTGCTTCTTATGCTCTTTGTCCTTGTCCTTATCCTTATCCTTATCCTTGTCTTTGTTCTTTTTATGCTTCTTCTCCTTATCTTTATTATCACTTTTTGATTTTCCAACAATAGTTGGAATCCCTTTCTCTGCCTATTAGGGGAAAAACAAAGAATAAGCACATTATATAAGTAAAGAAACACATTCAACTATTTTTTTTACAAGAGATAAAATGAATGAGTGCAAATCAATTAGTTTTAGCAAAAATGGAAAATTAAGCATGACCAAAATCACAAAAAAATTCTTATAGTAGGCAAATTGATGGGAGCAGTTTCCCTTAGTTGTAAAGCCTTCTTGAGAATGTCTAGGTCAAAGGACTGTATCTGAGCACTTGTATCTCTAGAGGAAGATGTATTCTGAACAAGTTGATCCAATTGCATCCCATCTCCTTTTCTTATTTTTGTGTCTCCTACGACATTGTGAAGGTAGTGTGTGTCCGCAATTGACACGGGGAGTGGCCTTTTGCAGAAAAACTCATGATGCGGTAATAATTTGAAATGGCTAATAAGATCTACAGCACCTGTTAATTCCCTTGGTCCTAATGGATCAAAAAACGCAGCATTAGTATTCAATAAAAATAAACACAGGAAATTAGTTGTTATATTTGTAATAGGGGTTACTGTAGGTAAATTTGAACATAGGGTTTAAAATCCTAAACAGATGCCAAGAGCATCTTAGATCTACACTTTTAAATTGCATATCATCTAATAATCTCAGCGATCTACCAGGAAATAATCATCTTAAAGCACTTAAATTCCAAAAATTATATCAAATTATGAGATCCCATTAAAATATCGTGTTCTTTATGTAGAGTAAAATGCATAGTTTTTTATCTTCCTTGTGCAAAATTATACAATCGATATGCATTGATATCAAATTTTTGGTCAAGGGAAACACTTATAACAAACCCATGTCTGTGCAGCTGTGCTAGTGTCCAAAATATAAAAGGAAACACCAACTTCACCAAAATTAAATCGGAAAATAATTCATCCTCATGTTATCCTTCACACTTCAGTTGGACAAAAAATCTGCCATCTCATCTTATTTAACCGTATTAGTATTTTATATCATAATTCTAAACTTCTAATAAATTTAGAGTCTTCGTCACTCGTCACTTAATATATTCTCGTTTCATTTCAATTTGAAAAATAAAAATCAAGAGGTGTTATTTGACAGAGTTGAAATTCTACTAAAAGAGGATATTGAGATACTATTCAACTCAATAATACCAACACATTGAAAATTTAATAAAGTATTGCCAATTGGATAACAGGTACAGTAGTCAATGGCATGCAGATAAAAAAACAGGACTGACATATACAACATATAGAATAATACAATATAAAACCACCAAGGATTTGTATCAAATTAAATAACACAGACAATATAGAGCACCGATTTGACAAATTTTTCACTTCTCCAAACTTTTTTCCTTCAGAATCCATCAGTCAATCCTCTGGTAATTCTTAATTGATTGAGTTTTGGATGTTTGCAATTGTGCAGTTATATACTATGAATACTCTTTAATCCTTTTCTTTGGTGCTTATAGGGTCAATTTTAAACTGAAGAGTGAAACTAATTTCTTTGAAATTGTGAAGTGCAAGACTTCTGTTTCAGCTATTAAAGTACTTCGTTATATGAACATACTTTAAAACTTATTGTGGATAATTAAATATTTATGTTATTTAGGTGGTTTATGAACTAGATATCTGGTGGTTATATTAACATACTATCGATGAAGGTGGACTCCTCTCAAACTATCCCCTTATTCCATAGACTGCCTAACTTCTTTCTGTAATTTCCTTTTGCTTCAAATCCTAAATTTAAAAAAATTTCTGATCTAGATTTAAGGCAGGTAAGACTACTATAGGTGAATAACTCCCTACTAAGCTTTAAAGCTGTCACTACTACCAAGTACATGTTTGCTTCAACTTATTTTGAGAGGATAACCATAAGGAATTAAGAAAATTCAGTATGAATCAGTTGAAGGTGAAGTAAACTACACAACATATGTGAGAAAACTATACAATTTATTTTGATTGTGGTAACAGTTTTTTTTTAAATCGTGTCGATAAAATTTATTCTTGTGTTTAATTATGTGGCATTTTTAATCTAAAATATTTGTCAGTTATTAGAAATCACTACAAATATTATTTTTGATGTAATTACCATATAAGTGAAATATTTTCATTTATATCACAATTCGTATGTAGAGAAGAAGATAAACAAAAAATTTATGCTGACGACATATTTGATTAAATTCTCTATTTTAACCTATAATTATTAAGGAGTGCACCAAGATTATTAACATAATTACATAATATTAAATTATTTAAAATGTACGATTTTTTTTTTCATTTAAACATCAACAATAGAAAGTTATGAAATATTTGGGTAAATAACTTTCAATATCTTCCTTTCCACGTACTATAATGGTAGAAACTTCATGGATAAATTTTAGGAAAAGATTCTTTAGTTTTAGACTTGTTTTTACATGCTTTAGTTATGTATGATCCATCATTATTACATATTTTTTATTTCTAACTATTAAAAGAGAGATAATTGTTTTTTTATTAATAGTTAATAATCAGTGCCAACCTTGGTAAGTATAGCTGAGTTCCTACAATAGACCTGTACAGGGTAGGGTCCCTAAGGTAATCAGTGCTCTGTCATGGCTTGCAGCCAGTTAGTGGCTTGCAGCCAGTTAGGATCAGCCAATGCATGTTTAACTGTGGCTGGTTCAGTATATGTGAGAAAACCCGAGGATTTAACTAAGGTTGGACAATTCCATCTTTTGATCTTGTGTGTATACAATGGGTCTTTTTAGGGTGAACGAAAGGGATTGGGGCTAAGAGAGAAGGAATGATGGAGTGGACATCAGAAAGGACTAAGGCGGGTGAGGAAACAACAGTGGAATGAGAAGCACAAGCAGAATTGGAATGAGAGGTGGGAGCTGAGATGCAGTGAGCTGAGATGTGGGAACATATAGGAGAAGGACAGAGGCAGGTATAGGGGTGATAGGAACCAAGGGTGTAGGTTTGTGAAACAATTGTTGATAGGGGAAACGATTTTCATGGATCAAGTTAGTTCCTTCTATCCTACTTATGGTTAAAGGGAATATATAGGCTTTGTATTATTTTATACATACTACAAATATTATTCAGAGCCTCTCAAATAAGGTAGCAGATGCATTAGCTAAATTTGGCTTAGACCTTGATGTTGAGAAATGTATTTTCAGTTTTGTCCCAGATTTTGTATATCTGCTGGTTTTAGCTGATAGGTCCTTTGCTCCTTTTGGTAGGGGTCAGCAGTTGGTACTGCGTGTTCGGGCAATAAGCCCCTTTTGTGCATATATATATATATTCAGAGTCTCTGTTCTCCCCCTCTGTTCCGACAGAATTCCCTTTAATTTCAACAATCATATATCTAGCACAAAGGTCTGCATTAGGGCTTGATTCTACTCATTCTTCCTTATTTCTTGTATATGTGGCTTCTTTGGCTTGAATTTCTAAAGTTAGATATTGTAGAAATTCCTGTAAAAGATAATATTGAAAATTTATTAGTGTTCTTTGGCTTCTTTAGCTTTTTTGGCTTCCTTATTTATTTTTTGTTCTTTTTTGAAATTTATTAGTGTTTTCATTCATAGTATTGTAACAAGAACTTAAGTTTACTTTACATGCAATCGCACATCTTATAATATTGAAAACATTTCTGAATTTTTGTGTCTTATGAGTTATGAGCTGTTGCCATCAAATTTTTGTGTACCATTTTAGTCCTCACTAATCACAATTAGGTGTCTCACAAATTAGTTTTTGATGTTGCCATAATTTGTTTAAGTTTAGTTTATTATAAGACAAGGGTAAAGTTTGACATAATGGTAAGGTTGTTGCCATGTGACATAGAAGTCATAGTTCAAGTCCTAGGAAGGGTCTTTATATTTGTGGAGCAAGATTGTTCATATTTATTACCTTCCTTAGAAGATGCCTCTAGGAAGGGTTTAGGGTTTACAGTCAGGTATGGCCTTGTTGAATTTAATGGTGTGGGAATGACATGTGACTTTTTGGTTCTTTAATTTTTCCTTTGCTCCATTGTAACTGTCATTTTGAGTTAGACAATATGCATTTTAAAGAGTTAGACAATCTGCTCCATTGTAACTCTTACGATTGATGACCTGAATCTTTGTTGTGCAGTTTGCTTTGCTTTGGTGTTTGCTTTTGTTCCTTCTGCCTTGTGAGGTATTCACCGATTCCCTATAGAGATTTGTTTGTTCACATTAGATACTTATTTTGGATGTATTTTTGGCTAAAAGCACACTTGACAAAATGAGATTTCATATGTTGTCTTTTTGTTAAATTGAAATTTTATTTAACTATTTCATTATATTTAAAATAATTCAGGAAATTATTTTAGTTTTTAGGTATCTAGAATCTAGAATAAAATTACATATCAAACATGAAGATGTTAAGTATTTGATCATTAAGGTTATAGGTTCAAAATAAGCCTTTTAAAAATTGAAGGTTGCCTCACTTTAAAAAACGACATTTGTTTTTTAGTCCAGCAAAATATACTCATTTTTAGTTTAACACATAAGATTTTGTTAGAAATAACAAGTAGTCAATTATTATGATGAACTAAATAGATAGATCATTTAAGTAAACTAAACTATAATAGCTGAACCAAACCGAATCCCACAATAACGGTTTGATTTGGTTCAATTAATATAATTTTTTAAAAAAATTCTAAAACAATAAATATATATAATCTAAAGGACATGATATACCCATCAAAATGAAGCAATGATTCCACATAATTCTACCTAGCTTTGAAACGATAGTCCTCTATTGCTTATTAACCCTTAACATTACTAACTTCATTAGCACTTAAAGAAAAAGAGATGTAACTTTGAAATTCAAAATGTCTAAGACTATAGTGAGACTTTATTTTAATTTAAATTAACAATGAACCTATAATAAAGTATAGAAAACTATAAAGAAAATATTTTATATTCAAAAGAAAATAATATTAACTTTTGATAAAACAAACAAAACTATTGAAATAATTTAAATAATAATAAATTTATAAAATTTTGTGTATTGTTATTGAATAATATAAATAAAGATTAAAGCGTAGATAAAGAATAGAGATAAAAGATTAAAAAGAGAGAAAACATAGAAAAGATGTGTTATTTCATTCATATAAGGGATGTTTATACAAGTAATAAGAATTCTCATGCTTGGCCAATGCTCAATCATTAAACAATGGGTGAAAAAAAATCTTATACTCGCATTCTTATTGATAATAATATTAAACGTTAATGGTTACATACACTTGTATCAATTTCATATTATTGTGTTTGATACTTTTGTTCTTGGATACTTCATGTTTACTTTACAATATAGATTTTATTGTGCTTGTCTTACAAGATTAACATTGGTATACTTCCTAGCCCACAAGGATGAGTCTATAAAAGTGTTTAAAATTTTCTACAAGAAAATTCAAAATGAGAAAGGTGTATTGGTACAATAAGAAGTGATCATGGTAGAGAATTTGAAAATTAGATTTTTGAAAACTTATACAATGTGTTTAGGATAACTCATAGTTTTTCCTCACCAAGAACACCACAACAAAATAGGGTTGTGGAAAGGAAAAACAAATCTTTGTAGGAAATGGCCAGAACCATGCTTTGTGAAAATGATCTTCCAAAATATTTGTAGGCAGAAGCTGTGAGTACTTCTTGTTATATTCAAAATAGAGTTTTTGTTAGACCAAATACTGAATAAGACTCCTTATGAACCGTGGAAGGGTAGAAAACCCAACATCTCATATTTTCATCCTTTTGGATGCACCTGTTATATTCTGAACACTAAGGATTATCTTGGAAAATTTGATTCAAAATGTGACAAAGGTATATTCATGGGACATTCAACCACATCAAAATCTTGCTGAGTATTAAATACTCAAACTCAAACCGTAGAAGAATCTATGCATGTAAGATTTGATGATCTTCAAAAGACTGATAGGAAACTAGCAGATGTAGATTCTGATGATACATGAATTCAGCAAGAAACAGAGCAACCAACGGATCAACCAACTACGAATGACCAACCTCAATCAACAAAGGAAATAGTTAGTTTGCCCAATGTGATTATGACTTATTTGATTTCTTGTATTGGGAAGAAGCAGAACAAGATTCACTATCCTGCGGTTCTCATGAAGGTGTTTACACTTGAAAATATGCAAACCGACTTGGTAAAAGATCTAGTCACTCCTTCTCTGGTGGTTAGCATGTTTCCTACCTTCTTTCCTTTTATGGATCAACCTCAAGGTACTTCCCTGGCTCCTCCTAAGAAAAAAAAGTCTGCTACTACCATACCAGGAAGTCTGGGTCTGCTCCCCAGTGTACTCAACGCTTTCAATCCGCTAAGAAGGTTAGAAAATTAGTCCTTAATGTGTTTGATGAATCCTTAGAAGAATATGACTCTCCGCTTAAGGTGAAACCCTATCAGATAGCCCCTTCTTCATTTCCTGTTCAAGCATCGGACCCTCCTATGAATCCCGTTTCTGTAACACCAAAGGGATCCTCAGATTCTAGCGATCATCTTCCTATTGGTAAAATTCAACGACGTTCTGCAAAGAAGAAGTCTGGTACTAGGATAGACGTCATGGTTTCTGCTCCCTCCACGGCTCAACAGACCTCTGCACCTCTTCTGTTCCGTCCCTTTTTTGAATCATATTTGAAGAAACTCACTGGTGATGAAGTATTTAAGTTGTTTGTTTCTGTTTTCACTTCTCTACATCTAAACATTTCAATTGCAGGTTAGAATACCATAGAATGGAGTGCTAAGCTTATTGAGTTTCATGATGAATATCAGCGTGTTACGGCTACGAACCATGACACTCTTCAATAGTGTGGTGGTTACCCTACTTACACTAACTATCTCAGATTCATCCATGGGTACCTAAAGAATAATCCAGTCTCAAAGGTTTACAACTGGAAATATCTTGATTGGCTAAATTAATTCTATGCCACTATTAGCCTCTACAAAAGTGATGCTAATGCTTTCAAAGCTTCTTTCAAGTGCAAAAGATCAGCCTCCCCTATGAAATTTTCCAAAAGAGCAAGGTCTGAACCTTTACCCTCTATTAACTCTGATCCCTCTTTGCCTTCTTCCTCACCTCAACCCAATCCTCTTACCATTATACCTACCTCACCCCAGACCCTGTCTTCTCTAGCCATTGTTCCTTGCCCTGCCATCTCTACTGTTATCCATAAATCTCATCTTCCCACTCTTCTTAAACGCTACCCCATACTACCTAAGTATGTTTTCTATAAACATGTTCTTAATGCCACTGATCCTGGTTACACCAACCCTTATAACCATGTTATTGTTCGTAATCCCAACTTCAACCCTCGTAGACTTTATATTCGACCATCTGCTTTCAAATTCTATCCCCTCTTCCCATTGAAAAGCTTCTCGGCTTCCCAGACCTATTCTCAAATGATGATCTTAGAATGTTTCATGTGCTTCAAGTTCAGCAAGCTTCTGTTACTAGAGACTTGAAACATGGTTTCGTCTCTCTAGATGATGTGTCCATCAATAATTATCCTGTTGCTACCCCTTGGAAGAAGATTTATTTGTTGTACCTCGTAGACCTCCCCCTACTACTCTTAAGAATCTTTAGACTACTCCTAATTCGACTGACGCTCACGCAGATGCTCTCTGGTGCCACTATCTCTAGACTTTTCAAGAAGAACCTTCCTGTTCCTGCTCCTCTCCTTCCTATAATCCTATCTTTCTTTATTGGCCCTTTTTAATTACTTTTGCTTTACCTTTTCTTTTTGCCTTTCAAACTCGATTTTCCACTGTTGTTTCATCTTCTGCTTTCCCTCTTTTTATGTCATCTGTTACTCGTGATTTACTTTTCGAGCCTCGATTATGTCCTTTCTTTTATTGATTATAAAAAGGGAAGAAGATTACAAGTCTTTTGTGTGAAGTAATGTTAAGTAATGTTATCATACGATGTATTTTTTGGATGAAGTGTGCACTATAGTTGCTGAGAAATGTTATCTAGTATCTTTTTGATTAGTGAAAAATCATTTCTATGTCTTGTTACGAAAAAAACCTTATTCTCCCTAAATTATAGACTTTGTTTACGAAAAAGAATTGATGTTTGTTATAAACAAATAAGGGGAGATTGTTGAGAAAAAGTCTGGATGAAAAAGAATTTTTAAGTCGCATTGGACCAGACCTCAGACTTTATATTCTTGAATTTGTTTATATCATTCATCAAGTATTTTTACTCAAAAAGAAAAGTCTTTACTATTTTTAACGTATTTGTGTACCTAAGTAATTTCAGGATACATATATAAGCTGTGAAAACAAAGGGGGAGTATCAATGTTCAAAAAGTCTTTCCGAATAACAACAGTCTGATAGAAGCATTCTGTTCGAAGAACTATCCTCAACGTTCATAAATTCTATTTTAGTGATGCATTGGGATTCATGTTCTTATCATATTTGCATGCTTATCATCAAAGAACATAAAGAACAAGATCAAAATGAACAGTAATTGTAAGCGTACCTACCTCTACGCATACTGTTCACAATTAGAGACTTTGTCAGAATATCTCAAAAAGAAACTTGTCGCTCAATCAAGAATTAGTTTACGAATGGTTTGTGCATGAAAATGCATGAGAAACTGTTTTCGTGAAATAACTGAAAGAGTGTGCACCAAACCTTTTTTGTTTAAAGATCATTTCATCTTCAAGGTCTGGTAACAAGAGGCTTAAGGCGAAATAGCTTCAAAGAATTTCCAACGACTATATCTCTTCTCAAGAAGTAGTAACGGTTATATCCTCCAGCTTCTATTTACACCAAGGAAGTTTGAACTTCAATGCAGAGAATCAAGAGTCACAAAATCTTCCAAGCTAGAAAAATTCTTAATTTTCGATTCTTTTGTTTGTAAGAGAAAGACCCTATTCTGCTTTCAACAGACTCTGGTCTTGTGTCATAACTTAGTGCTTAAATCTCTATTATATATCTTTCAAACACTAAGTTTTGTGTACTATCTTATTTCCTTCTTAAACTTTGTAACAACGTGGTGACTTGCCAGAATGTGTTTGTTGGCAAACACTGTGGGCTGAAGAGGCTTTCGAAAGAATACTTGGGTTGAGCCAGGAGTGGCTTGTTGAAAGAATACTTGGGTTAAGCCAGAAGTGGCTGGAGTCTAGAATACTTGTGGCACTAGTCTGATGCTGCTATTGTAAAGGAGATTTTACAATAGTGGAAATCCTTTAAGTTAGAAGGGACTGGACGTAGCTTCTGTGTTGGAAGTAAACCAGTATAAACTCTCTGTGTTGATTTCATTCCTTCGCTATTTGCTTGATTACTTGTATTATTTGGTTTATCTTTTAGTGAAAAAGAGTCTGTGTCTTATTCAACCCCCTTTCTAAGTCTGACTCTGAACTATCATACATTATTAGTAATTGCATCGAGTGCTTTATTCCAGTAATAATTAATCAATCTTTATAACCTTTAAAGAATTGTATGTATTAAATTTGCTTATGTTATGCAAAGATAAATGGGTCATAATTATAATAACATCAAGACTTGTTGACTTTAACCAAACCAAACTGATTATTGATTTTAGTCTATAGACTGAGCGTGTTATCAAGCCATTCACAATTAAAGAGTATCAACTTTTCTGTTGGCACCCTAGTGTAATGTAATTTAATAATGTTAGTCAATATTTCATACAAATCATATTCAAGTTAGCCATTTGCTCTACACATATTCCATAATTTATAGTTCCCATTCCCTTGTTCCAATTATTCACGTTGAACTAACAACCATTGACATGGTAGATTAGTGATGTCATCCGCAAGTATAGAGATGTTAGTCCTTAAATTTATCATTATTTTCATAATCAAAATTATGTTAAAATTAATAAAATTAGTTTAAATATGAAAAAATTTATGTTTTATGTTAAAATAAATGGAAGTTATTTAAATATTACTATTATAACCCATTTCTCCTATTTTTGCTGACAAAAATTAAGGAATCAAAGTGAAAATTCATTTCAAACAGAAGGGCTGACGCGTAGCATCAACCCCACGCTCAGCGTCAGGATTTTATGCTGACGCTATGTGTCAGGCCCACGCGTAGCGTCAGGTGCTATGTGTAACCCACTGACAGGTGGAATTACACTCTGAAGTGGACCAATTAATTATTGAAAATGGCCAATCCACTTCTAACTAAGGTCCAAATCACAGTGGGAAATATGTCTACAGATCATGGGGACATAATGGAGCAAATCATGGCCTGAAATCATGAAATTTAATGGAGGCTAAGTCAGATGCCTGACGTGTAGCGTTAGCCTCATACGTAGAGTTAACACCTCTATTCGGCCCTATAAATAGGCCATTTGCCCTGAGTTTTTAGCATCCCTTTCCTTCATTTTCTCTTCCTATTCCACGAATTCAGTTTTAAGTTGTGCTGTAGAATAGCTTCCATATACTTGAGGGTGTTGTTTTAATGTCTTTCCTTTCATGTTGAGAAGTGTGTTCAAATGTGACCAAGTATTCGTGATGTCTTCAATTGTAGGTTGTGTTTTTACTTTCACCATGTGTAACTAATCTACTTAAGTTGGAATTAGTGAACCAATCTATGAGTGTGATGTTTTGATTATGAATTATACATATTTTTCATTTGAGTTTCATGTTTGTATTTCAACCTTTATTAGTATGAACTCCAAACGGGAGAATGGTTTTCATGCGTGTTAATTAACTTTAACGGAAGTAAAAGTTAAACTACCAATAATATGCCAATTACTAGGGATAGAGTTGGTAATTATTATTGTGAAAAGACCAACATTTAAAGCAAGTTTTTACTAAGAAAGCATCTGAGGGATCAAACTTTTCGGTAAATATTTAGAATTTATTCACTGAGGGATCGGGTTTAATGATTTTAAGCTGCAATGACATGAACTTGATGATTAAATATGCATGTTTATAATTGTTATGTTATATTCTAGTGTGGGGATCTAAATTCCAACATAGTTTATTATGTTGTATTTAAATCTCAAGTATTGGAATCATTCTAAAATATCATTTTCTTAAGTAATTTTCTAGATAGATTTTAGACTTACTTATAGAATCTTCTTTCCCGATGAATCAATCAATCTCTAAATTTGTGAATATTGTACACTATGTATATGAATCATTCTTTTGTTAATAAGTTTTGACACTTTTTACCATAGTAAATAAAAATCATTGTTTCACACTAAAAACATTCAATCCTTGAGAGAACAATATCTTTTTAAAAACTGCAACAATACATTGGTGTGCAATATATTGGTGCGCTTCCCAAATAGCCAACAACATTCAGGCTCTAACAACAGACTATATCGCGTATTAAATTAAAATTTGTATCCACGAGGACCGTGTTCAAAGTACCGATATATTGAAATTTCTAGTTATCTAGACAACTACACAAAGTTTTCAATATGCAAGATGTTTCAAAGAAATTTAAGTAAGCAATCTTATTTTGAACTATAGATTTTTGCAAGGATTAAAGTATCTTGGGATTTTAGAGGACTTAGACGTAACTCAAATAGAGTTCATTCATTTTCCATTTAATAAAAGTCAGATTAAGTTTTCCGATGTGAATTTTCCTAAGCGAGTTAACACGTTCTTTTCAGATTTATGATAACGTATTTAACTTATAGAGAATTATGTCACGCTCTGGTGTCCCGGGCCCGAATCTCAATGTAATCAAGATTAATAAGTAATAAAAATATGAGTAAATTTTTCATGATTAGAATATTTCCAAAACACCTCGTCAATTACATCAAGACTCAAACTACACAAAACCAAAGAGTGAGATTTAGTAATTCATAGCTGGATCGCAAGATACGCTGCCCATACGTGTATACAAAAATATTAGGGTTTATAGAGGAAGAAGAATATGTATACAAGGCACCCGCCTAGTCCCATATATGATATGTGAAAAGGTTCGACAAAACATGTAAATACATAACATGTGCCTATTAGGCCACGACCAACCTCATACATAAATTATATGCATCCATTCACAATCGTAAGTAGCCTCTACATGAGGTATTAATCATCAATTGGGAATATCGACTATCCACACCCAACATTCATACACCTCTTATGCCTCAATCTTATATGCATTTATACAACACACATCTCCGATACTCATATCCAACAATTGACCTTATTCATTCACCAATTCAATATCAATTCAAATATCTCTAACACCTATACACACTACCAAGGTCAATTTCACAAGTATTTAACTAATCATTCATTCACATATCAAGGATACATCTCCCATGTACGTTACAAAAGATGGTTATATACATTTCCATAATTCATTATTTATCACCATCAACATACATAATTCATTCATTACATCACATTAATAGTCGTTGCCGGCCAAGGCATCCATTACAACTATTTACTTCCTCCAAGAGCTTTAGTTCAAGAGATACTCTCATCCCATGACAATCCTACACATAATGCTAAAAAGGAGACAACATGGGAGAGTGAGTTATACATTCAAAATGACGAATTTAAATACATTGTGATCATGTGTACATGCATACAAACAACATATGTACTTTGTAATCATCAATTTATCGAATAACTATCATCAAGATAACATCTTAGGCATACAAGCCTCATTATTCACCACTCATAGCAAGCGCATACACATTCACCGTGCCCTCATCATCATGGGCTATCATAATTGTTCATCATTAATTCTTTACATCTTTGATCACTTATTACTCTCAAGAGGTTATCATCTCTCTTGGGGTCATCTCCATCTCAAATGCCATGTACCTATGGCCAATGCATATGTCACACTATTTACTGCCTATGTAATGGATCTATTCCAAAACAATTCTCATAACCCATGCTTACATGGTTTCTCAAGTATCACAACCACTCATATTCAATCAAGCACATGTCCCACACGCAAGGGTTCATTTCATAGAATCCCGCAGGATCTTAATCATTGTGATCGCAACCACATTTATCATTCTCATATTGGTTTCCCCCACGCATAGGGTACACCCTTTCATATAGTCCCGTAAGACTTTCATCATTTCAATATATTAGTGATCACAACCACCTTCATTCATTCACATATTGGTTTCCACTACACATGGGGTACTCCCTCATAGAGTCTCGCAAGACCTTTCATTTTCAATTCGATACACGGGTGATCGCAACCATCTTCATCATTTCATTCTGTCATATAATCGCAACCACAGACTCATTCCCCCACGCATAGGGTACTCATTCTCATCTAGTCTCGTAAGACTTTCAATATTGTGATCACAACCACATATACAATGCTATGCCATACATGCTATGAATGCAATAATGCAACAATGCATATGTCAAATCTTAACCTCCCAAGGACTCTCACCCTTTCACTTGGGTATATATTTATATTTTACATTCAGCAATATAATTAGTGGTACGCAACCAATTTCAAAGCCCCTCAAGGCATATCATTCACATAATTTACATTACAATGGCCAAGATTTCAAATTGACCTCAATCCACGCATGGCAATCAAAAAGCATGTCAATCATCATAGCATTAATCCACGCATGGAAACCCACAAGGCATGTTAATAATTACATTTCAAATTCATAGCATCATATGCTCACCAATACAATTTGAATTACACATGCAAGATCATATTTGTATCAAACACAATGGCTTAACAACCATCAATAATAACAATTACCATTCAACCAGGGGTATGTTCAACAACAATGTCCCTTTTCATTCAACATCAATATTCGTCATTCAACATGTGTGGTAACATACATACACCCATAATAACACTTATCTTTATTCATCATCAACATTTTTCATCAAGTATAATTTCAACTCATAATTACAAGTTCATCTTGCATCAATCCTAATTCGTCGGTTATAAAAATACATCGCCATTTAATTGTCCCCTCATTAGTCTCATCATTAATCAAAGGTGTGTCATACAACCACGTCATTTAGCTTTTTCCATTAATTATCATAACATATCAATAGTGGTGGAGCATACATGTTCTCAAAACATGACATAGGCACACACATACTTTGCCAAAGCCTTAACCCATTATCAATCACCACTAAGACACACCACAATTATATACCCTTAATACAATCTCTTGTTTTTCGTATAATAAAAGGGTTTTGGACATTAACAAGCACTTGGTAACTCTCAAAAACCAAGGTATACAAGGGACATAACAATATCATTATTCATCGGTTGTTAAAACGTATTAAAATATGTACAATTGATTGCATATGCGTGTCATGACTCAACAATGCCAAACATGCATCAAAACTTATGAATTTTTGTGAAAACAGGGCCATGAATTGATTGAAGTAGCTTGGGAATCGATTCCCATGTGTTTGGAATTCAAAACAGTGAAAACAGTAGCTCAAGAATCGATTCCCACATTGTGTGAATCAATTTCCATAATTCTGGGGACCATGAATCGATTCCCATATCCTGGGAATCGATTCCCACGGTTCTGGAGCACACCCAGGGGCAAACAGGAGCTCATGAATCGATTCCCAAAGGCTTGGGAATCGATTCTTGACAGCATCACTGTTGCATAATGTAGAAAATACCCAATTTTCAAACTTCCAACCACCTTAACTTTTTCATATCAAATCCAATCGCCACCAAATTTTAACACCAACTAAAATACACCAGTTATGACGTGTAGCCACTAGCCACACTCAAAAATTTCCAAAAACAAGAGACTTATGTGCATAAATGCGTTTAGCCTATTTTAAGGTACTTTATGCAACACAAGGGTCAATTCTCAATGGAATTGGCCTATTCTAGTTTCTACAAGTTCTAAATCATGTATAGGCATTACTGGGACTATCACATGTCACCCAATTCTCATAAAACTCTATTTGACCCTATCAGTTCCTTAATTATGCATGAACATCAAAACATAACTTCACATTTTGAGTAATTCATCCATTCATGAATTTCCATCAACAATTAAATGATGCCCATAAAAAGGGACCACTAAACATTCATCATCATCATCATCATATATATATATATATATTATTCTCAATAGCCAACAATTTACCACTCACTTCGTTTCAATATAAACATGGCAAGGTAAGCATGAGTACTATCATATACATCAATCACTTAAGCATTTAACTCATGCATTTGGAATGTAAACACCTCTCCCTCCTCGAGGGAAGAACAATGACGATTCACATGCTCTGATCATTCTGCCTCATTGCCCAGAATATCATCTACACCAACATACATACATATATATACATACAATCATCAATCCATCTCAAGGCATCATCACAATTCTAAACATTTGTCAACATATCATAAAGCTTAATTAACAAGTCCTAAGCTTGTCAAGCACCAATTTACATAATTGTGTTAGGTTTCGGGAATTCTTTTCCTAAAACCAAGATTTTCTAAGTCTTAAGGGTAAGCCACACCCAACATCAATAATATCATATCCATTATCTAAAATGCATCCAACATTGCATAAATCCTTTAAGTGTCATTATTGCCATTCAAAATTCAATATAAGCCAACTTAGCTTCTTTTAACTATCACCAATCAATAAACCCAAATGGCATTCATCATGGTCTAAGACCTCATCAACTACAATTCTATTTCATTAATCCATCATAACCATAATGATTTAATATTCATATTTATTCCTATATATTTCATAATAACACTCATCCATGAGTTTCATCCTCTATGATTCACCATTACTATCATTATTCATTATCATAAATAACAACACTCATATTAAGTATTATCTATTTCACTTTCAATTCCCACCATTAATCATGTCATTTTCGTGTATTCATGCACACCCTCATAAAACCACACATTTATCATACCCCACCTAAGGGCTTCTCACATTAATGGCTCATACAACACCCCTCATGCATTTAAACACTCCCCCAATAACAAGAACCCATAACCTAGGGCATAAACTTAATAAGAATAGTAAGGAACTTACCTCAACCCAACAAACACAATGGGTTTCCAAAAGGGGCAAGAAGATGATGAAAATGGAGAGGAGAGGGGGAGCTTCAAGTCAATACCATCTCCTTCAAGCACCATAGGGAAAACGAAAATGGATGGGGGAAAAGCACAAAACCTCTTCTAGGTTTTTGAGAAGAAGAAGAAGAAGAGGGTGAGGAATGAGAAGAGAAGAAGGCAAGTGTGTTTGCGTTAGGGGAACCCAATGTGAAAGAGAGAAAGGAGAATAGGGTCTGTGTTTTAATTTTATTCCCTTCATTAAAATTTTACCGTTTTACAACATACAGGATCACCATTCGAGCTCAATACTTTATCCAAAAATTATTCCGAAGACATATTCGGATTCCCCATAATATTCTTAACCACCCTGACCAACAGTACCTCAATCAGAGATACTTGGTCTGACACCCATATTTCAATCAGGTATAATTTTATCTCATTAAGTCTCATTAAATCATAAATCCCCATTTAATTATTCCTAAATTTTCAGGATATGAATCAACTTATATATAATTATTTACTATTTATTCCTCTTAATTATTCATTTAAATAAATTTTAGGATGTTACAAACCATGTTTTTCCTTAAGCTAAACCCATTATCAATTTATGAAAATTCCTTTTTCAATTAATTCCTTAAAAGGTTTGGATTACTTTTATTATCTTGGCCTTAGGTTCAATTCAAAAGCTTTCAAACATTATCTGATCTCTCAATTAATCTTAATCATTTAAGATCACCTAGGTTTATCTCTAAATCACTAAGCACAATGAGAAAAAAATAAAATTAAATAGAAAATAAAAATGTATTATATCATAAACCAATGTAAATTAATACAAGCATTGTCACACCACCTTTATCACAAGAAAAAAGGATTTAGTTACACATAATACAAGAACACCCCAAACTAGGATTCAAGAAAACATGAAAAATAGACAACATTACACTTATAGATGAATAAATCGGGATCAAGTATGGAAAGGTTTTAACGTTCCTCCTCGATCAACTCTCGTTCTTCCTTTGTTTTTCTCTTTTCTTTCTTTAGTTCTCTATCCTTTCAGCCGTCACCAAGTTTCAGAAAATAAAGGATACCTTTCAATAACTAGGGCTATAAAATTTAGATTGTTTACGTAGCCCGAACCATGGCCGTGGCAGGTTCCATGACCATGCCGTGATTCTCTCTGGTTAGGTAAAAAGTATGGCAGCTTCGAGGCAAATCAAACCACGGCGTGGCAGTGGTTCTTGCTGATATAAATTCATCAAATGATGATTTTTATGGAAAGCACACCAATTGTTAAAAAGTAATATATTTGATTATTCCCACAGGGATTACATTAAGTACCACAATCTCGAAGAGTCTTTATGTTAAACCTTACAACAAAACCAATAAAGTCTTGCAGTTTTCTAAATTTTATATTATTTTTGTGAATTTTCATATAGTGGTGTCACAAGTAGAATTAAGTTAGCAACTAATCTATACTAAACACACCAATTGGAATTAATCTCAACATACAACTTGACTTAAATCCTAATGACAATAGTTTTAGAATCAATTAAAGCATGGTTCAATCTCACAAATGAATAACTCCTAATTCCTTAGGTAATTATCACTAACTCAACATAAAATCCTAATTTCTTAGGTATCAGTTCATGTTAAAGCCAATTGCAAAATTAAAGGGAACCCTAGCTATTCACCTAGTTCCTTAGGCATGAAACAACTAGGTTAGGAAGTGTAATTTAAAGCTCTCACCATGATTCCTCTCTAATGATTGCTTCTAAATGAGCCTTGGATTTCCAAATCCAAGAGGTGTGATCCAATAATTCTAATGTTCAAAATTTGCTTCAGTTGAATCCTCCGCTTGAGTTAACTAAATCTTAGCTTATTATAACTTTAATCAATCCCAATCCTAGAGATTTAAGCACACATGGAGGAAAACAAAAATGGATATAGAGAATGGAGGTTAAGGATGGGAGAATTTAGAGAGAGAAAACCTAGAGAGATAAGAGAAATCTGAGAAGTGAAATTAGAATCTAAAAGTTAGTTATTGGATCCTTTACAATAAAACTATATATAGCTTTTCCAGGCTTAACTAAAAATCCTAAATTAAAATATATACAGAGAATACAATTAATTAAGAGATATAAAATAAATAACTAACTTAAGTTAAGAAAAATACATCATTAAAATTTCAAAAATAAAACAGAAACTAAATGGATCAGTCACTAGGCGTGGGTACGTTGGACTTTGGCGTAGACAGAGAACTGGGCGTAGGCACGTTGGGCTTCTGGGATCAGGGTCTGATGGTGAGCGTACCTTAGGTGTGGGTACGCTGGTTCTCAGCGTGGTTACGCTGGTGGTCTGGCAAGCATCAGCATAAGGCTCAATGTTGTGACACGCAGTTGAAGGAGATTAGCAGGTGTTGACAAGCTCATAGGCATACCTACGCAGGGTATGAGTATGGGTACACTGGTGGACCTATATTTACACGCTAGTGGAAGCGTTAGTACACGTGGTTCCTGTTTGGTACCTGCATATTTGGCTAGGGTACGCTGGTTCCAAGCGTGGGCACACTGGCTGGCTCAGTGACAACACCTGAAATAACTAACTTCCTTTAATTAGTTTAAATTAATAATTAAATCACTAATTACTTAAAAGTACTACAATATTTTATTATTTGATTAAACAACTAAAATTGCTAATTAATTACTAAATGAATAAAATAATAATTAATTTGATACTGAAGTTATTAAAATATGATTAAAATTATTCCTAATAAATAAGTCTTTTCGAGACTTATCATTTGCCACTAGTTATGGGTCTCTCTAGGTGTCCCTTTTTGCTTATTTTGGATCCTTGCCTCTTGCCTTGTTGTTATCATCCAAATGAGTGTAAAAACATATCTTAAGATAATTTGAAATGATAAGAATCTTGTGAAACAAAAGCATCCCAACAACAAAAGTGGAAGGAAAATAAATAACATGGGGGAAATGGGAAAACTACAATGCAACATGTCCTAAAAACGTAACGAATGACCCTAACTGAAATGTTATAAGACGCTCATCAAAATACCATAAACTAAAACATCACTTGTCCAACCCTAAACCCTAAACCCTAAACCCTAAACCCTAAATGATCAATATCAGATAACAGGATCTTCTATCAATAAGCTAGAGATAATCATCCAAATGCCAATATAAAACTAATTAAAATCATGGAATCCAAAACCTAAGTGTTAGAATAAGAGCACTTTCTCATAAATTTCCACTCAATGTTTAGGGCACATATATCACTCAATTCAACATGATCACGAACATTACCATAAGCTTGAGAATCAACCATAATTAGAAAGCATGTCAAAGTCTAAAGATCTTATTTTAGGATGTAATGGGGCCAGGGGTTGTACTATGAAGGAAGGCAAATCAAGAAAAATGGAACATAAAAAAGGCTAAACAATCATGAGGAATTAAATTTTTTAGGCTTTGAGAAACTAAGCAGAGCAATTTTTACTTTTTGTGGACTTTTATATTCCTTTTTAGAACACTCAATATAATATTTTTTGTTTTTTTTTTCTCTCTTTTTTAGAAAATAGCTTACTTTCTTAAATCCTTTTTGTTTCTCAGTTGCTCTATAACAGCCTTGATTTTTGAGAGTAGGAACTCAGACCCTCAGAGACTCTTGAGGATGCCCCATTAAGCTTTTTGTGGAAAGCTTACGACTTCGGCAGGATCCCTGGGTGGTTCTCGTATAAGAAAATGGTGAAAGAAAAGTTAATCGAGATATTAAGTACGGAGTATTGGAATAATCGAAAGGGTATGAATAGTAAGAAAACCAGCTCAGAGGAGCGTAGAGAATCAGAAGAAAGACTAGAGAATATGCTGATAGTCAAAAAGGAAGGGAGATGAGAGAATAATAATAATATAATGTTCAGTAAGTAAAGATAATGTGTTACTAATTATTATTTTGTTTAATTAAGTATTAATTAGTCAAAAATTATTTCCTGCTGATAATGTTTAATTTAAGATATAATAATGATTTAATACTTAATAATTTATATTTAAATTTAATATTACTACTATATATTTAATTAATTATTTCAAAAATTTTATTTTTAGTAATTTAATTATTTAACTAAAATTTTATATAAATTTAAAATATTTATTTATTTAATAATTATATTCAATAATAAAATATTGTCAGGTTTCTAGATTTGAATTGTGGGACCCGGTGAGCAATTCAATTCTGGCATTTCAGCCTGAGACTACTGATCCAATAGGGAAACTAGTCTTATTAGAACCCTTATGTGGTAAAATCAGGTTCGGTCCAGTAGGCCTGACCAGTACCTCAAGTACCTTCCTTAGTCGATCGTTTATATGCTTCGGGATATCTGGTTGCAGCACAGTCAGTCCTTGGTGACTCATTTCGATGAGTTAGGAACTTTTCCTGAAGGGACCGAATCCTAATTCGGGCCCTATCTACCCTGTTTCTTAAGGAAACAATTAATTCAATTTAAGCCTCGAACCCGACCTGAGCACCTTTAGTGTTTTGGGCCCAACTTTCTTATACGATCTAAGAACCAAATGATTCTGGTCCCGATCTCTTCATTACGAAGAGGTCTATGATCTCTATTTCTAGCCTCAAGCTTTGTTTTGTACTCTATCATCCTTAAAATTCAGTACCGAGTATTTGGGCTTTGAAAACTTATTATTTAATCCCTTTAATCTGCGCATGGTTCATTCATAAATTCGTAACTTTTTCATACAACCTTTGATTCGTGTAAGCTCAGTCTCATAATTTTTGTAACAAAATTCTCTATAATTTTTTTAAGGGATTGAACCCTAACTCTAGCCGCTAGGTTCCCCAAGAATTTATTTCGATAGAATTGAGTTATTTGCTAAAGCCATTATGCGCACCTGTTCGTATTTTAAGCATAATTTTCTTTCCCGTTAATGGAATTGAGTCGTTCTTGTCTCAATTTCCATATCAAAATTTTCTATAACTTTGATGTTGACCATAAAGTCTAATTCTTGCCCGTTTGTTCCTATAATTAAAAATACCACATTGCCTCACTGTTCACTATTATAGCCTGACCTATGTTCAGTAATTTCTACTTTTCTCCCTCGTATGACCATGAAATGTTAAAAGTTTAAAAATGGTGTAAACTTTTCTGTGGCAAGCTCCACTATCTAGTTGTAGTATATGTAAAAACAGAGTGTTGTTCCACAGGGATATTGTATTTTAAATAATGATTCGTTGTTACCTTAGCAGAAGTAAAGTGTTGTTTTCATAAACATATTGAAATTTAAAAGGACTGAACATAGTCAAGCGTAAGTTAAAACAAATAGTAATAGATACGAACTGTCAAGTGATAAAAGCTGGGACTAGATTTTATCTATCTTACCATTCAGTACATTGTATATATGCATATATAACAGTTTCTGAACTATTTCTTTTTACGTCACAATCTTAAGTTATTCGCATCGATTCCTCGACTACGAAATTCATAAGAATATTCTTAAATATATTGATTCCTTAATCACATTAAGAATATTCCAGCTTTAAAAATGATTGTTTCGACGTTTGTTACGTCGGCTATTATTTCTAATACCCTTCGTAACGAGCATTCCATTTAGATCCTTTTTCACAAGCTATTTTCCAATAGTTAAACAGAAATCACAATCAAGAATCTTTTTCCCAATAGAATCAAGCATTAAGCATAAAATAGAAAACTAAAGTGATAGAACAAGAATACCGAATATATATATATATACACACATATATATATATATATGACAAGTATACGTCAGGCTTTGAGTTGACTACATCCAATGCCAATGAAAAGTTTAGCTACACATGGTAACCATTACGATCAAGCTTTCAAAAAATACAGGAAAGTAATGAAAGGAAGAAGAGAAAAATGTCTTGATGTTGTAACTGATTTTTTGATTTCTGATAGTGATCCCCTCCCAGGCACGTCTTCTTCAGTATTTATATTTTCATCAATTCGCTCAAGCGAATTAGTAATTCGCTCAAGTAAATTGCTTTTTCACCTTGAAGGAAGCTTCTGGTCCTTGATTTTTCCCACGCAGATTTGCTTGAGCGAGTGGTTCGCTCAAGCAAAGTTACATATGCCTTCTTTCATTTGTTCTTCATTCACTTGAGCTAATTGGTGTTCGCTCAAGTAAATTCTGTTTAATTAGCCTCTAGAAGAATTTTGCTTGAGGCAATGGACTCGCTCAAGCGAATTAGTGTTATTTCAAATTCTGCTTCATTTTTGCTTGAAGTAATTAAGCTCACTCAAGTGGATGAGCATAGCAAGTCTCTCCACCTCACCACCAATATAGGGCTTTAATCTTCGCCTATTAACAGTCCAAGATCTCTTTGATTCTAGATCTTGCAATTCTACAGCTCTATAACTTTTGACTTCTTTAACCAAGAAAGGTCCAGACTATTTGGATTTCAGCGTTCCAAAGAACAATTTCAGCCTTGAGTTGAACAATAACATAGATTGGCCAGGATGAAAACTCTTTTGAAGAATCTTTTTGTCATGATACATTTTTATCCTCTCTTTGTAAATACGAGATGACTTATATACATTAAGTCTCCATTCATCCAATTCCCAAATCTGTAACTTTCCTTTTTCACCAGCTTCTTGAGAATCAAAATTTAGCGGCTTCATTGCGCAATAGGCTTTATGTTCCAATTCCACCGATAAGTGGCAGCTTTTACCAAAAACCAATTGGTATGGAGAAAGACCTGCAGGTGCCTTTAAAGCTGTCCAATAGGCCCATAAAGCTTCATCAAGCTTATGTGCCAATCTTTCCTCCTAATTAAGACAGTCTTTTCCAAAACCTACTTGATCTCTTGATTAGAAACTTCTGCTTTCCCGTTTACATATGGATGATAAAGAGTTGTCACCCTATGTCTCACTCCATAATATTCTAAACATTTTTGCAATTGAGTATTACAGAAGTGAGAACCTCCATCGCTTATCAGAACTCTGAGTGTGTCAAATCTACAGAAGATGTTTCTTTTCAAGAACTTAATCACTGTTTTAGCATCAGTCTTAGGGATGATAATGGCCTCAACCCATTTTAACATAATCTACAGCAACCAAAATATATTCATTAGAAAATAAAGCGAAAAATGGTCCAATAAAATTAATCCCCCAGCAATCGAATACCTAAACCTCCAGGATAATATTTAGAGGCATCTTATTTCTTCTTGAAATTCCACCTATTCTCTGACAGCTATCACATAACTGTATATGAGCATGTGCATCTTTAAATAGAGAAGGCCATTAGAAACCAGATTGAAGAACCTTTGCTGTAGTTCTTTCTCCATTGAAATGGCCTCTATATGTTGAATTGTGACAATGCCATATGATACTTCTTACCTCCTACTGCAACATACACCTTCTCAGGATATTATCTGATCTAATTTTAAACAAATATGGATCATCCTAAATATATTGTCGAGGCTTCTTCAAGAAATTCTTTTTCTCTTGCCAGGTAAGATCATCAGGCATTATTCCTGCAGCCTTGAAATTTACAATATCAAAAAACCATGACCTTTCTTGAACTAGCAACAATTTTTCATCAGGAAAAGCATCATCTACTTCAGGATGAGCATTCGTAACTGCTCTATTAGAAAGCCTTGAGAGATGGTCTGTTATATAATTCTTGCTTCCTTTCTTATCTTTAATAATCAAGTTAAACTCCTACAACAATAAAATCCATCGAAGCAATCTAGGCTTCGAGTCAGGTTTATTCAACAAATACTTCAAAGTTGCATGGTCATTATACACAATTACAACAGATCCAATCAAATAAGGTCTAAATTTTTCCAAATAATACACCACCACTAAAAGTTCTTTTTTAGGTGTAGCATAATTTATTTGTGCTTCATTAAGAACTTTGCTAGCATAATGTATCGCATGAAAAATTTCTTTGGCCAAAGACTGCTCCTATAGCATAGTCACTCACATCACACATAACTTTAAAATCAAATTTCCAATCTGGGACAACAATTATAGGAGTAAAAATTAGTTTTTGCTTTAGCATCTCAAAAGCAGATAAACAAGCACCAACAAAATTAAATAGAGTGTCCTTACTCTAAAGGTTACTTAATGGTTATGCAAGCTTTGAGAAATCGTTGATGAATCGCCTGTAGAATCCTGCATGTCCTAAAAAGCTTCTAATTCCCTTTACATTGACGGGTGATGGATGTTTTTCAATAACTTCTGCTTTTGCTGGGTCAACTTCAATGCCTCTATAAGAAATTTTGTGACCTAGCACCACACCTTCCATGACCATAAAATGGCACTTCTCCCAATTGAGAATCAGATTTGTCTCCATACACTATTTTAGTACAGTGTCCAGAATGTGCAAGCAATGAGCAAATGAAAATCCAAACATAGAAAAGTCATCCATCAATACTTTAATGCATTTTTCAACCAAATAAAAAAAAATAACAAACATGCATCTTTGGAATGTGGCTGGAGCATTACAAAGTCCAAATGGCATTTTTTTGTAAGCAAAAACATCAAAAGGACATGTAAAAGTTATCTTCTCTTGATCTTCTAGAGCAACTGCTATCTGATTAGATCCTGAATATCCATCCAAAAAATAATAGTAAGCTTGTCCCGCCAACCTCTCTAGCATTTGATCCGTAAATAGTAAAGGAAAGTGATCTTTTTTGGTGGCTTGGTTGAGTTTCCTGTAATCAATACACATCCTTCATCCTGTGACTATTCTTGCTGGAATCAACTTATTCTTTTCATTCTTTATCACAGTTATACCACTTTTCTTTTGAACCACTTGAACCGGGCTAATCCAAGCACTATCAGAGATGGGATAAATCATACCCGCTTCGAGTAACTTCATCACTTCCTTCTTCACAACCCTTTCATAGTTGGATTTAATCTCTTCTGGGGTTGGGCAACTGGTTTGTATTCTTGCTCCATGAAGATTTTGTGTATGCAATAGGAAGGACTAATTCTATTTAAATCTTTCAAGGTCTATCCAATTGCTCCCATATTTCTTTTCAACACTTCAACCAATCGCCCCTTTTCTAATTTAGATAAACCATTGCTAATCACCACTAGTTTTTCATCATCACCCTCCAAGAAAACATATTTCAAATGAGAAGGTAAAGCCTTTAATTCAAGCTTCTAGACTTTATTCTCATTTTTCTTTGGTACCTTTTCTTTGGATTCTTGGCTTGGTGAGATGAATTTACAAGTATCAAAATCTTTCAAGATTTCTTTAACAGCTACAGCTTCATCATCACTCATTTCATCAACAAAACATACAAGAGCTTTCTCAAGACCACTAGAATTATTCATCTTGGAGATTTCCTTTTAAACAGCTTCATCTTCTACATCAATTCTGAAACAATATTGTTTATTTGAGGGATGCTTCATCGTTTCTAAGACATTAAAATTCACCTCCTCATCCTGGACTCTTACCTTTAATTTTCCATCATCCACATCAATAATAACCTTTGCAAATTTCATGAAAAGTCTACCTAAAATTAAAGGTACTTCCGTGTTCTCTTCCATATCCATTACTACAAAATCCACTAGAAACACAAATTTATCGAGTCTCACCAAAACATCTTTAGCCACCCTATAAGGAAATTTGACTGATGTGTTAGCTAACTGTAATGTCATTCTTGTTGGTCTAACTTCCAGATCTCTAATCCTCTTCAACATGGACAAGGGCATCAAATTAATGCTAGCCCCTAAATCCAATAAAGCTTTTCCCACTGGTAGGTACCAATGGTAACTAGGATAGTGAAACTTCCTGGATCCTTGGTCTTCAGTAGTAGTGCCTTATGAATGATGCACTACATCCTACTTCCAGTCAATAACTCCTTCATAAACTTTGCATAAGTCATCATTTGCTCCATAGCTTCTACAAAAGGAATATTAATTTGCAACCTTTTGAAGATATCCATAAATCTAGCAAACTACCTCTCCTTGTCTAGCTTTGAAGGATTCTTTAGATATGGGAGATTTTTTAACTGAGGAATGTGGCTCTTACTCTTTTCTCTTTGTTTTTCATTCTTTTTTGTTTTCCTTTTTCTAACTCTTTATTCACAACCTCTCTACTTACATCCTCTATTTTATTTTGATCCTCCTTACTCACACATTCTTTCTCTTTTTGTTTTATTTCTCTCAACACTTCTTCAACTTTCTCATTCTTACCAACTTCTTTACCTAACACCTTGCCACTCCTTATGGTTATTGCTTTACATTGCTCTTTGGGAATAAGATGAGTATTGGCTGAGAAAGAACCTCCCTGTTGATTTGACAACTACTATGCCAATTATCCCACCTGAGTTTCCAGATTTCTGATTGATGCTTCAATATTCTTCTGATTGGTGAAAGAAGCTTGCATGAACTTTTCTAGAGTCTCCTCTAATTTAGAAGTTTTTTCATGCAAAGAAGGATAATGTTGCTAATATGGCAATTGTCTGTTAGAAGGTCGTGCCTCTTGCCTCTATCCAGGATTTGAGTTTTGATTGTTTCTCCAACCCTATGAAAATTGTTAGGATAATTACCTAAATTGAGATTACCTTGTCGCCCTGGGTTGTTCATATAATTAACAGACTCTTCCTGCTGATCTCCTTGGTATGAGCATTGCCATTTGAATGATTGCCTCCATAAAAATCACATTTTAATTGTTGTTGATGATTCATGGTGGGTGCCACAGAAGAATGAATTGCATGTAATTGTTGTTGCAACTTTACCATTTGTTGAGTCAATGCTTCTGTTTGTTAGGTTAGAATCTTGTTCTGAGTCCAACATACCTCTTCTAGTCACTTGTTGCCTATCATGTTAAGTTAGATGGTCTGTAGAAGATAGGGCATAAATGATTCTTGTTGCTTGTTCCACATCTATAGTCATCATTGTACCTCCAACAACAACATCTTCAATCATTTTAGTGTCGGGTCTCAAACCAGTGTAGAAGATATTAAGCTGTGCAATATCTTTGAATCCATGATTCAGACATTTCCTTAGCAGTGATTTAAATCTTTCCCAGGCCTCACAAAATGGTTCATCAGGGCCTTGCTTAAATGTAGAGATATCAGACTTCGCTTTAATGAAACGAGAAGGTGGAAAGAATCTTTGTAAAGAAAATTTTCCATTGGACTTTAATTATTCAGGCTCTGATTCAGATAGGATTGCAACCACTCTTTAGCTTTACCTACTAGAGAAAAGGGAAATAATTTGAAATAAGTCACTTTGATGTCATCCTGTCTAAATCCCATTGTTCCAACCAACTCATAGAATATAGCAAGATGAGTATAAGGTGTAACAACCCTAAGTTTTGAGAATACGAAACCAGACCCTTAGGACTTTGAGGATATTTTGTTGAGCTTTTGGTAAGAAGCTCGAGGCTTCGACCTATTCCCTGAGTAATTTAGAATGAGGAAAATAGTGAAAAGCGGAGCTTAATTTGAAATATAAGAATACCAAGAGAATGTAACGAGTGAGAGAAGCAGAGATAAGAAAATAATAAAAAATATTCGACAACACTGTTTACTTAAAAATAATACATTAACGATGATTATTTGGGTACAAATTAATTTATAATTACATTTATTCGATAATTATTTTCTATCGACAATATTTAATAGATGAATAATCCTAATAAGTTATTTTGAAATTATATATATATATATATATTAAATTGTTTATTTATTTGACAATTATATTTAATATAATGCCGCTCGGTTCCTCGGATTTGAACTATGGGACCTAGCCTGAGGTCAAACTCTGACCGTTCGACCTGAGACTAGTGATCCATTGGGGAAACTAGTCATGTTAGGATCATTTCCTAAAGGATCAAGGGTGTCTTACTTAGCTTGACCGGCCTAATCAGAACCTTTCACGTCTCCTACGTTTGACCGTTCATATACCTCGAGATATCTTATGGTGGCACGAACAGTCTCTGGTGACTCGTTTCGATGTTTTAGGAACTTTTCCTAAAGAGGCTGAACCCTGGGTTGGACTCTGTCACCCTTGTTTTTCCATAAATCAGTTTCTTCATAAATCGTTTTCAAACTTGACCCGAATACCTTCGGTGTTTTGGACCAGATTTTGCATACGGCATTAGAATCGAATGATGTTGGTCTCAATCTCTGTTTTGAAAAGCTATTCAATCCCTGTTTCTAGCTCCGAACTCTGGTTCTTACTCTGTCAACCCTAAAATCAAAGATAAGTATGTTCGCCTCAAAATTCAAATGTTTGGACATTTTTCCCTGCGTATGGTTCAAAAAAAATTCATAACTCTCTGTTACGACCTTTGATTTATGCAAATTTGGTGTCACAATCTTCGTAACAATTTTCTACATTTTTCATACAGACATCGAAGGCCAAATCCTTCTAGATCAGTACAGTTTAATATATCTTTGCAACCCCGTGGCTATTTCGTTTCAACACTGGCAGTCTTCATTAAAATTTGCATATCTCCTTTGTATGGTGCTTAACTCACTCTATTATTTTTGTTTTGGATTCGTATCGTATACCTCTACAATGATCATGAAGGGTACGAAACCAAATTCTCAAAGGAGAATTAATGGTGAATTTATTTCCAAAGATGTAGCTGATCCGCAAAGCTCTTGGAGCAACCTGTCGTAAATATGGTATATCTTAGGCTACCGATCTCAGATCATTGCCAATGATATATCTAATTAAAAATAAAAAGAAGATATACAAACTTCATGAAGGGGTCGAAAACAAATTCTTACTCCATAAATTCAGGAATTTAAAATACCACACTCATTCATGTTTTCTTAGTGGCACCTTGCACCATGTTCAGCATTTTTTGCGTATCTCCCTCGTATGACCATGAAATCGAATAATTCTTTCACCAAAAGTTTTTTAACTCAATTCCCTACAACTTTGATAAAAAACCCAAAGCCAAATTCCTACCAATTTTTCCCAGAAAATTAATCTTTGCAAGGAACAAAAATCTTGTCACAGCCCTGTACTAGTTTTGTATTCAAGCCATAACTCCTTTATTTCTTACTGGAATATTTTGTACCATATACCAAATTAAAGATAATAAAATGATCTAGAATTTTATGTTTGGCTTATTTTCAAATTCAGCCCAGAAAAGCCCTAGAAAGCCCGGATAAGTTGACGCCCCAAAACTAGACATATCAGCTCCCTCATGCAACCATGGCCAATCATTATCTTCCATCCAAGGGACATTTGTCTAGCCATGAAAACTTCTTCCTCAATGTATTACCACCTCTTTCCACCTCACTAGAGAAGTGTTAGCCTCCACCCACTCCTTTGCACTTAGCCTCCCACCTCCATTTCCACCAATCACACTTCATGCAAGCCTAACCAACATCACTTCCTCCATCATTCCATTCAGCCATCCCACTCCAACTATCTTCTCCCATTCACGGTAGCAACATTCCCTTTCTCCTCTCCATTTCCTCTCATTCTTAATCCTAAAACATCCACCAAAAAGCCTCCCTAAACCACCCAAAATCACGGCCACTCCAAGGATAACCACCATCCATCACTACAAGATCACTTCCCTTCCTTTTTTCTCCTCCAAACCTATGATCCTCCTTCCACCAAAAAACAATCTTTTACTCAGTTTTATTCAAGTATAAAGCTCTTGAAATCTATCTAAAGACCCTCTTGCCTTGGCCTCTTGGAGTCGTGACCATCCAAGGCCACCAAGGTAAAAATTTTTGTATTTTGGTTCTTGATCTTGTCTCCTCTTTCTTTAGTGCCTAAAACAATTTGTGTTTTTGATTTTGTGACATTTTTCTCTTGCTTTGGAAGCTTAAAACCATGACTCCATTATCCCATTTTTCTTGCATGTGTGGTTTTCTTAAGATCAGGGATGATCGGTGGTGAATGGCGATGAACGGTGGAAAAGAACGAAGTAAAACGATGAATTTTTGGTAAACGATCTTTTGATTTTGAATAATTTCATGGTTATTGGTGATTTTGTTTGCTGCCTTTGATAACTTGAAAATCCATACATGTTAGTTTCTAGTGACCTAGAAGCGATCGGAGGGCGAATCAAAGCGTTTAGCGATTTTTTTAACAGGCGTACTGTTTTCCTTCCTCCGGAAAGTAGTTGTTCCGTGTGGTAAGGGGGTTCTTTTCCATGTTGGATTGTATTTTTGGTTGTTCTATAATATTGCTTGCGTATTCGGTGACCTCCGTTTTAAATTTTGTCACGATCCAACGGTTAGATTTAAAACTGTGAAGATTTTCATAACCAACGGTTAAAAATATTACATTTTTGAATTAATGGGTATTTTATAAATTTAATTGGCATAACTTGATGTTCACGCACACAGAGGGAATTTGTCGCTAAAAAGAATTTTAATAAATTTTGTTACACGTATCTCGATAATAGCGTATTCGGAAGAAAATTTTATCGCGATCGGTGTTAAGACGAAAAACTTAAGAAAATCAATGTTAGGCGGGCGTGATTGATTCGATATGGTTGTATCATTACATTTTAAATTTAATGGAATTACTATGTAATTTGTGATTCATTTTTGGTAACCTCGCTATTAGAAATTGGCTTTATCACCAAGCATCGCTGGGATTATTTTAATAGTATTGTGCATTTTAAGAAAATTCACCGACCGAACGGTTACGACATTTTATTTTACCAAGTTTTAAAGGTATCATCGTTTTAAGTTACTATGATATTTTCTAAGAATCAACCAAATAAATAAATCGATGTTGGAAAAGTGACAATTAAGTAAAATAAAGATTATTTGAGAAAATTTTATTAATAAGCAAAAAGAATTGTGTCCGAATGAATTTTTAGTTAAGGAAAAGGAAAGGAGATAAAAAGGAATCTTGAAGCATATTAAAATAAGCATTAGAATTTAAGAGTTTTAGCAATCAATTTAGTGACCACTTTTGTGACCATTGAGGTAGAATAAAAAGTGGCTTTAAGAACTTGATTAAATGAAATAAATTTGGCAAAAGAAATTTGAATAGGAAATGAAATTTTTGGGTTAAATGTTTTAACAGATTACTTAGGCTAGGAATAAAAAGAAATGAATAGCTAGAGTCTAATTTGGAGTAAAAGGATTTTAATGAATTAATTAGGGAAGGAATTATGTACCTATATAAAATAGATCTAAAGTTTGGAAATCTAATAAAAGAAATTAATGCTAGAAGTTAGAAACCTAGGTAACCATTAGAAAGTAAGAGAAAGGAATTAAAGGAGATTTATATCTAGAAACATTATTTAGCCAAATAAAAATATTTTAGGACTTAGATCTTAGACTTATAATAAAAAGGGACAAGACTTATTAATTAAATGGTGACTTCTAGAAACTAAGTAATAATTGAATAAGTTCATAATGTAAAGGTTGGAGTAGTTTCTACATTCCTAAGCAATAAATCAACACCATAAGAAGTAAAATCTAGTTGGTTAACTAATGAAGCAAATTAGTAAACAAAAACAGAGTAAAGAGAAAGGTAAATGGTTATGAACCTATAAGAACATCACTAAATTGATAATTATACATAGAGAAATAGTGACCATGGAAACGGGTTACTTAGCTAATAAAACTTATTTGGACTAGTAAAGAAAAATCAACAATGAAACCGCTTGGCGATGAATAAAGAGTTCATAATTGGACCTTAGGAAATTGAGTAAAGAAATAATCATACCTAATTAAAGAATAATTAAAATTTATATAAAGAATTAAATTAAGTGAGAGTATGCCTTTAATAACGGACTAAATTAAGGAAATAAATAAACGAATATCAGTAGAAATAGTAGGGGTAAAGGAAAAGTACAATAATTAGTGATTGGGGATTTAGAAAGAATATCACTAATTTAATCAATATACGTAAGGAATTAGCAAACCATTAAGTAATTAAGAAAATCCATACCCGACTAATAAAGCTTGAATTGAATAAGTAAAAAGAGAGTCGACAATAGGAATCGCTTGATAATGACTAGAGAATTCCTAAATGGACGTTAGAAAAATATAAAGATAGAAGGGAGTAATTATACATAATAAATAGAAAGATAAAAAGACCCAGTAACGTACAAAAGCCCAATCAAATTCATAAGATGACCCGATTAGATAAGAAGTATGAATGTACTAGTGATGAATTAACCCATAAGTTGGTGTTTTGAATTTAACGCTAATGATTATGTTTTTTGAGATATATGTTGTCTTGGCTAATGTGATACATTTAAATGGTTGTTGATGTATGATTATGAATGTGTTGATTGAGTGGAATATTTCCTAAATATATTATATTGATATATGTTGTATGATGCATAGATAACTAGATAAGAAAATTGTGAATACGAGATATGGAAAATGGTATCCGTACAGGTCCCGAAATGATTAAAATATGAAAGTATGTGAGACTCAAATTCAAGATGAATTATGGGCGTTGAAGCGCCAATGTACCCCAAATTGTTGAGAAAGACTTCATTCCTAAGTGTCGAGTAAGTTTACTAAAATAAAGAAAAAGAGAAAATTTGGTTATACTGAGTAAAGAAAAGGAACTCAACATTAGCAATGGAGGGGAGTCATTTAGGGACCCTACTGAGGACCACTGAATAAAAATGAATTGTTGAATTATGCATCATATTTGGAGTTGTGAAGGGATGTTGGAATAATCCCCTAGAGCATACAGTGATAGGTACACTGAAGAATCTGTCGCGCCTCGATACCTGAGAGCAGTCTAGGGAATATATCGGAAACGGGAATTGCAATGGCTCGGATTCGTGCCCGTTGCTGGACAGCCCACAGAAAACCTTGGTATATTTCAACAAGAGGTGGGATTTTCTATGACTGTGGAGTGCCCGTTCTGCAGAGATATGATTGGCCATTATGATGATTGGACTGTGAGTCCTTACCCATTTGTGAAAACCAGAACGAGGAGAGTTCGGTCGCTCTAGTTGGGCAGGGAGAATAAGGTAGGATTTTTATGCATATGGATATTGTATATGAGATTGTTGAGGAGGAGATGGGCCCACATGCATCATGATGACTAATGAAAGATTAGAAATAATGAAATAAACTCATACATTGCATCATTATGATTGTGATTGCTCATTGTTTGACTATGATTGTATAAATGTTAGTAAACCTAAGAGGCAAATGGAAAAATGAGAATGGTTAGCTGAGATCAAGAGTGGTGAGATAACTTAGAACGTATCATAGGTACCCTAAAGAGAGTAGAAGTCATTCAATTCTAGATTGTTTATGTTGTGTGGGGACAGATGTCGATGACGCACCTTCCCGATTGTTGTGGAGGTGAAGACTCACCCTTATGCTATTTTTCTAGACATCATGGGATGAAGACAGACTTCAGAATGAGGAGCAGCTAGACTCTTCTCAGATCATGGACGAATAGAATAGGTTAAATTTTATTTTCATTTATGGGAGCCTGCGTGCCCCTTTACTTTTAGTATATACAGTTGTTGTTATAACCATGTATTATATATGATTATGTTGTATATAAGGTGTATCTGTTCCACCAACTTTCCTTGTACAAAAAAAAACTTCCATATTTTTCTAAAAATTGTAACCTTTCAGTTGACCAGGATAATATAGTGGAAAGGATTGTCCTAGTTAACCGAGGGTGTTACATAAGGGTCCTCATTCGCCATTCTAGTAAATTAGTGTGTACTTATAAGACTCAAGAATGTTGGCTTCATTTCCGAAGTTCTTGTAGTGGTTGGTATTACAATACTGGAAAAATGTCTTGGGCCTTGGTTTGTAGCATAGTCCCCAAGTGTTCTTCATGGTGGAGGAGGAATGTGTGTAGAAGAAGATTCACCTATATGCAGTTGTTGCTTTTGCTTGTTTTTTCCTTTGCCTTTTCTCAGTGATCTTTCTATTTTAGGGTCAAACTCAAACTGGTCTTTGGATCCCTGGCTTCTCAAGTGCATAAAGCAAAGACTTACTGTAGGAAATGTTAGCAAACAAAAAGAACAAGTAATAGTAACAGATAACTATTCATAAATTTACTATTCATAATGCCTTGGTAACTAAGAATCAAAATTAAAATTGCACCGATACCCGAGGGTGGCGCCAAAACTTTGTTGAAAGTTTAAAGATGGTGTAAACTTTTATGTGGCAAGCTTCACTATCTAGTTATAGTATATGTAAAACTAGAGTGTCGTTCCACTGGGATACGGTATTTTAAATAATGATTCGTGGTTACCTTAGCAGAAGTAAAGTGTTGTTTTCATAAACATGTTGAAATATAAAAAGACTGAACATAATCAAGCGTAAGTTAAAGCAAATAGTAAAAAGATACGAACTATCAAGTGGTGAAAGCTGGGACTGGATTTTATCTATCTGACCCTTTAGTATACTGTATATATGCATACTATTGCTTTTTACGTCACAATCTTAAGTCATTCGCATTGATTCCTCGACTATGAAATTGATAAGAATATTCTTAAATATGTTGATTCCTCAATCACATTAAGAATATTCCAGCATTAAAAATGGTTGTTTTGATGTTCGTTACATCGACTATTATTCCTAGTACCCTCCATAACAAGCATTCCATTTAGATCCATTTTTGCAAGCTATTTTCCAATAGTCAAATGGAAATCATAATCAAGAATCTATTTCCCAATAGAATCAAGCATTAAGCATAAAATAGAAAACCAAAAGCGAGAGAACAACAATACCGAATATATATATGACAAGCGTACGTCAGGGTTTGAGTAGACTTCATCCAATCCTAATGAAAAGTTTAGCTACACATGATAACCATTACGATCAAGCTTGCAAAAAATAGAGGAAAGTAATGAAAAGAAAATGAGAAAAATGTCTAGATATTATAACTAGTTTTTTGATTTCTGATGGCGATCCCCTCCCAGGCACGTCTTCTTCAGTATTTATATTTTCATTAATTCTCTCAAGCGAATTAGTAATTCGCTTGAGCGAATTGCTTTCTTCACCTTGAAGGAAGCTTCTGGTCCTTGATTTTTCCCATGCAGATTTACTTGAGCGAATGGTTTGCTCAAGTAAAGTTACATATGCCCTGTTGTTTCTGTTCTTATTCGCTTGAGCTAATTGGTGTCTGCTCAAGCGAATTCTATTTAATTAGCCTCTGGAAGAATTTCGCTTGAGTGCAATGGACTCGCTTAAGCGAATTAGTCTTATTTCCAATTCTGCTTCATTTTCACTCATGCTAATTAAGCTCGCTCAAGCGAATTCATGTATTCTGCTCTCTGGAATAATTTCGCTCAGGCGATTGTAGAGTCGCTCACGCAAATTTCACCTCTGATGCTTTTTAAACTTGAATTTGTTACTCACTCAAGCGGTCTGAGTTTCACTCAAGCAAGTTTATCAATGATTGCTCTTTTTCTTGGGCTTTCTTGGGAAAATTCTCTCTAGCTTTCTTCCTTCTTTTCTTCCTCATCCTTGTTATCTACAAATACACAAAACTTGGGATGAAAAACACGTATTTATATCAAAACTTAAAACAATATTTGGATTTCCTAGAGTCAAAGTACACTAGAGTTGCCACGGGCAGTCCCGCATCAGGCGTGAATCCGAGATATTAAAGGTCCGCCCCTAATGTACTCTAAAGACCACAAATAGAGGATCGAGACGCCAACTATTTCTTCAGTGTACCCATCACTGTATGCTCTAGGGGTTCACTCAAACATCCCTCCTCAACTCCAAAGTAACATGCAATATGCTCGTTTTATCTTAAGGATGCCCAAGTACTAGATGGAACCTTACTCGTTTGACGAATTTCTCCTTACTACACGTAAACCACTCATTGTGAAACTTTTTTCGTGTAGTGGATATTAGGGACAAAGGCCTAAGTGCTACCTAAATCATTTTTCTTAGGAGCATTAAGGTTTGGTTTCTAAAAAGGACTTATTACAAGAAAATTTCTAGGATTTAAATATCTAATTCATTTTTAGATCCATTTTTCTTTAAAAGAATATTTTAATGTATATTTCTTTGGTTAAACTTTTAGGGAAGCAACATTTTCTAAGTTATTTTATTTTTACTCTAAAAATATGATTTTATATTTAGATATTAGTTTCAAAAGGAGATGAGAACAAAGTGCATTTCTTACGATTTTTCGGCTCTTTACTAATATCGTCCTGTCGTATTGACTTACGACGAACAAATTAAATTGGTTTTGACTTTTTTTTAAAATTTCTAAGACCTCAAGTAAAATATTTTATCATGATTTTTTTTAAAATCCTTTCTAGTCCTACATTCAAAAATAAAATTTCTCTTTAGTTAAACAAAGACATAAAGTCGCTGGTTCTTGCCGTTTACCGAAAACTTTATTTTTGTCGTATATTAAAATAATAATTAATTATAATAAAATTAAACACTAATTCTGCCCAGGACCAGCTTCTACACGAAAAAGTATCAATGTGCCAAAGTTCATCGTTTTAGCATTCGTAAAAATGCGTTTAAGGACAAATCACACGTTGGAAATTCCCCAAACCAATTTTCCTCATTTGGGTAATTTTCTTATGGTCAAAATTCACATCTCATACCATACAATACATCTCCAGAACAGTTTGGTCAAATTCCTCCGTTTGTCAATGAAAACATATTTCATTTCATTTCTAAGCCATGCAAACAAATTTTAATTAATAGATTACTCAAAGCATGATTTTACGTCAAGATCCATGAACTTCAAGTTATTTAGCTTAGAGAAAAATTTTCCTGCAGCAATATATAATTAGTTTAGGCTTCAAACTCTTTTTCAAGCATGTTAAATCTTCTAAAAAATATAATGCCACCACAAGCAACCACTTAAATCAAAGGAAATACAATATCTTAACATTTAAAACAACATGCATGCACTCAAAATAAATTCTACAGCAATACAATCAACAAGTTAGTAAATTTGTAATTTAAACTTCATAAAAATCAAAGATTTAACTTGATCATTGTGCATCCATAGTACTACCCAAAGATCATAAGCTTCTCTAAAATAATTTTCATGATCTAACCCAAAAAATAAGAATCTTTAAGGGAGGTACCAAGGTATAAATCTTAAGGACATTTATACCTCACCATGCATATGAAAAATAGAGATTTAAGACAAGCTAATACTGCCCCTACCTTACGGATTTTCGGCCTCAAGGAAGAAACACGAAGAGTTCCAAGCTTTTCTTCAAGATCACCATAAGTTGCCACACTAAAAGAAAGGAAGAGATGGTTATTTGATGGAGGAAGAGTGATATGATGGTGGTGGAGAGAAGAAGATGATATTGATATTTTTTGGAAATTTTAGGAGGTGGTAAGGTGTTTAAGAAGTGGTATTATGTTCATGAAGGCTAGAAGGGGTGGTGTAGTGGTTTGGGCTTGATGATGATGGATGGACGATGCTGGTTAACGTGAATTTGGGAGGGTAGAAGAGAAGGAAAGCTTGCTAGAATTTTTCTTTAGCAACTTAGAGAAAGAGAAGTCAAGAAGGAAACATGTAGTTTTTTATCAGAAGTAAAGTTTTTCATGCAATTCCTTGTTGCCCAAGGGATTTCCATGACTAAGAGTGGAGAAGCAGAGGTGTCAAGTGAAATTCATGCAATGTTAGGTGTCAAGAGTCCAAGGCTTGTAGCAATGTGATTGGTCTATTTGCATGCAAAGCTGATGTGTCAAGCAACACGTCTAGCAACTTGTCATGACTTTTAGAGAGTGATGTGTGCCAAATTTGAAAAAATTTCAAGCATGAAAATTGTAGATATTTTTGTTGTCTTTAAGATGGTATATAGCATGAAATTTTTCATTAAGGAACGAGGGACATATGGCCATTTTACAAGAACTGTGTAGGGCTGTTATGGAATTAATGTTACTTACAAGAAATAATTTTTTGGGCAACATTGGTGAGGAATTGGCCTTCGTGCCTTGCGTCAAAGTTTTAGGGAATTAATTTTAGAAAATTTTGATGAAGGAATCATTCAATTTGATGGTCATACGAGTGAGAAACACAGAAAACACTAAACATAGTGCAATCTGCCATCAAGAAAACGTGAATTAGTGTGGTCTTTTTTATTCTGGGATTTATTGAGCAAGAATGGGATTTTATGGTCAACATCAAAGTTGTAGACAATTTTGATACAAAGATTTTGGGATAAGAACGACTTCATTCTAATAACGGGAGAGGAATCTATGCCCAAAATACATACAGGTGCGTAGTTTGACCTATACGATTAACTCGAAAATAAGGTTTTCAGGTTTGGGTGACTGAGAACAGGTGTTGAGCCCTTCATAAAAATTACTAAACATGGTATAAAGGACATTTTGGTATAAAAATAATTGACTCGAACACTCCGGCTAACCTCTTGGCTAGAATTGGGGAAATTGCACAAGTTTAATAACTTAAAACAATAAGATTTAAATATTCTCATTAACTTACTAAATCGTTTTAATTAACTAATCATTGTTATTATTATCAATATTATTATTAACACAATTATTACTATTATTATTATTATATACATAATTAAAGTAAAGATAATCACCTCTAATTCATTAAATCTTTCTAGAATATCAATTAGTTATCACACAAGCAAGTTAGTTATAGCCTAGTGATCAATACACATAGAATCTTATCATATAAAGTTATAGCCTAGTGATCAATACACATAGAATCATATCATATAAACAAAGTATCCAGTTCAGGGACCCATCATACAAAAAGAAGGTTGTTATACCCCTCCCTTTTTTTTAGAAATTTCGTCTTAAAATTTTACCTAATACTACCAAATAAATGGGGATAAAGAGTTCACATCCTTTGCTCAAGTTCCCACGTAGCGTTCCTTCGTTAGACTGGCTCCAGATTACCTTCACTAAGGGTACATCTTTCCCTTTTAGTTGTTTCAGACGACTGTCTATAATTTTCACTGGTACTGCCTTATAAGTAAGATTCTCCTTGAGAGCGAGTTGGTCAGGTTTCAGTACTAAAAAGACAAAAGTATTGCATCCTAATCATCTTATAATTCACCAAGAATTAAACGTTGCATGTTTTATAAATCATTCCCTTTAATTTCAAACATACCACAAAATTTTCATGAGTAATTAATTTCTTAATTTAATAAAAATTTTAGAATTAAATACATATATAAAAATCCACTTGTATCAATGAAATTTCAAAGATCAAGCCATGCAAACAAATTTTAATTACTAGATCACTTAAAGCAAGATTTTACGTCAAGATCCATGAACTTCAACTTATTTACCTTAGTAAAATTTTCTTGCAACAATATATAATAAGTTTAGGCTTCAAACTCATTTTTCAATCATGTTAAACCTTCTAAATATATAATGGCACCACAAGCAACCACTTAAATCAAAGGAAATACAATATCTTAACATTTATAACAACATGCATGCACTCAAAATAAATTCTGCAGTAACACAATCAACAAGTTAGTAACTTTGTAATTTAAACTTCATAAAAATCAAAGATTTAACTTGATCATGGTGCAGCCATAGTACCACCAAAAGATCATAAGTTTCTCTAAAATAATTTTTATGATTTAACCCACAAAATAAGGATCTTGAAGGGAGGTACTAAGGTATAAATGTTACCATGCATATGAAAATAGAGATTTAAGATAAGCTAATACTCAACCTACCTTAGGGATTTTTTGCCTCAAGGAAGAAACACCAAGAGTTCCAAGCCTCTCTTCAAGATCACCACAAGTTGCCACACCAAAAGAAAGAAAGAGATGGTTGTTTGATGGAGGAAGAGTGACGTGATGATGGTGGAGACAAGAAGATGATGTTGTTGCTTTTTGGAAATTTTAGGAGGTGGTAAGGTGTTTAAGAAGTGGTATCATATTCATGAAGGCTAGAAGGGTGGTGGAGTGGTTTGGGCTTGATGATGTTGGATGGATGATAGTGGTTAATATGAATTTGGAAGGGTAGAAGAGAAGGAAAGCTTGCTAGAAATTTTCTTTGGCAACTTAGAGAAAGAAAAGTCAAGAAGTCAAAGTATAGTTTTGCATGCCAGTCCTTATTGCCTAAAGGATTCCCACGACCAAGAGTAGAGAAGAAGGGGTATCAAGTGCAATTCATGCAATGCTAGATGTCAAAGGCAGCTGATGAAGTATGGAGGAAGGAGTTTGCATGGGCTTGGCAAGTGTCCAAGGCTTGTAGCAATGTGATTGGTCCATTTGCATGTAAAGTTGGTGTCAAGCAACAGATCCAGCAACTTGTCACAACTTTTAAAAAGTGTTGTGGGTCAAATTTGAAAAATTCCAAACATGAAAATTATAGATCTTTTTCTTGTCTTTAAGATGGTATATAGCACAAAATTTTTCATTAAGAAATGAGGGAGATATGGCCATTTTACAAACACTGTGCAGGGCTGTTACGGAATTAATGTTCCTTACAAGAATAATTTTCTAGGCAAAATTGGTGAGGAATTTCCCTTCATGCCTTTCATTAAAGTTTTAGAGAATTGAGTTTAGAAAATTTTGGTGAAAGAATCGTTTGACTTCATGGTTATACGAGTGAGAAACATAGAAAACACTGAACATAGTGCAAACTGCCATCAGGAAAACATGAATCGGTGTGGTATTTTTAATTCTAGGATTTATTGAGCAAGAATGAGCCTATGTAGTCAATATCAAAGTTATAGACAATTTTAATACGGAGATTTTGGGACAAGAATGACTTAATTCTAGTAACGGGAGAGGAAACTATGCCCGAGATACGTATAGGTGCATAGTTTGGCCTATACGATTAACTCAAAAATAAGGTTTTCAGGTTTGGGTGACTAAGAACAGGCATCGAGCCTTTCATAAAAATTAATAAACATGGTAAAAAGGACGTTTTGTGTTAAAAATAATTGAATCGAACACTTCGGCTAACCTCTTGACCAGAATCGGGGAAATTACACAATTTTAATAACTTAAAACAATACGATTTAATTATTCTCATTAACTTACTAAATCCTTTTAATTAATTAATCATTGTATTATTATTAACATAATTATTACTATTATTATTGTTATACATATAGTTAAAGTAAAGATAATCGCCTCTAATTCAGTAAATCTTTCTAGAATATCAATTAGTTATCACACAAGCAAGTTGGCCATAGCCTAGTCATCAATACACATAGAATCTTATCATATAAACAAAGTATCTGGTCTCACGGACCCATCACACAAAATAAGGGTTGTTAGATTATGTGTGTAGGGACGATGGATAATGAGAAGTTAGGAAAGATAACTTAGAATAAACTAAATAGGAACCCCTTATAGATAAGACAAGTATTGTTTTGAGAGTTTGCATGGATCGTGTGGGAGGGATGTCAATAATGACAACTCTCTGATTGTTATAGAAGTAGAGACTCACCCTTATATTATTTTTCCAGACTTCAGATTGGACCATGCACTCAAGATTAACACAGACTTCACATCGAAGGTGAACTAGACTCATCTTGGGCCGAGGATAATTAGAATAGATTATTTTATTTTATGTTATGGGAGCTTGCGTGCCCCTTTACGTTTAGCATGTACAGTTACTGTTGTGACCATGGATTATATATATGATTATACTATATATAAGATGTATCTGTTCTACCAAGTTTTCTTGTACAAATAAAAACTTCCATATTTTTCTAAAACTCGTAACCTCTCAATTGACCAAGATAATCTATTGGAACAGATTGTCCTAGATAACCAAGGGTGTTACATAATGAGCATACAAGGCCCAAATCCTATCTCTAAAATATAAGAAGCACTAAAATACATTTAAAAACCTATATTTTACAAATGTTACATGAAAAGTATGAATAGGTCTTCAAATGGTCCTCCTTGGGCTTAAGCCCACGTAGAGTAGTCAGGAAGGTAGCTAGGGTTTGTTGGGTGGTAATTTTGGCCTTTTTTGTCCTTGCCCTTATCAAGGGTCCTCTGTAAAGCTCTAGACCCTTGTCTAGGGTTGTGAAGGATCTTCCTTGATCATGTTCTCATCATGGTCCTATGGGAATAATGAATTAAGGTGTTTTTCGATTATTCATCATACTTATTGAAAAAGTTTAATAGGTATGCATTTGCATGACATAAGTTAGGAATCATTTGAAAAGTTTAAGGAATTCAAAATGAAGTAGAAAACAAAATTAGTGAAGAAAATAAAGCTTTTGATAAAATCGAGATGGAAAGAATTTGAGCCATCAGTTTGATGACTATCTAAGAGAGTGAAAGATTACCTCTTACCTCACTCTTCATGGAATGCCAAAATATCATCTCTAAGGGGACAAGTCAAACTGTGTTGGATATGGTTTGATTTTTTATGGATTTATCAAATATCCCTAACTTCTTCTATGCCAAACTCTGTTGACAAATTTTTACATCCATCTAAGGCTTCCTGAAAGAGACTACATATAATATGAACTAGGAAGAAACCTAGTATGTATTTAACGTGGATTTGGAATTATAAAACTTGATGGTACCTTTAAGATCAATGGTCAAAGCTGGAAGCAATATATGAGCATGGATTTAGCCCACAAGATGAATGAGTAAGCTTCATTGATTCCATTTCTAGCCTGTGTAGGCTCAACCATTAGGCTTTTGGTGTTTGAAAACCTCCTAATAGAAGGAAACTTCTCAGGAACATGTTAGTTTAGAATTTTTTTATAGAAAACTTATATTTTTTAGCATCATCGATCAAACGCGTCCATCTTCGTAAACTTGTGCTAACTTTCAGGGGTTAAACATGACCCATGTTCATTTGAACATGCCTATGTTTATAAACTTTCGTGTAATTAACTTTCAGATGTTGAACATGGCCAATGTTCATTTGAACACCCATGTGCTTGTAAACTTGCACATAACTTTCAAAGTTTAAACATGATGTCTATTTGATACAACACAACCATGTTTTAAAAAAATAATTTCCAAAAAAAAATTTGAAACAATTTCTATTCATTTTTTTAAAGAGATGAAAATAAATAAATAAATATTATTTTCTTATCTTTTAAGTAACTAGTATTTGTTTGTTTTATTTCCTATATCTTATCCTTTTAGCATAACTTTTTATTTGAATTTTTAGGGTTAGTTTTTTTAGAAAAAGGTTATTTATATGATAGATTTGTTTCTATATTTTAGTTTAAATTTTCATGATTGCATTTGTTCATTGGGATGGACTTTGTGTTTTTCTTTACCTTTTTATATTTTTTACTTTGTTTAAAGGCATAGATGAGTTCCATTACTTACCTTATGCTTTATACACTTTTTGAATAGTGACTTGTTTTTCCATTATCCTTTAATTGTCTTGTAGAGTGTTTAACAAATTTAGATTTTGCCCTACTCACTTTTTAACTTGGAATTCAAGACACTAGGGGAAATGTTTATGCTAATTTTGAGGGGTAAGACGTGTGACAACAATATTTTAGGAGTCTCAACCATCATATATGGAAAGGGAAGGTAAAAATGGTAAAACGAAATAATACAAAAAAATTTCCTCATGTAAGTATCATCAACCCCCTCTTTCAATTGTTAAAGGACAAACTTTTAAGAACTAAAAGTTTGAGGAGGATTATTATCACTCTTATTAAATTGAATTGATAATAGAGCTCTAAGTTTGAGAAGGGAATCCTATCCTTTCTATTAATTCTTAACTAAAATAAAGGTAATTGACTAAGTTTAAAGAGGCACTTTAATAAATGTAGTCTTTCTTTTTGCTCCTTTCTTTGTGGTTTTTTGGGTATAATAGGTTTCAGCCCTCTGATGGGATTCCTCGTACGATCGCTGAGATCTTAATAGTGAAGTATGATGGTCCATGGATCACATACAAAGATGCCTCTAACAATGTTAGAAAGAATCGGTTCAAGCTATTTTTGATAAGTTTTATATTCGACTAATGTTTATTAAATTTATGACTATATTATGTTAAAGAGTTAGTTATTCTTCTATTAATGTTATAGTGGGAAATACCAGTGGTAGGATGAGGAGACTCTTGAGGTTAGGAAAGCCTAACCTACTGAAGAGTCACTTATATAAAATCCACATAGATATGATGAAGTTTAACAAGATTAATGACCACATCTAGAAAGGGATAAAAAAGAAATAGGTTGATAAGCCTTAATCAAAAGAGTAAGAGGAATAAAGCTAATCAAGTAGTTGATGTTGGTGCCTCTCTCTACAATTAAAGGTCCATCTCTATAGCTCAACATAAAAATATAATGGTAAGTTTTTTGTTATTTTGTTTTAAATCATTAGTAGTTAGTTCCAATGACCTATACTAATAAGGAATTTTTATATTTTGTAGGTTTGGGAAATGGAACCCCTCCCCCTACCCCCTAACCTTTGATCTAATGTAAAGGATGAAGAAAAATAAGGTCGGTCATTATGAATGAGAGAGCGCAAGCTATTGCTGTAAGTTAATTACTAACTTAGGATTGAATTGTATATATATTCCTTATCTTGCTAGCTAGTCGATAACATAGATTAAATGTAATTAGAAATGAAAACTATACTAGAAACTATTCCAATTATTTTATAGGGTAATTAAAATTTTGGTATCTCTTATTTATAGTGCAAACTCTAATGAAATCTTGTTAAATTTATAATTTTAATGACATAGTTGAATAATGTTTATTATGTGAAATATATCTAGTTATTTTGAATTATGCAAGAGACTTATCTAGTAAAGGAGGCTGAGCATGAGGTAGAGGTTGATGACAACGTTCTTTATATGGAAGCTTTATATAGGCAAGAATGAGAAAGAGAATGTGTACAATCTCATACACCTTGCTAAGGAGTTTTCCTCATCTTCCTAGTGCCTTGGCTCCTTGGCTCCAGCACCAGACTATGTTCATGTCATTATGGACCTGAAAAAGGAGTAGTAAAGAACTCAAGTTGTTCTATAGAGGCATGAGCAAATGTTCACACAGATGATGAGAGTCATGGTCATGCGTTCAGATTTTATCCCAACCAAGCTGTCACATGGTTCTTCTCACCACCACCAATAGTAGGAGGACCAAGACCACTGGCAACCCCACTCTCTTTTTCTCCCTTCTTTGCATTATTTTCTATTTTTTGCAAATTGTGTAAATTTACTTGTAATATTTTTTGTACATGTTATATATAAAGTCTTTTTATTAATTTTCTTATTTTGATCATTAAATTAGTGTTATGAAAGTTGTCTAATTAGTGAATATTGAATGAATGAAATGGTTAATTTATTATAATTGTCATTTGTTAGGTGTTTTATGAGTTTAGGCTTTTATTAATAAGTTAAGTAAAAAAGGAAAAATTAAATTAAAAATAAATTAGTGACGAACCCATATCGTCGCTTGAGATACCTGAAAATAGGGGTAAATTTTTCACGATTTATAATATTGTTAATTTTTGAAAACATAAAGGGGTGAGCTGTCGTTCATTACCCTGGATCTATGAAAGACCTATCTCATATATGGAGATATGAGAAGGTAGGTTAAAGAAAACGATTAATGAGGAATGTCCAATTGAAAACAGCGGAAGGAATTATTTAAATTGATGCCATATGGTTGAATTTAAAGAGGTTAAACGTCATGAGGATTAATAACTTCAAAATATACTCAAGGTATTTATAGGATGGTACAAGAAAAAGATTTGATGTAAAGAGAAGGGAAAATAATCAAACCATGAAATTTGGAGAATCAGAGCATAACTCGCTCAAGCGAGAGTCATACTCGCTTGAGCGAGACCGAGTGGAGCGCTTGGGCGAGCTATGGCACACGCTGAGCGAAAAGAAGAAAAAGAGTATCAGGGATCATCTCGCTTGAGCGAGCCCTAACTCGCTTGAGCGAGATTCACAGGGTTTGCTTGGGCGAGGCAAGCGAGCGTAAGTAAAATTCGTCCAGAATCTAGCACACATTCACTCGCTTGAGCGAGTGCCACATCCAAAGGCCTTTAGCTCAAGCAAAAATAGTCCAGCGGTAAAATACCTTACTCTTGCTCGGGCGACACCCTGCTCGCCTGAGTGATTTTTCTCCAGTGGCTAACATCTGATGCGTGAGCAACCTCGCTCGAGCGAGGCCCACTCTCGCCTAAGCGAGATTTGGCCAGTGGCCATACACCAATGCAGGGGATTTCTTGCCTGAGCGAGATTCCATCTTGCTTGAGCGAGAATACCAGTAAAAACGCAGATAACAGGGGAATTAAGCAACTCAACATAGCAAAACTCAATTCTAGCCAAATTGGTTAAATTCATCACATCACATACATCATGTTAAGCCTTTAAAACTTGTTCCAAACATCTTACCCATAAATTTTCATTCCTACAAATGAATCATATTCTAATTAAGCTATTTACTATATGTGTTCCATAACATGAAATTCTTATAAAAACCTATATTTATTCATCAATTCTAACTGCATCATGTAACACCCTGAATTTTTAAAATAAAAAGTCAATTAACGAAATAAATATTAAACGTTGTGTGAGGATTAATTGATGTCCCAAAATATTAGAACTAATTAAATTAAGATTTTTAGGGACTGTTGGTGATTTATGAAGACCAGATAAGCCGAAAATAAGCCCGGTTATGATATGGGTGTTGGACGAAGTATCTATGATTGAGATGATATTGGTCAGGGCTATTGAGGATAATATTGGGAGTCTGAATGTATATTCAGAATAATTTTTAGATAAATTATTGAGCCCAAATAAAGAGACTGTTAGTTGTAAAACAATGAAATTCTAATGAATAGAAATAAAAAAATAAAGCAAAAAGCCCAATTTCTTCTCTTTCTTCATGTTTGCTTTTCATTTTTGGCGGCAACATTCCTCTTCTTCTTTCTCTCTATTTCTTCTTCATTTCTTCTCTACCTCTTCCTTATTTTCCTCTTCTTCCAAACCCTAAGCAAAGGTGATCATCCCCTCCTTCATTTTCGCTTTCAAGGAGGTTGGAAGAAGACTAGTGGAGTTGAAGTCTTCTCCTTCTTTCGTTCCATTTTTGTGTGGCATCTTCCCTTTCTTGAACCCACTTTGTTTTTGGGTGTGAGATATGTATACTCACCATTTTATTGAGGTTTTTGGCCATGGGTATGTGTCATTGTACTTTGGGAAGCCATGCATGTGAGTGGGTATATAATAGAAGCATTTAATGCTTATGCCCTAGAGTGGGTTACCATAAATGTGTATATTTATGAGGGGTTAATGATGGAGGTGCATTTATGGTTGGAAGGTGATAAAGGATGATGATGCATTAATAAGTGGTTGGGTTTTTGGTGAAAACCCTAACTATGAGAAATTGGGGAAAATGAATAATATTTGTGCAAGAGAGTGTTTTATAATGGAATGCATGACAATGATGAATATGAACATGGATAAAGGGAGTTGTATGAAGGTTTGGGGTTATAGTTGTTTGTAACCCTTGAATTTAATGAATGTGGCTTGAAGGGAAGGAATTCTCGAAGCCTAATAAATGGTGAAAATGATGCCTATAACATGTCTAGTACATGTTATCAAATGGTAGATGTGATTATGATTAGATAGAATTAAAATGATGTCTTAAATAATTGATTAATTAGGATTTTACATGTATGGTTATGTAGGATCCATTCCGAGCGACGAGGCGGGTGCGTCTTATCAATCAGAATTCTTTTCTTGAGCTAGGAAAGGGGTCTTATGTTCTTAATGCATGAATTTGAATGTTATTTGATTGCCATATGTATTGGTATGCATGTTAGCCTTGCTTGAAATGTTATGAGAAATTGTAATATGGTGTATGGTGTGGATAATGTGTTTGGCAACATGCTTTGATGTATTTAGAATATTCATGGTGGGCTATATGGTGGTGTAAAATGATAAATGATATGAAGTTAGTTATGCTTGTATCCACCATGAATGTAATATGAATATTGATGATGTTGGTGATGATGAATCCACCAAAAGCCTTGTGGTGATATTGGTGATGATGATGACGATGATGTATGACGAGTGGCATGTATAGGATGCATAGAGTGAGAAATGCATATGATCGGCATTTGCATCCATGGCATACTACATAGCTGCCGGTGTTGGAATTTTAGGGGATTCCCCCGGTTGGCCCAGTGGGAGGGCGGCTCTATGCATGAGCAATTTTATATTTCCCCTGTGACTCGGTATGTAAGTCATGAAGCTGTCCATGTTATGCTACGGGGAGCTACATGTGGTTGACCGTTGTGGGGGGTGGCTCTTGATGAGCAGGCGTCCCCGGTGATCCTTGGGATCACAACTGCCATGATATGAATCATGGTTGGCCCGTAACACCGTATGTTGAATATGTTGTATACCGCGGTCATGGTGAAAATGACCAGGTGTTGCAAGATGGGCGATGTGGTTTAGTACTAGTAAAACAATTGGTGAAATGCATGTAAATTTAAGAATAAGTGTACATATTTTACTATTGCAGTAGGGGTATGGTTAGATGATCATACTCAATCCCACATTCGATTTTTGTATTTCCATGGTCAGATATGTAATTGTTGAAATATTCTATTGTGCATATGCATTAGCTTAAGAGCATTTGCATATAGCAAGGAAGTATGCCAAAGGTGATGAGATATGATGATGGATATGATGAGGATGTAACGATATATTTAGACAACATAAAAGATATGAATACCAAATAATAGTTTGTGTAATAGCCAAATTGTGGTGGGACTTAATTATGTATATGTTGTGTACTTTGTCTAAAATGTAATACTACTTGTGATGTATGTATGATGGTGTTGTGATGATAAAGAGTATGGTGAATGGTATGTATGTGCAAAGTATACATGTTTTGATGCATATGTACATAATCACATGGTATTCATATTCATTTCTTTGGAATGTATGACTCACTCTCCTATGTTGTCCATTTTTAGATTTGTGATGCAGGGAAATTGTCGGGAGAGTGGACATTTTGAAGTACATTTTGGTTGAGGAGGTAAATAGTGGTATAGGAAGTGCCTTGGCCGGGGAAATCTAGATTTTTGTATAGCATGTGATGTATATGAATGCATATTTGTTATCTGGATTGTAGATGATGATTTTGAGGGTCATATAAGAAAATTGGACCTTGGTGTATATGGCCAATTTTCATTTATGACCCAAATAATGTAAATAATGAATTATGATGCTTGAGGATGTTGATTCTCATGAATGAATGATGTTTGTTGTGACTTGTAGCATTTTGTGGAGTTTGTGAGATGATGATTTCAAATGATATACATTGAATCAATGATAATTGACTTTGAAATATATAGATAATTGGATGAGAGTATATATACATGGTTGAATGGATATAATGCATTAAGATGGATCAAAATGGTAGGAAATGAGAATCAAGCTGCTAAGTTGTGAAAGAATCACGTTTCTACACAAGTTCTGCAGAACTCGCTCAAGCGAGTGATATTCTCGCTCGAGCGAGACCCTGGTGGAACAGGGGTGTGGTCACTGGCCAAAATTCGCACAAGCGAATGGCCGTCTCGCTCAAGCGAGATTGGACTAGAATCAGTGGTTGGTCACTAGACCATTTTCGCTCAGGCGAAGTGGTCCTGGCTTGGTGAACGCTCAAGCGAGGAGAAGGGAAATAGACACTGGACGATTTTCGCCCAGGCAAGCCTTGTCTTGCCCAAGCGAAAATCGGGCAGAGGGTTCCTAATGTCACTGGAGCAATCTCACTCAAGCGAGATGGAACTCGCTCAAGCGAGATTGGCTCCTGATGCAAACCTCCTCCCTCGCTCAAGCGTTTTGTTGGCTCGCCCAAGTATGGCTTTCGAATCTCGCTCAAGCGAGATAGGGCTCTCTCAAGCGAGAGGAGCCCCTGATGCTTAATCTTCTCTTCGTTCAGCCTCTCCTGGTTTCGCCCAAGCGTTTCTATGCTTACTCGCTGAAGCGAATATGCTGCTTGCTTGAACGAGTAGCTCCCTGATGTAAAAACTTTTATTTTATTTTCAAATGATTAAACCTCCCTTGTATTGAACCCTTTCCTTGCATCATCCAAATAGTATTTTGGGGCATATTGTAAATCTTTGCACTACATGAAATATCTTCTCCTTATTGTCAATCATGCAACTATTAAATTAAATTAATTAATTAATTCTTCCGCTGTTTCCAAATAGAAGTTTATTATGAAATAATTCTTTAACTTACCCTCTCATATCTTCATATATGGGAGTGGCTTTTATAGATCCAAGCGTTGAACTAGACATCTTCACCACTTATTCTCCTTTTCACTGAATAATAATTTTAAAATTATGAAAAATTTCCCCGTATTTTTGGGGCGTCTCAACCTGGTATCAGAGCATTGGTTGCTCTTGATACGATCATGATTAATGTTGTTCATAAATTGTTGCTTGTGATTAGAGCATATAAGTTATAATTGATCGAGATATGATTGTTTACCATTGAATTAAGATTGGTGTCTATGTTGTCTGAGTCCGGCCAAGAGTCCTTACACTATTTACCTTTAATGATGAATATGTTATGGTTATGTATTGAAATTGATATGATTATGTGATGTAGTGCATGATAGACTTATGAGTGCTAAGACCTTTACATCTATAAGTTGAAAAGTCATTGCTTGGCCTAGTTTACTCATGTGTGAGCCATGTTTTAACATATAGGCTTGACATATGGCTGGTAGACCGAATCGTGAGGCTGCTGCTATGGCAAATGCCTTGAATCGATTTGTCGATCTCTTGGAAAGACAAGGCCAGCTGAACGTGGGATAAGGTTCCCAAGGTCTTGATTTATTTCTCAAGAGGAAACCTTCAGAATTTCATGGAGGTTATAAGCCTAAAGATGCGTATGCTTGGAGTAATGATCTGGAAAGGATCTATGCTAGCTTCGAGTGTTCTGAAGCGTAAAAGGTGGAGTATGCAGTCTTTATGATCCGCCATGAAGCCGAAGCATGGTGGCGTCTTACTAGGGGACGCATGATATCTGCTGACGTTCCCTTGGTTTGGGAAAACTTCAAGGTGGAGTTCTTGAAGAAATATTTTCCGGACAGCTATAGAAGTAAGAAAAAGCTTGAGTTTATGGAACTTAAGCAAGGTGGTATGACGGTGGAGGAGAATGCCTCCAAGTTTGAAAAACTTTGTGCGTTTTATCCGCCCTATCAACAAGAGGGTACTAAAGCTTCCAAATGTGTGAAGTTTGAGAATGGATTGAGGCCCGAGATCAAGAGGGCTATCCGACATCAAGAGATAATAAGTTTTCCAACACTTATGAATAAGTGTCGTATCTATGAAGAAGATGATGTGGCTCCTTCGAGTCATGGAAAGCATGAGCCTAAGTTGAAAGGCCAAATCTCTAGTTTCAAGAAGCAAGGTCATTTTAAGAAGAAGTTCTTTTGTGGTGGATCCTCCAATGCTAGAGGACGTGGTGCTGTTAAAGGTGGTTACAGTGGTGGTAACCAAGGTCGTGGAAATATCGAAGGCCTAACTTGCTTCAGGTGTGGTGCTAATCATTTGGCACGAGATTGTCCACAAGATGATATGGTGTGCTACCAATGCAATCAACCGGGGCATATCTACCCTAATTGCCCATTGAATGCAAGGAATGCTAATACCAATACTCCTGTACATATGAATCCTAATGGTAACTGTGGAGGCCATGGTGGCTTTGGAAGCCGTGGCCGTGGAAACAGTAATGGTCATAATGGTGGCCAAAATGGTGGCCGTGGTGGAAATCATAAAGGTGGAAGAAATGGCAATGGTTAAGGAAATGGCCATGGTGGAAGAAATGGAAACCGCAATAGTGGTGATCAACTGCAGGCAGCTGGTAGAGTATTTACAGTTACTGGTGAAGAAGTCGCGCAAGCTGAAGATCTTATCCGTGGTGAGTGTGAAGTCCTTGGTATTTCGGTAAAGGTTATTTTTTATTCTGGTGCTACGCACTCATTTATTTCTGAAGATTGTGTGAGGCGCTTGAGGGTACCTGTGTGTATGATGAAAGGTTCCATATTGGTGACTACACTGACCGGTACTGGTTTAAGATCGCTGACTCGATGTGAGAATGTCGATATGACTCTTAAGGGTCGAAGGTTTGTTGTATCCCTCGTATGTCTGCCTATGAGAAACCTGGATAGGTTATCCAATAACAAAGTCTTGGTGGATTGTCATAACAAGACGGTGATCTTCCCAACTTTGAATGCTGAAGGCTTTGATATGCAAGGTATCTCTCAGCTTTTGATGATGTTCTGTTTGGTTGATGGGAGTGATACGTCCCAGTCTTGTGAAATCCCTATTGTTTTGGAATTTCTCGATGTGTTTCTGGATAAGATTCCTAGATTGCCTCCTCCATGAGAAGTGGAATTCTCTATTCACCTCATTCCTGGCGCTGAGCCTGTTTCTAGAACTCCTTATAGGATGTCTCCTATGGAGTTGACCGAGCTGAAGAAGCAAGTCGAGGAATTACTTGAATGGGAGTTTATTCGCCCAAGTGTGTCTCCTTGGGGTACTCCTGTGTTGTTGGTGAAAAAGAAGGATGGAAGCATGAGATTGTGCGTTGACTATCACCAACTCAACAAGCTAACTATTAAGAACAAATATCCTCTTCCTCGTATTGATGATCTTTTGGATCAGTTGAAGGGTGTTGTGGTATTCTCTAAGATTGACTTACGTTTCGGATATCACCAAATTCGGGTGAAGACCGAAGATATTCTGAAAACTGCCTTCCGAATGCGATATGGACACTATGAGTATGTATTGATGCCATTTGGAGTGACGAATGCTCCTACGATTTTCATGGATTACATGAATCGCATTTTCCACGAGTATCTTGATCAATTCATCGTGGTGTTTATTGATGATATTTTGGTGTAGTCCAACAGTCATGAAGAGCATGAAAGACATCTTCGTCTTGTATTGACCATTCTTCGAGAGAAAGAATTGTATGCCAAGCTTTCTAAATAAGAATTCTGGATGGGTGAGATTTCTTTTCTTGGACATGTGATTTCCGGTGATGGAGTTGTCGTTGATAGATCGAAAGTTGAAGCTGTAATGGCTTGGGAAAGACCGACGTCCGTAACGGAGATAAGAAGCTTTCTAGGTCTTGCTGGTTACTATCAAAGGTTCATTGAAGGATTTTCCCGTTTAGCCTTACCATTGACGAAGTTGACTCGTAAGAATCAACCTTTCGTGTGTAATATGTGAAGAAAGTTTCCAAGAGTTGAAGTTAAGACTTACTACCGCACCGGTCTTCGCATTGCCCGATTTGACGGATGACTTTGTGGTGTACTGTGATGTATCTAAGCTTGGTCTTGGATGCGTGTTGATGTAAAAGAAGCGTGTCATAGCCTATGCGTCAAGACAATTACAACCGTATGAGATTAATAATCCGACACATGATCTTGAATTGGCGGTGGTGGTGTTTGCTTTGAAGCTACGACGACATTACTTGTATGGTTCTAAATTCGTGGTCTTTAGTGACCATAAGAGCCTTAAGTATTTGTTTGACCAAAAGGAACTGAATATACGCCAACGAAGATGGATGGAATTTCTAAAAGATTATGAGTTTGAATTGAGGTATCATCCCGGAAAGGCAAATGTGGTTGCCAATGCTTTGAGCCGAAAGTCATTGCATATCTCTATGATGATGGCGAAAGAGATGGAGTTGATAGAACAATTTAGAGATTTGAATGTGGGCGTGGAGACATATACTTCCAAGAAAATGTCACTTGAAATGTTGAAAGTCACAAATGAGTTTCTTGAATATGTAAAGGTACAACAACCGAATGATGAGTATTTGATTAAAATGAAGAAGACCCAAGAGAAAGGAAAGGATTTGTTCCTGGTGGAAGGCCAAGATAGCATTTGGCGTGTGAAGGGCCGATTTTATGTTCCCTCAAGTGGTAATGTGAGAAAATGTGTACTTGAGGAGGCTCACAAAAGTGTATTGAGTATTTATCCTGGTTCTACCAAGATGTATCAAGACTTGAAGAAGAATTTTTGGTGGCCTGGCATGAAGCGTGATGTGGCGAACTTTGTAGCCTCTTGCCTTGTTTATCAGAAGGCGAAGGTCGAGCATCAAAGACCATCTGGTTATTTAAGACCTTTGGAGATCCCTGTTTGGAAGTGGGATAGCATAGCTATGGATTTTGTTTCTGGACTACCCAGAACTCATGCTGGAAACGATGCCATATGGGTAATTGTGGATCGATTGACGAAGTGTGCTCACTTCTTGCCCATGAATATGAAGAGTTCTTTGGAGAGATTGGCACAATTATATATAAAGGAGATTGTTAGGTTGCATGGTGTGCCGTCTAGTATCATATCTGACCGTGATCCTTGGTTTACTTCTCGATTTTGGGGAAGTTTGCATAATGAATTGGGTTCTAAGTTGAAGCTTAGTTCCACTTATCATCCGCAAACCGATGGATAATCCAAAAGGATGATACAAAGCCTTGAAGATTTGTTGAGGGCTTGTGTTCTTGATCACGGTGGATGTTGGGAGAGATTCCTGCCATTGATTGAATTCACATATAACAATAGCTACCATAGCTCTATTGGTATGGCTCCCTATGAGGCACTTTATGGAAGAAAATGCAGAACGCCTCTATGTTGGTTGGAGACTGGTGAAAATTTGGCCTTAGGGCCGAAGATTGTTCAGGAGACTACAGAGCAGATTAGAAAGATACAAGAGAATATGAAGATTGCTCAGGATCAACAGAAGAGTTATTATGACAAGAGGCATAAACCCCTTGAGTTTCAAGTGGGTGATCATGTATTCCTGAAGGTCTCACATGATAAAGGGATTGGAAAGGCGTTGAAGAGTGGAAAGTTGAGCCCTAGATTTATTAGACCTTACGAGATTTTGGAGCGGATTGGCAACGCTGCTTATCGGATTACACTCCCTCTGCATCTTGCTAATCTACATAATGTATTTCATGAATCTCAGTTGAGGAAATATGTCCATGATCCTCTACATGTGATTCCTATGGATGACGTCGATGTACGTGATGATTTATCTATTCCTCCTGTTTCTATTTGTATTGTAGAGCGTTCCGTAAAGAGATTATGGAACAAGTTGGTACCTTTGGTGAAGGTCGCTTGGAAGCACGGAAATGTGGAGACGTTCACATGGGAGTATGAGGACGACATCAAAGAGCGATACCCCGATGTATTCGAATCTGGTATGTTAAATTTCAAGGACGAAATTTTCTTTTTGGTGGGGTGGATTGTAACACCCTGAATTTTTAAAATAAGGATTCAATTAATGAAATAAATATTAAACGTTATGTGAGGATTAATTGATGTCCCAAAATATTGGAACTAATTAAATTAAGATTTTTAGGGACTGTTGGTGATTTATGAAGACCAGATAAGTCGAAAATAAGCCCGATTGAGATATGGGTGTCGGACCAAGTATCTCTGATTGAGATGATATTGGTCAAGGCTATTGAGGATAATATTGGGAGTCTGAATGTATATTCGGAATAATTTTCAGATAAAGTATTGAGCCCAAATAAAGAGCCTGTTAGTTGTAAAACGATGAAATTCTAATGAATGGAAATAAAAAAATAAAGCAAAAAGCCCAATTTCTTCTCTTTCTTCACGTTGGCTTTTCATTTTCGGTGGCAACATTCCTCTTCTTTTCTCTCTATTTCTCCTTCATTTCTTCTCTATCTCCTCTTCATTTTCCTCTTCTTCCAAACCCTAAGCAAAAGTGATCATCCCCTCCTTCATTTTCATTTTCAAGGAGCTTGGAAGGAGACTAGTGGAGTTGAAGTCTTCTCATTCTTCCCTTCCATTGTTGTGTGGCACCTTCCCTTTCCTGAACCCACTTTGTTTTTGGGTGTGAGGTATGTATACTCACCATTTTACTGAGGTTTTTGGCCATGGGTATGTGTCATTGTACTTTGGGAAGCCATGCATGTAAGTGGGTATATAATAGAAGCATTTAATGCTTATGCCCTAGAGTGGGTTACCATAAATGTGTATATTTATGAGGGGTTAATGATGGAGGTGCATTTATGGTTAGAAGGTGATGAAGGATGATGATGCATTAATAAGTGGTTGGGTTTTTTGGTGAAAACCCTAACTATGAGAAATTGGGGAAAATGAATAATATTTGTGTAAGAGAGTGTTTTATGAAGGAATGCATGACAATTATGAACATGAACATGGATAAAGGGAGTTGTATGAAGGTTCGGGGTTATAGTTGTTTGTAACCCTTGAATTTAATGAATGTGGCTTGAAGGGAAGGAATTCCTGAAGCCTAATAAGTGATGAAAATGATGCCTATAACATGTCTAGTACATGTTATGAAATGGTAGATGTGATTATGATTAAATAGAATTGAAATGATATCTTAAATAATTGATTAATTAGGATTTTACATGTATAGTTATGTAGGATCCATTCCGAGCGATGAGGCGGGTGCGTCTTATCAATCAGAATTCTTCTCTTGAGGTAGGAGAGGGGTCTTATATTCTAAATGCATGAATTTGAATGTTATTTGATTGCCATATGTATTGGTATGCATGTTAGCCTTGCTTGAAATGCTATAAGGAATTGTAATGTGGTGTATGGTGTGGATAATGTGTTTGGCAACATGCTTTGATGCATTTAGAATATTCATGGTGTGTTATATGGTGGTGTAAAATGATCAAGGATATGAAGTTATGCTTGTATCCACCATGAATGTAATATGAATGTTGATGATGTTGATTGAGATCCATTGTAATGCCACACAAATGTTTAAACTAATGAGAATAACCAAAGATAATGAATCCACTAAAAGCCTTGTGGTGATGTTGGTGATGATGATGACGATGATGTATGACGAGTGGCAAGTATAGGATGCATAGAGTGAGAAATGCATATGATCGGCATTTGTATCCATGACATACTGCATAGCTGTCAGTGTTGGAATTTTGGGGGATTCCCCCGGTTGGCCCAGTGGGAGGGCGGCTCTATGCACGAGCAATTTTATATTTCCCCTGTGACTCGGTGTGTAAGTCACGAAGCTATCCATGTTGTGCTACGGGGAGCCGCATGTGGTGGACCCTTGTAGGGGTGGCTCTTGATGAGCAGGTGTCCCCGGTGATCCTTGGGATCACAGCTGCCATGATATGAATCATGGTTAGCCCGCAACACTATATGTTGAGTATGTTGTATACCGCGGTCATGGTGAAAATGACCAGGTGTTGCAAGATGGGCGATGCGGTTTGGTACCAGTAAAATAATTGGTGAAATGCATGCAAATTTAAGAATAAGTGTACACATTTTACTACTGTAGTAGGGGTATGGTTAGATGATTATACTCGATCCCACATTCAATTTTTGTATTTCCACAGTCAGATCTGTAATTGTTGAAATATTCCATTGTGCATATGCATTAGATTAAGATCATTTGCATATAGCAAAGAAGTATGCCGAAGGTGATGAGATATGATGATGGATGTGATGAGGATGTAACAATATATGTAGACAACATAAAAGATATGAATACCAAATAATAGTTTGTGTAATAGCCAATTTGTGGTGGGACTTGATTATGTATATGTTGTGTACTTTGTCTAAAATGTAATGTTACTTGTGATGTATATATGATGGTGTTGTGATGATAAATAGTATAGTGAATGGTATATATGTGCAAAGTATACATGTTTTGATGCATATGTACATAACCACGTGGTATTCACATTCATTCCTTTGGAATGTATGACTCACTCTCCCATGTTGTCCATTTTTAGATCTGTGATGCAGGGCAATTGTGAGGAGAGTGGACATTTTGAAGTACATTTTGGTTGAGGAGGTAAATAGTGGTATAGGAAGTGCCTTGGCCGGCGAAATCTAGGTTTTTGTATAGCATGTGATGTATATGAATGCTTATTTGTTATCTAGATTGTAGATGATGATTTTGAGGGTCATGTAAGAAAATTGGACCTTGGTGTGTATGGCCAATTTTCATTTATGACCCAAATGATGTAAATGATGAATTATGATGCTTGATGATGTTGATTCTCATGAATGAATGATGTGTGTTGTGACTTGTAGCATTTTATTGAGTTTGTGAGATGATGATTTTAAATGATATACATTGAATGAATGATAATTGACTTTGAAATATGTAGATAATTGGATAAGAGTATATATACATGGTTGAATGGATATAATGCATTAGGATGGATCAAAATGGTAGGAAATGAGAATCAAGGTGCTAAGTTGTGAAAGACTCACATTTCTGCACAAGTTTTGCAGAACTCGCTCAAGCGAGTGATATTCTCGCTCGAGCGAGACCCTTGTGGAACAGGGGTGTGGTCACTGGCCGAAATTCGCTCAAGCGAATGGTTGTCTCGCTCAAGCGAGATTGGACTGGAATCAGTGGTTGGTCACTGGACCATTTTTGCTCAGGCGAAGTGGTCCTGGCTTGGTGAACGCTCAAGTGAGGAGAAGGGAAATAGACACTGGACGATTTTCGCCCCGGCGAGCCTCGTCTCGCCCAAGCAAAAATCGGGCAGAGGGTTCCTAATGTCACTGGAGCAATCTCGCTCAAGAGAGATGGAACTCGCTCAAGCGAGATTGGCTCCTGATGCAAACCTCCTCCCTCGCTCAAGCGTTTCCCTGGCTCACCCATGTATGGCTTTCGAATCTCGCTTAAGCGAGATGGGGCTCGCTCAAGCGAGAGGAGCCCCTGATGCTTAATCTTCTTTACGCTTAGGCTCTCCTGGTTTCGCTCAAGCGTGTCTATGCTTGCTCGCTCAAGCGAATGTGGTGCTCGCTTGAGCGAATAGCTCTCTGATGCACACAATTTTATTTTATTTTCAAATGATTAAACCTCCCTTGTATTGAACCCTTTCCTTGCATCATGTAAATAGTATTTTGGGGCATATTATAAATCTTTGCATTACATGAAATATCTTCTCCTTAATGTCAATCATGCAACAATTAAATTAAATTAATTAATTAATTAATTCTTCTGCTGTTTCCAAATAGAAGTTTATTATAAAATAATCCTTTAACTTACCCTCCCATATCTTCATTTATGGGAGTGGCTTTTATAGATCCACGTGTTGAATTAGACAGCTTCACTATTTATTCTCCTTTTCACTGAATAATAATTTTAAAATCGTGAAAAATTTTCCCATATTTTCAGGGCGTCTCATCATACATCATTTTCATTATCCAACCAAGGTTAAGGTCACTAATGAAAATGAGCCATAAATACTAGGATCTCATTTTCCTACATGACCTCCAAATTCATCAGTATCTATTCATCATCCATACAAGTGTCTACATCAATCCCTAGCTATACAAAACATTCATTATAACTATATACATTACAAAAATCCACGTAGAAGCCACAAACTCAAACAATTGCCGGCCAAGGCATTCTTTACCCCAAAATAGACTTCCTTCACACCATTTCTCCACATAAAAGCTCCATGGGCAACCCTACAACGTAAGCACTAAAAAGGTAGACCACATGGAGAGTGAGTATATTTCCTGAATGATGAAAATTCAATAATTTGTGATAACATACATATGAATGCAAGATTGAACGTCTCCTCCTCGAAAGGAGTTCAAATGACACAAGAATCCATCATACATCCAATTCATTTAACATACATATTCATCAAGATTCATATAACCACACCAACGAATAGCACAATTACAATTAGTGATCAAAGAGAGTCCCACATACTCCTCACATATCTTCCTCGACGGGATATCACATTATGCCATGCTCCTATGGCTAATGCACATGCTAGTGTTTAAGATGCATATGCACGGATCCGATTTCTTTTCATCAGGTGATCGCAACCACCATAATCATTCATTCATTCTCATTGGTTTCCTGCCTCACAAGGGGTACTCCCTCTAGCAGCCTCGCAAGGTGCTTTCTCGTGATTGCAACCACGTTCAACAATTCATAATGGTTTCCCGCCTCACAAGGGGTACTCCCGCCTCATGATCGCAACCACGGGCATTCATTCTTAACACCAGGTGATCGCAACCACCGGCTCAATTTCACAGGAACTCGCAAGCCTTTTATATTTCAAACATCAAGTGATCGCAACCACTTATCAACATCATCATAATATGCATGCCATGCTATGTATGCAACAATCCTTATGCATGCTTCAATCCTCATATGGATTATCTCACCCTCTCATCTAGGGTACCACTCATACTTAATCATAATATTCATTTCATATCATCCAATACATATATATATATACACCATTTCAAAATCAACCTTCGCAGCTTCAATTCTCTATTTCATATCACACACCTATAGCACTACATCCATTCAAGGAGTAACATACAACATGGCACCAATACATATATTATCAACATACAAGATTTCATGCATTTAGAAAATACACCCCTCTCCTACCTCACGAGAAGTAGACTTCCGGGTTTAATGTTCCCGCCTCACAAGTGTTATCAAATCCTACATCAATCAATTATAGGACCACATCAATCATTCATTCAAACAGCATTTCAACATACATCTACACATATATGTACACATGATTCTCATCATGTAGAGGCTATTTACAAGTTTTATTCATTTGCCTAATTAGGCTTTGGGAATTCTTTCCCTTAAATCATCATTCATTATCATCAAGGCAACAACATGATTAGTTAGGTTACCCCATTTACCATCCTCACATTTAACTCATTCTAAGTGGGTTTTCATTTATGGTTTCCAACCACCATCTCCAATCATCATTAATGGTTATACTTCAACATTAATAACATTCCTATCTTCAGTTATTGCCTTTCCCACTCACATTACCCATTTCCCCCAATTTCATAAGTTAGGGTTTCATTAAAGCTCAAACATTTCATAAATACACTTCAATATTCCTCATTCTTCAACCCCATTTTCATGCACCTCATTTATTGCTCATGAATGTTCATATTTATTTCACCCCACCTTAGGGTTTTGCATTTAATGGTTCCTTTCACTACCCTCATGCATTTAATACTCTCCCAAGCCTTAGCAATCCATATTCTAGGGTTCAACCACCATTAAAATAAGGAAGAGCTTACCTTAATCAAGAAGCAAAAATAGAAGCCAAGGGAGAAGATGGTGAACACAAAAATGAAGGAGAGGAAAGGGAAGACTTCAAACACCCAATGCTCCTCCTTGCTCCAATAGTGGACGGAAATAAGAGAGAAGAAGAAGCACCAAGCTTTCCTTAGGTGTATAAGGGAGAAGAAGGTGAAAGAGGTGAGTGGGAAATGAGAGAAGGAAGAAGAAGTGTGTTAGCATAAGGGGGAGACAGAGGGTAACGAGAAATGAGAGTGAAAAGGTGAGTCTTTGTTTTTAAATTTTCAATCTTTCATTAAATTCTTTCGTTTTTGAACAAACAGGCTCTCTGATTGGGCTCAATACCTTATCTAAAAATTAATCCGAATACATATTCAGAATCCCAGTAATATTCTCTACAGCCCTGACCAACGGCATCTCAATCAGAGATACTTGGTCCGTCACTCATATTTTATCCAGGTCAGTTTTCTGCTTATCCAGTCCCAATAAATCACTAACAGTTTCCAAAAATTTTAATTAAATTATTTTCAATATTTTGGGACATTAAATAATTCACATTTAATTATTCAATATCTATTTCCTTAAATTAATTCTCTATTTTTGAAATTTAGGATGTTACATCGCTAGTATGATGTATATGCCATACATGTTAGTGACAAACCCACATCCTTCCATTAGCAATGACTACCATTTATCATTAACACCAGTAACCATTGGTATTTAGCGTCAGTTGGGTCTTGTTGCTAATGTGTTTACCACTTACCCTAGACAACCATTTCCCAACGCTTTAGCCATGGACTTGTGCCCAAAACTTTAGTGACGTGCCTACTCTCATCCCTAACGTGTTTTGAATATAATTATTAGTGACGAGATTTGAGACGAGGGGTGTAAGTTGTCACACCCCGATTTCCCAGACTCGAATCCAGAAGTAATCAAGATAAATAGTTAATAAAAATATGGGTAAATTTTTCACGATTAAAAGAATTCCAAAAACACCCAACAATTACATTAAGACCTAGACCACAGAAAATCGAAGAGTGAGATATATGAAATTTACTTATGGTTCTTAAGATAAATTGCCTATAAGTGTATACAAAAATAATAGAGTCTACAACAGAAAAAGAATCTGTATACAGGGCACACGCCTAGTTCCATATATGAAGATATAAGAAAAGGCTCGGCAAAGCATCATAAGCCTAATAGGTCACGATCAACCTTACACGTAAGTCATAGACATGCAATGCCTAGAATATACATATATATATATATATATGGTCATGCAACACCCATCTCCAACATCCATATTCCACAATTGACCACGTTCAATTTAACCTTAAAATCATGTATCATCAACACTTATACATACCCAAAAGGATCACACATCCAACGTCATTACATTCATCAAATGGATATGAATTCCAATACGCCAAATATCACTAAATCATTCACATATATGGTCGTTTACAATAGATCCTTCAATATCAATAATTATTAACACTATTATGTACATTTTATTCACAATACAATAAATTACAATTGCTGCCGGCCAAGGCATTCCATTACCACTATTTACCTTCTCCAAGCTTTACTTTAAAACACCTCATCATCCCATGATATTCCTACATCAATGCTAAAATGGACAAGATGGGAGAGTGAGTTATACATTTCAAATGACAAATATGAATACAATTCAGATTATGTGCATATGCATATCAACGTCATGTGTACTTTGCTTAAATCATCAATAGTCATCATAATTTCTCATTTCAACAATATATACGTATATCATATTCATCGATCAACTCTAAGCAAAGCAAGCACATATACACATCATTTCTCAATGTCACAATAGACCAAAACCATTATCATCAACCATACACAAGCATGCCCTTCATCATATCGGGTCAACACACACATCATCATCATGTACAATATCTTTTCATTGTATTCATATTTTACATGTTGTCTTTAGGTATTCATTTACCCATGTCATCATCAACATCAATCATCATCATATAACAACACCTTTGGCATATCTCTCTACTATATGCAAATGCTCTTAGACTAATGCATATGCACAATGGAATCGATAACAATTGCGGATCCGACTGTGGGAAATAACATTATATCAAATGTGGGTCAAACATAGGTGTGCCACTATGCCCCTACTACAGTAGTAAATGTGTACACTTATATCTCAAATCATGCATGCATAACATCATATTTTACTTGTACTAAACCACTATCACCCATATGTAGCACTAGTCACCCCGTGACTTGCGGATCAACAACATGGCCTCACTTGCCAAGAGTGCTACGGGCCCCTCCCGAACACACATCAAGAGAGCCATGCCCCGTCGAACACCGAGGTAACTTGCACATCACAGAGTCGTCCCCATTGAGTTGTCACATTGTTTAATGCATATGCAATGGATCCATTTCGAAACAATTCATATAACCTATGCGCACATGGTTTCTTAAGTGATTGCAACCACTTATAATTAATTAAGCATATGTCCCCCACACATAGGGTCTATTTCATCAAATTCTGCATGATCTTTATCATTGTGATCGCAACCACATTTATTAATCTCATCTTGGTTTCCCCCACGCATAGGGTACTCCGCTCATATAGTCCCGCAAGACCATTCTCATTTCAATACAAAGGTACTCATTTCAGTCTGTCATATGATCGCAACCACAAACTCATTCCCCCACGAATAGGGTACTCATTCTCATCTAGTCCCGCAAGACTTTCATCATTTCAATATATTGGTGATCGCAACTTCCTTTATTCATTCACATATTGGTTTGCCCCACGCATAGGGTACTCCCCTCATATAGTCCCGTAAGACCTTTCATTATGATCGCAACCACATTCAAGATGTTATGCCATGCATGCCATGAATACAATAATGCAACAATGCACATGTAAAATCTTAACCTCATAAGGATCTCTCACCCACTTACTTAGGGTATATCTATGTATTTTAAATTCAGCCATACAATTAGTGGTACGCAACCAATTTCAAAGCCCCTCAAGGCATATCATTCACATAATTTGCTTTACAATAGCCAAGAATTCACATTGACATCAATCCACGCATGGAAATCAAAAGCATGCCAATCCTCATAACATTAATCCACGCATGGAAACCAACAAGGCATATTAATAAGTATATTTCAATTTCATATCACCATATACTTGTCAATACAATTCAAATTACACATACAAGATCACACTTGTATCAAACACAATGACATCGTAATCATCAATAATAGCAAGCATCATTTAATCAAGGGTATGTTCAACAATAATGTCCTCTTTCATTTAACATCAATATTCGTTACTCAACATGTGTGGTAACCTACATACACCCATAACAACACTTGTCTTTATTCGTCATCAACAATTTCCATCGGGTGTAATTTCAATTAACAATTGTAAGTTCATCTTGCATTAATCATAATTGTCAATAATATTCATCTTTGTTCATTGCTTATATTAACACATTGCCATTCAAATGTCCCCTCATTAGTTTCATCATCAATCAAGGGTGTGTGTCATACAACCATATCATTTAACTTCTACCATTATTCATCATAACTTATCAATAGTGGTAAAGCATACATGTTTTCATAACATGACATAGGCACACCCATACTTTGCTAAAGCCTTAACCCATTATCAATCACCACTAAGACACATCACAGTTATATACCTTTAATACAATCTCTTGTTTTTCATATAATAAAAGGGTTTTCGATATTAACAAGCACTTGGCAACTTTGAAAAACCAAGGTATACGAGGGACATGACAATATCATTATGCATCGATTGCTAAAACGTCTTAAAAATGTGTACAACCGATTGCATATACGTGTCAAGGCTCAACAATGCCAAACAACATCAAAACTTATGAATTTCATGAAAACAAGGCCATGAATCGATTTAAACACTCCATGAATCGATTCCTATGTGTTTGGAATTCAAAACAGTCAAAACAACAGTTCATGAATCGATTCATGCCTCGTATCAATCGATTTAAGCCATTCCAAAAGCCTCTGAATAGATTCAAGGGGTCATGGGAATCGATTTAGGCTATTCGAGGGGCTCAGGAATTGATTCCCACATTCAGTGAATCGATTCCCACAATTCTAGAACACACCCAGGGGCAAACAGTGTTAGTGAATCCCTAAGCATGAGCAGCGGAAAAATAAAAGGGATTCCATAGGATTTGCAAGGTTCCGTGTTTCAAAGCATAAAACAATCTCGAAATTCATTTTGGATTACCTCTTGAAGAACTCCGAAGCAGTCGTAGCCTCGTCCTTTAGGAGTCCACACGAGCACTCCCACCAGAATCGCAACACTTGCCAACTGCTAGTTTGACGGCGTGTAGCTCTTGCAACTTTTGCGAATTTGTGTCTCACTTGAGTGAACGGCCTATGAGCATCTTATGCTCTATTTATAGGCTTAGGTTTGACCTAATTTGTTCTCTCTAAAAGTGGGCTCCTTACTCATTCCAAATGAGTTAGGCCCAATAGCTTTATTTTAGTCCAACTAAAATAAGACAACATTTTCTGATGGGCTTACTCTATGTGTGTGACCCTATAGGTAAAATACCCTGTCATATTAATAATAAACTATTTTATTATTAATATAAAATAAGAGCGGCATCTAGCAATGCATCATTATGTCCGAATATTATCAACATAACCTATAAGTGATAATAATTTTTTTATAATATGTTTATTCCTTTTGTCACGATATCCTAATTGGGCCCAAGGCATGGTCGCGTCATCCTTGTACGACACAATTTATTTTACTTGATACCGGAGTAGACTGGATCCGAATAAATATCTAATATTTATTCTTTCTAGCATGGCCATGCGTTTTCTTAGTCTTACTCCATCAAGTGGCCTATGGATATCACTCCTGTCACATAGGAGAGACAAATCCCATCTACATCACTCATATCCCTCTGCATAATTTGTTCATTGCCTAATCACAACCTTTATAGTCCTCTTGTTACAGAAGACGTTTAATTGTATTAAAACAATAAACTCCTCATGTAGGAATCATAGTGACTTCAGGTCGAAGGACTACATATACCATTATCACATTGAGAATCGTTTATGACAATCATGTAACGATCCATGCAACGTTCTCATGGTGGGTCTGTCCAGTACATCATTACTCTTAATGTGTACCTGTGTGAAGACTCGATATCATCTATATCTATGATCTGTGAGATCAGGTTATCAGTACACTCACACACTAGTCTCAGTGTATTTACATGTCCCCATGTAAATACTTGACTAGGGACATTTTAGGAATAATTTTTATATGACCTATTACTCCAAGGATAAATATGTTTTAAAACAATTTTAAACTGAAATATTTATTCTATTGATAAGTAGAAAAATGATACAAATGAAGAAGCATAAAAGCTCATAGTGCATACACCAACAAACAGCAGCTCATGAATCGATTCCCACATTGTGCGAATCGATTCATGACAGTAATTATGCAGAAGTTGCCCCAAAAAGCTATAAAATCTAACTTCTAACCACTTTATCCTTTTCATATGAAATCCAATGGCCACCAAATTTTAACACCGCCTAATATACATCATTTATGGCACGTAGTCACTAGTTGCACTCAAAATTCCCAAAAATGAAGGACTTATGTGCATAAATGTGTTTAGTCTGTTTTAAGGTATTTTTGTGCAACACAAGGTCAATTCCCAATGGAATTGGCCCATTCCAGTTTCTACAAGTTATAATTCATGCATAGGGGCTATTGAAACTATTTTGTTGCATCCAAACATACCAAAACCATTATAGCCCTACCAATTCCTTAATTATGCATAAACCACATGAACATAACTTCATAAATTTAACAATTCATCCATCCATGGATTTCCATCAACAAATACATCATGCCCATCAAAGGGTCTTGGAAACTTTCATTGTCATCAATCACACATATGATTCTCAAAATCAATGGTTTGCCAAGCATGTCATTCATCACATAACTAACATAACTACAGCAAGGCAAGCATGAGCATTGTCATATACATTAATCATCAATTATTCAACTCATGCATTTGAAATGCAAACTCCTCTCCTACTCAAGAGAAGAACGACGATTCGCATATCTCGATCTTTCCATCTTATTTCCTGAAATATCATCTACACTCACATACATACATATATATATATATATTCAATCAATCAAGCCATCTCAAGGCATCATCACAAATTCAAATAATTGTAAACATATCTCAAGGCTTAATATTAAGTCCTAGCTTTGTCAAAACACCAATTTAACACAATTGTGTTAGGTTTCGGGAATTCTTTTCCTAAAACCAAGATTTTCTAAATCTTAAGGGTAAGCCACACCCAATATCACATCCTTCATCAAAAGGCGTCCAATATTACCTAATCCATCCAAATGTCATTATTGTCATCCAAAATTCAACATAGCTATCTTAGCCTCCATTAACCATCATCAATCAACAATTCCAAATGGCACTCATCATGGTCTAAGACTTCATCAAACCATAATTTCAATTCATTAATCCATCACAAACATTATGGTTTAGTGCTCACACACCTTATGTCACATTTACAATAATACTTATTTATAGGTTTTACCATCTATGGTCCTCTACCATTTTAATCAACACTCAACCTCAAATATCATTCATCCACTTTCAATTCGACCCTCCTAGTCACAATATATACATTTTTCCTAAATTCTTAGGGCTAGGGTTTTCATAAAAAATCCAACAACCATTACTAATAACCATCAACCATCATCATTAACAACATCCACATACAAAATATCATGGGTTTACACTTAAAATCATTTCTCACAACATCATTACTCATTTCCCCTAATTCCTAGAGTTAGGGTTCCATTAAAACTCAACAATTACCCTTATCACTCACCATCTTCCACCATTTGTGATGCCATTTTTGTGTACACATGTACACTCTCACAAAACCACACATTTATCATACCCCACCTCAGGGCTTTGCATAAAAATGGTTGCTAATCCATAACCCATATATACATTACACTCTCCCAACAAATAAAATCATAACCAATGGCATAAACTCAATAAAAATGGTGAGGAATTTACCTCAAGCCAAGAAATGAGTGAGCATCCAAGAGAGGGAGAATTGGTGATGAAATTTGAGGGAGAAGAAGGGGGAGCTTCCAACCAACATCATCTCCTTCAAGCTCAATGGAGAAAAACAAAATGGAGGAGGGAGAAGGGGAACACCATCATCTTGTTGGGTTTTAGAGGGGAAGAAGATGAAAAGAATGGGAGAAGAAAAGATAAGAAGTGTTTTATAACATGCAGGATCTCCGTTCGGGCTCAATGCCCTATCCAGAAATTATTCTGAATATATATTCAGATTCCCCATAATATTCTTAACAGTCCTTACCTATGGCATCTCAATCGGAGATACTTGGTCTGATACCCATATTTTAATAGGGTATAATTTCATCTCATTAAGTCTCAACTAATTATGAATAACCATAATAAATCCCCATTTAATTATTTCTAAATTTTTAGGACATGAATCAGCTTAAATATAATTATTTACTATTTATTCCTTTCAATTAATCATTTTTATAAATTTTGGGATGTTACAATCTACCCACCTAAAAAGAAATTTCGTCCTCGAAATTTAATCTGAACATATGTATCATAAGGCCATACTTCAAGCCGCACACCAACAAGGTATAATGTCATCATAAAATAGTGTTGGACTTCTCAAATTTCAACAGGACATGATTATCCTCATTCCTTTTTCCCAAACATAAAATTTTCTATATCCAAAGTGGGTCACATATCATCGATCATAACTTATCCAACATGGCTCATATGTTCATATTCAGTACGACTAGATAGATTCAATGTATTCATAATAAGCAGTTACAATCCTACATCTGCCCTTCCTATAAATCCCTGCATACAACATACAAGAAGGTGTCCCAATCCCGTAGTGGTTACCATGAAAACATGAGGTTGGCGTAAAAGTGTACGCTGCCACAATGCCTATGGCATGTAGAGTCATATCAGGACAAGTACCTTGTATTCTTATTGCTCACCTACTCAAATAATATTAATTTACGAAAGACTTAGTGACAATTCACACCAGTCCATAACCATCATACTTATATCACATCCTTATTACTTATTATCTTGCATAAATCGTGCTATACTAATTGTCAAATATCAGTTACCATCACCACAAATTGGTATGTTAACAATGGACTTCTAGTCATCACAGGGTAAATACCCCATCACCGGGCTTCATCCATCCAGAAGCCACAATCAAATGGCCTAAAAATCCTTTATTTCATCCACATAGCACGAGCCATAAACCAATTCAAGCCTAAATGAATTACCAAACTCACATTAAGTATGTAATCTCAAGGTTATAACAAAGTCCACAATTGCATAACAGGCTTCCGCATCAGTGAATCTCTTCACTGACCACAACACAATCCATAAGCTGGACGTACAACCCATATCATATCACATCACTACATGGTTTCTATCACCAATATATCTCTTTTAGAATAAAAAGGAAGGGTATGACAGGCTCAATTTTTTCTTTACCAACCCAAAATCATATTTGTTGTCGTAACTTCATATCATAGTCCATCATTAATCTAATAATCACAATATCAAGGGCATACAATTTAGCCCAAAGTCATGCCATAAACACTTATAACATAGCCAATACCAAATCATACCCCAAATTCAACATTATAATTCACCCCCTGTTCAGGGATCACATCCATTATTTATGTTTCTTTTTATGACGGCTCCAGCCTCAACAATTTATTTCATATTTGATTTTACTATGGCTCATTTTACCGCAAAGTTAAATAGATCATTAGACTTAGAAAGTCCAAGGGTTACCTAGTACCCATTGTGGAATACTTCCACAACACAAGCACCATTAGGCATCATTCATCAAAATAGCATAAGTCTAGACCACCATAGGGTCTAATTCCATAAGATTTGATTATACAAGATTATACCAAGTCACACTGGGGTACTACACTTGGTGGATCATAATTAAATTAATCATTCACTCAATTCTCACATATACAAAGATCAAGTCTAACCCCAATTGGGTGCATACACAATTTTCACATTTCATCATCTTATCACGTATTCATGTTCTCAATCTAGGGAGACATAACAATTCAATTGAATCATATATATATATATATAGTTTCCGTGCCCAAGGACATAAAGTCCATCTTTCACAAAAAGCACCATCAATCATTTTAATTCATAGATACCTAAATTAGGGAATTCTTTCATCATCATTACTCAATCAATTTTAGCACATGAACTACTCAAATTCAATAAACGCACTTTGGCTATGAGCCATAAGCGTGACTCATACAAGAGACCTAACCAATTAATTCAATTTTCACTATATAACAAGGTCTCTGTTAGGGAATCCCATCAGGGTCAAGCAGCGGAAACACAAAGGATTCCTAAAAATAAGGATTGCAAATACAAATGTCTCAAAGCATTATGTAATTAAAGTTTTGATTTAGGGATTACCTCTTGTAGACACACAACGAGTTCCTCAATCGAAATAATTATAGCTTCGCCCTTAGGAGTCCACATGAGCACTCCCACTAGAAAACCAAAGATCTGAATGCTAGTATGGAATTTTAGTGTAATCTAATTTCTGAGCTATAGCCTATGAGCATCTCATGCTCTATATATAGGCTTAGGTCTTGACCTGAGCTCTCATTAAACATTGGGCTCCTGACTCATTCTAAATGAGTTAGGCCCAAATAGTTTTATTTTTAGTCCAACTAAAATAAAACTGTCTTCTGGTGGGCTTACTCTATGTGTTTGACCCTATAGGTAAAATATTAGGTTATATTAATAATAAACTATTTTATTATTAATATAAAATAAAAGTGGTATCTAGCAATACATCATTATGTCCGAATATTATTTATCATCGACATGACCTATAAGTGATAATTATTTTACATATTTATTCCTTTTGTCACGATATTTAATTGGGCCTAAGGCATGGTCGTCGTCATCCTTGTATGGCCCAATTCATTTTACTTGATACTAGAGTAGACTTTACAGAATAAATATCTAATATTTATTCGTCCTAGCATGGCCATGCATTTCATTAGTCTCACTCCATCAAGTGGCCCATAGATATCACTCCTATCACATAAGAGAGACAAATTCCATCTATATCACTCATATCCCTCTGCATAATTTGTCCATTGCCTAATCACAATCTTTATGGTCATCTTATTACAGATAACGTTTGATTGTATTAAAACAATAAACTTTTTATGTAGGAATTGTAGTGACTTCAGGTCGAAGGACTATATACCATTATCACATTGAGAACCATTTATGACACTCATGTAATGATCCATGCAACGTTATCATGGTGGGTCTGTCCAGTACAACATTACTCTTAATGTGTACCCGTGTAAAGACTTGATATCATATATCCATGATTTGTGAGATCAAATCATCAGTACATTCACACACTAATCTTAATGTATTTACATCTCCCCATGTAAATACTTGATTAGGGACGTTTTAGGAATAATTCTCATATGACCTATTATTCCAGGATAAATAACATTAAAATTAGTCTAAAACTGAAAGTACTAATTTTATTGATAAGTTAAAATGGATACATTAATAGCTCATAGTGCATACACCAACAATCTTCCACTTCTACTAGAGCCAATCAGACATTTGCCTAATGCCTAATGATCTAGTGTGTCCCTCATGCTTTTGTTGTGTAAGAGGTTTGGTGAGTGGGTCAGCAATGTTCTCATCAGTGTGCACTTTACATATCTTAACATCTCCTCGTTCAAGTATTTCTTGGATGAGATGATAACGCCTAAGTATATGCTTGGATTGCTGATGTGATCTAGGTTCCTTAGCTTGTGCAATTGCTCCACTATTGTCACAGTAGAGACTTATAGGGTCCACAATGCTAGGAACTACCTCAAGTTTTGTTATGAACTTCTTGATCCATACTGCCTCTTTTGCAGTATTTGAGGCAGCAATATACTCAGTTTCTGTAGTAAAATCAGCAACTGTCTCTTGCTTTGAACTTTCCAGCTTACAGCGCCACCATTTAAACAAAACACATACACTGATTGCGATCTTGAGTCATCCTTATCAGTTTGGAAGCTAGCATCAGTGTAACCCTTTACAATGAGCTCTTCTTCCCCTCCATATACCAAGAATGAATCTTTAGTTTTTCTCAAGTACTTTAGGATGTTCTTGACAGCAGTCCAGTGACTTTCACCGGGATCAGACTGGTATCTACTCGTCATGCTTAAAGCATACGAGACACCTGGTCGGGTACATATCATGGCATACATGATTGATCCAATAGCAGATGCATATGTAATCTTATTCATTCGTTCTCTCTCTTCTTTAGTGGAAGGAGATTGAGCCTTAGATAGGCTTATGCCATGAGCCATAGGCAAAGTTCCTTTCTTGGAATCTTGCATGTTAAACCTTTTTAACACTTTGTCTATGTATGCATTTTGACTTAGGCCAAGAAGTTTTCTTGATCTATCTCTATAGATCTTAATTCCCAATACGTAGGTTGCTTCACCTCAGTCTTTCATAGAAAAATAGCTTCCCAACCAAGTCTTCACAGACTGAAGGGTAGGATGTCATTTCCAATGAGTAGTATGTCATCGACATACAGGACCAGAAAAACAATTATGCAGTCACTAACCTTCTTGTAGACACAAGGTTCATCCTTATTTTTAGTAAAGCCAAATTGTTTAACGGCTTTATCAAAATGAAGATTCCAGTTTCTAGAAGCTTACTTAAGTCCATATATGGAACGTTGTAGTTTGCACACCTTCCTAGATGCTTCAGGCTTAACAAAGCCTTCGGGTTGTGTCATGTATACTTCCTCAAGAAGATTTCCTTTAAGGAAAGCAGTCTTGACATCCATTTTCCATATCTCATAATCATGGTATGCAGCAATAGCAAGCAGAATTCGAACAGACTTTAGCATAGCGACTGGAGAAAAAGTTTCATCATAGTCTATACCATGAATTTGCTTGAAACCTTTCACCACCAATCTTGCTTTATAGGTACTTATATTACCATCCATGTCAGTTTTCTTTTTGAAAACCCACTTGCATCCTATAGGTTTTACCCCATCGGGTGCATCAACCAAAAACCAAACTTAATTAGTGTACATGGAGTCCATTTCAGATCCCATGGCTTTAAGCCATTTCTTAGATTCTGGACTTGCAATGACCTCTTCATAAGATGTTGGCTCATTTTGATCCATTAGCAACACATCTACTTCCTGAGTTACAAGAAATCCATATCTTTCAGGTTGTTGACGTATTCTAAGTCTTGTTCTACTGGAGTTGGAGTTATCACAACATTTTGTGGTTCCGGCTCCATTTCCACCATTGGCTCTTCAATGCCCTGCAGGTCTTGAACTTCTTCAAGTTCTACTTTCCTCCCACTAATTCTTTTTGAGATGAATTCCCTTTCTAAGAATACAGCATTCTGAGCGACAAACATTTTTCCCTCGATAGGATTGTAGAAGTAATAACCCTTAGTTTCCTTTGGGTATCCCACAAAAAGGCATTTATCTGATTTGGATCTAAGTTTGTCAGAAATCTGACGCTTCACATAAGCTTCACAGCCCCAAATCTTAAGAAAAGACATACTGGGTCATTTCCCAGTCCATATCTTATATGGTGTCTTTATGACAGCCTTAGATGCAACACGGTTAAGTGTAAAAGCTGTTGTCATCAAAGCATGTCCCCAGAAGGAGTTAGAGAGGTCAGTTTGATTCATTATTGATCAAACCATGTCTAACAAGGTTCTATTTCTCCGCTCAGAAACACCATTCCATTGTGGTGTTCCAGGAGGAGTGAGTTGAGAGACAATCCCACATTCTTCAAGATATTCATCAAACTCCAGGCTTAAGTATTCACCACCTCGATCAGATCAAAGTACTTTAATTTTCTTGCCAAGTTGGTTCTCTACTTCATGTTTGAATTCTTTGAACTTTTCAAAGGATTCTGATTTATGCTTCATTAGAAACACAAATCCATATCTACTAAAATCATCAGTAAAGGTGATAAAGTAGCTAAAACCTCCCCTAGCCATTATCCCTATTGGCCCACATACATCACTATGTATCAAGCTTAGAAGATCACTCGCCCTTTCACCCATTCCAGTAAATGGGGTCTTAGTCATCTTCCCCAATAAACAAGATTTGCATGTATCTATTGATTCAAAATCAAAAGAGTCTAAATATCCATCTTTATGGAGTTTAGAAATACGTTTCTCATTTATATGTCCTAGGCGACAATGCCAAAGATAGGTTAGGTTTAAATCATTTAGTTTAACCCTTTTAGTATTAATGTTATAGATAGGGGTTTCGAGATTGAGAACATAAAGTCCATTACTCAAATTTGCACAACAATAAAACATGTCATTCAAATAAATAGAACAACTATTATTCTTTATTATAAAGGAAAACCCTTTCCTACCTAGACAAGAAACAGAAATAATGTTTCTTCTTATTACCGGAACATAAAAACAATTTTCTAATTCAAGAACAAACCCTGAGGGCAAGGATAAAAAATAAGTCCCTACAGCTAATGCAGCAACTCTTGCTCCATTTCCAACGCGTAGGTCCACCTCGCCCTTTATCAACTGCCTACTCCTTTTTAGATCCTGCACATTAAGACAAATGTGAGATCCACATCCAGTATCTAATACCCATGATGTTGAAGTTGACAAGTTAATTTCTATAACAAAAATACCTGAAGTGGAAGTCTCACTTCCCTTCTTCTTAAGCTTTTCTAGGTACTTTGGACAGTTTCTCTTCCAGTGTCCCTTCTGTCGACAATGATGACAATTTCTTTCCTTAGCCACCCCGCCCACAGGTTTTAAGGCTGATGTACTTGGCTTATCCTTGCCTTTCCAAATTGTCTTGCCTTTTCCCATAACAGCCTTTCCTTTGCCTTTATGCATGCTCTTTCCTTTACCTTTGCCAGAATTGACCATCATTATGGCCTTGTCCTTTCCTTTAGAAATATTGGGCTCAATAGTCCTCAACATATTGAGTAGCTCTAGCAATGTTTTATCCAATGCATTCATGTTATAATTCATGATGACTGGCTTAAAACTGTCAGGTAATGACTTCAAAATGAGATCAGTAGCTAACTTTAGAGGGAAGGGGAATCCTAGCCTAGCTAGATTCTCTAGGTACCCAATCATTTTGAGCACATGAGGTCCCACAGAACCTCGCTCTTCAAGTCTGTAGCTAAATAGGGCTGAAGAAACTTCATATCTTTCTTGGTCAGCTTGACCTTGATATAGTTTCCTTAGGTTTTCGATCATATCGAAAGCCTCCATATGCTCATGTTGCTTCTGAAGCTCAGGAGACATGGTTGCCAGCATAAGGCATTGGACATCTAAAGCGTCATTCTGATGCTTCTTGTAATCATCCTTGTCAGCTTTAGAGGCATTGTTTGCGGGTGGTTCCGGAATTGGATCTTCCAGGATATACTGTAACATCCCGATTTAAAAATTAATTACTGAATAAGATTAAAACCATTAAACAAAAAATAATTGCATAAGCATGAATTACTTATTAAATTAATTTAACTTAAGCATTTGGTTAATGGTTAATTGGTTGTGATTGCGTGTGTGTATCACGTGATCTGCTGCTGCCTCACGGTCTCCCATCCCACTTCCTCATTATTCAAGTGTATATATATATATATGTAGAAGCTCACTGCTGTTCACTTGTTCTTATTCCTTAAGATTTCCTCTTCCTCTATTTCTCTTCCTCTTCGTTCTTCTTCTCCTCTGACTCTCTGTTCTATAAACTCGCAACCGCGGTGCTGTAGAGGATTCGGAGTCCTCTTCGGTTGGTGAAGGACGATTGTCGAAGTGGAAGAAGAACTGCGTCCTGTTCCCAACCTGACGTGAGGGTAGGATTGAGAGTGTGAATGGTGACGAAGCAAATAGAGGCAACGGACCAACATCGGGAAACAGAGGAACCCCTCGAATCCCTTCAGTAGGTAAGGGGCGCTTTGCATCTCAAATGCATAGCTTGTGAACGGCCTCCAGGTGAAGTGTTGCTCATGTATATGTGTTTGAAGGTGTTAGCTATGAAATATATATATATGATTGACAGCTTTTGAATACCGAGGGCATGTGATGGTTGAGTCTGATGGTAGTTCTTATTATATTTAATGTATGTGATTATGAGATATACTGTTAGGTATGTGAATGCATGTGTGAGTTATAGGACCGTGTGTGAATGGAGTGCATGTATCTTAAGTTTGCCATATTGAGTCCGGTTAGTTATTTTGCTCATGAATGCATGAAGTGGGGATTCCCGACACCGAGAGCAGGTGTGACTACTGTTTGATTCCAGACGGAATGTTATATTTAAATATGGGATGTTGGTCGCTGTGCATGTTGACGTGACTTCTGAGTGCTCTGTACTGGGGACATTGGGTAGATCCTGATTACTATCCTATATTAACATGCATGTGAATACTGGAAAATGAATCTGTTGTGTTGTGTGATGATGAATGAGTTACATGCAGAGTGTGGTTAAGATGCGGAAAAAGGGGTACTGTTGTATTGAAAAATATATGTAAAATATAATTGAAAGACCTTGAGTTGGACTCAAGGCGGTGCCGAGTGCATTAGCGTTGGACGCTTGATGAAAGACCTTGGGTTGGACTCAAGGCAAGCCTACCGAGTTGGACTCGGGGCTGCCCGTAACACTTCCGTTGTCGCTTGGAGTGATTGTGTTACATGTGAGGGTAAATGGTTTGGTACCAGTAAAACGGCCAGACCAGCTTGGAGCTGGAGGAAAAAGGCTTGGAGCCTATGTTGCAACGTAAAAATTTGTAATAAAGGGGGGTCGGATCCGACTGTAATGGATATGTGTGCATTATATATATATATATATACTCTTATACTGTGATGATTTCATTGTGTTGCATGTGTATGTATCGGAAGTGATAGGATCCATATAGCCGTGTGTTAAATGTATGAATTCCGATTGCATGGTACTGTTATATGTAGATACATTGGATGGTAGTTAACATTATAATTGATTGAGATGTGATGTTGTATGGTGAAAGATCTGAGGATTTTCGAGTCACTAACTGTCATTTTAAATGTAAAAGCCCACCCCTACTGTGGCTATATTTCAGTGAATGTCTCTCAGAATGATGATTGATAGAGGAGCTGCATACCGAGCGAGGTGCTGGTGCACTATGGGAATATATGTGTATATGTATATGCTGTAGATATGGTTTTGTCATAGCCTTGGCTGGCTCTCATTTTGGTTCTTGTCTAGCTATGTCAGAATTAAATCCTCTCGGGTTGAGAATATAACAATGTGTATGTGAATATTTATACATATATATATATCCTAGTGTATGTTCATTCTATACTGCGTGTGAATGTCTGAGTGGAATACATATGTAATTATACTTGCGCGAGCATGGGGTTGTATGATTCCGTGTAAATTGAACTAAGTTATTGTTGTGGGGGGAGAAGTAGCGACCTTATTCCGAGTGAAGAAGGTTTAACCGATTCCGAGTGAAATACATCCTTTAAGACTATCCCCGAGAGAAAATTATACGAATGAGAAACCCCTTATTATAATTAGCCTACAGTGGTATAGGGTTTAGATGTTCCTGTGTGAATGAGGTAGTATAATCCCAAGTGGGGACGAACCAAGGGAAAAGTATTTATAGATTCCGAGTGGAATGGCTATGGGAGTCATTTCCCGAGTGGTCAACATTTGCGACCAGGATGAATGAAGTTCAAGAGTGTGATGTAAGCGTCCGAATGAATCGTGAGTAAAAACCTTTCCAAGTGAATTCAGACTCTGAATCTGAGTGAAGGAATACCGAGTGGAGTTACTCGCCTCAACGACTAAGTGTTCGCCCCAGCGAGTGTGAGCAGATGGGAAAATCCCTCATTGTTTTCACCTGTGCGAATGGATGCCTCGCCTAAGCGTCGTGGGTGGTCTTGCTCAAGCGGACTTGGCTCTCGCTTGAGCGAGTGAGCGCTGTCAGGTTCGTTCAAAGCCTTATGCCTCCCACTGTTTCTGTGGGATCAGTTTTACGTTTTCCTCTCCTATACCGAATCCCACTCTCCTTACCCTTAGTTGCTTATCTTGCCTTGAATTCCCTTTGATTTTGGAAAAATTTCCCTGGTCTCGGTTTATTCTCGATTTGAATTTAGGATGTTTCATATACTGCTTTTTCTCTTGTTTGAGGACAATCCTCAAATTCCTATACCAGTCTAGAAAGTTGGGTCCAGACAATTTTTCTTTGTCTAGGATCGATCGCAATGAAAGGTTTGAAGGCGTGTTTGATGTCATGGTTATCTAAAACAGAAAGATATGTAGTAAGTATCAATTAAAAAACATATTTAATTTTTGGTCTTAAAATTAAACACGTCTTCCACTATTTTAATTCAAAATAAAATCACCCTCTACGAATCAGAAAATCTCGTTGGAAGATTTTCTAGTGGGCAAAGATCCATATTTGGCCTAATGTTAAGTCGGCTTTGGCTGATCACTTAACATTTGGTTATTTAGGTAGGAAACTCCTTTCCAATTGTATCTTATATAACTCTTAGACATTAGGTTAGGTAACCATTACCGATCATTCATCTTATGAAAGTTTAGCCCAATGTATACGCCTCTAAGTTTATTCAATCCAATTGATAACTTAGTAAGTTAAAACCTAATAAAACATTTTGGATATTACAATTATCCCATCACGTCTTACTAATATAAATGATAGTACCCTGCTTTGGCAGACCCACTATTCATTGACATTAGTATTGACGAGTGTACTTATTGGAAGACGTTTGTAACTTAATATTATTTTGAGGGATTTTAACTTATTTTAAATTACCGTCTTTGTTAAACGCTTTAACGTAATAAAATTATCCCCAAAGCATGCAAACGAAATTGTGAGATGGTTATGGTCTTCCTAGAAGAATAAATAAATAAATAAACCTACAGGAACTATATTGCCAAGGCTTCATGAAGTCCTACTTCTTGAACCCACCATCCTCTTGGAGTCACCACTCCTTGGTTCCTTTCAAAGACAAAAGCGCTTAGAGTCACCACTCTAGTTTTTTTCTAGTTCTCTACTTTGTTGGCTCGATCAAGATTACAAGATTTTAAAGAAACTCGTTTTACATACTGGTGAAGGGTTAAGAAAAGAAATACAACAGAATGAAGAGAGGCACAACACGCGGGCTGTATTTAAATAAAATAACTAAGACCATAACCATTCACCATGCAACGTGTTAATTAATTAATTATAACCCATTTGAAAGCATTAAAAAAATTAATTTTTAAACGGGCCATTAAACACGTGGGTCGGTAATAAGGCGCTACGTAGAGAATATACGAGGGTCCCGATAATAAGGCACTATGCAGCGCCCCGACCCGAAAATTTAGTACTGTAGTCAGGTTGTTTCCCAGGAAAGAGAGGTGGGTTCGGAGTGACCGCTTAAATACCAAGTCTTTCCTAGCCAGAACGTCCCACTAACCATTAACAGCTCTAAAATTTCAACTAGGGCTTCAACCACTTTGAAACCCTAATTCCTTATTGCGAACACTTCATAACACAGCCGTCAAGGCACATGTAGGCAGTGCCGTCTAGGGTTTCAAAACCTAGAATTCAAATTGCACCTTTCTCATGACAGCTGCCTAGGTTTGAAGGTTTGAACCCTAGGTTAAGGAACGGCCAAGGTTTAACACTTAAACATGATCACTTGACGCCCCAAAAACATGAACTATTCATGCTCGGAGATCAACACATTATCAAAACACAGTTTGTATGACAACATTGATTATTAACGAATTCAACACATGTATCACATACAAAAATTGAAAACGTAAATATCATACAAGCCTCTAAAATAACAGAAACGCATACTTCAAATGAGAAAGCCAAAAAATAGTATCTCATACAATTTACAAAAAACATAAGAGCATACGAATCATGATATTATTTCATACATAACATGCTTGAATGTTTTTCAAAACAAGTTTCACAAACAATTTCGCAAAACAGAACATAAAGCTTATAACAAGAAAATGATTTCATAAATCGAAATTTTTAAAAGCTTTTGCAGAATAAAAACATGCCATCATGAAACGTAAACAAATTCCCAAAACATAGCTTTGTAACCTGGCTCTGATACCACTGTTAGTGAATCCCATCAGGGTCAGGCAGCAGAAACACAAAGCATTCCCAAAAATAAGGATTGCAAATACAAATGTCTCAAAGCATTATGTAATTAAAGGTTTGATTTAGGGATTACCTCTTGTAGACGCATAATGAGTTCCTCGATCGAAGCAATTGTAGCTTCTCCCTTAGGAGTCCACACGAGGACTCCCACCAGAAAACCAAAGATCCGAATGCTAGTACGGAATTTTAGTGTAATCTAATTTCTGAGCTACAGCCTATGAGCATCTCATGCTCTATATATAGGCTTAGGTCTTGACCTGAGCTCTCGTTAAACATTGGACTCCTGACTCATTCTAAATGAGGTAGGCCCAAATAGTTTTATTTTTAGTCCAACTAAAATACACGGGTGATCGCAATCACCTTCATCATTTCAGTTTGTCATGTGATTGCAACCACAGACTCATTCCCCCACACATAGGGTACTCATTCTTATCTAATCCCGTAAGAGTTTCATCATTTTAATATATTGGTGATCGCAACCACCTTTATGCATTCATATATTGGTTTCCCCCATGCATAGGGTCCCCCTCATATAGTCCCACAAGACCATTCATTATGATCGTAACCACATTCAAGATGTTATGCCATGCGTGCCATGAATGCAATAATGCAATAATGCACCTGTAAAATCTTAACCTTACAAGGATCTCTCACCCACTTACTTAGGGGATATATATATATGTATTTTACATTTAGCCATACAATTAGTGGTACACAACCAATTCCAAAGCCCCTCAAGGCATGTCATTCGTATAATTTATGTTACAATGGCCAGGAATTCATATTGACATCAATCCACGTATGGCAATCAAAAGCATGTCAATCCTCATAACATTAATCCACGCATGGAAACCAACAAGGCATATTAGTAAGTATATTTCAATTTCATAGCACCATATACTTTCGAACGGGTGTAATTTCAATTCACAATTACAAATTCATCTTGCATCAATCATAATTGTCAATAATATTCATCTGTGTTCATTACTTATAATAACACATTATCATTCAAATGTCCCCTCTTTAGTTTCCCATCAATCAAGGTTGTCATATAACCATATCATTTAACTTCTACCATCATTCATCATAACATATCAATAGTGGTGGAGCATACATGTTTTCATAATATGACATAAGCACACATATACTTTGCCAAGGCCTTAACCCATTATCAATCACCACTAAGACACACACCACAATTATATACCCTTAATACAATCTCTTGTTTTTCGTATAATAAAAGGGTTTTGGATATTAACAAGTACTTGGCAACTCTCAAAAACCAAGGTATACGAGGGACATGACAATATCATCATGCATCGATTGCTAACACGTCTTAAAAATATGAACAATCGATTGCATATGTGTGTCATGACTTGACAAGGCCAAACAACATCAAAACTTCATGAAAACAGGGCCATGAATCGATTTAAACACTCCAAGAATTGATTCCCACGTGTTTGGAATTCAAAACAGTGAAAATAGTGACTCATGAATCAATTCATGCCTCGTATGAGTTGATTCAAGCTATTCCAGAAGCCTCTTAATCGATTCAAGGGGTCATGGAAATCGATTCAGGCTATTCATGGGGCTCAAGAATCCATTCCCACAATTCTGGAACACACCGAGGGGCAAACAGTAGCTCATGAATCGATTCCCACATTGTGTGAATCGATTCATGACAGCAATTATGCAGAACTTACCCTAAAAAGCTACAAAATCCAACTTCTAACCACCCTATCTTTTGCATATGAAATCCAATGGCCACCAAATTTTAACACCATCTAATATACATCATTTATGATGCGTAGCCACCGGCTGCACTCAAAAGTTCCCAAAAATGAGGGACTTATGCACATAAATGAATTTAGTCCATTTTAAGGTATTTTTGTGCAACACAAGGGTCAATTTTCAATGGACTCGGCCCATTCTAGTTTCTACAAGTTATAATTCATGCATAGGCGTTATTGAAACTATCCTGTGGCATCCAAACCTACGGAACCCAGTATAGCCCTACTAGTTCCTTAATTATGCATAAACCATATGAACATAACTTCATAAATTTAACAATTCATATATCCATGGATTTTCATCAACAAATACATCATGCCCATGAAAGGGTCTTTGAAACTTTCATTATCATCAATCACACATGTGATTCTTAAAACCAATGGTTTGCCAAGCATGTCATTCATCACATAACTAACACAACTATAGCAAGGCAAGTATGAGCATTGTCATATACATTAATCATCAATTATTCAAAACTCATGCATTTGAAATGTAAAATTCTCTCCTACCATAAGAGAAGAACGATGATTCGCATATCTCGTTCATTCCGTCTCATTGCACGGAATATCATCTACACCAACATACATACATATATATGTATTCAATCAATCAAGCCATCTCAAGGCATCATCACAAATTTTCAAATAATTGTAAGCATATCTCAAGGCTTAATATCAAGTCCTAGATTTGTCAAAACACCAATTTACACAATTGTGTTAGGTTTCGAGAATTTTTTTCCAAAAACCAAGATTTTCTAAATCTTAAGGGTAAGCCACACCCAACATCAACAATATCACATCCCTTATCAAATGGCATCCAATATTACATAATCCATCCAAATGTCATCATTGTCATCCAAAATTCAATATGGCTATCTTAGCCTCCATTAACCATCACCAATCAACAATTCCAAATGGCACTCATCATGGTCTAAGACTTCATCAAACCACAATTTCAATTCATTAATCCATCACAACCATTATGGTTTAGTGCTCACACACCATATTTCACATTTATTACAATACTCATTTATAGGTTTTACCATCTATAGTTCTTTACCATTTTAATCAACAGTCAACCTTAAATATGATCCATCCACTTTCAAGTCAACCCTCCTTGTCGCAAAATATACATTGTCCCTAAATTCTTAGGGTTAGGGTTTTCATCAAAAATCTAACAACCATTACTAATAACCATCAACCATCATCATTAACAACATCCACATACAAAATATCATGGGTTTACACTTAAAATCATTTCTCACAACATCATTACTTATTTCCCCAAATTCCTAGAGTTAGGGTTCCATTGAAACTCAACAATCACCCTTATCACGCATCATCTTCCACCATCTGTGATGTCATTTTCATGTACCTATGTACACCCTCATAAAACCACACATTTATCATACCTCACCTTAGGGCTTTGCATAAAAATTGTTTCTAATCCATAACCCATACATACGTTACACTCTCCCAACAAATAAAATCATAACCAATGGCATAAACTAAATAAAAATGGTGAGGAATTTACCTCAGGCCAAGAAATGAGTGAGCATCCAAGAGTATCTACTCCGGACCCCAAAGGTTCTCGGTGCAGGCAAACCCAATCAACAAATAGTATAATACGATCAATTCAAGCAACACATGTATAATTTTTAGTAATCAACAATGTTGCAATGTAATGCATGGGTTAGGTTCATTATGAGTTATTTTATGTTAAGTCTCATGATGCATATGGGCTCAATAAATTAATTTGTCATCGTCATCATCATTCTTATCATCTCATCCATTGGAATTTGTCCTGCTCAGGCTGCCCCTAGGCACAACGTTTCCACACTAGAGCGATCGGAGCCTACCAAGTCCCTTACATATCATATCTTATCATTGGGTACAAATGGACTCACAGGTCCTACTCATAAACATGGATCCATATCATCTCATTATTCATATTACATAATAATATGACTTGGCTCTACACGATCCTACTTACACTCCGTCTTTTGTCGAAGTACATTAGGTTTGCCACGAACCATCTGGCATTGGGTGTGAATCCAAGCCATTAGATGCCTGACCCAATTGTACTCCTAAGATCCTTCATGGAGATCGAACGCGAACGTTCTCCCGCGTACCCCTGATGTATGCTCTAGTTTTCACAAAAATCCTTTTCATGATGCAACATGCATATTTTTGTTATTACTTTTGACCCTTGGGTATCTATGTGTTTCCTGCTTTAAGATATTTGTCCTCAAGTTGTTTAGAAAATATACCAACTATACCTTAGCTGAAATAATATTCAAATTGAGAAGTAAATAACGTGTTTCTTATTTTAATAATAACCATGGTAAGAAAATAATGCTATCAATAAGGCGGTAGGTCGGCCATTATATCTCGTAATATAAATGACAAAAAATAAATAAGTAAAATAAATAAATTTGTGAGAGTGGCGGCAGAGTCGTCCATTATGCTCAACATATGAATGTCAAGACTTAAATAAATAAGAAAATACTGAGAACAACGGCAGAGCCAGCCATTATGCTCAATAATATAAGTTATGGAATTTTAACAAATAAGAAAATAGTTAGAGCGGTGATAGAGCCGGCCATTATGCTCAATGATAGAAGTAAAACAAGAAAATAAATAAGATAAATTATTAAGGGCGGGGGCAAAGCCGACCATTATGCTTGATAGTAAATAATAATAATAAAATAATAATATTATAATAATAATATAATAATAATATAATAATAACAAAAAGTTAATAATAATATATAATAATAATAATATTAGTAGCAGTAATATATTTGGTGACAACATTATCTGTTGACACTATAAGAATTTCTCTTTTTTGTGGTGTTTTTCTAAGGCATTTCCTGGCGGTTTCAGTTGTGACAAAAGTAACTTCTGGCGGTTTAGGAACTGCCGGTAAAACTGACGACGGCAAATATTTAACGGCGGTTTTGTGTAACCGCCGGAAAAGGCAATGATAACTAGCGGCGGGTCCTTGGCATCGTTTTGGAATGTTCCAACCGCCTCCAAGATTTCTGCCATATTGTAGTTTAAAATTTGTACCGGCGTTTTGAGCCGCCATTAAGTTATGGTACTTTTTGACTATAAACCTTTTTACCGGCGGCTGAAACCGCCACTAAATTTATCAATAATAAAAAAAATGATTGCTCATTTGAAACTGATCCTTTTTGTTTACAAAAAACATATTCTCCAATTAATCTAAAATTGAATTGCCATACAAAACAGAAACTAAATTGGTTACTAATTTATGCATAAATAAGTATTCATAGTGCAAAATGAATTTTTACATATATGTTTGTAAAAGCTAAAAAAAGAAAAACCATAAGAAAAGCTAAACTATGTGACCCGGTGGCCCCTTTGCAAGCTTCTTTACCTAGGAATTAGATCATGCTTTTTGATCATACCTCAGCTCACTATGAGAACGCTCAAAGTCAATCCTCAACTTCTTAAAATTTTCCTTGCCAGTTCTTGTATTGATTGTGCCTGTAACAGATTCCAGGATCATAAAGCAAGCATAGAAATTGGCTAGTTGCCATGTATTTTTCAAGAAAAACAAAGAAAAGCAGTCAGCTTTATACCTGCTTATGGTATATTTAGTCTCTACCGCATTATATTGCATTGCATTTGAACGAATAAAAAACACATCACTCTACATTGAATAATTGGATTCAAAATCTAACCAACAGATGCAGGGTGATCCATGTAACACAGCCCTTGGCCAGCACAAACAAAAGTTTGAACCATATAATATTAGTTAATATCCTTTTAAAAATTAATTAGTCACATTTCTCATTTCAAAAAGCTTATTGAAATCAATGTCAATTTTGAGAAAAGTTTATTTACCCAAATATATTCAAAAAGCTTATTAAAATCAATGTCAAGTTATTGCTTGAAATATCGTATCATAAGGCAGTATCTTTAAAGAGGTTTAATGACACCCAATAAAAATAGGACCACTAACCAAAATACCAATTTATTCCTGGTGGATAAAAGGAATAAAAGATTGACAATCCAAATACAGTCTTTTCATTCAGAAAATTATATACTAAAAAAGTATGATTATACATAATTAATGATCACAATTCATAACACAAATAAGAAGAATATTCATAACTTATAGATTCAGACCACAAACCCATCCAACAAAATATTATATATTTGATCTTACATAAATATCACGTAAAAGCAAAATAATCCATGAAAACTTACACATCAGACCAGTGTATGATGAAGCTAGGAAAATCTAGCATCTCACATGTTGTTAAAAGTCAATCGTAGACTATATCTACACATCAGAAAAATAATCTTGGAGACAATAAGTAATATGTACCTTCAAAGGAAGTTTCCTTTCTCTTCCTGATGGGTTAATCACACGTTTCTCCTTCAGTGTTTCTAGAGACACCTCTTCCCCATCCTGAAATTCAGCTTCCTCTATGTCTCTCAGATTTACATGGACATATTTTGGCAATCCAACATGCATACCTTATTAAAAGGATAACAAATCTGATGAAGATTAATAGATGGACTAAAATTATGCATTTTTAAAAATTGGGGGATTATATTTACATAGTTAAAAGTTGGATAACTAAAATCATACCAATGTCATAGTTGTAATACCCTAAATTTTAAAGAAAACAATTTATGGAATAATGGTAATTAATTATGTATGGTCCAAAGATTGTCGGAGAATTAATTTGACATTAGAGGTGAATTATCAGTAAATTAAGATTTACCAGAGTTGGATGATTTAACAAATAATATGGGACCCACTTGGTCAAATTAAATATTAATGGGTCTAGAATGTTTAGAAAATTATTGTGATTAAGGTGATATAGCTGAAATAATTTTTAGTGTTAAGGAAATAATTAATTGGACTCGATATATGTCATTAAACGGTAAACATATGAACCAAATAGAATTAAAAAGAAAATGAAAACTCCTTTTTCTTCTCTTCACCCAGTCGTTCACTTCCTCTTTCTCCCATATTGCTTTTCATGCTATTACCTAATGGATATGGGGTTCTATGACACAATGGACAAAAAGCAAAATGCATGGTTTTATCCAATGGACAATGTCTAAATTTTATACATTTCCCACTTCTTCATCCCTCATTTTCGGTGGCATCTTTCCCTTTCACCATTCTCCATTCTCTTCTTTTTCTTCTTCCTCCATTCTCCTCCACCAACCGTCCACCTCCATGTTTCTTCTTTCTCTTGCCAAAAATAAAAATTAAACTTGGAAATGTGATGCATTTGTGGAGCATGGAAGCTTGCATGGGCCATCTCTCCCTCTTCTTCTTCTTTATTTTCATTTTGATTTAAAGCATGGATTTGAGGTAAGGATTTCTTGCCTCCTTGCTATTTCATTTATGGTTTTTAAGTTATTTAATTTGAAATGGGAAGGTTAGAACTTATGGGTACTAAAGAAAATGATGAAACCCTAGGTTGGATGATTAGAGAGTGTGATTATTGATAATGGTTTTATGTTATAATGGATGTGGATTAGTGGACCTATGATGAATCAATAAAGATGGTGAGTGTTAATTATTGTTGGGTGACTTTGATAAAAACCCTAAGTGTTGATAGTTTTGGGGTTTTGGCCAAATCGATGAGTTAAATGCTTTTAATGCCTTAGGATGATTTTATATGGGGAATGAATGCTTGGAAACATTGGTATTGACTCTTGAGGTTTGGGAGATATGTGTATGTGATTAGAAGAGTTAAATTCTTTGAGTGGGGGTGGCTCATGATGAACAGGTGACCCCGGTGGTCCATTGGATCACAGCCGCCATGATATAAGATATGGCCGGCTTGCAACACCTTATATTGTTGATTATGTTGTTTACCACGGTCATGGTGAAAATAGCCAGTTGTTGCATTATGGGCGATGCGGTTTGGTACCAGTAAAAATTGGTGATTATGCATGCATTATGATATATGTGTACACATTATACTACTGCAGTAGAGGCATGGTATGCAATCATGCTTGACCCACAATTTGGTGTTTATTCCCACAGTCGGATCCAAATTTATTGTCTATTCCATTGTGCATATGCATTAGCAATAAGAGCATTTACATATAGCATAGAGATATGCCAGATAATGATGATGATTGAGATTGTGGCATGGTGTTGATGAGATGGGTAATTGAGTACCTAAAAGACCACATAAAATTGATAAATGATATAATTACCATGAAACAATATTGAATATGACAATGTGTATGTTATGACCCAATGTAATGAAGGGCATAATTATTTATGATTGATGATAATGATGTTGGCCTATAGTGGCTTTGAAAAAAGACCTGAATGGTCAATACTGATGATGTTGGCCCATTGTGACGTTGTGATAGATGTGTATATGCCTGCTTTGCTATGACTTGATTAATAAATATGAAATATGTATATGTTGCTGAGTTAATAAATTATGATGATCATTGATGTGTTTAGCAAAGCATACATGATGTTGATATGCATATGCACATGATTTCAATTGTATTTATATCGTCAATACAAATGTATAACTCACTCTCCCATGTGGTCTACTTTTTAGTATTAATGCAAGGATGTCATGGGATGAGGATATTCTGAAGGAAAAGCTTTTGTGAAGGTAAAATAATGGTAATGGAATACCTTGGCCGGCAGCAGTTGTAAATTGTTGTATTATGGATGAGATGTGTATTGTGTAGTGATAATTCTTGATATCGATGGATGTATTATGAATGATATTGTAAGTGGTTAATATATTGATAATTGGAGTATTGGAATTCATACCCATTGATGAATATAAAGATGTTGATTATGTAATCATTTTGAGAATGCATAGGTGTTGATAATATATGACTTTAATGATGAATTTGAATATGGTTAATTAGGAATATGAATATTGGGTATGTATGATGTCTGACCATATAGATATGTATATACATATATCTTAGGCATTGTATGTTCATGAAATTATGTGAAAAGATGATGGTTGTCTATTAGGCTTATGATATGCTGTTACATACCTTGTCGAGCCTTTTCTTATATCCTCATATATAGGACTAGGCGTATGCCCGATATACACATTCTTTCCGCTGTAAATTCTAATATTTTGTATACCGTTATGGGCAAACTATCTAACGATCCAGTTATAGATTATCAAATCTCACCCTTTGGTTTTTTGTGGTTCAAGTCTTGATGTAGTCGTGGCAGTGTTCTGAAATTATTTCAAACGTGAAAAATTTATTCGTATTTTTATTGTTTAATTATTTAGATTACATCGGGATTTGAGTCCAGAAAATCGGGTGTTACAATAGTTGGGGGGGGCTAAAAGTGATATTAAGAAATAAAAAAGGTTTCAAATACAAGGGAAGAGAGGGCACCTAGCACCAAGCATTTAGCTTCTTTTTTATTACAACCGTTTCATCTATTGCTTCGTTATATCTGAAATGAACAACATCTAACTTTGCCTGTGTTCCTCGGAGTCTCATTCTAGCCTTTGACATCTCTTTATTGTTCGTTACTTTATCCTGTTCACAACATTCAAAGTTAAAAACATTTTACGCATATGGGATCAGTCCAAATCTCAAGGTGGGTCAATATTAGTTCATCTACACATATACAATCTAAATAATTTATACATGTTAATTCCTTGAGCACGCTGGTCACCAATTTCCTCCCAATCATTTACCACCAACTTCAAGTAGGCCCTTAACATAACAGAAGTTCATTAGTCGTATACTTGATTTAAGGGGGGATAAGTCCTTGGATCAAATTCTATAAGGACTAATTTGCTCCTTTAAATTAACAAGTTAGAGACTAATAATGAATTTCTGTTAAGGACTACATTGAAGTTAATGGTAAACGACAGGGATAAAATTGGTGATCATATTCTAAAGGTACTTACATTATGTATCTTGACTTCCATACAGGAAATTTTGTCTCAATTCCTTAACATGGACATTGGCCTTTGATAACAGAAAAGGAGTATGCCATAGTGTGATTACAGAAAATAGTAACTAACAAAACATAACAAATTCAAACTACCTCATCCTGGCAATGCTTTTGTAGATATTCAGCTTCCATAACATGCTTCTGTTGATCTTCCATTTCAATCAATAAGTTGTCCTTTCTTTTGTCACAATAGAGAGTTTGTTCTTTAGATTCTACAAGTAGCCATATATGATCAGTAAAACTAATGCTACAACCATTACAAACAGATCTTTATTACTAAGTCCCAACTCCTAAGTTATAAATATATTGACAACTTCCAAAATTCTTTAACAAGTAGTAGCAATGGAGAAGAAACCTAACACTTTTCAAAATATTCTGACATGGCATCTCTCTCTCTGGGGATTTGTAGATTATCTCCTTTATCAAGAACATGCAGTTCCCTTTGAAGTTCATTTACTTTCCTTTTCTCACGACAGTCATGCAGCTCATGCTCCAAAGATAGCATCTTAAAATCATTTTTTGATATCTACAATGCATACTAATACAATGACAATTGTACCTTGCAGTAAATCACAAGACCACAAAATTATTTAACTACAAATATTCCTTACTTCTTGGCATTGTCTTCTCTCATTTGTTTTTATTTTTTTTCAAATTTCGTCAAATAAACTTCTTTTCCATCATTAAATTTATAAATATGATAGTATAATTTAGAAACATGTCAAACAACTATTTTAAAGGGACTATGACATATTATATGATAACAAAGATTAGGAGTACTAATAAGTTGATCCAATCTATCATAACCGCTAAGATCAAATAAAAAACTGAAAATGACAAAGTTTTTTTTTCAAAAGAATTGAATTGGATTTTATATTTCAGTTTTGAAAGAGATATAATCCAGTCTATACTAATACACATATATTTTATTTATGAAATTAATTGCTCAATTGAATTTATACTGAATTAATTATTTTTATATAATAGAACTACCAAAAAAATTAATTTTACCAATGGTTTTTTTGGTATTAGCGGGGGTTAAAACCTCTCTTAATACCATTACCCATAGTTACTAAAACCATGGAGATTCCTTCCATCACAAATAGATTAACTATGGTTTTAATTAACCTTGCGTAATACCATTATCCATGGTTGATAACCCTAACTAATGTAAAATTTATTCATGGTTGATAAGTCCAACTAATACAAAATTTATCCATGGTTGATAACCCCAACTAATGCAAAATTTATCTATGGTTGATAACTCCAAGTAATACAAAATTTATCCATGGTTAATAACCCCAAGTAATGCAAAATTTATCCAAGGTTAATAACCTCAAGTAATATAAAATTTATCTATGGTAATTTATTTTTATTTCAAGCCCTCCCTCAGTTCCTCAAAAATTACATAATCACATTCTTCTATTTTAATAACTTAGCCTTTTACTTTTATAAACAATCATGCAGTGATGTGTAATAAAAGAATACTAGTAGTTAAATGTAAGTATTGTCCTGTCTAAAAATAATTTGATGTATGATTCCCCGCATGTTAAGTACCTAGGCGATGATGAACGTTGAATAAAAATTGGACAGCTTTTTCTGACAAGTAATTTATTATATACCAATTTTTTATTGTTCAACAAACGTTTTCCACCATTCAAGAATGTTAGATGCTAATGACCAAAGTGCAAAGCAGAGTTTTGCTTAAACATTGAAACAATAGTATAGCATTTGAATTGCAATACTTATTTACTAAAGAAAATTAAATTCAGAAAGAAAGATACACACATTCAAAAAGAAAGAAAGTATCATATTAAACATGGGGCATATTTTTCAACCAAAAAAACATGAAGCATACTAAATTGGTGCCAACCCTGTTGGAATACAAAATTGGATCAAGAAAATCTGACTAATGACACTAAACTCTGAAATATACTAAATCAATTGTCAACTTCTAGATGTTGAATTGTCAACTATAAACAAACAAACATCAATTTAGTCATATTCTTGAATTTCCAATCATCCATATCTAGACATTGTAAAAACAACTTAAGTATTGAAGTTGATACCTAAACATGAACAAAGTATAAGTTTTTTTATCAACCAATCATGACTCTCATCTCTAAACAAATTATGCTCTGAATTTGTTGGAGAGTGGTTGGTAACATTAGTAGGTTTGGCACTTCCTTGGTCAGACACCTAAAATTTATACAAGACAATTTTAGACATAAATTAAATGATATCAAAATAATAATTCAACTAATAAATATTACCGATGAAGGTTGAAACATATCCAAGTCTTTGCATGACTTGTCTCCCCATGTCTAAGCCAAACTACATACCCTTTAGGAAAAGGTTTAAGAATCAAATGGTCATAGACAACTTCTCGAGTTTGCCATTTGCGAAATGAACATTTAGGACATGGACATATTATCTTATCCTCAAAACTCCGACTAGCAAATGCAAAGTCTAAAAATTTATTTAGTCCTTCAATATATTCAAGAGTATTTCGAGGCAACTCAATCCAAGACTTGTCCATTACTTCTAAAAATAAAATATAAATTTGAGTTTAGTTATATTTCTCCTAGAATGTGAAAAAAATAGACCAATATACTAAAACATTTACATTTCAATATACCTTATCCTAGCTAATTGATTTAAATCATTGAGATTATCCTAGTTATTTATTTTAAGAGTAAATATATAATAGAAAAATAATAAATAAATATTTTTTAAAATTTTTAAAATGACAAATAAAAAGAATACTTTTTTTAAAATTATGTGACATAAAATAAAATAAAGGGAAGGAGTAGTTACTGAGTAAATTCTTCATCTAGTCGTTAAAATTATATATATTGGGATTTTGAGATTTTTAAATTCAGTTTTTAATCTTTTAACTCTAGAAAACAGCATTCTTTATGGTCTTTTATGTAGTACTACGTAAAATAACAATAAAAAAATATAGAAGGAATAATATGAATTACCTTTGCAAAGTAGATACCAATATGAGTTTTTAAATTTTCAAACTAAATTATCTAAGTCATATTCCATCTGAATTAACTTCAACATTTGCTTGTTCTTTTCCGTTTCTCTCTCTAGATCTTGCATGAGTTTAATTTTGTTTCTAGAGTATTGTTAATTAACTCATTAAAAATTATAAGTTTTTAATTAGATTAAATTGGATGTATTTATGATGTAGTTATAAAGTCAACCTAATAAAACACTCTACACAGAACGAACATTCCTATCCAAGCCAAAACCAACCTTTAATCACAGCATAACTTTCTGTTATCTTAAACTCTTTCACGAAGTTATGGATAGAAAACACAATTACTCAACATGACTTTATAACCATTAAAAAAATTGAAAACAAAAACAGATCTTTTCATTAAGGATTAACCATGCTTTTAGCCTTTATAACAAGTTTCTTATATTCTTTTGGATGGGGATTTTTTCATTCTATCAGATCACACAAGGTAACATTTATTGAAGTGTATACAAACATTTTCAATAAATTAACTTCTTAAAAGATATGGTCTGTTGAGACAAGGTCCAGCATGTGGTTAATTATTAACTAGATATGTATATGTATTATAGATTCCTCTGGACCAGAAAATTGCATACATAAAAATTGGCATTTTCCTTCCCTTTTCTCTGCTTAAAACATACAACGAGTCTTCTCATGTCGATCCATAGGAAATATATATATGCAACGATTTCTAATTGAAAACAGATACAAATTGATATACAAAGCATTGCAAAAACAGAAGCCTGGCAAAGCATAACACCCAACACTGATACAAATTGATTCCAACGCAAAAACACACATGCTGCAGTGCAGAGACTGAAATAATTATAATGTTACCATAGCACCTACAGAGACTACATAATTAACATGGAACTCGAACCTCTCCTTCAATTCACTTCACTACACACACTGGAATGCCATTCATCAAGCAACAATTAATCTTTTCCCGATAAACCATCACTGATTCATCCTCATCTCATCAACAAACAATATGGACAAGATTTCAACTAAAGATCTTGATTAAGAAAATTTTAATAATAACTTAAAGAAACTATCTACAGGTTGATAGTTAATTATAATAATAAAAAAAGGAGAGGTGAAAATAGATGAAATTGTTATTGAGGTGCGTGGTAGATATTTAAATTTAGATATGATATTAGTACCAAATTTGATGATGCAATCTTAATCAATTTGTAAACCTTTAATAGTACTCGACTTCCTTTTAAAACATTCAGTTGTCCTGCTTCAAATGTATTATATTAAGTTTAGAATCAGGAACTCTTTTTTTTAATTGAAAGAAGCAACTATGTTATACCTTATAAGTATAGATAGCTTCATATTTTACATTGATCAATCTGGCCAGCTTGAATTCGAAATTCTGGCACCATTGGTCCTCATCACAATAACCAACTCAAGCACACAAAGAATGCATGCACTGTCAACAAAGTTCTCATTATGCAAACACAAACACAAACACATGATCCTCACCACTCTCAGCAAATCACAAGCACATCATCACTCACCCTCTCACGAAATCAAGGCACATACAAATCATCTTTAAATCTTAATTAAAAGTAACAAACACAGAATGACTGCATGTACCAAAACTGATTTTCACCTTTTCTTCCTCAGATCTGAGAATGCAGCACACAATGAAAATGAAAATAAAAAAAGAGAAATACCTAGGTGAGAATGCAGCGAAGCAATCCGCGAGAGTGAGAACAATCCGCGAGAGTGAGAACAATCCACGAGACTGAGAACGATCCACGAGAGTGAGACAGAAGAGAGAGAGCGAGGATGCGTTTGAGAGAAAACTGAGACTGAGAGAGAAAAGTAAAATTGAAAAGAGTGAGACTGAGTGAGAGAGAAACGTGAGATTGAAGAGGGAAAAATGTAAAGTGACGGGAAAAAAACATAACATATAAAATTAACCATGGTTTTTAAAAATTTTATTAATAAATTCCCTATGGTTAATAAAAAAAAGTTATTTTTTTTATTTTTCAATAGTTATATCAACCATATAGTTAAAAAAGAATAGGGAAAATATATTTTCTTGTTGTGGAGTTCAATTTTTATACTATTTTTATTTACCTAAAACTGTTAATAATGTATTAAGATCCATACTAGTCTTAATTCATTATATCTTGTATGCTTATCTTAAATAAAACTCACCTATATAGTTTAGAAAAATAAGTGGCATTTAAGTTTTACTTGATCTTACGTTAAAATTTTATAAATATATTAAAATAATAGATATATGATTTTTGTAGTTAAATAAAAGATATATGATATATCTAGCACTACACTACAAGAAACGTGCTTTTTACTCGCGGTTCATTAATGGAGGTTAGGTGTAACCGCCAAAATTATTATTTTTGGTTATTAACGTCGCTTTAGATGACCACCAGAAATTTATTCCCTCTATTTTTTTATTTTAGCGCGTTTGGTATTCTTTTTCCCACGTGTAATTTATTCCCTCTATTTTTTTTTTGCAACTTAGTGAATTGTTATTTCTAATTTTTAAGTTTTCAAAAAACATTGTGCAAACCCTTCTGTTTCTTCAACCGTTCCTCTCTCTTCCTTCAAGCTTTACTTCTTTTTTTCTATTCGATCTATCTTCTCTTTAAATCTTGCGAACCGTGGTGTGTGCTCTCGAGTGGGTTCTACGGCTGCGTGGCGACACAGGTAACATTCTTCAATTTCTTTCTCCGTGTGCATTGTGAAAGCTTCCCCTGATTTCGTTCTCTGGATATTGTGAAAGTTAAACCCTTTACTTATAGTACCTGATTTCGTTCTCTGCGCGCATGAAGGGCAAGTTAAGTCCTTCGGTCATAACATTATAGCATGCAATTATAGCACTTAAGGTGCACTATAGAATTTCTTTGGTTAGTTTAATGTCATCAGTGTAAGGATGAGTAATAGTTGGCATCGTAGATTCAATGCACACTCCTCATCAGAGTCATTGCACCATGTCTTCTTTCTGTTAATTTCCGCCAAACCCTTGTACTAATTAAATTAATCTCTTAATAAGTATAAAAAAATAAGGGAAAAATAGTGATGAAAAAGAAAAGTGAAGAAAGATAAAGTTAGTAGTTTGTCTTTCTTTTAGGACACGTTAATTTATCCTAAATGATCAACTTCTAGTCGCCGAAAGAGAGAGAATTTAATTCAAAAACTGCCTTTGATTTCTCAAACTGGTTTCTTTACTTTCTGATAGAATTTTTCACTTTCTGATGTCTATCTATTTTTCATTATCCTAACCATTAAGTATTTGATAAATATAGAAAAAGAAAGGAAACACCAAAAATAAGAAGAACGTGGCTTGTATCAATGAAAAGCAATGTGAGAAATAAATCCAAAAAAACAAAAATGTGTTTTAGTTAAATAAAATAATAATAGAGAGAGGTCATAGAAATAATAAAATATTAACTCATAAACACTTTACAACTTGTAGTACAAGTGTGTCTTGGGTTAAAAAATTAAGCAAGAGCAAATTTAAAATGTTGGCATAAGTAATAGTAATTTCATCAAATGAGTATGGATATTTGCACATTACTCTCATGTATACATAGGTGTGCCACTTGTAACCACTTAGTAGAAATAGTGCACTTCACATGCTCACGTATGCATCATCTTCGTATATGTTACATTCAGTTTCTAGAAACAGAAAAACAAGAGTGAGATAATAATCACAATTGTAGTTAAATTTAAAAGAAAAAGTGGAGCAGAATAGCAATGTTTACAAACAAAGGAGATTGGTGAGAGTAATTTGAAATGGAAAAAGTAACTTTTCTTGTGTGTGCTTGGATCAACTACGGTTTATAAAAGGTAGGGGAGTTGAGAAAAACCAATGATTCAGAATTTAAAAGAGATATTTTTGTTGACTTGTGATTCAAACTTCAAAAAACTATAATCAACCTTTTTCATTTTGTAGACTTGTGTCTGAAACATTATAATTGCTACACCGCCATCTCCAGGTTTGCTTTATTCCATTGCTCATCACATTAATAATGTTTTATAAAAACTGCTGCATGTGAGATTCTGTTGCTGCTGATTGTTGAAACACTTAGATTTTTTGTATTTTGGGGTCTTAGGTTCTTTTGATGTTTTTGAAACATTGCAATTCATATTTAGTTTTTGTTGTCCTTTTCTGCTTCTTTACTTATTTACTTCCCTTTCTAATTTTCATATAGTTCTGGTTCCAGTGTTCCTTCTAGTACATTTCTAGCTGCACATGTTCATGCATATGTAGGTCCTGTTTCATTCATAACTTCCCAACCAGTTAAAAAAATATTAGTTTTTTGTTTTGAAACATTAGTTGAAAACTTAACTAATATAAAAGAAGAAAAAGATTAATGGTCACAGTGGTTTGTATAATAATAACATAAAATAAAATAAGCTTTGAATTTGTATTGGAGCCACTTATATTTCTTTCTATACTTCTTTTTTTTTTCTTATATTGACTAGTAAAATCACTGTACTCACTACTACAAAAAAGGCCTTTGTCAGCGGTTCCGTCATACCTATTGTCAGCGGTACAAGCGCAGACAATAATGGCGCTATTAATAGCACTAAAATCAACATCAGCGCTTAAACCACTGACATTAGTAATGTATTGTCAGCGGTTGTAATGCGGAACCGCTGACAATAGTCCAACAATGTCAGCGGTTAGGATGTGGAATCGCAGACAATAGTCCAACAATGTCAGTGGTTGTAACGTGGAACCGCTGACAATAGTCCAACATTGTCAGCGGCTAGGATGCAGAACCGCAGACAATAGTTTTTTTTTTAATTTTTAATTTTTAATTTACTAGACCTGTATTAAATTAATAAAGTATAAAAGGACGAAAGGCAACAAAATATAAGTTCAACCATACAACTTGGCAGAACACATCAACAGTTATTTACTTAAGTAAGAAAGAGAACAAGAATTTATAATCTGTTGACAAGAAATCTCTATGACGATATAAAATTCAAAAGGAAATGTTTTCCAATTCCATCTTAAATATGTCAAGTCACTGTCACAATTTAGAAGAAAAAAGAAAAGGCTACTAATTTCAAAAGCCAAAATCAGAACATGACACTCATTTGTATAAGGATCTTGATCGTAAGCATTATGTTGAATAGCCTGCTTGTACAACCCCGGCCCCCACCATGCTTCCTCTGTGTGTTACTTCAACTTTAACCCCTCTAAGGGCTTTCTTAATCTGTTAGACATCAAAATGTAGCTATGTTAATTGAACAAAATTAATATTCTAAAACATAAACTCAGAAAGCTTTGTCCATATTTCTAAGTAGTTACCTTAATGCAATCAGCATCAAACAATGGCCTTGACAACACATCTTTTCCTAATAGCTGACCAATAAATTCCACTATTGGAAGAGGTTCAATAAACAGAGCAGATGTCATATCTATGTGATTCAAGAACAGAATGAAGGGAAATTACAAGTTAAGGGCCAATCTAGTTTGGAAAAACATATATTATTATATTCAACTTCCACTCATAGAAATGTCATTTGGTTTCTGTTTTAAAATATTAGAACAAAAAATTGTGAAAATAACATTTTATTGTTTTGTTAATTCCTGCACAAATTTTTGAAAAGAGAAAACGAAAATAGAAATAGTAAACATTGTTCTAATTAAAAATGAAAACAAAAAAAGTGAAAAGCAAAGATAAGCCTGTATTTTTTATTAAACTACTTCTATAATATGTGCAAGTGCAAGTAATATACCAATATTGAGGGAAAGGTCCATTTATGTAGATATTCAAAACAACATTTGTAGTTAATTTTTCTTCTATAAATGACTCTAATTTATCTCAGATTAACAATGCAGTTTTATTTAAGTTCATTTATGGACCATTGAAGCCATATATAATGAATGGAAAAAGCTTGAAGAATTCTAGTGGAAAAAGTGCTAATATATTATAAGATTTTAAACTCACCATGGCTTTGAGAGATTTGCTATTAGTATCTCCTGAATACATAAAAACAAAAAGAATAAAGTATTAATATATTATAAGATTTTATATCAAAAGGTGCAAATGGTAATGCATCATTGTTACTAACTTTAACAAGCCTATATATATATATATATATATATATATATATTATGGTGAGATAAACTTTTCAAAAATCTCGTACTTATAATGAGTTAAACATATACTACTTGAATCAATCAATCCTAACTTAAACAAAGTTATCTAATAAAAAGAGACCAGTAATTAAAAAAATAAGCCATATCTTAAATTTTTCTTAGAAGGCGAATTTATTTATATCAATAGAGAAGAAGCACAAACAAGTAGTTATTTTACAAGTTAATGAGAGAATAATAAGTATCTAAGTAATGGGTTAAGAATTAGGAATATACAAGTGGGAGGAAACGTTTTGTTTAGTTGGAAATAGAAAGATGAAAAAATAATACATAAGGTTTGGCATCGTGTATCAAATTAGTATTTTCACCCAAAAATACAAATAAATAGTATACCTGTTATATCATGCTGCATTATCAGTTTTGTTATTATCATATATTCATATTAAAAATTTATTGATTAATTAGTAACTATAGGATCTACCTATGCTTCAACACAACTAACAATAAAAATCCCTCAGTTAATTTCCCTTTGCAAGTGTTCAATAGTTGGCAATCTCTAATAAAACCATGTAATTCAAATCATAATTATAATACTTCAAACGAAGAAATGTTGAGTGGAAACCTTTGACATGGTATAACAACATCCATGACAAAAAGAGGGAGTGTATCTACACCAAGATTGATTAAACCATCATGCTCTTGCTCCCTTTTAGTGTCTTCCTCAGGAAAGTTCTTTTGTATGATGTTCTTCAATGTCACACTAAAAACAGTCAACAGGAACATATTAAAAAAGATAACAGTAAATGAAACATTTTACAATTATTTGACCGCAATACCTTAGGATTAAACTAAATTTCAGATGAATTCATAAGCCTATAAGATGTGCCTATTATAGATATAAAAGGGCATCACCAACCAATCACCAAAAGTGTGTGAATAACACTTTTTTCTATCAATTTGGGCCAATATAATGTCTCAATTTCAGTAAGGAAAATATCTTAAGAATGTAACATCCTACTGCTGTGTATTTGACACATGGGCTTTAAACCTATTATAGATAGATCATATAATAGTGAACAACTATCCCACTACCAAAAATAAAGAGAGAAACCCAGAGCATTTATGTGGTCATCCATATTATATCCGCCACATTGTAGGGTCTTAGACAACTCACCTGATGGAGTAGGTTCTAGGACTAATAAACAGAACTGTCCAGCACAATGGGCATCTGTTCCCTAACACACAAGGATAAGGATTAACATAGCACAAAATATATGGATTCCCAAATATAATCAGCAAAAGATAGCACTAACCATAATCCATGGACTGAAATAAGTATGAACGGCAGGTTCATGCAGTAACTTCAGGCAGAGAGTGCAATCAAAGTCATCATTGCGCTCTGGTTGTCCATGTGTGCTCCTTCCTGTTGAACTAGATGACACCCTTTCCAGATTTTGAAGAGAAGTCTGGAAAGAAATGCTACATGACATCAAAAGAGATGAAAAAGCACTTAAGATACAGAGCATACAGTAACAATACAGTAAGTGAGTATTGCAAAAGCTATATTCAGATATTCCATTTAAATTCAGAAAATGGGTATACATCATAGAAAACAAAAAGGAAAAATATATATTTAAAAAAAGGCAAAATTTACAAATGTGTAAATGTATAATACCTAAAAGGATCAACTTTAAGGCCTGAAACAATATCATACCAAGTTACATTCAATATGGACATCATAATATAAATGTAAGCTGGATAGGCAAATGTTAAAACTTAAGAAAAGGATGTGCAATTGATCATGGACAAACACACCAGTTGATACAAATTTTGTATCATAAAACACTTCTACAAGACATGCACAATAGAAGTCACTTAAAACATCCAGATTTACCAAAGTATTTAATACAATGCAAGTCCTAAATTTTTAAACTCACAATGGAGCACAATAACGCCTCTAAATTAATTGAAGTCTAGTAAGAAGGACATTCTACATAAACCATATTAACCATAGAAGATTACAAAAGTAGATTGTAAGTTTCATGATCAAGACACCAGAACCAGAAAACAGAATTCAATTTTCATCTGCACCAGTCACCATAACAAGACACCATACATGAACGAAAAAACACATTACATTGAAACTCATACTTGGACAACTTTGCATATAAACGTATTTAGAACAATCCTAAGATGCCCTTCATGCTCCTTATCACACTTGGAGTATACCAAAATATCATTGATAAACACAACCACGAATTTGTCAAGGTTCAGGTGGAAGATGCAATTCATGTAATCCATGAAAATAGCGGGTGCATTCGTGACTCTGAAAGGCATAAAAAGATACTCATAGTGACTGTAGCAAGTTTGAAACATCATATTAGGATGTCTTCCTTCTTCACTCGTATCTGATGGTAGCCTTATCTCAAATTTATCTTTGAGAAGACAACTACTCCTCGTAGTTGATCCATCAAATCATCAATGCGTGGAAGAGGGTACCGATTCTTGATCGTCACCTTATTTAGCTGGCAATAATCTATACACAGATGCATACTTCTGTCCTTCTTCTTTACTAGCAGCACTAGAGCTCCCCACGTTGAAACACTGGGTTCAATTATTCCCTTCTCTAAAAGCTTTTCTATATGCTTCTTAAGTTCCTCCAACTCCTTCGGCGATATTCGGTACAAAGCGATGAAGATCAGCCCCGTACCAAGTAGAATATTGATGCTAAACTTGATCTCTTTCTCAGGCAGTATCCCAGGTATATCTTTCGAGAAAACTTTAGGAAACTCTTGAACAACCAGAAGATGTTTAGGTTCTAGCTTCTTTTCACACCTGGTGTTGCCAAGAACCCTAAACACTTCTGGGACGGAGTTGCCTTCTGAGTTGAAATAATAAACTCAAACTTCCCGAGCGGAGAGGGCTTAGTTGACAAGACTCCATAGGATACAGACTTACTATGACAACTAATCAGAATGCGATTTGCAGCAAGACAATCCATTCCTAGAACAATATCCAGATTAATCAATGGTAAACAGATTAGGTCCACTTGATAGGACCTTCCATTAATGGTGATAGGGTAATTCATACATATAACAAAAGAACTTATGGGTTTGTTAGCAGCAGTAATAACAATCATTTTGCCAGATAAGGGGGTCAATGGCAAATTTAAATGCTTCACACAATCCTCAGATATGAATGAATAATGTAACACCCTCGGTTAACTAGGACAATCCCTTCCACTAGATTATCCTGGTCAACTGAGAGGTTATAAGTTTCAAAAAATGTGGAAGTTTTTTTCGTACAAGAAAACTTGGTAGAACAGATATATTGTATTTGTATGTTGAAACAGGTTTTGATGAATGACAAACAATTGAAGGATGAAAGGATGTTACACAAGCATTTAAACATAGATCAAGAATCAAATGCATAAGAAATAATGAAGACCAAAGAATTAAGTTAAGACATTCACATAGGTCCAAAACAGGAGAAATAATTATCCAAAGTGCTAAAGAAAGATCATTTCTAAGAACCATGCAAGAAAATATCAAGAATGGATCCAAAACAAGCAAAATATATCAAAACGTGAAGGGAACAGGCCAAGGAATCGATTCATCTCTATGGGAATCGATTCCCACGTGAAAAATGAAAGAGGAATCGATTCAAGGCACATAGGAATCGATTCATGCTGCAAATTAAGTGAAGGAATCGATTCATCAAGCTTGGGAATCGATTCATGGTGGAAATTAGCTTAAGGAATCGATTCATATGCTGAAGGAATCGATTCATGCTACTAGGAATCGATTCTCCCTGGGAGGAATCGATTCATGTGTTGTTCTTTAGTCAAAAATACACTGGAAAAATTGGAATCATGTGCCAACGCGCTTTCAGAAACTCAAGACCACTTATTCCTCTCTCGAAGACTCAAATTCCATTAATTGAGGCAGACAATTTTACTTCTCAAGTCAGGAAACATGGAATGTTGGGAAATTAAGACTCTCGATGCATAAAATCAGGAATCGGTGGAATTCAAATTTTTTGGCAGCACATACTCTGGAACTCTTATAAATAGAGAAGAAGTGAAGCAGCAGAGACACACCTTCGCAGCATCAAATACTTGCCTTCATTCTTTCTTCTTACTTACTCTCTGATTCTCTTAAATTTTGAAGTATTAATTTTTTGAGAGTTATATTGTGAGAAAAATATTTTTGAGTACTAAAATTGCATATTCTCTTTGAGAAAAGAAAAATATTTTTCAAAGTGCTTAAAATTTGTATATCCACTCTACTGAGAGAGTTACACTTGTAAAATCACGTACACAAAATCTGAGATACTTGTTGGGTTGGGATTCAACCTTGTAATTGAGAGATTGTGAGATTGGGTGGGTTGCCCTTTAGCTTGTGAGGATTAAGTTCTTGAGTGTGGAACACTAAGAGACTGTAATTGCTCAAGGCGTGTATCTCAAATTCTCAATAGTGGAAATCCTCTAAGTGGGTTACTTGGAGGCGAGACGTACACCAGTTTGGTGGAACTCGTATATATCGGTTTGCAAATCTTCTCTTCCCTAATCTATTTAAATTTGTGCATTTAAATTGCTTGCTTAATTTATTACGCTTAATAACTTTGTTATTCAAACTTCTTTATTATTCTCACTTTAGAATAAGTTTATCATCTTCTCTACATATATTTGTCAAAGAACCAACTTCACAAGCATTTCAACAAAAAAATTTTAATACTCAATTTACCCCCCCCTCTTGAGTAATTGAGGCCACTTGGTTAACAAGTGGTATCAGAGCTTGACTCTTGGTAAATTAAGCTTAACAGCTTTAAGAGAACAAATGACCTCAAATTCTTTAAACCTTTTTCCTGAGGGTGGAGCCACAAACCGACCTCCTGCTTTTAATGGGGAAGGATATGCTTTTTGGAAAGAAAGAATGAAAATTTTTGTTCAATCAATTGATCTAAGAATTTGGAATGCTATTGAAAATGGTCCTTTCATACCTATGCATATTGTTGATGATAAACAAATAGAAAAGCCCATGGATGATTGGACTAGTGATGAAGAAAAGAAAGTACAATATAATTATAAAGCCAAGAATCTAATCACTTTAGCCTTAGGTCCCGATGAATTTTTTAGAATAGTAACCTGTAAATCTGCCAAAGAAATGTGGGATACTCTTCAAATTACTCATGAAGGAACTAGTGATGTTAAGGATTCTAAAATTAGTACTTTAACTAGCCAATATGAAAGTTTTAGAATGAATTCCGGTGAAACAATCTTAGAACTTCAAAAAAGGTTTACCTTGATTATTAATCATCTTATTACTCTTGGAAAATCATACACTAACAAAGAGCTTATCCATAAAGTTCTAAAAAGTCTTACCAGGGAATGGCAACCTCTTATCACCGCTATCAAACAATCGCCAAACATAAATGATATGTCTCTTGCCACATTATTCGGTAAGCTTCAAGAACAAGAACAAGAATTAAAAGACTTAAAAATAGTGGAAGAAGGAGAAAAGTCTTCCAAGAAGAAAGGGCTAGCTCTTAAGGCCACCTCTATTGAAGAAGACAAATTTGAAAGTGATCAAGAAGATGATGATGATGAGTTAGGCCTATTTGTGAGGCGATTTAGAAGGCTCATGAGAAACAAAAGATTCCAAAAGGGCTTCACCTCTAAAGGTAAGAAATTCGTTCCCAAAGATAATAATAATTCCTTACCAACTTGTTTTGAATGTGGAAAGGAAGGACATTTCAAGGCGGACTGTCCAAATCTCAAAAAGAAAAATAAGGATCAGAAAGGAAAAAGGAGAGCATACATAGCATGGGATGACAACGAGGTGAGTAGCTCGGATGAATCGGAGAATGAAGAAGCAAACCTTTGTCTCATGGCTAATCACCAAGATGAAGAAGATGAGGTATGCTTTAAAGCAAATAGCACCCATTGGTATTTGGATAGTGGGTGTTCAAAACACATGACAGGAGACAAAAGTAAGTTCATATCATTTACTCCACGAAATAAAGGATTCGTTACTTATGGAGATAACACGAAGGGAAGAATACTAGGAATTGGAAATGTTGGTAAAAATTCCTCCACCTCTATAAATGATGTCTTATATGTTGAAGGACTTAAACATAACCTGCTTAGCATAAGTCAATTATGTGATAAATGCTATAAAATTGTTTTTGAATCAAATGGTTGCATAATTGAAAATAAGCTAAACAAGGAAACAAAATTCGTTGGTCAAAGAGTAGATAACATTTATATGATTAATCTAGATTGTCTTGCTTCAAATGATGTGCAATGCTTCATAACTAAAGAAGATGAATCATGGCTATGGCATAGAAGAATTGCTCACATTCATATAGACCATTTAAACAAACTTGTTTCAAAAGATTTAGTTATCGGTTTGCCAAAATTAAAATTTGAAAATAAATTTTGTGACGCTTGTCAAAAGGGAAAACAAGTAAAGGCTTCATTTCAAGCTAAAAATATTGTTTCAACAACTAGACCTTTACAACTTTTACATATGGATTTATTTGGACCTTCAAAAATCAAAAGTTTTGGTGGAAACTATTATGGTCTCGTGATTGTGGATGATTACTCTAGATATACATGGACATTATTTCTTACTCACAAAAATGAAGCATATCAAGCATTTAAGAAACTTGCCAAGATCATTCAAAATGAACAAAATTCGAAAATAGCATCCATTCGAACTGACCATGGAGGAGAATTTGAAAACCAATCCTTTGAAAAATTTTGTGAAAAATTTAGCATTGAACATAATTTTTCGGCTCCAAGAACTCCACAACAAAATGGAGTAGTTGAAAGGAAAAATAGATCTTTAGCGGAGCTCGCAAGAACTATGTTAAATGAAAGTAATATTGCGAAACATTTTTGGGCCGATGCAGTAAATACTGCTTGCCATGTCATGAATTGATGTTTGATAAGGCCTATATTAAAGAAAACCCCTTATGAGCTTTATAAAGGAAGAAAACCTAACATTTCTTATTTCCACGTATTTGGATGCAAATGTTTTGTTTTAAACAATGGAAAGGATAATCTTGGCAAATTCGATGCAAAATCTGATGAAGCAATATTTTTAGGTTACTCATCTACAAGCAAAGCGTATCGACTCTTTAATAAACGAACTTGTACAATTGAAGAATCTATACATGTTAAATTTGATGAACTTAACCAAAATCTTCCGAGAGAGGAAATTGATGATCTTGTAGGTACCTTCCAAGAAATAAACTTGGAAGACAAAGAAGAAAACAAAAATGAAGGAAATACATCACAAAATGGCGAACCTCAACAAAAGGAGTGGATCACCGTAAAGAATCACCCATTGGACAATATCATAGGCGAGATAACAAAAGGTGTAAGTACTCGAAACGCTTTTAGAAATGCATGCAATCACTTAGCTTTCGTATCACAAATAGAACCCAAAAATATTGATGAAGCTATTATTGATGAACATTGGATATTGGCAATGCAAGAAGAATTAAATCAGTTTGAAAGAAATGAAGTTTGGGAACTTGTGCCAAAACCCAATAATCATCAAATAATAGGCACGAAATGGGTTTTTAGAAACAAGTTAGATGAAAATGGAATAATAACAAGAAATAAAGCTAGATTAGTTGCTAAAGGATATAATCAAGAAGAGGGAATAGACTATGAAGAAACATATGCTCCCGTAGCTAGATTAGAAGCCATAAGATTATTGTTAGCTTTTGCTTGTTGTATAGATTTTAAACTTTATCAAATGGATGTCAAAAGCGCTTTTCTAAACGGTTATATTCAAGAAGAAGTTTATGTTAATCAACCTCCAGGTTTCGAAAATCACAAATTTCCAAACCATGTCTTTAAATTAAGAAAAGCTTTATATGGTTTAAAACAAGCTCCAAGAGCTTGGTATGAACGACTCAGTAAGTTTCTTCTTGAAAATAATTTTGAAAGAGGAAAGGTTGATACAACATTGTTTATAAAACGTAAAAACCGTGACATCCTTTTGGTACAAGTTTATGTTGATGACATAATATTTGGTGCTACTAACGAAATCCTTTGTCAAGAGTTTGCTAAGATTATGCAAGATGAATTCGAAATGTCCATGATGGGAGAACTCACATTCTTCCTTGGGCTACAAAAATAAGCAAACAAAAGAAGGAACATTTATCAGTCAAACAAAATACTGCAAAGAATTACTTAAAAGGTTTGAAATGGATAAAGCAAATGAAATTACCACACCAATGAGTACTTCTTGCTACCTAGACAAGGATGAGAAGGGTAAGGATGTTGAAATAACCAAATACCGAGGTATGATTGGATCCTTACTTTATTTAACAGCTAGTAGACCTGATATTATGTTTGCGGTATGTATGTGCGCTAGATATCAAGCATGTCCTAAAGAATCACATCTCATAGCCGTAAAAAGAATTTTAAAATATCTTGTGGGTACTCAAAATGTTGGTTTATGGTATCCCAAAGGTGCTGAATGTATTCTTGTAGGATATTCTGATTCTGATTTTACTGGGTGTAAATTAGATAGAAAAAGTACCAGTGGTACTTGTCATATGCTTGGAAGCTCTCTTGTTTCTTGGCATAGCAAGAAGCAAGTAAGTGTCGCGTTATCCACAGCTGAAGCAGAATATGTTGTAGCTGGAAGTTGCTGTGCTCAAATCCTATGGATGAGACAACTTCTTGATTTCGGTGTTGTTCTAAATCAAATACCCATTAAATGCGACAATACCAGCGCCATAAATATCTCCAAAAATCCAGTTATGCACTCACGAACAAAACATATAGAAATCCGTCACCATTTCATACGAGATCATGTTTTAAAAGGAGATTGTGTTCTTGAATATGTTGAAACTTCTAAACAATTGGCGGATATTTTTACTAAACCCCTTCCAAAGGAACAATTTATAAATATTAGAAGGGAATTAGGCATTTTAGAAATTGTTTAAATCACCAATTTCATTCTCTTACATATTTTCACAAATCTTTAACTTAAAGATTTATCTTTTTCATACAAATTCTATTTTTGAGAAATATTAATATACACTTTTTTTGAAAATATTCATATTTATCATAACCCGATTTGTTGTTTAAAATCTTAATTAAACATATTTGTGAAACAAGTCAATCTCTTTAAAATAGATGATCTCAAAATTAAATGCAAAAATTGGCAATTGATTTTATTGACTTTGTGATGAAATAAAATCAAATGGCACTTGCAAATTTTTTTTTAAATTCAAGAAATCAAAATGTACTCTTGTGATCACTGGCTCCAGCATGATTCATGAGAACAAGTCAAGAAGAACCACTTCCTAAGCTTCTTGACCAATTCACATGCGCAATAAAACAAAAGGGAAAAGCATTGATTCCTTACAATCAGAAGCCTTCATGTGAAGAATAAAACAAAAACTTCCATTGCCAAATGCATTCACGTGAACCACTATGAATTTGTAGCGTATTTGACCAAGACCAGCTAGGGGAATCGATTCCCCCTCTCATGACTCAGCATTTGAATCGATTCCCACTTAACTCAAAGCGTCCAGAACTACAAAATAACTCACATGAATCGATTCCCTCTAGGATGAATCGATTCACGCATTATTTCCTGTATAAAAATGCTTTTCTCACGCTGTTTCTTCAAAGCCTCTCCCAGTGCCTCATTTCGTTTCATACCTCCTTTCTTTTCTTCTCTAAAGATTCTCTCTACCTCCTCTGTTTCATTCAAAATCATGGCATCATCATCTCACTCTAGAAAGAAGAAACGAGGAGATGCTGGTTCCTCTTCCTCAAACACCAATGATCTCTCAAGACTCTTTGAGAATAAACTCCAACTTGACAAATATCTTGAAAAATTTTCAGAAAGACTCCTTATACCTGCTCATTGGCTTGACGTTCCGCTCTTCGACGAACATGATTTTCCGGTACTCAACATACTTAGGCAACAAAATCTCTTGGAGTTTGTTGCACTCAAAGAAAATCACATTTATCCTGAGTTGATTAGAGCCTTCTACTCAACATTGAGGATCTCTAATGGACGCTACATAGCCAAAATTAAAGGAGTAACCATTATCATTGATGATAATGTTCTTCATCAAGTATGGAAGCTTCCACTAAACAATGTTGATTTCTTTGGCCTTGAACCATCTCCCGATTGGGAATACAATTCCATTGATGCTCGTGCTTTTTTAAATCTATCCTCTACTTCCAAAAGCACCGTTGGGGAGCTCAACATTGATCATCGCCTTCTACACTACCTTTTGGTCAAAATCATTCTTCCAAAAGGGTCCAACAATGCTAGAGTAAGTGAAAACCAAACTCTTATTCTTTGGGCTATGCTCCATGAAAAAGAGATAAATTGGACCAAACTTATTCGGACTCATATGCTTGACTCTAAAAGATTCACAAAACTTCCTTATGCGGTTTTGATCACAAAGCTTCTCAAACACTTTAATGTGGATCTTTCAAATGAAGTGAAAGAAGTAGTAGGGTGTAAAGGTAAAATAGGAAGCACTCATCTCGCAAAAATGGGTTGGCACAACCACGATGGTGCTTGGCAATACTCTCCTCCAAATGCACAAAGCAGTGACAACAATGATGAGCAACCCCATCAACAAGCATTTCCTCCACCTCCTCCAAATCCAAATGATGAGTTCTTTAATAGATTGACCTCTCATTTCGATACCCGCTTTGATGCAATAAATGCTCGTTTTGATGGAATGACTTCTCGCATTGATGGAATGGAGAACAATATGAAAGCCCGTTTTGACCAAATAGATGACAACATGACTACCCACTACAATGAACTCTCACAACAGTTTTCAGAGTTCCGATTTTTCAATCCTTGATATTAGTCATTATTGTATTCATCTTTACATGTATCCTCATCAATAAAATTTCAATAGAGTTAGTATCTGTTTGTTTAAATTCTCTCTGATTTTTTGATGATGCCAAAGGGGGAGAAGTTTAATATAACATCTCTATAAATTGTATGATTAAGGGGGAGCCAATATAATTGCATGATTAAGGGGAAGCCAATATAATATAAATGCATGAAATTTATAATTATATTTGATAGGGGGAGTTCCATACCTTGAATATATAACTGTTATAAAACTAACACCCTAGAGATGAACAATTGTTGTCATCATCAAAAAGGGGGAGAATGTATTTGTATGTTGAAACAGGTTTTGATGAATGACAAACAATTGAAGGATGAAAGGATGTTACACAAGCATTTAAACATAGATCAAGAATCAAATGCATAAGAAATAATAAAGACCAAAGAATTAAGTTAAGACATTCACATAGGTCCAAAACAGGAGAAATAATTATCCAAAGTGCTAAAGAAAGATCATTTCTAAGAACCATGCAAGAAAATATCAAGAATGGATCCAAAACAAGCAAAATATATCAAAACGTGAAGGGAACAGGCCAAGGAATCGATTCATCTCTATGGGAATCGATTCCCACGTGAAAAATGAAAGAGGAATCGATTCAAGGCACATAGGAATCGATTCATGCTGCAAATTAAGTGAAGGAATCGATTCATCAAGCTTGGGAATCGATTCATGGTGGAAATTAGCTCAAGGAATCGATTCATATGCTGAAGGAATCGATTCATGCTACTAGGAATCGATTCTCCCTGGGAGGAATCGATTCATGTGTTGTTCTTTAGTCAAAAATACACTGGAAAAATTGGAATCATGTGCCAACGCGCTTTCAGAAACTCAAGACCACTTATTCCTCTCTCGAAGACTCAAATTCCATTAATTGAGGCAGACAATTTTACTTCTCAAGTCAGGAAACATGGAATGTTGGGAAATTAAGACTCTCGATGCATAAAATCAGGAATCAGTGGAATTCAAATTTTTTGGCAGCACATACTCTGGAACTCCTATAAATAGAGAAGAAGTGAAGCAGTAGAGACACACCTTCGCAGCATCAAATACTTGCCTTCATTCTTTCTTCTTACTTACTCTCTGATTCTCTTAAATTTTGAAGTATTAATTTTTTGAGAGTTATATTGTGAGAAAAATATTTTTGAGTACTAAAATTGCATATTCTCTTTGAGAAAAGAAAAATATTTTTCAAAGTGCTTAAAATTTGTATATCCACTCTACTGAGAGAGTTACACTTGTAAAATCACATACACAAAATCTGAGATACTTGTTGGGTTGGGATTCAACCTTGTAATTGAGAGATTGTGAGATTGGGTGGGTTGCCCTTTAGCTTGTGAGGATTAAGTTCTTGAGTGTGGAACACTAAGAGACTGTAATTGCTCAAGGCGTGTATCTCAAATTCTCAATAGTGGAAATCCTCTAAGTGGGTTACTTGGAGGCGAGACGTACACCAGTTTGGTGGAACTCGTATATATCGGTTTGCAAATCTTCTCTTCCCTAATCTATTTAAATTTATGTATTTAAATTGCTTGCTTAATTTATTACGCTTAATAACTTTGTTATTCAAACTTCTTTATTATTCTCACTTTAGAATAAGTTTATCATCTTCTCTACATATATTTGTCAAAGAACCAATTTCACAAGCATTTCAACAAAAAAATTTTAATACTCAATTCACCCCCCCCCCCCTCTTGAGTAATTGAGGCCACTTGGTTAACATATATCTCAAATATAACATAATTATATACAATATATGGTCACAATAGTAACTGTACATGCTGAAAGTAAAAGGAGCACGGGCTCCCATAAAAGAGAGGAGAAAAATCTATTATACTCGTCCTTAATCCAAGAAGAGTCTGGCTAATCCTTAATGTGAAGTCTACGCCAACCTCCACGGTGTATGGTTCAATCCGAAGTCTAGAAAAATAGTGTAAGGGTGAGTCTCCACTTCCACAATAATCAGAGAGTCATCATCATTAACATTCCTCCCACACAATCCGATTGGATATGTAATGTTTCCTTCACCTTAGGAGTCCTACTCATTTTTCTTCTAAGTTATCTATTCTAACTCAGTTTCATTAAAATCACCCTTGAACACATTCCTTTCTGCTCTCCCCCTCACCACTAATTTATTCATGCATAAACATTAATCACAATCAAACATAAATTCACAAAGAAAAGATAATGCAATGCATGAGTTCCATTTCATAAATTTTAAGCCTCTTTTCTTAGCCATCATGATGCATGTGGCCCTAACTCTCATCATCATATCATATCAGAATCTATCCCCCCCAGGCTGCCCCTGAACACAATGTTTCCGTACTAGAGCAATCAGAGCCCACCAAGTCCCCAAATCAAAACATAGGGTATACATGGACTCGTAGTCCCAAGATCATGGATCTAACTCATATTATCATATCATAACGGGACTTGGCTCTCCACGGTCCTAGTGATATTGGTCTTGAGTCAAAGTGCATCAGGATTGCATGGTTTCACCCGATATCGGGGCGCGACCACCAAGCCATTGGGGGTCCCCTCCCATTACACTCCCAAGATCCAACCTCAGAGATCGAACCCTCATATCCTTTAGCGTACCCCTCGCTGCCGGTTCTAGTCCACATCAATTCATACACACATGATGCATGTAACGTATATTCCTTTTATTAATTCATTAGTTATCGGTAAGGTCTTTTCAGAGACTCTATTTCATTATTAACATCAAGTTAGTTCTATAAAATCCTTGATTAATCATTTTCCTTTATTTGTTACTCTTTTCGTATAACACAACGTACCCGATAATTAGGAATGAAATGAGTTTTGGTCGTCCATTAAACCTCAAGGTAATAGTGGCACTGTAGTGCCTATCATCACATCGGATCAGATGTTATTCTCATCTTATCATTTTCACGAATCAATCACCTCAGGATCCCTACCAGACACATCCTCATTCATTCTTTTCTTATCTATCTCAACATACTCATTCAATATATCATGCAAATTCTATTCATTCATCACGCAATTTACTTCTTCTAAGGCACTCGTCATGTATTTCATATCATATAACTCACACATATTCATCCATATACACAATCACATGGTAGTCACCACATACAACATTTATCACATAAGCATTACACAACAGATATACTCATGGATGTGTCCTTATAAATATTTAAGTTTGGTTTCTTACTTGCATACATCAGACTATTTATCTAGATTATAATTCTTAACTAATTAATCTTATTACTAATTAAGTCATTCCTATAGTATATTTTCTTTATCTATAATTTATCTCCGGTTACTAAGCAATCTTGTATAACTTCTAAGCTTATTGCTACAAGAATTTGGTTTATTGAAAATATATTTTAACCACTCAACTTTTAAATACTTACTGTATAATTATACCTATTCTCAAGAGTACTAGTTTAATTCATTTAAGGCATCGATAACCTTTCATTGTCATTCACTTACTAACACCAGTTAATTTATTACTTAAATTGCTCATATACTATTTAAGTTAGTATTTATCCTTACTAGATTCTACTGATAAATTTTAATATAATTATTCCTCATTTTCTTTTAAATTCTTACCCTTAGTAACCTCCTTTTTTACTTACTAAACCTTATTATACTCATACTAACAACCATTACCTTCTTATTTCTCCTTAACTCTTAGTGTTTGAATTACTTATATTCTTCAATTTATAATCATTCTAGTTAGTCTATTACCAAACCCCTCTTATGATTTTTCCAAAATATTATTTCGTCTAACACTTCACTAAGACTTCCTAAAATTCATTAACTTTTCTTTTTATCCTTTAGTATGAAATGTTATCTTTTGCTAACTCTATTTAATAATTAGTGGGAATATTTTTCTAAAACTACTTTAAACTCTCCTTTTAATTTCTATTATTGTATTCCTAATTTATTCATTTTAGTCTTTAGTATGAGACTACTATCTTTAGCCAATTCCTTCATCACTAAATGTATAGGAGAATATTCAATACTCTTAAAAACATTTCTTTTTATAAAAACTCACCATAGGAATTATCTCAAAATATTTCTAGCGCTATGGAATTTTAAAATGGAGCGTAGTCGCACTTAAATTGGTAAAACATCTTATTTTTCTTACTTTTTGTCAATTTTTCTCACAGAACTCTAGTTGATTTATTTACTTAAATTAGCGGGACTTATCGTATAAACAAATTACATAAATAATCAGAAATTTATAAATACTTTACAACCACATCGAATTCCTAACCGCATCCGCACTATAATTTAATTTTCGATACTTTGCGTAATAACTTTAATTTTCGACAAAATATAACAAGATGTACAAAATTTGAGGTGTTCTTTATGAAAATCACCAGAGCGCATAAAGATATTAAAACAAAATTAAAATTACTATTGGTAATGAAAAACCCGTAACTTCTAATCTAACTGTCGGATCATCATGAAACTTATAACAAACGAAAATGAACATTATAGGATAATTTATAACAAACGAAAATGAAGTGAGACCCCCTTACCTTAGGGATAGCTCACGATTTTGGCAAGGAAAAAGGAACTGGACATTACAAAAATTTCAGTGGTCTTGCCAAAGGGACTTATGGTCCCTATCCCTTTAGCATTTCAGTGGAGTCAGAATTTTTAGATGTGTTTCCTGAAGAGGTTCCTGGTTTGCCACCTCTACGAGAGGTTGAGTTCGCTATTGATCTTGTTCCCGGTGTAGAACCCGTACCTATAGCTCCTTATAGGATGCCTTCTATAAGGTTAGTTGAACTGAAAAAGCAAGTTAAGGAGTTACTTGAAAAAGAATTTGTTCAACCAGTGTATCACCCTGGGGAGCTCCTGTGCTATTAGTGAAGAAGAAGGGTGGAACTATGGGGTTGTGTGTTGATTACCGCTAACTAAATAAAATGACAATAAAGAATAGATATCCCTTGCCTCGTATTGATGATCTATTAGATCAATTGAGAGGTACTGTGGTGTTCTCAAAAATCGATTTACATTCTGGTTATCACCAAATTTGAGTGAAAGCTGAAGATATTTCAAAAATTACTTTTATAACGCGATATGGCCATTACGAATATATTGTGATGACATTCAGAGTGACTAATGCTACAGCTATATTCATGGACTACATGAATCATATCCTTCATGAATATCTCGATCGATTCGTGGTGGCATTCATTGATGATATCTTGGTATATTCTAAGAGCTGTGAGAAATATTTGAGACTAATGTTGAACATTCTTAGAGAGAATTAGTTGTATGCTAAGCTCTTTTAATGTGAATTCTGGTCGGCGAGTGTTCAATTTCTTGGACATGTGATATCTAAAGAAGGTGTTTTTGTTGATCCTTCTATGGTTAGGGTTGTTATGGCATGGTCTAGACCTATGTCTGTTATGGAGATCAGAAGTTTTCTTGGACTTGCCGGTTATTACCAAAGGTTCGTTGAAGGATTTTCATGTCTTATTAAGCCTTTGATGAAATTGACTAGAAAGAATCAACCATTTGTGTGGAATGTTGAATATGAGAAAAGTTTTAAAGAATTGAAAATGAGACTCACTTCTGCGCTTATTTTTGCATTGCCTGATTTACAAGAAGATGTTGTGGTGTATTGTGATGCTTCTAAACATGGTCTTGGATGTGTTTTGATGCAAAAGGAGCGTGTTATTGCTTATGATTCATGTCAATTAAGACCTCATGAAGTTAATTACCCCACTCATGACTTCGAGTTAGCGGCGGTTGTATTTGACTTGAAAATTTGGTGTCATTACCTCTATGGTTCAAGGTTTGTGGCCCTTAGTGATCACAAAAGCTTGAAATACCTCTTTGATCAAAAGGAATTAAATATGCGTCAAAGGAGAGGGATGGAATTTCTAAAGAACTATGATTTTGAATCGAAGTATCATACGGGAAAGGCTAATGTAGTTGTGGATGCTCTTAGTAGGAAGTCCTTACATGTATCGGCCATGATAGTCAAAGAACTTGAATTGATTGAGGAATTTCAGAATTTGAATATTGAGACCAAAATTTAATCTTCCAAGAAACTGTGTTTTGCTACTTTGAAGATATGCAATGAATTTCTAGATCTTGTAAACAGGAAAAAAGTAAATGATGATTATCTAATGAGATGAAGAAATCCTAAGAAGATGGGAAGAATCTATTCTTTGTTGAGGGTGTTGATGGCCTATGGCGTGTGAAAGGTCATGTATAGGTACCTTCCTTTGGTGATTTGAGGAGTACGGTACTTTAAGGCTCACAAAAGCATCTTTAGTATCCACCCTGGTGTGACCAAGATGTACCAAGATGTGAAAAAGAACTTCTGGTGGCCCAGAAAGAAGTGAGATATTGCTAATTATGTGGCTTCGTGCCTTATATGTCAGAAGGCAAAAGTAGAGCATCAAAGACCTTTTGGTACTTTGAGACCTCTTGATATCCCCATTTTGAAGTGAGATGCTATTGCTATGGACTTTGTGTCTGGTCTTCCGAAGACAAGATCTAACTACGATGGAATCTGGGTGATTGTGGATCATTTGACAAAGAGTGCACATTTTTTACGGATAAGCATGAAAAGTTCCTTACATAACCTGGCGCAACTGTATATTAAGGAGATAGCGAGACTCCATGGAGTTCCATCAAGTATTGTTTCTGATAGAGACCCAGGTTTTACTTCCTGATTTTGGGGGAGCTTGCATGAGGCGATGGGCTCTAAATTAAAGTTGATCTCGACGTATCATCCTCAGATGGGCGGACAATCTGAGAGGACTATTTAGAGTCTTGAGGACTTGTTATGTGCTTATGTTTTGGATCACGGTGGTTCATGGGAGAAATATTTGCCTCTGATCGAATTTCTTATAATAATAGCTTTCACTCCAGTATTGGTATGGCACTATATGAGACATTGTATGGAAAAAAGTGTAGGACTCTTTTATGTTGGCTTAAGATTGGTGAGAATTTGGCTTTAGGGCTTGATATTATTAAGGAGACCATTGAACAAATCAAGATGATCCAAGAGAAGATAAAGATCGCTCAAAGAGCTATTATGATAAGAGAAGGAAGCCACTTGAGTTTCGAGTTAGCGATCATGTGTTTTTACGGGTTTCTCGTGATAAAGGTGCAGGTAGGGCTTTGAAGAGTAAAAAATTAAGTCCAAGATTTATTGGTCCCTATCAGATCCTTGAGCGGATTGGTGAAGTTGCTTATCACATTGCTTTACCTCCTCACTTGGCGAATGCTCACAATGTATTCCATGTTTCTTAGTTGAGAAAATATATACCTGACCCCTCATATGTGCTTAGTGTTGATGATGTCGAGTCAGGGATGATATGACTATCCCTCCTATCTCTGCTAAGATTGTTGGATGTTTTTAAGAGATTACGGAACAAGTTGGTCCCACTCGTGCAGGTGGCTTGGAGACATGGAAATGAAAGTACCATTACTTGGGAGTGTGAGGATGATATGCGGAAGCGGTATCCTAATAAAATTTGAATCAGGTATGTCAAATTTCAAGGACAAAATTTCTTTTAGGTGGGGTGGATTGTAAGACCCTAAATTTTTAGAGAAATAAACTATTAGTATGATATTAATTAATTATTTGATGCCTAAAATGCATAGGAAAATTAATTATGTAGTAATTGTGATTCATCGATAAATTAAGATCTACTGAAGATGGATAATTTAACGGATGGTGTAGGACCCACTAAGTCAAATTAGGTATTTAATGGGTCTAGAATAGTACAAGAGCATGAACTCGAGCTTGAAAGATTGAATTAACATGAAGAAAGCAACAAAAAGAAGAAAAGTATTGCTCTAAAAGCATCATCATCAACCATTAAAGAATGTGATGAAGAAGATGATGAAGAAGATGATGAAGAAAGTATAAATGATTATAATGACCTTAAATTATTTGTTAAACAATTTAACAGGTTTCTAAAGAAAAAGGAAGGGCAAAGGAAGCCAAACTTCAAGAATTCCTTCAAAAATGATGAATCTAACCAAGGTCCAAAATGTTTTGAATGCGAAAAATATGGACATATGAAAATGGAGTGTCCGTTACTAAATAAGAAGTCTGACAAGCAAGAGAAAAAGTATCCCAAAAATAAAAGAAGAGCATATATTGCCTGGGATGAAAATGATCTAAGCTCGTCCGAATCTGACCATGAAGAAACAAATCTCTGCCTGATGGCAAATACTGAAGAGGTAATAGATTCAAACCCTACTTTTGATGAATTGCAAGATGCATTTGAAGATCTTTATAATGAGTATCAAAAGTTAGCTAAAAAATTTTTGAACATCAAGAGCACTAACCTGAGCTTAAAAGAAAACTTATCAAAACTCAATCAAGAACTAGGACAAGTTAAAATAGAAAAGGAAAACTTAGAAACTAAGTATAAGACTGAAACTACTAATAGTCATACATGCTCAACATGTCAAAAGCATATTCTAGAGATAAATGACTTAAAAAATAAATTAGCTAAATTTACTATGGGAAGAGACAACCTAGATATATTCCTTGGAAAACAAAAATGTCATTTTAAAGCAGAACTAGGATCTGATCCTTCCAAAACGCAAAAGTTGCAGAAAAATTTCTTTATTTCACAAAAGACCTCAACTAGCCCATTTGTTAAATTCTCTCATTATGTGAGAAAAGGTCACAGGGCATCAACATGTCATATAAGGAACAAAGGTTATACTGAGACAAAAATGATTTGGATTCCTAAGAATATATTATCCACGTTTAACTCACAAGGACCCAAGAAAATTTGGGTACCAAGATCAAATGTTTATAATGGTGTAGGAATTATCATTGATGGGAGGCACTTAAGGATTAACTCTTACCCACAAGAAAAGTCAACACATTTCTTGAAGCATCTATCAATCAACAATGCCAAAATAACGAGTGACATCAAACAACAAGGTGCATCACTCTCTGCTAAAACTTTATGCTCTTATATTCTTTTTGCCATTGACAAAGGGGGAGTAATATATGAGAAGCAAAATAAGAGAAAAATCAATCAAACCTTGTCAACTAAACCAAAATTAAGAGGGAGAAAATCTTGTATCTTGCATGCTGTTTATTTTTCTTCTTAGGAAATGTTGTCAATATCAAAAAGGGGGAGAATGAAGAACTAAGGTTTTGATATCAACAACATATATGCAAGACATGATAAACAACATGGACGCAAGACTTGAAGATTCAGTATACCATGTCAAGCACAAGAAGAGTCGTGAAATCAATGAAATATTGTCATCATCAAAAAGGGGGAGAATGAAGACCATGATGGATTTTGATAATGACAAGGCCAATGACAAAAGATCAAGAACAAAGAAGAAAGTTCAAGAAAAACAAGACCAAAGATCATAGCACTTTAAAGTAAGATCTTTTCAGAAAATATGGCCATTAAAATGAGTTAAAAACACATTTTAATAATGTGTAATTGATTACCTTATTGGAGTAATCGATTACCAGATTACTAAGTTTTGTAATCAATTACATGATCATCAGAGCTTTAAAAAATAACATTTTAAACTGAAGTAATCAATTACCTATTTGTTGTAATCGATTACTTGGTCAAACAGAGGTTTTAAAATGAAACGTTTAAAAGCAGTAATCGATTACCTATTTGGTGTAATCGATTACAGTAACAGTCTGATGGAAAAAATCATGTTGAAACATTATAACTTTTCACAAAATATTATTTTATCCAAGAGGTACCTTTCCAATTATTTTAATCAATAATTTCACACCTCTTGAAGGCATTTCCTCTCCTATAAATAGGAGGGTATTTCATTTGCAAAAAAGACTAACACCAAATACTTCCAATCTTTTCTTAAGAGCAATAATGGCCATATTCTCTTAATAGAGTTATTACTCTTTCTTGTTCCTCAATTTGTTCATCATACTCTTGAAGAGAGTTTTCTTGTAAAGTTCTTTATCTCTAAAGTGAGATTGATACTCAGAGTGGTGTATCTCTGAGGGTGTTCTTTTTGGATGTGGTGTAGCATCCAAGGATGATGTTCTTGGATGTGGTGAAGCATCCAAGGGTGATGTGCTTGGGTGTGGTGTAGCATCCAATGCATTTGTAATCGGGGTGTGAGTCCCCATTGTGGTGTAATCAAGGGATTTGATTATAGTGAATTTCCTCAAGGGTGTCTTAAGAAGACTGGACGTAGGCAGTGGTTGGCCGAACCAGTATAAATCTCTGTTTGCACTTCTCTAACCCTTAAACTCTTTATGTTTTAAGCATTATTATTCAAATCATATATCATTGCATATTGAGTTTTTAGAGGAGAAATTTATTAGTGAAAAAAGTTCCTAACTACTCAATTCACCCCCCCCTCTTGAGTTTCCTAGAGGCCACCTGGGCTAACAACCCACTTACTACAAGCAATTTTAAAATTTCCTTCTTAACCACTTCTTGCATCTTTAGATTTAGTCTTCTAAGTGGTTCTACTGTGGGCCTACTCTCATCCTTTACAATTATCTTATGCATGCAAAAGGAAGGGCGAATCCCCTTTATATCATCCATTGTATAACCAATAACCTTCCTATATAACCTAAGTTGTTTCAAAAGCTTCTCAGTTTCATATGGATTCAAGTCAGCATTTATAATGACAGGATATGTAGAGTTGGGTCCAAGAAATTCATACCTCAGTGAAGCCGGTAAAGTCTTTAATTCAACAGTTGAGTTTACCACTTTCTCACACTTGACTTCAGAATCATGTTTAAGTGGGGCATTTTCTTCCAAATAATCTGATGTTCCTGCAGGCTCAATTAATGAAGCAAATTCAAGTGGATCCTTGGGAAGAGTTTCTTTCTTCACCACCTGGTTAATAAAATCCACACAGCAAACATCATCAAAAGGTTTCTTTAAAGTATTTTTCAAACTAAAATCTGCCTTTTGGTCTCTAATAGTCAGGGACAATTTTCCATTTTTAACATCTATTACTGTACCCGCGGTTGCCAAAAATAGCCTGCCTAGAATAATAGGGACCATAGAATCCTCATCCATTTCCAAAACAACAAAGTTAGTAGGAACAAAAAATTTACATACTTTAATAGGTACATCTTCTAAAATACCTACAGGATATTTAACAGACCTATCCGCTAATTGCAATGACATACTAGTAGGTTTCAGTTCACCGAATCCAAATTTCTCAGCAATAGACAATGGCATTAAACTGATGCTAGCTCCTAAGTCATATAATGCTCTATCAATAGCCATGTCACCAATCACACAAGGGATAAAAAAACTACCTGGATCTTGAAGATTGGGTGGTAACTTCATTTGGATCAAAGCACTGCATTCCTCAATGAGTGCTATTGTACCATCCTCCTCTAATTTCCTTTTATTGGATAAGATGTCCTTCAGGAACTTAGCATGTGTCGGCATTTGCTGCAAGGCATCTGTAAAAGGAACATTAACATAAAGCTTCTTAAGAACTTCAAGAAACTTACCAAATTGCTTATCAAGCTTGGCCTTGGCCAAGCATTGAGGATATTGAATTGGAGGCTGATATGGTTTCACCTCCTCCTTCTTTTTACTTTATTTCTCTCCTTCAATTTCAGGGTAAGAGTGAGACTATTTCCCTTTCTTCTCTTTTTGGCTGCCTCTTCAGTCAAACCAGCCCAACCATCATACTGTGTACCACTCCTAAGAGTGATAGCCATGGTGTGATCGGATGGTCCCATTTCAGGCTTTCCATGAAAGGTTCCTGGCATTCTCTGAGAGTGTCCACCTTGGAGGTTAGATTTTTAATAGCATCAGAGAACTCATCATTTTATTTTAATTGGCTGGTCACAAAGGTCTCCATCAAGGACTCCAGCTTAGATTTTTGTGGAATGTAGGGTCCTTGTGGTTGTCAGAAATTACTTGGATTGCCTTGATAGGGAGGTGGTCGATTTTGAAAACCAGGTGGTCCTTATGGCTATTTGAAATTATTACCATAATTTCCACTATAGTTACTAATAGCATCCACCTGCTGCATCTCTGGCTCGACATTTTGAGCACTCTAAGCTGACATCCTGAAATATTATGACCTGAAGCACCACACAGCTCACAAAGAAAATTAGAAGTACTTGTTCCTAATCTATCAAATTTATCAATTTTAACAGATACTGCTTCTACTTTAGCAGTTAATAAAGAGAGAATATCAACAGAGTACTTACCTGGAGTTCTTGGTAAACTCCTTTCTAAAGACCACTAGTATGTGTTTTGGGTAACCTCCTCAATAAGATTGTAACCTTTTTCCATGTTCTTACTCATGAAGGCACCGCCAGCTGCGGCATCCAAGGTTACCTTCTGGTTCGGAGTGAGCCCATTATAGAATATATGCACTGTCAACCAGCGTTCAATACCGTGGTATGGGCATTCCCAGAGCATTTCTTTGTACCTCTCCCAGGCATCATATAGAGTTTCATTATATTTATGAGTGAAAGTGATAATTTGCTTAATCAACTGGTCCTTGGATAATATTCGTTGAGGAAAGCATGAGAAAGCTGCTCCTATATAGTGAGTGACCCATCCGGAAGCATATGTAACCAAGCTTTCACCTTGTCCCTTAAAGAAAATGGGAAAAGCCTCAGCCGGATTGCACCGTTTGAGACCCCATTTACCTTGAGTGTGTCACAATACTCAAGGAAAATCTGAATATGCAAGTTGGGATCCTCGGATGGCAATCCTCCAAAGAGACTTTGTTAAACCATCGAGAGCAAGGATGGATTCAACTCAAAATTATTCGCCTCAATGTTTGGTCTAGTGATGCTAGACCTTCGGCCCATCGCATTAGGCGCTACAAAATCATGGAGTGCTCTGTTGTCTTGATTTTCCATTTGTCTTTGGCTTGTTGAACTTGAAGGTTGGTGCCTATTTTGTTCAATGCGTGTCCTAAGAATTCTGATCTTTCAAAGGGTTCTTTCAATCTCAAGATCAAATATATGCTCAAAGCTATCCCTTTTTCACATAAAGGGGCCTACACAAATTTATAAACAACAAAGAAAAACAAGCGTAATTCTGCAGAAAAATTGAAATAAAACAGAAAATGTAGAAAATGCAGACTAGTCTAATCAAACATCGCTTAGCCAATATTGGGGGAAAACATAATCCCCAGCAATGGCGCCAAAAACTTGATAGTCAACCACAAGAGCACATGGTATCAAGTACTAGTTATAACGGTGATTCAATTATCTAGTGGAATTTGATTAAAATGAATTACCAAAATGATTTTGAACAATAAATTAGAGAACAAAAAATTCAATATCTTTTGTAAAAGAAAATTGGAGCAAGTTTGGGAAATTAAATCAAAGGTAAATCTTGGGGTAATAAGGGTTTATATGCTAGTATCAAAATTAAAGGTTACTCGCCTATCCAATCATATGATTTCATTCCTAAGGCAGATTCCCCTAAGTTAATTAATACCTTCCTCTCAAAATCCTATTAACATGCCTAGGATTTCTAATTCTTCCTCCCAAATCTGTAGATTCGATTGCCCTTGATGAATTTGACTCTTGATTCCTAATGAAATCTTCCCAAAGAGTTCTTCAAAATCTCCCAAAAGGTGTGTCAAAATTTATCTATGACAAAGTCTCTTCAAATCCCCTAGAGTGCCCATTTAAATCCCTAAACAATTGAAAGATTTACACCTCGTAGGGGACAACCATGGCCAGTGGTGGATAACCACGGCCAGTGGTTTGGGTTCTGTTCCTTTTTAAACCATAAATACGTATTTTCTATGACAAACAGGGACAACCATGGCTTGTGGTGGGTAACCACGGCCAGTGGTTGGTTCTGACTTGCTCTGCTTTGCTCCACAGTGCCAACCATTGGTAGTAGTGGCAACCATAGCTGGCGGTGGTGATGCTGATGATGTTTTGCCTTTAAATAGAGCCAACCACGGCTAGTGGTGGGTTCTGCCACCAATTTTCTCTTTTCTAGTGCTAACCACGGCCAGTGGTTGGCCACCACTAGCAGTGATTTCCTTCAATCTTGCCAATATACCCTCCAAAGGGTCTTAAAGGTCTCTTCTTTCATCCACTTTGCCATTTTTCCTCAAAATTGACCAAGAACATCATTAATCCTACAAAAATAGAAACAACCAAGCAGTGATAGCGGAAAGGAATCAAAATCAAGGGAATCGAGCAGAAACAGTATGTAAACCAAAAACAACAGGCAATGTACACTTATCAGAAATCACCACACATATACACCACGTCCATAATCTAAATCATCAATTTCCATCAATTAAATAATTATTTCACCGCATATTTCATAATTTCCATGAACACATAAATGTCATATACATATATTTATACAAATATTATCCGGCTAACCTACTTAGCTTATAATTTTCCCTATAACCTATTTGCATATAAATTCTAATTAATTATGACCCGAACACCCCCTTACCTTAATTCCAAGCTTTAATAATTTGTTCTTGGTGTCGGTTGCGCCCTCCGGTCATTTGATTCACCGTTCCTCTCCTAAACTCAATGCTTACTTCGTCGATCAGTCGTCCAACGCTCGTTCTGGCACCTACGATTATCGAAACATAGAACCGGTTAGTACATTGTCCTCCTCACACATCCATACTCACCATCCAAGCTTCCAAACTCATCAAAACTCAGAATCCAAACCCCAATCCTCACATGCATAGTTTGATTTTAGAAAAGAGAAAGAGGAGACTAAGAGACAACTTGTAATTGAAGGTTCCATGTGCCTTACCTCACTTCCAAGGTCCAAAACCACCAAGAATCAAGGTTCTAATCGAGTTCCATGCAAAATCACAAAAGGAAGATGAAAATAAGAGGAGAGCTCATGGGCTTCTATTTTACATGTCACTGTTTTAATCTAATCGCAACGCTGAGGCTACGCTTCCCACTGACGCTACGCGTTCCAGTCAGGCTACGTGTCAGGGTCCTGATTCCATTTTCCTTAAAATTTCATTTTAAACTCCAATTTCCTCTTATATTTCTAATTTATTATTATCCTAAGTGCTATTTGTGAACACCTCTTTCGGTCTGACCCAAGTAGAAAGAATACTGAGAAGCCTGGACTTCATTTCCGAATGATCTGCCAAGTAGAATGGCTCAGAATGATGATTTCCGAGTGAAAAATGGTTATTTCCGAGTGAAAATGTCAGTTCCGAGTGAAATATCCGAGTCAGCCGTTACTGTGTGAAATTCCGACTGGATGTCTCCGACTGACAGTTTCTGAGTGGACTGCTTCCGAGAGGGTTACTTCCGAACAAAGCAAAGACTTCCTTATGTCCGAATGATCATTTCCGAATGACAAGTCTCCGAGTGGGTTCCAAGTGTGAGTTAATTCTGAACGAGAAAAGGCTCTGGATAGTCATTTTCGAGTGTTTGGCTGCCGAGAGATGTACATTTCCGAGTGGAATGCCTCCTAGTGAGTCATTTCCGAGTGGAACACCTCTGATCGGGTCATTTCTGAGTGGTTTGCTACTGAGAGATGTGTTTCCGAGCGAAACAAAGTGAAAAGAAGGTCTGAGTGAAATTTCTGAGTAAAAAGAACTTCTGATTGCGAATGGGAGTTCTTGGAGGAAAGGCTGAGAGAAATGCCTCGGAACAATGAGAGGCCGGTTTCAAAAGAAATACCTCTCGGGCTGGGACATTAGAGGAAAGAATCCCCAAGTGAATAGGTCCGAATAGGTTAATTCCTGATTAAGGCAATTCTGAGAGAAAGGCAATTGACTTCCGAGTGGTTTAGTGTCAAGACATGTATTTCAATTGTCATCAAGTTCCAAATTCTGATTGAAACCATTCCGAGCCCGACTCCTGAATTAATACATCCGAGTGGGTTAGTTTTCGATTGAAGAACCCTTCTGATTGAAAAGAAGGTCGGTTTCCGAGTGAATGCACTTAGTGGTCAGGTTGTACATCCCGACTTGAGTTCAGAGTTCCATTCTGATTGAAGAAACAAGGACGACTCCCGATTGTAAATCCCAGTGGGTTGATGCATCCGATTGAATCATTTCCGAGCCATGTATCCGACCAAAGAAATGATGTATTTCCGAGTGATTCAATCCGAGTGATGTATTTCCGAGTGAAATTTACTTCACGATTGAATTGGTCTTAAGACAAAGGAAGAATAATGCTGACCTGTCGGCCAGGGGTATAGCCGAATATACTATTTCTGAGATGTCGAGTGAATCAAGCAGAAGGGCCGAATGAATGCTTCAAACAGAAGCACTGCCGAGCAAAACCCTGCCAATTGATGCAACTCCGATTGAGTACTTCAAACCATGATATTATCAAGCAAATCCGAGCATAGGTTTCTCTGAGTGGTTCATTTCCAAAAACCTCCGAGTGAAATTCCAGAGCAAATCCGAGTGAAAGAAGACGTCTCGCTTGAGCGAGTCGTTTTCCGCTTGAGCGAGATTATCACAAAACGAGTTCCTTCAACAAACGCTTAAGCGGAATAGATTCTCGCTTGAGCGAAGGATGGACAGTGAGCTAAACACCGACTCCTTAACTCAACACCGAGCAGAGCTTCTACTCGACCTTCTGTAAGAAAGCATTCATTCCTCTCAGAAGGATTCTCACTCTGACTGTAATGGAAGCATTCACACTCGGTCTGTTGTAGGTTGGTTTTCACTCGGACCATAGGAGAGCATTCATTCCTCTCAAATTGTTCCTCACTCTGACTGTTATAGAAGGATTCCCACTCGTTTATTTTATACTTGAAGATTGATTCCCATTCAGTTTTCTATGGGAGAACATTCATTCCTCTCGGAATTGACTCCCACTGTGGGAAGACACCGACTGGATGGCTAAACCGAGTCAAAAGGGAAATCCCGACTCCATAGTTCCAACATGCTGACTTGGATTCCCACTGCCCAAGTGGATCCACAAATCCTGGGAGTGGCAGACAAGGGGGGTAGAAATGGAGAAATTAAAAATTCTCCACCAGCCGCTGCATCCCACAAACTGATAGTGGCCAGGTTGTCTCCACTAGGCATGTGGGTGAGTGGAAACTCCTGCTATCCAAGCACTCGGCCCATGTCCTAAAGCCTCTATAAACGCCTCAGCTGAAGAGGCACAAGGGAGGGAACTCGAAGACAGGGGAACCTCTGGCAAAAATTCACTTCAGAGACTTGAACCTAAAGAACTCATCCCCAACACACTTATCTTTTCTTGAAAACGGAAGCACCAACTGCACACCGACCCATAACCAAGTCCGCCACACCGATTCTGTTCCAATCCACCTCCTAAATCCACACCACACCGTCCCTTCCTCCTTTAAATCCACTCTATCCGACCTCTCCTAAACCCGTACAGCCCCTCACTCCTTACCCACACCATCCGACCTCATCCTCCCAAAACCGACCTCCTTCTCCTCACCCAAAAACCACACCGTCCTTCTCCTTAAACCTCAAAACTGACCTACTCTTCAACTTTCCAGCACCGATCCTCACCTCATCCCACACCAACCGACCTTCTCTTCCTTAAACCAGTACCATACAGCCCCCTCTAACTCACACCGTCCTCCGTTTTCCACAATAACAATCCCTCAAATCCTCATCACACCGGTCCCACTCTCCTCTTAACTCCAACACCGTCTCTCTTCTCATTCAGTCTCCCAACTTTCACTCGGTATTTTTATTTTTCACTCGGTATTTTTATTTTTCACTCGGTATTTTCATTTTTTTACTCGGTATTTTCATTTTTTACTCGGTTTTCTATTTTTTTACTCGGTTTTTCCATTTTTACTCGGTTTTCCCTTTTTCTCACTCGGTTTTCTCTTCTATCATTCGGTTTTCGCTCATTTTCCCTCTCTTTTCCGAATTTACTATTTCTCTTTCTCTCTTGTAGCTTCTGCTACCCTCCATCCTTTGCTTCGTAGTTTTTAAAAAAAAATAATAAAGGAAAATGGATGTTTCATGTGTTTTCTTTCAAATCTAAGTAAAATCAAAAATCAAAAAAAAGAAAAAATCATTTTTAGTTAGTGTCGTACGGAAAATACTTCCGTCTACACAACCTCTATAGGATCCGTACACGTGCGAAGAACTTCGTCTTGTATGGGTTCCTCACCAAAATGATACCCACCAACATTTTCCTAATCTTTTCCTAAAAGAAAAACTCTCAGAACTACGTAACCCTGATTTCTTGATAATTCAAGAATACGTAGGAGCGGGACTCAACTCCTGTCGGGCCCATCTTTCTTATTTCTTTTTGCTATTTTATTTCTTTGCTTTCACGTTTCTTTCATAAGTGTTCTTTTTTTTGTCGCTTCCGTGAAAATCAATTTAGACGTGACGTCTTGTTGATTTCCCCCTAGTTTTTGTTCAAGCCTTGCCACAATTCATAGGGAAGAGATACTTAGGACGCGACGTCCCGCTTATCTCTTTCCTATCCCTGTCCCTTTTTTTATCCGAGGATGTCTAATTTAGGCGTGACGTCTTATTAGCATTCTCTTCCCCTCTCTGTCTCATATCGAAGTCGAGTTTAATTCGGATGAAACGTCCTGTTGACCTCGCTTCGACATTCTATGTTTGTACAGTTCTCTTACTCCATTCCGTCGTTTTCAAATAAAAATACAAAAAAAAAGAAGGAAGAAACCATGTTTTATTTAAGGCTATTTATATTGCGCTTTCGATCTTGGTACTGTTTCTGACAGGCGATGTAGGGTGCTAATACCTTCCCTACCCGTAACCGACTCCCGCACTTGAATCTCATTTTTAAACCAGTGCTTTCACTGAACTTAGTTTTTTCCCAATGTTTTTCCTATGGATAAAAACGTTGGTGGCGACTCCCTGTTTCACACAGTTTTTCTTCCTCGCCGCGCCGTCGCGATCCAGATTGCGACAGATGGCGACTCTACTGGGGACACTTAAGAGAGTCAGGCCAGTTTGATTGAAAGCGCATGTTCTTTTTATATAGCTTTTGTTATCTTAGATTTCTTCCCCTTGTTTTATTTTCTATTGATTGTTGTGAATGTTTGTTCTTGTTTTAATCGTATCTTGTTATTTGTTTCGTTGTCTATGTTTTGCATGTTTGTTGAACCCTAGGGTAGAAGACCATGTTACTTTTCTGCAATCATTGAACCCTAGTGTAGACGACTTTGTATATTTGTTCTATGTTTGTTCTTTGTGCAGAATGGGGTAAGGTAAAAGGTATTGAATGCCCTTCCACACACTACACTCACAATTATTTGCACACACCTATGAGTGGCGCCCTATACCCGGGCCCCAAATGAAGCTTAAGTTAGGAGAGGTTGGTAACGGAATCGTATGGGATATACTTCCTATCCGGTGTTCGTGAGAACCTCAACCAGAGTTTGACCTCTCATGATATACGCACCTAGTGGATTCCCCACTGTTTGCGTCCCTGTCATGGTTAGGATCTTGGCTCTGGTGACCTTCTAGATGTCTAGCGGAAGCCACCCGGTGTGGAGAGTCACTTTTAGACAAGCCATAGGGCGTAGAAAAGACTTTCAACAAAACCCGACCTAGGCCACAAAAAGGGTAAACTTTACTTTACCTTACGTCATTTTTGCTTTCCCTTTTATCCAAAAAAAATGAATTATCTACCACCCGCAGATTTACTGAGTTTTTGAAATAATGACTCGTTTTGGAACACACAGTATTCTTCGGATGAATAGATAATCCTCTTTTGGTCGTATACCTCTGAGTCCTGAGTCATAGATTTTCCTAATCGTCAAAAAGTCAAAAAAATATAACTTCATTTCCGCTCCAGCAGGGGCGTCGATGATGATTAGAAAAATTATGACTATTGCGACTTGGACCCTTGGTAATCATTGTTTCCCAAAAAAAAAATTTTTCTTTATGTTAAATCAATGGGGAAGTACCGATTCCAAAACATGACATCCACTAATTTCTTTTCCTTATCCTCATTTCGTGGAAGGCTATTCAAAACTTAATGAATACCCTTTGAGTATCTATGGAAATTAACATGGGATTGAACTTAAGAAATGAGGGCTGTAACTGCCCGAAGAAAATGTTTGAGCTTGAGGCTCCCGCCTCAGGATGAAAGATTTCTTCTGTCTTCATAATTATCCTATATTAATTTCCATGTTTACCATACCTAGTAATTTTGAATGATAAGTTCTAAGGAATAGTCAAAGGATATTCGCCAAAGCCTGTAATTGCTTCCCACGACATTCTCCTTCTTTCTATTTCCACCTAACATTTTTGTTTTTTTTTTAAAAAGAGACACAGGCGTCGCGGGTAGGCATCCTTACCAGACCCGGCTCCAAAAGAAAATCATGGCTGAGGCAGAAGCTGTTGACGGAGACTTTAGAACCGAGTTTGATCAGTTGAAAGAGCGAGTGGCGGAGTTAACTAAACTTTTAGAAAAGAAACTCACAGAAGGAGGCTCCTCTGTAGGTATTGAGGACGCCCAACAGCAGCCTGCCACCGTACCACCCCCCCTTGGTTCTGACCCAGCAAGAACCCAACTCCCTAACACAACGACACCCCCTCTCACCATTCATGTCGGAAGACCTAACCTTACCATGGAGGCCCAGCCACCTTACGGCCAGTCCTATGCACAACAGCATATATTTGTTGGTCCTGACGGCAACCTAGTACCTTTTCCACTTTATGGCCTACCACCGGTGTACTATCCCCCACTCGCTAACTAAGACACCCAAGACCAGCAAGCAATGAATCCTCACGCTTCATACCCCACCCAGCCAAACATGCCACCACTCCACCAAACCCAAAACACGCAAGCCCATGACCCACAAGCCTACCAAACCCAAAACACACAGGCCCATGACCCACAAACCTACCAAACCCAAAACACACAAGCCCCGATGGCCCAGCCAACCTACAACGCACAAGCCCAAAACACACGAGCCCAGATGATCTAGCCGACTTATGCTGTACAAACTATGGCCCAACCCCAAGGTCCCTCACCAAACACAGGCATAATGAACCAGTATCTGGCGTTGCCTCCGTTTAACCAACCACTCGGTTATCCATATGGATACGCAACCCCCTATATGACCAATCTCCAAGATACAAACAGCATGATGAACCCGGTAGCCGGTCATAACACGGTCGCAGCTCCCCAAAAGGAAAAGATAGAAATCTTAGAAGAGCGTTTGAGAATGATAGAAGGCGCCGGAGGTTTTGGACTGATAGATGCTTCTGAGCTATGTCTAGTCATAAATGTTGTCCTCCCACCCAAATTCAAGATGCCAGACTTTGACAAGTATCGGGGAATGACTTTTCCAAAGAACCATCTCACAATGTATTGTCGAAAGATGGCATCTTACTCTTCTAATGACCAATTGTTGATCCACTACTTCCAAGATAGTCTGGCGGGGGCTGCTCTTACATGGTATGCTCACCTTGAGCGGAACCATATTCGCTGTTGGAAGGACCTGGCAGATGCTTTCCTTAGACAATACAAGTATAACATGGATATGGCACCCAACAGGGTCCAGTTACAGAATATGGTGAAGAGGGACAATGAAACGTTTAAGGAGTATGCCCAATGATGGAGAGAAACAGCGGCGCAAGTAGACCCCCCATTGTCGGAAAAAGAGATAGCCGCGATGTTTATTGACACGCTCCCATCACCTTTCTACGGCAAGATGATTGGTAGTGTTTCATCCAACTTCTCTGACATCGTGACTATTGGAGAAAGGGTGGAGAGCGGAATACGAACGGGAAAGATCACTCAGGGCCCATCTGGGGCAAGCATGACAAGAAAGCCAGCGCCTGGGAGAAGGGATGGAGAAACTAATTCCATCTCTTCTAATCAAAAGACAGCTCCACCGAGACCATTCGCCCCTACCATGATTCAAGCTCCCAAACCTTATGTGGCCGCTGCCACTTATGGCCCGACAGCTTATACTCCTCACTTCCATCCGGCCATGGTAAGAGCGCCAACGCCGCAACCCATGCCATACCATCACCCACAGTAAGTGACTTGACCACCCAATCATAATCAGAACACAAGGAATCCCAACAATGAGCGCACCCCTATGCAGTTCGATCCAATTCCTATAACATATACTGAACTTTTTCCAATCCTTGTTCAGAAAGGACTGGTAGCTTCATCCCCCATGAGGCCATTGCAACCTCCTTATCCAAGGGGGTCTGACCCAAACGCTCATTGTGATTACCACGCTGGGGCACCGGGGCATTCCACAGAAAATTGCCTTGCTTTGAAATATAAAGTGAGAGATTTGATCAAAGCCGACTGAATTAGTTTTCAAGAAGGAAGCCCTAACGTGACCATAAATCCCCTGCCCAATCATGGAGGTTCAGAAGTTAATGCCGTGGTGGCCGATATTGAAGATGGTTTTGATGATAATACTGATTTGGTGATCGCTTGCCCGCTGGACCAAGAGCTCAGTAATAGGGAGGCTGTCGAACTCCCTTCGATTTTTAAATGATTCACCAAAATAATTTACCATTGCCGCAAAGTCTTGTTTATCCCTTTGCTATGCCTAAGGCTTTTGGATTTTTCATGTAATAAGGGCGAAAAAAAACTTGTTTTACCAGTCAATCAATAAATGCGTATCGAAATTCAAAAAAAAAATTCTCATCCATTTATCCTTGCTTTTTGACTCATTCTCTTTAACTTGCTTTTCCTTTCTCTTCTTTATTTTGCCATAACACACTAAATTACAGATCCAAAAATGATCCTCTTGAGACTAGTGAAATCATAATCACACTTCACGATTTCAATTACCCAGTCGACTATGCCGATGAAGAAGGTAAGGGAAACCTGTGAGCCACCGCATAAGTTAACAAGATTGTTAGAACAAAAGGTTAAAGAATACCCCTAAGTCAAGAACAACTGAAGGAATCACGGGGGCAATCTATCAGAAGGCATTAGTAATTTTGTTTCAGGACGTGGAAGGAATCTATGGAGTGACAACATGGCCAAGTCCCTAATTGGACAAGTAGTAGGCCAGTCATCTAAGGAAACCTCAACAGTTGCCAGCATAAATAGGGGCAAATTGCTTATGCCTATAAGTGTAGACATAATTGAAGAAGACTTTGCCAAAAAAAAAACACAAAAAAAAATACAAAAAAAAATGAAAAAATGAAAAATAGAGTCAAGCTTGGAGTCCAATGCACATACCAAGCGGGGAAAGCTGGTTACGTCCAGATCCTCGAGCGAGCTGTCATTTTCTGTATAAGGGGAACAAATGTCGTCAGGCCAAGAACTTGCATTCTTGTCATCATCAACACCTCAACCCTAAAGAGTGCGCCATTCCTCATGCCTATGTAGCCAAGGAAATAGTCTGTCAGATTAAGTCATTGTGTCATTAAGGGACTTCAAAAAACAAAAAAAAATAAAAAAAACAAAAAAAGAGGGCAAACAAAAGAAATGGAAAACAAAAAAAAAGAGAAAAAAGAAAATAAAGGCCAAAATAATAATTCAAAAGTAATTCCCTCTCATTGATGCCAAAAGACTCACCAATATTTCCTTGGGTACATGGCATAGGAGTGGAGTCTCCTATTTGAAGTGACATCAGTTCCCCAAAGGATCAAACTAAATTTGGAAAGGCTGGGCAGACTCAACTGGAGTATAATCAGTTTCAACCTTTTACTGTAAAGGATGCAGCCAAGAATGAACAAGAAGAGAAAAACACATGAAAAGCTCGCTAGGCTGAAAACCTGAAAGGGCGGCCTACGCAAAAGTTAGAGCAACACGGTGAGTCAAAAACATGAAAAGGCGGCTCAGGTAAAAATTAGGGTCGAGATTTCGGCAGAATAACTAAAGTTCCCAATGCAAAACGTGCAAACTGAGGCATGTGGACCATGGTTAAACTACCCTCTCAAAGGCAGAGTTAAACGATGTACTTGAGGTCGTGACATGGGATTAAGGTTCTCACTAGTCTTAGGAATTCACTAGAGGATCCTCGAACCTTCCATGTTTCTCCTGGCCTTGACCTGTCCTATGTAACTTCATTCCATCCCATCTATTTTCCCCTTTGTCCATTCTCTATATTCTGTTTGACATACATGAATAAAATTTATCCTTTTTCGATACGTGTTATGAATTGCCTTGATCTGATAAAACATTGTGTTTTTATAAAAATAAAATGAAAGAATGGTGAACATTTAAAGTCGTAAGGGACAAGACGCTCCCATTACTTGACCTCGTCTTAGACAATCATCACAAAGACTCAGCCAGGCACGCGCTTCAAAGCTATGATCGCCTCTTTGATTCTCCTCTGTCCATGAGTTATCCTAAGGGCCGCGGTTTCACAGGACCTACCCAGTTTTTGAATGTATCTTTGCACTACTTACCCTTTTTTCTGCAGGTTATTACAACGGACAGTCATGTCAAGCATTGACGCCTCAATCAAGTCCTTTTCCTCAATGGAACCGCAGCTGCCCAAAACTAGAATCTCTCAAGTCTTCTCCTTAATCGCCAAAGTTGGCACTTCTCAAAACTCCTTCCTCAAGTCGCCAAAGTTGGCAATTCTCAAGTCTTCTCCTTAATCGCCAAAGTTGGCACTTCTCAGAACTCCTTCCTCAAATCGCCAAAGCTGGCACCTCTCAAAGTCTTCTCCTTAATCACCAAAGTTGACACTTCTCAGAATTCTTTCCCTAAATCGCCAAAATTGGTATTTTTCAAAAAAATCTCTTCTTCAACCCCCAAAGTTGACACTCTTCAGAATCCCTTCCAAATCGCCAAAGTTGGCACCTCTCGAAGTCTTTTCCTCAACTGCCAAAGCTGACACTTTTTCAAACTCCCTTCCAAGGATTCTACCTAATACATTCTGACAGTCAAGTGTACCTCCTTCCCAAGCCCAAGGATAGTTTCCAGCAAAACTTTCCCCCAGTAGAATCACCAAACTCTCCCCAGTGAGCCTATAATTCAGATCATCTTCTCCCACTAGTAAGAACATTTTCTAATCAGGCTTAGAAGAACTCTCCCCAAAGGGCCCAACACATTTCTCTCAGTAAATCCACACATACCAGGTGGACCCCAGATTTTCCCTTCCCAATCAAGGGGCGATGCTCGAGCCATCAATCCTTCTCCAGTGGAACTACACTTCCCAGACAAATCAAACTGGGGCATCACCACAGGTTCATTCTCTTTCACCCAAAGAGGTAACACCCCGAACCATTAATCCTTCCCTAGTAGAAATACATTTCCTAAACAACTCAAACTGGGGCATCTCCCCAGATTTCTTTTGTTCATTCAAGGGGTAGTTCCCCAACAACCTTCAAATCACCTCAAACTGGGGCATCTCCCCAGATTTCTTCTGTTCCAGTCAAGGGGTAGTTCCCCAAGGCTCCTCCAAACCATCTCAAACTGGGGCATCACCCCAGATCTATTTAGTCAAGGGGGCAATTCCCCAAGATTCCTTCAAAAACTGGGGCATCACCCCAGGTTCATTCTCTTTCAATCAAGGAGCAATTCCCTAAGGTTCCTTCGAATCATGTCAAACTGGGGCATCACCCCAGCATCACTCTCTTTCATTCAGGGAGCAATTCCCTAAGAACCTTCAGTCATGTCAAACCAGGGGCATCACCCCAAGCCTTTAAGTCCAGTGAGTTAATTCGGACGAGACGTCCTGTTAGCTCCCCCAATCTTTGCATTCCCTTTCAACCGAGGGTCAACCCCACATTCTACTTTCCGTCCGCCTATTCAGACACCCTTTCCTTTCCGTTCGCCTATTCAGGTACCCTTTACTTTCTGTTCGCCTATGCAGGCACCCTTTACTTTCCGGTCGCCTATTCAGGCAGCCTTTACTTTCTGTTCGCCTATTCAGGCACCCTTTACTTTCTATTCGCCTATTCAGGCACCCTTTACTTTCCGTTCGCCTATTCAGGCACCCTTTACTTTCCAGTCGCCTATTCAAGCACCCTTTACTTTCTGTTTGCCTATTCAGGCACCCTTTACTTTTCATTCGCCTATTACTTTTCATTCGCCTATTCAGGCACCCTTTACTTTTCATTCGCCTATTCAGGCACCCTTTACTTTTTATTCGCCTATTCAGGCACCCTTTACTTTTCATTCGCCTATTCAGGCACCCTTTACTTTTCATTCGCCTATTCAGGCACCCTTTACTTTCCATTCGCCTATTTAGGCACCCTTTACTTTTCATTCGCATATTCAGGCACCCTTTACTTTCCATTCACCTATTCAGGCACCCTTTACTTTCCATTCGCCTATTCAGGCACCCTTTACTTTTCAGTCGCCTATTCAGGCACCCTTTACCTTTCCAGTCGCCTATGAAGGAACCCTTTTACTTTCCAGTCGCCTATTCAGGCACCCTTTACTTTCCATTCGCCTATTCAGGCACCCTTTACTTTCCATTCGCCTATTCAGGCACCCTTTACTTTCCAGTCGCCTATTCAGGCACCCTTTACTTTGCATTCGCCTATTCAGGCACCCTTTACTTTCCAGTCGCCTATTTAGGCACCCTTTACTTTCCATTCTCCTATTCAGGCACCCTTTACTTTCCATTCGCCTATTCAGGCACCCTTTACCTTCCATTCGCCTATTCAGGCACCCTTTACTTTGCATTCGCCTATTTAGGCACCCTTTACTTTCCATTCGCCTATTCAGGCACCCTTTACTTTCTATTCGCCTATTCAGGCACCCTTTACTTTCCAGTCCGTATTCCGGCACCCTTTACTTTCCAGTCGCCTATTCAGGCATCCTTTACTTTCCCTTCGCCTATTCAGGCACCCTTTACTTTCCAATCGCCTATTCAGGCACCCTTTACTTTCCCATTCGCCTAATAAGGCAACCTCTACCTTCCAGTCTATCGGGGGTCAACCCCAATTTTCTCACCTCCTGTTAATTGAAAGACAATTTTTCCCGTTCAATTCAGAACACAAAAAAAAACACAAAAAAAACAAAAAAAACAAAAAAAAAACAAAAAACAAAACCAAAAAAAAACAAAAAAAAATAAAGAGAGAGAGGAAGAAGAAGAAGGAAATAGAGAGAAACAGATATGGAAAGTGCTCGTCTTTAAAGAAGAAAAGGTCACACCGACTTGTGATTTGCCAATACCGTCGGATGCCATACCTATTGAGAGGTCCCACCTGGTCCCTACATCAGTGTTCGTATCTTTACTTCCTTTTCACCTTAAAAAACACGAAAAGCTTCGTGTTTTTCTTGTGAAAAAGAAGTAAAGAGGGGCATCTGTGAACACCTCTTTCGGTCCGACCCAAGTGGAAAGAATACTGAGAAGCCTGGACTTCATTTCCGAATGATCTTCCGAGTAGAATGGCTCAGAATGATGATTTCCGAGTGAAAAATGGTTATTTCCGAGTGAAAATGTCAGTTCCGAGTGAAATATCCGAGTCAGCCGTTACTGTGTGAAATTCCGACTAGGATGTCTCCGACTGATAGTTTTCGATTGGACTGCTTCCGAGAGGGTTACTTTCGAACAAAGCAAAGACTTCCTTATGTCCGAATGATCATTTCCGAATGACAAGTCTCCGAGTGGGTTCCAAGTGTGAGTTAATTCCGAACGAGAAAACGCTCTGGATAGTCATTTCCGAGTGTTTGGCTGCCGAGAGATGTACATTTCCGAGTGGAATGCCTCCTAGTGAGTCATTTCCGAGTGGAACGCCTCTGATCGGGTCATTTCTGAGTGGTTTGCTACTGAGATATGTGTTTCTGAGCGAAACAAAGCGAAAAGAAGGTCTGAGTGAAATTTTTGAGTAAAAAGAACTTCTGATTGCGAATGGGAGTTCTTGGAGGAAAGGCTGAGAGAAATGCCTCGGAACAATGAGAGGCCGGTTTCAAAAGAAATACCTCTCGGGCTGGGACATTAGAGGAAAGAATCCATAAGTGAATAGGTCCGAATGGGTTAATTCCTGATTAAGGCAATTCTGAGAGAAAGGCAATTGACTTCCGAGTGGTTTATTGTCAAGACATGTATTTCAATCGTCATCAATTTCCAAATTCTGATTGAAACCATTCGGAGCCTGACTCCTGAATGAATACATCTGAGTGGGTTGGTTTTCGATTGAAGAACCCTTCTGATTAAAAAGAAGGTCGGTTTCCGAGTGAATGCACTGAGTGGTCAGGTTGTACATCCCGAGTTGAGTTCAGAGTTCCATTCTGATTGAAGAAACAAGCACGACTCCCGATTATAAATCCCAGTGGGTTGATGCATCCGATTAAATCATTTCCGAGCCATGTATCCGACCAAAGAAATGATGTATTTCCGAGTGATTCAATCCGAGTGATGTATTTCCGAGTGAAATTTACTTCACGATTGAATTGGTCTTAAGACAAAGGAAGAATGATGCTGACCTGTCGGCCAGGGGTATAGCCGAATATACTATTTCTGAGATGCCGAGTGAATCAAGCAGAAGGGCCGAATGAATGCTTCAAACAGAAGCACTGCCGAGCAAAACCCTGCCAATTGAAGCAACTCCGATTGAGTACTTCAAACCATGATATTATTAAGCAAATTCGAGCATAGGTTTCTCCGAGTGGTTCATTTCCAGAAACCTCCGAGTGAAATTCCAGAGAAAATCTGAGTGAAAGAAGACGTCTCGCTTGAGCGAGTCTTTCTCCGCTTGAGCAAGATTATCACAAAACGAGTTCCTTCAACAAACGCTTAAGCGGAATAGATTCTCGCTTGAGCGAAGGATGGACAGTGAGCTAAACACCGACTCCTCAACTCAACACCGAGCAAAGCTTCCACTCGGCCTTATGTAAGAAAGCATTCATTCCTCTCAGAAGGATTCTCACTCTGACTGTAATGGAAGGATTCACACTCGGTCTGTTGTAGGTTGGTTTTCACTCGGACCATAGGAGAGCATTCATTCCTCTCAAATTGTTCCCCACTCTGACTGTTATAGAAGGATTCCCACTCATTTCTTTTATACTTAAAGATTGATTCCCATTTGGTTTTCTATGGAAGAACATTCATTCCTCTCGGAATTGACTCCCACTGTAGGAAGACACCGACTGGATGGCTAAACCGAGTCAGAAGGGAAATGCCGACTCCATAGTTCCACCATGCTGACTTGGATTCCCACTGCCCAAGTGGATCCACGAATCCTGGGAGTGGCAGACAAGGGGGGTTTTGAAGTGGAGAAATTAAAAATTCTCCACCAGCCGCTGCATCCCACAAACTGATAGTGGTCAGGTTGTCTCCACTAGGCACGTGGGTGAGTGGAAACTCCTGCTGTCCAAGCACTCGGCCCATGTCCTAAAGCCTCTATAAATGCCTCAGCTGAAGAGGCACAAGGGGGGGAACTCGAAGACAGGGGAACCTCTGGCAAAAATTCACTTCAGAGACTTGAACCTAAAGAACTCATCCCCAACACACTTATCTTTTCTTGAAAACGGAAGCACCAACTGCACACCGACCCATAACCAAGTCCACCACATCGATTCTGTTCCAATCCACCTCCTAAATCCACACCACACCGTCCCTTCCTCCTTTAAATCCACTCCATCCGACCTCTCCTAAACCCGTACAGCCCCTCACTCCTTACCCACACTATCCGACCTCATCCTCCCAAAACCGACCTCCTTCTCCTCACCCAAAAACCACACCGTCCTTCTCCTTAAACCTCAAAACTGACCTGCTCTTTAACTTTCCAGCACCGACCCTCACCTCATCCCATACCAACCGACCTTCTCTTCCTCAAACCAGTACCATACAGCCCCCTCTAACTCACACCGTCCTCCATTTTCCACAATAACAATCCCTCAAATCCTCATCACACCGGTCCCACTCTCCTCTTAACTCCAACACCGTCTCTCTTCTCATTCAGTCTCCCAACTTTCACTCGGTATTTTTATTTTTCACTCGGTATTTTCATTTTTTTACTCGGTATTTTCATTTTTTACTCGGTTTTTTATTTTTTTACTCGGTTTTTCCATTTTTACTCGGTTTTCCCTTTTTCTCACTCAGTTTTCTCTTCTATCATTTGGTTTTCGCTCATTTTTCCCTCTCTTTTCTGAATTCACTATTTCTCTTTCTCTCTTGTAGCTTCTGCTACCCTCCATCCTTTGCTTCGTAGTTTTTAAAAAAAATAATAAAGGGAAATGGATGTTTCATGTGTTTTCTTTCAAATCTAAGTAAAATCAAAAATCAAAAAAAAGAAAAAATCATTTTTAGTCAGTGTCATATGGAAAATACTTTCGTCTACATAACCTCTATAGGATCCGTACACGTGCAAAGAACTTCGTCTTGTATGGGTTCCTCACCAAAATGATACCCACCAACATTTTCCCAATCTTTTCCTAAAAGAAAAACACTCAGAACTACGTAACCCTGATTTCTTGATAATTCAAGAATACGTAGGAGCGGGACTCAACTCCTGTCGGGCCCATCTTTCTTATTTCTTTTTGCTATTTTATTTCTTTGCTTTCGCGTTTCTTTCATAAGTGTTCTTTTTTTTGTCGCTTCCGTGAAAATCAATTTAGACGTGACGTCTTGTTGATTTCCCCCTAGTTTTTGCTCAAGCCTCGCCATAATTCATAGGGAAGAGATACTTAAGACGAGACGTCCCGCTTATCTCTTTCCTATCCCTGTCCCTTTTTTTATCTGAGGATGTCTAATTTAGGTGTGACGTCTTATTAGCATTCTCTTCCCCTCTCTGTCTCATATCGAAGTCGAGTTTAATTCGGATGAAACGTCCCATTGACCTCGCTTTGACATTCTATGTTTGTATAGTTCTCTTACTCCATTCTGTCATTTTCAAATAAAAATACAAAAAAAAGGAAGAAACCATGTTTTATTTAAGGCTATTTATATTGCGTTTTCGATCTTGGTACTGTTTCTGACAGGCGATGTAGGGTGCTAATACCTTCCCTACTCGTAACCGACTCCCGAACTTGAATCTCATTTTTAAACCAGTGCTTTCACTGAACTTAGTTTTTTCCAATGTTTTTCTTATGGATAAAAACGTTGGTGGCGACTCCCTGTTTCACACAGTTTTTCTTCCTCGCCGCGCCGTCGCGATCCAGGTTGCGACACTATTTATATTTTTATTTATTTTTTAATTACAAATATCAAGGATGTTACAAATTTTTATTCATAATTGTATCAAATATATTCATCAATACATTTCTTTGCATGTGCATCACATCTATATTATGTTTTAGATGTTTTCCCTAATATAACAATTTCCATAAGATACTTTTCTTGATCCAGTTATGTTGCTTTCCATATTCTAGTAACTTCTTTACCTTCTTATGCCAAATAAAAGAATACTCTAAAACTAGTTCCTATATTCATTCACTTGATACATGAGATAGTTGCCCTTCATTGAAAGTCTTGTTCCTCATGAACGACTATTTATTTCTCCTATTAATCACATGATAAAAATTTCTATGGTAACCAAAAAGTGAAACTTTGCATGTTTAGGAAGTTGGATTCCCCTAGAATGTTCCATGTAAACTAGGCATGTAAGTGTCCATGTTATTAAGCATCCAAACAACATATTTTACATTAGAAAGTCACTTATGGTCAACACCAAAGTAGCTTTCTTGTTGAAATTATTCCTTAACGATACATCATACATATTGACGCCATCATCCCACAAGAACTTGAAATCTTCTATTAAGGGTTGTCTTAGCTTTCAAATTTTCTGGATTAGGAATAATTATAGAAAGAAACACCGCCTCTCATTTCATGAACAATTTAAAATGTAAATTATAAGGGGTTAAAATAACCAGCCAACATGAATAGGTCTTACTGTATACTCAAAATAGGTTGAATCTATCCGAACATAAACCCTATCAAAATGCTTCACATTTCTCCATCTGACGGATGACACAACACACATTTTCTTTGATTCTCACAATGTCATCGCATGTGATTAGATATACATAATGAAGAGTAGAATCATTATAATTATTGTATTATAGGAAAATATCACATGTAATTCACATATATCTTCTCCACCTCACATCTCTACTTCAAAGTCTTGTAATGCTCCTTTCCATATTCCATACAATTTGTAACACTCTTATTTGTTTATTCACCATGGAACAACATGAAACCATTTATACAACAATTGATATTCTTATAACCCAACCTTAACTTAGACACAGACTTTTTTACATGGTAAAGATTTAAAGGTATTTGATTGTCACTTAGAAATAAGTCACCCAAAAACTATACCCTGTGATTAAAATAACCCCGAGGCATGTTATATTCTTACTTCAAGTTCAACGCATTCAATGATGTCGATAATTTGTTGTAGTTCTCACATCTTTCGTATAACGTAGCCTAAGTTATAGCAAACATGTCATAAAAGTGTTTCACTATAAGATTAAGGTCTTCTTCAATGTTGTTGTCATTATCCATCTGTGTCTATTCTTGTATCTACTGCCCAATACAGGACCATGCATTATCAATCATAAGTTTCTCAAACAAATCGGAATCATCTCTATTATCTTCAACCATTGTTGGTAGTAGTGTTGTTTTCCCATGGCAATGCCAAGTACAATAATTATCCTTAAAATTTTTTTCATAAAGATGTACCATGACATCACTCAGGTCTTGAAACTTTCTATAATCACATTTCTTGTATGGACACCATAACTTACAGTATCATTTGAAGTTACCTTTCCTAGTAACAAACAAAATAAATTCGTTAACTTCTGTAGTGAACTCCTCTGTCACATGCTTGCTTGAATTTAGTTTATTAGCCATCCATATTGAATGGTCAGGGATATCCATCTGAGTTACAAATTAATGGAAGGAATTATTGGTGTCAATTTCTACCCACACAATGTCACTTTCATTCCTTGTGTATTTTGGTATCCCCTAAACCCATTTAGGAATAATGAATTTCATTAGGCATTGTAGTTAGTTATGTGAAACTTGATCATTATAATTGACTAAAATTTACAAACATTTTGTATTAGTCTCTAAGTATATAACTTGGTATACTAATCAGACTAGATTGTAGACAAGTATGTACCTAGAGACAATTCAAAATGAATGAATTTCATGACAATCGTAATCATCAAATTTCAAACAATGATATAAGAAAACTCTATTGAATGGAATTCATTATTCCTAAACTGTCTAACTTAGACAATTCTGTAAAACCCTCAATTAACTAGAACAATCCCTTCCATTAGATTACTCTACTTAACTGAAAGGTTACCAAGTAATGAAAAATATGGAGGTTTTTTTGTACATACAAACATGGTGGAATAGAAACATTATACATAGTAAATTTATACATGGTCGAGTTTAGCATCTGTACATACTTTGAAAGATTGGGGCATGTAGGCTTACATATAAAATATACAAAAATGAAAAAGATAAAATAAAACTACCTTAAGCATCATCTGCCTGAGGTGACTGTGACGTAGCCGTACTAGTGGAGAGTTGAGTAGTACAGGGGTGATGACGGTGGTAGGCATCACATGCTGCAGCTAATAGGTCTCGGGCCTTAATCATCATCGTTGTGAGGTCCTCAGTCTCACCATATGTGAAGCTCTAATAGAAGTGATGGAGAAAGCTCTACGAGTGATCTCACCATCGTCTAGCTAACAAACCTGTACTTCTACTTCCATATCTGAGACAATGACTGCCATAAGCTCAGCCTATAAGGCATGAAACGCCAAATCTGAATAGAGAGTAGGGTTTGCTACCATGATATCCACAAGATCCTCCTTAGGGTCCTCCTTAGGGTCGTCGTTGTCTCCACCTGGGGAAAGCAAATATACTCTAGAGTGGGCAATCTCGAGGCACGGGGAGGCTCTGGTAGTAACTGAGGTCCTAAAGTGTCTGCCGTTGCAGCTACCTCTTGACCTGCAAGCTCCTCATACTTCTTTACTTTAAGAGGCAGTAGGGGATCTCCGTATCATCAGATAGAACTCTTGATCACCTCTATGTTCTTCTCGAAAGGCAAGTCAAACTCACATGGCTGACAAGTGGTGACATCATTTGACTCCTCTGCAATAGTTGCCAATGTACTCAGGCCAGGTCGATCTTTGACGAGTGGTCTACCCTAGTCCCTACGATGATGTGGGTGTGGTCCAATAAGGGATCTAGAATAAAACTGTAAGGGTGAGGTACAATCTTTGAACAATCATGAGAGAGTTGTCATTTTTGGCATCCCTCCCACACAACATAAGTTATATATCATATATCTCTTTCTAATCATAGGTCTGGCTTCCCTATTTTCCTGTCTTGATACATACTAGTTGTCCTATGCTAAATTTACTCCTCGTTTATTCATTCTTGGTTATTCCTCACTCTCTGATCCCTTCCCCTCTCCCCTACTACGAACTGGTCTTATAAAGGTGATATGTATAATATCATTCATTACAATAAGCATTTCATATGACAATTGTATAAATGTCATAATAACCAACAATAATAGATAACATATAGATTAAACAAGAAACAATCATGTTACACAATGCATGAATTTAGATTTGTTATTTTCTTTGTCCTTTAGCCTTCATGATGTATGTGTATTTGTATGTTATGAATAGGTTTTGATAATGACAAGTGCCCAAGAACAAGAAGAACATTATTCATGGATCAAAAACAAGTGCAATGGACAAATCAAAAGAGTACACAAGAGGATTTGATATATTCCAATCAAAGATCAAACAAACCATGAAGAACATGCTCCTAAGTGATTAAAGATTCAAGAAAGTAATGAATAAGGATCAAGGAAAGGAACTATAACTTAAAACGCTTCAAGAATGCATCAAACAGTATGAAAAACAACAAAAAGCATTGCTTGAATCAATTCAAAGGCCTGGAAGTCCTAAAATTGCCAAGTCAGAACGTTTTGAATTGATTCAAAGAAGCTTGAATCGATTCATACGATACTAGAAGCCCAAAATGCCCAAGACAGAATGCTTTAAATCGATTCAAAGATGTATGAATCGATTCAAACAGTGGGAAGCATCTTTGAATAGAGCTTAACAGCTTCAAGAGATTATGATGGCCTCTATCTCATATAACATGATTCCCGATGGTGGTACCACAAATAGACCTCTAGCTATTAATGGTGAAGGTTATGCTTTTTGGAAAGAAAGAATGAAAATCTTTGTACAATCTATTGATTTGAAAGTTTAGAATGCAATTAAAAATAGTCCCTTCATACCTATGCATACTATTGATGGAAAACAAGTAGGAAAACTAATGGATGATTGGACTAGTGATGAGGAGAAAAAGGTCCAATACAATTACAAAGCTAAAAATCTCATCACCCTTGCTTTAGGTCTGTATGAGTTCTTTAGAGTTATAACTTATAAAATGATCAAAGAAATATGGGACACTCTCTAAGTCACTCATGAAGGTACTAGTCATGTGAAAGATTCAAAAATTAGTACACTCACTAGTCAATATGAGAGTTTTGGGATGAACTTTGAAGAAACTATTCTTGAATTGCAAAAGAGGTTCACATTAATCATAAATCATCTTATTACCCTTGGCAAGTCTTACACTAACAAAGAGCTTATTCATAAAGTATTGAAAAGTCTTACTAGGGAATGGCAACCTCTTGTTACCATAATCAAGCAATCTCTAAACATCAATGATATGTCTCTTACCATATTGTTTGGAAAGCTATAAGAACAAGAGCAAGAGCTCAAAGACTTGAAGAATACAGAGGAAGAAGAAAATCCTCCAAGAAGAAAGGACTAGCTTTCAAAGCAACCTTAATTGATGAGGATGAGTTAGAGAGTGATCTCAATGAGGATGAAGAATTTGGCTTATTTGTGAAGAGGTTTGGAAAGCTTATGAAAAACAATAAATTTCAAAAGAGCTTCACAAACCAAGGTAAGAAACATATGCTCAAAGACAATACATCCTCACCCTCTTACTTTGAATGTGGCAAGGAAGGACATTTCAAAGTAGATTGTCCAAATCTAAAGAAGAAAAACAAAGAAAGAAAAGGAAGAAGGAGAGCCTACATAGCATAGGATGAAAATGATGTGAGTAGCTCTGAAGAATCAAACAATAAAGAAGCAAACTTATGCTTAATGGCCAACCACCAAGAAGAGCAAGATGAGGTAAATAATCATGAACTTGATAAAGAGGAATTGTATGATGCCTTTGAAGAATTGTATGATAGATATATTAAATTATTTAGTAAGTATAAGTTGTCAAGAAAAACCATAGAAACTCTTGAGATGCATCTTATTGAATAAGTAAAAGAAAATGAAATCTTGAAAAAGAAAGTTGTAGATACCCAAACTTGTTCTAAAGCTAAACCATGTGAATATTTCAAGAATGTGATCACCTAGAAAAGAGAGTCCTAGACTTGAATAAAACTCTTGAGAAATTCACAAATGGTAGAGATAATCTAGATGCATTACTTGGAAAGCAAAGATACATGTTTAATAAATCTTGCTTAGGATTTAATCCCACTAAGAAAGAAAAACATTATCAGAATTTCTTTGTGCCTCCTAGAAAATCATCATCACCCTTTATGAAGTGGAATCATTATCGTGTTAAGGGTCATAGTGCTTCAAATTGCAATGTTAAAAAGTTTGGACCAAAGGTTATAAGAAAGGTGTGGGTTCCTAAAGGAACATTACCATAAGCTAACCAAAAAGGACTCAACATAAAATGTGTACCGAGTTCTCTAACTTGACTTGTTTTGTAGGTATGCTTCAAGGAAAACAACACCCATTGGTACCTAGATAGTGGGTGTTCAAAGCATATGACGGGTGATATAAGCAAGTTCACATCATTCATACGTAAAAGAAAAGGAAGTGTCACTTATGGGGACAATACCAAAGGAAGAATCCTTGGCGTTGGAAATATTGGTAAAAACTCCTCCACTTCAATTAGTGATGTATTATATGTAGAAGGACTCAAACATAATTTGCTTAGTATAAGTCAAGTATGTGACAAAGGATATAGAGTGATATTTGAATCAAATGGTTACATAATTAAAAACAAGCAAAATAAAGAAGTAACGTTTGTTGGTCAAAGAATAGATAATATTTACATGATTAATGTTGATTGTTTGTCTTTAAATAATGTGCAATGGTTTATGACTAGAGAGGATGAATCATGGCTATGGCATAGAAGAATAGCACACATCCACATAGACCACTTAAATAAACTTGTTTCAAAAGAATTAGTAATTGGTTTGCCAAAGCTAAAGTTTGAAAATAAATTTTATGATGCATATCAAAAGGGAAAACAAGTAAAGGCTTCCTTTCAAGCTAAAAATGTTGTTTTAACTAAAAGGCCTTTACATCTTTTGCACATGGATTTGTTTGGACCTTCTAAGGTCAAAAGCTTTGGTGGCAATTATTATGGTCTAGTGATTATAGATGACTATTCTAGATATACATGGACATTGTTTCTTGCTCACAAGAATGAAGCATATCATGCATTCGAGAAACTAGCCAAGGTTATCCAAAATAAACAAAACTTAAAGATTGCATCCATTAGAACTGATCATGGGGGAGAATTTTAAAATCAACTAATTGAAAAATTTTGTGAAAAACATGGCATTGAACATAATTTTTCAGCTCCTAGAACTCCACAACAAAACAGAGTTGTTGAAAGGAAAATAGATCTTTAGCGGAGTTTGCAAGAACTATGTTGAATGAAAGTAATATTGTGAAATATTTTTGGGCCGATACAGTAAATACCGCTTGCCATGTAATGAATAGATGTTTAATAAGGCCTATTTTAAAGAAAACCCCCTATGAACTTTACAAAGGTAGAAAACCAAATATCTCTTACTTTCACATGTTTGGATGCAAATGCTTTGTGCTTAACAATAGAAAGGATAATCTAGGAAAGTTTGATGCAAAATCTGATGAGGCAATCTTTCTTGGATATTCATCAACAAGTAAAACTTACCGAGTCTTTAACAAGCAAACAAACACAATTGAAGAGTCCATTCATGTAAAATTTGATGAAATTGCCCTTAATTCCCCGAGAAAGGAAGATGTTGATGATCTTGTAGGAACCTTCCAAGAGATGAACTTTAATGATAAAGAAAAAGTCAATAACTAAGGAGACACAATCCATAATGAGGAACCTCAACAAAAGGAATGGATCATCTCAAAGGACCATCCTTTGGATAATGTCATAGGTGATATAAGAAAAGGTGTAAGTACTCGACACATATTTAATACTTGTAATCATTTAGCATTTGTTTCTTAAATTGAGCCTAAAACCATTGATGAAGCTATTATTGATGAGCATTGGATGTTGGCCATGTAAGAGGAATTAAACCAATTTGAAAGAAATGAAGTTTGGGAAATTGTGCCAAAACCTAATGACCATCAAGTAATAGGAACAAAATGGGTATTTAGGAACAAGCTTGATAAAAATGGTATAATAACTAGAAACAAAGCTAGGCTAGTAGCTAAGGGATATAACCAAAAAGAAGGAATAGACTATGAAGAAACATATGCTCCTGTAGCCAGGTTAGAAGCTATTAGGTTGTTATTGGCCTTTGCATGTTGCAAAGATTTCAAATTGTATCAAATGGGTGTCAAAAGTGCCTTCTTGAATGGATATATTCAAGAAGAAGTATATGTTGATCAACCTCCCGATTTTGAAAACTATCAATTTCCAAATCATGTTTTCAAATTAAGAAAAGCATTGTATGGTTTAAAACAAGCTCCAAGAGCTTCATATGAAAGATTGAGAAAATTTCTTTTAGAAAACAATTTTGAAAGTGAAAGGTTGACACAACATTGTTCATTAAGCGCAAAAAGAATGACATACTTTTGGTACAAGTTTATGTAGACGATATCATCTTTGGTGCCACTAATAAGTTACTTTGCAAAGAGTTTGCCAAGATAATGCAGAATTAATTTGAAATGTCAATGATGGGAGAACTTATATTCTTCCTTGGAGTGCAAATCAAGCAAACCAAAGAAGGAACCTTCATTAACCAATCCAAATATTGCAAAGAGTTGCTCAAAAAGTTTAACATGGATAAAGCAAACGAGATTGTCACACCCATGAGCACTTCATGTTACTTGGACAAAGACAAGAAAAGGTAGAGATGTTAAACTAACCAAGTATAGAGGTATGATCGGATCTCTACTCTACTTAACCACTAGTAGACCAGATATCATGTTTGTTGTATGTATGTGTGCACGATATCAAGCATGTTCAAAAGAATCATACCTAACTGCTGTAAAACGTATAATGAAATATCTTATTGGAACTCAAGATGTTAGTTTATGGTATCCTAAAGGTGTTGAATGCACTCTTGTTGGTTATTCTCACTCTGAATTTGCAGGATGCAAACTTGATAGAAAAAGTACAAGTGGTACTTGTCACTTGCTTGGTAGTTCTCTTGTATCTTGGCATAGCAAGAAACAAGTGAGTGTAGCATTATCAACAGCTGAGGCAGAGTATGTTGCAGCTAGTAGTTGTTGTGCCTAAATCCTTTTGATGAAACAATAACTTTTAGATTTTGGTGTTAATCTAGACCATGTGCCTCTTAGATGTGATAATACAAGTGCCATTAATATTTCAAAGAATCCTATGATGCATTCAAGAACTAAACATATTGAGATAAGACACCATTTCATTAGGGATCATGTGTTAAATAGTGATTGTATGCTTAAACATGTTGAAACCTCTAAGCAACTAGCTGATATATTCATTAAACCACTTGCAAAAGAATAATTCATAAATATTAGAAGAGAATTAAGAATTTTGAAAATGTCTAATATTGATTGATTATATTCTTTGTTAAAGAATAAGTATGTAATTTGGTTTTCTTTTGTATGATATTTAATCTTTATAATGATAAATGGTTGATTCATAATTTTGATATTTATATATATGTATATAATCATTAGTTTTATTGAAAATGAATGATGTATTGAGGATAAAATTCAAGAATTTGAGCATGAACACTTAATCTTGATGTATCATGAATTTAGTAAAACAATTAAGTATTTCAAATTTTGAGCATGAGATTTGAACAATTTTGAGTCTTGAATTCATTGATTAATTAAGTTAATTGATGTTTATGCATGCTTCTTTGAATTAGAGGGCAAAGATAGGCATAAATTTTAAGTTTTCAATGATTCTTAATGTTGCCTAGTGCCTTGAATCGATTTAGCTGCTCAAAACTGCAATTCAAAGAGGGACAAAATCGTTTGAATCGATTCAAAGGGGTCTTGAATCAATTCAAACCCCTGATGCTTAAATTTTTTCAAAACAGCAACGTTTGAATCGATTCAAACCTCTCTTGAATCGATTCATGTGACAAAAATTGCATATATTCATGTTGTTTTGGATTCATTTCACCACTTCACTCAAATCTCTTCATTCCTTTTCTCCTCCTTCTCTCTAAAACTTCTTCTTCTCTCTCTAAAAACTCCATTTCCACTCACTCTAATCCTAAGACTTGATCATCCTAACCAAGGAAAAAGCAAATAGCAGATGTTGCTGGTTCTTCCGCACCACAAAACTCTGATCTCTCTAGATTCTTTAGCACTCAAAAGGAGATGAAAAGGTACTTGAATAATTTCTCAAAAAAACTCTTAATACCCCCTATTGGCTTGATCTTCCTTTTTTTGAAAATGCTAGCCTCTCTTTGTTTGACACTCTTCACCAATAACAACTTGTTGGATTTCTGACTCTTGAAGAGATTGCCATATATCCTGAATTAATCCGTGTGTTCTATTCCACTTTACGCCTGCAAGGTAGTCGACACATTGCCAAGGTGAAAGGAAAAATCACTATTCATGATTATAAAGTTATGCACAAGGTTGGAAAACTTCCCATTAATGATGCCCATTTCTTTGGAAGAGAACCCTCTCCATGGTGGAACTATAATCTCTTAGAAGCAAGGACCTTCTTCAATCTCTCTTCATCCACCACAAGCACTGTTGGAAAATTGAGCATTGACTATCGCTTGCTTCATTATGTCTTGGTCAAGATTCTTCTACCCTTAGGAAGTAACAATGCCAAAGTCAGTGAATCTCAAATGCTTATTCTTTGGGCCATTATGAATCAAAAAGAGATAAATTGGATCAACATAGTAAGAAATCACATGCTGGATGCTCAAAACCTCACAAGACTTCCTTATGTAGTTCTTATCACCAAAATACTTCATCATTTCAGGGTTAATTTCAAGAACAAAGTCAAGGAAGTTATTAGCACTAAAGGACTTATTGGTAAGTCTCATCTCACCAAGATGAACATTCATGAGTACTATGGCATTTGGGAAATACTCCAGTGCCCACGCCATGATGATGATAATGATGATGAAGAAGCTACTGATGCTCCTCCTCAACCTGCACTTGCACAAGCCACTACTGATGATCTATTTGCTTGCCTCACTACTCATATGGACTAGCGTCTAGACTTGCTGGAAGCCAACATCAACATAAGGCTTGACAGGATTGAAGCCAATAGGCAAGAACGCTACACTAATCTTGCAACTTAGATTTCCAACATTTATTTCCCTCATCCTTAGATGGCTTTCATTGCTTGCTATGCTTAAGACTAGTTATCTTTGATTTTTAGATATATTCCGTTTTGGTTGAACCTTATTACCCTTATGTGGCTTTATGCTTGTTGAACCTATGCTTTGAATTTAAATGAATGCTATGAATGTTTCTTTCAATTCTCAAATGCTTATATTGTTTTTGATAGTGACAAAGGGGGAGAGATAAGTAAGATAAATATACAGTATAGAATAACCCATGGATAACTCAATGAATATGTATGACAAGTGGTTCAATAAATGTCAAATTGCAAAACAAAGGGGGAGAAGCACTCTAGATACTAAAAGCAAAAAATATTTCTTAAGTGATTTCCTTTACCCATCACATAACTATACATGAGTATTGATTCTTGAAATTAATACCCCAAAGAGATGAACATTGATTGTCATCATCAAAAAGGGGGAGAATGTATTTGCATGTTGTATATAGGTTTTGATAATGACAAGTGCCCAAGAACAAGAAGAATATTATTCATGGATCAAAAATAAGTGCAATGGACAAATCAAAAGAGTACACAAGAGGATTTGATATATTCCAATCAAAGATCAAATAAACCATGAAGAACATGCTCCCAAGTGATTAAAGATTCAAGAAAGTAATGAATGAGGATCAAGGAAAGGAACCATAACTCAAAATGCTTCAAGAATGCATCAAAAAGCAAGAAAAACAACAAACAACATTGCTTGGATCGATTCAAAGGATGTTAAATCGATTCAAAGGCCTGGAAGTCCCAAAATTGCCAAGTTAGAATGCTTTAAATCGATTCAAAGAAGCTTGAATCGATTCATACGCTACTGGAAGCCCACAATACCCAAGACAGAATGCTTTGAATCGATTTAAAGACGTATGAATCGATTCAAACAGTGGGAAACATCTTTAAAAAGTTATTTTTAGTGGGAGACACAGATCTAAAACCCACTACACGCAGAGACAAGCTGGAACCATGATGTGCAATGGCTATGAAGACCTCCAATGCTCTATAAATGGACCTCCAACTCAAGCACAAAGAACATAAATAAGAAGCAATCGATCAAAGCTTACATTTGTGCTTTGTGAGTTCATTTTTCTTGTATAGTTTCATTGTTCTGAAACTCTGAGCTTGTAATAGCATATCCTTTTTTCCTTGAAAGTTATTAGATTTAGTTACAACCTTCAATTGCTTATCTACTCTATTGACAGAGTAAACATTTGTAAACCAAAACTCCAAATCACTCTAGTTTGAGTAGTCACAAAGGTTAGGGTTCAACCTTTGAGTATTGAGAGATTGTGAGATTGGGTGGGTTTCTCTTTTACTTGTGAGGATTGGGTTCTTGAGTGTGGGACACTAGGAGATAATTGCTCAAAGCGTGTATCTCAAATCTTCAATAGTGGAATCCTTCAAGTGGGTTGCTTGAAGGCGAGACGTACACGAGATTAGTGGAACTCGTTAAATTGGTTTGCATTTCTCTTAACCTTGAACTCTTTACTTAGCTATGCATATAAATCATTTGTTATTTTGCCTGAGCTGAATATTTGAATTAATCTTGCTGCTCAAGAAGAAACATAACCTTGCACGCAAACTGTTTGATAAAATTGCTAAACCAATACTCTATTTTGCTTCCTAATTCTTGGTTAAAATTACTTTGGTTCTAGAGTTCAATACCTTGATTCAAACCAATTAAAGTGTGATACATACTTATTGTTCTAAAATTCTTGTATATCTCATTTAAGTTGCGTAAAGAACCAAGTTCAAAGGATTTCCAAGCAAATTTTTTAAACACTCAATTCACCCCCATCTTGAGTATTGAGGCCACTTGGTTCCAAAGTATATGGGCCCAAAATGATTTTTATTTCTTCTCCATAACCTTTTCTTAGAAGGGTTATCATTGTTAGAGTGATTGGAGACCACCAAATTCTTATAACATTTAGGTAAATAAGACACACATGTTCTCAATTATAAAGGATCCTTCCACAACCATATTTTGATCACACAGTAAATGAAATCGATTCTCAACGACCATAGTTACATTCTATCTTTAGTCAAAGTATATCGGGTTTGCATTGTGACGCTTGACCTCGGGGAGCTACCCTCGAGCCATTGGAGTTACAACCCAGTAGTACTCCCAAGATCTTACTTGGGGATTGAACGCAAACATCCTCCAGTGCACCCCTACCATTGCTTTAGTTTTCAACACGACCTTACACCAAAATCATATGCTTATGATACATGATTAATGCATAATTTTTTATTATTCATATACTCATCATCGGTAGGGTCCTTCCAACTGCCCACTTTCATCCTTAATGTCGGGGGTTTGTTTTATTTCTTTCTTGCTCCTAACTGAGTATCTCAATCATCGTCTTACATTTTATTACTTTTGTTCTCACTCACTTATGAGGGTTGGGTCTGTCACGGATTACCTTAAGTTTATTATGATATTATTCTTTGTATTACTGAGTAGAACTATTTGATTTGATTGGGGTATGCTATTTACTAGGGATATGAGTTACCTTAGTTCATTTATGAGTGTACTTGGTTTTTAACTAGTTATTAATTAATTACTTAGTTTATATGTTTATGCCTTTATTTACTCAGTAGGGAATTAATTATGTATAGGGGTAAGTACAACCTAATTTAACTGGGTAGATTCCTCCTAAGTGGGATTAATTAATTGAGTGATAGTTTACTTCCTTTCCTTAGCTCATACTCTTATGATAACTCTCGGCATTTATTTGAATTATCCTAAGGTACTAGCCAACAGTTGAAGGTAGAAAGGGGTTACACATCATTGTCCATCATACCTTACAGTACTAATTCGCACCTCAGTGCACTGCCATGTCATCATATCATTTCTATCATCACATCATACCAGGACCCCATCAAGACTCATTCTTGTTTTGTATCTTGTATCATGATTCATCATAACATATATACTTAGTTCTTATATATCATTATTACCTATATCCTTACCACATCCATGCATAAGCACATAACTTCATATAATTCATCCAAAAATACACACACATTCCATCATCATGCTGATCAATCACACATACAGATTTATCTAGTCGGCAAAACATTCGTAAGGCAAATATAGCGTGTTGTCATTAGTCTTACCTAGTATAGGATCATTTGTCGTTTTGACTCATATCACCCATCTTTCTCTAATTTAGTTTAATACTAGACATAGTTGTGGCTTATAATAAAAGTCTTTTTGCTTTTTATGCGAACATTACTATTATTATTATCCATAAATACTAATGAATGTTAGCTTGTTAATACATGTACAAACCCAATAAAATAATAATTTGATCTTAACTTATTTACATAGAGGCCTAATAAACCCTTGATTGTTATATTTTATTTTGATGCCATAAATTCTTTATATTAATATTACTAACATCGTTAACACCTCTTTTTCATTAGTTAACTTATTGCTTACTAGTTCATTAACAATATAATGTAACACCCTTGGTTAACTAAGACAATCCCTTCAACTATTTTACCCTACTTAACTGAGAGGTTACTAATTTTAGAGAAATATGAAAGTTTTTTTTGTACAATAAAATTTGGTGGAACATATACATTATTTACAACACTCTTATATACAATACATGGTCATAAACAACAAACTGTACATACTCAAGATCAGGGGCACACAAACTCCCATACAAACCATGAAAAAATATCTATCCTAATCATCATTGGTCTAAAGAGTGATCCTTGATGCGTCGTATACTCTGATCCCTACGAACCCGAGAGCGTGGTCCAATGGAAGGTCTAGAAAAACACTATAAGGGTGAGCCTCTTCTTCCATAACAATTGGAGAGTTGTTATTTTTGACATCCCTCTCACATAGCATAAGGCTGCATTACTTTCTATTTCTATCTGTCATAACCAGAGTTCCTAATTAATTCATACTAAGTTATTTGTCCTAGCTTAACCTTACTCAATTGTCCCTAAATACATAACTCTCTGCTCTCCTCTTCACTCATAACTATCACATAAAGTATTTGTACTAATCCTCGTAAGTAATTCACAATCAAACACAATTTCATGAAGAGAATGTAATGCAATGCATGAATTTCATTTCACTAATTTAAACTTTTTCTTAGAGATTAGGATGCATGTAGGCCCAAAATAATCTCATCATCCATCACTTCATCCACAGTATGTCTACTGCGGGATACTTCCACAGTACGTCTACTGCAGGATCTCATAATCATTAGAATCTGTCCTGCTTAGTCTGACATTTGGCACAATGTTTCTATACTAGAGAGACCAGAGCTCACCAAGTCCCTGACATCATATCATAGGGTACCAAGGACTCACAGTTCTACTCAACATGGATCCATCTCATATCATCATATCATAATAGGACTTGGCTCTTCCACAACTATAGTAACACTAGCCTCAGTCAAAGTACACCAGGATTGCATGGATTCACCTGGTCTCGGGGCGCTACTCTCGAGCCATTTAGCAGTCCCCTCCTAGTCTACTCCCAAGATCCAGAATGGGGATCAAGCCCTCATGTCCTCCAATGTACCCCTCACTATGTGATCTAGTCTTTATTAGATCATATGTAAATGATTCATGTACCATACGCTTCCTTTTATTTTTCATCATACTCGTCATCGATAGGTCCCCTTAACAACTCGTGTGACACCTTCGATTAACTAGGACAAATTCCCTCACCGAAATATCGTACTTAATTAAGGAGTCACTAGTAATTTAGAAAAAAATAGAACTTTTTTTGTTCGGTGATCATCAACAAATAGTTTAAAATAAACATAATAGTAGCATAGATCAATTCTTCAGAACCATAGTGTACTCAAAAGATACGAGGCTCACAGGCTCCCAACAAAATAACTACATCATAACATAAACTTATAACTAATGCATCGGGACCTACAACTTTAACATCCTGAAATTTATAAAAATGATTAATTGAGAAGATTAGATAGTAAATAATTATATATGAGTTGATTCATGTCCTAAAGATTTAGAAATAATTAAATTGAGATTTATTAAGGATATTCATAATTTATTAAAACTTAATAAGATGAATTTATTCTTGATTAAAATATGGGTATCGGACCAAGTATCTCCAATTGAGGTACTGTTGGTTAGGGCTGTTAAGAATATTATGGGGAATCCGAATATATATTCAAAATAATTTTTAGATAAAGTATTGAGCCCGAACGAGGATCCTGTATATTGTAAAAGGTAAAATTTTAATGAAGAGATTAAAATTTAAACATCTTTTCATTTTTTACGATGGCTTCTTGCTCCAGAGAGGCATTCACTCTCTTTTCTTTCCTCCTACTCATCCTCTTCATCTTCTTTCTCTCTAAAAACCATGAATGGTGGTATGCCTTCTCCTTCCTTCATTTTCGTTTCTACAAGCTTAAAGGAGACATGATGAATTAAAGTTCTGTCCTTCTTTTCTTCTCCTATTTTCTCCACTTTCTTCCCCTCCTTTCGTTCCCATTGTTGCTTGTTGGTTGAGGTAAGTTTCTCACCATTTTTAATAAGTTTATGCCCTAGATTTTGGGTTATGGTTATGGGATGAGAGATTAAATGCATGAGGGTATTGAATGAGAGCTTTAAATATGAAAACCCACAGATGAGGTAAAATAAATATGTATTTTTGAATGGGTGTATAGGGGTACACAAAAATGGCATCATAGATGGTGGAAGATGCTGAATGATAAAGGTGATTGTTGAGTTTTAATGGAACCCTAACTCTAGGAATTGGGGGAATAAGTAATAATGTTATGAGAAATGGTTTTAAGTGTAAACCCATGATAATTTGTGTTTAGGTGTTGTTAATGATGATGGTTGATGGTTATTATTAATGATTTTTCAGTTTTTGATGAAAACCCTAGCCTAAGAATTGGGGGGAATAGATATATTGTGACTTGGATGGTTAAATTGAAAGTGAATAGATAATATTTAATGTAAGGGTTGTTGTTTATGATGATGGATAATGATAGTAATGGTGAATCATAAAGGATGAAACTCATGGATGAGTGTTGTTTTGAAATGTATAGGAATGAATGTGAACATTAAGATCATAGTGATTGTGATGGACTAATGAAATTGTGGTTGATGAGGTCTTAGACCTTAATGTATGCCATTTGGATATGTTGGTTTATGATGGTTTAAAAGAGGCTAAGTTAGATCATGTTGAATTTTGAATGGTAATGATGACATTTAGATGATTTATGCAATGTTGGATGCCTTTTGATAAAAGATGTGATATTGTTGATGTAAGGTATGGCTTACCCTTAAGATTTAGAAAATCTTGGTTTCAGGAAAAGAATTCCCGAAACCTAACACAATTGTGTAAATTGGTGTTTTGACAAGTCTAGGACTTAATATTAAGCTTTATGATAAGCTAGCAATTGTTTAGATTTATGATGATGCCTTGGGATGGCTCATTGATTAAATGCATGTATATATGTATATTGGTGTAGATTGTATTCCTGGCGATATGGTGAAGCCATCAGAACATGCGAATCGTTGTTCTTCCCTCGAGGTAGGAGAGGAGTTTACATTTCAAATGCATGAGTTGAATAATTGATGATTAATGTATGTGTTGTTACTCATGCTTGCCTTTCTATAGTCGTGTTAGTTATATGATGAATGACATGCTTGATAAACTATTGATTTTGAAAATCATATGTGTGATTGATGACAATGAAAGTTTCGAGTCCCTTGACGGGCATGATGTATTTGTTGATAGAAATCCATGGATGGATGAATTATTCAATTTGTGAAGTTATGTTTATGATGTTCATGCAAAATTAAGTAACTGATAGGGCTATAATGAGTTTTGGTATGTTTGGATGTGATAAGTGTGTATTATGTATTATTTTTTTATTGTTTTTAAGTTTAGTTTTTAGGGTTTTTGCATATTGTTCATGCCTGATTCCCTTGATTTTGATTTTTTTCATACTATTTTACAAGATCAATGATATTCTAGGTCTCTTTCAAGGGAGAATGGCAAAGTAGATGAAAGAAGAAACCCTTGAGGCATTTAGGAGTGCATTTAGGCAAGGTTGGAGGAAACCACTGCCAGTGGTGGACAACCACTAGCCGTTGTTAGCATTGGAAGTAGGGGGAAAGCAAGCCAGAGTCCACCACTGGTCGCGGTTATCCACCACTGGCCGTGGTGGACACTATGGAACACTATAGAGCATTGTGAAGCAAAGAACAGGAAGTCAGAAGCCACCACTGGCTGTGGTTGGCTTTGCCTGTTACCCAAAATTGCACATTTATGGTTTAAGAGGAACAGGGCTCGAACCACTGGCAGTGGTGAGCCACCACTGGCCGTGGTTGTCCCCTACGAGGCCCAAATATCTAATTTATTTAGGGTTTTTATGGGGCACTTGGGGAGAGTAAAGGAAGAGTTCTGTAGAGGCAGTTTTGGAAGACAACTTTTGGGAGATTTTGAAGGACCTTTTGGGGAAGCTTTCATTGGGAATCAAAAGTCAAGACCATCAAGGGAAATTAATTCTGCAGATTTGAGAGGAAGAATTAGGAATTCTAGTGAGAACTAATTTGTAATTTCTAAATCCCTATTTTACACTTTTGAAATCCTCTATGCTTGGCATTGATTTTGTGATATGTGACATGATGACAACCATCCTTATGGCATACTAAACTCTTTTCTTGGGGCTAAGGATGTAGTATGCCTATGTGTTACAATTAATTGTTCTTCGCATTCCAATTTATGTGATTTCAATTTCTATTCAATTTATGTATGCCTAATGCTTCTACAAGACTTAGAGATAAGCGTAGATGATCACAAATTATATGGGTAATCAAGAGATTAGCATGTAATTCAAAAATACCTATATTGAACCTATGATTTTGATTTACGATGGTAAGCAAAATTGTTTGAGGGTTAATCAGATTTCCATAGAACGTAAAGGGTCTAATTAACAAATTAAACGCGGTTCTTGGGGAATTAGGCACATTAATAGGCTTTCAAGAGAAAGGTATTAATTAACTTAGGGGAACCTGCCTTAGAAACGAAATTATATAATTGGATTGGCGAGTAACCTTTAATTATGATACTAGCATATGAACCCTTAATACCCCAAGATTTACCTTTGATTAAATTTCTCAAACTTGCTCTTATTTTCTTCTACAAAAGACGTTGGATTTTATGTTTTCTAATTTACTATTCATTATGGTTTTAATAATTCATTTTAATCGATTCACTAGATAATTGAACCACCGTTATAACTAGTACTTGGGCATAATCTCTGTAGGAACGATATCTTTTTATTACTTTGATACACTGTGTACTTGCGGTCGGCTATCAGGATGCCACAGAATTGTTTCCATAGCGCCTATGCATGAATTATAACTTGTAGAAACTAGAATAGGACAATTCCATTAGGAATTAACCCTTATGTTGCACAAAAATACCTTAAAATAGGCTAAATGCATTTAAGCACATAAGTCCCTTAGTTTCGGGAAATTTTGAGTGCGACCAGTGTCTACGCGTCATAAATGATGTATGTTTGGTAGTGTTAAAGTTTGGTGGCCATTGGATTTCATGTGAAAGAGATAGGGTAGTTAGAAGTTGGATTTTGTAGCTTTTGGGGTAAATTCTGCATAATTGTTGTCATGAATCGATTCATGGTATGCGTGAATCGATTCATGAGCTACTGTTTTGCCCCTGGGTGTGTTCCAGTAGCGTGGGAATTGATTCACATGTCGTGGGAATCAACTCATGAGCCCCTAGAATGGTCTGAATCGATTCCCAAGTTCCCTTGAATCGATTCAAAAGCTTCTGGAATGGCTTGAATCGATTCATACAAGGCATGAATCGATTCATGAGCTGCTATTTTCACTATTTTGAACTCCAAACACGTGGGAATTGATTCATGGAGTGTTTAGATCGATTCATGGCCCTCCTTTCACAAAAATTCATAAGTTTTTATGCATGTTTGGGGTTGTTGAGTCATAACATGCATATGTAATCGATTGTCCACATTTTTAATACGTTTTAGCAATCGATGCATAATGATATTGTTATGCCCCTCGTATACCTTGTTTTTAAAAGTTTCCAAGTGCTTGTGATATTGTTATGTCTAAAACCCTTTTATTATATAAGAAATCAGAGGTTGTAATAAGGGTATATGATTGTGGTGTGTCTTAATGGTGGTTGATAATGGCTTAAGGCTTTGGCAAAGTATGTGTGGGCCTATGTTATGTTATGAGAACATGTATGCTCCACCACTATTGATATATTATGATGAATAATGGTGGAAGTTAAATGATGTGGTTGTATGACACACCCTTGATTAATGATGAGACTAATGAGGGGGCAATTGAATGATAATGTGTCATTATAAGCGATGAATTGAGATGATATCGATAATGAACAAAGATGAATATTGTTTACAATTGTGATTGATGTAAGATGAACTTGTAATTATGAGTTAAAATTTACACTTGATGGAAAATGTTGATGATGAATAAAGACAAGTGATGTTATGGGTGTATATATGTTACCACACATGTTAAATGACGAATATTGATGTTGAATGAAAAAAGACATTGTTGTTGAACATACCCCTAATTGAATGGTGATTGTTATTATTGAAGGTTGCTATGTCATTATGTTTGATACAAGTGCGATCTTGCTTGTGTAATTCGAATTGTATTGGTAAGCATATGATGCTATGAATTTGAAATGTATTTATTAACATGCCTTGTGGGTTTCCATGTGTGGATTAATGCTATGATGATTGATATGCTTTTGATTACCATGCATGGTTAGATGTAACTATGAATTTTGTGCCTGGAGGAGCCTTATGATTAATTGTATACCACCAATGATAATGCTAAATGGAAAATATACCCCTCAGTGAGAGGGTGAGAGAATCCTTGTGAGGTTAAGATTTGACATATGCATTCTTGCATTCATGGCATGCATAGTATAACATTGAATATGTGGGGGACTATATGAGAAAGGTCCTGTGGGACTATATAAGAAAGAGTACCCTTGCATGGGGGAAATAAATGTACTTGGTTGCGCTCACAAGTATACTGAAATGATAAAAGATCCTGCGGTATTCTATGAGAATGAGTACCCTATACATGGGGGAATGAGTCTGTGGTTACGAACACATGACACGTTGAAATGATGAAGGTGGTTGTGATCACTAGTGTGTTAAAATGACAATGGTCTTGCGGGACTATGAGAAAGAGTACCCTATGCGTGAGGGAAACAAAGATGAGATTGATAAATGTGGTTGTGATCAAAATGATAAAGATCCTGCAGGATTCTATGAAATGGACCCTTGCGTGGGGGACATATGTTTGATTGAATATAAGTGGTTGCGATCACTTGAGAAGTCATGTGTGCATGAGTGATTGAAATGGATCCATTGCATATGCATTAAACAGTTTAACATATGCATTAGCCATAGGTACATGGCATTTGAGATGGAGATGACACAAAAGAGTTAAGAACCTCTTAAGAGAGTAAATTGAATAAAGACTTAATGACGAACAATTATGATAGCCCATGATGATGGAGGCAATGTGAATGTGTATGTGCTTGTGTATGTGCTTGCTGTGAGTTGTGAATAATGAGGCTTGTATGCCTAAGATGTTATCTTGATGATAGTTATTTGACAAATTAATGATATTCTTGCAAAGCACATACATTGTTTGTATGCATGTACACATGATCACAATGTATTTAAATTCATCATTTTGAATGTATAACTCACTCTCTCATGTTGTGTCCTTTTTAGCATTGTGATGCAGGATTGTCATGGGATAAGAGTGTGCCTTTGAGCTAAAGCTTTGGGAGAAGGTAAATAGTGGTAATGGAGTGCCTTGGCCGGCAGCGATTGTTAAATATGATGTAATGAATGGATTATGCATATTGTGGATGTATGCTTCATATGTAAATGAAAGATTAGATAAATTCTTGTGGGATTGACCTTGGTAATGTGTATAGGTGATAGAGATATTTGAATTGATACCAAATTGGTGAATGAATGATGTCAATTATGGGATGTGGTTATCGGAGATGTGTGTCATATCAATGCATATATATTTGAGGCATAGGGGATGTATGAACATTGGTATGGATAGTCCATATCCCCATTTAATGATTAGTAACTCATGTAGAGGCTACTTACGATTGTGAATGCATGCATATAATTTATATATGAGGTTAGTTGTAACCTAATAGGCACATGTTATGTATTTGCATGCTTTGTCGAGCCTTTTCTCATAATATGGGACTAGATGGGTGCCCTGTATACATATTCTTCTTCCGCTGTAAACCCTAATATTTTTGTATACACGTATGGGCAACGTATCTTGCAATCCAGATACGAATTACTAAATCTCACTCTTCGATTTTCTATGGTTTGGATCTTGATGTAGTGTTAAGGTGTTTTAGAATTGTTATAAACATGAAAAATTTACTCAAATTTTTATTAACTATTTATCTTGATTATTCACAGGGCTCTGCAAACGCACAGGTTATGTCAAGTAATATAAAAGATTATCGTATCCACAAGGACTATTTTTAAAGTACTAGCATATTGAAATTTAATTATCTACACAATTGATTTTCAATGTTTTTGTAAAATAAAACATAATAAATTCAGAAACAAAATTTACTAGACACTTAAAGTTTAGAATTGTGAGTATCTTGGGATTCTAGGGGATCAAGACTCTATTTTATGTTAATGAATTGGCTTTTCATAAATAAGAATCAAATTAAGTTTTCCAAGGTAAATTTTCCTTAAGCTGATTAATATCACTACAACAGAATTTGCAAAAAGTAGCGGCACTTTTGTCAGCGGTTCCGTCCAACCGCTGACAATGATTCAATTTCCATTGTAAAGTAAGCGGTTGTTATTGTAAGCGCTGACAATGTTTTTATCAGCGGTTCCTATAGCTAACCGCTAACAATAGTGAAGGAATTTAATATTCTGCGCGGGTCACTCGTTGGAAGGGTACAGGTACAAATTTCTTTTGTCTTTTTCTTATTATAGCTTCACTTTACAAAAGTAAGTGTGTATGTACTTTCCTTTCCAGACCAAACGTTTTCCTTTCCCTCTTTTCAGCTAAAATACTGCAGCTTTCTTGTGGTCCAGCGTGTTGTCATTGTTGTGGTCCATCTGCTGTGCCTTTTGTTTCTACAAGAAGCCTTCATTTTAACATTTATTTTTTTGCTGTACCTGCGCTGCTGTTACGTGATCTGCTGGGCGAATTTGACATTTTGAGGAAAGTAAGTATGTTTGAACGTTTCTTAAAGGGGTGGGCATATTTTCTGCTTCCAAAAACAATTTCCGCTTTCAAAATTATTATGCTTTAAACTGTGATCATATTTTCAGCTTTCAAAAATTTATACTAAATAAAAATTGAAAACAGTAATTAAAAGAAGCATATTTTAGGATTTTCTGTACAAAATTTAAAAAACAAAAAATAGCATCACAGTTTGTTAATTAAAATTTAAAAACAGAAAATAAAAATAAGAAATAGTAACTGGAAATCAAGTTTCAAGCTTTGACATATATTTGTGATTTGTCCATTACATAAGGTTTGGCTTGCTTACAAGGAATCAAACCAGAGCAGCTTAATTCTCTGGATAATTTTACTTGTCTATCTTGGAAGGTATCATTTTTACTCACAATTGGATCTTATTCTGGTGGAATTATTAATTTGCAACATTGCTTAACCAAGGTAAATTATTATTCATACATAGTTAATATCATCTGCTCTGTTTATAATTTATTATTCATACAAAGTTAATATCATCTGCGTGATCTGCTCTGTTTTCAGCAAAGTTATGAGGCAATCATAAATTAAAAGTAAATCTATACATTTTTTGCATTAAAAGTAATTCCCCTCAAGTCTATTAATTTATATTAATCAAAACATAAACATTTTTTGCATTCTAATTTACGTTAGGAAATCCATACAAGTCCTGTAGTTTTTTTTTTGTTATTGCTTTAGGCCATATATTTTAGCCTATATTTTGTTATTTTCTTGGTCAAAGTTCTTGAAAAAAAATAGTAATTATTCTTGTTAATATGTAATATGTATAGATAATCCTGTTAATAATCTTATTAATAATAATTATTATAGGATACCATAATAACAATAATAAATACTAGAAAAAGGGGACATATTATAGGCATTGAGATGTAAGGGTAACTTATTAGTAAATAACTTCTTTTTAAAAATTTAGGTGAAGAAAGATTAAATCATGAAAACTTTATAAAATATTTGAATATTGGGTTTTACAAAATTATAATGAACTAGAACCTTACAAAATATTAAAATATTGGGTTTTACAAAATCATAATAAACTAGAACTTTTAAATTATAATGTTTTTAAATACATAATGGATAAGAGACAAACAAGTTTATGGAACTAAGTGAATTAAAATTTAAGTGTTTATTTTAAGAAATAATAAAATTGCTAAATAAGGATCCTTAGAACTAAATAGGAATCTATAAGAATCATGTGATTCCTTAGTTCTAAATTTTAAAGTTTTAGCCCTAAAAACTGTTCATTAGTAAATTGATAATAAAAAAGAGGTTTTGGAAAACTATAAGGGACTAAGTTAATTCAAGATTGTTAAGGATAAGTTAAAGACCTTTTTGGTGATAGGAGAAGTAAATTTAAGATTGTTAAGGATAAGTTAAGAAAGCAATGTGTGATTAAGAAATTATTTGATTATTGAGTGTATGGATTTAGATGTTTGATTTATAATTACCTTTGTTTTTCTTCCAATAAATTTAACTCTATATTTGGTTTTCCTTGCATTTACTAAGAATGGATCGATGTTGGGTGTATGCTAATCGTTTATCTCAAGAGTATGAGGATGGAGTGAAAGAATTCATTAACTTTGCAATTGAACATGCCAAAGACCTCAACCGCATTCCTTGTCCATGCTGGTGTTGTTCGAATGTGAGGCGTGTTGATGTTAATGAATTAAAAGATCATCTTATGTGTAACGGAATTGCTACAAGTTATACATGTTGGACAAAGCATGGTGAGCTAAGAGATGGGTGTAGTGAAAGTTTAGGAAGTACTGTGAACTTGACAGCCATGGATACTAACACAGATAACATGTATATAGACGATAATGTTGAAGGGATTGCAAAGGTTCTTGAGGATGATCTTCGAGATTGCCCTGCAATGTTTGATAGCTTAAGAAATGATGCAAAAAAGCCATTGTATGCTAGTTGCTCGAAATTCACAAGGTTGTCAGCGGTGTTAAAGTTATATAACTTGAAAGCAGGAAATGGTTGGAGTGATAAAAGTTTCACAGCTCTACTTTCTCTTCTGAAAGAGATGCTTCCAGAAGATAACGTGCTCCCAGGAAGAGCTTATGAGGCAAAACAGATGTTATGCTCTATCGGGTTGAGTTACCAGAAAATACATGCATGTCCCAATGATTGCATTTTATTTCGAAATGAATATGCATCATACTCCAGCTGTCCTAAATGTGATTCCTTGCGATATAAGAAGGAAAATTCTTCTCCTGCTAAAGTTGTATGGTATTTTCCTATAATACCAAGATTCAGGCGCATGTTTCATGATGTAGAAGATGCAAGACACTTGACATAGCATGCTGATGAAAGGATTAAGGACGGGAAACTTAGGCATCCTGCAGATTCTCCTCAATGGAGAAAAATTGATGATGAATACCCAGAATTTGGAAATGAACCAAGAAACCTACGAATTGCATTGTCAACTGATGGAATTAATCCACATGGAGTTCAAAGCAGTACCCATAGTACATGGCCTGTGATTTTGATGATTTATAACCTACCTCCAGGGTTATGTATGAAGCGAAAATATTTAATGCTCTCGATGCTAATTTCTGGACCTAAACAACCTGGAAATGATATTGATGTGTATCTAGCTCCTTTAGTTGAAGATTTAAAAATGTTATGGGACCATGGTGTTGAGGTGTACGATGAATATCGAGGTGAGAGTTTTACTCTACGAGCTATGTTGTTTGGCACAATCAATGATTTTCCTGCCTATGGCAATCTATCTGGGTATAGCATAAAAGGCCAATGTGGATGTCCTATATGTGAAGAAGATACAGATTACATCCGACTGAGTCATTGTATGAAGAATGTGTTTCTTGGACACCTTAGATTCTTGCCATTGGGACATCATTACAGGGGATGGAGAAAGGCATTTAATGGCAATACAGAAGAACGTAGAGCCCCTTCATGCTTAACAGGTGATCAAGTATTTGACAAAGTGAAAGATTTACATACTAAGTTTGGTAAACCTTTTGCTAACAACCTTCCTACCGGTGGGTGGAAGAAAAGGTCTATATTGTTTGACTTGCCTTATTGGAAATCATTATATGTGAGACATTTTCTTGATGTAATGCATATTGAAAAGAATGTTTGTGAAAGTATCATTGGTACACTACTAAACATTCCGGGAAAGACCAAAGATGGCATCAAAGCAAGACTTGACATGGCATGTATGGGAATAAGAAAAGAATTGAGGCCACAAAAAAGGGGAAAGCGAACGTATCTACCCCCAGCAGCATATACACTATCTCGAAAGGAGAAAATAACAATTCTCAGATTTCTTAGTGTAGTCAAAGTTCCAGAAGGGTACTCTTCAAACATCAAGAGTCTTGTATCAATGAAGGATCTCAAGTTAAAAGGTCTAAAATCCCATGATTGTCATGTTCTTATGGAGAGTTTGATCCCGATAGCTATACGTTCGATTTTACCTGAAAAGGTTCGTGGTGCAATAACAAAGTTATGTTTCTTCTTCAAGGCGATTTGTAGCAAGGTGATTGACCCTGGGAGATTACCAACTCTACAGAATAAAATTGTTACAACATTATGTGAGTTAGAAATGTATTTTCCACCCTCTTTTTTTGATGTCATGATTCATCTAACTGTTCATTTGGTTAGAGAGACACAATTATGCGGCCCAACTTACATGAGATGGATGTATCCCATTGAACGTTACATGAAGATTTTGAAAGGATATGTGAAGAATCGAAGTCGGCCAGAAGGTTGTATTGTTGAACGATATATAATTGAGGAGGCAGTTGAGTTTTGTACATCTTACTTGTCTAATGTGGAGTTCATAGGAGTACCAAGATCTCGTCACACAGGAAGGTTAAATGGCCATGGTTTGACTGGTGCACAAATCATAGATGTTCCTATAACAGAATGGGAACAAGCACATTTATATATTCTACATAACACTGTAGAGGTTGATCCATATGTTAAAATACACAAGGAGATTCTCAAATCTAGGTATCCAAGCAGGAATGAAAATTGGATATTAAAACAACATAATCAAACTTTTGTAGCATGGTTTAAAGATCATATTTCTGTAGAATTGGGAGAAGAAGATGCTTCAGTGTCAGAGAGAATCAGATGGATATCTAAAGGACCTAAAATACATGCGTTTTCATATAGTTCTTACATGATTAATGGATACACATTTTATACAAAGGAGCATGATGAACGGAGTATACAACAAAATAGTGGTGTGAGCCTTGTTGCTCAAGCATTGCATATCTCAAGTGCTAAAGACAAAAATCCAATATATGCAAGTATGTCATACTTTGGGGTTATTGAACATATATGGGAGTTGGATTATGTAATGTTTAAAGAGGTTGTCTTTTGTTGTAAGTGGGTTGACAACAACCACGGTGTCCGAGTAGATGGATCGAGCTTTATACAAGTTGATCTAAATAAAGAAGGATACAAAGATGATCGGTTTATTTTGGCATCACAAGCTAAACAGGTGTTCTATGTCCCAGACCCTTTAGACAAAAGTTGTTCAATTGTTCTTTTATCAAAGGAAAACATGAATAATGATGTTGAGGATAATCCCTTCTTGGGAATGTCACAATCACAAGGTAGTGATCCAATGATAGATGATAACATGTATTTAAGAAATGATCATACAGATGGAATATGGATAAATATACTGCAACATGGTACAAGGAAAAGGAAGAGACTAACCTAAATGTATATGACTTTTTCATTCATTATGTTCATGTTTACTATCTCCATTTATTATATTTATGTAAACATAACTCACTATGTGTATATATGATTTTCTAGATCCATGGCTTCTGACACCGAGGATGCAAATAAAGATACTGGTAAAAACAAGAAAACAGGACGTGGATGTAGCATGATGAAGAACATTATGAAGGCTACAAAAGAAGGACAAAAACTATCGGTAACAACAAATTACTTGCTTATATTTTGTAAACTTGAAATACACTTACTTTCTTGTCTTGTTTGTAGGTTGGATGGAATCTTAAGGGCCAGCCTATAAATCCTAACAAAGCTAGTTTTGTGAATTACATTGGCCATGTTACCCGAAATAATGTGCCAATCTCATATGATAAATGGGAAAATGTACCTGATGAAATCAAGAGAACTATTTGGGATTCAGTGAGGGTAAGCTTATCATGTCTTGGATTTCTGAACATAGCAATCTAACCCCCTAACTTTATTTAATATCCTTTGTTTCTAGCAAGCTTTTGATGTGGGTGAGGACAGAAGGAAATTTGTACTTTCCAAGGCTGCTCTAGCAGCTAGATCATTTAGGACAAAAGTAAGGAAACGTGCAGTTCATGCAGATGGTGAAGTTAGTTCAAAAATTCCAGAAAAATATTCTAGAATGATAGATGAGGATGTTTGGAATAATTTTATGAATCATTATGAAACTGAAGAATTCAAGGTAATAAAAGTTACGCTCCTCTCCATTTATAATTATCCAAATTCAAGATGCCTAGTATTGATGATTTATTAATTTACATTGTGTTAATTAATAGAAACTAAGTAAGGAAAATGCTGAAAGAGGAAGGTCAATACAATATAGATTTAGAAAAGCCGCCAAAGGATATGCTATTTTGGAACAAGAGATGGTATGTATGACTGATTAGTATTTTATAGTTAAATAAGTCTTGTAACTGTAAATTATATGACAGTACATTACAAATAATATTTGTAGTTATCCGAGTCAAGTTCAGATGGGACTGCTTCTATACCCCGTCATTTATTATGGAAAGCTGGTCGAGTTAACAAAAGTGGTGTAATTGATAATGAGAGTGTTTTGAAAGTATGGGAAAAATGTGTAAGTGTCATAATTGACTTGATATATTTTTGTTAATTTTTGTATTCTATTTGAATCATTTATATGTTAATTACAGGAGAAGCTCTCACAATCTGTACCATCGATTGAATCACAATGTGAATCTCGTGATGATATTCTGGCTAAAGCCTTGAATGTACCAGAGCACCCTGGCCGTGTTAGGGGTATTGGTTTTGGTGTTTGTCAAAGAGATTTATTTGGACGTCAAAAGCAAACCCATTATAGTAACCATGAAGTGGAGCAATTGAAAATACAAATGGAGAAACTAACACAGATTGTTGCACACTTACAAAACACACAAGCACATCCTTCTATGCCAGAAATGGTGAGACCAGATCCACTTATACGACCCTTTGGGCAACCTAGTAGGATATCAAGTGGAAAAGGTAGTTACACACCACTACCAGTTTTGGGAAAACCACCTCCATCAAGTGGTAAGGATAGTTGGGCACCAATTTCAATGTCAAACATGCCTAAGGTATATTAACAAACGTATGTATTGTTATCTAAAAATTTTATACATGTATAGCCTTAATGTTTATTAAGAATTATTCATACTTGATTTTAGGGTGAACATAAATGTTTATTACATTTGTCAACTCCATGGCATCGAATGGTTGCTAAAGGTAAAGTGTATAATTTGTCGGGGGAGACTCTCCATAATAACACAATATTGAAAAATCATGCAAGGGTGTCAATTGACATAGTGGAAGAAGCTGAACGTGATACTACACTTCCTGTACCTAATGAAAATGATTGTTTGATAACTCTGACTGATGCATTAGGTACTTTTGTGTCTTGGCCTATTCATCTTATACAGATACTTAATCAGGTACCCTTTAATTGTTATATTTTACTTTGATAGGATTTTTGTTTAGTTTATGGTGGCTAATTCATTATGTTGACATGGAAATTTTAGACACCAGCAACATCCAAGAATCAGGGAAAAGACGTAAGCCATATAGCAAAATCAGTAACTTCCCCATTAAAACAATTGTCTCCTAGTCCATTAGTTTCTAGCAATAGTGCCAAAGCAGTTCCTTATTGCAAATTTTTAGAGTTTTATGTGAAATCCCATCCTGAGGGGGTCCAATTTTCTCTTCACATGCCTGTTGAAATATTCAATGTTGAATTCGAAGACCAAATTGGAACTGAATGCATTAAGGAGATTCTTGATCATGATTTGTTGAGTGCTACTAGTATTTGTGTTTATATAAGGTATTTAATAATTGAATCATAATTACTTTACTATTTCTTTACTATTTTTTAAAAAACTTACTTTGGTAATTAGTCTTATTCTATATTTGTATTTACTTTGATTTCAGATTTCTTTATGATCGATACTTGCATGGAAGTTCAACAAGAAAGTTTTCTTTTCTATCTCCACACATGTTGTCTCAATACAACAAAGATCGCCCTTTTCAATATATAGCTGATGCTCTTTGTTCATTTCGTGAGCAAGATAAATTGATTATTGCACCATACAATACGGGGTAAGGTCATCATGACTTGTTGGAAATCACCTTTGTTAATGATTTATCTTACCTATAATATAATGGAAAAACATACAGGGGACATTGGGTATTGATTGCCATTAACGTGTTGGATGAAATTGTGTATTATTTGGATAGTCTTCATGGTCATTTCAATGACTACCCAGAAATGAGAGACTTGTTTAATGCGTGAGTATATTATTTTTCTAGTAAAAATTATAATAAGTGTATCCAATAATAGACTTTATTAACATATGTTTCTTATTCTAATAAATTTTGTTAGAGGTATATGTATTTATCGTGCTTTTCGAGGAATCAAGATACCCAAATTCAAGACCCAAATGAAATGGTGCAAGGTGGAGGTATATGTTTTCATCTTTTACCTTTTATGATTTATCAATCCAAGAAGTGCTTTTAATATTTAATTACATTTTCTATGTGTAGTGCCCTTGTCAAAAGAATAATATAGACTGTGGATATTATGTAATGAGGTTCATGAAAGAGATTATGCAAATGAGACAAACAAAGATTCCAAGGACAGTATGCCTCTAACCTTCTCTAGTATTATACACTCATTATAATTTCATTTTCTTAATGTGTATGTGTATGTTAATCTCCATAATTTTTAAAATGTTTACACTTGTAGTATTTTGATGAGTATCAGTGTACCACCTATAACACTAAACAGTTGGATGAAGTAAAGGATGATTGGTCTTCATATGTTTTCAACACATTTTTGAATTAGGTCAACTTTTAAATTTAATAATTTCTTATTTCCTTTGTTCATATTTCCTACTTTTACCATATATGTATTCATTTGCTTATGTTTTTGTTAATTAGGAAACCAAGTAACTCATCCTTTACAGTCAAAGTCTCTACATCAACAATGCCAACAGTAGATAGTACCACCATGTTTTTTGGGCTGCACATGTTATATCAATCTTGTCAGCAGTAGATATTACGATACAATGTATGTCTTACTGTAATGTTCATTGATCAATTATCATGTGCAAGAATTAAAATTATTTAGACTAGAATATACTATAATGACATATATGTATACTTTGGCTTGATCAAATTTATTAGTAGATGTATTCATGTTGCGCTGATAATATTGTTATTAGTAGATGTATTCACTTTTGGGAAATAATTATGGAAATTAGTATATTTTTGTCTTTAATATAGGTATATGATATTGTAACCATTAGTTCATGAATTATGTTTTTGGTATCACTTAGTTATTATATGCAGGAATTAGTATGATTTAGTATCGTAGTGAAATTTGTAATATAGGTACATAAAACTAAACCAATTTTAAAAAATTGTTAGTTGGTGTTTTACTTTTCTTTAGGTATTCATATTACTATATCAATAAATCTGAATCTTTTTATTAAAATATTTAATACAGGGTAGGGGTTAGTAAACTAAACAAACTGAAATTAAAAAAAAATATTGTTGGACTATTGTCAGCGGTTCCGCACTACAACCGCTGACATTGTTGGACTATTGTTAGCGGTTCCACACTACAACCGCTGACATTGTTTAACTATTGTCAGCGGTTCCACACTACAACCGCTGACATTGTTGGACTATTGTCAGCGGTTCCGAAGTACAACCGCTGACATTGTATGACTATTGTCAGCGGTTCCGTACCATAACCGCTGACAATACATAGCTAATGTTAGCGGTTTAAACGCTGACGTTATTTTTAGTGCTATTATCAGCGCCTTTATTGTTAGCGTTTGTACCGCTGACAATAGCTGTAGCGGAACCGCTGACAATAGCCTTTTTTGTAGTAGTGTATGTTCCTCTCGGAATCCTATTAATGTATCTAACGTATGGAGAACCATTTTCAATCCCTATGAAAGGCCCATTATCGTTTTGTGAAAATCCCTTATTTATTCCCCAAAAGACATTTGATTACTTTCACGGTTTTATCGTGGTCACAAAAAGTATTTCAAAATCTTAGGCTTAGTTCAAAAGCTTTCTAGCAACAATAAATCTTTTGATTTTATTAATTACCCAAACTTACTAATATACCCGCAAGTATACAATTTTATCACTTAGGTTCTTGTTAGGAATCACTAAGAGCATTGAGCATAATTTGAACTAAATGGAAAACAAAATTTATTTAACTCAAAGTCAAAACAATATTAACATAAAATATTATCATACCCCCATTATCCCAAGATAATTAATTTAGTTACTCATGAAATAATTCAAATTCATAAACATGATGGAAGGAAAATAAAACATACAACACATGGTAAAAATAAAGACTTACGGGTTTCTCCAAAAGCCCAAAAATACTTTCACCACTGTATTTCCTTATTGCAATATTCTTCGACCATATACAAATTGGAACACTCAATTTCATAATCCTCATAACTCTTATACAAAGAAATGAAAGAAAGAAAAGAATGAGAGAAACTGAAAGGAAAAGAAAGAAAGAAACAGAGCAAAGGTTACCTTCGATGGATCCTCAATGCTTGCAATTAACTCTTATTTATAGCATGTCAAAAGCAAAGCTTTCCATTAAAAATTGTCCACTGATCCATAAATCAAGTAATGGATGTCTACTTAGTGCTCCTTGATTTAGGCAATGGATGTCTTATTCCATGTTTCATGTAGTGCTTATCTAGTGCCTTCCGTGTTTCATGCAACCTGTTTCTTTGTGATTCAAATTTCAAGTTTTAACTAAATGAATCTATTCATGAATAAATTCATTTAGTGTATTTTGACAATTGAAAGCATATGAATAGATTCAGGCACACTTTGAATAGATTCAAGGCTTTAAAATTGATGTTTTTGACCCCTAGGCACGCATGAATCGATTCAGGAGCTTCAAAATGTCATCCTGGGCCAAAAAATCACGCATGGATCGATTCAGGGGTGCAATGAATCGATTCAAACACTGAAAATTCATGTTTTTGGGTAATTTTACACGCATGAATCGATTCAGACACCCCCTGAATCGATTCATGGTGCTGTTATGCCATTTCTTAGTGCTTTTTGGTCCCTTTTTGGCATGAATTTGTTTATGGCTTCCTCTTTTGATCCTTGGGCACTTTGATTATCTTTTTGGGTTGGAAATCTTGACTTCTTGGATCCATTTTCCTTTTGCATACATTCATTCCAAAATGGATCCTCAATAGTTCCAAATTTATTAAATTCTGCAATATGAAAGTACCCGAGCATAATAGAGTGGAAAGAAAGTAGAAATCATGAAAATTAGGAAAATACAGTGGAAATGGTTTAAAATTCTAATTGAATTAAATCAAATTTATTGTGTCTAAAACACTTATCAATTACATCGGGATGCTGGTCCGGGGAACCAGGGTGTGACAAGCTGGTATCAGAGCGTGTTTTGCTTTGTATTAAAGTTATTAATTATTATCAGAGCATGGTTGCTCTACATTGAATTGATGTTATGGATGATTGGAGCATGATTGCTCAGTATTGAAATATGGGTGGTGATTATTGTAGTATGGTACTCCTTATCTGAGTTTAGTTGCTCTATATGGACTTATAAATGTTATAGTCTAAGGTTGGGTTTATGATAGGGCGTTGGTTGCCCATTGTTGATTCCGTAAGAATTAATGTCATTGAGATATGATTGTTGATTATAGAAATATGCTCATTTATCATTGAAGCGTATGATACACTACTAGAGCATAATTGTTCATTGATAGTTTTAGTTGATTTGTGTGATTGAACACATGAGAATAGATTATCCAATGTGATTAATATGTTTGTTTGTGTAAGTTCGGCCAAGTTCCTTACACTATTTGCTTCTATTGACGAATAAATTATTATTATACATTGATATACATTAAGATGAAATGAATTGATTATGGATTTGTGTTGTGTGTTGATCACGGGTATGATATATTGGATATGAGTTGATGTGGTGGTAGACCATACATGTGGAGACCTTGGTATATATATTGAAATTGGATCTTTTTGTTGAGTCTCTCTTGTATGAATTATATTATGAATCATAGCCATGGTATGACTATTGAATGGGTGTGGTACACATGCTAGAGTTGATTAAAAGAATGATAAGAATTCCCTAATACAGGTATTTATGAATTGAAATGATGGATAGTGCTATTTGTGAAAGATGGATTTTATGTCCTTGGACACGGAAACCTTATATAATATAACGTAATTGAATTGCTATGTCTCCCTAGATTGAGAACATAAATAAGTGATAAGATGATGGAATGTGAATTTCTATATGCACCCGATTGGGGTTAGACTCGGTTTGTATCTGAACAAGGAAAGTCTAAGCAATTCACGTCCACAGCTCGATGCCTTCTATTGTAGATATTCCAAGTCCTGCCCACGCTCGCCTTGTCCTTCAGTAGATAATCATAAGAGAAGGAAACAAACACACAACACTACAGGGGTGAGTGAAAGCTCTCAACCTATAAGATTTTCATGCAAGGGTAGCCATAATCATTTTACTAACACATATATGTCAGACAGAGAGAAAGAGTTCATACAACACTCACCAGTATAACTGTACAGTAATCAGGGATGTATTACCAATCACAGAGCCAATATAAGTCATAGAGTTAGTCACACATGTAACATCCCAAATTTTAAAATAGAGAATAAATTGAGGGAATAAATATTGAATAATTGAATGTGAACTATGTAATGTCCTGAAATATTAGAAATAATTTGATTAAGACTTTCGAAGACTGTTAGTAAATTATTGAGACCGGATAAGCAGAAAACTAACCCAGATGAAATATGGGTGTCGGACCAAGTATCTCTGATTGAGATGCCATTGGTCAGGGCCGTAGATAATATTATTGGGAATCCAAGTATGTATTTGGAAAAATTTTTAGAATAAGTATTGAGCCCAAACAGAGAGCCTGTTTGTTTAAAAATGGAAGAGTTAAATGAAAGATTAAAAATTTAAAAATAAAACCATACTTTTTCACTCTCATTTTCGTTCAAATGCTAAACCATTTTGGTAAACACTCTCTTCTTCTTCTCCTCCATTTCTTCTTCTTCTCCTTCCAAAAACTAAGCAAGTGGTGTGCCCATTCTTCTCCTCCATTTTTGTTTTCTCTAAGCTTGAAGGAGGTGACATTGATTTAAAGCCCTCCTTCCTTCTCCCTCAATTTCCATCACCCATCTTTCTCCTTCTAAAGCTCATTGTTGTGTATTGGTAGAGGTAAATTTCTCTCCTTTTACTTTGAGCTTATGCCCTAGGTTTTGGGTTTTTAAGGTTTGAGAGAGTAATAAATGTGTATGGTTGTTCGGAGAAGCATTTAATATGGAAACCCTAAGGTGGGGGTGGTCTTAAATGTAAGCTTGATGGATCATAAATGGGTTACACAAAAATAGTATTAGAGAATGATGAATATTGATGTGTATTTATGATATGGGTGGGTTTTCACAAAACCCTAACTTATGATTTTGCGGGGGGGGGGGGCGAATGTGTAATATAGATAGGGTTAGCATTTATTGATGAGGGAAGTGTTATAAATGATGAAGTAGTGGCCTTTAATGATGATTTACAATGCTGATGAGAAGTCATAAATGGAAAACTCACCAAGGTGTTTGTGGGAAATTAATGTATATGGTGACCCAATAAATGGGGTTGTTGTATTGGTAATAATGAATGGTGATTTAAGGGAAGGAATTCCCGAAGCCTAAATGGGCAAATGAATGAAACCTATAAATAGCCTCTACATGATAAAAATCATGAGTACACATATGTATATGCATGTTAAAATGGTGTTTGAATGAATGATTGATGTGGCCCTATAATTGATTGGTGTAGGGCTTGATAATACTTATGAGGTGGGAACATCAAACCCAGAAGTTTACTTCTCTTGAGGTAGGAGAGGGGTGTATTTTCTAAATGTATGAGAACTTGTATGATGATAATGTATGTATTGATGTAATGTGGCATGTTTCCTTGAATGGATGTAGTATTATATGTATGTGATGATAAATTGAGTTAGATTCTTATAATGAATGATTGTGGATAAGACCTTATTAAGGTTAAGATTGGTATAATATGTGATGACATGATATGGATTCCATGTGTGGCTTGATGAATATTTGAAATCCTTGACTTAATGATTCTTGAATATTATGATCGGAATATATACATATGTTTGAATACGTGGAATTAACATGGTAATTGAGTAGGAGTATACCCTAGCTGAGAGGGTGAGATAACCTATATGAGGTTGAGGCATGCATAAGCATTGTTGCATACATAGCATGGCATGCATATCATGATGATGTTGAAAAGTGGTTGCGATCACTTGATGTTGTAATATAAAGGGCTTGCGAGTTCCTATGATTATTGGACCGGTGGTTGCGATCACTTGGTATTTGAAATGAAAGGCCCTGCGGGACCATTGAGATTGTATGCCCGTGGTTGCGATCATGAGGCGGGAGTACCCCTTACGAGGCGGGAAACCATTATGAATCATTGAACGTGGTTACGATCACGAGAAAGCACCTTGCGAGGCTGCTAGAGGGAGTACCCCTTGCGAGGCAGGAAACCAATTTAAATGAAAGAATGATTATGGTGGTTGCGATCACCTGAGGAAATGTAAACGGATCCGTGCATATGCATCTTAAACACCAGCATGTGTATTAACCATAGAAGCATGGCATAGAGTGGTATCCTGTTGAGGAGATTATGTGAAGAGTAGGTGGAACTCCCTTTTTAATTACTCACTGTAATTGTGTCAATGATTGGTGTGACCTTATGAATTTTGATGGATATATGTGTTTAATGAATTTGATGAATGATTGGTTTTGTGCTAATTGAACTTCTCTTGGGAAGATGTTTAATATTGCATTCATGTATATATTATCACAATTGTTAGATTTTCATCATTGAGAAAGTATACTCACTCTCCATGTGGTATATCTTTTTAGCTCCTATGTTGTAGGGCTTGCCTATGGAGCTATTGTGTGGAGAAGAGGTGTGAAGGAAGCCTATTTTGGGTAAAGAATGCCTTGGCCGGCAATTATTTTGAGTTTGTGGGTTCTACTTGAATTTTTGTAATTAATATAGTCATAATGAATATTTTGTATAGCCAAGGATTGGTATAGACATTAGTATGGATGATGAATAGACAATGTTGATTATAGAAGGTCATGTAGGAAAATGAGAGCCCAGAGTTTATGGCTCATTTTTATTAATGACCTTGGCCTTATTCAGATAATGAAAATGAAGCTTGATGTAGTTAAAACTTATGGAGAAATGATAGTTTACATGAAATATTGTATTTTATAGATCATGCTAAGTAGTAAGTTAGATTGAAATGTAATTCATGAATCGGAAAGTAAATTTATGAGTAAGATAGATTGGAACAAGTTTTAAATGTTGAATATGATGAATGATATGTGATGAATTTAAGTGGAATGGATTAAATTGAGTTTTGGTATGAGGTGTTGTTTGATTCCTTCATTTTCTATGTTTTTACTGATAATCTCGCTCAAGCGAGATGGATCTCACTCAAGCGAGAATCCCCCCTGTGTGACATTTGGCTACTGGCCAAATCTCGCTTAGGCGAGAGTGTGTCTCACTCAAGCGAGACTGCCCTGGCATCAGTGGTTGGCTACTGGAGGAAAATCGCCTAGGCGAGTTGGATCTCGCCCGAGCAAGAGGGAGAGGATTGGCCACTGGTCAAATTTCGCTTGAGCGAAAGGCTTTTGGAGGTGGCATTCGCTCGAGCGAGTGAGCGTTGGGTAGATTCTGGATGATTTTCGCCCATGCTCGCTTGCTTCGCCTAAGTGACTTTTGAGGATCTCGCTTAAGCGAGATGGGGCTCGCTCAAGCGAGTCGGCCCCTGATCCTTCTCTTATTTCTTTCGCTTAGCTCGCCCTATGTCTCGCTCGAGCGCTCCCTTGGGACTCGCCCAAGCGAGTGTGGTTCTTGCTTGAGCGAGGGATGTCCTGGTCCTCCAAATTGTATTGCCTTGATCACTTTTCATTTTCTTTATATATGATCTTCATCTTAAACCAACTTATGAACCCTTTGGATATATTTGGAGGTCATTAATCCTTATGATGTTTAACCTCTTCGAACTCAACTATATAGCAACAATTTAAATAAATTTTCCGCTGTTTTCAATTGAGAATTCCTCAATAGTTGTTTCCCTTAACTTACCTTCTCATATCTTCATATATGAGTTAGGTCTTTTTAGATCCAGGGTATTGAATAACAGTTTCACCACCTATGTTTTTCATAGATTGATAATACTAAAATCGCGAAAAATTTACCCCTATTTTTGGGGTGTCACAACACAACTATGGCGTGCTATGCACGTGTTAGGTTCATTATAAATTATCTTGATTAAGTATCAAATGCAATGGGGCCCATCTCCCTCTCATCAATCTCACATATATCAATATCAACCGTGCATATAAATCCGTCTATATACCCCTGCCTAACTAGTCAGAGCTCGCCATATTCTGGTAATCACATACAGGGTAAAGACACATAGCATAACTCATTAGAACGGGCACTACATGGTCCTAGAAACACTTGTCTCAGTCAAAGTATACCAGGTTTACCACGGGCTGTTTAGTCTCGGCCACAACTCCATCCACTAGAGGTCAACCCTGGTATACTCCCGAGATCTCTTATAGGGTCAGAACGTTGTTATTCTCCAATGTACCCATTATTGTATGCTTTAGGGGACACTCTATCATCCACCATTCGTCCTCATACGCCACCCGTCCTCATACTCCATATGCAATATACAATCTACTCGTTAAATTGTATCATAAAAATGCTCGAGTGTGAGACAAGCTTTCTATCTGATATCCTTGTCCTTGAAGCGGCTCAAACTAAATATCATGGTCTTTCAAATAAAATTTATGTGCCAAAGCCTCGGATGTTGCCCAATAATCTTTCTTTAGAATACCGAGGTTGGGCCTTAACTAAAATAAGCTTTTTATGAGAAGAGATTTCCCAGGGTCTTTTAGCATCCAAATATTTCTAAGGTTTCTTAGGGAAAAATTATTTATTTGTTTAACTTAACAATATTATTTTCAAAATAAATTTTCTAACTCTATTCTTTTTAGTTCTATTTCTTACAATGAGATGGAATTGAAAATCTAAATTTTTCTTCAAAGAAGTGTATGTGAAATTTCGAATGTTTCCTACGACATCTCAGGCAATTAAACGCTGTTGTCCTGTCGTATCAGCTTACGACAAAACTTAATTTCATGGCCTTTAATTCCCACAGTCAATAAAATGTCTTGCTATAATTATTGAAAATTCCATCTAATTTTTATTAAAGAAAATAATTTTCTTCAAACCAATAAAAGTCATAAAATTTCTATTTCTTTTCGTTTGTTGAAAAACTTCATTTTCGTCATATTTCTTCAAGAAAACTCCAAATTGAGAAATTCCAAAGCTAAAAGGGCTTTTATTTTTAACTATTAATTAAATAAAATAAAGTTAGGCTCTAATTCTGACTAGAAAATAGATTTGCACGAAAATGCTCAAACCACCACATTTTAATCGTTTTATTTTTTGTAAAACTCGCATTTAAGGACAAGTATCGCGTAGGGACATTTATAATCAATTTCATTCATTTGGGTAATTCCAATACTCATAAAATTACACATCATCCATCATAAAATTCACGCCAAATCAGTTTGCTCAATTTTCCAGTTTTCGCCCACGTAAATACGTTTTAACCATTTTCAACCACTGTTCGCGCCTATACTCAAGACTCCTTTTAATTTCTTTTTAAAACAGCACCTTATAACATTTATATAATCAATTTCATGGCCATAACATGCACAAATAGAAGCTGTACCATATTACCCAATAGCCATATATCACACATTTAAAAGTCATTTTTTACTAACATACACATGTAAATACGTATCATAAAAATGGGCATTTAATTACTTTAGTTTATAAAATTCCAGAACTAATAACCATGTCTAAAACATTATATCATCACAAAAATTGGAGATTTATCATGCACACCATCTATATTCACTAAGTTACCAAAACCAAGGTTTTTATGCGAGAAATTGAAATTAAAGCCATCACAATCAAGAACAAACTTTCAACAACCACAACACCCATCAAATACACCACTAAAAAAATCAAATATCTAAGTATAATATTCTACCCAAATGTAGAAGGAACAAGGCACTTCATAGGGCTACCAATTCAAGGAGGAAAAATTAAATTTTTAGCTTATTCATCAACATGCATGTAATTTTAATGGGGATACCAAATTTGTCTAGTTTTAGAGATCATTTGAATTCATTAAAAGTTTTAGATCCATGTAATTTTAAAGGGGTTACTGTGGAAATTAGGAAGAACACAAAATATAAAAGTTTTAGATCCATGTCTCTTCTATAAAACAGATATGACATATAAAAATCTAATATCAGACATGGGAGATATGTTCCGATTACAAAAACTATTTTAGGCTGGAACGATTAATATATTAACAAAAAAATAAAAATTTTGGGACAAATGGGTAGGGAATTAGCTTTTGTTCCCTTGATCAAATTTGTAGAGGAATGATTCTAAAAAATTTTAGAAAAACAATCATCCAATTTCATGGTCGTATGAATGATAAAAGTGGAAATTACTGAAAATAGGTCAACCTTTAACATTGAAAATGTAGGGCAGTGTAGTGTTTTTAAATCTGGGACCAAATGGGTAGAAATTAGGCTTCATTGTCAACATCAAAGTTATAGAAACTTTTGATACAAAAATTTTGAAACAAGAATGACTCGATTTCATTAATGAGAAAGAAAGTTATGTTTAAAATATGAACAGGTGCACAAAACGGCTTTAACGATTAGCTTAATTTATTGGAATAAATTCTTAGGGAATCAGGTGACTGGAATTGGGTCTCAGGCCCTTCACAAAAATTTTAGAGTACGACAATATGGACACTCTGGAACAAGAATGACTCAAATCAGACACTTTGGGTGTTCGCTTGGCCAGAACCAGTGAAACATATACATAGTAATAATTAGAACTGTATAGTCTATATACTTTTATTCAATTATTAAATCTTCCTTAACTAATTAATTATTCTTTTCACCCAATTAAATCTCAAATAATCATTTTAGCTCTTTAAATCCTTCTAAGAACATCATCACAAGCATACGGATCAAGTTGGTCGCAGCCCAATTATCATTTCATAGAAAGCAATCATAGAAATTAACACATCTTGGCCGAGGGACTAATTACACAAAGTGAGGGGTGTTACACTCCTCCCTTCTTTTAGAAATTTCATCCTGAAATTTCACCTAATGCTAACAAACAAGTGACGATAAAGAGCTCACATGTTTTCCTCAAGCTCCCACGTAGTGTCTCTTTCATCTGACTGACTCCAAATCACCTTTACCAACGGTACTTCTTTTCCTCTAAGCTACTTCAAACAACTGTCTGCAATCTTTACTAGTATTGTTGTATAGGTAAGATTTTCTTTAAGAACAAACTAATTAGGTCTTAGAATATGGTCAGAATAAAGTACATACTTTTAAAGTTGCAAGACATGGAAAATGTTATGAAGATTAGACAACTCAAGAGGTAGGGCTATACAGTAAGCATTTGACTTAACTTTCTTAAGAATTTGATATGGTCCTACGTACTTAGGATTTAACTTTTTAGTCTTCAACGCTCTTCCTACTCCTGTCATTAGGGTGACCTTAAGGAAAACATGATCTCCTTCTTCAAACTCGAGTGGCTTTCGACGCCTGTCGTAATAGCTCTTCTGGTGATCTTGGGAAGTCTTTATCGTTACTTGAATCCCTTAATTTGTTCTGTGGTTTTCTGGATATCTCTGGTCTAATCACAACCTTTCTCTCATCTCGAACCAACACAAGGGCGTATAACACTTCCTCCCCTACAAAGCCTTGTATGTTGCCATTCCAATGCTAGCGTGGTAACTATTATTGTAGGTGAATTCCATAAGCGGCAGATACTCATGCCAACTCCCTCGATGCTCTAGTATATATATCTTTAAAAGATCTTCAATGGTTCTGATAGTGCGTTTAATTGACACTCGGTTTGAGGATGATATGCTGAACTCAGCTTCAACCGGGTTTCTAATGCTTGTTGCAGGCTCTCCCAGAAACACGACGTCAAATGGGGATCTCAATCAGACACAATTGCTGATGGTACGCCATGTAATCTAACTATTTCTCTGATATAGATCTGTGTGAGCTTCTCTGAAGAGTACTTCATGTTGATCAAAATAAAGTGTGTGATCTTCGTAAGTCGATCCACCACTACCCAAATCACATCACATCCTGTTAAGGTTTTGGGAAAACTAGACATAAAATCTATAGTAATCTTGTCCGACTTCCACTATGGAATCTCCAACAGCTAAAGGGTTCCGTATGGTCATTGCTACTCTGCCTTAACTTTCTAACAAGTTAAGCATTTAGCCATATACTCAACAATGTCCTTTTTTATTCCTTGCCACCAGAATACCTTCTTCAAATCTTGATACATCTTAGTTGATCCTGGGTGTATGCTATACTTACTCTAGGATGGATCTCCTTAACTCGGCATCCTCAGGCACACATAACCTTTCGTTATACTTGATCACCTCATATTCATCTCGTGCCCACCTTTCTGTCTTTGCCTTCCCAAACTACCTTTGCCAGGCTTTATTTATCTATTGGGCTTTCTTTACTTGATTCCGAAACTCATTGGAAACCCTAAGTATTCCTACCTCAGACTTCCTATTTTGGCTGTCATGGCGAGATTCAAATCTCGGAACTATTCTACCAACTCTAACTCATTGGTCATCATGTACGACAAGTGTAACACTTTCCTTCTAAGAGCGTCGGCCACTAAGTTAACTTTTCCAGGTTGATAATAAAGCTTAAAGTCGTAGTCTTTGATAAACTCTATCCATTGTCATTGCCTCATGTTGAACTCCTTCTGGTCAAAGAGATACTTTAGACTCTTGTGGTCCTTGAAGACTTCAAATCTAGTCTCGTACAGATAGTGCCTCCAGATCTTCAAGGAAAAGATAACTGCAGCTAGCTCTAGGTCATCCGTTAGGTAATTAACTTCATGAGTCCTCAATTGACATGATGCGTAGGCCACAACTTTACCTTATCGCATCAAAATGCATCCTAACCCTTATCCATATGCATCACAATACACCTCATATGACCTGGCACGATCAGGAAAAATCAAAACTGGTGCCCTGGTCAGCCTCCTTCTAACCTCTAGAAAACTACTTTCACATTTATTGCTCCACAAAAAGGTTAGTCTTTACGAGTCAGCTTGGTCAATGATGAAGCTATCCGAGAGAAATCCTTGATGAACCTGCGGTAGTAACCGGTGAGACCCAAGAAATTACAAATATCACATTCTTTGGTCTTTCCCACTACAATACTACTTCGATCTTGGCAGGATCCACTGCTATACCTTCTTTTGAGATGACATGTCCCAGAAATTATACTTCTTGTAACCAAAACTCGTACTTGGATAACTTTGCGTACAACTTTCTCACACGTAGCATATTCAGAATAATCCTAAGATGTTTTTCATGTTCCTTATCATTCTTGGCGTACACTAAAATGTCATCGATGAACACGACCATGAACTTGTCAAGATACAGATAAAAGATATGGTTCATATAGTCCATGAAAATAATAGGCGCGTTCGTGACTCCAAAGGGCATGACAAGATACTCATAATGATGGTAGCGAGTTCAAAATGTCATCTTGGGGATGCCTTTCTTCCTTACTAGTATTTAATGATATCCTAACCTCAAGTCAATTTTAGAGAAGATGATTGTTCCTCACAGCTGATCCATCAGATCATCAATTCACGGAAGAGGATACCAATTCTTGATCATGACCTTGTTCAGCTGACGGTAGTCCACATACAGTCGCATACTGCTATCCTTCTTCTTTACCAACAACACTAGTGCTCCCTACGGTGAAACACTCGATCGAATCATTCCTTTCTCTAAAAGCTTTTCTATGTGCTTCCTAAGCTCATACAGCTCCTTCGATGACATTGGGTATGGAGCAATGGATACCGGTCTGATATCGGGTATTATCTCGATACTAAACTTGATCTCTCTCTCTGGCGGTATCTTAGGTATATCTTCTTGGAAGACTTCAGGAAACTCTCGAACAACTAGAAGTTGTTCAAGCCCAGACTTCTTTTTACACTTGGTGTTTGCAAAAACCATATACATTCACATTCCTATTCAGAACGGGGCTACCTCCTAACTGGAATCAAAAGGTTCAGATTCCTTAAGCTAGAATGCTCGGGTTCCAGGACCCTATGAGATATAGACTTACAATGACAATCAATTAGAATATGATTGGCAACAAGCCAATCCATTCCCAAAGTAACATCTAAATCAATCAAGGGAAAATAGATCAGGTCTACCTAATCGGACTTCTCATCAATGGTGATAGAGCAATTTAAACACATAGTAGAAGGACAAATAGGTTCATTAGTAGCAGTGACGACAATCATTTTACTGGGTAGGGAAGTCGAAAGCAAGTTCAGACGTTTCACATAGTTCTTAGATATGAATAAATAAGTGGCTCCAGAATCATACAACACATTCAGAAGTACTTCACCTATAAAGCACGTACCTTGCACCAGATCATTTTCTTGTGCAACCTCTCCTCCATTCATTATGAAGACCCTATTATTGCCTTCACCTCTGCCTGTCGTAGCATTCCTCGACCTTTGTTAAACACTACCATTGTCTTGATGATTTATATTTGCTACTCTAAGATTATTAACTGATGCATTAGCAGTTGATCCCTCGGTTCCACAATCTATAGGGCGTCCTACCTGGCCTCTAGTCTCTTCTTTCAGATTTTTTAAATTCTTTTTAGGATAAGTGTAGCTCTTGTGCCCAACCTTTCCATAGCTAAAGTAGGTCAAAACCTTCTTGGGACTTTCCTGAACAAAATGTGGTCCTCAACAATCAAAGCATCTCACAGGGGATTATCACTTTGAGTCCTTATGAATCCGCTAGGTTTACTAAAATTTGGTCAGGGTAAAGCTTTCCTGGCCTGAAGTTACTCTCTGGTCGCTTGTCAAACGTGCGTCTTTCTTGCCTATAGCTAGAAGTTTCTCTCAGTTTTTGTATAGATGTATAGTCATAGATACAACATCAATCCACCAAAGTAGTGAACTAAGTGATTTGTTGATAGAAAATCACCTAGAAAATATCATAGCATAATCCTTCCTCAAATTTGGAACATCATGATGCTTCATTCTTATGGGTATAATAGAGGTAACACGTTGCTAACTCATCAAACTTTGCTACGTACTCTCCCACTGTCATGAACCCTTGTTTCAAGTTGAAGAACTCTTGTTCTTTCAGGTTCCTGATATCTTCAGGAAAATACTTGGCCCTAAACTTAGTCTTGAACCTTTCCCAAGTGATCTTAGTTCCGCCAACAGTTATCCTTACTTTTGCATGAGTCCACCAATGCTCAGCCTCTCTGACTAGCATGAAAAAAGCATAAGTTACCTTATCATTGTCCCCAAGTCTCATGGCTGTAAAGATCTTTTCCATTTGCTCAATCCATAATTGAGCTCCCTCATGGTCAAAACCTCACTTAAATAGTGCAGGGTTGTTCTTCTGGAAGTTAATGAGTCCTTTATCGTGCCTCGGCAGAGCTTGGGGAGTATCAGTCCCCTGAGGTTCCAGAACTTCTACCATCCTTCCTAACATGGCATTTGAGGTTGCATCATTATGGCATGCCATGGAAACTAAAAGAAAAGGTAGTTTTAACATAAAGTTCATGAGCCTTCCCGCATTGGCAGACTCCACACATGCAAACAAGCAATTAAGTGATCTTATGCGAGTCCTAATGACTCTCAAGCAACCCTTTTAAGTATGAGGGAACCTTAGCGGTCCACACGCCAAGCTCGAAGAATCGATCATGCTCTAATACCACCAAGCTTATGACACTCTCGATTAACTAAGACAAATTCCCTCACCAGAACATCCTACTCAATAAAGGAGTCACTAGTAATTCAGAAAAAAAAGTAAGTTTTTTTTGTTCGGTGATCATCAACACATAGTTTGAAATAAACATAATAGTAACATAGATCAATTCTTTAGAACCATAAAGTACTCAAAAGATATGGGGCTCACAAGCTTCCAACAAAACAGCTACATCATAACATAAACTTATAACTAAAGCATTGGGACCTACAACAGCCTCAATGTCAATAGGAAAGTCCAAGCATTTTGTAACATCCCGATTTAAAAATTAATTACCGAGTGAAATTAAGCCATTAAAATAATAATTGCAAAGTGGAAAATTACTTGTTAATTATAATTAACTTAATCAATTTAACTTAAGAAAATAATGGCTGATTAATTGTGATTAATTGTTAATAGCTGGCTGCTTGTGATTGGTGTGTGACATGAGTGGACTGTCGATTCACGCTTTCCCACCCCACTCTTCTTTTCCTCGTGCATGTATATATGTGTTATTGATCCCACTACTGATCACTATTTCAAATTCCCCAAGACTTCTTCTTCGTTCTCCTTCTCTTCTCTTCTTCCTCTCCGTTCTTCGTCTTCTCCTCCTCTGTCCTCTGTTCTCTGTTTCTAGAAACCCACGATGACGGTGTTGCAGAAGATTCAGAGTTTCCTTCTGTTGCTGAAGGACGATCATCGAAGCGGAAGAAGAACAGTTCCCTGTTCCCGAGCCGATTGCAGAATACAACGGCGTTCGAGGGGCTAGACGAGTGGGAGTACTGGAAGAAGCAACAAAGCAAAGGATCAACGTCACAACAGAGGAGCCTCTCGGAGTCTCTTAGTTGGTAGGGGGTATCTTATATCTTAAATGTATGGGTTATGGACGGGTTCCAGGTGTTAATGGCTTGCTGATTCTGTGTCTGATTCCATGTTTTATTTGCATGAAGAGTATATGATACCCGGATGCATGATGATTAGGAATCGAGTGTTGCATGTTTAGTTCCGTCCATGAAATGCATGTTGATAGCCTCGAGAGTATTGAATGGTTGCATGAAACGAATATGTTGGAGTGTTGTTGATGATTACCGTGTGACCTATGTGGCATGCTGGTTATTATGAGTTTGAAATACTGACTGCATGTGAGAAAATGTAGACTTAGTGAGTCTGATGATGTGTTACACCGATTGCATGTGATGCATGTATTGTTGAATGAAAGTTGTGTATGAAACTTGTGTTGTGTGATGGATCTACGTGTGGCGCATGGGATGCGTTAATGCTGGGAGCATGTAGTGTGGGACACTACCATCGGTTATTACAAGCGTAAGACGCTGTGAAATCCTTTGAGTGGGACTCAAGTTAAGCCTTTGAGTGGGACTTAGGCTGCCCGTGAACACCGTTTAACGAATAAATGGTTGGGAGCCTACGTTGCAACGAATAAAAACCAATTACACACGAATGCGGATCTGAGTGATTGAATTCCGTGTACTTGTACAGTTGATGTTGATTGTGACCTGATTGCATGCATATGTGTAAGGTTATTGGGCATGATATGTGTATATAGCCGAATGATAACTGAATAGATTCTGATCGAAAAATATTTTATGTGTGTTCTGATTAATTGGTATTGTGTATGTTTTGATGGTTGCCATGTACATTTATATTGTTGCTTAACTGAGGAATAATCCGCGTCAGTATCTATCATTTAATATCTAAGATACTCACCCCTTACTGTGGCTATATTTTACAATGAATGTCTCTTGGAATGATGAATGAAGGAGGAGCTGAATGCCGAGTGAAGTGCTTGTGCATTATGGAATATATATGTATATGTATATACTGTATATAAGGTTTTGTTAAGCCTTGGCCGGCTCGTATTTTGGTCTTAGTCTCTTTATATCAGAATTTGAACTCTCTCAGGTTGAGAGTATGATAATGTGCTTGTAAATATTTATATACATTCCTATATATGTCATACTGTATGTTTATTTTATGTTGTGTGTGAAGTCCGAGTGATATATACGTACTTTTCCGAGCGTGTGAGGTTGGTATGACTATAAGTAAAAATGGAGCTAAGTTATTGTTGGGGGAAGCGAGATAGTGACCTTATCCCGAGTGAGGATAGGTTTACATGTTTCCGAGTGAATGAGGTCGTATAATCCCGAGTGGGAATTGATCTGAACACCTTCAGAGTGATAACCCGTTAGGATTTCCTCGAGTGGAGAATAATTAAATATTTCCGAGTAAGAACTTGCCGAGTGAATGTTTCTGATAGAGGAATGATACCTAGGCCCTAAGTGAACTCCATTATAGTAAACTTATTGGAAGCTAAGAAGATCCTTAAGCGAGACTTGACTTAGTAAGATAACTTGAGTGAGAAAGATTTATGTGCCGAGTGAAAAATGAGTGAAACACCCCGAGTGGTAAAAGACCGTGAAGGATAATCCGAGTGGAAGGTACTCTTAGATTCTGAGTGAAATAACCATGGGAATCATCTCCCGAGTGGATAACATTTGTATCCTGAAAGAATGATGTTGAGGAGTGAGATGTAAACTTCCGAATGAAGCTTGTACGTGTAGGGGTTAATCCGAATGAATCGAGAGTAAAGACTTTTCCGAGTGAACCAGACTCTGAATCCGAGTGAGGGAATACCGAGTGGAGTTGCTCGCCTCAGCGACTAAGTGTTCGCTCCAGTGAGTGAGAGCGAAAGGAAGGCTTCTGATGGGTTCCGCTTAAGCTATGCGTACTTCGCCCAAGCGTGTTGGGTTGTCTCGCTCGAGCGATATTGAATCTCGCCTGAGCGAGTAGGCGCTGTTGGGTTCGGCCATGTCCTGCATCTTCCGTTGTTGCCTTGTGGATGGTTTGCATTCCTTTCCCTTTCCTTCTTGTCCTGATCCTACTCTCCTTAACCCTAAATGCTTATTTTGTCCCTGTATCCCATTTGATTTTCAGAAAAATTTTCCTGGTCTCGGTTTATTCTCAAATTATACTCAGGATGTTTCATTTTGGTATCAGAGCAGACCCAAAAGGTCCAAGGCCAAGGTATGCTTACTTTGAGTAAGTGGTTGTGTACACTGTGACCGAGTGTCATAATTAATGGCTGTGTCTGACGGACTTGATCCATGTTTAGGCACGATTTGCGTGCTTATGTGCTTGTGAAGTGTTGTTTTAAGGGTAGAAGATTGTTCCTATCCTGGTCTGATTAATTATATGATATATGTATATGAAGATTGTATAATATGTTATAGTTGTTGAATGCTGGGTTGAGATCCGATCGGCAATGAGTAACTCTGTAAACTTATCCTTGAGGGGGTGTTGGTTTCAGGATAAGTCATAGCGAATCGTCAAAGCATGGAAGCAATAGCCGCGGAATTCCAACGTTTTGCTGACGTGTTTGAGAGGCAGGGCCAGCCTCGAGCTGAAGATGGCCAAGTGTTGGATCGCTTCCTAAAGAAGAAGCCGACTGAGTTTCAAGGGGGATTTAATCCCGAGGCAGCATACAAATGGATTCAAGACTTGGAGAGAGTTTTTGGGGGCCTTCACTGTACTGAGGCCCAGAAAGTTGAGTGCGCAGTGTACATGCTACGAGACGAAGCAGAAAATTGGTAGAAAATCACCAAAAACTGACTGACTGACGCGGGCATCCAACTAGTCTGGGAGAATTTTAGAGCGTGCTTTCTGGAAAAGTATTTCCCCAACACGGTGAGGAGTCGGAAGGAACTGGAATTTATGGAGCTGAAGCAAGGTTCCATGTCTGTGGAAGAATATGCTGCAAAGTATGAGGAACTATGTTTGTTTTATCTGCCCTTCCAACAACCTGGAACTGAGAGTTCCAAATGTATTAAATTCGAGAGCGGGCTGAGGTCGGATATCAAAAGAGCATTCAGGCACTAAGAAATTAGAAGCTTTCCTGTATTGGTGAATAAATGCAGAATCTTTGAAGAAGATGACAAGGCCCACTCGGGCCAGAGCAGCAAGGCAGAACCTTCCTTGAAGCCCCACCAACCTCGCTTCAAGAGATCGAGTAACATTGGTAGGAACAGACCCTCCTCCAGGTTTGGGAGTTGGAGTCAGCAAGGAGGACGTCTAGCTCATAGTATGGGGGATGGCAAGTGTTTTAGGTGTGGAGGAGATCATTACGCTCACAATTGTAGCAACCATGGTGGAATGGTATGCTACCATTGCAATGAGAGAGGGCACATGCGCCCTGACTGCCCTCAACTACAAACAAACGCTAATGTTCGCCAGGGAGGCTTCCGAGGGAGAGGCCGTGGGACTGGGGGCAGAGACAATGGAGCCCGAGGAAACATGATGTCTGCCCCAAACAATCGGAGAAGAAATGCCAACCAACCAGCTACCGGGAGAGTTTACGCCATCAACGTCGAGGAAGCTGCACAGGCGAATGACTTGGTGCAAAGTAAGTGCTCACTCGGTAGATATACACTTAATGTAGTTTTTGATTCTGGAGCAACTCACTCCTTTATAGCTGACGATTGCGTGAGACGTTTGAAATTACCGACTGTGTATATGAATCGGACTTTGGAAGTAGCCAATCCGACTGGCACTAAGGTGTTGACATCAACGATGTGTAAGGACATAGCCTTTATGTTGGACGATCGGAGTTTCACCTTCGATTTGGTGTGTGTACCTCTGAAGAACCTCGACATTGTACTTGGCCTAGATTGGCTCTCGGCCAACAAGGTGTTGGTAGACTATCGAAACCGAAGAGTGATTTTTCTGAGGTAGAACAATGAGGACTACACGGTACAAGGTATAGCTCAGCTATTTTTGATGCTTTATTTAACTGGGGGAGAAAGTAGAGCCCGAGTGAACGATATTCTGACTGTTTGTGAATTCCCCGAGGTGTTTCCAGAGGATGTGTCGGGTGTCCCTCTGAATAGAGAAGTTGAATTCTCTATAGACTTGATCCCTAGAGCCGAGCCAGTCTCCAGTGCACCTTATAGAATGTCCCCAATAGAATTGGCTAAATTGAAAAAGCAAGTGGATGAGTTACTCGGAAAGCAGTTCATTCGACCGAGTGTATCGCCATGGGGTACACCTGTGTTACTTGTTAAAAAGAAGGATGGCAGCATGAGATTATGCATAGATTACCGACAGCTAAACAAGCTCACGATTAAGAACCGATACCCATTACCTAGAATCGACGATTTGATTGACCAACTGCGTGGTGCTTCAATTTTCTCGAAGATCGATTTACGATCGGGATACCACCAAATCCGGGTGAAGGACTCAGATATTCCAAAGACTGCCTTTAGGACTCGGTATGGCCACTACGAGTATGTAGTGATGCCGTTTGGTGTGACAAACGCCCCTGCTGTATTCATGACTTACATGAACAGCATATTCCACCCATATTTTGACCAATTCGTAGTAGTTTTTATTGATGATATCTTAGTCTATTCTAAGACCCCTGAGGAGCATGAGGAACATCTTTGAGCGGTACTTTAAGTATTGAAGGAGAAGCAGTTGTTTGCAAAACTTTCGAAGTGCGATTTCTGGATGGATAAGATCCACTTTCTCGGACATGTAATTTCCATGGAAGGCGTTTTGGTAGACCCATCAAAGGTGGCAGCTATAATGGCATGGGAGAGACCCCAGTCGGTCTCAGAGATAAGAAGCTTTATGGGCCTAGCTAGCTACTATAGAAGGTTTATTGAAGGTTTTTCTAAGCTTGCTTTGCCACTGACTAAATTGACTCGGAAAAATGTCTCTTTCGTGTGGAGTTCCGAGTGCGAGAGCAATTTTCGAGAGTTAAAAGACAAGTTGACAACCGCTCCAGTGTTGGCATTGCCAAACTTGCAAGAGAGCTTCGTGGTTTATTGTGATGCGTCGGGACTCGGCCTGGGGTGCGTACTGATGTAGAAGGACCGAGTGATAGCTTATGCCTCTCGGCAATTGAGGCCTCACAAAAAGCATTATCCGACCCACAACTTGGAATTGGCAGTTGTGGTCTTCGCATTGAAGATATGGAGGCATTACTTGTACGAATCCAAATTCGAAGTGTACAACGACCACAAGAGCCTCAAATATTTATTCGACCAGAAAGAGCTGAACATGAGGCAGAGGAGATGGATGGAATTTTTAAAGGATTACGACTTTGAGCTGAAGTATCATCCGGGTAAGGTGAACATTGTTGCCGATGCGTTGAGTCGAAAATCCCTCCATGTGGCAGTGATGATGGTGAAGGAGGTGGAGTTGTTGGAACAATTCCGAGACTTGAATTTGCATGTTGACGTCCCTTCGTCTCGGAAGATAACGATCGGTACATTGAAGATTGCCAATGAGTTCCTGAAATTGGTGTTCGAGCAGCAGAAGTCAGACCCTTACTTGGCTGAGATGAAGGAGACTCAGGCCAAGGGTAAGGACTTGTAGGGATCGGATGGAATTTTTTGAGTGAAGAATAGAATATATATGCCGGGTGGAGGAGGATTAAGAAGGATGGTGCTTGATGAAGCCCACAAGAGCCTGCTGAGTATTCACCCGGGTACCACGAAGATGTACCATGAGCTAAGACTACAATTCTGGTGGCCCGGATTAAAGAGAAATGTAGCGGAATATGTGGCTCGGTGTATTACCTGTTAGAAATCGAAAGTCAAGCACCAGAAACCGTATGGTGCATTACAACCCCTTGAGATCCTCGTATGGAAATGGGACTCAATTGCCATGGACTTTGTCATGGGATTACCTAAAACCCGAGCGGGTCATGATGTGATTTGGATCATTGTTGACCGATGGACGAAAAGTGCACACTTCCTGCCTGTGAACATGAGATACCCGTTACATAAGTTAGCCCAGATTTACATCCGTGAAATTGTCCGACTGCATGGTGTGCTGACTTCTATCGTATCGAATAGGGATCCTAGATTCACGTCTCAGTTTTGGACCAGCCTGCACCAGGAATTAGGTATGAAACTTTGGCTAAGTTCTGCCTACCACCCCCAGTCGGATGGACAATCCGAACGAACAATACAAAGTTTAGAGGACTTACTGAGGGCGTGTGTGTTAGAACATGGTGGGTGTTGGGAGCAATACCTTCCCCTGATCGAATTTACATACAACAATAGCCACCACAGCAGTATTGGTATGGTACCCTATGAAGCCCTGTACGGTCAAAAATGCCGAACCCCACTCTGTTGGTCGGAAATAGGTGAAAGTTTGCTATTGGGGCTGGAAATTGTGAAACAAACCTCAGAACAGATCCAAGTAATAAGGGAAAAGATGAAGGCATCTCAGGACAGACAGAAAAGCTACTATGATAAACGAACCAAACCACTGGAGTTTTCAGTCGGAGATAGGGTGTTTCTAAAGACTTCACCGAGTAAAGGAGTCGGGCGAGCCTTGAAAAGTGGGAAGTTGAACCCCCGATACATTGGGCCTTATGAGATATTCGAACGAGTCGGTTCCATGGCATACCGAATAGCATTACCGACTCACCTATCCCGATTGCATAACATGTTTCATGTGTCTCAACTACAGAAGTATCTACCCGATTCCACTCACACAATGCCGGATGATGAAGTGGAGATCAAGAAGGATCTTACCACTGTAACTGTACCGACTAGAATCGTGGACCACTCGGTAAAGTGTTTGAGGAGCAAGGATGTACAACTGGTTAAAGTAGAGTGGCAGCAAGACGGGTATACCTCTTATACCTGGGAACGCGAGGATGCCATGAGGCAACAATACCCCGAGTTGTTTAATCAAGATGAGTTACCGATTGAATTTCGAGGACGAAATTCTTTGAGGGAAGGAGAATTGTAACATCCCGATTTAAAAATTAATTACCGAGTGAAATTAAGCCATTAAAATAATAATTGCAAAGTGGAAAATTACTTGTTAATTATAATTAACTTAATCAATTTAACTTAAGAAAATAATGGCTGATTAATTGTGATTAATTATTAATAGCTGGCTGCTTGTGATTGGTGTGTGACATGAGTGGACTGCCGATTCACGCTTTTCCACCCCACTCTTCTTTTCCTCGTGCATGTATATATGTGTTATTGAGCCCACTGCTGATCACTCTTTCGAATTCCCCAAGACTTCTTCTTTGTTCTCCTTCTCTTCTCTTCTTCCTCTCCGTTCTTCTTCTTCTCCTCCTCTGTCCTCTGTTCTCTGTTTCTAGAAACCCACGACGACAGTGCTGCAGAAGATTCAGAGTTTCCTTCTGTTGCTGAAGGACGATCATTGAAGCAGAAGAAGAACAGTTCCCTGTTCCTGAGCCGATTACAGAATACAACGGCGTTCGAGGGGCTGGACGAGTGGGAGTATTGGATGAAGCAACAAGGCAAAGGATCAACGTCAAAACAGAGGAGCCTCTCGGAGTCTCTTAGTTAGTAGGGGGTATCTTATATCTTAAATGCATGGGTTATGGACGGGTTTCGGGTGTTAATGGCTTGCTGATTCTGTGTCTGATTCTATGTTTTATTTGCATAAAGAGTATATGATACCCAGATGCATGATGATTAAGAATCGAGTGTTGCATGTTTAGTTCCGTCCATGAAATGCATGTTGATAGCCTCGAGAGTATTGAATGGTTTCATGAAACGAATGTGTTGGAGTGTTCTTGATGATTACCGTGTGACCTATGTGGCATGCTGGTTATTATGAGTTTGAAATACTGACTGCATGTGAGAAAATGTAGACTTAGTGAGTCTAATGATGTGTTACACCGATTGCATGTGATGCATGTATTGTTGAATGAAAGTTGTGTATGAAACTTGTGTTGTGTGATGGATCCGCGTGTGGCGCATGGGATGCGTTAATGCTGGGAGCATGTAGTGTGGGACACTACCATCGGTTATTACAAGCGTGAGACGCTGTGAAATCCTTTGAGTAGGACTCAAGGTAAGCCTTTGAGTGGGACTCAGGCTGCCCGTGAACACCATCGTTGGCGCTGAGAGCGTTGGTGTCACATGTGTGGGGAAACGGTTTGGTACTTGTAAAATGGCCAAGTCAGCTGGGAGCTGAATAAAAGGCTGGGAGCCTACGTTGCAACGAATAAAAACTGATTACACACGAATACGGATCTGAGTGATTGAATTCTGTGTACTTGTACAGTTGATGTTGATTGTGACCTGATTGCATACACATGTGTAAGGTTATTGGGCATGATATGTGTATATAGCCGAATGATAACTGAATAGATTCTGATCGAAAAATATTTTATGTGTGTTCTGATTAATTGGTATTGTGTATGTTTTGATGGTTGTCGTGTACATTTATATTGTTGCTTAACTGAGGAATAATCCGAGTCAGTATCTATCATTTAATATCTAAGATACTCACCCCCCTACTGTGGCTATATTTTACAGTGAATGTCTCTCGGTATGATGAATGAAGGAGGAGCTAAATGCCGAGTGAAGTGCTTGTGCATTATGGAATATATGTGTATATGTATATACTGTATATAAGGTTTTGTTAAGCCTTGGCCGACTCGTATTTTGGTCTTAGTCTCTTTATATCAGAATTTGAACTCTCTCGGGTTGAGAGTATGATAATGTGCTTGTAAATATTTATATACATTCCTATATATGTCATACTGTATGTTTATTTTATGTTGTGTGTGAAGTCCGAGTGATATATATACGTACTTTTCCGAGCGTGTGAGGTTGGTATGACTATAAGTAAAAATGGAGCTAAGTTATTGTTGGGGGAAGCGAGATAGTGACCTTATCCCGAGTGAGGATAGGCTTAGATGTTTCCGAGTGAATGAGGTCGTATAATCCCGAGTGGGAATTGATCTGAACACCTTCAGAGTGATAACCCGTTAGGATTTCCTCGAGTAGAGAATAATTAAATATTTCCGAGTGAGAACTTGCCGAGTGAATGTTTCCGATAGAGGAATGATACCTAGGCCCTAAGTGAACTCCATTATAGTAAACTTATTGGAAGCTAAGAAGATCCTTAAGTGAGACTTGACTTAGTAAGATAACTTGAGTAAGAAAGATTTATGTGCTGAGTGAAAAACGAGTGAAACACCCCGAGTGGTAAAAGACCGTGAAGGATAATCCGAGTGGAAGGTACTCTTAGATTCTGAGTGGAATAACCATGGGAATCATCTCCCGAGTGGATAACATTTGTATCCTAAAAGAATGATGTTGAGGAGTGAGATGTAAATTTTCGAATGAAGCTTGTACGTGTAGGGGTTAATCCGAATGAATCGAGAGTAAAGACTTTTCCGAGTGAACCAGACTCTGAATCCGAGTGAGGGAATACCGAGTGGAGTTGCTTGCCTCAGCGACTAAGTGTTCGCTCCAGCGAGTGAGAGCGAAAGGAAGGCTTCTGATGGGTTCCGTTTAAGCTATGCGTACTTCGCCCAAGCGTGTTGGGTTGTCTCGCTCGAGCGATATTGAATCTCGCCTGAGCGAGTAGGCGTTGTTGGGTTCGGCCATGTCCTGCATCTTCCGTTGTTGCCTTATGGATGGTTTGCATTCCTTTCCCTTTCCTTCTTGTCCTGATCCTACTCTCCTTAACCCTCAACTGCTTATTTTGTCCCTGTATCCCCTTTGATTTTTAGAAAAATTTTCCTGGTCTCGGTTTATTCTCAAATTATACTCAGGATGTTTCACATTTCACGTCCATAGCTTGATGCCCACTACTGTAGATATTCCAGGTCCTGTCCAAGCTCTCCTTGTCCTTCAGGTGATAATCATAAGAGTAGAAAACTAACACATAACACTAAAGAGGTGAGTGAAAGCTCTCAACCCACAAGAATTCCATGCAAGGGTAACCATAATCATTATACTAACACATATATGTCAAATAGAGAGAAAGAGTTCATACAACACTCACTAGCTTAACTGTATAGTAATTAGGGATGTACTACCAATCACAGAGACAATACAAGTCATAGAGTTAGTCACACAACTATGGCATGTTATGCATGTGTTAGGTTTATTATACATTATCTTGATTAAGTATCAAATGCAATGGGGCCCAACTCCCTCTCATCAATCTCACACATATCAATATCAACTGTGCACATAAATTCGTCTGCATACCCCTGCCTAACTAGAGCAACCGGAGCTCGCCACGTTTGTGTAATCACATATAGGGTAAGGACACACAACCCCATCATCAACAATGGATCCAATCACAACTCATCAGAACATGCACTACACGGTCCTAGTAACACTCGCTCTGAGTCAAAGTATACAAGGGTGGCTGAATTGGTCCTTAGTGTCTTAGGAGATTGGAAGTGTTTTCTAGAAGTAAATTTTTGTTGCATGGGACCTTTGAGAAGTCAATGAATGTCATCGCTGATGGAGGGAGAAGGTTAAAAGATCAAGACTTGGCATGTGCTTTAAGTGTCTCATGCAACTGCTAGAGTGTAGAAGAAGGGGTTAGTTTGGTGTTAACAAGTGTCTCATGGGTGGTTTAATATGATTGGACCATTTTTAGCATGGGCTGAGGTGGCAAGTTTCTAAGGTGTCAACTTGTCGTGTGATTTTGAAGGGGTTACAAAGAGAATTTGGAAAACATAAAACATAAGAGTTATAGATCTATGTCTCCTCTTTAAAACGAGGTATGGTACGCAAAAATCCAATATCGGATGAGGCAAATATGGCCCAAATAAAACTATTCCAAGCTGTGATGAGAATTAAATTTGTGAATAAAATAAATTTTCTGGGACAAATAGATGGGGAATTGGATTTCTTTCCCTACATCAAAGTTGTATACAAATAAGACTAAAATATTGTTGCGAAAGAATAATTCAATTTCATGGTCATACGAGTGAGAAAAGTGGGAATTACTGGACATAGAGCAAGTTGTAACAATGAATACATGGAACAGTGTAGTATTTTTAAATCTAGGATTGAATGGGCAAGAATGGGATTTCATGGTCAACATCAAAGTTGTAGAAAATTTTGATACAGAAATTGAGACAAGAATGACATAATTTCATAACGGGAGAGAGTTATGCTTAAAATACAAAGAGGTATGTAGAACGACTCTAACGATTAACTCGATTTTATTTAAATAAATTCTTGGGGAACCAAGTGGCTGGAATTGGGCCTCGGGCCCTTCATGAAACTTGTATATTTTCTCGATACAAAGCCATATAAAGAAGAACAAAGTGATTCTAATATCGTACAAAGAAGATACAAATTTTTTTCAAAAAGGGGTATAGTGCTGATGAGAAAATAGATCAATTCTGGAAAGATCACAAAAATTGTACCAAATAGGGCAAACCTGGCCTTTGGGGTCATCACAGAAATCATAGAGAAATTTGTTATGAAAATTAAGACTGAGTTTGTGCGAATCGGAGGTCATATGAGAAAGTTATGAGTTTTTGAATGAACCAAGCGCAGATTAAAGGGACTAAATAGTAGATTTTCAGAGTACAAATACTTGGTCCTCGATTTTGGGAATGACAGAGTATGAATCGGGGCTTAAGGCTAGAAATAGAGATTATAGATTTCTTCGTAACAAAGAAATCAAGACTAGAGTTATTCGATTCTAAGATTCTATGCAGAAGTTAGGCCCCAAACACTGAAGGTGTTTAGGCCGGGTTCGGGGAATCAAATTGAATAAATCGTTTCTTTGGGAAACAGGGTCAATAGGACCCAAATTAGGATTCTTTCCCTTCAGGAAAAGTTCTTGAATTATCAAAACAAGTCATCAAGGATTGTTCGTGCTACCATTGAATATCCCAAAGTATGTGCGCGATCAAACTTTGGAGGTACTTGAGGTTTTGGCCGGGTCTACCAGACCAGGCCTATCATCCTCGATTTACCACATGAGGGTCCTAATAGGACTAGTTTCCCTATTGGATCATTATTCTCAAGCCGAAGTGCTGGAATTGAATTACTCATTGGGTCCCACAATTTAAATCTGGAAACCCGATAATATTTTATTATTAAGCATAATTATCAAATAAAAAAATAATTAAATAAATAACTATTAATCAAATAAAATATTATTGAAATTTAATTTAACATTTTGAAATAAATAAATATTAAATATTAAATATTAAAATTAAATACAAAATTAGTTATTTTATATAATTAAATATTATTAGCGGGAAAATATTATAAAATTTATCAACTAATTAATACTTAATTAAACAAAATAATCATCATTAATACATCGTATCTCATCAAACAACGTTATTAAGCATTAGTACTATTATTATCCTCTCATCTCAACTTCTCTTTTCACTGTTTTCTCATACTAACCACTCAGGGATCATTGTGGGGTCGTAAGCTTTCAACTAGAAGCTCAACAAAATATCTTTATGAGTCTTAAAGGTCTGGTTCCTACTATTCAAAAACAAAAACTAAGGCTGATACATCCATCCCCAAATACTTTTCACCTATGTTCTTTTTTACTAGGATTCAGAGCCAAAAGGCTTGAGAGTGGCAATGGAAGGTGATCCCGTGGCCAAAACGCCCCACGAAAAAATTTTCATGTCTCCATTTAGGCGACAGCCATAGGTTCCACCGCTGATGTGGTTTGTACAAAAGCATTTGTAATGGAATGACAACCTCTGTGCTAACCTATCCTGTCACTATGTTTGTCACTAAGGTCATCATTAATTCTAGTACTAGACCTATTTTTGTAGCTACCTGCTTGTCGTTGGAAATTCTATGGCAAATAGCATGGAAAATCGTGTCGTTGCAAATCCTTGTTGCCGAATGGGGTTTTTCTAGTAGTGATGCACATATTATATTATTTTGGTATACACACATCAATTAGATGCTTTCACAAGAAACTCATTAGCCACCCAAGTACCAATGATTTTTCACATTTCTATTTAGTTACATTGTCTTATATAACATCCATTTAGCAGGAAACTATATCATGAATGATAGCTAAAACAACCAACATGCAAACTACAACAGTTTTAGCTTAATACACTCATTTTTTTTAAAACATAAATTAGGAGTAAAACTTATATGCCCTAGTCATCCATGCATGTCACAAATCAATGGAGTACGAACAAACTAATCGCCACTCAAAGATTTTATAAACTCTCAATTTCTTGATAATGCGAGCTTGTTCGTCTCTAAGCAAATTATGATCTAATCAAACAACCAAAATTCATTAAATTATTATGATCATGACTTAAGCAAATTATCCAGTCAAACAATCAATTTTCATGTTTTATATAACTTTCACTAAAATAAGGAAAAAGGAAAAAATCCTCGTTAAAGAGAAAAATTTATATAATTAAATCCACATGAATGCATATAAATAACATAACGCATACATCATTATGCATATGAATAGATTTATATGTAAAACACACATATATAATTACAATTATGCAAACTAAGATCTATAGTTCGTATATGATGTATAAACCTAAAAAGCACAATCATGATTTTGCTATACAAATTCATCGACACACAAGCATATTTATTTCCCGATACTAAATTTATAGAAAAAATAACTATATGGACAAAATGTTACATAAAAATCATATATATAATATCATTGACCTATATTACAAATTATATTATTTGATAATATATATTTCCTCCGACATAAAGAAATGAGGAAAAGAATTACTTTCTACTTTCAGATTGTTAGAAAAAATATTTATTAGAATGAGAACATTATGCTAAGGATGATAAGTTACACTTTGCTTAGCCAAAGTTCTGAAAGTAAAAATCTGATAGTCTTTGGTGCAACTGAATGTTGGTATTACTCCCTAAGGGTTTACATAGCTATATGTTTGACTTAATGCACTTTAATTATTGCATGATGGAATTCGAACGACATTGCTAAGAAGAAGAAATGAACAAGGCTAATGATGATCATTTTGTACATAAATCTTCAACCTTTGGTGACTTTTTTGTTTTAGAAGAAGTCTAGTAACTCTCAATGATAGTAAATAAATGGTCATTATATAATCAAAGTAATGTTCCAAAAGTTAAGAAATAGTTCCTTTGAATGGATTAATGTTGATTTAGGCATAATACCAGCCTTGGCCCCAATGTAAAACAATGGTACCCATAAGAAATGACACCGGAAGCAAAAGGATCCGATATGACTCCACGAGCATGCAATCCAATATTTCCCTACCCAGGTCAATTATGACTGGTTTTGGGGTAAGGAACTTAAGTTTGTAAGGACATACTGGATAAAAGGCTACAAGTGTGGCAGAAAAGACTAAGCATGACAGCCCTTTCCGTACCACGTAGGCTAGCAGTGACAAACATTATGACAAGGTTTGTCCCCTTAACACACACTTATAAATATTTGCATTCAATACACACAAGGCATAACATTTTTTATAACCATAATGCTTTAGTGTTGAATTTATTACTGACTTAAATTTCGAAGTGTCCTTGTAGGTAACACCAAAATTCACCCCCCAACGTGGGTCAACAGTGAACATCGTGGACCTCAAGACTTGAGAGCTCCCACAAAACTCAAAGATATGTAATACCAAATCCCACTAGACCAGTGTAATATCGAGTGACCGAGAGGAATCAACATTGGATACTTACCTCATAACTTTGTTCCCTATACTAGAAGGTTCATTGGCACACCTAGTGGGACTTGGTAAATAGATTCCCATTACACACATTCACAATTTAAACATGGATGCTAATTGACGCCCTAAAACTCCTGAGTGGTCATATTTAGGATATCAGAAGGATAAATGAATGAGTTTTAGACTACAGTACCAAAATTGTAGAAACTCTAGGTTTGGCATAGCCTTTGTTGGGATGGGTTGTAGTGGTAAATCATCCAGACCCACAGGATGAACTTATCAAGAAACTATGGGTGGAGTTGTATGAGTTTAGACAAGTAAAAGCTCGAGAAGCTAGAAGGAGAATGGACAGCCAGGCCAAAACATCCCCAACCAAGGCATAATGACAACCATCACTATAGGATGTATCAATATTTCCTGACTACTCAAACATCCCGACCAATAAAGACCATCAGGAATCCAAATTTTGGGTTGAATGACATAACTCCTAGAGTCATAATTTACAAACTGCTAGTAGATCAGAAGAGTATAAGTTCATCATACTATTTACACAATGCTTGATGAACATAACTATCTCCTTAGACATCAACAAAGCCCTCAATCATTGTTAATAGGAAAATATACCAAAGAGACTAACCCTAATACACATTTATATGCATACACTAACGAGTCCTTATTCTTGAAGGGAAGAATGGGATGTTGTGTACCGCATGTTTCCTAGAACCTTGGCAACAAAAGCCTTAGAGTAATACATAGATTCTTAGGAGAAGTTGGCACAAGCCTTCCAGGACCACTTTGTCATATCGAGAAATATTGCAAAAACTTCCAACACGTTGGCTCAAACCAAACAAAGGGAGAATGAATCATTCAGGGATTTCTTGAAACAATTTTATAAGAAAGCTACACTCGTACCAGGGTTGACAAAGCAGATCTAACTACACATCACTATGGAGGAATTACAACCATGACCATATTTTGCTTTGTTTCTGGCAAAAGGAGCATCGTAGTCTTTTGAAGAATTTTGGAAAAAAGGTGGCAAAGTATATAGGTAGAGAAATACATCTCATTACCACAAAATCTGAGACATTATGCAGCAATGCAAGCATACAAAGAGAAACAGGTGAGGGAAAAACAACCCTAGAAAGATAGGGATCATGAGAGTACATCCTGACCCAAAGAGAAGAAGGTACTCAATTTTAGCTATTATACTCCTTTTAACGTTAAACCAAGCCAAATTCTTTAAAATTTAGGTCTGCCGGGGTTGATCGTATACAGAGTCAAGAAATTAACATGAATGAAAAGACCCCAAAACCCTCACAAGTACTACAAATTCCATGAGCATACTGGTTATACCACCAATGAATGTTGATAGTTGAAGGACCCTATCGAGGTCCTCATCATGGAAGGAAAGCTAAAGCAGTACCTATCCAGGGATAAGTCTTACGGCGTGCCCAACCAAGATAGGGAAAAGAAGTAGGACAGGTCCTCTAAGAGCGAGGGAGGACAAGGTCATAAAAAGGTTATCAGTAGTAGAAGCAACTAATGACAAAGAAAACATAGAGATTCTACCATCGAAAGGAAAAGGGAAGTAATTGACATGATTATTGGGGGATTCACCGAAGGTGAAACGTCAAATACAGCTAGGAAGAATCAACAACACATGATAATATTAGTCTAGATGAAGGCAGATAATAGGCCATTCCATAATAGGATTTAGACCCTGCCAATCACCTTCTCTAATGATGATTATGGCCTAACAATTCCTAGAGGAGATGACACCGTAGTTATAAAGGCTGTCATGGCCAACAAAATAGTTTGGCGTTTGCTAGTACATCAAAATAGCTCTTGTGATATATCTTTTTATGAATGTTTTGAGAAAATGGGTTTGACTGATATTTCAATGGAGCAAAACAGCCCATAAAAAGCTACCTGGATACCAACCTAATGTTTGATGTAAAGCCTCCTTTCAACAGGATCTTGGGAAGGCCAACTCTGAAGCTATGGAGGTAATCATGTTGATGCCTCATTTGTTAAACCAGTTTATTGATAACCAGGTGTCTTCTATACAGGGCGATCAGTAGATGGCCTAGTATTGGTATAACCTTAGTTTGTAAATGGTGAAGGATGAAATCATTATGAAAAAAATGAAAGTAAATGATGGAGGTCCTAGAGCAAGCTTCGTAAACCTGGTAGGCTTAGATCCCAAAGAGGACCTAAGAATCAACCCCCTTAATCCTTTCATGCCTACACCAGATAGATGGTCCAAAGTTGTGGTCATGGGGGATAACACTGATAAGGTGACAGATATTAATGACTGATTAACAGAAGACATGGAGGAATGTCCCATAAAACTTCTATAAAAATACAAGCACCTATTCACTTAGACTGCAACAAACATGCTAGGAACAGATCTAAACTGTAACAGCCATGATTCTTAAGAATAAGAAACCAAACCCTCAGGACTCCTGAGGATACTCTGTTAAGCTTTTGGTAAGAAGCTTGAGGCTTTAGCTTGTTCCCTGAATAGCTCAGTATAAGAAAAATAGTAAAAAGCAGAGCTTAATCTGAAATATAAGAATGACGAGAGAATACAGCGAGGGAGAGAAGCAACTTTAAGAAAATAATAACAACGTCCGATAGAACTGTTTCATAATACGTTAATAACGATTATTTTGTCAAATTAAGTACTAATTACTTTATAATTATATTAGTTGATAATTATTTCCTGTCAATAATATTTTAGAAAATAATACTTCATCTTGGTAATTAATACCTAGATCCAACCAAAAATTGTTTAGTTTGGAAATGTATTAGAAGTCTAATTATTTAATTTTAAGTGTTGAATATTTATTTATTAATTCAATTTAAAATTTTATAATATTATTTAAAAATATTTATTTATTTAATAATGATTATTTTAATTGAGTATTAATTAGTTGATAATTATTCAGTTGATAATTGTTTACTTAGTAATTATTCCCTAGTAATAATATTTTAACATGTAATAATAAATTATGCTTAATAACTGATATTTAAAAATTTATATTAATAAAATATATTCAATTGATTATTTTGAAAATATATAAATATTCATAATAATATTTCAAAATTATATTTTAAATTGTTCATTTATTTAATAATTATATTTAATAATAAAATATTGTCGGGTTCCTCAGATTTGAACTGTAGGACCCAGGCTGAGGTCAATCTATGACCGTTCGACCCAAGACTAGTGGCCCGATAGGGAAACTAGTCCAATTAGGATTATTTTGTAGAGGATTAAGGGTGTCTGAACTGGCCTAACTGACCCAATCAGAACCTTTAACGTCTCCTACGTTTGACTGTTCATATGCTTCAGGACATTCGATGGTGACACGGTTAGTCTCTAATGACCCGTTTAGACATTTTAGGAACTTTTCTTGCAGAGACCGAAAACCGGTTCGGACTCTATCATCCTCGTTTTTTTCATAAATCAGTTTCTTCATAAATCATTTTCAAACTCGACCTGAATGCCTTCAGTGTTTTGGACTCAAATTTTGCATACAATTTTGGAATCAAACAATTTTGGTCTCAATCTCTTTGTTTTGGAAAGATCTTCAATCTCTGTTTCTATCCCCAAGCTCTGATTCTCACTCTGTCAACCCCAAAATCGAAGATTAAGTATGTTCGCCTTAAAATTCCAACGTTTGGACGTTTTTCCCTGCACATGGTTTAGAAAAAAATTTAAAACTCTCTTATACGATCTTCGATTTGCATAAACTTAGTGTCAAAGTCTCTGTAACAAAATTATCTATGTTTTTTGTGTAGCATTGAAGGGCAAATCCTTCTAGATCGGTACAGTTTAATAGATCTTTACAACCCATTGGCTATTTCGTCATCATGCTGGTAGCTTTAATTAAAATTTGTATATCTCCTTTTTTGGTACTTGAATCACTCCGTTATTTTTGTTATGGATTTGTATCATAGACCTCTACAATTTTTATGCAGGGAAAGAAACCCAATTCTCAAAGAAGAATTAATGGTGAATTTATTTCCGAAGCCATAGCTGATCTGGGAAGCTTTTAGAGAACCCTGTCGTAAATCGGGTATATCGTAAGCTACCAAACTTGGATTGTTGCAAATAATATGTAAAATTAAATATAAAAATGAGATCTACAAACTTCATGAAGGACTTGAAAACCAATTCTCACTACATAAATCATAGAATTTAAAATACCACATTGATTCACATTTTCCTAGTGGTAGCTTGCAATATGTTCAGTATTTTTCACGTTTTTTCTTGGTATTATCATGAAATCAAACGATTCTTTTGCCAAAATTTTCTTAACTTAATTCCCTACAACTTTTATAAAGGGCACAAAGTAAAATTCTTCACCAATTTTTCCCATAAAATTAATCTTTGCAAGAAACATCAATCTCATCATAGCCTTATATTGATTTAGTAAATGGGCCATATCTCATTCATTTCTTAATGAAAATTTCTGTTCTATATATCAATTTAAAGATAAGAAAAATTTCTAAAATCATTATGTTGGGCTCTTTTCCTAATTCATCCTGCATCAGCCCTTAAAAGCCCAAGAAAGATGACACCTCTGAATGAGCCACCTCAGCCTTCATGCAACATAAGCCAATTAGCTTCCACCACCCAAGGCACACATGTCTTCCTCTCTTTAACTCCTCCCTCCATGCATCACCACGTCTTGCCACCTTCCCTAAGAGGTGTCACCACCTGGTCCCTCCTCTCTATTCAGCCTCCCACCTCCCAAATCCTCCAATCGCATTACATGCACCACATTAATCACTATGCCATCACCTTAACTCTTCTCCACTTATAAATTTTTCTAAGTTCACTTGTCCAAGCTCTCTTCCCCCCTACGACAGTAGCTCTTCACTTTCTTTATTCTCCTCTTAAATACACAAAATTCAGCCAACAAAACTCCTCCCTAAACCACCCATTTTCACGGCCACACCTCCACCAACCACCATCAACCACCAAAATTCATCTTTCTTCTTCCTTTCACCTCACCAACCCGCGGCTTCCCCTCCCAAAACAGCCACCAATTTCACCACTAATTCACTTCTCTAGACTCATCATCCAAGCTTCATCCATCAAACTTCATCACTCTTTGGAACCATCACCATTGAAGGTCACTAAGGTAAGGTTTTGACTCCTAAAATTTTATCTCTTTCTTCTCCTTGCCAAAAAAGAATTTTTAGCATGCCTTTGTGATGGTTTTCTCCTTACTTTAGAAGCATAAAAACCATGACTCCATTGTCCCCTTTTAGTTGCATATGTTGTTTTCTTAGGATCGGGAACCGTAAGCGACAATCAGCGATGAACGACGAAAGGTTCGAAGTGAATGGAAAATAATCGATAAAAGATCCTCTTAAACTAAATCAATTTCATGGCTCTTTGTGATCTTCCTTGGCTTTCCATGACCTCTAACAACTTAAAAATTTTGTCATGTTAGTTTTTAGCGACCCGAAAGCAATCGGTAAACGCTTCAGAGCATTCGTCGGGTTTTTTGGTGAGTTCGCCATTTACTTTCTTCGGGCAGTGGCTGTCTGGCAAGGTAAGGGGGACTTACCTCATCTAAACTTGCTTTTGACCGTTCCATAATATTGCTCGTATACTCGAGAAACTCTGTTTTGAATTTCGTCGCGATCTAATGGTTAGATTTCAAATCGCGTAATTTTTCGTAACCGATGGTTAAAAATTTAACATTTTTAAGTTAATGGGTATTTTAAAAATTTAATTAACGTAACTCGATGTTCGTGTGTTTGGAAAGATTTTATCGCGATTGGAGTTATAACAAAAAATTTAGGAATTTTTGTGCTTAGGCAGACTCAGTTTTATTCGATTTGGTTGTATTATTATTCTTTAAATTTTACGTAATGATATGTAATTTGTAATTTATTTCTGGTAAGCCCCGCTATTAGGAATTAATTTATTGCCACGTATTGCCGAGAGTATTTTGACGACATCGCGTTTTTTTAAGAAAGATTTATCGACCGGGTAGTTACGACGTTTATTTTTCTAAAAGTGACATTGTTTTAAATTATTACAAAACTTTATAAAAGTTAATTAGATAAATAGCTTGAGTTTGAAAAAGTGGAAAATTTTACTTGAAAAAGTTTTATCAAAAAGTGACACGGTTTTGGCCCGAATAAACTTTGTAAACTAAAATAAAGAAATGGAAACAAAATAAATTTTGAAGTAAAAACTGAGACGCCCCCAAAAATAGGGGTAAATTTTTCATGAATTTAATGTTAGTAATTTATGAAAAATATGAGTGATGAAGCTATCATCCAATACCCTGGATCTATGCAACCTATCTCATATATGAAGATATGAGAAGGTATCAGAGTACGCAATAGATGTTCGTGTAGTACCATTACGATCCTGATTCATATAGTCGATAAATCCATGTACAAATTAAAGGTCCTAATCGATTACAGGATACGAGCTAATCGATTATCATTCCATAATCGATTACAGAGTAACAGGTAATCGATTACAGAGCTCCTAGAAAGGCACAATGAATCAGGTGTTATAACTAATCGATTACAACTTTCAGAATAATCGATTACATTGTCCCTGTTGGGTTAATAATCGATTATTCTGTCAACCCTAATCGATTACAAGGTTCCTGGAATCTATGCTAATTGATTAGAAAGTTGGTAGTAATCGATTACAGAGCTCCTGGAATTGATGTAATGCATCAGACATCCCACCTAATCAATTACAGGGACAATTCTAATCGATTACAGGACTTCGAGTAGTTGATAATCGATCACGACACTTAGTGTAATCGATTACCTTAAAAACAGAGGCCCTATAATCGATTAGATCACCAGGACTAATCGATTACATCCTGCCTTATGCAGAAATTATGCAGATTTTATAAGGAAAATGAACTTCACAACTACCAAAACCTATTCAAATGATATCGGAATGCCACCAAATTTTAACACAAGCTAAAATACATTATTTGTGACGTGTGGCAACTAGCTGCACTCGAAAATTCCTAAAAATGAGTAATTTATATGTATAAGCGCGATTATCCCATTTTAAGGCATTTTGAGGTAACCAATGGGTCTACTTTTGGCAAAATGGATCCATTCCATTTCCCACAAACCACAATTAACGTACTTAAGCTGTTGCATTCCATCTATCGCATCAAAACCTCATAAATCATCATTTGACCATACTAGTTCCTAGCTCATGCATTAAAACCACTATACAAAGTTTCCAACACACATCCTAAAAGGCTATAATTCATGATTCTCAACATTCATTCATCAAATTGGCTGAGATTTAAACATCACAATGGTCTTATACCTTACCAAAGGTCATTAATGAAAATGAGCCATGCACACAAGGTCTCATTTTCCTACATGACCCCAAAATCATCATTTACCATATCAAGATTACAAAATTGAGCATATATGCACCATGTACCATACAAAGTAAAAACACGCCGGCCAAGGCTTTCCCTTTTCCATTCCATATTTACCTTCTTCAAACTCGGCCTCCAAAATGGTAGGATTTACATCATACCTACATCAAACTTAAAAATTGCAACGAGGAGGTGAGTAACAAAATCTAAATGAATTAAAGTCATACATTATGACGAAATACATGTATACCTGTTTATATACCACACCTCTCAAAATATCATACATCATTTATATACTATACTATTCAAAACCATATATCACGTTCTCAAGTATACACCCACAATCATATTCATTCAAATCACTGAATACACCCATAGGGTTAGTATCACACTCTTTTCCCTTTTTAGTTCTCATTCGTCCTTCGCCACTATGGGCTATCAACTAGGCATATCTCCGGCTATATGCAAATGCGCTTAAAGCTAATGCATATGCACAAGGAATTCTCATCAAACAATGCGGATCCGACTATGGGATTACAACATCAAATCAATTTATGGGACAAGCATAGGTGTGCTACTATGCCCCTACTGCAGTAGTAAATTGTGTACACATATATCTCAATTTATGCATGCTTACATCATCATAATTTTATTGGTACCAAACCGCTCTCGCCCATTTGTAGCACTAGTCACCCCGTGACTTGCGGATCAACATCGTGGCCTCAATTACCACAAGTGCTACAGGTCCCTCTCGAACACACATCGAGAGAGCCGTGCCCCATCGGACACCGAGGTAACTCGCTCACCATAGAGCCGCCCGCCCACTGGGCCCGCCACATAGGGTACCTCGTCACCAAACTATGGACAGCTTCGTGACTCACACACCGAGTCACAGGGGAAAAACAACAATACACTCGTGCACTGAGCCGCCCTCCCACTGGGCCCGCCTAGTAGAACCCCCTAATATTCCACATAGACAGCAATGATATGCCATGGATGCTATGCAAATGCAAATCAAATGCATCCTCACACTATGCATCCTAGATGCCACTCCACATTCAATCATTCACCACCACCACTAGGTGGATTTCAATATTCTCATCATTCTCATCCAATCCTAATTCTCTTTGAGACTTATTCACATTAATAGTTAGTGGCATACACATTCAATAAATCATACACACATCTTGGGATATTCTATATTATAGATTTCAATTCATACATGGTCTCAAACCATCAACATACTTCATCATCATAATATCATCACCACATCACAATATTATCCCAAACATAATGCCACATAACAATCATCATTCTAAATGCATTCAAATCATAACATCATCACATCATCCATTCAAACAATCATCAAGTAATCATATATACATATTTTCACATCATCAATGGATAAAATCATGCATTTAGAATAGTTACCCCCTCCTACCTCAAGTGAAGTAGGAATCAACGCGGTCCGATGGTCCCGCCTCGTCGATGGGGTCGTTTCCTACATTATACAACATACCACATAATTATCTTCTATTAAAACCACCAAGATTCAAGTGCTCTTAATTAACCACTTGGTGTTTTATGCCTTTTTAATTCTAAATCTTTACTCATTCATTTAATCCACCATAACCACCATGGGTTAGGTGCCCAATCACATTATTATGCATTTAAGGCTAAACCCATTCGTGGGCTTCCACATTAATGAACTCCACCAACCATTTACCACCATTAATGGTCACTACACATCATAAATAACATCTACCATCAATAATAAATGCTCATCTACCTACATCTCACATTTCCCCCAATTTATAAAGTTAGGGTTTCATCAAAAACCTAATAACCACCATTTGTGTTCATCATTTTCCATCATTCTCATGTCATTTTTGTGTACCACCCAAGGCCCTCATAAAACTCAATTTAAATACACCCCACCTTAGGGTTTTTCATCATAAATGTCTCTCCTAACATAACCCATATGCATTAACTCTCTCCCAACAACCAATACCCAAAAGCTAGAGCTTAAAGCTCATGAAAATGAAGAGAAACCCTTACCTCAAGCCAAAAGAAGTGAGCTTCTAGAATGGGTGAGAAAGAACATGAAAATGGAGAGAGAGGGAGAGAGAGAGAGAGAGAGCCTCCAAGCCCAAGCTCCACACGAAAATGGAAGAGGAGATGGCACACACCACACTTGTGGATTTTTAAAGAGAAAGGAGAAAAAGATGATGAGTGGGATATGAAGAGAAAGAGAAAAAGTGTTTGCCTAAATGGGAGAGAACACACGTGAGAATGAGAGGGAGAAGAGAAGAGTTTATATTTTTATTTTACTCTCATTTATTAAGGCTTTATCCTTTTTCCACAAATAGGCTCTTCGTTTGGGCTCAATACTTCATCTAAAAATTATTCCGAATACATATTCGGATTCCCAATATTATCCTTAACAGCCCTGACCAATATCATCTCAATCAGAGATACTTGGTCCGACACCCATATCTCAACCAGGCTTATTTTCAGCTTATCCGGTCTCCTCAACTTACCAGCAGTCCTCAAAACTCTCAATTTAATTATTTCAAATATTTTGGGACATTAAATGATTTACCTTCAATTTGTCAATATTTATTTCTCCTTAATTAATGCTCTATTTTAAAATCTAGGATGTTACACAAACAAGTGGACATTAGAGCTTAGAAAATTTTGAGGCCAATTTTAGTGGCCAACTAAGATGAATTTAAAAAGATGGGATTTTAATAAGTTTTATAAGCTAAGAAAAGAAAAGGGGAGATAAAAGAAATTTTGATGCATAATAAAGAAATGGATATTCGGTTTTAGAAAAATTGGTGACCAATTTTAGTGACCACTTAGAGTAAAAGTATAAGAAAAAGTGGCTTTAGGAATCTTGAAGTAAATGGTGTAAATGACTAAATAACATAAGAATGAATTTAGAGGTTTAAGTAACAAACAAGCATTAGAATTTTAGAACATTGGTAATTAACGATAGTAAAGGACATGCAAGAGATTTTTGGATTTCAACTTTAGACTAGTAATAAAAAGGATTAACTTATAAATTAAATGATGACTTTTAAGGAGGGAATATTCTAATTAAGTATTTAAGCATAGAAGTTAAAATATGGACTAAATCCTTAACTAATAGATTGTCATCTTAGAAAAAATCAATCTTAGTTGATTAAATAAAGGTAACTAAACAAATTAAATTAGTTAGTATGATTGGTAATGATGGAAATAGAGAAATGGTGCTAAAGGTTGACGATTAAAAACCTAGAGAGGATACCACTAAAGAAACTAATCTGTTAATATAATTAAAGCTAGTGGGAGTAAAGGGAAAGCACAAAACTAGTAACTAGAAATTTAGAAAGAATAGTACTAATTATATATATAAAAGATTAGTAACTCATTTTGTGACCAAGGAAACATGATTAAATAGATAAGAGACGAATGACTTAACAGCGACAAAGGAATAAGTCAAGTACATATATTACAAATATTAGGAATTATTGAGGAATAAAAAATTGATAATAGGGTAATAAAAGTATACACTAAGGAAGTGTAACAAATATAGAAACACCAATGTCAACAGGACCTTAGCACTGACTTAAATGACATACGAATAAATCAAGGATGAATAAAACCAATAACAGTAAGTAAGAAACAATGAAGGGTAATTCGACATCTTAAATAAATCGAGATAAATAGTCTGATAAGATACGAGTAAGAAACCAAGACTAAAACACTTATAAAGAGATATCCATGAGTATACCTGTACGTATGATCCTCTCATGATATGTATAATGATTATTATATAATACTTGTATGCTAAATGTTGTGTTTGGCGACTGCTATGTGTATGAATATGTGTTAATTATACATGATGAGTATGTGTGATGAAATGTAGGATGAGTATGGTATGATGACATGTATATGATATTGTACTTGTATGATGCATTGAATGAATATGTTGAAATATATAAGAAAAGAAAAATGAAGAAATATCTCAGTAGGGATCCTGAGATGAATAAATTATGAAAATAATGTGTTGAGATTAGATCGGATCCAATCTGATGATGGGCGTTGTAACACCAATGTACCCATGATTTCTAGAAAATATGAGATTTCGTTTCATTTCTAAGTGTCGGGTGAGACCTTATGAATTGAGGTATTTTGAGAAAACAAGGAAAAGAATTAATTGAAATTTCATGAAAAGAAGAAGTCTGATGTTAAAAATGAAATAGAGCCATCAAAAGGACCCTACCGACGACTAGTAAAGGAAATTGTGTGTTGTATGCCTCATATTTAGAAGTTAAGAAGGGATGTTAGAATATTCCCCTAGAGCATACAATGATGGGTACACTGAATAAACTACCACACCTCAACCCCCGGGGCTAGTCCAGGGAGTATACCGAAGACGGACCTCCAATGGCTCAGATTCGTGCCTGACGCCGGATAGCCCGTGGCAAACACTGATATACATCGACGAGAGGCGGGGGTTTTCTACAATCGTGGAGTACCCATTCTGCAGAGATTATGATTGCCCATTATTGTAACACCCTAATTTTTTAAATAAATAATAAATCCAGAAACAGAGAAAAATTTTTCACAAAATCAACCGCTGGTCAATCGGCATAGAGAAAAAAAAAGGGCAAAGGAAATAAAGGAGCATTCACACATATAGCAATCAGCGGGAGGAATAATGCTAGAACCGACCCATTCGGTTCAGCGAAACACACCAGCGCCTGGGCGAAACATCACTAGTCGCTCAGGCGAGGCACGATCCGCTTAAGCGATGCCAACACAAAAGCCTTCCCAACACTCATTCGCTGGAGCGGATCCTTCGTTCGCTGAAGCGAAAAGCCTCACACGGTAAATTCATCACTCGGCATCAGGACATCCATACACTCGGTAACCGACTAAGTCCACTTGAAGGTTCATTCCTAAGTCCATTCGGAACTCCATAACTTAGCCATTCTAATTTTATCCATACGACCACACTTATACTCTACTCGGGAACTAAGGGTTATCCCACTCGGATTCCAGAACTCCTTCTTACTCGGAATATATCCTATTCAAACATCACTCGATGTAATCCAACCTTAACACAATCGGGTCGCATTTCCTATCCATTATTCGGAGCACATTCACTCATTCACTCGGGAAATCCGATAGTTAAGTCCCACTCGGACTTATTCGAAACCCAACCACTCGGTATTCCAATCCTCACTCAGAATTTACATCTTTCACTCGGGTTACCGATGCCTTACACTTAAGATCCAACCCACTCTAAACCACCATTTGAACTCCTCTTTCAGAAGGGAATCACTCGAGGTTTTCACTCGGGAAATACCAACTCTTCCTCACTCGGGATTTCATACTTACTTTTACTCGGAAATCCTCAGGCCTATATTCATTCGGGGAATAGCGACTGACTCACTCGGCATACTACCATTTGATCACTCGGATTATAATTACCCTACGCTTAGAGTATATTCCAATCCAATTCACCCCATTGACTCCTTCCTCAGACGGGGATCACTTAGAATCTTCCTACTCGGGAGTACTAGCTCTTCCTCGCTCGGCATACATATAACCTTTCACTCGGAACCACTCGGCTTCACAGCCACCCATAAGCACACTAACCTCCTACGCTCATAAGACATACTCATACATTCCTCTTCACCGCTCAACATCACTTACAGTATAGAAGAACACACAACATATACATATATAAGCGAAAGCATTTATATAGTTACAAGAACTTCATCAAGACTTCTGTTACCCGAAGCTGTTCAAGTTTTAACGTAAGGACTAAAACCAAAACATGAGCCGGCCAAGGCTTAACAAAATGTTATACACAGTATGTATACATATATACATATATACATGTAGATATATGTTCCAATAGCGCTCAGATTCATTGTCCTGCACTCGGCTCCTCCTTCATCCTTCATTCCGAGAGATGTTCACTGAAAATGTAGCCACTGCAGGGGTGAGCTTTTACATGTAAAATGACAATCAAGGACTCGGTATCAGTGTCAGTATACACATTCACATCCATTCAATCGTGTCCAGATTAATTAAGGTTAGGCACGACAAAATAATATTTATGACATACATACAACACACCCAGGTATCCCCCACACTCGGAAATCATTCATAAGACTCCACACACGTTGTACGTACTACTCTAATCAACCTCATATCTACATGCATGCCTGCGGATCCGACTCGAGTAATGACTTTCAGTTACAGTTTTCCCCTCTCCTGGCCCCTCATCCTTCAGCTCTTCCCGCGTGGTACCGGCCTCCCATTGGCGTCTCGAGACTCTTCTCTAGCTCCTACGGCTACCACGAGCTCCTTCGGAATCTAGCCGGGGTCTGTAACTGGAAGTCATTCCCTCGGGGCTCTTGACCTTCCACGGGTCACCCCACTCTTACATATGCAGCTAAATGCATTTACCAGCAAGCGTCATCACACCACCGATACCTCCTTCGTAACCATTAAGTAGGAACAGATTCAATGCAGCCTTTATTCGCTTTATTATTTACACCAATATGTACAACCATCAGCAATCAAAGTAATAGCATCTGACAAATCAACTAACGAGCACACATTTATATTCTCACAGTGTTAACAAAGATAGAATCATGCATATCATTCGTCATTATCAATACTAACATACTACTTCACCACCATCAAGATTACAAGCATTTACTGTTTAACCACTATAAAACACACGAAATCCAGAATCTCCAATCATGCACAGGATCCAGTCGTCACACACATGCACATACACTCAAGCAGTACACTCATCCAGTACCGTTCGTGAACCATGCATTTGACATGCAAGCACCCCCTACCTACGAAAGGAACTTCAAGAGGCTTTTTCTGCTCTTCGACGTTGAATCTGACGCCCTTCTACTGATTCGTTCAGCCTTTCTCCACTCCGTCGTACTCTGCACTTGGTTCAGGGGGTGGAGTGTTGTTCTTCCTCTGCTTCAACGATCGTCCTTCACCTGTCGAGGCTCTGACCTTCTTCCCGCACTGACGTCGTGACGAACAGAAACAGGGGAAGGAAAGAAGATGGAGACGAAGAAGAAAAAGAGAGAATGGAGTAGTGGGAGAAGTTTTACACCCACGGTGATACTGAGTATACACCTATATACGCATGCGAGGAGAAGGAGTGGGATGGGAAAGCGTGAGTCGCAGTCCACTCACACCTTCCGCCAATCACAGACAGCCACATCCCATCAATTAAGTCCAATTAACTTGTCATTAACTCTCAGGTTATATTGATTATGATTAACAACTAATTCTTTACTTTACTTCTAATTTCTTATCATTTAATTTAATTTTTTTTATTCGGTAACAAACTTCAGAACTGGGATGTTACAGTTCTTCCCCACTCAAAAGAATTTCGTCCTCAAAATTCAGTCAGTAACTCACCTTAGTAAACAACTCGGGGTACTGCTGCCTCATGGTGTCTTCGTGTTCCCAGGTATGAGAGGTAGTCTTGCCTTGTTGCCACTCCACTTCTACCAGTTGTACGTTTTTGTTCCTCAAACGCTTCACCGATCGGTCCATGATTCTGATCGGTGTAGTCACAGTGGTCAGGTCTTCCTTGACTTCCACTTCATCGTCAGGCATTGTGTGATTGGGGTCATGTAGATACTTCCTTAGTTGAGACACATGAAATACGTTGTGCAATCGTGATAAGTGGGTTGGTAATGCTATTCGGTATGCCATGGTGCCGACTCGTTCCAACACCTCATAAGGTCCAATGTATCGAGGGCTTAACTTTCCACCTTTCAAGGCTCGTCCGACTCCTTTACTCAGAGAAGTCCTCAAAAACACTCTGTCTCCGACTGAAAACTCTAATGGTTTGGTGCGGTTGTCATGGTAACTCTTCTGCCTATCTTGAGACGCCTTCATCTTTCCCTGTATCACTCAGATTTGCTCTGTGGTTTGCTTCACAATATCTGGTCCCAATAGCAGACTCTCACCCGTTTCCGACCAGCAAAGTAGGGTTCGGCATCTTCGTCCATATAGTGCTTCGTAGGGTGCCATGCCGATGCTGTTATGATGGCTGTTATTGTACGTAAACTCAATCAAGGGGAGGTACTGCTCCCAATCTCCTCCGTGCTCTAACACACACGCTCTTAATAAGTCTTCTAAACTTTGAATCGTCCGTTCGGATTGTCCATCTGATTGGGGGTGGTAGGCAGAACTAAGCCAAAGTTTAGTGCCCAATTCTTGATGCAAGCTGGTCCAAAACCGGGACGTGAACCTAGGATCTCTATCCGATACGATGGAAGTTGGTATACCATGCAGTCTGATAATCTCTTGAACGTAAATCCGTGCCAATTTATGCATCGGGTACTTCATGTTCACAGGCAGGAAGTGTGCACTCTTCATCAGTCGGTCAATTATGACCCAAATCGCATCATGGCCCGCTCGGTTTTTGGGCAATCCCATAACAAAATCCATAGCAATCGAGTCCCATTTCCACACGGGAATCTCCAGGGGCTGCATTGCACCGTACGGCTTCTGGTGCTCTACTTTTGATTTCTGACAAGTAATACACCGAGCTACGTATTCCACCACATTCCTCTTTAGTCCGGGCCACCAGAACTCTTTCCTCAGGTCATGGTACATCTTCGTGGTACCCGGGTGAATACTGAGGAGGCTCTTATGAGCTTCATCAAGCACCATTTTCCTTAATCCTTTCTCACTCGGTACGTATATCCTGTCTTTCACTCGGAAGATCCCATCTGATCCTTCGGTTAAGGACAAATCCTTTCCCTTGGCCTGCGTCTCTTTCATCTCAGCCAAGTAGGAGTCTGACTGCTGCTGCTCGCACACGGATTTCAGGAATTCATTGGCGATTCTTAATGTACCGATTGTTATTTTCCGAGAGGAGGGGGTGTCAACATGTAAGTTCATGTCTTGGAACTGCTCCAACAACTCCACTTCTCTTGCCATCATTGTTGCCATATGGAGGGATTTCTGACTCAACGCGTCGGCAACGACATTTGCCTTACCCGGATGGTATTTCAGCTCGAAATCGTAGTCCTTTAAGAATTCTATCCATCTCCTCTGCCTCATGTTCAGATCTTTTTGGTCAAATAGGTATTTAAGGCTTTTGTGATCACTGTATACTTCAAATCTGGACCCGTACAAATAATGCCTCCAAATTTTTAGTGCGAACACCACAGCTGCCAACTCCAAATCGTGGGTCGGATAATGCTGCTCGTGAGGTCTCAATTGCCGAGAGGCATACGCTATCACTCGATCTCTCTGTATGAGCACGCACCCTAATCCGAGTCCTGATGCATCACAATAAACTACAAAGCTTTCTTGTAAGTCGGGTAATGCCAGTACTGGCGCAGTCGTCAACTTGTTCTTCAGCTCTCGGAAGCTGCTCTCGCACTCGGAACTCCACACGAAGGGAATGTTTTTCCGAGTCAATTTAGTTAGTGGTAACGCCAGCTTGGAAAAACCTTCAATGAACCTTCTATAATAACCTGCCAGGCCCATAAAACTCCTTATCTCCGAGACCGACTTGGGTCTCTCCCATGCCATTATAGTTGTCATCTTCGAAGGGTCCACCGAGACACCTTGCTCGGAAATTACATGTCCGAGGAAGTGGATCTTATTCATCCAGAATTCGCATTTTGAAAGCCTCACGAACAACTGCTTCTCCCTTAACACTTGGAGTACCGCTCGGAGGTGTTCTTCATGCTCCTCGGAAGTCTTAGAATAGACTAGGATGTCATTAATGAAAACAACTACGAATCGGTCTAAATAGGGGTGGAATATGCTGTTCATGTAATTCATAAAGACAGCAGGGGCATTTGTCACACCGAACGGCATCACTACATACTCGTAGTGGCCATACCGAGTCCTAAAGGCAGTTTTTGGGATATCTGAGTCCTTCATTCGGATTTGGTGATATCCCGATCGTAGGTCGATCTTTAAGAAGACTGAGGCTCCACGCAGTTGGTCAATTAAGTCATCAATTCTGGGCAACGGGTAACGATTCTTAATGGTGAGTTTGTTCAGCTGTCGGTAATCTATACAAAGCCTCATGCTGCCATCCTTCTTCTTAACAAGCAGCACAGGTGCGCCCCATGGTGATACACTCGGCCTAATGAATTGTTTTCCGAGTAACTCATCTACTTGCTTCTTCAGCTCGGCCAATTCAGTTGGGGACATTCTATAAGGTGCACAGGAGGTTGGCTCGGCCCCAGGGATCAAGTCTATAGAGAATTCGACTTCCCTATTGGGAGGGACACTCGGTACGTCTTCAGGGAACAATTCTGGAAATTCACAGACAATCAGGATTTCGTTCACTCGGGTTTTACTCTCACCCTCGGTTAGACAGAGCATCATGAATAGTTGAGTTATACCTTGTGCTGTGCAGTCCTCATGGTGCTGTCTCGGGAAAATTATCCTTCGGTTTCTGCAATCCACTAACACCTTGTTGGCTGAAAGCCAATCTACTCCGAGCACGATATCGAGATCCTTCAAGGGTATGCACACCAAGTCGAAAGTGAAACTCCGATCGCACAATTCGAACGTCACTTCTTTGCACATTGATGAGGTCAGTACCTTAGGACCAGTCGGATTGGCTACTTCCAAAATCTGATCCATTTCCACGGTCGGTAATTTCAAACGTTTTACACAATCATCAGCTATGAAGGAGTGGGTAGCTCCAGAATCAAAAACTACATTAAGTGTGTATTTACCGAGCGAGCACTTACATTGTACTAAGTCATTTGCTTGTGTGACTTCTTATGCGTTGATGGCGTAGACTCTTCCCTCCGCTGGTTGGTCGGTGTCTCTCCTCCTGATATTTGGGGCAACCATCATATTCCCTCTAGCTCTGTTGTTTCCGCCCCATGAGTTTTGTCCATTATTCCTATTGCTCTTCACCTGGAACCCTCCTTGACGCACACTAGCATTTGTTTGACGGAGCTGGGGGCAGTTAGGGCGAATGTGTCCCCTATTCCCGTAGTGAAAACACTTAACATCGGTATCATTGCAACTCTGAGCAAAGTGGTCGCCACCACATTTAAAACACTTACCATACCTGGGTCGTCCACTCATCTGTCTCCCTCGGTCACCGCGACCCTGATATCTAGTGAAGGGTTCATTTCTTCCTACGTTACCTGGCCTCTTGAAACGTGACTGCTGAGGCCTCAGATACTGGTTGGCTCTGCTGCTCTGGCCCGAATGGGCCTTGTCATCTTCTTCAAATATCCTATATTTATTCACCAATGCAGGGAAACTCCGTATCTCATGGTATCTGCAGGCCCTCTTAACATCTGATCTTAATCTATTCTCAAACTTAAGGCACTTCGAGCTCTCCGTCCCAGGTTGTTGGATGGGTGGGTAGAATAGGCACAACTCCTCGAATCTTGTTGCGTATTCTTCCACAGTCATGGAGCCTTGCTTCAACTCCATAAACTCCAGCTCCTTCCGACTCCTCACTGTGTCGGGGAAGTATTTCTCTAAGAAGCATGTCTTAAAATCGTTCCATGTCAGCTGAGCATCATCATCAAGGAATCGGCTTCTGGCTATCTTTCATTAGTTCTCCGCTTCATCTCGCAGCATATACACTGCACATGCCACCTTTTGGGCTTCGGTACAACGAAGACCCCCAAAAATCCTCTCCAGTTCCTGAGTCCATTTAAAAGCTGCCTCCGGATTACGTCCTCCCTGAAACTCACTCGACTTCCTCTTTAGGAAGCGGTCCAGCACGTGGCCATCCTCAGCTCGAGTCTGGCCCTGCCTTTCAAACACGTCCGCAAAGCGTTTGAATGCTGTGGCTATAGCCTCCATGCTTTGGTGATGTGTCATTCCTTATCCTGAAATCAACATTCGAGGATAAGTATACCGAGCCACTTACTACCGATTAGGTTTTCAGTCTAACATGCAATAGCTTAGCACATTATGTCATTCCTCCAGGTTACACACACAATCGTACCAGGAGGAAACAACCTCCTATCCACAAGCCAATATCAATCAGGTTCAACTAACATCACAACAATTATGACCATTTAGTCAGAAAACACACAACCGCTTACACTCGGTAAGCATACCTTGGCCTTGGACCTTTTGGTCTACTCTGATACAAAAATGTAACACCCTAATTTTTTAAATAAATAATAAATCCAGAAACAGGGAAAAGTTTTTCACAAAATCAACCACTGGTCAATCGGCATAGAGAAAAAAAAAGGGCAAGGGAAATAAAGGAGCATTCACACATATAGCAATCAGCGGGAGGAATAATGCTGGAACCGACCCATTCGGTTCAGCGAAACACACCAGCGCCTGGGCGAAACATCACTAGTCGCTCGGGCGAGGCACGATCCGCTTAAGCGATGCCAACACAAAAACCTTCCCAACACTCATTCGCTGGAGCGGATCCTTCGTTCGCTGAAGCGAAAAGCCTCACACGGTAAATTCATCACTCGGCATCAGGACATCCATACACTCGGTAACCGACTAAGTCCACTCGAAGGTTCATTCCTAAGTCCATTCGGAACTCCATAACTTAGCCATTCTAATTTTATCCATACGACCACACTTATACTCTACTCGGGAACTAAGGGTTATCCCACTCGGATTCCAGAACTCCTTCTCACTCGGAATATATCCTATTCAAACATCACTCGATGTAATCCAACCTTAACACAATCGGGTCGCATTTCCTATCCATTATTCGGAGCACATTCACTCATTCACTTGGGAAATCCGATAGTTAAGTCCCACTCGGACTTATTCGAAACCCAACCACTCGGTATTCCAATCCTCACTCAGAATTTACATCTTTCACTCGGGTTACCGATGCCTTACACTTAAGATCCAACCCACTCTAAACCACCATTCGAACTCCTCTTTCAGAAGGGAATCACTCGAGGTTTTCACTCGGGAAATACCAACTCTTCCTCACTCAGGATTTCATACTTACTTTTACTCGGAAATCCTCAGGCCTATATTCATTCGGGGAATAGCGACTGACTCACTCGGCATACTACCATTTGATCACTCGGATTATAATTACCCTACGCTTAGAGTATATTCCAATCCAATTCACCCCATTGACTCCTTCCTCAGACGGGGATCACTTAGAATCTTCCTACTCGGGAGTACTAGCTCTTCCTCGCTCGGCATACATATAACCTTTCACTCGGAACCACTCGGCTTCACAGCCACCCATAAGCACACTAACCTCCTACGCTCATAAGATATACTCATACATTCCTCTTCACCGCTCAACATCACTTACAATATAGAAGAACACACAACATATACATATATAAGCGAAAGCATTTATATAGTTACAAGAACTTCATCAAGACTTCTGTTACCCGAAGCTGTTCAAGTTTTAACGTAAGGACTAAAACCAAAACATGAGCCGGCCAAGGCTTAACAAAATGTTATACACAGTATGTATACATATATACATATATACATGTAGATATATGTTCCAATAGCGCTCAGATTCATTGTCCTGCACTCGGCTCCTCCTTCATCCTTCATTCCGAGAGATGTTCACTGAAAATGTAGCCACTGCAGGGGTGAGCTTTTACATGTAAAATGACAATCAAGGACTCGGTATCAGTGTCAGTATACACATTCACATCCATTCAATCGTGTCCAGATTAATTAAGGTTAGGCATGACAAAATAATATTTATGACATACATACAACACACCCAGGTATCCCCCACACTCGGAAATCATTCATAAGACTCCACACACGTTGTACGTACTACTCTAATCAACCTCATATCTACATGCATGCCTGCGGATCCGACTCGAGTAATGACTTTCAGTTACAGTTTTCCCCTCTCCTGGCCCCTCATCCTTCAGCTCTTCCCGCGTGGTACCGGCCTCCCATTGGCGTCTCGAGACTCTTCTCTAGCTCCTACGACTACCACGAGCTCCTTCGGAATCTAGCCGAGGTCTGTAACTGGAAGTCATTCCCTCGGGGCTCTTGACCTTCCACGGGTCACCCCACTCTTACATATGCAACTAAATGCATTTACCAGCAAACGTCATGACACCATCGATACCTCCTTCGTAACCATTAAGTAGGAACAGATTCAATGCAGCCTTTATTCGCTTTATTATTTACACCAATATGTACAACCATCAGCAATCAAAGTAATAGCATCTGACAAATCAACTAACGAGCACACATTCATATTCTCACAGTGTTAACAAAGATAGAATCATGCATATCATTCGTCATTATCAATACTAACATACTACTTCACCACCATCAAGATTACAAGCATTTACTGTTTAACCACTATAAAACACACGAAATCCAGAATCTCCAATCATGCACAGGATCCAGTCATCACACACATGCACATACACTCAAGCAGTACACTCATCCAGTACCGTTCGTGAACCATGCATTTGACATGCAAGCACCCCCTACCTACGAAAGGAACTTCAAGAGGCTTTTTCTACTCTTCGACGTTGAATCTGACGCCCTTCTACTGATTCGTTCAGCCTTTCTCCACTCCGTCATACTCTGCACTTGGTTCAGGGTGTGGAGTGTTGTTCTTCCTCTGCTTCAACGATCGTCCTTCACCTGTCAAGGCTCTGACCTTCTTCCCGCACTGACGTCGTGACGAACAGAAATAGGGGAAGGAAAGAAGATGGAGACGAAGAAGAAAAAGAGAGAATGGAGTAGTGGGAGAAGTTTTGCACCCACGGTGATACTGAGTATACACCTATATACGCATGCGAGGAGAAGGAGTGGCATGGGAAAGCGTGAGTCGTAGTCCACTCACACCTTCCGCCAATCACAGACAGCCACATCCCATCAATTAAGTCCAATTAACTTGTCATTAACTCTCAGGTTATATTGATTATGATTAACAACTAATTCTTTACTTTACTTCCAATTTCTTATCATTTAATTTAATTTTTTTTTATTCGGTAACAAACTTCAGAACTGGGATGTTACAATTATGATGATAGGGCTGCAAGTCCTTACCCATTTATGAAAACCAGAACGAGGAGAACTCTGGTCCCTCTAGTTAGGCAGGAAGGATAAGGTGGGATTGTTGTGCACATGGATATTGATATATGAGATTGATGAAGGGAGATGGGCCCATATGTATCATGACGACTAATAAAGAGAATGGAAATAACATAATAAACTTATGCATTGCATCATTGTACTGAGATTGTGACTATTTGTTACTTAAGTATGACTTTATAGGACTTAACGACCCTGAGAGATGAGTGGGAGAATGGGAATGGTCAGCTGGGAACAAGAGTGGTGAGATAACTTAGAATGTATCTTAGGAACCCCAAAGAGAGTGGGAATGACTCAATTCTAGATTGTTTGTATTGTATGTGTAGGACAGGTGTTGATGAGACACCTTCCTGATTGTTGTGGAGGTGGAGACTCACCCTTACACTAAATGTTTCCAGACATCATAGGGACGGAGGTAGACTTCACATCGAGGATCAGCTAAACTCTTCTTGGGCCGAAGACAAATAGAATAGGTTGATCTTATTTTCATTTATAGGAGCACGCGTGCCCCTTTACTTTCAGTATGTACAATTACTATTATGACTATGTACTATATATGATTGTAATGTATATAAGGTATATCTATTCCACTAAGTTTTCTTGTACAAAAAAAACTTCTGTATTTTTCTAAAACTCATAACCTCTCAGTTGAAAAGGATAATTTAGTGGAAAGGATTGTCTTAGTTAACCGAGGGTGTTACACCAACTTCTGTTGTCATAAGTTGGCAGTGTACCCAGAAACCACATTGGTATCCAAAAGGAAAAGACAGTTGAGACCAGAGAAACAACAGGCAGCAAATGAGCTAATTAAGGCTCTCTTAAAAGTTGAATTCATCTATGAAATACAGTATTCAACTTGGGTCTCTAACATATTCATGGTCAAGAAGGCCAATGGAAAGTGGCGGATGTGCATGGATTACACCAACCTTGACTGATATTTTCTAAAGGGTCCTTACCCCTTGCCCAACATAGATTAGATGATGGATAATTCATCAAGCTACGAATTCCTCTCATTCATGAATGACTACTCTAGTTATAACTAGATACCAATATGATGGGAGAACTAGGAAGACACTGTTTTTATTAATGGCAAAAGGATCTTTTGATACACCGTCATTCTCTTCAGATTCAAAAATGTTAGGGAAACTCACTAATGAATGATGAATAAGGTGTTTAAAGGAATACATATTAGGCTTATTGAAGTCTATGTGGACGATATCATAGCCAAGACTCCAGTAGGGGGATCACATTGGCTACTTCAGGGCACTGTTTGAAAGACTCTAGACAAACAATATGAGGCTAAACCCACTAAGATACATTTTTATTGTACCGATTAGAACATTTTTGGGTTTTATGCTAACTCAAAGAGGCATCAAGGCAAATCTGGATAAATGCAATGTTATACGTTAACTTCAAAGCCCAGAAACCTAAGGGAAGTATCGCCATTGAATGGTAAAATAGTAGCCTTGTCATGATTCATGACTAAAATAGCACACTAGTCCATACCCTTGTATAAGATCTTGAAAAAAAAAGAAATAAGTGCAAGTGGTAGATGTGTTAGTGTATGCACTACAAGCTATTAATGTATCAATTTTGACTATTTTATTGATATTTTTCAGTTTTAAGATTGTTTTAAAACTATTTATCCTAGAATAATATGTCATATAAGAATTATTCCTAAAACATCCCTAATCAAGTATTTACATGGGGACATGTAAATACATTAAGATTAGTGTATGAATGTACTGATGATTTGATCTCACAAATCATGGATATATGATATCAAGTCTTTACATGGGTACACATTAAGAGTAATGTTGTATTGGACAGACCCACCATGAGAACATTGCATGGATTGTTACATGAGTGTCATAAACGGTTCTCAATGTGATAATGGTATATAGTCCTTCGACCTGAAGTCACTACGATTCCTACATAAGGAGTTTATTGTTTTAATATAATTAATCATTATCTGTAATAAGATGACCATAAAGATTGTGATTAGGCAATGGACAAATTATGCAGAGGAATGTGAGTGACGTATATGGGATTTGTCTCTCCCATGTGACATGAGGGATATCTATGGGCCACTTGATGGAGTGAGACTAACGAAATGCATGGCCATGCTAGGACGAATAAATATTAGATATTTATTCTATAAAGTCTACTCTGGTATCAAGTAAAATGAATTGGGCCATACAAGGATGACGACGACCATGCTTTGGGCCCAATTAGATATCGTGACAAAAGGAATAAATATATAAAATAATTATCACTTATAGGTCATGTCGATGATAAATAATATTCAGACATAATAATGTCTTGCTAGATGCCGCTCTTGTTTTATATTAATAATAAAATAATTTATTATTAATATAACCGAATATTTTACCTATAGGGTCACGCAAATAGAGTAAGCCCACCAGAGGATAGTTTTATTTAGTTGGATTAAAAATAAAACTATTGGGCCTAACTCATTTAGAATGAGTCAAGAGCCCAATGTTTAATGAGAGCTCAGGTTAAGACCTAAGTCTATATATAGAGCATGAGATGCTCATAGGCTGCTGCTCCGAAATTAGATTACTCTTGAATTTTCGTAGTAGCATTCGGAACTTTGATTTTCTGGAGGGAGTGCTCGTGTGGACTCCTAAGAGCGAAACTACAATTGCTTTGATCGAGGAACTTGCTTTGCGTCTACAAGAGGTAAAACCTAAATCAAAATTTTAATTTTGAATAATGCCTTGAGACACTTATTTTTGCAATCCTTTTTGGGAATCCTTTGTGTTTCCACTACCTGACCCTGATGATTCCTTAACAAGATGAACAGGAAAGGGTCTTCCAAAGTTTAAAAGACATGCTAGCCCGGCCTCCGATATTGGTGAAATTAGACCCTTGTGAAAAACTCTTCCTTTAACCTATTTATCTTAAATGTGGTGTTAGGAGTTATACTTGTCAAAGAAACACTTGAGGGGTAGAAAACTAATGTACATTATTGCTAAACACACTATAGGGACCGAGCTTTGTTATCAAAAGAAAGAAAACATCATCGTGGCGGTTATTTGGGGTCTAGGTGTTTGCGTCAGTATTTCTGTGCATATCCAATTATCATAGAAATTGATCTTCCATTAAGGATGGCGTTGCACAAACTAGACCTAGCAGGGCGGATAATAAAATGGGCTATTGAGTTAACAAAGTTCAACATCGCATACAAGCCCAAAGCTGCCATCAAGGCTTAGGTATTGGTAGACTTTATTATTAAATTAACCGGTGAAAACCTAAAACTACAATAGATCCATTGGATAATCTATGCTGATGGGTCCTCTAAACTCAGTGTATAGAGCAGGCCTTATAGTAGAAAGCGAGGAATGATGTCCACCGTGAGATTTCTTTAAGATTTGATTTTAAAACCTCCAATAATCAAGTAGAATATGAAGCTTGTCTAGCTGGTTTATGAGCCACTATCAACCACTTTATGCTATGATTCCTAGTTAGTAGTCTCAAATTTCTAAGGAATATTAGGCTAAGGAACCTGATGTAGGAATTTCTTCACTTCCTGGCCTTGAAATATTGGATCTTCTCTTCTAGCCTTCTTAGATCCAAGCAAGATCCTCCAAGAGGAGATGGAAGCACACGGTTTTGGAGTGGAAATAGGTTCTGGCCAAAATTCTAGATGAAGGAAAATGAAGCTTGTAGTAGAAGGAACCAAGATCTAGTTCAAGGATTAAGGGGAATATAGAAGGAAATGGAGAGGAAGGAGTGGAGTGTGGATGCCGCCACTCTTTAGAGCCTAGAGAGATAAGGAGATGCTAGTCACCACCTTTGGGAGAGAGTCCAAAAGATAAGACTTAAAGAGAAAGAAGCCTAGAGTTTCTACTTTCTAGAGAGAATGAAGAGTTTCGCACTCTAAAAATGCTTAACATTCAACTTATGAGAGATTAACAAAGGAGATGAGCTTATATAGCTCTCTAGGAACTTCGGTCACCTAATGCTAACCATGGGCCTTGGATTAATTCCTAAGGCCCAATCCTAAAGCCTACTAAAAATGGCCCAATACAAGCCCAAATACAAAAAGGACAAGGCACAAGGCCCAAAAGTGGTCTAAGGCTAATGGCTATGCAAAGCCCAAACTAATTCCTAAAATAAAATTCTAATACAACTAGAAATGTAAAGAATAGGAAATATTTACAAGATATGTGTGGCCCAAAGAAGAGGCCCAAACATCAACATCGAGTCCATTACCCTTCTGTAGAACAAGAAAAAAGGGTAAGAATCTTCAAGAGCTCCTCCTTGGGCTTGGGCCCAGTCAAAATATCCATGGAAGAAGCTAAATGATTTTGGAGGCCTTCTCTTGCTCTCTTAGCCCTTGACTTAGTCATAGGACCCTTGAAAGCATCCAAGGCAACCTCCAAAGGCTGTGTAGGGTCTATGGCTCCTTCCTCGGTAATGGCCATGTCATGCTCCCCCTCCTAAAAAGGATTTTTCCTTAAATCTGAGGTAACCTCATCCAGCTCATCTGCAAAACAAGGGGTAAGATCAGAGATATTAAAAGTAGCACTGACCCCATACTCACCAGGGAGGTCATATACATATGCATTATTATTAATTCTCCTAATCATACGAAAAGGACCATCACCTCTAGGGTTAAGCTTGGACTTCATAAGGTTAGGAAAACATTCTTTCCATAGGTGAACCCAAACCCAATCCCCAACATCTAAGATAACCTTTTTTTCTTCTTATTCATACATCTAGCCTAGTGTTTATTTTTCTGTTGTATATGATGTTTAATCTCTTCATGAAGTTTTCTAACAAAAAATGCTTTTGCCTCATTATCCATATGAAGGATGTCATCAAAAACCACTAGAGGCAAAAGATCTAAAGGAGTGAGGGGGTTAAAACCATACACAATCTCAAAAGGACTATGCTTGATGGTGGAATGAACTACCCTATTATAAGAAAACTCAATATGGGTAGACACTCATCCCAAGATTTAACATTCTTTTTAACAAGGACTCGTAGAAGAGTAGAAAGAGTCATGTTAACAACCTCACTTTGGCCATCTGTTTGTGGATGGTAGGTGGTAGAAAAGAGAAGTTTAGTTCCTAGCCTGGCCCAAAGGGTCCTCCAGAAATGGCTAAGGAACTTGGTATCCCTATCACTGATAATAGTTCTAGGGATCCCATGCAAGCGAACTTCTCTTTAAAGATTAGTTTAGCAATATGGCTTGCATCATCAACCTTATAGCAAAGGATAAAGTGAGCCATCTTACTAAATCTATCAACCACCACAAAGATAGAGTCTATTCCCCTTTGGGTCCTAGGTAACCCAAGGACAAAGCCCATACTAATGTCTACCCAAGGGGAAGTAGGAATAGGCAAGGGAGTGTAAAGGCCATGAGGTAAAACCTTAGATTTGGCCTTTTTACATGCAAAGAACCTATAGCAAAGTCTTTGCACATCATCTTTCATATGGGGCCAATAAAAATGTTTGATAAGGGTAGATTAAGTCTTATCCCTCCCAAAGTGCCCCATGAGCCCTCCCTCATGGCTCTCATGAAGTAAAAGATCTCTAATGGACCCCTTAGGAATGCACAACTTATTGGCGTTAAAGAGAAAGCCATCTAACTTATGGAATCCACTAGATGCAAGAAAGGAACCACAAGAGTGGTATGCATTAGAACAATCAAGGTTATTTGGATACAATTCTTTTATTTCATCAAGACCATGAAGAGTGGCACCCAAGGAAGAAAGAAGGGTATGCCTTCTAGACAAGGCATCAACTACAACATTAGCTTTACCACTACGGTGCTTGATAACATAAGGGAATTGTTCCAAATATTCAACCAACTTAGAATGCCTTTTGTTAAGCTTATGTTGGCCCTTAATATACTTAAGTGACTCATGGTCACTATGAATGACAAACTCCTTGGGAATTAGGTAGTGTTCCTAAGTTTGAAGAGCCCTAATCAAAGCAAAGAACTCTTTGTCGTAGGTAGGGTAATTGAGGTATGCCCCATTAAGCTTCTCACTAAAGAAAGCAATAGGGTGTCTGACACGCTGTCGTTATTGGGTCAAATAAAAAGTTAAATTAATATAGTGAACTGGTCTGAACCGGGGTCTACGATCTGGTGTGGGAACCAGCCACAAAAGTGTATGTTTTATAGTATTTGTACACCGGTACAGTGGGTATCCGGTATTGTAATCCGACCTCTCAGTGGGAGAAACCAGTCTTGTTGTCTTGGAGATCCTTCACACCAGAGTTTTGCGTTGTTAGGGGCGAAAGGTGGTGTCACCTGCGAAGATTCTCCGACGCTCAAGTTAGAAGAGTGTATGGGAACTCAGTGAACACTTAAGCAATGCAATAGTAAAAATGAGAGTAAGAACAATGTAACCTTGCATGTGTTGATGAATATGCTATTTATAGTTGAACGTGGAAAATGAATCGTTGGGGACAAGTGGGCCCATAGTTTTGATGCCGTGTGTAAAGCATCAATCAGAGTGGTTCAGAATTCAGAGTGTGATAGTAGGTAGGTCAATGATCAGTGTATGATTCTGACACAGGGATGGGGATAATCCCCCTTTTTCGTATATCACGCCTGTAATCATACTTACTCCTTTCAGTGAATGATATAGACACATTCTGCTGTGCAGGGTATCTGTGTTGATAAGTAGCGACTTTACTTATTTTATCATGACATTGAGGCAAACGGTTATATGCGACGGAAGAATGAGAACAGATGAAGGATTCGATATCTTAGATGAGACTCTAGATGACCGGTATAGGAAAGGTTCCTATATCATATCTTTGTAGTACGGACGTTGACCCGTGATAGCGGTTGACCTTCTGGGACAGCCAAAATGACGTACTATCTTAAGGGCCGGTATCCAGACCGGATCATATAGTATAAGGTGAACAACCTTAGTCGTCTCTCGAGGACCTTAGTTAAATTAGTTACCCTCAACTTATTTATAACAAAAGGGGATTTGTGTTGAGATGAAAATTAAGTAATTATATAATAGTGTAAAAAAGAAATTTATGAGTGAGAATAATCAAATTTAGAAACAACCAACTCAAGGAATTAATAAATCTTTAGTTAACTAATCATTGATCACAAATATGATTAAATATAATTAATTTCTTAACCTTGAATCATTTGGAATCCGTAAATGATTATATTCTAGAAAATCTTCTAGAATTGAATTAATGAACTAATAAGAATAATCAATCGATATATTCTTATTAATTACTAAAATAACTTTAAAACCATAATTTGATTGAGTTAAGAAACTAAATAGAAATCTCTTATTTAGTGACTTAATCTTTGTTCTCAAATTGATTATTGATTAACCAACCAACATCAGTTTAGATTATAGATTATTTAATTATATATCAATCGGTTATACACTTAAATAATCTACCATCATTAGTGTTTGAGAAACAAAGAAAAGTTGAGACGCCCCCGAAAATACGGGGAAAATTTTTTTCGTGATTTAAAGATTATTATTCGATCATGAGAAAATAACTGGTGAAGCTTTTAGTTCAACACCTGGATCTTTGATAAACCGCTCCCATATATGAAGATATGAGAGGGTAAATAAAAGTGACTTGTTGACAAAATTCCAATTAAAAACAGCGGAAGAATTAACTAATTTAACTGTTGTATGATAAGGGTTTTATGCAATAAGAAACATAATTTATTTGAAATAAAACAAGTGGGGCATCAGGTGGCTACTCACTCAAGCGAGAGCAACACTCGCTTGAGCAAGCACACATAGTGACGCTTGGGCGAGCATGAGGAAGGCTGAGCGAGGAAAGATATTAAGCATCAGGGGTTCCTCTCGCTTGAGCGAGTACCAGCTCGCTTAAGCGAGAAGCAAAAGCCCAACCTGGGCGAGCCAGCAAGGGGCTTGAGCGAGAGGAGAAGTACGCCACTGGAATCAATCTCGCTTTGGTGAAATCCATCCCGCTCGAGTGAGATTGCTCCAGCAACCACAGAAGCTCACTGCCCCATTTTCGCTTGGGCGAGGTAGAGCTCGCTTGGGCGAAAATGGTCCAGTACCAACCCACGCTTTCTCTCGCTTGAGCGACCATCGGACTAGGACCAATTTCACTCAGGCGAAATTGGTCCAGTGACCAAACACTGATTCCCACCGAGTCTCGCTTGGGTGAGAAGGCCATTCGCCTGAGCGAATTTCGGCCAGTGGCCAAAACACTGATACAAGAGGATCTCGCTTGGGCGAGATTCTCACTCGCTTGAGCGAGTTCTGAAGAATTTATATAGAAACGTGAATTCCTCACAACATGACATACCAAGTTACAATTCATGCTATACTAACCTTATTTAATGCATTATATCCCCTCTAACATGAAAATATAACCTCATCCAATTACCATTCACCTAATGCATATAATTTTAAGTCATTGTCATTCCACCAATTCCATAAAATGGTTCAAGTCACAGCACACACCATCCATTCATTAAAATTAACATCATCGAGCATCATAATTCGTACATTACATCTTTTGGGTCACTAATGAAAATTGGCCATAACACAAGGATCCAATTTTCCTACATGACCCTCAAAATAATCAAATATCATCTAGATTACCAAATAAGCATTCATTACATCATATGCTATACAAAAATCTAGATATCGCCGGCCAAGGCACTTCCTATACAACTATTTACCTCCGCAACCAAAATATACTTCAAAATGTCAAGTCTTCCCATGAGTGCCCTGAGTTACAAAACTAAAAATGGACAACATGGGAGAGTGAGTCACACATTCCAAAGGAATAAATATGAATACCATATGATTATGTATATATGCATCAAAACATGTATACTTTGCATATACGTATCATCCACCATATTATTTATCATCATAATACCATCATACATACATCATAAGTAACATTACAATTTAGACAAAGTACACAAGCACATACATAATCAAGTCCTTCAATGATTGGACTATTACACAACTATCATTTGGTATTCATGTCTTTTATGTTGTCTTAGTATATTATTATATCCTCATCACATCCATCATCATATCTCATCACCATCGGTATACTTCCTCGCTATATGCAAATGCTCTTAAGCTAATGCATATGCACAAAGGAATATTTCAATGATTGTAGATCTGTCTATGGGAATATAAACACCAAATGTGGGATTCAAGTATGATCATTTAACTATACCCCTACTGCAGTAGTAAAATGTCTACACTTATTCTTAAATTTGCATACATTCACCAATTATTTTGCTGGTACCAAACCGCATCGCCCATCATGCAACACCTGGTCATTTTCACCATGACCGCGGTATACAACATATTCAACATATGGTGTTGCGGGCCGGCCAGATATGAAATCATGGCGGCTGTGATCTTAAAGACCACCGGGGTTACCTGCTCATCAAGAGCCACCCCACAAGGGTTGGCCACATGTAGCTCCCCGAAGCAATACATAGGCGGCTTCGTGACTCACACACCGAGTCACAGGGGAAATAAAACTTACTCGTGCACCGAGCCACCCTCCCACTGGGTCGGCCGAGGGAACTCCTTTAATGTTCCAACAATGGTGGCTATGAAATATGCCATGGATGCAAATATAGATCATATGCATTTCTCACTCTATGCATCCTATTCATGCCACTCACCACACATCATCATCAACACCAACATTACCACAAGGCTTTTATTATTGTCGGCTATTTACATTAATTTAAGTCTTTGTGTGGTATTCTCATTTGTTCTCATTCATGTTTCTCACTTTATCATCTATATAAAGACTTCAATCATTCTTTATCAATCATCATCCACACTCATATTACATTCATGGTAGATACAACCACAACATCATATCATTGACCACTATACACCACCATATAGCATACCATGAATATTCTAAATGCACCAAAGCATGTTGCCAAACATACAATCCATACCACACACCACATTACAATTTCTCATAACATTTCCAACAAGGCTAACATGCATACCGATACATATGGCAATCAAATAACATTCAAATTCATGAATTCAAAACATAAGACTCCTCTCCTACCTCACGAGAAGAATTCCGAGCGATACGACGTACCTGCCTCGTCGTTCGGAATGGATCCTACATTATCATGCATATAAAATCCAAATCAATCAAATACTCAAAATACAATTGCAATTCTAATTGGTTATTATTATATCTACTAACTCACAGCATATACAAGTCATGTTATAGGTATTATTTTCCATCATTTGTTAGGCTTCGGGAATTCCTTACCATGAAGCCATACACATTAGATTCAATGGCTACAAAACAATTTTAGCCCAGCATCATAAATTACTACACCAATCAATATTCTTACACCTAATGGCTTGTATTTGCCTTCACTTACACTATCTAACTAACATTTATAACTTTCCCCAATTCTTAAAAGTTAGGGTTTCTCCAAAACCCAACAACTCTCATCAATGCCTCATCATTCTTCATTTCCCACCATCATTAATGCACCAACTACCATTAACTCCTCATAAATACTCATATTTATGGTAACCCCATTTTAGGGCATAAGCATTAAATGCTTCAACAATCACCCATTCACATGCACAACTCTACTAAATCATAACACCCCATAATATCATCATTAACCCATCCAAAAATGGTGAAAGGAGCTTACCTCACACCCAAAACAAAATGGATTCCAAGGGAAGAAAAGAGGGCTGAGAAAATGGAGGAGAAGAGGAAGAAGAATTCAGATCCAATGGTCCTCTTCCAAGCTTCTTCAGAAACGAAAATGGAGGAGAAAGCTCACCACTCAAAGTTAGGGTTTTGGAAGGAAGAAGAAGAAGGAATCAAGAAAAGGATGAAGAGAACGAGAAATGAAGAATGCATGCCCAACAACTTTAGCAAATACACGTGAATAGAAAGGGTTTTGGGCTTTTGAGTTTCTAACTTTAACTCACTCATTAAAATTTTACCGTTTTATGACTAATAGGCTCATTATTTGGGCTTAATACATCATCTGAAAATTATTCCGAACATATATTCAGACTCCCAATATTATTCTCAATAGCCCTGACCAATATCATCTCAATCAGAGATACTTGGTCTGACACCCGTATCTCAACCGGGCTCATTTTCAGCTTAACCGGTCTCCATATTTCACCAACAGTCCCTAAAAATCTTAATTTAATTATTTTCAATATTTTGGTACATTAAACAATTCACATTCAATTTGTCAATATTTATTTTCCTTAATTAATCTTCTATTTTAAAATTTTGGGATGTTACAAAAGTAATTATCTTCAATCAAAATATTAAGAGCAAGAACTTAAAATTAACATAAAGAAAAATTAAATTCCTTGAGTTGATTTTAAAAGATTAAGCTTCCATGATAATTTTTAACAATGAAAGCTAATATTAAATTAACTATAACTTTGATTATAAAAGTAAATAACAAATAATAAAATTAACTTACTTGATATTGAGGAAGGGAAATGAAAACCATAACTTGAGGGACGGAATATAGAACAAATAAATAAAGCAAGAGAAAGAACTAAAACTTAAGAAACTAAAGAAAAGATTTAGAAATGCAATGAAAACTAAAGCATGTATTTCTTATGTATCTCTTGTGTATCTTCCTTACAACTTCAAGCATCTATTTATAGGCAAGATATCATGATACTATACATTCATTTTCGGATCATTAATGCATTTTTTAAACATTGGTGGGCTTGAAATTACAATAATTCAAAAGAAGAAAATGGTAGGTGTTGAAATTCATTCTCCTCTTTATTTTCTCCACCTTGCGAGTCAAATATGACCATCTAGATGGCCGAATTTTGCAAAACCTTCAACATAAAAGTTGTAGATCTCTGTCTTATTGAGAATTTGGCACAAGAATAAGGTCATTTGGACATCTACATCACCAGATATGTGTATTTTGTTAAACTATGTCAATGCTGGTGGGACACATGAGGGATGATTGATTCAAGTTCCATTTCTTCATTTTTTTCAGATGCAAAATAACCAAATCTGATCATCATGATGTAGGCTTCTATCTTAGCTTTCCATGGGCTCCAAGATTAGCCCACTTGGATCACAAAAGCCTAAGTTATGGCCAAAACAAGGCAAGATACTCAAGATACATACAAAAAATGAAAATTGAACCATATATACATAATACTTCAATTTAACTAAACAACATAAAACTTAATTAAAATACTATTATTAAACATAGTAATTATATAATAAACCCCAAGTGTAAAACTATAAGAAGTGTATTAAAATTAATTTATCAGTGTCCCTCTTAAAGTAAAACCGCACCTATGCCAACATTAGAAGCATCACATTCAAGCTCAAAGGTCTTGAAAGGCCTTTTCTTGCTTTGGCCTCCAAAGAAAAAGAACATTCCTTTTAAGCAAGTCATTGAGGGGAGATGCTAAAGTAGAAAAGTCTCTTACAAACCTCACTAGTATCATCATGTTGTCTATGTCTACAGTTTCTATGATGCCTAGTTGTTCTTTCTCTACCCTCCCCATTTTCTAGGTTTTCTAACCTAGTAGACATGTTATTAAGTTTATCTAAAATTAACCTCATGTGTGGGGGGTTGGCTTTCTACCTCTCTCACTAGATGAAGACATGTTATAATGCAAAAATGCTAATGATGAGATACTAGTCGTTCCACTCAATTGAGTTTAACATAGAAAGAAAAATTAACACATAAAATAATCAAGAAAATAAAAGTAAAGCTTTTAGACAAGAACTAGTCATTATGCAAAAATTTAAACTAAACCTAGCATGCAAGAGCGCACTTATGCTAACTAGAAAACCATTAAAGCAAACTAGTCAAATAGTGCAAAAATGTAAACTAGGCCTAGGATATCAAATCGCACTTACACTAGTCAGAAGCAAAAGAATAAACTAAGTCCTAATCATAATTACTCCTAATCAACTAATTAAAAGAAATTTAAAGTCCAAAGTCCAATATCTCTAAAGTCCAACTACAAGGACTTAACAAAGTATCAAAATATAGATTCACAAAATACAAGGGAAAAGAAAATACAAGCTAAAGAAATAAGTCTTAATTTATTACACAAATCGCTCTCCAATACAAAAGTCTTCCAAGGTACTTCAAGTCCACCAAAATGATCCACGAAGCTACAAAAGAGACACTTGGAAACTCAAAGTAATGGTTAGCAAAAAGATAAGAGAAAGAAGATATAATGGTGTTTACACTCTAAGCTCTCAAGTGTTTGTACTCAAGGTCTACTTCTCTTTATAGTGATAGAATGCTCTAGATCAATGCTAATGGTCAAATCTCAATCCCCTCAAGATGCTACGTAAAATGGCAATGACTTACAAAGCCTTAGTCTCAAGAAGGTCAATGAAGAGAAATACTTAAATGACAAACTAGAGACAAAGAAACAAGCAAGAAAAGGCAAATTAGGAAACTAAACCAAGGAGAAAGTAATGTGACAAACTAGAATATGACAAGCAAGAAATGGACAAAATGAAAGAAGGCATATAAGAGTATCAAATATTATGACAAACTTAGAATGCAACAAAGACAAGCTAAAAATTAAATGCAAGAAAAAAGTAGCACACAAAAAGGCAAACTAGAACTCTAGAATGCTTGAAACTTTCATAAACTTTTGTATAGTTGTCCAAATGCTTTTGCCTCAAACAAATGTACAATTAGGCACTAAATGAACTCCAAAAGGTACTGCACAAGAACAAACATAGCTGCTGGATTTTTTTTTGCTATATCATGTTTTTTTTTCAACACTTTTTCACTCTTTTTAAAAAGGAAAAGGCCTAAACAATTATATGAATAAGTGGCCAAAGATCTCTTTGACTTTTTTCACTTTTTCCCTCTATTTTTCTAATCTTTTTTCTCTTTTTTTTAAAGACAATTACTGCAGCAAAACCGAATGGATAAGTTCACCTTAAAGTTCACAACAAAATAGGTAAAAAGTGGCAACTAAACAAAGTGTAAAGCAAGCATCATCTTTCAACACAAAGAGGCAATGGAAGGAAAGTTTTTATGCATCAAAAAACATCAAAATAAGTACACAAACAGCATGCAAAGATTAAGATACAGCTGCTGGAAAATAGAAATTAAACTAGAAAGACTCAACCTAAAGGAAAGCTAACAACCTACAATTAACAAGGCACAAATGTCACCTTAAAGAGAGGTGAACTTGACATTTTAGGAGCTTGTTAGGAACTTTAAAAGAAGAGTTTAAAATTCCTAATAGAGTCCAGCCACATAAAATTAGCAAAAGCAAAAGCAAAAACTCTTAGAAAACCAAAGAAACAAGCTCCACAACTAAGACAATGTCTAAGGAAACTAAAGAACACTTAAACAAAGAATCATATACCTAATAGGATACTAAATTCCACACAATATAATGAGAGTACAGATCTGGATTTACACTTCTAAAAGATTAAATGACACAAACAACTCAAGATGCAAAGAAAACACTAGAAAAGGCAAGGAAAAGCATGTTACTTGATGTAGAAGGCACCTTAAGTCAACTTTTTTTGACCAAAAATTTCTTTTGCTCCAAATTTAATGAAACTTGGAGGTTATGTTTCGGTCCTATGCAGTAGAAATATTTGTGAAGGAACTTCTTAAAAATCAAAGCCAAAAGGTGTAGATCTCAAACTTCAAGTCAGCATAACTTTTGCATTTTTTGACTTTTTAGGGATATGATGTATGAAAATTTATCTAAAGAATGAGAGGAATTCATATTTGGAATCAAAATTGCAAGAATAATACTGTACCAAAATAGATCTAAGAAAAACACAAAGAGTTGAGACTCATGATACCACTTGATGTCGAAATTTCTTCACTTCCTAGCCTTGAAATATTGGATCTTCTCTTCTAGCCTTCTTTGCTCCAAGAAAGATCCTCCAAGAGGAGATGGAAGCACATGATTTTGGAGTGGAAATAGGTGCTGGCCGAAATTCTAGATGAAGGAAAATGAAGCTTGTAGTGGAAGGAACCTAGATCTAGTTCAAGGATTAAGGAGAATATGGAAGGAAATAGAGAGGAAGGAGTGGAGTGTGGATGCCGCCACTCTCTAGAGCCTAGAGAGATAAGGAGATTATAGTCACCACATTTGGGAGAGAGTCCAAAGGATAAGACTTCAAGAGAAAGGAGCCTAGAGCTTCTACTTTGTAGAGAGAAGAGAGAGTTTCTCACTCTAAAAATGCTTAACATTCAACTTATAAGAGATTAACAAAGAAGATGAGCTTATATAGCTCTCTAGGAAATTTGGTCACCTAATGCTAACCATGGGCCTTGGATTAATTCCTAAGGCCCAATCCTAAAACCTACTAAAAATGGCCCAATACAAGGACAAATGCAAAAAGGACAAAGCACAAGTCCCAAAAGTGGCCCAAGGCTAATGGCTATCCAAAGCCCAAACTAATTCCTAAAATAAAATCCTAATATAACTAGAAATGTAAAGAATAGAAAATATTTACAAGATATGTATGGCCCAAAGAAGAGGAGGCCCAAACATCAACACCAAGCCCATTACCCTTCTGTAGAGCAAGAAAAAAGGGTAAGGGCCTTCAAGAGCTCCTCCTTGGGCTTAGGCCCACTCAAAATATCCATGGAAGAAGGTAAATGATTTTCGAGGCCTTCTCTTGCTCTCTTGGCCCTTGACCTAGTCATAGGACCCTTGAAAGCATCTAAGGAAACCTCCAAAGGGTGTGTAGGGTCTATAGCTCCTTCCTGGGTGATGGCCATGTCAGAACCGCTCCAGTAGCAATACTTAACCAATGTAAAAGAGTTGGCACAACACTTTAAGAAAGTTGAGTACAAACATATTCCTCAAGAAGAAAACACCCGAGCTGATATTCTATCTCGACTCACTAGTACAAAACAGGAAGGATCCATCGGAACCGTCATCAAAAACACATTAGCAGCACCCTACATATCAACCCTAGTCTCAGTCAATGCACTTCGGGCAGGACCCTTTAATGAGGAATCCTAGTTGGCTCTTATAGTGCGCTACATGGAAAACAAACAGCTTCCTACCGATCCTATGGGAAAGAGAAAATTAAAAAAGGACCTTCTAAACTATACTATGATAAATGGTATGCTTTAAAGACATTCGATCCCTTATTTAAAATGCTTGAACAAATCTAAACTGAGGTGGTCATGAACGAGGTACATGAAGGAACATGGGGACACTATCCTGATAGCCATAATCTGATAAGAAAAATCATAAGAGTAGGATATTGGTGGCCTTCGATAAAAATGGACACAAATTGATTATCTCAAGAAATGTGACCCATGCCAAAAGTTTACAAATTTGCACCACGTCCCAGTAGAGGAATTGCTTACCTCGACTATCCCCTTTGGGACATCCCTCGATCGACTAAGACAATCCCTACACATGGATGCCTTAACATGTAAAGTTGTAAAAATATGGGAGTTATTTTTTGTACATGAGAAACACAAACATGGTGGATCATTACATATCACTAAACTCATTAGTTCATTACATGATTCAACATCACTTTACATACTCAAATGAAACCAGGGGCACGCGGGCTCCCATAAGCAAAATAAAATAAAATACAACACGACTATCTAATACATAAGGACAACGTAAGCCTAATGACTCTTAAATCTTAAATCTAACTAAGACCCATCCCAAAGATGGATCCCACTACTGCCATTCTTCTTATATAATTCATCACCCATAATATTCCCAAACATTCTAGATAGCTTGGGGTAGGGGTGCATACTCTGGTGGAAGAGACCATGGAGGAGGCAAAGGTGAGGTAACTTTTCTTCCCTTTGAGCTACACTCTTGTTCACTTCTACATCCATGTTAGAGGCGTTGGCCACATAGCTTATGCATCCAGCTCGACTGGAAGATCTTCAGGGATCAAAGGCAATTTGCCTCAGTATGACATCTTTTACATAGCCTGTTATCCATGCTATACCAAAAATGTAAAGGTGAGACACTAGCCCTACTTGTCCCTCTCTGAATGGGAACTTCGTCATCTTTGACGTTTTCCCTTACCATGTCATCCATCATCACATAAACATCACTCAAGATCGGGCATACATATCCCCCACATATATCATTACTAGACTCGCATCATTACTAAACAACTCATCTCATACTCGTTATGAGTCTAAACTTCCCCACTATCATATATATATCAAATTCATATCAATAGTTTCCAAATGACATATTCATATGGAATTATACCCTAGTAATATGTAATCTCATCACATTGCCATGAATGCTTTAGTCATGTAGCACTACAATCATCGATGTAATATGGACTAGCCTATACTGACTAGATGCACCATCATACACAATATGCACACCATACCATCCACATATCATTCATTCACTCAATAACAAAACTCAGCTAACATGATCTACTAGTGACCTAAAGTTCACCAACATAAACTATCCTTATATATTCTAGTCAATAGGCAAGCATCAATATATATATATATAACACATCTTACCAACCCCTAATCACAAACATAACCATGATAATTTCACACATATTCACAATTATAATAAGGCATACACCTCATGGTTAGAATCATCACAAAGTTATCCATAACTAGCAATCATAATCATCAATCAATTTGTATCATCCTCCATAAATACAGTTAGTCAATCAGATGTGTTAGGTCCATTATGTATCTTTCTTTCATTTAAATCTCATGATGCAAATGGGGCCCATCAACTCATCAGCATCATCATCATCAGTAATGTCATCAACATCATCATATCACATCACTAGTACATCTATTGGGGAAAATGATCTTCGTGGAAACTAGTACGGCCGGAGTCCTTTCAAGTTCTCTGCTAAGGGTATATAGACCACAGCCCATCACCACCACCATGGATCCAATCCTCATGTCCAAGATGTGGCAACATAAACCAAAACTTATACTATACGGCCCTAGAAATGTTCGTTCACATCGAAGTACTCTGGGTAGCCATGGACTATCCAACAGCAGGTGTAAGACCGAGCTATTTATACGCCTGAACCTGAACTACTCCTAAGGCTTATTCTGAACATGAAACATGCATGTTCTCTAGTATACCCCTTACACTATAATGCAACTAGCCACGACACAACAACATCTCAACATAATGCAATGATGCATGAATGTTCATAATCTTTTACTCTTTCTTATTATCATCATTATTTTCATCATAAAGTTACCAGCTAGGGTCCCTACGTCAATGATTCATTGTCCTTAAAGGCGTAACTTATTTTTGTCTCCTCAATCATCCTTTAATACCTTAAATTTTTAGCTTTCTTTACTTTCTTAAAAACTCAAACACCTAATAACATGTTTCAAATAACATGTTTCAAATAACAAAATCTTACCCCATGTCACAAAGAGCTCATAGTCCTACACACATAATTGTTCAATCATCTAAATCACCATAAATCCCATTAAGTAAGCATTTTTCATTAATCATATGCCAAGTCCCTTACCAATGGCCTCTAGGCCAGAGCTAACCATCCATATGCAAGGCCACAAAATTTTCAAAATCATCAAGTAAAGCATGCATTTATACTTAAAAATTCTAAATCAATCATCACTCATGCATTTCACCCTCACGGCCATAAACCCCATTTTAACATGTAAACTTTCTAAATTTCCAAGGCAACCCAACATAACACAAATACTCATGCAAATTAATTTTGTAGCCATCCTCAAGTCATAACATCACCACCATGATCGAATGTAACATGCAACTAGATCATGCAGAATCAATATGTAATGCTTCCAATTTTCAAGGTTCATCACAAGAATTATACTTAAAGTCATTGATCAAGGTTTATTAGGCCTTGTATCCCCTTTTACCTTAGGCACTTGCCACGGTCTTGAATAAAAAAGAAGGTAATGGTTCAAGCTTTACCTCCAAGCTCCTTAGATAATGATCTAAAGCTCCATTGTGATGATTCATGACACTGAAAAATAAGAAAGGTTCCACCTTTCTTTTGAGATAGCTCATGGCCTTCATGGAAACAAAAAGAAGGAAGGTTCCAATTCATGTACAACAAAGAGGTCAGGTAAATATTGTAACACCCTCAGTTAACTAGGATAATCCCTTCTACTAGATCATCCTACTTAACTGAAAGGTTACGAGTTTTAGAAAAATATGGAAGTAATTTTTGTACAATATAAATACATGGTGGAAACAGAAAACACAACATATATATATATATCACTGTTATATACATCATATGGTCATATTAGAACTGTATATACCAAAACGCAGGGGCACGCAGGCTCCCATACAAAACTTGCATAACAAACAGAAAGAAAACAATAACACTCTTAATCATCATCAATCAAAGGAAAGGCTGGTCGGTCTGCTCTGAATGTAGGTTGAGACGATGCAAATGGACTGGAGATATCTAAAGGTGCTGAGTTGGTCAAGGGCTGACAAGTAGAAGGCCGAGTATCCTACTTATATCGACTATTGTAAGCATCAAATCCCCGAGTAGGTCTCTGGCCTCGACAAATATCTCTATGGGAAGCTTTATACCTCCATACATAAAGGTCCTGAAAGCATGTTGTAAGAATCTCTGGGAACGGTCCCGCTGTCATCTCTCTATAAATCTCTCCATCAAGGGTCTGTGCTTAAACTGTTGATGGGACAGGGTCCTCCATTATCCTTAACTTTAGAACATAAACATTCACTAGCTCTGTTGGGACCACCTGATCTGGTAATGGGGGAAAGATGGTTGGGTCTATGATCATGTTCACGGGCTCTACAGAACCATCTGGTCTAGTAGTGCTAGAATGATAACTAGATCAGACATCATGGCATCTACCAGGTTTGACCCGGGATACTCTAATAGGTACTCGACTGGGTCCTCATCATCTTGCTTCTTACTATCCCCTCTTGGTGATAAGGGAATGTACTCTAGAGTCGGGGATCTTAGGGGGTGATATGGCGATTCTGGAAGGAGATGAGGTCCCAAGTAGCCCTCATCTATCACTGCCTGACGACTAGCTAACTCCTCGAGTTCTTCTACGCTCAATGGTAACGGGGGTCCCCAATGCTTTGTATGACCTCCGTGTCTTTCTCGAAAGGACGCTTAACTTCCCGTGGCTGCTCTGCCTCCTGAGGCTCTTCCTTAGAGGTCTCCTTAAGAAACTCTAGATTAACTGGTAGTCGGCTCAGGACAGGTACATGTCTTACACAGAGCCTCTCGCAGTCCCTCCTAGAATGAGATTATAGTCTGAGCAAGGGTCTAAAAATAATCTGTAAGGGTGATTTCTCTCTTCCACAACATTCGATGGGTTGTCATTCATGACCTCCTCCCAAACAGGTTCTCAAAGGAACTTCTTTCATCTTGGGATCCTTACTCATTTTCTTCTAAATTGTCTATCATCACTCAGTCTTTCCTAATATTTCCCATACTCTCCCTTTCTCCATTCTCTAATTAATAATATAAAGAATTACTTATAGATAAATCATCAATCACAATCAAATACATGATCAATCAACATCACAATAAAATACAAACTCAATCAATGTTATGTACTACAATGCATGAGTTTTATTATTTTTAGTTAATCTTTTCATTAGCCAACATGATGCATCTAGGCCCAAGTCCATCTTATTAATCATCATAAACCTCATACTTATTAGAACCTGTCCTGCCTAGACTGCCCCTGGACACAACATTTCCATACTAGAGTGATTAGAGCCCATCAAGTCTGCCACACATCACATCACTGGGTACCAAGAACTCACAGGTCCTACACAAATATATGGATCCATCTCATCCCATCATCCATATCACATTGTAATAGGATTTGGCTTTACACGACCCTAGCTATACTTCTTCTTTAGTCAAAGTACATTAAGCTTGCCACGGACCGTCCAACATCAGGCGTAAATCCGAGCCATTAGATGCCCGACCCAATTATACTCCCAAGATCCTACTTGGGGATCAAACGTGAATGTTCTCTAGCGTACCTAGTGTATGCTCTAGTTTTCCACAAAAATCTTATGCAATGATGTATGTTTCACACATTTCTTTTTAATTTCCATCATTCTCGTCCCCGGTAGAGTATTTACAAATGGTGCATTTTCATTCTTATCCCTAGGTATACCTCTCCTTATTTTTATTCATCGGTGAAAGTGTTCACTAGGTTATTTAGAGTGTTGGTTAAACATAGAGTCAACTTGCCGAAGGGTGTGGGTATTTTGGGTATACTAGGTTTGGATATATATATTTACTTAATAAATCCCTATTTTATATCTAATCATTATTTTACTTTGGTAGTAACAATATGTCATTGTTACCTTTAATAATGGTCCAAAGTTTAGTCATTCCTTGATTTTACCTAAGTCTAGTGTACTAGTTTATTTCTAACTTAACCCCAATTTTAATTAATGAATATGCCTAACTAATTTTAGTACCTTAGTTGTTAGCAATATATTTTTCTATCAACTTTTAAATTATCACCTTTATTTACTAAACACTTATTCTAGTTGTTCTTAAATTCTCTCATGACTGATCTTATGTTGTTTTAATATAAACCAATTGTTCCTTTTTTCTTCATTATTGTTCAGTTACTACTTAAGGTTCTACTTTCTATACTAAACAATTAAAACATGCACTTAAAGTGTACTAAGAATTCATTATTGGTACTTTACCAAACCTACCACTTCTTTTTATCTCTGCAGTAATTTGTAATTTAAGAATTTCTTATACAGAAAGGGAGGTGGAAAAACCGACCATTATATTCAGTAAAATAGATGATGAAAATTAAATAAAAGAAATTATAATAGGTGCGAATCGATGAGATTTCTCGAAATACGTATTTTTCTAAAATTGTTCCTAGAGCTCTCAAACGATGAATCTAACTTAATTTAGCGGGGCTTACTAGAAAAATTAAACAAATTACATAAAATTGTTTGAAGATTTATAATTTAATATACAACCCAATCGAATTACAACCCAGCCCGCTATAACTCTAAAATTTGTCATTATTTTAGTAATAACTCCAAGTTTCCGTAAATTTTAACATAATGCACCAACGTCGAGGCACATTTTATGAAATTGAAGCAAACGTGTATAAACATAAAAATATAATTAAAAATGGTAACGGTAACCAAAAATTGCGTAACTTTAGATCTAGTCATTGGATCGCAATGAAACTTAAAGAGGTTACCCCCAGGTACTAAAGAAACATTATAGCGCAATTTAAAACAAGAGGAAATGAAGTGAGACTCCCTTTAGTGGAGTCACAACTAGGAGAAGGAAAAAAGGGTAGAGCTTCGGAAGCTCGCCGATTATCAATTAAACCTCACCGATCGTCATTGATCATCCTTAGAACTCTAGAAAGCTAACATGCACCCAAGAGTGTAGTAAGATGTCATGGTTTTAAGGCTGAAAGAGAGAAGAATCATCAGAAAGTCTCATACAAAAGTTCTTAATTTAACAAGGAAGGGAAGAAATATCCAAAATCAATAGTTTGAAGTGTGGCATTTACCTTGCCTTATCTAGTATACTTCACGACCAAGGATGATGGAGCATGGGAAAGCTAAGTTGTAGAATGAAGGCTTTTGATGATGAATTTGAAGTAAAAAATAGAGTTAAGCAAGAGGAATATTGCTGGATTGGTAAAGGAAATGAAGAAAGGGTTGAGTTTGTAGGTAGTCGTGAAGTAGAATGGTGAGGTCGTGAATGAAGAGGGAGGTTATGGTGGTTTTGGCGGCTGGAGGGTGGTTAAATGAAGAGGAAAGAGTTACTGGAAATGAAAGAAAAAGAGAGGAGGAGAGAGTTTGTTCTGATCGTGAAGAAAATGATAGATGAAATGATAAGTAGTAAATGAAAAATGAGTGGCTTTGGTGAGGTAATGAGAAGACATTTAGGGAGAGATGGTGGGTTGAAGTCATACGGTGGTGACACCTCACCTTCAAGGTGTTAGACAGTGATGGTTAAAGGTGTTCATGACTTTTAAGAACCAAAAACTTAGTTAAAAATAAATAGATAATAATTTGTATAGTAGAATTCTGGAAAGTTATTTAACATAAAAGTTATAGGTCTTGATTTCCTCTTCGATTTGATACATCATACGCAAAAATCTAAGGTAGGTAGCCCGAGTTATGCCTGAACCAACATAAAATGCTTCTAGAGCTCCTGAATCGGTTAGAGCTGAAAAGATAAATTTGTAATTATTTTTCCTTTAAGAATCAGCCTTTATTACCTGCTTGAAACTTGTAGGATTTTTCAACAAGGAACCATAGAAAAAAGAACAAAGTGATTCTCATATCGTATGAGAGAGATATGCAATTTTTTCTAAAATGGTGCAGTGTTGTTGCAAAAATGATACAGGTCAGTAAAGAATATGAAAACTACACAAACTGGGGGAGAATTAGCCTCCAAGGTCTACACAAAATCGTAGAGAATTTTGGTACAAAAATTATGAGACCGGGTTTGTGCGAATCAGAAATTGTATGAAAAAGTTATGTTTTTTTGAATGAACCATGCACAGATTAAAGGGATTAAATAACGGGTTTTCAGAGTACAATTACTTGGTTTCCAATTTTGGGGATGACAGAGTACAAATTGGGGTTCAAGGCTAGAAATAGAGATTATAGATCTCTTCATAACAAAGAAATTAGGATTGGAATCATTCGGTTCTAGTACCTAAGGTATGGTTTGGGCCAATCGGACCAAACATGTTATCCTTGATTTGCCACAAGAGGGTTCTAACAGGACTAATCTCCCTATAGGATTACTAGTCTCGGGCTGAATTGTCAAAACCTAATCACCGGTTGGGTCCCATAGTTCAAATATGAGAAACCCGACAGTATTTATTATTAAAATATAATATCAAATAAATAATTAAATAAATATCTAAAAATAAAACATTATTATAATTATATATAATTTTCAAATTAATTAAATATATAATATTTACCACATACTAAAATATTAGTTGAATTCTAATTTAATAATTCCATATAAAATATATATAGATAAATAATTATTGATAGAGAAATATTATAAAAATTATCAACTAATTAATACCCAATTTAAACCAAATAATCGCCATTAGTTATCTGCTAATATTAATACATTATTTCTAATATATCGACGTTATTAAACACTTATACTATCATTATACTTTTATTTCGACTTTTCTCACTTACTACGCATGTGTTAATCTCTCTATACTAGATCTCCTCATTATTTATATTCCCTCGGTATTCCTATATATCCTATTTAACATCCTACTCGCTCCTCTTCTCACTATTTGCTTATTCTAGGACACTCCAAGGAGCAGGCCGAAGCCTCAACCTTCCATAGAAAGCTCAACAAAGAGCTCTTAAGGTTTCTGAGAGTCTAGGATCCTGTCCTAAATCTCAAGGCTATTACAAATACGCATATGCAAAAAGGGTTTTGGTGGCTATGGAACTCAAAAATGGCACATGAAAATGGAGATAGTGTCTCGGGTTCCAAAGGGAAAAGGGAAGATGGTTAGGATTTTGTGGTCTCTTGGAAGAAGAAAGGGAAGCCATGGTGAAGAGGGTGAGGATGATGATGTTCGACGTTGAAAGGGGATGAAGAAATGAGGAGTGGTGGCTGGAAAGAGGTATGGTGGTGGCTAATGGTGTGTGACATCGAAGAGGGAAAAAAGAAGAAATATCCAGCAGGAACAAGACTTGGAGGGAAAAGGAGAGAGTGGAAGAAAATCAGAAAAATGGCCAAGATATTCACTTATATAAAGTGAATAAGGAAAGGATGAGTGTGGGTGAGGTTCTGAGTGAAACAAGGAAAAAAATGGTACCTAGCAATTAAATCTTGCAAGGGTTTACAATTTGGAAACCAAACAATTTAAATATAAAACATACAATCATTTGGAAACAACTTAGTTGCATGGGAAATTTAAATTTTTAGGAGACAAGACACATAAGAGATTAGAAGATTTGAAAAGAAATGATTAAGACATTTGGTATAACTTTCACATCAAAAGGTGACAAGGTCAATTAAATAATTGGAGGCAAAGCTGAAAGAAATTAAAGGAAACATTACAAAATTTAAATTTATTTTTGGGACCAAATTTTGGAAAAATGCCCAACACCAAAGTTTGAAATCTCATTTTTTTCCTTTAAAATAAGCAATAGCACATGAAAATCCGATATCGAACGAATGAGATATGGCCAAAATACAATAGGCTGCCAGGATTGGCTCCAAATCAGGCACAACAACCTTCTTTTTAAAACTAGTATAAAATGATTAAGAATTTTCAAAAATGAAAAAAATAGAAGTTTTAGATATTTTTCTCTTCTTTGAAATAAGCTAAAGCACAAAATTTTTTGATAACGGGAGAAGAATTTACAAGCAGTGTATTAATTTAAAATTGGGCCAAAATGGTAAGGAATAAAATGTCGAGGTCTACATGAAAGTTGTAGGAAATTGAATAAAGAAATTTACAGAAAAATAATGGATCAATTTTAATCACGGGAAAAGAAACTGTGACTAAAATGTTAACAGGTGCGTAGATAAATCAAGGAACTTACAAGGTGCAACCTTCTTTTTAAACCGGGCCAAATGCACAAGGAACTGGATTTTGGGCTGAACATGAACATTGTAGAGGATTTTGATACAAAAATTAGAAACAAGAACCAAGACTTTTCGACATCGGGAGAAAAAGTTGCATTGAAATCAGTTTAACAAGTGCAAAGGCGCAATATTCAAACTGGGACCAAAGGCAAAATAAAAGAGTCGAGGTCTAATCTGATTTCCAGAAAATCCAAAAATGCACATCAAAGGTATTTTTAATCAAACATCAAGGACCCAGAGCATTCTTCTTACCTCAAGTCCTCTGGCATTTCTTGTTACTCGACCTAGTTCCTGGTTCTGCCATTAATGCGATTCTCTGACGAGCACGTCCTTCAGGATATTTACTAAGATCTTTATTATAATTACAAAAACTATATCACCATGTCATGTTATTAATTGACATCATATCAAGTCACTCATGTTATTAGAATGAATTACTTAAATAATTACCAAAATAATCATCTTCCATCATATTTATTCTATTTATCCCATTTAATCATGAAATATTTATCAAGTAATCATTACATGCATGTTATTATAATTCATCATTAGACCACCTTACATAATTGGGCCTCTCTGCCCTTACAGATACCATATATATGCTGGCCGCAGCCTAGAAAATCATCAACTATTAAGCATCACATCACTGGTCGCAGTCACAAACACACACAAATAACCTTAAATAGCAACAAAACACAACAAATGGCCCTACAAGCCTTTCCTGAAATGGTCGAGATGTTACATGCTTGTCCTTCTATCAATGAGGGATTAATATCCTTGGCCCATTCCCAATGGCCTAGGGCGGATCAAATACCTCATTATTGGTATGAATTATTTAACCAAGTGAATAGAGGTTGAAGCTGTAGTCCATATCACATCCGTAAGAACATGACAGTTTATACATGAGAACATCATCACCAAATTCGAAGTCCCTGGGCATATTATAACTAAAGACGACACCTAGTTCACTGATGAGAAATTTATGGAACTTCTCCCGGTCTCAACATCCAACATGTATTTTCTTTCGTCGAACACCCTCAGACGAACACCTAAGCCAAGATGTTAAATCAATAAATCCTTAAAGGACTCAACAAAAGATTAGGTGAAGCAAAAGGGGAATGAAGTAACTAGTTATGCCACATCCTGTGGGTATACCAAACTATAACATATTTTTCCATGAGAGAATCACCATTTTAACTACATATGAAGTAAAAGCAGTTATCCTTATAGAGCTTAGTCAACCATCTGCTAGTGTTTAACGATTCTCTTAACTCAATAACCAAGCATAATATCAAAATGAACTTGATGGACTTCATTAGTTACGTGAGATGGCATTTATTCGGGGTTAGGCTAATAAGGCCAAAGTAGTTTTCTTATATAATAAGAAGGTCTAACTCCATTGCTTTAATATCAGACATCTAGTGTTACGACAAGTTACCATCGGGAACAAGTTTGGTCATCAAGGAAAACTATGCCCTAATTAGAAGGCACTATATCAAATCTCCGAAGTCACCCCAAGAGAGGCTTACTGGTTAGAAACTTTGGAAGGAGATGTTAGCAATGTACAAAATCTTTGGGTTTATTATAGTTGACTGACATCACTAGCCTATACTCTTTTCCCTTACTTTAGGCTTTTCCCTATTGGATTTTGCCTAATGAGGTTTTAATGAGGCACGCAGGCCAGTCTAACTTGATGTATTTCAGAATAACAAAAAATTATTATTATAATGCTTCTTATTTTCTTACTGGTATCTAACATCATCCTGACGAGTGGAAAAGTTTATCACCTACTAAGAGTGATTGACCAGACCCTATTGAAAGGCAACATTATCCCACTGAAGTGAAAAGTCAATCACCCGTTAAGAGTGATTAACCAGACCCTCAATAAGTGGCAACTAACTTTTATAAAATACACAACAATCAACTCGATATAAGGATGACTTGCCAAAGAAACTCATGACTTCTACATTATCAACCGATGTGGCACTTCCGTGAACACTTAGGTAAAGTTTGCAACCTTATAATACTCACAATACCGATATATAAAGTTTACTTAACGTATCACACAATTTGATTTACATTGTCGGGATCATACAATTCTAAACAAATTAAGTAAAGTTGGTTTTTCTTTATATACATATTACAGTTTGAGTAAGTAAATAGAACTTAGATATTTTATCAAAAGAAATTCCATTATTCTCATAGGAATCATAGGTCTACTACCTGAAATGCAAAAGTTGTAAACAAAATAAAGGGCGCTATGACCTTACAAGATTCCTATAATAACAAAAACTATGCACAAAGCCTATCCCGACATAAGACACTAAAACAATAATAAGAAAATTCATTACACGATAGGAGCAGTAGAGGGACAGTCACTCTGGTTGGTGTTTTGATCATCATTTACCTCAGTACAACCAGGGGACTTATGTGACATCTCAGATATTTATAGAAATTTTGTGTAATGAGAAAATATTAAAAATTGTTTTTAGGGATTTATTTGATAATTTTTAAGAATTATTGGTTAATTTAAAAGGTGTGATTAGAAGAAGAGAAGTTTAATTGTAAAGGGAATAGAGAAATGACCGGTTGAAGAGGTTACCAGTTGGAAGTGACCGGTTGAGAAGGTAACCGGTTGCCATGAGTTTAAATAATGGTTTCCTTCTCTTTCTTCAATCATTTGCGTAATCATTCATTCTCTTTCACGTGAAGAACTTCTGCTACTTTTCTTCTTCTTCCTCCATTGATTGAGAGCTATAAGCTTGGAAGGAAGGTTCATTTTAAAAAGTTGTGACAGAGGTTTTAAGGTAAGTCCTTTGAACCGTTTAAACCTCTTTCCTTTCTTTTCTAGACCGAATGGTCATGTGTATGGAGGAGGGTACTATTCCGATCCCACTCCTCCTGGCAGTAAGCCTATAAATGGCCCTTGACCGTGTGGATCAGGGTGTGATGTTAATGAACTTCACGTTCCAAACCCGTAGGTGGTGGAACAAACGCTGGTGGAATGTTTAAAGAAGTTGCTGCTGGAACGGAGGAGGAACAGTGAACTCAGAAACTGCTGATGAGTAGAACAGAGGTAAAGGGGGTGTTCAGGTTATAATTAATTAGAATAGGACATACTATCCGAGTCAATATAATGACTGAACTGAGTGAGAATTGATATTGAATGAAAACCGTATGAATATGTATATGAATGTATGTATGGATGTGCACACCGATCAGTTTAGGAACGTGTGTGTATGTGTAAGTGAAGAAATATTTGATGTTGTTGCTGAATGAAATTTGAGAATGTATGAGTATGCATGTGTGAGAGCACCGATCAGTTTCTGATCGTGTGAGTGGTGTATTCCAAGTGAAATGGAATTATTTGATGCTGTGATGAAATGATGCTGAGTGAAATGTATATGCATGTATATGGACACCGATCAGTTGAGGATCGTGTGTGTATGTGCAAATCTGATTGAAATTTAAATGATGCTGTGACAATCGGTATTTGGTGTTAATGTGGAGTCGGGTTTGACAAGCAGGTCACCCGAGTGATGTTGTTAATGGCCACTTATGTGAAATGTGAATATATGATGAGGTGGTATGGGACGACCGACGGTATATGTTACCCTCGTTTTTGGCTTCAGTGGTCAAGCAGGACCCACTTGAGCTACCCAGAGGTCTATGACCCAGTGGTTGATGGGGAGTCAAGGAGGACTCGGTGAACCAAGCAGGGTTCACGGGGTGTCAAGTAGGACCCCCAGCTAGGGATGGAAATGGGCCAGGCCGTCCGTCGGGGGCCTATGGCCCGGCTCATTTAAAGCCTACATAGGCTAGGCTTGTCAGGCTAGAAGGCCAGGCTTAGGCTTTTAAAAATGCCTTTTTAACTAAACAGGCCAGGCTACAGGTTTTCTGAAAAGTCTTTGAAGCCTAACAGGCCGGCATATTTAATTAAATTAATTGTTAATTAGTTACATATATAATATTTATAACATAAACTAATATATATATATATATATTACATATTTACATTTATATAATATAAATTAATATTACAAGTTTACAATTTAAAAAATTAGGAGGGAATGGAACACAAATTTTTTTTAGGTTGGTTTTAGCATTTTAAAAGTTTCACTATAAACAGGCTTTTAAACAGGCCAGGCCTTCAAACAGGCCATAACAGGCCTTAAAAAAAGGCCTATGACAGGCTAATAGGCCAGACTCAGGCCTTAAAAATTTGATGTAGGCCAGGCTCAGGCCTTTCAAAGCCCGGCCTTGCCTAGCCCATTTCCATCCCTACCCCCAGCTGAAGGTCGATCCTTTGAGTATCCAGATACTGTGTCAATTTTGCTGAGTCAGTTGTGATAATTGATGATGTGATAATTTGCTGAGTGCAATTGGTTTTAATTGTCGAATGAAAGTTGAAATAATTGCTGAGTGGTTATATTAACCGAGTGATAAGTTGGCTATAATTGCTGAATGAGAATTAAAATGTTTACTGAATATTTGATGTATTTGCCGAGTGTAATTTCGTAACTTTGTCGAGTGATTGTTATATTTTTCGAGTGGAAAGGTTGTTATGTTTACCGAGCGGAAGATACTTTCTGAATGACAAAATTGAATAATTTGTTAAAATGACTGTTAATTGCTATGAATGTTGAGTGAGTAAATTGCCGAGTGAGAGTGTTTTACCGAGTGTGAGTTAAAAGCTGAGTGAAATGTGAAATTGAAGATAAAGGAATTGGACGGAGTTTGTATTTGTATTTTATTTAAATTCCGTTCTAGATTAATTATGATGCTAAACGCTCACCCTTGCTGTGGTTTACATTTTTAGTAACCAGTGACAGGGAAGAGGTCGGAGCCATAGAGGTGCATCAAGCGGAGAATTGATGCCAAGGCACCGAATGAATTTGAATGATTTGTGTAATATATGTATATAATAAGTTTTCTGAGTGTTTGATGCTACAATGTATTCTGGTTTGAATTAAAATTGAATCGGTGTTTATTTTATGAGTTATTTGCATTGCTGTAGCATGGTTAATTATCTGGCAAAATTAGCCGAGTGGAATTATTCCTTATCCAAGCGAGGGCCTATTGATTTGATGCTCATTTGAGTATCCCTCATTCTTTCCAAGAGAAGAATAACCGAGAGACCCACTTCCGAGTGGAAGATTAGGGTGTCTTCGATTGAGCAATGGTTAAGACTCCGAGTGTAGAAAGATGAGAGTGTTTCTGAGTGAAGGTCAAAGTGATTCCGAGTAAGGATATGAGTGAACCTTTTCTGAGTGGAAGTTAAGCTGTCCCGAGTGAGAGATGACCAAGTGAGGGAATTAATTCCGAGTGAACCCTGACTGTTTCTTTTTTTCTGCTGTTTTTTAAATCTTTTATTAATGGATGTATTTCTGATCGGTTTCAGTCGAAATTCACTATTTTAAGTATTATTTTACTATTTAAAATGTATTTAAGAAAAGTAAATATTATTTTATTAAAACCGAATGGATTTTTATTTAAACGTGAAAAATTATTTTGGAAAAATGATTAAATTGACACGGGTCGTCACAGTTGGTATCAGAGCGGTTCTTTCTAGAGCCGAGTGGTTGGGCGAACCGAGTGGTTATGTTTTCCATTTCATTGCATTGTATTTCTGGTTGTTTGTGAAGCTTGGCATCACTCCCTTGACACTCCAGTGGCGTTGTGTTTTATGTGAGGTAAATATCCGACTCCCTGGTAGAGTATTGGTTAATGGTGAAGTGTTTATTCATTATATAATTATTCTATGGTCGGGAAGCTAGTTCTGATAGAGGGGATGGTTTCCTCTCGGAATTTTCTAAATTGATGAGTAGGACCGAATCAGGTCCCACTCTTGGTAAATTCCTGAAAAGGAATCCCCCTGCTTACAGAGGAGGGCACGATTACGGTGGGATGTGTGTTTGGATACGGGAAACCGAGTAAGCTTTTGAGTATTCCGAGTGCTCGGAGGAGCATAAGGTGCAGTTACAACTTATCAGTTGAAGGAGAGGCTAGGACATGGTGGTCTCGGACTAAGGTACCGATGAAGACGACGAGTGAGTCATTAGCGTGGGCGAATTTCCGAGAGTGGTTTCTTGTTAAGTACTTCTCGGATAATTAGGAAATTCGAAAGAAAATGGAACTTGAGGTTGGGACAGGGCCGAGTGTTAATGGTCGAGCACACTGCTAAATTGGATGAGCTGTGTGGTTTCTATCACTCTTTCTCACTGAGAGGAACCAAGAGTAGTAAGTATGCCAAGTATGAAGCAGGATTGTGAATTAGAATTCACCGTCTGATTATGCCAATTGAGATTTGGAATTATCCAACTTTGGTGAACAAGGATATACTGACCGTGGAAGTGTAAGTACAGAGGATCCTTCAGTCGGAAGATAAAAGGTCGTGAAGGCAAGAGGATCCAGTTGTAAGAAAATGGATCGGTTCTTTCGTGGCCGTAAGTTTTCCACTGTCTTCTTCTCTTTTGGTCGGATTTCTACTAGCTGATCTGGTAGTCAGTCGGATAGCCGAGCGTGCTATAGTTGTGGCTGAGCTATATTGTGAAACACTCCGACTGGACAAATCATTTGTTTCCAATGTGGACAACCGGGACACCTTAGGCCCGATTGCCCACAGAGGCAGCAACCGAGTAGCCTGGTAACCGAGCCAACGCTTTTAGAACTCGGGTACTAATTTTCTGAGAGGAGGAAATAGGAATAGTAAGTGCGATGATAGCTATGAGTTTGTCGGAATAATGGAGTTGGACATTTCATAGAATGAAATAAATGGATGGATACTTTGATATGATTGTTCTTAGGAAGGATGAACCCCTATACATTTCTACCTGGTCAAGATGACGATTGATATTAGTTGTTCATTCGGGTGTTGAATGTACTTGATGGATGAGTAATAGCTGATGCAAGTTAGCAACGTTGTAAGAAGGTTAACTTTTTAGGAAGGATGAGCCTCCTGTAGTGATTCTATAAGATGGTTTAAATAAACGTTACTATTATGTCATGTCCAAGTTGTTAGACGATTGATTAATGGACATTGGGAGAAATTCTGAGTAGGTAATGAGGGACAGTGTAATAATGTTGAATAAGTGGAAGGTAATAGCCGAAGGGTAGTTAGTAATAGTTTTTAGTGAGAATAATTAATAAGGTGAGAATTCACTCGGAATTGATTAAGAGAAAGAATTGTATGAGTGGTGGTCGAGCGAAGTATATATATATATATATATATATATATATATATATATATATATATATATTGGACTATTGTGCATATGATAAGGAGAAGTAGTGAATGAAGGACATGGGACAAAGTTGAGCAGGCAGATAATAAGAATAAAGGGAAATTTTACCTAGTCGTTTAGACTTTGCACGGATATTAATGTTACATGGGAATCATAATGGCTGGACACCGTGGGTTCCTTTTAACATTAATTCTTTGTGAAGTTGCCAATAGGCATAGATGAATGGATTAGGATGTAAATAGTTGTATGTCGATCGGTGATATAGATAGTTGGACTGTATACCCAACTTTTACCTGGCTTAACTATGAAGTGTTGAACACTTGAGACTGATCACCTCAGGTAGTTGCACTAGTGGTTGAGGTCGTGTGAAGTTGGGGAGACAAATGTGTTTAAGCCAATCTTGGGTGATCGGATTTAGAGAAGAGAGGCGTATGATTCGTATTTTTGAAGTCGGTAAATGGTTAGAGATGAAGAACAAATAGAGCTAAAATTTGGTAACTGACGAATGATGAGTATAGAGAAGTAAATATTGTGACGTGGTAGTCGGTATGAATTATTACTAGATTTTGGGGAGAAGTGATGACCTCAGGTACACTGAGTAGAGAATTTTCGAGTAAATCATGTTGGAGACAAGACCTTCCGGGTGAAGAAGAATTTTGCTCGAATGAGACGCTTGAGTGAGACATTTTTGAACAAATGACCGACTGGAGTATCTCCGAGTTGTGTCTTTCTGAGTGAGGTGTCTCTGAGTGTGGTACTTCTGAGTGGGAAGACACCAAGTGAGACATTTCTAAGGGGATAGTGTCGTGAGCCACTACTGACTTCTAAGTGGTCTGGCACCGATTGGTGCATACCAAGTGGGTCTTTTTCTAGAGGGAGAGTACTTCTGGATAGAGAATGAGGAACTTCAAATGAGTATACTCCTGAGTGAATAGTTCCCGAGAAGAGTAAATATCCGAGTGGTGAATTCATTTAATTCGTACTCGGGTCCATAATTAAAGTTGTTGAGTCTTTGCTCGGGGTCGTCTTCGAGACTGTCTTTGGATCCGAGTGTTACTCTAAAGAGGTAAAGATGTGGAATTAATCAAAGGCAATGATGGAATTTGGAAATTCCGAGACCGAGGGGTGGAGCCTGCAAAAGGTGATTTCAGGCAAGCCGTGCTAACTGGAGCACAGAAGTTCTTTTAGATATTCATCACAGTATTACAAAGATGTGTCACGATTTGAAGAAGAAATTCTGGTGATTGGGAATAAAGAAGGTAAAAACCGAGTTAATCTAAGAGATGAATGAGCAAGTTGCTCTAAACCGAGAGAAAATGAAGATTGCCTAAGACCGACAGAAGTTATTATGACAATCGGCATAAACCCCTAGAGTTTCAGACGGGTGATTTTGGGTTCTTGAAGGTTCCACCGACTAAAGGTGTCGGTCGGATATTGATGAGCCAAAAGCTTAACCCAAGATGTATCGGACCATATCAAATATTGGAAAATCGGTAATGTTACTTACCGACTGGATCTTCCCAGTTCGTTAACTAATCCATAATGTGCTTCATATGTCACAACTCCGAGCGTATATTCCGAGTGATTCGATGATTGTGCCGAGTGACTCTATCGAATTGAAAGAAGACCTGACGGTGGAAGTTTCACTGATCGGTATTGAGAAGTATCGGATCAAACAACTAAGGAACAAAGAGGTGCCATTAGTGAAGGTGAAATGGCAGAATCTGAATGGGGTAACCTACAGATGGGAATTAGAATCGGACATGAGAAGGGTGTACCCTAATCTTTTTCAGTAGCTGTGTTGATTTTGGGGATGAAATCCCTTTTTAGGGGGGTGGATGTGACATCTCGGATATTCATAGAAATTTTGTGTAATGAGAAAATATTAAAAATTGTTTTTAGGGATTTATTTGATAATTTTTAAGAATTATTGGTTAATTTAAAAGGTGTGATTAGAAGAAGAGAAGTTTAATTGTAAAGGGAATGGAGAAATGACCGGTTAAAGAGGTTACGATTGGAAGTGACCGGTTGAGAAGGTAACCGGTTGCCATGAGTTTAAATAATGGTTTCCTTCTCTTTCTTCAATCATTTGCGCAATCATTCACTCTCTTTCACGTGAAGAACTTCTGCTACTTTTCTTCTTCTTCCTCCATTGATTGAGAGCTATAAGCTTTGAAGGAAGGTTTATTTTACAAAGCTGTGACAGAGGTTTTAAGGTAAGTCCTTTGAACCGTTTAAACCTCTTTCCTTTCTTTTCTGGACCGAATGGTCATGTGTATGGAGGAGGGTACTGTTCCGATCCCACTCCTCCTGGCAGTAAGCCTGTAAATGGCCCTTGACCGTGTGGATGAGGGTGTGATGTTAATGAACTTCACGTTCCAAACCCGTAGGTGGTGGAACAAACGCTGGTGGAACGTTTAAAGAAGTTGCTGCTAGAACGGAGGAGGAACAGTGAACTCAAACTGTTGAGGCATAGAACAGAGGTAAGGGGGTGTTCGAGTTATAATTAATTAGAATAGGACATACTGTCTGAGTCAATGTAATGACTGAACCGAGTGAGAATTGATATTGAATGAAAACAGTGTGAATATGTATATGAATGTATGTATGGATGTGCACACCGATCGGTTTAGGATCGTGTGTGTGTGTAAGTGAAGAAATATTTGATGTTGTTGCTGAATGAAATTTGAGAATGTATGAGTATACATGTGTGAGAGCACCGATCAGTTTCTAATCGTGTGAGTGGTATATTCCGAGTGAAACGGAATTATTTGATGTTGTGATGAAATGATGCTGAGTGAAATGTATATGCATGTATATGGACACCGATCAGTTGAGGATCGTGTGTGTATGTGCAAATCCGATTAAAATTTAAATGATGTTGTGACAATCGGTATTTTGTGGTAATGTGGAGTCGGGTTTGACAAGCAGGTCACCCGAGTGATGTTATTAATGGCCACTTATGTGAAATATGAATATATGATGATGTGGTATGGGATGACCGACGGTATATATTACCCTCGTTTTTGGCTTCAGTGGTCAAGCAGGACCCAGTTGAGCTACCCAGAGGTCTATGACCCAGTGGTTGAGGGGGAGTCAAGCAGGACTCGGTGAACCAAGCAGGGTTCACGGGGTGTCAAGTAGGACCCCCAGCTGAAGGTCGATCCTTTGAGTATCCGGATACTGTGTCAATTTTGCTGAGTCAGTTATGATAATTGATGATGTGATAATTTGCTGAGTGCAATTGGTTTTAATTGCCGAATGAAAGTTGAAATAATTGCTGAGTGGTTATATTAACCGAGTGATAAGTTGGCTATAATTGCTGAATGAGAATTAAAATGTTTACTGAATATTTGATGTATTTGCCGAGTGTAATTTCGTAACTTTGCCGAGTGATTGTTATATTTTCCGAGTGGAAAGGTTGTTATGTTTGCCGAGCAGAAGATACTTTCTGAATGACAAAATTGAATGATTTGTTGAAATGACTGTTCATTGCTATGAATGCTAAGTGAGTAAATTACCGAGTGAGAGTGTTTTGTCAAGTGTGAGTTAAAAGCTGAGTGAAATGTGAAATTGAAGATAAAGGAATCGGACGGAGTTTGTATTTGTATTTTATTTAAATTCCGTTCTAGATTAATTATGATGCTGAACACTCACCCTTGCTGTGGTTTACATTTTTAGTAACCAGTGACAGGGAAGAGGTCGGAGCCATGGAGGTGCGTCAAGCGGAGAATTGATGCCAAGGCACCGAATGAATTTGAATGATTTGTGTAATATATGTATATAATAAGTTTTCTGAGTGTTTGATGCTACAATGTGTTCTGGTTTGAATTAAAATTGAATCGGTGTTTATTTTATGAGTGTATTTACATTGCTGTAGCATGGTTAATTATCTGGCAAAATTAGCCGAGTGGAATTATTCCTTATCCGAGCGAGGGCCTATTGATTTGATGCTAATTTGAGTATCCCTCATTCTTTCCAAGAGAAGAATAATCGAGAGACCCACTTCCGAGTGGAAGATTAGGGTGTCTTCGATTGAGCAATGGTTAAGACTTCGAGTGCAGAAAGATGAGAGTGTTTCTGAGTGAAGGTCAAAGTGATTCCGAGTAAGGATATGAGTGAACCTTTTCTGAGTGGAAGTTAAGCTGTCCCGAGTGAGAGATGACCGAGTGAGGGAATTATTTCCGAGTGAACCCTGACTATTTCTTTTTTTCTGCTGTTTTCTAAATCTTTTATTAATGGATGTATTTCTGATCGGTTTCAGTCGGAATTCACTATTTTAAGTATTATTTTACTATTTGAAATGTATTTAAGAAAAGTAAATATTATTTTATTAAAACCGAATGGATTTTTATTTAAACGTGAAAAATTATTTTGGAAAAATGATTAAATTTGCGTGGGTCGTCACAACTTACACTGCCTAAAAATTTTCTTTTCATCATCTGGTAATTGGATGAAGCGAAATGACTCATCCGCTAGTTCATACTCTTCCCCGTTGACCTTGATCATTAACTCACCTCAACAAAATTTATTACAAAAACAAATTCTATTAAGGTTAAGTGAGAGGTAATGGTCTCAATATACCACCTGACAGACAATATAGCTGAAGGACTTCACTACAGGATGCCTAAATAAGTGCATGTCGGTTTGGTAAGTAGAGTCCTTATGCTTTAAATCTTTTTGCAGCCCCTCCTTCTTGGTTTCGAAGTTTGTTTTTTCTTTCCTTAAGTGCCCCACCTTTTTTTTGAGTCGCTTCACTTCTTCCTTCATCTCTTCCTCCCCGATCTTCAATTTTGACACTATCGCCTCTAAACTAGTGTTCTTCTGATTCAACTTCTTGAGGCGATGTTGGATCTTGCCCTAGTCTTCTAGCACCTAGACATTCTTCTGGCGAAGGCAGTCAATCTCCACCATGGACCATCGGTAGCAAAGGAGTAGCAGATGGAAAGGATCTTCAAAGAGACCACACCGCTCCATAGAGGGTGTAATTTAGGTCCTTAATGCTCAATCCATCCTTAAGATCGAAAAGGAGAGTGAATTCTTTTTAAGCTCCCCCGTTGGCCTCAAGCGAGTGAAGATAGTCTTCACCGCTCTCTATGTCAAAGGAGATGATAACAGTTTCTGCCTCAACCTGCCTACATCGTCTTTCTCTATAGTTGGGGTTGGCCTGCATCGTTTTTCCCTTTTTTCAAGATCCCTTTGCTACCTCCTAGTCTATTTTTTCTTCTTTGGGATAGGGTGGTGTTGTATAAAAGGATAGAAATCTTCTTTGCCTTCTTCTTTAGCTAGGGTGGGATTTGATTCTTGACGACGAGGTTAGTGTTAACTGCCCCTATTATTCTTTGGAACTGATCTAGCGCATTTCCACCCATGCTCCCTGTCAAAAATAACAATGAAGAAGATTAGATACTGATCAGTGTCTAGTTTGCATTAGTTTTGAGGGTTTTTTATTTAATTTTTTAGTTTATTTGTAATAGCTTTAAACCTTAATCCCATTTATTTTCTTCTATGCCACACATACTACTCTAGTATTCCTGTTTTGTAGAAAGTATTTTGTTTTAGCTTCATAACTAAGGAAACAAGAGACATATAATGAAGGGAATTGAGTCCAGATCACCTAAAAGCATGAAAGTGAAACCATATCAACCCTTGGGATGCATAATGGAAAAGGATACTCAAAGAAAGTATTCTGAGAACATTTTAGTAAAGATCAGAGAAATCCATTGCCAGTGGGAAATTCCCACTAGTCGTGGATCCCACTAACATAGGCCCTCATGCATAAAAATGGAGGCAAAGAAGTCCATTGGCTATGGATTTTTCCCACTAGCCGTGGACCTTGCTAGAAAATTTAATTGGGGGCAGAGAAAAAACCCACTGGCAGTGGAAAATTCCCATTGGCCGTGGTTCTTGCTACCTGAAGGAGAAAATTGTGAGTTTCTGGATCCCTGACATGATCCACTAGTCGTGAGTTTTTCCACTGCCAGCGGGTTTTGCAGGTTCAGTGATTTCTGGGTTTTGTGGGGCAGTTTCTGAAAGAAATGAAAGAAGAAACGTATTGGAATCAAGATAGACAAATTTGGAGAGACTTTTGGGAAGTAAATTAGAGAGCTTTTCTCAAGGGGATTGGCAAGAGATCAAGAGATTAACATTGAAGAACGCCAAATTGCTGAATTTAGGAAGAAGAATTTGAAGACCAGTGAGAGCTTGTTTCTTTTTCTTTATCTTTTCTTCGCATTCTCCTTTAGGATTGTGTAACTTTCTAAATATGATTCGCATTATGGGTTGTGTTGAATTGGGCATGTGTAACTAAACTCCAATCTTGGGTTTAGGGCGTGACATGATTAGTGTATTGAATTGAACTGGAAATCTTTTATTTATGGAACCCTAGTTTCTATTCAATTTCTATGAGTGCTTAATGCTTTTGATGATCTAGACATAGGCTTAATTGAACTTAAACGCTGGGGTAATTGAGAGATTAAGTGGTTGTTTGAACGCATGAAATTGAACTTACCGTTATGGGTCATGGAAGTGAGCATGACACTTTGAGGTTGAAAAGGGATTTAACTGTTCTTAATGAGTCCGTATAATAGATTAAATGTTGTTCTTTATTAATTGGGCATGTTAATGTTGTTCTGAAAGGAAAGCGTTAATTAATTTAGGAAAGCTTTCCTTAGAACAGGAATTCATAAACAAAAAGGCCTTAGGTGAAATCAATACATGACGCATTCACATACCTGAATCCCAAGAGTTTAATCATCATTTGATCTAATTCAAGGCGAACGAATCTTATTTTTGAAATTTCTTATTTATTTGAATTTTCTTTACTAGCTTTTCTGCATTCAAAGCCATTTTTATTGAATTTTGTCTAGATAATTGAAACATGATTAACCAGTAATTGGGCACAATCCCTGTGGGAATGGTTTTTTATTACTGCGATACCCTGTGCGCTTACGGTTGGCTATCAGATACCATCCATAAATATTCTGACTAAGATAAATTAAAACATAAGCATATTACCCAAAATGGCTAGATATTTTGTCCTTTTCTCAATTGAACCAAGAAGAGCTAAGCATTTCAAGGGACCGACTTGAGATATTTCATGTAAAGCATCAACCACTAACCGTGATCCCTCTCTCAGCTTATTGTCCTCCCCCGCTAATGGACGTTTTATGAATATGGTTACTATCCGGTGGTAAGTTCCACTATCTAGTTGTAGTATATGTAAAAACAGAGTGTCATTTCACTAGGATACAGTATTTTAAATAATGATTCGTTGTTACCTTAGCATAAGTAAAAAGTTGTTTTCATTAACATACTAGAATTTAAAAGAACTGAACGTAAACAAACATTAGTTGAAACAAGCAGTAAAAGATACGGACTATCAAGTGATAGAAGTTGGGATCGGACTTCATCTATCTCGCCCTTCAGTACACTGTATATATTTATATATAACGGTTTTCAAACTATTGCTTTTTACGTCACAATCTTAAGTCATTCGCATTGATTCCTCGACTACAAAATCCATAAGAATATTCTTAAATATGTTGATTCCTCAATCACATTAAGAATATTCCAGCATTAAAAGTGATTGTTTCGATGTTCGTTTCATTGATTATTATTCCTAATAATCAATGTGACGAGCGTTCCATTTAGATCCATTTTCACAAGCTATTTTCCAATATTCAAACAAAAATCAAAATCAAGAAACTATTTCCCAATAGAATCAAGCATTAAGCATAAAATGGAAAACCAAAAGCGATATGGTCGTGGGTGACATTGCTATCAGCAGCGTGAAAATGGACGAGTCTGATATAAAGAAGAACGTCGTTTGTAGGGGCTGTTGTCGCCCTTCCCTCTGAGATTATCCCATCTCAGAAGATGGAGTCACCCTAGCGATAGACGACCTCGGTGTAGCCAAAGTGGCTTCCCTAGGGCCCTTCCTAACCCACCTACGCATATGCACTTATGACAAATGTGGTTTTGCCCGATTTCCCATAGATGACTATGGCGATGGCTAAGATAGGATCTCTACTAAATTATCACTCATGTGGTCGTCTCCCTTATCCTAGTTTGACATTTTATAAAAATAAAACAAGTGCAAAATCTTATGAAAGAGTCGGGATAGAAAGACTACCTTGGGGTTCTTTACGAGTTATTTTCTTGGTACAAGCCAAAGGGATATCAGTTGCTAACAGAAGAAAGGCAGAGTTATCGTGGTCAAAATTTTGAGTAGCTTATCACTCAGCCTTGGGCTTTTATTTATAGAAAAACTTAAGGGCAATGGGCCTGAAGGTAAAATAAAGTGACATGTGTCACTTCAATGGGCTGGGGGCAAATGATTTGGGCATAATACCGACCCAGGCCCCAAAGTAAAACATCGGTACCCATCCAATAAAATGACACCGATAGCAAAAGGATCCGATATGACTCCACGAGCATGCAATCCAATCTTTCCCTACCTAAGTCAATTAAGACCGGTTTTGAGGAACCCAAGATTGTAAAGACATACCAGATCAAAAGGTTACAAGTATGGTAGAAAAGATTGAGCATGATGGCCTTTTTTGTACCAAGTAGGCTGGCAGTGACAGACGCCATACCAGGGTTTGTCCCCTTAACACACACCTACAAGTACCCTTAAGCTTCAGAGTATCCTTGTAGGTAACACCAATATTCACCTCCAACATGGAATAACGATGAACATCCCAAACCTCAAGACTTGAAGACTTTGAGCTCCCACTAAACTCAAAGATATATAATACTGATCACACTAGACCTGTGTAATATCGAGTGAGTAAGAGGAATCAATATCAGATACTTACCTCATAACTTTGTTCCTTATACGGACGATTCAAATGCATCAACAATAGCCCCCGAAAGAAAAATGATTTAATTGCTATGTATAAAAGGATTTTCTAAAACGAAAAGGCAACAAATAAAAAAAATTGCTAACCATTTATCCAATACTACCTTTATCTCTTAATATAATAACCCCTTGTAGAAAGAAAGTAAGATCTATTAGTTTCAATAATTATAATAGTATTTTTGGTAAACTAATATAATTTATGGAGAACTTCTAAAATTAGTTGACAGATTGTTATATTTAGTGATATCGATAAAATCAAGAGACAGGAAGGAAAAAAGAAAATCAAAAGAAGTCTGCGCTTAGGAGACAAGCGTGAAGCATAAAAAGGCAGTGCACTAGACGAGCAGGAGGAGATGGCGGGTCCCACACTACCAATTTGCATGTGATCATCCACTACACATACCGACTAGAAGCAGCTTCACTACCGTTGTTAATGACGGCTAGAGTGAGGTCTTAACGTCCCTTCATTTTAAAGCAACTCTAGAGACACCAACCCACTCATTAAATGTGTGTATTTCTGTATATATATCCACCAAATTGCATATTCTGTTTCCGGACCAATATTCAGCCATATTACACTTGATTTAAAGAGTTAAAGATAAAACCCATTTATGTATTTTATATTTGAAGTAGGACAATATTGTTATATTAAAAAAAATACAGGATTTAATTGCAATATCCCAAATACAAGATTATTTTTAATAATATTTTATTATTGCTGATAAAAAAAATTATGATAATATCAAAGTATTCGATAGTTACATTTGTCAAATTCGCATTTTATTAGAACTTATTGCAATAAATTTACCAGAGACATTCTCATAATAAGATGACTTATTTTAACAGTAACTCTCGAAAAGTTTTTGTATTTTTATACATCTAGTATAACTCATAGAATTATAGGCCGTAAAATTCTTCTTATCCTGATTTAATAGTAATGCATTTAAGACTCATTTAAAACCTTAGATCAAGCTAGAATAACCCCTCACGAGACACAGCGTTACTCTACTAAATAACTTTTATGTATATACATTAAATTTGACAAATCTAACAGTTAAATAATGATAATAATATGATCATTGTGCTAAATTTGAGGAAATGGATATTTATGTAATTTCATGTCTATATAATCTAGTTATAAAGTTCTAAGCTTAGAATAATGCTCCTTGTAGCCTTTCTAATGTATAATTTAGGATCGGTTTACTTGTCTATTTTTTGTTTATATTTTAAAAGGCAATAAAAAATAGATTTGAAAACATGTTTGGTCTAATAATAAAGAATGTTGTTTCAAGAATGAAAATGTAACATCCCGAATTTTATAAAAATGATTAAATATGTGGAATAAATATTAAATAATTATATATGAGTTGATTTGTGTCCTAAAAATATTGAAATAATTAAATTGAGATTTATGAGAATTATTTATAATTTATTGGGGCTTTAAGAGTTAAATTATACCTTGTGAAGATATGGGTGTCGGATCAAGTATCTCCGATTGAGATGCCGTTGGTCATGGCTGTTAGGAATATTATGGGGATTCCGAATACATATTCGGAATAATTTTTAGATAAAGTATTGAGCCTGAACAAAGATCCTGTTTGCCATAAAACGATGAACTTTTAATGGGAGAGTTAAAAATTAAAAGCAAAAGCCTATTCTTCTCTCCTTACTTTCGTTGGCTTCTTGCTCCTATTTGGCAATCATACTTCTTCTTCTTCTTCTTCTCTTATTTCCCTTCTCCATTTCCTCTTCTTCCTCTTCTAAAAACCCTCAACATAGTGGTATGCCTTCTCCCTCTCCATTTTCGTTTTGCTTCAAGCTTGGAAGAGATGATAATGGTGATTAAAAGCTCTCCCTCTCCCTTGTATTTTCGTCTCCCTCTCTCCCTCTCTTGGAGCTCTCTCCATTTTTGGCTTGAGGTAAGTTTCCTCACCATTTTCTTGAATTTTAGCCTTAGGTTATGGGTTATTATGAACCTTGGAAGTGTATTGTGTATGGGATAGATGTTGGGAAGCCATTTATGATGAGAAACCCTAAGGTGGGGTGTTTTAGTGTGAGCTTTAGGAGGGCACAATATGGTACACGAAAATGACATGAAAATATGATGTGTAATGATGAGCATTGATGGTGGGTGTTGGGTTTTGATAAAACCCTAACCCTATAATTTGGGGGAAATGCCAAATATGAGTGGGAAAATGTGTTTAATGATGTTAGGGAATATTGTTGATAAGGAGAAATAGCCATTGATGATGGTTGATGATTATTGATAATGATTGTTAGGTTTTGATAGAAACTCTAGCCCTAAGAATTTAGGGAAAATGTATATGTTGTGACTATGAGTATTGAATTGAAAGTGAGTAAATGATATTTAATGGGAGTGTTGTTATTTATGATGATGGGTAGTGATAGAAATGGTGAAACATAGAGGATGAACTCATGGAGGGGTGTTGCTATAAAGTATGTAAGAATGAATGTGAATATTAAGGTCATAGTGATGGTGATGGACTAATGAGATCTTAGGCCATGATGTTGCCATATGAATTTTTTGATAATGATGGAAATTGAGCGATTTATATGATGATTTAGATATCATATTGATAAGGGGTATGATCTTGTTGTTATTGGGTGTGGTTTTCCCCTTGAGATTTAGAGGATCTTGGTTTTGGGAAAAGAATTTCTGAAGCCTAACAAAAGCGTATGAATTGGAGTTTAAACAAGTCTAGGACTTGATAATGAGTTTTAAGAGATGATGCCTCATGATGGCTTATTAATGTCATGTATGTATGTGTTTGTTGATAGGATTGTGTTCCGGACGATGATGCGGAATAATCGAAGCGTTTACGTTGCGGTTATTCTCTCGAGGTAGGAGAGGAGTTTGCATTTCAATTGCATGAGTTGAATAATTGATGGTTGATGTATACGATTGCACTCATGCTTGCTTTGCCATGATTATCTTGAATGGTGATTGATAATGTGATGGATGATAGGCTTGGTCATTTATTGAATGTTTGGGAATTGTCTATATATGAGATAATGATGAATGTTTAGTGGTCTTTGATGAATATGATTTATTTGTTGATAGAAACCCATGAATAAGTGAATTACTCAAAGGTGTGAAGTTGTGTTTTATGATTTTTATGCATAATTGAGGAACTCATGACGTCAAAATGAATTTTATAAAATATTGATGGCATAGGATGGTCATACTAGCATGCATACATGAATTGTGACTTGTAGAAATTGGAATGGGTCAATTCCATTGAGAATAGACCCTTGAGTTGCATAAAAATGTCTTAAAACGGTTTAAATGCACTTATATGCATAAGTCCCTCATTTTTAGGAATTTTTGAGTGTGGCCAGTGGCCACACGTCATAAATGATGTATATAAGTCGGTGTTAAAATTTGGTAGAGTTTGGAGTTGATATGAAAGAGTTAGGATGCTTAGAAGTTGAAAAATTAAGCAAAATCTGCATAATTGCTGTCTTGAATCGATTCAGAATAGTCTTGAATCGATTCAAGGGTCACTGGATGTGTTTGAATCGATTCACACACATTTTGAATCGATTCAAAGCTCTCTGTAAGTGCTTGAATCAATTCGTACGAGCTTGAATCGATTCAAAGCCCTGTTATGACCATTGTTACGCTATTTTTCCAACAGCTCAATTTTCTTTGCTGTTTTTGGCTCGTTTGGGCATCTTAATGACGCTTTTGGCCTCTAACTTCTTCATGAAAGTTTTAAATAATTGTATTATGGAGGTGCGAGAATTGGTCTCACTTTAATTTGAGTTATCTAACTCTCATTAGGCAAAAACTACCGAGCCCACTGCGTTGAAAAATTCAAGTTTAAGAGGGTTTTGAACCCAACTTTTTATGGTGGTCAAATTGGGACTAATAGGTGATATTTATGACATGTTCCACTATCCTTAAGACTAAAAGTGAGCTTTTATCATGTCTTAATATTAAAATTTACCATGAGCTTATTATTACTCAAAACCCCCCTTTATTATGTAGAAGTAAAAGATTATGTTAGGGGTATATGATGATGGTGTGTCTTTGGGTGTTTGTTATTAATTGAAACATGTTATGAAAACATGAATGTTCACCACTAATGATATGATATGATGATTGATAATGAAAAGTAAATGTTATGGTTGTGTGACACACCCTTAAAATGATGATGAGACTAATAAAGGGACATTTGCTTGATAATGTGTTTGTGGTAAATTGATGAATCATAGATGATATTGATAATGTATAATGATGGATAATGGTGTTGATCATTTTCTTGAGTAAATGATGATTATTATTATGAATGATTGTTGAATGCCATTGTGTGTGATACAAGTGTGATCTTGTATGTGTGGTTTAAAATTATATTGGTGAATTATTGTGAATACCACACTATATATGAAACAATGGTAACGATCAATGAAATAAAAATCCACTAAGAGATTATGTGGTGATATTAATGAAATATTGATGAATGTTGCAAGTATTGACTTGCATGTATGATATAAGTATGTTGAGATGAAATGCCACACTTAAGACTCGAAAACAATGGCTAAAACCAACAATGATAAAATCCACTAAAAGATTATATGGTGGTGTTGGTGTTGATGATGATGATTGATGAGTGGCATGGTAGGATGCATAGTGTGAGAATACATTAATTGACATTTGCATCTATGGCATATCATACGCTGTCTATGTGGAATGTTAGGGGTTCCACTAGGCGGGCCCAGTGGGAGGGCGACCCAGTGCACAAGTAAATCGTTGTTGTTCCCTAGTGATTCTGGGAATCACGAAGCTGTCCATAGTTTGGTGACGAGGCACCCTATGTGGCGGGCCCAGTGGTCGGGCGGCTCTGTGATGAGTAAGTTACATCAGTGTCCGACGGGACACAGCTCTCTCGATGTGTGTTCGGGAGGGGCCCGTAGCACTTTTGGCAAGTGAGGCCATGTTGTTGATCCGCAAGTCATGTGGTGACTAGTGGTATATATGGGCAATACAGTTTGGTACCAGTAAAATTGGTGATTATGCATGCATTAAGAGATATGTGTACACATTATACTACTGCAATAGGGGCATAGTAACACACCTATGCTTGACCCATATTTGGTGTTTATTCCCACAGTCGGATCCGCATTTGTTGTTGATAATTCCATTGTGCATATGCATTAGCCTAAGAGCATTTGTATATAGCATGGTGATATGCCAAAAGGTGATGATGATTGATGACGATTGAGATTGAGATATGATGATGATGATGAATACCTAAAAGACAACATGTAAAATATGAATACAACGAAAAGATATTGATTATGATGATGTTGTATATGATGGCCCAATATGATGAAGGGCTTGTTTGTCTATGGTTGATGACAATGATGTTGGCCCGTTGTGGCATTGAGAAATGATATGTGTATGTGATTGCTTTGCTATGAGTTGATGGATGAATACATAATATGTATATTGTTAAAATGAATAGATTATGATGATTGTTGATGATTCTAGCAAAGCTTACATGATGTTGATATACATATGCACATAATCTTAATTGTATTCATATTTTTCATTTAAAATGTATAACTCACTCTCCCATGTTGTCCATTTTTAGCATTGATGCAGGAATATCATGGGATGAGGATATTTTAAAGTAGAGCTTTGGGAAGGTAAATAGTGGTAATGGAATGCCTTAGCCGGCAACGATTGTAATTCATTGTATTATGAATAAAATGTATATGATAGTGTGAATGATTATAGATATTGGTGGATGTATTATGAATGGCTAGATATGTGAATGATATATTGATATTTGGGGCATTGGGAATTCATACCCATTTGATGAATATAGTGACATTGGACATGTAGCTCATTTTGGGAATGTATAAGTGTTGATGATACATGATATTAGGATAGAATTGAAAGTTGTCATTTATGGAATATGGATATCGGAGATGTATGTTGTATGACCATAATGATGCATGTGTATATATATTTAGGGCAATGCATGTTTATGATTTATGTGTAAGATTGGTTGTGGCCTAATAGGCTTGTGTTGTATATTTGCATGCTTTGTCGAGTCTTTTCTTATATCTTCATATATCGGACCAGGCCTGTGCCCTATATACATATTCTTCTTCAACTGTAAACTCTATTATTTTTGTATACAATTATGGGTGATTTATTTTGCAATCAAGTTATAAATTATTATATCTCACTCTTCGGTTTTCTGTGGTTCGGATCTTGATGTAATCGTTAAGGTGTTTTGGAATTCTTTTGAACACGAAAAATTTACTCGTATTTTTATTAGTTAATTATTTTGATTACGTCGGGATTCGGGTTTGGAAAACCGGGGGTGTGACAAAACAAAATAGTTCCTAACACTAAAAGCAATCATTTCCTCTACCACAATAATTGTCGCCACTACCTTCACAATCCCACCTATGTCGCCACTTTTACCGTTGGCTACTACACTACCCCACCCTTGACAATGCCAATTGGCCCCTACAACTACCACTGCTATAAGTGTTACCACCCTGCCTCAGTCACTCACCAATACTACTACCACGATTGTTGCCCCTAACGACCACTGTTTGGTCACCACTACCTTCCCTTCATCACCTACCTCTAATGCCACCATTGTAACAATTGTCGCCACCACCATTACCACCATTGCTGGCACCATCACCCTACCATCATCACCACCCTGCCTGCATCACGATTGACATTGTTGTCGTTTCCACCTCGCTAGTGGTGGTGGTGACTAAATTGGTAGGTTATAAAAGAAATTAGATGACTTCCGCAAAGGGTATGATTTCAAAAATAGAAGATAACACATCAAAACAAGCATGTTTTCCAATTCTAGTATTCAAAAAATGAAAATATTAAATGAAAACAAAAAAGTTTTGTAAACTAAACGTCATCTTAATATCTCTATCTAGTTTCTATATAATCAAGAATAAGAAATCTAAGTTATTCCCTCGGGCCCCTGATATATAAAGCAAATTAGACTTATTTCTTGGTCTTGAATAAAAGAGACAATTATGTCTTTCTTAATGATGAATTTCCTTTCATACCCTTTTATTTATTGTAAGAAAAATACAAAGGTTACTTAGTCATATTTCTCTATTTTAATCATTTAATTAAGGCTATTCTTAGAAAAAATTAATTCTTTCACATAATTATTGCAAATATTGGTCTGTGTTTTTATCATTTATCTCTTATATTTAGAACCAGAGGTAGCATCTTTTTTTAATGGTTATCCCTCCCAATGTTGTAAATTTTTAAAATTTGTGACAAAACAAGTTAAATTTAAGAAATGGTTCTTTAAGAGTTTATGGCTTCTTTCCCCCTCTCTTTTTTTCTTTTTGTTTGAGGTTGTTTTTATGGTTGCCTTATTCAATAAAAAATTATTTTTGTTTCTTTCTTCAAATTAATTCAAAGGGTAATATATTATGAATAATACATATTAATGTTTTTAAAGTTTTAGAAAAATGAATTCAATATCATTTGTTTTTCTTTTCCTTTATTTCGATGAGCATTTTCAGTATTCGAGATGATAAATCGTGGATCCTGAAATTAATGGGAGGTTTGTGATAAATATTAATAGGTTTTTAAAAACTATTGATAATTAACTGAGGTTGATGAACTATGTGCAATTAGTTAAGGTATAGAAATGTAGGTCTTTTATAGGGGAAGAAAGTGTGGTTTAAGAACTATAAACATCATTACCCATACTTAGCTAAAACAATAATAACTCTTTACATCATTTACTATAAGAAGTATGTGTAACATCCTAAATTTTAGAAATAAATTCTTAATGTGAAAATAATAAAATATTTGATGCCCAAATTATATAGGGGAATTACTTAAATATAAATTGTGAATTATCGGTAAAATAAAACTTAGAGAAACCAAACTATTTAACCAGTGATGTGGGCCCATTGAATTATTTTTTAGTATTAGATGACATAAAATAATATGGTGATTATTATGAGTATGAGGATATATTCAAATAAATTTTAAAAGTTAAGGAAGCATTTACTCGAAGACACAATGTATTTGTAGTCGATGAAAATACGAATGAAAAGGAATAAAAAATGCAAATTCCCTTTATTTCTCTATAAAGTGTCGTGACTTTTTCTCTCCACCTTTTCATTGCATTATCCAATGGTTAAAGGCATGCTATGGACCATTGTGTAAAAGGCAACTTATTATGGACCCTCAGATTAAAATGAATGGTTGTGATTGAGAGAGAGAAATGCCATGCCCTTTTCCTTTCCCTCTCAATTTTGGTGCTCTCTTTCTCTCTTCTCCCATCTTCTCATTTTGCATTTTCTTTTCCTCTGTATTGTTCAAAACCTTGACCACTCTCTCTATGGCCTATTTCTTCCCAAATAATTGCTAAAGCTTGATTTGTGAGGCTTCAATTATACTTTGGGACAAGTCTTGGCTTGCTTCATCTTCTTCCTCTTTATTTTCCATTTTCTTCAAGGCTTGGGAGTAAGGTAAGGCACATTGTCATTTCTAGTGTTCTATTCCTTATTTTTAAGATATTGAAGTATATAAATGATGTTGTTGATGTTGTTGTATTGAGAAATGGAAATGGTTGTTTAAACCTTAAGTTAGATTATATTCAAAATTAAGTTGTGGTGATGGCTATGTGTTGCATGAAACTTTTGGGCTTGATGTGCATCATATTGTGTATGAAAAGTTGATAGAATTGGTTGTTGTTGAATTTGGTGGAAACCCTAAGTTTGGTGATGTTAGATTTTTCACAAAATTGAAAAATTTGTGATTTATTGTCATGAGAATGATTAATGAGTATGGAATTAAGTTTTGGAATGATTGGTATAAATTATTGGTGATGAAGATTTGAGAAATCAAGAAAATATGATGATGCTTTAAGTTGTCAAATGTGGTAGAAGTTCCATTCTTGTTGTGGTTGGATTGAATAATTATATTGAGGTGTTATGGAACATTGGGGACCCATTATGGATAAAGGGTGAAAAGAATGATGTTGATTTTGGTATGGTTAGACATGGAGTATGACTAATTAAATGTTAGAAAATATTGATTAAGGGAAAGGAATTCCTGAAATCTAATAAAATGAAAAAGTAAAGTCTATAAAATATTTAAAACATGAAGAGAATCATGAATTATTTTTTTGTGTATTTAAGATTGTAAATGATGCGTGAACTAGCAATTAATTGTATATGTATATGTATTGAATGTAAGGAAAATCTGGAAGGTGAGGCGAGATAATCAAATCACCTAGATTACTTCTCTTGAGGAGGGAAAGGAGTTTTATATTCTAAATGCATGAATTAATTTACTGGATGATTGTTCTATATTGTGGTAAATCATATTTACCTTGCTATGAATTTTATGAATTGCTATATTGAATGGCCTTGTGGTTATGGTATCTTGTTTGAAAAATATGTTACATGCATGTAGAATATGTGATGTGCCTCTTGTGGTGATTGATATGAAATTTGGCAATTGTGTGCCTATGTTGTAAAAATGTGTATGTGACACCACTAGTAATGAAGGTTTATGATTGATATGAGATTGAATGAATGTTGATGAAAAATTGTTAAGTGTTGTTGATGCCATTGTAATTAACACATGTTGTGTGCTTGTATTGAGTATTGAAATTGTGTTGCTAAAAGAGAATGTAAATGCCATAATTAAATATTGAAAAATGGCAAAAATCATGTGTAATTAAAATCCACCAAGATAAGGGTAGTGATGATGAAAAGAATGACAATTGATGGTTAGTGAGTAACATGATAAGATACATTAATGTAAGAATGCTTATGATTTGTATCTGCATTTGTATCCATGGCATATCTATTCAATGCCCGATTTGGAATGTTAGGGGTTCCACAGGTTGGCCCAGTGGGAAAATGGCTCAGTGCACGAGCATATTTGTTACCCTTATGATTTCATGGTTGAATCACGAAGCTGCCCATGCTTAAGCATGGGAGATTCCATGTGGTCAACCTAGTGGAATTGGCTCTTTGAGGAACGGGATTTCCCTAGTAGTTCTATTGAATCACAACTGCCATGGTGAGGAATCTTGGTTGGTCCGCAACATCATTTCTATAGCACTTTGTATGTTGCTTGTCGTAGTCATAGTGAAATGACTAGTGTTGCATATTGGGCAATATGGTTTGGTACCAGTAAAAATGTTGATTGATATATATGTGTACACATTGTTGTTAAGATGATACTACTGGATAAACCTACATTGATGATTTATTTCCCATAGTCGGATCCACAATTGATGAGTATGATTTCTTGTGCATATGTATTAGCCTAAGAACATTTGCATAGCCTAGTGATATGTTGAAAATGAGATTAAGACTGTGAAGGGTGATGGATGAATTTCGTGGTTGAAAATCTCTAAATTGATAATGTAAATTATTATGACGAAGTGTGAAATATCTTTTAAATTTTATGAAACTTAACATGTTTCCATCTACGTAATAAGAACTGTGAATATGCGATTTGACAAAATTTTACATTCATTGTTTACATACATTTTAAATTAATGTATTAAACACCAAATTGAAGTAATTTGATGAAGTGTGAAATATCTTTTAAATTTTATAAAACTTGACATGTTTCCATCTATATAATATGAACTTTGAGTATGTGGTTTGATTAAAGAAATACTTAATATGTGTATGTGCGTGCGTGTGTGTGTGTAAACATGCACATATACACAAAATGAAAACTTTAAATAAGATTGGAACTTATACAAATTTAGAAATAAGCAAAATGAAAATGGTAAGGTGTTAGCAATTAAGGGATATAATAAGCTAAAAGTATTTATTATGATGAAACTTTGGCTCATGTAGCTAGGTTATGGGCAATCACAATTCTGTTAGCCTGTGTTACCTTGTTAGAAACTGTATTGGCCTAGAAGGTTTAATCAAAAAGCATGATATCAGAAGGTCGATATAGCTCATAAACCCAAAGACAACACAGTTCTAAGGCGTGCACACTGGTCAAAGGCTAATCTATGTCCAGAAACCTAGCATTTATACACCACTGTTCAGCGTGTATACATGCAATGATCAGTCACATCAAGGTCCAATGTAATGAGGCATACGTTGATACACCAGGGTCCAAAGTTCTAACACTCACAATCTGATTTGATGCAATGTGAATGTACAGAAGCCCAGCATTTAAATGCTCACGTATAGCATATATACACCCATCCTTATCTATAAATAACCCTTGAGCGTAAGAAAACCTAAGCCATCCCTCTTTACGCCCATTCATCCTTTCTTCCCATATCTCCACATTCAAAAAGCCATAACTTTTCATCTTTTTGAAATCAAAACATTTCCAATGCATTGAATTTTAGTTACAACTCTTCATTGCAATTTTTCAAATTCCCTAACTAAAATTTTGAAGAACCATTCCTCTCCCAAACCCTAAGTCTCCTGATTTTTCAATTGTCTTTTCTCTTACTATAAATACCAGATTCCATTTTGTAAAATGACATAAAGACCCACCAGAAACATTGTGAAAACTAAAAGGTTAAGAGCCATAAAGCTAGAAAGGGATGCATGAAAGGGGAAAAAAGTTGCCATTTCTAGCAATCCATATTCTCCCCCCTAAGAAAAGTAAGAAATCCAAAGAGAGAAAATCCAAACATTCACATGATTATGATTGGAGACGGTTCAGAGATGCAATGGCTGAACAAGACTTTGAGTAACACTTCAAATTACGAAGTATTATTCATGATCACAAAATGTTGTTGCAAGAAGAGTCTTGTGTGGCGCCCTTAATCTGATAATTAATCATAATGACAATATCAAAATTAGGGTAAATTTTTCATGATTAAATAACTGTCAGAATAAGGACACCATGAGTAAAAGAGAATTATTTGGATTGTAAAGCAAAACCCTTATAATTGCACACATAAAGAGTTTAAAGTCAGCGGAAGAGAAATGTGTGTGCAAGGGTATCTATCTCACCCCATGTAAGAAGATATGAGAATAGATTTGAAGAAAACACAAGGTATTCATCAAAGGTAATTGGAAGTGTATGTATTTGATTAAGGAAAACATGTCAAAGAGGTGTAAAACAAACAACCAAGGATAAAGAATTGAAGTACTAGGCATAGAGAACCAAGGAGTACAAGACCATGGCAAGAAAACATGTGAAAAACCCATCTAGGCAATCCACTGGCCGTGGAAATAATCCACATGCCGTCGAACCATTCCATTGGCTGTGGAATACACTGCCACAATGCCCAGAAATGCACATTTTCAAGATATAGCATTCCACTAGCCGTGGGAAATTCCCACTGCCCGTGGAATGCACTACCTTCATGCCCTATGTTGCGTAATTTTATGGATAGAGTGATCCATTGGCCGTGGATCACCCCCTTGATCCTCCAATTTCCATTTTCAAATCATGTCATGCCTTAGGGACCTTAGATCATGCAATGCCTATACCTTTTTATACATAAAATCATCAAGAATCACTCAATTAAGGCACAAGACATGAGGGGAATACCATCATTCCACTAAGCTCTTTTTGTACAAAATCCAAACATCATTTAAATCATCAAATCCACATCTAGATCATGCATAAACATTGTAATCTCAATGTCACACTTTGATATTTCATCCATCCAAGGATTCCCATCATCATAAACATTAATGCCATCAAAATGGATATCAAACTTTCGTTGTCAATATTCACATAGTTGTTTACAAAAGAATTGGCCTACAATATACACATGCATACACAAAAGAATATAAGATCAAATATTTGTAAACTTAGGCCATCAACACCATTGTTATAAAAATGCATGCACCATCCAAACTCAAACACTTGTTGGCTAAGGCAATCCATTAGAACTAATTTACCTTCTGCACCAAAATATATGTTTCTAAAATGAATTGCATTCTCACCCATGTATACCCTGTATCAGAATGCTAAGAAGACAACATAGAGAGTGAGTTATACATTCTAACTGATCAATATGAATACTTTGTGATCATGTGTATATGTATATAAACATGTAGGATTTGCATCAAAATCATCAATTATTATCGCAGCTCCATCATTCTATCATCATATAAATATATATCATAACCATCAAATAAAACTTATAGGAAAGCATATACACATACACACATCATTCCCCTTCATCATTTTGGGCTAACACAAATATCATCACCAATACACAAAGTCTTTTCATCGTAATATTTTACTTGTTGTCTTTAGGTTTTCTTTCACTAATTTCAATCATCACCTTACATTTTCATCATTCGGAACTCATCCTCATTTTGGCATATCTTAAGGCTATATGCAAATGCTCTTATGCTAATACATATGCACAAGAATCATACTTATCAAAATACTTGCAATGCATTGCTGATCCGGCTGTGGGAATATAGAACATCAGTTGTGGGTATCAAGCATAGATATAAAACCATGCCCCTACTGTAGTAGTAAAATGTGTACACATATATTTACAATTATCATTTTTACTAGTTCTAAACCGCATCGCCCATCATGCAACACTTGTCATTTTCACCATGACAGCGGTAACAACATCAACAACAAATGGTGTTGCAGGCCAACCATGATCCTCACCATGGCAGCTGTGATCCATTAAGACCGCCGGGGACACTTACTCCTCAAAGAGCCACCCCCCACAAGGGTCAACCAAACACAATCCCCCACGATTAAGCTTGGGCAGTTTCGTGACTCTACCATTGAGTCACTAGGCTAAACAACATTCTCATTTCATCATCAATAATCATCATTCAATATTTGTGGTGAGAATATACATATTCACAACAACACAAGGCACAACATTGCCCTAAATTTTTATAACAATCATCAATCACTATAATGCATAGTACCAACATTCTAAATGCATATAACATATTTACGAAGCACAATAACATCACCATATCCAACATCACAAGTCATCAATACAACAAGGACAAGGCAAACATGTGTAATGTCACATACACAAATCAACCAATACTCTACTCATGCATTTAGAATATAAATTCCTCTCCTACCTTAAGAAACATAACCTGAGCGATTCGACAGTCCCACCTCATCATTTAGAATAGGTCCTACATTAACATATATATAAATTTCAATCAACTGTCCTGTCAAGGCATTAATCCATATTTTCTATAATTAAATGGCCTATCATGTTATAAACATCAATGTTCTCACTTTGTTAGGTTTAAGGAATTCCTTCCCATTAATCCATATTTTCTACAATTAAATGGCTATAACAACAAAGTCCTTAGTCACTACCACACACACCAAATACCACTTCTACTAATTTCACTAACTTAGCGCCTTCCATATTTTCTTGATTTCTCAAACTCCCATCATCAATAATTAATGTCAACCATTCCAAAAATTCATTTCATTATCCAAAATCACTTAAATGACAATTAATCGTATTTTCTCCAATGTTTTGCCAAGAGCCGTAAATTCACCAATTTTAGGGTCTCCACTTAAATTACTAAATATTAATTCTAACCATTTTTTGCATCATTTAAGCATTTTCAAGACAACAACACCATATTCACCACATCATCAACAACAACAACAATTCCCAATGGTCAGCTACCCTAGGGTTTGAGTTCCACATGCATTCTTTCATCAAAACAACACTTAAACTTCCATTATAAAGTTTCAGTAACCTTAAAACCAATAAGATAAAATAGTAAATACCAAAAATACTTACCTTTTCACCAAGCCCCAATAGAAATTGACAATAAGAGGGAAGAATAGGAAGATGACTCAAGTTTGGCTCCTATGTCCAACAAGTGCTTCATAATTCAAAGCTCAAGTATTTATTTTACAAGAAAATGGCACTAGAGGGTGTGGTCACGATTTGGGCTTAAGAGGATAAAGAAGATGAAGAAAAACAAAGTGTATAGAGAAGGAGAAGAAGAGTGTAACAAAAATTAAAAGGGAAAGGAGAGAGAAAAGGTCAAAATTGGGTATTACTAATTGGTTAATGCATTGCCTCTTTTTGCTTTTAGCATTGGTCAACAAATCCCCTTTATCCATTGGACAAAAAAACATAAAAAGAGAAGGAAAAATTGTGCACGGTGATAAAAAGAGAAGAAAAAAGATTTTACATTTTCTTTTATTTCCATTTCACTGGTATTTTAACTGTTTATTAACATATGTCGCGTTCGTATAAATATCTCCTCGACAATAAAAATCATTTTAATCATACCACCATAACCACAATAAATTCCCCATTATTCTAGACCCATCAAACATTTAATTTGACTTAATGGATCCAACACCATCCATTAAATTGCCCGGTTTTAGTAAATTTCAATTTATCGATAATTCACAATTAATGTCTAATTAATTTTTCCATATACATTGGACCTCAAATAATTAATTATTAACATCCAATAATTGATTTCTCTAAAATTTGGGATGTTAAAATCCACCCCACCTAAAAGAAATTTTATCCTCAAAATTTAACATACCTGATTCAAACACATTCAGATATCGTTTCCGTATATCCTCTTCATGTTCCCATGTAAGAGTCTCCACATTACCATGTTTCCACTCTACCTTTACAAACGGTACCAACTTGTTTTGGAACCTCTTAACGGAATGCTCAATAATACAAACAGCAATAAGGGGAATAGACAAATCATCTCGCACATCAACATCATCGACAGGAATTACATGTAAGGGATTAGGAATATACTTCCTCAATTGCGACATATATAATACATTGTGCAAATTTGCAAGATGCGGAGGAAGTGCAATCCGATAAGAAACATCATTAATCCACTCTAGAATCTAATACGGTCAAATAAACTTAAGACTTGATTTCCTGCTCTTCAAAGCTCTGCCAATTTCTTTATCACTTGAGACCCTCAGAAATACATGATCACTAACTTGAAATTCAAGTGGTTTCTGCCTTTTTTCATAGTGACTTTTCTGTCGATCTTGAGTAATCTTATTTTGTTGTATTTTTCTAATCTGCTCAGTAGTCTCTTGAACAATCTTTGGCCCTAAAGCCAAATTCTCACTAGTTTCCAACCAACATAGAGGCATTTTACATTTTCTACCATAAAGTGCTTCATAAGGAGTCATATAGATACTACTATGGTAACTATTATTGTATGTGAATTCAATTAATGGATGAAATCTCTCCCAACAACCACCATACTCATGAACACAAGCCCTCAACAAATCTTCAAGGATTTGAATAGTCTTTTCAAATTATCCACTAGTTTGAGGATGATAAGCAGAACTAAGCTTTATAGAGCCTAACTCATGATGTAGGCTTCCCCAAAATCAGGAAGTAAATTGAGGATCACGATCGAATACAATATTGGATGGCATACCATGCAATCTAACAATCTCCTTTATGTATAATTAGGCCAATTTCTTTAATGAACTCTTCATACTCATGAGTAAAAAGTAAGCACACTTGGTCAACCAATCAATAATCACCCATATAGCATCATTTACAACACGGTTTCTAGGCAAACTAGAAACAAAGTCCATAGCAATACTATCTCATATACAAACAGGGATCTCTAGAGGTCTCAACAAACCAAATAACTTTTGATGTTCAACCTTGGCCTTCTAACAAACAAGGCAAAATGCAACAAGATTTGCCACATCACGCAAAATGCCACGCTACCATAAATTCTTCTTCAAGTCTTGGTACATGTTAGTAGAACCAGGATGAATTCTCAACACACTTTTATAAGCTTCCTTAAGCATAGATTTCCTCAAATCACTACTAGATGGAATATAAATTCATCCTTTAATGCGTGGAATACCATTAGGACCTTCAGACAGCATTGAATCCTTTCCACCGGCTTACGTGCCTTTCAACTCAATCAAATACTCACTAGTCGATTGTTTTTCCTTCACCGCCTCAAAGAATTCATTACAAAATTTCAAAACAGCCAAAGAAGTCTTATTCAAGGTGTGTATCCCGACACCAATATTCAAGTTACAAAACTAATCAATTAATTCCATTTCCTTCACCATCATGGCTGAAACATGCAAGGATTTGTGACTCAAAGCATCAGCCACAATATTCGCCTTTCCAGGATGGTACTTCAATTTGAAGTCATAATCTTTCAAAAATTCCATCCACCATCTTTGACGCATATTCAATTCTTTCTGATCAAACAAATACTTAAGGCTCTTACGATCACTATAGACCACAAATTTAGAACCATACAAATATGTCACCATGATCTCAAAGCAAAGATCACCGTCGCTAATTCAAGATCATGAGTCAAATAATTAGCTTCATGCAGTCGCAACTGTCTCGATGCATAAGCTATGACACATTCATTCTACATCAACACACATCCAAGTCCAAGCTTGAAAGCATCACAGTAGACAACAAAGTCTTCCCCTAAATTGGGCAAAGCCAGTACAGGTGCAGAAGTAAGCCGTAACTTCAACTCTTAAAAACTTTTCTCATATTCAGGTGTTCAAACGAAAGGTTGGTTCTTACGAGTCTATTTGGTCATAGGCAAAGTGATTCGGGAAAATTCCTCAATAAATCTCTTGTAATACCCAACTAGACCAAGAAAACTTCAAACTTCAAAAATAGATTTCAGCCTTTTGCATGCCATAATAGCTTCAATCTTTGATGGATCGACAACAATGAAACATCCTTAATTCTTTTAAGAATGCTTTGATACCAAAATGAAACAACAAATTTTTTTTTCTTTTTCCAAAATTCACACGCAATCGGGGAAAAATAAAATGAATGGAAGGCAAGGGAAATTGAAAGCCACTCACATGGTAAAACAGCGGAAGAAGAAAACCAATTACGAGGCAGCCCAACGGAACACAGTTTGAGCGAGCCCATTCAGTGTTCACTCGCTCAAGCGAGACTCAAACTCGCTTGGGCGAGACAGCCCATCTCGCTCGGGCGAAACACCATTCGCTTAAGCGAACCAAGCCGAAACCTTCCTTCCATTCACACTCGCTGGAGCGAACCCTTATTCGCTGAGGTATTATCATTGGATTATAAATAGAATCAGCAAATCACTTCCACACTATTAACTCATGCACTTCATGCACCATATATATTTACCACACACGGAATGAACATACAGACACAGATTTCACGCACACGACCTTTTACTCAACAATACATGCATCACATGTAATCGGTATTAGACATTATCAGAACTCAATAAGTTAATCTTTCCTTACATGCAGTCAGCATTTAGATTCATAGTAACCTGCATGTCACATAAATCACATGGTAATCATCAATAATATTTTAACATATTCTCCTTATGCTATCATTCAACACTCTCAAGATTATTAACATGCATTTCATGGATGGAATTAGACATGCATTCTTAACTCCTAGTCATCATACATCCGGGCATCACATATCCTTTACGCAATCAAACACACCTATCAACGCATTTTAAATCACCAAAATCAACAAGTCATTAACACCCGGAACCCGTCCATAACCCATGCCTTTAAGATATAAGATAACCCCCTACCAACTAAAGAGACTCCAAAAAGTTCCTCTATTTTGGCGTTGGTCTGCTGTCCTGTTTGCTTCGTCCACCACTCTCACTCGTTCAATCCCCCTCAAACACAGTTGCACCCTTTAATCAGCTTGGGAACAGGAAGTTGTTCTTCTTCCACTTCGACGATTGTCCTTCACCAATCAGAGGGGAACATCGGATCCTCTGCAACATCGCTGTCGCGAGTTTACAAAAACAGGGAATAGAGGAGAAGAATGAAGAAGGGCGAAGAAGAACGAAGAAGATGAGTAGTAGGAGAAGAGGAAGGTTTCGAGGAAATTAGAGTGAGTGGACAGTAGTTGGAGGCCTCTGAACATATACCGAAGAAATGAGGAGAGTGGGGTAGGAGAACGTGAAGTGGCAGCTTCTCACGTGTCACACATCCTAGTCAATCAGCAATCAGCTTCTTAAGTTAAAATTAATCACAATTAATAAGTAATTCTCACTTTGCAATTATTTTTAGTTTAGTGGCTTAATCTCATTCGGTAGTTAATTTTTAAATCAGGATGTTACAAACAACGCCATCACAAGAGATCACATGACCAAGAAATGAAATCTTTTTCAACCAAAATTCACATTTAGAGAGCTTAGCATACAACTGTTTCTCTTGGAGAATTGTTAACATAAGGCAAAGATGCCTTTTATGCTTTTCTTGGATTTTTGAGTGCACCAAAATAGCATCGATGAGTACCATAACAAATAAGTCAAGATAATCATGGAAAATATGATTCATGCACTCCATGAAAATCGCAGGAGCATTTGTCTCACCGAATGGCATCAGCACATACTCGTAGTTGCCACATCGCATTCAGAAAGCTATTTTAGGAGTATTGTCGGTCTTCACCCTGATTTGGTGATATCCGTAACGTAAATCAATTTTGGAAAATACAACAGCACCCTCCAATTGATCCAAAAGATCATCAATTTGAGGAAAATGATATTTATTCTTAATAGTCAATTTATTGAGTTGGTGATAGTCCACGTATAATCTCATGCTTCCATTTTTCTTTTTCAACAACAATACAGGTGTGCCCCAAAGAGAAACACTTGGGCGAATAAATTCTCTTTCGAGTAATTCCTTAACTTTCTTTTTTGAGTTCAGAAAACTCCATAGGAGACATCCTATAAGGAGCTTTAGAAACAGGCTCAACGCCAGGAGCAAGATCAATAGAAAATTCCACCTCTCATGGAGGAGGCAAACCTGGAACCTCATCAGGATAAACATCTTGAAATTCAGAAAAAATAAGAATTTCACAAGATTGGGAGGTACTACTCCCATCAACCATGCAGAACATCATAACAAGCTGAGAGATACCTTGCAGGTCAAAGCATCCAGCTCCCAGAGTCAGAAAAATCACCGCCTTACTATGACAATCCACCAAGACTTTATTGGCAGACAACCAATCCATGCCTAGGATAATATCTAGGTCTTTCATAGGCAAACACACGAGGGAAACAACAAATTTTCTACCATCAATAGTCATTTCAACATTTTCACATTGAGTTACCAATCTCAAACAAGCACCGATCAGTGTGGTCACGATTATTGAACCTTTCATCATACAAATAGACACCTTCAAGTGCCTAACACAATCTTTAAAAATGAAAGAATGGGTAGTACCCAAATCGAAGATAACACAAATAGAGGTGCCAAGAATTTCACACTTACTTTGAACAAGGTTTTTTTTCTTGTGTGGCTTCTTCACTAGTGACGGAAAAAAGTCTTCCAGTAGCTTGTGGTTGATTACCACTATTATGGTTACCATTTCACCCACCATGGTCATTGCCTCAACCATTATCATTTTTGCCACCGTTGTGAATTCCACCAAGGCCATCATTACAGCTACCATTATGACCATTTCTGTTTCCACGATCACGGCCTCTAAAACCACCATGGCCTCCATGGTTAGCACCATGATTTACATGAACAATAGCATCCATATTCACATTTCTAGCATTTCAAGGATAATTGGGTTGAATAAGCCCCGATTGGTTGCTTTGGTAACAAATAACATCATCTTGTGGACAATCATGTGCCAAATGATTAGCACCACACTCGAAGCATGTAAGGCCTTGGGCATTGCCCCGACCTTGATTTCCATTACCATTCCTATGTCCACCACGTCTTCTTGCATTAGATGATCTTCCAGGAAAGAACTTCTTCTTCTTAAAATGACCATGCTTCTTGAAGCTAAAAGATTGAGCCTTCAACTTATGTTTATGTTTGCTATGACTCCAAGGAGCTACATCATCTTCTTTATAGATATGACATTTGTTCACAAGCATTGGAAAGCTTCTAATTGCTTGATGTCAAATAGCCCGCTTGATCTCAGGCCTTAAGCCATTCTCAAACTTCACACATTTTAAAGCCCCAGTTCCCTTTGTTGATAAGAGGGATAAAATGCACAAAGCTCTTCAAACTTGAAGGCATACTCCTCTACAGTCATGTCACTTTGCTTATGTTCCATGAACTCAAACTCTTTCTTACTCTTATAACTTTCTGAAAAATACTTCTTCAAGAATTCAACTATAAAGTTCTCCCACGTCAAGTGGATATCAGCAGCTAGTATATGCCCTCTAGTAAGACGGCACCAAGATTCAGCTTCATTGTGAATCATAAAGACCGTATATTCATCCATAAACAATGTAATCTCAATCTCACACTTTGATATTTCATCCATCCAGGGATTCCCATCATCATAAACATTAATACCATCAAAATAGATATCAAACTTTCATTGTCAATATTCATAAAGTTGTTTACAAAATAATTGGCCTGTTGTATACACATGTATACACAAAAGATTATAAGATCAAATATTTATGGACTTAGGCCATCAACACCATTATCATCAAAATACATGAACCATCCAAACTCAAACGCTTGTCGGCTAAGGCAATCCATTACAACTAATTTACCTTCTGCACCAAAATATATGTTTTCAAAATGAATTGCATTCTCACCCCATGCATACCCTGCATCACAATGCTAATAAGAGAACATGGAAAGCGAGTTATATATTCTAAGTGACGAATATGAATACTTTGTAATCATGTGTATATGCATAGTAACAACATGTAGGCTGCGCATCAATTATCATCACAACTCTATCATTCTATCATCATATACATATATCATAACCATCAAATAAAACTTATAACAAAGTATATACATATACATACATCATTTCTCTTCATCATATTGGGCTAACACAAATATGATCACTAATACACACAGTCTTTTTGTCGTAAATATTTTACTTGTTGTCTTTAGGTTTTCTTTCACCTATTTCAATCATCACTCAACATTTTCATCATTTGAAACTCATCCTCATTTTGACATATCTCAAGGCTATATACAAATTCTCTTAAGCTAATGCATATGCACAAGAATCATACTCATCAAAACACTTGCTCAATTAATGCATTGATGATCTAACTATGGGAATATAAAATATCAATTGTGGATATCAAGCATATATATATAATCATGCCTCTAATATACTAGTAAAATGTGTACACATATATTCATAAATATCAATTTTATTGGTACCAAACTGTATCGTCAATCATGCAACACCTCTCATTTTCACCATGACAGCGGTAACAACATCAACAACAAATAATGTTGCAGGCTAACCATGATCCTCACCATAATAGCAGTGATCCATTAGAACCACCAGGGACACTTACTCCACAAAGAGCCACCCCCATAAGGGTCAACCACATGCAATCCCCCGTGATTAAACATGGGCAGCTTCGTGACTCTACCACTGAGTCATTAGGGTAAACAACAATGCTTGTGCACAGAGCCACCCTCCCACTGGGCCAACTGGAGGAACCCCTAACCTCCCTTACTGGAAGCTATGCAACTTTTCCATGGATGCAATGCAGCTGCAAATCATATGGGATCTCCCACTATGCATCCTATCATGCCACTCATCAATCATCTATCATCATTTTCATTAATAGCACCACCCAACTTTTAGTGGATTTGAATCTTATTAATTCTTTCTATTGTTTCAAATTTTAGTGTGACATTCACAACATTTTCCATTAACACAAATTCAACTCATAAATATAAGCTTGCACTTACATCAATCATAATGGCATCAATAATCATTAATAATAACATTTATTAATCTTTCATCGATTTTCATGGGTATGCCTAACAACAATATCCATTCTCATTTCATCATCAATAATCATCATTCGATATTTGTGGTGAACATATACATTGTCGCAACAATACAAGACACAACATTTGCCCTAAATTCTTATAACAATCATCAATCACCATAAAACATACCACCAATATTCTAAATGCATATCACATATTTACGAAGCATAATACCATCACCATATCCAACATGACAAGTCATTAATACAACAAGGACTAGGAAAATATAAGTAATATCACATACAACAATCAACCAATACTCTACTCATGCATTCAGAATATAAACTTGTCTACTACCTTAAGAGAAGTAATCTGAGCGATTTAACGGTCCCACCTCGTCATTCAGAATACATCCTGCATTAACATATATATAAATTTAAATCAATTAGCTTGTCAAGGCATTAATATCAATTCTAAATATTCACTATCATATTTAAAATTCTTAACATGTCTTAAACATGTTATAAGCACCAATTTTCTCATTTTGTTAGGCTTTGGGAACTCCTTCCCATTAATCCATATTTTCTATAATGAAATGGCAACAACAATTGTCTCCTAAGTCACCAACACACACCAAATACCACTTCTACTAATTTCACCGACTTAGTGCCTTCCATATTTTCTTGATTTCTCAAATTCCTAACATCAATAATTAGTGTCAACCATTCCAAAAATTTATTTCCTTATCCAAAATCACTTAAATGGAAATTAATCACATTTTCTCCAAAGTTTTGCCAAAAACCTTAAATTCACCAATCTTAAGACTCTTAAATTAGTAAATATCATTTCCAACACCATTTCTTTGCATTATTTAAGCATCTTCAAGACAACAACACCATATTCACCTTATTATCAACAACAATTCTTAATGGTCATCTACCCTAGGGTTTGAGTTCGACATGCATTCTTTCATCAAAACAACACTTAAACTTCCATTATAAAGCTTCAATAACCTCAAAACCATCAAGATAAGCCATTAAATACCAAAAATACATACCTATTCACCAAGCTCCAAGAGAAAACAAGTATGAGAGGGAAAAAAAGGAAGATGACTCAAGCTTGGCTCCTATGTCCAATATGTGTTTCATAATTCCAAGCTTAAGTATTGATTTTGTAAGAAAATGGCATAATAGGGTATGGTCATGGTTTGGGCTTAAAAGGATGAAGAAGATGAAGAAAAAACAAAGTGCATGGAGAATGAGAAGAAAAGTGTAACAAAAATTAAGAGGGGAAGGAGAGAGAAAAGGTCAAATTAGGTATTACCCAATGGTTAATACATTGCCTCTTTTTGCTTTTACCATTGGTCAAAAAGTCCCTTGTATCCATTGGACAAAAGAGCATAAAGAGAGAGTGGAAATGAGTGTAGAATGATGAGAAGAGAAGAAAATAGATTTTACATTGTCTTTTATTTCCATTCCGCTCGTATTTTCACTATTTATTAACATATGTCGTGCCCATATAAATATCTCCTCAACACCAAAAATTATTTTAATCATACCACCATAACCATAATAAATTCCCCATTATTCTATACCCATCAAACATCCAATTTGACATAATGGGCCCCACACTATTTGTTAAATCATCCGGTTTTAATAAATTTTAATTTATCGATAATTCATAATTAATGCCTAATTAATTTTCCCTCATACATTAGACCTTAAATAATTAATTATCTTTATCCAATAATTTATTTCTCTAAAATTTGGGATGTTACATCTTGTCTGCATCCACAAGTTAAAGAAGCCACGCTGGAAAAGGGTTGGACTTACTTTAACAAAGTCTTGGGTCAAGGCTACCAAGGCTGCCAAAAATTTTATTCCAACATTGTGCCTTAACAAAGATCCTAAAACTAAGGATGAGGTTCCTTATAACTTCTTTACGAGAGGAGAAATTATTGATCTTTATTGAAATCTAGAGAAAGGAACTCAAAATTCTAAGCATGGATGAGGAGATGGAATATCAATACACAAAGCTGCTTAACAATTTCACCAAGCTTGAACATCGTTGCTTGGTGGATAGAGTATTGGAATTGTGTTGCAAAGAGGGGACACAGTTTGAAACAACCGTAGGTAGGGTACCCAAATTTATGCGTAAGAATTCTTTACTTTCCATTCCACTTATTCGGTGTCAATATGTATTATCTTTCATTCAACCGGTTACACACTTCACTAAGATAATTGTTAAAAGAACACCACTAATTTACCCATTTAATGGAGGGGCTTCATATTGATTTGGTTGACCTTATCCTTACAGAAATGGTTAAAGCCACTTACAAAAGGGTCTGTTTGCCATTCTGTTCCATTGTCACTCTCATGGTAAAGAAAAAGAAGGTCAAGGTGCAGGAGGAGGGATGCATTAAGATCAAACCAGAAAGGGCCTTAGATGATTCTTGGGTCCAAAATAGGATTCATGATGTGCCTGAAAGAGAAATTCCACAAAGGCCTCAACAATACATTCCACCAGCCCCTACCTTGACTAATTTAATGGTGGAAGTGCAAGCCATGAAGCACATTCAATTAGGCACAAATAACTTGGTCCTCAATCATGATATATTATTGTGGAGAATAGCAACCGTAATGAACATAGACGCTGATGTGGGAACAAACATACCCACAGATCGTGATCAGTGGTTGGCTTCAATTGGCTTTACCATACCACCACCAAATCTTCCATTGTACCCTGAGTTTCCTCCAACACAAGACGTACCAATGCAAGAAGTAGTAGATGATGAAGAGAATAAAGAGGAAAATGATGATGAAGAAGATGAAGAGTAGTGGTAGGATTTTAGAAAAGAAAAAAATATTTCCCTATGTTTTGATGTTTCTTTTAGTCTTAGGTATTTCAATTGTTTTAATTCAGTGTATTTTCAATTCCTAAACTTTGAATTTTTGCAATGAAAAAAAAAATCAGTTGTGTATTTGTATTTCTTGCCATTGTACAACAACCACCATCATTCCTTTTATTTTGTTTCCATTCATTTCCCTGTAAATAGTTCCATTTCCACCACACACCCATCAACCACACCAAAAGTAATAAAGGGAAATGCTTTTTCCCTATCTTTTTGAAAATCTAGAAAACTAAAAAAAATTAGATGCATGAGTAGGTTTGAAAAATTGAAATAAGTTTCAGACTTACACACCCCAATATTGAGATATCTTATCTTAGGCATATACTTTATCATGTTGTAATACTAATACGTGTTAGTTTTCTTGGATATATTTTGTCATGCTTGCCATGTTTGATTGCTAGTGCATTTCTGATGGCCTAGGATAATAATCAGATATCACTACAATACCTTAAGTTTAGGGATGTGATGTTTGATGCTTACCCTTTTACATATAGTGAGATTTGTGCTTGATTTTTATTATGAGCATGCTTGCTTAGTAATTGTATGGTATAACTTGCCTTTTTCCTTGCTTGTGCATATTTGCATTTGTCACATGGAAACTAGAGCCCAAAAATAGCTTACCTTGCATATTTATCCTTTGACCTTAATTGTTAAAGCCTAAGCTTATTTATTTTGTTTTGTATACCTGAAATTACAAGCCTATGTTATCCTGAGAAACACCATTATTAGAACCTTGATATGCTTGATTGAAGGCTTGTCTTGTCTTGATCGGTTTCTAAGGGATTAGTAACGTTTAAGTTTAGGGATGTAGAGTGTACCCCTCACCGAATAAAAGCACACTCTGAAGAATAGGCATTAATGGGCATTAAAATATTTTTTGAAAAGAATAATGAAGGTCAAATAAGAAAGTGCAAAAGAAAGAAAAGAAAAAGCAAGAAAAAGTTTAAAACACAAAAGAAAAATTAAAAAAGAGCAAAGCTTTGGAAAAACATTAAGGAAAATCTGTGAAAATGGAAAGCAAAATTAAGCGCCAAAAGTTCAAAGCACCATTCATCATTCTCTGAAAAAATAATTATGTGAAAAGAAAAGAAAGTGAATAAGGTCAAGGTAACACAAGAATTCAGTGAAGCATATCCATTATCCTTAGATTGACCAGAAACACAAAAATAGAGCCTGTAACTTAACCACATTGCAAGCAAAATAAAGTCCTTACTAATCCATGTGCAGTTGCTTATATGTATAATGCTTAGGGAAGTTGCTAGCCTATGCTTACATATTGTTCTGCAAGTGAGTGTGCATATTTATAAACCCTAAACACTTGAGTATAGAGGGATACACTTAACTTGTGAGATTAAAGCTTCATCATCATAACTTCCATTCTTAGGGATTCTATTCAGATTATTATGGATCATTTGAGAGGTTTATCATTTGTGCATTGCAATTGGACTTATGCAGGTTTGGCTTGGTATAGAAAATGAACCCAGTGTAATGAATTAAGAAGCTTGAGTTATTTCTTAAGGACAAGCAAGTCTTAAGTTTGAGGATGTGATAAGGCCTGAAAAGGCTTATTTATTTAGGTCATTTTCTGTCATATTTTATTAAATAACAATAATTAATTATTAATTTAGAGGCAATAATAGTAAATATTTGCTAAGTTGAGGAATTTATTCATTTTATCAATTAATTGTATTTTTAGTATTAATTATATGATTTGTAGTTTAATTTTATAATTATTTAAAGTATTCATTTTTACCTTAACATACCTCTGTTTGAGCAAACATTGGTACGTTGGAAGCTACTATATTTTGTATGTTTCAGGTAAGGCACAAAAGAGCATGCCAAGACCCAAGCACCAAGCCATATCAGAAGTGGGCGTAGGTACGTTGCCTTCCACACCTATAACCAAGCAAGACCAGGCCACACCACATGCCAATATGCCTAACATATACGCCAACAATCATGTCTTATCCAAGACCCACGTGTTCTCACACTCACTAGCGTGAGTCCACGCTGGGTAATTCTCCCATATCAGAAGCTAAGCATTCTTACGCCAAGGACATGCTCAATTATACTCTTAGAATCCCACTATGCCAAGGACCAAGCATATGCACACCCATCACATGCTGACCATATGCGCCCATATTTCCTTACCATCAGAACTCAATCCAGCAAGTCAGTGTGCTTGAGTGCTAGCTCTCTAAACCCCAAACCCCATAGCTAGCTCTCTATGCTTTAGTGCTTTCTAAATCCCCTCGAGCGTAGCACATGCCCAGGTAACATAGATATGCTCAGTGCAGGTATAGTGCTCACGGTTCCCTAACTACACTGAGTGTGAGTACGGTGGTTTCCAATATTGTCACGCTCAGCTCCTGTCTTCTTAGGTCCTTGGTCAGTGTAACCACATGCTCCCCAGCATGGGTACGCACGGTGACTCAATGCTGACTTATGACTTAGTGACTTACACATACCTGGCTTATTCAAACACCTATAAAAATAAACACCAACTAATGCCAAGTTCTTATTAGTAGAAAAAGAAAAATGATTTCTAACAAAGACACTTAAATGTTATCATATTTTCCTTTTCATATACTATTTTCTCTCTTTTTTTCCTCAATTGTAAATATATTCTACTATTATTATTTTTTTTTCCTTATTGTCCCCTTTTTACAGTACATATATTTTTTCTCTTTTTTTTTCATATTTACAGAAAATGAGATACATCTAGGTTGCCTCCTAGTAGCGCTTCTTTAATGTCACTAGCTTAAGGTATATGGTACCTAAACAGGTGCTTAAACAACAATAGAGGTCTTTTGCCTATCAACCCTGTATTTGCATGATGTAGATAGGTTTTGATAATGATAAGTATCCAAGAACGAGAAGAGCATCATTCATGGATCAAAAATAAGTGAAATGAATAAATCAAAAGAATACATTTGATGTACTCAAAGATTCAAGGAATTATGAAGAACATGCTCTCATATGATCAAAGAATCAAGAAAATAATGCATGAAGATCAAGAAAAGGAACCATGACTCAAAATGCATCAAGGAAACATCAAAAAGCATGGAAAAACAACAAACAACATTGCTTGAATCAATTCACATAGGTATAAATCGATTCAGAGGCTTGGGAGTCCCAAAAATATGAAAACAGAATGTTCTGAATTGATTCACCAGAGCCCGAATCGATTCACACGAAGCTGACAGCCCAAAAATTCAAAACAAAACAGCCTGAATCGACTCACCATGTCTTGAATCGATTCACACGCTCCTGGAATCCCAAAATGCCCAAGTCAGAATGCCTTGAATCGATTCAAAAACCCATTAGTCGATTCAAGTAGTGGGAAATATCACTAAAAATACATTTTTAGGTGGGAAACATAGATCTAAAACCCACTATACGCAAAGACAAACTGGGACCATGATGTGGAACGGCTATGAAGACCTCCAAAGCTCTATAAATGGATCTCCAACTCAAGCACAAGACACACCAAATAGAAGCAATCAATCAAAACTTGTATTTGTGCTTAGTGAGTCATTTTTCTTGTATAGTTTCATTATTCTGAAACTTTGAGCTTGTATTTTTAAATCCTCTCTTATTGTTGAGAGTTACCATTGTCAGAACTTTCATTTGCTTATCCACTTTATTGAGAGAGTATAATCATGTAATCCAAACACCAAAACACCAAGGTATTCACTCTAGGTTGAGTGGTTACAAAGGTTGGGGTTCAACCTTTGGGTATTGAGAGATTGTGAGATTGGGTGGGGTACCCTTTGCTTGTGAGGATTGGGTTCTTGAGTGTGGGACACTAGGAGACAATTGCTCAAAGCCTGTATCTCAAATCTTCAATAGTGAAATCCTTTAAGTGGGTTGCTTGAAGGCGAGACATACACCAGATTGGTGGAACTTGTTAAATTGATTTGCATTTCTTCTTACCTTAAACTCTTGCTTGTGCATACCAACTATTTGTGAAATTGTCTGAGTTGATTGGTTGGGTTAATTGTGTTCCTAAGAAAATACTTAATCATTGCATAACGATTACTGAACCATTATTCTCTCTTGATTCTTATTTCTCTATTAAGTTTCCAAGAGTTCTCTATCTCAAATTAAACATTTGTTGTGATGTTGGATTATTGCTGCTTGAAAAGATTTGTATATCTCATTAAGATTGCATAACGAACCAAGTTCAAAGACATTCAAAGCTAAAGTTTTTAAACACTCAATTCACCCCTCCGCTTGAGTATTGAGGCCACTTGAATAACAAGTGGTATCAGAGCTTAACTCTTGGTAGATCAAGCTTAACAGCTTCAAGAGAAAAATGGCCTCTAATTCTCTAAATCTTTTTCCTGAGGATGGTGCCACAAATAGACCTCCTGCTTTCAATGGGGAAGGTTATGCTTTTTGGAAAGAAAGGATAAAAATTTTTGTACAATCTATTGACCTTAAAGTTTGGAATGCTATTAAAAATGGTCCTTTCATACCCATGCATATTGTAGATGGTAAACAAGTAGAAAAATTGATGGATGATTGGACTAGCGAATAAGAAAATAAAGTTCAATATAACTATAAAGCCAAAAATCTAATCACCTTAGCTTTAGGCACTGATGAATTTTTTAGAGTAGTTACATGTAAATCTGCCAAGGATATATGGGATACCTTACAAATAACCCATGAAGGTACAAGTGATGTTAAAGACTCTAAGATTAGTACCTTAACTAGTCAGTATGAAAGCTTTAGATTAAATTCTGGAGAAACAATTGTTGATATGTAAAAAAGGTTCACCATTATTATAAATCACCTCATTATTCTTGGCAAGAATTACACTAACAAAGAACTTATTCATAAAGTGTTAAAAAGTCTTACCAGAGAATGGCAACCTCTTGTCACCTCCATCAAGCAATCTCCAAGCATTAATGAAATGTCTCTTGCTACACTATTCAGTAAGTTACAAGAACAGGAACAAGAGTTAAAAGAATTGAAGATGGCAGAAGAGGAAGAAAAGTCTTCCAAGAAGAAAGGTATAGCTCTTAAGGCCACTTCTATCAATGAAGAAGAATCCGATAGTGAGCTTGATGAAGAAGAATAGTTTAGACTGTTTGTGAAGCATTTTGGAAAATTTATAAGAAACAAACGCTTCCAAAAGAACTTCAAACCTTAAGGTAAGAAACCAATCTCAAATGAAAATTCTTCCTTACCAAATTGCTTTGAGTGTGGTAAGGAAGGGCACTTCAAAATGGAATGTCCAAATCTCAAGAAGAAGAACAAAGAGAAAAGAGGAAGAAGAAGAGCTTACATTGCTTGGGATGAAAATGAGATAGGTAGCTCGGACGAATCCGAAAACGAGGAAGCTAACCTATGCCTCATGGCAAATCATCAAGATGAAGATGATGAGGTAAGCTTTCTTGACTTAGATAGAGATTAATTGCTTGATGTATTTGAGGAATTATATGTCAAGTTTGTTTAAATATTAAACAAGTATAAATTATCTAGGAAAACAATTGATACTCTTGAAATGCATCTTGTAGAACTTGGCAAAGAAAATGAATGTTTGAAAAAGGAATTAGCAAATGTTCAAGCATGCTCCAAGAATAAACCTTGTGATTTTGTAAAGAAATGTGACATTCTCGAAACTAAGGTTTTAAACTTAAATAAAACCTTAGAGAAGTTTACAAATGGTAGAGATAATTTAAATGTATTACTTGGAAACCAAAGATGCATGTTTGACAAAACAAGATTAGGATACAATTCTACTAAAAAGGAAAAGCATTACAAAAACTTTTTTGTACCACCTAGAAAATCTTCATCACCATTCACTAAATGCAATCATTGTGGTACTAAAGGACATAATGCTTTAAATTTCCATATTAGAAAGCTTGGACCAAAAGCGGTAAGAAAGGTGTGGGTTCCAAAAAGGATACTACCACAAGCTAACCAAAAAAGACCCAACATAAAATAGGTACGAAGTTCTCTAAACTAATTTTGTTTTGTAGGTATGCTTCAAGGCAAGCAACACCCATTGGTACTTGGATAGTGGGTGTTCAAAGCACATGACAGGTGATATAAGAAAGTTCACATCATTCACACCCAAAAGAAAAGGAAGCGTCACCTATGGGGATAATACCAAAGGAAAAATTCTTTGCATTGGAAAAATCGGTAAAAACTCTTGTACTTCAATCAATGATGTATTATATGTAGAAGGACTCAAACATATTTTGCTTAGCATAAGCCAATTATGTGACAAAGGATATAGAGTAATATTTGAATCAAATGGTTTTATAATTGAAAATAAGCAAAATATAGAGGTAAAATTTGTTGGTCAAAGAGTTGATAACATTTACATGATTAATGTTGATTGTTTATCCTCAAATGATGTACAATGCTTCATGACTAGAGAGAATGAATCATGGCTATGGCATAGAAGAATAGCTCATATACATAAAGACCATCTAAATAAACTTGTTTCTAAAGAATTAGTGATTGGTTTGCCAAAGCTAAAGTTTGAAAATAAATTTTGTGATGCATGTCAAAAGGGAAAACAAGTAAAGGCATCTTTTCAAGCTAAAAACATTATTTCTACTCAAAGGCCTTTACAACTTTTACACATGGATTTATTTGGACCCTCTAAGGTCAAGAGCTTGATGGCAATTACTATAGTCTTGTAATTATAGATGACTATTCTAGATATATATGGACCTTGTTTCTTGCTCATAAAAATGAAGCATATCATGCATTCAAGAAACTAGCCAAGATTATCCAAAATGAACAAAATTCAAAGATTGCATCCATAAGAACCGATCATGGGTGAGAATTTGAAAATCAACTATTTGAGAAATTTTACGAAAAACATGGTATTGGTCATAATTTTTCAGCTCCTAGAACTCCACATCAAGATAGAGTAGTTGAAAGGAAAAATAGATCTTTGGTGGAGCTTACAAGAACCATGTTAAATGAAAATAATGTTTCAAAACATTTTTAGGCCGATGCAGTAAACACTGCTTGTCATGTTATGAATAGATGTTTGATAAGGCCTATTCTAAAGAAAACCCCCTATGAACTCTACAAAGGAAGAAAACCTAATATTTCCTATTTTCATATTTTTAGATGCAAATGCTTTGTACTTAACAATGGAAAGGATAATCTAGGAAAGTTTGATGCAAAAGCTAATGACGCAATCTTTCTTGGATATTCATCATCAAGTAAATCTCATCGAGTCTTTAACAAACAAACTAGTACTATTAAAGAATCAATTCATGTGAAATTTGATGAAAATAGCCATAACCCCTCGAGGAAGGAAGATGTTGATGACATTGTAGGTACTCTCCAAGAATTAAGCTTGAATGACAAAGAGGAAAACAAAAATAAGGGAGATGTAACATAAAATGATCAAGCTCAACAAAAGGAGTGGATCACCTCAAAAGACCATCCTTTGGACAACATTATAGGTAATATCACTAAAGGTATAAGTACTCACCGCTCTTTTAATACCTGCAATCATTTAGCATTTGTTTCTTAAATTGAACCTAAAACCATTGATGAAGCTATTATTGATGAACATGGGACATTAGCCATACAACAGGAACTAAATCAATTTGAAAGAAATGAAGTTTGGGAACTGGTGCCAAGACCCAATGATCACCAAATAATAGGAACTAAATGGGTATTTAGGAACAAGCTAGATGAAAATAGAGTAATAACTAGAAACAAAGCTAGGCTAGTAGCTAAGGGTTACAATCAAGAAGAAGCTATAAAGAAACGTATGCTCCCGTAGCTAGATTAGAAGCTATTAGATTATTATTGGCCTTTGCATGTTGTAGAGATTTCAAATTATACCAAATGGATGTCAAGAGTGCCTTCTTGAATGGATATATTCAAGAAGAAGTATATGTTGATCAACCTCCTAGTTTTGAAAACTATCAATTTCCAAATCATGTTTTCAAACTAAGAAAAACGCTATACAGTTTATAACAAGCTCCAAGAGCTTGGTATGAAAGACTGAGCAAATTTCTTTTGAAAAATAATTTTGAATGAGGAAAGGTTGATACAACATTATTCATTAAGCACAAAAAGAATGACATACTCCTGGTTCAAGTATATGAAGATGATATCATTTTTGGTGCTACTAATGAATCACTTTGCAAGGAGTTTGCTAAGTTAATGCAGGATGAATTTGAAATGTCCATGATGGGAGAACTTACATTCTTCCTTGGACTACAAATTAAGCAAATGAAAGAAGGTACATTCATTAGTCAATCCAAATATTGTAAGGAGTTGCTTAAGAAATTCAACATGGAAACGGCAAATGAAATTGCCACGCCTATGAGCACCTCATGTTATTTGGATAAGGATGAGAAAGGTAAGGATGTAGAACTCACAAAATATAGAGGTATGATTGGATCTTTACTTTACTTAACCGCCAGTAGACTGGATATCATGTTTGCTGTTTGTATGTGTGCTAGATATCAAGCATGTCCAAAAGAATCACACTTGACTGCCGTAGAACGAATAATGAAATACTTGGTTGGAACTCAAGATGTTGGTTTATGGTACCCCAAAGGGGTTGAATGCACTCTTGTTGGTTACTCTGATTCTGACTTTGCAGGATGTAAACTTGATAGGAAAAGCACTAGTGGTACTTGTCACTTGCTTGGTAGTTCTCTTGTATCTTGGCATAGCAAGAAACAAGTGAGTGTTGCATTATCAACAACTGAGGCAGAATATGTTGCAGCTGGTAGTTTTTATGCTCAAAGCCTTTGGATGAGGCAGCAACTTCTAGACTTTGGTGTTATATTAGACCATGTACCTCTTAAATGTGATAATACAAGTGCCATTAACATTTCAAAGAATCCTGTCATGCACTCTAAAACCAAACATATTGAGATTAGACACCATTTCATTAGAGAACATGTGTTAAAGGGTGATTGTGTGCTTGAACATGTTGAAACCTCTAAGCAATTAGCTGACATATTCACAAAACCACTTGCAAAGGAACAATTCATAAACATTAGGAGAGAATTAGGAATTTTAAAGATGTCTTCTTTCAAATAATGTGAAATTTGTCCATAGATGTTTCTTAAGTTGAAAATGAATTTTCCTTGATATGATGAATCCCAAATGTTGATTAAATTGATTGCTTTATAAGGTTCATAATTCTTATACATGAATAATGCATTAATTAAGTCTTATATTGCACAAATGATTAAGTAAGATGTTGCTCATAAGTGTTTGATTGAATTAGAAGGGATAAAGAGTCATAAAAATAAAGTTTTTAATGATCCAAAAGGGTTGCCTTATGCCTCGAATTGATTTAGCAGTTCAAAATTGCAGTTCAAAGGGAAACAGAATCGATTGAATCGATTCAACCATCCCCTGAATCGATTCAAAAGACCTGATTCTTTAATTTTTCACCAACAAAGAGGTCTGAATCGGTTCACACGCAGTTCAAATCGATTCAAACCCCTGATGCCCACAAAACCTCACAAACAGAACATCTGAATCGATTCACAGCCATCTTGAATCGATTCAAGCGACCCATTATGCCCATATGAACACTGTTTTGGCCTATTTCTTATTTATTTCATAAAATCCTCTCATTCCCTTTTCTCCTACCTCTCTCTAAAACATTCTTTTCTCTCTCTAAAAACCTTCTCTCCAAACCTCCATTCCTCATGGCTTCATCCTCCTAACCAAGAAAGAAACAAAGGGCAAATATTGTTGGTTCCTCCGTCCCTCAACATTCCGATTTTTCACGCTTCTTCACCACACAAAAGGAATTAGAAAGGTACTAAAACACCTTTTCTGAAAAACAATTGATTTCACCATATTGGATTGATGTTGCATTCTTTGAATCCTCTAGTCTTCCTCTCATTACTACTCTTCACTAACAAGAACTTGTTGGCTTCATGGCTCTTGAGGAGATTGCTATATACTCTAAATTGATCCGTGTGTTCTACTCCACATTGCGCCTACAAGATGGTCGATATTATGCCAAAGTGAAAGGCAAGACCATTGTTCTTGACAATGAAGTCATGAACCAAGTTGGAAAACTTCCTATAAGTGATGCTCACTTCCATGGCAAAGAACCCTCTCCTTCCTGGAACTACAACCCATTAGAGGCAAAAGCATTCTTTAATCTCACCGCTCCTGCAAGTACCGTAGGCACACTAAGCATTGAACACCGCCTCTTGCACTATGTTCTAGTCAAAATCATCCGGCCATTAGGCGGAAATTATGCAAGACTCAATGAGTCTCAAATTCTACTACTTTAGGCTATTCTCAACCAGAAAGAGATCAATTGGATCAACATTGTGAGGCATCACATGCTCGATGCTCAAAACCTCACTTGCCTCCCATATGCTATTTTTATCACCAAGCTGCTTCGTTACAACAAGGTGGATCTGAAAAACAAAGTCAAAGAACTGATCGGACCAAAAGGACCCATTGGGAAATCTTATCTTACCAAGATGAACATTATTGAGCATCATGGATTTTAGCAGTATCTCTGCCATCCTCGTGATGATAATGAACCCGCTGCTCCTCCACCTTCTCCACCACTCCTGCTGATGATCTTTTTGCTTGCCTCACTTCTCATATGGATCGTCGCTTTGATGCAATAGAAGCAAATATCAACACCCAGCTTGATAAGCTTGAAGCAAACATGGAGGAACGCTACACAGAGCTTGCTACCTAAATCTCCAGCCTCCAATTCCCTCAGCCTTAGTTGGCCTTCTTTTCTATATTTTGCTTGACATTAATATGTTTTAGGGTTATCTTGCTTAAACTTTGTTGCCCTTCTGTGGCATTTTCATTGTTATATTTGATGTGCTTGGATTTTATGTTGTTAATTTTCATAATTGTTCAAACTTAATGGTTATTAATCCTTAATTATGCAATGATTATTTCCTTTTCTTTCCTAGAGCTTATATTGTTTTTGATAATGACAAAGGGGGAGAGATATTAGATATTGAATACTTTTCTAAAGGGGAGAGTAATAAGAGTAATGTATGATTAGATGAATATAAATAAATGCAATGATTCAATACATATCTAACTGAAAAACAAAAGGGGAGACATACTCTGCTCCAAAAAAACTTGAAATTTTTCAACAAGTGGTTCTTTCTCATTGTTACTTAAATATTAATTATTGATACTAACACCTCAAGAGATGGCCATTGGTTGTCATCATCAAAAAGGGGGAGAATGTATTTGCATGATGTAGATAGGTTTTGATAATGACAAGTATCCAAGAACAAGAAAAGCATCATTCATGGATCAAAAATAAGTGAAATGAACAAATCAAAAGAATACATTTGATGTACTCAAAGATTCAAGGAATCATGAAGAACATGCTCTCATATAATCAAAGAATCAAGAAAACAATGCATGAAGATCAAGAAAAGGAACCATGACTCAAAATGCATCTAGGAAACATCAAAAAGCATGGAAAAACAACAAACAACATTGCTTGAATCGATTCACATACGTATGAATCAATTCAGAGGCTTGGAAGTCCCAAAAATATGAAAATAGAATGTTCTAAATCGATTCACCAGAGCCCGAATCGATTCACATGAAGCTGACAGCCCAAAAATTCAAAACAGAAGAGCCTGAATCGATTCACCATGTCTTGAATCGATTCACATGCTCTTGGAAGCCCAAAATGCCCAAGTCAGAATGCCTTGAATCGATTCGGAAACCCATGAATCAATTCAAGTAGTAGGAAACATCACTAAAAAGACATTTTTAGGTGGGAAACATAGATCTAAAACCCACTATACGTAGAGACAAGCTGGAACCATGATGTGCAACAGCTATGAAGACCTCCAAAGCTCTATAAATGGATCTCCAACTCAAGCACAAGATACACCAACTTGAAGCAATCAATCAAAGCTTGCATTTGTGCTTAGTGAGTCATTTTTCTTGTATAGTTTCATTATTCTAAAACTTTGAGCTTGTATTTGTAAATCCTCTCTTATTGTTGAGAGTTACCATTGTGAGAACTTTCATTTGCTTATCCACTCTATTGAGAGAGTATAATCTTGTAATCCAAACACCAAAACACCAAGGTATTCACTCTAGGTTGAGTGGTCACAAAGGTTAGGGTTCAACCTTTGGGTATTGAGAGATTGTGAGATTGGGTGGGGTGCCCTTTACTTGTGAGGATGGGGTTCTTGAGTGTGGGACACTAGGAGACAATTGCTCAAATATTCAATTCACCCCCTCTCTTGAGTATTGAGGCCACTTGAATTCCCCTCTTCCAAAATACTATTTCAGTCTCTCTCCATTGACCTTGAATATTCTAGTTGAGTCTGGTTCCCTTCATAGCATAACTCCATAAGGATAAACTTCTTCAACCACAAAGGAACCATACCATTTGGACTTAAGTTTTCCCGAAAACAACCTCAGCCTGGAATTAAACAGGAAAACTTTATCATCCTGCTGGAATTCCTTCTTGACAATCCTTTGATCATGCCACTTCTTGGTTTTTTCTATATAAATAGAAGCACTTTGATATGACATGAGTCTGAACTTCTCTAACTCATGTAATTTTAAAACCCTCTCTTCTTGAGCAACCGAAAAATCCATGTTCAGCTACTTTATGGCCCACCATGCCTTATGCTCCAACTCCAGAGGCAAATGACAAGCCTTACCATATGCAAGTTGGTAAGATGACATCCCAATTAAAGTTTTATATGCTGTGTGATATACCCACAAAGCATCTTCCAACTTGGGTAACCAATCTTTTCTCGACCTCCCTACCACTTTCTTGAGTATTCTCTTGAGCTCTCTATTGGAAAGTTCAATGTTAGTCCTCAATTTCTAGTTATTTTTATAATAAAAAGGATGTGAAATATTAATAAAAATTAGTTTAAATAGTAATAAATTTTTTTTATTTTAAATAAATGAAAGTTATTGAAATTTAACTGTTATAACCCATTTCTCCCATTCTTGCAGTAAAAAGCTGAGGAATAAAAGTGAAAATTTATTCAAAGCAAAAGCGCTGACACGTAGCATCAAACCCACGCTCAACGTCAGGAATTTGGTGCTAACGCCACGTGTAGCTTAGATGCCATGTGTATCCCACTTACAGGTGGGGTTACACTCAGAAAATGGGCCAAATAATGGCCAAACCACTTCCGAATAAAGGCCAATAGGTAATGGAAAACATGTTTGTTGATCATTGGGACATAATGGAGAAAATTAAGGCTGGAAATCATGAGATTAATGGAGGCTGACTCAGAGACCTGACGCGTAGCGCCACACCCACGCGTAGCTTTAGGACCTTTACTTAGCCTTATAAATAGTGCCATTTGCCAAGAATTCAGTTTCTCTTCCTATTCCTAGAATTCAGTTCTGAGTTGTGCTGCAGAATAACTTTCATATACTTGAGAGTGTTATTTAGTGTTGTTTCCTTTCATATTATGAAGTGTGTTCAAGTGTGATCAAGTATCTCTGATGTCTTTAATTGTAAGTTGTGTTCTTACTTTCACGATGTGTAACTAATCTGTTTATGTTGGAATTGGTAAACCAATCAATGAATATGATATTTTGATTATGAGTTATGCATATTTATGATTCAAGTTTCATGTTAGTATTTTAACTCTTATTAGCATAAACTTCAAACGGGAGAATGATTTTCATGCATGTTAAGATTACTTTAACGGAAGTAAAAGTTAAAATACCTTTAATATACCAATTACTAGGGATAGAGTTGGTAATTATTGTTGTGTTAAGGCCAGTGCTTAAAGCATGTTTTTACTGAGAAAGCATCTGAGGGATCAAACTTTACGGTAACTATTTAGAATTTATTCACTGAGGGATTGGGTTTAATGATTTTAAGCTGCAATAACATGAACTTGATAATTAAATATGTATGTTTATAATTGTTATGTTATATTCTAGTATGGGGATCCAAATTCCAACATAGTTTGTCAATCTGTGTTTAAATCACAAGTATTGTATGTTTACTTTACATCATTTTTTTCATAAATCAAACAATTTCTAAATCTGTGAATATTGTATACTTTGTATATGAATCATTCTTTTGTTAATAAGTTTTAACACTTTTTACCATAGTAAATAAAAATTACTGTTACACACTGAAAACATTCAATCCTTGAGGGAATGATATCTATTTTGAAAACTACAATAATACATTGGTGTGCTTCCCAAAAAGCCAACAACATTTAGGCATTAACAAGTTTTTTGGAGCCATCGCTGGGGATTGAATTGATTTCAGTAAAACAGTAAATTTTTAATTATCGTGGTAAAATTTCTTTACTTTTTAACATAGGTAAATCATTATTTTTCTTACTTGTTCATTTATTCACTTTTACTTCTTCTTTAATTACTCTTGTTACACTAACTCTCTTTGTTTAGTTTATATATGAAAACTTGATCTTCTACAGGAAGGATCTACTTTGACCCTGAGATCGAAAAATTTGCAAAAAGACTTAAATCTTTAAAATCTAAAACACAAACTTCTTCTTCTTCATTTTCTTTTCAAAATTGAAAATTCTAAAATGGCTGGGGAACAACAAAGACAAACTTTAGGACAGTTTGCTACTATCAATGGACCACCTTGTGTATCAGGGATGTTTCAAGGACCACTTACTGCAGTGGAAATTAAACCTTCCAAATTAAATATAATTCAAAATAATCAGTTTGCTGGTCTAAATCATGAAGAACCATATGAACATCTAACTATTTTGTATGAATTATGCAGCACTATTGGTTTTGAACCTAATCAAGAAGAATCTATGTACATGAGAATATTTCCTTTTTCTTAGGTTGGGAAGGCTAAAGAATGGTTTAAATCTTGTCCACATGGTAGTTTTGCAAACTGGTCTGATCTTGAAAGAAAATTTTTGGAAAGGTTTTATTCCCTTTCTAAATATTTTGAAGCCATGACAAGCATTCAATCATTTTCACAAAATAATGATGAGTCATTAGGAGAGGCATAGGAACGATTCAAAGCATTGTTAAGAAAATGTCCAAATCATAATTTGGATGATGGCGGTAAGGTAACAATTGTTTATCATGGTTTATTGCCTCTGTTTAAGATGATGGTAAGGTAAGAATTGGTTATCATGGTTTATTGCCTATGCAGGTGGTTCATTAATGAAGTCTATGTCTACTATTGACAAACAGGCAAAACATGAAAGAGGTAATGTTTCTAGAAAATGAAGTATGCTTGAGTTAAGAGTTAAACATGAAAGAGGTAATGTTTCTACAAAAATTGTTGACACAACAAATTAAAGCAATGAGTAAGCAATTACAAAAACTTCAGATTGCCCAAGTGTCATCACTATCCCTTGCTCAGTTAAAATAGTGCGTTCATTGTATGGTCGAACAACGTTGTGGTTATTATACACCTGATGGAGTTGAACATGAGCAAGCCAATTTTCTAAACAACCAAAGATTACCTGTGAGTAATTTTCCTTTCAATATTGGTAATCTTTTTCCTATCAAGGATGGAAAAATCAGAATTTTGGATGGAAACAAGATGTTGGACCTTCCAACAAACCTCCCAATAATCAGTTTCAAAAATAACCACAATCTGATCAAAATGCTAGATTGACAAGGATAGAAGATTCTATCCAACAATTGCTGCAATATATGCAAACGACTGAAGCCATACGAAAAGCGTTAGATTTGTAATTGGGACAGGTAGCAAAGGAAGTAGCTGAAATGAAGAGTTCTAGTTTTTCTGCCAATACCCAGAACCCAAGGGAATAATGTAAAGCTATTTTTATTAAAAGTGGTAAGGTTGTAAGGACTGATTGTAAAGAAACTTGTGAAGAAAGTGAAGAGCATGAAAAAAATGAAAAATAAGAGAATTACAAAGAAAAGAGTGAAGAAGAAAAGAAAGAAAAAAAAAAGAAAATGATGAAAATAAAGAAAAACAAGAAAAAGAATAATAAAAATCAACATATCAAAAAACTAAAAAAGAAAAAATCATTACTTGGGTTAGACTCCTCCTGTCAAGGATCTACCTTATCCTCATGCACCATTAAGAAAGGATAAGGAAAGAGAATACAGAAGATTCCTTGAAATCTTTAAGCATTTACAAATAAACATTCGCTTTTCAAAGGTATTAGAACAATGCCAACATATGCAAAGTTTATGAAGGAGCTGCTCACTAAGAAAAGGAGGTATAATGAAGAAATTGTGGAGCTTGAAGCTGGTTGTAGTGCCATCTTGCAATACAACATGCCGGAAAAGTCAAAAGATCCTAGATGTTTCACCATTCCTGTCTCAATTGGAGGTGTAAATATGGGGAAAGCTTTATTAGATTTAGAAGCTAGCATTAATTTAATGCCCTTAAGTATAATGAAGCGCATTGGTGATCTTAATCCTCAAAGGACGAAGATGACTCTATAACTGGCAGACCGCTCAATCAAAGGACCCTACGGAATTGTGGAAGATGTACTTGTAAAGGTAGACAAGTTCTACTTCCCTATTGATTTTGTGGTATTAGACATGAAGGAGGATACTGAAGTCCCCCTAATTGTTGGAAGACCATTCATGAAGACTGCTAGAGTGCTTATTGATGTGGACAATGAAAAATTGGCAGTCAGAGTACATGATGAGGAAGTAAATTTTTATGTTTTAAAAGCAATTAAACATTCTAACCTAAAACAAGATTGTTTTAGAGTGGATGCCCTTGATGAAGTTTGCCTCTCCGTATCAAAAGGTATGTCTATTTCTGACCCTCTCATTAAATTATTGATTGACTCTGTTGAATATTAAATAAGGAAAAGGAAAGACAAATAGACAGGTGTTTGGAAGAACTTGAAAGAGGGAAAGATATTTCCCCCAAATGTAAAAAAATTGCGGAACTCCAAGAAATACCTGTTGAGCAAATCCAGAGACCAGAGCTCAAAGTTTTGCCTTCACACCTCAAGTATATCTTTCTAAAGGAAGGTAATCTTAAACCAATTATCATTAATAATTCATTAACTAAAACAAAAGAAGAAAGACTGGTGGAGGTGCTAAAAAAGAATCAAGAAGCAATCAGATGGATACTTGAAGATCTGAAAGGTATAAGCTGATCTTATGGCATGCAAAGGATTTTATTAGAAGATGATTTCAAGCCTGTAGCCCAACCTCAGAAATGCCTTAATCCCATAATGAAAGAGGTAACAAAGAAAGAGGTTCTAAAATTGCTCAAAGCAGGTATCATCTATCCTATTTCTAATAGTGCATGGGTAAGTCTTGTTCAAGTGGTACCTAAAAAGTGTGGTATGACAGTAATTATAAATGATAAAAATGAATTAATCCCAACAAGATTTGTCACAAGCTGGAGAATGTGTATTGATTATAGAAAATTGAACCAAGCAACAAGAAAGATCATTTTCCCCTCCCCTATATGTGTAACATCCCGGATTTTAAGGAAACTAAATTTATTAGATGACGACAATTGATTATTTAAGATTGGATAATTATAGGAGATGTTGTTAGACATTAGAGGTGAATTATCGGTAAATTAATATTTACCAGAATCAGATGAATTAACAGATGATGTGAGACCCACTTGATCAAATTGAGTATTTGATGGGTTTATAATGTTGAGAAAATTATTGTGGTTAAGATGGTATAGTTAGATTAATTTTTAGTGCTAAGGAAATAATTAATTGGATTCGACATATGTTAATAGATGGGGAAAATACGAACCAATTGGAATTAAAAGAAAACCAAAAATCCCATTTCTCCTCCCATTATCACCGTGACCTCTTTCTCTTTATCACTTGATTCTTTTACCCGTTGGATAATGAGGAATTATTACCCATTGGTAAAAGCAAAATGTGACATCCTTTTAACCATTGGACAATGTCCAATTTTGGTCTAATTTCCCCCTTTCTCTTCCTCATTCTTGGTACACTCTTCTCCTCCACTCTATCTTTGTCATTTTCTTCTTCTCCTCCATTCTTCTTTTGCCCAAACCGTGACCCACCCTCTTCTATACCCATTTTCATCAAAACTAATACAAAAGCTTGGAAATGTGAGGCATCTATGGAGCTTGGGAGCTTGCATTCGTCATCTCCCTCTTCCTCACTTCATTTTCATTTTTGGTGGAGCTTGGATTTGAGGTAAAGATCTTTCACCTCTTCCTTATCTCATTTATGATTTTGGGGTATTGGGTTGAGATAGAGATGTTAAAACCTTTGCATATAGGTGAAAATGGAAACCCTAGGCTTAAATGTTTGGAAGTGAAACCCTTGATTTAGGGCTTTATGATTATGTAAGATTTAGAGGTTGATGAGGTCCTTATGATAAAATAAAATGGATTGAAGATTGATAGAGATTGTTGATGGTTGTTGGGTGATCTTGGAGAAGAAACCCTAAGTATTAATAATTTGGGGATTTTGACCCACTTGATGATTTTGATGATTTTGGTACCTTAGAGTGATGTTATACATAGAAATGAATATTTGAAGGATAGGAGTTGAATATTGATGTTGATGTTGTTGGATTTGTTTAACCCTTAAGACTTGGAGAATCTTGGCCTTGGGGGAAAGGAATTCCCGAAGCCTAACATAGGTATATGAATTTAGAGTATAGACAAGTCTAGGACTTGATCATGAGTTTAAGAGATATGATACCTTGTGACGGTTTATTGATTACATGTGTATGTGTAATTATTGATAGGATTATATTCCGGATGATGATACATAATAACCGAGGCAATCGGAGCGTTGGGATTGTAGTTCTTCTCTCGAGGTAGGAGAGGAGTTTACATTTCAATTGCATGAGTGATTAATTGAAAATTATGTAAATGTGTGAACTCATGCAATGCCTTGCCATAAATGCCTTATATGATTGATTTGATGAAGTAATGAATGATGGTTTGGCTTATGTTGATTGTTATGTAAATGTATGTATTTATATAATGTTGATGATAAGTGTTTGATGGTCCCTTGGTTGGGCGTGAACTGAATGATGATGACAAATTATGAATGAATGAACTACATGAATTGTAAAGAATTGATTTAAAGTGGTTATGTGGAAAGATGAATGAGGGAGTGATGTGGGTTATAGTTAAGATGGAATAAGGATTTTCGAGTATGAATGCTTAGAGCGAGTTTTAGATGTCCCATGTGGCGTGTATGAAGTATTGGTTGTAATTAAGTTGGCTTAAAATGAGAATTTCATGTGTCAAGTTGTGAGAATTGTTAATTCTGCGTAAGTCCTGATAATCTCACTCAAGCGAGATGGGATCTTGCCCAAGCGAGAGTCCCCTGCTTCAGAGAATTGGCCTCTGGCCCAAATCCACCTAGGCGAATGAGTTACTCGCCCAGGCGAGTCGAGAGAGAAAGGAGTTAGTTCTGGAATAATTCGACCGGGTACTAGGAAGCCCCGCTCGAGTGAAAGAGAAAAGAGTCAGTTTGGGAACAATTATGCCGAGTGAAAAACCGAGCGAAAGATGAGTCAGCTTTGTAATAATTTTGCCGAGTGAAAGACCGAGTGAGAGATGAGTCGGCTTTGGATTGATTTTGCCGAGTGTAAAACCGACCGAGATGAGTCGGCTTTGGATTGATTTTTCCGAGTGTAAAATCGAGCGAGATGAGTCGGTTTTGGAATGATTTTGCCGAATGGAAAACCGAGCGAGAGATGAGTCGGTTTTGGAATGATTTTGCTGAGTGGAAAAATGAGCGAGAGATGAGTCGGTTTGGATTGATTTTGTTGAGTGGAAAACCAAACGAGATGAGTCAGTTTTGGAATGATTTTGCCGAGTGGAAAACCGAGCGAGAGATGAGTTGGTTTAGATTGATTTTTCCGAGTGGAAAACCGAGCGAAATGAGTCAGTTCTGGAATGGTTTTGCCGAGTGAGAAACCGAGTCTTGCGAAGCCTTGCCGAGCGAGCGAGTGCAGAAGGTAAGGACAACCTTTGGTCGGATTTCGCCTAAGCGAGTAGGTGCCTCGCCCAAGTGAATGCCAGTGGAATTCGTTACTGGACGTTTCTCGCCTGAGCGAGTGGCTAGTTGAAGGGACCCTCGCTCGAGCGAAAGCATGGGGAATTAGTTGCTGGATAATTCTCGCTCGAGCGAGATTGTGGTCCGTTTAAGCGAGAATTGGGTCTGATGTTTAAAGCTTTTTCGCTTAAGGACATTGTGGGCTCGCTCCAGCACTCCATGCTGTTGTTGCCCAGGCGAGTCTGGCCTATCTCGCTCAAGCGGAGGTGAATCTCGCTTGAGCGAGTTTCCACCAGAATGGAATTTACTCAATTTTAATTGTGGCAGGCTTATGTTAGACCCCCTTCTTCGTATTATGAGATAAACATGAGACGATTTTGGGGATGTATGAGGGATAATGTGATGACGATATAACATGGTGGTGATTGAGGTTGATTGGTACATGGGGACTAATTAATTGTGATGTATTTACCACCTGAGATAGAATAATGAATTGTGATGTATTTGCCACCTGAAATAGAGTAATGAAAGGGCGACAATGAGATTATGATGGCAGGATTATGAGATATATCCTAAAGCGAATTTGAAATTAAAGGAGGGATAATTAAATGACATTAAATAATGATAGATGATGATGTTGAGCACTCTCTTGCACAAAGAGGTGTATATTTATATTGATGAATTGTTGTATGCCATTGTGTGTGATACAAGCATGGTCTTGTATGTGTGGTATGAAATATGAAATTGAAAATGTTGTGAATGCCACACAAATATATATACATATAAAAGTATACATGAGACAATGGTAATGAATCATGAGATGAAAATCCACTAAATGAAAGTGTGATAATATTGATGAATATTGTGTGTTATTGTGATGCCATTATGGTTGATCGCAAGTATTGACTTGCGTGTATGATGTGAAATATTTGTGAAATATGTTGAGATGAAAATGCCACATTAAAACTTGAAAACATTGGCTAAGAAACCAACAATGATAAAATCCACTAAGGTGTATGGTGGTGTTGGTGATCATGATGATGATGTTTGATGAGTGGCATTTAGGATGCATAGAGTGAGAATGCATTTGATTTGCATTGCATTGCATCCATGGCATATCATAGCCGCCGATGTTGGAACATTAGGGGAGTTCCCTCGGCCGACCCAGTGGGAGGGTGGCTCAGTGGACGAGCAATTTGTTGTATCCCCTGTGACTCGATGTGTAAGTCACGAAGCCGCCTATGTATTGCTACGGGGAGCTACATGTGGCCGACCCTTGTGGGGAGTGGCTCTTGATGAGCAGGTGACCCCGGTGGTCCTTGGGATCACAACCGCCATGATTTGATATCTGGCTGGCCCGCAACACCATATGTTGAATATGTTGTATACCGTGGTCATGGTGAAAATGACCAGGTGTTGTAAAATGGGCAATGCGGTTTAGTACCAATAAAAATATGGTGAATATGCATGCGTTATGATATATGTGTACTGTTAGTCCTCAAATTTACAATAAATCTTTTAATAAAAATTTCATAAAAATAATAAAAATTTGGATAATTTGTTAGAAAATTAGGTTTTAATTCAATAAATGGATATTGTTGGAAATAATCTGCCCTTGATCAATTTTCTCTAGTTTTGTAGTGAAAAAGTAAAGAATTCAAGAGAAAATTATACTGGAGGATCTAACGCGTAGCATCAATCCCACGCGTAGTGTCCATAGCTACTTTTAATACTGACGCTACGCGTCACAGCCACGCGTAGCGTCAGTGCTGCGTGGACTCCACAGCCAAGCTGGCCAAGCACTCACTTAGTGACCCATTATTGGCCACTCCACTCAGCACAATTGGCCAAAAGGTAGTGGAGACAGGGACACATGGCCAAGCATGATTGAATATAATATTCCAAGATGGCCACTACCAGCTACGTTAATGGAGGCTGAGTCAGGGGACTCACGCGTAGCGTCACACTGACGCGTAGCATCACACTGACGTGTAGCGTCAGCACCCTTGCTCAGCCCTATAAATAGGGCCATCCAACACCATTCATCATATCCCATTATCTATTTTTAGAGTTCTTTCCTCTCTTCTATACTCGAGTTTTGAGTATTTCTTTTAGAGTTTATAGTTCTAGAATAGTTTTCTAGATACTTGAGAGTGTTGTGGTGTATTGTGATCGTTGTATCGTGAAGTTTCCATCGTCTTCGTAATGTTAAACTCTGTAAGTGTTGTTTCTACTTTTACCATGTGTAACTAATTTGTTTATGTTGGAATTGGTGAACTAATCTATTGAGTATAATGTTGTGAATTCGACCTCTGCATGTTTATGATTCAAGTCCATGTTAGTATTTCAACCTTTTTTTAATATGAACGTCAAACGGGAGAATGATTTTCATGTGTATTGAAACTTATTTTATTAGTATGAATGTCAAACGGGAGAATGATTATTCATGCCGTATTGAAACTTGTTTTGACGAAAGTAAAAGTTGGAATACCCTTGGTATCTCAATTCTATAGGGGTTGTTAACCATTGTTGCTATAAGGCCAGGTCTTAATGCAAGTTTTTACTGAGAAAGCTCACGAGGGATTGGACTTTACGGTGAATTCTTAGAATTTATATCACGAGGGATCGGTTATAATGATTTTAAGCTACAATGACATGAAACTTGATGATTAAATATGCATGTCTTGAGTTCCTCATTGTTATTAGGGATCCAATTTCTAACATAATTTGTTTATCTATGTTTATCTCAAGTATCTTACCTATTCTAGATTGCAACTCAACTTTTTAGATAGATTTTTATTTTTTTTTAGCTCATGAACTACTCAATCATGCTATCCTGTGAATACTGTATAAATTGTATATAAATCATTCTTTTGTCTATAACTTTCTTCACATTTACCATAGTGAATAGAAAATTACTGTTGTTATTAGACTTTCAATCCCAGTGGAACGATATCTAAATTTTGAAAACTACAAACGATTGGTGCGCTTGCCAATTAACAACCCGGTGGTAGAAACAAACGGTTCAGACCCTATCGCCCGGTTAACAAGTACACATTTTACTACTGCAGTAGGGGCATGGTATGTGATCATGCTTGAACCCACAATTTGGTGTTTATTCCCACAGTCGGATCCGCATTTGTTGTCTATTCCATTGTGCATATGCATTAGCCATAAGAGCATTTGCATATAGCATGGAGATATGCCAGAATATGATGATGATTGACGATGATTGAGATGGTGGTATTGGTGTTGATGAGATGAGAAATTAATATACCAAAAGACCACATAACAGTAATAAATGATATGAATAAATGAAATGATGTGAATATGATGATATGTATGTTATGGCCCAATGTAATGAAGGGCGTATTTGTTTATGATTGATAATGATGATGTTAGCCCGTGGTGGATTTGATGAAAGACCAGAATGGTCTATATTGACGATGTGTTAGCCCATTGTGGCGATGTGATAGATATGTGTTGGCCCATTGTGGCGGTGTGATGGATGTGTATATGCTTGATTTGCTATGATTTGATGAATATGTATGAAATAGGTATATATCGTTGAATTTATAATCCATGATGATCGTTACTGTGTTTAGCAAAGCATACATGATGTTGATATGCATATGCACATAATTTCAATTGTATTCATATCGTCATTTGAAATGTATAACTCACTCTCCCATGTGGTCTACTTTTTAGTAGTGATGCAGGAAAACCATGGGATGAGAACGTTTATGAAGTAAAGCTTTTGGGAAGGTAAATAGTTGTAATGGAATGCCTTGGCCGGCAGCGATTGTAATTTGTTGAGTTGTGAATGAACGTATTTTATAGTGCTGATATTTCATGATATTTTTGGATGTATTATGAATAATGACTTAAATGGATATTGTATTGGTATTTGGGGGTATATGGACTTACACCCGCCTGACGAATGTATAAGTATTGATGACATATGTCTTGAGGTTAAATTGAATATGAATGTTGGAGATGTATGTCGCATGACCATATAGATAAGTACATACATATATCTTAGGCATTGCATGCTTATGTGATTATGTAAAATGATAATGGTTGTATATTAGGCTTATGATATGCCATTGCATGCTTTGTCGAGCCTTTTCTCATATCTTCATATATGGGACTAGGCGTGTGCCTGATGCTGAAATCCTGAGCCATTAATTTGGTGTAAAAATCTTAGTAAAATAAAATGTGACTCTCGGATTTACACTTTGGCAAGCGCACCAGTCGTTAAAATTGTAGTGTATTTGATCGTCCCACAGGGATTATGGTAAGTACCTCAATCTAGGACTAGTACAAGCTGAACCAATAGAAAATACATGAAGTTCATTCGGTTTTTATGGTTTTAGTGTTTTATAGTTGTTTTTCTATTTTCAGAAACAGAGTTAAAGTGAAATGAGGAAAGTGATTAATAAAAAACAGGTCAGGATTGCTTCAGCTCACAATCTCCTCAAGAAACATGCAATTAAGTATAATCGAACTTTACAATCTAGAGGACAATCCGCTTGTGGTTATTCCCTAATTCCTTAGGTGAAAAACACTAATCCTTAAGCAATGAACCTTAATTCCTTAAGTGCTCGATTAACTTAAGAATCTAATGCGAAATTGGAGGTTGAACTCTAACTATTCACCTAAATTGATTAGGCCTGAACTAGTTAGAAAGCTGGAAGTTACCTAAGCTTCAGCCATGATTCCTCACTGGTGAAGTTCTTCATCAGTTCTGGATTTGTCAATCCAGCGATTCTGCTCCACTCCTCAACTTGTTCGCCTCAAGATCTAGAAGTCGATCTACTTGCTCACAGCTTCAAGACTCCATTGCTAACCTTTGCAATCCCAACCTTAGGGATTTAGAACTCCATTGACTTCAGTTCCATCGAAGGATTGTGGAACGTCATGGAGGAGAGGAATTAGAGAGATGAAAACGTAGTGAGAGAGTATTCGAAGTTTAGAATGAAAAAGAATGTGTTCAATGTATTCTCTGTCTCCACACACTTTTACAGAGTATGTACATGAATATATATAGGCATCTAACTAAACTAACTAACTTAACTAATAACTTAGAGAACTTAAGTTAACGACTAAAACTAATTACACAGTTTACAGAGTAACCAACTAATTACAGCTCAGCTCTTAACAGGATCCAGCTCAGCCTTAGCTAATTTACAGCGCAGCACCAGCTAATTGACAGTTCACTACTTAAGTTACTAAGGTTGCAGCAGTGGAGAAGAAGGCAATGGAAGCGGAAACAGTATTGCACCAGGTGTGTGTTGTTGGAGGGAAGAAACAGGGTTTAAGTTACTGCTTTTTCGCTTCAGCTGCTGGGTTTTCGCTTGAGCGGATTAACTCTCGCTTGGGCGAGTTCGGGAATTGTACTACAGTGTTGCTTGGTCGCTTAAGCGTTATGGCGAAGCTTGGGCGAATTGGAAATATGTAATACAGATGGCTTTCTCGCTCAAGCGTGATTGCTTCGCTTGAGCTAATTTTTATCCTTCGCTTTAGCGAATTTAACTCCCGCTTGAGCGAGTTGATTATTTAATCGGTATTCTGCAGTTGGCGTTCGGGTTCTTCATGCAATATTCCGAGTCCTTGTTCTTTTTCGGAGTTAGTGTCCTTGAAGTCTCACTCAGTCGGTCTTTGGACTCTTTTCAGTCGGAATTGAGAAGTTTCACTCGGATTTATCAATTTCTGCCCGGATTTGTAGGATTTCACTCGGAATTTTCTTCTTATCTTGAGTCTGCCCTGTTCCTGCACCAATAAACAGCTACTTGCCTAGCATTTATACATTGGCTGCTTAGTAAATTTGTAAATACTTCAAAATTCCTTATTTAATTAAAATTTTCAATCGGTTTCTTACATAGATAACATACTTTTGAAATAAATAACTAAAACATGAATTATTAACAAATTATTAAATAATAATATCAAAACTAGACAATACTTAGTAATTTATGTTAAATAAACAGTGGAATAATTAAGTCTTTTCAAGACTTATCACATCCCCAAACTTAAAACTTTGCTTGTCCTCAAGCAAATATTCAGACTTATTAACTAACAGCATTTGATCAACACAATCAACCTTTCCTTAACTTAATTCATACTATAATTATTGAATACCGATCATGCTTTCTTCTCGCAATTTCTAAAAGTATAAAGACTTACACCTCCTTTGGAAGACAAGCTGCTGATGCTTTCCTCACTGGTCGGTGTTTAACTCTTCTCTCGGTGTATAGGGTAAATAAAATGCACTCATCACCTGCATACTAGTTAGATCAACATAGACTTGCAACAGTTCTAAACATCATGAAATATGCCAACTCAATCGGATCAGTAAGGGCTTTTTAAGCTTATAATGGGGCTCGGCTACAGGCTCAATTATTGTTTTTCCGAGTCATAGATAGGTTACAAGATGTGTCCACTGATGCTTTGCCTCAATTCTAACTTAATTGCCTCTACTAACAACTCTCTTTACTTTTCTGACTGAATGCTACTTAATAACTCATGCTGTTTTGCACTTTCTTTTTCTTTCAGTCCTTCGGACTTCTCCTTTTTTCTTGACTTTTTCGTTCCATCTTTTCCGATCGAATTTTTTTTTCTTGTGGTGCTTTGCACCTTTTTCTTTTCTGAACTTTGTTCATTTTTCTCTCGGCTTTGCCTTTCTTCTTGTGGTTGCCTTTCTTTCATTTCTCAAGATTTTTATCCATAATCAAGGTCGGAGTGTGTCTTTAATTACTTTAGGCACACTCTTCATCCCCAAACTTAGAGATTGCTAGTCCCTAGTAATAAGCAAAAACCGAGTAATTCACCAGTGGAACATCCAAGGTACTCTAGTTGGGTTTTTCGTGGATACTTAAGCTTGTAATGTTAGGTATATAAAATGAATAAAAGGTTTCAGGCTCAAACATAATCATTAGGTCAAAGGATAATTTAATAGATTAGGAAGGCTATTTTTGGCCCTGGCTAAATTAACAAGGAAGGCCTTCATCATTTCCGATTGGTTGACATACGACAATTAGCAAGCACTTGTTGTTCAAGTGGCCTCAATACTCAAGAGGGGGGGTGAATTGAGTTATAAAACTTTTGCTTGGAATACCTTTGAAATTGATTTCTATAACCAAGTTTATGAGATTATGCAAGTGAAAGCAAGTAACAATGATATGCAATGCACTACAAGAGGTAAGTATTGCTGAGGCAATTTAGCAAACACTTGGTGTGCAATGTCTAAAGTATAGCAAATTAAGCAAGTTCAAGTATGTTCTTCTCAACCAAACAATACCAATCAACAAATATGCAATGTATGGAAGTAAAAGAGTAAGGAAGAGAAGCTTGCAAACCGATGTAACGAGTTCCACCCAATCCGGTGTACGTCTCGCCTCTAAGCAACCCACTTAGAGGATTTTCCACTATTGTAGACTAGAGATACAACTTTGAGCAATTGCGGCTTCCTAGTGTCCCACACTCAAGAACCCAATCCTCACAAGTATAAGGGCAACCCACCCAATCTCTCAATCTCACAATATCCCAAAGGTTGAGTCCACAACCTTTGTAACCACTCAACCTAGAGTGAACAACCACTCAACCTAGAGTGAATAACTTGTGTGTTTGGTGTTTGTTTACAATCAATACACTCTCTCAATAGAGCAAATATACAAATGAAAAGCTCTCCCAAATTCTAATCTCTCAAGATGAGAGGATATACAAGTGAAAGTACAATATGCAAGAAATAGGCTTACAAAACACAAAATAGAGCTATGAATTGTTGCTTCTTGGTTGTGTATTTGTGCTTGTCTTCCTCTTTAATTTATAGAGCCAAGATAGCTGTTGAGGAGTGCCCTAGTCCATCATAGCCGTTGCAGTTAGTGGAAATTTGAAGAATGGTGGAGACATGACCTGGTTTCCCACTTAAATCTGTTTTTCCACTAGTGTAATCGATTACACCCTCGCGTTGTAATCGATTAGCTTCAAGTCAGAGACTTCCTAATCGATTATTTCACTTCCTCTAATCGATTAGCATCTTGTACCTGATGTATTTAATTTGTTTTTGCAGCATCCTAATCGATTAGCATGTATTGCAATCGATTACCTTAAATTCCAGTGGCTTCCTAATCGATTGTTTAGCTTCCATAATCGATTAGCCATCGTACCTGATGCACTTAGTTCCATTTTTGATTGTTGTAATCGATTAGTCTCTGGTGTATAATCGATTACCTTAATTCCAGTGGCTTCCTAATCGATTGTTCAGCTCCCTAATCGATTAGCTTTCATACCTGATGCAATTTCTTCCAAAACAGAAAGCTCCTAATCGATTAGCATCTATGGCCTAATCGATTAGCTTCGCTGTTACTTCAATTCTGATTTCATGTCTTTGTTTTTGCATTGTTTTCTTCAAGAGTGCTTGTCATTATCAAAATCTTTGCACATTTTTGGACCTGTTAACATATTCAAACACAGCACTGAGGCAAATTCTGTCTCACTAACTAGCATGCAAGCTCACTCAGAAAAAGATAAAACAGGCTCAAAAGCTCATATGAGTATAACAGTTAATCAGCCAGTCTTGTCCCCAAACTTAATGTACGATCATACATTTAGATTGCCAACTAGCATGCCGAGTAAACAATTTAATTAATGATGAAGAATAGTTATGGGCAGAGATCATGAGTTAAGCAAAAACCGATTAATTAATATATCCGACTACAACTTAACGCATCAGCAAACTTTAAATTATGAAGACGGAGTTGAAAGAAACAATAAGCATACTTTTGCAACTTATAATTAAGAATATTAATTTAAAGAATAAGTTGGAAAGAGACTTCCCTTTTTACCTGAGTGGCTGTGGATGGAAAAACGCGTAATCGGATTGGGACTCATAGATTTTACCAATACATATGACAAACCAAATAAAACAACAAATTAACAAAAACTAAAATTTTCATTACATAATAAAAATAAAAACAAGTTCACTGTTCCGAAAGCAGTTACAATAACATCAAATTAAATACATAGAAAACATCATAAAAACGTGGAACAACTGCTTAAACATTCTGATCTTCATCGTCTTTGTCCTGCTGGGAGGGAATCGTGAATCCAATGGAAGCTAACCACGCATCTCTATCAGGTGGGGCTCCCATTTCTGCTGACTGTTCAACCCTCAGTTTCGAGGCAATCTTCCTGAGCATCTGATCGTGGTTCAAAACCCGATCATAAATTTCCAGTTGCATCTTCTTTACAACCTATAATTCCTGTAACACCAAAAGAATGTCAGAAGAAGAAGAAGAAGGACCAGCTCCTGCAGATTGCTTGGGACGTTCTGGTTCTGTGTTTGTAAACTTGATAGCACAGTTTTCAACAGCCTTAACACTTTCAACCTCTGGTAACTCATTTTCCTCACTCGCAGGAGATACATTCCTTTGAACTAGAGGAGATACATCCCTTTGCTCCTGACTTCGACTAGGTACATGGACAGACGAATCAGATATAGTGATGGTTGCCACTTCTCTTTCATTATCTATTTGTTTCCTTCGCACACTTCCTTCTGAAAAATTTGGTCTAGGTTTCTGCAGAAGTCTTTGTGATCTTCTTTTCATGATTAATGTTAAAATAGTGATAATAACCAACCTAAGTAAAAAAATAAGAACAGAAATCCAACAGCAACCAAAAACTGTAAGACGCATGGCTTATGAATAGCAGAAAACAATAACAATGAACAAAAAGATAATAAACATGAACTTACAAATGCACAAAATCAATGAAAGAAGTGGAAAGGGGATACCTTTCTTAGAAACCAGAACGTGTCTTTTCGTCTTCAGCCCAAGTTCAGCATAGGTACTGATGGTTGGAAGCTGAAAGGGTTTCTCTTTTATAATGTTGAATTCAATTTTCAAGAAACGCGTAAATGCGGTCAGCTTTAATTATTACTTTATTAAATGTATTACTACTATTATTATTATGTTGTTTATTATTTATTTATTTATCATATATATATATATATTAGATTTTTTTTTAGAATACTCAAATACTAGAGGGGTAGAAGATCGAGGAAGAGTGGGATGAAACCAATGTGATGCCAAATGGACATAGGAGAATGGAAGATGAATAAATGAACAGACGATAAGACAAAACGGACAAATGAAATGAAAATTTAAATAAATGAAAGCGAGCGTATGAGAAATGAGTGAACCATTGTAATGAAATATGAGTGAATCAAGAAGTGAATAATAAAAGAAAGGAATCGAAGTGTGAATGAATGAAGGAATACCGAATAAATGAATAATGAGCGAAAAGAGTAAAAAGGGTGAAAGGATGATAACCGAGTGAGAAGGGAGACAGGTACCGAGTGATAAAAATTTGAGAAATGAAGAACGAGTGGCTGAAGGAGGTAGAGATAATAAAAGTCAAACAAATCGAAGTGAATTGAAAGAAAGAGGTTCTGAGTCAATGAGTGAAAGCTATACTGACTAGATGAATGAGACGAGTAAACGCACAAGCCAGTGGAAGAATAAATGTATAAATGAATAATCGAACCACCGAATGAATACCCCCGAGGAAGGAATTGGTGAATAAATGAAAGAAATTTGAATACAACTAAAAGGATGAAAACCCGAGTGAATGAATAGTGGGTGAATGAAAACTCAGAAAACTGGGTACTGAAAATACAAAAATGACAGTCACGAATGAAAAACGAAGGAGTGAAGAGGGAGACTACAGCATACGAAACCCGAGGAAAGTAAAATAAGTGGAGTGAAACAACAAGTATATGAATACCGAGTAGATAATACCGATCAGATGATGAGCGAGTGAAAAGTGAATGAATGAATGGATGCCGAGTGGGTACAAATTATACTGAGTGAATGAATAGTTGATCGATGAATGAGGTGAACAAAACAAAAGTCCGAGTAAATGAAAGGGAAAGAATGAATGCATAACTGAAAAGCTGAATGACGGGTGAGGAACGGAAAAGAGAGTGACCGAGTGGAAATGAGTAAAGGGTATACCGATCGATGAAGGAGATGAGTAAATGAAGGAACCGAGTGAACTAGCGAGAAACCTAGTGAATGAGGAACTGAGTGATGAGTGAGTGAGAAAAAGTGAATAAAACACTGAATGAAAAGGGTACTGAGTGAATGAATACCGAATGGGCCACAGAATGAGTGAAAGAATGAATGAATGAAGATAAGTGTATGAGAACCGAGTGTTACAGTGAATGGACGAGTGAACAACTGTCGTGAGATATGAGTGAACAGAGAAGTGCGTGAACGAATGAGAGTAAGGCTGAATGAAAGAAAGAACGAGTGGAGGAAACCGAATGATCTAAATCTAAGATATGAAGAATGAGTGAATGACAATGAGAGTTCGGGCGAAGAACAAAAATGACAGGAGTGGAAAATGGAATGAATGAAATACCGAGTAAATGAAAGGCCGAGTAAACAAAATGAATACAGCGAGGGGCCGAGTGAATAATGAGACTAGTGGAATGAAAAACGAGATGACAGGAAATTGAGTGACTGGAAATACTGAGTGTAACAATCGTGAATGAAACACGAGTAGATGAAAAAGAAAAGTACAACGTGAGAAAACCGAGAAAGAAAGTAAGTGGAATGAAACGACGAGTAAATGAATACCGAGTGGATTATACCGGGTGAAAAAGTGAAAAACGAATGAACAAACAGCGAGAGGTCGGACAAATAGAAAAACAAGTGAAAGAACAGGAAAGAATGGCTGACCGACCGGGCGAACAAACATGAGTGAAAGATAGACGAAGAAGGAAATAACCTGAGTGGATAAAAGAACCACTACAGTGGAAACTGAATGGATGTATATACTGAGTGGCTGAAAAAGAAAAAGAACGAAAGGCGAAGCATTCATGAAATAATGAGTGAAAAAGATTGGGTGAATCAATGATGAATGGAAGAATGGAAGAATGACCGAGTGAATGGAGAACGAGTGAAAGAAACTGACCGAGTGGAATGAAAACCGAGTGAAAAATGAGGTGAACAATGAAAGTCAGAATGATATGGAGCGACTGAGTGAGAAAAACGAGGGAATATAAGAATGACTACATAGGGGTCTGAGTGAATCGGAATACCGAATGGATGAAGAAGAAGACTATTGAGTGACAAAATGAGTAGACGAAGAATGAGTGAATGAAAAGCTGGATGAACAACCAATACATGCAGAGAGATCGGGTGATGAAACCGAGAAAGAACTCAGGTGGATTGAAAGCATGAATGAATGAATCAATGACTGGGAGGAAGAGATAAAGTATAGGAATGAGTGACGGTTGAGAGTGGACAACATAATATACGAAAAGGAGGCCGAGTGACACATAAATGAAAGAAACGGAGTGAGGAGTGAGAAATGAGAGATCCGAGTGGAAGAAACCGACTACTAGAGAAAGCCGAGTGGATAAACGAAAAAATGAAAGACCGCGTTCATAAGAGACCAATGGATACAATACTGATTGTGATGAGTGAGGAATCTGAGTGATGAAAAGCCGACTGAATTAAGTCACTTTTCACTATCTGACCCGTTCATTACATCATCGATCAGAAATCCTTCAAAGTCTTCCTTTCTATTCACAGAATTTTATTGAAAAATGTCGAGTGAAGTTCAATCGGGAAGAAGGGTTAAGACGAAGTAACAATTATCCGAGTGTACTATTTTCACTCAACTTAGTACATTTTTCCTCTAAGTGCGAAACAACAATCAGCATTGGCTCGCCTAAGCTACCAGTGCTTTGCCTGAGCGAAATAGAAGAATCAAACTCAGATTTCCTTCTTCAACTTCACAACTTTATTCACTAACTTTTTAGTTTTTTTTTTTTTCAAAGTTCTAAACAAAACAGTCGGAACATAGGGCTGCCTCCCTAGAGCGCTTCTTTAAGGTCACTAGCTTGACCTTATTGTATCTAAGAAGATGGCTTCAGTAACAAGGAGGTTTTCTGCCTGTCAAACTCTCCTCCAAAGTAGAGTTTGAGTCGCTGGCCATTCACCTTGAAAATCCGATCAGTAGTCGGATCTTTCAGTTCGACTGCGCCATGAGGAAAAACCTCATTTACAGTAAAAGGCCCGGACCACTTGGATTGAAGTTTTCCAGGGAAGAGTTTCAGTCGGGAATTGAATAACAAAACCTGATCGTCCTTCTGAAACTCTTTCTTATTAATTCGCTTATCATGCCATTTCTTTGTTTTCTCCTTATAAATGGAGGCACTTTGATAAGCGTTGAGTCGGAACTCCTCTAATTCATGGAGTTTCAAAACTCTTTCCTCCTGAGACTGGTCACAGTCCAAATTTAATAGCTTTGTGGCCCACCACGCTTTGTGTTCCAACTCCACAGGGAGATGGCAAGCCTTACCGTACACCAATTGATACGGGGACATGCCAATCGGAGTTTTGAAAGCTGTTCGGTAAGCCCACAATGCATCATCTAATTTTACCGACCAATCTTTTCTGGATTTTCCGACCACTTTTTCTAAAATTCTCTTGATTTCTCTATTGGACAGTTCGACTTGTCCACAAGTCTGTGGATGGTAAGGAGTTGATATCTTATGTAAAACCTCATAGTGACGCAGGGCTTTTTCCATTATCTTATTGCAAAAATGTGAACCCCCATCACTAATAATTACTCTCGGAACTCCAAACCTAGAGAAAATATTCTTCTTGATGAACCTAAGCACAACCTGTGCATCATTGGTTCGGGTCGGAATTGCCTCCACCCATTTGGAGACATAGTCCACAGCAACAAGAATGTATTCGTTGGAGAACGACTTAGGGAAGGGTCCCATGAAGTCGATACCCCAAACGTCAAATAATTCCACAATTAGAATATTTGTCAAAGGCATGCCAGCTTTTACAGAGAGACCTCCGCTCCTTTGACATTTATCACACCTTTTTACATATTCTTTGGAGTCCTGAAAGATAGTTGGCCAGTAAAAGCCACTCTGCAACACCTTTGCTGCGGTACGGGAGGCACCATGATGACCTCCGTAATAAGAATCGTGGCAGTGCCACAAGAGCCTTTCCTGCTTGGATTCAGGCACACAACGCCTGATTACTCCATCTATTCCTATCTTAAACAAAAATGGATCATCCTATAGATAAGCCTTACTATCAAGAAAGAATTTTTTTCTCATTTGGGATGTCCAACCATCAGGTACCACTGAGGCACTTTTAAAGTTTGCCATGTCAGCGTACCATGGCCCAGTTATAATGGCCATCAACTTTTCATCTGGAAATTCCTCTTTTATTAAGACAGAATCTGACTCAACTTCCAGACGAGACAATTGGTCTGCAACTGAGTTCTCTACTCCTTTTTTGTCTTGTATTTCTAAGTCAAACTCTTGGAGTAACAGAACCCACCTAATCAGTCTCGGTTTAGACTCTTTTTTAGCTAGTAAATACTTGATTGCCGAGTGGTCTGTATATACTATGACTTTGGCACCAATCAAGTATGCACGAAATTTATCAAATGCATACACCACAGCAAGCATTTCTTTTTCAGTCGTGGTGTAATGTATTTGATTTTCATTTAACACTTTACTAGCATAATAGATCACATGAGTTAATTTCTCTTTTTTCTGACCCAGTACAGCTCCGATTGCAAAGTCACTTGCATCACACATCAATTCAAACGGTAAAGACCAGTCGGGTGATGCAAGGATCGGAGCTGAAGTCAAACTTTGTTTCAATTTTTCAAATGCCTTGACACAATTTTCATTAAATGCAAACACCTGATCTTTCACAAGCAAGTTGGTCAAAGGCTTAGCTATTTTTGAAAAATCTTTTATGAACCTTCTATAGAACCCAGCACATCCTAGAAAACTCCTTACTCCTTTCACGTTGATCGGAGGAGGAAGTTTTTCAATAATTTTAATTTTTGCTCGGTCCACCTGCATGCCCTCAGCAGAGATCCTATGGCCAAGGACTATCCCTTCCTTAACCATAAAGTGGCATTTCTCCCAGTTAAGAACGAGATTGGTCTCTTGACATCTCATCAGCACCTTAGCTAAGTTGCTGAGGCATGTGTCAAAATTGCTCCCAAATACCGAGAAGTCATCCATGAATACTTCAATAAATTTCTCCACCATATCCCCAAAAATTGCCAGCATGCACCTTTGGAAGGTTGCTAGAGCGTTGCACAAGCCGAACGGCATGCGCCTGTATGCAAAAATTCCATAGGGACATGTGAAGGCAGTCTTTTCTTGATCCTTCGGGTCAACCACAATTTGGTTATAACCCGAGTACCCATCAAGAAAACAATAGTACTCATGTCCTGATAACCTCTCGAGCATTTGATCAATAAACGGAAGGGGGAAATGGTCTTTCCGAGTAGAGTTATTCAACCTTCTGTAATCAATGCACATCCTCCAGCCTGTAGTTGGCCGAGTGGCAATGATTTCACCCTGGTCATTTCTTACAGTCGTCATTCCTCCCTTCTTGGGCACCACTTGGACTGGGCTAATCCAAGTGCTGTCCGAGATCGGGTAAATGATTCCCGCATCAAGGAGCTTGACCACTTCCTTTCTCACTGCTTCCTTCATAATGGGGTTCAATCTGCGTTGTGGCTGTACAATAGGGGAATAGTCATCCTCCATCAGGATTTTGTGCATACAAAAGGATAGACTGATTCCCTTCAAGTCAGAAATGTTCCAGCCAATGGCAGATTCATGAGCCTTTAATACCCCAGCTAGTTTATTCTCATCCTCTTCTTTTAAGTCGGCATTAATAATGACAGGATGAGTGTCATTTCCTCTCAGGAAAACATATTTCAGATGAGAAGGTAAAGGTTTTAAATCACATTTTTCTTCCGAAAATTCCTTTCCTTTCTCAGCTTCAGTATTTTCCAAATCATTTTTCTTTTCAAAATCACCTACTTCTAAAACTTCCAGTAGGTCTAGTATTTCCGAGTAAGAGTCAATTGACTCGGTCTCAGAGTCAAAGTCATCCTCAAAAAAAGTTTGTAGAGCCTCTTCTTTAGTTTTTAGCAGTAAGGGAGTCTGGTAATTTTCAACCTCTTCAATCATTAGGCAATCCATCCGTTCAGTCGGATGTTTCATGGAATTGAAGACATTAAAAATTACTTGCTCCTCCTGAACTCTCAGCATGAGTTCACCTTTTTCCACATCAATCAATGCTCTCCCAGTAGCTAGGAAGGGTCTACCTAAGATCAAAGGGATCTCTCGGTCAGCTTCCATATCCAACACTATGAAGTCTGCTGGAAAGATAAATTTATCTACTTTTACTAACAAGTCTTCCAGCATCCCTTGGGGATATTTAATGGACCTGTCAGCCAACTGCAAGGACATGCGAGTCGGTTGCAAGTCATTAATTCCCAGTTTTTTCATCAACGATAGAGGCATCAGATTTATACTGGCTCCTAGATCACAGAGAGCACTTCCTACATGAATATCCCCTATTGCACACGGTATTGTGAAAGATCCAGGATCCTCTAGCTTTTGGGGAAGTTTCTTTTGAATGATTGCGTTATACTCTTGAGTGAGAGTAATCATTTCATCCCCCCTAAGCTTCCTCTTCTTAGACAATAGTTCTTTTAAAAATTTTGCATAGGAAGGCATCTCCTGCAATGCCTCAGCAAAAGGGATGTTAATGTGAAGTTTCTTGAAGACCTCTAAGAACCTAGCAAACTTCTGCTCCTCTATTTGCTTTTTAAACCTATGCGGAAATGGAGCATTCCTCAGTTTTTCAGGAGTCAGCTTAGAAGCTTCCTCCAGAATCAGATCAACCTTTTTCTTTTTCTTTTTATGGACTTTATTTTCTTTTTCTTTTTCTGATTCATTCTTATTTTCTACTTCATCTTTATTGTCCTGCTCGGTTTCTTGTATTATTTCTTTTTCTTTTTCTGAACTTATTTCTTGACCCGGAGATGGAGAAATAATTTTTCCACTCCTAGTAATTATGGCCTTGCAATGTTCCCTTGGATTTACCTCGGTATCTCCAGGGAAATTGCCTGCTTGCCTCTCAGCTAATTGTTTAGAAAGCTGTCCTACTTGATTTTCTAAATTTCTTATGGATGCTTCCTGATTCTTAAAACTGGCCTGAGTGGCCTGGATAAACTGAGAAAGTACATTCTCGAGTTCGGATTTTTCTTTAACAGGAGGGTGAAAAGGTTGTTGTGGTCTATTTGTGGGTTGACTCGGTGGGATATTCTGATTCAAATGTGGACCTTTCTGCCAGGAAAAATTGGGGTGGCTCCTGTAATTAGGATTGAAGGAATTAGAAGGATAATTCCTTTGATACTGTTGCTGCCCCATATAATTCACTTGCTCGGAAGGCACAACTGAATCACACATTCCATTTTCATGGTCTCCACCACAAAAGTCACAACTGATCATAGAAACTTGACTCGGCTTTTGGAGTTCTGAAATCTGAATGCTTAATTTTTCCAAAGCCTGGGTCATCAGTTTGCTCTGAGCCAGATAGGCATCTTGTGCTTCTAATTCTAATATTCCTCTCCTAGGGACTTGGTTCCTCTCACTAATCAGACATTCATTAGAAGCCATCACATCAATCAGCTCTATAGCTTATTTTACCGTTTTAGTTGTTAATGAGCCTCCAGCCGAGGCATCAATCAAGACTCTGGTAGCTGGCCTGACACCATTATAGAAAATAGTTACCTGCTGTACATCAGAAATCTGATGATGAGGATATCTCCTCAAGCTTTCTTTATACCTATCCCATGCTTCCATCAAGGACTCACCTTCTCTTTGCTGGAAACATGTAATTTCATTGCGCAGTTTTGCATATTTAGAAGGAGGGAAGTATTTAATCAAAAATTTCCTTTGCAAATCCTCCCAGGTGGAGATACTGCCTCTCAGTTGACTCTACAACCAGGCTTTTGCTCGGTCCCTTAGAGAAAATGGAAACAACCTTAGTCGGATTGCTTCTTCAGGGACCCCATTCATTTTTACTGTATCACAAATTTGGAGGAAGGTTGCTAAATGCAAATTTGGGTCCTCTACCTCACTTCCTCCGAATTGTTCATTTCTTACCAGCTGCAGTAAAGCTGGTTTTAGTTCAAAATTGTTAGCTGCAATCGGTGGCCTAAGGATGCTAGCTTGCGATCCTTCTTCATTCGGCCTGGAGTAGTCACCTAGTGTAACTCTCCTCTGTTCCATTTCTTTTTCTTCTTTTTGCTTTTTCTCTTTTCTTAATCTACGTTCTAACAAATCAATGTCAGGATCAAAGAAGAAAGGTTCTCCTCTGCTCATTCACTGCATACAACAATTGTTTACACGACAATGCAACTCACAGCTACAACTACACAAAACAATAACTACTAAAAAAAAGTACGTATTGACTGCATACAGAAACAAAAGCAAATGGTTCAGTCTAGTACTGGTCCAAAGATTGTTGATATTACTCAACAATCCCCAGCAACGGCGCCATTAACTTGATGCTGAAATCCTGAGCCATTAATTTGGTGTAAAAATCTTAGTAAAATAAAATGTGACTCTCGGATTTACACTTTGGCAAGGGCACCAGTCGTTAAAATTGTAGTGTATTTGATCGTCCCACAGGGATTGTGGTAAGTACCTCAATCTAGGACTAGTACAAGCTGAACCAATAGAAAATACATGAAGTTCATTCGGTTTTTATGGTTTTAGTGTTTTATAGTTGTTTTTGTATTTTCAGAAACAGAGTTAAAGTGAAATGAGGAAAGTGATTAATAAAAAATAGGTCAGGATTGCTTCGGCTCACAATCTCCTCAAGAAACATGCAATTAAGTATAATCGAACTTCACAATCTAGAGGACAATCCGCTTGTGGTTATTCCCTAATTCCTTAGGTGAAAAACACTAATCCTTAAGCAATGAACCTTAATTCCTTAAGTGCTCGATTAACCTAAGAATCTAATGCGAAATTGGAGGTTGAACTCTAACTATTCACCTAAATTGATTAGGCCTGAACTAGTTAGAAAGCTGGAAGTTACCTAAGCTTCAGCCATGATTCCTCACTGGTGAAGTTCTTCATCAGTTCTGGATTTGTCAATCCAGTGATTCTGCTCCACTCCTCAGCTTGTTCGCCTCAAGATCTAGAAGTCGATCTACTTGCTCACAGCTTCAAGACTCGATTGCTAACCTTTGCAATCCCAACCTTAGGGATTTAGAACTCCATTGACTTCAGTTTCATCGAAGGATTGTGGAACGTCATGGAGGAGAGGAATTAGAGAGATGAAAACGTAGTGAGAGAGTATTCGAAGTTTAGAATGAAAAAGAATGTGTTCAATGTATTCTCTGTCTCCACACACTTTTACAGAGTATGTACATGAATATATATAGGCATCTAACTAAACTAACTAACTTAACTAATAACTTAGAGAACTTAAGTTAATGACTAAAACTAATTACACAGTTTACAGAGTAACCAACTAATTACAGCTCAACTCTTAACAGGATCCAGCTCAGCCTTAGCTAATTTACAGCGCAGCACCAGCTAATTGACAGTTCACTACTTAAGTTACTAAGGTTGCAGCAGTGGAGAAGAAGGCAATGGAAGCGGAAACAGTATTGCACCAGGTGTGTGTTGTTGGAGGGAAGAAACAGGGTTTAAGTTACTGCTTTTTCGCTTCAGCTGCTGGGTTTTCGCTTGAGCGGATTAACTCTCGCTTGGGCGAGTTCGGGAATTGTACTACAGTGTTGCTTGGTCGCTTAAGCGTTATGGCGAAGCTTGGGCGAATTGGAAATATGTAATACAGATGGCTTTCTCGCTCAAGCGTGATTGCTTCGCTTGAGCTAATTTTTATCCTTCGCTTTAGCGAATTTAACTCCCGCTTGAGCGAGTTGATTATTTAATCGGTATTCTGCAGTTGGCGTTCGGGTTCTTCATGCAATATTCCGAGTCCTTGTTCTCTTTCGGAGTCAGTGTCCTTGAAGTCTCACTCAGTCGGTCTTTGGACTCTTTTCAGTCGGAATTGAGAAGTTTCACTCGGATTTATCAATTTCTGCTCGGATTTGTAGGATTTCACTCAGAATTTTCTTCTTATCTTGAGTCCGCCCTGTTCCTGCACCAATAAACAGCTACTTGCCTAGCATTTATACGCTGGCTGCTTAGTAAATTTGTAAATACTTCAAAATTCCTTATTTAATTAAAATTTTCAATCGGTTTCTTACATAGATAACATACTTTTGAAATAAATAACTAAAACATGAATTATTAACAAATTATTAAATAATAATATCAAAACTAGACAATACTTAGTAATTTATGTTAAATAAACAGTGGAATAATTAAGTCTTTTCAAGACTTATCAACTATGTTATTTTGTATACCGTGATGGGCCACTATTTATCGATCCAGTTATAGGTTATTTAATCTCACTCTTTGGTTTTCTGTGATTCGGGTCTTGATGTGATCATGATGGTGTCCTAGAAATATTTTCAAACGCGAAAAATTTATTCGCATTTTTATTAAGTATGACGATTACATCGGGATTCGAGTACAGAAAATTAGGGGTGTTACAATATGGACCAAATACTTGAAAGATTGTCTAGACAGGCTTCTTATTTCTTTCTTGATGGTTATTCTGGATATAACCAAATTTCCATGGATCCTTTTGAATAAGAAAAGATTGCTTTTACATATCCTTTTGGTATCTTTGCTTATAGAAAAATGTCATTTGGATTGTGCAATGCACCTATGACTTTTCAACAATGTATGTTTGCTATTTTTATAGATTTAGTTGAAAAGAGCATAGAAATTTTCATGGATGACTTCTCAGCCTTTGGGAATTCTTTTGATACATGTCTTTCAAATTTGGACACGGTACTAAGGCGATGTATTAATACAAATCTGGTCTTGAATTAGGAGAAGTGTCACTTCATGGTGATTAAAGGTATTGTACTTGGTCATAAGATCTCTACAAAAGGTATTGAAGTAGACCAATCAAAAATTGAGGTGATATCTAAACTCCCACCCCTGTGAATGTGAAAGGGATTAGAAGTTTTCTAGGACATTATGGGTTTTACAGAAGTTTCATTAAAGATTTTTTGAAAATTGCTAAACCTTTGACAAACCTTTTAAACAAAGATGTTGAATTCAAATTTGATGAAGCATATTTTAAAGCTTTTAATTCTTTAAAAGAAAAATTGATTTCTACTCCCGTTATTGTTGCCCATGACTTGAATTTACCCTTTGAGCTTATGTGTGATGCGAGTGAGTATGTTGTAGGAGCTATTTTAGGAGAAAGACATGAAAATATTTTTAGGATCATACATTATGCTAGTAAGGTTTTGAATGAAAATCAAGTGAATTATGCCACTACTGAGAAAGAGTTACTGCCCATAGCGTATGCCTTGGAAAAATTTAGATCATCTTTGATTGGCTCAAAAATAATTGTTTTTATTGATCATGTAGCCATCAAATATCTCTTGACTAAAATAGAATCTAAACCTCGGTTAATCCAATGGATTTTACTCCTAAAGGAATATGATCTTGAAATCAAACATAAAAAGGGTAGTGAAAATGTGGTTGATGACCATCTATCTAGATTGATGAATGATGAGGTCACTGCTAATAAAAATGAAATTTTGGAAGAATTTCCTGACGAGAAATTGTTTGAAATAACAAAATAGCCTTGGTTTGCTAATATGGCCAATTTTAAAGCAACAGGAATTTTTCCAAATGATTTAACCTGGCAACAAAGAATAAAATTTTACACAGATGGCGAATATTATGTTTGGGATGACCCTCATCTATTTAAAATTGGTGTGGATAACTTGTTGCGAGGTTGTGTATCTGATTGGGAAATTAATGATGTGTCATAACACTGCCGTAAATCCGCTTATGGTGGTTATTTTAATGGATAAAGAACTACTGCAAAAGTCCTTCAATCAGGTTTGTATTGGCCCTCTATTTTTAAAGATGCCCACTCATTTGTACAGTCTTGTGACAATTACCAAAGAACAGGGAACATAACTAGGAGGTAAGAAATGCCTCACACAAATATACAAGAGGTAGAGGTATTTGATTGCTTAGGAATTGACTTCATGGGACCTTTTCCCAACTCTCAATCTAACCAATTTATTCTTTTGGAAGTGGATTACATTTCTAAATGGTTAGAAGTAATTGATTCACCTAATGCTGACTCTAAAATTATGGTAAATTTCTTAAAGAAAAATATTTTTTACAGGTTTAGAATGTTAGGGAATCCCTAGTGTATGAGCAGCGGAAATACAAGGATTCCCATAGGATTTGCAAAGCGCTGTGTTTCAAAGCATAAGACAAACACAAAAAAAATATTGCCTTTTAGGATTACCTCTTGAAGAATATCGAAGCAATCGTAGCCTCGTCCTTTAGGAGTCCACACGAGTACTCCCACCAGAAATGCTACACCTTCCAAATGCTAGTTTGATGGCGTGTAGCTCTTGCAACTTTTGCGTATTTTGTGTCTCTTTTTGGGTAGCCGCCTATAAGCATCTTATGCTCTATTTATAGGCTTAGATTTGACCTAAGTTGCTCTCTAAAGAATGGGCTCTTTACTCATTCTAAATAAGTTAGGCCCAATAGTTTTATTTTAGTCTAACTAAATAAAAGGCAATTTTCTGATGGGCTTACTCTATGTGTGTGACCCTATAGGTAAAATACTCGGTTATATTAATAATAAACTATTTTATTATTAATATAAAATAAGAGCGGCATCTAGCAATGCATCATTATGTCCGAATATTATTTATTCTCAACATAACCTATAATTGATAATTATTTTATATGTTTGTTCCTTTTGTCATGATATCCTAATTGGGCCCAAGGCATAGTCGCGTCATCCTTGTACGGTCCAATTTATTTTACTTTATATCGGAGTAGACTTTATCAAAATAAATATCCAATATTTATTCTTTCTAGCATGGCCATGCATTTCCTTTGTCTCACTCCATCAAGTGGCCTATAGATATGACTCTTGTCACATAGAAGAGACAAATCCATTCTACATCACTCACACCCCTCTGCATAATTTTTTCATTAACTAACCATAACCTTTATAGTCCTTTTGTTATAGAAGACGTTTGATTATATTAAAACAAGAAACTCTTTATGTAGGAATCGTAGTGACTTCAGGTCAAAGGACTACATATACCATTATCACATTGAGAATCATTTATGACATTCATGTAACGATCCATACAACGTTCTCATGGTGGGTCTGTCCAGTACATCATTACTCTTAATGTGTACCCATATGAAGACTTGATATTAGTTATATCCATGATCTATGAGATCAAATCATCAGTATACTCACACACTAGTCTTTATGTATTTACATGTCCCCATGTAAATACTTGACGAGGGATATTTTAGGAATAACTCTCATATAACCTATTACTCCAAGGATAAATAAAGGTTGTTAAACTATTTAACAAAAAATGACTTATTCAAAATGATGCGTCCTATATAGGCTTTTAGTGCATATTTCCAACAATCTCCCACTTGCACTTAGAGCCGATATGGTTAATCCCTAATGACGTCTATGGTGCCCTTATGCTTTTACTACATAAGCGGTTTTACTAGTAGGTTCCCAACAATTTTATTGGTATGCACATTGCATATTTTCACATCTTCCATAGATGAAACTATTTAAGTATATGCTTGGATTAATCCACTTCCTTATATTGTTCTATGGTTCCATTGTCATCACAGTGGAAACTCATAGGGTACAAAACATTTGGAATGATTAAATATAAATTCACTTTTTTTGTAATTTAACATAGCAAAATACTTAGATTTGTTAGTAGAACCAACGATTGTTTCTTGCTTTGAACCTTTCAAGCATACATTACAACCATCTTGACAGCACATATATTTTGATTACAATCTTAAGTCTTTCAAATTAATCAAAAGATTGGCATCGATGTAACCTTTACAATGAGCTCATCTTCCATTTATCAAGATCAAATCCTTAGTCCTTCTTAAGTGTTTAAGGATACTCTTGACTATAGAATGAGAATATTATTAGTTCTAGAAGAAGCATGTCTTCTACATGTAATACTAGAACTATAATTGTGCAGTTACTAACCTTTTTATAGTCACAAGATTTATCTTCATTCTTTAATGAAGATTCTAGCTTCTAAAAGCTTGCTTTATTCCATAAATAGAACATTTGTAGTTCACATACCTTCCTAGATGTTTCAAGTATAAAAGGCCTTTAGGTTGTGTCACATACACATCCTCAAGATGATTTCCATCTTGACATCTATCTACCATATCTCATAATGATGGTATACTGCTACAGCAAGCAGGATCTAAATGATTTTTAAGCTAATTTAATTTTGTCAATCTTGCTTTTAAAGGTACTTTTATTACCATCCATGTTTAGTTTTCCTTTTGAAAACCCACTTGCATCCTATAGGTTTTACCCTTTAGGTGCGTCAACTAAGGTTCGTACCTTGTTAATATACATGAAGCCCATTTCAAATCCCATGGTCTTATGCCATGTCTTAGAATCTAAATTTGCATTGGCCTCTTCATAAGAAACTTGATCAATTAGCAATATGCCTCCTTCCTGATTTATAAGATATCTATATCTTTCAGATTTGGTTACATATCCTATTTGATCTTACGCAAGTCTTGTGCTACCGGAGCTAATGATGTCATAATATTTTGTGATTTCTGCTCCAAGTCCATCCTTGACTTTTGAATGCTTTGTGATACTTGAATTTCTTCAAGTTCTACTATCCTCCCACTGATTCTTTAAGAGATGTACTCTTATTCAAGAATACAACATTCTAAGCAACAAGCCTTTTGTTCTCAGATAGATTGTAGAAATGATAACCCTTAGCTTTCTTTGGGTATCTCACAGAAGACATTTATCCAATTTGGATCTGACCTTGTCAGAGTTGGATGCTCTATAGAAGCATTATAGTTCCAAATTATTAGTAAAGACATACTAGGTTTTTTCCTAGTCCATATCATATATGGTTTCTTTAAGAAAGTCTAAGATGAAACATGGTTAAGTGTGGAAATTTTGTTAATAAAGGAACGTTGAAGGAGTTAGAGATGTTTGATAATAATCAATAATCAAACTATGTCCAGCAAGGTTTGACTTTTCCTCATAGAGATGCTATTATGGCATTCCATGAGGAATGAGTTAAAAGGTAATCTCTTACTCTATTAGATAGTTCTCAAACTTGTAGCTCAAATTATTTGTTATCTTGATCTAATCAAGAGCTTTAATTGTCTTGCCAATTTGGTTTTTTACTTTATTATGAATTCTTTGAACTTTTCAAAGAATTTCTAACTTACGTTACATAAATCCATACTCATTGACAATTAGTATGTTGAAGTATTGAAAAACATATATAGTTATTATTCTAATAGGCCCACATACATCGTCATGTATTAAATAATAGATTACTCATCTTTTCAATGAATGAGGTCTCAATTATCTCTCCAATGAATAAGATTTACATGTCTCAATTGATTCTAAAATCAAAAGAGTCCAGATAACCACATTAATGGTATTTAGAAATGTGTTTCTTATTCATTTGCCTTAGGAGACAATACCTTGTAAGTAAGGTTCAAAATCACTTATTTTAACCTACTTTGATAGTTATATTATAGATGGGTGTTTTGAGATTTAGGATGTGGAATCCATTACTCAATTGTGCATCAACATCCTTTTAAAGAAATAAAGTTATTTTATATAAAAACATTTCTTGTCCAACAAGAAACAATATGCACAATGTCTAGTTCACTAACTAGCCCAATAGATAAAGATCTTATCTTTATTGTAGCAACTTTTGCTCAATTTTACACAAATTTCTCCACCCTTAGCAAGTGATCTACTTCCTTGATCTTTCAAAATATGAGATCTATTACTAGTATTTGATACTAACGTTAATGAAGTAAAATAACTTGACTTCTATAACATGACTTGTAGTGGAAGTCTTACTTCCCTTTCTTTTGAACTCCTTCATGTTCTTTAGACAAATTATATTAATTTCTTATTTGGCTAAAACTGGAAACAATTTCCTTTTTTGATCATCTTTTAGACTTCCAGACCAACTCAGCCTTAATAGAGTCTATATACGATCATATCGTATATCTCCCATATATTCATATTGCCTTTTACAGCTCAGAGTTTATGCAGTCTCCATAGGGTACTCAAGACCCAACCATAGATCATATATAAGCCAAACATGACACACTGCCACTTCCTCTTTATTGAATATAATTCTCAAGTCTCGATACCTATCTAGGCATTTTTCTAGATAAAGTGTCCTTCCAAAGGACAGATTACAACAAAATAATATTTGGTTTGTCATGGTTATTCTAAAACAAATTACATGCAAATCTATCACTTCTATTCAAAACATATTTAAATTTTGTTCATTAAATAAATATGTTGTCTCCCACTATTTTGATTCAAAACAAATACCCTCACTGAATCATAAAACAATCCCGTTGGAAGATTTTTCTAGTGGGCCAAGATCCATATTTGGCCTAGTGTTAAGTCAGCTTTGGCTGATCGCCCAACCCTTGGTTATTTAGGTAGGAAACACATTTCCAATTGCATCTTATGCAACTCTTGGATGGTTGAGTGGGTAACTCTTTACACTTATTCATCTTATGAATTTAAGCTCAATCCTTACGCCTCTAAGTTATTTTCAATCCAATTGAAAAACTTAGTTAAGTTTAGGCCTAATAAAAACAATTTGGATATTATAATTATCCCATCGCGCTTTACTAGTATAAATGATAGCACCCTACTTTGGCAGGCCCACTATTTATTGACATTAGTTTCAACGAGTGTTACTTATTAGAAGGCGTTTAAACTTAATATTAACGCTTCTAGGTTCTTCAGTCTGATTAAAGTTACCTAGATAAGTCCAATAACAAATGGTTGGATAATCTAATTATCCATCATCCTTTACTAATATCAATAAAAACACTCTGCTTTGGCAGAACCTACACTTTATTGAAACTAGCATTGATGACTGTTGTTTATTAGAACGCGTTTTAGACTGTTCATACCTTTAGGATTTTCCAATCTAATTGAAAAATGTCTATTTGAATAAAACTTAATAAGTTATACTTGGATAATCCAATTATCCAATCATGTCCCACAAAACATAAATAAAGGCACCTAACTATGACGTGACCTGCAATTTATCTATATCAAGTTCGACGTTATTACTTATTGGAAGGTATGATTGTCAAGCTTGAGGGATTTCAATTTTCTTATTGTTCATTACCGACTTTCATTAAACGCTTTAACATAAAATAAAACCCCAAAACATGCAATCAAAAATGTGAGACGGTTATGGTCTTCCTAGAAAATAAAATAAACCTAAAGGAACTATAGTGCCTTGACTTCATGAAGTCCTACTTCTTGAAACCACCATCCTCTTGGAGTCACCACTCCTTTGTTCCTTTCAAGGTCATACCCATCAAGAGTCACCATGCTAGGTTTCTTCTAGGTCTCCACCTTATTGGCTTCTTCCAGATTACAATGTAATAAAGAAACTCATTTTACATACGAGCGAAAGGTTGAGAGAAGAAATTCAAGAATAGAGAAAGGCACAGCACGTAGGCTGTATTTAAAATAAAAAAAATCTAAGACCATAACCATTCACCGCTGGACGTGTTAATTAATCAATTAATAAAGTGATTAATTGTATTTAAAATAAAATAAATTTTAAAACACATAACTAAACACGTGGGGTCATTAAAGGAAAACTACGCAAAAAAAGTTTGGCAGTTCCATTGACTGTTCAACGGACAGGGTCAAGGGGAGGCTACCCTTTATAGGGTGTCGAGTGGCGTTCCAACCCAAAAATTTAGTACTGTAATCAGGTTAGTTCCCAGGAAAGAGAAGTAGGTCTGGTGTGACCGCTTAAGTACCAAGTCTTTCCTTAGCCAGAACGTCCCACTGACCATTAACAGCTCAAAATATTTGGATATGATTTCAAACAATTTGAAATCCTAATTTTAAGTTTTAACTCTTGAATCATAAATTTTGGAACGACTAAGGTTTAACTTTTAAACTTTATCTTTTGACCCCAACAACTATCCTAAAATAAGAATAGTCAAGGTTTAACTTTTAAACCTTATCTCTAGAGTATCAACAATCATCTTATTTTTAGGAACGATTAAGGTTTAAATTTTAAACCTTATCTCTAGAGTTCAAGATATTTTATTTTGAATCCTATTAAATTTGATAAAGATCTTATCTTTAATTTGCAACTTTTGCAAATCCTATCAATTTTATTAAGGATTAAATATTTGAGTTTAAAATTATTAAATTTAATAAAGATCTTATCTTCTATTTGTAACAATTACAAATCATATTAAATTTAATAAATATAAATCAATTTGTAACTTCTACAAATCACATTAATTTTAAAAAGATCACATACAATACAAATCCTATTAAAATTAATAAGAATAAATTATTTAAATTTGTAACTCTTACAAACTTTAAATTTAACAAACATTTAAAATTTGATTTGCAACTTTTACAAATCGAAAATATAATATTAAAATCAAATATTTTATTTGTAACATTTACAAATAAATAAAATACCACGATGGCTAGGTTTCAACTTTTGAATCCTAGTTTTCAAACTCTTAAACTTTCTAAACACAATCTCGCATGAACAATTCATATTAGAAAGAGAAAGCACATAGACATACATTGCATACAACCCTTGATTTCAATTTAATTAAACGAACATAAAATTAACATGCCTTATAATTAGAACACATATAAAACAATCACCATTGCAACATACAACATGTTCATATAATAAAGCACGTCCTAAAAAATATGTTCTTTAATTAAAATGTTGAGAAAAACGATCAATATAGACAACACAAAATTAAATTGATACTAACTTTCAAAAAGGTGGAACCTTTGCAACATATCTCATAAAAAAACAACCTTTACATAATATTTCAATAAAAAGGTAACCTCTGAATCCTATCTAAGAAAAGAGGCAACCTTTGCAAAAAGATTCAACCTTTACAATTCTTTTCATAAAAGATTTTTTTCACATTTTTTTAAACAAACATTTACCCAAAACACGGTTTTGCAACCAGGCTTTGATACCACTGTTAGGGAATCCCTAGTGTATGAGCAGCAGAAATACAAGGATTCCCATAGGATTTGCAAAGCGCCATGTTTCAAAGCATAAGATAAACAAAAAAAAAATATTGCGTTTTAGGATTACCTCTTGAAGAATATCCAAGCAATCGTAGCCTCGTCCTTTAGGAGTCCACACGAGTATTCCCACCAGAAATGTTACACCTTCCGAATGCTAGTTTAACGGCGTGTAGCTTTTGTAACTTTTGTGTATTTTGTGTCTCTTTTTGGGTAGCCACCTATGAGCATCTTATGCTCTATTTATAGGCTTAGGTTTGACCTAATTTGCTCTCTAAAGAGTGGGCTCCTTACACATTCTAAATGAGTTAGGCCCAATAGTTTTATATTAGTCAAACTAAAATAAAAGGCTATTTTCTGATGGGCTTACTCTATGTGTGTGGCCCTATAGATAAAATACTCGGTTATATTAATAATAAACTATTTTATTATTAATATAAAATAAGAGCGGCATCTAGAAATGCATCATTATGTCTGAATATTATTTATTATCAATATAACCTATAAGTGATAATTATTTTATATGTTTGTTCCTTTTGTCACGATATCTTAATTGGGCCCAAGGCATGGTCGCGTCATCCTTGTATGGTCCAATTTATTTTACTTGATACCGGAGTAGACTTTATCCGAATAAATATCCAATATTTATTCTTTCTAGCATGGGCATGCATTTCCTTAGTCTCACTCCATCAAGTGGCCTATAGATATGACTCCTGTCACATAGAAGAGACAAATCCCATCTACATCACTCATATCCCTTTGCATAATTTGCATAATTTGTTCATTAACTAACCACAACCTTTATAGTCCTCTTGTTACAAAAGACATTTGATTATATTAAAACAAGAAACTCCTTATGTAGGAATCATAGTGACTTCAGGTCAAAGGACTACATATACCATTATCACATTGAGAATCGTTTATGACATTCATGTAACAATCCATGCAACGTTCTCATGGTGGGTCTATCCAGTACATCATTACTCTTAATGTGTAACCGTGTGAAGACTTGATATCATTTATATCCATGATCTGTGAGATCAAATCATCAGTACACTCACACACTAATCTTAATGTATTTACATGTCCCCACGTAAATACTTGACTAGGGACATTTTAGGAATAACTCTCATATGACCTATTACTCCAAGGATAAATAAAGGATGTTAAACTATTTAACAAAAAATGACTTATTCAAAATGATGCGTCCTATATAGGCTTTTAGTGCATATTTCCAACATAGAATACCAAGGAACTCTGATTAGTGATGGAGGTTCACACTTCTGTAACAAAATTCTTCAAAAGGTGTTACAATATTACGGTGTAAGACATAAGGTGGCTACAACATATCATCCACAAACCAATGGTCAAGCTGAAATTTCAAATAGGGAATTGAAGAGGATCTTGGAAAAGACAGCGTCTTTTTCAAGAAAAGATTGGTCATAAAAACTTGATGATGCACTCTGGGCTTATAGAACTGCATTTAAAACTCCTATTGGCCTGTCTCCTTTTTAGATGGTTTATGGAAAAGCTTGTCATCTCCCAGTAGAAATGGAACATAAAGCATACCGGGCATTAAAATTCCTTAACTTTGATCAAACTGCTACAGTTGACAAAAGGAAGTTACAATTATTTAAGTTAGAGAAAATGCGGAATCATGTTTATGAATCATCCAGGTGCTATAAGAACAAGGTGAAAGCTTACCATGATAAGAAATTAAAAAAAAGAAATTTCATACCAAGTAAGCAAGTCTTATTGTATAATTCAAGATTAAAATTATTTCCTGGTAAATTGAAATCAAGGTGGTCAAGCCCATTTGTGATCAAAGAAGTGAAACCATATGGGGCAGTGGAAATTGAAGATCCAACCTCCTAAAGAAGTTGGATGGTGAATGGACACAGGTTAAAGTGTGGGGGTTAAAATTGCAAAAATTGAAAAATCAAAAACTAAAAAATTTATATTCTGACTCCCATGCATAGCGTCACACTCACGTGTAGCGTGGGGTCAAAATTTCAGACCTGACGTGTAACGTCAGAGCCACGCGTAGCATCAGGTCTTGCGTACAATTTTTTCTTAAGAAAAATTAGAGCCCACTCAGAATGAAGGCTCATTCCTAAGATTTTTGAAACCTAAATTCCCTTTTTGTTTCTCAATTTTGCAAACCCTTAGTTTCCAAAAACATAATTCCACAAAACAACCCACATTATCTACTTTTTTCTCTATTGTTCATCGTTTTCCAGGTAAGTCCTTCGTTCCCTCTTCTCTTTAATTTTCATTTTCAATTTGTAGAAATATATGTGGTTAGGTTAGTTTTAGGTTGATTAGAAATCAAATAGGTTTGGCTGGGCAATTTTGTGATTGAAAATGTGAAAGAGGGGTTGCTGCCGTGCAACCCCAATTTTTGAGTTTCTGACTCTGCACTCTGACACGTAGCGTCAGCCTGACACGTAGTGTAAGGAAACAGGGCTAGCGCTACGCGTGAGGCCCCTGTTTTAGCTTTCTTAAATTTTATGTTTCATATGGTTTTTGTTATTTTAAGTTTTAATATGTGTGATATATTGTATGTTAATAATTTAATTTTCTGTTTAAAATGTGTTTTATATTTTGTTTTTAATTATTGAATATTGAAATTGATTTTTAATGTCTTTTTGTTTTTGAAATTAGTGTTATTTTTTGTTAATATGTGTTTAAAACTTTTGTATGAAATTTGTGTGTTTTTTTTAAAACTAGTGTGTTTTTATTTTTCTAGGGTTTGTATATATATTTGTTATATTTTTCTTTTTATTGTTTAAATGTTTGTTTAAATTGTATTGTTTTTAAATTTTCTTATAGATGGCCCCAAAGAAATCTATTCCTGCCACTGGTCCTAAAAAGAGAAGGACTACTAATACTACTTCTTCTAAGGACCCCAACATTCAGATTGAGGAGGAGCAGCTTAGACCTTGTGATCCTACCAGGTTCAAGACCGATGCTAAGTGGGCCAGGTTCCACCAGATCAAAGGATTCAAATTGATTTTGGAGAAAGTGCTAGATCAGGGAGTAGCTGACTACCCAGAGCTTCTTGTAGAGATCCAGAGAAGGAGGTGGGGAACACTGTATGCCCTACCCACTAAGGGAGATTCCATCTTAGTGATGGAGTTCTATGCGAATGCTTATGGGACTCGACAGGATTCGCCCAACATTGGGCAGATGAGGACTAGCTGGGTTAGAGGCCGACATATTACCTATGATCGCGACACTATCAGTACCCTTTTGGGTAACCCTTAGGAGCCCACTCCTGAGAGTTGAGACGCCCCCAAACAAGGGGTAAATTTTTGCCGATTTAAGATTATTATTCGATCATGAGAAAATGAGTGGTGGAACATTTAAGACAAAAGCTGGATCTATGAGAGACCTCTCTCATATATGAAGATATGAGAGGGTAATTAAAAATGTGTTTTGATAGTAAATATCCAATTAAAATCAGCAGAAGAATTAATTAATTTAATTGTTGCATGAATGAATTTTAAGAGGAAAGACTTCATGAAGTTCCATGGTCGATACTGGGTTCAAAATACTTTTTAAAATAATGTAGGAATAAATTTTATTGCAAAGAAAATGTAAAAATTTGAACCAAGGGAAAATGTGTAACAGTGTGCTCCTCGCTCAAGCGAGAATACCATTCGCTTGAGCGAGCCAGCGTGGTTACGCTTGAGCGAAGAGGAGGAAAGCTGAGCGAATGAAAGGTTTAAGCATCAGGGGTCCATCTCGCTTGAGCGAGCCTTGTCTCGCTTGAGCGAGATGCAAAGGAAACGATAAGCGAGCCAGCGAGACGCTTGAGCGAAAGAAGGGAATTACTTCAGGAACCAATCTCGCTTGAGCGAAGTCTATCCCGCTTGAGCGAGATTTCCCCAGAAACGATGGAAACTCTCTGGCCAATTTTCGCTTGGGCGAGGCATCTCCCGCCTGGGCGAAAATCATCTAGTAGCTAATTCACCTTCTCCTCGCTTGAGCGACCACCCTCCCGCCTGGGTGAAAACTGTCCAGAGGCTAACCTCTGATTCAACATCAATCTCGCTTGGACGAGATGAATACCCGCTCAGGCGAAATCAGGCCAGAGGCCAAAACCCTGATTCATAACAATCTCGCTCGAGCGAGATTCTCACTCTCTTGAGCGAGTTCTGCAGAACTTATGCAGAAACGAAAAATTCTCACAACATGGCATACCAAGTTACAATTCATGCTATATTAACCTTATTTAATGCATTATATCTCCTCCAACATGTAAATATAATCTCATTCAACTACCATTCACCCAATGCATATAATTTGAAATCATCAGCATTTCACCAACTCCATAATATGATACAAAACACAATACACACCATTCATTCATTAGAATTAACATCATCGATCATCATAATTCATTATTTACCTCATTTAGGTCATAAATGAAAATTGACCATGCACATCAAGGCTCAAGTTTTCCTTCATGACCCTCAAAATCAATTATCACTAATCTAGATATCAAAACAAGCATTCTTATACATTACATGCTATACAAAAATCTAGATTTTATCGGCCAAGGCACTTCTTACACCACTATTTACCTCCTCAAGCAAAGTGTACTTCAAAATGTCAACCCCTTCCCATGAGTACCCTGCATCACAAGTCTAAAAATAGACAACATGGGAGAGTGAGTCCACATTCCAAAGGTATGAATATGAATACCATGTGATTATGTATATATGCATCTAAACATGTATACTTTGCACATCCGTAACATTCACCATGCCATATACCGTCACAATTCCATCGTACATTTATCACAAATACATCACAATTCCAAACAAAGTACACAAGCACATACATAACCACGTCCATCAATAATTGAGCTATCACGCAACCATTATTTAGTATTCATATCTTTTATGTTATCCTAAAATATATTTTTACATCCTCATCACATCCATCATCATATCTCATCATCTTTGGCATACCTCCTTGCTATATGTAAATGCTCTTAAGTTAATGCATATGCACAAAGGATTATTTCAATAATTGCAGATCTGACTGTGGGATTTACAACACCGAATGTGGGATTCAAGCATGGCCATCTAACCATACGCCTACTGCAGTAGTAAAATGTGTACACTTATTCATTAATATGTCTTTTTGTTTTTGAAATTAGTGTGTTATTTTTCGTTTATATATGTTTAAAACTTTTGTATGAAATTTGTGTGTTTTTTTTAAAACTAGTGTATTTTTATTTTTCTAGGGTTTGTATATATATTTGTTATATTTTTCTTTTTGTTGTTTAAATGTTTGTTTAAATTGTATTGTTTTTAAATTTTCTTACAGATGGCCCCAAAGAAATCTATTCCTGCCACTGGTCCTAAAAAGAGAAGGACTACTGATACTACTTCTTCTAAGGACCCCAACATTAAGATTGAGGAGGAGCAGCTTGGACCTTGTGATCCTACCAAGTTCAAGACCGATGCTAAGTGGGCCAGGTTCCACTAAATCAAAGATTCAAATTGATTTTGGAGAAAGTGCTAGATCAGGGAGTAGCTGACTACCCAAAGCTTCTTGTAGAGATCCAGAGAAGGAGGTGGGGAACACTGTATGCCCTACCCACTAAGGGAGATTCCATCTTAGTGATGGAGTTCTATGCGAATGCTTATGGGACTCGATAGGATTCGCCCAACATTGGGCAGATGAGGACCAGCTAGGTTAGAGGCCGACATATTACCTATGATCGCGACACTATCAGTACCCTTTTGGGTAACCCTTGGGAGCCCACTCCAGAGAGTTGAGACGCCCCCAAACTAGGGGTAAATTTTTTGTGATTTAAGATTATTATTTGATCATGAGAAAATGAGTGGTGGAACATTTAAGAGAACAGCTGGATCTATGAGAGACCTCTCTCATATATGAAGATATGAGAGGGTAATTAAAAATGTGTTTTGATAGTAAATATCCAATTAAAATCAGCGGAAGAATTAATTAATTTAATTGTTGCATGAATGAATTTTAAGAGGAAAGACTTCATGAAGTTCCATGGTCGATACTGGGTTCAAAATACTTTTTAAAATAATGTAGGAATAAATTTTATTGCAAAGAAAATGTAAAAATTTGAACCAAGGGAAAATGTGCAACAGTGTGCTCCTCGCTCAAGCGAGAATACCATTCGCTTGAGCGAGCCAGCGTGGTTACGCTTGAGCGAAGAGGAGGAAAGCTGAGCGAATGAAAGGTTTGAGCATCAGGGGTACATCTCGCTTGAGCGAGCCTTGTCTCGCTTGAGCGAGATGCAAAGGAAACGATAAGCGAGCCAGCGAGACGCTTGAGCGAAAGAAGGGAATTACTTCAGGAACCAATCTCGCTTGAGCGAAGTCTATCCCGCTTGAGCGAGATTTCCCCGGAAACGATGGAAACTCTCTGGCCAATTTTTGCTTGGGCGAGGCATCTCCCGCCTGGGCGAAAATCATCTAGTAGCTAATTCACCTTCTCCTCGCTTGAGCGACCACCCTCCCGCCTGGGTGAAAACTGTCCAGAGGCTAACCTCTGATTCAACATCAATCTCGCTTAGACGAGATGAATACCCGCTCAGGCGAAATCAGGCCAGAGGCCAAAACCCTGATTCATAACAATCTCGCTCGAGCGAGATTCTCACTCGCTTGAGCGAGTTCTGCAGAACTTATGCAGAAACGGAAAATTCTCACAACATGGCATACCAAGTTACAATTCATGCTATATTAACCTTATTTAATGCATTATATCTCCTCCAACATGTAAATATAATCTCATTCAACTACCATTCACCCAATGCATATAATTTGAAATCATCATCATTTCACCAACTCCATAATATGATACAGAACACAATACACACCATTCATTCATTAGAATTAGCATCATCGATCATCATAATTCATTCTTTACCTCATTTAGATCATAAATGAAAATTGACCATGCACATCAAGGCTCAAGTTTTCCTTCATAACCCTCAAAATCAATTATCACTAATCTAGATATCAAAACAAGCATTCTTATACATTACATGCTATACAAAAATCTAGATTTTGCCTGCCAAGGCACTTCTTACACCACTATTTACCTCCTCAAGCAAAGTGTACTTCAAAATGTCAACCCCTTCCCATGAGTACCCTACATCACAAGTCTAAAAATAGACAACATGGGAGAGTGAGTCCACATTCCAAAGGTATGAATATGAATACCATGTGATTATGTATATATGCATCTAAACATGTATACTTTGCACATCCGTAACATTCACCATGCCATATACCGTCACAATTCCATCGTACATTTATCACAAATACATCACAATTCCAAACAAAGTACACAAGCACATACATAACCACGTCCATCAACAATTGAGCTATCACGCAACCATTATTTAGTATTCATATCTTTTATATTGTCCTAAAATATATTTTTACATCCTCATCACATCCATCATCATATCTCATCATCTTTGGCATACCTCCTTGCTATATGTAAATGCTCTTAAGCTAATGCATATGCACAAAGGATTATTTCAACAATTGCAGATCTGACTATGGGATTTACAACATCGAATGTGGGATTCAAGCATGGCCATCTAACCATACCCCTACTACAGTAGTAAAATGTGTACACTTATTCATTAAATTGGATGCATTCACCAATTGTTTTACTGGTACTAAACCGCATCGCCCATCTTGCAACACCTGGTCATTTTCACCATGACCGCGGTACACAACATATCATCATATGGTGTTGCGGGCCGGCCAGATATCAAATCATGGCGGCTATGATCTTAAAGACCACCGGGGTCACCTGCTCATCAAGAGCCACCCCCACAAGGGTCGACCACATGTCGCTCCCCAAAGCAATACATGGACGGCTTCGTGACTTCACACCAAGTCAAAGGGGAAATACAACTTGCTCGTGCACCGAGCCACCCTCCCACTGGGTTAGCCGAGGGAACTCCCCTAATGTTCCACAACGGCGGCTATGCAGTATGCCATGGATGCAAATGCAGATCATATGCATTTCTCACTTTATGCATCCTATACATGCCACTCACCATACATCATCAACTCTATTACCAACATCATCATAAAGCTTTTATTATTGTTGGTTATTCATATTAGTTTAAGTCTTTGTGTGGTATTCTCAATAGTTATCAATCACATCATTCAACTTTAATACTATACAAGAATACAATTTATTCTCCATCAAAATCATTAGCATTCGTTATGCTTTCTCAGTGGACATATATTTATCTAACCACACATTCATCAAACAATTCATGCCACCACACCATACATCAAAATTTCTTTTAAATGCATTCAAAGCATGTTGCCAAACATATCATCTACATCATACACCACATTATCATTTCTAACAACATTCAAGCAAGGCTAACATGCATGATAAGACATACCACAATCAAATAATATTCAAATTCATGCATTTAGAACTTAAGACTCCTCTCCTACCTTAAGAGAAGAATTCCGATTGATAAGACGCTCCCGCCTCGTCGTTTGGAGTAGGCCCTACATCAATATTTATGTAAAACCTAAATCAATCAACTACTCAAGTCATCAATTCAATTCTATTTAGTCATATTCATATCTATAATTTCACAACATGTGCTAGACATGTTGTAGATACCATTTTTTATCCTTTATTAGGCTTCAGGAATTCCTTCCCATTAAACCACCATCATTAAGTTCAAAGGTTACAAGACAATCCTAGCCCCAAGTTTCATAAAACTCCATCTACTAACATTCATATTTCTCAATGTCATACATTTCTTCATAAAACATGTTCTTAAATCAACATTAACCATTTTCCCCCACATCTCAAAATTAGGGTTTCCACCAAAAACCAACCACATTCATCAATGCCTCATCACTCTTCATTTCCTACCATCATTAATGCACCAACTGTAACATCCCCGTTTTAAAATTTAGTGCTGAATAAAGAATGAACCATTAAGACTTGATTTCAACTAGAAATAACTGTTAAGTGCATTTAACTAAGTGGGTTTAAGCCATTAAAATATTAAAAATGGTGATGGTCAAGGATGGAGTGGAGTGCACGTGGCTGCTGCAGCACACACTCTCCCATCCCACTCTTCTCTTATTCATGCGCATGTACACGCCTATATATATATATATCGTGAGCCTTTAGTGAGGAACACACTTACTCTTTCTTCAGACTTCCTCTCCGTCACTTCATCCTCCACTTTCCTCTCTTCGTCTTCATCTTTCTTCTTCTTCTCTTCTCCCACTCTTCGCTCCTGGAGATCTTGATTCCAGTACTGAAGAACAGACCACACTTCATCCCAGAATCAGGCGCAGCATACGACAAAGCCAAGGAAGACCGGACGAACCAGGAGAAGGACATCGGACCCAACGACAAGAACGGAAAAGGTTTCTGAGGTTCTTCTAAAGGTAGGGGGCGCTTGCATGTCAAATGCATGGTCTAAGAACGGTACCGGATGAACGTACTGCCAAGTGTGTGTGTGTGTGCATGTTTTTATAATTCATTAGAACTGATGCTGTGCATGTATGCATGTGTTCACAATTACTAAAACTGAGGCATGACTTGAGATTTTGATAGTGATCTTCGTGACGATGGCGTAGTTTGCTCGTGGATGATAATGATGGATCTATCTTGTTGTCTCTGTGAAAAGTATGTATGTGCATGTTCTTAATTGAATTGCCCAATGTTGTCAGTCTGATGATCGATTGTAACATGCGCTGGTGTGACTGACTGAATGATGATGAATAATGGGAGATATCCGTTCTTACTTAATGACTATGGTAAGGTGTTCATGGCGCGATGATGTGTAATGATAAATGTGTTAGTTGCATGAGTAAGAGTGGGGTGACCCATGGAAGGTCAAGAACCCCAAGGGAAATGACTTCCAGTTACCAACCCTGGCTAGATCCCAATAGGGCTCGTGGTAGCCGTTGGAGCTAGAGAAGTGAGTCTCGAGACGCCGTGGGGGGCCGGTGCCACCTGGTAAGAGCTGAGGGACGAGGGGCCAAAAGAAAAAGGGGGCCGTAACTGAGAGTCTTTTCCCGAGTCGGATCCGCGTGCATGCATATAGAACTAAGGCTGATTGTGGTGATGTATAAATCTATATATGTGCTTGTGTACGATTTTGAATGCATGAATATATGTAATTAGATATGGAATAAACTCTGTGAATTATGAGTGTCATAAATGTTGTTTGAATTGTATGAACTTGGTTACTTGAGAAAGGTTGAATGATAGCAGGAGCGTGTACTGACGCTGATACCGAGTCTGTGAGTATCATTTTACATGTAAAAGCTCACCCCTGCAGTGGCCATTTTCAGTGAATGTCTTTCGTGAGGAGGATCAGAAGCAGAGCCGAAATGCTGGGCGGAGTGCTGATGCATTTCGAAGGTTTAATTAAGGCGTTGTTAGATGAAGCCCGGACTAGCTCATACCGGTTGTTAATGTTTTGTGATGAATAGAACTTTATGAACAAGTAGAAGTCTGATTTTGTATTGTAAATATTAATATGCACTCTTAGGTACATATGGATGTATGGTTTTGTGTGCGTGATGCTATGTGTTGCCTTGTTTTATAATTATGCTTTAATAGGTACGCAGGGACAGTCTGATTGAGCAGGTTATAGTTAAGTCCGAAAGAACCGAGAATTGTCTTAGGAAAGTTTATGTCGGATACGTTGGGCGGAGTCGTACCCCGCCCGAAGTGTGGGAACAATTCGCCCAAGCGTGAGGACTCACGTTGAAGCGAGGAATTACCAGAGCGAGATATCGACCATTATCCTTTCCTATCCGTTGTGATACTAACGCGATCCGGACCCCGGTACTGAACCCCGGATTTGGGCGTTATGGCTAAGTCCGCCCAGGCGTTGTCATAAATAGTTGAGTTGGGCGGAATAGGTTCAGACTCTTCCTTTCTCCACAACCTACTAACATATATGTACCCTGTAACTTCTCATTTTCCCTGAGTGAAAGGCGAGTGTGAGGATTTACTTAGTGAACCCTTGTCTATATCCGATGGAGGAAAATTACCTTGTAGTTGTGTTAAAGAGGCGCTACGTAGATTTCGTTTAGGCGGCGTCTTACCTCGCCCAAGTAACTAGGACAGCCCGCCCAAGATAGATATACTCCGCCTAGCCAAGCAGGATGGTTCTAACTTCACCCTTCCACCAAATGCTACGCATGTGTATGTATTAACATATTTCCCTTATCTATTCCTCACGTTGAGTGACCAGTATTTCTCGAAGGGAAGCCTCAGTGCGAAAACTCCTCTATCCGCTGCTGCATTCTATACCCCGCCTGGACGGTGTCAGACCCCGTCTAAGCGAACAAACGGTGTTGTGCAATCCGCCCTAGTGCTGGTGTGTTACGATAAACCCATTGAGCCGGCCTCAGTTTTTAGCTTCCCTGTAGGTTGCTTTATGCGCGTGAATGTTCTTAGTTTTCCCCATGGCCTGCTCCCTTCTACATCAAATGTTACGTGACTGTTTTTGTGAAAAATTTTCTCATATTTTGGGATTTATTAGTTGCAATAATTAGGGTGTTACATTTTGGTATCAGAGCGGACCGAAAAGTCCAAGGCCAAAGTATGCTTACCAAGTGTAAGCGGTGGTGTTTGCGTCTTTTGATTGAATGGTTGAAATTGTTGTGATATTGATTGAACCTGATTGATATTGACTTGCGGATAGGAGGGTGTTGCCCCTCCTGGTCCTATTGATTGTATAATATATATATAGAGATAGCATGATGTGCTAAGTCATTGAACATTAGGCTGAAATCCGAATGGTAGTAAGTGGCTTCGTATACTTATCCTTAAATGTTAATTTCAGGATAAGGAATGGCGCATCGTCAAAGTATGGAGGCTATAGCCATAGCATTCCAACGCTTTGCTGATGTGTTTGAAAGGCAAGGCCAAACTCAACCTGAGGATGGCCATGTGCTGGACCGCTTCCTGAAGAGGAAGCCGAGTGAATTCTTAGGAGGACGGAATCCTGAGGCGGCGTTCAAGTGGACTCAGGAATTAGAGAGGATTTTTAGGGGTCTTCGCTGTACCGAAGCCCAGAAGGTGGAATGCGCAGTGTATATGCTGCGAGATGAAGCGGAGAATTGGTGGAAGATAGCCCGGAGCCAATTCCCCGAAGATGACAACCAACTGACGTGGGACGATTTCAAGGCCTGCTTCCTAGACAAATACTTTCCCGACACAGTGAGGAGTCGGAAAGAGCTGGAGTTTATGGAGTTAAAACAAGGTTCCATGACTGTGGAAGAATACGCGACCAGGTTTGAAGAATTGTGCCTATTCTATCCGCCCTTCCAGCAGCCGGGAACGGAGCACTCCAAGTGTCTTAAGTTTGAGAACGGACTGAGATCGGATATCAAGAGGGCCTGCAGATACCATGAAATCCGGAGTTTCCCTGCCTTAGTGAACAAGTGTAGAATATTCGAAGAGGATGACAGAGCCCATTCGGGCCAGTGCAGCAGAGCCAACCAATACTTGAGGCCTCAGCAATCACGTTTCAAGAGGCCAGGGAACGTGAGGAGGAATGAACCCTTCACCAGATATCAGAACTATAATGACCGAGGGAGACAGATGAGTGGACGACCAAGGTATGGCGGATGCTTTAAATGCGGCGGTGATCATTTTGCTAAGGAATGCAATGATACAAATGTTAAATGCTACCACTGCGGAGAGAAGGGACACGTTCGTCCGGACTGCCCTCAACTCCGCCAGGCAAACACTAATGTGCGTCAAGGAGGATTTCAAGATCGAACCAGAGTGAGTGATAACCAACGACCTGGTGGCAGAGGCAACGGAACCAGAGGAAATATGATGCATGCCTCGAACAGTCGAGAGAGGAACACCGGCCCAACAGCGACAGGAAGGATCTACACCATCAATGCAGAGGATGTTGCACCAGCAAACGATCTAGTACAATGTAAGTGCTCACTTGGAATGAATACGCTTAATGTTGTTTTCGATTCGGGGGCAACCCATTCTTTTATAGCTGATGAGTGCGTGGAACGGTTGAAGCTACCAACTGTGTCTATGAACCGGACTTTAGAAGTGGCCAGCCCCACTGGCCCTAGTGTGTTTACATCGTCAATATGTAAAAATGTAGCATTTGAGTTGTATGATCGGAGTTTCACCTTCGATCTGATTTGCATGCCCTTAAAGGGTCTTGATATTGTGCTTGGAATAGATTGGCTTTCAGCCAATAAGGTATTAGTAGATTGTAGAAACTGAGAGATAGTTTTCCCAAAACAACCCACTGAAGATGGCGCGGCACAAGGTATAACCCAACTATTTATGATGCTTTGTCTAACCAAAGATGAGAATGAGCTCCTAGTGAACGAGATTCCGGTTGTCTGCGAATTCCCAGACGTGTTCCCAGAGGACGTCCCGAGTGTACCTCCCCATAGAGAAGTTGAATTCTCTATAGACTTGATCCCTGGAGCCGAACCGGTCTCCAGTGCACCCTACAGAATGTCCTCAACTGAATTGGTAGAATTGAAGAAACAAGTGGATGAGTTACTTGAGAAGCAGTTCATTAGACCAAGCGTGTCACCATGGGGCGCACCTGTGCTACTTGTTAAGAAGAAGGATGGCAGCTTGAGACTTTGTATAGATTATCGACAGCTTAACAAACTCACAATCAAGAATCGATACCCACTGCCTAGAATTGATGATTTAATTGACCAGCTGCGTGGAGCCTCAGTCTTCTCAAAAATCGACTTACGATCGGGATATCACCAAATCCGAGTGAAGGACTCGGACATTCCTAAAACTGCCTTTAGGACTAGGTATGGTCACTATGAGTATGTAGTGATGCCGTTCGGTGTGACAAACGCCCCTGCTGTTTTCATGAATTACATGAACAGCATATTCCATTCCTTCTTAGATCGGTTTGTTGTTGTCTTCATCGATGATATTCTAGTTTATTCTAAGACATCGGAGGAGCATGAAGGACATCTCAGAGCGGTACTCCAAGTGTTGAAGGAGAAGCAATTGTTTGCAAAGCTTTCAAAGTGCGAATTTTGGATGGATGAGATCCACTTCCTCGGGCATGTGATCTCCAAGCGAGGTGTCTCGGTGGATCCTGCGAAGGTAGCTGCTGTAATAGCGTGGGAGAGGCCCAGATCGATCTCGGAAATAAGGAGTTTTATGGGCTTGGCAGGTTATTATAGAAGGTTCATCGAAGGTTTTTCTAAGTTGGCATTACCTCTGACTAAATTGACTCGGAAGAACGTCCCTTTTGTGTGGAGTCCGGAGTATGAGAGCAGCTTCCAAGAGCTGAAGAATAAGTTGACAACTGCTCCGGTGTTAGCATTACCTGAGTTACGAGAAAGCTTCGTGGTCTATTGTGACGCGTCCGGACTCGGATTAGGATGTGTACTCATGCAGAAAGATCGAGTGATAGCATATGCCTCTCGACAATTGAGACCCCACGAACAGCATTATCCGACCCATGACTTGGAATTGGCAGCAGTAGTTTTTGCATTGAAAATCTAGAGGCATTACTTGTACGGATCCAAATTTGAAGTGTACAGCGATCATAAGAGCCTCAAATACCTATTCGACCAAAAGGAGCTGAACATGAGGCAGAGAAGATGGATTGAGTTTTTGAAGGACTATGATTTCGAGTTGAAATACCACCCAGGTAAGGCAAATGTCGTAGCAGACGCTTTGAGTCGAAAATCCCTCCACATAGCAGCCATGATGGCAAAAGAAGTTGAGTTCTTGGAGCGGTTTCGAGACATGAACTTGCATGTTGACGCCCCTTCCTCTCAGAAGATGACAATCGGTACGTTGAGGATTGCCAACGAATTCTTAAAATCCGTGTACGAACAGCAACAGGCGGACTCTTACCTAGCCGAAATGAAGGAAATTCAGGCTAAAGGAAAGGATTTATCCTTGGCAGAAGGATCAGATGGGATCTTCCGGGTGAGGAACAGAATATACATACCAAGTGAAGGAAGATTGAGAAGGATGGTGCTTGATGAAGCCCACAAAAGCCTACTCAGCATTCACCCAGGAACCACGAAGATGTACCACGACTTGAGGAGACAGTTTTGGTGGCCCGGACTAAAGAAGGATGTGGCGGAGTACGTGGCCCGGTGTATCACTTGTCAGAAATCAAAGGTAGAGCACCAAAAACCGTACGGTGCAATGCAGCCTCTAGAAATCCCCGTGTGGAAATGGGACTCAATTGCGATGGATTTTATCATGGGATTACCCAAAAACCGAGCGGGCCATGATGCCATTTGGGTCATTGTTGACAGATTGACGAAGAGCGCACACTTCTTACCTGTAAATATGAAGTACCCGTTGCATAAATTGGCTCGAATCTACATTCAAGAAGTTATTCGACTGCATGGCATACCTACTTCCATCGTCTCAGATAGGGACCCTAGATTTACGTCCAGATTTTGGACCAGCCTGCATCAAGAACTGGGGACAAAGCTTTGGCTTAGTTCTGCCTACCACCCCCAATCGGATGGACAATCCGAGCGAACGATTCAGAGTCTAGAAGACTTATTGAGAGCGTGTGTGTTAGAGTACGGTGGGGACTGGGAGCAGTACCTTCCCTTGATCGAGTTTACGTACAACAACAGCCATCATCACAGCATTGGCATGGCACCTTACGAGGCATTATATGGGCGTAGATGCCGAACCCCGCTCTGCTGGTCGGAAACGGGTGAAAGTCTACTATTGGGACCAGACATCGTGAAGCAAACCACAGAACAGATCCGAGTGATAAGGGAGAAGATGAAAGCATCACAAGACAGGCAGAAGAGCTACCATGACAAACGCATCAAGCCATTGGAATTTCAAGTCGGAGATCGAGTGTTTCTGAGAACCTCTCCGAGTAAAGGAGTTGGACGAGCCTTAAAAAGTGGGAAGTTAAGCCCTCGCTACATCGGACCTTATGAGGTAGTAGAACGGATTGGCCCCGTGGCATACCGCCTCGCGTTACCAACTCACTTGTCCCGACTACACAACGTTTTTCATGTGTCTCAGCTAAGGAAGTATTTGCATGACCCCAGCCACACGATGCCTGACGACGAGGTAGAAATCAAGGAAGACCTAACCACTGTGACTACACCGGTTGGAATCGTGGATCAATCGGTAAAACGCTTAAGAGACAAGAACGTAAGGCTGGTTAAGGTGGAGTGGCAGCAAGGCAAGATCACCTCCTACACGTGGGAACGCGAAGACGCCATGCGACAGCAGTACCCCGGATTGTTTACCAACGTAAGTACCGATTGAATTTCGGGGACGAAATTCTTTTTCAGTGGGGGAGAACTGTAACATCCCCGTTTTAAAATTTAGTGCTGAATAAAGAATGAACCATTAAGACTTGATTTCAACTAGAAATAACTGTTAAGTGCATTTAACTAAGTGGGTTTAAGCCATTAAAATATTAAAAATGGTGATGGTCAAGGATGGAGTGGAGTGCACGTGGCTGCTGCAGCACACACTCTCCCATCCCACTCTTCTCTTATTCATGCGCATGTACACGCCTATATATATATATATCGTGAGCCTTTAGTGAGGAACACACTTACTCTTTCTTCAGACTTCCTCTCCGTCACTTCATCCTCCACTTTCCTCTCTTCGTCTTCATCTTTCTTCTTCTTCTCTTCTCCCACTCTTCGCTCCTGGAGATCTTGATTCCAGTACTGAAGAACAGACCACACTTCATCCCAGAATCAGGCGCAGCATACGACAAAGCCAAGGAAGACCGGACGAACCAGGAGAAGGACATCGGACCCAACGACAAGAACGGAAAAGGTTTCTGAGGTTCTTCTAAAGGTAGGGGGCGCTTGCATGTCAAATGCATGGTCTAAGAACGGTACCGGATGAACGTACTGCCAAGTGTGTGTGTGTGTGTGCATGTTTTTATAATTCATTAGAACTGATGCTGTGCATGTATGCATGTGTTCACAATTACTAAAACTGAGGCATGACTTGAGATTTTGATAGTGATCTTCGTGACGATGGCGTAGTTTGCTCGTGGATGATAATGATGGATCTATCTTGTTGTCTCTGTGAAAAGTATGTATGTGCATGTTCTTAATTGAATTGCCCAATGTTGTCAGTCTGATGATCGATTGTAACATGCGCTGGTGTGACTGACTGAATGATGATGAATAATGGGAGATATCCGTTCTTACTTAATGACTATGGTAAGGTGTTCATGGCGCGATGATGTGTAATGATAAATGTGTTAGTTGCATGAGTAAGAGTGGGGTGACCCATGGAAGGTCAAGAACCCCAAGGGAAATGACTTCCAGTTACCAACCCTGGCTAGATCCCAATAGGGCTCGTGGTAGCCGTTGGAGCTAGAGAAGTGAGTCTCGAGACGCCGTGGGGGGCCGGTGCCACCTGGTAAGAGCTGAGGGACGAGGGGCCAAAAGAAAAAGGGGGCCGTAACTGAGAGTCTTTTCCCGAGTCGGATCCGCGTGCATGCATATAGAACTAAGGCTGATTGTGGTGATGTATAAATCTATATATGTGCTTGTGTACGATTTTGAATGCATGAATATATGTAATTAGATATGGAATAAACTCTGTGAATTATGAGTGTCATAAATGTTGTTTGAATTGTATGAACTTGGTTACTTGAGAAAGGTTGAATGATAGCAGGAGCGTGTACTGACGCTGATACCGAGTCTGTGAGTATCATTTTACATGTAAAAGCTCACCCCTGCAGTGGCCATTTTCAGTGAATGTCTTTCGTGAGGAGGATCAGAAGCAGAGCCGAAATGCTGGGCGGAGTGCTGATGCATTTCGAAGGTTTAATTAAGGCGTTGTTAGATGAAGCCCGGACTAGCTCATACCGGTTGTTAATGTTTTGTGATGAATAGAACTTTATGAACAAGTAGAAGTCTGATTTTGTATTGTAAATATTAATATGCACTCTTAGGTACATATGGATGTATGGTTTTGTGTGCGTGATGCTATGTGTTGCCTTGTTTTATAATTATGCTTTAATAGGTACGCAGGGACAGTCTGATTGAGCAGGTTATAGTTAAGTCCGAAAGAACCGAGAATTGTCTTAGGAAAGTTTATGTCGGATACGTTGGGCGGAGTCGTACCCCGCCCGAAGTGTGGGAACAATTCGCCCAAGCGTGAGGACTCACGTTGAAGCGAGGAATTACCAGAGCGAGATATCGACCATTATCCTTTCCTATCCGTTGTGATACTAACGCGATCCGGACCCCGGTACTGAACCCCGGATTTGGGCGTTATGGCTAAGTCCGCCCAGGCGTTGTCATAAATAGTTGAGTTGGGCGGAATAGGTTCAGACTCTTCCTTTCTCCACAACCTACTAACGTATATGTACCCTGTAACTTCTCATTTTCCCTGAGTGAAAGGCGAGTGTGAGGATTTACTTAGTGAACCCTTGTCTATATCCGATGGAGGAAAATTACCTTGTAGTTGTGTTAAAGAGGCGCTACGTAGATTTCGTTTAGGCGGCGTCTTACCTCGCCCAAGTAACTAGGACAGCCCGCCCAAGATAGATATACTCCGCCTAGCCAAGCAGGATGGTTCTAACTTCACCCTTCCACCAAATGCTACGCATGTGTATGTATTAACATATTTCCCTTATCTATTCCTCACGTTGAGTGACCAGTATTTCTCGAAGGGAAGCCTCAGTGCGAAAACTCCTCTATCCGCTGCTGCATTCTATACCCCGCCTGGACGGTGTCAGACCCCGTCTAAGCGAACAAACGGTGTTGTGCAATCCGCCCTAGTGCTGGTGTGTTACGATAAACCCATTGAGCCGGCCTCAGTTTTTAGCTTCCCTGTAGGTTGCTTTATGCGCGTGAATGTTCTTAGTTTTCCCCATGGCCTGCTCCCTTCTACATCAAATGTTACGTGACTGTTTTTGTGAAAAATTTTCTCATATTTTGGGATTTATTAGTTGCAATAATTAGGGTGTTACACCAACCACCATTATTCCCTCATAAATACTTACATTTGTGGTAACCCATTCTAGGGCATAAGAATTAAATGCTTCTAATAAACACCCATGTACATGCATTACTTCTCTAAATCATAATACTCCATAATATCATCATCAATCCATCCAAAAATGGTAAAATAAGCTTACTTCACACCCAAAACAAAATGGGTTCCAAGGGGAGAAAAGATGGCTACAAAAATGAGGAAGAAGAGGAAGAAGAATTCGGCTCCAATGGTCCTCTTCCAAGCTTCTTCAAAAACGAAAATGGAGGAGAAAGCTCACCACTTTGGCTAGGGTTTGAGAGGAGGAAGAACAAGATATGTGAAATGAGGAAGAAATGAAGAGAAGAAGAAGTATAGTGTTTTTCCCAAATCTTCTCAGCCAACTCACGTGGAAAAAGAAGGGAAAATTGAGCTTTTGGTTTTTAATTTTAACTCATTCTTCAAGATTTTATCGTTTTATGACTAACAGGCTCTTTGTTTGGGCTCAATATTTTATCTAAAAATTATTCTGAATATATATTCGGATTCCCAATATTATTCTCAATAGCCCTGACCAATATCATCTCAATCAGAGATACTTGGTCCGATACCCATATCTCAACGGGGCTTATTTTTAGCTTAACCGGTCTCCATAAACCACCAACAGTCCCTAAAAATCTTAATTTAATTATTTTCAATATGTTGGGACATTAAATAATTCATATTCAACTTGTCAATATTCATTTTCCTTAATTAATCCTCTATTTTAAAATTTTGGGATGTTACAAAAGTGATGCTTGTTTCTTGATGGAAAACAGAAACAAGGTTGCTACAGAAGCTGGAGATCTAGGATACTTTCTAGACCAGGTTGCTCATTTCTTGAGCAAGGATGGATCTAATTTAACCTGAGCAAGGTTAATAAAGCTCCATCCAACTTGCTGAAGACCTAGATGACCTCGATAGCCCAGGCGTGGATGTACTTGATGCTTCACAACATCACACCGATGACTCATCTCTCTACTTTACCTGTTGATCATTGCCGCTTGCTATACTTTATTCTACAAGGCCACACCATTGACATCGCCGCTCTTATTTCCGAACAGATTCACCAATATGCCCTTGGGCATAAGGTGAACCGCCCAGTGCCCTTTCCACTTATCATATCTACCTTACTAAGGAGGCCCGGAGTACCAGTACCATCTGTAGAGTTCACTAGCTCATCGAGACGAGTACCCTGTGTTCTAGTGATCATAGCTTATTTTGTGTAGCAGTGTGAGCTTCCACCCCTTAAGCAGAAGGCTCAGCCGAGCCCTAGGAGGAGGTGACCACCACAGGCAGCTCCTTCTGATGCTTTCACTCAGGATTTCGCTAGGCTTAGGATAGATTGTCAGCATATGATGCAAATGATGGGTGCTCCTCATCGGGCATATGTACACTTACATGATTCTTTCTATCAATATAGGGTCCAGGGACTAGATGCACCATTTATGACACCTGTCGATTTTGCTTCTCATGTGGCTTGGCTAGAAAACCAGTCGATATATCCTGAGGTAGGTGGGACATCTAGAGCTTAGGCTAACCTTGCGAATGATAAGGATGATATGAGGAGGACCATATGCAGGATGACTGAGGATTTTATCTATTTTCTATATCTTTTATTATTACATTATTACATTGGTTTCTGTTGGTATTTTTTATGAGATTTTTAGTATGATTTTGGTTATTTTATTTGGGATTTTCTAATTTATGTGGTGTGATTATTGATTATTATTGGTGTGATATTTTATTTTATGGTATGGTATGATTTCTTTAATTAAAAACCAAAAATAAGTTTGATTTTCTTAAAATAAAATAAAATCAAATTTTTGAAATTTGAATCTTTATGCTCTTGAAGTTTTAAATAATAAGTCATTTTAAATAATCAAATATCGATTCTTTTACAACTAAGGCATTTTGATAAAACAAAATACAATGTTCATATTAATAATCAAGCTAATTTCAAAAACCCGGTGAGCTAAGAAACCTTTAAACACTTGAGGGTATTGATATAGTTTCTTTTGAATTGATTTTGCTTAATTCTTTGATTTGTATTGTCATGCAAAGGAGCCAAGAGCATGATCAAGGCACATTTTTGGTAAACACATGAACCTAAGGCCAAAAAGCTTACTGCCTTAAAAATGTATTCATCCTTTATTAACCATTTTGAGCCTTAAAAATAATTTCTTTGACACCCCTTACCCAAAAATATTTTCAACCCTTTATCTGATCAAGTAAAAGAGCATTCAAATCAAAATGACAATAATTTAAGTGTTTTTACAAAATTGGGGAGTGAAAATATGAACTTAGTTCTTTTAAAAAATGATATCAAAGTAAGCATACATGAAAATGAAAGAAAAATATATGTATTTATATCCAAATCTAGAAAAAGAAATAATGAAAAGAATTAAGTTGGGGGTATCCATCAAAAAGGGAATTGACTTTTGGATCAAGAAAAACACGTTAAAATCTCACATGAAATGCTCTTTTATGATTTCAGGTGTTTGCTTTCCAAGAAAAACCATAAATTCTTGCAACCAAGTCTCATTACAACCCTTGAAAAAACCTTGTGACTCTTGTTTGATTCTGTATGAATGACAATTGATAAGATGAAAATCAAAATTAAATTTGTTTGATTTTATGATGGATTTAGTGAAACAGGATACCTTTTTACAGAGAGTAACATGACATTGTATTAGTTTTATCTTTAGGTCTCTTTTGCATAAGTCATCAATATTGATTAATTCAAATGGTATGTTATGAATTACTTCTTGGGGTAAGTTTCCAAATTTTCCAAAAATTGATTTAGAATTTTAGTTTGTTTTGCTCGAGGGCAAGCAACTTCCTAAGTTGGGGGTAGTTTGTTAGTCCTTAATTTTTAGTTATTTTTATAATAAAAAGCATGTGAAAAATTAATAAAAATTAGTTTAAATAGTAATAAATTTAGGTTTTATTTTAAATAAATGGAAGTTATTGAAATTTAACTATTATAACCCATTTCTCTCATTCTTGCAGTAAAAGGCTGATGAATCAAAGTGAAAATTTATTCAAAGCAGAAGGGCTGACATGTAGCATCAAACCCACACTCAGCGTCAGGAATTTGGTGCTAACTCTACGCGTCAGGCCCACGCATAGTATTAGGTGCTACGTGTATCCCAGTTATAGGTCGGATTGCACTCAGAAAATGGGCCAAATAATGGCCACAAATTTAGTTGAGTTGTACTGCAAAATAACTTCCATATACTTGAGAGTGTTGTCTAGTCTTTTTTCTTTTCGTATTGTGAAGTGTGTTCAAGTATGATCAAGTATCCGTGATGTCTTCAATTTTAAGTTTTGTTCTTACTTTCACCATGTGTAACTAATCTGTTTATGTTGGAATTGGAGAACCAATCTATGAATATGATGTTTTGATTATCAGTTATGAATATTTATGATTCAAATTTCATGTTAGTATTTCAACTCTTATTAGTATGAACTTTAAACGGGAGAATAATTTTCATGCGTGTTAAGATCACTTTAACAGAAGTAAAAGTTGAAATACCTTTAATATACCAATTACTAGGGATAGATTTGGTAATTATTGTTGTGTTAAAGACAACGCTTAAGCAAGTTTTTACTAAAAAAGCGTCTGAGGGATCAGACTTTATGGTAACTTTTTAGAATTTATTCACTGAGGGATTGGGTATAATGGTTTTAAGCTACAATACCATGAACTTGATAATTAAATAAGTATGTTTATAATTGTTATGTTATATTCTAGTGCGGGGATCAAAATTCCAACATAATTTTTCAATCTGTGTTTAAATCTCAAGTATTGGATTTATTCTTAAGTACTAATTTTTGAGTCAATTTCTAGATAAATTTAAAATTTACTTTACATCATCTTTTTCGTAGTGAATCAATTAATCTCTAAATCTATGAATATTGTATACTTTGTATATGAATCATTCTTTTGTTAATAAGTTTTAACACTTTTTGTCATAGTAAATAAAAATTACTGTTGCATACAAAAAATATTCAATCCTTGAGGGAACGATAACTATTTTGAAAACTACAACAATACATTGGTGTGCTTGCCAAAAAGTCAACAAAATTCAGGCACTAACATTTAACTTGGCCATAAGTTTCTGGGTGGTAAGGTGTGGCTATTTTATGAAGCACCTCATAATGGCTAAGGGCTTTTTCCATCAGCTTGTTACAAAAGTGTGAGCCCCTATGACTTATGGTTACTCTTGGCACTCCATATCTGGAAAATATGATTTTCTTAATGAACCTCAACACCACCTGTGGATCATAGGTTTTTGTAGCAACTGCCTCCGCCTACTTAGAGACATAATCTACAGCCACAAGAATGTATTCGTTGCAAACGACTTGGGAAATGGTCCTATGAAATCGATTCCTTAAGCATAGAACAACTCTATAACTAAAATGTTATTTAAAGGCATGCTTGCTTTAATGGATAAACCATCACTTCTTTGGCAAGCATTGCACCTTTGAATATGAATTCTTGCATCCTGAAATATAGTTGGCTAATAGAGGCCACTTTGCAACATCTTAGCAACTGGTCTAGATACGTCATGATATCCTCCGTATCTTAAATTATGGCAGTGCCACAAAATTCGTTCTTGTTCAGTTTTTGGGACGCATCTTCTGATTATTCTACCAACTCCAATCTTATAAAGGAATGGATCATTTCATAGAAAGTTTTTACTGTCATGGAAGAGTTTCTTTCTCATTTGAGAAGTCCATCTTTTAGACATTATACCTGTAACTTTGAAATTCACCATGTTTGCATACCATGGACTTTGTATTACAGCCATCAAACTTTCATCCAGGAACTCTTCTTTAATAAGCACTCTCCCAACTTTCCTTCCAAGCGAGACAGCTGATCAACCACCAAGTTTTCTTTCCTTTGTTTATCTATGATTTCCAAGTCAAATTCTTACAATAACAGAACCCATGTTATCAATCTTGTCTTCAACTCTTTCTTTGTAAGCAAGTATTTGATTGTTGAGTGGTCAGTATAAACCACCACCTTTGAACCAATTAGATACGACCTAAATTTGTCAAAAGCATACAACACAATAAGCATCTCTTTTTCAGTTGTGGTGTATTTGACTTATGCCTTATTTAGTACTTTACATGTGTGATAAATCACATGACTTAATTTATCCTTTCTATACCCCAATATAGCTCCCACAACAAAATTGGTTGCTGATAAGTGTGTATTGTGTGCTATTTTTGGTTATTTTTAGGTCTAGTTTTTAGGTTTCTTTGTATATTGTTCATGTCTGATTCCCTTGATTTTGATTCTTTTCCATACATATTACTTGGTTGTTCTTATTTTGCATGATTAATGATATTTTAGGTCTCTTTTGAGAAAAATAGTAAAGTAGATGAAAGAAAAGACTTCTAAGGCCTTTAGGAGTGCATTTTGGCAAGATTGGAGGAAACCACTGCCAGTGGGGGACAACCATTGGCTGTGGTTGGCACTAGAAGGAAAGGAAAAGTAGGTCAGAGATGACCACTGGCCGTGGTTATCCACCACTGGCTGTGGTGGGCACTGAGGAACACCAAGGAGCCTTGTTGAAGCAAAAAGGAACAAGTGAGAAGCAACCACTAGCCGTGGTTTCCCACCACTGACCGTGGATTGCTTTGTGTGTCACCAATAATTACGCATTTCAAGCCAAGGAGCATCGAACCACTGGCTGTGGTTATCCCCTACATGGCCCAATTCACTTAAGTTTTAGGGTTTCTAATGGGCCAATTAGGGGGGAGTTAGAGAGAGTTCCAGAGAGACAGTGTTGGAGGCACCTTTTGGGAGATTTTGAAGCATCTTTTGGGAGATTTTTGATTAGAGATCGAGGATCAATTCATCAAGGGAGATCAATTCTGCATATTTGGGAGAAAGAGTTTGCAATCCTAGTGAGAATTAATTTGTAAATTTGGAACCCTAGTTTAAACTTTTGATTCCTTTTATGTTTGAATTTGATTTGGTTATGTATGACATGATGATGACAATCTTTATGGCACACTAAACTTTCATTCTTAGGATTAAAGGATGTAATATGCTTATGTATCTAAATTAATTATTCTTTACCCTTCAAGGATATGATTTCATGTTTCTATTTGATTTATGTATCGTAATGCTTCTTCAAGACTTAGAGATAAGTACAGTTGTTTCCAAATTGTATGCGCTATGAGAGTAGGTATATTATTCAAAAACACATAAATTGAACCTATGTTTTTGTTTTACGACGGTAAACAAACTCATTTGAGGATTAATTGGATTCCCAGAAAACTTAAGGGGTTTAATTAACTAATTGAACGCGGTTCTTTAGGAATTAAGCACGTTAATAGGCTTTCGAGAGAAAGGTATTAATTAAATCAGGGGTATCCATCTCAGAAACAAAAATCATATAATTGAATAGGCAATTGAACTTTAATTTTGGTACTTGCATATAAACCCTTAAATCCCAAGACCTTCCTTTAATTGACTTTCCCAAACTTGCTCTGATTTTCTTCTATAAAGACGTTAACTTTTCTATTCTCTGATTTACTATTTATAATCATTATAGTAATTCATCTCAATCGATTCACTAGATAATTGAAATACCGTTATAACTAGTACTTGGGCACAATCTCTATGGGAACGATATCTCTTTTATTACTTTGATACCCTGTGCGCTTGCGGTTGGCTATCAAGTTGTTCGCGCCGTTGTCGGGGATTGTGTTTCCCCCAATATTGGCTAAGCTGTGTTTGATTAGACTAGTGTGTATCCTCTGCATATTTTCTAAATATTTCTTTTATTTTCTCTGCATTTTCTGTATTTTCTATTTTATTTTAATTTTTCTATAGAATTACACTTGTTCTTTTTGATTGTTCACAAATTTGTGCAGGCCCCTTTATGCGAAAAAGCGACAGCTTTGAGCATATATTTGATCTAAGATTGAAAGAACACTTCGGAAGATCAGACTTCTTAGGACACGCATTGAGCAAAATAGGAACCAACCTTCTTGTTCAACGAGCCAAGCACAAATGGAAGATCCCAACAATAGAGCACTTCGTGATTTTGTAGTGCCTAATATGATGGGACGAAGGTCTAGCATCACTAGACCCAACATTGAGGTGAATAATTTTGAGTTGAAGTCATCCTTACTCTCGATGGTTCAACAAAGTCAATTTGGAAGATTGCCATCCAAGGATCCCAACTTGTATCTTCAGATTTTCCTCGAGTACTATGACACGCTCAAGGTGAATGGGGTCTCAAACGATGTAATTCGGCTTAGGCTTTTCCCCTTTTCTCTAAGGGACAAGGCCAGAGCTTGGTTGTATGCACTTCCGGAGGGGTCAATCATAACATGGGAGCAGTTGTCTCATGCATTCCTCAACAAGTACTATCCAAGAAGCAAAATAGATCAGTTGAGGAAGCAAAACATCACTTTCACTTAGAAAGAAACTCTTTATGATGCCTGGGAAAGGTACAAAGAAATGCTCCGAGAATGCCAAAACCATGGTATTAAACGCTGGTTGACTGTGCATATTTTCTATAATGGGCTCACTCCGAACCAGAAGGTGACCTTGGATGCCGCAGCTGGCGGTGCCTTCATGAGTAAGAACATGGAGGAAGGTTACAATCTCATTGAGGAGGTTGCTCAAAACACATACTAGTGGTCCTCAGAAAAGAGTTCACCAAGAACTTTAGCTAAGTACTCTATTGATGTTCTTTCTTTATTAACTACTAAAGTAGAGGCATTATCTGTTAAAATTGATAAATTTGATAAATTAGGAATAGACTTCTAATCTTGTTTGTGAGCTTTGTGGTGTTTCAGATCATAACATTTCAGGTTGTCAGCTTGGAGTGACTCAAAATGCCAAGCCAGAGATGCAACAGATGGATACTATTAGGAACTATGGTAGAAATTATGGCAATAATTTTTGACAACCACAAGGACCACTTGGCTTCCAAAACAGACCACCTCCCTACCAAGGCAATCAGAGTAATTTCAGGCAACCACAAGGACCATACATCCCACAAAAATCTAAGCTGGAGTCCTTGATGGAGACCTTTGTGACCACCCAGCTAAAACAAAATGATGAGTTCTCTGATGCTATTAAGAAGTTGACCTCCAAGGTGGACACTCTTTCCACCCATAACAAAATATTGGAGAACTACATTGCTTAGCAGGCTTCATCCTCTCAGAGAATGCTAGGAACCTTTCTTGGAAAGCCTGAAACGAGACCATCCAGTCACACCATAGCTATCACTCTTAGGAGTGATACGCAGTATGATGGCCCGGTTGGTATGAATGAGGAGGAGGCCAAGAAAGAAAAGAAGGTGGAAGATTCTCATTCTCATCCACCAAATGAGGAGGAGGCCAAGAAAGAAAAGAATGAGGAGGTGAAACCATATCAGCCTCCAGTTCTATTCCCTCAACGCTTGGCCAAGGCTAAGCTTGATAAATAATTTAGTAAGTTTCTTGAAGTTCTTAAGAAGTTTTATGTTAATATTCCTTTTACAAATGCCTTGCAGCAAATTCCAACCTATGTGAAGTTCCTGAAGGACATCTTATCTAATAAAAGGAAATTAGAGAAGGATGGTACAGTAACACTTACTGAGGAGTGCAGTGCTTTGATCCAAAGGAAGCTACCACCCAAGCTTTAGGATCCAGGTAGTTTTTCTATCCCTTGTGTGATTGGTGACATGCCTATTGATAGAGCACTATGTGACTTAGGAGCTAGTGTCAATTTAATGCCATTGTCTGTTGTTGAGAAATTGGGATTTGGTGAACTAAAACGTACTAGGATGTCATTGCAATTAGCAGACAGGTCTGTTAAATATCCTGTAGGTATTCTAGAAGATGTGCCTATTAAAGTAGGTAAGTTTTTCATTCCTGTTGATTTTGTTGTTTTGGAAATGGATGAGGACTCTATGGTCCCTATTGTTCTAGGCAGGCCATTTTTGGCAACCGCGGGCTCGGTAATAGATGTTAACAATGGAAAATTGTCTCTGACTGTTGGAGACCAAAAGGTAGATTTTAGTTTGAAAAATGCTTTAAAGAAACCATTTGATAATGTTTTCTCTGTGGATTTTATTAACCAAGTGGTGAATGAGGAAACCCTTCCTAAGGATCCACTTGAATTTGTTTTATCAATTGAGCCTGCTGGAGGTTTGGAAGAAAATGCCCCACTGAAGCATGATACTGAAGTCATATGTGAGAAAAAGGTAAGCTTAAATGTTGAATTAAAGCCTTTACCGGCTTCATTAAGATATGAATTTCTTGGACCCAACTCTACATATCCTGTCATTGTAAATGTTGAATTTAATCCATGTGAGACTGAGAAGCTTTTGAAACAACTTAGGTTGTATAAAAAGATAATTGGTTATACAATGGATGATATAAAGGGGATTAGCCCTTCCTTTTGCATGCATAGGATAACTATAAAGGATGAGAGTAGGCCCATAGTAGAACCACTTAGGAGACTAAATCCAAAAATGCAAGAAGTGGTTAAAAAGGAAATTTTGAAATTGCTTGATGCTGATGTTATATATCCCATTGCTAGTAGTAAGTAGGTAAGTCTAGTTCATGTGGTGCCTAAAAAGGGAGGGATAACTGTTATGAAAAATGAAAAATAGGAACTCATTTTTACTAGGATAGTTTATGGGTGGCGCATATGTATTGACTATACAAAACTGAATAGCGCCACAAAGAAAGATCATTTCCCTCTTTCATTCATTGATCAGATGCTTGAAAGGCTTACTAAGCACTCTTATTTCTATTATTTGGATGGCTACTCAGGTTTTCATCAAATCCCTATCCATCCATCTGATCAAGAGAAAACTACCTTCACATGCCCTTATGGGACATATGCATATAGGAGAATGCCATTTGGCCTGTGTAATGCACCTGTGACCTTTCAAAGGTATATGCAGGCCATCTTTTCTGATTTGATTGAGAATATGATTGAAGTTTTTTTGGATGACTTTTCTATGTATGGCTTGGATTTTGATACTTGTTTGACTAATTTGTGCCAAGTTTTACAACATTGTGAGGAGACCAACTTGATTTTAAACTGGGAGAAATGCCATTTCATGGTAAGAGAAGGCATAGTTCTTAGACATTTGGTGTCTGAGAGAGGAATTGAGGTGGATAAGGCTAAGGTGGAGGTGATTGAAAAATTGCCCCCGCCGACCAATGTGAAAGGTATTCGAAGTTTTCTTGGGCATCCGGATTTTATCGGAGGTTCATTAAAGACTTTAGCAAAATCACCAAGCCTTTGACTAATCTTTTAGGTAAGGATATGCCTTTTGTTTTTGACTCATCTTGTCTTGAGGCTTTTTGCAGGATTAAGCAAGCTTTGATTTCTGTTCCTTGAGACGCCCCAAACCCCCAAATAAAATAGGGGAAAATTTTCCGCATTTTTGAAAATATTAATAATTTAAATAATTAGAGTGGTGAAGTATTTTTCACCAAACCCCTGGATCTATAATGAACCACTCCCATAGATGAAGATATGAGAGGGTGAAATTTACAAGATAATTTTTCGATCAGAGTCAGCGGAAACTCATTTAATTTAATCATTGGTTGATTGATTTTCAAGAGGAGAGGTTTTGTAAAAATGTGGGATATAGTTTATATAGTTTAGAGATTCAAATTATACTCCTCAATGCCTTCAAAATAATGTTTAAGGAAACAAATTATGCATAGGATTTAAAGGTCCATTTAAAATAATAATTAGAAGCATCAGGTGCTACTCGCTCAAGCGAGAAGCAATCCGCTTGAGCGAGCCAGCGTAATAACGCTTGGGCGAACGCTGAGCGACCTTGGGCGAAAGAGAAGATTAAGCATCAGGGCTCAGCTCGCTTGAGCGAGATACGAAGGAATGCCTTGAGCGAAGCAAGTGAGACGCTTAAGCGAAGGAAGAAAAGGGCATCAGGTCCCAATCTCGCTTGAGCGGCCCAAGGCTCGCTTGAGCGAGATCGTTCCAGAATGGTTGCCAACTCTCTGGCCGATTTTCGCTTGGGCGAGGCACCACTCGCCTGGGCGAAAATCGTCCAGAATCAAAATCCTTCTCCTTCACTTGAGCGCTCCCTCATCCGCCTGGGCAAAAATTGTCCAGAATCGAAACTCTGATTCTGTGGCAATCTCGCTTGGGCGAAAAGCACTTCCGCTTGAGCAAAAATGAGGCAGAATCCAATTCCCCATTTCACAACAATCTCGCTCGAGCGAGATTCTCACTCGCTTGAGCGAGTTCTGCAGAAACTCAGCAGAAAACGAATTTCACTTAACTTAGCCCAGAAAATATCAAAGCCTTCAATTTTTGGCCTTACCTAAGACCATATCTTACTTCATTATGCATGTATCACTTCATATAATGCTATAATCTACAACTACATGATCCTTCCATGTAATTTAACACCAACAACATCATCATGCCAATATTAATTCATGCATATAATCCAAATTCAACATCATCACACAAAATCCATGAACTAACATAAAACACTACATCTATTCATTCATCAAAGTTAAGTATCATAATCCATTCTTTACATCATTTGGGTCATGTAGGAAAATTGGCCTTACACAAACATGTCCAATTTTCTCCCATGACCTCCAAAATTATCAACATTAAAAAAATTGAGTATATAAACCTCATATACTCTACAAAACAGAATTCATGCCGGCCAAGGCTTACACATTCCTATCCACATTTACCTCCTTCCAAAGTCGGCCTCCAAAAGCTGTAGGATTTAAGTCATACCTACATCAACTTTAAAAATGGCAACGGGGAGGTGAGTAACATAATCCAAATGAATTAAAGTCATACATTATGATGAAATACATGTATACTTGCTCACATATCAATCGTTACAACACATCATACATCATACACAATACATCTCATAATCTCAAGTATACATTCACAATTTCATTCATTTGGATTGCCTAAAACACACATAGGGTTAGTATCCAACTCTTTCCCCTTTTCAATTCTCATTCATCCGTTGCCACCACGGGCTTTCACCTAGGCATATTTCCAGCTATATGCAAATGCTCTTAAAGCTAATGCATATGCACAAGAATTTCTCATCAAAACAATGCGGATCCGACTGTGGGAAAAATACAACATTAATTTAATTGTGGGACAAGCATAGGTGTGCTACTATGCCCCTACTGCAGTAGAAAAAAATTGTGTACACATATATCTCAATTCTATGCATGCTTACATCCTCATAGTTTTTACTGGTACCAAACCGTTATCGCCCATCTGTAGCACTAGTCACCCCGTGACTTGCGGATCAACATCGTGGCCTCAACTACCACAAGTGCTACGGGCCCCTCCCGAACACACATCGAGAGAGCCGTGTCCCGTCGGACACCAAGGTAAACTCGCTCACCATAGAGCCGCCCGCCCACTGAGCCCGCCACATAGGGTGCCTCGTCACCAAACTATGGACAGCTTCGTGACTCATACACCGAGTCACAGGGGAAAATCACAATACGCTCGTGCACTGAGCCGCCCTCCCACTGGGCCCGCCTAGTGGAACCCCCTAATATTCCACATAGACAACTATGCTATGCCATGGATGCAATGCAAATGCAAATCAAGTGCATCCTCACACTATGCATTCTAGATGCCACTCCACATTCAATCATTCATCACCACCACTTGGTGGGTTTCAATATTCTCATCATTCTCATCCAATCCCAATTCTCTTTTTCACTCATTCACATCAATAGTTAGTGGCATACACATTCAATAAATCATGCACATATCTTTGGGATATTCACCTCATCATTCCATTTCACACATGGTTTTAAACCATCATCATACTTCATCAAAATAATATCATCACCACATCACAATATTATCCCAAACACAATGCCACATCATAATCATCATTCTAAATGCATTCAAATCATAACATTACCACATCATCCATTCAAACAATCATCAAAATGATCACATATACATATTTTCACATCATCAATGGATGAAATCATGCATTTAGAAAAGTTACCCCCTCCTACCTCAAGTGAAGTAGTGATTAATGCGGTTTGATGGTCCCGCTTCATCAATGGGTCACTTCCTACATCATAATACATTACACAATCAATTTTCTATTTACCCATTAAGACTCAAACACTTATACATATATCAATAACTTGATGTTTACTTTATTTTAACTCTTAAAACTCTATTCCATTTTATCCACCATAACCACCATGGGTTAGGTGCTACCCATTATTATTATGCACTCTAGAACCAAACCCTTTCATGGGTTTCTCCATTATTAACCTCCGTCAACAAAATACCACCACCAATGACCCTTATGCATCATAACTCACATTTATTACCAACAATTAATGTTCATCAACCTCCATTATGCATTTCCCCCAAATTCATGAAGTTAGGGTTTTATAAAATTCCAACAACCATCATAAATACTCTTCTCCTTCCAACCATAAATGCATCCACTTTATTACTTCTCAAAGAAACCTCATTCTCATACAAACCCACATTAAACTCTTGCATTAAATACTCCCCTCAAGAACATCCATACACATGCATGGTTTCAAAACACATAAATGCCATATACCCATAACCAAAACCTTAGCAAAAATGGGTATACTTACCTCAAAACCCAAAAATGAAAATGGGTTCTAGGAGGGAGGAGAACACCAACGAAAATGAGGAAGAGAAGGAGGAAAAACAGCAGCCCCACAAGCCTCCTTCAAGCTCCCTTCAAACGAAAAATGAGGAGGTGTGGAAGATGAGCTCAAGTTGCTATGGTTTTGGGAGAAGAAAAAGAGGAAAAATAGAGAAGATGATGAAGAGAAGAAGAAGAATGAAATGTAATGCTACACCTTCGGCAGCGTACGTGAATAGGAAAGGGAAATGGGGTTTTTGATTTATTTTAATTCCCATTCATTAAAACTCCATCGTTTTATAACTAACACGTTCTCCGTTCGGGCTCAATACATCATCTGAAAATTATTCCGAATACATATTCGGATTCCTGATAATTTTCTCAACAGCCCTGACCAATATCATCTCATTCCGAGATACTTGGTCTGACACCCATATCTCAACCGGGCTTAATTTCAGCTTAACCGATCTCCATAATTTTCTAACAGTCCCCAAAATTATCAATTTAATTATTCTCAATAGTTTGGGACATTAAATACTCCATATACCAATTTCTAATATTTATTCTGGTAATTAATTCTCTCATTTTAAAATTCGGGATGTTATAATCCACCCCTCCAAAAAGAAAATTTTGTCCTCGAAATTTAACTTACCGGATTCAAATGCATCGGGATACCGTTCTCTGATATCGTCTTCGCGTTCCCATGTGAACATTTCAGTATTTCCATGTTTCCAAGCGACCTCCACCAAAGGTACCAACTTGTTCCGCAATTTCTTCACGGAATGTCCGACAATACGAACAGAAACAGGAGAAATAGATAGATCATTTCGCACCTCAATCTCGTTCATAGGGATCATGTGTAGGGGATCATAAACATATTTCCTCAACTGCGATATGTGAAACACGTTATGTAGATTAGCAAGATGCGGAGGGAGTGCTATCTGATAAGCAACCTCACCAATCCGCTCCAACACCTCATACGGTCCGATAAATCTAGGGCTCAACTTCCCACTCTTCAACGCTCTTCCAATGCCTTTGTCGCGCGATACCGTCAAAAACACATGGTCACCCACTTGAAAATCAAGGGGTTTATGTCTCTTGTCATAATAACTTTTCTGCCTATCTTGAGCAACCTTCATGTTCTCTTGTATCTTTTTAATTTGCTCGGTAGTCTCTTGGATAATCTCCGGCCCTAAGGCCAAGTTTTCACCAACTTCAAGCCAACACAAGGTAGTTCTACACTTCCTTCCATACAATGCCTCGTAAGCTGCCATGCCAATACTGGAATGGAAACTATTATTGTATGTGAATTCGATCAATGGGAGGAATCTCTCCCAACATCCACCATGCTCAAGAACACAAGCTCTCAACAGATCCTCCAAGCTTTGTATAGTTCTCTCTGATTGCCCATCGGTTTGAGGGTGATAAGCAGAACTAAGCTTCAACTTAGAACCTAACTCATCATGCAAACGTCCCCAAAACCGAGAAGTAAACCGAGGGTCACGGTCGGATATAATACTGGATGGAACACCATGCAGCCTAACAATCTCCTTGATGTATATTTGTGCCAATTTCTCCAAAGAACTCTTCATATTTATGGGTAAAAAGTGAGCACATTTTGTCAATCGATCTACAATTACCCATATAGCATCGTTTCCAGCACGAGTTCTGGGTAGCCCAGAAACAAAATCCATAGCTATGCTATCCCATTTCCAAACAGGGATCTCCAATGGTCTCAAATAACCAGATGGTCTCTGATGTTCGACCTTCGCCTTTTGACAAACAAGGCAAGATGCTACAAAATTCACCACATCACGCTTCATACCAGGCCACCAGAAATTCTTCTTCAAATCTTGATACATCTTGGTGGAACCAGGGTGAATACTCAATATGCTTTTGTGGGCTTCCTCAAGTACACGTTTCCTCACATCATCGCTTGAGGGAACATAAATTCGGCCCTTCACACGCCAAATACCATCTTGACCTTCTAATAAGAACAAATTCTTCCCTTTCTCTTGTGTTTTCTTCATCTCAATCAAATACTCATCATTGGGTTGTTGCGCCTTCATATATTCAAGAAATTCATTTGCAACCTTCAATATTTCCAACACCATTTTCTTGGAAGTGTAAGTCTCCACGCCCACATTCAAATCCCTAAATTGTTCTATCAACTCCATTTCCTTTGCCATCATCATGGAGACATGCAATGACTTTCTACTCAATGCATCGGCAACTACATTCGCCTTGCCGGGGTGATACTTCAATTCAAACTCATAGTCTTTTAGGAACTCCATCCACCGCCTTTGGCGCATATTTAATTCCTTCTGGTCAAACAAGTACTTAAGGCTTTTGTGATCACTAAAGACCACAAACTTGGAGCCATACAAGTAGTGTCGCCACAACTTCATTGCAAACACCACCGTCGCCAATTCAAGATCATGTGTGGGGTAATTAACCTCATGCGGTCGCAACTGCCTCAACGCATAGGCTATCACACGTTCCTTTTGCATCAACACACATCCAAGACCAAGCTTAGATGCATTGTAATATACCACAAATTCATCCGTTAAGTTGGGCAATGCCAACACCGGTGCGGTAGTAAGCCTTAACTTCAACTCTTGGAAACTCTCTTCACATTCACAGGTCCACACAAATGATTGATTCTTCCGAGTCAACTTTGTCAGTGGTAAAGCCAAACGGGAAAACCCTTCAATGAACCTCCGGTAGTAACCGGCAAGACCAAGAAAACTCCTTATTTCCGTCACGAACGTTGGTCTTTCCCAAGCCATCACAGCTTCAACTTTAGATCTATCCACAGCGACTCCATCATTTGAAATAACATGTCCAAGAAATTGGACTTCAGACAGCCAAAATTCACACTTAGAGAGCTTCGCATACAATTCTTTCTCCCGAAGGATGGTCAACACCAGACGAAGATGTCTTTCATGCTCTTCATCACTTTTGGAGTACACCAAAATGTCATCAATAAACACTATGATAAATTGGTCCAGATATTCATGAAAGATACGATTCATGTAGCTCATGAAAATCACAGGGGCATTCGTCACACCAAATGGCATCACTACGTACTCATAGTGTCCATATCACATTCGGAAAGCAGTTTTCGGAATATCTTCGGCCTTCACCCGAATTTGGTGATATTCGGAATGCAAATCGATTTTCGAAAACACAACAGCACCCTTCAATTGATCCAATAGATCATCAATGCGTGGAAGAGGATATTTATTTTTAATGGTTAATTTGTTGAGTTGGCGATAATCAACGTACAATCTCATACTCCCATCTTTCTTCTTTACCAACAACACAGGAGCACCCCAAGGAGACACACTTGGGCGAATAAACTCCCGTTCAAGTAATTCTTCCACTTCCTTTTTCAATTCAACTAACTCCATAGGAGACATCCTATAAAGAGCTCGAGAAACAGGTTCTGCACCCGGAATAAGATCAATAGCAAACTCCACTTCTCGTGGAGGAGGTAATCCGGGAATCTCTTCCGGAAACACATCGGGAAATTCCGAAACAATAGGAATTCCACCAGATTGGGAAACACCATTCCCATCCACCAAACAGAACATCATAAGAAGTTAAGAGATACCTCGCACATCAAAGCCTTCATTATTAGAGGTTGGGAAAATCACCGTCTTGCTATGACAATCCACCAAAACCTTGTTGGCGGACAACCAATCCATGCCTAGAATAACATCCAGGTCTTTCATAGGTAAACACATGAGGGATACAACAAATTTTCTACCCTCCAAGACCATCTCGACATTCTCACATCGAGTCACCGATCTTAAGCAAGCACCGGTCGGTGTAGTCACCAATATTGATCCTTTCATCATACTCACAGGCACTCGCAGGCGCCTCACACATTCTTTAGAAATAAAAGAGTGCGTAGCACCCGAATCAAATATCACATTAACAATATTACCATGTATCTGGCACTCACTTTGGACAAGATCCTCAGCTTGTGCAACTTCTTCACCGGTCACATCAAAGACTCTTCCAGCCATTTGTTGATTAGCACCACGATTTGGGCCATTCCGACCACCATTAGCATTACCTCGGCCGTTTCCATTACCATGACCGTTACCACCATTCCGGTTTCCATTTCTTCCACCATTACCGTTTCCACGACCACGGCCTCTAAAAGCACCATAGCCTCCACGGTTTGCATTATCACGTGGCACAACATCTGCAGCATTCAAAGGACAATCAGGGCGGATATGCCCCAGTTGGTTGCATCTGTAGCACACCACTATTTCGTCATGATTGCAGTCTCTGGCCAAATGATTTCCACCACATCTGAAACAACGAAGTCCTTGGCCATCACCTCGGCCACCAACAACACCATGCCTTCCGCCACCTCGTCCACCTCTGAAAGAAGAGGACCCACGTACAAATCGTCTATTATTCTTAAAGTTTTCCTTCTTCTTGAAGCTAGAAGATTGGCCCTTCAACTTGTAATCATGCCCCAAGTAGTTCCTTGGAGCAATATTATTCTCTTCAAAAATTCTACACTTATCCATAAGAGTAGGAAAACTCCTAATCTCTTGGTGACAAATCACCTTCTTGATCTCTTGGCGCAGTCCATTCTCAAATTTAACACACTTCGAAGCTTCAGTGCCCTCTTGCTGAAAGGGAGGATAAAACACACATAGCTCTTCAAATTTCAAAGCATACTCCTCAACTGTCATGCCACCTTGCTTGAGTTCCATGAATTCAAGTTCTTTCTTGTTCTTATAACTCGCAGGAAAGTATTTCTTAAGAAACTCCGCCTTAAAATTCTCCCAATTTAGAGGAGTGTGGGCAGTAATCATACGCCCACGGGTGAGAATCCACCAAGATTCAGCCTCATTCCGAACCATGAACACTGCATATTCCACCTTCTGTGCTTCGGTACATTCCATGCTAGCAAATATCCGTTCCAAGTCACGGATCCAGACATGAGCATCTTCTGGCTTATAGCCTCCATGAAATTCAGAAGGCTTCCGCTTAAGAAATTGGTCAAGACCTTGATTCGGCTGACCAATAGGTTGTTGTTGCCGTTCAAGTATGTCGGTAAAGCGATTAAAGGCTTCAGCCATGGCGGCTGTATCAGCATTGCGCCTATATGCCATCACTCAATCTATATACAACAACATAAACATAATTAGAAACTTAAATTCTCTTCACCCAATGTGTATACATCTATCATTCATCATTAACTTCCTTTATACAAGCATCATCATAATGTATTTCATAATTAGAAGGTAAATATGAGAAAGGAATTGCCTAGCCGGGCTTAACAACAATCATGTAATAATTTCATTTCAATGTCAACCATCATAATTCACCCACATAATTTACAAATCAATCAGCCACAAGCAATAAACACATGGACAACATCATTTATAATCGTATCAAGAGCAATGAATGCTCTGATACCAGGTTGAGACGCCCCAAACCCCCAAATAAAATAGGGGAAAATTTTTCACGTTTTTGAAAATATTAATAATTCAAATAATTAGAGTGGTGAAGTATTTTTCACTAAACCCCTGGATCTATAATGAACCACTCCCATATATGAAGATATGAGAGGGTGAAATTTACAAGATAATTTTTCGATCAGAGTCAGCGGAAACTCATTTAATTTAATCATTGGTTGATTGATTTTCAAGAGGAGAGGTTTTGTAAAAATGTGGGATATAGTTTATATAGTTTAGAGATTCAAATTATACTCCTCAATACCTTCAAAATAATGTTTAAGGAAACAAATTATGCATAGGATTTAAAGGTCCATTTAAAATAATAATTAGAAGCATCAGGTGCTACTCGCTCAAGTGAGAAGCAATCCGCTTGAGCGAGCCAGCGTAATAACGCTTGGGCGAACGCTGAGCGACCTTAGGCGAAAGAGAAGATTAAGAATCAGGGCTCAGCTCGCTTGAGCGAGCCTGGTCTCGCTTGAGCGAGATACGAAGGAATGCCTTGAACGAAGCAAGTGAGACGCTTGAGCGAGGGAAGAAAAGGCATCAGGTCCCAATCTCGCTTGAGCAGCCCAAGGCTCGCTTGAGCGAGATCGTTCCAGAATGGTTGCCAACTCTCTGGCCGATTTTCGCTTGGGCGAGGCACCACTCGCCTGGGCGAAAATCATCCAGAATCAAAATCCTTCTCCTTCGCTTGAGCGCTCCCTCATCCGCCTGGGCGAAAATTGTCCAGAATCGAAACTCTGATTCTGTGGCAATCTCACTTGGGCGAAAAGCACTTCCGCTTGAGCGAAAATGAGGCAGAATCCAATTCCCCGTTTCACAACAATCTCGCTCGAGCGAGATTCTCACTCGCTTGAGCGAGTTCTGCAAAAACTCAGCAGAAAACGAATTTCACTTTACTTAGCCCAGAAAATATCAAAGCCTTCAATTTTTGGCCTTACCTAAGACCATATCTTACTTCATTATGCATGTATCACTTCATATAATGCTATAATCTACAACTACATGATCCTTCCATGTAATTTAACACCAACAACATCATCATGCCAATATTAATTCATGCATATAATCCAAATTCAACATCATCACACAAAATCCATGAACTAACATAAAACACTACATCTATTTATTCATCAAAGTTAAGTATCATAATCCATTCTTTACATCATTTGGGTCATGTAGGAAAATTGGCCTTACACAAACATGTCCAATTTTCTCCCATGACCTCCAAAATTATCAACATTATAAAAATTGAGTATATAAACCTCATATACTCTACAAAACAGAATTCATGCCGGCCAAGGCTTACACATTCCTATCCATATTTACCTCCTTCCAAAGTCGGCCTCCAAAAGCTGTAGGATTTAAGTCATACCTACATCAACTTTAAAAATGGCAACGGGGAGGTGAGTAACATAATCCAAATGAATTAAAGTCATACATTATGATGAAATACATGTATACTTGCTCACATATCAATCGTTACAACACATCATACATCATACACAATACATCTCATAATCTCAAGTATACATTCATAATTTCATTCATTTGGATTGCCTAAAACACACATAGGGTTAGTATCCAACTCTTTCCCCTTTTCAATTCTCATTCATCCGTTGCCACCACGGGCTTTCACCTAGGCATATTTCCAGCTATATACAAATGCTCTTAAATCTAATGCATATGCACAAGAATTTCTCATCAAAACAATACGGATCCGACTATGGGAAAAATACAACATCAATTTAATTGTGGGACAAGCATAGGTGTGCTATTATGCCCCTACTGCAGTAGAAAAAAATTGTGTACACATATATCTCAATTCTATGCATGCTTACATCCTCATAGTTTTTACTGGTACCAAACCGCTATCGCCCATCTGTAGCACTAGTCACCCCGTGACTTGCGGATCAACATCGTGGCCTCAACTACCACAAGTGCTACGGGCCCCTCCCGAACACACATCGAGAGAGCCGTGTCCCGTCGGACACCGAGGTAAACTCGCTCACCATAGAGCCGCCCGCCCACTGGGCCCGCCATATAGGGTGCCTCATCACCAAACTATGAACAGCTTCGTGACTCATACACTGAGTCACAGGGGAAAATCACAATACGCTCGTGCACTGAGCCGCCCTCCCACTGGGCCCGCCTAGTGGAACCCCCTAATATTCCACATAGACAGCTATGTTATGCCATGGATGCAATGCAAATGCAAATCAAGTGCATCCTCACACTATGCATTCTAGATGCCACTCCACATTCAATCATTGATCACCACCACTTGGTGGGTTTCAATATTCTCATCTAATCCCAATTCTCTTTTTCACTCATTCACATCAATAGTTAGTGGCATACACATTCAATAAATCATGCACATATCTTTGGGATATTCACCTCATCATTCCATTTCACACATGGTTTTAAACCATCATCATACTTCATCAAAATAATATCATCACCACATCACAATATTATCCCAAACACAATGCCACATCACAATCATCATTCTAAATGCATTCAAATCATAACATTACCACATCATCCATTCAAACAATCATCAAAATGATCACATATACATATTTTCACATCATCAATGGATGAAATCATGCATTTAGAAAAGTTACCCCCTCCTACCTCAAGTGAAGTAGTGATCAATGCGGTTTGATGGTCCCACTTCGTCAATGGGGTCACTTCCTACATCACAATACATTACACAATCAATTTTCTATTTACCCATTAAGACTCAAACACTTATACATATATCAATAACTTGATGTTTACTTTATTTTAACTCTTAAAATTCCTTTATTCCATTTTATCCACCATAACCACCATGGGTTAGGTACTACCCATTATTATTATGCACTCTAGAACCAAACCCTTTCATGGGTTTCTCCATTATTAACCTCTGTCAACAAAATACCGCCACCAATGACCCTTATGCATCATAACTCACATTTATTACCAACAATTAATGTTCATCAACCTCCATTATGCATTTCCCCCAAATTCATGAAGTTAGGGTTTCATAAAATTCCAACAACCATCATAAATACTCTTCTCCTTCCAACCATAAATGCATCCACTTTATTACTTCTCAAAGAAACCTCATTCTTATACAAACCCACATTAAACTCTTGCATTAAATACTCTCCTCAAGAACATCCATACACATGCATGGTTTCAAAACACATAAATGCCATATACCTATAACCAAAACCTTAGCAAAAATGGGTATACTTACCTCCAAACCCAAAAACGAAAATGGGTTCTAGGAGGGAAGAGAACACCAATGAAAATGAGGAAGAGAAGGAGGGAAAATAGCAGCCCCACAAGCCTCCTTCAAGCTCCCTTCAAACGAAAATGAGGTGTGGAAGATGAGCTCAAGTTGCTATGGTTTTAGGAGAAGAAAAAAGGAAAAATAGAGAAGATGATGAAGAGAAGAAGAAGAATGAAATGTAACGCTACACCTTTGGCAGCGTACATGAATAGGAAAGGGAAATGGGGTTTTTGATTTATTTTAATTCCCATTCATTAAAACTCCATCGTTTTATAACTAACAGGTTCTCTGTTCGGGCTCAATACATCATCTGAAAATTATTCCGAATACATATTCGGATTCCTAATAATTTTCTCAATAGCCCTGACCAATATCATCTCATTCCGAGATACTTGGTCCGACACCCATATCTCAACCGGGCTTAATCTCAGCTTAACTGGTCTCCATAATTTTCTAACAGTCCCCAAAATTATCAATTTAATTATTCTCAATAGTTTGGGACATTAAATACTCCATATACCAATTTCTAATATTTATTCCGGTAATTAATTCTCTCATTTTAAAATTCAGGATGTTACACTCCTGTGGTACGACCCCTTGATTGGAATCTCCCATTTGAGCTGATGTGTGATGCTAGTGATTATGCAGTGGGGGCTATGCTTGGGCAGTGAAAGGATAAGAAGCTGCATGTAATCCATTACGCTAGTCGTACACTTGATGAAGCACAGGTAAATTACGCCACCACTAAAAAGGAATTATTGGCTATTGTCTTTGCTTTTGATAAGTTTAGATCATACTTGGTAGGCTCGCATGTTATTGTATATACTGACTATTCTGCCATCAAGTATCTTTTAAATAATAAAGAAGCAAAGCCTAGGCTAATTAAGTGGATCTTAATCTTGCAAGAATTTGACTTAGAGATAAAAGATAAAAATAGTACTGAGAACCTTGTTGCTGACCACTTATCTAGGTTGTCATGTGAAAAAGATGAGTTGGGTGATGTTGTTCCCATCAATGAGTCTTTTCCAGATGAACAACTACTGAGTCTTAGTATCCAACAAGTGCCTTGGTATGCTAATTTTATTAATTTTCTTGCTTGTGGTATTTTACCCCCCGACCTTGGTTTTCAGCAAAAAAAAAAAGTTTCTTGTAGATGTTAAGCATTACTATAGGGATAAGCCCCTCCTTTCCAAACAATGTGCAGATGGTTTGATTAGGAGGTATGTTCCAGAGGATGAAGTCCATGCCATCCTGGATCATTGCCATTCTCTTTCCAGTGGTATCCATATGAGCACATCCAAAGCAGCTTCAAAAGTATTACAAGCTGGTTTCTAGCGGCACACCTTTTTAACGATGTGTGTAAGTTTATCCTGACTTGTGATGCTTGCCAACGAATAGGTAACATAGGTAAGAGGCATGAGATGCTACTTAATATTATTTTAGAGGTTGAGTTGTTTGATATATGGGGGGGTTGATTTCATGGGACCCTTTCCCTCTTGTTTTGGAAATTAGTTTATCTTGGTAGCAGTTGATTACGTGTCTAAATGGGTGGAAGTCATTGCTACACCTTATTCGGATGCTAAAACTGTTATTAAGCTTTTTAAAAAGATTATATTTCTGAGGTTTGGGGTTCCCAAGTGTGTTATAAGGGACGAAGGGTCTCATTTTATTGAGAAAACTTTTCAGACCCTTCTAAAGAAATATGGAGTGAGGCATAAGGTTGCTACACCTTATCATCCTCAAACTAGTGGATAAGTTGAGGTTTCCAATAGGGAGATAAAAAATATTCTCTAAAAAGTAGTCAATACATCACGTAAGGACTGGTCTATTAAATTAGATGATTCCTTATGGATGTATCGCACTGCATATAAAACCCCTATTGGAACCACACCCTTTAAACTAGTATATGGAAAGCCTTGTCATTTACCTATTGAACTTGAGCATAAATCATTTTGGGCAGTTAAGATGCTTAATCTTAATCATAAGGTTACACGTGAGTGCAGGTTATTGGAGCTAAATGAACTAGAGGAACTCCATTTGGATGCATACAAAAATGCTCGAATTTATAAGGAAAAAACAAAGCGTTGGCATGATCGTCACATTCTTTGGAGGACATTCAATCCAGGTGATATGGTCCAACTATTTAACTCTAGACTGAGGTTATTTCAAGGTAAACTGAGGTCCCGATGATTGGGACCATTTAGAGTTTTGAAAGTATTTCCCTTTGGAACTGTTGAGTTATGAAGTGAAAAGTCTGGGCCATTTAGAGTAAATGGGCAAAGACTTAATCATTACTTGACAGGCGAGCCCATTCATCAAGCAAGTGCTTTGGATTTGCTTGATGCATTGGATTCGTAAGTCCAAATGGTGAATAACGTCTGGCTAAAGACCTTAAACTTAGCACTGTTGGAGAGGTAACCCCATTTTGTCATTCAATTTTGATTGTTTTACATGAGTTTGTTTGCTTGCATGTTTTGCTTAAAATTAAATAAGAGAAAGAAAATATATATATATATATATATGTTTTAATGTTGCCTTTTGTGGAGTAAGGTATTTGGATTGATCACCATTGTGCATGATTTAGTTGGAATAAAAAGGGAAGTGTTTTAAATGAGGTTGCTTGACATAATTTTTAATTTAAAAAGCAGTGGGTTGACCCAATAATTTTCATGAGCGTATAAGTGTTTTCTAGGTAAGAAACAGTGCAAACTACTGGCTATGGTTATCCATCACTGGCAGTGGTTTAGCCCAAGCATTTTCCACTAAAAACACAACCACTGACCCACCACTGGCTGTGGTTAGCTCTGGAATTTCGTCTACAATTTTAATATTTTTCGGGCACAAGTCAGAGGCAACTACTGGCCGTGGTTTCCCACCACTGGTCGTGGTTACCATTAGGTACCATGGTGTCCATTTTTAAAAAAATCTGGGCCAAGGCAGAGCAAAACCATGGGTCGTGGTTTGACCTCAGGAGAGGTATTTGGTCTTTTTAAACACCACTTACCCATGTACCTTCTTTTATGTATTCCCCTTTTGCTCTCTTTACTTATCTCCTTTGAAACACCCACCAAACCTCTTTAGAAACTCCTATTTCTCTCAATATTCTTGCATCATCATTGTCATCTTGCTACTTGAGTCATCTCTTCTCTTCTCTAAATCAAGTAAGCATTCTATTATCTTTCATTAGTTTGGGGTTTCTAAAAATTTAAGGATTTTTCATGAAAATTCTAAATTCATTCAATTAAGCTTTCCCTAATTGCTTTGTGATACCTTTGAATGCTCTAAAACTAAATGGGTAACACTAAATCTTCATGAATTTCATCCTTGAGCTCATATTTTTTCATGTACCCCATTTATGTTTTTGTGCAAATTGTGACCTTTAATGGTGATTGAATGTTTGATTCTTGCTTAAATTCTTAAATTGGTTGTTAATTGTGGCTATTGAACTTAATGGGTGGAAGCATTGCTATTGATTGTTGTAACATCCCAGACTTTAAAGAAAATAAATTTATTAGATAAGGATAATTAACTATTTATGGTCAAATACTTATGGGAGAATTAATTTGACGCTAGAGGTGAATTAAGATTTACCAGAATTGGATGATTTAACGGATGATGTGTGTTTGTTAGTAGGATTGTGTTCCGAACGATGACGCGGAATAATGGGAGGACTTGGATTGCGGTTCTTCTCTCGAGGTAGGAGAGGAGTTTACATTCCAAATGCATGAGTTATATAATTGATGATTATGGTATGTGATGATACTCATGCTTGCCTTGCCATGATTTTGTTGAATGATGAGATAATGGATAATGTGATGAATATTATGCTTGGCAATGGTGGACTCTTGAGAATGATATATATATATATATATATATATATATATATGTATATATGAATTGATGATGAATGTTTAGTGTCCCTTTAATGGGAGTGATGTTTATGTTGATAGGTAATTTGTTTAAAGTATGAAGCTATGCCTTGATATTAATGCATAATTGAGGAACTAATAGAGCCAAATAAAGTTTTATGAGAATTGAATGGCATGTGATAGTTCCAATAGCCCATATATGTAGTTTATGACTTGTAGGAATTGGAATAGGCCAATTCCAATGAGAATAGGTCCTTGAGTTGCACAAAAGTGCCTCAAAATGGGTAAAACATATTTATGCGCATAAGTCCCTCATTTTTTGGAGCTTTTGAATGTGGCTAGTGGCCATACGTCACAAATAATATATATAAGTTGGTGTTAAAATTTGGTGGGCATTGGAATCCGTATGAAAAAGTTAGGGGAATTAGAAGTTCAAAAATGTGGCATATTCTACATAAAAGGGATCTGTGCTGTCATGAATCGATTCAAAATAGTGTTTGAATCGATTTAGAGGCTTCTGGACGGGATTGAATCGATTCATACGAAGCCTTGAATTGATTCAAGACCCACTGGATTTACTGTTCCTTAATTTTCCAATGCTTGAATCGATTCATACGAGGTTTGAATCGATTCAAGGCTTGTTGTTTCCACTATTTTTGGCCTCAGGCACGTAGGAATTGATTCATGAGGGGTGTGAATCGATTCACATACCTCTGTTTGTCAATTTTAGGACTTTTAGAATGCATGAATCGATTCATGGCATGTGTGAATCGATTCATGGCCCTGTTATGGCACTGTCATGCTTTTTTTCCAACTGCTCAGTTTTCTTTGCTGTTTTTGGCCCGTTTGGGCACCTTAATGACATTTTTAGCCTCCGACTTCTTCATGAAAGTTGTAGATAATTGTGTGACAAAGGTGTGAGAATTAGTCTCACATTAATTAGAGTTTTCTAACTCTCATTAGGCATAAAACACCGGACCTACTGCATTATAAAATTCAAATTTAAGAGGGTTTTAAACCTAACTTTTTATGGTTATCAAATTGGGACTAATAGGTGATATTTATGACATTTCTCATTATTATTAAGACTAAAAGTGAGATTTTCTCATGTCTTAGTATTGAGATTTATCATGAGCTTATTATTACTCAAAACCCCCTTTATTATGTAAAAGTAAGAGATTATGTTAGGGGTATATGATGATGGTGTGTCTTGTGGTGTTTGATATTAATTGACAGATGTTATGAAAACATGAATGTTCACCACCAATAATATGATTAAATGATGATGTGTTTGTTGTAAACCAATGAATCAAAGATGATATCAGTAATGTGTATTAAAGAATGATGTTGTGGATCATTTCCTTGAGTAAAGGATGATCGTTAATATTGATGAACATTTTGTAATGTTGAAATGCCATTGTATTTTGTGTGATCTTGTATGTGTGGTTCAAAATTCTATTGATGAATGGTGTATTGTCACACTAGTTATGAAACAATGGTGATGATAAATGAATTGAAAATCCACTAAATAATTATGTGATGGTATTGATGAAGGATTAATAAATGTTAATGATGATTGGTGATGTTGTAAATGCCATTATGGTTGATTTCAAGTGTTGACTAGCATGAATAATAAATGATGTATTGAAATGAAAATGCCACATATAAAACTTGAAAAATAACGGCTAAAACCAACAATGATAGAATCCACTAAGGTGTGTATGGTGGTGTTGGTGATTATGATGATGATGATTGATAAGTGGCATTTAGGATGCACAGTGTGAGAAATGCATTTGATTTGCATTGCATTGCATCCATGGCATATCATAGCCGCCGATGTTGGAATATTAGTGGGAGTTCCCTTGGCCGACCCAGTGGGAGGGTGGCTCAGTGCACGAGCAATTTGTTGCTTCCCTTGTGACTCGGTGTGTAAGTCATGAAGCCGCCCATGCTTAGCTACAGGGAGCTACATGTGGCCGACCCTTGTGGGGGGTGACTCTTGATGAGCAGGTAACCCCGGTGGTCCATTGAATCACAGCCGCAATGATACGAGATATGGCCGGCCAACAACACCATATATTGATTATGTTGTTTACCGCGGTCATGGTGAAAATGGCTAGGTGTTGCATTATGGGCGATGCAGTTTGGTACCAGTAAAAATATGGTGATTATGCATGCATTATGAGATATGTGTACACATTATACTGCTACAGTAGGGGCATGGTGTATGATCATGCTTGACCTACAAATTGGTGTTTATTCCCACAGTCAGATCCGTATTTGTTGTTGATAATTCCATTGTGCATATGCATTAGCCATAGGAGCATTCATATAGCATGGAGATATAACATATGATGATGATGATTGATGATGATTGAGGTTATGGTATGGTGATGATGAGATGGGTAATGAAATACCTAAAGACCACATATGATTAATGAATGATATGAATACATAAAATGATATTGAATATGACGATATATATGTGATGGCCCAGTATAATGACGGGCATAAATATTATGATTGATGATAATGATGTTAGCCTATGGTGGGTTTGAGAAAAAACTTGAATGGTCGATGTTGGTGATGTTAGCCTGTTGTGGCGTTATGATAGATGTGTATATACTTGCTTTGCTATGAATTGATGGGTGAATAGCTGATATGTATATTGTGAAATGTATAGACTATGATGATTGTTGATGTGTTTAGCAAAGCATACACGATGTTGATATGCATATGCACATAATTTTAATTGTATTCATATCGTCATTTGAAATGTATAACTCACTCTCCCATGTGGTCTACTTTTTAGTATTGATGCAGGGACGTTATGGGAAGAGAATATTTTTAAAGTAAAGCTTTCGTGAAGGTAAAATAGTGGTAATGGAATGCCTTGGCCGGTAGCAATTGTGAATTATTTCATTATGAATAAATGTTTGTAAGATTGTTGATAACTATTGATATTGATGGATGTAATGTGAATAATGTATAATGTTGATAATGTATGACTCTATGGATAAATCTAATATGGTCAATTATAAATTATGGGAATGTATAGGAGTTGATGATATATGACTTAGATGATTGAATTGATTATGGTCAATTAAGAAATGTAAATATTGGAGACGTGTGTTGCATGACCATATAGATGTATATGTATATATATATTAGGCATTGCATGATTATAATTTCTATTGTGACCTAATGGGCTAGTGTTGTATGGTTGAACGCTTTGCTGAGCCTTTTCTCATATCTTCATATATGGGACTTGGCGTGTGCCCTGTATACATATTCTTCTTCCGTTGTAAACTCTGTTATTTTTGTATACAATCATGGGCAATTTATTTTATGATCCAGTTATAAATTATCAAATCTCACCCTTTGGTCTTCTGTGGTTCGAGTCTTGATGTAATCATTGGGGTGTTTTGGAAATATTTCAAACGTGAAAAATTTATTCGCATTTTTATTAATTAATTATCTTGATTACATCAGGATTCGGGTACGGAGAATCAGGGGGTGACAATTGTTGCATTTGGCACTCATTTATTTTGCATGGTTTGAATATGCATTTGGTATAGTTTATCTCTCATGGTTTTTAATTATTCACATATGCTCATTTCTCTATTACATGCCATGAATGTTTGAGATTATTAGGTGTTGTTTCTTGTCATGATATAAGACCTTGGAGCTTTCATTTAGAATGCTTTTTAACCTTCTTTGCATGGTTTTATTAGGAAATCTCCAAGTTTTCATTCAACTCCATGGCAACCAAGATTTCCTCAAAGAAAAGGAAGACCAAAGGTAAGTCTTTTGACTACTTAAATTTGAATGATATTGAATGCCTATCGGAGGGGCAAAAGATGAGGCTAGAATCTTTGTTAAGTAGAGAGCTTATTCCATCTAGATTTTTCTGTAAAGATACTTTGATGGAATTGGGGATTTTTACAGATACATTATGCTTATGCCAAAATATGGGTTGAGATTCCTTTATAGAATTGTTTGAACCCGTGTATGAGCATACCTCGTTAGAATTCCTAAGTTCAGTGGAGGTAAGTAGGTACCCAACTACTGATGGTTGGGAAATGTCTTTTAGATTAAACAATACTGATTATAGAATGAATATGGAGGAGGTACCTGAAATTTATAGTTTTACCCTAGGGGGTGCTGTTAGCATCCCAAAGGACTTTAGTCCAAGATACTTTTGGTCCTTTATTTCTAGTGCACGAAATAGCTATGATGCCTCCTCTTCAAAAGCCTCCTCCATTCATCACCCAGGTTTCCGATACCTTCAGCAGTTTATGGCCCGTTCTATTTTTGGAAGGTATGATATCCCCGATACTGTCCGACAAGCTAAGGTATTTTTCCTGCACTCTATGCTTAATAATACTCTTATTGACTCTAATAAATGGTTAGGTAGCTAATTTTCCAGATTCGGCAATGCCACTATAGGTAAAATTATTCTTGCAGGTTACATTAATCCTATAGCAATGTATGTGGGTATAGATTTAGAGCAAGATACTATCCTTCACCAACCAAAGAGGGTAGATAAAGGTGAATTAATAAACATGGGAATGATTGTAAAAGAGCATAATGTTTATTGTTTAGTCATACCTAGTTTTGCTATGCCTCACCCCTTGCCTGACCCCGCTTTTACTAGTTTGGAGGGTAAGACATCTTTTCTTTTTGTAGAAACAGATGACCATACTCTATTCTTTACGGAGATGCCACTACCCACCGGGCCTCTAGAGCAGGGTGAGCCATCTTATTTTGGTGAGGAGCCACCTTTCTCTATGTAGCGAATGTACACTTTGCTCCAGCAGATGTCAGCTGAGCAAATCCGTCAGGGGACCCGTATCAATCAGATTTCTGACCGGGTAGATGCCATATATGATTGGCATACCCAGTAAGGTCACTTCCACCCCCTTCTCCATGACAGGTAACAACTGATCTTTTGTGTCCTTTTACGTATGGTTCCTCAATTACGTACCTCTCTGGTCCCCTTGATATGGACATAGGGGACAATGTCCAGTTTTAGTTTGGGGTGAGGGGTACATAAAAGTTCAGCTCGTTCTTTCTTTATTCCCTTTTATTTTTATTTTCTGGTTCATTTGCATGATTGTATGCTTATGTTCTGGTTCATTTGCATGATTGTATGCTTATGTTCTCGTTCATTTGCATGATTGTATGTCTACTCATATGCCTTAGGCTAGCATTGATTGTTGATTACAGTTATTGTTATTTGTATAACATGTGATATAGATTGGTTGGATTTTAAGCATTACTTGGGTGAATCTTGTATAAAAAAATAAATAATAAAAAATATATAAAATAAAATAATAATAGTTGACTGTTATTCTTACCAGAATTATCACTCTACATGATCACTGTGTTTCTTTGATTAGGCTAATTACCACTGTGAGCTTTTGAGTCGATAGGGTGTTCAGTTCATTAATCAAAAATGCTCATGTTCCTTTGACTGGGTGATTCACACATTTTTAGGCACTCTAGAACTTGGCTTTTGACCCTTTCAAAATGGTTTGTGAATGCATGATTGGAATGAAAAAGGAAAAAATTAGGTTTTTGTTTCTTTAACCTTAATTTGTTGAAACATAATCCACTAGTTGCCCCTTTTGAGCCATGAAATGATATGATTTTCTTTGAAAGCCTTGAATGATATATAAAAAGGGGTAAGTGAACTAAATGTGGATGATTGGAAAAAGTGAATTGAGAAACTCAAACTAAGATAGTTTGGGGTGTGTGATTTAAAGAAAAGGAAAGATAAGGAGTTGAGTTTCATGTATGAAAAAAAGAGAAAAAGAAAAAGAAATTGAAAACAAATGAATCATAGAAAAAGTTGTTAAATTGCCTCTTGTGATATTTCTCTTCTTATAGAAATTAAGCCCTTTGCATTTCCCTTTTCTTGGTTTCCATTCCTATATTATGAATCCCCTAGCCCCATTACAACCCTTTAAAAGACCTTTTGACCAATGCATGTTTTCTTGATAACTGTGGAGTCTGTGGTCAATTGCCAAGCCTATGGTAGTGTTCAGAATGTTGGGGTCTGAGTGGATTAAAACACAAGCACATACACTGAGTGGAAAGTGAGAAAGAGTATCCTAGGTCTAATCTTAGTGAACATGGTTTGACCGTTGATTGTGGTATATTCTGGTAGTCTATGTAGTCTCTTAAAAACATAAAAACAAAGAAAATAAATAAACATAAGATTCCTTAAGTTTGTTTGGGTCTACTGGTCTTTCATTACATGCTTGTATGGATTCAGTGATTGCTTGAGGACAAGCAATGTTTTAGTTTGGGGTATTTTGATAAGTGTGTATTGTGTGCTATTTTTGGTTGTTTTTAGGTCTAGTTTTTAGGTTTCTTTGCCTACTATTCATGTCCGATTCCCTTGATTTTGATTCTTTTCCATACATATTACTTGGTTGTTCTTATCTTGCAGGATTAATGATATTTTAGGTCTCTTTTGAGAAAAATGGCAAAGTAGATGAAAGAAGAGACTTCTAAGGCCTTTAGGAGTGCATTTTGGCAAGATTGGAGGAAACCACTACCAGTGGGGGATAACCACTGGCTGTGGTTGGCACTGGAAGAAAGGGAAAAGCAGGTTTGAGACTACCACTGGCCCTGTGGGCACTCGAGAACACCAAGGAGCGTTGTTGAAGCAAAAAGGAACAAGTCAGAAGTAACCACTGGTCGTTGTTTCACACCACTGGCCGTGGTTTGCTCTGTGTCACCAATAATTACACATTTAAAGCCAAGGAGCATTAAGGCTCGAACCACTGCACGCTGTCGTTGTCGGGTCAAATAGAAAGTTAAATTAATATAGTATAAGGTGAACAACCTTAGTCGTCTCTCGAGGACCTTAGTTCAATTAGTTACACTCAATTTAATTATAACAAAGGGGGGGGTTTGTGTTGAGATTGAAAGGAAAATTAAGTGATTAAATAATAGTACATAAAAGTAAATTTATGAGTAAGAATAATCAAATTTAGAAACAACCAACCCAAGGAATTAATAAATCTTTAGTTAACTAATCATTGATCACAAATATGATTAAATATAATTAATTTCTCAACCTTGAATCATTTGGAATCCCTAAATGATTATATTCTAGAAAATCTTCTAGAATTGAATTAATGAACTAATAAGAATAATCAATCGATATATTCTTATTAATTACTAAAATAACTTTAAAACCACAATTTGATTGAGTTAAGAAACTAAATAGAAATCTCTTATTTAGTGACTGAATCTTTGTTCTCAAATTGATTATTGATTAACCAACCAACATCAGTTTAGATTATAGATTGTTTAATTATATACCAATCGGTTATACACTTAAATAATCTACCATCATAAGTGTTTGAGAAAAAAAGAAAAGTAATTATCTTCAATCAAAATATTAAGAGCAAGAACTCAAAGTTAACATAAAGAAAAATTAAATTCCTTGAGTTGATTTTAAAAGATTAAGCTTCCATGATAATTTTTAACAATGAAAGCTAATATTAAATTTACTATAACTTTGATTATAAAAGTAAATAACAAATAATAAAATTAACTTACTTGATATCGAGGAAGGGAAATGAAAACCATAACTTGAGGGATGGAATATAGAACAAAGAAATAAAGCAAGAGAAAGAACTAAAACTTAAGAAACTAAAGCAAAGATATAGAAATGTAATGAAAACTAAAGCATGTATTTCTTATGTATCTCTTGTGTATCTTCCTTAAAACTTCAAGCATCTATTTATAGGCAAGATATCATGATACTATACATTCATTTTTTGATCATTAATGCATTTTTTCAACATTGGTGGGCTTGAAATTACAATAATTCAAAAGAAGATAATGGTAGGTGTTGAAATTCATTCTCCTCTTTATCTTCTCCACCTTGTGAGTCAAATATGACCATCTAGAGGGCCGAATTTTGAAAACCCTTCAGCATGAAAGTTGTAGATCTCTGTCCTATTGAGAATTTGGCACAAGAATAAGGTCAGTTGGACATCTACAGCTCCATCTATGTGTATTTTGGTGAACTATATCAATGCTGGTGGGACACATGATGGCTGATTGATTCAAGCTCCATTTCTTCATTTTTTTCAGATGCAAAATAACCAAATCTGATTATCATGATGTAGGTCTCTATCCTAGCTTTCCATGGGCTCTAAGATTAGCCTATTTAGATCACAAAAGCCCAAGTTATGGCCAAAACAAGGCAAGATACTCAAGATACATACAAAAAACGAAAATTCAACCATATATACATAATACTTCAATTTAACTAAACAACATAAAATTTAATTAAAATACTATTATTAAACATAGTAATTATATAATAAACCCCAAGTGTAAAACTATAAGAAGTGTATTAAAATTAATTTATCACCGTGGTTGTCCCCTACGTGGCCCAATTCACTTAAGTTTTAGGGTTTCTAATGGGCCAATTAGGGGGAGTTAGAGAGAGTTCTAGAGAGATAGTTTTGGAGGCACCTGTTGGGAGATTTTGAAGCATCTTTTGGGAGATTTTTGATTGGAGATCAAGGATAAATTCATTAAGGGAGATCAATTCTGTAGATTTGGGAGAAAGAGTTTGCAATCCTAGTGAGAACTAATTTATAATTCTGGAACCCTAGTTTACACTTTTGATTCCTTTTATGTTTCACTTTGATTTGGTTATGTATGACATGATGATGGCAATCTTTATGGCACACTAAACTTTCGTTCTCGGGATTAAAGGATGTAATATGCTTATATATCTAAATTAATTGTTCTTTACCCTTCAAGGATATGATTTCATGTTTCAATTTGATTTATGTATCGTAATGCTTCTACAAGACTTAGAGATAGGCGTAGTTCATTCCAAATTGTATGCGCTACGAGAGTAGGTATATTATTCGAAAACACATAAATTGAACCTATGTTTTTGTTTTACGATGATAAGCGAACTCATTTGAGGATTAATTGGATTCCCCCAAAACTTAAGGGATTTAATTAACGAATTCAACGCGGTTCTTCGGGAATTTAGCACGTTAATAGGCTTTCGAGAGAAAGGTATTAATTAAATCAGGGGTATCCACCTTAGAAACGGAAATCATATAATTGAATAGGCAATTGACCTTTAATTTTGGTACTTGCATATGAACCCTTAAATCCCAAGACCTTCCTTTAATTGACTTTCCCAAACTTACTCTGATTTTTTATTATAAAGACATTAACTTTTCTGTTCTCTGATTTACTGTTTATAATCATTCTAGTAATTCATCTCAATCGATTCGTTAGATAATTGAAATACCATTATAACTAGTACTTGGGCACAATCTCTGTGGGAACGATATCTCTTTTATTACTTCGATACCCCGTGCGCTTGCGGTTGGCTATCAGTTGCATCATACATCACTTCAAAGGGTATAGACCAATGCGATGCTACAAGTATAGAAGTTGAAATCAGTTTCTGCTTCAAATCAGTAAAATCCATAGAACACTCCTCACCAAAGACAAATAGAGTATCATTTACTAGCAAGTCAGATAATGGCTTTGCAATCTTTGAAAAATATTTTATAAACCGATGATAGAATCCAGCACAACCCAAGAAACTCCTCACTCCCTTAACATTGATTGGAGGAGGAAACTTTTCAATAGTCTCAATCTTCGAACGGTCTACCTGAATGCCCTTAGCAGATATCTTATGACCAAGCATATACCCTCTTTAACCAAAAAATGCCATTTCTCCTAGTTGAGCACAAGATTGGTGTCTTGGCACCTCATCAAAATCTACGCCAAGTTACTAAGGTATGTCTCATTATCTTTACCAAATACAGAGACGTCTTCCATGATTACTTCAATGGATTTCTCCACCATGTCACCAAAAGATTGCCAATATGCATTGCTGGAATGTAGCTAGAGCATTACGTAACCCAATTGGCATGCGTCGGTATGTAAGAATCCCATAAGGACAGGTGAATGCCATCTTCTCTTGGTCTTCAGGGTCAACCACAATCTGGTTGTACCTTGAATATCCATCAAGGAAGCAGTAATATTCATGACCACACAACCTCTCTAGCACTTGATCCACAAAAGGCAATGGAAAATGATTTTTACGAGTATCATCATTTAACCTTCTATAGTCTATGCACATCCTCCAACCGGTCTTGGGTCTAGTAGAAATAACATCACCATTTTTATTCTTTATAATTGTCATCCCCCTTTCTTAGGCACCACCTTCTATAGCTTAACTATTTCCTTCCTCATAGCCTCTTTCATTATATGATTCAGCCTCCGCTACGGTTGTATCACTAGAGCATAATTCTCTTCCAACAGAATTTTGTGCATGCAAAACGAAAGGATAATCCCTTTTAGATCTAAAAATTTCCATCCAATGGCTGACTTGTGCCTCTTCAATACTCTCATAAGCTTATCAACAACCTCTTCATTTAGCTCAACACTTATAATCACCAGATATGTCTTATTTTCTACCAAAAATGCATATTTTAGATGATCGGGTAGAGGCTTAAGCTCTTGCTTCTCTTCTACTATTTCCTTCAGCTTCTCTATGGCGCCCTTAATCTGGTAAATAATATTAAAGATATTATTATTTAGAGATTAAAAAATAAGGATATATTTTTTTATGATTTAGACAAGCATTGAAAGAAGAACACCACAAATAAAATTTTAACAATTAACCCCATACCTTTTTAAAGACCTATCTCATATATGACGATATGATAAGGTGAATAGTTTAAACAAACATTTACTTAAGGTAATCAGTTACAAAATCACCATACAAGTGTTTGCAGAACATGTAGTTTAATTCGAGAGCAAGAGTAGATACGAGAAATGATCCAAGTAAGCATAAGGTGATTTCCAAAATTTAATGAAAACATGTACATTCGATTATACAAATATGCCATGAAGTAAAGAAGTGTGAATCCCACCCCAAAATGGCACAAAGGCATTTAAAACCAACTTTTGAGAATTCAACTAGCAATGGAATCATTCGACCGGCCGTGGATCCATTCCACTGGCCGTTCATCTATTCCACTGGTCATGGAATCCACAACCACTTGGCAGGATTGCACAATTCCAAGTCAGAGTACTCCACTAGCCCTGGATCACCCCCTGATCCTCTATTTCCTAATTTTCAAAGAACCATGCCTTGGGGACCTTAGATCATGTAATGCCTAGACTTTTTGAGACTCATTTTCATCAAGATTCACTTATGTTAGGGTACAAAACATGCGAGGACATCACAAACTCATCAAGACACTTTTACATCAAATCTATTCATTAAATTAATCATCAAACCATGGCTAAATCATGCATCATAATCTAACAAGTTTAATATTTCATCTATCCAAGAGTTATCCCTCAACATAAACATCAATGCCATCATAGTGGCTATCAATATCAATAAGGCCATTTACCATTCATGATCAAACTACCTAGAATCATGAACAAGGATTCAAATTCATTGTCATGCATCATCAATACATATACATTGCAAAAGGACTCCATGTCTAACATCATTTCATACTTGCAATTCATTAATTCCTCATTGACATGAATACACTACAAGAAAATGGGCATTTATTAACGGGTACTTAGTAGCGGTTATACAGCAAACCGCCACCGCTTACAATGTACCTGCTGTTTTATCGACGGTTTATGTAACTGCCACTATTTGGTTTCCAACAAAGGTGGTTTAGATGCCTTTAAGGGCGATTGTTCATTTATTTAGAAAAAATAAATATAAACAATATTTAAAAAACACCTAAAAGTTCCCTCTCCCATGCAAAACTTTCACACTTTCTTACCTCTCATTTGATTCCTTCTCTTCTCTTTCCCTCGCTGTAACCCACTCGATCATAAGCCTCCATCATCGCCGTGACCTCCCTCCCAACTGCTTCATCTTTGTCTACATTAGACCCAAACGACACCATTTCACATCCCCACACGCTTCCTTAACGTCCCCATCTTCCCTGCCCTCCTCAAATAAACTAAAGAAGAGTACAGTCTCTGAGGTAATAGTGGCCTCCTCATCCTTTGTTTCTGATTTTATTTTTCTTTCCCCTTCCACTCCCTCTATATTTGTAAATAAAACCCAGAATGAATCAAGAATTTTATTTTTTGGCCCATGTGATGGGTTTTTGGTTCTAATCATCCTTGGATCCGTGCCCTAAAAATTTTGATCGGGTGGGTTTCGACAAGATGGTTTTAAACTTGATTCCGTGGGGTTAGGTTTTCTCTTTCTATTTGTTACAATGGATGCCCAATCTCTTTCTATTTAGGACCTCAGTGCTACTTTCCTCCAGAGCCGTGAGTACATCTCCAAGATCAAGACTGTCAACTCCTCTATCTGTGGGGGGGTTAGTTCATCGCGGGTTATGCCAAACATTCACCCTTTTAGCACCCCAATTCAACTTGAGTGCTCAGCATTGTTGCTAATATTAAAAAATGGAAAAATGGTGTTGCAAACTACTTAGAAGATGCTCAACAATTGCGTTTTCTCCACAATAGATGCTTGCAATAGAGGTTTGCTAATGTAAGAGCCGAGGCTATACTTTATATCCAAAATGCAATTGTGGAAGTATTACTAACTGACTATCTTTGGTAATCTGCTTGCTCTCTTTAATATGGTTCTTCCCTCTTGTATATGATGGCATGTATCAAATACTTTATCCTAAATTACTTTTTCAAAATACTTATTTAATGGTGTAGAAAACTTTATATAATGTGTGGATTACTACTTTGTCCCTTTGGGAGTCTGTTATTAGGAAGAGGATCAATCTCCACCAGTAGATGCTCGAACTTAAGCTGAATTCTGTCTTGGATGATCAAGTGATGTTTCTTTTTTCTAGAATATATTATTTATGTGCTAGCTTTTATCATTGATTTAACATTGTAGATTTTCTTCCTTTGTTTGTTCTTTTTCCCTTTTAGAATAAGTTTACATCAGATAGTTATTCATGAGTTAATAGATGATGCTAATAAGAACCCCTATATATTGAAAAGTTATTTTTCCTTTACAGTATAGTTTCTATTTATAGGTTATTCATGTTATAGTTCACTTTTAGTGAAATGAAAGCCTTTTATTCTGTTTTTTTTAACTTATATTTTTGGAAGGAGTATGGATAGTGCATCTCATATGTTTTAGGGGGGCTAACATTGTGGACTAGATATGGGTATTGTATGAGCCTTTTACAAAGTTGAGGTTCTAATTTCACTTGCGATGAGCATGTGATGTTATTTTCGCTTACTTTATTTTCTTTTCCACTTTTAATAGTTAACTGATATTCTTATTCTTTTTAATGTTAGCCTTTTACAATGACTAAAACAGATGACCTACCTTGACAATTAGGTTATACTTGAAAGAGATCATATTGATGTTGTATCTAGGGCTGTGAAAGACTTACATGCAAGCACTCTTCCTCTTCCTGTAACTAGAGGAGCAATGGTACGTGTGGTAGTCAGATACTTTTCGTTTGATAACGGAGGAGAGAATGATTTAATTACAATGTTTTTCCTTCTATAGGTAAATATTGAGCGCTTGAAGGTTTTGCAGGCAATGGGATCTGGAATCTACTCTTTGCTCTGACGGGTGAGCTGACTGTTTTCTACAGGATTTGTAATATTATATATAACATAATATTGGTGATGCAAAATATAAAATTAGGCTTTTGAATTGCATCATCGCCTTCACATGTTATATTATTTGTAAACTAATGGGTTTTTGTACAAATAAGTCTGTTATTTTGCTGGTGGCAACGATTTTAAATTTGTAAAATTAAAATCAATCTAGTGGTAAATTCCAGTTTCAATTTTCTTTGTCATTGGTGACATGGTCTATTCTTGGATCTCAATCCGTGTCTATTTTGCATGTGCTAGGTTGAGGGCATGAATAATTTAATTTCTGAAGTTGCTAACATAACAGCTCAGGAAAAGACCATGCTTAATGAATGTGAAATGCTACTAGCTTCTCTGAAAAGTGAGTGTGTCAATACTTTCAATTTTAAATCTAGAAACTTATTTTGAAATTTGTTTCCTTTAAAAGTAATTTTCTAATGCAAAAATTATCTTATTTTTTTTCTACTTAGAATGGTCAAAGGTTGAAAAAAAGTAATATCTTTTAAGGATTGGGTTATCTATTACTGTGAATGTTGTTTCTTAGTATTTAATATAAACTGTATAATCTTTTCCATGTTTTTACTTGTAAGAATAAAAGTCCTTTTTCAAAATTTTGCTATTGTTCTATTCTTTTTCCAACAATACTTTTAACTACCTTGTTATTCCTTTTATAATTCAATTTATTATTTAAAACTTTGTCATGTAGTCTGGTTCTTGCTTACCTTGAAAGGGTCAGGGGTAAATTACAAAATTCTGAGGATTACCAGGAATTTTTGAAGTGCCAACATATCTACACCTAGGAAATAATAACGTAGCATGAATTGTAATCATTGGTATAGTTTATATATCTAACTTTCATTAGCTTTTTTTCTGGTTTAATTGTCAAAATCAACACAGTTGAATTTTATTTGGCTGATTTTGAATATTGACCTTAATTAAATTTTGGTGATGTAGTGTAGAAATGTAGAATTAGTTTTAGGCAAATAGAATGGAATTCTACATAAAGTTGAACTTCTATTTTAGCCTTCCATGAAGGAAAAAATATGAGTAAGAGGAAACAATCGTGGTTATATCAAGGTGACTAATCAAGATTAGACATTTCTAAGATGACCATTGGCTTTTCCTTAGTTTTAATTATGACTTTTTACTTGGCAAAGAAAGGAGTTTTCCTTTTAACCTACTCTTGTGTATCTATACAGCATGGGTACCTAGAATATAAGGGAAAGTTTCATGTAATTCCATATCCATGAATCATCTAAGAAGATGAATGTTCAATGTCTCAATGTTAACTTTATAATTTGCCAAGCTTTGACTTAACTGGTTGTTGCAATAGGCAAATCACAAATGAATTGATTAATGTGTTTTAGGAAGAGTTTCCAAATACATTGACCATCCTCCATGTTGAAAATCTGAAAAAGTGAATGTTGTGTAAGAAATGTTGAAGATAGTTGAGATGTATTCCGTTCAATCTAATATCAAATTGATTTGACTTCAGCATTTTGGCAGGATTGGGGTAGTTTTAAGAAAAAATTTTAGGAATGGGGTACATGCCAAAAAATTTGCTGGTCTAGGGTGGAAGTAGTCAAATCAACTCTTATAAACCGCCTCTTCAGAAGGCGTTTTTGGTGACTCGCTGACCAAGGGGACGAGTTTCTGCATGTGCGAAACGTGGCAGCCATGCAATGAAAGTGACCCCTCAAGAGGCAGTTTTAGGGCCTTTTTCAGCCCACTTTTCAGGTGATGTGACATAACCAGCTCCCCCTGAAAATTATCTGGTTGAAGGGCGGTTTTGGGGCCTTTTTCAACCCACTTTTTAGGCGACGCGACATGACCAGCTCCCCCTGAAAACCGTCTGGTTGAAGGATGGTTTCATGTTGGTTTTCAGCCAGATGTGAGTGTGCATCAACATATACATTGTCAACCCACAATTCTTAGTGGACTTTAATTTTAATTATCTTGTCATCGTTCAAATTTTAGTATGGCATTCACAATCTCTTTAATCATCTTAATTTTTCAACATCATTTCTAATTCACTAATTGGTAACAAACACAATAGCATTTAATCATTGTCTCAATATTTTTATCATCACTCATGGGTGTGTCACACAACCACATCACTCAATTCTCATAATCAATTATCATATCTCATTAATAGTGGTGAAACATACATGGTTTTCACAATATGGCATAGGAACACACTTTTGCCAAAATCTCAAGTCACTATCAATCACCACCATACATATATTCTAAATGCAATCACATATTTTCCAAGCACATCGTCATCATAATATTAATTATCACATCATTCCATCATAACTATAGCAAGGCAAACATGAGCAACATCATATACAATAATCATCCATTATTCAAATTATGTATTTAGAATATAAACTCCTCTCCTACTTCAAGGAGAGTAATCCGAGCCATTCGACGGCCCTGCCTCATCATTCGGAATAGGTCCTACATTAACATATATATGAATCTCAATCAATTAGCCATTCAAGGCATTATCACAATCCTAAACAATTGTTAACATATCATTAAGCTTAATAACAAGTCCTAGACTTCTCAAAATATCAATTCACATAATTATGTTAGGTTTCAAGAATTCCTTTCCCAAAACCAAGATTTTCTAAGTCTTAAAGGGTTAGCTATACCAACAACAACAATATCACACCCATCATCCATAATGGGTCCAATATTATATAAATTACCCTGATGTTATCATTGCCACCAAAGGTTCAACATAAACCAATTTAGCCTCTTTTAAACTGACATCAATCAACAAGTCCAAATAGCACTTATTATGGTCTAAGATCTTATCAAACCATAATTTTATTTCATTAATCATCATAATCACCATGGTTTTGGTGTTCACATTCATTTCTATACATCTATGGCAACACTCATCCATGAGTTTTACCATCAATGGTCACCTACTATTACTAACGCCATTTCTCACCATAATAACAACACCACACCTACGTATCATACATTCACACTTAAAAATTAATTCCTTTAACCACAACATATATATATATATATATATATCCCCAAATCTTAGGATTAAGGTTTATCAAAATCCAATAACCACTATTTTCACATTTCAACATGGTTCCTTAACCATCAACAACAATAATTCATGCTAATCATTCCAAACCTCATTTCCACCTACAAGATAACTCTTATGGCCTAAAATCATCAATTTCATAAACTTTTCCAAACACCCCCGAATTCCAATTCAAAGGGTTTCCATTTAAATTGGCAAGCATCAATTCCAATAATTTTTCATGCATTATTTTCAAGCATGACATCACCACCATTTTTAGTGTAACACCTCCAATGTACCAAATCAATTATAAACAGCAACCAACAATTCCTAATGGTCATCTAACTTAGGGTTTGGGTTTCATATGCACATATTGTCATCCATAATAACACTTAACTTAGTTCAAAACTTCATCAATAATTAATTCCAATCCCCCTAAAATTTATTTTCTTCATATAAAATCATTCTAAGGGCATAAAATCACCAACTTGGCTAAAAACCTTAAATACCAATACTTAGGGTTTTATCAAAAATCACCCAACAACAATCTTAACCAATTTCTTGAACCATTACAAGTACAATAACCCTTGTTTTGTGTAACACTAAGCTATAACCAAGAATCACATTTTAAGTGTCCAAGTCTAGGGTTTCATCATGTTTATCAACACCCATAATACTCAATGCCACTATTTCAAGCTTAAACAACATTAAAACCAACAAATGGAACAACAAGGCAAAGAATCCTTATCTCTCACCAACCTCTAACCTAAAATGAAAATGAGAGAGAGAAAGAAGAAAATGATCTAAGACTTGCCTCAATGTCCTTTTAGATGCTCACAAATCAAGTGTTTTACAAAGAAAATGAAGGTTTATATGTATAAAAGAGGGTAGGCGATTTTGGTGAAGAAAAGAGAATAGAGTGAAACAAAAGATGAAGATAGAGTGGAGAAGAAAAAGCTTGCATGGTTTGTTGGGAGAGAGAAGAAGAAAAGATGAAGACTTTGGTCATTAACCAATAGGTATTGCCATGCAACTTCATGCCATTATCCAATGAATAATAAACCCTTTAACCATTGTGTAATGGAGTGTAAAATAAGTGAGGAGATAAAGGAAAAGTGGACGTCACACGTAGAGAAGAAAAGAGAGATTTTACATTTTTCTTAAATTTCATTTGGCTTGTAATTTTGCCGCTTATGATTCCAAGTAGTGTCCGAATAATTATTACCTCTCGTTGTAAAATTCTTTTTTCAAATATACCTTTGGAACCATAATAATATTCTCATCACCATATGATCTCAATCTCCCAAAAATAATTTATTGGGCTCTATAATTAATCATCCTCATAAGTATTTTGGACCTTGAATAATTAATTGGGCTCTGTAATTAATTCTCATAAGTATTTTGGACCTTGAATAATTAATCATCCTCATAAAATAAATTATTTCTTAAAATTTGGGATGTTACATTCTCATTTAGATTTTCTTTTACTTCTTCTTCAGGATTACTCAACTCTTCTTTTTCAAGCAAGTTTAAGATCCCTTGCCCTTCCTCATTCAATTCTTCTTCTTCATTATCAAAATCCTCTTCAAGGATGCTTCATAGCATTGATCAATACATTGAATGTTACCTGCTTCTCTAGTATTCTTAACATCAACTCCCTCTTTTTCATATCAATCAAAGCTTTCCTTATAGCTAGGAAGAGCTTCTCTAAAATTAAGGGTATCTCTTTGTTAACTTCCAAGTCCAACACCACAAAATTTACTGGGATGAGGATACTTAATTAATAGGTCTACCAATTGCAACGACATCCTCATTGGTTAAACATCAATAATTCCAAGCTTTCTCATCAGAGATAGAGGCATTAAATTGATGTTAGCCCTCAAATCACATAAAGCACTTCCAACATGAGCATCTTATATTGCGCAAGGAATAATTAAAGATCCAGGATCTTTAAGCTTTTTGAGGCAACTTATTTTGAATGATTACACTACACTCTTGTGTTAATGCATAGTTTCATCTCCCTTCAACTTCCTTTTCCTAGACAGCAACTCCATCATAAACTTTGCGTAAGATGGCATTTCTTACAAAGCCTCAGCAAAAGGAATATTGATATAAAGCTTCTTGAATACATCCAAGAACTTAGCAAACTTCTGCTCCTCTATTTGCTTCTTGAACCTTTGTGGAAATAGGGCTTGCTTCAATTTTTCAGGTGTAATCTTTAAAGCTTCTTCCAACACTATATCAGTCTTTTTCTTTTTCTTTTCTTTATTTTCTTTTTGATTTTCATATTTTTTTTCTTCACTTAATCATTCTTCTTACTTTTCACTATTTTCTTTACTCTTTTTTTCTATTTCTTCACTCAATTTTTCACTCTTATTTTCCTTCTCAATCATTTCTTCGTCCCTAACTACTCTAAAAGGATCAACCAATGTCTTACCACTCCTTGTCATAATGGCATGACATTGTTCCTTCAGCTTGACTTCAATATCACCTGGAAAATTACCGCTTGGCCTCTCAGCCAGCTGCTTAGATAATTGCCCAAGAAAATTTTGGATGACTCTTGTAATTATGGTTGAAGGAGTTAGAAGGATAACTCCTCTAAATCTGTTGGCCTATGTAATTTACTTACTCAGCTTGGCCATTAGAGTCACACAAGCCATTTTCATGATCACCTCCACAGAAATCACTACTCAACATACACACTTGGCTTGGTTTCTGCATCTCTGAAATTTGTACACTCAACTTCTCTAGTGCCTGTGTCATAAGCTTGGTTTGTGCTAGATAGGCATCCTGTATATCAAGCTACATAATACCTCTCTTCAACATACTATTCCTTTCTCTGGTTAGACATTCATTATATGCCATCACATCTATTAATTCTATAGCTTCCTCCACGGTCTTAGTAGTTAAAGAGCCTCCAGCTGAGGCATCAATTAAGACTTGTGTAGCTGGTCTTACTCCATTATAAAAGATATGAACTTGCTACATATCAGTGATTTGGTAATGGGGACACTTCCTCAAACTCTCTTTATAACAGTCCCATGCCTTCAATAAAGACTCTCCCTCCTATTGCTAAAAGCATATGATTTCATTCCTTAACTTTGTATACTTTGAAGGAGGAAAATACTTTATCAAAAACTTCCACATCAAATCATCCCATGTAAAGATACTCCAGCTAGGCTGACTTTTCTGCTATGCCTTGGCTCTGTCTCTTAGGGAGAATGGGAAGAACAAAGTCTAATTGCTTCATCAGGCATGCCATTCATTTTCACAATGTCACAAATCTGTAAGAAGCTTACTAGGTGCGAGCTAGGATCTTCATAATCACCGCCTCTAAATTGCTCATTCCTCACAAGTTGTAACAAAGTTGGCTTCAACTCAAAGTTATTTGTAGTTGTTGGAGGTCTGAGAATGCTAGATTACATCCCCTCGTTTGTTGGCCTTGAATAATCACCCAAAGTCATTCTTCTTCTATTGTTCTATATTTCAACCTGCTCTTTCAATTTAACTTCTTTTCTCAATTTTCTTTCCAACTGATCTATATCTAGATCAAAAAATAATGGTTCTTTCCGTCTCTTTTTCTAACCTGTATTCAAAGCTCAAGAAAACAACTATAAATGCAATTCTAATTCTACCATTAGTCTTCAACAATAAATTAAAATAGAACAACTAAGATATACTACTTTAAAAGAAACTAAAAGCAAAATAACTATAAACTATCAATGAAATTGAAAAGGTTTAGTCTAGTACCAGCCCAATGATTGATGATATTAATCACCAATCCCCAGCAACAACGCTATTAACTTGATGCAAATTCATTAGAAATGAATTTCGATGGTAAGCGCACCAATCGTTAAAGAGTAGTATATTTGTATCGTTCCTACAGGGATTGAGTTAACTACCTCAACCTAGGGTTGATACTATCTGAACCAAACAGAAGTTCATGCAACACATTATATTTTTACTTTTTCTTATATTTTGATTTTTATAGAATTTTAGTTCAGGCCCAATAACAAATAAAAAATACAATAGAAATTGATGTGATTTAGTAATGGAAATAGGTTGGAATCAACTTCAGTATACAATCTCAATTAATATCATAAGAACAAAGCATAAACCTTAGTTAACTCATGCAAAACTTCTCATAGATGGATAGTCCCTAATTCCTTAGTTGATTATCATTATTCCACTACCTATAAACCCTAATTCCTTAGGTGTTTACATGCACTAAAACCAATTATGAAAATAACAGTAAGCCATAATTATTCACCTAATGTCTTAAGCCTGAACTAATTAGAAGGTAATTTGTATACTTGAGGCCTCTGTCATGATTTCTCTCTGAAGAAAACCTCTAGATAGGCTCTAAATTTTCCAATCCAGAAGATCATGCTCATAAATTACCTTGCTCTGACATGAATTAATAGAGCATCAACTTCAATCAATAGAGATTAATCTCTATTGTAGCTTTAGCAAATTCCAAACATGGAGATTTAGTTACACATGGTAGAGGACAAGATGAAAACAAATGAAGGAGACATGGTTAAGAGTAAAGAGAATTTAGAGAGATGAAATCTGAAGTGAGAGAGTGGAATCTGAATTATGAAGGGTTGTGTGTTTAATTACACTACAAGTTAGCTATAAATACTAACTAGTTTTAACTAACAACTACCTAATTAATAAATTGAGAAAATATCCTTTAAGGACATACAAATAAATAAGAAAAATTAATTTAACTAAAGTACAACAAATAAACTTGAAACATTTGAATTCTAGTGCATTTCCCTTACATACACGCATGGTGACACCAGTGGACGTATATGAACACTGGAATAATTTGCCATGTATGCATAGATCCAAGTAGACAAGCATGAGTAAGGTGATGGCCAGTGTAAGGGCGCTATAATGTTGGGCCTGACCTGATGGTAAGTGTGTTAGTGAGCGTATCATGGGTGTGGAAGCGCTGGTTCCCTAGTCTGGGTCTAATAACATGGCAAAAATATGCGTAAATGAATACGCCCAGCCTTTGGAGTGCTTTTCATAACTTAGCATAACCCAGTGTGGACATACGTTGGAGAGCATAGCTATGCGTGGGTTTTTGGCTGCTTTTAAGTTTCAGCATTTCCTTTGAGCGTATCGTCAGTGTAACTACACTGGTTCCCTGGTCCTTGCACCTGATTCTCCCAACTAATCAGTATAGCCTTACACTGTTGAGTGTATGCACGCGTGAGCCTTAAGCCCCTCTGGTACATGAGCGTGAGTCATGAGTGTCTGGCCAGTGTTAGAATGCTGACTCTTCAGAATGGGGGTTTGATTCTTCACTTGTGCCAGCGTAGGTATACGCTCACGAGCGTTGCTACACGTGGCTCTTAAATTCCCATTTTCATTCCAACGTAAGTGTGGGCATGGGTTCCGTGTAAGTACGTTTGCTGTCTAAACTTGCTTTCCTTTTGTTGTTCAAGCCAATGTGGTTGTGTAGTGTAAGGACGTAAATAAGCTCTTGTCATGGACGTGTGAGTACCTTTGGACCTAGAACCTAAAACATGAAGCACATTATCCTAGCGTAACGTAAGCACGTTGAACTACTCTAATATACATATATTCATCTTGACTTATCTTTTCTCATGATTTCATTTTCTTTAATTTTTGCATAAAAACCTTAAAATGATCAAATATATTCATAACATATTCACGTACATCCTGAATTCCAAAACTTGCATAATTATTACTTAAATGACTCATGAAATAATATTTGACAACTTAAATTACCTAAAAAATACATAAATTATGGTCAAAGAAACAAGTCTTTTCAAGACTTATCAAGCCCTTGCTTCCATAACATCCAGAGAGTTGTCATCATTGACATCTCTCCCACACAGTATAAAGCTATATTATTTTCTACTTCTACCCTCCATAACTGGGGTTCCTAATTAATATGTGCTGAGTTATATGTCTTCACTCAACCTTACTCAATCATCTCTGAATACATAGCTCTTTGTTCTCCCTTTCACCCATAACTATCACATAAAGTATTATCACTAATCCTTATGAGTAACTCACAATCACATTCAAACACAATTTCATTCAAAGAATATAATGCAATGCATGAATTTTATTTCACTAATTTCATTTTTTCTTATCCATTATGATACATGTGGGCCCAAATCTCATCATCATATCATATCAGAATCTGTCCTACCCAGGCCGCCCTTAGACACAATGTTTCCATACAAGAGTGGCTGGTGCCCACCAAGTCCCCCACATCATATCATAGGGTAGTAAGGACTTTCATATCCTACCTAACATGGATCCATCTCATATCATCATATCGTAATGAGACTTGGCTCTTCCACGGTCATAGTTACACTCCATCATTGAGTTAGATTACATCAAGTTTGCATTGTCGCACTCAGCTTCAAGCACGACTCTGAGGCCATTGGGTTTTCGACCCAATTGTACTCCCAAGTTACTACTCAGGGATCGAACACGAATGTCCTTCGGCGTACCCAATTGCTGCTTTATTTTCCGTAGATCATATGCAGATGATGCATGTTTCACACATATTCTTTTAATTTCCATCATACTCATCATCGGTAGGGTCCCCTCAACAGCCCACTTTCATTCTGAATATCAGGTATATTTTATGTCATCCTTAGGATCTCTTTCAATTATCTTTTAGAGAAAATGAATCTACTTAAGGAATTATCCTAAGTCACTTGTGGTATAATTTTGACAATATTAGATAGGACTATTCTAAGGATATGGGTTGTTCTGGCTGTGTAGGTGTATACTACTAGTTGTTGGCTGGCTGTCTAATTCATTTACCAATACTATCTTTAGTTATTATTATTATTCTTCTTTAATGCTCATCATAATATATTCCCTCTGACAATTAAGAATGAAAGGGGAGTTCAGTAAATATATTTATTATCTCTCGAGGTACACGCTTACATCTCAGTCCACCATCATCTCATCGGATCCATTCCATCATTATACTATTTTCATATCATATCAGGATCCCTACCGAGACACATTCTCATTTTTATTCTTTATATAATGATTTATCAATGCATCTCAACATAATACATTCATTCTCATCACATATATTTTATCAAGCCATTCCAACAATTTCATAGATACATATAATTCATCCAATACATACATACCGACACGTAAATCCACCCAGTTCCGTCAAACACACAACACTTTATCCAAACAACATACTTATTAGGTATACACATCAATTTATCTAGTCGGTACGAATGATATAGTCGTAGTTATTTTGAATCAAATCTTGTAGTGAAATATTCATGTATATTTATTCCTATTATATATATATATATATATATATATATATATATATATATATATATATTCCTTTTCTAGTAACTAGTTATTTTTAATTACCAAGACATACTTGTTCACTAAATAATTCCTACTAGATTAATATAAGGGTATTTTCTTGAAATATATTCTAATTACTAGTTACTAAAAGATACTTGGGTATTAAATATTTATTAATAATTATATATAAAAACGTGTGTGTATACATATATATCTATTTCTTCTTTCTAAAGCTGAAATTTTATTTATCAAAACCCTTTTTTTGGAGAAATTAATTAGATTTATTTATAAAATAGTAAATTTGCACTTTTACACCTATTCCTTTTTAAAGCTAGTTTAAAATTCCCTTTTTGTGTTTAATAAATGAAAATTTGTTTCTAACTAGCTAAATCTCTAACTTATGCTTATTATTCAATTTGCCTCTTTTTTTTTGCGAGGTACCATGATTACCCGTAACTATCACCATTATTACATAAGTATTTATTCTTCTTACTAACTAGTCCCAGGTTCAATTAATTACCTAACATATACCTATATACTTTTGTTGCCAAATTTAATCTATCATTATCGTTAATATGAGTCCAAATTTTCTTTTTAATTTTTTAGTTACCATTTCCATAATTTATTTAATAGTTTAAAATACCTATATTATGAAATTTTCTTGTAAAATATTTTAAAATCATCATTTCTTCAAATTCTAATATATTATTAATACTTATTATTCCTAATTAATTCTTGTTACCCATTTCTTTATTAAATCCCTTTTAATTATAAAAATTTATTTGATACTTTCTTAAAAATTGTCGATGTCTCAAAATTTAAAATGAACTTGAAATAGAACGTGGCCAAGCTAATTTGACGAAATTCCTTAAAACATGTATTTCTTCAAGGGCATTCCAAAAACTTGGATCGAATAAGTTACTCTAATTAGCGGGACTTATCGGGAAAATTATAAACATACAAATTAAATTAATAATTAATTATAGACCAAATTTAAAAATACTATCGAGCCCGCAATAATTTCCGGGAACTGTCAAATCTTCGCAACGGGGTCCCAAACTCTGGTAACAATTAAATAGGTACACAATTTTCAATGTGTGCTTCATGATAAATGGTAAAAATACATACACACACTTAAAAATAATTATAAAATCACCGCGGCAATTAAAAATGGCGTAACTTAAAATCAGACCGTCGGATTGCAACAAAACTCCATGGGGTTATCCCTGGAAACCAAAGAAACAATATGGGACAGTCAGAAATTAAATCAAACAAAGAGAGACTCTCCTTACCTCATCTGATGGTCATGGTTTTGCAAGGGAAAAAGGAGTCGACCGCTGAAATTTCACTGATCACTTGAAACCTTTCGTTGAACGCTTTTGATCATCCTAGATACCTAAGATACAGCACATGCAACATCCCACAAGGATAGGGGTCACAATTTTAGAGCCCTAAAGAGAGACAAACATCAAAGAAAAAGTATGCGTGGGGCTGAAATTATAGCGAAATAAAGTAGATGAGAAACTCAAGACTAAAACTTGAAATTCTTACCATAGGAGCAAGGATGGTGGCTATGATTTTGGGAGGTGGAGCACAATGGTTATGGCACTTGGATGATGGTCCTTGATGATGGAAAATAGAGCAAAATTTAAGCTTGGAGCAAGAGGGGTGTCACGGATTTAGTAGGGAAAGGGAAGAGGAAGATGAAATTTAAAAGATAGTGGTGGCTTTGGGTGAGTGGCTATAAAGATGGAGGTGATCGTGGTGATTTTGGATATGTGAAGGTGGCTGGATGGAGACAAGAAAGCTTCTGGAAATGAAAGAAAATAAAGAGGTAGAAAAGGTTGTAATTGTCGTGAGGGAGAAGAGGTAATGGAGTAGTGTAAGGTGAGTGGAATTAATAGCTTAGGTGAGTGGATGGTGAGATATTTAGGGAGAGTGAATGGGCTGACGAAGCAGGGAGTTGACACCTTACCACCTAGGTGTCGGATGGTGGTGGTGGTTACGGAAACCGGTGGCCGAAAAATTAACTTGTCGTGCAAGAAAATAAAGATGTTCATAACTTTTTGAAACCGAAAACTAAGGCAGTTTCAAATAAATAGACAACAATTCATGGAATGGGATTTAGGAAAAATGTTCAACATGAAAATTCAATGTCCTGACTTATGTCCGAACTAAGGTAAAATGCTCCTAATGCTCCCAAATTATTAAGGGCTGAAAAGATAAATTTGTGGAGGCCAGAGCTTTAGGAACTAAGTTTCAAGCCCTTCATGAAAGTTATAGGGTTTTCCTACACAAAACCATAGAAAAAGAACAAAGCAGGTTTGGTGTCATATGAGGGAGATATACGTGTTTTCGTGAAACTGTACCTTGCTGTTGTGGGTCAAAATCAGGCATGGAAATATTGCTAAAACTATACTAATTGGGGAAGATCCATCCTTTAAGATCTTTATTAAAGTCGTAGAGAATTTTCCTATGGAAATTATGGGACTGGAATAACGTTAATCAGATACTGTATGAGAGAGTTATGACTTTTTAAATGAAGTATACAAATATTAAAGGAATTAAATAGTGGGTTTTCAAAGTACAATTACTTAGCTCCTCGAATTGGGGATGACAGAGTATATATCGGAGCTCAAGGCTAGAAATAGAGGTTGTAGAATTCTTTATAATGAATAAACCAGGATAAGAATCACTCGATTCCAGCTTCATATGAGAAAGTTACGCCCAAAACACTGAAGGTGTTTAGGCCAGATTCAGAGGTTTCGATTAAATCAACTGTTTTCTGAAAAAATGAGGTCAATAGGGCTCAAATTAGGATTAGGTCCCATCAGGAAAAGTTTCTAAAACATCAAAGCAGTTTACTAGGAACTAACCATGCTGCGATCGGATATGCCGAAACATATAAATGATCAAATGTGGAAGGTACTTAAGGTACTGGTTAGGTTTGCCAGACCAAGCCTGTGATCCTCGATTTACTATTAGAGGGTCCTAACAGGACTAGTTTCCTTATAGGATCATTAGTCTTTGGTTGAATTATTGATATCGAGTCGTTTACTTGGTCCCATAGTTTAAATCTAAGAACTCGACAATATTTTATTATTAAATATAATTATTAAATAATTAATAAAAAATTATCAAATAATTAAATACTCAAATAAATAATTATTAATCAAATAGATCATTATTATTAATTATATATATATAAATTTTGAATTTAATTTATAAAATAATTAAATTTAATATAAAATTATATATTAGTATAACCATAATTTAATTCATAAATATATTTATATATACATCAAAATAAATAAAATAATAGGATATTAATTAAATATTAATGTTAGTTATTAAATATTAAATTAGATATTATATTTTAAATATTGTTAATTATCATTATACATAATTAATATTGTTATTAGCAAAGAGAAAATTACTAACAACTAATGCTAAATCAAACGAGATTAAATATTAGTATAATATCATTAAACCTATTTATTATTATCTTTTCATCTTTGCTCCTTTCCAGCTACCAATGCTTATTCTAATCCTTCTTCTAATTTTTTGTATCTCTCTAAGCGGGGGCTTTTACTACTCATGTCCTCTCGATATTCCTATATCTTATACTTAAAATCTAAAGTAGCTCATCTTCTCACTATTTTCTTGTATTAGAGCAGCTCAGGGAACAAGTTGAAGCCTCAACTTTCTATGGAAAGCTTAACAGAGAGTTCTCAAGATTCCTTAGAGTCTAGGATCCGGTCCTATAGTTCAAGGCTGTTATACTATCATTATCACTAATGCCTATTAATTCCTAATTATTTCTTTTAACTTGTTACCATTTTCTTTATTATATTCATTTAGAATTTATAAAACTCGCATGATGATTTCTTTAAATTGTTAGTGTGAGTTGGTGAATTTTCTCAAAATGCATGATTTCTTGGGTGATGCTCCTAGAACTTTGACCAAATGACTTGTTCAAAATGGCGGGACTTATAGAGAAATTACAAAAATATAAATAAATTAATAATAATTTATATATCCAATTTAAAATATCATCGAGCCCGCAATAACTTTCTATAACTTATGTCTCTTCATAACAGGCCAAACTCTGGTAAAACTTAGGCAAGTCCGTAACTCATGAGGTATACTTTATGATGAATTGTAAAATACATACATACACCCAAAATAAATATAAAATTGTCAGCGATAATGAAAAACATGCAACTTTTAATCAGACCGTCGGATCGTAATGAAACTTGAAGGGGTTATCCCCGAAAATCACATAAACAATACAGGTCAGTTAAAAATAAAATCAAAAAAGAGAGACTCCCCTTACATCATAGGTAGCTCACGATTTTAAAGAAAACAAAGGGGTCGGGCTTCAAAACTTCATCTTTCACCAAATAAACTTCGCGGATTATTCCCAATTGCTTTTGGATCCTCAATTATCTAACATGCAACGTTCCAACAAATGGTTGCATGTCATGATCAGCGAAAGAAAGCAAGGGAAACATACATGAAAAATTGAAATTGAAGAAAACTAAAGAATTGGTTACAAAAATTCATTGATTGTCAAATATCTCACGTCAATCACTTTTGATCATTCTCCGAACCTTAGAAAACGCAACATGCAATGCCAAGAGGGGGAGAGCAAGTCACGGTTTAGGCAGAGCAAGGGGAATTAACCATCAATAATTTTCGAGATTGAAAGAAGAAAAGAAATAAAGAAAATAAATTAAAGAAAACAAGGTGGTTACCTTTGGTGGAATTTTAATGGTGATGGTGGCCTTTGATGGTGGTGTCGTGAAGAGGTGGTGGTTGTGGTGGCTTTGGGGTGGTGAAATGGTGGTTGGAAGACAGACTGGTAGATGGCTAAAAGTAAAGAAAAATTAAAGAGAAGAAGAGTTGGTTGGTGGCTACCGAGAGAAGACTTAATGGAATTGAATTTGGTGGAGTGAATTGATTGTACTTTAGGAATTGAAAATTGAGAGAGAGAAGTCAACATGCTTAATCAAAGGGAATGGCCTAAATTAGAGCGTGAATGTGTAGATGAATTGAAGCAAATCAGTGTGAATATGTATATGGATATGGCATGATGATTTAGGTGATGCTCATGTCATGGTAACATGTTATGGCAAGTCCTTATAGAGCAAGTAGACTCGATGGTGGACTTGTTGAAGAAGTAATGAGATGACCATCACCCAAGAAGAAGCCACACACCTTCATAGTCTTTAGAGGTTACCTTGGATAGTTTTAGGGGCCCTATGACTAGGTCAAGGGCTAAGAGAGCTAGAGAAGCACTCCAAAACCATTTGGCTTATTCTATGGATACCACGATTAGGCCCAAGCCCAAGGAGGAGCTCTTGAAGACCCTTACCCTTTTCTCTTACTCCATAGAAGGGTAATGGGCTTGCTTTTATGGTTTGGGCCTCTTTTGGGCCTGTTCATTGGGCCACGTCTCTTTCGTACATATTTTTCATTTTAATATTCTTAGGACTATAATAGGATAATATTTTAGGATTTAGTTCGGGCTTTGCATAGCTTTTGGGTTTGGGCCACTTTTGGTAGATTTTGCATTTGGGCTTGTGTTGGGCCAATTTTGTGTAGGCTCTAAGATTGGGCCTTAGGAATTAATCAAAGGCTCATGTTTAGCATTAGTTGGCCGGAATTTTGGATATAGTATATTAGCTCCTCTCCCTTGTATTCTTTTCATAATTTGAATGCTTAATAATTTTAGTATGAGAAACTCTCCCTTGTCTCTAGAAAGTAAAAGCTCTAGGCTCCTTTCTCTAAGTCTTATCCTTTGGACTCTCTCCCAAAGGTGGTGACAAGCATTCCTTATCTCTCTAACTCTTAGAGAGTAACGGCACCATTAGTCCACACTTGCCTCTCCATTATCTCCTCCATTTCTTTTAAATTCTAGTCTAGATCTAGGATTTTCCAACTCTAAACCTTCAACCTTCATCCAAGAGCATTTCGGTTTCCACTTCCTCTTCTCCAAATCTGTGTGCATCATTTCCATTACTCAAGGCTCCTTAGATCTAAGCAAGCTTGAGAAGAAGATCACCTCTCCTTTCCTTGGAATTTGAAGAAATTCTTACATCATTTAGTATCAAGAGTCCCACCTTCTCTTGCATTTCTTATATCTGTTTTTGTCCAGTATTTTTCTCTACATAAATTTTCATATATCATATGCTTAAAAACTCAAAAAATTACAAAAGTTGTGCTTACTTAAAGTTTTAGATCTACACCTTTTGGATTGGAATTTTGAGAAGTGTCTTCACAACTCTTGCTACTGCATGTGACCATGACATATCCTCGAAATTTCATTCAAAATTGTGCAAAAAAAATTTGGTCAAAATTGTTGACCTTAAGGTGCCTTCTACTTCAAGTAACCTTCATAACTTGTTGTTTTCTTGCCTTTTCCTTGCATATTGAGTGGCTTTTGTGTCATTTCTTTAACTTTTGTTAAAATTCCAGATCTGAATGTTATGAATTTCGTGTGGAATTTAGGTGTCTCTTAGGTGTTTGATTCTTTGTTTTAAGTGTTCTTTAGTTTCCTTTAAAATTGTGCTAGGTGTGGAGCTTATTTCCTTTGTCTTTCTTGGCTTTTGCTTTGACTTTGCTTATATGTGTTGTCACTGGACTCTAAGGCATTTTTAAGAAATCTTATAAAGTGCCTAACAAGCTCCAAGTATTGTTAAGTTTACCTCATTTTAAGGTAACTTTGTACCTTGCATTTTGTAGGCTTGTTAGTTTCCTTTTAGGTGTGTGTTTCTAGATTAATTTCCATTTTTCTAGCAGCTGCACATTTCTCTTTACATACTGATTCTGTGTTTCATTTGATGCCATTTGATGCATTTTAAGTTGCTTTCCATTGCCTCTTTGATGTGGAAGTAGATGCTTACTTTGCACTTTCAATAGTTTTCCATTTTATGCCTCTTTTGTGCACTTTTTGGGAGCTATTTCAATTCTATTTTTGTTGCAGTATATTCATTAAAGAAACAAAGCAAAAACAAAGAAAAACAAGTGAAAAAAGTTTGAAAAGCAAAAGAGTTCATTGGCGATGCCTTCTATAATTGTTTAGGCCATTTTCTAGTAAAAAAAGTGTGAAAAAAGAGCTTGAAAAAACATTGAATAGATAAAAAATTCCAGCATCTGTGTTTTTATTATTGCAATACCTTATAGTGTTCATTTAGTGCTTATTTGATCCCTTGTTTGAGGTAAAATTATTGGGAAACTTATATAAAGTTTGTGAAGTTTTAAGCATTCTAGAGTTTCTAGTTTGCTTTCTTTTGTGTGTTTGCTTTCTCATTGCATTTAATTTCTTGATTGTCATTTGTTGCATTCAAAGTTTGCCACTTTGATTCATACTTTTGTGTTCCTTCTTTCATTTACCATTTATTGCTTGTTAAGTTCTAGTTTGTCACATAATCTTCCCCTTGGTTTAGCTTTCTAATTTGCATTTTCTGGCTTATCTTTTTTGTCTCTAGTTTTTCATTTAAGTATTTCTTCTTTTTGGCACTCTTGAGACTAAGACTTTGTGAGTCATTACCAATTGGGTAGCATCTTGATGGGATTGAGATTTTACTATTAGATTTGATCTAGGGCACTTTATGAGTATAGAGAGAAGTGGATATTTGAGTAATCTTCTTAGAGAAGCTTGGAGTGCATACACCATTTTAATTTCCTCCTCTTACTTTTGTGCAAACCATTACTTTGAGTTTCTAGGTCTCTCTTTTGTAGCTTGGTGGGCCTTTGTGGTGGACTTGAAGAACTCGGGAGCTATTTATATTGGAGAGCATTTTTGTAATAATTACGAATTAATTTTGTAATTTGTATTTTTTTCCCCTTGTATTTTGGGAATTTCTTTTAAGTATTTTGTTTAAGTCCTTATATTTGGACTTTAGAGACATTGGACTTTAAATTTTAATTAGTTGATTAAGAGTAATTGCGCTTAGGACTTAGTTTACTCTTTTTGCACCTGACTAGTGTAAGTGCGATTTTGCATGCTAGGTCTAGTTTACATTCTTGCACCAACTAACTAGTTTGCTTTACTTGCTTTCTAGTTAATGTAAGTGCGTTTTTGCATGCTAGGCTTAGTTTACTTTCTTGCACCCCAACTAGTTCTTGCCTACTAGCTTTCCTTTTATTTTTCTTGTTGCTTTATGTGTTATTTTTCCTTTCCTAGGTTAAAATCAATTGAGTGACCCGACTAGCATCTCATCACTATCATTTTGCATTATAACATGTCTTCATCTAGTGAGAGAGATAGAGAGTCAACCCCCCCACACATGAGGATAATTTTAGATAAACTTAATAACATGTCCACTAAGTTAGAAAACCTAGAAAATAGGGAGGGTAGATAAAAAACCACTAGGCATCATAGGAATCATAGACATAGACAACATGATAACACTAGTGAGGTTGATCAAAGGCATCATAGGCATAGAAAACATGATGACTATATGAAGTTGAACATAGGCATCATAGGAGACATAATAGGTTCCATGAGGAGGGTGGCTTGAGAGAGGTCAAGCTAAAGGTCCTACCCTTCCATGGCAAAAGTGATGTTGAAGCCTATCTTGATTAGGAGATGAGAGTTGAGCAACTCTTCACCTCCCATGAAACAAAAAATGAAAGAAAGGTTAGGATTGCCACCCTTAGCTTTCAAAACTATGCACTAGTTTGGTGGACCTAAATCCTTAAGGAAAGAAAGAAAGACCATCTTCCAACCATTAATGAATAGGATGATCTTAAAGCCTTACTTAGGAAGCATTATGTGCCCTCCTATTATAGGGGTGAACTATTGGCCAAGCTCAATAGACTCACCCAAGGGTCTAAAGGTGTGGAGGACTATTATAAGGCTTTGAAGATGGCTATGATTAGGGCCAATGTTGAGGAGGATGAAGAAATCCTCATGCATAGATTCTTATACGGCCTTAATCATAATATTAAAAAGAGAGTAGAACTTCTACCTCATATGGACATTGAGGAGGTTCTCCATCAATGCACAAGAGTAGAATCTTAACTCATGGATGAAGTTTCCTATAATATTAAGGATTCATAACCATATAGGCCTAGGTGGAAGGGCAAGGAAGACTCCATTCTAAAAAAGGGTAGCTATAGTAAGAAGGATAAGGAGCATGAAATGGGAACTTCATCTCGTAGGATTAGAAGTGAGGTTCATAGAGATTATCCCCCTACACAACCTTCAAAACATAACCCTTATAGGAATGCCAACTCTTCATCCTAATCCAACTCTTCAAGAACAAGTTCAATAAAATTTTTTAAATGTTTAGGAAGAGGTCACATTGCCTCTCAATGCCCAACAAAGAAAACCATGATTTTAAGGGGCATTGACCATTATTCAAGCTATGAAGAAGCCTCCTCTTCACACTCTAGTGATAGCTCAAATAGTGATTCTTATGAAAGTGAACATTTTCTTAGAGATGAGGGTGAGCTTTTTATGATTAGAAGGCTTTTTTGAAGCCACATAAGGGATGATGACACTACACAAAGGGAGAACATCTTTTACACAAGATCTTATATTAAAGAAAAACTATGTTCTCTCATTATGGATAATGGAAGTTGTTCTAATATACACTAATAGATCACCCAAGACCTTACAAATTGCAATGGCTTAATGAAAATGGTGAAATGTTAGTGATCAAATAAGTTCTTCTCTCTTTCTTCATAAATACTTACCATGATCAAGTTTAGTGTGATGTTGTGCCTATGGAAGTCACTCATGTCTTGTTAGGTAGACCTTGACAATATGACAAAAAGGTTACCCATTAGGGTTTCACCAACACCCCCACTTTTGTCCATAAGAATAAGAAGTTTGTCCTACATCCCTTGTCTACCAAACAAGTTTTGGAAGACCAACTTCAAATCAAGTTAAAAAGGGATAGGGAGCTTGGGCCTTCCACCTCCCCTCCTAAAACTCAAAAACAAAAAAATAAAAAACAAATAACTTAAAAAGATAAAGGTAAAGTGTTAGGCAATCCCTAGTGCATGAGCAACAGAAATACAAGGATTCCCATAGGATTTGCAAAGTTTCGTGTTTCAAAGCATAAGACAAACACAAAAATATATTGCATTTTAGGATTACCTCTTGAAGAATATCAAAGCAGTCACAGCCTCGCCCTTTAGGAGTCCACACGAGTACTCCCACCAGAAACGCTACACCTTCCAAATGATAGTTTGACGGCCTGTAGCTTTTACAACTTTTATGTATTTTGTGTCTCTTTTTTAGTGAACTGCTTGTGAGCCTCTTATGCTCTGTTTATAGGCTTAGGTTTAACCTAATTTGTTCTCTCTAAAGAGTGGGCTCCTTACTCATTCTAAATGAGTTAGGCCCACTAGCTTTATTTTAGTCCAACTAAAATAAAAGCTATTTTCTGATGAGCTTACTCTATGTGTATGACCCTATAGGTAAAATACTCGGTCATATTAATAATAAACTATTTCATTATTAATATAAAATAAGATCGGCATCTAGCAATGCATCATTATGTCTGAATATTATTTAATATCAACATAACCTGTAAGTGATAATTATTTTATGTTTGTTCCTTTTGTGATGATATCTTAATGGGGCTCAAGGCATGGTCGCGTCATCCTTGTACGACCCAATTTATTTTACTTGATACCGGAGTAGACTTTATCTGAAGAAATATCCAATATTTATTCTTCCTAGCATGGCCTTGCATTTCCTTAGTCTCACTCCATCAAGTGGCCTATAGATATCACTCCTGTCACATTGGAGAGACAAATTCCATCTACATCACCTGCATCTCTTTGCATAATTTGTTCATTGCCTAATCACAACTTTTATAGTCCTCTTGTTATAGAAGACATTTGATTGTATTAAAACAACAAACTTCTCATGTAGGAATCGTAGTGACTTCAGGTCGAAGGACTATATATACCTTTATCACATTAAGAATCGTTTATGACATTCATGTAATAATCCATGCAATGTTCTCATGGTCTATCGAGTACATCATTACTCTTAATGTGTACCCATGTGAAGACTTGATATCATCTATATCCATGATTTATGAGATCAGATCTTCAGTACACTCACACACTAGTCTTAATGTATTTACATGTCCTCATATAAATACTTGACTAGGGACATTTTAGGAATAGCTTTCATATGACCTATTACTCCAAGGATAAATAAAGGCTGTTAAACTATTTAACAAAAAATGCCTTATTCGAAATGATGTGTCCTATACAGGCTCTTAGTGCATATTTCCAACAATCTCCCACTTGCACTTTGAGTCGATAAGGTTAATGCCCAATGACGTCTATGGTGCTCTCATGCTTTTGCTACGCAAGCGGTTTTACTAGTGGGTTCCCAACAATATTGTTGGTATGCATATTGCATATTTTTACATCTTCCAAAGATGGAATTATTTAAGTATATGCTTGGATTAATCTAGTTCCTTATACTGTTCTATGGTTCCATTGTAATCACAATGGAAAACTCATAGGGTACAAAACATTTGTAAATTAACTTCTTTTGTAATTTAACGTAGCAAAATACTTAGTTTTGTTAGTAGAACCAATGACTGTTTCTTGCTTTGAACCTTTCAAGGATACATTGCAACCATCTTGACAACACATATATTTTGATTGCAATCTTAAGTCTTTCAAATTAATCAAAAGATTGGCATCAATGTAACCTTTACAATGAGCTCATCTTCCTTTTATCAAGATCAAATCCTTAATCCTTCTTAAGTGTTTGAGGATATTCTTGACTATAGAATGAGAACATCAGTTCTAGCAAAAACATATCTTCTACATGTAATACTAGAACTATAATTGTGCAATTCCTAACCTTTTTATAGTCATAATATTTATCTTCATTATTTAATGAAGATTCTAGCTTCTAAAAGCTTACTTTAGTCCATAAATGGAAAATTTGTAGTTCACATACCTTCTTAGATGTTTTAGGCATAAAAGGCCTTTATGTTGTGTCATATACATATCCTTAAGATGATTTCTATCTTGACATCTATCTACCATATCTCATAATGGTGGTATACTACTACAACAAGCAGGATCTAAATGGTTTTTAAGCTAATTGAATTTTGTTAATCTTGCTTTTAAAGGTACTCTTATTACCATCCATGTTTAGTTTTCCTTTTGAAAACCCACTTGCATCCTATAGGTTTTACCCTTTAGGTATGTCAACCAAGGTTCATACCTTGTTAATATGCATGGAGCCCATTTTAAATCCTATGGTCTTATGCCATGTCTTAGAATCTAAACATGAATTGGCCTTTTTATAAGAAGCTTGGTCATTTAGCAATATGCCTCCTTCCTGAGTCGTAAGATATCCACATCTTTCATATTTGGTGATATATGCTACTTGATTTGCTACTGGAGCTAATGATGTCACAACACTTTGTGATTTCTACTCTAAGTCCATCCTTGACTTTTGAATGCTTTATGATACTTGAATTTCTTCAAGTTCTACTATCCTTCCACTAATTCTTTAAGAGATATACTCTTATTCAAGAATACAACATTCTAAGCAACAAGCCTTTTGTTCTCATATGGATTGTAGAAATGATAACCCTTAGCTTTCTTTGGGTATCTCATAGAAGACATTTATCCAATTTGGATCTAACCTTGTCACAGTTGGATGCTCTATAGAAGCATCATAGTTCTAAATTATTAGTAAAGATATACTAGGTTTCTTCCTAGTCTATATCATATATGGTTTCTTTAAGAAAGTTTAAGATGGAACATGGTTAAGTGTGAAAATTTTGTCAACAAAGTAACATTGAAGGAGTTAAAGATGTTTGATAATAATCAATAATAAAACTGTGTCCAACAAAGTTTGACTTTTCCCTGTAGAGATGCTATTATGGCATTCCATGAGAAATGAGTTAAGAGGTAATCTTTCACTCTATTGGATAGTTATCAAACTTATAGCTCAAATTATTTGCTATCTTGATCTAATCAAGAGCTTTAATTGTCTTGCCAATTTGGTTTTTCTCTTCATTATAAATTCTTTGAACTTTTCAAAGACTCTCTAACTTGTGTTACATAAATCCATACTCATTTACTTTTCAATTAGTATGTCGAAGTATTGAAAAACATATCTAGTTATTGTTCCAATAGGCCCACATACATCGTCATGTATTAGATAATAGATTACTCATCTTTCACTTTCCAATGAATGAGGTCTTAACTATCTCTCCAATAAATAAGATTTACACGTCTCAATTGATTCCAAAATCAAAAAAGTCTAGATAACCACATTAATGGTATTTAGAAATGTGTTTCTCATTCATTTCACTTAGGAGACAATACCATGTAAGTAAGGTTTAAAATCATTTACTAACCTACTTTGACAATTATGTTATAGATGAGTGTTTTGAGATTTAGGATATAGAATCGATTACTCAATTATGCATCAATATCCTTTTGAAGAAATAAAGTTATTTTATAAAAGAAAACCTTTCTTGTCCAACAGGAAACAATATGGACAATGTCTAGTTCACTAACTAGCCCAATAGGTGAAGATCTTATCTCTATAGTAGCAACTTTTGCTCAATTTTACACAGATTTCTCCACATTAGCAAGTGATCTACTTCCTCAATCTTTCAAAATATGAGATCTCCTACTAGTATCTGATAGTAATGTCAGTGAAGTAATATAACTTGACTTCTATAACATGACTTGTAGCAGAAGTCTTACTTCCCTTTCTTTTGAACTTCTATACGTTCTTTAGGCAAATTATTTCAATGTCTTATTTGGCTAGAGCTGGAAACAATTTCCTTTCTTGATCACCTTTTAGAGTCTATATACGATCATTAGAGTCTATATACGATCATATCGTATATCTACATATATTCACATTGCCTTTTACAGCTCATAGTTTATGCAGACTCCATAGGGTATTCAATACCCAACGATAGATGATACTGAAATCAGCTAAACATCACACATTATCGTTTCCTCTTTATTGAAGATAATTCTCAAGTCTTGACACCTATCTAGGTATTTTTCCAGATAGAGTGTCCTTCCAAAGGATAGATTACAACAAAACAATATTTAGTTTGTCATGGTTATTCTAAAACAAATTACATGAAAATCTATCGCTTGTGTTTAAAACATATTTAACTTTTAGTCATTAAATAAATATGTTGTCTCCCACTATTTTGATTCAAAACAAATACCCTTACTGAATCAGAAAAAATCCTGTTAGAAGATTTTTCTAGTGGGCCAAGATCCATATTTGGCCTAGTGTTGAGTCATCTTTGGCTGATCACCTAACCCTTGGTTATTTAGGTAGGAAACACATTTCTAATTGCATCTCATACAACTCTTGGATGATTGAGTGGGTAACTCTTTACTCTTATTCATCTTATGAATTTAAGCTCAATCATTACACCTCTAAGTTATTTTCAATCCAATCGAAAAACTTAGTTAAGTTAAGGCCCAAAAAAAACAATTTGGATATTGCAATTATCCCATTGCGTCTTACTAATATAAATGATAGCACCCTGCTTTGGCAGACCCACTATTTATTGACATTTGTCGCGACGAGTGTTACTTATTAGAAGGCGCTTAAACTAAATATTAACGCTTCTAGGTTCTTCAATCTGATTGAAGTTACCTAGATAAGTCCAATAACAAATGGTTGGATAATCTAATTATCCATCACCCTTTACTAATATCAATAAAAGCACCTGCTTTTGCAGAACCTACACTTTATTGAAACTAGCATTGATGAGTATTGCTCACTGGAACGTGTTTTAGACTATTCATACCTTTAAGTTTTTCCAAGCTTATTAAAAAATGTCTATTTGAATAAAACTTAATAAGTTATACTTGGATAATCTAATTATCCAATCATGTCCTACTAAACATAAATAAAGGCACCCAACTATAGCGTGACCTGCACTTTATCTATATCAAGTTTGACGTTAATACTTATTGGAGGGTATGATTGTCGAGCTTGAGGGATTTTAATTTTTTTATTGTTATCAACTTTCATTAAAGGCTTTAACACAAAATAAAACCCCAAAACATGCAATCAAAAAATATGAGATGGTTATGGTCTTCCTAGAAAATAAAATAAAATAAAATAAACCTAAAGGAACTATGGTGCCTTGACTTCATGAAGTCCTACTTCTTGAAACCACCATCCTCCTAGAGTCGCCAATCTTTTCTTCCTTTCAAGTTCATTTCCATCAAGAGTCACCACTATAGGTTTCTTCTAGGTCTCCACCTTGGTGGCTTCTTCAAGATTACAGTGTAACACGACACTTTGCAAATCCTATGGGAATCCTTGTATTTCCACTGCTCATGCACTAGGAATTGCCTAACAGTGGTATCAGTGCATAAGACAAACACAAAAAAAATATTGCGTTTTAGGATTACCTCTTGAAGAATATGTAGTCTCGCCCTTTAGGAGTCCACATGAGTACTCCCACCAGAAACACTACACCTTCAAAATGCTAGTTTGACGACGTGTAGCTTTTGTAACTTTTGTGTATTTTGTGTCTCTTTTTGGGTGAACCGCCTATGAGCATCTTATGCTCTATTTATAGGCTTAGGTTTGACCTAATTTGTTTTCTCTAAAGAGTGGGCTCCTTACTCATTCTAAATGAGCTAGGCCCACTAGCTTTGTTTTAGTCCAACTAAAATAAAAGCTATTTTCTGATGAGCTTACTCTATGTGTGTGACCCTATAGGTAAAATACTCGGTCATATTAATAATAAACTATTTTATTATTAGTATAAAATAAGATCGGCATCTAGCAATGCATTATTATGTCTGAATATTATTTAATATCAACATAACCTGTAAGTGATAATTATTTTATGTTTATTCCTTTTGTGATGATATCTTAATGGGGCCCAAGGCATGGTCGCGTCATCCTTGTACGACCCAATTTATTTTACTTGATACCGGAGTAGACTTTATCCGAAGAAATATCCAATATTTATTCTTCCTAGCATGGCCATGCATTTCCTTAGTCTCACTCCATCAAGTGGCCTATAGATATCACTCCTGTCACATTGGAGAGACAAATTCCATCTACATCACCCGCATCCCTCTACATAATTTGTTTATTGCCTAATCACAACTTTTATGGTCCTCTTGTTATAGAAGATATTTGATTGTATTAAAACAACAAACTTCTCATGTAGGAATCGTAGTGACTTCAGGTCGAAGGACTATATATACCTTTATCACATTGAGAATCATTTGACATTCATGTAACAATCCATGCAATGTTCTCATGGTGGGTCTATCGAGTACATCATTACTCTTAATGTGTACCCATGTGAAGACTTGATATCATCTATATCCATGATTTGTGAGATCAGATCTTCAGTACACTCACACACTAGTCTTAATGTATTTACATGTACCCACATAAATACTCTACTAGGGACATTTTAGGAATAACTCTCATATGACCTATTACTCCAAGGATAAATAAAGATTGTTAAACTATTTAACAAAAAAATGCCTTATTTAAAATGATGCATCCTATACAGGCTCTTAATGTATATTTCCAACATAAAGGGATTCTCATCTTTGAAGATCCTAAGAAGCACTCTTCTTTCTTTACCTTTAAGCATGATGTGAAGCAAACATTGCACTCTTCACAAACCTTTCTACATGCTTTACCCTTCTTCATCTTCTTCTAGCTCTCCTAGCCTCTCTAGTATTCCTCCTCCTTGCACTTCCCTATCCTTAGTGGGCTCTTCTTTTATCCTGAGGGTCTGGTTTCCTATTCTCAAAAATCAGGGCTGTGACATATATATTCAAATTAAATATATAAATAAATAAATACTAATTAAGTATTAAAATAAAATGTTGAATAATAATTATTAAATTAATTATAAAATATTATTAATTACTACTATAATTAATTGTCATTAATAAAGAGATGTTATAAAATTATCAATTAATTACCACCAAAACAGTTAACATCAAATATTAATTTATATTAACTAAGGGATTATTGTTAACTAAAAAATATTATCTATTATTACTGATTACTAGTCCTATATTACCTATCTCTACTCATTCTTTTTCATCTTAATTCTTTATTCCTTATCATCACTCATACTCTCTTGGGGTCTTGATATCACACACTTATGTCTGAATTCTTTTCTCATATCACTATTTTCTTATACTAGAGTAGCTCAAGGAACAGGCCAAAGCCTCAAGCTTTTCACAAAATGCTTAACAGAGTATTCTCAGGGTTCCTGAGAGTCTAGGTTCCTATCCTAAAATTCAAGGCTGTTACATAACCATTCCTTATCCTGAAAGCATATCACACATCAATACATTTCCAAAGGATAAATACACTCAATAGTTATTGCATTGCATAAAATGTAGCTTAGCATTCAATTATTTGAACTTGGTATTCATAACAAGGACCACATGCCATACTACCTATTAACCACTCAAACATAATGAGTTAACCTTGGCCTTAGATTTTTAAAAGTCAACTTTGATACTACTAAAGTGTGACACCTTAATTTTTAAAAGTCAAATTTTAATTTTTTTTCTTATCAAAACTAGCGCCTGGCTAGCCCCATGTGTCAATATACATCCCGGGGCTCTTAAAAATGGTTAAGTGAAAAAAGTTTCTAGGAGTAATTTGCATCAAGGTAATTGATTACCAGGTCTAGCGTAATCGATTACCTATAAATAAGAGGCCTGAAATCAATTACACTAGTGTAGTATGATTACTCTATGAGGTAATTGATTACAGCACCCTTGTAATCGATTATCACAACTAGAATGGCAAAAACTAGTATATTTTTTCCAACTTGACCCAGCCTATTATCTGTCGTATCCTTTTCCAAACCTCGGCAAATTTGACACATAGTGGTCTAAGTGGTCTAAGTCTCATGCCAAAATACCTACCTAATTGAAATTCACACGCACTGGAAGCTTTAAACCAAAAATGGGCATTCTACCTAGCATGTGAATTTCAATTTAGGATGGTTTAGCACCAAACCCTTAACCTACATGCATTGTTATGCTTAGTTGAGACTTATCCATCATTTAACCAAACTATCACATTATTATCCATACTAAATTACATAACCACCTTGTTTATGTATAATTCAGCATGTAATTGTACCAACATAACAATACAGTTCCTACCCATCTTAGTAAAGCCAACATCCTATATCATCGCATATCTATATATAAGCCTAAATGAAAAATAGTATAAACTAAGCTCACCCATGGACCTCATTATATGGTCATTTAACATCACACAATGGCATAATTACCCACATCATCAATCATCATCAGTTACATTGTAGCTCACCTATCTTAATGTTGTTATACTTATACATATGCATGTGGATCCAACTCTATTGATGGAATATACTGTAGTATTTAATAATTTACATAAATATATACATATTATTTTTACCAATACCAAACCGCACACCCATTTGCAACACCATTACTCTAAGTGATTAAGGCAACTCAACATCTGGTCTTACGAGTCGACTCTAGAGCTTAATCTAGAGATGTTAAGACTCACTAAGGAATCACCACCGGGTCTTTGCGTTACCATCAGGACTTCATCCCATTTCGGGCCTCCTCACAATTCCCTTAGAGTCCTGTGAGTAGGTTTATAGAAATGTAATAAGGACATCAAAAGGAAGACCCTAACAAGATCTTGGAAAAGGGCTTAGAGAGCTTTAGTGGACCCTTGACAAGATCTAGGTCCAAGAAGGCCAAGGACACCATCCACAAAGCCTTAACATCATTCCTCACACTTATGCATGGGCCCAAGCCCAAAGATGCATATTTGAAGACCTTTACCTTATCTACTTGTACCATAATGGCAAATAGAGGTCTTTGAGTGTTTTATGGGTTTCTGTAGGCCAACACCATATTTTGTGCATATCTTTTAGAAACTTTATTATAGGTTTAGAAAAGCCCAATAGGCCATAGGTAAGCCTTACATGTTTATGCTTGCTTTTGGGTCACTTTAGGGCCTTATACGTAGGTTAGCTTGTTTTAGGCCTTGTATTTGGCCTAAGCATTAGGATAAGCCCATCTCTTGGCTGTTATGCATAATGCCTATATAAGGTCATCCTTCCTTTGTAAAAAGTACACTTGAATTTTGAATGAGAATTGATTTTGTTAGAAGTAGAGATTGTCTCATATCCTTTTGGCTAGGTTTCCTTAGCTTCCATCAAACTCTTATCCATTGGGTCTCTATCCCTAAGGTGGCGAGTTCTTAAGCTTATCCCTCTTGGGTGGTGCCTTCCCATAACCACCATCCCTTCCTTTGCAGCCCACCATACCATCCTTCCACCTCCTTAAGTCCATTCACCATTTCCCTTCCTTTTTAGGACTTAGTTTCCCTTCTATTTCCCAATTTCCCATTTTGGTTTCCATCTCTATTTCTAAGCTTCCGTGTTGCTGCAATTTACAAAAGAAAAGTGTTAATCCTTAAATTATCATTATTTTTATAATAAAAAATGAGACAAAATAAATAATAATTAGCCTAAATAGAAATAAAATTTGGTTTTATTACAAATAAATGAAAGTTATTGAATTTAACATGGCATGACCCATTTTTCCCATTTTTGTAGTGAACGTTTGAGGTTGAAAAGTGGAAAATTCACGCAAGATAGAAGGCTAATGTGTTGCATCCACCCCATGCTTATCATCTGGATTTTGACCCCCCTACTAACAGGTGGAATTTCACTCAGAAAATAGGGCCAAATCATTACATAATGGCCAATCCATAACAGACATGAGGCATTAACTCAGTGGGAAACCTTTAGAATATGTGTCTGCACATTATTAAAGCATAATTGAGGATTAATGGCTGAAAATCAAAAAGATTAATGGAGTTTGAGTCAGAGACCTGACGCGCAGTGCCACACCCACGTGTAGTGTGAGGTCCAAACTTTTCCACTATAAATAGGACCATTTGTCAAGGGTTTCAGCATCTTTTTCCCATCTTAAGCATCGAATTCAGAGTCTCTTAAGTTTCAAGTTACGAAAACAACTTCCATATACTTGAGATTATTGTTTTATGTATATTTTCCTTTCATGTTGTGAAGTTCTGTGTCAAGTTCAGTTTGGTGTTCATCATGTTTCCACTTGTAAGTTGTGTCTTTACTTTTACCATGTATAACTAATCTGTTTATGTTGGAATTGGTGAACCAACCTATGAATATGATGTTGCGATTATGAATTATACATGTTTATGATTCAAAGTTTCATGTTAGTATTTCAATCTTTTATCAGTATGAACTTCAAACAGGAGAATGATTTTCATGCTTGTTAAAACTACTTTAACAGAAGTAAAAGTTGAAATACCCTTAATATACCAATTACTAAGGATAGAGTTGGTGATTATTAGTGTGTTAAGGCCAGCACTTAAAGCAAGTTTTTACTGAGAAAGCATATGAGGGATCAAACTTGACGGTAACTATTTAGAATTTATTCACCAAGGGATCGGGTTTAATGACATCAAGCTGCAATGACATAAACTTAATGATTAATTATGCATGTTTATAATTACTATGTTATATTTTTAGTGTGGGGATCCTAATTCTGACATAGTTTGTTATTCTATGTTATATTTTCTAGATAGTTTTATAATTTTTACATTACACTTAATCAATGTATAAATCAATCTTGGAATTTATGAATATTGTACAAATTCTATATGAAATATTCTTTTATAAGTATTGATACTTTTACCGTTAGTGAATAAAAATTACTGTCTTTTACTAAAAACCATTAATCCTTGAGGTAACGATATTTAAACTTTTGAAAACTACAATGATAAATTAGTGCGCTTGCCAAAATACCAACAAATTTTATGGCGCCACTGTCGGGGATTGATTCAATTTTTTGTAAACAGTAAATTTTTAATTACTGTGGTAAAATTTCTTTACTTTTAAACTTAGGTAAATTTTTATTTTTACTTTTTACTAATACAATTATTTATTCACTTTTACTTCTTCTTTAACTACTCTTGTTACACTAATATTTTTTGTTTAGTTTGTGTATGAAAACTCAATCTTCTGTAGGAAGACTCTTCTTTGATCCTGAGATCGAGAAATTTGTAAAAAAGTTTAGATCTTTGAAATTCAAACAAATTATTTCTTCTTCTTCAACTCCATCTTCTTTTCACAATTTCAAAAATTTTAAAATGGATAGAGAACAACAAAGAGAGACTTTGGGATAGTTTGTTACTATTGATGGACCACCTTGTGTATCAAGAATGTTTCAAGGACCTATTATAGCAGTGGAAATTAAACCTGCTACATTGAATATAATTCAAAATAATCAATTTGTTGGTTTAAATCATGTAGCATTGTATGAACATCGAATTGTTTTTTATGAATTATGCAGCACAATTCATTTTGAACCCAATCAAGAAGAATCTATGTACATGAGACTATTTCCTTTTTCTTTGGTTGGGAAGGTAAAAGAAAGGTTTAAATCTTGTCCTCCTGGTAGTTTTACAAACTCGTTCGATGTCGAAAGAAAATTTTTAGAAAGGTTTTATTCCTCTTCTAAATATTTTGAAGCTATAATGTAACAGCCTTGATTTTTGAGAATAGGAAACCAGACCCTCAGGACTCCTAAGGATACTTTGTTAAGCTTTTGGTAAAAAAATAATATGTTAGACATAATAACGTTCGACCATACTATCAAATAAAAAATAATATGTTAATATCGATTATTTTGTACTGATTGATTTATAATTATATTTATTCAATAATTATTTTTTGTTGACAATATTTAATAGATAAATAATTATAATAATTTATTTTGAAATTATACATATTAAATTGTTTATTTAATTATATTTAATAATAAAATATTGCTCGGTTCCTTCGATTTGAACTTTGGGACCCAACCTGAGGTCAGACTCTGACCGTTCGACCCAAGACTAGTGATCCAGTAGGGAAACTAGTCCTATTAGGACCCCTTCGTGGCAAATCAAGGGTGTTTGACTTAGCCTAACTGGCCCAATCAGAACCTTTAATGTCTCCTACGTTTGACCGTTCATATACCTTGGGATATTTGATGGGGGCACGGTTAGTCTCTGGTGACTTGCTCCAACATTTTAGGAACTTTTCCTGAAGAGGCCGAAGCCCGGTTCAGACCCTGTCACCTCATTTTTCCATAAAATGATTTCCTCAAAAGATGTTTTAAGACTCGACTCGTATGTCTTCAATCTTTTGGACCCAACTTTTGCATACAAACATGGAATGGGATGATTTTGGTCTCAATCTCTTCGTTTTGAAAAGATCTTCAACCTTTGTTTCTAACCTCAAACTCTGATTCTCACTCTATGAACCCCAAAACTGAAAATTAAGTGTGTTCACCTTAAAATTCCAACGTTTGGATGTTTTTCTCTACGCATAGTTCAGAAAAAATTCATAACTTGGTGTCAAAATTCGACTCGCGCAAACTTGGTGTCAAAATTATCATACAACCTTCGCTTCGTGCAAACTTGGTATCAAAATCTCCGTAACTAAATTATCTACGTTTTTTGTGAAGACATCAAAGGCTAAATCCCTCTAGATCGGTAGAGTTTAATAAATCTTTGTGACCCTTTGGCTGTTTTGTTACTATGCTAGCAGCCTTCGATAAAATTTGCATATCTCCTTCGTTCGGTGCTTGAATCACTTCATTCTTTTTGCTATGAATCCATATCAAAGAGGTTTACAATTGTTATTAAGGGCAAGAAATCAAATTCCCAAAGGAGAATTAATGGTGAATTTATTTCTAAGACCCTAGCTGATCCAGGAAGCTTCTGAAGTACCCTATTGTAAATCGGGTATATCTCAGACTACCAAATTTGGATCATTGCAAATGATATATCAAATTAAAGAGGAAAGAAATATCTACAAACTTCATGAAGGGATAAAAAGCCAATTCTTACCCCATAAATACCAGAACTTTAAATACCATACTAATTCATATTTTCCTGGTGGCAGCTTGCACTATGTTTAGTATTTTTCACGTATCTCCCTCGTATGACCATGAAATCAAACGATTCTTTCGCCAAACTTTTCTTAACTCAATTCCCTACAACTTTGATGTAGGACACGAAGCCTAAATTTTCACCCATATTTACCATAAAATTAATCATTTCATGAAATAATAATCCAGTCACAACCTTGCACTACTTTTGTATTTGGGCCATAACTCCCTTATTTCTAAATTAAAATTTTTGTTCCATACATCAAATTAAAGATAACAAAAATATGTAAAACTTTTATGTTTAGCCTATTTTCAAATTTGGCCCAAACAGGCCCCTAAAAGCCCAAACAAGAGGACACCCCTGATTGTGCCACCTCAACCTTCATGCAACATAAGCCAATTAACTTCCACCACCAAGGCACACTTGTGTCCTTCACCGTAGCTCCTCCCTCCATGCATTCCCTTCATGCAACACCTTCCCACCATACATCTTACTCAGCCACTTAAATCTCCTTGCTTGTTACATTGCTTCCTTGGCAAGTGGGTAACATCATATGATGTTATGATCCATGTCATGCCATCATTAGAATTTAAGTGACATGCCCTTATGTATACCACTATTGCCTTTCATTCCATGTTGGTACATGCCTATAGGATCCATTATACTTTATTTCAATTCCAACTTATTCACAGCACACCAATATAATTTTTAGAACTAAACATCTCATTTCTACCTCTTCTTCAAGACACTCACTAAAACCATCATCATCATTACATCTAAAGACCTACTCTTTGCTCCATCATAGCCCATCCTAATTTTCCTCTTCACTTCTTCTCATTCATGGTTAGAAAACAACAACACTACAGTCCCTCTACTTAATCAAAACATCCATAATCCTCCCTCTAAAATTTCCAAAAAATTCTGCCATACTTTCTCCCCCAAACTCACGGCCATTCTTCACCATCACCTTCTACCATTTCAAAATTTCTACTATCCTTCTCTTCTCTTTTTCCTAGTCACGGCCAGCCACCTCAAAATCCACCATCTAACTTCATTTCTTTAGCATGCAAGAGTCTTGAAGAGCATAATTCTTGCTCTTAAAATTCTTGTCTCCATTTCCCCTAAGTTTATCCATTTTCATGCATGTTTTATGAACCTTTTCTTTATTGTATGAGAAGCTAAAAATTGTGAGCCCTTGTTCCTTTTTCTTGCATGTGTGGTTTCCTAAGGATCGGAAACTTAGGCGACGATCGGGAGTAATCGGCGAAAGGTTTTGAACAATCGGTAATTTTTTATGATCGTTTCCTTAAGTGCTGGATTTTTCATAGATGTTTTCCCTTGCTTTTCTTGTTGGCCGTGATATGTTGTACCCCCTTTGAGTCATTGCATGTTGACTTTTGGGGTACTGGAGGGAGATCGACAACGATTGGCGAAGAGTTTCTAGTCATCGGTGGATTTTCGGCGAGACCGTTGTTTTCTTCCTCCGAGCAGTGACTGTCCAGCAAGGTAAGGGGGTTTTCACTTTGTTTTAAATTGATTTCGACTCCTCCATATTATTCCTTGTGTAATTAGAAGTCATTAGCTTAAGTTTCGTCACGATCCGACGATTGGATCGGGAGATACGTAATTTTTTTGTCGCTTCATTTTGGTATTAAAAATTATTTATGTTAAACGTTCCGGTAACCTTCGAGGAAAAGAAGAAAATGTATGGACTCGCTAAAAAGAAAAGATTGTAAAATAAAACTCTTACGCGATTCCGTTAAACGGTAGAAAATAACGCGGGCTCGGTTTTATTCGATTTGGTTGTATTATTAAATTTTAAATTTTCAGTATTGATATGTAAATTTGTAATTTATTTCTGATAAGCCCCACCATTTAAAAAATTAATCGTCACGTATCGCCGAGAGTAAATTAACGACATCACGCTTTTAAGAAGGATTTATCGATCAGACGGTTAATGCATTTTATTCCATTAAGTAACATTGTTTTTTCTAGAACATTATCAAAACTTCGTAACTGTTAAATGAATAAATGAATTAATCTTTCTTAAACGGAAGGTCTCATTTAAAGAAGTTTATCAAACATTTTCATGACTTTGGTCTAAATAAAATTTTAGACATTAAGTAAAGAAATTAAGATAAGTGAAGTTTTAGTGTAATTTTGTGGCAATTTTAGTGACCACTTTTGTGACCATTTAAGGTAGAATAAAAAGTGACTTTAAGAACTTGATTAAATGGAATAAATTTGGCAAGGGAAATTTTGAGTAGGAAATGAAATTCCTGGATTAAATATTTTAACAGATTAAATAGGCTAAGAATAAAAAGAAATGAATAACTAGAGTTTAACTAGGAGTAAAGTATAGAAAAGAATCTTAATAAATTAATTTGGGAAAGGGTCATGCACCTAAATAAAATAGGACTAATGTTTGGAATTCTAATAAAAGAAAATGATGTTAGGAGTAGACACCTAGACAACCATTAAAAAGTAGGAGAAAAGAAATAAAGAAGTCTTTATACTTAGAAATATTAATTAGCTAAGTAAGAAAGGATTTAGGACATAGATTTATAATGAAAAGAGATAAGACCTATTAATTAAATGGTGACTTTTAGTAACTAAGTAATAATTGAATAAGGAGGCATAATTTTAGGACATGATATACACAAAATAAATAAATAAATAAGTTCTAGAATATTAATCACTCGTAAAGGTAAACAATGCATAAAGGAATTAAAACTTGGACTTGAACTAATTAAGGGAAAAAAAGTAGGAGAATTTATAAATTAAATAGTAAATTACAGTAGTTAAGTAAGGTTGGGCCAAGTTCATAATGGATTCTAGAACCTTGAGTAACGAATCGATTTCATAATAAAAGTAAGCTTTAGCTAATTAGAAGAATACAACTAAGGAATAAATCCATGAATATAGAGGGAGTAAAGGAAATATACAAAGTTAGTAACTAGAAAGGGAACATCACTAAATTGATAATCATAGATAAAGAATTAGTAACCCTTTTAGTGACCAAGGAAACGGGTCATTCAGTTAATAAAATTTAATTGGACCAGTAAAGAAAAATCAACAGTGAAACTACTTGTCGATGAATAAAGAGTTCATAATTGGATCTTAGGAAATTAAATTGAGTAAAAAGATAATCATACCTAATTAGATAAAGAATAATTATTAAACAGATAATTGAAAGTTATATAAAGAATTAAGTTAAGTGACAGTATAATAATGAACTAAATTAAGAGAATACTAATAACGTGAGCTAAATACACAGTAAGGATATAACGTGAACGCTTGCATCTAGTTGCCTATTTTAAGTAAAACATTAGTGATGGTGAATATGAGATAACTTGTTAAGAAGTAGAAAATGATGGATATTATTATGTATAGTATGTGGCGTGCCTGATGAATTTTGTGTAATGGTTTCTTAGTACAATGGATACTACCTGCAACATGGTACTCGTTAATTGGCCAAAATGATTAAATGTGTGACTGTAAATGATTATGTACATGGATATATGTACGTTAGATATGTAATGTACATATGTGATCAAATACATGATTGAGTGTGATATGACGACATGTGTATGGAGTATGATGTAGTAGAAATACTTAAAGAATGTCATGAATTAACAAAACAAATGATGTTATGGATAGCATTTGTATGATACATTAAATAAATATATTGAAATAAATAAGAAAAGAATGAATGAAGAAGTGTCTTGGTCGGGATCCTGAGATGATTAAATTTTGAAAATGATGTGATAAGAGTATATCAGATCCGATGTGATGATGGGTGTTATAGCGCCAATGTACCCTGTGGTTTTCTGAAAAATATGAAATCTCATTTCATTTCTAAGTTTCGGGTAAGACCATTATAGATTGAGGAACTTTGAGAAAATAAAGAAAGAATTGAAATAGACCAGACATTAAAAATGAAATGGAGTCATTGAAAGGACCCTACTGATGACTGGTAAAAAGAAATTGTGTGTTATGTGCATCATCATGGAGGATAAGGGTGATGGACGAGAAACTCTCTACAACATAACAGTGAGGGATACACTGAACAATCTGTCATGCCTCGATACCCGAGGGTAGTCTAGGGAGTATATCAGAGGTGGGAATTCCAAGTGCCATCTGATTCGCACCCGTCACCGGACAGCCTGTGGCAAACTCTAGTATACTTCGACAAGAGGCAGAATTTTCTATGGCACCTCTCTCCCCGATGACGCCTGAGTGCAACATCCTGCATCCGGGTAACACCTCTACTCTTCCGAGTAGAGGAACCTGTGGCCTGTTAGTCGGAACTAACAGCACCATCCTGGTCAGCCATGAGTATCTGTCCAAACAAGGAAAAACAAAATGTCAATACATAGTACTTGTAACATGATTAATACAATGAATAATTAATATAACATTTAATACATTAATTAATTAAAATAACATTCAATACAATCATTCATACCCTATGAAGATGGTATATTTTCCCACAAGCCTTCATGGTGGTCATGACGACTGGCAACTACATCATCTATGTCATGTTCCACGACAGATGACGGAATACGTGTTGTGGCAGATGAAATTTCCATAACATCAAGGCTGGGGTCTCCAATGTTGTGTCTACCTTGGATAACAATTGACCACCTTTTTTCAACTGGGTCAGTAACATAAAAAACTTGCTTCACTTACGTTGCCATAATGAATGGTTCCTCCTTATGACCTATCCTGTTGAGGTCCACGAATGTAAATCCAAAATCATCAGTTTTGACACTGTTTTTATTGTTAACCCATTTGCATTTAAACACAGGAATGGTGAAAGGACCATCATCGACTTCCCATATATCTTCAATCACACTAAAGTAACACTAGTCGTCCATGACAAGGTTGTTGTCCTTTGAAGTTAAGAAATGTATTGACAGAGCCACAACCATAACTTCACTATTTTGATTTATACTCTTCTAATCCTGTGTTCTTGTATAAATCGAATAGTTATTTATGTCATACCCACAAAATGTGAAGACATCAAAGTTCTGTCCCTGTGCCAGTTGATGTAATGTCACAAAAGCAGATGTATCTTTCAGAATGGTCATTTGGAACCACTACATGAATGTCTTGTTGTGTTCATTCAACACCCGCTTTTTAGTCATTCTAGGGTTGTTTCTCTTGACTACCCCTTTGTGAGTGGTTAGATACGGTTGCTGTTGGAAATATGCACTAAGATCCTATATAGGATGCGTCATTTTGTATAAGACATTTCTTGTTAAATAGTTTAACAGCCTTTATTTATCCTTGGAGTAATAGGTCATATGAGAGTTATTTCTAAAATATCTCTAGTTAAGTATTTACGTGGGACATGTAAATATATTAAGGCTAGTGTGTGAGTGTACTGATGATTTGATCTTATAGATCATAGATATAGATAATATCAAGTCTTCACACGGGTACACATTAAGAGTAATGATGTACTGGACAGACCCACCATGAGAACATTGCATGGATAGTTACATGAATGTTATAAACGATTCTCAATGTTATAGTGGTATATGTAGTCCTTTGACCTGAAGTCACTATGATTCCTACATAAGGAGTTTTTTATTTTAATACAATCAAATATCTTCTATAACAAGATGACTATAAAGGTTGTGATAAGGCAATAAACAAATTATGTAGAGGGATGTGAGTGATATAGATGAGATTTGTCTCTCCTATGTGACAGAAGTGATATCTATAGGCCACTTGATGGAGTGAGACTAAGGAAATGCATGGCCATGCTAGAAAGAATAAATATTGGATATTTATACGGATAAAGTCTACTCCGGTATCAAGTAAAATAAATTGGGCCGTACAAGGATGACATGACCATGCCTTGGGCCCAATTAGGATATTGTGACAAAAAAAAACAAACATATAAAATTACTATCACTTATAGGTTATGTTGATATTAAATAATATTCGGACATAATGATGCATTGCTAGATGCCGCTCTTATTTTATATTAATAATAAAATAGTTTATTATTAATATAACCGAATATTTTACCTATAGGGTCATACACATAGAGTAAGCCCATCAAAAAATAGTTTTTTATTTTAGTTGGACTAAAATAAAACTATTGGGCCTAACTCATTTAGAATGAGTAAGGAGCCCACTCTTTAGAGAGCAAATTAAGTCAAACCTAAGCCTATAAATAGAGCATAAGATGCTCAAAGGTGGCTACCCAAAAAGAGATACAAAATATGCAAAAGTTGCAAAATCTATACGCCGTCAAACTAACATTTGGAAGGTGTAGCATTTCTGGTGGGAGTACTCATGTGGACTCCTAAAGGACAAGGCTACGATTGCTTCGATATTCTTCAAGAGGTAATCCTAAAACACAATATTTTTTTATGTTTGTCTTATGCTTTGAAACACGGGGCTTTGCAAATCCTATGGGAATCCTTGTATTTCCGCTGCTCATACATTAGGGATTCCCTAACAGTTGCACGTCGTCCGTGTTGTTCAAAATTTACAAGTGCACTTGGAGGACATCATTACGTGGCATGCTCTTCATTTTTTTACCAATCGTACCTTTCCCATCCAATCGCCTATCATGACGAGTCTTCGGAATACCAATGCTTTTAGCATGTGACATATAAGCAGTGCAAAACTCAATTGTTTCCTCTATAATATACGTTTCCACAATTGAAGCTTCAGGACGATGTTGATTCTTCATATACCCTTTCAATATCTTCATATATCACTCAACAGGATACATCCACCGTAGGAACACTAGAGCATACAAACGAACCTCTCTTACCAAATGAATGATTAAGTGGACCATTATGTCAAAAAAAGAAGGTGGGAAACGCATTTCAAGCTGACATAGGATAAGTGATGCTTCCTGTTCCAACACATCCAATTCGTCAGGGATGATTACATTGCAGCATATAGCATTAAAAAATAAACACAGTCTTGTTATGACATTTCTCACATTTTTAGGAAGAATGTCACGAATGGCGATAGGTAGAAACTATTGCATCAACATATGACAATCGTGAGACTTCAACCCAACTAACTTCAAATCTTTCATAGAAACACAAGAGTTGATGTTGGAGCCATAACCAGACGGAACTTTCACACTATGTAACGATTGACACAGACTTTGCTTTTCTTTTCTGGACAATTTATGACATGTTGGGGGCAAATATGTTTTTTGGCCCTTTGATTGTGGATGCAAATCCTGAAGTATACCTATCAACTCCAAGTCCATACGTGAATTTAGGCCATCCTTAGTCTTCCCAGGTATGTTTAAGAGTGTCCCAACCAAACTGTCGCATATATTTTTCTCCACATGAATTACATCAATGCAATGTCTTACATCAAGCTCCCTCTAATATGGTAGGATAAAAAATATTGACTTTTTCTTCCAGTGGTTCTGTGCGGTGGATTGTCTTTCACACTTGCCAAACACCATGTTGACGTCTTTTACCTTTTCATATATCTGGCGACTAGATATTGGTGGAGGAGCCATTTCAAAATCTTGCTCTCCGTTGAACAACTTCTTTAACCTACGAAATGGATTATTCGCTTTAAGAAACCTTCGATGTCAAAGATAAACATTTTTCCTACCATGGTGCAGCCGCACAGAACTAGTTCCCTCCTCACATACAGGACAAGCTTTAAGACCCTTCACGCTGTACCTGGATAAGTTACCATACGCTGGAAAGTCATTGATCGTGCAAAATAGCATGGCATGCAATTTGAATGATTGCCCCACAAACCCGTCAAACACATCAACCCCGTCTTCCCACAACACTTTGAGGTCTTCAACTAATGGAGTCAGATATACATGAATGTCGTTCCCCGATTGTCGTGGACCAGAAATCATCATTGATTACATAACATATTTCTGTTTCATGCATAGCCATGGCGGCAAGTTATAAACGAACAACAAAACAGGCCACGAACTATGGTTTATGCTCAAGTTCCTAAATGGGTTCATGCCTTCTATGGCTAGTGCAAGCCTAACATTTCTTGGTTCATGGGTAAAATCAACAAAAATTGTATCCATTTTCTTCCACTGCGATCCATCGACTGGATACCTAAGTAGTCTGTTAACAACCCTTTCATCAGCATGCCATCTCATAACTTTTGCATCATCTACATTAGCAAATAGACGCTTTAGTCTTCGAACTATAGGCAGATACCACAACACCTTTGCAGGAGACACTTCAGTGCAGACCTCATTAGAATCAGCCTCTTTCTTCTTATACTATGACACCCCAGACCTAGGACATCGATGCCGCATTTCATACTCACCCCGGAATAATACACAATCATTTGGGCATACATGTATTTTCTCATACTCTAAACCCATAGGACACAACACCTTTTTGGCCACATAGTTACGATTCGGCAAGGTGTTTCCAGCTGGGAGCATTTCTTTCAACAACTTCAGTAAGTCAGTGAAACTTTTATCCGTCTACCCCTTTATGGCCTTCAAATTAAACAACCACAAAATTGCTGGTAATCTCGTGAAATTGACGCAGTTTGGATACAACGGCTTCTTAGAATCCTCACACAGAGTCGTATATATATGAGCTTTCTTAAAACCTTCTACCCCCACATCACGGATCATATCCTCAAGTCGGTCATCCATGTCGACATCGGTGTCATGCCTTAAGCTTCATTTTCTAGTTTGATAGCTGGAACTTGGCACCACCATATCTTCACCATGCCATATCCAACAGGTATAACTACGAAGAAATCCATCACACAGTAGATGGTCTCGCACCTCTTCCAAGTCTAGCCAACACAGGTTCAAGCATTTAACACAAGGGCAAAAATACCTTCCATTCACCTCCTTGGCATTCCTCGCTACGAAATCTATAAATGATTCAACTCCCCCTCATACTCTAGATTTATGCGTGATGCAGTTATCCAACTCTGATCCATACCAACTATTTATAAGATGTTATGATCAATCTTACTTTTTCTACAAAGGTGGTGGTCCTATACCCATTCAGGATGACAATTGTTTTTATATGTCATTTATATATACAAGTTAAGAGTTATTTTAAAATTTGATGAAATTTCGGCAGCATTTCGCATTGGTCTCTAAGTACACAAAATGGGAGCGGTCAAATCAAATTCAACCACAACCAAATATGCACCTAGAGAACAACATAAAATGCAAGTTACCGAAACTTCATCAAATTTTAAAATAACTCCTAACTTGTACATACTAACAGTGTATAAAAACAATTGTTCATCCCAAACTATCCAAATGGACAATTCAAGATTCAACATAAATGATGAAATCAATTAATTTAATGACCATTTATGTCGAATCTCAAATGGGGAACTACGGTTCACTCATGCAAAGTACCAAGTTTTCTAAGTTATCACCTTGAGTTATTCTCCCTATGAGTAAAAATAACATCAATAAAAGAATAAACTAGAGTTTTATATTCCAACAAAACATCAACAGAATAAGATTTAATTTAGCTAGACTGTTCAAAAAATTTGCCACTTACTTATAGTATTTTATATCCAAATGAGTTAGCAAGATTAAAAAAATACTTTGCAATCTATAACTCAATTGATTAAATAAATAAAAAAAATATTTGATTCCTAAAACAACCATTAAGAAAATAAGAAAATTGTATGTCATTACTTTGATGTCATGTATATTATTATTGTGTTTGGTTACTATTGTCCTAATCACTTTTGTTAGCTTATCTTCTTCCTAATAAAGCAAGTTATGTAGGTTGTCTCCAATAAATAAATATCATGGTCTTGGTGGCAAGGGAGCATATTAACTAAGAGGTCATAAGCAAAACATGGTAATCTTATATTAAATATAATTAGTTTTTTAATAACATCCTAATCACCAATAACTCCACTCAAGCTAGATGGCATAAGGTCTACTTTGGGATTTTGTGTCTTCTTAGGCTCCAATCCAGTTTCATGGTTAGCAAAAAAAACAAAGTGTCATCATATGAACATTGAGTTGTTCTTTAAATTTATCTTATTCAAATTTTAGGATTTGAGAACATGATGAATAGGATGCCTAAGTATTGTATATCTGTATTTTTTTACTCGATTTAAGCATCAACTAAAGACAAATTCAATTAGTTAATCAGTATTCCAAAATCAAATAAAGTATATTATTCGTGTGATTTTTCTTACACAGTAGTCATCAAATCGACAAAAATTGAGAGGAAGTAAAAATGAACTTTTCCCAATCATAGCACGTAGTATACGACAATGGGGTGAAGGGAAGAGGGAACTATCTGAATAAAGAAACAGAGAAGGGCACGACGCTCAGGGAACCACCAGTGTATGTGCTCTTCACAGCCAAACAGAAAAATAGGACGTCATGACAAAGGTACAATGCAACACATAGGGAAAAGATAAAGGAAGAAAACACTTAGGGAAGATGGAACCTACTTGAATGAAGAAACAGAGAAGGGCACGATGCTTAGGGAACCACCAACGTATGTGCTCTGCATAGCCAAACAGAAAAAGAGAACGTCATGACAAAGGCACAATGCAGCATATAGGGAAAAGGATAGAGGAAGAAAACACTTACCTGAACGGGACGATGACAATAAGTGGAAAAATAGGGAAGAGAACCAACAAGAAAATGAAAGCAAGCACAGAGGTCAAGGACAAGCAGTGAAAGACTAGCGTGAAAGAAGGAGAAGGAGAAAAAAGCCTACAGGCGTGACTTTTGAAGTTTCTGAAAACATATATAATCACGGATCCCCTTAAAACCATGAATATATTACACACATATTCATGGTTAAACAAACACCCGTGGATAAATATTAACTCTATGACCATGGTTAAGACCCCAATCATGGAAAAATGTTAATTCTATAATCATGGTTATAGAAACAACCGTGGACATATAGTCCCTATTAATTAAACCCTAAACCCTGATTTATATATCCACAGTTAGAAATATAATCGTGATTATATATTTAGTGATACATTCACGGTTGTCATTTTAACTATGATTATATAGTTAGCACCGAATCTACAATCATAGATCTACTGTAACCCGTGGTTATATCCACTTTTTGCACTAGTGATAGTTGATTGAAAATAGTTATATATATATATGTTGAGACCAATTTTGGTTTGAAAAAAAAAGTTTGGTAATAACTATTGACCAGACCCAAGTTGCTTTAATATAACCAGAGCCCAAGATTTGTTAATAACACACATCAAGACATTTAAATTAAATGAAGTCTGCCTAAGTGTGATCTAACCTATTCAAATTCTCTTTTGATTCTTTGAATCAAGCTCCTATCAAGGATAACTGTGCTTATCATAAAAAAGGATAAAAGACAAAATAGTAAAGCAACCGAAGCCCACTTTTGAAGAAACCAAGGTAGTTATCCTGCATATTTTAGAAAAGTTGATTGAAGTCAGCTCTTGTGTCAGGAAGTTATAGAGGATCAACAACAATATGCTTTGCGCGTTAATTAGAAGAAGAAAGCAAACAAATGATCTTTATGCTCTAAAGGTCTTAAGGAACTCCTTTTTCATTTAAGCTTCAAAGTTTCTCTATATCAGACCTTTTGGAATCTCATTATCTTCTTAAAGGTCTGGTGTCTATAAACAAGAAAAACTCCTTCAAAGGATTTTCAATGGTTATATCTCCTCACTAGCTTATCACATGGTCATCTTGAATGGCCTATACATTTTGAAAAGATTCAAATTCGAAGAGTGAACATCAACAATAACACAAGAGAGAATTTCTATGATCTTTAAGCAAAGTTTTTACAATCTCTTCTTAGATTTCTTAGACAAAAGCCTTCTTTGTTATTCTGCCTCTAGTAGACCTTGGTCCTTTCTCTATATTACTTAGTGTATCAGCTCATTCTTTGTATTTCTTTTTATATACTAAGTTCTCAGAAACTCCTTACACAATCTATCATTTCAAAATCTGTGTTGTGTAAAAGTCTGGTGTGTTGTCAGCCTTTAGTTTCAATGGGAAATAGTTTGTGACCTGAAGAGCCTTTTGAAAGAATACTTGGGTTTTGAGCCAGGAACGGCTTGTTGAAAGAATACTTGGGTTTAAGCCAGAAGTGGCTGGAGTCAAGAATACATATGGCACAACTTTGGTGTAGTTATTGTAAAAGAGATTTTACAATAGTGGACATCCTTCAAGTTTGAAGGGACTGGACTTAGCTTTTGTGTTAGAAGTGAACCGGTATAAATTCCTTGTGTTCATTCTTGTCTTACCTTGTTCTTAAAAGGTCTATTTTACAAGTTTGATTACTTGCGCTTAAATCATTCAATTTCCATAAAAAGAGTCTAAGACTTATTCAACCCTTCCTTCTAAGTCTATCTTTGAACCATCAATTGGTATCATAGCTTGTCCTTTGGGTTGACCACTCAAATGAGTAAAAAGGAACAAGATTTATGGCAACTTCTCAGAGTAATCAGCTTATAATAAAAAGGGTCTTCTATCAACAAACCACCAGCTTTCTTTGGTGAAGACTACCCATATTGGAAGGACAAAATGGAGATGTTTATCAAATCCACTTAGTATAGCCTATGGGCAGTCATCACAAATTGTGGTTTTGTAGCTCCTATTGATGAAGATAGAAAGCCTAAATCAGAAGATAAATGGACAATGATTGAAATAAGGAAAATGGAGATCAATGCCAAAGCCAGATTCCTCCTTACTTGTGCTCTAAGCAAATAAGAGTACAATAAAGTGTTTCACTATAAATCAGCTAAAGAAGTCTGGGATGCTCTTCAATGCAATTATGAAGACACCTCTAATGTAAAAAGATCCAAACAGATACTGTTGACAAAGTAGTATGATACTTTCAAGATAGAGGATGATGAAATAGTGGACTAGATGTTTAGAAGATTCGAAACCCTATTGAATGAGCTTAAAGCTCTTGGAACAACATATTCCATAAAAGATATCAATGTTAAGCTTCTTGGAAGTCTGCTTTAAAGTTTTAATGTCAAGTGCTCAGCTCTTAAGGAAGCAAAAGATCTAAGAACCTTCACTCTTGATGAACTCTTTGGGGTTCTTAGAGTGCATGAAATAAAGCTAAAGTAGGAGGAAGTTACTAAGTCTTTCTCTTCCAAAAGCATTGCCCGAGGTATGATGAATCAAGCAAGAAGACAAAGGCCCTAAAAGCTGAGAAGTCCACCAACTCAGAACCAGACTCTGATTTGTCAGGTGTAGATATAGGTGAAGAGCTAGCCTTAGTGACACAAAGATTTCACAGGTTACCAAAGAAAAAGAAGTTTAGACCTGAGAAATTCCAGAGAAAAGGTCACAAAGGTAAAACTTAATTTAAGTTTAAAATTGACAAATTTGCTCTAGAATGTTTCAACTGTAGGAAACCAGGATATATGAAATAAGAATGTCCTCTCTTGAATAAAAACAAGAAGGACAGAAGAGAAAAGAGAAAATTCTAAATAATTACCGTAAAGTCTGATCCCTCAGATGCTTTCTTAGTAAAAGCTGGCTTTAAGCCGGGGCCTTAACAAACAATAATTACCAACTCTATCCCTAGAAATTGGTATATTAAGGGTATTTCAACTTTTACTTTCATCAAAAGTTATTTTAACACACATGAAAATCATTCTCCCATTTGAAATCCATACTAATAAAAGATTGAAATACTAACATGAAACTTGAATCATAAACATGCAAAATTCATAATCACATCATCATCTTGATAGATTGGTTCACCAATTCCAACATAAACAGATTAGTTACACATGGTGAAAGTAAAAACAACACTTACAAGTGGAGCCATGATGAACAATGACTTGAACTTGAAAGGAACTTCACAAAATGGAAAGAAACTAGACCTAAGACAATAATCTCAAGTATATGGAAGTTGTTTTCGCAACTCAGAGCTCAAGAATGGGATGAAATCCTCTAAATTCATGTTTTGAAACCCTTAGAAATGGCCTCTATTTATAGTGGGAGAGTTTGGTCCTGACGTTACACGTGGCTGTGGTGCTACCTGTCAGGTTTGAAATTTGGCTCCCATGTTGAGCGTAGGGTTGAGGCTACCATCAAAACTTTGACTCAGATTGCATTATTCTTCTCCTGATTTTTAATAATAATTCATAATTATTCTTTTAATAATGAGCAAATATAGTTCCCATTGTCTCCCACTATCTTTATGTCCATTTTTTTATAATAGATTGTCCAATTTATGTGTGTTTCCTGGAATGAGAAATAACCTAAAAGTGGGATACACGTAGTAGCTGACGTTACGCGTGGGCTTGACGTTACGCGTCAGGCTCAAAATCCTGATGCTAAGCAAGGCTCTAATGCTACACGTCAGCTCTCTGACTTGCATAAATTTTCCACTTTTATCCTAAAATATTTACTACAAAAATAGGAGAAATAGGTCATGCAAAGTTAATTTTAATAACTTCCATTTATTTGTAAACAAAGTTAATTTTATTTTTATTTAAGCTAATTTTTATTTATTTTCTCACACTTCTTATTATAAAAATAAGGGTAAATACACCCTTTGGTCCTCTATTTTACATAAAAGTTTCACCCCGGTCCTTTAGTTTTTTTTGTTCAAGTTAGTCCCCTATTTGGTTTAAAATGTTTCAATGTGGTCATTCTGTCAATTATATGTTAAAGTCGTATGCATTGTGTTATCAAATAAGGATATCACTATACAAGTGTCAATTAGTGATTTGCTATTGCATTAAACACTAAAACGATGTAGTTTTGACAATTGAAAGGGAAAATAGAAAATTATAGATGTTCATCTTTCTTCTTCATTCATCTTTCTTCTTCATTCATCTTCCTTCTTCGTTCATCTTCCTTTGTACCAAACTCAAATTGTAGCAAGAAGTATTTTTTTCTTGTGTGATATTAAGGCTTGCAAAAAGCAAATATGGGGCTTCATATCAATAGCAGGAAGCTTTCGTGGAGGCCCAAAAGGGGTTCACTTAACGCTGGTACCAAAAGGGGAACTGTGACCAAAAATGGGGAAAAATTAACAAGGGGAAATTTCAATGATTGACATAAGAATTTTGCGTTACATCTGAAAATGAAAAAGAGAATGTTCACCTTCTTTCTTCCTTCCATCATAGGTTTAGTTGGTTGCTTCCTAAAAGAACCATATGGTAGACCACTACTATCTACTATTAGGAGAGACCCAAATGATAAAATGCTCCCTATAGACATTGTTGTTGTTGAATATGAGAACAGAGTCATGGAGGTGGTTTTTAGACCTAATCGTGGAAGATATGGGTGTAGCAGAGGCTTACAAGGAGTTCACCTTCATATCAGACCAATAGAAGAAAATTATTTTAATTTGGTCCCTTATGTTATGTTAGTGATTTAAATTTGGTCCCTTATGTACAGTTAGTGATTTCAATTTGGTGCCCGTTGAATAGTTAATTATTTCAATTTGGTTACTTGACATAGACAACTGCTTTACTCTATTTTACTTGCAATGAGCAGGGTCTGAAATATGCCTTAGAGGAACTTATATCTAGTGTTGAGCAGAGATTCTGTGTTACAAAAAGTTGATTACATGGTCCTCGTCATTTCATTCTCTACAATTCAGCAAAGCAAGATGTTTTAATTTTTCCTAATGTTTTAAGAATGAAGTTTTGTAGTAGACATTCTACTTTTATTCATTCGTTATTTCTAATTCCCGTGTCCCTTTCCTCCTCATTCAGGTATTTTCCACTTCCTTCATGGAACAATGTTTTGCTATCTCTCTTATTTTCATTGACCTTAAAATTCAATGATGAATGTTTCATCTTACATAAATAATTTATCTCTTTCAAATTTTTTGTTTGTCTTTTTGGGTTCTCCTACTTTAAGGGGTTTTGTCCCTTTTCCTTTCCAAGTTTACTATTAACTTTTTAGATTCATATTCTTTGAGTGTCGATGAAAATAACTAAATGAACAATTACTTTATTCTCCAATCATCAAAAGCTATTGATATTTATTTTTTTGTCGATTTACGTTTGTTGTTCTGGGAGCATATAGTTTTACTTTAGAAGAATCAGGGAAGAAGATGATGACACAATGCAAAAGATGTTAACATGTAATTAACGAAAGGACCACATTGAAACATTTTAAACCACATAGGGAACTAACTTGAACAAAAAAAAACTAAAGGACCAGGGTGAAATTTTTGTGCAAAATAGAGGACCAAAGAGTGTATTTACTCTAAAAATAACTATAAATTAAGGACTAACAGTGGACAAGGAGGGATTTTTGTTCAACCATGGCAGTATGAAAGGGAAGATGTGAGGGCAAGGAAATAACAAGAGAAAGAAAGGGATCCAAGGGTCTAACATCAAGAATTGCTATTTTCTTCAAGAAATTTCAAGTTTTTCATGTTGATTTTGTGAGGTATGATTTTGGCAATGGAGAGGGCACCGTGTAACATCCCTAATTTTATATAAATGATTAAATATTAGGAATAAATACTAAACAATTGTATGTGAGTAAGTTAATATCGTAAAATATTGAAAATAATTAAATTAAGATTTTTGGGGATTATTCATAATTTATTGGGGGTTTTATGAGTTAAAATTAGACCCGATTAAAATATGGGTGTCAGACCAAGTATCTCCGATTGAGGTGCTGTTAGTCAGGGCTGTTAAAAATATTATTGGGAGTCCAAATATGTAATCGGAATAATTCTTAGATAAAGTATTGAGCTCAAACAGAGATCCTTTTTCATTTAAAACGGAGAACTTTAAGTGAGGGGTTAAATTAAAACACTAAACTCTCTCACTCTCCTCTTCATTCACGTTGGTTTCCCCTTCTAAAGACAAAAGTCTTTTACTCTCCTTCTCCCTTCACTCTTCCATTTCCTACTCATCTTCTTCTTCTTCAAAAATCCACAAAGTGTGGTGTGCTCTCCCTCCTTCTTCCATTTATGTTTGCTTCAAGCTTGGAGGAGATAACTATGGTGGTTTGAAGTTCCCTTTCTCCCTCTCATTTTCGTGCACTTCCTCTCCTATTCTTAGAGCTCTTTTCTCTTGGCTTGAGGTAAGGATTTCTCTTCATTTTCTTAAGCTTTATGCCTTAGGTTTTGGGTAATGGTTATTAGGAGAGAATTTAATGTATATGGGTTATAAATGGGGAGGCATTTATGATGAGAAACCGTAAGGTAAAGTGATTTAATGTAAGTTTTATGAGGGCACAATGTTGTACACGAAAATGGCATGAAGATGATGGAAAATAATGAACATAAATAGTGGTTATTGGGTCTTTGATGAAACCCTAACTTTATAAATTGAGGGAAATATAAGATGTGGGTAGATGAGCATTTATTATTGATGATAGATGTTATTTGTGATGAGTGATAACCATTAATGATGGTGAATGGTTGGTGGAAGACATTAATTTGGAAACCCATGAATGGGTTTAGCTTTAATTACATAATAATGAATGAAGACACCAAACAATAGTGGTTGTGGTGGATTGAATGAGATAAATGAAGTTGAGAATCGAAATAGAGTAAAAACACCAAGACATAAATATGAACACTTGAGCCTTGATACTTTAAATAAAAATTGATTGTGCGGTATATGGCATAATGTAGAAAATGACCCTATCGATGAGGCGGGACCATCGGACCTACTTCTCTTGAGGTAGAAGGGCGAAACATCTCTAAATGCTTGATTCCATTCATTAGTGATGTGTGTGTATATGATTGTGTTATGCTAATTGGCTTGGATGAATGAATTGATGACTACTTGATTGAAAATGCATTTAGAGTGAATGGTCTTATATGGCTTATGTTTGTGGGATGATGAATATGATGTTGAATTGACTCATGATTGATGAGAGTTGTTGTAATGGTTTAGAACCATGATTGTATTGATTACATTGTTGTTAAACATCCCATGATATATGAATTAATGATTTGTGAGTGCCACTAACTAGTATGTATATGAAATCCAATGAATGTTTGTGATGGTTGAGAATGATGAGAACCTGGAGTTCTAGTAAAGTGTTGAGGATGATTTGTTGATGGTGGAGTGGCATTTAGGATGCATAGTGTGATAATACATTTGATTTACATTGCATTGCATCCATGGCATATCATTTGCTACTTATATGGAATGTTAGGGGTTCCAATAGGCAGGCCCAGTGGGAGGGCGACCCAGTGCACGGGTAATTTATTGTTGTTCCCCAGTGATTCTGGGAATCACGAAGCTGCCCTTAGATTGGTGGCAAAGCACCCTATATGGCAGACCCAATAGGCGGGCGGCTCTATGATGAGTAAGTTACCTCATTGTCCGATGGGGCACGACTCTCTCGATATGTGTTCGAGAGAGGCCCGTAGCACTTATGGCAAGTAAGGCCATGTTATTGAATCCAAAAGTCATAGGGTGACTAGTACTACTAATGGGCGATAGAGGTTTGGTACCTGTAAAATATGATGTTAAGCATGCATGATTTGAGATATAAGTGTACATTTTTACTACTGCAGCAGGGGCATAGTAGCTCACCTATGCTTGACCCACAATTGATATGATATTGTTTCCCACTGTCGGATCCGCAATTGTTATTGATTCCTTTGTGCATATACATTAGCCATAAGAGCATTTGCATATAGCCAGAGATATGCCTAGTTGGTAGCCCGTGGTGGTGATGGATGATTGTTAAATAAAGAGGAAGGAAGTTGTGGTACTAACATTGAATATGTGATGACCTTTATTGAGAATGCCATTATTTTGATGTGTGAATTGTGAATGTAATGATTTAGACATGTATGATGTTGAATGGAATGAGACAATATATGAAAGAAGTATATGATGCTTCTTGAGAAATACATGTTATGCATATATGTATTGGTATCATCATAATGTATGATTTTGGATCATTTGGTATATGTTACTCACCTCCTTTGTTGCCATTTTTAAAGCTTGATGTAGGTATCTTGAATACTCTACTCTTTTGGAGGATTGAGTCATGGAGGAGGTAAATATGGAATGTAAGTTTGTAAGCCTTGGCCGACATTACTTTTGTAAAACAACCGATATATGTATATGCTTATTTTATTTCATGAATATTAGTATGTATTCTTTTGGGGGGTCATTTGTGAACATTGGACCTTATATCTTTTGAAAGGCCAATTTTTGGGTACTCACCTTAATATTGGTTGATGTTGATAAGGACATGTTAATCTAGCTTACCATAATGATGAATGAATATTAATTATGAATTTCTGTTAGTCTATGCACTATGAGCTTTTATGCTTTTTCATTTGTATCATTTTTCTACTTATCAATAAAATAAGTATTTCAGTTTAAAATTGTTTTAAAACATATTTATCCTTAGAGTAATAGGTCATATGAAAGTTATTCCTAAAATGTCCTCAGTCAAGTATTTACATGGGGACATGTAAATACATTGAGACTAGTGTGTGAGTGTACTGATGACCTGATCTCACAGATCATAGATATAGATGATATCAAGTCTTCACACTGGTACACATTAAGAGTAATGATGTACTGGACAGACCCACCATGAGAATGTTGCATGGATCGTTACATGAATGTCAAACAATTCTCAATGTGATAATGGTATATGTAGTCCTTTGACCTGAAGTCACTACGATTCCTACATGAGGAGTTTGTTGTTTTAATACAATTAAACGTCTTCTGTAAAAGGAGGACTATAAAGGTTTTGATTAGGCAATAAACAAATTATGTAGAGGGATATAAGTGATGTAGATGGGATTTGTCTCTCCTATGTGACAAGAGTGATATCTATAGGCCACTTGATGGAGTAAGACCAAGGAAACGCATGACCATGCTAGAAAGAATAAATATTAGATATTTATTCGGATCAAGTCTACTCTGGTATCAAGTAAAATAATTGGGCCGTATAAGGATGACGCGACCATGCCTTGGGCCCAATTAGGATATCGTGACAAAAGGAACAAACATATAAAATAATTATCACTTATAGGTTATATTGATATTAAATAATATTTGGACATAATGATGCATTTCTAGATGTCGCTCTTATTTTATATTAATAATAAAATAATTTATTATTAATATGACCGGGTATTTTACCTATAGGGTCACACACATAGAGTAAGCCTATCAGAAAATGTTTTGTGAAACTAGGATTCAAAAATGATGCATATTATTACAATGATTAATCATGTTTTGCGAAAATGTTTTGTGAAACTAGGATTCAAAAATGAACAAGCATGATCATGTTGCTATTTTGGGTTATCGCATATGATGCATATTATTTCAATGATTAATCATGTATATGGTATGACCTCTGTTTTGGCATTAGACATATGTTTTTGAGTTATTGTTTGTAAATTGTATATGATGCATGTTATAGGGTTTCTCAATTTTAGTATGCATGTTGTTGCCATTTAAATTTGTATGATGTATGAGTTTATGCAATTTTCATATTTGGTATATGTTTTTACTCATATGATAGTCATCGTACAAATTATGAATCAATTGAGTTGATCTTCGAACATGAATGGTTCATGTTATGAGGTGTTGAGTGATAAGGTTTAAGTGTTAAACCTTGGCCGTTCCTTAATCTAGGGTTCAAGATTTGAAACCTAGACGGTCATCATGGAAAGGCATTGCATGTTGGCATTGGCGTAAGTTGAATTCTAGGTTTTAAAACCCTAGACGGCTGCCTCCATATGCCTTGACAGCTGTGTTGTGAAACATTCGCAATAAGGAATTAGGGTTTCAAAATGGTTGAAACCCTAGCCAAAATTTTAGAGCTGTTAATGGTCAGAGGGACGTTCTGACTAGGAAAGACTTGGTACTTAAGTGGTCATTCTCTGCGTAGCGCCTTATTACTGACCCCATGTGTTAATTACCCGTTTTAAAAATTAATTACTCCTTTAATGCTTTAAAATGGGTTAAAATCAATTAATTAAAACGTTGCATGGTGAATGGTTATGGTCTTAGTTATTTTATTTAAATACAGCCTGCGTGCTGTGCCTCTCTCTATTCTATTGTATTTCTTTTCTCAACCCTTCACTCGTATGTAAAATGAGTTTCTATTTAATCATGTAATCTTGATCGGGCCAACAGTTAGAAGAAAACCAAGGAGTGGTGACTCTAAGAGGATGATGGATTCAAGAAGTAGGACTTCATGAAGCCATGGCAATATAGTTCCTCTAGGTTTATTTTTTATTTGTTTTTCTTCTAGGAAGACCATAACCATCTCACAATTTCGTTTGCATGCTTTGGGGATAATTTTATTGCGTTAAAGCATTTAACAAAGACGATAATTTTAAAATAAATTAAAATCCCTCAAAATAATATTAAGTTATAAATGCCTTCCAATAAGTACACTCGTCAACACTAATGTCAATAAATAGTGGGTCTGCCAAAGCAGGGTACTATCATTTATATTAGTAAGACGCGATGGGATAATGGTAATATCCAAACTGCTTTATTAGGTTTTAACTTAACTAAGTTTTCAATTGGATTGAATATAACTTAGAGGCGTAAACATCAGGCTAAATATTCATAAGATGAATAACCCGTAATGGTTACTTAACCCAATGACTAAGAGTTGTAAAAAGATACAATTGGAAAAAGTTTCCTACCTAAATAACCAAGTATTAGATGATCAGCCAAAGCTGACTTAACACTTAGCAAAATATGGATCTTAGCCAACTAGAAAATCTTCCAACGGGATTCTCTGATTCGTGGAGGGTATTTTGTTTTGAATCAAAATAGTAGGAGACATATTTAATTTAAATGACCATAATTTAAATATGTTTTGAAAATGATACTTACTACATATTTTCTGTTTTAGATAACCATGACGTCAAACACACCTTTAAACCTTTGGTTGCGATCAATCCTAGACAAGGAAAAATTGTCTGGTTCTAACTTCCTTGACTGGTATAGAAACTTGAGGATTGTCCTCAAACAAGAGAAAAAGCAGTATGTCTTAGAAAGTCCAATTCTGGAACCACCTGCTGCAAATGCCTCTAAAGCTGACAAGGATGCTTATAAGAAGCATCAGCATGATACTTTAGATGTCCAATGCCTTATGTTGGCTACCATGTCTCCTGAGCTTCAGAAGCAACATGAGCACATGGAGCCTTTCAATATGATCAAAAACCTAAGGAAGCTATATCAAGGTCAAGCTGACCAAGAAATATATGAAGTTTCCTCAGCCTTATTTAGCTGTAGACTTAAAGAGAGAGGTTCTGTAGGACCTCATGTGCTTAAAATGATTGGTTACCTGGAGAATCTAGCTAGGCTAGGATTCCCCTTCCCTCAAAAGTTAACTACCGATCTCACTTTGAAATCATTACCTAACAGTTTTAAGCTAGTCATCATGAATTATAACATGAACGCATTGGACAAAACATTGCCAGAGCTACTCAATATGTTGAAGACTGCTGAGCCTAATATTTCTAAAGGAAAGGGCAAGGCCATAATAATGGTCAATTCTAGCAAAGGTAAAGGAAATGACATGTATAAAGGTAAAGGAAAGGCTGTTGCAGGAAATGGCAAGAAAAATTGGAAAGGTAAGGATAAGCCAAGTACATCAGCCTTAAAACCTGTGGGCGGAGTGGCTAAGGAAGGTAAATGTCACCATTATGGACAAAAGGGACACTAGAAGAGAAACTTTCCAAAGTACCTAGAAGAGCTTAAGAAGAAGGGAAGTGAGACTTTCACTTCAGGTATTTTTGTTATAGAAATTAACATGTCAACTTCAACATCATGGGTATTAGATACTGGATATAGATCTCATATTTGTCTTAATGTACAGGATCTAAGAAGGAGTAGGCAGTTGATGAAGGGCGAGGTAGACCTACGCATTGGAAATGGAGCAAGAGTTGCTGCATTAGCTATAGGGACTTAGTTTTTATCCATACCCTTAGGGTTAGTCCTTAAATTAGACAATTGTTATTTTGTTCCGGCAATAAGGAGAAACATTATTTCTATTTCTTGTCTTGATAAGAAAAGGTTTTTCTTTATAATAAAGAACAATAGTTGTTCTGTTTATTTAAATGACATGTTTTATTATTATACAAATTTGAGTAATGGACTTTATGTTCTAGATCTCGAAACCCCTATCTATAACATTAATACTAAAAGGATTAAAACAAATGATTTAAACCCAACTTATCTTTGGCATTGTCGCTTAGGACATATAAATGAGAAACGCATTTCTAAACTCCATCAAGATGGATATTTAGAATCTTTTGATTTTGAATCAATAGATACATGCAAATCTTGTTTATTGGGGAAGATGACTAAGACCCCATTTACCGGGAAAGGTGAAAGGGTGAATGATCTTCTTGGCTTGATACATAGTGATGTATGTGGGCCTATAGGGACAATGGCTAAGGGAGGTTTTAGTCACTTCATCACTTTTACTAATGATTTCAGTAGATATGGATTTGTGTTTCTCATTAAACATAAATCAGAATCCTTTGAAAAGTTCAAGGAGTTTAAACATGAAGTAGAGAACCAACTTGGCAAGATAATTAAAGTACTTCGATCCGATTGAGGTGGTGAATATTTAAGCCTAAAGTTTGATGAATATCTTAAAGAGTGTGGGATTATATCTCAACTTACTCCCCCTGGAACACCAGAATGGAATGGGGTTTCTGAACGGAGAAATAGAACCTTGTTGGACATGGTTCGATCAATGATGAGTCAAACTGACCTTCCTAACTCATTCGGGGAATATGCTTTGTTGACAGCAACTTTCACACTTAACCGTGTTCCATCAAAGGTTGTCATAAAGACACCATATGAGATATGGACTGGGAAATGACTTAGTATGTCTTTTCTTAAGATTTGGGGCTGTGAAGCTTATGTTAAGCATCAAAGTTCTGATAAACTCAAGCCCAAGTAAGATAAATGTCTTTTTGTGTGATACCCAAAAGAAACTAAGGGTTATTATTTTTACAATCCTACCAAGGGTAAAGTGTTTGTTGCTCAGAATGCTGTATTCTTAGAAAGGGAATTCATCTCTACAAGAATCAGTGGGAGGAAAGTAGAACTTGAAGAAATTCAAGACTCACAAGGCATTGAAGAGCCAATGGTGGAAATGGAGCAAGACCCACAAAATGTTGTGATAACACCAGCTCCAGTAGCACAAGACTTGCGTAGATCAGGTAGAATATGTCAACAACCTAAAAGATATGGATTTCTTGTAACTCAGGAAGGAGACGTATTCCTAATGGATCAAAATGAGACAACATCTTATGAAGAGGCCATTACAAGTCCAGAATCTGAGAAATGGCTAGAAGCCATGGAATCTGAAATGGACTCCATGTACACTAATCAAGTTTGGAACTTGGTTGGTGCACTTGAAGGGGTAAAACCTATAGGATACAAGTGGGTTTTCAAAAAGAAAACTGACATGGATGGTAATATAAGTACCTTTAAAGCAAGGTTGGTGGCTAAAGGTTTCAAGCAAATACATGGTATAGACTATGATGAAACGTTTTCCCCAGTTGCTATGCTAAAGTCTGTTCGGATTCTGCTTGCTTTGCTGTATACCATTATTATGAGATATGGCAAATGGATATCAAGACTGCTTTCCTTAATGGAAATCTTCTTGAGGAAGTGTACATGACACAACCCAAAGGCTTTGTTAAGCCTGAAGCATCCAGGAAGGTGTGCAAACTACAACGTTCCATATATGGACTTAAGCAAGCTTCCAGAAGCTGGAATCTTCATTTTGATTAAGTTGTTTAACAATTTGCCTTTACTAAAAATGAGGATGAACCATGTGTCTACCAGAAGGTTAGTGACTGCACAATTGTTTTTCTAGTCCTGTATGTTGATGACATACTACTCATTGGAAATGACGTTCCTAATCTTCAGTCTGTGAAGAGTTAGTTGGTAAGCTATTTTTCTATGAAAGACTTAGGTGAAATAACCTACATGTTGGGAATTAATATCTATAGAGATAGATCAAGAAAACTTGTTGGCCTAAGTCAGAATACATACATAGACAAAGTGTTAAAAAGGTTGAACATGCAAGATTCCAAGAAAGGAACTTTGCATATGGCTCATGGCATAAGCTTATTAAAAGCTCAATCTTCTTCCACTAAAGAAGAGAGAGAACGAATGAATAAGATTCCATATGAATCTGCTATTGGATCAATCATGTATGCCATGATATTTACCCTACCAGATGTCTTATACGCTTTAAGCATGACGAGTAGATACCAGTCTGATCCCGGTGAAAGTCACTAGACTGTTGTCAAGAATATTCTAAAGTACTTAAGAAAAACTAAGGATTCATTCTTGATATATGGAGGGGAAGAAGAGCTCATTGTAAAAGGTTACACTGATGCTAGCTTCCAAACTAATAAGGATGACTCAAGATCATAATCTGGGTATGTGTTTTGTCTAAATGGTGGCGCTGTAAGCTGGAAGAGTTCAAAGCAAGAGACAGTTATTGATTCTACTATAGAGTCTGAGTATATTGCTGCCTCAAATACTGCAAAAGAGGCAGTATGGATCAAGAAGTTCCTAACAGAACTTGGGATTGTTCCTAGCAATGTGGACCTTATAAGTCTCTACTGTAACAATAGTGGAGCAATCGCACAAGCCAAGGAACCTAGATCACATCAACGATCCAAGCATATACTTAGGTGATTTCATCTCATTCGAGAGATCCTTGATCGAGGATATGTAAAGATATATAAGGTGCATACTGATGAGAATATTGTTGACCCACTCACAAAACCTCTTACACAACAAAAACATGAGGGGCACACTAGATCATTAGGCATTAGGGAAATGTCTGATTGGCTCTAGCGCAAGTGGGAGATTGTTGGTGCATGCACTATGAGCTTTTATGCTTTTTCATTTGTATCATTTTTCTGCTTATCAATAAAATAAGTATTTCAGTTTAAAATTTTTTTAAAACGTATTTATCCTTAGAGTAATAGGTCATATGAAAGTTATTCCTAAAATGTCCCTAGTCAAGTATTTACAGGGGACATGTAAATACATTGAGACTAGTGTGTGAGCATACTGATGACTTGATCTCACACATCATAGATATAGATGATATCAAGTCTTCACAGGGGTACACATTAAGAGTAATGATGTACTGGACAGACCCACCATGAGAACGTTGCATGGATCGTTACATGAATGTCATAAACAATTCTCAATGTGATAAAGGTATATGTAGTCCTTCGACCTGAAGTCACTACGATTCCTACATGAGGAGTTTGTTGTTTTAATACAATTAAACGTCTTCTATAACAAGAGGACTATAAAGGTTGTGATTAGGTAATCAACAAATTATGTAGAGGGATGTGAGTGATGTAGATGAGATTTGTCTCTCCTATGTGACAAGAGTGATATCTATAGGCCACTTGATAGAGTAAGACTAAGGAAATGCATGGCCATGCTAGAAAGAATAAATATTAGATATTTATTCGGATCAAGTCTACTCTGGTATCAAGTAAAATAATTGGGCCGTATAAGGATGACGCGACCATGCCTTGGGCCCAATTAGGATATCGTGACAAAAGGAACAAACATATAAAATAATTATCACTTATAGGTTATATTGATATTAAATAATATTTGGACATAATGATGCATTGCTAGATGTCGCTCTTATTTTATATTAATAATAAAATAATTTATTATTAATATGACCGGGTATTTTACCTGTAGGGTCACACACACAGAGTAAGCCGATCAGAAAATGTTTTGTTTTATTTTAGTTGGACTAAAATAAAGCTATTGGGCCTAACTTATTTAGAATGGGTAAGAAGCCCGCTCTTTAGAGAGAACAAATTAGGTCAAACCTAAGCCTATAAATAGAGCATAAGATGCTCATAGGCTGTTCACTAAAGTGAGACACAAATTCACAAAAGTTGCAAGAGCTACACGCTGTCAAACTAGCATTTGGCAAGTGTTGTGATTCTAGTAGGAGTGCTCGTATGGACTCCTAAAGGACGAGGCTACGACTGCTTCGGTGTTCTTCAAGAGGTAATCCTAAAATGAATTTTTTGTGTGTGTGTTTGTCTTGTGCTTTGAAACATGGCGCTTTGCAAATCCTATAGGAATCCTTGTATTTTCGCTGCTCATGTACTAGGGATTCCTTAACATTTTCTTGGCCAATTGATGGCATTAGTATGCATGATGTTTGATTGATTGACTAATTTGTAAAGATTGCATATGAAGTTCATGCATAATTAAGGAACCAATAAGGTTAAAATGAGTTTTATGAGTTCTGGATAGTGTGTAGTGGTTCCAATAGCTTAAATACATGATTTGTGACTTATAGAAACTGGAACGGGTCAATTCCATTGAGAATAGACCCTTAAGTTACTCAAAAAGGCTCAAGAATGGACTAAACGCATTTATTTGCATAAGTTTCTCATTTTTTAGGATTTTTGAGTAAGGTGGGTGGCGACACGTCACAAACTTTGTATTTTAGTTGGTGTAAAAATTTGGTAGCGTTTGGAGTTGATATGAAAAAGTTAGGGGGTTGGAAGTCCAAAAATCATGTTTTTTCTGCATAAAAACAGCAATTGTGCTGTCTTGAATCGATTCAAGGATCTCTGAATTGATTCAAGAGGTGTTGGTTTCACTGTTTGGAGAGTCAGAGACGTTTGAATCGATTCATATGAGTTTGAATCGATTCAAGGGCCCCTGTTTTAACTAATTTTGGTTCCAGGAACGTTTGAATCGATTCATACGGGGTTGAATCGATTCATACGGGTTTGAATCGATTCAAGGGGTCCTGTTTTCACTGTTTTGGACTCCAAAACCATTTGAATTGATTTATGGGGTGCTTGAATCGATTCATGGCCCTGTTTTCACACTTTTTCCTCTGTTTTGGGGTACAATTGGTATTGTTTCACTATGATATGATTGTACAATGACCTACACGTATAATTAATACATTTTAACAATTCAATGGACCATCCTTTGACCTTCTACCACTCCCCTTCATTTTCTTAATGTAATTGTACACTTCCGCTACTCCTTGTTGATGATCATGAGATTGATCATCCAAGGTTCACTCTTGACTTAATTGTTCACCTTCTCATATCTTCATATATGAGATGGGTTATTAAAAAGGGTCCGGGGATTACTTGTTAAAGTTTTCATCTTACGATTTCTTCCATTCTTTAATTGTTTTAAATCGTGAAAAATTTATCCTGTCCAAATTTTATTTATTTAATTATCCCTTAATTTTCAGGGCGTGTCAACTTGGATCAGAGCATTGATTACTCATTGATGAATTATATGAGTTAAATGTTGTTGAAGGGTGAGTTCCCTTGTTAAAGTGAGGTTGTTTGTTATTGAAGTGTGGTTGTTTAGTGTTGAAATGTTGTTGTACCTTATGAGAGTGATTGTCACTTAATGTTGAGATGTTATTGTTATAGTTAAGCATTATTAAAGCTTAAATTGCTCACTACTTTATATTGTGGTTGATATTAAGCCCAGCCAGGCATTTCCTTTCCAATATTTACCTTCAAATTGTGAGTGCATTATGATGATACATATGTTAATGATTGATAAATATTGAGGAAAGAAACATAAGGTTTCTAAATGTATTTGTGTTGTGTGTTTAGATTGATTGATGCGGAATAGACGCAACATCGATGCAGCCGCTATGGCTGAAGCTTTTAACCAATTTACCGATATTCTTGAACGGCAACAACAACCCGTTGGTAAACCAAATCATGTTCTTGACCGATTCCTCAAGTGGAAACCTTCCGAATTTCATGGGGGTTATAAATCGGAAGACGCTTATGTTTGGATCCGTGACTTGGAGCGGATATTTGCTAGCATGGAGTGTACCGAAGCTCAAAAAGTCAAGTACACGGTATTTATGGTTCGAGATAAAGCTGAATCTAGGTGGATTCTTACTCGTGGGCGTATGATGGTGGCCCACACTCCTTTGAATTGGGAGAACTTTAAGGTAGAGTTCCTTAGGAAATACTTTCCCGAGAGTTACTGATGTAGAAGTTTCTTTAAGCTCTTTAAAAGGAAGATGGATCTTGGCTCCTTTCCTTGTTCTTCCTGTTGGAAATATGCACTAAAAGCCTATATAGGTCGCATCAGTTTGAATAAGTCATTTTTTGTTAAATAGTTTAACAACCTTTATTTATCCTTGGAGTAGTAGGTCATATGAGAATTATTCCTAAAATGCCCCTAGTCAAGTATTTATGTGGGGACATGTAAATACATTAAGACTAGTGTGTGAATATACTGATGATCTAATCTCACAGATCATGGATATAAATGATATCAAGTCTTCACACAGGTACACATTAAGAGTAATGATGTACTGGACAGACCCACCATGAGAACGTTGCATGGATCGTTACATGAATGTCATAAACGATTCTCAATGTGATAATGGTATATGTAGTCCTTTGACCTGAAGTCACTATGATTCCTACATAAAGAGTTTATTGTTTTAATACAATCAAACGTCTTCTGTAGCAAGAGGACTATAAAGGTTGTGGTTAGGCAATGAACAAATTATGTAGAGGGATGTGAGTGATGTAGATGGGATTTGTCTCTCCTATGTGACAGGAGTGATATCTATAGGCCACTTGATGGAGTGAGACTAAGGAAATGCATGGCCATGCTAGAAAGAATAAATATTGGATATTTATTCAGATAAAGTCTACTCCGGTATCAAGTAAAATAAATTGGACCGTACAAGGATGACACGACCATGCCTTGGGCCCAATTAGGATATTGTGACAAAAGGAATAAACATATAAAATAATTATCACTTATAGGTTATGTTATTAATAGATAATATTCGGACATAATGATGCATTGCTAGATGTCGCTCGTATTTTATATTAATAATCAAATAGTTTATTATTAATATACCCGAATATTTTACCTATAGGGTCACACACATAGAGTAAGCCCATCAGAAAATAGCTTTTTATTTTAGTTGGACTAAAATAAAACTATTGGGCCTAACTCATTTAGAATGAGTAAGGAGCCCACTCTTTAGAGAGGAAATTAGGTCAAACCTAAGCCTATAGATAGAGCATAAGATGCTCATAGGTGGCTACCCAAAAAGAGACACAAAATACGCAAAAGTTGCAAAAGCTACACGCCGTCAAACTAGCATTTGGAAGGTGTAGCATTTCTGGTGGGAGTACTCGTGTGGACTCCTAAAGGACGAGGCTACGATTGCTTCGATATTCTTTAAGTGGTAATCCTAAAATGCAATATTTTTTTTGTGTGTTTATCTTATGCTTTGAAACACGACGCTTTGCAAATCCTATGGGAATCCTTGTATTTCCGCTGCTCATACACTAAGGATTCCTTAATAGTGGTATCAGAGCCTGGTTGCAAAACCGTGTTTTGGGCAAACGTTTGTTTAAAGAACGTGTAAAAATAAAATAAATTTTTTTTACAAAAAGAATTGTAAAGGCTGAATCCTTTTGCAAAGGTTGCATCTTTTATTAGATATGTTGCAAAGGTTGCTTTTTAATGAGATATTATGTAAAGATTGCATTTTTATGAGATATGTTGCAAAGGTTACACCTTTTGAAAGCTAATATCAATTTATTTTTGTTTTATATATATTGATTACTTTTCTCAACATTTTAATTAAAGAACATATTTTTGGGATGTGCTTTATTATATGAACACGTTGTATGTTGCAATGGTGATTGTTTTATATGTGTTCTAATTATAAGGCATGTTTTATGTTTATTTAATTAAATTGAAATCAAGGGTTGTATGCAATGCACGTCTATATGCTTTCGTTTTTTTAATATGAATTGTTCATGTGAGATTCTCTTTAGAAAGTTTAAGAGTTAAACCCTAGCCGTAATGAAAACTAGGATTCAAAAGTTAAAACCTAGCTGTAACATCCCAGTTTTGAAATTAAATGCCGAATGAAGAATAAACCATTAAGACTTGATTTCAACTAGAAAATAACTGTTAATTACATTTAACTAAGTAGATTTAAGCCATTAAAATATGAAAATGGTGGTGGTCAGGGAATGGGGTGGAGTGCACGTGGCTGCTGGGCACACACTCTCCCATCCCACTCTTCTCTTACTATGCGCATGTACATATATATATAAAACGTGAGCCTTTGGTGATGAACACACTTACTATTTCTTCAGACTCCCTCCTCCATCACTTCATCCTCTACTTTCCTCTCTTCGTCTCCATCTTTCTTCTTCTTCCATCTTACTCTTCGCTCCTGGAGATCTTGATTCCAGTACTGGAGAACGGACCACACTTCATCCCAGAATCAGGCGCAGGATACGACAAAGCCAAGGAAGACCGAACAAACCAGGAGAAAGATGTCGGACCCAACGACAAGAACGGAAAGGTTTCTGAGGTTCTTCTAAGGTAGGGGGCGCTTGCATGTCGAATGCATGGTCTAAGAACGGTACCGGATGAACATATTGCTGAGTGTGGGTGTGTGTGTGTGCATGTATTTATGATCATTAAAACTGATGCATGGTTTAAGATTCTGATAATGATTTTTGTGGCGATGGTGTAGCCTGTTAGTAGATGATAATGATGGATGATATGCATAGATCTATTTTCTTGTCACTATGAAAAATATGTATGTGCATGCTCTTAATTGGATTGTTCAATGTTGTTAGTCTGATGACCGATTGTAACATGCGCTGGTGTGATTGACTGAATGATTACGAGTAGTGTGGGAAATCCGTTCTTGCTTAATGACTACGGCGAAGGTGTCCGTGGCACGATGATGTGTAATAATGAATGTGTTAGTTGCATGAGTGAGAGTGGGGTGACCCATAGGAGGTCAAGAACCCCAAGGGAAACGACTTCCAGTTACCAACCCTGGCTAGATCCCAATAGTGCTCGTGGTAGCCGTTGGAGCTAGAGAAGAGAGTCTCGAGACGCCGTGGGGAGGCCGGTGCCACCTGGTAAGAGCTGAGGGACGAGGGGCCAGAAGAAAAGGGGATCGTAACTGAGAGTCTTTACCCGAGTCGGATCCGCAGGCATGCATATAGAAATAAGGCTGATTGTGGTGGTGTATAAATCTATGTATGTATATGTGTATGATTTTGAATGCATGAATATATATATGGATGTGGAATAAACTCTGTGTATTATGTGTGTCATGAATGTTGTTTGAACTGTATGAACTTGGTTACTTGAGAAAGGTTGAATGATAGCAGGAGCGTGTACTGACGCTGATACCGAGTCTGTGAGTATCATTTTACATGTAAAAGCTCACCCCTGCAGTGGCCATTTTCAATGAATGTCTCTCGAGAGGAGGATCAGAAGCAGAGCTGGAATACTGGGCGGAGTGCTGATGCATTTGGAAGGCTTAATTAAGGCGTTGTTAGATTAAGCCCTGACTAGTTCATACCGGATGTTAATGTTTTGGGATGAATAGAATTTTATGGACAAGGAGAAATCCGATTTTGTGTTGTAAATATTGACATACACTCTTATATACATATGGATGTATGGTTTTGGTGTGTGTGATGCTATGTGCTGCCTTGTTTCATAATTGTGCTTTAATGGATACGCAGGGACAGTATGATTGAGCAGGTTATAGCCAAGTCTGAGTGAATCGAGAATTGTCTTAGGAAAATTTATGTCGGATACGTTGGGCAGAGTCGTACCCCGCCCGAAGTATGGGGACATTTCGCCCAAGCGAGAGGACTCGCGCTGGAGTGATGTAGTTGTTAGAATTAGACACCGTCCAATTATCTTTCCTATCCGTTGTGATGCTAACGCAATCCAGACCCCGGTGTTGACCCCTGATTTGGGCGTTGTGGTTGAGTCCGCCCAGGCGTTGTCATAATTAGTTGAGTTGGGCGGAATAGGTTCAGACCCCTCCTTCCTCCACAATCTACTACCGCATATGTATACTGTAACTTCCCGTTTTCCCGTGTGAAGTGCGAGCGTGAGGATTTACCGAGCGAACCCTTGTCCATGTCTGATTGAGGAATTACCTTGTATTTGTGTTGAAGAGGCGTAGTGCAGATTTCGTTTAGGCGGTGTCATACCTCGCCCTGGAGTCCGCCCAGGACAATCATACCCCGCCTAGCCAAGTAGGATGATTCGAACTCCGCCCTTCCACCGAATGCTACGCGTGTGAATGTATTAACATCTTCCCTTTTTCTATTTCCTCCTATTGAGTGACCAGTGTTACTCGGAGGGAAGCCTCCTTGTGAAATCTCCTCTATCCGCTGCTGCATTACCATACTCCGCCTGGACGGTGTCAGACCCCGTCTAAGCGAACAAACGGTGTTGTGTAATCCGCCCTGGTGCTGGTGTGTTACGATAAACCCATTAAGCCGGCCCCAGTTTTAGCTTCTCTGTAGGTTGCTATATGCGCGTGAATGCTCCTCGTTTCCCCCCTTGCCTGCTCCCTTCTATATCAAATGTTACGTGACTATTTTGTGAAAAATTTTCTCATATTTTTGGAATTATTAGTTGCAAATAATAAGGTGTTACACTAGCCATAATGGTATTTTATTTATTTGTAAATGTTACAAATAAAATATTTGATTTTAATATTATATTTTAAATTCGATTTGCAAAAGTTGCAAATCAAATGTTAATTGTTTGTTAAATTTAAAGTTTTGTAAGAGTTACAAATTTAAATAATTTATTCTTATTAATTTTAATAGGATTTGCATCGTTTGTGATCTTTTTAAAATTAATGTGATTTGTAAGAGTTACAAATTTAAATAATTTATTCTTATTAATTTTAATAGGATTTACATCATATATGATCTTTTTAAAATTAATGTGATTTGTAGGAGTTACAAATTTATTCATATTTATTAAATTTAATATGATTTGTAATTGTTACAAATAGAAGATAAGATCTTTATTAAACTTAATAATTTTAAAATCAAATATTTAATCCTTAATAAATTTGATAGAATTTGTAAAAGTTACAAATTAAAGATAAGATCTTTATCAAATTTAATAGGATTCAAAATAAAATATCTTGAACTCTAGAAATAAGGTCTAAAATTTAAACCTTGATCGTTCTTAAAAAATAGGATAATTGTTGAGACTCTAGAGATAAGGTTTAAAAGTTAAACCTTGACTATTCCTATTTTAGGATAATTGTAAGGGTCAAAAGATAAGGTTTAAAAGTTAAACCTTGGCCGTTTCAAAATTTAAGATTTCAAATTGTTTGAAATCATAACCGAATATTTTGAGCTGTTAATGGTCAGTGGGACGTTCTGGCTAGGAAAGACTTAGTACTTAACTGGTCACTCTGGACCTACCTCTCTTTCCTGGGAACTAACCTTATTATAGTACTAAATTTTTAGGTTGGAACACCCCTTGACCCTGTCTATTGAACGGTCAACGAAGCCGCCAAACTTCTTTGCGTAGTTTTGCTTTTATGACCCCGTGTGTTTTATTATGTGTTTTAATATTTATTTTATTTTAAATACAATTGATTACTCTATTAATTGATTAATTAACACGTCCAACGGTGAAGAGTTATGGTCTTAGATTTTTTTATTTAATGTTAAATACAACCTACATGTTGTGCCTTTCTCTATTCTTAAATTTCTTCTCTCAACCCTTCACTCGTATGTAAAACGAGTTTTCTTTATTACATTGTAATCTTGGAAAAGCCAACAAGGTGGAGACCTAGAAGAAACCTAGGGTGGTGACTCTTGGTGGATATGACCTTGAAAGGAACAAAGGAGTGGTGACTCCAGGATGATTTTGGTGGTATCAAGAAGTAGGACTTCATGAAGTCAAGACACCATAGTTCCTTTAGGTTTATTTTATTTTATTTTCTAGGAAGATCATAACTATCTCACAATTTTATTGCATGTTTTGGGGTTTTATTTTACGTTAAAGCGTTTAATGAAAATTGGTAATGAACAATAAGAAAATTGAAATCCCTCAAGCCCGACAATCATACCTTCTAATAAGTAATAACGTCTAACTTGATATAGATAAAGTGTAGGTCATGTCATAGTTGGGTGCCTTTATTTATATTTAGAAGGACATGATTGGATAATTGGATTATCCAAGTATAACTTAATAAGTTTTATTCAAATAGACATTTTTCAATTGGATTGGAAAAGCCTAAAGGTATGAACAGTCTAAAACGCGTTCTAATAAACAACAGTCATCAATGCTAGTTTCAATAAAGTGTAGGTTCTGCCAAAGCAGGGTGCTTTTATTGATATTAGTAAAGGATGATGGATAATTGGATTATCCAACCATTTGTTATTGAACTTATCTAGGTAAATTTAATCAGATTGAAGAACCTAGAAGCGTTAATATTAAGTTTAAACGCCTTCTAATAAGTAACACTCGTCGAGACTAATGTAAATAAATAGTGGGCCTGCCAAAGCAGGGTGCTATCATTTATATTAGTAAGGCGCGATGGGATAATTGTAATATTCAAATTTTTTTATTAGGCCTAAACTTAACTAAGTTTTTCAATTGGATTGAAAATAACTTAGAGGCGTAAGGATTGAGCTTAAATTCATAAGATGAATAAGGGTAAAGAGTTACCCACTCAATCATCCAAGAATTGCATGAGATGCAATTAGAAATATGTTTCCTACCTAAATAACCAAGGGTTGGGCGATCAGCCAAAGCTGACTTAACACTAGGCTAAATATTGATCTTGGCCCACTAGAAAAATCTTCCATTGGGATTTTTTATGATTCAGTGAGGGTATTTGTTTTTGAATCAAAATAGTGGGAGACAACATATTTATTTAATGACTAAAATTTAAATATGTTTTTAAATAGAATTTATAGATTTGCATGTAATTTCTTTTAGAATAACCATGACAAACTAAATATTGTTTTGTTGCAATCTGTCCTTTGGAAGGACACTTTATTTGGAAAAATGCCTAGATAAATATCGAGACTTGAGAATTATCTTGAATAAAGAGGAAGCGGTAGTGTGTCATGTTTGGCTTATATATGATCTATGGTTGGGTCTTGAGTACCTTATAGAGTCTGCATAAACTCTGAGCAGTAAAAGGCACTATGAATATATGTGAGATATACGATATAATCGTATACAGACTCTATTAAGGTCGAGTTGGTCTGGAAGTCTAAAAGGTGATCAAGAAAGGAAATTGTTTCCAGTTTTAGCCAAATAAGACATTGAAATAATTTGTCTAAAGAACTTGAAGGAGTTCAAAAGAAAGGGAAGTAAGACTTCCACCACAGGTCATGTTATAGAAGTCAAGTTATTTTACTTCACTAACATTAGTATCAGATACTAGTAGTAGATCTCAATTTTGAAAGATCAAGGAAGTAGATCACTTGTTAAGGGTGGAGAAATCTGTGTAAAATTGAGCAAAAGTTGCTACAATAAAGATAAGATCTTTACCTATTGGGCTAGTTAGTGAACTAGACATTGTGCATATTGTTTCTTGTTGGACAAGAAATGTTTTTTATATAAAATAACTTTATTTATTCAAAAGGATGTTAATGCACAATTGAGTAATGGATTCCACATCCTAACTCTCAAAATACCCATCTATAACATAACTATCAAAGTAGGTTAAAATAAGTGATTTTGAACCTTACTTACATGGTATTGTCTCCTAAGGCAAATGAATAAGAAACATATTTCTAAATACCATTAATGTGTTTATATAGACTCTTTTGATTTTAAAATCAATTGAGACATGTAAATCTTATTTATTGGAGAGATAGTTGAGACCTCATTAAAAAGTGAAACAAGAGTAATCTATTATCTAATATATGACGATGTATATGGTCCTATTGGAGCAATAACTAGATATGTTTTTCAATACTTCAACATACTAATTGAAAAGTCAATGAGTATATGTAACATCCCGATTTAAAACGAATTACCGAGTGAAATTGAGCCATTAGAATAATTATAAAAGTGGAGAGTTACTTGTCAATTATAATTAATTTAATTAGTTCAACTTTGGAAATGATGGCTGAGTAATTGTGAAAGCTGGCCGCTTGTGAGTGGTGGCTGTCGTGAGTGGACTGCCAATTCACGCTTTCCCACCCCACTTCTCTTCTCTTCTCTTCATACGTATATATATATATATATCCTGGCCACAGTTGATATGCATTCCTTTTCAAAATTCCTCTTCTGCTACCTCTTTCTCCTAGTTCTTTCTTCTTTTCCTCGTCGTTCCCTGTTCCCTGTTCTCTATTCTCCATTTCTGGAAACCCATGAAGACGGTGCTGCAGAAGACTCAGAGTTCCTCCTGTTGGTGAAGGACGACCACCGAAGTAGAAGGGAGTAGCTTTCTGTTCCCGAGCCGATTGTAGAATACGACCGCGTCGAAGGGAGACTGAACAAGGCAAACAGACCAGCGTATCGAACGTCAGGAAACAGAGGAGCTTCCCGAGTCCCTTCTGTAGGTAGAGGGCGCTTGCATGTCAAATGCATGGTTCATGAACGGTACCGGGCAAATGTATTGCTTAAAGTGTGTGCATGTATCTGTGACGATTGTGTGTGTGATGTATAATTATTGATCCTTGGATTCTATGTGTATGTTAGTAGCATCTTGTTAATAGTTATACAATATTGTGCATGCTAGTATGATTGACGAGTAAATGTAGGAACTATGTTGAATCAGTTTCTACTTTGATGGTTACAAAGAATGCGTCGGATGAGTGATGATGCTTGCTGACAGAATGCATAAGCTGCATATGTAGGAATGGGGTGACCCGTGGAAGGTCAGGAACCCCGAAAGAATGATTTCCAGCTACAGGCCTTGGCTAGATCCTGTGAGGGCTCGTGGTAGCCGTAGGAGCTAGAGATAAGTCTCGAGACGTCAATAGGAGACCGATACCACGCGGAAAGAGCTAATGGACGAGAGGCCAGTAAGGGGGACCTGTAACTGAAAGTCACTGCCTAAGTCGGATCTGCAGGCATGCATGTAGATATGATGTTGATTAGGATAGTACGCGTGGTATGACTTGGGGCAATAAGAATGAATTCCGAGTGAGTCGATGCATGTGATTGTGTAAATGAGAATGAACTTCACGTAATATGTATGTGAATGTATGTTATTGTTATTATTCTGATCTGCATGGCCTTATTTTAATCTGAATGTGACTGAGTGATTATGGGTGTACGTACTGATTCTGATACCGAGTCCCTGACTGTCATTTTATATGTAAATGCTCACCCTACTGTGGCTATACTTTTTAATGAATGTCTCTCGGAATGAAGGATGAAGGAGGAGCTGAATGCCGAGTGAAGTGCTGGTGCATTGTGGAAATTATGTGTCCATGTATATGCTGTGTATATGCCTTGTTAAGCCTTGGCCGGCTCGTATTTCAGTCGTAGGCTCTTATACTAGAACTTGAACCCTCTTGGGTAGAAGTCGTGACCTTGTGCCTGTAATTATTTACATCCTTTTATACCTATCATACTGCGTGTTGCTCTATCTTGCGTGAATGATCCTAGTAATATATGTATATGTACTTACTGAGTGTGTGAGGTTGGTATGGCCATGGGTAGAAATGGGATTAAGAGTTGATGGGGAAGTGAGACAATGATTTATTCTGAGTTCCGAAGAGTTAGGGTATTACCGAGTGAATGAGAGCACGGATCACCGAGTGAGGATCGATCTAGGTACTTCCTGAGTGATAACTGTTAAGATTTTCCGAGAGTAGAATAATTAGTAATTACCGAGCGAGAATCCGCCGAGTGAAGGTTTCCCGACAGAAAGGCGTCACCTAAGGCTTAAGTGGACCCCGTTGTAATAGATTATTAGTAGTGAGGGAATCTGAGTGAATCTTGACTTAACAGGATAGCTAAAGCGGAAAAGTTATGGTTACCGAGTGAAAAATGAATGAATAATCCAAGTGGGGTAGAGCCTAAGTATTTCCGAGCGGTACCTGGTTAATCCGAGTGGAGGACCCTCATTTCCCGAGTAGAACCCTTGAGTGATCCTCTTCTGAGAGGGAAGTTAGTGTAGTGGTTTAGAGTGGAATGGAATCTAAGTGTATGATAATCCGAGTGAATGATGTAAATTCCGAGTGGATTAGCTATTATTTTCCGAGTGAATGAGTCGTATGATAACTCTGGGTCCCGAGTGCCTGTATAGCTGAGTGTAGTTCTCGCTCAGCGAATGAAGGATTCGCCGCAGTGAGTGTACGTTGTCCGGCCTGAGCGTTTCTTCTCCGCTGGCAGCCTCTTGAGTCGGTTTTACTCCTCTTGCTTCCTTTCCACTATTCTTTCTTGTCGGTTCTCCTTGGTTTATTTGGGAAAAATTTCCTCAGTTTTATTAATTATTTATTTACTAAATTAGGGTGTCTCATTTTGGTATCAGAGCAGACCGAAAAGTCCAAGGCCAAGGTGTGCTTACCGAGTGTAAGCGGCTGTATGTGTTATGACCGAGTGGTCATCATTATTGTGATATTATGATTGAATATGATTGATGTTGAGGTATTGATTTGGGAATAGGAGGTAACTTCTCTCTTGGTTCGATTGATTGCATGATGTATATATATATATAAATAAATGGTATAATGTGCTATAATCAGTAGGTATGGGGATGAGATTCGATCGGAAAAGTGTAACCTTGTAAACTTATCCTTGAAGGGGTGTTAATTTCAGGATAAGTTATGGCGAGTCGTCAAAGCATGGAAGCCATAGCCACGACATTCCAACGTTTTGCTGACGTATTTGAGAGGCAAGGCCAGCCTCGAGCTGAAGAAGGCCAAGTGTTGGACCACTTCCTGAAGAGGAAGCCGAGTGAATTTCAAGGAGGACGTAACCCTGAGGCAGCTTACAAATGGACTCAAGAGTTAGAGAGGATTTTTGGGGGCCTCCACTGCACCGAGGCCCAGAAGGTGGAGTGCGCGGTGTACATGCTCAGGGACGAAGCAGAGAACTGGTGGAAGATAGCCAGAAACCGACTGACTGACGATGATACCCAGCTGACCTGGGAAAATTTCAAGACATGCTTCTTAGAGAAGTACTTCCCCGACACAGTAAGGAGTCGGAAGGAATTGGAGTTTATGGAGCTGAAACAGGGTTCCATGTCTGTAGAAGAATATGCGGCCAAATTTGAAGAGTTGTGTCTGTTTTATCCACCCTTCCAACAACCCGGGACTGAGAGTTCCAAATGCCTCAAATTCGAGAATGGACTGAGATCGGACATCAAAAGGGCTTGCAGATATCAGGAAATTAGGAGCTTTCCGGTACTGGTGAATAAATGCAGGATCTTTGAAGAGGACGACAAGGCCCACTCGGGCCAGAACAGTAGGGTAGGTCCCTCCTTGAGGCCTCAACAGTCACGCTTTAAGAGGCCGGGTAACATTGGAAGAAATGGACCCTTTACTAGATATAAGGATCGCAGTAACCAAGGGAGACAGATGAGTGGACGTCCAAAATATCGTAAGTGTTTTAAGTATGGTGGCCACCACTTTGCTCAGAATTGCGATAGTGAAGATGTCAAGTGTTTTCATTGCAAAGAGAAGGGGCACATTCGCCCTGACTGCCCCTAACTCCGCCCAACAAGTGCCAATGTACGCTAAGGAGCCTTCCAAGAGAGGAGCCGTGGAAATGATGGTCAAAGCTCAGGGGCGGAAGCCACAGAGCCAGAGGAAATATGATGTTTGCCCCAAACAACTGGAGGAGAAACACCGACCAACCCGCTGCTGGAAGAGTCTACGCCATCAGTGCTGAGGAAGCAACACAAGCGAACGACTTAGTGCAGAGTAAGTGCCTACTCGGTAAATATACACTTAGTGTAATTTTTGATTCTGGAGCCACCCACTCCTTCATAGTTGATGATTGTGTAAGACGTTTGAGATTACCGACTGTGGATATGGACCGGACCTTGGAAGTGGCCAACCTGACTGGCCCTAAGGTGTTGACATCATCGATGTGTAAAGACGTAACGTTTGTATTGGGCGATCGGAGTTTTACCTTCGATCTGGTGTGCGTACCTCTGAAGGACCTTGACATGGTACTCGGTATAGATTGGCTCTCAGCCAACAAGGTGTTGGTGGACTGCAGAAACCAGAGGATAATCTTTCCGAGGCAGAACCATGAGGACTACACGGTACAAGGTATAGCTCAGCTGTTTATGATGCTTTGTTTAACTGAGGGTGAGAGTAGAACCCGAGTGAACGATATTCCGACTGTCTGTGAGTTCCCAGAGGTGTTTCCGAAAGATGTGTCGGGTGTCCCTCTGAGTAAAGAAGTCGAATTCTCTATAGACCTGATCCCTAGAGCCGAGCCAGTCTCCAGTGCACCTTATAGAATGTCCCCAACAGAATTGACTGAGCTGAAAAAGCAGGTGGATGAGTTACTCGGAAAACAATTCATTAGGCCGAGTGTGTCACCGTGGGGTGCACCTGTACTACTTGTTAAGAAGAAGGATGGCAGCATGAGACTATGCATAGACTACCGACAGCTAACCAAACTCACGATTAAGAATCGATACCCGTTGCCCAGGATCGACGATCTGATTGACCAACTGCGTGGTGCTTCAGTCTTCTTGAAGATCGATTTACGGTCGGGATACCACCAAATCCAGGTGAAGGACTCGGATATTCCCAAGACTGCCTTTAGGACTCGGTATGGCCACTACAAGTATGTAGTGATGCCGTTCGGTGTAACAAATGCACCTGCCATATTCATGAATTACATGAACAGCATATTCCACCCGTACTTAGACCGATTCGTAGTAGTTTTTATTGATGATATCTTAGTCTACTCCAAGACCTCTGATGAGCATGAAGAACACCTCCGAGCGGTACTTCAAGTTTTGAAGGAGAAATAGTTGTTTACAAAATTTTCAAAGTGTGATTTCTGGATGGATAAGATCCACTTTCTCGGACATGTGATTTCCAAGGAGGGTGTCTCGGTAGACCCTTCAAAGGTGACAGCTATAATGGCATGGGAGAGACCCGAGTCGGTCTCAGAGATAAGGAGCTTTATGGGCCTGGTTGGTTATTATAGGCGGTTTATTGAAGGTTTTTCTAAGCTCGCTTTGCCACTGATTAAATTGACCCGGAAAAACGTTCCCTTCGTGTGGAGTTCCGAGTGCGAGAGCAGTTTCCGAGAGCTAAAAGACAAATTGATGACCGCTCCAGTATTGGCATTGCCTAACTTACAAGAGAGCTTCGTGGTTTATTGTGATGCATCAGGACTCGGATTGGGATGCGTGCTGATGCAGAAAGACCGAGTGATAGCTTATGCCTCTCGGTAATTGAGGCCTCACGAACAGCATTACCCGACTCATGACTTGGAATTGGCAGCCATGGTCTTCGCGTTAAAAATATGGAGGCACTACTTGTACGGTTCTAAGTTCGAAGTTTACAGCGACCACAAGAGCCTTAAATATTTATTCGACCAGAAGGAGCTGAACATGAGGCAGAGGAGATGGATGGAATTTTTAAAGGATTATGACTTCGAACTGAAGTACCATCCAGGTAAGGCAAACGTTGTGGCCGACGTGTTGAGTCAGAAATCCCTCCATATAGCAGTGATGATGGTGAAGGAAGTGGAATTGTTGGAACGGTTCCGAGACATGAACTTGCAGGTTGACATCCCCTCTTCTCAGAAAATGACAATCGGTACGTTGAGAATTGCCAATGAATTCCTGAAATCCGTGTACAAGCAGCAGCAGTCAGATTCCTACTTGGCTAAAATGAAGGAGACTCTGGCCAAGGGAAAGGATTTGTCCTTGACCGAGGGATCGGATAGAATTTTCCGAGTGAAAAATAGAATATATGTACCGGGTGGAGGAGAATTAAGGAGAATGGTGCTTGATGAAGCCCACAAGAGCCTACTCAGTATTCACCCGGGTACCACGAAGATGTACCAGGATCTAAGGACACGATTCTGGTGGCCCGGATTAAAGAGGAATGTGGCAGAATATGTGGCTCGGTGTATCACTTGTCAAAAATCAAAAGTCGAGCACCAGAAGCCATATGGTGCATTGCAACCCCTGGAGATTCCCGTATGGAAATGGGACTCAATTGCCATGGACTTTGTCATGGGATTGCCAAAAAACCAAGCGGGCCATAATACGATTTGGGTCATTGTTGACCGACTGATGAAGGGTGCACACTTCCTACCTGTGAACATGAAGTACCCGTTGCATAAGTTAGCTCGGATTTACATTCACGAAATTGTTCGACTACATGGTATACCGACTTCTATCATATCGGATAGGGATCCAAGGTTCACGTCCCGGTTTTGGACCAGCCTGCACCAGGAAATGGGTACTAAACTTTGGCTAAGTTCTGCCTACCACCCCCAATCGGATGGACAATCTGAGCGAACGATCCAATGCTTGGAGGACTTGCTGAGGGCGTGTGTGTTGGAGCACGATGGAGATTGGGAGCAGTACCTTCCCCTGATCGAGTTTACATACAACAATAGCCACCACAGCAGTATTGGCATGGCGCCCTACGAAGAACTATATAGTCGAAGATGCCGAACCCCACTCTGCTGGTCAGAAACGGGTGAGAGTCTACTATTAGGACCAGAAATTGTGAAGCAGACTTCAGAACAGATCCGAGTGATAAGGGAAAAGATGAAGGCGTCTCAGGATAAGCAGAAGAGCTACCACGATAAACGAACCCAACCACTGGAGTTTTCAGTCGGAGACAGAGTGTTTCTAAAGACTTCACCAAGCAAGGGGGTCGGGCGAGCCTTGAAAGGGGGAAAGCTGAGCCCCCGATACATTGGGCCTTATGAGGTATTAGAGCGGATCGGCCCCGTGGCATACCGAATAGCATTACCGACTCACTTATCCCGGTTGCATAACGTGTTTCATGTGTCTCAATTAAGGAAGTACTTACACGATTCCACTCACACGATGCCGGATGATGAAGTTGAGATTAAACAGGACCTCACCACTGTGACTATACCGACTAGAATAGTGGACCGATCGGTAAAGCGTTTAAAGAGTAAAGATGTACAACTGGTTGAGGTAGAGTGGCAGTAGGACGGGTATACCTCTTATACCTGGGAACGCGAGGATGCCATGAGGCAGCAGTACCCCGAGTTGTTTGATCAAGGTAAGTTACCGATTGAATTTCGAGGACGAAATTCTTTTGAGAGGGGGAGAACTGTAACATCTTGATTTAAAACGAATTACGGAGTGAAATTGAGCCATTAAAATAATTATAAAAGTAGAGAGTTACTTGTCAATTATAATTAATTTAATTAGTTCAACTTTGGAAATGATGGCTGAGTAATTGTGACAGCTGGCCGCTTGTGAGTGGTGGGTCTCGTGAGTGGACTGCCAATTCACGCTTTCCCACCCCATTTCTCTTCTCTTCTCTTCATACGTATATATATATATATATCCTGGCCACGGTTGATATGCATTCCTTTTCAAAATTCCTCTTCTGCCAGCTCTTTCTCCTAGTTCTTTCTTCTCTTCCTCGTCGTTCTCCTTCTTCTTCCCTGTTCCTTGTTCTCTATTCTCCATTTTTGGAAACCCACGAAGACGGTGCTGCAGAAGACTCAGAGTTCCTCCTGTTGGTGAAGGACGACCACCGAAGTAGAAGGGAGTAGCTTTCTATTCCTGAGTCGATTGTAAAATACGACCGCGTCGAAGGGAGACTAAACAAGGCAAACAGACCAGCGTATCGAACGTCAGGAAATAGAGGAGCTTCCCGAGTCTCTTCTGTAGGTAGGGGGCGCTTGCATGTCAAATGCATGGTTCATGAACGGTACCGGGCGAATGTATTGCTTAAAGTGTGTGCATGTATCTATGACGATTGTGTGTGTGATGCATAATTGTTGATCCTTGGATTCCATGTGTATGTTAGTAGCATCTTGTTAATAGTTATACAATATTGTGCATGCTAGTATGATTGACGAGTAAATGTAGGAACTATGTTGAATCGGTTTCTACTTTGATGGTTACAAAGAATGCGTCGGATGAGTGATGATGCTTGCTGACAGAACACATAAGCTGCATATGTAGGAATGGGGTGACCCGTGGAAGGTCAGGAACCCCGAAAGAATGATTTCCAACTACAGGCCTTGGCTAGATCCTGTGAGGGCTCGTGGTAGCCGTGGGAGCTAGAGATAAGTCTCGAGACGTCAATGGGAGACCGGTACCACGCGGAAAGAGCTAATGGACGAGAGGCCAGTAAGGGGGACTTGTAACTGAAAGTCACTGCCTAAGTCGGATCCGTAGGTATGCATGCAGATATGATGGTGATTAGGATAGTAGCGTGGTATGACTTGGGGCGATATGAATGAATTCCGAGTGAGTCGATGCATGTGATTGTGTGAATGAGAATGAACTTCACGTAATATGTATGTGAATGTATGTTATTGCTATTATTCTGATCTGCATGGCCTTATTTTAATATGAATGCGACTGAGTGATTATGGGTGTGCATACTGATTCTGATACCGAGTCCCTGACTGTCATTTTATATGTAAATGCTCACCCTATTGTGGCTATACTTTTCAATGAATGTCTCTCGGAATGAAGGATGAAGGAGGAGCTGAATGCCGAGTGAAGTGCTGGTGCACTTTGGAAATTATGTGTTCATGTATATGCTGTGTATATGCCTTGTTAAGCCTTGGCCGGCTCGTATTTCAGTCGTAGGCTCTTATACTAGAACTTGAACCCTCTTGGGTAAAAGTCGTGACCTTGTGCCTGTAATTATTTATATTCTTTTATACCTATCATACTGCGTGTTGCTCTATCTTGCGTGAATGATCCAAGTAATATATGTATATGTACTTACTGAGTGTGTGAGGTTGGTATGGCCATGGGTAGAAATGGGATTAAGAGTTGATGGGGAAGTGAGACAATGATTTATTCTGAGTTCCGAAGAGTTAGGGTATTACCGAGTGAATGAGAGCACGGATCACCGAGTGAGGATCGATCTAGGTACTTCCCGAGTGATAACTGTTAAGATTTTTTGAGAGTAGAATAATTAGTAATTACCGAGCGAGAATCCGCCGAGTGAAGGTTTCCCGACAGAAAGGCGTCACCTAAGGCTTAAGTGGACCCCGTTGTAACAGATTATTAGTAGTGAGGGAATCTGAGTGAATCTTGACTTAAAAGGATAGCTAAAGCGGAAAAGTTATGGTTACCGAGTAAAAAATGAATGAATAATCCAAGTGGGGTAGAGCCTAAGTATTTCCGAGCGGTACCTGGATAATCCGAGTGGAGGACCCTCATTTCCCGAGTAGAACCCTTGAGTGATCCTCTTCTGAGAGGGGAGTTAGTGTAGTGGTTTAGAGTGGAATGGAATCTAAGTGTATGATAATCCGAGTGAATGATGTAAATTCTGAGTGGATTAGCTATTATTTTCCGAGTGAATGAGTCGTATGATAACTCTGGGTCCCGAGTGCCTGTATAGCTGAGTGTAGTTCTCGCTCAGCGAATGAAGGATTCGCCGCAGCGAGTGTACGTTGTCGTATGATCCACCTGAGCGTTTCTTCTCCGCTGGAAGCCTCTTGAGTCGGTTTTACTCCTCTTGCTTCCCTTCCACTATTCTTTCTTGTCGGTTCTCCTTGGTTTATTTGGGAAAAATTTCCTCAGTTTTATTAATTATTTATTTACTAAATTAGGGTGTCTCAGTATAGATTTATGTAACATAAGTTAGAAAGTCTTTGAAAAGTTCAAAGAATTCATAATGAAGTGAAAAACCAAATTGGCAAGACAATTAAAGCTCTTGATTAGATCAAGATAGGAAATAATTTGAGCTACAAGTTTGATAACTATCTAATAGAGTGGGAGATTACCTCTTAACTCATTCCTCATGGAATGCCATAACGACATCTCTACGGGGAAAAGTCAAACCTTGTTAGACATAGTTTGATTATTGATGATTATCAAACATCTCTAACTCCTTCAATATTCCTTTATTAACAAAATTTCCACACTTAACCGTGTTCTATCTTAGACTTCTTAAAGAAATCATATATGATATAGACTAGGAAGAAACCTAGTATGTCTTTACTAATAATTTGGAATTCTATAGAGCATCTAACTCTGACAAGGTCAGATCCAAATTGGATAAATATCTTCTGTTTGATACCCAAAGAAAGCTAAGGATTATCATTTCTATAATCCATCTGAGAACAAAAGGCTTGTTGCTTAGAATGTTGTATTCTTGAATAAGAGTACATCTCTTAAAGAATCAGTGGGAGGATAGTAGAACTTGAAGAAATTCAAGTATCACAAAGCATTCAAAAGTCAAGGATGGACTTAGAGCATAAATCACAAAATGTTATGACATCATTAGCTCTGGTAGCACAAGACTTGCGTAAGATCAAATAGGATATATAACCAAATCTGAAAGATATGGAGATCTTATAAATAAAGAAGGAGGCATATTGCTAATTGATCAAGTTTCTTATGAAGAGGCCAATGCAATTTTAGATTCTAAGACATGGCATAAGACCATGGGATTTGAAAGGCGCTCCATGTATATTAACAAGGTACGAATCTTAGTTGACGCACCTAGAAGGTAAAACCTATAGGATGCAAGTGGGTTTTCAAAAGGAAAACTAAACATGTATGGTAATAAAAGTACCTTTAAAAGCAAGATTGACAAAATTCAATTAGCTTAAAAACCATTTAAATCCTGCTTATTATAGCAGTATACCACCATTATGAGATATGGTAGATAGATGTCAAGATAGAAATCATCTTAAGGATGTGTATGTGACATAACCTAAAGGCCTTTTATGCCTGAAACATCTAGAAAGGTATGTTAACTGCAAATGTTCTATTTATGGACTAGAGCAAGCTTTTAGAAGCTAGAATCTTCATTAAAGAATGAAGATAAATCTTATGACTATAAAAAGGTTAGTAACTGCACAATTATAGTTCTAGTATTACATGTGGAAGACATGCTTCTTTTAGAACTAATAATATTCTCATTCTATAGTCAAGAGTATCCTTAAACACTTAAGAAGGACTAAGGATTTGATCTTGATAAATAGAAGATGAGCTCATTGTAAAGGTTACATCGATGTCAATCTTTTGATTAATTTGAAGATTGCAATCAAAATATATATGTTATCAAGACGGTTACGATGTATGCTTGAAAGGTTCAAAGCAAGAAACAACTGTTGGTTCTACTAACAAATCTAAGTATCTTGCTATGTTAAATTACAAAAGAAGTCAATTTACATTTAATCATTCCAAATGTTTTGTATCCTATGAGTTTCCACTGTGATGACAATGGAACCATAGAACAATATAAGGAAGTGGATTAATACAAGCATATACTTAAATAGTTCCATCTTTGGAAGATGTGAAAATATGCAATGTGCATACCAACAAAATTGTAGGGAACCCACTAGTAAAACCGCTTACGTAGTAAAAGCATAAGGGCACTGTAGACGTCATTGGGCATTAACCTTATCGGCTCTAAGTGCAAGTGGGAGATTGTTGGAAATATGCACGAAAAGCCTATATAGGTCGCATCAGTTTGAATAAGTCATTTTTTGTTAAATAGTTTAACAACTTTTATTTATCATTGGAGTAATAGGTCATATGAGAAATATTCCTAAAATGTCCTTAGTCAAGTATTTATGTGGGGACATGTAAATACATTAAGACTAGTGTGTGAGTGTACTGATGATCTGATCTTACAGATCATAGATATAAATGATATCAAGTCTTCACACAGGTACACATTAAGAGTAATGATGTACTAGACAGACCCACCATGAGAACGTTGCATGGATCGTTACATGAATGTCATAAACGATTCTCAATGTGATAATGGTATATGTAGTCCTTTGACCTGAAGTCACTATGATTCCTACATAAAGAGTTTGTTGTTTTAATACAATCAAACGTCTTCTGTAACAAGAGGACTATAAAGGTTGTGGTTAGGCAATGAACAAATTATGTAGAGGGATGTGAGTGATGTAGATGAGATTTGTCTCTCCTATATGACAGGAGTGATATCTATAGGCCACTTGATAGAGTGAGACTAAGGAAATGCATGGCCATGCTACAAAGAATAAATATTGGATATTTATTCGGATAAAGTCTACTCAGGTATCAAGTAAAATAAATTGGACCGTACACCATGCCTTGGGCCCAATTAGGATATCGTGACAAAAGGAACAAACAAATAAAATAATTATCACTTATAGGTTATGTTTTTAATAAATAATTGAACCGTCCTTTACAAGGGGTGTAAAGTTATGATTCTGAAACAGCTCAAAATGTACATGTAATGTCAATCTGATACAAGGACGTGTTATACAGATGCAAATACGGAGTGTCCTTGTGTATTGGGCGGAGTATAATCTACACTGGGGCGGAGTGTAACTCACTCTGTGGCGGTATAGTAGTCCGCCTGAAGTTGTTTTCTTTGCCTTGACACAATTGGTGGTGGTACCTGCAATTATTCTCCGACGCTCAAGTCAGTATTTCAAAATACTCTTAGACTTAGAAAGCAAATCTGAGAGAATTATGCAAGTAAGAAAGTGTAAGGTTTAGAATTGAGGGGGATCCCTCTATACCTTTTTGTTGAGGTTTATATACCTGTTACTGGTGCTCCATTATTGGTAGGACCCATTCCTTGTTTTCTGTCATAATGCAAGAAAGGTAGTGGGTCCCTGTGTCGTTCACGAGCACCATCACTGTAGTGGGTATTTCCACTTGCTTGGAAAGCGCTAATGCTTTATTATTTTATTCATTGTTCCCTTCTTATGCGTGACAGCGTGATTCCCATTTTCAACCTCTCAAGACAGAGTCAATCTCGTGTCGGGGTTATAAGTATGGGCTCGCTACGCAGTATGGGAAGTTCAATATTCCGCCTGTATTGAGCCTGTGGCTTGGCGGAGTAATATGCATTGGGAATATTTCATGCATGTGTATAAGGTATTCAATATTTTCCTCCTTGGCGAGGTAATAAGCCTTGGCGGAGTAACATACGTTGGCGGAGTTACGTGCCTTGGCGGAGTTATGTGCCTTGGCGGAGTTATGTGCCTTGGCGGAGTAACGTTCCTTGGCGGAATAACATGCCTTAGCGGTATGCACTCCGTATAGAAGTACTTATAATGTATTTGAAGCGTACTTCTCTTGTTCAAAATGCTGATCTGGCAAAGCATTAAAGCCATGCTCTTGGGGGCCGGTGTTGGGATCGGATCATATGTCCCCTAGCTTGTTATGGTGACTGACAGAGTTACTTTAATAAGCTATAACACTTTTAGCTTTTATAGGCATGGGTTTAGGCAGCGATTGCTAGTTCAGGATTTACGGACAAGTGTTTTCGTGCATTTAATGCTTTCATCATTACTTGTCACGCCTGTCATTAAAGCGCCTCGAAACTACGTTTTGCCTCTTTAATCTCTTATTGCCACGTATGCCCTTGTAACGATTGCCATTCCAATGATGGGACATAAATGCGTGGGATGGCAGTTGAGATACGTTTTCGAGGTTATTACCATGGGCCTTGGATTTTGAAAATGTGGCCCAGGAAATACCTGCCCTTAGATTCATCTATTGGTTTCATCATCAAAGGGAGCCGTCAGTGAGATTCATCCAACGGCTGTAAACACGTGTTTGAAGCTTAGAACCGTTAGTGAGATTCATCCAACGGCTGCAAACACATCTTTGAAGTTTTTGAGGATCCGCTTATTTCCCCCCAAGCCATGCCTATAAATAGGTAAACTCTTAGGGAGGGAAATGTTTTGCTTCATCTTCCTCTTTTCATCTGTGTGCTGAAACTGCGTTTGCTACTTTCTCGCGAGTTTGTTTGTTGTTGGAGTTCTTCAGTTCTTTCAGAAATTTAAGGTAACTTGCTTCTTCCTCTGCTTTCTGTCTTCATTTTCATTGGGTTGGTTCTGTTTTTTCTTTATATGTGTGTTTGTTGAAGCGAGGATGAGGGGAAAAAAGTCAGAGTCATGCTCTAGGGTTTCTGTTCGTCCCATGTTTTCTGACATTGAGAGTGAAGATGAGGCTTTCTATACTGGGAGGGATTCAACATTTTACAGCAGCGTGGAGTATTTTAGTAATGCTGTACATTCGTTTGTATCAGGAGGTGTTTCCCACACACAAGTGCTAACTATGGCAGAGTGTCAGAATGTTGTGTTGCATGGATTGGACTGGAAAAAGACGCTTGAGATTAACCCCTACTGTTGGGTTGAGGAAGATGTTAAAGATGCTTCCTCTCGTCATGCGACAACTAGTGGAGGGGTGATGGAGTTGTCTGTACTAATCTGGAAGGATGAACGGTATGAAAGGAGGTTCATCATTCGTTCTCCCAAGACGTTCGAACGGATATGCCATCGTCCTCAAAATGATCGTACCATATATATGTATGATATTTTATTTACCCAGCTGGGGGTGCACTTCCCATTGAATAAATTCCAGATGGGCGTACTTAGATTCCTGGACTGCGCCCCTTCTCAGCTGCACCCTAACGGTTGGGGGATAGTTCGCAGCTTCGAGGTAATGGCTGAACATCTAGAGTTTACGCCCACTGTGGCGTTGTTTTTTGCCTTCTGCAGCATCATGAGAAGAGTGAATGTGAAAAGTGGCGGCATGGGCTTTGTAACCCTTCGGGCGGAGCCGAAGATTTTAAATTTCAAGGCGTTTGCTGACTCCGCCAAGGATGGCGGACTTCACTTTAGGATGAGTTTTGTGAAGGTTTCCGTCAGGAAGGACAAGCCCGTTTTCTGGCGGATTAAGGAGGAAATTGATAAATTCCCAGTAGCATGGACACATGAGCACTTCCTCCTGACTAAGCAAGCGTATGAAGTTGAGGAGAGTGCTCTATCAGCTGCATCTGTGGAAGTACTCCGGACGTTGAAGGAGTACAACTCCGTCCACAAGTTGATTCTGTGTCGAAGGCTGCTTGGGCGGGATGCTCAGGGATACTTAAGTAATATTTCATCATTAACAATTCCAATGTTGATTGAATATTACTTCTATTTTTTTCTGCATCTTCTAACCGTATTCATATATGTTATTTTACAGGAGAGATTGCCGAATTCCCTGGGATGGATTGCATCAAGCAGATTTGCATGAGCCGCAGGGAAATTGACGCGGAGAACAACGTGCAGCCCAGAAGGAATTTGGCTGCTGCTCTGACAAAGACTCTTTCTTTCCCTGCATCAATTAATATAGTGAATTTGGAAGGTGGTGCAGGGTCCTCAGCAGTTGATGTTGAAAGGCGTTCTAAAAAACGCCAAGAACCAGAAGCTGTTGAGGAGGAGGAAGAGGAAGTGGATCCCCAACCCTTGCAAAAAAGGAAGAACAAGGGCAAGAAGAAGATTGGGGAAGGAGCATCAGTCGATACCGCCATTGACTTGGAAGAGACTCAGGAGATACCTGTTGTGGGTACTACTGCTGATATGGGCGGTGTTGAAGGCGCCCTTGAAGAAGATGTCGTGGGGGAGGAAACGAAGGAAATTCAAGCTTCTCCAATCCATGTCGCGGGGGATGAGGCGAAGGGGATTCAAGCTTCCCCAGTCCGCCCAGCTGAGAATCCCGCCCTGGACTTGGCTACTCAAGGGACACCAGTTTTCCTTATTGATGTTCCAGGGGAGTCATCCAGGCGATCCGTCTCTTTGCCTCTGGCGGGGTCTCGACTGAATCTCTTTTTGTATTTTACAAATATGGGATCCCGCCAGTCGGAGAGGCATGATCCGGACTTCATTCTCCGCCCCGACATCGACTTCGAAGAGATTCCAGACGCTGCTGCAGCTGCAAGGTGGCACCTCGCAGAAATTGATGGTTTCCTTGCCTCTGTGCCACGCATCGCTGAAGTTGCTGTAGAGGCCGCCATGTTCCAAGAATCTTTTCATGAGTCTGTTGAAAAGATACGCAGCTTGGAACATGATAATGAGCAGCTGTCGGAGGTGATCAAGGCCAAGGATAGACACCTTGACACCGCCGACTCCGACATCAAGAAGCTGTAGGAGGAGCTGGCTCGGGTGAGAGCTGATAAAGTCTTGCTGGAAAAGCAACTTTCTGGCTTGAAGGAGCAGAATGTAAAATTGGGCGAAGAGGTGGGCGGACTATCCCAGGTGAACAAAGAACTGGGCGAAGGTGTGAGCGAACTTCAGCAGAGGTTGGTTTCCTTTGAAATAAATAAGACCATTGCTGAAGATGCCTGGGCGGCAGAGTTGGACCAAGTAGCCACTGCATACAATAACCTTGAAAAACAGGTTCAAGAGCTGCAAGCTGAAAAAGCCACTTCAGATGCCACCAGTGAGAGGCTTGACAAGGAGTTACAATCTGCCTTGGATGCAGCTGAGGCGGCTATTGATGATGCTTTCAGCATGGCTGTTCGCCAACTCCGTTATTGCAATCCAGGTGTTGCTCTCACCACTGCAGGCATTCATCCTTACTATGAATTCATTCATGGCGAACTGATGGTGCCTGCTCAGGGGGGTCACGTTCCTGTGCCCAGTGTAGAATATGTCCTGGCGGACTTGCCCCCCTCCCAAAGTTTATCCAAACCTGGTGAAGGTCAGCCCAGCTCCGCCCAACAAGAGGGAATGCCACCCGAGCTCTGAAGACTAGCTCTGGAGTCCTTTTGCAAATTTTGTTTTTTGCATTTTATTAATATTGCCTTGTTCCAGGACAGGCTCTGGACCTTTATCAATCTTTGACAATATTTAATGAAGCATATTTTCTGTAAATCTATACTTGTTCACATAAACACTGTCTGAGTCCGTCGGATTTATGCCTTGTAAAACGATATTAAGAAGGCAGCGTAATCATTTGAGGACTTAAAGAAATATGACTAAGTATAACGAGGCGGAATAACCCCTTTAGGAATTTGGTGAAGTAAAATTCAGCAATGAGGCGGGATAGCCTCTAAGGAATTTCATTGAAGTGAATTCTGTAAGGAGGCAAAGTAGCCTCTTAAGAATTTCAATGAAGTAGGATTCCGTAAGGAGGCGGAGTAGCCTCTTAGGAATTTTAATGAAACAGATTCCGTAAGGAGGCGGAGTAGCCTCTTAGGAATTTTAATGAAACAGATTCCGTAAGGAGGCGGAGTAGCCTCTTAGGAATTTCATTGAAGTAGATTCCGTAAGGAGGCGAAGTAGCCTCCTAAGAATTTCAATGAAGTAAATCCAATAATGAGGCATAGTAGCCTCTTAGGAATTTCATTGAAGTAGATTCCGTAAGGAGGCGAAGTAGCCTCTTAAGTATTTCAATGAAGTAAATCCAATAATGAGGCGTAGTAGCCTCTTAGGAATTTCATTAAAGTGAATTCTGTAAGGAGGCGGAGTAGCCTCTTAGGAATTTCAATGAAGCAGGATTCCGTAAGGAGGCGGAGTAGCCTCTTAGGAATTTTAATGAAACAGATTCCGTAAGGAGGCGGAGTAGCCTGTTAGGAATTTCATTGAAGTAGATTCCGTAAGGAGGCGGAGTAGCGTCTTAGGAATTTCATTGAAGTAGATTCCGTAAGGAGGCGAAGTAGCCTCTTAAGAATTTCAATGAAGTAAATCCAATAATGAGGCGTAGTAGCCTCTTAGGAATTTCATTGAAGTAGATTCCGTAAGGAGGCGAAGTAGCCTCTTAAGAATTTCAATGAAGTAAATCCAATAATGAGGCGTAGTAGCCTCTTAGGAATTTCATTAAAGTGAATTCTGTTAAGAGGCGGAGTAGCCTCTTAAGTGTTAGGAAATCCCTAAGCATGAGCAGCGGAAAAATTAAAGGGATTCCATAGGATTTGCAAGGTTCCGTGTTTCAAAGCAAAAAAAAACAAATTTCGAAATTATTCAGGTTACCTCTTGAAGAACTCCGAAGCAGTCGTAGCCTCGTCCTTTAGGAGTCCACACGAGCACTCCCACCAGAATCGCAACACTTGCCAACTGCTAGGTTGACGGCGTGTAGCTCTTGCAACTTTTTTGCGAATTTTGTGTCTCACTTGAGTGAACGGCCTATGAGCATCTTATGCTCTATTTATAGGCTTAGGTTTGACCTAATTTGTTCTCTCTAAAAGTGGGCTCCTTACTCATTCCAAATGAGTTAGGCCCAATAGCTTTATTTTAGTCCAACTAAAATAAGACAACATTTTCTGATGGGCTTACTCTATGTGTGTGACCCTATAGGTAAAATACCCGGTCATATTAATAATAAACTATTTTATTATTAATATAAAATAAGAGCGGCATCTAGCAATGCATCATTATGTCCGAATATTATTAACATAACCTATAAGTGATAATTATTTAATACGTTTATTCCTTTTGTCACGATATCCTAATTGGGCCCAAGGCATGGTCGCGTCATCCTTGTACGGCCCAATTTATTTTACTTGATACCGGAGTAGACTGGATCCGAATAAATATCTAATATTTATTCTTTCTAGCATGGCCATGCATTTTCTTAGTCTTACTCCATCAAGTGGCCTATGGATATCACTCCTGTCACATAGGAGAGACAAATCCCATCTACATCACTCACATCCCTCTGCATAATTTGTTCATTGCCTAATCACAACCTTTATAGTCCTCTTGTTACAGAAGACGTTTAATTGTATTAAAACAATAAACTCCTCATGTAGGAATCGTAGTGACTTCAGGTCGAAGGACTACATATACCATTATCACATTGAGAATCGTTTATGACAATCATGTAACGATCCATGCAACGTTCTCATGGTGGGTCTGTCCAGTACATCATTACTCTTAATGTGTACCCGTGTGAAGACTCGATATCATCTATATCTATGATCTGTGAGATCAGGTCATCAGTACACTCACACACTAGTCTCAGTGTATTTACATGTCCCCATGTAAATACTTAACTAGGGACATTTTAGGAATAATTTTTATATGACCTATTACTCCAAGGATAAATATGTTTAAAACAACTTTAAACTGAAATATTTATTCAATTGATAAGTAGAAAAATGATACAAATGAAAAAGCATAAAGGCTCATAGTGCATACACCAACAATCTCCCACTTGCACTAGAGCCAATCAGACATTTGCCTAATGCCTAATGATCTAGTGTGCCCCTCATGTTTTTGTTGTGTAAGAGGTTTTGTGAGTGGGTCAGCAATATTCTCATCAGTATGCACCTTACATATCTTTACATCTCCTCGGTCAAGGATCTCTCGAATGAGATGAAATCGCCTAAGTATATGCTTGGATCGTTGATGTGATCTAGGTTCCTTAGCTTGTGCGATTGCTCCACTATTATCACAGTAGAGACTTATAGGGTCCACAATGCTAGGAATAATCCCAAGTTCTGTTATGAACTTCTTGATCCATACTGCCTCTTTTGCAGCATTTGAGGCAGCAATATACTCAGACTCTGTAGTAGAATCAGCAACTGTCTCTTGCTTTGAACTCTTCCAGCTTACAGCGCCACCATTTAGACAAAACACGTACCCAGATTGCGATCTTGAGTCATCCTTATCAGTTTGGAAGCTAGCATCAGTGTAACCTTTTACAATGAGCTCTTCTTCCCCTCCATATATCAAGAATGCATCCTTAGTTTTTCTTAAGTACTTCAGGATATTCTTGACAGCAGTCCAGTGACTTTCACCGGGATCAGACTGGTATCTGCTCGTCATGCTTAAAGCGTACGAGACATCTGGTCGGGTACATATCATGGCATACATGATTGATCCAATAGCAGATGCATATGGAATCTTATTCATCCGTTCTCTTTCTTCTTTAGTGGAAGGAGATTGAGCTTTTGATAAGCTTATGCCATGAGCCATAGGCAAAGTTCCTTTCTTGGAATCTTGCATGTTAAACCTTTTTAACACTTTGTCTATGTATGTATTCTGACTTAGGCCAAGAAGTTTTCTTGATCTATCTCTATAGATCTTAATTCCCAACACGTAGGTTGCTTCACCTAAGTCTTTCATAGAAAAACAGCTTCCCAACCAACTCTTCACAGATTGAAGAGTAGGAACGTCATTTCCAATAAGTAGTATGTCATCAACATACAGGACCAGAAAAACAATTGTGCAGTCACTAACCTTCTTGTAGACACAAGGTTCATCCTCATTTTTAGTAAAGCCAAATTGTTTAACAGCTTCATCAAAACGAAGATTCCAGCTTCTGGAAGCTTGCTTAAGTCCATATATAGAACGTTGTAGCTTGCACACCTTCCTGGATGCTTCAGGCTTAACAAAGCCTTCAGGTTGTGTCATGTACACTTCCTCAAGAAGATTTCCATTAAGGAAAGCAGTCTTGACATCCATTTGCCATATCTCATAATCATGGTATGCAGCAATAGCAAGCAGAATCCGAACAGACTTTAGCATAGCAACTGGGGAAAAAGTTTCATCATAGTCTATACCATGTATTTGCTTGAAACCTTTAGCCACCAACCTTGCTTTAAAGGTACTTATATTACCATCCATGTCAGTTTTCTTTTTGAAAACCCACTTGCATCCTATAGGTTTTACCCCTTCAGGTGCATCAACCAAGTTCCAAACTTGATTAGTGTACATGGAGTCCATTTCAGATTCCATGGCTTCTAGCCATTTCTCAGATTCTGAACTTGCAATGGCCTCTTCATAAGATGTTGGCTCATTTTGATCCATTAGGAATACATCTCCTTCCTGAGTTACAAGAAATCCATATCTTTCAGGTTGTTGACGTATTCTACCTGATCTACGCAAGTCTTGTGCTACTGGAGCTGGTGTTATCACAACATTTTGTGGGTCCTGCTCCACTTCCACCATTGGCTCTTCAATGCCTTGTGAGTCTTGAATTTCTTCAAGTTCTACTTTCCTCCCACTGATTCTTGTAGAGATGAATTCCCTTTCTAAGAATACAGCATTCCGAGCAACAAACACTTTGCCCTCAGTAGGATTGTAAAAATAATAACCCTTAGTTTCTTTTGGGTATCCCACAAAAAGACATTTATCTGACTTGGGCCCAAGTTTATCAGAACTTTGGCGTTTAACATAAGCTTCACAGCCCCAAATCTTAAGAAAAGACATACTAGGTCGTTTCCCAGTCCATATCTCATATGGTGTCTTTATGACAGCCTTTGATGGAACACGGTTAAGTGTGAAAGTTGCTGTCAACAAAGCATGTCCCCAGAATGAGTTAGGGAGGTCAGTTTGACTCATCATTGATCGAACCATGTCCAACAAGGTTCTATTTCTCCGCTCAGAAACCCCATTCCATTCTGGTGTTCCAGGGGGAGTAAGTTGAGATATAATCCCACACTCTTTAAGATATTCATCAAACTCTAGGCTCAAATATTCACCACCTCGATCAGATCGAAGTGCTTTAATTGTCTTGCCAAGTTGGTTCTCTACTTCATGTTTAAACTCCTTGAACTTTTCAAAGGATTCTGATTTATGTTTCATGAGAAACACAAATCCATATCTACTAAAATCATCAGTAAAAGTGATGAAGTAACTAAAACCTCCCCTAGCCATTGTCCCTATGGGCCCACATACATCACTATGTATCAAGCCAAGAAGATCACTCGCCCTTTCACCTTTTCCGGTAAAAGGGGTCTTGGTCATCTTCCCTAATAAACAAGATTCACATGTATCTATTGATTCAAAATCAAAAGATTCTAAATATCCATCTTGATGGAGTTTAGAAATGCGTTTCTCATTTATATGTCCTAGGCGACAATGCCAAAGATAAGTTGGGTTTAAATCATTTGTTTTAACCCTTTTAGTATTAATGTTATAGATAGGGGTTTCGAGATCTAGAACATAAAGTCCATTACTCAAATTTGCACAACAATAAAACATGTCTTTTAAATAAACTGAACAACTATTGTTCTTTATTGTAAAGGAAAATCCTTTCTTATCAAGACAAGAAACAGAAATAATGTTTCTCCTTATTGCCGGAACAAAATAACAATTGTCCAATTCAAGGACTAACCCTGAGGGCAAGGATAAAAAATAAGTCCCTACAGCTAATGCAGCAACTCTTGCTCCATTTCCAACGCGTAGGTCTACCTCGCCCTTCATCAACTGCCTACTCCTTCTTAGATCCTGCACATTAAGACAAATGTGAGATCCACATCCAGTATCTAATACCCATGATGTTGAAGTTGACATGTTAATTTCTATAACAAAAATACCTGAAGTGGAAGTCTCACTTCCCTTCTTCTTAAGCTCTTCTAGGTACTTTGGACAGTTTCTCTTCCAGTGTCCCTTTTGTCCACAATGGTGACATTTACCTTCCTTAGCCACCCCGCCCACAGGTTTTAAGGCTGATGTACTTGGCTTATCCTTGCCTTTCCAAATCTTCTTGCCATTTCCTACAATACCCTTTCCTTTGCCTTTATACATGCCCTTTCCTTTACCTTTGCCAGAATTGACCATCATTATGGCCTTGCCCTTTCCTTTAGAAATATTGGGCTCAGCAGTCCTCAACATATTGAGTAGCTCTGGCAATGTTTTGTCCAATGCATTCATGTTGTAATTCATGATGACTGGCTTAAAACTGTCAGGTAATGATTTCAAAATGAGATCGGTAGCCAACTTCTGAGGGAAGGGGAATCCTAGCCTAGCTAGATTCTCCAAGTACCCAATCATTTTGAGCACATGAGGTCCTACAGAACCTCCCTCTTCAAGTCTGCAGCTAAATAGGGCTGAAGAAACTTCATATCTTTCTTGGTCAGCTTGACCTTGATATAGTTTCCTTAGGTTTTCGATCATATCGAAAGCCTCCATATGCTCATGTTGCTTCTGAAGCTCAGGAGACATAGTTGCCAGCATAAGGCATTGGACATCTAAAGCGTCATCCTGATGCTTCTTGTAAGCATCCTTGTCAGCTTTAGAGGCATTGTTCGCGGGTGGTTCCGGAATCGGACCTTCCAGGACATACTGCTTTTTCTCTTGTTTGAGGACAATCCTCAAATTTCTATACCAGTCAAGGAAGTTAGAACCAGACAATTTTTCTTTGTCTAGGATTGATCGCAACGAAAGGTTTGAAGGTGTGTTTGACGTCATGGTTATCTAAAACAGAAAATATGTAGTAAGTATCATTTTCAAAACATATTTAAATTATGGTCATTTAAATTAAATATGTCTCCCACTATTTTGATTCAAAACAAAAATACCCTCCACGAATCAGAAAATCCCGTTGGAAGATTTTCTAGTGGGCTAAGATCCATATTTTGCCAAGCGTTAAGTCAGCTTTGGCTGATCACCTAATACTTGGTTATTTAGGTAGGAAACTTTTTCCAATTGTATCTTTATACAACTCTTAGTCATTGGGTTAAGTAACCATTACTTATTATTCATCTTATGAATATTTAGCCCAATGTTTACGCCTCTAAGTTATATTCAATCCAATTGAAAACTTAGTTAAGTTAAAGCCCAATAAAACAGTTTGGATACTACCATTATCCCATCGCGTCTTACTAATATAAATAATAGTGCCCTGCTTTGGCAGACCCACTATTTATTGACATTAGTGTTGACGAGTGTACTTATTGGAAGGCGTTTATAACTTAATATTATTTTGAGGGATTTTAATTTATTTTAAAATTACCGTCTTTGTTAAACGCTTTAACGTAATAAAATTATCCCCAAAACATGCAAACGAAATTGTGAGATGGTTATGGTCTTCCTAGAAGAAAAAAAAATAAAAAAAAAATGAATAAACCTAGAGGAACTATATAGCCAAGGCTTCATGAAGTCCTACTTCTTGAACCCACCATCCTCTTGGAGTCACCACTCCTTGGTTCCTTTCAAAGACAAAAGCGCTTAGAGTCACCACTCTAGTTTTCTTCTAGATCTCTACTTTGTTGCCTCGATCAAGATTACAAGATTTTTAAAGAAACTCGCTTTACATACGAGTGAAGGGTTGAGAAAAGAAATACAACAGAATGAAGAGAGGCACAGCACGCAGGCTGTATTTAAATAAAATAACTAAGACCATAACCATTCACCATGCAACGTGTTAATTAATTAATTATAACCCATTTGAAATAATTTTAAAAAAAAATAAATTTTAAACGGGCCATTAAACACGTGGGTCGGTAATAAGGCGCTACGCAGAGAATGTACGGGGGTCCCGCTAATGCAATTTATATTATCTGCTCCGTCAAGGCACATGGAGGCAGCGCCGTCTAGGGTTTCAAAACCTAGAATTCAATTTGCGCTAATGCCAACATGCAATGCCTTTCCATGACGGCCGTCTAGGTTTCAACTCTTGAACCCTAGATTAAGGAACGGCCATGGTTTAACACTTAAACCTTATCACTTAACGCCCCATAACATGAACCATTCATGTTCGAAGATCAACTCAATTGATTCAAAGTTTGTACGATGACAATCATATGAGTAAAACACATATCAAAATTGCATAAACTCATACATCATACAAATTTAAACGGCAACAACATACATACTAAAATTAAGAAACTTTATAACATGCATCATATACAATTTATAAAGAATAACTCAAAATTATATGTATCATGCCAAAACAGAGGTCATACCATATACATGATTAATCATTGTAATAATATGCATCATTTGCGATAACTCAAAATAGCAACATAATCATGCATGTTTATTTTCGAATCCTAGTTTCACAAAACATTTTCGCAAAACAAAATTGCAAAGCTTTAAACAACGAAACGATTTCGCAAATCATATTTTCCAAAAGCTCTTGCAAACGAAAACATATCATCATAAAATATAAACAAATGCCCAAAACACGGTTTTGCAACCTAGGCTCTGATACCACTGTTAGGAAATCCCTAAGCATGAGCAGCGGAAAAATTAAAGGGATTCCATAGGATTTGCAAGGTTCCGTGTTTCAAAGCAAAAAAAAACAAATTTCGAAATTATTCAGGTTACCTCTTGAAGAACTCCGAAGCAGTCGTAGCCTCGTCCTTTAGGAGTCCACACGAGCACTCCCACCAGAATCGCAACACTTGCCAACTGCTAGGTTGACGGCGTGTAGCTCTTGCAACTTTTTTGCGAATTTTGTGTCTCACTTGAGTGAACGGCCTATGAGCATCTTATGCTCTATTTATAGGCTTAGGTTTGACCTAATTTGTTCTCTCTAAAAGTGGGCTCCTTACTCATTCCAAATGAGTTAGGCCCAATAGCTTTATTTTAGTCCAACTAAAATAAGACAACATTTTCTGATGGGCTTACTCTATGTGTGTGACCCTATAGGTAAAATACCCGGTCATATTAATAATAAACTATTTTATTATTAATATAAAATAAGAGCGGCATCTAGCAATGCATCATTATGTCCGAATATTATTAACATAACCTATAAGTGATAATTATTTAATACGTTTATTCCTTTTGTCACGATATCCTAATTGGGCCCAAGGCATGGTCGCGTCATCCTTGTACGGCCCAATTTATTTTACTTGATACCGGAGTAGACTGGATCCGAATAAATATCTAATATTTATTCTTTCTAGCATGGCCATGCGTTTTCTTAGTCTTACTCCATCAAGTGGCCTATGGATATCACTCCTGTCACATAGGAGAGACAAATCCCATCTACATCACTCACATCCCTCTGCATAATTTGTTCATTGCCTAATCACAACCTTTATAGTCCTCTTGTTACAGAAGACGTTTAATTGTATTAAAACAATAAACTCCTCATGTAGGAATCGTAGTGACTTCAGGTCGAAGGACTACATATACCATTATCACATTGAGAATCGTTTATGACAATCATGTAACGATCCATGCAACGTTCTCATGGTGGGTCTGTCCAGTACATCATTACTCTTAATGTGTACCCGTGTGAAGACTCGATATCATCTATATCTATGATCTGTGAGATCAGGTCATCAGTACACTCACACACTAGTCTCAGTGTATTTACATGTCCCCATGTAAATACTTAACTAGGGACATTTTAGGAATAATTTTATATGACCTATTACTCCAAGGATAAATATGTTTAAAACAACTTTAAACTGAAATATTTATTCAATTGATAAGTAGAAAAATGATACAAATGAAAAAGCATAAAGGCTCATAGTGCATACACCAACATTAAGAATTTCAATGAAGTAAATTCAATAATGAGGCGTAGTAGCCTCTTAGGAATTTCATTGAAGTGAATTCAATAATGAGGCGTAGTAGCCTCTTAGGAATTTCATTAAAGTGAATTCTGTTAGGAGGCGGAGTAGCCTCTTAAGAATTTCAATGAAGTAAATTCAAGAATGAGGCGTAGTAGCCTCTTAGGAATTTCATTGAAGTGAATTCTGTAAGGAGGCGGAGTAGCCTCTTAGGAATTTCAACGAAGCAGGATTCCGTAAGGAGGCGGAGTAGCCTCTTAGGAATTTCATTGAAGTAGATTTCGTAAGGAGGCGAAGTAGCCTCTTAGGAATTTCATTGAAGTAGATTCCGTAAGGAGGCGGAGTAGCCTCTTAGGAATTTCAATGAAGCAGGATTCCGTACGGAGGCGGAGTAGCCTCTTAGGAATTTCAATGAAGTAGGATTCCGTAAGGAGACGGGGTAGCCTCTTAGGAATTTCAAAGAAATTGGATTCCGTAAGGAGGTGGAGTAGCCTCTTAGGAATTTCAAAGAAGCACAATTTTACAAGTGTTGGACTTACTTGAACTCGTTGAGTAGTGCTTGAGTTTGTTGATTATGTACTCCGTAAAACATTGGTAGTTAGGCGGAGTCAAGTTTTGGATGGAGTGTTCATCCTTTTGAATTTGGACTGGAGTATATCTCCTGATCACATGACAATTGTTGAATCCAGGGTTGGTATGGTGCAGCGTATAGCTGTGACACCGATACTTTCCGCAGGAAACTTGTTGGACTTTGGGGTCAGTGTGGTGCAGCAAATAGCTGTGACACCAGCTCTTTCCACAAGAAGCCTGCAGGACCTTGGGGACGAATTGGTGCAGCATATAGCTGTGACACCAGTTCTTTCCATAGGCGGCCTGTAGGACCTTAGGGTCGGTATGGTGCAGCATATAGCTGTGACACCAATCCTTTCCCCCCAAGGAGTTTTCTGGACCTTCGGGTCGGTATGGTGCAGCATATTGCTAAGACACCTATCCTTTCCCCCCAAGGAGTTTTCTGGACCTTAGGGTCGGTATGGTGCAGCATATAGCTGAGACACCAATCCTTTCCCCCCAAGGAGTTTTCTGGACCTTAGGGTCGGTATGGTGCAGCATATAGCTGAGACACCAATCTTTTCCCCCCAAGGAGTTTTTTGTTGACTCCGTTTGTGAAGTTGTGTTGCATGTTGATCGATCTTTATGGAATAAAGAGTTATGCATCTATGCTTCAATTTTTGGAGTCGTTGTCTTATCTGCATGGGAACAAGTTCTGCCATGGATAATCAATTCAAAGTTAGAATGAAGATTGAATGTAGGAAGGTATTTTATTAATAATGGAACTACATAAAGGGCTGAGTTGGGGTATGTCTTTTCGAAACCTTTTCAAGGAAAGCATATCTAGGAAGAACCTTGAGTTAGGAGGAAAAAATCATACCATATTACCCAACTAGCTGTAATATATGCGTAAATTTAAAATGTTCCATTTATTCCTGACCGGAGTGCCATCTAAGTTTTCTAGGCGGTATGTGCCTTTACCCAAAGCCTCGATGACCCGGTATGGACCTTCCCAGGTTGGTGCCAATTTGCCTTGGTGTGCAAATTTGATGCCAATATTGGCCCTTCTCAGGACCAAATCTCCTTCTTTGAAACGGCGTTCGAAAATATGTGTGTTATACCGTTTGGCGGCCTTTGCTTTGACAGCTTGGTCCCTCACAAAGGCTTCCTCTCTCAACTCCGCCAAAACCTCGAGTTCATGTCCAAGGTTCTGTGGATTGGCTTCCTCGTTGAAATGGAGGACTCGAGCTGAAGGGGCTGCCAATTTAATAGGGATGACAGCCTCAACTCCGTATGTCAGCCGATATGGAGATTCATTTATGGTGGAGTGAGGAGTTGTTCTGTATGCCCATAAAACGTAGCATAACTGATTTGCCCAATCTCCTTTTGCCTCACCAAGGCGTTTCTTGAGGCTCTTCAAGATTTCTCTGTTGGCAACTTCAGCTTGTCCATTGGTTTGAGGGTGTTCCACAGAAGAGAAAATCTGCGTAATGCTGAGATTTTCTAGAAGTTCAGTGAACTTGCGATCTGTGAACTGGGTGCCATTATCAGTGACTATGCGCCCAGGGACTCTGAAACGTGCAATGATATTTTCATATACGAATCTTCGAGTCCTGGCTGACGTTATGTGCACCACTGCTTCTGCCTCAATCCATTTAGTGAAGTAATCAACACTAACTATCAAGTATTTGATTCCGCCGGGCGCAGTTGGGAATGGACCCAAGATATCCATACCCCATTGATAGAAAGGCCAAGGCGTTATTGATGATGACATTTCCTCTGCTGGAGTGTGGTGGAGATTTGCGAATCGTTGACATTGATCGCATTTTTGAACATATGAGGCGGAGTCATACTTCAGAGTGGGCCACCAATACCCCACCCTGAGTATTTTTCTCATTAGACTCCGTGCCCCTGGATGGTGTCCACACTGGCCTTCATGGACTTCTTCTAAAACGGCTTGCACCTCATTTTCGTTTATGCATATTAAGTAAGGAACAGAAATACCTCAGCGGTATAACTGTCCGTCTAGGAGTGTGTAGTAAGGTGTTTTTTTCTTTAGTTTGCGCCGTTCGAGATCATCCGTGGGTAATTGACCATTAACAAGGTAACGAACTATTGGTGCTACCCAGGAATTGTCATCAAAGGAGCGGCTTTTTATCATGCACACTGAGGAAGGAAAGGAAATACTTGGTTCTGCCAAGGTACTTTGTACAACCGTAGTGGTGCATCCTGCCTTCTTTGTGCTAGCCAACCTGCAGAGGATATCGGCGCGTGTATTTTCTTCACGGGGTACATGCTTGAAAGTGACTTCATCGAAGCGCTGCTTTAACTCATTGACGCAGTCTAGATATTGTTGTAGCAGAGGTTCTTTAGCCTGATACTCACCAAGAATTTGTGAAATGACTAATTGAGAATCGCTGCATAGGGTGACAGTTTTGGCCCCAACATCTTGTGCTGCTCTGAGTCCGGCTAGGCAGGCTTCATACTCCGCCTGATTGTTGGACATAGTGAAGGTGAAGTGCAATGAAATTTCAAGGTGTACCCCGTCATCACTTTCCACAACAATTCCTGCTCCATATCCCTTGCTGTTTGAGGATCCATCAACGTATATTGTCCAATGTGAATGATCTGCATCTGGGCTATAGCCTGTTAATTCAACTACGAAATCTGCTAGGACTTGTGCCTTGATAGCAGTTCTTGGTTCGTATGATATGTCAAATTCAGAGAGTTCTATGGCCCATTTGATCATCCTTCCAGCCAGGTCTGGTTTGAACAGTATAGTACGAAGTGGCAAGTCTGTGCGAATCAGGATGGGATGGGCATGGAAATATGGTCTTACGCGTCGTGAGGCCCAAACAATTGCAAGTGCTGCTTTTTCAATCTTCTGATAACGGCACTCTGCACCATGCAATGTTTTACCAGTGAAGTACACCGGTCGTTAGCCTTCAACTGTCTCCTTGACCAGAGCCACTGCCAATGCTTCATCTGAAACAGACAAATAGACAATGAGTTGCTCACCTGGGCTTGGTTTTACCAGAATTGGAGGGCTGGCCAAGACATTTTTCAAGCTTTGGAAGGCCGCCTCTTGCTCTGGGCCCCAACTAAATTTCTTGTCCTTCTTCAGCATCTTGTACAAGGGAAGAGAGCGATGAGCCATTTTTGGCATGAATCGTGCTAGAGCAGCGATTTTGCCATTGAGGGATTGTACCTCTTTCAATGTTTTGGGGCTCTGCAACTCTTGGATTACGCGACACTTATCAGGATTAGCTTCTATGCCTCTTTGTGTTAACATAAAACCCAAAAATCTGCCCCCAGGTACAGCAAATGTACATTTTAGTGGATTCAGTCTCATGTTGTATTGCTGCAGGCGTTGAAAAATGAGGCGTAGGTCTTCAACATGGTCTCCTCCCTCCGGGGTCTTGGCAATAATATCATCAATATAAACCTCTACCAGCTTTGTGTGCATTACCCTCAAAGACTTTGTTGATCATGCGCTGGTAGGTTGCCCCGGCGTTCTTTAGCCCAAATGGCATGACGTTGTAGCAAAAGACCCCTTTGTCATTAATAAATGCTGTCTTCTCCTGATCATCCTCACACATTGGAATTTGGTTGTATCCGGAGTAGGCATCCATAAAAGATAGATACTTATATCCTGATAAATCGTCAACCAATCTGTCAATGTTGGGGAGAGGGTATGGATATTTGGGACAGCATTTATTCAAATCAACGTAGTCTATGCTCATACGCCACTTGCCATTGGCTTTCTGTACCATAACCACGTTGGACAGCCAGGAGGAGTAACGGAGTTCCCTAATGAACCCTGCCTTGAGGAGCTCCTCTGTTTGTTCACAAGCAGCTTTTTGCTTAGCAGGACCCATACGCCGTTTCTTTTGTGCCACTGGCTTAGTTTCAGGATACACCGCCAGGCGGTGACAACAAAAGTTAGGATCCATGCCAGGCATGTCTGCAGCGGTCCAAGCAAAAATTTCTTTGTACTCATGGAGAAGTGCAATTAGTCTTGCTTCCATGTTAACCTCCAGCTTGTCATTGATGTTTGTAATTTGCTCCGGGGTGCTGCCTAAAACAATAGGCTTGGAACCACCATCAGGAGTTGGTTTCAAAGGGTTCAGTGGGTCTACAGAAGACTCCGCCCTGGGGTCAAGATCCACCAAATTGACGGATGCCGCCGCACCGCTTCCTTCGTTCAATTTTCTTTTCTTAGACATGGTTTCAAGCTTCACCATGTTAAGACTCAAATTGTAACAATAACGAGCCATCTCCTGGTCACCCCTTACAGATGAGACTTGATTATCTTTATCAATGAACTTGATTAACAAGTGGGGGGTTGAAACGATGGCTTCCATGGCATTCAGAGTAGGCCGCCCAATGATGCCATTGTATGAAGATTTAACATCAATGACAAGAATCCTGGATTTCACAGTCCTTGCTCCAGGTTCACCATCAAAAGTGATCCTTGTGTCCAAGTAGCCTTTAGTGGGCTGTTTGGCGCCATTAAAGGCTGTAAGGTCCTGTGTATAAGGTTCCAAATCAGCATCAGTTAGTCCCATGCGTTTGAAACAGTCATAAAAGATAACGTCGCAGGAACTTCCCTGATCAATTAGGATGCGTTTTACATCCATATTAGCGATTACCGCAATAATCACTACTGCATCATCTCCCTCAGGAATAGTAGGGCCAAAATCATCATCTGTGAAGGTTATAGGCGGAGTCTGGACTCCGTTCCTGAATGGGCGATATTCTTTGCTTTTGCCCTGCACAGATAAGATCATACGATGATGATTCTTCCTGGCGGTGTTTGAGGGTCCGCCGCCTGCGAAGCCTCCAGCAATCATGTCTACAACCTGCCTTTTGCCTCGCGATCTAGGTTCAGGGCTCGGTTCTCTTTGAGCGGACTCCAGAACAACGCCTTTTTGTTTTTCTGATGCCGCCGTACGTTTTGGTTCCCGAGTATTATCAGGATCCGGAGAACGATCACGATATCGTTTTTCAAACTTTTCTGGCTCATCATGAGACTTACCCTTAAACAAATAGTGTTTCAGCTTGCCTTCACGGATGAGCACCTCAATGGTGTTTTTGAGTTGCTTACATTCCTCTGTGGTATGGCCAACTGACTCGTGGAATTCACAATACTTCTTTAGGTTTCCACCGCGCCTGATTGGGGGTGAACGTTGAATCCCATACACGTTGAGGGTAGTCCATTCTATTTCACGCAAGATTTGTTCATACGTTGTGTTCAGAGGTGCATAATGAGCAAAATTGAACACGCGTCTATCTTGCTATTTGAAGGGCTGGTTCCCTACTTTGTCTTTCTGGTGGAACTTGTCATTCTTAGATGATTTTTCTTTTTCTTTGTCATGATGTGGAGTTGCAGGGGGTGGGTTACTACGAGATGCAGTGGCTTCTAGGTGCATCTCAATACCCACATACTTGGACGCCTTCCTGCGAAATTCCTCCATCGTAGATGGGGGTCCCTTTGCCAAAGACAAAGCAAAAGGTGACTTTGGCTGCATAGCCTCGATGAGGATATGCAACTGTATTGCTTCTGTCAGATCAGGAACCATGGCTGCCTCCTTATAGAATCTCTTAAGGAAATCCTTCAGAGATTCTTTGTCACCTTGCTTGATCTGAGCCAAGGTATGAGAGGTTCTAGGTGCATCCCTAGAGATCACGAAGTGGCTGCCATAATCTGTGGCCAGGTCCTCCCATGAATCAATGGAGCCTGAAGGTAAGCTCTTGAACCAACTAAGAGCTTCACCTGTGAGGGTCCTGGGGAACATTCTGCACATGACATCCTCTTCTGCTCCTAAGAACATAACCTCATAAATGTAAGCATCTAAATGCTTAGAAGGATCTGTTTCCCCAAAATATTTTCCTATAGAAATGGGCTGCATAGTTTGTAAATGTCTGGGTACATGTGCATTCATGAGCCTTTTAGAAAATGGGATACTCATCTTGTATCCTGAGGGGGGTGCATTTGAACCTGCTCTCCTTCCTTCTTGATGTTGAGCATTTGCCAGTGGAAGGCTTTGTTGTTCTTCCATGTAAGTAGGGATGCGAGAGTAGTTAGGAGTACTTGATTCCTCCTGTACGTATGGTTCATGGTGTGGCTGTCTTGCAGGACCAGCTTTCTCATGCATGGGGTTCGCCTTTTCACGACGAAGCTCAACAATCTCTTCTCTCAACATTCGAATCATGTCATCTCTCGGATCTGGAGAGTCAACATGCGTTGCTTTTTTATGAGCATCATTATCGAAGTTTAGACGTCTGGGATTGCGTGGAGGAGAATCCTCATTCTGCATGTCTGGTCTTGGTATCTCCATTAATGATGAGTATGATGAAAATTGACCAAAGATTGTGGGACTACCAAATTTACAGGTCCCACCGGCCGTGCCAATGAACCGTCCTTTACAAGGGGTGTAAAGTTATGATTCTGAAACAGCTCAAAATGTACATGTAATGTCAATCTGATACAAGGATGTGTTATACAGATGCAAATATGGAGTGTCCTTGTGTATTGGGCGGAGTATAATCTACATTTGGGCGGAGTGTAACTCACTCTGTGGCGGTATAGTAGTCCGCCTGAAGTTGTTTTCTTTACCTTGACACAATTGGTGGTGGTACCTGCAATTATTCTCCGACGCTCAAGTCAGTATTTCAGAATACTCTTAGACTTAGAAAGCAAATCTGAGAGAATTATGCAAGTAAGAAAGTGTAAGGTTTAGAATTGAGGGGGATCCCTCTATACCTTTTTGCTGAGGTTTATATACCTGTTACTGGTGCTCCATTATTGGTAGGACCCGTTCCTTGTTTTCTGGCATAACGCAAGAAAGGTAGTGGGTTCCTGTGTCGTTCACGAGCACCATCACTGTAGTGGGTATTTCCACTTGCTTGGAAAGCGCTAATGCTTTATTATTTTATTCATTGTTCCCTTCTTATGCGTGACAGCGTGATTCCCATTTTCAACCTCTCAAGACAGAGTCAATCTCGTGCCGGGGTTATAAGTATGGGCTCGCTACGCAGTATGGGAAGTTTAATATTCCGCCTGTATTGAGCCTGTGGCTTGGCGGAGTAATATGCATTGGGAATATTTCATGCATGTGTATAAGGTATTCAATATTTTCCTCCTTGGCGAGGTAATAAGCCTTGGCAGAGTAACATACGTTGGCGGAGTTACGTGCCTTGGCGGAGTTATGTGCCTTGGCGGAGTAACGTTCCTTGGCGGAATAACATGCCTTGGCGGTATGCACTCCGTATAGAAGTACTTATAATGTATTTGAAGCGTACTTCTCTTGTTCAAAATGCTGATCTGGCAAAGCATTAAAGCCATGCTCTTGGGGGCCGGTGTTAGGACCGGATCAATAATATTCGGACATAATGATGCATTGCTAGATGCCGATCGTATTTTATATTAATAATAAAATAGTTTATTATTAATATAACCGAGTATTTTACCTATAGGGTCACACACATAGAGTAAGCCCATCAAAAAATAGCTTTTTATTTTAGTTGGACTAAAATAAAACTATTGGGCCTAACTCATTTAGAATGAGTAAGGAGCCCACTCTTTAGAGAGCAAATTAGGTCAAACCTAAGCCTATAAATAGAGCATAAGATGCTCATAGGTGGCTACCCAAAAAGAGACACAAAATACGCAAAAGTTGTAAAAGCTACACGTTGTCAAACTAGCATTTGGAAGGTGTAGTATTTCTGGTGGGAGTACTCGTGTGGACTCCTAAAGGACGAGGCTACGATTGCTTCGATATTATTCAAGAGGTAATCCTAAAATGCAATTTTTTTTGTGTGTTTGTCTTATGCTTTGAAACACAACGCTTTGCAAATCCTATGGGAATCCTTGTATTTTCGCTGCTCATACACTAAGGATTCCTTAACACTTCCTTCAATTCAAGGGCTAAATTCGTGTCTTGCAATGCTTGAACTGAAACCACAAAAAGAAACTACAAGGGAATGGAAAGAAAAGAAAAGGTGAAAGGATTAGGACAAGGTGGAGGGAATGGAAAGGAAGAATGGAAGGAGAAGGTGGGAGGCCACTTTCTTAGGGAAGATAACTCCCTAGTCTCCCACCAAGAGGGAGAGAATCCTCTTGGATAAGAGCTTGCTCTAGAGAACTCAATCCTAGAGAGAAGGAGGAGCTTCTCAGTCTAGAAATTTGCACTCAAAGTGAAAAATCTCAAAATGATCATTATTGTGTTGACTTACAAAGGAGAGCTCCCTCATATAGCCTCTCTTGAATTCGGCCAAGGGATGGAGAAATGGGCTTGGATGATGGATCCAAGGCCCAATAGTACAAAAGGAGAGAATATGGCCTATACATGGCCCAAAGTGAAAGTACATGGCCCTAAAGTGGCCCAATTGACCTAGCAAGGTCCAAATAAAACCTAAATGTCTAGAGAATCTAACTATGACTTATGTTACAAGATGAAAGCATATAGATCCTCATGGTATCTCCCTTAGGCTTAGGCCCACTAAGCAAAGAGATGAAAGATGACAAGGCTTTATGAATGTTCTCTTTAGCTTTCTTGGACTTGGCCCTAGTGAGGGGCCCTTTGTAAGCCTCTAGTCCTTTGTCCAATATAGTGTGTAGGTCCTCCCTTAGGATGTCCTCATTATGCTCCCCCTCTTCAAAAGGATTTGTCCTCAAATCTAAGGCGTCACCCTCTTCATCTAGGTCAAAAGGGGATAAATCAGACACATTGAATGAAGCATTCACACCATAATCTCCTGGTAAATTTAGGACAAAGGCATTATTATTCATCTTCTTGATTATTTGGAAGGGGCCATCACCTCTAGGGTCGAGCTTCGATTTTCTCAAGTTTAGAAATCTCTCTTTTGTAAGGTGTAACCAAACCCAATCTCCAACCTCAAAGGTGACTTCCTTTTTAAGCATAATGTTCATTTTTAGTTTGTATTTTGGTTTTAACTTTCTCATGAAAATCTTTAATAAACTTGGCCTTTGCCTCTTCATCTATGTGAAGGACAGAGTTAGAGACTTCAATGGGCAAAAGGTCCAAACGTGTGAGAGGGTTAAAACCATACACAACTTCAAAAGGACTATGCTTAGTTGTTAAGTGTTGTACCCAGTTATAAGCAAATTCAATATGGGGTAAACACTCATCCTAAGATTTAATATTTTTATGCACTAAGACCCTAAGAAGTTGAGAAAGGGTCCTATTTTCTACCTTAGTTTGTCCATCCGTTTGAGGATGACAGGTGGTAGAAAAGAGAAGCTTCATTGTTAGCCTTGACCAAAGAGTTTTCTGAAAATGGTTTAGGAATTTAGTGTCCCTATCAGAAATGATAGTTTTAGGAACACCATGAAGTCTTACAATCTCTCTAAAGAAGAGTTTAGTAATATGACTAGCATCATCTACCTTATGACAAGGGATGAAATGAGCCATCTTACTAAACCTATCCACCAATACAAAGATAGAATCCATTCCCCTTTGGTTCTTAGGCAAGCCCAACACAAAATCCATAGATAAATCAATCCAAGGTGCACTAGGTGTAGGCAAATGAGTATACAAACCACTAGGTGAAAGTTTAGATTTAGGTTTTCTACATATAATACACCTAGCACAATGTTTTTAGACATCTTTCTTCATTTTAGGCCAATAGAAGTGTTCATGCAGAATAGACAATGTTTTATCTCTTCCAAAGTGGCCTATTAAGCCTCCCTCATGGCTTTCTCTTAATAATAAATCTCTTAAAGAGCTCATAGGAATGCAAAGTCTATTGGCTTTAAAGAGATAGCCATCTAAAATGTAGAATCCTCTATGAGATGAAGAAGTGGAAGATGAGTGGAAGATTTTAGAAAAATCAAGGTCACTTGGATACAAGGTCCTAATCTCATCAAGTCCAATAACTTTGGCTCCAAGAGAGACAAGTAATGAATGCCTTCTTGATAAAGCATTAGCCACAATATTAGATTTTCCATTTTTGTACTTGATGACATATGGAAATTGTTCCAAGTACTCAACCCACTTAGCATGTCTTTTGTTTAACTTATGTTGTCTCTTAATGAATTTTAGTGATTGGTGATCACTATGTATAACAAACTCTTTTGGGATCAAGTAGTGTTCCCAAGTTTGTAAGGCTCTAATTAGTGCATAAAATTCTTTATCATATGTGGGATAGTTGAGAGTTGCCCCATTAAGCTTTTCACTAAAGAAAGCAATAGCGTGACCTTCTTGCAATAGGACAGCTCCTATTCCCACATTTAAAGCATCATACTCAAGCTCAAATGTTTTTAAAAAATTTGGAAGTGCCAAAATTGGAGCATGAGTGAGCTTGTATTTGAGATCTAGAAAGCCTTTCTCTTGTGTTCGCCCCTATATAAAAGGAACATTCTTTTTCATCAACTCATTTAGAGGGGAGGCTAACGTAGAGAAATATTTCACAAATCTCCTATAAAAACCTGCTAGACCATGAAAACTTCATACGTCACTCACTTTTTTAGGTGTTGGCCAATCTTGGATTGCCTTCACTTTGGAGTGATCTACCTCAACACCCTTAGAACTAACTACTAATCCAAGGAATACAATGCTATCCATGCCAAAAGAACATTTTTCAAAGTTTGCATAAAGATTGTTTGTTCTTAAAGCAAGCATAACTTGTTTGAGATGATTTAGATGGGAGGTGTAACATCCCGATTTTAAATGAAGTACCGGGTGAAATAAAGCCATTAAAATAATAATTTCAGAAGTGGGAAATTGTTTATTAATTATCATTAACTTAATTAATCAAATGAGTACTGATTTAAGTAGGATTAGCCATTAGTGGTTGCTGATGGGACTGGGTGACGTGAGCAGACTGCTGCTTCACGTTTCCCCTACCCCACCTTTCCATTCCTTGTGCATGCATATATGTAGTGGTCGATGGTCCCTTGCCATTCATTCTTCAGAATTCCCTCTTCGATTTCTCTCCTCTCCCTTCTTCTCTTTCTCTTTCTCTCTCTTCTTCTTCTTCTTCTTCTTCCCTGAACGAGTGGAATTATCGAGCGAAGTAGCTAGGAAAAGGACCAACGCCCAGGCAGAGGAGTCTCTTGGAGTCTCGTAGTTGGTAGGGGGAGTACCTTATATGTTAAATGCATGGGTTATGGACGGGTTCCGGGTGTTGATAATTGTTGTACTGTATTCTGTTGTATGATATACTTGCATGTGGACTGCGCAATACTGGGTGCATGATGAGTGAGGGTGAGCGTTGCATGTTTAGTATCGTTCTTGAGATGCATGCCGATAGCTTGGAAAATGTCGAATGATTGCATGGGAAGGGAGTGCTGAATGATGGATGATGATAACCGTGTGGTTTATGTGACCTGTGAGTCGATATAAATATAAAATGTTGATTGCATGCGATTAAGTGTTGGTGTAGTGGATCTGATAATATTCATACTGATGCATGTGTTGTTTGAATCCTGATGCTGCTGAATACCGATTGCATGTTATGCTTGTGTTGATTGGAATACTTTATTGAAACTGATATTGGTTGACACCGATCGCATGGGACGCGTGTGTTACTGTATTCATTTACTTGAGCTATGTTTCTATTTGCACGGAAGTATGTATGTTAGGTTAATATGTTGAATTCCGAATGCGTGTTACTGACTGTATGTGAAGTATGTGTGGCTGAGTGAAAAATTATACGTATGAAGGCTGTGTTGTGTGATGGATCCACGTGTGGCGCATGGGATGCGTTGTGCTGGGAGCACGTAGTGTAGGACACTACCATCGGTTTACTAAAAAGCGTGGGACACTGTGAAATCCTTGAGTGGGACTCAAGGTAACCTCTGAGTGGGACTCGGGCTACCCATGAACACCTCCGTTGACGCTGAGAACATTGGTGTCACCTTATGGGCAAACGGTTGGGTACCTGTAAAACGGCCAAGCAGCTGGGAGCTGAGTTGATAGCTGAGAGTTATGTATAAAAAGGCTGGGAGCCTACGTTGCAACGTCAAAACCGATTACACACGAATGCGGAACCGAGTGAAATACCCTGTGTATATTGATTACCGATGCTGTTTGAAATGGATTATGCAAGTGATGATGTTAATGAGATGATGAATATATATAACCGAGCAAACTATTCTGTGTGCACATGCTGTTGATGCTGATTGAGATATGTTCTATAAATGCATGTTAATATTATTAAAAGTTGTGTATGTATAGCTGAGTGAGAATTGTTGAATCCTGACTGAGAAATGTTCAATATGTGCATTCTGATTCGTAGGTATTATTATGTCACTGATTGTTGTATGTTAATGTTATCAAATTGATACGTGCATAAGGCCGAGTGATAACTGGTGGATTCCGATCGGTAAGAGTTTGACGTGTGTCCTGGTTGATTGGTATTGCTTTGACTTTGATCGTTGCCATGCATGATTGTATATATATATATACATATATAGCTGTATAATTGTGGACAACCTGAATCAGTATCTATCACTTAATATTTAAGATACTCACCCCCTACTGTGGCAATCTTTCAGTGAACATCTCTCGCAATGAGGAGTGAATGAGGAGCTGAATACCGAATGGAGTGCTGATGCACTATGGGGGCGGATGTTATGAATATTCTGTTTATGTGTTTTGCTAAGCCTTGGCCGGCTCATGTTAAGCCTTAGTTCCTTTTATTAGAACCTGAACCCTTTGGAGTAGAGGACATGATGTGGTGCCTGTAATTAATTATAATTGTTATGATGCATGAAACCCTATATTGTGCATGAGAATCTGAGTAACCTATGTATGCATATTTGTTGTGGGTGAGAGGTTAGTGTGACTATAAGTTGAAATGGAGTTGAGTGATGGCGTGGGAAGGGAGTTAGTGACTCCATCCGAGTGAAAGGAAGACTAGGTAATCCCGAGTGAATGAGGCGGTGTGATGCCAAGTGAGGGTTTACCGACCATAGAATGACACCTGAGACTCTAAGTGGATCCATTATAATAAATTACTAAATAGCTGGGAAAAATCCGAGTGAGTCCCGACTTAGAGGGAAAATTAGAGTAGGAAAGATTCGGGTACCGAGCGAGAATCGATCCTGATACCCTTAGCGTGATAACTGTTAAGATTTCCCGAGTGAAGAGTGACTAAGTATTTCCGAGTGAGAAGTCTTCATAAATTCCGAGTAAGCGGCTTGGGGAAATCATTTGCGGGTTGCCAATATACATATATGTAACCAATCGATGGGAAATGGGGAGTGTGATATACTGTCTGGAAGGAACTGGGGTGCATTAGGGTCAATCCGAGCGAATTAAGAGGTGGACCTTCCCGAGTGAACCATATACTGAAACCCGAGCGGGGGAGATACCGAGTGGAACGATAGGATGCCGAGTGTAGTTTCGCTTAGGCGTTTCTTCCCTTCGCTGCGCGAGAGTCCTTTCCCCTTGTTATCTTCCTCCTTCTTCTCCTTGATGGGTCGGATTTGTTACTCTGAGTAGGCTATGTACGGTTTATTAACTTTAAAATTTGGAAAATTCTCCCTGTTGATTTTATTTATTTAATTAAAAATTAGGGTGTTACATTTTGGTATCAGAGCAGACCGAAAGGTCAAAGGCCAAGGTATGCTTATCGAGTGTAAGCGGTTGTGTGCATTGTGACCGAGTGGTCATCATTATTGTGGCAATTGTTGAACCTGATTGATATTGTAATATTGATTTACGGATAGGAGGTTGTTTTCCTCCTGGTTCGACTGATTGTATAACATATAGAAATAGCATAATGAGCTAAAGTTACTGAATGTTAGATTGAGTTTCGATCGGAAGAATGTAACCTTGTAAACTTATCCTTGAAGGGGTGTGAATTTCAGGATAGGTCATGACGAATCGTCAAAGCATAGAGGCTATAGCCACAACATTCCAACGCTTTGCGGACGTGTTTGAGAGGCAGGGCTAGCCTCGAGCAGAGGATGGCCAAGTGCTGGGTCGCTTCCTGAAGAGGAGGCCGAGTGAATTTCAGGGAGGATGTAACCCCAAGGTAGCTTATAAATGGACTCAGGAATTAGAAAGGATTTTCGGGGGCCTTTATTGCACCGAGGCCCAGAAGGTAGAATGCGCAGTGTATATACTGCGAGACGAGGCGGAGAACTGGTGGAAGATAGCTAGAAGCCGATTTCCTGACGATGATACTCAACTGACCTAGAATGACTTCAAGACATGCTTCTTAAAGAAGTACTTCCCTGACACAGTAAGGAGTCGGAAGGAGTTGGAGTTTATGGAGTTGAAACAGGGTTCCATGACTGTGGAAGAATATGCGACTAGATTCGAAGAATTGTGTCTATTCTACCCACCTTTCCAACAACCCGGGACTGAGAGCTCCAAATGCCTCAAATTCGAGAATGGATTGAGGTCAAATATTAAGAGAGCCTGCAGATATCAAGAGATTAGGAGCTTTCCTGCATTGGTGAATAAGTGTAGAATATTCGAAGAAGACGACAAGGCCCACTCGGGCCAGAGCAGCAGAGTAAACCATTACTTGAGGCCCCAGCAATCCCGCTTCAAGAGGCCAAACAACGTTGGTAGGAACAGACCTTTTCCCAGATTTGGAGGTCGGAACCAACCAGAAAGACGACCAGTTATGGGGAACGGAAAATGTTTCAAGTGTGGAGGAAATTATTATGCTCGAGACTGCAACAATGATGGTGAGATGGTGTGCTTCCATTGTAATAAGAGGGGACACATTCGCCCTGACTGCCCCCAACTCTGTCAAGCAAATACAAATACGCGTCAGGGAGGTTTCCAAGAGAGGAACCGTGGACACGATGGTCAAAGACCGGGGGGCGGAGGCAACAGGGCTAGAGCAAATATGATGGTTGTCCCAAACAACCGGAGGAGGAGCACCGACCAACCTGCTGCTGGAAGAGTCTACGTCATCAGTGCTGAGGAAGTTGCGCAGGCGAACGACTTAGTGCAAAGTAAGTGTCTACTCGGTAAATATACACTTAGTGTAATTTTTGATTCTGGAGCCACCCACTCCTTCGTGGCTGACGAGTATGTGAGACGATTGCGATTACCGACTGTAGATATGGATTGGATTTTGGAAGTAGCCAACCCGACTGGCCCTAAGGTGTTGACATCAACGATATGTAAGGACGTAACATTTGTGTTGGACGATCGGAGTTTTACCTTCGATCTTGTGTGCGTGCCTCTGAAGGGCCTTGATATCGTGCTCGGCATGGATTGGCTTTCAGCCAACAAGGTGTTAGTGGATTGTAGAAATCGAAGGATAATCTCCCCAAGGCAGCACAATGAGGACTACACGGCACAAGGTATAGCTCAACTGTTTATGATGCTTTGTTTAACCGAGGGTGAGAGTAAAGCCCGAGTAAACAAAATTCCGACTGTCTGTGAATTCCCAGAGGTGTTTCCCGAGGATGTACCGAGTGTCCCTCCCAATAGAGAAGTCAAATTCTCTATAGACTTGATCCCTGGAGCCGAGCCAGTCTCCAGTGCACCGTATAGAATGTCCCCGACGGAATTGGCCGAATTGAAGAAGCAGGTGGATGAGTTACTCGGAAAACAATTCATTAGGCCGAGTGTGTCACCATGGGGCGCACCTGTACTGCTTGTTAAGAAGAAGGATGGCAGCATGAGACTATGTATAGATTACCGACAGCTAAACAAACTCACAATTAAGAACCGATACCCGTTGCCCAGAATTGACGACTTAATCGACCAACTACGTGGAGCCTCAGTCTTCTCAAAAATCGACTTATGATCGGGATATCAACAAATCTGGGTGAAGGACTCGGATATTCCTAAGACTGCCTTTAGGACTCGGTATGGTCACTACGAGTATGTAGTGATGCCATTCGGTGTGACAAACGCCCCTGCTGTCTTCATGAATTACATGAACAACATTTTCCACCCATACCTAGACCGATTTGTTGTCGTTTTCATTGATGACATCCTAGTCTATTCCAAGACCCCTGAGGAGCATGGAGAACACCTCCGAGTAGTGCTTCAAGTGCTGAAGGAGAAGCAGTTGTTTGCGAAACTTTCAAAGTGCGATTTCTGGATGGATGAGATCCACTTCCTCGGACATGTGATTTTCGAAGAAGGTGTCTCGGTGGACCCTTCAAAAGTGGCAGCTATAATGGCATGGGAGAGACCCAAGTCGGTCTCGGAGATAAGGAGCTTTATGGGCCTGGCTGGTTATTATAGAAGATTCATTGAAGGTTTTTCTAAGTTGGCTTTGCCCCTGACTAAATTAACTCGGAAAAACATTCCCTTCGTATGGAGTTCGGAGTGCGATAGCAGTTTCCGAGAGCTGAAGGACAAGTTGACGACTGCTCCAGTGTTGGCATTACCTGACTTGCAAGAGAGCTTCGTGGTTTATTGTGACGCCTCAGGACTCGGATTGGGATGTGTGTTAATGCGGAAGGACCGAGTGATAGCTTACGCCTCTCGGCAATTGAGGCCTCACGAATAGCATTACCCGACCCACGACTTGGAGCTGGCAGCCGTAGTCTTTGCATTGAAGATATGGAGGCATTATTTGTTCGAAGCCAAATTTAAAGTATACAGCGATCACAAGAGCCTCAAATACCTATTCGACCAAAGAGAGCTGAACATGAGGCAGAGGAGATGGATGGAATTTTTAAAGGATTATGATTTCGAGCTAAAGTACCACCCGGGTAAGGCAAACGTTGTTGCCGACGCGTTGAGTCGGAAATCCCTTCATATAGCAGTAATGATGGTAAAGGAAGTGGAGTTATTGGAACAGTTCCGAGACATGAACCTACATGTTGACATCCCCTCCTCTCGAAAAATAACGATCGGTACGCTGAGAGTCGCCAATGAATTCCTGAAATCCATGTACGAGCAGCAGCAATCGGATTCCTACTTGGCTGAAATGATGGAGACGCAGGCCAAGGGTAAGGATTTGTCCTTGACTGAGGGACCGGATGGAATTTTCCGAGTGAGAAATAGGATATACGTGCCGGGTGGAGGATAATTGAGAAGAATGGTGCTTGATGAAGCCCACAAGAGCCTACTCAGTATCCACCCGGGTACCACAAAGATGTACCACGATCTAAGGGCACAATTCTGGTGGCCCGGATTAAAGAGGGATGTGGCAGAATACGTGGCTCGGTGTATCATCTGTCAAAGGTCGAAAGTCGAGCACCAGAAGCCGTATGGTGCATTGCAACCCATGGAGATTCCCGTGTGGAAATGGGACTCAATTGCTATGGACTTTGTCATGGGATTGCCCAAAAACCGAGCGGGCCATGATGCGATTTGGGTCATTATGGACCGACTGACGAAGAGTGCACACTTCCTACCTGTGAACATGAAGTACCCGTTGCATAAGTTGGCTCAGATTTACATTCACGAGATTGTCCGACTGCATGGTATACCGACTTCTATCGTATCGGATAGGGACCCTAGGTTCACGTCCCGATTTTGGACCAACCTGCACCAGGAATTGGGTACGAAGCTTTGGCTAAGTTCCGCTTATAACCCCCGATCGGATGGACAATCCGAGTGAACGATTCAAAGCCTGGAGGACTTGCTAAGGGCGTGTGTGTTGGAGCACGGTGGGAATTGGGAGCAGTACCTTCCCCTGATCGAGTTTACATACAATAATAGCCACCACAACAGTATCGGTATGGCACCCTACGAAGCACTTTATGGTCGAAGATGCCGAACCCCACTCTGCTGGACGAAAACGGGTGAGAGTCTGCTATTGGGGCCAGAAATTGTAAAGCAAACAACAGAACAAATCCGAGTGATAAGGGAAAGGATGAAGGCGTCCCAGGATAGGCAGAAGAGCTACCATGACAAACGGACCAAACCACTAGAGTTTTTAGTCGGAGATAGAGTGTTTTTGAAGACTTCACCGAGTAAAGGAGTCGGGCGAGCCTTGAAAGGTGGGAAGTTGAGCCCCCGATACATTGGGCCTTATGAGGTGTTGGAACGAGTCGGCTCCATGGCATACCGAATAGCGTTACCGACTCACTTATCCCGATTGCATAATGTGTTTCATGTATCCAACTAAAGAAGTACTTACCCGATTCTACCCACACAATGCCTGATGACAAAGTGGAAATCAGGGAAGACCTAACCACTGTAGCTATACCGACTAGAATCGTGGACCGATGGGTAAAGCGTTTAAGGAGTCAGGACGTGCAACTGGTTGAAGTCGAGTGGCAACAAAACGGGTATATCTCTTATACCTGGGAACGCGAGGATGCAATGTTGCAGTAGTACCCCGAGTTATTTACCAAGGTTAGTCACCGAATGAATTTCGAGGACGAAATTCTTTTGAGAGGGGGAGAACTGTAACATCCCGATTTTAAATGAAGTACCAGGTGAAATAAAGCCATTAAAATAATAATTTCAGAAGTGGGAAATTGTTTATTAATTATCATTAACTTAATTAATCAAATGAGTACTGATTTAAGTAGGATTAGCCATTAGTGGTTGCGGATGGGACTGGGTGACGTGAGCAGACTACTGCTTCATGTTTCCCCTACCCCACCTTTCCATTCCTTGTGCATGCATATATGTAGTGGTCGATGGTCCCTTGCCATTCATTCTTCAGAATTCCCTCTTCGATTTCTCTCCTCTCCCTTCTTCTCTTTCTCTTTCTCTCTCTTCTTCTTCTTCTTCTTCTTCCCTGAACGAGTGGAAGTATCGAGTGAAGCAGCTAGGAAAAGGACCAACGCCCAGGCAGAGGAGTCTCTTGGAGTCTCGTAGTTGGTAGGGGGAGTACCTTATATGTTAAATGCATGGGTTATGGACGGGTTCCGGGTGTTGATAATTGTTGTACTGTATTCTGTTGTATGATATACTTGCATGTGGACTGCGCAATACTGGGTGCATGATGAGTGAGGGTGAGCGTTGCATGTTTAGTATCGTCCTTGAGATGCATGCCGATAGCTTGGAAAATGTCGAATGATTGCATGGGAAGGGAGTGCTGAATGATTGATGATGATAACCGTGTAGTTTATGTGACCTGTGAGTCGATATAAATATAAAATGTTGATTGCATGCGATTAAGTGTTGGTGTAGTGGATCTGATAATATTCATACTGATGCATGCGTTGTTTGAATCCTGATGCTGCTGAATACCGATTGCATGTTATGCTTGTGTTGATTAGAATACTTTATTGAAACTGATATTGGTTGACACCGATTGCATGGGACGCGTGTGTTACTGTATTCATCTACTTGAGCTATGTTTCTGTTTGCATGGAAGTGTGTGTGTTAGGTTAATATGTTGAATTCTGAATGCGTGTTACTGACTGTATATGAAGTATGTGTGGCTGAGTGAAAAATTGTACGTATGAAGGCTGTGTTGTGTGATGGATCCGCGTGTGGCGCATGGGATGCGTTGTGTTGGGAGCACGTAGTGTGGGACACTACCATCGGTTTACTAAAAAGCGTGGGACGCTGTGAAATCCTTCAGTGGGACTCAAGGTAACCTCCGAGTGGGACTCGGGCTGCCCGTGAACACCTCCGTTGACGCTAAGAGCGTTGGTGTCACCTTGTGGGCAAACAGTTGGGTACCTGTAAAACGGCCAAGTAGCTGGGAGCTGAGTTGATAGCTGAGAGCTATGTATAAAAAGGCTGGGAGCCTATGTTGCAACGTCAAAACTGATTACACACGAATGCGGAACCGAGTGAAATAGCCTGTGTATATTGATTACCGATGCTGTTTGAAATGGATTATGCAAGTGATGATGTTAATAAGATGATGAATATATATAACCGAGCAAACTATTCTGTGTGCACATGCTGTTGATGCTGATTGAGATATGTTCTATAAATGCATGTTAATATTATTAAAAGTTGTGTATGTATAGCCGAGTGAGAATTGTTGAATCCCGACTGAGAAATGTTCAATATGTGCATTCTGATTCGTAGGTATTATTATGTCACTGATTGTTGTATGTTAATGTTATCAAATTGATACATGCATAAGGCCGAGTGATAACTGGTGGATTCCAATCGGTAAGAGTTTGACGTGTGTCCTGGTTGATTGGTATTTCTTTGACTTTGATCGTTGCCATGCATGATTGTATATATATACATATATAGCTGTATAATTGTGGATAACCTGAATCAGTATCTATCACTTAATATTTAAGATACTCACCCCCTACTGTGGCAATCTTTCAGTGAACATCTCTCGCAATGAGGAGTGAATGAGGAGCTGAATACCGAATGGAGTGCTGATGCACTATAGGGGCGGATGTTATGAATATTCTGTTTATGTGTTTTGCTAAGCCTTGGCCGGCTCATGTTAAGCCTTAGTTCCTTTTATTAGAACCTGAACCCTTTGGAGTAGAGGACATAATGTGGTGCCTGTAATTAATTATAATTGTTATGATGCATGAAACCCTATATTGTGCATGAGAATCTGAGTAACCTATGTATGCGTATTTGTTGTGGGTGAGAGGTTAGTGTGACTATAAGTCGAAATGGAGTTGAGTGATGGCGTGGGAAGGGAGTTAGTGACTCCATCCGAGTGAAAGGAAGACTAGGTAATCCCGAGTGAATGAGGCGGTGTGATGCCAAGTGAGGGTTTACCGACCATAGAATGACACCTGAGACTCTAAGTGGATCCATTATAATAAATTACTAAATAGCTGGGAAAAATCTGAGTGAGTCCCGACTTAGAGGGAAAATCAGAGTAGGAAAGATTCGGGTACCGAGCGAGAATCGATCCTGATACCCTTAGCGTGATAACTGTTAAGATTTCCCGAGTGAAGAGTGACTAAGTATTTCCGAGTGAGAAGTCTTCATAAATTCCGAGTAAGCGGCTTGGGGAAATCATTTGCGGGTTGCCAATATACATATATGTAACCAATCAATGGGAAATGGGGAGTGTGATATACTGTCTGGAAGGAACTGGGGTGCATTAGGGTCAATCTGAGCGAATTAGGAGGTGGACCTTCCCGAGTGAACCATATACTGAAACCCGAGTGGGGGAGATACCGAGTGGAACGATAGATGCCGAGTGTAGTTTCGCTTAGGCGTTTCTTCCCTTCGCTGCGCGAGAGTCCTTTCCCCTTGTTCTCTTCCTCCTTCTTCTCCTCGATGGGTCAGATTTGTTACTCTGAGTAGGCTATGTACGGTTTATTAACTTTAAAATTTGGAAAATTCTCCCTGTTGATTTTATTTATTTAATTAAAAATTAGGGTGCTATAGGAGGTCATGGTCTTTGAGTAAATTAAGATGTCATCAAAGTAGACCATAATAAAATGCCTAATGAATTCCCTCAAGACATGATTCATGAGTCTCATAAAAGTACTTGGTGCATTAGTCAAGCCAAAAGGCATAACTAACCACTCATATAGTCCAAGTTTAGTTTTAAAAGCGGTTTTCCATTCATCTCCTTCTTTGATTCTTATTTGGTAATAACCACTTTTAAAATCAATCTTGGAAAATATAGTGGAACCACTAAGCTCATCAAGCATATCATGGTGTCTAGGTATTGGATGCCTATACTTGATAGTTATGTTGTTTATGGCTCTATAATCTATACACATTCTCCATGAACCATCTTTTTTTGGAACTAGCAAAATAGGTAAAGCACAAGGGCTTAAACTCTCTCTAATGCAACCCTTAGATAGTAGTTCATTCACTTGATTCTCTATTGCTTTCCCTAGGGTTGCACATATATACAGGTCTATTTGGAAGACTAGCACCGGGGATTAAATCTATTTGGTGCTCAATGCCCCTAATAGGAGGTAAGCCTTTTGGGATATCTTTTGGGAAGAGATCTTTAAATTCATTTAGGATGTTTTGAATCCCTTTGGGTAAAGGAGGAGGAGAAGAGCCCATTGAGCACACAGAAGTGCTAGGGATGTCTTTTGCATACATGATCAAGCAAAGTTTTTGTGAAAACATAGCATGTTTCACATCATGTTTGTTGGCCAAGTAGTTAGCTCTAGAGTCATCATAGATGATAACTCCTTTTCCTTTATCCTCTTTTTTATTTTTCTTATGTTTTTCTAGATGATTAGAGGAAGAAGATCTTAACTTTCTATCTCTTTTTTGCTTCATTTGTAGTTGACCTTTAGCTACTTATTGTGGAGTTAGGGGGTGTAAAACTATCTTCTTACCATCTAACTTGAATGTGAGGGTGTTAGTAAACCCTTCATGGATGACCTTCCTATCGAATTGCCAAGGTCTTCCTAATAGGATGTGAGTTGCCTCCACAGGTACTACATCACAAGTGACTTTACCATTATATATGCCAATGGTGAAGTTGATTAAGACTTGCTTATTAACTAACATTTCCCCTCTTTCATTCAGCCATTGCAACTTATAAGGTCTAGGGTGATCTATTAGTTCTAAGCCCATCTTATTTACTAATCTTTGGCTCACAACATTTGCATAACTCCCACTATCTACAATGAGAGAACATAGTTTGTCATTTATATAACATCTTGTATAAAAGATGTTCTCTCTTTATGTAGTGTCATCTAGCTTAAGATGACTACCAAACAATCTTCTAATCATGTAAAGCTCACCATCATCCCCTAAAATATGCTCACTATCATAGGAATCACTACTTGAGTCATCACTTGATGTGTGATTATCAGAATCAGACTTTGATTAACTCTGTAACATCCTGAATTTTATAAAAATAATTAAATAGAAAGAATAAATATTGAATGATTATAAAATGGGTTTGTGAGTGTGCCAAAAATATTGGAATAATTAAATTAGGATTTATTATGGATATTTATAAGTTATCGAGCTTATATGAGATAAAATTATACCCGATTAGAAATGGGTGTCGGACCAAGTATCTCCGATTGAGATGCCGTTGGTCAAGGCTATTAAGAATATTATTGGGAATCCGAATATACCTTCGGAATAATTTTTGGAGTTAGTATTGAGCCCGAACAGAGACCCTGTATGTTATAAAATGGTAAAACTTAATGAGGGGATTAAGTTAAAAACACAAATTCCTTCTTTTCCCCTCCCATTCTCGGCAGCTTCTCTTCTCTCCCTTTCAATATTTCATTTCCTTCTCCTTCTCCATCCCTTCTCTTGTTAAAAGTGACCAACACCACCCATGACCATTTCCACCTAAAATCAAGAGGATCCCTTGGGTTTATGAAGCTTACATTGGACATGGAGGCAAGCATGGCTCATCTCCTCTTCTCTCCCTTTTATTTTCGTTTTGGAGCTTAAGCTTGGAGGAGAGGTATGATTTTTGACCACCCATGGTTTTTATTGATAGTTTTTGAGTTATTGAAGTGTTATGATGGGAGGTTAGATGTTGTTTTGATGAATGGTGGTATGTGGAATCAAACCCTAGGTTAGAAAAATTATTGGGGTATTGAATGAAGCCATTAATATAGAAAACCCTAAGGTGGGGGTGGCTTAAATGCAAGCTTTTATAAGCATTTAATGAGGTACTCAAGGTTAATGTTGAAAGCTGATGGAAAATTGATGAGTATTTATAATGGTGATGGGTTCTAGTGAAACCCTAACTCTTAGGAATTTGGGGGAGAATGTAAAATGAGAATAGAATGTATGTTTAATGATGATAGTTATTAATGATGAGAGATAGCCATTGATGATGGTTGATGAATATTGATGATAGTCATTAAGTTTGATAAAACCCTAGCCCTAAGAATTTGGGGAGAATAGATATATTATAGCTTGAGAGGTTGAATTAAACATGAATGGGTGATATTTAATATGTGTGTTGTTAATTATAATGATGAATAATGATGAGCATTGTAGATGACCCTTAATGATGGAATAATGGGATATACATATTGGTTAGTAAGTTGATAGGCCATGATTTGTGTCATTAGAGTTGTTAATCAAAAATGGTTTAAAAGAAGCAAGGCTAACTTGTGTTGAGCTCTAAGTGACAATGATGATGTTTGAGGAATTAAGGTGATTTAGGAATACATTATGTAATGGAAGAGAAGATGATGTTGTTGGGTTTAGTTAGTCTTTATGATCTAGAGAATCTTGGTTTTGGGAAAGGAATTCCCGAAGCCTAACACAATGGTATGGATTGGTATTTTAGCAAGTCTAGGACTTGATGTTGGGCTTTATGATAAGCTAGCAAATGTTAGAATTATGAGGAATGCCTTGAGATGGCTTATTAATTGTATGAACGCATATGTATGTTGTGTAGATTGTGTTCCGGACTATGTGGCCGAGCTTTCGGAGCATGCATTCGGATTTCAGCTCTTCCCTTGAGGTAGGAGAGGAGTTTACATTCAAATTGCATGAGTAGAACAATGGTGATTGTTGTATGTGATGAATACTCATGCTTGCCTTGCCATGTAGTTAGTGAGATGATATGAATATAAGTATAATTTTAATACGGTATAATGAGTTTGGAATGAGAAATTATGAGTATGAATATGTGAGCAAGTTTTATATGTCTCATATAATGTATATGGTATCTTGGAAGTAATTAAATTGGCTTATAATGAGATTTCATATGATGGGTTGTGAGGATTTTCGTTTTCTGCATAAGTTCTGGTAATCTCGCTCAAGCGAGATGGATTCTCGCTCAAGCGAGAATCCCCTACGTTGGTTACATGGCCTCTAGCCCAAACTCGCTTAAGCGAGTGAGTATCTCGCTCAGGCGAGATGCGTATGATATGGAGGAGTTGGACACTGGGCGAATCTCGCTCAAGCGGGCGTGGCCGCGCTTGAACGAGCGAGAGAGAAAATGATTCTGGGTGATTTTCGCTTAAGCGAATAATGTGACAAGTTAGACCTCGCTCAAGCGAGCCAGCCTTGGAATGGGTACTGGGCGATACTCGCTCAAGCGAGTGACTGGCACTGGTGTGCCCCGCTTAAGCGAGACGAGCGTGGAATGGAAGGATGGCCTCTGGCTGAATCTCGCTTAGGCGAGTAGGTACCTCGCTCAAGTGAGTGTTGGTGGAATTTAATACTGGACAATTCTCACTCGAGCGAGTAACCGAATGTAAGGGTGTTTTACCCGAGCGAGCGAGCGTGGAAAGGATACTAGCGTGTTTACGCCCGAGCGAGCCAAGGCGCTCAAGCGAGAGGGAATGGTCTCGCTCAAGCGAGTGGGAGTCTCGCTTGAGCGAGTGAACCTTGATGGAAATTTTATTTTCCTTTTCTTAATTTAATGGTGTTGAGCCCTTCCCTTTGTATTGTAAGATGATTGAGGGGATGTATGAAATGATAATGGTGCCTTGGAGCTCTCCTTCTCCCACTTTACTTCCGTGCTCTCTCCCTTTCTTGGCAACCACTTTCTTTTCTTGGGTGGAGGTATGTCCCTCACCATTTATGATAAGCTTATGCCTTTGGTTATGATTTTAATTGTTGGGAGAGTGTAGGTATACATGGGATATGGATTAGGAACCAATTTTAGACAAAACCCAAAGGTGGGGTGTGATAAATATGTATATTTGTGTTGATGTTGAGGGGTACACGAAAATATGATGTTTAGTGGTGGAAGATGATGGTTATTAATGGTGAGTGTTAGATTCTAATGAAACCCTAACTCTAGGAATTAGGGGAAATAAATAGAGATGTTGTAAGAAATGATTTTAAGTGTAAACCCATGATATTTTACATAAGGATGTTGTTTATGATGATGGTAGATAGTTATTAATAATGGTTGTTGGATGATTTTAGAGGAAAACCCTAAGCATGGAAATTAGGGCTTTTGACTTAATTGATAACTAAAATGAATTATGCCCTTGGAATGAGTTCTGAATGAGTAATATTGATGGTTGGTGTTGAGGGATTGTGAAATCAAGGAAATAGAGTAATGGATCTAAGATTGGTAAGTGTGTTAAGGGCTATGATATTGTTATGAGGGGCTTGAATAATGATGAATGATAGTGAAAATAGTAGATGACCATTAATGGTAGAATCAATGAGATATACATATTGGTTGATAAATTGATAGTCCATGATTTATGCCATATGAATTAGTTGATTGATAATGGTTTGAAAAGAGCTAAGGGGACCCATAATGGATTTAAATGAAATAATGACAAATGGATAGTTTAAGTAATGATAAATGCATTAAGGATGATGAAAGAGATGTTACCATTGGGTATGATTGGCCCTTTAAGATTTAGAGAATCATGGCTTTGGGAAAGGAATTCCCGAAGCCTAACAAAAGTATTTGAATAGGTGTTTTAACAAGTCTAGGACTTGGTATTGAACATTACGGATTATTGTCAATTACTTAGAATAGTGATAAATGCCTTGTGATGGCTTGATGATTGTATGTATGCATATGTATATATATTGGTGTAGGTTATGTTTCGGGTAAATGCGATGGAACGATCGGAGCATTCGAAATGCAGCTCTTCCCTCGAGGTAGGAGAGGAGTTTACATTCAAATTGCATGAGTAGAATGATAGTGATTAGTATTCATGCTTGCCTTGCCATGTAGGTATTGAAATAATATGAATGGAAATCTGTAATTATTGAGGATGATGTATAAGAACATGTGATGATTGTTATGGAAATATACAAATATATATATATATATATATATGTGTGTGTGTGTGTGAAGATGATAAGTTTAATTTTAACATGATTAATGAATTGGAATGAATATTATTGAGTATGAAGGTTTGAGACAAGTTTTAAATGCCTAATATGATGTATGTGATATATCAATTTTGATCGATTTTGCTTGGGGTGAGTTTTGGCATGTTGAGTTGTGAATTTCCCATGCTTTCTGGTATTCTCGCTCAAGCGAGAATCCCCTCTGTGTTGGTTACATGGCCTCTGGCCCAAACTTGCTCAAGCGAGTGAGTATCTCGCTCAAGCGAGACGCGTATAACATGGAAAAGTTGGCTACTGGATGATCCTCGCTTAAGCGGGAGTGGCCGCGCTTAAGCGAGCGTGATGTAGATGGGGTTCTGGATGGACCTCGCCAGGGCGAGTGACAAAAATTGGTGGAGTCTCGCCCGAGCGAGCGAGCATGAATGAGGCACTGGTGGAATCTTGCTCAAGTGAGAATGGCTCGCCCAAGCGAGATTGGCACCTGATGCTTCCCCTCTTCTTCGCTCAACCGCGCATGCGTGATAAGAGCCTCTGTGTGAATCTCGCTCAAGCGAGTGGATGTCTCGCTCGAGCGAGCAAGCGTGGAAACAAACACTTACGTGATTACGCCTGAGGGAGCCGAGGCGCTCAAGCGAGTAGGGGCCTCGCTTGAGTGAATGACCCTGATGGAAATTTTATTTTTTTTTCTTCAGTTTGCTAGTGATGGGCCCTATTCTAATTATGGAAAATTAATGAAATTTATATATTTGGGGGCAGTGATGGGATTCTATTCCATTTTTGATTTTAATGGTATTGAACCCCATTCTTTTTTGGATAATTAAGGAAATGTGTATGTAGGTGTGGGGTATATGAGGACAATATATGTGGGGGTGTTGGTATAAGTTGAGATATTGAAATATAAATACATATATATATATATACCCATGATATGTTAGAGAAAAACATGATTTCCCCCCGTAAATGACATGATATGATAAGAACAATAGGAGTGAAATGATGGGTTGTGAGACGCTTTCTGATGTAGGCTCTTCATGCACTTTCTTGAAGAGGGATGGATCTAGAGTTCTTTCTCCTATCTTCCTTCAAAGTAAGCTTGAGAACTTCTTCTTCAAGGCAAGGGAAACCGAAAACTAAAGCCTAAAGGTAGAGGAATGTGACGCCAAAACAAAAGAAAGGAGAATGGAAATGGAAGGAGAGAAGGTGGACAATGGAGGAAGGCTTGGAAAAAGGGAGAGGGAAAGGTTGGAGGCCACTTCCTAAGGTGGAGGAAGATAACTCCACTCACCACCAAGGGAGGGAGAAACCCCTTGGATAAGAGCTTGAGAGAGCTCTCAAATTCTAGAGAGAAGGAGGAGAATCTCTCACTAGGAAACACTTAAGTGCTCTCAAATTTTGCAAATGAATTAATGGTACTTGATTACAAAAGGAGAAGCCCTTATATAGGCCATGGAGGATTTCGGCCAAGGACTAGAAGAGTGGGCTTGAGCATGACTCCAAGGCCCATTAAGAGAGAAGATGAGCAAATGGCCTATACATGGCCCAAAAGGAAAAGTACAAGGCCCAAAAGTGGCCCATTTGACCTTGTAAGGCCCAAAGCTATCCTATAAACCTAGAGAAACTATTTAGGAAGTATATTACAAGTAAAGTACATATAGATCCTCATAGGTTCCTTATTGGGCTTAGGCCCACTAGAAGAGAGAAAAGAGAAAAGGGCTTTATGGATACTCTCTTTGGCCTGTTTGGTCTTGGCCCTTGTGAGGGGACCTCTATATGCTTCAAGTACTTTCTCCAATGTAGTGTGAGGGTCTTCCTTGGGTATGTCCACATTATGCTCCCCCTCTTTAAAAGGATTTGTCCTCAAATCAAAGGCATCATCTTCATCATCTATATCAAAGGGAGACAAATCAGTTATATTAAAAAAGCACTCACACCATAATCTCCTGGTAGATCTAGGACATAAGCATTATTATTAATTTTCTTGAGAATTTGAAAAGGCCCATCACCTCTAGGGTTGAGTTTGGATTTTCTCAAATTGGGAAAGTGTTCCTTTCGAAGGTGTAACCATACCCAATCTCCAACCTCAAAGGTGATCTCCTTTCTTTGTTTATTTACACAACGAGCATAATGTTCATTTTTAGTTTGTATTTGGTGTCTAACCTTCTCATTAAAATCTTTGATAAATTGGGCCTTTGCCTCTCCATCCATATGAAGGACAGAGTCAGAAACCTCAATGGGCAAAAGGTCCAAGGGTGTGAGAGGGTTAAAACCATATACAACCTCAAATGGACTATGCTTGGTTGTGGAGTGTTGTACCCTATTATATGCAAACTCAGTGTGGGGTAAACACTCATCCCAAGATTTTACATTTTTGTGTACTAAGACCCTAAGAAGTTGTGAGAGGGTCCTGTTTACTACCTCTGTTTGGCCATCCGTTTGAGGATGACAAGTTGTGGAAAAGAGGAGTTGTGTTCCTAGCCTTGACCAAAGAGTTTTCCAAAAATGGCTTAGGAATTTGGTGTCCCTATCAGAAACAATGGTTTTGGGTACACCATGTAATCGCACAACCTCTTTAAAGAAGATCTTAGCAATATGACTAGCATCATCAACCTTATGGCAAGGGATGAAGTGAGCCATCTTGCTAAACCTATCCACAACCACAAAGATAGAATCCATTCCCCTTTGGGTCTTAGGCAGGCCTAACACAAAGTCCATTGATATATCAATCCAAGGTGCACTAGGTGTTGGCAAGGGAGTATATAAACCACTAGGTGAAAGTTTTGATTTAGCCTTTCTACAAACAATACACCTAGAGCAATGTTTTTGAACATCCTTTTTCATTTTGGGCCAATAGAAGTGTTCATGTAATATAGACAAAGTCTTATCTCTTCCAAAATGACCCATGAGTCCTCCCTCATGACTCTCTCTAAGTAGTAGATCTCTTAAAGAGCTTCATGGAATACAAAGTCTATTGGCTTTAAAAAGATAGCCATCTAAAATGTAGAAGCCCTTATGAGATGTAGAAGTGGAAGATAAGTTAAAGATATTTGAAAAGTCAAGATCATTTGGGTACAAAGACCTAATTTCATCAAGCCCAATAACTTTGGCTCCTAGAGAGGTAAGTAAAGAGTGCCTCCTAGATAAAGCATCAGCCACAATATTGGTTTTGCCATTTTTATACTTGATGACATAAGGAAATTGTTCCAAATACTCAACCCACTTTGCATGCCTTTTGTTTAACTTATGTTGCCCTTTGATGAATTTCAAAGATTGGTGATCACTATGTATCACAAATTCTTTTGGGATTAAGTAGTGCTCCCAAGTTTGTAGGGCTCTAATTAAGGCATAAAATTCCTTATCGTATGTGGGATAGTTAATAGTGGCCCCATTAAGTTTTTCACTAAAGAAAGCAATGGGGTGACCTTCTTGTAAAAGCACAGCTCCTATGCCCACATTTGATGCATCACACTCAAGCTCAAAGGTTTTAGAAAAATTTGGAAGTTTTAAAATTGGAGCATGAGTGAGTCTATCTTTGAGATCTTGAAAGGCTTTTTCTTGCCTAGGCCCCCACACAAAAGAAACATTCTTTTTAACCAACTCATTTAAAGGGGAGGCTAGGGTTGAAAAATCTTTCACGAATCTCCTATAGAAACTTGCGAGACCATGGAAACTTCTTACTTCACTCACATTTTTAGGTGTAGGCAAATCTTGGATTGCCTTAACCTTAGAGTGATCTACCTCAACACCTCTAGAACTAACTACAAAACCAAGAAAGACAATGGAATCCATGCCAAAAGAACATTTTTCAAAGTTAGCATAAAGATTGTTTGTTCTCAAGGCAAGCATAACTTGTCTTAGGTGGATTAGATGAGAGGTCATGGACTTTGAGTACACAAGAATGTCATCAAAGTATACCACAACAAAATGCCCTATGAAATCCCTTAAAACATGGTTCATAAGTCTCATGAAGGTACTTGGTGCATTAGTTAGGCCGAAAGGCATTACTAACCACTCATAAAGGCCAAGCTTGGTTTTAAAAGCGGCTTTCCATTCATCTCCTTCTTTTATTCTAATTTGGTGATAGCCACTTTTAAGATCAATCTTGGAGAAGATTGTAGATCCACTAAGCTCATCTAACATGTCATCAAGTCTAGGTATGGGATGCCTATACTTGATGGTGATGTTATTAATGGCTCTACAATCCGTACACATTCTCCATGAACCATCTTTCTTGGGTACAAGTAAAATCGGTAATGCGCAAGGGCTTAAACTTTCTCTAATCCAACCTTTGGAAAGTAGTTCATTCACTTGATTTTCTATTTCTAAACTTTCCTTAGGGTTGCATCTATAGGCCGGTCTATTTGGCAAACTAGCCCCAGGAATAAGGTCTATTTGATGCTCAATGCCCCTAATAGGAGGTAACCCTTTTGGAATGTCTTTTGGGAAGAGGTCGTTAAATTCTTGTAAGATATTTTGGATCCCTTTGGGCAAGGGGGGAGGAGAGGTGCCCATTGAACACAAGGAAGTGTTAGGGATATCTTTTGGATATATGATCAAGCAATGTTTTTGTGAAAACATGGCATGTTTCACATCATATTTTGTTGCAAAGAGATTAGGTTGGGAGTCATTATAGACAATAACTCCTTTCCCTTTATTGTCTTTTTTGTTTTTCTTTGGTTTTTCTAAACTCACATGGGAAGAAGATCCTAACTCTTTTTCTCTCTTAGCTTTCATTTGGATTTGATCTTTGGCTACTTGTTGTGGAGTTAGAGGATGTAATACTATCTTCTTACCATCTAGTTTAAATGTGAGGGTGTTAGTGAACCCCTCATGAAGGACCTTCCTATCAAATTGCCAAGGCCTTCCTAATAGTATATGAGTCGCTTCCATAGGTACTACATCACATTTGACTTCATCTCTATATGTGCCTATGGTGAAATTGATTAGGACTTGCTTATTGACTACCATTTCCCCTTTTTCATTTAACCATTGTAATTTGTAGGGACTTGGATGGTCTATAAGCTCTAATCCCATCTTTTTGACTAGTCTTTGGCTTGCAACATTTGCACAACTCCCACTATCCACAATGAGAGAACATAATTTGTCATTAATGTAACATTTTGTATAAAAGATGTTCTCTCTTTGTGTTGTATCATCGAGTTTTACATGACTACCAAGCAACCTTCTAATCATGTACAACTCACCATCATCCCCTAAAATATGCTCACTGTCACTGGAATCACTACTAGAGTCATCACTTGAATAGTGAGAATCAGAATTAGACTCTGATTGACTTGAGTAGGTTCCATTGGTTTTTAAAATCATTGTTCTTTTTGTTGGACAGTCTGAAGCAATGTGTCCTCTTCCAAGGCACTTAAAACATTTGATGGAAGAAGATCTAGAGGATTGTGGTTTTGATGATGGATCATGCTTATCATGTTGATTGCGAAAGACTTTGCCATTTTTGTGTAACTCACTTTGGGGTTTAGAGGAGGAAGCGCCCACTTCTCTCTCTCTAGGGTTTCTCTCAAACTTACCCTTATTTTCTACCCATTTTGACTTATAGGCTCTATTGTTATCCCCACTATAGGATTCTCTTTCCTTAAATTGGTTTTCTACTTTGGTGCATTGGTGGAGTAACTCTTCTATATCCACATGTGGAAGAAGTTCCACTCTATTTTTGATGTTCCTATTAAGCCCATGTAAGAACCTATGCATTAGGGTTTCCTCATCATCTTCTAGATTGGCTCTAATCATGGCTATCTCTAAGGCTTTATAGTAATCTTCTACACATTTGGAGCCTTGGGTGAGCCTATTAAGCTTTGCTAATAGTTCACCCCTATAATAGTTAGGAACATATCTTTTTCTAAGGAGAGCTTTTAAGTCTACCCAATCATCTATGGGGGGGAAAGTTGTCTCTTTTTCTCTCCTTACAAATTTGGGTCCACCAAACTAGGGCATAATTTTGGAAAGAAAGAGTTGCAATCCTAACTTTTTTATCATCTTTTATTTGATGAGAGTTGAATATTTGTTCTACCCTCATCTCCCACTCTAAGTAAGCTTCAATGTCACTTTTTCCATTGAATGGGGGAATTTCTAATTTTACATCTCTTAAGCCTATGTCATCCCTTCTATGGTCATGGTGCCTTCTTTGTCTTGTTTCTTCCTCATTATCACTAGTGTTATGTCTTTGATTTCGTTGTCTATGCCTAGTTGTAGGGGGTTCATTATGCTCAAGATTGTTTAGCCTAGCATTAATGGTGTTTAAGCTATCCATTATGTTATGAAGCATGCTTTTGTTCTCCCTATCACTAGATGACATCGTTTAATGTTGTCAAAGAAATTCAAGACAAAAACAAAGTATGTATAGACAAGCTAGTCGAGGAAGATGAATGCAATATAAGTGAAAAAAACACTTCAACAAACCTAAAATATCAATACTAGGTTTCTATCCTAAAGGGAAACAATGTCCTAGGTTGTCTTTAACTAGGTTAGTCCTATGTTGCTTATGTAAATCCTAAGTTGTCCTTAACCTAAGTTGATTATGGTTGTCCTGGGATGTTGCTAGTGATTAACTAATCCTAGACAAGCCTAACCAAATTCGGTTTTAAGAAGTAGTTAACCTAACAAAATTAGTTCAACTAACTAACTAAGTCTTAACAACCCTAACCAAAGTAGTTAATTAGTTATGGAGGTTGTAACAAAGTCTAACCACTATAACTACCTAACTAATTTGGTTATGTATTAGTTAACCCAACTAACAATTAGTTATGACAACAAGAATTAGTTCCAACCACTAACTAATTAGTTAAGACACTCAACTAACTACCAACTAACTAACTAATTATAGTTGTAACTTCTAACTAACTCTAACCAATTAACTAAAAGTAGTTAACAAACAAATGCACATGCACTATCCTAATTCAAAATTTACCAAGCAAAAGGGGAAATTATAATGTCCAAAAAGTCCAATGTCCTTGTTATGTCCAAAATACAAGACAAAATCCTACTACACAAAGCCTAAGAATTGAAAAACTTTGCCTAAGTTCTACTAGTTACAAAGCTTTTGCCTCCTTTACAAGTGTCTTCACAAGTCCTTCTTGATGTATAAGCTCCACTTTACCTAGCAAGAGAACACAAGGCAACAACTCCAAACAAGATTTGGTTAATAGAAATCACAAAGAAAGTTTAAACCTCACAAAAGTGTATCTCTCAAGTGTATGCCTTCTCTTAGAGATTTTCAAGCTCAATCAATTTCCACACCAATCTCAAGTGTTTCAATATGCTACCCTCACTTAATGGCGAAATGGAGTGATCTTAGAAGTCCAAAAGAATACAAACTCAAGACAAAACTTTAAGAAGCAAAAATGACAAAACTAAAAAGGCTTAAGAAATAAAGGCTACTCAAATGGAATAGAATGAAGGATCAACAATTAACTTGGAATGACAAAACTCTAAAAGCAAATAAAAGTTCAAAAGAATGAAAGCTAACTTGGAATAGAATTGAAATTGACAAAACAAGACAAACAAGCAAACAAATACAAGAAACAAAGTTTAAGGTATAACCTAGCCTAGAAACTCTAAAGTTGCAAGAATAAGCAAGGAAGTCTTAATGAACAAGTCTTAGAAATGTCAAGTAATGAAGTACTTTTCTTTTGGTATTAGTAATTTTGAAATTTGGTGATGATGTTTTGGTGTGTCTAATTCAACTTAGCAATGAGGCTTTCTTTTCAATACTCTTTTCCTTGTTTGGTACCTTTCTTTTCTTGTGATTCTTTTCTTTTCTTTTGATACTTTTCTTTTTTTTCTTTTTGCCTCTCAAGATTTCAAGATAACAACACCAATTTTTATAATACCAAAACCGAAATGCACAAATGGTATTAACAAGTTCAATTAATGCTTCTTGCTTAAGGGAAATTATGCAACCTTCTCCTAAATTGATGTATAGGAGGTGACTAAAATCTTTTTTGACAAGTTTTGTTTTTGATGCAAGCAAGATGAAAATAGGAATGTAAAAAAGATATCCTAATAGTGCAACAAAATTAAACCTAGAATCAAACTAAGAATAGAAACTAACAATCCTAAAAATTGAGTTGACTTTGGAGTGTCTTTAATGTGAGACCTCCTAACAAGAATGGAACCTTTGTAGGAGCTAATCAAGATGCTTGAATTGCCCCTATATCACACGGTTTTGCACACTAAAAAGGAGAAACAATTAACTTTCTAGAACTCTAGAAAAGGTTCCACATGGCACTTAACTAACTTCCTAAATTGGCTCTAACTAACAACTAACAATTAACTAACATGTAACAACAACCTAACCACCTAACAACCCAATTTAACATGTGCCAAATCTGAAATTTTAGAAACTAAAACAGAATGGAAACAATAACCAACCGAAAATGACCCTCCAATATGCAAAAAATTGAAACCACAAAGAAACTAGCACAAAAACTCAAAAGAACCAAGACTTTTTATGATTTTTCTATGCTAACATGGCATGAATAAGGCATATGAATGACTAAGAAACAGAATTCTAGCCAGCAAAAGAAATGAAAACTGAAATTTAAAATGGAAGAGAAGAAGAAAAGAACCTCCCAAGGCTCAATGATACCACATGATGTAGGCTTTTCATGCACTTTCTTGAAGAGGGATGGATCTAGAGTTCTTTCTCCTATCTTCCTTCAAAGTAAGCTTGAGAACTTCTTCTTCAAGGCAAGGGAAACCGAAAACTAAAGCCTAAAGCTAGAGGAATGTGACGCCAAAACAAAGGAAAAGAGAGTGGAAATGGAAGGAGAGAAGGTGGACAATGGAGGAAGGCTTGGAAAAAGGGAGAGGGAAAGGTTGGAGGCCACTTCCTAAGGTGGAGGAAGATAACTCCACTCACCACCAAGGGAGGGAGAAACCCCTTGGATAAGAGCTTGAGAGAGCTCTCAAATTCTAGAGAGAAGGAGGAGAATCTCTCACTAGGAAACACTTAAGTGCTCTCAAATTTTACAAATGAATTAATGGTACTTGATTACAAAAGGAGAAGCCCTTATATAGGCCATGGAGGATTTCGGCCAAGGACTAGAAGAGTGGGCTTGAGCATGACTCCAAGGCCCATTAAGAGAGAAGATGAGAAAATGGCCTATACATGGCCCAAAAGGAAAAGTACAAGGCCCAAAAGTGGCCCATTTGACCTTGTAAGGCCCAAAGCTATCCTATAAACCTAGAGAAACTATTTAGGAAGTATATTACAAGCAAAGTACATATAGATCCTCATAGGTTCCTTATTGGGCTTAGGCCCACTAGAAGAGAGAAAAGAGAAAAGGGCTTTATGGATGCTCTCTTTGGCCCGTTTGGTCTTGGCCCTTGTGAGGGGACCTCTATATGCTTCAAGTCATTTCTCCAATGTAGTGTGAGGGTCTTCCTTGGGTATGTCCACATTACTTTCTCATGAGATAGTGAAACCAATAGGGGGGATGGATAAACGATGTAGTATTGGTTATAAATCGATAAATGAGGAATGACACTGATAATGGGCAATGATAGATGGTAATGCTGATCACTCCCTTGAATTAAGGGTGATTTTTCTTATTGATCGAATTGTAGAATGCCATTGTGTGTGATACAATTGTAGATTTGTACTTGTGGTTTGAATTACAATGATGGATTGTTATATTACTCCACTAGTTATGAAACAATGGCAATGATGAATGATAATGTTGATTGAAAAGGGATGTTGTTGTTGAACATACCCTTGGACAAACAGTGATGGTTAACGTTAGTGAGTGCGATGCCATATTAATGATGCAAGTATTTGACTTGTATGTGTGAGATGTAATGGTGGTTGCTAAATGTATATTCTGAAACACCTTGTTGTTTTACATGTGTGGATAAATGCTACGATGCTTAATATGATTTCAATTACCATGCGTGGTTTGATGTGACTATGAATGATGTGCCTTGAGGGGCCTTATGATATCTTGTATGCCAATGATAATAAAACTAAATAAACAATATATCCCTAAGTGAGAGGGTGAGATATCCTTGCGAGGTTGATTGGCATATGCATTATTGCATCATTGCATTCATGGCATGGCATAACATTAAATGTGGTTGCGATCACAATGCTGAAAGATGCCGAGGGATTCTATGAAGGGAGTACCCCTTGCGAGGCAGGAAACCAATTTGATAATGATATGATATTGAGCCGGTGGTTACGATCACTTGGTTGTAGAAATGAAAAAGGGCTTGTGAGTTCCTATTGAGATGCCCCAAAAACACGGGTAAATTTTTCGCGATTTTAAAGTCATTATTCAATGAAAAGAAAATAAGTGGTGAAGTTTCTAGTTCAACACCTGGATCTATAAAAGCCACTCCCATATATAAAGATATGAGAGGGTAAGTTAAAAGATGATTTCATAATAAACTTATAATTAGAAACAACGGAAGAATTAATTAATTTACTTGTTGCATGATTGAATTTCTAGGGAGAAAATTTCATAAGGTTCAGGGATCCATAATATGCCCCAAAATACTCTTAAGATGATGCAAGAAAAGGGTTCAATGCAAGGGAGATGCAATCATTTAAAACAAAGGAAATATGTACATCAGGATGCTGCTCGCTCAGGCGAGCACCAATTTCGCTTGAGCGAGCAAGCATAGTCACACTTGAGCAAAAACAGGAGAGGCTGAGCGAGGGAGAGTTTGAGCATCAAGGGGTCCTTTTGCTTGAACGAGCCCCATCTCGTTTGAGCGAGATTCGAAGGTCACACCTGGGCGCCAGCGAGACGCTTGAGCGAAGGAGGAGAATTGCCTCAGGGGCTAATCTAGCTTAGGCAAGTTACATCTCGCTTGAGCAAGATTGCTCTTGCAATAACAGGGACTCACTGCCCGATTTTTGCTTGGGCGAGGCAAGGCCCGCCTAGGAGAAAATCGTCCAGTGTACAATTTCCTTCCCTCTCGCTTGAGCGACTACCAAGCCCGAGCCATTTCGCCTGAGTGAAAATGGTCCAGTGACCAACCACTGATTCCAACCGAATCTCGCTTAGGCGAGAAGGCTATTCGCTTGAGCGAATTTCGGCCAGTGACCATACCCCTGTTTCACAAGGGTCTCGCTCGAGCGAGACAACCACTCGCTTGAGCGAGTTCTGCAGAACCTGTGCAGAAACGTGAAATTTACACAATATGGCATATCAATTTCCATTTACTCCTAAATTAACCTATCCTAATGCATTATTTACACTTCATGCATTTACAAGTCCTCCAAATTATCCTTACACTTCAAGAACCAACTACATTGTTTCTATGCATGGAGTCGAAACTAATAGGTTATGAAGCACTTCATTCATCCATGAAATTAAACATCATCAAATATCATAATTCATCATCTTACATCATTTGGATCATAAATGAAAATTGGCCATGCACACCAAGGTCCAATTTTCCTCCATGATCCTCAAAATCATCATCACAAATCTAGATAACAAAATAAGCATTCATATACATCACATGCTATGCAAAAATCTAGATTTCGCCGGCCAAGGCACTTCTTATACTCCTATTTACCTCCTTAACCAAAATGTACTTCAAAACATCCACTCTTCCCATAAATGCCCTGCATCACAAGTCTAAAAAATGGACAACATGGGAGAGTGAGTCATACATTCCAAAAGGATGAATATGAATACCATGTGATTATGTATATATGCATTTAAACATATATACTTTGAATACACACATCATCTCATTCCTCGTTATATCATTATCATGTACATACCACAACGTCATTTTAAATCAAGCAAGGTATACAAGCATATACATAATTAAGTCCTGCAACATTGGACTATCACACAATACATCATTTTACACAAATTATTATTAGGTATTCATATCTTCATGTTGTCTTAACGTATTATATCATCTCCAATACATCCATCATCATAATTCATCTCCTTTGGCATACTTCCTTGCTATATGCAAATGCTCTTAAGCTAATACATATGCACAATGGTATATATCAAAAATTGCAGATCTGACTGTGGGATATAAACATAAAATTTGTGGGTTTCAGGTATGATCATCTAACCATACCTCTATTGCAATAGTAAAATATGTACACTTATTCTAAAATTTGCATGCATTCACCAATTATTTTACTGGTACCAAACCGTATCGCCCATCTTACAACACCTGATCATTTTCACCATGACCACGGTATACAACCTATTCGACATATGGTGTTACGGGCCAACCATGAGTTATATCATGGCAGCTGTGATCCCAAGGACCACTGGGACACCTGCTCATCAAGAGCCACCCCGCACAAGGGTCAACCACATGCGGCTCCCCGTAGTATAACATGGGCAGCTTCGTGACTTACACACCGAGTGACAGGGGAAATATAAAATTGCTCGTGCACAGAGTCGCCCTCCCACTGGGCCAACCGGGGGAATCCCCTCAAATTCCAACACCGGCAGCTATGCAGTATGCCATGGATGAAAATGCCAATCATATGCATTTCTCACTCCATGCATCCTATACATGCCACTCATCAACATCATTATCAACTCCATTACCAACGTCACCACAAGGTTTTTAGTGGATTGATTATTGTTGGTTATTCTTGTTAGTTTAAATCTTTATGCAGCATTTTTGATAGTCTTATTCATATCATTCAATTTCATCATCAATACAAAGACCTCAACTATTCTCTATCAAACATCATCAACATTCATTATACACTTACGGTGGACATGTACATCACCACATAACATCAAACAATTTATGCCACCATATAACACACCAGAATTATTCTAAATGCATCAAGCATGTTACCAAAACACATCATCAACATCATATAGCACTCTAAGCAAGGCAAACATGCATATCATTACATACGGCAATCGTATACCATTCAAAATTCACACATTTAGAACATAAGACTCCTCTCCTTCCTCAAGAGAAGAATTCCGAGCGATATGACGTACCCGCCTCGTCGTTCAGAATGGGTCCTACATTAATATACATGTAAAACCTTAGTCAATCAACTATTCCAAACGCAAGTTCAATTCTAATTGACTATTATCACATCTACTACTCATAACATGCTTAGAACGTGTTATAAACATCATTTTAATCATTTATTAGGATTCAGGGATTCCTTCCCACGAAGCCACATTCATTGAATTCAAGGGTTACCAACAATAATAGCCTAACATTCACACAATCTCATTTGTCAACACCTATACCCATCAATGACATGCATTCCCTCTTAAAACACACTCTTGAACCAACATTATTCTCTTTCCCCCAATTTCTCATAACTAGGGTTTCCACCAAAGTCCAACCATTCATTAATGCATCATCTTTTCTTTATCTCTTCCCAACATAAATGCATCTACCATCATTAACCCCTCATAAATATTCACATTTATGATGACCCACTCTAGGGTTCAAACATTAAATGCTTCTAATAAACACCCATTTACATGCATGACTCCCCAACTAATAATAACACATACCCATAGCATTTAAACTAAACAAAAATGGTAAAATGGCTTACCACACCCAAAACTAAATTGGGTATCAAGAGAGGGGAAGGAGTTGCGAAAATGGAGGGGAAGAGGAAGAATATTTCAAGCTCCAATGGCCTCCCTCCAAGCTTCTTCAAATGAAAATGGAGGAGGGTGAAGATGGCACCACTTTAGCTTAGGGTTTGGAAGAAGAAGAGAAGGGAAAATGAAGAAGGAAATAAAAGAAGAAGAAATAAAGTGTTTCTCCCAATTCTCTCAGCAAAGCTCACAAGAAAAAAGAGGAGGGATTTGGGCTTTTGTTTTTTTTTAATTTTAACCCTTCATTAAAAGATTCATTATTTTAAGACAAACAGGACCTCTATTCGGGCTCAATACTTAATCTAAAAATTATTCCGAATATATTTTTGGACTCCCAATATTATCCTCGACAGCCCTGACCAATATCATCTCAATCAGAGATGCTTGGTACGACACCCATATTCCAATCGGGCTTATTTTCAGCTTAAAAGGACTCAATAAATCACCAACAGTCCCTAAAAATCTTAATTTCTTTATTTCCAATATGCTAGGATATTAAATAATTTACATTCAAATTGGTCAATATTTATTTTCCTTGATTTAATCCTCTATTTTAAAGTTTTGGGATGTTACAATCCACCCCACCAAAAAGAAAATTTTGTCCTCGAAATTTAACATACCGGATTCGAACACGTCAGGATATCGTTCCCTGATGTCGTCCTTACGTTCCCATGTGAACGTCTCTACATTTCCATGTTTCCAAGTGACCTTTCACTAAAGGTACCAACTTGTTCTGTAGTTTCTTCACGCAATGCTCGACTGCACGAACAGCAACAGGAAGAATAGATAGGTCATCACATACATCGATATCATCCAAAGGAATCACATGTAGAGGATCATGAACATATTTCCTCAACTGTGACACGTGGAACACGTTGTGTACATTAGCGAGATGCGGAGGGAGTGCAATTTGATAAGCAACGTCGCCAATCCGCTCAAATACCTCATATGGTCCAATAAACCTAGGGCTTAACTTTCCACTTTTCAACGCCCTTCCAATCCCTTTATCACGCGAGACCTTTAAGAATACGTGATCACCCACTTGAAACTCAAGTGGTTTATGCCTCTTGTCATAATTACTCTTATGTCTATCCTATGTAATCTTCAGATTCTCTTGTATCTTTCTAATCTGCTCAGTAGTCTTTTGAACAATCTCCGGCCTTAAGGCCAAATTCTCACCAACCTCAAGCCAACACAAAGGGGTTCTACACTTCCTTCCATACAACGCTTTATATGGGGCCATGCCAATACTAGAATGGAAACTGTTGTTGTAGGTAAACTCGATTAAAGGCAAATATTTGACCCACCAACCACCATGTTCTAGAACATATGCACGTAACAAATCCTCAAGACTCTGAATAGTCCTCTCAGATTGTCCGTCTGTCTGAGGGTGATAAACTGAGCTCAACTTCAAGTTAGAGCCCATGGTCTCATATAGGCTTCCCCAAAATCGAGAAGTAAAACACGGGTCTTTATCAGAAATGATACTAGAGGGCACACCATGCAACCTCACAATCTCCTTAATGTACAACTGTGCCAGATCCTCTAAGGAACTCTTCATGCTAATCGGTAGAAAATGCGCACTCTTCGTTAAACGATCTACAATCACCCAAATTCCGTCATAGTTGGACCTCGTCCTAGCTAAACCGGACACAAAGTCCATAGCAATAGCATCCCATTTCCAGACAGGGATCTCCAAAGGTCTCAAATAACCAGATGGTCTCTAATGCTCGACCTTCGCCTTCTGACAAACAAGGCAAGATGCCACGAAGTTCGCCACATCATGCTTCATACCAGGCCACCAAAAATTCTTCTTCAAGTCTTGATACATTTTGGTAGAACCAGGATGAATGCTCAATACGCCTTTATGAGCTTCCTCCAGTACACATTTCCTTACATCTCCACTTGAGGGAACATAAATTCGGCCCTTCACACGCCAAATGCCATCCGGACCTTCCACTAGGAATAGGTTCTTTCCTTTCTCTTGGGTTTGCTTCATCTCAATTAGGTATTCATTATTTGGTGTTTCACTTTCACATATTCAAGAAATTCATTTGTAACTTTCAATATCTCAAGCGACATTTTCTTGGGAGTATAGATCTCTACACCGACATTTAAATTTCTAAATTGTTCAATCAACTTAATCTCTTCCACCATGGCATTACCTCGACCATTACCGTTTCTTCCACCGTTATGATTTCCACCATGGCCACCATTATGACCATTACCGTTTCCACGGCCACGGCCTCCAAAGCCACCATGGCCTCCACGGTTACCATTAGGATTCACACGTACAGGAGCATTAGCATTAGTATTCCTTGCATTCAATGGATAATTAGGGCGGATATGCCCCGATTGATTGCATTGGTAGCACACCACATCATCTTGTGGACAATCACGTGCCAAATGATTAGCACCACACCTGAAACAAGTTAGGCCTTGGACATTTCCACGACCTTGGTTACCACCACCGTAACCACCTCTAAGAGCACCACGTCCTCTTGCATTGGAGGATGCACCACGAAGGAACTTGTTCTTCTTGAAGTGACCTTGCTTCTTAAAACTAGAGAATTGGCCCTTTAACTTAGGCTCGTGTTTTCCATGACTCGAAGGAGCCACATCATCTTCTTCATAGATACGACACTTATTCACAAGTGTTGGAAAACTTCTAATCTCTTGATGCCGGATAGCCCGCTTGATCTCGGGCCTTAATCCATTTTCAAACTTCACACATTTAGATACCTCGGTACCCTCTTGTTGATAGGGCAGATAAAACGCACAAAGTTCCTCAAACTTGGAGGCGTACTCCTCCACCGTCATGCCACCTTGCTTAAGTTCCATAAACTCAAGCTCTTTCTTGCTTCTATAGTTTTCTAAAAAATATTTCTTCAAGAACTCCACCTTGAAGTTTTCCCAAATCAAAGGAACATCAGCAGATATCATGTGTGCCATAGTAAGACGCCACCAAGCCTCGGGTTTATCACGGATCATAAAGACCGCATACTCTACCTTTTGCGCTTCAGAATATTCGAAGCTAGCATAAATTCTCTCTAGATCATTAATCCAAGCATACGCGTCTTCAGGCTTATAACATCCATGAAACTCTAAAGGTTTCCTCTTGAGAAATAAATCAAGACCCTGGGAGCCTTGTCCCACGTTCAGCTGGCCTTATCTTTCCAAGAGATCGGTAAATCGATTTAAGGCATTTGCCATAGCAGCAGCCTCATGATTTGGTCTACCAGCCATATCTTAAGCCTATACATCAAACATGGCTCACACATGCGTAAACTAGACCAAACAATAACCTTTCGGCTTATGAATTCAAGAATTTTAGCACTCATAAGCCTGTCATGTACTACATCATATAATCATATCATTTTCCATACATAATCACAACATATTCATCATTAGAGGTAAATAGTGTAAGGACTCTTAGCCGGACTCAACAACAAGTGCATCAATCTTAATTCAATGATAACAATCACAACTCAACCAAATAATCCATAAATCAATCAATCATAGCTCGTATAATTCAGTCTTAAACAACAATTGCATGAACAACATTAATCATGATCGTATCAAGAGCAAACCAATGCTCTGATACCAGGTTGAGACGCCATAAAAACACAGGTAAATTTTTCACGATTTTAAAGTCATTATTCAATGAAAAAAAAATAAGTGGTGAAGCTTTCTAGTTCAACACCTGGATCTATAAAAGCCACTCCCATATATGAAGATATGAGAGGGTAAGTTAAAAGATGATTTCATAATAAACTTCTAATTAGAAATAGCGAAAGAATTAATTAATTTAATTGTTGCATGATTGAATTTAAAGGGAGAAGATTTCATAAGGTTCAGGGATCCATAATATGCCCCAAGATACTCTTAAGCTGATGCAAGAAAAGGGTTCAATGTAAAGGAGATGCAATCATTTAAAACAAAGCAAATATGTATATCAGGATGCTACACGCTCAAGCGAGCACCATTTTCGCTTGAGCAAGCAAGCATAGTCACGCTTGAGTGAAAACAGGAAAGGTTGAGCAAGGGAGAGTTTGAGCATCAAGGGGTCCCTTCGCTTGAGCGAGCCCCATCTCGCTTGAGCGAGATTCGAAGGCCACACCAGGGCGCCAGCGAGATGCTTGAGTGAAGGAGGAGAATTGCCTCAGGGGCTAATATCGCTTAGGCGAGTTACATCTCGCTTGAGCGAGATTGCTCCTGCAACAATAGGGACTCACTGCCCGATTTTTGCTTGGGCGAGGCAAGGCACGCCTGGGCGAAAATCGTCCAGTGTCCAATTTCCTTCCCTCTCACTTGAGTGACTACCAAGCCCGGCCCATTTCGCTTGAGCAAAAATGGTCCAGTGACCAACCACTGATTCTAACCGAGTCTCGCTTGGGTGAGAAGGCTATTTGCTTGAGCGAATTTTGGCCAGTGACCATACCCCTGTTTCACAAGGGTCTTGCTCTAGCAAGACAACCACTCGCTTGAGCGAGTTCTGCAGAACCTGTGCAGAAACATGAAATTTACATAACATGACATATCAATTTCCATTTACTCCCAAATTAACCTATCCTAATGCATTATTTACACTTCATTATGCATTTACAAGTCCTCTAAATTATCCTTACACTTCAAGAACCAACTACATTGTTTCTATGCATGGAGTCGAAACTAATTCTACAAAATTTCATAAAATTCTCTAGGTTGTGAAGCACTTCATTCATCCATGAAATTAAACATCATCAAATATCATAATTCATCATCTTACATCATTTGGGTCATAAATGAAAATTGGCCATGCATACCAAGGTCCAATTTTCCTCCATGACCCTCAAAATCATCATCACTAATCTAGATAACAAAATAAGCATTCATATACATCACATGCTATGCAAAAATCTAGATTTCACCGGCCAAGGAACTTCCTATACTCTTATTTACCTCCTTAACCAAAATGCACTTCAAAACATCCACTCTTCCCATAAATGCCCTGCATCACAAGTCTAAGAAATAGACAACATGGGAGAGTGAGTCATACATTCCAAAAGGATGAATATGAATACCATGAGATTATGTATATATGCATTTAAAGATATATACTTTGCATACACAGATCATCTTATTGCTTGTTATATCATTATCATGCACATACCACAACGTCATTTTAAATCAAGCAAGGTATACAAGCATATACATAATTAAGTCCTGCAACATTGGACTATCATACAAAACATAATTTTACACAAATTATTATTAGGTATTCATATCTTCATGTTGTCTTAACGTATTATATCATCTCCAATACATCCATCATCATAATTCATCTCTTTTGGCATAATTCCTTGCTATATGCAAATGCTCTTAAGCTAATGCATATGCATAATGGGATATATCAACAATTGTAGATCTGACTGTGGGATATAAACACAAAATTTGTGGGTTTTAGGTATGATCATCTAACCATACCCCTACTGTAGTAGTAAAATATGTACATTTATTCTTAAATTTGCATGCATTCACCAATTATTTTGCTGGTATCAAACCGCATCGCCTATCTTGCAACACCTGGTGATTTTCACCATGACTGCAGTATACAACCTATTTGGCATATGGTGTTGCGGGCCAACCATGAGTTATATCATGGCAACTGTGATCCCAAGGACCACTGGGGACACCTTTTCATCAAGAACCACCCCTCACAAGGGTCAACCACATACGGCTCCCTGTACCACAACATGGGCAACTTCATGACTTACACACCGAGTCACAAGGGACATATAAAATTACTCGTGCACAGAGCCGCCCTCCCACTGGGCCAACCGGGGGAATCCCCTCAAATTCCAACACCGGCAGCTATGTAGTATGCCATGGATGCAAATGCCAATCATATGCATTTCTCACTCTATGCATCTTATACATGCCACTCATCAACATCATCATCTACTCTATTACCAACGTCACCATAAGGTTTTTAGTGGATTCATTATTGTTAGTTATTCTTGTTAGTTTAAATCTTTGTGTGGCATTTTTGATAGTCTCATTCATATCATTCAATTTCATCATCAATACAAAGACCTCAACTATTCTCTATCAAACATCATCAACATTCATTATACACTTACGGTGGACATGTACATCACCACATAACATCAAACAATTTACGCCACCAAATAACACACCAGAATTATTCTAAATGCATCAAGCATGTTGCCAAAACACATCATCAACATCATATAGCACTCCAAGCAAGGCAAACATGCATATCAATACATACGGCAATCATATACCATTCAAAATTCATGCATTTAGAACATAAGACTCCTCTCCTACCTCAAGAGAAGAATTCCGAGCGATATAACGTACCCGCCTCGTCGTTCGGAATGGGTCCTACATTAATATACATGTAAAACCTCAGTTAATCAACTATTCCAAACACAAGTTCAATTCTAATTGACTATTATCACATCTAGTACTCATAACATGCTTAGAACATGTTATAAACATCATTTTAATCATTTATTAGGCTTCAGGAATTCCTTCCCACCAAGCCACATTCATTAAATTCAAGGGTTACCAACAATAATAGCCCAACATTCACACAATCTCATTTATCAACACCTATACCCATCAATGACATGCATTCACTCTTAAAACACACTCTTGAACCAACATTATTCTTTTTCCCCCAATTTCTCATAACTAGGGTTTCCACCAAAGTCCAACCATTCATTAATGCATCATCTTTTCTCCATCTCTTCCCAACATAAATGCATCTACCATCATTAACCCCTCATAAATATTCACATTTATGATGACCCACTCTAGGGTTTAAATATTAAATGCTTCTAATAAACACCCATTTACATGCATGACTCCCCAACTCATCATCACTTTTGAATGATTTTCTTAATTCTAATTGACCAAGTGTACTTTGTGTTAAACAGTGCCATATTATAAGTATTGTATTTGGGTCATGGATAAAAGTTGGATTAATGCATCACGGTTAACTGATGTGTATGAGAATGAAGTTAAAATGTTCATAGAGTTTATATTTAGAAATATCGAAGATAATAATGGAAGATACTTTTGACCTTATGTTAAATATAGGAATACACATCTTCTAGGCCTGTAAATGATAAAGGAATATCTGTTATGTGATGGTTTTCTCAAGAGTTATACACATTGGATATGGCATGGTGAACATATTGTCACATCGAGTGTGATGAATGTAAGTCAAAATAAAGGTTCTACACGTGATGTTGATTATGATATAGATGATCAACTTGAAGAAATGATTTGTGATATGGGTGAAGAAAATTTCTAGAGAGCACATATGTATGAAAATCTCTGTGAGGATTCAGAGAACCCGTTACATCTAAAAATTACACTAATTTCACATGGTTGTTGGCGGTTTTACGATGGTTTAACTTCAAGGAGAGAAATGGGTGGATAAATAAAAGCTTCAGTGAATTGCTGCAACTAATGAAAGACTTGCTTCCAGCTGATAATACCTTGCCAAGTCGTAACTACAAGGCTAAAAAGGATTTTTTTCCTAAAGGGTTGAAGTATAAGAAGATACACGCATGTCTAAATGATTGTGTGTTATACGAAGGTGAGTATAAAATGATGCATGAATGTCCAACGTATGGGTTATCACGGTATAAGAAGAAAGATAATGATTCTGATGAGAAGGTATACACCAAAGGGCCTGCTATAAAGGTGTTATGGTATTTGCCTATCATTCCTAGATTGAAGTGTTTATTTACCAATGAAGATGATGCAAAGTTAATGAGGTAACATTTTGAGGAGAGGTTGACTGATGGACAACTTAGGCATCCGGTAGATGGATTACAATGGAAGAAGTTGGGTTCACTATTTCCAGAGTTTGTAAATGATTTAAGAAGTTGGATTCATTTTTAAGACTTTCTAATCAACTAATTAAGTTTTATTTTCTTGTTTCATAAAAATGAACCAAGAAATTAAAAAGGATGTCTAATCATAGTTATATGAGTGAAACATCATTACCCTGTGATATTAGGGGCTATAATAGACTAACTTAATGCCTTATCAAGAAGGTTGAAGAAAGTTGAGCTTAGAAGACCTCATAGGAGGCATAGGCATCAAAAGGGTAAGAGTGATGAGGAAGAGGAAAGAAGGCATAAAAGGCTTCATAAGAGAAAACATGGTGATAGTGGGCTCAAAGAGGTTAAATTAAAAAACCTCTTTTCTATTGGAAGAATGATGTTGAAGCCTACTTAGGTGGAAGACGAGAGTCAAACAATGGTTTAACTCTCATAATCTAATGAATGACAAGATGGTAAGTGTTTCTACCTTAGCTTTTTGAAACTATGCCCTAGTTTAGTGGACTCAATTATGCAAAGATGGGAAAAAGGTAGAATTGCCTCCTTTAGATGAATGGGGATACCTTAAGGGCTTTCTTAGGAAGAGATATGTGTTATTTTACTATAGAGGTGAGTTATTGGCTAAGCTTAATAGACTCGCGCAAGGCACTAAGAATTTTGAAGAGTACGACAAGGCTTAGAAGTTACTTTGATAAAAGGAAAATATGGAAAAGGATAATGAGACCCTTATCCATAAGTTTCTACATGGGTTAAATAAGGAGATATAAAATAAGGTTAAGCTTTTGATTCATGTTGAACTTGAGGAGCTCATCTACCAAAGTATGAGAGTGGAGAATCAAATTAGTGAGAAAGGGTCTTATAGGAAGCTCTATTCTAAATAGAAGGGCAAAGAGGGAAAGGAGTGGACATTTCAAACCCTCAAAAGGACTTTAAGAGTAAAAAGAACCACAAGGGAAAAAATAACATACCCTTTACACCTAAATCATCTAAGAAACCAACCTTACCTCTCAACCTTTTAATTCTAAGACTAGTTTCATTAAGTGCTTCAAGAGTTTAGGGAGAGCACACATAGTTTCTCAATGCCTCAATATGAAGTCCTTGATCATGAAGGATTTAGATTGGTAGTCTAGCCAAGAGGATAAATCTTCTTCTAGTGGCTTTAGTAGTTAGACCTATGATAGTGAACATATAATTGAGGTAGAGCAAGACCTTTTAATGGTTAAAAGGCTCTTAGGTATCCATACCCCACACTTAGATAAATCTGAAAGGAATACAATCTTTAGAACTAGGTGTAAAGTCATTGGAAAATTTGTTCCCTAATAATTAATAGTGGTAGTTATGCCAATTATGCAAGCCATCACATGTTGAATAAACTCAACATTAAAAGTAACCCACATCCTAAGCAAGATAAGCTTCAATGGCAAAAAGATGAAGGTGAATTAGAAATAAGAGAGCAAGTTAGGCTCCACTTTTCCATTGGAAACTATCAAGATGAGATTGTTTATGATGTTATTCTGATGAAAACCACTTACCTCTTATTTGGTAAACCATAACAATATGATAAGAGAATTATCTATGATGGTGTTACTAACACTTATTCCTTTGTCCATGACAAAAAAAAGTTGATGTTGAATCCTCTAACACATTAACAAGTGAAAGAAGATCCGAATAAATTAGAAAAGAGAAAAAAAGTGAGGTAGGTAAGAAAAAGAAACAAAGGAAATATAAGAAATAAAATGTAACTAAGTTTAGTGCCTAAGATGGAGAGACTCATGAGTTACTCCTTGTAAGAAAATAATAAAAAAGTTAGATTACATTGTTCCTTTCATTCAATGTACCTTCTATGTATTGTGGATTTTGGAGAAGTCTTCATTGATGACATGATGGTTTCTAAGGAAAACTGTAACACCCCTAATTTTCTGTACTCAAATCCCAATGTGATCAACATAATTAATAAAATTGTGAATAAATTTTTCGCGTTTGAAAACATATCCAATACACCATCATGACCACATTAAGACCCAAATCACAGAAAACCAAAGAGTGAGATTAAATAACCTATAACGGGATCGATAGGTAAATTGCCCATAAAGGTATACAAAGGTAATAGAGTATACAGCGGAAGAATATGTATACCGGGCACACACCTAGTCCCATATATGACGATATGAGAGAAGGCTCGGCAAGCATGCAATGCCTAAGATATAACTAATATTATATACATTCGGGAATGTACTCCCGACTATTTCAATTATCAATGAATATCATTCACTTTCAATCCTTCTAATACACATCAAATCATCTCTTATATCCTACACATATATATATTCATCATCCATCAATTCAAAGAATTATCTTATACATACTTAAAATCTCTAAACCATCTATACAATCATATACAATTTATTCATTACACAAGAATCCATAAATGATGCCGGCCAAGGCAATTCCTCTACCACTATTTACCTTCATCCAAGCTTGATCTTTATATCCGAGCTTGTCCCATGGTAACCTGCATCACAATGCTAAAAAGGAGACCACATGGGAGAGTGAGTTACACATTCAAAATGACGAATAATATATATTGTGATCATCTGTATATGCATACAAACATCATGTGTGCTTCGCTAACAAAACATCAAATTATCAATCATTCATTATCTCATTATCACAATATGCATACAGACCTCATGAATCACAATTCATATCATAAATAAGCACAAGCACATACATAATCATATACACAATCACCGGCCACTTATCAACAAGGGCATCCTCAATCATTATCATCATCGATTCATTTTTACCTTTTATTCAATACCTCCTCGCAAGGGGTTTCTCATCACTCGTGGTCATCCTATCTCAAATATACAATGGATCCGATTCCATATCAACGGGTGATCATAACCACCATACCATTCATTTCTTAATAATTCTAATAATAATATCATCACTCTGGGATTCACCCTTCGTGGCACCCCGCAAAGTGATTCATTTCGATAAATATCACAGTATCATCATCACTCAGGGCTACACCCTTCGTGGCACCCCGCAAGGTGTTTCATTTCACAATAAATAACATAATACCATCATCACTCAAGGATACACCCTTCGTGGCACCCCGCAAGGTGTTTCAATTCACAATAATTCAATAACAATAGGACCACGTCCTCTTCACTCTGGGATATACCCTTCGTGGCACCCCGCAAGGTGATTCTCTTCACAATAAATATCACCATACCATCATCACTCGGGGATACACCCCTCGTGGCACCCCGCAAGGTGATTCATTCAACACAATATGATCAACATCATCTTCACTCTGGGATTTACCCATCGTGGCACCCCGCAAGGTGATATATTCACATTATTCAACAACAACAGGACAACGTCCTCTTCACTTAGGGATTTACCCTTCGTGGCACCTCGCAAGGTGATTCATTTCAACATTATTCAATAACAATAGGACAATGTCCTCTTCACTCAGGGATATACCCTTCGTGGTGCCCCACAAGGCACATCATTCAAATAATTGGCATCCAATGGCCACCACCATTATCCATAACAATCCACACATGGATATCAAATAGGCATAGCAACAAACATAATATTAATCCACACATGTGGCAACAAGGTATTTCAAATTACATATACATATATAACAATCATAATTGCCTCACACACATGCAAGTCAATTACTTGCACCCATCACAAGAGTATCATAATAATTCTCAATAATTATCAAATTGCCATTTCAATTAATGCAATACATATACATGGCAAGGCAAGCATGAGTATCCATCACATACAACAATCACTATTAAATTTACTCATGCAATTTGAATGTTAACTCCTCTCCTACCTTGAGGGAAGAGCCGAACCATTCCAATGCTCCGAATGCTCCATTGCATCACCCGGAATACAATCTACATATTATACATATGCATTCATACAATTAATAAGCCATCTCAAGGCATTCCTCTTAACTTTTAAAACACTTTCTAGTTTATCATCAAGTCCTAGACTTGATAAACACCAAGTTATATATTTGTATTAGGCTTCAGGAATTCCTTTCCCAAAGCCAAGATCCTCTAGATCTTAAAGGCTTACTAATCCAACAACATCATCATCTTATCCATTACATAATGTAATCTCAAATCACATCGATCCTTCAAATGTCATCATTGTCACTTAAGGCTCAACACAAGTTATTCTTGTTTCTCTTAAACCATCTTTACTATCAATTCTAATGACAACATCATAGCCTATCAATTCACCAACCAATATGTATATCCATTGATTTCACCATTAAGGGTTATCTACAATGTTCATCATTATTCATCACTATAACTAACAACATACATATTAAACATCACCCATTCACTTCCAATTCAACCTTCAAGTCGCAATATATATATTTTCCCAAATTCTTAAGGCAAGGGTTTTCTTTAAAACCCAAACAACTATTACCAATACTCATGAATCATCATCAATGGCCACCTCTTATCATTAATATCATTCATTATCATCATTAAACATACTTTGTATTCATAATTTACATTTCACCCAATTTATTAAAGTTAGGGTTTCACTAGAACCCATCAACATCATAATTGTTCATTTATTTTCCACCCATCCAAGTATTAATTCATGCATCTCTATAATAACCCGCTATTAAAGCCATAATAACAACACCCCACCTAGGGTTTCCTCACTTTAAGCTTCTCCCAACAACCCATATGCCATAAATACTCCCCCATATACATAGAATCCAAAGTCTAGGCATAAAAACTCCTAAAGAATGATGAGGAACTTACCTCACCCAAGAGCCAACATGAGCTTTCCATGGAGAGAGGTCCACACGGAAATAGAGTGGAAGAAAGGGGAGGAGTTCCAGCACAAGCTTCTCCTTCAAGCTTCCATAAGAAACGAAAATGGTGGAGGAGGAGAAGACACTCCACACGGCTCAGGTTTTTGGAGAGAAGAAAAGAAGAGATGGAGAAGGGAAGAAGACGAAGAAAAAGAATAAAGAAAGGAGGGGAAGAAGTGATGTGAAAGTGGAAGAAAGTGAGAGTTTTTATGTTTTAATATTTGCACCAATGACCATTATATCCCTCGGGTGTCTAATTGAGTAAGGGGAAAAAGAGTCCAGCCATCGGAATCAAGAAAAGAAGGGCCAGTATACACAAACCGAGAGAAAAGACAGAAAAATACAATCAGGGTGCTACTCGCTCAAGCGAAACCCACATTCGCTTGAGCGAGACCGCCCCATCTCGCGTGAGCCTCTCCATTCGCACAGGCGAAAAAACCCCGTATCTATTTCCACACTCGCTCGCTTGAGCGAGGTATTAATTCGCTTAAGCGAATCTGACAAGAAGTCATCCTTCCCAGCACTCGGGTTTCTGTTGATAGAATTTCCCCTAAAACCGACCCAACATTCATTCGGTTTCACTCGGCAAAATTCAACCAGATCCGAGTCATCTCACACTCGGCTTCCCTCTTGACATACCAATCTAGACCGATCTATTTTTCATTCAACCAACTCATTCAGGGCCGACTCATACTCGCATAGTCTATCACTCGGGATCCAGAGTTCCATTCACTTGGGAACAACCCATCGTATATACTTAGTCATTTATATTCTATCCTCAAGGGTCACAGTTATACAATCCACTCGGTAAATAAAGGTAATCCCACTCAGAATCCATAAACCTTCCTCACTCGGAATATTTTCCAATTAAACACCACTCGGTGTATCACAACCATAATTCACTCGGAATGTATTCCACATTCACCACTCGGCATAATTACACTTCTCACACTCGGAGAATACTCAATCTCCCTCCCCTTGGGAAGGTTCCCAACAGTCAAGTTCCAATCGGGTTTATTCTAACCATAACTCACTCGGGGAATTCATTAAGTCCCACCCGGACTTGTTCAGATCCTAACCACTCGGGGTATAAAACCTCATTCACTCGGAAGAGGTTCACTCGGATTTCCACTCGAGAATATTCAAACTCTTTCCCCACTCGGGGTTTACTCATATTTTCCACTCGGATAAACAATCCAGACCGAGTCTGTCCTCACTTGGTTTTCCACTCGGTATTTCATCCCAAAACCGACTTCCTTTGTTTTTACCCCACGAATAAAGTCTTTCCAGAATACTTCTGGACAACACACCTTGTGTCCACACTCGGTGTCATTTCCACTCGAAGTTACACTCATAGATAGGCTCCACTCAGAATGAGTTACCTTGAACTCGGATATTTTCACTCAGAACACAACTGCTCGGAATATCACACAGGAAGACCTCTCACTCAGAATTTTATCTACTCCCTCACTGGGAGGGTTCTGCCTTGGCAAAGCCACTCGGAATTTCACTCGGAAATTCACCACAAATCCTGAATTATTTTCTAAGTCCCCTCTCAAGTGAAATTTCATCCAGAATCCTACTTACTCACCATACACGCATCACACTCGGTCAAAAGCACAACCATACCAGTCACACCTGAGTGAGCATCACCCAGCATTCATACTTCCCACTTTCGCTCAAGCTACTCACATTCGCTTGGGCGAAGAAAGGTCCAGTGACCATTTCCTCACTAGCTCACTCAAGCGCGGCCATTCTCGCTTGAGCGAGATTCGTCCAGAACCTCACCTAATCACAACACACTGTACTCGCTCGAGTTGATTCCTCACTCGCCTGGGCGAACGCCATTCCTCAGACCCTTCGCTCGGGTGAGACTCCATTCGCCTGAGCGAATTTCCTCCAGAGAGCAAACACTGATACTGCGAATTCCTTCCAGAGAGCAACACTAATACCGGGCAATTTCGCTTGAGCGGAATTCACCTTCGCCTGAGCGAAAATTGCCCAGAAACCATAATGTTGGTGCAAAAGACTCTCGCCTGAGCGAGGTCCCATCTCGCTTGAGCGAGAATACCAGCACAGAGGCAGGAAACGCAAATTTCACACAACTCAACGTATGAAATCACATTTTACCAATTCAATTACTCCCAACACAGCATACACAATATATGGGATATATATATAACTTGTTCTAAACATTCTCACTCGGAATTCCTCATTATAATCCAAATTTGAATTTATCCCACAGCTCATACACATCATAAAGGACTTATACAGCCTGTTTGAGCATTCCTACTTACAAAATTCTCATTCCAACATATTATCCATGTTAAATTCAAACTCATCTTATATATATAAATATATATATATTCATACTTTGCCACAACAAATTCACATATCCCCTCACATCATCCTCAGTAATCAACCATTTGCCATTCTCATTAATTAGTCATTTTTATAAAATTTGGGATGTTACAATCCACCCCACCTACAAAGAATTTCGTCCTCGAAATTCAACATCGATATACATATCACAAGGCCATACCTCAGACCCCACATCAACAAGATTTAACGACGCCATAGAACAACATTGGACTTCTCAAAGTCCATCAAGACATGTTCATCATCACTTCATCATTCTTAACATAAAATTTCTACATCAAGCGTGTCATATATTATCAATTATAACCCGTCCAACAGAGCTCGTATGTTCATACTCAGTATGACCAGATAGGCTCAGTACATTTACCATAAGTAGCTACAATCCCTACACTTGCCCGGCCTATGTGTTGCTGCATCCAACATACAGGAAGGCGTCCCAATCCTGTAGTGGTTACCACAAACACATAAAGTCGGCGCATAAGTGCATGCTGCCACAATACCTATGGCATGTAAGACCATATCGGGATCAGTACCTCGTATTCCCATTGCTTATATTGGTCACACATATTCAAACAATACCAGACCATATAAGACTCGGTGACAATCCTCACCAGTCCTCAGCTAAAATACTCATATTTCATCATTATCATATAGATAATTTGGCATCCATCCTGCCATATCAACCATCAAATTTCAGCTAACTTCACCATCAATCGGTGTACCAATCTTAAATTTTCAATCATTACAGAGGAAATACCCCATCCTTAAGTTTCATCCATCCACATCCATGCCCAAATAGTCTAAAATTCTTGTCTCACTTATACATTTGTTGACTATTAATCAATTCAAGCCTTAAAAGATTCACCAAACTCTTATCAAATAGACTACATAATCGAATAATGAGCTTCCACATTAGGCATTCTCCTCATAGATCATAACCAAAACTCTTAAATTAACATATAACTAACATCGTATCGCATCACCATGCGGTTTCTATCATCAATATAGCACCCTACAATTAAAATAGGGGGTTATGACGTGATCAAATTTCCATTCACTAATTCATATTCACATATATCATCTCTAAATCACATCATCATCTATACTTAATCCATTGATTATAGTCTCTAAAGCACAAAATTTAGCTCTAGATCACATCGTAAATTCATATACCATAATCAATTCTAATCATACCCCAAGTTCAACATTATTATTCATCAATCATCAGGGGTTACCTAGCACCCATTGTAGAGTTCTCACACACCACACAACATCATTAGATATGGCTCACAAAACAACATAGAGCCTAGACCGCCATAGGGTCCAATTTAATTAATTCTCTACAACAATCAATCATACAAGATCATACCAAGTCCTTATAGGTCACCACACCTAGTGGGTTATAAGTAAATAAATCATTTACTCAGTTTTCACACAACAAAAACTGAGACACAACCTCAATTCAACACATGTTTGATTTCACATTTTAATCACTTATCATATATTCAGTCTCCCAATCTAGGGAAATACAACAAATCACTTATATCATATAACACATATGGTTCTTGTGCCAAAGGATATAAAATCCATCCTTCACAAATGGCACACCCAAACCTTTAAATTCAAACATATCAAAACTAGGGAATTATTCAATATTATTCATTCATTCAACTCATCAAGTGAGTTTTATTTCATTTAACAAACATTCCTTGGCTAAACGCCACAGGCATAATGCATATAGGGACCTAACCACAATTCATATTCCAGGTGCATATGCACATCAAGATCTCAACAGGTATGGTCTATTACTACCATATCAATTTCCTTCTCAATATCTCCTATCCGTAATCAACATACGGCATAGGTCCATCATTAAATCAATATATATATATATCATATCCATGATCAACACATGGCATCAAATAATCATCATATCAATTCATATCTCATATCTTATATTCACATCTCAATATTTCAGTCCCATGATTAACATTTAATCATGGATTCATCATCAAATCAATTTACATTATATATATCAACATCAATGCACAATAACAATATATTCGTCATTTGAAGGTAATAGGGTAAGGAACTTGGCCGGTCTTACACAATACATACATCCATCATATGTCAAGGAATTTCATTCATTCATATTCAATCCCATAATTCATTCATAATTATCAATGAGCAACTAGGCTCCACAAGTTCATCATATAACCCTAATGATAAAGGGTATACTTCCCATAGTCAATAACCACATCTTATGAATCACAATCTCACTAAAGTCCTCATTGAGCACCAATCCTATCTCAACTCTAATGATTCACAATCATTCTCAATATGTAAATATGCCCTCATAATTCGATTCACAATCCTTAGACAATTAATCATTAGCATTTCTATATAGGGCAATCAATACATCAACATGCCATCATTCTCTAAACAATTATCATTCTTAAATCTATACAAACAACCATATGTCAATAATGAGCATCCAGCTCTAAAAATCACCATAGGTATCTCACTATTGAGCAATCATACTCCAGCCATCCATAATATCAATTTATCACAGAGCAACCATGCTCTGGTAGTAACCAATAATTCTTATTCAGAGCAGAATATGCTCTGATACCACCTTGTAACACCCCTGATTTTTTGTACTCGAATCCCAATGTGATCAACATAATTAATAAAATTGTGAATAAATTTTTCGCGTTTGAAAACATATCCAATACACCATCATGACCACATCAAGACCCAAATCACAAAAAACCAAAGAGTGAGATTAAATAACCTATAACGGGATCGATAGGTAAATTGCCCATAAAGATATACAAAGGTAATAGAGTATACAGCAGAAGAATATGTATACCGGGCACACGCCTAGTCCCATATATGACGATATGAGAGAAGGCTTGGCAAGCATTCAATGCCTAAGATATAACTAATATTATATACGTTCGGGAATGTACTCCCGACTATTTCAATTATCAATGAATATCATTCACTTTAAATCCTTCTAATACACATCAAATCATCTCTTATATCCTACACATATATATATTCATCATCCATCAATTCAAAGAATTATCTTATACATACTTAAAATCTCTAAATCATCTATACAATCATATACAATTTATTCATTACACAAGAATCCATAAATGATGCCGGCCAAGGCAATTCCTCTACCACTATTTACCTTCATCCAAGCTTGATCTTTATATCCGAGCTTGTCCCATGGTAACCTGCATCACAATGCTAAAAAGGAGACCACATGGGGGAGTGAGTTACACATTCAAAATGACGAATAATATATATTGTGATCATGTGTATATGCATACAAACATCATGTGTGCTTCACTAACAAAACATCAAATTATCAATCATTCATTATCTCATTATCACAATATGCATACAGACCTCATGAATCACAATTCATATCATAAATAAGCACAAGCACATACATAATCATATACACAATCACCAGCCACTTATCAACAAGGGCATCCTCAATCATTATCATCATCGATTCATTTTTACCTTTTATTCAATACCTCCTCGCAAGGGGTTTCTTATCACTCGTGGTCATCCTATCTCAAATATACAATGGATCCGATTCCATATCAACGGGTGATCACAACCACCATACCATTCATTTCTTAATAATTCTAATGATAATATCATCACTCTGGGATTCACCCTTCGTGGCACCCCGCAAGGTGATTCATTTTGATAAATATCACAATATCATCATCACTCAGGGCTACACCCTTCGTGGCACCCCGCAAGGTGTTTCATTTCACAATAAATAACATAATACCATCATCACTCAGGGATACACCCTTCGTGGCACCCCGCAAGGTGTTTCAATTCATAATAATTCAATAACAATAGGACCACGTCCTCTTCACTCTGGGATATACCCTTCGTGGCACCCCGCAAGGTGATTCTCTTCACAATAAATATCACCATACCATCATCACTCGGGGATACACCCCTCGTGGCACCCCGCAAGGTGATTCATTCAACACAATATGATCAACATCATCTTCACTCCGGGATTTACCCATCGTGGCACCCCGCAAGGTGATATATTCATATTATTCAATAACAACAGGACAACGTCCTCTTCACTCAGGGATTTACCCTTCGTGGCACCCCGCAAGATGATTCATTTCAACATTATTCAATAACAATAGGACAATGTCCTCTTCACTCAGGGATATACCCTTCGTGGCGCCCCGCAAGGCACATCGTTCAAATAATTGGCATCCAATGGCCACCACCATCATCCATAACAATCCACACATGGATATCAAATAGGCATAGCAACAAACATAATATTAATCCACACATGTGGCAACAAGGTATTTCAAATTACATATACATATATAACAATCATAATTGCCTCACACACATGCAAGTCAATTACTTGCACCCATCACAAGAGTATCATAATAATTCTCAATAATTATCAAATTGCCATTTCAATTAATTCAATACATATACATGGCAAGGCAAGCATGAGTATCCATCACATACAACAATCACTATTAAATTTACTCATGCAATTTGAATGTTAACTCCTCTCTTACCTTAAGGGAAGAGTCGAACCATTCCAATGCTCCGAATGCTCCATTGCATCACCCGAAATACAATCTACATATTATACATATGCATTCATACAATTAATAAGCCATCTCAAGGCATTCCTCTTAACTTTTAAAACACTTTCTAGTTTATCATCAAGTCCTAGACTTGATAAACACCAAGTTATATATTTGTATTAGGCTTCGGGAATTCCTTTCCCAAAGCCAAGATCCTCTAGATCTTAAAGGCTTACTAATCCAACAACATCATCATCTTATCCATTACATAATGTAATCTCAAATCACATCGATCCTTCAAATGTCATCATTGTCACTTAAGGCTCAACACAAGTTATTCTTGTTTCTCTTAAACCATCTTGACTATCAATTCTAATGACAACATCATAGCCTATCAATTCACCAACCAATATGTATATCCATTGATTTCACCATTAAGGGTTATCTACAATGTTCATCATTATTCATCCCTATAACTAACAACATACATATTAAACATCACCCATTCACTTCCAATTCAACCTTCAAGTCGCAATATATATATTTTCCCAAATTCTTAAGGCAAGGGTTTTCTTTAAAACCCAAACAACTATTACCAATACTCATGAATCATCATCAATGGCCACCTTTTATCATTAATATCATTCACTATCATCATTAAACATACTTTGTATTCATAATTTACATATCCCTCAATTTATTAAAGTTAGGGTTTCACTAGAACCCATCAACATCATAATTGTTCATTTATTTTCCACCCATCCATGTATTAATTCATGCATCTCTATAATAACCCACTATTAAAGCCATAATAACAACACCCCACCTAGGGTTTCCTCACTTTAAGCTTCTCCCAACAACCCATATGCCATAAATACTCCCCCATATACATAGAATCCAAAGTCTAGGCATAAAAACTCCTAAAGAATAATGAGGAACTTACCTCACCCAAGAGCCAACATGAGCTTTCCATGGAGAGAGGTCCACACGGAAATAGAGTAGAAGAAGGGGGAGGAGTTCCAGCACAAGCTTCTCCTTCAAGCTTCCATAAGAAACGAAAATGGTGGAGGAGGAGAAGACACTCCATACGGCTCAGGTTTTGGGAGAGAAGAAAAGAAGAGATGGAGAAGGGAAGAAGACGAAGAAAAAGAATGAAGAAAGGAGGGGAAGAAGTGACGTGAAAGTGGAAGAAAGTGAGAGTTTTTATGTTTTAATATTTGTACCAATGACCATTATATCCCTCGGGTGTCTAACTGAGTAAGGGGAAAAAGAGTCCAGCCATCGGAATCAAGAAAAAAAGGGCCAGTATACACAAACCGAGAGAAAAGAGAGAAAAATACAATCAGGGTGCTACTCGCTCAAGCGAAACCCACATTCACTTAAGCGAGACCGCCCCATCTCGTGTGAGCCTCTCCATTCGCACAGGCGAAAAAACCCCAGTATCTATTTCCACACTCGCTCACTTGAGCGAGGTATTAATTCACTTAAGCGAATCCGATAAGAAGTCATCCTTCCCAGCACTCGGGTTTCTGTTGACAGAATTTCCCCCAAAACCGACCCAACATTCATTCGGTTTCACTCGGCAAAATTCAACCAGATCTGAGTCATCTCACACTCGGCTTCCATCTTGACATACCAATCTAGACCGATCCATTTTTCATTCAACCAACTCATTCAGGGCCGACTCATACTCGGATAGTCTATCACTCGGGATCCAGACTTCTATTCACTCGGGAACAACCCATCGTATATACTTAGTCATTTATATTTTATCCTCAAGGGTCACACTTATACAATCCACTCGGTAAATAAAGGTAATCCCACTCAGAATCCATAAACCTTCCTCACTCGGAATATTTTCCAATTAAACACCACTCGGTGTATCACATCCATAATTCACTCGGAATGTATTCCACATTCACCACTCGGCATAATTACACTTCTCACACTCGGAGAATACTCAATCTCCTTCCCCTTGGGAAGGTTCCCGATAGTCAAGTTCCAATCGGGTTTATTCTAACCATAACTCACTCGGGGAATTCATTAAGTCCCACCCGGAGTTGTTCAGATCCTAACCACTCGGGGTATAAAACCTCATTCACTCGGAAGAGGTTCAATCGGATTTCCACTCGAGAATATTCAAACTCTTTCCCCACTCAGGGTTTACTCATATTTTCCACTCGGATAAACAATCCAGACCGAGTCTGTCCTCACTTAGTTTTCCTCTCGGTATTTCATCCCAAAACCGACTTCCTTTGTTTTCCCCCACGAATAAAGTCTTTCCAGAATACTTCTAGACAATACACCTTGTGTCCACACTCGGTGTCATTTCCACTCGGAGTTACACTCACAGAGAGGCTCCACTCAGAATGAGTTACCTTGAACTCGGATATTTTCACTCGAAACACAACTGCTCGGAATATCACACAGGAAGACCTCTCACTCAGAATTTTATCTACTCCCTCACTCAGAGGGTTCTGCCTTGGCAAAACCACTCGGAATTTCACTCAGAAATTCACCACAAATCCTGAATTATTTTCTAAGTCCCCTCTCAAGTGAAATTTCATCCAGAATCCTACTTACTCACCATACACGCATCACACTCGGTCAAAAGCACAACCATACCAGTCACACCTGAGTGAGCATCACCCAGCATTCATACTTCCCACTTTCGCTCAAGCTACTCACATTCGCTTGGGCGAAGAAAGGTCCAGTGACCATTTCCTCACTGGCTCACTCAAGCACGGCCATTCTCGCTTGAGCGAGATTCGTCCAGAACCTCACCTAATCACAACACACTGTACTCGCTCAAGCTGATTCCTCACTCGCTTGGGCGAACGCCATTCCTCAGACCCTTCGCTCGGGCGAGACTCCATTCGCCTGAGCGAATTTCCTCCAGAGAGCAAACACTGATACTGAGAATTCCTTCTAGAGAGCAACACTAATACAGGGAAATTTCGCTTGAGCGGAATTCACCTTCGCCTGAGCGAAAATTGCCCAGAAACCATAATGTTGGTGCAAAATACTCTCGCCTGAGGGAGGTCCCATCTCTTTTGAGTGAGAATACCAGCACAAAGACAGGAAACGCAAATTTCACACAACTCAACGTATGAAATCACATTTTAATAATTCAATTACTCCCAACACAGCATACACAATATGTGGGATATATATATATAACTTGTTCTAAACATTCTCACTCAGAATTCCTCATTATAATCCAAATTTGAATTTATCCCACAGCTCATACACATCATAAAGGACTTATACAGCCTGTTTGAGCATTCCTACTTACAAAATTCTCATTCCAATATATTATCCATGTTAAATTCAAACTCGTCTTATATATATATATATTCATACTTTGCCACAACAAATTCACATATCCCCTCACATCATCCTCAGTAATCAACCATTTGCCATTCTTATTAATTACTCATTTTTATAAAATTCGGGATGTTACAAAAACTTTCCAACTTCTCACCTTAACCTTGGTTTGGATTGGACTTTGTGTGTACATAAATATCCAGTAGTACAAATTTATGATTTTACATCGCTAAATTTACATCAGTTTTAGAAAAACTGATGTAGAATACGATGTGGTAACATTTTTGTAATAATTTGATCACTTTATATCAGTTTCATTTTGTAACCAATGTCATTATTTTCTTATCTATATCAGTTTCTTAAACGTTGGCTAAATTTATTAAGGAAATAAATTTTAATTTCAAAACTCTCTATCTTCATTATTTCCTCTAAACTCTTTCTCGAAACTCTCTCATGCCCTGAACGTACACTTGAACACCTTAATGAAATCCCTCATGCCATAGACTTTCGAGCACTACATGCATGTTTCCGACATGTGTGTTTCTAGCGTCTCATGGTCTCGTGTTTCTAAGCCTTAAACCCATTGTGAGTTCTTCTTTCTTGACTCCCTTTTTCTCCAAAACTAGTTTCTGGATTCCTTTGTCTTTCTTGTGTCTCCCTGCTCCCTCCCTTTGTCTTGTTCATTATCGCCACTCTTCCAAACCCTCAACCGCGTAGTCACGCGACTGGTGAGACATCTCCAGTATGTTATCTTTTTCTCTATGTTCCTCTATTCATGTGTATTCAAATTATTTCATTTATTTTTATTTTTATTTATTCGTGTGTTCCTCTATTCCTATATGTTATCTCTTTCTCTGTGTTCCTATTTGAGATGAATTATTTACATGAAAGTGTAATAAAATTGATCAACATGGAGGAATACTAGTTTAGTAGAGAAACTAAATCCTTGTTTACTCTTCTTTTTTCACCCTTAGGCATGAAAGATATTCATTTTTTATGTATCATGTTCAAGTTTAAGTTGGACAATCGTATCTTAAATGGTTATTATGATCTTTTTTTAAAGAGAATTTAAGTTTATAACGCAATTGTATAGGTTACAAATCTAAAAGGTGATTTGCTTTGGAAGTGATATTATGTGTAACTTCTGTTTAGGTTACTAAACCTCAATAGCAAATGGAATGGGATTGTAAAGTAAGCTTAAGCATGTGTAGGAGATGCAACAACTTGAGGATGACTATTGAACCTAAGTGACTGTTGTAGATTGCATTGGACAAGTAGTTGGGAAATACAGACTATAAAGAGGATATAGAAACATGTAAAAGCCTATAATAGAAAAAAGTTGCATCATGCCAAATTTGGGCCTAAATTAGATTCACATACATGTTTTTAAGCTTATTGAGCATTTTTTAAGTGCCTTCATCAAAAGTCTCATGATTTCCTTAATAAGTTACTTTGCACTCTATTCAAATAGTGTTTTTCATCATACAACTAGGCACTCCTTGTTCACTTCCATATTCCATAAAATGTCTTATAAGAGTGAAAATGGATTAATACTTAGGCTTGATAGATTGTAACAAAATGGGCATTCACTAGTGTAGAAAGGAGATATAAACATGGTTAAACTGGACTTTTAAACATGGTTCGAAAACCATGTTTGTTCCAGCCGTCGTAATATAAAAGGGTTTTTAACCATGTTTAAAAATGTCCTTTAACCACGGTTGTGCAGAACCATGTTTAAAAATAGTGACATTTAAACACGGTTATGGCATAATCGTGTTTAAAAGGGACATTTAAACATAGTTATTACCATAATCGAGTTTAAATATAGGGTTTTTTTGAAAGCAGGTTTTGTTTTATTGATTTCCCAAACCTGCAATGTCACAAGCAGCATAATATATTACCATAACCCAACACAGTATATTCCTTGCACAAATTAATGAAAACACATGATACTTACATGATAAAGAAACCGAATCTATATAAAATGAATAATATTTACATAACTGGAATATAACACAATCTAAACCCTAAAGTTATATTGGAATCCTACACTAGGTACAATGAATATAAGAGAATAAAAATCCTATACTATTAAAGTCCTTGCCTGACTTTATGGAAGTATGCGGCCCATTACTTTCTAATATGATCTACGTGTCCCTCTAGGAAGGTTAACTAGTCCTAAATGCGTTGCAAACAAGACACAAAACAATTAACACAAAAACTTAATTACTATGTGAATAAAAGTTTATAGAAACTAGAAAAGTAAACACTTACATCTGTCCATCAATTTACTATATATTCTTAGACAATGGTCATCATGGTGTGTATGATGTAATACCCATACTCATAGCTATTCCCTGCCTATGAGACTACAAGGTATATAAAATAAACATTTGGGCAATGTTATTTCAAGTTTTCAGAACTTAATAAATAACAATCCTAGACATTTGAAGTACTTATTTTTAGGTTGACCCACTAGACTTTTTTCTTGCTTATGCTTCCATGTAGTCTAGTGTATCCAGCTACAACCCTATGTAAGAAGAAAACACGCGAATAGTTAGAATTGTAGAAGAAAAGAATGACTTGATTTGAATTTATAATTTTTAAAAATGAATTTACATCTTTACTAATACTTTAAAGTCCTGCGGAGCAGTCTCATGCAAGGAATCAAAGCACAAAGTAATCGAATCCTTGAGACGGATCACCATGAGCTGCCAATGAGCACTGCAATGAACATTGATAAGTGAGACTGTAAAATGATTAAAATAATTAACAATATTGATACAAGAAACCCTTATTCTCTATGCCACAAGGCTAGATATACAGTCTTCCTAGACTCATACATCCAATTTTAGATGTATGCCTAGGTCTCTTTCTTGTTATTCCCACTCTTTTGTATGAAAAAGGGCTTTAAGAAACCATAAGTTCCTTGGAAACCCAACTCCACACAAATTTTATGCAGAAACCTTAAAAAATTAGACACAGTTAGCGACAAATAATATGTTAAATTAAAGAATTAAAGAAAAAATGATGTACTTACAACTCCCAAAATTGAATGACAGAGATGTTTAACATCGTTTGCCTCATCATTATTTTGCACAAGTCACTCCACGTGATATAAAACGGTAGTTGACTTGGGCAGCCAAACACATCTGGTTGCCATGGGACCTTAACAGCGTCATTGCTCAGCTCAACCCCGACAGCCCATAGCATCTAGATCGGATCGATGATGGGCTCTGGATTCTTTGATACTAGGCCTGCTTCTTGTTGAACAGTTAAAACATTAAACTAAATGTGTTATGATATGAATCATAAACTTATAATATTAATGTTTAAGGTTTCGAGAGCATACCTGGGGAGCTGCAACTGACACAAGTATGGTCTGCCGCATGAGTGTCCAAACGCCTGCCCGATGGTCCACACCTTCATAGTTGTCATTGGCACAACAATATCCCCCTCAATGATCTCGATGATAAAGACCGTTGACATACTATTAGGCAATGATTGATGGTGAGCCAAAGGGCCTAAGTCGTAAACCATGCCAATGGCAATAGGCTCCTCCGACCCATCATTGAACAATTTATATTGATGGGACTCCCCAATGTCGACCTCGACGTCCTTAGCATCAAATATAGCATAAGACCCCTTCGTGCTAACCCACCTAACCTGTATATATACACAATAAACATAAGTTAAATTACAACAAATGAAATAAAATGATGTATAATAAATCTAACTTATGGGTCCATTGTTAGCCCGACGGCGACTCAGCGGTTCTTTCCCACCGCCGGACTTTTTGTCAATTGGCAAGCGCACCAATTCGTTTGTAGTTTTCAAAATTTAGATATCGTTCCACTGGGATTGAAAGTCCAATAACAACAGTAATCTTCTACTTACTATAGTAAATGTGAAGGAAATTATAAACAAAAGAATGATTTATATACAGTTTATACAATATTCACAAGATAGCATGGTTGAGTGATTCATGAGATAAAAAGAAAATAAAATCTATCTAAAAAGTTGAGTTGCAATCTAGAATAGGTAAGATACTTGAGATAAACACAGATAAACAAATTATGTTGGAAATTGGATCCCTAATCTAGAATAACAATGAGGAACTCAAGACATGCATATTTAATCATCAAGTTTCATGTCATTGCAGCTTAAAATCATTATAACCGATCCCTCGTGATATAAATTCTAAGAATTCACCATAAAGTCCGATCCCTCGTGAGCTTTCTCAGTAAAAACTTGCATTAAGACCTGGCCTTATGGCAACAATGGTTAACAACCCCTATAGAATTGAGATACCAAGGGTATTCCAACTTTTTACTTTCGTCAAAACAAGTTTCAATACGGCATAAATAATCATTCTCCCGTTTGACATTTATACTAATAAAACCAGTTTCGATACACATGAAAATCATTCTCCCGTTTGACGTTCATATTAATAAAAGGTTGAAATACTAACATGGACTTGAATCATAAACATGCAGAGGTCGAATTCACAACATTATACTCAATAGATTAGTTCACCAATTCCAACATAAACAAATTAGTTACACATGGTAAAAGTAAAGACAACACTTACAGAGTTTGACATTACGAAGAAGACGATGGAAACTTCACGATACAACGATCACAATACACCGAAACACACTCAAGTATCTAGAAAACTATTCTAGAACTACAACTCACAAAAGAAAGTACTCAGAGTTGAGTACAAGAGAGAAGAGAAGAGAAGTGTATGGAATGGGATGCTATGAATGGTGTTGGATGGCCCTATTTATAGGGCTGAGCAAGGGTGCTGACGCTACGCGTCCCTGTGACGCTACGCGTCAGACTCCTGACTCAGCCTCCATTAAACACTTGATAATGGCCACTTTCAATAATTAATCTTGATCATGCCTGGCCACTTGGACATGTTTCCACGAGTTTTTGGCAATTTATGCTGATTGGGGTGGCCCTTGGGCTGAGTGGGGTGCCCATTATTGAGTCCAAGTGGAGTGGTTGGCCAAAGTGGAGTGGTTGTTCACGCAGCACTGACGCTACGCGTGGCTGTGATGCGTAGCGTCAGACTCAAAAATAGCAGTTGATGCTACGCGTGGGGTGAGGCTACGCGTCAGATTCTCCAGTGTAATTTTCTCTTGATTTCTTAACTTTTTCACTGCAAAACTAGAGAAATTTGATCAAGGGCAGATTATTTCCAACAATACTCATTTATTGAATTTAAATCCTAATTTTCTAACAAATTAAACTAATTTTTATAATTTTTATGAAATTTTTATTTAAGCTTTTATTGAAAATTTGAGGACTAACATCCATCCTTGGTGTAGTAGGCTCCTCCTGATGGTTGAGTGAGGCCTTTATCTCCTCCGGAAGGATGCCATTTCCTGTTGTAGCCTCCTCATCTCCTCGCGATAAAAGCCTTCACTACAACTACACTAAGATCAACCCTTTACCTTATCAACTCCTCCATGGATGGCACTAAGGTGAGAGTACCGTAAAAGATTTAGAGGCCTATGAAATATAAATGATTAGAAACTGGTAGCTTAATACAAAACAAATGAAAAAAGAGAGTTAAACTTACTGTAACCTCGACCAATAGCACACACCCTTCAAGAGTGTTTTGGTCTCTCAATTGCGGTAGTCAATATGTCCTGCCTACCATGGGCAACGAAAGAACCTTGGGTTGATTACTCAACCAAGGAATCCTACAACCAATCAAGAGTAAGTGTTGTTAGGGTTTAGGGTTGAAAAGATAAAAATTCTTAAAATATTTTAAGAAGCTGAATACTTACTATTCGTTCGACGACCTCTTGAAGTAGATGTATCTTTGACAACGATCATTTTGAACCACTGCATGAACATCTTGTTGTGTTTATTCAACGCCTACTTTTATAGTCATTCTAAGGTTGTTTCTTTTCACTAGTTCCTTGTGAGTGGTTAAATACGGGAACACCTCGTCTGTGTTATTCAAAATATATAAGTGTTCTTAAAGGACTTCATCGTGTGGCACGCTCTTCATATTTTTACCAATTGTACCTTTCCCATGTAATCTTCCATCGTGACAAGTCTTTGGAATACCGACGCTTTCAACGTGTGACATATAATCAATGCAAAACTTAATTGCTTCTTCTACAATGTACCTTTCAAGAATCAATGCTTCTGGGTGGTGTTGGTTCTTCGTATACCCTTTCAATATTTTCATGTATCACTAAATGAGATATATCCACCTTAAGAACACTAGACCACACAACTGGACCTCCCTTACCAAATGGATGATTAAGTGGACCATAATGTCAAAAAATGAAGGTGAGAAATCCAACAATTGGGATTACTTTGAAACATAATATAATAAATCCTTCATACTCCAACAAATCCAATTCCGTAGGGGAGATTACTTTGAAACACATGGGATTGAAAAATAAACACAGCCTTGTTATGACATGTCTCACATTTTTAAGGAGAATGTCATGAATGACGATGGGTAGAAACTGTTGCATCAGCATATGACAATCCTAAGACTTCAAACTAACTAACTTTGGTTCCTTCATGGAATTACAAGTGTTGATGTTTGAATCGTAACCAGAAGGAACTGTCACACTATGTAACAATTCATAAAAACTATGCTTCTCTTTTCTAGATAAGGTATGACATGCTAGAGGCAAATATCTTTGTTTTCCTTTTAATTATGGATGCAACTCCTGACGTATACCTATCAATTCCACGTCAAGACGCAAATTTAGGTCATATTTAGTTTTTTCAGGTATGTTCAGGAGGATTCCAACCAAACTGTCGCACATATTTTTCTCCATATGCATCACATCAATGCAATGTCTTACATCAAGCTCATTCTAATATGGTAGATTAAAAAATATTGACCTTTTCTTCCTGTTGTTTTTTAAAATGGGCGGCTTTTCAAACTTACCAAAAACCATATTGACATTCTTCAACTTTTCATATACTTGGCGACAAGTTAATAGTGGAGAAGGAATTTCAAACTCTTGTGCACCGTTGAAGAACTTCTTTAACCTACGATACACATGATTAACTTTAAGAAACCTTCGATGTTGAAGATAAATACTATTCCTTCCATGATGCAGTCGATCAGAACAGGTTCCCTCCTCACATATAGGACACGCTTTATGACCCTTGACGTTATACTTTGATAGGTTACCATAGGCCAGCAAATCCTTAATCGAGGAGAATAAAATGACACGTAATTTGAATGATTATCCTGCAAATCTGTCAAACACATTAACCCCGTCGTCCTATAACATTTTGAGGTCTTAAACTAATGGAACTAAGTATACATTAATATCATTTCCTGGTTGTCATGGACCATAAATGATCATTGATAACATAACATATTTGTGATTCATGCATAGCCATGGTGATAGGTTTTAAATAAACAACAAAATAGGCCACGAACTATGGTTTCTGCTTAGGTTACCGTATAGGTTCATTCCGTCTGTGGCTAGTGCAAGCCTAACATTTCTTAGGTCATTGGAAAAGTCAAGAAAGAAGCTATGTTATTTCTTCCATTGCAATCCATCTGTCGGATGCCTAAGTTTCCCACCAACAACCCTTTCATCTGCAAGCCATCTCATAAGCTTTGCATCATCTACATTGCCAAACACCTTCGTAGGAGACCTTTTAGTATGAATTGCATCAGAATCCACCTCTTTCTTCTTGTATCGTGAAACCCCACACCTAGTACAACGATTCAAAAATTCATACTCCCTGCGTTGTAGTACACAATCATTTGGGCATGCATGAATCTTTTCATACTCCAGACCCATAGGACACAAAACCTTCCTTCCCTCACAGTTATGATTTGGCAAGGTGTTACCTGCTGGGAACGTTTCTTTCAACAACTTAAGCAACTTAGTGAAACTTTTATCAGTCCACCCATTTATCGCCTTTAAATTAAACAATCACAAAACTACTAACAATGTCGTGAAATTGGTGCAATTCGGATACCAAGGCTTCTCAGAATCCTCAGACATAGTCGTGAATATGTAAGCTCTCTTAAAACTTACGTCCCCCACATCATGAATCATATCCTCAAGTTGGTCATCCATGTCGACATCAATGTCATGTGCAGACCTTCAACTTTCAGTTTGAAAAGTGCTACTTGGCACGACAACATCTTTTGCCATATCCAACGCGTATAACTTATAAGAAAACCATCACACACTAGATGTTCTTGTACTACTTCTAATTCTAGTTGACGCATGTTCAAGCATTTTGTACAAGGACACAAATATCTTCCATTGACCTCCTCAGCATTTTGTATTACGAATTCTATAAATGATCCGGCTCCACTCTCGTACTCTTCACTAATGCGTAATGCAATTATCCAACTTTGATCCATACTAACTATTTACTATACACATAAAGATAACATTTGTAACATCCTAGATTTTTAGGGTAACATCTCAGAACCTAAGGATTACCTAGGGATATGTTGGTTGTATTATCTGTGTAAAGTATGAGGCTTTGGCCTATTCTGCGAGTGTCTGTGCTAACAGACTACGACAGGAGATAAGTTTTGGTTAGAATATTAATCTAGTCTGTGATAGCTATAATGGGAAAAAGTGATATGGTCGAGAGCATGAGTGGTGAGAAGCAGAGTAACAGACCCTATGAGTAAGGATGAGGACAATGAAAGGAATGTTAGAATAAGAAAAGTGAGTAAAAAAGCTATATGAGACCCATAATAAGTTAATAGTAGTGCTAGTTACAAAAAAAGTTATAATAATAAATAAATTTAGTAAGAAATTCAATAATATTAATAAATAAAAATAAAATATTTGGAAAATGAAAAATACTTTAATAATATAATAATAAATAAATAAATAATAATAAGATTTAATAAAAGATAATTTATAATAATAGATAGATTAGTGTAATAATATTAAATTCCTAAAAATAAGATATAAAGCCCGGTATAGTCTTGAAACAGCTACTGAACCCCAGAAGAATTCATAAAACCCTTAAGATTAATAATTATTAAGAAATGAATAAATATCGACATGCTAAGTGTCGATAATCAAGAAGAACCCGTTCACCTCGAACCTCAAGCCCAAACCTCGAAGATACACCTAAAGTTAGTCATACAACCTAATTGAGCATCTATTTTCAGTAAACTCGGTCCCAAAGGAACCGTTTCGATATTTTAAGAACTTCTTCAACAGACATCCAACTTCAATTTGGACCCCATCACCCCTAAATTTCAAGAAAATGCCTTGTTAATTTATACACCTTTTTCTAATTTGAACCTTAATTAGTGTTTTGAGCCTAACTTTCACCCAGAACCTTGGAATCAAGCCATTCTTATCTTGGTTTTCTCATTATAAAATTCTCTACAATATTCCTAAAGACTCCGGGAACTAATTCCGAGCAAATCATTTCCTGATTTGAGAACCAAGGAATTTTACCCTGAGGAACCCGTTTGTTACCATGTTAAATTGTACTAGTTTATGAGAAAAATCATATCTTCTTTATACAAGCTCAAATCAGTTCATTCTAATTTCATAATTCTCATATCACAGCCCTTTACAATTCTCGTGAAGGACTCAAAAGCCAATTCCTACCCAATCAGTGTAGGAAAATAATGTCGGAATCACGTCACTCTTTTTTCTATGATCTCGTATCAAAAACCCTACAACTTTCATGAAGGGCTTGAAGCCCAATTCTCAAAGCTCTCGTCATAGAAAATTAATCTTTTCGGCCCTATAGAATTAAGGAGCTCTTAAAGCACTTTTCCGTGGTTCAAGCATAACTCTCACTTTGGTTATTGAATTTTTACATGTCATATACAACTTCAGAGACAAAATAGAGTTCTACAACTTTCATGTTGAGCATTTCTCCTAATTCTCATCCTAGATTAAACTACAAATTTATTTTAAACAAGTTATGATTAAGGTAACTTATCGCTTATCGAGTAACCAATTTCTGGTACCCTAAATTGCTTTTCCGGTCACTGCTTTTCCCCTCAACACCGCCCAACCTCTCTCTTTTCTGCCTATAAATACCCACTAGACCCTTCACATTTCATTTGCACTAAAAATCCACTTCTCCTCTCTATTCTTTCTCGGTTTCTCTTAAGAAACCACCACCCACTACCACTAAAATTCCTTTTCTTCCTCCACCATCTACCACCATGATTAACCACCACCACAAGCACCACCACCACTTTCTTCCTCTCCCCCTCTCCTTCTCCTCTACCACATCACAACCTCTCACCATCGTAGCCTCCTCCATGTGCCACCATTTCCAAAACCTTTGGCCACCACCTTGTCCACCAAGTCCTGGGAGCGATCGGAAGCGATCAAGATAATTTAATCGATGATCGGTAAGTTTTAAAGCTTCAGAACTTGTTTCCTTCAAAACTACCGCTTCTAATGAGGTAAAAGGGAGTTTTCCTTCACTCTAATCCCTTAAAACTTCCTTTAAAATATTTATCTAACCCCTGTTTATGTTCCCGCCAAGTTTCGTTACATTCCATTAAGTCTGCCAGTGATTATGGGAATTTCTACGATTTTTCCATAATGTTTGCTAAGTTGTTATGCATGAATCTTTTATTTTGAAGTGTTCTGTCACATTTCTATGTGCCCTACTCATGCTTACGTATGCTTTGTCACAGTTTTAGAATTTCCTCCCACCTCCAAGCATCATCTACGAGCCGTCGAAATTTTGTCTTTATTCCCCATTTAGTCTATAGTTAATTATTTTAATTTTTATTCATTTCTGTAACTCCTGCCACTTATATATGTGATCCAGTCAAGCCTCGGAGGTCCTGCCACCATTTTTGGGAAGTCTGTCAAAATCTAGAAGACCCGCCGCCAAAATCACAAATTATGGGCACCGTCTTTATTTTCCATAAAAAACTTTCCTTTTATTTTTTTACTACCAATTAATGAATTTTACACAAGCAATGCCTAAAATAATTAAATCGAATAATAATAATAACGTGTAAAATAAAAAGAAGTTGGGTAAATTACTCATGACAAGGAAAAACAATAAATATCAGTATCAGTTAAGGCTAATAAGGCTAAAATAACACAAAATGTGATTATAATAAATTTCTTTAGTTTGGAAGTTTTATAAATATTTAGTAAATATTTTTAAAGCTAAATGCTATAATTTTCATTATACTAGTAATTTCAATGCTAAATGACGCTAAAGAGTAAATAGTAATAATATTTAGAAGTATATAATGGATTTTTATAAATACTAGTAAGACCTATGATTAATTAAACGGGATGTTTCTATAGTAAAAATGATAGTTATTTAATAGGTATATATTACTTTAACAATATTACATATAGGAGAACATTGTTACATGATCAAGTTAGTCATTAAACTTATTTCATAGTTAGGTTTTTTATAGTTGATTTTATATTAGTCATGTTTAATAATTGACAATGATTTTATTTAATCATGTAGTGGTGGTGACCAAAAGACCCCTATTGAGTTTAAAGACAAGACTTGGAAGCCACGTAGAGAAAGCAAGAAAAAATTTAGAGTTGTTTATCCTTTCTTACACGTAGTAAGGCTAGTATTTTGCAAACTTGAGAGTGTATAATGTATGTTATTACTTACGTTTAGTTTTTACAAGTATTTACACTATAATATCAGAACTGATTAACATGTTTATTTTTTATATAATGTAGATCACCTATGATGTTCCTAACAACAATGACTTAAAAGAAGAATTTATTATTCTTTTCTTTTGAGCATTGGAGAGCTTTCAAGACACATTTGACAATTCATTACACTTTTGGGGATTTGAGGGACAAGGCCCTGTTTGAGGAGTATCCGTAGATTAACGAAGAGACATGGTGATCATTTGTAGCAAGTAGGAACGATTCGACCTTCTAGGTAGTTATGATTTATTAACAAGTAAAAATTTATGGCCTATTTTATATTAACATTTTTATATTAAGATTTATATGTTTATCATTAATAACAAGAGAAAAGAAGAAATGCATAAGAAATTGAAGCAAAGAACTATTGCCTTCACTTATTGTCTCGTAGGGGTTATGAGTTGTTAGAGAAGAAGTTGATGGGAGAAAAGTTGAAACAAAGGCATAAAGCTTCTAGATCTGATCCTTCTATAGTCATTTCCCTCTATCTCCTCAACCATGCCATGAATAATAGAAGAGAGCTCGACTAAAGAAATTAAGTGACTACATATCAGATGAGACTCGTGTTGTTTCTAAGATGAATATAAGTACGATAAATTAATTTTTGTTAATGTAAAAGTACACAAAGTAATAACTAAAATTTGAGCACAATGATCTATATTCAATGTTATAGGATTCGTTAGTGGATAAAAGCTCACAAGGGTAATTTATGTTATCCGAACAAGAAGACATTTTGACTACTGCCTTATGGCGACCAACGCATAGTGGCCATGTTAGAGCAGCTGGATGAGGGGTTAGCCTAAGGTGATGTTTTTTATATTAAAGATAACAAGGAACTATGATAAGGATAAGAAGCCATTCAGGCAAGATCTCAAGCTGAAGCCTAGAGAGGAACTTAAACAAGATTTTATCTAGGAGTTAGCTCGTATGTAAAATTCTTAACAAAAACTTGAATGAACATAATTTACCCCATACTCTTGAGCATAAAAGGGAGTTGTGCTCCTGATGATTTACCCAATGATAATGTTCTACACTAAGTCCCTGATCAATGCAGGCTTTATATTGATGACGTTTACCGTTTGGTGGTAATACACAACATGTATAACTTTGGCTCTACCATCCACCATAAGAATATAAGTGATGGATAAATAAGAGTATCAATTAAAAAGGTTGAAGTAGCAAATGTTGCATTACCTATCCTGGAAGATGAGGTTCGTACAGTGGGGGAAGTGTAACAGCCCTGATTTTTGAGAATAGGAAACCAGACCCTCAAGGCTCCTGAGGATACTCTGTTGAGCTTTTGGTAAGAAGCTTGAGGCTTTGGCCTGTTCCCCAAATAGTTTAGTATGAGAAAATAGTGAAAAGCAGAGCTAGTTAAGATATTTGAAATGAAATATAAGAACACTGAGAGAATATAACGAGTGGAAGAAGCAGAGGTAAGAAAATGGTAATCACCTTAATAACGTTCGACAATACCGTGTGATTCAAAATAATACGTTAATGACGATTATTTTGTTAAATTGAGTACTAATTAATTCATAATTGTATTAGTTGATAATTATTTCCTGCCAATAATATTTAATAGATAATACTTCATCTTACTAATTAATACCTAGTTCCAACCAATGATTAGTTATTTTGGAAATATATTAAAAGTCTAATTATTTAATTTTAAGCATTGGATATTTATTTATTTATTCAATTTGAAATTTTATAATATTATTTAATAATAATTATTTATTTAATGATGATTATTTTAATTGAGTATTTATTTAATTGATATTATCCAGTTGATAAATTATTTAGCTAGTGATTATTCTCTACTAATTATATTTAGTTTAACATATAATAAAATTTATGATTAATATTTAAAATTAATATTAATAAAATATATTCAATTGATCATTTTGAAAATATATAAATACTCATAGTAATATTTATTTTGAAATTATATTTTAAAATTTGTAATTATATTTAATAATAAAATATTGTTGGGTTCCTCAGATTTGAACTGTGGGACCCAGTCAGAGGCCGGACTCTGGCAGTTCGATCTGAGACTAGTGATCTAGTAGGAAAACTAGTCCTGTTAGGATCATTTCGTAAAGGATCAAGGGTGTCTGACTTAGCCTGAACGGCCCAATCAGAACCTTTAATGTCTCCTGTGTTTGACCGTTCATATACCTCGGGATATCCAATGGTTGCACGGTCAGTCTCTGGTGTTTCGTTTTGATATTTTAGGAACTTTTCCTACAGAGGCCAAAACCCGGTTCGTACTCTATCACCCTCGTTTTTCCATATATCAGTTTCTTCATAAATTGTTTTCAAACTCAACCTAAATACCTTCGGTACTTTGGACCCAAATTTTGCATACAATCTTCGAATCGAACGATTTTGGTTTCAATCTCTTAGTTTTAAAAATATCTTTAATCTCTGTTTCTAGCCTCGAACACTGATTCTTACTCTATCAACCATAAAATTGAAGATTAAGTATGTTCGCCTCAAAATTCCACTGTTGGGACGTTTTTCCCTGTGCATGGTTCAAAAAAAATTCATAACTCTCTTATACGACCTTCGATTCGTGCAAACCCAGTGTCAAAATCTCTGTAACAAAGTTATCTACGTTTTTTGTGAATACATTGAAGGCTAATTCTCTCTAGATTGATACAGTTTAATAGATCTCTGCAACCCCTTGGCTATTTCGTTTCAATGTTGTAGTCTTTGGTAAAATTCACATATCCCCTTCGTCCGATGCTTGAATCACTTTGTTCTTTATGCTATGGATCCATATTGTAGGCCTCTACAATGTTTATGAAGGGCACGAAACCTAATTCTCAAGGGAGAATTAATGGTGAATTTATTTCAAAAGACATAGTTGATCCGGGAAGCTTCTGGAATACCCTATCGTAAATCGGGTATATCTCGGGTTACCTAACTTGGACTATCGCAAATGATGTATCAAATTAAAGAAAAAAAGAATATCTACAAACTTTATGCAAGGCTCAAAAACTAATTCCTTACCCATTGTAACGCCCCGGCTGCTTTTCAGGAATGAACGACTCGCCCCACAGACCAACACGAGACCTTTCCAATGTGCTTTTGTCCTCACTCACACATTTCCTGAGAACTTCCCAGGAGGTCACCCATCCCAGAATTACTCCAAGTTAAGCACGCTAAACTTTGGAGTTCTTAAGTGATAGGCTACCGAAAAGGCTAATGCATTTGTTGGTATAGGTAGTACGAATTCCCCGACTGTATAGGCTAATGCATTTGTTGGTATAGGCTACCGAAAAGGCTAATGCTACCAAAAAGGCTATCCTCGACTGTATAGTCCCATACCTATACAGTCTTTGGATCCCTCTCATTCTGGTATGTATTCGGTTCGTTCATGTGTCCCTCCCATTGGAAGCCTGTCAGAAGCCGCTCCTTGTCCGTGCCTATGCACCGGCGATCACTCCCCGCCCTCAACAGTTCCTGGGATGCCACATTCCCCGCTGGAAGTGTAACACCCCGAATTTTATAAAATGATTAAATATGTGGAATAAATAATAAATAATTAAACATGAGCTGATTTATGTCCCAAAAATATTGAAATAATAAAATTGGGATTTATAAGAATTATTCGTAATTTATTAAGGCTTTAAGAGCTAAAATTATACCCGGTTAAGATATGAGTGTCGGACCAGGTATCTCCAATTGAGATGCCATTGGTCAGGGCTGTTAAGAATATTATTGGGAATCCGAATATATCTTCAGAATAATTTTTGGATTTAGTATTAAGCTCGAACAGAGAACCTGTGTATTATAAAACGGTAAAGTTTTAATAAGAGGATTAAACTTAAAACTAAATACCCCTTTTTCCCTTTCTCATTTCCGTAACCTTCTTCTCTCATTTTGGCAAAACCATTGCTTCTCCTTCCTCTCTTATTTCTCTTCTCAATTCTTTCCTCCTCCTTCTTCTTCTAGAAACCCTAAGCATTGTGGTGTGCCTCCTCCTTCTTCATTTTCGTTTTCCTTCAAGCTTGGAAGAGATGACAATGGTGATTAAAAGCTCTTCCTCTCCCTTATATTTTCGTTCTCTCTCTCTCTCTCCCATTCTTAGAGCTCACTCCCTTTTGCTTGAGGTAAAGCTTCCTCTCCATTTTCTTAAGCTCTAACCCTTGGTTATGTGATTGGGTTTTTGGGAGAGTGTTAAATATGTATGGGTAGATCTTGGAGAGGCATTTATGATGAGAAACCCTAAGGTGGGGTGTTTTAATGTGAGTGTTATGAGGGCACAATATGGTACACGAAAATGGTATGATTAGAGATGGAAGATGATGGTTGTTAGTGGTGGTTGTTTGATTTTAATGGAACCCTAACTATAGGATTTGGGGAAAATGAGTAACAATGTCATGAAAGATGATTTTTAGTGAAAACCCATGATAATGTGTGTGTGGGTGTTGTTAATGATGGAGATTGGTGGTTATTAGAAATGGTTATTGAGTCTTGATGAAAAACCCTAAGTGTAGTAATTTGGCAATTTTGGCTAAATTGATGATTTTGATGGCTTTGAATACTCTAGAATGATTTTACATGAGGAAATGAATGTTTAAAGCATTGGTGTTGATTATTGAGGATTGGGAGAGGAGTGTATATGAGTATGTATGTGGTTGGAGGAATTAATTGAGATTGTTGATGTTTGTGATGATGTTAAAAATGGTTGCAAGTCATTGATAGTGGATTTAGAAAATAGATACTTGAGTTGATGAGTATGTAGGCCTTGATATATGCCATTGAGGTTGTTGATTGAGGATGGTCTTAAATGGAGCTAATAAGGCTTATAATGAATTTGAATGAATTGTGATGATGAGTAGTGAACCACATGATGATTTAAAGGTCTTATGAGTAAGGGCCATGGTATTGTTATTGTTGGATTTGTTTAGCTCTTTAAGATTTAGAGAATCTTGGTTTTGGGAGAGGAATTCCCGAAGCCTAACATGAGCGTATAAATGGGATTTAGACAAGTCTAGGACTTGATAATGAGTTTTAGGGGATGATGCCTTATGATGGTATATTAATAGCATGTATATGTATGTTTGTGATAGGATTATGTTCCGGACGATGATGTGGAACGATCGAGGCAATCAAAGCACTTGGATTGCAGTTCTTCTCTTGAGGTAGGAGAGGACTTTGCATTTCAAATTTGCATGAGTGAATAATTGTTGAATTATGTATATGTATGAACTCATGCATCGCCTTGCCATAGTTATGTTGAATGTTGAATTGATGATGTAATGAATGCTAGGCTTGGCAAATTGTTGAATTTTAGAAATTATATATATATATATATATATATATATATATATATGAAATGGTGATGAATGGTTAATGGTCCCTAAATGGGAATTGATGTATTGAAATGAAAGACCCATAATGAAATGAATGATAGATGATTTGAGTCATATTGTAGTTCACAAAGTGCATTTTAATGCATAATCACAGAAGTGAAGGGGTCAAATAGAGTGTTATGTGGTTTTGATGAGATAGGGTAGTTCCAATAGCTTCTATGTATGAATTAAAACTTGTGGAAATTGGAATGGGTCAATTTAAGTAAGAAATGACCCTTGAGTTGCATTAAAGAGGCTTAAAATGGGTAAAACATATTTATATGCATAAGTATCTCATTTTTAAGAATTTTTGAATGAGACCGGTGGCCACGCGTCACAAATGGTGTAATTTAGTTGGTGTCAAAATTTGGTAGCATTTGGAGTTGATATGAAAAAGTTAGGGGGGTTAGAAGTTCCAAAATTATGCATTTTCTGCATAATTTCTACATTCTGGTATGCGTAATCGATTACAGGCATTCTGTTTCATGTGTAATCGATTACAAAGGTATTCATAATCGATTACAGGCCTTCTGAGTCATTTGTAATCGATTAGGTGCTTGGCCTAATCGATTAGCTACGACAGGATTGCCCGATAAGCGTTGTTTGCTATTTTTGGGCCGTTTGGGGTTCTTAATGACATTTTTGGCCTCCGAGTTCTTCACGAAAGTTGTAGATAATTATGTTACGGAGGTGTGAGAATTGGTCTCACTTTAATTGGAGTTTTCTAACTATCATTAGGTGAAAAATACCGAACCCATTGCGTTGAAAAATTCAAGTTTAAGAGGGTTTTGAACCCAACTTTTGATGGTGGTCAAAGTGGGACTAATAGGTGATAATTGTGGTATGTCCCACTATTATTAAGACTAAAAGTGAGCTTTTCTCATGTCTTAGTATTGAAAGTTAACATGAGCTTGTTATTACCAAAAACCCCCCTTTATTATGTAAAAGTAAGAGATTATGGTAGGGGTATATGATGATGGTGAGTCTAGGTGATAATGATATTGATTGACACACATTATGAGAGTATGAATATTCACCACTAATGATATTAAATGATGGTTGATGTATAACACACCTTGTATGGTGATGAAACTAATGAGGGATGATGGTACGACAATATATTCATTACAAGTCGATGATATTGATAATGAATGATGATGGGCGAGATTGTTAATCATTCCATGAATAGAGGATGGTTGCTAATATTGATGATTTATTGAATACTACTGTGTTGATACAAATGTGATCTTATATGTGTGGTTTGAATTGTATTTGTGAATTATTGTGAATACCACACTAATATGTAAGACAATGGTTATGAATAATGAGTTAAAAATCCATTAAATGAAGGTGTGGTAATATTTATGAATGATATGTAATGATGTGATGCCATTGGGGTTGATCGCAAGTATTGACTTGCATGGATGATATGAAAAATATGTAAAATATATTGAGATGAAAATGCCACACTTAAAACTTGAAAATAATGGCTAAAACCAACTATGATAAAATCCACTAAGATGTATATGGTGGTGTTGGTGATTATGATGATGATGGTTGATGAGTGGCATTTAGGATGCACAGTGTGAGAAATGCATTTGATTTGCATTGCATTGCATCAATGGCATATCGATCGCTGTCTATGTGGAATATTAGGGGGTTCCACTAGGCGGGCCCAGTGGGAGGGCGGCTCAGTACACGAGCGTATTGTTGATTTCCCCTGTGACTCGGTGTGTGAGTCACGAAGCTGTCCATAGTTTGGTGATGAGGCACCCTATGTGGCAGGCCCAGTGGGCGGGCGGCTCTATGGTGAGCGAGTTACCTCGGTGTCCGACAGGGCACGGCTCTCTCGATGTGTGTTCGGGAGGGGCCCGTAGCACTTTTGGCAGGTGAGGCCATGTTATTGATCCGCAAGTCACGGGGTGACTAGTGCTACAGATGGGCGATAGCGGTTTGGTACCAGTAAAAGATGTTGTTGAGATGCATGCATGCTTTGAGATATGTGTACACATTTTACTACTGCAGTAGGGGCATAGTAGCACACCTATGCTTGACCCACAACTTAGTGTTTATTCCCACAGTCGGATCCGCATTTGTTGTTGTCTATTCCATTGTGCATATGCATTAGCCATAAGAGCATTTGCATATAGCATGGAGATATGCCAGAATATGATGATGATTGATGATGATTGAGATGATGGTATTGGTGTTGACGAGATGAGAAGTTAATATAATGAAAGACCACATAAAAGTAATGAATGATATGAATATATGAAATGATGTTGAATATGACGATATGTATGTTATGGCCTAATGTGTAACACCCCGAATTTTATAAAAATGAATAATTAATGTGAATGGCAAATAGTTGATGCTTATTGAGGAAGATGGGTGAGAATATATGGAATAAATCCAATTTGATTTATAATGAGGAATTCTGAGTGAGAATGCTTAGGAACAAGTTATATATGTCTTATATGATGTATATGATAGCATGGATATGATTAAATTGGCTTATGATGAAGTTTCATAAGTTGGACTGTGTGAAATCTGCGTTTCCTGCCTCTGTGTTGATAGTCTCACCCGAGCGAGAAGGGATCTCGCCCAGGCGAGGATTCCCTGTATTGGCCTTATGGTTTCTGGGCAATTTTCACTCAGGCGAAGGTTAATTTCGCTCAAACGAAATTGCCTATGTATCAGTGTTGCTCTCTAGAAGGGATTCGCAATATCAGTGTTTGCTCTCTAGAGGAAATTCGCTCAAGCGAATGGAGTCTCGCCCAAGCGAAGGGTCTGAGAAATGGCATTCGCCCAAGCGAGTGAGGGATCAGCTTGAGCGAGCCAATGAGGAATTAGTCACTGGATCTTTCTTCGCCCAAGCGAATGTGAGTAGCTTGAGCGAAAGTAGAAGTATGAATGTTGGGTGATGCTCACTCAGGTGTGACTGGTACAGTTGTACTAGACCGAGTGTGGTAAGTATTTAGTGAGTGTATGGGATTTTGAACGAGATTTCCCTTGAGTAAGAACCTTAGAAAATAATTTTGTGATGTTGTGAATTTCCGAGTGAAATTCCGAGTGGCCTTGTCAAGGCAGAACCCTCCGAGTGAGGGAGTAGATAAAATTCTGAGTGAGAGGCTTTCTGTGTGAAATTCCGAGCAGTTGTGTTCCGAGTGGAAGTATCCGAGTTCAAGGTAACTCATTCCGAGGGAAGTCTCTCTGTGAGTGTAATTCCGAGTGGAAATAGAACCGAGTGGGGTGTGTTATCCAGAAGTATTTTGGAATGACTTCACTCATGAGAAAAATAAAGGAAGTCAGCCTTTGGATTGTTTATCCGAGTGGAATCCTGAGTGAGTGTGAAGGCAATAAGCATTCCGAGTGTATGATTATATATGTGGGTCGGTAGATTGGATTTGTGGACAGGTTTGTATTTATGAGAATATACATATATACATTTGGGATTTATGTTGATTTGATGCTTCTTACCGACTGGAATATGAATGATGTTGGGTGAATAATTCTAAGTTGATGAATTCCTAGAGAAATATAGGAGGCTTGGATCCAATTCCGAGTGAGGCTATGATGTTTGTCCTTCTTTTCCGAGTGGAGAATAGTTAAATGGATTTTTAGGGAATTGCCATTGATGAACCCATTCGGTGCAGGATTAGATGGAAGAATTTCCCGAGTGATCCTTGTGTGGCCTTTTCCTGGGTGGAAAAGCATGAGTAAACCCCGAGTGGGATGGTTTAGATATTCCCGAGTGGAATTCCGAGTGATCCTCTTCCAAGGGAAGAGTTGTTGTAATGGTTTAGATTGGACTGCATCCTAAGTGTAGGAAATATATATATATAATCCGAGTGAATAAGACTATATACTCCGAGTGGTTAGGATCTGAACAAGTCCGGGTGAGACTTAATGAATTCCCTGAGTGAGTAAGACATCGTATGCCGAGTGAATCTGGCTGGAATATTTCGAGTGGAGTATGATTGTGGAGACCCCTTTTGAGTGAAGGAAGGTCTGCGTATTCTCCGAGTGAGAAATGTGAAAATATACCGAGTGGTGAATGTGGAATACATTCCGAGTGACTTATAGTTGTGATACACCGAGTGGTGTTGACAAGCAAATATTCTGAGTGAGGAAGGATTTGGGATTTCGAGTGGGATGCCCCTCATTTACCGAGTGGAAGACCCAATAAGTGAGGGGTCAGTTTTAGAGAAATTACCGAGTAAAGGGTTGATTGAGATGACTCGGATTGGATTGGAATCGCCGAGTGAGAGACTATATGAGTATGAGTCGGCCCAAAATGTCTTGGTTAAATGGAAAGTGGATCGGTTTAGATTGTTATGTCAAGTGGGAAGCCGAGTGTGAGATGACTCGGATTTAGTTGAAGTTTGCCGAGTGAAAATCGAATTAATATTGGGTCGGTTTTATGGAATCCTGCCAACAGAAACCCGAGTGCTGGGAAAGATGATTTCTGGTTGGATTCGCTTAAGCGAATTAATACCTCGCTCAGGCGAGTGAGTGTGGAAACAGGTACTGGGGTTATTTCGCCTGTGCGAATGGAGAGGCTTATGCGAGATGGAGCTGTCTCGCTCAAGCAAATGTGGGTTTCGCCTGAGCGAGTGACACCCTGTTTGCGTGTGTCTTCCCTTTTCTCTCGGTTTAATTATGTGGACCCTTCTTTTACTTGGTTCTAAGGATATAAAAGGATATTAAAGTAAATATAACATGGCATGATGGATTATTGGACTGCCATTTTAATTATGAGGTAATAGTGAGATATTTTAAGGGGAAACAATTATTAAAACAAAAACTCTCACTTTCTTTCTACCTTTCACGTCACTTCTTCCCCTCCTTTCTTCATTATTCTTCTTCGTCTTCTTCATGCTGTTCTCCATATCCTCTTTTCTTCTCTCCAAAAACCCAAGCCGTGTGGAGTGTCTTCTCCTCCTTCACCATTTTCGTTTTATGGATGCTTGAAGGAGAAGCTTATGCTGGAACTCCTCCCTTTCTCCCACTCTATTTCTGTGAGGATTTCTCCCTTTATGGGAAGACCAATGTTGGCTCTTGGGTGAGGTAAGTTCTCCACCATTCTTTATGAGTTTTATGCCCTAGATGTTGGGTCCTATGTATTTGTGGGAGTGTTTATGGCATATAGGTTGTTGGGAGAGCTTTAAAGTGAGGAAACCCTAGGTGGGGTGTTGTTATTATGACTTTAATAGTGGGTTATTATGGAGATGCATGAATTAATATTTGGATGGGTGGAAAATAAATGAGCAATTATGATGTTGATGGGTTTTGGTGAAACCCTAACTTTAATAAATTGGGGGAAGTGTGAAAGGAGAGTAAAATGTATGTTTAATGACATTGGGGAAGGATATTAATGATGGAAGATGGCTATTGATGGTGATTAATGAGTATTGGTAGCAGTTGTTGTGTTAGTTGGCATTTATGATCTAAAGGATCTTGACTTTGGGAAAGGAATACCCGAAGCCTAATATAATTATATAACTTGGTATTTAACAAGTCTAAGACTTGATGATAAGCTAGAAAATGTCTAAAACTATGAGGAATGCCTTGTAATGGCTTATTAATTGTATAAGTGTATATGTATAATATGTAGATCGTATTCCGAAGGGTGCAAAGGAGCTCTTGGAGCATTGGAATGGTTCGGCTCTTCCCTTAAGGTAGGAGAGGAGTTAACATTCAAATTGCATGAGTAAATTTAATAGAGATTGTGTATGTGATTGATACTCATGCTTGCATTGCCATGTATATGTATTGAATTGTTTGGAATGGCAACTTGATAATTATAGAAAATTATTATGATACTCTTGTGTTGGGTTGGAAATCCCCAATGAATATATATAAGGATATTGATAGATAAAATGAAATATTATGACATTCTAGCGGTGGATACAAGTAGTTGACTTGTATGTGTGTAAGGCAATGATGATTGCCAAATATGTGAATGTTGAATATGCCTTGAATGATTTTATGTGTGGATTGATATTATTATGTTTGCTATGCCTTTGATATCCATGTGTGGATTGTTATGAGTGGTGTTTGTGGCCATTGAATGCCAATTATTTGAATGATGTGCCTTGAGGGCCTTGTGAATATTTATACGCCATTGATGATAAAACTAAAATATATAATATACCCCTAACTGAGAGGGTGAGATATCCTTGTGAGGTTGTTATTGAGCATATGCATTGTTGTATCTTGTATTCATGGCATGGCATAGCATTGATATTATGTGGTTGCGATCACAATGATGAAAGATCCTGCGGGATTCTATGAAGGGAGTACCCCTTGCGAGGCGGGAAACCAATGTGATGATGATATGATATGGCAATGGTGGTTGTGATCACCTGATTATGGAATGTGAAAGGCCCTGCGGGGACCATTGTATGATGATGAGCCAGTGGTTGCGATCACTTGGTATTTGATATGATAAAGGGCTTGCGAGCACCTATGATGCCCATGGTTGCGATCATGAGGCGGGAGTACCCCTTGCGAGGCGGGAAACCTATGAGGATTGTTAAACGTGGTTGCGATCATGAGAAAGCTCCTTGCGAGGCTGCTATAGGGAGTACCCCTTGCGAGGCGGGAAACCAATGATTATGATTGATTGATTATGGTGGTTGCGATCACCCGTGATATGAAATCAGATCCGTTGCATATGCATTTGAAATGGGATGACCACGAGTGTTGAGAAACCCCTTGCGAGGAGGTATTCATTAAAGATATAATGAATTGATAAGAATAATGATTGTGAATGCCCTTGTTGATAAGTGGCAAAGTGACAGTGTTAGTGATTATGTATATGTTGTGCTTATTTATGATATGAATTGCGATTCATGAGGCTGGTATGCTATTGTGATAGTGAGATAATGACTGAATGATAATTTAATGTTTTGATAGCAAAGCACACATGATGTTTGTATGCATATACACATGATCACAATATATATATTATTCGTCATTTTGAATGTATAACTCACTCTCCCATGTGGTCTCCTTTTTAGCATTGTGATGCAGGTTACCATGGGACAAGTTCGGATTTAAAGATCAAACTTGGGTGAAGGTAAATAGTGGTAGAGGAAGTGCCTTGGCCGGCATCATTTATGAATTCATGTATAATGAATAAATTGTGTATGATGATATAGATGATTTAGAGATTTTAAGTATGTATAAGATAATCCCTTGAATTGATGGATGATGAATAAATATATGTAATTGTGTAAGAGGTGGTTGTTTAATAGGCTTATAATTATGCCATTGCCTGCTAGCCTAGCCTTTTCTCATATCGTCATATATGGGACTAGGTGTGTACCCGGTATACACATTCTTCCGCTGTATACTCTATTATTTTTGTATACCTTTATGGGCGAACTAGTTATAGATCCAGGTTTAATGTATTAAAATTGTACACTTTGGTTTTCTGTGATTCGAGTTTCGGTGTGATGCTGAACTTAGTTTGGAACGCGAAAAAAATTTACTCGCATTTATATTAATTATGACGATCATATCGAGATTCGAGTACAGGAAATCAGGGGTGTTACACAATTTAATGAAGGGCGTATTTGTTTATGATTTGAGATGATAATGTTAGCCCATGGTGGTTTGATGAAAGACCAGAATGGTCTATGTTGATGATGTTGGCCCATTGTGGCGATGTGATAGATACGTGTTAGCCCATTGTGGTGGTGATATAAATGTGTATATGATTGCTTTGCTATGATTTGATGAATAAGCATGAAATGAATATATATATTGTTGAATTAATAATCTATGATGATTGTTGTTGAGTATAGCAAAGCATACATGATGTTGATATGCATATGCACATAATTTCAATTGTATTCATATCGTCATTTGAAATGTATAACTCACTCTCCCATGTGGTCTACTTTTTAGTATTGATGCAGGAAAACCATGGGATGAGGATGTTTAAGAAATAAAGCCTTTGGGTAGGTAAATAGTTGTAAAGGAATGCCTTGGCCGGCAGCATTGTAATTTAACGTGTTATGTATATGATGAATAGTATGATGTTGTAATTATTGATATTGATGGACGAATTGTGAATATGTATACACTTGGATGATGTACTAATAGTGGAGATATATGAATTGAGGTTGGACTATTTTGGTCTATTATAAATATGAATGTTGGAGATGTATGTTGCTTGTTGCATGATCATACAGATAGGTATATATATACATTGTAGGCATTGCATGCTTATGTGATTATGTAAAATGATGATGGTTGTATATTAGGCTTACCATATGCCATTGCATGCTTGCTGAGCCTTTTCTCATTTCTTCATATATGGGACTAGGCGTGTGCTCAGTATACACATTCTTCTTCCGCTGTAAACTCTGTTATTTTGTATTCCGAATGGGCAAACTATTTATCGATCCAGTTATAGGTTACTTAATCTCACTCTTTGGTTTTCTGTGATTTGGGTCTTGATGTGATCATGATGATTTCTTGGAAATGTTTTTCAAACGCGAAAAATTTATTCGCAATTTAATTAATTATGACAATTACATTGGGATTTGAGTACAGAAAGCCAGGGGGTGTCATAGGAAGCCTGCCAGGAGCCGCTCCTTGTCCGTGCCCATGCACCGGCGATCACTCCCCGCCCTCAACAGCGCCAGGATGTCACACTTATCTTTCCCAACAAATTTATTTTTTTCACAATTTCATTTTCGTCACAACCTAGAGCAGTTTTCATATTTTGGGTATATCTCCCTCGCCTGATGTCATATTTTTGTGTATTATAGCTTGTTTTAAATAGAAAATAACGATCTACAACTTTTATGTTGATCATGTTGTTTAATTCATGCTCGAAAATGTTCAGAAATTAACATTAAAAGGAGCACAAAAATCTTTCCAAACAAAATAGCTCCATGTGTCATGCTTGTTGCCTTGCCACCTTGATTTCATGAGCAATAGGAGCTTTCCAGATTGTGGATAATGTGGCAACCTTAAGTTAACTCTTCCTTTAATAAGGAACCAATGACTTGTTTAACGAGTTATTCCTTCCTAAGATAATTAAGAAATCATGTGCCTTTTTCCTAATTTTTCCACCAGCACGTTGCTTTCTCTTCTTCTCACCATGATGTTATAACATCAAAACCATGCCATACCATACCATTCATATATGTAAATTAAATTCCCATTTCAAATCACCACCACCTAAGTTACTTATCTTATAAGGTGTTACCATGTTATGTGGCATGATCATATCATAATCATTATGCCATTACTTATATGTTTGTCATGCTCTACCAAATTCAATTCATGTTTTCTATATAGCATCAGACATTATAAAAGATTTTCCCTTGCCTCTTCAATTTTCTTGGATCCAATTAAAGTATAAGTCTCTCAATTTTTTTAACATCAATTACTCTATCCATTCTCACGGTCATGACTAACTCTCTTCCTCTAGCAACCACATCAACCCCTCATCATCCTTCTCATCTCCTCACCATCACGACTCACTTTCTAGCCACCTCCACTATGCACCATCGTTCCTCACCCGTGACCATAACCTTGAATTTCCAAGGTACCCATTTTAAGTTCTTCATCTCAATTCCATTTTTTTAAAATTTAGAATTTTTAATGGTTGTTTCCTTCGTCTCATGTTGGCCGTGACCTGTAGCCCTCCTATTGGCTCTTGCATGCTTGAATTTTAAGGCTTTGGGATGATCGGAAATGATCAATGTTAAATATTAAGCGATCGGTTAGTTTTTGGCAACTGGTTCTTTGATTTTCCTTAATTTCATGGTTATTCTTAGTCTCTCTTTGTTGATCGTGAATGATCCTTCCTCGCTTGGCTCATGCATGTTAATTTTCTAAGGTGCCCGGGCACAATCAAACGTAATCGGGAGAAATCTGGACGAAGCGGGCAATGAACAGGGCCTCGAACCTCCTCCTCCCTTTTCGGACAGCCACGGTTTCATGAGGTAAGGGGGGTCTTACCTCGTTTTGATTTTGTTTTTATTGTCCTATAATATTACCTGAGTATCCAGGAACCACCATTTTAAGTTTTGTTGCGATCCAATAGTTAAATTTCGAACCGCATAATTTTTTCGTTATTGAAAGTTAATTTTAATTAAAATTTTCGTTAGTAAGTGTTTTAATAAAATTCACAAAGCGTGCCTCAATGCTTGTGTACCGAAAGAAGTTTTATCGCGATCGGAGTTATAACCAAAAACTTGGAAATATTAGCGTTTAGGCGGGCTCGGTTGTAATTTTATATGGTTGTAATATTTAATCTTGAACATTATTGTGTATTTATGTGATTTGTTGTAAGTTTCCCAGTAAGCCCCGCTATTTATGTGTATTTATGTGATTTGCATATAGCTAGAGATATGCCTAGTTGAAAGCCCATAGTGGCAAATCGGAGAATGAGAATTGAAAAGGGAGAGAGTTGGATACTAACCCTATGTATGTATTTGGTGAACCAAATGAATGAAATTGTGAATGTATACTTGAGATTATGAAATATGTTTATAAATGATGTATGATGTTGTGTGAGATGTATTATATGAACAAGTATACATGTATTTCATCATAATGTATGACTTTAATTCATTTGGATTATGTTACTCACCTCCTCGTTGCTATTTTTAAGGTTGATGTAGGTATGATGTAAATTCTACCGTTTTGGAGGCCGAGTCTGAAGAAGGTAAATATGGAATAGGAATGTGTGAGCCTTGGCCGGCATGAAAATGTTTTGTGGAAGTATATGATGTTCATATGCTTGATTTTGTAATTTAGTTGTGGTAATATGATTTTGAGGGCCATGTAGGAAAATTGGATCCTTGGTGTATGACCAATTTTCATTTATGACCCAAGGATGTAATTTGATGAATGATGATGCTTGTTGATGATTAATTTTAGGAATGAATGAACATCTATGTGAAAATTTATGTTTTGGTGATCACCTACAATGGTGTTGATTTATTATCATTTCATGAATTAGAATGGACTTTAATGGATAATGATGTATGAGGCAAGTTATAAATGTGTTATATAATGTGTAGACCATGTTGAACGTAAATGAATTATAGTAGAATGAGTTTTGGCATGGTGTGTTGCATGTAAGGTGTACAATTTTGCATTTTCTGCATAAACTCTGCAGAACTCGCTCAAGCGAGTGAGAATCTCGCTCGAGCAAGATTGATATGAAACAGGGCTTTGGCCTCTGGCCTGATTTTTCCCGAGCGGGTGTTCATCTCGCCCCAGCGAGATTGATGTTGAATCAGAGGTTAGCCTCTGGACAATTTTCGCTCAGGCGGGTGGGCGGTCGCTCAAGTGAAGGGGAAGAGAATTAGATATTGGACGATTTTCACCTAGGCGAGAGATGCCTCGCCCAAGCGAAAATCGACCAGAGAGTTACCAACACTTCTGGAACAATCTCGCTCAAGCGAGATTGGTACCTGATGCTTACCTCCTCCTTCACTCAAGCGTCTCGCTAGCTCGCTTAATGATTTCTTTTACATCTTGCTCAAGCGAGACAGGGTTCGCTTAAGCGAGTTGAGCCCCTGATGCTTGCCCCTTTTCATTCGCTCAACTTTTCTTCATCTCGCCCAAGCGTGCCTACGCTGGCTCGCTCAAGCAAATGAAATTCCCGCTTGAGCGAGTGGCACCCTGATACTCATTTGTTTGTTTTCAAATAAACCTTTGTTTTTCATGCATTAAATTCTTATCATACATCACTTTAAGGGTGTTATTGGGTACGTCGTGAATCATGAAACTCTATGAAATTACTTCTCTTAATTTCAATCATACAACCATCAATTTAAATTAATTCTTCTGCTGTTTTTAATTGGACAATTATTATTAAATCATATGTTTAATTACCCTCTCATATCTTCATATATGGGAGTGGTATATCATAGATCCAGGTGTCGTACAAATAGCTTCACCACTTATTTTCTTTCCATTGAATTATGACTTATAAAAACATGAAAAATTTCCCCGTATTTCCGGGGGCGTCACAGTCTGGTATCAGAGCATTGATTGCTCTTGATACGATTATAATTGATGTTATTCATGTGATTATTGTTTGTGATTGATTGATTTATGAATTATGTGGGTGAATTATGATGGTTGTCATTGAATTGAGATTATTATATGGAGTTGTTAAGCCCGGCCAGGCATTTCCTTTCTCATATTTACCTTCTAATTATGAAGTACATTATGATGATGCTTGTGTTAAGAATAGTTAGTGATGAATGATGTATGTATATACACTGGGTAAAGAAACTTTATGTTTCTAACTGTGTTTGTGTTGTGTGTATGTAGAGTTAGTGATGGCAAATAGGCGTAATGTTGATGCAGCCGCTATGGCTGATGAGACGCCCCCAAATTAGGGGTTTCACGTTTTTATAGGTCACATTCCAATGAAAGAATATAAGTGGTGTAGCATTTTTATCAAACACCTGGATCTATGATAAGCCACTCTCATATATGAAGATATGAGAGGGTATTTAAAAATATGATTTAATAATGATTTGTTCAATTAAAAACAGCGGAAGAATTAATTAGATTAATTGTTGCATGAATAAATCTTAAGAAAAGGAATTGCATATAGCTTAGAAGGTTGTAATATATCTCAAAATGACCTTAAGGTAATGCGTAGTGAGAATTTAAAGCATAAAGAGTAAAAATTTATTTTAAACAATTCAATAGGAGTACCAGGAGGCTACTCGCTTGGGCGAGTGCTCCATTCGCTTGAGCGAGTACATGTGAACACGCTTGGGCGAAGCTGGGATATACCGAGCGAGGAAACAACGCATTAACAGGGGCTCGTCTCGCTTGAGCGAGCCCCATCTCGCTTAAGCGAGACACCAAGAATTCCCTTGAGCGAGCAGGTGGAACGCTTGAGCGAGAGAAGAAGTTTGCATCAGGGGTCAATCTCGCTTGAGCGGCATTTATCTCGCTTGAGCGAGATTGCCCCAGTACTCACCAAAGCTCACTGTCCCATTTTCGCTTGGGCGAGATGACCCTCGCCTGGGCGAAAATTGTCCAGTGTTGATTTCTTTTCTTCCTTGCTTGAGCGTCCTCCATTTCGCTCGGGCGAAAACGGTCCAGAAGCCACCCCTGATTCTATTAACAATCTCGCTTAGGCGAGATGGCCGTTCGCCTGAGCGAATTCGGGCCAGTGGCGAATCCCCTGTTTCACAACAATCTCGCTCGAGCGAGATTCTCACTCGCTTGAGCGAGTTCTGCAGAGGTTATGCAGAAAATGCGAAATTATACACCTTACATGTAACACACCATGCCCAAACTCATTCTACTACAATTCATTTACATTCAACATGGTCTACACATTATATAACACATTCATAGCCGGTCTCATTCATCATTATCTCCTAAGACCATTCTAATTTATGAAATCATAGGAAACCTAACACACCAATTCATATAATCAACAAATCCCACATCTTTGCATAAACTTTCATTCCTTTGTGAAATTGGGCAACATTTAACATGCTCTATAAAGTGATACAAACACACATACACACATTTCTTCATTCAAATAATGTCATCAAGTGCCACTATTATATCCTTACATCATTTGGGTCATGAATGAAAATTGGCCATACACACATATCAAATTTTCTTCCATGACCTCCAAAATTATCAACAAATTACAAAATCGAGTATATGAACACCATATACTCTACAAACAAATTCATGCCGGCCAAGGCTCAAACATTCCCATTCCATATTTACCTTCTTCAAACTCGGCCTCCAAAACAGTAGGATTTACATCGTACCTACATCAACTTTAAATATAGCAACGAGGAGGTGAGTAACATAATCCAAATGAATAAAAGTCATACATTATGATGAAATACATGTATACTTGTACAAACAGCAATCCTTACACCATATCATACATCATACATAAACATATCTCATAATCTCAAGTATACATCCACAATTTCATTCATTTGGTTTACCAAATACACATATAGGGTTAGTATCCAACTCTCTTCCCTTTCCAGTCTCATTCATCCATTGCCACCATGGGCTTTCAACTAGGCATATCTCCAGCTATATGCAAATGCTCTTAAAGCTAATGCATATGCACAAGAAATTCTCATCAAGCAATGCGGATTCAATTGTGGGAATACAACATTAATTCTATTGTGGGACAAGCATAGGTGTGCTACTATGCCCTTACTGCAGTAGAAAAATTGTGTACACATATATCTGAATTTATGCATGCTTACACCATCATAATTTTACTGGTACCAAACCACTATCGCCCATCTATAGCACTAGTCACCCCATGACTTGCGTATCAATATCATGGCCTCAATTACCACAAGTGCTACGGGCCCCTCCCGAACACACATCGAGAGAGTCGTGCCCCGTCGGGCACCGAGGTAACTCGCTCACCATAGAGCCGCCCGCCCACTGGGCCCGCCATATAGGGTGCCTCGTCACCAAACTATGGACAACTTTTTTACTCCCACACTGAGTCACAGGGGAAAATAACATTACGCTCGTGCACTGAGTCGCCCTCCCACTGGGCCGCTTAGTGGAATCCCCTAATATTCCACATAGACAGCTATGCTATGCCATGGATGCAATGCAAATGCAAATCAAGTGCATCCTCACACTATGCATCCTAGATGCCACTCCACATTCAATTTTTCACCACCACCACTTGGTGGATTTCAATATTCTCATCATTCTCATCCAATCCCAATTCTCTTTTAAACTTATTCACATCAATAGTTTGTGGCATACACATTCATCAATTCAACACGTATCTTTGGGATATTTCACATCATAGATTTCAATTCACATATGGTCTTAAACCATCATCACATTTCATCATCAAGAACTAATCACAACATCATATTATCATCCCAAACACAATGCCACACAACAATCCTCATTCTAAATGCATCTCAATCATAACATCATCACATCATCCATTCAAACAATCATCAACACAATTACATATACATATTTTCACATCATCAATGGATGAAATCATGCATTTAGAATAGTTACCCCCTCCTACCTCAAGTGAAGTAGTGATGATGGGGTCACTTCCTACATCACAACACCTTACACAATCAATTTTCTATTTACCCATCAAGACTCAAATACTTATATATTTCAATAACTTGATGTTTATATTATTTTAACTCTCAAACCTCTTTTATTTCATTTTATCCACCATAACCACCATGGCTTAGGTGTTACCATTTATTATTATGCACTCTAGAACCAAACCCTTTCATGGGTTTCTCCATCAATGACTTCCACCAAACAAATACCATCACCAATGACCATTAATCATCATAACCCACATTTATTGCCAACAATAAAGGCTCATCTACCTCCATTATACATTTCCCCTAAATTTATGAAGCTAGGGTTTCATAAAATCCAACAACTATCATAAATACTCTTCTCCTTCTAACCATAAATGCATCCATTTTCATTACTCCCCCAAGGAATCTTACCCTCATAAAAACCCAACATAACTCATGCATTAAATGCTCTCCTCAAAAACATCCATTCACATGCATGGTTTCTAAACACATAATGCCATATACCCATAACCAAAACCTTATTAAAATGGGTATACATACCTCAAACCCAAAGCAAAGTGGGTTCAAGAATGGAGGAGAACACCATACGGAAATAGGGAGAAGAGAGAAGACAAGACTTCAACTCCACTAGCCTCCTTCAAGCTCCCACCAAGAGAAAATGAAAGAAAGTGGAAGATGATACCAACTTGCTAGGGTTTTTGGAAGGAGGAGAAAAGAAAATGAAGAAGATGATGAAGAGAAGAAGAATGAAGTGCAAATGCCCTACTACATCAGCAAACACACGTGAATAGGAAGGGGAAATTGGGGTTTCTATTTACTTTTAATCCTATTCATTAAAACTTCATTGTTTTATAACCAATAGGTTCTTAGTTCGGGCTCAATACTTCATCTGAAAATTATTCTGAATACATATTCGGATCCCCAATATTATCCTTGACAACCCTGACCAATATCATCTCATTCCGAGATACTTGGTCTGACACCCGTATCTCAACCGGGCTCGTTTTCAGCTTACCCGGTCTCCATAAATTACCAACAATCCCCAAAAATCTTAATTCAATTATTTCCAATATGATGGGACATTAAATAATTCATATTCAACTTGTCAATATTTATTTTCCTTAATTAATCCTTTACTTTAAAATTTGGGATGTTACAGCTGAAGCCTTTAATCGTTTTGCCGATATACTTGAACGACAACAACAACCTATTGGTCAGCCGAATCACGGTTTTGACTGATTCCTTAAGCGGAAGCCTTCTGAATTTCATGGAGGATATAAACCGGAGGACGCCTATGTTTGGATCCGTGATTTGGAACGAATATTCGCTAGCATGGAGTGTACCGAAGCTTAGAAAGTAGAGTATGCGGTGTTTATGGTTAGGAGTGAGGCCGAATCTTGGTGGATTCTCACTCGTGGGTGTATGATTACTGCCCATATTCCTTTAAATTGGGAGAATTTCAAGATGGAGTTTCTTAGGAAATACTTTCCTGAGAATTATAAGAATAAGAAAGAGCTTGAATTTATGGAGCTTAAGCAAGGAAACATGACGGTTGAGGAGTATGCATCAAAATTTGAAGTGTTATGTGTGTTTTATCCTCCTTTTCAGCAAGAAGGCACTGAAGCTTCGAAGTGTGTTAAATTTGAAAATGGATTGTGCCAAGAGATTAAGAAGGCAATTTGTCACTAAGAGATTAGGAGTTTTCCTACTCTTGTGAACAAGTGTAGAATCTTTGAAGAGAATGATGTTGCTCCAAAGAGTTACTCGGGGCATGATTACAAGTTGAAGGGCCAATCTTCGAGCTTTAAGAAGAAAGGCAGTTTTAAGAATAATAGACACTTTGTGCGTGGTTCCTCTTCTGTTAGAGGTGGACGACGTGGTGGAAGGCATGGTGCCAACGGTGGCCGAGGTAATAGCCAAGGACTCCGTTGTTTCCGATGTGGTGGAAATCATTTGGCTCGAGAATGTAACCATGAAGAGACGGTGGTGTGCTACAGGTGCAACCAACCGGGGCACTTCGTCCCGATTGTCCCTTGAATGCCACGGATGTAGTGGTACGTATGATGTGAACCGTGGAGGCTATGGTGCTTTTAGAGGTCGTGGTCATGGAAACGGTAATGGTGGAAGAAATGGTAACCGGAATGGTGGCAACGGTCGTGGTAATGGGAACGGCCGAGGTAATGGTAACGGTGGTCGGAATGGCAACAATCATGGTGCTAATCAACAAATGGTTGGAAGAGTCTTTGCCGTGACCGGTGAAGAAGCAGCACAAGCTGAGGATCTTGTCCAAAGTAAGTGCCAAATACATGGTATAATTGTTAATGTGCTATTTGATTCGGGTGCAACGCACTCCTTTATTTATGAAGATTGTGTGAAGCGACTGAATTTGCCAATGAGTATAATGAAAAGTTCACTAATGGTGTCTACACCAACCGATACTTGTCTGCGAGCGGTCACTCGATGTAGTAATGTTGAGATGATTATGGAGAATAGGAGATTTGTTGTATCTCTTATTTGCTTACCTTTGAAGGACTTGGAAGTTATTTTGGGAATGGATTGGTTGTCTGCCAACAAGGTCTTGGTAGATTGTCAAAATCGGAGTATTGTTTTTCCTTCTCCGAATACCGAGTGTTTTGATGTGCAAGGTATATCTCAACTTCTCATGATGCTCTGTTTGATCGATGGGAACGGTACGTCCCGATCTTGTGAGATCCCTATTGTTTCAGAATTTCCTGATGTGTTTCCGGAAGAGATTCCCGGATTACCACCTCCACGTGAAGTGGAATTTTCTATCGATCTCATTCTTGGTGCTGAGCCCGTTTCTAGAGCTCCTTATAGGATGTCTCCTATGGAGTTGACAGAATTAAAGAAACAAGTGGAAGAATTGCTTGAACGGGAGTTTATTCGCCCAAGTGTGTCTCCTTAGGGTGCTCCTGTGTTATTGGTGAAAAAGAAGGACGGAAGTATGAGATTGTGCGTTGACTATCGCCAACTCAACAAACTAACCATTAAGAATAAATATCCTCTTCCATGTATTGATGATCTGTTGGATCAATTGAAGGGTGCTGTTGTATTTTCAAAGATCGATTTGCGTTCTGGATATTGTAACACCTTAATTTTAATAAATAAATAAATCCAAACAGGGAAATTTTTCCAAATCTTAGAGTTAGCAAAACATAGATAATCTGCCCAAACTAATTACACCGGGCACAACAAGGAGAAGGAGGGGAAATGGAAGGCAAGGGAAGATAAAAGAACATTCACACGTATAGCAATCAGCGGAAGGGACAAGGCTTGAACCGACCCATTCAGTTCAGCAAAACACATCAGCGCCTGGGCGAATTCCTTAACAACGCAGACTCACCCAATCGGGTTCCAACACGCTTGAGCGAGGCAACCGACTCGCTCGGGCGGACAGCCCTTCGCTTAAGCGGAGCCAGCACAAAGGCCTTCCAACCACTCACACTCGCAGGGGCTAAGTCTAATTCGTTGGGGTGAACACAGGTATAAGGTAATTTCTCGCTTGGATTTGGGACATAGGTTCACCCGGTAAATCATCACGCTCATACTTCACTCGGGAATCTACACAGCTCCTCATTTCATTCATATAGGCCACAAGTATAAACCACTCGGGAAATGACTCCCCCAATTCTACCACTCGGAATCCAGAACTCTTTCTCACTCGGAATATTTCCTAATCAAACGTCAATCGGGGTATTTAACTTCAATGCAACCGGGTCTGTACCATACCCCCATCACTCGGTATATTTTCACATCTCTCTCTCAGAGAACACAGTTCTTCCTTCACTCAGAAAAGGGTCACAATATTCATTCTTCACTTGGAACGTTCCAGCTAGATCCACTCGGCATATGACAACTTATTCGCTCGGGGAAAATCATTAAGTCAAGCCCCTCTCGGACTTAATCTAACCTTAACCACTCGGGATGTAGAACCTCATTCACTCGGATTATGTTCCTTCGGAAGAGGGCCCACTCGGAATTATCAAAACCCTTTCCCGCTCGGGATCTACACACATTTTTCACTCAGAATAATCAAGCCTAGCATTACTCGGAAATTCTCCCATTAATCCTACACAGAATAGGTTCACCAAGAGATTTCTCAGAATCCTTTTTAAGTCTTCTCCGCTCGGAAAAGAAGGCCAACACTATAGCTTCGCTCGGAACGGCCCAGACAATAATAATCCACTCGGAATTCATCACCTTAACATTATTTATTCAACATCACTTCACAACCAATACAATGTATATTACCACTATAACCACACACATATGTATATACAGACATACACTCGGATACTTATTATCCCAACATTATTCATTCACCAACACTTGTTATTCGATGTAATTAACACCATACCCATGTAAAATATATATATATATATATATGCGTGTACTTGTTTACAATTCTGATAGGTATTGCTCATAAACAATAAGTTAGTTATCCTATTACATGAGAGCCGGCCAAGGCTACACTGACCAGACATAATAAATACACTATAAGCACTCAACAGTCGGAGTGCACCTCACTCGGACTTGAGGCCCGATCATCACTTCCGAGTCCAACCTGCACATGCTGGAAAATGGTATAGGGGTGAGCTTTCATACATAAAACGATAGCTATTGACTCGGATTATCCCTCAATCCTCAATTATATAATTTACATGGCTCAATCCACAATAATATATATACACGGCCAATTAATATAGAGTCACCCAACATCACCCAATCGGAAATTGCACCATGACATACATCCTCAATCATAACATCATATTGCATTCGGCAACAGCATCAATACATGCATATTCATTCAGTCGAAATTCACTCACACGACATCATCCAGTCGGAATTCACTCAAATCATTCAATCCATGCAAATCATAATAATCTCAATAACAATGCTCATACACTCATACATGTGAATCCGACTTAAACAGTGATTTCAGTGCAGATTCCTTCCTGGCCCCTCGTCCACTAGCCCTTTCCGTGTGGCACCGGTCACCCCGTGACGTCTCGAGACCCAGCTCTAGCTCCATCGGCTACCACGGATCCTCATGGAACTAGCCAGGAATCTGACTGAAATCATCTTATACGACTCCAGATGCCTTTCCGACCCCCGTCCACTAGCCCTTTCAGTGTGGTCCGGTCACCCTGTGACGACTCGAGACCCAGCTTTAGCTCCGTCGGCTACCACGGGTCCTCATGGAACTGGTCAGGAATCTGGGAGTCATCTCATATATGCAATCTCATGCAATTCCACAACAAGCATCCAAGGTAAGCACATTACAACATATCCACTCGACATTTTTAACGGAGTCAGCATGCATTTCAACACAACATTCAAAATGGAAATCATGTATCAATTCACATCGATCTACACCTTTCACACAACATATCACATTAAAGCAAGCACCCAGAACCCAGTCATAAACCATACACTTGACATGCAAAGTGCCCCCTACCTGCTGTCGGGGTTCAGAGACTCCTCAAGTTGCAATGCTGACCGATCGCCCTTCTATTACTCCTCCTCCACGAGCCTTCGAACTCAGCGTTGATCCTGGGCCAGAGTTTCTCTTTCCTCCAACGGGTTCGTCTCCCCCACGGCTCCAAGGAACTTCCCAGCATAGCCTTCCAACTGGGACACTAACAGCTCCAAGTGGAAGAAGAAGGAGGGGGAAGAAGGCGACGGAGAGGAAGAAGAGGACAGGGAGCGGAACAGAGCCGCGTTGATGTTCCTCCCAGAAGCTCTTGACTCTCTCACTGTTCGACGCGAATGAGAGTGAAGAAGAGAAAATAGGGAAAGGAGAGACCAGACGCACGCACTAGAAGAGCTGTCCAGCGTGAATTAATGAAGGAAAGAGAGAGCTGAAGTTGTCTTATACCCTTAGGGACACATGCGTCCTTTCTCCTGGCATTATTATTATTATTATTATCATTATTTATTCAATCATTTTCTAACCAATTAGCAATTAGTTTAATTATTCATTAATCCCAATTCTGTAGTTAACCCTTAATTAATGGCTTAGTCTTAATCGGTAATTAAATTAAAAATCGGGATGTTACAGTTCTCCCCCTCTTAAAAGAATTTCGTCCTCGAAATTCAAACACATGCTTAGTCTCAATGAACCACTCGGAAAATCACTGTCATACCACAATAAGCAATTACACATCTATGTACCTCAAGTATTCATCCATTGCTTAAATTCCAGTCGGTATAATTGGCTTCTAAAGCAATTTACCGACAGCTCCACCCAGAAAACCGAGACATCATTCTTAACACATTTCCACTCGGAAGTGTCATCATCGACTCGGAATAACATTCCTTTCTTTCACTCAGACTACCTCAACAAACAGATCGGAATACCACAGTCATGCGCCGACTGCAACTCTTCGTTTCTCAACGTTTCCGACTGCTTCACAATTTCTAATCACTATAAATAAAATAACTCTTCATAGTCTTCATTACATTCGGGATTCCATTTCCCACGTAGTTACCCCCATTCAACTCTGCCAGTTCACCCTAGCCATTGGCACTTTCCAGTTCTTTGGCCGCTCGGCCTTACACTCTCAACACCGATCGGCGTATTTACATCATCAGGTTCTCTGACTCAATGAGTCACTCGGCACGACCATGAACTCACACAAAGCATAGGCTCGACATTTGGATCACATGGGGCACATTCTAGATGTTATTCAACCAGCTGGGAAGAATTTAGTCGGTAAACAACATTACCGATTCCCTATAATACCCTCTACCGACCGATTCATTTCAGATTAAACCCTCGGATTTTTAAAATCTGACCACAAAATTTCTTTCTTAACTAAAATGAACACTTAAACGAGTTCCCATATGCTTCAATTAGCATAACTTGCCTGGATTTACCTCGTACAGGCACCACACTCGGTTCTAACATCTCAGATTCCTAACCATTCCTTCGGCTAACTTCATGCCTATAACCCAAGAATGTCACTCGGCCCTCTCTCTCAAAAATATCAATCGGGGTTTTAAGGGCAGTTCTCATCCGGAAATCCTTCCACTTGCAAAATTTACTCGTAATTCAAGCCTACCTCGAAACCAACCTGAGTTCAAGCCCAGCAATCCTAATCGCTGACCTGAGTACGATTTCAAATAAATCCCTCTCTTGAATATCTACTCCCCTTGGAGACCCTTCACTCGGAAACTTTCTATTTACCCAATTTCCACTCGGAATACAGGCCTACTCCAACTATAAATCTGAGTTCAAACTCAGCAGCTCAACATCACCCGAACACAGCTATGAATAAGTTTACCGCTCGGTATCTACTCCCCCACCCCTGGGTAATTCACTCGAAAACTTGCACACTCGAAGTTCCATTTTCTGACCAGAAGTACTTTTCTCCTGGATAGAGATCACTTGGTGGAACATCACACGGGTATTAGGAATTCCACACTCGATACCTTTCCACTCAAAACCGCTCCACACGGTACCATCCACTCGAAAGTGGTACACTCCGAGACACTTCACCCGAAATTCACACGACTCGGATATTTCACTTTGATTTTGCCCAACACAGAAGTGCCATTCGGACACAGCTCCTTATTGATGACCAAAACGATGTTTCACTCGGAACATCATAATTTTCACTCAGCAATTCTTTCTCCCAGAAGGATTTCACTCGGAACTATCTCCACTTTCACACACTCGTAATATACTAACCTCTCCCGAGCAAATCCTCACCTTATAATTTATCTTGGCTCAAGATCCTGGTCCCCTCGTTAAACTTACAGTATCACTCAGTTAACCTTATAAAACTCTAATTCCAGTGACAGGCTTGATCACCCATCTGTTCCAATAACTAATCATCATTTTAGTAGTCAATTCATATCCAATAATCTCTGATCCTCCCAGAGGTAATCACATCAAGGTCAAACAACCCTCTATCCTCATTTTGATACATAACCACCTATTATTCACTCAGAACAGCCTGATAGACTCACCTTCACCATAAGCAGCTACAACCTCACCTGCCCGACTCATGAATTGCTGCATCCAACTTATAGGATGACGTCTCATTCCTATAGGGTTACAACAATTACATAGTCACTGCAACGTGTACGCTGCCACAATACCCATGGTATGAAGAGTCATCTCAGAACAGCATGCCTTACACTGACCAGACTCACTCAACTAATACTAATTCACACAGAAATTAATGGCAATTCACACACACACATTGTAAGCAATACATCTACATCAACATCATCATTATGCACCACATAGGGTATATCACGCAACAGCAATCATGAAAATCATTTATCACTTCTATAAAACAGTACAATGGTAATATTCTTCCGGCCTATACAGGACATGTACCTCATCATAAAATGACATATCAACCATCGGCTTTTCAGCCCATACCGAATAAATACCTCTTTTCTTTAAAATCTCATTCATCACAAACCATGACCCCACAGCCTTATAATCCCTCATTTCATCGCTCGTTACAGGTCACCAATCAATTTTAAGCCTAATGATTCATTGAGCATAAACATAATCCAGTGGGGTATAAACATCATAATCATTACTCTCAGTACTAAAAGTACTCGGGGTTTCAACCCTACCATCACTATCAATCGGGTATCCCATTTACTATCTACACTTCACCTTAAGACAATTCAGCTTCAATAATTCAGTATACCGTTACATACTCGGCTCAATAATCCATAAGGTCAGTTAGATTATCCTACTTGGAATTTCCAGTGGTTACCTAGTACACCCATAACATCCAGTTGCCACTGAGCCCAGATCACCATAGTGTCTAATTCCACAAGATCTGACTATATAAGATCACATTAAATCCAATCAATTTTCTACACATTATAGGTCGTAATTCAATCAATAATTCACTCGGTTGTCAACCATAACACCGAGTCTAACCCAAATCATCGCATAATAAAAAAAATCATCACACAATGGTAATTCAAGCCTCAATGAGTTACTACACAATTGCTTTACTCGGGCTCAATAACTCACAAGGTTAATAAATTATCCGACTGAGAATCCCTAAGGGGTCACCATTTACCCATCGTGGGTCACACCCAAAATATCCAAATATTATAAAGCCTAATACCATTCACTCGGTTTTCACACAGCAAAACCGAGACAGTATCCAAATCAAACAGGGATTCTATTTCACATTCATTCATTTATGATCATGCCCACCTAACTGGGTCACCACGCATAGTGGTTCAGCATCTAGTCCATCATTCACTCGGTTTCTTCAATCACCACCGAGACACAATCCAATTTAACATATACCCGATCTCACCTTTACTCACTTATCACACCCAGATTTTCAACTTAGGAAACTGTAACACATCACTTATACCATATATCGTATACATCATATGTCATTCATTCATCACATACTCAAATTCCCCAATTTAGAAATCTACGACCAATCATTTACATCGTATACTGTATAGGATTCACGCGCCAAGGGTATAAAACATCCTTTAAAAATGGCATAACCAATCACAGAATTTAAATTCAACCCACTAAAGGATTCCTTCAATATTATTCACTCAGCTAACTCAACATATGAGTTCTAATCCATTTAATCAATATGCCTCAACTACGAGCCACTATCATGGCCCACCGAGAGATCAAATCAATTAATCAGTTTCAATATACCTGAAGGTTTCAACACCCTTCCTTCTATTTCCTCTCTCGTTCAACCCCACACTTAGAACAATTCTTATTCGATAAATGGTCGAACCAGGGTAGTAACAACCCTTTACCCCCAAATCAACATCCCCACAGTAGTACCCCTCACTACCGTCCACAACAAAACATAGAAGCTTAGAATCACACAAATCATGATTAATCATGTATCAAACTCAACAGAATAATGCAGGTAATGATGACAATTGGTCATATTGCACACAACCGCCCACTAACAGTAGGCAAACCTTGGCCATGGACCGTTTGGTCTACTCTGATACCAAAATGTAACAACCTAATTTTAATAAATAAATAAATCCAAACAGGGAAATTTTTCCAAATCTTAGAGTTAGCAAAACATAGATAATCTGCCCAAACTAATTACACTGGGCACAACAAGGAGAAGGAGGGGAAATGGAAGGCAAGGGAAGATAAAAAAACATTCACACATATAGCAATCAGCGGAAGGGACAAGGCTTGAACCGACCCATTCAGTTCAGCAAAACACATCAGCGCCTGGGCGAATTCCTTAACAACGCAGACTCACTCAATCGGGTTCCAACACGCTTGAGCGAGGCAACCAACTCGCTCGGGCGGACAGCCCTTCGCTTAAGCGGAGCCAGCACAAAGGCCTTCCAACCACTCACACTCGCAGGGGCTAAGTCTAATTCGCTGGGGCAAACACAGGTACAAGGTAATTTCTCGCTCGGATTTGGGATATAGGTTCACCCGGTAAATCATCACGCTCATACTTCACTCAGGAATCTACACAGCTCCTCATTTCATTCATATAGGCCACAAGTATAAACCACTCGGGAAATGACTCCCCCAATTCTACTACTCGGAATCCAGAATTCTTTCTCACTAGGAATATTTCCTAATCAAACGTCACTCGGGGTATTTAACTTCAATGCAACCGGGTCTGTACCATACCCCCATCACTCGGTATATTTTCACATCTCTCTCTCAGAGAACACAGTTCTTCCTTCACTCAGAAAAGGGTCACAATATTCATTCTTCACTCGGAACGTTCCAGCTAGATCCACTCGGCATATGACAACTTATTCGCTCGGGGAAAATCATTAAGTCAAGCCCCTCTCAGACTTAATCTAACCTTAACCACTCGGGATGTAGAACCTCATTCACTCGGATTATGTTCCTTCGGAAGAGGGCCCACTCAGGGTTTCCACTCGGAATTATCAAAACCCTTTCCCGCTCGGGATCTACACAGATTTTTCACTCAGAATAATCAAGCCTAGCATTACTCGGAAATTCTCCCATTAATCCTACACAGAATAGGTTCACCAAGAGATTTCTCAGAATCCTTTTTAAGTCTTCTTCGCTCGAAAAAGAAGGCCAACACTATAGCTTCGCTCGGAACGGCCCAGACAATAATAATCCACTCGGAATTCATCACCTTAACATTATTTATTCAACATCACTTCACAACCAATACAATGTATATTACCACTATAACCACACACATATGTATATACAGACATACACTAGGATACTTATTATCCCAGCATTATTCATTCACCAACACTTGTTATTCGATGTAATTAACACCATACCCATGTAAAATATATATATATATATATGCGTGTACTTGTTTACAATTCTGATAGGTATTGCTCATAAACAATAAGTTAGTTATCCTATTACATGAGAGCCGGCCAAGGCTACACTGACCAGACATAATAAATACACTATAAGCACTCAACAGTCGGAGTGCACCTCACTCGGACTTGAGGCCCGATCATCACTTCCGAGTCCAACCTGTACATTCTGGAAAATGGTGTAGGGGTGAGCTTTCACACATAAAACGATAGCTATTGACTCGGATTATCCCTCAATCCTCAATTATACAATTTACATGGCTTAATCCATAATAATATATATACACGGCCAATTAATATAGAGTCACCCAACATCACCCAATCGAAAACTGCACCATGACATACATCCTCAATCATAACATCATATTGCATTCGGCAACAGCATCAATACATGCATATTCATTCAGTCGGAATTCACTCACATGACATCATCCAGTCGGAATTCACTCAAATCATTCAATCCATGCAAATCATAATAATCTCAATAACAATGCTCATACACTCATGCATGCGAATCCGACTTAAACAGTGATTTCAGTGCAGATTCCTTCTCGGCCCCTCGTCCACTAGCCCTTTCCGTGTGGCACCAGTCACCCCGTGACGTCTCGAGACCCAGCTCTAGCTCCATCGGCTACCACGGATCCTCATGGAACTAGCCAGGAATCTGACTGAAATCATCTTATACGACTCCAGATGCCTTTTTGACCCCCGTCCACTAGCCCTTTCCGTGTGGTCCGGTCACCCTGTGACGTCTCGAGACCCAGCTTTAGCTCCGTCGGCTACCACGGGTCCTCATGGAACTGGTCAGGAAACTGGGAGTCATCTCATATATGCAATCTCATGCAATTCCACAACAAGCATCCAAGGTAACCACATTACAGCACATCCACTCGACATTTTTAACGGAGTCAGCATGCATTTCAACACAACATTCAAAATGGAAATCACGTATCAATTCACATCGATCTACACCTTTCACACAACATATCACATTAAAGCAAGCACCCAGAACCTGGTCATAAACCATACACTTGACATGCAAAGCGCCCCCTACCTGCTGTCGGGGTTTAGAGACTCCTTAAGTTGCAATGCTGACCGATCGCCCTTCTATTACTCCTCCTCCACCAGCCTTCGAACTCAGCGTTGATCCTGGGCCAGAGTTGCTCTTTCCTCCAACGGGTTCGTCTCCCCCACGGCTCCAAGGCACTTTCCAGCACAGCCTTCCAACTGGGACACTAACAGCTCCAAGTGGAAGAAGAAGGAGGGGGAAGAAGGCGGCGGAGAGGAAGAAGAGGACAGGGAGTGGAACAGAGCCGCGTTGATGTTCCTCCCAGAAGCTCTCGACTTTCTCACTGTTCGACGCGAATGAGAGTGAAGAAGAGAAAACAGGGAAAGGAGAGACCAGACGCACGTACCAGAAGAGCTGTCCATCGTGAATTAATGAAGGAAAGAGAGAGCTGAAGTTGTCTTATACCCTTAGGGACACATGCGTCCTTTCGCCTGGCATTATTATTATTATTATCATTATTTATTCAATCATTTTCTAACCAATCAGCAATTAGTTTAATTATTCATTAATCCCAATTCTGCAGTTAACCCTTAATTAATGGCTTAGTCTCAATCGGTAATTAAATTAAAAATCGGGATGTTACAGATATCACCAAATTCGAGTAAAGACTGAAGATATTCCGAAAACTGCTTTTCGAACGCAATATGGACAGTATGAGTACATAGTGATGCCATTTGGAGTGACGAATGCTCCTGCGATTTTCATGAGTTACATGAATCGCATCTTTCATGAATATCTTGATCAATTTGTTGTGGTGTTTATCGATGATATTTTGGTGTACTCCAAGAGTCATGAAGAGCATGAAAGGCATCTTCGTCTTGTATTGACCATTCTTCGCGAGAAAGAGTTGTATGCGAAGCTCTCTAAGTGTGAATTTTGGCTGTCTAAAGTCCAGTTTCTTGGACATGTTATCTCAAAAGATGGAGTTGCCGTGGATAGATCGAAAGTTGAAGCTGTAATGGCTTGGGAAAGACCAACGTCAGTGACGGAGATAAAAATTTTTCTTGGTCTTGCCGGTTACTACCAGAGGTTCATTGAAGGGTTTTCCCATTTGGCTTTACCACTAACGAAGTTGACTCAGAAGAATCAATCTTTTGTGTGGACTCGCGAATGTGAAGAGAGTTTCCAGGAATTAAAATTGAGGCTTACTACCGCACCGGTGTTAGCGTTGCCAGATTTGACAGATGAATTTGTAGTGTATTGTGATGCATCCAGACTTGGTCTAGGTTGTGTGTTGATGCAAAAGGAGCGTGTGATAGTGAGTAAGTGGTGTAGCTTTTAATATGATACCTGGATCTTGCTAAACCACTCCCATATATGACGATATGAGAGGGTGAGTTCCAAAAGGTTATCTTATAATAACTTTTCCAATTAAAAACAGCGGAAGATGTAATTAATTTAATTCTTGATTGATTGATTTTCAAGTGAAATAATTTCATGAAAACATGGAAGGTATTTCATATAGCTTAGAAGTCCATTATGCATTCCATAATACCCTTAAAGTAATGTTTATTAGAGAATTAGTGCATAGGGATCAAAGATTTATTGTAAACGAGCCATTATGAGCAACAGTGGGCCACTCGCTCAAGCGAGGATCCCATTCGCTTGAGCGAGCCAGCGTAGGCACGCTTGAGCGAACGAAGAAAAACTAAGCGAATGAAAGGTTTGGGCATCAGGGGCTCCTCTCGCTTGAGCGAGCCCCATCTCGCTTGAGCGAGATGCAAAGGAAATCCTAGAGCGGGCCAGTGAAGCGCTTGAGTGAAGGGAGGAGATAGGCATCAGGTGCCAATCTCGCTTGAGCGGATCATGACTCGCTTAAGCGAGATTGCTCCAGAATCGTTAGTATCTCACTGGCCGATTTTCGCTTGGGCGAGACACCACTCGCCTGGGCAAAAATCGTCCAGTACCAATTTCTCTTCTCCCTCGCTTGAGCGATTACACCTCCGCCTGAGCGAAAATTGTCCAGAGGCTAACCCCTCAATCTCGCTCGAGCAAGACTCTCACTCGCTTGAGCGAGTTCTGCAGAATCCATGCAGAAACGGGAAACTCTAACAATCATGGTATACTAAGTTATAATTCATGCTATATTGACCTTGTTCACTACATTATATCTTATCTAGCATGCATATACAAACTCATCCAACTACCATTCACTCAAAGCATATAATTTTAGATTATCACCAATTCATCTACTTCATAAAATGTTCAAGTCACCACATACACCATTCATTCTTTCAAATCTTAATAGCAACACACAACATCTTTCATTCATTGCATCAGTGGGTCATAAATGAAAATTGGTCATACACCAAGGTCCAATTTTCCTCTCTGACCACTCAAAGTCACCTACCATTATTCTATAAATCAAAATAAACATCAGTATACAAACCAGCTATATAAAATCTATATATATCGCCAGCCAAGGGACTTCCTATGCAAATGCTCTTAAGCTAATGCATATGCACAAAGGAGTATTCCAACAAATGCAGATCTGACTGTAGGAATTCAACACCAATTGTGGGATTCAAGCCTGGCCATCTAACCACACCCCTACTGCAGTAGTAAAATGTGTACACTTATTCTTTAAATTGCATGCATTCACCAATCGTTTTACTGGTACCAAACTGCATCGCCCATCTTGCAACACCTGGTCATTATCACCTTGACCGCGGTAAACAACATATCAACATAAGGCGTTGCGGGCCAACCATGAGACAAATCATGGCAGCTGTGATCCCAAGGACCACCGAGGACACCTGCTCATCAAGAGCCACCCCCCACAAGGGTCAACCACATGCGGCTCCCCGTAGCACGACATGGCCAGCTTCATGACTTACACACCAAGTCACAGGGGAAATATAATTCGCTCGTGCACCGAGCCGCCCTCCCACTGGGCCAACCGGGGCAATCCTCTAAATTTCCAACACCGACAGCTATGTAGTATGCCATGGATGCAAATGCAAATCATATGCATTCCTCACTCTATGCATCCTATACATGCCACTCATCATTCATCATCACCAACACCAACACCAACATTACCACAAGGCTTTTAGTCATTGTTGGCTCTTTACATCAATTTAAGTTTTTTTGTATGGCATCCTCGTTTGTTCTCATTCATGTTTCTCACCTTATCAATACACCCATTCATCTATACACCTATTCACCAATATCATACATTCTCTTCATAAATCATTGTCTTAAATCAACATTTACCATTTCCCCTCAATCTTAAGATTAGGGTTTTTCTTAAAACCCAACCACATTCATTAATACCTCTATCTCTCATCTCCTTCCAACATAAATGCACCAACCACCATTAACTCCTCATAAATACTCACATTTATGGTAACCCATTCCTAGGGCATAAGCATTAAATGCTCCTACGACCACCCATTCACATGCATTACTTCCTCAACATATATTAACATTTATACAATGGAAAAACCCAAGTAAAATGATGAGTCTTCATACCTCACACCCAACAACAATGCGGGTTCAAGAGAGAGAGAGAGAGAACACGAAAATGGAGAGAAAGAAGAGGTAAGGAACTCCAAGCTTCCAAGCTTCTTCAAAACGAAAATGGAGGAGAAGATGATTACCTCACAAAGTTAGGGTTTGGAAGAAGAAATAGGAGAAGAAATGAGGAAGAGATGAAGAAGAGAAGAAGTAAAATATTTTCCTCCCAATGGCTTCAGGATTCACGTGGAAATAGAGAGGGTTTTGGGCTCATGTGTTTTAATTTTAATCATTCACTAGAGATTTATCGTTTTATGACCAACAGGCTCCTCGTTCGGGCTCAATACTTCATATAAACATCATTCTGAATATATATTCGGACTCCCAATAATATTCTCAACAGCCCTGACCAATATCATCTCATTCCGAGATATTTGGTCCGACACCCGTATCTCAACCGGACTCATTTTCAGCTTAACCGGTCTCCATAAATTACCAACAGCCCCCAAAAATTTTAATTTAATTAATTTTAATATATTGGGACATTGAACAATTCATATTCAACTTGTCAATATTTATTTTCCTTAATTAATTCTCTATTTTAAAATTCGGGGTGTTACAATCCACCCCTCCAAAAAGAAAATTTCGTCCTCGAAATTTAACTTACCGGATTTGAATGCGTCGGGATACCGTTATCTGATATCGTCTTCGCGTTCCCACGTGAACGTTTCTACATTTCCATGTTTCCAAGCTACCTCCACCAAAGGTACTAACTTGTTCCGCAATTTCTTCACGGAATGTCCGACAATGCGAACAGAAATAAGAGGAATAGATAAATCCTCACGTACATCAATCTCGTCCGTAGAAATCACGTGTAGAGGATCATAGACATATTTTCTTAACTGCGACACGTGGAACACATTGTGTAGACTAGCAAGATGTGCAGGGAGCGCAATCCGATAAGCGACCTCGCCAATCCGCTCCAATACCTCGTAAGGTCCGATAAACCTAGGGCTCAATTTTCCACTTTTCAACGCCCTTCCAATTTCCTTATCGCACGGGACCTTCAGGAATACATGATCACCAACTTGAAATTCAAGTGGTTTATGCCTCTTGTCATAATAACTCTTTTGTTTATCCTGAGCAATTTTCATATTCTCTTGTATCTTCCTAATCTGCTCCGTAGTCTCTTGAATGATCTCCGGCCCTAAGGCCAAGTTTTCACCAACTTCAAGCCAACACAAGGGAGTTCTACACTTCCTTCCATACAATGCCTCATACGGTGCCATGCCAATACTAGAATGAAAGCTGTTATTGTACGTGAATTCAATCAACGACAGGAATCTCTCCCAACATCCTCCGTGCTCAAGGACACAAGCTCTCAAAAAATCTTCCAGGCTTTGTATAGTTCTCCCCGATTGTCCATCGGTTTAGGGGTGATATGCGGAACTAAGCTTCAACTTAGAACCCAACTCATCATGCAAACGTCCCCAAAACTGAGAAGTAAATCGAGGATCACGGTCGGATATGATGCTGGATGGCACACCATGCAGCCTAACAATCTCCTTGATATATATTCGTGCCAATTTTTCCAAAGAACTCTTCATATTCATGGGCAAGAAATGAGTACACTTCGTCAACCGCTCTATAATAACCCATATGGCATCGTTTCCAGCACGAGTTCTGGGTAATCCAGAAACAAAATCCATAGCTATACTATCCCATTTCTAAATAGGGATCTCCAACGATCTCAAATAACCAGATGGTCTTTGATGCTCGACCTTAGCCTTTTGACAAACAAGGCAAGATGCAACAAAATTTGCCACATCACGCTTCATACCGGGCCACCAAAAATTCTTTTTCAAGTCTTGATACATCTTGGTAGAACCAGGATGAATGCTCAATACACTTTTATGAGCTTCCTCAAGTACACATTTTCTCACATCACCAATTGAGGGAACATAAATTCGGCCTTTCACACGCCAAATGCCATCTTGATCTTCTACTATGAACAAATTCTTCCCTTTCTCTTGGGTTTTCTTCATCTCAATCAAATACTCATCATTGGGTTATTGCGCCTTCATATATTCAAGAAATTCATTTGTAACTTTCAACATCTCCAACACCATTTTCTTGGGAGTGTAAGTCTCCACGCCTACATTCAAATTTCTAAATTGTTCAATCAACTCCATCTCTTTCGCCATCATCATAGAGACATGCAACGACTTCTGGCTCAAAGCATCGACAACTACATTCACCTTTCCAGGGTGATACCTTAATTCAAATTCATAGTCTTTCAGAAACTCCATCCATCGCCGTTGGCGCATATTTAATTCCTTTTGGTCAAACAAGTACTTCAGGCTCTTATGATCACTAAAGACCACCTGGAGCCATACAAGTAGTGTCGCCACAACTTCAATGTAAACACCACCGCCGCCAATTTAAGATCATGGGTAGGATAATTAACCTCATGCAGTCGCAACTATCTCGACGCATAGGCTATCACCCACTCCTTTTGCATCAACACACATCCAAGACCAAGCTTAGATGCATCACAATATACCACGAATTCATCTGTCAAATCAGGCAATGCTAACACCGGTGCGGTAGTAAGTCTCAACTTCAACTCTTGGAAACTTTCTTCACATTCTTGGGTCCACACAAAAGATTGATTCTTACGAGTCAACTTTGCTAGTGGTAAAGCCAAACGGGAAAATCCCTCAATAAACCTCCGATAGTATCCGGCAACACCAAGGAAACTTCTTATCTCCGTCATAGATGTCGGTCTTTCCCAAGCCATTACAGCTTCAACTTTCGATGTATCCATAGTAACTCCATCTTTTGAAATAACATGTCCAAGAAATTGGACTTCAGACAGCCAAAATTCACACTTGGAGAGCTTCGCATACAATTCTTTCTCGTGAAGAATGGTCAGCACAAGACGAAGATGTCTTTCATGCTCTTCATGACTCTTGGAGTACACCAAAATGTCGTCGATAAATACCACAACGAATTGATCGAGATATTCATGAAAGATGCGATTCATGTAGCTCATGAAAATCGCAAGAGCATTCGTCACTCCAAATGGCATCACTACATACTCATGGTGTCCATATCACGTTCGGAAAGCAGTCTTCGGAATATCTTTGGTCTTCACCCGAATTTGGTGATATCTGAAACAAAAATCAATCTTCGAAAACACAACAGCACCCTTCAATTAATCCAAAAGATCGTCAATACGTGGAAGAGGATATTTATTCTTAATGGTTAGTTTGTTGAGTTGGCGATAATCAACGCACAATATCATGCTCCCATCCTTCTTCTTTACCAACAACACAAGAGCACCCCAAGGAGACACACTTGGGCGAATAAACTCCCGTTTAAGGAGTTCTTCCACTTGCTTCTTCAACTCAGCTAACTCCATATGAGACATCCTATAAGGAGCTCTAGAAACAGGTTCCGCACCCGAAATAAGATCAAATAGCAAATTCCACTTCTCGTGGAAGAGGTAATCCGGGAACCTCTTCCGGAAACACGTCGGGAAATTCCGAAACAATAGGGATCCCACAAGATTGAGAAGCACCATTCCCATCCACCAAACAAAACATCACAAGAAGCTGAGAGATACCTTGTACATTGAAGCCTTCCGCGGTCGAAGTCGGGAAGATCACCGTCTTACTATAACAATCCACTAAAACCTTGTTAGCAGATAACCAGTCCATGCCTAGAATAATATCCAAATCCTTCATAGGCAAGCACACGAGGGATACAACAAATTTCCTACCCTCAAGGTCCATCTCGACATTCTCACATCGAGTTACCGATCTTAGGCAAGTTCCGGTCGGTGTAGTCACCATAGAACCCTTCATCATACACACAGGCACCCGTAAGCGCCTCACACAATCTTCAGAAATAAACGAATGTGTAGCACCAGAATCATAAATAATATGCACCGGAGTGCCAAGAATTTCACACTCACCACGGATGAGATCTTCAGCTTGAGCAGCTTCATCACCAGTAACTACGAATACTCTACCTGCAGCTTACAGTTGATCTCCATCATTTTGATTTCCATTTCTTCCACCACGGCCGTTACCTCGACCATTTCTTCCACCGTTGTGATTTCCACCAAGGCCACCATTACGGCCACCATTTTGTCCACCACCATTCCCCCGACCACGGCCTCCTAAGTCACCACGGTTAGCACCATAGTTCATGCGGTTAGGAGTGTCAACATTAGCACCTCTTGTATTCAACGGGCAATTAGGACGAATATGTCCGGGTTGGTTGCATTGGAAGCATACAATGTCATCTTGCGGACAATCGCGTGCCAAATGGTTGGCACTACATCTGAAGCAAGTCATGCCTTGGACATTTCCACGGCCTTGGTTACCACCACCATAACCTCCTCTAGGAGCACCACATCCCCTAGTGTTTGAGACTCACCATGAGAGAATTTCTTATTAAAGGGCCCTTGTTTCTTGAAACTAGTAAATTGGCGTTTCAACTTAGGCTCATGCTTCCCATGTCTTGAAGGAACCACATCGTCTTCTTCATAAATTTGACACCTATTCACAAGCGTCGGAAAACTCCTTATTTCTTGATGCCGAATAGCCCGCTTGATCTCGGGCCTTAACCCATTTTTAAACTTCACACATTTTGAAGCTTTAGTACCCTCTTGCTGATAGGGCAGGTAAAATGCACATAATGCTTCAAATTTGGAGGCATACTCCTCCACAGTCATACCACCTTGCTTAAGCTCCATGAACTCAAGCTTCTTCTTGCTCCTATAGCTGTCTGGAAAGTATTTCTTCAAAAATTCCAACTTGAAATTTTCCCAAACCAAGGGAACATCAGTAGATACCATGCGTCCCTTAGTAAGACGCCACCAAGCTTCAGCTTCATCACGGCTCATAAAGACCGCATACTTCACCTTTTACGCCTTAGAACATTCGAAGCTTGTATATATTCTTTCCAAGTCATTTATCCACGTATACGCATCTTCGGGCTTAACCTCCATGAAACTCTGAAGGTTTCCTCTTGAGAAACAAGTCAAGACCTTGAGAACCTTGTCCCACATTCAGCTGGCCTTGTCTTTCCAAGAGATCGACGAATCGATTCAAGGCATTTGCCATAGCAGCAACCTCACGATTTGGTCTACCAGCCATATCTTATGCCTATACATCAAAACATGGCTCACACATAAGTACATTAGACCAATCAATAACTTTTCGACTCGTGAACTCAAGAATTTTAGCATTCATAGGCCTATCATGTATTACACCACATAATCATATCATTTTCAATACATGATCGCAACATATTCATTATTAAAGGTAAATAGTGTAAGGACTCTTGGCCGGACTTAACAATTCCATACAACAATTTTAATTCAATGATATTAATCACAATTCAATCAAGTAATCTATAAATCAATCACAAATAATAATCACATGTACAACATCAATCATAATCGTATCAAGAGCAACAAATGCTCTGATAGCAGGTTGAGACGCCCCGGAAATATGGGGAAATTTTTCATGTTTTTATAAATCGTATTTAGTATAAAGAGAGTAAATGGTGTAGCTTTTAATAGGATACCTGGATCTTGCTAAACCACTCCCATATATGAAAGGGTGAGTTCCAAAAGGTTATCTTATAATAACTTTTCCAATTAACAACAGCAGAAGATGTAATTAATTTAATTGTTGATTGATTGATTTTCAAGTGAAAGAATTTCATGAAAACATGGAAGGTATTTCATATAGCTTAGATGTCCATTATGCATTCCATAATACCCTTAAAGTAATGTTTATTGGAGAATTAGTGCATAGGGATCAAAGATTTATTGTAAACGAGCCATTATGAGCAACAGTGGGCCACTCGCTTAAGCGAGGATCCCATTCGCTTGAGCGAGCCAGCGTAGGCACGCTTGAGCGAGCGAAGAAAAACTGAGCGAATGAAAGATTTGGGCATCAGGGGCTCCTCTCGCTTGAGCGAGCGCCATCTCGCTTGAGCGAGATGCAAAGGAAATCCTAGAGTGGGCCAGTGAAGCGCTTGAGCGAAGGGAGGAGATAGGCATCAGGTGCCAATCTTGCTTGAGCGGATCATGACTCGCTTAAGCGAGATTGCTCTAGAATCGTTAGTATCTCACTGGCAGATTTTTGCTTGGGCGAGGCACCACTCGCCTCGGCGAAAATCATCCAGTACCAATTTCTCTTCTCCCTCGCTTGAGCGATTACACCTCCGCCTGAGCAGAAATTGTCCAGAGGCTAACCCCTGTTTCCGTGACAATTCCGGTTGAACGAAACATACACCCGCTCGGGTGAAAACGGACCAGAGGCCAAAACTCGATTTCATAAGAATCTCGCTCGAGCGAGACTCTCACTCACTTGAGCGAGTTCTGCAGAATCCATGCAGAAACAGGAAACTCTAATAATCATGGCATACTAAGTTATAATTCATGCTATATTGACCTTGTTCACTATATTATATCTTATCTAGCATGCATATACAAACTCATCCAACTACCATTCACTCAAAGCATATAATTTTAGATTATCACCAATTCAACTACTTTATAAAATGGTTCAAGTCACCACATACACCATTCATTCATTCAAATCTTAATAGCAACACACAACATCTTTCATTTATTGCATCAGTGGGTCATAAATGAAAATTGGTCATACACCAAGGTCCAATTTTCCTCTCTGACCACTCAAAGTCACCTACCATCATTCTATAGATCAAAATAAACATCAGTATACAAACCAGCTATATAAAATCTATATATATCACCGGCCAAGGCACTTCCTATACAACTATTTACCTCCATGGCCAAAATATACTTCAAAATGCTTAACTCTTCCCATGAATGCCCTGCATCACAAATCTAAAAAATAGACAACATGGGAGAGTGAGTCCATATTCCAAAGGTATGAATATGAATACCATGTGATTATGTATATATGCTTCTACACATGTATACTTTGCATATCCATAACATTCACCACACCATTTACTATCACAATTCCATCTTACATTTTATCATAATTAACAACACAAATCCAAACAAAGTACACGAGCACAGACATAATCACGTCTCTCAATAATTGAACTATCACACAACCATTATCGGGTATTCATATCTTTTATGTTGTCTTAAATATATTTTTACCACCTCATCATAATCATCATCATATCTCATCACCTTGGCATACTTCCTTCTATATGTAAATGCTCTTAAGCTAATGCATATGCATAAAGGAGTATTCCAACAAATGCAGATCTGACTGTGGGAATTCAACACCAATTATGGGATTCAAGCATGGCCATCTAACCACACCCCTACTGCAGTAGTAAAATGTGTACACTTATTCTTTAAATTGTATGCATTCACCAGTCGTTTTACTGGTACCAAACCGCATCGCCCATCTTGCAACACCTGGTCATTATCACCATGACCGCGGTAAACAACATATCAACATAAGGTGTTACGGGCCAACCATGAGACAAATCATGGCAGCTGTGATCCCAAGGACCACCGAGGACACTTGCTCATCAAGAGCCACCCCCCACAAGGGTCAACCACATGCGGCTCCCCGTAGCACGACATGGCCAGCTTCATGACTTACACACCGAGTCACAGGGGAAATATAATTCGCTCGTGCACCGAGCCACCCTCCCACTGGGCCAACCGGGGCAATCCTCTAAATTTCCAACACCGACAGCTATGTAGTATGCCATGGATGCAAATGCAAATCATATGCATTCCTCACTCTATGCATCCTATACATGCCACTCATCATTCATCATCACCAACACCAACACCAACATTACCACAAGGCTTTTAGTCATTGTTGGCTCTTTACATCAATTTAAGTTTTTTTGTATGGCATCCTCGTTTGTTCTCATTCATGTTTCTCACCTTATTAATAGTACAAGGTCTTCAATCGTTCTCTATCAATCATCATCCACACTCATAATACATTCATGGTAGATATAAGCATAACAACATGTCATTTATCATTCCACACCATTGTATAGCATACCATGAATATTCGAAATGCACCAAAGCATGTTGCCAAACATACAATTCTCACTACACATCACATTACAATTTCTCATAATATTTTAGGCAAGGCTAACATGCATACCAATACATATGGCAATCAAATAACATTCAAATTCATGCATTTAGAACATAAGACTCCTCTCCTACCTCAAGAGAAGAATTCCGATTGATAAGACACTCCCACCTCATCGTTTGGAATAGGTCCTACATTCACATTCATGTAAAACCTTAATTAATCAACTACTCAAGTCATCAATTCTATTCTATTTAGTCATATTCATATTTATAATTTCACAACATGTGCTAGACATGTTGTAGATACCATCAACATCCTTATTAGGCTTTGAGAATTCCTTCCCATTAAGCCACCAGCATTAAGTTCAAAGGTTAACAACCACAACGGCTTAAATCCTCATATAACTCCATTCATCTATACACCTATTCACCAATATCATACATTCTCTTCATAAATCATTGTCTTAAATCAACATTTACCATTTCCCCCCAATCTTAAGATTAAGGTTTTTCTTAAAACCCAACCACATTCATTAATACCTCTATCTCTCATCTCCTTCCAATATAAATGCACCAACCACCATTAACTCCTCATAAATACTCACATTTATGGTAACCCATTCCTAGGGCATAAGCATTAAATGCTCTCTACAACCACCCATTCACATGCATTACTTCCTCAACATATATTAACATTTATACAATGGAAAAACCCAATTAAAATGATGAGTCTTCATACCTCACACCCAACAACAATGTGGGTTCAAGAGAGAGAGAGAAAGAACACGAAAATGGAGAGAAAGAAGAGGTGATGAACTCCAAGCTTCCAAGCTTCTTCAAAACGAAAATGGAGGAGAAGATGATTACCTCACAAAGTTAGGGTTTGGAAGAAGAAATAGGAGGAGAAATAAGGAAGAGATGAAGAAGAGAAAAAGTGAAATATTTTCCTCCCAATGGCTTCAGCATTCACGTGGAAATAGAGAGGGTTTTAGGCTCATGTGTTTTAATTTTAATCATTCACTAGAGATTTATCGTTTTATGACCAACAGGCTCCTCGTTCGGGCTCAATACTTCATCTAAAAATCATTCCGAATATATATTCGGACTCCCAATAATATTCTCAACAGCCCTGACCAATATCATCTCATTCCGAGATACTTGGTCTGACACCCATATCTCAACCGGACTCATTTTCAGCTTAACCGATCTCCATAAATTACCAACAGCCCTCAAAAATCTTAATTTAATTAATTTCAATATATTGGGACATTGAACAATTCATATTCAACTTGTCAATATTTATTTTCCTTAATTAATTCTCTATTTTAAAATTCAGGGTGTTACAGATAGCCTATGCGTCTAGACAGTTACGACCGCATGAGGTTAACTATCCTACTCACGATCTGGAATTGGCGGCGGTGGTGTTTGCATTGAAGTTGTGGCGACACTACTTGTATGGTTCTAAGTTTGTGGTCTTTAGTGACCATAAGAGCCTGAAGTACTTGTTTGACCAAAAGGAACTGAATATACGCCAAAGACGATGGATGGAGTTTCTAAAAGACTATGAGTTTGAATTGAGGTATCATCCCGGAAAGGCTAACGTGGTTGTTGATGCTTTAAGTCGGAAGTCGTTGCATATTTCTGTGATGATGGCGAAGGAGAGGGAGTTGATTAAACAATTTAGAGATTTGAATGTAGGTGTGGAGACATATACTTCCAAGAAGATGTCGCTAGAAATGTTGAAAGTCACAAATGAATTCCTTGAGTGTGTGAAGGTACAGCAACCGACTGACGAGTATTTAATTAAGATGAAGAAAACCCAAGAGAAAAGGAAGAATTTGTTTTTAGTAGAAGGTCAAGATGGCTTTTGGCGTGTGAAGGGCCGAATTTATGTTCCCTCAAGTGGTGATGTGAGAAAATGTGTGCTTGAGGAAGCTCACAAAAGCATATTGAGTATTCATCCTGGTTCTACCAAGATGTATCAAGATTTGAAGAAGAATTTTTGGTGGCCCGGTATGAAACATGATGTAGCAAATTTTGTGGCATCTTCTCTCGTGTGTCAGAAAGCTAAAGTTGAACATCAAAGACCATCTGGCTATTTGAGACCGTTGGAGATCCCTGTTTGGAAATGGGATAATATAGCTATGGATTTTCTTTCTGGATTACCCAGAACTCGTGCTGGAAACGATGCCATATGGGTTATTGTGGATCGGTTGACAAAGTGTACTCATTTCTTACCCATAAATATGATGAACTCCTTGGAGAAATTGGCACAATTATATATAAAGGAGATCGTTAGACTGCATGGTGTGCCGTCTAGTATCATATCTGACGGTGATCCTCGGTTCACTTCTCGGTTTTGGGGAAGTTTACACAATGAGTTAGGCTCTAAGCTAAAACTTAGTTCTGCATATCATCCTCAAACCGATGGACAATCTGAGAGGACGATACAAAGTCTTGAAGATTTGTTAAGAGCTTGTGTCCTTGAACATGGTGGATGTTGGGAGAGATTCCTGCCATTGATTGAATTCACATACAACAATAGCTTTTATTCTAGCATTGGCATGGCACCGTATGAGGCATTATATGTAAGGAAATGTAGAACTCCCTTATGTTGGATTAAAGTTAGTGAGAATTTGGCCTTAGGGTCAGAGATTATTCAAGAGACTACGGAGCAAATTAAGAAGATACAAGAGAATATGAAGATTGCTCAAGATAGACAGAAGAGTTATTATGACAAGAGGCATAAACCACTTGAGTTCCAAGTGGGTGACCATGTATTCTTGAAGGTCTCGCGTGATAAAGGAATTGGAAGGGCGCTGAAGAGTGGCAAGTTGAGCCCTAGATTTATCGGACCTTACGAGGTGTTGGAGCGGATTGGTGATGCTGCTTATCGGATTGCACTCCCCCCGCATCTTGCTAATCTACATAATGTGTTCTACGTGTCACAATTGAGGAAATATATTCATGATCCTCTGCATGTGATCCCAGTCGATGATGTCGACGTACGGGATGATCTATCTATACCTCCTGTTTCTGTTCGTATTGTCGAGCTTTTCGTGAAGAAATTGCGGAACAAGTTGGTACCTTTGGTGAAGGTTACTTGGAAACATGGAAATGTGGAGACGCTTACATGGAAACGTGAAGACGACATCAGAGAACGGTATCCCGACGTATTTGAATCCGGTATATGAAATTTCAGGGACGAAATTTTCTTTTTGGTGGGGTGGCTTGTAATATCCCAAATTTTAAAATAGAGAGTTAAATCAAGGAAAATAAATATTGACAAATCTAATATGAATTATTTAATATCCCAATATATTGAAATTATTTAAATTAAGAATTTTGGGAATTGTTGGTGATTTATGGTGACCGGCTAAGCTGAAAATGAGCCCGGTTGAGATATGGGTGTCGAACCAAGTATCTCTGAATTAGATGATATTGGTCAGGACTGTTAAGGATAATATTGGGAATTCGAATATGTATTCGGAATAATTTTAGATGAAGTATTAAGCCCAAACGAAGAGCCTGTTTATTAGAAAATGATGAATCTTTAATGAATGAGGTTAAAAATAAAACCAAAACCCAATCTCTTCTCTAAAACTCACGTTGGCTCCCTTCTCCTTGGGCAAAACTGTGACTTCTTCTCCTTCTTCTACTCCACTTCATATTTTCATCTTCTTCTTCCAAAGCCCTAACAAGTTGGTGAGTTCTTCTTCCTCTCCATTTCCGTCTTGCAAGAAGCTTGAAGGAGACTAGTGGAGTTGAAGTCTTCTCTTCTTTCTTCTCCCTATTTTTGTGTGGTGTTCTCCTGCATTCTAGAACCCACTTTGTTTTGGGTTTGAGGTATGTATGCTTATTTTTATTAAGGTTTTGGCTATGGGTATATGGCATTATGTGTTTAGAAGCCATGCATGTGAATAGGTGTTTATGAGGAGTATTTAATGCATGAGTTTTAAGGTGGGTTTTCATGAGAGTAAGATTTCTTGGGGAAGTAATGAAAATGGATGCATGTATGGTTGGAAGAAGAAGAGTATTTATGATGGTTGTTGGGTTTTAAGAAACCCTAGCTTCATAAATTTAGGGGAAATGTATAATGGGGGTAGATGAGCATTTATTATTGGCAATAAATATAGTTTATGATGAATAATGGCCATTGGTGATGGTAATTGGTTGGTGGAAGTCATTGATAGAGAAACCCATGAATGGGTTTAGCTCTAAAATGCATAATAATAAATGGTGGCACCTAACCCATGGTGGTTATGGTGGATAAAATGAAATAAAAGAGGTTTGAGAGTTAAAATAATATAAACACCAAGTTATTGAAGTATATAAGTATTTGAGCCTTGGTGGGTAAATAGAAAATTGATTGTGTAATGTGTTGTGATATAGGAAGTGACCCCATCGATGAGGCGGAAACATCAAACCGCGTTGATCACTACTTCACTTGAGGTAGGAGGGGGTAACTATTCTAAATGCATGATTTCATCCATTGATGATGTGAAAATATGTATATGTGATTATGTTGATGTTGTTTGAATGGATGATGTGATGATGTTATGATTTGAATGCATTTAGAATGATGATTATTTTGTGGCATTGTATTTGGGATAGTGATATGATGTTGTGATTAGATCTTGATGATGAAATATGATGATGGTTTAAGATTATATGTGAATTGAAATCTATGGTATGAAATATCCCAAAGATGTATGTTGAATTGATGAATGCGTATACCACTAACTATTAATGAGTATAAGTATTGAGGAGAATTGGAAATAATTGAGGATGATGAGAATATTGAAATCCACCAAGTGGTGGTGGTGAATGATTGAATGTGGAGTGGCATCTAGGATGCACAGTGCGAGGATGCACTTGATTTGTATTTGCATAGCATCCATGGCATATCATTACTGTCTATGTGGAATATTAGGGGGTTCCACTAGGCGAGCCCAGTGGGAGGGCGGCTTAGTGCACGAGCGTATTGTTGTTTTCCCCTGTGACTCGGTGTGTGAGTCCCGAAGCTGTCCATAGTATGGTGACGAGGCACCCTATATGGCGGGCCCAGTGGGCAGGCGGCTCTATGGTGAGCGAGTTACCTCGGTGTCCGACGGGGCACGGCTCTCTCGATGTGTGTTCGGGAGGGGCCCGTAGCACTTGTGGTAATTGAGGCCACGATGTTGATCCGCAAGTCACGAGGTGACTAGTGCTACAGATGGGCGAGAGCGATTTGGTACCAGTAAAATTATGATGATGTTGAGCATGCATAAATTAAGATATATGTGTACACAATTTACTACTGCAGTAGGGCCATAGTAGCATACCTATGCTTGTCCCACAAGTTGATTTGATGTTATACTTCCCACAGTCAGATCCGCATTGTTTGATGAGAAATCCTTGTGCATATGCATTAGATTTAAGAGCATTTGCATATAGCTGGAGATATGCCTAGTTAAAAGCCCATAGTGGCAAATGGGAGAATGAGAATTGAAAAGGGAGAGAGTTGGATACTAACCCTATGTATGTATTTGGTGAACCAAATGAATGAAATTATGAATGTATACTTGAGATTATGAAATATGTTTATAGATGATGTATGATGTTGTGTGAGATGTATTATATGAACAAGTATACATGTATTTCATCATAATGTATGACTTTAATTCATTTGGATTATGTTACTCACCTCCTCGTTACTATTTTTAAGGTTGATGTAGGTATGATGTAAATTCTACCGTTTTGGAGGCCGAGTCTGAAGAAGGTAAATATAGAATAGGAATGTGTGAGCCTTGGCTGGCATGAAAATGTTTTGTGGAAGTATATGATGTTCATATGCTTGATTTTGTAATTTAGTTATGGTAATATGATTTTGAGGGCCATGTAGGAAAATTGGATCCTTGGTGTATGACCAATTTTCATTTATGACCCAAGGATGTAATTTGATGAATGATGATGCTTGTTGATGATTAATTTTAGGAATGAATAAACATCTATGTGAAAATTTATGTTTTGGTGATCACCTACAATGGTGTTGATTTATTATCATTTCATGAATTAGAATGGACTTTAATGGATAATGATGAATGAGGCAAGTTTTAAATGTGTTATATAATATGTAGACCATGTTGAACGTAAATGAATTGTAGTAGAATGAGTTTTGGCATGGTGTGTTGCATGTAAGGTGTACAATTTTGCATTTTCTGCATAAACTCTACAGAACTTGCTCAAGCGAGTGAGAATCTCGCTCGAGCGAGATTGATATGAAACAAGGCTTTGGCCTATGGCCTGATTTGCCGAGCGGGTGTTCTTCTCGCCCCAGCGAGATTGATGTTGAATCAAAGGTTAGCCTCTGGACAATTTTTGCTCAGGCAGTTGGGCGGTCGCTCAAGCGAAGGGGAAGAGAATTAGATATTGGACGATTTTTGCCTAGGCGAGAGATGCCTCGCCCAAGCGAAAATCGACCAAAGAGTTACCAACACTTCTGGAACAATCTCGCTCAAGCGAGTCATGATCCGCTCAAGCGAGATTTGTACCTGATGCTTACCTCCTTCTTCGCTCAAGCGTCTCGCTCAAGCGAGACAGGGTTCACTTAAGCGAACTGAGCCCCTGATGCTTGCCCCTTTTCATTCACTTAGCTTTTCTTCATCTCGCCCAAGCGTGCCTACGCTGGCTCGCTGAAGCGAATGAAATTCCTGCTTGAGCGAGTGGCACCCTGATACTCATTTGTTTATTTTCAAATAAACCTTTATTTTTCATGCATTAAATTCTTATCATACATCACTTTAAGGGTGTTATTGGGTACCTCGTGAATCATGAAACTCTATGAAATTACTTCTCTTAATTTCAATCATACAACTATCAATTTAAATTAATTCTTCCGCTGTTTTTAATTGGACAATTATTATTAAATCATATATTTAATTACCCTCTCATATCTTCATATATGGGAGTGGTATATCATCGATCCAGGTGTCGTACAAATAGCTTCACCACTTATTTTCTTTCCATTGAATTATGACTTATAAAAGCACAAAAAATTTCCCCGTATTTCTGGGGGCGTCACAATAATAAATGAGGATGATGAACTTGTTGTTGGAAGGAGATGAAGGCTAATGATTATTTATGAATATTGTTGGGTTTTAGAGAAACCCTAACCCTATGATTTGGGGAAAATATAAAATATGAATAGAGAAGCATTTATTATGTAATATAAATGTTATTAATGAGGTAAAGCAATGTTATTAATGGTGGATGACCATTAATGAGTTTGATGATTAATGATGGTTGTTGGGAACCATTAATGTGGGAACCCAATAATAATGAATGGAGGCACCTAACTTATAATGGTTATGATGGAATTAATGAAATAAATAAGGTTTGAGAATTTAAAGTGTTATAAATACCAAGTTATTAAATATGACCATTTGAATCTTGGTGGTTTGAATAGGAAATAATTGTGTGATATATTGTATGATGTAGGAAACAACCCCATTGACGAGGCGGGACCGTCGGACCACGTTGATTACTACTTCTCTTAAGGTAGGAGGGGGTAACTATTCTAAATCCATGATTTCATCCATTAGTGATGCCTGTATATAATTGTGTATTGTTAATTTGGCTTGAATGGATGATTTGATAATTACATGTTTGAAATGCATTTAGAGTAATCGATGCTATGTGGCATGTGTTTTGGGATGTTGTTTTTTATGATGAAACTTGACTCATGTTAATGAGAATTGTTGTGAATAGCTTGATGACCATGGTTATATTGATTCATATATTGTGGAACATCCCATAATGTGTGAATTGATAAAGAATGATTGCCACTAACTATTGATGTATATGAAATCCAATAAGAATTAGCGATGGTTAAAAATGATGAGTATACGAAATCCACTAAGTGGTTATGACGAATTGTTGAATGTGGAGTGGTATGATAGGATGCATAAAGTAAGAATGCATTGATTTGGCATTTGCATTCATGGCATATCATATGTTGTCTATGTGGAGTGTTAGGGGTTCCACTAGGCGGGCCTAGTGGGAGGGCGACCCAGTGCACGAGTATATTATTGTATTTCCCTAGTGATTCTGGGAATCACAAAGCTATCCATAGTTTGGTGATGAGGCACCCTATGTGGTGGGCCTACTGGGCGAAGGGCTCTATGATGAGCAAGTTACCCTGGTGTCCGACGGGACACGGCTCTCTAGATGTGTGTTCGGGAGGGGCCCGTAGTACTTTGGCAAGTAAGGCCATGATGTTGATCCGCAAGTCACGGGGTGACTAGTGCTACATAGGGGCGAGAGCGGTTTGGTACCAGTAAAAGTATGTTGTTGAGCATGCATGAATTGAGGTATATGTGTACATATTTTTCTACTGCAGTAGGGGCATAGTAGCACACATGTGCTTGTCCCACATTTAGTATGTTGTTGTTTCCCACAGTCGGATCCGCATTTAATAATAATTCCTTGTGCATATGCATTAGCTATTAAAGCATTTGCATATAGCCAGAGATATGCCTTGTCGAAAGCCCGTGGTGGCGACAGATGATTCAGATATAAAGAGGGAAGAAATGTAGTACTAACATTATGTGTATGATGATGTTATTGAGAATACCAATGATTTGAATATGTGTGTTATGGATGTATTTCTTGAGTATGTAATATGTTGCTATGAACGATATAGTATGTGAATGAAACTATGATGTCTCTTGTGAAGTGTATCATATGTGAGCATGCATGGATATCATCATAATGGATGACTTTGATACATTTGGATTATGTTACTCACCTCCTAGTTCCCATTTTAAGTTTGATGTAGGTGTCATGTAAATCCTACTTTTTTGGAGGTTGAGTATTGATGAAGGTAAATATGGAAGGAAAGTGGGTGAGCCTTGGCCGGCACATTGTTATTTTGTAGAGTGTATGATGTACATATGCTCAATTTTGTAATTTGATATGATGAATGATGATTTTGGAGGTCATGTAGGAAAATGAGACCCTTGTATTTATGGCTTATTTTCATTAGTGACCTTGACAATGTATGGATGATAAACATGATGAGAATTGCTACTAATTTTGATGAATGAATGAAGGATTATAAGAGAATCCTAGTTTTATGAAGTATATAAAGTGATAGGCTTAATTATGGTATGATTCATGAGTTGAAATAGAAATCATTGAGTATGATTATTTGAAATAAGTTTTAAAATGCCTAATATGATGTATGTGATATGTTGAAGTTGAATAATTTGGCTTGAAATGAGTTTTGTATGTTGAGTTGTGAGATTTTACATGTTTTCTGCGCATGAGCTGATAATCTCGCTCAAGCGAGAATCCCCTGTATCAGTAGGATGGCCTCTGGCCCAATCTCGCTCAGGCAAGCTGGTGCCTCACTCGAGCGAGGTGCGTGAGTATCAGGTGGATACTTTCTGGATGTGTTTCGCTCAGGCGGCCTTTGCCTCGCCCGAGTAAAATCGTGATAAAATGGTTCTAGACCATTTTTGCTCAAGCAAAATGGTCTTTGGTGGGCGCTCGCTCAAGCGAGTGTTGTGTGGAATTGTTTCTGGATGAGGTTCGCTCAGGCGAACTGGTGCCTCGCCCAGGCGAGACGCTTATGAATCAGGTGAGAGCTACTGGGTGGAATTCACTTAGGCGGGCCTGGCCTCGCTAGAGCGAAATAGGGGCAGTGAGGTTCTGTCCCATTTTAGCTCAAACGAGTGTGCCTCGCTCAAGCGAGCGAGCGTGGTATCGGTTCTGGAGGGTTTTCACTCACGCTCGCTGGTCTCGCCCAAGCGACGCATGTGGGTCTCGCTCAAGTGAGACAAGGACGTACTCAAGCGAGTTGCCCTGTATCCAGTTTCTTCATTTTTGCTTCTTGGCTTAATTTTCTTGCTTGTTTTGGAACTCACCCATTATGCAAATAATGTTTTTACTATGGAATTGTATTATCAAGGTTTAACAAATTGATGAGGCATCTTTCATCCCCTTTTCATGTATATATTTTTATAACTCCTAAATTTAATTATATCTTCCGCTTTTCCTTTGTGACGATCTCGAGTCCGATCCTCCAAGGAGCGCTCTGATACCTTCTCATATGTTCATATATGAGATAGGTTATTAAATGATCTAGGGTAATTACTTGGTATCATATATATTGAGTTTCTTCTACTTATAATTATTTTTTAATTGTGAAAAATTTACCCCCATTTTCAGTATGTTACAACCTGGTATCAGAGCATTTGTTAATTCTCATTGCTTTTTATATGTGAATAAAATACCAAAGTTGAGCGACTCTCTTGTTGAATTAAGATTTTCTGACATTGAAAAGTTATTGATTGTTATTGAATCATTGATATGCCTCATGAAAGCAGTAGTTGCTTAATGTTATGACGTTGTCATTATAGATAAGCATTGTTGGGGCATAGATTGCCCATTAATTCATATTATGAATGGTAATGATGGAGTGATTGTTATTAAGCCTGGCTAGGCGTTTCCTTTCCTATATTTACCTTCAAATTATGAATATATTATGATGATACATGTATTAATGATAATTGATGATGATTGGTATATATTGAGGAAAGAAACACAAGGTTTCTAATTATGTTTGTGTTGTGTGTCTAGATTGATTGATGGCGAATAGGCGTAATGTTGACACAGCCGCTATAGCTGAAGCTGTTAATCAGTTTGTCGATATCCTTGAACAGCAACAACAACCCGTTAGTCAACTAAACCATAGTCTTGACCGATTCCTCAAGCGGAAGCCTTTCGAATTTCATGGGGGCTATAAACTGGAAGACGCTTATGTTTGGATCCATGACTTGGAGCGGATGATTGCTGCTCATACTCCTTTGAATTGGGAGAATTTTAAGGTGGAATTCCTTAGGAAGTATTTCCCGGTGAGCTACAAGAAGAAGAAAGAGCTTGAACTTATGGAGCTCAAGCAAGGAAGCATGTCGGTGGAGGAATATGCCTCAAAATTTGAGGAATTATGCGTGTTTTACTCTCCTTTCCAACAGGAACTACCGAAGCTTCGAAATGTGTTAAGTTTGAGAATGGGTTGCGTCAGGAGATCAAGAAGGCTATATGTCATCAAGAGATTAGGAGTGTTCCTACTTTTGTGAACAAGTGTAGAATCTTTGAAGAAAATGATATGACTCCTAAGAGTTATTCGGGGCATGATCATAGATTGAAGGTCTAATCCTCTAGCTTGAAGAAGAGGGGTAATTTCAAGAAGAATATACAATTTGTGTGTGGTTTCTCTTTATTTAGAGGTGGACACGGTGGTGGAAGACATGGTACCAATGGTGGCCGAGGTAATGGCCAAGGTCTTCGTTGTTTCCAGTGTGGCGAAAACCATTTGGCTCGCGAATGTAATCATGAGGAGACGGTGGTATGTTATAGATGCAACCAACCGGGGCACATCCGTCCTGATTGTCCCTTGAATGCCACAGAAGTGGTGGTACGTAATGATGCAAACCGTAGAGGCTATGGTGCTTTTAGAGGTCGTGGTTATGGAAACAGCAATGGTGGCTATAATGGTGGTCGAAATAGAAATAGTGACAACGGTCATGGTAATGGGAACAACTGAGGTAATGGTAATGGTGGCTGGGATGGTCACAATCATGGTGCTAACCAACAAACTGCTGGAAGAGTCTTTGTCATGACCGATGAAGAAGCTGCATAGGTTGAGAATCTTGTCCAAAGTAAGTGCCAAATACATGGTAATTGTGTTAATGTATTGTTTGATTCGGGTGTGATGCACTCCTTTATTTTGGAAGACTGTGTGAGGCAACTAAAATTGCCAATAAGCATGATGAAAGGTTCTATCATGGTGTCTACACTGACCGACACTTGTTTACAGGCAATCACTCGATGTAGTGATGTTGAGATGATTCTTGAAGATAGGAGATTTGTGGTGTCTCTTATTTGCTTACCCATAAAGGACTTAGAAATTATTTGGGAATGGATTGGTTATCTGCCAACAAGGTCTTGGTGGATTGTCAGAATCAGAGCATCGTCCTTCCTTCTCCGAATAACGAGCGCTTTGCAAGGTATCTCAAATTCTTGTTATGCTATGCATGGTGGATGGATAAAACTATTCAATCCCTTGATATTCCCATTGTGTCCAAATTTCTGGATGTATTTCCTGATTAGGTACCTGGTTTACCTCCTCCACGAGAGGTGGACTTTTCCATTGATCTTGTTTCGAGAGCTGAACTTGTCTCTCTAGCACCGTATCGGATGTCTCCTATGGAATTAATCGAGTTGAAGAGACAAATTAAAGAGTAGTTAGAGTGAAAGTTTATTCGCCCAAGTGTGTCTCCTTGGGGTGCGCCTGTTTTATTGGTGAAAAATAAGGATGGAAGTATAAGGTTATGTGTGGACTATTGACAACTTAACAAGTTGACCATTAAGAATCGATATCCCCTACCTCGCATTGATGATCTTTTGGATCAATTGAAGGATGCAGTGGTGTTCTCAAAGATTGATTTGCGCTCTGGATATCACCAAATCCGGGTGAAGACCGAAGATATTTCTAAAACTTCTTTTCGAACGCGATATGGCCACTATGAGTATTTGGTGATGCCTTTCGGTGTGATGAATGCACTTGCAATTTTCATGGATTACATGAACCATATCTTCCATGACTATCTTGACAAGTTTTTGGTGGTGTTTATCGATGATATCCTTGTCTATTCCAAGGGTCATGAAGAACATGAAAAACATTCTTGTCTTGAGTTGAGTGTTCTTCGCAAGAGAGAGTTGTATGCGAAGCTCTCTAAGTGTGAATTTTGGTTGTCCAAGGTCCAATTTCTTGGGCATGTCATCTTTAAAGATGGTGTTGCCGTTGATCCATCTAAGATTGAAGCGTGATGGCTTAGGAAAGACCGACATCTGTGACCAAAATAAGGAGTTTTCTTAGTCTTGTCAGTTATTACCAGAGATTTATTGAAGGATTTTCCCGTTTGGCTTTGCCTTTGATGAAGCTAACACGTAAGAATCAACCATTTATGTGGAATCTTGACTGCGAGAGGAGTTCCCAAGAGTTAAAGATAAGACTCACTTCTGCTCCTGTGTTAGCTTTGCCAGACTTATTGGATGACTTCGTGGTGTATTGCAATGCTTCCAAGCTTGGTCTTGGTTGTGTGTTGATGCAAAATGAGCGTGTGATAGCCTGTGTGTCGAGACAATTGTGACCACATGAGGTTAACTACTCCAAACATGATCTTGAATTAGCGAGGGTGGTGTTTGCCTTGAAGTTATGATGGCACTATTTGTATGGCTCAAAGTTTATGGTCTTTAGTGATCACAAGAGTCTAAAATATCTATTTGACCAGAAGGAGCTTAATATACGCGAATGAACATAGATGGAGTTTCTAAAAGATTATGAGTTCGAATTGAGATACCATCCCGAAAAGACAAATGTGGTTGTCGATGCCTTGAGTCAGAAATTGTTGTATGTTTCTGCTATGATGGTGAAAGAAATGGAGCTAATTGAGCAATTTAGAAACTTGAACATGGGTGTAGAAATATATACCCTGAAGAAGATGTCTCTTGAGGTGTTGACGGTACCAAATATGTTCCTTGAAACCGTGAAATTGCAACAACCGAAGGATGAGTATTTGATTGAGATAAAAGAAGCTCTAGCTAATGGGAAGAATTCATTTTTGACGGAAGGTCATGATGGCATTTGGCATGTGAAGGGCCGAATTTATGTCCCATCTGGTGGTGATTTAAGAAGGCTATTACTTGAAGAAGCTCATAAGAGTGTGTTGAGAATACACCCTGGTTCCACAAAAATGTATCAAGATCTGAAGAAGAATTTCTGGTGGCCCGGTATGAAGTGGGATATGGCTAATTATGTAGCCTCTTGCATTATTTGTCAAAAGGTTAAGGTTGAGCATCAGAAACCATCTGGTTACTTGAGACCTCTTGATATCCCTGTTTGGAAGTGGGATGACATCGTTATGGACTTTATTTCTGGGTTGCCCAGGACACGTACTGGAAATAATGCTATATGGTAATCATGGATCGATTAACAAAGTGTGCTCATTTCTTACCCATGAACATGAAGAGTTCTTTAGAGAAATTAGCACAGTTGTACATTAAGGAGATTGTTAGGCTACATGGTGTACCTTTGAGTATCGTGTCGGATCGTGACCTGCGATTCACTTCCCGATTTTGGGGAAGCTTGCATGAGGCAATCGGTTCCATGTTGAAGCTTAGTTCGGCGTATCATCCACAAACGGATGGACAATCTGAACGGACAATTCAAAGCCTTGAAGATTTGTTACGGGTTTGTGTATTGGAGCACGGTGGTTGTTGGGAAAGATTCTTACCACTAATTGAATTTACATACAAGAATAGTTATCATAGTTCTATTGGTATGGCTCCCTATGAAGCGTTACATGGTCGGAAATGTAGAACTCCATTGTGTTGGCTTGAAACTGGTAAGAGTTTGGCTTTAGGGCGAGAATTGATTATGGAGATAAATGAACAGATTAAGATGATACAAGAAAAGATGAAAATTGCCCAAGATCGTCAGAAGAGTTATTATGATAAAAGGCAGAAGCCACTTGAGTTTCAAGTCGGTGATCACGTGTTTTTGAGAGTATCAAGAGATAAGGGCGTTGGAAAGGCCTTAAAGAGTAAGAAATTAAGTCCTAAGTTTATTGGACCTTATGAGATTCTTGAACGAATTGGTGATGTGGCTTATCAAATTGCACTTCCTCCGCACCTTGCGAATCTGCACAATGTGTTTCATGTGTCGTAGTTGAGGAAGTATATTCCTGATCCCTCGCAAGTAATCCCCGTTGATGATGTTGATTTGCGAGATGACTTGACTATCCCTCCTGTTTTCGTTCAGATTGTTGAACACTCCGTGAAGAAGCTACGAAACAAATTGGTACCTTTGGTGAAAGTTGCATGGAATCATGGAAATATAGAGACGTTCACATGGGAACGTGAAGATGATATAAGGGAATGATACCCTGATGCGTTTGAATCTGGTATGTTAAATTTCGAGGACGAAATTTTCTTTTTGGTGGGGTGGATTGTAACACCCTAAATTTTAAAATAAAGGATTAATTAAGGAAATAATTATTAAATAGTTGTATGTGGGTTATTTAATGTCCCAAAATATTAGAAATAATTAAATTAAGATTTTGGGGACTACTCATAATTTATTGGATCCGAATAGGCTGAAATTAAGCCCGATTAAAATATAGGTGTCGCACCAAGTATCTCTGGCTGGGATGATAGTGGTCAGGGCTGTTAAGGATATTATTGGGAATCCGAATATGTATTCAGAATAATTTTTAGATAAAGTATTGAGCCCAAACAGAGATCCTGTTTGTGGTAAAACGATGAAATATTAATATGAGGAATAAAATTAAAGCCAAAAGCCCTATTTTTCCCTTATCATTTTCATTGGCTCCTGAGACCAAATTGGCAAAACACCCTTCTTCTTCTCCCACTTTATTCTCTTCATCACTTTCTCTTCAAAAACCCAAGACAAAGTGATGTCTCCTTCTTCCTTCACCATTTTCATTTGGTTAGAGCTTGAAGGAAATCATCAAAGCTTGAAGTCTCCTCCTTCTCGCTTCCATTTTCGTTTGGCTTTTCTCTCCCTCTTTGGAACCCATTTTCATTTTGGGTGAGGTAAGCTCTTCTCACCATTTTGTTTGGGTTTAATGCTATGTTCATGAGTTATTAGGACTTGAGAGAGTAATGTATATGAATGGGGGTTGGTGAAGAGCCATAAATATGAATAAACCCTAGAGTAGGTTATCATAAATGCTAACTTTGATGATAACAAATAAGGATGATGAACTTGTTGTTCGAAGGAGATGAAGGTTAATGATTATTTATGAATGTTGTTGGGTTTTAGAGAAACACTAACCCTATGATTTAGGGAAAATGTAAAATATGAATAGAGAAGCATTTATTGTGTTAGATAAATGTTATTAATGAGGTAAAGCAATGTTATTAATGGTGGATGACCATTAATGAAGTTTGATGATTAATGATGGTTGTTAGGAACCATTAATGTAGGAACCCAATAATGGGTTTGATATTAAAGATGCATAATAATGAATGGAGGCACCTAACTTATAATGGTTATGTTGGAATTAATGAAATAAATGAGGTTTGGGAATTTAAAGTGTTATAATTACCAAGTTATTAAATATGACCATTTAAATCTTAGTGGTTTGAATAGGAAATAATTGTGTGATATATTGTATAATGTTAGGAAACAACCCTATTGACGAGGCGGGACCATAAGACTGTGTTGATTACTACTTCTCTTGAGGCAGGAGGGGGTAACTATTCTAAATGCATGATTTGATCCATTAGTGGTGCGTGTATATAATTGTGTATTGTTAATTTGGCTTGAATGGATGATTTAATGATTATATGTTTGAAATGCATTTAGAGTAATCGATGCTATATGACATGTGTTTTGGGATGTTGTTTGTGATGAAACTTGACTCATGTTGATGAGAATTGTTGTGAATGGCTTGAGGACCATGATTATATTGATTGATATGTTGTTGAACATCCCATGATGTGTGAATTGATAAAGAATGATTACCACTAACTATTGATGTATATGAAATCCAATAAGAATTGGTGATGCTTGAAACTGAAGAGTATACGAAATCCACTAAGTGGTTGTGATGAATTATTGAATATGGAGTGGCATGATAGGATGCATAGAGTTAGAATGCATTGATTTGGCATTTGCATCCATGGCATATCATATGCTGTCTATGTGGAATGTTAGGGGTTCCACTAGGCAGGCCCAATGGGAGGACGACCTAGTGCACTGGTGAAACATCCTACCAATTTTTAAAACCAAAACCGAGGCAGGGAAATTTTTTCCCAAAAATAATCCATAAAACAACCGGGAAATTTTTCCAAAAATAACATGCAATCCGAGGGAAAGATAAAACGAATAGAAGGGCAAGGGATAGCTTTCCAAAATAAACCATAAGCAACCGGCAGCCCATAAAACAACCGAGCAAAAGAAAGGAAGGAAAGGGAATAAAAGCAGAAGACCAATCAGCCCAGCGGAAACACAAAAGCATTCAAGCGAAACCAGTACAACGTGCACTCGCTCAAGTGAGATCCGACTCCGCTTGAGCGAGACAGCCCAACTCGCTCGGGCGAACGCCCCATCACTTAAGCGAAGTCAACCAAACAACCTTCCCATCCATTCACACTCGCTGGAGCGAATTCTTCATTCGCCGAAGCGAGAAGCCACATTCAGCATTCAATCACTCGGTATAGGAGTTCCACTCACTCGGGAAGCCTATAGACCTTCCTTCACTCAGAAGGGGTCCCCACAGTCATACATCACTCAGATTATTCCAGCCAGATGCACTCGGCAAATATCACCTTATTTACTCAGGGAAAATCATTAAGTCAAGTCCCACTCGGACTTATTCAAATCCTAACCACTCGGAATATAGTTCCTCATTCATTCGGATTATATATCATTCATTCGGATTATAAATATCATACACTTAGAATTCATTCCGATCTAAACCATTACAACAACTCTCCCCTCGGAAGAGGTTCTCTCGGGGTTTCCACTCGGAATTATCCAAACCCTTTCCCACTCAGGATCTACACATATTTTTCACTCGGAATAATCAAGCCTAGCATTACTCGGAAATTCTCCCATTAAATCCCACACAGAATAAGTTCATCAAAAGAGATTTCTCTCAGAATCCTTTAAGTCTTTACCACTCGGACAAGAAGGCACAGCCATTTATAGCCTCACTCAGAGATGACTCTCACAACTATGTCTACTCGGAAAATCATTAACTTAGAAATATTCTATCCATCAACATCTCTCAGTCTACCCAAACACAAGTCACCAGTATACAACATAGATGTATATACATAATCATACACTCGGAATACTCATTATCTTAACATTATACATTTACCAATACTTATAACCCCATACAAGTGACACCATGTCTAAAATTCTCATAATCAATCCTTATAAATAAATATGTTTAATCATCATTTTACATGAGGGCCGGCCAAGGCTTTAATATAACTATATACAATCGGTACAACATACTCTATACACTACAACAACATAAATACCCATCACTCGGGTTAAGGCTTTCTCCTCATTCCGAGTCTGACCTGCACATGCTGAAAAATGGTGTAGGGGTGAGTATCTTAGATATTAAATGATAGATACTGACTCGGATTATTCCTCAGTTATGCAACAACATAAATATACACAGCGACCATTAATAACATACACAATGCCAATTAATCAGGACACACATAAGACATGTTCCGATCAGAATCCAACAGTTATCTCTCGGCTATATACACATATCATTTCAATGACATTAACATATACTCATACAATCAGATTTCAATCAACATCAACTGTACATGTACACAGATTAATTCACTCAGATCCGCATTCGTGTGTAATCGGTTTTTATTCGTTGCAACGTAGGCTCCCAGCCTTTTATTCAGCTCCCAGCTGACTTTGCCATTTTACAGGTACCAAACCGTTTCCCCACACATGTGACACCAACGCTCTCAGCGCCAATGGCGGTGTTCACGGGCAGCCCTGAGTCCCACTCAATAGGCTACCTTGAGTCCCACTCAAGGATTTAACAGTGTCCCACGCTTTTAATAACCGATGGTAGTGTCCCATACTACATGCTCCCAGCATTTACCGCATCCTATGCGCCACAGGCGGATTGATCACACAAACACAGAGTTCATATACATAACCTTTCACTTAACAATACATGCATCACATGCAATCGGTATAATACATTATCAGACTCACTAAGTCAACATTTTCTCACATGCAGTCGACATTTAAACTCATAATAACCTGCATGCCATATAATTCACACGGTAATCGTCAACAATACTTCAACACATTCTTTTCATACAATCATCCAATATTCTCAAGGCTATTAACATGCATTTCATACAGTCGGTATTAGACATTATCAACACTCAATAAATTAATCCAACAACACATGCATTTCATGGACGGAATCAGACATGCATCACTCAACACCTAATCATCATACATCCGGGTATCACATATTCTTCATACAAACACAACACACCAATCGGGACACAGAAACAACAATCGTTAACACCCGAAACCCGTCCATAACCCATGCATTTAAGATATAAGATACCCCCTACTACCTGGAATGAAGATTCCAGGAGATCCTTGAGCTAACAGTGCCGACATATCATCCTTCGACCGCTCCCTCCAACTCACACGACCTCTGGGTTCAGACGCTGGACTCCGCACTCAGCATGGAGAATCCGAAGCTGTTTCCACACCCATGAATAGTCTGACCTTGCCAACAATGGAGGGTTCCAGTCCCAAGACATCCCAATGTCGCTGAGTTGGGTGAAGGAGAAGACGACGAGGAAGGAGACGAGGAACAGTAGGGAAGAAAACTGGTTGCATGCAGAGGGAATGCACACTCTCACCTTCTCTGGCTCAACGAGGAAAAGAAGGAGGACAGGAGAAGAGAACAGAACAGTGTCTCTGCATCCTTTGAAGAAATTCCTTTAGCTTTCAACTCAGTGGGTCATTTCCCATAAACCGAGACACCCCACGCTGCTAACATCCACACCGGGACTCATGCAGCCCCATCAGATAGAAGAAGACGAGAAGAAGAAGAAGAACAGAGGAGGATCCAACCTCCAGGACACAGCACCATGTTGTTTCCTCTGCCACAACGCTGTTCCACTCGGTTCTACTCTACGTTGAGTGGAAGAAGGAAATGAAGAGGAAAACGAAGAGAACGAAGAGGGGAGTAGGCAGGAAAAGAGGATCCGACAGTGTCTCTATTTTCCTTTGAAGAAAAGCTCTCAGCTCTCTCTCGACCTTTGGTAAGTGGAATGACGCGAATGAGGAAGTGAGTGGAGAAGAGAAGAGCCGAAACTCTTATATACTCTAGGGGCACATGCGTCTTTACCGCTGGCCACTAACATTAATTAACCATTAGTTCTCTAATCTACAATTATTCTTAACTTATTCACTAATCTCATTCGGTAGTTAATTTTTAAATCGGGATGTTACAACTGGTATATTGTTGTATTTCCCTAGTGATTCTTGGAATCACAAAGTTGTCCATAGTTTGGTGATGAGGCACCCTATATGGCGGGCCTAGTGGGTGGGCGGCTCTGTGATGAGCAAGTTACCTCGGTGTCCGACGGGACACAGCTCTCTCGATGTGTATTCAGGAGGGGCCCGTAGTACTTTGGCAAGTAAGGCCATGATGTTGATCCGCAAGTCATGGGGTGACTAGTGCTACATAGGGGCGAGAGCGGTTTGGTACCAGTAAAAGTATGTTGTTGAGCATGCATGAATTAAGATATATGTGTACACATTTTTCTATAGCAGTAGGGGTATAATAGCACACATATACTTGTCCCACATTTAGTATGTTATTCTTTCCCACAGTCGGATCCACATTTGATAATAATTCCTTGTGCATAGGTATTAGCTATAAGAGCATTTGCATATAGCCAGAGATATGCCTAGTCAAAAGCCCGTGCTGGCGACGGATGATTGAGATATAAAGAGGGAAGAAATATGGTAATAACATTATGTGTATGATGATGTTATTAAGAATACCAAGGATTTGAATATGTGTGTTATGGATGTACTTGTTGAGTATGTAATATGTTTTTATGAATGATATAGTATGTGAATGAAACTATGATGTCTCTTGTGAAGTGTATCATATGTGAGTATGCATGGATATCATCATAGTGTATGACCTCCTAGTTGACATTTTAAGATTGATATGGAGTTCGAGTATTGATGAAGGTAAATATGGAAGGAAAGTGGGTGAGCCTTGGCCGGCACATTGTTATTTTGTAGAGTATATGATGTACATATGCTCAATTTTGTAATTTGATATGATGAATGATGATTTTGAAGGTCATGTAGGAAAATGAGACCCTTGTATTTATGGCTTATTTTCATTAGTGACCTTGACAATGTATGGATGATAAACATGATATGAATTGCTACTAATTTTGATGAATGAATGAATGAAGGATTATATGAGAATCCTGGTTTTATAAAGTATATAAAGTGATAGGCTTAATTATGGAATGATTCATGAGTTAAAATAGAAATCATTGAGTATGATTATTTGAAATAAGTTTTAAAATGCCTAATATGTTGTATGTGATATGTTGAAGTTGATTAATTTAGCTTAAAATGGGTTTTGTATGTTAAGTTGTGAGATTTTACATGTTTTCTGCGCATGAGCTGATAATCTCGCTCAAGCAAGAATCCCCTGTATCAGTGGGATGGCCTCTGGCCCAATCTCGCTCAGGAGAGCTGGTGGCTCACTCGAGCGAGGTGCGTGAGTATCAGGTGGATACTTTCTAGATGTGTTTCACTCAGGCGGCCTTTGTCTCGCCTGAGCAAAATTGTGACAGAATGGTTCTGGGCCATTTTTGCTCAAGCGAAATGGTCTTGGGTGGGCACTCGCTCAAGTGAGTGTTGTATGGAATTGTTTCTGGACGAGGTTCGCTTAGGCGAACTAGTGCCTCACCCAGGCGAGACGCTTATGAATTAGGTGGGAGCTACTGGGTGGAATTCGCTTAGGCGGGCCTGGCCTCACTCGAGCGAAATACGGGCAGTGAGGTTCTGGAGCGTGGTAACAGTTCTAGAGCATTTTCGCTCACGCTCGTTGGCCTCGCCCAAGTGACCCATGTGGGTCTCGCTCAAGCGAGACAGGGACTTGATCAAGCGAGTTGCCCTGTATCCAGTTTCTTCATTTTTGCTTCTTGGCTTAATTTTCTTGCTTGTTTTGGAACTCACCCATTATGGAAATGATGTTTTTACTATGGAATTGTATTATCAAGGTTTAACAAATTGATGAGGCATCTTTTATCCCCTTTTCATGTATATATTTTGATAACCCCTAAATTTAATTATATCTTCCACTTTTCCCTTGTGACGATCTCGAGTCTGATCGTCCAAGGAGTGCCCTAATACCTTCTCATATCTTTATATATGAGATAGGTTATTAAATAATCCGGGGTAATTACTTGGTATCATATATATTGGTATCATACCTTCTCTTCTCCCTTCTTTTCATGTTTCTTCATCTTCCGTCTCCCTTTCAATGGCAAAACCGTGACAACTATTCCCTTTGCCATTCCACTTTAAATTAAAATCCAACCATGGATTCGTGGAGTATTTATGGGACACGGGAACTTTGCTTGGGTCGTCTCCTTCTCCCCTCTTCTTATTTTTCGTTTTGGCATTAGCATGGATGTGACGTAAGGATTCTTGCCTCTTAAATGTTCCATTTATGATTTTTATGATGTTAAGCTTAAAAAGGTAGTTGTAGAAACTAGGGATGTTGAAGGAAATGATAGAACCCTAGGCTTGAATGGTGAAATATAATTTTGAGTATAGAAATGTGATTCTTGAATGTGGCTTGATGTTATGTAATGAGGAAGGGTTAGGATGCTCATGAAGATTTAAGAAAATTGATTAGGATTGTTGTTGGAAAAATTTAGAGAAAAACCCTAAGTGTGGTGATTTGGGGGTTTTGGCCCAAATGATGATTTTGATGGTTTACATGCCTTAGAATAATTTATATGAGGGAAATGAATATTTAGAAGCATTGGAATTGATTATGGATGTTAATGAAATTTTGAGTTAAGTTAAATGCATTATAAATAATGGTTTATGCATGTGGAACCCAAACCATAGAGTAGATGACCATTGGGATCATTGTGTGTTGTTTACATTGATTGGCACTTTAATAATGGTGATGTTATGCTTATGATGATGCATGAAAATTACTAAGATTTATGATTGGTAGTTTTGTGGAAAACCCTTAAGGATTGATAATTTGGAGCTTTTGGCATAGGAAGTGAAATTGATGATTTGGTTGTCATGAGAATGTTTTTGTGGGTAGAAAAGATGATTGGAATTCTTGGTAATGATTATAGTGGTTGTTGGGTTTTGATGAAGTCCTAACCTTAAGATGTAACAGATATATGCATATGAGTGGATGTAATTGATTAGAGGAATTGGTCTTGAGAATGGACATGAGAAGTTCAAGGTTGATGTTATCATTTGTGATGATGGATAAAAGAAATAAGATTAGTGAGTTGATGAGTTGTTAGGCCATGATATTGCTAATTGAAATTGTTGATGGATGATGGTCTTAAATAAAGTTAGAGGCTTATGTGGAATATGAATGGTAATGATGAGTTTGGATGATTCATATGATGATTGAATACATATATGTGTATTGTGTAGATTGTGTTCCGGACAATATGGCGAATGTTTGGATCATTCGAGTTGTGATTCTTCTCTGAAGGTAGGAGAATAGTTTACATTTCAATTGCATGAGTTGAATGATTAGTGATTGATGTATATGAATTGTACCCATGCTTGCCTTGCTATAATTATGTTGAATAAAGAGATGATGGATAATATGGTGAAAGTTATGCTTAGCAATTTGTTGATTTTTGGGAGTCATGTATGTATGAGATAATGATGATTGTTTTGTGGTTCCTTTAATGAGAATTAATGCGTTTATTGATGAATAATTCATGATTGAATAGAATGATTATGTGTCTTGGTTCCATGGGATTACATGTTCTTTGTTGCTATGATGAACTGATATACTGCAAGTGCGAATCGATTTCCCTGTTAAATAAATCGATTCAAACACCCGATTCACCTCTGTTTTTGCAAATTGGAACTCATGAATCGATTCAGGAGGGGGGTGAATTGATTCATTCACCTGATTTCATACTGACTTGGCATTTTCCATGCATGAATCTATTCACCAAGGGGTTGAATCGATTCATATACCTGATTTGCACTGTTTTTTGGCCCTTGAATGCATGAATTGGTTCAGGAGGTGAGTGAATTGATTCACAACCCTCATCTTCTCAATTTTTAGACTTTAAGGATGCATGAATCGATTCATGCAACGACTGAATCAATTCATGGCCCTGTTATGCTCAGTGTTATGCTGTTTTCCCAACTGCTATAATTCATTTGCTATTTTTGGCCCATTTGAGCATCTTAATGGCATTTTTGGCCTCCGACTTCTGCATGAAAGTTGTAGATAATTATGTTAAGGAGGTGTGAAAATTGGTCTTACCCTAATTGGAGTTTTCTAACTTCATTAAGAGGGCCTTGAGCCTAACTTTTTATGATTGTCAAATTGTGACTAATAAGTGATATTTGTGACATGTCCCACTATTTTTGAAACTAAAAATGAACTTCCCTCATATACCATGGTATTGAAATTGAGTTGAGTTTGTTATTGTTTAATCTTTGTTTCATCATGCAATAAGTCATGATTGTGGTGTGTCTAGTGGTGTTTTGAGGTTGTTTTATGAAATGGGAAAAATGTGTATGTGCCTAAGATATGTCATAAGAGCCATGAATATTCCACCAGTAATGATATATTATGATGAATGATAATGAAAGATTAAATAACATTTATGTATAACATACCCTTGTATGATGATGAAACTAATGAGGGATAATTGCATGACAATGTATTTATTATAAATCGATGAATCAGAGATTATATCGATAATGGATAATGATGGATGATATTATTGATCATTTCCTTGAATAAAGATGATTGTTATTATAGGTGATTTGTTGAATACCATTGTGTTTGATACAAGTGTGATCTTGTATGTGTGGTTTAAAATTGTATTGTTGAACTGTTATGAAATGCCACACATGTGTATGAACAATGGTAATGAATCAAGAAGATGAAAATTTACTAAGAATTATGTGGTGATGTTATTGATAAGCAAAGATGAATAGGTATGCTAAGCATACCTTTAATATAAAGAATGATTGACGAATGTTATTGATGTATGTGATGCCATTATGAATGTTGCAAGTATTGACTTGCATGTATGATGTAAATTATGTTGAAATGAAATGCCACACTTAAGACGTGAAAACAATGGCTAAAACCAACAATGATGAAATCCAGTAAAGATTGTATGGTGGTGTTGGTGTTGATGATGATGATTGATGAGTGGCATGATAGGATGCATAGTGTGAGAATGAATTGATTGGCATTTGCATCCACGGCATATCATAGCTACCGATAAGGACTATTAGGGGATTCCCCCGGTTGGCCCAGTGGGAGGGCAGCTCAATGCATGAGCACTCTTGTTTTTCCCCTGTGACTCGGTGTGTAAGTCACGAAGGTGCCCATGCTGAGCTACGAGGAGCTGTATGTGGTTGACCCTTGTGGGCGGTGGCTCTTGAGGAGCAGGTGTCCCTGGTGGTCCTATGGATCACAACTGCCATGATATGAGTCATGGTTAGCCTGTAACACATTATATTGTTGATTATGTTGTTTATCGCGGTCATGGTGAAAATGACCGGTGTTGCAAAATGGGCGATTTTAGTACCAGTAAAATTGGTGATTATGCATGCAGTATGAGATATATGTACACATTATACTACTGGACTAGGGGCATGGTATGTGATCATGCTTGACCCAGAAGGTGATAATCTGTATTTGTTATTGATAATTTCATTGTGCATATGCATTAGCCTAAGAGCATTTGCATATAGCATAGAGATATGCCAAAAGGTGATGATGATTGATGATGATTAAGATTGAGATATGATGATGATGAGATGGGTATATGAATTACCTAAAAGAGAACATGTAAAATATGAATACAATGAAAATATATTGAATATGATGATGTTGTATATGTTGGCCTAAAGTGATGAAAGGCTTGTTTGTCTATGATTGATGACAATGATTTTGGCCCATTGTGGCATTGAGAAATGATTTGCTATGAATTGATGGATGAATACGTTATATGTATATTGTTAAAATGAGAAAATATGATGATTATTGATGTGTTAAGCAAAGCATACATGATATTGATAGGCATATACACATAATCTTAATTGTATTCATATTCGTCATTTGAAATGTATAACTCACTCTCCCATGTTGTCCATTTTTAGCATTGTTGTAGGAATATCATAGGATGAGGCTATTTTTAAAGTAAAACTTTAGTGAAGGTAAATGGTGGTAATGGAATGCCTTGGTCGACAACGACAATTTATTGAATTATGAGTAAATGTACATGATAGTGTGATATTTATTAATATTGGTGGATGTGTTGTCAATAACTATAAGTGGATGATGTATTGATATTTGGAGTATTAGAATCCATACCCATTTGATGAATAATATAATGTTGCATATGTGATTCTTTTAGGTATGTATAAGTATTAAAGATACATGATTTTAAGATTGAATTTGTAACATCCCGATTTAAAAATTAATTACCGAACGGAATTAAGCCATTAAAATAATCATTGCAAAGTGGAAAATTACTTGTTAATTATAAGTAACTCAATTAACCTAACTTAAGAAAATAATGGCTGATTAATTATGAATAATGGTGATGGCTGGTTGATTGTGATTGGTGCGTGTGGCTTAGTGGAACTGCCGATTCACGCTTTCCCACTCCACTCTTCTTTTCTTCGTGCACGTATATATACGCCCATGGTCACTATTATTATTCATCTTCCTTCAGACTCCCTCTTCCTCTACTGATTCATTCTCTCTTCTCTTCTCTTCCTCGTTCTTCGTCTTCTTCTTCTCCCCTGTTCACTGTTTTCCATTTCTGGAAACGCACGACGACGGTACTGCAGAAGACTCGGAGCTTCCTTCTACCGGTGAGGGACGATCATCGGAGTGGAAGACGAACAACTTCCTGTTCCCCGGTGCGACTACATTCAAGGAAGCCTGAATGAGTGTGAGCCCTGGACGAAGCAAACAGGGGCAAAGGACTAACATCGGGAAACAGAGGAACCACTCAAATTCCTTCAGTAGGTAGGGGGCGCTTTGCATCTCAAATGCATAGCTTGTGAACGGTCTCCGGGTGAAGTATTGCTCATGTATATGTGTTTGAAGGTGTTAGCTATGAAATATATATATGATTGACAGCTTTTGAATACCGAGGGCATGTGATGGTTGAGTCTGATGGTAGTTCTTTTTATATTTAATGTATGTGATTATGAGATATACTGTTAGGTATGTGAATGCATGTGTGAGTTATGGGACCGTGTGTGAATGGAGTGCATGTATCTTAAGTCGCCATATTGAGTCTGGTTAGTTATTTTACTCATGAATGCATGAAGTGGGGATTCCCGACACTGAGAGCAGGTGTGTGACTACCGTTGATTCCAGACGGAATGTTATATTCAAATATGAGATATTTGTCGCTGTGCATGTTGATGTGACTTCTGAGTGCTCTGTACTGGGAAACAGTGGGTAGATCCTGATTACTATCCTATATTAACATGCATGTGAATGCTAGAAAATGAATTTGTTGTGTTTGTGTGATGATGAATGAGTTACGTGCAGAGTGTGGTTAAGATGCGGAAAAAGGGTACTGTTGTATTGACAAATATACGTAAAATATGATTGAAAGACCTTGAGTTGGACTCAAGGCGGTGCCGAGTGCATTAGCGTTGGACGCTTGATGAAAGACCTTGGGTTGGACTCAAGGCAAGCTTACCGGGTTGGACTCGGGGCTACCCGTAACACTTCCGTTGTCGCTTGGAGTGACTGTGTTACATGTGAGGGCAAACGGTTTGGTACCAGTAAAACGGCCGGACCAGCTTGGAGCTGGAGGAAAAAAGGCTTGGAGCCTATGTTGCAACGTAAAAATTTGTAATAAAGAGGGGTCAGATCTGACTGTAGTGGATATGTGTGCATTATATATATATATATACTCTTATACTGTGATGAATTCATTGTGTTGCATCTGTAGGTATCGGAAATGATATGATCCATATAGCCGTGTATTAAATGTATGAATTCCGATTGCATGGTACTGTTATATGTAGATACATTGGATGGCAGTTAACATTATAATTGATTGCGATGTGATGTTGTATGGTGGAAGATCTAAGGCTTTCCGAGTCACTAACTGTCATTTTAAATGTAAAAGCTCACCCCTACTGTGGCAATATTTTTCAGTGAATGTCTCTCAGAACAACGAGTGAAAGTGGAACTGCATGCCGAGTGGAATGTTTGTGCACTATGGAAATATATGTATATGTGTAGATACTATGTATAATGTTTTGGTTAAGCCTTGGCCGGCTCGTATTTTGATCTTAGTCTCTTAAACCAGAATTTGGACTCTCTCGGGTTGAGAGTATGACAATGTGCTTGTAATTATTTATATACATTCCTATATATATATATATATTATACTCTATGTTTACCTATGCTATGAGTGAAATTCGAGTGATGTATATATGTACTTTCTGAGCGTGGGAGGTTGGTATGACCTTAGGTGAAAATGGAACTAAGTTATTGTCGTGGGGAGCGAGATAGTGACTTTACCCCGAGTGAAGAAAGGTTTAGATGCTTTCGAGTGAATGAGGTCGTATAATTCCGAGTGGGGATTAACCTGAAGACCTTCAGGGTAATAAACTGTTAGGATTTCCTCGAGTGGAGAATGACAACATGCTTCCGAGTGAGAACCCTCCGAGTGAGTGTTTCCGACTGAAGAGTGACCTATAAGACCCTGAGTGGAAACCATTGTAGTAAACTTATTGGAAACTAGAAGATTCTTAGGTGAGGCTTGATTTAATAAGAAACCTTGGGTAAGAAGGATTATATGCGCCGAGTGAAAAATGAGTGAAATACCCGAGTGATAAAAGACTGTGAAGAATATTCTGAGTGAAATGTACGTGTGAAATCCGAGTGAAATGACTATGGGAATCACCTCCCGAGTGGTCAAAATCCGCGGCTAAGGGTTAATCCGAATGAATCGTGAGTAAAGACTTTTCCGAGTGAACATAAATTCTGAAATCCGAGTGAGGGGAATACCGAGTGGAGTTACTCGCCTCAGCGGCTAAGTGCTTGCTCCAGCGAGCGAAGGGAAGGTCTCTGATGGGTTACGCTCAAGCTATGCGCACTCTGCCCAAGCGTGATGGGCTGTCTCGCTCGAGCGATATTGAATCTTGCCTGAGCGAGTAGGCGCTGTTGGGTTCGCTCACGTCCCTCATCTTCCGCTGTTGTCTTGTGTATGGTTTACACTCCTTTCCTTTCCTTTTTGTCCTGATTCTTCTCTCCCTACCCTTCAACTACTCATTTTGTCTTTGAATCCCCTCTGATTTTGGAAAAATTTTCCTGGTCTCGGTTTATTCTCAAATTGAATTTAGGATGTTTCATTTTGGTATCAGAGCGGACTGAAAAGGTCCAAGGACAAGGCATGCTTACTTCTAGTAAGCGGTAATGTACATTACGACTGATTGTTATAAAATTGCTTGCGATATCTGAGCCTTTGATGCCTAATTAATTATAATTGTATGACCAGGTGTTTATGAGAGGTTGTTGTGGGCATAGAAGGTTGTTCCTGTGTTAGTCTAATTAAGTATATGATATTTGAGAATTGTATGATAATGTGTTATAGTTGGTGAATGTTGGGTTAAAATCCGATTGGCAGTGAGTGATTCTGTAAACTTATCCATGAAAGGGGTGTTGATTTCAAGATAAGTCATGGCGAATCGTCACAGCATGGAAGCCATAGCCACGGCCTTCCAGCATTTTGCTGACGTATTCGAGAGGCAGAGCCAGCCTCGAACTGAAGATGGTCAAGTATTGGATCGGTTCTTGAAGAGGAAGCCGAGTGAGTTCCAAGGGGGACTTAACCCTGAGGCAGCTTACAAGTGGACTCAAGAGTTAGAGAGGATTTTTGGGGGCCTTCACTGTACCGAGGCCCAGAAGGTGGAGTGCGCAGTGTACATGCTACGGGACGAAGCAGAAAACTGGTGGAAGATCGCCAAAAACCGACTGGCTGATGCTGACACCCAGCTGACCTGGGAAAATTTTAAAACATGCTTCCTAGAGAAATATTTCCCCGACACAATAAGGAGTCGGAAGGAACTAGAATTTATGGAACTGAAACAGGGTTCCATGTTTGTAGAAGAATACGCAGCCAGATTTGAAGAGTTGTGCCTGTTTTACCCGCCCTTTCAACAACCTGGAACGGAGAATTCCAAATGCCTTAAATTTGAAAACGGATTGAGATCGGACATTAAAAGAGCATGCAGATACCAAGAAATTAGAAGTTTCCCAGTACTGGTGAATAAATGCAGGATTTTTGAAGAAGATGACAAGGCCCACTCGGGCCAGAGCAGTAGGGCAGACCCCTCCTTGAGGCCTCAGCAATCACGCTTCAAGAGACCAGGCAACATTGGAAGAGCTGGACCCTCCCCTAAATTCAGAGGACGGGGAAACCGTGGGAGTCGTTTTGGGGGTCGCCCCGAAAATGGTAAGTGCTTCAGATGCGGAGGTGACCACTTTGCACGGGAATGTGATGCTGGAAACGATGTTGTATGCTTTCACTGTAACGAAAGGGGGCATGTTCGGCCCGACTATCCGCAACTGCAACCAGTGAGTGTTAATGCACGCCGTGGGGGTTTCTGAGTGGGGGGACGCGGAAGCGATAGTCGATGGAATGGCGGTAGAGGCAACGGAGCAAGGGGCAACATGATGACTACTCCAAATAACCGAGGAAGAAAAGCCGACCAACCGGCTGTGGGAAGAGTCTACGCCATCAACGCCGAAGATGCTGTACAAGCAAATGACTTGGTACAAAGTAAGTGCTTGCTCGGTAGATATACACTTAATGTAGTTTTTGATTCTGGAGCTACCCACTCCTTTATAGCTAACGATTGTGTGAGACGTTTAAAGTTGCTGACTGTGTATACGAATCGGACTCTGGAGGTAGCCAACCCGACCGGCGTAAGAGTGTTGACATCAATGATGTGTAAGGATGTAACATTCACGATGGGTGATCGGAGTTTTACCTTTAATTTAGTATGTGTACCTCTGAAAGACCTTGACATTGTACTGGGCATGGATTGGCTTTCAGCCAACAAGGTATTGGTGGACTGTCGGAACAGAAGGATAATTTTTCCGAGGTAGACCAGTGAAGACTACACGGTACAAGGTATAGTTCAGTTATTTATGATGCTTTGTCTAACTGAGGGGGAGATTAGAGCCCGAGTGAATGAAATTCTGACTGTTTGTGAATTCCCCGAGGTGTTTCCGGAAGATGTGCCGGGTGTTCCTCCAACTAAAGAAGTTGAGTTCTCTATAGACTTGATCCCTGGAGCCGAGCCAGTCTCTAGTGTACCTTACCGAATGTCCCCAACAGAATTGGCTGAATTGAAAAAGCAAGTGGACGAGTTACTCGGAAAGCAGTTCATTCGACCGAGTGTATCACCATGGGGCGCACCTGTGCTACTTGTCAAAAAGAAGGATGGCAGCATGAGATTATGTATAGATTACCGACAGCTGAACAAGCTCACAATTAAGAATCGATACCCGTTGCCCAGGATCGACGATTTGATTGACCAACTGCGTGGTGCTTTAGTCTTCTCGAAGATCGATCTACGATCGGGATACCACCAAATCTGGGTGAAGGACTCGGATATTCCAAAAACTGCCTTTAGGACTCGGTATGGCCACTACGAGTATGTAGTGATGCCGTTTGGTGTGACAAACGCCCCTGCTGTATTCATGAATTACATGAACAGCATATTCCACCCATATCTAGACCGATTCGTAGTAGTCTTCATTGATGATATCTTAATATATTCTAGGGCCCCTGAGGAGCATGAGTGACATCTCCGAGCGGTACTACAAGTGTTGAAGGAGAAGTAGTTGTTTGCAAAGCTTTCGAAGTGTGATTTCTGGATGGATAAGATCCACTTTCTCGCACATGTAATTTCCAGGGAAGGCGTTTCGGTAGACCCATCAAAGGTGGCAGCTATAATGGCATGGGAGAGACCCAAGTCGGTCTCGGAGATAAGGAGCTTTATGGGCCTAGCGGGCTATAATAGGAGGTTTATTGAAGGTTTTTCTAAGCTTGCTTTGCCACTGACTAAATTGAATCGGAAAAACATCCCTTTCGTGTGGAATTCCGAGTGTGAAAGCAGTTTCCGAGAGTTAAAAGACAAGTTGACAACCGCTCCAGTGTTGGCTTTGCCAAACTTGCAAGAGAGCTTCGTGGTTTACTGTGATGCGTCAGGACTCGGCCTGGGGTGCGTGCTAATGCAGAAAGACCGAGTGATAGCTTATGCCTCTCGGCAATTGAGACCTCACGAACAGCATTACCCGACCCATGACTTAGAATTGGCAGCTGTGGTCTTCGCGTTAAAGATATAGAGGCATTACTTGTACGGTTCTAAGTTTGAAGTATACAGCGACCACAAGAGCCTCAAATATTTGTTTGATCAGAAAGAACTGAACATGAGGCAGAGGAGATGGATGGAATTTCTAAAAGATTATGATTTCGAGCTGAAGTATCATCCGGGTAAGGCGAACGTTGTTGCTGACGCGTTGAGTCGGAAATCCCTCCATATAGCAGTAATGATGGTAAATGAGGTGGAGTTATTGGAATAATTCCGAGACATGAATTTGCATGTTGACGTCCCTTCATCTCGGAAGATAACAATCGGCACGTTGAAAATTGCCAATGAATTTCTGAAATTGGTATATGAACAGCAAAAGTCAGATTCCTACTTGGCTGAGATGAAGGAGACTCAGGCCAAGGGTAAGGACTTATCTCTGACCGAGGGACCGGATGGAATTTTCCGAGTGAAGAATCGGATATATGTGCCGGGTGAAGGTGAATTGAGAAGGATGGTGCTTGATGAAGCCCACAAGAGCCTGCTAAGTATTCACCCGTGTACCACGAAGATGTACCATGATTTAAAACGGCAATTCTGGTGGCCCGGATTAAAGAGAAATATAGTGGAATATGTGGCTCGGTGTATTACCTGTCAGAAATCGAAAGTCGAACACCAGAAACTGTATGGTGCATTGCAACCCCTGGAGATCCCCGTGTGGAAATGGGACTCAATTGCCATGGACTTTGTCATGGGGTTGCCAAAAACCCGAGCGGGTCATGATGCGATTTGGGTCATTGTTGACCGATTGACGAAAACCGCACACTTCCTGCCTGTGAACATGAGATACCCGTTACATAAGTTGGCTCAGATTTATATTCGTGAAATTGTTTGACTGCATGGAGTGCCAACTTCTATCGTATCGGATAGAGATCCTAGATTCATGTCCTGATTTTGGACCAGCCTGCACCAGGAATTGGGCACGAAACTTTGGCTAAGTTCCACCTACCACCCCCAATCGGATGGACAATCCGAGCGAACGATACAAAGCTTATAAGACTTACTGAGGGCGTGTGTGTTGGAGCATGGTGGGTGTTGGGAGCAGTACCTTCCCTTAATCAAATTTACGTACAACAATAGCCACCACAGCAGTATTGGTATTGTAACACCTCGAATTTTATACAAATGAATAATTAATGTGAATGGCAAATAGTTAATGCTTATTGAGGAAGATGGGTGAGAATATGTGGAATAAATTCAATTTGATTTATAATGAGGAATTCTGAGTGAGAATGCTTAGGAACAAGTTATATATGTCTTATATGATGTATATGATAGCATGGATATGATTAGATTGGCTTAGGATGAAGTTTCATAAGTTGGACTGTGTGAAATCTGCGTTTCTTGCCTCTGTGTTGATATTCTCGCCCGAGCGAGAAGGGATCTCGCCCAGGCGAGGATTCCCTGTGTTGGCCTTATGGTTTCTGGGCAATTTTCGCTCAGGTGAAGGTTAATTTCGCTCAAGCGAAATTGCCTATGTATCAGTGTTGCTCTCTGGAAGGGATTCGCAGTATCAGTGTTTGCTCTCTGGAGGAAAATTCGCTCAAGCGAATGGAGTCTCGCCCAAGCGAAGGGTCTGAGAAATGGCATTCACCCAAGCGAGTGAGGGATCAGCTTGAGCGAGACTCCATTCGCTTGAGCGAATTTTCCTCCAGAGAGCAAACACTGATACTGCGAATCCCTTCCAGAGAGCAACACTGATACATAGGCAATTTTGCTTGAGCGAAATTAACCTTCGCCTGAGCGAAAATTGCCCAGAAACCATAAGGCCAACACAGGGAATCCTCGCCTGGGCGAGATCCCTTCTCGCTCGGGCGAGAATATCAACACAGAGGCAAGAAACGCAGATTTTACACAGTCCAACTTATGAAACTTCATCATAAGCCAATTTAATCATATCCATGCTATCATATACATCATATAAGACATATATAACTTGTTCCTAAGCATTCTCACTCAGAATTCCTCATTATAAATCAATTTGGATTTATTCCACATATTCTCACCCATCTTCCTCAATAAGCATCAACTATTTGCCATTCACATTAATTATTCATTTGTATAAAATTCAGGTGGATCATAATTAATATAATTACAAGTAAATTTTTCGCGTTCCAAACTAAGTTCAGCATCACACCGAAACTCGAATCACAGAAAACCAAAGTGTACAGTTTTAATACATTAAACCTGGATCTATAACTAGTTCGCCCATAAAGGTATACAAAAATAATAGAGTATACAGCGGAAGAATGTGTATACCGGGCACACACCTAGTCCCATATATGACGATATGAGAAAAGGCTAGGCTAGCATGCAATGGCATAATTATAAGCCTATTAAACAACCACCTCTTACATAATTACATATATTTATTCATCATCCATCAATTCAAAGGATTATCTTATACATACTTAAAATCTCTAAATCATCTATATCATCATACACAATTTATTTATTACACATGAATTCATAAATGATGTCGGCCAAGGCACCTCCTCTACCACTATTTGCCTTCACCCAAGTTTGATCTTTAAATCCGAATTTGTCCCATGGTAACCTGCATCACAATGCTATAAAGGAGACCACATGGGAGAGTGAGTTATACATTCAAAATGACGAATAATATATATATTGTGATCATGTGTATATGCATACAAACATCATGTGTGCTTTACTATCAAAACATTAAATTATCATTCAGTCATTTTCTTACTATCACAATAGCATACCAGCCTCATGAATCGTAATTCATATCATAAATAAGCACATCATATACATAATCACTAACACTGTCACTTTGCCACTTATCAACAAGGGCATTCACAATCATTATTCTTATCAATTCATTATATCTTTAATCAATACCTCCTCGCAAGGGGTTTCTCAATACTCGTGGTCATCCCATTTCAAATGCATATGCAACGGATCCGATTTCATATCACGGGTGATCGTAACCACCATAATCAATCAATCATAATCATTGGTTTCCCACCTCGCAAGGGGTACTCCCTATAGCAGCCTCGCAAGGAGCTTTCTCGTGATCGCAACCACGTTTAACAATCCTCATAGGTTTCCCGCCTCGCAAGGGGTACTCCCGCCTCATGATTGCAACCATGGGCATCATAGGTGCTCGCAAGCCCTTTATCATATTAAATATCAAGTGATCGCAACCACTGGCTCATCATTATACAATGGTCCCCGCAGGGCCTTTCACATTCCATAATCAGGTGATCGCAACCACCATTACCATATCATATCATCATCACATTGGTTTCCCGCCTCGCAAGGGGTACTCCCTTCATAGAATCCCGCAGGATCTTTTATCATTGTGATCGCAACCACATAATATCAATGCTATGCCATGCCATGAATGCAAGATGCAACAATACATATGCTCAATAACAACCTCACAAGGATATCTCACCTTCTCAGTTAGGGGTATATTATATATTTTAGTTTAATCATCAATGGCGTATAAATATTCACAAGGCCCCTCAAGGCACATCATTCAAATAATTGGCATTCAATGGCCACAAACACCACTCATAACAATCCACACATGGATATCAAAGGCATAGCAAACATAATAATATCAATCCACACATAAAATCATTCGAGGCATATTCACCATTCACATATTTGGCAATCATCATTGCCTTACACACATACAAGTCAACTACTTGTATCCACCGCTAGAATGTCATAATATTTCATTTTATCTATCAATATCATTATATATATTCATTGGCGATTTCCAACCCAACACAAGAGTATCATAATAATTTTCCATAATTATCAAGTTGCCATTCCAAACAATTCGATACATATACATGGCAATGCAAGCATGAGTATCAATCACATACACAATCTCTATTAAATTTACTCATGCAATTTGAATGTTAACTCCTCTCCTACCTTAAGGGAAGAGCCGAACCATTCCAATGCTCCAAGAGCTCCTTTGCACCCTTCGGAATACGATCTACATATTATACATATACACTCATACAATTAATAAGCCATTACAAGGCATTCCTCATAGTTTTAGACATTTTCTAGCTTATCATCAAGTCTTAGACTTGTTAAATACCAAGTTATATAATTGTATTAGGCTTCGGGAATTCCTTTCCCAAAGTCAAGATCCTTTAGATCATAAATGCCAACTAACCCAACAACTGCTACCAATACTCAGTAATCACCATCAATAGCCATCTTCCATCATTAATATCCTTCCCCAATGTCATTAAACATACATTTTACTCTCCTTTCACACTTCCCCCAATTTATTAAAGTTAGGGTTTCACCAAAACCCATCAACATCATAATTGCTCATTTATTTTCCACCCATCCAAATATTAATTCATGTATTTCCATAATAACCCAGTATTAAAGTCTTAATAACAACACCCCACCTAGGGTTTCCTCACTTTAAAGCTCTCCCAACAACCCATATGCCATAAACACTCCCACAAATACATAGGACCCAACATCTAGGGCATAAAACTCATAAAGAATGGTGGAGAACTTACCTCACCCAAGAGCCAACATTGGGCTTCCCATAAAGGGAGAAATCCTCATGGAAATAGAGTGGGAGAAAGGGAGGAGTTCCAGCATAAGCTTCTCCTTCAAGCATCCATAAAACGAAAATGGTGAAGGAGGAGAAGACACTCCACACGGCTTGGGTTTTTGGAGAGAAGAAAAGAGGAGATGGAGAACAGCATGAAGAAGACGAAGAAGAATAATGAAGAAAGGAGGGGAAGAAGTGACGTGAAAGGTAGAAAGAAAGTGAGTGTTTTTATTTTAATAATTGTTTCCCCTTAAAATATCTCACTATTACCTCATAATTAAAAATGGGAGTCCAATAATCCATCATGCCATGTTATATTTACTTTAATATCCTTTTATATCCTTAGAACCGAGTAAAAGAAGGGTCCACATAATTAAACCGAGGGAAAAGGGAAGACACACGCAAATAGGGTGTCACTCGCTCAAGCCAAACCCACATTCGCTTGAGCGAGACAGCTCCATCTCGCATAAGCCTCTCCATTCGCACAGGCGAAATAACCCCATTACCTGTTTCCACACTCACTCGCCTGAGCGAGGTATTAATTCGCTTAAGCGAATCCAACCAGAAATCATCTTTCCCAGCACTTGGGTTTCTGTTGGCAGGATTCCTTAAAACTGACCCAATATTAATTCAACTTTCACTCGGCAAACTTCAACTAAATCCGAGTCATCTCACACTCGGCTTCCCACTTGACATAACAATCTAAACCGATCCACTTTCCATTCAACCAAGACATTTAGGCCGACTCATACTCATATAGTCTCTCACTCGGTAGTTCCAATCCAATCCGAGTCATCTCAATCAACCCTTCATTCGGTAATTTCTCTAAAACTGACCCATCACTTATTGGGTCTTCCACTCGGTAAATGAGGGGCATCCCACTCGGAATCCCAAATCCTTCTTCATTTAGAATATTTGCTTGTCAACACCACTCGGTGTATCACAACTATAAGTCACTCGGAATGTATTCCACATTCACCACTCGGTATATTTTCACATTTCTCACTCGGAGAATACGCAGACCTTCCTTCACTCAGAAGGGGACTCCACAATCATACTCCACTCGAAATATTCCAGCCAGATTCACTCGGCATATGATATCTTACTCACTCGGGGAATTCATTAAGTCTCACCCGGACTTGTTCAGATCCTAACCACTCGGAGTATATAGTCTTATTCACTCGGATTATATATATATTTCCTACACTTAGGATACAGTCCCATCTAAACCATTACAACAATCCTTCCCTTGGAAGAGGATCACTCGGAATTCCATTCGGGAATATCTAAACCCATCCCACTCGGGGTTTACTCATGCTTTTCCACTCGGGAAAAGGCCACACAAGGATCACTCGGGAAATTCTCCCATCTAATCGTACACTGAATGGGTTCATCAATGGCAATTCTCTAAAAATCCATTTAAATATTCTCCACTCGGAAAAGAAGGACAAACATCATAGCCTCACTCGGAATTGGATCCAAGCCTCCTATATTTCTCTCGGAATTCATCAACTTAGAATTATTCACCCAACATCATTCATATTCCAGTCGGTAAGAAGCATCAAATCAACATAAATCCCTTATGTATATATGTATATTCTTATAAATACAAACCTGTCCATAAATCCAATCTACCGACCCATATATATAATCATACACTCGGAATGCTTATTGCCTTCACACTCACTCAGGATTCCACTCGGATAAACAATCCAAAGGCTGACTTCCTTTGTTTTTCCCACGAGTGAAGTCATTCCAAAATACTTCTGGACAACACACCCCACTTGGTGCCATTTCCACTCGGAATTACATTGCTCGAAATTTCACACAGAAAGCCTCTCACTCAGAATTTTATCTACTCCCTCACTCGGAGGGTTCTGCCTTGACAAGGCCACTCGGAATTTCACTCGGAAATTCACAACATCACCGAATTATTTTCTAAGGTTCTTACTCAAAGGAAATCTCGTTCAAAATCCCACACACTCACCATATACTTACCACACTCGGTCTAGTATAACTGTACCAGTCACACCTGAGTGAGCATCACCCAGCATTCATACTTCCACTTTCGCTCAAGCTACTCACATTCGCTTGGGCAAAGAAAGATCCAGTGACCAATTTCTCACTGGCTCGCTCAAGCTCGCTCAAGCTGATCCCTCACTCGCTTGGGCGAATGCCATTTCTCAGACCCTTCGCTTGGGCGAGACTCCATTCGCTTGAGCGAATTTTCCTCCAGAGAGCAAACACTGATACTGTGAATCCCTTCCAGAGAGCAACACTGATACATAGGCAATTTTGCTTGAGCGAAATTAACCTTCGCCTGAGCGAAAATTGCCCAGAAACCATAAGGCCAACACAGGGAATCCTCGCCTGGGCGAGATCCCTTCTCGCTCGGGCGAGAATATCAACACAGAGGCAAGAAACGTAGATTTCACATACTCCAACTTATGAAACTTCATCATAAGCCAATTTAATCATATCCATGCTATCATATACATCATATAAGACATATATAACTTGTTCCTAAGCATTCTCACTCAGAATTCCTCATTATAAATCAAATTGGATTTATTCCACATATTCTCACCCATCTTCCTCAATAAGCATCAACTATTTGCCATTCACATTAATTATTCATTTGTATAAAATTTGGGGTGTTACAATTCACCCCACCTAAAAAGAATTTCATCCTCGAAATTCAACATCAATTCCCATGACACAAGGACATACCTCAGGCCACACATCAACAAGATTCAACAACACCATGAAATGACGTTGGACTTCTCAAAGTCCATCAAGACATGTTCATCTCACACCATCGTTCCTAACAAAATTTCTACATCAAGCATGTCATATATTATCAATTACAACTTATCCAACAGAGCTCGCATGTTCATACTCAGTATGACCAGATAGGCTCAGTACCTTCACCATAAGCAGCTACAATCCCTACACTTGCCCGGCCTATGTGTTGCTGCATCTGACATACAGGAAGGCGTCCCAATCTTGTAATGGGTACCACAAACACATAAAGTCGGCGCATAAGTGCTTGTTGCCACGATGCCTATGGCATGTAAGACCATATCAGGACCAGTACCTCATATTCTCATTGCTTATATTGGTCACATATATTCAAATGATACTAGTTTATGTAAGACTTGGTGACAATCCTTACCAGTCCACAACCAAAATACTCATATTTCATCATCATTATATAGATAATTTGGCATCCATCATGCCATATCAATCATTAAATATTATTTAACATCATAATAAATCAATGTATTAACCATAATTCTTCCATCATCACAAGGTAAATACCCTATCTTTGGGTTTTATTCATCCAAATCCATGCTCAATTAATCTAAAATTCTTGTCTTACTTACATATTTGCTGGCTATAAATCAATTCGAACCTTAGAAGATTCATCAAAATCTTATCAAATAGGCTACATAATCAAATAATGAGCTTTCACATTAGGTATTCTCTTTACAGATCACAATCAAGGCTCATAAACTAAACATATAACTCACATTATATCACATCATTATGTGGTTTCTATCACCAATATAGCACCCTTCAAATAAAATAGGGAGTAATGACATGGTTAAATTTCTATTCATCAACTCACGATCACAATTGACATCTCTAAATCACATCATCATCTATACTTGATCCATTGATCATAATTTCTAAGGCACAGAATTTAGCTCGAGAGCACATCGTAAATTCATATACCATAATCAATTCTAATCATACCCCAAGTTCAACATCATTATTCATTAAACATCAAGGGTTACCTAGCACCCATTGTGGAGTTCTCACACATCCCACAACATCATTAGATATGGCTCACAAAACAACATAGAGCCTAGATCGCCATAGAGTCCAATTTAATTAATTCTCTACAACAATTGATCATACAAGATCATACCAAATCCATCTAGGTCATCACATCTAATGGGTCATAATTAAATAAATCCTTCACTCGGTTTTCACACATCAACACCGAGACACAATCTCAACCTAACAGGTATTCGATTTCACATTTAATCATTTATCACATATTCAAATTCCCAATCTAGGCAAATACAACAAATCACTTATATCATATAACACATAGAGTTCTTGTGCCAAAGGATATAAAATCCATCCTTCACAAATGGCACAACCAAACATTTAAATTCAAACATACCTATACTAGGGAATTACTCAATATCATTCATTCATTCAACTCAAGCATATGAGTTTCATTTCATTTAACAAACATTCTTTGGCTAAATGCCACAAGCACAATGCATATAAGAAATCTAATCATAATTCATATTCCAGGTGCATATGCACATCAAGATCTCAACATATATGGTCTACTACCATATCAATTTCTTTCTCAATATCTCCTATCCGTAATTAACATACGACATAGGTCCATCATTAAATCAATATATATACATATCATATCCATGATCAACATATGGCATCAAATCATCATCATATCAATTCATATTTCATATCTCATATTCACATCGCAATATTTCATTTCCATGATGAACATTCAATCATGGATACATCATCAATCAATTTGCATTATATATATATCAACATCAATGCACAATTACAATATATTCGTCATTCGAAGGTAATAGGGTAAGGAACTTGGCCGGTCTTACACAATACATACATCCATCATATGTCAAGAAATTTCATTCATTCATATTCAATTCCACAATTCATTCATGATTATCAATGAGCAACTAGGCTCCACAATTTATCATATAACCCCAATGATAAAGGGTATACTTCCCATAGTCAATAACCACATCTTATAAATCACAATCTCACAAAAGTCCTCATTGAGCACCAATCCCAGCTCAACTTTAACCATTCACGATAATTCCTCAATAAGCAAATATGCCCTATAATCAATTCACAATTCCTAGACACTTAGTACATCATAGGTCCATGTAGGGCAATAAAACATAATATCATTCTCAAGATAATTATCATTCTTAATTCTATACCAACATCCAGATCCCAATAATGAGCATCCCGCTCCAAAAATCATCTTAAAAGTCTCATCTTTGCGAAATCATCCTCTAGCCATTCATAATATCAATTATCATAAAGCAATCATGCTCGGGTAGTAACCAATAATTCTTATTCAGAGCAACATATGCTTTGATACCACCTTTGTAACACCCCTGATTTCCTGTACTCGAATCTCGATGTGATCATCATAATTAATATAATTGCGAGTAAATTTTTCGCGTTCCAAACTAAGTTCAGCATCACACCGAAACTCGAATCACAGAAAACCAAAGTGTACAGTTTTAATACATTAAACCTGGATCTATAACTAGTTCACCCATAAAGGTATACAAAAATAATAGAGTATACAGCGGAAGAATGTGTATACCGGGCACACACCTAGTCCCATATATGACGATATGAGAAAAGGCTAGGCTAGCATGCAATGGCATAATTATAAGCCTATTAAACAACCACCTCTTACATAATTACATATATTTATTCATCATCCATCAATTCAAAGGATTATCTTATACATACTTAAAATCTCTAAATCATCTATATCATCATACACAATTTATTCATTACACATGAATTCATAAATGATGTCGGCCAAGGCAGCTCCTCTACCACTATTTACCTTCACCCAACTTTGATCTTTAAATCCGAATTTGTCCTATGGTAACCTGCATCACAATGCTAAAAAGGAGACCACATGGGAGAGTGAGTTATACATTCAAAATAACGAATAATATATATATTGTGATTATGTGTATATGCATACAAACATCATGTGTGCTTTACTATCAAAACATTAAATTATCATTCAGTCATTTTCTCACTATCACAATAGCATATCAGCCTCATGAATCACAATTCATATCATAAATAAGCACATCATATACATAATCACTAACACTGTCACTTTGCCACTTATCAACAAGGGCATTCACAATCATTATTCTTATCAATTCATTATATCTTTAATCAATACCTCCTCGCAAGGGGTTTCTCAACACTCGTGGTCATCCCATTTCAAATCCATATGCAACGGATCCGATTTCATATCACGGGTGATCGCAACCACCATAATCAATCAATCATAATCATTGGTTTCCCACCTCGCAAGGGGTACTCCCTATAGCAGCCTCGCAAGGAGCTTTCTCGTGATCGCAACCACGTTTAACAATCCTCATAGGTTTCCCGCCTCGCAAGGGGTACTCCGGCCTCATGATCGCAACCATGGGCATCATAGGTGCTCGCAAGCCCTTTATCATATTAAATATTAAGTGATCGCAACCACTGGCTCATCATTATACAATGGTCCCCGCAGGGCCTTTCACATTCCATAATCAGGTGATCGCAACCACCATTACCATATCATATCATCATCACATTGGTTTCCCACCTCGCAAGGGGTACTCCCTTCATAGAATCCCGCAGGATCTTTTATCATTGTGATCGCAACCACATAATATCAATGCTATGCCATGCCATGAATGCAAGATGCAACAATGCATATGCTCAATAACAACCTCACAAGGATATCTCACCTTCTCAGTTAGGGGTATATTATATATTTTAGTTTTATCATCAATGGCGTATAAATATTCACAAGGCCCCTCAAGGCACATCATTCAAATAATTGGCATTCAATGGCCACAAACACCACTCATAACAATCCACACATGGAAATCAAAGGCATAGCAAACATAATAATATCAATCCACACATAAAATCATTCGAGGCATATTCACCATTCACATATTTGGCAATCATCATTGCCTTACACACATACAAGTCAACTACTTGTATCCACCGCTAGAATGTCATAATATTTCATTTTATTTATAAATATCCTTATATATATTCATTGGCGATTTCCAACCCAACACAAGAGTATCATAATAATTTTCCATAATTATCAAGTTGCCATTCCAAACAATTCAATACATATACATGGCAATGCAAGCATGAGTATCAATCACATACACAATCTCTATTAAATTTACTCATGCAATTTGAATGTTAACTCCTCTCCTACCTTAAGGGAAGAGCCGAACCATTCCAATGCTCCAAGAGCTCCTTTGCACCCTTCGGAATACAATCTACATATTATACATATACACTCATACAATTAATAAGCCATTACAAGGCATTCCTCATAGTTTTAGACATTTTCTAGCTTATTATCAAGTCTTAGACTTGTTAAATACCAAGTTATATAATTGTATTAGGCTTCGGGAATTCCTTTCCCAAAGTCAAGATCCTTTAGATCATAAATGCCAACTAACCCAACAACTGCTACCAATACTCAGTAATCACCATCAATAGCCATCTTCCATCGTTAATATCCTTCCCCAATGTCATTAAACATACATTTTACTCTCCTTTCACACTTCCCCCAATTTATTAAAGTTAGGGTTTCACCAAAACCCATCAACATCATAATTGCTCATTTATTTTCCACCCATCCAAATATTAATTCATGTATTTCCATAATAACCCACTATTAAAGTCATAATAACAACACCCCACCTAGGGTTTCCTCACTTTAAAGCTCTCCCAACAACCCATATGCCATAAACACTCCCACAAATACATAGGACCCAACATCTAGGGCATAAAACTCATAAAGAATGGTGGAGAACTTACCTCACCCAAGAGCCAACATTGGGCTTCCCATAAAGGGAGAAATCCTCACGGAAATAGAGTGGGAGAAAGGGAGGAGTTCCAGCATAAGCTTCTTCTTCAAGCATCCATAAAACGAAAATGGTGAAGGAGGAGAAGACACTCCACACGGCTTGAGTTTTTGGAGAGAAGAAAAGAGGAGATGGAGAACAGCATGAAGAAGACGAAGAAGAATAATGAAGAAAGGAGGGGAAGAAGTGACGTGAAAGGTAGAAAGAAAGTAAGTGTTTTTATTTTAATAATTGTTTCCCCTTAAAATATCTCACTATTACCTCATAATTAAAAATGGCAGTCCAATAATCCATCATGCCATCTTATATTTACTTTAATATCCTTTTATATCCTTAGAACCGAGTAAAAGAAGGTTCCACATAATTAAACCGAGGGAAAAGGGAAGACACACGCAAACAGGGTGTCACTCGCTCAAGCGAAACCCACATTCGCTTGAGCGAGACAGCTCCATCTCGCATAAGCCTCTCTATTCGCACAGGCAAAATAACCCCAGTACCTGTTTCCACACTCACTCGCCTGAGCGAGGTATTAATTTGCTTAAGCCAATCCAACCAGAAATCATCTTTCCCAGCACTCGGGTTTCTGTTGGTAAGATTCCTTAAAACCGACCCAATATTAATTCAACTTTCACTCGGCAAACTTCAACTAAATCCGAGTCATGTCACACTCGGCTTCCCACTTGACATAACAATCTAAACCGATCCACTTTCCATTCAACCAAGACATTTTGGGCCGACTCATACTCATATAGTCTCTCACTCGGCACTTCCAATCCAATCCGAGTCATCTCAATCAACCCTTCATTCGGTAATTTCTCTAAAACTGACCCATCACTTATTGGGTCTTCCACTCGGTAAATGAGGGGCATCACACTCGGAATCCCAAATCCTTCCTCATTCAGAATATTTGCTTGTCAACACCACTCGGTGTATCACAACTATAAGTCACTCGGAATGTATTCCACATTCACCACTCGGTATATTTTCACATTTCTCACTCGGAGAATACGCAGACCTTCCTTCACTCAGAAGAGGTCTCCACAATCATACTCCACTCGAAATATTCCAGCCAGATTCACTCGGCATATGATATCTTACTCACTCGGGGAATTCATTAAGTCTCACCCAGACCTGTTCAGATCCTAACCACTCGGAGTATATAGTCTTATTCACTCGGATTATATATATATTTCCTACACTTAGGATACAATCCCATCTAAACCATTACAACAACCCTTCCCTTGGAAGAGGATCACTCAGAATTCCATTCGGGAATATCTAAACCCATCCCACTCGGGGTTTACTCATGCTTTTCCACTCGGGAAAAGGCCACACAAGGATCACTCGGGAAATTCTCCCATCTAATCCTACACTGACTGGGTTCATCAATGGCAATTCTCTAAAAATCCATTTAAATATTCTCCACTCGGAAAAGAAGGACAAACATCATAGCCTCACTCAGAATTGGATCCAAGCCTCCTATATTTCTCTCGGAATTCATCAACTTAGAATTATTCACCCAACATCATTCATATTCCAGTCGGTAAGAAGCATCAAATCAACATAAATCCCTTATGTATATATGTATATTCTCATAAATACAAACCTGTCCACAAATCCAATCTACCGACCCACATATATAATCATACACTCGGAATGCTTATTGCCTTCACACTCACTCAGGATTCCACTCGGATAAACAATCCAAAGGCTGACTTCCTTTGTTTTTCCCACGAGTGAAGTCATTCCAAAATACATCTGGACAACACACCCCACTCGGTGCCATTTCTACTCGGAATTACACTGCTCGGAATTTCACACAGAAAGCCTCTCACTCAGAATTTTATCTACTCCCTTACTCGGAGGGTTCTGCCTTGACAAGGCCACTCGGAATTTCACTCAGAAATTCACAACATCACCAAATTATTTTCTAAGGTTCTTACTGAAAGGAAATCTCGTTCAAAATCCCACACACTCACCATATACTTACCACACTCGGTCTAGTACAACTGTACCAGTCACACCTGAGTGAGCATCACCCAGCATTCATACTTCCACTTTCGCTCAAGCTACTCATATTCGCTTGGGCGAAGAAAGATCCAGTGACCAATTTCTCACTGGCTCGCTCAAGCTCGCTCAAGCTGATCCCTCACTCGCTTGGGTGAATGCCATTTCTCAGACCCTTCGCTTGGGCGAGACTCCATTCGCTTGAGCAAATTTTCCTCCAGAGAGCAAACATTGATACTGCGAATCCCTTCCAGAGAGCAACACTGATACATAGGCAATTTTGCTTGAGCGAAATTAACCTTCGCCTGAGCGAAAATTGCCCAGAAACCATAAGGCCAACACAGGGAATCCTCGCCTGGGCGAGATCCCTTCTCGCTCGGGCGAGAATATCAACATAGAGGCAAGAAATGCAGATTTCACATAGTCCAACTTATGAAACTTCATCATAAGCCAATTTAATCATATCCATGCTATCATATACATCATATAAGACATATATAACTTGTTCCTAAGCATTCTCACTCAGAATTCCTCATTATAAATCAAATTGGATTTATTCCACATATTCTCACCCATCTTCCTCAATAAGCATCAACTATTTGCCATTCACATTAATTATTGATTTGTATAAAATTTGGGGTGTTACAGGTATGGTACCCTATGAAGCCCTGTATGGCTGAAAATGCCGAACCCCACTCTGTTGGTCGGGAACGGATGAAAGTTTACTATTGGGGCCAGAAATTATGAAGCAAACCTCAGAACAGATCCAGATAATTAGGGATAAGATGAAGGCGTCTCAGAACAGACAAAAAAGCTACCATGATAAACGAACCAAACAACTGGAGTTTTCAGTCGGGGATAGGGTGTTTCTGAAGATCTCACCGAGTAAAGGAGTCGGGCGAGCCTTGAAAAGTGGAAAGTTGAACCCTCGATATATTGTGCCTTACGAGATATTGGAACGAGTCGGTTCCATGGCGTACCAAATAGCGTTACCGACTCACTTATCCCGATTGCATAACGTGTTTCACGTATCTCAACTAAGGAAATATCTACATGATTCCACTCACACAATGTCGGATGATGAAGAGGAGATTAAAGAGGACCTGACCACTGTAACTGTACCGATTAGAATCGTGGACCGATCGGTAAAGCGTTTGAGGAGCAAGGATGTACAACTGGTTGAAGTGGAGTGGCAGCAAGACGGGTATACCTCTCATACCTGGGAACGCGAGGATGCCATGAGGCAACAGTACCCCGAGTTGTTTACTAAGGTGAGTTACCGGGTGAATTTCGGGGACGAAATTCTTTTAAGAGGGGGAGAATTGTAACATCCCGATTTAAAAATTAATTACCGAACGGAATTAAGCTATTAAAATAATCATTGCAAAGTGGAAAATTACTTGTTAATTATAAGTAACTCAATTAACCTAACTTAAGAAAATAATGGCTGATTAATTATGAATAATGGTAATGGCTGGTTGATTGTGATTGGTGCGTGTGGCTTAGTGGAACTGCCGATTCACGCTTTCCCACCTTACTCTTCTTTTCTTCGTGCACGTATATATACGCCCATGGTCACTATTATTATTCATCTTTCTTCAGACTCCTTCTTCCTCTACTGCTTCATTCTCTCTTCTCTTCTCTTCCTCATTCTTCGTCTTCTTCTTCTCCCCTGTTCACTGTTTTCCATTTCTGGAAATGCACGACGACGGTACTGTAGAAGACTCGGAGCTTCCTTCTGCCGGTGAGGGACGATCATCGGAGTGGAAGACGAACAGCTTCCTGTTCTCCGGTGCGACTACGTTCAAGGAAGCCTGAACGAGTGTGAGCCCTGGACGAAGCAAACAGAGGCAAAGGACTAACATCGGGAAACAGAGGAACCCCTTGAATTCCTTCAGTAGGTAGGGGGCGCTTTGCATCTCAAATGCATAGCTTGTGAATGGTCTCCGGGTGAAGTATTGCTCATGCATGTGTGTTTGAAGGTGTTAGCTATGAAATATATATATGATTGACAGCTTTTGAATACCGAGGGCATGTGATGGTTGAGTCTGATGGTAGTTCTTTTTATATTTAATGTATGTGATTATGAGATATACTGTTAGGTATGTGAATGCATGTGTGAGTTATGGGACCGTGTGTGAATGGAGTGCATGTATCTTAAGTTGCCATATTGAGTCTGGTTAGTTATTTTACTCATGAATGCATGAAGTGGGGATTCCCGATACCGAGAGCATATGTGTGACTACCGTTGATTCCAGACGGAATGTTATATTCAAATATGAGATGTTTGTCACTGTGCATGTTGACGTGACTTCTGAGTGCTCTGTACTGGGAAACAGTGGGTAGATCCTGATTATTATCCTATATTAACATGCGTGTGAATGCTAGAAAATGAATTTGTTGTGTTTGTGTGATGATGAATGAGTTACGTGCAGAGTATGGTTAAGATGCGGAAAAAGGGGTACTATTGTATTGACAAATATACGTAAAATATGATTGAAAGACCTTGAGTTGGACTCAAGGCGGTGCTGAGTGCATTAGCGTTGGACGCTTGATGAAAGACCTTAGGTTGGACTCAAGGTAAGCTTACCGGGTTGGACTCGGGGCTTCCCGTAACACTTCCGTTGTCACTTGGAGTGACTGTGTTACATGTGAGGGCAAACGGTTTGGTACTAGTAAAACGGCCGGACCAGCTTGGAGCTGGAGGAAAAAAGGCTTGGAGCCTATGTTGCAACATAAAAATTTGTAATAAAGAGGGGTCAGATCTGACTGTAGTGGATATGTGTGCATTATATATATATATACTCTTATACTGTGATGAATTCATTGTGTTGCATCTGTAGGTATCAGAAATGATATGATCCATATAGCCGTGTATTAAATGTATGAATTCCGATTGCATGGTACTGTTATATATAGATACATTGGATGGTAGTTAACATTATAATTGATTGCGATGTGATGTTGTATGGTGGAAGATCTAAGGCTTTCTGAGTCACTAACTGTCATTTTAAATGTAAAAGCTCACCCCTACTGTGGCAATATTTTTCAGTGAATGTCTCTCGGAACAACGAGTGAAGGTGGAGCTGCATGCCGAGTGGAATGTTTATGCACTATGGAAATATATGTATATGTGTAGATACTGTGTATAATGTTTTGGTTAAGCCTTGGCCGGCTCGTATTTTGATCTTAGTCTCTTAAACCAGAATTTGGACTCTCTCGGGTTGAGAGTATGATAATGTGCTTGTAATTATTTATATACATTCCTATATATATATATATATCATACTATATGTTTACCTATGCTATGCATGAAATCTGAGTGATGTATATATGTACTTTCCGAGTATGGGAGGTTGGTATGACCTTAGGTGAAAATGGAACTAAGTTATTGTCGTGGGGAGCGAGATAGTGACTTTACCCCGAGTGAAGAAAGGTTTAGATGCTTCCGAGTGAATGAGGTCGTATAATTCCGAGTGGGGATTGACCTGAAGACCTTCAGGGTAATAAATTGTTAGGATTTCCTCGAGTGGAGAATGACAACATGCTTCCGAGTGAGAACCCTCCGAGTGAGTGTTTCCGACTGAAGAGTGACCTATAAGACCCTGAGTGGAAACCATTGTAGTAAACTTATTGGAAACTAGAAGATTCTTAGGTGAGGCTTGATTTAATAAGAAACCTTGGGTAAGAAGGATTATATGCGCCGAGTGAAAAATGAGTGAAATACCTGAGTGATAAAAGACCGTGAAGAATATTCCGAGTGAAATGTACGTGTGAAATCCGAGTGAAATGACTATGGGAATCACCTCCCGAGTGGTCAAAATCCGCGGCTAAGGGTTAATCCGAATGAATCGTGAGTAAAGACTTTTCCAAGTGAACATAAATTCTGAAATCCGAGTGAGGGGAATACCGAGTGGAGTTACTCGCCTCAGCGGCTAAGTGCTCGCTCCAGCGATTGCGAGCGAAGGGAAGGTCTCTGATGGGTTACGCTCAAGCTATGCGCACTCCGCCCAAGCGTGATGGGCTGTCTCGCTCGAGCGATATTGAATCTCGCCTGAGCGAGTAGGCGCTGTTGGGTTCGCTCAGGTCCTGCATCTTCCGTTGTTGTCTTGTGTATGGTTTGCACTCTTTTCCTTTCCTTTTTGTCCTGATTCTTCTCTCCCTACCCTTCAACTACTCATTTTGTCTTTGAATCCCCTCTGATTTTGGAAAAATTTTCCTAGTCTCGGTTTATTCTCAAATTGAATTTAGGATGTTTCAGAATTGAGTGTGGTCAATTGTGGAATATGGATATTGGAGATTTATGTTGCGTGACCATACATGTATATGTATATATACTTTAGGCAATGCATGCCTATGAATTATGTGTAAGATTGGTTGTGGCTTAATAGGTTTGTGTTGTGTGCTTGCATGCCTTGCCGAGCCTTTTTCCATATCTTCGTATATGGGACTAGGCGTATACCCTATATACATATTCTTCTTCCACTGTAAACTCTGTTATTTTGTATAAAATCATGGGCAATTTATTTTACGATCTAATTATAAACTATCAAATCTGACTCTTCCATTTTTTGTGGTTCAAGTTGTGATGTAATCGTTGAGGTGTTTTGAAATTATTTCAAACGTGAAAAATTTACTCATATTTTTATTAATTAATTATCTTGATTACATCGTGATTCGGGTCTGGGAAATCACGATGTGACAACTTGGTATCAGAGCATATTTTGCTCTGAATTAGAGTTATCAATTATCGTTAAGCATAGTTGCTCTACATTGAAGTTGATGTAATGGATGATTGAAGCATGATGCTCAATAGTGAAACGTTTTGGTGATCATTGGAATATAGTTGTTATGTATAGATTTAAGAGTTGTAATTATCTAGAGGATGATGACATGTTAAAGTATTGATTGCCCTATATGGATTTATGAATGGCTAGTTGTCTAAGAATTATGAATTGACTATGAGGGCAATGTTTTCTTAATGGAAATTCCTTATGAATTATTAGTATTGAATTATGATGGTAGCTCACTGAGGACTCTTTGTGAAATTATGATTCATAAGATGTAATTGATGTTTATGGGAGTATGCCCCTTTGTCATTGAGGTTGTATGATGCACTTGTTAAGCATAGTTTCTCATTGGCGATCTTAATGATTCAAGATATTGAATATATTTGGGTGAATTTCTCATGTGATAGATGAGGTTGTTTGTGTAAGTCCGGCCAAGTTCCTTACACTATTTCCTTCTAATGACGAATACATTGATATTATGCATTTGATATTGATACATTGAGTATGGAATAATATAATGATGAATTTATGCCATGTGTGATCATGGATATGATATATTGAGTATGAATTGATTTGATGATGGACCTATGCCGTGTGTTGACCATGGATAGGGGATATTCAATGTGAATTGAGATGGTAGTAGCCATGAATGGTGAGACCATGTATATACATTGAAATGGAATTATTTGCTTAGGTCTCTTGTATGAATCATGTTTATGACTCCTAGACATGGTATATCTATTGAGTGTGAATGGTTCACGTGCTAGAGTTGATTAAACGAATGATAGTGGGAGAACTCCCTAACATAAGTATTCATGGAACGAAATGATTTATTATGTTATTGTTGAAAGATGAATTAAAATGATTAATTGTGTTATTTGTGAAAGATGGATTTTATATCCTTTAGCACGAAAACCTTATATTATATGATGCAAGTGATTTACTATGTCTCCTTAAATTGAGAACACGAATATGTGATAAAATGATTGAATGTGAAATTGTGTTGGCACATAATCGGGGTTGGACACAATTTTATATTTGTGAATCGAGTGAATAATTGATTTAATTTTGACCCACTAGATGTGATAACCCTGTTGACTTGATATAATCTTGTATGATCAAACTTTATGAAAATTAGACCCTATGGGGGTCTAGGCTCTGTTATTTTGATGAGCCATACTTAATGATGTTGTGTGTTGTGAGAGTATCCCACAATGGGTATTAAGTAACCCTTAGAGTTTCTAAGTCTAGTGATTGATTGAACCCTATGAATTGTTGAATCATAGCGAAATGGATTGCAAAATAAGTTGTTAAAGTTAGAGCCAGTATGTGATGGAATTCGAATAATGAATGTGAACCACTAAATAGTCAGTGAATAATGATGTTGAATTCGGGGTATACTTTGGTATTGACTATGATATATGATTTTATGGCGTGACTTTAGGCTAAATTATGTGCCCTTGACCTTGTGATCATGAGAATAGCTATGGACTATGATATGATGTAGAGATGACATGCATGATTATGGATTGGTAAATGGAATTTGATCATTTCATTACCTCTCTTTTTATTTTGAAAAGTGCTATATTGATGATAGAAAAAATGTAGTGATTTGATGCAATATGAGTTAGACATCCAACTTGTGGACTTTGGTTGTGATATGTGAGAAGATTCACTAGTGTGAAGCATATTATACGATTATGATTCCTATTATAACCTTGAGGTCACATACTTAATGTGAGTTTAGTGATTCTTTTGGGCTTGAATTGAATTATAGCCGATGATGTATGAATGAGACAAATGATTATTAGACTATTTGATTATTGCTTCTAGATGGATGAAGCCCGATGGTAGGGTATTTACCCTGTGATGATTGGGAGTCTACGGTGAATATACCAATATATGGTTATGGTGATTGATATTTGATGATTTATATCACGTGATTGATGTCAGATTATGTATATTGACGACGATTGAGGTGAGTGTGTTGGATATAGACTGGTGTGAAATGTCACTAAGTCTCACGTGAACTGATATTATTTGAGTTGATGTGAGTAATGTAAGCGATAAGACTTGAATGTACTTGTCCTTATATGACTCTACATGCCATAGGTATTGTGGCAACATGCACTTATGCGCCGACCTCATGTGTTTGTGGTAACCACTATGGGATTGGGACGCCTTCCTGTATGTCGCGTGCAGCAACTCCTAGGCTGGGCAAGTGAGGTTGTAACTGCTTATGGTGAATGTTTGAGTCTATACGGTTGTACTGGATTGATTGTATGAGCTAAGTTGGAATGAATTGAAAATTGATAAGTTGTGACTCACTTTGGATATATGAGACTTTGTGTTTGAGACAAAGGAGTGATGATGATCCTGTCATGATGGACTTTGGGAAGTCCAATACTATTTTTTGATGACGATGAACCTTGATGGTGTGCGGCCTGAAGTGTGGCCTTGTGATGTCTATCGATGTCAAATTTCGAGGACGAAATTTCTTTTTAGGTGAGGTGGATTGTAACATCCCAAATTTTAAAAAAAAAAATTATTGAATAAAGATAATTAATTATTTATAATCCAATAATTGTGGGAAAATTAATTAGACACTAGAGGTGAATTATCGCTAAATTAAAATTTACCAGAACTGGATGATTTAACAAATGATATGGGATCCACTAAGCTAAATTTGATATTTGATGGGTCTAGAATGTTTAAAAAATTATTGTGGTTATGGTGGTATAGTTAAAATAATTTTTGGTATTGAGGAAATAATTAATTGGACATAGCGTATATTATTAAACGGGGAATATACGAACCAGTTAGAATTAAAAGAAAACCAAAAATCTCATTTCTCCTCTACTTTTGGCCATGGCCCTTTTCTCCCTCCCCTTTTCATCCTTTTGCCCATTGGAAAATGGGAATTATTACCCATTGGAAAAAGTAAAAATGATGCACCCTTTTGACCATTGGTTAGTAACCAATTTTTGGCATTTTCTCTTTCTTTCCCTTCTTATTTTCGGCAGAACACTTCTCTTCTCCCTTCTTTTCATTTTTCTTCATCTTCCTTCTCCCTTTCAATGGAAAAATGGTGACCATCATTACCTTTGCCATTCCACTTTAAATTAAAATCCAAGCATGGATTCATGGAGTATTTATGGGACATGGGAGCTTTGCTTGGGTCGTCTCCTTCTCCCTTCTTCTCATTTTTGTTTTAGCATTAGCATGGATGTGAGGTAAGGATTCTTGCCTCTTAAATGTTCCATTTATTATTTTCATGATGTTAAGCTTGAAATGGTAGTTGTAGAATCTAAGGATGTTGAAGGAAATGATGGAACCATAGGCTTGAATGGTTTGAAATATAATTTTAAGTATGGAAATATGATTCTTGAATGTGGCTTGATGTTATGTAATGAGGAAGGGTTAGGATGCTCATGAAGATTAAGAAAATTGATTAGGATTGTTGTTGGAAAAATTTAGAGAAAAACCCTAAGTGTGGTGATTTGGGGGTTTTGGCCCAAATGATGATTTTGATGGTTTACATGCCTTAGAATAATTTATATGAGGGAAATGAATATTTAGAAGCATTGGAATTGATTATGGATGTTAATGAAATTTTGAGTTAAGTTAAATGCATTATAAATAATGGTTTATGCATGTGAAACCCAAACCATAGGGTAGATGACCATTGGGATCATTGTATGTTGTTTACATTGATTGGGACTTTAATAATGGTGATGTTATGCTTATGATGATACATGAAAATTGTTGAGGTTTATGATTGGTAGTTTTATGGAAAACCCTTAAGGATTGATAATTTGGAGCTTTTGGCATAGGAAGTGAAATTGATGATTTGGTTGTCATGAGAGTGTTTTTGTGGGTAGAAAAGATGATTGGGATGCTTGGTAATGATTATAGTGGTTGTTGGATTTTGATGAAGTTCTAACCTTGAGATGTAAAGGATATATGCATATTAGTAGATGTGATTGATTTGAGGAATTGGTCTTGAGAATGGACATTAGAAGTTCATGGTTGGATGTTATCATTTGTGATGATGGATAAAAGAAATAAGACTGGTGAATTGATGAGTTATTAGGCCATGATATTGCTAATTGAAATTGTTGATGGATAATAGTCTTAAATGAAGCTAGAGTCTTATGTTGAATATGAATGGTAATGATGAGTTTGGATGATTCATATGATGATTGAATGCATATATCTGTATTGTGTAGATTGTGTTCCGGACAATGTGGCGAATGTTGGGAGCATTCGTGTTGTGATTCTTCTCTCAAGGCAGGAGAGGAGTTTACATTTCAATTGCATGAGTTGAATGATTCGCGATTGATGTATATGAATTGTATTCATGCCTGCCTTGCCATAATGATGTTGAATGATGAGATGATGGATAATATGATGAATGTTATGCTTGGCAATTTGTTGATTTTTGGGAGTCATGTATTATGAGATAATGATGATTGTTTTTTGGTTCCTTTGATGAGAATGAATGCATTTATTGATGAATAATTCATGATTGAATGGAATCATTATATGCCTTGGTTCCATGGGATTGCATGTTCTTCGTTGTTGTCATGAACCGATATACTGCAGGTGTGAATCGATTCCCCCGTTACCTGAATCGATTCAAACACCTAATTCACCCATGTTTTTGCAAATTGGAACTCATGAATCGATTCGGGAGGGGAGGTGAATTGATTCATTCACCTGATTGCACACTAACATGGCATTTTCCATACATGAATCGATTCATCAAGGGGTTGAATCGATTCATATACCTAATTTGCATTGTCTTTGGGCCCTGGAACGCATGAATCGATTCAAGAGGGGATTGAATCGATTCACAACCCTTATTTTCTCAATTTTTGGACTTTGAGGATGCATGAATCGATTCATGCAAGGGCTGAATCGATTCATTGCCCTATTATGGCCACTGTTATGTTGTTTTCCCAATTGCTGTAGTTCCTTTGTTGTTTTTGGCCCGTTTGGGCATCTTAATGGCATTTTTCGCCTCTGACTTCTGCATGAAAGTTGTAGATAGTTATGTTACGTAGGTGTGAAAATTGATCTTACCCTAATTGCAATTTTCTAACTCTCATTAGGTGTAAAATATCGGACCCATTGCACTGTAAAACTCAAGTTTAAGAGGGCCTTCAGCCCAACTTTTTATGATTATCAAATTGGGACTAATAGGTGATATTTGTGACATGTCCCACTATTTTTAAAACTAAAAATGAACTTCCCTCATATACCTTGGCGTTGAAATTAAATTGAGTTTGTTATTGTTTAAACTTTGTTTCATCATGCAATAACTCATGATTGCAAAGGGTATGTGATTGTGGTGTGTCTAGTGGTGTTTTAAGGTTGTTTTATGAAAAGGGAAAAATATGTATGGGCCTAAGATATGTCATGAGAGACATGAATATTCCACCACATATTATGATGCATGATAATAGAAGATGAAATGACATTGATGTATAACACACCCTTGTATGATGATGAAACTAATGAGGGATAATTGCATGACAATGTATTTATTATAAATCGATGAATCAGAGATGATATCGATAATGGATAATGATGGATAATGTCATTGATCATTTCATTGAATAAAGGATGATTCTTATTATTGGTGATTTGTTGAATACTATTGTGTTTGATACAAGTGTGATCTTATACGTGTGGTTTAAAATTGTATTGTTGAACTGTTATGAAATGCCATACATGTGTATGAACAATGGTAATGAATCAAGAAGATGAAAATTTACTAAGAATTATATGGTGATGTTATTGATAAGCAAAGATGAATAAGTATGCTAAGCATACCTTTAATATAAAGAATGATTGACGAATGTTATTGATGTATGTGATGCTATTGTGAATGTTGCAAGTATTGACTTGCATGTATGATGTAAATTATGTTGAAATGAAATGCCACACTTAAGACGTGAAAACAATGGCTAAAACCAACAATGATGAAATCCACTAAAGATTGTATAGTGGTGTTGGTGTTGATGATGATGATTGATGAGTGGCATGATAGGATGCATAGTGTGAGAATGAATTGATCGGCATTTGCATCTATGGCATATCATACTCTACCGATAAGTAATATTAGGGGATTCCCCTGATTGGCTCAGTGGGAGGGTGGCTCAGTGCACGAGCATTCTTGTTGTTTCCCCTATGACTCGGTGTGTAAGTCACGAAGCTGCCCATGCTGAGCTACGGGGAGCTGCATGTGGTTGACCCTTGTGGGGGGTGGCTCTTGAGGAGCAGGTGTCCCTGGTGGTCCTATGGATCACAGGTGCCATAATATAAGTCATGGTTGGCTCGCAACACCTTATATTGTTAATTATGTTGTTTATTGCGGTTATGGTGAAAATGACCGGTGTTGTAAAATGGGCGATGCGGTTTGGTACCAGTAAAATTGGTGATTATGCATGCATTATGAGATATATATACACATTATACTACTGCAGTAGGGGTATGGTATGTGATCATGCTTGACCCACAATTTGGTGTTTATTCCCACAGTTGGATCCACATTTGTTATTGATAATTTCATTATACATATGCATTAGCCTAAGAGCATTTGCATATAGCATGGAGATATGCCAAAAGGTGATGATGATTGATGATTATTAAGATTGAGATATGATGATGATGAGATAGGTATATGAATTACCTGAAAGACAACATGTAAAATATGAATACAACGAAAATATGTTGAATATGATGATGTTGTATGTGTTGGCCTATCGTGATAAAAGGCTTGTTTGTTTTTGATTGATGACAATGATGTTGGCCTATTATGGCTTTGAGAAACAATGTGTATATGTGGTTGCTTTTCTATGAATTGATGGATGAATACGTTATGTTTATAGTGTTGAAATGAGAAAATATGATGATTATTGATGTGTTAAGCAAACCATACATGATATTGATAGGCATATACACATAATCTTAATTGTATTCATATTCGTCATTTGAAATGTATAACTCACTCTCCCATGTTGTCCATTTTTAACATTGTTGCAGGAATATCATGGGATGAGGCTATTTTTAAAGTAAAGCTTTGGTGAAGGTAAATGGTGGTAATGGAATGCCTTGGCCGGCAGCGATTGCAATTTATTGAATTATGAATAAATGTACATGATAGTGTTGATATTTATTAATATTGGTGGACGTGTTGTCAATAACTGTAAGTGGATAATGTATTGATATTTAGAGTATTAGAATCCATACCCATTTGATGAATCATATGATGTTGCATATGTGATTCTTTTAGGCATGTATAAGTATTAAAGATACATGATTTTAAGATTGAATTAAATGTGGTCAATTATGGAATATGGATATTGGAGATGTATGTTGTGTGACCATACATGTATATGTATATATACTTTAGGCAATGCATGCCTATGAATTATGTGTAAGATTGGTTGTGGCTTAATAGGTTTGTGTTATGTGCTTGCATGCCTTGCTGAGCCTTTTTCCATATCTTCATATATGGGACTGGGTGTATACCCTGTATACATATTCTTCTTCCGCTGTAAACTCTGTTATTTTGTATAAAATCATGGGCGATTTATTTTATGATCCAGTTATAAACTATCAAATCTCACTCTTTAGTTTTCTGTGGTTTGAGTCGTGATGTAATCGTTAAGGTTTTGAAATTATTTCAAACGTGAAAAATTTACTCACATTTTTATTAATTAATTATCTTGATTACATCAGGATTTGGGTCCAGGAAATCACGGTGTGACATGATGCCTAAATTTGGACTAAAATAACATACGAATAAATCAAGGATGAATTAACCCAGTTGAAATAAGTAAGACTATACTACAATATTTTAAGGTTAAAGTGGATCTTTAATAAACTAAATTCGCGTAGATGATGTATTTAATAGTTATAAGATCACTTAGTAACCATGGATAATTTAAGAAGAAAAGTATACTAAGAATATGACTTCAATAGTAATTAGATTGATTAGGAATGATAATCAAATTAAATAGTCAGATAGATAGGGTATGAAACCAAAATTTAATCACTTATAAGAGATGTCCATGAGTACACCTGTATACGTGATCCCCTCATTATAATAATACGTATAATGATTATTGATAATACTTTTATGATGAATGTTGTGTGTGGCGACTACTCCGTAATTGTGTACATGAATGAATATGTGTTAATTATACGTGATGAGTATGTGTGATGAAATGTATGATGAGTACGGTATGATGGCATGCATATAGAATGTGATATGGTAGAAATACTTAAAGAATACCATGAATTGATGAAATGAATTGAGTGATGAATGAATAGAACTTGCATGATACATTGAATAAGAATGTTGAAATACATAAGAAAAGATTGAATGAAGAAATGTCTCAATAGGGATCCTGAGATGAATAAATTGCAAAAATTATGTGATGAGATTAGATTGGATCCGATGTTGTGATGGGCGTTGTAGCGCCAATATACCCTATGGTTTTCTAGAAAATATGAAATCTTGTTTCATTTCTAAGTGTCAGGTAAAACCATTATGGATTGGGAAATTTTGAGAAAACAAAGGAAGAATTAATTAAAAATTTAACGAAAAGAAAGAGATCCGATGTTAGAAATGAAATAGAGTCATTGAAAGGACCCTACCGATGACTAGTAAAAAGAAACTGTGTGTTGTGTGCATCATACATGGAGGATAAGGGTGATGGACGAAAAACTCCCTAGAGCATAACTGTGACGCCCCAAAATTGGGGGTAAATTTTTCACGTTTTACAAGTCATTATTGGGTACAAAAATAAAGTGGTGATGTTTTACTCAACACCCTGGATCTATGAGAACCTACCTCATATATGGAGATATGAGAAGGCAAATTAAAAATGATTTATGAGAAATTCTCAATTAAAAACAGCAGAAAGATCAATTGAATTGAGGTTGTATGATTGGGTTTAAAAAGAGTGAATTTCATAAGATTTAATGGTTCATAATATGCTAAATATACTTGTATAATTGTGCAAGAATAAGCTTTGATGAAAAGGGAAATCAAAGTAATTAAGGTAAGAAAATTTGGAGGAAACAGGCACCACTCGCTCAAGCGAGCACCACACTCGCTTAAGCGAATTTCCGTGGACACGCTTGGGCGAGTCAAGAAACACGCTTGAGCGAAAGGGAAAATTAGCATCAGGTGCCAATCTCGCTTGACCGAGCTCTGCTCGCTTGAGGAAATTGTCCCAGAAGCATCAGGTCCTCATTTCGCTTGGGCGAGGCACGTCCACTTGAGCGAAAAAGGGACAGAACCTCACTGTCCTCATTTCGCTCGAGCGAGGCCAGGCCCGCCTGAGCGAAATCCTTCCAGAGCCGATTTTTTCCCTCGCTCGCTTGAGCGAATTTTCATTCACTGGCCACTTTGCTTGAGCAAAAATGGTCCAACATCTCTCCACCTTTCACTCTCTCGGGTGAGAACCTTTCCACCTGAGTGAATTATGGCCAGTAGCCACACCCCTAATTCAAGAGGATCTCGCTTGAGCGAGATTCTCACTCGCTTGAGCGAGTTTTGCAGGAACAGGGAAAACATGTAAAATTTCACAGAACTTAACATACCAAATCTCATTTTATGCCATTTTAGCCTATACTAATAGATTAGATACATTCCATCATGCATTTAAAAGTTCATCCAATGGTTTATACACATCAAGATCAATTCTCATTCATTTAATGCATGATATTTAAATCATCATTACATGAACTTCATAAAATGCTACAAGTTATGAAACACACTATTCATTCATAGAATTTAACATCAACAAGCATCATAATTCATTATCATACATCATCTAGGTCATTAATGAAAATCGGCCATACACACCAAGGTCCAATTTCGTACATGACCCTCAAAATCATCAAACTATAATCTAGATGGCAAAATAAGCATACATGTACACTATATGCTATACAAAATCTAGATTTGCCAGCCAAGGCGTTTCCTCTACACCTATTTACCTCCTTCATCAAAATATACTTCAAAAGATTTACTCCACCCATGAGTGTTATGTATCACAAGTCTAAAAGTAGACAACATGGGAGAGTGAGTCATATATTCCAAAAGAATGAATATGAATACCATGTGACCATGTGCATATGTATCACAACATGTATACTTTGTATTCACGCATATTTTATCATCAACTATCATCACATAATGCAAACATCTTTGTAAATCAAGCAAGTATACAATCACACACATGATCTAGTCCTTCAACAAATTGGACTATTACACATCCCATCATTTTACTCAAATTATTATTTGGTATTCATATCTTTTATGTTGTCTTAATTCATTTTTTCACCTATAACACAACCATCATCACATCTTATCACCTTTGGCATACTTCCTTTCTATATGTAAATGCTCTTAAGCTAATGCATATGCACAACGGATTAATTCAACAATTGCAGATCTGACTGTGGGAATATAAACACCAATTGTGGGATTCAAGTATGATCATCCAACCATACCCCTACTGTATTATGTTCATTTAAAGGTTAAATTATTTTTAACCTTTTAGGTTATAAAATAAATGGTCTAACAATATATGCTTGTAGATTTTTAGTAACAAAGAACCATTCACTCAAGATTAAATTGACGTAGTTCACATACGTTGGGCAACTTATCTTCTTCTAGTAGGTGGGCTATGAGTTATTCGTCAAGATATGTCTTGGAAAAAATATGGTGAGTGGTAAATATACTCTTCTAGTGGTAAAATTTTCTAACATTTGTAATAAAATTTCCTAGGTTCACTTAGCACCCGTCGTAGGATACTCCCATAATACACAACGTCATTAGACATGGCTCATAAAAATAACATAGAGCCCTGACCATCATAAGGTCCAATTAAATCAATCCACCACAATGTTTGATCATACAAGATCATGCCAAGTTAAACTGGGGTACCATATCTAGTGGGTCATAATTGAATAAATCATTCCCTCGGTGCTCACATATATAAAATCAAGTCTTAACCCCAATCTAACACGTACATAATTTCACATCTAATCACTTATCACATATTAAAGTTCCCAATCTAGGGAGATACAACAAATCACTTGTATCATATAACATATAAAGTTCTTGTGCCAAAGGATATAAAATCCACCCTTCACAAATGACACAACCCATCATTTAAAATTTAAAAATGCCCACACTAGGGAATTATTTCACCCTCACTCATTCCATCAACTCAAGCACATGAAGTGCTTACATTCAACAAACATACTTTGGCCATAAGCCACAAACATGAATTACACAAGAGACCTAACCAATTAATTTAATTTTCACATATAACAAGGTCTCAACACCCATGGCCTACTACCATATCAATTCATATTTCATATCTCATATTCATCAATTTCAATATTTTATTTCCATGATTGACATCCAACATGGATCTACCATCAAATCAATTTTATACTCAATACATAAGCATCAATACATAATCACAATATATTTGTCAATGGAAGGAAATAGGGTAAGGAACTTGTCCGGTCTTACACAAATAAACACATCAATCATGTTAAGGGATTCATCCCCCACATATTCAATATCATGATTCACTCATGATTATCGATGAACGACTAGGCTCTACTAATGCATTTAACATCCTTAACAACAAATTGGGCACATTTCCATAAACATTAATCATAGCCCATTATCAATAATTTACAAAGAATCCAAAATAGGTAAACAATGCCCCAATAGTCAATTCATAACTCCCAGTCAATTAATCATTCACAAAACCTTATAGGGCCATCAATGTTTTGATATAATATCACTCACTAGGAAATTATCACACTTAAATCCATGCTAAGGAACCACATTTGAACAATGGACATCTGGCTCTAATCGTCACGAAAACCTTTCAATATTGAGCAACTATGCTCCAATCGACCATAATATCAATTCAATACGGAGCAACCTTGCTCAGACAATGATTAATGGCTTCTATACTAGCAAACATGTTCTAGCAAAATTAACAACATCTATACAGAGCAGACTACGCTCTGATACCACCTATGTAACACCCCGGTTTTTCGGACCCGGATCCTGATGTAATCAAGATAATAATTAATAAAAGTACGTTGCGTTTGAAATAGTTTCTAAACGCCATCTCGACTACATCAAGACCCGAACCACAGAAAACCGAAGAGTGAGATTTATCAACATATGATTGGATCGATAACTAATTCGCCCATAACGGTATACAAAAATAGTAGAGTTTACAGTGGAAGAAGAATGTGTATACCGGGCATACGCCTAGTCCCATATATGACGATATGAGAAAAGGCTCGGCAAAGCATGCAATCACCTAACATGAACCTATTAGGTCATAACCCATTCATGCACTTACAACAGTCATATGCATTGCCTAAGATATAAATATAAATATGCATATACATCCGGGGTCATGCCCATACTATCACTACTGCCCATATCTCATAATTGATACATATATTCGACTAGTTGCAATTATACATCATCACCATCATCAATATATATTGTTCAAGTTTAATTCCTTCAGTACTCGTCAAATCATCACTTTTGTACTATTATATAGGTTCACCATTTATGCATCCACGATTATCTTATACATGGCCAAAATCACCAAATCATCAATATCAGCATATACAATTTATTCATTACATTACGATTCAGAAATGATGCCGGCCAAGGCATTCCATTACAACTATTTACCTTCATCAACAGCTTTAATTCAAAAACCCAAGCTCATCCCATGGTAAACCTGCATCACAATGCTAAAAAGGAGACCACATGGGAGAGTGAGTTATACATTCAAAATGACAAATATAATATATTGTGATTAAGTGTACATATATTCAGTCATCATGTGCGCTTTGCTATGAAATTATTAAATCATCATTTAATTAACATCACATTGTTATAATAGGCATACAAGCCGCATGAATCGCAATTCACAATATAAGCAAGCACAAGCACATACACAATCACATTGCCATGTATCATCAAGGGCATTCACAATCATCATCATCAATTTATTAAATCTTTATTCAATTCCTCCTCGCAAGGGGTTTTTCATCTCTCGTGGTCATCCCCTCTCAAATGCCATGCACCTATGGCTAATGCATATGTCAACTGTTTAATGCATATGCAATGGATCTATTTCATTTCATCAGGTGATCGCAACCACCATATCATTCATTCACATGGGTTTTCCGCCTCGCAAGGGGTACTCCCTCTAGCAGCCTTGCAAGGGGTACTCCTGCCTCGTGATCGCAACCACGGGCATCATAGGAACTCGTAAACCTTTTTTCTTTTCAACAACCAGGTGATCGTAACCACCGACTTAGTATCATATCATCATCAAGTTGGTTTCCCGCCTCGCAAGGGATACTCCCTTCATAGAATCCCGTAGGATCTTCCATAACTGTGATCGCAACCACATTTCAATGTTATGCCATGCCATGAATGCAAATTGAAATAATGCATATGCCAATCAACCTCGCAAGGATATCTCACCCTCTCACTTAGGGATATATTGTTTATTTAGTTTTATTATCATTGGCATACAAGAATTTACAAGGCCCCTCAAGGCACAGCATTCATAGTCACATCAAACCACACATGGTAATTAAAATCATATTAAAATACTTGCATCATTAAAATCACATTAAAACCACACATGTAAAACAACAAGGTGTTTCAGAATATACATTTAGCAATCACCATTGCATCTCACACATACAAGTCAAATACTTGCATCATTCATATGGCATCGCACTCATTAACGATAACCATCACTGTTTCTCCAAGGGTATGTTCGACAATGACATCCCTTTTCAATCAACATTTTCATTCATCATTGCCATTATTTCATAACTAGTGGAGTAATACAACAATCCATTATTATAATTCAAACCATACGTACAAGTCTACATTTGTATCACAGACATTAGCGTTCTACAATTCGATCAATAATAAAAATCATCCTTTATTCAAGGGTGTGATAAACATCACCATCTATCATTATCCATTATCAGTGTCATTCCTAATTATTGATTTATAACAGATACTACATCATTTATCCATCCCCCAATTGGTCTCATTATCTCATGAGAAGGCCTCTCACAACCCATTGTTTCACTATTATTGTCCTTATCGTATCATGTCATCTATAGGAAATTCATATTTTTCCCCAACATATCATGGGTATATATGTATATATGTGTTTATATTTCAATATCTCAACTTATATCAATACCCACACATATATTGTCCTCATATACCCCACACCTACACACACAGTTCCTTAATTATCCATAAAAGTATGGGGTTCAACACCATTAAAATCAAGAAAATGAAATAAAATCTCATCAATATATTCCCTTATTATTTCATACCCATGATATGCCCCCATATATATATTTCATTAATTTTCCATAATTGGAATGGGGTCCATGGCTAGCAAACTAAAGAAAAGAAAATAAAATTTTAATCAGGGTCGCTCGCTCAAGCGAGACCCTTACTCGCTTGAGCAAGACAATTCCTTCTCGCTTGAGCGCCTTGGCTCGCTCGGGCGTAATCACGCCAGCGTTTGTTCCCACGCTTGCTCGCTCAAGCGAGGCGCCCACTCACTTGAGTGAGATTCACACAGAAGCTCCCATCTCGCATGCACGCTTGAGTGAAGGTCTCCCTTCACCATTATTCCGCTTGGGCAAGAATTGCCAATATATACCTTTCTTCACGCTCGCTTGAGCGAGGCACACTACCACCAGCCACTCGCTTGAGTAAAAAATGTCCAGTACCTCATCAAGGGTGGCTCGCTTGAGCGAGGTCCAACTTGCCACGCTATTCGCTTAAGCGAATCTTCACCCAGAATCTTTTCCTCTCTCGCTCGCTCAAGTATGGCCACACCCGCTTAAGCGAGATCCGTCTAGTATTTCTTCTGCTCATCCCATTCACGTCTCGCTTGAGCGAGACACTCACTCACCTGAGCGAGAGTGGCCCAGAGGCCATAATACAAGTGCAAAGGATCCTTGCTTGAGCGAGAATCCATCTCGCTTGAGTGAGATCATCACGTCTGATGCAGAAAACAACAATTTTCATAACCCAACATATGAAATCTCATTCTAAGCCAATTTAATCACATGCAACACATCATATACATCATATTAGGCATTTAAAACTTGTCTCAAACCTTCATACTCAATAAAATTCATTCCTATTCATTGATCATGTTAAAATTAAACATATCATCTTTACACATGTATATATATATGTATATTTCTATAACAATCATCACATATTCTCATACACCATCCTTAATAATCATCGTTTGCCATTCACATTATTTCAATATCTACATGGCAAGGCAAGCATGAGTACTAACCACATACAATGATCACTATCAATCTACTTATGTAATTTGAATGTAAACTCCTCTCCTACCTCGAGGGAAGAGCCGCATTCTGAATGATCCGATCGTTCCATCGCGTTTACCCGAAACACAATCTATACCAACATACATACATATGCATACATACAATCATCAAGCCATCACAAGGCATTTATCACTATTCTAAGTAATTGAAAATAATTCTTAATGTTCAATACCAAGTCCTAGACTTGTTAAAACACCTATTCATATATTTTTGTTAGGCTTCAAGAATTCCTTTCCCAAAACCATGATTCTCTAACTTTTAATGGCTAATCATACCTAACAACAACATCTCTTTCATCATTCTTAATGCATTTATCATTACTTAAACCATCCGTTTGCCATTTAAATTCATCACGAGCCTTTTAGCTCCTTTCAAACCATTATCAATCAACAATTTCAAGTGGCTCACATCATGACCTAATGACTCATCAAATCAAACATCCATTTCATTAACCCATCACTCTTGGTCATCTACCATTATCATTATTACCACAATAACGACATCACACACTGAACATCATATATTCATTTTCAAAATCAATTCCTCTACTTAACCATATACATGTATACTCATATGCTCACATCTTCCAAACCTCAAGATAGGGACCTCATTAAATTCCACTCATCTCAACAATCACACCAAATATTTTCAAATACTATCTCTATCCATAAAACTATTCTCATGACAGCCTTTTCATTAATTTCACCTTCTATGCCAAAAGCCCCAATCACTAACACTTGGGGTTTTCATCAAAACTCAATAACCATTTTTAATAATCGTTAATCTTCATCATTAACAATACCCACACACACATTATCATGGGTTCTCACTAACAATCATTTTTCATGGCATTATTACCCATTTCCCCTAATTGTAAAGTTAGGGTTCCTTTAAAAATCCAACAACACCATAAATCATCATTTTCTACCATTCAAATCACTAATTTTGTGTACCCCATTAAAGGCTTATAAAACTTGCATTTAAAACCACCCCACCTTAGGGTTTTCCATAATAATGGCTTCTACCAATAACCCACATACATAAACCACTCTCCCAACACCTAAAACTCATACCAAAGGTTCAAGCTCTTGAAAAATGGCAAGAAGCTTACCTCATGAGAAGAAAAGGGACAGCTCCTAAGAGAGGGGGAGAGCCATATGAAATTCTAAGGAGAAGGAGGAGAGCTCTAAGTCATCACCATTTCCTTTTTGCCCAATGAAAGAAACAAAAATGGGGAAGAAGATGAGCACCCACCACTTAGGGTTTTTAGAGAAGAAATGATAAAGAGGAAATGAGAGTGAGGAGGAAGAAGAATGAATACCAAAGAAGAAGGAGAAAGTGGCGTGAAAAATAAAAGAGGAAGAAGAGTTTATTTTTAAGTCTTTACCTCTCATTAAAATTTTGCCGTTTTATTTTCAGAGACAGTATGAAAGGTGAAATGTGATTAATGGAAGATAGGTTAGGATTGCTTCAGTTTACAATTTCATCAAGAAACATGTATTTAAGGTTCAATCAAGCTTCAGACTCAAGAGGACAATCCACAGATGGTTAATCCCTAATTCCTTAGGTGAATAACACTAATTCCTAAGCATTAAACCCTAATCCTTTAGGTGTTCAATTAATAGAGAAATCTAATGCGAAATTGGGGGTTGAACCCTAACTATTCACTTAATTACTCGGCCTGAATTAGTTAGGAAGCAAGAAGTTACCTAAGCCTCAACCATGATTCCTCACTGGTGAGTTTCTTCATCAGATCTGGATTTGTCAATCCAGCAAAGTAGATCCACTCCTCAGCTTGTTCTCCTCATGCATCAGAAGTTAACTTCCTCAATACACTTTCAAGAATTCATTGCGAACCTTCGCAATCCCAACCCTAGGAGTTTAGAAACCCATGGAAATGGATTCTGTTGAAGGAATATGGAGAGACATGGATAAGAGAATTTAGAGAGAGAAAAGAATTAGAGAGAGATTGAAAATGGGCAAATAAATCATGTTCTGTATTCTGCTTCTACTGTCTTCGTCTATCTATAGAGAGTATGTATAAGTATATATATAGGCAAATAACTAACTAACTTAATTAATTATAAAGAAACCTTAATTAATAATTAAACTAACTAAACTAATTACATAATTACAAATAAATAAATAATTACATCTCAGAACTTAAATTACTAATGTACAGTGGCAATACACTAGGAAAAAGTAACAGAAATGGTGTAGAGTGTCTTTTGGAGGGAACAACAGCATTTAAATTCCTACTTTCACGCTTGAGTATGAAGGACTCGCGCTTGAGCGAGCTCGAGTTATTTCTGCAGTATGGATTCTTGCTTGAGCATGAACGTGGAAGCTTTGAGCGTGGATGGTAATTTGGACTCACGCTTAAGCGTGAGCTTTCTCACTTAAGCGAGCTCGTGGTTTCCTTTCTTTTCTTTTCGCGTTCTTTGCATGGCTCTTGCTTGAGCTTGCAGCCTTCAAGCTTGAGCGAGACTTGTTCCTGCACCAATAAACAAATAATTGCCTAGCGTTTATACACTGGCTGTCCAGCGTTTGTACACTGGGTTAGTGAAATTATAAATAAACATAATTTCTTTACTAATTAATGTTTTTAATCATTTTCTTACATAAATTAAACACTTTTGAAATAAATAAATAAAATAAGAATTATTGACAATTTATTAAATAATAAAGCCAAACTAAACAATGTTTAATGAATTATGTTAAATTAAAGGTGAAATAATTAAGTCTTTTCAAGACTTATCAGAGAGAGACCTAGTGCACGGGTAGTTTGTTGTTGTTCCCTAGTGATTCTGGGAATCAAGAAGTTTCCCTTAGATTGGTAGTGAGGCAGCCTATTGTTAGGGAATCCCATCAGGGTCAGGCAGCGGAAACACAAAGGATTCCCAAAAAGGATTGCAAATACAAATGTCTCAAGGCATTATGCAAAATTAATTTTTTTAATTTAAGGTTTACCTCTTGTAGATGCAAAACGAGTTCCTCGATCAAAGCAATTATAGCTCCACCTTTAGGAGTCCACATGAGCACTCCCACCAGAAAAACAAAGTTCCAAATGCTAGTACAGAAATTTGATTCTAATCTAATTTCTGAGCAGCAGCCTATGAGCATCTCATGCTCTATATGTAGGCTAAGGTCTTGACCTGAGCTCTCATTAAACATTGGGCTCGTGACTCATTCTAAATGATTAAGGCCTAAATAGTTTTATTTTTAGTCCAACCAAAATAAAACTATCCTCTGGTGGGCTTACTCTATGTGTGTGACCCTATAGGTAAAATATTTGGTTATATTAATAATAAACTATTTTATTATTAATATAAAATAAGAGCGGTATCTAGCAATACATCATTATGTCTGAATATATTTATCATCGACTTGACCTATAAGTGATAATTATTTATATATTTATTCCTTTTGTCAAGATATCTAATTGGGCCCAAGGCATGGTCGCTGTCATCCTTGTATGGCCCAATATATATAATATTTATTCGTCCTAGCATGGCCATGCATTTCGTTAGTCTCACTCCATCAAGTGGCCCATAGATATCACTGTTATCACATAGGAGAGAAATTCCATCTGCATCACTTACATCCCTCTGTATAATTTATTTATTGCCTAATCACAATCTTTATGGTTATCTTATTACAGATAACGTTTGATTGCATTAAAACAACAAACTTCTTATGTAGGAATCGTAGTGACTTCAGGTCGAAGGACTATATACCATTATCACATTGAGAACCGTTTATGACACTCATGTAACGATCCATGCAACGTTCTCATGGTAGGTCTGTCCAGTACAACATTACTCTTAATATGTACCCGTGTAAAGACTTGATATCATATATCCATGATTTGTGAGATCAAATCATCAGTACATTCACACACTAATCTTAATGTATTTACATGTCCCCATGTAAATACTTGATTAGGGACGCTTTAGGAATAATCCTCATATGACCTATTATTCCAGGATAAATAGCATTAAAATTAGTCTTAAAACTGAAAATACTAATTTTATTGATAAGTTAAAATTGATACATTAATAGCACGTAATGCATACACCAACAATCTCCTACTTGCACTAGAGCTAATCAAACATTTTCCTAATGCCTAATGATCTAGTGTGTCCCTCATGCTTTTGTTGTGCAAGAGGTTTGGTGAGTAGGTCAGTAATGTTCTCATCGGTGTGCACTTTACATATTTTAACATCTCCTTATTCAAGTATTTCTCGGATGAGATGATAATGCCTAAGTATATACTTGGATTGCTGATGTGATCTACGTTCCTTAGCTTGTACAATTGCTTCACTATTGTCATAGTAGAGGCTTATAGGGTCCACAATGCTAGGAACTACCTCAAGTTCTGTTACGAACTTATTGATCCATACTGCCTCTTTTGCAGCATTTGAGGCAGCAATATACTCAGATTCTGTAGTAGATTTAGTTACTGTCTCTTGCTTTGAACTTTTCCAGCTTACAACACCACCATTTAAACAAAACACATACCCTAATTGTGATCTTGAGTCATCCTTATTAGTTTGGAAGCTAGCATCAGTGTAACCCTTTACAATGAGCTCTTCTTCCCCTCCACATATCAAGAATGAATCTTTAGTTTTTCTCAAGTACTTTAGGATATTCTTGACAGCAGCCCAATGACTTACTGGGTTTAGGGTTTAGGGTCATTTCCTAGTCCATATCTCACAGCCCCAAATCTTCAGAAAAGACATACTAGGTCATTTCCCAGTCCATATCTCATATGGTGTCTTTATGACAGCCTTAGATGGAACACGGTTAAGTGTGAAAGCTGCTGTCATCAAAGTATGCCCCTAGAAGGAGTTAGGGGGGTCAGTTTGACTAATTATTGATCAAACCATGTCTAAAAAAGTTTTATTTCTCCGCTCAGAAACACCATTCCATTGTGGTGTTCCAGGAGGAGTGAGTTGAGAGACAATCCCACATTCTTTAAGATATTCATCAAACTCCAGGCTTAAGTATTCGCCACCTCGATCAAATTGGAGTACTTTAATTTTCTTGCCAAGTTGGTTCTCTACTTCATGTTTCAATTCTTTAAACTTTTCAAAGGATTCTAATTTATGCTTCATTAGAAACACAAATCCATATCTACTGAAATCATCAATAAAGGTGATAAAGTAGCTAAAACCTCCCCTAGCCATTGTCCCTATTGGCCCACATACATCACTATGTATCAAGCTTAGAAGATCAATCGCCCTTTCACCCATTCCAGTAAATGGGGTCTTAGTTATCTCCCCCAATAAACAAGATTTGCATGTATCTATTGATTCAAAATCAAAAGAGTCTAAATATCCATCTTTATGGAGTTTAGAAATACGTTTCTCATTTATATGTCCTAGGCAACAATGCCAAAGATAAGTTGGGTTTAAATCATTTGGTTTAACCCTTTTAGTATTAACGTTATAGATAGGGGTTTCGAGATCGAGAACATAAAGTCCATTACTCAAATTTGCACAACAATAAAACATGTCATTCAAATAAACAGAACAACTATTGTTCTTTATTATAAAGGAAGACCATTTCCTATCTAGACAAGAAACAAAAATAATGTTTCTTCTTATTGCCGGAACATAAAAACAATTTTCTAATTCAAGAACAAACCCTGAGGGCAAGGATAAAAAATAAGTTCCTACAACTAATGCAGCAACTTTTGCTCCATTTCCAACGCGTAGGTCCACCTTGCCCTTCATCAACTGCCTACTCCTTTTTAGATCCTGCACATTAAGACAAATGTGAGATCCACATCCAGTATCTAATACCCATGATGTTGAAGTTGACAAGTTAATTTCTATAACAAAAATACCTGAAGTGGAAGTCTCACTTCCCTTCTTCTTAAGCTCTTCTGGGTACTTTGGATAGTTTCTCTTCCAGTGTCCCTTTTATCCACAATGGTGACAATTTCCTTCCTTAGCCACCCCGCCCACAGGTTTTAAGGCTAATGTACTTGGCTTATCCTTGCCTTTCCAAATTGTCTTGCCTTGTCCCATAACAGTCATTCCTTTGCCTTTATGCATGCCTTTTCCTTTACCTATGCCAGAATTGACCATCATTATGGTCTTGCCCTTTCCTTTAGAAATATTGGCCTCAACATTCCTCAACATATTGTGTAGCTCTAGTTATGTTTTATCCAATGCATTCATGTTATAATTCATGATGACTGGCTTAAAACTATCAGGTAATGACTTCAAAATGAGATCAGTAGCTAACTTTTGAGGGAAGGGGAATCCTAATTTTGAGCATATGAGGTCCTACAAAACCTCCCTATTCAAGTCTGCAGCTAAATAGGGCTGAAGAAACTTCATATCTTTCTTGGTCAGCTTGACCTTGATATAGTTTCCTTAGGTTTTTGATCATATCAAAAGCCTCCATGTGCTCATGTTGCTTCTGAAGCTCAGGAGACATGGTTGCCAGCATAAGGAATTGGACATCTAAAGCGTCATCCTGATGCTTCTTGTAAGCATCCTTGTCAGCTTTAGAGGCATTGGTCACAGGTGGTTCCGGAATCAAATCTTCCAGGACATACTGCTTTTTCTCTTGTTTGAGGATAATCCTCAAATTCCTATACCAGTCTAGAAAGTTGGGTCCAGACAATTTTTCTATGTCTAGGATCGATCGCAATGAAAGGTTTGAAGGCATGTTTGATGTCATGGTTATCTAAAACAGAAAGATATGTAGTAAGTATCAATTAAAAACATTTAATTTTTGGTCTTAAAATTAAACACGTCTCCCACTATTTGATTCAAAATAAAATCACCCTCTACGAATCAGAAAATCCCGTTGGAAGATTTTCTAGTGGGCAAAGATCCATATTTGGCCTAATGTTAAGTCAACTTTGGCTGATCACTTAACATTTGGTTATTTAGGTAGGAAACTCCTTTCGAATTGTATCTTATACAACTCTTAGACATTGGGTTAGGTAACCATTACCAATCATTCATCTTATGAAAGTTTAGCCCAATTTATACGCCTCATAGTTTATTCAATCCAATTGATAACTTAGTAAGTTAAAACCCAATAAAACATTTTGGATATTACAATTATCCCATCATGTCTTACTAATATAAATGATAGTACCCTACTTTGGCAGACCCACTATTCATTGACATTAGTATTGACGAGTGTACTTATTGGAAGGCGTTTGTAACTTAATATTATTTTGAGGGATTTTAATTTATTTTAAATTACCGTCTTTGTTAAAGCGCTACGCAGAAAATGTACAGGGTCAGGTTGGTAATAAGGCACTACCCGAAAATTTAGTATTGTAGTCAGGTTGGTTCCCAAGAAAGAGAGATGGGTCCGGTGTGACCATTTAAGTACAAAGTCTTTCCTAGCCAGGACGTCCCATTGACCATTAACAGCTCTAAAATTTTGGCTAGGGCTTCAACCACTTTGAAACCCTAATTCCTTATTGCGAAGACTTCACAACAGAGCCGTCAAGGCCCATGTAGGCAGCGTCGTCTAGGGTTTCAAATGCAACAACCCTGATTTTTGATAATAGGAAACTACTTTCGACCTGTTCCCCGAACCATTTAGAATGAGAAAATGGAGAAAAGTAGAGTTTAATATGAAAAGTAAGAACATCGAGAGAATGTAATGAGTGAGAAAGGTAGAAATATGAAAATAATAAATAACGTTCGACAACGCTGTTTAATCAAAAATAATATGTTAACGACGATTATTTTGGGTACAAATTAAATTATCATTATATTTATTAGATAATTATTTTTTGTTGATAATATTTAATATATAAATAATTATAATGATTTACTTTAAAATTACATCTATTTTAAGTTATATATATATTCATTTATTTGATAATTATATTTAATAATAAAATATGGTCGGGTTTCTCGAATTTGAACTGTGGGACTCAGCTTGAGGTCAGACTCTGACCGTTCAAACCAAGACTAGTGATCCAGTAGGGATACTAGTCCTGTTAGAATCTCTCTGTGAAGAATCAAGGGTGTCTGACTTAGCTTGATAAGCTCAATCAGAACCTTTGGCGTCTCTTATGTTTGACCGTTCATATATCTCGGGATATCTGATGGTGACATGGTTAGTCTCTGGTGACTCATTTCGACATTTTGAAAATTTTTCCTGAAGAGACCGAAGCTTGATTCGGACTCTATCATCCCTGTTTTTAACAAGTTAATTTCCTTAGAAATCGCTTTAAAACTCGACCTAAATACCTTTGGTGTTTTGGACCCAGATTTTTCATACGATCTTAGAATTGAATGATTTTGGTCTCAATCTCTTCATTTTGAAAAGATCTTGAATCTCTGTTTCTAGCCCCGAACTTCAATTCTTACTCTGTCAAGCCCGAAATCGAAGATTAAGTATATTCATCTCAAAATTACAATGTTTGGACATTTTCTCTGCGCATGGTTCAAAAATAAATTCATAACTTTCTCATACAACCTTCAATTTGTACATACTTAGTGTCAAAATCTCCGTAACGAAATTATCTATGTTTTCCTAAAGACATCAAAATCTAAATCCTTCTAGATTGGTATAGTTTAATAAATCTTTATGACCCCTTGGCTATTTCATTTCGATGCTGGCAGCCTTCGATAAACTTTACGTATGTCCCTCTTTCGGTGCTTGAATCACTCCGTTATTTTTTCCATGAATCCTTATCATAGATATCTACAATTTTCATGATGGGCATGAAATCAAATTCCTAAGGGAAAATTAATGGTGAATTTATTTGGAAGGCCCTAGCTGTTCCAAGAAGCTTCTAGAGCACCCTATCGTAAATCGGGTATATCTCGGGCTACAAAACTTGGATCAATGGAAATGATATATCAAATTAAAGAAAGGAATATCTAAAAACTTCATTAAGGTCCCAAAAGCAAATTCCCAATCTATACATCCCAGAATTTAAAACACTACACCAATTCACATTTCTCAAGTAACAGCTTGCATTAGGTGTAGTATTTTCCCCTTAACTCTCTCATATGGCCATGAAATTGAATGAGGCCTTCACCAGAATTTTTATAACACATTTATCCACAACTTTGATGAAGAAAACAAAGTCTAATTCATAGCCCATTTGGCCCAGAAAAATTATTTGTGCAAAAGACAAAAATCCTATTATAGCCCTGCACCCTTTTAGTATTTGGGCTATATCTTACTCAATTCTTGATGGATGTTTTTGTAATTTATATGGATTTAAATAGCACAAAAAGTTCTATAACTTTTATGTTTGGGCCATTTTCTAATGCGACCCAGAATGCCCCCAAACCCATGCATGGGAGTGGACTAATCAAATTGCACCACTCATGGAACACTTGTCTTCTTCACTCTAACTCCTTCTCCCATGCATCTCTAGCTCTTGCCACCTCATTAGAGAGGTGTCACCACCTTGCTTCTCCCCTCCACTCAGCTGGTCACCTCCTAATTCAGCCAATGAAGATTCATGCAAAGCTCTCCATGACTTTGTTCATCATTCCCTTCTAACTCCATCCAACTCTCTTCTCTCTCTACATCTCATGGCTGAAACTCAGCCTTAACCACCATTATTCTCTCCTCTTCATCTCCTCTCCTCCCTAGCCAAGCCACCAACCACCACCGCCAGCCCAAACAGCCACCACCAACCACCACCCACCATGGAAAAAAAATTATGCTTCTCCTTTCTTTTCTCCTCTCAACCCGTGGCCACCTTCACCTAAAACAGCCACCAAACTTGCTTTTTATCACCTTCTATAATCCATTATCCCAAGCTTTATTCATCAAGCTCTTCCATTTCTAGGAACTGTGACCATCCAAGGTTACCAAGGTGAGAAAAATCGCATTTTGAACTCTTGAACTTGTTGTTCTTATTTCTTGTGCCAAAATAATTTTTGTTTCTTGATTTTGTGGCACTTTTTCTCACTGTTTTGGAAGCCAAACCCATGACTCCATTGTCCCCTCTTGGTTGCATGTGTAGTTTTCCTCGAGATCGGGAACTTAGGCGACGATCGGAGGCGACCGGCGAAAGATTTTGAGTGATCGGTAAATTTTGGTAACCGATTCTCTAGACTCTCTAAATTCTAAAAATTTCATGGTTGTTTTCTTGATTCCTTGCTGCCCATGTTTGGTGTTGTGTGAAAATTTTACGCATGTTGATTTCCTAAGGTACCGGGACGATCGATGACGATCGACGAACGTTTCGGAGTATCCGGCGAATTTCCGGCAATCGGATTATTTTTCTTCCCCGGGCAGTAGCTGTTCACGTGACGTAAGGGGGGTCTCACCTTGTGTGATCTCGTTTTTAATCATTCCATAATATTATTCGTAGACTAGAGAACCTCCACTTCGAATTCCTTCACGATCCAACGGTTAAATCTTAAACCATAAATTTTTTTTGTAATCAACGGCTAAAAGTTTGCGTTTTTAAATTTGTTGATATTAAAAAAAATTTATTTGGTGTAATTCGACGTTCACGTACTCGAAAGGACTTTATCGCGATTGGACAAACGAAAAGAAAGTTAGAAAATTTAGCGTTTAGGCGGGCTCAGTTTCGTTCGATATGGTTGTATTAATTAATATTAATTTCATGATGTTTTTATGTAATTTGTAAAATTATTTTCCGGTAAGCCCCGCTATTAGGAATTTAATTTACCGTTCATACGTCACTGAAAACGTCCTAGGAATATTGCATATCTTGAGAAAAATAACCGATCGAATAGTTAAAAATGTCTTTTTACCAATTTATAGAAGCAATGCTATTTTTTTAAAAAAGAAATACAATAACTAAATTAATTAAATGAATTAGTATTTACTTAGAAAGTTTCATCTCAAAGAGACTTTATTAAAAAGTTTATAACTTAGGCCCAAATAGGCTTGAAAATAAAAGTAAAATTTTGGATTGAAGTAGAAAAGAATTTAGTAACAAATTTAGTCACCACTTTTGTGACTACTTAGAAGAAAAGAAATGACAGCCTTACAAATTTTTGAAAAAGAATTAGAGTTACAAAAAGGAAAGGACTTTTTTTTGAATTAAGAAACTTATGATGAAAAGAGACGACAACCTAAAGATTAAATTCTTGACTAAGGGTTGAAAAAGGTCCAAATAAATTAATAGGATTATATACTTCAAATAAATTGAGCCCAAAGATCTAGAATTTTAAAAGGAAATGGTACTATGTTAGAAATTTTTAAAGAGCCATTAGAGGAAGTTGTATGTCTAAGATAAGTTAGCTAGTAACTAAGAGACAGACTTTTAAGTATAATCGCCGCTAAACTTGAAAATAAATAGTACTCACCAATTTACTAATGACTTCCAAAAACTAGGCAATATCACCCTAAGTTATGACGCCCGAGTGATATCTAAGTCTTTAAATAACAACTACATAGTTATCAGGCAAAAGAGAATTATGTGCAGTTAAAGAAGTGAATTAAGTAAATTAATCACTAAAGAAAGGAATTATCGAACCTAGTAAATTTACGTTTAAGAAGGATATCGCAACATAAGGAATTAAGTAGAATATAAGAGATTAATTGGGGACAAAAAGAATTGACGACCAAGAAAATGAAGTATTTAAATAACAAAACCCACCTAAGTCCCTAAGTATTAAATGGTCAATCATAGAATAAATAAAATATCGTTAGTCAAAACAATATAATTGCGGGAGTAATCTAGATGAAGTAGTGACAGAGAAATAAGAAAATAAATAAAATATAACTAAAATCATTGTCAGGATATAAAGGATTAGTGGCCCATTTATCACCAAGAAAATAAGATTAATAACAAAGTCCACTTAGATTAGAAAAAAGGAAATAACTAATTAGTCATTTGATGATAACTAAAGAGTTCATAATTGGACACCAGGACGTTGTATTAAGGGAGTAAATATATGTAAGTCAATAGAGAATGCTCAGTAAGTGGAGAAATGAAAAAAATACAGAGATATTGAACTAAATGGTATACCCTTAGTGATAAATTCAATTAAGGAAATGCCAACGACATGAACTGTATAAATGGTAACGCTTATGTCTAGTGAACTTTTGGTGACGATAAGTGTGTAATTACTTGCTAAGTTGTGGTAACGATGAAGAATAAAATTTACATCATACGTGTGTGTAATGACTACTTAATATTACATGTAATATAACACTTGTTGGTTGACTGATTATGTGACATGATGGGATATGTGACTGTGAATGATTATGTACATAAATATATGTGTGATAGTTACGTGATGAATATGGTATAATACATTGTATTTTATTATACTCTTGTATACTTGTTGATGTGGTATGGTTGTGAACATTGCATGATGCATGGATAACAAGCTGAGGAAATTATAGATAAAAGATTGGAAAAGGGTATCGGTAGGGGTCCCGGAATGATTAAATATGAAAGTATGTGAGACTTGGATCCGAGATGAAATATGGGCGTTGAAGTGCCAATGTACCCAAATTGTTGAGAAAGTATGAAACCTCACTTTATTCCTAAGTGTTGAGCACGTTATTATAAGAAAGAAAATGAGAAAATTTGGTTACACTGGGTAAAGAAAAGGACTCGACATTAGGAATGGAGAGGACTCATTTGGGGGACCCTACCGAGGACCATTGAATAAAAATGAATTATTGAATTGTGCATCATGAATTGAAGTTGAGGAGGGATGTTGGAAAAATCCCTAGAGCATACAGTTAGGGGTACACTGAAGAATCTGTCGTGCCTCGATACTCGAGGGCAGTCTAGGGAGTATCACTGGAGGCGGGAATTCCAAGTGGCATCGAATTCACGCCTGTCGCTGGACAGCCCGTAGCAAACTCTGGTATACTTCGACAAGAGGCGGCATTTTCTATGACCGTGGAGTGCCCATTCTGTGTTGATGTGTGATATGTGTGATTGGCCATTTTGATGTTGGGACTAAGAGTCCTTACCCATATTTGAAAACCAGAACAAGGAGAGCTTCGGTCGCTCTAGTTGGGTAGGGGAGATAAGGTTGGCGTTGTTGTGCAGATGGATATTGTATATGAGATTGTTGAGGAGGAGATGGGCCTACATGAATCATGATGAATAATAAAATATTTGAATAATAAAATGAACTCATGCATTGCATCACTGTGTTGAGATTGTGATTGCTTGTTATTTAAATATGATCGTATAGATATTAGTAACCCTGAGAGGTGACTGGGAAGATAGGAATGTCCAGCTAAGATGAAAAGTGGTGAAATAACTTAGAATGTATTTTAGGAACCCCAAAGAGAGTGGGTGAGACTCGATCTTGGATCGTTTGTGTTGTATATGGGCAGGTGTTGATGAGACACCTTCCCAATTTTTGTGGAGGTGAAGACTCACCCTTACGCTAATTTTTCCAGATGTCGTGGGGATGAAGACAGACTTCAAAACGAGGATCACCCGAGCTCTTCTTGGACCGAGGATGGGAAGATTAGGATAGATTATTTTTCGGAGCCTGCATGCCCCTTCACTCTCAGTTTGTACAGTTACTGTTACGACCATGTATTATATATGATCATGTTGTATATAAGGTGTATCTGTTCCACCAAGTTTCTTTGTATAAAAAAAAACTTCCACATTTTTCTAAAAATCATAACCTCTCAGTTGACTAGGATAATCTAGTGGAAGGGATTGTCCTTGTTAACCGAGGGTGTTACATTGGTGGTATCAGAGCATGCTCAATTCAATAGGCTTGGGGTATGGTTCACCCTACCCCGCTGTACTCTGAAAGTCGTCTGTTTGATAGTCATTAGGACTTGTGTGGTAGGAACTACTTGACTAAACTCAAGTAGTTGAAACATCAGAATAGGATACCAAGGTTTAGTGACCAAGGTTACTCGATGCAAGTATTATATGGAGAATTTTGGGGGCGAAATTCTTAAAAGGTAGGGAGAGTGTAACAACCCTGATTTTTGACAATAGGAAACCAGACCCTCAGGACTCTGAGGATATTTTGTTGAGCTTTTGGTAAGAAGCTCGAGGCTTCGGCTTGTTCCCCGAACCGTTTAGAATGAGAAAATGGAGAGAAGTAGAGTTTAATATGAAAAGTAAGAACACCGAGAGAATGTAATGAGTGAGAAAGACAGAAATATGAAAACAATAAATAACGTTCGACAACGCTGTTTAATCAAAAATAATAGTTAACGACGATTATTTTAGGTACAAATTAAATTATCATTATATTTATTAGATAATTATTTTCTGTCAACAATATTTAATATATAAATAATTATAATGATTTACTTTGAAATTACATCTATTTTAAGTTATATATATATTCATTTATTTGATAATTATATTTAATAATAAAATATTGTCGGGTTTCTCGAATTTGAACTGTGGGACTCAGCTTGAGGTCAGACTCTGACCGTTCGAACCAAGACTAGTGATCCAGTAGGGATACTAGTCCTGTTAGAATCTCTCTGCGAAGAATCAAGGGTGTCTGACTTAGCCTGATAAGCTCAATCAGAACCTTTGGCGTCTCTTACATTTGACCGTTCATATATCTCGGGATATCTAATGGTAACACGGTCAGTCTCTGGTGACACGCTTGATTTGGACTATATCATCCCTGTTTTTCAATAAGTTGATTTCCTTAGAAATCGCTTTAAAACTCGACCTGAATACCTTTGGTGTTTTGGACGCAGATTTTTCATACAATCTTAGAATTGAATGATTTTGGTCTCAATCTCTTCATTTTGAAAAGATATTGAATCTCCGTTTCTATCCCCGAACTTCAATTCTTACTCTGTCAACCCCAAAATTGAAGATTAAGTATATTCATCTTAAAATTACAATGTTTGGACTTTTTCTCTGCACATGGTTCAAAAAAAATTCATAAGTTTCTCATAAAACCTTCGATTTATGCAAACTTGGTGTCAAAATCTCTGTAACGAAATTATACATGTTTTCCGTGAAGACATCAAAAGCTAAATCCTTCTAGATTGGTACAGTTTAATAAATCTTTATGACCCCTTGGCTGTTTCATTTTGATGCTGGCAGCCTTCAATAAACTTTGCGTATATCCCTCTTCCGGTGCTTGATCACTACATTATTTTTTCAATGAATCCTTATCATGGATATCTACAATTTTCATGAAGGGCACGGAATCAAATTCCTAAGGGAAAATTAATGGTGAATTTATTTCGAAGGCCCTAGCTGATCCGAGAAGCTTCTAGAGTACCCTGTCATAAATTGGGTATATCTCGGGCTACAAAACTTGGATCAACGCAAATGATATATCAAATTAAAGAGGAAAGGAATATATAAAAACTTCATTGAGGGCCCAAAAACAAAATCCCACTCTATACATCCCAGAATTTAAAACACTACACCAACTCATGTTTCTCCAGCAACAACTTGCACTAGGTGTAGTATTTTCCCCTTAACTCTCTCATATGGCTAAGAAATTGAATGAGGCCTTCACCAACATTTTTATAACATATATCTACATAACTTTTATGAAGAAACAAAAGTCTAATTCACAGCCCATTTTGCCCAGAAAAATTATTTGTGCAAAGGACAAAAATCTCGTCACAGCCCTGCACCCTTTTAGTATTTAGGCCATAGCTTACTCAATTCTTGATGGAATGTTTTGTAATTTATATGAATTTAAAGAGCATAAAAACTTCTATAACTTTTATGTTTCGGTAATTTTCAAATTTGACCCAGAAAGCACCCAAAAACCCCACACAAGTCGACACCCCTAGATTGGACACTTCAACTTTTGCATGGGAGTAGACCAATCACATTGCACCACTCATGGAACACTTGTCTTCTTCACTCTAACTCCTTCTCCCATGCATCTCCGGCTCTTGCCACCTTATTATAGAGGTGTCACCACCTTGCTTCTCCCCTCCACTCAGCTGGTCACCTTCCAATTCAGCTAATGAAGATTCATGCAAAGCTCTCCATCACTTTTGTTCATCATTCCCTTCTAACTCCATCCAACTCTCTCTTCTCTCTCTACATCTCATGGCTGATACTCAGCCTTTAACCACCATTATTCTCTCCTCTTTATCTCCTATCCTCCCTATCCAAGCCACCAACCACTACCGGCCGCCCAAACAGCCAGCACCAACCACCACCCACCATGGAAAAAATATTAGGCTTCTCCTTTCTTTTCTCTTCTCAACCCGTGGCCACCTTCACCTAAACCAGCCACCAAACTTGCTTTTTATCACCTTCTATAATCCATTATCCCAAGCTTTATTCATCAAGCTCCATCATTCCTAGGAACTGTGACCATCCAAGGTCACCAAGGTGAGAAAAATCACGTTTTGAACTCTTGAACTTGTCGTTCCTATTTCTTGTGCCAAAATAGTTTTTGTTTCTTGATTTTTTGGCATTTTTCCTCACTATTTTGGAAGCCAAACCCATGACTCCATTGTCCCCTCTTTGTTTCATGTGTAGTTTTCCCCGAGATACGATCGGAGGCGACCAACGGAAGATTTTGAGTGATCGGTAAATTTTGGTAACAAATTTTCTAGACTTTCTAAATTCTGAAAATTTCATGGTTGTTTTCTTGATTTCCCTTTGCTTCCCATGTTTGGTGTTGTGTGAATATTTTGTGCATGTTGATTTCCTAAGGTACCGAGGACGATCGGAGACGATCGGTGGACGTTTCGGAGTATCCGGTGAATTTTCGGCAATCGGATCTTTTTTATTCCCCGGGCAGCAACTGTTCTCGTGAGGTAAGGGATCTCGTTTTTACTCATTCCATAATATTACTCGTAGACTCGAGAACCTCCACTTCGAATTTCGTCACGATCCAACGGTTAAATCTTAAACCATAAAATTTTTTTGTAATCAACGGCTAAAAGTTTGCGTTTTTAAATTTGTTGATATTAAAAAAACTTTATTTGGCATAATTCAATGTTCACGTACTCGAAAGGACTTTATCGTGATTGGACAAACGAAAAGAAAGTTAGAAAATTTAGCGTTTAGGTGGGCTCGATTTCGTTCGATATGGTTGTATTAATTAATTTTAATTTCGTGATGTTTTTATGTAATTTGTAAAATTATTTTCTGGTAAGCCCCGCTATTAGGAATTTAATTTACCGTTCTTACGTCACCAAAATCGTCCTAGGAATATCGCATATCTTGAGAAAAATAACCGATCGGATATTTAAAAATGTCTTTTTACCTGTAACACCCCGAATTTTTTTAAAAATAAAAAGTTAAATTGAGAAAATAAATATTGAATAATTAAATGTGGATTAATTAGTGTCCCAAAATGTTAGAAATAATTTAATTAAGATTTTCAGAAACTGTTAGTGAGTTATTATGACCGGATAAGCAGAAAACTAACCCGGATAAAATATGGGTATCGGACCAATTATCTCCGATAGAGATGTCGTTGGTCAGGGCTGTAGATAATATTATTGGGAATCCAAATATGTATTCGGAATAATTTTTAGAATATGTATTGAGCCCGAACTGAGAGCCTGTTTATTTAAAAACGGAAGAGTTTAAGTGAAAGATGAAAAATTAAAACAAAACCTCACTCCTTTCACTCTCATTCTCGTAACCCTCTCTTTTCTCTTAGGAAAACACACTTACTCTCTTCTCTCCCTATTTCCCTCATCTTTTCACCTTCTTCTTCTCAAAAACCGAGAGAAGTTTTGTTCATTTTCTCCCTCCATTTTCAAAATCTCCATTGAGCTTGGAGGAGGACATTGTGGCTTAAAGCTCCTCCCTCTCTTCTCTCTATTCCCGTCACCACCTCTCTTTCTCTTGACTCTTATTTTCATTTTGGAGCAAGGTAAGCTTTTTATCATTCCTTTTGTGCTTGGAACCTAGGAGATAGATGGTGGTGATTTGGAGGTGTATTAAATGCTTATGCATAGGGAAAGAAAACATTAAATACACAAACCCTAAGGTGGGGTGAAACAAACATGGGTGTTTATGAGTAATAAATAAAATATATGAAGTTAGGGTTGAAAGATTATGAGTATAGAAGTGCATTTATGAGGTTTGGTAGGTTTTTAATAAAACCCTAAATTATTAAATTGGGGGAAGTGTGTAATATAGAAGGGGTTAGCATTTATTGATGAGAGAGGTGTTATAAATAATGAGGTAGTGGCATTTAATGATGATTTACAATGTTGATGAGAAGTCATAAATGGAAAACTCACCAAGGTGTTGGTGGGAAATTAATGTATGTGGTGACCTGATAAATGGGGTTGTTGTATTGGTAATAATGAATGGTGATTTAAGAGAAAGAATTCCCGAAGCCTAAATGGGCAAATGAATGGAATCTATAAATAGCCTCTACATGATAAAAATCATGAGTACACATATGTATATGTATATTGAAATAGTGTTTGAATGAATAATTGATATGGCCCTATAATTGATTGATGTAGGGCTTGATAATACTTGTGAAGCGGGAACATCGAACCCGGAAGTCTACTTCTCTTGAGGTAGGAGAGGGGGGTGTATTTTCTAAATGTATGAAAACATATGTGATGATAATGTATATGATGATGTGATGTGGCATATTTACTTGAATGAATGTGGTATCATATGGTTGTGATGTGAGATTGAACTTGATGCTTAAAATGATTGATTGTGGATTGAAGCCTTAATGAGGCTATGAGTGGTATAATATGTGATGAAATGTTATGGAATCCATGTGTGGCTTGATGTATGCTTGAAATCTGTGACGATATGGATTCTTGAAATTTTATGATTTGAGTATATATATATATATATATAGATATGTTGACTATGGGAAATTAATATTGTAATTGAGTATGAGTATACCCTAGATAAGATGGTGAGATAATCTATAAGAGGTTGAGGTATGCATGAGCATTGCGTACATGGCATGGCATGCATATCATGATGATGTTGATAAGTGGTTGCGATCACTTGATGTTGGAAATATAAAAAGGGCTTGCGAGTTCCTGTGATTATTGGACTGGTGGTTGCGATCACCTGATATTTGAAATGAAAGGCCCTGTGGGACCATTGAGATCGAATGCCCATGGTTACGATCATGAGGCAGGAGTACCCCATGCGAGGCGGGAAACCATTATAAATTGTTGAATGTGGTTGCGATCATAAGAAAGCACCTTGCGAGGCTGCTAGAGGGAGTACCCCTTGCGAGGCGGGAAACCCATGAATATGAATGAATGATTATGGTGGTTGCGATCACCCATTGGTATGAAATCGGATCCGTGCATATGCATCCTAAACACTAGCATGTGCATTAGCCATAGAAGCATGGCATATAGTGACATCCGTTGAGGAGATTGTGTGAAGAGTAGATGGAACTCCATATTTATGCCAACTGTAAATGGGTTGATGGTTGAGGTGTTCTTATGAATCTAAATGGATATATGTGTTCAGTGAATTTGATGAATGTTTGATTTGGTGTTAATCGAAATTTGCTTGAGGAGGAATGTTTATATTGCATTCATGTATATATTATCACAATTATATATTTTTATCATTGAGAAAGTATACTCACTCTCCATGTGGTATATCTTTTTAGCTCTTGTGTTGTAGGGCTGCACATGGAGCTCTAGTGTGGAGGAAAGTTATGAAGGAAGCCTATTTTGGTAAAGAATGCCTTGGCTGGCAATATTTTGATTTTATGGTTGTGTGGAATGTTTGTAATGTATATAGCATTCTGCATATTTTGTATAGCCTCGAATTGGCATAGATACGTGTATAATGATGAACATATATAATGGTGATTTTGGGAGGTCATGTAGGAAAATGAGATCCTAGAGTTTATTGCCCATTTTCATTAATGACCTTAGCCTAGATTGGATATTTGAAAAATAAAGTTTGGATGTAGTGAAACCTATGAATGAAAGTTAGTTACATGAAAGATTTCACTCTATAGACTATACTAGGTAGTAAGTTAGATTGGATTGTAATTCATGAATTGGGAGGTAAATCTATGGGTAAGATTGATTGGAACAAGTTTTAAATGTTGACTATGATGAATGAGATGTGATGAATTTAAGTGAATTGGATTAAATTGAATTTTGGCATGTTGAGTTGAGTGATTCCTCCATTTTCTACGTTTTTACTGATAATCTCGCTTAAGCGAGATGGGTTCTCGCTCAAGCGAGAATTCCCCCTGCATGATATTTGGTTTTTGGCCAATTCTCGCTTAGACGAGATTGGGTCTCGCTCAGGCGAGACGATCCTGGCATCAGGGGTTGGCCACTGGAAGAATTTCGCTTAGGCGAGAAGGGTCTCGCCCGAACGAGTGTGGGCATTTTAGCTACTGGCCTTTGCCTGAGTGAATGGCCTTGATGGTGGTACTCGTTCAAGCGGGTGAGTATTGGGTGGTTTCTGGACGAATTTCACCCGAGCTCGCTTGCCTCGCCCAAGCGAATCCTGTGGATCTCGCTCAAGCGAGATGGGGCTCGCTCGAGCGAGGTGGCCCCTGGAACTTTTTTCCCTCTTTTCGCTCAGTTCATTCCATGTCTCGCCCAAGCGTCCAATTGGGACTCGCTCAAGCGAATGTGGTTCTTGCTTGAGCGAGGAACGCCCTGATTCTCCAAATTGTCTTGTTTGAATTATTTTCCCTTTTCTTCCAATAAATCATGATTTTGCATTATCTTACAAACACCTTGGACACCATTTGTATTTATTATTTTGGCAAGATGGCTGATCTCTTTAAACTCAATCACATAGCATTAATTTAAATAAATTTTTCCGCTGTTTTCAATTGAGAATTCCTCATTCATAGTTTCTTTATCTACCTTCTCATATCTTTATATATGAGATAGGTCTCTGATAGATCCAAGGTATTAAATGATAACTTCACCACTTTATTATATCATGAATTAATGCTATTTAAATCGCGAAAAATTTACCCCTATTTTTGGGGTGTCACATTACCAATTTATAGAAGCAATGCTATTTTTTAAGAAAACAAATACAATAACTAAATTAATTAAATGAATTAGTATTTACTTAGAAAGTTTCATCTCAAAGAGACTTTATTAAAAAGTTTTTAACTTAGGCCTAAATAGGCTTGAAAATAAAAGTAAAATTTTGGATTGAAGTAGAAAAGAATTTAGTAACAACTTTAGTCACCACTTTTATGACTACTCAGAAGAAAAGAAATGACAGCCTTATAAATTTTGGAAAAAGAACTAGAGTTACAAAAAGGAAAGGACTTTTTTTTGAATTAAGAAACTTATGATGAAAAGAGACGATAACCTAAAGATTAAATTCTTGAGTAAGGGTTGAAAAAGGTCCAAATAAATTAATAGGATTATATACTTCAAATAAATTAAGCCCAAAGATCTAGAATTTTAAAAGGAAATGGTACTATGTTAGAAATTTTTAAAGAGCCATTAGAGGAAGTTGTATGTCTAAGATAAGTTAGCTAGTAACTAAGAGACAGACTTTTGAGTATAATCGCCGCTAACCTTGAAAATAAATAGTACTCACCAATTAACTAGTGACTTCCAAAAACTAGGCAATATCACCCTAAGTTGTGAAGCCTGAGTGATATCTAAGTCTTTAATTAACAACTAAATAGTTATCAGGCAAAAGAGAATTATGTGCAGTTAAAGAAGCGAATTAAGTAAATTAATCACTAAAGAAAGGAATTATCGAACCTAGTAAATTTACGTTTAAGAAGGATATTGCAACATAAGGAATTAAGTAGAATATAAGAGATTAATTGGGGACAAAAAGAATTGACGACCAAGAAAATGAAGTATTTAAATAACAAAACCCACCTAGATCCATAAGTATTAAATGGTCAATCATAGAATAAATAAAATATGGTTAGTCAAAACAATATAATTACGGGAGCAATCTAGATGAAGTAGTGACAGAGAAATAAGAAAATAAATAAAATATAACCAAAATCATTTTCAGGATATAAAGGATTAGTGGCCCATTTATGACCAAGAAAATAAGATTAATAACAAAGTCCACTTAGATTAGAAAAAGGGAAATAACTAATTAGTCATTTGATGATAACTAAAGAGTACATAATTGGACACCAGGAGGTTGTATTAAGGGAGTAATCATACGTAAGTTAATAGAGAATGCTCAGTAAGTGGAGAAATGAAAAAAATACAGAGATATTGAACTAAATGGTATACCCTTAGTGATAAATTCAATTAAGGAAATGCCAACGACATGAACTGTATAAATGGTAACGCTTATGTCTAGTGAACTTTTGGTGACGATAAATGTGTAATTACTTGCTATGTCGTGGTAATGATGAAGAATAAAATTTACATCATACGTGTGTCTAATGACTACTTAATATTACATGTAATATAACACTTGTTGGTTGACTGATTATGTGACATGATGGGATATGTGACTGTGAATGATTATGTACATAAATATATGTGTGATAGTTACATGATGAATATGGTATAATGCATTGTATTTTATTATGCTCTTGTATACTTGTTGATATGGTTGTGAACATTGCATGATGCATGGATAACAAGCTGAGGAAATTATAGATAAAAGATTAGAAAAGGGTATCGGTAGGGGTCCCGGAATGATTAAATATGAAAGTATGTGAGACTTGGATCTGAGATGAAATATGGGTGTTGAAGTGCCAATGTACCCAAATTGTTGAGAAAGTATGAAACCTCACTTTATTCCTAAGTGTTGAGCACGTTATTATAAGAAAGAAAATGAGAAAATTTGGTTACACTGGGTAAAGAAAAGGACTCGACATTAGGAATGGAGGGGAGTCATTTGGGGGACCCTACCGAGGACCATTGAATAAAAATGAACTATTGAATTATGCATAATGAATTGGAGTTGAGGAGGGATGTTGGAAAAATCCCTAGAGCATACAGTGAGGGGTACACTGAAGAATCTGCCGCGCCTCGATACCCGAGGGCAGTCTAGGGAGTATCACCGGAGGCGGGAATTCCAAGTGGCATCAGATTCGTGCCCGTCGCCGGATAGCCCGTAGCAAACTCTGGTATACTTCGACAAGAGGCGGGATTTTCTATGAACGTGGAGTGCCCGTTCTGTGGTGATGTGTGATATGTGTGATTGGCCATTTTGATGTTGGGACTGAAAGTTCTTACCTATTTGTGAAAACCAGAACAAGGAGAGCTCCGGTCACTCTAGTTGGGTAGGGGAGATAAGGTTGGCGTTGTTGTGCACATGGATATTGTATATGAGATTGTTGAGGAAGAGATGGGCCCACATGCATCATGATGACTAATAAAATATTTGAATAATAAAATGAACTCATGCATTGCATCACTGTGTTGAGATTGCGATTGCTTATTATTTAAATATGATTGTATAGATATTAGTAACCCTGAGAGATGACTGGGAAGATGGGAATGTGCAGCTAAGATGAAAAGTGGTGAGATAACTTAGAAAGTATTTTAGGAACCCCAAAGAGAGTGGGTGGGACTCGATCTTGGATTGTTTGTGTTGTATGTGGCCAGGTGTTGATGAAACACCTTCCCGATTTTTATGGAGGTGAAGACTCACCCTTATGCTAATTTTTTCAGATGTCGTGGGGATGAAGACAGACTTCAAAACGAGGATCATGTGAGCTCTTCTTGGACCGAGGATGGGAAGATTAAGATAGATTATTTTAATTTCATTTGTCGGAGCCTGCATGCCCCTTCACTCTCAGTTTGTACAGTTACTGTTACGACCATGTATTATATATGATCATGTTGTATATAAGGTGTATCTGTTCCACCAAGTTTCTTTGTATATAAAAAAAACTTCCATATTTTTCTAAAAATCGTAACCTCTCAGTTGACTAGGATAATCTAGTGGAAGGGATTGTCCTTGTTAACCGAGGGTGTTACATCAAACCTAGAATTTAAATTGCATCTTTCTCATGATGGCTGCCTAGGTTTCAATGTTTAAACCCTAGGTTAAGGAATGACCAAGGTTTAACACTTAAACCTTATCACTTGATGCCTCATAACATGAACTATTCATGCTCGGAGATCAACACATTATCAAAACACAGTTTGTATGACGACAATGATTATTAACGAATTCAACACATGTATCACATACGAAAAATTGAAAACGCAAATATCATACAAGCCTCTAAAATAACAAAAACTCATACTTCAAATGAGAAAGCCTATAAACATTATCTCATACAATTTATAGAAAAGATAAGAGCATACGAATCATGATATTATTTCATACATAACCATACTTGAATGTTTTTCAAAACAAGTTTCGCAAAACAGAACATAAAGCTTATAACAAGAAAACGATTTCATAAATTGAAATTTTTTAAAGGCTTTTGCAGAATAAAAAACATGCCATCATGAAACGTAAACAAATTCCCAAAAAATAGCTTTGCAACCTAGCTCTGATACGACTGTTAGGGAATCCTATCAGGGTCAGGCAGCGGAAACACAAAGGATTCCCAAAAAGGATTGCAAATACAAATGTCTCAAGGCATTATGCAAAATTAAATTTTTTTAATTTAGGGTTTACCTCTTGTAGACGCAAAACGAGTTCCTCGATCGAAGCAATTGTAGCTCCGCCCTTAGGAGTCCACACAAGCACTCCCACCAAAAAAACAAAGTTCTGAATGCTAGTACAAAAATTTGATTATAATCTAATTTCTGAGTAGCAGCCTATGATCATCTCATGCTCTATATATAGGCTTAGGTCTTGACCTGAGCTCTCATTAAACATTGGGCTCCTGACTCATTCTAAATGAGTTAGGCCCAAATAGTTTTATTTTTAGTCTAACTAAAATAAAACTATCCTCTGGTGTGCTTACTCTATGTGTGTGACCCTATAGGTAAAATATTCGGTTATATTAATAATAAACTATTTTATTATTAATATAAAATAAGAGTGGTATCTAGCAATACATCATTATGTCTGAATATTATTTATCATCGACATGACCTAAAAGTGATAATTATTTATATATTTATTCCTTTTGTCATGATATCTAATTGGGCCCAAGGCATGGTCATCGTCATCCTTTTATGGCCTAATCCATTTTACTTGATACAAGAGTAGACTTTACATAATAAATATATAATATTTATTCGTCCTAGCATGGCCATGCATTTCGTTAGTCTCACTCTATCAAGTGGCCCATAGATATCACTATTGTCATATAGGAGAGAAATTCCATCTACATCACTCACATCCCTCTGTATAATTTGTTTATTTCGTAATCACAATCTTTATGGTCATCTTATTACAGATAACGTTTGATTGTATTAAAACAACAAACTCCTTATGTAGGAATCGTAGTGACTTCAGGTCAAAGGACTATATACCATTATCACATTGAGAACCATTTATGACACTCATGTAAAGATCCATGTAATGTTCTCATGGTGGGTCTGTCCAGTACAATACTACTCTTAATGTGTACCCGTGTAAAGACTTGATATCATATATCCATGATTTGTGAGATCAAATCATCAGTACATTCATACACTAATCTTAATGTATTTACATGTCCCCATGTAAATACTTGTTTAGGGACGTTTTAGGAATAATTCTCATATGACCTATTATTCCAGGATAAATAACATTAAAATTAGTCTTAAAACTGAAAATACTAATTTTATTGATAAGTTAAAATTGATACATTAATAGCTCATGGTGCATACACCAATACCTATGTGGCAGGCCCAGTGGGCGGGCAGCTCTGTGATGAGCAAGTTACCTTGGTGTCTAATGGGGCACGACTCTCTCGATGTGTGTTCGAGAAAAGCCCGTAGCACTTATGGCAAGTAAGGCCATGTTATTGAATCTGCAAGTCACGGGGTGACTAGTGCTATAAATGGGCGATAGCGGTTTGGTACCTGTAAAATATGATGTTAAGCATGCATGATTTGAGATATAAGTGTACACTTTTACTACTACAGTAGGGGCATAGTAGCACACCTATGCTTGACCCACATTTGATATGATTTTGTTTCCCATAGTCAGATCTGCAATTGTTACTAATTCCTTTGTGCATATGCATTAGCCATAAGAGCATTTGCATATAGCCAGAGATATGCCTAATTGGAAGCCCATGGTGGCGATAGATGATTGTTAAATAAAGAGGAAGGAAGTTGTGGTACTAACATTGAATGTGTGATGACCTTTATTGAGAATGCCATGATTTTGATGTGTGAATTGTGAATATAATGATTTCGACGTGTATGATGTTGAATGAGATGATGTGTCAAAGAAGTTTATGATGCTTCTTGAGAAATACATGTTATGCATATATGTATTGGTATCATCATAATGTATGATTTTGGATCATTTGGTACATGTTACTCACCTCCTAGTTGCCATTTTAAAGTTTAATGTAGGTATAATGAAAATCCTACTCTTTTGGAGGGTGTGCAATGATGGAGGTAAATATGGAAAGAAAGTGTGAGCCTTGGCCGGTATCCCTTTTGTAAAACAATGGATATATGTATATGCTCATTTTATTTTGTGAATATTAGTATGTATTCTTTTGGGGGTCACTTGTAAAAATTGGACCTTATGTGTTTTGAAAGGCCAATTTTTGGGTAGTGACCTTAATATTGATTGATGTTGATAAGTACATGTTGATTTAGCTTACCATATTGATGAATGAATATTAATTACGAAGTTTCTTGGCCAATTGATGGCATTAGTATGCATGATGTTTGATTGATTGACTAATTTGTAAAGATTGCATACGAAGTTCATGCATAATTAAGGAACCAATAGGGTAAAAATGAGTTTTATGAGTTTTGGATAGTGTGTGGTGGTTCCAATAGCTTAAATACATGATTTGTGACTTATAGAAATTGGGACGGTTCAATTCCATTGAGAATAGACCCTTAAGTTACTCAAAAAGGCTCAAGAATAGACTAAACACATTTATTTGCATAAGTTTCTCATTTTTGAGAATTTTTGAGTGAGGCTGGTGACCAACATCACAAACGATGTATTTTAGTTGGTGTCAAAATTTGGTAGTGTTTAGAGTTGATATGAAAAATTTAGGGGGTTTCAAGTCCAAAAATCATGTTTTTCTGCATAAAAACAACAACTGTGTTGTCTTGAATCGATTCAAGGATCTCTGAATGGATTCAAGAGGTGTTGTTTTCACTGTAGTGGCATTTGAATCGATTCATACGAGTTTGAATCGATTCAAAGGCCCCTGTTTTCACTATTTTGAGCTCCAGAAGCATTTGAATTGATTCATGGGGTGCTTTAATCGATTCATAGCCCTATTTTATCGCTTTTTCCTCTGTTTTGGGGTATGATAAGAATCATTTGGTCATGCTACACTTATACCACAACTTGCTTACCAAATTAACACATTATTAAGAATCTAATGAGGGTATTCTTGATCTTCCTTTCATACCTTTCCATATCTCTCAAGATAACTTACGTTTTCGCTACTCCTTGTTGATGATCATGAGATTGATCATCCAAGGTTCACTCTTGACTTAATTGTTCACCTTCTCATATCTTCATATATAAGATAGGTTATCAAAAAGGGTCCGGGGGTTACTTGTTAAAGTTTTCATCTCGCGATTTATTCTATTCTTTAATTGTTTTAAATTGTGAAAAATTTATCCTCTATTTTTATTATCTAAATTTTATTTATTTAATTACCCTAAATTTCTGGGGCGTCTCAGAGTGCCATTGGACACTATGAACTCATTTGGACATCTCATTCATTGAAAATTCATAGTATGCCCATGCTTATTGATAACATTACATGTTCATGCATCTATATCTAATACCATATCTATTTTGCATATCATAGATAAGATCATGTTTAGGATTCATGGGATACCTCATAGTTTTGCATATGTATTTTTATGAGACTATTTCATTTCATTCTTTAGTGATATTTCTTCTTTACTTAGTATTGTTACTATAAGGGTGAAAAGATTAGTCTTTGATCCTAAATGATCTCTACTATAGAGTTAATAAACTCCTTATCTTTACTTTAGTCTTTATGATTCTTTTGTCTTTTTCTATATATCTTGGACTTATTCTTCTATTCTTATTTTGTAAGGATGATATTGATCTTGCCTTGAGAGCTTTAAACAAGGATCACAAATTTAAGGGCAAATCCCTGTTAAGGGGGATGATAAGGATCTAAGCTAGCTTAGGACTTATAGAACCTTTTGTTAAGGCTACCTTTAAGTCATCTGTGTTGTATTTCTTATTAGGATTTTATTGTTAGGGTTTGAAAGTCATTCTAAGGGTTTAAAAACTATTTTTCATTGTAATTTTAGTTAGGCCTAATATTAGCTTTAGGATTTTAGGCCTTACATAACCTTATTTTTATGTTTGGGTTGCTTTTAGGTCTTAGGAACCTATGGTTTAAGGAAAATTCCACCTTTTCATAGATTAGGAGTTAGGTTAATTTATCTTAATCGGGTTTATTTAGATAGCTCGTTAGACAAGTTAATAGTTTGTCTTTAGATAGAGTTAGGGTTTCTAATTATGTCATCTTTGATTATTTTTTAAATGCAAGAGCATTTCTAAAGTGAGAAACTCTCTCTTCTCTCAAGAATCTTGTTAGAAATTTTGCTTGACCTTATCAACAAAGCACCTACAATGTGGTGATCCATATAGGCTTATCTTAGTTCCTTACTAAGTGGTGCCATTAACCATCCTTTTCTGTCATATGTGTTATGTTTTCTTCTCTTAGTTTTGCATAGGATTTTTGCCATTTCACCTTATATATGGTTCAACAAACTTCTACACTATGGAGAAGACTTGATTTTGATGATATTTGAAGAGTGAGGAACTTGGAAATTACCTCTAAGATAAATCCACAAGAAGAAAGTGCAAGGACATCACTCAACCTCATGTTTCTTATGATGTGGTTCCATAACATTAGCATGTTGTTGCTTAACATTAGCCTTAAAAAGGTCAAAGTTATTCACAACTTTGGATATAATGGTTATCCTAAACTTCACCTTGCCATGATCAGTCCAAACCCAGTAGTTAGGTTTGAAACCAAATTTGTACAATTGAAATATTACCTTACTTTTATTCAAAATCTTATTACATCTCACACAAGAGCACCTTATAGTGTTCTCTGAATAGTAATAGGTTGCTCTGTAGCCTTATAAATAAACTTTCTCACCCCTCTAATAAATTCATTTTTTGAACCTTTCCTACGCAGGCACACTATATCATACATGCATAAATGACTCCTCACAAGATATACATTGCCAACACACCACTAAGTTATAAGACACCTGGTATTCAAAATTGCACATCAAACTTAAATTAACTACATAAAAATTGAGTGCATATTTAATTTGTTACTTTAATTTTTTTGTTATTTTCTAAAGTTCTAATTTGGAATTTCTAAATTTTTTATTTTCCAAAACTCTAATTAGAAATTTCTAATTTATTTATTTTCTAAATTATAATTTCAAATTTTATAATTGTTCTATATAAGAGGCTATGTTATAATAATGTACTATTCAAAATTACACATCAAACCTATATATATATATAATAAAAGACAATTTCATAGAATCTCACTTTGTTTAAATTTGTCACGTATCAGTCTCTTATTTTTGGTTTTTCTATTTTTGGTTTTTTCTATATTTTTTTAATTATTTTTATTATCTAATTGATAAAGACTAGTTTATTTTGAATCATAGATATTAAGGTGATCTTATTATCCATAAGAATTTTTTATTAACAAATAATATTATCATGTTTAAACAAAAATAAAGGATTTGTTTATTTTTAATTCTTTTTACTATCACGTCTAACAATAACCACTAGAAAAATTATGGTGTTTTTAAAATCAAATATATAAAATTAGGAAACAAATTTTTAAAATCAAATAAATTTCAGAGATTTAAAATTAAATAAATTCTTAAATATTTCTAATCTTCTCTATATATATATATATAGCAATTCAAATATTTTTTATTTTTTGATTTAAATTACTAAGTTTATATTAACATTGTTGGTGATCATATCCCTCATAAAATTTGTCAATCATTATTAATTTGACATTTTATTATGTTAATTAAGTAATTAATTAATAACATTTTAAAAAATGTAAAACCGTATGAATGAATTAAGACAAAAGTATTAGACAAATTCAAGAAATATTTTATTAATAGAGGTGAATTAAAGAAATAATTATAAATTTATAACATTTTATTTTTTAATCTAAATGTTCACAAATTAATATATCAAGATTGATTTAAAACATATCAATTATCATTAATTTGACTGTTTTGTTTGATTTTTTTATTACATTGTCAAAAAAATTAATGAGACTAGCTATATTAATTAATTAATTAATAACATTTTAATTAATCTAAATTTTTTTAATGAATAAAGATAAAAATATTAGACAAATTCAATAAATATTTATATCATTATTAGAGACAGATTGAATGAATTTATATAATTTTATAATTTATTTTATTAGTTTAATCGAAAGGTTCATAAATTAATATGAATGTGACATGATAGTTTTCATTATTTGTGGATTTTTTTAGCATTTTATGATATCTATATATATATATATATATATATATATATTATAAAAGACAGTTGCATAGAATCCCACTATATTCAAATTTACCACATGTCAACCTTTTGTTTTTCTACTATTTTTTATTTTTTCTATATTTTAATTTTTTTATTATCTAATTGATAAAAAATGATTTATTTTGAATCAAGAATATTAAGGTGATCTTATTATCAGTAAGGATCATTTTATTAACTGAACTGGTCTGAACCGGTGTCTAGGATCCGGTGTGGGACCAGCCACAAGAGTGCAGGTGTTTTAGGGTTTGTACACCGGTACAGTGGGTATCCGGTATTGTAATCCGGTCTCTCAGTGGGAGAAACCGGTCTTGTTGTCCTGGAGATCCTTCACACAAAAGTTTCGCGTTGAGAGAGGGCGAAAGGTGGTGCCACCTGCGAAGATTCTCCAACGCTCAAGTTAGAAGAGTGTATGAACTCAATGAATACTTTAGCAATGCAATAGTAAGAATATGAGATAGAACAACGTAACCTTGCATGTGTGTTAGAACATGCTATTTATAGTTGAACGTAGGAAATGAATCGTTGGATGCAAGTGGGCCCTTTGGTTCTGATAGCGTGTAGAGTGTGTCAATCAAGGTTACTCAGTGCTCAGAGTGTGTCAGGTGGGTAGGTCAATTATCAGAGTACGATTCTATGATAGGGATGGAGGATAATCACCTTTCCGTATATTTCGCTGACAATTGTACTTACTCTCTTAGATAATTGACATAGACTCATTCCGCTATGCTGGGTATATTCGCTGATAAGTTATAATGAACTCTTATCTCACAGTGATCCTGAGGCAAACGGTTATTCACGTCGTGGAGATAAGATCGGATGAAGCCTCCATCGTAGCGAGAACGGATGGAGCATTCGATGATGTAAGAACGGATGAAGTGAGGGCGGATAACCGATGTAGCTTTGTCTTCTTATAATACCGGTTATTCCCTTAAGATGTCATTCTGACGTCATAACTTTAGGGACCGGTATCCAGACCGGATCATTAACAAACAAAATTATCACATTTAAATTCAAACAATGACTTCATTCGTTTTTAATTCTTTTTATTATCACATCTAACAATAACCACTAGCAAAATTATGGTGTTTTTAAAATCAAATAAATAAAAATAGGTAACAAATTGTTAAAATCAAATAAATGTCAAAAATTTAAAATGAAATAAATTCTTAAATATTTCTAATTGTCCATATATATATATAGCAATTCAAATATTTTTTATTTCCTTATTTAAATTACTAGATTTATATTAATTTCATTGGTAAACATATCCCTCATAAAATATGTCAATCATTATCAACTTTGTAACATCCTTATTTTAAAATATTGGGTTAGATTAAATCTTTTAAGATTAAGTATATTAATTATTCCAAATCAACCAAATTCATTTATCTATACTTATTTTATTTCATTTCTTAATTATTTCTTTTATTTAATTTAATTCCTTTTCCTAATCACTATTTTCTTTTCTTCTCCAATTCACTCCTTCACTATTTTCTTTCTCTCAACATCTCTTCCCCCTTGATAAGTCTTGAAAAGACTTAATTATTCCACTGTTTATTTAACATAAATTACTAAGTATTGTCTAGTTTTGATATTATTATTTAATAATTTGTTAATAATTCATGTTTTAGTTATTCATTTCAAAAGTATGTTATTTATGTAAGAAACCGATTGAAAATATTAATTAGTTAAGGAATTTTGAAGTATTTATAAATTCACTAAGCAGCCCGCATATAATTGCTAGGCAAGTAGCTTTTTATTGGTGCAGGAACAGGGCACACTCGAGATAAGAAGAAAATTCCGAGTGAAATCCTACAAATCCGAGCAGGAATTGATAATTCCGAGTGAGTCTTCATAAATCCGACTGAAAGGGGCTCAAATACTGACCAAGCGAGACTTCAGGAAAGCTAACTTAAGAAGACTTCAAAGACACTGACTCCAAAAGAGAACAAGGACTCGGAATATTGTATGAAGAACCCGAGCGCCAACTGTAGAATATCGATTGAATAATTAATCCGCCCAAGCGAGAGTTTAATCCGCTCAAGCGAGAACCCAGCAGCTGAAGCGTATAAGCAGTAACCTCAACTCTGTTTCTTTCTCCCTTCCAACAACACACCTGTGCAGTACTGTTTCTGCTTCCATTGTCTTCTTCTCTACTGCTACAACCTTAAGTAACTTAAGTTGTAAGCTGTCAATTAGCTGTTGTTGTGCTGTGAATTAGCTAAGGATGAGCTGGATCCTGTTAAGCGCTGAGCTGTAATTAGTTGTTCATTCTGTAAACTATGTAATTAATTAGTTTTAGTCGTTAACTTAAGTTCTCCTAAGTTATCAGTTAAGTTAGTTAGTTAGGTAGAAACTTATATATAGGTTATACAAATTCTGTAATAGGTGGCCAGAGACAGAATACATAGAACAAATAATACACTTCATTTTTCCAATTCCAATCTCTCACTACATTTTCATCTCTCTAAACTCTCCCATCCATGTCTCTCTGTATTCCTTCGATGAATCCAACGTCGATGGAGTTCTAAATCCCTAAGGTTGGGATTGCGAAGGTTAGCAATGGAGTCTTGAAGCTGTGAGCAAGTAGATTGGCTTCTAGATCCTGAGGCAAACAAGCTGAGGAGTGGAGCAGAGCTGCTGGATTGACAAATCCAGAATCGATGAAGAACTTCACCAGTGAGGAATCATGGCTGAAGCTTAGGTAACTTCCAGCTTTCTAACTAGTTCAGGCCTAATCAATTTAGGTGAATAGTTAGAGTTCAACCTCCAATTTCGCATTAGATTCTTAGGTTAATCGAGCACTTAAGGAATTAAGGTTCATTGCTTAAGAATTAGTGTTTTTCACCTTAGGAATTAGGGAATAACCACAAGCGGATTGTCCTCTAGATTGTGAAGTCCGATTATACTTATTTGTATATTTCTTGAGTGTGAACCGAAGCAATCCTGACCTGTTTTCCTTAAATCACTTTTCACATTCATCTTAACTCTGTTTCTGAAAATAACAAAAACAACTAGAAAACATTGAAATCATAAAAACTGAATGAACTACTTGTATTTCGTGTTGGTTCAGCTTGTACTAGTCCTAGATTGAGGTACTTACCACAATCCCTGTGGGACGATCAAATACGCTACAATTTTAACGACTGGTGCGCTTGCCATAAGTGTAAATCCGAGAGTCATATTTTGTTTTACTAAGATTTTTACCACCAAGTTAATGACTCAGGATTTTAGCATCAAGTTAATGGCGCCGTTGTCGGGGATTGTTAAGTAATATCAACAATCCTTGGACCGGTACTAGACTGAACCATTTGCTTTTGTTTCTGTTTGCAGTCAGTACGTATTTTGATTTTTGTTTTTAGTAGTTGTTGTTTTGTGTAGTCGTAGCTGTGAGTTGCTTTGTTGTGTTAACAATTGTTGTATGCAGTCAAGGAGCAGAGGAGAACCTTTCTTCTTTGATCCTGACATCGATTTGTTAGAACGTAGATTAAGAAAAGAGAAAAAGCAAAAAGAAGAAAAAGAAATGGAACAGGGGAGAGTTACACTAGGTGACTACTCCAGGCCGACTGAAGAAGGATCGCAAGCTAGCATCCTTAGGCCACCGATTGCAGCTAACAATTTTGAATTAAAACCAGCTTTACTGCAGTTGGTAAGAAATGAACAATTCGGAGGAAGTGAGGTTGAGGATCCAAATTTACATCTAGCAACCTTCCTCCAAATTTGTGATACAGTAAAAATGAATGGAGTCCCTGATGAAGCAATCCGACTGAGGTTGTTTCCATTTTCTCTAAGGGACCGAGCAAAAGCCTGGTTGCAGAGTCAACCAAGAGGCAGTATTTCCACCTGGGAGGATTTGCAAAGGAAATTTTTGATTAAATACTTTCCTCCTTCTAAATATGCAAAGCTACGCAATGAAATCACATGTTTCCAGCAAAGAGAAGGTAAGTCTTTGATGGAAGCATGGGATTGGTATAAGGAAAGCCTGAGGAGATGTCCTCATCATCAGATTTCTGATGTGCAACAGGTGACTATTTTCTATAATGGTGTCAGGCCAGCTACCAGGGTCCTGATTGATGCCTCGGCTGGAGGGTCATTAACAACTAAAACTGTAGAAGAAGCTATAGAGCTGATTGATGTGATGGCTTCTAATGAATGTTTGATTAGTGAGAGGATCCAAGTCCCTAAGAGAGGGATATTAGAATTAGACACACAAGATGCTTATCTGGCTCAGAGTAAACTGATGACTCAGGCTTTGGAAAAATTAAGCATTCAGATTTCAGAACTCCAAAAGCCGAGTCAAGTTTCTATGATCAGTTGTGACTTTTGTGGTGGAGACCATGAGAATGGATTGTGTGATCCAAATGTGCCTTCCGAGCAAGTGAATTATATGGGGCAGCAACAATATCAAAGGAATTATCCTTCTAATTCCTTTAATCCTAATTACAGGAGCCACCCCAATTTTTCCTGGCAGAAAGGTCCACATTTGAATCAGAACATCCCACCGAGTCAACCCACAAATAGACCACAACAACCTTCTCACCCTCCTGTTAAAGAAAAATCCGAACTTGAGAATGTACTTTCTCAGTTTATTCAGGCCACTCAGGCCAGTTTTACGAATCAGGAAGCGTCCATAAGAAATTTAGAAAATCAAGTAGGACAGCTTTCTAAACAATTAGCTGAGAGGCAAGCAGGTAATTTCCCTGGAGATACTGAGGTAAATCCAAGGGAACATTGCAAGGCCATAATTACTAGGAGTGGAAAAATTATTTCTCCATCTCCGAGTCAGGAAATAAGTTCAGAAAAAGAAATAATACAAGAAACCGAGCAGGACAATAAAAATGAAGTAGAAAATAAAAATGAAACAGAAAAAGAAAAAGAAAATAAAGTCCATCAAAAGAAAGAGAAAAAGGTTGATCTGATTCTGGAAGAAGCTTCTAAGCTGACTCCTGAAAAATTGAGGAATGCTCTATTTCCGTACAGGTTTAAAAAGCAAATAGAGGAGCAGAAGTTTGCTAGGTTCTTAGAGGTTTTCAAGAAACTTCACATTAATATCCCTTTTGCCGAGGCATTGCAGGAGATGCCTTCCTATGCAAAATTTTTAAAAGAATTATTGTCTAAGAAGAGGAAGCTTAGGGGGGATGAAATGATTACTCTCACTCAAGAGTGTAGCGCAATCATTCAAAAGAAACTTCCCCAAAAGTTAGAGGATCCTGGATCTTTTACAATACCATGTGCAATTGGGGATATTCATGTAGGAAGTGCTCTCTGTGATCTAGGAGCCAGTATAAACCTGATGCCTCTATCTTTGATGAAAAAACTGGGAATTAATGACTTGCAACCGACTCGCATGTCCTTGCAGTTGGCTGACAGGTCCATTAAATAGACCCCAAGGGATGCTGGAAGACTTGTTAGTAAAAGTAGATAAATTTATCTTTCCAATAGACTTCATAGTGTTGGATATGGAAGCTGACCGAGAGATACCTATAATCTTAGGTAGACCCTTCCTAGCTACTGGCAGAGCACTAATTGATGTAGAAAAGGGTGAACTCATGCTGAGAGTTCAAGAGGAGCAAGTAATTTTTAATGTCTTCAATTCCATGAAACATCCGACTGAACGGATGGATTGCCTAATGATTGAAGAGGTTGAAAATTACCAGACTCCATTACTATTAAAAACTGAGGAAGAAGCCCTACGAACTTTTTTAGAGGATGACTTTGACTCTGAGACTGAGGAGTTAAATGACTCTCACTCGGAAATATTGAGCCTACTGGAAGTATTAGAAGTAGGTGATTTTGAAAAAGAAAAGAAAAATAATTTGAAAAATACTGAAGCTGAGAAAGGAAAGGAATTTTCTGAAGTAAAATGTGATTTAAAACCTTTACCTTCTCATCTGAAATATGTCTTCCTGAGAGGAAATGACACTCATCCTGTCATTGTTAATGCCGACTTAAAAGAAGAGGATGTGAATAAACTAATTGGGGTATTAAAGGCTCATGAATCCGCCATTGGCTGGAACATTTCTGACTTGAAGGGAATCAGTCCATCCTTTTGTATGCACAAAATCCTGATGGAGGATGACTATTCCCCTGTTGTACAGCCACAACGCAGACTGAACCCCATTATGAAGGAAGCAGTGAGGAAGGAAGTGGTCAAGCTCCTAGATGCAGGAATCATTTACCTGATCTCGGACAGCACTTGGATTAGCCCAGTCCAAGTGGTGCCCAAGAAGGGAGGAATGACGACTGTAAGAAATGACCAAGGTGAAGTTATTGCCACCCGGCCCACAACAGGCTGGAGGATGTGTATTGATTACAGAAGGCTGAATGACTTCACTCGGAAAGACCATTTCCCCTGCCATTTGTTGACCAAATGCTCGAGAGGTTATCAAGGCATGAGTACTATTGTTTTCTTCATGGGTACTCGGGTTATAACCAAATTGTGGTTGACCCAAAAGACCAAGAAAAGACTGCATTCACCTGTCCTTATGGGATTTTTGCATATAGGCGCATGCCGTTCGGGCTGTGCAACGCTCCAGTAACCTTTCAAAGGTGGATGCTGGCAATTTTTGGGGATATGGTGGAAAAATTTATTGAAGTGTTTATGGATGACTTCTCGGTATTTGGGAGTAATTTTGATTCATGCCTCAGCAACCTATCTAAGGTGCTGGTGAGATGCCAAGAAACTAACCTTGTCCTTAACTGGGAAAAATGCCATTTTATGGTTAAGGAAGGGATAGTCCTTGGCCACAAAATCTCTGCTGAGGGCATTCAAGTGGACCGAGCCAAGATTGAAATTATTGAAAAACTTCCTCCTCCGATCAACGTGAAAGGAGTAAGGAGTTTTCTAGGATGTGCTGGGTTTTATAGAAGATTCATAAAAGACTTTTCAAAAATAGCTAAGCCTTTGACCGATTTGCCTGTGAAAGATCATGTGTTTGCATTTAATGAAAACTGTGTCAAGGCATTTGAAAAATTGAAACAAAGTTTGACTTCAGCTCCGATCCTTGCATCACCCGACTGGTCTTTACCGTTTGAATTAATGTGTGATGCAAGTGACTTTGCAGTCGGGGATGTGCTGGGTCAGAAAAAAGGAAAATTAACTCATGTAATCTATTATACTAGTAAGGTGTTGAATGAAAATCAAATACATTACACCACTACTGAAAAAGAAATGCTTGATGTGGTGTATGCATTTGATAAATTTCGTGCTTACTTGATTGGGGCCAAGGTTATTGTATATACAGACCACTCGGCAATCAAGTATTTACTAGCTAAGAAAGAGTCTAAACCGAGACTGATTAGGTGGGTTCTGTTACTCCAAGAGTTTGACTTAGAAATACGAGAAAAAAAAGGAGTAGAGAACTCAGTGGCAGACCAATTGTCTCGTCTGGAAGTTGAGTCGGATTCTGTCGTAATAAAAGAAGAATTTCCAGACAAAAAATTGATGGCAATTATAACTGGGCCATGGTACGCTGACATGGCAAATTTTAAAAGTGCCTCGGTGGTACCTGATGGTTGGACATTCCAAATGAGAAAAATTTTTTTTCATGATAGTAAGGCTTTTCTTTGGGATGATCCATTTTTGTTTAAAATAGGCGTAGATGGAGTGATCAGGCGCTGTGTGCCTGAATCCGAGCAAGAAAGGCTCTTGTGGCACTGCCACGACTCCTATTATGGAGGTCATCATGGTGCCTCCCGCACCGCAGCAAAGGTGTTGCGGAGTGGCTTTTATTGGCCAACTATCTTTCAAGATGCCAAAGAATATGTCAAAAGGTGAGATAAATGTCAAAGGAGTAGAGGTCTCTCTGCTAAAGCTGGCATGCCTTTGACAAATATTCTAATTGTGGAATTATTTGACGTTTGGGGTATCGACTTTATGGGACCCTTTCCTAAGTCGTTCTCCAATGAATATATTCTTGTTGCTGTGGATTATGTCTCCAAATGGGTGGAGGCAATTCTGACCAGAACCAATGATGCACAGGTTGTGCTTAGGTTCATCAAGAAGAATATTTTCTCTAGGTTTGGAGTTCCGAGAGTAATTATTAGTGATGGGGGTTCACATTTTTGCAATAAGATAATGGAAAAAGCCCTGCGTCACTATAAGGTGTTACATAAGATATCGACTCCTTACCATCCACAAACATGTGGACAAGTCGAGCTGTCAAATAGAGAAATCAAAAGAATCTTAGAGAAAGTGGTCGGAAAATCTAGAAAAGATTGGTCGGTAAAATTAGATGATGCACTGTGGGCTTACCGAACAGCTTTCAAAACTCCGATTGGCATGTCCCCGTATCAATTAGTATACGGTAAGGCTTGTCATCTCCCTGTGGAGTTGGAACACAAGGCGTGGTGGGCCACAAAGCTATTAAACATGGACTGTGACCAATCTCAGGAGGAAAGAGTTTTGAAACTCCATGAATTAGAGGAGTTCCGACTCAACGCTTATCAAAGTGCCTCCATCTATAAGGAGAAAACAAAGAAATGGCATGATAAGCGAATTAATAAGAAAGAGTTTTAGAAGGGTGATCAGGTTTTGTTATTCAATTCCCAAATGAAACTCTTCCCTGGAAAACTTAGATCCAAGTGGTCAGGGCCTTTTACTGTAAATGAGGTTTTCCCTCATGGAGCGGTTGAGCTGAAAGACCCGATTACCGATCGGATTTTTAAGGTGAATGGCCAGCGACTCAAACTCTACTTTGGAGGAGAGTTTGATAGGCAGAAAACCTCCTTGTTACTGAAGGCATCTTCGTAGATGCAATAAGGTCAAGCTAGTGACCTTAAAGAAGCGCTCTAGGGAGGCAGCCCTATCTTCCGATTGTTTTGTTTTGAAATTTGAGTCAGAATGAATAAAAATAAAAACTAAAGATCTAATAAATGAAGTTTGTGAAGTTGAAGAAGGAAATCCGAGCTAGATTCTTCTATTTTTGCTCAGGCAAAGCACGTGTGGCTTAAGCGAGACACTGCTGGGTGTTGTTTCACACTTAAGCGAAAATTTACTGAGTTTTGAGTGAAAATAGTGCACTCGGATAACTGTTACTTATTCTTAATCCTTCTTCCCGATTGAACTTCACTCATCATTTTTCAATAAAATTTCAAATTCTGATGCGAATAAAAGAAAGACTTTGAAGGATTTCTGATCGTTGATGTAATGAACGGGTCAGATGGTGAAAAGCGACTTATTTCAGTCGGCTTTTTATCACTCGGATTCCTCACTCATCACAATCAGTATTGTATCCATTAGTCTCATATTCACGCGGTCTTTCGGTTTTTCATTCATCCACTCGGCTTTCTCTAGTATTCGGTTTCTTCCACTCGGTACTCTGTTCACTCGGATCTTTTCACAGTCGTTCACTTTTCACTCTTCTTTCTTACTCTTCCATTTCATTATATTCTGACTTCCGTTTTTCACCTTATTTTTTTCGGTTCTTCATCCACTCGTCTTTCATTTATTCGGTCACTTTCACTTATCCACTCGTTTCTCCATCTTGGCCTCTTTCACTTCTGTCATTCGATTTCTCCATTCACTCGGTCAATCATTCTCTCGTTTGTTCCTCCACTCGTTCTTTCTTTCACTCGGCCTTACTTTCATTCGTTCTTTCTCCCATTCGCTGCTCTATTCACTCGTATTTCATTGCAGTTGTTCACTCGTCCATTCATTATCGCACTCGTTGCATTCATTCTTTATTCTTTCCCTCCTTCTGTGATCCACTCGGTATTCATTCACTCAGTACCCTTTTCATTCCGTGTTTTATTCACTTGTTCTTTCAATCTACTTTTTCTTCTTCGTTCCTTCATCCATTTCTCTGTAATTTTCTCACTCACTCATCACTCAGTTCCTTTTTCATTCGGTTTCTTCTACTCGTTCATCCGATTGGTATACCCTTTACTCATCTCCACTCGGAATATTCTCAGTCATTTTGTTCATTTATTCTTTCATCTACTTGATTTTCTCACCCACCCTCAATCCACTCGTTCCTCAGTTCACTCGGGCGCCATTCCACTTCTTGTTTCATTCCTTTAGCTTTACTTTCAGTTTTCCGTTCGGCTGTTATTCATCGGTTCTTCCATTTACTCATTCCTTCTCTGTAATTGTTGTTTTGTTTACTCTTCCGACTCGTTCTTCATTTCTCAGATTTTTATCACTCGGTATCTTTCTCCATACTCACTCAGTCATTATCGTTTCGTTCTTCTCACTCATTTACGCAATCTCTTCCTTTACAATCTTCCACTCTTTTCACTCATTATTCATTTACTCGGTATTCCTTCATTCATTCATACTTCCATTCGTTTCTTTTATTATCCGCTTCTCGATTTACTCGTACTTCACTACAGTGGTTCACTCGTTTCTTATACGCTCTATTTCATTCATCTATTCTTTCGTTCATTCATTTATTTATAGTTTTCATTTGCCCATTCTATCTTATCGTCTGTTCATTTAGTCATCTTCCATTCTCTTATGTCCATTTGGCATTACATTGCTATCATCCCACTCTTACTCGATCTTCTACCCATCCAGTATTTGAGTATTTTAATATTTAAAAAAAATAAAAAAAAAAATAATAAAATATAAATAAATAAATAAAATAAATAAATAATAAACAAAATAAAAATAATAATAATAATAGTAATACATATATATTATGATAAAGTAATAATTAAAGCTGGAACACATTTACGCGTTTCTTGAAAATTGAATTCAACAATATAAAAAACCCTTTCAACTTCCAACCCTCTGTACCTATGCTAAACTTGGGCTGAAGACGAAAAGACATTTTCTGGTTTCTAAGAAAGGTATCACCTTTCCACTTCTTTCACTTATTTCATGCATTTGTAAGTTCATGTTTATTATCTTCTTGTTCATTGTTATTGTTTTCCACTGTTCACAAGCCATACATCTCACAGTTTTGGTTTGCTGTCTTTCTGTTGGCTTGCTGTTCTTATTTTTGTTTAATTAGGTTGGTTATCATCATTCTTTTATCATTAATCATGAAAAGAAGATCACAAAGACTTCTGCAGAAACCTAGACCAAATTTTGCAGAAGGAAGTGTGCGAAGGAAACAAATAGATAACGAAAGAGAAGTGGCAACCATTACTTTATCTGATTCGTCTGTACATGTACCTAGTCGAAGTCAGGAGCAACGGGATGTATCTCCTCTGGTTCGAAGGAATGTATCCCCTGCGAGTGAGGAAAATGAATCACCGGAGGTTGAAAGTGTTAAGGCTGTTGAAAACTGTGCCATGAAGTTTAAAGCAACAGAACCAGAACGTCCCAGGCAATCAGCAGGAACCGGGTCTTCTGTGTTTAAACTTGGCACATCCATTTCATTGAGTTCATATTATACAAACTTGATTCTCTTTCAGCAAACTCAATATAACCAAGACACTTATCAAGTATTGGCGCCGCAGCCGGGGAGGTGATTTAAGTTTGAATATTTTAGCATTGAATTGACAAGACAGTGTAAATAAACTTGTTTGTAATTTGTTTTTTTTTATTTTTTTTAACCTTGCTACTTTGAGTTCTTGATTTATGATCTTGAGAGGACAGGGTACAAAAGAACAACTTGCATTTGATCCTGAGATAGACAGGTTCCTCAAGAAAATCAAGAAAGCCAAGCAGAACTTCCACGTAGGACAAACTTCCTCTGTTACAATGGAGGATAACAGCAATAATCAAAATCCACCAAGGAGAACACTTGGAGATTACACATTACAACAAGGACCTAGACACTACTCAAGCATTGCTATACCAAATACAATCAGGGCTATAGAAATGAAACCTGCTTTCCTTAGTTTAATTAGTTCCCATCAATTTCATGGAATGTCCAGTGAAGATCCTTACACTCACTTGGCCACATTCTATGAATTGGTAGGAACAATGGGATTTGAACAGGAAGTAATTGAGGCAGCATACCCAAGATTGTTTCCTTTTTCTCTTGCAGGAAAAGCCAAAGAATGGCTCCAGTCACACCCAAATCAAAGCTTGAACAGCTGGGAGACAGTGGAGGAAAAATTCCTACACAGATTCTTCCCACCATCCAGATTCATCAAGGCTAAATCAGATATCACAACATTTAAACAAAGCCATGATGAACCCTTTTGTGAAGCATGGGAACGCTTCAAATCTCTCCTCAGAAGATGCCCAAACCATGGACTGGAAGATATTGCCCAATTGAATATCTTTTACAGTGGTTTAAAGGGTGATACTAAAATGATTTTGGATGCAGCAGCTGGAGGAACCATGATGACAGTGGATGCAGAGCAAGCTACAAGGATCATTGAAGCATTATCATCCACAGATTACCAGGTGCAGCATGACAGAACACAAATCCAAAAGAAAGGAGTGTTGGAACTTAATACAACAGATGCCATTTTGGCTCAAAATAAGATTTTGACACAACAAATTAAAGTTCTGACACAGCAAATGGCAAAACTCCCGCAACAACTGCATGCTGTACAGTCCTCTACAGGAAACCAACAAGCACAAATGAGATGTGACTTTTGTGGAGGAGAACATCAGAATGGACACTGCCAAGGAGAACAAGGAGACCAATCTATCCTCTATATGAATAACCAAGGTAAGCAAAGTAACTTCAATAACAATACTTACCCCAATAATTTTTCACAGGGATGGAGGAATAGTCAAAGTGGTGGATGGAAGCAAGAAGCAAGCACATCCAACAGACAGCAACCCTATCAACAAGGTCCTTCATTGACAGAAAGGACATCAAAACTAGAGGACACTCTAGAAAAATTCATGCAGGTCTCAATCACCAACCAAAAGAACACTGATGCTTCGATAAGAAACCTGGAGACACAAGTGGGGCAATTGGCTCGCCAAATTGCAGAGCATCACAACTCCCAATTTGGAGCCAATACACACCCAAATCCAAAGGAGCAATGCAAAGCAATCACAACAAGAAGTGGAAAGGTCATTGGACAAAAAGAGAATGACAAGGTGGAAGAAAAAGTAGAAGAAGAAAAAGAAACAGAAGAGGAAGTTAGTGAAAAGAAGAATAATGATGTAAATATGAAGGAGGAGGTTGAAAAAGAAAAAAAGAAAGAAATAAAAGAAGGGAAGAAGAAGGTGGACGACCCAACACCACAACTGAAGAGCTTGCCGTATCCAAAGAACCCTTCAAAAATAGACAAGGAAAGGCAATTTGCAAGATTTATGGATATCTTCAAAAGGTTACAAATAAACATACCTTTTGTGGAAGCCATGGAGCAAATGCCAACTTACGCTAAATTTATGAAGGAGCTGTTAACAAAGAAGAAGAGATTTTCTGAAGAAATAGTGGAGCTTGCAGCAGGCTGCAGTGCCATCATTCAAAATGCACTGCCACAAAAAACAAAAGACCCCGGAAGTTTCACAATCCCAGTAACTATTGGTACTCTACCAGTAGGAAAAGCACTCTTGGATTTGGGAGCAAGCATTAATCTAATGCCTCTCTCAATGGTGAAAAAAATTGGAGATCTTGAGGTGAAGCCAACCCGGATGACCCTCCAGCTGGCGGATAGGTCTATGAAATTTCCATATGGCATAGCTAAAGATGTACTGGTAAGAGTTGACAAGTTTTTGTTTCCTGTAGATTTTGTCATAATGGATATAGAAGAAGATGCAGAAGTACCTCTCATTTTGGGGAGACCCTTCATGAAGACTGCAAAAGTAATCATTGATGTGGATGACGGGAAGTTAAAAGTAAGAGTGCAAGATGAAGAAGTAAACTTCAACATGTTTGATGCAATGAAATACCCAAAAGATAAACAACAGTGCTTCAAAATTGACATTGAAGAAGAAGCCATCAGAGAACAAACCAACGAATGGTTCAACAGAGATCCACTAGAGAAGCTGAACATTGGAGCAATGGAGGAAGACAAGAAGGACAAGCAAGATGCTCAAAAAGAAAGTCACTTTAAAAGGTTGTCTGAGGAAACAAAAGAAGTTGTTCCACCAAAAGTGGAGTTAAAAGCTTTACCTCCACACTTGAAATATGTCTTTCTTGATAATGATAACCAAAAACATGTTATTATTAACAGGGAATTGACAGGTACAGAAGAGAAGCAGTTGATTCAAGTGTTGAAGGAACATTCAACAGCGATTGGATGGAGGCTGGAAGATTTGAAGGGAATAAGCCCAGCTTACTGCACTCATCACATTTACATGGAACAAGAATTCAAACCAATTGCTCAGCCATAGAGACGCTTGAACCCAACTATGAAGGAAGTAGTAAAAGGGGAGGTAACCAAGTTACTAGAAGCTGGTATAATTTATCCTATTTCTGATAGTTCTTGGGTGAGCCCTGTACAGGTTGTTGCAAAGAAAGGAGGAATCACTGTCATACAGAATGAGAAACATGAATTGATCCCTACAAGAACTGTCACAGGATGGAGGATGTGTATCGATTACAGGAAACTAAACACTGCTACCCGGAAAGATCATTTCCCTCCGCCCTTCATGGATCAAATGCTAGAAAGACTTGTAGGTCAAGCATACTACTGCTTTCTAGATGGATACTCAGGGTATAACCAGATCGCAGTTGCACCTGAGGATCAAGAAAAAATAGCATTCATATGTCCCTTTGGGGTATTTGCATACAGAAAAATGCCCTTTGGATTATGCAATGCCCCTGCAACATTTCAAAGATGTATGCTCGCTATCTTCTCTGATTTGGTGGAAAAATGCATAGAGGTTTTCATGGATGATTTCTCTGTTTTTGGTTCATCATTTGATCAATGTTTGAAAAATTTGACCATTGTGTTGAAAAGATGTGTAGACACCAATTTGGTTTTGAATTGGGAAAAATGTCACTTCATGGTGACTGAAGGCATTGTGTTAGGACATCAAATCTCCAAAAGAGGCATTGAAGTGGACAAAGCAAAGGTGCAAGTAATCGAGAAATTGCCACAACCAGGAAATGTAAAAGGAGTCAGAAGCTTCTTGGGCCATGCAGGATTTTATAGAAGGTTCATCAAGGACTTCTCAAAAATTGCAAAGCCTTTGAGTAATCTCTTAAACAAAGACACTCCTTTTATTTTTGATGATTCTTGTTTACATGCCTTTGAAACTCTAAAGCATAAACTAACATGTGCACCTGTAATAGTTGCCCCTGACTGGGGACTAGATTTTGAAATGATGTGTGATGCCAGTGATTATGCTGTTGGGGCCGTATTAGGACAAAGAAAGGCTAAAATTTTTCATGTTATACACTATGCTAGTAAAGTTTTAAACCCTGCACAAACAAATTATGCAACAACAGAGAAAGAACTCTTAGCAATAGTGTATGGCCTGGAGAAATTTAGACCTTATCTGATTGGTTCCAAAATCACTATTTTTACTGACCATGCTGCCATTAAATATTTGTTGAATAAACCTGATTCTAAGCCCAGACTAATTAGATGGATCTTGCTAATGCAAGAATTCAACCTAGTAGTCAAAGACAAAAAGGGCAGCGAAAATTTTATTGCAGATCATTTGTCCCGACTTGTCAATCAGGAAGTCACACGGCTCCAACCTGAAGTGAAGGAAGAATTTCCTGATGAAAAGCTACTGATGATGAAAGAACGGCCATGGTTTGCAGACATGGCCAACTTTAAAGCTGCTGGAGTACTGCCTGATGACCTTTCATGGCAGCAGAAGAAGAAGTTTCTAAGGGATGCGAAGCAATTCATATGGGATGACCCCTACCTATTCAAACTTGGGTCAGATCACATCTTGAGGAGATGTGTGTCCCAAGAAGAGGCTGAGAGCATCCTATGGCACTGTCACAGCTCACCCTATGGAGGACATTTCAATGGGGAAAGGACAGCAGCAAAGATCCTCCAATCAGGTTTTTATTGGCCCTCTTTGTTTAAAGACGCTAATGTTTTTGTGTAGCATTGTGAAGCATGTCAGAAGACAGGAAACATATCAAAAAGACATGAGATGCCCTTGACTGCCATCCTTGAAATAGAAGTCTTTGATTGCTGGGGCATAGATTTTACTGGGCCATTACCAAAGTCATTCTCAAATGAGTACATAATTGTGGCAGTAGACTATGTCTCTAAGTGGGTGGAAGCCATGGCATGTACTAAAGCTGATGCCAAGACTGTCATCAAATTTCTTAAGAAACACATTTTCAGCAGGTTTGGCACCCCAAGAGTCTTAATAAGTGATGGAGGCTCTCATTTCTGCAACAGTCAACTCCAAAGATGCCTTGAACATTATGGAGTCAAGCACAAAGTAACTTCCCCTTACCATCCTCAGGCTAATGGCCAAGTGGAAGTATCCAACAGAGAAATTAAGAGGATACTGGAGAAGACAATCAGCCAAAGCAGAAAAGACTGGTCATTGAAGTTAGATGACGCTTTATGGGCCTATAGAATAGCATACAAGGAACCAACTGGATTTTCACCTTATCAGTTGGTATATGGTAAAAATTGCCATCTTCCAGTGGAACTTGAACATAAAGCATTTTGGGCACTGAAAACCCTCAACTATGACCCAAAAGCATCAGCTGAAGAAAGGAAGATTCAGATGCACAAGTTGGAAGAATGGAGGAATCATGCCTATGACTCATCCAGGATCTATAAAGAGAAAATGAAAGTTTACCATGATAGACACATCATGAAGAAAAGTTTTCACCAGGGACAATCTGTTCTTCTTTTCAACTCAAGGATGAAACTATTCCCAGGAAAACTCAAGTCTAAATGGTCAGGACCCTTTATTGTCAGGGAGGTGAAACCTTATGGAGCTATTGAGTTGCAAGATCCAAAATCTGAAAGAACTTGGGTCGTGAACGGACAGAGAGTAAAGCCCTATTTAGGGGGAGAAGTGGAGAAGGTTGCCACTGACATCCTGCTAAAAGACCCATGATCAAACTCAGGCGTCGAGCTAATGACGTTAAACAAGCGCTTATTGGGAGGCAACCCAATCTTTTGTGTTTTATTTCTTTGAAAATTTTTCATTTTAAAAGTTTCTGTTTACCTTGTAGAAGAGTATCAAACAAAGGCAAACAAAACTGGAGCTGGAAGTTGAATTCAGAGAGACATGAGGACATCACCACGCTCAGGCGTGGATAATTTAGCTTAAGCGAGCCAAGGTAAGTCCTAAACCATCCTCATCAAGCTTAAGCGTGAGAGTCAAGCTTAAGCGTGGCACCTCTGCTAAAGAAATTTTCAACAAAATAAACCCGATCTCGCTTAAGCGTGACCTTTTACGCTTAAACGAAAGGACCTGGACAGCAATCAGAGGCTACCACGCTCAAAGCAAGACCCCTGCGCCCAAGCGAGAAATTAAACTAAGCATCAGGTGGTTGATCACGCTCAAGCGTGATACTCTGGCGCTCAAGCGCAACACCCCTACGCTCAAGCGTGCCAAACATGCGCTCAAGCGAGCCATTGAATAAAGCATCAGGTATGAAAGTTCTGTTGCACGCTCAAGCGAGACAAACACAAGCCTGAGCGAGGAAAGCATACCTTGGAGCAATACCCACACGCTCAAGCGTGATAACCCTGCGCTCAAGCGCGCAACTCTTACGCCCAAGCGTGACAAAAACACGCTCAAACGTGAAGTTTTCATTCCCAGACTCTGAATCCAGGCCGATCACGCTCAAGCGTGGATATATTGCGCTCAAGCGTGGAACTCTCGCGCTCAAGCGTGACATCATGGCGCTCAAGCGTGAAATGCAAAACGGCCCCCTGATACTAATAAATGCTAATTCTGAAACCGCCCACTCTCTCACTCACATAACCGTTCATCAACCTTCTGACTCTAAGTTTTGTAACTGACCTCTCTTCTCCAATAATTGTCTTTTCACTCTCATCTCATAAGTCACACTTTTATTTTGCAAACCATTCTCTCTTGCACTTTCGGATCCTTCCAGGTAACTGCTGCACTATCCTCTTTTTGAATTTCAAAGCATTAGACTACTGTGTAGGGAGAATTGATACATTTCTTTTGAGAATATACTGAAGCCTTTAAACAACTTCTTCCTGTTTTTTTATGAATGCTATGATCTATGCTTGGTTGTTTCTGAATTGTTTAGAGAAAGACGTTCAGGCTTCGCTCTTGTATTTCAAATTCTTTGTAATACATGACCCTTTTCTGTTTCACATTCCTTTAATGCATGCTGAATGTTTGATAAAAGTACTGAAAGGAAGTATCTTAAGTGCAAAATGGTTCTTAACTTTCTTGCAGATGGCCAGAACCAAGCAAACTGCACCAACTCCCCCTGACACCACTTCCCCAAAAAGGAGTTCTCGAAGGAACAAGGGCAAAAGACCACGCACAGATGAGCAAGATGATGCTCCAAGATTTAGGAAGAAAGACAACAGCAAGAGGTATGAAGACATCTCAAATTGGACATTCATACCAGAAAGGAAAGTAGACTTGGCCTTGGGAGACTGCGATGCCTTCCTGCAGATCATAAGAAGGAGAAATTGGTTAAAAGTATGTTACCCAAGGGAGAAATTTGACCCTGAAGTGGTAAGAGAATTCTATGCAAACGCCTGGACAAGAGATGGAGGAGGGGAACGAAAAACCTATGTGCGGGGTACCTGGCTCTCATATGACAGAGACACAATCAAATTCTACTTGGGGAACATCATGACCTTAGGAGAAGGGGAAATCTGCGAATATGCTGCCATGGTTGCAAGGAACCAGTTCATTGCCACACATGACCTTGAAGCCGCTATCTGTGTTCCAGGACACCACTTTCAAATGGGGCAAGGAGAGACACCACTGAGAGTTTTAAGAAAGGACATGACTACTATTGCTCAAGTTTGGACTTCCTTCTTATTAGCTAACATAGCACCTAACGCTCATGTCTCTGATTTGATTTTTAGTAGGTGTTATCTCCTATACTGCATTCTGAGAGAGGACATCTCTATTGATCTAGCCCAAGTACTATCGGATGAAATCCACAAGTTTGTGATTTCTGACCAGAAGTATTCCCAGGCAGGTCAAAAGGTAAAAGGGAGTCTTGGTTTTCCTGCCTTTATCACTGATTTTTGTGCAGCTCGTGGTGTTGAGGTACAAGACCTCAAACCAATCAGGCCTTCCATAGACAAACGCTTCATTGAGCGTTACTGCAGTAATCCAGCACTCCCTGCAACTGATGCACCTCCTCCACATGCCTCACAAGCAGCACAACAAGCATTCAGCACTGTACCTGCCCACCCCCCCTCAGCACAGAAGCCAACCTGATTTTACAAGGCATTCACATCCTGAAAGTTCAAAACAGCCATCTCCTAGCCCAGCAGAACGCTCAGCATAGAGGTTTATTACATGTTCACCATGGCCTTTATCATAGCATTCCTGCAGGTCAACACAATCCATGGATGCCACCTGCCCAGTTTGAGGCCCTGCTTGCTTGGCCTGGGGACAGGCCTCCGTTTGTGGGAGGAGGTGAGGCAACACAGGAGGATAGGCCAGGAACTTCAACTCAGGGACCTCCAGAAAGAGACTTGGGAACAGAGGAGGACTCATCCGAGGAAGAGTGAAACTTTTTAATGCTTTCAGTTCTTGACAATTAAAATTGCTACTTAGTTTGACAATTTATAGCTTTACTTTATCTTTAGTACATACTTTATCTTTAGTACAGCACACTTTAGAAATTGCTTGAGATTATCTGCCTGTGATTATTCCTATCTGCTTATGATTATTCTTGTTTGTTTGTGATTATTCCTGTTTTGATGATTAAAACTTTGAACATCTTTGAAAACCCCAACCAAAGATTTCACTTTTTGAACAAAGAAAAGTTTCTAAGCAGCACAATGTTTTTAGGCAACAACACTGATTCTTTTTTTAGGCAAAATGACTTAATTAAGAACCAAGGAACTGGAATGCATGTATTGTTGCTTGTTTATATGACTTGAACCCTTTTCTGTTAGAATAAGGAAGTAAGCTTTATATCTTGATGAGAGGTGAGAAAATCTAAACACTTGAGAGCCTCATTTGAATTTGTTAAATTAGCATTGACTGATTTTCTAATTAAACCTTTTTCTTAAGAAACAAGCAAGGAAATGATAAGGCAATTTTGAAAAAAAATAGTTAGCCAAGAGCCAAAAAGCTACCCAGAAAAAAATATCCGATTTTTTGGCAGCCCATCTTTGAGCCATAAAAGCATGAAAAAATTTTTTTTTCTCTCTCTGCCCTGAGCTAAGCATAAAAGCAAAAATTCTACCTCACCTGCATGTTCATCTTGAAAAAGAGCATAAAATAATTTTCTCAAAAGAAGATGAAACAAATGGAGGCAGTAGAAGAAAATGCAGAAAGAATAAGTAAGCTCTCCAAAGATTGTATAAAAGAGCTGGAGTAAAACAAAAGAAAATTCTGAAGTTTCAATGCAGAGAAGGAGCCTTCTAAATTAACCAAAAACACTTATGCTCTTCTTTAAAACATGCGTTTTGAAACCCAGAAAAACCAAAGTTTCTTGTTAACCCAGCCTCATTACACCCTTAAAAGACCTTCTGATCCTTGCTATTCATTTGAATTTTGGTTTCACTAGAAATGACGGGCAATGTTAACAGAACAGTTCTAATGATGGATGAGCGAAACAGACACATGGTAAGAAATAATGAGAAATTCTATATTCTTACAGCAATGGGTTACATGCTTTATGAATAAGGTAATGGTGCATTACATTTTAAGGAATTGGTATTAAGAAAATCATTTGTCTAGACATTAACTCAGATTATTGCCTTTTAAACTTTTGTCTGCAACAGAAACTCAGATTTTTGAAATGCTTGTTTCCCTTTCCAAATCTTCTTTTTACTTGAGGACAAGCAAAAATCTAGGTTGGGGAGAGTTTGATGAGTGCTTATTTTATGATTAAATTCATGGCTCAATTAGAACTATTTTTTGAATAACTTAACAAAATTGATAAATAATTGAGCATGATTTTGATTATAAAGGGAGTATTAAGAAAAGAAGCTTGAAATTTGAAAATCAGTGAACAACTTGTCAAAAGCCTTGAAGAAACAAAGAGCATCAAGCAAAGGACACTTGAGCGTGGTACACTACACGCCTGAGCGTGGAGGAAACAAAAGCCACGTTGCCCATGCACCCAAGTGAAACAATGAGGAACACACCAACAGCCCCTCACGCTTGAGCGTGAGCCCGAGCTCGCTCAAGCGTGACTTTATGCATGACTGACGCTCAAGCGTGGCACTAAGGAGCTTAAAGCGTGACTGAATTGAATCAAGGAACAGCATCAGGGTCATCTCACGCTCAAGCGTGAGCAGGAGCCGCTTGGGCGTGACCTCGATCCCGCTTGAGCGTGGCTTGAGCGTGGAGTACATATGTTGGGATAGAGGAGCTCGCTCAAAGCGTGACATGCCCAGCTTGAAGCGAAGGATCAAGCATATGCTGAACAAAGGAACCACGCTTAAGCGTGGACAAGGAAGCTCAAGCGCAAGACTATCAAAAAGCTTCAGAACCCTTCACGCTTGAGCGTGACCATCAAGCTCAAGCGTGACTCACACAGCGTGGGCTTCTTAATTCTTTATTCACCCGTAATGCGATGCAAACTCATCCACTTTCTGCTGTTTCCACCAGTCTCTGAAAGATGCCGTATGGGTTCTATGCAAGTGGGTAAGAGAAGCTAAGCCAAAAACTCCTATAAAGCAAGCTGCAAACAGGGCATCAGAATCATCAATCTCCTATCACATCATACATCAGATTCATCCTCTGTATTTTCATACTTTCCATTTTCTGTATTCATTCCTTTGATGGTGAAAATGCAAGGCATGAGTAACTAATCTCCCTTATGGGATTGGCTGTAATCCATTCAACACTGAAGTAATGCTGTCGTAAGTTTTCATTGAGTAATGAGATTTGATAAAGTTTCTGTATTTCCTTCTGCGTTTAATGCCTGAAAATACTTGATCACTATTTTCTTGTTCTAAGTTTTCTTGAGTATGCTGGGAAGTGACTTTTGAAAGCAGACCCTGAAAGAAATGCTTGTTGTGAGTAGGTAGCCAGGGATGGCGTCTAACGCAACAAACGTCAAAACAATCGATCGATAATGCTGGAATGGTTTCCAAAGTGACTGAGGGATCAGCGGTTTGGAAATCATTCTTATGAATTTTGTAGTCGAGGGATCGATGCAAATGACTTTGATTGTGACGTAGAACTTATCTTTTCTATTTACTTATATGGAAACTTATGCAGCTTACAGAGGTGAAGATGTGATGAAGCCAATCCCTGTTTTACAAAATTGATTTTTCCAACATCATTTACTGTTATATTTTGCAAAGTGCTATCCTCTGTTATTTTGTTACTTACTGTTTTTCATTCAACAACATTCACAACAAATCAAAACTGAAACTTTCTGCCTAATCAATTCAAACTAAGATCTTCATTCTAGCACCTCCTCAGTGGAATGACAACTATACTATATTACAACTTCTGTGTTTAAACTTGGCACATCCATTTCATTGAGTTCATATTATACAAACTTGATTCTCTTTCAGCAAACTCAATATAACCAAGACACTTATCACTAGGGACTAGCAATCTCTAAGTTTGGGGATGAAGAGTGTGCCTAACAGTAATTAAAGACACACTCCGACCTTAATTATGGAAAAATAGGTAGAAAAATAAAAGGAAGAATGGCAAAGCCGAGAGAAAAATGGCAAAGCCGAGAGAAGAAAGGCAAAGCCGAGAGAAAAAAAATAAAAATGAATAAAGTCAGAAAAGAAAAAGAGGTGCAAAGCACCAAAAAAAAAATCGATCGAAAAAGATGGAAAGAAAAGAAAGAAAAGGAAAGGAAAAGTCCGAAGGACTAAAAGAAAAAGAAGGTGCAAAACAGCACGAGTATTAAGTAACATTCAGTCGGAAAAGTTAAGAGAGTTGTTAGTAGAAGCAACTAAGTTAAAAAAATTAAGGCAAGGCATTAGTGGATACATCTTGTAACCTATCTATGACTCGGAAAAACAATAATTGAGCCTGTAGCCCAGCCTCATTATAAGCTTAAAAAGCCCTTACTGATCTGATTGTGTTGGCATATGACATGACGTGTAGAACTGTTGCAAGCCTATGTTTATCTAACAAGTATGCAGGTGATGAGTGCATTTTATTTAACCCATACACCGAGAGAAGAGTGAAACACCGACCCAGTGAGGAAAACATCAACAGTTTGTTTCCCAAAGGAGGTGTAAGTTATTGTATTTTCAGAATTTGCGAGAAGAAAGCATGATCGGTATTCATTAATTATAGCATGAACTAAGTTAAGGAAAGGTTGATTGTGTTAGATAATAGCTTGTTAGTTAATTAATCTGAATAACTGCTTGAGGACAAGCAAGATTTAAGTTTGGGGATGTGATAAGTCTTGAAAAGACTTAATTATTCCACTGTTTATTTAACATAAATTACTAAGTATTGTCTAGTTTTGATATTATTATTTAATAATTTGTTAATAATTCATGTTTTAGTTATTCATTTCAAAAGTATGTTATTTATGTAAGAAACCGATTGAAAATATTAATTAGTTAAGGAATTTTGAAGTATTTATAAATTCACTAAGCAGCCCGCATATAATTGCTAGGCAAGTAGCTTTTTATTGGTGCAGGAACAGGGCACACTCGAGATAAGAAGAAAATTCTGAGTGAAATCCTACAAATCCGAGCAGGAATTGATAATTCCGAGTGAGTCTTCACAAATCCGACTGAAAGGAGCTCAAATACTGACCAAGCGAGACTTCAGGAAAGCTAACTTAAGAAGACTTCAAAGACACTGACTCCAAAAGAGAACAAGGACTCGGAATATTGTATGAAGAACCCGAGCGCCAACTGCAGAATATCGATTGAATAATTAATCCGCCCAAGCGAGAGTTTAATCCGCTCAAGCGAGAACCCAGCAGCTGAAGCGTATAAGCAGTAACCTCAACTCTGTTTCTTTCTCCCTTCCAACAACACACCTGTGCAGTACTGTTTCTGCTTCCATTGTCTTCTTCTCTACTGCTACAACCTTATGTAACTTAAGTTGTAAGCTGTCAATTAGCTGTTGCTGTGCTGTGAATTAGCTAAGGATGAGCTGGATCCTGTTAAGCGCTGAGCTGTAATTAGTTGTTCATTCTGTAAACTATGTAATTAATTAGTTTTAGTCGTTAACTTAAGTTCTCCTAAGTTATCAGTTAAGTTAGTTAGTTAGGTAGAAACTTATATATAGGTTATACAAATTCTGTAATAAGTGGCCAGAGACAGAATACATAGAACAAATAATACACTTCATTTTTCCAATTCCAATCTCTCACTACATTTTCATCTCTCTAAATTCTCCCATCCATGTCTCTCTGTATTCCTTCGATGAATCCAACGTCGATGGAGTTCTAAATCCCTAAGGTTGGGATTGCGAAGGTTAGCAATGGAGTCTTGAAGCTGTGAGCAAGTAGATCGGCTTCTAGATCCTGAGGCGAACAAGCTGAGGAGTGGAGCAGAGCTGCTGGATTGACAAATCCAGAATCGATGAAGAACTTCACCAGTGAGGAATCATGGCTGAAGCTTAGGTAACTTCCAGCTTTCTAACTAGTTCAGGCCTAATCAATTTAGGTGAATAGTTAGAGTTCAACCTCCAATTTCGCATTAGATTCTTAGGTTAATCGAGCACTTAAGGAATTAAGGTTCATTGCTTAAGAATTACTGTTTTTCACCTAAGGAATTAGGGAATAACCACAAGTGGATTGTCCTCTAGATTGTAAAGTCCGATTATACTTATTTGTATGTTTCTTGAGGAAATTATGAACCGAAGCAATCCTGACCTGTTTTCCTTAAATCACTTTTCACATTCATCTTAACTCTGTTTCTGAAAATACCAAAAACAACTAGAAAACATTGAAATCATAAAAACTGAATGAACTACTTGTATTTCGTGTTGGTTCAGCTTGTACTAGTCCTAGATTGAGGTACTTACCACAATCCCTGTGGGACGATCAAATACACTACAATTTTAACGACTGGTGCGCTTGCCATAAGTGTAAATCCGAGAGTCATATTTTGTTTTACTAAGATTTTTACAACCAAGTTAATGACTCGGGATTTTAGCATCACCCCTCACTCGTACATATCCTTTTCTCATGTAGCTCTTCCTTGCTCTCGTGCTCCCTTACATCATCATCAAATTCCCTTGTTGCTTCCACCGCGCTCTCATCTTCATCAATCTCATCTTCTCCATCCAAAGGTAGGTGTACATGTGAATTTTTTTCCAAAATTTTCTCCTTCCTTCTCACGGGTTGCATGGTGCATGACCTAATTCCATCTTTTTTCTCTTAGTAACTATCGTAAGTTGTCATGGTAGGCAGAAATGAAGCTTAAAGCCATAATTTCATGACTTGAAACTTTAAAGGTAAGACCTTAAACCCATTCCCATTTCAATGCTCCGTTCGGCCAAGAATTTTATGGAACCCATTATCTCTAATCCCTTAATCTTGTATGGGTTTGTGTTGGGCTGCACCTAGAGGTTATGTTCAGAAGAAATTGGTGAAGTATTGGGGTTACAGAAGTATTTTGGAGGGTCAACGACAAGTGGGTCTATTTCGGTAAGTCGATAATTACCAAAACTATGTCAAAATGGTGTTTTCAACTTCAAATTGCATATTTGCATAGCTTAGAGTTATTAAAATAATTATTGTAAATTCTTGGGAGTTATTAGAGTAGAAAAATTTGTAATTAGAAGTGCTTTGGTGTGGTTCATTGGTTGTTTTGTGCTCCCATAAGTTTTAATTATTCAGAGTAATGACAAAAATGGTCTTTAATTGTTGTTTCGATAATTGATTGTTGAAATTATGGTTAAAGTAAAGGTTTTGATAATTTTAGGAATTCTTGGAAGTGAAATTGGTTGATCGAAAGGTCATTTTGGAAGACGGATCGCCAAAAGGTACATTATACATACGAAGGGGTTTACCGCTTGAGTATCGAATAGGAAAATTCATTTCAGGGCTAGATTTACATTTAATATTGATGGAGATGTTGGTGCCTTGTATGGTACAATAATGTAGTGTTTTGATTTTAAGTATTGTTGATGTTGAATTATGTTAATGTTGATGATGATTATAAATTTATGTGTTGTTGGCCATTGTTAATGACAATTGGTTTATGTTTGATATTGGTATACTTGGTATGGTTTAAATGATGATACCGATTATGATTTTGATGGCATGTGATGCTTGATTTATTTGTAAGATATTGGATTATGTTGGTTAGCTCCAAAAGTTGATTTGAGGAACATCAAGTGATGAATGATGATTATTGAATTGAGGATATGAAATGGTTTAGTGGAGCTAGGTTATGATGTCAAAATTCAAATTATTTATATGCGCTAAGATTTGCATCATATGCATTATTGCATCTCATGACATGATATGCATTTATTGGTGCTATAATTCGCTCGACACTATGATTTGCCTATGAGATTGCTGCTTATAGTGCTACGATTCACTAGGAAATTCTCAAGTACCACCGCTTATAGTGTTATGATTCACTGTGTGGTTACTTAGGGTACCACCGCTTATAGTGCTACATGTAACATCCCAGTTTTGAAATTAAATGTTGAATGAAGAATAAACCATTAAGACTTGTTTCTAACCAGGAAATAACTGTTAATTGCATTTAACTAAGTAGGTTTAAGCCATTAAAGTATAAAAAAATGGTGATGGTCAGGGGATGGGGTGGAGTGCACGTGACTGCTGGGCACGCACTCTCCCATCCCACTCTTCTTTTACTGTGCGCATGCACATATATATATATATGTAAGCGTGAGCCCTTGGCAGAGAAAAAACGCACTTGCTATTTCTTCAGACTCTCTCCTCCGTCACTTCATCCTCTACTTCCTCTCTTCGTCTCCATCTTTCTTCTTCTTCTATCTTACTCTTCGCTCCTGGAGATCTTGATTCCAGTACTGAAGAACGAACCACATTTCATCCCAGAATCAGGCGCAGAATACGACAAAGCCAAGGAAGACCGGACGAACCAGGAGAAGGACATCGGACCCAACAACAAGAACGAAAAAGGTTTCTGAGGATTCTTCTAAAGGTAGGGGGCGCTTGCATGTCGAACGCATGGTCTAAGAACGGTACCGGATGAATGTATTGCTGAATGCGGGTGTGTGTGTGCATGTTTTTATAATCATTAGAACTGATGCTGTGCATGTGTGCATGTATTCACAATTACTAAAACTGATGCATGATTTGAGATTCTGATAGTGATCTTCGTGGCGATGGCGTAGTCTGCTCGTGGATGAGAATGATGGATCTATTTTGTTGTCACTATGAAAAGTATGTATGTGCATGTTCTTAATTGGATTGCTCAATGTTGTTAGTCTGATGACCGATTGTAACATGCGCTGGTGTGACTGACTGAATGATGACGAGTAGTGGAGGATATTCGTTCTTACTTAATGACTACGGTAATGTGTTCATGGCGCGATGATGTGTAATAATGAATGTGTTAGTTGCATGAGTAAGAGTGGGGTGACCCATGGAAGGTCAAGAACCCCAAGGGAAATGACTTCTAGTTACCAACCCTGGCTAGATCCCAATAGAGCTCGTGGTAGCCGTTGGAGCTAGAGAAGTGAGTCTCGAGACGCCGTGGGGAGGCCGGTGCCACCTGGTAAGAGCTGAGGGACGAGGGGCCAAAAGAAAAGGGGGCCGTAACTGAGAGTCTTTACCCGAGTCGGATCCGCAGGCATGCATGTAGAAATAAGGCTGATTGTGGTGATGTATAAATCTATATATGTGCATGTGTATGATTTTGAATGCATGAATATATATATTTAGATGTGAGATAAACTCTGTGAATCATGTGTGTCATGAATGTTGTTTGAATTGTATGAATTTGGTTACTTGAGAAAGGTTGAGTGATAGCAGGAGCGTGTACTGACGCTGATACCGAGTCTGTGAGTATCATTTTACATGTAAAAGCTCACCCCTGCAGTGGCCATTTTCAGTGAATGTCTCCCGTGAGGAGGATCAGAAGCAGAGCTGGAATGCTGGGCGGAGTACCGATGCATTTCGAAGGTTTAATTAAGGCGTTGCTAGATTAAGCCCGGACTGACTCATACCGGATGTTAATGTTTTTGGGGATGAATAGAATTTTACGGGCAAGGAGAAGTCCGATTTTGTATTGTAAATAGTGACGTGCACTCTTATGTATATATATGGATGTATGGTTTTGGTGTGTGTGATGCTATGTGCTGCCTTGTTTCCTAATTATGCTTTAATAGATACGCAGGGACAGTCTGATTGAGCAGGTTATAGCTAAGTCCGAATGAACCGAGAATTGTCTTAGGAAATTTTATGTCGGATACGCTGGGCGGAGTCGTACCCCGCCTGAAGTATGGAAGCAATCCGTCCAAGCGAGAGGACTCGCGTTGGAGCGATGTAGTTGTTAGAGTGGGACACCGTCCAATTATCCTTCCTATTCGTTGTGATACTAACGCAATCCGGACCTCGATGTTGACCCCGAATTGGTCGTTATGGCTAAGTCCGCCCTGGCGTTGTCATACTTAGTTGAGCTGGGCGGAATAGGTTTAGATCCCTCCTTTCTCCACAACCTATTAACGTATATGTACCCTGTAACTTCTCATTTTTCTGAGTGAAAGGCGAGTGTGAGGATTTACTTAGTGAACCCTTGTCCATACCCGATGGAGGAAATTAACTTGTAGTTGTGTTAAAGAGGCGTTATGTAGATTTCGTTTAGGCGGCGTCTTACCTCGCCCAAGTATCTAGGACAGCCCGCCCAAGATAGATATACCCCGCCTAGCTAAGTAGGATGATTCTAACTTCGCCTTTCCACCAAATGCTACGCGTGTGAATGTATTAACATATTTCCCTTATCTATTTCTCCTGTTGAGTGACCAGTAATTCTCGAAGGGAAGCCTCAGTGCGAAATCTCCTCTATCCGCTGCTGTATTACCATACTCCGCCTGGACGGTGTAAGACCCCGTCCGAGCGAATAAACGGTGTTGTGCAATCCGCCCTAGTGTTGGTACGTTACGATAAACCCATCGAGCCGGCCCCAGTTTTAGTTTCCCTGTAGGTTGCTATGTGCGTGTGAAGGCTTTTCGTTCTTCCCTTGCCTGCTCCCTCATATATCGAATAATACGGGACTGTTTTGTGAAAAAATTTTCTGATATTTTGTTTGGAAAATTTTTTTTTTTTTAGTTGCAATTAATTAGGGTGTTACATTTTGGTATCAGAGCGGACCGAAAAGTCCAAGGCCAAAGTATGCTTACCAAGTGTAAGCGGTGGTGTTTGTGTCTTTTGATTGAATGGTTGAAATTGTTCTGATGCTGGTTGACCTGATTGATGATTGTCTTGAAGACAAGGGGTTGTTTTCCCCTAGTCCGATTGTGTGTATGACTTAGGCGAATGACATAATGTGCTAAGTTATTAATTGTTGGACTAATAACCAGATCGGTAGTAAGTGGCTCCGTATACTTATCCTTAAATGACAATTTCAGGATAAGGAATGGCGCATCGTCAAAGTATGGAGGCTATAGCCACAGCATTCCAACGCTTTGCTGATGTGTTTGAAAGGCAAGGCCAAACTCAACCTGAGGATGGCCATGTGCTGGACCGCTTCCTGAAAAGGAAGCCGAGTGAGTTCTTAGGAGGACGGAACCCTGAGGCGGCGTTCAAGTGGACTCAGGAATTAGAGAGAATTTTTAGGGGTCTTCACTGTACCGAACCCCAGAAGGTGGAATGCGCGGTGTATATGCTGCGAGATGAAGCGGAGAATTGGTGGAAGATAGCCAGGAGCCGATTCCCCGAAGATGACAATCAACTGACGTGGAACGATTTCAAGGCCTACTTCCTAGACAAATACTTTCCCGACACAGTAAGGAGTCGGAAAGAGCTGGAGTTTATGGAGTTAAAACAGGGTTCCATGACTGTGGAAGAATACGCGACCAGATTTGAAGAATTGTGCCTATTCTATCCGCCCTTCCAGCAGCCGGGAACGGAGCACTCCAAGTGTCTTAAGTTTGAGAACGGACTGAGATCGGATATCAAGAGGGCCTGCAGATACCATGAAATCCGGAGTTTCCCTGCCTTAGTGAACAAGTGTAGAATATTCGAAGAGGATGATAGGGCCCATTCGGGCCAGTGCAGCAGAGCCAACCAACACCTGAGGCCTTAGCAATCACGTTTCAAGAGGCCAGGGAACGTGAGGAGGAATGAACCCTTCACCAGATATCAGAACCATAATGACCGAGGGAGACAGATGAGTGGGCGACCAAGGTATGGCGGATGCTTTAAATGTGGCGGTGATCATTTTGCTAAGGAATGCAATGATATAAATGTTAAATGCTACCACTGCGGAGAGAAGGGACACGTTCGCCCGGACTGCCCCCAACTCCGCCAGGCAAACACCAATGTGCGTCAAGGAGGATTTCAAGATCGAACCAGAGTGAATGATAACCAACGACCTGGTGGCAGAGGCAACGGAGCCAGAGGAAATATGATGCATGCCCCGAACAATCGAGAGAGGAACACTGGCCCAACAGCGACAGGAAGGATCTACACCATCAATGCAGAGGATGTTGCACCAGCAAACGATCTAGTACAATGTAAGTGCTCACTTGGAATGAACACGCTTAATGTTGTTTTCGATTCGGGGGCAACCTATTCTTTTATAGCTGATGAGTGCGTGAAACGGTTGAAGCTACCAACTGTGTCTATGAACCGGACTTTAGAAGTGGCCAGCCCCACTGGCCCTAGTGTGTTCACATCGTCAATATGTAAAAATGTAGCATTTGAGTTGTATGATCGGAGTTTCACCTTCGATCTGATTTGCATGCCCTTAAAGGGTCTTGATATTGTGCTTGGAATAGATTGGCTTTCAGCCAATAAGGTATTAGTAGATTGTAGAAACCGAGAGATAGTTTTCCCAAAACAGCCCACTGAAGGTGGCACGGCACTAGGTATAACCCAACTATTTATGATGCTTTGTCTAACCAAAGATGAGAATGAGCCCCTAGTGAACGAAATTCCGGTTGTCTGCGAATTCCCAGAAGTGTTCCCAGAGGACGTCCCGAGTGTACCTCCCCATAGAGAAGTTGAATTCTCTATAGACTTGATCCCTGGAGCCGAACCGGTCTCCAGTGCACCCTACAGAATGTCCTCAACTGAATTGGTAGAGTTGAAGAAACAAGTGGATGAGTTACTTGAGAAGCAGTTCATTAGACCAAGCGTGTCACCATGGGGCGCACCTGTGCTACTTGTTAAGAAGAAGGATGGCAGCATGAGACTTTGTATAGATTATCGACAGCTTAACAAACTCACAATCAAGAATCGATACCCACTGCCTAGAATTGATGATTTAATTGACCAGCTGCGTGGAGCCTCAGTCTTCTCAAAAATCGACTTACGATCGGGATATCACCAAATCCGAGTGAAGGACTCGGACATTCCTAAAACTGCCTTTAGGACTAGGTATGGTCACTATGAGTATGTAGTGATGCCGTTCGGTGTGACAAACGCCCCTGCTGTTTTCATGAATTACATGAACAGCATATTCCATTCCTTCTTAGATCGGTTTGTTGTTGTCTTCATCGATGATATTCTAGTTTATTCTAAGACATCTGAGGAGCATGAAGGACATCTCAGGGCGGTACTCCGAGTGTTGAAGGAGAAGCAATTGTTTGCAAAGCTTTCAAAGTGCGAATTTTGGATGGATGAGATCCACTTCCTCGGGCATGTGATCTCCAAGCGAGGCGTCTCGGTGGATCCTGCGAAGGTAGCTGCTGTAATGGCATGGGAGAGGCCCAGATCGATCTCAGAAATAAGGAGTTTTATGGGCTTGGCAGGTTATTATAGAAGGTTCATCGAAGGTTTTTCTAAGTTGGCATTACCTCTGACTAAATTGACTCGGAAGAACGTTCCTTTTGTATGGAGTCCGGAGTGTGAGAGCAGCTTCCAAGAGCTGAAGAATAAGTTGACAACTGCTCCGGTGTTAGCATTACCTGAGTTACGAGAAAGCTTCGTGGTCTATTGTGACGCGTCCGGACTCGGATTAGGGTGTGTACTCATGCAGAAAGATCGAGTGATAGCATATGCCTCTCGACAATTGAGACCCCACGAACAACATTATCCGACCCATGACTTGGAGTTGGCAGCAGTAGTTTTTGCATTGAAAATCTGGAGGCATTACTTGTACGGATCCAAATTTGAAGTGTACAGCGATCATAAGAGCCTTAAATACCTATTCGACCAGAAGGAGCTGAACATGAGGCAGAGAAGATGGATTGAGTTTTTGAAGGACTATGATTTCGAGTTGAAATACCACCCAGGTAAGGCAAATGTCGTAGCAGACGCATTGAGCCGAAAATCCCTCCACATAGCACCCATGATGGCAAAAGAAGTTGAGTTGTTGGAGCGGTTCCGAGACATGAACTTGCATGTTGACGCCCCTTCCTCTCAGAAGATGACAATCGGTACGTTGAGGATTGCCAACGAATTCTTAAAATCCGTGTATGAACAGCAACAGGCGGACTCTTACCTAGCTGAAATGAAGGAAATTCAGGCTAAAGGAAAGGATTTATCCTTGGCAGAAGGGTCAGATGGGATCTTCCGGGTGAGAAACAGAATATACATACCAAGTGAAGGAAAATTGAGAAGAATGGTGCTTGATGAAGCCCACAAAAGCCTACTCAGCATTCACCCAGGAACCACGAAGATGTACCACGACTTGAGGAGACAGTTTTGGTGGCCCGGACTAAAGAAGGATGTGGCGGAGTACGTGGCCCGGTGTATCACTTGTCAGAAATCGAAGGTAGAGCACCAAAAACCATACGGTGCAATGCAGCCTCTAGAAATCCCCGTGTGGAAATGGGACTCAATTGCGATGGATTTTATCATGGGATTACCCAAAAACCGAACGGGCCATGATGCCATTTGGGTCATTGTTGACAGATTGACGAAGAGTGCACACTTCTTACCTGTAAATATGAAGTACCCATTGCATAAATTGGCTCGAATCTACATTCAAGAAGTTATTCGACTGCATGGCATACCTACTTCCATCGTCTCAGATAGGGACCCTAGATTTACGTCCAGGTTTTGGACCACCATGCATCAAGAACTGGGGACGAAGCTTTGGCTTAGTTCTGCTTACCACCCCCAATCGGATGGACAATCCGAGCGAACGATTCAGAGTCTAGAAGACTTATTGAGAGCGTGTGTGTTAGAGTACGGTGGGGACTGGGAGCAGTACCTTCCCTTGATCGAGTTTACGTACAACAACAGCCATCATCACAGCATTGGCATGGCACCTTACGAGGCATTATATGGGCGTAGATGCCGAACCCCACTCTGCTGGTCGGAAACGGGTGAAAGTCTACTATTGGGACCAGACATCGTGAAGCAAACCACAGAACAGATCCGAGTAATAAGGGAGAAGATGAAAGCATCACAAGACAGGCAGAAGAGCTACCATGACAAGCGCATCAAGCCATTGGAATTTTCAGTCGGAGATCGGGTGTTTCTGAGAACCTCTCCGAGTAAAGGAGTTGGACGAGCCTTAAAAAGTGGGAAGTTAAGCCCTCGCTACATCGGACCTTATGAGGTAGTAGAACGGATTGGCTCCGTGGCATACCGCCTCGCGTTACCAACTCACTTGTCCCGATTACACAACGTTTTTCATGTGTCTCAGCTAAGGAAGTATTTGCATGACCCCAGCCACACGATGCCTGACGACGAGGTAGAGATCAAGGAAGACCTAACCACTGTGACTACACCGGTTGGAATCGTGGATCAATCGGTAAAACGCTTAAGGAACAAGAACGTAAGGTTGGTTAAGGTGGAGTGGCAGCAAGGCAAGATCACCTCCTACACGTGGGAACGCGAAGACGCCATGCGACAGCAGTACCCCGAATTGTTTACCTACGTAAGTACCAACTGAATTTCGGGGACGAAATTCTTTTTCAGTGGGGGAGAACTGTAACATCCCAGTTTTGAAATTAAATGTTGAATGAAGAATAAACCATTAAGACTTGTTTCTAACCAGGAAATAACTGTTAATTGCATTTAACTAAGTAGGTTTAAGCCATTAAAGTATAAAAAAAATGGTGATGGTCAGGGGATGGGGTGGAGTGCACGTGACTGCTGGGCACGCACTCTCCCATCCCACTCTTCTTTTACTGTGCGCATGCACATATATATATATATGTAAGCGTGAGCCCTTGGCAGAGAAAAAACGCACTTGCTATTTCTTCAGACTCTCTCCTCCGTCACTTCATCCTCTACTTCCTCTCTTCGTCTCCATCTTTCTTCTTCTTCTATCTTACTCTTCGCTCCTGGAGATCTTGATTCCAGTACTGAAGAACGAACCACATTTCATCCCAGAATCAGGCGCAGAATACGACAAAGCCAAGGAAGACCGGACGAACCAGGAGAAGGACATCGGACCCAACAACAAGAACGAAAAAGGTTTCTGAGGATTCTTCTAAAGGTAGGGGGCGCTTGCATGTCGAATGCATGGTCTAAGAACGGTACCGGATGAATGTATTGCTGAATGCGGGTATGTGTGTGCATGTTTTTATAATCATTAGAACTGATGCTGTGCATGTGTGCATGTATTCACAATTACTAAAACTGATGCATGATTTGAGATTCTGATAGTGATCTTCGTGGCGATGGCGTAGTCTGCTCGTGGATGAGAATGATGGATCTATTTTGTTGTCACTATGAAAAGTATGTATGTGCATGTTCTTAATTGGATTGCTCAATGTTGTTAGTCTGATGACCGATTGTAACATGCGCTGGTATGACTGACTGAATGATGACGAGTAGTGGAGGATATTCGTTCTTACTTAATGACTACGGTAATGTGTTCATGGCGCGATGATGTGTAATAATGAATGTGTTAGTTGCATGAGTAAGAGTGGGGTGACCCATGGAAGGTCAAGAACCCCAAGGGAAATGACTTCCAGTTACCAACCCTGGCTAGATCCCAATAGAGCTCGTGGTAGCCGTTGGAGCTAGAGAAGTGAGTCTCGAGACGCCGTGGGGAGGCCGGTGCCACCTGGTAAGAGCTGAGGGATGAGGGGCCAAAAGAAAAGGGGGCCGTAACTGAGAGTCTTTACCCGAGTCGGATCCGCAGGCATGCATGTAGAAATAAGGCTGATTGTGGTGATGTATAAATCTATATATGTGCATGTGTATGATTTTGAATGCATGAATATATATATTTAGATGTGAGATAAACTCTGTGAATCATGTGTGTCATGAATGTTGTTTGAATTGTATGAATTTGGTTACTTGAGAAAGGTTGAGTGATAGCAGGAGCGTGTACTGACGCTGATACCGAGTCTGTGAGTATCATTTTACATGTAAAAGCTCACCCCTGCAGTGGCCATTTTCAGTGAATGTCTCCCGTGAGGAGGATCAGAAGCAGAGCTGGAATGCTGGGCGGAGTGCCGATGCATTTCGAAGGTTTAATTAAGGCGTTGCTAGATTAAGCCCGGACTGACTCATACCGGATGTTAATGTTTTTGGGGATGAATAGAATTTTACGGGCAAGGAGAAGTCCGATTTTGTATTGTAAATAGTGACGTGCACTCTTATGTATATATATGGATGTATGGTTTTGGTGTGTGTGATGCTATGTGCTGCCTTGTTTCCTAATTATGCTTTAATAGATACGCAGGGACAGTCTGATTGAGCAGGTTATAGCTAAGTCCGAATGAACCGAGAATTGTCTTAGGAAATTTTATGTCGGATACGCTGGGCGGAGTCGTACCCCGCCTGAAGTATGGAAGCAATCCGTCCAAGCGAGAGGACTCGCGTTGGAGCGATGTAGTTGTTAGAGTGGGACACCGTCCAATTATCCTTCCTATTCGTTGTGATACTAACGCAATCCGGACCTCGATGTTGACCCCGAATTGGTCGTTATGGCTAAGTCCGCCCTGGCGTCGTCATACTTAGTTGAGCTGGGCGGAATAGGTTCAGATCCCTCATTTCTCCACAACCTATTAACGTATATGTACCCTGTAACTTCTCATTTTTCTGAGTGAAAGGCGAGTGTGAGGATTTACTTAGTGAACCCTTGTCCATACCCGATGGAGGAAATTAACTTGTAGTTGTGTTAAAGAGGCGTTATGTAGATTTCGTTTAGGCGGCGTCTTACCTCGCCCAAGTATCTAGGACAGCCCGCCCAAGATAGATATACCCCGCCTAGCTAAGTAGGATGATTCTAACTTCGCCTTTCCACCAAATGCTACGCGTGTGAATGTATTAACATATTTCCCTTATCTATTTCTCCTGTTGAGTGACCAGTAATTCTCGAAGGGAAGCCTCAGTGCGAAATCTCCTCTATCCGCTGCTGTATTACCATACTCCGCCTGGACGGTGTAAGACCCCGTCCGAGCGAATAAACGGTGTTGTGCAATCCGCCCTAGTGTTGGTATGTTACGATAAACCCATCGAGCCGGCCCCAGTTTTAGTTTCCCTGTAGGTTGCTATGTGCGTGTGAAGGCTTTTCGTTCTTCCCTTGCCTGCTCCCTCATATATCGAATAATACGGGACTGTTTTGTGAAAAAATTTTCTGATATTTTGTTTGGAAAATTTTTTTTTTTTTAGTTGCAATTAATTAGGGTGTTACACTACAGCTCACTGTGTGGTTACCTGAATGCCCCTCGATTATAGTGCTATGATTCATTGAGTGGGTTATCCTTGGAACTATGATTTGTCTATTGATTAAGACAGATCAGTATAGCATATTTTTATTTGAAATGAATGATTTTAAAAGTCCATGTCATACATATATACATTTGGAAACTCTTTGAGTTATACCTAGTGATGGAGTCTCGGTGATATATCTGAAGATGTATGATTATAATCCTTAAAAGCCTTATGCTTATTGTATTGCAAGATGAATAATTTAATTTGTTATGAAAAAGCTTTAACACTTAATGATACAAGTATATGTATGGATTTGGTTACTTATTATAGTTTTAGTAAATCTTGTGTTGAATGACCTATTGTATTATGGCATTTGGTTATAACCCATGTGGTATTTCTATTTATTGTTTTAAGTGGTACTCATCCCTTTACTTGTGGTTTTAGTGAATTTCCAAGAGGGTAATGATAATGCCACCTAGTGAGCCTGGAGTGTTGAGTTCAATGTAATGCCATGAGGAGAAATTATGTGGTTGATGATTTTGATGTGATGAAAATTCATCGGATAATGATTTTTATGGCAAGCACACCGATCATTAAAAAGTAATATATTTGTATCCCACGAGGATTGCGTTAAGTACCAAAATCTTAAAGAGTCTCTAGCTGAACCTCACAGCAAAGCCAATAAAGTCTTGCAGTTTCTTGAATTTTATATCGTTTTTATGAATTTTCATATAGTAGTGTCACAAGTAGAATTAAGTCAGCAATTAATCTATACTAAACACACAGATTGGAATTAATCTCAGCATACAACTTCACTTAAATCCTAATGATAATAGTTTCAGATTCAATTAAAGCATGGTTCAATCTCACAGATGAATAACTCTTAACTCCTTAGGTAATTATTGATAACTCAACACAAAATAATCCTAATTTCTTAGGTATCAGTTCATGTTATAGCCAATTGCAAAGTTAAAGGGAACCCTAGCTATTCACCTAATTCCTTAGGCATGAAACAACTAGGTTAGGAAGTGTAATCTGAAGCTCTCACCATGATTCCTCTCTAGTGATTGCTTCTAAATAAGCCTTGGATTTCCCAATCCAAGAGGTGTGACCTAATAATTCCAATGTTCAGAACTTGCTTCAGTTGAATCCTCCACTCCAATTAATTGAATCTTAGCTTGTTGCAACTTTAATCAATCCCAATCCTAGGGAATTAAGCACTTATGGAGGAGAACAAAATTGGATACAGAGAATGAAGGTTAGGGATGAGAGAATTTAGAGAGAGAAGACCTAGAGAGATGAGAGAAATCTGAGAAGTGAAATTAGATCTGAAAAGTTAGTTAGTTAATCCTTTATAATGTAGCTATATATAGTTTTCCTAGGCTTACTAAAAATACTAAATTAAATAATTGCAAAGAATACAATTAATTAAGAGATACAAAATAAATAAATAACTTAAGTTAATAAGATTACAACATGACAATTCTGAAAATAAAATAGCAATTAAGTGGACCAGTCACTAGGCGTAGACACACTGGCTATGGGCGTAGGCACGCTGCTGGGTTTCTTTGGAAGCAGCAGCTAGGCGTACGTACGCTAGTTCTGGGTGTGGGCACGTTGGGCTTCTGGTGCTGGGTCTGATGGTGGATGTACCTTGGGCGTAGGGATGCCGGTGCCTAGTGTAGGTACGCGTGAGGTTTGGCAGATGTCTAGTGTAAGCACGCTCTCCCTCAGTGTAGTTACGCATAGTTGAAAGTGTTGAACTCATGGTAAGCGTACCTATGTTGTATGTGAGTGTGGGTACGCTAGCTTGCTGCGTTGGCACATTATTAGAATGCGTGGTTCCTGCTTGGTGCTGAGATAGTGAGCGTGCTTACGCCAAGGTCTAGAGTAGGTACGCTGGTTGACTGGGACAGCACCTGAAATCACAATTTCCTTTCACTAGATTAATTTGACACTTTAAAATACAATTAATTTGACACTTTAAATTATTAAAATACAATTAAAAATAATACTAATAAATAAGTGTTTTCAAGACTTATCATGATGTTGATGATATTACTTTGTAGAGCCTTGTAATGGCTTAGTGTGTATATGTGTACATATACATTTATAGATATAAATGTTGATGATTTTGAATCCTTGGTAGTTTTGATATAGTTTGGGATTATGATAAAGATTGTGTAGATGCGTATGTGAATAGTTGTGTGATTGATTTTTAGTATGCATTTGCAATGTTGACTCAGTATATATGTGTGATAATGTAGTTATGTAAGACCATGCTTTGATGCCCAGATTCTTGCTTAGGAACTTGTATATTTATGATAGATACGTTTTGGATATGATACTAGGCCTAGAATGTTAAGGTCAATATAGATATAATGATAAATGTGTCCTAAGTATAAATAGCGACAAGTTGTGATGTTGTGTTGTGGGAAATTCATGCTAATTAGGTGGAATCAATCAAGCAACTGGATAGCTGAAATTCTAATCTAGGAGGTTTCTAAACCTCTAAAGGCTTGACATAGGTTGCACTTAGTATTTGAAACATGTTGGGTTGTTTTTGTTGTAATTGGAATTGGTTTAGATATTCTTAGGCATGCCATTGGCTAGGAAATGGTCATGTTGTGTTTTTCCACATAATTCCTTCATTCCTTGGGCTTTTTGAGTGCAGTCAATTCTGATAGGTCTTAAATAGTGTGATTGTACTTGTTTTCAAGTTTGGTGTCATTTGGAGTTGAAATGATTAAGTTAAGGGGTCCGGACGTTGGTCCGAGCACTAAATTTTGTAGAATTTCCGCATTCTGATATGGTGTAATTGATTACACCACTCCTTGTAATCGATTAGCACCATTATGTGATCCTGGTAATCGATTACAGCCTCCTGTAATTGATTAAATATTAACCAAGTGGCCTCAATGACTCAAGAAGGTAATATCAAATGAAGTAAGTAAATAAAGCAAGTAAATAACTAGAAAATAAATAGAGATACGAAAGAGAGAGATTGTGATATGCTCTAATTCTTATCCTGGTTCGGTTCCCCTACGTCCAGGCCTCAAGTAAATTTTCTTGAGATTTTCCACTAACAAGAATTTGAGATTTACAAGATGAGCAAATAAAAGTCTCTTGATTTCCCTACCAAGAACTTATCCCTCACTCTTTTATCTTTCTTACAATTCTTACCCAAACAACTCCAAAGGCTACAACCTTGCCTTTGTTACAATGTTCTAACCTAATTTGTGTATGAGTAAAACAAAAACTTTCAACTTCCCTTATAATGAAAAACAAAACAAGAGAAGAAGTTATGTGATGATGATCATGAGATGTAGCTCTCTTTATAGAGAAGAATTTGCAAAGATAAAGCGTTTTAGAAAACTCTCTTGATATGGTAGAATAGAAATTTAAAGCTTTAAACAATTAGATCAACTCAAGAAATGAAGAACAATTTCACAAATTATAAGCGTAGAAGAAGTTGATTAAATAGAACTATAGCTCTCCTTTGATAAGATAAATTTAAAATTAAAGCACAAAGAGAATGAACTTAACTCTCAATAATGTAGCTCTCTTCTAGAGTAAAATATGAAGTTAAAAAGCATAGAAAAACAAACTTTGCTCCTTGAAAACGTGTGAGAAAGAATAAGAAAGTTCAATGCATATGAGTCATTTCCAATAAAGCCTTAGGCCTCTATTTATAGAGTTCAAATTTGAAAAACTAGCCGTTATAATCTAAAAATCGAATTTGATTCTTTGGCAAAATATCCCTTAATATTAGCAAAGTTGAGAATTGGTCAAACAACAAAGAGTAATCGATTAGCAACGTTCTGATTTGATTTTAAAACTTCTAGATTCATCTTAATCGATTACCTTAATCGATTAGCAAGACTTTGTTTTTAATTAAAAATGTATCAGGTTTGCCTTAATCGATTACCTTAATCGATTAACAACGTTCTGTTTTAATTAAAACTAGTCCAGATTCACCTTAATCGATTAGCAACATTCTAATTTGATTTTAAAACTTCCAGATTCATCTTAATCGATTACCTTAATCAATTTGCAAGACTCTATTTTTAATTAAAAACGTATCAGGTTTGCCTTAATCGATTAACAATGTTCTGTTTTAATTAAAACTAGTCCAGATTCACCTTAATCAATTAGCTTATTCGATTAGCTCTTTTTCAAATAATTTTAAAATTTATTTTGTGAGGCTTAATCGAAAAGCTTAATGGATTACCTTGTATCTAATCGATTATCTTATTCAATTTCTGGAGTGCTAATTTAAGATTCTCATTTTTTTAATCTTTTTGAAACATATTTTAGAATCATCAAAACTTGGATAATAAAAATTCTATTTATCAAATCTCCCTCTATTTGATATATTATTATGAACAATTACATTAGGTGCATTCTGTGATCCCTATAATCGATTACCAGCTTGGTGTGTAATCGATTACTAGGTTTAGACTGATTGATTACTATCTCCCATAATCGATTAATATCATTCTGTTAGTCTAGTAATTGATTATAGGTTCCACGTAATTGATTACCAGAGCTAATCAATGGGGTTTTGACTGACTTAGAGTAACGTGGGCTTTTGTCTCCGTCGGTTATTCTCGAAGGCGTTCTAAACGTGAAAAATTTACTCCGTTTTTACCAAACCCTGGGATAAATATGTGAAATTAATAAGGGGGTGTCACAAATTTGATATTTTATTATGTTAATTAATTAATTAATAATATTTTACGAAATATAAAATGGTATGAATGAATAAAGACAAACATATTAGACATATTCAACAGATATTTTATTAATAGAGGTGAATTAAATGAATAACTATAAATTTATAATTTATTGTATTTTTAGTCTAAATATTCACAAATTAACATATCAAGATTGATTGTGAATTAAAACATATTAATTATTATTAATTTGACCATTTGTTTGATTTTTTATTACATTGTCCAGAAAAGTTAATCGGACTTGCTATATTATATTAATTAACTAATAAAATTTTAAGTAATTTAAAATATTTTTAATGAATAGAGATGAAAATATTATTTAGATTCAATAAATATAAATTATTATTAGAGATAGATTGAATGAGTTATTATAATTTTATAATTTATTTTATTATTTTAGTCGAAAGGTTCACAAATTAATATGAACATGAGGTGATAGTTTTTATTATATATAGATGATAATTTGATTGAAATCATGAAACTAAAAAATGTGGATAATAATTTTTTTAGGGTTTTTGCTTGGATGCCCTAAGAAAATTGAAGGCTCCAAAGCGTTATTTGAGCAACGGGAACAGAAGACGGTTCAATAGTCAATGCGTTTGATCCTATAACCTATGGTAGATGTAAAAAAAAGTTTCACCACTACTTAACACATTTAAGAAATATAATACAATCATATATTGTTTATTATATTCATAGATGGTATATCCATTAATAAAATTTATTTACAAAATAAACATTTCCTCTTTTTTGTTCATTAATTTTAATTTTTATTTTTATACTGAATGAAAAAAGAAAAGAATGTTTATTTTGTAATTAGATTTTATTAACAAATATTTAAATTTGTTAAGTAGCTTAGTGATGGGACTCTTCTTTTATCTTCCATGTGTTATATGATCAATTCACACTCAAAATTTGGTGAAGGCATTCAAGAAAAACTCTTTTTCTAGACATGACTAGTGCCAATTGTTACACTTAATAATTTTTATAAAAGTGATATTTTTTGTAACATCTCAATTTTTAAATATTGGTTAAATTTTATTAATGTAATAATTGATTGGAGTTGTTAGTTAAATTAAAAGGGCTACGTTAATTTTTGAAATTTATTTGGTTAAGTTAAAATTACCAAATTAGTTTTAGAAATTAACCAAATAGGCAAAATGACCATTTTACCCTTAATGCTTAAATTAAAATTCAATCCCTCACTTCTACTTTTTCTCACACATGCATTAAAAGAGAAAAGAAAGAAAGCTCATTCTTCTCCTACCCACGGCTTCACCATTTCCATCATCTTCTTTATCCTCCACTAAGGCCAAGGAAAACATCAAGGGCTTCTTCCTCTTCTCCTCATTCTTCCTAGGGCATGCATGGTTCTTCATTTTCCATTTGATAAAGGTGAGGTTTCAAGAACCCACTTGTGAAATTGGTTCTATTTCTCGGTTCCCGTCTTCAATTCAATGGCTATAGCTGTAACCTCACTTTAATTAATTATCATATTTTAGGAGAATTTAAATGGGGCATGACTTAATTTTGACGGCTCTTAATTAATCAATTAATTAGTTATTTAATTAATTATTCGAGGATTGATAAATTAATTATTTTAAAGCGACTTATTACGTAAAGGGGTTAACCAGGTTGATGTTTTAAAATTAAATCAATAGGGTATTCAGTTTTGGTTGTTTACCAAAAGGGTTACAGGACACTACAAGAAAATTAAGAATTAGCTATGAAAGTTAGCGAGCAAATTTTTTCCTAGCTAAGTTGTAGCTAAAAAGTGAAAAAATAGCGAGGATTTTACAAGGAGTTAAAATTTCTTGTAATAATTTCAATTTTTAGTTTTGTAAAAATTGGTGAGTATCTAGTGAAGGTATAACAAGGAAATTTCTCTAGCAACATTTAATTTTGTCGCTAACCTGTTAACTACAAAATATTTCCCTAGCCAAAGTACGGTAATATTTTTTTCTTTTTGCTTTTTACTTTTTGCTATTAGAATTGTCTAGCTAATTCTTAACAATGTTACTTTTTTAAAATAATATTATTTATTATAAAATTATGCAAGAAAGATGTCAATTTTAGCTATGAAATTTAACGAGGACAAGTTTTCCTCACAAATTAATAGTTAATTAGTGAAGTAATTGCTAGACCATTCTCTCGCAACATTTAATTTTATCGCTAAATTGTTAGCTACAAAATATTTCCCTAGCTAGCTCATTATAAGAATTTTGCTACAACAATGGTCGTCGCTAAATTGTTTCTAATTAGCAAAGCATAAGTGACCAAGTTCTGAAGGTGTTATAATCTCTCGCAACTTTCACAAGATGTTGGATTTCTTAAATTTGATAGATTTTAGTGAGAAAATAGTGTGGATATTGTTTGTCACAAATACTATTTCCTAGCTAACCATTTTTGCTACAAGATTTTCCCTCGCTATTTTAATATTTAAATTTTCATTATCTCCATCCTGTATCTTTGAGATTCCTCCCTTTACAAAAAAATAACAATTACAAATTGATACATATTTTATTAACAAGGAAAACAAATAAATATTTTTATAATGGATAGAATTACACCCACCACCACTATCTTTCTCTTCCTCTCTTTCACTTCACTTTCTCTTTAACTCACTCACCATCTTTATCTTTCTTTCTTCACTTTCCACTCTTCCATTTCCCTCTTTATCTCATAACACCCTCTCTCTTTCTCATTTTCCTTTCCTCATTATCTATCTCATGCCACTCTCTCCCTCTCTAGCTTCACTCCATCTTCCTCTCCATCACATCATCGAGACCGAACTCTCCTTGCTCCAACATCACCATCTCTTCCTTTTTTATCATTACCTCACAACCTTCCTATCTTTTTAAGCCATCACCATTTATTTTCTTCTCCTTTACCACAACACCATCTTCACCGTGCCACCCTCTCTATCTCACCATCACCATCACCATCATTTTCCTCCTTCTTTGTTACTAAAAAGATGAGCCACCCTTCTTGCTCCAGCATCATCATTTTCGATCTTACTCTATAAAGGTATATACATGCATGCATAATCCCATTCCCATTTTCCCTTGCATATATTTTGATCCATTTTGTCTTGGTATACATGGTTTTCGTTTCCCCTCGGATACATGGATCTATCCTCTATTACCCTTACATCCATTGTTCTATCACACATTCCCTTTTGCATGTAATGACCTTGATTTCTCCTTTTTTTTAGCTTGGTTGTGTGCCCCTTTGAGGGAAAGATGAAGATCAGCTCTTAAAAACTTCATTTTTATAAGCCTAGAGTGGTCTGAGTGCGCATTCAAGAGTCATCAAAAGGATGTCGAAGCTGAGGTAGTTTTGATGTCCCGTCAACAAGTTTTGTAACCCTTGATAAGTATAATTCTTATCGAAACTCCATTGTTTTTGCATTGTGGCCTCGATTTTAGTGTGTTGGTGATTTATGGGTTACAAGGATATTTTTATGAATTTTTTTAGAATTTTTTGGATATAGGATATTGACATTTGAAGCAGAATCAAGAATCAACACTTTGTTCAGAAAGTCAGATAACTCTTTAAGGTATGTGTTGATGTACGAGGGAGTTTATCATTTGAGAAGCGAATAGGAATTTTTAATTCCGAGGTGAGTTTTGAAATTAAAAAGTTTACTTTGAATATTGATGCCTAAAAATATTTATTTTTATAAAATAAAAATATAGTTATTATTTATGTTTTGAATTATTGTTTATAAAAGGAAGCCTAGTATTTGATAAATGTCGATATTAATATTATGAGAATTTGATTCATGAAGTGTGCATTAAATATATTACTTGGTATGTGTTGTTGGCAATGGCCCATGATGGAGTTGATAATATTTTGGAAATGGGACTTTGTACTATGAAATCATATTTATGATGTAACACCTAGTGCTTGATACTGTTGATGATTGATTGATACCATTTCTATTGGAAAGTTATTGGCTACGCCCTGTGGTGGCGCTATATGTATGTTGAAGCCTGATATGCTGGTTATATGTTATTGATGATTCATTGTTAATGATATATATTATTGATGGTGTTAATGCCACTGGCTGTATGATTGATATGTATTGCTGAAAACAACCCATGTCAGTATTATGAATATGTTGATGACTATGTTATTTATGATAATGATGGCTCTATGAATTTGATTCAGAGTCTTTGTGGTGATGGTTATTGAGTTAATGAGGATTAAGGTTAAGGGCGCTAGGCCATGATGTTTGTTTTATAAAGTTACCCTCTGATTCATACACATGCATATTACATTGACTCATGACATCATATGTATTGGTTACTATAGTGTTTTAATTTGCTCAGCACTCAAATTTATTGTATGGGTCCGTTGATTATAACACTTAGATTTGTTGTGTGGTTATCAGGATATCAAACAAATAGTAACATTCAAAGTTGCTATGTGGATTATCTATTTTGGCACTCAGATTTGTCGTTAATGAAGCTGGATCCACATTGCATGCTTTTATGCATTTGTAAAGATATGATTTTGAAAGGCCATGGCATTCGATCATTTGCATTGAGAGAATAGAAACTTATGTATAGGTATTAGACGAATTGGAGGTACCTGGTGATGTTTGATGTTGAAATGATGATTAATCTAGTGGTGTTTGAAATTGAAATGATGAATTGATATATGGTTTGATGATTTATATGTCAATGTGTTATGATTGTGGTATACTAAATTATGTAACCTAGTAGGTAATTTTTATTTGTAAATTGCTATTTACTACTTTGAGTGAGACTCACCTTTCAACCTTCATTTTAATGAGTTTTTAGGGTGATAATGTCGCTTGGTGAGCTCAGAGATAGAGTAATGCAATGTCAAAGGAAAAATTTGTAATTAATCATTTTGTTGTGTGATTAAGGTGAATGTGTAATTAGTATGGTTTTGTTGATGTTTAAAGTTTGTGCCAAAGCCCTTCAATTGGCTTAAATTAGCAAACACATTTATGAGATTTTAATTGTTAGGTTTTGATATATATATATATATATATATATGCTTATATGTGAGGTCTAAGGTATGACTCTTCGATTGGCTTAAGATGGCAGGTATACACACATATGAGGTTTGATATCATATTTTAGTATGTGGAGTGATGCATGAAATATATTTATATGAATGCTAGTGGATAGGTATCTGACACCTCACTAGAGGTTTAGCTTGAGTCTTAAATGATTGTAAATGGACGTATAGTTGTGTTATGTAGGTAATACCCTGAGGTTGGTATTCCTTGGCTCCATATTCCTTTATTGTGTCATGACCTCTCTCTCTCATGTTTTCCCTATTTTCTATTGACCATTGGATAAAAGGAATTTGAAGGACTTTTGGGCAATGGCTTGGTGCATCAATTTAATCATTGGGTAATACCCAATTTTTACACATTTTCTCCCTCTTTCCCTTAAAAATTCAGTGCCTTCTCTTCTCCCCTCCACTCTCAAATGCTTTACTATATTCTCTCTTTTGTACTCCAATCATCCATCTCCCTCCATACCTCACTCTCTTCCAAAATCAACTTCTAATCCTTGATTTGTGAAGCAAAAATTGGACATTGGGGCTAGTCTTGGGTCATACCCTCTTCTTCCTTTTCCATTTTTATTTTTGCTTGGATCTTATGTCAAGAGGTAAGACCCATTGTCTTTAATGGCTTTTATTTGATGTTTTGAGGATGTTGAAGCTTGGTAATGGCGGTTTAGGTGTTATTGTGATAAACTAAGTACGTGGAAATGTAAAACCCTAGGTTGGAAGACATGGAGATTTGGTTCTTGATGTATGAATGGTGTTATATTAATTGGGGTTTGGTTATGCCTAAATGATGCATGAAAATAACTAAATGGTGTGGATTCTGATTGTTGGTGGAAACCTTTGGTTGGGTACCTATTGGGTTTTTGATAAAGGTTAAAGGGGAAATGTATTCAATTTGCCATTGGAATGAGTTGAGTGTATGACAATAAGTTTTGGATTGGTTTGGTTTAAGTTATTGATGTTTTGAGAATAGTAAAAGATGGTGAGAGTTGTATTATTGTTGTGGTTAGTTGGGACAATGAGAATGTGGCCTATTGAAGCTTTGGACATCCATTATGCATGTTGGGGGAGGTGTTTGATATGTTGGTGACTAATTATATTTTATTATGTCTTAGTGTTTGTATTGCAAAACACATAATGATTTATATTCATATACACGTGATCACGAAAGTTTTATTTTCATTGTTTCAAATATGGTAACTCATTCTGTGGCGCCCTTAATCCGGTAAATGATATAAAAGATATTAATATTTAGATGATGAAAATTAGGATAATTTTTTTGTAATTAAGAACAACTGTTGGAAGAAGAACACCACAAATAAAAACTTTAACATTTAACCTCAGACCTTTTAAAGACTTATCTCATTTATCATGATATGGGAAAGTATGTAGTTTAAACAAACGTTTACTTAGGACAATGAATTTCATGGTCACCATGCCAGTATTTACAAAATATATGAGTTAATTTAAGAGCAAGAGTGACTATGAGAAATGATCCACGTAAGCATAAGGTAATTTCCAAAAATTAATAAAAACATGTACATTCATATATACAAATATTCCATAATTAGAAGTATATACAATTAAATAGGGAAACATGTCAAAGAAGCGTTCTTTAAGAAATTAAGGATAAAAGATTGAAGTACAAGCATAGGGACCCAAGGAATATAAGCCCATTACAAAAAAATCTCATTTTAAGTCTTAGAAATATTGGGACATTTCATAAATATCACCTATTAGTCCAAAATTGAAAATCATAAAAAGTTGGGTTCAAACTCCTCTTAAATTTAAGTTTTACAATGCAGTGGGTCTGATATTTTATGTCTAATGAGAGTTAGGAAACTCTAATTGAGGTGAGAACAATTTTCTCACTTCCGTAACATAATTATCTAAAACTTTCATGAAGAAGTCAGAGGCCAAAAATGTAACATCCCTATTTTAATAAAAGTAACCGCGCAAAATAAAAAGCCATTTAAAATGACAAGTAAGATCTGTCCATTAATTACACTTAACAAAATTAACTAAAAAGAGTGAAGTGATTAGCGTTAGTGGGTACTGATGGGATTGGGTGACGTGAGCAGACTGCTCCTCACGTTTTCCCACCCCACCATTCCTTCCTTCATGCATGCGTTATAAGTGGACGATGGTTCTCCTTTCCATTCGTTCTTCAGAGTTCCCTGCGAATTCCTTCTTCTTCTCTTCTCCTTCTCTGCTCTCTATTTCATCCCCTGTTTCCGAAGACGAGTGACGGTGTTGCAGAGGAGTCAGAGCTCCCTCACACGAGTAGAAGAAGAGCGTCGAAGCAGAAACAGCCCTGCACCATTCGTGGCTAGCATTCCAGTAAAGGCTAAGCGAGCGGGAGCACTGAGTGAAGCAGCGAAGAAAGGAACCAACACCCAAGCAGAAAAGCCTCTCGGAGTCTCGTAGTTGGTAGGGGGAGTACCTTACATGTTAAATGCATGGATTATAATTTGGGTTTCGAGCATTGAAGCGATAGCTCTGCATCCTGTTGTATGATAATGCTTGCATGTGAAGTAACCGAGTGTGAGATAATTAAGAATGAGTGTTGCATGCTAGTATCGTCCTTGATGTTTGCATGTTATGTTGTGATTATTGGGAATGCGTTGTTGAATCTGTTCATATTCATATGATGCATGCGTTGATTAAGTTCTAACACTGTGGTATATTGATCACATGTTAACTTGAGTTGATGAAAACACCCATAGGAACTTGATATTAAATGACACCGACTGCATTAGATTGATATGCTGCTATAATGATAATTGCATGGAAGTTTGTATGTGCTAAATTAACATGCGGAGTCCTGAGAATGTGTGTTACCGACTGCATGTGAAATCTGTGTGATTGAATAAGAGGATGTGTGCAAAAGAATTCAATGCTGTGTGTTGAACCCGTGTGTGGCGCATGGGATGCGTTGTGCTAAGAGCACGTAGTGTGGGACACTACCATCGGTCATAAAGCGTGGGACGCTATGAAATCCTTGAGTAGGACTCAAGGTAGCCCTGAGTGGGACTCGGGCTGCCTGTGAACACCTCCGTTGGCGCTGAGAGCATTGGTGTCACCTGTGGGCAAACAGTTGGGTACCTGTAAAATGGCCAAGCAGCTGGGAGCTGAAATGATAGCTGAGAACTATGTACAAAAGGCTGAGAGCCTACGTTGCAACGTCAGGACCGATTACACACGAATGCGGAACCGAGTGAATGATTTGTGTATATTAACTGTTGATATCGTTGGAATTGATTATGCATGAGATGAGGAATGTATATATATATATATATCCATGTGCATGTGTTATTGATGCTAAGTAAAACCTGCCTTATGAATGTATGTTATATTCTCGGAGAGTTATGTATATATATATATGGCCGAGTGAGAATCAGGGATCCTGACTGTTAAATATTCCAGAGATTCATTCTGATTCACGGACCTTAGTATCATGCCACTGTTTGTTGTATGTTAATATTATTGAGTTGGTATGTGTAAGGGGCCGAGTGACAATTGGAGGTTCCTAATCGGTAAGGATCTTGTGTGTGCGTTCTGGTTGATCAGTTATACTCTGACCTTAATTACTGCTACGTGTGACTGTGTGTACATATATATATAGTTGTATAAATGTGAAACAACCTGAGTAAGTATCTATCATTTAAAATTTAAGATGCTCACCCCTGCCGTGGCAATTTCCTTTCAGTGAACATCTCTCGTAATGAGGATTGGAAGAGGAGCGGAAATGCCAGGTGAAGTATTGAAGCACTATGGAAATTTTATGACTGTACATATGCTGTATATAGTGTTCTGGGTTAAGCCTTGGCCGGCTCGTGTTTTGCTGTTAGTCTCTTATACAGAGTTGATTCTCTTAGAATGGGAACATCACAATGTGGTCGTAGATCCGTGATATACACTCCTATATATATATGCCTATGTTATGCCATGCTGCATGTCTGTTTTATGCTGTGAAATGCCTGGGTAACCTTTATATATACGTGTTCACATTCCCGAATGTGTAAGAAATAACATAATTTAACGTGTAGGAAGCTAATTTAGGGTCTAGAGGGTGAGTTTGTGACGCTGTCACCGAGTGGGGAAAGTTCAGACGTTTTGAGTGAGTGAAATCAGATAGCTTCGAGTGAGAGTTGACATAGAAGACTACCCCTAACAACGAGTTATTAGGGTCAAGGTTGAGAGTCTAAATACACGTTCCGAGTGGTTAATACAAGGATTTCCCCGAGCGTAGGATAATCAATGAACCCCGAGTGAGAATTTGCTGAGTGATGATTCTTCCGACTAGAGAGTGACCTCTTAGACTCTTGGGGACCCCCGCTGTAGTAAGCTGTTAGTGACAAAAGGATCCGAGTGAGTCTTAGCCTAGTAGAATGTTTAGAGTCGGAAGGATATGGTCACCGAGTGAAAATTAAGTAAAAATACCCCGAGTGACAAAAGGACGTAAAGATTACTCTGAGTGAGGAGTCCCATAGATCCTGAATGAGTGTTAGTGGGGGCCATGTCAGTATTATCTGTGTATGTGTTCTGATTGATGAAATCGTAGAATGAGTTACATTTTCCTAATGGGACTAGTAGGTGTAAGGGCCAAGTCCGAGTGAATCAGGTGATGAAATCCGAGTGCGGAATTACCGAGTGAAATGAGCGAATACTGAGTGAAGCTTTCGCTTGAGCGCGTGCGCGTTGCTATATGACCGCCTATGCGATTTCCCTTCTTCCGCTGTTAGTTCCTTGTAATTCTTTTGTACTCTCATTCTTCTTCCCCTCTCATTCCTTGCGGTGGCATTCTAGTTTAATTGTGGAAAAATTTTCCTCTGTTTTTCTCGTCTATGATTTGTTTAAATTAGGGTGTTACAAAAAATGTCATTAAGATACCCAAAAGAGCCAACAACAGCAAGGGAAAAGTAGTAGTTGAAAAAATCCTAATAGTGGCCAAACCATCGGCTGTGGTTTCACACCACTGGTGATGGTTGGCACTGTTTTGGACACCAAAACTCCTTTTTTACATGTTATAAGGCAGTTCTAACCACTGACTACGGTTGCAACCGCTGGCCGTGGAAGGCACTGCTGCAAGCACCATTCTGCAGCTTTTTGGTCCTTATGTTTTTGCCAACTTTGGGTCCCTTTTCACTAGGTTATTCAACTCAAATTTGCATGAAATTTTATACATAACTTACCTACCCTAATATGAATTATGTGGCCAAGGTTCAAGCCCAAATTCCATCCCAATCAAAATCTAAGCTATAAGGTAGTTTTATGAATATTTTGGGCATTTTACATGACATACCAGAATGCAGTTGGCTAAATTTTGGTCTAAACTCTCTATGGACCTATATTAACATATGTAAATATGACTTGCTCCAACAAGTCTCATCCAATAACTCATTTTCTAGATGAAGATATGCTATAGTGGCAATTCAAGCCTCTTTTAGCTAAACCAAGCATGCCAAATTGCAAACCAGGCCTATTTGGCTATAACCAACCGTGCAGACAAGTTTCCTTACATATATTATAGGTTGTAGGAAGCCTCTACATGAAGTCTTGTCCATTAAATGAAAATATGACTTGTCTATTTCCTTGTTTTACATTCAATTCACAATATTAATCCTACACAAGTCACATACTCATTCTCATAATATCATCATTCATTCATTGATATAGCATAACAATCAATGTATCATAAGTATCATTACACAATGTTAGATCATGACCAAAAATTAGCCTTCCAAAACACTAAGGTCTAATTTTCATACATGACCCACCAAAATTACACATCCAACATTATTCAATATTCAAATACATGACATGTATACATCTACATCATATGCTTCACAAAACAATTACCGGCCAATGCATTCCTATACAATTATTTTATGTTCTCCACCAAAACATTTAGTTCCTAAAACAAGATGCACCTCACCCCATGCATATCCTGCATCACAATGCTAAAAAGAGACAGAGAGCGAGTTATACATTCTAAGTGACGAATATGAATACATTTGTGATTATGTGTATATGCATACAACGACATGTATACGTTTCATCAATAACATCAATTATCATTATGGTTACATCATTTCAACAACATACATATATATATACCATGTTCATCAACCATAATCCATAACAAAGTATATACATAACATCATCATCATACATAAAGTCTTTTCTTTGTATTCATATTTTATTTGTTGTCTTTAGGTTGTCTTTCATCCATTTCAACCATCATCACAACTCATCCTCTTTTGGCATATCTCGATACTATATGCAAATGCTCTTAGGCTAATGCATATGCACAATGGAGTTAATATTAACCGCGGATCCAACTATGGGAATATAGAACACCAATTTGTGGGTTCAAGCATAGATATACAATCATGCCCCTACTGTAGTAGTAAAATGTATACACTTATCTCATCGTTTACATGCATATTATCATATTTTACTGGTACCAAACCGCATCACCCATCTTGCAACACCAGTCATTTTCACCATGACCGTGGTAAACAACATAAACAACATACGGTGTTGTAGGCCAACCATGAATTATACCATAGCAGCTGTGATCCACAAGACCATCGGGGACACCCGCTCCTCAAAGAGCCACCCCCACAGGGTCAACCATATGTAGCTCCTCGTAGCTAAGCATTGGTAGTTGTTATTTAAATGGCCTCAATACTCAAGAGGGGGGGTGAATTGAGTGTTTAAAAACTTTTACTTGGACTGCCTTTGAACTTGGTTCTTTATGTAACTCAAACAAGATATATGAGAATTTTGCAAGCAACTAGTATGCAACACACTTTGAATGGTTTGAATCAATGTATTGAACTACAAGAATCAAAGTAATCTTAACCAGGAAATGAGAAACTCAACAGAGTATTGGTTCAGTAATTTTAACAAGCAGTTTGTGTGCAAGTATAAGTTTCTTTTTGAATGGCAAGAACAATTCAAGTATTTAGCCTAGGCAAAACAACAAATAATTTATATGCACAATTAAGTAAAGAGTTCAAGGTTAAGAGAAATGCAAACCAATTTAATGAGTTCCACCAATCCGGTGTATGTCTCGCCTTCAAGCAACACACTTGAAGGATTCCACTATTGAAGATTTGAGATACAAGCTTTGAGCAATTGTCTCCTAGTGTCCCATACTCGAGAACCCAATTCTCACAATCAAAAGGGCACCCACCCAATCTCACAATCTCTCAATACCCAAAGGTTAAACCCCAACCTTTGTGACCACTTAACCTAGAGTGTATACCTTAGTATTTGGTGTTTGGCTTACAAGTGTTTACTCTCTCAATAGAGTGGATAAGCAATTGAAGGTTCTAACCAAATCTAATAGCTCTCTCAAGGAAAAGAGAGGATATGTAATTATAAGCTCAAAGTTTCAGAACAATGAAACTATACAAGAAAATGAACTCACTAAGCACAAATGCAAGCTTTGATTGATTGCTTCTTGTTGGTGTATTTTGTGCTTAAGTTAGAGATCCATTTATAGAGCCTTGGAGGTCTTCATAGCCGTTACATATTATGGTTCCAGCTTGTCTCTGTGTGTAGTGGGTTTTAGATCTATGTTTCCCACTAAAAATGACTTTTTAAAGATTTTTCCCACTTCTTGAATCGATTCATGCGTGTTTGAATTGATTCAAAGCATTCTATTTTGGCATTTTTGGACTTTCAGCAATGTGTGAATCGATTCAAGCTTCTGTGAATCAATTCAAGCCATTCTGTTTTGGTATTTTTGAGTTCCAGTAGCGTGTGAATCGATTCAAGCTCCTCTGAATTGATTCAGGACATTCTGTTTTGGTATTTTTGAAATTTCCAGGCCTTTGAATCGATTCCTGTGTGTTTAAATCGATTCAAGCAATGTTGTTTGGTGATTTCCATGCTTTTCGAGGCATTCTTGAAGTGTTTTGAGTCATGGTTCCTTTCCTTGTTCCTTATGCAACATTTTGTTGATTCTTTAATCATTTGGGTGCATGTTCTTCATGGTTTCTTGGATCTTTGATTTGAATTTTTCAAATCCCTTTGTGTCCTCTTTTGATTCGTTCATAGCTTCTTGATTTTTGATACTTGAATGTGATATTGAAAAAAATTTCTTGTTGAGCCTTTGTAATTATCAAAACCTATCCATAACATGCAAATACATTCTCACCCTTTTTGATGATGACAACCAATGGACATCTCTTTGGGGTGTTAGTAATAATGAATATGAATGGTAAAATCACTTGTGAAGATTTTATGTTTTTCAAGTTTTTAGAACAGAGTGTTTCTCCCCTTTTATTTTTCAATATAACATTCATTTGTCATGCCATTTTCATATGATGTATCATGTTCTATGTTTAGATATACATTTCTCTCCATACATTTCTATACATACATTTCTCTCCCCCTTTGTCATTATCAAAAACACTGAAAGTATTCGAGAGTTGCAAGAAGGAAAATGCATAGTATTTAACTAAAATTCAAAAGGAACATAGTTTAAATCATAAAGCCAGGCCAACAAAGTTCAACCCGAATAGCATAAAATAGGGACAACTAGTTTCAAGCATAAGGGAAGTGGAAGCCATCGAAGGCTAAGGAAAATGGATGCTAGAAATCTGAGTGGCAAGTTCAGTGTAACGTTCCTCCATATTTGCTTCAATCTTATCGAGTCTGGAGTTGAGGTTTGCTTCTAGCAAGTCCAAACGCTGATCCATGTGAGCAGTGAGGCGATCAAACAACATGTGTAGCATGAGGACGGCAGAGATATTCCCAAAGTCCATGATACTCATGAATGTTCATTTTTGTAAGATGAGACTTGCCAATTGCTCCTTTTGTGCCAACAAGTTCTTTCACTTCGTTCTTGAAATCAACCTTGTAGTGACGAAGGAGTTTGGTGATGAAGATGGCATACAGGAGACAGGTAAGGTTTTGAGCATCTATCATGTGGTTCCTCATGATGTTGATCCATTTGATCTCTTTCTGATTAAGTATGGCCCAGAGAATCAGGATTTAAGATTCATTTACTCGTGCATAATTACCTCCTAAAGGGAGAAGAATTTTCATCAAGACATAGTGTAGTAAGCAGTGGTCGATGCTTAATGTGCCAACAGTGCTAGTTGTTGAGGAAGATAAATTGAAGAAAGCTTTGGCTTCTAATGGGTTATAGTTCCACCAGGGGGAAGGTTCTCTTCCAAAGAAATGAGCATCATTGATGGGATGTTTTCCAACCTTGTCCATAACCTCATTGTCAAGAACAATGGTTTTACCTTTCACTTTGGCAAAATATCGACCATCTTGCAGGCGGAGTGTGGAATAGAACACACGGATTAATTCTGGATATATTACAATCTCCTTAAGTGACATAAACCCAACAAGTTGTTGTTGGTGTAGAGTATCAAGTAGAGAAAGACCAGCATTTTCAAAGAATGGGAGATCAAGCCAATAGGGAGAAATCAAGTGTTTTTTAGAAAAATTGTTTTGGTACCTTTCCATCTCCTTTTGAGTGTCGAAGAACCTTGAACGATCCGAATGTTATGGTATGGAAGATCCAGCGATATCTGCTCTTTGCTTCTTACGAGGATTGGAAGAGGAGGCCATGAGTGATAGGAGTTGGCGAGTGACTTTTAGGAGAGAAAGGAGTGTTCTAGAAGAAAGAGAGTGAAAGAATTTGAAGAGACAAAAGAAAAATGGGCCAAAACAGCATGAATATAGTCAATTTAAGTCGCGTGAATCGATTCAGGGTAGCTTTGAATCGATTCAGAACGTGCTGTTTTAAGAAAATAGTGGGCATCAGGGGTTTGAATCGATTCGAACCTCGCGTGATCGATTCAAACCTTTCTATTTTCAAAAAATTTAGAGCATCAGGTATTTGAATCGATTCGGGGTGTGGTTGAATCGATTCAATCGATTCTGTTTCCCTTGAATTGCACAATTGAGTGTTAAGAATCGATTCACATTACTAGGCACTAGTATGGATTGCTAAATATTAATCTTTTATGTTGTTCTTTGCTTTCTAATTTATTCAAAGGCATATAAACTTCATTTTACTCAATCATTTATGACATCGATGGCTTAAACAAGACATTATATCCAACAATTTAACAAGATTCATGTTTTATTAACATCCATCATTTATACTTGTATAACTTAAGACTTTCTAGTCCATGAATCTAGTTAATATCATCTATCTTTAAAATTCCTAGCTCTCTTCTGATGTTTATGAATTAATCTTTTGCAAGTGGTTTTGTAAATATATCAGCTAGCTGTCTAGAAGTTTTAACATGTTCAAGCATACAATCACCCATTAACACATGATCTCTAATGAAATGATGTCTTATCTCAATATGTTTGGTTCTTGAATGCATCATAGGATTCTTAGAGATATTAATGGCACTAGTATTATCACACTTAAAAGGTACATGGTCTAAAATAACACCAAAATCTAGAAGTTGTTGCTTCATCCAAAGGATTTCAGCATAAGAACTACCAGCTGCAACATACTCTGCCTCAACTGTTGATAATGCTACACTTACTTGTTTCTTGCTATGCCAAGAAATAAGAGAACTGCCAAGCAAGTGACAAGTACCACTAGTACTTTTTCTATCAAGTTTACATCCTGCCAAGTCAGAGTCAGAATAGCCAACAAGAGTGCATTCAACTCCTTTAGGATACCATAAGCCAACATCTTGAGTTCCAACTAAGTATTTCATTATACGTTTCACGGCAGTTAAATGTGATTCTTTTGGACATGTTTGATATCTTGCACACATACAAACAACAAACATGATATCTGATCTACTAGCAGTTAGTTAAAGTAAGGATCCAATTATACCTCTATATTTTGTGAGTTCTACATCCTTACCTTTCTCATCCTTGTCCAAATAACATAAAGTGCTCAAAGGTGTGGCAATTTCATTAGCTTTGGCCATGTTGAACTTCTTGAGTAGCTCTTTGCAATACTTGGATTGACTAATGAAGGTTCCTTCTTTGGTTTGCTTTATTTGCAGTCCAAGGAAGAATGTGAGTTCTCCCATCATGGATATCTCAAATTCATTCTGCATGATCTTAGAAAACTCTTCGCAAAGCAATTCATTAGTGGCACCAAAAATGACATCATCCATATATATTTGTACTAATAGTATGTCATTCTTTTTGTGCTTAATAAATAATGTTGTGTCAACCTTTCCTCTTTCAAAATTGTTTTCCAAAAGGAATTTCCTCAACCTTTCATACGAAGCTCTTAGAGCTTGTTTTAAACTATACAATGCTTTTCTTAATTTGAAAATATGATTTGGAAATTTATAGTTTTCAAAACTAAGAGGTTGATCAACATATTCTTCTTGAATATATCTATTTAAGAAGGCACTCTTGACATTTATTTGATACAATTTAAAGTCCTTACAACATGCAAAGGCTAATAACAGTCTTATGACTTCTAGTCTTGCTACGGGTGTATACGTTTCTTCATAATCAATTCCTTCTTCTTGGTTATAGTCTTTAGCAACTAACCTAGCTTTGTTTCTAGTGATTACACCATTTTAATCAAGTTTATTCCTAAATACCCATTTAGTTCCTATTATTTGGTGACCATTGGGTCTTGGCACTAGTTCCCAAACTTCATTTCTTTCAAATTGATTTAGTTCTTCTTGCATGGCCAAAGTCTAATGTTCATCAATATTGTTAGGTTCAATTTGTGATACAAACTCTAAATGATTACAAATATTAAATGAGGGTCGAATACTTACACCCTTTGTGATATCACCTATAATATTATCCAAGGGATGGTCCTTTGATGTGATCCAATCCTTTTGTTAAGGCTCCTTACTTTGGATTGGGTCTTGTTTGACTTCTTCTTTATTTTCAAAGGTCATTTCTTAGAATGTACCTGCAAGATCATCAACATCTTCCTTTCTCGGGGAGTTATGGCCATTTTCATCAAATTTTACATGAATGGACTCTTCAATGGTGTTTGTTTGTTTGTTAAAGACTCGATATAATTTACTAGATGATGAATATCGAAGAAAGATTGCCTCATCAGATTTTGCATGAAACTTTCCTAGGTTATCCTTACCATTGTTGAGCACAAAGCACTTGCATCCAAATACATGAAAATAAGATATATTTTTCTACCTTTGTAAGGCTCATAGGGGGTTTTCTTTAAGATTGGCCTAATTAAACAACGATTCATAACATGACAAGCGGTATTTACCGCATCAGCCCAAAAATGTTTTGTAATATCATTTTCATTTTACATGGTTCTAGAAAGCTCCACCAAAGATCTATTTTTCCTTTCAACTACTCCATTTTGTTGTGGAGTTCTAGGAGCTGAAAAATTATGTTCAATACCATATTTTTCATAAAGCTTTTCAAATAGTTGATTTTTAAATTCTCCCCATGATCGATTCTAATGGTTGCAATCTTTGAGTTTTGCTCATTTTGGATAACCTTGGCTAGTTTCTTGAATACATGATATGCTTCATATTTGTGAGTAAGAAACAAGGTCCATGTATATCTAGAATAGTCATCTACAATCACAAGACCATAGTAATTGCCACCAAAGCTTTTGACCTTAGAGGGTCCAAAGAAATCCATGTGCAAAAGTTGTAAAGGTCTTTGAGTTGAAACAATGTTTTTAGCTTGAAAAGATGCCTTTATTTGTTTTCCCTTTTGACATGCATCACAAAATTTATTTTCAAATTTTAGCTTTGGCAAACCAATCACTAATTCTTTAGAAACAAGTTTATTTAAATGGTCTATATGTATATGTGCTATTCTTCTATGCCATAGCCATGATTCATCCTCTCTAGTCATAAAGCATTGTACATCATTTGAAGACAAATAATCAACATCAATCATGTAAATATTATCAATTCTTTGACCAACAAACTTTACTTCTTTATTTTGCTTATTTTAAATTATGCAACCATTTGATTCAAATATTACTCTATATCCTTTGTCACATAGTTGACTTATGCTAAGCAAATTGTGTTTAAGTCCTTCTACATATAATACATGATTAATTGAGGTGGAAGAATTTTTACCAATCTTTCCAATGCCAAGGATCCTTCCTTTGGTATTATCCCCATAAGTGCGACTTCCTTTTTCTTTTGGGTGTGAATGATGTGAATTTTCTTATATCACCTATCATGTGATTTGAACACCCACTATCTAGGTACCAATGGGTGTTTCTTGCCTTGAAACATACTTACAAAACAAGTCAAGTTAGAGAACTTGGTACCCATTTTATGTTGGGTCCTTTTGGGTTAGTTTGTGGTAATGTCCCTTTGGGAACCCACACCTTTCTAACAACCTTTGATCCATACTTTCTAACATGAAAATTTAAAGCATTATGTCCTTTAATACCATAGTGATTACATTTCACAAAAGGTGATGTAGTTTTACTAGGTGGTATAAAGAAGTTTTTATAATTCTTTTGTTTTTATAGGCATTGAAACCTAGTCCGGTTTTATCAAACATACACCGTTGTTTTCCAAGTAAGACATTTAAGTTGTCTCTACCATTTGTGAATCTTTCTAATGTTCTACTCAAGTCTAGAACCTTAGTTTATGGAATGTCACATTTGTTAGCAAATTCACAAGGTTTGGTCTTAGAGCATGCTTGTACTACTTTTGTTTTTAAAGTTTCATTTTCTTTACAAACTTCTATAAGATACATCTCAATAGTGTCAATGGTTTTTCTTGATAACTTATACTTACTCGATAGTTTAATATATTTATCATATAGTTGTTCAAAAGCATCAAATAATTCCTCTTTATCAAGTTCATGATGATTTACCTCATCTTCCTCTTCATGGTGGTTGGCCATTAAGCAAAGGTTTGCTTCTTCATTATCCGATTCTTCAGAGCTACTTACATTGTTTTCGTCCCAAGTTATGTATTCTCTTCGTCTTCCTCTTCTTTCTTTGTTCTTTTTCTTTAGATTTGGACAATCAACTTTGAAATGTCCTTCCTTGCCATATTCAAAACAAGAGGGTGAGGAAGAGTTATCTTTGATCATAGGTTTCTTACCTTGGTTTGTGAAGCTTCTTTGAAACTTCTTTTTCTTCATGAACTTGCCAAACCTCTTCACAAACAATCCAAATTCTTCATCTTCATCAAGGTCACTTTCGGATTCTTCTTTATTAGTTGAAGTGGCTTTGAGAGCTAGCCCTTTCTTATTTGAGGCTTTTTCTTCTTCCTCCGTATGTTTCAAATCTTTCAACTCTTGTTCTTGTTCTTGTAACTTACCAAACAATGTAGCAAGGGACATATCCTTTATATTGGGAGATTTCTTGATGGCAGTACAAGAGGTTGCCACTCCCTAGTAAGACTTTTTAGAACTTTATGCATAAGTTCCTTATTCGTGTAAGACTTACCAAGAGTAATAAAATGATTAATAATCAAAGTAAATCTCTTTTGAAGTTCTAAAATAGTTTCATTTGAATTCATTCTAAAACTTTCATATTGGCTAGTTGAAGTACTAATCTTAGAATCCTTAACATCACTAGTTACTTCATGAGTTATTTCAAGGGTATCCCACACTTCCTTAGCAGATTTACATGTTACTACTGTAAAGAATTCATCGGGACCTAATGCAAGAGTAATGAGATTTTTAGCTTTGTGACAGGGCCCGCAAGCGCACGGGTTATGTCGCGTAATATAAAAGATTATCGTTCTCCACAGGGACTGTTTTCAAAGTACCGGCATATCGAAATTTGATTATCCAAACAATTCTCTTTCAATTTTTTTGGTATTTGTAAAAAATAAAAATTAACAGTAAAAAAAAATTTTACCTTACAGTAAAAAAAAATAAAAATTTACCGTGGGTGAAAAACAGAGTAGAGAGTATCTTGGGATTCCGGGGGTTTAAGATATTATTCCACGTTGACAATTTCAACTTTTTATAAACAAAAATCAAATTAAGTTTTCCAAGGCGAATTTTCCAAAAGCCAATTAATATTTTCCTCTCGGATTCCTATTAATGTACCTAACTTACAGAAAGCGCTGCTTAATCCTAAGAAAGCCCCATTATCGTTTTATGAAAATCCCGTTTTTACTTCCTCAAAAGAATTTTGATTACTTTCACGGTTTTACCGAGGTCACAAAAAGCATCTCAAAAATCTTAGGTTTAGTTCAAAGCTTTCCGGTAAAAATAAATCTCTCGATTCTATTTATTACCTAAACTTACTAATATACCTGCAAGTATACAGTTTTATCATTTAGGTTCTTGTTAGGAATCACTAAAAGCATTAAGTAAAATTTGAACTAAATGGAAAACAGAAATTTATTTACTTTTAAGTCAAAATAACATCAACGTAAAATATTATCGTACCCCCGTTTTCCCAAGATAAAAATTTAGTTACACATGATACGGTATAAATTCATACATATAATGAAAAGGAAATACAACATACAATTCATGGTAAATAAAACTTACGGGTTTCTCCAAAAGCCCAGTAAATTTTCCACCGTAAATCTTTGTTCCGGATCCCTCCACCGTATACAAATTTAACCGCTCAATTTCACTGTCCTCTCAATTCTTATTTCACAAAATAAAAATACAATACAAAGAAATAAAATTCCACACTACACGCACACTGTTTTTCTTTTGTTTAATTTTCTGACTCACTCTCTGCACAAAATTCTCTCTGCTACTGTCCTCTTCTCACTGCAAAAACTGACCTCTGTATTTTCTGCTGAACATTCCATTTATACTGCTGCAGGTAAGAATATTTTATTCTTTCTTCCAAGGCCAGCCATCTCACTTTGTTTCCTCTTTTTCGTTGGCAATGCTAAAACAGATGGGAACCCATTCTCTATAATGTATTAAATTCCTATCAGCCCATGAAAACATGAATTCTTCTCAATTCTTTGTAGCCTTTCACCTTAATATTTGGTCACCATTTAGTATCTAAAATGCTTGTTGTTTTGTTGTTCCATTTACTTTGCCACCAACTAGCCCATTCATGTGAATTATTGTCCATTTTCCCTTGCTGTTTGCTGTCTTGTCATTGCTGTTTGCTGTCAGCTCCCTTGCTGTTTTGTCATTGCTGTTTGCTGTCAGCTCCCTTGCTGTTTTGTCATTGCTGTTTGCTTTTTATGTTGCACAAACAGCCAGCATTTCACGTGAATAATTGGCATTTATTTAAATGTTTCCTTTTCTGGTCAGCCTTTCCAATGAATGATACATGTATATGGAATCATGGATGAATGAATGATACATCATTTTTGTCCTTTTGCTAATGTCTTGGAACCTATTCATGTTAATTTATGGCTGTTCGGTTGTCCCATTTTGTTGCTTTTCCTTCCATTTTGTTGTTCCATTACTGCACAAAGTTCATTTCACGTTACTTTACATTGTGAGCTGTACCAAATAATAGATAAAATATGCAAGGGAACATGTGAACATTCTTTGACCATTCAAAGCTTTAAACAAATGAATAAAAAAAATTAAAAGGATGCCATCAGCTTGCTTTTACGTTGGAAAATTGTAAAATAGGAGTACTTTTGCATTAGGAAAAAAATCAAGTACATGGGTGTCCTTTTAGCAAGCTCTTCACGTGAAAACTTGAAAGAATGGAAGTTTGGTTTCATTAAAATATTAGGCACCATTTCTTTTAGCCGTGAGAGTTTAAATGGAAGGTAATTGCATTTGGAAAAAAATCTAGCACATAGAACCTTTCTCTTGGAGCAATTAACGTGCAAGCTAAAAGAGGAAGTGGATCAAATTTATTTTGCATTTAAAGAAATAAACAAATTAATTTAAATGGAATATTTCAAAAATTAATTTTTATAGAAATGGAATTATGATTTAAGTTCTTGAAAGTTTTGAAGTACTAAATTTTAGCACTAATCCATAATTATTCCAATTCTAAAAAACATACTTTTTTAACATTTCATTTAAATTAATTCATACAAAATACAACACTTAAACAGAAACAGTAAAAAGAAAACAAAAATTACGAAAATTGGACAAAATGATACAACAAACATTTTATTTTAAACAAATTAAACAGTGAAAAATAGTGTTTTAAAAACACTTATCAAAATACCCCAAACCAAAACATTGCTTGTCCTCAAGCAATCACCATATTCACACGATACGAAACAAAGAACACTTAGCTTAGTAATTTAAGGAACCCAAAACAGAGAAACTGATTTATTCAAATGCCAAAATTAATTTTCTTATATGAGTCAATTTTCAATATCAGGACTTGAGACACTCTTCTCACAATTTCACTAAGTGTTTCAAGGATTGTGTATCACTCAAATCATCACAGTCAAAAATATTACCATAAGCTTGTTGATCAACCAGAAACTCTACAGTTTAGATAGAAAGCATGTCAAAGTCTAAAGGTCTTTCAAAGGATGTAATGTGGCCATGGGTTGAATTGTCATGGTAGGAATTTCAAGAAAAATGGAGTACAAAAAGGCTTAAACAGTCATGAATGATTCAAACTTTCATCATAATTTCAGAAGCTAACAGAGCAAATTTTTGAACTTTTATGGACTTTTTGTAATTCATTCAATATCATCCTTTTGATTTTCTCTTCTTTTCTTGCTTTTCTTTTCATCCCGTAACATATTTTTCTTAAGTCCTTTTTATTTTTCAAGTTGCTCCACTTAATTTCTATCTTTTTCACCATTAAGAGAATATCAGTCAATGAAAGGTTTCAAAGAAAAATTTTCACTTTCAGGCTCAAAAGGGGCAACTAGAGGTCAAATTGTGCAAAAATTCTGAGGCTTAAGAATAAGACCTAATTGTGCCTTTATCATTCTAAGACATACAATCAAAAACCATTTTGAATCGGTTGAAAAACAAGTTCTAGAATATTAATGACTATGAGATTCACTCAATCAAGAAAATATGGGTTTTGAAAATTTGTTTGATAGATAACCCATTTTGGCTCAAGTCTCACCATGGAAAGTCCTTTCAAAGAAAATTTTAATCACATAAGGTTCATTTAGACATTGATTTGGCATTTAAACAATCAAATTTTGAAAAATTTTACTCAAAATTTTAGGGTCCTTAGATACTTTAGCTCTGTGTTTAAAGTGAATTTATCATGCAATCATGGTAAATAACAAGATTACAAACAAAATAAGGAAAACACACATGCAAAATAAAATAACAGTCACACAATGTAAACAAAACAGTTAAGTTTTCTTACCTACCACCCCAAACCAGAATTTGACATTGTCCTCAATGTTAAAATGGATGATAAAAGGTAAAGAAAACTTACCTGGAGTAACCCCAAACCGGGATTTGGCTTAGTTTTTGTTTTCTTTTCTTTTTTTTTTCTTTTTTTTTCTTTTTTTTTTCAGATTTAAAATAAAACAACAAATTTTTATAGGGTTACCTCCCTATCAGTGCTAAGTTTTAAGTCTTCAGCCAGACTTTTCACCATTTGGATTTATTCATCAGGAGCATCAAACAAGTCCAAGTCACTTGCTTGTTGTATTGGTTGACCTGTCAAGTAGTGTTTTACTCTCTGTCCATTTACCTTAAATGTACCAGATTTCTCACTCCATAACTCGACAGCTCCAAAGGGAAAGACCTTTGTTACCTTGAATGGTCCTGACCACCGGGATCTCAGTTTACCTGGAAAAAGCTTCAATCTAGAATTAAACAGTAAAACCATATCACCTGGATTGAATGTTCTCCGTAGGATGTGACGATCATGCCATTGTTTAGTTTTTTCTTTATAAATTCTGGCATTTTCATATGCATCTAAACGGAGCTCTTCAAGCTCATTTAATTCCAACAACCTACGTTCACCTGCAGCTTTATGATCGAAGTTAAGAGTTTTAACAGCCCAGAAAGACTTATATTCTAGCTCAACAGGTAAATGGCAAGGCTTCCCATAAACTAGCTTAAACGGTGTGGTTCCAATGGGAGTTTTGTATGCGGTTCTATAAGCCCATAAAGAATCATCTAACTTAATAGACCAATCTTTACGTGACGTATTAACCACTTTTTGAAGAATGTTTTTAATTTCCCGATTGGATACCTCAACTTGTCCACTAGTTTGTGGGTGATAAGGTGTAGCAACCTTATGCCTAACTCCATATTTCTTTAGAAGGGTCTGAAAAGTTTTCTCAATAAAATGAGACCCTCCATCACTTATAACACATTTTGGGACCCCAAACCTTGGAAATATTATTTTCTTGAAAAGTTTAATAACAGTCTTAGCATCAGAATGGGGTGAAGCAATGGCTTCCACCCATTTTGACACATAGTCAACTGCTACTAATATGAACTGATTTCCAAAAGATGAAGGAAAAGGTCCCATAAAATCAATACCCCATACATCAAACAATTCAACTTCTAAAATGGTATTCAATGGCATTTCATGTCTCTTACCAATGTTACCTGTTCTTTGGCACGCATCACAAGTTAGAACATACTTACGTACATCCTTAAAAATATGTGGCCAATAGAACCCAGCTTGCAATATTTTAGCTGCTGTCTTGGAGGTGCTCATGTGCCCTCCACAGGAAAGAGAATGACAATGGTTCAAAATATCATGGACCTCATCTTGTGAAACGCACCTTCGAATCAAACCATCAGCACATTGCTTGAATAGGAGGGGTTCATCCCAATAATAATGTTTGACATCTGCATAAAACTTTTTTCTTTGCTCAAAGCTAAGGTCAGGAGGTAAAATACCACATGCAAGAAAATTTACAAAATCAGCATACCAAGGAACACGTTGGATACTAAGATTCAAGAGTTGTTCATCCGGAAAAGATTCATTGATAGGAATATTATCTGTTTCTTCTTTTTCGGATGTCAATCTAGACAAGTGGTCAGCGACCGGATTCTCAGTACCCTTCTTGTCCTTAATTTCCAAGTCAAATTCTTGCAATATTAGAATCCACCTAATCAGCCTAGGTTTTGCTTCCTTTTTATTCAATAGATACTTAATGGCAGAGTGATCAGTGTAAACAATAACATGTGAACCCACCAAGTAAGATCTAAATTTATCAAAAGCAAAGACAATGGCTAACAGTTCTTTCTCAGTTGTGGCATAATTTATTTGAGCATCATCCAGCGTCCGGCTAGCATAATGAATTACATGAAGCTTCTTGTCCTTCCGTTGCCCAAGAACAGCCCCCACTGCGTAATCACTCGCATCATACATCAATTCGAATGGGAGTTCCCAATCAGGGGGTTGTACGATGGGGGCAGAGATTAGAGCTTGCTTAATCCTGCAAAAAGCTTCCATACAAGATGAATTAAAATTGAAAGGCACATCCTTACCTAGAAGAGTTGTAAGAGGCTTTGTGATTTTGGAGAAATCTTTAATGAACCGACGGTAAAATCCTGCATGTCCAAGAAAACTCCGAATACCTTTCACATTTGTTGGTGGGGGCAATTTTTCAATTACTTCCACCTTAGCCTTATCAACTTCTATACCTCTCTCAGACACCAAATGTCCAAGAACTATTCCTTCTCTTACCATAAAATGGCATTTTTCCCAGTTCAAGACCAGATTGGTCTCTTCACAACGCTGCAAGACTTGGCACAAATTTGTTAAACAGTTATCAAAATCCAAACCATACACTGAAAAATCATCCATAAAGACTTCCATCACATTTTCAATAAGGTCAGAAAAAATTGCTTGCATACACCTTTGAAAAGTCGCAGGTGCATTACACAGACCAAAAGGTATACGCCTATAAGCATAAGTCCCATAAGGGCAAGTGAAGGTAGTCTTTTCTTGATCAGATGGATGAATGGGAATTTGATGAAAACCTGAATACCCATCCAAATAACAGAAATAAGAGTGTTTCGCAAGTCTTTCAAGCATCTGATCAATAAAAGGGAGAGGAAAATGATCTTTTTTCGTGGCGCTATTTAACTTCCTGTAATCAATGCACATGCGCCAACCAGAGACAATCCTAGTAGGAATCAAGTTATGTTTATCATTTTCAATCACAGTTATTCCCCCTTTTTTAGGCACCACATGGACAGGACTTACCCATTTACTACTATCAACAGGATATATGACTCCAGCATCAAGCAATTTTAAAATTTCCTTTTTAACCACTTCTTGCATTTTTGGATTTAATCTCCTAAGTGGTTCTACTGTGGGCCTACTTTCATCTTCTACAGTAATCCTGTGCATACAAAGAGAAGGGCTAATTCCTTTGATATCGTCCATTGTATAACCTATTACCTTTTTATACAACCTAAGTTGTTTCAAAAGTTTTTCAGTTTCACATGGATTCAATTCAGCATTAACAATCACAGGATATGTGGAATTAGGACCAAGAAACTCATACCTTAATGAAGCTAGTAAAGGTTTTAATTCCACATTGGGGCTTACCACTTTGTTACCCATGATCTCAGTATCATGTTCTAGTGGAGCCTCAGAGCAATCAGATGTTCCTGCAGGCTCAATCATGAAAACAGTTTCAAGTGGGTCATTAGGAAGGGTTTCTTCCTTTACCACTTGTTCAACAGAATCTACACTACAGCAAACATCATTATTAAAAGGTTTTTCTAAAGCATTTTTCAAGTTAAAATCAACCTTTTGGTCTCCAACAGTCAGAGACAACTTACCATTCTTGACGTCGATCACAGCACCTGCAGTTGCTAAAAATGGTCGTCCTAAAATAATAGGAATCAAAGAATCTTCGTCCATTTCTAGCACAACAAAGTCAGCAGGTATAAAAAATTTTCCTACTTTAATAGGAACATCCTCTAAAATTCCTACTGGATATTTGACAGATCTATCGGCCAACTGTAAAGACATCCTAGTAGGTTTTAGCTCACCCAATCCTAACTTTTCAGCAACGGATAATGGCATTAAACTCACACTTGCTCCTAAATCACATAATGCTTTATCTATATTCATGTCACCAATCATACAAGGAATAGAGAAACTACCTGGATCTTGGAGCTTGGGTGGAAGCTTCCTTTGAATTAGAGCATTGCACTCTTCAGTAAGTGCCACTGTACCATCTTCCTCCAGTCTTCTTTTATTCGACAAAATGTCCTTCAGGAACTTCGCATATGTAGGCATTTGCTGCAAAGCATCTGTGAAGGGAATATTGATATACAGTTTCTTTAAAACATCAAGAAACTTACCAAATTGTTTGTCCAATTTTGCTTTAGCCAAGCGCTGAGGAAATAGAATAGGAGGTTGATATGGCTTAACCTCCTCCTTCTTTTCTTGTGGTTTCTCTTCTTCAATCACTGGATGAGATGAAGATTCATCCACTTTCTTCTCCTCCTTTGTAGTCTTGCCAACGGGCCCATCATATTGAGTACCACTCCTAAGAGTGATAGCCATGGTATGGTTGGACGGTCCAGCTTCAGGTTTTCCAGGAAATGTACCTGGTGCTCTTTGAGAGTAGGAGGCTTGTTGGGCAATTTGATTCTCTAATATTTTGTTATGGGTGGCAAGAGAATCCACCTTTGAAGCTAAGTTCTTTATTGCATCAGAGAATTCATCATTTTGTTTAAGTTGAGTAGCTACAAATGTCTCCATCAAGGACTCTAGCTTTGATTTTTGTGGAATATAGGGTCCTTGTTGGGGTTTGTAGTTACTCTGATTACCTTGGAATGGCCTGTTTTGGAAGCCAGGTGGACCTTGTGGAGGTCTGTAGTTACTCTGATAATTTCCACCATAGTTTCCAATAGCATCTACTTGATGCATTTCAGGTTCTTGATTAAGGGTCATTGCTAACTGGCAATTCGTAGCTCCATGTCCTGAAACACCACAAACTTCGCAAACAACTTTAGCAGCACCTGTTGACCCTATCTTATCAAGTTTTAATGTTAATGCTTCAACTTGGGCAGAAAGTAGGGAAAGAGCATCAACAGAGTACTTACCTGGTGTTTTAGCAGGTAATCCTCTCTCAGAATTCCATTGGTGGGTGTTTTGGGCTATCTCCTCAATCAGGTTCTGGGCTTCATCCACATTTTTGCTCATGAAGGCTCCTCCAGCTGCAGCATCCAAAGAAATCTTTTGCGTGGAAGTTAGTCCATTATAGAAAATATGGACTGTCAACCACCTCTCTATCCCATGGTGAGGACATTCTCTCAGCATTTCCTTGTATCTCTCCCAGGCTTCATACAAGGATTCATCATCTTTTTGTGCAAAATTAATTATTTGTTTTCTTAACAGATCAGTCTTATTTCTTGGGTACCATTTATTGATGAAAGCACTGGATAGTTGTTCCCAAGTTGTGATGGATCCTTCAGGAAGAGAGTATAACCATGCCCTCGCTTTATCTCTTAAGGAGAAAGGGAAGAGTCTCAAGCGAATGGCATCATTGGTGGCTCCATTCATTTTCAAGGTGTCACAGTATTCAAGAAAGATTTGAAGATGAAGATTTGGATCTTCGGAGGGTAATCCTCCGAATTGGTTCTGCTGAACCATAGAGAGTAGTGAAGGCTTCAATTCAAAATTGTTAGCCTCCACTGTGGGTCTAAGGATGCTAGATCCTCTTCCGTTTGTACTTGGAGCAGCAAAATCTCTTAAGGCTCTGTTTTGGTCTGCCATTTGTTTTTCTTTTTCTTGTTTTTGTTGTTTTTGTTGTTTTCTTAAAGCTCTAAGGGTACGTTCTATGTCAGGGTCAAATCCTAAGTTTAGATCGACACTACGGCTTCGTCGCATAAAAAGAAAATAAAAGACAAATAAAACAAATAATCACAAAAAATAAAAAATAAAACAGCAACAGATACGCAAAATAATAAACAAAATACAAGATTACAAACAAAATAAAATAAACAATAAAAATACAGAATAAGATATTAAAATAAAGATACAGAAAAAGAAATAAATGAAACAAATAAAAGAAAACAACAATAAACAAATACAAAGAACAGAACAATATCAAGAAAAATATCACACTAAATATACAATAGTAAAATAAAATAGAATAACAAAATTTTAAGAACAAAATAAAATAACAGAACAATTAATTAGAAATTCAAAAATAGATAGTAACAGTAAAAGAAAAAGGAACAGAATACAAAATACAAAATAACCAAATAAAATAAACACTAAAAACAAACAAATATACAAAAAGAAATAAATCAAACAAATAAAACAAAATAAAAATAAAAAGAAATATTAACAAGTATGATCTAATCGAATTTCAATACTGCCGATATTTGAGGGACAACAGTCCCCGGCAACGGCGCCAAAAACTTGACAGGGCCCGCAAGCGCACGGGTTATGTCGCGTAATATAAAAGATTATCGTTCTCCACAGGGACTGTTTTCAAAGTACCGGCATATTGAAATTTGATTATCCACACAATTCTCTTTCAATTTTTTTGGTATTTGTAAAAAATAAAAATTAACAGTAAAAAAAAATTTTACCTTACAGTAAAAAAAAATAAAAATTTACCGTGGGTGAAAAACAGAGTAGAGAGTATCTTGGGATTCCGGGGGTTTAAGATATTATTCCACGTTGACAATTTCAACTTTTTATAAACAAAAATCAAATTAAGTTTTCCAAGGCGAATTTTCCAAAAGCCAATTAATATTTTCCTCTTGGATTCCTATTAATGTACCTAACTTACAGAAAGCGCTGCTTAATCCTAAGAAAGGCCCATTATCGTTTTATGAAAATCCCGTTTTTACTTCCTCAAAAGAATTTTGATTACTTTCACGGTTTTACCGAGGTCATAAAAAGCATCTCAAAAATCTTAGGTTTAGTTCAAAGCTTTCCGGTAAAAATAAATCTCTCGATTCTATTTATTACCTAAACTTACTAATATACCTGCAAGTATACAGTTTTATCATTTAGGTTCTTGTTAGGAATCACTAAAAGCATTAAGTAAAATTTGAACTAAATGGAAAACAGAAATTTATTTACTTTTAAGTCAAAATAACATCAACGTAAAATATTATCGTACCCCCGTTTTCCCAAGATAAAAATTTAGTTACACATGATACGGTATAAATTCATACATATAATGAAAAGGAAATACAACATACAATTCATGGTAAATAAAACTTACGGGTTTCTCCAAGAGCCCAGTAAATTTTCCACCGTAAATCTTTGTTCCGGATCCCTCCACCGTATACAAATTTAACCACTCAATTTCACTGTCCTCTCAATTCTTATTTCACAAAATAAAAATACAATACAAAGAAATAAAATTCCATACTACACGCACACTGTTTTTCTTTTGTTTAATTTTCTGACTCACTCTCTGCACAAAATTCTCTCTGCTACTGTCCTCTTCTCACTGCAAAAACTGACCTCTGTATTTTCTGCTGAACATTCCATTTATACTGCTGCAGGTAAGAATATTTTATTCTTTCTTCCAAGGCCAGCCATCTCACTTTGTTTCCTCTTTTTCGTTGGCAATGCTAAAACAGATGGGAACCCATTCTCTATAATGTATTAAATTCCTATCAGCCCATGAAAACATGAATTCTTCTCAATTCTTTGTAGCCTTTCACGTTAATATTTGGTCACCATTTAGTATCTAAAATGCTTGTTGTTTTGTTGTTCCATTTACTTTGCCACCAACTAGCCCATTCATGTGAATTATTGTCCATTTTCCCTTGCTGTTTGCTATCTTGTCATTGCTGTTTGCTGTCAGCTCCCTTGCTGTTTTGTCATTGCTGTTTGCTGTCAGCTCCCTTGCTGTTTTGTCATTGCTGTTTGCTTTTTATGTTGCACAAACAGCCAGCATTTCACGTGAACAATTGGCATTTATTTAAATGTTTCCTTTTCTGGTCAGCCTTTCCAATGAATGATACATGTATATGGAATCATGGATGAATGAATGATACATCATTTTTGTCCTTTTGCTAATGTCTTGGAACCTATTCATGTTAATTTATGGCTATTCGGTTGTCCCATTTTGTTGCTTTTCCTTCCATTTTGTTGTTCCATTACTGCACAAAGTTCATTTCACGTTACTTTACATTGTGAGCTGTACCAAATAATAGATAAAATATGCAAGGGAACATGTGAACATTCTTTGACCATTCAAAGCTTTAAACAAATGAATAAATAAAATTAAAAGGATGCCATCAGCTTGCTTTTACGTTGGAAAATTGTAAAATAGGAGTACTTTTGCATTAGGAAAAAAATCAAGTACATGGGTGTCCTTTTAGCAAGCTCTTCACGTGAAAACTTGAAAGAATGGAAGTTTGGTTTCATTAAAATATTAGGCACCATTTCTTTTAGCCGTGAGAGTTTAAATGGAAGGTAATTGCATTTGGAAAAAAATCTAGCACATAGAACCTTTCTCTTGGAGCAATTAACGTGCAAGCTAAAAGAGGAAGTGGATCAAATTTATTTTGCATTTAAAGAAATAAACAAATTAATTTAAATGGAATATTTCAAAAATTAATTTTTATAGAAATGGAATTATGATTTAAGTTCTTGAAAGTTTTGAAGTACTAAATTTTAGCACTAATCCATAATTATTCCAATTCTAAAAAACATACTTTTTTAACATTTCATTTAAATTAATTCATACAAAATACAACACTTAAACAGAAACAGTAAAAAGAAAACAAAAATTACGAAAATTGGACAAAATGATACAGCAAACATTTTATTTTAAACAAATTAAACAGTGAAAAATAGTGTTTTAAAAACACTTATCACTTTGTAATTGTATTTGTAACATCCCAATTTTGAAATTAAATACCGAATGAAATTAAAACCATTAAAATTATAATTTCAAAGTAGGAAATTATTTGTTAATTATAATCAACTTAATTAGTCTAACTTAAGAAATAATGGCAGATTAATTATGCTTAATCGTTAATGGTTAGCTGCTTATGATTGGCGGGTCACGTGAGTGGGGCTGCGATTCACGCTCTCCCACCCCACTCTCCTTCTCTTTGCACGCATATACATATGCCCTGTGCCACTGTGGTTATTCACCTTTCTCCACTGCTTCATCCTCTCTTTTCTTCTCTTCTTCGTTCTACGTCCTCTTCTCTTCTCCCCTGTCCTTGTTCTCTGTTTCTGGAAACCCACGATGACGGTGCGGCAGAAGAGTCAGAGTCTCCTTTGGTTGGTGAAGGACGATCATCGAAGCAGAAGAAGAACAACTTCCTATCCCTGAGCCGATTGCAGAGTACGACTGTGCTAAGGGGACTAAACGAGGCAGACAGAGCAAACGTCGGAAAACAGAAGAGCTTCTCGAGTCCCTTCAGAAGGTAGGGGGCACTTGCATGTCAAATGCATAGTCTATGGACGGTACCGGATGAACATATTGCTTTGCGTGTGTATGAATGTGTCTGTGATGACTGTGTGCAATGTATGATTGTGAATCCTTAAGTGCCATGTGTGTGATAGCAGAGTCCTGATTATGGTTATACATTCGTATGCATGTATTCAGGGTTGTTGTGCTAAATTCTAATAGTTAGTTACACATAAACGCATGTGATGCATATTCTTATTACTGTTAATACCGAGAGGATACGTATGTATGACTGTTGGTTGATTTCATTTGAGATGTTGTAAACATGAACCGTTCGAGTGCTGTGTATGCTGGTGCGATGGACGATTGAATGTAGGAAATATGTTAGATCGGTTATAACGCTAATGGTTACGAGGAATGAGTCGGATAATTGAGGATGCTCGTTGTTTAAGCACATAGACTGCATGTACAGGAACAGGGTGACCCGTGGAAGGTCAGGAGCCCCTAAGAAATGATCTCCAGCTACAGACCCTTGGCTAGATCCTGTGAGAGCTCGTGGTAGCCGTAGGAGCTAGAGTTAAGTCTCGAGACGTCAATGGGAGGCCGGTACCACACGGGAAAGGATAATGGAGTCGAAAGAGCCTTGAAAAGTGGGAAGTTGAGCCCTCGATATATTGGACCTTACGAAGTACTAGAGCGGATCGGTTCCATGGCATACCAAAAAGCATTACCGGCTCACCTATCCCGATTGCATAATGTATTTCATGTGTCTCAACTAAGGAAGTATCTACCTGATTCTACTCACACAATACCGGATGATGGAGTAGAAATCAAGGAAGATCTGACCACTATAACGGTACCGACTAGAATCATGGACCGATCAGTAAAGCGTTTGAGAAGCAAGGATGTGCAACTGGTTGAAGTAGAGTTGCAACAAGACGGGTATACCTCTTACACCTGGGAACGTGAAGATGCCATTAGGCAATAGTACCCCGAGTTGTTTAATCAAGGTGAGTTACCGAGTGAATTTTGAGGACAAAATTCTTTTAAGAGGGGGAGAATTGTAACATCCCAATTTTGAAATTAAATACCGAATGAAATTAAAACCATTAAAATTATAACTTCAAAGTAGGAAATTATTTGTTAATTATAATCAACTTAATTAGTCTAACTTAAGAAATAATGGCAGATTAATTATGCTTAATCGTTAATGGTTGGCTGCTTATGATTGGCGGTCACGTGAGTGGGGCTGCGATTCACGCTCTCCACCCCACTCTCCTTCTCTTCGCACGTATATACATATGCCCTGTGCCACTGTGGTTATTCATCTTTCTCCACTGCTTCGTCCTCTCTTTTCTTCTCTTCTTCATTCTACGTCCTCTTCTCTTCTCCCCTGTCCTTGTTCTCTGTTTCTGGAAACCCACGACGACGGTGCGGCAGAAGATTCAGAGTCTCCTTCGGTTAGTGAAGGACGATCATCGAAGCAGAGGAAGAACAACTTCCTATCCCCGAGCCAATTGCAGAGTACGATTGTGCGAATGGGACTGAACGAGGCAGACAGAGCATCAGACCAAACGTCGGAAAACAGAAGAGCTTCTCGAGTCCCTTCAGAAGGTAAGGGGTGCTTGCATGTCAAATGCATGGTTTATGGACGGTACCGGATGAACGTATCACTTTGCGTGTGTATGAATGTGTCTATGATGACTGTGTGCAATGCATGATTATGAATCCTTGAGTGCCATGTGTGTGATAGCAGAGTCCTGATTATGGTTATACATTCGTATGCATGTATTCAGGGTTGTTGTGCTAAATTCTAATAGTTAGTTATACATAAACGCATGTGATGCATGTTCTTATTACTGTTAATACCGAGAGGATACGTATGTGTGACTGTTGGCTGATTTCATTTGAGATGTTGTAAACATGAACCGTTCGAGTGCTGTGTATGCTGGTGCGATGGACGATTGAATGTAGGAAATATGTTAGATCGGTTATAACGCTAATGGTTACGAGGAATGAGTCGGATAATTGAGGATGCTCGTTGTTTAAGCACATAGACTGCATGTACAGGAACAGGGTGACCCGTGGAAGGTCAGGAGCCCCAAAGAAATGATCTCCAATTACAGACCCTTGGCTAGATCCTGTGAGAGCTCGTGGTAGCCGTAGGAGCTAGAGTTAAGTCTCGAGACGTCAATGGGAGGTCGGTACCACACGGGAAGGGCTAATGGACGAGAGGCCAGTAAGGGAACCTGTAACTGAAAATCATTGCCTAAGTCGGATCCGCAGGTATGCATGTAGATTCAATGTTGAATAGTATAGTATGAGTGGTATGGCTCGGAGTGATATGAGTAAATTCCGAATGAGTTGATGCATGTTTTTGTACGAATGAAAATGAACTTCACGTAATATGTATGTAAACGTATGTCTTTGTAAGTATCATATTCTGCATGGCGGAAATCCAAATTGAATGCAACCCGAGTGAACATGAGTGTAAGTATTGATGCTGATACCGAGTCACTAACTGTCATTTTATATGTAAAAGCTCACCCCTACTGTGGCTATAATCTTTCAGTGAATGTCTCCCGGAGCAACGAGTGAAGGTGAAGCTGTACGCCGAGTGGAATGCTTGTGCCCTATGGAATATCTGTATATATGTAGATATTGTGTATAAGGTTTTGGTTAAGCCTTGGCCGGCTCGTATTTTGATCTCAGTCTCTTAAATCAGAATTTGAACCCTCTCGGGTTGAGAGTATGACAATGTGTTTGTAATTATTTATATACACTCCTATATATATATAATTATGTCATACTGTATGTCTATTCTATGCTGCGTGTGAAATCTGAGTGATATGCCTATATATGTACTTCCGAGCGTGGGAGATTAATACGACCTTAGGTAAAAATGGAACTAAGTTATGGGTAGTATATGTGTTGGGGTTATTTCTGAGCGATTGAAACCCCTGACTCCGAGTGAATGGTTGTCTTGATACCGAGTGATCGAATGCCGAGTGTGGCTTCTCGCTTCAGTGAATATGGGATTCGCTCCAGCGAGTGTGGTTTCGATGAAAGGCTTTTGTGTGGTTTCGCCCAAGCGATTGAGTGCTCGCCCGAGCGAATTGAGCTGTCTCGCCCAAGCGGAGTCGGATCTCACTTGAGCGAGTGGACGCTATTTCTATTGGGCTCGCTTGAGTGTTGTTGGGCTTCCGTTGTATTTCGCTGATTCTTTTTGGGTTGGCTTGGGTGTCTTCCGCTAGGTGGTTTCACGAGTGGCTTTTCTTTCCTTGCCTTCCATTCTCTTTGTGGCTCGGTTTTTGGGAAAAATTTCCCCTGTTTCGGGTTTTATCTATTTATTAAAATTTGGGTGTTACAGTATTTGACTTTTTTTTCCTCTTCACTACTCCAATCGTCCATGAGTTTCTCTACTTGTTTACCATCTATCTCATGCATTGGTATGAATAGACCATTTTCAATTGCATTCTAAATTTTCAAATCAATAGATTGTACAAAAATTTTCATCCTTTCTTTCCAAAGGCATAACCTTCCCCATTAAAAGCGGGAGGTCGATTTGTAGCACCACTCTCAGGAAACATATTGTATGAGGTAGAGGCTATCTTTAATCTCTTGAAGTTGTTAAGCTTGATCTACCAAGAGTCAAGCTCTGATACCACTTGTTATTCAAGTGGCCTCAATACTAAAGGGGGGGGATGAATTGAGTGTTTAAAAACTTTTACTTGGACTACCTTTGAACTTGGTTCTTTATGCAACTCAAACAAGATATATGAGAATTTTGCAAGCAACTAGTATGTAACACACTTTGAATGGTTTGAATCAATGTATTGAACTAGAAGAATCAAAGTAATCTTAACCAGGAAATGAGAAACTCAATAGAGTATTGGTTCAATAATTTTAACAAGCAATTTGTGTGCAAGTATAAGTTTCTTCTTGAATGGCAAGAACAATTCAAGTATTTAGCCTAGGCAAAAAAACAAATAGTTTATATGCACAATTAAGTAAAGAGTTCAAGGTTAAGAGAAACGCAAACCAATTTAACGAGTTTCACCAATCTGGTGTACGTTTCACCTTTAAGCAATCTCACAATCAAAAGGGCACCCCACCCAATCTCACAATCTCTCAATAACCAAAGGTTGAACCCCAACCTTTGTGACCACTTAACCTAGAGTGTATACCTTAGTATTTGGTGTTTGGTTTACAAGTGTTTACTCTCTCAATAGAGTAGATAAGCAATTGAAGGTTCTAACCAAATCTAATAGCTCTCTCAAGGAAAAGAGAGGATATGTAATTATAAGCTTAAAGTTTCAGAACAATGAAACTATACAAGAAAATGAACTCACTAAGCACAAATGCAAGCTTTTATTGATTGCTTCTTGTTTGTGTATCTTGTGCTTGAGTTAGAGATCCATTTATAAAGCCTTGGAGGTCTTCATAGCCGTTGCATATTATGGTTCCAGCTTGTCTCTGTGTGTAGTGGGTTTTAGATCTATGTTTCCCACTAAAAATGACTTTTTAAAGATTTTTCCCACTTCTTGAATGGATTCATGCGTGTTTGAATCGATTCAAAGCATTCTGTTTTGGCATTTTTGGACTTTCAGCAATGTGCGAATCAATTCAAGCTTCTGTGAATCAATTCAAGCCATTCTGTTTTGGTATTTTTGAGTTCCAGTAGCGTGTGAATCGATTCAAGCTCCTCTGAATCGATTCAGGACATTTTGTTTTGGTATTTTTGAAATTTCCAGGCCTTTGAATCGATTCCTGCGTGTCTGAATCGATTCAAGCAATGTTGTTTGGTGATTTCCATGCTTTTTGAGGCATTCTTGAAGTGTTTTGAGTCATGGTTACTTTCCTTGATCCTTATGCAACATTTTGTTGATTCTTTAATCATTTGGGAGCATGTTCTTCATGGTTTCTTGGATCTTTGGTTTGAATTTTTTAAATCCCTTTATGTCCTTTTTTGATTCGTTCATAGCTTCTTGATTTTTGATACTTGAATGTGATATTGAACAATTTCTTGTTGAGCCTTTTTCATTATCTAAACCTATCCATAACATGCAAATACAGTAGCTTTGTGACTCCACCACTAAGCCACTAGGGTAACAATAATAATGCTTGTGCATGGAGCCGCCCTTCCACTGGGCCAACCAGAGGAACCCCTAACATTCCCTTACCGGAAGCTATGCAATATGCCATGGATGCAATGCAAATGAAAATCATATGCATTATCACACTATGCATCCTATCATGTTACTCATCAATCATTACCATCATCAACATCACTACACAATTCTTAGTGGATTTTTATCTCATTGATTATTGCCATTGTTTCATATTTTAGTGTGGCATTCACAACATTTCACCAATACAATTCAATTCAAACATAAAAGTTCATACTTGTATCAACCACAATGGCACCAACAATCATCAATAATAACAATTATCAATTGCTCAAGGGTATGCTCAACAACACAACAACATTCATCTTTATTCATCATCAATATTTATTAATCAATATTTATGGTGAGTACACATATGTTCTCAATAACATAGAGCACAACATTTGTCTCAACATATCATAATAATTATCAATCACCATAAAGCATACCACCAATATTCCAAATGCATATCCCACATTTGCCAAACATATAACATTGCAATACTCAACATCACAATTTACCAATATAAAACATATGCAATATCACATACAACAATCAATCAATATTCAACTCATGCATTTAGAATATAAACTCCTCTCCTACCTCAAGAGAAGAACGATCCGAAAGGTCTGACAACCCCGCCTTGTCGTTTGGAATACAATCTACATATCACACACATATATATAATTTCAATCAATTTTCCATTCAATGCATGGCCACAAGGTTGAACTATTCAATAGTAAGTAAATAGACACAACAACTTATCCAAGACATGTTATAAACATGGTTTCACAACCTTCTTAGGTTTTGGGAATTCCTTTCCCATATATGAGATTCTCTATATTCAAGAGTGGGTTAAACCTACCCAATGTATAACCCATCATCATTAGTGGGTTTCCTAACATCACAACTTAGCGTAATCTCAATATCCATGTATACATGTATAAAGTCATTCCTCATGGACCAATCCTCATCTTATCATAAATTTGCTAAAAGCCTCAATATTCTCAAATCAAAATTTACACCATTTATCCTTTTAACAATTTTTCATTCATCAATCTTAGTTCACCATGCCATATAATTTGTATTCCTCACATGTTCATCAATGAAGCATTATCATCCCAACTCGGGTTCATATACTCACCATTACATTTCAACATAAATCTCAACAATCCATAATTTCATTTCATTAATCCACCACAACCATCACAGGTTTGGTGTTCTCATTCATCATTTCACATTTATAACAACTCCCATTTAGAGATTCCATCACCAATGGTCACAAACCACCATTAATGACCATCTAACATCATCAATGTCATCTCTCATCATCACTAAATATTCTCCCAACACATTTAATGATACCCACACTCTCAATATTATATATTTCCACTCAAAATCAATTCTCTAACCAACATTTAATGTTTTTCCTAATTCTTAAGGTTAGGGCTTCACCAAAAACCCCATAAGCATCATTAATAACTATTAACCATCATGATTAACAACACCCATACACCAAATACCATAGGTTTACACTTAAAATCATTTCTTATAGCATCATTACTAATTTCCTTGAATTTCTAAAGTTAAGGTTTCATTAAAACCCAACAATCACCATTAATACTAATCATCTTCCACCCCATTAAGTGCTATTTTCATGTACCCATACACATCCTCATAAAACCATATATTTATCATACCCCACCTTAGGGCTTTGCATAAAAATAACTTCCAATCCATGACCCATACACATAACACTCTCTCTAAGCATAATAACTCTTAGTCCAAGGCTTTAGCTCATGAAAATGGTGAGGAAAACTTACCTCAAGCCAAGGAACAGTGATGAGCTTCCAAGACGGGGAGAGGGTGACAAAAATTTGCAAGATAAGGGAGGAGGACACCACTAAAAAAACAACTGTTAGCGACGGACGTAATTGGTCGCTAATCAATGGAATTGCCGTCACTAAAACCATTAGCGACGGCATCGCAGACGGGAAAGGGGACGTCGCTAAAACCCTCGTCGAAAACACATCAGCGACCACATACACACAGTCGCTAATTTATTGACGGCGTGAGGCCGTCGCTAAAATCGTCTCTGCCCCAATAACTCCAGCCGTCGCTAAGTGTTGCCATACAGCGACCTCGAGGCCCCGTCGCTAATAACAGCCACCAGCGACCACCGTATGCCGTCGCTATAGGTAGTGAGACAGCGACCAAGACATTCTGTCGCTAGTGGTTGCGATGTAGCGACCACAATTTCCGTCGCTAGTGGTTGCGCTGTAGCGACGCCGAAGGCCGTCGCTAGTGGTTGTCATGTAGCGACCACAACCTCCGTCGCTAGTGGTTGCCAGGTAGCGACCATAACGTCCGTCGCTAGTGGTTGCCAGGTAGCGACCACAACGTCCGTCGCTAGTGTTAATAAGTCAGCGACGGACGTGAACCGTCGCTAACGAGAATTTTTAAATTTTTTTAAAATTGATTCAATATTGACTGGTTTTGTTAATTTAGCTTTAAAAATATCTTAATATTTTGTATTTTGTATTGGCTGATAAAATTTTATAATTAAATTAAAATAATTTTTTTGAAGTAATGAATTATTATTAAAAACAAAATAATAGATTAAATTAATTTATGAAATAGGTTGAATTATTAATGATAGGTAGAATAAGGCTTTGTGATTTGAATGTAATTACCAATAAATATTGACATAATAAATAAAGAATGACAAAATAAATACTGAATGAAAATATAACATAACTAAAAATCAAATATACAATGTGTATAAATAAAAGAACTACAATCAAGGTGGTGGGGGATCCTGGGGTGGTGGTGGGGGCGCCTGGGAAGTTGGGGGAGGTAGCCTCGCCATCAACTGCATCAGTAGCTCCTGCTGCTGAGCAAGTTGCCGACGAGTCTCGGCGTGCTGCTCCTCGGCCCGCTGTCGGTCCGCCTCGGCCTTCTGTCGGTCCGCCTCGTGCCGCTCCAACAGCAACTGCCTCTGACGTCGCTCCTCCTGTAGCTCATCGTTCAGGTTTTGAATTACCTGAACGACCTCAGTTGGAAGACCAGAGGAAGACGAAGAGGAAGGGGTCTTCCCCTTTTTCGCCAGCTGCGTGCCGACGCCACCCAATCCAAACACCCTCCATTTCTTGTTCACACCGCCAACAGCCTCCATATAGATGGCGTTGTCGTCAGAACAAGATAGGGTGGGAGGAACCTCCCCTTCAGGAGTGGAAGCCACCAGGTCCGCCTCCTTCTCGGCCCTCCTGGCCTGATACGCCTCCTGTAAATTCAAAAACAACGATAGGATTAGTAAGTTGATTTGTAAATCATAAGCATGTGTCAGTTAAAAGTAAATACCGCTAGCTCCGTAGTCTTCTGGTTTACCCATGCACCGGCTTTGTTCTTCTTGGTCATTTGCATGACCTCAAACAAAGAAGGCTCCCGGTGCTCCCTCTGCTCCTGTGGTGGACAAAAAACATTGAGATTATTATTTGTAAACATGTAAGACGAATCATAATAGAAATGTTTCACATAAATATACTTACAAATCTTTTCTTGTGCTCGAGGGTTGAAATGCTACCCCCAGTGTAAACCAAGGCCGCAGCATCGGCGGCTCTGTTGGCCCTATTCCGAGCACTCGCCTGCTGGAATGGGACCCCGCCCCACTTCTGGACCATCCCGTCCCAATGATCCTCCGGGATCCAACGAGGGCGCTCACCCTTATCCCTCACCTTCCAAAGGGTACTCTTGATGATTTTGGAGGTCTTTGTGGCAAAGACCTTCCTAATCTCATCAATCATACCCTCCGCCCACTGGTAATCACGCTGTAAAATGAATTGAGAAATCAAAATTAATAACAGGTCTATTTTACAAATCAAGTCACAATAAATGAGCTAGGAACTTACCGAGAAGGTGTCAAACCACCTATCTTGCACAACCTTCCCAGCATCTGTCCAAGATATATATGGACCATCCCACTGGGCCTTCAAAACCTTAGTAATCGCTTTGGTAGTGCGACTACTATCAACAAAGCTGTAATGACAACAATTATGTTAGGAGTAAAACAACACACAATCTAGGGAGACACCCAAAATTTCGGCAGAGTCTCCCCTGTAAATGTAACATTTCCAAGTTTAAATAGTTACCCTGTTACAAACAGAAGAGTGCCCAGTACAATTCAATCTATACAAGTACTAATTAAAGTAACATCCAATAAACCAACAAGTCTTTCCACTAAACCCTAATATAAAGTATCATACAAATAACATAAAAGTATATGAAATTTAGTCACTTACTCGTCTCCGGCCGGCACGGGTACCAACATGGGCAGAGGGGATGCCGAAGGTGGGGTCGCCTGATGGCCATGGTCCTCCAAGCCACCAACTCCAGGAGTCTGCTCTGGGGTGGTCAGCTGTGGGGGTGATGGGGTGGTCTACTGTGGTGGTGGTGATGGAGTGGTCTGCTGTAGTGGTGATGGAGTGGTCCGCTGTGGTGGTGATGGAGTGGTCTCCTGCCCTGGGGTAGGAGTCCCCAGACGGGAAGCCGGGGTCCTGGACCCACCACCCCTACTGAAGGGCAGTCGACGTCCCGTCATCTGTGGATAAAATCATGAAAAAAAAGGTTAGTCTCAGGATATATATAAACCTATGTATATATGTTTAACAACTACATACTCTATGTCTGTTTCAGTTTCAAATTCCCCCTCAGTTTCAGTGTCACTGTGGTTATCTGTTTGAACAAGTTCATCAGTATCCAAATCAGCCCTAGACCGTTTTGATCGAGAGACAAGGTCTTTGTCAATGTGTTCACCCCCCGTAGTGGCGAGTGTCTCATCCATTATGACTGGATCAATGTTGAACAACAAATTGGCATCGTTGAGCTCGTGTGGTGCAAGCTGATAAGCGTCATCGACCTCCTCGGAGACATTGTCAGTGATCTGACTTCGGGCCTTGGCCTTGATTACTGCATACCAGTCCCGATGTCCTCCCGGGAAGTCGGTGTAATAAACCTGCTCAGCTTGTTGGGCAAAAATGAAGGGATCAAACCCTTTATATCTACCATTCTTCTTGACCTCAACTAAGCCGTAGTTGTTGTCAACCTTTGTTCCAACACCGATTGTGTTGTCGAACCAATCACATTTGAATAGAACAATATCTCTTCTTAGTCGTCTAGAGAATGAAACTTCAACAATCTCCGTTAGCACTCCATAAAAGTCTTCTTCCAACTGACCGGCGGTGCCTTTAACACAAACCCCGTAGTTATGGGTGCGCATCCCTTCACTCCATTGAAGAATATTAAACTTGTAGCCATTTACGTAGTAAATAGGCCATTTTTTAACAGTCTTCACCGGCCCTCAAGAAAGGGCTTGGAGTAAAGAATCTTCAATATGGTTGTTAGGGTCTTGTATCTATGTACAACATAAGAAGTAGGTCATTGTTACCATATTGACGGGAGTTAGAAGCAAATAGGCTTAAAAACACTTGGTATACGGGTCTTACATGTTGCGCGAACCAACCAACGAACTTGGATGACACCTCACTATGAATTTGGTCATCAGTTAAATCATTTTGCTCAAGTTTTAGCATATCTGTGTATAAGCTATTGAAAGAAACAAATAAGTTTAATATAAAAGCTACGTTAAGAACGTATAATATAACTTCTATGACTTACTCAATAAAGGGTTCCACTTCTGGGCAATTGAGAAGAATGTACAAGTGAGCCGCCTTTCGATCTTTCTCATCAATGTAACATTTTGTGAGCCTGCCCCCCGGGTGACCAGGATAGTTGAAAATCGACGTTTGTTCATCAAACCCTGTGCGGCTGGCTACCCCAAGATTGCGGGGAATTCTACTCATTCTAGTTTCTATCTCCGTTGGAAAATAGAAAGAAGCAAAGGTTGTCATTTCTTCGACTAAGTATGCCTCACAAATTGAAGCTTCAACGCAGGCTTTGTTCGACACTTTATCTTTTAAAAAGCGTAAGAATCTTCAACATCATTAACAAGACGGTGTTAAGTTAGAAAATACAATTATAAGAAGTGTTTGCAATGAAATTAAAGAGTTCACCAAGCATTCACCTTTCGAATGGATACATCCAACGATACTGCACTGGGCCACCAACCAAGGCCTCGTACGGTAGATGGATAGGCAAATGCTCCATGGAGTCAAAGAAACTTGGTGGGAAAATCTGCTCCAACTTACAAATCAATACCGGGATAGTTTCTTCCATCTTCACAAGTTTCTCCACACTCAACGAAGTAGCCGTCAACTCCTTAAAGAAATGACTCAACTCCACTAACGGTTTCCAAATAGGCTTCGGTAAGGCATGAAACGCGTACGGGAGTAGTTGTTGCATGAACACATGGCAATCATGACTTTTCATGCCAAACACCCTGCCCTCCTTCACGTCGACACATCTACTCAAGTTAGAAGCGAATCCGTCAGGCAGGGTCAACCCATTCATCCAAATACACACAGCAATCTGTTGTGGTCTAGTTAAAGCATACTTTGCATGGGGTTTAAACATTCTTCCACGTCCCGCATCCCTCAACTCCAACTCCTTCCTAGAACACCAAATCGGAAGGTCTAGACGACTCTTCTCGTTGTCCTTTGTTCTCCCTTTGATGTCCATAACAGTGTCAAAAATATTCATGAAAACATTACGTTCAGTGTGCATGACATCAATGTTGTGTCTTAACAACAAGTCTTTCCAATATGGCAAATCCCACAAGACACTCTGCTTCACCCAGTGGTGTTCCTTACCGTAACTCGCAAACTCCTTAACACTCTTGTCCCAGATGTAAGGATACTCTTCGACCCTCTGCCAAACCTGTGCACCAGATAACCTACGGGGTGGAGGTTCATTAACAACCTTGTTTTTCTTAAAAGCGGTTTTGTTCCTCCTAAACGGGTGATCCAACGGTAGAAACTTTCTATGACAGTCAAAGAAACTTGTCTTGCCACTAACAGGGAGTGATTCCCCCCCGGTATGTTCCATGCATACAGGGCAAGCAAGCTTCCCAGACGTGGACCATCCAGAAAGCATACCATAGGCCGGGAAGTCGTTAATAGTCCACATCAAAACAGCACGCATCATAAAGTTGTTCTTCAAAGACACATCGTATGTCATTACCCCGACATCCCATAACTGTGATAACTCTTCAACCAACGGTTGCAAAAACACGTCTATGTTCGCCTTTGGATTTTTGGGTCCTGGAACCAGTACAGATAGAAACATGACCTCCCTCTTCATACACATATCAGGAGGCAGATTGTATGGGGTCAGGATGACTGGCCAACAAGAGTAAGCTCTTCCGTATTGACCGAACGGGTTAAACCCATCAGTACATAAGCCAAGTCTTACATTGCGTGGCTCGCCAGAAAAGTCCGGATATAGCTCATCCAAACACTTCCATGCTTTCCCGTCGGAAGGATGGCAAAGAAACCCCTCTTGTGTTCGGTTCAGAGCATGCCAACACATGTGTTTTGCCGTGGACAATGAGGCATACAGGCGTTGAAGACACGGTGTTATAGGGAAGTACCACATTTTCTTCCTGGCCGTCCGGGTTACCTTCCCTCTCCTTTTAACGGTCTTGTAGCGTTCCTCATTACAATGCAAACATTTTGTGACACTTTCGTCTGCAAACTCATTTCTGAACAGCATACATCCACCAACACAACACTCTATCTTCACACAACCCAACCCCAAGTTTGCCACTTGTTTCTTAGCACGGTACAGGTTTGCTGGCATTCTGTGATTACTAGGCATGGTGGAACCCATCAGACTGACCATCCTATCAAAACAACCTCCAGAAAGATTATAATCTGCCTTTAGGCTTAAAGCAGCTAGGGAGGCGGATAACTCAGTGTGACTGTTGCACCCGTCCCACAATGGAGTCTGAGCCGCCGCCAACAAATCATAAAATCTCTTCACCTTCGGATTAGGATCCTCCTCTACATTGTCAGAGTCCCCATGACCTGCTTGGTCATTATGTTCCAGCACACGCCCGGTGGAGGGTCCAACATGATCCATCACCATTTGTTCTATGTTGTTGTACGTATCCCTGTTTCCTCCAACCTCGTAGTAAGACTGTTGCACGGTTACGTCTGATGGTCTACGCGGTAACTGCTCACCATGGTTGTACCAGCAGTGGTATGTTTCCATGAACCCTTTCTCAGTTAGGTGGCACATGACATCATCTGCGTATTCAAAACTCATGCATTTGCACTTTGAGCACGGACAACGAATCTTTTGAGTTGCTTCAAATGCAGGCGTGTTTGCCGTAGCGAACGGAATGAACTCCAACAGCCCCGTCATAAACTCCTCAGTCACTCGCCGATTGCGATCTAGTCGGTTGTACATCCATCGCCGATTTGCCGGTACCTCCATTTATAATATCTAACAAGCACGATTTCTATTACGTTACACGTTTAAATTGTTATTTAACTATCAGTTGCGAATCACTCTATCTCTTTCATGTTGCAAATTGGTGGGGCCCTATCCCATTCAGGATGAATATGTAACCATCCGTAACCCATCCCATAATTGTATGTCGTCTATCTTGAGTTGAATGAATGTTCATTTGAAATTTCGGCAGCATTTCGCATTGGTCCCCGAGTACACAGAGATACGTACGGTATGAAACACCACACGCAGACATGCACCCTGGGGACAATACGAAACACCATAACCGAAATTTCAAATGAACATTCATTCAACTTCTCAAGATAGACCACATACAACATTGATGGGTTACGCCCTACAGGTTACAAATTCATACCAAACTGTCCAACCGGGACAATTCAAGCTCCAACACAACACGGTACATCGACCGGTTGTTTTGAAACTTGAACGGGAATCTAATGGGTACACACACGACTAAACCCTACATTATTAACGTTGTGTTTCATTTTTTAAGTTCCCTAAGAAAGGGAGCCTGCCGAAATTTTGGCAGAGTCTCCCCTGTAAACTAGACATTTCCCAAATTTACAAATGGCCTGTTACATATAGAAAACTGCCCAGTATAGATAAATAAACATATTATACGCATTGTATATGATATTCACAGTTATGAACACAAAATCATGTTATCAATATATAAAATCAACCGCTAATGAGCTCTGCTCTCCACTAACAAACAACATTACACATGCATCGTAAATCATGTTATCAGCACACAAAACCAATGCCTAATGAGCTCTGCTCTCCACTAACAAACAACATTACACATGCATAAAAAATCATGTTATCAGCACACAAAATCACTGCCTAATGAGCTCAGCTCTCCACTAACAAACAACAATCAACATACATACACTTCAACACATACAACACACATAGCCGGATAAGTTAGCGTTAGGGGATTACCTGGGAATGAGAGATAGCGATGAAGACAAAGCTGATGAGGGTCGAACACGAACCACACGTAAGGTGTCTTGGTCTGCATGACAAACTCTAGTTAGAATGGAAATTGAGTCATCAAAAGAAAAAGTTTTATTGGCCTTTGCTAATCATACATTTTCAATGAACTTTAGCAAGGTTGTCAGACTCGAGAGTCTACCAAGACTCGTTTTGGCTAGGTAGACTCGACTCGCTAACTCGACTCGTAAACTCGTAAGAGTTTACGAGTTTACCTCATGCTAAAAATTGTATCAAATTAATATTAGGCATGCATCCAAACAATATATAACATACTAAAAACGTTAAAAAATAAATAAACGCTTCTACCAGCGGGTATGACTAACATATTACCTACACACGTCACGTTGCATTGCTATTAAACTAGTCACTAAATTCTGGTGGAGACCAAAGAGTGTAGAGAAACAATTGAGGAAACAAGGAGTTAGAGGCAATTCATACAAGCTTTTGTATTTTAAAAGAGTTAATTTTTGTACAGTGACTCAGATACCATTCCTTTCCAAAAAATTTTTAAGGAGGAGGATGATCATGGCCCGTGGGTTTTGGGATAGAGGAGGGTTTTGGGATTTGGACATTTCCACTCCTAAGACGCTTGATGGGTTGGCATGTCCTGTTCCTGGAGACCCTCTCCCTTTGGGTTTGTCCCGTGGCACAAAGCTTTCCAGACCCCGACAGCTCCATTTCATGCACGCCCCTCTCATTCCTTCCTACTCCATTCTCCATGGCCTCTCTCTCCACCGTGTCCTCTCCCTCCCCCTCCTCCATGTCTGGCAAGTCTCTCCCTTCCATCTTCTTACCTCTGCTTTTGTTGCCTGACCATGTGTGAAACTTTTTCAGGTTTCTATTTTTAAATGGTCAGTTCAATTTGCAGAGATTTGTTTCCTTTGTTAAGATTGAACCCAAAAAGCCTAAGGGCCTTTCCTCTTGGTTAAAAACCATTGGGAGACATCTGCAGAAGAAATCACTGTATGCCCTCCGCTTCTTCTCTGAGTTACAGTTGACGCCGGATGATATTTTACTTTTAGGCTTAGATGCATATGGCTATAGTGATCAGCGTCGTGCAAAAGCAACCCTACATCATAAGGCAAGTGTCAATATGTATCCTCTTAGGAATTTCTAAGTTTTACGGCCCTGTAGGTTAGACTTTGTGGACTAGTAACACTTGAAAGGAGGGATATATATACCTATATTAAATCTAGTGAACTAATGTTTTATGTGGAATTTATGATTAATTTTAGGTTACCCTTTAGCCTTAGTTGTCAGATTCAAGGGGCAAGGAAAGTAATTTGCAGCAGATTGGATTAGAACCCAGAGGGCTATAGGCAAGGTAGTTAAAATCCTGATTTTAATCGGAAAAATCCCGATTCTACGATTTTGGAGGAGGAAAACGATCCGAGTCGCCCCTAGAATCATAAATGTGCATGAATCGCACTAGAATCGCGATTCTGGGCCTTAAAGTCGTGAAAAATCACGACTTGCGATTCTAAAGGAGGCCCAATTTTACCCTAACCCGGTTTTAAGAAATGGGCCTGACCCGCGTACCTGGAAATGACCCGCGAAGCTTCTGAGGAAAAACTCCATTGCCTTCACCTTCTTAGGCCACGCAGATCCTTTCCCTAGCCGCGCATCATCTTCTCCGTCGAGCAGCCACCGTGTCGTCCTCTTCCCTGACCGTGCGACATCTTCTTCTCCGTCAAACACTGAGGCGCCGGTCTTCTTCTCCGTCGACATCTGAGGGAGGCCATGCGACGCGATTTCCTCTCTGTTTTCGCGATTCTTCTTCCTTCACACTCCATTTCGTGCTCTGTTTTAGGTAGCCTTCTGATTTTTTGCACTCTAGTAGCAGGCCTCTTGATTTTATGCTCTGTTTCTCGCATTCCATAGCAGGCCTTTCGTGCTCTGTTCTTTATTGGTTTCTCTGTTTTTTCAGTTTTGTTTTCAGTGTGTGGTGGTTCAGGCAGCAACTCTTATTTAGTTGTTTGTTGAACAATGGTGGGTGGCAGCAGCTCTGGTGCCACTGGTGGTGGTAATGCAGGCAGCGGCAGCGGCAGCGGCAGTGGCACTGGTGGTGGTTCAGGCACTGGTGCTCCTCCTGCTGCCTCTACAATGTGGCTTCCGCAAAAGCCCGAGGAGCAAGGACGGATCCAGCTTGGAAGCACGCTGTTGTAATTCCGGGCAGCACAAAAATTAAGTGCAAATACTGTGAGAAGGATTACTCGGGGGGGGGGGGGTTTCGGATGAAGCATCACTTGGCTCAAACGAGACAAAATGTTGAGCCTTGCATAGCTGTGCCTGATGATGTGAAAATGGACATGTTGCAGCTTGTGAGTGCATCTCAAGAAAGGTTGTTGAAAAAAACGTGGATGTAGATGATTTAGAGTTGCCCGATGAAGAAGCAAACGTGGCTGAAGAGAACCAAGACCAACTTGGACAGAATTTGGAAGATGAAGTTGATGGACCTGAAGATGAAAATGCATATCTGGATCCTCTTGATCAAGATGATTTTGTGCTGAATTTGTTGGATTAGTTAGATTATTATTAGAGCTATGTTTAAATTCATGGATGTTTATGTTTTATTTATGGATATTTGTGTTTTATGGATGTTTATATGAATACACTTGCATTTGTGGGAATTTTTATGCATATATATGAATACATATTATTTTTTATTTAAATATAGGAATCTTTAAAATCTTACGATACGATTTACGATTTACGATTTTTTGAACCCCCAACGACTCAACCTAGAATCCCGATTTTAACTACCTTGGCTATAGGTCCAAAATTCTGCATAACCATTTAAAATGAAGATGACATTGTAATTTCAATCACAAGACTAACTAGAAGGGCAGATAATGTAGAATGAAACGGAACTGAAAAACTCTTGGAATCGGTGCAACCGTATGACATATTTCTTTCAAATCATCACGTGTCTGCCTCAGGGATTATTGGTGAGTTTTCTCCTTGTTTGTAACATTTTTGCTAACACATTCTACAATTGGACAACTATATTTTACTTAGTGAAGAAGAGGACAAACTGTCAGATTTTTTCCTTAACGTGTCAAATTCTTTGTTTAATTATTCTATCATTAGATGAAAGGATTTGGGAGCCTTTGGGATGTATTACTTGAGGTGGTGGGTACAAAGACTGTATATTTGTAGGCTTAGTAGCGAATGGTGAACAAGACAAGAGTATGTTGCCATTGATTATGAGTATCTTTTCTTTTGCGAGTTGCCACAAGCATTTTCTGTTACCTTGGTTATAGATGCTTTTAGTATATGCTTATTATTTCCTTGAATTCTTTAATGGTAAGGTGCTGCTGCAAGCACTGCTTTTAGGGATACTTCAATTCAATTTACAACTTCACTATACAAAAACTAAAACTAACCTACTCAAACTGTTTACATATTAATATCTATATTAATATTTTGTATTATACCCCTAAGTAAGATTAATATCAATTCAATTTACAACTTCACTATACAAAAACTAAAACTAACCTACTCAAACTATTTACATATTAATATCTATATTAATATTTTGTATTATACCCCTAAGTAAGATTAATATCCTGTATAAGCTTTACAAGTTATTTTAGAAATTGAGGGTCACTTGGCGAGCAATTTATTCTCTTCACAATGACATTGACATTGACAAACCAACCTGCATGTTGCAGAACAATTACTATGATTTATACTCTCTATGTCCAAATCCTGAAACGTTTCTACACATAGCAAATCAAATCAAATACAAGCGTGTTTTCCTGTTGAGGGTGAACACAGGTCCGTGCAATAACAGATTCATGTTTCCATGAATATGGAAAGTATACCAATACCGTCCTTTTAGATATCAAATTTGTCATTCTCCAAATAACAAAAGATATTTCATCAAACAAAACAACAAGTACAAGACCAGAGGTTGCAATACTGAACAAAGAAACACATGAAAGGCACAAACTGGTTGCATTATTAGACAAAGAAACACATGTAATGTATGGCACACATTTCTCTCTAAAAACACAAAGGATAATGAACACAAGCTTTACAAGTTTGTTACCTGTTTGCTACACCTGATGGCAGACTTAGGGGACTTCTGAACAGAGACAGAGGGGGACACAGCTCCAAGCCAGGGACGGCACACAGGGAGGGAGGTCGACGGCTGGAGGAAGAAGGGAGGAAGGGAGGGAGGTCGACGGCTGGAGGGAGGCTGACAGAGGGAGGGACGGAGCCTCGAACGGCCACAACTTCCAACGGAGAGGGTCACCGTCGTTTGTGAGGGGGAGACGGAGGTTTGGAGCTTCGTCAGAGAGGTCGTGGTGGTTTGGTGGTTCGTGAGGCGCAGAGAGGGAAAAAAGAGGGATGGACGGGGATTGACGGAGGGGGAGACGGCTGAGAGGGGCAAGGGAGCGGTAGGGCAAATGAGAGGGAAAGGGGTTGCTCGAAGATACATTAAAAACTTAGCGACGGCTAGCACCCGTCGCTACCAACGTCACTACAATTAAAATCCTTAGCGACGACAAGAGAAATCCGTCACTAATGTCCTAAAAAGTAGCGACAGGGTAACCCTACCGTCACTACCTTCCCTTCTTAAAAGTGAAAACATGGAGGGAAGACGAAATCATAGCGACGGAAAACGAATCCCATCACTACTCTCCTGAATTAGCGACGGGGATCCCAACCGTCATTAACTTCCCTTCTTAAAAACTGGAGGGAAGACGAAAATAATAGCGACCGAACACTAAATCCGTCACTACTCTCCTGAATATTAGCAACGGTAGGACAACTCCGTCACTAGTCTCCTGAATATTAGCGACGGGTTCCTCCTACCGTCGCTACTACCCTTTCTTAAATTAAAATAAGGTCAAAATAGTAGCGACGACTTGTGGAACCGTCACTAGTACAAAATATAGCGACGCCGTTTAGCCGTCGCTAATGTTTGGCGCCAACAAAATAACATGGAGGGAAAACAAAAAAGGAGGATCTGAGAATATAGCGACCGTAGTAGCGACGGTGTTTATATTTTTTAGCGACCGATTCCTCTTTTGGTCGCTAAATGCGTCGCTAAAACTTTTTGGTCGCTCTTTATTTAAAATGGTCGCTAAAACGGTCGCTAGTTAGCGACGGTAACTGGTGGTCGCTAATTAGAGGTAGCTGTTTAGGGTTTTTTTAGTAGTGGGAGTCCCAAACCACAAGCTTCTCCTTCAAGGTCAATGAAGAACGAAAATGGAGAAGGAAAGAGGCACACCACTTTGGTTAGGTTTTAAGAATGAAAGAAGATAAAGAGAATGGAAATGAAAGGGAGAACAAGTGGTTTGCCCATTTAGAAATGGAAACCAACGTGAAAACATAAGAAAGGGGAAGGATTTTTGTTTTAAATTTTAATCCCTTCATTGAAACTTCTCCGTTTTATAACACAAAAGATCACTGTTCAGGCTCAATACTTTATCCAAAAACTATTTCCAAGACATATTCGAATTCACAATAACATTGTTAATAGCCCTGACCAACAGTACCTCAATCAGAGATACTTGGTTCGACACCCAAATTTTAATCGAGTACAATCTCAGCACATTAAGCCTCAATAATTTATGAATACTCATAATAAATCTAAATTTAATTATTTCTAAATTTTTGGCACATGAATTAACTCATATATAATTATTTACTATTTATTCCTCTTAATCATTTTTATAAATTTTAGGATGTTACACACTCTTTCATGTTGTCTCTTTATGATGTTACACACTCTTTCATTTTTATAAATTTTAGCATGTCTGTGGCGTCCTACCTAAACTCCCAGAATTTATTCCTAGGGTTTATTAAAATGAGAGGAAATTTTTTTTCGTGAATAAACAACCCTAGTGACTTAACTCTACGAGCCTAAGTGATACCTAACTTTAAAATTAACATCAAAAACAAATTTAAAGATGGTCTTGCCCAAGACTATAGGTCCCTAATAGGTTATCCTAGGTTTAGGGGTAGCAAAACCTACGATTACATACTACAATTAACCAATTTAAACTGGCTGGACAATGGCATAATCGATTACACAATCAATGTAAACGATTATTGTAATCGATTACCCGCAACTAACTTGTGTAGGATTTCAAGTTTTTTTCTCTGGTAATCGATTATGTAATCAATTACTAGATAGACAAACTACAGAATTATACAGAATTTTAGTCCCTGAGCCAACTTCCGCATACCCTAACTTGTCTTTTTGATCTCTGAATGCCATTAAACTTCAACACAAGCTTATTCACACATTTTATGAACTAATGCCAATAACCACACCCTAAAATTCCTAAAAACGAGGGAGATATGCAGAAAAATGAAATTTAACTAATTCTATGCTATTTGGTCATTAAAATCCATTCTAATCCTATTTAATTAGGTCCAATTCAATACAACCATATTACAAATATGTTACATGAGCTATATAACGTATCTGGGGGTTTTAAAATCTCACAGATCAAAATATCACCTATCTAGTTCCTTAATTCTTACATAATGTTTATAAAGATCATGTACCTTATCAAATCCAATGCAATTCTAATCTACAACTCCTTGGTACAGGCCATCCTAATTAAACAACCTTCATCATAACCTTCCTAATACCATAATGGAAAGTTCTAAAATCACACATAGGCATTAAAACATGGTTTTACATCAAAATAATATACCATTCATAACTAAATCTCAAGTGAAATTACAGATACCAATCCACTAGCAAACATAAAGACATATACATATCTAGTACTTCATATGCATATCAACATAACAGCTACAAAGTATCCAAAACAACCAGTAGTTATATACACACACATATATATATAAATCAGCCATCACGAGGCTAATCAAAATAACATTATCGTCACAATAGTCATATTCATATTCTTCTCTATGGCATTTCATTGCTTCCATTGTCTAGGCTCACCAAGTGGCATCATCATCATCCTAAAAACTCACTGAAAACTCACTGAAAACTCACTGAGGTTGAGTACTCAATGTAGTAAATAGAAACACAAAACCTAATTTCAACCAAATCATTCATTAGTAATAAATTAATCAAGCATAAGGCTTTTCAATAATCAATCATCTACCCAAAATCATACACAATAAACATACCAATTAAGCACAAAAGCTTATCACTCATCAATTCATATACCAATTACATTTCAATTTCAAACATCACCACAATTGCTCTAATCTTTCATCACCTATAATCTTTCATCACTTATAATGCACAATCCCTCTAATTCTCAAGAACTACATAACGAATTGTAGCATTGTGATTGGTAGTCTTAAACAACAAATTGTAGCACTTTATTAATGCATATGATCTCATGCTAATGCAAGAATGCATTGATGTGAATCATAGCACACATATATACAACCATTCTGACATCATAGCCTAGCTCCACTTGCCTCAATATATTTCAAATCATCAATCATCACTTTGGTATTTACCAATTCAATCAACTAAAGCTAACAATCAATATTCGAAACACCTTTTTATAAATATCATCATAATTCATTACCAGAGATACACGCCAATCAACATTAACAATGGAAGTTCATTACATAAATCTCAAAACATCACCAACAACATTTATCAAGCATAAGGCTTTAACTCACACGTATTAATCCATAACATAATTGATAATCATAATCATACTTTGCTAAATATATAATTTCAGGCAATTATCTATTCCATTAACCATCGTCATTTATAAAACTCGACCCCAAAACTAAAATTCCTATTCGCCACTTAAATGGTAAACCCCCTTGTACGTAAACACATACCTTTCAGCATTCCGGCTTTCCAAATTTGCTTTTCGATCCACCGATTCCACTTCTGAGCACTAATTTCTTAATTTGATAATTCCTAAAAATTAACAATAATTATTTTAATAACCCTTAAGATATTAAATATATGTTTTGGAGCTAAAATCATTATTTCGTTATAGTTTTGATAAGTTTTGACTAATTAGAATGTGTCACTGTTTTCCAATGACACTCTGAAAACATAGCTGAGACAACATAAAATGAAGCATAAATCATCAATTAGAAATAATGGGTGCTTGTTTTTCCTTGGCCGAATGATTAAGGAAGCGAGAATAGCTTTTGATCTTACCCTCCAAGTGACAAAATGCTAAGTTGTGGCTTTTAAGGCATCATTTACCACATTTCATGGTTGCCATGGCTTAGAGAAAAGAAGGAAAGAGGGAACTTGAAATTAATGGTATGCTTAGGATGAAACTCGTGGAAGAAGAAGAAAGAAGTGAATTGATGCATCCCATGAACTTACCTTTGAGAAACTAAGTAAATTTGATGAAGAATTCGGTAAAAAGTGGCATGGTCGTCATGATGAAGAAATGTAAAAAATAATGGATATAAGGAGGAAAATGGCATACGGGTGAGAGAAAGAAAAAGACGATGGAGAAAGTGAAGAGAGAAAGAAGAATTAAGAAAATAAAAGAAGTAAAAGAAAAAATTAAGGAAAACAATATAAAAGAAGTAAAAGAAAATTTAAGGAAAAGAAAAGAAAATAAATTTAATTAAATGGATTTAGTTGATTTAAGTTAATTAATTTAGTTCTAGAACTCTAATTTATCCCAATATTTTTAAATTAGGAATGTTACAATTCTTCCCTCATTTAAGAAATTTGTCCTTAAAATTTAGATAAGAATATACCTCAATGGAAAAACTTTGGATGTTGCTCTTGCATTACATCCTCCTGCTTCCAAGTCGAGGTAACTCTATTTCCATGCCTCTAAGCTACACGCACAATTGGGATTTCTTTATTTCTCAACTACTTCATAGAATGCTCCATAATATGAGCTAAAGTGGGAGGAATATATACATTTTCCTTGATCTCCATATCATCACAAGGAATCACATGATCAGGATCAAGTATATACTTCCTCAGCTAAGATACATGGGATATATTGTGTAGATTGGATAAATGAGGTGGAAGAATAATTTTGTATGCTACAGAACCAACACGCTTTAGAATTTTATAAGGTCCAATGTACTTAGGGCTCAACTTTCTACTTTTAAGCATATAACCAACACCTTTATCATGTGAATGTCGTACGAATACATAATCACCTACATCAAACTCTAATGGTTTCCATTTTTTATTATAATAACTTTTCTGTCTATCATGAGCAGCTTTCATTTTCTCTTAAATCATAGCAATCTGATCAAATTTAATGTAGTACTGGGCTCAATCTAGGTTGAATTGGCCTTTCATCCTGTATCAAAGTTGTAGCTACTTGAGCTACAGTGGTGTACAAATTGGATTCACCTCAATCAAAGTTTCATAGCTCAAATTACGCGTAAAACATGAAACCTAGTATGCAAGAACAAATAAAAAATCAGTTCTAAAAATTTAGGGGCTTTACTTGGTATGTACTATTCAAATTTAGTGTGTTAAAAATTTAGTGGTATCAGAGTGGCTGAATTGAGTAGACAAGATGGAAAAATTTTAGCCATATTTTTATTAGTGTGTCTCAATTATATATGGTTGCATTACATTTTTGGGAAGGAGAGAATGGAGAAGTAATTATTTATACTTTTGATAATTCTTTAATCCAAAGATTCATAAATTAATATATCGAGATTAATTATGAATTAATACTTTATTTAGAAATGATAATTAAGATATAATAGGCTATAATTTTATACTTTGTCATATTTTATTTTGTTCACCAATTTGATAATTAATGGATTTTATTTTATTTTATTTTATTTTAATGAATTACACTTTCATAACAAGTAAGTTATCATGTATGAATCTGATTATAAATGGATGATGATAAAAAAGTTACATTCATCTTACACCATCATCTTAAACAAAAAATGGCTTAGAGTTTTGTTTAGTTATCTGTTGTTTAACTTGGTTGGTTGGATTATAAGATTATAGTTCGTGTAGTTCATAAGTAAAAAAGTAGTGTTGGAAAAAGTAAGAACATTTATGCAAATTTACACATGATCTTTGTAGACGAAAAGGTATATGTTGTATTTTTTTGATATTTGAATTTCATGTTTTTGTAATGATCATTTTGAAATATTATAAATGATTATTTTTATATTGCTTTAGTTAATTTTATCTTTATGTAGACTAATTAAGGTTAACATAACTTTGATGTTTTTTTAAGATATGATTGGGAATGTGGTTGGTAGGAATGGTTTGAGGGTGGTTGACAACAGCAACAACAAAGAAAGGCTTATCGGTATAACTATTCAAGATTTGGAGTAAGAATTTTAATTGTATTATGTTTCTCTTTATACAAAAATAATTTTTCAAGAAAATTAAGTTATTTCAACCAATTTTTTAATTCATTTTTGTACAAACTTTTATAATGAATCTTATTTAACTAGGCTAACATTATAACTTATTGGAAAACTAAATTTAACAAATATAATAGAGTAACCCAATATAATGAACAAAGAAGTTTAGCGATCAATAAATGTTGGGTCATGTCTTTATCAAACATAAAAGCCATCAAAATTATTTTTTAACAAAAAGATGTCAGTAAACTATCTTTCATTATTGTATATACATTAGATATAATTTCATAATATTAATATGTCAAACAAGGATAATAATGAGTAAGCTTCCATAATTTTGTAATTACTATAATGATGATATTAAATAACATTGAATATTGAATATTTAGACGCTGATGGTTTAGAGTCTGACTTAGAAGGGAGTTGAATAAGTCATAAACTCTTTTTGCAGAATGAACCAAATTAAACATAGATAATCAAACTTATAAAAGCACGAAGGAGAAAGTAACACAGAGAGTTTATATTGGTTCACGTCCAACACAGAAGCTACATCCAGTCCTTTTAAACTTGAAGAATTTCCACTATTGTAAAATCTCCATGACGATAACAGCACCAAACCACTACACCTAGTATTCTTGACTCTAGCCACTTTTGGATCAACCCAAGTATTCTTTCAATAAGCCACTCCTAACGCAATAACCCGAGTATTCTTTCAAAAGCCTCTTTAGGCCAACAGTGTTTCCCACATTAAAAACTAAGATTGGTAACACACTAAACTCTCCATGGAAAAAGTTAAAAAAAGTATCTCACAGAACTTAGTGTTTCAGGATATACGATGAATAGTGTATACACTAAGTTGAAAAGACATCAAGGTTTGCTAGAGGCAGAACACATAAAGAAGATCTTTGTCTTTAAAGACTGATTGTAAAGAAAGAAAGAGCAATGATCTTTTTACAAATGAAGCTTATAACTCTATTGCACTTTGCATCAATCTTCTAAAGAATACTTATAGGAAGAAAATGGTAACTGTTGCTATCTTTTGAAAGGAGGTATATCCGTTGGAAATCCTGTGAAGGAGTTTTGCTTTGAGCTTTGAGAGGTATCAGACTTTTGTTGTTCCAGCAAGGTGTAGGAAGAGTCTGATACCTAGGTTCTTCTATTCTTACATGAAAATAGTTCTTTATGCAGCGTTGACAAAAAAGTTTCTTTCTTGCTCTATTTGATTAGAGCAGAGAGAAGAAGAAAAAGTTGTAATCCTATGTAATTGAGTTTACACCTTATGCTGACTTATACCAATTGTTTCTGTTTCTACGCAAAGGATTATGTTAGGATCTTTGAGCATTAAGTTGGCGGCTCTGCTGATTTGTTTCTTGTTCATTTTAGTGATAAAGACTTTTATCTTGATAAGTGCATGAGTTCTATGGAATCATGGAAATAGATTTAAGAACATTGAGGTTTGGCCTTTGGAGTAAAGTTCTTCTTTGAGTTTGATTGAGGATGCCCAAAAGTCTAATTCTTGATATTCATCAGAATACAGGACTAAGTGCATTTGTATCAGACTTTTTAAGGTATAACATAGTATTGTTTTTTAGATCAGACTTTTGTTGATAATAACTCCCCCTATGTTTTGTAACTTGTGTGGTCTCTTGAAATACTTATACAAATAGGTTAGATTACATGAGAACAGACTTCATTTGACTAACCATTGATGTTTGTTATTAGTAAATCCAGGGCTTAAAGATAGCGCGTGATTTTGAGGTCTAATCAAGTAATGACTTATTGTTTCTTTTCAAATCAGACTTTTCTTCAACAATCTCCACCTATTTGTTGATAGCAAACATTAAGTCTTTTTCATTATTGAAGTCAATTAACAAAATCAGTATATGGTTATGTAAAACATTACAGCAAGTATATTTTGGATGTTTTTCAAATTTTCAGATAATTAGAATTTTGCAAAGTGTTAATCAGAACTTGTAATTTTTTTGACAAATCAGAGCTTAAAAGCCATTTACTGATTATCTTAAACTAAGATATATTAAAGCAATTAAATTTATATCTAAGCAATTAGATTTATCAGAGTAAATAAATTAGAATAGAGCATTCTTCATTGATAAAATAAAAATAACATACATCAAATTTGTCACCACTCAACATAAAAGAGTTCTAACATATCTCCCCCAACACAAAAGAGTTCTAACATATCTCCCCCTTTTGATATCAACAGAAGAGAGGCATCATATAGAACCTAACCATAAATCACGATTGAAAGAAGAACAATAGAGAGAAGATGCATCTAAAGAGACAATAATGAAATAACAAGTCTAAATGATGAAAATAAAAAAGGGTTTTTAGGAAATGAGTTAAAAGAGAAAGATCCTTCTTCTTGAATGGTTCATAGGTAACAACACCATAGAGCATCCGCATGAGCTTCGGTAGGATTGAGAGTAGAGAGGATGCTGTGAAGGTTAGCTGTAGGGAATTGCTGAGGTCTGAGAGGACCCTTGTAGTGGGGCTTATACTTGGGAGGCATGGGCTTCTTCAATCTTCCCAAGCTTATCCATGTCTTCTTAACCTACTATCTATCAGGACAAATCAAGATCTTTTTCTATGGAAGTGCAATGGGTCTATTCTTTAGGGGAGCAGAGTCAAGAGCAACAACTTGAAACCTTAAATCTCTTGCAACAAAGACTTGTTCAGCTATCACAACCTGATGTATGGCAATGTCATCTGGTGATAGGAGTTTAGGGTGAGGTAATAGTCTTTCTATGGGCAAAGGAGGGACAAATATAGATGTAGTGGGTAGGATACAAATTTTGCGGCTATCAAAGTTTGGATTGTTGACAATGGCTAGGTTACAGGGGTTTCTGTAGTCGGGGTCTGAAGGGTCAAGGATAGTTTTGTAGAAAGTAAAGGTGAGTAAACCAGGTTGGCAATGACCAAGGGGGTTGATGAGAGGGAAGGTCAACAGTGGAGGGTTCAGGAAGGGGAACAATAGCAAGGCAAGGGTTTAGTGCGGTCTGGGAATAATGGGAAGGTATCACAATGATTGGGATAGGCTGAAGGGGTTGATGAGATGCAAGAGGTTCAAAGGGTTTAGAATGGTCAGAAAAGATGGAAGAGAAGAGGTCATGGCTACTTACAGAATCAGACCTTGCTCCCTTTGCTCTTGAATTAGAAGGAGAGTCTGATCTCTTCGTCTTAAGGAAGGCTCTAAAGCTTGACTCATCTCTCTAATAAGTTCCAATCATTTCATAAAAATAGTTCATCCAATCTATGTGACTCCATTTTTGTACATCAGGCCTAGAGCCTTACTTCAAATACCCAGAGATAAATCTTAAATAAATGATGAATCTAAGATAGCCACCATATTTCATTAACTCATCATGGTTTGCCTTCATGACCATCTGGTAATCATTTCAGATTTCTTCATACTTGGTTTGCCATTTTGGTCCAGTCTATCCTTCCATAGAGACTTCAGGATGTAGAGTGGTATACACACTAATAAACATCTTGAAGATTTCAATAAAGGACAACTTCTTCTGTTGAGTTTTCTACTGCTACTGTTGAAAGTGCTACTGTTGTGATTGAGATAGTTGTTGAGGAGTTGTCTATTGTAGTTACTTAGGTTCAAGCTTCTTAACCTTAGACTTTCTCTACAGTTGACTGAGGGGAATCTCATCATTAGAATCCAAAGATTCTTTAACAACTACTTGTTTAGATTCTATGGCCTCTACAAGAATTGAATCTTTTGCTGGAGAGGGAGCAGGGATCACCTTACAAGGTTTCACATCCAGAGGTAAATTAGATTAACTTGACTCATCAGAAGCAAGTTCATCAGAGAAGTCTAGAACCATTTTTCTGATTTTCTTGGTAGTAGACTTTACTCTGCCACATTTTCTCTTAGGGGTTGGTTTTGCTTTGACAACCTTAGCCTTTTGCTTTTTAGGTGATACAGGAGTAGGCCTTTTCTTCTTCTGAGAAGAAGTAGGAAAGGAAATTTCCAAGATCTTGTTTAATACTAGTGAGAAAATAGGTAGCTTGCTGACCAAGCTAGTAAGAGTTACCAGATCACTCAAAGTCTAAGTTTGCACATTCTCTAGTGTAAAGACCTTTATTAGCATAGCTGGATATGGAATATTGTTTTGCTTCTTCCCAATAGAGGAGATTAAGTAAGTCATAATGACATTTGGCAGACTTACTTTTTCTTTCATAAGCATATGATACATGCAGAATCTGTCTAGCTTGCTTATAGTATCCTTGGCTCCTTTGTGAGGGCGGAATATGTGTTTTATCACCAGGTGAAGCATCTTGATCGTTGGTAACAAGTTTTTAGATACTGCTCTAGTAGGACCGTAGAGCATCTCATTTATCTCAAAAGAAGACACAACCTCATACTCGAAATCCTCAACGTAAACTTCGCCAACTGTTGGACATCTAGTAACAGTAGCTAAAACATCCTCTAAAATTTCTATTTCTTACCTTTCAACTTGCCCAACACAATGAACTTGGACTTGCCAGCAGATGCTGTCTTCTAGAACTCTAAGACCAAGGAAGGTGAATAGGGCTCTCTGTCCATACAGAACTTGGTCCACCCAGTGCTACTAATTTCCTCTAAGATATCTCTGCCATCCATTTTGTGCTGCTTGGGGTTGAAGAAGGAAAACTCAACAATGTATAAGACTTTGAATGCCATAGCTTAATGGAGAAGAAAAGGGGTTTAGGGTTTAAGTAAATGAAGAGGTTTTTTGAAAGAGAGATGAAAGGGTTTTAGCAAAAGGTGGGAAATGTAAATGAAAGGTCCAAAAATTTAAAGAGTTAAAACCGACCACTAAAGAGGAGAGAGAACATACGTTACAATGACAATTACATAAAGAGGCAATAACTACTGCCATGTTGTACATTTCAAAATAAAAGATAATGAAAATGTGAAAAGTTTTGACAGTTTACACGAATCCCAAAGTACTTAATCATTCTCTTAGAAATATGTAGAAGCGAGTGTTGGTTTAGACACATTAAGCATCAACATTATATACATCAGACTTTTCATGCTTTAGACATATCATGCATCAGACTTTTCATGCTATATTTCTTAAGTTTAGATTATGCTTAGTTAAATCAAACCTCACCTCAGCTAAAGGCTTTTAAAAATGTCTGCCCATTGATGATATGTGTTCATAAACTTCATGTCTAGAATTATTTTTTGCACATAATCTCTGATAAAGTGGTATTAAACTTCTATTTGTTTAGCTTTAGAATGTTGTATGGGGTTCTTTAAAAGATTTACTGCACTTGTATTATCACATTATACAAGAATCTCTCCTTCTTTGATTGACTAATCTTCAAGCTGATATTTTATCTAAAGAAGTTGAGAATAACAACTTCTGATATTGAGAGTGCAATAGAATTTTGCTTTTTGCTCCCCCATGATATCAAACTTCTTCCTAAGAAGTGGCATCCACCGCTTGTACTGTTTCTGCCCACTTTATCACCTACAAAATCGGCATCATAGAATCCAGATAGGGAAAACAAGTCTATTCTTTTGTAGAATAACCTAAGATTAGTTGTTCCTACAATATATCTTAGAATCCTCTTCACAATAGACAAATATGATTCTTTGGGTTCTGACTGATATCTTGCACACGTACAAACACTAAACATTAGAATCTATTGGATGTTAGATACAAGAGTGAACCTATCATTCCTCTGTATAAGTTCTGATCCATTAATATACCAGAATCATCTTTATTGATTATGTAGTTAGGATACATAGGAGTGCTCATAGGCTTGACATCTTCCATGTTGATATCATTGGTATGTTTAATTTGTAAGCCTAGGAAAAATTTAAGTTCTCCCATCATACTCATTTCAAATTCTACTTGCATTATTTTAGAAAATTATTTACATAGACCATCATCAATAACACCAAAAACAATGCTATCCATATAGATCTACATAATAATAAAGTTTTTTCTAGAGCTTTTTCTAAATAAGGTTGTGTCAACTTTTCCTCTAGTAAAGCCTTTTGAAATTAAAAAGGTACCGAGTTTGTTGTACCAAGCTCTTGGAACTTGTTTCAGACTATAAATTGTTTTACTAAGTTTGAAAACATGATTTGGAAAAGATATATCCTCAAAACTAGGAGGTTATTTTACATAAACTTTTTCTTCAATAAACCCATTTAAAATAGTACTCTTAACATCCATATGATATAGTGTGATAGCTTTAAATACTGAAAATGTAAGAATTATCCTGATAGCCTTTAGTTTGGCTATAGGGGAAAAGGTTTCAGTGAAATCTATACCTTCTTCACCAGTGGAAAAATGGATATAATCACGGTTAAAAATGGCCTTTATTCACGGTTAAAGAACCGTAGTTGTTGCAGCCGTGGTAGTAGATGAGGGTCTTTAACCACGGTTAACAACCCTGGTAATAAATCAGATCTAACCACGGTTGTCGAGCATAACCGTGAATATAATAGACAATACGGTTATAGTAAAACCCGTGGAAAAAGAACAGCTATATTCACCGTTGTTTAGCATAACCGTGAATATAAGTAGAAAAAAAAAATTCACTTATAGATCATGTATATTCACGGTTATAGTAGGAACCGTGGATAAAGAACCTCTATATTCACGGTTGTTTAGCATAACCGTGAATATAAGTAATATAAAAAATTCACTTACAGAGTATGTATAATGACGGTTATAGTAGTAACCATGGATAAATAGTGTCTATAATCACGGTTGTTACCATAACCGTGAATAAACACTGAGGTTTTTTTTTTAATATGGTTTCTATTTTATTGTTTCCCAGATCTGCATTCAGACAACCAACACAATATACAGTATCCCAACATATCCAGCAACAAACAATATATAAAAAGAATGGTATATATATAACAATTAATTTGATATGAATTCATAACAACCTAAAAAATGAAACTATATATAATTCAGATGAATATAACCTAATGTGAACACCTCTTTTGGTCCGGTCCAAGTGGAATGAATCTTTTTTATACTGAATTCTAATTCAGAGTGGTCAAATTCGAGTAGAATGGCTCCAAAATAATCAGAACCGAGCGAAATAATTCAGAATGAAGCTTTTCCAAGTGGAATATTGCCCTGGTGGAGATAAATCCGAGTGGAAAAACTCAAATATGGTCAAATCCGAGTCAAAATGAAGCATTTCCGATTGGAATGACTCAAAATGATCAAATCCGAGCAGGATGACTCAGATTAAAGCATTTCCGAGTGAAATACAGCCCTGGTGGAGATAAATCCGAGTGGAAAAACTCAAAAATGGTCAAATCCGAGTCAAAATGAAGCATTTCTGATTGGAATGGCCCAAAAATGGCAAATCCGAGTAAGATGACTCTGATTGAAGCATTTAGGAGTGAAATATAGCCCTGTTGAACAAAAATCCGAGTGGAATGTGCGCCTGTTGGAGTAAATCCGAGTAAAATTACTCAAAATGGATCAAATCCGAGTGGAATGTGCCCCATCCGAGTGAAATTACTCAGAATTGGCCAGTTTCGAGTGAAATGCTTCACTGATGAAGGTGAATAGGAGTGGAATGACTCCCTGTCAGAGCCATTCCAAGTGATGAATAGCTGACTCTGTTGGAGGATGAATACTGAGAAGGATTGCTTTCTAATTGCATCTAATCCGAGTGAAGAAATGCTAAATCTGAGTGAGTGCTTTCTGATTGCTACTGATCTGAGTGAAAACAAGTCTGAGCGAAGGAAAATCCGACTCAGAGTGTAACTGGAAGGACAGATTCTGATTGAAGAGAAGAAAGTTTTTCCGAGTGAAAATGTCAAGTTCCTAAATTCTGAGTGAGGAATGAGACGAATTCCGAGTGAATTGAATCAAACCCGATTGAATCATTTCCGAGCCCTTTTGGTCAATCATTACCGAGTCATTCCTTTCTCACCCACTCCCAAATGACCACTCTCACTCAAATCCGAGCCAATTTTCAGTCGGAACCGACTGGCAATTCAGTCAGTTAGCCCTCTTCAAAACAATTCCCTCTTAACCCTCCTCAAGCCAATTACCGAGCCCATTTCCACCAATTTTCACTCGTTCCCGAGTCATCTTTCACCTATCTCCGAGTCATCCTTTAAACAATTACCGAGCTACTTCTCACCCAATTCCGAGTCCTTTTAAACCCAATTCTGAGTCATTATTCAACCATTTCAGTCGGTTCCGAGTCACTTGTCACTCGGTTCCGATTGAATGTCTCACAGCTCCTCCCAGAAGAATTCTCACTCGGAAAGGAGCATTTTTCACTCGGCTTTCTATGGGAAATGCTTCATTCCACTCGGAATTGACTCCCAATATGGACGAATACTGACTGGGAGGCTGATCCGAGCCATCCTCACTCGAATTTCCACTATTCTCTCTCGGATTTCTACCATTCTCTCTCGGATTGCACATGCTAACCTGGATTCCACCACCCAAGTGGATCCAGGAATCCTGGAGGTGGCTGGCAGACAAGGGGCGGAAGTGGAGGAATTAAAAATTCCCACCAGCCGCTGTCCCCCACTACCAGGACCGAGTGGAAGCCTGAGCTGGCATTCCACTCGGAGTGGAAGCCTGAGCTGGCTTTCCACTCGTAAAAGCCTATAAATAGAGGGCTGAAGCTTTGAAACGGGGGCATTCATTAAGTGAGAAAACTCTGCTTGAATTCACCCTCATCCTCTCATTCTCACACACTGTCCAGCCCCTTCCAGCCACCAAACACCCTCCAACTCTCTCCCCTCACCCTCTCCAACAGCCCCACTCCTCCTTCTCCTACACACCTCCCCAACTCCCTTTTATCACTCCGTCCTCACCAAATCCGACCTCCTCACTCCTCACTCCAAACACTGTCCCTCACCAAACCGACCTCCCCAACTCCCTTTTACCACTCCGTCCTTACCAAATCCAACCTCCTCACTCCTCACTCCAAACACTGTCCCTCACCAAACTGACCTCCCCAACTCCCTTTTACCACTCCGTCTTCACCACTCAGTATCGTTCTCCTCTCAACTCCATCACCGTCCCTCTTCTCACTCAGTCTCACTCGGTATTCCACTTCTCACTCGGTATTCTACTTTTTCACACGGTATTTTCCCATTTCCACTCGGTTTTACCATTTTTTACTCAGTTTTCCACGTCTTCACTCGGTTTTCTGCTTTTATCACTCGGTATTTCATTTTTTACTCGGTTTCTTCCATTTTCACTCGGTTTTTCCTTCTTTCTCACTCGGTTTTTCTCTTCTTCCCCTCAGTTTTCACTCATTTTTTTTCCCCTCTTCTCCAAACTTACTGTTTCCATTTCTCTCTTGTAGCTTCTGCTACCTTCCCCTTTCGCTTCATAATAAAAATATAACAAAGGGAAATAAATGCTTCCTATGTTTTCTTTCAAATCTAAATAAAAAAAAGGGAAACAAATCATTTTTAAATAGTGTCGTACGGGAGTACTCCCGTCTACACAACCTCTTTAGGATTCGTACACGTGCGAAGAACTTCGCCTTGTACGATTTCCCCACCTCAATAACATCCATCATCATCTCCCAAGTCTTTTCCTAAAAGAAAAACACTCAGAACTACATAACCCTGATTTCTTGATAATTCAAGAATACGTAGGAGCAGGACCTCAATTCCTGTCGGGCCCATCTTTCTTATTTCTTTTTATTGATTTATTTCCTCACTTTCATGTTTCTTTCATAAATTTTCTTTTTTTGGTCGCTTCTGTGAAAATCAATTTAGACTTGACGTCTTGTTGATTTCCCCCTAGTTTTTGCTCAAGCCTCGCCATAATTCATAGGGAAGGGATACTTAGGACGAGACGTCCCGCTTATCTCTTCCCTATCCCTGTTTTTTTATTCGAGAACGTCTAATTTAGGCGTGACGCCTTATTAGCATTCTCTTCCCCTCTCTGTCTCATATCGAAGTCGAGTTTAATTCGGATGAAACGTCCCATTGACCTCGCTTCAACATTCTATGTTTATACAGTTCTCTCACTCCATTTTGTCGTTTTTAAATAAAAAATACAACAATAAAAGGGAAGAAATAAACCATCTTTTGTAAGGCTATTTATGTTGCTCATTTTCAATCTTGGTACTGTTTTTGACAGGCGATGTAGGGTGCTAATACCTTCCCTACTCGTAACCGACTCCCGAACTTGAATCTCAATTTTTAACCAGTGCTTTACTGAACTTAGTTTTTTTCCAATGTTTTTCCTATGGATAAAAACGTTGGTGGCGACTCCCTGTTTCATCCTACACTTTCTTTCTTTCTCACCGCGCCGTCGCGATCCAGGTTGCGACACCTAATAAAATGTAAACCCTAAATCCTACACTAGATACATATTTAAGAGAATAAAGATCTTATATCTAGCTAAGTTCTTTTCCTAATTTCAATGAAGTATGAGGTCCATTGCCTTCTAACATTATCTACAAGTGTCTTAGAGAAGTATGGCCGGTCCTGGAAGTACTACAAACAATGCATAAAACAATTAGAATAAAAGCTATATTTATTACATGAAATTGATTAAATTGTTAGAAAAGTAGTCCAAATGATGAGACTTACATCTGTCTATCCCTCTACTAAATGTTGTTGGACAATGGTCAGCATAGTGTGCATGACGAAATAGCCACACTCGAAGGTACCCTCCTGCCTGTAAGACTACAATGGACATAAAATATAGAATAAGTGAATTCGCAACTTAAAAAATATATATTGAAGATTTGAATGAATACGATAGACTTACCTTTGGGTGCACCCACACAACTTTTCTTCCGCTGGACTTAACTCTAATCAGTCGATTGTATCCAACCACTGCCCTACATCAAATAAAACACAAGATAAGTTAGAATCGTATAGGTCCAAAAATGATGTAATCAAATTTGTACTTATTGTTTAGGGATTAACTTACCCGTCTACTACAGTTTTCAGGTCTTGTGGAACTGCCCGATGCGTAGTATCAAAGTACAGAGTAAGATAAGCCAGGGGAAAGATCACCACAAGCGTCCAGTGAGCGCTGCAGTTACTAGTGATAAGTGAGACTTCAAAATGCAAAAATTAATGACAATAATTATGGAATAGAATATTACCCTTTATGATAGGGGCCCATGTATACAGTCTTCCCAGACTCAAACATCCAATTCTGGATGTATGCCTAGGTGTCCTGCGTGGTGTTTGCTTGCTTCTGTATGAGAGAGGGCTCTAAGAAACCATAAGTTCCTTGGAAACCCAAGTCCACAAAAGTTTTATCAGAAACCTAAACAAGTTGAGACATGGTTAGCGACAAATAACTTGTATAATAAAAAATTGGACAAAAAGAGATATACTTACAGCTCCCACAGTTGAATAATGGAGATGTTCAACATCGACGTCCCTGAAATAATCTCACACATGTCAGAATGTGTAATGTAAAGTGGTACTGCACTTGGACGGCCGAACACCAGTGGCTCCTATGGGATTTGAACAGTCTCATCTCCTTGCTCATACCCGATGCGCCATAGCATCCGAATGGGATTGTCGGCCGGGTCTGGCCTCTTTAATGCCTGTTCCTGTTGAACAATTGACAACCATCACAGTTTATACCATAATTGACAATATAACAAAATTAGTTAGTGTAAGGTTTTTACCTATCCAGGGGCAACCTACAGAAGTCTGTTGGGCCACATCAGAAAGTGGCCCACCGCCTGGCCGACGGTCTTCACCTCTGGAGTTGCCACTGGCACAGCAGCATCCTCCTCGAGGACGAGCACAACAGAGACCCTGGACATACCATCAGGTAATGACTGATGGTGAACCATAGGGCCTAAGTTATAGACCATGCCAGTGGCAACTCGCTCCTCCGACCCGTCGACGAACAGGTCACATTGACGGGTGTCTGGTGGCTCGACCCCATCATTGTCAGGGTCAGCGCAGCGCACGACCCCTTAGTGCTAACCCTCCGTACCTACATATTTACACATCAAGCAAAAGTTATTCAACAATGAAATAAAGTGATTACAAACAATAAAACTGAGGAAATTAAATAAAGAATCTAACCTATGGGTTGCTAGCTGGTGCAGTAGTCTCCTGGTGGTGGCTGAGTGAGGCCTTCATCTCCTCCCTGAATCGGGCCATCTCCTGGTGGACGTAGAAGCCCACGACCAGTAAAGAACAAACTCGAGCCAAAGAGGAGAACGAGGAAGAAGACGATAACCAGCGTGAAAGAAGAAGAGAAAGTGAAAAAAGCCTGAGAGGCGCGGCTTTTGAAGTTTTAGAAAGGATGTATATTCACGGTTCCCCTTGAAACCGTGAATATATTACACATATATTCACGGTTAAACAAAAAACTATGGATAAATGTTAACTATATCACCACGGTTACGACCACAACCGTGGATAAATATTAAATCTATAATCACAGTTGTAGAAACAACCGTGGACATACAGTACCCAGTGATTAAACCTAAGACCTGAACTATATATCCACGGTTGGAAATACAAGCATGATTATAGACATCAATATATATCCACGGTTAACATCATAACCGTGATCATACCCATGAATATATAGTCACAGTTGTGCACACAACCATGGATATATATTTCAAGTACTATATATCCCCGGTTGACTTCTCAACCGTGAATATATTGATTGGTACGATCACAGTTATGATGTTAACCGTGGATATATAGTTCTTTTTGATTATAACGTTCACCTTATAATTTCAAAAATGACACCGCGCATGTTTTTATCACTGATCATCTTCAACCCGTGAATATATCCCGTTGTTATATCCAATTTTTGCACTAGTGCTTGCTGATTATAGCCTTGCGCCACAAGTCTAGCTTTATTTCTAATTACCTTCCCATCTTTATTAAGCTTGTTTCTGTAGACGTATTTGGTGCCTATGATGCTTTTGTTTTTGGGTCTTGGAACACGGCTCTAAACTTTGTTTCTTTCAAACTGGTTGAGTTCTTCTTATATGGCAATGATCCAGTCAGTGTCTTCTAGAGCTTCTATAACAGATTTAAGTTTCAATTCTAAAACTAGTGCAATAGAGGACTAGTTTAGAAGCTTGGATCTAGTTTTAATTCCAGATGCTTAATCTCCAACAATGAGGTATGGAGGATGATAAGCTTTAAACTTCCAATCTCTTTACCTTTCTACTTATTTTATTAACTGATTCTGATCAAACTCTTTGTCTTTATTTCCATCAGATTTTGATTGATTAGGGTTTGTTCCTTGCTTTTCTGGTTCAGCTTCTTGTTGTAGTGTACGTGTATCATCAATATCTAGATCTGCCAATCTTCTGTTAGTCTTTTGTAGATCATTAAATCTTACATGCATTGATTTTTTAATGGTCTGAGTTCTAGTGTTAAAAATTGTGTAAGATTTTGATGTGGTTGAATAACCCATGAATATTCCTTTGTCATTTTTGGAGTCAAAATTTCCAAGATGATCCCTAGTGTTAAGAATATAACAAGTACAACTAAGGGGGTGAAAATATGAGATGTTGGGTTTCCCCTTTTCCACAATTCATAAAGAGCCCTATTCAGTATAGGTCTGATAAGAACTCTATTTTGAATATAACATGAAGTGCTCACAGCTTCTGCCTAAAAATATTTTGGAAGATTATTTTCACAAAGCATTATTCTGGCCATTTCCTACTGAGATCTATTTTTCCTTTCCACAACACTATTTTGTTAAGGTGTTCTTGGAGAAGAAAAACTATAAGTAATACCTGACTTATTGTAGAATTTTTCAAAAACATTATTTTAAAATTCTTTGCCATGATCTCTTCTTATTGTAACAAGACATAATCCTTTCTCATTCTAGATTTTCTTGCAAAAAATCTTGAATACTTTTACAGACTCATCCTTGCGAGTTAGAAAGTATACCCATGTCATTCTTGTGTAATTATCAACAATAACAAGTCCATATTTCTTTCCTGCTAGACTTTGCACCTGAGATGGACCAACTAGATCTAAATGTAACAGTTCTAAAGGTCTGATAGTGGAAACACCATTATTGTTTTCAAAAGATGTTTTATGTTATTTTCGTTTTTTGGCATGCTTCACAGGGAAAGGAACTGTTCAAGGAGATCTTTGGCAGTCCCTTAACAAGACCTTTTCTGTGAAGTTTTAAAATATGCTTTAAACTTGAATGCCCAAGCTTTTTATGCCAGATCCATCTCTCTTCAGAGTTGGAAAATAAACATGTTACATTCTGATCATTTAGCTCATTCAAGTAAACCTTATATAGGTTGTGATGTCTATTTGCATTGAAGAGTATGGGTTCATCATGGTTAATGATAGTACACTTTTCTTTATCAAAAGAGACTTTGTACCCACTGTCACAAAATTGACTAATGCTCAGCAGGTTATGTCTCAGAGCCTAAACCAGAAACACATTTTCAATAACAGGTAAGGGAATTTTACCCACTCTACCAAACCCTATGATCCTTCTAGTTTGGTTGCCTCTAAAGGTGATTGTTCCATCTTTAAAATGTTCAAGGTCTAGGAACATAAACCTTCTTCTTGTCATATGATGCGAGCATCCACTATCTAGATACCAATGTAGAGGCTTTGTCTTTGTTTTCAAGCACATTTGCAATTAGAATGATTAATGACTTTGGTACCCATTGATGCAACAAATCCAGAGCCATTAACTTGGTTGGAAAATCTTGAATTAATATTAACTTATAGTGTGACCTCATCACTCGGAGTCAAGACCTAATTTCAAGACCTAATTTCACTCGGTAACCTCATCACTCGGAGTCAAGACCTAATTTCACTCGGAAGGCCCCCACACATACATGCTTTCTTCAGAAGTTTACACAATACTCTCTATTTTTATTCTAGAAAGGTACAGGTATTAACCACTCGGGAGATGATTCCCTCGCCCATCACTCGAGAGATGTAGTCTACTTCACACTAAGTTTCCCTCACTCAGAAATGCTCTCACTCCTTGCCACTCGGGATACATACTAACTCCGCTGCATGCGGAAGACCTTGTTAGACTAAAATCTACTCCGTATCATCCAGATCTTACTCCCTCTAATAAATTCACTACTACAAGCTTCACTTAGAATCGTATTGTCAATTCAACCATCGGGAATCGTTCACTCAGTTGGCTTTCACTCGGAAATATCTAAATACCCTTCAATTGGGAGGTTGTATCTAGGAAATCTCTCGTTCCATAACATATTGACCAACTTACCACGAAAGCGATTTTAATGGGCATATTCCACTCGGAGTTGACCCATCCTCTCTTCATTCGGAAGAAAGTCACTCATCACGCCTTACACAGAATTAACTTAGCTCTTATTTATTCAGAATCATGCGGGCTCTACATGCTTAGTAAAATGCAACGTATACCACTCGGACATTCACACACAGCACAAAGTGAACACATAGTATTATATATATAAATATTTACATGCACATGATCACACCCTCATCCCGAAAGAGTTCCGTTCTGATACAGTTAGACAAAGGACCAAATTAAGAGCCGGCCAAGGCTATGATAAAACCTTATGTACAACATATACATATATATACATTTCCACAGTACACAAACACTTCACACGGTATGTAGCTCCTCCATCATTCACCGTCTCGTATGATGTCCACTGAAATATAGCCACAGTAGGGGTGATTATCTTAAATATTAAATGATAGATACTGACTCGGATTATTCCCCAATCATGCAATAACATATATATATATATATGTATATATAGCAACAATCAATAACATACACTGTGCCATTTAATCAGAACACACACAAGGCATCTTTCAATCGGAATCTACCTAGTTATCACTCGGCTATATGCACATATTATCCTCAATAGCACTAACACATATACATACAATCGCGTGTACACAGGTTCATTCAATCTGATCCGACTCGCATATTATCGGTTTTTATTGTTGCAACATAGGCTCTCAGCCTTTTATTCAGCTCCCAGCTGACTCGGCCGTTTTACTGGTACCAAACCGTTTGCCCTCACTCGTAACACAAAAACGGTAGTGTTACAGGCAGCCCTGAGTCCCACTCAGTAGGCTTGCCTTGAGTCCCACTCAAGGTCTTTAACAGCATCTCATGCATATAATTACCGATTCAAGTGGTAGTGTCACACACTACATGCTCTCAGCATTCTTACCAGTGCATCTCATGCAAGTATTGTCATTAGATTACAAACAGAATCGGTAAACCACTTCCACACTATTAACTCATGCACCTCATGCACCACATGTATAACCACACACAGAATGATCATACAACACAAATTTTACACATTCGACCTTTTACTCAACAATATATGCATCATATGCAATCGGTATTAGACATTATCAACACTCAATAAGTTAATCTTTCCTCACATGCAGTCAGCATTTAGAATCATAGTAGCATGCATTTCACATAAATCACACGGTAATCATCAACAATACCTTAACACATTATACTCATGCAATCATTCAACATTCTCAAGATTATTAATAGGCATTTCATGGACGGAATTTGACATGCATTACCCAACTCCTAGTCATCATGCATCCAGGCATCACATATCCCTTACTCAATCAAAACACACCTATCAACGCATTTTAAATCACCAGAATCAACAAGTCATCAATACCCGGAACCCGTCCATAACCCATGCATTTAAGAAGTAAGATAACCCCCTACCAACTAAAGGGACTCCAAGAAGTTTGTAACATCCCAATTTTTAGATTAAGGGTAATTAAGGAATAAATATTAATTAAGGTTAAACTAAATTGGTAATTGAGGGAAATTGCAAATTAACTATGTTATAATTCTGATCCACTCCAATTAATGTGTGATGGTTGATGGCTGGTGGATAGCGACGTGATGGTGCAGCAGCCATCATTATACGTTGGAGCATCCACCCTTCATTGGTCCTTGGGGAATATATGTGCTGAAGGCCTTTCATTTCCTATCTATCTTTCTTATTCTCTCATTTTCTCAGAAATCCTTTGGAGACTCTCCTTCTTCCTCATCCCTTTTCGTTGTCTTCTTCTTCTTCTTCTTCTTCTTCTTCTTCCTCTTCTTCCTTTTATCACTCGTTTAAAACTGTTAGTGTTTGGTAGGAAGTTGTTATGTGAGGTACATAAGACTGCGGGGGTTGTTGATGTGAGTAACTGTTAAAGAAGAGGTTAACTTTTGGTCTTCCCAAGTTGGTTCAGAGTTCATATCTGGGTTTAAAGGCTGTTTGTGTGAAAGAGTAACCAGTCTAGCGTTCTAACTCATGGAACTCTAAGTTCTCCTAGAGGTAGGGGGAGTTAACATCTTTAATGAATAGTTTATGAACGGGCCCAGGATAAAAGTATCGTGTGTGTGTGTGAACTTGATGATTATGTGAAATATTTTAATGATAACTTATGAATATTGGGTGTGTATGTTTGTTAGCTGGGTCTTGTTGGTAACCTTGTATGCAAATATAAGAGATTGAGATGTGTGTTGAGGTGTTATATTTAAACATAAAAGGGTACTGGTTATGTGTACATATATATATATACCGAGTGCATATTGTGGGATGGTAGGCTGATATATTATGATTGTTTGCATGTATATGGTGGGATTTCGTAATGAATATTTAAGATGTATGTACTGCATGGCTTTACCGACTGAAATACTACTGCGTTGTTAATGAATACTTGTTGAATATGATATAAGACCCTGGGTTAGACTTGGGGCAGTGCCGAGTGCACTAAGCATTGGACGCTTGAAGACCTTGGGTTGGACTCAAGGTAAGCTTACCGAGTGGGACTCGGGGCTGCCCGTGACACTTCCGTTGTTGCTTGGAGCAATTGTGTTACGTGTGAGGGCAAACGGTTTGGTACCAGTAAAACGGCCGGGTCAGCTTGGAGCTGAGTAAAAGGCTTGGAGCCTATGTTGCAACGTAATAATTGCTAAAAACCGATCGGAATTGAATGGGTATATGTTTATATTATTGATAAACTTAATATGATTGCATGTATATGTGTTGGGGTTGACAGGGATGATGTAGCCATGTATTAATTAAATGAATTCTGACTGGATGGCACTGTGTGTGTAGATATACTTAGTGGTAGTTCATAATTTGAGTTAAGCAAGTAATTGCATTGTGTAATGAAGGCTGGAGGATTTTCTGAGTCATTAACTATCATTTTATATGTGTAAGCTCACCCCCCTACTGTGGCTATATTTCAGTGAAAGTTGCTCGGGACAGCGAGTGAAGAAGATCTCATTTCCATGCGCAGAGTATTGGAACTGTGGAGGCATATAAATATGTAGATATATATATATATATATTGTGTGAAGAATGTTGTCTTAGCCTTGGCCGGCTCTAGTATAACCTTTTGTTTAAATGTATGAGAATTAAATCTCTCGGGTTGAGAGTACAACTTAATATATATGAATACATATGTATATATATATGTGTTGCTATGCTAATCTTATTCTATGTGTAATGATTGTAGATGAATGTTCGAGAGAGATATATTTATATTGACTAAGTGTATGAGTTGGTATGACTCTTAAGAAAAGAATGTGCTGATTTACTAGTTTGGGAAACGAGGTATTTGGCACTAATTCAAGTGTGGAAGGATCAGAGTATTTCCGAGTGAGTAAGATCCAAGTTTACCGAGTGAATAAGGTCGTATAGTCCGTATGGGGATTTACGTGGAAACATTCCGTGTCATAATCTATTATAATCTACCGAGTAATAAGAATTTGGGAATATTCCGAATGAATGAAGGTGAGTATCTGTCCCGAGGGAATAATATAATACGAATTCCGAGTGAATAGATGAAGATACATTTATCAGTGTTTATGTTGATTTGATGCTTCTTACTGACTGGAATATCAGTAATATTGTATGAACATGTCCTAATTAATAAATTTCGAGAGGAATATAGGAGGTTTTAGATCCACTTCTGAGTAAGACTCAATGGGTGACCACTTCCCGAGTGAGAAATTTATGATGAGCCCCGAACGGGAATGATTCGAATATCCCGAGTGGAAGATCCGAGTGATCCTTCTCCGAGTGGAGGGATGTTATGATGGATTAAATTGAATGTATTATATGTATGAGTTATATACGTTATCCAAGTGAACCTATTTATCTATTCTGAGTGTATAATGTGATGTGTATTCTAAGTGTTAAAGTTTGGAACGAACCTGTGAGAGACTTAATGGTTTCTCCGATTGAATGAGATACCCACTACCGAGTGAAAGGAGTAATTGAGAAGGCTCGGTTCTGGTGTGAGATTACCGTGTGGGATTTGTGTGAATGGAGACTCGGATTCTAACTAAATACACCGAGCGGTGTTTGGTTGAGTAATAACCCGAGTAGGAGAGGTTTGATAAAAATCCGAGTGGGATAACCCTCACTTCCGAGTGGTTCATTGCGTGTGGCCTCTGTGGATAAAAGTTTATGAGGCTAAGTTATTGGGACGTCTGAGATAGTATTGGGTGCTCAAATTTTCCTGCTTACCGAGGGGACTTAGGAATGACTCCGAATGAATGGAACCCTTGGATTCTGAGTGGAGGAATACCGGGTGAGTGTGACTTCTCGCTTCAGCGAGCAAGGCATTCGCTCCAGCGAATGTGGTTTTGGGAAAGGCTTTTTGCATAGTTTCGCCCAAGCGAATTAGCGTTCGCCCGAGCGAGTTGGGCCATTTCGCTCAGGCGGAGCTGGATCTCGCTTGAGCGAGCGGGCACTGCTTTATGGCCTTCGCTCAGGCGCTGCTAAGTCTTCTGCTGTATTCCTTATTTAATCAACTTTCATTTTCCTTTGCCTTCCTTCCCTTCTACTAAATTTTTTTTTGGCCCGGTTCTTCGTGTTCATTTTGGAAAAATTTTCCCCTGTCCCGGGTTTATCCCTAATGAAATTTAGGATGTTACAAAGTTCCTTTGTTTCAACGTTGGTCCGCTGTCCTGCTTTCTTCGTCCACCACTCTCTCTTGTTCAGTCCCCCTCGAACACAGTCGCACCCTTTAATCAGCTTGGGAACAGGAAGCTGTTCTTCTTCCACTTCGATGATTGTCCTTCACCAACAAAGGGGAACTTTAGATCCTCTGCAACACCGTTGTCACGAGTTTACGAAAACAGGGAACAGAAGAGAAGAAGAACGAAGAAGAAGAGAAGTAGGAGAAGAGGAAGGTTTCGAGGAAATCAGAGTGAATGGACAGCAGTTGAGGGCTTTTGAACATATACTCGAAGAAATAAGGAGAGTGGGGTGGGAGAACGTGAAGTGGCAGCTTCTCACGTGTCACACATCATAGTCAATCAGCAATCAACTTCTTAAGTTAAAGTTAATCACAATCAATAAGTAATTCTTACTTAGCAATTATTTTTAGTTTAGTGGCTTAATCTCATTCGGTAGTTAATTTTTAAATCGGGATGTTACACATTTTATTTTAGTTGTTTTATACTTTCTATGTTTTTGTATTTTCAGAAGCAGTACAAAATGTGGAATGAGATTAAGATTGCTTCAGCTTACAATTTCATCAAGGAACATGCAATCGAGGTTCAATTAAGCTTCAGATGCAAGAGGACAATTCACAGTTGGTTAATCCCAAATTCCTTAGGTGAATAACACTAATTCCTAAGCATTAAACCCTAATCCCTTAGGTGTTCAATTACAGAGAAATCTAATGCGAAATTAGGGGTTGAACCCTAACTATTCACCTAATTACTAGGCCTGAATTAGTTAGGAAGCTAGAAGTTACCTAAGCCTCAACCATCATTCCTCACTGGTGAGATTCTTCATTTGGATCTAGATTTGTCAATCCAGCAGAGTAGATCCACTTCTCATCTTGTTCTCCTCATGCTTTAGAAGTTAATTTCCTTAATGCAGCTTCAAGATTTCATCAAAAACTTTGGCAATCCCAACCCTAGGGGCTTAGAAACCCATGGAGATGGATTCTGACGAAGGAATGTGAAGAGACATGGATGAGAGAATTTAGAGAGAGAAAGGAACTAGAGAGAGATTGGAAATGAGAAAAATGAATCGTATTATTGTTTCTGTATACCGCCTCTCTCCACTTTACAGAGTATGTACAAGTATATATAGGCAACTAACTAACTAAATTACTAACTTAATTAATTACAAAGGAAACTTAATCAATAATTAAACTAACTAAACTAAATACATAATTACAAATAAATAAATAATTACAACTCAATACTTAAGTTACTACAGTACAACAGAAAAACAGGAACAACAACGGTGCTGCGCTTCAATTGGAGGGAAAATAGCAAGTTAAATAACCACCTTCACGCTTGAGCGTGAAGGGCCCACGCCTAAGCGAGTGCTCGAATTGCTGAATAAAATAGAATCACGCTTGAGCGTGAGAGTTAAATCTATGGTGCAGTGAAGTCACGCTTAAGCGTGACTATGGTCCGCTTGAGCGTGGTCGTGTTTTCCTTCCTTTCTTTTTACGTACTTTGCATGCATCTCTCACTTGAGCTTGTATCCATCAAGCTTGAGCGTGAACTGCTCCTATACATGTAGACAAACAATTGCCTAGCGTTTGTACGCTGGCTGTCTAGCGTATGTACGCTGGGTTAATGAATTTACAAATAAATAAATTTTCTTAACTAATTATTATTTTTAATCATTTTCTTGCATAAATTAAACACTTTTGAAACAAATAAATAAAATAAAAATTATTGACAATTTATTAAATAATGATGCCAAACTAAACAATATTTAATAGATTAAGTTAAATTAAAGGTAAAATAATTAAGTCTTTTCAAGACTTATCACATCCCCAAACTTAAAACTTGCTTGTCCTCAAGCAAATACTCAGATTAATTAAATCAATTGCATTTACTCAAGACAATCAACCTTTCCTTAACTTAATTCATACCATAATTATTGAATACCATTCATGCTTTCTTTTTCGAAATTCTGAAAATATAATTATTCACACCTCCTTTGGGAACAAGTTGGTGATACTTCCTCACTGGATTAGTGTTTCACTCTTCTCTCAGTGTATAGGTTTAATAGTATGCACTCATCACCTGCATAATTGTTAGATCAACATAGGCTTGCAACAATTCTAAACATCATGACATATGCTAGCACAATTGGATCAGTAAGGGCTTTTTAAGCTTGTAATGGGGTTAAGCTACAGGCTCTATTTTTATTTTTCTAGTCAATGTTGGGTTAAAAGATGTGCCCACTGATGCCTTGCCTCAATCTTAACTTAAATGCCTTTACTAACTAGCTCTTTTGCTTTCATTATTTTTCAGATGAAGGGTTGCTTTGCACCTTTTTCTCTTTTTGTCCTTTGGACTCTTTCTTTCTTTCTTTTCTTCCATCTTTTTCAATTTTTTTTCAATACCATTTTTTTTCTTATGGTGCTTTGCACCTTTGCTTTGCTGATTTTTCACTTTTCTTTTGCTTTTGCTGTTCTTCCTTTCATTTTTTTTCTTTTTTTTCATTTTTCAAAATCCTCATCTATAATTAAGGTCAGAGTGTGTCTTTAATTGCTGTTAGGTATAACACCCCTGATTTTCTGTACTCGAATCCCGATATAATCGTCATAATTAATAAAAATGCGAATAGATTTTTCGCGTTTGAAAATATTTCCAAGACACCACCATGATCACATCAAGACCTGAATCACAAAAAACCAAAGAGTGAGATTTAGAAATGTAACATCCCCATTTTAATTAAAGCAACTAAGTTAAATAAAAAGTCAACAAGTCAACACCTTCCTTAATTTAATTAACTATGCAACAGGGCAATTAACGTGAGAGCATGGTGGCATGGGCAGGATTATCGCGTTTCCCCATCCCACCACACTGCACTCCGCGCGAGTATATATATATATGCGGGTGATGGTCATGCTCTTCACGCAGAGGACCCAGCGAGCTTCCTTCTTCGTTCTTCTTTTCTCTTGTTTTCTCTCTTGCCCTCTCCGCTCTCCAGTCCATCCCCTGCTTCGAGAACCAAAGTGACGGTGCTACAGTGGAGTGGAACTCCCCACACTCGAGAGAACGATCGCCGAGTGAAGCAGCAGAGAGGAGAACCACCACCCAAGCAGGAAGAAATTCCTCGGAGTTTCGTAATTGGTAGGGGGAGTATCTTCTATCTTAAATGCATGGGTTATGAACAGGTTTCGAGTGCGGATGTTTGCTATATTCGTGCTCTGAGGATGTATTGTGTTGCATGTGAGTGTGTATAGTTCGGTTGCATGACGAGTGAGAAATGAGTGATTGCATGTTAACACCTTTCTCACAGATGTATGTGTTGCAGGATCTCCATTTGCATGTTGAGTTGTGTTGGTATGAATGTCTGACTGAAGCTACCCAGGTTATAGAAATGCATATGTTGATACGTCTGTTATAATAAATTGTTTGCATGTAGGAAATGCCTTCTTTAGATGGATTTGACATTGTCTTACATCGATTGCATGATTGGTTGTGATAACTTGAGATGCCTGACTGAACTTGCGATTTTTTAGAATGATGCATGCGTTGAATGAAGCTGTAAACTGATTGCATGTCTCGATTGAACGAAATGTTGTGGATGTCTGAATATGGAATGATAACTGATTGCATGGCAGCTATATATTGAGTCCGGATAATGTGTACTACTGATTGCATGGTGCGTGTGTGTGCTTGAATGCAAGAATGCATGCATGAAATAAATGTTGTGCGTTGAATCCGCGTGTGGCGCATGGGATGCGTTGTGCTGGGAGCACGTAGTGTGAGACACTACCCTCGGTCATCCAGCGTGGGACGCTGTAAAATCCTCGGGTGGGACTCGGGGTAGCCCTTGAGTGGGACTCGGGCTGTCTGTGAACACCGCCGTTGGCGCTGAGAGCGTTGGTGTCACCTGTGGACAAACGGTTGGGTACCTGTAAAACGGCCAAGCAGCTGGGAGCTGATTTGATAGTTGAGAGCTATGTACAAAAAGGCTGTGATGCCTACGTTGCAACGTCGGACCGATACACACGATGCGGAACTAAGTGAAATCTTCTGTGCTTATCATTGTTAATATTACTACTACTGTTAATGTTGTTGAAATTGGTTAAGCGTGCCGTGTGGGAAATGAATGGGTGAAATGCGTAAGACTAAGTGGATGCTTCGTGCATGTGTTATTGATTGAAATTTGATTCTGCATTTGATATCGTGTAAGAGTATACTGAACGTGCATGCCAAGTAATCCATTCCGTGTGTACATACCCTAGATGCTGAATGAAAACTGTTTTCGTGACTATACGTGTATATGTATATGCATGCAAGTGTATCTGTGCCATTGAAAATGCGATGACTACGGTCAAGTGACGATTGGTAAATATAGAACGGTAAGTGTTACTCATGTGTGTCCTGATTGATGGATGTTGCCCTAACCTTAATCGTGTTGCACGTATATGTATTGTTGTGTAATTGGCAGATAACCTGAGTCGGTATCTATCATTTAAAATTTTAGATGCTCACCCCTGCAGTGGCCATTTTTCAGTGAATGTCTCTCGAGATGAGGGCCAGAAGCAGAACTGGAACGCTGGGCGGAGTGCTGATGCATTTGGAAGGCTTAATTAAGGCGTTGTTAGATTAAGTCCTGACTGGTTCATACCGGATGTTAATGTTTTGGGATAAATGAAACTTTATGGACAAGGAGAATCCGATTCTGTGTTTGTAAATATTGACATGTGCTCTTATTATATATATATATCTGGATGTATGGTTTCGTGTGTGACATATTATGTGCTACCTTGTTTCATACTTGTGCTTTAATGGATACACAGGGACAGTAGGATTGAGCAGGCTATAGCCAAGTCAGAGTGAATTGAGAATTGTCTTAGGAAAACCTATGTCGGATACGTTGGGCGGAGTCGTACCCCGCCCGAAGTTTGGGGATATTTCGCCCAAGCGAGAGGACTCGCGCTGGAGCGATGTAGTTGTTAGAATGGGACAATTACCTTTCCTATCCGTTGTGATGCTAATACAATCCAGACCCGGTGTTGACCTCTGTTTTGGGCGTTGTGGTTGAGTCCGCCTAGGCATTGTCATAATTAGTTGAGTTGGGCGGAATAGGTTCAGACTCTTCCTTCTTCCGCAATCTTCTACCGCATATGTACCCTGTAACTTCCCGTGTTTCCTAAGTGAAGTGCGAGCGTGAGGATTTACCTAGTGAACCCTTATCCATATTCGATTGAGGCATTACCTTGTGTTTGTGTTGAAGAGGCGTTGTGCTGATCTCGTTTAGGCGGTGTCATACCTCGCCCAAGTAACTAGGACGGTTCGCCCAAGTGCGTGGAACATGCTGAAGCAAGTAGATATCAATTTGAGATTCTGCCTATGTACCTTCCTCCTCCGATGTAGCACTATCATGCCTCGCTGGGCGGTGTTTAACATCACCTGAGTAAGTGAATGTCGTGAAGTAGTCCGTCCAGGTGTTGTTATGCCTTGCCAAACTGGACGGCAGTGTAATCACTTCCTCTTTCCTTCACAAATTACTCCTGTATATGTATAACTCTCTCCTCTCTTCCCTTACTTATTTCCTTCCACTAAATGACCAGGGTTACTCGTGAAAAAGCTTCCTTGTGAAATTCCCTATCCGCTGTTGCATTATCATACTCCGCCTGGACGGTGTCAGACCCCGTCTAAGCGAACAAACGGTGTTGTGTAATCCGCCCTGGTACGGGTGTGTTACGAGAAACCCATTGAGCCGGCCCCAGTTTAGCTTCTCTGTAGGTTGCTATATGCGCGTGAATGCTCTTCGTTTCCCCCCTTGCCTGCTCCCTTCTATATCAAATGTTACGTGACTGTTTTGTGAAAAATTTTCTCATATTTTTGGAATCATTAGTTGTAAATAATAAGGTGTTACATTTTGGTATCAGAGCAGACCGAAAGGTCCAAGGCCAAGGTAAGACTACCAAGTGTAGGTGGTTGTGTGTATGATCATGATTGTTGTGGTGTGAATTTAACTTGACTGGTACTCTGTTACTGATTCATGGGTGGGAGGAGTTGTTCCTCCTGACCCGACTAATTGTGTGACATACGAGAACACATAGTGGGTTAAGTTACTAAATGTTAGACTAAATTCCGATTGGAATTAAGTAACTAGGAATACTTATCCTTGAATGTTGATTTCAGGATAAGGGATGGCATATCGCCAAAGCATGGAGACTATAGCTACGGCATTCCAACGCTTTGCAGACGTGTTTGAAAGGCAGGGCCAGCCTCGAGCTGAGGAGGGCCAAGTAATGGACCGCTTCTTAAAGAGGAAGCCGAGTGAATTCTTAGGAGGACGGAACCCTGAGGCAGCGTTTAAGTGGACTCAGGAATTAGAAAGGATTTTTGGGGGTCTTCGCTGTACCGAAGCCCAGAAGGTGGGATGTGCAGTGTACATGCTGCGAGATGAAGCGGAGAACTGGTGGAAAATAGCCAGAAGCCGATTCCCTGAAGACGATAACCAACTGACGTGGAACGATTTCAAGGCCTGCTTCTTAGAAAAATACTTTCCCGACACAGTGAGGAGTCGGAAAGAGCTGGAGTTTATGGAGTTAAGACAGGGCTCCATGACTGTGGAAGAATACGTGACAAGGTTCGAAGAATTGTGCCTATTCTATCCGCCCTTCCAGCAGCCAGGAACGGAGAACTCTAAGTGCCTTAAGTTTGAGAACGGATTGAGATCGGATATCAAGAGGGCCTGCAGATACCATGAGATACGGAGTTTCCCTGCACTAGTGAACAAATGTAGAATATTTGAGGAGGATGACAAGGCCCATTCGAGCCAGAGCGGCAGAAACCACTATTCCCTGAGGCCCCAACGACCTCATTTCAAAAAGCCAAGCAATGCCGTAGGAACAAGCCTTTTTCCCGATATGAAGGACGGAATCAACCTGGAAGACGACCAGTGGTAGGAGACAGAAGGTGTTTCAAGTGCGGAGGAAATCACTTTGCCAGAGACTGCAAGGATGATGGTGATATAGTGTGCTTTCACTGCAACAAGAGGGGACACATTCGCCCCGACTGCCCCCAACTACACCAAGCAGACGTTAATGTGCGTCAAGGAAGATTTCAAGAAAGGAACCGAGTGAATGATGACCAACGTCCTAGTGGCAGAGGCAACGGAGCCAGAAGAGACGGGATGCGAGGGAGGAATACCGGCCCAACAGCGACAGGAAGGATCTACACCATCAATGCAGAGGATGTTGCACCAGCAAACGATCTAGTACAATGTAAGTGCTCACTTGGAACGAATACGCTTAATGTTGTTTTCGATTCGGGAGCTACCCATTCTTTTATAGCTGATGAGTGCATGGAACGGTTGAAGTTACCAACTGTGTCCATGAACCGGACTTTGGAAGTGGCCAGCCCCACTAGCGCTAATGTGTTCACATCGTCAATATGTAAGAATGTAGCATTTGAGTTGTATGATCGGAGTTTCACCTTCGATCTGATTTGCATGCCTTTAAAGGGTCTTGACATCGTACTTGGAATAGATTGGCTTTCAGCCAATAAGGTATTAGTAGATTGTAGAAATCGAGAGATAGTTTTTCCGAAACAGCCCACTGAGAGTGACACAGCACCAGGTATGACCCAACTATTTATGATGCTTTGTCTAACCAAAGATGAGAGTGAGACCCTAGTGAACGAAATTCCGGTTGTCTGCGAATTCCCAGAAGTGTTCCCAGAAGATGTTCCGAGTGTGCCTCCCAATAGAGAAGTTGAATTCTCTATAGACTTGATCCCTGGAGCCGAACCGGTCTCCAGTGCACCCTACAGAATGTCCTCAACTGAATTGGCAGAGTTGAAGAAACAAGTGGATGAGTTACTTGAGAAGCAGTTCATTAGACCAAGTGTGTCACCATGGGGCGCACCTGTGCTATTTGTTAAGAAGAAGGATGGCAACATGAGACTTTGTATAGATTATCGACAGCTTAACAAGCTCACAATCAAGAATCGGTACCCACTGCCTAGAATTGATGATTTAATTGACCAGCTGTGTGGAGCCTCAGTCTTCTCGAAAATTGATCTACGATCGGGATATCACCAAATCCGAGTGAAGGACTCAGATATTCCTAAAACTGCCTTTAGGACTCGATATGGTCACTACGAGTATGTAGTGATGCCGTTCGGTGTGACAAACGCCCCTGCTGTTTTCATGAATTACATGAACAGCATATTCCACTCCTTCTTAGATCGGTTCGTTGTTGTTTTCATCGACGACATCCTAGTTTATTCTGAGACGTCTGAGGAGCATGAAGGACATCTCAGAGCGGTACTCCAAGTGTTGAAGGAGAAGCAATTGTTTGTAAAGTTTTCGAAGTGCGAATTCTGGATGGATGAGATCCACTTCCTCGGGCATGTGATCTCCGAGCGAGGCGCCTCGGTGGATCCTGCGAAGGTAGCTGCTGTAATGGCATGGGAGAGGCCCAGGTCGGTCTCGGAAATAAGAAGTTTTATGGGCTTGGCAGGTTACTATAGGAGGTTCATCGAAGGTTTTTCTAAGTTGGCATTACCCCTGACTAAATTGACTCGGAAGAACGTTCCTTTCGTGTGGAGTCCGGAGTGTGAGCACAGCTTCCAAGAGCTGAAGAATAAGTTGACAACTGCTCCGGTGTTGGCATTACCTGAGTTACGAGAAAGCTTCGTGGTCTATTGTGACGCGTCCGGACTCGGATTAGGGTGTGTACTCATGCAGAAAGATCGAGTGATAGCATATGCCTCTCGACAATTGAGACCCCACGAGCAGCATTATCCGACCCATGACTTGGAGCTGGCAGCAGTAGTTTTTGCATTGAAAATCTAGAGGCATTACTTGTACGGGTCCAAGTTTGAAGTGTACAGCGATCATAAGAGCCTCAAATACCTATTCGACCAAAAGGAGCTGAACATGAGGCAGAGAAGATGGATTGAGTTTTTGAAGGACTATGATTTCGAGTTGAAATACCACCCAGGTAAGGCAAATGTCGTGGCAGACGCATTGAGTCGGAAATCCCTCCACATGGCAGCCATGATGGCAAAAGAAGTAGAGTTGTTGGAGCGGTTCCGAGACATGAACTTGCATGTTGACACCCCTTCCCCTCAGAAGATAACAATCGGTACGTTGAGGATTGCCAATGAGTTCTTAAAATTCGTGTACGAGCAGCAACAGGTGGACTCTTACCTAGCTGAAATGAAGGAAATTCAAGCCAAAGGAAAGGATTTATCCTTGGCAGAGGGGTCAGATGGGATCTTCCGGGTGAGAAACAGAATATACGTACCAAGTGGAGGAAGATTGAGAAGAATGGTGCTTGATGAAGCCTACAAAAGCCTACTCAGCATTCACCCAGGAACCACGAAAATGTACCACGACTTGAGGAGACAGTTCTGGTGGCCCGGACTAAAGAAGGATGTGGCGGAGTACGTGGCCCGGTGTATCACTTGTCAGAAATCGAAAGTAGAGCACCAGAAACCGTATGGTGCAATGCAGCCTCTAGAGATCCCCGTATGGAAATGGGACTCGATTGCAATGGATTTTATCATGGGATTACCCAAAAACAGAGCGGGCCATGATGCCATTTGGGTCATTCTTGACCGATTGACGAAGAGTGCACACTTCTTACCTGTAAATATGAAGTACCCATTGCATAAGTTGGCTCGGATTTACATTCAAGAAGTTATCCGACTGCATGGCATACCTACTTCCATCGTATCAGATAGGGACCCTAGGTTTACGTCCAGGTTTTGGACCAGCATGCATCAAGAATTGGGGACGAAGCTTTGGCTTAGTTCTGCCTACCACCCCCAATCGGATGGACAATCCGAGCGAACAATTCAGAGTCTAGAAGATTTATTGAGAGCGTGTGTGTTAGAGTACGGTGGGGACTGGGAGCAGTACCTCCCCTTGATCGAGTTTACATACAACAACAGCCATCATCACAGCATTGGCATGGCACCTTACGAGGCATTATATGGGCGTAGATGCCGAACCCCACTCTACTGGTCGGAAGCGGGTGAGAGTCTACTATTGGGACCAGACATCATGAAGCAAACCACAGAGCAGATCCGAGTGATACAGGAAAGGATGAAAGCATCACAAGACAGGCAAAAGAGCTACCATGACAAGCGCATCAAGCCATTGGAATTTTCAGTCGGAGATCGAGTGTTTCTGAGAACCTCTCCGAGTAAAGGAGTTGGACGAGCCTTAAAAAGTGGGAAGTTAAGCCCTCGATACATTGGACCTTATGAGGTGTTAGAACGGATTGGCCCCGTGGCATACCGCATCGCATTACCAACTCACTTGTCCCGATTGCACAACGTATTTCACGTGTCTCAACTAAGGAAGTATTTGCATGACAGCAGCCACACGATGCCTGACGATGAAGTAGAGATCAAAGAAGACCTGACCACTGTGACTACACCGATTGGAATCGTGGACCGATCGGTAAAATGCTTGAGAAACAAGAACGTAAGGCTGGTTAAGGTGGAGTGGCAGCAAGGCAAAACCACCTCCTGCACGTGGGAACGCGAAGATGCCATAAGACAACAGTACCCCGAGTTGTTCATTTAGGTGAGTTATCAACTAAAAACTACACGTGAATTACCAACTGAATTTCGGGGACGAAATTCTTTTCAAGTGGGGGAGAACTGTAACATCCCCATTTTAATTAAAGCAACTAAGTTAAATAAAAAGTCAACAAGTCAACACCTTCCTTAATTTAATTAACTATGCAACAGGGCAATTAACGTGAGAGCATGGTGGCATGGGCAGGATTATCGCGTTTCCCCATCCCACCATACTGCACTCCGCGCGAGTATATATATATATGCGGGTGATGGTCATGCTCTTCACGCAGAGGACCCAGCGAGCTTCCTTCTTCGTTCTTCTTTTCTCTTGTTTTCTCTCTTGCCCTCTCCGTTCTCCAGTCCATCCCCTGCTTCGAGAACCAAAGTGACGGTGCTACAGTGGAGTGGAACTCCCCACACTCGAGAGAACGATCGCCGAGTGAAGCAGCAGAGAGGAGAACCACCACCCCAGCAGGAAGAAATTCCTCGGAGTTTCGTAATTGGTAGGGGGAGTATCTTCTATCTTAAATGCATGGGTTATGAACAGGTTTCGAGTGCGGATGTTTGCTATATTCGTGCTCTGAGGATGTATTGCGTTGCATGTGAGTGTGTATAGTTCGGTTGCATGACGAGTGAGAAATGAGTGATTGCATGTTAACACCTTTCTCACAGATGTATGTGTTGCAGGATCTCCGTTTGCATGTTGAGTTGTGTTGGTATGAATGTCTGACTGAAGCTACCCAGGTTATAGAAATGCATATGTTGATACGTCTGTTATAATAAATTGTTTGCATGTAGGAAATGCCTTCTTTAGATGGATTTGACATTGTCTTACATCGATTGCATGATAGGTTGTGATAACTTGAGATGCCTGACTGAACTTGCGATTTTTTAGAATGATGCATGCGTTGAATGAAGCTGTAAACTGATTGCATGTCTTGATTGAACGAAATGTTGTGGATGTCTGAATATGGAATGATAACTGATTGCATGGCAGCTATATATTGAGTCCGGATAATGTGTACTACTGATTGCATGGTGCGTGTGTGTGCTTGAATGCAAGAATGCATGCATGAAATAAATGTTGTGCGTTGAATCCGCGTGTGGCGCATGGGATGCGTTGTGCTGGGAGCACGTAGTGTGAGACACTACCCTCGGTCATCCAGCGTGGGACGCTGTAAAATCCTCGGGTGGGACTTGGGGTAGCCCTTGAGTAGGACTCGGGCTGTCTGTGAACACCGCCGTTGGCGCTGAGAGCGTTGGTGTCACCTGTGGACAAACGGTTGGGTACCTGTAAAACGGCCAAGCAGCTGGGAGCTGATTTGATAGTTGAGAGCTATGTACAAAAAGGCTGTGATGCCTACGTTGCAACGTCGGACCGATACACACGATGCGGAACTAAGTGAAATCTTCTGTGCTTATCATTGTTAATATTACTACTACTGTTAATGTTGTTGAAATTGGTTAAGCGTGCCGTGTGGGAAATGAATGGGTGAAATGCGTAAGACTAAGTGGATGCTTCGTGCATGTGTTATTGATTGAAATTTGATTCTGCATTTGATATCGTGTAAGAGTATACTGAACGTGCATGCCAAGTAATCCATTCCGTGTGTACATACCCTAGATGCTGAATGAAAACTGTTTTCGTGACTATACGTGTATATGTATATGCATGCAAGTGTATCTGTGCCATTGAAAATGCGATGACTACGGTCAAGTGACGATTGGTAAATATAGAACGGTAAGTGTTACTCATGTGTGTCCTGATTGATGGATGTTGCCCTAACCTTAATCGTGTTGCACGTATATGTATTGTTGTGTAATTGGCAGATAACCTGAGTCGGTATCTATCATTTAAAATTTTAGATGCTCACCCCTGCAGTGGCCATTTTTCAGTGAATGTCTCTCGAGATGAGGGCCAGAAGCAGAACTGGAACGCTGGGCGGAGTGCTGATGCATTTGGAAGGCTTAATTAAGGCGTTGTTAGATTAAGTCCTGACTGGTTCATACCGGATGTTAATGTTTTGGGATAAATGAAACTTTATGGACAAGGAGAATCCGATTCTGTGTTTGTAAATATTGACATGTGCTCTTATTATATATATATCTGGATGTATGGTTTCGTGTATGATATATTATGTGCTACCTTGTTTCATACTTGTGCTTTAATGGATACACAGGGACAGTAGGATTGAGCAGGCTATAGCCAAGTCAGAGTGAATTGAGAATTATCTTAGGAAAACCTATGTCGGATACGTTGGGCGGAGTCGTACCCCGCCCGAAGTTTGGGGATATTTCGCCCAAGCGAGAGGACTCGCGCTGGAGCGATGTAGTTGTTAGAATGGGACACCGTTCAATTACCTTTCCTATCCGTTGTGATGCTAATACAATCCAGACCCGGTGTTGACCTCTGTTTTGGGCGTTGTGGTTGAGTCCGCCCAGGCATTGTCATAATTAGTTGAGTTGGGCGGAATAGGTTCAGACTCTTCCTTCTTCCGCAATCTTCTACCGCATATGTACCCTGTAACTTCCCGTGTTTCCTAAGTGAAGTGCGAGTGTGAGGATTTACCTAGTGAACCCTTATCCATATTCGATTGAGGCATTACCTTGTGTTTGTGTTGAAGAGGCGTTGTGCTGATCTTGTTTAGGCGGTGTCATACCTCGCCCAAGTAACTAGGACGGTTCGCCCAAGTGCGTGGAACATGCTGAAGCAAGTAGATATCAATTTGAGATTCCGCCTATGTACCTTCCTCCTCCGATGTAGCACTATCATGCCTCGCTGGGCGGTGTTTAACATCGCCTGAGTAAGTGAATGTCGTGAAGTAGTCCGTCCAGGTGTTGTTGTGCCTTGCCAAACTGGACGGCAGTGTAATCACTTCCTCTTTCCTTCATAAATTACTCCTGTATATGTATAACTCTCTCCTCTCTTCCCTTACTTATTTCCTTCCACTAAATGACCAGGGTTACTCGTGAAAAAGCTTCCTTGTGAAATTCCCTATCCGCTGTTGCATTATCATACTCCGCCTGGACGGTGTCAGACCCCGTCTAAGCGAACAAACGGTGTTGTGTAATCCGCCCTGGTACGGGTGTGTTACGAGAAACCCATTGAGCCGGCCCCAGTTTAGCTTCTCTGTAGGTTGCTATATGCGTGTGAATGCTCTTCGTTTCCCCCCTTGCCTGCACCCTTCTATATCAAATGTTACGTGACTGTTTTGTGAAAAATTTTCTCATATTTTTGGAATCATTAGTTGCAAATAATAAGGTGTTACAAGAAACCTATAACTGGATCGAGAAATAGTTTGCCCATTCGGTATACAAAAATAACAGAGTTTACAACGGAAGAAGAATTGTATACCGGGCACACGCCTAGTCCCATATATGAAGATATGAGAAAAGGCTCGGCAAGAATGCAATGGCATATCATAAGCCTAATATACAACCATCATCATTGCACATAATCGCATAAGCATGCAATGCCTAAGATATACATATTCATAATAGACCATAACCAGTCCAACCTCAATTCATATATCTCCACTATTAGTACATCATCCAAATGTATAATTATATTCACAATTCGTCCATCAATATCAATAATTACAACATCATGCTATCCATTATATACATAACACATTACATTACAAAGCTGCCAGCAAAGACATTCCGTTACTACTATTTACCTTTTCAAAGGCTTTACTTTTAAAAACATCCTCTTCCCATGGAATTCCTGCATCAATACTAAAAAGTAGACCACATGGGAGAGTGAGTTATACATTTTAAATAACGATATGAGTACAATTGAAATTATGTGCATATGCATATCAACATCATGTATGCTTTGCTAAACCCATCAACAATCATCATAGATTATTAATTCAATAATATATATTCATTTCATGCTTATTCATCAAATCATAGCAAAGCAAGCATATACACATTTGTCACACCGCCACAATGGGTCGACATATATCTTTCACATCGCCTGAATGGGCCAACACATCAATATAGACCATTCTGGTCTTTCATCAAAGCCACCACGGGCTAACATGATCATTAACAATCATAAACAAATACGCCCTTCATTACCCTGGGCCATCATATACATATCGTCATATTCAACATCATTTCGTATATTCATAACATTTATTACTTTTATGTGGTCTTTTGGTATATTAATTACCCATCTCATCAACACCATACCATCATCTCAATCATGATTAATCATCATCATATTCTGGTATATCTCCATGCTATATGCAAATGCTCTTATGGCTAATGCATATGCACAATGGAATGATCAACAACAAATGCGGATCCGACTGTGGGAAATAACACCAAATTGTGGGTTCAAGCATGATCACATACCATGCCCCTACTACTGTAGTAAAATATGTACACATATATCATAATGCATGCATATTCACCATATTTTTACTGGTACCAAACCGTATCGCCCATCGTGCAACACCTAGTCATTTTCACCATGACCGCGGTATACAGCATATTCAACATATGGTGTTGCAGGCCAACCATGATTCTCAACATGGCAGCTGTGATCCAAAGGACCACCGGGGACACCTGCTCCTCATGAGCTACCCCCCACAAGGGTCAACCATATGCAGCTCCCCGTAGCTCAGCATGGGCAGCTTCGTGACTCACACACCGAGTCACAGGGGAAACAACATATTGCTCGTGCACTGAGCCGCCCTCCCACTGGGCCAACCGGGGGAATCCCCTAATATTCCAACACCGGCAGCTATGATATGCCATGGATGCAATGCAATGTAAATCAAATGCATTCTCACTCTGTGCATCCTAAATGCCACTCATCAAACATCATCATCATCATCATAATCACCAACACTACCATACACCTTAGTGGATTTCAACATTGTTTGTTTCTTAGTCATAGCTTTCAAGTTTTAATGTGGCATTTTCATCTCAATATATTTTCACATATGTTTCACCTCATACACGTAAGTAGATACTTGCAATCAATCACAATGGCATTTCAATATTATATAATATTCATCAATAATACCTCACTTTCATTTAGTGGGTTTTCATCTCATTATTCATTACCATTGTCTCAAGTATACTTTATATGTATATAAAATTGTGTGGCATTCACAACATTTTCAATTTCATAATTCATACCACACATACAGGACAATGCTTGTATCACACACAATGACACATTTTGGTGGAAAATCCATTTTGGTGGAAACTCACTCAAGTGAGATTCACCTCTGCTTGAGCAAAATAGGCCAGACCTGCCAGGGCAACAACAGCATGGAGTGCTCGAGCGAGCCTACAAATTCCTTAAGCGAGACAACATTAAGCATCAAACCCGATTCTTGCTTAAGCGGACCACACTCTCGCTCGAGTGAGAATTGTCCAGTAACATATCCATTGGCATTCGCTTGAGCGAGACACCTACTCGCTTAGGCGAAATCCGACCAGAGGTCGTCCCTCGATTCTGCACTCACCCACTTAGCAAAACTTCCCAGCACTCGGGTTTTTTTGTCAGTAAAATCAATCCAAACTGACTCCCAATACTCAGGTTCCCACTCGGCAGAATTTTCCTGAAACTGGCTCAAAGCACTCAGGTTTTCCACTCAGCAAGATAATCCAGAACGACCCATCATTCACTCAGTCAATTAATTCCAAATCCGAGTCATCTCTCAATCAGTCTTTCACTCGGCAATTTCATTCCAAAACCGAGTCATCTCAATCAGTCTTCCACTCGGTAAACTTATTACAAAGCTGACCCATCTTTCACCCGGCTTTTACTCGGTGAAATTATCTCTAAAACAACTTCTTTTTCTTTCTCTCGGGCTAGGTTTCCTAGCACTAAGCCTTTCACTCAGGCGGAGCTATTCCAGAATACATCTGGACAGACTCACAGTATGTCCCCATCGGTGCCAATCCCTACTCGGAATTACACACCCGGAGTATCACACTCGGACTCCACCATTAAGTTCCATTCGGAATTACTCTGACCTCTCATCAATCGGAGGAATTCACTAAGCTGTCTCACTCAGACCTATTTAAATCTTGTCCACTCGGAATGTATAACTTTATTCTCTCGGAAGAGGACTCCTAGAATACCTCAATCAGAACCATCACAATCACACTCCCCTCGGGAGAGGTTCATTCGGGATTTCCACTCGGAAATAATTAGACCTATCATTACTCGGGGAATTCTCTCGCTAAGATCCCACTCAGAATAGGTTTATTAAAATGGATTTCTCTCAGAACACATTTCTCTCGGATTCCTTTTAAGCCTTCACCACTCAAAAAAAGGCCCAATGGCTATAGCCTCACTCGGAACGGCTCACAACAATATTCCACTCGGGAGGTCCCGTCTCGGACATAACTCGCTCGGGATTTCACTCGGAAATTCACCACCTCATGCAGTTATTAGGACTCCAGCTCGGACAGAATTCGTCCAATACCTCACCCATTCACCACTCACTCGTCTCGCTTGAGCGGAAGGTAAGCTCACTTGGGCGAGATTAGTCCAGAAGCTAATTCCCTGAAGCAGGGGACTCTCGCTTGGGCGAGATACCATATCGCTTGAGCGAGACCACTCGAACATAAGCAGAATTAGCAATTCTTATAACTTAACACCTGAAATCTCACTCTAGGCCAACTGATTCACCACTAATACATCATACTCATCACATGAGGCATATAAAACTCGCTCTGACCATTCATACATAGGAATTCTCATTCCAACTCATCAATTATTCTTATTTAATCTTACAAGAGAAAGATTTTAACTACACTCCACATTACTCCCTCATTCATTTTTCCACATAACCACTTCAAAACAATTCTTTACAATTCGTATGGTTCATTCATTCATGATTTATCACCCTCATTTAGTTCATGTCCAACTAAGGGACCATCAGGCATTTATTGTCAGTATTATATAAATACATACATTTTCATAACAATCAACATAAGCCAAGCCATCATTCATCACTTCATCAAATTAATCATACAGGACATTCATGGCAAGGCATTGAATGAGTTCAACATATACATAATTAGCAATTAATTCACTCATGCGATTTGAAATGCAAACTCCTCTCCTACCTCGAGAGAAGAACCGCCACGCGATTACATCGATCATTCTACATCGTCATCCGGAATGCAACCCTATCCATAATTACACATACACATATAATCAATAAATCATCACAAGACATCATATCTCTTAACTTATGATCAAGTCCTAGACTTGTCTAAGCTCCAATTCTATATACCCATGTTAGGCTTCGGGAATTCCTTTCCCCAAAGCTAAGATTCTCCAAGTCTTAAGGGTTAAACAAATCCAACAACATCAACACTTAAGATTAATCCCTCAAATCAACATACCTATATACATGGATATATCTTCATTTGCAACTCATGACTTAGTTCACCATTTTATCACATCAATATTCAACTCCTATCCTTCAAATATTCATTTCTATGTATAACATCATTCCAAGGTACCAAAATCATCAAGTGGGTAAAAATCCCCAAATTATTAATACTTAGGGTTCCCTTTCCAAACATTTAAGCCTAGGGTTTCTATTTCCACCCACATACAAGGTTTCTAACATCACCATTTTCAACTCAACAACCCCAAAACCATAAATAAAACAAGGTGGAGGTAAGAAATCTTTACCTCAAGCTTAAGCTCCACCAAAACGAAAATGAAGTGAGGAAGAGGAAGGAGATGACCCCACAAGCTCCCAAGCTCCATAAGCGTCATTCAAGCCTCACAAATCCATGGAAACCATTTAATTTTGAGTGGAATGGAAAGGGAGAGGGGTGGCCACGGTTTGGACAAGAGAAGAATGGAGGAGAAGAAGAAAATGATAAAGATAGAGTGGAGGAGAAAAGTGTACAGAGAATGAGGAAGAGAAGGGAAAAATTAGACCAAAATTAGACATTGTCCAATGGTTAAAAGGATGCCACATTTTGCTTTTACCAATGGGTAATAATTCCCCATTATCCAACGGGTAAAAGAACCAAGTGATAAAGAGAAAGAGGCCACTGTGATAATGGGAGGAGAAATGGGATTTTTGGTTTTCTTTTTATTCTAATTGGTTCGTATTTTCCCCGGTTATTATCATACATCGCGTCTAATTAATTATTTCCTTGACACCAAAAATCATTTTAAATATACCATCTTAACCACGATAATTTTCCGAATATTCTAGACCCATCAAACATCTAATTAAATCACATGGGTCCCACATCACCAGTTAATTCATCTGGTTCTAGCAAATCTAAATTTACCGATAAATCACCTCTAATGTCTAACAACATCTCCCATAATTATTTGACCATAAATGATTAATTAACATTACCCAATAAATTTATTTTCCTTAAAATCTGGGATGTTACAATCCACCCCACCAAAAAGAAACTTCGTCCTCGAAGTTTAACATCGATATACATCATAAGGACACACTTCGGCCACACATCAATAGAGTCTAATGGCACTATAAAGTAGTATTAGACTTTCCAAAGTCCAGCAGAACATTATCATTATTATTCCTTTATCCAAATATAGAACTTCATATATACCAAAACGAGTCACCACTCATCAATTCTCAAGTTTGTTCATCATAATTCTCACATTCATATCCAATACCACCAGATAGACTCAAACATTCACCGTAAGCAGTTACAACACTACACTTGCCTGGTCTATGTGTTGCTGCATCCGACATACAGGAAGGCATCCCAATCCCGTAGTGGTTACCATAAACACATGAGATCGGCGCATAAGTGCAGGTTGCCACAATGCCTATGGCATGTAGAGACATATCAGGATAAGTACCTTCACGTCATATCGCTCACATTATTCATGTCAATTCAAATAATATTCCTTTACACACGAGACTTCCTAAGAAGTCACACAAGCCCACGAGTAATATACTCGCATCATATTATCATTTAACCATAATTCGGCGTAAACCATGCCATGCAATTCACCAATTGTCATCCATCATAACCATATATGGATACATCAACCATAGATTTCTAATCATCATAGGGTAATCACCCCACCATTGGACTTCACCCATCTCAAAGTCATAGTAAAATAACTTAGAATTCATTTGTCTAATCCGAACATTGTCGGTTATAATTCGATTTAAGCCTATACGGATCACCAAACTCATATCAATCAAATGCTTCCAAGGTTAAAATAAGATCTACAATCATATAATAATCTTCCACACTAGTGGATTTTATCATCTATCATAGCCAATACTAAGTCATGCCCCAAATTCAACGTCATATTCACCAAATACATAGGGGTTTACGTTTACATTTTTAATCTCGTTACACATCAACTCTAGCCTTAATAACTCATTCCATAATTTATTTCACTATGGTCCAATCATTCACAAGATTCAATCTCTCATGAGGCTCAAAAGTTCAAGGGTCACGTAGTACCCATTGTGGAATACTTCCACCACAAATAAATTCACTTAACATAGCTCATAGAAACATCATAGAGCCTAGACCACTATAGGGTCAAATTCAATAAGGTTTGATCTTACAAGATCATATTGAGTTATCCGGGGTTACCACACTTAGTGGGTCACAACTAAATCAATCGTTCACTCGGTTCATAAACGTGAAACCGAGTCCAAACCCAATCATGTGCCAACACAATTTTTTTTTTTTACATTCAATGAGTATACCATGACTAGAAGTCATCTCATAATTAACACAAGAGATCTAAGCAAATAATCCAATTTTAATATACATACACAAGAGACCATAACTAGTCCAACCTCAATTCATATATCTCCACTATTAGTACATCATCCAAATGTATAATTATATTCACAATTCGTCCATCAATATCAATAATTACAAGATCATGCTATCCATTATATACATAACACATTACATTACAAAGCTGTCGGCCAAGGCATTCCGTTACTACTATTTACCTTTCCAAAGGCTTTACTTTTAAAAACATCCTCTTCCCATGGAATTCCTGCATCAATACTAAAAAGTAGACCACATGGGAGAGTGAGTTATACATTTCAAATGACGATATGAATACAATTGAAATTATGTGCATATGTATATCAACATCATGCATGCTTTGCTAAACCCATCAACAATCATCATAGATTATTAATTCAACAATATATATTCATTTCATGCTTATTCATCAAATCATAGCAAAGCAAGCATATACACATTTGTCACACCGCCACAATGGGCCGACACATATCTTTCACATCGCCTCAATGGGCCAACACATCAATATAGACCATTCTGGTCTTTCATCAAAGCCACCACGGGCTAACATAATCATTAACAATCATAAACAAATACGCCCTTCATTACCCTGGGCCATCACATACATATCGTCATATTCAACACCATTTTGTATATTCATAACATTTATTACTTTTATGTGGTCTTTCGGTATATTAATTACCCATCTCATCAACACCATACCATCATCTCAATCATCATCAATCATCATCATATTCTGGTATATCTCGATGCTATATGCAAATGCTCTTATGGCTAATGCATATGCACAATGGAATGATCAACAACAAATACGGATCCGACTGTGGGAAATAACACCAAATTGTGGGTTCAAGCATGATCACATACCATGCCCCTACTGTAGTAGTAAAATGTGTACACATATATCATAATGCATGCATATTCATCATATTTTTACTGGTACCAAACCGCATCGCCCATCGTGCAACACCTAGTCATTTTCACCATGACCACGGTATACAGCATATCCAACATATGGTGTTGCGGGCCAACCATGATTCTCAACATGGCAGCTGTGATCCAAAGGACCACCGGGGACACCTGCTCCTCAAGAGCCACCCCCCACAAGGGTCAACCACATGCAGCTCCCCGTAGCTCAGCATTGGCAGCTTCGTGACTCACACACCGAGTCACAGGGGAAACAACATATTGCTCGTGCACTGAGCCACCCTCCCACTGGGCCAACCGGGGGAATCCCCTAATATTCCAACACCGGCAGCTATGATATGCCATGGTTGTAATGCAAGGCAAATCAAATGCATTCTCACTCTGTGCATCCTAAATGCCACTCATCAAACATCATTATCATCATCATAATCACCAACACCACCATACACCTTAGTGGATTTCAACATTGTTTGTTTCTTAGTCATAGCTTTCAAGTTTTAATGTGGCATTTTCATCTCAATATATTTTCACATATATTTCACCTCATACACGTAAGTAGATACTTATAATGAATCACAATGGAATTTCAATATTATATAATATTCATCAATAATACCTCACTTTCATTTAGTGGGTTTTCATCTCATTATTCATTACCATTGTCTCAAGTATACTTTATATGTATATAAAATTTTGCGACATTCACAACATTTTCAATTTCATAATTCATACCACACATACAAGACTATGCTTGTATCACACACAATGGCACACAATAATTTATCACTATCAATATGCACCTCTTTGTGCAAGAGAGTGCTCAACCTCATTATTTAACACTATTTAATATTACATTTTCTCTAATGTATCTACTTATAATTCATACTATGTCATTTATTTATCCCTTCATACATTTCAAATTCATTCGATGGTATATCTCATAATCCTGCCCTCACAATCTCATTATCATCCTCTCATCATTCTGTTTCAGGTGGCAAATCCATCATAATTCATTATTTTAATTCAGGTGGTAAATACATAATTAATTAATTCCCATGTACCAATCAACCTTAATCACCACCATGATTTATCATCATCACGTTATCTCTTATACATCCCCGTATTCATCTCAGGTTTACCTCATAATGCCAAGAAGTAGGGTCAAACATAAGCCTGCCACCATTAATATTGAGTAAAATCCATTTTGGTGGAAACTCGCTCAAGTGAGATTCACCTCCGCTTGAGCGAAATAGGCCAGACCTGCCAGGGCAACAACAGCATGGAGTGCTGGAGCGAGCCCACAAATTCCTTAAGCGAGACAACATTAAGCATCAAACCCGATTCTTGCTTAAGCGGACCACACTCTCGCTCGAGCGAGAATTGTCCAGTAACATATCCAATGGCATTCGCTTGAGCGAGACACCTACTCGCTTAGGCGAAATCCGACCAGAGGTCGCCCCTCGATTCTACACTCACCCACTTGGCAAGACTCCCCAGCACTCAGGTTTTTCTGTCGGTAAAATCAATCCAAACCGACTCCCAATACTCAGGTTCCCACTCGGCAGAATTTTCCTGAAACCGGCTCAAAGCACTTAGGTTTTCCACTCAGCAAGATAATCCAGACCGACCCATCATTCACTCAGTCAATTAATTCTAAATCCGAGTCATCTCTCAATCAGTCTTTCACTCGGCAATTTCATTCCAAAACCGAGTCATCTTAATCAGTCTTCCACTCGGTAAACTTATTACAAAGCCGACCCACCTTTCACCTGGCTTTCACTCGGTGAAATTATCTCTAAAACAACTTCTTTTTCTTTCTCTGGGGCTAGGTTTCCTAGCACTAAGCCTTTCACTCAGGCGGAGCTATTCCAGAATACATCTGGACAGACTCACAGTATGTCCCCATCGGTGCCAATCCCCACCCGGAATTACACACCCGGAGTATCACACTCGGACTCCACCCTTAAGTTCCATTCGGAATTACTCTAACCTCTCATCACTCAGAGGAATTCACTAAGTTGTCTCACTCGGACCTATTTAAATCTTGTCCACTCGGAATGTATAAATTTATTCACTCGGAAGAGGACTCCTAGAATACCTCGATCAGAACCATCACAATCACACTCCTCTCGGGAGAGGTTCATTCGGGATTTCCACTCAAAAATAATTAGACCTATCATTACTCGGGGAATTCTCTCGCTAAGATCCCACTCAGAATAGGTTTATTAAAATGGATTTCTCTCAGAACACATTTCTCTTGGATTCCTTTTAAGCCTTCACCACTCGGAAAAAGGCCCAATGGCTATAGCCTCACTCGGAACGGCTCACAACAATATTCCACTCGGGAGGTCCCGTCTCGGACATAACTCGCTCGGGATTTAACTCAGAAATTCACCACCTCATGAAGTTATTAGGACTCCAGCTCAGACAGAATTCGTCCAGTACCTCACCTATTCACCACTCACTCGTCTTGCTTGAGCGGAAAGCTAGCTTGCTTGGGCGAGATTAGTCCAGAAGCTAATTCCCTGAAGTAGGGGACTCTCGCTTGGGCGAGATCCCATCTCGCTTGAGCGAGACCACTCGGACATAAGCAGAATCAGCAATTCTTATAACTTAACACCTGAAATCTCACTCTAGGCCAACTGATTCACCACTAATACATCATACTCATCGCATGAGGCGTATAAAACTCGCTCTGACCATTCATACTTAGGAATTCTCATTCCAACTCATCAATTATTCTTATTTAATCTTACGAGAGAAAGATTTTAACTACACTCCACATTACTCCCTCATTCATTTTTCCACATAACCACTTCAAAACAATTCTTTACAATTCGTGTGGTTCATTCAATCATGATTTATCACCCTCATTTAGTTCATGTCCAACTAAGGGACCATCAGGCATTTATTGTCAATATTATATAAATACATACATTTTCATAACAATCAACATAAGCCAAGCCATCATTCATCACTTCATCAAATTAATCATACAGGACATTCATGGCAAGGGATTGCATGAGTTCAACATATACATAATTAGCAATTAATTCACTCATGCTATTTGAAATGCAAACTCCTCTCCTACCTCGAGAGAAGAACCGCCATGCGATTACATCGATCATTCTGCATCATCATCCGGAATGCAACCCTATCCACAGTTACACATACACATATAATCAATAAATCATCACAAGACATCACATCTCTTAACTTATGATCAAGTCCTAGACTTGTCTAAGCTCCAATTCCATATACCCATGTTAGACTTCGGGAATTCCTTTCCCCAAAGCTAAGATTCTCCAAGTCTTAAGGGGTAAACAAATCCAACAACATCAACACTTAAGATTAATCCCTCAAATCAACATACCTATATACATGCATATATCTTCATTTGCAACTCATGACTTAGTTCACCATTTTACCACATTTATATTCAACTCCTATCCCTTAAATATTCATTTCTATGTATAACATCATTCCAAGGTACCAAAATTATCAAAATCATCAAGTGGGTCAAAATCCCCAAATTATTAATACTTAGGGTTCCCTTTCCAAACATTCAAGCCTAGGGTTTCCATTTCCACCCACTTGCAAGGTTTCTAACATCACCATTTTCAACTCAACAACCCTAAAACCATAAATAAAACAAGGTTGAGGTAAGAAATCTTTACCTCAACCTTAAGCTCCACCAAAAAGAAAATGAAGTGAGGAAGAGGAAGGAGATGACCCCACAAGCTCCCAAGCTCCATAAGCGCCATTCAAGCCTCACAAATCCATGGAAACCATTTAATTTTGAGTGGAATGGCAAGGGAGAGGGGTAGCCACGGTTTGGGCAAGAGAAGAATGGAGGAGAAGAAGAAAATGATAAAGATAGAGTCGAGGAGAAAAGTGTACCGAGAATGAGGAAGAGAAGGGAAAAATTAGACCAAAATTGGACATTGTCCAATAGTTAAAAGGATGCCACATTTTGCTTTTACCAATGGGTAATAATTCCCCATTATCCAACGGGTAAAAGAACCAAGTGATAAAGAGAAAGAGGCCATGGTGATAATGGGAGGAGAAATAGGATTTTTGGTTTTCTTTTTATTCCAATTGGTTCGTATTTTCCCCGGTTATTATCATACATCGCGTCTAATTAATTATTCCTTGACACCAAAAATCATTTTAAATATACCATCTTAACCACGATAATTTTCTAAATATTCTAGACCCATCAAACATCTAATTAAATCACGTGGGTCCCACATCACCAGTTAATTCATCCCGTTCCGATAAATCTAAATTTACCGATAATTCACCTCAAATGTCTAACAACATCTCCCATAATTATTTGACCATAAATGATTAATTATCATTACCCAATAAATTTATTTTCCTTAAAATTCGGGATGTTACATTAGGCACACTCTTCATCCCCAAACTTAGAACTTGTTAGTCCCTAGCAATAAGATAAGACTCAGCAATCCATCAGTGGTACATCCAGGGATAATTCACTTGGTTTTTCTCAGATAAATAGGCTTATAAAGTTAGGTACATAAGTAGAATGAAAGGGTCTCAGGCTCAAAATATAATTCTTGGGTCAAAGGATAATTAATAATATTAAGGATGGCTAAATTTGGCCCTGCCTAAATTAACAAAGAAGGCCTTCATCATTTCCAATTGGCAGACATAGAATCATTAGCAAGTACTGAAGAAAATTCTGTCTCACTAAGCAAGAATACAAGCACACTCAGAAAAGAATTAATAAAGGCTCAAAAGCTAATATATTATAAGTAATCAGCCAATCATGTTCCCAAACTTAATGCAAGATTGTAAACTCAAATTGATAACTAGCATGATAAATAAACAAATAATATAGGATTGAAATAGTTATGGACAGGGATCATGAATCAAGAAATGCGAATTAATTAATTTATCCAATTAAAGCCTGAAAATCAGCAAACTTTAAATTATTAAGATGGATTCTAAATTAAACAAAATTAACATAATTTATCAATCCATGAGACAAAAGGATAGATTACTTCCTTTTTTACCTGGATGGCAGTGAATGGTGAGGAATGGTGTGCATGAATTTAACAATACAATTCAGAAAAGAAATAACAACAAACAACTCAACATAGAAATAAAGTTCCATTGCACTGAAAAGAAAATACATTGTTCAAGAGAATAATTAAACAAAGTCATTACAGCTTGAAAATAGCAAAATAACACATAAGCAAAGTAAAAGATCAGTCATCCTCTTCTTCATTTTCTTCATTCATAGCCTCATCATTATCTTGCTTAGGGTAGGGTGGAAATTCAGCTGCTAAGGGTGTGTCATTAGGGGGAATGGTGAATCCAATGGAAGCCAACCATAAATCTCTGTCAGGTGGTACTCCCATTTCTTCAGTGTGATCCACATTCAATGTGGTGGTAATCTTTCTCAGCATGAGATCATGGTTTAGGACCAGATCATAGGTTCCTAGCTACATCTTCTTCATAGTCTGAAGTTCCTGCATTACTATGGAAATATCAGAAGAAATACCTACTCCTGTTGGAGGTGGTGGTGCAAAAGATGTTGGTTTAGGTTGTCTGGGACGCTTTGACTCTTGAGGCATAAAATTTTCAATGTGGTTTGTCACCCATTGCTTATCCATAATCCTTTCAGGCTTTACCTTTGTCAGTTCGTCATAATCCAACCTAACCTGATTCTTTTGGGCCAACAAAGTGATAACAGAACAATATGGCAGTTGAAGATTCTTTTCAAGGTTTTTCATCATCTCCTCCAGTATTAACTCACCCAGATTAACATACAGGCCTTTCATTAAATAGTAAATCAACACCAACCTCTTAATGGCAACTTTAGTAGAATGAGCCACAGGTTGCAAGGATGAAAGGATATAATGGCACCATAAAAGAGGGAGATGATTCAAACAATTCTTCCTGACACTTTTTAGTGCACCATTAACCTTTGTTATATAGGCAACTCCTTGTTCATAGCATTCCTCTAAAATTTCTTTCCTAAGATTTTCATTTTCAGCCCTATGAAAGATATCTACTTTCCATGTGTAGTGACATCCTTCCTCATTCAATATAGGTACTTTCAACAGCTTATTCAATATGTGACCAGTTAGAGGAATGGCGACTCCTCTGAAGAAGGAAGAAAAAGAAAACTTATCTTCCATAGAATGAGTCCTCAGATTGGCATAGAATTCTCTAGTGAGTTCCTGGTAACCATTGCCTAAATTCTCATTAAAGAACTATCATCCCCTTTCAATCAGAGCAGTTTTTACATTAAAATTAGAACAATTTTCTTCATCAAGGACTAGAGCTCTTTCCCTTATTACTCCTCTGCTTTTAAACTTTTTCTCATATAATTGGGCTGCCTTGAGATCTCTAAACCTATACCCATCAAAACTCTCAACTGTCTGAGACTTCCTTCCTTCTTCAAGACTTTTACTCCTTTCAGTTGATGGGGAATCAAGGATACTGATAGTGGCCACCCCTTTTCCTTTCTCTTTTGGGGTTTCTTTCATATTTTCTATTCCAACATTTTTTTTGGGTTTTCTACAGAGTCTTTATGATCTTCTAATCATGGTGATGGTATTTATAATTCCTAAATGGATACATATATACAAACAACAAAACCACAATCAAAATAAAAATGTAAGATGAATAGATATGATGGATGAAAGAAATTTGAAATTAAAATAGTAAACTACAACAATTCTAGCTATAAAGTGAAAAGAAGAACTAAAAAGATGGTACCTTTCAAAGAAATCAAAGACTGTGCCTTTTCCTCTTCAAAAACCCAAGGTTCCAGCGTAAAGAGTTAGGGTTTGTACATTGAGGGGGTTTTATATTGTTGAACCCAATGCCTGAGGTACACATAAGTACGCTAAACTCTTGGCGTATAAACGTCCAAATTAAAAAACACACAGGTAGAATCATGTATGAATTACGCTCAAGCGAACCATTATTCGCTCAAGCGAATGATATGTAAGTGAATGTCATGCTCAAGAGTAAAGAATTACGCTCAAGCGCCAAACAAACAGGTATCAAATGGCTTCACTGGGAGGATTGCGCTTAAGCTTACAGCATCACGCTTAAGCGAGAAATTGGAACAGAACCGCCTCAGCCTGATCACGCCCATCATGAGCTTGGGGCGCTTAAACGTGAAGCTTATATACAGGGCACGCTCAGAGCGTGGTTGTAACATCCCAATTTTGATTTCAAGTAGGAAATTAGCTGTTAATTAAAATCAACTTAACTTAAGAAATAATGACAAATTAATCATGCTTAGTTGGTAAAAGGTGGCTGCTTATGATTGGCAAGTCGCGTGAGGGGGACTGCGATTCACGTTTTCCCACCCCGCTCTCCTTCTCTTCGCACGCATGTACATATATCCTGCATCACCGTGGATATTCATCCTTCCTCACTGCTTTATCCTCTCTTTCCTTCCTTTTTGGTTCTTCGTCCTCTTTTTTTCCCCCTGTCCTTGTTCTTCGTCTCTGGAGACCCACGGCGACGGTGCTACAGAAGGGTCAGAGTCCCCTCCAACTGGTGAAGGATGATCATTGAAGCAGAGGAAGAACAACTCCCCATCCCCGAGCCGATTGCAGAGTACAACTGCGCGAAGGGGACTAGACGAGGCAGAAAGGGTGTCAGACCAAACATCGGAGAGAGGAAGAGCTTCTCGAGTCCCTTCAGAAGGTAGGGGGCGCTTGCATGTCAAATGCATGGTCGATGGACGACACCAGATGAACGTATTACCGTGCATGCATATGAATGTGTTTGTGAAAATTGTGTGCAATGCATGATTGTGAATCCTCGACTGCCCTGTGTGTGATTGCAGAGTCCTGATTATGGTTATACACTTGCATGCATGTATTCAGGGTCGTTGTGTCGAAGTCTGATAGTTGGTTATATATAAATGATTGTGATGTATGTTCTCATTGTTGTTAATACCGAAAGAATATGTGTGCTTGATTGTTGGCTGGCTCCTTGAGATATTGCATGCATTAGCTGTGTGAGTGTTATGTATGATGGTACGATGAATGATTGAATGTGGAGAATATGTTGGCTCGGGAGTGACGCTAATAGTTACTAGGAGCGAGTCGGATAGTTGAGGGTACTCGTGGTTGATGTGTATAGGCTGTATGTACAGGATATGGGATGACCCGTGGAAGGTCAGGAGTCCCAACAGAATGATCTCCAGGTGCAGACCCTTGGCTAGATCCTGTGAGAGCCCGTGGGAGCCGTAGGAGCTAGAGTTAAGTCTTGAGACGTCAATGGGAGGCCGGTACCACGCGGAAAGGGCTAAAGGACGAGAGGCCAGTAAGGGAACCTGTAACTGAAGATCATTGCCTAGTCGGATCCGCAGGCATGCATGTAGACGAAATGTTGGTTAGGATAGGACGAGTGGGATGACTCAAAGTGATACGAGTGAATTCTGAGTGAGTTAATGCATATTTCGTGTGACGGGAAATGAATCTTTGTAATATGTATGTAATTGCATGTCCTTAAAGCATTATATTCTGCATGGTTGAAACCTAAAACTGTATGCAACCCGAGTGAACGTGAGCGCAGGTATTTATGCTGATGCCGAGTCATTAACTGTCATTTTAAATGCATAAGCTCACCCCTACTGTGGCAAATTTTTCAGTGAATGTTTCTCGGGATGACGAATGAAGGAGGAGCTGAATGCTGGGTGAAATACTTGTGCGCTATGAGGAAATAGATGTTATGTATATACTGCTTATGTGTTTGTTAAGCCTTGGCCGGCTCATGTTTTAGCCTTAGTCCTTTTTATTAGAACCTAAACCCTCTGGGGTAGAAGACATGATTTTGGTGCCTGCAATTATTTATATCTACTATGTTGCGTGAAATCCTATACAGTGCATGAAGATCCGAGTAATCTATATACGTTTACTTGTATGTGTGTGAGAGGTTAGTATATCTATAAGTTGGAATGGAGCCGAGTGTTGATGTGGGAAGAGAGTTAGTAATTCCTTCCGAGTGAAGAGAAGTCTAGGTAATCCCGAGTGAACAAGACAGCGCGAAACACCGAATGAGGATTGATTTTGACGTTTTCCGAGTGATAGCTGTTAGGATTTTCTGAGTACGGAATAATTCACAATTTCCGAGTGAGAATCCGCCGAATGAAGGTTTCCCGACAGAAAGGCGACACTTAAGGCTCTAAGTGGACCGCATGGTAGGAAATTATTAGTAGCAAGGGAATCTGAGTGAGTCTTGACTGAGTAAGGATAACTTGAGTAGGAAGGATTGTGATTACCGATTGAAAAGAATGAGCGAAATATCCGAGTGGCAAAAAGGAAGTAAAAGTTATTCCGAGTAAGAAGTCTTCATAGATTTTGAGTGAGCGGCTATGCGAACCATTTCCGAGTTGCCGTATATGAAATCCGATCGAGTGAAATCAGGAGTGTGCTATGATTCCTGAATGGAGCTGGTAGGTTTAAGGGCCAATCCGAGTGAACAGAGAGTGGGCCTTTCCGAGTGGACCAGGTGCTGAAACCCGGGTGCGGGAATGCCGAGTGGAGTGAGCAAGTACCGAGTGTAGTTCTCGCTGCAACGAGTGTGCTCCGCCCGACCGCTTTCCTTCTTCCGCTGGCAGCCTCCATGAGTCGGTTTTATTTCTCTTGCCTTCTTTTCCTTATTCTTTTGTGCCTGATTGTTTAGTTTAATTGTGAAAAAAATTTCCTCTGTTTTTATTAATTATTTATTTATTAAATTAGGGTGTTTCATTTTGGTATCAGAGCAGACCGAAAGGTCCAAGGCCAAGGTATGCTTACCGAGTGTAAGCGGTTGTGTGCATTGTGACCGAGTGGTCATCATTATTGTGATATTTGTTGAACCTGATTGATATTGTAATATTGATTTATGGATAGGAGGTCGTTTCCCTCCTGGTCTGACTGATTGTATAACATATAGAAATGGTATAATGTGTTAAAGTTACTGAATGTTGGGCTGAGATTCGATCGGTAGTAAGTAACTCCGTAAACTTATCCTTGAAAGGGGATGTGAATTTTAGGATAAGTCATGGCGAATCGTCAGAGTATGGAAGCCATAGCCACGGCATTCCAACGCTTTACAGACGTGTTTGAGAGGCAAGGCCAGCCTCGAGCTGAAGATGGCCAAGTGTTGGATCGCTTCCTGAAGAGGAAGCCGAGCGAGTTTCTAGGAGGACGTAACCCTGAGGCAACTTATAAATGGACTCAAGAGTTAGAAAGGATTTTTAGGGGTCTTTGCTGTACCGAGGCCCAGAAGGTGGAATGCGCAGTATACATGCTACGGGACGAGGCAGAGAACTGGTGGAAGATTGCTAGAAACCGACTGGTTGATGATGTTACCCTGCCGACCTGGGAAAATTTCAAAACGTGTTTCCTAGAAAAATATTTCCCTGACACAGTGAGGAGTCGGAAGGAATTGGAGTTTATGGAGCTGAAACAGGGCTCCATTTCTGTCGAAGAATACGCAGCTAGATTTGAAGAGCTGTGCCTATTTTATCCACCCTTCCAACAACCCGGGACCGAGAGCTCCAAATGCCTCAAATTCGAGAACGGACTGCGATCGGACATTAAAAGAGCTTGTAGATACCAAGAAATTAGAAGTTTCTCAGTATTGGTGAATAAATGTAGAATTTTCGAAGAAGATGACAAAGCCCATTTGGGCCAGAGTAGTAGGGTAGAACCCTCCTTGAGGCCTCAGCAGTCACGCTTCAAGAGATCAGGTAACGTTGGAAGTGGAACCTTTGCTAGATATAAGGATCGGATTAGTCGAGGGGGGCAGACTAGTGGACGTCCAAGATTTGGCAAGTGTTTTAAATGTGGTGGTGACCACTTTGCTCAGAATTGTGATGATGGAGGAAGTGTTATATGTTTTCATTGCAATGAGAAGGGGCATATCCACCCCGACTGCCCTCAGTTGCGCCAAGCAGATGCCCCTGTGCATCGTGGAGGCTTCCGAGGGAGAGGCCGTGGGAATGGTAGCCAACGATCGAAAGGCAGAGATATTGGAGCCAGAGGGAATATGATGTTCGCTCCAAACAATCGAAAGAGAAATACCGACCAACCAACTGCTGGGAAGGTGTACGCCATTAACGCAGGGGAGGCTGCACAAGCGAATGACCTGGTGCAAAGTAAATGTTTACTCGGTAGATATACACTTAATGTAGTTTTTGATTCGGGAGCCACCCATTCTTTTATAGCTGATGAGTGTGTAAGGCGTTTAAATTTGCCGACTGTGTATATGGATCAGACTTTGGAAGTAGCCAATCCGACTGGCACTAAGGTGTTGACATCATCGATGTGTAAAGACGTAACATTTGTATTGGGCGATCGGAGTTTCACCTTCGATCTAGTGTGCATGCCTCTAAAGGACCTTGATATCGTGCTCGGCATAGATTGGCTTTCAGCCAACAAGGTGTTAGTGGACTGTAGAAACTGAAGGATAATCTTCCCGAGGCAGAACAATAAGGACTACACGGCACAAGGTATAGCTCAACTGTTTATGATGCTTTGCTTAACCGAGGGTGAGAGTAGAGCCCGAGTGAACGATATTCCGACTATCTGTGAATTTCCAGAGGTGTTTCCGGAGGATGTGCCGGGTGTCCCTCCGAGTAGAGAAGTTGAATTCACTATAGACCTGATCCCTGGAGCCGAGCCAGTCTCCAGTGCACCTTATAGAATGTCCCCAACAGAATTGGCCGAGTTGAAGAAGCAGGTGGATGAGTTACTTGGAAAATAATTCATTAGGCCGAGTGTGTCGCCATGGGGCGCACCTGTGCTGCTTGTTAAGAAGAAGGATGGCAGCATGAGACTATGCATAGATTACCGACAGCTAAACAAACTCACAATTAAGAACCGATACCCGTTGCCCAGAATTGATGATCTGATTGACCAGCTGCGTGGCGCTTCCGTCTTTTCGAAGATCGATTTACGATCGGGATACCACCAAATCCGAGTGAAGGACTCGGATATTCCCAAGACTGTCTTTAGGACTCGGTATGGCCACTACGAGTATGTAGTGATGCCGTTCGGTGTGACAAATGCACCTGTCATATTCATGAATTACATGAACAACATATTCCACCCGTACTTGGACCGATTCGTAGTAATTTTTATCGATGATATCTTGGTCTACTACAAGACCTCTAATGAGCACAAAGAACACCTCCGAGCGGTACTTGAAGTCTTGAAGGAGAAGCAGTTGTTTATGAAATTTTCAAAGTGCGACTTCTGGATGCATAAGATCCACTTTCTCGGACACGTAATTTCCAAGGAGGGTGTCTCAGTAGACCCTTCGAAGGTGGCAGCTATAATGGCATGGGAGAGACCCGAGTCGGTCTCAGAGATAAGGAGCTTTATAGGCCTGGATGGTTATTATAGGAGGTTTATTGAAGGTTTTTCTAAGCTTGCTTCGCCACTAACTAAATTGACTCAGAAAAACGTCCCGTTCGTATGGAGTTCCGAGTGCGAGAGCAGTTTCCGAGAGCTGAAGGACAAGTTCACGACTGCTCCAGTGTTGGCATTACCAAACTTGCAAGAGAGCTTCATGGTCTATTGTGATGCATCAGGACTCGGATTAGGATGCGTACTAATGCAGAAGAACCGAGTGATCGCTTACGCCTCTCGGCAATTGAGACCTCACAAACAGCATTACCTGACCCATGATTTAGAGTTGGCAGCTGTAGTTTTTGCATTAAAGATATGGAGGCATTACTTGTACGGTTCTAAATTCGAAGTGTACAATGACCACAAGAGCCTCAAATACCTATTCGACCAAAAGGAGCTGAACATGAGGCAGAGGAGATGGATGGAATTTTTAAAGGATTATGACTTCGAGCTAAAATACCATCCGCGTAAGGCAAAGGTTGTTGCCGACGCATTGAGTCGGAAGTACCTCCACGTAGCAGTGATGATGGTAAAGGAGGTGGAGCTGTTGGAACAGTTCCGAGACATGAATTTGCATGTTAACGTGCCTTCGTCTCGGAGGATAACAATCAGTACATTGAGGATTGCCAATCCTAAAATTCGTGTACGAGCAGCAGTAGTCAGATTCCTACTTGGCTAAGATGAAGGAGACTCAGGCCAAAGGTAAGGATTTGTCCTTGACCGAGGGATCGGATGGAATCTTCCGAGTGAAAAACAGAATATATATACCGGGTAGAGGAGAATTAAGGAGAATGGTGCTTGATGAAGCCCACAAGAGCTTACTCAGTATTCACCTAGGTACCACGAAGATGTACCACGATCTAAGGACACGATTCTGGTGGCCCGGATTAAAGAGGAATGTGGCAGAATATGTGGCTCGGTGTATCACTTGTCAAAAGTCGAAAGTCGAGCACCAGAAGCCGTATGGTGCATTGCAACCCCTAGAGATTCCCGTGTGGAAATGGGACTCAATTGCCATGGACTTTGTCATGGGATTGCCAAAAAACCGAGCGGGCCATGATGTAATTTGGGTCGTTGTTGACCGACTGACGAAGAGTGCACACTTTCTACCTGTGAACATGAAGTACCCGTTGCAGAAGTTAGCTCGGATTTACATTCACGAAATTGTCCCACTGCATGGTATACCGACTTCTATCGTATCGGATAGGGATCCTAGGTTCACGTCCCGGTTTTGGACGAGCCTGCACCAGGAAATAGGTATGAAACTTTGGCTAAGTTCTGCCTACCACCCCTAATTGGATGGACAATCCGAGCGAACGATCCAAAGCTTGGAGGACTTGCTAAGGGCGTGTGTGTTGGAGCACGGTGGAGATTGGGAGCAGTACCTTCCCCTGATCAAGTTTACATACAACAATAGCCACCACAACAGTATCGGTATGGCACCCTATGAAGCATTATATGGTCGAAGATGCCGAACCCTACTCTGCTGGTCGGAAATGGGTAAAAGTCTGCTATTGGGGCCAGAAATTGTGAAGCAAACCTCAGAACAGATCCGAGTGATAAGGGAAAGGATGAAGGCGTCTCAGGATAGGCAGAAGAGCTTCCATGACAAACGAACCAAACCGTTAGAGTTTTCAGTCGGAGACAGGGTGTTTCTGAAGACTTCACCGAGTAAGGGAGTCGGGTGAGCCTTGAAAGGTGGGAAATTGAGCCCCCGATACGTTGGGCCTTATGAGGTGTTGGAACAAGTCAGCTTTATGCCATACCGAATAGCATTACCGACTCACTTATCCCGATTACATAACGTGTTTCATGTGTCCCAACTAATGAAGTACCTACCTGATTCTGCTCACACAATGCCTGATGATGAAGTGGAAATCAAGGAAGACCTGACCACCGTGATTGTACCAACTAGAATCATGGACCGATCGGTAAAGTGTTTGAGGAGCAAGAATGTATAACTAGTTGAAGTAGAATGGCAACAAAACGAGTATACCTCTTATACCTGGGAACGTGAGGATGCCATGAGGCAGCAGTACCCCGAGTTGTTTAACCAAGGTGAGTTACCGACTGAATTTCGAGGACGAAATTCTTTTGAGAGGGGGAGAACTGTAACATCCCAATTTTGATTTCAAGTAGGAAATTAGCTGTTAATTAAAATCAACTTAACTTAAGAAATAATGAGAAATTAATCATGCTTAGTTGGTAAAAGGTGGCTGCTTATGATTGGCGAGTCGCGTGAGTGGGACTGTGATTCACGTTTTCCCACCCCGCTCTCCTTCTCTTCGCACGCATGTACATATATCCTGCATCACCGTGGATATTCATCCTTCCTCACTGCTTCATCCTCTCTTTACTTCCTTTTTCGTTCTTCGTCCTCTTTTCTTCCCCCTGTCCTTGTTCTTCGTCTCTGGAGACCCACGGCGACGGTGCTACAGAAGGGTCAGAGTCCTCTCCGACTGGTGAAGGACAATCATTGAAGCAGAGGAAGAATAAATCCCCATCCCCTAGCCGATTGCACACTACGACTGCGCGAAGGGGACTGGACGAGGCAGAAAGGGTGTCAGACCAAACGTCGGAGAGAGGAAGAGCTTCTCGAGTCCCTTCAGAAGGTAGGGGGCGCTTGCATGTCAAATGCATGGTCGATGGACGGCACCGGATGAACGTATTACCGTGCATGCATATGAATATGTTTGTGGAAATTGTGTGCAATGCATGATTGTGAATCCTCGACTGCCCTGTGTGTGATTGCAGAGTCCCGATTATGGTTATACACTTGCATGCATGTATTCAGGGTCGTTGTGTCGAAGTTTGATAGTTGGTTATATATAAATGCTTGTGATGTATGTTCTCATTGTTGTTAATACCGAAAGAATATGTGTGCTTGATCGTTGGCTGGCTCCTTGAGATATTGCATGCATTAGCTGTGTGAGTGTTGTGTATGATGGTACGATGAATGATTGAATGTGGAGAATATGTGGGCTCGGGAGTGACGCTAATGGTTACTAGGAGCGAGTCGGATAGTTGAGGATACTCGTGGTTGACGCGTATAGGCTGTATATACAGGAAATGGGATGACCCGTGGAAGGTCAGGAGTCCCAACAAAATGATCTCTAGGTACAGACCCTTGGCTAGATCCTGTGAGAGCTCGTGGGAGCCGTAGGAGCTAGAGTTAAGTCTCGAGACGTCAATGGGAGGCCGGTACCACGCGGGAAGGGCTAAAGGACGAGAGGCCAGTATGGGAACTTGTAACTGAAGATCATTGCCTAGTCGGATCCGCAGGTATGCATGTAGACGAAATGTTGGTTAGGATAGGACGAGTGGGATGACTCGGAGTGATACGAGTGAATTCTAAGTGAGTTAATGCATATTTCGTGTGACGGGAAATGAATCTTTGTAATATGCATGTAATTGCATGTCCTTAAAAGCATTATATTCTGCATGGTTGAAACCCAAAACTGTATGCAACCCGAGTGAATGTGAGGGCGGGTATTTATGCTGATGCCGAGTCATTACCTGTCATTTTAAATGCATAAGCTCACCCCTATTGTGGCAAATTTTTCAGTGAATGTTTCTCGGGATGACAAATGGAAGAGGAGCTGAATGCTGGGTGAAATGCTTGTGCGCTATGAGGAAATAGATGTTATGTATATACTGCTTATGTGTTTGTTAAGCCTTGGCCGGCTCATGTTTTAGCCTTAGTCTTTTTTATTAGAACCTGAACCCTCTGGGGTAGAAGACATGATTTTGGTGCCTGCAATTATTTATATCTACTATGTTGCGTGAAATCCTATACAATGCATGAAGATCCGAGTAATCTATGTACGCGTACTTGTGTGTGTGAGAGGTTAGTATATCTATAAGTTGGAATGAAGCCGAGTGTTGATGTGGGAAGAGAGTTAGTAATTCCTTCCGAGTGAACAGAAGTCTAGGTAATCCCGAGTGAACAAGACAGCGCGAAACACCAAGTGAGGATTGATTTTGATGTTTTCCGAGTGATAGCTGTTAGGATTTTCCGAGTGCGGAATAATTCACAATTTCCGAGTGAGAATCCGCCGAATGAAGGTTTCCAGACAGAAAGGCGACACCTAAGGCTCTAAGTGGACCCCATGGTAGGAAATTATTAGTAGCAAGGGAATCTGGGTGAGTCTTGACTTAGTAAGGATAACTTGAGTAGGAAGGATTGTGATTACCGAGTGAAAAGAATGAGCGAAATATCCGAGTGGCAAAAAGGAAGTGAAAGTTATTCCGAGTGAGAAGTCTTCATAGATTCCGAGTGAGTGGCTATGGGAACCATTTCCGAGTTGCCGTATATGAAATCCGATCGAGTGAAATCAGGAGTGTGCTATGATTCCTGAATGGAGCTGGTAGGTTTAAGGGCCAATCCGAGTGAACTGAGAGTGGGCCTTTCCGAGTGGACCAGGTGCTGAAACCCGGGTGCGGGAATGCCGAGTGGAGTGAGCGAGTGCCGAGTGTAGTTCTCGCTGCAACGAGTGTGCGTTGTTGTGTGATCCACCCGAGCGCTTTCCTTCTTCCGCTGGCAGCCTCCATGAGTCGGTTTTATTTTTCTTGCCTTCTTTTCCTTATTCTTTTGTGTCCGATTGTTTGGTTTAATTGTGAAAATTTTTTTCTCTGTTTTTGTTAATTATTTATTTATTAAATTAGGGTGTTTCAGTGGTTAGCAAGCTCAAGCGCGCTCTTCATATTAGGCACCAGTAGCTATCACACTTAAGCATGGATTTGAGCACTCACACATTCAGGAAAGTAGTGAAACTCACGTTCAGGCGACAAGAATTCGCGCTCAAGTGCAAAGGGAAACTTCACACTCACGCTCAGGATCACGACCACGCTCAAGCTTGACGAGTTCTCTCTTGAGCGTGTAGGAGAAACAGGGCCTTCTTATCATGATCACGCTCAGGCGTGATGAGCCAAGCTCAAGCGTGAAAGTTTGCTACCAATCACGCTTCAAGCGTGAATGAATTACGCTCAAGCGCAAGGCATGAAATAGTGAGAGGTTTGGTACAGGCACGCTCACGCTTAAGCGTGGATTTACTCACTCAAGCTCAAGGCCAAATCAGAGCATATATTTCTTGATCACGCTCAAGCGTGAATAATGCTCGCTCAAGCGCCAAGGTCATATCTAGTCCAGGCACGATCACACTTAAGCGTGAATATGTCACGCTCGAGCGCAAAGGGGAATACAGTAGTCACGCTCAAGCTCACATGGTTACGCTTGAGCGAGGAGAAAAGACTTTGGTAATTTTCATTCTGTATGAAATTCGCTTAAGTGAAAGGTGCTTCGCTCGAGCGAAATAAAAGAAATGGATGCACTCGCTTAAGCGTTAGTATACTCACTTAAGCAGACATAAGGAATTAAAACCAGGCACCATTCACGCTTAAGTGTGAAAGAATCACGCTCAAGCGTTAGAGTCAGCCTAAAGGGTCACGCTCAAACTCAAAATAACACGCTTAAGCGAACAGGCACATTTTCAGGAGGAAAAGTCACGCTTTAAGCGTATTTGGGTCACGCTCAAGCGCCACAGTATGCTATCAGGTACCAAGGGTCATGCTTAGAGCGTGAAGACATACGCTCAAGCATCATGGGTACCTGATTCTAATTCTAGCTAATGGATCTACATGAAGGTACACTGGAAATTGAGCGTATAAATACTCAAACCTTATTCAAGAATTTACAAGTTTATGCACACTTTATTCAAAATTTTTAGTGTTCTTTTATTTATTTCCAACACAAAACACAAAATGCAATGAATCAAAATGTAGGGTTGCCTCCCTAAAGCGCTTTTTTAAGGTCACTAGCTTGACCTTCTGAAATCTAAGAAGATGCCTGCAACAGCATGCGGGTTTTCTGCCTATCAAACTCTCCTCCAAAGTAGAGTTTGAGTCTCTGGCCATTCACTTTAAATGTTCTATTAGTGACTGGTTCTTTCAACTCAATTGCACCATGAGGGAAGACCTCATTCACAATAAAAGGTCCAGACCACTTAGATCTAAGTTTTCCTGGAAAGTGTCTCAGCCTAGAATTAAACAACAAGACCTTATTATCTTTTTGAAACTCTTTTCTATTTATCCACTTATCATGCCACCTCTTAGTTTTATCTTTATAAATTGAGGCACTCTGATAAGCTTTGAGTCTGTACTCCTCAAGTTCATGGAGTTTTAGGACTCTCTCCTCTTGAGATTGATCAAAATCCATGTTTAACAGCTTTGTGGCCCACCATGCCTTATGTTCTAACTCCATAGGGAGACGGCAAGCCTTACCATATACCAACTGATAAGGAGACATGCCAATTGGAGTTTTAAATGCTGTCCTATAGGCCAACAAATCATCATACAATCTCACAGACCAATCTTTCCTAGACTTCCCTACCATTTTCTCTAAAATCCTCTTAATTTCTCTATCAGACAGCTCAACTTGTCCACAAGTTTGTGGATGATATGGAGTAGATACCTTATGCAGTACCTCATAGTGTCTTAGGGCTTTTTCCATGATTCTATTGCAGAAATTTGACCCTCCATCACTAATGAGGACTCTAGGGACTCCAAATCTAGAAAAAATGTTCTTCTTTATAAACCTAAGCACCATATGTGCATCACTGGTTCTGGTAGGGATTACCTTCACCCACTTGGAGACATAATCCACTACAACAAGAATATATTCATTAGAGAATGACTTTGGGAATGGTCCCATGAAGTCGATGCCCCACACATCAAATAACTCCACAACTAAAATATTTGTCAAAGGCATGCTAGCTTTAACAAAGAGGCCTCCACTTCTTTGACACTTATCACACCTTTGAACATACACTCTAGCATCCTGAAAAATTGTTGGCCAATAAAAGCCACATTGTAAAACTTTTGCTGCTGTTCTGGAGGCACCATGGTGTGTAACATCCCAAAAGTTTCAATCTCATGTATAATCATTTTTAATCCAGATTATTAATGATATTATCCAATTTCTGAGTGAATAATGTCAGAAATAAGACTTTCCGAGTGAATAAAAGAATCGGTTTCCGAGTGAAGGTTATGTTTCCGAGTGACCGAGAGAAATTCCGAGTGAAGGTTATATTTCCGAGTGAAGTATGACCGAGAGAAACACTTCCGAGTGGAGTCCTGGCCTCAGAGATATTTTGAGTGAAGTGTGTTCGGGAGAACCACTTCTGGGTGAAAGGTCCGAGTGACTTGTCTTCGAATGACTCATTCCCGAGTCAAACGTCTTCGAGTGACTCATTTCCGAGTCAAACGTCTTCGAGTGACTCGTTTCCGAGTCAAATGTCTTCGAGTGACTCGTTTCCGAGTCAAACATCTCCGAGTGAAACGTTTCCGAGAGAAGTACTTCCAACCGAAGAAAAGCTGATTTCGAATGAGTACTTCTCGGACCAAGATGTGTCCGAGTAGTGTATTTCTGAGTGGGTTAGCTCAGAGTTGAGTGTAACTTTCCCAAATAGGGTGTCTCCGAGTGTGACACTGCCGTGTCGGATTTCACCGAGTGAGACATTTCCAAGTAGGATAACATCGAGTGAGACTTTCCAATTCCGTATGACGTCACCGATTAAGACTACCGAGTGAGTCAGTTCCAGCGGGTACAACTGGACAAAGACTTTAACTCCGAGTGAGTAATACTTCCGAGTGAAGAGTTCCCGACGAAGGAGATATCCGAGTGTTGAACCCCTCCATTCCATTCATGCTCTGGTGTCTTAAAATTACCGAGAACTTGTGCTCGAATCCGACTTCGAAATTACCTTCGAATCCGAGTAAAATTTCCAAGTGGAAAGATTTCCGAAAGGACTAATCAACTCCGAATGATCTCTGTTATAAGATTTCCGAGTGACAAAACTCTGAATGATCCTTTTAGTTATATGATTTCCAAGTTAAGAAATTCAGCCAGGGAAATATCCGAGTGGATCCATTCAGAAAGGAAAAGTGGCTTTGAAAGAATACTTCAGGAAGATATATATAAATCCGAGTGAGATAATTCTGATGAGTTCGAATGAGATAGTCATTCCGAGGAAGGAAAAGGTGACCGAGTGGTTAACGCAGAAACACTTTCGAGCAAATCCCTCCCGAGTGAAGCTATACTGAACGGAAAGAGACTGCTGGAACTTGTCAGAAACAGAAATGCCAAACCATAAGGACTGGGAGAATGGATGGTTTCCAAAGGCCGGGCACGATCCTAACAATTGACCTGCTTCATACCTGTTAGAATCTGACCGACTTAATGCACTCATTAGCGTTCGCATCGCTGCTCTTACTTAGTGTTAAGGGTCGTTCCATTATCAAACTTGCACCTTTTTACTCCAATCATGTCATCTAATATATATATTTTAATATATCTACTCCAATCATACAAGCTGGCGGCGGAAATGGTCAAAATACAGCTCACTTCTTATCTAAAACCTCTATTATTTGCATAATTGATGCACCTAACCTCCAGTCATGAGAAAGCTTGTCCCCCAATTGTCTTGTATGTAACATCCCGAATTTTAAAATAGAGAATTAATTACCGGAATAAATATTAGAAATTGGAATAGGGAGTATTTAATGTCCCAAACTATTAAGAATAATTAAATTCAGATTTTAGGAATTTTTGGTAATTTTTGGAGACCGGTTAAACTGAAATTAAGCCCGGTTGAGATATGGGTGTCAGACCAAGTATCTCGGAATGAGATGATTTTGGTCAGGGCTATAGAGAATATTATTGAGAATCCGAATATGTATTCGGAATAATTTTCAGATGATGTATTGAGCCCAAACAGAGAGCCTGTTTATGGAAAAACGATAAAGCCTTAATGAATGAGAGTTAAAATAAAATATAAACTCTTTTCTTCTCCCTCTCATTCTCTCGTGTATTCTTTCCCTCTTAAGCAAACACTTCTCTTCCTCTTTCTTCATACCTCACTCATCATCTTCTCCTCCTTTCCCTTCAAAAATCCACAAGTGTGGTGTGTGCCATCTCCTCTTCCATTTTCGTTTGGAGGAGCTTGAAGGAAGCTTGGGGCTTTGATTTCCTCTCCTCTTTCCTCCTTATTTTTGCAGCTCTCTCTCTCTTGTGAACCCATTTTCGTTTTTGGGTTTTGAGGTAAGCATTCCCATATTTTGCTAAGGTTTTGGGTTAAGAGTATGTGGTGTTATGTATTTTGGGAACCAAGCATGTGAATGGATGTTCATTTAAGGCATTTAATGCAAGAGTTTAATGTGGGTTTCTATGAGAGTAAGGTTTCTTTGAGAAGTAATAAAGTGGATGCATTTATGGTTGAAAAGAGAAGAATATTTATGAAGGTGGTTGGAAATTTTATGAAACCCTAACTTCATAAATTTGGGGGAAAATGTATATGGAGGTTGATAAACATTTATTGTGAATAATAAATATGAGTTGTGATGCATAAGAGTCATTGGTGATGGTATTTTGTTGGTGGAAGTCATTAATAGAGAAACCCATGAAAGGGTTGGTTGTTGAGTACATAATAATAAATGGTGGCACCTAACCCATGGTGGTTATGGTGAATAAAATGAAATAAAAGAGTTTTGAGAGTTATAATAATAAAAATAGCAAGTATTTATTGATATATATAAGTATTTAGTCTTAATGAGTAAGTAGGAAATTGATTGTATAATGTATTGTGATGTAGGAAGTGACCCCATTGACGAAGCGGGACCATCAAACCGCGTTGATCACTACTTCACTTGAGGTAGGAGGGGGGTAACTTTTCTAAATGCATGATTTCATCCATTGGTGATGTGGAAATATGTATATGTGATTATGTTAATAATTGTTTGAATGGATGATATGATATGTGTGATTTGAATGCATTTAGAATGATGATTGTTATGTGGCATTGTGTTTGGGATAATACTAATGATATGATGATACCATATTAATGAAGTAAGATGATGGTTTGAAACCATATGTGAATTGAGATTGTGATGTGAATATCCCAAGTATGTGTGTATGAGTTGTGGAATATGTGTGCCACTAACTATTGATGAGAATAAGTTTAAAAGAGAATTGGGATTGGATAAGAATGATGAGAATATTGAAATCCACTAAGTGGTGATGGTGAATGATTGAATGTGGAGTGGCATCTAGGATGCATAGTGTGAGGATGCACTTGACTTGCATTTGCATTGCATCCATGGCATATCATAGCTGTCTATGTGGAATTTTAGGGGGATTCCACTAGGCGGGCCCAGTGGGAGGGCGGCTCAGTGCACGAGCGTATTGTGATTTTCCCCTGTGACTCGGTGTATGAGTCACGAAGCTGTCCATAGTTTGGTGATGAGGCACCCTATGTGGCGGGCCCAGTGGGCGGGCGGCTCTATGGTGAGCGAGTTTACCTCGGTGTCCGACGGGACACGGCTCTCTCGATGTGTGTTCGGGAGGGGCCCGTAGCACTTGTGGTATTTGAGGCCACGATGTTGATCCGCAAGTCACAGTGTGACTAGTGCTACAGATGGGCGAGAGCGGTTTGGTACCAGTAAAATTATGAAGATGTAAGCATGCTTGAATTGAGATATATGTGTACACAATTTTTCTACTGCAGTAGGGGCATAGTAGCACACCTATGCTTGTCCCACAATTGATTTAATGATATATTTTCCCACAGTCGGATCCGCATTGTTTGATAAGAAATTCTTGTGCATATGCATTAGCTTTAAGAGCATTTGCATATAGCTGGAGATATGCCTAGTTGAAAGCCCATGGTGGCAACGGATAAATGAGAATTGATAAGGGAAAAAGGGGAATACTAACCCTACGTGTGATTGGCAATCCAAATGATTGATATTGTGAGTGTATACTTGAAACTATAATATGTATTGTGTATAATGTATGATGTGGTGTAATGATGGCTAATTGTGCAAGAATACATGTATTTCATCATAATGTATGACTTTAATTCATTTGGATTATGTTACTCACCTCCCCGTTGCCATTTTTAAGGTTGATGTAGGTGTGACTTAAATCCTACAGCTTTTGGAGGCTTGAGTATGGAAAGAGGTAAATATGGATAGGAATATGTAAGCCTTGGCCGGCATAAATTCTGTTTTGTAGAGTATATGGTGTTTATATACTCGTTTTTGTAATGGTTTATAATTTTGGAGGTCATGGGAGAAAATTGGACATGTGTGTGTAAAGCCAATTTTCATTCATGACCTAAATGATGTAAAGGACAAAGTCATGAGGTTTGACGATGTTGAATTTGATGTATGGATGATGAAAATTTATGAGTTATAGCTCCTTTGTGATATGTGCTTTGAGAGACCAATTTTTGGGTGATGAACTCAATATTGGTTGATATTGATATGGATATGTTGATTCAGCTTACCATATTGAGGAATGGATATTAATTATGAAATTTCTTGGCCAATTGATGACAATAGTGTGCATGTTGTTTGATTGATTGATTAATTTGTAGAGCTCTCATATGGAGTTCATGCATAATTGAGCAACCAATAGGGTCAAGATGAGTTTTATGAGTTTTGGATAGTGTGTGGTGGTTCCAATAGCTTAAATACATGAATTGTGACTTATAGGAACTGGAGCGGGTCAATTCCATTGAGAATAGACCCCTATGTTACTCAAAAAGGCTCAAGAATGGACAAAACGCATTTTATTGCATAACTTTCTCATTTTTGAGAATTTTTGGGTGAGACCGGTGGCCACACGTCACAATTGGTGTATTTTAGTTGGTGTCAAAATTTGGTAGCGTTTGGAGTTAATATGAAAAAGTTAGGGGGGTTAGAAGTCCAAAAATAAGGCTTTTCTGCATAAAAACAGCAACTGTGCTGTCTCGAATCGATTCGAGGATCCCTGAATCGATTCGAGAGCTGCTGTTTTCATTGTTTTTGGTTCCAGGAAGGCCTGAATCGATTCATACGATCCTGAATCGATTCAAGGACCCCTGTTTGCGAAATTTTGAGTTCCAGAAGCGTCTGAATCGATTCATACAAGCTTGAATCGATTCAAGGGGTCCTGTTTTCACTGTTTTGCATTCCAGAATCATTTGAATCGATTCATAGGGTGTTTGAATCGATTCATGACCCTGTTTTTCATATTTTTCCTCTATCTTGAGATATCATTGGTATTGTTTGACTATAATATGATTGCACAACACTCCACACGCACAATTAATGCATTTTACCAAATCGATAGACCTTCCTTTGACCTTCTACCACTTTCCTTCAATTCCTTAATGTAATTGCATACTTCCGCTACTTCTTGTTGATGATCATGAGATTGATCATCCAAGATTCACTCTTTGACTTAATTGTTCACCTTCTCATATCTTCATATATGAGATAGATTATTAAAATAGGTCCAGGGGTTTGGTGAAAAATACTTCACCACTTTAATTATTTGATTTATTAATATTTTCAAAGACGCGAAAAATTTTCCCCTATTTTAATTGGGGGTTCGGGGCGTCTCAACCTGGTATCAGAGCATTCATTGCTCTTGATATGATTATAAATGATGTTGTCTATGTATATATTGCTTATGGCTGATTGATTTGTGAATTATATGGATGAGTTATGAAGGTAGTTATTGAAATGAGATTATTAAATGATTGTTGTTAAGCCCGGCCAGGCAATTCCTTTCTCATATTTATCTTCAAATTGTGAAATACATTATGATGATACTTATGTCAATGAGGTTAATGATGAATGATATGTATGCACACTGAGTGAAGGAACCTTAAGTTTCTAATTATGTCTATGTTGTTGTATATAGATTGAGTGATGGCGTATAGGCGCAATCCTGATACAATTGCTATGATTGAGGCCTTCAATCGCTTTGCTGACATACTTGCACAGCAACAACAACCTGTTGGTCAACCGAATCAAGGCCTTGACCAATTTCTTAAGCGGAAGCCTTCTGAATTTCATGGAGGCTATAAACCAGAAGATGCTCATGTCTGGATCCGTGACTTGGAGCGGATATTCGCTAGTATGGAGTGCACCGAAACTCAGAAAGTAGAGTATGCGGTGTTTATGGTTCGGAATGAGGCCGAATCTTGGTGGATCCTTACCCGTGGGCGTATGACTGCTGCCCACACTCCTTTGACTTGGGAGAATTTCAAAGCTGAATTTCTTAAGAAATATTTTCCTGCAAGTTACAAAAACAAGAAAGAGCTTGAATTCATGGAACTCAAGCAAGGTGGCATGTCGGTTGAGGAGTATGCTCTGAAATTTGAAGAGCTATGTGTGTTTTATCCTCCCTTTCAGCAAGAGGGCACTGAAACTTCGAAATGTGTTAAGTTTGAAAATGGACTACGCCAAGAAATCAAGAAGGCAATTTGTCACCAAGAGATTAGGAGCTTCCCTACTCTTGTGGATAAGTGTAGAATTTTCGAAGAGAATGATATTGCTCCAAGGAGTTACTCGGGGCATGATTATAAGCTGAAAGGCCAATCTTCTAGCTTCAAGAAGAAAGGCAACTTTAAGAACAATAGACGATTTGTGCGTGGGTCCTCTTCTTTTAGAGGTGGACGAGGTGGTGGAAGGCATGGTGCAGTTGGTGGCCGAGGTGATGGCCAAGGACTTCGTTGTTTCAAATGTGGTGGAAATCATTTGGCTAGAGATTGCAATCATGAAGAAACAGTGGTGTGCTATAGATGCAACCAACCGGGGCATATCCGCCCTGATTGTCCTTTGAATGTTGCAGATGTTGTGCCACGTGATAATGCAAACCGTGGAGGCTATGGTGCTTTTAGAGGCCGTGGTCGTGGAAACGGTAATGGTGGAAGAAATGGAAACCGAAATGGTGGTAACGGCCGTGGTAATGGAAACAGCCGAGGTAATGCTAATGGTGGTCGGAATGGTCCAAATCGTGGTGTTAATCAACAAATGGCTGGAAGAGTCTTTGCCGTGACCGGTGAAGAAGCTGCACAAGCTGAAGACCTTGTCCAAAGTGAGTGCCAAATATATGGTAATGTTGTTAATGTGATATTTGATTCGGGTGCTACGCACTCTTTTATTTCTGAAGAATGTGTGAGGCGCCTGCGAGTGCCTGTGAGTATGATGAAAGGTGCAATATTGGTGACTACACCGACTAGTGCTTGCTTAAGATCAGTGACTCGATGTGATAATGTCGAGATGGACTTGAAGGGTAGAAAATTTGTTGTATCCTTCGTGTGTTTACCTATGAAAGACCTGGATGTTATTCTAGGCATGGATTGGTTGTCCGCTAACAAGGTTTTGGTGGATTGTCATAGCAAGACAGTGATTTTCCCAACCTCTAATACTGAAGGCTTTAATGCGCGAGGTATCTCTCAACTTCTCGTGATGTTCTGTTTGGTTGATGGGAATGGTGTTTCCCAATCTGGTGGAATTCCTATTGTTTCGGAATTTCCCGATGTGTTTCCGGAAGAAATTCCCGGATTACCTCCTCCACGAGAAGTGGAATTTGCTATTGATCTTATTCCGGGTGCAGAACCTGTTTCCCGAGCACCTTATCGAATGTCTCCTGTAGAGTTAACAGAATTGAAGAAGCAAGTGGAAGAATTACTTGAACGGGAGTTCATTCGCCCAAGTGTGTCTCCTTGGGGTGCTCCCGTATTGCTAGTGAAGAAGAAAGATGGGAGCATGAGATTGTGCGTTGATTATCGCCAACTCAACAAACTGACCATTAAAAATAAATACCCTCTTCCTCGTATTGACGATCTTTTGGATCAATTGAAGGGTGCTGTTGTGTTTTCGAAGATTGATTTGCGTTCTGGATATCATCAAATTCGGGTGAAGGCCGAAGATATTCCCAAAACTGCTTTTCGAACGCGATATGGACACTATGAGTACATAGTGATGCCATTTGGTGTGACGAATGCCCCTGCGATTTTCATGAGCTACATGAATCGCATCTTCCATGAATATCTCGATCAATTCGTCGTGGTGTTTATTGATGATATTTTGGTGTATTCAAGGAGTCATGAAGAGCATGAAAGACATCTTCGTTTGGTGTTGACGATCCTTCGCGAAAAGGAGTTGTATGCGAAGCTCTCTAAGTGTGAATTTTGGCTGTCTGAGGTCCAATTTCTTGGACATGTTATTTCAAATGATGGAGTCGCGGTGGATAGATCTAAAGTTGAAGCTGTGATGGCTTGGGAAAGACCAACGTCCGTGACGGAGATAAGGAGTTTTCTTGGTCTTGCCGGTTACTACCGGAGATTTATTGAAGGGTTTTCCCGTTTGGCTTTACCATTAACAAAGTTGACTCGGAAGAATCACTCTTTTGTGTGGACCCGTGAATGTGAAGAGAGTTTCCAAGAGTTGAAGTTAAGGCTTACTACCGCCCCGGTGTTGGCATTGCCCGACTTAATGGATGAATTTGTGGTATATTGCGATGCATCTAAGCTTGGTCTTGGGTGTGTATTGATGCAAAAGGGCGTGTGATAGCCTATGCATCGAGGCAGTTGCGACCGCATGAGGTTAATTACCCCACACATGATCTTGAATTGGCGGCAGTGGTTTTTGCATTGAAGTTGTGGCGACACTACTTGTATGGCTCCAAGTTTGTAGTCTTTAGTGATCATAAGAGCCTTAAGTACTTATTTGACCAGAAGGAATTGAATATGCGCCAAAGGCGGTGGATGGAGTTCCTAAAAGACTATGAATTTGAATTGAAGTATCACCCCGGTAAGGCAAATGTAGTTGCTGATGCATTGAGCAGGAAGTCATTACATGTTTCCATGATGATGGCAAAGGAAATGGAGTTGATTGAACAATTTAGAGATTTGAATGTGGGCGTGGAGACTTACACTTCCAAGAAAATGGTGTTGGAAATGTTGAAGGTTGCAAATGAATTTCTTGAATATGTGAAGACGCAACAACCCAATGATGAGTATTTGATTGAGATGAAAAAGACCCAAGAAAAAGGGAAGAATTTGTTCATAGAAGAAGGTCGAGATGGCATTTGGCGTGTTAGAGGCCGAATTTATGTTCCCTCAAGCGATGATATAAGGAAACGTGTACTTGAGGAAGCTCACAAAAGCATATTGAGTATTCATCCAGGTTCCACTAAGATGTATCAAGATTTGAAGAAGAATTTCTGGTGGCCTGGTATGAAACGTGATGTGGCGAATTTTGTAGCATCTTGCCTTGTGTGTCAAAAGGCTAAGGTCGAGCATCAGAGACCATCTGGTTATTTGAGACCGTTGGAGATCCCTGTCTGGAAATGGGATAGTATAGCTATGGACTTTGTTTCTGGACTACCCAGAACTCGTGCTGGGAACGATGCTATATGGGTGATTGTAGATCGGTTGACAAAATGTGCTCACTTCTTACCCATTAATATGAAGAGTCCTTTGGAGAAATTGGCACAAATATACATCAAGGAGATTGTTAAACTACATGGTGTTCCGTCCAGCATTATATCCGACCGTGATCCTCGTTTTACTTCTCGGTTTTGGGGACGTTTGCATGATGAGTTCGGTTCTAAGTTGAAGCTTAGTTCCGCTTATCACCCTCAAACTGATGGGCAATCGGAGAGAACTATACAAAGCTTGGAGGATCTATTGAGAGCTTGTGTTCTTGAGCACGGTGGATGTTGGGAGAGATTCCTCCCATTGATTGAATTTACGTACAATAACAACTTCCATTCCAGTATTGGTATGGCACCTTATGAGGCGTTGTATGGAAGGAAGTGTAGAACTCCCTTGTGTTGGCTGGAAGTTGGAGAAAACTTGGCTTTAGGGCCGGAGATCATTCAGGAAACTACAGAGCAAATTAAGAAGATACAAGAGAATATGAAGATTGCTCAAGATAGGCAGAAAAGTTATTATGACAAGAGACATAAACCCCTGGAGTTTCAAGTGGGTGACCATGTATTTTTAAAGGTCTCGCGTGAAAAAGGCATTGGAAGGGCGTTGAAGAGTGGGAAATTGAGCCCTAGATTTATCGGACCTTACGAGGTGTTAGAGCGGATTGGTGAGGTTGCTTATAGGATAGCACTCCCTCCGCATCTTGCTAATCTACACAACGTGTTTCATGTATCGCAGTTGAGAAGATATGTTTATGATCCACTGCACGTGATCCCTATGGATGAGATTGAGGTGCGAGATGATCTATCTGTTTCTCCTGTTTCTGTTCGCATTGTCGGACATTCCGTGAAGAAATTGCGGAACAAGTTGGTACCTTTGGTGGAGGTCGCTTGGAAACATGGAAATACTGAAACGTTCACATGGGAACGCGAAGATGACATCAGAGAACGGTATCCCGATGCATTCGAATCCGGTAAGTTAAATTTCGAGGACGAAATTTTCTTTTTGGTGGGGTGGATTGTAACATCCCGAATTTTAAAATAGAGAATTAATTACCGGAATAAATATTAGAAATTGGAATAGGGAGTATTTAATGTCCCAAACTATTAAGAATAATTAAATTCAGATTTTGGGAATTTTTGGTAATTTTTGGAGACCGGTTAAACTGAAATTAAGCCCGGTTGAGATATGGGTGTCAGACCAAGTATCTCGGAATGAGATGATTTTGGTCAGGGCTATAGAGAATATTATTGAGAATCCGAATATGTATTCGGAATAATTTTCAGATGATGTATTGAGCCCAAACAGAGAGCCTGTTTATGGAAAAACAATAAAGCCTTAATGAATGAGAGTTAAAATAAAATATAAACTCTTTTCTTCTCCCTCTCATTCTCTCGTGTATTCTTTCCCTCTTAAGCAAACACTTCTCTTCCTCTTTCTTCATACCTCACTCATCATCTTCTCCTCCTTTCCCTTCAAAAATCCACAAGTGTGGTGTGTGCCATCTCCTCTTCCATTTTCGTTTGGAGGAGCTTGAAGGAAGCTTGGGGCTTTGATTTCCTCTCCTCTTTCCTCCTTATTTTTGCAGCTCTCTCTCTCTTGTGAACCCATTTTCGTTTTTGGGTTTTGAGGTAAGCATTCCCATATTTTGCTAAGGTTTTGGGTTAAGAGTATGTGGTGTTATGTATTTTGGGAACCAAGCATGTGAATGGATGTTCATTTAAGGCATTTAATGCAAGAGTTTAATGTGGGTTTCTATGAGAGTAAGGTTTCTTTGAGAAGTAATAAAGTGGATGCATTTATGGTTGAAAAGAGAAGAATATTTATGAAGGTGGTTGGAAATTTTATGAAACCCTAACTTCATAAATTTGGGGGAAAATGTATATGGAGGTTGATAAACATTTATTGTGAATAATAAATGTGAGTTGTGATGCATAAGAGTCATTGGTGATGGTATTTTGTTGGTGGAAGTCATTAATAGAGAAACCCATGAAAGGGTTGGTTGTTGAGTACATAATAATAAATGGTGGCACTTAACCCATGGTGGTTATGGTGAATAAAATGAAATAAAAGAGTTTTGAGAGTTATAATAATAAAAATAGCAAGTATTTATTGATATATATAAGTATTTAGTCTTAATGAGTAAGTAGGAAATTGATTGTATAATGTATTGTGATGTAGGAAGTGACCCCATTGACGAAGCGGCACCATCAAACCGCGTTGATCACTACTTCACTTGAGGTAGGAGGGGGTAACTTTTCTAAATGCATGATTTCATCCATTGGTGATGTGGAAATATGTATATGTGATTATGTTAATAATTGTTTGAATGGATGATATGATATGTGTGATTTGAATGCATTTAGAATGATGATTGTTATGTGGCATTGTGTTTGGGATAATACTAATGATGTGATGATACCATATTAATGAAGTAAGATGATGGTTTGAAACCATATGTGAATTGAGATTGTGATGTGAATATCCCAAGTATGTGTGTATGAGTTGTGGAATGTGTGTGCCACTAACTATTGATGAGAATAAGTTTAAAAGAGAATTGGGATTGGATAAGAATGATGAGAATATTGAAATCCACTAAGTGGTGATGGTGAATGATTGAATGTGGAGTGGCATCTAGGATGCATAGTGTGAGGATGCACTTGACTTGCATTTGCATTGCATCCATGGCATATCATAGCTGTCTATGTGGAATTTTAGGGGGATTCCACTAGGCGGGCCCAGTGGGAGGGCGGCTCAGTGCACGAGCGTATTGTGATTTTCCCCTGTGACTCGGTGTATGAGTCACGAAGCTGTCCATAGTTTGGTGACGAGGCACCCTATGTGGCGGGCCCAGTGGGCGGGCGGCTCTATGGTGAGCGAGTTTACCTCGGTGTCCGACGGGACACGGCTCTCTCGATGTGTGTTCGGGAGGGGCCCGTAGCACTTGTGGTATTTGAGGCCACGATGTTGATCCGCAAGTCACAGTGTGACTAGTGCTACAGATGGGCGAGAGCGGTTTGGTACCAGTAAAATTATGAAGATGTAAGCATGCTTGAATTGAGATATATGTGTACACAATTTTTCTACTGCAGTAGGGGCATAGTAGCACACCTATGCTTGTCCCACAATTGATTTAATGATATATTTTCCCACAGTCGGATCCGCATTGTTTGATAAGAAATTCTTGTGCATATGCATTAGCTTTAAGAGCATTTGCATATAGCTGGAGATATGCCTAGTTGAAAGCCCATGGTGGCAACGGATAAATGAGAATTGATAAGGGAAAAAGGGAAATACTAACCCTACGTGTGATTGGCAATCCAAATGATTGATATTGTGAGTGTATACTTGAAACTATAATATGTATTGTGTATAATGTATGATGTGGTGTAATGATGGCTAATTGTGCAAGAATACATGTATTTCATCATAATGTATGACTTTAATTCATTTGGATTATGTTACTCACCTCCCCGTTGCCATTTTTAAGGTTGATGTAGGTGTGACTTAAATCCTACAGCTTTTGGAGGCTTGAGTATGGAAAGAGGTAAATATGGATAGGAATATGTAAGCCTTGGCCGGCATAAATTCTGTTTTGTAGAGTATATGGTGTTTATATACTCGTTTTTGTAATGGTTTATAATTTTGGAGGTCATGGGAGAAAATTGGACATGTGTGTGTAAAGCCAATTTTCATTCATGACCTAAATGATGTAAAGGACAAAGTCATGAGGTTTGACGATGTTGAATTTGATGTATGGATGATGAAAATTTATGAGTTATAGCTCCTTTGTGATATGTGCTTTGAGAGACCAATTTTTGGGTGATGAACTCAATATTGGTTGATATTGATATGGATATGTTGATTCAGCTTACCATATTGAGGAATGGATATTAATTATGAAATTTCTTGGCCAATTGATGACAATAGTGTGCATGTTGTTTGATTGATTGATTAATTTGTAGAGCTCTCATATGGAGTTCATGCATAATTGAGCAACCAATAGGGTCAAGATGAGTTTTATGAGTTTTGGATAGTGTGTGGTGGTTCCAATAGCTTAAATACATGAATTGTGACTTATAGGAACTGGAGCGGGTCAATTCCATTGAGAATAGACCCCTATGTTACTCAAAAAGGCTCAAGAATGGACAAAACGCATTTTATTGCATAACTTTCTCATTTTTGAGAATTTTTGGGTGAGACCGGTGGCCACACGTCACAATTGGTGTATTTTAGTTGGTGTCAAAATTTGGTAGCGTTTGGAGTTAATATGAAAAAGTTAGGGGGGTTAGAAGTCCAAAAATAAGGCTTTTCTGCATAAAAACAGCAACTGTGCTGTCTCGAATCGATTCGAGGATCCCTGAATCGATTCGAGAGCTGCTGTTTTCACTGTTTTTGGTTCCAGGAAGGCCTGAATCGATTCATACGATCCTGAATCGATTCAAGGACCCCTGTTTGCAAAATTTTGAGTTCCAGAAGCGTCTGAATCGATTCATACAAGCTTGAATCGATTCAAGGGGTCCTGTTTTCACTGTTTTGCATTCCAGAATCATTTGAATCGATTCATAGGGTGTTTGAATCGATTCATGACCCTGTTTTTCATATTTTTCCTCTATCTTGAGATATCATTGGTATTGTTTGACTATAATATGATTGCACAACACTCCACACGCACAATTAATGCATTTTACCAAATCGATAGACCTTCCTTTGACCTTCTACCACTTTCCTTCAATTCCTTAATGTAATTGCATACTTCCGCTACTTCTTGTTGATGATCATGAGATTGATCATCCAAGATTCACTCTTTGACTTAATTGTTCACCTTCTCATATCTTCATATATGAGATAGATTATTAAAATAGGTCCAGGGGTTTGGTGAAAAATACTTCACCACTTTAATTATTTGATTTATTAATATTTTCAAAGACGCGAAAAATTTTCCCCTATTTTAATTGGGGGTTCGGGGCGTCTCATTGTACATTATTAAATCAATACCACACCTTTTCCAAGTCTGAATTCTCAAAACAACAAAAATTAGTAAAAGTCTCTCTTTCTCATTTCCTTCTCTACGTACAAGTCACTCTGATTCGAAGCTAGGACAATAAGAAGAAAACGTTTTTTCAACCAATCTAAGACCCTTCATCAAGGTAAGAGGGGATAGGGTTGTGAATAATTATGGAATGGGTAGAATTGTATGCTGATTCTAGGATTCTAGATTTATTTTTGTAAATTGTTACTCAATTTTGAAGATGAAAACGTGTGAATTTGATTCTGACTTCTTCATCAAAGTTGTAGAACTTTTTGTTATGTGAATTTTGAGACTTGAACCGACTGATTTGGACATTTATAGCATGAGTTATAGTCAAAATACTAGAGCATGTACGTTCTAGAATATGTATCTTCTATTTTGTGTATATATTGAAAATTTGGGAATTATACATACATATTTAGACTTTGATGTCTTCACAAAAGTTGTAGATATTTATGTTATGGATCTATAAAAAGTGGTTTCAAGTTAAAAGGATATTTGTAGCTCTCGTTATGCCTAAAATACAGAAATATGTTCATGCTGAAAATCTGCTGACATAAATTACGAATTGTATTTTTAAAACTAGGAATTTTGTAATGAGAATTAGTGTTTAGTGTCTTCATAAAAGTTTTAAATATTTGGTTTATGAGTAATTTAGAACTGGTCCTATGCCAAAATTATTTTTGTAGCTCCAGAAACATTGAAAATACCAACATATGTACGTTTTGCTACCTTCTTTGAGATGGTTTAGTATACTGTGATTATGTGATGTTTCTGTTTGGAATTTGAAATTATGGTCTTCATGAAAGTTGTAGATAATTTTGTTATGGAACTACATAAAGTAGAATTACTTAAAAAGGATTTGATTTGCTCACGTTATGGTTGTTTTACTCACGTATGTTGCTGTTGTAAAATGCTGAAACTTACCTATAATGGTTATTATGGATGAAAATGATATTTTTCATATGAGTAATGATCTATTATTGAATTATTGAGGGATTATTGATTAGTATGGATGTTATTGAGTGTCCTATACATGACATACAGTATATATATTTTTTTCATGAATAATTATGAATGACTAAATTAATGTATACATGAATGCCTTGTGATTTATTGAGATATGTTATTGAAACAGTAAATCCATGATTCTGAAAATTATTATATGTGATGTGTCCTTTGAGGACTTGTGGTTTTCCAAGTGATTATGGAAATATTGATATCATGGTATCTTAAATCGATAAAGAGAATTAAAGGCATTCATGCATCATAAGCATTTGGACGAACCATGGAATTTAGGGGTTCCATGATTGCCTACCCTGGTGGGGGGTTACTCTATGATGAGTTAAAGCCCTATTTTCGCAAGAGCCATGAGGGTGTAGGGAATGGTTATGCAAATTCCTACTTGTGTACTTATTTTCGCAAGAGCCATGAGGGTGTAGGGATTCATGGTTATGCAAATTCCTACTTGTGTACTTATTTTCGCAGGAGCCATGAGGGTGTAGGGATTCATGGTTATGCAAATTCCTACTTGTGTACTTATTTTTGCAGGAGCCATGAGGGTGTAGGGATTCATGGTTATGCAAATTCCTACTTGTGTCTCTGAGACTTTTTACTGCAGTATTCCCACCAAACCAAAATGGATCCAGCATGACATCATTTGACTAAGTTAAAGATTTATTAAATATAAATGAACTTGTTTGGCATATTCATCATATCATTATGGTTTGTTGATTGTGTTTGTGCAATTTTACTTATTTTATATTTATTCTATATTTTGTCTCACTCTTACATTAATTTTTACAGTGCATGCTACACAGAATGATGAGTGATGCCATTAATGAAGCTTTATGATTTATTGCTTGGACTTTGGCTTCATTTAAAAATTTAATGGGTTGTAAAAATTATTATGTACCATGTACTATAATCTTCTCTATCGTTTCTGTTATATAAATGTTTTATGATTTAATTGTTCACGACTAGTAAGCATGATATTCCACATTTATCAACTTTTACGTGACTTCAGAATTTAAATTACGAGTTTCAAAATGATTCTTTAAACGTGAAAAATTTATTTGGGAAAAATTTTATGGACGTCACATGGTGTCCTCCATAATAGGAGTCATGGCAGTGCCATAAGAGTCTTTCTTGCTCAGATTCAGGCACACATCTCTTGATCATTCCATCTACTCCTATCTTATAAAGAAATGGATCATCCCATAGAAAATTTTTTTTGTCATGGAAGAATTTTTTCTTTATTTGGGATGTCCACCCTTCAGGTAGCACAGAGGCACTTTTAAAGTTAGCCATATCAGCATACCATGGCCCTGTGATAATTGCCCTCAGCCTTTCATCTGGGAATTCCTCTTTAATCAAGATAGAATCAGATTCACCCTCTAGACAAGAAAGCTGATCAGCCACTGAGTTCTCCACTCCCTTTTTATCTCTTATTTCCAAATCAAACTCTTGGAGTAATAGAACCCATCTGATCAATCTTGGCTTTGATTCTTTTTTAGCTAGCAAGTACTTAATTGCTGAATGATCTGTATACACAATGACCTTAGCACCAATCAAGTAAGCTCTAAATTTATCAAATGCATACACCACAGCAAGCATTTCTTTTTCAGTGGTGGTGTAATTTATTTGTTTCTCATTCAATACTTTGCTAGCATAATAAATGACATGTGTTAATTTTTCCTTTTTCTGTCCCAGCACAGCTCCTATAGCAAAATCACTTGCATCACAGATTAGTTCAAATGGTAAAGACCAATCAGGTGCTGCAAGGATTGGAGCTATTATTAATCTTTGTTTCAAATTTTCAAAAGCCTTGACACAGTTTTCATCAAAAACAAAAGCATGATCTTTCACAAGTAAATCAGTCAAAGGCTTAGCTATTTTTGAAAAATCCTTAATAAATCTCCTATAGAAGCTAGCACATCCTAAGAAACTCCTCACTCATTTCATATTGATTGGAGGAGGAAGTTTTTCAATGATATCTATCTTAGCTCTATCTACTTGAATGCCTTCAGTAGAGATTTTATGCCCAAGGACTATCCCTCCTTTAACCATAAAATGACATTTTTCCCAGTTAAGGACAAGATTAGTTTCTTGGCATCTCACCAGCACCTTGGATAGGTTGCTGAGGCATATATCAAAACTATTTCCAAATACAAAGAAGTCATCCATAAACACCTCAATGAACTTCTCTACCTTGTCCCTAAAAATTGCCAATATACACCTTTGAAAGGTTGCTGGTGCATTGCACAAACCAAAAGGCATGTCTTCTCTTGATCTTTTGGATCAACCACAATTTGGTTGTAACCAGAATATCCATTAAGGAAGCAGTAATTACTCATGACCTGATAGTCTCTCAAGCATTTGATCTACAAATGGTAAAGGAAAGTTGTCTTTTCTAGTGGAGACATTAAGCCTTCTATAATCTATGCACATTCTCTAACCTGTAGTTGGTCTAGTGGCAATGACTTCACCTTTTTTATTTTTAACAGTGGTCATCCCTCCTTTCTTAGGCACCACTTGGACTGGACTAATCCAAGCACTATCTGAGATAGGATAGATAATTCCTGCATCAAGAAGTTTAACCACCTTTTTCCTTACAGCTTCTTTCACTATGGGGTTTAATCTTCTTTGCGGCTAAACAAGAGGGGAATAGTCATCTTCCATTAAAATTTTATGCATACAAAATGATGGACTAATTCCCTTTAAATCAGAAATGTTCCAGCCAATAGCAAATTCATGTTTTCTTAAAACCCCTATCAATTTTTTTACATCCTCATCTTCTAATTCAGCATTAATGATTACAGGATATGATTCATTATCTCCTAAGAAAACATATTTCAAATGAGAAGGCAAAGGTTTTAAATCATGTTTTTCTTCAAACACTTCCTTACCTTTCTCTAGTTCAGTATTATTTAACTTTTCTTTATTTTCATTTTTAAAATCACCTACTTCACATGCTTCAAGTAGGTTCAGCAATTCATTATGTGAGTCATTTAACTCTTCAGTCTCAGAGTCAAAATCATCCTCCAAAAAGGCTTGTAAAACCTCTTCTTTAGTTTTTAACAGCATAGGAGTCTTATAACTTTTAATTTCTTCAATCATAAAATAATCTATCTTCTCAGTTGGATGTTTCATAGCATTGAAGACATTAAAAGTTACCTGCTCCTCTTGAACTCTCAGCATGAGTTCTCCCTTTGTAACACCCTAATTTAAACAAATCATAGACGAGAAAAACAGAGGAAAATTTTTCCACAATTAAACTAGAATGCCACCGCAAGGAATGAGAGGGGAAGAAGAACGAGAGTACAAAAGAATTACAAGGAACTAACAGCGGAAGAAGGGAAATCGCATAGGCGGTCATATAGCAACGCGCATGCGCTCAAGCGAAAGCTTCACTCAGTATTCGCTCATTTCACTCGGTAATTCCACACTCAGATTTCATCACCTGATTCACTCGGACTTGGCCCTTACACCTACTAGTCCCATTAGGAAAATGTAACTCATTCTACGATTTCATCAATCAGAACACATACACGGATAATACTGACATGGCCCCCACTAACACTCATTCAGGATCTATGGGACTCCTCACTCAGAGTAATCTTTACGTCCTTTTGTCACTCGGGGTATTTTTACTTAATTTTTACTCGGTGCCCATATCCTTCCGACTCTAAAACATTCTACTAGGCTAAGACTCACTCGGATATTTTTGTCACTAACAGCTTACTACAGCGGGGGTCCCCAAGAGTCTAAGAGGTCACTCTCTAGTCGGAAGAATCATCACTCAGCAAATTCTCACTCGGGGTTCGTTGATTATCCTACGCTCGGGGAAATCCTTGTATTAACCACTCGGAACGTGTATTTAGACTCTCAACCTTGACCCTAATAACTCGTTGTTAGGGGTAGTCTTCTATGTCAACTCTCACTCGAAGCTATCTGATTTCACTCACTCAAAACGTCTGAACTTTCCCCACTCGGTGACAGCGTCACAAACTCACCCTCTAGACCCTAAATTGGCTTCCTACACGTTAAATTATGTTATTTCTTACACATTCGGGAATGTAAACACGTATATATAAAGGTTACCCAGGTATTTCACAGCATAAAACAGACATGCAGCATGGCATAACATAGGCATATATATATAGGAGTGCATATCACGGATCTACGACCACATTGTCATGTTCCCATTCTAAGGGAATCAACTCTGTATAAGAGACTAACAGCAAAACACGAGCCGGCCAAGGCTTAACCCAGAACACTATATACAGCATATGTACAGTCATAAAATTTCCATAGTGCTTCAACACTTCACCCGGCATTTCCGCTCCTCTTCCAATCCTCATTACGAGAGATGTTCACTGAAAGGAAATTGCCACGGCAGGGGTGAGCATCTTAAATTTTAAAGGATAGATACTTACTCAGGTTGTTTCACATTTATACAACTATATATATATATGTACACACAGTCACACGTAGCAGTAATTAAGGTCAGAGTATAACTGATCAACCAGAACGCACACACAAGATCCTTACCGATTAGGAACCTCCAATTGTCACTCGGCCCCTTACACATACCAACTTAATAATATTAACATACAACAAACAGTGGCATGATACTAAGGTCCGTGAATCAGAATAAATCTCTGGAATATTTAACAGTCAGGATCCCTGATTCTCACTCGGCCATATATATATATATATACATAACTCTCCGAGAATATAACATACATTCATAAGGCAGGTTTTACTTAGCATCAATAACACATGCACACGGATATATATATATATATTCCTCATCTCATGCATAATCAATTCCAGCGATATCAACAGTTAATATACACAAATCATTCACTCGGTTCCGCGTTCGTGTGTTATCGGTCCTGACGTTGCAACGTAGGCTCTCAGCCTTTTGTACATAGTTCTCAGCTATCATTTCAGCTCCCAGCTGCTTGGCCATTTTACAGGTACCCAACCGTTTGCCCACAGGTGACACCAACGCTCTTAGCGCCAACGGAGGTGTTCACAGGTAGCCCGAGTCCCACTCAGGGCTACCTTGAGTCCCACTCAAGGATTTCATAGCGTCCTACGCTTTATGACCGATGGTAGTGTCCCACACTACGTGCTCTTAGCACAACGCATCCCATGCGCCACACACGGGTTCAACACACAGCATTGAATTCTTTTGCACACATCCTCTTATTCAATCACACAGATTTCACATGCAGTCGGTAACACACATTCTCAGGACTCCGCATGTTAATTTAGCACATACAAACTTCCATGCAATTATCATTATAGCAGCATATTAATCTAATGCAGTCGGTGTCATTTAATATCAAGTTCCTATGGGCGTTTTCATCAACTCAAGTTAACATGCGATCAATATACCACAGTGTTAGAACTTAATCAACGCATGCATCATATGAATATGAACAGATTCAACAACGCATTCCCAATAATCACAACATAACATGCAAACATCAAGGACGATACTAGCATGCAACACTCATTCTTACTTATCTCACACTCGGTTACTTCACATGCAAGCATTATCATACAACAGGATGCAGAGCTATCGCTTCAATACTCGAAACCCAAATTATAATCCATGCATTTAACATGTAAGGTACTCCCCCTACCAACTACGAGACTCCGAGAGGCTTTTCTGCTTGGGTGTTGGTTCCTTTCTTCGCTGCTTCACTCAGTGCTCCCGCTCGCTTAGCCTTTACTGGAATGCTAGCCACGAATGGTGCAGGGATGTTTCTGCTTTGATGCTCTTCTTCTACTCGTGTGAGGGAGCTCTGACTCCTCTGCAACACCGTCACTCGTCTTCGGAAACAGGGGATGAAATAGAGAGCAGAGAAGGAGAAGAGAAGAAGAAGGAATTCGCAGGGAACTCTGAAGAACGAATGGCAAGGAGAACCATCGTCCACTTATAACGCATGCATGAAGGAAGGAATGGTGGGGTGGGAAAACGTGAGGAGCAGTCTGCTCACGTCACCCAATCCCATCAGTACCCACTAACGCTAATCACTTCACTCTTTTTAGTTAATTTTGTTAAGTGTAATTAATGGACATATCTTACTTGTCATTTTAAATGGCTTTTTCTTTTGCGCGGTTACTTTTATTAAAATTGGGATATTACAGTTCTCCCCCACTCGAAAAGAATTTCGTCCCTGAAATTCAGTCGGTTACTCACCTAAATAAACAACTCGGGGTACTGCTGTCTCATGGCGTCCTCGCGTTCCCAGGTACAAGAGGTAGTCTTGCCTTGCTGCCACTCCACTTTAACCAGCCTTACGCTTTTGTTCCTCAGGCGCTTTACCGATCGGTCCACGATTCCAATCGGTGTCGTCATAGTGGTCAGGTCTTCTTTGATTTCTACTTCATCATCCGGCATTGTGTGGCTAGGGTCATGTAGATACTTCCTTAGTTGAGATACGTGAAACACATTGTGTAATCGGGGTAAGTGGGTTGGTAGTGCTATTCGGTATGCCATGGTGCCGACTCGTTCCAACACTTCATAAGGTCCAATGTATCGAGGGCTTAACTTTCCACCTTTCAAGGCTCGTCCGACTCCTTTACTCGGAGTAGTCCTTAAAAACACTCTGTCTCCGATTGAAAATTCCAATGGTTTGGTGCATTTGTCATGGTAGCTCTTTTGCCTGTCTTGAGACGCCTTCATTCTTTCCTGTATTACTCAGATCTGCTTTGTGGTTTGCTTCACAATGTCTGGTCCCAATAGCAGACTTTCACCCGTTTCCGACCAGCAAAGTGGGGTTCGGTATCTCCGTCCATACAGTGCTTCGTAAGGTGCCATGCCAATGCTGCTGTGATGGCTGTTATTGTACGTAAACTCGATCAAGGGGAGGTACTGCTCCCAATCTCTACCGTGCTCTAACACACACGCTCTTAGTAAATCTTCTAAACTTTGAATCGTCCGCTCGGTTTGTCCATCCGATTGAGGGTGGTAGGCAGAACTAAGCCAAAGCTTCGTGCCCATTTCCTGGTGTAGGTTGTTCCAAAGCCGAGACGTGAATCTAGGATCCCTATCTGACACGATAGAAGAGGGTATACCATGTAGTCGGACAATCTCTTGAATGTAAATCCGAGCCAACTTATGCAACAGGTACTTCATGTTTATAGGTAGGAAGTGTGCACTCTTCAGCAGTCAGTCAATAATGACCCAAATGGCGTCATGTCCCGCTCGGTTCCTTGGTAATCCCATGACAAAATCCATGGCAATTGAGTCCCATTTCCACACGGGAATCTCCAGGGGCTGTATTGCACCGTACAGCTTTTGGTGCTCCACTTTTGATTTCTGACAAGTAATACACCGAGCCACGTATTCTGCCACATCCCTCTTTAGTCCGGGCCACCAGAACTGTTTCCTCAGGTCGTGGTACATCTTCGTGGTACCCGGGTGGATACTGAGTAGGCTTTCGTGGGCTTCATCTAGCACCATTTTCCTTAACTCTCTTCCACTCGGAATGTATATCCTATTTTTCACTCAGAAAATCCCGTCTGATCCCTCGGCTAAGGGCAAGTTCTTTCCTCTAGCCTGAGTTTCCTTCATCTCAGCCAAGTAGGAGTCTGACTGCTGCTGCTCGTATATGGATTTTAGGAATTCGTTGGAAATCTTCAGCGTGCCGATCATCATCTTCCAAGAAGAGGGGGTGACAACGTGTAAGTTCATGTCTCTAAACTGTTCTAATAAATCCACCTCCTTCACCATCATCACCGCTGCATGAAGGGATTTCCAACTCAACGCGTCGGCAATAACGTTTGCCTTACCCGGATGGTACTTTAGCTCAAAATCGTAGTCCTTTAAAAATTCCATCCATCTCCTCTACCTCATATTCAGCTCCTTTTGGTCGAATAGGTATTTGAGGCTCTTGTGATCGCTGTATACTTCGAATCTGGACCCGTACAAGTAATGTCTCCAGATTTTCAATGCGAAAACCACTGCTGCCAGCTCCAAGTCATGGGTAGGGTAATGTTGCTCGTGAGGTCTCAGTTGCCGAGAGGCATACGCTATCACTCGGTCCCCCTGCATGAGTACACATCCTAATCCGAGTCCTGATGCATCGCAGTAAACCACGAAACTCTGTTGCAAGTCAGGTAATGCCAACACTGGTGCAGTCGATAACTTGTTCTTCAGTTCTCGAAAGCTGCTCTCACACTAAAGACTCCATACGAAGGGAATGTTTTTCCGAGTCAATTTAGTTAGTGGTGAAGCCAACTTAGAAAAACCTTCAATGAACCTCCTGTAGTATCCGGCCAAGCCCATAAAGCTCCTTATCTCTGAGACCGACCTGGGTCTCTCCCATGCCATTACGGCTGCCACCTTTGAAGGGTCCACCGAGACACCTTCCTCGGAAATCACATGTCCGAGGAAATGGATTTCATCCATCCAGAAGTCGCATTTCGAAAGCTTTGCAAATAACTGCTTCTCCCTCAACACTTGAAGTACCGCTCGGAGATGTCCTTCATGCTCCTCGGAATTCTTAGAATAGACTAGAATATCATCAATGAAAACAACTACGAACCGGTCTAAGTAGGAGTGGAATATGCTGTTCATGTAATTCATGAAGACAGCAGGGGCGTTTGTCACACGGAACGGCATCACTAGATACTCGTAGTGACCATACCGAGTCCTGAAGGCAGTCTTTGGAATGTCCGACTCCTTCACTCGGATTTGGTGGTATCTCGATCGCAGGTCGATTTTTGAGAAAATTAAGGCTCCACGTAGTTGGTCAATGAGGTCATCAATTCTGGGCAGCGGGTACCAATTCTTAATCGTGAGTTTATTTAGCTGTCGGTAGTCTATACAAAGCCTCATGCTGCCATCCTTCTTCTTAACGAGCAGTACAGGTGCGCCCCAAGGCGATACACTCGGCCTAATGAATTGTTTTCCGAGTAATTCGTCCACTTGCTTCTTAAGCTCAGCCAGTTTAGTTGGGGACATCCTATAGGGTGCACTGGAGACTGGTTCGGCTCCAGGGATCAGGTCTATAGAGAATTCGACTTCTCTATTAGGAGGGACACTCGGTACGTCATCAAGAAATACCTCAGGGAATTCACAGACAGTTGGGATTTCATTCACTCGGGTTTTACTCTCACCCTGGGTTAGACAAAGCATCATAAACAATCGGGTTATACCTTGTGCTGGGTCGTCCTCATTATGCTGCCTCGGGAAGATTATCCTTCGGCTTCTGCAATCCACTAACACCTCGTTGGCTGAAAGCCAATCTATTCCAAGCACAATATCGAGGTCCTTTAAAGGTATGCACACCAAATCGAAAGTGAAACTCCGATCACACAACACAAATGTCACATCCTTACATACTGACGATGTCAACACTGAAGGGCCAGTCGGATTGGCTACTTCCAAAGTCTGATCCATAAATACAGTCGGTAACTTTAAACGCTTTACACACTCATCAGCTATAAAAGAATGGGTGGCTCCCGAATCAAAAACAACATTAAGTGTATGTCTACCGAGTGAGCACTTACATTGTACCAGGTCATTTGCTTGTGTAGCACCCTCTGCGTTGATGGCATAGACCCTCCCCACTGCTGGTTGGTCTGCATGGTTACTTGAAGCAAGTATTATGTTCCCCTTAGCTCTGTTGCCTCTGCCACCCGGTTGTTGGTTATCATGCACTCGGCCTCTCCCTTGGGAACCTCCCGGACGTACGCTGGGGCTTGCTTGACGGAGTTGGGGGCAATTGGGGTGAATATGTCCTCTTTTATTACAATGGAAGCACACCATTTCACCACTGCTGTTCCAGTCTCGAGCATAGTGGCTTCCTCCACACTTGAAACATTTACCGTCTCCCACCACTGGTCGTCTTTCAGACTGATTCCGCCCTCTATATCTGGAAAAAGACTTGTTTCTACCAACGTTGCTTGCCCTTTTGAAGCGGGATTGCTGGGGCCTCAAAGAATAGTTAGCTCTGCTACTCTGGCCCGAATGGGCCTTGTCATCTTCCTCAAATATCCTACACTTGTTTACTAATGCAGGAAAACTTCGTATCTCTTGGTATCTACAAGCCCTCTTAATATCGGATCTTAGCCCATTCTCAAACTTAAGGCACTTGGAACTTTCCGTCCCAGGCTGTTGGAAAGGTGGGTAGAATAGGCACAACTCCTCGAATCTGGTCGCATACTCTTCCACAGTCATGGAGCCTTGTTTCAACTCCATAAACTCTAACTCCTTCCGACTCCTTACTGTATCGGGAAAGTACTTCTCCAAGAAGCATGTTTTGAAATTGTTCCATGTCAGCTGAGCATCATCATCAGGGAATCGGTTTCTGGCTATCTTCCCCCAGTTTTCCGCCTCATCTCGCAGCATGTACACTGCACACTCCACCTTCTAGGCCTCGGTACAGCGAAGACCCATAAAAATCCTTTCCAGCTCCTGAGTCCACTTAAACGCTGCCTCAGGATTCCTTCCTCCTAGAAATTCACTCGGCTTCCTCTTCAGGAAGCGGTCCAGTACTTGGCCCTCCTCGACTCGAGGCTGGCCCTGCCTTTCAAACACATCCGCAAAGCGTTGGAATGCTGTGGCTATAGCCTCCATGCTTTGTCGATTTGCCATCCTTTATCCTGAAATTAACACCCAAGGATAAGTACACTGAGCCACTCAATACCAATCGGATTTCAGCCTAATGTTTTAGTATCTTAACTCATCATTCCATTCCCATATGTTATACGATCAATCGGCCCAGGAGGGAACAACCCCCCTCTATCCACAAGTCAATATCAATCAGGTTCAACTAACATTACAATCAGGATGACCACTCGGTCAGAAGCATACAACCGCTTACACTCGGTAAGCATACCTTGGCCTTGGACCTTTCGGTCTGCTCTGATACCAAAATGTAACACCCTAATTTAAACAAATCATAGACGAGAAAAATAGAGGAAAATTTTTCCATAATTAAACTAGAATGCCACCGCAAGGAATAAGAGGGGAAGAAGAACGAGAGTACAAAAGAATTACAAGGAACTAACAGCGGAAGAAGGGAAATCGCATAGGCGGTCATATAGCAACGCGCACGCGCTTAAGCGAAAGCTTTACTCAGTACTCGCTCATTTCACTCGGTAATTCCGCACTTGGATTTCATCACCTGATTCACTCGGACTTGGCCCTTACACCTACTAGTCCCATTAGGAAAATGTAACTCATTCTACGATTTCATCAATCAGAACACATACACGGATAATACTGACATGGCCCCCACTAACACTCATTTAGGATTTATGGGACTCCTCACTCAGAGTAATCTTTACGTCCTTTTGTCACTCGGGGTATTTTTACTTAATTTTCACTCGGTGACCATATCCTTCCGACTCTAAAACATTCTACTAGGCTAAGACTCACTCGGATCCTTTTGTCACTAACAGCTTACTACAACGGGGGTCCCCAAGAGTCTAAGAGGTCACTCTCTAGTCGGAAGAATCATCACTCAGCAAATTCTCACTCGGGGTTCGTTGATTATCCTACGCTCGGGGAAATCCTTGTATTAACTACTCGGAACGTGTATTTAGACTCTCAACCTTGACCCTAATAACTCGTTGTTAGGGGTAGTCTTCTATGTCAACTCTCACTCGAAGCTATCTGATTTCACTCACTCAAAACGTCTGAACTTTCCCCACTCGGTGACAGCGTCACAAACTCACCCTCTAGACCCTAAATTGGCTTCCTACACGTTAAATTATGTTATTTCTTACACATTCGGGAATGTGAACACGTATATATAAAGGTTACCCAGGCATTTCACAGCATAAAACAGACATGCAGCATGGCATAACATAGGCATATATATATAGGAGTGCATATCACGGATCTACGACCACATTGTCATGTTCCCATTCTAAGGGAATCAACTCTGTATAAGAGACTAACAGCAAAACACGAGCTGGCCAAGGCTTAACCCAGAACACTATATACAGCATATGTACAGTCATAAAATTTCCATAGTGCTTCAACACTTCACCTGGCATTTCCGCTCCTCTTCCAATCCTCATTACGAGAGATGTTCACTGAAAGGAAATTGCCACGGCAGGGGTGAGCATCTTAAATTTTAAATGATAGATACTTACTCAGGTTGTTTCACATTTATACAACTATATATATATGTACACACAGTCACACGTAGCAGTAATTAAGGTCAGAGTATAACTGATCAACCAGAACGCACACACAAGATCCTTACCGATTAGGAACCTCCAATTGTCACTCGGCCCCTTACACATACCAACTCAAAATATTAACATACAACAAACAGTGGCATGATACTAAGGTCCGTGAATCAGAATGAATCTCTGGAATATTTAACAGTCAGGATCCCTGATTCTTACTCGGCCATATATATATATATACATAACTCTCCGAGAATATAACATACATTCATAAGGCAGGTTTTACTTAGCATCAATAACACATGCACACGGATATATATATATATATTCCTCATCTCATGTATAATCAATTCCAACGATATCAACAGTTAATATACACAAATCATTCACTCGGTTCCGCGTTCGTGTGTAATCGGTCCTGACGTTGCAACGTAGGCTCTCAGCCTTTTGTACATAGTTCTCAGCTATCATTTCAGCTCCCAGCTGCTTAGCCATTTTACAGGTACCCAACCGTTTGCCCACAGGTGACACCAACACTCTTAGCGCCAACGGAGGTGTTCACAGGTAACCCGAGTCCCACTCAGGGCTACCTTGAGTCCCACTCAAGGATTTCATAGCGTCCTACGCTTTATGACCGATGGTAGTGTCCCACACTACGTGCTCTTAGCACAACGCATCCCATGCGCCACACGCGGGTTCAACGCACAGCATTGAATTCTTTTGCACACATCCTCTTATTCAATCACACAGATTTCACATGCAGTCTTTAACACACATTCTCAGGACTCCGCATGTTAATTTAGCACATACAAACTTCCATGCAATTATCATTATAGCAGCATATCAATCTAATGCAGTCAGTGTCATTTAATATCAAGTTCCTATGGGCGTTTTCATCAACTCAAGTTAACATGCGATCAATATACCACAGTGTTAGAACTTAATCAACGCATGCATCATATGAATATGAACAGATTCAACAACACATTCCCAATAATCACAACATAACATGCAAACATCAAGGACGATACTAGCATGCAACACTCATTCTTACTTATCTCACACTCGGTTACTTCACATGCAAGCATTATCATACAACAGGATGCAGAGCTATCGCTTCAATACTCGAAACCCAAATTATAATCCATGCATTTAACATGTAAGGTACTCCCCCTACCAACTACGAGACTCCGAGAGGCTTTTCTGCTTGGGTGTTGGTTCCTTTCTTCGCTGCTTCACTCAGTGCTCCCGCTCGCTTAGCCTTTACTGGAATGCTAGCCACGAATGGTGCAGGGATGTTTCTGCTTTGACGCTCTTCTTCTACTCGTGTGAGGGAGCTCTGACTCCTCTGCAACACCGTCACTCGTCTTCAGAAACAAGGGATGAAATAGAGAGCAGAGAAGGAGAAGAGAAGAAGAAGGAATTCGCAGGGAACTCTGAAGAACGAATGGCAAGGAGAACCATCGTCCACTTATAACGCATGCATGAAGGAAGGAATGGTGGGGTGGGAAAACGTGAGGAGCAGTCTACTCACGTCACCCAATCCCATCAGTACCCACTAACGCTAATCACTTCACTCTTTTTAGTTAATTTTGTTAAGTGTAATTAATGGACATATCTTACTTGTCATTTTAAATGGCTTTTTATTTTGCACGGTTACTTTTATTAAAATTGGGATGTTACACCCTTCTCTACATGAATTAAAGCTCTACCTGTAGCTAAGAAGGGTCTTCCTAAAATCAAAGGAATTTCTCTATCAGCTTCCATATCCAAAACTATAAAATCTGCTGGAAAGAAGAACTTATCTACCTTAACTAACAGATCTTCCAGCATCCCATGAGGATATTTGATAGACCTATCAGCCAACTGCAAAGACATGTGAGTTGGTTACAGGTCATTAATTCCTAACTTCCTCATTAAGGACAAAGGCATCAAGTTTACGCTAGCTCCTAGATCACATAAATTACTTCCTACATGAACATCCCCTATTGCACAAGGTATTGTAAAAGATCCAGCATCTTCTAGCTTTTGAGGGAGTTTCTTTTGAATAATTACACTGCACTCTTGAGTGAGAGCAATCATCTCATCTCCCTTAAGCTTTCTCTTCTTAGACAGAAGTTCTTTTAAAAATTTAGCATATGAAGGCATCTCTTGCAATGCCTCAGCAAAGGGAATATTTATGTGAAGCTTTTTAAACACATCCAAGAATTTAGCAAACTTTTGCTCCTCTATTTGTTTCTTAAATCTATATGGAAATGGAGCATTCCTTAATTTCTCTGGAGTTAGCTTGACAGCTTCCTCCAAGATCAAATCAATCTTTTTCTTTTTCTTTTGATGGACTTAATTTTCTTTTTCTATTTCTGTTTCTACTTTATTTTCAGTTTTATCAACAGCTTGTTCACTTTCCTGCTCTTTTTCTTTTTCAACATCTTTTTCTAAACTCACTTCATGACTTGGAGGTGGGAGAAGAATTTTCCCACTCCTTGTAGTTATCGTTTTGCAATGTTCCCTAGGATTTACTTTAGTATCTCTAGGAAAATTGCCTGATTGTCTCTTAGCTAATTGTTTTGACAGCTGTCCAACCTGATTTTCTAAATTTCGAATGGACACTTCTTGATTTTTAAAGTTGGCCTGAGTGGCCTGAATGAACTGAGATAACACTTTGTCAAGTTCAGACTTTTCTTTAGAGGGAGGGGGAAGAGATTGTTGTCTATTTATGGTTTGATTTTGTGGCATGTTTTGATTTAAATGTGGACCTCTCTGCCATGAAAAATTAGGGTGATTCCTATAGTTAGGATTAAAGGAATTAGAGGGATAATTCCTTTGAAATTGTTGCTGCCCCATATAATTCACTTGCTCAGCAGGCACATTTGGATCACACATGCCATTTTCATGGTCTCCACCATAAAAATCACAACTCATCATACAAACTTGACTAGGCTTTTGAAGTTTTGAAATCTGTACACTTAATTTCTCTAACGCTTGAGTCATCAACTTACTTTGAGCCAAATAAGCATCCTGTGCTTCTAATTCTAATATCCCTCTCTTAGGGATTTGGCTCCTTTCACTAACTAAACATTCATTAGAAGCCATAACATCTATCAGCTCTATAGCTTCTTCTACAGTTTTTGTGGTCAATGAACCTCCAGCTGAGGCATCAATCAAGACCCTAGTTGCTGGTCTTACACCATTATAAAAGATGGTAACTTGTTGCACATCAGTGATTTGATGATGAGGACATTTCCTTAAACTCTCTTTATACCTATCCCATGCTTCCATTAGAGATTCACCTTCTCTCTATTGGAAACAAGTGATTTTAGTGCGTAATTTGGCATATTTGGAAGGAGGGAAATATTTAATCAAAAATTTTCTTTGTAAATCCTCCCAAGTAGCTATACTACCTCTTGGTTGGCTTTGCAACCAAGCCTTAGCCCTGTCCCTTAAAGAAAAAGGAAATAATCTCAGTCTTATTGCTTCTTTAGGGACTCCATTCATTTTCATAGTATCACAGATTTGGAGGAAGGTTGCTAGATGCAAATTTGGATCCTCAACCTCACTTCCTCCGAATTGATCATTTCTAACCAACTGCAATAAAGCCAGTTTGAGTTCAAAGTTATTAGCTGCAATCGGAGGCCTAAGGATGCTAGATTGCGATCCTTCTTCAGTAGGCCTAGAGTAGTCACCTAGTGTAACTCTCCTCTGTTCCATTCCTTGTTGTTCTTTTTGTTTTTTCTCCTTTCTAAGCTTACTCTCTAACAAATCAATATCAGGATCAAAGAAGAAAGGCTCTCCTCTATTTCTTGACTACATACACCAAATGTTAGACACAAACAATTCAAAGCTACTGCTACAGCTACACAAAAACTACTACTATACTAAAAATGAGAATTATACTACTACTTAATGCAAAACAAAATTAAACGGTTTAGTCTAGTACCGGTCCAAGGATTATTGATATTACTCAACAATCCCCGGCAACGGCGCCATTAACTTGATGCATAAATCCTGAGCCATTAACTTGGTTAGAAAATCCTGAATTAATATTGACTTATAGTGTGACTCTTAGAGGATTTATTTTCTTTTGGCAAGGGCACTAATCGTTAAATTTGTAATATATTTGATCATTCCCATAGGGATTGTGGTAATTACCGTAATCTTAGACTAGTACAAGCTGAACCAACGCAAGCAGATGCAATTCATTTTTTTTTGTTGTTTTATACTTTCTATATTTTTGTATTTTCAAAAGAAGTACAAAATGTGGAATGAGATTAATGGAAGATAGGTTAAGATTGCTTCAGCTTACAATTTCATCAAGGAACATGCAATCGAGGTTCAATTAAGCTTCAGATGCAAGAGGACAATTCACAGTTGGTTATCCCTAATTCCTTAGGTGAATAACACTAATTCCTAAGCATTAAACCCTAATCCCTTAGGTGTTCAATTACAGAGAAATCTAATGCGAAATTAGGGGTTGAACCCTAACTATTCACCTAATTACTAGGCCTGAATTAGTTAGGAAGCTAGAAGTTACCTAAGCCTCAACCATCATTCCTCACTGGTGAGATTCTTCATTTGGATCTGGATTTGTCAATCCAGCAGAGTAGATCCACTTCTCAGCTTGTTCTCCTCATGCTTTAGAAGTTAATTTCCTTAATGCAGCTTCAAGATTTCATCGAAAGCTTTGGCAATCCCAACCCTAGGGGCTTAGAAACCCATGGAGATGGATTCTGACGAAAGAATGTGAAGAGACATGGATGAGAGAATTTAGAGAGAGAAAGGAACTAGAGAGAGATTAGAAATGAGAAAAATGAATCGTATTATTGTTATACTGCCTCTCTCCACTTTACAGAGTATGTTCAAGTATATATAGGCAACTAACTAACTAAATTACTAACTTAATTAATAATTAAAATAACTAAACTAAATACATAATTACAAATAAATAAATAATTACAACTCAATACTTAAGTTACTACAGTACAACAGAAAAACAGGAAAAGCAACGGTGCAGCCCTTCAATTGGAGGGAAAACAGCAGGTTAAATAACCACCTTCACCCTTGAGCGTAAAGGGCCCGCGCCTAAGCGAGTGCTCGAATTGCTGAATGAAATAGAATCATGCTTGAGCGTGAGAGTTAAATCTATGGTGCAGTGAAGTCACGCTTAAGCGTGACTATTGTCCACTTGAGCGTGGTCGTGTTTTCCTTCCTTTCTTTTTACGTACTCTGCATGCATCTCTCGCTTGAGCTTGTATCCATCAAGCTTGAGCGTGAACTGCTCCTGTACATGTAAACAAACAATTGCCTAGCGTTTGTACGCTGGCTGTCCAGCGTATGTACGCTGGGTTAGTGAATTTACAAATAAACAAATTTCCTTAATTAATTATTATTTTTAATCATTTTCTTGCATAAATTAAACACTTTTGAAAAAAATAAATAAAATAAGAATTATTGACAATTTATTAAATAATGATGCCAAACTAAACAATATTTAATAGATTAAGCTAAATTAAAGGTAAAATAATTAAGTCTTTTCAAGACTTATCACCCATATCTTTTTGGGTCCTGCATTGTTAGCTATTCTCTCATTTCTTCTTTTTCTTTTTTTGCAATCATGGACTAAGTGACCATGCTTCTTGCAATAATTACATTTAACATGTTTCTGATTCTTTAAAGTGAATGAAAAAGGTAAAAATTACTTGAAATCATTATCCTCTACATATCCCAGATCTGGCCTTTTATGATTGCCATCATACTTTCACAATAGCATGTTTAAATTTTCAGTACAGTTCACAAACTTGCTCAGGTCTGAGGTAAGAGAGCTAATTTGCTTTTGTAGCTTAATGATTTCTTCACTTTGAGAGTTGCAACAGACTTTAGATTTTTCAAAATTTGTTTTCAAAATAACTTTTTTTTTAGTCTACTTAACTTTTCTAAGTGCATCCTTTCATTTTCTTCAATTTCTTTCAAAGTATTTTTGTCAAAATTTTCTTCTTTTAATTTTGAAATTTGATTTTCAAAATTAGTAATCATGTCAACATGCTTTAATTTTAGCTTTTTGAAGTTTTTCAAAAGCTTGGAGAAATCATTAAACAACAAATCATAATTTTCTTTAAATTTAGAATAACTTACATCTTCAAAGTCTAAATCACTAGAGCTCTCTTCAGAGTCAGATTTCTCATTTGCCACTAGATAGATTTGAGCTGATTTTGTTTCCTCATCAAACTCCTCTAAACTAGATGGTCCTTCATCATCCCATGTAATCAAACCTTTTCGCCTTTTAGGAAACCTTTTCTTATCTTTTTTATCCTTTTTGTCTCTGCTTAGGAGTGTATATTTTTATATTTCCTGGTTTTCTACAGTTAAAATATTCTACAACAGATTTGTCAGATTTAAACCTGAATTGATTTTTACCTTTGTGATCCTTCTTTTGAAATTTGTTAGGTCTGAATTTCTTCTTCTTTAATAGCCTATGAAATCTCTTGGTAAAGAGAGCTAATACCTCATATGTATCTGCTTCTGAATTATCAGAGTCTGGATCATGGATTATTCTGCTTTTAGCGCTTCAGATTTCCTTCCTGACTCATCAGACTTGAATGCAATGCTTTCAAAAGAGGAGGGTTTGTTGACTTCCTTCTACTTCAACTTCAGTTCATGCACTTTGAGTACTCTAAGTAATTCAGCCAATGTGAAGGTATTCAAATCCTTAGCTTCTTCTAGAGCTAAGCATTTGGCATCAAACCCTTTTGGTAAGCTTCTAAGGAGCTTTACATTGATGTCTTCTATAGAGGGTGTGGTTCCAAGAGCTTTGAGCTTATTCAGTAGAGTCTGAAATCTTCCAAACATTTGATCCACAGTCTCATGTTCCTTTATCATGAAAGTATCACATTGTTTAGTTATCAGTATTTTCTTGAATCTTTTAAAATTGAAAGTGCCTTCACAATTACGTTGAAGGGCATCCCGGACTATTTTAGCCGATTTGTAACTGAATACTTTGTTGCATTATGACTTATTGAGAGCACAACTAAGTAAGAATCTGGCCTTAGCATTCAACTCCATCTTTTTAATTTCCCTAGAAGTCCATTCATTTTCAGATTTTAACTCTCCTTCTTCATCAACAAGAGCATCATAATCACCATTTATGATGATTGTCCATAAACTATGCTGGGTGGATTTTATAAACATTTCTATTCTGTCTTTCTAGTATGGATAATCTTCTACAACGAAGGCTAGAGGTCTGTTGATTGTAGATCCTTCCATAATCAGCTGATTTCCTTAAGTAGTTGCCATAGATTTTTATCCTTTTTACTCAAGGGAGTGATCAACCCAAAGGACAAGCTCTGATACCAATTGATGGTTTAGAGTCTGACTTAGAAGGGGGAATTAAATAAGTGATGGACTCTTTTCATGGAATGAACCAAATTAAACACACATAATCTAACTTATAAAAGCATAAAAAAGAAAGCAACACAGAGAGTTTATACCAGTTCACTTCCAACACAAAAGCTACATCCAGTCTCTTCAAACTTGAAGGATTTCTACTATTGTAAAATCTCCTTTACAATAGCAGCACCACACCAGTGCACCAAGTATTCTTGACTCTAGCCACTTCTGGTTCAACCCAAGTATTCTTTCAACAAGCCACTCCTGGCTTAATAACCTAAGTATTCTTCAAAAGCCTCTTCAGGCTAACAGTGTTCCCCATATTAAAAACTAAGACTAGTAACACACCAGAGTTTACAAAGATGATATCGAAAGAGGAAAAAGAGTATCTCACAAAACTTAGTGCTTCAGGATATACAGTGAATAATGTATACACTAAGTTGAAAAGACACAAGATCAAGGTTTGCTAAAGGTAGAACACACAAAGAAGATCTTTGTCTTTAAAGATTGATTGCAAAGAAAAAGAGAGTAATGATCTTTTTACAAATGACTCTTGTAACTTTGTTGCACTTTGCATTAATCTTCTGAAGAGTATTTATAGGAAGCAAATGGTAACCGTTGCTTCCTTTTGAAAGGAGATATATCCGTTGGAAATCCTATGAAGGAGTTTTGCTTTAAGCTTTGCAAGGTATCAAACTTTTGTTGTTCCAGCAAGGTGTATGAAAAGTCTGATACCTAGGTTCTTCTATTCTTGTATAAAAATAGTTCCTTATACAGTGCTGCCAAATAAAGTTATTTTCTTGCTTTATTTGATTAGAACAAAGAAAAGAAGATAAAGTTGTAATTGAGTTGATACCTTATGCTAACTTGTACAAGCTTTTTCTGTTTCTACGTAGAGGATTATATTGGGATCTTCGAGCATTGAGTTGGTTGGTATGCTCATTTGTTTCTGGTTCTTTTGGGTGATAAGAACATTTATTTTGATAAGTGCATGAGTTCTAAGGTATCATTAAAATAGATTTAAGAACGTTGAGGTTTGGCATCTGGAGTAATGTTCTTCTTTGAGTTTGATTAAGGATGCTGAAAAGTATGATTCCTGATATTCATCAGAACACAGGACTGAGTGTATTTGTATCAGACTTTTTAAGGTCTATCATAGTGTTGTTTGTTAGATCATACTTTTGTTGATAATAACTGCCCCTATATTTGCAACCTGTATGGTCTTCTGAAATACTTAGACAAACATGTTAGATTACATAATAGCAGACTTCATTTGACCAACCATTGATGTTTGTTATTAGCAAATCCAGGGTCTGAAGATAGCGCGTAATTTTGAGGTCTGATTAAGTAATGACTTATTATTTATTTTCAAATCAGACTTTTCTTCAACACATGCTAAATAATGAATTGAATGAATTACTATAATTTTATAAACACAAATTAATGCATCATGATTCATTATGAATTAATACATATCAATTAGTATGAATTTGACCGTTTAAATTAATTTATTATTTAAATTGACCAAAAAATTAGTAGGACTTGCTAGAACATCTATTTATACAAGTAACTACAAACTAACCTTCTAAATTTAGTAAGCAAACAAATTATGTTATTTCAGTTACAAAATCGGAATTGTTATTAACATCCCCTTATAATTCTGATTTGTATTCTGTATTAACCATCAACATACTTCTCAATTCTTCAAATCTATTTTTTAGTGGCTTTGTCATTAAATCTGTAAGATTTCTTTCTAATCTACAATAAATCAATTTGATCTCCTCTTTTGCTTACTTTGTCTCTGATTAAGTTATATCTGGTCTCAATATGCTTGCTATTCCCATGATCAATTAGATGTTTAGTAAGGTTTATTATAAACTTATTGTCAACAAGTAGTGTCACTAGTTTCCCTTTTTGAATTTCTATTTCTTTCAGTAACTTTCTCAGCCATAAGCCCTTGACATGATCCCATGGAAGCAGCTATGTATTCTGCTTCATAGGTAGATAAAGAAACTAGATCTTCCTTCTTTGAACATCATGATATAGGTGCTTCTCTATACATGAAAACATATATAGCAATACTCTTTCTATCATTATTGTCTCTCCTCGAATCTAAATCTGTGTAGCCTACTAATTCAGCTTTAGTTTTTCCTTAGCCATAAGGAAGCAAAATTCCAAGGTTTGCTATACCTCTTATGTACCTTAAAATCGTTTTTACAGCCATCAAATAATGTGTCTTAGGTACCTTCATGTATCTACTGATTATGCCAACACTATAAGCAAGATCAGGTCTCGTGTTGCATAAGTACCTTAGTGACCCCACCATCTATGTAAACATAATAGCATCAACAAGTTCTTCATTCTTTAAACTTACCAAACCTACGTCTACTAGAGTAATTATTGTATTGTAATCCTCCATCATGAATTTTTTCAAAATGTCTACAGCATACTTTGTTGATACATGATGACACCGGCTTCTATTTGTTTGAATTTTATGCCAAGAAGTTATTAGAGGAGTCCCAACTTAATCATTTCAAACTACTTCAATAGTAACTTCTTTACACCTTCTATTTCTTTTCCATTACTTCCAATAATTAATAGGTCATCAACCTAGAGACACAAAATAGACAATTCAACTACAAATTTGTACTTCACATAGACTTCATGGTTTGAGGGGCACTTAACAAAGCTAGTTTCCACCAATACACTATTAATCTTCTTATTCCAGGCTCGAGGAGCTTCTTTTAAGCCATATAAAGCCTTTCTCAATCTGTATACCTTTAATTCTTGACTGGTGATCTTGAATCCTTGTGGTTATTCAACATAGACCTCCTCTTTAAGTGGTCGATTCAAGAAAGCTGACTTTATATCTAATTGGTATATTGACAAATTTTTTAAGCATGCAATAGCTGCTATAAATCTCATAGTTTCTATCTTTGCTACAGGAGCAAACATTTCTCCATAATCAACTATTTCTTTCTACAAAAATCCCTTTGCAACTAATCTAGCCTTGTGCTTGATTACTTCTCCATTTGGATTTCTTCTCAGCTTGTATACCCATTTCACTACTATAGCTTTTTTCTTCTTGGGTAATGACACTAATTCCCAGGTTTTCTTCTTCTCTACAACACTTAATTCTTCTTTCATTGCAGTCATCCATTTAGAATCTTGTAAGGCCTCATCATAACTTACAGGTTCAGTTCTTACAAATAATGCTAGGTGTACAAGATCACACTTATCGGTAATTTGCTGATTTGTGTAGACTTCAAAGTCCCTTAGAGATTGTGGAGGTTGCCTAAACCTTTATGGTCTCCTTTGATCAGATTTAGATGCATGTAGTTTTATAGGTTCTTTATCATCAGTTTTCAAGTTACTAGGATCCCTAATTTGACTTAAATTCTGGCTATCTCGGTCATAATTATTCTTCCATTCATAATCTTTCTGCTCATCAAATATGATATCCCTGCTAATCACTACTTGTTTATTTTTTGGATCAAACAACCTATAGTGTCTAATTGCATGATAGCCAAGGAAAATTATCAACTTAGCTTTGTCATTAAGTTTCTGCCTAAGTTGATCATGTACATGTTTGTAGCATAAGGATCCAAAGATTCTAAGATGAGAATTATCAAGCTTGGTGTTTGTCCAAGCCTCTTCAAGTGTGATGCCCTTCAATCTGCTGGTAGGGCACTTGTTGAGCACATAGACAGTTCTAAATGTAGCTTCACTCCATAGAGAATGAGGAAGGTTCTTTGTCTTCAAGATACATCTAACCATATTCATTATAGTTCTGTTAATCCTTTCTATAACACCATTATGTTGTGGAGTGTATGGTGGTGTATGCTCATGAATTATTCCTATTGTATCACAAAACTAAACGAATTCTTTTGAGGTATATTCTCCACCTTCATAGTTCTCAAGGTTTTAATAAAGCTTTCACATTGTTTTTCAATAATAGCTTTAAATTTTTTGAATGTACTAAACACTTCACTTTTTCTTTTGATCATATAAATCCATGTTTTTCTAGTCAAGTCATCAATCAGAGTTATGAAGTACCTGCTACCACCAAGTGATTCAACTTGTAACGGCCAACATATATCTGAGTAAATAATTTCAAGATTCTATTTTGAAGGGATTTCGAGATTGCTTGCCCTCTAAACAATTCATGTACCTGACAATTGTTGCTTTTAATTTGGGAATCCCTCTCGCCATCTCATGCATGTGACTTAGGTCTTTAAAATTCAAGTGACCAAGCCTGTGGTGCCATAACCATTCAGCCTTACTTGTAGTTGTAAGTAGACAATTGTGTTAAAGTACTTGTATGTCAACCTTGAAAACTCTATTCCTAGACAATAGGGCTTTCAATATCAGTCTCTCCTATTGATTAGAGACTTTTATCATTTTGTCTACTGTAACATCCCAAATTTTAGAGAAAATAAATTTATTGGATAATGATAATTAGTTATTTATGGTCTAATAAATGTGGGGAAAAGGGGTTTTGTTAACCAAAAAGAAAAAGACAAGTGTGTGCATAGACCATTAGATAAAAGGATAACTTTTGGGTTTTTCTCTCTCCTACCTTTTTCATTTTTCGGTGGAAGCTTCCCCCCCGCTTCTTCTTCATTTTTTTTTCACCTTCTTCTTCCTCTCTAATGTACAAAACCGAACCACCCCCTCCATTAACCATTTCACTCAAAAGTTTGGGTTTCCATGTATTCATGAGGCAAAGAAGGCACTTTGGAACAAAGCTTGGCTTACCTCTTCTTTTCTATCCTTTACTTTCGTGTTTGATATTGAGCTTGGAAGAGAGGTAAGATTCTTGAACACCCATGGCTTTTGTTTGTAATTTTAAGGTTATTGAAGTATTATAATAGGAGATTAGGTGTTATTTTGATGGATAATGGCATGTGGAACCCAACCCTAGGTTAGATGACCATTGGGGATTTTTGTTGTTGATGATGATGATATGAACATGGTGTTGTTGCCTTGAGGATGCTTGAATAACATAAGAAAATGATTAAAATTGGTTATTGATGGATTTTTAGAAAAACCCCTAGAATTGGTAATTTAGGGCTTTATGGCAAATCTTGAGAACATGGTGATAAATTGATGATTAAGTGATTTGGTATATGGGAATGAGTTTTTAAATGAGTGACATTGGATGATCGTGTAATATTGAGATCATTATAGATGATGGATGTTGTATTTTTGTTGTTGAGTATGGTTGACCCTTTAAGATTTAGAGAATCTTGGTTATGGAAAAAGAATTCCCGAAACCTAACACAAGTGTATGAATTGGTGCGTTGACAAGTTTAGAACTTGTTACCAAGCCTTATGATATGTTTACAATTGTTTAAAATTGTGAGGATGCCTTGGAATGGCTTGTTGATTGAATGCATATGTATATGTGTATTGGTGTAGATTGTGTTCCGGATAATACGGCGGAACGATCGAAGCATTCAAATCATTGTTCATCTCTCGAGGTAGGAGAAAAGTTTACATTTCAATTGCATGAGTTGGATGATTAGTGATTAATGTATATGATTATACCCATGCTTGCCTTGCCATGATTATGTTAAAATGATAAGATGAATGATAATTTGTTGAATGAAGTGATTGGCAATTTGTTGGCTTTGGGAATTATATAAATATGTATATGACATGACAATAAGAGTTTTAGAATCCCTTTGAAGGGAATGATGCATATGTTGATGGAAATCGATGGATGGATGAATTATTTAAAGTGTGAGATTATGATTCACAATGTTTATGTTAGATTTAGAAGCAAATTTGATGATTTAAATGATGTGTGGAGTTGGTATGAAAAGGGCTTAGTGAATTGGTCTTATGTCCCTTTATGTTTTGTGCTCTAACATGATTGATTCTTGATGGGTTTTATACAAGAAAAGGTCTAAGTATTGCCTGATCTATGTGAGGACCCGAAAAAATACGGGTAAATTTTTCATGTTTTATAAATCATTATTAGATAAAGAAATAAAGTGATGAAGCTTTACTTCAACACCTCGGATCAATAAAAACATATCTCATATATGGATATATGAGAAGGCAAGTCAAAAATAATTAGTGAGATATTTTCAATTAAAAGAAGCGGAAAGAATAACTCAAAGTGATGTTGTATGATTGAATTTAGAGAAAATGGATTTCATGGAGTTTAAGAGTTCATAATGTGTCAAAGAGCATTATTAAGATATTGTAAGAAGAAGGTTGATGCAAAGGAAAGCCAAGTTAAATGAAACAAGGCGTTTGGAGGAATCAGGGGCATCTCGCTCAAGCGGATGGCCCACTCACTTGAGCGAGTCCCAACAACCCCGCTTGGGCGAGCCAGCGAGAACGCTTGAGCGAAAGGCAAAATAGTATTAAGGGTCAATCTCGCTTGAGCGAGCCATGCTCGTTTGAGTGAAATTACTCTAGTATCATCAAGCACCTTACTGTCTAATTTTCGCTCGAGCGAGGCTAGGCTCGCCTGGGTGAAAATCGTCTAGTATCTATCTTCCCCTTTCTTGCTTAAGCGAAACCCCATGCACTAACTGTTCAGGAATCCCTAGTGCATAAGCAGTGGAAATACAAGGATTCCCATAGGATTTGCAAAGCGTTGTGTTTCAAAGCATAAGACAAACACAAAAAAAATTGCGTTTTAGGATTACCTCTTGAAGAAAATCAAATCGAAGCAGTCATAGCCTTGTCCTTTAGGAGTCAACAGGAGTACTCCCACCAGAAATGCTACACCTTTCCAAATGCTAGTTTGATGGCGTGTAGCTTTTGCAACTTTTGTATATTTTGTGTCTCTTTTTTTTTTCTGGGTAGCTGCCTATGAGCATCTTATGCTCTATTTATAGGCTTAGGTTTGACCTAATTTGCTCTCTAAAGAGTGGGCTCCTTACTCATTCTAAATGAGTTAGGCCCAATAGTTTTATTTTAGTCCAACTAAAATAAAAAGTTATTTTCTGATGGGCTTACTCTATGTGTGTGACCTTATAGGTAAAATACTCGGTTATATTAATAATAAACTATTTTATTATTAATATAAAATAAGAGCAACATCTAGTAATGCATCATTATGTCCGAATATTATTTATTGTCAACATAACCTATAAGTGATAATTATTTTATATGTTTGTTCCTTTTGTCACGATATCCTAATTGGGCCCAAGGCATGGTCGCGTCATCCTTGTACGGTCCAATTTATTTTACTTGATACCAGAGTAGACTTTATCCAAATAAATATCCAATATTTATTCTTTCTAACATGGCCATGCATTTCCTTAGTCTCACTCCATCAAGTGGCCTATAGATATCACTCCTGTCATATAGGAGAGACAAATCCCATCTACATCACTCACATCCCTCTGCATAATTTGTTTATTTCCTAACCTCAACCTTTATAGTCCTCTTGTTAGAGAAGACGTTTGATTGTATTAAAACAACAAACTCCTTATGTAGGAATCATAGTGACTTCAGGTCAAAGGACTACATATACCATTATCACATTGAGAATCATTTATGACATTCATGTAACGATCCATGCAACGTTCTCATAGTGGGTCTATCCAGTACATCACTACTCTTAATGTGTACCCGTGTGAAGACTTGATATCATTTATATCCATGATCTGTGAGATCAGATCATCAGTACACTCACACACTAGTCTTAATGTATTTACATGTCCCCACATAAATACTTGACTACGGACATTTTAGGAATAACTCTCATATGACCTATTACTCCAAGGATAAATAAAGGTTATTAAACTATTTAACAAAAAATGACTTACTCAAAATGATGCGTCCTATATAGGCTTTTAGTGCATATTTCTAACACTAATCATTTCGCTTGAGCGAGAAAGGACCAGTAGCTCTCCCACTCGATCTCGCTCGGGCGAAGCCTTACCCGCCTGAGTGAAATAACTCTAGTAGCTAACCTCTGATTTCCAAGCAAATCTTGCTTGGGCGAAATGCCATTCACTTGGGCGAATTTAGGCCAGTGGCCACACCCCTGTTTCCCAAAGATCTCGCTTGAGCGAGATTTCCACTTGCTTGAGCGAGTTATGCAGAAAAACGAGGAACAGGGTAATTTCATACAACTTAATATACCAAACTTCAATTCATGCCATTTTAGCCTACTTTAATGCATTATATCCATTCAACCATGCATTTACAATCTCATCCAATTGTCTATACATTTCAAAATCAATTACCATTCATTCAATGCATGACATTTGAAATCATTTTCTTATAAACTTCATAAAATACTACAAGTTATAAAACACACCATCTATTTATGAAAATTTAACATCAACAAACATCATAATTCATCATCTTATATCATTTGGGTCATTAATGAAAATTGGCCATACACACCAAGGTCCAATTTTCCTACATGACCCTCAAAATCATCAATTACCATCTAGATGACAAAATAAGCATACATATACACCATATGCTATACAAAAATCTAGATTTTCCAGCCAAGGCACTTCCTATACACCTATTTACCTTCTTCCATAAAATGTACTTCAAAAGAGTTCACTCCACCCATGAGTGCCCTGCATCACAAGTCTAAAAAGTGGACAACATGGGAGAATAAGTCATACATTCCAAAAGAATGTATCATACTAGTCACCCCATGACTTGTGGATTACTAACACGGCCTCGTTTGCCACAAGTTCTACGGGCTTCTCCCAAACACATATTGAGAGAGCTGTGCCCCGTCAGACACTGGGGTAACTTGCTCATCACAGAGCCGCCCGCCCACTAGGCTTGCCACATAGGGTGTCTCGTCACCAATCTAAGGGCAGCTTCGTGATTCCCAGAATCACTAGGGAACAACAACAATTTACCCGTGCACCGGGTCGCCCTCCCACTAGGCCTGTGATGTAGGAGTTTCTTCTAATCTCCTTAAAATAGGGTGGATCTAGGATCTTTCCTTCTTCAACCTTCAAGCTATTATAGTATTCTTCTCTTTAAGTGGGAAACCAAAACACAAAGGAAGAAAACTCTGGAGAAGTGGACGGAATTTGAAAGTAGAAAGAGATGGAAGTGAAAAGGAAAAAGGTAGAAGGGGAAGGAGGAAACCAAGGGAATGGGAAAGGATGTTTGGAAGCCACTCTTAAGAGAGGGAGATAACTCCAATCTTACCACCAAGGAGGGAGAGACCCCTTGGATAAGAGCTTGCAAGAGCCTCATAAATCCTAGAGAGAAGGAGGAGAATCTCTCACTAAAAAGTTGCCTCTCAATCCATGTGAAGGACAAAATTAGAAACATCAATGGGCAAAAGGTCCAAGGGAGTGAGAGGGTTAAAACCATAAACAACTTCAAAAAGACTATGCTTATTTGTGGAGTGTTGTACCCTATTATAAGAAAATTCAATATGGGGTAAACACTCATCCCACGATTTAACATTTTTATTCACTAAGACCCTAAGTAGTTAGGAAAGGGTCCTGTTTACTACCTCTGTTTGGCCATCTATTTGAGGATGACAAGTGGTAGAAAAGAGAAGCTTCGTTCCTAGCCTTGACCAAAAGGTTTTCCAAAAATGGCTTAGGAATTTGGTGTCCCTATCAGAAATGATAGTTTTAGGGATACCATAAAGTCTTACTATTTCTTTAAAAAATAGCTTAGCAATATGACTTGCATCATCCACTTTGTGACAAGGAATGAAGTGAGCCATTTTGCTAAACCTATCTACCACCACAAAGATAGAATTCATTCCCCTTTGGGTCCTAGGCAAGCCTAACACAAAATCCATAGAAATATCAACCCAAGGAGAAATAGGTGTAGGCAATGGAGTATACAAACCACTAGGTGAAAGTTTAGATTTAGCTTTCCTACATACTATACACCTAGCGCAAAGTTTTTGTACATCTTTTTTCATTTTAGGCCACTAGAAGTGTTCATGTAAAATGGCTAATGTTTTATCTCTTCCAAAATGGCCCATTAAGTCTCCCTCATGGCTTTCTCTAAGTAGAAGATCTGTTAAAGAGCTCCTAGGAATGCAAAGTCTATTGGCTTTAAAGAGGTAGCCATCTAGAATGTAGAAGCCTTTATGAGATGAAGAAGTGGAAGATGAGTTGAAAATGGTTGAAAAATCAAGATCACTTGGATACAAAGTCCTAATCTCATCAAGTCCAATAACTTTGGCTCCAAGAGAGGCAAGTAAAGAGTTCCTTCTTGATAAAGCATCAGCCACAGTATTAGATTTTCCATTTTTGTACTTGATGACTGACGTGTTTCTATCGTGGTACCGTCAAATTAGTGTTGGTGTATGCACTATGAGCTATTAATGTATCAATTTTAACTTATTAATAAAATTAGTATTTTCAGTTTTAGACAAATGCTATTTATCCTGGAATAATAGGTCATATGAGAATTATTCCTAAAACGTCCCTAATCAAGTATTTACATGGGGACATGTAAATACATTAAGATTAGTGTGTAAATGTACTGATGATTTGATCTCACAAATCGTGGATATATGATATCAAGTCTTTACACAGGTACACATTAAGGGTAATGTTGTACTAGACAGACCCACCATGAGAACGTTGCATGGATCGTTACATGAATGTCATAAACGGTTCTCAATGTGATAATGGTATGTAGTCCTTCGACCTGAAGTCACTACAATTCCTACATAAGGAGTTTATTATTTTAATACAATCAAACGTTATCTGTAATAAGATAACCATAAAGATTGTGATTAGGCAATAGATAAATTATGCAGAGGGATGTGAGTGATGTAGATGGAATTTGTCTCTCCTATGTGACAGGAGTGATATCTATAGGCCACTTGATGGAGTGAGACTAATGAAATGCATAGCCATGCTAGGACGAATAAATATTAGATATTTATTCTATAAAGTCTACTCTGGTATCAAGTAAAATGAATTGGGCCATACAAGGATGACGACGACCATGCCTTGGGCCTAATTAGATATCGTGACAAAAGGAATATATATATAAAATAATTATCACTTATAGGTCATGTCGATGATAAATAATATTCAAACATAATGATGTATTGCTAGATACCGCTCTTATTTTATATTAATAATAAAATAGTTTATTATTAATATAACCGAATATTTTACCTATAGGGTCACACACATTGAGTAAGCCCACCAGAGGATAGTTTTATTTTAGTTAGACTGAAAATAAAACTATTTGGGCCTAACTCATTTAGAATAAGTAAGGAGCCCAATTTTTAATGAGAGCTCAGGTCAAGACCTAAGCCTATATATAGAGCATGAGATGCTCATAGGCTGCTGCTCAGAAATTAGACCAAAACAAAATTCTGTACTAGCATTCGGAGCTCTGTTTTTCTGGTGGGAGTGCTCGTGTGGACTCCTAAGGGCGAAGCTGCAATTGCTTCAATCGAGGATCTTGTTCTGCGTCTACAAGAGGTAAACCCTAATTAAAAATTTTAATTTAGCATAATGCTTTGAGACATACGTGTTTGCAATTCTTTTGGGAATCCTTCGTGTTTCTGCTGCCTGACCCTAATAGGATTCCCTAACAATTAGTACATTAAAATTAATTAATGTAGTGCTAGGGTGTCAACCTAGGTCGTTCTCTTGAAGATCAACACAAAAATTTAGGAAAATCAAGTTTAAAATTAATTTTTTTTAACAAACAAAAATTTAACAAACATACAAAAAATATTTTTGGGGGGTTTGAATTGATTGTTACAATTAAAATTAAAACATAGTAAATATAAAACTTAGAACAATAAATAACAAGTGATTGATTTTCTTGAAGTATTGTAATTAAATTTATCCTTGGTTCACTAAAAATAATTTGTACACTTTCATTAATGTTGATTTCTTAGCTTAATTTGAATTAATCATTTAAGAGTCTTTTTCAATTCATAATTCCTTTACTTTCATTTAAAAATAAATATTTTAATCAAGCATCCTAATTAAGCAAAAGGAGTCAAGATCGTAAAATCTAGGAATTATTGAGCATATGTAAGAACATCGCCTACATACATAATCTATTCTCAAATTATACATGCTTAATGAATATTTTCATGACTAATTTGACGGTACCATGACAGAAACACGTCAAATTTTGGCGCCGCAGTCGGGGATCAACGATCTTTAGGAAAATTCTTGTTTTAAAAATATATATATATATATAATATAATAATTAAAAAAAAATGTTTGTTTGTTTTATTTTATTTCTTTTTCATGATTTAGGATTCTTATGATATATTGCTCGTGATCATGAAATATCTTGTTGTATGCTATGTATGACTAGAAGAACTTTTAGGCATTTATATTCATTTGATCTTGAAATTGATAGAACTTTTCATAGATTAGTTAGAGAAGCTAAATTTAATAATAACTTTGTTGATATTGATAGTGATAGTATCTCATCTAAATCTTTTGAAAGTACTATTGCTAGTTTTTCTGATATGGCTGGACCTCGTGAAAGAACTCTTAGAGAACTAGCTACACCTAAATTCACATACAAAAGTTTGTGTATTCAATATCCTGAAGAGGATGTCCCTTTTATTCTTAAGACCGGACTTATACACTTGTTGCCTAAGTTTCATGGTCTTGCGGGTGAAGATCCGCACAAACACCTCAAAGAATTCTATATTGTGTGCTCCACAGTGAAACCTCAAAACGTTCAAGAAGACCATATCTATCTTAAAGCGTTTCCTTATTCTTTAGAGGGTGTTGCTAAGGATTGGCTTTACTACCTTGCTCCAAGATCAATCACAAGTTGGAATGACTTAAAGAAAATGTTCTTGGAAAAGTTCTTTCCTGCCTCTAGAACCACTACAATCTGAAAGGACATATCTGGCATTAGGCAACTCTCTGCAGAAAGTATTTATGAGTATTGGGAGAGATTCAAGAAACTCTGTGCAAGTTGCCCTCACCACTAAATTTCTGAACAACTTCTTCTTCAATACTTTTATGAAGGTCTGCACCACGTTGATCGCAACATGTTAGATGCGGCAAGTGAAGGAGCTTTAGGAGACATGACTGTTGTTGAAGCAAGGAACTTGATTGAGAAGATGACATCTGATTCCCAACAATTCAGTGTTAGAAATGATGCTTTCAAACCCATCAATGATTCAAATTTTAGTGTATCTTGCATTAAATTAGAAAGAAACTTGATGCTCTCACCACTTTGGTCACACAATTGGCAGTTAATCAAAAATCCATGACTGCTAGAGTGTATGGCATCTGCTCTTCACAAGACCATCCCACTAATTGTTGTCCCTCTCTACAAGAGAAAGGTGATGATAATCCTTAAGCCTATGCAGTAAACATCTACCATAATAGACCTCCACCATAATAGTAACAAAACCATGACCTTTTAACCAACATATACAACCCAAGTTGGAGGAACCATCCAAACTTGAGATGGGAAAATCAACAAAATCCTCAACCCCCATTTCAAAATAATGCACCAACCTTCCAAAATCCAAATCCTCAACCATCCATAAGTGGCCCTTCTTTGGAGGATCTGGTAAAGCAAATGGCTGCACAGAACTTGAAGTATCAACAAAGAAATGATGCTATAATCCAGAGTTTAAGCAACCAAATTAGGCAATTGGCATCATCATTGTACCAGTTACAATCTCAAAACTCTAACAAATTACCATCTCAACCAGCTGCAAATCCAAGAAATGTGAGTGCGATTCAGCTAAGATCAGGTAAGAATCTTCGAGTACCCATACCCAAGGAACCTGAGAAACAAACAGATGTACCCATAACAGTTGAGAATGTTGTACCTTCTTCAAGCACAAGGAAGTCTGAGATGGAATCACCCCAAATCCTACCTCATATCTCTTTTCCATTCCCACCAAAAGCAATTCCAAGCAAGAAGATGGAAGAAGTGGACAAAGAAATTTGGGATACTTTTAGGAAAGTGGAAGTGAATATACCTCTTCTTGATGAAATTAAGCAAATACCCAAGTATGCCAAATTTTTGAAGGAGCTATGTACTCACAAGAGAAAACTCAAGGGCAATGAAAAGATAAGCATGAGGAGAAACGTATCTGTACTGCTTGGTAAGGAAGTTCAAAATATTCCTGAGAAATGTAAAGATCCAAGTACGTTCATTATACCCTGCATCATAGGCAATAACAAATTTGAAAATTGCATGTTAGATTTAGGAGCTTCAATAAATGTTATGCCTATGTCTGTTTTTAAATCTTTGTCTCTTGGAACTTTACAACCAACTGGTGTAGTGATTCAGTTAGCAAATAGAAGTACTGCTAACCCTGCTGGAGTCATAGAGGATGTTTTGGTTCAGGTAGATCAGCTTGTTTTTCCTGCTGACTTTTTCATACTTGATATGGAAGAAGGTATGCCTCAAATTCCTGTTCCTATAATTTTAGGAAGACCATTTTTAAAAACAGCCCGAATCAAAATAAATGTTCATGCTGGAATCCTCTTTATGGAATTTGGTGACACAAGAGTTCAATTCAATATTCTTAATGCTATGAACTACCCATCTAAAGATCATTCTATTTTTTATATTGACATTATGGATGAATTGATTTGTGAGTATCTTTCTGATATCTCTCAAAATGTTGATTTGGAATACATGAATGATTCAAACAAATGTTTTGCATGCAATGATTCTGGAAGTTATGATATATACACTGAAATTAATAAATACATATATTCTAATTCAGAATCTTTTGATATACTTGTTAACCATAAGGAGCTAGAATGCATTAACCTGACTGCAGGATTTCAAGAAAACTCTAACAAAATTGTTGAGGTACAAGTAGCGGAATCCAAATCCAAATCTACTTTGTTAGTTCCATTTGTTTTGCAAGCACCCAAATTAGAGTTGAAACCCCTACCTGAGAACCTTAAGTATGTATACTTAGGGGATGATGAACAGCTCCAGTGATAATTTCCACTTCTCTTGATGAAAATCAAGAAGAAAAATTACTACAGGTTCTGAAAAGAAAGCCCATCCATGTGCATCCATGTGCATGCATAGGATATTTCTGGAGGAAAATGCTAAAGCAATAAGACAGCCTCAAAGGAGACTCAACCCTGTAATCCTTGATGTGGTTAAGAAGGAGATTACCAAGCTTCTACAAGCAGGAATCATTTACCCTATCTCTGACAGCCAATGGGTGAGTCCAATTCAAGTGGTTCCTAAGAAAACAGGGATCACAGTTGTGAAAAATGAGAAGGATGAATTGATCCCTACCAGAGTGAAAAATAGTTCGAGAGTCTGTATTGACTATTGGAGACTAAACCAGGCAACGAAGAAGGACCATTTCCCTTTACCCTTCATTGATCAAATGCTTGAACGTCTCGTAGATAAGTCTTACTACTGTTTTCTTGATGGATTCTCTGGATATTTTTAGATTCACATTGCACCTGAGGATCAAGAAAAGACCACATTTGTAACATCCTAATTTTTAATTAATTACTGAGTGTGGTAAATTTTCAAGATTAAGGTTATGGATTGGTTAAGATTAATTGCCAATTAGGCAAATTGTTGAGTAATAATAATAATAATAATAATAATAATAATAATAATAATAATAATAATAATAATAATAATGTTAGCATATGACCAAGGTGCCCTTGGTGGTTTAGGAGGTTTCGGTTTCCTCTCTTTCCCTCTTTCTCTATTCACGTTGAAAAGGGGATAATGATGGCTGATGAGACTGCATTTAATGAGAATGTGACCTTTGATGGAGAGTGAGAGCTGAAGCTTGGCAGTATTGATAAGTTTCGGTTGCAAGTTTCCCTCTCACCTTTCTTCATTTTGCTTAGTGTATATTCGGATGGAAGAGGAAACGCTTCTCCTTCTCTCTAAAGCTCTCTGAAGCTTCTGCTTCTTCTCTTTCACTGTTCGTCTTCCTCTTCGTCTTCTTCAATTCCTCTTTAACTCAACGCTGTGCAGAGCCGAGTGGGAAGTGGAACGCGGAGAGGAACAGCGTGGTTGAGTGTACAGCATGGTGCTGTGTATCTCTAATCTATGGATCCTCCTCTGTTCAGCTTTAACGTTGATGGGTGCCTTGGTTGTGAAAGATGGTCCACTGATGTTGAGGCAGAGCTGCTCTTGCGAGGAAGAAGACATGGTTGGAGGCTGTGATGCTTGAATGAAGATGAGTGTTGGAGTCCTCCACTAGGTTACACGAGGACTGGTTGGTTAATTCCCAGAATATGTCTCATGTGACACGATTTTGAGCCTATGCTCTGTGTAGGTACTTAATTGAGCCGAGTGACTCCTATAAGTTGGAGGGAATATTGATGGATGTACACCGACTGGTGTTGAAGGTATAGGGCCGAGCGGCCAGAGAACTAGAAATGCCCTTGGTTAGGGTGAATTGGTAGAGTTAAATAGGGTCGCTTGTACGTTCTAAAAACTGAATCCCCAAATATATTAAATTGTATGATGAAGTTATAATCGAGTAGGACCTGACTTTAGTGTTTTGCCGATTGAAATTGTGGGGCGGTCAGTAAACCTCTTGAGAGGTGATTATACCGAATGGAATTATGAACCGGTCGGTGAATGCTTGGGAAGCATAGATGTGTAATTGTTTAGAGTGACATGACACTGATATTCCAAGCGGTTTATTGAGGCATGTATATGTTTGAATTTCGAGGACAAAATTCTTTGAAGTGGGGGAGAATTGTAACATCCTGATTTTTAATTAATTACTGAGTGTGGTAAATTTTTAGGATTAAGGTTATGGATTGGTTAAGATTAATTGCCAATTAGGCAAATTGTTGAGTAATAATAATAATAATAATAATAATAATAATAATAATAATAATGTTAGCATATGACCAAGGTGCCCTTGGTGGTTTAGGAGGTTTCGATTTCCTCTCTTTCCCTCTCTCTATTCACGCTGAAAAGGGGATAATGATGGCTGATGGGACTGCATTTAATGAGAATGTGACCTTTGATGGAGAGTGAGAGCTGAAGCTTGGCAGTATTGATAAGTTTCGGTTGCAAGTTTCCCTCTCACCTTTCTTCATTTTGCTTGGTGTATATTCGGATGGAAGAGGAAACGCTCCTCCTTCTCTCTAAAGCTCTCTGAAGCTTCTGCTTCTTCTCCTTCACTGTTCGTCTTCCTCTTTGTCTTCTTCAATTCCTCTTCAACTCAACGCTGTGCAGAGCCGAGTGGGAAGTAGAACGCGGAGAGGAACAGCGTGGTTGAGTGTACAGCATGGTGCTGTGTGTCTCTAAGCTATGGATCCTCCTCTGTTCAGCTTTAACATTGATGGGTGCCTTGGTTGTGGAAGATGGTCCACTGATGTTGAGGCAGAGCTGCTCTTGCGAGGAAGAAGACATGGTTGGAGGTTGTGATGCTTGAATGAAGATGAGTGTTGGAGTCCTCCACTGGGTTACACGAGGACTGGTTGGTTCATGTGTGGGAGCAGAAGCCTTGGATCCTCCAATAGACCGAGTGTGAAGGCTGTCTGCGTGGTACCTTGGAGGCTGTGATGCTTGAGTGAAGAGGAGTGTTGGAATCCTCTACTAGTCGTGGGAGAAGATGATGTTGTGCTTGGGAGCTTGGTGGTCCTCCATCTTTGATGAGGATGGAGTTCTGCTTGAAGGTTGTCCTGTTTAAGAAGAAGTAGTGGCTGGTTCTCCAAGGCTGAGAACGTGTTGCTGGGACGATTGAAGGCTGTGTTTGACTCTTCCCATGGCTGAAGGCCGAGCAGAGTGCTGCTGATGGTTGGGGCCGAGTTATTCTATATGAACGAGTGGCCATGTGACTGCTGGAAGCTTTATTCCAGGTAAGTGGGGCTTTGCATCTCAAATGCATGGTTTATGGATGAGTTTCTGGGTGAAATTGTCACACTGTGTTGTGTTTGATGTGTGTTGTATGCTGTTTGAGTAGTAGCCCGGATATTGTATTATTTTGTGGCCATGGTGGTCTATATGATGTGATGTATGATTTCCGTCCATAAGATATATGATGTATGTTGTGGTTGTGTTAAATGTATGAGATGTATATGATGAATGCCAAGTGCATTTGTATGGTTTGCTATTGGTCCCTATATGTGTGATGGTATGATTAAATGCATGTGATGTTTGATATTGATTATGCGTATGCTGAGTGCATAGGATGGGGACTGTTATGATAATCCCGAGTGAAATGTTATATGTAATGGCATGGGATGTTTACTAGTGTTGATTTCCGAGTGGAATTCTATATGAAATGGCATGAGAGACTTAGAAATGTCAGTGCCGAGTGGATCTCTTGAAATAGCATGTAATGCTTGCCATGGAGAATAATCTGAGTGGATGGCATGGTGATTGCCGAGTGGATGAGATGTGAGCTGAGTCATCTGATTCACTGTGGAAGTGCCGAGTGCATATAACATTGAACGCTAAATACCAAGTGGGCAATCGGATGACTATGTGTTGAATATAATAAAAGACCTCGGGTTGGGCTTGTGAGTTCCTGTGATTATTGGACCGGTGGTTGCGATCACCTGGTATTGAAATGAAAGGCCCTGCAAGACCATTGAGATTGATTGCCCATGGTTGCGATCATGAGGTGGGAGTACCCCTTGCGAGGTGGGAAACCATAATGAATTGCACTAAGCGTGAGATGAGACGCTTGATGAAAGACCTTGGGTTGGACTCAAGGCAAATGCCGAGTGCATTGGCGTTGGATGCCGGGTGAATGAGACAGTATGCATCCGATTCACCACTAGAATATGTTGGACGCCTATTATCGATCGGCAATCAGATGACAATATGTGAGAATATGATTAGGTCCTTTGAGCGAGGCTCAGGCAGACTCCTTGAGCAAGGCTCGGAGTTAAGCATTATTGATAGTGCTGGAATAGAGTTGGGGTGAAATTCGATTGGAAGAATATATTTTGTTATTGAGGATGTTGTGCTTATAGCCGAGTGAAATGGGTGAATCCCGATCGGAGGATGATGTGTGATTGTTTATATTAAATGGCAGTGTGTTATGATTGATTGAATTGTGCATTTGTATAATTGAGGATTGTGGTATAATCTGAGCCAATATCTGTCATTTAATATGTAAAGCTCACCCCTACACCATTTTTCAGTATGTGCAGGTTGGAGTCGGAATGATGTGAAGGACTCAAGTCTGAGTGATGTGCACTTAGACTGTTGAGTGCATGCATTGTATATTTATATTATGTTTAGGCAGTTTTAAGCCTTGGTCGGCTTATATAATGATGTTGTGTAATGAATACAAATATATATGTATAGGAATTCGAGTGCATGTTCATATATATATATATATGGATTACATTGTTATCATGTACTTGTATCGGATAATAAGTATTGGTGAATGAATAATGTTAAGATGATATGTATTCCGAGTATAGGAATATATATATATATATAAGTGTTTTATGTTGATTTGATGCTTCCTATCGACTGGGATGAGTGGTTGAATGAACAATGATAACATGTATTGGTATTGGCTGAGTGTTGAATGCATAGAATAATGTTAAGTTAATGATTCCGAGTGAGGCTATGGTGTTTGGCCTTCTTTTCCGAGTGAAGAACACTTAAATGGATTCTGAGAGAAACTCCCTTTGATGAACCCATTCTGTGTAGGCTTTGATGGGAGAATTTCTCGAGTGATCATGGGCCTAAATATTACCGAGTGAAAAACATGGGTAAACCCCGAGTGGGGAAGAGTTTGAATATTCCCGAGTGGGAAATTCGAGTGAACCTCTTCCGAGGGAAGACTTGTTATAATGGTTGAGATTGGGATATATTCTAAGTGTATGATATATGTATAATCTGAGTGAATGAGATTCTATATCCCGAGTGGTTAGGATCTGAGCAAGTCCGAGTGGGACTTAACTTAATGGTTTTCCCCGAGTGAGTAAGATGTCGTATGCCGAGTGAATCTGGCTAGAATATTTCGAGTGATGAATGATTGTGGAGACCCCTTCTGAGTGAAGGAAGGTCTATGTGTTCTCCAAGTGAGAGATGTGAGAATATACCGAGTGACGGATGTTTGGTATATTCCCGATTGTGTTGAAGTTAATTACACCGAGTGGTGTTTGATTGGGAAATATTCCGAGTGAGGAAGGTTTATGGATTCCGAGTGGGATAATCCTCATTTACCGAGTGGATTGTATATGAGACCCTTGAGGATAGAAAATAAAGTACTAAGTATGATATGATAGGTTGTTCCTGAGTGAATGGAACTCCTGAACCCGAGTGATCGAATACCGAGTGTGGCTTCTCGCTTCAGCGAACAAGGTATTCGCTCCAGCGAGTGTGTGTGCTTGGGAGGCTTTGTATTGGCATCGCTTAAGCGGCTTGTGCTTCGCCCGAGCGAGTTGGCTGTCTCGCTCAAGCGTGCTGGATCTCGCTTGAGCGAGTGGGCGTTGTTTTGGGCTTCGCTTGAGCGCTGTTTGCTCATCCGCTGGGCTGTTCCTGCTCGATTTTATTTCTCTTGCCTTCCTTTCCCTTCTCTTTTTGGTGCCTGGTTCCATTGGTTTTATTTTTGGGAAAAAATTTCCCTGTTTTGGTATTTATTAATTAATTAAAATAAGGGTGTTCCATTTTGGTATGCTTGAGCGAGACGACGCTGTTTTGTGGGCTTCGCTTGAGCATTTTGTCTTCCGCTGGGCTGCGCAGTGAGTGGTTTTCCATTTCACTTGCCTTCCATTCCCTTCTCTTTTATGGCCTTCTTGTGAAGGGTTTTTCCCTTTCCTTGGTCGGCTTTTTGCCTCTCTGCCCTTGTGCTGTTTGCTAATTTACTCCAACCATTAATTTGGGCAGATTATGAATGTTTTGTAATCTCTAAAATTTGGGAAAACATTTCCCTGTTTTGGGTTTTATTTATTTATTAAAATAAGGGTGTTCCAACATTCACCTGTCCCTTTGGTACATTTGCTTATAGGAGAATACCATTTGGCCTATGCAATGCTCCTGGAACTTTTCAAAGATGCATGATAAGTATTTTTCATGATTTCATTGAAAATTGCATACAGGTGTTTATGGATGATTTTACTATTTATGGATCCTCATTTGATGTATGCCTTGATAGTTTGGATAAAGTTTTAAACAGATGTGTTGAAACTAACCTTGTCTTAAACTATGAAAAATGTCATTTTATGGTAGAACAAGGAAAAGTTTTAGGGCATGTAATCTCTGAGAAAGGAAATGAGGTAGATCCTGCCAAGATAGAAGTTATATCATATTTTCCTTACCCCTCTTGTGTTCAAGAGGTTCATTCTTTTCTTGGCCATGTAGGTTTCTACAGGAGATTCATAAAGGATTTTGGCAAAAAGGCCAGACCACTATCCAATATGCTATAAAAGGATGTGACATTTGAGTTTGATGAAAAGTGCAAGGAGGCCTTTAATTATCTTAAGCAAGCATTAACCACTACCCCCATAATCCAAGCTCCTGATTGGACAGCCCCGTTTGAATTGATGTGTGATGCCTCTAATTATGCATTGGGAGCTGTCCTTGGATAGAAGATTGACAAATAGCCTAGGGTCATCTACTATGCATCTAAAACTTTAAATGCTGCCCAGGTAAAATACACCACTACTAAGAAAGAGCTTTTGGCCATTATTTTTGCATTAGATAAGTTCAGATCTTACCAACTCGGTTCTCGAGTAGTCGTCTTTACTGACCATGTAGCTCTAAAGTACTTGTTGAAGAAAGGTGAGTCCAAGCCAAGATTAATTCGTTGGATGCTCTTGCTCCAAGAGTTTGACTTGGAAATTCGTGACAGAAGTGGAACACAAAACTTGGTGGCAGACCATTTAAGTAGAATTGAGAATGCTCCTGATTCGGCACCTATTTGGGACCATTTTCCCGATGAACAACTCATGAGTGTTTCTAACTCTTTTGATACACCCTGGTTTGCTAACATTATCAATTATCTTGTTGCTTCTATTTTTCCACCATATGCATCCAAAAATCAAATTTCAAAATTAAAAAGTGATGCAAAATATTATATATGGGTGATAAGTGCTTATTTTATGATTAAATTCATGACTCAAGTAGACCCATTTTCTGAATAACTTAACTAAATTGATAAATAATTGAGCATGATGTTGATTATAAAGAAAGTATTAAGAAAAGAAGCTTGAAATGTAAAAATCAGTAAAGAAATTGTCAAAAGCCTTGAAGAAACAAAGAAACACCAGAGCATCAAGCAAGGACGCTTGAGCGTGGTACACTGCACGCTTGAGCGTGGAAGAAACAAAAGCTTACGCTGCCCATGTGCCCAAGCGAAATAATGAAGAACACATCAACAGCCTCTCACGCTTGAGCGTGAGCCCGAGCTCGCTCAAGCATGACTCCATGCATGACTGGCGCTCAAGCGTGACAATATGGAGCTTGAGCGTGACTCAATTGAAAGAGGAACAGCATCAGGATCATCTCACGCTCAAGCGTGGGAAGGAGCCGCTTGGGCGTGAACCCGACCCCGCTTGAGCGTGGCTTGAGCGTGACTAGAAGGAGCTCGAGCGTGACCATGCACATGAAGAGCGCTTGAGCGTGTGCTTTACACGCTTGAGCGTGACTAATGGATGACAAAGCCTCGCTTGAGCGTAGCTGAGAAGAAGTAAGCGTGAGCAACGTGAGGAAGGCCACGCTTGAGCGTGGTTAATTCAGCTTGAGCGAGAGACCATCAAACAGCATCAGAACCCTTCACGCTTGAGCGTAACCACTAAGCTTAAGCGTGACTCATACAGTATGGGATTTTTCAATTTAATATTCACTAATGGTGGGATGCCAACTCACCCACTTTCTTGTGTTTCTACAAGTCTCTGAAAGATGCTGCATGGGTTCTACGCAAGTGGGAAAGGGAAGCTGAACCTTGACTCCTATAAATCAAGCTGCAAACAACAAAATATCCATCATCCCTATAATCCCCTGTATTTCCCTCACAATCCAACCTTTTCCATTATCTTTTGTATTTATATTTTGAGGGTGAAAATGCAAAGCATGAGTAACTAAACTCCCTTATGGGATTGGCTGTAATCCATTCAACACTGAAGTAATGCTGTTGTAAGTTTTTATTTAGTAATGAGATTTGATAAGTTTCTGTATTTCCTTCTGCGTTTAATGCCTGAAAGTACTTGATCACTATTTTCTTGTTTTAAGTTTTCTCAAGTATGCTGGGAAGTGACTTTTGAAAGCAGATCCGAAAGAAATACTTGTTATGAGTAGGTAGCCAGGGATGGCGTCTAACGCAATAAACGTCAAAACAATCGATCGATAATGCTGGGATGATTTCAAAGTGACTGAGGGATCAGCAGTTTGAAATCATTCTTATGAATTTTGTAGTCGAGGGATCGATACAAATGACTTTGATTGTGAGGTAGAAATTATCTTTTTGATTTACTTATATAAAAACTTATGCAGCTTACAGAAGGTGAAGATGTGATGAAGCCAATCCCTGTTTTACAAAACTGATTTTTCCAACACTGTCATCTTTTGCAGAATTTCACTCTCTGTTATTTATTCACTTTCTTATTCAACATCATTCAAAACAAAACAAAAACCAAAACATTCTGCCAAATCAATTCAAAACTAAGATCTTCATTCTAACACCTCCTCAGTGGAACGACAACTATACTATATTACAACTTCTGTGTTTAAACTTGGCACATCCACTGCATTGAGTTCATATTATACAAACTTGATTCTCTTTCATTGAACTCTTCAGTCCAAATATCTCAGAAACTTACCATCAAGTTTTGGCGCCGTTGCCGGGGAGGTGATTTAAGTTTGAATATTTTAGCATTGAATTGACAAGACAGTGTAAATAAATTTGTTTTCAATTTGTTTTTTTTTTGTGTAGTAACTTTGCTATTTTGAGTACTTGATTTATGATCTTGAGAGGACAGGGTACAAAAGAACAACTTGTATTTGATCCAGAGATAGACAGGTTCCTCAAGAAAATCAAGAAAGCCAAGCAGAACTTCCACGTAGGACAAACTTCCTCTGATACAATGGATGTCAACAGCAATAATCAAAACCCACCAAGGAGAACACTTGGAGACTATGCTTTACAACAAGGGCCAAGACATTTCTCAAGCATTGCAGTTCCAAACACTGTTAGAGAACTAGAAATGAAACCAACATTTCTTAGTTTGATTAGTTCACACCAATTTACTGGAATGTCAAGTGAAGATCCGTATACTCACTTAGCCACATTCTATGAATTGGTTGGAACCATAGGATTTAACCAAGATGTTATTGATGCTGCATATTTAAGACTATTTCCTTTCTCTTTAGCAGGAAAAGCAAAGGAGTGGTTACAATCTCATCCAAATCAAAGTTTAAATAGCTGGAACATAGTTGAAGAAAAATTCCTACAAAGGTTCTTTCCTCCATCTAGATTCATCAACGCCAAATCAGATATTACAACATTTAAACAAGGCCAAGATGAACCTTTTTGTGAGGCATGGGAACGCTTTAAATCACTGCTCAGAAAATGCCCAAACCATGGACTTGAAGATATTGCACAGCTTAATATTTTTTATAGTGGTTTAAGGGCTGACACTAAAATGATTTTAGATGCAGCAGCAGGAGGAACAATGATGACAGTGGATGCTGACCAAGCCACAAGGATAATAGAAGCTTTATCCTCAACAGACTACCAAGCTCAACATGATCGTCAGTAAGTTCAAAGGAAAGGAGTCCTTGACTTAAACACCACAGATGCCATTTTAGCACAGAACAAAATTCTGACCCAACAATTAGAAGCATTGACCAAAAAGATATCCAACCTTCCACAACAATTACATGCTGTACAATCATCACAACCAGGGCAACAACAAATGCCTACAACATGTAACTTTTGTGGAGGAGATCATCTCAATGAGAACTGTGGCTCACAAGAAGCAACTGTATACTTCATGAACAACCAAGGAAGGTCTGGTAATTTCAATTCAAATTTTTCTAACCAACCATTTCAGGGATGGAGAAGTAACCAAAACCAAGGCCAAGGATGGAAGCAAGAGCCCAGCTCTTCTAAACCATATCAAAATAATGATCCTTCTTTGGTGGAGAGAACTTCTAGATTAGAGGACACCTTGGAAAAATTTATACAAACTTCTTTAGTAAGTCAAAAGAACAATGAGGCATCACTTAGGAACTTGGAAACACAATTGGGACAACTAGCCCGACAACTTGCTGAGAAACAGAAGCCTCAGTATGGAGCAAACACTGAAACAAATCCAATAGAGCATTGCAAGGCTGTGACCACACTGACTGAGGAAATAACCGAGGAAGAAGATGGACATGATACTATCATCTCTAAAGCAGTACCTCATAACACCAAAGATCCAGGGAGTTTTTCTATTCCTGTTACTATTGGAAATCTTTCAAAAAGTAAAGCTTTATTAGATCTTGGTGCTAGTGTAAATTTGATGCCATTATCCACACTTAAAAGTATAAGGGATTTTTCAGTAAAGCCAACAAACATGACCTTAAAAATGGCAGATCAATCAATAAAAACCCCTTATGGTATTGCTGAAAATATTGAGGTCAAAGTTGATCAATTTGAATTTCATGAGAATTTTGTTGTCATAGATATGGAGGAAGATCCTGAAGTTCCCCTAATACTAGGGAGACCATTCTTGAAAGCAGCCAAAGTCATCATAGATGTGGATGACAGAAGAGTAAAAATTCAAGTGCAGAAAGAAGAAGCCAACTTTGTTATTGATGACACAAATAAATACTCAGAATGTGCACTTGAAAATCTGAATGGAAAAAAGTTAAGGCCTGACTTAGGCAAGAGGGTGGAAAAACTCAACACTCTCCTCCACCAACTCCATGATCCATTTTGAAAAATCTATCAGGCGTCAAGCTGATGACGTTAAACAAGCGCTTATTGGGAGGCAACCCAATCCTTTATGTTTTCCTTTTTCATCCTGTTGAATTTACATTGCGCACACTTTATTTTTATGTTTTCCTTTTCAAGTCTCATAATTGAAGTTCTTTTTTTTCGTAGATCACTCATCAACCCATTCCAAGTGTCAAACACTGATAGCCAAGAAGTTCAAAAACTATGTTTTCTTCTACATTGAGGTTTCTCATTGGAAGCAAGTTTGCAGCCCACATTGCTGGGCCTGGGGACAGGCCTTCTTTCTTAGGAGGGGTGAGACTTCATAGGCTAGACCAGGACCCTCCTCACAAGGGCCTCCAGCAAGGAAACATGAGACAGAGGATGACTCTTCTAAGGATGAGTGATGAGTTTACTGCTTTAGTTTTTATTGCTTTAGTTTACTTTGAGTTAGTTTTGTCTAACATTACTGCAGCATACTTTGAAAATTTTTAAAATTTTTTATGCTTTTGGTTGATTGTTTGGATATACCATTACATGCTTGCAGTTGTACCATTTTGGAAAAACCCAACCAAAGATTTTACTTTTTGAACAAGAAAAGTTTCTAAGCAGCAGAATATTTTTAGGCAATAACACTGATTTTTTTTTAGGCAAAATGACTAAATTAAGAACCAAGGAACTAGAATGCATGTACTTTTGATTGTTTACATGACTTGAACCCTTTTCTGTTAGAATAAGGAAGTAAGCCTTATATCTTGATGAGAAGTGAGAAATCTAAACACTGAGAGCCTCATTTGAATTTGTTAAATTGGCATTGACTGATTTTCTAATTAACCTTTTTCTTAAGAAATAAGCAAGGAAATGATAAGGCAATTTTGAAAACATAGTTAGCCGAGAGCCAAAGCCGAGAGCCAAAAAGCTACCCTGATAAAAATATCCGATTTTTTTGGTAGTCCATCTTTGAGCCATAAAAAATTTTTTTTTTTCTCTACCCTGAGCTAAGCATAAAAGCAAAAATCCTACCTTACCTGCATGTTCATCTTGAAAAAGAGCATAAAATATTTTTTTTCTCAAAAGGAGATGAAACAAATGGAGGCAGAAAAAGAAAATGCAAAAAGAAAAATAGTAAGCTCTCCAAAAAAAAATGTATAAAAGAGCTGGAGGAAAACAAAGGAAAATTCTGAAGTTTAAATTCAAGGAAGAAGCCTTCTAAATTGTTAAATAAATTAACTAAAAGCACTTATGCTCTTCTTTGTACATGCGATTTGAATCCAAGAAAAACCAAAAATTCTTGTTAACCCAGCCTCATTACAACCTTGAAAGACCTTTTGATCCTTGCTGTTCATTTGAATTTTGGTTTTACTAGAAATGACGGGCAATGTTAACTGAGCAGTTCTAATGATGGATGAGTGAAACAGACACCTGGTAAGAAATAATGAGAGTTCTCTATTCTTACAGCAATGGGTTACATGCTTTATGAACAAGGTAATGGTGCATTACATTTTAAGGAATTGGTATTAAGAAAATCATTTGCCTAGACATTAACTCAGATTATTGTCTTTTAAACTTTTTGTCTGCAACAGAAACTCAGATTTTTGAACGCTTGATTCCCTTTCCAAAACTTCTTTTTACTTGAGGACAAGCAAAAATCTAGGTTGGGGAGAGTTTGATAAGTGCTTATTTTATGATTAAATTCATGACTCAATTAGACCCATTTTCTGAATAACTTAACTAAATTGATAAATAATTGAGCATGATGTTGATTATAAAGAAAGTATTAAGAAAAGAAGCTTGAAATGTAAAAATCAGTAAAGAAATTGTCAAAAGCCTTGAAGAAACAAAGAAACACCAGAGCATCAAGCAAGGACGCTTGAGCGTGGTACACTGCACGCTTGAGCGTGGAAGAAACAAAAGCTTACGCTGCCCATGCGCCCAAGCAAAATAATGAAGAACACACCAACAGCCTCTCACGCTTGAGCGTGAGCCCGAGCTCGCTCAACCGTGACTCCATGCATGACTGGCGCTCAAGCGTGACAATATGGAGCTCAAGCGTGACTCAATTGAAAGAGGAACAGCATCAGGATCATCTCACGCTCAAGCGTGGGAAGGAGCCGCTTGGGCGTGAACCCGACCCCGCTTGAGCGTGGCTTGAGCGTGACTAGAAGGAGCTCGAGCGTGACCATGCACATGAAGAGCGCTTGAGCGTGTGCTTTACACGCTTGAGCGTGACTAATGGATGACAAAGCCTCGCTTGAGCGTAGCTGAGAAGAAGTAAGCGTGAGCAACGTGAGGAAGGCCACGCTTGAGCGTGGTTAATTCAGCTTGAGCGAGAGACCATCAAACAGCATCAGAACCCTTCACGCTTGAGCGTAACCACTAAGCTCAAGCGTGACTCATACAGTATGGGATTTTTCAATTTAATATTCACCAATGGTGGGATGCCAACTCACCCACTTTCTTGTGTTTCTACAAGTCTCTGAAAGATGCTGCATGGGTTCTACGCAAGTGGGAAAGGGAAGCTGAACCTTGACTCCTATAAATCAAGCTGCAAACAACAAAATATCCATCATCCCTGTAATCCCCTGTATTTCCCTCATAATCCAACCTTTTCCATTATCTTTTGTATTTATATTTTGAGGGTGAAAATGCAAAGCATGAGTAACTAAACTCCCTTATGGGATTGGCTGTAATCCATTCAACACTGAAGTAATGCTGTTGTAAGTTTTTATTTAGTAATGGGATTTGATAAGTTTCTGTATTTCCTTCTGCGTTTAATGCCTGAAAGTACTTGATCACTATTTTCTTGTTTTAAGTTTTCTCAAGTATGCTGGGAAGTGACTTTTGAAAGCAGATCCGAAAGAAATACTTGTTGTGAGTAGGTAGCCAGGGATGGCGTCTAACGCAATAAACGTCAAAACAATCGATCGATAATGCTGGGATGATTTCAAAGTGACTGAGGGATCAACAGTTTGAAATCATTCTTATGAATTTTGTAGTCGAGGGATCGATACAAATGACTTTGATTGTGACGTAGAAATTATCTTTTTGATTTACTTATATAAAAACTTATGCAGCTTACAGAAGGTGAAGATGTGATGAAGCCAATCCCTGTTTTACAAAACTGATTTTTCCAACACTGTCATCTTTTGCAGAATTTCACTCTCTGTTATTTATTCACTTTCTTATTCAACATCATTCAAAACAAAACAAAAACCAAAACATTCTGCCAAATCAATTCAAAACTAAGATCTTCATTCTAACACCTCCTCAGTGGAACGACAACTATACTATATTACAACTTCTGTGTTTAAACTTGGCACATCCACTGCATTGAGTTCATATTATACAAACTTGATTCTCTTTCATTGAACTCTTCAGTCCAAATATCTCAGAAACTTACCATCAATGGGATGACCCGTATTTGTGGAAGTTGTGTAATGATCAGGTGATTTGAAGATGTATTCCTAATCATAAGATAGAATCAGTTCTTTGATTCTGCCATGCTTCACCAGTTGATGGACATTTTGGTCCACAAAGAACAGCAAGGAAGGTATTGGACTCTGGTTTATACTGGCCTACCATTTTTAAGGATGCATGGAAAACTTGTAACACCTGTGAGGAATGCCAAAGAGCTACTAATGCTATCACATGGCGTCAACAAATGCCTCAATAACCTATTTTGTTTTGTGAAGTATTTGATGTTTGGGCATTGGTTTTATGGGTCCATTTCCTCCATCCTTTGGTTTTACTTACATTTTATTGGCTGTAGATTATGTTTCTAAACAGGTGGAAGCTAAAGCCACCAGAACTAATGATGCTCGAGTTGTTGTAGATTTTGTTAGATCTCAAACTTTTTACAGGTTTGGCATCTCGAGAGCAATCATTAGTGATCAAGGAACACACTTCTGCAATAGGACCATGCAAGCTATACTTTGGAAGTATGGGGTTATTCATAGAGTCTCTACTCCATATCACCCCCAAACTAATGGACAGGCAGAAGTCTTTAATAGAGAAATCAAGAGAATCCTGGAGAAAATAGTACAGCCTAACAAAAAGCATTGGAGCAGGAAATTGGATGATGCTCTTTGGGCACATAGAACAGCTTTTAAAGCACCTATAGGAATGTCTCCCTATAGAGTTGTTTTTGGAAAAGCATGTAATCTTCCGATGGAAATTGAGTATCGTGCCTATTGGGCTGTAAAAGCTTGCAACTTAGCACTTGATCAAGCAGGTGAAGAAAGGAAATTGCAATTGAATGAGCTTGATGAGATCCGTTTGGCAGCTTATGAGAATTCAAAATTCTACAAGGAGAAAACAAGGAAATTTCAAGATAGCTCAATAGGTAGAAAGGAGTTTGCTGTTGGACAGAAAGTGTTACTGTTTAATTCTCAAATGAAACTGATGGCCGGGAAATTACGCTCCAAATGGGAAAGACCTTTCATTGTCACTAATATATTTCCCCATAGAGCTGTTGAGATAAAAAGTGAGAACTCAAATAAAAGCTTCAAGGTTAATGGACAATGCTTGAAGTCATTCTATGAAAATCCTTCACTTGTAGATGTCACAATGGAGGAGCATGCTCTGGGGGAACCACTTCTTGATCCCCCTTGAGGGAGTTTTTCTTAGCCATCTCTTTACTTTTTCATTTTATTGTCTTTTCTGTATGCTCTGTTTTACACTGAGGACAATGTATGATTCAAGTGTGGGGGTGAAACTGCTCTTTATTTTATTTTATGAATTGTTTTTATGTGTATTTTGTTTTGTGAATTATTTTTCTGTGTGAAAAAAAATATTTAAATAAAGGTTTTTGCGTGTGTTTTTGTTTTTAAATAGCATGTTTTATTGGAATTTTAGGATATGCATGAGTAATAGGTAATTTCTTTCATGTTTGATATAAGCTTAATGATATGTTATGATTTGAACTCAAGCATTTTTGGTATGTTAAGAATGACATGATAATTGAGAGATGATCATATATGATAGAATTATGCCTTGTGAGATTTTTGAGCCTTAAAACTTGATGGAAAACTTTAAACCATCTTAATTCTTTCATGTGTGATGTATTCCTGAATGCTTACATCTCAATCTTTGTCTTATTTCTTGATGATACTTTAAACTCATATGAATGTATTTGAAAGGACACAGACATTTTGTTCAATTAAGCCACTATCCATATAAGTTTACCATAAATAAATCATCTTTTGTTAGCCCTTTTGAGCCTTTTTAACCATTTCTTTGTTACAACTCAAATAAGCTATATACCTACTTAAAGAAAATGTTAGAGCTTCAGAATCAAGTCAAAAATAGGCAGTCAAATAAATGTGGGAGTGTGCTAAAGGGAGTCGTACCTCTTAGTTTAAGTATTATGCAATTGCATAAGAAAAAATATTAAAAAAAAATGATGATATTGATGATTACGACCAAATGTGATTAAAACAAATGTTTTACCTCATTATTTGCCTGTTAAATTAATTGCTCCATAATTTTTTATGGCATATCAAACTAATTACAAATCTTTACCTTGGCCACATTACAACCCTGATAAGCTCTGTCGATCTATACATGCATTTGTGTTGATTGTGGAATTGAGAAATTTGCGAAATTTATGGGACTGTCTATTTTTAGGAAATATTTGGAGTGTATACACAAACCCAAAACACTTGAGAGTTGATAGTATGTCTTGTGAGGTTCTGTCACTTATGATCTTCTTTTTAGTTTAATTTAATTCTCACATGCCTAAGTGTTTAGATGATTTTCATATATATCTTGATGCTCTGTATCTTGCATGTTGAATAACTTTTGTTTCTCTGTATATTCCTAAGATTTCATGACAAGCATGTCAATTCTGTGTGTTATTGTTTTCAACTTAATGTTTTCAATAAATTATGATACTTGCTTTTATTTTGATTTTGCCCGGGAGTGCAAAAGAATAAGTGTGGGAGTATTTGATGATGCATGATTTATCCTTAATTTCTTACTTTAAATGTGTATAAATTTCCATCACTTATTGTGTAATATATTGCATTTTAACACATTTTCATCATTTGAGCTTTATTTAATATTTAATTTGAAAATGAATGAAGGATTGATTTTTAATGGAAATAATGGAATCCTTATTTCTCTTATTTTGTAGTGAATGATTGAGCTTGTAATTCAAAAAGATTGACCAAGAATCAAGAGGGAGAAGACACAAGTGATTACATGTTCAAAAAGGGTCAATAAAGAAGAAAATAAGAGAAGAATAGGGTCAAGAATCAATTCCCAACATCCATGAATCGATTCCTACATAAAACAAAGCCCAGGAAGTGAAAATGAAAGTTGGGAATCGATTCCCCATAGATATGAATCGATTCCTCACAAACATGAATCGATTCATGTGATGTTTTTGACGCAATTTTCAACTGAATGAATCAACTCCCGCATGAAATCACGGATGGAATCACGGAGGAAAATCAGGAATGTTTTCTGGCATTACAAAAAATAGGAAAACATCACTACGCAATTTACGAAAGCACTACATGGAATGAAATATTTTATTGTAACAGAAGCCTTTCTTGAACGCTATAAATAGAGGAGAATGAGAGGCTTCAGAACACATCTTTACTTCATACTTCTCTCTTAGTTCCTTCTCCGTTCTTTCTTTCTTTTAAGCATCAGAGGAAGGCTTCTGGAGGAGTTCTTCTATTCCGAGTTCGGTCTTTCTTATTTTTAGTTTATTTTAATTATGGAGGGCTAAAACCCCTAGATTGATTTTCTTGGAAAATATTGTAATATAATTTTGAGGTTCTTGCTTTTAATATAGTATGCTTTTATTATTGTTAATTTCTTTATAATCTTACTCTGCTTATTTAATTCCATTTTGTTTAATTAAATTTGTATGCTTAATCGGTTTAGTTATACAAATGGAATAAAATAAGATTTATATTAAAATGGACTAAGGAAATATGCATGCTTAATGAATATTTTCATAATCACTTTTAATAATTATGGTTTGCTTAATTCTATAATTTGAGCATAGATTATGTATGTAGGCGATGTTCTTACATATGCTCAATAATTCCTAAATTTTACGATCTTGACTCCTTTTGCTTAATTAGGATGCTTGATTAAAATATTTATTTTTAAATGAAAGTAAAGGAATTGTGAATTGAAAAAGACGCTTAGTTGATTAATTCAAATTGAGCTAAGAAATCAACATTAATGAAAGTGTACAAATTATTTTTAGTGAACCAAGGATAAATTTAATTACAATACTCCAAGAAAATCAATCACTTGTGATTTATTTTTCTAAGTTTTATATTTACTCTATTTTAATTTTAATTGTAATAATCAATCCAACCCCCCGGCCCCCCAAAATATTTTTTGTATGTTTGTTAATTTTTGTTTGTTAAAAAGATTAATTTTAAACTTGATTTTCCTAAATTTTTGCGTTGATCTTCAAGAGAACAACCTAGGTTGACACCCTAGCACTACATTAATTAATTTTAATGTACTAATTTGACGGTACCATGACAGAAACACATCAATGACATATGGAAATTGTTCCAAGAACTCAACCCCCTTAGCATGTCTCTTGTTCAACTTATGTTGCCCTTTAATAAATTTTAGTGATTGGTGATCACTATGGATGACAAACTCTTTTGGGATCAACTAATGTTCCTAAGTTTAAAGGGCTCTAATCAATGCATAGAACTCTTTATCATATGTGGGATAATTGAGGGTAGCCCCATTAAGCTTTTCACTAAGCAATGAGGTAACCTTCTTGCAAAAGGACAGCTCCTATACCCATATTTGAAGCGTCACACTTAAGCTCAAAGGTTTTTGAAAAATTTGGAAGTGCAAAAATTACAGCATGAGTGAGCTTCTCTTTGAGATCTAGAAATGCTTTCCCTTGCCTTGGCCCCCACACAAAAGCAACATTCTTTTTCACCAACTCATTTAAAGGGGGGGCTAAAGTAGAGAAATCTTTCACAAATCTCCTATAAAAACTTACTAGACCATGGAAACTTCTTACTTCACTCACATTTTTAGGTGTTGGCCAATCTTGGAATGCCTTTACTTTGGAGTGATCTACCTCAATACCCTTAGAACTTACTACAAATCCAAGGAATACAATGTTATCCATGCCAAAAGAACATTTTTCAAAATTTGCATAGAGATTGTTTGTTCTTAAGGCAAGCATAACTTGTTTGAGATGGTTTAGATGAGAGGTCATGGTCTTTGAGTAAATCAAAATATCATCAAAGTAAACCACAACAAAATGCCCAATGAATTCCCTCAAAACATGATTTATGAGTCTCATGAAAGTACTTGGTGCATTAGTCAAGCCAAAAGGCATAACTAACCACTCATATAATCCAAGTTTGGTTTTAAAAGCGGCTTTCCATTCATCTCCTTCTTTGATTCTTATTTGGTGATAGCCACTTTTACGATCAATCTTGGAAAATATAGTAGAACCACTAAGCTCATCAAGCATATCATCAAGTCTAGGTATTGGATGCCTATACATGATGGTTATGTTGTTTATGGCTCTACAATCCGTACACATTCTACATGAACCATCTTTTTTAGGAACTAGTAAAATGGGTAAAGCAAAAGGGCTTAAACTTTCTCTAATCCATCCCTCAAATAGTAGTTCATTCACTTGGTTTTCTATTTCTAGGCTTTCCTTAGGGTTGCACCTATATGCGGGTCTATTTGGAAGACTAGTACTAGGGATTAAGTCTATTTGATGCTCAATGCCCCTAATAAAAGGTAAGCCTTTTAGGATATCCTTAGGGAAGAGGTCTTTGAATTCATTTTAGATGTTTTGAATCCCTTTGGGCAAAGGAGAAGGAGAAGAGCCCATTGAGCATAAAGAAGTGCTATGTGTTTAGCTACATGATCAAGCATTGTTTATGAAAACATAGCATGTTTCACATCATATTTATTGGCCAAAAGATTGGTTCTAGAGTCATCATAAATGACAACTTCTTTTCCTTTATCCTTTTTTTTGTTTTTCTTATGTTTTTCTAAATGATTAGAAGAAGAAGATCCTAACTCTCTATCTCTTTTAAGCTTCATTTTTAGTTGATCTTTAGCTACTTGTTGTGGAGTTAGGGGTGTAAAACTATCTTCTTGCCATCTAATTTGAAGGTGAGGGTGTTAGTGAACCCTTCATGGATGACCTTCCTATCAAATTGCCACGGTCGTCCTAATAAGATGTGAGTTGCCTCCATAGGTACTACATCACAATTGATTTTATCTTAATATGTGCCTAGGTGAAGTTGATTTAGACTTGCTTATTAACTAACATTTCTCCCTTTTCATTTAACCATTGCAATTTATAAGGTCTAAGGTGATCTATTAATTCTAAGCCCATCTTATTTACTAATCTTTGGCTTACTACATTTTCACAACTCCCACTATCTACAATGAGAGAACATAGTTTGTCATTTATGTAACATCTTATATAAAAGATGTTCTCTCTTTGTGTAGTGTCATCTAGTTATCATGACTACCAAGTAATCTTCTAATCATGTAAAGCTCACCATCATCCCCTAGTATATGCTCACTATCATAGGAATCACTACTTGAGTCATCACTTGATGTGTGATTATCAGAATCAGACTCTAATTGACTTGAGTAGGTTCCATTTGTTTTTAAAATCATAGTTCTTTTTGTTGGACAGTCGGAAGCAATGTGACCTTTACCAAGACATTTAAAACATTTGATGGTAGAAGATCTAGAGGATTATGGTTTAGATGTGGATTCATGCTTATCTTTTTGGTTTCTAAAAATTTCGCCATTCTTATGCAACTCACTTAGAATTTTGGAAGAGGAAGTGCCCACTCCCTTCTCCCTAGGGTTTCTCTCAAACCCATCCTTATTTTCTTGACCTACCCACTTAGACTTATAGGCTTTATTCTCCCTACTATAGGATTCTCTCTCTTTAAATTGGTTCTCTACCTTAGTGCATTGGTGTAGTAACTCTTCTATATCAACATGAGGAAGGAGTTCTACCCTATTTTTGATATTGCTATTGAGGCCATGTAAGAACCTATGCATCAAGGTTTCTTCATCTTCTTCTAGATTGGCCCTAATCATGGCTATTTCTAAGGCTTTGTAGTAATCTTCTACAATTTTTGAGCTTTGGGTGAGTCTATTTAGCTTTGCTAATAGCTCCCCTCAATAATAATTAGGAATATATCTTTTTCTTAGAAGGGCTTTTAAATCTACCCAATCATCTATGGGTAGAAAGTCATCTCTCTTCCTCTCCTTACATATTTGAGTTCACCAAACTAAGGCATAATTTTAGAATGAAAGAGTTACAATTCTAACTTTCTTTTCTTCTTTTATTTGATGAGAGTTAAACAATTGCTCAACCCTCATCTACCATTCTAGGTAAGCCTCAACATCATTCTTACCAATAAAGGGGGGGGGGGGGGTTCTAGTTTTACTTCTCTTAAGCCTAAGTCTTCTCTTTTATGTTCATGGTGTCTTCTATGTCTAGGCTCATCCCCACTATCACTATTGTTATGTCTTTGATTTCTATGTCTAGTTCTAGGGTTCTCATTATGCTCTAGGTTAGTTAACCTATTGTTGATGTTATTCAAACTATCCATTATATTATGAAGCATAGATTTGTTCTCCCTATCACTATAAGACATCTTTTAAGGTTGTCAAAGAAATGAAAACAAGGTTGTAAAGAATCTAGTCGAGGATGCTTGATGCAAGGCAAGTATTAGGAAACACACAACAATCCTAAAATACAAGTACTAGGTTTCTATCCTAAGGGGAACAAGAACCTAAGTTGTCTTGTACTGGGTTGGATCCTAGATTGTAGTACTATGATTAGTTATGCAAGACCTAGGTTGTCTTTACCTATGTTCCTTATGAGAATCCTAGGTTGTAACTAATCAAGTAACTAACCCTAGACAAGGCTAACAAATTCAACTAATAAAGTAGTTATCTAACAAAATTAGTTCAACTAACTAACTAACACCTAACAAACCCTAACTAGAATTAGTTATTAACAAACCCTAACTAGAATTAGTTATTTAGTTATGGTAGTTGTAACTAGATCTAACAACCCTAACTAAACCCTAACTAACAACTAATTTCAGTTATGATATTAGTTATGCCAACTAAGAATTCGGTTAGGATTAGTTATGACAACTAGAATTAGTTCCAACTACTAACTAATTAACCAACTTACTTAAGACAAGTAACTAACTAACAAAATTTAGTTAAGACCAACAACTAACTAACTACTTCCAGTTTGAACCAATTAACTAATTAACAAATACTTAAATGCACATGCTACTAAAAGCTAGACGAAATTACTAGAGGAAATATTAAGATTCCAAATTCCAATGTCCAATGGGTGTCCAAAATACAAGACAAAATTCCTACTACAAAATTTCTAAGAATTTAAATTTTCCTAAGCTTCTAATTAGTACAAGGATTTTGCTTCCTTTACAATGGTCTTCAAAGCCTTCATTTGGGATGTAAAAGCTCCACCACACCTACAAATAACACAAACCAAAGCTCCACACGAAATTGGTTAGGGTAAAATAGAAACAAAATTCAAAACCTCACAAGTGTCTCTCTCAAGTGTATCCCTTCTCTTAGGAATCAAGAGACTCAAGCAATTTCCACACCAATCTCAAGTGTCTTAAGATGCTACCCGCCTTTGGTATTGAAAAAAGTTATCTTGGATTTTTGAAGGGAAGAAAACTCAAATAACAAAACTTAAGAAAGAATGAAGACAAAATAAAAAATGGTAAATTTGAAAAAGCTACTCAATTGGATTCTTTTTGGATTTTTGATTATGACAAGACCAAAGCAAGAAAAAGTTCAAATGAATGAAGGCACACTAATAGATTTCGAAATTATAGTGTGACAAAACAAGACAAATAAACAACTAAAAATGCAAGAATAAAAGTGAAGGAAAACCTAAGCCTAGAAACTCTAGAATTGCACTACTAAGCAAGCAAGTCCAATTGAAAAGTATGTAATGTATTAACTAGCACAACACTTCTTTATGGCTTTGAGATTTTGAAAATTAAGACTCATAGTATGGTGTTTCACTTTTCAACTTTGTTAAAGAAGAACTTTCAAGTATTTCTTTTGGTACCTTTTTACTTTTGGTCTTTAAGGTTTTCTTTTTTCTTTTTACTTTTGGCTTTTGTCTAGTTTTTTCTCTTTTCTTTTTGCCTTTTTACCAATTTGCAAATCCAACACCATTTTTTATGTCAAAACCGAATACACTTAGCTAGTATACCAATTCAATTGTTACTCTTTTGCCTAGGGAAGATTGTGCAACCTACTTCCACTAATAGAATGGAAGATGAATGACTTTTTTTGACAAATTTTTCTTTTACAACAATCAATATGCAAACCAAACTTTAATGTGTCCTAATGTGCTTGAAATTGAAAAAATTAACCTAGAAGAACTAAGATTGGATTACTAACAACCTATAAGATGAGCCAACTTTTGGAGGGCCTTAAGGTGAGGCCTCCTACACACAAGGGTTGGAACCTTTTGGGAGTTGATCAAAGATGCTCAAATTAACTCCACCCATATGATTTTAGCACACTAATTGGTTGAAGCAACAACAAATTTCTAGAACAGTAGAAAAAGGTTCCAAATGGCACACACAAACACCTATTTGGCTCTAACTTTCAACAAACTAATAACAACCACTCTAACAACTCAAAACTGAATCATACAAGTGCCTAACTCAGAATTTTGAAAGCCTAAACATGACCAAAGACATACCAAATTCAAAACTTAAAAGAACAATATGCAAAAAATTGAAGGACAAGAAAAACTATCACAAAAACTCAAAAGAACTACAACTTTTTATGGTTTTTGTTTTATCATGGCATCAACAACTCACTAACATATAACAAAATTGAAAACTAACCAACCAAGAGAATTTAAAACCGAATTGAAACAAGGAAGAAGAAGTAAGAAAGAACCTCCTAAGCTCAAATTGATACCAAATGATGTAGGAGTTTCTTCTAATCTCCTTAAGAGGGGATGGATCTAGGATCTTTCCTTCTTGAACCTTCAAGCCAATGTAGTATTCTTCTCTTTAAGTGGGAAACCAAAACACAAAGGGAGAAAACTCTAGAGAAGTGGACGGAATTTAGAAGTAGAAAGAGATAGAAATGAAAGGGAAAAAGGTGGAAGGGAAAAAGGAAACGAACGGAATGGGAAAGGATGGTTTGGAGGCCAGTCCCAAGAAAGGGAGATAAGTCCAATCCCATCACCAAGGAGGGAGAGACCCCTTGGATAAGAGCTTGCAAGAGCCTCACAAATCCTAGAGAAAAGGAGGAGAATCTCTCACTAAAAAGTTACACTCAAGGTGTCAAAATATCAAAATGAATTAATGTGTGTCATTTTACAAAAGGAGAAGCCTTTATATAGGCTTAGGGGATTTCAGCTAAGGCATAGAAATGTGCTTGGCTAAATGGATCCTAGGCCCAAATCTAAGAATTAGGAAAGGAGATGGCCTATACATGGCCCAATATGAGAGTACATGGCCCTAAAGTGACCAATTGGCCTAGTAAGGCCCAAATAAAGCCTAAATGACTAGAGAATCTAATTCTGACTTATATTACAAGATGAATACAAATAAATCCTCAAGGTATCTCCATTGGTCTTGGGCTCATTAAACAAAAAGATGAAGGAAGATAGGGCTTTATGGATGGTCTCCTTGCTTTTCTTGGACTTGGCCCTTGTGAGGGGCCCTTTGTAAGCCTTTAGTCCTTTGTCTAAGATGGTGTGTGGGTTCTCCCTTATGATGTCCTCATTAGTCTACCTAGTGGAACCCCTAATATCCCACATAGACATCGTATGATATGCCATGGATGCAATGCAATATAAATCAAATGCATTCTCACACTATGCATCCAAAAGGCCACTCCACCATCAATAATTCATCACCAACACTTAGTAGAACTCTATATACTCATCATTCTTAACCATCACCAATATTCATTGGATTTCATGCACATAACTAGTTAGTGACAATCATAACTCATCAATTCACATATCATTTAATGTTCAGTAACATTGAAATCAATACAGTCATGGTTCCAAGCCATTAATAACAACTCTTATTAATCATGAGTCAATTCAACATCATAATCATCATCCCACAAGCATAAGCCACATAACACCATTCACTCTAAATGCATTTCAATTAAGTAATCATCAAATCACTCATCCAAGCCAAATTAGCATAACACCACCATATATACACACCTGTAATGGATGAAATCAAGCATTTAGAGATGTTACCCCTTCCTACCCCAAGAGAAGTAGAGATCAACGCGGCCCGAAGATCCCATCTCATCGATGGGGTTGTTTCCTACACTATACAATATACCACATAATCAATTTCTATTCAACTACCAAGATTCAAGTGCTCATAATTAACTACTTGTTGTTTTATGTCACGTTAATCCTCAAACCTCATTTATCTCATTTCCTCCACCATAACCACCATGGGTTAGGTGCCTAAATTTATTATTATGCATTTAAAGTTAAGCTCATTCATGGGTTTCCATATTAATTGTTTCCAACAACCATTCTCAATCACTTAATCTCATTAATGGCCATCCACCATCAAAGTTGCCATCTCACCTCATTAACTACATTCTCCTAACATCAATAAATACTTTTTTACCCATATTTTACATTTCCCCTAAATTATAGGGTTAGGGTTTCATTGAAAGCCAACAACCATCATCAATGTTCATTATTTCCCATCATCTTCCATGCCATTTTCGTATACCACATTATGCCCTCATAAAACCCATATTAAATACACCCCACCTTTGGGTTTCATATCATAAATGCCTCTCCTAGATAATCCATACACATTTAACACTCTCCCAACAATCTAACCTCATAACCAAGGGCTTAGAGCTCAAGAAAATGGAGAGGAATCCTTACCTCAAGCCAAGCAAAGAGAGCTCCAAGAATAGGAGAAGAAGTGCACGAAAATAAGAGGGAGAGGGAGAGCTTCAAAGCACCATTGTCATCTCCTCCAAGCTTGAAGCAACCAAAAATGGAAGAAGGAGGAAGGGCACACCACACTTGGGTCTTGGAGAATGGAAGAAGAAGAAGAAGAGTGGGAGATGAAGAAATAAAGAGAAATGGAGTATAGAAGGAGAAGGAGAAGCAACGTGAAGTGAAGGGGGAGAATAGGGGTTTTAGTGTTTTATTTTAACCCATCACTTAAAGTTCTCCGTTTTAAATCAAATAGGATCTCCGTTTGGGCTCAATACTTATTCCAAATATATATTCAGATTCCCAATAATATTATTAACAGCCCTGACCAACGGTACCTCAATCGGAGATACTTGGTCCGACACCCATATTTTAATCGAGTATAGTTTTAGCTTAAAAAGCCCTAATAAATTATGAATAATCCCCAAAAATCTTAATTTAATTATTTTCAACATTTTGGGATATTATTTTACACAATATAATTATTTAGTATTTATTCTTCATATTTAATCATATTTAATTCTTCATGACCAATTTTGACACCAACTTATATACATCATTTGTGACGTGTGGCCATCGGCCACACCCAAAAATTCCCAAAAACGAGAGTTATGTGCGTAAATGTGTCTCACTTGTTTTGAGGCATTTTTGTGCAACTCAAGGGCCTATTATTAATAGAATTAGCCTATTCCAATTTCTACAAGTCACAAATCATTAATTAAAGCTATTGGAATCATTACGTACTATCAAAATCTCATAAAACTCATTTGGATCCTATTGGTTCCTCAATTATGCATAAAACCATGAAAATTCATCATATACCTCATGCCAACATCATTCATTCAACATTCTAACACCCTACTCACATTCCCATTCATACACAAGACTCATATGCATTGTTATAAACATAAACCTCATGGTATCAACATCCATCCATTAACATGGCATATAATCCTTCAATTTACAATCAATCTCATCCATTGTTAGGGTCATTACTAAAATTTAGCCATTTAAAAACACATAGGTCTAATTTTTACACATGACCCACAAATCAAGATTCATGACCAACCAATTATCATGCACAAAATAACTATCTAAACTTATCAAGTGATTTACAAAAGATGCCGGCCAAGGCTCACACTTTCTTTCCATATTTACCTTCACCATTATTCACCCTCCAAAAGAGTAGGATTTTCATCATACCTACATCAAACTTTAAAATGGCCACTAGGAGGTGAGTAAAATATATCAAATGATTCAAAATCATACATTATGATGAAACATATACATGTGTACATAATATATATCTCTCAAGAAGCATCGTAAGCTTCATTCACACATCATCTCATTCCATTTTAACATCATACATATCCAAATCATTATATCCATAACTCACACATCAAAATCATGGCATTCTCAATAAAGGTCATTATCCACTCAATGTTAGTACCACAATATCTTCCTTCTTTATTTAACAATCATCCATCGCCACCATAAGCTACCAACTAGGCATATCTTTGTCTATATGCAAATGCTCTTATAGCTAATGCATATGCACAAAGAAATGAATAACAATTAAGGATCTGTCTGGGGAAACAATATCATATCAAATGTGGGTCAAGCATTGGTGTGCTATTACGCCCTTACTACAGAAGTAAAAGTTTACATTAACATCTCAAATCATGCATGGTTAACATTACTCTTTTACTGATACCAAACCGCTATAACCCATATGTAGCACTAGTCACCCTGTGACTTGTGGATTCAACAACATGGCCTCACTTGCCATAAGTGCTACGGGCCCCTCCTGAACACACATCGAGAGGGCAGTGTCCTATCGGGACACCGAGGTTACTTGCTCACCATAGAGCCATACACCACTGGGCCGGCCACATAGGGTGCCTCGTCACCAAACTAAGGGCAGCTTTGTGATTCCAAGAATCAGTAGGGAACAACCACATAATTTTACCCATGCACTGGGCCGCCCTCCCACTGGGCCCACCTATTGGAACCCCTAACATTCCACATAGACAACGAATGATATGCCATGGATGCAATGCAATGTAAATTAAATGCATTCTCACACAAATGTATCCTAATGCCACTCCACATTCACAATTTACCACTACACTTAGTGAAACTCCATATACTCGTAATTCGCAAGCATCACTAACATTCATTGGCTTTCATATAAGTATCTAGCTAGTGGCAATCACAATTCATCAATTCACATATCATGGGATATTCAATAACATTGAAATCAATACAATCATGGTCCCAAACCATTAACAACAACTCTCATTAATCATGAGTCAATTCAACAACATAATCATCATTTGACAATCATAAGCCATATAACACCATTCACTCCAAATGCATTTCAATCAACTAATCATTAAATCATTCATCCAAGCCAATTTAGCATAACACAACCATATACACACATCACTAATGGATGAAATCAAGCATTTAGAGATGTTACCTCCTCCTACCTCAAGAGAAGTAGAAATCAACGCGGTCCAATGGTCCCGCCTCATCGATGGGGTTGTTTCCTACATTATACAATATACCACACAATCAACTTTTATTCAACTACCAAGATTCAAGTGCTTATATTTAATTACTTGGTGTTTTATGTCATTTCAATCATCAACCTCATTTATTTCATTCAACCCACCACAACCACCATGGGTTCGATGTTTCCATTCATTATTATGCATCTTCAATGTTATACTCATTAATGGGCTCCTACATTAATGGTTCCCAACAACCATTATCAACCATTCACCATCATTAATTATTATTACGTATCATAAATAACATCTCCCATTAATAATAAATGTATAACACCCACATTTCATATTCCCCTAATTTACAAAGCTAAGGTTTCATCAAAACCACCATCATTAATGTTCATCATTTTCCATCACAATAATTGCCATTTTCATGTACCGCATTAGGACCTCATAAAACTCACATTAAATGCACTCCACCTCAGAGTTTTCCACCATAAATGCCTCTCTATTAACATACCCATATGCATTGAACTCTCTCCCAACAATTATTACCCAAAACCTAGGGCTTAGAGCTCAAGAAATTGGAGAAGAATCCTTACCTTAAGCCAAGCAAAGGGAGCTCCAAGAATGGGGAAGAGGAAAAATGAAAATTGAGAGAGTAAGGAGAGGAAGGAGCTCCAAGCTACAATCTCCACCATCAAGCCAATGGAAAATGAAAAATGGAGGAGGAACAGCACACTACCCCCTTTTGGGTTTTTAGAAGAAGAAGAAGAAGATGATGATGAGTAGGAAATAGAAGTGAATAGGAAAGGAGAGTGTTTGCAAAAGAGGGAGAAGGTCACATGAATTAGATGGGAAAAGATAGGTTTATAGTTTTATTTTAACCCCCTTCATTAAAGCTTTTCCATTTTATAACTTACAGGATCTCCATTCGGGCTCAATACTTTATCTAAAAATTATTCCGAATATATCCGGACTCCCAATAATATTCTTAACAGCCCTGACCAATGGCACCTCAATCAGAGATACTTGGTCTGACACCCATATTTTAATCGGGTCTAATTTCAGCTCATAAAGCCCCAATAAATTATGAATAATCCCCAAAAATCTTAATTTAATTATTTTCAACATTTTAGGATATTAATTTACTCGTATATAATTATTTAGTATTTATTCTTCATATTTAATCATTTATATAAAGTTAGGGATGTTACAATCCACCCACCTTAAAAGAAATTTCGTCCCTGAAATTTACCAACCTGATTCGAATATCTCAAGGCGTCACTTCCGCATATCGTCCTCACGTTCCCACGTGGTAATTGTTAGTCCTCAAATTTACAATAAATTTGTTAATAAAAATTGTATCAAAAATAATAAAAATTAGTTTAATTTGTTAGAAATTTAGGTTTTAACTATAATAAATAGATGATATTGGATTAGCTGCCTTGATCAATTTTATCTAGTTTTGCAGTGAAAAATTAAAGAATTTAAACAGAAAATTCAAGAACTGGAGAGTTGACGCATAGCATCAACCCCACACGTAGCGTGGGAAGTTCTGATGCTGACGCAACGCATCACATCCACGTGTAGCGACAGAAGCTACGTGGACTCCACTTCCAGGTGGCCAAGCACTCTGCCAAGTGGCCCATAATTGGCCAACCCACCAACAGCTAATGTCGAAACGCTATTGGGAGACAGAGACCATATTGTCTGAGCATTATTTAATTAAATTATTCTTAATCATTGCCACTTAATCATGCGTTTAATGGAGGCTGAGTCAGGAACCTGACGCTACACGTCTGGACCCTTCCTCAGCCCTATAAATAGGCCACTTCTAAGACATTCAAGGATCCCATTTGATTCCATCTGATCCCATTCTAAAAATTCAGAACTTCATTCCTCTCTTTTTACTCGAGTTGTGAGTGTTCTTTTGTGAGTTTGTAAGTCTAGAGTATTTTTAGATACTTGAGAGTGTTGTGTAGCATTGAGAGTTTTTGTATCGTGAAGTGTTTCCACGCCTTCGTTTATGTTGGAATTTGGTGAATCAATCTATTATATGATGTTATGATTATGACCTCTACATGTTTATGATTCAACTACCATGTTAGTATTTCAATCTTTTATTAGTGTGAATATCAAACGGGAGAATGATTTTCATGCATATTGAAACTTGTTTTATTAGTGTGAATGTCAAATGGAAGAATGATTATTCATACCGAATTAATATCTGTTTTAATGAAATTAAAAGTTGAAATACCCTTAATATGCCAATTACTACGAATAGAATTAGTGATTATTGTTGTTATAAGGCCAGGACTTAATGCAAGTTTTTAATAAGAAAGCTCACGAGGGATCAGACTTTACGGTGACTACTTAGACTTTATATCATGAGGGATCGGTTATAATGACTTTAAGCTATAATGACATGAACTTGATAATTAAATATGTATGTTTGTAATCATTTCATTATATTTTAGTATGAGGATCCTAATTCCAACATAATTTGTAAATCTATGTTTTTACCTTAAGTATCTGAGTTATTCTGAATTACATCTTAACTTTCTAGATAGATTTTATCTTTACCATCTTTTTACCTTATGAACAAATCAATCATCAAATTCTATGAATATTATATAAATTGTTTATAAATCATTTTTTTGTGAATAAGTTTTGATAAATTTACCATAGTAAATAAGAATTACTATAAATAACTGAACATTCAATCCTTGTGGGAACGATATCTAAATTTGAAAACTATAAACGATTGGTGCGCTTGCCAATTAAAAGACCCAATAGTATTTTAGGGCCTAACAAGTTTTCTGGCGCCGTCACCGGGGATTGAATTGATTCAGTAAAATCGTAAATTTTTAATTACTATGATAAATTTTTTTTACCTTAGTTATTTTTTAAAATTTTTATTTATTTATTCATTCATTTACTTTATTTTCAATTATTTATTACACTAATTTTTTCTATTTAGTTTGTTTATGTAAACTCGATCTTCTGCAGGGAAAGTGTTCTTTGATCCTGAGATCGAAAAGTTTGTAAAGAAACTCAAAGCTTTAAAATCTAAAAAAACAAAAACTTCTTCTTTGACTTCATCTATTTTTTGAAAATTTTGAAAAATCTAATATGGCTGCTGAACAAAGAAGAACATTGGGATAATTTGCTGCTATCAATGGTCCATCTCATGTTTCGAGGATGTACCAAGGACCTATTGCAGCTGTTGAGATTAAACCAGCTACTCTTAACATTATTCAAAATAATCAATTTGCTGGTTTAAATAATGAGGAACTATATGAACATTTAACTATTTTTTATGCGTTATGCAACACAATTGGTTTCAAACCCAATCAAGAAGAATCTGTTTACATGAGATTGTTTCCTTTTTCTTTGATTGGGAAAGCTAAAGAATGGTTTAAATCTTGTCCATCGGTAGTTTTACAAATTGGTCTGATATTGAAACAAAATTTTTGGAAAGATTTTATTCACCTTCATAATATTTTGAAGCAATGACAACCATACATTGTTTTTCACAAAATCACGATGAATCACTTGGTGAAGCATGGGAAAGATTCAAAGCACTTCTTAGGAAATGTCCAAACCATAATTTGGATGATGCTGAGAAGGTAAGAATCGTTTATCATGGTTTATTGCCTCAGTTCAAGATGATGTTAGATACATGTGTAGGTGGTTCTTTAATGAAAAAAACTGTTGAAGAAGTAATATCAATCATGGAGTCTTTGTCAACCAGTGACCGTCAAGCAAAGCATGAAAGAGGTAGTACACCAAGGAAGCTAGGTATGCTTGAGATGGGAGTGAATGATGCAGTTTTAGCTCAGCAAAGATTGCTAACACAACAAATAAAGACAATGAGCAAACAATTGGAAAAACTTAAATTGCTCAAGTATCATCACCACCACCCGCTCAATTGAAACAATGTGTGCATTGTATGGGTGAACAACCATGTGGTTATTGTGCCCCAGATAAAAATGATCAAGAACAAGCCAATTTCCTGATTCACCAAAGAATAGCTTTAGATACTTTTCCTATCAATCTTGGTAATTCTTTTCCTAACAATTACCCGTAGGGTTGGCAGAATTAGAATCTTGACTGGAAACAAGATGTTGGACCTTCCAACAGACCTCCTAACAATCAATTCAAACAACAACAACCACAATCTGATCAAACAGCAAGGCTAACTAAAATAGAGGAATCTGTCCAATAATTGCTATAATATATGCAAACAAATGAGACCGCACGTAAAGCGTCAGATATGCAATTGGAACAATTAGCAAAAGAAGTAGCCAACATGAAAAGCTCTAGTTTTTCTGCAAATACTCAAAATCCAAGAGAGCAATCTAAGGCTATTTTTACAAGAAGTGGTAAAGTTGTAGGAAATGACTATAAAGAAAGTGAAGAAGAAGAGAAAAAAGAAAAGAATGAATAATAAGAAGAAGAAAAAGAAAAGAAAGAGAAAGAAAATGAAGAAAAAATGAAAAAGATGATGAAAATAAAAAACAAAAAAATCAAAAAAATAAAAAACAAAAAATCAGTATTTGGGTCAGACACCTCCAGTTAAGGATCTACCTTATCCACATGCATCATCAAAAAAGGATAAGGAAAAGGAATACAAAAGATTCCTTGAAATCTTCAAGCAATTACACATAAACATTCCATTTTCTGAGGCATTGGAACAGATGCCAACCTATGCAAAGTTTATGAAAGAATTGCTTACCAAAAAGAGGAGGTATAATGAGTAAATTATTGAACTTGAAGCAGGTTGCACTGCTATTTTGCAATATAACATGCCAGAAAGTCAAAAGACCCTAGAAGTTTCACCATTCCTGTCTCCATTGGAGGTGTAAATATTGGGAAAGCCTTGTTAGACTTAGGGGCTAACATTAATCTAATGCCTCTAAGTATGATGAAGTGAATTGGTGATCTTGATCCACAAAGAATGAAAATGACTCTATAATTGGCCAATAGATCAATCAAGAGACCCTACGGTATTATGGAAGATGTACTTGTAAAAGTTGACAAGTTATACTTTCCTATTAACTTTGTGGTTTTAGATATGGAAGAGGATGCTGAAGTCCCCCTGATCCTGGGAAGGCCATTTATGAAGACTGCTAGGGTGCTTATTGATGTAGATAATGGGAAACCGAAAGTAAGAGTACATGATGAAGAGGTGAACTTTCATGTTTTCAAAGCCATGAAACATCCCAACTCAAAATAAGACTGTTTTAAGGTGGATGTTCTTGACGAAGTTTGCCTTTCTATATCCAAAGGTATGTCAATTTCTGACCCTTTAAATAAGTTATTAACTAACTTTGTGGAATGTTTGAGTAAAGAAGAAGATAGACAGATGGATAGGTATCTTGAAGACCTTGATCAAGGGAAAGAGATTTCCCCTGAATCAAGAAAAATTGAAGAGATTTAAGAAGTACCTGTTGAAGAAATCCAGAAGCCTGAATTGAAAGTGCTACCTTCCAACCTAAAGTACATCGTTTTAAAAGAAGGTAATCAAAAACTAGTAATTATTAGTAATTTGTTAAGTGCAACAAAAGAATAAAAACTGGTTGAAGTGTTGAAAAGAAATCAAGAAGCAATCAGATGGACACTTGAAGATCTGAAAGGTATAAGTCCATCATACTGCATGCATAAGATTTTGTTGGAGGATATTTTAAACCTGTTGCTCAACTTCAAAGGCGCTTCAATCCAACCATGAAATAGGTAACCAAAAAAAAGGTTTTGAAATTGCTGAAAGTAGGTATTATCTATCCTATTTTTGATAGTGCATGGGTAAGTTCTGTACAAGTTACTCCAAAAAAGGGTGGTATAACAGTAATTATTAATGATAAAAATGAATAAATCCCAACAAGAAATGTCCCAGTTGGAGAATGTGTATTGATTATAGAAAATTAAATCAAACAATAAGAAAAGATCATTTTCCACTCCCTTTTATGGATCAAATACTTGAAAGATTATCTGGATATGCTTACTATTGTTTTCTTGACGGACACTCTAGATATAATCAAATTGCTGTTAACCCTCTTGATCAGGAAAAGACTGCTTTTACATATCCTTTTGGCATATTTGCTTATAGAAAGATGTCATTCGGATTGTGTAATGCACTTGCTACTTTTCAGAGATGCATGTTTGCTATTTTTGCAGATCTAATTGAAAAGAGCATTGAGATTTTCATGGATGATTTCTCAATCTTTGGGAATTCATTTGAATCATGTCTAACCAACTTGGACACCATACTGAGGCGGTGTATTGAAACAAATTTGGTGCTAAATTGGGAGAAATATCACTTCATGGTGAAAGAAGGAATTGTACTTGGTCATAAAATTTCTTCTAGAGGTATTGAAGTAGACCAAGCCAAGATTGAGGTAATCTCTAAACTCCCACCCCCTGTAAATGTAAAAGGTATTAGAAGTTACTTAGGACATGCTGGATTCTATAAAAGGTTTATTCAAGATTTTTCAAAAATTGCTAAACCTTTAACAAATCTTCTAAATAAAGATGTTGAATTCAAGTTTGATGAAGCGTGTCTTAAAGCTTTTAATTCCTTGAAAGAGAAATTGGTTTTTGCCCCTGTAATTGTTGCTCCTAATTGGAATTTACCCTTTGAACTTATGTGCGATGCAAGTGATTATGCTATAGGAGCAGTTTTAAGTCAAAGATATGAAAACGTTTTTAGGGTTATACACTATGCTAGTAAAAATTTAAATGAAAATCAAATAAATTATACAACTACTGAAAAAGAATTACTAGCCATAGTGTATACCTTAGAAAAATTTAGATCATACTTGATTGGTTCAAAAATAATTGTTTTTACTGATCATGCTGCAATCAAGTACCTTTTGACCAAGACTGATTCTAAACCTCGGTTAATCCGATGGATTCTGCTCCTTCAGGAATATGATCTTGAAATTAAAGATAAAAAGGGTAGTGAAAATATGGTCACTAACCATCTTTCTAGATTAATGAATGATGAGGTTACTGCCAAAGAAAAAGACATCCTGGAAGTATTTCTTGATGAAAAACTTTTTGAAATAATAAAACGGCTATTGTTTGCTGATATGGCCAATTTTAAAGCAGTGGGAATTCTTCCAAATGATTTAACTTGGCAGCAAAGAATTTTTTTTTTAAAGATGCAAAATACTTTGTTTGGAATGACCCTCATCTATTCAAAATTAGTGTGGATAATTTGCTCTGTCGTTGTCTACCCGATTGGGAAAAGAAAGACGTGTTGTGACATTGTCACAAATCACCTTGTGGAGGATATTTTAATGGTGAAAGAACTGCTGTAAAAATTCTTTAATCAGGTTTGTATTGGCCCTCTATTTTTAAGGATTCTCACTCATTTATGTAAGCTTGTGAGAACTGCCAAAGAATAGGTAATGTCAATAGAAGGCAGGAAATGTCTGTCACAAACATTTAAGAGGTTGAGGTATTTGATTGTTGGGGTATTGATTTCATGGGACCTTCCCTTACTCTTAATTCAATCAATATATCCTTTTGGCAGTTGATTATGTTTCAAAATGGGTAGAAACAATTTCTTCACGTAATGCTAACACCAAAAATGTAGTGAATTTCTCGAAGACAAACATTTTCTGCAGGTTTGGAACACCAAGAACCTTGATCAGTGATGGAGGATCACACTTTTGTAATAAAGTTCTACAGAAGATGTTACAACATTATTGAGTGAGACATAAAGTGGCCACAACATATCATCCATAAACCAATGGACGGGCTGAGATTTCAAATCATGAAGTGAAAAGAATTTTGGAAAAGACTGTATCTTCCTCCAGAAAAGATTGGTCACAAAAGCTTGATGATGCACTCTGGGCATACAGAACTGCATTCAAAACTCCTATTGGCCTTTCTCCTTTCCAAATGGTCTATGGAAAAGCTTGTTATCTTCCAGTAGAGATCGAACATAAAGCATATTAGGCCTTAAAATTCCTCAACTTTGATCCAAACGCAACATCTGACAAAAGAAAGTTGCAGTTACTTGAGTTGGAGGAAATGAGAAATAATGCTTATGAGTCATCTATAAGTTACAAAAATAAGGTGAAAGCTTACCATGACAAGAAAATTAAAAATAGACACTTCACACCAGGTCAACAAGTTTTATTGTTTAATTCTAGATTAAGACTATTTCCTGGTAAATTGAAATCTAAGTGGTCAGGCCCATTTGTAATAAAGGAAGTTAAATCTTATGGAATAGTTGAAATTGAAGATCCAACTTCCAAAAGAAGTTGGATAGTTAATGGGCAAAGATTAAAACCATATTTGGGTGGTGAGATCAACAGACTCACTACCATTTGTTATTTAACTGATCTGTGATATGCAGGGTGTCAAGCTAGAGACAGTAAATCAAGCGCTCAATGAGAAGTAACCCATTATTTCTTCTTTATTTTTTAAAATTAAAAAAGTGTGTTTTATAAATTTTAATTAGAACTTTTGATTTTTAAATAAAAAGGGTTTTAAAATTAAAAGAAAAAGGTTTTTGAAAATTAAATTTTGAAAATGAAAAAACAAAACCCCACGTGTAGCGTCCCACTGACGCGTACCATGGAGGTAAAAATTTTGCCTTGACGCGTAGTGTCAGTACCTGCGTTCAGTTTTTAAAACTAAACCAGAGGGAGGCCCATATTCATTAAATTTAAAATCCTAAATTGCCTCCCTCTATACCACTTCTCAGAAACCCTATTTCTCATTTGTCCAAACCCCAAGCACTCTCAATCTTCCACATTTTCTTCACTAAGCAAGGAATCCAAGTAAGTTTTCTAATCCTTTTCTCTTTGATTTTCAATTTTCATTTTTAGAATTGTATGCGGTTAGGTTAGGATTAGAAGACCATTGGGACTTGCTGTTAGAATTAGGTAAAAATTTTTATTAAATGAGGTTTGGAAGGGGTTGTTGCTGCGCAACCCCATTTTGTAGTTTCTGTTCTGTAAGCCCACGCGTAGCGTCCTACTGACACGTCTCTGCCCACATGTAGCGTCCCATTGACGCGTAGCTTAGGCAGAATAGGGCTGACGCGTAGCGTCCCATCCACGCGTAGCGTTAGCCCTTGTTTTGAATTTGTTATTAATTTTTGCGTTTTATTTTTTATTGAATGTATATATTGTTTATTATCCTAGTAATTTTAAAATAAAATAAAATATTTTTGTCCTATTTTTATTTTTATTTTTCTTTTAAAATTAATAAAAAAATTTTAATTGTATGTTTGTTATACTTTCTTGCTGAAAAATAAATTTTGCAAATATGTGTGTTTTATGAATTTTAATTTTTGTATTACATGTTGTGTGAATTTATTTTCTATTTATACTAAAAATTCAAAAATAAGCATGTTAATTTTTGTTTAAATGCATGATTTACTTTGTTAAAATTTATAAAATTAAAAAAATAAAAATAAAATAAAAATTAAAAATATATATATTATGTGATATGTGATTTATTGTTTGTGTGATTTATTGATTGATTTAAATAAATTTTCTTTTGTAAATGGGTCCTAAGAAATCTATTCCTTCCACTGGTCCTAAAAGAAGAAGGGCCACCACTTCTGCCACAGATATTGATAGTACTTCTGAAGATATTGATCTTCAAGGAGAGAAGCAGTTGGGACCTCGAGATCCCACCAGATTTAGGACTGACACCAAGTAGGCGAGATTTCATCAAATCAAGGGCCAGAAACTGATCTGGGAGAGGGTCCTTGATCTTAGTGCTGGAGACTATCCTGAGCTTCAGGATGAGATACAGAGGAGGAGGTGGGGACCCTTATTTTCTTTACCTATTGAGGGGGATCCCATCTTGGTCATGGAGTTTTATGCTAATGTTTATAGGACACGCCAGGACTCACCGAACATCAGTCAGCAGAGGACGCGTTTAGTAAGGGGTCGGCACATTACATATGATAGAGACACTATTAGTACCCTATTGGGTAATCCTTGGGAGCCTACTCCCGAGGGTGATACTTGTTTCTAGAAGGAAAACAGAAACAAGGTTTCTACTGAGGATGGTGATGTAGGATACTTCCTAGATCAGGTTGCTCATTTTTTGAGCAAGGATGGAATCTTTTTTAACCTTAGTAAGGTTAGAAGATCTCCATCAAACCTCCTTAAGACCCAGCTGACCCCTATAGCTCAAGCGTGGTCTCATTTGATGCTCCATAATATCACACCAGTTTCTCATCTATCTTCTATACCTGTTGATCATTCTTGTCTGCTTTATTCCATCCTTCAGGGTCAAACCATCAATATTGCTGATCTTATCTCTGAGTAGATTCACTTATATGCCCTTGGATATAAAGTGAATTGGCTTGTTCCTTTCCCTCTTATCATTTCTGCCTTACTGAGGAGGTAGGTAGTACAGGTACCATCACTTGAGTTCACTAGCTCTTCAGGGAGAGTCCCAAGGTTTCGGTGAATAGGAACTATTTTGTTCATCAGTGTGAGCTTCCACCTCTTAAGCAGGAGGCTGAGCCCAGACAGAGACGGAGGAGACCACCAGTCCAGCTACCATCTGCTAATGCCATTATTGAGGGATTTTCTAGGATGAGTGTAGAGCATCAGCATATGATGTAGATGATGGCTGCTTCTCACTACACATATGTACACTTATATGATTCTTTTTATCAGTACAGGATACAGGGAGAGGGGGCACCATTCATGACACCAGCTGATTTTGCTGCTCATGTAGCTTGGCCTGGTGACCAGCCCAAATACACAGAGGCAGGTGGATCTTCTAGAGCTCGTGATGACACCAAGGGTGATACTGATGAGGAAGAGAAGGATGATCATATGGAGGATGAGGACTGAGGACCATCTCTTTATTTTTACGCATTTCCATTACTTTTTGCACATTTATTTTTAGTTTGATATTTTCTTTATTGGTCTGATATATTTGATTTGGATTATATTATCGTTTATTTTTATTTTATGTGGTGTGTTTAATTTTTGAATATTTGCTTAAAAAAATCAAAAAAAAGTTTTATCTTTTAAATAAATAAATCAAATTTTTGAAAATAAAGAAATTTATACACTTAAGGTTCTTACACAATAAAACCATTTCTAAAATCAATTATCGATTCTTTTGTAATTTAGGAATTTTGATAAAATTAATTACAATGATTTTATTAACTATCAAGCTAATTTCAAAAAACCGGTGAGCTGAGAGATCTCTAAACACTTGAGGGTTTCGACATAATTTTGTTCAAATTAATTTTTACTCAATTCTTTGATTTGTGTTGTTGTACAGAGGATCCAAGAGCATGATCAAGGCAAAATTTTTGGTAAACATAAGCTAAGGCCAAAAAGCTTACCATGGTAAAATCATATTTATCCTTTGATAGCCAATTTTGAGCCTTAAAAATATTTCCTTTGGCACCCCTAACCCGTAAATAAGTTTTAACCATTCCCTTTACTTCTTTGAATAAAAGAGCATTTTTTAACAAAAAATGTTTGAGTGTTCTTACATAAAAGGGGAGTGAAAATTATAACTTAGTTCTTTTCAAGATTATCATAATGCATGTATATGAAAAATAAATAAAAAAAATATACATGCATAACAATAAAAATGAATAATGAAAAATATTAAGTTGGGGGTATTCACCAAGGAGGAAAATAAGATTTGGGCCAAGAAAAATCCTAAAAATTATAAAATGCTCTTTTATGATTTCAGGTTTTTGCTTTCAAGAAAAACCATAAATTCTTGTAGCCAAGCCTTATTACAACCCTTTAAAAGACCTTGTGATTCTTGTGTGACTCTGTATTAATAACCATTGATTAGATGAAAATCAAAATTAAATTTGTTTGATTTTATGATCGATTGAGCTAACAAATTACCTTTGTACAGAGATAAACACTTGTGAGGTAAGCCTAAAATTATGCTTGATTTATTAATAAGACATTGTAAAAAAATTTATCTTTAAGGCTTTATTACATAAGATATCTATTTTTGATTATTTCAAATGGTAAATTGTGAAATTACTTTTTATGGTAAATTCTCAGACTATTTCAAAAATTTGATTCAAATTTATTTTTAAATTTTTCTCTTGCTCAAGGACGAGCAATGTCTCAAAGTTGGGGGTATTTGTTAGTCCTCAAATTTACAATAAATTTGTTAATAAAAACTGTATCAAAATAATAAAAATTAGTTTAATTTGTTAGAAATTTAGGTTTTAATTGTAATAAATGGATGATATTGGATTTTAGTTGCCTTGATCAATTTTCTCTAGTTTTGCAGTGAAAAATTAAAGAATTTAAAGAGAAAATTTAAGAACTGGAGAGCTGACGCGTAGCATCAACCCTACGCGTAGCGTGGGAAGTTCTGATGTTGACGTTACGCGTCACATCCACGCGTAGCGACAGAAGCTACATGGACTCCACTTCTAGGTGGCCAAGCACTCTGCTAAGTGGCCCCTAATTAACCAACCCACCAGCAGCTAATGTCCAAACGCTATTGGGGGAGAGAGGCCATATTGTTTGAGCATTATTTGATTAAATTATTCTTAATCATGGCCACTTAATCATGCGTTTAATGGAGGCTAAGTCAGGAACCTGACGCTACGCGCCAAGCTGACGCTACGCGTCAGGACCCTTCCTCAGCCCTATAAATAGGCCACTTCCAAGGCATTCAAGGATCCCATCTGATCCTATTCTAAAAATTCAGAACTTCATTCCTCTCTTTTCACTCGAGTTGTGAGTGTTCTTTTGTGAGTTTGTATGTCTAGAGTGATTTCTAGATACTTGAGAGTGTTGTGTAGCATTGAGAGTTTTTGTATTGTAAAGTGTTTCCACGCCTTCGTAATATCAACCTCTGTAAGTGTTGTTTTTACTTTTACCATGTGTAACTAAATTGTTTATGTTGGAATTTGGTGAATTAATCTATTATATGATATTGTGATTATGACCTCTGCATGTTTATGATTCAAGTACCATGTTAGTATTTCAATCTTTTATTAGTGTGAATGTCAAATGGGAGAATGATTTTCATGCATATTGAAACTTGTTTTATTAGTGTGAATGTCAAACGGGAGAATGATTGTTCATGCCAAATTAAAATCTGTTTTAGTGAAAGTAAAAGTTGAAATACCCTTAATATGCCAATTACTAGGAAAAGAATTGATGATTATTGTTGTCATAAGGCCAGGACTTAATGCAAGTTTTTACTGAGAAAGCTCATGAGAGATCGGACTTTACGGTGACTACTCAGAATTTATATCACGAGGGGTCGGTTATAATGACTTTAAGCTGCAATGACATGAACTTGATAATTAAATATATATGTTTGTAATCATTTCATTATATTTTAGTATGAGGATCCTAATTCCAACATAATTTGTCAATCTGTGTTTTTACCTCAAGTATCTGAGTTATTCTGAATTACATCTCAACTTTCCAGATAGATTTTATCTTTACCATCTTTTTACCTTATGAACAAATCAATCATCAAATTCTGTGAATATTGTATAAATTGTTTATAAATCATTCTTTTGTGAATAAGTTTTGATAAATTTACCATGGTAAATAAGAATTACTGTAAATCACTGAACATTCAATCCTTGTGGGAACGATATCTAAATTTGAAAACTACAAACGTTTGGTGCGCTTGCCAATTAAAAGACCCAACAGTATTTTAAGGCCTAACAGTAGTAACCATATCAAGGTGCCTCCAAGATACCTTCACCAAAGGAATCAACTTGTTCCGTAATTTCTTGACGGAACGCTCCATAATAGTAGTAGACACCAGAGGAATAGATAAACTATCCCTGATCTCAACATCATCAAGGGCTACCACATGCACAGGATCATGCACGTACTTCCTCAACTGTGAGACATGGAACACATCATGGAAATTTGATAAATACGGAGGGAGAGTAATCCTATATGCTAACTCGCCAATCCTTTCAAGGATTTCAAACGGTCCAATGAACTTCAGACTTAATTTCTTTCTCTTTAAAGCTCTTCCAACACCCTTATCTCGGGATACTCTCAAAAACACATGATCGCCAACTTGAAACTCAAGTGGCTTCTGTCGCTTATCATAATAGCTCTTCTGTCGCTTCTATATTTCTGACCATTCAAAGCTTCATAGGGAGCCATACCAATAGTACTATGATAACAATTATTGTACGTGAACTTAATCAATGGAAGGAATCTCCCCCAACAACCTCCATGCTCTAATACACAAGCCCGCAACAAATCTTCAAGGCTTTGAATTGTTTGCTCAGATTGTCCATCCGTTTGAGGATGATACGCCGAACTAAGCTTGAGCTTAGAACCCAGTTTTCTATGAAAGTTTCCCCTAAATCGGGAATTGAACCGCGGGTCACGATCCGACACAATACTCGAAGGTACATCATGTAGCCTAACAATCTTCTTAACGTATAATTGTGCCAATTTCTCTAAAGGACTCTTTATGTTCATAGGCAAGAAGTGAGCACACTTCGTCAATCTATCAAAAATTACCCATATTGTATCTTTTCTAGCACGTGTCCTAGGCAATCCAGAAACAAAGTCCATAACAATGTCATCCCACTTCCAAACAGGGATAACAAGAGGTCTCAAATAACCAGATGGTTTTTGATGCTCAACCTTAGCCTTTTGAAAAATAAGGCAAGATGCTACAAAATTTACAATATCACGCTTCAAACCGGGCCACCAGAAATTCTTCTTCAAAACTTGGTATATTTTTGTGGAACCAGGATGAATGCTCAACACATTCTTGTGAGCTTCTTCAAGTGCCAGCCTTCTCAAATTACTACTAGATGGGACATAAATTCGGCCCTTCACACACCAAATACCATCATGATCTTCCATAAAAAATGAATTCTTCCTATTTGCTTGAGCTTCTTTCATCTTAATCAAATACTCATCCTTCGGTTGTTGTAATTTCACGGTTTCAAGGAACACATTAGCAACCGTCAACATCTCAAGGGACATCTTCTTTGGGGTATATATTTCTACACCTACATTCAAGTTTCTAAATTGCTTAATTAGCTCCATCTCTTTCACCATCATTGCGAAAATATGCAACGACTTCCGACTCAAGGCATCAAGAACCACATTTGCCTTCTCGGGATGGTATCTAAAATCAAACTCATAATCTTTTAGAGACTCCATCCATTGTCGTTGGTGCATATTAAGCTCTTTCTGATCAAATAGGTATTTAAGACTCTTGTGATCACTAAAGACCACAAACTTCGAGTCGTACAAGTAGTGTCGCTACATCTTCAAAGCAAATACCACTGACACCAATGCAAGATCATGCGTAGGGTAATTAACCTCATGCTATCGTAACTGTCTCGACGCATAGGCTATCACACGCTTACTTAGCATCAACACACAACCAAGACCAAGCTTGGAAGCATCACAATACACCACGAAGTCATCCAATAACTCGGGTAAAGCCAACACTGGAGCAGAAGTGAGTCTAATTTTCAACTGTTGGAAACTCTTTTCACAATCAAGATTCCACATAAATGGTTGATTCTTATTGGTTAGCTTCGTCAATGGCAAAGCCAAACGGGAGAAACCTTCAATAAATCTCCGGTAATAACTGGAAAGACCAAGAAAACTTCTTATTCGGTCACGGACGTTGGTCTTTCCCAAGCCATCATGGCTTCAACCTCAGATGGATCAACTACAACACCATCTTTAGAGATAACATGTCCAAGAAATTGGACCTCCGACAACCAAAATTTGCACTTGGAAAGCTTCACATACAGCTCTTTCTTGCGAAGAATACTCAAAACAAGGCGAAGATGTTCTTCATGCTCTTCATGACTCTTGGAATAGACAAGAATGTCATCAATGAACCCCACAACGAATCGGTCAAGATACTCATGAAAGATGCGATTCATGTAATCCGTGAAAATCACAGGTGCATTTGTCACACTAAAACACATCACCACATACTCGTAGTGGCCATAACGAGTACAAAAAGTAGTCTTTGGAATATCGTCGGTCTTCACTCGGATTTGGTGATATCTGGAACATAAATAAATCTTCAAGAATACCACTACATCCTTCAATTAATCCAAAGGATCATCAATACGAGGTAGGGGATATCGGTTCTTAATGGTCAACTTGTTAAGTTGTCGATAGTCCACACATAATCTCATGCTTTCATCCTTCTTTTTCACCAATAATACAGGTGCACCCCAAGGAGACACACTTGGGCGAATAAACTCTTATTCTAACAACTCTTCAACTTGTCTCTTTAACTTGGATAACTCCATAGGGGACATCCGATATGGTGCTTGAGAAACAGGCTCTGCACCCAAAACAAGGTCAATAGAAAATTCCACCTTTCATCGAGGAGGTAAACCAGGTACCTCATTAGGAAATACATCGGGAAATTCAGATACGACAGGGATATCAAGGGATCAAATGGCATTTTCTCCATCCACTATGCATAGCATAACAGGGAGTTGAGATATACTTACACATCAAAGCGCTTGATAATTAGAGAAGGAAAAACAATGCTTCGATTTAAACAATCCACCAATACCTTGTTGGTAGATAACCAATCCATTCCTAAAATAACTTCTAAGTCCTTCATGGTCAAGCAAATAAGGGATACGACAAATCTCCGATCCTCAAGAATCATTTCAATATCATCACATCGAGTAATCGTCCGCAAACAAGTGCCGATCAGTGTAGACACCATGATAGAACCTTTCATTATGCTTATCGGCAATTTTAATCGCCTCACACAATCATCCAAAATAAAGGAGTATGTTGTACCCAAATCAAATAACACATCAACATATTTACGAAGTATTTGGCACTTACTTTGAACTAGATCACTATCTTGTGCAACTTCTTCACCCATCACGGTGAATACTCTTCTAGCAGTTTATTGATTAGCACTATGATCGTGACCATTCCAGCCACAATTGCCATTACCTCGGCCGTTACCATTACCACAACCGTTACCACCGTTACCATTACCATTACCATTACGACCACCATTGCGGCCGCCATTAGCGTTTCCATGACCACAGCCTCTAAAAGCACCATAGCCTCCATGGTTTCCATCATTACGTGCTACCACATTCGTGGCATTCAAAGGACAATTAGGACGGATGTGTCCTGGTTGGTTGCATCTATAGTATACCACCGCCTCCTCATGATCATATTAATGAGCCAAGTGGTTTCTGTCACATCGGAAACAACGGAGTCCTTGGCCATTACCTCGGCCACCATTTGCACCATGTCTTCCACCTCTAAAAGAAGAAGAACCATGCATAAATTGTCTATTCTTCTTAAAATTTCCTTTCTTCTTGAAGCTAGAAGATTGTCCCTTCAATCTATGATCATGTCCTGCATAGCTCTTGGGCACCACATCATTCTCCTCAAAGATTTTACACTTGTTCACAAGAGTAGGGAAGCTCCTAATCTCTTGATGATGAATCATCTTTTTGATCTCTTAGCGTAAACCATTCTCAAACTTGATACATTTCGAAGCTTCGGTACCTTCCTATTGGAAATAAGGGTAAATCACATATAGTTTTTCGAATTTCGAGGCATATTCCTCCACCGACGTGCTTCCTTGTTTGAGCTCCATAAACTCGAGCTCCTTCTTGTTCTTGTAACTCTCAGGAAAGTATTTCCTAAGAAGCTCCACCTTAAAGTTCTCCCAATTCAAAGGAGTGTGAGCTGCCATCATACGCGCACGAGTAAGAATCCACCATGATTCAGCTTTATCTCAGACCATAAATACCGTGCACTCAATTTTTTAAGTTTCGGTACACTCCATGCTAGAAAATATCTGCTCCAAGTCATGGATCCAAACATAAGCGTCTTTCGGTTTATAGCCCCCATGAAATTCAGAAGGCTTTCACTTGAGGAATCGGTCAAGACCATGATTTGGTTGACCAATGGGTTGTTGTTGCTGTTTAAGAATATAGGCAAACCGGTTAAAAGCTTCAGCCATAGCAGTTGCGTCGACGTTCCGTCTATTCGCCATCGACCAATCTAGACACACAACATAAATATATTTAGAAACCTTGTGTTTCTTTCCTCAATATTTATCAATAATTAACAATTATCATCACATATGTATCATCATAATATATTCACAATTTGAAGGTAAATATTGGAAAGAAAATGCCTGACCGGGCTTAGTATCAATCACATACTTATCACCATCATTCACAATATGAAGCAGTGAGTAATTTTAGCTCCAAAAATGTTTAACTATGGCAATAACATCCCAACATTAAGTGACAAGCACTCTCACCAGGAAAAACAACATTTCAACAACAAACAATCACACCTCCATGGCAAACAACCTCACTTTAATAAGGGAATTCACCCTTCAGTAACATTTAACTCATATAATTAATTAATGAGCAATCAATGCTCTAACACCAGGTTGGGACGCCCCAAAAATAAGGGTAAATTTTTCATGATTTTTAACACAATTAAAGTGTGGAAGAAACCACGGAATAAAATTTTAACAAGTAACCCCGGACCATTTTGAATAACCCATCCCATATATGAAGATATGATAGGGTGGATAGATCAAATCAAGAGTGGACCTTGGACCATCAATCTCATGATCATCAACAAGGAATAGCGGAAGTGCACAATTAGTTCATGAAGGGTGAAATGGGAATGAGGGAAGGTTTAAGAGTATCCCATTTAGTTGTTAAAACGTGTTGATTATATGCGTATGTTGTTGTATAATTATATCGTGACCAAACAATACCAATCATACCCCAAAATAGAGGAAAATATGTGAAAACAGGGCCATGAATCGATTAAAGAACACCATGAATCGATTCAGACACTTCTGGAGTCCAAACAGTGAAAACAGGGCCCTTTGAATCGATTCAAGCTCACATGAATCGATTCAAACGTGCCTGGACATCATGAACAGTAATTCCAGAGAGCTTTGAATCGATTCATGTGGGGGCTTTGAATCGATTCATGTGGGGGCTTGCAACATGGTACTCGTTAATTGATTAATATGATTAAATGTGTGACTTTAAATGATTGTATACATGGATATATATGTATTAGTTATGTAATGAACATATGTGATGAAATATGTGACAAGTGTGATATGATGACATGTTTATAGAATATGATGTGGTAGAAGTGCTTAAAGAATATTATGAGTTAACAAAATGAATGATGTGATGAATAACACTTGTATGATGAATTAGATGAATATGTTGAAATAAATAAGAAAAGAATGGATGAAGAAATGTCTCAGTGAGGATCCTGAGATGAATAAATTATGAAAATGATGTGATAAGATTAGATCGGATCTGATGTGATGATGGGCGTTGTAGCGCCAATATACCCCGTGGTTTTCTGGAAAATGTAAAATCTCGTTTCATTTCTTAGTGTCGGGTAAGACCATTATGGGTTTAGAAATTTTGAGAAAACAAAGAAAGAATTAATTGAAATAGACTCGACGTTAGAAATGAAATGAAGTCATTGAAGGGACCCTACCAATGACTAGTAAAAGAAATTGCATGTTGTATGCATCATACATGGAGAATAAGGGTGATGGACGAAAACACTCCCTAGAGCGTAACAGTGAGGGGTACACTAAAGAACTACCGCACCTCAATTCCCCGAGGGCGACCTTGGGAGTATATCGGAGTCAGACCTCCAATGGCTCAGATTCATGCCCCAAGTCAGACAACCGTGGTAAACTCTGATATACTTCGATGAGAGGTGAGAGGTATCTATGGCCATGTAATGCCCGTTCTGATGAGGTGTATTTTGGATCCTTGGTTGATGAGGGCGCGAGTCCTTACCCTTTTATGAAAACAGAATGAGGCGAGCTCCGGTCGCTCTAGTGGAGAGGAAGGATAAGGCGGGATTGTGATATGTATTATGTTGGGAATGATGAGAAGGCGATAGGCCCATATGCACATGATGACTAATAAAAGATTGGAAATAATGAAATGAACTCATACATTTCATCATTGTACTGAGATTGTGATTGTTTGTTACTTAAGTATGACTTCATAGAACTTAGTAATTTTGAGAGATAAATGGGAGAATGGGAATGGTCAACCGAGACCAAGAATGGTAAGATAACTTAGAATGTATCTTAGGGACACCAAAGAGAGTATGAGGGATTCAATTCTGGGTTGTTTGTATTGTGTGTGGGATAAGTGACAATGAGATACCTTCTCGATTATTGTAGAGGTTGAGACTCACCCTTACGCTAAATTTTTCAGACATCATGGGATGGAGATAGACTTCACATCGGGGAGTAGCTAAACTCTTCTTGGACCGAGGACGAGTAGAATAGGCTGATTTTATTTTCTTTTATAGAAGCCTGTGTGCCCCTTTACTTTTAGTCTGTATAGTTCCTGTCACAACCATGTATATATATGATTATGTTATATATAAGGTATATCTGTTCCACTAAGTTTTCTTATACAAAAAAAAACCATTTTTCTAAAACTCATAACCTCTTAGTTAACTAGGATAATCTAGTGGAAGGGATTGTCCTCGTTAACCGAGGGTGTTACACTGTTGCCAGGTGAGATCACCAGGCATGATTCCCGCTGCCTTAAAATTTGCAATATCCACAAACCATGGTCTTTCTTGGACCAGCAACAATTTTTCGTTAGGAAAAGCATCATCTACTTTAGGTTGAGCATTCATAACTGCCTTGTTGGAAAGTTTGGAAAGATGGTCTACAATAAAATTCTCACTTCCTTTCTTGTATTTAACAATCAAGTTAAATTCCTGCAACAATAAAATCCATCAAAGCAATCTGGGCTTCGAGTCACGTTTATTCAACAAATATTTCAGAGCTGCATGGTCAGTATAAACAATAACAGTGGATCCAATCAAATAGGGTCTAAATTTTTCCAAGCCATACACTACTGCTTAAAGTTCTTTCTCTTTTGTAGCATAATTTATTTGTGCTTCATTAAGAGCTTTGCTAGCGTAATGTATCTTCCTTTGACCAAGAACTGCTCCTATAGCATAGTTGCTTGCATCACACATAAGTTCAAATTCAATTTTCCAATTAGGAGCAACTATTATAGGAGCATAAACTAATTTTTTTTTCAACAATTCAAAAGCAATTAAACATGAATCATCAAAATGAAAGGGAGTATCCTTATTCAAGAGGTTACTCAATGGCTTTGCAATCTTTGAGAAATCTTTGATGAATCATCAATAAAAGCATCCATGACCCAAGAAACTTTTGATTCCTTTAACATTAACAGGCGATGGGAGTTTATCAATCATTTCAACTTTTACTGGGTCAACTTCAATTCCTTTGCAAGAAATTTTGTGACCTAGCACTATACCTTTTGTAACCATAAAATGGCACTTCTCCCAATTAAGAACCAGATTTGTTTCCATACACCACTTTAATATGGTATCCAAATTAGCCAAGCAATGATCAAATGACGATCCAAACATAAAACTCATCGATGAATACTTCAATACATTTCTCGATCAAGTCTGCAAAAATAACAAACATGCATCTTTCAAAGGTAGCTGGAGCATTACATAGTCTGAAAGGCATTTTTCTATAGGAAAAAACACCGAAAGGACATGTAAAGGTGGTTTTCATCTCCTATTGGCAAGATTGCTTGGATCTAAGAGAAGCTAGAAAAGAAGATCCACCTCCTAGCCTTGGAATAAAAAATTTCCTACAATAATAAAGTTAGTCATGGTAGTTTTTTTGGGAGTAAGGGTAACTTCTTGGAAGTATGCACTAAAAGCCTATATGTTTAGGACATATTACCTTATTTGAATAAGGCATTTTATTAAATAGTTGAAAAATCTTTGTTATCTCTTTAGTTAGTAGGTCAATATAGGAACTATTCCTAAATTGTCTATTGTCAAGTATTAATATGGGGACATACAAATATGTTAAGACTAGTGTGTGAGTGTATTGGTCATCTGATATCAAATAATATATATGGACAATATGAAATCTTTATATAATTAAAAATTAAGAGTAATGGTGTACTAGACAGATCCATCATGATAATGTTGCATGGGTCATTACATGAATGTTATAAATGGTTTTCAATGTAATAATTGTATATGTAGTCGTTTGAGAAGAAGTCACTAAGATTCCTACATGAGGAGTTTGTTGTTCTAATACAATCAAATGTCATTGATAACAAGGTGGTCATAAAGGTTGTCACTAGGCAGTGAATGAATTATGTAAATAGATTTGAGTGATATAGATAAGATTTGTCTCTTCTATGTAACAAGAGTCATATCTATGACTCATTTGATGGAATGAGAATAAAAAAGTACATGGTCATTCTAGGAAGATTAAATATTGGATATTTATTCAAGTAAAGCCTACTCTAGTATCAAGAAAAATGAATTGAGTCATACAAGGAAGGCAACAACCATGCCTTAGGCCCAATTAGATATCATGATAAAAGGACCAAATAGATAAAGTTTGTCACTTATAGGTATATCAATGTGATATTTATAATTGGATGATGATGTATTGGTAGATGCCGCTCATTATATTTTATTAAATGTTAAGTATTTATATTTAATATAAACTAAATATATTTCCTATATGGTCACATGTACAGGGTAAGCCCAACAGAGAATAGTTTTATTTTAGTTAGACTAAAATTAATGTTAGAGAATCCCACAGGTCAGGCAGCGGGAAACACATAGGATCCCCATAAAATTTGCAAAACAAATTACTTCAAAGCATCACATAAAAATTATGAAATTGCGTTTCAGGATTTACCTCTTGGAGATGTGAAATCAATTCTTCTATCGAAGCAATCTTAGTTTGGCGCTTTAGTAGTCTGCATGAGTACTCCCACCAAAATCTGAAAAATTCGAATGCTCGTTCAAAATTTCAGCCCTTACCACACTTACGATAATGTAAGTAATTTTCTATGAGTAGCAACCTATGAGCATTATAGCTTTTGGGGGTTTATGGTCGTGTGGCCACCTTCAGCTAGGTGTAGGGCTTAAGTTCCCAACACTAAATCCTAACATTTAAGCTTAAGTCATCATCCAATGGTTGATTGACATTATGTATCTAAATTCCAAAGGACTCTAGAAGATTGTACCAATATGCTTTATGAAAATTCCTTGCTTTTATGAATCATCCAAATAGTGTTTAGTCACCACTTAGATAAATGGTTATTTTGAGGCTCTAATAATAACTAATACACAAATTGATATGGATTTTGAGGCATAAGGGTACTATCATGCTCATATCCTCATCTATCATAAGGTGTTATAGTCATAGGGTCATGGAGGTAGGTGACCTTGGATTTGGTGGAAAGAGAAGAATAAGATATAACTAGCTAAAGGAAGGTAATGAGAATATCATAAGGAAGGACCCACACACCATCTTAGACAAAAGACTAGAGGCTTACAAGGGGCCCCTCACAAGGGCCAAGTCCAAGAAAGGCAAAGAGACCATCCACAAAGCTCTATCTTCCTTCCTCTCTTTGTTTAATGGGCCCAAGCCCAATGGAGATACTTGGAGGTTCTATTTGTACTCATCTTGTAATATAAGTCATAATTAGATTCTCTAGTCATTTAGGCTTTATTTGGGCCTTACAAGGCCAATTGGTCACTTTAGGGCCATGTACTCTCATATTGGGCCATGTATAGGCCATTTCCTTTCCTAATTTTTAGATTTGGGCCTAGGATCCATTTTTCCAAGCCCATTTAAATCTCATAGCCAAAATCCTCTAAATCCTATATAAAGGCTTCTCCTTTTGTAAAATGGTACACATTAATTTATTTTGAGATTTTGACACCTTGAGTGCAAACTTTTAGTGAGAGATTCTCATCCTTCTCTCTAGGATTAGTGAGACTCTTGCAAGCTCTTATGCAAGGGGTCTCTCCCTCCCTTGATGGCAAGTGGAGTTATCTTCCACCCTTTGGAAGTGGCTTCTATCACCTCACTTCATCTCCTTAACCATTCCTCCTCCTTTCCATATTTTCATCCTTCTATTTCCTCTTTTATTTCCCCTCCATTTTTGTACACTCTTAGTTTTTCCTTTGCATTTTGGGTTTCAATTTTCCTTTGAAGAAGAAGGAATTTCCACTTTGCTTGAAGATTGAAGAAGGGAAAGTTCCTAGATCCACCCCTCCAAAGGAGATTAGAAGTTTCTCCTACATCAATAGGTGTGGGTTAATGTGAAAGAGAGGGATAAGTAAGAATCAAGAATATCGGGTATGGGCTTAATGGGTTGAGTAAGGTGAAAGGTAAGGAGGTGAAAGGAATCTATGGAATCATTATGCAGTAATTGGAAAAATTATGTATAAGTAGAAGGAAGCAGTGAGGGAATGGATTCTCTTAAGAGGGTGATAGGGATACCGTTATAGGTGATAGATATGTTAGGCACCATAAAATCTACAATAATAAGTCTCATTATGTGTAACCATTTAATACTAAGCACAATGACATCCCCTTTAATAGGTAATAAATAGAGGTAGATTTAGAAATTATTTCCCTAAATGGAAATAAGGACATTAGGAAAAAACCTGAGTAAACAATATGAGCTTCATTACCATTTACCAATCATCATAGGAAAGGTTAGAATAGGTTGGGTGGGTAGTTTGAGATGTATGGATAAGTGAGGTTGGAAAATTATATGAACTGTTAAAATCAATGAAGACCCAAGTTCAGAGACCTGATATAGAACCTTGGAATTTAAAGGTTTGGGGTGAGGGTTAGTCTTTAAGAGCTTAAGGAAATAATTAGAAATTTATGGCTTTCTAGTTAGGTTTAGGTATTGAGATATATGGTTTAAGGGAATGTGTTTTAGGGAAAATTTTGTCATTATTAGACATGAGGAGGAAAAATTTATTGGTTGTGCATTTATGACCATGGATGAATTTTCATCACAGTTATAATGTAACACCTTCGGTTAACTAGGACAATCCCTTCCACTAGATTATCCTGGTTAACTGAGAGGTTATGGGTTTTAGAAAAATGTGGAATTTTTTTTGTACAAGGAAACTTGGTGGAACAGATACACCTTATATTCGACATAAACATATATAATACATGGTAGTATCAGCAACTGTACATACTGATAGTAAAGCGGCACGCAGGCTCCCATAAATGAAAATAAAATAATCTATCCTATTCTACTCGTCCTTGGTCTAAGAAGAGATTGGTGATCCTCGGTATAAAATTTGTGTCCATTGCCGTGATGTCTGGAAAAATTTAACGTAAGGGTGAGTCTTTACCTTCACAATAATCGGGAAGGTGTCTTATCGAGACCTGCCCACATGCAACATTAACAATCCAGAATCGAGTCCTTCCCACTCTCTCGGGTCCCTAAGATACATTCTAAGTTATCTCACCACTCTTGATCTTAGCTGACCATTCCCATTTTCCTATTCACCTCTCATAATTACTAAGATCTATACAGTCACATTCGAATAATGAGCAATCACATTCATATTAGAGTTTGGCACGGGCTGTCCGATGACAGGCGTAAATCCGAGCCATTGGAGTTCCCACCTCTGATATACTCCCAAGATTGCCCCCGGGTATCGAGGCATGATAGATTCTTCAGTGTACCCCTCACTGTTATGCTCTAGGAAGATTTTCGTCCATCACCTTTATTCTCCATTTATCATGCATACAACACATAATTTCTTTTACTAGTCATCAGTAGGGTTCCTTCAATGACTCCATTTCATTTCTAATGTCAGGTCTATTTCAATTAATTACTTCATTGTTTTCTCAAAATTTCCCAATCCATAATGGTCTTACCTGACACTAAGAAATGAAACGAGATTTCATATTTTCTAGAAAACCATGGGGTATATTGGTGCTACAACGCCGATCATCACATCGGATCCGATCTAATCTTATCACATCATCTTTGTAATTTATTCATCTCAAGATCCCTACCAAGACATTTCTTCATTCATTCTTTTCTTATTTATTTCAATATATTCATTTAATGCATTATACAAGTGCTATTCATCACATCATTCATTTTGTTAACTCATGACATTCTTTAAGTATTTCTACCGCATCATATTCCATACACATGTGGTCATATCACACTCATCACATATTTCATCACATATGTAAGTTATGTAACTAACACATATATATCCATGTACACAATCATTTATAGTCACACATTTAATCATATTAGCCAATTAACAAGTACCATGTTGCATGTAGTATCCATTATACTAAAAAACCATTACACAATAATCATTAGGCACACCACATACTATACATATCAGTATCCATCATTTACTACGTCTTAACAAGTTATCGCATATTTAACGTCACTAAAGTTTTACTTATATAGGCAACTAGATGCAAGCATTCACATTATATCCTTACCGTGTATCTAGTTCATATTATTAGTATTCCCTTAATTTAGTTTGTTATTAAAGGCATATTGTCACTTAATTTAGTTCTTTAAGTAACTTTCAGTTATTCTTTAATTAGGTATGGTTATCTCTTTACTCAATTAATCTCCTAAGGTCCAATTATCAGCCCTTTAGTCATCGTCAAACGGTCTCACTGTTGATTTTCCTTTACTAATCCAACTAAATTTTATTAGCTGAATGACCTATTTCCCTGGCCGCTAAAAGGGTCACTAATTCTTTATGTATAATTATCAATTTAGTAATGTTCTTTCGAGATTCATGACTACTTATCTTTTTGTACCTCTTTCTTTAATCCCTTATTAACTAATTTGCTTCCTTTGTTACATTCTCTTAATCAATTAAATTTTACTTTTATGGTGTTGATTAGCTTAAGAACTTAGATACCACTCTAACCTCTATGATGTGAACTTGGTCGTTTTATTCCTTAGTCACTAAAAGTTGTCATCTAATTTATTCTACTTCTTGCTATTACTTAGTTCAAGTCAAAATTTTGATTCTTTATCTATAGCTTAAATATTTATTTTATGTATATCATGTCCTGAAATTACGTTTCCTTAGTCAATTATTACTTAATTACTAAAAGTCACCATTTAATTAATAGGTCTTGTCCCTTTTTATTATAAGTCTAAGTGTAAAAATCTTTTTTTATTTAGCTAATTAATATTTCTAGGTATATAAACTCCTTTATTTCTTTTTTCCTACTTTTTAATGGTCACCTAGGTTTCTAACTCTTAACATCATTTTCTATTATTAGAATTCCAAATTTTAGATCTATTTTATTTAGGTGCACGACCCTTTCCCTAATAAATTTATTAAGATCTTTTCCTATAACTTACTCCAAGTTAGACTCTAGCTATCCATTTCTTTTTATTCTTAACCTATTTAGGCCATTAAACTAGTTAACCCTAAATATTCATTTCCTAGTCAAATTTCTTTTGCCAAATTCATTTCATTTAATCCAGTTCCTGAAGTCACTTTTTATTCTACTTCAAGTGGTCACAAAAGTGGTCACTAATTTTTCTAAATTCGAATATCCATTTCTTTATTATGCATCAAAATTTCTTTTATCTCTTTTTCTTTTTCTTAGCTTATAAAACTTATTAAAACCCTATTTTAAAATTCTTCTTGGTTGGTCACTAAATTTTGTCATATTTATTTTTTAAGTTCTAACATTCCTTACCTTCCAAATTTTTTTGCTTATTCTTAGTTTATAAAACCTATTGGGCCTAACTTTGTCATTTGTCGATAAACCTCTTTTATGTAAAATTTTCCACTTCTCAAAATCAGTTAATTTATCTAATCATCTTTCATAAAACTTTATAATGTTAAAAACAATTCCACTTTTTAAAACTTAGTGAGGTAGAATATCGGAACCGTCCGGTCGGTAAATTTTCTTAAAAACCGTAGCATCGTCCAAATACTCCCCGCGATACATGGCGATAATTTAATTCCTAATAGTGGGGCTTACCGAAAACAAATTATAAATTCCATATCATTACTGTAAAATTTAAATAATAATAATACAACGAAATAGAATAAAACCGAGCTCGCCTAAACACTAAAATTCCTAAATTTTTTTTCGTTATGACTCCGATCGCGATAGAATCCCTTCGAGTACGTGAACATCAAGTTACGCCAGTTAAATTTATAAAATACCCATTAATTTAAAAATGTAATAATTTTAACCATTGGTTACGAAAATCTTCATGGTTTAAAATCTAATCGTTGGATCGTGATGAAATTTAAAACAGAGGTTCTCGAGTATATGAGCAATGTTATGGAATGGTTAAAAACCATTTTAGACAAGGTAAGACCCCCCTTACCTTGCTGGATAGCTACTTCCTGGAGGAAGTAAACAGTGGTCTCACAAAAACTTCACCGATGCCTAGAAACTCCTCGCCGATCATTGTCGATGGCCCTCTGGTACCTAAAAACTCAACATGCAAGAGTTCAACAAGTGACTACAAGTCACGGCCAGAAAGGAAACAATAGGAAAACCATGGATTAAATAAAACTCAAGGAATCGAGCGTCGAAAATTATACCGTTTACTTAAAATTCCTCACTGTTTGTCGTCGATCGCTTCACGATCCTAAGGAAAAGCAACATGAAATCAAAATGAACAAGAGGAGTCATGGTTTAGGGGTCCAAAAACAATAACAAAGTAGCCCAAGAATGCATCTATTGTTGCTGAAAAATTTAAGGAAAAGAGGTGGACAAGATTCAAGAGATAAAGTTTTGAAACCTTACCTTGATTGTTTGGGATGGCTTGCGGTTTTGAAGTTCCATGAACAAGGGAATGAGATCAATTCTTAAGGGCCATTGCATGCAAGAAAATTAAAAGAAGAGAGGTGCTTTTATAGTGGCTAGACCGTGGTTGAATAGACAAGAAGAAGATGGATTAAAATTTGAATAGATGGAGGTAGACTATGGTGGTGTGGCCGTGAATGGATGGAAGAGAAGTGGCTGTTTGTGGGGTCTCAAGAGAAAGGAATTTGTGATGGTTAGATGAAGTAAGGAGGGTTGGTTGATTCTGGTCATGAGTTGAGGGAGAGAGTGGGAGTGGAATGGTTGAAGGAAAATGATGACAATTCTTGGTTATGGGGGAGACATAGTGAATTAAATCTAATTGGAGGAAAGGGAAGTGGCCAGCTGAGTGGAAGGGGGAGACATAGTGGTGACACCTCTTTGGGGAGGTGGCAAGAGGAGGTGATGCATGGAGGGAGGAGTTTTAGAGGTGGACAAATGATAGCCTACCACAAGCACACGGGGTATCGTAGTAATAAAAATATCGTCCTACAGGGATTGTTCCCAATTACCAGTTTAGAGCACTTTGATTATCTAGATAAATCATTTGTTGATTTAGAAATTTATAATGCAGAACTAAAAGACATAAACAAAAAACACTAAGCAATGACAATGAAAATATTTACTTGGAAACAACAGAGATTAACTTCTTGGGAGATAAAGGTTCACATGAATGTGGGTGCCAACATTTAATGCAATTCAATTTCTAAATTATTAAATCTCGTTTCTTAAGGCAAGTTTTCCTAAATTGATTAGTGACTTTCTCTCAAAACCTCACTAACGTACCTAATTATTGAAGAACCGCGTTCAATTCAGTAATTAAATCCCTTATGCTTTATGAAAACTTGAATATCCCTTAAAGAGTCTCGTTTACTTTCGTAACCCAAATCCCTAGGTTTGATTTTATGTAATTGAAACTATACGCTAATCTTTCAATTACCCATACCATTTACAATCATCCACACTTATCTTTAAGCTTAATGGAAGCATTCAGAACTCACAAAACCGAATAAGAACACACAATTCAATAATCAAGAACGAAGAACATTTAATATGGTTCACATAAATGCTACACCTTAATTCCCAAGAGTAATGTTTAATGTGCCATGGAAACAACAATCACAATGCCACAATACAAAGAAATTAAACCAAACATAGAGGAAAATGCAAATATGAAGTTAGGGATTCAGAAAATACAAGATGAGTTCTCACTAAATCTCCCAAAATCTTCCTCCCAAATCTACAAAATTGATGTCCTTCCATGTTTTTGGCCTTGATCCCCTTCGAAAATCCTTTGCAAAGCTCTCTCTTTTTCCTCTAAAAAGTCTCTCCAATGTCTCTGTACATTTTGCCTCTCAAAAACTACCCCTTTTATTCAGAAACTGCTCCAAAAATTAAAGCAGGTGCAAAACGCACAAAAACCCACTGGTAGTGGGTTTTTCCAGGGGTCTAAAAAATCAGTTTTTTTCAACTCTAGGCAGAGAGATCTACGGCCAGTGGGAAAAACCCACTGGCAGTGGGTTTTTTTATGGCTCAATTCTCCCACTCCAGAGAGGTCCACGACCAGTGGGAAAAACCCACTGGCAGTGGGTTTTTCTGGACTTCATTTTTTTATGCTTTTCTCACTGTTTTGAGGCCCCAGAATATCCATCTTGGTAGATCCTTTCTCTATCATGCTTTTGAAGGTGGATAAGGCTTTATTTTTGAGCTCTTAGTGGCTTGACTCCTTTCCATGCATCCAATGCTTCCTCGAATGCTTCTTATTTTTGAATTTATGCACCTGTAACCAAGCTATTCCTGCAAAACTTGAAACACCCGAGTAAGAAATGCAAAATGAAGGAAAACACTAGGAATTAAGGAGAAAAACAACATAAATAACATAGAAAACCTAAACAAAATACCACTAAAACAATGCAAATTAAGCAACTATCAAAACACCCCAAACTAGAACATTGCTTGTCCCCAAGCAATTATCATCAACACAAACATGAACAATAGGGAATGAAGAACTCAGAACAACTTGAGGAACCCAATTGGAAAAGTTATTAACAGATGATTGCAAGATTATCAAAATAGGAACCACACAATTATTTATGCCATGCTCACCAGACTAGGCTACAGATACACATCCTTTCATTTCTCTCTAAGTGTTTAAGCTTGTGTATAAGTATTACTCAAGTCATAGCATTTCAAGACACTACCATAGGCTTCGCAAGTGACCCAAATCTCCATAGTTATTCAGAAAAACAAGTTATGGTCAAAAGGTCTTTCATCTGGTTGTAATGGGGCCAAGGGTTCACAGATGCGGGAATGGGTACCAAGAAAAAAGAAAATTCAAAGGGTTATTATTATTCAATGAAATTACTGAGCACCATTAAGTTTTGGAAGGCAGACCAGAGAACACATTTTCTTATCCCTTCTAAAACTTTTAAGGACTCCTTTCTCAACCTCGCTTTCATCCTTTTCTTTGTTCTTCCAAAAAAATTTTCTTTAGTTGGGAACACAAGTTCATTTTGTTTATTTGTTTTCCCAACTAAAACTGACTTTTCTTTTAGCCTTTTCATTCTAGTTACCATCATTGAATTTATATTATTTTCTCAGGAATTTATCAAATCAATTACCAAAGGGTTTCAAAACAAAAATCAACAATTTAGGCTCAACTAGGGGCAACTAATGGTGTATTGTAACATTCAAAGTTCAGAGGCTAAAGAATAAAACCTATGGTGCCTTTTTCATTCCATAACTTGTAATCACCAACCATTTTGAATTGGTCGCAAGCCAAGTTCTAGAGTGCTTCAAATGTATGACACACTCAATACAAGAAAATATGGGTTTTCTAAATGTTTATTTTCAATGCATACCCCTTTTTAGCTCAAAAGCTCTCAAAATAAATGGTGAATAGACCTAGTCAGAGAAAACACAGAATCATAAAGCATAGTACCTCCTAACAAGCTAGCAGTCATGATAACAAAATTTTTGTGTTTTTATTTTTTTATATAGATTCCAAAAGGCCCAAATTTCATCATTCCAAACTGAAACAATTTGTGGCAACAATAATCACAAGCAAACTAGCTATGTTATCCTAGATAGAGACACAATAAAAGCAAAATGCAATCAAACTACATCTAGCATGATCAAACAAATGAAACCAAAGGAAAAATGCAACATCCAATCAAACTAAGTCAAATGAAATCACAAACTGCAAAGACTCAGAATAAGTTTCATGTACCTACCACCCCAAACTAAATGTGAGCAATATCCTCAATGTTCAGTAGAGGGAGAGTAAGGTACAGTGAAAGTTACCTTTCATGGAGAAGGAGGGGAAAGTGCCCCTGCTGTGAGTGCCACGTATACATAGCATCCACTTGCTGAGCTATGTCATCGATCCTACTCCCTTGCCGACGTTGCTTAATTATCAAGGACTCTAGACGAGTGTTCATTCCTTGCATCAAGGAATACATCCGTTCCATAGAAAAACCAGAGTCGGAAGTGGATCGGGACGGGCCAGCTGAGTGGTCGTGAGGAAGGGGCATCTCAGGGTATCCTCTTCAATACCTGAAAACAAGAAAGAAGTCTTGCCCTCCAGGCTAGTGAAGCTAGGGTCAGGTAAGGGGTGAGGCACAGAAATTCCAAGAATAACCAAACAATAAATGTTATGTTCCATCACAATCATACCTATGTGCATCATTTCATCAATATCAACCCTCTTAGGTTGACACAATAGAGTATTATCATCCAAATTTATTCCCACATACCTAGCAATTGGGTTAATGTAACCAGCCATGATGAGCTTGCCGGAGGTGGCCTGGCCAACTCTAGCGAATTGGCTAAAAAGCCATTTAGTGGAATGGATGGGGGTCTCATGAATCATGGCATATAAAAAGTATAATTCAGCAGCCCTGATAGTACCTGGGCTGTCGAATTGCCCGAAAATAGAACGGGCCATGAACCTTTACAAGTATTTAAAAACTGGATGATGGATAAGGGAGGCTTTGGTTGAGGATGGATCATAGTTATCTTTGGCTCGTGAAATTTGGGACCAAAGATAATTAGCCTTAAAGTCCCTAGGAATACGAGAAGCATTCACACAAGCATGCATCTCTTCAGGAATAGAGGGAAAACCATAGATGGCATCCATATCTGCTAAATCCATCCTAAAATTAGAATTATTTAGCCTAAAAGTGATGTCCCAACCGGAATCATTTGCACAAGGTTTTATATCAATTGAGCTAAGGAACTCTAAGGTGGTACACTCATAACTTGGTTCAAATAGTTCAATAAAAGTTTTCCACCCTACATTTTGACAAAGTTTGTAAGTGTCCTCATATAGCCCAAGTTCAAGTAAAGATTGTTTACAAAAGAACCTTGAGGAGATAATTTCCCTAGACGCCAAAGAAGCTAAGCGCATTCTTTGGTCATCCGATGTGCACTCAATATCATCTATACTAGAATAGTTAGATGACTTACCTTTGTTCTTTCTCTTTTTGTAAACATTCTTGGTTCTTCCGGAAGACATGTTTTTGGTACCTAAAGTTCAAATTCAAGTTCATCCACCAAACATGTCAATATGGGCAACAAAATGGAAGCTTTATAATGGGTAAGCATATGAAGGCCCAAAGAGGATAAAACAACCTATAAGTGTGTACAAAGAAGAACAAAGAGTTGTTTTTGGCATTTTGTCAAACACTTGGTGGGCATTAAAATATGAACTAATAAATCCATAGGTAATGCATCACCAAGTCTCCCAATTTCACATATCACACTTCACACATGAATAATAATGCAATAAATGTCCATTATTTGTCATGGAGTCTCAATCATAAAGAAAAAGTGCATGTGGGTTTCAATGTATAAGGATGAACATGATAAAGCCAAGTAAGAAATTGATAGCATACCACATGAATTTTTTGTCAAAATAAACACATATGAACATATATAAACACTTTTACATGATCAATTTCATCAAAAATAACCCAAGATAGCAAGTAGAAGACAACCCCAAACTAAGAGAAAGAACCCCAAATCTGAATAGAGAATGAGACTTACATTGATGAAAGGTGTAGAAAGGAATGATGTAGAGTTTGTGATGAGGGAAAAAAATTGGGGGAAAGTGAGTGAGGTTCAAGAAATTTCTCAAGTCAAGACTGATGAAATGAGGGAGAGTGCAAGAGTGGGGGAAACCCACGGTCAGTGTGTGCCTTAAATAACGAAAACTGCAGCTGTATGAGAACCCACGACCAGTGGAAAAAACACACAGCCAGTGGGTCTCACTGCCTTGGGCTCTAAAATTTGCACATTGGACCTGTACGAAACCCACGGCCAGTGGGTCTTGCTGTCCTGGGCCTATAAAATTGCAACGTTGAACCTGTGTGAAACCCACGGCCAATGGGAAATTCCCACGGCCAGTAGATTTCTCTGTTTTTTTTTGCCCAGAATTTTTTTTTCTTTTTACATATGACCCTGGTAAAAATCCCACTGCCAGTGGGAAAAACCCACTGGCAGTGGACTTCACTGTTTTATCTCAAAAAAAAATTTGCACTTTAAGTCAGAGGAGTCCACTACTAGTAGGAAAAACCCACTGCTAGTGGACTTCACTGTTTTCAAACATTAAACTCCTTCTTTTGCATAGAGATTTGGTTCTATTTATTGGCACTTGAGCTAAAAATCACATGCATGTATTCAAAATAGAAAAGAAAATAAAATAGAACACACAACCAATGGGGTTACCTCCCCACAAGTGCTAAGTTTAACGTCTTCAGCCAGACGTGTAGTACCAGTTTGGATTTAAGAATCCGTTACATCAAACAAGTCTAAGAAACTTGCTTGTTGTATCGGTTCCCCTATTAAGTAGCGCTTAAGTCTTTGTCCGTTTACCTTAAACGGACCCGACTTTTCACTTCATAACTTAACAACTCCAAATGGAAAAACTTTGGTCACCTTGAATGGCCCTGACCATCGGGACCTGAGCTTACCAGGGAAGAGCTTCAAGCGAGAGTTGAAAAGTAAAACCATTTCACTTGGACTAAAGGACCTCCAGAGGATGTGACGATCATGCCAATTTTTTGTTTTCTCTTTATAAATTCGGGCATTTTTGTATGCGTCCAACCGAAGCTTTTCAAGCTCATTCAACTCCAGCAACCTATTTTCACTTGCAACCTTCATATCAAAGTTAAGCATTTTGATAGCCCAAAAGGATTTGTATTCTAATTCAATAGGTAAATGACAAGGTTTTCCATACACTAGCTTATAGGGTGTGGTTCCAATGGGAGTTTTATAAGCGGTTCGATACGCCCATAAGGAGTCATCTAATTTAATAGACTAGTCCTTACGAGATGTATTAACCACTTTCTGAAGAATGTTTTTGATCTCCCTATTAGATACCTCAACCTGGCCACTAGTTTGAGGGTGATAAGGTGTAGCAACCTTATGTTTACCCTATACTTCTTCAAGAGGGTCTGAAAGGATTTTTCAATAAAATGAGACCCTACATCACTAATTATGCATTTAGGGACCCCAAACCTCAGAAAAATTATCTTTTTAAAAAGCTTAATCACAGCCTTAGCATCTGAATGAGGGGAAGTAATGGCTTCCACCCATTTAGAAACGTAGTCAACTGCTACCAATATAAATTGATTTCCAAAAGAAGGGGGAAAGGGTCCCATGAAATCAACGCCCCGCACATCAAATAATTCAACCTCTAAAATGCTATTTAGTGGCATTTCATGTCGCTTACCAATGTTACCTGCTCTCTGGCAAGCATCACAAGTCAGGACATACCTGCACACATCCTTAAAAAGGTATGGCCAATAGAATCCGGCTTGTAATACCTTCGAGGCTATCTTTGATGTGCTCATATGGCCTCCACAGGATAGAGAATGACAATGATTCAGGATGGCATGGACTTCACCCTTAGGAACACACCTCCTCATCAAACCATCTGCACATTACTTGAAAAGGAGGGGTTCATCCCAATAGTAGTGCTTGACATCTGCAAAAAACTTCTTTTTCTGCTGAAAACCAAGGTCAGGGGGTACAATGCCACATGCAAGAAAATTGATAAAATCCGCGTAGCAAGGCACTTGTTGGACAATTAAACTAAGCAGTTGTTCATCCGGAAAAGACTCATTGATGGGAACAACATCACCCATCTCATTTTTTTCAGATGACAACCTAGATAAGTGGTCGGCAACAAGGTTCTCAGTACCCTTTTTATCTTTTATTTCTAAGTCAAACTCTTGTAAGATCAAAATCCACCTAATTAGCCTAGGCTTTACTTCTTTTTTATTTAAAAGGTACTTGATGGCAGAATGGTCAGTATATACATTAACATACGAGCCTACCAAGTACGATCTAAATTTATCAAAAGTAAAGACAATAGCTAATAATTCCTTTTCGGTGGTAGCATAGTTTACCTGAGCGTCATCAAGTGTACGACTGGCATAATGGATCACGTGTAGTTTCCTATCCTTCCACTGCCCAAGCACAGTCCCCATTGCGTGATCACTAGCATCACACATCAGTTCGAATGGGAGTTCCCAATCAGGGGGTTTTACTACAGGAGCAGAAATTAATGCCTGCTTAATCCTGCAAAAAGCCTCAAGACAAGATGAATCAAAAACAAAAGGAATATCCTTACCAAAAAGGTTAGTCAAAGGCTTTGTGATCTTGCTGAAGTCTTTGATGAACCGCCGGTAAAACCCGACATGCCCAAGAAAGCTTCGAACGCCTTTCACATTAGTTGGTGGGGGAAATTTCTCAATCACCTCCACCTTGGCCTTGTCTACCTCAATTCCTCTCTTAGAAACCAAGTGTCCAAGAACTATTTCCCAATTTAAGACAAAGTTGGTCTCTTCACAGCGCTGCAAGACTTGGCATAATTGGTTAAACAATTATCAAAATCCAAACCATGCATAGAAAAATCATCCATAAAACTTCCATCACATTTTCAATTAAATCAGAAAAGATGGCCTGCATACACCTTTGAAAAGTCGTAGGTGCATTACACAGGCCAAATGGCATACGCCTATAAGCATAAGTCCCATATGGGCAAGTGAAGGTCATTTTCTCTTGATTAGATGGATGGATAGGGATTTGATGAAAACCCAAATACCCATCCAAATAACAGAAATATGAGTGCTTAGCAAGCCTCTCAAGCATCTGATCGATGAGAGGGAGAGGGAAGTGATCTTTCTTAGTGGCGCTATTTAATTTTCTTTAATCAATGCACATACGCCACCCAGAAACTATCCTAGTAGAAATCAGTTCCTGTTTATTATTTTTCACAACAGTTATCCCCCCTTTTTAGGAACCACATGAACTGGGCTTACTCATTTGCTACTAGCAATGGGATAAATGATGCCAGTATCTAAATATTTCAAAATCATTTTCCTAACCACTTCTTGCATTTTTGGATTTAGTCTCCTAAGTGGTTCTACTGTTGGCCTACTCTCATCCTCTACAGTGATCCTATACATGCAAAATGAAGGGCTAATCCCCTTAATATCATCCATGGTATACCCAATAACCTTCCTATATAGCCTGCTGTTTTAGGAGTATTTTAGTTTCCACAGTATTTAGTTCAGCATTCACAATCACAGGATATGTAGAGTTTGGGCCAAGGAATTCATACCTTAATGAAGCCGGTAAGGGCTTCAATTCTACTTGGGGACCCACCTCTTTATCATGCATGACCTCAGTATCATGCCTTGGTGGGGCTTCTTCTTTAGAGCTACTTGATGTACCTGCAGGCTCAATCAAGAAAACAGATTCAAGTGATTCATCAAGAAGGGTTTCTTCCTTCACCACTTGGTCAATACAATCCACACTACAATAAACATCATCATTAAAAGGTTTTTTTAAAACATTTTTCAAGTTAAAATCCACCTTTTGGTCTCCCACAGTCAGAGACAACCTCCTATTCTTGACATCTATTACCACGCCCGCGGTTGCCAAAAATGGCCTGCCTAAGATAATAGGGATCATCGAATCCTTATCCATTTCAAGGACCACAAAATTGGTAGGTATAAAAAACTTTCCTACTTTTATTGGAACATCTTCTAAAATGCCTACAGGGTATTTAACAGACCTATCAGCAAGTTACAAAGACATCCTAGTAGGTTTTAGTTCTCCTAATCCCAATTTCTCAAAAATAGACAATGGCATTAGACTAACACTAGCTCCTAAGCCACATAGTGCTCTATCGATAGCCATGTCACCAATCACACAAGGGATAGAAAAACTACCTGGATCCTGAAGCTTGGATGGTAGCTTGTTTTGGATCAGTGCACTACACTCCTCAGTAAGTGCTATGGTACCATCTTCCTCTAGTTTCCGCTTGTTGGACAAAATATCCTTCAAGAATTTGGCGTAGGTCGGCATTTGATGTAAAGCATCTGTGAAGGGAATATTAATATACAATTTTTTAAGAACCTCAAGGAACTTACCGAATTGTCTGTCCAACTTGGCCTTGGCCAAGCGTTGAGGAAATGGCACCAGATGTTGATATGGTTTCACCTCCTTTTTCTTTTCACCTTGCTTCTCTTCTTCCATCATGGGATGAGAATGAGACTCATCCGCCTTCTTTTCTTGGTTGGCCTCCTCTTCTATGATATTTGTTGGACCATCATATTGTGTACCACTCATAAGAGTGATAGCCATCGTGTGATTTGAGGGTCCCGCTTCGGGCTTTCCAGGGAATGTTCCTGGCACTCTTTGAGAGGATGAGGCCTGTTGAGCAATCTGGGTCTCCAACATCTTGTTATGGGTGGCCAAGGAGTCAACCTTCGAAACTAAGTTCTTGATGGCATTGGAGAACTTGTCATTCTGCTTCAGTTGGGTAGCTACAAAGGTCTCCATCAAGGACTCTAATTTTGATTTCTGTGGAATGAAAGGTCCTTGTGGTCTGTAGCTAATTTGTTGATTTTGAAACGGGGGTGGCCTGCTTTGGAAACCCGGTGGTCTGAGTGATGGTCTGAAATTATTTCCATAATTCCCATCGTAGTTCCCAATGGCATCCACCTGGTGCATTTCTGGCTCAGTAGGCTGAGTCACTCTAAGCTGACATCCTAAAATACTGTGACCTGAAACATCACACAACTCACAGACTATGTTAGTAACACCTGTTCCTAATTTATCAAACTTATCAAATTTAATGGATAAAGCTTCTACTTTAGTAGTTAATAAAGAAAGTGCATCAACAGAGTACTTACTGGAGTTTTGGATGGTATAGTCCATTCTGACAACCACTGATATATGTTTTGGGTGACCTCCTCAATGAGGTTGTAACCTTCCTCCATGTTCTTGCCCATGAAGGCACCGCCGGCTACGGCATCCAAGGTCACTTTCTGGTTCGGAGTCAGCCCATTATAAAAAATGTGCACCGTCAACCAACGTTCAATGCCATGATGTGGGCATTCCCGAAGCATTTCCTTGTACCTTTCCCATGCATCATACAAGGTCTCATCATCTTTCTAATTAAAAGTGATTATCTGCTTCCTCAATTGGTCTATTTTGCTCCTTGGATAATATTTATTGAGGAAGGCATGAGACAACTGCTCCCATGTAGTGATCGACCCCTCCGAAAGCGCATACAACCAAGCTTTGGCCTTGTCCCTTAAGGAGAATGGGAAAAGCCTAAGCCAAATTACGTCGCTTGATACCCCATTTATCTTGAGTGTGTCACAATACTTAAGGAAAATTTATAGATGCAAATTGGGATCCTTAGATGGAAATCCTCCAAACTGACTTTGTTAAACCATCGAGAGCAAGGATGGCTTCAACTAAAAATTGTTCGCCTCAATGTTTGGTCTAGTGATGCTAGACCTCCTACCCATTGCATTGGGCGCTACAAAATCGCAGAGTGCTCTGTTGTCTGGGTTATCCATTTGCTCGTCAGTAGTTGAACTTGAAGCTTGTTGTTTGCTTTGCTTTAGTTGTTGCCGAAGTGCTCTGAGTTTCCTTAGCATTCGTTCGATTTCAGGGTCGAAGATGTGTTCGAAGCTAGAACACTTTCGCATAAAGGAACCTGCACAATCCACAAAAACAACAAATACCCAAGCGTAATTTTGCAGAAAAAATAAAAAACAAAACCAGAAAAATTTATGTAGAAAAATAAAGGAATGCAGCAAAAAATATGGAGAGAAAAAAAGAAAACAAATAAAATAAAAGAGTATCTAGTCTAATCAAAACACCGTTTAGCCGATATTGGGGGACAATCCCCAGCAACCGCGCCAAAAACTTGATAGCCTACCGCAAGCGCACGGGGTATCGTAGTAATAAAAATATCGTCCTACAGGGATTGTTCCCAATTACCAGTTTATAGCACTTTGATTATCTAGACAAATCATTTATTGATTTAGAAATTTATAACGCAAAACTAAAAAGACATAAACAGAAAACACTAAGCAATGACAATGAAAAGATTTACTTGGAAACAACAGAGATTAACTTCTTGGGAGATAAAGGTTCACATGAATGTGGGTGCCAACATTTAATGCAATTCAATTTCTAAATTATTAAATCTCGTTTCTTAAGGCGAGTTTTCCTAAATTGATTAGTGACTTTCTCCCGAAACCTCACTAACGTACCTAATTATTGAAGAACCGCGTTCAATTCAGTAATTAAATCCCTTACGCTTTATGAAAACTCGAATATCCCTCAAAGAGTCTCGTTTACTTTCGTAGCCCGAATCCCTAGGTTCGATTTTGTGTAATTCAAACTATACGCTAATCTTTTGATTACCCATACCGTTTACAATTATCCACACTTATCTCTAAGCTTAATGGAAGCATTAAGAACTCACAAAACTGAATAAGAACACACAATTCAATAATCAAGAACGAAGAACATTTAATATGGTTCACATAAATGCTACACCTTAATTCCCAAGAGTAATGTTTAATGTGCCATGGAAACAACAATCACAATGCCACAATACAAAGAAATTAAACTAAACATAGAAGAAAATGCAAAGATAAAGTTAGGGATTCAGAAAATACAAGATAAGTTCTCACTAAATCTCCAAAAATATTCCTCCTAAATCTACAAAATTGATGTCCTTCCACGTTTTTGGCCTTGATCCCCTTCGAAAATCCTTTGTTAAGCTCTCTCTCTTTTTCCTCCAAAAAGTCTCTCCAATGTCTCTGTACATTTTGCCTCTCAAAAACTGCCCCTTTTATTCAAAAACTGCTCCAAAAATTAAAGCAAGTGCAGAACGCGCAAAAACACATTGGCAGTGGGTTTTTCCAGGGGTCCAAAAAATCAATTTTTTTCATCTCCAGGTAGAGAGATCCACGGCCAGTGGGAAAAACCCACTGGCAGTGGGTTTCCAACAGCAACACACACGGCTAGTGGGAAAAACCCACTGGTAGTGGGTTTTTTTATGGCTCAATTCTCCCACTCCAGAGAGGTCCACGGCCAGTGGGGAAAACCCACTGGGAGTGGGTTTTTCTGGACTTCATTTTTTTATGCTTTTCTCACTGTTTTGAGGCCCCGGAATATGCATCTTGGTAGATCCTTTCTCTATCATGCTTTTGAAGGTGGATAAGGCTTTATTTTTGAGCTCTTAGTGGCTTGAATCCTTTCCATGCATCCAATGCTTCCTCAAATGCTTCTTGTTTTTGAATTTATGCACCTGTAACCAAGTTATTCATGCAAAACTTGAAACACCCGAGTAAGAAATGCAAAATGAAGGAAAACACTTGGAATTAAGGAGAAAAACAACACAAACAACCTAGAAAACCTTAACAAAACACCACTAAAACAATGCAAATTAAGCAACTATCAACAAATGTCCCATGGATGGAAGATGGTGATTGCTCTTGTTGCAAGAAGAAGCTGATATGTCCAGTTCTGGGGTATCAACTTGTGCGTGGGTTAGGATCATTGTGGGTCGAATTTGAAAATAGGCTAAACACAAAAGTTTTAGATATGGTTTTTATCTTTAATTTGGTATATGGTAAAAAAATATTCATAAGAAATGAGGGAGTTATGGACCAAATACAAAAGTAGTGCAAGGTTGTGACGGGATTATTGTTTCATGTAATGATTAATTTTATAGGCAAAATAGGTGACGATTTGAGCTTCATGTTCTTCATAAAAGTTGTAGGAAATTGAGTTAAGAAAAATTTGGTGAGAGAATCGTTTAATTTCATGGTCATACGAGGGAGATGCGTGAAAAATACTGAATATAGTTCAAGGTGCCACTAGGAAAACATGAATCAATATGGTATTTTAAATTCTGGGATTTATAGAGTAAGAATTGGCTTTTGAGCCCTTCATGAAGTTTATAAATATTCTTTTTCTCTTTCATTAGATATATCATTTACGATGATCCGAGATTGGTAACCTGAGGTATACCCGATTTACAACAGGGTGCTCTAGGAGCTTTCTCGATCAGCTACATCTTCAGAAATAAATTCACCATTAATTCTCCTTTGTGAATTAGGTTTTGTGCCCTCATGAAAATTGTAAATGTCTATAATATGGATCCATATCAAAAAGAAAGGAGTGATTCAAGCACCGAACGAAGGAGATATATGAATTTTTACCAAAGATTGTTAGCATTAAAATGAAACAACCAAAGGGTTTCAAAGATATATTAAACTGTACCAATCTAGAAGGATTCAACCTTCAATGTCTGCATGAAAAACGTAGAGAATTTTGTTACAGAAATTTGGACACCAAGTTTATGTAAATAGAAGGTCGTATGAGAGAGTTATGAAGTTTTTTAACCATGCGCAGGGTAAAACGTCCAAACGTTGGAATTTTGAGATGAATATACTTAATCTTTGATTTTGGGGTTGACAGAGTGAGAATCAGAGCTTGGGCTAGAAACGAAGATTAAAGATCTTTTCAAAACGAAGAGATTAAGACCAAATTTTTTTGATTCAAAGGTCATATGCAAAATTCAGGTCTAAAACACAGAAGGTATTCAGGTCGAGTTTAAAAATGATTTATGAAGAAACTGATTTATGGAAAAACTAGGGTGATAGAGTCTGAACCAGGTTTTGGCCTCTTCAAGAAAAGTTCCTAAAATTTTGAAACAAGTCACCAAAGACTGACCGTGTTGCCATCAGATGTTCCAAAGCATATGAACGGTCAAACGTAAGATACGTTATAGGTTCTGATTAGGCTGATTAGGCCAAGTCAGACACCCTTGATTCATCACGGAGGGGTACTAATAGAACTAGTTTCCCTACTAGATTGCTAGTCTCGGGTCGAACGGTCAGAGTCTGACCTCAGGCTAGGTCCCACAGTTCAAATCTGAGGAACCAAGTGATTATTAAATATAATTATCAAATAAATAAACAATTTAATATATATAATTTAAAAATAAACTATTATAATTATTTATCTATTAAATATTGTTGACAAGAAATAATTATTGAATAAATATAACTATAAATCAATCAGCATAAAATAATTGATATTAATATATTTTTAATTAGATAGTATTGTCAAATGCTATTAAGGTTATTATCGTTTTCTTATCTCTACTTCTCTCACTCGTTATTGTAACATCTCAAATTTTATATAAATGATTAAATATGAAGAATAAATACTAAATAATTATATGTGGGTTAATTGATGTCCCAAAATGTTAAAAATAATTAAATTGAGATTTTTGAGGATTATTCATAGTTTATTTAAGCTTTAAGAGCTAAAATTATACCCGATTAAAATATGGGTGTCGGACCAAGTATCTTTGATTGAGGTGCTATTGGTTAGGGCTGTTAAGAATATTATGGGGAGTCCAAATATGTATTCGGAATAATTTTTAGATAAAGTATTGAGCCTTAACAGAGATCCTGTTTGTTATAAAATGGTAAATTTTAATAAGAGAGGTAAAATTAAAACACAAAACCCACTTCACTCTCTTCACTCTCACGCTGGTTTTGTTTTCCTAAGGCAAGACACTCTTTTTCTTCTTCTTCTTCATTTCCTCTTCATCTCTTTTCCTCTCCAAACCTAAGCAAACTAGTGAACCCATCTTCCTCTTCCATTTTTGTTTTCCCTATTGGCAAAGGAAGAGTTTAAGCTTGAAGTCTTTTCTCCTTCTTTTCTCAATTTCATCACCCTCCATTAATGAGGACACAGCATGGGAGGATCCACACACTATTTTGGACAAAAGCTTAAAGGCATACAAAGGTCCCTTAACAAGGGCCAAGTCCAAAAAGGGCAAAGAGGCCATCCAAAAAGCCCTAGCTTGCTTCCTTACTTTGTTTGGTGGGCCTAAGCCCAATGAAGACACCTTGAAGATCTATATGTGCTCATCATGTAATATAGTCCATAATTAGATTTTCTAATGTTTTAGGGTTTATTTGGACCTTACTAGGTCATTTGGTCACTTTTGGGCCATGTACTTTTCATTTGGGCCATGTATTAGGCTTTTTCCTTTCCATTTGCTCTAAGTGGGCCTAGGATCCATGGTAGAAGCCCACTTAACCCCCTTGGCCGAAACTCCATGAGGCTATATTAGGGTGTTCTCTCCTTGAAAATTGACAACATGAATATTAGAGTTTTTACATACACTTTGTGTAATTTGAAAGAGTGAGTCTTCTCCTTTTTCTCTTGGCTAAAGAAGGCTTTAGCAAACTCTTATCCAAGGGGCATTCTCCCTCTTGGTGGTGAGTTGGGAATTATCTTCCCTAGGGAAGTGGCTTCCGTAGTTTCGGTTGTCTTCAAGATTAGGATTACAATGTTTGTTAATTGTTAGAGCCACTTAGGGTTTGTTTGGTACATGTGGAACCTTTTCTTGTTTCTAGTTTGTTTGAAAAAAATAATTTGCATTAAGGGTGCTAAAATCATGTTGTAAAGTTACACTTTCCATCATTTGTAACTCTAGAAAGGTTCCATTCTTTGAGTTGGGAGACCTCACTTTAAGGTTCTCTAAAATTATGCTCAACTTTTAAGGTGTATAGATTTTAATTCTTTGTTTCTTCCAGGTTCTTTTTAGTTTTCAATTTCAAGCACTATTTAGGTCATAAATATGTTTCGGTCTTCATATTGAATATTCATAAAAATTTTGTCTAAAACCTAATTACCTTCCATAAGTGATTTTGGGAGAAGATTGCATAGATGCCTGAGCAAAAAGGGTAAAATTGAAGTGTAACTAGCCTTTGTATGTTTTGGTTTTGGCTTGGTTGTTTTTGTGTTAAAGTGCTAAAATACTAGAGGCAAAAAGAAAAAATAGAAAAGAGAAAAGAATAAGAAAAAGAAAGACCCTTACAAAAGTCAAAAATCAAAAAGGGTATCAAAATAAAAAGTTCAAAACAAGACCTCTTTTAGCAAATTTTAAAAAGTGTAAGCACTAAACCATCTTGTTACTTGAAACACCAAGACCTAAAAACATAATTGCTAGTTGATCCTTCTTACATAATTCAATTGAACCTTGTTTGCTTAGCTTGCAATTCTAGGGTTTCTAGGTTTTTCCCTTAGCTTGCTTTTATTTCTTGCATTTAGTTTGATGTATGTCAAGTTTTATCTTTCTATTTCATTTTCAAAATTATGTTGTCCTTAGCTTTCTTCATTTGAGCTTTTCTTGCTTTGAGTCTTGTCATAACAAAAATCCAAAAATAATCCCTTTGAGTTGCTTTTAAAATTTTGAGCATTTTTAGTTTGTCTTTCTTTGAACCTTCAAGTTTTGTCTCTTGAGTTTCATTGCCTTTCAACTTCAAAGATATTCCTTTCTCAATATCATGGGGGTAGTGTATTGAATAAACTTGAAGATAAGAGTGTAAATTGCTTTGGTGATCTTGAAACCAAAGAGAAAGGATAAGGCTTGAGAGGAAAACACTTTGAGAGAAACACTTGGTGACACATTTTCTTTCTTTAATTGAATTGCTTAACAATTTTTGTTTGAGTTTTCATTTGCTAGGGGCCATAAGGGATTTCACATCAAGGCTAAGAAGACTTTAGAGAATTGTAAAAGGAAGCAAAGCTTTGTACTCATTAGCAAATATTAGGAAATTTTTAAATTTTTAGGGTTTGTACTAGGAAATTTTTGTCCTTGTATTTGTGGACACTTTGGACTTTGGACTTTAGACTTGCACTCTTTACTACTTTAAATTTTGGATAGAGTAGAGCATGTGTATTTGTTTGCTTTAACTAATTGTTGTTAGTTAGTTTAATTAGTTAATTAATTAAAACTAAAAGTGGTTAGGTTATTAGTGGTCTTAACTAAAAGTTGTTAGGTGGTTAGTTGTCTTAATTAAGTTTGTTGTTAGTTAATTTTGGTTAGAACAAATTCTTAGTTAGTTATAACTCCTTGTAAGCGAATTAGTTCTAGTAGTTAGGATTTTCATAACAAGTTAGGATAGTTACAACTATAATAACCATATAACCAACTTAGTTATAGGTTGTTAGGGTTGTTAAAACCTAAGTTTGTTAGCCTAACTAGTTAAAATTGAATTTGGTTAGTATCTCTAGGGTTTGTCGCTTGTCTTGTTACAACCTTAATTCTCATAACTAATCATAGTAAGACAATCTAGGATTCTACCTAGTACAAACATCGTAGGTGTTGTATCCCTTATGTAGAAAACCTAGAATTTGATTTTTAAGATTGTTGTTTGATTTCTTATTTTTGTTTTGCATAAACATCCTCGACTAGCTTGATAGTACAGTTGTTTGCCTTGTCTTGTTTTTCTTTGAAAACTTTAATCATGTCTTCTAGTGATAGGGAAAATAGATATCTTCTTCATAACATCATGGATAGTTTAAACAAGATAAACACTAGGTTAACTAACCTAGAAAACAAAGAAGAAAACCCTAGGCCTAGACATAAAGAAAGGAATTAACGAAATCAAAGGCATGATTTTAGTGATAGTGAGGATGAACATAGGTCTAGAAGACACCATAATAAATAAGAAGACCTAGGTTTAAGAGAAGTCAAGCTTGAAATTACCCCTTTAATGGAAAAAGTGATATTGAAGAATACTTAGAATGGGAAATTAGAGTTGAACAATTGTTTAATTCTCATCAAATTAAAGAAGAAAAGAAAGTTAGGATAGCCACCCTCTCATTTCAAAACTATGCCTTAGTGTGGTGGACACAAGTGTGGAAGGAGAGAAAGAAAGATAACTTTCCACCAAGTGATGATTGGTTGGAATTAAAAGCCTTGTTAAGAAAGAGATATGTTCCTAATTACTATAGAGGGGAGCTATTAGCCAAGCTAAATAGGCTCACCAAAGGTACAAAGAGTGTTGAGGATTACTATAAGGCCTTACAGATAGCAATGATTAGGGATAAATTAGATAAAGATGAGGAAACCCTAATGTATAGATTTTTGCATGGACTAAATAGGAACATTAAGAATAGAGTTGAACTCCTTCCACATGTAGACATAGAGGAACTTTTGCACCAATGTACAAAAGTAGAAAATTGAATTAAAGAGAGGGAACCCTATAAAGGGGAATATCAACCCTTTAAGCCCAAGTGGGTGGGCAAGGAAGATAGAAAAAGTGGGTTTGAGAGAAAACTAAGGGAGAAGGGAGTGGGCACTTCTTCTTCCCACTTACCTAGTGAGTTGCATAAGAATGCTAAAGTTTTTAGGATTCCAAAAGATAAGCATGATTCCATATATAATCCTTCCACCTCTAGATCATCTACCATAAAATGTTTTAAATGCTTTGGTAAAGGTCATATTGCTTCTGACTGTCCTACAAAGAAAACCATGATTTTGAAAAACAATGAAATCTTCTTAAGTCAATCAGAGTCGGATTCTGATAATCACAATTCAAGTGATGACTCAAGTAGTGCTTCATATGACAGTGAGCATATTTTAGGGGATGATGGAGAGCTTTACATGATTCAAAGGTTACTTGGAAGCCATATTAAGCTTGATGATTGTACACAAATAGAGAACATCTTTTACACAAGATGTTATATAAATGAAAAATTGTGTTCTCTTATTGTGGATAGTAGGAGTTATGCCAATATGGCTAGTCAAAGACTAGTTTGCAAAATGGGCTTAGAACTAATAGATCACCCTAGACCTTACAAGTTACAATGGTTAAGTGAAAAAGGAGAGATATTAGTTAATAAGCAAGTCTTAATTAATTTCACTATAGGTAACTATAAAGATGAAATAAAATGTGATGTAGTACCTATGGAAGCAACCCATATACTTTTAGGGAGACCTTGGCAGTATGATAGAAAGATCATCCATGAAGGGTTCTCTAACACCCTTACATTTAAGCTTGATAACAAGAAAATAGTTTTACATCCCTTAACCCCTCAGCAAGCGCTTAAAGATCAACTTCAAATGAAGTTAAAAAGGGATAGAGAATTAGGTTCTTCTTCTAGCAATTTAGAAAAACAAAAGAAAACCAAAAAAGAAGATAAAGGAAAAGGAGTTGTCATTTATGATGACTATAGAGCCAATTGCTTGGCTACAAAACATGATTTGAAGCAAGCCATGCTTCTTCAAAAATAAGTCTTAATCATGATTCCTAAAGATATCCCAAGCACTTCCTTGTGTTCAATGAGCTCTTCCCCTTTTACTTTGCCCAAAGGGATACAAAACATTCTAGATGAATTTAAAGACCTCTTTCCTAAAGACATTCCTAAAGGATTACCTTCAATTAGGGGAATAGAACATCAAATAGACTTAATTCTTGGTGCTAGTCTACCCAATTGGCCTGCGTATAGGTGTAACCCTAAGGAAAGCCTTGAAATTGAAAAATAAGTGAATGATCTATTATCTAGGGGATGGATTAGAGAGAGCTTGAGCCTATGTGCTTTACCTATTTTATTGGTTCCTAAAAAAGATGGTTCATGGAGAATGTGCACTGATTGTAGAGCTATCAACAACATAACCATCAAGTATAGGCATCCAATACCTAGACTTGATGATATGCTTGATGAATTAAGTGGTTCTACGATATTTTCTAAGATTGGTATTAAAAGTGGCTATCATCAAAAAAGAATTAAAGAGGGAGATGAATGGAAAGCTGTTTTTGAAACCAAACTTAGATTATATGAGTGGTTAGTTATGCCCTTTGGCTTGACTAATGCACCAAGCACTTTTATGAGGTTAATGAATCATGTTTTGAGGGAATTCAAAGGGTATTTTGTTATGGTCTATTTTGATGATATTTTAGTTTACTTAAAGACCATGACCTCCCATCTAAGCCATTTGAAACAAGTTATGCTTGCCTTAAGAACAAATAACCTCTATGCAAATTTTGAAAAATGTTCTTTTGGCAGGGATAGTGTTCTTTCCTTGGATTTGTAGTAAGTTCCAAAGGAGTGGAGGTTGATCACTCAAAAGTGAAGGCCATCCAAGATTGGCCAACACCAAAGATTGTGAATGAAGTTAGGAATTTTCATGGTTTGGCTAGTTTTTATAGAAGGTTTGTAAAGGATTTCTCTACCTTAGCCTCCCCCTTGAATGAATTGGTTAAGAAAAATGTTCTTTTTGTATGAGGACCAAGGCAAGAGAAAGCTTTTAAAGACCTTAAGGAAAAACTCACTCATGCTTCTATTTTAGCTCTTCCAAGTTTTTCAAAAACTTTTGAGCTTGAGTGTGATGCTTCCAATGTGGGGATAGGAGCTGTATTATTATAAGAAAGCCACCTATTGCATTTTTTAGTGAAAAACTCAATGGGGCTACCCTTAATCATCCCACATATGATAAAGAATTTTATACATTGGTTAGAGTCCTCCAAAATTAGGAACATTATTTGATCCCAAAAGAATTTGTTTTTCATAGTGATCATCAATCACTTAAGTACATAAAAGGGCAACATAAACTAAATAAAAGACATGCAAAATGGGTTGAGTTTTTAAAGCAATTTCCTTATGTTATCAAGTACAAAAATGGAAAATCAAATACGGTGGCTGATGCTTTATCAAGAAGGCACTCTTTGCTTGCATCTCTTGAATTAAAAGTCATTGGACTTGATGAGATTAGGAATTTGTATCAAGGTGATCTTGATTTTTCTAAAATCTATAATTCATCTTCTGAAACAACATCTTAAAAAGGATTCTATATTTTAGATGGTTACCTCTTTAGGGCCAACAAAATTTGTATACCTAGGAGTTCTTTGCAAGATTTATTGCTTGAAGAAATCCATGAGGGTGGCTTTATGGGATATTTTGGAAGGGATAAAACTTTGTCAATCTTAAATGAACACTTCTATTGGCCTAGAATGAAAAATGATGTGCAACGACTATGTGCTAGGTGTATAGTTTGTGGAAAAGCTAAATCAAAAGTATCACCTAATAGTCTTTACGCTCTTTTTCCTACACGTACTTCTCCTTGGATAGATATTTCTATGGATTTTGTGTTAGGCTTACCCAGGACCCAAAGGGGCATGGACTCTATCTTTGTCATGGTAGATAGGTTTAGTAAAATGGCTCATTTCATTCCTTATCACAAAGTGGATGATGCAAGTCATATTGCTAAACTATTTTTCAAAGAAATTGTAAGACTTCATGGTGTTCCTAAAACTATTATTTCTGATAAGCACACTAAATTTGTAAGCCATTTTTTGAAAACACTTTAGTCAAGGCTAGGAACAAAGCTTCTATTTTCTACCACTTGTCATCCACAAACGGGTGGTCAAACTGAGGTAGTGAACAGGACCCTTTCTCAATTGCTTAGGGTCTTAGTTAATAAAAATGTTAAATCATGGGATGGGTGTTTACCACATATTGAATTTACTTATAATAAGGTGTAACACTCCACAACTAAACATAGTCCTTTTTAAATTATTTATGGTTTTAACTCTCTTACTCCTTTAGACCTTTTGCCCATTGATCTTTCTAATTCTGTCCTTTACTTGGATGGAGAGGCTAAGGCCAAGTTTATAAAAGAATTTCATGAGAAGGTTAAAAACGAAATTCAAGCTAAGAATGAACACTATGCTCATTGTGCCAATAAAAATAGAAAGAAAGTTACTTTTGGAGTTAGGGTTTAGGTTTTGTTACATCTTAGAAAAGAAAGGTTTCCAAATTTGACAAAATTCAAACTTGACCCAAGGGGTGATGGTCCTTTTCATGTCCTTAAAAAGATGAGAAATAATGCTGATGTCCTTGATTTGCCTGGTGATTATGGTGTGAGTGCTTCTTTTAATGTGTCTGATTTGTCTCCTTTTAATTTAGATGAAGAGGATGAACCTTCAGATTTAAGGATAAATCCTTTTGAGGAAGGGGAGCATAATGAGGACACAACATGGAAGGATCCACACATTATTTTAGACAAAGGCTTAGAGGCATAGAGAGGTCCCTTAACAAGGGCCAAGTCCAAAAAGGGCAAAGAGGCCATCCAAAAAACCCTAGCTTGCTTCCTTACTTTGTTTGGTCAGCCTAAGCCCAATGAAGACACCTTGAAGATCTATATGTGCTCATCATGTAATATAGTCCATAATTAGATTTTTTAGTGTTTTAGGGTTTATTTGGACCTTACTAGGTCATTTGGTCACTTTTGGGATATGTATTTTTCATTTGGGCCATGTATTGGGCCTTTTCCTTTCCATTTGCTCTAAGTGGGCCTAGGATCCATGGTAGAAGCCTACTTAACCCCCTTGGCTGAAACTCCATAAGGGTATATAAGGGTGTTCTCCCCTTGAAAATTGATAACATGAATATTAGAGTTTTTACATACACTCTGTGTAATTTGAAAAAGTGAGTCTTCTCTTTTTTCTCTTGGTTAAAGAAGGCTTTAGCAAGCTCTTATCCAAGGGGAATTCTCCCTCTTGGTGGCGAGTTAGGAATTATCTTCCCTAGGGAAGTGGCTTCCCACACACACTTTCCACTTTTAAGTTCCATCCTCCTCCACCTTTCACCTTCCCTTTCACCTTTACCTTTCCTTTTTCTTTAAATTCCAATTATTAAGAGTCTTTTCCCTTTGAGTCTCTTTCGGCCAAGCAAGAAGAAATTCAAGTTCATGGCTCTTAAGGACTAAGAAAGAAGAAGAATAACCAAGATCCACCCCTAAGGAAGGTCTCTCCATAAGTCTTTCCTACATCGCCCATCTCTCTCTTGGAAACTTACTTTTTTCTTCTCTTGAGGTAAGTTTTTCATCATTTTTCAAGAGCTTGAACCCTTGGTTATAGGTTTTGGGTGTTAGGTGAGTGATTTATGTATATGGGTTATTCAGAGAAGGCATTAGACATGGAAACCCTAAGGTGAGGTGGCTTAAATGTAAATTTTTATATGCATGTAACATGGTACACGAAATTAATTATGGAAATTGATGAGAATTTATGATGTTGTTGACATTTTAGTGAAACCCTAACTATGGAAAATTAGGGAAAATGGTTGATGTTGATTGGAGTGTGTATGTTAAGAGGAAATATATGATATTTGAATGATGGGTATAAGAGAATGTGTTAGGAGAGTATTTATTGATGCTGGTAGATAGCATTAATGATGGTGGTTGGCCATTAATGGTGATTGATGGCCATTGGTGTATGGCCCCTTTGATGGGAAAAGTTATAAATGCATAATAACGATACTTGAATGCCTAACCCATGGTGGTTGTGGTGAAATTAATGAAATAGAAATAGTTTGATAATGAAAGTGTTGAATGTACCAAGTATAAAAATTAGAATATGTAAGTCTTGGTGATTTTAAGTTGAAATTAACTATGCAGTGCCTTATAAAATGTAGGACCCATTCCGAATGATGAGGTGGGAACGTTGTATCACTCAGAATTCTTCTCTTGAGGTAAAGAGGAGTTTTATATTCTAAATGCATGGATTGAGTAGTGTTTGATTGTCATATGTGATAAGATGCATGTTTGCCTTGCTTGTGTGGTAATGACGATTTGAGATTGTTAAACATGATGATGATAGTTGTGCTTGGCAATATGTATAGTGCATTTGGAATATTTATAGTATGCTAAATGGTGATGTTAAATTGCTTGGCTAGTGTGATGCCTTGATATGATTTGATTGTTGTATATCCACCATGAATGTGGAATAATCATTATTGTTGATGAATGAGAATGAATGTGAATGATTAGCATACTTTGAATTTTGATGAAAGATTGATGATTGTAGTTGATGGTTTTGATGCCATCGTGAAAGATGAAAATGTTTAATTGTGATAATGAAGAATTGTTGTAAATGCCATATTAAAACTTGAAACAATGACAATAACCAAAGATAATAAAAACCCACTAAAAATTGTATGGTGGTATTGGTGATGGTGATGATTAATGAGTGGCGTGATTAGGATGCATAGTTTTGAGAATGCATATGATTAGCAATTGTATTGCATCCATGGCATATTGCATAGCTGCCGGTGTTAGAATGCGAGGGGATTCCCCTGGTTGGCCTAGTGGGAAGGTAGCTCTGTGCACGAGCATTCTTATTTTCCCCTATGACTCAGTGTGTAAGTCATGAAGCTGCCCATGTATAGCTATGGGGAGTTGCATGTGGTTGACCTATGGAGGGTGGCTTTTTGAGGAGCAAGTGTCCCTAGTGGTCATTTGGATCACAGCTGCCATGGTATGAATCATGGTTGGCCCGCAACACCTTACGTCGATTATGGTGTTTACCGTGGTCATGGTGAAAATGGCCAGGTGTTGTAAGATGGGCGATGCGGTTTGGTACCAGCAAAACATAATGATTTGCATGCAATTTGATGATAAGTGTACACATATTACTACTGTAGTAAGGGTATGGTTATATGATCATGCTTGTATCCCACTATTTGGTGTTTTATTTTCCCATAGTCAGATCCGCAATTGATATTACTCCATCGTGCATGTGCATTAGCCTAAGAGTGTTTACAAATAGCAAGGAGGTATGCTAAAGGTGATGAGAAATGGTAATGGTTGTGATTGAGTGAGAAAATACCTAAAGACAACATAGGAGATATGAATACAAAGAAATATATTATGTATGGTAATCATATGTGTGATAGCTAATATGATGAGGAACTTGATTGTGTGTATGCTTATATACTTTGTTATGATTCATAAAGATGATTAAGTTATGTGTATGTTGGTGAGATGATGATGATTATGATGATAAATGTTATATTGATGCAAAGTATACATGACATTGAATGCATATGCACATAATCACATTGTATTCATATTCATCCTTTCGAATGTATAACTCACTCTCACATGTTGTCTAATTTTAGCCATATGATGCAGGACATTCATGGGGTGAGATGCTTCCCTTTTGGAAGTATGTTTTGATGGTGGAGGTAAATTAGTGTATAGGAAGTGCCTTGGCCAGCATCCATTGATTTTTTATAGTATATGGTGTTGATCTATGCTTATTGTGTATTTGGGATTAGTATGTATTCATTTTGAAGGTCATAGGTGAAAATTGGACCCTTTATGTGTATGGCTAATTTTTGAGTATGACCTAGAAAATGTATGATGACAATTATGATGTTGGAACTATTGCCCAAATGATGAATGGATGATGTTAATTCATGATTTACAATGCTTTATGTTGTATGTGTGAAGTTGTGTTTTGATGTTATGCATAATTGAGGAACCGATACGCTCAAAATGAGTTTTATGAAAAATGGATGGCATGTAATGGTCCCAATAGCTTAAATGTATGACTTGTGATTTGTAGAAACTAGAATGGGCCAATTCGATTGAGAATTGACCCTTATGTTGCATCAAAATGCCTCAAAATAGGACAAACACATTTATGCACATAAGACTCTCATTTTTAGGAATTTTTGAGTGCGACTAGTGGCTACGCGTCACAAATAATGTATTTTAGCTAGTGTCAAATTTTGGGGGCCATTGGATTTGATATGAAAAAGATAGGGTAGTTAGAAATTCAATTCTATAGTTTTTTTAGGCAGGTTTTGCATAATGTCTGTCTTGAATCGATTCACTACCTGTATGAATTGTATATGAATCGATTCATTATGCTCTGTTTCCACTAACTCGTGAATTTCTCACATTTGAATCGATTCACCATGGGGCTGAATCGATTCAAGGACCTGATTCACTACTGTCTTTACAATTTGGAACGCCTAAATCGATTCACCAGGGGGTTGAATCAATTCATTCACTTGTTGCACCCCTGAATGGCAATTTGAAATGCATAAATCGATTCATGCTAGCCTTGAATCGATTCATGCCTCTGACTCTTTAAAAATCCTTCTGTTTGCTGTATGTTGGGTTGCATTGGGCTATGGTATGCTTATATGTTAATGTGTAAGTGTATTTACCACTTTTTATCAATTAATTCAAGTGTGTTTAAACCTTTTTTCATACCTTTCCATAACTCCTAAATAAATTATGTTTCTGCTATTCCTTGTTGATGATCATATGATTGATTGTCCAAGGAGCACTCTTGATTGTACTTACACACCTTCTCATATCTTCACATATGGGATAAGTTCTTTTAAATGATCCGGGGTTACTCGTTAAAGTCTGACCTCGTGGTTTCTTTCATTCTTTAATTGCTTTAAAAATCATGAAAAATTTACCCTTATTTCTATTAATTTATTTTGCGGTCGACTCAACTTGGTATTAGAGCATTGATTTCTCTTTGATAAAGACTTGATTGATGTTGTGCAAGCCATTGTTTCTTAAGATTGAATTGTATGAATTATATTTGATTGAGTTATGGACTTCTTGATTGGAATGTGATTGTTTGGCATTGAATTGAGATTGATATGCTTGTGTTTGAGTCTGACTAAAATTCCTTACACTATTTACCTTCAATGATGAATATGCTGTGATTATGCATTGAGATTGATATAATTATGTGATGTGATATATGATAGGCCAATGAATGTAGAAACCTCTATATATACGTGGGTTGAAAGTTAATTGTTTGGTCTAGTTTACTCATGTGTGAGCCATGTCTTAATGTATAGGCGTGAAACATGGCTGGTAGGCAAAATCGTGAAGCTTATGTTATGGCATCTGCTTTAAACCGCTTTGTGGATCTCTTGGAAAGATAAGGCCAACAAAATTTGGGACAAGGTGCCCAAGGTCTTGATCGATTTCTCAAAAGGAAACCTTTTGAGTTCCATGGAGGGTATAAGCCTGAGGATGCTTATGTTTGGATCAATGACTTGGAAAGGATTTTTGTAAGCTTTGAGTGTTCTGAAACTCAAAAGGTGGAGTATGCGGTCTTTATGGTATGTGATAAAGCTGAATCATGGTTGCGTCTTACTAGGGGGCGCATGGTGTCTGCTGATGTTGCCTTGGTTTGGGAAAATTTCAAAGTTGAGTTTTTGAAGAAGTACTTTCTAGAGGGCTACAAAAGTAAGAAAGAGCTTAAGTTTATGGAGCTTAAGCAAGGTGATATGACTGTGGAGGAGTATGCCTCCAAGTTTGAAGAATTATGTGTATTCTATCCTTCGAAATGTATGAAATTTGAGAATGGTTTGAGGCCCCAGATCAAGCGGGCTATTTGTCATCAAGAGATTAGAAGCTTTCTGACGCTTGTGAACAAGTGTCGTATTTATGAAGAAGACGATGTGGCTCTTTTGAGTCATGGAAAGCATGAACCTAAGTTGAAGGGTCAATCCTCTAACTTCAAGAGGCATGGTCATTTTGAAAAGATGAGGTTCTTTTATGGTGGATCCTCTAATGTAAGAGGACGTGGTGGACATCGAGGTGGTAATGGAATGGTAGTCAAGGTTATGGCAATGTCCAAGGCCTTACTTGCTTCAAGTGTAGTGCTAATCATTTGGCACGTGATTGTCCATAAGATGATGTGGTATGCTACCAATGCAATCAACCGGGGCATATTCGCCCTAATTTCCCATTGAATGCAAGAAATGCTAATGTTGATACTCCCACTCGCATGAATCATAATGCTAACCGTGGAGGCCATGATGGTTTTGGAGGCCCTGGTCGTGGAAACGGTAATGTTCATAATGGTGGCCGTGGTAGAAATCATAATGGTGGCCGTAATGGTAATGGTCAAGGAAATGGCCATGGTGGAAGAAATGGTAATCATAATAGTGGTGATCAACCACAAGCTGCTGGAAGGCTTTTTGCCGTTACCAGTGAGGAAGCCGCTCAATCAGAAGATCTTATTCGTGGTGAGTGTGAAATTCTTGGCACCTCAGTATATGTTATCTTTGATTCCGGTGTTACTCATTCATTTATTTCTGAAGATTGTTTAAGGCTCTTGAAAAAGGTGGGATAGTGTAAAAAGCTTGTGAATTATTTCTGGTGCTACTCATTCATTTATTTTCAGTGCTACTCAGGTTGTGGTACCTCTATTTAAACCAACTTAAGTTATCGCCCCTCATGTAAAAAGCTACCATAAATAAAAAAAGGTCAAAGGGAACCTGATAGATCTTAAAGAACTAACAAGCTTGAAATAACTAGTCCATAGGGTCAAAACCATCGAATAGGGATAGCTCAAGTTTAGGAGGGCATAGGGGTGTAGGGTTCATAAGTGGAATAGGATTAGGGTTTAGAAGTAGAGGCCGAGTTAAATAGGGAATAAAGAAAGGTGGGATTAGGTATAGATGGGGTGGTGGTTTAGTAAGGCCAATAATAATCCCTTAGAAGATACACCTAAATTAGATAGATGAGTGAGGAATAATTGTATTGAGTATCATAATAGAGGAAGTTGTGGATGTAGGTATTGTAGTGGATAAAGTAATTGAAAAAGGTGACATGGTAGGGCTAGTATTAGAAGTAATAAAACCTATAATCATGGTAGGGGAGGTGGTCTGTGACACGTTGGAAAGGGAACCACGGCCGAGTTTGCCTTGTTGGATAGAAGCTACCTATTCTAATAGGCCTTCCATTAAATTGGTAATGAAGGTTTACAGATGCACACTAGAAAGGGGGTTGAATAGTATATGACTTATAACTGTTTCAAAATCATTTTTCAAGAGAAAGGCATTTCACAAATAATTTCAAAGAGACTGCCTGAGGATAGCTCAGACGATACTTCATCTGAGTCAAAAGATTTTGATTAAGATAAATAATAAAATAAACTTAAAAGTAGTTTAAAGAAAGAAGGTCTATGCAGAAAAGATATTATACTGGTTTACCTCAAAGCTAAAGGCTATATCGAGTCCCTCTTCATCCTAACAAGATATTTTTAAAGCATATCTACTCATCAATGCCCACAGCATTATGATAAAAGTATTCTTTCTTTACTTAGCCTTTTTAGGATAATTTACAATAATGAGTATTCTTTCTTAGACTTAGTCTCTCTGGGCTAACAAACAGCAACAAGTATTCTTTCAATGAGCCTCTTCAGGCTCTACAACATACAAAAGTATGAAAGATTTTGGTCTTAAGTCCTACAAACAAGACTCTAAGGAACTTGAGCTTTCTGGTTACTGAACAAGAAGTTCACGATAAGAAAGAAAATAAAGCTCTATGAAAGTTGTTTATAGAAATATCAGAGTATGAAGAACATCTTATCAACCTCTTTGAAACTAATTGTGGTTGTAGTAGGAAGACTTTACTTTCTTGAGAAAAACTTAGTTTTAGCAACATATAACGAGGGGTAACTTCTCTTTAAGTAGGCCTTTGAAAAGAGCCTTTGAGATGAAGAAAGAGAGGAGTTGATATACTTGAGAAGCACGGCCACCTGGGATGACCTGAACTTAAGAGTGGCAGGTGCATAAGGTATATGAGAAATCATCTAAGGTTCTCATACTTTTGCATATTTTCGGATTAGTGAAAGTAGACTGCAAGGGGTTTCAGCCTTGGTCAGTTTTTCTTGAAATTTTCAATAGAGCATTGTCTTCAAAAGCACATTGTTGCAACAACTAGAAACTTTATTTCATTCATTAGATACTTGATTTTGATGACTTAGGATGATTCTTCATCCTTTTGATATTATGCATTTAAGAAAATGCTTCTTTAAGACGATCATTATAATTCAGACAGACAAAAGTAAAGTTATTTCTCTAGCTTTAGACAGAATTCTTATTGAGCTAAATTTAAATAGCCATGAAATGTTAGAACTTCAAATGGTTTAATATTTGTATCATAAATCAAAATAATTAAGGGATCCATAAAACCTCATGTTCTTTCATGGACTTAACAGGTAACTACCTCATGGCGAGAATCCATGGTTTCTTGGAGTAATTAATGCCTAGCATCTTGAATTTGATAAGTGTTTTCAAATTGAGTGTGGAGGAACCCGAGCTTTTTAGAGATTCCTTACAGAATGTCCTTAAGGTGATTGTTGTTGTTGGGTTTTGGAGGCATGAGAACAATAATGAAAACACTAGAATAATAGGTTCTATTTCTTAGAATATTAAGTTATTAAAGAATAAGAGCTACTAAAGTATTAAACCATAAATCGACAAGAGAGACCATAAAGGCCACTAAACATTTTCATTGCATAAGAAATTCTAATGGGTGGATGTTGGAAAGTTGCGTTAGACTTAAGAGAGGTACTAAATTAAGTCTTGGAATTTTTTTTCTTTAAAAGGAAGCACTTAAAGGAGTAATTATTTTAAATAACTTTACAATTTTAGAGAGGAACTTTAAAAGACTTATGAAATGAAAAACTTAGGTAAATATGATAAGAGATAAATAAAAATAAATAATAAAAGAAAGAAAGAAAGGAAAAGAAAGAGCACATTGTTATGTATTCCAGTTCGATCAGTATCCAAGCCTAAAGGCTTAGAATTTTCTTACTATAATTTGAAACGATTATAAAGGTATCTGTTTACAACTCTTGGACTATGTGTCTAATGTAAAACTTCCTCACAACCCATTTTCCTAAACCCAATAAAATCAAAGAGGTCTCAAGGTATCGCTAGAGAATCACTATCTCTTAACCCCAACCTAAAACTCTCTATTCCAACTTTAATCCTATGATTGAAAAGGACTTTAGAATTAGTAAAAAAGAAACTAACTCATGTAAAGAGAGTACAGAGTAGTGGTGTGTGTACTTTTGAAGCCTAGGCACTCAATTTTAACAAATTACTCAATATGGAAATAAAATGTGTCAGGTTACCAAAAATAAGCTACCTTCTAGAAATAAGTCAAAAGCCCAAAAAATGAGCCCAAAACATTAATGTTGGTTCAAACCAGGTACTAGTGTGGTTTATAACACTTGGGTTGGACCATGGTTCAAACCAAGCAAGCCTTTTTTGGCCCAAAATGCCTTTCTCAGTTTAGTTCGTTTTTTGGTCCCTGGCCCATTTTTGGTCCCTTATAAAAAATTTTAAAACTTAGCCCATTTTCCTTAAATATTTTAACAAAACACTCTAAGGCTAGACCCAAAAATGCATTAACATTAAAGCTCAAATTGGACCTTATACTGAAGCTCTAGACATGGGCTTCTTGCCAAATGAGGTGTGCCCTAGATTTGTTTACTTATAGTCTCCATTTTCTTTATGATGGCAACCCATCTCATAGGGTGTTAGGTAAAAAACATGATACTACAAACCAAACCAAATATTATATAATTATAAACTTTCCTAAGACATAAGATTTTTGAAATTAAACTCCTAAGGCAAAAATAAGGAAATAAAAGCCTAAGAGTTACTCCATACTTAATCACGTATTTCTCCCCTTTTGACATTATCAAAAAGTAGTACAGGGAAAGAGAAACAAGAAAAACATTTTTGCTTAGAAGAAGAGTCCTTTCGCAATGATAAGGTGTCCAACTACCTTTGAATTTCTATGCAAAGATCCCAAGCCTCTGTGCAAACATTCCCCACATCCTCACGTATAAATGCCATGAAGTTCTCACAAATATGTTTAAGTCACATATCTCCTTGCATCATAGCTAGCACCTTTTCTTTAAAAGTCGTGTCTTGAGGTTATGGTGACGCTTGAGAAGACGTTCCAAGGAAAGTGGTCCCTAAAGGGTCAAAATCATCTAGGATATGCTCAATATGATCATTCTTCAAGTCTTCCTAGAGGCCAGGTCCATTTCTGGAAGCTCTCATTATCTTATTTCCCGAGTGCCCCTTCCTTTTACTTGTGATCCAAAGACCATCTTGATTCTTCATAATGCCATATTTGTTAATGAATAAAGGATTAATGCAATTAATTTTAGAACAAGAAGCATAAACAGATAAATCAAGATTGTTACTCTTAAGAAATAAAGTCACATGCATCCCATAAGGTAGGTAGGCATCTTTCTTCTCCATTATATGCCTCAAGATTAGCTTACCCTACGTCTCTTGTGACTCCAACAGCACCATGATGATATAACTTAATCCTCATCATCATGGTTTCAAAATCATATTTCCACCTTTTAGAATTACAGTCTCTGAACAAGGTAGAAGTAGAGAGAGGAAGAAAGAGGTCTTCATAAAACTATAGAAGATCTAAAGGGATAAATTGGTTATTCACTATAGTACTATGTCCATGTCTTTCTTGAAGAGAAATGTAGAACTTCTTTATATATGAAGTATAATAGCTCTTTTTTACAAAAACAAAACAACTCAAGTCATAGAAATCAATGATATCTGCAGCAGCAAAGCCTTCGTTACGAAGGAACGCCATATCAACTCTAAATGGAAGGGTAGTCTTGTGGTGATCTTCATAGACCAACCAGGGCTCCAAGTCCTTATCCTCAAAGACAAATCTTCTCTTGAACCTTTTAGCCATGGAACTTGAATAGATAAAGGCAAGAAATAAAGAAGAATATAAGAATGACTTAGAAAAGTAAAAGAAAAAGGTATGCTTCTAAGAGAAGGTAAGGGTGTCCTTATATAGAGGCAGAACACTATCATTGAATAGGATTTAGTTGTAGAGGCCTAGAAAAGTAAACAGAAGTCAAAATCATGGATGTTGGTTCAAACCATAGACCATATTGGTTCAAACCATTTTTGGTTTATTGGTTCGAACCATTCAAACCAACCCTTTTTTGTATGATTTTGACCTTTTATTTTTGCTTCATCCGTATTTTCACTTTCTTTACTGATGTGAAGCAACGCCTTAACTTGAAAATCTAGTACTGTAGTTAGGTTGGTTCCTAGGAAAAGGAAGTGGGTCCGACACGATCGCTTAAGTACCAAGTCTTTCCTAGCCAAAACTTCCCACTGACCATTAATAATTCTAGAGTTTCAATCAGGGCTTTAACCACTTTATAACTCAGTCATCAAACCTATTTAACCTTAAACAAATAGCTTATGAGCTTTCTTTTTTCTTAAGTTAGAAAGATACACAAGTTAACATACATAGGTAGTCACTTGATGCAAGCTAAGTTCATTAACCCTAGCTTATTGTTATTCAAGTAGCCTCTAAGAACTCAAGAGGGGGGTGAATTAAGTTTTTGTACTTTTAAGAGAATGAATTATCCTTTTGTTAAACTTATTATGCAATAAAAACTTTGATGTAGAAGATATAAGATATATAGAGATAGGAATATGAAAGTGCAAACTTAGTATTATATTGGTTCGGTCAACCACATTACTTATTACGTACGTCCAGTTTTCTTAAGCAATTTCTTGAGAATTCCACTATTTCTTGAAAGCTTTACAAATTACAAAGCACTTCCAACACCATGAGATACCTCACCCTTGTGTGGACTCTTTACAATACAAGAGATACCCTACACTTGTTTACACACTTTTTGGGATGCCATGCCCAAATTATAAAAATAATAAAATGAAGAATAACTTTAATAGTGAGCTGTCTTTTTAAAGTGGATACACAAATTGAAGTTCCAAACAACTTAAACTCAAATGATAATATAGCCTTATAGAGTGCTCTAAATCTTGAAAATTGATAGATATTGGATTGATTGCAAAATGATTATTCTTTTGTTGTATTTATAGGAGAAATATGCCATGAAAAGATGCCTTTTGATTTGTCTTGAATCCTGAATAGGTGTCTTTTCAAAGGGATACATTGATTTAGAAAATTGAATGAAGAATCATGGTTTTCATGTAGTAATTCATGAAGAGATGCATCTTTTTTACAATTCCGACTTTATTGTAGTTGATTACCATAAATGTGTAATCGATTACATGAATTTAAAATTTTAAATATTTTAAGTGGGTAATAGATTACACTAACATTGCAATCGATTACATTCAGTCATTTTTAAAAAAATAGCTCTTTAAATGTGTTTTTTAAAGTTTTAATTTAATTCTAAAGGTCATGCTATATATAAGTTTTACGTTAATTTTTAAGTCTTGTGACTTGATTTCTTTTTTTTTGTCTCTTAGATTCTTACTTTCATGGTTTACCTTTGTCTTTGCTTGCTTACATTTCTCAGCGTATTTCATTATCTAAATCGTGTGTCTTCATTCTCCCCCTTTTGATGATGAAAAATTAATACTAAAGAGAAAGAATAGCAAATAAGTACAGACACATATTTTTTCATGCGCTCTATTTTTGTTTTATAATATGTAGATCTTGATTTTATCTTATAAATATATATTCATTACCTTTTCTCCTTCCTGTGTATTCTCTCCCTTTATCATTATCAAAAATACATAGAATATTAAGAAGGCTTGATAATGTAGTAGAGGATGCGACAATCAAATTTTAGAGAATCAGCAAGAATACGACTGGTCAAATCTGCATCTTCATTGCATATTAGTTCCTTAGCCTCATGATTATCATAATCCAACTCTAAATCTTCAGAAAGTGTTCCTTTAAAGAGTTCTCTAGTAGAACTAAGATGAGTGATTTTATAAAAAAGGTTTTCATCAATAAAAATAGAAACTTTCCTGATTTGAGTAAATGTAGTTGCCCTTGACTTCCAGATTGTAGTAAAATAGTCGAACACGGTTGGGGTAATGGCTTTCTTTAAGAGAGACAGAGAGAAATGGTAGTAGATCTTGAGAATCGAGTAGATAAAAGCATTGAAAATCATTAACAAGAAGAGTGTCAATGTATTTGGGATCAATGACTTGTCTGGAATGAAACTGAGAGAAAAACTTTTCTTACTGTGTGTGGTGGAGAAAAAGTTAACAAAATTATACAGGGAAAGGTTTTTTTAAATATAAGGTTTAAAGGATGGATCATCAATCCTCTTTTTCTTGGTAGAAAGGTGAGATGAGGAAACCATGGAATAAAAAATTTAGTTTTGTTCACGTGAAGATAGAGAAGCAACAATGAGTGGAGAAGGTACAGGATCTGATGGCCTCTTAAGGAGAAAAACTTGTGGTAATCGATTACCATTTAGGATTAATCGATTACACAGGTTCGTAAATGTTGTTTCAGAACGTCAGGTGACATGGGAAATAGGCATGCGGGGAATTGATGTTGACTGAGATAAGTGAGATATTAACATGAAATGAGACAGGTAGAAACTAAAAGGTTTTAAAAACTGAAAGGGATTTCAAAAACAAATTGAAACGGCATGATTGGCGTTTATATATTTATTCCTTTTGTCACGATATCTAATTAGGCCCAAGGCATGGTTGTCATCATCCTTGCATAGGCTAATTCATTTTACTTTTATATCAGAGTAAACTTTACTGAATAAATATCTAATATTTATTTTTCCTATCATGGTCATGTATTTCTTTTGTCTCACTCCATCAAGTGGCCCTTAGATATCACTCCTGTCATATATGAGTGGCAAATCTCATCTACATCACTCACATCCCTCTACATAATTTATTTATTGCCTAACCATAATCTTTATGGTCATCTTATTACAAATGACATTTGATTGTATTAAAACAACAAAATCCTCATGTAGGAATCATAATGACTTCAGGTCAAAGGACTGCATATACCATTATCACATTGAGAACCGTTTATGACACTCATGTAACGATCTATGCAACGTTCTCATGGTGGGTCTATCCAGCATAACATTACTCTTAACGTGCACCTGTATGAAGACTTGATATCATATATATCCATGATCTGTGAGATCAGATCATCGATACACTCACACACTAGTTTAATATATTTACATGTCCCCATGTAAATACTTGGCTAGGGATATTTTATGAACAATTCTCATATGACCTGTTATTCCAAGGATAAATAGTTTTAAAACAATTTTAAAACTAAAATGACTTATTTTATTGATAAGTTAAAATTGGCATGTTAATAGCTCGTAGTGCATACATTAACAATTATTCCATTCACTCTTAGGTCTTTCTATGAATCTATCATCGACCTTTTTTTGGGATAAAGGGACCATATTGTATGACATCACAAATATCTAAATCTATGGCTTCTATAAATATTTACATGCAGGTTCTCCAATATTGGTAACCTATGCCATTAAAAACAAGAGCCCTATTTATAGAGTTTCCTTCAGGGAAAAGAGAGTTTGCAGAGGCCATGTTATCTTCTTGAAATTTTTAAACATTATACAAAAGTTAGCTTTGATACCACTTGTTATTTAAGCGGCCTCTAAGAACTCAAGAGATGGGCTGAATTGAGTTTTAATACTTTTAAGAGAACGAATTAATCTTTTTGTTAAACTTATTACACAATAAAAACTTTGATGCAAAAGATATAAATTTACAGAGATGGGGATAATAAAGTGTAAACTTGATTTTGTACTGGTTCGGTCAACCACACCGCTTGTTACCTATGTCAAGTTTTCTTAAGCAACTTCTTGAGATTTCCACTATTTCTTGAAAGGTTTATAGAGTACAGAGCACTTCCAACACCATGGGATGCCTCACCCTTATGTGGAGTCTCTACAATATAAGAGATACCTCACTCTTGTTTACATACTTCTTGGGATGCCTTGCCCAAATTATAGAAATAATAAAATGAAGAATAACTTTAATAGTGAACTCTCTTTTTAAAGTGGATACACAAATTGAAGTTCCTAATGACTTGAACTCAAAATGATAGTATGGCCTTATAGAGTGCTTGAAATCTTGAAAATTGATGGATATTAGATTGATTGCAAAATGATTGTGCTTCTATTACATTTATAGGAGAAATATGGCATGAAAAGATGCCTTTTCATTTGTCTTGAATCATGAAGAGGTGTCTTTTTAAAGGCATACATTGATTCTGAAAAATGAATGAAGAATCATGGCTTTTCATATAGTAAATCATGAAGAGATGCATCTTTTTCGTAATTTTGACTTCATTGTAATCGATTACCATAAATGTGTAATCGATTAGATGAATTCAAAATTTTAAATATTTTTAACGTTTTAAGTGAGTAATCGATTACACTAGCATTGCAATCAATTACATTTAGTCATTTTTCAAAAAATAGCTCTTTAAATGCATGTTTTAAAGTTTTAATTTAATTATAAAGGTCATGCTATGTATGAGTAAGTCTTACATTAATTTCTAAGTCTTGTGACTTGATTTCTTCTTTTTATGTCTTGGATTCTTTCTTTCATTGTTAGCCTTTGTTTTTGCTTTGCTTGCAAAACCTTGTGTCTTCACTCATGTCTTATGAAAAATAAGTTTCCCTCAGCCAAGGGCCTAGTAAAAATATCAGCTAGTTATTTGGATGATTTGATAAACTCAAGCATGTAATCTCTATTTTGCTCATAATCATGAATGAAATGATGCCTAATCTCTTTGTGTGTTAGTCCTAGAGTTTATGAATGGGTTCTTTGCTAAGTTGATAGCACTAGTGTTGCCACATCATATGGGGATGTGGTCATGATGAAAATCGTAATCTATTAGTTGCTACCTTAACCAAGGAACTTGAGCATAACAACTCCCAGCGGTAATATACTTAGCCTCAAAGGTGGATAAGGTTGTATTAGCTTGATTCTTGGAGTTTTAAGAAATAAATAAACTTCCAAAGAAATGGCAAGTTCCAGTAGTACTCTTCCGATCGACCTTGCAACCTATAAAATTAGAATCACAATAACCAAGGTAGGATCTCATTCCTTTAGGATACCACAAGCCCATGTGTTATGTTCCCACTAAATATTTTCGTATTCTTTTTAAAGCAGATAGATGTGATTTATTAGGGCAAGATATAAAGCGAGCACACATGCATACAATAAACATTATATCACTAGTAGTAAGGTAAAGAAGGGAACTAATCATACCTTGATACTTCTTCTCATCAATAGTTTTACCTAATTCATTCTTCTATAAGTAGTAAGAGGTGCTCATTCCTCATTGGTGTAGTTGTCTTTTTTGCTTTTCCCATTCCAAAATTCTCAAGGAGCTCCTTGTAATATTAGGATTGACTCAGGAATATTCTTTCCTTGGTTTGCTTGATTTGCAATCCTAAGAAGTAAGTCAACTCTCCCATCAAAGACATCTTGAATTCTTTCTACATAACACTTAAGAACTCTTTATAAAGTTTTGCATTAGTAGCACAAACAATTATCGTCTGCATAAACTTATTCTAAAAGGATATCATTATCACTTTTCTTTATAAAGAGAACAATAGCCACCTTTCAATTTTCAAATCCATTTTCTAAAAGAAAAGAACTTAACGAGTCATACCAAGCTCTTGGAGCTTGTTTCAATCCATAAAGAGCCTTTTTTTATTAAAAACATGATTGAGTTTTTCAAAACTTTTAAAGCTGGGTGGTTGTTCCACATAAACTTCTTCTTGAATAAAACCATTCAAGAAGGCGCTCTTGACATCTATTTGGTAAAGTTTAAAATTGAGAGCATGCAATAGCAAGGAAAAGATGAATAGGTTTTAGCCTAATGTCCAGTGCAAATGTTTCATCATAATCTATTCCTTCCTCTTGATTATACCCATTAGCCACTAGCCTAGCTTTATTATGAATGATTGCCCTGATTCATCAAGTTTGTTTCTAAAAACCCATTTAGTGCAAATTACCGAGTAGTTAGAGGGCCTAGGGATGAGCTCCCTTACTTGGTTATATTAAATTGTTTCAATTAATCTGCATAGTTAAATACCCAAACTCATCTACTAGATTTTTTTCTAAAGATGCGGGTTCAATTTCAGAAATAAAAGCGACATTATTACAAAATTTCTTAAAGAGCTTCGAGTAGTTACTCTGATAATGACATCACCAATCACATCTTCGAGGGGACGATTCTTTGAGGTACTTCACTCCTTGGGTGGTTGGATAGGACTAGGTTCTTCCACTTCTTGATCCTTTGTGTCTAGCTCCTTGAGTTCATTTATAAAATAGTCAACTACATTTCCTAATCTTTTGGGTTAAATTCATTAAAGAATACATAAATAGACTCTTCAATGGTCATAGTTCTTTTATTATGTACCCTACTTTATTGTTCAAAGAGTAATTAAGAAAAATAGCCTCATCAGACTTAGCATTGAATTTTCCAAGATTATTCTTCCCAATGTTTAAAATAAAGCATTTGCATCCAAAGACATAAAAGAATGAGATGTTTGGTTTTCTTCCCTTGTAAAGCTCATAGGGCATTTTCTTTAAAATAGGCCATGTCAAAACTTGACTCATTACAAAACATGCAATACTCACTATATCGGCCCAAAAATGTTTTGGAAAGTCATTTTCATTACAAAGCTTGACTCATTATAAAGACATAAAAGAATGATTTTCCCTTTCAATAACTCCATTTTGTTAAGGCAATCTTAGAATAGAGAAATCATGCTCGATTCCATGTTTTTTGCAATAGTTTTTAAAAACGAAATTTTCAAACTCTCCCTCATGATCACTACTAATGGATGCAATTTTCAAATCATTTTCCTTTTGAATAGTCTTAACTAATCTTTTGAATGCTTTAAAAGCTTCATTTTTAGTGGTTATTAAAAGGGTCCACGTGAATCTAGAGTAATCAAGAATCATAAAAGTATAATAATTTCCACCAAAGCTTTTAATCTTAGACAGTCCAAAAAGGTCCATGTGTAAAAGTTGTAAGAGTCGGTTTGTTGAAACAATTTTACATTTAAAAGAAACCCTTACTTTTTTCCCTTTTTGCATGCATCACAAAAATGACATTGGAATTTCAAAGGGGGTAAATCATCTGCTAGATTTTTTGAAACAAACTTATTAAGATTCTTAACGTGAATGTGGGCTATTCTATTGTGTGATAATGATACTTCTTTTGAAAGAATGTTTTTCTCATAATTTAAGGGTAGATCATCGAGGTTAATTATATAGACATTATAGACTTTATGCCCAATAAACTTTATCTTTTTATCCATTTCATCCTCAATTATGTAGAGCATTTAGAATAGAAAAATAACATGGTTACCTTTATTGCATAATTAGCTTATGTTTAGGATATTGTGCTTAAGCTCTTCAACAAGGAAAACATCAGAGATTGTGGCTGATTTATGATTACTTGCCCTTCCAACTCCAAGGATTTTTCCTTTGGTGTTGTCTCTATAGCACACATGACCTTTATTGTGAAAGGTGATTTTGTTAAATTTGTTCTTGTCGTTGGTCATATGTTTTGAGCACCCACTATCTGGGTACCACCTTGAGTTGCTTAACATGAAGCACACCTATAAGAATATCCTTGCTTATCAGTTTTAGATACCTATTCTTGGGTCCTTGAGAGTTAGTTGGGGAACCTTTATCCAAAAACTTTGTTTAAAGGCATGCTTTTCTCTAGTATTACACACAAAGGCTTTGTGTGCTTTTATTCCACAATAATAACATTTAATAGATGGTACTTTGGATTTGTTTTAAGAAATAGAGATTATTTTGCATTGTTTAACAAAGAAGTTTTTAAAAGTCTTTTGTTGCTTTCCCAGCTTGTAAGCAATAACCGTTTTATCAAATACATATCTCAGGTTACCAAGTAAAATGTCCAAGTTCTTTTTGCCATTAGTGAACTTGGCCAAGGCACTTTTCAAATCCCCAATCTCATTTGTTAGTTGATTACAGTTGGAACAAAAGGATACAAAGGATTCTAATTTGGTTTTAGATAAAGATGTTTCAAGGAAGGTATTCTTTTTAGCCAAATCGTTATTAATAGCATTAACAAAATCCATTTGTTTTTCAAGAAAAGATATATGATCATTAACCATTTTTAATTTCTTGCCTATTTAAAAAAAAGAAATTGTAGCTTATGAAAGACATTAAATAATTTGTCATAGGTTATCTCATTAGAGTCACTTACCTCATTTTCATCTTTTTCTTGATAATTTTCCATAAGGTAAAGGTTTTCCTCTTTTTCATTCAATGAGTTTGTTGAATTATTATCCCATGCTATGTCGCCTCTTCTTTTAACTTTCTTGTTAATTTTTGATTTGTTGGTGAGTTAAGGACAATCAGATTTGAATTTACCCTCTTTACCACATTCAAAGCATGTGACATTGGTAGGCTTTATGGTTTTTTTGCCTTGCCACTTCTTGGTGAAGTTGCTGTTGTCCATGAACTTTCTAAATTTCTTGAATAAGTTAAGGGCTTCATTATTCTTATCATGACTCTTATTTTTGGTTATTCCTTTCTCTTGGAGGCTTTGAATGTTAGGTTCTTCTTTATTGCATTCTCCTTAGATTTTTTAAGCAATTTCAATTGTTGCTCATACTCTTGAAGCTTTCCAAACAATGTTGCTAAGGACACACTCTCTAAATCTTTGTAGTGCTATATAGTGGTGACAATTGGTTGTCATTCCCTTCCCAAGCATCTTAACACAAGACTGATTAGATCTTTATTAGGAAAGGATCTTCTTATTGTCAAAAGATGGTTAACTATATGAACAAATTGCCTTTGCAAGTCTAGAAGAGATTCAACGGGACACATTTCAAATCATTCCAATTCATGATTAAGGATGTTTATTCTAGATCTTTTAACTTCACTTGTTCCTTCACGAGTAACTAATAAAGTATCCTAAATTTCTTTGGAAGATTTGTGATTTGTAAATTTAAAAAATTCATCATGACCAAGAGCAGAGGAAATAATATTTTTACCTTTCAAATATAATTTACCTTTTTTTTCTTTTCATCCGTTTATTGAATACAAAAATCCCTATATGACTTTAAGCAGTCCCACAAGACATGGTTTGATAGATTTGGTATTGTGATTCATAAATTTGGCATGATTTGACTATCTTCCATTGCCATTAGTTGCTAGTTACATTTACTTGGTTATTTACGTGCATAATGTAACACCCCTGAATTTTTAGGGAAAACCCCTAAGATAATGGACCCCGTAGGGTTGAGCATGTGATGTGTGAATTTCTATGAAAACTAGGCTTTGATCGATGTTGTGCCTTGTTGTATGTGATTGACAATGATGAGGAAAGACCCCTGGGGAGTGATGGTAACCCTGTGGAGGAAGTTATATTGTCCAAAATAGAAAGAATAATAACAAATTTGCCATTAAGGAAGTTACGCTAAAAAGGTTTCACTGGTATCACGAACCGGACCCCTGATCGCTCCCTATTGTGCCAGTGCCTTGTGTCTTGAGTTAGGTATTGAGTGTTGAGGGCTTTGAGCTATGTTTGGGCGTAAAAATTTTTATAAGGCTGAATGGATTAATTAATTTTTTCCTTAATTAATTCACAAAAATTATTTAAAATCAATTATGTTCCCGACGATTTGCCGTTAGAAACATTTGAGCTTCTGTGTTCAAACCTTCAGTACATTTTAGCATTTAAATCAAACCAAAAATATCTTCTCCTTCCTCTAAGGAATCACAAATATGACCCATCAGATCACTACCATTCTACATAAAATTTTATTTTCTTGTATGTCATTGAATTGGTTTGGTTTTCTTGAATCACATCATGTCGCCTTTGCCTTATATCATGTCATTTCTCTTCACCAATTTTTCATCACTTCAGCCTCCACACTTCCACCAATATCCCTATCACTCTCTCACCCTATATATGTATGCACTTTGCTGAAACTTCAGCATGCAATTCTTTCTAGCCAAGAAAACACAAGCCACCATCTTTCTCCCTATCTTGGCTGTAACTCCTCCTCCGCATCCCTCTTCCATCTTCACACCCTTTCTCCCTCTATATATTCAACTTTAAGTCATATTTTTGCATGTTATTTTTCTCTCTTGCAAACTAAGAAAACCAAGTTCTTTTCTTGCTCCCTCTTGGTCGTGAGTGTCATCACCATCTTCTCCCATCACCAAGTTCTTTTTCCTTTATTTTCTACTCCTTCTTCCTTCATACACATATAGTCATACCTTGATCACTTCATGCATGCAAAGTCTTAAGAAAAAGAAACACCAAAACTGCCACCATTTTTCTTCCTAAGGTCGTGAGCCACCACCTCACAATTCTCTTCATCTTCAAGCTCTTATTCCTCCCCCAAATGTCCATCATTCTAGTCCCATTTCAAGCTACTTCAAGGGCATATTCTAGGAGCAAAGGAGCTAAGGAAAATCAAGCAACGTTCAGCCTTCAACTTCCACAAAAACAACACATACATCATTGAGGTAAGGGGGAGTTCTCTATTTTCTTGTTGGTTTTTCATGCATGTAAGGGGATGGAAACCTCCATTGGGTTTCCATCACTAAATTCAGGGTGAAAATGGGTTTTACATGTGAGGAAAATTTTTAACTTTGGTTAAATTTTGAGAAAAGTTTTTAAGTAAAAAGATTGGCAAGTTTCAACTAGATTTTTTACAAGAAAATGGATCTTTTCACCACTTGATCTCGGCCTTGGTCTTGCGTGTTTTTCTTGTAACACCCTTAGCTAACTAGGACAATCCTTCACACTAGATTTGTCCCACTTAGCTAAGGTGTTACAAGATTTATGAAAAATGAAATTTTTTTTGTTCGTAAAGTATAGCAAATAACCTGTTCAAAAGAAGTTCTATCATAATGGCATGGTTTATACTACAAGGTTGTACATACTCCAAAAGAAAATGGGACACATAGGCTCCAAAAAGTAAACTAGTCATCCATATCTAAAATATACCAAGTAGGCACTCTCCTATGTTTCCTTTCTACTGAGTGAGTCAGACACTCATGCTTCTTCTTAATAGTTCCATCCTGAGGTAACTTCGCACTTCACAGCTTGGGACCATGTGTATCTCCTTCATGATTATCTTATAAAAAGATTACATATAAAACACACAACAACTAAAGGGGTGAGTATACTACTTCCAGCCCATGGGTATCTATCCAAGGGTAGCTTAGCACAATCACACATACAATACAATCAATAATCACTTATTGCCATATAACAATGTAGAAAAGTTCATCTTGGGCTTACAACTATCCATATAGTATACTAGTCAATTAATATGCTATGCATGAGTTAGAAGTCTTATGTCTCATCTTTAATTAATGTTTCATGATACGAATGGGCCCATAAATCATTCTCCTTATAACAATCACCCTGCCATAGTACGTCTATTGGGTGGCACAATTCCACGCTAGAGCCACTGGAGTATACAAAGTTTCCACCATATACCTCTAGGTAAGGGACACATACTAAAATATTCATCACATGGATGCATAACCATGATATAATTTATGATCACATTCAATAATAGAACTGGCTCTCCACGGTCTCAGAAACACTTGTTTAGGTTAAAGTACAATAAGCTTGCCATAGATTGCCCGGTCTCGAGCACGACTCTGGATCATTGGGGGCCTTACCCATTCATACTCCCAAGATCCCAACTTTTGGATCAAACACTATTGCTTCTCCAATGTACCCATCATTGTGGCTCTAGCCTCAAATCATAAATCTATGCTTATGATGCATATGCAGACACAACGTTTTATTCTTCTCTTTTTGATATAGTGTCGAGGGAGGTTGTTAGGCTTAGTGCTCTTTGTAACATCCTGATTTTTAATTAATTTCCAATTAAGGTTAAATTTAGGATTAAGGATTAGGGATTGATTAAGTTAATGGTTAGTTGAAAATAATTGCCCATTTAAGTTAATAATGGAATAATAATAGTATTAAAGTTAGCAAATGACCCTTGTGCCCTTGGTGGTTTTAGAGGCTACGGTTTCCTCTCTCTTCCCTCTCCCTTTAAACACGCTGGTTGTGATTTGATGGCTGAGAGAATTAGCATTAAATGCAGATGGGATTGGACTTAATGATGACATGAATGGCTGATGGAGTGAGAGCTGATGGGCAGTGTGTTGATAAGTTTCAGCTTACGTTTCCCTGCTCTCATTATTCATTTTCTCTTGGTGCATGTTCTGAAGTGAGGAGACACTTCTTCTTCTTCTTCTTCTTCCTGATACTTCTTCTTCCCTGGTTCTTCTTCTTCCATTAGATAGGGTTGTATGAGGCTCGGTTTGGAGAGCCTGCTGCAGTAGCGTGGTTGAGAGAAACAACATAGTACTGTATGTTGGAGGCAGAGATCCTCCTCTGTTCAGCTTTAACGTTGATGGGTGCCTCGGTTGTAGAAGATGGTCCACTGAAGTTGGGGCTGTGCTGCTTGTGAGGAAGAAGACATGCATGATGCTTGGAAAGCATGTGGTCCTCCCTTGTTGGTGAGGACGATGATGTACCTTGAAGCTGTGATGCTTGAGTGAAGAGGAGTGTTGGAGTCCTCTACTGGCTGAGTGTGAGGACGATGTTGTGCTTGGGAGCTTGGTGGTCCTCCATCTTTGATAAGGATGGAGTTCTGCTTGAAGGTTGTCTTGTTTAAGAGGAAGCAGTGACTGGTTCTCCAAGACTGAGAATGTGTTGCTGGGATGATTGAAGGCTATGTTTGGCTTTTCCCAGGGTTGAAAACCGAGCAGAGTGCTGCTGTTGGTTGAAGGCCGAGTCATTCTGTGTGAATGAGTGGCCAATGGAACTACTGGAATCTTCATTACAGGTAAGGGGGGCTTTGCATCTCAAATGCATGGTTTATGGACGGGTTTCCGGGTGAAACTAATACACTGTGATGTTTTATGTTTGTGTTTGCTGTATGTAATTTGAGTAGTAACCCAAATATGCGATGACTATGTATTGCTTGGTGTTGTTGAATTCCGTCCTTGAGATATATGAAGTATGATGCTTGTTGATGATGTTTATGTTAGAATGTATGAGATGCATGTTATTTGTAATATGAATGCCGAGTGCATTGTGTGGTCATTTACTGGTCCCGTGTGTGATTGTATCATTAAATGCATGTGATGCTTGACGTTGCATAGGATGGGGACTGTCATGATAATTCTGAGTGGAATGTTATATGAGAAAGTAGGGATTGCTTGTTGTAGAGAATAATCCGAGTGGATGGCATGGTGATTGCCGAGTGGATAAGATGTGAGCTGAGTCATCTGATTCGCTGTGGAAGTGCCGAGTGCATATAACGTTGAACGCTAAATACCGAGTGGGCAATCGGATGAATATGTGTTGAATGTAAGTGAATATGTGTTGAATATAATGAAAGGCCCTGTGGGACCATTGAGATTGATTGCCCATGGTTGCGATCATGAGGTGGGAGTACTCCTTGCGAGGCGGGAAACCATTATGAATTGCATTAAGCGTGAGATGAGACGCTTGATGAAAGACCTTGGGTTGGACTCAAGGCAAATGCCGAGTGCATTGGCCTTGGACGCTGGGTGAATGAGACCGTACGCATCTGATTCGCTACTGGAATGCGTTGGACGCCTATTACCGATCGGCAATCAGATGAAACATGTAAGAATGATGATTAAGTCCTTGAGCAGGGCTCAGGCAAACTCCTTGAGCAAGGCTCGGAGTCGAGCATTATTGATAGTGATTAGAGTTGGGGTGAATCTGAGTGGATGAATTAAAATATTGTTATTGAGGATGTTGTGCTTATAGCCGAGTGAAATGGGTGAATCCCGATTGGAGGATAATGTGTGATAGTTTATATTAAATGGCAGTGTGTATGTTTGACTGATGATAGATGTATTATTGCATAATTGAGGATTCTGTGTTTAATCTGAGTCAATAACTGTCATTTAATATGTAAAGCTCACCCCTACACCATTTTTTAGTATGTGTAGGTCAGTCGGGAAATGATGTGAAGGACTCAAGTCCGAGTGATGTGCACTCAGACTGTTGAGTGCATGCATTGTATATTTATATTATGTTTAGGCAGTGTTAAGCCTTGGCCAGCTCATATAACAATGTTGTATAATGAATACAAATATATATGTATAGAAAACCGAGTGCATGTTCATATATATATATGGATTACATTGTTATCACGTACTTGTATCGGATAATAAGGATTGGTGAACGAATAATGTTAAGATGATAAGTATTCCGAGTGTATGAGTATATATATACATATAAGTGTTTTATGTTGATTTGATGCTTCTTATCGATTGGGATGATTGGTTGAATGAATAATGATATCATGTATTGGAATTGGCTGAGTGTTGAATGCATAGGATAATGTTAAGTTAATGACTCCGAGTGAGGCTATGATGTTTGGCTTTCTTTTCCGAGTGGAGAACACTTAAATGGATTCTGAGAGAAACTCCCTTTGATGAACCCATTTTGTGTAGGCTTTGATGGGAGAATTTCCTGAGTAATCATAGGTTTAAATATTACCGAGTGAAAAAAATAGGAGTAAACCCCGAGTGGGAAAGAGTTTGAATATTCCTGAGTGGAAAATCCGAGTGAACCTCTTCCGAGGGAAGAGTTGTTGTAATGGTTAAGATTGGGATATATTCTAAGTTGTGATACATGTATACTCCGAGGGAATGAGATTCTATATCTCGAGTGGTTAAGATCTGAGTAAGTCTGTGTGGAACTTACTTAATGGTTTCTCCGAGTAAATAAGATGATATATGCCGAGTGAATCTGGCTGGAATATTCCGAGTGGAGTATGATTATGGAGACCCCTTCTGAGTAAATGAGGGTCTGTGTGTTCTCCAAGTGAGAGATGTGAAAATATACCGAGTGATGGGAAATACCGAGTGTGGCTTCTCGCTTCAGCGAATGAGGTATTTGCTCCGGCGAGTGTGGGTTGCTGGAAGGCTTTTAGGTTGGTTTCGCTTAAGCGGTGTGTGATTCGCCCGAGCGAGTTGGCTGTCTCGCTCAAGCGTGCTGGATCTCGCTTGAGCGAGTGGACGTTGTTTTGTGGGCTTCGCTTGAGCATTTTGTTCTTCCGCTGTATGCCTTATGGTCGGCTTTCATTTTATCTTGCCTTCCTTTCCCTTCTCTTTTTGGTGCCCGGTTTACTTGGTTAATTTTTGGGAAAAATTTTCCCTGTTTTGGGTTTTATTTATTAACTAAAATAAGGGTGTTTCATTTTGGTATCAACGTAGACCAAAAGGTCCATGGCCAAGGTATGCCTGCTGTGCGTGGGCAGTTTTATGTAATATGACCGATTGTCATTATTGCTTGTGGTATTTTATTAGATTTGATGCATGCTCATGCATGGTTGTATGGCTGTATGCCTATGTGGTTGCTAGGGATAGTAGTGAAAGATACTACTGTTGTGATGTTGATTTGGGGGATAGAAGACTTGATGCTACCCTGACCCGGTTGTTTATGAAATACTTGGGATATTTTTAATCCTGAGTCAGCTGTGGGGGAATAGAATGGAAGGTGTTGAAACCTTTAGGTATATTGAAACGGATTAATTGGCTAGGACTCTTGTGTATGCCATGCTAATGGTTCATGGCCGAGTCATACTGATTGAACGGATTAGAACTCATATTTGAGTTGATTAAGTGAATAATATTGAAGGAATCCCTAGTGGTTGAATTTAAATTCTGTGATTGGTTGTGCCATTTTTAAAAGGATGTTTTATACCCTTGGCACATGAATCCTATATGATATATGGGATAAGTGATGTGTAGCAGTTTTCCTAAGTTGAAAATATGGGTATGTGATAGGTGATTAAATGTAAAATCTGATGCATGTTTGATTGGGGTAGTGTCTCGATTTCTGATGTGTGCAAACCGAGTGAATGGTTGGTGGATGTTAGGCCACTAGGTATGTGACCCTGTTGATTAGGCATGAGTTATTGTATGAAGAAATGCAAATACCAAATGGTGATGCTGAATTCTGAGTATACTATGGTAATGAATATGATGATAATGGAAAATATATTGTAACCCAGAGCTGTATATCCCAATGAGTGTAGTGAACTATTTGGCTTAAGGCTGAGTTATGGTCGGTAATGAATGATGGCATTAAGGGCTATTAGGCTGTTGAACCATGATTTTGTGATGAATAAGATTTAAAGAAGAAATTTTTACTTGGTCTGAACTGGAAAACCGATTGCTTTTATGCCCTTTTAAGGTGAGTGTGGTTGGCATTTGATGATTATTATTATGAGATCTACACTAGAATATGTATAAGGGCAAGGTATATGCTCTGTATGGGTCGGAAATCTATTGTTAATATGCATTTTACTGTGATGATGATTGATGTTTGCTGACTGTTGGCATGTGATGCAACATTGTTGGTACGTAATAATGGTATTGGTATAGGAATATTACTTATAAAATCGTAAGAATTGCCATTAATTTTCATATAGATTGGTATTATCTGAGTGAATACAGTCGGTGTAAGTGAAAAGAGTGCGAGGATGCTGTTCCGAGGTGACTCTACATGCCATAGGTATTGTGCAGTGTACACTTTTGCAGCGACTCTATGCAATTGTTGTGACCCTATAGGAATGACGCATCATCCTATAAGTTGGATTTAGCAGTTCATAGGTTGGGCAAGTGAGACTGTAGCTGCTTATGGGGATGGTTTGAGTCTATCGGGCTGCTCCGAGCAAGGATGAGAGTTGTACTGAGTGGACAATAAGTAGTGGTGTATCAGAATGTGGATGAGTGAATGAAAGGAATGTAATTCCGAGTGAAATCTTTCTGGGAGAAAGAATTATGTTGTGGTATTCCGAGTCAATGGTGACACTTCCGAGTGGGAAGGTGTTAAGAGTGATGTCTCAGTTTTTTGGGTGGAGCGGTCGGTAAACCGCTTTGGAAGCCAATTATACCGATTGAAATTTAAGCAATGGGTGAATACTTGAGATGCATAGATGTGTAATTGCTTATTGTAGCATGTCAGTGATATTCTGAGTGATTTATTGAGGCTATGCGTGTGTTTGAATTTCGAGGACGAAATTCTTTAAAGGAGGGCAGAAATGTAACATCTTGATTTTTAATTAATTGCCAATTAACGTTAAATTCAGGATTAAGGATTAGGGATTGATTAAGTTAATGGTTAGTTGAAAATAATTGCCCATTTAAGTTAATAATGGAATAATAATAGTATTAAAGTTAGCAAATGACCCTTGTGCCCTTGGTGGTTTTGGAGGCTACGGTTTCCTCTCTCTTCCCTCTCCCTTTAATCATGCTGGTTGGGATTTGATGGTTGAGAGAATTAGCATTAAATGCAGATGGGATTGGACTTAATGATGACATGATTGGCTGATGGAATGAGAGCTAATGGGCAGTGTGTTGATAAGTTTCAACTCACGTTTCCCTGCTCTCATTATTCATTTTCTCTTGGTGCATGTTTTGAAGTGAGGAGACGCTTCTTCTTCTTCTTCTTCCGGATACTTCTTCTTCCCTAGTTCTTTTTCTTCCATTAGATGAGGCTGTATGAGGCTCAGTTTGGGGAGCCTGCTGTAGTAGCGTGGTTGAGAGAAACAGCGTAGTACTATGTGTTGGAGGCAGAGATCCTCCTCTGTTCAGCTTTAACGTTGATGGGTGCCTCGGTTGTGGAAGATGGTCCACTAATGTTGGGGCTGTGCTGCTTGTTAGGAAGAAGACATGCATGATGCTTGGAAAGCATGTGGTCCTTCACTGTTGGTGAGGACGATGATGTACCTTGAAGCTGTGATGCTTGAGTAAAGAGGAATGTTGGAGTCCTCTACTGACTGAGTGTGAGGACGATGTTATGCTTAGGAGCTTGGTGGTCCTCCATCTTTGATGAGGACGGAGTTCTGCTTGAAGGCTATCCTGTTTAAGAGGAAGTAGTGGCTGGTTCTCCAAGGCTGAGAATGTGTTGCTGGGATGATTGAAGGCTGTGTTTGGCTTTTCCCATGGTTGAAAGCCGAGCAGAGTGCTGCTGTTGGTTGGAGGCCGAGTCATTCTGTGTGAATGAGTGGCCAATGGAACTACTGGAATCTTCATTCCAGGTAAGGGGGGCTTTGCATCTCAAATGCATGGTTTATGGACGGGTTTCCGGGTGAAACTAATACACTGTGATGTGTTATGTTTGTGTGTGTTGTATGTTATTTGAGTAGTAACTCGGATATACGATGAATATGTATTGCTTGGTGTTGTTGAATTCTGTCCATGAGATATATGAAGTATGATGCTTGTTGATGATGTTTATGTTAGAATGTATGAGATGCATGTTATTTGTAATATGAATGCCGAGTGCATTGTGTGGTCATTTACTGGTCCCGTGTGTGATTGTATGATTAAATGCATGTGATACTTGACGTTGCATAGGATGGGGACTGTCATGATAATTCCGAGTGGAATGTTATATGAGAAAGCAGGGATTGCTTGTTGTAGAGAATAATCCGAGTGGATGGCATGGTGATTGCCGAGTGGATGAGATGTGAGCTGAGTCATCTGATTCGCTGTGGAAGTGCCGAGAGCATATAACGTTGAATGCTAAATACCGAGTGGGCAATCGGATGAATATGTGTTGAATGTAAGTGAATATGTGTTGAATATAATGAAAGGCCCTGTGGGACCATTAAGATTGATTGCCCATGGTTGCGATCATGAGGCGGGAGTACCCCTTGCAAGGCGGGAAACCATTATGAATTGCACTAAGCGTGAGATGAGACGCTTGATGAAAGACCTTGGGTTGGACTCAAGGCAAATGCCGAGTGCATTGGCCTTGGACGCCGGGTGAATGAGACCGTATGCATCCGATTCGCCACTGGAATGCGTTGGACGCCTATTACCCATCGGTAATCAGATGAAACATGTAAGAATGATGATTAAGTCCTTGAGCAGGGCTCAGGCACACTCCTAGAGCAAGGCTCAGAGTCGAGCATTATTGATAGTGATTAGAGTTGGGGTGAATCTGAGTGGATGAATTAAAATATTGTTATTGAGGATGTAGTGCTTATAGCCGAGTGAAATGGGTGAATCCCGATCGGAGGATGATGTGTGATAGTTTATATTAAATGGCAGTGTTTATGTTTGATTGATGATAGATGTATTATTGCATAATTGAGGATTCTGTGATTAATCCGAGTCAATAACTGTCATTTAATATGTAAAGCTCACCCCTACACCATTTTTCAGTATGTGCAGGTCAGTCGGGAAATGATATAAAGGACTCAAGTCCGAGTGATGTGCACTCAGACTGTTGAGTGCATGCATTGTATATTTATATTATGTTTAGGCAGTGTTAAGCCTTGGCCGGCTCATATAACAATGTTGTATAATGAATACGAATATATATGTATAGAAAACCGAGTGCATGTTCATATATATATATGGATTACATTGTTATCACGTACTTGTATCGGATAATAAGGATTAGTGAACGAATAATGTTAAGATGATAAGTATTCCGAGTGTATGAGTATATATATACATATAAGTGTTTTATGTTGATTTAATGCTTCCTATCGATTGGGATGATTGGTTGAATGAATAGTGATATCATGTATTGGAATTGGCTGAGTGTTGAATGCATAGGATAATGTTAAGTTAATGACTCTGAGTAAGGCTATGATGTTTGGCTTTCTTTTCTGAGTGGAGAACACTTAAATGGATTCTGAGAGAAACTCCCTTTGATGAACCCATTCTGTGTAGGCTTTGATGGGAGAATTTCCCGAGTAATCATAGGTTTAAATATTACCGAGTGAAAAAAATAGGAGTAAACCCCGAGTGGGAAAGAGTTTGAATATTCGCGAGTGGAAAATCCGAGTGAACCTCTTCCGAGGGAAGAGTTGTTGTAATGGTTGAGATTGGGATATATTCTAAGTGTGTGATACATGTATACTCCGAGGGAATGAGATTCTATATCTCGAGTGGTTAAGATCTGAGCAAGTCCGTGTGGAACTTACTTAATGGTTTCTCCGAGTGAATAAGATGATATATGCCGAGTGAATCTGGCTGGAATATTCCGAGTGGAGTATGATTATGGAGACCCCTTCTGAGTGAAGGAGGGTCTGTGTGTTCTCTGAGTGAGAGATGTGAAAATACACCGAGTGATGGGAAATACCGAGTGTGGCTTCTCGCTTCAGCGAATGAGGTATTCGCTCCTGCGAGTGTGGGTTGCTAGAAGGCTTTTAGGTTGGTTTCGCTTAAGCGGTGTGTGATTCGCCCGAGCGAGTTTGCTGTCTCGCTCAAGCGAGTGGACGTTGTTTTGTGGGCTTCGCTTGAGCGTTTTGTTCTTCCGCTATATGCCTTATGGTCGGCTTTCATTTTATCTTGCCTTCCTTTCCCTTCTCTTTTTGGTGCCCGGTTTACTTGGTTAATTTTTGGGAAAAATTTTCCCTGTTTTGGGTTTTATTTATTAACTAAAATAAGGGTGTTTCACTATTTGTCCTTAACACATCAAGTAAAAATACACTATAGGTGATCCCACCTTCATGTACTAATTTCCAATTCAGAGGGGTTTTCCAAAGGACTTCGCGTAAAAGAAAATCTTAATCCCCTACTTATCAGTTAAAATTATCATGACTGAGGCCTAGGGTCCAATACTTAGTATTCAAGGGAATAGAAGTATAAATACATAGATATATATACACATATATGGTAGAAAAACTCTATTTTAAAAATATAGTTTTTATTGCGTGGATAGGTTATAAAAGTAAATTTTTAGAGAAAATAACAATCGTCAGTCTGGCTTAAGTTGGGGTTTTGTTAAAAACACTTTCCTTGTTCAAGTTTATTACAACCTTTATTTAATCCTAATGGAGCTTATTGTAATAAACTGAAATTACAAAACTCTTAGTAGTCTAGCCGTTTTTACCGATTGTCGGAAATGTCGCTTCGTCATATTTTTTGACTATGAGCTTTGTTTCCTCCAATGTTGAAATTAAAATTTCTTTTGAAATAACTTTTAAACTTAATGAGGGACTCAATCCAAGAAAATAATTAGCAATGTCTTCTTTCAAATATTTTTTAAAGCCAAAAGCCTATTTTCTTGTAGATTTCGTCAAAAACTTGTTTTAGGTTGTATTTTAGTCTGAAAACTCTGATTAACTTGATTCAAAACCCTAAAATGAATAACTTTTAAAATTTTATATTTTTAACATCAAATAAATTCAAAGTTTAACCCAAAATTCTAATTTCCCTTTGTACCCCTTATTTCTTTCTAAAAAATAATGTTTTTACTGTCAAAACATTGATGATCGCATTTAAGGACAAAGCCACCATTTTTGATATCTCTTTGCACCATTTCTCAAACTGGGCAGCAGCCACACTCCCCTCATTATCATGCATTTTAATGACAAAAACAAAGATCTAATGGCCTTGATGCAATCCATCCTTGTACCTCCCTTAAAATACTTTGTGTTGCATTTTCGACCAAGAACCCACACTGATACTTGGATTTTCTTTTTAATCAACAAACTAGCAACAAAATTATCATTTTAAACACCCTAATAATTTGTTATTCCAATAGCAAGCTCATGCATTTTATCAAGCCAAAAACTATCACAAAGTATACCAAATTACCACTAAGAAAATATACATTTTTCTAAGGGTTTTTCACACAAGTTTTGCATGCATTAAGTAATTTTTTGAGTCCTCATCCAAACATAATATGTAGCCACAGTTTTGGGAATGCGACTCACTTAAAATTTTTGGTTTTTCACATGCAAAGTAAGATCTTAAGCATACATAACCACACCTTAACATGCAAGCAAGAATCAAACCAAACATTTCACAAACAATTTTGGCACAACATTTTCATATCTTCAAAGTTGTTATGTTATGCATGCAACTAGCCAAGAATGCATGCAAGAGCATAGATCTTTCTAAGGGCCAAAAGCTGAATTTTTTAAGCAAAATGGTGACATTTTCTCAAAATTTCTTTGCCAAAACATAGGTATTCCAAAACTATTTTCAGCCTTGATTTCAAGGAAATTTTTCATTTTTTAGCACTTAAGGAAGATAGAGACCTTAGGGTGATCTTTACCACCCATGCATGCATGATTCCATCAGAGAAAAGGAAGAACTCCCCTATTTCTTAGTAATCTTGACGCTAAAATGAAGGGGGGAAAAGATCGTCTTGTGCTTCCTTGCTCCTTGCTCTTACGCTCTAAATAGAGGAGGGGTTGGACGTAGATGGTGGTGAAGGAGATGAAGGGAATAAGAGAAGAAAAGAGAAACTTGTAGAGTAAGTGATGATGAGCTTTCAGCCACCACTTTACTATTCTCTTCATCTTCAAGCTCTCCTTCCTCCTCCAAACGTCCACCACTCAACCTTATTTCAAGCCACTTCAAGTGCATCTTCTAGGAGCAAAGGAGAAAAATAAAATGAAGCAAGGTTTAGCCCTCTATCTTCCCCAAAATCAGTATGTATATCATAGAGGTAAGGGGGAGTTCTTTATTTTCTTGTTGGCTTTTCATGCATGCAAGTGGATGGAAACCTCCCTTGGGTTTCTATCACCAAATCAAAGGTGAAATGGGTTTTGCATATGAGAAACATTTTCAACTTTGGTTCAGTTTTGAGAAAAGGTTTTTAAGTGAAAAGATTGGCAAGTTTCAACTAAATTTTTCATAAGGAAAATGCATCCTTTTCACCTATTGATCTTGGCCTTGGTCTTGCATGTGTTTCTCCCCCATTTATATGAACTTTGGCTTGAAAATAAGTATGATTTCATGGCTTAAAATTTCATGGCCATGGTAGGAATGGAAGGAACATATGCTTGATCACCATGCATGTAAAAATATACTTATTAAAAATATAGTTTTTAATGGTGCATGTGTGATTCTTGGCTTGCCTGGAAAGTTTTGATTCTTACATGTTGATTCCTTATGATTGATCTCTTTGGATGTCACTATGAATGAGTTTTGATGCTGAAAAATTTTGGTGGTTTAATGTTGAATAAGAAGAAAGATCAAGAATCATGATGAATGTTGTGGCGCCCTTAATCCGATAAATAATGTTAAAGGTATCAATATTTAGATAATGAAATCTAAGATAAATTTTTCATGATTTTAGACCACTGTTAGAAGAAGAACACCACAATTAAAAACTTTACCAATTGACCCTGTACCATTTAAAGACCTATCTCATATATGATGAAATAAGAAGGTAGATAATTTATACAAATGTTAACTTAAAGTAATCAATTACGTAATCACCATGCAAGTGTTTAGCGGAACACGTATATTAATTTAGAAGCAAGAGTGGATGTAATAGGAGATCCAAGAATACTCAGACTGATTGCCAAAGTTTAGTGAAAACATGTGCATTTACTTGCATAAACATGCCATGAAGTAAAGAAGTGTGAATCCTAACCCGAAATGGCATAAAATTATGAAAATCCAATACTTGAGCACAACCACTGTCAGTGGTTGTAACCACTAGCAGTGCTTGTAAACCACTGGCCATGGTTGTCACTGCTACAATGCCAGAAAAACCCATTCCAAGTCAAAACCAACCATTGGAAGTGGTTACAACCACTGGCCATTGTTGGTACTGTTTGCATGCCCAATTTTCACAAAAAATGCATTCCAGGGGCAGAACCTACCACTGGCCTTAGTTGCAAACCACTGCCCGTGGTTGGCCCCCTATTCCATCATTTTCCAATCTTCAAAAAGAGCATGCTTTTGGACCTTAGATCATGCAATGCTTGTCCTTTTTATGCATAAAATCAACAAGGATCACTCACATTATGGCACAAGACATAGAATAACATATCATCAATCCACTAAGCTTTTTTTATGTTAACTCTAAACATCATTCAAATCATCAAATCTACTTCTAAGTCATGCATAACCATTGTATACATATCCTTACACTTTAACAATTCACCCATCAATGGATTTCCATCAACATATGCACCATTCCCATCAAAGGGGCTGTAAAACTTTCATTATCAATATTCATATAGTTGCTTACAAAAGAATCGTCCTATCATATACGCATGTATACACAAAATATATATAAACCTAAGTTCATGTGAACTTAAGCCATCAATGCAACATATACATTAACACCATTGTCATCAAATACATATGTGATTCCTAAAAGCTAATGTTTTGCCAGCCAAGTCATCCCTATACAACTATTTTATCTTCACCACCAAAACATAAAGTTTCAAAATAAGATGCATCGCACCCCATATACGTCTTGCATCACAATGCTAAAAAGACAACATGGAGAGTGAGTTATACATTCTAAGTGACGAATATGAATATAGCAAAACATGTACATATACACACATCATTACCCTTCATCTTATTGGGCTAACATAAGCATCGTCATTAATACACAAGGTTTTCTCATCACATGTAAATTTTTACTTGTTGTCTCTAGGTTCTCTTTCACCCACTCCAATCACCACCAATCCAATCTCATCCTTATTTTGGCATATCACCATACTATATGCAAATGCTCTTAAGCTAATGTATATGCACAAGAATCATATTCATCAAAACACTTGCTCAATTAATGCATTACGAATCCGAATATGGGAATATAAAACATCAATATAGATTCAAGCATAGGTATATAACCATGCCCCTAATGTAGTAGTAAGATATGTACATATATATGTCAAATCTTAATTTTTTTACAAGTACCAAACCACATCTCCTATCTTGCAACACCGGTCATTTTCACCATGACCACGACAAACAACATAACAACATAACAGTGTTGCGGGCTAACCATGGACCATATCATGGCAGCTATGATCCAAAGGACCACCTGGGACACCTGTTCCTCAAAGGGCCACCCCTATCGGGTCAACCACATGCAGCTCCCTGTAGCTAAGCATGGGAAGCTTTGTGACTCTACCACTGAGTCACTAGGGTAATTAACAACGCTCGTGCACAGAGCCACCCTCCCATTGGGCCAACCAAAGGAACCCCTAACATCCCTTACCGACAGCTATGCAATATGCCATGGATGCAATGTAAATGCCAAGCATATACAATCTCATGTTATGCATCCTACCATGCCACTCATCAACCATTACCATCACCACTCAATTCTTAGTGGATTTTAATTTCATTGATTAGTGCCATTATCTCAAATTTTAGTGTGGCATTCATAACATTTTCCATCAACACAAATTCAACTCACAAATACAAGTTTATACTTGTAACACCCTAATTCTTAATAAATAATTAAACCCAAAACAGGGAAAAAATTTTCACAAAAATTAACCACTGGTCAAACGGTATGGGAAGGAAAAGGAAGGCAAGGGAAAATGAAAGAACGTTCATACGCATAGCATTCGGTAGAAGGGACAAGGCTTGAACCAACCGTTCGATTCAACAAAATGCATCAACGCCTGGGCGAAATCCATGACAACGCTGACTCGCTCAAGCGAGGCTCAACGTCGCTTGAGCGAGGTATGGCAATGCAACAGCAGAAGGAGGATATGCTCAAGCGAAACCCAACCCCAGCATCCACTCGCTTCAGCGTGATCCCTCACGCTTGGGCAAAACAGTTCTAGTCGCTCGGGGGAGGGACGATTCGCCTAAGCAATACCCACACAAGAGTCTTCCTAAGACACACTCGCTGGAGCGAGTACCTTATTCGCTGGAGCGAGAAGTTCACTCGGTATTCGTTCACTTCATTCGGTATTTCCTCACTCAGATCCCAGTGTTGGTTCATTCGGAATGATCCCCTCTCAATTCACCTAGATTGGCCTACACACGTACCAGCTTTACTCGAAAAACATATCACACTCCATAACTCCATTCGCTCGGTTCACCACATTGACCACCTGAGGAATAATTCCCTTTGCTACTCACTCAGAATCTATGAGGACTTCTCACTCGGAATAACTTTCACATTCTTTCATCACTCGGGTATTTCACTCGTTTTTCACTCGGCAAGCATAGTCCTTCCTACCCAAGATCTCTTGCGAACTGAAACCTCCCCTGAGAACTTCCTAACCTTCTCTAAGCTCACTACACGGACCTCTCTCAGAATCTGGAAGTTTACTCTCCAGTCAGAAAACACTCACTCAACCAGTTTTTGCTCGGAAATATGTTTAATTTCTCTATTCAGATATCCTAACAGTTTATCATTTGGGGGAAAGACATCCACGACGATCCTCACACGGAGTTATATAGCCTCATTCACTCGGAACATCTACTTCTTCCTCTCACTCGGCAACAGGGTCACGGATTCACTCTCTAGGTCATATCTTGGCTTCTTTCACACTAAGTCTTACCATTCTTACGCACTTGGACATATGAACACATGCATACTAATCAGACATCACGCGGAGAAAGGGATAAACATACAGCATGGAACACACATAACCATATATATATATAAGAGTATATATCGATAGTTACAAACACATTATCATGTTTTCCCAATCCAAAAGGCTCTTGTTCTGTCTCAAAACACTAACATCAGACACGAGCCAGCCAACGCATGATCAAAACATTACACACAGTATCTACATAAATATATATATAAGGTTCCCTGGTGCACTGCTAGTCCACTCGGCAAATAGCTCCACTTCACTCGTAGTTCCGAGGAATGTTCACTGAAAATATTGCCACAGCAGGGGTGAGCTTTTGCATTTAAAATGACAGTTAGTGACTTAGGAACCCACATACTTTTCATCACACAACATCACATTTCAAGCAACCATAACGTTAACTATCCTCCAGATTATCTTTCCATAACAGTACCATGCAGTCGGAATTCATTCATTCATTTCTCATTTATATCATTTCCAGCTTATATATATATATACATGCAACACAAGAAATTCACCATAGCATAAGAGCATACATATACATCTATATATCTAGCGCACACAGGTCCACTACAGTCGGATCCGACCCCCACTTAACTAATTGTTACGTTGCAACATAGGCTCCAAGCCTTTTTTTTCCTCCAGCTCCAAGCTGGTTCGGCCGTTTTACAGGTACCAAACCGTTCGCCCTTACATGTAGCATAGTCGCTTCAAGCGACCATGGCAGTGCTACGGGCAGCTCCGAGTCCAACCCGGTGGCTTGCTTGGGTCCAACCCAAGACTTTAAGCGTCCAACGCTAGTGTACTCGGCACTGCCTTGAGTCCAACTCGAGGTCTTTTAATTACATTCTTTCGTATATGTCTGTCAGTGAAATATTATTCCCCCTTTCATTTATCATAACCATACTCTGCATGCAAATCATTTATCGTCTTATAGCAACACCGATTCATTTACAACACTCGCATGCAAGGCAATATAGGATAGGAACCAGGATCTACCCATCGTCCCCCGAACAGAACACCCAGAAGTCACACCATGTTTTCACGTCATGCATTCACAAGTGAATAATTAACTAGACTCAGTATGGCAATTTAAGGAACATGCACTACACTCACACACGGTCTCATGACACACACATGCATCCGCATCCCAACAGTGTACGTATATCAAATATAAGTGATCTACCTTCGGATTCTATCATCGCATGCCTTAGTAATACAAAAACCATCTATCAAATATACATTTCATCACAAACACCCATAAACACACATGCATGCATAAAAGATCACTCGGAACCCATTCACGAGCCATGCATTTGAAATGCAAAGCGCCCCTTACCTACTGAAGGAAATCGAGGGGGTTCTTCTGTTTCCCGACGTCGGTCCTTTGTTTCTGTTCGCCTTGCTCAGGCTCACACTCATCCAGGCCTCATTGGTCGTAGTCGCACTGTGTAACAGGGGCTGTTCGTCTTCCACCCTGACGATCTTCCCTTACCAGCAGAGGGAACTCCAAGTCTTCTACAGTATCGTCGTGTGTTTCTAGGAATGAAACAGTGACAGAGAATGAGAGGACGAAGAATTGGGAAGAGGAGAGAAAACACAAGAAGATAAGAGGGGATGAAGCAGCGGAGGAAGAGGGAATCTGAAGGAAGGTGAGTGACCTTCGTGATCATGGGCTTATGTATATATATATATATATATATATATATATTTGCACGAGGAAGAGAAGAGTGGGGTGTGAGAGTGCGAGCCCGGCAGTGTTACTCAGCCACGCGCACTGAACCCAATCATCCAGCCATGATCATTTTTTTTTATAAAAGTAATCAGCTATTGTTTCTGAAGTTACGAGAAATCCCCACTTTGAAATATTCGTTTTAATGGCTTAGAATCCATTTGGCAGTTAACAGTTAATCTCCTATTTTGAAATCAATTCTTAATGGTTTATTTTCATTCGGTATTTAACTTCAAAATTGGGATGTTACAGTTCTCCCCCCTTAAAAGAATTTCGTCCCCGAAATTCACTCGGTGACTCACCTTAGTAAACAACTCGGGGTACTGTTGCCTCATGGTGTCTTCGCGTTCCCAGGTACAAGAGGTAGTCCCGCCTTGCTGCCACTCCACTTTAACCAGTTGTACGTCTTTGCTCCTTAAGCGCTTTACCGATCGGTCCATGATTCCAATCGGTATAATCACAGTGGTCAGGTCCTCCTTAATCTCCACTTCATCATCTGGCATCGAGTGGGTGGGATCATGTAGATATTTCCTTAGTTGAGACACATGAAATACGTTATGCAGTCGGGATAAGTGAATCGGTAATGCTATTCGGTATGCCATGGAACCGACTCGTTCCAACACCTCATAAGGCCCAATGTATCGGGGGCTCAACTTTCCACTCTTCAAGGCTCGTCCAACTCCTTTACTCGGTGAAGTCTTCAAAAACACTCTGTCTCCGACTGAAAACTCTAATGGTTTGGTTCATTTGTCATGGTAGCTCTTCTGTCGGTCCTGAGACGCCTTCATCCTTTCCCTTATCACTCGGATCTGTTCTGATGTATGTTTCACAATTTCTGGCCCCAGCAGTAAATTTTCACCCGTTTCCGACCAGCAGAGTAGGGTTCGGCATTTTCGACCATATAGTGCTTCGTAGGGTGCCATACTGATACTATTGTGGTGGCTATTATTGTATGTGAACTCGATCAGGGGAAGGTACTGCTCCCAATCTCCACCGTGCTCCAACATACACGCCCTTAGCAAGTCCTCCAGGCTTTGGATTGTTCGCTCGGATTGTCCATCCGATTAGGGGTGATAGGCAGAACTTAGCCAAAGCTTTGTACCCATTTCCTGGTGCAGGTTGGTCCAAAATCGGGACGAGAACCTAGGATCCCTATCCGATACGATAGAAGTCGGTATACCATGCAGTCGGATAATTTCGTGAATGTATATCCGAGCTAACTTATGCAACGCGTACTTCATGTTCACAGGTAGGAAGTGTGTACTCTTCGTCAGTCGGTCAACAATGACCCAAATCGCATCATGGCCCGCTCGGTTTCTTGGTAATCCTATAATAAAGTCCATAGCAATTGAGTCCCATTTCCACACAGGAATCTCCAGGGATTACAATGCACCATACGGCTTCTGGTGCTCGACTTTCGACTTTTGACAGGTGATACACCGAGCCACGTATTCTGCCACATTCCTCTTTAATCCGGGCCACCAAAATTGCGTTCTCAGATCATGGTACATCTTCGTGGTACCGGGTGAATACTGAGCAGGCTCTTGTGGGCTTCATCAAGCACCATTCTCCTTAACTCTCCTCCACTTGGCACATATATTTTGTTTCTCACTCGAAAAATTCCGTCCGATCCCTCGGTCAAGGACAAGTCCTTCCCTTTGGCCTGAGTCTCCTTCATCTCAGCCAAGTAGGAGTCTGACTGCTGCTGCTCGCACATGGATTTCAGGAATTCATTGGCGATCCTTAATGCACCGATTGTTATTTTCCGAGAGGAGGGGATGTCAACATGTAAGTTCATGTCTCGGAACTGTTCCAATAACTCTACTTCCTTCATCATCATCATTGCTATATGGAGGGGTTTCCGACATAACGCGTCGGCAACAATGTTTGCCTTACCCGGATGGTATTTCAGCTCGAAATCGTAGTCCTTTAAAAATTCCATCCATCTCCTCTACCTCATGTTCAGTTCCTTTTGGTCGAATAAGTATTTGAGGCTCTTGTGATCACTGTATACTTCAAATCCGGACCCGTACAAATAATGCCTCCAGATCTTCAATGTGAAGACTACGGCTGCCAGCTCTAAGTCGTGAGTCGGGTAATGCTGTTCGTGAGGTCTCAATTGCCGAGAGGCATACGCTATCACTCGGTCATTCTGCATTAGCACGCATCCTAATCCGAGCCCTGATGCATCACAATAAACCACGAAGCTCTCATGCAAGTTAGGTAATGCCAACACTGGAGCAGTCGTCAACTTGTCCTTCAGCTCTCGAAAACTTTTCTCGCACTCGGGACTCCATACGAAGGGAATGTTTTTCCGAGTCAATTTAGTCAGTGGAGAAGCCAACTTAGAAAAACTTTCAATGAACCTCCTGTAGTAACCGGCCAGGCCCATAAAGCTCCTTATCTCTGAGACCGACCTGGGCCTCTCCCATGCCATTATAGCTGTCACCTTCGAAGGGTCCACTGAGACACCTTCCTTGGAAACCACATGTCCGAGAAAGTGGATCTCATCCGTCCAGAAATTGCACTTGGAAAGCTTTGCAAACAGCTGCTTCTCCCTTAGCACCTGAAGTACCACTCAGAGGTGTGCTTCATGCTCCTCAGGGGTCTCAGAATAGATTAAGATATCGTCAATGAAGACTACCTTGAATCGATCTAAGTATGAATGGAATATGTTGTTCATGTAATTCATAAAGACAGCAGGGGCGTTTGTCACACCAAACGGCATCACTACATACTCGTAGTGACCATACCAGGTCCTGAAGGCGGTCTTGGGGATATCCGAGTCCTTCACTCGGATTTGGTGGTATCCTGATCGTAAATCGATCTTTGAGAAAATTAAAGCACCACGCAGTTGGTCAATCAGGTCGTCAATTCGGGGCAATGGGTATCGGTTCTTAATTGTGAGTTTGTTTAGCTGTCGGTAATCTATACAAAGTCTCATGCTGCCATCCTTCTTCTTAACGAGTAGCACAGGTGCGCCCCATGGTGATACGCTCAGTCTAATGAATTGTTTCCCAAGTAACTCATCCACCTGCTTCTTCAACTCGGCTAATTCAGTTGGGGACATTCTATAGGGTGCACTGGAGACTGGCTCGGCTCCAGGGATTAGGTCTATAGAGAACTCAACTTCTCTAGTTGGAGGGATACCCGGCACATCTTCCGGAAACACCTCTGGGAATTCACAAACAATCGGTATTTCGTTCACTCGGGCTTTACTCTCACCCTCGGTTAAACAAAGCATCATAAACAATTGAGCTATACCTTGTGCCGTGCAACCCTCATTGTTCTGCCTTGGAAAGATTATCCTTTGGTTTCTGTAATCCACTAACACCTTGTTGGCTGAAAGCCAGTCTATACCAAGTACAATGTCAAGGTCCTTCAGAGGCAAGCACACTAGATCGAAGGTAAAACTCCGATCGCACAACACAAACATTACATCTTTGCACATTAATGATGTTAACACCTTAGTGCCAGTCGGATTGGCCACTTCCAAGGTCTGACCCATGTACACAGTTGGTAATTTTAAATGTTTTACACACTCATCAGCTATGAAAGAATGGGTGGCTCCAGAATTGAAAACTACGTTAAGTGTATATCTACCGAGTGAGCACTTACATTGTACTAAATCATTTGCTTGTGCAGCATCTTCCGCATTGATGGCGTAGACTCTTCCTACTGCTGGTTGGTCGGTATTCCCCCCTCAGTTACTTGTAGTAGCCATCAAATTGCTCCTTGCTCCCGTGCCTCTGCCACCATTTCCTTTACTGTTAGTCCCGCGTCCTCCTACACGGAAACCCCCACGATGTGCATGGCCACCCTCTGGTTGCAGTCGCGGACAGTCAGGGCGAACATGCCCCCTTTTGTTACAGTGGAAGCATATAACATCGTTCCCAGCATCACATTCCCGTGCAAAGTGGTTACCTCCGCATCTAAAACATCTATCGCTCCTGGTGTGACCCCCGAAACGACCCCCACGGTTTCCTTGTCTTCTGAAATTAGAGGAGGATCCAGCACCCCTAGCGTTGCCCGACCTCTTGAAGTGTGGTTGCTGAGGCCTCAAGGAGGGGTTTGCCCTGCTGCTCTGGCCCGAGTGGGCCTTGTCATCTTCTTCAAATATCCTACACTTATTCACCAATGCAGGAAAACTCCTAACCTCTTGGTATCTACAGGCTCTCTTAATATCCGACCTCAACCCATTCTCAAATTTTAAACACTTTGAATTCTCCGTCCCCGGTTGTTGGAAGGGTGGGTAGAATAGGCACAATTCCTCGAATCTTGTCGCGTATTCTTCCACAGTCATGGACCCCTGCTTCAACTCCATGAACTCCAGTTCTTTCTGACTCCTGATTGTGTCAGGGAAGTACTTCTCTAAGAAGCATGTCTTGAAATTGTTCCAGGTCAGCTGAGTGTCATCATCAGGAAATCGGTTTCTGGCTATCTTCCACCAGTTCTCCGCCTCGTCTCGCAGCATATACATTGCACATTCTACCTTCTGGGCCTCGGTACAGCGAAGACCCCCAAAGATCCTTTCCAGCTCCTGAGTCCATTTAAAAGCTGCTTCCGGGTTCCGTCCACCCTGAAATTCACTCGGCTTCCTTTTCAGGAAGCGGTCCAGCACTTGGCCATCCTCAGCTCGAGGCTGTCCCTGCCTCTCAAACACGTCCACAAAGCGTTGAAAGGTTGTGGCTATGGCCTCCATGCTTTGACGATTCGTCATCCTTATCCTAAAATTCACAGCCCTTTCAAAGATAAGTTCACAAAGTTACTTACTACCAATCGGGTCTTAGCCTGATATTCAGTAACCTTAGCACATTATACCTTTTCTATGTGTTATACAATCAGTCGGACCAGGAGGAAGCAACCTCTTATCCACAAATCAATACTATTATATCAATCAAGTTCAACAGATATCACAGTATTAATGACCGCTCGGTCCCAATACACACAACCGCTTACACTCGGTAAGCATACCTTAGCCTTGGACCTTTCGGTCTGCTCTGATACCAAAATGTAACACCCTAATTCTTAATAAATAATTAAACCCAAAACAGGGAAAAAATTTTCACAAAAATTAACCACTGGTCAAACGGTAGGGGAAGAAAAAGGAAGGCAAGGGAAAATGAAAGAACGTTCATATGCATAGCATTCGGTAGAAGGGACAAGGCTTGAACCGACCGTCCGATTCAACAAAATGCATCAACGCCTAGGCGAAATCCATGACAACGCTGACTCGCTCAAGCGAGGCTCAACGTCGCTTGAGCGAGGTATGGCAATGCAACAGCAGAAGGAGGATGTGCTCAAGCGAAACCCAACCCCAGCATCCACTCGCTTCAGCGTGATCCCTCACGCTTGGGCGAAACAGTTCTAGTCGCTCGGGCGAGGGACGATTCGCCTAAGCGATACCCACACAAGAGTCTTCCTAAGACACACTCGCTAGAGCGAGTACCTTATTTGCTGGAGCGAGAAGTTCACTCGGCATTCGTTCACTTTATTCGGTATTTCCTTACTCAGATCCCAGTGTTGGTTCATTCAGAATGATCCCTTCTCAATTCACCTGGATTGGCCTACACACGTACCAGCTTTACTCGAAAAACATATCACACTCCATAACTCCATTCGCTCGGTTCACCACATTGACCACCTGAGGAATAATTCCCTTTGCTACTCACTCGGAATCTATGAGGACTTCTCACTCGGAATAACTTTCACATTCTTTCATCACTCGGGTATTTCACTCGTTTTTTACTCGACAAGCATAGTCCTTCCTACCCAAGATCTCTTGCGAACTGAAACCTCCCCTGAGAACTTCCTAAACTTCTCTAAGCTCACTACACGGACCTCTCTCGGAATCTGGAAGTTTACTCTCCAGTCGGAAAACACTCACTCAACCAATTTTCGCTCGGAAATATGTTTAATTTCTCTATTCAGATATCCTAACAGTTTATCATTTGGGGGAAAGACATCCACGACGATCCTCACACGGAGTTATATAGCCTCATTCACTCGGAACATCTACTTCTTCCTCTCACTCGGCAACAGGGTCACGGATTCACTCTCTAGGTCATATCTTGGCTTCTTCCACACTAAGTCTTACCATTCTTACGCACTTGGACATATGAACACATGCATACTAATCAGACATCACACAGAGAAAGGGATAAACATACAGCATGGAACACACATAACCATATATATATATAAGAGTGTATATCGATAGTTACAAACATATTATCATGTTTTCCCAACCCAAAAGGATCTTGTTCTGTCTCAAAACACTAACATCAGACACGAGCCGGCCAAGGCATGATCAAAACATTACACACAGTATCTACATAAATATATATATAAGGTTCCCTGGTGCACTGCTAGTCCACTCGGCAAATAGCTCCACTTCACTCGTAGTTCCGAGGAATGTTCACTGAAAATATTACCACAGCAGGGGTGACCTTTTGCATTTAAAATGACAGTTAGTGACTTAGGAACCCACATACTTTTCATCACACAACATCACATTTCAAGCAACCATAACGTTAACTATCCTCCAGATTATCTTTCCATAACAGTACCATGCAGTCGGAATTCATTCATTCATTTCTCATTTATATCATTTCCAGCTTATATATATATATACATGCAACACAAGAAATTCACCATAGCATAAGAGCATACATATACATCTATATATCTAGCGCACACAGGTCCAATACAGTCGGATACGACCCCCACTTAACTAATTGTTACGTTGCAACATAGGCTCCAAGCCTTTTTTTTCCTCCAGCTCCAAGCTGGTTCGGCCGTTTTACAGGTACCAAACCGTTCACCCTTACATGTAGCACAGTCGCTTCAAGCGACCACGGTAGTGCTACGGGCAGCTCCGAGTCCAACCCGGTGGCTTGCTTGAGTCCAACCCAAGACTTTAAGTTCCAACGCTAGTGCACTCGGCACTGCCTTGAGTCCAACTCAAGGTCTTTTAATTACATTCTTTCGTATGTGTCTGTCAGTGAAATATTATTCCCCCTTTCATTTATCATAACCATACTCTGCATGCAAATCATTTATCGTCTTATAGCAACACCGATTCATTTACAACACTCGCATGCAAGGCAATATAGGATAGCAACCAAGATCTACCCATCGTCTCCCGAACAGAACACCCAGAAGTCACACCATGTTTTCACGTCATGCATGCACAAGTGAATAATTAACTAGACTCAGTATGGCAATTTAAGGAACATGCACCACACTCACACACGGTCTCATGACACACACATGTATCCGCATCCCAACAGTGTACGTATATCAAATATAAGTGATCTACCTTCGGATTCTATCATCGCATGCCTCAGTAATACAAAAACCATCTATCAAATATACATTTCATCACAAACACCCATAAACACACATGCATGCATAAAAGATCACTCGGAACCCATTCACGAGCCATGCATTTGAAATGCAAAACGCCCCCTACCTACTAAAGGAAATCGAGGGGGTTCTTCTGTTTCCCGACGTCGGTCCTTTGTTTCTGTTCGCCTTGCTCAGGCTCACACTCGTCCAGGCCTCCTTGGTCGTAGTCGCACTGTGAAACAGGGGCTGTTCGTCTTCCACCCTAACGATCTTCCCTTACCAGCAGAGAGAACTCCAAGTCTTCTACAGTATCGTCGTGTGTTTCTAGGAATGAAACAGTGACAAAGAATGAGAGGACGAAGAATTGGGAAGAGGAGAGAAGACACAAGAAGATAAGAGGGGATGAAGCAGCGGAGGAAGAGGGAATCTGAAGGAAGGTGAGTGACCTTCGTGATCATGGGCTTATGTGTATATATATATATATATATATATATATATATTTGCACAAGGAAGAGAAGAGTGGGGTGTGAGAGTGCGAGCCCGGCAGTTCCACTCAGCCACGCGCACTGAACCCAATCATCCAGCCATCATCATTTTTTTTATAAAAGTAATCAGCTATTGTTTCTAAAGTTACGAGAAATCCCCACTTTGAAATATTCGTTTTAATGGCTTAGGATCCGTTTGGCAGTTAACAGTTAATCTCCTATTTTGAAATCAATTCTTAATGGTTTATTTTCATTCAGTATTTAACTTCAAAATTGGGATGTTACAATACTTGCATTAATCACAATGGCATCAACAATCATCAAAAATAATATTCATGAATCCTTCATCAATATTCAAGGGTATGCCCAACAACAATATCCATTTTCATTCAACAACAATATTCATCATTCAATATTTATGATGAATATGAACATATTCTCAACAACACAAGGAATAACATTGCCCTAAATTCTCATAACAATTATCAATCACCACCAAGTATACCACCAATATTCCAAATGCATATCACGCATTTGCCAAGCACAATAACATCACAACATCCAATATAACAATTCATCAATAGAACGTAGGCAAGTATACGTGTGCAATGTCGCATACAAAAATCAACCAATACTCAACTCATGTATTTAGAATATAAACTCTTCTCCTACATCAAGAGAAGTAAGCTGAGTGATTCAACAGTCTTGCCTCATAGTTCGGAATAAATCCTATATTAATATATATATAAATCTTATTCAATTGGCCTATCAAGTCATTAATTTCTAATTCTAAATATTCACCATTATATCCAAAATACTTAACTTGTCTTAAACATGTTATAAACACTAATTTTCTTATTTTGTTAGGTTTTAGGAATTCCTTCCCATTAATCCATATTCTCTAAAATTAAATGACTACAAAATAACTCCCAAGTCACCAACACACCAAACACCACTTCTACTAACTTCACCAACCTAGTGCCTTCCACATTCTCTTAATTTCTCAAACTCCTAACATTAATAATTATTTCTAACCATTCCAAAATTCATTTCCTCATCCAAAATCATTCTTAAGATAATAAACCCCAGATTCATCAATTTTTTCCAAAAGCCCTAATTTCAATATGTTAGGGTTTTTATCAAAAATTTCCGAACATGAATTCCAATCATTTCTTTGCATCACTTAGCCATTTCTAAGACAAAAAAATTATATTCATATCATCATCAATAACAAAAAATTCCCAATGGTCATCTACCCTAGGATTTGGGCTCCACATGCATTCGTCCATCAAAACCACACTTAATCTTCCATTATAATACCTCAACAACCTCAAAACCACCAACAAAAGCCATGGGTATGATGAAACGTTACCTTTTCTCCAAGTACAATGCCAAACATGAAATTAAGAGGAAGAAAAGACAAGATGAGTCAAGCTTTGCTTCAATGTTCCATTAGAGCTTCATGAATCCAAGCTTAAATTTTGATTTTGATGAAAAATGGGCACAAGATATGGTGGATGGTTTTGGGTTAGAAAGAATGAAGAAGAAGAAGAAGAAAATGAAGTATGGAGGGAGAGTGAAAAGAGGCCACCAAAAATTAAAGGAGAAAAGAGAGAGAAATTATCAAAATTGGTCTTTGTTCAATGGTCGAAAGGGTGCATCATCATACTTTTTCCTTTGGTCAATAAATCCTCATTGTCCAATGGACAAAAGATCCAATTAAGATGAAAAAAGTGCAATGGCGAAATAAAGAGGGAAAAGAGGATTTTACATTTTGTTTTAATTCCAATTGGCTCGTATTTTCACCGTTTATTATCATATGTTGTGTTCGTATATATATCTCCTCAACACAAAAAATTATTTTAATCATACCACCATAACCCCAATAATTTCCTAACTATTCTATACCCATCAAATATCCAATTTGACTTAGTGGGTCCCACACCATCTATTGAATTATTCTATTTTCATAAATTTCAATTTACCAGTAAATCATAATCAAATATCTAATTAATTTTCCCATGTATGTTGGACCACAAATAATTAATTATCATCATCTAATAAATTTATTTCTCTAAAATTTAAGATGTTACACATACAAAGTATTGGTAGTAAAAATACCACCTTTGGTAATGCATGTGTGATCCTTGGTATATGTGTGCCTATATTGAATTTTTATGCATGTATAGGGATACAAGGGTGGAATGTGTAGGGAACTCTTATAAGAGTTTGGAAACTTTGTGATTTTTACCAAGATGTGTATAAAATTATGGATGAGATGCTGATTTGAGAAAATGTGAAAAGAAACGAAATGATTCAAAAAGCCTTTGTTGTTCATCGTCAATAAAGAGAATTTAAGGGGTAAAAACAATAAAATTTGGGCTAGATAAGAGAATATGGGAAAACTATTTTCTGGATCAAAATTATAAATTTACTTATGTTAAAATGATAGATCTTCAAAAATTATTCAATTTGGGCTTTTGAACTAACCCGATCAGAATTTTCTAGTGAAAATATGACAATTTCTAAGTTTTCAACAAAATTAACAAATGACTGGTCTAAGTGAGTTGAGAAGGGTTTTATGTAACACCCTCGGTCAACTAGGATTCCACTAGATTATCCTGGTCAACTGAGAGGTTACGAGTTTTAGAAAAATTATGGAAGTTTTTTTTGTACAAGAAAACTTGTGGGAATAGATACATCATATACACATCACACGGTCATAACAGCAACTGTACAAATTGAAAGTAAAAGGGGCACATAGGCTCCCATAAAAGAAAATAAGATGACCTATTCTATTCGTTCTTGATCCAAGAAGATTTTGGTTAGTCCTCGATGTGAAGTTTGTGTCCATTTCCATGATGTTTAGAAAAATTTAGCGTAAGGGTGAGTTTCCACCTCCACAACAATCGGGAAGGTGTCTCATCAACACCTGCCCCACACACAATACAAACAATCCAGGATCACGTCCCTCTCACTCTCTTTGGGGTTCCTAAGATACATTCTAAGTTATCTCACTCTTGCCAGTCATAACTATCCATTCCCATTTCCTCACCCTATTGTTAAGAGTTCTTACATTCACAGGACCACAATCAGGTAATAATGAAAATCATAACACAATAATAAGATGCATGGGTTCATTCATTAATATTTTAACTTTTAACCAATATGATGCATGCAGCCCTTCTCATACTCATCAATCCCAATATGTATGTTAGTCCCGCCTTATACCCCTTATCCACTAGAGTGACCAGAACTTTCCATGTCTGTTTCTCAAATTAAAGAGGTAAGGATCCTCGGTCCTGCCATAATCATGGATCCACACAGGTCAGACAGGCACTACACTGTCATGGAAACCCCCACTCTAAGTTAGAGTATACTAGATTTACCACGGACTATCCAGTCTCGGGTGTGAATTCAAACCATTAGATGCCCAATCCAGTATACTCCCAAGACCACCGCAGCGGTCGGTACCCTCAAGGTTTCCCAGCGTACTCCATCGCTGTTATGCTCTAGGGAGTCATTTTATCCACACCTTATTCTCCATGTATCATGCGTAATTCACGAATCTCATTCAATTATCTTATTGGTCCTCAGTAGGGTTCCTCTAATGACTCTATTTTGTTTCTACTGCCGGATTGTTTTATTTCATTAAATCACAATTCCTCCCTTTCTTCTCTTTCTCAAGGTTTTTCAAATAATAATATCATCTGACACAAAGAAATGAAACAAAATGTTATACTTTCTAGAAAATCATAGGGTATATTGGCGCTATAACGCCCACTCATCATTCCAGATCCAATTTCCATATTTTCACAATCTAGTCATTTTCGGAACCCTCACTGATACCGCCTTTATCTTATCTTTTCTCATTTCTATTCAATACTTTTCACTTGGTTCGATTATTAGTGCATCACCCAACATAGTTCCTCATATTAATATTTATATGGTAGTTCATTCAATCTATATATCACATTCAAAATCATAGATCTCACATATCATTCAAGCGTCCATGACTATTAAATCAATCATAATGCATTGACCACTCAAAATCACAAATTAAATCTTAACACATAATCAGGCATATAGCAAACATTATATCACAATTAACGTCCATTATCGCATGTTCGGTCAACACTTTATAGAGGATTTAATTATAATGTGTATGTTTAAACCCAGTATATTTATTAATACGTTATTCATGTTACTATTAATTTAGTTACTAAAATATACCCATATGTAAGTACATCTTAATTTAGTCCAAGTAAGGGGTATTTTATGGAAGGATTTAGTTCCTTACATGCTTCACAATCTTACTCATTTTTTTACCCTCTAGTTATATCCTATTTGAATTCTTGAGAGTCCAAGTTTGATCTTTATGTGACGCATATGTTCATGTTATGTGACTTGCCATTTATTCCTTTCTACAAATTAAGATAACCTTATCCATCTTAGTAGTATACTCTGTTTATTATATTATTAGTTAACCTATTTTTACCATATTTCTTTAACATGGTTTATGTCGCCATTAACCAATATTGTTCCTCGCCTATCACACTCCATGTTACCACTAATTTAGTCTTGCTTCTTTCCTTTCTTACTTTATTACTAGTCAACATTATTCATTTATCCTAATCTTCATTATTACTAACTATCCTTATTTCCTTATTTTCTCTTCACCTAATGTTACTATCGCATACAAGTCTATAATCTTCCTAATAGTGTCCTATAATTTTAAAGAAAGTTTCTTATTATACTACCAATAGCGTTAAATCCTTTAAATACCATTTTAATCACATTAAGTCGGAGTTTCTCTTTAAGCCTAAATAACCACTTTAAGCGCGATATCCTAGTTGATCGATTTAATTAAATCTAGTGGGGCTTACCAGATCAAAACGTACATATTACATTGAATCTCAAACATTAATGAAATATTTTACAACCATATCGAATCATCCAACCATGCCCACATTGTTTTCTACCTTTTTACCAAATCGCGTAAAATTTTTATTTGGTAATCTTTTTCTTTTTAGTGAACGGTTGCATTTTCTTTTCTTTGTAGGTTATTAAATGGCCAAAAACACAGCAACAAGAAAATAGTGGATCTTCCGATCCAACCGTCGGATCATAATGTGAATCAAGATAACGGCTCCTAACTACGCGAAGAATATTATAGCGGGATCAAAATCAATTTAAAACGAAGTGGAACCCCTCCCCCCTTACCTTGCTGGACACCCACTGCCCGGAGGAAGAAAATGGTGAAATCACCGAAAATTCATTGAACGCTCTGAAACATTTACTGATTGCTTCCGAGTTGTTAAAAAGCAAAAAATCATCATTTACTCTAGATCCTTCGTCGTTTCATCACTGATCGTCTCCTACGGTTCCCGATCCTAAGAAAACAACATATGCAATAAAAAATAGACAAGAGAAGTCACGGTTTTAGGATCCAAATACCAAGGAAATGGACCAAGAATGCATGTATAGTTGCTAGAAAAATCTAAGGAAAAGGGGAGGACAAGATTCAAGGGATAAAGTTTCGAAAGCTTACCTTGATGGCTTGAGATGTCCATGGCTTTTGGAGGTGATGAAATATGGTGGATGAGGGTAGCTTGAAAGTGATGATCTAAAGGTGGAAATAAGGATTTTGATGGTGGAAGGAAATGGAAGAACAACCACAGTTTGGAAGGTGAAGAAAGGAAAGGATGAAAATTTAGAGTTGGTATGTGGTGGTGATGAAACCGTCATGAAAGAAGATATGTGATGGTTATGGGTGGCTCAAGGTGGTTCAGAGAAATAGAATTATGGTGGTTGTTTTTCTTTTCTTTAGAGAGTAAAGGAGGGAAAGAATGGTTATGGTTTTGAAAAATGAAGTAATTGACAAGGCTTAACCATCAAAGTCATGAAGGCTATGACAATGCATGTTATAAAATGTCATGGAGATATGATGGCATGGTATCCATGTAAGGCAAGTGGTGAAATAAATATACATAGATGGGCATGACATGATAACATGTATGTTGATATTATGAGATTGTGGATTTTAGAATGAAAGCAACGTACAAGCAAGGGAAATGACACATGACATTTTGATTTTCTTTGCAAATTAACAACTTGTTTAGCAAGTTGTATACACTTGGAAGGTAAGTTGATTTTCCTTGCTGAACAAGCAGTTCAACATAGGAAGCAGGGAGTATGGCTAAGTGAGACATGTGTCCAAGAGGGTGGAACAAGTGTTCCATGGATGGTAGAAGGCTATTGGACCATTTTTGCATAAAGATTGAGGTGGCACAATCCTGGGGCGTCAACTTGTTCATGGATTTAGGGGCCTTTATGGGCCAAATTTGAAAATGTCCCAATCACAAAAGTTTTAGATATTTTTTTATCTATAATTTGCTATATGGAACAAAAATTTTCATAAAGAAATGAGGGAGTTATAGCCCAAATACAAAAGTAGTGTAAGGCTGTGACGGGATTATTGTTTCTTGAAAAGATTAATTTTTTGGTAAACATTGGTGGGGATTTAGACTTCATGTTCATCATCAAAGTTGTAGGAAATTGAGTTAAGAAAATTTTGGCAAAAAAATCGTTCAATTTCATGGTCATACGAGTGTGAAACGCAAAAAATACTGAACATAGTGCAAGCTGCCACTACGAAAACATGAATCAGTATGGTATTTTAAATTCTGGGATTTATGGAGTAAGAATTGGTTTTTGAGCCCTTCATGAAATTTGTTGATCTTCTTTATTATTTAATTTGATATATCATTTGCGAGGATCCAAGTTTGGTAGCCAGAGATATACCTGATTTACGATAGGGTGTTCCAGGAGCTTCTTGGATCAGCTACGGCTTTGGAAATAAATTCACCATTAATTCTCCTTTAAGAATTTGGTTTTGTGCTCTTCATTAACATTATAGAGGTCTATGATACAAATCCATAGCAAGAGGAACAGAGTGATTCAAGCACCGAACAAAGGAGATATGTGAATTTTACCAAAGACTCCTAGCATTAAAATGAAACAGCCAAGGGGTTGCAAAGATCTATTAAACTGTATTGATCTACAAGGATTTGGCCTTTGATGTCTTCACAAAAAATGTAGATAATTTTGTTACAGAGATTTTGACACTAAATTTGCGTGAATCAAAGGTCGTATGAGAGAGTTATGAATTTTTTCTGAACCATGCGCAGGGAAAAATGTCAAAACATTGGAATTTTGAGGCGAACATACTTAATCTTCGATTTTAGGGTTGACAGAGTGAGAATCGAAGCTCGGGGCTAGAAACAAAGATTGGAGATCTTTTCAAAACAAAGAGATTGAGACCAAAATCGTTCGATTTTAAGGTAGTATGCCAAAGTTGGGTCCAAAACACTGAAGGTGCTCGGATTAGGCTTTAAAGTGATTTCTAAGGAAACCAACTTATGCAAAAACAGGGATGATAGAGTCCGAATCAAGCTTCGATCCCTTTAGGAAAGGTTTTTAAAAGGTTGAAATGAGTCACCAGAGGCTAATCGTGCCACCATCGGATATCCCGATGTATATAAACGGTCAAACGTAAGAGACATTAAAGGTTCTGATTAGGCTGGTCAGGTCAAGTCAGACACCATTGATTCTTCACGAAGGAATCCTAACAGGACTAGTTTCCCTACTAGATCACTAGTCTCAGGTCAAACGATCAGAGTCTAACCTCAAGCTAGGTCCCATAGTTCAAATCCAAGGAAACGAGCGATATTTTATTATTAAATATAATTATCAAATAAATAAATAATTTAAAATACATAATTTCAAAATAAATTATTATAATTTTTTATCTATTAAGTATTGTTGATAGGAAATAATTATCAACACAAATAATTATAAATTAATTAGTACCAAAAACAGTCGTCGTTAACGTATTATTTTTAATTAAACAATATTGTTGAACGTTATTTATATTTTCTTATTTCTGCTTCTCTCACTTGTTTCATTCTTTCGGTATCCTTATATTTCATGTTAAGCTCCACTTATCCCTATTGTTCTCACTCTAAACTTTTCAGGGAACAGGCCGAAGCCTCGTGTAACGCCCTGATTTCCTATTTCAAAAACAGGGTAAATTTTTATTGATTTATAGTAATTAAAAGTAGAAGAAATTCAATATCTAAATATAACGCCGAGCAATTACCTCGGATCATTAGATAACCGATCTCATATATGAAGATATGAGAATGGTACCGAGTGCACCTCGAACAACCGGACTTGAGGCCGTCACAAGGGAAAAAGCCGAAGATGAAATTAAATTCAAGAGTGATTAAAATATCTACCAAAAAGAGGATGAAAAATGCCTCATTGATTTATTAAGCAATAGAAATATAATTTCATAATAATAATATCATTCTTACATTATCAAGGTCATTAATGAACATTAACCATGCACATCCGGTCTAATTTTCCTACATGACCTTCGAAATCAACCGTTATCAAATTAATTTCAAAATGAGCATACACGCCCTATGCTATACAAAATGAATACATATACACCGGCCAAGGCTCACCCACATTCCTTACATATTTACCTTCTCCAATCCTCGACCTCCAAAAAGTAGGAGTTTTCAACAGGAAGGTGAGTAACATAATCCAAATAAATCAAAGTCATACATTATGATGATACTTTTACATGTGTGCATTATATTCATTTTTCAAGAAAATATCACAAGTTTCACACACATGATACAACATTCCACTTCAGCATATTACATGTCCGAATAAGTATATTCACAAGGCAATATCGTATATATAATATATTCTTAACATTCTCAATAATCATCATACTTTTAATGTTAGTACCTCGGCTTACTTTCTCTCTATCTAACAATCATGCATCGCCACCACAGGCTATCAACTAGGCATATCTCCAGCTATATGCAAATGTGCTTAAAGCTAATGCATATGCACAACAGAATTATTATCAAGTGCGGATCCAACTGTGGGAAAACATCAACATATCAAATGTGGGTCAAGCATAAGTGTGCTACTATGCCCCTACTACAGTAGTAAAATGTGTACACTTATATCCAAATTCATGCATGCTCAACAACATATTTTACTGGTACCAAACCGCTCTCGCCCATATGTAGCACTAGTCACCTCGTGACTGCGGATCAACATTATGGCCATACGTGCCAAAGTGCTACAGGCCTCCCCCGAACACACATCAAGGGAGTCATGCCCCGTCGGACACCGAGGTCAACCGCTCATCACAGAGCCGCCCTCCCACAGGGCCTGCCACATAGGGTGCCTAGTCACCAAACTAAGGGCAGCTTCGTGAGTCCCCGAATCACTAGGGAACAATAACAGTATACCCATGCACTGGGCCACCCTCCCACTAGGCTTGCCTATTGGAACCCCTAATATTCCATATAAGCAACGAATAATATGCCATGGATGCAAATGCCAATCAATGCATTCTCACACTGTGCATCCAAAATGCCACTCAATCAATCCTCCATTCATAATTTCCACTCAGTGGATTTCAGTACTTTCAATCTTTACCAATCCTCGTTGGACTCATACATGTCGGTAGTTAGTGGCAATCACATTCATCAATTCATATATACACATTTGAGATATTTCACATCATTGATTTCAATTCAAAGGATGGTCTCAATCATCATGGCATATTTCATCAACATATTCAACATAATATTGGATCCGGTCTAAATACTGGTACCATAATATGGATATCACTTCATTCATTCTATATACAATACAGACTCAGCAAATAAAACATCAAACATCAAGATCGGTCTCATCTTATTAGGATATTGGATAATCATATCGGATACATACATCACCGGTCTAAAACCTGAGTCATCTATTGACTCTCGTGGCTGATCCCACACCGGATTGTTGACTCCAGCTCAGACCAATTTAACATCATATTCATCATTCCAAACGCATACCCCATAACATTAATCGTTCTAAATGCACTCAAATCATGAAATCATCACATCGTCCACAGAAGCAGTCAACAAGCACAATTATATACACATATTTTCACATCATCAATGGATAAAATTATTCATTTGGAATAGTTCCCCCTCCCACCTCAAGAGAAGTAGTATTCACCACGGTTAGATGGTTCCGCCTTGAAACTAGGGTTATTTCCTACATCACAATACATCACACAATCAATTTTTTATTCAACCACCTCGGTTTAATGTTCATATTCATTTATTTGATGTCTTCTGACATCTTAACTCTCAAGCCCCATTTATTTAACTCATTCCACCACAACCACCACGATTTAGGCGTCTATATTTATTACTACACACATTTAATGCCAAACCCAGTACTGGGTTTCCACATTAATGGTTCCCAACAACCATTAAGCTTTATTAATGACCATTCACCATTAATAACCACATTTCACCTCACCAACGATAGTTATTTAAAACAATAAATGCTTCTCCACTCATATTTTATGTTTCCCCCAAACCATAGGGTTAGGGTTTCACCAATAACTCAACAACTCTCATTAAATCACATTCCTAACATCAAAATCCAAAAACCCATAGTTCATACTCTTAAGAAATAACAAGATCTTACCTCAAGACAAGGAATGAGAGAGTTTTCCAAGAGAGGGAAAACCATACGAAAATGAGGGGAAAAGGAGAGTGAGACTTCAAGCTCCAAGCTCTTCCAAGAAAACGAAAATGGCAAAGGAGAAGAGAACCACTACCCTTTTTGCTTAAGGTTTTAGGAGAGAAGTAGAAGAGGAAGTGAAAGAGGAGAGTAGAGAAGAAGCAGAAGCAAGTACATGTTATGAGAAATCTAAAGGGCTGACAGGATTAAGAAGGAAAAAATGGGCCATTTGGCTTTATTTTTAATTCCTCATTAAATATTTATTGTTTTATGACAAACATGATCATTGTTTGGGCTCAATACCTTATCTAAAAATTATTCTGAATACACATTCAGATTCTCAATAACATCCTTAACAGCCCTGACAAATATCATCCCAATCGGAGATACTTGGTCTGACACCCATATTTCAACCGGGCTCATTTTTAGCTTATCCGGTTCCAATAAATTATCAACAGTTCCCAAAAATATTAATTTATTTATTCCCAATATTTTGGAACATTAAATAACCTAAATATAATTATTTAATATTTATCTCCTTAATTAATCCTTTATTTTAAAATTTAGGGTGTTATAATCCACCCCACCTAAAAAGAAAATTTGTCCCCAAAATTTAACATACTGGATTCGAACACATCGGGGTACCGAGCTCTCACATCGTCCTCACGTTCCCATGTGAACGTCTCAGTATTTCCGTGCTTCCCCACAACTTTCACCAAGGGTACCAATTTGTTTCGTAGCTTCTTCACAGAGCGTTCGACAATGCGAACAGAAGCAGGAGGAATGGACGAATCGTCTTGTACATCAACATCGTTTATAGGAATTACATGTAGAGGATCATGGACATATTTCCTCAACTGTGACACGTGGAACACATTATGTAGATTAGCCAGGTACGGAGGAAGTGCAATCTGTAACATCCTAATTTAACAAAATGAAATAAACCCAAAGACGGGGAAATTTTTTTTTCGAAATTAAGTAAACCAAATGGTCTATGAGGCAACCGGATAACAAAAGGGGCAGAGTGCAAGGGAGAACAAGGAAAATGAGATATCATCCATACGCATAAGGCAAATAATAGAAGGCTAAGACTGGAACCGGTCCGTTGGTTTAGTGTAACATAACAGCGCTAGGGCGGATTACATGGCATCGCTGGCTCGCTCAGGCGGGGTCTGATACCGCCTGGGCGGGGTATGGTAATGCAACAGCGAATGGAGGGAAGTCACAAAGAAAACTTTTCCACGAGTAACACTAGTCAATCACTAGGAGGAAATAGGTAAGGGGAAGGAGAAGGGAGATGTACATGTGCGGCAGTGGATTGTGGAGGAAAGGAGGGGTCCGAACTTATTCCGCCCAACTCAACTAGGTATGGCAACGCCTGGGCGGACTCAAACACAACGCCCAAGCCGGGGTTAACACCGTTGTTGGGGTCGCATTAGCGCCACAACGGAGAGGAAGGGTAATTGGGCGGCATCCACTCAGACAACTACTCGCTTCAGCGCGAGTCCTCACGCTTGGGCGAACCGCTCTAGCACCTCGGCGAGGTATGACTCCGCCCACGCGAATCCAACATAAGTCTTCCTAGCCCGCACTCGCTGGAGCGAGTATATTGCTCGCTGAAGCGAAGAACTTCGCTCGGAAAATTGGGAAGTTAAGTCTCACTCGGCTTCTCCAAACCCAACCACTCTGGACACCGATCCTTACTCACTCGGACTTTACATCTTTCGCTCGGAATATCAATACCTTACACTTAGGATCCAATCCTCCCTAAACCTCCAATTGAACTCCTTTCACACCAGGGAATCACTCGAGGTTTTCACTCATCTTTCGTTCCTCCATTGTTTGAAGCATATTCAAGCTCTTTATTTCATCCTCTCAACCCCACACTTATCCCCACTGCTTACTCATAGTCACACCGGCTTCCTACACTCGGGATTTCATGCCTACATTCACTCGGAAGCCCTCCTACGGTCCTCTCCCCGCTCAACCTCACTTACAGTATAGAAGAACACACAACATATGCTTATATAAGTGAAAACATTCATATTTAATTACAAAACTTCACCATGAAATCTGTTACCCAAGCTGTCAGTTTTAACGTAAGAACTACAACCAAAACATGAGCCAGCCAAGGCTTAATAAAACGTTATACACAGCATTTACACAGATATACACATATACACATATAGACATATGTTCCAACAGCACTTCAGATTCATTGTCCTGTGCTCGTCCTCCTTCATCCTTCTTTCCGAGAGATGTTCACTGAAAGTATAGCCACTGCAGGGGTGAGCTTTTTCATGTAAAATGACAATCAAAGACTCGGTATCATTGTCAGCATGCACATTCACATCCATTCTATTGGTTTCTAATTAATTAAAGTTAAACTCGACAAAGTGTCATTTAAGACACACATATAACACACACAGGTATTTCCCGCACTCGAAGATCATTCATAACACTCCACACACGTTATACGTACTACTCTAATCAACCTCGTATTTACATGCATGACTGCGGATCCGACTCGAGTGATGACTTTCAGTCACAGTTTTCCCCTCTCTTGGCCCCTCGTCCTTCAGCTCTTCCCGCGTGGTACCGGCCTCCCATTGGCATCTCGAGACTCCTCTCTAGCTCCTACGGCTACCACGAGCTCCCTCGGAATCTAGCCGGGGTCTATAATTGGAAGTCATTCTCTCGGGGTCTTGACCTTCCACGGGTCACCCCACTCCTACACATGCAGCTAAATGCATCTACCAACAAGTGTCATCACATCACCAATATCTCTTTCATAACCATTGAGTGGGAACAGGTTCAATGCAACCTTTACTCGCTTTATTATTTACACCAATATGATCAACCATCAGCAATCAAATAATAGCATCTGACAAGTCAATCAAGCACACATTCATACTTTCATGCATATCATTCATTATTATCCATGCTAACATACTACTTTACCACCATCTAGATCACAAGCATTTATGGTTCAATCACTATAAAACACACGGGATTCAGAATCTCCAATCATGCATAGGATCCAATCATCACAACCACATGCACATACACTCAAGCAGAACATTCATCCGGTACCGTTCGTGGACCATGCATTTAACATGCAAGCGCCCCCTACCTACGAAAGGGACTCCAAGAAGCTCTTCTGCTCTTCGATGTTGAATCTGACGCCCTTCTACTGATTCGTTCAGCCTTCCTTCACTCCGTCGTACTCTGCACTTGGTCCGGAGTTGAGGTGTCGTTCTTTCTCTGCTCCAACGATCGTCCTTTACCCGACGAGGCTCTGACCTTCTTCCCGCACTGTCGTCGTGATGAACAGGAACAGGGGAAACGGAGGAAGATGGAGATGAAGAAGAAAAGAGAGAAAGTGGAGTAGTGGAAGAAGTTGTTCTTGCACCCACGGTGATACTGAATACGCACCTATATACGCATGCGAGGGAAAGGAGTGGGATGGGAAAGTGTGAGTCGCAGTCCACTCACACCTTCCACCCATCACAGACAGCCACGTCCCATTAATTAAGCCCATTAATCTTATCATTAACTCTCAGGCTATACTGATTATGACTAACTAATTCTTTACTTTCAATTTTCTTATTATTAAATTTTTATTCGGTATCTAACTTCAAAACTGGGATGTTACACAATCCGATATGCCGCGTCGCCGATCCGCTTTAAAATCTTATAGGGTCCAATGAACCTAGGGCTTAACTTTCCACTTTTCAACGCCCTTCCAATACCCTTATCTCTTGATACTCTTAAAAATACGTGATCGCCAACTTGGAACTCAAGTGGCTTCTGCCTTTTATCATAATAACTCTTTTGACGATCTTGGGCAATTTTCATCTTTTCTTGTATCATCTTGATTTGTTCATTGGTCTCCGTAACCAATTTCAGCCCCAAAGCCAAACTCTCTCCAGTTTCAAGCTAACACAATAGAGTTCTAAATTTTTTACCATAAAACGCTTCATATGGAGCCATACCAATAGAACTGTGGTAACTATTGTTGTATGTAAATTCAATTAGTGGTAGGAATCTTTCCCAACAACCACTGTGCTCCAATACATAAGCCCGCAACAAATCTTTAAGGCTTTGAATTGTTCGCTCAGATTCTCCATCTGTTTGTGGATGATACGCCGAACTAAGCTTCAACTTGGAACCCATTGCCTCGTCCAAGCTTCCCCAAAATTGGGAAGTGAATCGCGGGTCGCGATTTGACATAATGCTTAAAGGCACACCATGTAGCCTAACGATTTCCTTTATGTACATCCGGGTTAATTTCTCTAATGAACTTTTCATATTCATGGGAAGAAGTGAGCACACTTCGTCAACTGATCTACAATCACCCATATAGCATTATTTCCAGCACGAGTTCTGGGTAGCCCGGAAACAAAGTCCATCGCAATGTCGTCCTATCTCCAAACCGGAATATCAAGGGGTCTCAGATAACCAGATGGTTTCTGATGCTCAACCTTCACCTTTTGACAAATAATGCAAGAGGCTACATAATTAGCCACATCCCGCTTCATACCGGGCCACCAAAAACTCTTCTTCAGATCTTGATACATTTTTGTGGCACCAGGATGTATGCTCAACACACTCTTGTGAGCTTCCTCGAGTACCAATCTTCTTAGATCACCACCAGATGGAACATAAATCTGGCCTTTCATACGCCAAATACCATCATGACCTTCCACTAGGAACAAGTTCTTCCTTTTTTCTTGAGTTCTTCTCATCTCAATCAAATACTCATATTTCGATTGTTGCAACTTCACGATCTCAAGGAATACATTTGCTACCGTCAACACCTCAAAGGACATCTTTTTTGGGGTATAAATTTCTACACCCACGTTCAAATTCTGAAATTGCTTGATGAACTCCATCTCTTTCACCATCACAGCAGAAACATGCAACGACTTTTGACTCAAGGCATCGGTAACCACATTCGCCTTTCCGGGATAATACTTCAATTCAAACTCATAATCTTTCAAAAACTCCATCCATCTCCATTGGCGCATATTAAGCTCCTTTTGATCAAATAGATATTTGAGGCTCTTGTGATCACTAAAAACCATAAACTTAGAGCCATACAAATAGTGCCACCATAACTTCAAGGCAAACACCACCGTCACCAATTCAAAATCATGTGTGGGGTAGTTAACCTCATGAGGTCACAACTGTCTCAATGCATAGGCTATCACACGCTCTTTTTGCATCAACACGTAACCAAGACCAAGCTTAAAAGCGTCAGAGTACACCACAAAATATCCAATAAGTCTGGCAAGGCCAACACTGGAGTAGAAGTGAGTCTAACTTTCAACTCTTGGAAACTCTTTTCACAATCAAGACTCCACACAAATGGTTAATTCTTACGGGTCAGCTTCATCAAAGGCAAGGCCAATCGGGAAAATCCTTCAATGAATCTTCAATAATAACCGGCAAGACCAAGAAAACTTCTCACATCGCTCACAGACATCGGTCTTTCCCAAGCCAGCACGACTTCAATCTTAGACGGATCAACAACAACACCATCTTTAGAGATAACATGTCCAAAAAATTGGACCTCGGACAACCAAAACTCACACTTAGAGAGCTTTGCATACAACTCTTTCTCTCGAAGGATATTCAAAACAAGACGAAGATGTTCTTCATATTCTTCATGGCTCTTGGAATAGACAGGAATGTCTTTGATAAACACCACCACGAACTGGTCAAGATACTTATGAAAGATGCTATTCATGTAATCCATGAAAATCGCTGGAGCATTTATCACTCCGAATGGCATCATTACATACTCATAGTGCCCATATCGAGTTCGGAAAGCAATTTTAGGAATATCTTTGATCTTTACCCGAATTTGGTGATATCTGGAACGCAGATCGATCTTTGAGAATATAACAGCATCCTTCAATTGATCCAAAAGATCGTCAATGAGAGGTAGGGGATATCAGTTCTTAATGGTCAACTTGTTAAGTTGTCGATAGTCCACACATAACCTCATACTTCCATCCTTCTTTTTCACCAGTAAAACAGGCGCACCCCAGGGAGACACACTTGGGCGAATAAATTCTCATTACAATAACTCTTCAACTTGTCTTTTCAACTCGGTCAATTCTATAGGAGACATCCGATATAGCACTCGGGAAACAGGTTCCGTTCCCGGAACAAGATCGATTGAAAACTCCACCTCTCACGGAGGATGTAAACCAGGTACCTCATCAAGAAATACATCTGAAAATTCAGACACAACGGGAATATTTAAGGGATCGGGACCATTTATCCCATCAGTAAGAGATAATAGTATGCAAAGTTGAGTTATACCTTACACATCGAATTTCCCCACATCTGAGGAAGGGAAAATGACAGTCTGTTGTTGACAGTCAACCAAGACTTTATTGGTGAAGATCCAATCCATACCCAGAATGATCTCCAAGCCCTTCATAGGTAGGCAAATGAAAGAAGTAACAAACTTTCTTTCTTCTAGGAGCATATCAACATTATCACATCGGTTAACCGATCTAAGACAAGCACCGGTTGGGGTAGTAACCACAAGGGCATTTTTGATTAGGCACACCGGCAATCTCAATCGCCGCACGTAATCCTCAGATATAAAAGAATGGGTCACACCCGAATCATAAATGACATCCACAGAATTTCCAAGTATTTCACACTTACTTTCAACTAGGTTATCGGCTTGAGCTGCTTCTTCACCGATCATAGCAAATACTCTTCCAGTCATTATCAACTATCATCAATATAAATATCATCATAATATATTTACAATCTGAAGGTAAATATGGAAAGGAAATGCCTGGTCAGGCTTAATATCAACCACAATATAAAACAATGAGTAATTCAAGCTCCAATAATGCTTAACTATAACTATAGGATATCAATATTAAGTGATACTAGGTTGTAACATCTAATTCATATAATTCATCAATGAGCAATTACTGCTCTGATACCAGGTTGTAACGCCCTGATTTCCTATTTCGAAAACAAGGGTAAATTTTTTGTGATTTATAGTAATTAAAAGTAGAAGAAATTTAATATATAAATAGAACGCTGAGCAATTACCCCGGATTATTAGATAACCAATCTCATATATGAAGATATGAGAACGGTACCAGAGTGCACCTTGAACGACCGGACTTGAAGCCGTCACAAGGGAAAAAGTGAAAGATGAAATTAAATTCAAGAGTGGTTAAAATATCTACCAAAAAGAGGATGAAAAATGCCTCATCGATTTGTTAAGCAATAGAAATATAATTTCATAATAATAATATCATTCATACATTATCAAGGTCATTAATGAAAATTAGCCATGCACATTCGATCTAATTTTCCTACATGACCTTCGAAATCAACCGTTATCAAATTAATTTCAAAATGAGCACACATGCACTATGTGCTATACAAAATGAATACATATACACCGGCTAAGGCTTACCCATAATCCTTTCATATTTACCTTCTCCAATCCTCGACCTCTAAAAAGTAGGATTTTTCATCACACCTACATCAAACTAAAAAAATGGCAGTAGGGAGGTGAGTAACATAATCCAAATGAATCAAAGGCATACATTATGATGATACTTATACGTGTGTGCATTATATTCATTTTTTAAGAAAACATCACAAGTTTCACACACATGATACAACATTCCACTTCAGCACATTACATATCCAAATAAGTATATTCACAAGGCAATATCGTATATATAATATATTCTTAACATTCTCAATAATCATCACACTTTTAATGTTAGTACCTTGGCTTACTTTCTCTTTATCTAACAATCATTCATCGCCACCACGGGCTTTCAACTAGGCATATCTCCGGCTATATGCAAATACTCTTAAAGCTAATGCATATGCACAATGGAATTATTATCAAGTGCGGATCTGACTGTGGGAAAACATCAACATATCAAATGTGTGCCAAGCATACGTGTGCTACTATGCCCCTACTGCAGTAGTAAAATATGTACACTTATATCCAAATTCATGCATGCTCAACAACATATTTTACTGGTACCAAACCACTCTCGCCCATCTGTAGCACTAGTCACCCCGTGACTACGGATCAACATTATGGCCGTACTTGCCAAAGTGCTACAGGCCTCCCCCGAACACACATGAAGGGAGCCGTGCCCCATCAGACACCGAGGTCAACCGCTCATCATAGAGCCGCCCTCCCACAGGGCCTGCCACATAGGGTGCCTCGTCACCAAACTAAGGGTAGCTTCGTGATTCCCCAAATCACTAGGGAGAAATAACAATATACCCGTGCATTGGGCCGCCCTCCCACTGGCCTTGCCTATTGGAACCCCTAATATTCCATATAAGCAGCGAATAATATGCCATGGATACAAATGCCAATCAATGCATTCTCACACTGTGCATCTAAAATGCCACTTAATCAATCCTCCATTCATAATTTCCACTCAGTGGATTTTAGTACTTTTAATCTTTACCAATTCTCGTTGGACTCATACACGTCGGTAGTTAGTGGCAATCACATTCATCAATTCATATATACACATTTGAGATATTTCACATCGTTGATTTCAATTCAAAGCATGGTCTCAATCATCATAGCATATTTTATCGACATATTCAACACAATATCGGATTCGGTCTCAATATCGGTACCAGAATACGGATATCACTTTATTCGTTCTGTATACAATACAGACTCAGCAAATAAAACATCAGACATCAAGGTCGGTCTCCTCTCATTAGGATACTGGATAATCATAACAGATACGTACAGCACCGGTGTAAAACCTGAGTCATCTATTGACTCTCGTGGCTGATCCCACACCGGATTATTGACTCTGGCTCAGACCAATTTAACATCATATTCATCATTCCAAACACATACCCCATAACATTAATCATTCTAAATTCACTCAAATCATAAAATCATCACATTATCTACAGAAGCAGTCAACAAGCACAATCATATACACATATTTTCACATCATCAATGGATAAAATTATTCATTTTGAATAGTTCCCCTCCCACCTCAAGAGAAGTAGTATTCACCGTGGTTAGATGGTTTCGCCTCGAAACCGGGGTTATTTCCTACATCACAATACATCACACAATCAATTTTCTATTCAACCACCTCGGTTTAACGTTCATATTCATTTATTTGATGTCTTCCGACATCTTAACTCTTAAGCCCTATTTATTTCACTCATTCCACCATAACCACCATGGTTTAGGCGTCTATATTTATTACTACACACATTTAATGCCAAACTCAGTACTGGGTTCCACATTAATGGTTCCCAACAACTATTAAGCTTCATTAATGATCATTCACCATTAATAACCATATTTCACCTCACCAACGATAGTTATTTAACACAATAAATGCTTTTCCACTCATATTTTACGTTTCCCCCAAACCATAGGGTTAGGGTTTCACCAATAACCCAACAACTCTCATTAAATCACATTCCCAGCATGAAAACCCAAAAACCCATAGTTCATACTCTTGAGAAATAACAAGATCTTACCTCAAGACAAGGAATGAGAGAGTTTTCCAAGAGAGGGAAAACTACACGAAAATGGGGGGGAAAGGAGAGTGAGACTTCAAGCTCCAAGCTCCTTCTAAGCTCTTCCAAGAAAATGAAAATGGCAAAGGAGAAGAGAGCCATCACCCTTTTTGCTTAGGGTTTTATGAGAGAAGTAGAAGAGGAAGTGAAGGAGGAGAGTAGAGAAGAAGTAGAAGCAAGTACATGTTATTAGAAATCCAAAGGTCTGACAGGATTAAGAAGAGAATAATGGGCCATTTGGCTTTGTTTTTAATTCCTCGTTAAATATTCATCGTTTTATGACAAACAAGATCATTGTTTGGGCTCAATACCTTATCCAAAAATTATTCCAAATACACATTCGGATTCGTAATAACATCCTTAACAGCCCTAACCAATATCATCCCAATTGGAGATACTTGGTCTGACACCCATATTTCAATCGGGCTCATTTTCAGCTTATCCGGTTCCAATAAATTATAAACAGTTTCTAAAAATCTTAATTTATTTATTCCTAATATTTTGGAACATTAAATAACCTAAATATAATTATTTAATATTTATCTCCTTAATTAATCCTTTATTTTAAAATTTAGGGTGTTATACCTCGAGCTTTTTATCAAAAGCTCAACAGAGTATCCTTAGAGTGTTGAGGGTTTGGTTACCTATTCTAAAAAATCAAGGCTGTTACACTCTCCCCACCTTTTAGGAATTTCACCCCCAAAATTCTCCACACTTTCTTGATCCAAGGAGAGTCTGGCTGGTCCTCGATGTGAAGTTTGTGTCCATCTTGATGATGTTTGGAAAAATTTAGCGTAAGGGTGAGTTTCCACCTCCACATCAATCGGGAAGGTGTCTCATTGATACCTGCCCCACACACAATACAAACAATCCAAGATCAAGTCCCTTCTACTCTCTTTGGGGTTCCTAAGATACATTCTAAGTTATCTCACTCTTGCTAGTCATAACTATCCATTCCGATTTCCTCACCCCATTGCTAAGAGTTTTAACATTCATAGGACCACAATCAGGTAAAAATGAAAATCATAACACAACAATGAGATGCATGGGTTCATTCATTAATCTTTTAACTTTTGACCAATATGATGCATGCAGCCCTTCTCATACTCATCAATCCCAACATTTATCATAGTCTCGCCTTATACCCCTTGTCCACTAGAGCGACCAGAGCTTTCCATGTCTGTTTCTCAAATTAAAGAGGTAAGGACCCTCGGTCCTGCCATAATCATGGATCCATACAGGTCAGACAGGCACTACACAGTCATGGTAACCCCTGCTCTAAGTTAGAGTATACCAGATTTGCCACAGACTATCTGGTCTCAGGTATGAATTCAAACCATTAGATGCCCGCTCCAGTATACTCCCAAGACCACCGCAGCGGTTGGTACCCTCAGGGTTTCCTAGTGTTCCTCATCGCTGTTATGCTCTAGGGAGTCATTTCGTCCTCACCTTATTCTCCATGTATAATGCATAATTCACGACTCTCATTCATTTATCTTATTGGTCCTTAATAGGGTTCCTCTAATGACTCTGTTTTGTTTCTACTATCGAATTGTTTTATTTCAATAAATCGCAATTCCTTCCTTTCTTTTCTTTCTCAAGGTTTTTCAAATAATAATATCATTCGATACATAGAAACGAAACAAAATCTCATACTTTCTAAAAATCACAGGGTATATTAGCGCTATAACGCCCACTCATCATTCCGGGTCCAATTTTCATATTTTCACAATCTAGTCATTTTTGGAACCCTCACTGATACTGCCTTTATCTTATCTTTTCTCATTTCTATTCAATACTTTTCACTTGGTTCAATTATCAGTGCATCACCCAACATAGTTCCTCATATTAATATTTACATGGTAGTTCATTCAATCTATATATCATATTCAAAATCACAGATCTCACATATCACTCAAGCATCCATAACTATTAAATCAATCAGAATGCATTGACCACTCAAAATCACAAATTAAATCTTAACACATAATCAGTCATATAGCAAACATTATATCACAATTAACGTCCATTATCGCATGTTCGGTCAACACTTTATGGAGGATTTAATTATAATATGTATGTTTAAACCCACTATATTTATTAATGCGTTATTCATGTTACTATTAATTTAGTTACTAAAATATACCCATATGTATATACATCCTAATTTAGTCCAAGTTAGGGGTATTTTATGGAAGGATTTAGTTCCTAACGTGCTTCACAGTCTTACTCATTTTTTTTACCCTCTAGTTATATCCTATTCGAATTCTTGAGAGTCCAAGTTTGATCTTTATGTGAAGCCTATCTTCATGTTATGTGACTTGCCATTTATTCCTTTCTACAAATTAAGATAACTTTATCCATCTTAGTAGTATACTCTCTTTATTCTATTATTAGTTACCAATTTCTAGCGTATTTCTTTAAACATGGTTTATGTCGCCACTAACCAATATTGTTCCTCACCTATCACACTCCATGTTATCACTAATTTAGTCTTGCTTCTTTCCTTTCCTAATTTATTACTAGTCGTCATTATTCATTTATCCTAATCTTCATTATTATTAACTACCCTTATTTCCTTATTTTCTCTTCACCTAATTTTATTATCGCATACAAGTCTATAATCTTCCTAATAGTCTCCTATAATTTTAAAGAAAGTTTCTTATTATATTACCAATAGTGTTAAATCCTTTAAATACCATTTTAATCACATTAAGTCGGAGTTTCTCTTTAAGTCTAAATAACCACTTTAAGTTTTTTCAAATAATAATCTCGTCTGACACATAGAAACGACAAGAAATCTCATACTTTCTAGAAAACCACAGGGTATATTATTGCTATAACGCCCACTCATCATTTCGGATCCAATTTCCATATTTTCGTAATCTAGTCATTTTTGAAACCCTCACTAATACCACCTTTATCTTATCTTTTCTCATTTCTATTCAATACTTTTCCCTTGGTTCAATTATCAGCGCATCACACAACACAGTTTGTCATATTATATTTACATGGTAGTTCATTTAATCTATATATCACATTCAAAATTATGGATCTTATATATCACTCAAGCGTCCATGACTATTAAATCAATCATAATGCATTGACCACTCAAAATCACAAATTAAATCTTAGCACACAATTAGTCATATAGCAAACATTATATCACAATTAACTTCCATTATCGCATGTTCGGTCAACACTTTGTGGAGGATTTAAGTATAACATGTATGTTTAAATCGAGTATACACTAGTGGAAAAAAGCCTTTTTACACCGGTCCCTTTTGGCTTTTTACACTGGTTTTGGGACCTGTGTGGATGGAGCTGGTAAGAAAAATATGGACTTTTTACACTGGTTTTGGGACCGGTGAGAAAATAGTTTTTATACCGGTCCTGTTTAAAATGCCCGGGATAAAATATAATACTTACATCGGTCCTTTTCTTTACAACCGGTGTAAAAATTATATTTCTCATCGGTCCTATTTAACAACCGGTATAAATATGATATCTTACACCAGTCTTGTTTGAAATGTTCGGTATAAAAAATAATACTTACACTAGTCCTTTTATTTTCAACTAGTGTAAATATTAAATTCCTCACTGGTCTTGTTTGAAACGCCCGATACAAAAAAATAGACTTTTAACACCGGTTGGTTACTACAACCGGTGTAAAAAGTTATTTTTTTCACTTTTAATAATTCAATTCAGTATATTTCAATCCTTGCCACCAGTACACTTTTGTTATATTTTTAGAAAGTATCATCAGCTTCAATTTTCAAAATCAAATACTCAGCTAAAGCTTGGTATTTTGCTAAAGGAAAACAAAATTTCCCTTCTTGCTTAGGAAAATAAAGCTCAGCTAAAAAATACATTAGAGGTCATATTCATAACTCAATTTTGATCATGCTCAACACCAATATGTTTACTCTAGTTCCTTTCCCTTAAACTTGTTCATTACAACTAGAAAAATGTTATGGACAAATAATCAGGCATAGAAAACAGAACATACAAAACAAAAAATAGAACATGTGCTGGCAATGTTTCTGCAATAACCAAGAACTTAGAGAGCTTTAGATTTAGGGGCAATCTCAGCAAGGTAGTTGTCCACTGCTTTTGACACTTTAAGCTAATGCAGTTTAGGAGGGTGAATGAGGACTGTCAGATTCAAAAAGAGAAGCATCTTCTAGATCATCTTCACTATCATCCTGTTGACAGAAGTTCATAAGAAGTATAGATATATTTCAAACCAACATCCTCCAACAAAATTTTTTGAACTATAAAAACATGATGGAACCTTCATTACACATAAATTTAATACACATAATATTTTCTTTCTCACGAGTTGCAGCATACCAAATAAATAATATAATTATTTTTTTACACTTCTTTTTCATATATTAATGTGAATTTTTTTTGTATCAACATAACCGAATTCGAGATGTAAAAGCTACTAAAATGGACAGAAGCAAACTACTGAATTGAACCTAGCAGCATGCTTAAAATTTTTGTATACAAAAGAATTTGAACCTTAAAAAAGTTAAATTAAATGAACCAGCTATATCAAGTACGTAGATCATTACACATAAGATTTAACAATATGCTTAAGAAAAGTCAGCTATATATGGAAATACGTTACTGGTATGAAACTAATTATAAATTTATAACTATGGAATACGAAATATAGATAACTACCTATATATATATAACAAAACTTTAAGTGGGAAGAAAAGAGGGGAGAGAGCTAAACACTAAGTTGTTTCATTCATTTTGAAAAGATAATTACAATAGTAAACTATATGAGTATTTATAGACCTAAAGAGAAATGAACTACGACTACTCAATAACAGAAAAAATAACAAACTATTAACCAACTAATAATAGTTCTAACATCCCCCCTCAAACCAATAAGAAGGTATCAACTATTGGTTTAAAATTCTAACAAAAACATACCCAAATATTATTTGATCACATTATTATCAACAAGCCACAATCTCAACACAGAAGTCATGTGTATAATTCCCTGTTAGAAAATAAGCATAGGCATCAAGCTCTTCATCATCAAGAAACCCAATTCTTATATACACTGCCATAAGTTTATTGTATGTAACAATATCAACAGGGCAGTTGTTACTTATTTCCTTCAAGATATTCAAGGCCTTGGTGTAGATTCTAGCCCTGCCAAAAAACAATTGATCCAGCATCTTCAACAACAAGAGCACCACCATGGCCATGAAAACTCCACAGCTAAATTTCCCATTCTGGTTGAAGCCTCCACTACTGACAAGTGAGTCTTCCATAGCATGAACTTGGGTTGAAGAGGACAAAATAAAGTTGAGGTAGCCTCTTCCAGCAATACCAGAAATAATACCCAGTGATACAGCACAAGGCTTTGATCTCACAGCACCACAGATAATAGCCTTTGAAAGAGATTCTAATTTCATAACATCATGAAAGAAAGGATTAAGAACATGGTCACTAGTTGCCCTTGCTCTTGTATCCTTTGACCCATGATCATATTTAGACACACAAATAGTTTTAGCAACCAAATTAAGGTCATGTTCTGCCTCATAATAAGCATTCATTATGTCCACCAAAGCAAATACAGAACCAAACAATTCAAGCACCTCCAACAAATCCTTTTCTTCAACCTCACGTTGAACCTCACGTGATTCATCTATTTTTCTCCCGATGCAACATACGAACAAACCACCAGAACTCACAATCTTGGAATCATGCTGAATTCCAGTAATCTTATTTTCCAGATCACCATATGCATGTACAGGCATAATCTTACTTTCAACTAAAACTGGCCCCCAGAATTCTAGCCTTACTCTTACCATAACCATCAAAATCGAAATCAGATGCAAATTCGGGTTTTAATAAGAACAAACCTTAGTTTCCATTACCATCAGACTTGTCAGGAATGCCGTCCCAGAGAATGGTGAGTCCTTGGAGTCGTTCGATTTCCTCCAAATTGATGACCTCTTTAGGTTGAAGGTTATCGACAATGTCGACAATGGAAGAGGCTTTGGGAGGATCAGGTTCAATGAGGCCTTGGATGACGGACTCTTTGTGCTTAAGGACGGCTCGTTGAGCGAGATCTTGATCTTGGATCTGGATCTCGGATCTTGGATCTGAATCTTGAAGCTCCACAAAATGTATGACATGGACGCGGGATGGCTCCGAGACGGTGATGGCACGTGCTTCTTTTATGATCTTGGCTTGGTGAGGGTTTGAGACTAAGAGAATGGCTCCACCGCGGAAGGCTTGGGCGACACCAGGTTTGAAGGAGTATGGGTTCTGCTTTGGATTGGTGACAACGGTGGTGTTGTTGAGGGTGACAGTGCCATCTTCTGCCATCGCCAAGTGTTTGTGGAAATGTGCAAGTGGAAGAGAGGTCAGAGGAAGATGATATTTGTGATTTATCTCTAGCATAAACATGTTTTCTTCTTCCTCTGTATTTAAACCAAAATTACCAAACATAAATTGACATTTTGCAGGTTTCCATTCTGGTGCAGGTTCCTTGGCGTTCTTCAAGCTAATTTTGAGAGGATTAAACTTCTTCTCAAGTTTGGTTAACCTCCATAGATGAGAGATTATGGAATGTACAAGAAGAAAGGAAGGGGGATTGTATATCATTGTTTGGAGGTGCCTAACAAGGAATGGATTATTTCTCTCCTCAAAGGAGAGCTTTGATACCATAACAAAACTTTGAGTGGGGAGAAAAGAGGGGAGAGAGCCAAACACTAAGTTGTGTTCATTCATTTTGAAAAGATGATTACAATAGTAAACTATATGAGTATTTATAGACCTAAAGAGAAATGAACTATAGCTACTCAATAACAGAAAAAAATAAACTATTAACGAACTAATAATAGTTCTAACAATATATGAAGTTTTATTTAAAGGAGATGATAATGTATGCACAGCTAGCTAACTATGAAACCATGTATCTCTCCAAAACTCATATAGCGGAAATGTAAATACTAAATAGAAACAAGAAAAGCCATCCTCTAAAATTGCTAGTTCCGCACAAACCACAATCCTAATATTCACGTAACAATTACTTATATATGAACTAATAATATAATGGAAACGGAAATAAACCAATGAGTAAATATGAACATTATTAAACAACCAGTTAATAATATATGACAGAAATTGGAAATGGAAAACCAATAAAGACGTGCTAAAGTCTATTTTTTGTGGGGCTCACGTACTAAGTGAGTGATGAGAAACAAACTTGGCCTATACTATTCAGAAATTATAAAAACAGAGTAGAAATTTGTAGGGAGAGGAAGAGAGTAAGAGAAATAAAGGGAAAAGAAAAAGTTTAATATAAGGAAATTAATAGTATAAGGGTACATTTTGAAAATATGGAAATTAATATATAAAATAGTAGTTAAGAGTCTAAAATACACTCTTTGGATTCTGATGTATTGGTTCATTGGCTATGAGTAACAGCAACACAAAGGGCATCATGATGTTTGAGATGATTACCTTTTCACCTACAGATATGTTTGTTCTACCTTCAGCCTCTCGTGTAGAAACTGCACCAATGCCTATAGATGGCAAGACTAAGCACAATAGAACAAAATCATGAGAATTGAGAAATGCCAAACATACTACTCAGAAAACCACAATAGGATATTAATTATATGGGTATCAATCTAAATTCACAAACCTTTATTCCAAGAATAAATGTTCAACTTTAACTTTGGTTGGCTGTTGTTCTGAGGAAAGAAAGATCCTAGCTCCTCTGCTTCTCCATAACCAATTGATGAACAACCTGGGCCTGCCATCTATTTGAATTCACCACTTAGTAGTTTACCTTTTAGAAAACATGTTACATGTACATAATTTAATTCGTGTTCTATTTGTTATTAAATAACAGAGAGAAAAAAACTATGTTGTATTTCTGTCCTAAAATTCATGTTACACAAACTAATCTAAGTCGAGTTAAATCACTTGTTAACTGAGAAATTCTGTTTCAGTATTTTTTTATCGTTCATATCACTCCAATTCAATACTTTATTTTAAGAAAATTTTTCATTCATAACACTGATTAATTTGTTGTGGAGATAACTAGTCATGTTCCTTGTTTCTTCATAATTCATATTTTTGGTTTTGTGAATCGAAACAAAAACATAAGCTTTGACTCATAGTTCCCATCAAGAAAATTGAAAAAGGAAGACACAAAAAAATGAATAAACAATTGTATGATTTATTCTGATCTCTTCTCTGATATTTCCTATTCCTCTATGACTATTATATTAACTTTTTCCTAATTAATCACTAGAGTAATAAATTATTATGTAATGTATAACTAACTTTGAAAGTGATAGTTATCAAGGGTGACATTTTGTAATGCATTGAAAAATCAAATGTAATTACCAAATAATTTATCATAAACATAAGTTTTTTCCTTTCTAAGAAAGTAATAACAGGTATTCTTATACTATTGTATACGAGTAATAACTAGCAGCAATTATCTGATGCCAATGAAAATACCAACAAATGCCAAGGAAACTACAAACCTTAATGTTCTACTTCTCCTGTTCAGTCGTAATAGTAACAACAATAGGTTTATCAAAAGAGCCCCCTACTTCAGAAATCAGACCCTATGGTGGTCTAGGCTCTATGTTATTTTATAAGCCATGCTTAATGATGATGTGTGTTATGGGAGTATTCCACAATGGGTATTAAGTAACCCTTAGACTTTCTAAGTCTAGTGATCGACCAAACCTTATGAATTGTTGAGCCATAGCAAAATGAATTATGAAATAAGTTGCTAAGATTAGAGCTAGTATGTGATGGAATTCGAATAATGAATATGAACCCCTAAATAGTTGGTGAATAATGATGTTGAATTTGGGGTATGATCTAGTATTGGTGATGATATATGATTTTGTGGTATGACTTTGGGGGTTGAATTGTGTACTCTTGATATTATGCTCATTGAAATAGTTATGGAATATGACATAAAATTGTGATAACATACGTGATTTTGCATTTATAAATGGAATTTGATCATGTCATCACCTCCCTTTTTTATTTTGAAAGGTGTTATATTGATGATAGGAGTTGCATAGTGATGTGATATGATGTGGATTGTATGTCCAGTTTACGGCTTTTGGTTATGATCTGTGAGAAGATTCACTAATGTGGAAGCTTATTAGGTGATTGTGAACCCTATTATAACCTTGAGGTTATGTACTTAATGTGAATTTGGTCACTTAGGCTTGAAATGATTTATCGTCGATAATATGTGAGTGAAACAAATGACTACTAGGTTAATTGATCATGGCTTTTGGATGGATGAAGTCCAAAGATGGGGCATTTACCCTGTAATGATTGGAGGTCTTTTGTTAATATACCAATATATGTGTCTAATTTTTACCAAAAAGCAACTTCTGGGCATACCAACGCTGGGTGTTAGCGTAACCACGCATAAAAATATGTGTAACAGGTGCTTCTGGGTGTACCAGCGTTGGGTCTAGTGTACCCACACGCAAATGACTAATACTCCAACGTTGATGTTGAGCGTAAGTATGCTGGTCTTGGGTGTACCCGCGCTGGCCTAGCGTAAGAGTAGCGTACTTACGCTAGGGTTCTGACAGCATAACTTATTCTTCATCTTTTTTCCCTTTTTGCTTAATTTATAATTTCTTACATAAAACATGCTTAATTTATCAATAATTCTCTATTTTTACTAATCAAAACCAATACTTTATTTTATGAATAATATCATTAGAAATAAAATTATTTTACACAAATTCCTTTAAATTGTCATAAAATAAATATTAAATAATGAGTCTTTTAGAGACTCATCAGATTTGGACTTCATGTTCTTCATCAGAGTTGTAGGGAATTGAGTTAAGAAAATTTTGGTGAAAGAATCATTTGATTTGATGGTCATACGAGTGTGAAACGTGAAAATACTGAACATAGTGCAAGCTGCCACTAGGAAAACATGAATCAGTGTGGTATTTTAAATTCTGGGATTTATGGAGTAATAATTGGTTTTTAAGCCCTTCATGAAGTTTGTTGATCTTTAATTTGATATATCATTTGTGACAATCCAAGTTCGGTAGCCAGAGATATACCCAATTTACGATAGGGTGTTCTAGGAGCTTCTTGGATCAGTTATGGTTTTAGAAATAAATTCACCATTAATTCTCCTTTGAGATTTTGGTTTCGTGCCCTATATGAACATTGTAGAGGTCTACATTACAGATCCATAGCAAAAGGAACAATGTGATTCAAGCACCGGACGAAGGAGATACGTAAATTTTACAAAAGACTGCCAGCATTGAAACGAAACAGCCAAGGGGTTACAAAGATCTATTAAACTATACCAATCAAGAAGCATTTGTCCTTCGATGTCTTCATAAAAAAATTAGATCATTGTTAAGGAGATTTTGACACCAATTTTGCACAAATCAAAGGTCGTATGAGAGAGTTATGAATTTTTTCTGTACCATGTGCAGGGAAAACATCTAAACATTGGAATTTTGAGGCGAACATACTTAATCTTCGATTTTGGGGTTGACAGACTGAGAATCGAAGCTCGAGGCTAAAAACAAAGATTGGAGATCTTTTCAAAATGAAGAGATTGAGACTAAAGTCATTTGATTTTAAGGTTGTATGCCAAAGTTGGGTCTAAACCACTGAAGGTGCTCGGGTCGGGCTTTAAAGCGATTTCTGAGGAAACCAACTTATGGAAAAACAGGGATGATAGAGTCTGAATCAAGCTTCAGTTCCTTTAGGAAAGGTTTCTAAAATGTCAAAACGAGTCACTAGAGACTAACCGTGCCACCATCGGATATCCTGAGGTATATGAATGGTCAAACGTAAGAGACATTAAAGGTTCTGATTAGGCCGGTCAGGTCAAGTCAGACACCTTTGATTATTCACGGAGGAATCCTAACAGGACTAGGAAACGAGCGATACTTTATTATTAAATATAATTATCAAATAAATAAACAATTCAAAATATATAATTTCAAAATAAATTATTATAATTATTTTTCTATTAAGTATTATTGATAGGAAATAATTATCAACTGAGATAATTAAAAATTAATTAGTACCCAAAATAATCGTCGTTAACATATTATTTTTAATGAAACAGTATTGTTGAACGTTATTTATATTTTCTTATTTCTGCTCCTCTCACTTGTTATATTCTTTTGGTATCCTTATACTTCATGTTAAGCTCCGCTTATCCCTATTGTTCTCGTTCTTAACTTTTCGGGGAGCAGGCCAAAGCCTCAAGCTTCTTATCAAAAGCTCAATAGAGTATCCTCAGAGTGTTAAGGGTTTGGTTACCTATGTTAAAAAATCAAGGCTGTTACACTTTCCCCACCTTTTAGGAATTTTACCCCTAAAATTCTCCTCACTTTCTACTGGCATCGAGGTAACCTTGGTCATTGACCCTTGGTATCCCTGTCTGATGCTTCAACTACTTAAGTTTAGTCAAGTAGTTCCTACCAACCAAGTCCTAATGACTGTCAAATAGACGACTTTTAGAGTACAATGAGGTATAGTGAACCATACCCCAAGCCTGTTAAATCAACCTTGCTCTGATACCACCAATGTAACACCCTTGGTCAACTAGGACAATCCCTTCCACTAGATTATCCTGGTCAACTGAGAGGTTACGAGTTTTAGAAAAATTATGGAAGTTTTCTTTTTGTACAAGAAAACTTGGTGGAACAGATACATTGTATACACATCACATGGTCATAACAGTAACTGTACAAACTGAAAGTAAAAGGGGCACACAGGCTCCAATAAAAGAAAATAAAATAACCTATTCTACTCGTTCTTGATCCAAGGAAAGTCTGCCTGGTCCTCGATGTGAGGTTTGCATCCATCTTGATGATGTTTGGAAAAATTTAGCGTAAGGGTGAGTTTCCACCTCCACAACAATCGGGAAGGTGTGTCATCAACACTTGCCCCACACACAATACAAACAATCTAGGATCGAGTCCCTTCTACTCTCTTTAGGGTTCCTAAGATACATTCTAATTTATCTCACTCTTGCTAGTCATAACTATCCATTCTCATTTCTTCACCCCATTGCTAAGAGTTCTAATATTCACAGGACCACAATTAGGTTACAATGAAAATCATAACACAACAATGAGATGCATATGTTTATTCATTAATCTTATAACTTTTAACCAATATGATGCGTACTGCCCTTCTCATACTCATCAATCCCAACATGTATCATAGTCTCACCTTATACGCCTTATCCACTAGAGCGACCAGAGCTCTCCATGTCTGTTTCTCAAAGGTAAGGACCCTCGGTCCTACCATAATCATGGATCTACACGGGTCAGACAGGCACTACACAGTCATGGTAACCCCCGCTCTGAGTCAACGTATACCAAATTTACCATAGACTATCTGGTCTCGGGGGTGAATCTGAACCATTAGACACCCGCTCCAGTATACTCCAAAGAGCACCGCAGCGGTCAGTACCCTCAGGGTTCCCCAACGTACCTCATTGCTGTTATGCTCTAGGGAGTCATTCCGTCCCCACCTCATTCTCTATGTATGATGTGTAATTGACGAATCTCATTCAATTATCTTGTTGGTCCTTAATAGGGTTCCTTCAATGACTCCATTTCGTTTCTACTACCGAGTTGTTTTATTTAATTAAATCGCAATTCCTTCCTTTCTTTTCTTTCTCAAGGTTATTCAAATAATAATCTCGTCCGACACATAGAAACAAAATGAAATCTCATACTTTCTAGAAAATCATAGGGTATATTGGCGCTATAATGCCCACTCGTCATTTTGGATCCAATTTCCATATTTTCGCAATCTAATCATTTTCAGAACCCTCACCGATACCGCCTTTATCTTATCTTTTCTCATTTCTACTCAACACTTTTCACTTGGTTCAATTATCAACGTATCACATAACACAGTTTGTCATATTATATTTACACGGTAGTTCATTCAATCTGTATATCACATTCAAAATCACAGATCTCACATATCACTCAAGCGTGCATGACTATTAAATGAATCATAATGCATTGACCACTCAAAATCACAAATTAAATCTTAACACATAATTAGTCATATAGGAAACATTATATCACAATTAACTTCCATTATCCCATGTTCGGTCAACACTTTATGGAGGATTTAAGTATAACGTGTATGTTTAAACCGAGTATATTTATTAATGCGTTATTCATGTTACTATTAATTTAGTTACTAAAATATACCTATATGTATATACATCCTAATTTAGTCCCAGTTAGGGGTATTTTATGGAAGGATTTAGTTACTAAAATAATCGTCGTTAACGTATTATTTTTAATTAAACAGTATTGTTGAACGTTATTTATCATTTTCTTATTTCTACTTCTCTCACTTGTTACATTCTCCCGGTATCCTTATATTTCATGTTAAGCTTCGCTTATCCCTATTGTTCTCATTCTAAACTATTTGGGGAACAAGCCAAAGCCTCGAGCTTCTTATCAAAACCTCAATAGAGTATCCTTAGAGTCCTGAGGGTTTGGTTACCTATTCTCAAAAATCAAGGTTGTTACATTTTAGGGAAGTATTGCCACGTGATTTAAAGAGGTTTATGTACTTGGATTATTTTATCAAAATAAAATTCAATGAATTCTAGTCTTAAGACCGAAGGAAAAAGTTTTATAGTGAAAGATGCAAAGGGACGGTGTTTCGCCAAATCAGTCTAAGAATCATAATGACATAAATTTTTGATCCTCTTAATCTTAAACCCCTATCTTCTAAATTGTTCAAAAATCATGTATTTTGATAGAGTTAAGGGGGTTGAGGAGAAGTATATATAACTACCTATGTATGTAGTCCATCTTTTTAACTATGCAAAAGGTATTAACTTATTAAGAGCTATTTTACCTTATATAGTAATTTTCTTTGAAAACTATTGGTTTCCTTAGCTATTTCTTATGTTCAACCCTAATATATATATATATATATATGTGACCTTCTAGAATATTTACTAGTATCGACTTAGCCATGTGCAAATGATTATAGTAATAAATATTTATACCATAAATACATAAAGTATCAGGGATTGTTCATGTCGTATTTTTCCCTTTAATGTTAAGGATAAAGAGCTTCTCGAGGAAGGACCCTATCCGATGACGATGATATAGGCTAATAAAGAGAAAGATAATAAAGTTATGCATCGTCCATGCATTATGTGCATATGGTCCAGTGTTACACTGGAATTGTGATTGTGATTTGATACTAAAGCCACAATGAAAGAGTATGTTAGAGAAGTAATAGAGTTTGATCCATAAGCTAGGATCTTGGGATTACGAATAAGTCAGTCTCCTATTAATGGCTCGGTATAGCACCTAAGGCTGGGCAGTCGTGGCAAGCCTATTCTACTTCGACCCAAATAAATATTTTTGAGACTGTGGAAAGCCAATTCCAGTTTTGAATGTGATATCAAATTGTGTGATGGTCATGGATCCATGTAATTATTAGACCTGTGTGTCCCTTACCTTGTGGTTGCTGTGGGAACTCAGTGTACTTCGTTCGCTCTAGAGATGTGAACCGTGCCACCTAGTATATGTACTATGACAGAATGATTATGATGCGATTGATGATTTATAAGCCCTCATTCGTATTTGAAACACTAAGTAATAAGATAATCATAAGACACTTAATTCATGCATAGCATACTAAGTGACTAACCCTATTACTACTTGTGATGATGTTTGGTGTGTAAATACTGTTAAAAGTTTTGAGGTGGTAAAACTTTTCTGTGGCAAGATCCATTGTCTAGTTGTAGTATATGTAAAAATAGAGTTTCGTTCCACTTGGATACGGTAATTTAAGTAATGATTCATTGTTACCTCAACAAAAATAAGGTGATATTTTCATAAACATACTAGAATTTAAAAGAACTAAACATAAACCAGCATAAGCTAAAACAAACAGTAAGGAATACAAACTATCAAATGATAAAAGCTGGGATTGGATTTCATCAATCTCGCCCTTCAATATGTTGCATATATTTATATAAAAGGTTTCTGAAATATCGCTTTTTATGTCACAATCTTAAATCATTCGTATCGATTCCTCGACTACGAAATCCATAAGAATATCCTTAAATATGTTGATTCCTTAATCACATTAAGAATATCCCAGCATTAAAAGTGATTGTTTTGACGTTCGTTACGTTGAGTATTATTCATAATATCCTTCTAACGAGCATTCCATTTAGATCCATTTTTGCAACCTATTTTCTAATATTCAAGTGGAAATCATGATCAAGAAATTATTTCATAATAGAATCAAGCATTAAGCATAAAATGGAAAGCCAAAAATGATAAAACAAAAAGACCGAACATATAGATATAACACAAACGTATGTCCAGGTTCGATACGACTACATCCAATCCCAATAAAAGGTTTAGCTACACATCGTAGCCATTACAATCAAAATAAGTAGAGAAAAAGATAAAGAAGAGGAAAAAGATCTCTTGATCCAAGCTCCACATTCGTAAAAATGTAACTTTTTCAAGCCGCCTTTGATTTTTGAAGTTTTTCCTTTTATATTAAGTATCCTGCTTAAGCTAGAGTTAGCTTGCTTAACCGAGATAGGTTTCTTCAGCTTGAAGGAGTCTTTTGCATCTTGATTTTCCCTCGTAAGCTCGCTTGGGCGAGTAAGTCACCCAAGTGAGTAGAATCCCCTATTGCTTTTGTTGCATTCGCTTGAGCTCAGCATGATTCACTCAAGCGAATAATCATTGGATTTTTTCTGGACAGTTTTCACTTGAGCGGCTTGAGACTCACTTAAACGAATTCTTCAACCTCTGTTTTTGGCTCCATTTCACTCATGTCACTTTACCTTCACTCAAGTAAAGCCTTTTAGTTTGCTCCCTAGACAATTCTTACTTGAGCGGTTTGAGAATTGCTCGAGCGAGTTCTTCACTAATGCTTATTGTAAGTTATTCGCTCAAGCGAAATCTTTCCTCTGATAGTTTCTTCCTAAAGGCTCATAGCTCGCTCAAGGGGGCCTGAGCCTCACTTAAGCGAGACAACTAAAACTTGGATTTTTCTATATTTTAAATTGGGGAATGTCTTAGAATTCCTTACTTCTTTTCCTTTTTCATCCTTTTCACCTATCATTGGGGAATGAGGATAAGAACTTAATTTTATTAAATATATCAAAAATATTTGGTTTTCAATTTCTATCTATTACAATACATAAAATGTTCCAAATAATGTAACACCTATCAAAATTTTTCCTAAATAACACCAAAATATATATACATTTAAGTATTTATCAAATACTGAATAATGTGATGAGTGTTGTGCATTAAGTTCTATTATGGTATTGGGTTATGCATGCTATAATGATGACTGTGTAGTGATTATATCATGGTACTAGGCTATTAATGATAAAATGATGGCTACATGTTAGATACCTATGGGTGTTCTAGTAATAACCAAATGTTAGTGCCAAGATAGAAATGTTCAATAGATTGTGTGAAGATGCCTATTAAGTATACGATGAAAAATATGTTAAAAATCTAATTTGATTGAGGTTGGTTATGCGAACTATCACGTGTGATGAGGTACCCTTGTATGTACACCCAACAAGACTGGAGTGAGATATACTCACCCCTCTTGGTTGTGGTTTTCATGTTTGTGTAGTTCCTTAGAATAGAAAATATGAACTCGAAAGGGAAAGTCATTGCCGAAAAGTGCTCTTGAAGACCCCATCAAGGTAATACGTCAGTGACGCTTAGAGAAAGACTATCCTCTATCAAGAAGGAAGTCCCTACCAGATTCCTCCCGATCTCACAAGGAGTAGACGCGCAACCTAAGAAGGAAGAAGATTGTTTAGGGCTGCCTTGGAGGCCTATCATAGTGGAAGGTGTAGAAGGATACACTTAACAAGTGGGGAGAGTCCTGCTGATCTTTCCTCTTCCTTTAATGAAGTGTAGGCTCAACATTTTAAGTAGAACATTCACATGGACAATCTAGTTGAGTTTGTATTTATGGGAACCTACGTGGCCCTAATTCCAGTTAGAGTATGTATACGCTGTTGAGAATCATGTTATGATTCAACTTATATGATAATGTTTGATTCACCATGTTTTATTGTACATAAAAAATCTACACACTTTCTACTAAATATGCAACACCTTAGTTAAGTAGGGTAATCCAATATGAAGGATTGTCCTAATTAATTGAGGGCCTTACAGATGACATTATAGGCAATGATCATCTCAGAATTATATACTTAAAGCAACATCTCTTGCACCTTTTTGAATGAAAGATCTTGGCAGACTCAAATACTTCTTAGGGACAGTAGTTACAAAATCCAAAAATGGAATCACCATATCCCAAAGGAGGTATGAAATGGATATTTAAGAAGAAATAGAAATACTAAATTCTAAGTCGGTCGACATCCCATAGATCTCAATGTCAAGCTCCTACCAAATCCGGAAGAGCCTTTTTGGATCCTGAAAAAGACAGGCACTTAGTTGACAAGTTAAATTATCTGACTGTCACTCACCTAGATACCTCCTTTGTAATAAGTGTGGTAAGTCAGTTTCTAAACTCTCCTTGTAAGAAACATTAGGATGTAGTGACCCATATTGTTTGATATGTCAAAATAACTATATAAAATGGGCAGGTTCTCATGTTGATAGAAGGTTTACTTCCAGGTATTATATCTTTGTCAAAGGTAATCTTGTTTCTTAGAAGAATGAGTAGAGTGTTATAGCTAGGTCCAGTACGGAGGCAGAATATTATGCTATAGCTATATCCTGTCAGGAGCTCATATGGCTAAAATAGTTACTTCAATAACTCAAGTTTGGAGAGGTTACATAAAGGTCACTTATATGTGATAACCAAATCACCATGCATATTACCTCAAATCTAGTTTTCCATGAGAGGATGAAGTATATTGAAGTTGACTGTCACTTTATCATATAAAAAGTTATATCAAGTGAAATATCCACTAGTTTTGTTAGCTCTGATGATCAGTTAGCATGCATGTTCTATGAGATGTTCTCAGGGTGGTCGACTGTTAGAAAGCTTGTTTGCCTTGTTTACTTGAAAAGCACTAAGAGACATTTGCTTAGAAGAAGTGGCAAGACAAGTCTTTTTTACCGTCATAGAAAATTCTCACTGTAGAATCATTAATATAGGAGAAAAAAAGTTCTTTTATGAAGAACAAGATTATTAATGATCTATCACAGCCTAGATTATCAGGTGAACAAGTATGGGAGAAAGTATTTGAATATCGTTAGGATGAGCAACATGACTAGACCAAAAAGAGTATATTATGGGAATTGTCTTATTAGAAGAACTAGTTGCAAAAATACAATATAGACATGATTCACATCAAATAGAATGTTTTCATAAATATATTTGATACGCTGATGGGCATCAAGGAAAGGACAAAAAAACACAGACAAAAGTCATCTAGACTTAACAATCTTGTGCTCTGAAAAGGAATTAGAGTTGAAGGGTGTAAGATGTGAAAAAATGTTCAAATTGCATGTTAAATGTAACATCCCAATTTTGATTTCAAGTAGGAAATTAATTGTTAATTATAATCAACTTAACTTAAGAAATAATGACAAATTAATTATGCTTAGTTGGTAAAAGGTGGCTGCTTATGATTGGCGAGTCGCGTGAGTGGGACTGCGATTCACATTTTCCCACCCCACTCTCATTCTCTTCGCACGCATGTACATATACCCTGTATCACCGTGGATATTCATCCTTCCTCACTGCTTCATCCTCTCTTTTCTTCTTTCTTCGTTCTTCGTCCTCTTTTCTTCTCCCTTGTCCTTGTTCTTCATTTCTGGAGACCCATGGCGACGGTGCTGCAGAAGGGTCAGAGTCCCCTCTGACTGGTGAAGGACGATCATTGAAGCAGAGGAAGAACAACTCCCATCCCCGAGCTGATTGCAAAGTACGACTGTGCGAAGGGGACTGGATGAGGCAGAAAGAGAATCAGACTAAACGTTAGAGAGCGGAAGAGCTTCTCCAGTCCCTTTAGAAGGTAGGGGGCGCTTGCATGTCAAATGCATGGTCGATGGACGGCACCGGATGAACGTATTACCGTGCATGCATATGAATGTGTTTATGATAATTGTGTGCAATGCATGATTGTGAATCCTTGACTGCCATGTGTGTGATTGTAGAGTCCTGATTATGGTTATACACTTGCATGCATGTATTCAGGGTCGTTGTATTGAAGTCTGATATTTGGTTATATATAAACGCCTGTGATGCATGTTCTCATTGTTGTTAATACCAAAAAAATATATGTGTTTGACTGTTGGCTGGTTCTTTGAGATATTTCCTGCATTAACTGTGCGAGTGCTCTGTATGATGGTACGATGAATGATTAAATGTGGAAACTATGTGGGCTCGGAAGTGACGCTAATGGTTACTAGGAGTGAGTCGGATAGTTGAGGGTACTCGTGGTTGACGCGTATAGGCTGTATGTACAGGAAATGGGATGACCCGTGGAAGGTCAGGAGTCCCAACAAAATGATCTCAAGGTGCAGACCCTTGGCTAGATCCTGTGAGAGCCCGTGGTAGCCGTAGGAGCTAGAGTTAAGTCTCGAGACATCAATGGGAGGCCGGTACCACGCGGGAAGGGCTAAAGGACGAGAGGCCAGTAAGGGAACCTGTAACTGAAGATCATTGCTTAGTCGGATCCGCAGGCATACATGTAGATGAAATATTGGTTAGGATAGGACGAGTGGGACGGCTCGGAGTGATACGAGTGAATTCTGAGTGAGTTGATGCATGTTTCGTATGACGGGAAATGAATCTTTGTAATATATATGTAATTGCATTTCCTTAAAAGCATTATATTCTGCATGGTTGAAATCCAAAATCGTATGTAACCCGAGTGAATGTGAGGGCAAGTATTGATGCTGATGCCGAGTCATTAACTGTCATTTTAAATGCATAAGCTCACCCCTACTGTGGTAAATTTTTCAGTGAATGTCTCTCGGGATGACGAATGGAGGAGGAGCTGAATGCTGAGTGAAATGCTTGTGCGCTATGGGAAAATAGATGTTATGTATATATTGCTTATGTGTTTTGTTAAGCCTTGGCCGGCTCATGTTTTAGCCTTAGTCCCTTTTATTAGAACCTGAACCCTCTGGGGTAGAAGACATGATTTTGGTGCCTGTAATTATTTATATCTACTATGTTACGTGAAATCCTATACTGTGCATGAAGATCCGAGTAATCTATATTGATGTAGGAAGAGAGTTAGTGATTCCCTCCGAGTGAAGAGAAGTCTAGGTAATCCCGAGTGAATAAGACAGTGTGATACCGAGTGAGAATGAGTGAATAAGACAGTGCGGAACACTGAGTGAGAATTGATCTAGATATTTTTTGAGTGATAACTGTTAGGATTTTCCAAGTGCAGAATAATTCATAATTTTCGAGTGAGAATCCGCTGAGTGAAGGTTTCCCAATAAAAGGTGACACGTAAGGCTCTAAGTGGACCCCATGGTAGGAAATTATTAGTAGCAAGGGAATCTGAGTGAGTCTTGACTTAGTAAGGATAACTAGAGTAGGAAAGATTATGGTTACCGAGTGAAAGGAATGAGCGAAATATCCGAGTGGCAAAAAGGAAGTGAAAGTTATTCCGAGTGGGAAGTCTTCATAGATTCCGAGTGAGTGGCGATGGGAATCATTTCCGAGTCGTTCGTATATATGTCCCGATTGAATGAAGTCGTGGAATATGCTATGTTTTCTGAATGGGGCTGGTATGTATAAGGGCCAATCCGAGTGAATAGAGAGTGGACCCTTCCGAGTGAACCAGCGCTGAAATGCGGGTACGGGAATTCCGAGTAGAGTGAGTGAGTGCCGAGTGTAGCTTTCAGTTGAGCAAGTGGACGTTGCTATTTGATCCGCCTGAGCGTTTTTCTTCTTCCGCTGTCAGCCTCCTTGATTGGGTTTTATTCCTCTTGCCTTCTCTCCTCTTATTTCTTTTGTGCCCGATTATTCTGGTTTTAATTGTGAAAAATTTTCTATGTTTGATTATTTATTATTTATCAAAATAGGGTGTTATATTTTGGTATCAGAGCAGACCAAAAGGTTCAAGGCCAAGGTATGCTTACCGAGTGTAAGCGGTTGTGTGCATTGTGACTGAGTGGTCATCATTATTGTGATATTTGTTGAACCCGATTGATATTGTAATATTGATTTGTGGACAAGAGGTCGTTTCTCTCCTGGTCTGACTAATTGTATAACATATAGAAATGGTATAATGTGCTAAGGTTACTGAATGTTGGTTGAGATCCGAACGGTAGTAAGTAACTTCGTAAACTTATCCTTGAAAGGGGTGTGAATTTCAGGATAAGTCATGGCGAATCGTCAAAGTATGGAAGCCATAGCCACGGCATTCCAACGCTTTGTAGACGTGTTTGAGAGGTAGGGCCAGCCTCGAGCTGAAGATGGCCAAGTGTTGGATCGCTTCCTGAAGAGGAAGCCAAGCGAGTTTCAAGGAGGAAGTAACCGTGAGGCAGCTTACAAATGGACTCAAGAGTTAGAAAGGATTTTTGGGGGTCTTCGCTGTACCGAGGCCCAGAAGGTGGAGTGCGCAGTGTACATGCTGCGGGACGAGGCAGAGAACTCGTGGAAGATTGCCATAAACCGACTGGTTGATGATGATACCAAGCCGACCTGGGAAAATTTCAAAACGTGCTTCCTAGAAAAATATTTCCCCGACATAGTGAGGAGTCGGAAGGAACTAGAGTTTATAGAGCTGAAATAGGGCTCCATGTCTGTCGAAGAATACGCAGCCAGATTTGAAGAGTTGTGTCTGTTTTATCCACCCTTCCAACAACCTAGGACCGAGAGCTCCAAATGCCTCAAATTCGAGAACGGACTGCGATCGGACATTAAAAGAGCTTGCAGATACCAAGAAATTAGAAGTTTCTCAGTACTGGTGAATAAATGTAGGATTTTCGAAGAAGATGACAAAGCCCATTCGGGCCAGAGCAGTAGGGCAGAACCCTCCTTGAGGCCTCAGCAGTCACGCTTCAAGAGATCAGGTAACATTGGGAAAGGTGGACCCTCTGCTATATATAAAGGTCGGAACAGTCAAGGGAGACAGACTGGTGGACGTCCAAGATTTGGCAAGTCTTTTAAATGTGGTGGTGACCACTTTGCTCAGAATTGTGATGGTGGAGGAAGTGTTGTATGTTTTCATTGTAATGAGAAGGGGCATATCCGCCCCGACTGCCCTCAATTGCGCCAAACAGACGCCCCTGTGCATCGTGGAGGCTTCCAAGGGAGAGGCCGTGGGAATGGTGGCCAACGATCAGAGGACAGAGATAATAGAGCCAGAGGGAATATGATGTTCGCTCTAAACAACCGAAAGAGAAATACCGACTAACCAGCTGCTGGGAGGGTGTACGTCATTAACGCAGAGGAGGCTACACAAGCGAATGACTTAGTGCAAAGTAAGTGCTTACTCGGTAGGTATACACTTAATGTAGTTTTTGATTATGGAGCCACCCATTCCTTCATAGCTGACGAGTGTGTGAGACGATTGTGATTACCGACTGTGTATATGGATCGGACTTTAGAAGTAGCCAACCCGATTGGCACTACGGTATTGACATCGTCAATGTGTAAAGATGTGACATTCGTGTTGGGCGATCAGAGTTTCACCTTTGATCTTGTGTGTGTGCCTTTGAGGGGCCTTGATATCGTGCTCGGCATAGATTGGCTTTCAGCCAACAAGGTGTTAGTGGACTGTAGAAACCGAAGGATAATCTTCTCGAGGCAGAACAATGAGGACTACACGGCACAAGGTATAGCTCAACTGTTTATGATGCTTTGCTTAACCGAGGGTGAGAGTATAGCCCGAGTGAACGATATTCTGACTGTCTGTGAATTTCCAAAGGTGTTTCCGGAGGATGTGCCAGGTGTCCCTCCAAGTAGAGAAGTTGAATTCTCTATAGACCTGATCCCTGGAGCCGAGCCAGTCTCCAGTGCATCTTATAGAATGTCCCCAACAGAATTGGCCGAGTTGAAGAAGCAGGTGGATGAGTTACTCGGAAAACAATTCATTAGGCCGAGTGTGTCGCCATGGGGCGCACCTGTGCTACTCGTTAAGAAGAAGGATGGCAGCATGAGAATATGCATAGATTACCAACAGCTAAACAAACTCACAATTAAGAACCGATACCCGTTGCCCAGAATTGATGATCTGATTGACCAGCTGCGTGGTGCTTCAGTCTTTTCAAAGATCGATTTACGATCGGGATACCACCAAATCCGGGTGAAGGACTCAGATATTCCCAAGACTGCCTTTAGGACTCGGTATGGCCACTACGAGTATATAGTGATGCCATTTGGTGTGACAAATGCACCTGCCATATTCATGAATTACATGAACAGCATATTCCACTCGTACTTGGACCGATTCGTAGTAATTTTTATCGATGATATCTTGGTCTACTCCAAGACCTCTGATGAGCATGAAGAACACCTCCGAGCGGTACTTGAATTCTTGAAGGAGAAGTAGCTATTTGCGAAATTTTCAAAGTGCGACTTCTGGATGGATAAGATCCACTTTCTCGGACATGTGATTTCCAAGGAGGGTGTCTCGGTAGACCCTTCAAAGGTGGCAGCTATAATGGCATGGGAGAGACCCGAGTCGGTCTCGGAGATAAGGAGCTTTATGGGCCTGGCTGGTTATTATAGGAGGTTTATTGAAGGTTTTTCTAAGCTTGCTTCGCCACTGACTAAATTGACTCAGAAAAACATCCCGTTCGTATGGATTCCGAGTGCGAGAACAGTTTCCGAGAGCTGAAAGACAAGTTGACGACTGCTCCAGTGTTGGCATTACCAAACTTGCAAGAGAGCTTCGTGGTTTATTGTGATGCGTCAGGACTCGGATTAGGGTGCGTACTAATGCAGAAGGACCGAGTGATAGCTTACGCCTCTCGGCAATTGAGACCTCACGAACGGCATTACCCGACCCATGATTTAGAGCTGGCAGCTGTAGTTTTCGCATTGAAGATATGGAGGCATTACTTGTATGGTTCTAAATTCGAAGTGTACAGTGACCACAAGAGCCTCAAATACCTATTCGATCAAAAGGAGCTAAACATGTTACAGAGGAGATGGATGGAATTTTTAAAGGATTATGACTTCGAGCTAAAGTACCATCCGGGTAAGGCAAACGTTGTTGCCGACGCGTTGAGTCGGAAATACCTCCACGTAGCAGTGATGATGGTAAAGGAGGTGGAGCTGTTGGAACAGTTCCGAGACATGAATTTGTATGTTAATGTGCCTTCGTCTCGGAAGATAATAATCAGTACGCTGAGGATTGCCAATGAATTCCTGAAATCTGTGTACGAGCAGCAGCAGTCAGATTCCTACTTAGCTGAGATGAAGGAGACTCAGGCCAAAGGTAAGGATTTGTCTTTGATCGAGGGATCGGATGGAATCTTCCGAGTGAAAAACAGAATATATGTACCGGGTGGAGGAGAATTAAGGAGAATGGTGCTTGATGAAGCCCACAAGAGCCTACTCAATATTCACCCGGGTACGACGAAGATGTACCAGGATCTAAAGACACGGTTCTGGTGGCCTAGATTAAAGAGGAATGTGGCAGAATATGTGGCTCGGTGTATAACCTGTCAAAAATTGAAAGTCGAGAACCAGAAGCCGTATGGTGCATTACAACCCCTGGAGATTCCCGTGTGGAAATGGGACTCAATTGCCATGGACTTTGTCATGGGATTGCCAAAAAACCGAGCGGGCCATGATGCGATTTGGGTCATTGTTGACCGACTGACGAAGAGTGCACACTTCTTACCTGTGAACATGAAGTACCCGTTGCATAAGTTAGCTCGGATTTACATTCACGAAATTGTCCGACTGCATGGTATACCGACTTCTATCGTATCGGATAGGGATCGTAGGTTCACGTCCCGGTTTTGGACCAGCCTGCACCAGGAAATAGGTATGAAACTTTGGCTAAGTTCTGCCTACCACCCCCAATCGGATGGACAATCCGAGCGAACGATCCAAAGCTTAGAGGACTTGCTAAGGGCGTGTGTGCTAGAGCACGGTGGAGATTGGGAGCAGTACCTTCCCTTGATCGAGTTTACATACAACAATAGCCACCACAACAGTATCGGTATGGCACCCTACGAAGCACTATATGGTCGAAGATGCCGAACCCCACTCTGCTGGTCGGAAACGGGTGAGAGTCTGCTATTGGGGCCATAAATTGTGAAGCAAACCTCAGAACAGATCCGAGTGATAAGGGAAAGGATGAAGGTGTCTCAGGATAGGCAGAAGAGCTACCATGACAAACGAACCAAACAATTAGAGTTTTCAGTCGGAGATAGGGTGTTTTTGAAGACTTCACTGAGTAAAGGAGTCGGGCGAGCCTTGAAAGGTGGGAAGTTGAGCCCCCAATACATTGGGCCTTATGAGGTGTTGAAACGAGTCGGCTCCATGGCATATCGAATAGCATTACCGACTCACTTATCCCGACTGCATAACATGTTTCATGTGTCCCAACTAAAGAAGTACCTACCCGATTCTACTCACACAATGCCTGATGATGAAGTGGAAATCAAGGAAGACGTGACCACTGTGACTGTACCGACTAGAATCGTGGACCGATCGGTAAAGCGTTTGAGGAACAAGGATGTACAACTAGTTGAAGTAGAATGGCAACAAAATGGGTATACCTCTTATACCTGGGAACGTGAGGATGCCATGAGGCAGCAGTACCCTGAGTTGTTTAACCAAGGTGAGTTACCGACTGAATTTCGAGGACGAAATTCTTTTGAGGGGGGAGAACTGTAACATCCCAATTTTGATTTCAAGTAGGAAATTAATTGTTAATTATAATCAACTTAACTTAAGAAATAATGACAAATTAATTATGCTTAGTTGGTAAAAGGTGGCTGCTTATGATTGGCGAGTCGCGTGAGTGGGACTGCGATTCACGTTTTCCCACCCCACTCTCCTTCTCTTCGCACGCATGTACATATACCCTTATCACCATGGATATTCATCCTTCCTCACTGCTTCATCCTCTCTTTTCTTCTTTCTTCGTTCTTCGTCCTATTTTCTCCTCCCCTGTCCTTGTTCTTCATTTCTGGAGACCCATGGCGACGGTGCTGCAGAAGGGTCAGAGTCCCCTCTGACTGGTGAAGGACGATTATTGAAGCAGAGGAAGAACAACTCCCATCCCTGAGCCGATTGCAGAGTACGACTGTGCGAAGGGGACTGGACGAGGCAGAAAGGGCGTCAGACCAAACGTCGGAGAGCGGAAGAGCTTCTCGAGTCCCTTCAGAAGGTAGGGGGCGCTTGCATGTCAAATACATGGTCGATGGATGGCACCGGATGAACGTATTACCGTGCATGCATATGAATGTGTTTGTGATAATTATGTGCAATGCATGATTGTGAATCCTTGACTGCCATGTGTGTGATTGCAGAGTCCTGATTATGGTTATACACTTGCATGCATGTATTCAGGGTCGTTGTATTGAAGTCTGATAGTTGGTTATATATAAACGCCTGTGATGCATGTTCTCATTGTTGTTAATACCGAAAGAATATGTGTGTTTGACTCTTGGCTGGTTCTTTGAGATATTGCATGCATTAACTGTGTGAGTGTTGTGTATGATGGTACGATGAATGATTGAATGTGGAAAATATGTGGGCTCGGGAGTGACGCTAATGGTTACTAGGAGTGAGTCGGATAGTTGAGGGTACTCGTGGTTGACGCGTATAGGCTGTATGTACAGGAAATGGGATGACCCGTGGAAGGTCAGGAGTCCCAACAAAATGATCTCCAGCTGCAGACCCTCGGCTAGATCCTGTGAGAGCCCGTGGTAGCCGTAGGAGCTAGAGTTAAGTCTCGAGACGTCAATGGGAGGCCGGTACCACGCGGGAAGGGCTAAAGGATGAGAGGCCAGTAAGGGAACCTGTAACTGAAGATCATTGCTTAGTCGGATCCGCAGGCATGCATGTAGATGAAATGTTGGTTAGGATAGGACGAGTGGGACGGCTTAGAGTGATACGAGTGAATTCTGAGTGAGTTGATGCATATTTCGTATGACGGGAAATGAATCTTTGTAATATGTATGTAATTGCATGTCCTTAAAAGCATTATATTCTGCATGGTTGAAATCCAAAATCGTATGCAACCCGAGTGAACATGAGGGCAAGACTGTCATTTTAAATGCATAAGCTCACCCCTACTGTGGCAAATTTTTCAGTGAATGTCTCTCGGGATGACGAATGGAGGAGGAGCTGAATGCTGAGTGAAATGCTTGTACGCTATGGGAAAATAGATGTTATGTATATACTGCTTATGTGTTTTGTTAAGCCTTGGCCGGCTCATGTTTTAGCCTTAGTCCCTTTTATTAGAACCTGAACCCTCTGGGGTAGAAGACATGATTTTGGTGCCTGTAATTATTTATATCTACTATGTTGCGTGAAATCCTATACTGTGCATAAAGATCCTAGTAATCTATGTACGCGTACTTGTTGTGTGTGAGAGGTTAGTATAACTATAAGTCGAAATGGAGCCGAGTGTTGATGTGGGAAGAGAGTTAGTGATTCCCTCCGAGTGAAGAGAAGTCTAGGTAATCCCGAGTGAATAAGACAGTGTGATACCGAGTGAGAATGAGTGAATAAGACAGTGCGGAACACCGAGTGAGAATTGATCTAGATATTTTTTGAGTGATAACTGTTAGGATTTTTTGAGTGCGGAATAATTCATAATTTCCGAGTGAGAATCCGCCGAGTAAAGGTGTCCCGACAGAAAGGCGACACCTAAGGCTCTAAGTGGACCCCATGGTAGGAAATTATTAGTAGCAAGGGAATCTGAGTGAGTCTTGACTTAGTAAGGATAACTAGAGTAGGAAAGATTATGGTTACCGAGTGAAAGGAATGAGCGAAATATCCGAGTGGCAAAAAGGAAGTGAAAGTTATTCCGAGTGGGAAGTCTTCATAGATTCCGAGTGAGTGGCGATGGGAATCATTTCCGAGTCGTTCGTATATGTGTCCCGATTGAATGAAGTCGTGGAATGTGCTATGTTTTCTGAATGGGGCTGGTATGTATAAGGGCCAATCCGAGTGAATAGAGAGTGGACCCTTCCAAGTGAACCAGCGCTAAAATCCGGGTGCAGGAATGCCGAGTGGAGTGAGTGAGTGTCGAGTGTAGCTTTCGCTTGAGCAAGTGGACGTTGCTATTTGATCCGCCTGAGCATTTTTCTTCTTCCGCTGTCAGCCTCCTTGAGTCGGTTTTATTCCTCTTGCCTTCTCTCCTCTTATTTCTTTTGTGCCCGATTATTCTGGTTTTAATTATGAAAAATTTTCTGTTTTATTATTTATTATTTATCAAAATAGGGTGTTATACTAAATACACTTTGTATGGAAAGAAATAGGGGATATTCGCTTAGAAGAAGTGGGAAGACAAGTCTTTTTTACTATCATAGAAAATTTCTACCATAGAATCATTCATACAGGAGAAACATAACTTCTTTTATGAAGAACAAGGTTGTAAATAATCTGTTACAACCTTGATTATCAGGTGAATAAGTATGGGGAGAAGTATTTGAATATCCTTGCATTTAGGATAAGAATGTTAAGAAGTTTGAAGGTTAGGGTGAACAATATAACTAGACTAAAAGAAGTAAATTATAGGAATTATCTTATTTGAAGAACTAGTAGCAAATATACTATAAAGACATGATGCACACCAAATAAAATATTTTGATGAATATATTTGATCGGGTGATGGACATCAAGGGGAAGACAAAACATGGACAAAATTTATTGATGGGTTTATGGACGGGTGAAAGGTTTGCTTTGAATTAGAGCAGATGTATTGATATAAAAGAGACTAAGTTGTTTGACATGAAAAGTCATAATTGTCGTGTGTTTTTATACAACAATTACTATCGTACACATTTGATGCATTGTATAAACTAATTTGGAAGCCGCTAGTTGAGTTGAGTCACTTCTTCAAAGAGTTGAAATGATTTCCTTGAAGGGGTAAAAATTGGTAAAGATTGAGAAAAGCATTCTAGTATTGCTTTGAAAGATGGAATAGATTGCCCCCTACTCTAAGTTTTTATACTTAATTGAGCATTTGTTGTTTCATTTGCCTTATGAGGCTAGAATAAATGGTTTAGTGCAATATCATTGAATGTATCTGTTTGAGAGGTGATTCTATTTTCCTTTATAAGTTATTTCAATTGTGATTCAATATGAAATTATGTCATTATTTATGTTAGATTTCTAAATTCTTTAAAGAGAAAAGTACAAAATCAAGCACACCTTGAGGAGTTTATTTATGAGACATAATTGGTGAAAAAATGCATCTTGGAGTTACTTATGATACACCCATATGTTTGTTTGTTCTATAACTCTAATTTACTTTTGTTATTTTAGTTTGATTTGTTTTAATTAAATATAATTTGTTATCATACCTTCATTGATGGTAATGGAATTTCCTGCAAGATCACCATCATCTTGAAATGAATGTTTGATGATTCATTGATCACATACAAAGATGCCCTTAACAATGTCAAAAAGAACTAGTTTGAGACATTTTTTTGTAAGTTTCATATTAATTTTCATTGAACTTATGACTATATTGTGTTAATAAATAGCTAATCTTCTATTTATATTGTATCGAAAATACTAGTGGAAGTATAAGGATGTTCTTCAAGTTTAAAAGGTCTTCAACAACAAGGCCTCTAACTTATTGAAGAGTTTCATGTACAAAACCCACAAAAGTGTGACGAAGCCCAACTAGATTGGTGATATTGTTTGAGAAGAGATGGAGAAAAAATGGGTTGATGACACTTCTAGAAGAAAAGTAGGAGGAATAGGACCAATAGAGCTATTGATGTAGGTGCCTTAATCTATGTTCACTACAACAAATTTGGCCTTTCTTAGGGGTAATCTTGATACCCGCTAAGAATGACTCTTTGTTAATAGTTAAAAAAATAACTGCTAAGAAAAGTAACATTTTGTTAACGATTCAAAAATTACCTACTAAGAAAGGATTTTAATTGACACTTTCTTAGTAGTTATGTAGACATACGACTAAAGCCCGCTAAGAAAATGGGTTAATCTTGATACCCGCTAAGAATGACTCTTTGTTAACAGTTAAAAAAATAACTGCTAAGAAAAGTAATATTTTGTTAACGATTCAAAAATTACCTACTAAGAAAGGATTTTAATTGACACTTTCTTAGTAGTTATGTAGACATACGAATAAAGCCCGCTAAGAAAATGGGTTAAAATTAATTAAAAAAAGGCTGAATTTTTGCTTTTTTAAAAAATATTAACCGTGTCTTAGCGGTTTTTTGAGGAACTGCTAAGAAAGGGTGTATCTTAGCAGTTGTTTGTGTTAACAGCAAGAAAGGTGTTTCTAATTTAAAAAATAGTAAATGGTCTATCTTAGTAGTAGTGTATACAATCGCTAAGAAAGGGTTTATCTTAGTAGTTGTTTAGGAGAAAGGGCTTTCGATAATGAAATATCAAATACTATACCATCGTCTAAAACTAAAACCCCATAACCTTTTTCATCCTACACATTTCTTCTTCCTCATATTATTTCCTTGCTAGTTTGTCTAAAACCCCATAAACCTTCATTGCCCCTCTTAACATTTCCTCCTCGTGACAGTCCTCTCAATGTTCCCTTTGCCTTGTGATTGTGGTGTTCATACCCTGCCTCTCAATGCTCCCTGCCTCGTGATGGTCTTGCAACATTCCTTCTCAACATCGTACCTTTGCTTGTGTCTGGTTATGGCCTTGGCTCTGTGTTGTTTGCACGCTTTGCATCGTCATCTGTTGGCAAGGTAAGTATTACGAGTGCAAATCTTGGTTTATTTTATCAGTGTATCTCGTTCTGCTTTGTTAATATGTTTTGTATGATTCTACTTTGTTTATTTGGTATCTGGTTATGCTTTTTTTATCTGGTTCTGCTTCAGGAGCCATCACAATAGATCAACCAAACATAACCAGTGGTTTTCAATTTAAATTTTAGAATGCAATTATGTTAACACTCAATAGAAAGATATTTGAATTATAGACTTGTAAATAGAAAGATATTTCAATGTATGGTTTTACATTAATTCCACAACCAAGAAACTTTGGTGCAATTTAGTTTTAGTCGCTTTCAAGGTATGCAGTTTGAATTATCCATTTTCAAATCTTTGGCCTTGGTTCATAGCTTAACAATGAATTTGAAAGATAGCATAATAGGTTGGAAGAGAAAGTACTATGACAAGGTAATCTAAAATATAGAAATTAAGAAAGATAAGTTGAAATGACTTATATTTGAAAAAGGGACAATGACTAGGACAAGGAAATAATTGAACACTCACTAGAAATTAATTAATTACTAATTTTTCTTTATTCCCTGTAGCAACCAAACATTATTTTAGAAAATAAAGATAGAATTTACTAACTCAATAATTGTGAAACAAAACATTATAAGTGAAAAAACAACATTTAAAAGATGCACAAATGGTGCTCACCCATTTACACAGAGAACCATTTAACAGAGAAAAACATAATCGTTTACACAAAAACCTCTCACTCTTAGTTGCCCCAGCCAAATCCATCAAAGAAAATGAATTTCAAACATCCCATGGTATAGCCTAAAGATATAAAGATCTACTAGGTATAAAAAGGAAGGATCTAATCCAAAGAAGGTTGTGTGGCATTTTCCTATAAAGCCAAGATTCAGACACATGTTTACTAATCCAAATGATGCAAAACAATTGACTTGGCATGTAGATCAAAGGATTTAGGATGGGAAGCTTTGACACCCTACTGATGCTCCATAATGGAGTAAAATTTATAAAGACTATCCAAATTTTGGTCAAGAATCGAGAAACCTTCGTCTAGCGTTGGCCACTGATGGTATGAATCCATATGGTATGCAAAGTAGTACACATAGTACTGGGCCAGTCATTTTAAAAATCTATCATTTACCTCCATGGTTATGCATAAAGTGAAAGTTTATGATGTTATCTATGTTATTTGAAACAACCCGGTTTAGATAACAGCAGCCCGAGACAGGGAAACATTTTTTCCCAAGGATCACAGGGTGTTCAGGGCAAAATGAGCAATTTGAAGGTTAAGAAGAGTAAAAATCCGACTCAGAAAGGAGGAGGCCGGGTCGGAATACTATACATTAGCAAGACGTGGTTCCACCTACGAGAATCAGCGAAGGAAAATACATAAGCGGCTACATTCGCTAGAGCGAGGATTTATTCGCTGAAGTGACGCATTTACTCGGATAGTTTCCCACTCAGAATAGAGTCCAGATTCACTCGGGAAAGTCTTTGCACTTACACTCGGAAGTTCATTCAACACATCCTATTCTAGCCTTAGAGTTCACGGTTTAAACTACGTTCGTTGAAGCAGAACCTTATTTGCCCAAGCGAACAGCACACTCGGATAATTCAATCACTCGGAATCTAAGCTCAAGTCCACTCGGTAACCTCATCACTCGGAGTCGAGACCTAATTTCTCTTGGAAGGCCCCCACACATACATGCTTTCTTCGGAAGTTTACACAATACTCTCTATTTTTATTCTAGAAAGGTACAGGTGTTAACCACTCGGAAGATGATTCCCTCGCCCATCACTCGAGAGATGTAGTCTACTTCACACTAAGGTTCCCTCACTCGGAAATGCTCTCACTCCTCGCCACTCAGGATACATACTAACTCCGCTGCATGCGGAAGACCTTGTTAGACTAAAATCTACTCCGTATCATCCAGATCTTACTCCCTCTAATAAATTCACTACTACAAGCTTCACTCAGAATCGTATTGTCAATTCAACCATCGGGAATTATTCACTCGGTTGGCTTTCACTCGGAAATATCTAAATACCCTTCAATCGGGAGGTTGTATCTAGGAAATGTCTCGCTCCATAACATATTGACCAACTTACCACTAAAGCGATTTTAATGGGCATATTCCACTCGGAGTTGACCCAACCTCTCTTAATTCGGAAGAAAGTCACTCATCACGCCTTACACAGAATTAACTTAGCTCTTATTTGTTCAAAATCATGCGGGCTCTACATGCTTAGTAAAATGCAACGTATACCACCCGGACATTCACACACAGTACAAGGTGAACACACAGTATTATATATATAAATATTTACATGCACATGATCACACCCTCATCCCAAAAGAGTTCCGTTCTGATACAGTTAGACAAAGGACCAAATTAAGAACCGGCCAAGGCTATGATAAAACCTTATGTACAGCATGTACATGTATATATATTTCCACAGTACACAAACACTCTACACGGTATGTAGCTCCTCCATCATTCACCGTCTCGTGTGATGTCCACTGAAATATAGCCACAGTAGGGGTGAGTATCTTAAATATTAAATGATAGATACTGACTCGGATTATTCCTCAATCATGCAATAACATATATGTATGTATATATAGCAACAATCAATAACATACACTGTGCCATTCAATCGGAACACACACAAGGCATCTTTTAATTAGAATCTACCTAGTTATCACTCGGCTATATGCACATATTATCCTCAATAGCACTAACACATATACATACAATCGCGTCACAGTCAGCATCAATCGTACATGTACACAGGTTCATTCAATCGGATCCGACTCGCATATTATCGGTTTTTATTGTTGCAACATAGGCTCTCAGCCTTTTATTTAGCTCCCAGCTGACTCGGCCGTTTTACTGGTACCAAACCGTTTGCCCTCACTCGTAACACAAACACTCTCAGCGTCAACGGCAGTGTTACGGGTAGCCCTGTGTCCCACTCAGTCGACTTGCCTTGAGTCCCACTCAAGGTCTTTAACAGCATCTCATGCATATAATTACCAATTCAAGTGGTAGTGTCACACACTACATGCTCTCAGCATTCTTACCAGTGCATCTCATGCAAGTATTGTCATTAGATTACGAACAGAATCGGTAAACCACTTCCACACTATTAACTCATGCACCTCATGCACCACATGTATAACCACACACGGAATGATCATACAACACAGATTTTACACGTTCGACCTTTTACTCAACAATACATGCACCATATGCAATCGGTATTAGACATTATCAGCACTCAGTAAGTTAATCTTTCCTTACATGCAGTCAGCATTTAGAATCATAGTAGCATGCATTTCACATAAATCACACGGTAATCATCAACAATACCTTAACACATTATACTCATGCAATCATTCAACATTCTCAAGATTATTAACAGGCATTTTATGGACGGAATTTGACATGCACTACCCAACTCCTAGTCATCATGCATCCGGGTATCACACATCCCTTACTCTATCAAAACACACCTATCAACGCATTTTAAATCACCAGAATCAACAAGTCATCAATACCCAGAACTCGTCCATGACCATGCATTTAAGATATAAGATAACCCCCTACAAACTAAAGAGACTCCAAGAAGTTCCTCTGTTTCAGCGTTGGTTCGTTGTCCTGCTTGCTTCGTCCACCACTCTCTCTTGTTCAATCCCCCTCGAACATAGTCGCGCCCTTTAATCAGGGGAACAGGAAGCTGTTCTTCTTCCACTTCGACGATTGTCCTTCACCAACAGAGGGGAACTTCGAATCCTCTGCAACACTGCTTTCGCGAGTTTACGAAAACAGGGAACAGAGGAGAAGAAGAACAAAGAAGAAGAGAAGTAGGAGAAGAGGAAGGTTTTGAGGAAATTAGAGTGAATGGACAGCAGTTGAGGGCTTTTGAACATATACCCGAAGAAATGAGGAGAGTGGGGTGGGAGAACGTGAAGTGGCAGCTTCTCACGTGTCACACATCATAGTCAATCAGCAATCAACTTCTTAAGTTAAAGTTAATCACAATTAATAAGTAATTCTCACTTAGCAATTATTTTTTAGTTTAGTGGCTTAATCTCATTCGGTAGTTAATTTTTAAATCGGGATGTTACATTATTTTTGGTCTCAAACAACCAAGAAATGACATCGATGTTTACTTGGCTCCTTTAATAAAAGATTTAAAGTATATATAGGATACTGACATTGAAGTGTATAATGCATTTAGAGAAGAAAATTTTCAATTAAAAGCAATGTTGTTTGGCACAATAAATGATTTCCTAGCCTATGGTAATGTTTTAGGGTACACGGTGAAAGGAATGTGCGCATGTCCAATATGTGATAAAAGTACAAATGTTGTGCGGTTGACTCATTATAAGTAGAATGCATTGCTTGGGCATCAAAAACTTTTTCCTCAAAATCACCATTATCATGGACGGAGAAAAGCTTTCAATGGAAATATAAAAAAGGTATTACTTCTTTGGCCTTAACTATTTATAATAATGTCATTGAAACAAATTAAAGTAGTACATACATTAAACAAAAATTATTGATGTACAAATTGGATGGAATGCCAAAAATAAGGTACCAATCGACTCCAACAAAGATAAATTTAGTTCATATGTTGGAGTTGTAGCAAGACAAATGGTGCCAATTAGCTATCTAAGTTGGTCTAAAACACATCAAGGATAACATATAGAGTGATATACAGGTATAGTGAAAATTACCTTTCATAAATATTAATATTTATTAATTCCTAAAATTTTATTATATTCTTATATCAATTGTATTATTTGTGCAGTCGACTTTTTATGTAGATAAGGCTTTCAAGCCATGGGTTATGCAAGAGGCCAGTTTATTGGTCCGAATGTTAAGGACTGCCCTAAGTAAACGTGTTAGGAATGAGAATGGGAATATCATTGATCATCCCTCGTCATCATTTAAGGAAATTATAAAGGTAGAAGATTGGAGGAGTTTTGTAGAAAAAGTTAGTAAAGAGTCTTTCCAGGTAAAGTGCATTCATTTTATGTGTGGTTTAACACTTAATTGTAGCACTTTTTGTTCTAATTTATTATCCTTTGATGTATAAATAGAAATTAAGCAAACAAAATAGGAAAATGGCACAAAAACCCATGTCCCCATACAAGGCATCAAGAACTAGTTATCGAGGATTGGAGCAAAAAATGGTAAGAAAATTTTTCATAAATACATATAGTTAAATATAAAATATTATAATATCATACCCAATTATTAATTTTTTAATTCTGCATATAAGAGAAGAAGGTTCACAAGTTGAATCTATTTCCTGAGCAAATCTTTAAAAGGCTGCCCGTGTGAACAAGATGGGTGTTATTGAGAATGAAAATGTATAGAGAGTTTGTGAAGGGCTTATAAGTTATGTATCTGTATTACCTGATTTAATTAGTTATAGTAGTTTATTATGTTATAACTTTATTCAATTCTTGTTATTCCGTAGGATACCTTGTCACAATCTACATCCCAAGAGAATGTGTAACAACCTAATCAAGATGATGACATACTTGTTAAGGCTCTAGGAATCTTAGAGCATTAGGATAAGATTACTCGTTAGGGGGGAGATAAAAGCATTAAAGGAGAAAAATGAAACACTTTAAAATGACCTGAGTGAGCTTTGAGAGAAGGTTTAGTTGTTGATGTTAGAGCGAAAAGCCAAAATGAAAGATGCCCATAATGAAATAGATCCACCATCTAGTGGGAAGCAGCTAATTCCCTTTCCAAAGGTAAGGAATTAATTTTTTTCCCAAGTTACATTTGATTTGAATCATTATTTATTTATACAACATTCTAATTCTAAAACTTGGTTTAGGGACTGAGTCTTTGTGATATTTTTTTACTATCCCCCAACACATTGTTGTCAAAGGAAAAGTTTATAACTTTTTAGATGATATACTCCATTATCGACCATTGCCACCTAACCATGTGAGGGTGTCCATTTATATAGTAGAGGAAGATGATGCTCCTTTACCAATACCTCTAGATGATGAGATGATGTTTCTTAGGATTGCACATGTCATGGCCGACACATTTAGTAAGGCCTATTTTGGTATGTAATTGACATTCAAAATGACTTAATTATGATATATGTATATGTATGAATATGATATTTGACTTTGTCTCTACCTCCACCGCAACCCACTTCACATCACCCATTACACTCGAAGGATAAAGAGGCACTTAGACACTCTTGTCATACAAAGGAATCTATCATTGCACTAGTACTAAAGAAACCTTCTACTTAACAATAGCAGCATCCTACTTCAGGTATATGTTAATTAATTAGTTATTTCATATATATTCTTTTATTTATTAAAATACAACTGATCATCCATCATCATTGTCACATAGCTAAGTAGCAAACAAAAAAGAGGTTTTTAAAGTTATTAAAAAGATATGTTGATATGGGTATGTTGGCTGAAGGCAACATATTAAAGGTAACTATAGAGGAACCAACCTTTGGTGAATCCCGGGTCGTTCAATTCCTTGGAGAAGATGTTAACCATGAGAAGATAGGAGTAGATGTAGTAAATATTTACATCAGGTATATGTTTATTATCTAGCTATGTTAATATATTTTCATACATTTATGTGAAAATAACTAAATGCATGTTTTTTAATAGATATTTACATCACTTAATTCTCATCCCTACACAAATGACTGAAAGATATCTGTTTGTAAATCCAGTGCATTTTTCTACATTGACTAAACACATTGTAAATATAAAAGCGAACATGATATCAAATAGGATAGTCGCTAACCATCAAGAGAGAAATTTCTTTTCACCCTGTGAACACTGGGTATGTATATAACTAATAATAAATTATGTTTAAAATTAGTATTATTACTAATCCGTTCCTCAGACCGGCCCCTGGACTTAAAGGTAATTTGACTAAAATCCATCCTTTCGAATCGGTATGACGTGATGACCAGCATGAGCTATTCTCTCAACGTCGGCATTTTACATACTGAAATGATTTAAATGCCAGAATCCATTATCATGTGAAAGGTCCCTAAACTGACGCAAAGTTGACCTATGCCTTACCGTGCTTAATGTAACATCCCGAATTTTACGTAAAATTAATTAATTGGAGAAAATAAATAGAATAATTATAGAAAATAATTATTTGATGCCCTATACATGTAGAAAAAGTTAATTAAGAACCCCTTGAGATAATATGATGAATACGACGATTACTATCGTCATTTAATTGACGAACGACGTAGGAGCAGAATATAGAGACGGGCCCAACGGGTCGGGAAACGTTATATAATCATTAGGAATGAATATTTATGTCCCGATGATGACATAAAATTAATTTGAGTGTTCATGGACTTTATTGTGAATTATTCAGATTTATCAGCATCGTTTAACGTCGAAAAATGATCGATTCGGGCAACAGGCCTCAATTGGGCCTCAAAATTTCACTAACCCAAAAATAATTATTGAGTATTAGAAAACACTCAAATAAATATTTTAAAACCAAAAATAAACCTGAAAAAATTTATAGATAATTAAATAGATGTACAAGGGGCCCCAGGCGACCAAAACACTTTATTTTTTAGCCAAAATATGACAAATCTCACCCAACCAAGTGGGCTGGCCGTGCACACCATAAGGGGTGTTCCCCATTAGATTTTGAAGCCCAACATATGAAATTGCCAAAAAATTGGGCCTTGGAGCCAAAAAATTTAAATGAAGGGCACCATGGTAATTTGGTATAGGAAATAAGTGACGTTTCCCCTTCCTTCCATGTTATTCACACTGCTGCTGTTTCTTTCTCAGTTGAGAAGACTAAAAATTCTTCCTCTCCCCCTCTTCTCTTGTGCGTGAACTTGAAGCCATCACCCATGGGTTCTACTTAAAGTTTCTTGAAGGAAAAAGCTAAGGTAATCTCCTTGGACCCCTAGGCTGTTAGGGAATCCCTAGTACATGAGCAGCGGAAATACAAGGATTCCCATAGGATTTACAAAGCGCCGTGTTTCAAAGCATAAGAAAAACATAAAAAAGAATACGTTTTTAGGATTACCTCTTAAAGAACACCAATGTTGGATGGTATTAGGTGCAAAATCCTAAATTGATGGCTTGCTTTAATTTAGAGGAAAAATTGTGTTTTGGACTTAAAATGTTAAGGATGATTTTGAAGTGATTATGAGGCTTTGAATGATGCTCTAGAATTTATTTGATGAGTTATAGAAAAGTAAGGAATTAATACTAAGCTTTAAAATTCTCTTGGGTGGTAAAAATTATAAAGAGGCATAATAGGCCAAAAATGTATTAGCCTTGTTATAATGAGCTTGAAAACTCTTGTTAGATGTAAGTTATTAATTAGAATTAGTGTTGGATAATTATTGGTTGATATGGTGTGTAAAATTTCATGAGTTAAGTGAAGTGTTATGTGAACTAGTAAAGGGTAAGTGTGTTGCTAAGGTGAATAAAATTGTTAAGAAAACTTTAGGACTAAAAAGGGTAATTATGAAATTGTGTAAGTGCTAATAAGTGTAGTTTGAGGATTTGAGTGGTTATTAAGTAAGAAAAATTAAGAAGAAAAAGTGTGTAGTGTAGAAGTGGACTTGGTGACAATTATGAACTATTGGAGTTGAAAGAAAGACTGATGGTCTAGAAAATATTATTAGAATACAATTGGCATGTAAAAGCTAATAGATAGACTAAGAGAAGGTTTTTGTTGGTAATAGGTGACCTTGTCATGAAAGCAGACTAAAGGACTTAAGTCATGATGTAGGATTAAGAATGATCTTAGTTATGAAGTGTTACTTGTAATTGGTAATAATAGAAGATTATTATGAATGATTGATAGTTTTGAAAACTCATGAGAAGACACTTGAATATGTGAAGACCAATGGTAACAATTAGTTATCTTAGGAGGAATAAAAGAACAAAATTTACTTGAATTACTTAGTGATGAAGGACTTGATACCTTCTAAAGGGGAACTATTAAAAATAAAAGATAATGAAGTGAACAATTTAATTAAGTCTTTGGGGAGCCTAATGAATAACTCTTTGAATTTTATCTAATTACAAATATTGAATTTTAAATCCTTAAGACATTAGAAAAGTGTGATAAGGATGACTTAAATTCCAAACCTCCAAGATGGAGAAGTCATAAGCATAACAAAGTGTCACAAACAAGAATATATTTATGTACCTCTAAAATGAGACCTAGTTGTTAACATTGATTTAATGATGGAATAATGTTTGATATGGCAATGTACTTACTAAAAAAGTAGGCTTTGAACGTTCTTACGAAGCGGGACCATCCAACTCCTCCAACTCATCGGAGTACTTCTCTTGAGGTAGGAGAGGAGTTTATTTTCTAAATGCATGGCCTTGTTGTTGATAGTGTATGTATGTGTGATGTATAATTGTATATTGGCCTTAGTTTCTTCTATTGTTGCTATGTGTGATGAGTTTGTAAAGTAGGACTCTTGAATGACATTGGTGATAAATTGATGATTGTGATGGTGATATACTTTGATGTGCCCTTTTTGTCTTATATATGATAATGAAGTGGGATTATGTGAGAAATTGAGACCATCATATGCACTTCTTGCATCTTGTGACATACATAACATATCTCATGTGTGATAAATAATGATCTTTTGTTGATCTTGAGAATAACAACTTTGCGTTGGTTGATTTTATAAATGACTATGCGTGGTCGTAGTGGATACCATGTGACATGTTTTATTGATCTTGCGATGATCTTGAGAAAGAAACCTTGCGTTGGTTCTAAATATTAAACAACTATGCATGGTTGTAGTCATATGAGTGGAATATACACATGATGAGAAAATGAAATTATATAAGTTGGTCTTATTGTATATGCATTAATTATTGGCTAGCATATGCATTATTTGTGAGAGCATGGCATTTGAATTTGAGTACCCAAAATGATTATGTCTCATGAGTATTTTGAATTGAGAAACATTGTTGATGTTGTTGGCTATTGTAGAAATGTAGTGATGACTATTGTTAGTGACATGCGATTGATACTTAAGGCTTTTGGCATGAGTTGGTATTTATGGTATATGATGTATGTATTTGATGGACAAAATATGGTCTATATGTTATAACATTGAGATTGGATATGTTGAAGGAAAATATGTATGATTGCTTCACTATGTATGACTTATCATTATAATTGCTCATCATTGAGAAAATATACTCACTCTCCATGTTGTCCATTTTAGCCTTGTGATGTAGGTTGGATTGGTGGAGAGATACACTGTTGGGAGAGGCAGCATCGTGTGAAGAGGGTACATTATTTGCCTTGGCCGGCATTCTTTTTGAAAATGATGATTTAAATTCTTGGTAGAATTTAATATGTATAGGCATTATTTTTGTGTAGCTTGACTATTGATGTAAATGCCTAGGTTTATTGGAATTTTGAATAGGTTGTTAGATTATATGTTGATATATTTAGATGTAGAGATTGAGTTATGACCTTGTTAGTATATTGGAAATTGGTGAACATGAACCTTCATGAATGGGATATTATGCATGAAAGTTGAGATTATGTCACGAAATTATGTATGTTGCATAGAAGTAGCTATAGAGTGGATTTAAGAAGCTTGGATTATGTTAGTCCAAATGCTGAATTTTTATTATATAATTGGTGCATGGTGTGAGTACATTAAGAAGCCTAGTTGGTAGGAAGCAAAGATTGATGGTCTATTAGTATGTATGGATGGTATTGTCACCTAATTAGGTTCTTGGAAATCTTTTGTTATGGATGTTTATGACATGGACCATTAAACTCGAATATGTAGGGTTATGGGTATGTACCGTAAATGTGAATGATCAATGTTCAATATGAGTAATGGAGGTCTTGTGCATGACAAATCTAAATATTGATGAAGTTGATCAGGTACTTAATTAACTTTCACCCTCTCATATCTTCACATATAGGTTGGGTTTCAATTAGATCTAGGGTAGTTATTATAAGTCTTGAATTGTGGTGTGCCTTAATTAAGTGACGATTTCCCCAACTTTTTATTAATTAGAAGTAGATAATTATAATATTGAATAGCGGATTTAGGGCACCACATTTAACAAGTAGCTAGCAAAGTGACTGATGGGTAGGTAAAGTCGCTACAAAATGTCGTTATCATAAGTCAGCTTTCCTGCAGGAAAGTAGAGTAAGTACTAACACCATGTACGGAAGACTTGGAAAGCAAGAAGGATCTTCCATTCCTTCCAAGTATAAATACCCATGCATCAACATAACATGGTATGAACATTCTCTCTAACTTTACGCTTGAGCTCTAAAATTCCTTCAAACTTTCACTAACTTAAGCATCAGAGTGTCCTTGCGAATGACACCCCATTTCACCCCACAACTACAAGGCTAGTGCTGTTGGTATGAGGAATCACTCTAAGACCTATATTCCCCACTAGAATAGAGGATAATACTAGATCCTCACTAGATCGGTGTAATATTAGAGAACGAAGGTGAAAATTAAGGACTGTCATGAGGTTGGACATTATATCCCGGCCTAGACCAGTTCATTAGCACACCTGGTGGGACCTATAAATTTCAAGTCCCATTTTTATTTTCTTGAGTTCTGAAAGTCATGGAGAATCATAAGCCCGAAGGTCGCATCAAGGATCTAACATTCCTGGAGCCAAGATGCTTGGCTTTTGATACTGCAAGTGCATCCACGAGGAAGATGGTCCCAATGGTTACTCCTGGCCCTAGGGATAAGATTATCAGACAACTCAGGGAGGAAATAGCCGAGTTGAGACATAAACAATTTGCCCATGCAGAGAAGGTGAGCCCAAACAAGGCTCAATAGTAACAACCTGAAGTTTCCAAGCAGAAGATATCATGTACGTTGTCTTATTCTAAGATCCCTATGTACGAGGAGGAGCACAAGACTCAATCTCATGCAGACCAACCAAATCTTAGGCACAAGTATGTTATTTCCAGTTCTCCTTCGTCTAGATACAAGAAAGTATCCCTTTTTCTAGGAGACTCATGAGTGTGCCTATCCCCAGGCACTTTTAAACCACTCAGCCTCTTTCTATTGGTAAATATATAGGTGAGACAGACCCGTGCAAGCATCTCGATGCTTATGTTTATGAAGCAATGTTTTTAGGCGCTAAAGTTGATGTCATGTTTCGTATGTTCCCATGTACGTTAACGAATAAAGCCTTAACATGGTTTAAGGCTTTACCTTCTAGGTCTATAGATTCACGAGGGAGATAGATGAGGCGTTCGGGTAGCATTTTGTCATCTCTAAAGACGTACCAAGGATGTCTCATACCTTGGCTTAGATCAAGCAAGGTGAAATAAAATATCTGAAGGTTTTTTTGAAGAGGTTTTACAAGGAAGCAGCCATGGTTCTAGATCTAATGGAAGTTATCCAACTTCATAATATCATTGAGGCTTTACAGCCTAAATCTTCATTTGCTATGTCTTTAGAAAAAGAACCACCCACCACCCTGGAGGAGTTTAGACACAAGGAACCTAAATAAGTAGGTATTGAGATGCACCTGAAGGCCACAATGACTAGGAGCAAGCCACCAACCCCTACATCATGTATTGAGAAGGAGAAGGAAAAACCCAGGTTTGAAAAAACACCCTAGAAGAATCAGGGAGCGGTTGAGCATCTAAGGCAGCAAGAAAAGTGCGTTGCTATATTTTCTTATCATGCTTCTCTTAAAAGACCTCCGCCTGTTAAAAGACCTAGAAATCCTAAGAAGGACTGTGACTTCCATAAGCAGATAGGGCATTCCACCGATGAGTGTAGGTAGCTAAAGTATGCCATCGAGGTCTTGATTTGAGAGGGCAAGTTGAAGCAGGATCTCTTTAGGCAAAAGTCTTTAGATGAGCCTGATCCAATGGAAAAAAGGCATAAAAATCGCTCTCCTGATCTTGATGCTAACGAGGTCCCAAGCGATTCACTATGATGGAGAAACAAATAAGTCCCATGCTGGAAGTAGTATAAGAGGCGGAGTGGATGTTATCTCCACCTCAACATGGTAGGCATGAAGTGATCAATATGATTGTTAAGGGTTTTGCTGGAGGAGGCACCTCGATTACAAACCATCAACATATGATCTTATCTATTCAGGGAAAAAGCAAGACAATCGTCCTTTTAGGGAAGGCATGCAAACCCTATCAATTTCCTTTTCTGATGATGATTTTGGTCCTACCATCTTTAGAGGTGATAACGTAGCAGTGATTGTTGTCATCATTACTAACATGGACGTCAAGAGGATTCTGGGGTACCAAGGTAGTTCTTGCGATGTAATTTTCTATGACCATTTCAAAAGAATGGACCTTGTCATCACTGACTTGCAGCCGTACATGCAAGATCTCACTTTCTTTAATGGGGCTAAGTAACCCACAAAGCAGTATTTAGATACCCGTATTACCTTCGATAGGGAACAAGGAGCTCAAATGGTGAAGACTAGAATTTTGGTCATTGGCGTGCAATCACCTTAGAATGACATCATAGGCCGTTTGACGCTGAATGCAATGGTTGTTTTGTCTCAATCCCATATCTCCTTATCAAGTTTATGTTGGAAATATACACTAAGAGCCTATATAAAACGCATCATTTTAAATAAGGCATTTTTGTTAAATAGTTTACCAACCTTTATTTATCCTTGGAGTAATAGGTCATATGAGAGTTATTCCTAAAATGTCCCTAGTTAAGTATTTCCACGGAGACATGTAAATACATTAAGACTAGTGTGTGAGTATAATGATGATCTGATCTCATAGATCATGGATATAGATGATATCAAGTCTTTCAATGGGTACACATTAAGAGTAATTGTGTACTAGAAAGACCCATCATGAGAACGTTGCATGGATACTTACATGAATGTCATAAACCATTCTCAATATAATAATGGTGTATGTAGTCCTTCAACCTGAAGTCACTATGATTCCTACATAAGGATTTTGTTTTAATACAATTAAACATCTTCTGTAATAAGAGGACTATAAAGGTTGTGATTAGGCAATGAATAAATTATGAAAAAGGATGTGAGTGATGTAGATGAGATTTGTCTCTTCTATGTGACAGGAGTGATATATATAGGCCACTTGATGTAGTGAGACTAACGAAATACATGGCCATGCTAGAAAGAATAAATATTGGATATTTAGTCAGATAAAGTCTACTCCGGTATCAAGTAAAATAAATTGGGCCGTACAAGGATGACGCGACCATGCCTTAGGCCCAATCAGGATATCGTAACAAAAGGAACAAACATATAAAACAATTATCACTTATAGGTCATGTTGATAATAAATAATATTCAGACATATAATGCATTGCTAGATACCGCTCTTATTTTATATTAATAATAAAATAGTTTATTAATATGTCTGAGTATTTTACCTATAGGGTCACACACATAGGGTAAGCCTATTAGAAAATAACTTTTATTTTAGTTGGACTGAAATAAAGCTATTGGACCTAACTTATTTATAATGAGTAAGGAGCCCACTCTTTAGAGAGAGCAAGTTAGATTAAACCTAAGCCTATAAATAGAGCATAAGATGCTTATAGGCGGCTCACCAAAAGAGACACAAAATACGTAAAAGTTACAAAAGCTACATGCCGTCAAACTAGTATTTGGAAGGTGTAGCATTTCTGGTGGGAGTACTCGTGTGGACTCTTAAAGGACGAGGCTAGGACTGCTTCGATTTTCTTTAAGAGGTAATCCTAAAATGCTTAAGAAATTTGATGTTTGTCTTATGCTTTGAAACACGAAGTTTTGCAAGTCTAATGAGAATCATTGTATTTCTACTGCTTATGCACTAATGATTCTCTAATAGTGGTATCAAAGCTAGGTTGCAAAACCGTGTTTTGGGCAAATGTTTGTTTAAAGAACATGTGAAAAAAACTTCTTTTATGAAAAGAATTGTAAAGGTTGAATCTTTTTGCAAAGGTTGCATCTTTTATTCGATGTGATGCAAAGGTTGCATTTTTTTATGAGATATGTTGCAAAGGTTGCACCTTTTAGAAAGCTAGTATCAATTTAATTTTGTTTTGTGTATATTGATTGTTTTTCACAACATTTTAATTAAAGAACATGTGTTTCGGATATTCTTTATTATATAAACATGTTGTATGTTGCAATGGTGATTGTTTTGTACGTGTTTTAATTATAAAACATAATTTTATGTTCAATTAATTAAATTGAAACCAAAGGTTGTATGCAATGCATGTCTACATGCTTTCACTTTCTAATATGAATTGTTCAAGCGGGATTGTGTTTAGAAATATTAAAAGTTAAACCCTAGTCATAATGAAAATTAGGATTCAAAAGTTGAAACCTAGCCATCATGATATTTTATTTATTTGTAAATATTACAAATAAAATATTTGATTTTAACATTATATTTTAAATTTGATTTATAAAAGTTACAAATCAAAATTTAAATGTTTGTTAAATTTAAGTTTGTAAGAGTTACAAATTTAAATAATTTATTCTTATTAATTTTAATAGGATTTGCATCGTATGTGATCATTTTAAAATTAATGTGATTTGTAGGAGTTACAAATTGATTCATATTTATTAAATTTAATATAATTTGTAATTGTTACAAAAAGAAGATAAGATCTTTATTAAATTTAATAATTTTTAAAATCAAATATTTAATCCTTAATAAATTTGATAGGATTTGCAAAAGTTGCAAATTAAAGATAAGATCTTTATCAAATTTAATAGGATTCAAAATAAAATATCTTGAATTTTAGAGATTAGGTTTAAAATTTAAACCTTGATCGTTCCTAAAAATAGGATGATTATTGAAACTCTAGAGATAAGGTTTAAAAGTTAAACCTTGACTATTTTTATTTTAGGATAGTTGTTGGGGTCAAAAGATAAGGTTTAAAAGTTAAATATTTGTCGTTCCAAAATTTAAGATTCGAGAGTTGAAACTTAAAATTAGGATTTCAAATTGTTTGAAATCCTAACCGAATATTTTGAGCTGTTAGTGCTCAGTGGGATATTCTGGCTAGGAAAGACTTGGTACTTAAGCGGTCACACCGGACTCATCTCTCTTTCCTGAGAACTAATCGGATTATAGTATTAAATTTTTGGGTTGGAACATCACTTAGCACCCTACAAAGGGAAGTTTCCCCTTGACCCTATCTGTTGAATGGTCAACGGAACTGCCAAACTTCTCTACATAGTTTTCCTTTTATGACCCTAAGTGTTTAATTATGTGTTTTAAAATTTATTTTATTTTAAATACAATTGATCACTATATTAATTGATTAATTAACACGTCTAGCGGTGAATGGTTATGGTCTTAGATTTTTTATTTAATTTTAAATACAGTTTGCGTGTTGTGTTTTTCTCTATTCTTGAATTTCTTCTCTCAACCCTTCACTCATATGTAAAATGAGTTTCTTTATTACATTATAATCTCGAATAAGCCAACAAGGTGAAGACCTAGAAGAAACCTAGAGTGGTGACTCTTGATGGATATGACCTTGAAAGGAACAAAAGAGTGGTGACTCCAGGAGGATGGTGGTTTCAAAAAGTAGGACTTCATGAAGTCAAGGCACCATAGTTCCTTTAGGTTTAATTTATTTTATTTTATAGGAAGACCATAACCATCTCACATTTTTGATTGCATGTTTTGGGGTTTTATTTTAGGTTATAGTGTTTAATGAAAGTCGGTAATGAACAATAAGAAAATTGAAATCCCTCAAACCTGACAATTATACCTTCCAATAAGTAATAACGTCAAACTTGATATAGATAAAGTGCAGGTCACGTGTTGTATTGTGTTGGTCACGATGTTTCGTTGCAAGCTTCCACTATTCGTGTAGTATATGTTAAAACAAAGTGTAGTTCCACTGAGATTCGGTATTTAAAACGATGATTCTAAAATATTATGACAATTAAAAGAAATTGTTTTCATAATATGACGGTAACATAAAATGAGTAAAATGTAATCAAATATAAAGTAAGAAAACAATAAAATATGACGAACTAATAATTAATAGAAACTGGGACTGGATTTCATCTATTTTACCCTTCGACATGTTGTATATATCTATATAAATGGTTTTTGGACTATCACTTTTTACGTTACAATCTAAGTCATTCGTATCGATCTCTCGACTACAAAATTCATAAGAATAATTAAAACATGTTGATTCCTAAATCATTTTGAAACTATTCCAGCATTAAGAGTGATTGTTTTAATGTTCGTTCCGTCAATTATTATTCCTAATAATCTCCATAGCAAGCATTCCATTTAGATCCATTTTCAAAAGTTATTTTCCAATAACCAACAGAAACTAAAATCAAGAAGTTATTGATCTGACAGATTCAAGCATTAAACATGAAATGGAAGACCAAAAGCCATAGAACGAAAGTACCAAGTATATAAATATATGATAAGTGTATGTCGGGTTCGAGTCGATTACACCCAATCCCAAATAAAGATTTAGCTACAAATGGTAGCCATGAAAATCAACCATAAAAGATAAAAGAAGATGATGACAAAGAAGAGAAAAAGGTCTTCAATGGAGCTTGGCAAGAGAAAAGATGGAAAATGCGCCTCCGATAGTCCATTCTCTCTTAAAATTTCTTTCTCTTTCTCTATATATTAATAAATTTGCTCAAGAAAATTAATGATTCGCTCAAGAGAATTGCTTGCTTCACCATGAAGAAAGGTATTTTACTTTACTTTTTCCCTTGATGTTCAGTAAAGCGAGTTCACCATTACTTTGTTCCCCTGTTCTTCATTCGCTTGAGCCATTTTGTTACTCGCTTAAGTGAATTCTTTTTATTTGGCCTTTGGAATAATTTCACTTGAGCTAAGATAGTTTGCTCAAGTGAATTAACCTAGAATTCAATTCTGCCTTATTTTTGCTTGAGCTAACCAATCTCGCTCAAGCGAATTCCTTCAATTTGCTCTCTAGACTTATTTTGCTCAAGCGAAAGTAGATTCACTCAGGCAAAGCTTGCCTCTGATGTTCAAAACCTTGAATGCCTTGATTCGCTTGAGCGACTCTGTTACTTGCTCAAGCGAATTCACCAAATTTTGATTTTTCTTTGCCTAAGTTAGGAATTTACCTTTGAATTTCTTCCTTCTTTCCTTCCTCATCCTTTTCACCTAAAATTATAAAAAATTTAGGATAAGAAACACATATTTACAAAAACTATGTTGAGCAATATCTGGATTTTAAATTTTATCAAATACAATTAATACACAAAATAGTCTAGATACAGTAGCATTCTATCAAAATCATACCCAAATAACACTAAAAATATACACAATTTAGGCATTTATCAACTCTCCCTGACCTAGAACTTTGCTTGTCCTCAAGCAAAAGGTAATAAAATACCAAAGTGAAAATTAGATTTCTTTTAATGGTAATGATGCATAAGAAAAGAAACAACTTAAACTATATACAAATAACAGTTCCTGGCATCCTTTAAAATCCAACAAGATAAATGCCCAATCCTGCAAATCACAAAACAAGTGAAAGCAACCAGTGGCTGTAGAAACAAGAAATCCACTCAATATCTCACAGGTGAGTGTTTACTCAAAACATCATTGATTATGCATTAGTCAGAATTGTAATTCATTTCATTTTAGAAGAACAATCACCTAGACAGCAAGGATCAAGAGGTCTTCAAAAGGGTTGTATTATGGCTTGGCTAAATAATAAAATCCATTAATTTTTCTGTGAATTCAAAGAGCATGTTGAAAGGGAAGAGATTATGATATTTATACAAGACTTTAGCTTCCCTACTTTCACAGTTTTCATCTTTTCAAGCTCACATCTTGTTTTTCTTTTATTTTCAAATTTATCCATTCCTCTTCTATATAGTATTCTATTTTACAATTGATTTCCATTGAGGAATTTCTTCTTCTTTTCATCTTCACTCTTTCATCATAACTATTTATTTCTTTCTCGGCCAATGAACCAGTAAGCATAACATAACCCTTTTTATGTACACATATCATATCCTCTTTACCTTTAGTATGTTATTTAGGTAGGGAATTAAATTTTGAAGATGCTACAGATAAGGGATTAAGAACAAAATTTAAAAGCTTAAAAGGTTACAAACAAAATGGAATTTAATTTATGTATAGGTTCGCTTTTTGGCTCTGGCTTAACCCTAAATCTATGCAAAATTGTGTCTATCATATCCCTGCATGTTTAAGTAATAAATTCTGATAGAAAATTATGCACTAACAACCATACAATAATCAGCAAACTCTCGGTCTTTAGGATTCACTCACTTACTCGGTTAACAGTCCTGATTTCTTTATTTAAATAGAAAAAGGTTCAGACACTGTTAAGTTACATCACAGATTTGGGATTCAATTTGGTTTTAATTAAATTCAACCAGAATACTGACAATATTCAAAATGAAGTTATTTTTAACTTACGCATCCAATGATTATATGACATCTTAATCCACTTTGTATATAGTAAATAATATGCACATTATGTCGAAATAAAATAGGCGCATATATATATAACACTAGCGGGTAACGATCCAAAATGTATATATATATATATATATGTATATATATATATTTACCAAAATGATGTAAGCCAACTAAAAGTAACTACTAAACTGAAACAAAATGCTGAAAGAGTAAAATACTGAAAGTAAAGTACTCAAAATAAATAAACAAAATAACAAAACAACCCATTACAAGTGTCCATCTCAGTCATAAGCCATTATGTCACTGACAACCCTATCTAATTGCTCCTTAAACTCCTCGTCTAGCTGTTGTTACTGATCATCATGCTCCTCAACATGCTCTTACTCAACCTCTAATGAAATGTCCTGAGGAATGGGCTCAACTGCTGAGGTAGGTTCAACTAATGTCTCTAGTGCTGGTGTCTCTAGCTCTGGCTCTGTAGGCCGCTGCTCTCCACCCATTTCCGCTGAAAATGGCCTATCCCTAGGCCAAGCCAAATAAGCTACAAATTGGTCTGGGTCCATGCACTGGTAACCAGAGGGAATGCCAAAATAAATAGCAGCATGGAGAAGAAGAAGTCCTCTTTAAAGTGAAGCATACTGGAAGTGAGTATAAGCATGTTGATTGTGGAGGAGGGTAAGTTATGTCTGAATAGTCTCCAACAGTGAAGTAAGGGATGGAGGGACTATGGAGCTGCTGTAGAAGAAGTTGGTGTGGTGGAAGATGAAAATGTAGGAGAAGATGGATCGGTAATAGTGGGGGCTCCTTTATAGTTCAGTTCGATGAACTTACGGTCTATCAATGGTTAGATCAGAGTGGTGGGGTTAACCTTGACCCTATGAATAGCACAATAGGCCGTGATGAAAGCTGGGAAGCCTAACGTCCCCTTCAGTACAACACCAGCAATGATGGTCTTTAGGTCAGACTATGCAAACCTGAAGATCTCTTTAGAAATAATAGCAACAATGTCCACTGTCATGTCAGGCTTCAGGATACAATATATCCAATTAAATCGAGGGATGAGGAGATTATATACATGATTGGTAGGAATAATGTTGGCAAGAAGAAAAGTAGTCCAAACTCTGGTAAAGACCTTCATGTCCTTTCGTAACAAGCAAACAGGAAAACCTCCAAGTCCAGCCTGTAGGTGATGGCCTGGTCGATATAGAGTTTCCTCCAACTCGTTGGTGAAGAAAATGTGATTCCTCTGCCTCAGAGTACCATATGTGCATAAATCCCCATCAGAAAGTCTTAGAATATCCCCAAGGTAGCTGTTGATGGCATTTTGGGAATACGAAATCCATGTCCCCAAAGAGCCTTCTTTGTTCCATGCATTCGCATAGAACTCATGTACAACCTCTAGATCGAATTTGGGTGGTGGGTTGGCCAACTTCAACCATTCTCTATCCTGTCAAAGATCTTGTGGCCCTCTCTTTATCTCTGAATAGTGGGCTGGGGGAGAAGGAAGACTCAAAAGTCCTTTTACGTTTCCCCTTATCTTTCCTACTAGTATCGGAGGGTCCTGGCCTAGTGGTCTTCGTGTGAACCATCCTAAAACTCAAAACTTTTCCTAGTATAGTTCAAAAAGATAGGTCATCAAATTAGAACACCAACTATACACAATAAGATTAAAAAACAAGGATGAAGTAAGCCACGAACAATAATTCAACTTGAAGAAAACAAGAAACCAACATGCAATATGGCCACATTTTCACCATCACAAATAAGCATTCACCCAAGAACAATCATAAGTATTCTATATGTGTACCATCCTAAGTTTGCACATTTCATATAACTCTAGCAGTCCACAATGTCCACAATTAAGGTTAATTTATATACCACCTAATCCTAAACTCATCATCACAAATTAGCTTGTCACTTACACCATATAAAAATATGAAACATGAAACATTACATAGAATCCAAAATTTTAGATACCAGAATCAATATTTTAGTTGGTCTATATTACAAACAAGAAAGCAAGCAACTAACATTTTGCCTAGCAATCAACATTCAATATACCGTGAGCATAACAAGTAACATTGAGTATATCATGAGCAGAAAAATATTCAGCATTTCAGTGCATCCAACATGAGTCTTACTTTTAACAACTTAAAAGAAGCATCATACAAAGTAACTTCAAGTAACATAAGAATTTACAAAAGTAGAGCACTAGCCATTACCCATTCTTGGAATTGAAATGAAAAAATTAACAATGAAATCAACTATTCATAAACAAGGGCTTCCCTTTCTAAACCTAAAGCATGTATCATCTACACTCTAGCCTAAAAAAGAGAAAACACCAAAACAAAGCACAACAAGAAAAGGGCATAATGAAGCATGCATTTGGTACAAAAAAGTTAAGGGAGAAGAAGAAAAGAACTTACTTGACTTGGAAGATGAAGAGAGGGGAAGGGAGAGAGTGGTAGGGCATGAGAGATAGAGAGGATTCAAGGAGAGAAATTTTCTTTTTGAAGCTTCAAGAAATTTAACCAATCCAAATGAGAGAAATAGGGGTTTTAAAAATGTAAATCGCGTAAATTCGCTTAAGCGGGATCAATTTGCTTAAGAGGGATCAATTCGCTTAAGTCAATTGACTTGGAAAATTTCAGAAGTCGTAATTTTGCTTAAGCGATACAGAACCGCTTAGGTGAAACTCTTACAGAAACAGATTCCCCTTCTCCTTCGCTTGAGTGACCGGTTCGCTTAGGTGAATTTTGACTGTGGCTATTTCAATAAGTAATCGCTCAAGCGAGTGATAACCGATTGAATGAATTTTTTACAGAATGAAATTTATAGTTAATCTGCTTAAGCAAGGTTGTAACGGCTTGAGCAAAGTTACTCTCAAAGCATCTCCTTGATACTTTTTTATTATTTGCTTGGGCGAATTGGAACCGCTTGAGCGAGTTTTTGGCAATGTTAAATTATGAATTAATTCGCTCAAGCATTTTCATTTCGCTTAAGCAAAACTTTGACAGAATCCACATGCTCTGAATTCACTCAGGTGAAGAAGGACTCACTTGGGTAAATTCTTTTGGATGCACCCCATGATGCTTCAATAATGTACTCATTTAGGCCAAGTAATTTCGCTCAGACGAAAATTCAACAGAATGAATTTTCACATTAGTTCGCTTGAGTGAGGATATTTTGCTTAGGCAAATTTTGTCCAGAATCAATTTAATGCTCATTCACTCAAGCGAAATACATTTGGCTAAAGCGTAACTGCCTGTTGACATACCCGCTTGGGCGAGGCACCATTTTGCTTGAGCGAATTTAGCAGACAAGTATTTGTGAGCATTTAATAAGGTTGCCTACATTATTCGCTTGAGCGAGCACGGTTTTACTTGAGCAAATGGCTCGGTTTTGCACTAAAACTTGAAATTTACATTCAATTTTGGTCAAGTCCCTTCAATCAACCTAAAATTTGACCATTTCATAAATAATTGCCAACTTCTAATCATCAATTGAAACATAATCAAGGCTCAATTCATAAATTCAAACATGCCAAATCAAGTATCACAAATCAATCTAATAATTCATTGCATTCATCATCAATACATCATGTACATGATTAAATGATCAATTCTTGCATTTTTGCATTTTGGCAACAATATGGTCATGAACTCAACCTTATTTTCGCGAACACTTCTAACCTTTAAAATTTTGTCAATTTTTACTCTTGTATGCATCAAATTCAAACAAACTTGCTTAGTTTTCTCAAAATTAACATATTAGCTATACATCCCAACACCATTAACATGGATTATGCATCAAATCAAAAAATCACACATATCACATTCCAATTAATATCTTCCTAACAAGACCTCATTCTTTATCAATAACTCTCACAATCATTCATTGCATCATGAAAATCCTAAAATTAAACACAAAATCTAAATCTTACAAACAAAATACACAAATTAAACAAAATTTAATAGGAAACTGTGTTGCCTCCTAGAAAAACGCTTGTTTCACGTCATTAGCTCGACGCCTGTTAAAATTCACAGATCATGTAAGTGGATGAGCATTGTGAGCCTCTCCACTTCACCACCAACGTATGGTTTCAACCTTTGACCATTCATAATCCAGGTTCTCTTGGACTCTTGATCGTACAACTTCACCGCTCCATAAGCTTTTACCTCCTTCACCAAGAAAGGTCCTGACCATTTTGACCTAAGCATACCAGGAAAAGTTTAAGCCTAGAATTGAATAACAAAACTGATTGCCGTAGGTAAAAGCTCTTCTTTAAAATTTTCTTGTCATGATAGGCTTTCATCATTTCCTTGTAAAGCTTGGAAGAGTCATAAGCCTACAATCTCCATTCTTCAAGTTCTGAAATTTACAACTGTAACATCTCGAATTTTAAAATAGAGGATTAATTAAGGAAAATAAATATTGACAAGTTGAATATGAATTGTTTAATGTCCCAATAAATTGAAAATAATTAAATTAAGATTTTTGGGAATTGTTGGTAATTTATGGAGATCGATTAAGCTGAATATGAGCCAGTTGGAATATGGGTGTCAGACCAAGTGTCTCGGAATGAGATGATATTGGTCAGGGCTGTAGAGAATAATATTGGGAATCCGAATATACATTCGGAATAATTTTCGGATGAAGTATTGAGCCCAAACGAAGAGCCTGTTAGTGACAAAAATGATAAAATTCTAATAAATGGAAATCAAATAAAACAAAAAAGCCCAAAATTCCTTTCCTTCTCCACGCTGGCTTCTTCTATTGCCGTGGAAACATTCCTCTTCATCTTACTCTTCATTTCACTCTCATTCTTCTTCTCTTCTTCTTCCAAGAAGCTTAAACTCTAGAGGTGATCATCTCCTACCCCATTTTCGTTGAAGAAACTTGAAAGCTTGGAGTTCTCCCCTCTTCCTCCTCTCTTTTCCGTGCTAACTCTCTTCTTCTCTTGAACCCATTTCGTTTAGGTGTGAGGTAAGTTCTTTCACCATTTTTGGAATGGATTGATGATGATATTATGGGGTATTATGATTTGGAGAGGAGATGCATGTGCATAGGTGTTTATTAGAGCATTTAATGCTTATGCCCTAGAATGGGTCATCATAAATATGAGTATTTATGAAGAGGAAATGGTAGTTGGTGTATTAATGAGGGTAGAGAATGAAGGTTTATGATGTATTAATGAAGGTGGATGGGTTTTGGAGGAAACCCTAACCTTGAAGTTGGGGGGGAAATAGTTAAAGTTAGTTTAAGAATGTGTTTAATGGAGAAATATATGTCGTTGAGGAGTTTTGTGAAGCTTGGGGATAGGGTTGTCTTGTAACCCTTGAATTTAATGATGGTGGCTTAATGGGAAGGAATTCCCGAAGCCTAATAAAGAATAAAAATGATATCCACAACATGTCTAACACATGTTGTGACATTATAAATATGAATATGACTAAATAGAATTGAATTGATGACTTGAGTAGTTGATTGATTAAGGTTTTACATGAATGTAAATGTAGGACCTATTCCAAACGACGAGGCGGGACCGTCTTATCAACCAGAATTCTTCTCTTGAGGTAGGAGAGGAGTCTAAGTTCTAAATGCATGAATTTGAATGTTAATTGATTATGGTATATAGTGTTATGCATGTTAGCCTTGCTTGAATGTTGTAAAAAATGATGATTTGTGGTGTGATGTAGTTAATATGTTTGGCAACATGCTTTTGTGCATTTAGAATATTCATGGTATGTTATGTTAAGTTGTGTTTACCATGAATGTGACATGAATGATGAAGTTGTTTGTTGAGATTGAGAATAAAGAGAATGCCACCTAAAGATTTAAACTATTGTGAACAATCAATGTTAATAAAAGCTTGTGGTGATGTTAATAATGGTGTTGATGATGTTGGATGATGAGGGGCATGTATAGGATGCATATAGTGAGAAATACATATGATCTGCATTTGCATCCATGGCATACTGCATAGTCGCCATTGTGGAACATTAGGGGAGTTCCCTTGGCTGACCCAGTGGGAGGGTGGCTCGGTGCACGAGCAAGATGTTTTTCCCCTGTGACTTTAAGTAAAGTCATGAAGCTGCCCATGTATTGCTTTGGGGAGCTGCATGTGGCCGACCCTTGTGGTGGGTGGCTCTTGATGAGCAGGTGACCCCGGTGGTCCTTATGATCATAGCCGCCATGATTTAATATCTGGCCGGCCTGCAACACCATATGTTGATATGTTGTGTACCGCAGTCATGGTGAAAATGGCTAGGTGTTGCAAGATAGGCGATGCGGTTTGGTACCAGTAAAACTATTGGTGAATGCATGCAATTTAAAGAATAAGTGTACACAGTTTACTACTACAGTAGGGGTGTGGTTAAATGACCATGCTTGAAACCCACAGTTGGTGTTGAATTTCCCACAGTCAGATCTGCAATTGTTGAAATATTCCTTGTACATATGCATTAGTTAAGAGCATTTGCATATAGAAGTAAGTATGCCAAGGTGGTGAGATCTGATGATGACTTTGTGAGGTGATAAAAATATAATTAAGACAACATAAAAGATATGAATACCAGTTAAAGGTTGTGTAACAATTTAATGGTTGAATAATGTGATTATGTATATGCTGGTGTGCTTTGTGTGAAATTGTGTTGGTATATGGCATAGTGATTATTATTGATGTGCAAAGTATATAGGTGGGATGCCTTCATGCATAATCACTTGGTATTCATATTCACACCTTTGGAATGTGGACTCACTCTCCCATGTTGTCAATTTTATACTTGTGATGCAGGGCATTCATCGGAAGAGTAAGCATTTTGAAGTATACTTATGGCTGTGGAGGTAATTAGTGTATAGGGAGTGCCTTGGCCGGCGATATATGTAAACATATGTATTTTGTGTAGCAGGAGATGTAATGAATGTTTGTTTTGGAAGTTTACTTGATAAGTGATTTTGGAGGGTCATGGAGGAAAATGAGAAATTGTATGTGTATCTCATTTTTATTTGTGACCCTAAGTATGTATGAAGGATTCATTTATATTGGAATGTTTCTATATGCTGATGAATGAATGAAGAATTATATTTGAATGTCGATTTTATTAAGTTAAAGAGATAGAGAATTGATTTTCATATGTTTGATGAGTTGAATGAAAAATTGATGAGTAAGATGATGTAGAACAAGTTTTAAATGACTCATAGGATGTTTGAGATGTAGTGAATCCTTGTAAAATAGATGGAATTCAATTTTAGTAGGTTGTGTTGTGTAAGTTTCGAGTTCTGCATGATGTCTGATGTTTTCGCTCAGGCGAGGTGGATTCTCGCCCGTGGGAGAGTCCCACCTGTTTAGGAATTGGTTTCTGGACAATTCTCGCTTAGGCGAGAGTGAATCACGTCCAAGCGAGATCGTCCCAGTATCAGTGTTTAGATACTGGAGGAAATTCGCCCAGGCGAATGGAGCTTCGCCCGAGTGAGGGCGAAGGGATTAGCCACTGGTCTGATTTCGCTCAGGCGAATGGCCAGTTTGCTCAAGCGAGAATGATAGAAGAATCAGGGATTTAGCTACTGGATGAAATCCGCCGAGCGAAGGATCTTGGGGGATGGCAATCGCCCAGGCGAGACAATTAAATGATGAGTGGGTGAGTTCCTAAACAAACTTTGTCTAAGTGGAAGTTTTGGAAATAAACTAAGAGGTGGTGTAATTTCCGAGTGAATTCCGAGTGACCTATGTCCGAGTCATGGCCTTCCGAGTGAGGAAGTATACACAATCCGAGTGAGAAGACTCTTGAGTGTGGTGACCTGGGCAGTGGAGTCCCGAATGGGGAATATTCGAGTCCAGTGTAACTTGTTCCGAGTGGTGTGTCCCGATTGTACATTTTCGAGTGGGTGAACACCGATTGGAAATACTCGGTGTGAGTTTGTCCAGAAGTCCCCTGGGATAACTCAACTCGAGTGAAAAAGAGAGGAAGTTGGATTTGTAATATAATACTGAGTGAAAGCTGGTCAGGCAATGAGTCAGTCTTGGAATGAGACTCCGAGTGAGTGTCCAACTAGGTGGAGAGTCGGTTCCTGGAGTATTGTACCGAGTGGAACCCCGAGTGGGTGAAGACTCGGATTTAGAATGAATTTACCGAGTGGATGTTTGAGTGAGAGAGGACTCGGTCTGGACTGACTTTGCCTCGTAGAGGATTGAGTGAATGATGGGTCGGTCAGGTTATCTTGCTGAGTGGTGAACCTGTGTACTTTGAGTCAGTTTTAGGGAGACTCTGCCAAGTGAGAACCTGAGTGCCTTGAATCGGTTTTGGAGGGATTACGCCGAGTGAAAACCTGTGTGTTGGGAGTCGGATTTGGTGGGGCTTTGCTGAGTGTAAACTTAAGTATTGGAAAGCCTTATTAAACGAGTGGATAATATATATATACAAAGAAAAAACTTCCCATAAATCATCGAGAACCCCTTGAATCACTACATACGTTACTTGATTAAAAGGGTTCTCACAAGCAACAAACATATTCAATTACAATTCAAATTCATTTTTGTGTTTTGTCTATTAATACAATGGAATATATATACATATATTGTATTATACATAGGATTGATTTTTATTTTATATTCTTTTTTGATTACCTTCCTTGCGTATGTATAAGACCGAATCCTTTCAATTTTGAATTTTCAAAAAGATTACTAATCCTTAACTTTTCGAGGAATCCTTCATCAGTGGTTGTGAATGACCGATTTTTATCAATCTTTATGACTTGTTCCTACGGAACCCGAGGTCTATAAAAGATTAAGAAATAGAACCATCTGATTTGATTCGTTCTCAATAGCCACGAGATGATCATCTTAGGGTGACCCTTTTGTCGACGGATGACCAACTCTGTAAGTTGTTCGCTTAAGCGAGGAAGTCTCGCCCAAGCGAGTCAATCATGAATTCGAGTCTGGACGCATTTCGCTCAAGACTCGCTGGCTTCGCCCAAGCGAGGTTTGTGTGACTCGCTCAAGCGAGTAGGGGTTCGCTTGAGCGAGATCGTCCCCTGATGCATAATTATCCCTTTCGCTCAGCTTTTCTCTACTTCGCCCAGTGTGCCACGCTGACTCGCTCAAGCGGATGAGAGTCTCGCTTCAGCGAGGGGCACTCTGTTACTCCTTTTTGCCTTGATTTTAATTCATTTCAATTCTCTTGCAATAAATGTGCATCCATGCCATATTTTAATGGAATTCTGGTTTTTGTATGACTCGTGGGATTTCATGAGGTCCTTTCCCTTAAACTTATTTTCACAAGGATTAATTTGATTAATTCTTCCGCTAATTTAAACTTGGAGAATTATCATGAAAATTTAATCTTTTAATTTCACCCTCTCATATTTTCATATATGGGAGTGGTTCATCATTGATCCAGGTACTGTGTCAAAAATGCTTCAGCACTTAATTTCTTTCATTGAATTTATGATTTATAAAAACGTGAAAAATTTACCCTGATTTTTGGGGTGTCTCAACAACTTTCTTCTTTTTGTTGAAGCTTTTGGATCAAAGTTTAGCATCTTAACAACTCAGTATGCCTTATGCTTAAGCTCTACAGGTAAATGACAACTTTTACCATAAACCAATTGGTAAGGTGAAAAACTTGTAGTTGATTATTACAGAAATGGGAACCACCGTCACTAATCAAAACTCTTGGCGTGCCAAACCTGTAAAATATGTTTCTTTTCAAGAATTTAATAACAATTTTAGCATCCGAGTTAGAACAAGCTACAACTTCTACCGATTTAGTAACATAAGCTAGTGCAACTAAAATATATTTATTCTTAAAGGATACAGGGAAGGGTCCAACAAAATCTATGCCCCAATAATCAAATGCTTCAACTTCCAAGATAATAGTCAATGGCAATTGATTTCTTTTTGAGATACTTTTAGATCTCTGACAACTATCATACTGTTGCAGACAGTGCATCATCTAGTTTTACTGACCAATCTTTTATATTGTAGGATACAGTCTATTCTATGATCCGCTTAATTTCCCTGTTTGAAACTTTAACTTGCCCATTAGCTTGATGATGATAGGGAGAGGTAATTTTATGCCTAACCCTATAATGTTCAAGGTATTTCTGAAGTTGACTATTTACAGAAATGGGAACCACCGTCACTAATCAAAACTCTTAGCATGCCAAACCTACAAAATATGTTTCTGTTCAAGAATTTAATAACAGTTTTAGCATCCAAGTTAAAACAAGCTACAACTTCTACCCATTTAGTAACATAATCTACTGCAACTAAAATATATTTCATAAAGGATAAGGTAAGGGTCTAACAAAATCCATGCCCCAACAATCAAATGCTTCAACTTTCAAGATAGCAGTCAATGGCATTTCATTTCTTTTTGAGATACTTCCAAATCTCTGATAACTGTCATAGTGTTGTACAAATAGATTGGCATCTTAAAACAGAGTTAGCCAATAAAATCCTAATTGAAGGACTTTGGCGGTTATTCTTTCACCATTGAAATGTCCACCATAAGCAGAACTATGGAATTGCCATAGAATACTTCTAGCTTCCTACAAGGATACATACCTATGTAAAACATTGTCAGAACCAATTTTAAATAGGTAGGGGTCATCCCAGATATATTTCCTAGCATCTTTCAAAAACGTTTTCCTTTGTTGCCAAGAGTAATCATCAGGAATAACTCTATCAACTTTAAAATTTGCTATATCTATAAACCATGGCCTTTCTTGGATCAACATCAACTTTTCATCGAGAAAATCTTTTTCAACCTCAGGCTGTGTATTAGTGACTTCTTTGTTTACAAGCCTTAAGAGGTGATCAGCTATATGATTTTTAGTCTCTTTTTTGGCCTTGATGATCAAATCAAATTCTTGAAGGAGCGAAACCCATCTTATCTGCCTTGACTTGGAGTTTGCTTTGTTGAGAAAATATTTTAATGCAGCAAGATCCATAAACACAATAACTTTGGAACCAATTAGATATGATATAAAGTTTTCAACTCCATACATCACAGCGAATAACTATTTCTCAGTAGTTGCATAATTTACCTGAACATGAAAAACTTAAGATTTCCTTTACCCTAACATTACTCCGATGGCGTAATCGCTAGCATCAAACATCAATTCAAAATCTAGCTGTCGGTTAGGAGCAATGATAATAGGGATTGAAATCAATTTATTCTTCAATAATTCAAATTCATTCAAACAAGCATGATCAAATTGAAAAGGAGTATCTTTATTTAATAGATTACTCAGGTTTTGCAATTTTTGAAAAATCCTTTATAAACCTTCTATAAAAACCTACATGACCTAGAAAACTATGTACTCCTTTGACATGGATAGGTGGTGGTAGCTTTTCAATGATCTCCACTTTTTTCCTTGTCCATTTCAATTCCTTTGCATGAGACCTTGTGACCTAGGACGATACCTTCTGTCACCATAAAATGGCACTTCTCCCAGTTCAACACTAGGTGAATGTCTACACATCTTTTCACCATAAAATCAAAATTATCAAGACAATGATCAAATGAAGAACCAAATACAAAAAAATCATCCATCAACACTTCTATGAACTTTTCCACCAAATCTGAAAAAATAGAAAGCATACAATGTTGGAAAGCGGCAAGAGCATTGTACAACCCAAAAGGCATCTTCTAGTAAGCAAAAATTCCAAATAGGAATGTGAATACTGTCTACTCTTGGTTCTTAGGAGCCACTGCAATTTGATTGTATCCCAAATAACCATCCAGAAAATAATAATAAGCTTTTCCTGCTAACCTTTCTAACATTTGATCCATGAATGGTAGTGCAAAGTGATCTTTTCTGGTTACTTGATTAAGCTTCCAGTAATCAATACATATTCTCTACCCTGTAACCGTCTTGGTTGGAATAAGCTCATTCTTTTAATTACTGATCATTGTCATGCCTCCTTTTTTAAGAACCACTGGACTGGACTCACCCAAGAACTGTCAGAAATTGGATAAATCATCCTAGCTTCTAGAAGTTTGAGTACCTCTACCTTAACTACTTCTTTCATTGTTGGATTTAAGCGCCCTTGTGATTGAGCAACTAGTTTGAACTCTTGCTCCATAAAAATTTTATGCATACAGTAGGATGGACTGATACCTTTTAAATATTTTAGTTTCCACCCAATAGCACCTGAAATATCTTTAAGCACCTGACTTAACCTCTACTCTTCAGATTTAGATAGATGAATATTGATAATCATAGGTTGTTGTTCTTTGTCATCAAGAAACATATATTTTAGGTGTGATGGTAAAATTTTCAACACTGGCTTCTAAACTTCACTGGTAACTTTCTCTGGTAATTTTTCCTTTAATTCTTCGTTTGGTAACAAGGATCTCTTAGAGTCAAAATTTTCCAGAAACTCTTCAACTTCATGTTGGTCATCATTAGTTAAATCTTCTAAGGCATAGATCAAGGTCTTCTGTAAAGAATCTGAAATACCAACACATTTTATTTTTTTTCACAAGTTGGTCTTCAACATCAATTCTAAAGCACCGGTGTCTATCATCAGGATGCTTCATTGCTTCAAAAACATTAAAATTCACTTCATCATCATGAACTCTTACCTTCAACTTCTCGTCATCTACATCAATTATAACCTTTACCATTTTCATAAATGGTCGGCCCAAAATCAACGACACTTCGGAGTCTTCTTCCATATCCATGATGACGAAATCTATCTAAAACATAAATTTCTCCACTTTGACCAAAACCATGATTGGGACATTTTCTCAGTAATGACTTAAATCTATCCTAAGCTTTACAAAAAGGTTCTTCTGCTCCCTATCTAAAGGTGGAAATATCTGATTTTCCCTTAATAAACCGAGATAGAGGAAAGAATCTTTGTAAAAATTTCTCTTCAACATTGGACCAATTATTCAGACTTTGATTCGGATGAGACTAAAGCCATTCTTTCGCCTTACCTGCCAATGAAAAAGGAAATAATCATTGGTATGCCGCTTCTAAATCACCTAGTTCAAAACCCATACTGCCCACTAATTCATTGAATATTGATAAATGTGTATACGGATCTTCATGTGACATCCCTATGAATTGGTGTGCACTAATCAGACTTAAAAAAACTTGCTTCATTTCTAAAGATTTAGTTGTTTATGAAATGGAAATGCTCAAGAAGTATCTAGGACCCTGCTGATTTGCATAATCTCCTAATGTTCTCCTTGGAGGATTGTGATTGTTATTTCTCCTAGCCATATCCTCTGTTTCTGGTTTAGTGACTGATTTTGGAGTAGGTGTAGAAGAAGATTGTCCTATTTCTTGTTGCTGCTTCTTCTTTGCTTTTTCTTTACCTTTCCTCAGAGATCGCTCTAGCTCAGGATCATTTTCAAACTGGTCTTTAGATCCCTGGCTTCTCAATAACATAAAGCAAAAACAACAATAGGTAAACTTTAGTACAGAAAAAGATCAATTAACAAGAACAAATATATTATTCATAATAATATACTATTCACAATGCCTTAATAATTCAGAATCAAAATTTAAAATAACACCAATCCCCGACGGCGGCTCCAAAAACTTGTTGTGGTATTGTGTTGGTGATAATGTTTCATGGTAAGCGTCCACTATTTGTGTAGTATATGTTGACACAGAGTGTTGTTCCACTGAGATTCGGTATTTAAAATAATGATTCTGAAATATTATGACGATTAAAGGAAATTGTTTTCATAATATGATAGTAATATAAAATGAGTAAAATGCAATCAAATATAAACGAAGAAAACAATAAAATTTGATGAACTAACAGTTGATAGAAACTGGGACTGGATTTCATTTATCTCACCCTTTGACACGCTGTATATATCTATATAAATGGTTTCCGGACTATCACTTTTTGCGTCACAATCTAAGTCATTTGTATCGATCCCTCGACTACCAAAATTCATAAGAATAATTCTAAACATGTTGATTCCTCAATCATTTTGAAACTATTCCAGCATTAAGAATGATTGTTTCGATGATCGTTCCGTCAATTATTATTCCTAATAATCTCCGTAATGAGCATTCTATTTAGATCTATTTTTGAAAGTCATTTTCCAATAACCAAAGGAAACTAAAATCAAGAAGCTATTGATCAGATAGATTCAAGCATTAAACATGAAATGGAAGACCAAAATCCATAGAACGAACGTACCAAGTATATAAATATATGACAAGCGTATGTCGGGTTCGAGTTGTGGCACCCTAAAAATACAGGGGAAAATTAATAAATAAAATGTGCATAATTAAAATAAAGGATAAATTTTTTGCTATTTAAAACAATTAAAGGATGGAAGAGATCGCGAGATGAAAACTTTGGCAAGTGATCCCCGGACCCATTTTAATAACCTATCTCATATATGAAGATATGAGAAGGTGAACAATTAAGTTAAAGAGTGAACTTTGGATGATTTATCTCATGATCATCAATAAGAAGTAGCGGAAGTGTACAATTACATTAAGGAAATGAAGGGAAGTGGTAGAAGGTCAAAGGATGGTCCATCGAATTGATAAAATGTGTTAATTATGCGTGTAAGGCGTTGTACAATCATATTATAGTCAAACAATGCCAATTGTACCCTAAAACAGAGGAAAATGTGAAAAACAAGGTCATGAATCAATTCAAACATCCCATGAATCGATTCATATGATTCTGGAGTGCAAAACAGTGAAAATAGGACCCCTTGAATTGATTCAAGCTCGTATGAATCGATTCAGATGCTTTTGGAACTCAAAATTATGCAAACAGGGGTCCTTGAATCGATTCAAGATCGTATGAATCGATTCAGGCCTTCCTGGAACCAAAAATAGTGAAAACAGTAGCTCTTGAATCGATTCAGAGATCCTCGAATCGATTCGAGACAGCACAGTTATTGTTTTTATGCAGAAAAAGCCTTATTTTTGGATTTCCAACCCCCTAACTTTTTCATATCAACTCCAAACACTACCAAATTTTGACACCAACTAAAATACACCAATTATGACGTGTGGCCACCGGTCTCACTCAAAAATTCTCAAAAATGAGAAACTTATGCAAGTAAATGCGTTTAGTCCGTTCCTGAGCCTTTTTGAGTGACTTAGGGGTCTATTCTCAATGGAATTGACCCGTTCCAGATTCTATAAGTCACAAATCATGTATTTAAGCTATTGGAACCACCACGCACTACCCAAAACTCATGAAACTCATTTTGACCCTACTAGTTCCTTACTTATGCATGACAATCATGAAATATCATCAATTATACAGCACATAAAGTCATCATTCACAATTCTCATCATTTGTTCATCAAAGTGAGCAAAATTCAAGCACTCACACATTAGCATCTTACATCACCAAGGTCATAACCGAATATTGGTCTTATATGTAGGTTCCAATTTTCACACATGACCTACAAAATCATTATACATCATCCATACCAATTCATGGCTATACAAAATATGCAGAACACTATATACATTACAATCATTCTACACAAACCATAAAATCAAAATGTTGTCGGCCAAGGCATTCTTTACCAAATTAGGCTTCCTTCACACCACTTCTCCACACAAAAGCTCCATAGGCAAGCCCTACAACACAGGAGCTAAAAAGATATACCACATGGAGAGTGAGTATACTTTCTCAATGATGAAAATCTAGAATTGTGATAATATATACATGAATGCAATATAAACATTCCTCCTTAAGGCAAATTCGATCAACACCAAAACAAACATTCATCAAACTCACTGAACACATATATCCATTTAAATTCATAAGAACACATCAACCATTAACCCTTTTACAGTTGATATAAAAAGGAAATTATATCTACTCTTCACACAATCCCCTCAACAGGGTGTCACTCTATGCCATGCTCCTGTGGCTAATGCACATGCTAGTGTTTAGAATGCATATGCACAGATTCGATTTCATATCAACGGGTGATCGCAACCACCATAATCATTCATTCATATTCATGGGTTTCCCGCCTCGCAAGGGGTACTCCCTCTAGCAGCCTCGCAAGGTGCTTTCTCGTGATCGCAACCATGTTCAACAATTCATAATGGTTTCCCGCCTCGCAAGGGGTACTCCCACCTCATGATCGCAACCATGGGCATTCAACCTTAATAGTCCCGCAGGGCCTTTCATTTCAAATACCAGGTGATCGCAACCACCGGTCCAATAATCACAGGAACTCGCAAGCCCTTTTATATTTTCAACATCAAGTGATCGCAAACACTTATCAATCATCATCATGATATGCATGTCATGCTATGTATGCAATGCTCATGCATGCCTTAATCTCATATGGGCTATCTCACCCTCTCATCTAGGGTACACTCATACTCAATAACACCATTAGTTTTCCATAGTCAACATATCCATATATATATTCCAATCATAAAATTTCAAGAATCCATATAGTCACAAATTTCAAGCATTCATCAAGCCACACATGGATTCCATAACATTTCATCATATATTATGCCACTCATAGCCTCGTTCAGGCTTCAATCCACAATTAATCAATTAAAGTACCAAGTTCAATTTTACATCACAAACATATGATATCACATTCATTCAAGTAAACATGCCACATTACATCATCATATACATTATCATTATACATGTTCTCATACATTTAGAAAATACACCCCCTCTCCTACCTCAAGAGAAGTAGACTTCCGTGGTTGATGTTCCCGCTTCACCCGTGTTATCAAGTCCTACACCAATCATTATAGTACCACATCAATTATTCATTCAAAATCCATTTCAATATACATACACATATCTATGTACACATGATTTTCATCATGTGGAAGCTATTCATGGATTTTCTTTATTTACCTATTTAGGCTTCCGGAATTCCTTCCCTTAACTCACCATTCATTATTATCAAGTAATAACCTAATTAATTAGGTCACCTTTTATATTAAATTCCCCACCAACACCTTGGTGAGCTTCCCATTCATTGTGACTTCTAATCAACATTATAAATCATCATTAAATGCTTCTATCTCATCATTTATAACACTTCCCTTTTCAATAAGTATTAACCCCATCTACATTACACATTTCCCCCAATTCTAAGGTTAGGGTTTCCACCAAACCCACCAATCTTCATAAATACTCATTAACCTCCATCTTCTCCCCACCATAATTGCAACTACCTCATTAATTATTCACAAAGCTTACATTTATGTCAACCCATCTTAGGGTTCCCACTTTTGGAGCTTCTCTCAATAACCCACATGCATTTATTATTTTCTTAACACCAAGGCTATAACTATATGTTCATATACATGGAAAAATGGTAATGATCTTACCTCAAGAGAAGAGAAGAGTGGGTTTTCAAGAGAGGAGATGGGCCATACGAAAATAAGAGAAGGAAGGGAGAAGAGACTTCAAGTTCTAAGCTTTCCTTGAGACTCTTGAAGAATGACAATGGAGGAGGGAGATGTATCTCCCTTTTTGCTTAGGGTTTTAGGGGAAGATGAAGAGGAATAATGAAGAAGAAGAAGAAGAAGAGGGAATGTGTTTGCGTAAAAGAAGAAGAGAGAGTCACGAGAATGAGAGTGAAAATAGTGAGGTTTTGTTTTAATTTTTCATCTTTCACTTCAATTCTTCCATTTTTAAATAAACAGGCTCTCCGTTCGGGCTCAATACATACTCTAAAAATTATTCCAAATACATGTTTGGATTCCCAATAACAATATCTGCAACCCTGACTAACGGCATCTCAATCAGAGATACTTGGTCCGACACCCTTATTTTATCTGGGTCAATTTTCAGCTCATCCGATCACAATAACTCACTAACAGTCTCCAAAAATCTTAATTAAATTATTTCTAACATTTTAGGACATTAATTAGTTCATATTTAATCATTCGATATTTATTTCCTTAATTTAACTTTCTATTTTAAAATTTTAGGGTGTTACACGAGTCGATTACATCAAATCCCAAATAAAGATTTAGCTATACATGGTAGCCATGAAAATCAACAACAAAAGATAATAGAAGATGATGACAAAAAAGAGAAAAAGGTCTGCGATGGATTGGCAAGAGAAAAGATGGAAAATGTGCCTCCCGTTAGTCTGTTCTCTCCCAAAATTTCTTCCTCTTTCTGAAGTGAATTAATGATTCGCTCTAGCGAATTACTTACTTTAACATAAAGACAGGTCTTTTCCTTTACTTTTTCCCTCGATGATTCACTTAAGTGAGTGGTTCACTTAAGTGAGCTCATCATTACTCTGTTTCCCCTGTTCTTCATTCGCTTGAGCCATTTTGTTACTCGCTTAAGCGAATTCTTTTTATTTGGCCTTTGGAAGAATTTCGCTTGAGCTAAAATAGTTCACTCAAGCGAATTAACCTGGAATTCAATTCTGCCTTATTTTCTCTTGAGCTGATCAATCTCGCTTAAGCGAATTCCTTCAATTTGCTCTCTAGATTTATTTTGCTCAATAGGAAGTAGATTCGCTCAGGTGAAGCTTGCCTCTGATGTTCAAAACCTTGAATGCCTTGATTCGCTTGAGCGATTCTGTTACTCGCTCAAGCAAATTCACCAAATTTAGATTTTTCTTGGCCTAAGTTGGGGAATTTGCCTTTGAATTTCTTCCTTATTTTCTTCCTCATCCTTTTCACCTAAAATTATACAAAATTTAGGATAAGAAACGCATATTTACATAAACTGTGTTAAACAATATCTGGATTTCAAATTTTATCAAATACAATACACAAAAAAGTCTAGATACAGTAGCATTTTATCAAAATCATACCCAAATAACACAAAAAATATACACAATTTGGCCATTTATCATCACGCCATAGTCGGGTGCCTTTATTTATGTTTAGTAGGACATGATTGGATAATTGGATTATCTAAGTATAACTTATTAAGTTTTATTCAAATAGACATTTTTCAATTGTATTAGAATAGCCTAAAGGTATGAATAGTCTAAAACGCGTTCTAATAAGCAACACTCATCAATGCTAGTTTCAATAAAGTGTAAGTTCTACCAAAGCAGGGTGCTTTTATTGATATTAGTAAAGGATGATGGATAATTAGATTATTGATAAGTCTTGAAAAGACTTATGTATTTAGTAGTATTTAACTCTATTTTAGGAAGAAGATTAATATTAATTATCAATTTAATGAGTATTTAGAAGATAATTACCAATTGAGCAAAATAAATATTTGTGTATTATTTTAGCAATTACATGCCTAAATAAGCATAAATGGATAATATTTTAGAAAAAAGTAATTGTAGATTTATGATGTATCTTAGCGTACTAACGGTTACTCTGAGCGTGCCTACATTAGGATGTATTTTTAGTTTTACAGGATTCCAGAAAGTCAGCTTGCCCACGGTTACCCTGAGCGTGCCAACATTGAGAAAAAAAGAAGAGTCCAAGACAAGACATGAAGTCAGTGTGTCTACGTTGACAATGAGCGTACTTACATAAGTCTTAGAAAGAATTCAAAGAGTTCAACATATCCACACCCAGAGGTTACGCTGAAGAAATCCATGACAGGGTCTAAGGCAGAAAGTCAGTGTGCCTATGTTGACCTTAAGCGCTCTTATGCTCAGATAAGGATTGAAGGAATTATCTAACACAATAGCCATGCCTGCCAACGCTTGGATTTCAGCGTGCTCACGTGCAGGAGCATTATTTAGATGCATCCAATATAAGACCAGCGTGGCAAAGCTAGCCTTGAAACGTGCCTACGCGCAAGTAATAATCCAAACTAACTTTCCAGCCAAAAAACCAGCGTACTGACGCTGGTTTCCAACGTATTCATGCGTAGTTGAAAGTTAAGATATATTTCCCATGTAGGGACGTACTAATGTTGGTTTCTACCATGGTTACGCGTGGTTACGAGAGAGGAATTGAAATATTTGAAAATCTGTTGTATGTCCGTAATTTAAGTTGCCATATTTACTTGTAAGCCATTTGGGGCATGTTTATAATTATTTTTAGTTAGTAAGTTAGTTGAAACCTAAGGTTATATATATATATTTAGCTCTTTGTAATTAACACACGGATTATTAATCAGATTCATTCTTAGATTCCACTCTCTCTACACTTTTATTTTCCTAAATTCTCTCATTTCCCTCTATGGCTACCACTTCTACAAACACTTCTATGCTTCCCATGGGTTGCTAAACCCCTAGGGTTGGGGTTGCTGAAGGTTCAATGAATTCCTAACTCAACATTGAGTTAGATTTCAATTGAATGCATGTGAAGAACAAGCAAGGAAGTTAAAATTCATTGCTGGATTGAAGAATCCAAAGTAATCTCAAGTTCTACTCTAGAGAGAAATCATGGCTTAGGACTCAAGTAAGTCCTTGCCACTTAGTTAATTCAGGCCTACACTTTCGGTGAATAACTAGGGTTCAACTCTTAATTTCGTAATTGGTTCCTTTATAGTTGAATACCTAAGGAATTAGGGTTTAAATGCAAGGAATTAGTGTTAACCACCTAAGGGATTAGAGGTTAATCATCTGTGAAACCTATCACATGTTTTGCTACTGGAATTACACCTCAATTGAATGATTTAGAATGCAATTGAATACTGAGGTGATCCTAACCTGCTTTCATTCTTTGTGTTACAACTTTAACTCTGTGCATGTTATTGGAAAATACAAAAATATCAATTTTAACAAAAGCAAAAATACTATGAATTCTTTCTTAAATTGGCTTGGTTCAACTAGTATTAGTCCTTGATTGTGGTAATTGCCTCAATCCCTATGGGATGATCAAATATACTAAATTTTAACGATTGTTGCACTTGCCATAAATTCCACCACCTCGATGAGAATGCATTAAGTTAATGGCGCCGTTGCCGGGGATTGTTGAGTAATATCAACAATCCTTGGACTGGTACTAGACTGAACATTTTCATTCTGTTGATTAGATGTTAGCTTGTTGTTTTGTGTTAGTACATTTAATTCTTATGTAATTATTGTTAGTAGTTGTTGCTTGAGTAGAGTGTATGAAGTTGTAGAACAAGGGAGAACCACTATTCTTTGATCTGAATATAAGTCTGTTAGAAAGAAAGTTAAGAAAAGAGAAAAAACTTAAAGAACAACAAGAAATGGAACATATGAGGATTACATTAGGTGATTACTCCAGGCCTACTAATGAAAGATCATAATCTAGCATCCTTAGGCCATCAATTGTAACAAATAACTTTGAGCTAAAACCTGCTTTGTTATAATTGATAAGGAATGAACAATTTGAAAGAAGTGACATAGAAGATCCAAATTTACACTTGGCCGATTTCCTCCAAATTTGTGATACAATAAAAATGAATGGCGTTCTCGATGAGGCAATCCGGCTGAGATTGTTCCCCTTTTCTCTTTGGGATAGAGCCAAAGCCTGGTTGCAAAGTCAACCAAGAGGCAGTATATCCACTTGGGAGGACCTTGCTAGAAAATTTTTGATAAAATACTTCCCTCCTTCCAAATATGTTAAGTTGAACGCTGAGATCACTTGTTTGCAGCAGAGAGAGGGGGAATCTCTAATGGAAGCATGTGATAAGGAAATGTCCTCACCATCAAATTCCTGAAGTGTAGCAAGTTAGTATTTTTTTAATGGAGTCAGACCAGCCACTAAAGTGTTAATAGATGAATAAGTTAGAGGTTCTCTAACTACAAAAACTGTAGAGGAAGCAATAGAATTAATAGATGTTATGGCTTCCAATGAATACCTGGTTAGTGAAAGGAACCATATGCCTAAGAGAGGTATAATGGAGTTAGAAACCCAAGATGTTTATCTTGCTCAAAGCAAGCTAATGACTCAGGCTTTGGAGAAATTAAGTGTGCAAATTTCTGAACTCCAAAAGCCAAATCAGGTTTATATGCTTTTGTGATTTCTGTGGTGGAGATCATGAAAATGGGATGTGTGACTCTAATGGCCAAATAGAACAAGCTAATTACATGGGCCAACAATTTTAAAGGAATTACCCCTCTAATTCCTTTAATCCTAATTATAGGAACCATCCTAATTTTTCATGGCAAAAAGAGCCTCACTTAAATTAAAATATGTCACAAGGCCAACCACCACAATAATTCACAATTAAATCATAATTCCCCCCTCAATCTGTGAAAGAAAAGTCTGAACTTAAGGGTGTACTTGCTCAGTTCATTCAAGCCACTTAAGGTAGTTTTAAAAACCAAGAGTCATCCATCGAAAACTTAGAAATTCAGGTTAGACAATTATCTAAACAACTAGCTGAGAGGCAAATATGAAATTTCCTAGGAGATACTGAGGTTAATCTTAGAGAACAATGTAAGGCAATAATGACAAGGAATGGGAAGACCTTGGTTGCTCCTACTCTAAAGTCAATCAACATAGAAAAAGAAAAAGAGAGTGAGGAAGAAAAAGAAAAATAAAAATGAAGAAGAGAAAGAATTGGAAATAGAAAAACAAGTCCTACAAAAGAAAAAGAAAAAAATAGACATTGAAATAGAGGAGGCTTTTAAGCTAACTCCTAAAAAACTAAAACAAGCTCATTTTCCTCAAAGGTTCAAAAAGCAAATTAAGGAGCAAAAATTTGCTAAGTTTCTAGATGTATTCAAAAAGCTCCACATAAACATCCCTTTTGTTGAGGCATTGCAAGGAATGCCATCTTATGCAAAATTTATGAAATAGTTATTATCTAAAAAGAGAAATTTAAAGGGGATGAAATGATTGCTCTCACTCAAGAGTGTAGTGCAATCATTCAAAAGAAAATCCCTCAAAAGCTAGAAGATCCAGGATCTTTTACAATACCTTATGTAATAGGGGATGTTTATGTAGGTAGTGCTCTATGTGATCTAGGAGCTAGTATTAATCTCATGCCCCCTATCTTTGATAAGGAAATTAGGAGTTAGTGACTTGCAACCAACTCGCATGTCTTTGTAGTTGGCTGATAGGTCTATTAAATACCCTCATGGCATACTAGAAGATCTTTTGGTTAAAGTTGATAAGTTCATCTTCCCAGCAGACTTTGTAGTCTTAGATATGGAGGCTGATAAGGATATTCCCTTAATCTTAGGGAGACCATTCTTAGCTACTAGTAAAGCTCTCATCTTTAATATCTTCAATTCCATGAAACATCCAACTGAGAAGATGGATTATTTCATGCTTGAAGAGATCCTAGACTATAAGATTCCTAAATTGTTAAAAGTTGAAAATAAAGCTTTACAAGTTTCCTAGAGAATGATTTCAACTTCGATGATGAGGAGTGGAATGACTCTGAAATTGAAATGATGAGCCTACATGAGAAGGATACAACAGGATAAAGAATTAAAGAATTAGAAAAAGAATTAAAAGAAGTCTTAGAGGAGAAGAGCAATGAGGTGATAGAAGAGAAACATGAACTTAAGCCTCTACTTTCTCATTTAAGATATTCCTTCTGAGGAGAAAATGACTCACATCCTATAATCATCAGTGCTGAGTTGAATGATGAGGATGTTAGCAAATTGGTGAAGGTTTTGATTGAATTTAAGTTTGCGATTGGCTAGAACATCTCTAATTTAAAGAGGATTAGTCCATCATTCTGTATGCATAAAATCTTGATGGAAGATAATTATTCCCCTGTTGTCTAGCCACAAAGAAGGCTTAATCCTATAGAAGTAGTAAGAAAGGAAGTAGTCAAACTCTTAGATGCAGGTATCATATATCCAATCTTAGACAGTGCTTGGATAAGTCCAGTCCAATTAGTGCCTAAGAAAAGAGGTATGACCATAGTAAAAAATGAAAATGGTGAAGTCATTTTAACTAGGACTACCACAGGATGGTGAATGTGTATAGATTACAGGCGGTTGAATGACTTAACCAGGAAAGATCACTCCCTTTGCCCTTTATTGATCATATGTTAGAGAGACTAAGTGGACATGAGTTTTATTGCTTCCTTGATGGCTATTCTAGATACAACTAAATTATGGTTGATCCAAAAGATTAAGAAAAGACTACTTTCACTTGCCCCTATGGTATTTTTTTCTTATAGGCGCATCCCATTTGGGTTGTGCAATACACCAGCCACCTTTTAAAGGTTCATGTTAGCCATATTTAGGGAAATGATAGAGAAGTTTATTGAAGTCTTCATGGATGACTTCTCAGTATGATGTTTGTCTCAACAACCTTGCTAAGGTGCTGAAGAGATGCCAAGAAACGAATCTAATACTCAACTGGGAAAAATGCCATTTTATGGTAAGAGGGGGGATTGTTCTTGGCCATAAAATCTTAGCTGAGGGTATAGCAGTAGATAGGGCTAAAATGAAATGATAGAGAAACTTCCCCCTCCTATCAATGTGAAAGGAGTGAGGAGTTTCTTAGGTTCTGCTGGATTCTACCGTAGGTTCATAAAAGATTTTTCCAAGGTTGCAAAGCCATTGTTAGATATATTAGTGAAGGATGCTCCTTTTATTTTCAATGAACAATGTACTTTGGCTTTTACAACCTTGAAACAAAAATTGACTACAGCCCTAGTTCTAGTAGCACTAGATTGGTCCTTACCATTTGAATTGATGTGTGATGCAAGTGACTTTGCTGTTGGGGCTATGCCAGTCAGCAAAAGGATAAATTGACCCATGTCATCTATTATGTGAGCAAGGTCCTGAATGAGAATCAAATTAATTACACCACCAGTGAAAAAGAAATGCTTGTTATGGTGTATACATTTGACAAGTTTAGGGTATACTTGATTGGTGCTAAGGTTATTGTCTACACAGACCATGTAGCACTCAAGTACTTGCTTGCAAAGAAAGAGTCCAAACTAAGACTGATCAGATGGGTTCTCTTATTACAGGAATTTGATTTAGAAATTAGAGATAAGAAAGGAATAGAGAACTCAATGGCTGATTAGCTATCTCGTCTGGAAGGAGACTCTAAAAATATTTTGATTAAAGAAAAGTTTGCTCACATGGCCAACTTCAAAAGTGCAGCTGTTGTTCCTAAAGGGTGGACATCTCAAATGAAGAAAAATAATTTTCATGACAGCAAAAGTTTCCTTTGGGATGATCCATTCCTTTATAAGATAGGTATGGATGGAGTCATTAGAAAATGTGTTCCTGAATTTGAACAAGAGAAACTTCTTTGGCACTACCATGACTCCTTATATAGAGGACATCGTGCTTCTTCAAGAAACACCGCCAAAGTGCTTCAAAGTGGCTTTTATTGGCTAACTCTTTTTTAGGATTCCAAGAATTATGTTCAAAGGTGTGATAAATGCCAAAGAAGTGGAGGCCTTTCTACTAAAGCTAGTATGCCTAAAGTCTTTCTCTAATGAATACATCCTAGTGGCAGTAGATTATGTCTCAAAGTAGGTTGAAGCCATCCCCAACAGAACCAATAATGCACAAGTTGTGTTGAGGTTAATTAAGAAAAACATCTTCTCTAGGCATGGAGTTCCAAGGGTTATTATCAGTGATAGAGGGTCTTACTTTTGTAATAAGCTGATGTAAAAGGCCCTTAAACACTATGAGGTACTCCATAAAGTTTCCACTCCATATCATCAACAGACTTGTGCACAAGTGGAACTTTCAAACAGAGAAATTAAAAGAATCATAGAAAAGGTTGTAGGGGAGTCTAAGAGGGATTGGTCTGTAAAATTAGATGATGCATTGTGGGCTTACCGCACTACCTTTAAGATTCCAATTGGCATGTCCCCTTACCAGCTTGTGTATGGTAAAACATGTTATCTTCCTGTGGAGTTGGAATACAAGGCTTGGTGGCCATGAAGCTCTTAATATGGAATTTACTCAATCTCAAGAGGAAAGAGTCTTGAAACTTTATGAACTTGATGAGTTTAGATTGAGAGCTTATCAAAGTGCCTCTTTGTATAAAGAAAGAACAAAAAGGTGGTATGATAAGTGGATAAATAGAAAAGAGTTTCAGAAAGGGGATATGGTCCTATTATTTAACTCTAGACTAAAACTTTTTCAAGGCAAACTATAATCAAAATGGTCTGGTCCTTTTATCATAACTGAGGTATTCCCTCATGGGGCTATTGAGGTCAAGGAACCAGACTCTGACAGGACTTTTAAGGTCAATGGTCAGAGACTCAAACTCTACTATGGAGGGGAGGTTGAGAGGCAAAAATCCTCTATTGAGCTGCATGCACGTTCTTAGGTGCTAAATCGTCAAGCTAGTAACGTTAAAGAAGCGCTTAAGGGAGGCAACCCTTTTGTTCATTTTGGCATATTTAATGATAATAAAAAAAAAGAAGAAAAAATAAGGGAAGAAAGGATTGTAAGTAAATAAAGTGTTGATTATTTTTAAGGAAACATGAACTAAGTGTGTCCACGCTCAGCTCCAGCGTGCCTATGTGCGTGTCATGGCTTAGTAATAAAAAAGAGAATCAGTAATGGGCGTCCTTACACTAAGGCAGAGCATACCCACATTGACTTTCTGGAACTGAAGTGTGTGAGCTAAGCCACCAGCGTGTTAAGGCAGGTGAAGGGCGTACTTATACTTTTTCTCTATAGCTTCTCTTGAATAAAATCAGAAGAAAAGCATGCTTATGCTTAGAATAAGCGCTCCTACATGCATGGGAATTTTTACTGTAGAAGATTCACCAGTGTCCTGGCGTGCTTACGCCTATACGAGCGTGATTACACGTCAAAGATATTTGTTCACTTTAGTTTTATAATAATGAGCATCTCTACGCTTAACTCCTTGCATCGCAACGTGTAGGAGATTTAAATAGTTATGGTTCAGCGTACTTATGCTGCTCAATAAGTGTTCCTACGCCCAATGCAGAAAGTGCCCATTTGGCACTGTTCATTCTGATAAGCGTGCCTACGCTTATGTTAAGAACCTTTACACTCATGTTCTAGTTTTTCTTCTGAAATAAGCGTGCCTACGTATGTCTTGAAATAAATAAATAGGTTAGGGATAAGGCGTGATTACGCTTTAGGAAAGTGTACCTGTGTGTAGAATTCATACAATCAGGGGTGTTTTTATTAGTTGAGCATTCTTACGCTTATTTCAAGGGCGCTCCTACACGTATCTAACCCATACATCCAAAGGGGCTATCAGGGTTTCAGCGTGTCTACATGCAAGATTTGCGTACCTATATGTATTTCAAATTCATATTGAAAATAAAAATAATGAGTGAGCGTGCTTACGCTCATCTCCAAGCGTGCTTACACGCATAAGGAAAAGCCAGTTCAATATTAGAGTATGGTTACGCTTTACAAGGGCGTGGTTACGCTCATGTCAGTCTATATAAATTTTAGTTTTAGTGTACCCAAACCCTAATTTTGTGCTTTGACGCTTGGAGAAAGCAGTTTTGGAAACCAAAAGTTACACCCCTATAGATTCTTGTACTGGTAATGTTCTTTTATCTTTAATTTCATTTATTGCATATTTTGAATTCCAAAAATCATGACTGTTAATTCTGAGTTTCCATCTTGCCTTTTCATTTTTGTATTTCTCACTTCATCTTATTTCAAGTACTATATATAATGGTGCTATCTCATTGCAATGACATCTAGACTAACTCGGGTGATTAAGAAAATGTAAAAAGAAATAGAAATGACAGGAGCAGGAGAGTCTCAGAGAGAAAAAGGAAAGGGGTTGATACTTCAAGCAACCTTGTTTCTCCCCCATAGAAAAAATGAAAAACAAAGAGGGGAGGGGAGTGAAACGTTCCAAGAGACAAGAAGATTTCTCATTGGAAGAGGTTTCCTGATTTGATTGTTGCTCAAGACTATGATAGGAATTTCAAGGAAAGGGGAGTGATCAGAGATAGGACCATGGCATTAGAAGAAGAAGGATACCTTGATCCTACTTTTCGTACTGCGATGATGGCAAGAGGGTGGTTGTACTTCAACCAAAGTTTGGGCCATGGCTACCATGAACTCACTAGGGAGTTCTATGCCAATTCGAGGGCAACCGATGATAAAGAGGATGTGCCATATTCCTCTTACTTGAAAGGTAACTATATTCCCTTGTCTGGAGAAATTCTCAATGACATACTGCAAGTGCCCATTGTAGATGAAGAATGCTAGTACACTAGGATCTTGAGTGGATTTAATTGGGAGGATAATGCGGACTTGAGGAAGGATGTTCTTGAAGTTTATTGTGAAAGAGGTGCTACATATGAAACCACAGTGGGGTGGTGCTTCTAAGTTTATGAAAAAAAGTAAGTTAAATGATTTACCCCGCCCGTGGTGCCATTATCTTTTGTCTCTTTTACAACCTGTTATGCATTCTACTAAAATGGTGATAAAACAGTTAATGTTAATTTATTGTTTGATGAAAGATTTATTTGTTAACTTGGGTGAGTTGATCCTCTTTGAGATGGTAAGAGTAAATGACAAACATGCTCAGTTCCCCTACTACTCTATCATTTCTTTACTTGCAAACAAGAATGGTGTAAGATTGCAGGATCATGAACTTACAAAGGTAAAGCCTAAAAAGACTATGGACCCTGCCTGGGTGAGAGAAAGGATTGACCACTTCCTTGCTCCAAAGCCAAGGCGTCCCAAATAGAAGGATAACCAACCATCTTCGTCACGATCTTTTGCACCATAATTTTCTCTGATGATGCGTGAACTGCAAGCGATCAAGAAGATACAATTGGGAATATATGATCTGATCCTTTGCATGATGGGATGATCAGAAAGATTGCCACTGCCATGCATCTAGATCCCAATGAAGAGATGGGGGTCCCTACTGACAAAGACCTATGGTTGGCGTCAATAGGATTCACTATTCCCTCTGAGGATACATCTTTGGACACTAAGTTTCCAAACCCTAAAGATGATCCCATGGTGGATGCAGATGATGAAGATCAGTCCCAACATGATGAACAAGATGATGAGTAGTGACAGGGTTGTTTTTGTTTAAAACTTTCAGTTGTAATGATTATTATTTTTGGTTTTTCTCTATAGTTTGAGACAATTTTTCTTTTATGATATTCAATTTTCATGTTGGTTTGTTTATTTGTATTCTTGCTTTGAATTATTATTCTTGTGGTTGTTTGTTTATTTCATTTCATTTCATTTGTAATTGCGTGGTTTTTCACTTAGCATAAAGCTTTATCATCACAGCGTCATAGGTAAAACAAATAAAGGGAAGTACTCTATCCTTTTTCTCTTTGAAAATTGGAATATAATTGAAACATGCTTTCTTTCCTTTGTGTAAAAAGAAATTATAAGGAAACAACACAAGGCATTTCCATCCCTAAATGATGAGATAAGTTGTCTTGAGCCATGCTAGATTATGAATATTTGCCGATTTTGTTGGAAATATCTTGCTATGCTTATCATGATTTGACTATAAGGTACTTGTGATTGTAACATCCCCATTTTAATAAAAAGGAACCGGGCAAAATAAAGCCATTTTAAAAATGATAATTCAGGAGAAGAATCTGTTCACTAATTACACTTAACTTAATTAATTAAAAGGTGTGAGAAGATTAACGTTGGAAGGTGCTGATGGGACAGGATGGCATGGGCAAGACTACTGCCTCACGTTTCCCCACCCCACCTACCTGTTCTTCGTGCATGTGTTTATATTGGGTGGTGGCCCCTTGCCCTTTCACTCTCGGGAAAAACCCCCTCTGCGGACTCCCTTTTTCTCCCTTCTTCTCTTCTCTCTTACTCTTATCTTCTCCTTCTCTGCTCTCTATTCCATACCCTACTTCAGAGAGCCAAGGTGAAGGTACTGCAGTGGAGTCAGAGCTCCCTCATGCGAGTAGAGGACGGGTGTCAAAACAGAAGCAAAAACAGCCCTGTACCACTCGTGGAAAACAACAGTGTTCCAGAGGAAGCGCCGAGTGAAGCAACAAGGGAGAGAACCAGCACCCCAAATAGAAGAATCTCTCGGAGTCTCACAGTTGGTCGGGGGAGTACCTTACATGTTAAATGCATGGGTTACGAACGGGTTTGGAAGACATTGATAATTGTGGGACTGTATTCTGTTGCACGATATACTTGCATGTAGAATATCCGAGTGCATGATAAGTGAGAGTGAGTGTTGCATGTTATCATCGTCCTTGAGGATGCATACCTTACCATAGAGCCCGATTGCATGTCATGCTGTGTTGATGGGAATGCTTATTGAATCTATTCGTGTTTATAGGGATGCATGCGTTGATTAAGTTCTGACACTGTCATATACCGATTGCATGTTGTGCTATGTTGATTTGAAATGCTTGTGTGAACCTGTTGATCTTCATATAGATGCATGCGTTGATTTAAGTTCTGATACTATTGTAAAGCAAGTGTATGTTATACTTGAGTTGATGAAAATGCTCATAGAAGCTTAATATTGATTGACATCGATTGCGTTGGACTCATATGTTGTTAATGGAACTATGATGATGATTGCATGAAGGTTGTATGTGTTAGATTAACATGCAGAGTCCTAAAAATGTGTATTAACGACTGCATATGAAATACGTGTGGTTGAATAGAGGTTGTGTGCACGAATTCAATGTTGTGTGATGAATCCGCGTGTGGCGCATAGGATGCGGTTGTGCTGAGAGCACGTAGTGTGGGACACTCCCATCGGTTATTCAGCGTGGGACGCTGCATAATCCTTGAGTGGGACTCAAGGTAGCCCTTGAGTGGGACTGGGGCTGCCTGTGAACACCTCCGTTGGCGCTGAGAGCGTTGGTGTCACCTGTGGGCAAACGGTTAGGTACCCGTAAAACGGCCAAGCAGCTGGGAGCTGAACGGTAGCCGAGAGCTATGTACAAAAGGCTGAGAGCCTACGTTGCAACGTTAGAACCGATTACACACGTATGCGGAACCGAGTGAATAATCTGTGCATATATGGCTACCGATGTTATGTGGAATTAATTATGCATGTGATGATGTTAGTGAAGTGGTATTTACTTGTGAATGAGTGCGTTATTCCGTGTGCATGTGCTATAATTGCTGACTGAAACCTGCTCCATGAATGTATAATATGTTGTTGAGGAATTGTGAATACATTTATACCCGAGTGAGAATTGTGTATTCCGATTGATAAATGTTATGTAGAAATATCCTGACTCAAGGACCCTTAGCATTGTGTCACCGACTGTGGAGTGTTAATATTATTGAGTTGACGTAGGATTGTGTGTATGTATGGGTATATGTTGTTGTATGAACGTGAAGTAACCTGAATCGGTATCTATCATTTAAAATTTAAGATGCTCACCCCTGCAGTTGTAATTTTTCAGTGAACATCTCTCGAGATGAGGATCAGAGGAAGAGTTGAAATGCTGGGCGAAGTGCTGATGCACTATGGAAGCTTTATGACTCTGTATATGCTGTGTATAATGTTTGGAGTAAGCCTTGGCCGGCTCGTGTTTTGTTAATAGCCCCTTTTAGACAGAATTGAATCCCTCGGAATGGGGACGGGGCAACGTGGTTGTAAATTTGATACATATATATGCCTATGTTTATGCCATATTGCATGTCTATTTATTCTAGGTGATGTCTGGGTAATTTATATGAAGATATGCGTATTAATACTTTTCGATGGGGAGGACTCATGTAATTCCGAGTGAGGATTCGTGTGGAAGGTTGTCCCGAACAGCGAGTTGTTAGGATTTGAAGATGAGAGCCTAGATAAGTTTTCCGAGTGTTAATTGCTAGGATTTTCCCCCGAGCGTCAAATAATCAACGATATCCGAGTGAGAAGTTGCCGAGTGAAGATTTCCCAGCTGGAGAGTGACACCTTAGAATTTAAGGGGGGCCCTACTGCAGAGAATTGATAGTGATAGAAGAATCCGAGCGAACCTTGACTTAGTGGGAAAAATAGAACGGAGAATAATATGGATACCGAGTGGATGGGACAGTTCGATGCCGAGTGAGAGTATGTATAAATCCCGTGTGAGGATGGTTTTGCCGAGTGGAAATTATAAGTGAAACCCGAGTGAGGAAGAGTTAGTATTCCCGAGTGAAAACCCTGAGCGATCCTCTCTTGAGAAAGAAGTTAGTGTAAGTGGGTTAGAATGGAATGGATTCCGAGCGTAAGATATTCATAATCCGAGTGAGTTAGCTGTCATTTTTCGAGTGTATGAGTGAAGGATGACTCTGGGGCCGAGTGTCTACTTAGCCGTGTGTGGCTCCTCATTCCAGCGAGCAAGGTACTCGCTCCAGCGAGTGCGGTTTTTGGAAGGCTTGTGATGGCCTCGCTTAGGCGGAGTCATACCTCGCCCGAGCGACTAGGACGGTTCGCCCAAGCGTGTGGGATCGCGCTAAAGCGAGTAGATGTTATTGAGGAACTCCGCCTAAATACCTCTCTCTTCCGTGGTTGCATTATCCTGTCTCGCTCGGTGGTGTTGGACCCCGCTTGAGCGAATGGACGTTGTGGTGGACTTCGCCCAGGCGTTGTCATGCTTCGCTGAACTGGGTGGAGTTGGTTCATGTTCCATTCCTGCCGCAGGTAGCCATACATGTGTGTGTTCCTTAACTTCCACTCGCCTTCCTCTTCTTTTCTATGCCATCTGATCAGTGGTGGTTTTTGTGAAAAACTTTTTCTGTGTTTGGGTTAATTAATTATTAAAAATAAGGGTGTTACATTTTGGTATCAGAGCAGACCGAAAGGTCCAAGGCCAAGGTATGCTTACCGAGTGTAAGCGGTTGTGTGTTTTCTGACTAAATGGTCGTAATTGTTGTGATGTTAGTTGAACCTGATTGATATTGGCTTGTGGATAGGAGGTTGTTTCCCCTCCTAATCCGACTGATTGCATAACATATAGGGATAGCATGATGTGCTAGGTCATTGAACACTAGGCTGAAACCCGAACAGTATGAGTGACTCGGTATACTTATCCTTGAATGTTGATTTCAGGATAAGGGATGACGCATCGCCAAAGCATGGAGGCTATAGCCACAGCATTCCAACGCTTTGCAGACATGTTTGAGAGGCAGGGCCAACCTCGAGTTGAGGAGGGCCAAGTGCTGGACCGCTTCCTGAAGAGGAAACCGAGTGAATTTCTAGGAGGACGGAACCCTGAGGTAGCCTTTAAATGGACTCAGCAGCTGGAGAGAATTTTCGGAGGTCTTCGTTGTACCGAGGCCCAAAAGGTGGAATGTGCAGTGTATATGCTGCGAGATGAAGCGGAGAACTGGTGGAAGATAGCCAGAAGCCGATTCCCTGATGATGATGCTCAGCTGACATGGAACGATTTTAAGACATGCTTCTTAGAGAAGTACTTCCCCGACACAGTGAGGAGTCGGAAGCAGTTTGAGTTTATGGAGTTGAAACAAGGCTCCATGACTGTGGAAGAATACGCGACAAGATTCGAGGAATTGTGCCTATTCTACCCACCCTTCCAACAACCTGGAATGGAGAGCTCCAAGTGCCTTAAGTTTGAGAATGGATTAAGATCAGATGTTAAGAGGGCCTGCAGATACCATGAGATACGGAGTTTCCCTGCATTGGTGAATAAATGTAGGATATTTGAGGAAGATGACAAGGCCCATTCGGGCCAGAGCAGCAGAACCCACCATTCCTTGAGGCCCCAACAATCTCGCTTCAAGAAGCCGAGCAACGTTGGCAGGAACAAGTCTTTTTCCAGATTTGGGGGTCGGAACCAACCTGAAAGACGACCAGTGGTAGGAGACGGAAGATGTTTCAAGTGTGGAGGAAGTCACTATGCTAGAGACTGCAAGGACGATGGTGAAGTGGTGTGCTTTCACTGTAATAAGAGAGGACACATTCGCCCCGATTGCCCCCAACTCCGCCAAGCAAACACCAGTGTACGTCAAGGAGGATTCCAAGAGAGAAACCGAGTGAATGATAACCCACGACCTGGTGGCAGAGGAAACAGAGCCAGAGGAAACATGATGCTTGCTCCAAATAACCGAGAGAGGAATACCGACCAACCAACAGCGGGGAGAGTTTACACCATCAACGCAAAGGACGTTACACAAGCAAATGATCTAGTACAATGTAAGTGCTCACTCGGTAGACATACACTTAATGTTGTTTTCAATTCTGGAGCTACCCATTCTTTTATAGCTGATGAGTGTGTAGAGCATTTAAAGTTACCAACTGTGTTTATGGATCGGACTTTGGAAGTGGCCAATCCGACTGGCCCTAAGGTGTTGACATCGTCAATGTGCAAGGATGTAACGTTTGTGTTGTGTGGTCGGAGTTTCACTTTTGATTTGGTATGCATACCTTTAAAGGGCCTTGATGTTGTACACGGAATCGATTGGCTTTCAGCCAACAAAGTGTTAGTGGATTGTAGAAACTGAAGCATAATCTTCCCGAGGCAGCACAATGATGCTTTGTCTAACTGAGGGTGAGAGTAAAGTCCGAGTGAACGAAATTCCGATTGTCTGTGAATTCCCTAAAGTGTTCCCTAAAGATGTACCAAGTGTCCCTCCCAATAGAGAAGTCGAGTTCTCTATAGACTTGATCCCTGGAGCCGAGCCGGTCTCCAGTGCACCCTATAGAATGTCCCCAACTGAACTGGCTGAGCTGAAGAAGCAAGTGGACGAATTACTCGGAAAACAATTCATTAGACCGAGTGTATCACCGTGGGGCGCACCTGTGCTGCTTGTTAAGAAGAAGGATGGCAGCATGAGACTTTGTATAGATTACCGACAACTAAACAAACTCATAATTAAGAATCGGTACCCGTTACCCAGAATTGATGATTTAATTGACCAACTGCGTGGAGCCTCAGTCTTCTCGAAAATCGACCTACGATCGGGATATCACCAAATCCGAGTGAAGGACTCGGATATCCCAAAAACTGCCTTTAGGACTCGGTATGGCCACTACGAGTATGTAGTGATGCCGTTTGTAACATCCCAGTTTTGAAACTAAATGCCAAATGAAGAATAAACCATTAAGACTTGATCTCAAATAGAAAATAACTGTTAATTATATATAACCAAGTAGATTTAAGCCATTAGAATATGAAAAATGGTGGTGATCAAGGGATGGGGTGGAGTGCACGTGGCTGCTGAGCACACACTCTCCCATCCCACTCTTCTCTTACTTGTGCGCATGTATATATATATATAAAACGTAAGCCTATGGGGATGAACACACTCACTATTCCTTCAGACTCCTTCCTCCGTCACCTCATCCTCTACTTTTCTCTCTTCGTCTCCATCCTCCTTCTTCCCCTATCTTACTCTTCGCTCCTGGAGATCTTGATTTCAGTACTGGAGAACGGACCACACTCCATCCCAGAATCAGGCGCAGGATACGACGGAGTCAAGGAAGACCGGACGAACCAGGAGAAGGACATCGGACCCAACAACAAGAACGGAAAGGTTTCAGAGGTTCTTCTAAAGGTAGGGGGCGCTTTGCATGTCAAGTGTATGGCTTATGACCGGGTCCCGAATGCTTGTTTTAATGTAATATGTTATGAAATGTGTAGATCAATGCATGGAGATTTACTGATGGTGCATGCAAGTGGTGAGGGTTGTGTGACTTGGTTTACGAGTGCCTGCTATTACTTCTGTGATGCCTGTTGTTAAAATCTAAGTTGTTAAGTGAATGTGTGTGTGTTCCCATTATTCCCTAATGCATGAGATATGAATTGATGCGTGATTTCCAGTTTGAATGCCGTGTGGAAAGGTATGCTGACTCTGTTAAAAATGTTAAATGGATGCACTGTAACGTGGTTGCCTATGCTTGCTGTTGTGAACTATTATGTTAAAAGCAGGTGTTGTTGTAATGGAATGTGGGATTCCGAATGGATCCGAATGCCATGTGAGGGATCGGTTGTGACCCATTGATGGCTGTGTGAAACGTGTCTGGTAAGCTTAGGCATTGTTGTGAATTTGCATGAGATTGCATATGTGAGGTGATTCCCAGATGCCTGACCAGTTCCATGAGGACCCGTGGTAGCCGATGGAGCTAGAGTTGAGTCTCGAGACGTCATGGGGTGACCGGTGCCACACGGAAAGGGCTAGTGGACGGGGTCGGAAGGGCATCTGGAGTCGTATAGGACGAGCTTCAGTCAGGTTCTGGTTAGTTCCATGAGGACCCGTGGTAGCCAATGGAGCTAGAGTTGAGTCTCGAGACGTCACGGGGTGACCGGTGCCACACGGAAAGGGCTAGTGGACGAGGGACCGGGAAGGAATCTGTACTGAGCTGCTTGTCTTAAGTCGGATCCGCATGCATGAGTCTATGAGCATTGTTGTATGAGTCTATGAGCATTGTTGCATGAGTCGGTGGGCATTATTAGTAAGATTATTGTGAATCGCATGGATTAAATGAATTGGGTGAATCCTGACTGAATAAACCTATAGGTAATGATACTGTGCCCGAGTGCTGTGTGGTGCGGTGTTTGAGAATAAATGTCATTGTGCAAATTCCGATTGAATGATGCAGTCTGGCTCTTGTGTTGCTTGGCATTATATATGTATATGTATATTGTTATGAATTGAACCTGGTAGTTCGTATAATTGAAGACTGAGGTGAAGTCCGAGTCAATAGTTGTCATTTTATATGTAAAAGCTCACCCCTGCACCATTTTTTTCAGTACGTATGCAGGTTGAATTCTGAAGTGATGATAAGGTCTCAGGTCCGAGTGAGGGGTACTCCGCCCGCAAGTGTTTATTTTGTATGTGTCATGTTCGTCAGTTATAGCCTTGGCCGGCTCGTAATAACATTGTGGTGTAATGAACATGAACATATATATATATGCGTATAGGTAATTGTGTCATTGTAAACCGAGTACATGTTCATATATACATACAGGTATTATGTTGATAACAGAGGAATGAATGACGTTAAGGTAATGGGTATCCCGAGTGCATGATTCTGTACGTACAATATGTTGTATACGAGTGGTCACGTTATGGGTAGACCGAGGGACGCTGATGGTAAGAATACTACTCAATTGATGATCTCCGAGTGGACGTAGTTGGGGAGCCAACTCCGAGCGGAACTGAAAAAGGCTATGCCTTCTTGTTCGAACGATGATACCTCGATGAACTCTGAGTAAAATACCTTGGATGAACCTTGTCCATATTCGATGGAGAAACTACCTCGTGTCTGTGTTGGAGGGGCGTTGTGTTGACCTCGCTTAGGCGGTGTCATACCTCGCCCAAGTGGCTAGAATGGTTCGCCCAAGCACGTGGAACCATGCTGAAGCGAGCAGATATCAACGTGAGACTCCGCCTATGTACCTCCCTCTTCCGTTGTCGCATTATTATATCTCACTGGGCGGTGTTGGACATCGCCTGAGTAAGTGAACGTTGTGATGTAGTCCGCCCAGGCGTTGTCACAAATAGCTGAGTTGGGCGGAATAGGTTCTGGCCCCCCTTCCTCCATAAATTACTCCTGCATATGAACATCTCCCTTCTTCTTCCCTTGCCTGTCCTCCGCAGCTGAACGCCCAGCGTTCTCTGAGAAAAGGTCAGTCCGTAGGAACGAATAGACGCTAATGTAAGGTTTACTTGAAGAGGTTCACGTCGGATGTTGCATTGTCACACATCGTTTAGGCGGTGTGAGACAACGGTTGAGTGGGTCACCCTCGCCCTGGAGTCCGCCCAGGACAAACATACCCCGCCTAGCCAGGTAGGATGATTCGAACTCCGCCCTTCTACGAGTGCTGCGCGTGTGAATGTATTAATATCTTCCCCTTATCTATTTCCTCCTATTGAGTGACCAGTGTTACTCGAAGGAAAGCTTTCCTTGTGAAATCCCCTCCATCCACTGCTGCATTGCCATACTCCGCCTAGGCGGTATCAGACCTCGGTGTCGCGTAATCCGCCCAGACGCTGGCATTGCGTAATCCGCCCAGGTGCTGGTGTGTTACGATAAACCCAATGAGCCGGTTCCAGTCTTAGCCTTCTGTTGTTGCCTTATGCGTGTGGATGATCTCTCATTTCCCTTATTCTTCCTTGCACTCCGCCCTTTGCGTTATCCGGATGCCTTATAGTCTTTGGTTACTTAATTTTGGAAAAATTTTTCCCCGTATTGGTTTTTAGTTATTTTATTAATTTAGGGTGTTACACCGTTCGGTGTGACAAACACCCCTGCTGTCTTCATGAATTACATGAACAGCATATTCCACTCCTATTTAGACCGATTCGTAGTTGTCTTCATTGATGACATCCTAGTCTATTCTAAGACTTCCGAGGAGCATGAAGGACATCTCCGAGCAGTACTTCAAGTGTTGAAGGAGAAGCAGTTGTTTGCGAAGCTTTCAAAGTGCTAATTCTGGATGGATAAGGTCCACTTCCTCGGACATGTGATTTCCGAGCAAGGTGTCTCGGTGGATCCTTCGAAGGTGACAGCTGTAATGGCATGGGAGAAACCCAAGTCGGTCTCGGAGATAAGGAGTTTTATGGGCCTGGCAGGTTATTATAGAAGGTTCATTGAAGGTTTTTCTAAGCTGGCGTTACCACTAACTAAATTGACTCGGAAAAACATTCCCTTCGTGTGGAGTCCCGAGTGCGAGAGCAGCTTCCGAGAGCTGAAGAACAAGTTGACGACTGCTCCAGTGCTGGCATTACCCGACTTACAAGAGAGCTTTGTAGTTTATTGTGATGCATCAGGACTCGGTTTAGGATGCGTGCTCATGCAGAGAGACCGAGTGATAGCGTATGCCTCTCGGCAATTGAGACCTCACGAGCAGCATTATCCAACCCACGATTTGGAGTTGGCAGCTGTGGTGTTCGCACTAAAAATTTGGAGGCATTATTTGTACGGGTCCAGATTTGAAGTATACAGTGATCACAAGAGCCTCAAATACCTATTCGACCAAAAAGAGCTGAATATGAGGCAGAGGAGATGGATAGAATTCTTAAAGGACTACGATTTCGAGCTGAAATGCCATCCGGGTAAGGCAAATGTCATTACCGACGCGTTGAGTCGGAAATCCCTCCATATGGCAGCAATGATGGCAAGAGAAGTGGAGTTGTTGGAGCAGTTCTGAGACATGAACTTACATGTTGACACCCCCTCCTTTCGGAAAATAGCAATCGGTACATTAAGAATCGCCAATGAATTCCTGAAGTCCGTGTACGAGCAGCAGTAGTCAGACTCCTACTTGGCTGAGATGAAAGAGACGTAGGCCAAGGGAAAGGATTTGTCCTTAACCGAGGGATCAGATGGGATCTTCCGAGTGAAAAACAGAATATACGTGCCGAGTGAGAAAGAACTAAGGAGAATGGTGCTTGATGAAGCTCATAAGAGCCTCCTCAGTATTCACCCGGGTACCACGAAGATGTACCATGACCTGAGGAAACAGTTCTGGTGGCCCGGACTAAAGAGGAATGTGGCAGAATACGTGGCTCGGTGTATTACTTGTTAGAAATCAAAAGTGGAGCACCAGAAGCCGTACGGTGCAATGCAGCCCCTGGAGATTCCCATGTGGAAATGGGACTCGATTGCTATGGATTTTGTTATGGGATTGCCTAAAAACCGAGCGGGCCATGATGCGATTTGGGTCATTGTTGACCAACTAACGAAGAGTGCACACTTCCTGCCTGTGAACATGAAGTACCTGATGCCTAAGTTAGCTCGGATTTACATTAATGAGATTGTCCGACTGCACGGTATACCCACTTCTATCGTATCGGATAGGGACCCTAGGTTCACCTCCCGGTTTTAGACCAACCTGCACCAGGATATGGGCACTAAACTTTGGCTTAGTTCTGCCTACCACCCCCAATCGGATGGACAATCCGAGTGGACGATTCAAAGTTTAGAAGACTTATTAAGAGCGTGTGTGTTAGAGCACGGTGGAGATTGGGAGCAGTACCTCCCCTTGATTGAGTTTACGTACAATAACAGCCATCATAACAGCATTGGCATGGCACCCTACGAACCACTATATGGACGAAGATGCCGAACCCCACTTTGCTGGTCGGAAACGGGTGAGAGTCTGCTATTGGGACCAGACATTGTGAAGCAAACCACAGAGCAGATCCGAGTGATACAGGAAAAGATGAAGGCGTCTCAAGACAGGCAGAAGAGTTACCATGACAAACGCACCAAACCATTGGAGTTTTCAGTCGGAGACAGAGTGTTTTTGAGGACTTCTCCGAGTAAAGGAGTCGGACGAGCTTTGAAAGGTGGAAAGTTAAGCCCTCGATACATTGGACCTTATGAGGTGTTGGAACGAGTCGGCACCATGGCATACCGAATAGCATTACCGACCCACTTATCCCGATTGCACAACGTATTTCATGTGTCTCAACTAAGGAAGTATTTACATGACCCCAGCTCTGAACACCTATTTCAGCCCATCCACAAATGAAAAGAATTTTTAGAAAAAAAAAAAGAAGGGTTGACTCGGAAATGATCATTTCCGAGTGGAAGGACTCGGAACAGATCAAATCCGAGTGGAATATGCCACTGTTGAAGGGAAATCCGAGTAGAACTACTCAGAAATGATCAAAACCGAGTAGAACTACTCAGAAATGATCAAAACCGAGTAGAACTACTCAGAAATGATCAAAACCGAGTAGAACTACTCAGAAATGATCAAAACCGAGTAGAACTACTTAGAAATGATTGAAATCCGAGTAGAACTACTCAGAAATGATCAAAACCGAGTAGAACTACTCAGAAATGATTAAAACCGAGTAGAACTACTCAGAAATGATCAAAACTGAGTAGAACTACTCAGAAATGATTAAAACCGAGTAGAACTACTCAGAAATGATCAAAACCGAGTAGAACTACTCAGAAATGATTAAAACCGAGTAGAACTACTCAGAAATGATCAAAACTAAGTAGAACTACTCAGAAATGATCGAAAACCGAGTAACAATGAAGCATTTCCGAATGGAATAGGCTCCTGTTGGAGAATCCGAGCGGAATGACACATACATGCTCAAATCCGAGTAGAATTACTCAGAATGAATCAATTCCGAGTGGAAAGCTTCCCTGTCAGAGCCATTCCGAGTGAAGAAATTCAAATTTCTAATTCTGAGTGTGAAGAAGTTTATTTCCGAGCGAAAAATGGCCAAAATTCAAACTTCCGAGCCATTTCAATCGGTTCCGAGTCATTTTATACTCGGATTGTGGAGAGGAAGTGAAGGCCGACCCCTTTTCCACTCGGATTTGATTCCTAATGTGGTGGAAGGCTGACTTAGAGGGTGATCCGAGTGAGAATCACTCGGATTCCCATCATTTTTGCTCAGATTACTCCATTTTCACTGCCAGTGTGGATGAATACTGATTCGAAGGTGGATCCGAGCCATTCTCACTCGGATTCCCCATTTTTTTACTCGGATTCCATCATTTGCACTCGGATTCACACCATCCTCACTCGGATTCTATCATTTTTGCTCAGATTACTCCATTTTCACTCGGATTTACACATTTTCACTCGGATTTGACTGCCAGTGTGGATAAATACTGATTGGAAGGTGGATCCGAGCCATTCTCACTCGGATTACAGCATTTTAACTCGGATTTTCCACTCTTCTCACTCGGATTACAGCATTTTAACTCGGATTTCCACTCTCCTCACTCGGATTCACATGCTGACCTGGATTCCACCCCCAAAGTGGATCCAGGAATCCCGGAGGTGGCTGGCAGACAGGGGCGGAGGTGGAGGAATTAAAAATTCCCACCAGCCGTTGTCCCCCACTACCCAAACCGAGTGGAGGCCTGAGCTGGCATTCCACTCGGAAGTGGAGGCCTGAGCTGGCATTCCACTCGGAAGTGGAAGCCTGAGCTGGCATTCCACTCGGGCCAGCCTATAAATAGGATGGGCAGAGGGCAGCTGAAGGGGAGGCATTTCAGACGAGGAAACTCTGCCAAACCTCTGTTCTCTCTCTCTCTCACGCCAAGTCTTCTCTCCCTCTCACTTCGCTCACCCCTCACCTTTCAAACTCTCTTTACCCCAACATCCTCTACACTCTCACTCAACTGCACTCCTTCCAGCTCCCTTTTCCCTCTCGGACTTGCAATTCTAGTCCCAATCATTCTTCTTTGCTCAAATTTCACCCGGTAAGCCTCTTTCCACTCGGATTCTCACTGTTTCACTCGGTTTCCTTTATTTCCACTCGGATTTACTATTTTTGCACTCAGATTCTCACTGTTTCACTAGGATTTACTATTTTGCACTCAGTTTTCCTTATTTTCACTCAGATTTTCACTTGTTTCACTCAGATTCTCACTGTTTCACTAGGATTTACTATTTTGCACTCGGTTTCTCTTATTTTCACTCAGATCCTTACTGTTTCACTCGGATTTACTATTTTTGCACTCAGATTCTCACTGTTTCACTAGGATTTACTATTTTGCACTCGGTTTCCCTTATTTTCACTCAGATTTTCACTTGTTTCACTCAGATTTCTCACTGTTTCACTAGGATTTACTATTTTGCACTCGGTTTCCCTTATTTTCACTCAGATTCTCACTGTTTCACTCAGATTTTCACTGTTTCACTCAGATTTTCACTGTTTCACTCGGATTTTTCACTGTTTCACTCAGATTTTTCACTGTTTCACTCAGATTTTCACTGTTTCACTCATATTGTCACTGTTTCACTCGGTTTTCCCTGTTTTCACTCGGATTTTCATTTTTTCACTCGGTTTTCTTATTTTTCACTCGGTTTTCTTATTCTTCGCTCGTTTTTTTCATTTTTTGCACTCATTTTCCTCTCCCATTCAGTTTTTTTTATATATATTCATTTTTCTTAATTAGTGTCGTACGGAAAATACTTCCGTCTACACAGTCTCTATAAGATCCGTGCACGTGCGAAGCACTTCGCCTTGTATGGATTCTTCACTAAAATGATGCCTATCAATATCTTCCTAATCTTTTCCTAAAAAAAAACAACATTTTAAAGAACTATGTGACCCTGATTTCTCGAAAGCTCGAGAATACGTAGAAGCGGGAAACAGTTCCTGTCGGGCCCACCTTTCTTTATTTAATTTTTAGAGTTTCCTTTTTGTCTTGCTATCAAAAGGAGGAGCGAGATTAATTTGGACGAGACGTCTTGTTAATCTCATATTTTTAAAATATCTCTTTAAAGAAAAAAGGAGGAGCGAGATTAATTTGGACGAGACGTCCTGTTAATCTTATATTTTTAAAATATCTCTTTAAAGAAAAAAGGAGGAGCGAGATTAATTTGGACGAGACGTCTTGTTAATCTCATATTTTTAAAATATCTCTTTAAAGAAAAAAGGAGGAGCGAGATTAATTTGGACGAGACGTCCTGTTAATCTCATATTTTTAAATATCTCTTTAAAGAAAAAAGGAGGAGCGAGATTAATTTGGACGAGACGTCTTGTTAATCTCATATTTTTAAATATCTCTTTAAAGAAAAAAGGAGGAGCGAGATTAATTTGGACGAGACGTCCTGTTAATTTTATATTTTTAAATATCTCTTTAAAGAAAAGAAGGAGCGAGATTAATTTGGACGAGACGTCCTGTTAATCTCATGTGAATATTTTGCATTGGTTTTTATTTATTTTGTTTATTTTGTCATTCTGTACGTTTTTTTTTTCTTTTTATGAAGAAGTTAAAATAATTATCGGGTTAACTATAATGCGCGCTATCAAATTGAGGTAACCGTTTTTTATAACGGACAGTTGTGAGGTGCTAATACCTTCCTCACTTGTAATCAGACTCCCGAATCATGGAATCTCATTTTTATAACCAGTGCTTTAACAAAAGGTTTTTCCACTATTTTATCCTAAAAAAAAATATTGGTGGCGACTCCCTGTTTATTTTATTTTTAAAAAATCGTTTTGAGGGTCGGCCGCGCCGCCGCGATCCCGGTCGCGACAGATGGCGACTCCACTGGGGACATAGAGAGTCAAGCCACTCAATTTGATAGCGCATGTTTTAATTAGCATATTAATTATTTAACTTCTTCTTTTATTTTATTTCCTTGTCAATGTTTAGTTCCTGTTTTGTTTATATTCTATCATTTATGTTCTGTAAATATCTGTATGATCATTGAACCCTAGGGTAGTCAACTTTACTTTGTTGCTCTGTGTTTGTTCTATGTGCAGGATGAGTAAGGTACAGATATTGAATGCCTCTTTCACACACTACACTCACAATTTGCACACACTTTTGAGTGGGACCCTATACCCGGGCCTAAATAAGCTTAAGATTAGGAGAGGTTGATAGCGGAGCCATTTGGGATGTACTTCCTGTCTGGTTACTGTGAGAACCTCAGCTAGAGTTCGACTTATTCATGGTGCTCACACTTAGTATACTTCTTACTATTTATGATCAACATCATGAATAGGATCTTGGCTCTAGTGACCTTTAGAAGTTTTAGAACAAGCCACCTAATGCGAGGTATCACTGATAGATGAACTTTAGAACCATTAGGAGACCTCCAGAAAAAAAACCACCTTAAGGCACAAAGGGGCAAACTTTACTTCTACCTTTTCTCATTCTCACTTTTCCTTCTAATCCAAAATAGAGGATTACTTGCCCGTTTAGTGAATTACTTTTTTCAAAAAAATGACATACTTTTAATTAGTGATTCTTTAATGGGCAAATAGTTCTTTCTCTTTATGCACAAGTCTTTGGGATTTGAGTTACGGATGTTTTGAATCAAAAAAGGGGTATAAAAAAAAATCAAAAAAAATCAAATTTTTTATTGACAATGATCAGAAAATCCGTAGCTCACATGACCTTTGATTTGTCATAAGTTTTGTCAAATCGAAACTTCCCTGAATACAAAAATATTTTCAAAGTTACTAGGGGAGTATCGATTTGCAAAACACGTCAGTACTAGTGACTGATTTTCTCATTTCTCATGTTCTCGCAGGAAGCTATCAAGAGCTTAGCCAGCACCTCTGAGTGAAAGTATGGAAATTAACATGAGATCGGATAGTTGTAGTACAAATATACCTGAGTTGAAAAATTACTGCATGTCAAGGCTAGGAAGGTCGATACAACCAGTCTGCAAGCATTAGGCAAGAAATTGGATATGAATCAGAAAATGTTTTTTTCAAGCAGATATGGGAGGATCCTAAAGTTGCTAGAAGTGGAAGTACAAGTCGAAGCAATTACTGCTTTGATTCAGTTTTATGACCCACCTCTCCGTTGTTTCACTTTCCAAGACTTTCAATTAGCTCCGTCTGTTGAGGAGTTCGAACAGATTCTAGGTATGCCACTAGAGGGACAAATGCCTTACCGCCACCTTGGACGCCATTCGAATGTTCTTACCATCGCTGTTATCCTAAGGATTAATCCGGAAGTCTTAAGAAGTAAGCAGCTAAATAGAAATCAAGTCCTGGGGTTTGATCGGGAATATTTTGAGAGGCACATGCACTTGCTGGCTGAGAAGGGAGATTGGGAAGCCTTCATGGATACTTTGGCTTTAACCATTTATGGTGTTATCTTGTTCCCCAACATTGACAATTACATAGACTATGATGCCATTGGCATTTTCCTTGCCCGTAAATTCAAGTCTGAAAATCCTGTCACTGCTATCTTGGCAAATATATATTACACCATGGACTTCTGTTCTACACAAGGTGGAAAAAGAATCATTTGTTGTCTACCTGCTCTGTATGTGTGGCTCACGTCACATGTTTTCCACCAAGTCGGCAAAGTTGAATGTCCTATTTCTGATCTAAAATTATGCCAGTTAGTAACAAAAAACGGGCGTGAATGGGCCAATCACCTGATGGGGCTCACAGCTGACAAAGTAAGGTGGTATCCACAATGGTTGAAGGTTGACACCATTATTCATCATTGTGGAAGCTACCCAAATGTTCCTCTTATGGGCACACAAGGATGCATTAACTACAACCCTGTCATAGCCAAACGGTAGTTAGCTTATCCATTGCTTGGGCCACCTGATGAAGAATCACTTATTCCTTTTGTCCTTCACTACTCAAAAGGAGATTGTACCTCTGCTATTCGGGATATAGCAAATGCGTGGAAGATGGTCCACAGGCAAGGAAAAGAACTAGGAGCTCGAAGCCATGCCGTGAAGGACGAATACTACCGATGGATCCTGAATAGAGTTTCCATTGTCAAGCTGCCTTTCAAAAGTCCCTCCCATCTCCCGACAAGAATACCTGTTCCCTCACCTACTCTTGAAGAGGAAGCCTTGAAAGCTAAGATAGAGGAGTTAATTGTAAAAAATAAGAAGCTGGAGGAAGACCTGCTAAAATCTCAACAAGAATGTGCCCTTGAAAAAAGGGAGAACTCAGAAAGTAAGCGAACCATCAAGGAGATTGGAAAAAAGCGGAAAGTTGAAGGAGATTACTTGAGGAAGCAAAGTCAATGCCTCCGAACAGCTAATACTCAACTGAGGATGAAGAGCAAGCAAAGGGATACTATGTTGGCTGACAAGCAACTCTTGAGAGATATGTTGGAAAAAGCCAAAGAGAATGAGCAAATTGCCTTGGTACAAAAAGAGCTCCTACAATTGCAAGTTGGTCAATTAGAGCATCAGCTTAATGAGGTGGTAGAAGCTTGCCAGCGAGAGATAAACGGCGAGCGACAGCACGCGATGGATACTGAGCAAGAATGTCGTGAGGCTATCCGTATTTTGAAAGCTGAAATGACATAACAAGATGAAGTTATTCATTCATGGATGAATCGCTTCGCCCACTTGGCACATTTGGCTAATGGAGTCCTGGAAGACCTCCCGCTCCTGCTTAAGCAAGCTGAGGGGATGGTTAACCCTCTTAGTACCCCAAAAGAAATTGTAAACTTCCTTGATTACTGTAGAGAAAGGATTTGTAAAATGAGGGCCATGATTGCCCGAGCTAGGAATGGCTGATTTACTTTTCTTGCATAAAAAATTGGCAGCAGTAATGTACTTTGAAATTCAGAAAGAAATTCAGAAAGAAGGATTCTTTTGTCTCCACAACCATCTCATGTTAATTTCCATTTATCACATACTTATTACTCTTGAATGTGACGTTCTGAGGAATGGTTGGAGGGTACTGGCCAAGTTCCGCGATAACTTTGTGCACCGTACTATTTATTTTTCGTTTACCATTTTTATTTAATGCTTTCTTTTTAACAATTTCGTGTTTTCACTTACAATAGACGCTACGGGTAAACATCCTTATCCGACCCGACTCCAAACGAGACTCATGGCCAAAGCAGAAATCAGGGATGAAGATTTCAGAAACGAGTTCAATCAGCTGAAAGAACAAGTAGCCGAGTTGACCAAGCTGCTGGAAAAGAGAATCACAGAAGGGGATTCCTCTGCGGGTATTGAGAACAACCAACAGCAGCCTGCCACTGTACCACTCCCCCTTGGTTCCGACCCAGCAAGAACCCAAGTACCAAACACAATGACACCCCCTGTCACCATTCTTGTTGGAAGACCTAACCCTGTCATTGAGACCCAGTTACCTTACGGCCAGTCTTATGCACAACATACATTTGTCGGCCCTGACGGCAACCCAGTACCTTTTCCACTTTATGGCCTTCCACCAGGATACTATCCCCCGCTCGCTAACCAAGACGCCCATGACCAGCAAGCGATGAATCCTCACACTTCATATCCTACCCAGCCAAATATACCATCACTCTACCAAACCCAAAACACGCAAACTCATGACCCACAAATTTACCAAACCCAAAACACGCAAGCCCATGACCCACAAACTCACCCAACTCAAAATATACAAGCCCCGATGACCCAGCCGACCTACAACACACAAGCCCAAAATACACGAGCCCAGGTGACCCAACCGAATTATGTTGTATAGACTATGGCCCAACCCCAAGGTCCTTCACCAAATACAGGCCTAACAAACCAGTCCCATGCTTTGACTCCGTTCAACCAGCCATTCGGTTATCCGTATGGATACGGAACCCCCTATGGGACCAATCTCCAAGATGCAACCCACATGGTCGCAGCTCCTCGAAAGGAAAAGATAGAAATCTTAGAAGAGCGTTTGAGGATGATGGAAGGCTCTGGAGGTTTTGGACTAATAGATGCTTCGGAGCTATGTTTAGTCACAGATGTTATCCTCCCACCCAAATTCAAGATGCCAGACTTTGATAAGTATCGGGGAATGACTTGTCCAAAGAACCATCTCACGATGTACTGTCGAAAGATGGCATCTTACTCTTCTAATGACCAACTCTTGATCCACTGCTTCCAAGATAGTCTAGCAGGGGCTGCTCTTACATGGTATGCTCACCTTGATCGGAACCATATCCGTTGTTGGAAGGATCTGGCAGATGCCTTCCTTAGACAATACAAGTATAACATGGATATGGCACCCAACAGGGTTCATTTACAAAACATGATGAAAAAGGACAGTGAAACATTCAAGGAATATGCCCAACGATGGAGAGAGACAGCGGCACAAGTGGATCCCCCATTATCAGAAAAAGAAATAGTCGTGATGTTTATTGATACGCTCCCATCACCTTTCTACGGCAAGATGATTGGTAGTGTTTTATCCAACTTCTCCGACATTATGACTATCGGAGAAAGAGTGGAAAGCGGAATACGAACAGGAAAGATCATTCAGGGCTCATCTGGGGCAAGCATGACAAGAAGGCCGGCGCCTGGGAAAAGGGATGGAGAAACTAATTCCATCTCTTCTAATCAAAAGACGCCTTCGCCAAGACCATTCTTTCCTACTATGATTCAAGCTCCCAATCCTTATGTGGCTGCTACCATTCAGAGCCCGATAGCTTATACTCCCCACTTCCGTCCACCCATGGTAAGGGCGCCAGTACCGCAACCCGTGCCATACCATCACCCGCAACAAGTGACTCGACTACCCAATCATAATCAAAACACAAGAAATTCCAACAATGAACGCTCCCCTGTGTAGTTCGATCCAATTCCTATAACATATACCGAACTTTTTCCAATCCTCGTTCAGAAAGGTCTGGTAGCTCCATCCCCTATGAGGCCGTTGCAACCTCCTTACCCAAGGGGATATGACCCAAACGCTCATTGTGATTACCATGCTGGGGCACCAGGGCATTCCACAGAAAATTTCCTGGCTTTGAAGTATAAAGTAAGGGATTTGATCAAAGCCGACTGGATTAACTTTAAGGAAGGTAGCCCAAATGTTGCCACAAATCCCCTGCCCAACCATGGAAATTCAGAGGTCAATGCCTTGGAAAATGATGAGGAGTGTGTTAAGAATGTTGCTGACATAAGAATGCCATTGAGGGTAGTTCATTCCCTTTTGCTTGAAAGGGGATTAATTGAAGGGACCTGGAGTGTGAAACATGATTGCGAACAAACTGCCGAACATCAAGGTTTCTGTGAGGTCCTTCAAAGCCTTATGGACAGTTATATTGTGCAGGTCTGTAAACACCGTGGAGATGAGGTCGACATGATCGAGGAACAAACAGGGGCACGAATCCCTAAGCCCTTGACAATTTTTTACACCAGGAACCCCCAAGCAGCTCCTGTTTCTGTACAACCAACCATCACTATTCAAGCACCCACCCCGTTTGCGTTCAAAGATTCTCGGGCTGTCCCTTGGAAGTACAACGCAGATGTGATCGTTGCAAGCCCGGCAACAAGTGACCCGTCTCCTTCGTCCGTCACAAATATTGTAGGGGTAGGAGGTATAACCCGAAGTGGAAGAGTATACACCCCTCCAGAGCCGAAGAGGGATCAGGTTATCGGAAATGCCAAGGTGGACAAAGAAGGGGCCAATGGCGAAATCAAAAGGGCCGTGACTGATGAAGAAGCCCATGAATTCTTAAGGTTTATTCGCCAGAGCGAATATCAAGTGCTTGACCAACTGACCCATACTCCTGCAAAAATCTCCTTGTTATCATTGTTGATGAACTCTAAGCCACATCGGAAGATGTTGATTAAGGTCCTGAATGAGGCTCATGTCAGTCATGACATTCCCGTTGATAAGTTTCAAGGAATAGTAGGGCACATTGTTGCAGATAACTATCTGACCTTCACTGATGACGAAATACCAACAGAGGGGATTGGGTACAACAAGGCTCTCCATATCTCCGTAAAATGCCGAGATTATATCTTAGCAAAAGTACTTATTGACAATGGGTCGTCCCTCAATATCATGCCAAAGTCTACATTGGCCAAATTACCATTTGATGGGACTTTTATGAAGCCAAGTGCCACGATAGTACGAGCTTTTGATGGAACTCGGAGGGAGGTTATGGGTGAGATTGAGCTGCCCATACAGGTTGGGCCGTGCACATTCCAGGTCCTTTTTTAAGTCATGGATATCTCGCCTGCCTATAGTTGTTTATTAGGCAGGCCGTGGATCCATTCTGCTGGAGTGGTGCCCTCTACCCTGCACCAGAAATTAAAATTCATAATTGACAACAAGCTGATAATTGTTTCTGGTGAGGAAGACCTTCTGGTCAGCAAACCTCTGTCAACCCCTTACATCGAGGCAGCAGAAGAGGCCCTTGAAACTTCTTTCCAAGCATTAGAGATAGCAAACGCTACCTATATGGGGGAAGGAGCCACAATGTCAAAAGCTTGCATGCCAAGTACATCTTTAATGATGGCAAAGATTATGCTGCGTGGAGGGTATAAACCTCGAAGAGGGCTAGGACGTGCTTTGAATGGAGAAATAGAACCAATACGCCTGCTTGATAACAGAAATGGTTTTGGGTTAGGATACCGGCCCACGGTTGCCGACAGAAAAAGGGTAGAGGAAGCGAAGAGAGAAAAAAGGGCTGCTCGTCTTACTGGCAGAGATCCTCATACCACAAGAGTCCCCATCTGTGATCTCTACCAGAGCTTTCAGAGCGCCAGACTGATGCCTCCAGACCAAGTCGCTGTCATTGAAGAAAACCCTTGTGATAGTGTTGATTTTGTGATTGCTTGTCCACCAGGCCAAGAACTTCATAACTGGGAGGCCATCGAGTTCCCCACGACTTTGAATGTTTTGCAAAAGTAATTTGTTTATGCTTTAAGTACTTATTCGTCCCTCTGCTCTGCCTAAAGCTTTGGGACCCTTCCATGTAATAAAGGCAAAAAAACTTGTTTTTATCATTTTCATCAATAAACGCGTATCGTAATTCAAAAAAAAACTCTTCGTGTATCCCTTATCCTTGTTTTAAACCCTTCTTTTTACTCGCTTGTTCTTTCTTTTTATTTGCCATATCACACTAAATTGCAGATCCGAAAGTGACTCCCTTGAGGAGAGTGAGGTCGCAATCCCGTTTCCCGACTTCGATCACCTAGTTGATTACGCTGATGAGGAAGGTGGGGAAGATTATGAACCACCGCCTGAAATGACAAGGTTGTTAGAGCAAGAGGATGAAGGGATTCAACCCTACCTAGACATAGTTGAGGTCATTAATTTGGGGAATGAAGAAAATAAGAAGGAAGTCAAGATCGGCACTACCCTAAGCAGAGAACAAAGAGAAGATTTAATCAAGTTGTTAATGGAATTTTGTGATGTCTTTGCCTGGTCTTATCAAGATATGCCTGGGCTCGATGCTAGCATTATCGAGCATAGACTACCCTTGAAACCTGAATGCCCACCAATAAAGCAGAAATTACGCCGAATGAAGCCAAAAATGCTTTTAAAGATCAAAGAGGAGGTTAAGAAGCAATTTGATGCTGGGTTCCTAGCAGTGGCAAAATACCCTCAGTGGGTAGCCAACATTGTCCCTGTCCCTAAAAAGGATGGAAAGGTACAGATGTGTGTGGATTACCGAGATTTGAATAGGGCTAGTCCCAAGGATGATTTTCCCCTACCACAGATCGATGTTTTGGTTGATAATACAGCTCAGCATTCCATTTTCTCCTTCATGGATGGTTTCTCGGGGTATAATCAAATTAAGATGGCACCTGAAGACATGGAGAAAACCACGTTTATTACTCTATGGGGTACATTTTGTTATAAGGTGATGTCCTTTGGGTTGAAAAATGCTGGGGCAACTTATCAGAGAGCAATGGTGACTCTTTTCCATGATATGATGCACAAGGAAATAGAAGTCTACGTGGATGACATCATTGCCAAGTCTAGAACAGATGAAGAGCACATTAGCGATCTAAGGAAGCTTTTTGAACGATTGAGAAAGTTCAAGCTAAGATTGAACCCCGCCAAGTGCACTTTCGGTACAAGGTCGGGCAAGCTGCTAGGATTTATAGTAAGTGAAAGGGGAATAGAGGTTGATCCTGACAAAGTTAAGGCGATTCTTGAGATGCCTCCTCCCCATACAGAAAGAGAGGTCCGAGGATTTTTGGGAAGGCTCAATTATATCGCCAGATTTATTTCATAATTGACGGCAACTTGTGAACCCATCTTCAAGTTACTCCGCAAGAATCAACCAGGGCGATGGGATGAGAATTGTCAAGCAGCTTTCGAAAAGATTAAGCAGTACCTACAAGAACCACCAATTTTGGTGCCCCCAACCCCAGGAAGACCACTTATATTGTATCTGACTGTATTGAACGAATCCGTAGGCTGCGTGTTGGGACAACACGATCAAACTGGAAAGAAGGAACATGCTATCTACTACTTAAGCAAGAAGTTCACTGATTGTGAAATGAGGTACTCCGCTTTAGAGCGGACTTGTTGTGCGTTAGCATGGGCCGCTAAGCGCCTAAGGCAGTACATGTTGAATCACACCACTTGGCTAGTTTCTAAAATGGACCCCGTCAAGTACATTTTTGAAAAACCTGCTCTGACTGGAAGGATCGCTCGCTGGCAAGTGCTGTTAACTGAGTACGACATAATATATGTCACTCAAAAAGCTATAAGAGGAAGTGCCCTGGCTGATTACTTGGCACACCAACCCATCAATGATTATCAGCCGATGCAATTTAACTTTCCGGATGAAGATATCATGACATTATTCAATGAAGAAGGTGTTCAAAAGGAGAAATGGACCCTGAGATTTGACGGAGCTTCTAATGCATTGGGGCACGGAATTGGGGCTATCTTGATTTCACCCGATAAGGAATTTATCCCTATCTGCGCCAGATTGTGTTTTGACTATACCAATAATATTGCTGAATATGAGGCATGCTCATTAGGAATCCAAGCGGTGTTGGATGTAAAAGTAAAGTTGTTAGAAGTTTATGGGGACTCTGCTTTGGTTATTCATCAATTGAAAGGCGAGTGGGAGACTAGGGACAGTAAATTGATTCCTTATTATGATCACATCAAGGAAATGATCAAGGAGTTTGACGAGATCTCTTTTCATCACGTTCTCTGGGATGACAATCAAATGGCTGATGCTTTAGCTACCCTTGCCTCAATGCTCAAAGTAAGTAGTGACTACGATATGCCTCTCATCGAAGTAAAGAAGCACTGTGAGCCTGCATACTGTCAAATGATGGAAAAGGAGTCTGATGGGAAACCTTGGTACCATGATGTTAAGAGATATATCCAGAGTCAAGAATACCCCGAGGGTGCTACAGAAAATGATAAGAAGACCCTAAGGCGACTCGCCATGGGTTTCTTCTTAAATAGGGATGTGCTTTACAAAAGAAACTATAACTCTGTCCTTCTTCGTTGTGTTGATGCTGATGAGGCAAACAAAATCATGAAGGATGTTCATGAAGGATCTTTTGGGACTCACGCTAATGGACATGCCATGTCTAGAAAGATTTTGAGGGCTGGTTATTACTGGATGACCATGGAAGCGGATTGCTTCAAGTATGTCCGAAAATGTCACAAATGTCAGATATACGCTGACCATATTCATGCACCCCCGTTATCCCTAAATGTCTTGACGGCACCATGGCCCTTCTCAATGTGGGGCATGGATGTCATTGGACCCATCGAGCCAAAAGCTTCAAACGGTCATTGTTTCATCTTGGTCGCCATCGACTATTTCACCAAATGGGTAGAAGCAGCTTCATATACCAGTGTAACAAGGAGTATTGTGGTCAAATTCATCAAGCGAGAACTGATATGCCGATATGGCCTACCAAGTCAGATCATTACTGACAATGGTACGAATTTGAATAACAAAATGATGAAGGAACTCTGCAAAAGCTTCAAGATTCACCATTACAATTCCTCTCCTTATCGACCTAAAATGAATGGGGCAGTTGAGGCGGCCAATAAGAACATCAAGAAGATAGTGCAGAAAATGGTAGTCACCTACAGAGATTGGAGCGAGATGCTCCCTTTCGCTCTGCATGGGTATCGCACCTCGGTTCGAACCTCGACAGGGGCAACCCCGTTCTCCCTCGTATATGGAATGGAAGCAGTTTTGCCTTTTGAAGTAGAAATCCCGTCCCTTTGGGTAATGATGGAAGCAAAATTAGAAGAGGCTGAGTGGGTTCAAGCTCAACATGACTAATTAAACTTGATTGATGGAAAAAGATTGACTACCCTCTGTCATGGTCAGTTGTATCAGAGGCGTATGAAACGAGCATTCGAGAAGAAAGTACGGCCTCGACAGTTTCAAGAAGGAGACCTGGTACTCAAGAAAATTTTACCAATTCAAAAGGACAATCGAGGCAAATGGACTCCTAATTATGAAGGACCATATGTTGTGAAGAGGGCTTTTTCTGGAGGAGCCTTAATACTCACTAATATGGATGGCCAGGATCTGTCAATGCCTGTAAACACAGATGCAGTGAAAAAATACTATGCTTAGGGAGGAGATGTCAGAGCAAATAAAAAAAAAACAAAAAAACAAAAAACAAAAAAACAAAAAAACAAAAAAACAAAAAAACAAAAAAAAACAAAAAAAAAATGAAAAAAAGGAAGAAAAGAAAATTAATGCTCGCTAAGCTGAAAACCTGAAAAGGCGGCTTAGGCAAAAGTTAGAGTGACCCGGTGAGTCAAAAACCCGAAAAGGGCGGCTCAGGCAAAAGTTAGGGTCAAATTTTTGGCAATGTGAATGATCCTCTGGCTCAAAGAAGTACGAGTCCAAGCTCGTGCACGTGAATCACTGTCGAACTTACCTTTCCAAAAGCAAGGTTGAAGGGTGAACATGAAGTCGTGTTAGGGGTTAAGGCTCTCATCAGTCTCAGAGATTCACTGGAGGATCCATGAGTCTTCCCAGTTTTCATTTATGCTAGACCTATGTGACCTCATTCATTTCATTTACCTTCTTTATTTTTTTCTCTCTGTACTTGTTTAACGTGCATGAATAAAGTTCACCCTCTTCGATACGTGTTATGAGTTTGGTTGATCTGATAAAAACATGTATTTTAACAAAGTAAAATGGAAGATTGGTAAACATTTAAAGTCGCAAGGGACAAGATACTCCTGCTACTCGACCTCATCATAGGTGATCATCGCAGGGACATGGCCAGACACGTGCTTCGAAGCTATGGTTGCCTCATTCGTTCTACTTCGTCCATGAGTTCTCGTAAGAGTCGCGGTTTCACAGGACTTACCCGATTTTGAAACTTATCCTTGCGTTACTTACCATTTTTCTGCAGGTTATCTCACAGATAGTCATGCCAGGCACTAACACCCCAATCAAGCCCTTCAAATCCCTTCCTTGAATCGCCCGAGTTGGCACTTCTCAAAATTCCCTCCTTAAAACGCCAAGGTTGGCACCTTTCAATGTTTTACTCTTTCATCGCCTAAGCAGGCACCTTCAAACTCTCATCCTCAATTACTAAAGTCCGTGCCTCTTGAAATATCCTCCCCAGTGGAATCATTCGCCAAAGATGGCACTCCTCAGGATCTCTCTCCCCAATGAATCCTAAACTTTCCATCAAGAGGCAGTACCTGAACCACCAAATTCATCCCCAGTGATACTACGCTTCCCAAATAAACTCAACTGGGACATCTCCCCGAATTCCTTTTGTTATAACCATTCTCCAAGAATCCTTCAATCATGTCAAACTGGGGCATCTCCCCAGATTTCTTCCTTTCCAGTCATGAGGCGTTTCTCCAAACTTTTTCCAACTTGTCAAATTGAGGCATCTCCCTAGATTCCCCCAAAGCTCTTTAGATCATGTCAAACTGGGGCATCTTCCCCAGGTTGTTATCTTTTGTCAACCCAAGGGCGGTACCCCATGCTCCTGGGAAGTTTGAACTGGGACATCACCTCGGGTCTCACTCCGTCAAAAGGAAATGTACCCCCAAGCCTCTTCAACCGCCCTAACTGGGACATCACCCCAGATTCTTCTCCCGGCCTTGAGGTAGTACCCCTAAATCTTCTAATCTTTCCAAAAATTGGAGTATTCGTCCCAGACCTTTCCCCCATTTCTTCTCTCTCCCAATCAAAAAGCAGTTCCCCGAATCATCCAAGATAGCTTGAACTGAATCATCCCCAGATTTCTTTCCTTTAGTAAGCCCATCATGCATCCCCAGTTGACCCTATCCTTTACTTTCTGTCCTCCTATTCAGGCGCACTTTACTTTCCATTTGCCTATTCAGGCACCTTTTACTTTCTGTCCTCCTATCAAGGCATCCTTTACTTTTTCATTCGCCTATCAAGGCATCCTTTACTTTTCCAGCCGCCTATCAAGGCATCCTTTATCTTTCCAGTCGCCTATCAAGGCATCCTTTATCTTCCATCCGCCTATCAAGGCATCCTTTATCTTTCCAGTCGCCTATCAAGGCATCTTTTATTTTCCAGTCGCCTATCAAGGCATCCTTTATTTTTCCAGCCGCCTATCAAGGCATCCTTTATCTTCCAGCCGCCTATCAAGGCATCCTTTATTTTCTAGCCGCCTATCAAGGCATCCTTTATCTTTCCAGTCGCCTATCAAGGCATCCTTTATTTTTCCAGCCGCCTATCAAGGCATCCTTTATCTTCCAGCCGCCTATCAAGGCATCCTTTATTTTCCAGCCGCCTATTCAGGCACCATTTATTTCCTATTCGCCTATTAAGGCATCCTTTATTTTCCAGTCACCTATCAAGGCATCCTTTATCTTCCAGCCACCCATTCATGCACCACTTACTTTCTTGCCCGCCTATTCAAGCATCCTTCACTTTCCTTCCGTCTATTCGGACATCCTTTACTTCCTGTCCGCCTATTCAGGCACATCCTTTACTTCCTGTTCGCCTATTCAGGCACCCTTTACTTTCCTTTCTACCGGGAGTCAACCCCGGTCTTCTCACCTCCTGCTAACTGAAAGGTTCAAGTGTCAATTCCTGGTTTTTTTTTCCCTTCATCTAATACTTTGACAAAGGTGTTCACGTCTTTACTCCCTTTCCATTTCAAAAGCAAGAAGAAACTTCATGCTTTTCTCAAGGAAAGGAAGTAAAGAGGGGCATCTGTGAACACCTATTTCAGCCCATCCACAAATGAAAAGAATTTTTTTTTAAAAAAAAAAAAAAAGAAGGGTTGACTCGGAAATGATCATTTCCGAGTGGAAGGACTCGGAATAGATCAAATCCAAGTGGAATATGCCACTGTTGAAGGGAAATCCGAGTAGAACTACTCAGAAATGATCAAAACCGAGTAGAACTACTCAGAAATGATCAAAACCGAGTAAAACTACTCAGAAATGATTGAAATCCAAGTAGAACTACTCAGAAATAATCAAAACCGAGTAGAACTACTCAGAAATGATCAAAACCGAGTAGAACTACTCAGAAATGATCAAAACCGAGTAGAACTACTCAAATGATCAAAACCGAGTAGAACTACTCAGAAATGATCAAAACCAAGTAGAACTACTCAGAAATGATCAAAACCGAGTAGAACTACTCAGAAATTATCAAAACCGAGTAGAACTACTCAGAAAAGATCAAAACCGAGTAGAACTACTCAGAAATGATCAAAACCGAGTAGAACTACTCAGAAATGATTAAAACCGAGTAGAACTACTCAGAAATGATCAAAACCGAGTAGAACTACTCAGAAATGATTAAAACCGAGTAGAACTACTCAGAAATGATCAAAACCGAGTAGAACTACTCAGAAATAATCGAAAACCGAGTAACAATGAAGCATTTCTGAATGGAATAGGCTCCTGTTGGAGAATCCGAGCGGAATGACACATACATGCTCAAATCCGAGTAGAATTACTCAGAATGAATCAATTCCGAGTGGAAAGCTTCCCTGTCAGAGCCATTCCGAGTGAAGAAATTCAAATTTCAAATTTTGAGTGTGAAGAAGTTTATTTCTGAGCGAAAAATGGCCAAAATTCGAACTTCCGAGCCATTTCAATCGGTTCCGAGTCATTTTATACTCGGATTGTGGAGAGGAAGTGAAGGCCGACCCCTTTTCCACTCGGATTTGACTCCTAATGTGGTGGAAGGCTGACTGAGAGGTGATCCGAGTGAGAATCACTCGGATTCCCATCATTTTTGCTCGGATTACTCCATTTTCACTGCCAGTGTGGATGAATACTGATTGGAAGGTGGATCCGAGCCATTCTCACTCGGATTCCCTATTTTTTTACTTGGATTCCATCATTTGCACTCGGATTCACACCATACTCACTCGGATTCCATCATTTTTGCTCAGATTACTCCATTTTCACTCGGATTTACACATTTTCACTCGGATTTGACTGCCAGTGTGGATGAATACTGATTGGAAGATGGATCCGAGCCATTCTCACTCGGATTACAGCATTTTAACTCGGATTTTCCACTCTTCTCACTCGGATTACAGCATTTTAACTCAAATTTCCACTCTCCTCACTCGGATTACACCATTATCTCTCGGATTTCAACTCTCCTCACTCGGATTCACATGCTGACCTGGATTCCACCCCCAAAGTGGATCCAGGAATCCCGGAGGTGGCTGGCAGACAGGGGCGGAGGTGGAGGAATTAAAAATTCCCACCAGCCGTTGTCCCCCACTACCCAAACCGAGTGAAGGCCTGAGCTGGCATTCCACTCAGAAGTGGAGGCCTGAGCTGGCATTCCACTCGGAAGTGGAAGCCTGAGCTGGCATTCCACTCGGGCCAGCCTATAAATGGGATGGGCAGAGGGCAGCTGAAGGGGAGGCATTTCAGACGAGGAAACTCTGCCAAACCTCTGTTCTCTCTCTCTCTCACGCCAAGTCTTCTCTCCCTCTCACTTCACTCACCCCTCACCTTTCAAACTCTCTTTACCCCAACATCCTCTACACTTTCACTCAACAGCACTCCTTCCAGCTCCTTTTTCCCTCTCGGACTTGCAATTCTAGTCCCAATCGTTCTTCTTTGCTTAAATTTCACCCGGTAAGCCTCTTTCCACTCGGATTCTCACTGTTTCACTCGGTTTCCTTTATTTCCACTCGGATTTACTATTTTTGCACTCAGATTCTCACTGTTTCACTAGGATTTACTATTTTGCACTCGGTTTTCCTTATTTTCACTCAGATTTTCACTTGTTTCACTCAGATTCTCACTGTTTCACTAGGATTTACTATTTTGCACTCGGTTTCTCTTATTTTCACTCAGATCCTTACTGTTTCACTCGGATTTACTATTTTTGCACTCAGATTCTCACTGTTTCACTAGGATTTACTATTTTGCACTCGGTTTCCCTTATTTTCACTCAGATTTTCACTTGTTTCACTCAGATTTCTTACTGTTTCACTAGGATTTACTATTTTGCACTCGGTTTCCCTTATTTTCACTCAGATTCTCACTGTTTCACTCAGATTTTCACTGTTTCACTCAGATTTTCATTGTTTCACTCAGATTTTCACTATTTCACTCGGATTTTTCATTGTTTCACTCAGATTTTTCACTGTTTCACTCAGATTTTCACTGTTTCACTCATATTGTCACTCTTTCACTCGGTTTTCCCTATTTTCACTCGGATTTTTTTTTTTCACTCGGTTTTCTTATTTTTCACTCGGTTTTCTTATTCTTTGCTCGTTTTTTTCATTTTTTGCACTCATTTTCCTCTCCCATTCAGTTTTTTTATATATATATTCATTTTTCTTAATCAGTGTCGTACGGAAAATACTTCCGTCTGCACAGTCTCTATAAGATCCGTGCACGTGCGAAGCACTTCGTCTTGTATGGATTCTTCACTAAAATGATGCCTATCAATATCTTCCTAATCTTTTCCTAAAAAAAAACAACATTTTAAAGAACTACGTGACCCTGATTTCTCGAAAGCTCGAGAATACGTAGGAGCGGGAAACAGTTCCTGTCGGGCCCACCTTTCTTTATTTAATTTTTAGAGTTTCCTTTTTGTCTTGCTATCAAAAGGAGGAGCGAGATTAATTTGGACGAGACGTCCTGTTAATCTCATATTTTTAAAATATCTCTTTAAAGAAAAAAGGAGGAGCGAGATTAATTTGGACGAGACGTCCTGTTAATCTCATATTTTTAAAATATCTCTTTAAAGAAAAAAGGAGGAGCGAGATTAATTTGGACGAGACGTCTTGTTAATCTCATATTTTTAAAATATCTCTTTAAAGAAAAAAGGAGGAGCGAGATTAATTTGGACGAGACGTCCTGTTAATCTCATATTTTTAAATATCTCTTTAAAGAAAAAAGGAGGAGCGAGATTAATTTGGACGAGACGTCTTGTTAATCTCATATTTTTAAATATCTCTTTAAAGAAAAAAGGAGGAGCGAGATTAATTTGGACGAGACGTCCTGTTAATTTCATATTTTTAAATATCTCTTTAAAGAAAAGAAGGAGCGAGATTAATTTGGACGAGACGTCCTGTTAATCTCATGTGAATATTTTGCGTTGGTTTTTATTTATTTTGTTTATTTTGTCATTCTGTACGTTTTTTTTCTTTTTATGAAGAAGTTAAAATAATTATCGGGTTAACTATAATGCGCGCTATCAAATTGAGGTAACCGTTTTTTATAACGGACAGTTGTGAGGTGCTAATACCTTCCTCACCTGTAATCAGACTCCCGAATCATGGAATCTCATTTTTATAACCAGTGCTTTAACAAAAGGTTTTTCCACTATTTTATCCTAAAAAAAAATATTGGTGGCGACTCCCTGTTTATTTTATTTTTAAAAAATCATTTTGAGGGTCGGCCGCGCCGCCGCGATCCTGGTCGCGACACCAGCCACACAATGCCTGATGATGAAGTGGAAATCAAGGAAGACCTGACCACTGTGACTACACCGATTAGAATCGTGGACCGATCGGTAAAGCGCTTGAGGAGCAAAAACGTAGGGCTGGTTAAAGTAGAGTGGCAGCAAGGCAAGACTACCTCTTGTACCTAGGAACGCGAAGACGCCATAAGACAGCAGTACCCCGAGTTGTTACTTAGGTGAGTAGCCGACTGAATTTCGCATGAGTTACCGACTGAATTTCGAGGATGAAATTCTTTTGAGTGGGGGAGAACTGTAACATCCCCATTTTAATAAAAAGGAACCGGGCAAAATAAAGCCATTTTAAAAATGATAATTCAGGAGAAGAATCTGTTCACTAATTACACTTAACTTAATTAATTAAAAGGTGTGAGAAGATTAACGTTGGAAGGTGCTGATAGGACAGGATGGCATGGGCAAGACTACTGCCTCACGTTTCCCCACCCCACCTACCTGTTCTTCGTGCATGTGTTTATATTGGGTAGTGGCCCCTTGCCCTTTCACTCTCGGGAAAAACCTCCCTCTGCGGACTCCCTTTTTCTCCCTTCTTCTCTTCTCTCTTACTCTTCTCTTCTCCTTCTCTGCTCTCTATTCCATACCCTGCTTCGGAGAGCCAAGGCGAAGGTACTGCAGTGGAGTCAGAGCTCCCTCATGCGAGTAGAGGACGGGTGTCAAAACAGAAGCAAAAACAGCCCTGCACCACTCGTGGAAAACAACAGTGTTCTAGAGGAAGCGCCGAGTGAAGCAACAAGGGAGAGAACCAGCACCCCAAATAGAAGAATCTCGCGGAGTCTCGCAATTGGTAGGGGGAGTACCTTACATGTTAAATACATGGGTTACGAACGGGTTTGGAAGACATTGATAATTGTGGAACTGTATTCTGTTGCACGATATACTTGCATGTAGAATATCCGAGTGCATGATAAGTGAGAGTGAGTGTTGCATGTTATCATCGTCCTTGAGGATGCATACCTTACCATAGAGCCCGATTGCATGTCATGCTATGTTGATGGGAATGCTTATTGAATCTATTCGTGTTTATAGGGATGCATGCGTTGATTAAGTTCTGACACTGTCATATATCGATTGCATGTTGTGCTATGTTGATTTGAAATGCTTGTGTGAACCTGTTGATCTTCATACAGATGCATGCGTTGATTTAAGTTCTGATACTGCTGTAAACCGAGTGTATGTTATACTTGAGTTGATGAAAATGCTCATAGAAGCTTAATATTGATTGACATCGATTGCGTTGGACTCATATGTTGTTAATGGAACTATGATGATGATTGCATGAAGGTTGTATGTGTTAGATTAACATGCAGAGTCCTGAAAATGTGTATTACCGACTGCATGTGAAATACGTGTGGTTGAATAGAGGTTGTGTGCATGAATTCAATGTTGTGTCATGAATCCGCGTGTGGCGCATAGGATGCGGTTGTGCTGAGAGCACGTAGTGTGGGACACTACCATCGGTTATTCAGCGTGGGACGCTGCATAATCCTTGAGTGGGACTCAAGGTAGCCCTTGAGTGGGACTCGGGCTGCCTGTGAACACCTCCGTTGGCGCTGAGAGCGTTGGTGTCACCTGTGGGCAAACGGTTAGGTACCCGTAAAACGGCCAAGCAGCTGGGAGCTGAACGGTAGCCGAGAGCTATGTACAAAAGGCTGAGAGCCTACGTTGCAACGTTAGAACCGATTACACACGTATGCGGAACCGAGTGAATAATCTGTGCATATATGGCTACCGATGTTATATGGAATTAATTATGCATGTGATGATGTTAGTGAAGTGGTATTTACTTGTGAATGAGTGCGTTATTCCGTGTGCATGTGCTATAATTGCTGACTGAAACCTGCTCCATGAATGTATAATATGTTGTTGAGGAGTTGTGAATACATTTATACCCGAGTGAGAATTGTGTATTTCGATTGATAAATGTTATGTAGAAATATCCTGACTCAAGGACCCTTAGCATTGTGTCACCGACTGTGGAGTGTTAATATTATTGAGTTTACGTAGGATTGTGTGTATGTATGGGTATATGTTGTTGTATGAACGTGAAGTAACCTGAATCGGTATCTATCATTTAAAATTTAAGATGCTCACCCCTGCAGTTGCAATTTTTCAGTGAACATCTCTCGAGATAAGGATCAGAGGAAGAGTTGAAATGCTGGGCGAAGTGCTGATGCACTATGGAAGCTTTATGACTCTGTATATGCTGTGTATAATGTTTGGAGTAAGCCTTGGCCGGCTCGTGTTTTGTTAATAGCCCCTTTTAGACAGAATTGAATCCCTCGGAATGGGGACGGGGCAACGTGGTTGTAAATTTGATACATATATATGCCTATGTTTATGCCATATTGCATGTCTATTTATTCTAGGTGATGTCTGGGTAATTTATATGCAGATATGCGTATTAATACTTTTCGATGGGGAGGACTCATGTAATTCCGAGTGAGGATTGGTGTGGAAGGCTATCCCGAGCAACGAGTTGTTAGGATTCGAAGATGAGAGCCTAGATAAGTTTTTCGAGTGTTAATTGCTAGGATTTTCCCCCGAGCGTCAAATAATCAACGATATCCGAGTGAGAAGTTGCCGAGTGAAGATTTCCCAGCTGGAGAGTGACACCTTAGAATTTAAGGGGGGCCCTACTGCAGAGAATTGATAGTGATAGAAGAATCTGAGCGAACCTTGACTTAGTGGGAAAAATAGAACGAAGAATAATATGGATACCGAGTGGATGGGACAGTTCGATCCCAAGTGAGAGTATGTATAAATCCCGTGTGAGGATGGTTTTGCCGAGTGGAAATTATAAGTGAAACCCGAGTGAGGAAGAGTTCGTATTCCCGAGTGAAAACCCTGAGCGATCCTCTCCTGAGAAAGAAGTTAGTGTAAGTGGGTTAGAATGGAATGGATTCTGAGCGTAAGATATTCATAATCCGAGTGAGTTAGCTGTCATTTTCCGAGTGTATGAGTGAAGGATGACTCTGGGGCTGAGCGTCTACTTAGCCGTGTGTGGCTCCTCGTTCCAGCGAGCAAGGTACTCGCTCCAGCGAGTGCGGTTTTTGGAAGGCTTGTGATGGCCTCGCTTAGGCGGAGTCATACCTCGCCCGAGCGACTAGGACGGTTCACCCAAGCGTGTGGGATCGCGCTGAAGCGAGTAGATGTTATTGAGGAACTCTGCCTAAATACCTCTCTCTTCCGTGGTTGCATTATTCTGTCTCGCTCGGCGATGTTGGACCCCGCTTGAGCGCATGGACGTTGTGGTGGACTTCGCCCAGGCGTTGTCATGCTTCGCTGAACTGGGCGGAGTTGGTTCATGTTCTATTCCTGCCACAGGTAGCCATACATGTGTGTGTTCCTTAACTTCCACTCGCCTTCCTCTTCTCTTCTATGCCATCTGATCAGTGGTGGTTTTTGTGAAAAAAAATTTTCTGTGTTTGGGTTAATTAATTATTAAAAATAAGGGTGTTACAGTGATTACCTAGGAGAGTAATCTGAAATCTGTGAATTGCTTTAAGTTTAGGGATGTGGTGCTTGATGCTTACCTTAAGGATATTATGAGAATTGAGCCTATTTTATTGAAGAGTGTACTTGCTAGCAATTAGCAAAACTTGCTCTATTTCTTGCTTATGCATGTTGCAATGTGTTGACGGATATGATGAAGGCCATGTTTCTTATTTTAGCTAGAGCCAAATAAGCCTACCTATGTTTATTTATCCATTGACCCTGAATGATTAAGCCTGAGCCTTTTCTTCTGTGATGATACCTAACAATACAAGCCTAAATTTCTAATAGAAAAAACCATTTAATTAACCTTGATATGCATTATTTTAGGATGTTTTGCCTTGACTACTTGCTAGGTACTAGCAATATGTAAGTTTGGGGATGAAGAGTGTGCCCTACATCAAAATAGGCACACTCTGAAAAATGGTACTCTGTAAAAAAATCTACAAAAAAAGGAAAAGTCCAAAGGACAAAAGAAATTCTGAAAAAAAGTAAAGCTATGAAAAAAAATTCTGAATAGTACAGAGAACAAGCACCAAAGGCTTACATATTCCTAAAGAAAAAAAAATATAGTTATGAAGCAGAAGAAATAAGGTAAAGGCAAAGCAAACTTCAATGAAGCATATCCCTTACCTTACTTTGACTAGAAAAACAAAAATTGAGCCTGTAGCTTAACCACATTACAAGCCAAATAAAGTCCTTACTGATCCATTTACACTTGCAAGCTTATTATTATATGTTACTTTGCAAGTGAGTATGCATATGCATGACCTATATACACTTGAGTGGAGAGTGATACACTTAACTTGTGAGATTAAAAGCATCATCATCATAACTTCCACTCTTAAGTTTTGTATTCAGGTTATTATGGATCAATTGGAAAGTTTATCACTTGTGTACTTCAATTAGACTGGTATAAGTTTGGTTTGGTATGGAACATGAACTCAGTGCATTGATTAATTTGAGTTTTGCTTGAGGACAAGCAAAGTCTTAAGTTTGGGGTTACGATAAGTCTTGAAAAGACTTATGTATTTAGTAGTATTTAACTCTATTTTAGGAAGAAGATTAGTATTAATTATCCATTTAATGAGTATTTAGAAGATAATTACCAATTGAGCAAAAAAATAGTTGTGTATTATTTTAGCAATTACATGCCTAAATAAGCATAAATGGATAACATCTTAGGAAAAATTAATTGTTGAGTTATGATGTATCTGAACGTGCTAACGGTTGCTCTAAGCGCGCCTATGTTGGGATGTATTTTTGGTTTTACAAGATTTCAGAAAGTCAATGTGCCCATAGTTACCCTGAGCGTGCCAATGCTGAGAAAAATAGAAGAGTCAAGACAAGACGGGAAGTCATCGTGTCTGCGCTGACAATGAGTGTACTTACGTAAGTATTAGAAAGAATTCAAAGAGTTCAACATACCCATGCCCGGAGGTTATGCTAAAGAAATCCATGACAGGGTCCAACGTAGAAAGTCAGGGTGCCTACGCTGACCTTAAGAGCTCTTACGCTCAGACAAGGATTGAAGGAATTATCTAACACAGTAGCCATGCGTGCGAACGCTAGGATTTCAGTATGCTCACGTGTAGGAGCATTATTTAGATGCATCCAACAGAAGACCAGCATGCCAACGCTAGCCCTGAAAGATGCCTAGACACAAGTAATAATCCAAACTAAATTTCCAGGCAGAAAACCAGCGTACTGACGCTGGTTTCCAACGTATTCATACGTAGTTAAAAGTTAAGATATATTTCCCAGGCAAGGAGCCAGCGTACTGACATTGGTTTCCACTATGGTTACGTGTGGTTGTGAGGGAGGGATTGAAACATTTGAAAATCTGTTGTATGTCAGTTAATTTAAGTTATCATATTTACTTGTAAGCCCTTTGGGGCAAGTTTATAATTATTTTTAGTTAGTTAGTTAGTTGAAACCTAAGGCTATATATATGTTTAGCTCTTTGTAATTAACGCATATATTATTAATCAAATTCATTCTCAGATTTCACTCTCTCTCTACACTTTTATTTTCCTAAATTCTCTCCTTTCTCTATGGCTACCACTTCTACAAACACTTCTATGCTTCCCATGGGTTGCTAAACCCCTAGGGTTGGGGTTGTTGAAGGTTCAATGAATTCCTAACTCTACATTGAGTTAGACTTCAGTTGAATGCATGTGAAGAACAATCAAGGAAGTTAAAATTCATTATTGGATTAAAGAATCTAGAGTAATCTCAAGTTCTACTCTAGAGAGAAATCATCGCTTAGGACTCAAGTAACTCCTTGCTACTTAGTTAATTCAGGCCTACACTCTAGGTGAATAACTAGGGTTCAACTCTTAATTTCATAATTGGTTCCTTTGTAGTTGAATACCTAAGTAATTAGGGTTTAAATGGAAGAATTATGGTAATTGCCTCAATCCATGTGGGATGATCAAATATACTCAATTTTAACGACTGGTGCGCTTGCCATAAATTTCATCACCTCGATAAGAATGCATTAATTATCCAACCATTTGTTATTGGACTTATCTAGGTAACTTTAATCAGATTGAAGAACCTAGAAGCGTTAATATTAAGTTTAAATGCCTTCTAAGAAGTAACACTTGTCGAGACTAATGTCAATAAATAGTGGGCCTGCCAAAGCAGGGTGCTATCATTTATATTAGTAAGGTTCAATGGGATAATTATAATATCCAAATTGTTTTTATTGGGCCTTAACTAAGTTTTTTAATTGGATTGAAAATAATTTAGATGCATAAGGATTGAGCTTAAATTTATAAGATGAATAAGGGTAAAGAGTTACCCATTCAATCATCCAAGAGTTGCATAAGATGCAATTAGCAATGTGTTTCCTACCTAAATAACCAAGGGTTGGGCGATCAGCCAAAGCTGACTCAACACTAGGCCAAATATAGATCTTGGCCCACTAGAAAAATCTTCCAACGGAATTTTTATGATTCAGTGGGGGTATTTGTTTTGATTTAGAATAGTGGGAGACAACATATTTATTTAATGACCAAAAGTTAAATATGTTTTAAATAAAATTGATAGATTTGCATATAGTTTGTTTTAGAATAACCATGACAAACCAAATATTGTTTTTGTTGTAATCTGTCCTTTGGAAGGACACTTTATCTAAAACATGTCCAGATAGATATTGAGACTTGAGAATTATCTTTAATAAAGAGGAAGCGGAGGTGTGTCATGTTTGGCTTATTTTAATATCATCTATGGTTGGGTATTGAATACCCTGTGGAATCTGCATAAACTTTGAGTTGTAAAAGGCAATATGAATATATGGAGATATACGATATGATCGTATAAAGACTCTATTAAGGCTGAGTTTGTCTGGAAGTCCAAAAGGTGATCAAGAAAGGAAATTGTTTCTAGTTTTAGCCAAATAAGGCATTGAAATAATTTGTCTAAAGAACTTAAAGGAGTTCAAAAGAAAGGGAAGTAAGACTTTCGCTACAAGTCATGTTATAGAAGTCAGGTTATTTAACTTCACTAACATTAGTGTCAGATACTAGTAGCAGATATTATGTTTTGAAAGATCAAGGAAGTAGAAGTTGCTACAATAAAGATAAGATCTTCACCTACATTGGGCTAGTTAGTGAACTAGACATTGTGCATATTGTTTCTTGTTGGACAAGAAAGGATTTCTTTTATAAAATAACTTTATTTTTTCAAAAGGATGTTGATGCACAATTGAGTAATGGATTCCACATCCTAAATCTCAAAACACCCATCTATAACATAACTATCAAAGTAGGTTAAAGTAAGTGATTTAGAACCTTACTTACATGGTGTTGTCTCCTAAGGCAAATGAATGAGAAACACATTTCTAATACCATTAATGTGGTTGTCTAGAATCTTTTGATTTTGGAATCAATTGAGACATGTAAATCTTATTTACTGGAAAGATAGTTGAGACCTAATTCATTGAAAAATGAAAGATAAGTAATTTATTATCTAATACATGACGATGTATGTGGGCCTATTGAAATAATAACTAGATATGTTTTTCAATACTTCAACATACTAATTGAAAAGTCAATGAGTATGGATTTATCTAACTGTTAGACCCTGAAATACTATTAGGTCTTTAATTGGCAAGCGCACCAATCGTTTGTAGTTTTCAAATTTAGATACCGTTCCACTGAGATTGAAAGTTCTAGTAATTCATAGTAATTTCTATTTACTATGGTAAATTCATCAAAACTTATTAACAAAAGAATGTTTTATAAACAGTTTATACAATATTCACAGAATATGATGGTTGTTTTGTTCATGTGGTAAAAAGATGGTAAAGATAAAATCTATCTAGAAATTTGAGATGTAATTCAGAATAATTCAGATACTTGAAGTAAAAACACAGATTGACAAATTATGTTGGAATTAGGATCCTCGCACTAAAATAAGATGTAAAGATTACAAACATACATATTTAATTATCAAATTCATGTCATTGCAGCTTAAAGTCACTATAACCGATCCTTCGCGATATAAATTCTAAGTAGTCACCGTAAAGTCTGATCCCTCGTGAGCTTTCTCAGTAAAAACTTGCATTAAGTCCTGGTCTTATGGAAATAATAATCACCAATTCTATTCCTAGTAATTGGCATATTAAGGGTATTTCATCTTTTACTTTCATTAAAACAGATTTTAATACAACATGAATAATCATTCTTCTGTTTGACATTCACACTTAATAAAACAGGTTTCAATACGCATGAAAATCATTCTCCCGTTTGACATTCATACTAATAAAAGTTTGAAATACTAACAGGGAAATTGAATCATAAACATGTAACAGACATAATCACAACATCATATAATGGATTGATTCACCAAATCTCAACATAAACAATTTAGTTACACATGGTAAAAGTAAAAACAACACTTACAGAGGTTAACATTATGAAGACGTAGAAACACTTCACGATACAAAAGCTCACAATACTACACAACACTCTCAAGTATCTAGAAACCACTCTAAACTTACAAACTCAAAAAAGAACACTCAAAATTCGAGTGAAGAGAAGAAGAAAGCTCTAAATTTCAGAATGGAATGTGATGCCTTGAATATCTTGGAAGTGGCCTATTTATAGGGCTGAGGAAGGGTCCTGACGCTATGTGTCAGGTTCCTGACTCAGCTTCCATTAAACACGTGATTAAGGGCCATGATTAAGATATTTTTAAATACATAATGCCCAGACAATGGTTCTACTTGTCTCCCAATTCGGCTTGGCAGTTTGCATGAGTGGATTGGCCATTATTTGGCCGTTTTGTTGAGTGCTTGGCCACCTGGAAATCAAATCCACGTAGCTTCTGACGCTACGCGTGGCTGTGACACGTAGCGTTAGTATTAGAAGTTCCAACGCTACACGTGGTGTGGATGCTACGCGTCAGCTCTCCAGTTCTTCCATTTTCTCTTGAATTTATTTAATTTTTCACTACAAAACTAGAAAAAATTGATCAAGGCAGATAATTTCCAAAAACTTCCATTTATTAAAATTAGAACCTAAATTTATTAAAAATTAAACTAATTTTTATTATTTTGGCACATTTTTATTAAGAAATTTATTGTAAATTTGAGGACTAACAAATACCCCCAACTTGAGACATTGCTCGTCCTCGAGTAAGAGAAAAACTTTAAAACAAACTTTGAAATCAAAATTTGAATTAGTCTGAAAATTTACCACAAGAAATATTTTACATCTTACCAATTAAAATATTCAAAGATTAAATATCTTAATGTAAGAAAGACCTAAAGATAAAATATACACAATATCATATCAATAAATCAAGCTTATTTCAAAGTTTACCCCACAAGTGTTTATCTCTACAAAAAGGTAAGTTGTTTCACTCAATCGATCATAAAATCAAGTAAATTTAATTTTGATTTTCATCTAATCAATGGTTAATCATACAGAGTCAAACCAAAATCACAAGGTCTTTTCAAGGGTTGTAATGAGGCTTGGCTACAAGAAATTATGGTTTTTTTTTAAGTTCAAACACTTGAAATCATAAAAGAGCATTTCATAATTTCTAGGATTTTTCTTGGCCCAAATCTCACTTCCCCTCTTGGTGAGTACCCCCCAACTTAATCTTTTTCATTATTATTTTTTTCTTTTTATGCATATATTTTTCTTTTTCATTTTATTTTATATTATACATGCATCATAATTTTTTTTGAAAATGAATTAAGTTCAAAAATTTTCATTCCCCAATTTTGTAAGAACACTCAAAATATTTTTTTTCAATTTTGATCGTTTGCTCTTTTAATCAATCAAGTAAAGGGAATGATCAAAAATTAATAAAGGCTAGGGGTACCAAAGAAATTATTTTTCAGGTTCAAAATAGGCTTTCAAAGGAAAATTATGATTTTACCATGGTAAGCTTTTTGGCCCAAGGTTTCTTTGTGATTACCAAAAATGTGCCTTGATCATATTCTTGAATCCTCTATACAACAACACAAATCAAAGATTAAAGCAAAATCAATTTGAATGAAGTTATGTCGAAACCCTCAAGTGTTTAAAGATCTCTCAGCTCACCAGGTTTTTAAAATTAGCTTGATTATTAATAAGAGTATTATATTTTAATTTTATCAAAATGCCTTAGTTACAATTAAGAATTTAATTATTGATTATGAAAAATGGTTTATTGTATAAAAATTTCAAGTATGTAAAATTTTTAAATTTTTCAAAATTTGATCATTTTTATTTAGAAACACACTTAAAAATAAAAACTAATTATCACACATAAAACTCCAAATATATAATCCAAAATGTAAAGATAATCCAAATGTAAATATCAAACTAAACTAAAATATATTATAAAAGTGCAAGAAAATATGAAATAACATCATCAATCCTCCATCTGGTCATCCTCATCATCCCCTTCCTCCTCAGCATCACCCTCAGTATCAGCATGTGCTCCAGACGGTCCACCAGCCTCTAGGTATGTGGGCTGGTCACCTGGCCAAGCTACTTGAGCAGCAAAATTGGCTGGTGTCATAAATGGCGCCCCCTCTCCCTGTATCGTGTACTGATTAAAAGAATCATGTAAGTGTATATAGGCGCGGTGAGAAGCAGCCATAATCTGCATCATATGCTGATGCTTTATGCTTATCCTAGTAAATCCCTCTGTGATAGCATCAACAGATGGTGGCTAGCCTAGTCTCCTACGTCTCGGTCTGGGCTAAGCCTCCTACTCAAGAGGTGGAAGCTCACACTGATGAACAAAGTAGTCCCTGTTCACTGAGACCTTTGGGACTCTCCCCGAACAGCTAGTGAACTCCGGTGATGGCACCTGTACTCTTTCCCTTCTCAGTAAGGCAGAAATGATGAAAGGGAAGGGAACAGGGCGATTCACCTTATACCCTAGGGCATAAAAGTGAATCTGCTCAGAGATAAGTCCTGCAATATCAATAGTGTGGCCCTGAAGGATAGAATAAAGAAGACAGCAGCGATCAACAGGTATAGAAGAGACATGAGAAACTGGTGTAATATTATGAAGCATCAAATGAGACCACGCCTGAGCTATAGGGGTCAGCTGGGTCTTAAAGAGGTTTGATGAAGATCTTCCAACCTTACTAAGGTTAAAGAAGATTCCATCCTTGCTCAAGAAATGAGCAACCTGATCTAGGAAGTATCCTAGATCACCATCCTCAGTAGCAATCTTGTTTCTGTTTTCTATCCAGAAACATGTATCGCCCTCAGGAGTAGGCTCCCAAGGATTACCCAGTAGGGTATTAATAGTGTCTCTATCATATGCAACATGTCGACCTCTCACTAAACTCGTCCTCTGCTGACTGATATTCGGTGAGTCCTGGCGTGTCCTATAAGCATTGGCATAAAACTCCATGACCAATATGGGATCCCCCTCAATAGGTAAAGAAAATAGGGGTCCCCACCTCCTCCTCTGTATCTCATCCTGAAGCTCAGGATAGTCTCCAGCACTAAGATCAAGGACCCTCTCCCAGATTAGTTTCTGGCCCTTGATCTGATGAAATCTTGCCCACTTGGCGTCAGTCTTAAACCTGGTGGGATCTCGAGGTCCCAACTGCTCCTCACCCTGAAGATTAGGATCTTCAGAGGTGGTATCAGTATTTGTGGTCCTCCTCTGTCTCTTGAGACCAGTGGTGGGAATTGATTTCTTCGTTGCCATCTACAAAAGAAATTTTATTTAAATAAATCACAAATTAAACACTCATCACAAAAATTGTTTGTGGTTTTTATATTTTAAAAAATAAATCATGTAAAAGATCAAAAAATCTAACATGCATATTTTTGGATTTTTAATAATATAATACACATCATATAAATTTATAAATAAAACTTAAATAACATGCATTTTTACATACAAATTAAGAAAATTACAATTCACTCAGCACACATATTTAAACAAATTTTTATTTTTAAGAAAGAAAATACAACAACAAATAAACTTTTAATTTTGAAATTTCTTTTTTTAACAACATAGTTTTATTTTATTTTATTTACAAGAAAGTATAACAAACAATACACACTAAGAAATTTTATTAATTTTTAAAAAGGAAAAACAAACAAACAAGCAAAATAAAAAAAAGAACAATGTTTTTATTTTTCATTTTTCAAAATTTTTTAAAATGAAAAAACTCTAATAAATAAAACCAAAAAATTAAGAAAAAAACAAAACAGGGGCCTGACGCTACGCGTGGGTAGGACGCTACGCATCAGGTTGTTATTCCCACGCTACGCGTCACTGGGATACTACGCGTGGCCTCACAGAGCTGAAACATGAAAACAGGGGTTGCGCAGCAGCAACCCCTTTCAGTACATATTTAATCACAAATTTACCTATTTCTAACAGCAAACAAGTCTGAATGGTCTTCTAATCCTAATCCTAACCACATTCAATTCTAAGAATTTAAAATCAAAAACAAAATTAAGAAAAGGAGAAGATTACTTACTTGGTTAAATGATAAAGATTGGAATATGGAAGTTTGAAAGAGAAAAAGGGTTTGAGAGTGTTTAGGGTTTCTGTAAAATGAGGCAAAGAGCAATTTTTGGTTTTTAAAAACCTAAATTGGGCTTCTCTGATTCAGTTTTAAAAACTGAATGCAGGCCCTGACGCTACGCGTGGCTAGGATGCTACGTGTCAATGCAAAATCTTTACCTCCACGCTACATGTCATTGGGACGCTACGCGTGGGGTTCTATTTTTTATTTTCTTAAATTTTTATTTTCAAAAACCCCTCTTTTTTATTTTTTTGAATAAAAATAAAGAAGAAATAATGGGTTGTCTCTCATTGAGCGCTTGATATACTGTCTCTAGCTTGACACCCTACATATCACAGATCAGTTAAATAACAAACGGTAGTGAGTCTGTTGATCTCACCACCCAGATATGGTTTTATTCTTTGCCCATTAACCATCCAACTTCTAACCATCCAACTTCTTTTGAAAGTTAGATCTTCAATTTCAACTGCTCTATAAGATTTAACTTCCTTAATTACAAATGGGCCTGACCACTTAGATTTCAATTTACCAGGAAACAGTCTTAATCTTGAATTAAACAATAAAACTTGCTGACCTGGTGTGAAGTGTATATTCTTAATTTTCTTGTCATGGTAAACTTTCACCTTATTTTTGTAACTTCTAGATGACTCATAAGCATTGTTTCTCATTTCCTCTAACTTAAGTAACTGCAACTTTTTTTTGTCAGATGTTGCGTTTGGATCAATGTTGAGGAATTTTAATGTGCAATATGCTTTATGTTCCATCTCTACTGGAAGATGAAAAGCTTTTCCATAAACCATTTGAATACAATTCTGTATGCCCAGAGTGCATCATCAAGCTTTTGTGACCAATCTTTTCTAGAGGAATACACGGTCTTTTTTGAAATTCTTTTTACTTCACGATTTGAAATCTTAGCTTGTCCATTGGTTTATGGATGATATGTTGTGGCCACTTTATATCTCACTCCATAATGTTGTAACACCTTCTAAAGAACTTTGTTACAAAACTATGATCCTCCATCACTGATCAAGGTTCTTGGTGTTCTAAACCTGTAGAAAATATTTTTCTTCAAGAAATTCACTACAGTTTTGGTGTCAGCATTGGTGAAGCAATTGCTTCTACCCATTTTGAAACATAATCAACTGCCAAATGGATATATTGAATGAATTGAGAGTAAGGAAAGGGTCCCGTGAAATCAATACCCCATTAATCAAATACCTCAACCTCCTGAATGATTGTGAGAGGCATTTCTTGCCTTCTATTGACATTACCTATTCTTTGGCAGTTATCATAAGCTTGCATAAATGAGTGAGAATCCTTAAAGATGGAGGGCCAATACAAACCTGATTGAAGAATTTTTGTAGCAGTTCTCTCTATTAAAATGTCCTTCATAAGGTGATTTGTGACAATGCCACAATACATCTTTCTTTTCCTAATCGAGTACACAACGACATAGAAAATTATCCACACCAATTTTGAATAGACGAGGGTCATCCCAAAAAAAAATATTTTGCATCTTTGAATTTTTTTTTCTTTGCTGACAAGTTAAATCATTTGGATGAATTCTTGCTGCTTTAAAATTGGCCATATCAGCAAACCATGGCCGTTTTGTTATTTCAAAAAGTTTTTCATTAGGAAATTCTTCCAAAATGTCTTTGTCTTTGGCAGTAACCTCATCATTCATTAACCTAGAAAGATGGTCAACAACTACGTTTTCATTACCTTTTTATCTTTGATTTCAAGATTATATTCCTGAAGGAGTAGAATCCATCGAATTAATTGAGGTTTAGAATCAGTTTTGGTCAAAAGGTACTTGATTGCCGCATGATCTGTAAAAACAATTATTTTTGAACCAATTAAGTATGATCTAAATTTTTCTAAGGCATATAGTATGGCTAGTAATTTTTTTTAGTAGTTGCATAATTTATTTGATTTTCATTTAAAACTTTACTAGCATAGTGTATAACCCTAAAAACCTTTTCATATCTTTGACCTAAAACTGCTCCCATAGCATAATCACTTGCATCGCACATAAGTTCAAAGGGTAAGTTCCAATTAGGAGCAACAATTACAGGGGCAGAAACTATTTTTTCTTCAAGGAATTAAAAGCTTTAAGACATGCTTCATCAAACTCAAATTCAACATTTTTATTTAGGAGATTTGTTAAAGGTTTAGTAATTTTTGAAAAATCTTGAATAAACCTTCTATAGATCCCAGCATGTCCTAAGAAACTTCTAATACCTTTTACATTTACAGGGGGTGGTAGTTTAGAGATCACCTCAATCTTGGCTTGGTCTACCTCAATACCTCTAGAAGAAATTTTGTGACCAAGTACGATTCCTTCTTTAACCATGAAGTGACATTTCTCCCAATTTAGCACCAAATTTGTTTCAATACACTGCTTCAATACGGTGTCCAAGTTGGTTATACATGATTTAAATGAATTCAAAAAGACTAAGAAATCATCCATGAAAATCTTAATGCTCTTTTTAATTAAATATGCAAAAATAGCAAACATGCATCTTTGAAAAGTAGCAGGTGCATTACACAATCCGAATGGCATCTTTCTATAAGCAAATATGCCAAAAGGACATGTAAAAGTAGTTTTTTCCTGATCAACAGGATCAACAGCAATTTGATTATATCCATAGTATCCATCAAGAAAACAATAGTAAGTATGTCTAGATAATCTTTCAAGCATTTGATCCATAAAAGGGAGTGGAAAATTATCTTTTCTTATTGCTTGATTTAATTTTCTATAATCAATACACATTCTGCAACTGGTGACAGTTCTTGTTGGGATTAATTCATTTTTATCATTAACAATTACTATCATACCACCTTTTTTTTGGAACAACTTGTACAGGACTTACCCATGCACTATCAGAAATGGGATAGATAATACCTGCTTTCAATAATTTCAAAACCTCCTTTTGGTTACCTCTTTCATTGGATTGAGGCACCTTTGAGGTTGAGCAACAAGTTTAAAATCATCCTTCAACAAAATCTTATGCATGCAGTATGATGGACTTATACCTTTCAGATCTTCAAGTGTCCATCCAATTGCTTCTTGATTTCTTTTCAACACTTCTACCAGTTTTTCTTCTTCTGTTTCACTTAACAAATTACTAATAATTACTAGTTTTAGATTACCTTGTTTCATAAAGATATACTTTAGGTTGGAAGGCAGCACTTTCAGTTCAAGCCTCTGGATTTCTTCAACAGGTATTTCTTGGATTTCTTTAATTTTTCTTAATTTAGGGGAAATTTCTTTCCCTTGATCAAGGTCTTCAAGATACCTGTCCACCTGTCTTTCTTCTTATTCACTCAAACATTCCACAGAGTTAGTTAATAACTTATTTAAAGGGTCAGAAATTGACATACCTTTGTATTTAGAAAGGAAAACTCCATCAAGAATATCCACTTTAAAACAGTCTTGTTTTGAGTTGGGATGTTTCATGGCTTTAAAAACATCAAAGTTCACTTCTTCATCATGTACTCTTACTACCAATTTCCTATTATCCACATCAATAAGCACCCTAGCAGTCTTCATAAATGGTCTTCCCAGGATCAGGGGGACTTCAGCATCCTCTTCCATGTCTAAAACCATAAAGTCAACAGGGAAGTAGAACTTATCAACTTTTACAAGTACATCTTCCATAATACCGTAGGGTCTCTAAATTGATCTATCATCCAATTACAGAGTCATTTTTGTTCTCTGTGGATCGAGATCACCAATACGCTTCATCATACTTAGAGGAATTAGATTAATACTAGCCCCTAAGTCTAATAAGGTCTTCCCGATATTTACACCTCCAATGGAGATGGGAATGGTGAAACTTCCAGGGTCTTTTGACTCTTCTGGCATGTTATATTGTAAAATAGCACTACAACCTACTTCAAGTTTAATAATTTCTTCATTATACCTTCTCTTTTTGGTAAATAATTCTTTCATAAACTTTGCATAGGTTGGCATCTGCTCCAATGCCTCAGAAAATATGATGTTTATGTGTAATTGCTTGAAAATTTCAAGGAATCTTTTGTATTCTTTTTCCTTATCCTTTCTTGATGGTGCATGTGGATATTGTAGATCCTTAACTAGAGTGTCTGACCCAAATACTGACTTTTGTTTTATTTTTATGATTTTTTTGTTTTTCTTTTTCATCATCTTTTATTTCATCAACATCTTTTTCTTCATTTTTTTCTTCACTCACTTTTTCTTCTCTTTCTTTTTCTTCTTTCTCTTTTTCATCTTTTTCTTTTTATTCTTTCTCTTTCTCTTCTTTTTCACTTTCTTTACAATTATTTCCTACAATTTACCACTTCTTGTAAAAATAGCCTTATATTACTCTCTTGGATTTTGAGTGTTGGCAGAAAAACCAGAGCTTTTCATGTTGGCTACTTCCTTTGCTAACTGTCCCAATTGCATATCCAACGCTTTATGTGCGGCTTCATTTGTTTGCATATATTGTAGCAATTATTGGATAGATTCCTCTATCCTAGTTAGCCTTGCTGTTTGATCAGATTGTGGTTGTTATTGTTTGAATTGATTGTTAGGAAACAACATCTTGTTTTTAGCCAAGGTTCTAATTTTGCCAACCCTGCGGGTAATTGTTAGGAAAATAATTACCAAGATTGATAGGAAAAGTACCTAAAGGTATTCTTTGATGAATCAGAAAATTGGCTTGTTCTTAATCATTTCCATCAGGGGCACAGTAACCACATGGTTGTTCGCCCATGCAATGCACACACTGTTTCAATTGCGCAGGGAGTGGTGATGATACTTGACCAATTTGAAGTTTTTCCAATTGTTTGCTCATTTCCTCCATTTGTTGTGTTAGCAATTTTTGCTGAGCTAAAACTGCATCATTTACTCCCAACTCAAGCATACCTGACTTCCTTGGTGTACTATCTCTTTCATGCTTTGCTTGATGGTCACTGGTGGACATAGACTCCATGCTTGATATTGCCTCTTTAACAGTTTTGTTCATTAAAGAACCACCTGTACATGCATCAAACATCATCTTAAACTTAGGCAATAAACCATGATAAACGATTCTTACCTTCCCAACATCATCCAAATTATGGTTTGGACATTTCCTAAGAAGCGCTTTGAATCTTTCCCATGCTTCACCAAGTGATTAATTGTGATTTTGTGAAAAAGAATGTACGGCTATCATTGCTTCAAAATATTTTGAAGGTGAATAAAATCTTTCCAAAAATTTTGTTTCAACATCAGACCAGTTTGCAAAACTACTGGGTGGAGAAGATTTAAACCATTCTTTAGCTTTCCCAATCAAAGAAAAAGGAAACAATCTCATGTAAATAGATTCTTCTTGATTTGGTTTGAAACCAATTATGCTGCATAACTCATAAAAAACAGTCAAGTGTTCTTATGGTTCCTCATTATTTAAGCTAGTAAATTGATTATTTTGAATAATGTTAAGAGTGGCTGGTTTAATCTCTACAGCAACAATAGCTCCTTGGTACATACCTGAAACACGGGGTAGACCATTGATAGCAGCAAACTATCCCAATGTTCTTCTTTACTCAATAGCCATATTATATTTTTCAAAATTTTCAAAAGAAGATGAAGTTGAAAAAGAAGAACTAGTTTGTGTTTTTTTAGATTTTAAAGCTTTGAGTTTCTTTACAAAGTTCTCGATCTCAGGATCAAAGAACACTTTCCCTGCAGAAGATCGAGTTTGCAAAAACTAACTAAATACAGAAAGTTAGTGTAACAATGTTAAGAAAAATGAGTAAATGAATGAATAAAATAAAATTGAAAATTTAACCAAGGTTAAAAAAATTATTTTACCATAGTAATTAAAAATTTACTATTTTACTGAATCAATTCAATCCCCGGCAATGGCGCCAGAAAATTTGTTAGACCTTGAAATACTGTTAGGTCTTTAATTGGCAAGTGCTCCAATCGTTTGTAGTTTTTAAATTTAGATATCGTTCCACTGAGATTGAAAGTTCTAGTAATTCACAGTAATTTCTATTTACTATGGTAAATTTATCAAAACTTATTAACAAAAGAATGTTTTATAAACAGTTTATACAATATTCACATAATTTGATGGTTGATTTGTTCATGTGCTAAAAAGATGGTAAAGATAAAATCTATCTAGAAAGTTGAGATATAATTCAGAATAATTCAGATACTTGAAGTAAAAACACAGATTGACAAATTTTGTTGGAATTAGGATCCTCGCACTAAAATATAATGTAATGATTACAAACATACATATTTAATTATCAAGTTCATGTCATTGTAGCTTAAAGTCATTATAACCGATCCCTCGTGATATAAATTCTAAGTAGTCACCGTAGAGTCTGATCCCTCGTGAGCTTTCTCAGTAAAAACTTCCGTTAAGTCCTGGCCTTATGGCAACAATAATCACCAATTCTATTCCTAGTAATTGGCATATTAAGGGTATTTCAACTTTTACTTTCATTGAAATAGATTTTAATACAACATGAATAATCATTCTTCCGTTTCACATTTACACTTAATAAAACAAGTTTCAATATGCATGAAAATTATTCTCCCATTTGACATTCATACTAATAATAGTTTGAAATACTAACATGGAAATTGAATCATAAACATGCAATAGACATAATCACAACATCATATAATAGATTGATTCACCAAATCCCAACATAAACAATTTAGTTACACATGGTAAAAGTAAAAACAACACTTACAGAGGTTAACATTATGAAGATGTAGAAACACTTCACGATACAAAAGCTCACAATACTACACAACACTCTTAAGTGTCTAGAAACCACTCTAGACTTATAAACTCAGAAAAGAACACTCAAAATTCGAGTAAAGAGAAGAAGAAAGCTCTGCATTTCAGAATGGAATATGATGCCTTGAATGTCTTGGAAGTGGCCTATTTATAGGGCTGAGGAAGGGTCCTGATGCTACGCGTCAGGTTCCTGACTCAGCTTCCATTAAACACGTGATTAAGGGCCATAATTAAGATATTTTTAATTACATAATGCCCAGACAATGGTTCCACTTGTCTCCCAATTCGGCTTGGCAGTTTGCATGAGTGTATTGGTCATTGTTTGGCCTTTTTACTGAGTGCTTGGCCACCTGGAAATGGAATCCACGTAGCTTCTGACGCTACGCGTGACTGTGACGCGTAGCGTCAGCATTAGAAGTTCCCACGCTACTCGTGGTGCGGATGCTACATGTCAGCTCTCTAGTTCTTCCATTTTCTCTTGAATTTATTTAATTTTTCACTACAAAACTAGAAAAAATTGATCAAGGCAGATAATTTTCAAAAACTTCCATTTATTACAATTAAAACCTAAATTTCTTAAAAATTAAACTAATTTTTATTATTTTTGACACATTTTTATTAAGAAATTTATTGTAAATTTGAGGACTAACAGTAACATAAGTTAGAAAGTCTTTGAAAAGTTTAAAGAATTTATAATGAAGTGAAAAACCAAATTGGCAAGACAATTAAAGCTCTTGATTAGATCAAGATAGCGAATAATTTGAGTTGTAAGTTTGATAGCTATCTAATAGAGTGAGAGATTACCTCTTAAGTCATTCCTCATGGAATGCCATAATAGCATATCTATGGGGAAAAGTCAAACTTTGTTGGACACAGTTTGATTATTGATTATTATCACACATCTCCAACTCTTTCAATGTTCCTTATTGACAAAATTTCCACACTTAACCATGTTCCATCTTAGACTTTCTTAAAGAAACCATATATGATATAGACTAGGAAGAAACCTAGTATGTCTTTAATAACGATTTGGAATTATGATGCTTGTATAGAGCATCCAACTCTGACAAGGTCAAATTCAAATTGGATAAATGTCTTCTATAAGATACCCAAAGAAAGTTAAGAGTGATCATTTCTACAATCCATCTAAGAACAAAAGGCTTGTTGCTTAGAATGTTGTATTCTTGAATAAGAGTATATCTCTTAAAGAATCAGTGGGAGGATAGTAGAACTTGTAGAAATTCAAGTATCACAAAGCATTCAAAAGTCAAGGATACTTGGAGTAGAAATCACGAAGTGTTATTACATCATTAGATTCAGTAGCACAAGACTTGCGTAAGATCAAATAGGATATGTCACTAAATCTTAATGATGTGGATATCTTATGAATTAGGAAGGAGGCATATTGCTAAATGACCAAACTTCTTATGAAGAGGCCAATGCAAGTTTAGATTCTAAGACATGGCATAAGACCATAGGATTTGAAATGGGCTCCATGTACATTAACAAGGTATGAACCTTGGTTGATGCACCCAAAGGCTAAAACCTATAGGATGCAAGTGGGTTTTCAAAAGGAATACTATGCATGGATGTAATAAGAATACCTTTAAAAGCAAGATTGACAAAATTCAATTAGCTAAAAAACCATTTAGATTCTGCTTGTTGTAGCAGTATACCACCATTATGAGATGTCACACCCTGATTTCTAGACCTGAATCCCGATGTAATCAAGATAATAATTAATAAAAATGCGAGTAAATTTTTTTACATTTATAATAATTTCAAAAACACCACAAATATTAATTAAGACCCAAACCACAGAAAACTAAAGAGTGAGATTTAATAATTTATGAACTCGATCGTAAATCAAATGCCCACATGTGTATACAAAACAATTTGAGTTTACAGCAGAAGAAGAATATGTATACAGGGCATCCGCCTAATTCCATATATGAAGATATGGAAAAAGGCTTAAGCAAACATGTAATTTTATAACATAAGCCTATTAGGCCATAATCGACTATGCGCCTAAATCATAATCATACATCTTCAATTATAAGTAGACTCTACTTAAGACATCCCTCACTAAATGGGATCAATTCAAATGTCATCATCATTAATATATTGTCATATCCACTCATTCATATATTAAACAATACATATTCACAAAACATCCATCATCGATATCATCATTCATGATTTAATTCATTACAACATTTTTAATGATTGTTGTCGGCCAAGGCATTCCATTTCAACTATTTACCTTTTTCAAAGACTTTTGCTCAAAGGCACACTCTCCTCCCATGATAACCCTACATCACAATGCTAAAAAGAAGACAACATGGGAAAGTGAGTTATACATTCAATGAGTTATACATTCAATGATCATATCGAAAGCCTCCATGTGCTCATGTTGCTTCTGAAGCTCAGGAGACATGGTAGCCAACATAAGGCATTGGACATCTAAAGCATCATCCTGATGCTTCTTATAAGCATCCTTGTCAGCTTTAGAGGCGTTTGCAGCGGGTGGTTCCGGAACTATACTTTCCAAGACATAATGCTTTTTCTCTTGTTTGAGGACAATCCTCAAGTTTCTATACCAGTCAAGGAAGTTAGAACCGGACAATTTTTCCTTGTCTAGGATTGATCGCAATGAAAGGTTCGAAGGTGTGTTTGACGTCATGGTTATCTAAAACAGAAAATATGTAGTAAGTATCATTTTCAAAAGATATTTAAATTATGGTCATTTAAATTAAATATGTCTCCCACTATTTTGATTCAAAACAAAATACCCTCCACGAGTCAGAAAATCCCGTTGGAAGATTTTCTAGTGGGCTAAGATCCATAATTTCACAAGTGTTAAGTCAGCTTTGGCTGATCACCTAAAACTTGGTTATTTAGGTAGGAAACTTTTTCCAATTGTATCTTTATACAACTCTTAGTCATTGGGTTAAGTAACCATTACTGATTATTCATCTTATGAATATTTAGCCCAACGTTTACGTCTCTAAGTTATATTCAATCCAATTAAAAACTTAGTTAAGTTAAAGCCCAATAAAACAGTTTGGATATTACCATTATCCCATCGCGTCTTACTAATATAAATGATAGTGCCCTGCTTTGGCAGACCCACTATTTATTGACATTAGTGTTGACGAGTGTACTTATTAGAAGGCGTTTATAACTTAATATTATTTTGAGGGATTTTAATTTATTTTAAAATTACCGTCTTTGTTAAATGCTTTAACGCAATAAAATTATCCCCAAAGCATGCAAACGAAATTGTGAGATGGTTATGGTCTTGCTAAAAGAAAAAAATAAATAAATAAACCTAGAGGAACTATATTGCCATGGCTTCTTGAATCCATCATCCTCATAGAGTCACCACTCCTTGATTTTCTTCTAAGTCTCTACTTTGTTGGCCCGATTAAGATTACATGATGAAATAGAAACTTGCTTTACATACGAGTGAAGGGTTGAGAAGAGAAATACAACAGAATAGAGAGAGGCACAGCACGCAGGCTGTATTTAAATAAAATAACTAAGACCATAACCATTCACCATGCAACGTGTTAATTAATTGATTATAACCCATTTAAAAGCATTAAAAGAGTAATTAATTTTTAAAATAGGCAATTAAACACGTGGGGCCGGTAATAAGGCGCTACACAGAAAATGTACGGGGGTCCCGCAAAATTAGTACTGTAGTCAGGTTGGTTCCCAGGAAAGAGAGGTGGGTCCGGTGTGACCGCTTAAGTACCAAGTCTTTCCTAGCCAGAACGTCCCACTGACCATTAACAGCTCTAAAATTTCGGCTAGGGTTTCAACCATTTTGAAACCCTAATTCCTTAGTGTGAATGCTTCACAACACAGCCGTCAAGGCACATGGAGGCAGCACCGTCTAGGGTTTTAAAACCTAGAATTCAATTTGCACTAATGCCAACATACAATTCCTTTCCATGACGGTCGTCTAGGTTTCAACTCTTGAACCCTAGATTAAGTAACGGCCAAGGTTTAACACTTAAACCTTATCACTCAACGCCCCATAACATGAACCATTCATGTTCAAAGATCAACTCAATTGATTCATAATTTGTACGATGACTATCATATGAGTAAAACATATATCAAATAAGAAAAATGCATAAACTCATACATCATACAAATTTAAATGGCAACAATATACATACTAAAATTGAGAAACTCTATAACATGCATCATATACAATTTACAAAGAATAACTCAAAATTATATGTATCATGCCAAAACAGAGGTCATACCATATACATGATTAATCATTGTAATAATATGCATCATATGCTATAACTCAAAATAGCAACATAATCATGCTTGTTCATTTTTGAATCCTAGTTTCACAAAACATTTTCGCAAAACAAAAATGCAAAGCTTTAAACAAGAAACGATTTCACAAATCATATTTTCTAAAAGCTCTTACAAATGAAAACATGTCATCATGAAACACAAACAAATGCCCAAAACACGGTTTTTGCAACCTGGCTCTGATACCACTATTAGGGAATCCCTAGAACATGAGCAGCGAAAAAACAGGGATTCCATAGGATTTACAAAGTGTCATGTTTCAAAGCACAAAACAAACACAAAAAAAATCGTTTTGGATTACCTCTTAAAGAACACCAAAGCAGTCGTAGCCTCGTCCTTTAGGAGTCCACACGAGCACTCCCACCAGAATCGCAACACTTGCCAACTGCTAGTTTGACGGCGTGTAGCTCTTGCAACTTTTATGAATTTGTGTCTCACTTTAGTAAACGGGCCATGAGCATCTTATCCTCTATTTATAGGCTTAGGTTTAACCTAATTTGTTCTCTCTAAAGAGTGGGCTCCTTACTCATTCTAAATGAGTTAGGCCCAATAACTTTATTTTAGTCCAACTAAAATAAAACAAAACATTTTCTGATGGGCTTACTCTATGTGTGTGACCCTATAGGTAAAATACCCGGTCATATTAATAATAAATTATTTTATTATTAATATAAAATAAGAGCGGCATCTAGCAATGCATCATTATGTCCGAATATTATTTAATATCAATATAACCTATAAGTGATAATTATTTAATATGTTTGTTCCTTTTGTCACGATATCCTAATTGGGCCCAAGACATGGTCGCGTTCCTTGTACGGCCTAATTTATTTTACTTGATACCGGAGTAGACTTGATCCGAATAAATATCTAATATTTATTCTTTCTAGCATGGCCATGCGTTTTCTTAGTCTTACTCATCAAGTGGCCTATAGATATCACTCCTATCACATAGGAGAGGCAAATCCCATCTACATCACTCACATCCCTCTGCATAATTTGTTCATTGCCTAATCACAACCTTTATAGTCCTCTTGTTACAGAAGACGTTTAATTGTATTAAAACAATAAACTCCTCATGTAGGAATCGTAGTGACTTTAGGTCAAAGGACTATATATACCATTATCACATTGAGAATCGTTTATGGCATTCATGTAACGATCCATGCAACGTTCTCATGGTGGGTCTGTCCAGTACATCATTATGTACCCGTGTGAAGACTTGATATCATCTATATCTATGATCTGTGAGATCAGGTCATCAGTACACTTACACACTAGTCTTAATGTAATTACATGTCCCCATGTAAATACTTGACTAGGGACATTTTAGGAATAACTTTCATATGACCTATTACTCCAAGGATAAATACGTTTTAAAACAATTTTAAACTGAAATACTCATTTTATTGATAAGCAAAAAAATGATACAAATGAAAAAACATAAAGCTCATAGTGCATACACTAACACTTAAGCCATTCCCCAATCACCACTAAGACACACCATACATATGCCCCTAATAAAATCACTTGTCTTTATATAATAAAAAGGGTTTTGGGCAATAATGAGCCCATGACAAATTTCAACAGTGAGACATGAGAAAGGTACATTTTTAGTCTCAAAAATAGAGGGACATGTCACAAATATCACTTATTAGTCCCAATTTGGCAATCATAAAAAGTTAGGTTCAAAACCCTCTTAAATGTGAGATTTACACTGTAGTGGGTTCGGTATTTTAGGCCTCATGAGAGATAAAAAACTCCAATTAAAGTGAAAACAATTTTCAAACCTCCGTATCATAATTATCTACAACTTTCATGCATAATTCGGAGGCCAAAAATGTCATTGAGATGCCTAAACAGGCCAAAAATTGCAAAGGAATCATAGTGGCCATAACAGGGCCATGAATCGATTCATAAATGCCATGAATCGATTCATGCATTCTAAAAGTCACAAAATTGACAAACAGAGGTATGTGAATAAATTCACACCCCTCATGAATTGATTCCTACGTGCCTGGGGCCAAAAATAGTGGAAACAACAAGCCTTGAATTGATTCAAACCCCGCATGAATCGATTCAAGCATTGGAAAATTGAGGGACAATGGTTCGAGTGAGTCTTGAATTGATACAAGATTTCGTATGAATTGATTCAAGCCCATCCAGTATCCTTTGAATCTATTCAAACACTATTTTGAATCGATTCATGACAGCATAGACCCCTTTTATGCAAAAAAACCATATTTCTCAACTTCTAACCCCTTAACTTTTTCATATGAATTCCGATGCTCACCAAATTTTAACACCAACTTATATATATTATTTGTGACGTGTGGCCACCGGCCGTACTCAAAATTTCTAAAAATGAGAGACTTATGTGCATAAATGCGTTTTACCCCTTTTGAGGCACTTTTGTGTAACTTAAGGACCTATTCTCATTGGAATTGGCCCATTCCAATTCCTACAAGTCATAAACTATATATATGGGATATTGGAACTATCACATGCCATTCAATTCTCATAAAACTCTATTTGGCTCTATTAGTTCCTTAATTATGCATAAACCTCATGAACATAATCCCATAAATTTAACAATTCATCCATCTATGGATTTCCACCAACAAATAAATCCTGCCCATCAAGGGACTTGAAAACTTTCATTGTTATCAACCATACATATGGTTCTCAAAATCAATAGATTGCCAAACAATGTCATTCATCACATAACTAATATAACTATGGCAAGGCAAGCATGAGTAACCATAGATACATTAATCATCAATTATATAATTCATGCATTTGGAATGTAAACTCCTCTCCTACCTCGAGGGAAGACCCGCAATTCAAACGCTCTAATCATTTCACCACGTTGCCTGAATTACAATCTACACATTCCACATATACATACATACACTAAATTAATGAGCCATCACAAGGCATCATCATAATTTCAAGCAATGTAAATATATCTTAAGGCTTAATGTCAAGTCCTAGACTTGTTAAAACACCAATCCATACAATTGTATTAGGCTTCAGGAATTCCTTTCCCAAAACTAAGATTCTCTAAGTTTCAAAGGGCTAACCAAACCCAATAACATCATTTTCTGTTTCATTATTCAAATTCATCATGAGTCTCCTAGCTCCTTTATAACCATTATCAATCAATAATTCTAATGGCATAAATCATGGCCTATCAATTTACCAACTAATATGTATATCTCATTGATTCCATATTAATGGTCATCTACCATTTTCACTATCATTCATCATTATTCAAGCCCTCCACAACAATATCATAACTCTTAACATACTTACTAATCTTACAGCCATTACTCTATTCCCTTGACTTCACAATCCCTCAACAACAACCATCAATATTACTAATTCAAAACTCATTCTCATATATAAAACCACTCCAACATCAATAACTTAACATTTTCTTAAGGATTTCACAAAGCCCTAAAATCCTAATTTCTAGGGTTTTCATCAATAATCCACAATCATCAATTTTAACAATTTATATGCATCCATAGGCTAACAACATTAGATTCCATTCATTATCAATAACAACAATTAATCCTCAAGGATTATCCAACCTAGGGTTTGGATCTACCCATCTTTATTCATTAAAATAACCTCTAATCTCCCATTACAACACTTCAATAGCTCAAAAACTATCAATAAAAGCCATGGGTGGTCAAAAATCATACCTCTCCTCCAAGCCCAAAGGTGAATACAAAAATGAGAGGAAGAGTAGAGGAGATGAGCCAAGCTTTGCCTCCATGTCCAATGCAAGCTTCATAAACCCAAGGGATCCTCTTAATTTTGGGTGGAAATGGCCATGGGTAATGGTGGTCACATTTGGAAAGAGAGGGGATGGAGAAGAAGAAAGAAATAAAGAAAGGAGAGAGGAGGGAAAGCAATATGAAATGAGAGGGAAGAGAAGGGAGTGTTATACTTTATTTTTAACCCCTCATTAAAGCTTCTCTGTTTTATTATGAACAGGATCCTCGTTCGGGCTTAATACTAAGTCCAAAAATTATTCCAAAGATATATTCAGATTCCTAATAATATTCTTAACAGTCTTGACCAATGGCATCTCAATCGGAGATACTTGGTCCGACACCCATATTTCAACCGGGTATAATTTCGGCTCCTTAAATCTCAATAAATTATAAATATCCATAATAAATACCAATTTAATTATTTATTAGTTATTCTTCTTAATTAATCATTTTTATAAATTTCAGGATGTTACATGAGATATGGTAGATAGATGTCAACATGGAAACATCTTAAGGGTGTGTATATGACACAACCTAAAGGCCTTTTATGCCTAAAACATCTAGAAAGGTATGTGAACTGCAAATGTTCCATTTATGGACTAAAGCAAGCTCTTAGAAGCTAGAATCTTCATTAAAGAATGAAGATAAATCTTGTGACTATAAAAAGGGTTAGTAACTGCACAATTATACTTTTAGTATTACATGTAGAAGACATGCTTCTTTTACAACTAAAATTCTCATTCTATAGTCAAGAATATCCTTAAACAATTAAGAAGGACTAAGGATTTGATCTTGATAAATGGAAGATGAGCTCGCTGCAAAGGTTACATCCATGCCAATCTTCTGAGTAATTTGAATGACTGAAGATTGCAATCTAAATATATATGTGTTGTCAAGATGGTTACGATGTATGCTTAAAAGGTTCAAAGCAAGAAACAGTCATTGGTTCTACTAACAAATCTAAGGGGATGTTTGGTAAAAGGTTGAGTAAACAGAGTTGAGTAAAATGGTGTTGAGTAAACGGAGTTGAGGAAAGTAGGGTTTTGTAAACAGAGTTATGTTTGGTTTAGAGTTTAGGAAAAGTCAGTTAAGAAGTAGTGATTGTGTTTTGTTTAGTGGAATTGGGTTGTGGAATGGTATTTTGGGGTAAAATTACCAAAAAGGATATGAGTTTAAATGTATGTAATTTATGTGTATATTTGTTTATATTAATATGATATGTATAAATTAAAAATTATATATATTAAAGTTAATAATACATATTTAACAAATGAATTAATATATTAAAACAAATATATTTATTTAATTATTTATATGTATTAAAACTAATAAATTAATGTGATTATTTTTATATATTATAAGTAATAAATATATTTTATTGTTTCTATTATAGTAAAACTAATAAATTGTAGCCTTTTATTCTTTTTTTATATATTAAAACTAATAAATCTATCAAATAATTTTTTATATTAAATGTAATAAATTGATTTTATTATTTTCTCTATATTAGAAACCCCCAACATATATTGTAATTAATGAACTTACAATACAATGAAAAGCATTACTAATTATTGAATTATGCATAAACAAGTTGGTCCTTAATTCAGTTTTAAATTGCATTCATGGCCGCTTATGAGGTTGTGTCAACTTCATCGTTCGACACAGAGTGAGAATGATTTTGTTTACTCATATAGTTATCTTCATTTATACTGTCAAAGTCAATATCCGGTAGACTGCATCTTCGAATGAAGTTGTGTATCATCATTGTGGCACATATTAGTTTAACTAGAGTCTCATAGTTGAACTTTGGCATAAACCTAAGAATTGAAAACCTACTCTTCCATACACCAAAAGTTCTCTCAATCATGCACCTTATGCTGGAGTGGAAATAATTAAAAACCTCATTGTGATTTTGAAAATCACGTGCAGCCTAAAATCTGGGAGATGATATCTTTCATTCCTGTACGGACCCAAGTATCCCATTGGCATTAGATATCCGTTGTCAACCACATAGTATTTACCTAATAGAGAAATAAATGAAACACATTAGCATTATACCCTAAAAATCACATGTATACTTCAAATAATATGCAATAACATGTATAGGTCAAATAATTTGAATTCAAACCAGTGGGAGGGTGTGGGAAATTATAAGTTGGGTTTGTAACTGCATCTTTAAATACACATACATCATGGGTAGATCCTTCCCAACCTGGCAAAACAAATGTGAAACACATGTCCCAATCATAGATGGCCATGACATTTTGTGAGGTAAAACCTTTTTCCACCGATAAACTTAATATTATCATTTAAAGGCACTACACAGGGGACATGCGTTCCGTTTATTGCTCCAATACAATCTTTGAAATATGACCAATATCTCCTATCTTTGTGTAATTTCTGGGACATGTGTTGGAAGGTTGGATCGTTTGGCTTTATCATATCAATGGAGAATGCTAAACATGCTTCTAAGACATGATGAAAATTTCTACTCATTATAAATGTTGGAACCTTTCCTGAATAACTCTATTTCTGACCCCATGTCCAATCGTATACAAGAACATAGCAACCATTTCATGAATGCCCATGTTTCGAGATGATGTTAACCCACGGTTAACTAATTCCTCGCACAATAATAAGAACACATCTTTATTCATCCTTAGCATTTTGTAACATCTAGTGTCATTGCCGTTGAGCATCTCTTCTACCCATCCATGCCCTGTTAGTTCACTTGTCCTACATGGTTCCTTTCATATATATATTTCATGTCCAATTCCCCATAAAAAATCGTCGTACAACCTGCCATAGCTAAATTAATGTTGCTGACATCATCATTGTTTAACCCATTATCATCACCAGTGGATGTCATGGTTGCTTACTCCTGAATAATAATAAACACATTACAATATAAGCAATAATACATATTTTGTAAGATAATTAATAAAGACAATAACAATATTAAAGCATACATTAGCATAACATAGCTTGAACCATACAATAAGCATAACATAATACATTACCATAACATACTTACACCATTCAATGTCTACCACCATACATGTCCAAACATTACCATAACATGGGTAAACCATAAAAACTCTAACACAACATAGTGCCATACATGTCCAAATGTTAGCATAACATAGCTAAACCATAGAAACCCTAACATAACACAGTACCATACAATGTCTAAGCATTGACATAACATAACTAAACCCTACAAACCCGAACACAATACACATGTCCATAACACATTACAAATCAGTCCTTGATTAAATTACTCAGAAAGGCTGCTTCACTCTCAAGGATTTTTCAAATGTATAAACCACTCACGTATTTCCTTATCTCTAAGGACCATTATGAACTTGAAAAAGATGGTTTTATCAGACATAAATTTAGGGTGTTGGCAAACAATGTCAATAGAATCACCCTACTCGTTCTTTTTGGCTACAACTATAGAAGTGTGACAACTAACAATGTTCGCCACCTTATTCATTGATTCGTGTATAACTGTTTCATTATCCCTCCTACTCCTTTTAGTTTGTTTCCCTTTGCCTTCCACCCTCTTTCTTTTCTCCCCATTTTTGGCTGATAGATTTGGCTGAGAGTCCCGATTCAGGTCGATACCACCTAGTCCCATATCACTTGTGCCCCCAGCGGTAACCTCCTCACCACCTATAGTAGGATCCTTACTGTCACCTAAACCTATACTCGTATCCTGTACGTCTTCATCAAACTCAGGAATATATTCATTCCCAAAGACGGAGGGGGGTAAAATGCCTGATGATGGAGCCCATGCAAATTCACTAGTTGCCACATTGTCTTAAAACAAATAGGTCAGCTCTCGTACATGGGCCAAATCCTCGTAAGGATACTTCAAATAGGTTGGGTTTTCCTAATTTATTTAAACACCCTAAATAGCTATCAACATAACACTAATGAAATCACAAGTGATCAAAAACCTACCCATTCTTTTACATCCCACCAATCATCATCAGCTATAAATGTGTGTCTTTCACTGTCCTATCCAAGGCCTGTTGTGTTTCAAAATAAATTATACCATGCCACTCAATCCTTGCGCAAGTTATCCCACTTGTTCTTCAACTGATCCCTAGAGTACTGTCGACCAGTTTTCCCATTAAAGTATGCTTCCAAACTTTCCCATCCCATCTTTGTAAGGGAGGAACCCTTACGCTCCCCATTTTTAATTTGTTCAATTGCATCCTCAACAAAAACCTTAATAGCATATTGATCCCAAGAAGCCTTTGTAGACTACATGGGTGCTTTCCCTTTATCCCTATTTTGACTTGACATACTACACCAATACAATTTGTCACAACATTGCACAAAAAATACATTTGTTCATATTACATGTAAAACCCTAAACACTAAACAAATTATTTTTATCCCTATAATGTTAATAAAATTAAATTTTATACCTAATCCATAAATATTTTATTTAACCTCTTAATAAGTTACTTTTATCTCTAATCCTTAAATATTTTATTAAAACACTTAATAAGTTACTTTTAATCTTGATCCTTACATATTTTATTCAAACACTTAATAAGTTACTTCTATCCCTAATCTTTAAATATTTTATTTAGATAGTTAATAAGTTACTTTTATCCATAATCCTAAAATATTTTATTTAAACACTTAATAAAATTAAATTTTAAACCTAATCCTTACATATTTTATTAAAGCACTTAATAAATTACTTTTATCCCAAATCCTTAAATATTTTACTTAACCTTTTCTTAAGTTACTTTTAATCCTAAACACTAAACAAATTTTTTTATTTAATCTCTAATAAGTTACTTTGATCCCTAATCCTTAAATATTTTATTCAAACGCATAACAAGTTACCTTTATCCCTAATCCTTCAATATTTTATTTAACCTCTTCATAAGTTACTTTTAATCCTAAACACTAAATAATTTTTTTATTTACCCTCTTAATAAATTACTTTTATCCATAATTATTTTATTTAAGTTACTTTTATTTAACCTCTTAATAAGTTATCTCTAAATAAAATATTTTATCCCTAATCCTTAATTATTTTATTTAAACATTTTATTTAAATGCTTAACAAGTTAATGTTACCCTAATCCTTCAATATTTTATACAACCTCGTAATAAGTTAATTTTATCTTTAATCCTTAAATATTTTATAAAAACTGATAGTATATTCATTTTATAAAAATAAGTTACAAAGTAAATGGTTGTTATATTATTTTTGCATCCACAAAATAAAAGTTACCTTAATTTTGCTTCTATAACTAAATTAAGCTATAATAAAAATTATATTAAATGTTGACATTTTTTATAAAAAATTTGTCATAAACACATATTACAACTTAATTTCGTTATAACTAGTCGTCCCTCCTAGGCCTTATTAATTACGCAACGTAACTGAATTTATCATAGGTTCGTAAACGTTTACGATTTCTCACATCTTGCCGCTCGTTATTCGTCATTCGTTACGCGTAATAACTACAATTAATCCAAACATATTTTAAAGCACTAAACTATAATTATACATAAAAAATTAACTCGTCCCAACCCCAACCGCAACCCCACTCCAAACCACCCCCACGACTACCTTTCCAACAACCCTACTTCCCTATAACCCGACACCGTCCTAAACCAAGCCTACCACCAACCCATCAGCAACGTCCCCACAACCCGCCCCACCCCATCCCAAGCCCAGCCCCAAATAACCCCTATCAAACCCCTCCATAACCCGCCCCAAACCCAAAACAACCCCTACCCCGACATACCCGAAAACCCCCTCCCCGCCCAACAGTCCCAAAACTAGCTAACAAAATAGATCCCAACACATAGAAAATAAAGGAAAATTAAAAGGGATCGAGTGCCATACCTCTTTCACCATTGCAGCTTCCCACATGGTGATCGGAGGCCAGACGGTCACAGCTTCCCCAAACATTTCAGATTAGAAGATCGGAGGCCCAGGTGTCGTGGCTCTTTAATTGCGAAACGGAAGGGTAGTCTGGACTTTGCCTCAAACGTCGTTGAAGGGAGGCTGCTCTAAGGGGCTTCCACACAACGGACTTTCCACCCAAACGCAACCTGGATCAGGGGATAGAACAGAAGGGGAAATGGAACCAAATAGAAGCTAGTCATAGCGGATGCGAGAAACACCGTCAAACAGAACTCAACAGAGAAGAAAGGCACTAACCAAATAAGCTCTAAGTATTTTGTTGTGTTAAATTATAAAAGAAGTCGATTTACATTTAATCATTCCAAATGTTTTGTACCCTATGAGTTTCCACTGTAATGAAAATAGAACCATAGAATAATATAAGGAAGTGGATTAATCCAAGCATATACTTAAATAGTTCCATCTTTGGAAGATGTGAAAATATACAATGTGCATTCCAATAAAATTATTGGGAACTCACTAGTAAAACTACTTGTGTAGCAAAAACATGAAGGCACTATAGACGTCATTGGGCATTAACCTTATCGGCTTTAAGTGCAAGAGGGAGATTGTTGGAAAATGCACTAAGAGCCTATATAGGATGCATCATTTTGAATAAGGCATTTTTGTTAAATAGTTTAACAGCTTTTATTTATCCTTGGAGTAATAGGTCATATGAGAGTTATTCCTAAAATGTCCCTAGTCAAGTATTTACGTGGGGACATGTAAATATATTAAGACTAGTGTGTGAGTGTACTCATGATCTGATCTTACAAATCATGCATATAGATTATATCAAGTCTTCACACAGGTACACATTAATAGTAATGGTGTATCGGACAGACCCATTATGAGAATGTTGCATGGATCGTTACATGAATGTCATAAACAATTCTTAATGTGATAATGGTATATGTAGTCCTTCAACCTGAAGTCACTACGATTCCTACATAAGGAGTTTGTTGTTTTAATACAATTAAACATCTTCTGTAACAAGAGGACTATAAAGGTTGTGATTAGGCAATGAATAAATTATGCAGAGGGGTGTGAGTGATGTAGATGGGATTTGTCTCTCCTATGTGACAGGAGTGATATTTATAGGCCACTTGATGGAGTGAGACTAAGGAAATGCATGGCCATGCTAGAAAGAATAAATATTGGATATTTATTTGGATAAAGTCTTCTCTGGTATCAAGTAAAATAACTTGGGTCGTACAAGGAAGACGCGGCCATGCCTTGGGCCCAATCAGAATATCGTGACAAAAGGAACAAACATATACAACAATTATCACTTATAGGTTATGTTGATAATAAATAATATTTGGACATAATGATGCATTGCTAGATGCCGCTCTTATTTTATATTAATAATGAAATAGTTTATTATTAATATGACTGAGTATTTTACCTATAAGGTCACACATGTAACAACCTTGATTTTTGAGAATAGGAAACTAGACCCTCAGGACTCTAAGGATACTCTATTGAGCTTTTGGTAAGAAGCTCGAAGCTTCGGCCTGTTCCCTCAACAGTTTAGAATGAGAACAATAGGGATAAACAGAGCTTAACGTGAAATATAAGAATACTGAGAGAATGTAACAAGTAATAGAAGCAGAAATAAGAAAATAATAAATAACGTTCGACAATACTGTTTAATTAAAAATAATACGTTAACGACGATTATTTTGGGTACTAATTAATTTATAATTATATCAGTTGATAATTATTTCCTGTCAATCATACTGAACAGATAAATAATTATAATAACTTATTTTGAAATGATATATTTTAAATTGTTTATTTATTTGATAATTATATTTAAGAATAAAATATTGCTCGGTTCCTCGGATTTGAACTGTGGGACCCAGCCTGATGCCAGACTCTAACCGTTCGACTCAAGACTAGTGATCCAGTAGAGAAACTAGTCCTGTTAGGATCGTTTCATAAAGGATCAAGGGTGTCTGACTTAGCTTGACCAGCCCAATCAGAACCTTTAACGTCTCCTACGTTTGACCGTTCATATACCTCAGGATATCCGATAGTGGCACGGTCAGTCTCTGGTGTCCCATTTTGACTTTTAAGAACTTTTCCTGGAGGGACTGAAGTTTGATTCGGACTCTATAACCCTCGTTTTTCCATAAATCAGTTTCTTCATAAATCATTTTCAAACTTGACCCGAATACCTTCAATGTTTTGGACCTAAATTTTGCATACGATCTTGGAATCGAACGATTTTGGTCTCAATCTCTTTAGTTTGAAAAGGTCTCTAATCTTTGTTTCTAGCCCCAAACTTTGATTCTTACTCTGTTAACCTTAAAATCGAAGATAAACTATGTTCGCCTCAAAATTCCAATGTTTGGACATTTTACCCAGTGCATGGTTCACATAAAAATTTACATATCTCCTTCGTTTGGTGCTTGAATCACACTGTTCTTTTTGCTATGGATCCGTATCATAGACCTCTTGTTCATGAATGGCACGAAACCGAATTCTCAAAGGATAATTAATGTGGAATTTATTTCCAAAGACATAGCTGATCTGGGAAGCTCCCGGAACACCCTGTCATAAATCGGGTATATCTCGGGCTGTCAAACTTAGATTGTGACAAATGATATATCAAATTAATGATAAAAGGAAGATCTACAAACTTCATGAAGGTCTCAAAAACCAATTCTTGCTCCATAAATCCCAGAATTTAAAATACCATACTGATTCATGTTTTCCTAGTGGCAGCTTGCACTGTGTTCAATATTTTTTACGTTTCTCACTCGTATGACCATAAAATTGAACGATTCTTTTGCTAAAATTTTCTTAACTTAATTACCTATAACTTTGATGGAGGGAACAAAGTCAAATTATTCACCAATTTTTCCCAAAAAATTAATCTTTGTAAGAAACATCAATCTCATCACAACCTTACACTATTTTAGGAAATAGGCCATATCTCATTCATTTCTCAATGTAAATTTTTGTTCCATATATCAATTTAAAGATAAGAGAAAGGCCTACAATTCTTATGTTGGGGCCTTTTCCTAATTCAGCATGCATCAGCCCTTAAAATCCCAAGAAAATGACGTTCTAAAACCTTGACACCTCAGCCTTCATGCAACATAAGCCAATTAGCATCCACCACCCAAGGCACACTTGTCTCCTTCACCCTAACTCCTTCCTCCATGAATTCCCTCCATGCAACACCTGTCCACCACATGTCTTACTCAACCACACCCCTTATCCCACAAGTTTAACAAACTTGCTCAACAAGTTGTCATCATGCTATAAACCATAATATACATCCATCATCATGCCATGCCTATGTACCTACCAAGCTACTCCACTTCGCATTGCCCATTTAATTCACGGCACACTCCTTGTTTAGCAAAAGGTTCCTTCTTTTTATTATTTCATTCCATCACCTATCATGCTATGCCATGCCATCATAATTCTTAAGCTAAGACATTACCTTTTCACCTCACGTTAGCCACCACACTAAAAGCCATTCCATCATGACCAATATAGGAACTTGACTTTCTCTTAGCACACCATTACCCATACCTCTTTTAACTTAATCTTTTCAGCACCCAATCTCATTTCATGTAGCCCCTATTATACCACTCCAACTCCATTTTTCTCCCTCACTGACGGCCATTATCCATCACAAACCATTCCACACAAAATTTTACTTCAACTTCCTTTTTTCTTCTCTATAAAACCATGAACCTTCCTTCCCTCTCTAGTTTAATTTCACTTATTTTTTCATTATCAAAAAGCACAAGTTCAGCATCTAAACCCCTTCAATATTGCCTCACTTAACCATAGCTTTTCTTGGCTCAAGAGGTAAGATTTTTGAACTCAAACTTCTAAACCTTTGTCTACCTCTTTTCTTTAAAACTTTTCCAACAACCATGCACATGATTTTGAGCATCCTCTTTTTCTGTTTTGGGTCCTAAAACTGTGTCCTCTTTGGCTGTTTTGGGGTTGAACGCTTGATTTCAGATCCCTTAAAGCCTTCGGTAGGAATCGACGTTGAAGCGGCAAGGAATTCGGAAGCCAACGGTAAGTTAAATGGTGAGATTTTACCTTTATTTTGGCAAATATCATGGCTTTTTGGTGGCTGTCCACAACCCTCTAGGTGCCTAAAATTTTTGCATGTCATGCTTTTAGCAATGTAAGGACGACCGTCGACTATCGGCAGACGTTTCGGAGTGCCCGACAAATTTTCGACGAGCGGATCATTTTTCTTCCTCCGGGCAGCGGCTGTTCGGCATGGTGAGGGGGGTCTTACCGCATTTGATCTTACTTTTAATTGTCCTATAATATTGCTTTAGTATCCGAGTACCTCTATTTTAAATATCGAACTCAATGTTAGGAATGAAATAGAGTTTTGAAAGGACCCTACTGATGACTAATAAATTCATAGAAGAAAATGTATGTTACATGAATCATGTGCATGAGGCTTGATATGGACTAGAGCTGCAACGATGGGTACACTGAAGGATATGAGGGTTCGATCCCTAGGGTTTGATCTCGGGAGTGTAACGGGAGGGGACCCCCAATGGCTCGGTGGTAGCGCCCCGACGTCGGGTGAAACCATGTAGTCCTGGTTCACTTCAACTCAGGCCAATATCACTAGGACCATGGAGAGCCAAGTCCCGTTATTATATGATGATATGAGTTAGATCTATGATATTGGGACTACGACTCCATGTATACCCTATGTTATGATGTGGGGACTTGGTGGGCTCTGTTCGCTCTAGTACAAAAATATTGTGTCTAGGGGCAGCCTAGGCAGAACGGATTCTGATATGATGAGATGATGAAAAAGGCCCACATGCATCATGATGGCTAAGAAAAAGATTGAAATTAATGAAATGGAACTCATGCAATGCATTATTCTATTTGTGTTTACTTGTGGTTGAATCGATATCCGTAGCGGTGAGGGGGAGAACAGAGAGTTGTGTATTCAGGGGTGATGGATGAGGATAAGTTAGGAAAGACAACTTAGATTTAACTAATTAGGAACCCCAAGACGATTATTGTTTGAGTGTTTATATGGACTATATGGGGGCGGGTGTTAGTGATGACACTTCCCGATTGTTGTGGAGGTAGAGACTTACCCTTCCAGACATCATGGGGATGGACACAGATTTCGCATCGAGGATCTGTGAGGCTCTTCTTGGACGAGGATAAATACAATAGGTTGAATTTTATTTTCATTCATGGGAGCCTACGTTCCCCTTTTACTTTTAGTTGGTACAGTTACTGTTACGACCATGTATTATATATGATTATGTTATATATAAGGTATATGTTCCACCATGTTTTCTCGTACAAAAAAAACTTCCATATTTTTCTAAAACTCGTAACCTCTCAGTTAACCATGATAATCTAGTGGAAGGGATTGTCCTAATTAACCGAGGGTGTTACAGCTGTAGGGAATGGACCTAAGATATCCAAACCCTATTGATGAAAGGGCCAAGGGACCACATATGTTGATAATTCCTCTGCAGGGATATGGTTTAAATTGGAAAACCTTTGACAGGGATCACACTTCTGAACATTGTAACAGCCCTGATTTTTTTAGAACAGGAAACCGGACCCTCAGGACTCTAAGGATACTCTATTGAGCTTTTGGTAAGAAGCTCGAGGCTTTGGCTTGTCCCCCGAACAGTTTAGAATGAGAAAATAGAGAGAAGCAGAGTTTAATCTAAAAGATAAGAATACCGAGAGAATGTAATAAGTGAGAAAAGTAGAAATAAGAAAATAATAAATAACATTCGACAACGTTGTTTAATTAGAAATAATACGTAACGACGATTATAATTATATTTATTCGATAATTATTTTCTATCAACAATATTTAATAGATAAATAATTATAATAATTTTTTTTTGAAATTATATATATATAATTAATTATTTATTTAATAATTATATTTAATATAATACCGCTCGGTTCCTCAGACTTGAACTGTGGGACCCAGCCTGAGATCAGACTCTGACCAATCGACCCAAGACTAGTGATCCTGTAACACCTTAATTTTCAATTAGTGGATAAACCGAGACCAGGAAAATTTTTCCGAAATCAGAGGGGATTCAAAGGCAAATGATTAGCTGATAATTAAGAAGGGTAGAATTAGGAAAAGAAGGAAAGGAAAGGAATGCAACCCATCCACAAGGAAAACAGTGGAAGATGCAGGACGTGAGCAAACCCAACAGCGCCTACTAGCTTAGGCGAGATTCAATATCGCTCGAGCGCGACAACCCCACACGCTTAGGCAAAGTTCGCATGGCTTAAACGTGACCCATCAGAGACCTTCCCTTCGCTCACACTCGCTGGAGCAAGCACTTAGCCGCTGAGGCGAGTAACTCCACTCGGTATTCCCATCACTCGGTATCAAGACATCCATTCACTCAGAGTCAGGGGTTTCAATCGCTCGGAAATAACCCCAACACACATACTTCCCATAACTTAGTTCCTTATATTTTTATCCATAAGGCCACACAATAATCCATTTGGGAAATGAGGGTTATCCCACTCGGTATACATCAAACTTCCCTCACTCGGGATATCACCCAATCAAACACCACTCGGGGTATCATCACTTCTCTTACTTCGGAGAACACATAGACCTCCCTTCATCTAGAAGGGGTCTCCACCATCATTTGTCACTCGGAATATCCTAGCTAGATTCACTCGGCATATGATATCTTACTCACTCGGGGAATTCATTAAGTAAGTCCCACTCGGACTTGCCCAGATCCTAACCACTCGGGATATAGAATCTCATTCACTCGGATTATACATGAATCACATACCTAGCATATATTCCAATTTCAGCCATTACAACAACTCTTCCCTCGGAAGAGAATCACTCAGATTTCCCACTCAGAATATTCAAATCATTCCCCATTCGGGGTTTACCCATATTTTTCACTCGGAATCATTCAAGCCTATTCACTCGGAAAAAGGCCACATATTTAGCCTGACTCGGCTTGGCTCCCACAATAATGCTTCACCCAGAATTCTTAACCTTAACATTATTCTATCCATCAACACTCAGCCCATTCCAATACATATTATCATTATTCATTCAACCACTCATCCCAGTTGATAAGAAGCATCAAATCAACATAAAACACTTACATGTATATATCTATTCATACACTCGGAATACTCATTATCTTAACATCATTCATTCATCAGCACCTATTATCCGATACAAGCACAGGTTATCAACGTAAACCATATATGTATATAATTTATATTCGTTATACAACACTGATATTATGAGCCGGCCAAGGCTACAACTGACTAAACATAATAAATGCAATATAAGCACTCAACAGTCGGAGTGCACATCACTCGGACTTGAGGCCTTCACACCATTCCGAGTCCGACCTGCATAGACTAAAAAATGGTATAGGGGTGAGCATCTTAAATATTAAATGATAGATACTGACTCAGATTATTCCCCATCAACGCAGCAATATATATATATATACATTCCTACATAGCAACAATCAATGACATAACGATACCGATTAATCAGGACACATATGAAGCAGTTACCGATCAAGATCCACCAGCTATCACTAGTTATCACTCGGCCAGATGCATATATCATTTCAATAACATTAACATAGCAACAACCAGTAACATAATAATGCCAATGAATCATGACACACATAAAACATTTACCGGTCAGAATCCACCGTCTATACAATTATACATAGCAACAATTAAGGTCAGAACAATACCAATTAATCAAGACATATATGAAGCAGTTACCGATCAAGATCCACCAACTATCACTCGGCTATATACACACACATCATTTCAATAGCATTGACATATACTCATACAACTCATGCAATCAGATTTCAATCAACATCAACAGTACATGTACACAGATTATTTCACTCGGTTCCGCATTCGTGTGTAATTGGTTTTTATCGTTGCAACGTAGGCTCCCAGCCTTTTATTCAGCTCCCAGCTGACTTGGCCATTTTACAGGTACCAAACTGTTTGCCCTCAGGTGACACCAACGCTCTCAGCGTCAACGGCGGTGTTCACGGGCAGCCCTGAGTCCCACTCAATAGGCCACCTTAAGTCCCACTCAAGGATTTAACAGCGTCCCACGCTTTAATAACCGATGGTAGTGTCCCACACTACATGCTCTCAGCATTAACGCATCCCATGCGCCACATGCGGATTCATCACACAACACAAGTTTCATACACAGCTTTCATTCAGCAACACATGCATCACATACAATCGGTGTAACACATCATCAGATTCACTAAATCCACATTTTCTCACATGCAGTCAGCATTTCAAACTCATAATATCCAGCATGCTACATAAGTCACAGGGTGATCATCAACAGCACTTCAACACATTCGTTTCATGCAATCATTCAACATTCTTGAGGCCATCAACATGTATTTCATGGACGAAACTAAACATGCAACACTAGATTCCTAACCATCATGCATCCGGGTATCATATACTCTTCATGCAAATAAAACACAGAATTAAACACAGAATCAGCAAGCCATTAACACCCGGAACCCGTCCATAACCCATGCATTTAAGATATAAGATACCCCCTACCTGGAATGAAGATTCCAGGGGCTCCGAGGGCTTGCAGCTCCAGTCGATTGCTCCGCTCAGCCCATTCGCTGATTCTCAATAGAACGGCCCAGCATCAGTCAATCCACCATTACGCTTGGCTTTGGAGGAACTCCGAGCCACTCCACTCACAGCTTGGAAGAACCAGAAGCATCCTCGAGCTAACAATGTCGACCAGTCGTCCTTCGACCGCTCCCTCCAACCCACACAACCACTGGGCTCAGACGCTGGGCTCAGCACTCCGCATGGAGAACTCAAAGCTGTTTCCACACCCATGAACAATCTGATCTTTCCAGCAAGGGAGGGTTCCTATCTCAGGGCATCTCAACGTCACTGAGTTGGGTGAAGGAGAAGACGACACGGAAGGAGACGAAGGAACAGTAAGGAAGGAGACAGGTTGCATGCAGAGGGAAATGCACACTCTCACCCTCTCTGGCTCGTCAAGGAAAGAAGGAGGACTCCGATCCTCTGCCACCACTATCGTGAGCTCACGGAAACAAAGAATTGAGAAGAAAGAAGAAGAACGAAGAAGAAGAGAAGGAGAATGAAGAGAAGAAAAGTAGAGGAAGATTCAGGATGAATAAACAACAGTGGTTCAGTGGCGCTCATGTCTATATACACGCTCGAAGAGAAAGAGGAGAGTGGGGTGGGAGATCGTGCACAGCAGCAGCTCCCACACGCGTCACACACACATAGTCACAACTAATCAGCTATTGACAATTAATCACAATTAATCAACAATTACTTTCTTAAGTTAAATTAATTAAGTTAATTATAATTAACAAGTAATTTTCCACTTTTGCAATTATTATTTTAATGGCTTAATTCCATCCGGTAATTAATTTTCAAATCGAGATGTTACAGATCCATTAGGGACACTAGTCCTATTAGAATCCCTCTACGAAGAATCAAGGGTGTCTGACTTGGCCTAATAAGCTCAATCAAAACCTTTGGCGTCTCCTACGCTTGACCGTTCATATACCTCGATTTATCTGATGGTGGCACGGTCAGTCTCTGGTGACTCATTTCGAAGTTTTAGGAATTTTTCCTGAAGGAACCGAAGCTTGATTTGGACTCTATCATCCCTATTTTTCAATAAGTTGATTTCCTCAGAAGTCGCTTTAAAACTCGACCTGAATACCTTTGGTGTTTTAGACCCAGATTTTTCATATGATCTTAAAATCAAACGATTTTGGTCTCAATCTCTTTGTTTTGAAAAGATATTCAATCTCTGTTTCTAGCCACGAACTCCGATTCTTACTCTGTCAACCCCAAAATCGAAGATTAAGTATATTCGTTTCAAAATTCCAACTTTTGGATGTTTTTCTCTACGCATAGTTCAAAAAAAATTCATAACTTTCTCATACGACCTTCAATTTATGCAAACTTGGTTTTAAAATCTCTGTAACAAAATTATCTACATTTTCCATGAAGACATTGAAGGATAAATCCTTCTATATTGGTATAGTTTATTAAATATTTTTGACCCCTTGGCTGTTTTATTTCAATGCTGGCAGCCTTCGTTAAAATTCGTGTATCTCCTTCATTCGGTGCTTGAGTCACCTTATTCCTTTTGCTATGGATCCTTATCGTAGACCTATACAATTTTCATGAAGTGCGTGAAATCAAATTCCAAAGGAAGGATTAATGGTGAATTTATTTCAAAGTCCTTAGCTGATCCGGGAAGCTTCCATAGCACCTTGTCGTAAATCGAGTATATCTCGGGCTACCAAACTTGGATCATCACAAATGATATATAAAGTTAAAGAACAAAGAAAGATCTACAAACTTCATTAAGGGCTCAAAAGCCAATTCTTACTCCATAAATCTCAGAATTTAAAATACTATACTGATTCACGTTTCTCCAGCAACAACTTGCACTAGGAGTAGTATTTTCCACATATCTCTCTCATATTACCATTAAATTGAATGGTTCCTTCACCAAATTTTTCTTAACTCAATTCTCCATAACTTTCATGAAGAACATAAAGCTAAATCCCTACTAAATTTTTCTAAATGGATATTTTGTGCAATGTATCAAATTAAAGATAACAAAAAGTTCTACAACTTTTATGTTTGGGCCATTTTCGACTTCGGCCTAGAAAGGCCCCAAAAAGCCAGCACAAGTCGACGCCCCTAGAGTGGACACCTCAACCTTTGCATGGGAGTGGACAAATCACATTGCTCATGCATGGCCACTTGTCTCCTTCACCTTGAACCCTTCCTCCATGCATTTCCACAGCTTGATACATGTCCTCTTATGTGTCCATTCAAGGGAGACTCCTTATTTAGCAAGCTGAAACAACTTGCTTAATAAGTTGTCACCATGGCATGCATCCATACCATGTGTCATGATATGCCATGTACCATGCCACACCATTCATTAAGATTGTCATATTTTCCTTGCCCATTTACGTTCAAAATTGCAAGTTAAAGACCAAGACTTCAACACACCCTATTCTTTTATTTCACCATGCCTTATGCCATACACATGATGCCTTCACTTCATCCAACATATTTCCCACTAACTTTGCTCCCTTCTCTCAACAACCATCACTTACTCTCTTCTCTAAAAAAATTTTAGCAGCTACTTCCTCTCTATTCCAGCCACCATATCTCCTTCTTAATTACCCAAATCAGTCACCACACTTTACTCTTTCTCACGGCATCATAACCAACCACCACCATAACATAATTTTACAACCTCACTTCTTTATTTCCCTTCAAAGGTCGTTACCTTCTTCTCAAAATAACCATTATCTTACTTCTTTTTCCACCACTAAGAGGCCATCCTCCTAGCTGCCACCACCTTACTCCACCATTCTTCCAAATCTGCGGTCATTTTTCAACCTAAGCAAGGAGCTTAGTTTTAATTTTTAAGGTTTTTGCCTTTCCCCTTTTCTTCTCATTTTTCTCCATCAAGATTTAGTTTTGCATGTCTTATTCTTTCCTTGTATGGTCTGACCATGACTTGTTCTCCACTCTATGATCGGTGCATGTTGAATTTTCTAGGTATCGAAGAACGATCAATGACGATCGGTGGGCGTTTTGGAACATTCGGTGAATTTTCAACGAGACCACCGTTTTCTTCTTCCGGGCAGCAGCTGTCCCTTGTGGTAAGGATGGTCTTTTCCTCGGTGGATTGTATTTTTGATTGTTCCATAATATTGCTTGCGTATTCGGTGACCTTCGTTTTAAATTTCATCGCGATCCAGCGGTTAGATTTTAAACCGCGAAGATTTTCGTAATCGACTGTTAAAATTATTACGTTTTTAATTTAGTAAGTATTTTAGAAATTAATTTGGCATAAGTTGACATTCACTTGCTTGGGAGGATTTTATCAAGATCGAACAAGAAATAGAAATTTAGAAAATCTAGTGTTTAGGCAGGCGTGGTTTTATTCAATATGGTTGTATAATTTAATTTTGAATTTTTGGTGTTGATATGTAAATTGTAATTTGTTTCCGGTAAGCTCCGCCTTTAAAAAATTAATTTATCATCACGTATCGCCGAGAGTAAATTGACGACGTCGTGATCTTAAGAAAGATTTATCAATTGGACGGTTAATGTGTTTTATTCCATTAATTGTTTTTTAAAAAAAGTGACATTGTTTTTCTTGAACATTACCAAGATTCTTAAATTTTAACGAATAAATTGAAACATCCTTACTTAATAAAAAATGAATCCGAAACAAGGGAAATTTTTCCCAAAAATAAACCAAGCAGTCGGATAATTTAAAAACAACACAAAGGCAAGGAAGTAAAACCGACAGCGGAATACAAGCTTCAGCGAGCCCTCACAAAACGTTCACTCACTCAAGCGAGATCCAACTCTGCTTGAGCGAGACAACCCAACAAGCTTGGGTGAACACTCATTCGCTTAAGCGAAGCCAGCCCAAAAACCTTCTATTCATTCACACTCGCGGGAGCGAATCCTTATTCGCTGAAGCGAGAAGCCCCACTCGGTAATTCCCATCACTCGAAATCTGGCGTTCCATCCATTCGAGAAAACAACCCCAACCAATATGCCTCCCTCGGAAGCCCATATTTAATTCCTTATGTTTATCCACATAGGTCACACACACATAAGATCCATTCGGAAAAGAATAATTATTCCATTCAGAATCAATAGACTTCCCTCACTCGGAATAACTTCCAATTAAATACCACTCGGTATATTTTGACCTTAACTCATTCGGAATGTATTTCACATTCGTCACTCGGCATATATTTACTTCTCTCACTCGGGGAAACACATAGACCTTCCTTCACCCTGAAGGGGTCTCCACAATCATACTCCACCCGGAATAATCTTTGATAAATATAACCTACTCAGACTTAATAATCTTTAATAAATATAACCTACTCAGACTTGACCCAATCTCTCATCACTCGGAAGGGGATTCATGTCTCACCTCACTCGAATTTACCTTAACTCCCTCCTTCACTCGGAATTACGTAAGTTCCAGTTATTCGATAGAATTTAAGGTACCTATTTGGACATTCGCCTACCACATTATTTACTGATCAAGATTAAACACGTAACATCACATGTATATATATATATATATATAAATTTAGTGTCGCTCTCAATACTAAGAGAGTTCATTTCCAACATACACAAACAAAATATTATATTAAGAGTCGGCCAAGGCTTAACAACACTTTTTACACAGTATATACAATTATATACACGTCTACTGCACAGTATGCCTCACAGAACAGGTACTCTTCCGTCATCCATCATTCCGAGCGACATCCACTGAAATATAACCACAGCAGGGGTGAGCTTTTACATATAAAATGACAATTAGTGACTCAAAAATCCTCAGGTCTTCCACTATACAACATCACATCTCAATCAATTATAATATGAACTGCCATGCAATATGTCTACATACAACAGTATCATGCAATCGGAATTCATACATTTAATACACAGCTATATGGATCATATTATTCCCGATTCATGCACATGCAACGCAATGAGCTCATCAAAAGTATAAGAGTATATATATAAACGTATACATATCCATTACAGTCGGATCCGACCCCCTTATTACAAATTGTTATGTTGCAACATAGGCTCCAAGCCTTTTTCCTCAGCTCCAAGCTGATCCGGCTGTTTTACTGGTACCAAACCGTTTGCCCTCACACGTAACACAGTCACTCCAAGCGACAACGGAAGTGTTACGGGCAGCCCCGAGTCCAACCCGGTAGGCTTGCCTTGAGTCCAACCCAAGGTCTTTCAATTATATTTCACATATATTTATCAATACAACAGTACCCCTTTTTCCTCATTATAACCACACTCTGTATGTAACTCATTCATCATCACACAAGCACACAGATTTCATCCCCAGTATTCGCATGCATATTAATATAAGATAGTAATCGGGATCTACCCACTGTCTCCCAGTACAGAGAACTCAGAAATCGTATCAACATACACAGCGACACGCATCTCATATTTTTAATATAACATCCCAGTTGAAACCAGTCAGTAGTCACACACATACTCTCGGTATCGGAGATCCCCACCTCATGCATTCATGAGTGAGATAACCAACCGGACTCAGTACAACAAACTTTAGACACATGCACTCGATTCACACACAGTCCCATAACTCTCACATGCATTCACATATCTAACAGCATACCTCATAATCACATGCATTAAGTATAAAAACTACCATCAGACTCAACTATCACACGCCCTCGGTATTCAAAAGCTGTCAATCATATATATATTACATAGTTACCATATTCACAAACACACATGCACAGGTAATACTTCACCCGGAGACCGTTCATAAACTATGCATTTGAGATGCAAAGCGCCCCCTACCTATTGAAGGGATTTGAGGAGTTTCTCTATTTCCTGATATTGGTCAATTGCCTCTGTTTGCTTCATCCACCACTCTCACTCGTTTAGTCTCCATCAAACACAGTCGTACCCTTTAGTCAGCTTGGGAACAGGAAGCTGTTCTTCTTCCACTCGAACGATTGCTCCTCACCAACAGTGGGACTCTCAGGTTCTCCACTTCTCTACAGTCACGATGTTATGAAAAACAGGGGACGGAGAAGAAGAACGAAGAAGAATGAAGAAGAAGAAAAGTAGAAGAAGAGGGAAGGTCTCGAGGAATTCAAGTGAATGGACAGTCGTTGGGCTTCTGAACATATACCTGTAAGGTGGGGAGAGTAGGATGGGAGAATGTGAAACAGCAACCTCTCACGTGCTACACACATCACAATCACTGAGTAATCAACTTCTTAAGTCATAATTAATCATAATTAACAAGAACTCTCATTTGCAATTATCCTAGTTTAGTGGTTTAATCTCATTTGGTAGTTAATTTTAAATCAGGATGTTACAATTCTCCCCCTCTTAAAGAATTTCATCCTCGAAATTCAAACGGTAATTTACCTTAGATGAACAACTCGGGATACTACTGCCTCATGGTATCCTCGCATTCCCAGGTATAAGAAGTACACCTGTTTTGCTGCCACGCTACTTCGAGCAGTTGTACATCCTTGCTCCTCAAGCATTTTACCGACCGGTCTACAATTCTAGTCGGTACAGTCACTGTGGTCAAATCCTCCTTGATCTCCACTTCATCATCCGACATTTCGTGAGTGGGATCGGGTAGATACTTCCTTAGTTGAGACACATGAAACACGTTATGCAATCTGGATAGGTGAGCTGGTAATGCTATTCGGTATGCCTCAGAACCGATTCTCTCCAGTACTTCGTAGGGTCCAATATATCGGGGGTTTAACTTCCCACTCTTCAAGGCTCATCCGACTCCTTTACTCGGTGAAATCTTTAAGAACACCCTATCACCGACCAAAAACTTAAGTGGCTTAGTCCGTTTATCATGATAGCTTTTCTGCCTGTCCTGAGACGCCTTCATCTTTTTCCTAATTACTTGGATCTGCTCCGAAGTCTGCTTTACAATTTCCGGTCCCAACAGTAAGCTTTCACCAGTTTCCGACCAACAGAGTGGGGTTCGACATTTCCGACCATACACTGCTTCATAGGGTGCCATGCCAATGCTGCTGTGGTGGTTGTTGTTATATATGAATTCGACTAGAGGGAGGTATTGCTCCCAACTACCACCGTGCTCCAACACACATGCCCTCAGTAAGTCCAATACGGTTTCTGGTGCTCGACCTTTGATTTTTGATAGATGATACACCGAGCCACATAATCCACTATATCTCTTTTCAATTCGGGCCACCAGAATTGCAGTTTTAAATCGTGGTACATCTTCGTAGTACCCAGGTGAATGCTTAACAGGCTCTTGTGGGCCTCATCGAGTACCATTCTCCTTAATTCTCCTTCACCCGGTACATAGATTCTGCCCTTCACTTAGAAAATTCCATCCGATCCTTCGGTTAGAGACAATTCCTTACCCTTAGCCTGAGTCTCCTTCATCTCAGCCAAGTAGGGATCTGCCTCCTGCTGTTCAAATACTAATTTCATAAACTCATTGGCAATCTTCAACGTACCGAGCGTAATTTTCCAAGACGAGGAAACGTCCACATGCAAGTTCATGTCTCAGAATTGCTCCAATAACTCCACCTCCTTCACCATCATCACTGCTATATGGAGGGATTTCCGACTCAATGCGTCGGCTACAACGTTCGCTTTACCCGGATGATACTTCAGCTCGAAGTCATAATCTTTCAAAAACTCCATCCATCTCCCCTGCCTCATGTTCAGCTCTTTCTGGTCGAATAAATATTTGAGGCTCTTGTGGTCGCTGTACACCTCGAATTTGGAACCGTATAGGTAATGCCTCCACATTTTCAACGCGAAAACTACAGCTGCCAATTCCAAGTCATGAGTCGGATAATGCTACTCGTGTGGCCTCAATTGCCAAGAGGCATAAGCTACCTCTCGGTCTTTCTGCATTAGTACACACCCCAAACCGAGTCCTGACGCATCACAGTAGACCACGAAGTCTTCTTACAGATTTGGCAATGCCAACACTAGGGCGGTCGTTAACCTAGTCTTTAGCTCTTGAAAACTTCTCTCACACTCGGAACTCCACACAAATGGGACACTCTTCTGAGTCAATTTGGTCAGAGGTAAGGCAAGTTTAGAAAATCCCTCAATAAACCGTCTATAATAGCCAGCCAGACCCATAAAGCTTCTTATTTCCGAGACCGACTTGGGTCTCTCCCATGCCATTACAGCCTCTACCTTGGATGGATCCACCGAGATGCCTTCCTTGGAAATTACATACCTGAGGAAGTGGATTCTATCCATGCAAAAGTCACACTTTGAAAGTTTTGCAAATAGTTGCTTCTCCTTCAATACTTGGAGTACCGCACGGAGATGCCCCTCATGTTCCTCAGGGGTCTTAGAATAGACCAAGATATCATCAATAAAAATGACCACGAATCGGTCTAAGTACGGGTGGAAGATGTTGTTCATGTAATTCATGAACACAGCAGGGGCGTTTGTCATACCAAACGGCATCACTACATACTCATAGTGGCCATACCGAGTCCTGAAGGCAGTCTTGGGGATATCCGAGTCCTTCACCCGGATTTGGTGGTATCCCGATCGTAAATCGATCTTCGAGAAGACTGTAGCACCACGTAGCTGGTCAAGTAGGTCGTCTATCCTGGGCAATGGGTACCGATTCTTAATCGTAAGCTTATTTAGCTATCGGTAGTCTATACATAACCTCATGCTGCCATCCTTCTTCTTAACAAGTAACACCGGTGCGTCCCAGGGTGACACACTCGGTCGAATGAACTGTTTGCCGAGTAACTCATCCACTTGCTTTTTCAACTCAGCCAATTCCATTGGGGACATCCTATAGGGTGCATTGGAGACCGGCTCGGCTCCAGGAATCAAGTCTATAGAGAATTCAACTTCTCTATTTGGAGGGACACCCGGCACATCCTCTGGAAACACCTCGGGGAATTCACAAACAGTCGGAATATCGTTCACTCGGGCTCTAACCTCTCCCTCAGTCAAACAAAGCATCATAAATAACTGAGCTATACCTTGTACCGTGTAGTCATAACTGGTCTGCCTCGGGAAAATTACTCTTCTGTTTCGACAGTCCACCAATACCTTATTGGCTGAAAGCCAATCCATACCAAGTACAATGTCGAGATCTTTCAGAGGCACACATACTAAATCAAAGGTGAAATTCTGATCGTCCAACGTAAATGTTACATCCTTACACATCATTGATGTCAATACTTTTACGCCGGTCAGATTGGCTACCTCCAAAGTCCGATTCATATAAATAGTCGGCAACTTTAAATGTCTCACACAATCGTCAGCTATAAAGGAGTGGGTAGCTCCAGAATCAAAAACTACATTAAGTGTATATCTACCGAGCGAGCACTTACTTTGCACCAAGTCATTCGCTTGTGCAGCATCCTCGGCGTTGATGGCGTAGACTCTCCCCACAGCCAGTTGGTCGGCATTTCTTCCTCGGTTATTTGGAGTAAACATCATGTTGCCCCTTGCTCCATTGCCTCTGCCACCATTGCCTCGGCCATCGTTTCTGCGTCCTCTCACTCGAAAACCCCCACGGTGTGCATTAACATTCACTGGTTGCAGTTGCGGACAGTCGGGGCAAACATGCCCCCTTTCATTACAATAGAAGCATACAATATCGTTTCCAGCATCACATTCTTGTGCAAAGTGGTCACCACCACATCTGAAGCACTTGCCATTTTTGGGACGACCCCCAAAACGACTCCCACGGTCTCCCTGTCCTTTGAATTTAGGGGAGGGTCCACCCCTTCCAACGTTGCCTGGTCTCTTGAAGCGTGATTGCTGGGGCCTCAAGGAGGGGTCTGCCTTGCTGCTCTGGCCCGAGTGGGCCTTGTCATCTTCTTTGAAAATTTTGCATTTATTCACCAGCACCGGAAAGCTTCTAATTTCCTGGTGTCTGAAAGCTCTTTTAATGTCCGATCTCAGTCTGTTCTCAAATTTAAGGCATTTAGAACTCTTCGTTCCGGGTTGTTAGAAGGGCGGATAAAACAGGCACAACTCTTCAAATCTGGCTGCGTATTCTTCTACAGACATGGAACCCTGTTTCAGTTCCATAAATTCTAGTTCCTTCCGACTCCTTATTGTGTCGGGGAAATATTTCTCCAGGAAGAATGTTTTAAAATTTTCCCAGGTTAGCTGGGGGTCAGCATCAGTTAATCGGCTTCTGGCGATCTTCCACCAGTTTTCTGCTTCGTCCCGTAGCATGTACACTGCGCACTCAACCTTCTGGGCCTCGGTACAATGAAGGCCCCCAAAAATCTCTCTAAATCTTGAATCCACTTGAAAGCTGCCTCGGGGTTAAATCCCCCTTGGAACTCACTCGGCTTCCTCTTCAGGAAGCGATCCAATACTTGGCCATCTTCAGTTCGAGGCTGGCTCTGCCTCTCGAATACGTCAGCGAAACGCTGGAAGGCCGTGGCTATGGCTTCCATACTATGACGATTCGCCATGACTTATCCTAAAATCAACACCCCTTTCAAGGATAAGTTTACAGAATCACTCACTACCCATCGGATTTTAACCCAACATTCAACAACTATAACACATTATCATACAGTTCTTAAATATCATATAATTAGTCAGACCAGGATAGGAACAACCTTCTACCCCCAAAACAACATCTCATAAACACATGGTCACACAAATTATACTTAATCAGGCATCAAAGTCCTCAGACATCACAGGCAATTTATAACGACCGGTCATAATGTACATTACCGCTTACTAGAAGTAAGCATGCCTTGGCCTTGGACATTTTAAGTCCGCTCTGATACCAAAATGAAACATCCTTACCTAATAAAAAATGAATCTGAAACAAGGGAAAATTTTTCCCAAAAATAAACCAAGCAGTCGGATAATTTAAAAACAACACAAAGGCAAGGAAGTAAAACCGACAGCGGAATACAAGCTTCAGCGAGCCCTCATAAAACGTTCACTCGCTCAAGCGAGATCCAACTCCGCTTGAGCGAGACAACCCAACACGCTTGGGCGAACACTCATTTGCTCAAGCGAAGCCAGCCCAAAAACCTTCGATAGAATTTAAGGTACCTATTTGGAGATTCGCCTACCACATTATTTACTGATCAAGATTAAACACGTAACATCACATGTATATATATATATATATAAATTTAGTGCCGCTCTCAATACTAAGAGAGTTCAATTCCAACATATCCAAACAAAATATTATATTAAGAGCCGGCCAAGGCTTAACAACACTTTTTACACAGTATATACAATTATATACACGTCTACTGCATAGTACGCCTCACAGAACAGGTACTCTTCCATCATCCATCATTCCGAGCGATATCCACTAAAATATAGCCACAGCAGGGGTGAGCTTTTACATATAAAATGACAGTTAGTGACTCAGAAATCCTCAGGTCTTCCACTATACAGCATTACATCTCAATCAATTATAATATGAACTGCCATTCAATATGTCTACATACAACAGTATCATGCAATCGGAATTCATACATTTAATACACAGCTATATGGATCATATTATTCCCGATACATGCACATACAACGCAATGAGCTCATCAAAAGTATAAGAGTATATATATAAACGTATACATATCTATTACAGTCAGATCCAACCCCCTTATTACAAATTGTTATGTTGCAACATAGGCTCCAAGCCTTTTTCCTCAGCTCCAAGCTGATCCGACCGTTTTACTGGTACCAAACCGTTTGCCCTCACACGTAACACAGTCACTCCAAGCAACAACGGAAGTGTTACGGGCACCCCGAGTCCAACCTGGTAGGCTTGTCTTGAGTCCAACCCAAGGTCTTTCAATTATATTTCACATATATTTATCAATACAACAGTACCCCTTTTTCCTCATTATAACCACACTCTGCATGTAACTCATTCATCATCACACAAGCACACAGATTTCATCCCCAGTATTCGCATGCATATTAATATAAGATAGTAATCGGGATCTACCCACTGTCTCCCAGTACAGAGCACTCAGAAATCGTATCAACATACACAGCGACACGCATCTCATATTTTTAATATAACATCCCAGCTGAAACCAGTCAGTAGTCACACACATACTCTTGGTATCGGAGATCCCCACCTCATGCATTCATGAGTCAGATAACTAACCGGACTCAGTACGATAAACTTTAGACACATGCACTCGATTCACACACAGTCCCATAACTCTTACATGCATTCACATATCTAACAGCATACCTCATAATCACATGCATTAAGTATAAAAACTACCATTAGACTCAACTATCACACGCCCTTGGTATTCAAAAGCTGTCAATCATATATATATTACATAGTTACCACATTCACAAACACACATGCACAGGTAATACTTTACCCGGAGACCCTACATAAACTATGCATTTGATATGTAAAGCGCCCCCTACCTACTGAAGGGATTCGAGGAGTTCCTCTGTTTCCCGATGTTGGTCCGTTGCCTCTGTTTGCTTCATCCACCACTCTCACTTGTTCAGTCTCTGTTGAACACAGTCATACCCTTTAGTTAGCTTGGGAACAGGAAGCTGTTCTTCTTCCACTCAAATGATTGCTCCTCACCACCACTTCTCCACAGTCACGATGTTACGAAAAACAGGGGACGAAGAAGAAGAACGAAGAAGAACAAAGAAGAACGAAGAAGAATGAAGAAGAAGAAAAGTAGAAGAAGAGGGAAGGTCTCAAGGAATTCAAGTGAATGGACAGTCGTTGGGCTTCTGAACATATACCCGTAAGGTGGGGAGAGTGGGATGGGAGAACGTGAAACAGCAACCTCTCACGTGCCACACATATCACAATCACTCAGTAATCAACTTCTTAAGTCATAATTAATCATAATTAACAAGAACTCTCATTTGCAATTATCCTAGTTTAGTGGTTTAATCTCATTCGGTAGTTAATTTTAAATCAGGATGTTACATAAATGAATTAATCTTTCTTAAACGGAAGGTCTCGCTTAAAGAAGCCTATAAAACATTTTCATAACTTTGATCCAAATAAAGTTTTAGACATTACGTAAAGAAATAAAGATCAGTGGAGTTCTAGTGTAATGAATATTAAAATTTAGAAGAAAATTTCATGGCAAATTTTAGTGACCACTTTTGTGACCACTTAAGGTAGAATAAAAAGTGACTTTAAGCACTTGATTAAATGGAATGAATTTGGCAAAAGAAATTGAGTAGGAAATGAAATTTTTGGGTTAAATTTTTAATAGATTAATTAGGCTAAGAATAAAAAGAAATAAATAGCTAGAGTCCAACTTGGAGTAAATTATAAAAAAGGATTTTTATGAATTAATTAGGGAAGGCAGTATGTACCTAAATAAAATAGGTCTAAAGTTTGGAAATCTAATAAAAGAAAATAATGCTAAGAGTTAGGAACCTAAGAAACCATTAAAAAGTAAGAGAAAGGAATTAAAGGAGTTCTAGGCTTAGAAATATTAGTTAGTTAAATAAGAGAGGATTTTATGGCTTAGACTTATAATGAAAAGGGGCAAGACCTATTAATTAAATGGTGATTTTTAGTAACTAAGTAATAAGTGACTAAGGAGACGTAAATTTAGGACGTATACATGAAATAAAAAAGCAAGTTCTAGAGTATTAATCACTTGTAAGGGTAAACAAAGTAGAAAGGAAACGAAATTTAGACTTTGAACTAAGTAATAAAAAGAAGTAAAATAAATTAGATGACAGCTTTTAGTAACTAAGGAATAAAAGACCAAGTTCATAGCATAGAGGTTAGAGCGGTATCTAAATTCTTAAGCAATAAATCAATAGAAGCAAAAATTTAGTTGATTAAAGAATATGACCTAGGAAACGGGTCGTTCAGTTAATAAAAATTTATTTGAAATAGTAAAGAAAAATCAATGGTAAGACCACTTGGCGATGAATAAAGAGTTCATAATTGGACTTTAGGAAATTTAATTGAGTAAAGAGATAACCATACCTAATTAGATAAAAGAATGGCTATTAATAATAAAAAGGTATATAAAGAATTAAATCGAGTGATAGAATACCTTTAATAACAAACTAAATTAAAGAAATAAATCCATAAATATCATTAGAAATGGTAGGAGAAAAGAAAATGTACAAAAGTTAGTGACTAGAGATTAGGAAAAAATAACATTAATCTAACTAAGTATATACAAGGAATTCATGACCCGTTTAGTGACCAAAGAAATAAGTACCTGACTAATAGAATTTAATTTGGATTAATTAAAGAAAGTCGGTAATAGAAGCCGCTTGAGTCATAAATGGACATTAGAAAATATAAGGGTAAAAAGGGAGTAATCATACATAATTAAATAAATCAAGATAAACAGTCTGATAAGATACGAGTAAGAAACTAAGATTAAACACTTATAAGGAGATATCCATGAGTATGTTTGTATGTATAATCCTCTCATAACATGTATAATGACTGTTGTATAATACTTGTATGATAAACATTGTGTTTGGCGACTGCTATGCAATTATGTGTATGAATATGTGTTAATTATACGTAAAGAGTATGTGTGATATGTAGGATGAGTGTTGTATGATGACATGTGTATGGACTGTGATGTTGTACTTCTATGATGCATCAAATGAATATGTTGAAATAAATAAGAAAAGAATGAATGAAGAAATGTCTCAGTAGGGATCTTGAGATGAATAAATTGTGAAAATAAGGTGATAAGATTAGATCGGATCCGATGTGATGATGGGTGTTGTAACGCCAATGTACCCATGATTTCTAAGTGTCGGATTAGACCGTTATGAATTAAGGAATTTTGAGAGAACAAGGAAAAGAAAAAATTGAAATTTCATGAAAAGAAGAAGTCCGACGTTAGAAATGAAAGAGAGCCATAAAAAGAACCTACCGACAACTAGTGAAAAGAAAATCATGTATTATGCATCATATATGGAAGTTAAGAAGGGATGTTTGAATAATCCCCTAGAGCATATAGTGATGGGTACACTAAAGAATCTGCCAGCGCCTTCATACCCGAGGGCAGTCTAGGGAGTATAACCGGAGGCGGGAATTCCAAGTGGCATCAGATTCACACCCGTCGCCGGACAGCCCATGGCAAACTCCGGTATACTTTGACAAGAGGCAGGATTTTCTATGACCATGGAGTGCCCATTCTATGGTGATGTGTGATTGGCCATTTAGATGTTGGGAATATGAGTCCTTACCTATTTGTGAAAACCAGAACGAGGAGAGCTCCGGTCGCTCTAGTTTGGCAAGGGAGATAAGGGTTACGGATTGTACACATGATTATTGGTATATGAGATTGAGGAATAGAAGATGGGCCCACATGCATCATGATGACTAATAAAGAGAATGGAAATAACGAAAGAACTCATGCATTGTATCATTGCTCTATGATTGTGACTATTTATTACTTAAGTATGACTTTGTAGAACTTAGTAACCCTGAGAGATGAATGGGAAAATAGGGATGATTAGCTGAGATCAAAAGTGGTAAGATAACTTAGAATGTATCTTAGGAACCCCAAAGAGAGTGGGTGAGACTCGATCCTAGATTATTTATGTTGTATGTGGGCAGGTTAAGGCACCTTCTCGATTATTATGGAGGTGAAGACTCACCCTTACGCTAAATTTTCCAGACACCGTGGGGATGGACACCGACTCCGCGTCAAGGATCAACCAAAATCTTCTTGGACCAAGGACAAATAGAATAGGTTAATTTTGTTTTCATTTATGGGAGCCTGTGTGCCCCTTTTTCTTTCAGCATATACAGTTACTGTTACGACCATGTATTATATATGATCATGTTATATATAAGGTATATTGTTCCACCAAGTTTTCTTATACAAAACAAAAACTTCCATATTTTTCTAAAACTCTTAACCTTTCAGTTGATCAGGATAATCTAGTGGAATGGATTATCCTAGTTAACCAAGGGTGTTGGCTCCTGACAGGGCCCGTAAGCGCACGGGTTATGTCGCGTAATATAAAAGATTATTGTTCTCCATAGGGACTGTGTTCAAAGTACCAGTATATTGAAATTTAATTATCCACACAATTTATTTTTAAGATTTTTATAAAATAAAGCACAAATTAAAGTTCCACAAAATACGAATTAATATAAAAATAAAATTTACTTGACACTTAAAAATCAAAGTTGAGAATATCTTGGGATTTCAGGGGATTAAGACTCTATTTTATGTTAATGAATTTTAACTTTTCATAAATAAGAATCGAATTAAGTTTTCCAAGGCGAATTTTCCAAAAGCTAATTAATATGTTCCTCTCAGAATCCTATTAATGTACCTAACCTATGGAAAGCGCTGCTTAATCCTCAGAAAGGCCCATTATCGTTTTATAAAAATCCCTTTTATTTCCTCAAAAGAATTTTGATTACTTTCACGGTTTTACCGAGGTCACAAAAAGCATCTCAAAAATCTTAGGTTTAGTTTAAAGCTTTCCGGTAAAAATAAATCTCTCGATTCTATTTATTACCTAAACTTACTAATATACCCGCAAGTATACAGTTTTATCATTTAGGTTCTTGTTAGGAATTACTAAAAGCATTGAGTATTTTTTAAACTAAATGGAAAACAGAAATTTATTTAATTCCAAGTCAAAATAACATTAAAATAAAATATTATCATACCCCCTTTTATCCCAAGATAATTAATTTAGCTACTCATGAAATAATTCAAATTTATATAAATAATGGAAAAATAAAACATACAAGACATGGTAAAAATAAAGACTTACGGGTTTCTCCAAAAGCTCAGAATAATTTACCACTGTAATTCCTTGTTGCAATAATTTCTCCACCAATTACAAATTTAAATTCTCACTTTTACAGCCCTCACACTCTTACAAAATAAAAGAAGGAAAAGAAAATAAAAAAAAGGAGAAGAAAAACGAACAGAGAAAGAAAAATGAAGAGAAGAAAACTAAAGAGAAAAAGAGAGAAAGTAATGAAGAAAGGAAAATGAATCTGATGGTAATTGATGGGAAGAAGTTGTGTTTTTGCTGATGGGTTGCTGCTGCTTTTATAGGCAAATGGATGGAGGATTCCAGCTATGAAAACGCGTTCAATTTGCAAGTGGAAGAAACTTTCGGTGCATGTGAGTTCCAGCTGTGCCAATTTGTTTCCAATTTACATATTTTAATATTTCCAATAATTCGGTGCTTGGATTTTAGTGAAGATTGGTGCAGAATGATGAAATTCAGAGTGGAAAAATGTCATTTTCCCACAAATCCGAGTGAAAGCTTGCTGGAGGGTGTGGGTGCAAACTGGACAGCGCGGAGAGGAGTTGCTGTTGGATGGAGATCTGTACGGTGTGGAGAGTATTGCTGGACGGTGTTGGTTGGAGAGGAGTTCGGGCGGTGTTGTGTTGGAGAGGAGTCTGGGCGGTGTTGTGTTGAGTGGGTTGCTGGGCGGTGTTGGTTGGAGAGGAGTCCGGGCGGTGTTAGTTGGAGAGGAGAGTCTGGGCGGTGTTATGTTGAATGGGTTGCTGGGCGGTGTGGATGATGGAGAAAAAAGGGACAGCGGATAGAAGATGAAGTGGGACGGTGTTGTGGCTTGAGGACGGAGTTGTGGATGGAAAGGAGAGGACGGTGTGTGGTATGGATTAGAAGAAGAAAGAGACAGCAGATAGGGAATGTGGGTCAAATTTCTAGATTGAGGACGGTGTAGAGAGTGATCCGATGTTTGGAGTTGTGGAGTGTAGGTCGGTTTTGAAAGGAGAGGGGACGGTGTGGAGAGGAGTGTTGTTGATTGTGGCCGATGTTGGGCCTGTGAAGAGATGGAAGGAGTCGGTGTTGATGGAGGTAGTGATCCGGGGTTGCATTATGGAGAATTGGGTCAGTTTTTGCTGGATGAAAGGACGAGTGAAGATTGACTGAAGAGCAACTTCCATTCAGTCGGAATTGACTGCAGAAGGACTTGGAACCGACTGAAACCACTCACTCGGTTCAGGTTCATGGAGTTCATTCGGAATAGATTGAAGACTCACTCGGCTCAGATTCAATCGGTTCCTAATCATTTTCACTCGGCTGTCTCTGAATTTGAACCACTCGGTTAAAGCTTTACTTTGGAATTCCTCGGAAGTGCCTTCTTATTTTTCACTCAGAACTTGCACTTGAAGGACTCTGGAAGCTGGCTGGTAGAAGTTTATGTCTGAGCCTTGTTTTGCTCGGAAGTACAGCTTTCTGCCTTAGCTCACTCAGATGTCTTCCTTGGAGACTTTTCACTTGGATTTAATGCGAAACTTAAAAGTCAGTCCGAGTGTGATTCACTCCTGGTCGGATTTCACCTTGTCCGATTAAGACACCACTCGGAAATGCCTTGTTCTCCGAATGAAACCACTCGGATTCTCCTTAGTCAGCATTTATTCATTCAATGGCATTCCTTCTGCTCAGAATCAATTCACTCAGAATCAGCTTTTTGCCCAGAAAAGCACTTGTTCTTTAGTCAGACCTGCTTCAGTCAGCATTCTTCACTCGAGTCAGCCATTTATCACTTGGAATGGCTTTGACAGGGAACTTTCCACTCGGATTTGGCTCTAACAGTGAAGTATTCCACTCAGCAATGCTCCATTCTGAATCGTTCCACTCGGAAAGGCTCCATTCTGAGCCATTCCAATCGGATTTACCTTCAACAATGTAGTATTCCACTCGGATTTAGTCCTTTCTCAGTCATCCCATTCGGATTTGGTCATTTTGAGTCGGAATTCAGCATTTCTGAGTCGGATTTTAACATTTTGAGTCGGATTTCAGCATTTCTGAGTCGGATTTTAACATTCTGAGTCAGATTTCAGCATTCTGAGTCGGAATTCAGCATAAAAAGAGAGTTCTTTCTACTTTGGGCTTGTTCTTCTTGTTTCTTTATCATTTTATGGTCGTTTTTCTCTTGTTTTTGACCCTTTATTACCTTAATTTCTGCAAAATAACATACCCAAGTTGACTAGAGTGGAAAGAAAGCAAAAATCGCAATAAATAAAGGAAATACAGTGGATAATGACTAAAATCCTAAGCAATTTAGACCTAATTTATTGTATTATAAAGCACTTATCAAAATACCCCAAACCAAAACATTGCTTGTCCTCAAGCAATCACCATATTCACAAGATAAAATACAGAAAACACTAAACTTAATAAACTAAGGAATCCAAAATAGAGAAACAGATTTATTCAAATGCCAGTTTTATTTTTCTTATGTGAATCAATTTTCAATGTCAAGATTTGAGATACTCTTCTCATAATTTTCACTCAAGTGTTTCAAGGTTTGTGTATCTCTCAAATCATCATAGTCAAAAAATATTACCATAAGCTTGTTAATAAACCAGAAACTCCACAGTTTAAATAGAAAATATGTCAAAGTCTAAAGGTCTTTCAAAGGTTGTAATGTGGCCTTGGGTTGTATTGTCAAGGTAGGAATTTCAAGAAAAATGGAATACAAAAGGGCTTTAACAGTCATGAATGATTCAAATCACCATTATAAATTTAACAGAGCAAATTTTTGAACTTTTATGGACTTTTTTGGAATTCATTCAATATCATCCTTTTGATTTTCTTTTTCTTTTTCTTGCTTTTCTTTGCATTCAATACCATATTTTTTTTAAGTCCTTTTTTATTTCTTTGCTCCACTAAATTTCCAACTTTTTTCACCATTAAGAGAAGATCAGTCAATGAAAGGTTTCAAGGAAAAATTTTCACTTTTAGGCTCAAAAGGGGCAACTAGGGGTCAAATTGTGCAAAATTTCTGAGGCTTAAGAATAAGACCTAATTGTGCCTTTATCATTCTAAGACATATAATCAAAAAACATTTTGAATCGGTTGAAAAACAAGTTCTAGAATATTAATGACTATGAGATTCACTCAATCAAGAAAATATGGGTTTTGAAAATTTGTTTGATAAATAACCCATTTTGGCTCAAGTCTAACCATGGAAAGTCTTTTCAAAGAAAATTTTAATCACATAAAGTTCATTTAGACATTGATTTGTCATTTAAACAATCAAATTTTGAAAATTTTACTCAAAATTTTGGGATCCTTAGATACTTTAGCCTTGTGTTCAAAGTAAATTTATCATGCAATCATGGTAAATTACAAGATTACAAACAAGGAAAACACACATGCAAAATAAAATAACAATCACACAATGTAAACAAAACAGTTAAGTTTTCTTACCTACCACCCCAAACCAGAATTTGACATTGTCCTCAATGTTAAAATGGATGATAAAAGGATAAGAAAACTTACCTGTAATAACCCCAAACCAGCATCTGACATAATTAGGTTTTTTTATAGAATAAAAGCTTAAAATAAATAAAACAACAACTTTTTATAGGGTTACCTCCCTATCAGTGCTAAGTTTTAAGTCTTCAGCCAGACTTCTTACTGTTTGGATTTACTCATCAGGAGCATCAAACAAGTCCAAGTCACTTGCTTGTTGTATTGGTTGACCTGTCAGACAGTGCTTTACTCTCTGTCCATTTACCCTAAATGTACCAGATTTCTCGCTCCATAGTTCGACAGCTCCAAAGGGAAAGACTTTTGTCACCTTGAATGGTCCCGACCATCGGGATCTTAGTTTACCTGGAAAAAGCTTCAGTCTGGAATTAAACAGTAAAACCATATCACCTGGATTAAATGTTCTCCATTGGATGTGACGATCATGCCATTGTTTGGTTTTTTCTTTATAAATTCTGGCATTTTCGTATGCATCTAGATGGAGTTCTTCAAGCTCATTTAATTCTAACAATCTTTGTTCACCCGCAGCCTTATGATCAAAGTTAAGAGTTTTAACAGCCCAAAAAGATTTATATTCTAGCTCAACAGGTAAATGACAGGGCTTTCCATATACTAGCTTAAAAGGTGTGGTTCCAATGGGAGTTTTGTATGCGGTTCGATACGCCCATAAGGAATCATCTAACTTAATAGACCAATCCTTACGTGATGTATTCACCACTTTTTGAAGAATATTTTTAATTTCTCGATTGGATACCTCAACTTGTCCACTAGTTTATGGGTGATAAGGTGTAGCAACCTTATGCCTAACTCCATATTTCTTTAGAAGGGTCTGAAAAGTTTTCTCAATAAAATGAGACCCTCCATCACTTATAACACATTTTGGGACCCCAAACCTTGGAAATATTATTTTCTTGAAAAGTTTAATAACAGTCTTAGCATCAGAATGGGGTGAAGCAATGGCTTCCACCCATTTTGACACATAGTCAACTGCCACTAATATGAACTGATTTCCAAAAGAAAAGGGAAAGGGACCCATAAAATCAACACCCCATACATCAAACAATTCAACTTCTAAAATGGTATTTAATGGCATTTCTTGTCTCTTACCAATGTTACCTGTTCTTTGGCAAGCATCACAAGTTAGAACATACTTACGTATATCCTTAAAAATATTTGGCCAATAGAACCCAGCTTGCAATATTTTAGCAGCTGTCTTGGAGGTGCTCATGTGCCCTCCACAGGAAAGAGAATGGCAATGATCCAAGATAGCATGGACATCATCTTGTGAAACATATCTCCGGATCATACCATCTGCACATTGCTTGAAAAGGAGTGGTTCATCCCAATAATAATGCTTGACATCTGCATAAAACTTTTTCCTTTGCTGAAAGCTAAGATCAGGAGGTAAGATACCACATGCAAGAAAATTTACAAAATCAGCATACCAAGGAACACGCTGGATACTAAGATTCAAGAGTTGTTCATCTGGAAAAGATTCATTGATGGGAATATTATCTGTTTCTTCTTTTTCAGATGTCAACCTAGATAGGTGGTCAGCGACCAAGTTCTTGGTACCCTTCTTGTCCTTAATTTCCAAGTCAAATTCGTGCAATATTAGAATCCACCTAATTAATCTAGGCTTTGCTTCCTTTTTATTCAATAGATACTTAATGGCAGAGTGATCAGTGTAAACAGTAACATGTGAACCTACCAAATAAGACCTAAATTTATCAAAAGCAAAGACAATAGCTAATAGTTCTTTTTCAGTTGTGGCATAATTTACCTGAGCATCATCTAGCGTCCGGCTGGCATAATGAATTACATGGAGCTTTTTATCCTTTCGTTGCCCCAACACAGCCCCCACTGCGTAATCACTCGCATCGCACATCAGCTCAAATGGGAGTTTCCAATCAGGTGGTTGTACGATGGGGGCAGAGATTAGAGCTTGCTTAATCCTGCAAAAAGCTTCCATACAAGATGAATCAAAATTGAAAGGCACATCCTTACCCAGAAGGGTTGTAAGAGGCTTTGTGATCTTGGAGAAATCTTTAATGAACCTGCGATAAAACCCTGCATGTCCAAGAAAACTCCGAATACCTTTCGCATTTGTGGGTGGAGGCAATTTTTCAATTACTTCCACTTTAGCCTTATCAACTTCTATACCTCTCTCAGACACCAGGTGTCCAAGAACTATGCCTTCTCTTACCATAAAATGGCATTTTTCCCAATTTAGATCCAAATTGGTTTCTTCACAATGCTGCAAGACTTGGCACAAATTTGTTAAACAATTATCAAAATCCAAACCATGCACTGAAAAATCATCCATAAAGACTTCCATCACATTTTCAATAAGGTCAGAAAAAATTGCTTGCATACACCTTTGAAAAGTCGCAGGTGCATTACATAAACCAAAAGGCATACGTCTGTAAGCATAAGTCCCATAAGGGCAAGTGAAGGTAGTCTTTTCTTGATCAGATGGATGAATGGGAATTTGATGAAAACCTGAATACCCATCCAAATAACAGAAATAAGAGTGTTTCGCAAGTCTTTCAATCATCTGATCAATAAAAGGGAGGGGAAAATGATCTTTTTTCGTGGCGCTATTTAACTTCCTATAATCAATGCACATGCGCCAACCAGAGACAATCCTAGTAGGAATCAAGTTATGTTTATCATTTTCAATCACAGTTATTCCCCCTTTTTTAGGCACCACATGGACCAGACTTACCCATTTACTACTATCAACAGGATATATGACTCCAGCATCAAGCAATTTCAAAATTTCCTTTTTAACCACTTCTTGCATTTTAGGATTTAATCTCCTAAGTGGTTCTACTGTGGGCCTACTTTCATCTTTTACAGTAATCCTGTGTATACAAAGAGAAGGGCTAATCCCTTTGATATCATCCATTGTATAACCTATTACCTTTCTATACAACCTAAGTTGTTTCAAAAGTTTTTCAGTTTCACATGGATTTAATTTAGCATTGATAATCACAGGATATGTGGAATTGGGACCAAGAAATTCATACCTTAATGAAGCTGGTAAAGGTTTTAATTCCACATTGGGGCTTACCACTTTGTCACACATGACCTCAGTATCATGTGGGGCCTCAGAGCAATCAGATGTTTCTGTCAGCTCAATCATGAAAATAGTTTCAAGTGGGTCATTAGGAAGGGTTGCTTCTTTTACCACTTGTTCGACAAAATCCACAGTACAGCAAACATCATTATAAGGTTTTTCTAAAACATTTTTCAAGTTGAAATCAACCTTTTGGTCTCTAACAGTTAGAGACAACTTACCATTCTTGACATCGATCACAGCACCTGCAGTTGCTAAAAAATGGTCTGCCTAAAATGATAGGAATCAAAGAATCTTCGTCCATTTCAAGCACAACAAAGTCAACAGGTATAAAAAATTTTCCTATCTTAATAGGAACATCCTCTAAAATTCCTACAGGATATTTTACAGATCTATCAGCCAATTATAAAGACATCCTAGTAGGTTTTAGTTCACCCAATCCTAACTTTTCAGCAACAGATAATGGCATTAAACTCACACTCGCTCCTAAATCACACAATGCTTTATCTATATTCATGTCACCAATCATGCAAGGAATAGAGAAACTACCTGGATCTTGGAGCTTGGGTAGAAGTTTCTTTTGAATTAGAGCACTGCACTCTTCAGTAAGTGCAACTGTACCATCTTCCTCCAGTCTTCTTTTGTTGGACAGAATGTCCTTCAGGAACTTTGCATATGTGGGCATTTGCTGCAAAGCATCTGTAAAAGGAATATTAATATACAATTTCTTTAAAACATCAAGGAACTTACCAAATTGTTTGTCCAACTTTGCTTTGGCTAAGCGCTAAGGAAATGGAATGGGAGGTTGATATGGCTTAACCTCCTCCTTCTTTTCTTGTGGTTTCTTTTCTTCAATCACTGGATGAGATGAAGATTCATCTGCTTTCTTTTCCTCCTTTGCAGTATTGTCAACTAGTCCATCATATTGAGTACCACTCTTAAGAGTGACAGCCATGGTTTGGTTGGATGGTCCAGCCTCTGGTTTTCCAGGAAATGTTCCTGGTGCTCTTTGAGAATAGGAGGCTTATTGGGCAATTTGATTTTCCAGTATTTTGTTATGGGTGGCAAGAGAGTCCACTTTTGAAGCCAAGTTTTTTATTGCATCAGAGAATTCATCATTTTGTTTAAGTTGAGTAGCTACAAATGTCTCCATCAAGGATTCTAGTTTTGATTTTTGTGGAATATAGGTTCCATGTTGAGGTTTGTAGTTACTTTGGAATTGAGGTGGCCTATTTTGGGAGCCAGGTGGACCTTGTGGAGGTCTGTAGTTACCTTGATAATTTCCACCATAATTTCCAATAACATCCACCTGATGCATTTCTTGTTCTTGATTAGGGGTCATTGCTAAATGGCAGTTTGTAGCTCCATGTCCTGAAACACCACAAACTTCACAAACAATATTAGTAGCACCTGTTGACCCAATTTTATCAAGTTTTAATGTGAATACTTCAACTTTGGCAGAAAGTAGGGAAAGAGCATCAACAGAATACTTACCTGGTGTTTTAGCAGGTAATCCTCTCTCAGAGTTCCACTGGTGAGTGTTTTGAGCTATTTCCTCAATCAGGTTCTCAGCTTCATCAACATTTTTACTCATGAAGGCTCCTCCAGCTGCAGCATCTAAAGAGATCTTTTGTGTGGAAGTTAGTCCATTATAGAAAATATGGATTGTCAACCACCTTTTTATCCCATGGTGAGGACATTCTCTTAGCAACTCCTTGTATCTTTCCCAGGCTTCATACAAGGATTCATCATCTTTTTGTGAAAAATTGATGATTTGTTTTCTCAGCACATCAGTCTTGTTCCTTGGGTACCATTTATTGATAAAAGCACTGGACAATTGTTCCCAAGTTGTGATGGATCCTTCAGGAAGAGAGTATAACCACGCCCTCCCTTTATCTCTTAAGGAGAAAGGGAAAAGTCTTAAGCGAATGGCATCATTGGTGGCTCCGTTCATCTTCAGGGTGTCACAGTATTCAAGAAAGATTTGAAGGTGAAGGTTTGGATCTACAGAGGGTAAACCTCCAAATTGGTTCTGTTGAACCATTGAGAGTAGTGAAGGCTTCAATTCAAAATTGTTAGCCTCCACTATGGGTCTAAGGATGCTAGATCCTCTTCCATTTGTACTGTGGGTCTAAGGGTCTGTGTTGGTCTACCATTTGTTTTTCTTTTTATTCTTTTTGTTGTTTTTGTTGTTTTCTTAAAGCTCTAAGGGTACGTTCTATCTCAGGGTCAAATCCTAAGTTTAGTTCGACACTACGGCTTCGTCGCATAAATAGAAAATAAATGACAAATAAAACAAACAATTACAAAAATAAAACAACAACAGATACACAGAATATAGGACAAAATACAAATTACAAAGAAAATAAAAATAAAAATAACAATAAAAATATTAACAAGTATGATCTAATCGAATTTCAATATTGCCGATATTTGAGGGACAACAGTCCCCGGCAACGGTGCCAGAAACTTGACAGGGCCCGCAAGCGCATGGGTTATGTCACGTAATATAAAAGATTATCGTTCTCCACAGGGACTGTGTTCAAAGTACCAGTATATTGAAATTTAATTATCCACACAATTGATTTTTAAGATTTTTATAAAATAAAGCACAAATTAAATTTGCACAAAATACGAATTAATATAAAAATAAAATTTACTTGACACTTAAAAATCAGAGTTGAGAATATCTTGGGATTTCGGGGGATTAAGACTCTATTTTATGTTAATGAATTTTAACTTTTCATAAATAAGAATCGAATTAAGTTTTCCAAGGCGAATTTTCCAAAAGCTAATTAATATGTTCCTCTCGGAATCCTATTAATGTACCTAACCTATGGAAAGCGCTGCTTAATCCTTAGAAATGCCCATTATCGTTTTATGAAAATCCCTTTTATTTCCTCAAAAGAATTTTGATTACTTTCACGGTTTTACCGAGGTCACAAAAAGCATCTCAAAAATCTTAGGTTTAGTTTAAAGCTTTCCGGTAAAAATAAACCTCTCGATTCTATTTATTACCTAAACTTACTAATATACCCGCAAGTATACAGTTTTATCATTTAGGTTCTTGTTAGGAATTACTAAAAGCATTGAGTATTTTTTAAACTAAATGGAAAACAGAAATTTATTTAATTCCAAGTCAAAATAACATTAAAATAAAATATTATCATACCCCCTTTTATCCCAAGATAATTAATTTAGCTACTCATGAAATAATTCAAATTTATATAAATAATGGAAAAATAAAACATACAAGACATGGTAAAAATAAAGACTTACGGGTTTCTCCAAAAGCTCAGAATAATTTACCACTGTAATTCCTTGTTGCAATAATTTCTCCACCAATTACAAATTTAAATTCTCACTTTTACAGCCCTCACACTCTTACAAAATAAAAGAAGGAAAAGAAAATAAAAAAAAGGAGAAGAAAAACGAACAGAGAAAGAAAAATGAAGAGAAGAAAACTAAAGAGAAAAAGAGAGAAAGTAATGAAGAAAGGAAAATGAATCTGATGGTAATTGATGGGAAGAAGTTGTGTTTTTGCTGATGGGTTGCTGCTGCTTTTATAGGCAAATGGATGGAGGATTCCAGCTATGAAAACGCGTTCAATTTGCAAGTGGAAGAAACTTTCGGTGCATGTGAGTTCCAGCTGTGCCAATTTGTTTCCAATTTACATATTTTAATATTTCCAATAATTCGGTGCTTGGATTTTAGTGAAGATTGGTGCAGAATGATGAAATTCAGAGTGGAAAAATGTCATTTTCCCACAAATCCGAGTGAAAGCTTGCTGGAGGGTGTGGGTGCAAACTGGACAGCGCGGTGTTGTGTTGAGTGGGTTGCTGGGCGGTGTTGTGTTGAGTGGGTTGTTAGGCGGTGTTGGTTGGAGAGGAGTCCGGGCGGTGTTAGTTGGAGAGGAGAGTCTGGGCGGTGTTATGTTGAATGGGTTGCTGGGCGGTGTGGATGATGGAGAGAAAAGGGACAGCGGATAGAAGATGAAGTGGGACGGTGTTGTGGCTTGAGGACGGAGTTGTGGATGGAAAGGAGAGGACAGTGTGTGGTATGGATTAGAAGACGAAAGGGATAGCGGATAGGGAATATGGGTCAGATTTCTGGATTGAGGACGGTGTAGAGAGTGATCCGATGTTTGAAGTTGTGGAGTGTAGGTCGGTTTTGCAAGGAGAGGGGACGGTGTGGAGAGGAGTGTTGTTGATTGTGGCCGGTGTTGGGCCTGCGAAGAGATGGAAGGAGTCGGTGTTGATGGAGGTAGTGATCCGGGGTTGCATTGTGGAGAATTGGGTCGGTTTTTGCTGGATGAAAGGACGAGTGAAGATTGACTGAAGTACAACTTCCATTCAGTCGGAATTGATTGCAGAAGGACTTGGAACCAACTGAAACCACTCACTCGACTCAGGTTCATGGAGTTCATTCAGAATAGATTGAAGACTCACTCGGCTCAGATTCAATCGGTTCCTAATCATTTTCACTCGGCTGTCTCTGAATTTGAACCACTCGGTTAAAGCTTTGCTTTGGAATTCACTCGAAAGTGCCTTCTTATTTTTCACTCAGAACTTGCACTTGAAGGACTCTGGAAGCTGGCTGGTAGAAGTTTATGTACGAGCCTTGTTTTGCTCGGAAGTGCAGCTTTCTGCCTTAGCTCACTCGGATGTCTTCCTTGGAGACTTTTCACTCGGATTTAATGCGAAACTTAAAAGTCAGTCCGAGTGTGATTCACTCCTGGTCGGATTTCACCTTGTCCGATTAAGACACCACTCGGAAATGCCTTGTTCTCCAAATGAAACCACTCGGATTCTCCTTAGTCAGCATTTATTCATTCAATGGCATTCCTTCTGCTCGGAATCAATTCACTCGGAATCAGCTTTTTGCCCAGAAAAGCACTTGTTCTTTGGTCAGACCTGCTTCAGTCAGTATTCTTCACTCGAGTCAGCCATTTATCACTCGGAATGGCTTTGACAGGGAATTTTCCACTCGAATTTGGCTCCAATAGTGAAGTATTCCACTCGGCAATGCTCCATTCTGAATCGTTCCACTCAGAAAGGCTCCATTCTGAGCCATTCCAATCGGATTTACCTTCAACAGTGCAGTATTCCACTCGGATTTGGTCTTTTCTCAGTCATCCCACTTGGATTTAGTCATTTTGAGTCGGAATTTAGCATTTCTGAGTCGGATTTTAACATTTTGAGTCGGATTTCAGCATTTCTTAGTCGGATTTTAACATTCTGAGTCGGATTTCAGCATTCTGAGTCAGAATTCAGCATAAAAAGAGAGTTCTTTCTACTTTGGGCTTGTTCTTCTTGTTTCTTTATCATTTTATGGTCGTTTTTCTCTTGTTTTTGACCCTTTATTACCTTAATTCCTGCAAAATAACATACCCAAGTATACTAGAGTGGAAAGAAAGCAAAAATCGCAATAAATAAAGGAAATATAGTGGATAATGACTAAAATCCTAAGCAATTTAGACCTAATTTATTGTATTATAAAGCACTTATCAGCTCCAATATCAACAATCTTGGCTCCAATATCAACAGTCTTTGCTCTAATATCAACAGTCTCTCTCAAGCCTACGAGGCACGCTTCATACTCTACTTGATTGCTGGAGGTACTGAAGTTAAAATGAAGGGAAATTTTAAGTAGTGTAACATCCTGAATTTTATAAAACTGATTAAATATAAGGAATAAATATTAAATAATTATAAATAGGTTAATAAGTGTCCCAAAAATATTGAAATTATTAAATTAAGATTTATGAGGATTATTTATAATTTATTGAGGCTTTAAGAGTTAAAATTATACCCGGTTAAAATATAGGTGTCGGACCAAGTATCTCCGATTGAGATGTCATTGGTCAGGGCTGTTAAGAATATTATGGGGATTCCGAATCTATATTCGGAATAATTTTTAGATAAAGTTTTGAGCCCAAACAGAGATCTTGTTTGTTATAAAATGATAAAATTTTAATGAGGGGATTAAAATTTAAAACAAAAGCCTATTCTTTTTCTCTTTCTCCTCTCTATTTTCGTTAGCCCTTTCTTCACCTCCCTCCACTCTTCATTTTCCTTTTTCTCCTTCTTCCTTCTCTTGCCAAATCCGTGGCCTCCCTTTCCATAACCATTCTCCCCCTAAATCTCTTGGTTTCTTTGGATTCATGAAGCATTTATGGGATATTGAGGCAAACATTTGGTGGGTTATCCTCCTCTCCCTTTCATTTTCATTTTTGGAGCTTGAGCTTGGAGATTAGGCAAGGTTTTGAACCATTCTCCTTTCATTTATGTTTGTTATGGTGTTTAAGTTTGAAATGATGACATTAGGCTTTATGGGTAATGAGGAATATGGTGAAAACCCTAAGCTTAAATGATTTAAAATGTGATTTTTGATTATGTTTAGTGTTGTATAAGAATGAGGGGTTATTAAGTTTATGATGCTTTAAGGAAATGATGGAAGTTGATTGTTGTTGGAAGGTTTTAGAGAAAACCCTAAATTTAGGAATTTGGGGCTTTTGGCCAAATTGATGGGTATTAATGATTTAGGCTTTAGAATGAGTTTTGGGAAGATTGGAATTGATTATTGATGGATGATGATATGAAAAATGATTTTTAGAAGTAAACCCATGAGAAATTGTGTTGGGTATTGTTAAATATAATAGTTATTGGATTTTGATGGGATGCTAATCTTAAGATTTGAGACTATATATGTTGTGGTTAGAAGAGTTGAATTGTGATGAATGAATATGTGAGGAAATAGAAGAATTGATTTTAATAATGAGTATATGAAATATTCAATGTTGGGTGTCGTTAGTTATGATAATAAATGATAATAATGATGGATGATCATTGTGATGGTTAATGAAATAAAATGGTGATTTGATGAGGCCTTAGGCCATGGCATGTCCCAATGGGATTTGTTGATTTATGATGGGTTAAAGGGAGCTAGGAGACTCATGATGAATTTGAATGATGAAAGAGATAATGATGTTATTGGGTTTGGTTAGCCCCTTTAAGATCTAGAGAATCTTGGTTTTGGGAAAGGAATTCCCCAAAGCTAACACAAGTATGCGAATTGGTGTTTAACAAGTCCAAGACTTGACATTAAGCCTTAATATATATTTACATTGCTTGAAATTATGATGATGCCTTGTGATGGCTCATTAATTTAGTGTATATATATATATGTGGAATGTGTAGGTTTTAATTCGTACAATATGGCGAAATGATTGGAGTATTGGATTGCGGTTCTTCTCTCGAGGTAGGAGAGGAGTTTACATTTCAATTGCATGAGTTGAATGGTTGATGGTTAATGAATATGATTATACTCATGCTTGCCTTGCCATAATTATTTTGGAATTATGGGATGATTGACAATGTGATGAATGATGTGCTTGGCAATTTGTTGATTTTTGGGAGTTATATATATGTATGAGATAATGATGAATGTGTAGTGGTCCCTTGATAGGAATTGATGTGTTTGTAATGAATGATCCATAATGAAATGAAGTATGAATGGCTTAGGTCTAATTATAGCTCACAAAGTGTGTTTTATGCATAATCAAGGAAGTGGATAGGTGATATTCTCATTTAATGGACTAAACTTCATGTAGAGGTCACCTACAAGTCATAATATATGTATGAAACTTGTGTGCATGGTTGGTTGTGGTCAAAGAGGCTTACTTTGCAATTTGGCATGCTTGGTTTAGCCAAGATGAGGCATGAATTGTCACTAAAGCATATCTTGATCTAGAAAATGAGTTGTTGGATGAGAGTTTTTGGAGCAAGTCACATTTACATATGTGAATACGGGTCCATTGAGCATTTAGACTAAAACTTAGCCAATTGCATTTTGGTATGTCATGTAAAATGCCCAAAATATGCATAAAACTACCCTATAGCATAGATTTTTATTGGGATAAAATTTTGGCTTGAAACTTTGCCACATAATTTATATTAGGGTAGGTAAGTTGTGTATAAAATTTTATGCAAATTGGAGTTGAATAACCTAGTGAAAAGGGGTCCCAAAGTTGGCAAAAACTTAAGGGTCAAAAAGCTACAGAATGGTGCCTACAGTAGTGACATCCACGGCCAGTGGATCGTCCTACCTCAAAACATGGAAAAAATGACCATTTTGGGTGGTGGAAATAGTGGATTCCATGGCCAGTGGAATTTCCCACGACCAGTGGAATTTGCCACTATTAGAAATTTCCAACTGCTGCTTTTCCCTTGCTTTTTTGGCCTGTTTGGGTATCTTAACGACATTTTTGGCCTCCAACTTCTTCATGAAAGTTGTAGATAATAATGTTACAGAGGTGTGAAAGTTGGCCTTACCTTAATTAGAGTTTTCTAACTCTCATTAGGCGTAAAACACCAGATCCACTACATTGTAAAATTCCAATTTAAGAGGGTTTTGAACCCAACTTTTTATGGTTATCAAATTAGAACTAATAGGTGATATTTATGACATGTCCCACTGTTTTTAAAACTAATAATGAGATTTTCTCATGTCTTAGTGTTGAAATTTGCCATGAGCTTAATAGTATCCAAAACCCCTTTATTATGTAAAAATAAGAGATTTTATTAGGGGTATGTGATGATGGTGTGTCTTAGTGGTGTTGATATTGATTGAGACATCTTATGAAGACATGACTGTTCACCACTAATGATATGATATGATGATTGATAATGAAAAGTCAATGTTGTGGTTGTGTACACACCTTTAAATGATGATGAAGCTAATAAAGGGACAATTATATGACAGTGTATTTATTATAAATCGATGAATCGGAGATGATATCGATAATGAATGATGATGGATGATGTTGTTGATTATTTCCTTGAATAAAAGGATGATTGTTATTGTTGATTAATTGTTAAATATCGTTGTGTTCGATACAAGTATGATCTTGTATGTGTGGTTTAAGGTCATATTGATGAATTGTTGTGATGTCACACTAATGTATGAACAATGGTAATGATCAATAAGATGAAAACCCACTAAGAAATATGTGGTGATATTGATGAAAGATTAATGAATGTTTTTGATGTTGTGATGCCATTGTGATTTGTTACAAGTATTGACTTGCATGTGTGATATAAAATACGTTGAAATGAAATGCCACACTTAAAGCTTGAAAACAATGGCTAAAACCAACAATGATAAAATCCACTAAGAATTGTATGGTGGCGTTGGTGATGACGATAATGATTGATGAGTGGCATGGTAGGATGCATAATGTGAGAATGCATTTAATTTGGATTACATTGCATCCATGGCATATCATACGCTGCCTATGTGGAATGTTAGGGGTTCCCATGTTTAACCCACATTTGATATTTATTCCCACAGTCAGATCCACATTTGTTGTTGTTTATTCCATTGTGTATATGCATTAGCCTAAGAGCATTTGCATATAACATGGAGATATGCCAAAAGGCGATGATTAATGATGATTGAGATTGAGATGTGATGATGATGGGTAAATGAATTACCTAAAAGAAAACATGTAAAATATGAATACAATGAAAAGATATTGAATATGATGATGTTGTTGTGATGACCCAATGTGATAAAGGGCATGTTTATGTATGATTGATAATGATGGTGTTGGCCCATTGTGGCAATGAGAAAATATTTGTGTATGTGATTGCTTTGCTATGAATTGATGGATGAATACATGATATGTATATTGTTGAGATGAATAGATTATGAGGATTGTTGATGATTTCAGCAAAGCATACATGATGTTAATATGCATATACATATAATCTCAATTGTATTAATATTCGTCATTTGAAATGTATAACTCACTCTCTCATGTTGTCCATTTTTAGCATTGATGCAGGAATATCATGGGATGAGGATATTTTAAAGTAGAGCTTTTGGGAAGGTAAATGGTGGTAATGGAATGCCTTGGCCGACAGTGATAGTATTTTATTGTATTGTGAATAAAATGTACATGATAGTGTGAATAATTATAGATATTGGTGGATGTATTGCAAATAGCTATATATGTGAATGATATATTGATATTTCGGGTATTAGGATTCATACCCATTTAATGAATATAGTGACGTTAGACATGTAGCCCATTTAGGTATGTATAAGTGTTGACGACATATAAATTTAAGGTTGAGTCGATTGTGGTCAATAATGGAATATAGACATTGGGGATGTATGTCGCATAACCATATAGATGGATATATATATATATGTATATATTTAAGGCACTACATGTTTACGATTTATGTGTAAGACTGGTTGTGGCCTAATAGGCTTAGGCTTGTGTTGTATGCTTGCATGCTTTGCCAAGTCTTTTCTCATATCTTCATATATGGGACTAGGCGCGAGCCTTGCATACATATTCTTCTTCCGCTATAAACTCTGTTATTTTGTATACAATCATGGGCAATTTATTTTACGATCCAGTTATAAAATATTAAATCTCACTCTTCGATTTTCTATGGTTTGAGTCTTGGTGTAATCGTTGAGGTGTTTCAAATTAATTTCAAACACAAAAATTCATTTGTATTTTTATTAATTAATTATCTTGATTACATTGGGATTCAGGTCCGGAAGATCAGGCGTGTTTCAAGTAGCATTCCATCATCACTTTCCATAACAATGCCTACTTCACAACCTTTTCTATTAGAGGATCCGTCCATATATACCGTTCAATAGGAACGAGATGCTTCTAGATCTGACCTTCAGAGCTCAACTATGAAGTCTACCAAAACGTAGGCCTTGATGGCATTGCGTGGCTTATAAGTGATGTCGAACTTGGATAAGCCGACAGCCCATTTAATCATTCTGCCTGCCAAGTTAGGCTTCAAAAGAATTGTCCAGAGTAAGAGATCTGTGCGCACCACTATTGGGTGAGCATGGAAATATAGCCTCAAGCGCCGCGAAACCCAAATGATAGTAAGGGCGGCCTTTTCAATCTTCTGATATTGGAGCTCTACTCCCTGTAACATTTTACCAGTGAAGTATATCGGCCTCTGCCCATACAACGCCTCTTTGACTAAGGTAACTCCCATAGTTTCATCTAAAACAGAAAGATAAAGGATTAATCGCAAACCAGGGTCAGGCTTAACCTAAATAAGTGGTTTGGATAAAAATCCCTTTAGATCTTGGAAATTTGTGTCCTTCCTGAGTCGGCATTCAAATTTCTTACTCTTTTTGAGAATCTTATAGAGTAGTAAAGATCTGTGGGCCATCTTTGGCATGAAGCGAGCTAAGGTCACTATTTTTCCATTTAGAGACTGCACCTCTTGGAAGTTTTTGGGAATTTGCAACTTCTGAATCACCTTACACTTATCTGGGTTTGCCTTAATACCATGTTGAGTCAACATGAAACCCAGAAATCTTCCGCCAGGAATAACGAAAGTACACTTTAGTGGGTTTAGGCACATATCGTACTAGTGCAGCAGTTGGAAAATTTTTCAGAGGTCTTCAACGTGATCACCTCCAACTGGTGTCTTGGCAATGATATTGTCAATGTACACTTCAACCAGCTTCGTGTGCATTGCCTTGAACACCTTGTTTATCATACGCTGATAAGTGGCTCTGACTTTCTTCAGACTAAAAGGCATGACAGTGTAATAGAATACACCCTTGTCATTAACAAAAACAGACTTCTCTTGGTCCCCTTCCTACATCAGAATCTGATTGTACCCAGAATAAGCATCTGTAAAGGACAAGAATTGGTACCCAGAAGAATCATCCACCATTCGATCAATATTAGGGAGAGGGTAGAGGTCTGTGGAGCAACACTTATTCAGGTTTATGTAGTTTATGCACATACACCACTTGCCATTAGATTTTTGCACCATGACTACATTAGAAAACCAAGAGGAATACCGTATTTCCTTAATGAAACCAGCCTTCAACAGCTCCTCAGTCTGCTTACAAGCAGCTTTCAGAACCCAATCATCTCTTCTTCGGTGCCGTCAGTCTTATCTCTAAGTAGACAGCTAACTTATGGCAACAAAAATTTGGATCCATTCCTAGCATATTGGCAGTTGTCCAAGCGAATAACTCCTTAAACTCTCTCAATAATGTAACCAAATGCTTCTCCATGTCAGTCTCAAGCTTCTCATTAATTTGAGTCACTTTGTCCGGGGTATCGCCCAAAAACAATCACTTTTGGATCTCCATCTGGGGTTGGTTGAGGGGGGTTGAGGGGGTCTATCTTCAATTCAGCTCTAAGGACCAGGTCCATCAAGTTAATAGACACTTCCACCATGCCCCCATTATTCAATTTCCTTTTTTTACTAATCGAATCCAACTTCACCATCTTAAGGCCAAGGTTGTAACAATACCTAGCCATTTCTTGTTCCACCCGTACAGAGGATACCTTATTTTCTTTATCAATAAACTTTTAGGGAATCTCTAGTGCATAAGAAGCGGAAATACAAGAATTCCCATTAGACTTGCAAAACTTTATGTTTTAAAGCATAAGACAAACATCAAATTTATTATGCATTTTAGGATTACCTATTGAAGAAAATCGAATCAGTCCTAGCCTCGTCCTTTAGGAGTCCACACGAGTACTCCCACTAGAAACGCTACACCTTCCAAATGCTAGTTTGACGGCGTGTAGCTTTTGCAACTTTTGCGTATTTTGTGTCTCTTTTGGTGAGCCACCTATGAGCATCTTATGCTCTATTTATTGGCTTAGGTTTGACCTAACTTGCTCTCTCTAAATAGTGGGCTCCTTACTCATTCTAAATAAGGTAGGTCCAATAGCTTTGTTTTAGTCCAACTAAAATAAAAGTTATTTTTGGATAGGCTTACTCTATGTGTGCTGTAACACCCTTAGTTAAATAGGACAATCCCTTCCACTAGATTATCCTGGTCAATTGAGAGGTTACGAGTTTTAGAAAAATATGGAAGATTTTTTTTTGTATAAGAAAACTTGGTGGGAAAGATATATCTTATATACAACTTAGTCATATACAATATATGGTCACAACAGTAACTGTACATACTGAAAGTAAGGAGGCACGCAGGCTCCTATAAATACAAATAAAATAAACCTAATCTATTCATTCTCGATTCAAGAAGAGCCTAGCTGATCCACGATATGAAGTCTGTATCCATCCTCACGACGTCTAGAAAAATTTAGCATAAGGGTAAGTCTTCACCTCCACAACAATTGGGAAGGTGTCTCATCAGCACCTACCCACATACAATACAATTAATCTAGGATCGAGTCCTTCCCACTCTCTTAAGGGTCCCTAAGGTACATTCTAAGTTATCTCACCACCCTTGATCTGAGTTGACCATTCCTATTTTCCTATTCACCTCTCAGAGTTACTAAGATATATACAATCATATTCAAACTACGAGGAATCACAATCTTAATACAATGATGCAATGCATGAGTTCATTTTGTTATTTCCAATCTTTTATTAGTCATCATGATTCATATGGGCCCATCTCCTCCTCATCATTCCCAACACAATACATATCATAGTCCCGCCTTATCCTTCCTGTCCATTAGAGCGATCAGAGCTCTCCTTATTCTGGTTTTCACAAATGGGTAAGGACCCACAGTTCTATCTTGATAATGGCCAATCACATCTCTATAGAATGAGCACTCCATGGTCCTGGCCACATTCACTCTGAGACAAAGTATACTCGATTTGCCACAGGCTATCCGGTCTCGGGTGCAAATCCAAACCATTAGACGCCTGCTCTAGTATACTCCCAAGACCTCCCGCAGGGTCGGAACACTAACTGTTCCCCAGTGTACCCCTCACTATTATGCTCTAGGGAGTTTCTCGTCCATCACCCTTATCCTCTATGTATGATGCATATAACACACAATTTCTTTTCACTAGTCATCGGTACGGTCTTTTCAATGACTCCCTTTTATTTCTAACGTCGAGGTTTATTTTAATTAATTCTTTGTTTGTTTTCTCAAAATTCCTCAATCCATAATGGTATTACCCGACACTTAGAAATGAAACGAGATCTTACATTTCCAGAAAATCATGAGGTATATTGGCGCTACAACGCCTATCATCACATCGGATCTAATTTTATCTCATCACATCATTTTCATAATTTATTCATCTCAGGATCCCTACCGAGATATTTATTTATTCATTCTTTTCTTATTTATTCCAACATATTCATTTAATGCATCATACAAGTTCCGTTCATTCATCACTCAATTTATTTCATCAACTCAAGGCATTCTTTATGTATTTCTACCACATCACATTTCATATGCATGTTATCATACCATACTCATTATACATTTCATTACACATACACATCACATATAATTAACATACATTCACTCAATAGCATTACAACATTCAAGAGAACATTATACTTTTCTAATTCCACTCAGCATAATTCATAGAGATTAAACATAATTGTAAGCATTAAACTTGGTATACTAGCTCGTACATTAATTTACCATCAATTTAGACATTAGATCATACATTTTTAATTAGAATACCTTATGAAATAGTTTGGATTCTTATACTCCCCCCCTTAAGTTATTTATTCTTCTATTATTATTATAATTATTGCACAATTTTATTACATAATTCTAACTCCTCATGTCTGACCATGACGTCTAAATCACTATGAAGTGGCCTCTTTTGCTTAATATATCAACCTAGATGCTTAGATCTTATATTTTAATAAAAATGTTTTATAGAGTAGCTTAGCTTTTCTTATGTCCTTGAACTATTGTTCCTCCTTATTATTTATTGATATATTCCTTTTCATTACCCAATTCTAATCCTTAGTGATTGGGGAATTCAAATTACTCTTAGTGGTCTTACCATCCACTATTTTCTTTTGTCAATAAACTTTACTAATTGAACAATTTATTTCCTTTGTCCCTAAGTGGGTTACTGATTCCTTACGCATATAAGTTTACCCTTAGTGATATCCTATCTTGGTTTTTAAATTGCTAACCTTTAATACCATTTTTCTACTCCATTGTACTAACTAATGTAATTTGTTTAGTTACTTTCAATTAATCAACTAAGATTCATTTGCTTTACGATGACAATTTGTTACATAAGGATTTAGCCACTATCTTAACTTCTATGCTTTAAACTTAATTAAGATATTTCCTCCTTAAGAGTCATCATTTAATTTATAAGTTAATCCTTTTTATTACTACTCTAAAGTTTAAATTCAAAAATCTCTTCCATGTCCTTTACTATCATTAGTTATCAATGTTCTAAAATTCTAATGCTTGTTTCTTACTTATACTTTTAAACTCATTCCTTTGTTATTTAGTCATTTATACCATTTACTTCAAAATTCCTAAAGCCTTTTTTTCTTATACTTTTACTCTAAGTGGTCACTAAAATTGGTCACTGATGTTTTTTAAATCTGAATATCCATTTCTTTGTTACGCATCAAATTTTCTTTTATCTCTTTTTCTTTTTCTTAGCTTATAAAACTTATTAAAATCCTATTTTAAAATTCTTCTTAGTTGGTCACTAAATTTGGTCACTGAAATTAGTCATAGTTATTTTCTAAGTTCTAGCATTCATTACCTTCTAAAATTTTTCCGCTTATTCTTAGTTTGCAAAACCTATTGGCCTAACTTTGTCCTTTGTCGATAAACCTCTTTTATGTAAAATTTTCCACTTCTCAAAATCAATTTATTTATCTAATCATCTTTCATAAAACTTTATAATGTTAAAAATAATTCCATTTTTTTAAAACGTAGTAAGATAAAACGTCGGAACCGTCCAGTCGGTAAATTTTCTTAAAAAGCGTAGCATCATCCAAATACTCCAGGTGATACATGGCGATAAATTAATTTCTAATAGCGGGGCTTACCGAAAACAAATTATAAATTACATAATAACACCATAAAATTTAAAATATAATAATACAATCATATCGAATCAACCGAGCCTGCCTAACGCTAAACTTTCTAAGTTCTTCGTTGTAGCACCGATCGTGATGAAATTTTCTTCCGTGTACGCGGTTTTTGAGATACGCTTAATAAAATTTATTAAAATACTTTTTGAATATATTCCATTAAAATTAACACCATAAAATTACTTCATTCATTACTCTTTTTGTATTTACTTAAATCACAACACTGCTCACTCGGTAATTAGGAATGAAATAAGTTTTGATTATCCATAAAATCTCAGGGTAATATTGGCACCACAGCGCCCATCATCACATCGGATCCGATCTCAATCTCATCATATCGTTTCCACAAATCAATCACCTTAGGATCCCTACTGAGACATATCCTCATTCATATTCTTTTCTTATCTATCTCAACATACTCATTTAATGCATCATGCTGATTCCATTCATTCATCACATAATTTATTTCATCAAAGGCACTCGTCATGTATTTCATCACATATATTAATCATATAATTTACACATATTCCTCCATGTACAGAATCACATATTAGTCGCCACATACATCATTCATCATATAAGCATTACACAACAGTCATTATGATAAGTGAGTCACACGTTATGATGCAGATATACTCATGAATGTGTCCTTATAAGTATTTGAGTTTGGTTTCTTACTTGTAGACATCAGACTATTCATATCGATTATCATTCTTAACTAATTAAGCTTATTACTAATTGAGTCATTTTCATAGTATATTTTCTTTATCTATAATTTATCTCTGGTTACTAAACGATCTTGTATGACTACTAAGCTTAACACTACAAGAATTTGATTTATTGAAAAATATATTTTAACCACTCAACTTTTAAATACTATTGTATAATTATACTTATTCCTAAGGATGCTCGTTTAATTCATTTAAGGTGCCGATAACCTTTCATTTTCATTTACTTACTAACACTGTTAATTATTCTTTTGATTGCTCATACATTATTTAAGTGAGTATCTATCCTTACCAGATTCTACTGAATAATTTTAATATAATTATTTCTCCCTTTCTTCTAAACTCTGATCCTTAGTAATCTTCCTTTATTTAGGCTTATTATACTCATATTAACTCCCTTTACGTGTGACACTATTCCTATTTTTCCTTAACTCTAGTATTTTGGAATATTTATGTTCTTCAATTTATAATCATTCTAGTTAGCCTATTACTCAAACCTCTCTTATAATTTTTCCAAATATTATTCTTCTAACACTTCATTAAAACTTCTTAAAATCCACTAACTTTTCTTTTTATCCTTTAGTATGAAGTGCTATCTTTTGCTAACTTTATCTAACAATCGATTGGAACATTTTTTTCTAAAAATACTTTAAAGTTTCTATGACGGTATTCCTAATCAATTCATTTTCTTTATAAGAAAACCCCCTTTTTAATTTTATGAAACTTGTTTTCCTTGGAAATATATTTACATTATAAATCTCCTTCTATATTTTCTAAAATTATTTTCCTAATTTATTTACTTCTGGCTTATTTAATGATTTCACCTCTTTAATGGGGAGAACTTTATTTTTTAATTACGTTGTCCTTCCCGTTTTCCCTACTTTATCTAGTGTCTTTTACTTTATCTAACATATTGTACTTCCTGAGTCCATTTAATGGTGTGATCTCGCTACTAACTCTAATGACTCTTTATAATATTCTAATTCTTATTTCTTAGTCACTTGTTGTAGTTACTCCTAAATCTTTTCTTATTTACTAGATTTATGCTGTTTAAATCCAAATTATTCCCTTTTTAGTATCATTCAATTATTACTTCAAGACTTAAATGTACTAAGATTTATTAGTAACTTGTAGTCAAGCCCAAAACCCTTATTATCTCCTTTTTATGCTAAGTCTAAATTTTAAAGTCCATTTAATAACTCCTTATTATATCCTTATAATGAAATCTCAAAAAAATAACTTTTTTAAACTTTTTGAATTCCAATTTAGTATTATTTCGTTTAATTCCTCATTATAAATATCCAATTAATCCATAAAACTTATAACTTCTTAAAACCCTGTAATTCTACAATACTTTATGATTTTGTAAAATCTCAAGATTCTTTTAAAGGCTTATTAAAATGAAGGAAAAGGGTCATAATGTCGTAAATCGACAAAATTTTTCAAATTACGTACTTTGTCTAGAATTTCCGTTGGGGGTCTTCGTCAGTGAATCCTAACTTAAATTTGTGGGGTTTACCAGAAAATTATAACAATTTACATAAAAGAAACACTCAAGATTTATAATTAATCGTACCGCCTAATCTGGTCACTTGCACGCCCTTATTACTATCTTAACTTTTGTTAACTTTAATTTTTGATGGAATTTAGCGAGATGAGCTAAATTTGAGGCGTTCTTTATGAAAATCACTAGAGTGTATAAAAATGTTAAAACAAAATTAAAATCACTATCAGTAACGAAAAATTGGTTAACTTCTAATCTAACCGTCAGTTCATCGTGAAACTAAAATGGGTTACCCCCAAATACTAAGGAAACGTTATCAAACAATTTTTAACAATCAAGAACGAAGTGAGACCCCCTTTACCTTAGGGATAACTCATGGTTTTGGCAAGGAAAATGGAACCGAACATCACGAAAATTCCTAATGGTGACCGAATTCATTGTGGTAGCTCCCGATCGCTCCCAAGTCACTAAAAACTAACATGCATAAAATTTTTAAGTCATCAAGGGTCACAACCAGCCAAGGACAACCACGAATTTAATCAAGATCAAAGGAATCGAGTGCTGAAATTTTACCGTTTACTTGAAACCTTTTGCCATTTGTCATCGGTCATTACCGATTGTTCTAAGATACCTAAAAATCAAATATATGACAATCAAGGGGGGCAAAAGGTCACAATTTTGGTTTTGAAACAAGGAAGCGACAACTCCAAAAATACATGCAAATTTCTAATTTTTAGCAAGGCATAAAAGAAAAACAAAAACTAATGATTTGAAGTTCACCATTTGCCCTGCCTTGTCTAGAATGCATCACAACCAAGGATGATAGTGGGTTGGGATGTGGCGGTAGTGGCTGATTTTATAAGGAAATAAATTTAAGGAAGTGGAACTTGTAACATCCCTATTTTAATTAAAGCAACTGAGTTAAATAACCAGTCAACAAGTCAACACCTCCCTTAATTTAATTAACTAAGAGTAACAGGATGATTAACGTGGAAGCATGGTGACATGGGTAGGATTATCACGTTTCCCCATCCCACCATACTGCACTCCACGCGGGTATTTATGCAGGTGAGGCCATGCTCTTCACACAGAGAATTCCACGAACTCTCTTCATTCCTCTTATTTTCTCTCTTGCCTTCTCCGCTCTCCAGTCCATCCCCTGCTTCGAGAACCAAGGTGACGGTGCTACAGTGGAGTGGAACTCCCCACACTTGAGAGGACGATCGACGAGTGAAGCAGCAGAGAGGAGAACCACCACCCAAGCAGGAAGAAATCCCTCGGAGTTTCGTAATTGGTAGGGGGAGTATCTTCTATCTTAAATGCATGGGTTATGAACAGGTTTCGAGTGCGGATGCTTGCTATATCCGTGCTCTGATGGTGTATTGCGTTGCATGTGAGTGTGTATAGTTTGGTTGCATGACGAGTGAGAAATGAGTGATTGTATGTTAACACCTTTCTCACAGATGTATGTGTTGCAGGATCTCAGTTTGCATGTTGAGTTGTGTTGATATGAATGTCTGACTGAAGCTACCCAGGTTATAGGAATGCATATGTTGATACGTCTGCTATAATAAATTGTTGCGTGTAGGAAATGCCTTCTTTAGAAGAATTCTGATACTGTCTTACATCGATTGCATGATAGGTTGTGATTTTTAGAATGATGCATGTGTTGAATGAAGCTATAAACTGATTGCATGTCTTGGTCGAACGAAATATTGTGGATATCTGGATATGGAATGATAACTGATTGCATGGCAGCTATATATATTGAGTCCGGATAATGTGTACTACGGATTGCATGGTATGTGTGTGTGCTTGAATGCGAGAATGCATGCATGAAATAAATGTTGTGCGTCGAATCCGCGTGTGGCGCATGTGATGCGTTGTGCTGTGAGCACGTAGTGTGTGACACTACCTTCGGTCATCCAGCGTGTGACACTGTAAAATCCTTGAGTGTGACTCAAGGTAGCCCTTGAGTGGACTCGGGCTGTCTGTGAACACCGCCGTTGGCGCTGTGAGCGTTGGTGTCACCTGTGGACAAACGGTTGGGTACCTGTAAAATGGCCAAGCAGCTGTGAGCTGATCTGATAGCTGTGAGCTATGTATAAAAAGGCTGTGATGCCTACGTTGCAACGTCGGACCGATACACACGATGCGGAACCAAGTGAAACCTTCTGTGCTTATCATTGTTAATATTACTACTACTGTTAATGTTGTTGGAACTGGTTAAGTATGCCGAGTGGAAAGTGAATGGGTGAAATGCGTAGGACTAAGTGGATGCTCTGTGCATATGTTATTGACTGAAAATTTATTGTGCATTTGATATCGTGTATGAGTATACTGAACGTGTATGCCAAGTAATCCATTCCGTGTGTACGTACCCTAGATGCTGAATGAGAACTGTTTCACGAATATACAAATATATATATATATGCATGCAAGTGTATCCGTGTCATTGAAAATGCTATGACTACGGTCGAGTGACGATCGGTAAATATAGAACGGTAAGTGTTACTCATGTATGTCTTGATTGATGGATGTTGCCCTAATCTTAATCGTGTTGTACGTATATGTATTGTTGTGTAATTGGCAGATAACCTGAGTCGGTATCTATCATTTAAAATTTAAGATGCTCACCCCTGCAGTGGCCATTTTTCAGTGAATGTCTCTCGAGATGAGGACCAGAAGCAGAGCTGGAACGTTGGGCGAAGTGCTGATGCATTTGGAAGGCTTAATTAATATGATGTTAGATTAAGTCCTGACTGGTTCATGTCGGATGTTAGTGTTTTGGGATAAATAGAACCTTATTGACAAGGAGAAATCCGATTTTGTGTTTGTAAATATTGACGTATGCTCTTATTATATATATATGGATGTATGGTTTCGTGTGTGACATGCTATGTGCTACCTTGTTTCATGCTTGTGCTTTAATGAATACGCAGGGACGGCATGATTTAGCAGGTTATAGCCAAGTCTAAGTGAATTATGAGTTGTCTCTAGGAAGACTTATGTCGGATACGTTGGGCGGAGTCTTACCCCGCCCGAAGTATGGGAGCAATTCGCCCAAGCGTGAGGACTCGCGCTGAAGCAAGTAATTATCAGAGTGAGATACCGCCCATTATCCTTTCCTATCCGTTGTGATGCTAATGCAATCCAGACCCCGGTGTTGACCTCTGTTTTGGGCGTTGTGGTTGAGTCCGCCCAGGCGTCGTCATAATTAGTTGAGTTTGGCGGAATAGGTTCAGACTCCTCCTTCCTCCACAATCTACTACCGCATATGTACTCTGTAACTTCCCGTTTTCCCTGAGTGAAGTGCGAGCGTGAGGATTTACCTAGTGAACCCTTGTCCATATCCGATTGAGAAAATTACCTTACGGTTGTGTTGAAGAGGCGTGGTGCAGATTTCGTTTAGGCGGTGTCATACCTCGCCCAATGAACTAGGACAGTTCGCCCAAACGCGTAGAACCATGCTGAAGCAAGCAGATATCAACGTGAGACTCCGCCTATGTACTTCCCTCCTTCGTTGTCGTATTATTCTGCCTCGTAGGGCGGTGTTGGACATCGTCTGAGTAAGTGAATGTTGTGATGTAGTCCATCCAGGTGTTGTTGTGCCTTGCCGAACTGGACGGCGGTGTAATCACTTCCTCTTTTCTTCACAAATTACTCCTGTATATGTATATCTCCCTTTTTCTTCCCTCACCTGTCCTCTGAAGCTGAACGTCCAGCGTTCTCTGAGAAAGGATCCGCCCGTAGGAACGAATAGACGCTAATGTAAGGTTTACTTGAAGAGTTTCACGTCTGATGTTGCATTGTCACACATCGTTTAGGCCGTGTGAGACAGCGGTTGAGCGGGTCACCTTCGCTCTGGATTTCGCCCAGGGCAAACATACCCCGCCTAGTCAGGTAGGATGATTCGAACTCCGCCCTTCCACCAAGTGCTACGCGTGTGAATGTATTAACATCTTTCCCTTAGCTATTTCCTCCTATTGAGTGACCAGTGTTACTCGAAGGAAAGCTTCCTTGTAAAATCCCCTCTATCCACTGTTGCATTACCATACTCCGCCTGGACGGTGTTAGACCCCGTCCGAGCGAGCAAACGGCGTTGTGTAATCCGCCCAGGTGTTGGTGTGTTACGATAAACCCAATGAGCCGGTCCCAGTTTTAGCTTCTCTGTAGGTTGCTAAATGCGTGTGAATGCTCTTCATTCTTCCCTTGCCCGCTTCCTTCTATATCGAATAATACGTGACTGTTTTTGTGAAAAATTTTCTCATATTTCTGGAATTTATTAGTTGCAAAGAAATAAGGTGTTACAGAACTAAAGTGGTGTGCGTGCTTGAATTTTAAAGAAATTGGAATAGTGAGCCAAATTGAAATTATTCATGTAAATATATAACATGTGATGGTTGGTGGCTCTTGTGTTGTTGAGAGAAAAAGAGGTTATTTGGTTGAACAATTTAAGGAAAATAAAAGGGTGTTATTTGGTGGAAGGGAAGTATAGAAAAAGAGAGTAGTGTGAGGAATTGGAATTGGTACATGGTGAATGAGTAAATTAGATATAATTATATAGACATATGCATGTATGTAAAGGAAATGGGATTGGTGGGTGTAACATCCCAAAATTTATGAAAATGATTAATTGAGAGAAATAAATAGTGAATAATTAAATATGAGTTGATTCCTGTCCTGAGAATTTAGAAATAATTAAAATGGGATTTATTTTGGATATTCATAATTTATTGAGACTTAATGAGATAAAATTATACCTGATTAAAATATGGGTGTCGGACTAAGTATCTCCGATTGAGGTACTGTTGGTCAGGGCTATTAAGCATATTATGGGGAATCCAAATATATAATTGGAATAATTTTTAGTTATAGTATTGAGCCCGAACAAAGATCCTGTATGTTGTAAAACGGTAAAATTTTAATGATGGGTTAAATTTTAAAACCAAAAACCCTACTCTCCTTTCTCCTTTCACGTTGGTTTTTGGCTTCCACCTGGCAAAACACTTCTTCTCTTTTCTTCTCCCATTCTCCTCAACTTCTTCCTCTTTAAAACCTAGCAAGGTGATGGTGTTCCCTTCTCCTTCCTTCATTTCGTTTTTCTCCATGGAGCTTGAAGGAGACATGGTGGCTTGGAACTCTCTTCCCTTTTCCCTCAATTTTCGTCACCTTTACTCTCTCTCTTGGAGACTCATTTGATTGTTGGCTTGAGGTAAGTTCTGCACTATTTTTGTTAAGCTTATGCCATTGATTATGGTTTTATTTATTAGGGGAGTGTAGAATATGTATAGGTATGGATTAAGAACCATTTTTCTATAAAACCTTAAGGTGGGGTGTGATAAATATGTGTTTTTGTGTGGGTGTGAAGGGGTATACAAAAATAGCACATAATGGAGTGGAAAATGATGAGTATAAGTGCCGATTGTTGAATTTTTGATGAAACCCTAGCCCTAAGAATTTAGGGAAAACATGTAATATTGGTTTGAGGATTGATTTTAGGTGGAAATGTATGATATTTAGAGTGTGGGTATTGTTAATGACATTTAAAGGATATTTGTTGATAATGAGAGATGGCATTAGTGAAGGTAAATGGTTAATAGTGGTGGTTGAAAGTCATTAGTATGGGAACCCATTTATGGGTATGGCCTTTAAATGAATAATAATCAGTTTGAGCACTAGACCATAATGGTTTTGATGGATTAATAAATTGAAATTGTGGGTTGATGAGGCCTTAGGCCATCGTATGTGTCATTTGAATTTATTGATTAATGATGGTTTATTGGAGGCTAAGATAGCTATATTGAATTTTGAATGGCAATGATGACATCTAGATGATTTATGCAATGTTGAATGCATTTTAGATGAGGGCAGAATGTGATGTTGTTGTTTTTGGGTATGGTTGGCCCTTTGAGACTTAGAGAATCTTGGTTTTGGGAAAGGAATTCCTGAAACCTAACATAAGTATGTGAGTTGGTGTTTTGACAAGTCTAAGACTTGATATTGAACTCTAAGAGATGTGTCAATTATTTAAACTTGTGATGATGCTTTGTGTTGGCTCATAAATTGAATACATGTGTATGCGTGTGTGTTGGTAGGAGATTGTATTTCAGGCAATATGGCGGAATGTTTGGAACATGCGGATCATTGTGGTTCTTCTTTCGAGGTAGGAGAGAAGTTTACATTTCAATTGCATGAGTGAATAATTGATGGTTAATGTATATGGATGTACCCGTGCTCGCCTTGCCGTGGTAATTTGAAATAATGAGATGATTGGTAACGTGATGGATGACAGGCTTGGCAATTTGTTGAATGTTTGGGAATTGCATATATATGAGATAATAATGAATGTTAGTGGTCCCTTTTAATGGGCATAATTTAATTGTTGATGGAAATCCATGGATGGATAGATTGTTCAAATTATGATGTTGTGTTTATGATGTTATGCATAATTGAGGAACTAATAGGGCTATATTGAGTTTTAGTGTGGTTGAATGCCACGGAATAGTTCCAATAGCGCTTATGCATGATTTAAAACTTGTAGAAACTGGAATGGGTCAATTCCATTGAGAATTAACCCTTGAGTTGCACAAAAATGCTTAAAAATGGGCTAAATGCATTTATGTGCATAAGTCTTCATTTTTGAGAATTTTTTAGTACGGCCAGTTACCACACGTCATAAATGATGTATAATTGATAGTGTCAAAATTTGGTGGTGTTTGGATTTGATATGAAAAACTTAAAGTAGTCAGAAGTTGGAAAAATCAGCTTTTTAGGCATTTTTCTACATAAATGTTGTCTTGAATCGATTCAAGGGCTACTGGGAGTGTTTAAATCAATTTATATGACCCTTGAATCGATTCAAAGCCCCGGGAATTGCTTGAATTGATTCATATGGGCTTGAATCAATTCAAGGGCCTCTGTTTTCACTGTTTTGGGTTTTAAAAACATGTGAATCGATTCATGAGGGGTTTAAATCAATTCAAAGCCCTCTGTTTTCACTATTTGGAGTTTCAACACACATGAATCGATTCATGGAGTGCTTGAATCGATTCATGGCCTTGTTTTTGGTCACTGTCAATATTTTTTTCAACTGTTGCTTTTGCCTTGTTGTGTTTGGCCCGTTTGGGTATCTTAATGGCATTTTTGGCCTCTAATTTCTGCATGAAAGTTGTATATAATTATGTGACGGAGGTGTGAAAATTGGTCTCACCTTAATTGGAGTTTTCTAACTCTTATTAGGCATAAAACATTGGACCCACTACATTGTAAAACTCAAATTTAAGAGGGTTTTGAACCCAACTTTTTATGATTGTCGAATTGGGAATAATAGGTGATATTTGTGACATGTCCCACTATTTTTAAGACTAAAAATGAACTTTTCTTATATGTCTTAATGTTGAAATTTGTCATGAGCTTATTATTACTCAAACCCTCTTTATTATGTAAAAATAACAGATTGTATTAAGGGTATATGATGATGGTGTCTTAGTGGTGTTTGATATTGATTGAGACATTGGAAAAATATGTATGCGCCTATGATATGTTATGAAAACATGAACATACACCACTAATAATATGATATGATGAATGATAATGAAGGTTAAATAATGGGGTTGTAAGATACACCCTTGTATCATGATGAAACTTATGAGGGGATGATTTCATGACAACGTGTTTGTTATAAATCGATGAATCAGAGATGATGTCGAAATGAGTAATGATGGATGATTGTTATTGTTGATGATTTATTGAATACCATTGTGTTTGATACAAGTGTGACCTTGTATGTGTGGTTTGAATTGTATTGATAAGATGTTGTGAATGCCACATTAGAATGTAAAATAATGGTAATGATCAATGAGATGAAAATCCACTAAGAAATTATGTGGTGATGTTGATGAAAGATTGATGAATGTTATTGATGTTTATGATGCCATTGTGAATGTTACAAGAATTGACTTGCATGTACGATATAAGTATGTTGAGATGAAATGCCACACTGAAAACTTGAAAACAATGGCTAAAACCAACAATGATAAAATCCACTAAGAATTGTTTTGTGGTGTTGGTGATGATGATGATGATTGATGAGTGGCATGATAGGATGCATTGATTGGCATTTGTATCCATGGCATATCATACACTGCCGGTAAGGAATATTAGGGGATTCCCCCGGTTGGCCCAGTACGAGGATGGCTCTATGCACGAGCATTCTTGTTGTTCCCCTGTGACTTGGTGTGTAAGTCACGAAGCTGCCCATGCTAAGCTACGGGGAGCTGCATGTCGTTGACCCTTGTGGGGGGTGGCTCTTGAGGAACAGGTGTCCCCGGTGGTCCTTTGGATCACAGCTTCCATGATATGAGTCATGGTTGGCCGGCAACATCTTATATTGTTAATTATGTTGTTTATTGTGGTCATGGTGAAAATGAACGCTATTGCAAAATGGGCGATGTGGTTTGGTACCAGTAAAATTGGTGATTATGCATGCATTATGAGATATGCGTACACATTATACTATTGCAGCAGGGGCATGGTTATGTGATCATGCTTGAACCCACATTTAGTGTTTATTCCCACAGTCAGATCTGTATTTGTCATTGATAATTCCATTGTGCATATGCATTAGCCTAAGAGCATTTACATATAACATGGAGATATGCCAAAGGTGATGTGATATGATGATGATTGATGTTGATATATGATGATGATTGAGATTGAGATATGATGATGGTTAAGATAGGTAAATGAATACCAAAAAGACAACATGTAAAATATGAATACAAAGAAAAGATGTTGTACGTAATGATGTTGTATGTAATGACCCAATATGATGAAGGGCCTATTTGTCTATGGTTGATGACAATGATGTTGACCCATTGTGGCAATAAGAAATGATGTGTATAGGTGTTACTTTGCTATGAGTTGATTGATGAATATGGTATATGTATATTATTGGGATGAATAAATTATGATGATTATTGATGATTTTAGCAAAGCATACATGATGTTAATATGCATATGCACATAATCTCAATTGTATTTATATTCATCATTTGAAATGTATAACTCACTTTCCCATGTTGTCCATTCTTAGCATTGATGCAGGAATATCATAGATAAGATGGTGATTTTAAAATAGAGCTTTTGGGAAGGTAAATAGTGGTGGTGGATTGTCTTGGTCGGCAATGGTGGTAAATTATTTCATTGTGTATAAAATGTATATAATGATGTTGAAAACTATTGATATTGGTGGATGTATTGTGTATGATGACATAAGTGGGTGATGTATCGATATTTGGGGTATTTGAATTCATACCCATTTGATAAATAAAATGATGTTGGATATGTAGTCCATTATGGGTATATATAAGTGTTGATGATACATGATTTTTAAGGTTGAATCGGATGTAGTCAATTATGGAATATGGATATTGAAGATGTATGTTGCATGACAATATAGATATATATACATTTAAGGCAATGCATGTTTATTACTTATGTGTAAGATGGATTGTGGCCTAATAGGCTTGTGTTGTATATTTACATGCTTTGCCGAGCCTTTTCTCATATCTTCATATATGGGACTAGGCGTGTGCCCTGTATACATATTCTTCTTTCGCTGTAAACTCTATTATTTTGTATACAAATATGGGTGATTTATCTTGTGATCCAGTTATAAATTATCAAATCTCACTCTTCGGTTTTCTCTAGTTCGAGTCTTGATGTAATCGTTCTAATGTTTTGAAATTATTTTAAACATGAAAAATTTATTAATATTTTTATTAGTTAATTATCTTGATTACATCGAGATTCGGGTCCAGAAAATTGGGATGTGACAGTGGGCCTTAATTTGGAGGAGTCTAATATGTGAATATGGAAGACGAAGAAGGAAAAAACGTGATTTTTGATTGCAAATGCATGGTATGGCATGGTATCCTATCATGATGTATGTCATGATAATCATGGCATGCAAGAGATGATACTTTATAGAACAAAAGGGCGTGCAATATAATGGGCACATGGTGATGCATTTGAAATTGGAGAAGAATGTGGCAATTGGAAATATAGGCATATGTCTTCATTTTTATTATTTATTATTATTTTTATAAATTAACAACTTGTTAAACAAGTTGTTCTCCTTGTTAAGAAAGGAGTGATTCTGGTAGTGCCACATTAGCCATGGTCTGGACAGCTCTCGTTGGTCATGAAATCAAGGTGGCAAGGCTATAAGCATGACACATGGAGCTGTTTTGCTTGGACAGATTTTCGTGCTCCTTTTAACGTTAATTTTTGGATATTTTCAAACATGAATTGAACAAAATGATCAACACAAAAGTTTTACATCTTTTTTTCTCTTTAAAACAAGCTACAATACGTAAAAATCCAATATTGGACGAGGGAGATATGCCTAAAATATGAAAACTGCTCCAAGCTGTGATGGAAATGAAATTGTGAACAAAATAAATTTTTTAGGAAAAATGGGTAAGGAATTAGCTTTCGAGCCCTTTCATGAAGTTTGTAGATATTTCTTTTCTATTTAATGTGATATATCATTTGTAATGATACAAGATTGGTAGCTCGAAATATACACGATTTACGACATGGTGCTCCAGAAGCTCCCGGATCAGCTACGACTTTGGAAATAAATTCACCATTAATTCTACTTTGAGAATTTGGTTTCATACTCTTCATCAACATTGTAGAACTCTTTGATATGGATCCATAGCAAAAAGAATGAAACAATTCAAGCACCAGACAAAGGAGATATATGACTTATACTGAAGACTACCAGCATGTCTGCATTAAACTGTACTGATCTAGAGGGATCTAGCCTTCAATGTCTGCATGGAAAACATAAATACTTTTGTTACAGAGATTTTGATACCAAGTTTGCATGAACCAAAGGTCGTATGAGAGAGTTATGAATTTTTTTACTCAACTATGCACAAGGAAAAAGTCCAAACAATGGAATTTTGAGGCGAACATAATGTTTGATTTTGGGCTTGACAGAGTAGGAATTGGAGTTTAGGGATAGAAACAGAGGTTAAAATTTTCAAAACAAAGAGATTAAGACCAAAATCGTTCAATTCCAAGATCGTATGCAAAAGTGAGGTCCAAAACACTGAAGGTGCTCAGGTCGGGCTTTAAAACGATTTTTGAAGAAACTGATTTATGGAAAATTGAGGGTGATAGAGTCTGAATCGGGCTTCGGCCTCTTCAGGAAAAGCTCCTAAAATGTTGAAACGAATCACTAGAGACTGACTGTGCTACCATCGGATATTCCGATGAATATGAACGGTTAAACGTAGGAGACATTAAGGGTTCTGATTGAGCTGGTTAGGCCAAGTCAGACACCCTTGATTCTTCATAGAGGGATTCTAAAAGGACTAGTTTCCCCACTAGATCGCTAGTCTCGGGTCAAACAGTCAGAGTCCAACCTCAGGCTGGGTCCCGCAGTTCAATCTAATGAACTTGGCAATATTTTATTGTTAAATAAATATAATGAGATTATCAAATAAATAATTTTAAATATATAATTTCAAAAATAAAATATTATTATAAATATTTATGTATTTTATATTATATTTTTTTAAGATAATCAATTTAATATATTTTATTATTATTAGTTCTTAAATATTAATTATTAAGCATTAATTCATTACAATATATTAAACTAAATATTATTAGCAAGGAATAATTACTAACTAAATAATTTTTGTCTAAATAATGATCAACAAATTAATTCTCAATTAAAATAATCATCATAAATAACGATTATAAAATTTCAAATTGCATAAATAAATAAATATTAAACTCTTAAAATTAGATAATTACACATTTAATACATTTCCAAAATAATTAATTATTGATTGAAATGAGATATTAATTACCAAGATAAAGTATTATCTATTAAATATTATTGGCAAGAAATAATTATCAACTAATATAACTATAAATTAATTAGTACTCAATTTAACAAAATAAACGTTGTTAATGTATTATTAAAAAGTATTGTCGGACGTCATTATTTTCTTATCGCTGCTTCTCTCATTCGTTATGCTCCCTCCCGGTATTCTTGTACTTCATTTTAAATATCTTAACTAGTTCTGCTTTTCACTATTTTTCTTATACTACATTATTCGGGGAACAGGCCAAAGCCTTAAGCTACTTACCAAAAGTTCAATAGAGTATTCTCAGGAGTCCCGAGGGTTTGGTTTCCTATTCTTAAAAATCAGGGTTGTTACACTCTCCTTACCTTTTAGTAATTTCGCCCTTAAAATTCACCGCAATCATTACAAGTATCAAGGCAACCCTGGGTCATCGACCCTTGGCATTCTCATCTGATGCTTCAACTACTTGAGTCTTAATCAAGTAGTTCCTATCATACAAGTCCTATTGACTGTCAAACAACAAATTTCAGAGTACAGTAGGGTATAGCGAGCTATACCCTAAGCCTAATGAATCGACCATGCTCTGATACCACCAATATAACACTCTTGGTTAACCAGGACAATTCCTTCCACTAGATTATCTTGGTCAACTAAGAGGTTACGAGTTTTAGAAAAATATGGAAGTTTATTTTTTGTATGAGAAAACTTGGTGAAACAGATATACCTTATATATAACATAATCATATATAATACATAGTCGTAACAGTAACTGTATCTACTGAAAGTAAAACGGGCACGCAGGCTGCCATAAATGAAAATAAGATTCAACCTATTTTATTCGTCCTCGGTCCAAGAAGAGCCTGGTAGATCCTCGATGCAAAATTTGTGTCTATTCCCATGATGTCTAGAAAAATTTAGAGTAAGGGTAAGTCTCCACCTCCACAATAATTGGGAAGTGTCATCATTAACACCCGCCCCTACATAGTCCACATGAACACTTAAACAATAATCGTCTTGGGTTCCTAATTAGTTTACTCTAAGTTGTCTTTCCTAACTTATCCCCATCCATCGCTCCTAAATACGCAACTCTCTGCTCCCCCCTCACGGCTAGTCAATTTTCATACAGATATCGATTTAACCACAAGTAAACACAAATAGAATAATGTAATGCATGAGTTCCGTTTCATTAATTTTAATCTTTTTCTCAGCCATCATGACGCATGTGGGCCCCTTTTCATCATCACATCATATCAAAATCTATCTTGCCTAGGCTGTCCCTGGACATAACATTTCCGTACTAGAGCGACCATAGCCCACCAAGTCCCCACATCACAACACAGGGTATACATGGACTCACAGTCCCAATATCATGGATCTAACTCATATCATCATATTATAATGGGACTTGGCTCTCCCCGATCCTAGTGATATTAGTTTGAGTCAAAGTGCACTAGGATTGCATGGTTTCGCCCGGCGTCGAGGCGCTACCACCAAGCCATTTGGGGTCCCTTCCCGTTACACTCCTAAGATCTAACCTCAGGGATCTAACCCTCATATCCTTCAGCATACCTATCATCGTGGCTCTAGTCTATATCAAGTCTCATGCACATGATGCATGTAACATACATTTTCTTCTATCAATTCATTAGCCATCGGTAAGGTCCACTCAAAACTCCATTTCATTCCTAACATCAACTTCAAAAAAATCCTTGATTAAGCATTTTCCTTCATTCGTTACTCTTTTTGTATTTACTTAAATCACAACACTGCTCACTTGATAATTAGGAATGAAATAAGTTATGATTATCCATAAAATCTTAGTGGAATATTGGCACAGCAGCGCCCATCATCACATCGGATCTGATCTTAATCTCATTATATCATTTCTACAAATTAATCACCTCAGGATCTCTACCGAGACACAACCTCATTCATATTCTTTTCTTATCTATCTCAACATACTCATTCAATGCATCATGCCGATTTCATTCATTCATCACGTAATTATTTCATCTAAGGCACTCATCATGTATTTTATCATATATATTCATCATATAATTTACACATATTCCTCCATGTACAGAATCACATAGTAGTCGCCATATACATCATTCATCATACAAGCATTACACAATAGTCATTATGATAAGTGAATCACATGTTCTAATGTAGATATACTCATGAATGTGTCCTTATAAGTATTTGAGTTTGGTTTCTTACTTGAAGACATCAGACTATTCATATTGATTATCATTCTTAACTAATTAAGCTTATTACTAATTAAGTCATTTTCATAGTATATTTTCTTTATCTATAATTTATCTCCGGTTACTAAACGATCTTGTATAACTACTAAGCTTAACACTAAAAGAATTTGATTTATTGAAAAAATATATTTTAACCACTCAACTTTTAAATACTACTGTGTAATTATACTTATTCCTAGGGGTGCTCGTTTAATTCATTTAAGGTGCCGATAACCTTTCATTTTCATTTACTTACTAACACTGGTTAATTATTCTTTTGATTGCTCATACATTATTTAAGTGGGTATCTATCCTTACCAGATTCAACTGAATAATTTTAATATAATTATTTCTCCCTTTCTTCTAAACTCTAATCCTTAGTAATTGTTCATACAAAGAGTAGCAGGCACAAAACCCTAGGAAAATCCTCATAGGAATTAGGTCACTTATTCTCTTTTACATGTCACTTGATCACAATAGGTGAATAACATGTGCTTTTATACAAGAGATATCTAATGGGCTTCGGCCCATTAGATTTAAGATATAAACTAATCTATTATCTGATACGGGAGAGAGATATGAGGGATTGGTGGGGGCTACCCCTCCTATTGAGGGGGAACAGGAGCCCCTTAGCCACGAGCCTTGGGTGTAAGGCTGAGCGAAGTGGTTTAAATATGAGTCAGGCAATCCTTCATTGTCTTGCTTTAAGTGAAAACATAGGTAAGACGTTTTGGGTTAATATAAAAATTGAGGTTATTCGTTTCTAGGTAAGAGTTCTGGATGAGGAGAGTCTTCATTTCCGAGTGAGGAGAGTCTTCATTTCTGAGTGATGACTCCGAGCCTTGATTTCTGAGTGATGACTCTAAGCCTTAATTTCTGAGTGATGACTCTGAGCCTTAATTTCCGAGTAATGACTCCGAGTGAAATGAGTTTTGGTGATGAAGTATAAGAATGATAACCGTCATTGAGGTGGAAAGAATATGATAACTATCATTGGTCTTCACGAAATGGTGAGGATATACTCCTGCCATGATTGTGTCATTTTTGCATCCCCAGGCCATTTAAGAGTACGTCGCTTCACCCAAAGTTGTCTTAAAAGTGTTACATCCGTCGATTTGGGGCTCTTAGCTCTCTATCGTTGGATTCTGGACCACGTGGCTTCTCATATGGACATCAACCCTTGGATGCATCGCGTCCGTTTCTCTTTCTTACCCCTTGGTCTTCCTACCATCAGATTAAGAAGTATGATCAAAGAGTGTTTCCTTCTTATAAATTTGTTTCCTCCTCTCTTTTCAAAACTTTTAGACTTTTCGAATCTCTATTCTCTCTTGATTTAGTAACTAAGAGTTCTCTGTGCCTCCATTGTGATTTGTGTTGTTGCATTTACTCCCTTGACTTTGCTAGGATCTCTTCTTGCCAGGTCAGTGCTTTTCCTTGCTTCAAGTTTTCTTTGCTTGTGAGGGTTGTGTAGTATATCTATGGAAGGGAACTACGACTGGGTAAAAGATGAAGTGTTATAGCTCTCTTCGTCTTTCCAAAGTAAGGAAAATATGGCCCAGTTATGGGTGTTGGGGGCTTTTAACCATTGTTCCCTTGCCCAAAACGTAGAGTGTGTTTGTTGTTTTGAGCTTGATAGGGTTTGTCATGAGGGTAGGGATCCCGGTGAATTAGACTTCACCTTCGTGTACGAAACTTTCCTTTTCTCGAATCCATCTTTCCTTTCCTCTTTCTAAATTTCAAGTTAGGGTATTATGTGCTCTAAACATTGCCTCTACCCAATTGTATCCGAACGGTTAGGCATTTGCGCGGGCGTTCAAGATATTGTGCGAGCATTTCGGCCGCACCCCTTTGGTCCCTCTATTCTTCTACTTCTTCAATGCCAAAATCCCAAAGGCAGGGACACCCGTAGGATGGGTTTCTCTGAACGGTGTTGCTCATAGTAATCTCATCAGGGCTTTCGATCAATCCTACAAAAACATCAAAATGGGTTTCTTCAAAATTCAAGTGGGACTGGATCCACCTGGGAAGGACTTTTTACATTATCCTGACTCCCAACCTCGTTTTCCGCTACACAAGACCCATAACCCAGTTTAATTTCGTGTATCGTGGGATGACTTGAGTTTGTCTGAGAGGGTGGATGCCAAATTTCTATCAGATGATTTGGGGATTTTCTTTTGCTCCCAGGCTTTGATTGCCTTATCCCCTCACCCAGATTCTCTCGATGCCTGGATAGGTGAGAATGGTTTCTATTACTGTTGTGCCTTCTTATTTTGCGACTTATTTTGTTTAACTGAGTATACGCTACTTGTACAGCTGACATGGCTCCTGAGAAGCTTTCTGTGAAGGATCTGAAGAAGCACTACCTGGGGAAAGGCTCTCGAGCGGGAGGAAACAAAAAACAACACAGATGAGTGGGAGTTCTTCTATACCCGTGGGCTCTTCTCGGGTTATTACCAATGCCACCCCTATCTCTGTGGTTTCCACTACTTCGCAGCTAGAGAGGGACACGGGGCGCTCATCTAAAAGGCCATGCTCAGAATCATCTGATCGGGAACATGGAGTGGGGTCAGGATCGGAGATCCCTGGGTCAGGTCGCCTTAGCTCCCCTAGGCGTGCTAAAGATCTACCGGGAGGGGAGACTTCTCAAGTTGTAATTTCTAATAGTCCGGAACAAGAGGAGGAGATTCCGGAGCTTTAGAGCCGAGTGCGTCGAAGGCAGGATGGGATCGTCTCTTTTGAGGTGGTGTCGGCTGAGTAGATAGCTGCTACCCTTCCCTGTGAAACAGAACTGGAAGACAGGAAATGGGAGAGCTTCATGAACGGGTCCTTATCTGGCACCCATAATCCTGTGCATTCTTTATGGGAGGTCTAATTCCCTGTGCTGGGTTTTATCGATCGGACGGTAGTCTTCAAGGAGGATGAGAGGAAATTTGAAGGTTCAAACACCCCATCGATGTGTCGGGCAATTAAGATGTTCAACCTCCAAGCGACCTCAGTGACTCACTTCTTGGAGAAGAAATTTGTTGAGCAAAAGAAAGAGCTAGCGGTGTTGAGGGCAGACAGGACCGCTCTCCTTCAGGAGAAAAAACAAGCTACAGCAATCCCGAGATTTTTCCATCCCGCAACTTGACGATGCTCGGAAAGAAATTAAGGAGATGGCCAATGAGCTCAAGCAGGGTAAGGTTGAGTTATCTGAGGCTCGGAGAGGGCAAGAGCTGGCCGAGGCGAAGCTGGTTATCATTATCGAGCAGTGCACCAATCTAGGGAGAAGAGATTTCTATTTAGTTTCTTAACTCAATCAAATTATGGTTTTAAAGTTATTTTAGTAATTAATAAGAATATATGGATTGATTATTCTTATTAGTTCATTAATTCAATTCTAGAAGATTTTCTAGCATATAATCATTTAGGGATTCCAAATGATTCAAGGTTGAGAAATTAATTATATTTAATCATATTTATGATCAATGATTAGTTAACTAAAGATTTATTAATTCCTTGGGTTGGTTATTTCTAAATTTGATTATTCACTCACTTATAAATTTACTTTTTGCATTATTATATAATTACTTAATTTTCCTTTCAATCTCAACACAAACCCCCTTTGTTATAACTAAATTGAATGTAACTAATTGAACTAAGGTCCTCAAAAGATGACTAAGGTTGTTCACTTTATACTATATTAATTTAACTTTTTATTTGACCCGACAACGACAACGTGTCAAATTTGGCACCGTTGCCAGGGACCTTTGGTCCTAATTATTTGCATTCAATTATCTAATATGTTTTACATTTTTTTTGTAGGTGTGTTACAAATATTCAGGTTTGGTTGGATGTGAGCTTGTTAAAAAAATTTTAAAAAAAAATCCACTTTATTATACTTTTATTTCTTTTCTTGAAATCTTATTTTCAACTATTAAAAGAAACAAAAAAAATATAAATATAAAAAATAAAAATCTTTAAATATTTAAATATATGTTCTAAGCATTACATAATTAAAATGATAACCTTTTCCTTTTATAAGGTAGTTGTAGTATTTTGTTACAATATGTGTATATGTATTATGCATAACTAGATCTAATCCCGAACCACTACATCCTTTTGATCTTGAAATTGATTGAACATTTCATCAACTAGTTAGATCATCTAAGAAACTATTAGACAATAATAACAAAACAAATAATAATATTGTAGCTAATAGCATAAGTAGTGAAACTAAACCTTCAACTTCTGAGCATTTGTATAACATGGTTGAAAAGACATTAAGATAACTAGCTACACCAGATGTCACTAATCAAACATCATGCATCTTATATCCTGAGGAAGATGTTCCTTTTGTGCTTAAAACTAGTTTAGTTCATTTGTTGCCTAAGTTTCATGGTTGTGCAGGTGAAGATCCTCATAAATACTTAAAAGCATTTCATATCCTTTGCTCTACCATGAAACTTGAAGGGGTTTTAGAAGAACGTGTAAAACTTAAAGCTTTTCCTTTCTCCCTAGCAGATATTGCTGATGATTGGTCATTTTACCTTTCTCCTGGCTCCATTAATAGTTGGGATGACCTCAAAAAAATGTTTTTTGAAAATTTTTTCCCTGCTTCAAGAACTTCTTCAATTAGAAAAGAAATATGTGGCATATGACAACATGACTGGGAAAATCTTTATGAATACCGGGAAAGATTTCAAAGATTGTGTGCTAGTTGTCCCTATCACCAAATTACAGACCAAATTCTTATACAATATTTCTATAAAGGTCTTAATCCAATGGATAGAACTTTGGTTGATGCAGCTAGTGGTGGTGCTTTGCAAAATAAAACTATAAATGCAGCAAAAACTTTAATTGAGAACATGGCTGCTAATGCTCAATAACATGCCACTAGAAATAATTCTGTAGTAATTAGAGGAGTCCATAAAATTGAAACTACTAATGATGGAGATAAAAAATGGGAAAGTGAATTTGCTGAACTAGCAACACTTATGAAAAATATTATTATGTCTCAAAAACAACAACCTACAACCCCTGCTAAGGTATGTGTTATCTGTACTTCATTAGATCATTATACCGATTGTTGTCCTACACTGCAGGAAACTAAAATTCTCGATGAAAATCCTCAAGTATGTGCTACCAACTTATACAATAACAGACTGCCACAACAATAACATAACAACTATGATCTCTCTTCTAACGTACTTATAACGTACTTATGTCGGCAATCAAGGCATGATCACACACCACCGCCACACCTTTCGATCAGTAATATAACGTACTTATGTCGGCAAGATCACTTTCTTGTTTCTGACAGTCAACACCACTTTCACAACCAATTCATACCCCACATAACCTCTGATTCTCTAAGAGGTAAGCACATCAACGTCAAACAAGCCTTATATCCTCATTTTAATACACTACCAATTACTATCCACTGGACACACTCTCACCTTCACTCAGGATAGCCCGATAGACTCAACCATCACCATAAGTAGCTACAGTCTCACCTGCTCGACCTTTGAATTGCTGCATCCGACTTATAGGATAACGTCTCACTCCTATAGGGTTACAACAATTACTTAGAGTCGCTGCAAGAGTGTACGCTGCCACAATACCTATGGTATGAAAAGTCGTCTCGGAACAGCATAGCTCACACCGACTGTACTCACACAGATAATACTAATGCACATGAAATTAATGACAATTCACATAAATTTATAAACTACACATTTATATCAACATCATTGTTATTCACCGACTAGGGTACATCACACAACAACAGTCATAAGTTATCAATTACCATTACTGTAAAACTGTATAATAGCAATAGATTTCCGACTCACACAGGGTACACACCTCGTCACTGAATCTCATCCTCATAAAGCTATAATCTAACAGTCCATTATTCCATCATATCATCACTCATCAATCAATTGAAGCCTAAACAATTTATTAAACCCTCTTGAGTATACATCTCGAGGTTACCATATAATTTCGGATTAAATAACAAGTTTTTGCCTCAGTGAACTCTCTTCACCGATCATAAGTACAATCCACCTATTGGATGTACGATCAGCATCATCACACAGGTCCCATCATTACCCTACTCAATACCCAAATGCACCATGAATTCAACACTACCATTTCTTTATCCATCAGGTATCATTCGTTATTTACACTTCACCATATGACTAATCAATCCTCAAAGAGTTACCATACAATTGTCTTACTCGGCTCAACAATTCATAGGGTTCATCAAATTATCAGGATCGGAATTTCTAGGGGTCATTAAGTACCCATCGTGGGCATTCCCACAACATCCAATTATCTTCGAGTCGAAACCACCATATGTTCTAGTCCACCAGTCTGACAGTATAAGGTTATACTAAATCCAATCGGGGTTCCCACACCTTATGGGTCGTAATTCAATCGAGTATTTACTTAGTTTTCAACCACAAGGCCGAGTCTAATTCAAATTCTCAGGTATCCAATTACACCAAATTCTCACCCAGTTTTCTAATCTCTCATATATCCATTCCAATAATATCCGATCATACAAGATCATGCCCAATCAATTGGGTTACCCCACCTAGTGGTCCAACATTAACCAATCATTCACTCGGTTTTCACACACCAGAAACCGAGACACAATCCCAATTTAACATATACCTGATTTCACATTTATTCATTCATCACATATTCAGATTTCCAAGCTAGAAATCTGCAACCAATCAATTACATCATATACCATATAGGATTTACGTGCCAAGGGTATAAAACACCCTTTAAAAATGGCACAACCAATCACAGAATTTAAATTCAACCCACTAGGGGATTCCTTCATTATCATTCACTTAATCAATTCGAATATGTGAGTTCTAATCCATTCAACAAGTATGCCTCGGCCATGAACCACTAGCATGGCATACACAAGAGTCCTAGCCCAATAATCCGACCTCCACCTATACAAGGGTCCCAACGTATATTATTCTATTTTCTTTCTGACCAACCCAGGCTTAAAATAACCCCTAAGCAGCTCATAAACAATCGGGCTAGGGTAGCATCAAGTCTTCTATCCCCCAAATCAACATCACAACAGTAGTACGTTTCACCACTGTCCCCAACAACACATAGACATATATCACACAAATCATGGTTAAACATGTATAATATCCAATAGAAGATCATAAACAATTATGACAATCGGTCAAAATGCACTCAACCGCCGACACACAGTAGGCATACCTTGGCCATGGACCTTATGGTCTGCTCTGATACCAAAATGAAACATCCTACCAATTTTTAAAACCAAAACCGAGGCAGGGAAATTTTTTCCCAAAAATAATCCATAAAACAACCGGGAAATTTTTCCAAAAAGAACATACAATCCGAGGGAAAGATAAAACGAATGGAAGGGCAAGGGATAGCTTTCTAAAATAAACCATAAGCAACCGACAGCCCTGATAAGTCTTGAAAAGACTTAATTATTCTGCCTTTTGTTTGACTTAATTCATTGTTTAGTGATTAGTTTAGCCTTATTATTTAATTAATTGCTAATAATTTATAATTTATTTAATTATTTCAAAAGTGCTTAATTTATGTAAGAAACTGATTAAAAACATTAATTAGTTAAGAAATTGAGTTTTCATTAACCCAGCGTACAAATACTGGACAATCAGTGAACAAACGTTGGGAAAATTAGTTGTTTATTGGTGCAGGAAAAAGAGCGCTCAAGCTGAAAGGAAAAACCCGAGCGAGATTTGGAAAATTCGAGTGAGACTTCACAAATCCGACTGAAAAGAGTCCAAAAGCCCAAACTGAGCGAGACTGAAAAAAAGAACCCGAGCGTCAACTTCAGAATGCTGATTGAATAATCCACTCGCTCAAGCGAGATTTAAATTCGCTCAAGCGAGAGTCAAAATTCATTCAAGCGAGCAAGTTCGCTCAAGCGTGACTCCAAAACATCACCCCTCGCCCAAGCTTCTCCATAACGCTTAAAGCGAGAAAGCAATACTGCAGTACATATTTCAAGCTCGCCCAAGTGAGAACTAAGTTCTCTCAAGCGAGAAGGCTGTTATTGAAAACACTGATTGTTCCCTTCAGAAGACACTCGGCACCAGTGCTGTTTTCTACTGCCTTCTCTCTTACTTCTGCATCTTAGTAATTTAAGTACTAAGCTGTTACTAGTTAGTGTTGCGCTGTGATTAGCTAATGATGAACTGTAATTTGTTAAGAGCTGAGCTGTAATTAGTTAGTTATTCCGTAATTATGTAATTAGTTAGTTAGTTAATTATTAACTTAGCTGTCCTAGTGATTAGTAAAGTTTGTTAGTTAGGTAGATGCTTATATATATGCTTGTACATATTCTATAACATAACCAGAAAACAGAGTACATAGAATACAATTCAGTTTCCATTTCCAACATCTTTCTACTTTCTCTCTCTCTCTAAATCCTCTCCTCCATGACGTTCCATATTCCTTCGATGGAACCAAAGTCGATGGAGTTCTAAATTCCTAAGGTTGGGATTGCGAAGGTTAGCAATAGAATCTTGAAGCTGTGAGTGAGGAAATCAACTTCTAGATCCTGAGGCGAACAAGCTGTGGAGTGGATCTGTTTTGCTAGATTGACAAATCCAAAACTGATGAAGAACTTCGCCAGTGAGGAATCATGGTTGAAGCTTAGGTAACTTCCAACTTTCTAACTAGTTCAGGCCTAATCAATTTAGGTGAATAGTTAGAGTTCAACCTCCAATTTCGCATTAGATTCTTAGGTTAATTGAGCACTTAAGGAATTAAGGTCCAATGCTTAAGGATTAGTGTTTTTCACCTAAGGAATTAGGGAATAACCACAAGCAGATTGTCCTCTGGATTAGGAAGTTTGATTATACTTTAATTGCATGTTTCTTGATGAATTTCTGAACCGAAGCAATCCTGACCTATTTTCTATTAATCACCTTTCACATTTCATCTTAATATTGTTTCTGGAAATACAAAAACAACTAGAAAACATTAAAACAACAAAAACTGAATGAACTTTCTGTGCCTTGTGTTGGTTCAGCTTGTACTAGTCTGAGATTGAGGTATTTACCACAATCTCTGTGGGACGATCAAATATAATACAATTTTAACGACTGGTGCACTTGCCAAAGCATAAATCTTCTGAGAATCACACATCAAAATAATGAGTCGGAGATTTAGCATCAAGTTAATGGCGCCGTTGCCGGGGATAGTTGAGTAATATCAACAATCCTTGGACCGGTACTAGACTGAACCGTTTACTTTTGTTTGCATTTAGTACGTAGTTTGAATTTTGTTTTTAGTAGTAGTAGTTGTGTGTTTTCGTGTAGCTATAGTCGTAGCTGTGAATTGGTCTTGTGTTTAACATTTATTGTATGCAGTCAAGGAACAGAGGAGAGCCTTTCTTCTTTGATCCTGATATCGATTTGTTATAACGTAAACTGAGAAAAGAGAAAAAGCAAAAAGAACAAAAAGAAATGGAACAGAGGAGAGTTACGCTAGGTGACTACTCCCGGCCGACTGAAGAAGGATCGCAATCTAGCATCCTTAGGCCACCGATTTCGGCAAATAATTTTGAACTTAAACCAGCTTTACTGCAGTTGGTAAGAAATGAACAGTTCAGAGGAAGTGAGGTTGAGGATCCAAATTTGCATCTAGCAACCTTCCTCCAAATTTGTGATACAGTAAAAATGAACGGAGTCCCTGAATAGGCAATTCGACTGAGATTGTTTCTGTTTTCTTTGAGGGACGGAGCTAAAGCCTGGTTACAGAGTCAACCGAGAGGCAGTATTTCCACTTGGGAGGACTTACAAAGAAAATTTTTGATTAAGTATTTTCCTCCTTCTAAATATGCGAAGTTACGTAATAAAATCACTTGTTTCCAACAAAGAGAAGGTGAATCTTTGATGGAAGCATGGGATAGGTATAAAGAGAGTTTGAGGAGATGTCCTCATCATCAAATCTCTGATGTGCAACAAGTCACTATTTTCTATAATGGTGTCAGGCCAGCTACCAGGGTCCTGATTAATGCCTCGGCTGGAGGCTCATTAACAACTAAAACTGTAGAAGAAGCCATAGAGCTGATTGACGTTATGACTTCTAATGAATGTCTAATTAGCGAGAGGAGCCAAGTCGCTAAGAGAGGGATATTAGAACTAGAAGCACAAGATGCTTATCTGGCTCAGAGTAAGCTGATGACTCAGGCTTTGGAGAAACTAAGCATACAGATTTCAGAACTCCAAAAGCCGAGTCAAGTTTCTATGATAGGTTGTGACTTTTATGGTAGAGACCATGAAAATGGAATGTGTGATCCAAATGTGCCTTCTGAGCAAGTGAACTATATGGGGCAGCAACAATATCAAAGGAATTATCCTTCTAATTCCTTTAATCCTAATTACAGGAATCACCCCAATTTTTCATGGCAGAAAGGTCCACATTTGAATCAGAACATCCTACAAAATCAACCCACAAATAGACCACAACAACCTTCTCACCCTCCTGTTAATGAAAAGTCAGAACTTGAGAATGTACTTTCTCAGTTCATCCAGGCCACTCAGGCCAGTTTTAAAAATCAGGAAGCGTGCATAAGAAATCTAGAAAATCAAGTTGGACCGTTTTCTAAGCAATTAGCTGAGAGGCAAGCAGGCAATTTCCCTGGAGATACCGAGGTAAATCAAAGGGAACATTGCAAAGCTATAACCACTAGGAGTGGCCACCTCCGAGTCAGGAAATAAGCTCAGAAAAAGATAAAGAAAAAGAAATAGTGCAAGAAACTGAGCAGGTTAATAATGAAGCTGAAAATGAAAATGAAACAAAAAAAGAAAAAGAAAATAAAGTCCACCAAAAGAAAAAGAAAAAGGTTGATCTGATTCTGGAGGAAGCTTCTAAGCTGACTCCTGAAAAACTGAGGAATGCTCCATTTCCACACAGGTTTAAAATGCAAATAGAAGAGCAAAAGTTTGCTAGGTTCTTAGATGTTTTCAAGAAACTTCACATAAATATCCCTTTTGCTGAGGCATTGCAGGAAGTGCCTTCCTATGCGAAATTTTTGAAAGAACTGTTGTCTAAGAAGAGGAAGCTGAAGGGGGATGAAATGATTGCTCTCACTCAAGAGTGCAGTGCAATCATCCAAAAGAAACTTCCTCAAAAGCTAGAAGATCCTGGATCTTTTACAATACCATGTGCAATTGGGGATATTCATGTAGGAAGTGCTCTTTGTGACCTAGGAGCTAGTATAAATCTGATGCCTCTGTCTTTGATAAAAAACTGGGAATTATTGACCTGCAACCGACTCGCATGTCTTTGCAGTTGGCTGACAGGTCCATTAAATATCCCCAGGGGATGCTGGAAGACCTGTTAGTTAAGGTAGACAAATTTATCTTCCAAGCAGATTTTATAGTGTTGGATATGGAGGCTGATCGAGAAATTCCTTTGCTCTTAGGCAGACCCTTTCTAGCTACAGGCAGAGCATTGATTGATGTAGAAAAGGGTGAACTCATGCTGAGAGTTCAGGAGGAGTAGGTAACTTTTAATGTCTTCAATTCCATGAAACATATGGCTGAAAGGATGGATTACTTAATGATTGAAGAAATTAAAAGTTACAAGACTCCAATGCTTTTAAAAACTGAAGAAGAGGTCTTACAAACCTTTTTGGAGGATGACTTTGACTCCGAGACTGGGGAGTTAAATGACTCTCACTCGGAAATGCTGAACCTACTGGAAGTATTGGAAGTAGGTGATTTTGTAAAAGAAAAGAAAAATGATTTGAAAATTACTGAAGTTGAGAAAGGAAAGGAAGTTTCTGATGAAAAATATGATTTAAAACCTTTGCCTTCTCATCTAAAATATGTTTTTCTGAGAGAGGACGAAACACATCCTGTCATTATTAATGTTGACTTAAAAGAAGAGGATGTTGACAAATTAATAGGGGTTTTAAAGACACACGAATCTGCGATTGGCTGGAGCATTTCAGATTTGAAGGGAGTCAGTCCATCATTTTGTATGCACAAAATTCTGATGGAGGATGATTATTCCCCTGTAGTTTAGCCACAACGCAGATTGAACCACATAATGAAAGAGGCTGTCAGGAAAGAGGTGGTCAAGCTTCTTGATGCAGGAATCATCTATCCTATCTCGAACAGCACTTGGATCAGTCCGGTCCAAGTGGTGCCCAAGAAAGGAGGGATGACAACTGTCAAAAATGAAAAAGGTGAAGTCATAGCTACTAGACCGACCACAGGATGGAGAATGTGTATAGACTATAGAAGGTTGAATGACTTCACTAGGAAAGACCACTTTCCCTTACCGTTTGTTGACCAGATGCTTGAGAGACTGTCGGGTCATGAATACTACTGCTTCCTTGATGGTTACTCGGGTTATAACCAAATTGTGGTTGACCCAAAAGATCAAAAGAAAACAGCATTCACCTGTCTATATAGAATCTTTGCCTATAGGCGCATGCCATTTGGTTTGTGCAACGCTCCAACAACCTTTCAAAGGTGTATGCTGGCAATCTTTGGGGACATGGTGGAGAAATTCATTGAAGTATTCATGGACGACTTCTTTGTCTTTGCTAGTAGTTTTGATTCATGCCTCAGCAACCTATCTAAGGTGCTGGTGAGATGCCAGGAGGCTAACCTTGTCCTTAACTGGGAAAAGTGTCATTTTATGGTTAAGGGAGGGATAGTCCTTGGCCACAAAATCTCTGCCAAGGGCATTCAAGTGGATAGAGCCAAGATAGAAATCATTGAAAAACTTCCTTCTCCGATCAATGTGAAAGGAGTGACTGTTTTCATTCAAGTTTTCTAGGATGTGCTGGCTTCTACAGAAGATTTATAAAAGATTTTTCAAAAATAGCTAAGCCTTTGACTGACTTGCTTGTAAAAGATCATGTGTTTATGTTTAATGAAAACTGTGTCAAGGCTTTTGAAAATTTGAAACAAAGTTTAACTTCAGCTCCGATCCTTGCAGCACCCGATTGGTCGTTACCGTTTGAATTAATGTGTGATGCAAGTGACTTTGCAGTTGGAGCTGTGCTGGGTTAGAAAAAAGGAAAATTAACTCATGTAATTTATTATGCTAGTAAAGTGTTGAACAAAAATCAAATACATTACACCACTACTGAAAAAGAAATGCTTGCTGTGGTGTATGCATTTGATAAATTTCGTGCTTACTTTATTGGTGCTAAGGTCATTGTATATACACATCACTCGGTAATCAAGTACTTACTAGCTAAGAAAGAATCTAATTCGAGACTGATCAGGTGGGTTCTTTTACTCCAGGAGTTTGACTTAGAAATAAGAGACAAATAGGGAGTAGAGAACTCAGTTGCCGATCAACTGTCTCGTCTGGAAGGTGAATCGGATTCCATTTTAATAAAAGAAGAATTTCCAGACAAGAGGTTGATGGCAATTATCTCCGGGCCATGGTATGCTGATATGGCCAACTTCAAAAGTGCCTCGGTGGTACCTGACGGCTGGACATCCCAAATGAAGAAAAAATTCTTTCATGATAGTAAAACCTTCCTTTGGGATGATCCATTTCTGTATAAAATAGGAGTAGATGGAGTGGTCAGGCAATGTGTGCCTGAATCTGAGCAGGAAAGGCTCTTGTGGCATTGCCACGACTCCTATTATGGAGGACACCATGGTGTCTCCCGTACAGCAGCAAAGGTTTTATAGAGTGGCTTTTATTGGTCGACTATCTTTCAGGATGCTAAAGTGTATGTCAAAAGGTATGATAAATGTCAAAGGAGCGGAGGTCTCTCTACTAAAGCCGGCATGCCTTTGATAAACATTTTAGTTGTGGAATTATTTGATGTCTGGGGTATCGACTTTATGGGACCATTTCCAAAGTCGTTCTCTAATGAATATATACTTGTTGCTGTAGATTATGTCTCCAAATGGGTGGAGGCAATCCCAACCAGAACCAATGATGCACATGTGGTGCTTAGGTTCATAAAGAAGAACATTTTCTCTAGGTTGGGAGTTCCGAGAGTGCTCATTAGTGATGGGGGTTCACATGTTTGTAATAAAATAATGGAAAAAGCCCTGCGGCACTATGAGGTTTTACATAAGATATCTACTCCATACCATCCACAAACTTGTGGACAAGTTAAGCTGTCAAATAGAGAAATTAAGAGAATTTTAGAGAAAGTGGTCGGGAAATCTAGGAAACATTGGTCGGTAAAATTAGATGATGCATTGTGGGCCTACAGGACAGCCTTTAAAACTCCGATTGGCATGTCCCCTTATCAGTTAGTCTATGGTAAGGCTTGCCATCTCCCTGTGGAGTTGGAACATAAAGCGTGGTGGGCCACAAAGCTATTAAACATGGATTGTGACCAATCCCAGGAGGAAAGAGTTTTGAAACTCCATGAACTTGAGGAGTTCCGACTCAACGCTTATCAAAGTGCCTCCATTTATAAGGAGAAAACAAAGAGGTGGCACGATAAGTGGATCAATAAGAAGGAGTTTCAAAAGGGTGATCAGGTTTTGCTATTTAATTCCCGACTGAGACTCTTTCCTGGAAAGCTCAAATCTAAGTGGTCGGGACCTTTTCTTGTAAATGAGGTTTTTGCTTATGGTGCAGTTGAGCTGAAAGACCCGACCACCGATCGGATTTTTAAGGTGAATGGCCAGCGACTCAAACTCTACTTTGGAGGAGAGTTTGATAGGCAGAAAACCTCCTTGCTGCTGCAGGCATCCTCTTAGATGCCAGAAGGTCAAGCTAGTGACCTTAAAGAAGCGCTCTAGGGAGACAGCCCTACGTTCCGAGTGTTCCATTTTGTGTTTTGTGTCGGAATTAATAAAAAGAAAACTAAAGAGTTTGTGAATAAAGTTTGAATAAAATTTGTGAAGTTTTAAAGAAGGGAGTCTGATCCTGATTCTTCCATTCCGCTCAGGCGAACCACTTGTAGCTTAGGCAAGAAGCTTCTGTTGTTGTTTCACGCTTAAGCGAAAGTTTACTGAGCTTGAGCAAGAGTGGTACACTCGGATCACTGTTACTCATGCTTAACACCTTTCCCGACTGGAAACTCTTCACTCGTCATTCTTCAATAAATTCTAAATTTTGATGTGAATAAAAAGGGAGACTTTAATAAATGATTTCTGATCGTTGATTTGATAAACGGGTTAGATGATGAAGGCTGACTTATTTCAGTCAGCCTTTTATCACTCGGATTCCTCACTTATCACAGTCAGCTTTGTATCAATTAGTCTTCTATTCACTCAGTATATTTTCTTGTCGGTCTTGTGTTCACTCACTCTTCCGTCTTTTCATCTTTCTTCCACTCGGTCTTTCTTTTCAACTCATTATTTCATGAATGCTTCGTCTGTATTTTTCTCAATCCGACATCCACTCAGAATTTTCATTCACTCAGCTTCCCCTGTAGTTGTCCAGTTATCCGCTCAGTTTATCTTCTTCTTGTTTTGTTTCTCACTCGTTTACATCCACTCGGTGTTCCATCCACTAGAGATACCATTCACTCGGCTCTCTCTCTCTCTCTCTGCAGTTATGCATTCACTCTTTCACTTTCTTTCACTCGTTTTTCAGTTCTTACGTCCACTCATTGTTCATTCATTCGTTTCTCATTCTCACCCAGATTAATCCACTTGGTATTCATTCACTCGTTGTTTTGTTCCACCTAATTTCTTTCTCGATTTTCTCACACACCTCTCTGTATTTTTCTTTTTCCTCCACTCGTCTTTCTCGCTCCGTCACTCCATTTTATTCGGATTTTCATTTTTCACCTTATTTTTCATTCGGTTCTTCATCCACTCGGTATAATTTGTACTCGTCTCTCTCACTCGGCCTTCATTCATTCGGTCACTCTAATTCACTCGTCCTTCATTCACTCTGTCACTCTTCATTCACTCAGTCAATCATTCTCTCGGTTCCCTCACTCCTCTCGTTCCTCACCTGTCTTTTCCACTCATTCATTCTTCCACTCATTTTTCCATACACTCTTCCAATCGTCATTTATTTCACTCGTTCTTTTTTTCACTCGGCCTTACTTTCATTGTTCTTTTTCCCACTCGCTTTTCTGTTCACTCATATCTCACTGCAGTTGTTCACTCATTCTTGTATCCATTCGTCCTTCATTCACTTAGGATCATTGCCATTTAGTTTTCATTCACTCGGGATCCTGTTCATTCATTCACGTGTCGTTCTTCCATTTGTTCCTCCACTCACTCTTTCATTTTCTTATCACCTTCATCCGGTCGGTATATCTTTCACTCGTCCCATTTGTTTTCATTCGTTCTTCCTTCCACTCGTTCTTTTTCATCCACCCTCACTGTCACTCATTTTTCATGTATCCACTCGGCATCTCTTCCCAGTCTCACTCGGTCTTCCATCTCTTCCCATTTTTCGTGTTTCCATTTGTTCTTCCACTCACTCTTTCATTTACTTATCACCTTCATCCGGTCGGTATATCTTTCACTCATCCCATTTGTTTTCATTCATTTTTCCTTCCACTCGTTCTTTTTCATCCACCCTCACTGTCACTCATTTTTTGTGTATCCACTCGGCATCTCTTCCCAGTCTCACTCGGTCTTCCATCTATTCAGTGTGTGAGCCGAGCGAGAGAGCCTATTGAAATATCATATAAAAAATAAAAAAAATAATAAATAACAATAAATAAAAATAATAAAAGAAAATGGAGCGTTGGTACGCCAACATTTCAGCGTGCTTACATGTATCTCAGGTAGAGGGTCCAACAGTATAAAAACCCTTCAGCGTACAAACCCTAAATTCCTACACTGAAACTAGGGTTGAAGAGGAAAAGCCACACCTTCTAATTCCTAAATAAAGGTACCATCTTTTCACTTATTTCTTTCACTTCTAAGTACATGCTTAGTATTTTCCTGTTTCATTGTTAATATTCTTCCATTGTTCATAGCCATGCATCTCACATTTTTAGTTTGCTGTGATTGTTTTGGATTCCTGTATTTATTTTCATTTAGGTTGTTTATCAGTATTTTTATCATTCACCATGAAAAGAAGATCACAGAGACTCCTGCAAAAACCTAGACCAAATTTTACAGAAGGAAGTGTGAGAAAAAAACAAAAAGATAACGAAAAGGAGGTGGCAACCATAAGTATATCTGCTTCTCCTGAACCTGCACCCAGTCAAAGTCAAGCTGAAAGGAATACCTCTCCTTCGGTTCAAAGGAATGCATCTCCTTCAGTTGAGAGGAACGAATCGCCAGAAGTTGAAGGTTTTGATGGGCTTAGGTTTCGAGATGCGAAGGCTGCCCAGGAATATGAGAAGAAATTCAAAACCAGGGGAGTCATAAGGGACAGAGCTTTTGTCCTTGAAGGAGACAAAAGTGCTGATGATACTGTCCAAGGTGCCATGATTCAGAGAGGCTGGCAGTTTTTCAATGAAAATTTGGGCCATGGATACCAGGAACTCACCCGAGAGTTCTATGCCAATCTCAGAACACACTCAAGAGAAGACGACTTTCCATTTTCTTCCTTCCTGAGAGGAGTCACCATTCCTTTAGCTGGTGACATCCTGAATAAGCTTCTGAAAGTACCAATTTTGGAGGAGGAAGGATGCCAGTACACGTGGAAAGTTGATATTTTTCATCGGGTAGAGAATGCAAATTTGAGGAAAGATATATTAGAAGAATGTTGTCAACAGGCGCTGCTTATCTGACAAAGGCTGATAGTCGACCAAAGAGTGTCAAGAAAAATTCTCTAAACCATCTTCCACTGTTATGGTGCCTTTATATCCTCTCATCTCTACAACCGGTGATGAATGCAATAGAAATCATCATTAAAAGGTTGGTATTGATGTTCTGCCTGATGAAGGGTTGGCATGTGAATCTTGGTGAGCTGATCTTAGAAGAAATGATGAAAAACCTGGACAAGAATCTTCAACTGCCATACTGCTCGGTTATCACCTTGCTAGCTCAAAAGTATCAGGCTAAGGTCAACTATGCCGAGTTGACGAAGGTCAAGCCTGAAAGAGTGATGGATAAGCAGTGGGTGATAAGCCATGTTGATAATTTTGTGCCCAAAGAGCCCAAGCATCCCAGGCAATTAGCAGGAGCCAGTTCTTCTTCTTCTAACATTTCTATGGTGTTGCAGGAATTGCAGGTCATGAAGAAGATGCAACTTGGAATCTATGATCGGGTCTTGAACCACGATCTCATGCTCAGGAAGATTACCACCAGATTGAGGGTAGAGTACACAGCAGAAATGGGAGCCCCACCTGACAGAGATGCATGGTTGGCTTCCATTGGATTCACTATTCCCTTTGAGGACGTACCCATGGCAGCTGACCTCCCACCATCTTCAGAGCCGAACAAAGAGAATGAGGATCAGGATGATTGATTTGTTGCTCTGTATTTTTATTTTACTATGCTGCTTTTATGTAATGACTTGACATTATTTTAACTGTTTTCCTGAACAATGAATTTTCTTTTGTTTTAGTTGTAATGAAATTTTATTTCTTTGTTAAATTGCTTGTTATTATTCTGTTTTTCGAATGTATCGATAAATCCATGCATGCCAGTCCGAGTAATTGCTTTCCAGGCACTGCCCGTTAGGTAAAAAAGGGAAGTCTTCTATTACTCCGACTCCTTAATTGCTAAAATATGCTAATTGCGTTTAATTTCAAATCCATCTTAATAATTTAAAGTTGACTGATTCTTAAGCTTTAGTCGGATAAATTAATAGATCGGCTTTGTTTGACTCATGAACCCTGTCCATAGCTATTTTTCATAATTAATTAATTGTTTAATTAGCATGCTAGTTAGCAATCTAAATGTATGACCTTACACTAAGTTTGGGGACATGACTGGCTGGTGAACTGTTATATTTGTAGCTTTTGAGCCTGTATTATTCTTTTCCGAGTGAACCTGCATGCTAGTTAGTGAGACAGAATTTGCTTTAGTGCTTGCTAATTGATTGTATGACAGCCAATTGGAAATGATGAAGGCCTTTTTTGTTAAATGAGCCAGGGCCAAAAATTAGCCTTCCTAATATTTTAAATTATCCTTTGACCCAATAATTATGTTTGAGCCTGAGACCCTTTTATTCTGTTTATTCACCTAACGTTACAAGCCTATTTATCTAGAAAAAAATCGACTGAATTTACCCCTAGATGTTCCATTGATGAATTACTCAGTCTTACTTATTGCTAGGGACTAGCAAGTTCTAAGTCTGGGGATGAAGAGTGTGCCTAACATCAATTAAGGACACACTCCGACCTTAGTTATAGATGAATATGTAGACAAATGAAAGGAGAAATTGAAAAGCCGAGAAGAAAAAAAAATAAAATCAGCATCAGCAAGGAAAAAAGGTTCAAAGCACCGCTGATTGAAATTTTGTGATCATAAAAAGATGGAAAGAAAGAAAGAAAAGGAAAAGTCCGAAGGACTGAAAGAAAAAGAAGGTGCAAAGCACCGCAAGTTATTAAGTTAGCATTCATTCGAAAAATAATGGAGCTTGCTAAGTAGAGGCAATTAAGTTAAAATTGAGTCAAGGCATCAGTGGATACATCTTGTAACCCGTCTCTGACTCAGAAAAACAATAATAGAGCCTGTAGCCCAGCCCCATTATAAGCTTAAAAAGCCCTTACTGATCCGATTGTGTTGGCATATTCCATGACGTTTAGAACTGTTGCAAGCCTACGTTTAGACCCAGTGAGGAAAGCATCAACAGCTTGTTTCCCAAAGCAGCTGTAAGTTATTATATTTTCAGAAATTGCGAGAAGAAAGCATGGTCGGTATTCAATAATTATAGCATGAACTAAGTTAAGGAAAGGATGATTGTGTTGAATAACAGCTTGTTAGTTAATTAATCTGAATATTTGCTTGAGGACAAGCAAGTTTTAAGTTTGGGGATGTGATAAGTCTTGAAAAGACTTAATTATTCTGCCTTTTGTTTGACTTAATTCATTGTTTAGTGATTAGTTTAGCCTTATTATTTAATTAATTGCTAATAATTTATAATTTATTTAATTATTTCAAAAGTACTTAATTTATGTAAGAAACTGATTAAAAACATTAATTAGTTAAGAAATTGAGTTTTCATTAACCCAGCGTACAAATACTGGACAATCAGTGAACAAACGCTGGGCAAATTAGTTGTTTATTGGTGCAGGAAAAAGACCGATCAAGCTGAAAGGAAGAACCCGAGCGAGATTTGGAAAATCCGAGTGAGACTTCACAAATCCGACTGAAAAGAGTCCAAAAGCCCAAACTGAGCGAGACTGAAAAAAAGAAGAACCCGAGCGTCAACTTCAGAATGCTGATTAAATAATCCACTCGCTCAAGCGAGAGTTAAATTCGCTCAAGGGAGAGTCAAAATTCGTTCAAGCGAGCAAGTTCGCTCAAGCGTGACTCCAAAACATCACCCCTCGCTCAAGCTTCTCCATAACGCTTAAAGCGAGAAAGCAATACTGCAGTACATATTTCAAGCTCGCCCAAGCGAGAACCAAGTTCGCTCAAGCGAGAAGGCTATTATTTAAAACACTGATTGTTCCCTCCAGAAGACACTCGGCTCCAGTGCTGTTTCCTGCTGCCTTCTCTCCTACTTCTACATCTTAGTATTTAAGTACTGAGCTGTTACTAGTTAGTGCTGCGCTGTGATTAGCTAATAATGAACTGTAATTTGTTAAGAGCTGAGCTGTAATTAGTTAGTTATTCCGTAATTATTTAATTAGTTAGTTATTTAATTATTAACTTAGCTGTCCTAGTGATTAGTAAAGTTCGTTAGTTAGGTAGATGCTTATATATATGCTTGTACATATTCTGTAACATAACCAGAAAATAGAGTACATAGAATACAATTCATTTTCCATTTCCAACATCTTTCTACTTTCTCTCTCTCTTTAAATCCTCTCCTCCATGACGTTCCACATTCCTTCGATGGAACTGAAGTCGATGGAGTTCTAAATTCCTAAGGTTGGGATTGCGAAGGTTAGCAATGGAATCTTGAAGCTGTGAGTGAGGAAATCAACTTCTAGATCCTGAGGCGAACAAGCTGTGGAGTGGATCTGTGTTGCTGGATTGACAAATCCAGAACTGATGAAGAACTTCGCCAGTGAGGAATCATGGTTGAAGCTTAGGTAACTTCCAGCTTTCTAACTAGTTTAGGCCTAATCAATTTAGGTAAATAGTTAGAGTTCAACCTCCAATTTCGCATTAGATTCTTAGGTTAATTGAGCACTTAAGGAATTAAGGTCCAATGCTTAAGGATTAGTGTTTTTCACCTAAGGAATTAGGAAATAACCACAAGCGGATTGTCCTCTGGATTAGGAAGTTTGATTTTACTTTAATTGCATGTTTCTTGATGAATTTGTGAACCGAAGCAATCCTGACCTATTTTCTATTAATCACCTTTCACATTTCATCTTAATACTGTTTCTGGAAATACAAAAACAACTAGAAAACATTAAAACAACAAAAACCGAATGAACTTTCTGTGCCTTGTGTTGGTTCAGCTTGTACTAGTCTGAGATTGAGGTATTTACCACAATCCCTGTGGGACGATCAAATATAATACAATTTTAACGACTGGTGCGCTTGCCAAAGCATAAATCCTCTGAGAATTACACATCAAAATAATGACTCGGAGATTTAGCATCAAGCCCATAAAACAACCGAGCAAAAGAAGGGAAGGAAAAGGAATAAAAGCAGAAGACCAATCAGCCTAGCGGAAGCACAAGAGCATTCAAGCGAAACCAGTACAACGTGCACTCGCTCAAGCGAGATCCGACTCTGCTTGAGCGAGACAGCCCAACTCGCTCGGGCGAACGCCTCATCACTTAAGCGAAGTCAACCAAACAACCTTCCCATCCATTCACATTCGCCGAAGCGAATTCTTCATTCGCCGAAGCGAGAAGCCACATTCGGCATTCAATCACTCGGTATAGGAGTTCCACTCACTCGGGAAACCTATAGACCTTCCTTCACTCAGAAGGGGTCCCCACAGTCATACATCACTCAGATTATTCCAGCCAGATGCACTCGGCAAATATCACCTTATTTACTCGGGGAAAATCATTAAGTCAAGTCCCACTCGAACTTATTCAAATCCTAACCACTCGGAATATAGTTCCTCATTCATTCAGATTATATATCATTCATTCGGATTATAAATATCATACACTTAGAATTCATTCCAATCTAAACCATTACAACAACTCTCCCCTCGGAAGAGGTTCTCTCGGGGTTTCCACTCGGAATTATCCAAACCCTTTCCCACTCGGGATCTACACATATTTTTCACTCAGAATAATCAATCCTAGCATTACTCGGAAATTCTCCCATTAAATCCCATACAGAATAGGTTCATCAAAAGAGATTTCTCTCAGAATCCTTTAAGTCTTCACCACTCGGACAATAAGGCACAGCCATTTATAGCCTCACTCGGGGATGACCCTCACAACTATGTCTACTCGGAAAATCACTAACTTAGCAATATTCTATCCATCAACATCTCTCAGTCTACCCAAACACAAGTCACCAGTATACAACATAGATGTATATACATAATCATACACTCGGAATACTCATTATCTTAACATTATACATTTACCAATACTTATAATCCCATACAAGTGACACCATGTCTAAAATTCTCATAATCAATCCTTATAAATAAATATGTTTAATCATCATTTTACATGAGAGCCGGCCAAGGCTTTAATATAACTATATACAATCGGTACAGCATACTCTATACACTACAACAACATAAATACCCATCACTCCGATTAAGGCTTTCTCCTCATTCCGAGTCCGACCTGCACATGCTGAAAAATGGTGTAGGGGTGAGTATCTTAGATATTAAATGATAGATACTGACTCGGATTATTCCTCAGTTATGCAACAACATAAATATACACAACGACCATTAATAACATACACAATGCCAATTAATCAGGACACACATAAGACATGTTCCGATCAGAATCCAACAGTTATCTCTCGGCTATATACACATATCATTTCAATGACATTAACATATACTCATACAATCAGATTTCAATTAACATCAACTATACATGTACACAGATTAATTCACTCAGATTCGTAATCGTGTGCAATCGGTTTTTATTCGTTGCAACGTAGGCTCCCAGCCTTTTATTCAGCTCCTAGCTGACTTGGCCATTTTACAGGTACCAAACCGTTTCCCCACACATGTGACACCAACGCTCTCAGTGCCAACGGCGGTGTTCACGGGCAGCCCTGAGTCCCACTCAAGGATTTAACAGCGTCCCACGCTTTTAATAACCGATGGTAGTGTCCCACACTACATGCTCCCAGCATTTAACGCATCCCATGCGTCACACACCGATTGATCACACAAACACAGAGTTCATATACACAACCTTTCACTTAACAATACATGCATCACATGCAATCGGTATAATACATTATCAGACTCACTAAGTCAACATTTTCTCACATGCAGTCGGCATTTAAACTCATAATAACCTGCATGCCATATAATTCACACGGTAATCGTCAACAACACTTCAACACATTCTTTTCATATAATCATCCAATATTCTCAAGGCTATTAACATGCATTTCATGCAGTCGGTATTAGACATTATCAGCACTCAATAAATTAATCCAGCAACACATGCATTTCATGGATGGAATAGGACATGCATCACTCAACACCTAATCATCATACATCTGGGTATCACATATTCTTCATGCAAACACAACACACTAATCGGGACACAGAAACAACAATTGTTAACACCTGGAACTTGTCCATAACCCATGCATTTAAGATATAAGATACCCCCTACTACCTGGAATAAAGATTCCAGGAGCTCCTCGAGCTAACAGTGCCGACCAATCATCCTTCGACTGCTCCCTCCAACTCACACGACCTCTGGGTTCAGACGCTGGACTCCGCACTCAGCATGGAGAATCCGAAGCTGTTTCCACACCCATGAACAGTCTGATCTTGCCAACAATGGAGGGTTCTAGTCCCAAGACATCCCAACGTCGCTGAGTTGGGTGAAGGAGAAGACGATGAGGAAGGAGACAAGGAACAATAGGGAAGAAGACTGGTTGCATGCAGAGGAATGTACACTCTCACCCTCTCTGGCTCAACGAGGAAAAGAAGGAGGACAGGAGAAGAGAACAGAACAGTGTCTCTACATCCTTCGAAGAAATGCCCTTAGCTTTCAACTCAGTGGGTCATTTCCCACAAACCGAGACACCCTACTCTGCTAACATCCTCACCGGGACTCATGCAGCCCCATCAGATGGAAGAAGACGAGAAGAAGAAGAAGAATAGAGGAGGATCCAACCTCCAGGACACAGCACCATGTTGTTTCCTCTGCCACTACGTTGTTTCACTCGGTTCTACTCAGTGTTGAGTGGAAGAAGGAAATGAAGAGGAAGACGAAGAGAACGAAGAGGGGAGTAGGTAGGAAAAGAGGATCGGACAGTGTCTCTATTTTCCTTTGAAGAAAAGCTCTCAGCTCTCTCTCGACCTTTGGTAAGTGGAATGACGCGAATGAGGAAGTGAGTGGAGAAGAGAAGAGCCGAAACTCTTATATACTCCAGGGGCACATGCGTCTTTACCGCTGGCCACTAACATTAATTAATTAACCATTAGTTCTCTAAACAATTACATACCTATGCTTCTCCAGCATTCACCGACCAGTCAATTCCAATCAGCATAGTTTTGCTTCTCAAGCATTTTACCGACCTCCCCCACAATTCCAGTCGGCATAATCACTAGAGTCAGGTCCTACCTGTGTACAACCTTTTCATAGAATTCAATATACTTGGGGATTCAATTTTTTTTTAAAACGTACAATCTACCCCCTTCAACTCTGCCGATTCACTATAACCGATAGTACCTCTAGTTCTTTGGCCACTCGGCCTTACACTCTCAACACCAATCGATGTACATCTATCGTCATTTCCCCCAATTCTAAGGAATCATTCAATACACTTAAGTACCCACACAGAGCGTAAGTTCAAAATTTATGTCACATAAGGCATACTATGGATGCTAATTATCCAGTTGGGAAGAACCTAGTTGGTAAACAACATTACCGATTCCCACAAAATACTCACCAATGTCCGATTAATCTCGGATTAAACTCTCATGTATTCAACATCCGACCACAAAATCCCTTCTCTAAACCATAATATATCTTGGCAATACCGAAACCAACACCCAACAGAGCTTCAAGGTGCTCTACTTAGCACAGACTGCCTGGATTCATCCTTTACAGGCATCACACTTGGTTCTAAAATCTCAGATTTCTAACCATTCCTTCGGCCAAATCCATGCCTACACCTTGAGACTGTCACTCGGATCACTCAATCAAAAGGGTTGTTCGGGGTTTGGAAGTAATCCTTACCCGGAAAACTCTCCACTTACGAAATTTTCACCCGGCATTCAAGCTTACATCAATTACAAATCTGAATCCATACTCAGCAGCTCTAAACATCAACCTGATCACAAATATGAATAAATTTACTGCTCGGGTGTCTACTCCCCTCCGGGTAATTCACTCGGAAACTTACCTATTCAAAGCTCCACATTCCGACCAGAAGCTCTTTAGGGAAAGATTAGTCAGGGCACACCCTACAAACTTAGAAATTTCACACGATGAATCGTCTACTTGGTACCATTCCACTCGGAAACGTCACGCTCCGAGTCACATCACTCGAATCTTACCCTACTCAGGAGTGTCACGCTCGGACACAATTCCCTTAACTTAGTAATGATCCTCTCTATGAGGTTTTACTCGGAACACCATAACTTCACTCAGTAGTCCTTTCTCCCAGAAGGTTTTACTCGGAATTATATTCCTTCCCTTCACTCAGATTCATCTCTACCTCCTGACACTCAAATTATATTAACCTTCTCTAAGTAAATTTTGCCTCAGTAATTATCTCAGCTCGAAAATGATGATCCTTCACCGAATCCTCAATATTACTCGGCTAAACCCATAAACTTCTAATTCTAGTGATAGGTATGGGTCACAGATATATACACTCAGCAACTAATTGCTCCTATCAAGATTCGGGATACCATCAATGAATACTCGTCATACCAACAGCATTACCACATTCCCAAAATGGCTATAGCAAATTCTTAAACGTTGTTCTAGGTGTATCAGAAACCTTAATCCACTCTGATGGCGTTCTAACTGTCAATTGACTCTAAAAGACCTAGTCGCACATGATTGATCCTCCAAATCTTTAGCACTCGGTAGTGGTTATTATTCCCTATAGTTAACTTACTCAATCGGTGGCAATCAAGGCATGATCACACACCACCGCCACACCTTTCGATCAGTAATATAACGTACTTATGTCGGCAAGATCACTTTCTTGTTTCCGACAGTCAACACCACTTTCATAACCAATTCATACCCCACATAACCTCTGATTCTCTCAGAGGTAAGCACATCAACGTCAAACAAGCCTTCTATCCTCATTTTAATATACTACCAATTACTATCCACTGGACACACTCTCACCTTCACTCAGGATAGCCCGATAGACTCAACCATCACCATAAGTAGCTACAGTCTCACCTGCTCGACCTTTGAATTGCTGCATCCGACTTATAGGATAACGTCTCACTCCTATAGGGTTACAACAATTACTTAGAGTCGCTGCAAGAGTGTACGCTGCCACAATACCTATGGTATGAAAAGTCGTCTTGGAACAGCATAGCTCACACCGACTGTACTCACACAGATAATACTAATGCACATGAAATTAATGACAATTCACATAAATTTATAAACTACACATTTATATCAACATCATTGTTATGCACCGACTAGGGTACATCACACAACAACAGTCACAAGTTATCAATTACCATTACTGTAAAACTGTATAATAGCAATAGATTTCCGACTCACACAGGGTACACACCTCGTCACTGAATCTCATCCTCATAAAGCTATAATCTGACAGTCCATTATTCCATCATATCATCACTCATCAATCAATTGAAGCCTAAACAATTTATTAAACCCTCTTGAGTATACATCTCGAGGTTACCATATAATTTCTGATTAAATAACAAGTTTTTGCCTCAATGAACTCTCTTCACCGATCATAAGTATAATCCACCTATTGGATGTACGATCAACATCATCACACGGGTCCCATCATTACCCTACTCAATACCCAAATGCACCCAGAATTCAACACTACCATTTCTTTATCCATCAGGTATCATTCGTTATTTGCACTTCACGATATGACTAATCAATCCTCAAAGAGTTACCATACAATTGTCTTACTCGGCTCAACAATTCATAGGGTTAATAAAATTATCAGGATCAGAATTTCTAGGGGTCATTAAGTACCCATCGTGGGCATTCCCACAACATCCAATTATCTTCGAGTCGAAACCACCATAGGTTCTAGTCCACCAGTCTGACAGTATAAGGTTATACTAAATCCAATCGGGGTTTCCACACCTTATGGGTCGTAATTCAATCAAGTATTTACTCGATTTTCAACCACAAGGCCGAGTCTAATTCAAATTCTCAGGTATCCAATTACACCAAATTCTCACCCAGTTTTCTAATCTCTCATATATCCATTCCAATAATATCCGATCATACAAGATCACGCCCAATCAATTGGGTTACCCCACCTAGTGGTCCAACATTAACCAATCACTCACTCGGTTTTCACACACCAGAAACCGAGACACAATCCCAATTTAACAGATACCTGATTTCACATTTATTCATTCATCACATATTCAGATTTCCAACCTAGAAATATGCAACCAATCAATTACATCATATACCATATAGGATTTACGTGCCAAGGGTATAAAACATCCTTTAAAAATGGCACAACCAATCACAGAATTTAAATTAAACCCACTAGGGGATTCCTTCATTATCATTGACTTAATCAATTTGAATATGTGAGTTCGAATCCATTTAACAAGTATGCCTCGGCCATGAACCACTAGCATGGCATACACAAGAGTCCTAGCCCAATAATCCGACCTCCACCTATACAAGGGTCCCAACGTATATTATTCTATTTTCTTTCTGACCAACCCAGGCTTAAAATAACCCGTAAGCAGCTTATAAACAATCGGGCTAGGGTAGCATCAAGTCTTTTATCCCCCAAATCAACATCACAACAGTCGTACCTTTCACCACTATCCCCAACAACACATAGACATATATCACACAAATCATGGTTAAACATGTATAATATCCAATAGAAGATCATAAACAATTATGACAATCGGTCAAAATGCACTCAACCGCCCACACACAGTAGGCATACCTTGGCCATGGACCTTTTGGTCTGCTTTGATACCAAAATGAAACATCCTACCAATTTTTAAAACCAAAACCGAGGCAGGGAAATTTTTTCCCAAAAATAATCCATAAAACAACCGGGGAATTTTTCCAAAAATAACATGCAATCCAAGGGAAAGATAAAACGAATGGAAGGGTAAGGGATAGTTTTCCAAAATAAACCATAAGCAACCGACAGCCCATAAAACAAATGAGCAAAAGAAGGGAAGGAAAGGGAATAAAAGCAGAAGACCAATCAGCCCAGCGGAAGCACAAGAGCATTCAAGCGAAACCAGTACAACGTGCACTCGCTCAAGCGAGATCCGACTCCGCTTGAGCGAGACAGCCCAACTCGCTCGGGCGAACGCCCCATCGCTTAAGCGAAGTCAACCAAACAACCTTCCCATCCATTCACACTCGCTAGAGCGAATTCTTCATTCACCGAAGCGAGAAGCCATATTCGGCATTCAATCACTCGGTATAGGAGTTCCACTCACTCGGGAAACCTATAGACCTTCCTTCACTCAGAAGGGGTCCCCACAGTCATACATCACTCAGATTATTCTAGCCAGATGCACTAGGTAAATATCACCTTATTTACTCGGGGAAAATCATTAAGTCAAGTCCCACTCGGACTTATTCAAATCCTAACCACTCGGAATATAGTTCCTCATTCATTCAGATTATATATCATTCATTTGGATTATAAATATCATACACTTAGAATTCATTCCAATCTAAACCATTACAACAACTCTCCCCTCAGAAGAGGTTCTCTCGGGGTTTCCACTCGGAATTATCCAAACCCTTTCCCACTCGGGATCTACACATATTTTTCACTCGGAATAATCAATCCTAGCATTACTCGAAAATTCTACCATTAAATCCCACATAGAATAGGTTCATCAAAAGAGATTTCTCTCAGAATCCTTTAAGTCTTCACCACTCGGACAAGAAGGCACAACCATTTATAGCCTCACTCGGGGATGACCCTCACAACTATGTCTACTCGGAAAATCACTAACTTAGCAATATTCTATCCATCAACATCTCTCAATCTACCCAAACACAAGTCACCGGTATATAACATAGATGTATATACATAATCATACACTCGGAATACTCATTATTTTAACATTATACATTTACCAATACTTATAATCCCATACAAGTGACACCATGTCTAAAATTCTCATAATCAATCCTTATAAATAAATATGTTTAATCATCATTTTACATGAGAGCCGGCCAAGGCTTTAATCTAACTATATACAATCGGTACAGCATACTCTATACACTACAACAACATAAATACCCATCACTCGGGTTAAGGCTTTCTCCTCATTCCGAGTCCGACCTGCACATGCTGAAAAATGGTGTAGGGGTAAGTATCTTAGATATTAAATGATAGATACTGACTCGGATTATTCCTCAGTTATGCAACAACATAAATATACACAACGACCATTAATAACATACACAATGCCAATTAATCAGGACACACATAAGACATGTTCCGATCAGAATCCAACAGTTATCTCTCAGCTATATACACATATCATTTCAATGACATTAACATATACTCATACAATCAGATTTCAATTAACATCAACTGTACATGTACATAGATTAATTCACTCAGATTCGTAATCGTGTGCAATCGGTTTTTATTCGTTGCAACGTAGGCTCCCAGCCTTTTATTCAGCTCCCAGCTGACTTGGCCATTTTACAGGTACCAAACCGTTTCCCCACACATGTGATACCAACGCTCTCAGCGCCAACGGTGGTGTTCACGGGCAGCCCTGAGTCCCACTCAATAGGCTACCTTGAGTCCCACTCAAGGATTTAACAACGTCCCACGCTTTTAATAACCGATGGTAGTGTCCCACACTACATGCTCCCAGCATTTAACGCATCCCATACGCCACACGCGGATTGATCACACAAACACAGAGTTCATATACACAACCTTTCACTTAACAATACATGCATCACATGCAATCGGTATAATACATTATCAAACTCACTAAGTCAACATTTTCTCACATGCAGTCGGCATTTAAACTCATAATAACCTGCATGCCATATAATTCACACGGTAATCATCAACAACACTTCAACACATTCTTTTCATACAATCATCCAATATTCTCAAGGCTATTAACATGCATTTCATGCAGTCGGTATTAGACATTATCAACACTCAATAAATTAATCCAGCAACACATGTATTTCATGGACGGAATCAGACATGCATCACTCAACACCTAATCATCATACATCCGGGTATCACATATTCTTCATGCAAACACAACACACCAATCAGGACACAGAAACAACAATCATTAACACCCAGAACTCGTCCATAACCCTTGCATTTAAGATATAAGATACCCCCTACTACCTGGAATGAAGATTCTAGGAGCTCCTCGAGCTAACAGTGCCGACCAACCATCCTTCGACCGCTCCCTCCAACTCTCACGACCTCTGGGTTCAGACGCTGGACTTCGCACTCAGCATGGAGAATCCGAAGTTGTTTCAACACCCATGAACAGTCTGATCTTGCCAAAAATAGAGGGTTCCAGTCCCAAGACATCCCAACGTCGCTGATTTGGGTGAAGGAGAAGACGACGAGGAAGGAGGCGAGGAACAGTAGGGAAGAAGACTGGTTGTATGCAGAGGAATGCACACTCTCACCCTCTCTGGCTCAACGAGGAAAAGAAAGAGGACAGGAGAAGAGAACAGAACAGTGTCTCTGCATCCTTCAAAGAAATGCCCTTAGCTTTCAACTCAGTGGGTCATTTCCCATAAACCGAGACACCCCACGCCGCTAACATCCACACCGAGACTCATGCAGCCCTATCAGATGGAAGAAGATGAGAAGAAAAAGAAGAACAGAGGAGGATCCAACCTCCAGGACACAACACCATATTGTTTCCTCTGCCACTACGCTGTTCCACTCGGTTCTACTCAGTGTTGAGTGGAAGAAGGAAATGAAGAGGAAGACGAAGAGAACGAAGAGGGGAGTGGACAGGAAAAGAGGATCGGACAGTGTCTCTATTTTCCTTTGAAGAAAAGCTCTCAGCTTTCTCTCGACCTTTGGTAAGTGGAATGACGCGAATGAGGAAGTGAGTGGAGAAGAGAAGAGCCAAAACTCTTATATACTCCAGGGGCATATGCGTCTTTACCGCTGGCCACTAACATTAATTAATTAACCATTAGTTCTCTAATCTCACTACAAGAAATTCGCTTTTTAGCGGCGGTTCATTACTGGCAGCTAAATTAAACCGCCGGTAATATTTTTTATGTAAAAAAATTAGTGTCGCATTTCTCAACCACCGGGAAGATAATTTTATTTAGAAACGCTTCATCTTATGCGGTACTTTTCCCTCCTTTATTTTAATTAAAATAATTTTTACCTAAACAAGATTTTATTAAAATAATTTCCCCCTAAAACAGTTCACTCTCTCATCATCTAACTTCTCTCTAACTCCCCATTTTCCATTTTTTCTTAAATATTTTTCGTCACTGTTTTGCGTTATCTCGTAGCTCTCGCTTTCTCCCAAATTTGGATTGTGAATTCGCTTCAATCGTTCTAGGGTTAGGGTTTCGATCCCTTTTTCTTCTTATATTCAATTAAGCAGTGCAGCGCTTGATTCCCTTCTTGTGTTTTGGACGGACGACGCCGTAGGAGGTGACGTTGCTGCCGAGGGTGCCACGACAGAGTCGAACTGTAACGTCCTAGGTTATTTTTGCATTTATTTTTATTCAAACGATTACATCTTACGATAAATTTTTCCTTTTCTTGAAAATTAATCGAGATTTAGTGAAAAAACATTTATTTTTACTGACTTATTCAAGTGACAGCAGTCACAATTAGATTAAATAAATGAGATCTAGAAAAGAAGAGCAAGTTAATCGAAGCACAACGGATGGAAGAAAGGGAATCAGGGCTTCCCGCTTGAGCAAGGCCCCTACTCGTCTAAGCGAGATTCCGGACTCTCGCTTGAACGAGGTTTCTATTCGCTAGAGCGAATACCTTTCACACATCGGATTAGACAAAACATGCAGACGGACTCCCGAAAATCTCACCCTAAAAATGATTCTGTTAATCAACGGTTTGTCATAGCTACCACGACAGCATATGTAAATGACAGTAATGTATTTTAAAATGTAGATTTGTATCCGGTCCGGTCTTGATTAAACACAACTAATTAATAATACTCGGAAGTTCTTATACACACATTTAACTCTATAGAGAGTCACTCAAAGTCACTCGGACCCTGGCACCGTTCTCCCCCTTGGCGCGACTCCATGGCTCCTTCCCCCTCCCTGTCTCTGGTTACTAAAAAAAAGCAAGGGTGAGTGTTTGGCATTGTAATTAACATAGAATGGAACTTAACAAATATACATGCATATTTATACATATACATCAAGCATCATTCGAAAGTAAGCATACCGAAACATAGTGTATTACATACAGTAACTATATTAACCCAACCACGCAATTCCATCACATCCATCACGATCACAACTGACTCTCATGCAATCTGACTCCTAGTATCCGGATACTAAAGGATTGGCCTTCAGCTAGGGGTCCTACTTGACACCCCGTGAACCCTGCTTGGTTCACCGAGTCCTGCTTGACTCTCCACCTCGACCACTGGGTCCTACTTGACCACTGGGTAGCTCAACTGGGCACGAAAACCACGGGAGCCGGAAATGAGGGGCTATCATATACCGTCGGCCATCCCACACCACATAGTCATTCAACAGTTTACCTCTCACATAATAATATCAATTCATCATCACTCGGGTAGCCTGCTTGCTAACCCGACGTCACATAACACTGATCATTTCAACATTAGATATCACGAGATCATAACATGATAAACTCAACCACACCCGATCCTCCACTAATTAGTGAACCCAGTCACACATGCACAAGCATAAACACACAACTACGTTTAGCAACATTTTCCTTAACCTGTTTACATTACCTCAATGACCTGAATAAGAAGCGAGTCCTATTCTAATTAATTATAACCCGAACACCCCCCTTACATTGGTTCCACGCTTCGATAATCTGCTCTCTGTGTTGATTCCTTCCTCTGAGCACTGGTTTCGCAGTCTCAACTCCGTCACTCAGTCTTCCGTTGCTTAACCTACTACCTACAGATCATAAAGTACAGCTCGTCACTTCAACGCCCTTAGTTCATGGACTGCATTTGGGCTCACACTCACCGGAGGAGTGGAGAACAGCCACGAATATAGCCATGCATGGCCCTTAACCGCCAAAAAATAAAAGGAATAAGGGAATCACAATTGGAACGGATCAGTAGACTCACCTTGAAGCCTCGATCACAGGAATGGGAATTAATTGAAGTTTGGACACAAATGGAGTCCCTCTCCAGCGCATGCAACTCAACGTTAAGAGAGGAGAAAACAAGAGAGAAGGGACAGACCAGCAGCAAAGGTAACTTGTAAATAATGAAGAGGGAAGGAAGAGAATCTCCTTATATATGTATATAGCTCATGGGCAAGATCGTCTTTTCCTTTATTTTATTTGTATTCTTACTAAATTTAATCAATTTCACTATATTAAACTATTGCATAGTTATCAAATCAATTACACTTATTTATTCCCTCAACGTTTAATTATTCACAATTCTCTAATACTTCGCGAGAGTATAAGCCCAATATAAATATCGGCCCCCCGGGTGTCCTAGCTTAGTGTTCATACCTCGAAAATCCGAGCTACAACCTGAGAGGTCGGATATCTCATCCGTGCTCACCTCTTGGTTACCTACACCCGTTGTTTCAGTCATTATGAGGTTAATACGGGCTATGACCCCGTGTGAGGCGCTCTCCTCACACCGGTTGGACCAGACCACCTAGCCCTGCCCGCTCTTCTCCTACACTCCCGATCTTCAACTCCGCCTTCTCGCGCTTCTGAGACCGATCTCGACACCGGCTTTCTTGTCTCTGGCTCAGACAGAACAAATATTAAATAAAACTTCTAAAACTTTTACTAATCATTTCCCATTTCTTATAATTCTCATTAAAACATCAGGGATGTTACACGAACACCACCACTGCTGATGGAGTCAGTATCAACATTTGCTGCTCCAATGGTTCCAAGTTTTCTATTCAGATTAGGCTTAATTCCACCGTCATATCCTTGAAGGATGTCATCATTCGCAACTGCGATATCCCTGCTGATCAACAATGTCTGATTTACAAAGGTCGGATCCTAAAGGATGATTAAACCCTGCAAAGCTACGGTATCCACCCGATCTTGCATTTTATACCTCTTATCACCTTTGATTTGTTCTTCGCAGTGATTTAAGGTTCTCTGATTCCACTTTTGTTATGGCTCTTGGTTTTTCTATATATACGTGAAATTAATTAAGACATGAAAAATTGATATTTGTGGTTTTCTTATTGGTGTACTGATTTTGTTATTATTTTTAATTTGCTGTGATTTTATCACTTTTATATGAATTACCCGTATCCCTAAGAGTTCTTTGAGAGGGTGGAATAAATTAACAAGCTCCCTGTTTTGCATTTGTATGGCTTAATGTTGGGGATAATGTAGGCATAATTTGTCAACACATTCGTGGAATGGTACAAAAGCACTGCATTTATTAGGCAGAACATGGAAATTCATTTTTGATGTGACGAAGATTTCGTCTCTAGCTAACTCTGTTTTTACAGAGAAAGTTTTCTAAATGAGTTTATATAGTTAACTTTTCAATCACAATACCTTGTTGGATCAACAAGGTCTTATGTCCTCTGTTATTTAGCAATCATTGTAGTTTTATGCATAGTCTTGTTAGTTATTTGACCAAATCCTATGTCCTGACTTGCTTTTGGTCTAATTAAATTATAACCATGCAGGTTGTGGCGGGTCTAATTGAGTTCCTATGTTACACCAAGGGGGAAGCTAATTTATGTATTATGGTAAGGTTGTGTTTATTATAATAAACAATTAGATCCCTTATTAGTTAGGCTCCTTTTAATCTCATCTAGTACTTTGTTTGATTTGAATTTGCTGGAAACAGGTACCTGAGATACTCTCAGATCTAATACTTAAAAAGTTAAAGGCACCTCCTAAACTAGATGATGTACTAGACATAAGGCCAGAACAACTTGTGGAAGCTGATGCTTTTATATTTGGTTTTCCATCTCTATTTGGCATGATACCAAGTCAATTGAAGGCCTTCTTTCATGCCACTAGTGAGCTATGGGCATCTCAAGCTTTGACAGGCATACCTGATGGGATCTTCGGGAGTACTGGTTTTCATGGTAGAGACCAAGAACTGTCAGCGTAAGCATCCATCCTCCCTTTACATTTCCTTATAAAAATGTTTCTTTTGGTTCTTAGCACATAATAACAGCGTGTATGATATAATTTGCCTGACTTTATTTTACTTAAATTAATTATATTTGGCTGATTAAAAGTTATGTGTATATATTAATGTGGTTGTAGAGGAAAGGAAAATTGAGATTGAAAAAGAGAAAGTTAAAAGGGTAGAAAACAGGGTAAAATTAAAGAAGAGACAAGGTATTCTTGTAAAATATTATTCTAGAGATCAATACATTTTAATGCAGCATGTTCATATAAATGAAATTGCTCTTCATGAGGTGCTTGACTCAAGTTTCTATGAAATTAATCATTTAATCTTTCATATTTTATTTTCGTTTGGTTGTACGTTAAATTTTTATTTTTAGTTCTTGTATTTTTTATATTTTAATTTAATGTTTAATTATTGTGAATGACATGTAACGTGTTTTTTCAACAGTGGTAATTTTTATTACTTGTAATGATTTTTTTACTATTAATTATAGCAAAATTTAAAACCTTTAAAAATGTATCTAAAAACCCTTTACAAATGACTAATTAAAAGTAGAAGAAAACTATAAGTTAAAAAAGAAAACAAATTAAAAGTTACATTAAAATAATAAAGTTGAAATAAAAATATTAATTTCTTTTTATAGAACTACAGAGGAACACAGCCATTTTTCATTAAGTGCATTTGTGAATCGAAATCAAACAACAAGTGAATATATTAAGCTTCTTTATATTAAGCTTTTATTTATTTCTTACATGTGTTCTTGATTTCTTTTTTTCTAACTTTAATTATTAAATTTTAAAATAGATACTTTTTTCTAAATTTTTATTAACATCAATATTGAAAAAAAATATAACTTGTAAAATATTTTCTAATTATTATTATTTTTAACTCATTTGTAAGCCCTCCATTTTCCTGAAATTTTCTTTTATCAAGTATTTTCCTTCATTGTAGGCTTATTTATTTCAGTTTTTTATATCAAGATTGAAGTTGTTACATATATCTTTTATTTGTAGTTAACTAATATTTTATATATTAATTTTTAACCATGTTAACTATTAAATTTTATAGGTTATATTTTATAAGATATGAAATAATATTTATTTAACTAAGATATGTGTTCATAGAGCCCCAACTGTTCAGCTAATTAAAAGGCTTGAATATTCTAATTTGCTTGGCTTGGATTTTAACTTGAGAAATGGGAGGTGAGCACTTGTGAGATTGGGGACATTGCTTTATATGTTTTGTTTTAATTTTTCCAACAAAAATGAAGACATTGTTTCTTTTTAAAAAAATTTTATTGATAGATATATCTGGACTTTACAGCGTACATGATTTGCTTACATTCAAACTGTTGGCATGCTTTATTCTAACCTTTTATTCTATTAAGTAAAACTAATTTATTTCCCCTACCTAAGTTCCAATATGCATAGGTTCTTTGCTGTTGAGATACAAGTCACAACAGTAAACCAATGTCAATAAGAATGTAATTTATGATGCCTTAATTGATAATCCTTCATTCTAACCATTTACAGTGGCTATTGTTCCACAAGATTGCAAAAACTTGAATTCCCTTATTCTTTATTTTGAGTTGAGGGATGATGCTCTTATAAGAAAGATGATGGAAGAATCAATTTTCATTTGTGTAGTTTGAAGGAAGGAACACTCAACTGGGAAATGTTGCAGTTCAAGTCAAAATTTCCACGTCAAATTTTGCTCTGCAGAGTAAGCTATTGAGAGTTTGGTCAGGCGTTGACTTATGCATTTAGTTTAGATGGATCATAGTTGCCAACTGTCAATACAATTTTGTTTGCTCTTTCACAGGCTCGCAATAACTATTGTTGTCCTTCATGGAGTAAACTTTCTTTTGGTATCTTTTATTTATTTATTTACAAATTTCTGTTCAGATCGGGGATTTCTATGAAGCTAGTAGAATAGATGCCTGTATTCTTCTTGAATATGCTGGTCTAAATCCCTTTGGTGGTCTTCGATCAGATAGCATTCCAAGAGCTGGTTACCCTGTTGTGGTACTAATGTTCATACACTTATGTGTCATGTATTTTTGTCTTCTATAGCCAAACTTTATGTCAATGATGCAACTGCTTATATTTATTTACCCATGAAGCTTAATTTTATATTTGTATTTGTTATAACATTTCTTGTATATACAATGAAGTATTTGATTTTATTTGTGGTTGTAGAATCTACGACAGATTTTGGATGATCTAACATAAAATAGTTATTAAGTGGTGAGTGAAGCAATTAAATAATGTTCTACCTTTTATTAAATAGTTTAAATTTTATCACTCCATGGCTGAATTTATTCTATGTTCTGTTCTCTGTTGGTTTGTACTTTGTAGCCTTCAAATTGAAACCCAAAATTTTTTGTGCAAGGAAGAAATCAACAGAGTACTCAATGTTGGGCTTCTTTGCACTATTGGAGATGTACTGCCAACTTCCCATCCAATGCAAGGTGTCATATGTGAAAAGGCCTGGTAACATTGACGAGCTTGTGGAGGGGGATTCTTTTTTTATTGATGCTAATCAAGAAAAAACAGAAGACTATTTATTAGGTATTTCAAAAGAGATCAAGCCTTTTGCCATCTATTTTGTCCCTTTAATTCTGCATGCTCTCTATGTAGGGATATTACTGTCATCTTCCAGCTATTCTCTTCCGACTGTTACTTCATTGTTTCAGGAAAAGGTCTACTCTAAAAGTTCGGAAGGAAACCTTATGTGCAAGATATTGAATGTCGCGCAACTTATAATATGTCTAATCTTCCAATCACTAGATCTGATTCCATATTTACAACATTTGAGAGTGACATTAAACAGCTAGTAACTGTATGTATCAGGAGCGAATTCTAATCTTTGAAGTAGTTTAGCTTTTCTTAGCTTTTACATAAAACATATATGTAAAAATTTATTTTGCACTATGAATACTTATTTCTGCATAAATTAGCAACCAATTTAGTTTGTTTTGTATAACAATTCAGTTTTAAATGGGAGAATAGGTTTTCTGTAAACAAAAGGCTCAGTTTCAAATGAGCAACTAATTTTTTATTATTGATAAATTTAGTGGCAGTTCCAACCCCCGGTAAAAAAGGTTTATATTCTCCAATAGAGCAGACAACTTAGAGGCGGTTGGAACCTATCAAAACGACGCCAACAATCCGCCGTTAGCTACCGGCATTTTTTCTGGAGCTTACAAAAAACCGCCGTTAAATATTTGCCGTCGCCAGTTTTACCGGTGGTTTATAAACCGTTGGAAGTTACTTTTGTGGCGGTTCAAACCGCAAGTAAATGGCTTAGAAAAACGCCACAAGAAAGCAAAATTCTTGTAGTGTCTACAATTAATCTTAACTCATTCACTAATCTCATTCGGTAGTTAATTTTTAAATCGGGATGTTACAAAGTGTCCAATCAGGAATTAAAAATGATCCTTTAAAAAATAGTACAACCAAATAGGAAAGATTGGAGCAAAAGGTTAGAAGATGCTCTTTAGGCTTATAGAACAGCTTATAAAACACCTATTGGAATGTCACCCTATAGGATTATTTTTGGAAAATCATGTCACTTACCTGTAGAAATTGAGCATAAAGCTTATTGGACAGTAAAACAATGTAACTTGGACTTAAATGAGGCCGGTAAAGAAAGGAAACTCCAACTACAGGAATGGAAGAAATTTGTTTGGAAGCTTATAAAAGTTCTAAAATCTATAAAGAAAAAGTCAAATCCTTTCATGACAAACAGGTCTTGAGAAAAAACTTTCTCATTGGACAAAAAATTTTATTGTACAATTCCCGTCTAAAGCTCATATCTGGTAAGCTTTATTCTAAATGTGCAGGCCCATTTGAAATAACTAATATCTTTCCTTATGGTGTGATTAAAATTTCAAATAAAGTGACAAATAAGGTTTTCAAGGTAAATGGGCACTGACTTAAACCTTTCTTTCAAGGGTTCCAAGAGCACACAGATACAGAGGTGTATTTGTGTGATGCCAAATATTTTGACTAATTTTTCCCAATAACAATATTTATAAAAATAAAAAAATAAAAAATAAAAAAATGGATATCAATTAATTACATCATCATTTTTTTTGGTGCTAACATTTGTCTCCATCATTATTACTATTATTGTTTTGGCATTATTATCATTTTCTTGCAGTAGTTAAAAAGTCATCGTCAGGCTTGTGACGTTAAACAAGCGCTTGATAAAAGGCAACCTATCACCTTTTCACCTTCTTCATCTCTACTATTCTTTATAACCTCGTTTTCTATTTTCTCTTTTCTAAAGAGCTACAACTTCAAAGTAATTTGACAATGGAACAAACCCTTGCAAAACTTAAGGAAAGATTCCCTACACTTCCACATGACGTGGTTGTAAAAATTTACAAAGCTCGAGTTCAAAGGTTAAAACTACTCATATATTTTGGCATTCCAGAGGATGTTTGTTGGCTTATTGAAGCAAAGGTACATCTTTCAGATGAATTACATAAGTGTTATATAAAATATTTGCCAGGTGTGGGACGTAGTTCTTATCCTAAAAAATAAAGAGCTAAGAGGATGAGAGTTTGTCATAAGTGTGCAAGATGGAATTGTGATACACGTTGTAGAAACCCTGGAATGGTATCTATAAATTGGGAGGATAAAATTAAATTTATAAAGGATGGACTGAGTAAAGAGTGTAACTTGGATAACTTAATCCGAACTCTTGAGACGCATCTATATGGAATTGTTCAAGGAGTCCTTCTGCAATTATATGATCTATTCATTCAACAAAAAGAAAACTATAGCCTTGGGAATCTGGCATTAAACAACCCTATTTTCCAGTTTATAAGAAAACTAGATGGGTAGCAAAAACCTCGACTCATAGAAGGCATTTAAGATATTACTGGACGTAAAACCAGAGGAAGATGTGTGCCACAATCACAACTACTGTACATATTTACTGTTATTTTCAATGTTTTACTTTTCTGAATTCACTTTGACTTTTAAAAATTACCTGTTTTTATTTGGCTTAATGGTAAATTTAGCCCCTAACAAAATTTCAATTTTGTCAAAACCCCCTACAATAATTTTTCCTAGTTTAAGACCCCTCTAATATTTTATTTAGTAGTATTAAACGCCTACTTTTAAAAAGCGTTGAGGTGGAGCCTGTCTTTTTGCCACTGGCTTCACACGTGGCATGTGACTCAGCCTCACAATACTGACTAGGTTTAAATAGAAAATTAATTAAGATTAATGAGTAATAATTGAGATTAATTACAATTATTTAATATTCAAGTTGCTGAAAAATAAAGAGAAGCTCAAATTCTCCAGCAATGGAAGATTGCGCTCAAACATGAAAACAAAGCAAGTTCACTATTAACATTCCAATCCATTTAATGAAACCCCTCCCCCTCCATGCAATTTCTACACTAAACTAAAACCAATCCACTTATCCCAAACTATATTTCATTTTCATTCACTGTCGATTAATGCAGAAACAACAAAACCTTGTCTATTCACAATCTGTTCAATTTCATTTCCTTTCCCCCAAAATTGATTTCGTAGCACCAATAAGCGTGAACTTTGTGTGTGTTGAAATTGTTGAAGATAAGGAGCCCACACAACAAACCCATAAGGGTTTCATTTGACACCAAAAATTAAAAGAGAGAGAGAGAGACCATCAGGAGGGGGCGGCACATTGGAACCAAGGGAGGAGAGAGAGTGAGTAAAGGTTAGACAGAGAGAGAGAGATAGAAACCGAGCAAGAAGGGAGAGAGGGGAGGATATCGGCGGAGAGAAGGAGGGAGAGATGAGAGAGAAACCGAGAGAGGTAGAGGGAGAGTAATCGGAGAGGGGGAGGGGAGAGGAAGAGGTGGTGGTTCCTAGTGGTTCGCGTGAGGAGGCCGAGAGGGGAGAGGGAGAGACCGAAAGGGGGAGAAAGAAATCGAGAATGAATGAAAGAGGGAGAGAGACCGAGTGAGGGAGAGAGGGAGAGAGAGAGTCCGGCGACTTCTTCTTCTCTTTTTCTTCTTGTAATTTATTTGAAAATGTATAGTTTGAATATTAAATAATTGTAATTAATCTCAATTGTTACTCATTAATCTTAATTAATTTTCTATTTAAACCTAGTCAGCATTGTGAGGCTGAGTCACATGCCACGTGTGAAGCCAGTGGCAAAAAGACAGGCTCCACCTCAGCATTTTTTAAAAGTAGGCGTTTAATACTACTAAATAAAATATTAGAGGGGTCTTAAACTAGGAAAAATTATTGTAGGGGGTTTTGACAAAATTGAAATTTTCTTAGGGGCTAAATTTACCATTAAGCCTTTTTATTTTCTTCAATCATGTTTTTTCAAATTTTTTCAGTACCGTCATTTCTTTTTATATGATAATAATTGTGTAAACTTTTTATCTTTCATCAATTATTTCATCTCAGTTTTCATCTATATAAGGGCGCATAACTCTATATAGAAAACATAAAAAAAGATGAAAAAAATTATATTCATTTATGCATTTGGTGGATCCAACAATGTTAATTGTAAGGAGTACCTAATAGCAGCTACTAAGTTGGGAAAACTATTGGCTGCGAAATAAATAAAGGTCTTGTATAGAGGAAGAGTACAGGGTTTGAGAGGCTCCATGGCACTATTTGCACTAGTTGAAGGAAGCAACACTTCTAGTAGGATGCCCCCGTAAATACGGGAAAATTTTTTGGGGTTTTTGTAAATCATAATTCAGTAAAAGAGAATAAGTGGTGAAGCTTTTAATATAATACCTGGATCTATGATAAGCCACTCCCATACATGAAGATATGAGAGGGTGAGTTTAAAAGATGGTTTCCGAGTAAATTTTCAGTTAGAGCCAGCGGAGGAATTAATTTAATTTGATTGATGTATGGGTGAATTTAAGAGGAGAGAGTTATAAGGTCCTATGATTCATGCCATATCAATAATGCCCTTAAGGTAATGCTTAATGAAAAATTAATGCATAGGAATCAAAAATTTATTTGAAACAAGCAATTATGTGCATCAGTGTGCCCCTCGCCCGAGCGAGAATCCCATGTGCTTGAGCGAGCCAGCGTAGTCACGCTTGGGCGAGGCGAGGTGAGACTGAGCGAAGAGAGGTGTTTTGCATCAGGGGCTCCTCTCGCTTGTGCGAGCCCCATCTCGCTTGAGCGGCATGCAAAGGAAATCCTTGAGCGAGCCAGCGAGACGCTTGAGCGAGGGAGGAGGTAAGCATCAGGTACCAATCTCGCTTGAGCAGATCAGGACTCGCTTAAGCGAGATTGCTCCAGAAACATTGGTAACTCTCTGGTTGATTTTCACTTGGGCGAGGCATCTCTCGCCTGGGTGAAAATTGTCTAGTATCTAATTCTCTTCCTCCTCGCTTGAGCGACCGCCGTCCCGCCTGAGCAAAAATAGTTCAGAGGCTAACCTCTGATTCAACATCAATTTCGCTTGGGCGGAATGAACACCCGCTCGGGCGAAATCAGGCCAAAGGCCAAAGCCCTGTTTCATCTCAATCTCGCTCAAGCGAGATTCTCACTCGCTTGGGTGAGTTCTGCGGAGTTTATGCAGAAAACGTGAAATTGTACACTTTACATGCAACACACCATGTCAAAACTTATTCTACTACAATTCATTTAAATTCAACATGGTTTACTCATTATGTGACACATTTATAACTTGCCTCACTTATCATTATCCATTAAAGTCCATTCTAATTCATGGAATGATAATAAATCAAACACCATTGTAGGTGGTCACCAAAACATAAATTTTTCCCATAGATGTTCATTCATTCCTAAAATAAAACATCAACAAGCATCATCATTCATCAAATTACATCATTGGGTCATAAATGAAAATTGGTCATACACCAAGATCCAATTTTCCTTTATGACCACCAAAATCATCTATCACCACTCTAGATATCAAAATAAACATCAATATACAGACATGCTATACAAAATCTAGACCTCGCCGGCCAAGGCACTTCCTACACCACTATTTACTTCCTCAAGCAAAATGTACTTCAAAATGTCAACCCCTTCCCATGAGTACCCTGCATCACAACTCTAAAAATAGACAACATGGGAGAGTGAGTCCATATTCCAAAGGTATGAATATGAATACCATGTGATTATGTATATATGCATCCAAACATGTATACTTTGCACATTCATAACATACACTATGCCATATACCATCACAATTCCATCATGCAATTATCATAAATAACAACACAATTCCAAACAAAGTACACAAGCACATACATAATCACGTTCCTCGACAATTGGACTATCACACAACCATTATTTGGTATCCATATCTTTTATGTTGTCTTAAAATATATTTTTACATCCTCATCATATCCATCATCATATCTCATCATGTCGGGCATACTTCCTTGCTATATGCAAATGCTCTTAAGCTAATGCAAATACACAAAGGAATATTTCAACAATTGCAGATCTGATTGTGGGATTACAACACTGATAAGTGTTATTTCACATTGATTTAATACTTCAATTAAACCCATTTTGGAAAGAATTTAACTAGATTAGTGAGTAATAAATCATGATTTTGTTATTGTGTAAACATAAGCTTAATTTATCAAAATATTGAAGAAAGGTACCAAAAGCATGGAAGAAACCAAGAAGACTCAGCATCAGAACTTGTGCTCTTAAGCGAAAGATGAAACGCTTGGGTGAAGGCACCTCACGCTTGAGCTGAGCTCAAGCGCGCTTAAGCGCTGCCCTGTTGAATGATTAAAGAAGCACACTGAGCATGGTTTAAACACAACTGCAAGGAAGATCTCACGCTTGAGCGTGAGCACGAGCTCGCTCAAGCGTAAACTTAGCCATCAATGGTGCGCTTGAAGCGTGGATTTATTCAGCTGAGCGTATAATAAATGAAGAATCAGGACCCCCTCACGCTCAAGCGTGGGAATAAGTTGCTTGAGCGTGAGCCCGAGCACGCCTAAGCGTGGGTTAAGCGTGGAGCAAGCGTGAGTTGGACAAGAAGGCCACGCTTAAGCGTGGCTGAAGTGGTGTAAGCGTGAAGAAAAATATGAGTATCAGGACCCTTCACGCTTGAGCGTGACCATTGAGCTCTAGCGTGATTCATGCAGCATAGGACCTCCAATTTTTTATTCACCAATGATACCATGCCAACTCACCCACTTTCTTGTGTTGTTGAATGGCTCTGACAGATGCTTCATTGGCTCTATGCAAGTAGGCAAGGGAAGCTGGAGCATAACCTCTATAAATCAAGCAGAGAACAACATCAAGGGCATCAAGTTGGATCGAAGAGATCATCTTCTTCATTTTATCAAACATTTTTCTGCATTTTTCACTTTGTATTTATTGCAAAATCTTCTTAGGTGAAAATGCATAGCATGAGTGGCTAAAATCTCCTTTATGGGATTGGTTGTAATCCATTCAATCCTGAAGTAACGCTGCTGTAAGTTTTTATGTGTGTAATAAGATTTGATAAGTTTTTGTATTTCCTTCTGCGTTTAATGCCTGAGAGTACTTGATCACTATTTTCTTTTTTTAAGTTTTCTCAAGTATGCTGTGTAACACCCTAAATTAATAAATAGATAAGACCCAAAACAGGGAAAATTTTCCAAAAATAAACCAATGGCACCGGGTCCAAGAAGAGAAGGAAAAGAAGGCAAGGAAGTAAAATAAAAGCTGGCCAAACATTCATAATCTGACCCAAGGTAATGGTTGGAGTAATTAGCAAGCAACGTAAGGGCAGAGAGGCAAAAAGCTGACCAAAGAAGGGAAAAACTAAACCGACAGACCAGGAGAAGGGGAAAGGAAAGCAGTGAAAGAAACCAATTAGAAACAACCGAGCGGAAGAGCAACAGCGCTCAAGCGAAATCAAAACGAGAGCCTTCCAGCAACACCCACTCGCTGGGGAGAACACCTTAGTCGCTGAGGCGAGCAACACACTCGGTAATTCCCATCGCTCGGTATCAACATCCATTCACTCGGAGTCAGGGGGTCTCAATCGCTCGGAGATAACCATAATACACTTACGTCCCATAACTTAGCCCCTTATGTCCTTATACACAAGGCCATGCAACAATCTACTCGGGAAAATGTTGGTTATCCCACTCGGTATACGTCAAACTTGGGTGTAATCGGAATTCCCTTATACACTCATCACTCGGCATATTTACACTTCTCACTCGGAGAACACGTAGACCCTCCTTCGCTTAGAAGGGGTCCCATAATCATTCATCGCTCGGAATGTCTCAGCCAGGTTCACTCGGGTTTTAGATATCATACACTTAGAATTCATTCCTCTCTAACCCACTACACTAACTCCCTCTCGGGAGAGGATCACTCGAGGTTTTCACTCGGGAATACAACTCTTCCTCACTCGGGTTTTACTTATAATTTTTACTCGGTAATGACCATTCTCAATATCACTCGGGGATTCTCCCATTAGATCTTACACAGTATAGGTCCATCTAAGATATCTTACTCAGAAACCATTTAAGTATCATCACTCGGACAAGAAGGCATAGCCAATTGCAGCCCGACTCAGAGTTGACTCCCCCAAATACATCTGCTCGGAAAATCATTAACTGAGCAATATTCCATCCATCAACACCTCTCAGTCCACCCAGACACAAACCACCCGTATACAACATATATGTACATACATAATCATGCACTCGGAATATCCAGTACCTTAACATCATTCATTCCTCCGCACCTGTTATCCGATGCAAGCACAAGCTATCAACGTAAACTATATACGTATATAAACATGCACTCAGGTCACAATAGCTCAGATTACTTATATATATATATTCATATTCGTTATACAACACTGTTATTATGAACCGACCAAGGCTACAACTGACAAAACATGACAAATACAAAATAAGCACTCAACAGTCGGAGTGCACCTCACTCGGACCTGAGGGCTTGTCATCACTTCAGAGTCCAACCTGTACACACTGAAAAATGGTGTAGGGGTGAGCTTCTACATATAAAATGTATGTTATTTCAGTGCAGATTCCTCCCCTGCCCCTCGTCCACTAGCCCTTTCCGTGTGGCACCGGTCACCCCGTGACGTCTCGAGACCCAGCTCCAACTCCGTCGGCTACCACTGGTCCTCATGGAACTGGTCAGGAATCTGACTGAAAAAAAATCATCTTATATGACTCCAAATGCCTTTCCGACCCCCCGTCCACTAGCCCTTTCCGTGTGGCACTGATCACCCCGTGACGTCTCGAGACCCAGCTCTAGCTCCGTCAGCTACCACGGGTCCTCATGGAACTGGTCAGGAATCTGGGAGTCATCTCATATATGCAATCTCATGCAATTCCACAACAAGCATCCAAGCTTACCAGGCGCGTCTAACACAGCCCTTAATGGGTCATAACCGATCCCCCACACAGCATTCAGATTCATTCAGAATCCCACATTTCCATTACAGCATCACACGCATCAATCATAGTAACTCACAACAAGCAAACCACGGTAACCATATTACAGCACATCCACTCGACATTTTAACGGAGTCAGCATACATTTCAACACAACATTCAAAATGGAAATCACGTATCAATTCACATCTCATGCATTCGGGAATAATGGTAACGCACACATATATTCACTCAGCAGTCTCATATTTCAACAACATGCGTCACAGACATATTAACAAGCACTCAAGGACGGAGTTACACAACCCTCAACCCTTCACAGATACCACCAATCCGGGAGTTGCATGCACAATCACTCAATCACAACACATCGATCTACACCTTTCACACAACATATCACATTAAAGCAAGCACCTGGGACCCGGTCATAAACCATACACTTGACATGCAAAGTGCCCCCTACCTGCTGTCGGGGTTCAGAGACTCCTCGAGTTGCAATGCTGACCAATCGCCCTTCTGTTACTCCTCCTCCACCAGCCTTCGAACTCAGCGTTGATCCTGGACCAGAGTTGTTCTTTCCTCCAACGGGTTCATCTCCCCCACAGCTCCAAGGCACTTCCCCGCACAGCCTTCCAACTGGGATGCTAACAGCTCCAAGTGGAAGAAGAAGGAGGGGGAAGAAGGTGACAGAGAGGAAGAAGAGGACAGGGAGTGGAACAGGGCCGCGTTGATGTTCCTCCTAGAAAGCTCTCGACTCTCTCACTGTTCAACGCGAATGAGAGTGGAGAAGAGAAAACAGGGAAAGGAGAGACCAGACGCACGCACAAGAAGAGTTGTCCAGTGTGAATTAATGAAGGAAAGAGAGAGCTGAAGTTGTCTTATACCCTCAGGGACACATGCATCCTTTCGCCTGGCATTATTATTATTATTATCATTATTTATTCAATCATTTTCTAACCAATCAGCAATTAGTTTAACTATTCATTAATCCCAATTCTGCAGTTAATCCTTAATTAATGGCTTAGTCTCAATCGGTAATTAAATTAAAAATCGGGATGTTACATGCTGGGAAGTGACTTTTGAAAGCAGATCTGAAAGAAATACTTGTTGTGAGTAGGTGGCCAGGGATGGCATCTAACGCAATAAACGTCAAAGCAATCAATCGATAATGCTGGAATGAATTCAAGGTGATTGAGGGATCAGCGGTTTGAAATCATTCTTATGAATTTTGTAGTCGAGGGATCGATGCAAATGACTTTGATTGTGGTGTAGAAATTATCTTTTCAAATTACTTACATAAAAACTTATGCAACTTACAGAAGGTGAGATGTGATGAAACCAATCCCTGTTTTACAAAACTGATTTCTCTCAAACACCATTCATTGTTGTCTTTTGCAAATTTTACTTTTTGTTATTTATAATTTTTTTATCAACATCATTCATAACAAACTAAACAAAATCTTCTGTCAACTCAATTCAAAACTAAGATTTTCACTCTAACACCTCCTCAGTCGAACGACATCTATACTATATTACAACCTCTGTGTTTAAACTTGGCACAACCATTCCATTGAGTTCATATTATACAAACTTGATTCTCTTTCCTTGAACTCTTTATTCCTTTATATGAAAATACCATACTAAGTTTTGGCGCCGTAGCCAGGGAGGTGATTTAAGTTTGAGCATTTTAGCATTGAATTGACAAGACAGTGTACATAAAATTGTTTTCAAATTCTTTTGTGTGGAAACTTGGCTATTTTGAGTACTTGATTTATGATCTTGAGAGGACAGGGTATAAAAGAACAACTCGCATTTGATCCAGAGATAGACAGGTTCCTCAAGAAAATCAAGAAAGCCAAGGAGAACTTCCACGCAGGAAAAACTTCCTCTGATAAAATGGATGTCAACAGCAACAATCAAAACCCACCAAGGAGAACACTTGGAGACTATGCTTTACAGCAAGGGCCAAGACATTTCTCAAGCATTGCAATTCCAAACACTGTCAGAGCACTAGAAATGAAACCAGTATTTCTTAGTTTGATTAGTTCACACCAATTTACTAGAATGTCAAGTGAAGATCCGTATACTCACTTGGCCATATTCTATGAATTGGTTGGAACCATGGGATTTGACCAAGATGTTATTGATGCTGCATATTTGAGACTATTTCCTTTCTCTTTAGCAGGAAAAGCAAAGGAGTGGTTACAATCTCATCCAAATCAAAGTTTGAATAGCTAGAACATAGTTGAAGAAAAATTTCTACAAAGGTTCTTTCCTCCATCTAGATTCATCAAGGCCAAATCAGATATTACAACATTTAGACAAGGCCAAGATGAACCTTTTTGTGAGGCATGGGAACGCTTTAAATCACTGCTTAGAAAATGCCCAAACCATGGACTTGAAGATATTGCACAGCTTAATGTTTTTTACAGTGGTTTAAGGGCTGACACTAAAATGATTTTAGATGCAGCAGCAGGAGGAACAATGATGACAGTGGATGCTGACCAAGCCACAAGGATAATAGAAGCTTTATCCTCAACAGACTACCAAGCTCAACATGATCGTCAGCAAGTTCAAAGGAAAGGAGTCCTTGACTTAAACACCATAGATGCCATTTTAGCGTAAAACAAAGTTTTGACCTAACAATTGGAAGCATTGACCAAAAAGATAGCCAATCTTCCACAACAATTACATGTAGTGCAATCATCACAACCAGTGTAACAACAAATGCCTGCAATATGTAATTTCTGTGGAGGAGATCATCCCAATGAAAACTATGGCTCACAAGAAGCAACCGTATACTTCATGAACAACCAAGGAAGGTCTGGTAATTTCAATTCAAATTTTTCTAACCAACCATTTCAGGGATGGAGAAGTAACTAAAACCAAGGCCAAGGATGGAAGCAAGAGCCCAGCTCTTCAAATAAACCATATCAAAATAATGGTCCTTCTTTGGTGGAGAGAACTTCTAGATTAAAGGACACCTTGGAGAAATTTATGCAAACTTCTCTCGTAAGTCAAAAGAATAATGAGGCATCACTCAGAAATTGGGAAACACAAGTGGGACAGCTAGCCAGACAACTTGCTGAGAAACAGAAGCCTCAGTATAGAGCAAACACTAAAACAAACCCAATAGAGCATTGCAAGGCTGTGACCACACTGACTGAGGAAACCACTGAGGAAGAAGATGGACATGGTGCTATCATCTCGGAAGCAGTACCTCATAACACCAAAGATCCAGGGAGTTTTTCTATTCCTGTCACTATTGGAAATCTTTCAAAAAGTAAATCTTTATTAGATCTTGGTGCTAGTGTAAATTTGATGCCATTATCCACACTTAAATGTATAGGGGATTTTTCAATAAAGCCAACAAACATGACTTTAAAAATGGGAGATCAATCAATAAAAACCCCTTATGGTATTGCTGAAAATGTTGAGGTCAAAGTTGATCAATTTGAATTTCATGAGAATTTTGTTGTCATAGATATGGAGGAAGATTCTGAAGTTCCTCTAATACTGGGGAGACCATTCTTGAAAGCAGCAAAAGTCATCATAGATGTGGATGATAAAAAAGTAAAAATTCGAGTGCAAAAAGAAGAAGCTGATTTTGCTATTGAAGGTGCACTTGAAAAACAGAATGGAAGAAAGTCAAGGCCTAACTTAGGAAAAGAGGTGGAAAAACTCAACACTCTCATCCACCAGATCCATGATTCATATTGAAAAATCTATCAGGCGTCAAGCTAATGACGATAAATAAGCGCTTGTTGGAAGGCAACCCAACCTTCTACACTTTCTTTTTATCTTGTTAGTTTCAATCTTCTTGTTAAAAAGCTTTCTCTTATTTTCTTTTTTTTTAGGATCACTCATCACTCAAAAACCAAGGAATCAAAAGAAAAACAAGTGTCTTCAATCAACTCAAGAAATAGGCTCAAGCTCAAAGCAAGGAAAGAAGTATTGTAAAAAGTTCAAGCGTGATCTTCCCAGCATACTTGAACTTCCCAGCTTAAGCGAGAAATCTTAAACCATCAAGGGGGTCACCACGCCCAAGCGTGGATAGACTCGCTCAAGCGAGCCAAGGTAAGCCATATCACACTTAAGCGAGGAGTTGAACGAAGTATCAGGTACCAAATTTATATATCACGCTCAAGCGTGTCTGTTGCACCCAAGCAAAACTTATTCCAAACTCCACACGCTCAAGCGCGATCAGCTCTCGCTTAAGCGAGGAATCAAATACCATCAACTGATGACCACGCTCAAGCGTAGGGGCAATACGCTCAAAGCACACTTAAACTACTGGGTAAAGAACGATCACGCTTAAGCGTGATACCCTGATGCTTGAGTGAACCATTTTTCTTTTAACCGCCCTGATACTAGTAAATACATTGTTTTGAAATCTTCCCTGTAACCGCCCATTATCACCTCTATCTTTCATATTTCATAACTGACCAACCCATTTTTCACTTAATCTCCCATTTCCTCTTGCATCATAATTAACGTACTCTTACTGCTTTCCATTAACAATTCACTGCAAGAGTTACTGCATTTTCTATTCTCTGCACCAGTGCCAGACTCTTTAAGATAGCAAGAACTAAAGAGGTTGCACCTAATTCCCCTCCAACCACTTCTCCACCAAGGTCGTCAAGAAGAAATAAAGGGAAACGACCACGCATTGAAGAGCCAACTTCTGGACAAAAATTCAGGGACAAAGAGCGAAGAAAGAGATATGAAGACATTCAGAACTGGACATTTATTCCTGAACGAAAAGTGGATTTGGGACTAGGAGAATGTGATGCCTTTTTAGATGTTATCCAAAGAAGGAACTGGCTAAAAATCTGTTACCCAAGAGAAAAATATGACCCAGAGGTTGTGCGAGAGTTTTATGCAAATGCATGGCCAAGAGGAGGGGCAGAAGATTGCAGGACATATGTGAGAGGCCATTGGCTCTCCTATAGAAGGGACGAAATCAACTTTTACTTGGGGAGCATCATGGAACTGGGAGAGGGAGAAATTTGTGACTATGCTGCCATGGTTTCAAGAAACCAAATAATTGCCATCCCTGATCTTGAAGCTGCTGTATGCATTCCAGGTCGTCATTTCTAGATGGGGCAAGGGGAGAACCCACTACGAGTTCTAAGAAAAGACATGACTACCACTTCCCAAGTATGGACTTCGTTCATGCTTGCCAACATCGCACCCAATGCATATGTCTCTGATCTCATCTTCAACAGGTGTTATTTATTATATTGAATTTTACAAAATAACATCTCAGTTGATCTAGCACAGATAGTCTCTGATGAAATTCATAAATTTATAAAAGCTGATCAAAAATACTCACAGGCAGGGCAAAAGGTTAAAGGAAGTTTAGGCTTCCCTGCTTTTATTACTGACTTTTGTGCAGCACGTGGGATTGAGGTACAAGACCTCAAACCTATCAGGCCATCCATTAATAAACGCTTCATCGAGCGATATTGTAGCACACAAGAAGCCCAGCAAGAGCCACAGCCAGCACCACCATAGGCAGGACCAGAACTTACTCCCCCTCCTCTTACCACAGAAACAGCCATGATTTTACAGGGCATCCACCTCTTGAAGATCCAAATCAGTCACCTTCTGGCATAACAAAATACTGATCATAGAGTTTTGATACATATTCATAATGGCTTATATCACAGCATCCCTACAGGACAACCCAATCCCTGGATGCACCCTGCCCAGTTTGAAGCCCTCATTGCTTGGCCTGGGGACATGCCTCCTTTTATGGGAGGGGGTAAGACTGCACAAGATAGGCCAGGACCTTCTTCAGAAGGACCTCCAGAAAGGAACCAGGAAGCAGAAGATGATTCCTCTGAGGATGAGTGATGAATTTTAATGCTTTAGTTTTTAATTGCTTCAATCTACTACTTTAAGTTTTCTTTCTGATTGACATTATATAGTTTTACTTTGAATTTTTTTACTTAATGCTACTGCAGTATGCTTTGGAATTGTTTGTGATTTTGTATTATGTTTGTTTTGGACATTAAGTTACATGTTTGAAAACAACAACCTTGAAAAACCCAACCAAAGATTTAACTTCTTAAACAAGAAAAGTTTCTAAGTAGCAAAATATTTTTAGACAGTAACACTGATTTTTAAAAGGAAAAATGGCTGAATTAAGAACCAGGGAATTGGAATGAATGTACTTTTGATTGTTTACATGCTTGAACCCTTTTCTGTTAGAATATGGAAGTAAGCCTTATACCCTGGTGAGAAGTGAGAAACTTAAACACTGAGAGTCTCATGAGAATTTATCAAATTGTATTGCCTGATTTTCTGATTAACATTTTTTTTGAGAAATTAAGCAAGGAAATGATAAGGGCAATTTTGAAAATGAAATAACCCAGAGCCAAAAAGCTACCCTTTAAATATATCCTATTTTTTGTAGCCCATTTTTGAGCCAAAAATTGTATTCAAACCCCCTAACCCAAGCATGAGAAATAAAATCTTACCCTATCAGCATGCTTAAAAAATTTTTGATAAGAGCATAAAATACTTTTCCCAAAGGGTGATAAAAGAAACTGAGGCTAAAAAAAAGATAACAAAGTTCTCCAAAAATTTAAACAAAAATAGAGAACTAGAAAAAGAGAAACAAAGAATTCTGTAGCACAAAGGAAAAAGCCTCATAAAAGTTTGAAAAATCTCAAAACATATGCTCTTCTTCATGCATGCATTTTGAATCCAAGAAAAACCAAGAATTCTTGATAGCCCAGCCTCATTACAACCATGAAAAGACCTTTTTGATCCTTACTTATCTTATGAATTGATTTTGATTGGAAATGACCGGCAATGTTAATTAGGCAGTTCTCATGATGAATGTGCAACACACACACCTGGTGAGAAATAATGAGAGTTCCTTATTCTTACAACAATAGGTTACCTGCTTTGTTAACAAATTAATGTTGCATTACATTTCAAAGAATGGGTATTAAGGAGGTTATTTGCCTAAGTAAAAACTGAGATTATTGTCTTTTAAAATTTTGTCTGCAACTAAATCTAATCTTATTGAAATGCTTGGTTTCCTTTAAAAAAGTTTATTTTACTTGAGGACAAGCAAAAATCTAGGTTGGGGAGGGTTTGATAAGTGTTATTTCACATTGATTTAATACTTCAATTCAACCCATTTTGGAAAGAAATTAACTAGATTAGTGAGTAATAAATCATGATTTTGTTATTGTGTAAACACAAGCTTGATTTATCAAAATATTGAAGAAAGGTACCAAAAGCATGGAAGAAACCAAGAAGACTCAGCATCAGAACTTGTGCTCTTAAGCGAAAGATGAAACGCTTGGGCGAAGGCACCTTACGCTTGAGCTGAGCTCAAGCGCGCTTAAGCGCAACCCTATTGAATGATTAAAGAAGCACACTGAGCATGGTTTAAACACAACTGCAAGGAAGATCTCACGCTTGAGCGTGAGCACGAGCTCGCTCAAGTGTAACCTTAGCCATCAATGGTGTGCTTGAAGCATGGGTTTATTCAGCTGAGCGTATAATAAATGAAGAATCAGGACCCCCTCACGCTCAAGCGTGGGAATAAGTCGCTTGAGCGTGAGCCCGAGCGCGCCCAAGCGTGGGTTAAGCGTGGAGCAAGCATGAGTTGGACAGGAAGGCCACGCTTAAGCGTGGCTGAAGTGGTTTAAGCGTGAAGAAATATATGAGTATTAGGACCCTTCACGCTTGAGCGTGACCATTGAGCTCAAGCGTGATTCATGCAGCATGGGACCTCCAATTTTTTATTCACCAATGATGCAATGCCAACTCACCCACTTTCTTGTGTTTCTGAATGGCTCTGAAAGATGCTTCATGGGCTCTATGCAAGTAGGCAAGGGAAGCTGGAGCATAACCTCTATAAATCAAGCAGAGAACAACATCAAGGGCATCAAGTTGGATCAAAGAGATCATCTTCTTCATTTTGTCAAACACTTTTTCTGCATTTTTCACTTTGTATTTATTGCAAAATCTTCTTAGGTGAAGATGCATAGCATGAGTGGCTAAAATCTCCTTTATGGGATTGGTTGTAATCCATTCAATCCTGAAGTAACGCTGCTGTAAGTTTTTATGTGTGTAATAAGATTTGATAAGTTTTTGTATTTCCTTCTGCGTTTAATGCCTGAAAGTACTTGATCACTATTTTCTTGTTTTAAGTTCTCTCAAGTATGCTGGGAAGTGATTTTTGAAAGCAGATTTGAAAGAAATACTTGTTATGAGTAGGTGGCCAGGGATGGCATCTAACGCAATAAACGTCAAAGCAATCGATCGATAATGCTTGAATGATTTCAAGGTGATTGAGGGATCAGCGGTTTAAAATCATTCTTATGAATTTTGTAGTCGAGGGATCGATGCAAATTACTTTGATTGTGGCGTAGAAATTATCTTTTCAAATTACTTACATAAAAACTTAAGCAACTTACAGAAGGTGAGATGTGATGAAACCAATCCCTGTTTTACAAAACTGATTTCTCTCAAAAACCATTCATTGTTGTCTTTTGCAAATTTTACTTTCTGTTATTTATAATTTTTTTTATCAACATAATTCACAACAAATTAAAACAAAATCATCTGTCAACTCAATTCAAAACTAAGATTTTCATGCTAACACCTCCTCAGTGGAACGACATCTATACTATATTATAACCTCTGTGTTTAAACTTGGCACAACCATTCCATTGAGTTCATATTATGTAAACATGCAACGATACCCCTACTGTAGTAGTAAAATGTGTACACTTATTCATTAAATTGCATGCAATCACCAATCATTTTACTGGTACCAAACCGCATCGCCCATCTTGCAACACCTGGTCATTTTTACCATGACCGCGGTACACAACATATAAACATAAGGTGTTGCGAGCCGGCCAGATATTAAATCATGGCGGCTGTGATCTCAAGGACCACCGGGGTCACCTGCTCGTAAAGAGCCACCCCCCCCCCCACAAGAGTCGGCCACATGTAGCTCCCTGAAGCAATACATGGGCGGCTGCGTGACTTCACACCAAGTCACAGGGGAAAATACAACTTGCTCGTGCACCGAGCCACCCTCCCACTGGGTCGGCCGAGGGAACTCCCCTAATGTTCCAACAACGGCGGCTATGTAGTATGCCATGGATGCAAATGCAGATCATATGCATTTCTCACTCTATGCATCCTATATATGCCACTCAACATACATCATCATCGTCACCAACATCACCACAAGGTTTTTAATGGATTCAATCTTGTTGGTTATTCTCATTAATTTGAATCTTTGTGTGGCGTTCTCAATAGTTATCAATCACATCATTCAACTTTAATGTCATACAAGGATACAAATAATTCTCTATCAAAATCATTAGCATTCGTTATGCTTTCTCGGTGGACTTATATTTATCTAACCACACATATTCATCAAACAATTCATGCCACCACACCACACATCAAAATTTCTTCTAAATGCATTCAAAGCATGTTGCCAAACTTATCATCTACATCATACACCACATCATCATTTCTCATAACATTCAAGCAAGGCTAACATGCATGACAATACATACCACAATCAAATAACATTCAAATTCATGCATTTAAAACTTAAGACTCCTCTCCTACCTCAAGAGAAGAATTTCGATTGATAAGACGCTCCCGCCTCGTCGTTCGAAATAGGGCCTACATCAATATTTATGTAGAACCTCAATCAATCAACTACTCAAGTCATCAATTCAATTCTATTTAGTCATATTCATATCTATAATTTTACAACATGTTCTAGACATGTTGTAGATACCATTTTTATCCTTTACTAGGCTTCGAGAATTCCTTCCCATTAAACCACCATCATTAAGTTCAAGGGTTACAAGACAATCCTAGCCCCAAGGTTCACAAAACTCCATCTACTAATATTCATATTTCTCAATATCATACATTTCTTCATAACACATAATCTTAAATCAATATTAACTATTTTCCCCCAAATTTCAAAGTTAGGGTTTTCTCAAAACCCAAAAACTCTCATCAATACCTCATCAATCTTCACTTTCCACCATCAGTAATGTACCAACCACCATTATCTCCTCATAAATACTCACATTTATAACCACCCACCTTAGGGTTCAAGCATTCATTGCTCCTAATAAAGACCCATGTACATGCTTTACTCTCCCAACACATAATAACACATACCCATAGCCAAAACTCAACAAGAAAGTGAGTATAGCTTACCTCACACCCAAAACAAAGTGGGTTTTTAAGGGGAAGAGAAGGATGCACGAAAATAAGGAGAAGAAGAAGAAGAAAGCTTGAACCTCCTAGCTTGCCCAAGGATGAAAATGAGGGAGGAGGAGAGGGTTCACCACCATAGCTTAGGATTTGAGAGGAGGAAGAAGATGAGAAGAAGAAGGGAAGAAGAAAATAAAGAGAAGAAGAAGTGGAGTGTTTTTCCTATTTCATTCAGCATGCACACGAAAATAATAAGAGGAGAAATGGGTTTTTGATTTACTTTTATTTCCATTCAATAGAATTTCATCGTTTTGCAACTAAAAGGCTTTCCATTCGGGGTCAATACTTCATCTAAAAATTATTCCGAACACACATTCGAATTCCCAATATTATTCTTAACAGCCCTGACCAATATCATCTCAATCAGAGACACTTAGTCCGACACCCATATCTCAACCGGGCTTACTTTTAGCTTAACCGGTCTCCATAAATCACCAACAATTCCCAAAATTCTTAATTTAATTATTTTCAATATATTGGGACATTAAATAATTCATATTAGATTTGTCAATATTGATTTTCCTTAATTAATCCTCTATTTTAAAATTTTGGGATGTTACAATCCACCCCTCCAAAAAGAAAATTTCGTCCTCCAGATTTAACTTACCAGATTCGAACACGTCGGGATACTATTCTCTGATGTCGTCCTCACGTTCCCATGTAAAGGTCTCCACATTTCCATGTTTCCAAGCGACCTTCACCAAGGGTACCAACTTGTTCCGCAATTTTTTCACAGAATGCTCGACGATGCGAACAGAAATAGGAGGAATAGATAAATCATCTCGTATATCAATCTCGTCCATAGGAATCACGTGTAGGGGATCATGGACATATTTTCTCAACTGCGACATGTGGAACACGTTGTGTAGATTAGCAAGATGCGGAGGGAGTGCTATCCGGTAAGCAACGTCGCCAATCCGCTCCAATACCTCATAAGGTCCAATAAATCTAGCGCTTAACTTTCTACTTTTCAACGCCCTTCCAATTCCTTTATCGCGTGAGACCTTCAAGAATACATGATCACCAACTTGAAACTCAAGTGGTTTATGCCTCTTGTCATAATAACTCTTCTGCCTATCTTGAGTAATCTTCATATTCTCTTGTATCTTCTTAATTTGCTCCGTAGTCTCTTGAATGATCTCCGGCCCTAAGGCCAAGTTCTCTCCAACTTCAAGCCAACACAAAGGAGTTCTACACTTCCTTCCATACAATGCCTCATATGGTGCCATGCCAATACTAGAATGAAAGCTATTGTTGTATGTGAATTTAATCAATGGTAGGAATCACTCCCAACATCCACCATGTTCAAGAACATAAGCTCTCAACAAATCTTCAAGACTTTGTATCGTCCTCTCAGATTGTCCATCGGTTTGAGGATGATATGTGGAACTAAGTTTCAACTTAGAACCCAACTCATTATGTAAACTTCCCCAAAATTGAGAAGTAAACCGAGTATCACGGTCAGATATGATGCTAGACGGCACACCATGCAACCTAACAATCTCCTTTATATATATTTGTGCCAATTTCTTCAAAGAACTCTTCATATTTATGGGCAAGAAATGAGTACACTTCGTTAACCGATCCACAATAACCCATATGGCATCGTTTCCAACACGAGTTCTGGGTAATCCAAAAACAAAATCCGTAGCTATACTATCCCATTTCCAAACAGGGATCTCCAATGGTCTCAAACAACCAGATGGTCTTTGATGTTCGACTTTAGCTTTCTGACAAACAAGGCAAGATGCCACAAAGTTCGCCATATCGCGCTTCATGCCAGGCCACCAAAAATTCTTCTTCAAATCTTGATACATCTTGGTAGAACTAGGATGAATGCTCAATACACTTTTGTAAGCTTCCTTAAGTACACATTTTCTTACATCACCACTTGAGGGAACATAAATTTGGCCCTTCACACGCCAAATGCCATCTTGACCTTCTACTAAGAACAAATTCTTCCTTTTCTCTTGGGTTTTCTTCATCTCAATTAAATACTCGTCATTCGGTTACTGTACCTTCACATACTCAAGGAATTCATTTGTGACTTTCAACATTTCTAGTGACATTTTCTTAGAATTATAAGTCTCCACACCTACATTCAAATCTCTAAACTGTTCAATCAACTCTATCTCCTTCGCCATCATCATAGAGATATACAACGACTTCCGACTTAAAGCATCGGCAGCCACGTTAGCCTTTCCGGGATGATACCTCAATTCGAACTCTTAATCCTTCAGAAATTCCATCCATCGTCTTTGGCGCATATTCAATTCCTTCTGGTCAAACAAGTACTTCAGGCTCTTATGGTCACTAAAGACCACAAACTTGGAGCTATATAAGTAGTGTCGCCATAACTTCAGAGCAAACACCACCGCCGCCAATTCAAGATCATGTGTGGGATAATTAACCCCATGTGGTCGCAATTGTCTTGACGCATAGGCTATCACACACTCCTTTTGCATCAACACACAACCAAGACCAAGTTTAGATGCATCACAATACACTACAAATTCATCCGTCAGATCAGGCAATGCTAACACCGGTGCGGTAGTAAGCCTCAATTTTAATTCCTAGAAACTCTCTTCACACTCACGAGTCCACACAAAAGATTGATTCTTCTGAGTCAACTTTATTAGTGGTAAAGCCAAATGGGAAAACCCTTCAATGAACCTCCGGTAGTAACCGGCAAGACCAAGAAAACTTCTTATCTCTGTCACAGACGTCGGTCTTGCCCAAGCCATTACAGCTTCAACTTTCGATCTATCAACAGCAACTCCATCTTTTGAGATAACATGTCCAAGAAATTGGACTTCAGACAGCCAAAATTCACACTTGGAGAGCTTCACATACAACTCTTTCTCACGAAGAATAGTCAATACAAGACGAGGATGTCCTTCATGCTCTTCATGACTCTTGGAGTACACCAAAATATCATCGATAAACACCGCAATGAATTGATCAAGATATTCATGAAAGATGCGATTCATGTAACTCATGAAAATCACAGGAGCATTCGTCACTCCAAATGGCATCACCACGTACTCATAGTGTCCATATCACGTTCGAAAAGCAGTTTTCGGGATATCCTTGGCCTTCACTCGAATTTGGTGATATCCAGAACGCAAATCGATCTTTGAAAACACAACAGCACCCTTCAATTAATCCAAAAGATCGTCAATACGTGGAAGAGGGTATTTATTCTTAATGGTTAGTTTGTTGAGTTGGCGATAATTAACACACAATCTCATACTTTCGTCCTTCTTTTTGACCAATAACACAGGAGCACCCCAAGGAGACACACTTGGGCAAATAAACTCCCGTTCGAGCAATTCTTCCACTTGTTTCTTTAATTCCATCAACTCCATATTAGATATCCTATAAGGAGCTCTAGAAACAGGCTCAGCGCCAGGAATAAGATCGATAGCAAATTCCACTTCTCATGGAGGAGGTAATCTGGGAATCTCTTCTAGAAACACATCGGGAAACTCCGAAACAATAGGAATTCCACCAGATTGGGAAACACCACTCCCATCAACCAAGAAAAACATCATAAGAAGCTGAGAGATACCTTGTACATCAAAATCTTCAGCATTGGAAGTCGGGAAGATCACCGCCTTGCTATGACAATCAACCAAAACCTTGTTAGCGGATAACCAATCCATGCCTAGAATAATATCCAAATTCTTCATAGGCAAGCATACGAGGGATACAACAAATTTCCTACCCTCAAGGTCCATCTCGACATTCTCACATCGAGTCACCGATCTTAAGCAAGTATCGGTCGGTGTAGTCACTAATATAGAACCTTTCATCATACACACAGGCACCTGCAAGCGCCTCACACAATCTTCAGAAATAAATGAGTGCGTAGCACCAGAATCATAAATAATATGCACCGAAAGGCCAAGAATTTCACACTCACCACGGATAAGATCTTCAGCTTGAGTAGCTTCTTCACCAGTAACTGTAAATACTCTACCTGCAGCTTGCAGTTGATCACCGCCATTACGGTTTCAATTTCTTCCACCACGGCCATTACCTCGACCATTTCTTCCACCATTGTGATTTCCACCACGGCCACCATTACGACCACCATTTTGACCTTGACCATTTCCATGACCACGGCCACCAAAGTCACCACGGTTGGCGCCATAATATGCACGATTAGGAGTGTCAACATTTGTACCTCTTGCATTCAATGGGCAATTGGGACGAATATGCCCGGGTTGGTTGCATTGGAAGCATACAACATCGTCACGAGGACAATCACGTGCCAAATGGTTGGCACCACATTTGTAGCAAGTTAAGCCTTGGGCATTTCCACGGCCTTGGTTACCACCACCATAACTGCCTCTAGGAGCACCACGTCCTCTAGCGTTTGAGGACCTACCACAAAAGAATTTCTTATTAAAGTGCCCTTGTTTCTTGAAACTAGAATATTGGCCTTTTAACTTAGGCTCATGCTTTCCCTGTCTTGAAGGAACCACATCATCTTCTTCATAAATTTGACACTTATTCACAAGCGTCAGAAAACTCCTTATCTCTTGATGTCGGATAGCCCGCTTGATCTCGGGCCGCAGTCCATTCTCAAACTTCACGCATTTGGAAGCTTCAGTACCCTCTTACTGAGAGGGTAGATAAAATGCACATAGTTCTTCAAATTTAGAGGCATACTCCTCCACAATCATACCACCTTGCTTAAGCTCCATGAACTCAAGCTCCTTCTTGCTTCTATAGCTGTCCGGAAAGTACTTCTTCAAGAATTCCTCCTTGAAGTTTTCCCAAACCAAGGGAACATCAGCAGATATCATGCGTCCTCTAGTAAGACGCCACCACGATTCGGCTTTATCGCGGATCATAAAGACCGCATACTCCACCTTTTGCGCCTCAGAGCATTCGAAGCTAGCATAGATTCTCTCTAAATCATTAACCCAAGCATACGCATCTTCGGGCTTATAACCTCCATGGAATTCAGAAGGTTTCCTCTTGAGAAATAAATCAAGACCTTGGGCACCTTGTCCTACATTCAGCTGGCCTTGTCTTCCCAAGAGATCGGTGAATCGATTCAAGGCGTTTGCCATAGCAGCAGCCTCACGATTTTGTCTACTAGCCATATCTTATACCTATACATTAAAACATGGCTCACACATAAGTACACTAGACCAAACAATAACTGATGCTAAAATCTCGAGCCATTAACTTGATGCTAAAATCCCGAGCCATTAACTTGGTGCTGAAAAACTTAGTAAAACAAAATATGACTCTCGGATTTATACTTATGGCAAGCACACCAGTCGTTAAAATTGTAGAATATTTGATCGTCCCACAGGGATTGTGGTAAGTACCTTAATCTTGGACTAGTACAAGCTGAACCAACATGAAATACAGGTAGTTCATTCGGTTTTTATGATTTTAATGTTTTCTAGTTGTTTTTGGTATTTTCAGAAATAGAGTTAAGATGAATGTGAAAAGTGATTAAAAGAAAACAGGTCAGGATTGCTTCGGCTCACAATTTCCTCAAGAAACATGCAATTAAAGTATAATCGAACTTCACAATCTAGAGGACAATCCGCTTGTGGTTATTCCCTAATTCCTTAGGTGAAAAACACTAATCCTTAAGCAATGAACCTTAATTCCTTAAGTGCTCGATTAACCTAAGAATCTAATGTGAAATTGGAGGTTGAACTCTAACTATTCACCTAAATTGATTAGGCCTGAACTAGTTAGAAAGCTGGAAGTTACCTAAGCTTCAACCATGATTCCTCACTAGCGAAGTTCTTCATCAGTTCTGGATTTGTCAATCCAGCAATTCTGCTCCACTCCTCAGCTTGTTCGCCTCAGGATCTAGAAGCCGATCTCCTTGCTCACAGCTTCAAGACTCCATTGCTAACCTTCGCAATCCCAACCTTATGGATTTAGAACTCCAATGACTTCGGTTCCATCGAAGGATTGTGGAACGTCATGGAGGAGAGGATTTAGAGAGAGAAAAATGTGTAGTGAGATGTTCGAAGTGTTTAATGAATGTTCTCTATTCTGTTATTTCGTATCTGTGTATGTGTGTGTTTTTCTTACAGAATATGTACAACCTATATATACTTAACTGATAACTTAGAAAACTTAAGTTATCGTCTAAACTAACTAATTACATAGCTTATAGAGTAACTAACTAATTACAGATCAGCTCCTAACAGATTCCAGCTCATCCCTAGCTGGTTACAGCACAGCACCAGCTAATAACAGCTCACAACTTAAGTTACTAAGGTGCAGTAGGAGGGATAGCAGCATGAAACTACATCGGTGTCGAGTGTGTTATTGGAGGAAAGGAACAATGTTTAAGTTACTGCCTCTATGCTTCAGAAAACTGGATTATCGCTTGAGCTAATTTAAACTCTCGCTTAAGCGAGTTCGGATTTGTACTGCAGTGTTGTTTTCTCGCTTAAGCGCTATGGCGAAGCTTGGGCGAGTTCGGTTCTTTGAAGTTACTCTTGAACGAGGTCGGCTCTTGCTAGAGCGGATTGATAAATGAATCAACGTTCTAAAGTTGACGCTCGGGTTCTCATGCAGTATCTGATTCCCTGTTCTCTTTTGGAGTCGGTCTCTTGGGAGTCTTTTCAAGTCGGCTTTTGTTAATTCCTTTCGGTCAACCCTTTGAAGTCTCAGCCAATCGGTCTTGTGAACTTCTTTCAGTCGGATTTATGAATTCTCACTCGGCTTTATAAATTCTTGCTCGGCTTTTGGTAATTCTTCACTCGGATTTGTCCTTTTCTCTCGAGTACGTCCTGTTCCTGCACCAAAAATCAACTAATTGCCTAACATTTGTATGCTGGCTACTTATTAAATTTATAAATAGTAATAAACTCTTAATTTATTAATTTTTTAACCATTCTCTTCTATAAATAAAACACTTTTGCAATATTTACATAATTTATAAATTATTATCAATTAATTGAATAATAAGGCTAAACTAACCACTTACACAACGAATTAATTCCAATAAAAGGTAGAATAATTAAGTCTTTTCAAGACTTATCACATCCCCAAACTTAAAACTTTGCTTGTCCTCAAGCAATTATTCAGATTAATTAACTAACAAGCTGTTATCTAACACAATCAACCTTTCCTTAACTTAGTTCATGCTATAATTATTGAATACCGATCATGCTTTCTTCTCGCAATTTCTAAAAGTATAACAACTTACACCTCCTTTGGGAGACAAGCTGCTGATGCTTTCCTCTCTGGTCGGTGTTTAACTCTTCTCTCGGTGTATAGGGTAAATAAATTGCACTCATCACCTACATACTTGTTAGATAAACATAGGCTTGCAACAGTTCTACACGTCATGCCATATGCCAACATAATCAGATCAGTAAGGGCTTTTTTAAGCTTATAATGAGGCTGGGCTACAGGCTCAATTATTGTTTTCCAAGTAAGTGTTAGGTTACAGGATGTATCCACTGATGCCTTGACTCAATTTTTAGCTTAATTGCCTCTTCCTTAGCAAGCTCCATTATTTTCCGAGTGAAAGTTAACTTAACACTTTTGGTGCTTTGCACCTTCTTTTTCTTTTTAGTCCTTCGGACTTTTCCTTTTCTTTTCTTCTTTTCCATCTTTTTCCTGATCACATATTTTTTTTTAAATCGGTGTATTTCTTCCAATTGGTGCTTTGCACCTTTTTCCTCTTTCTGGCTTTGTTACTTTTTCTCTCGGCTTTTCCTTTCTTCCTTTCATTTGTCAAGATACTCACCCATAATTTAGGTCGGAGTGTGTCCTGAATTACTGTTAGGCACACTCTTCATCCCCAAACTTAAAACTTGCTAGTCCCTAGCAATAAGAAAGAATCGAGTAACTTACCAATGGAACATCCAGGGGTAACTTAGTCAGGTTTTTCTAGATATATGAGCTTGTAACGTTGGGTGAATAAACAGAATAAAAGGGTCTCAGGCTCAAATTTTGGGGTCAAAGGATAATTAAATATATTAGGAAGGTTATTTTTTTTTTGGCCCTGGCTAAATTAACAAAGAAGGCCTTCATCATTTCCGATTGGTTGGCATACAAACAGTTAGCAAGTACTGAAGCAAATTCTGTCTCACTAACTAGCATGCAAGTTCACTCGGAAAAGAATAAAACAGGCTCAAAAGCTATGAATATAATAGTTAATCAGCCAGTCATGTCCCCAAACTTAATGTAAGATCATACATTCAGATTGCTAACTAGCATACCGAGTAAACAATTAATTAATGATGAAAACTAGTTATGGGCAGATATGATGAGTTAAACAAAACCGATCAATTAATTTATCCGACTAGGCTTAAGAATTAGCAGCTTTTAAATTATTAAGATGGATTGAAAGAAAGAATAAACATAATTTAGCAATTAATGAGTCAGAATATTAATCAAGGAAGGAGTCGGAAAGATACTTCCCTTTTTACCTGAGTGGCTGTGGATGGGAAACACGTAGTCGAATTGGGACGCATGGATTTTACCAATACATAAAAAAAACGAATAAAACAAACAAATTTAATAAGGAAAGAGAGTTTCATTACAAATCAAATAAAAGCACATTCATTGTTCAGGAAACAGTTTAGAATAATATCAAGTTAATTACATAAAAACATCATAATAACACGTAGTAGCAACTCAAGCATCCTGATCTTCATTCTCTTTGTCCTGCTCTGAAGGTGGTGAGAGGTCAGCTGCTTGGGATACGTCCTGTGAGGGAATATTGAATCCAATGGAAGCTAACCACGTATTTCTATCAGGTGGGGCTCCCATTTCAGCCGTGTGCTCAACCCTCAGTTTTGTGGCAATCTTTCTGAGCATGAGATCGTGGTTCAAAACCCGATCATAAATTCCAAGTTGTATCTTCTTTATGACCTGTAATTCCTGCAACACTACAGAAATGTCAGAAGAAGAAGAAAAACCAGCTCCTGCAGATTGCTTGGGACACTCGGACTCCTTGGTTGTAAACTTTACAACATGATCTTCAGCAGCTTTAACACTTTCAACTTCAGGCAATTCATTCCTCTCCACTGCAGGGGATGCATTCCTTTGAACTAGAGGAGGTACATTCCTTTTAGCTTGACTTTGACTGGGCACATGTTCAGAAGAATCAGATATACTTATGGTTGCTACTTCCCTTTCGTTATCTATTTGCTTTCTTCTCACACTTCCTTCTGCAAAATTTGGTCTAGGTTTTTGCAGGAGTCTCTGTGATCTTCTTTTCATGGTTAATGTTAAAAGAATGCTGATAAACAACCTAAATAAAAAATAAAACCAGAAATCCGAAAGAAACACAGCAATCCAAAACTGTGAGATGCATGGCTTATGAACAGTGGAAAAATAATAACAATGAAACAAGAAGATAATAAACACGAACTTAGAAGTGCACAAAATAAGTGAAAGAAGTGGAAAGATAGTACTTTTCTTAGAAACCAGAAAATGTCTTTTCATCTTCAGCCCAAGTTCAGCATAGGTACTTAGGGTTTGGAAGTTGAAAGGTTTTTTATACTGTTGAATTCATTTTCCAAGAAACGCGTAAATGTGTTCCAGCTTTATTTATTACTTTAGTATCATTATAATATATATATTATTGTTATTTATTATTTATTATTTTCTTTTAATACACTCATATACTGGATAGGTAGAAGATCGAGTAAGAGTGGAAAGTGATGCCAAGTGGACACAAGAGAATGGAAGATGAATAAATGAACAAACGATAAGAAAGAATGGGAGAATGAAAACTATAAGTAAATGAACGAGTGAGTAAAAGAATGAATGCGTGAAAGATTCGTGAATGAATACAGGATCCCGAGTGAATGAAACACTGAATGGAAAAGATCCTGAATGAATAAAGGATGAATGGATATAAGAACGAGTGAAAGAATGGATGAATGAAATAGAGCGTATGAGAGATGAGTGAACAACTTTAGTGAAATACGAGTGAATAGAAAAGCGAATGGTAGAAAGAACAAATGAAAGTAATATCGAGTGAACGAAATGAAACAAAGAATGGAAGACTGTAAAGGAAGAGATTGCGTAAATGAGTGAAAAGAGTGAAACGATAATGACCGAATGAGTATGGAGAAAGATACCGAGTGATAGAGATCTTATTGGGTCATAAAATAAAACATCAACAAGCATCATTATTCATCAAATTACATCATTGGGTCATAAATGAAAATTGGTCATACACCAAGATCCAATTTTCCTTTATGACCACCAAAATCATCTATCACCACTCTAGATATCAAAATAAACATCAATATACAGACATGCTATACAAAATCTAGACCTCGCCGGCCAAGGCACTTCCTACACCACTATTTACCCCCTCAAGCAAAATGTACTTCAAAATGTCAACCCCTTCCCATGAGTACCCTGCATCACAACTCTAAAAATAGACAACATGGGAGAGTGAGTCCATATTCCAAAGGTATGAATATGAACACCATGTGATTATGTATATATGCATCCAAACATGTATACTTTGCACATTCATAACATACACTATGCCATATACCACCACAATTCCATCATGCAATTATCATAAATAACAACACAATTCCAAACAAAATACACAAGCACATACATAATCACGTTCCTCGACAATTGGACTATCACACAACCATTATTTGGTACTCATATCTTTTATGTTGTCTTAAAATATATTTTTACATCCTCATCACATCCATCATCATATCTCATCATCTCCGACATACTTCCTCGCTATATGCAAATGCTCTTAAGCTAATGCATATACACAAAGGAATATTTCAACAATTGCAGATCTGACTGTGGGATTACAACACCGAATGTGGGATTCAAGCATGGTCATCCAACCATACCCCTACTGCAGTAGTAAAATATGTACACCTATTCATTAAATTGCATGCAATCACCAATCGTTTTACTGGTACCAAACCGCATCGCCCATCTTGCAACACCTGGTCATTTTCACCATGACCGCGGTACACAACATATGAACATAAGGTGTTACGGGCCGGCCAGATATTAAATCGTGGCGTCTGTGATCTTAAGGACCACCAGGGTCACCTGCTCGTAAAGAGACAGCCCCCATAAGGGTTGGCCACATGTAGCTCCCCGAAGCAATACATGGGCGGCTTCGTGACTTCACACCAAGTCACAGGGGAAAATACAACTTGCTCGTGCACCGAGCCATCCTCCCACTGGGTCGGCCAAGGGAACTCCCTTAATGTTCCAACAACGGCGGATATGCAGTATGCCATGGATGCAAATGCAGATCATATGCATTTCTCACTCTATGCATCCTATATATGCCACTCAACATACATCATCATCGTCACCAACATCACCACAAGGTTTTTAATCGATTCAATCTTGTTGGTTATTCTCATTAATTTGAATCTTTGTGTGGCGTTCTCAATAGTTATCAATCACATCATTCAACTTTAATGTCATACAAGGATACAAATAATTCTCTATCAAAATCATTAGCATTCGTTATGCTTTCTCAGTGGACTTATATTTATCTAACCACACATATTCATCAAACAATTCATGCCACCACACCACACATCAAAATTTCTTCTAAATGCATTCAAAGCATGTTGCCAAACTTATCATCTACATCATACACCACATCATCATTTCTTATAACATTCAAGCAAGGCTAACATGCATGACAATAGATACCACAATCAAATAACATTCAAATTCATGCATTTAGAACTTAAGACTCCTCTCCTACCTCAAGAGAAGAATTTTGATTGATAAGACGCTCCCGCCTCGTCGTTTGGAATAGGCCCTACATCAATATTTATGTAAAACATCAATCAATCAACTACTCAAGTCATCAATTCAATTCTATTTAGTCATATTCATATCTATAATTTCACAACATGTGCTAGACATGTTGTAGATACCATTTTTATCCTTTATTAGGCTTCGAGAATTCCTTCCCATTAAACCACCATCATTAAGTTCAAGGGTTACAAGACAATCCTAGCCCCAAGGTTCACAAAACTCCATCTACTAATATTCATATTTCTCAATATCATACATTTCTTCATAACACATAATCTTAAATCAATATTAACTATTTTCCCCAAATTTCAAAGTTAGGGTTTTCTCAAAACCCAAAAACTCTCATCAATACCTCATCAATCTTCACTTTCCACCATCATTAATGTACCAACCACCATTATCTCCTCATAAATACTCACATTTATAACCACCCACCTTAGGGTTCAAGCATTCATTGCTCCTAATAAATACCCATGTACATGCTTTACTCTCCCAACACATAATGACACATACCCATAGCCAAAACTCAACAAGAAAGTGAGTATAGCTTACCTCACACCCAAAACAAAGTGGGTTTTCAAGGCGAAAAGAAGGATGCAGGAAAATAAGGAGAAGAAGAAGGAGAAAGCTTCAACCTCCTAGCTTGCCCAAGGACGAAAATGAGGGAGGAGGAGAGGGTTCACCACCTTAGCTTAGGATTTGAGAGGAGGAAGAAGATAAGAAGAAGAAGGGAAGAAGAAAATAAAGAGAAGAAGAAGTGAAGTGTTTTTCCTATTTCATTCAGCATGCACACGAAAATAATAAGAGGAGAAATAGGTTTTTGATTTACTTTTTATTTCCATTCATTAGAATTTCATCGTTTTGCCACTAACAGGCTCTCCATTCGGGCTCAATACTTCATCTAAAAATTATTCCGAACACACATTCAGATTCCCAATATTATTCTTAACAACCCTAACCAATATCATCTCAATCAGAGACACTTGGTCTGACACCCATATCTCAACTAGGCTTACTTTCAGCTTAACTGGTCTCCATAAATCACCAAGAATTCCCAAAATTCTTAATTTAATTATTTTCAATATATTGGGACATTAAATAATTCATATTAGATTTGTCAATATTTTTTTTCCTTAATTAATCCTCTATTTTAAAATTTTGGAATGTTACATCTAGTATCATCCTACAACATGTTGGTATTACACCAGCTATTGCTGTAGGAACTGAGGTAAAAGTTACAAGCATCCATCAATGAATGGCTTGTATGGTTATAGGTGTTGAAGCTTTTATTACACTTCCTGGATGTTTGGGTACTTTTGAGGAAATATTTTGCATTACATCATGGTGTAGCATGAACCTTCATAAAAAGTCATTAGGATTGTTAAATATTAATGGTTTTTATGACAGTTTGTTAATTTTTTTATATAAAACTGTGGAACAGGGCCTTATAACTCAAGATGATTGATCATTCATTCATGCTTCCTCAAATGCGGATGAATTGATTGATATTTTACAGAGCTTTTTACCCCAACCTCAACCCCTCTTAAAGCAAGATAAGGATCACACATATAAGCGTAAGAATCCAGAACCAGACACCACCCTTAGGTTATAACTTCTTTCTCACCTTTATCTATATTAAAAAATTAAAAAATTAAAAAAAGAGACTATGAAAATCACATAAGACACTGAGGACAATGTCTTGAATAAGTATGGGGGGTTTGAGTTATATATATATATATATATTATCTTTTTATGAGGGATAGACAGAGTAAAGATTAATTTGTGAAAGTTGCATCTAAAGTCATAAAGATGCATCTTTGAGAACCAAAGTCTTGAGACGTATCCTTCACTATAAAGTTTCAGTATCACTTTTGTTTAATTTTTTTGTTTTAAAATAAAAAATAAATTTTTTTTATGTCATGAGTGCTTTTGTTGGGATGGGCTGAGTAAAGAGTCTAAACTCTTGAGACGCATCCTCGTAACATATCTCACTCGGATAACCATAACCGTTTCATCTTCTTTATCAATTTTTTAAAAGAAATAAAAAACAAAAAACACACAAACACAGGGCCACTATTTTTGCTTTAGTGTCGAGTATTCTTTACCTTTATCTTCACCACAATCATTTCCATTCAACATCGAGCATTCTACAACCATGAACATCATCTTCATCATTCTCCAACTACCACACTTTGCCTTCATCCTTTTCTTTCAGATTGGAGCCACACCTCACCACTAGTCAATCATTATGTTCTTTATTTTCTCTTAATGGATGAGATAGCAGAGTCTTTCTATAGGCATACGAATGAATTAAGATGTATGTTATTGCTCTTGATGCTACTCATGGTTGTGTTGATGATATTTTTCTTTTGGGTTCTAACACAAGTCCCATGAAACTGGGTTATATGACACAATTAAATTGTTTAGTTATACTAATCATTTCACATACAATTGAACTGACCAATTTGTTGTAGGTATCTTCGTTACTAAGTGCCCTTGAAAAAAAAAGTACTGAGCAAAAAGCATAAGGAACAAGATCCTGGCACCAATATTTGGTTATGATTTATTTTTCCTTCTTTGTTTCATGTTTAGAAAAAAATCACCATTTCTAGTTTTTTATTTTAAATTCTACATGCTTTTCACTGATTTTTTTTAATTTGTCTAAGTAATGAGTAATTACATCACCCTTGTCCAATATTTCATGACATGTTGTGAATAATTTCCTTACATATTAATTCAATAAGTTGTTTGTGAAGATCAAATTGTATATGAATTTTGATTGATTTACTACCCTCGGTGAGATTTTGAGCTTAATTGGATGGACCAGATTATGCCATCTTTCTTTTATTTTTGATTAACCTTTATTTATTAGTATTCTAGAACTTGACTTGTTTTTTTTATGTATTATGTTCCATATGCATGCTTTGATGTGATTAAGGCCATTTTTATTTTAACAAAACACTAGCCATATGCCTTACCTTGCATATTTTCCATTGTTACCCATGTTTTTCTTGATTCAGCCACATAATTAGCCAATAGCCAAAAAAATGATCACCTTTGCTTAGGAATTGATTAGGAGTTTTGGAATTAGTATGAATAAAGGTTCTTGATGATTGTGGAAATGTACCTAAGATATGTATATTGTTGTTTCATTGTTCAAAAAGAAAATAAAAAAATAAAAAGGAAATGTTAAGAAAAAGAAGAAGAAGAAAAATAAGAAGTGGTGAATATATGTATGAAAATAATTAGGAGGATTTATTCTCATGTTTTATCCTCTATCATGTTTCATTTTGCTAAGTATTGAGTTTCAAAATGTTCTTCCACAATCACTGAATCACTTACTCCATTGCTCTTTTTCAACCCTAAGTTTAGCCATACTATTTCATTTTATCCACCCTATATCACCTTGACCCCATTACAACCTTAATAAAGTCTATTTGATCTCTACATGCATATGTGTTCAAATATGGAAATTAGAAATTTGTCAAGCCTATGGTAGTGATAATTTATTTGGGTGATTTCTGAGAGCATACACAAACTCAAACAATTAAAATATAGAGAGCATGAAGAGAACATCTATCACATTTTCATCCACCTTTTGGTTTGATCACTCAATTTGTGTAGCTAGTATGTAATGCGTCTTATTCACACTTATCATGACTTCTTGATATAAAGGATGATGTGTATTACTTATTATTTTAGACTTCAAAAAAAGTCAAAAATCAATTTTAAAAAAAAACTTTTTTTTGTTGTTTCTTATTTTAGTTTTTGGTTCGGTTTTGCCCTGGAGTGCAAAAGCTTAAGTGTGGGGGAATTTGATAAATCAATTTTAATACATTTTTTATAGTTTTACACTTGGGGTTATTATATAATTACTATGTTTAATAATAGTATTTTAATTAAGTTTTATGTTGTTTAGTTAAATTGAAGTATTATGTATATATGTTTTAATTTTCATTTTTTGTATGTATCTTGAGTATCTTACCTTGTTTAGGCCATAACTTGGGCTTTTGTGATCCAAATGTGCTAATCTTGGAGCTCATGGAAAGCAAAGACAGAGCCCTACATCAGGATGATCATATTTGATTATTTTGCATCTGAAAAAATGAATAAATGGAGTTTGAATCAATCAGCCTTCATGTGTCCCACTAGCATTGACATAGTTCACCAAAATACACATATTTGGAGCTATAGATGTCTAAATGACCTCATTCTTGTGCAAATTCTCAATAAGACAAAGATCTACAACTTTCATGTTGAAGATTTTGTGAAATTAGGCCATCTAAATGGTCATATTTGACTCGCAAAGTGGAAAAGATAAAGAAGAGAATGAATTTCAACACCTACCATTATCTTCTTATGAATTATTGTAATTTCAAGCCCACAAATGTTGAAAAAATACATTAATGATCAAAAAAAGAATGTATAGTGTCATGATACCTTGCCTATAAATAGATGCTTGAAGTTGTAAGGAAAATACACAAGAGATACATAAGAAATACATGCTTTAGTTTTCATTATATTTCTATATCTTTGCTTTAGTTTCTTAAGTTTTAGTTCCTTCTCTTGCTTTATTTCTTTGTTCTATATACCATCCCTCAAGTTATAGTTTTCATTTCCCTTCCTCAATATCAAGTAAGTTAATTTTATTATTTGTTATTTACTTTTATAATCAAAGTTATAGTTAATTTAATATTATCTTTCATTGTTAAATATTATAATGGAAGCTTAATCTTTTAAAATTAACTCAAGGAATTTAATTTTTCTTTATGTTAACTTTGAGTTCTTGCTCTTAATATTTTGATTGAAGATAATTACTTTTCTTTGTTTCTCAAATACTTTTGATGGTAGATTATTTAAGTATATAACCGATTGGTATATAATTAAACAATCTATAATCTAAAATGATGTTGGTTGTTTAATTAATAATCAATTTGAGAAAAAAGATTAAGTCACAAAATAAGAGATTACTATTTAGTTTCTTAACTCAATCAAATTATGGTTTTAAATTTATTTTAGTAATTAATAAGAATATATTGATTGATTATTCTTATTTGTTCATTAATTCAATTCTAGAAGATTTTCTAGAATATAATCATTTAGGGATTCCAAATGATTCAAGGTTGAGAAATTAATTATATTTAATAATATTTGTGATCAATGATTAGTTAACTAAAAGTTTATTAATTCCTTAGAGGCATAAAGAATATAGAGGCAGATAAGTCGCATCAAGAGGTAAAACTGGCTCTAGATTTGGGGCGGTAAAACCTCACTGAGGCTGAGTCAAATCATCGCCAAGAGCGTTCGGAGTTGGAGGAGAAAATTGAAGTGTTAAGGTTCGAGGTTGTAGAAAAGTTTATTGCCAGGTTTAAGAGGTGTCGGGAGCAGGTGACAATTATGAACCATTCTTTACTTATCTCTTGGGAGGGGTTTGATCCTTTCAAGGAGGTAGTGGATAGGAGGATCATGGATCTTTTTGAGATGGATGAAGAGGTTCTCACTATAAATCCCCCACCTGCCCCGCCCGATAGTCAACATGAAGCTACCCTTCCCTTGAGGCTAAAGTCACTTCCTCTGAAACTGCTACACTACTACTCCTGTCACCTAGTCATTTGTCTTTGTGATTTCTTGTGGTTTTTGAAGAATGTAACGTTTATTTTGTAATGAAGGTTCTGTTAATAAAAACCTTGTACCTTTGTTGTTTGATCTTCAACATCAGTTGTCTATATTTTGTAATATTCTAAATTATTTGTGCATAGTCGGTTTATTGCTTGAATACTTACTTAGAAAGAATTGTTATAAAAGGGATGATCGTTACCCCCAGGTGAGCGAATTCTCACTCAGATTTTTAGGACATAGCATAATTCGTAATACGGTTTGCCGTTACCCCTGGGTGAGCAAATTCCCCCTCGGGTTTTTAGGACATTATATCATTCATAATATGGTTTGTTGTTACCCTCGAGTAAGCGAATTCTCACTCATGTTTTTAAGACTTAACGTAATTCATAACACGATTTGTCGTTACCCCCGGGTGAGAAAATTCTCACTTTAGTTTTTAGGACTTAACGTAATTCGTAATACTATTTGCTGTTACCCCTGGGTGAGCGAATTCTCACTCTGGTTTTTAGAACTTAATGTAATTCGTAATACAGTTTGTCATTATCCCCGGGTAAGCAAATTCTCACTCGGGTTTTTAGGACTTAATGTAATTTGTAATACGGTTTATCGGTATCCCCGGGTGAGCAAATTCCCACTCGAGTTTTTAAGGACTTAACATAATTTATAATACAGTTTCTCGTTACCCCCGGGTGAGCGCATTCTAACTCAGGTTTTTAGGACTTGACGTAATATTGACGCTGAATGGATGTGACAGAATACTTCTCATTTTATTGATGTCTATGTGGGCCTCGTTAAAACATCCTGAGAGAAAAACCTGCAACATCCCCTTATTGACTTCATATATTTAACCCGGGGTTGGGTAAAATTGGAATAAATTTTTTGTGTTAGGGATGCCCCCGACAACAAACGGTGGAAACATAAGAGCTACGTCACTCTAAGCCCCTCAAAACCTTTTAGCTCTGGTAATCGATTACATGTAATCGATTACATGTAATCGATTACTAGACTAATAGAATAATGCTAATAGACTACAGGGGATAGTAATTGATTAAATTGAACATGGTAATTGATTACACCAAGCTGATAATCGATTACAAGAATCACAGAATGTATCTAATCAATTATAGAATAGGTTGTAATCGATTACTAGGATCACAAGCTAATCGATGACAACGAGTGCTGTAATTCATTACACCATATCAGAGTGCAGAAATTCTATAGAATTTGATGCTTGGACTAACTTTTGGACTCCCTGACTTATTGATTTCAACACCAAATGACACAAAAATTAAACACGAGCATGACTACACTATTTAAGACCTACCGGGATTGATCGTATTAAAAAATTCCTAAAAACGAATGAGATATTCAGCAGAGTGCATTTGGACCATTTCTAAGCTATTATGCTTTACAGTACCACTCCAATCCCATTCTATTGGAGTCAAAGCACCACAAACACATTTCATATATGGCATATAAGATGTACAAAAGGTACGGAGGTCCTACAACCTCACATATTCAATTATCACCTATCTAGTTGCTTAACTCCACCTAATCAGCATAGTTTTACCATAAAAAAATATCACAACCTGCCAATATCAAGACTAGGATGCAACCATCACTATATCCACATTGACCTTAACATTTGGCAAACCAAATTGAACACCTCAAATCCATGCTTGACTATAATTAACATTCACAACACTAAGTCCTACAATATGCATATATATATCTATAATCTAGATCATCATTTCACTTTCTAAATCTATCAAACTTCATACTTCATCACACAAGTAGTGGGGTGAGTACCACTTAAAGCAGTAAATAGAAACACCACATGGTTTTGCAATCAATTACCATACTACAATAATAATTCAACATAAGATTTTCAATAATTGTCTTATATAATTAAATCAACACATATTTACGTGCATTAATAAAGCATTCAAGCTTTTCACAACCAATTCAATCATCCATCCTCAAAATACAATATGCACAAGGCTTTTATGGGTTAAAATCATCAATCTCTGAAGACATCACCAACACTCCATCATTATGTATAATTCAAAGAGTTGCTAAATGTATATATAAATGCCATTGACTTTGAAAATCATTCATTTCAATGCATAAAATCATGTTATATGGATCCATCTTAATCTATTGGAAAATCTTAGAGTCGAGGATAACCCATTCAGTGAATCATAGAACTATAAGCGAGGGGCATCTGGGTAATCACATAGTGAATCATAGCACTGTAAGCAGAGGTACTCGAGAACTGCTCGGTGAATCGTAGAACTATAAGTGGCAATCTCATAGGCAAATTGTAGTGTCAGGCAAATTGTAGCGCCATTAAATGCATATGATGTCATGATAGCAATAATGCATTTAATGCAAATTTTAACGCACATAAATAATTTCAATTTTGACATCATAGCCTAGCTCCACTAAACCATTTCATATTCTTACTTCATCAATCATCATTCGTCACTTGATATTTATCAAATCACATTCAGAGCTAATCAACATAATCCAGTATCATATAAATAAATTAAACATCACATGCCCTCACAACCATAATCGATATCATCATTTGGATCATACCAAGTATATCAATATCAACATAAAGCCAAATGCCATCAATGACCAACAACATATAATTTATAATCATCATCAACTATAACATAACTAATCATCAACGATTGATTTAGGCAAAGCCTACTTTGAGAAGAAAGAATCTAGCTTTCCTTGCTTTTCTTTTTAGAGTTCCAATTGCCTTGTTGAATTTTATAGATGGAGAATTCCTTGGAGGAGAGAGGGATTTGGACGCCACTCCTCTAGGAGGAGATAAGCCCTATAACCGCCACCCTAGGGGAGGAAAATTAAGGATAAGGTATGTATTTGTATGTTGAAACAGGTTTTGATGAATAACAAACAATTGAAGGATTAAGAAATTTAAAGGATGTTGTACAAGTAATTAATCAAAAATCATGAAGATCAAGAATGATTCGGGTCAAGAAATTAAAATGCATAAAAATTGATGAAGTCCAAAGAAATGATTCAAGGCATTCTTAGAAGTTTAAAAACAAGAAATAATTATTCAAGTACCAAGGAATCAAGAACCATGAGTTATATTGTCCAAAACACATCAAAATACATCAAAAATACAAGGAAACAGGTCCAGGATTACAAGGAATCGATTCACCATATCAAAGGAATCGATTCATACCTATTAAAAGCTCTAGGAATTGATTCACAAGAAGAGGAATCGATTCACAGCATCAAGGAATCGATTCACAGCTATAGGAATCGATTCATCATAGTGAAATACCCCAGGAATCGATTCAATGACTGAAAGAATTAATTCATGCTATTGGGAATCGATTCCCCTTGCTAGGAATCGATTCATTCGCTGTTTTTGATGGAAAAATAGCCTGGAGGAATCGATTCTTCACTAGAATCATGCGCTGAATCATGGAAAATATCAGTACGTGTTTTCAGAAACTCAACTCCATTGATTCCTCTCTCGAAGACTCAAATTGAATGGCGATTCCATTAATTAAGGCAGACAATTGCACTTCTCAAGTCAGGAAACATGGATTGCTGGCGGATTAAGTCTTCTAATGCATAAATTAAGGAACCGGTGGAAATAAATTTTTGGCAGCAAGTCCCTTGAAGCGCCTATAAAAGAAGAAAAAGTGAAGAGGCAGAAGCACACCTTGCAGCAACGAAAAATTGCCTTGCTTCCTTTCCTTCTCTCTTTGCTCATATAAATTGCTTACTCAATTATTTTGTTTATAACTAAATTGTTAGAATTCACTTGAATTATTTATTTTTTTAATATTGCTTGTTATCTTCTTTAAGCATATCTATTAAAAGAATCAATTTCAAAAGCATTCCAAGAAAAATTTTTAATACTCAATTCACCCCCTCCCCCTCTTGAGTAATTGAGGCCACTTAGTTAACCAGTGGTATCAGAGTTTGACTCTTGGTAGATCAAGCTTAACAGCTTCAAGAGAACAAATGGCCTAAAATTCTCTAAACCTTTTTCCTGAGGGTGGTGCCACAAATAGACCTCATGCTTTTAATGGTGAGGGTTATGCTTTTTGGAAAGAAAGAATAAAAATTTTTGTACAATCTATTGACTTGAAGGTATGGAATGCTATTGAGAATGGTCCTTTTATACCCATTCACATTGTTGATAATAAACAGATAGAAAAGCCTATGGATGATTGGACTGGTGAGGAAGAAAAGAAAGTGCAATATAATTATAAAGCAAAAAATCTTATCATTTTAGCCTTAGGTCCCGATGAATTCTTTAGAGTAATTACATGTAAATCTGTTAAGGATATATGGGATACCCTTCAAATAACTCATGAAGGAACTAGCGACGTTAAGGATTCTAAGATTAGTACTTTAACTAGCCAATATGAAAGTTTTAGAATGAGTTCCAATGAATCTATTTTAGAACTTCAAAACAGATTTACTTTGATCATTAATCATCTTATTACTCTTGGTAAATCTTACACTAACAAGGAACTTATCCACAAAGTTCTAAAAAGTCTTACTAGGGAATGGCAACCTCTTGTTACGGCCATCAAGCAATCTCCCAATATAAATGATATGTCCCTTGCCACATTATTTGGTAAACTTTAAGAACAAGAACAAGAGTTAAAAGATTTGAAACATGTGGAGGAAGAAGAAAAAGCCTCAAAGAAGAAAGGGATAGCTCTTAAGGCCACCTCAATAGATAAAAATGAATCTGAGAGTAATCTTGATGAGGACGAAGAACTAGGACTATTCGTGAAGCGTTTTGGGAAACTCGTGAGAAACAAACGCTTTCAAAAAAGCTTCACAAATAAAGGTAAGAAACCTATCTCTAAAGAAAATATTTCCTCACCTACTTGTTTTGAATATAGAAAGGAAGGGCACTTTAAAGCGGATTGCCCAAACCTAAAGAAGAAAAACAAAGAAAGAAAAGGGAAAAGAAGAGCATATATCGCATGAGATGAAAATGAGATAAGTAGCTCGGACGAATCAGAAAGTGAAGAAGCAAACCTTTGCCTCAAGGCCAACCACCAAGATGAAGACGATGAGGTAAATTTTCATGACTTAGATAAAGAAGAACTACTTGATGCTCTTGAAGAATTGTATGATAAATTTATAAAAGTTTCTAATAAGCATAAGTTATCAAGAAAAACCATTGATACTCTTGAGATGTATCTTATGGAGGCTTGTAAAGAAAATTGTAACAGCCTTGATTTTTGAGAATAGGAAACCAGACCCTCAGGAGTCTGAGGATACTCTGTTGAGCTTCTGGTAAGAAGCTCAAGGCTTTTGGCTTGTTCCCTGAGCGGTTTAGAATGAGGAAAATAGTGAAAAGTAGCTTAATGTGATAGATGAGGATACTGAGAGAACGTAACAAGTGAGAGAAGCAGAGATAAGAAAATAATAAATTATATTCGACAATACTGTTTAATTAAAAATAATACGTTAACGACGATTATTTTGAGTATAAATTAATTTATCATTATATTTATTCGATAATTATTTTTTGTTGACAATAATTAATATGTAAATAATTATAACAATTTGTTTTGAAATTATATCTATTTTTAATTTTTTATTCATTTATTAGATAATTATATTTAATAATAAAGTATTATCGGGTTCCTCGGATTTGAACTGTGGGACCCAGACTAAGGTCAGACTCTGACCGTTCGAACCAAGACTAGTGATCCAGTAGGGATGCTAGTCCTATTAGAATCTCTCTGCGAAGAATCAAGGGTGTCTGACTTAGCCTGATAAGCTCATTAAGAACCTTTGACATCTATGTTTAACCGTTCATATACCTCAGGGTGCCTGATGGTGACACGGTCAGTCCCTAATAACCCATTTTGACATTTTAGGAAGGTTTCCTGAAGAGCCCGAAACTTGATTCAGACTCTGCCAACCTCATCCATGAGCTATTCTATTCCATCAGAAGTTTAATCTGCGCGTTTATGATGATTCCTACGTAAATTTCTCAAACGATATTCGATTGAGGTAATTCTAGTTTCGTTCACTTTGTTTCAAAGATATCTTCAACCTTTGTTTCTAGTATCGAACTCCAATTCTTACTCTGTCAACCCCAAAATCGAAGATTAAGTATATTCATCTTAAAATTCCAATGTTTGGACATTTTTCTCTAGGCATGGTTCAGAAAAATATTCATAACTTTCTCATACAACCTTTTATTTGTGCAAACTTGGTTTCAAAATCTCCTTAACAAAATTATCTACATTTTTCGTGAAGACATCAAAAGCTAAATCCTTCTAGATTGGTACAGTTTAATAAATCTTTGTGACTCCTTGGCAGTTTCGTTTCAATGTTGGCAGCCTTCGATAAAATTCACGTATGTCCCTCTTCCGTTGCTTGAATCACTCCATTATTTTTTATATGGATCCTTATCATATATATCTACAATTTTCATGAAGGTCACGAAATCAAATTCCTAAGGGAGAATTAATGGTGAATTTATTTCGAAGGCCCTAGCTGATCCGGGAAGCTTCTAGAGCACCCTGTAGTAAATCGGGTATATCTCGGGCTGAAAAACTTGGATCTTTACAAATAATATATCAAATTAAAGAGGAAAGGAATATATAAAAACTTCATGAAGAGCTCGAAATCAAATTCCCACTCCATAAATCCCAGAATTTAAAACACTACACTAGTTCACGTTTCCCCAGCAACACCTTGCACTAGGTGCATTGTTTCCACATATCTATCTTATATAGCCATAAAATTGAGTGAATATTTAACCAAAATTTTCCTAACATATTTCTCCACAACCTTTATGAAGAAACCAAATTCCAATTTGCAGCCCATTTGGCCCATAAAAACTATTTGTGCAAGGGACAAAAATCCTGTCACAGCCCTAAACTAGTTACGTATTTGGGTCATATCTCACTCAATTCTTGATGGATATTTTTGTGATTTATATGGATTTAAATAGAACCAAAAGTTCTACAACTTTTATGTTCAGCCCATTTTCAAATTTGGCGTTTATCATCCCTTAACAATTCTCACAAAGTGACGTCCCTGGTTGTGACACATCAGCCCCTTCATGCAAGTTAAGCCAATCACTTTCTCCCACCCAGTAGACACTTGTCTAGCTCTAAAAACTCCATTTCCATGCATCACCAGCCCTTGCCACTTTACTAGAGAGGTGTCAACCTCTGCCCACTCCTCTCCACTCAGCCCATCCACCCCCATTTCCACCAATCACACTTCATGCAAGCCTAACCAACATCACTTCCTCCATCATTCCATTCAACCATCTCATTCTAGCTCTCTTCTTCCATTTCATGGCAACAACATCCCCTTTTCTCCTCTCCATCTCCTCTCCTTCCTAAGTCTAAAACAGCCACCAAAAAGCCTCCCTAAACCACCCACAATCACAGCCACACCAAGGACAACCACATCCACCACCACAAGATCACTTCCCTTCCTTTTGTCTCCTCCAAACCCGTGATCCTCTCCCACCAAACAGCCATTTCTTACTCAGTTTTATTCAAGTATAAAGCTCTTGAAATCCAGCTAGAGACCATCTTACCTTGGCCTCTTGAAGCCGTGACCATCTAAATCCACCAAGGTAAGGATTTTCGCATTTTGGTTCTTGATCTTGTCTCCTCTTTCTTTGGTGTCCTAAAACAGTTTGTGTTCTTGATTTTGTCACATCTTTCTCTATATTTTGGAAGCTTAAAACCGTGACTCCTTGTTCCTTCTTGGTGTGCATGTCACTTTTCCTAAGGATCGGGGACGATCGGTGGCGAATGGTGGAAAATACATAGTAAACGACAAATTTTTGGTAAATCATCTTTTAGTTTTAAATAACTTCATGGCTGTTTGTGATCTTCCTTGGCTGTCCATAATCCTTTAGGTGCCTAAAATCTTTACATGTCATGTTTTAGCAAACGTAAGGACAAACGACGACGACCAACAGACGTTCCGGAGTATCCAACGAATTTTTAGCAAGCGGATCATTTTCCTTCCCCCGGGCAGCGAGCGTTTTGTATGGTAAGGGGGGTCTTATCTCATTTTGATTTTGTTTTTCATCATCCTATAATATTGCATGAGTATCCGGGAACCACCTTTTTAATTTTCGTCGCGATCTAACGGTAAAATCTCAAACCGCGAAGATTTTTGTAACCGACCGTTAAAATTATTACGTTTTTAATTTAGTAAGTATTTTATAAATTAAATTGGCATAATTTGACGTTCACGTGCTCGGGAGGATTTTATCGCGATCGACCAAGAAAACAAAAAAATTTAGCATTTAGGCGGGCTCGGTTTCACTCGATATGGTTGTATTATTTATTTTAAAATTTTGATGTTATTATGTAGTTTGTAATTTGTTCCGGTAAGCCCCGCTACTAGGAGTTAAATCATCGTCACGTATCACCGGGAGTATTTTGATGACATTACACTTTTAAAGAAAATGTACCGACCGGACGGTTTCGACGTTTCATCTTACTAAGTCTTAAAAGGTGAAATTATTTTTAATATTATAAAGTTTTATGAAAGATGGTTATATAAATTGATTTTTGGAAAGTGTAAAATTTTACATAAAAAGGGGTTTTATCGATAAATGACCAAGTTATGCCCGATACATTTGGTAGACTAAGAATAAGCAAAATGTTTGGAAGATGATATGCTAGGACTTAGAAAATATTTGTGACTAATTTTAGTGACCAAATTTAGTGATCAATTGAGGTGAATTCTAAAGATGGGATTTTAATAAATTTTATACACCAAGAAGAAGAAAAATAAATAAAAGAAATTTTGATGTGTGATAAAGAAATGGATATTCAAATTTAGAAGAGTTAGTGACCACTTTTTGACCACTTGTAGTAGAATAAAAGTGACTTTAAGAACTAGATTAAATGAAATGAATGTGGCGAAAGAAATTTAAATAGGGAATGAATATTTTGGGTTAAATATTTTGATAGCTTAAATAGGCTAAGGATAAAAAAAATGGATAACTAGGGTCTAACTCGAAGTAAGTTATAAGAAAGGATCTTAATAAATTAATTAGGGGAAAGGCTCATGCACCTAAATAGAGTAGATCAAGAAAATTGGAAATTCTAACAAAAAGAAAATAATGCTAAGAGTTAGAGATCTAGGTAACCATTAAAAAGAGGGACGAAAGAAATAAAGGAGTTTTTATATCTAAAAATATTAATTAGCTAAATAAGGAAAGATCTTTGGACTTAGACTTACCATAAAAAGGGACATAACCTATTAATTAAATGGTGACTTCTAGTAACTAAGTAATGATTGACTAGGTAAGCCTAATCTTAGGATATGATATGCATGAAATAAATATTTAAGTTATAGAGCTCAAATCACTTGTGAGGATAAATAATGTAGAAAGAGATAAGAAGGAAATTTGGGCTTGAACCAGATAATGAAAAAGAAGTTGAAAGATTTATAAATTTGATAGTAAATTTTAGTGGTTAGTTAATGTTTGACTGAGTTCATAATATTAGAATGGATTCTAGAACTCTAAGTAACAGATTAATCTCATAATAATAGTGAACTTTAGTTAACTGAAAGAATGGAATTAAGGAGATAAATCTATGAATATAATTAAGAATAGTAAAGGTGCAGAAAAGTACAAAAGTTAGTAACTAGAAATGTAGAAAGAATATTACTAAATTGACAATTATACCCAAGGAATTAGTGACCCTTTTAGTAACCCAGGGAAATAAGTTATTCAACCTTAATTGGATCAGTAAAAGAAAAACAACAATGAGACCGCTTGATGATGACTAAAGAGTTCATGATTGGACATGAGAAAATTAAATTGAGTAAGAAGATGGTCATACATAATGAAGTAAAGAATGCTTAACGAACAAACAATTGAGAGGTACATAAAGAATTAAATCAAGTGATAGTATCCCTTAATAACGAACTAAATTAAGGAAATGCCAATGACGTAGACTAGATGAACAGTAGAGTAAAATGAGTGGAATAATATGTAAGAATATAATGTGAATGCTTGCGTCTAGTTTACTTTTAGAGATGTTAAATGTGTAATAATTTGTTAAGTCATAGTAAATGGTGAATGTCGATACGTATATCATGTAATATGCCTAATAATTATTGTGTGATGATTTCTTAGTGCTACGTGCAATACGACATTTGTTAATTGGCTGATTATGTGACTGCAGACGAATGTGTATATATATGTGTATGTGTGTTAGTTATGTAATGAACATATGTGATGAGTGAGATATGACGACATACGTATGGAATGTGATGTGGTAGAAATACTTAAAGAATATCATGAGTTAACAAAATGAATGATGTGACAAATGGAACGTGTATGATGCATTGAATGAATATGTTGAAATGAGTAAGAAAAGAACGAGGAGATGTCTAGGTAGGGATCCGATAATGACTGAGTTGTGAAAAATGATATGATGAAATTGAGATCGGATCCGATGTGATGATGGGCACTATGGTGCCAATATTGCCTCAAGGTTTTATGGATAATCATGATTCATTTCATTCCTAATGATCGAGTGAGCTGTGTTGTGATTTAAGTAAATATAAAAAGAGAAATGACTAAAGAAAAATGTCTAATCGAGGATTTTACGAAACAAATCCAATGTTAGGAATAAAATGGAATCTCTGATAGGACCCTACCGATGACTAATGAATTAATGGAAGGAATGTATGTTACATGCATCATGTGCATATAACTTGATGTGGACTAGAGCCAGCAGCGAGGGGTACGTTGAAGGATATACAGGTTCGATCCATGAGGTTGGATCTTGGGAGTGTAACAGGAGGGAACCCCCAACGGCTCGGCGGTAGCGCCCTGATGTCGGGAAAAACCATGCAATCCTGGTGCACTTCAACCCAGACCAGTATCACTAGGACCGTGGAGAGCCAAGTCCCATTATGATATGATGATGTGTGTTGGATCCATGATATTGGGACTGTGAGTCCATAAGTACCCTGTGTTGTGATGTGAGGACTTGGTGTACTCCGGTCGCTCTAGTGCGGAAACGTTGTGTCCAGGAGCAGCCTGGGCAGGACGAGTTCTGATATGATATGATGTTGAGAGATGGGCCCACATGCATCATGATGACTAATAAAGAGAATGAAAATAATGAAATGAACTCATGCATTGCATCATTATACTGCGATTGTGACTGTTTTATTACTTAAGTGTGACTTGTAGAACTTAATGACACTGAGAGATGAATGGGAAAATGGGCATGATTAGCTGAGATCAAAAGTGGTGAGATAACTTAAAATGTATCTAAGGAATCCGAAGAGAGTGGGTGGGACTCGATCCTGGATTGTTTGTGTTGTAAGTGGGTAGGTGTTTATAAGACACCTTTCCGATTGTTATGGAGGTGAAGACTCACCCTTACGCTATTTTTCTAGACATCGTGGGGATGAAGACAGACTTCAGAATGAGGAGCAGCTAGATTCTTCTCAGACCATGGACGGATAGAATAGGTTAAATTTTATTTTCATTCATCAGAGCCTGTGTGCCCCTTTTTCTTTTAGTTGTACAGTTGTTGTAACGACCATGTGTTGTATATGACTATGTTATATATATATGATGTATCTGTTCCACCAAGTTTTATGTATAAAAAAACTTCCACATTTTTCAAAAAAAAACTTGTAACCTCTCAGTTGACTAGGATAATCTAGTAGAAAGGATTATCCTAGTTAACCCAGGGTGTTATAAAATGAGCTTTTAAAATTGGAAGCAGTAAAATTGTAAGCATGCTCTAGGACTAAACCTTGTGAATTTGCTAAGAAATGTGATATACTTGAAAAGAAAGTATTAGATTTAAACATGACGCTTGAAAAATTTACCAATGGAAGGGATAATTTAAATGCACTTCTTGGAAAACAATGTTGCATGTTTAATAAAACTGGATTAGGTTATAATCAAGGATCACATGCTTACAAGAAGAAAAAACATTACAAAAATTTCCTTGTACCACCTAGTGAATCATCTACACCTTTTATGAAATGTAATCAATGTGATCTTAAAGGTCATAATTCTTACAATTGCAATGTTAGAAAATTAGGACCAAATGTTGTGAGAAAAGTATGGGTTCCTAACGGAACATCTTCACAAACTAACCTACAAGGACCCAACATAAAATGGGTACCAAGTTCTCTAACTTGACTTGTTTTGTAGGTATGCTTTAAAGCAACTAACACGCATTGGTACTTGGATAGTGGGTGTTCAAAACATATGACGGGAGACAAAAGTAAGTTTATATCATTTACTCCTCGAAACAAAGGTTTTGTTACTTATGGAGACAACACAAAAGGAAGAATACTTGGAATTGGTAACATTGGTAAAAACTCTTCTACTTCAATAAATGACGTACTATATGTTGAAGGACTTAAACATAACTTGCTTAGTATTAGTCAATTATGTGACAAAGGATATAAAATTGTTTTCGAATCAAATTGTTACATAATTGAAAATAAGCTAAACAAGGAAGTAAAGTTCATTGGTCAAAGAATCGATAATATTTACATGATTAATCTTGACTGTCTTGCTTCAAATGATGTGCAATGCTTCATAACTAAAGAAGATGAATCATGGCTATGGCATAGAAGAATTTCTCACATTCATATAGACCATTTAAACAAATTTGTTTCAAAAGATTTAGTAATTGGTTTACCAAAACTGAAATTTGAAAACAAATTGTGTGACGCATGTCAAAAGGGAAAATAAGTAAAGGTTTCTTTTCAAGCAAAAAAATGTTGTTTCAACAAATAGACCTTTACAACTTTTAAATATGGATTTATTTAGACCTTCAAAAATTAAGAGTTTTGGTGGAAATTATTATGGTCTTGTGATTGTGGATGATTATTCTAGGTATACATGGACTTTGTTTCTTACTCATAAAATGAAGCATATCATGCATTTAAGAAACTTGTCAAGATCATCCAAAACGAACAAAATTTGAAAATAGCATCCATTCGAATGGATCATGGGGGAGAATTTGAAAACCAATCTTTTGAAAAGTTTTGTTAAAAATTTGGAATTGAACATAATTTTTCAGCTCCAAGAACTCCACAACAAAATGGAGTTGTTGAAAGGAAAAATCGTCTTTAGGGGAGCTCGCAATAACTATGTTAAATGAAAGTAATATTGCAAAGCATTTTGGGCTGATGTAGTAAACACTGCTTGCCATGTTATGAATCGATGTTTGATAAGGCCTATATTAAAGAAAACCCCCTATGAGCTTTATAAAGGAAGAAAACCAAATATTTCTTAATTTTTGTATTTGGATGCAAATACTTTGTCTTAAACAATGGAAAGGATAATCTCGGCAAATTCGATGCAAAATTTGATGAAGCAATATTCATAGGTTATTCATCTACTAGTAAAGCATATCGACTCTTTAACAAACAAACTTGTACAATTGAAGAGTCTATACACATCAAATTTGATGAATTTAACCAAAATCCTCCGAGAAAGGAAATTGATGATCTTGTAGGTACCTTCTAAGAAATGAACTTGGAAGATAAAGAAGAAAACAAAAATGATGGGGATATAACACAAAATGACGAACCTCAACAAAAGGAGTGGATCACAATAAAGAATCACCCTTTGGAAAACGTCATAGGTGATATCAATAAGGGTGTAAGTACTCGTCGCACATTTAACACTTGTAATCATTTAGCTTTTGTTTCACAAATTGAGGCCAAAACTATTGATGAAGTTATTATTGATGAACATTGGATGTTGGCCATGCAAGAAGAACTAAATCAATTTGAAAGGAATGAAGTTTGGGAACTAGTGCCAAGACCCAATGATCACCAAATAATAGGAACCAAATGGGTATTTAGAAACAAGCTTGATGAAAATGGAATAATCACTAGAAACAAAGCTAGGCTAGTTGCTAAAGGATATAATCAGGAAGAAGGTATAGATTATGAAGAAACATATGCTCCCGTAGCTAGGTTAGAAGCCATTAGATTATTATTAGCTTTTGTTTGTTGTATAGATTTTAAGCTTTATCGAATGGATATCAAAAGCACTTTTCTAAGCGGTTATATTCAAGAAGAAGTTTATGTAAATCAACCTCCTGGTTTTGAAAATCACAAATTTCCAAACCATGTTTTTAAATTGAGAAGCTTTATATGGTTTGAAACAAGCTCCAAGAGCTTGGTATGAACGACTCAGTAAATTTCTTCTAGAAAATAATTTTGAAAGGGAAAAGGTTGATACAACACTGTTTATAAAACGTAAAAACCATGACATCCTTTTGGTACAAGTTTATGTTGATGACATAATATTTGGTGCTACTAACAAAATTCTTTGTCAAGAGTTTACCAAGATTATGCAAGATGAATTTGAAGTGTCCATAATGGGAGAACTCACATTCTTCCTTGGGCTACAAATTAAGCAAACAAAAGAAGGAACTTTCATTAGTCAAACAAAATACTGCAAAGAACTGCTCAAAAGGTTTGAAATGGATAAAGCAAATGAAATAGCCACACCAATGAGTACTTCTTGCTAGTTAGACAAAAATGAGAAGGGTAAGGACGTTGAAATAACTAAATACCGAGGTATGATTGGATCCTTACTTTACTTAACAGCTAGTAGACCCGATATTACATTTGCTGTTTGTATGTATACTAGATTCCAAGCTTGTCCTAAAGAATCTCACTTAACTGCTGTTAAAAGAATTATGAAATATTTAGTGGGAACTCAAAATGTTAGATTGTGGTACCTAAAAGGTCCCAAATGTTATTTAATCAGTTATTCTGACTCCGATTTCGTAGACTGTAAATTGGATAGAAAAAGTACCAGTGGTACTTGCCATCTACTTGGTAGTTCTCTTGTTTCTTGGCATAGCAAGAAACAAGTTAGCGTAGCTTTATCAACAGCTGAAGCAGAATATGTTACAGTTGGAAGTTGCTGTGCTCAAATCCTATGGATGAGACAACAACTTCTTGATTTCGGTGTTGTTCTAGACCAAATACCCATTAAATGTGACAACATCAGCGCCATAAATATCTCTAAAAATCTAGTTATGCATTCACGGATGAAACATATAGAAACACGTCACCATTTCATACGAGATCACATTTTAAAAGGAGATTGTGTTCTTGAGTATGTTGAAACTTCTAAACAATTGGCGGACATTTTCACTAAACCCCTTCCAAAAGAGCAATTTATAAACATTAGAAGGGAGTTAGGCATTTTAGAAATTTTTTGATAAACACTTAAAAATTCAATTTTCATTCTCTTAAATATTTTTATCTTGAACATATTTTTTTAACTTAAAGATTTATTTATAAAACTTCATATTCTTTGAATAATAATTTACTTAAGATATACATATTATCTTGAAATACACACAGTTTTAATAATTCTGTTAATAAAATCTCTTGTCTTAATAATTAAAACATATTTCTTTTACACAAAATAATCTCTTATGAACCACACGATCTCAAAAACAAATACAAATTAACCTTTGATTTTCTTGATAATCTTATAAAACAAAATCATTGGTAAAATTGCAAAAATTTTAAAGCCCTTCATGTTACTCCATAATACCATCAGGAGGCAAAATCACATTGCCATTTCTATGCGATTATACAATTCTTGTGACTTCTAAAAACTCTAGTATGGTTCTCTTCAAAGCCTTTTTCATGCATATGATTGTTACTTGTCTCATGTGCCTTGTCTTAACTCCCTTCTTGCAAACCAAAGCATTTCACGTGAATCTTTAACAGAACACGTGAAGAATGAAACAAAACTCCAATTCCCAAAAAGGCATTCACATGAATTATTATCAACGCAGCAAAATTTGGCCAGGAACACATGCAGGAATTAATTCCCCCTCATATGAATCGATTCCCACATTAAAAATGCTCCTAGAATTGTATATTAACCTATATGAATCGATTCCCCTCCAGGATGAATCGATTCACGCATCAATTCCTCTATAAATCATGCTGTCTCACGCTTAAGTTCCCATCCATTGCTTTTCCTCTTTGCATAAAACTCCTTTCTTCTCTCTAAAATTCTCAAAGATCATAGTTTTCATTTCAACTTCTCAAATCATGGCCTCTTCATCTCAAAATAGAAAGAAAAGAAAAGGAAATGCTGGTTCCTCATCCTCCAATATCAATGATCTCTTAAGATTATTTGATAATCAAACCCAACTCCAAAAATACCTTAAAAAGTATTTTGAGAAGCATATAATACCCCCTTATTGGCTTGATGTCCCTCTCTTTGAAGAACATGATTTTGCTATCCTAGATGTTCTTAAGCAACAAAATTTAGTGGAATTTATTGCTCTTAAGGAAAATTACATATATCCAGAGTTAATTCGAGCTTTCTACTCAACCTTGAAAATTTCAAATGGGCGTTGCATCGCAAAAATCAAGGGAGTAACTATTGCTCTAGACGATAATGTTCTTCATCTAGTTGGAAAGCTTCCAATCAATAGTGTAGATTTCTTTGGCACTGAACCTTCTCCTGAATGGGAATATAATTCCATTGATGCTCGTGCCTTTCTCCATTTATCCTCTGTCTCTAAAAGCACTGTTGGGGAGTTAAACATTGATCGTCGTCTCCTCCACTACTGCTTGGTAAAAATTATTCTTCCTAAGGGCTCTAATAATGCTAGAGTGAGTGAAATCCAAACTCTTATCCTTTGGGCTATGCTCCATGAAAAAGAAATCAATTGGATCAAACTTGTTAGAAATCACATGATTGATTCCAAAGTACTCACTAGACTTCCTTATGTTGTCCTTATCACCAAACTCCTCCAACACTTCAATGTCGATCTTATAAATGAAGTAAAAGAGGCTGTTGGACATAAAGGTAAAATTGGAAGTACCCATCTTTCCAAAATGGGCTGGTATAACCAAGATGACGCTTGGCAATACTCACCGCCACATGCACAAAACAGTGATGGTGATGAAGATCAACCTCAAAAACAAGCACCTCCTGCACAAGCTACTAATTCTAATGATGCTTTCTTCAATAGGTTGACCTCTCACATTAATTCCCGTTTTGATACAATGAATGCTTGCTTCGACACCATGGAAAATAATATGAATGCTCGCCTCAACCAAATGGAGGACACTATGACCACTCAATACAATGACCTCAATCAACAGTTTTCTGAATTTAGATTTTTTAATCCATAAAATAGAAATTGTTGTGTCTCTGCGTCTTAAAGTACTTCTTTAGGCTGCTCCTTCAAGAAAAATGTCATTGCTTTCTAAAATCTATGAATAAAATCTTTTTAATTATCCTGTCCTTATTTTTTGATGATGCCAAAGGGGGAGATATATCTAAAATCAACATCTCTATCTATCCTTGTTAAATTGCATGATTAAGGGGAGCTTTATAAAATAGTTCTTGATACAAGTGGTATACTAATGCATGAAAATAATAATTAAATTTGATAGGGGGAGTTCTATACTTTGAAAATATAACTGTTATGAAACTAACACCCCAAGAGATAAACAATTGTTGTCATCATTAAAAAGGGGGAGAATGTATTTGTATGTTGAAATAGGTTTTGATGAATGATAAACAATTGAAGGATCAAGAAATTTAAAGGATGTTGTACAAGAAATTAATCGAAAATCATGAAGATCAAGAATGATTCAGGTCAAGAAATTAAAATGCATAAAAATTGATGAAGTCTAAAGAAATGATTCAAGGCATTCTTAGAAGTTTAAAAATAAGAAATAATTATTCAAGTACCAAGGAATCAAAAACCATGAGCTATATTTTCCAAAACACATCAAAATACATCAAAAATGCAAGGAAACAGGTCCAGGATTGCAAGGAATTGATTTACCATACCAAAGGAATCGATTCATACCTATTAAAAGCTCTAGGAATCGATTCACAAGAAGAGGAATCGATTCACAGCATCAAGGAATCAATTCATAGCTGCAGGAATTGATTCATCATAGTGAAATACCCCAGGAATCGATTTAATGACTGAAGGAATCAATTCATGCTATTGGGAATCGATTCCCCTTGCCAGGAATCGATTCATTCGCTGTTTTTATTGGAAAAAATAGCCTGGAGGAATCGATTCTTCACTGGAATCATGCGCCGAATCATGGAAAATATCAGTATGTGTTTTCAGAAACTCAACTCCGCTGATTCCTCTCTCGAAGACTTAAATTGAACGGTGATTCCATTAATTAAGGCAGACAATTGCACTTCTCAAGTCAGGAAACATGGATTGCTGGCGGATTAAGTCTTCCAATGCATAAATTAAGGAACCGGTGGAAATAAATTTTTGGCAGCAAGTCCCTTGAAGCGCCTATAAAAGAAAAAGAAGTGAAGAGGCAGAAGCACACCTTACAGCAACGAAAAATTGCCTTGCTTCCTTTCCTTCTCTCTTTGCACATATAAATTGCTTACTCAATTATTTTGTTTATAACTAAATTGTTAGAATTTACTTGAATTATTTATTTTTCTAATATTGCTTGTTATCTTCTTTAAGCATAATTATTAAAAGAAACAATTTTAAAAGCATTTCAAGAAAATTTTTTAATACTCAATTCACCTCCCCTCTTGAGTAATTGAGGCCACTTGGTTAACAAGGTATTCGATGGTGTGCTAAGCACAAGGGAGAGACTAAGAGAGAGGGAACTCTTTCTCACTCTAAATTTCTTCAATTGAATTCTGATGTGTATTTTACAAAGGAGAAAGACCTAGATAGGCTTTGGAATTTCATAATTGGCTTAGATGGGCTTGTAAAAGCTTGCCCCAAGGCCCAAAATCTAAAAATAAATGGCCAAAAATGAAAATTATGACCATGCAAGGCCCAAAATATCAATTATTTTCTAAACCTAATTAATTCCTAATAAAATAATATTTCTAACAAAAATATTAACAAAGTGGAAAGAATGGCCCAAAGGAGGCCCAAGTGATGTCAGTGTCATGCTCCCTCTCTTCAAGAGGATTTGTCCTCAAATCCTAAAAATCCTCAAGACAATGCTCAAAGTAGAGACAAACCTACAAGATGAAGGGAGAAGAAAATGAGTTGTGAAATATGAAAAGGAAAACAAAAGTGAAAGAAAAACAAAGGAAAAAGAAGAAAAGATATGATGTTAGCCACTAGGATCAAAGACTAACCTTGTGACATTGTTTGAACAAATGATCATTAAGAAAATGCAATGAGATATTCCTATAAGAATACACATGCAAAAGTATAGGGATGCCTACTACTCCTAAAGATGATTATATGTATGGAAAGCTTAAGCAACACACTAGATGAAATGTATGTACAAGCATGTGATGTCATATGAAACATATGGATATCATGAATGATGAATGAATGTGATGTTTGAAGAGGATCATATTTTGAAATAGAGTTTAAACTAGGGGCTATAGCAGGTGATGATTGAAAAGATGCAATTAGCTCCTTGAATAAACTTCTATGAAACTGAATAATATCAATATGTTTATATGTACTATATTGTCCTAAATGCAATGAAATGGATATGTTATATGTGGACAAAATGTTAATCCTATGAAAATTCTACTATGCAACATAATAACATAGGAAATGACTCTTAGGAATGTCAATTCAAAAGAGTAAAAACATATTCTAATCATATAAGATCTGATGGTGATCATGTACCTCCTAGAACTAACCCTAAGGGAACTATATACTATGGGGGACCAAGTCTTTTCATTGGGAATAAGAGAAATTGGAAAGGATTCTTCTATCACTTTATGGTCTTCCTAAGATGCATCACTATTACTGATGACAGGAACAGACGGACTATGATTAAGGTGACTTTCTGTTAAAACACTAACGTTGTCTAAAAACAAGCTATTATTATGAACCTTAGTATCTTTGTTTTTATTTTTACTTTTTATCTCTTTTTTCTTTGACACATACTTACCATATCCCTTTCCAATAATGTTATAATTTTTTATCCATATCTTTATTATGTTTTCTCTTTAATTTTTCTATTTCTTTTTTATTTTATACACAAATTGATTTTCTTATTTTCTATCTTATATCAAAATCTACAATATATTCCTATATCTCTTTTAGTTTGCTATAGATAACCTCAAGGACCTTTTTTATTCTTTTGTTTTTCTTATATATGTAATACTTACCCTTTGACTCATAAGAATCCAATTTAGAATAAAGGACACCTAATTATCCTATTAAGACCTTAAATTGTGTAGGTGTTCTATGTCACACCCTGACTTTCTGGACCCGAATCTTGATGTAATCAAGATAAATAATTAATAAAAATACGAGTAAATTTTTCACGTTTGAAATAACTTTGAAACACCTCAACGATTACACCAAGACTCGAAACACAAAAAACCGAAGAGTGGGATTTAATATTTTATAACTAGATCATAAAATAAATTATGCATGATTGTATACAAAATAACAGAGTTTACAGCGGAAGAAGAATATGTAGACAGGCACACGCCTAGTCCCATATATGAAGATATGAGAAGAGGCTCGGCAAAGCATGCAAGCATACAACACAAGCCTATTAGGCCACAACCAATCTTACACATAAATCATAAATATGCATTTCCCTAAATATATATACACATGCATCATTATGGTCACACAACATACATCTCCATTATCGATATTTCATAATTGACCACATTCGATTCAACCTTAAAATCATGTATCATCAACGCTTATACATTCCTAAAATGATTATATAACCAACATCATTATACCCATCAAATAGGTATGAATTCCAATACCCCAAATACCAATACATCATACACTTATATTATCATTTACAACACATCCATCGATTTCAATGGTTATCAAGGCTATAATGTACATTTTATTCAAAATACAATAAATTACAATTGCTGCCGGCCAAGGCATTCCATTACTACTATTTACCTTTCTAAAGCTCTACTTTAAAATATCCTCATCCCATGATATTCCTGCATCAATGGTAAAAGTGGACAACATGGGAGAGTGAGTTATACATTTTAAATGACGAATATGAATACAATTGAGATTATGTGTATATGCATATTAACATCATGTATGCTTTGCTAAAATCATCAACAATAATCATAATCTATTCATTTCAACAATATACATATATCATATTCATCAATTAATTTGAAGCAAAGCAACTACATATACACACCATTTCTCAATGCCACAATGAGCCAATATCATTGTCAACAACCATAGACAAACAAGCCCCTCATCACATTGGGCCATCACATATAACATCATCATATTCAATATCTTTTAGTTGTGTTCATATTTTACATGTTGTCTTTTAGGTATTCATTTACCCATCTCATCATCATTATATCTCAATCTCAATTAACATCACCTTTTGGCATATCTCCATGCTATATGCAAATGCTCTTAGGCTAATGCATATGCACAATGGAATAAACATCAATAAATACAGATCTGATTGTGGGAATAAATACCAAATATAGGTCAAGCATAGGTATGCTACTATGCCCCTACTGCAGTAGTAAATGTGTACACATATCTTATAATACATGCAAAATCACCAATTTTACTAGTATCAAATTGCTATCGCCTATATGTAGCACTAGTCACCCCGTGACTTACGAATGAACATGGCCTCACTTGCCAAAAGTGCTACGGGCCTCTCCCGAACACACATTGTCACACCCCGGTTTTCTGGACCCGAATCCCGATGTGATCGATATAAATAATTAATAAAATGCTCACCAAATTTTTCATATTTTTAAACTTCTAACCCCCCCTAAATTTTTTATACGAATTTCGATGCTCACCAAATTTTAACACCAACTTATATATATTATTTGTGACGTGTAGCCACTGGCCGCAATCAAAAATTCTCAAAAATGCGGGACTTATGTGTATAAACGCGTTTTACCCATTTTAAGTTGTTTTAATGCAATTCAAGGGTCATTTCTCAATGGAATTGACCCATTCCAGTTTCTACAAGTCATAAACTATGTGTAAGAGCTATTGGAACTATCCCATGCCATTCAATCCTCATAAAACTCTATTTGGCTCTATTAGTTCCTCAATTATGCATTAATGTCAATGCCTAGCTTCACATTTTGAGCAATTTCTCTATCAATATAAACATTAATGCCATCAATTGGCCTTAGCCTTTCATTACCAATATTCATTCATCAAAATCACATGGAATTCTAAATTCACATGGTATATTGATAAGTCTTGCAAAGACTTAATAAATTCATCTTTAATTTAACTTAATCCATTAAATTGTGTTGAGTTTGGCATTATTATTTAATAAATTGTCATTCTTTCTTGTTTTAATTATTTAATTCAAATGTCTTTAAATGTGCAAGAAAATGATTAAAAAGATAAGCACATAAGGAAATATGTTTATTGAGAGATTCATTAACCTAGCGTACATACGCTAGAAAGCCAGCGTACATACGCTAGGCATTTATATGTTTGTATTTTACAGGATCTAGGTCCAGTGGTCCAGCGTACATACGCTGGCCTCCCAACGTACATATGTGCAGATCTAGTAAGATGTAATGTACTTCACTCAAGCGAATAAGGGTCACGCTTAAGCGAAGTCATCACGCTCAAGTGAGAGAGCCCACGCTTAAGCGTGAAGTGCAATTCACATAAAAGTCACAACATGCATCAAGGTTAAAGTCATCACACTCAAGCGAATAACATATTACGCTTAAGCGAATAACATATCACACTCAAGCACATGAAGATCACGCTTAAGCGTGAAGCTTGTCTGCCAAAATTATTATACTCCTTCAACGTGAATTGCTGTAGTTCCTATTAATTATTTTTGTTAGTTACTGATTATATTTGTATATGAGTAATTTAAGTTATGTATTATTATTAGTCATTTCCTTGTAATCATTTAATTAGTTTCTTTTTTTACTGTTAAGTGGATTCCTTTGTAATTAATTAGAGTTAGTTAGTTAGTTTTGCCGTAGCTATATATCTTTGTAAATACTCTGGAAGACACATAGAAGCAATAACACAATTCATTTTCTGATTTTCAATCTCTCTCTAAACATTTTCCCTTTCTAAACTCTCTCTTCCATGGCTTTCCACGTTCCTTCTTCTAAAACCACTTCCATGGGTTGCTAAACCCCTAGGGTTGGGATTGTTGAAGTTTCCAATGGAATCTTGAATCTGCATTGAGGACATTATCTTCTAAAGCATGAGGAGAACAAGCTGAGAAGTGGATCTACACTACTGGATTGACAAATCCAGACTTAATTGAAGAATTTCACCAGTGAGGAATCATGGTTGAAAGCTTAGGTAACTTCTAGCTTCCTAACTAATTCAGGCCTAGTAATTAGGTGATAGTTAGGGTTCAATCCCCAATTCATATTAGATTTCTCTATCCCTGAATACCTAAGGGATTAGGGTTTATTGCTTAGGAATTAGTGTTAATTACCTAAAGAATTAGAGATTAACTTGTTCTCTTGAGTCTAAAGCTTGATTGATCCTTAATTGCATGTTTCTTGATGAAATTGTGAGCTGAAGCAATCCTAACCTATCTTTCATCAATTACACTTTATCTCTTCTATTGTTTCTGAAAATACAAAAATATAGAAAGCACAGAAAAGCATAAACAAAATGAACTCTATCTTCTTGTGTTTTGGTCCAGCTTGTACTAGTCCTAGGTTGTGGTAATTACCTCAATCCCTGTGGGACGATCAAATATATTACAAATTTAACGATTGGTGCGCTTGCCAAAAGAATATAATCTTCCGAGATAATGCATCAAGTTAATGGCGCTGTTGCCGGGGATTGTTGAGTAATATCAACAATCCTTGGACCCGTACTAGACTGAACCATTTTTTTAAGTTTCTGTACATGTTGTTAGTTGTCAGTAAATTTCATTGTAGGAGTAGGATTTGTTAAGTCTTGCATGAATTGTTGTTCATATTTACTACTATTTTGATTTTAGTTATTTATCTATTAGCACTAGTGATGCTAAAATCCCGAGTCATTAACTTGGTTGTGAAAATCTTAGTAAAAACAAAATATAACTCTCGGATTTATACTTTGGCAAGCGCACCAGTCGTTAAAATTGTAGAATATTTGATCGTCCCACAGGGATTGTGGTAAGTACCTCAATCTTGGACTAGTACAAGCTGAACCAACAGAAAATACATGAACTTCATTCGGTTTTTTTTTTGATTTTTTTTGGTGTTTCATAGTTGTTTTTGTATTTCCAGAAACAGAGTTAAAATGAAATGTGAAAGGTGATTAATAGAAAACAGGTCAGGATTGCTTCGGTCCATAAATTCATCAAGAAACATACAATTAAAGTATAATCAGACTCCATAATCCAGAGGACAATCCGCTTGTGGTTATTCCCTAATTCCTTAGGTGAAAAACACTAATCCTTAAGCATCAAACCTTAATTCCTTAAGTGCTTAATTAACCTAAGAATCTAATGCGAAATTGGAGGTTGAACTCTAACTATTCACCTAAATTGATTAGGCCTGAACTAGTTAGAAAGCTGGAAGTTACCTAAGCTTCAACCATGATTCCTCACTGGTGAAGTTCTTCATCAGTTCTGGATTTGTCAATCCAGCAATGCTACTCCACTCCTCAGCTTGTTCGCCTCAGGATCTAGAAGTCGATTTCCTTGCTCGTAGTTTCAAGACTCCTTTGTTAACCTTCGCAATCCCAACCTTAGGGAATTAGAACTCCATTGACTTCGGTTCCATCGAAGGATTGTGGAACGTCATGGAGGAGAGGATAGAGAGAGAGAAAATTACGTAGTGAGATGTTTGAAGTGTTTAATGAAATTGTATTCTATGTATGAATCTCTGTTCTCCCTCCCTTCCAGAATATGTACAACCTATATATAAACTTCTACCTAACTAACTAACTTAACTGATAACTTAGGAAACTTAAGTTAACGACTAAACTAACTAGTTACACAGTTTACAGAATGATTAACTAATTACAGCTCAGCTCTTAACAGGATCCAGCTCAGCCTTAGCTAATTTACAGCACAGCACCAGCTAATTAATAGCTCACTACTTAAGTTACTAAGGGTGCATCAGTAGAGGAGAAGGCAATAGAAGCGGAAACAGCACTGCGCCGAGTATGTTGTTGGAGGAAAGGAATAGTGTTTCCTCTACGCTTCAGCAACTGGGTTCTCGCTTGAACGGGTTAAACTCTCGCTTGAACGAGCTCGGGATTGCACTGTAATGTTGCTTTCTCGCTTAAGCGTTATGGCGAAGCTTGGGCGAATGAATGATGTTTTGAGGTCACTCTTGAGCGTAGGCTTGCTTTGCTTGAGCGAACTTTGACCCTCGCCCGAGCGAATTTAACTATCGCTTAAGCGAATTATCTTTTCAATCAGCATTTCTGAAATGGACGCTCGAGTTCTTCTTTTTATTTTCAATCGGTTCCTTGTTCTCTTTTGGAGTCGGTATCTTGGAAGTCTTTGCAGTCAGCTTTTCGTTAATTCTTTTCGGTCAACCTTTTGGGAAGTCTCGCTCAGTCGGTCTTTTGGACTCCTTTCAGTCGGTTATACGAAGACTCACTCGGCTTTGTAAATTCTCGCTCGGCTTTATGATTTCTCACTCGGATTTTTGTAATTTTTCCTCGAATTTGTCTTCTTCTCTCGAGTATGCCCTGTTCCTGCACCAATAAACAACTAATTGCCTAGCATTTGTATGCTGGCTGCTGAGTAAATTTATAAATAGTAATAAACTCTTGATTTATTAATGTTTTCAATCGTTTTCTTACAAAAGTAAAGCACTTTTGAAATAAATAACTAAAACACAAATTATTAACAAATCATTAAATAATATAGTCAGAACTAAACAATACTTAATAAATTATGTTAAATAAAAGGTGGAATAATTAAGTCTTTTCAAGACTTATCACATCCCCAAACTTAAAACTTGCTTGTCCTCAAGTAAATACTCAGATTATTTAACTAATCAAGTTATTATTTAACACACCCAACCTTTCCTTAACTTCATTCATGCTATAATTATTAAATACCGATCATACTTTCTTTTCGCAACTTCTAAAAGTATAATAACTTACACCTCTTTTGGGAAACAAGCTGCTAATGCTTTCCTCACTGGTCGGTGTTTAACTCTTCTCTCGGTGTATAGGGTGAATAGTATACACTCATCACCTGCATACTTTGTTAGATAAACATAGGCTTGCAACAGTTCTACACGTCTTGCCATATGCCAACACAATCAAATCAGTAAGGTCTTTTTTAAGCTTATAACGGGGCTGGGCTACAGGCTCAATTATTGTTTTTCCGAGTGAATGTCAGTTTACAAGATGTATCCACTGATGCCTTGACTCAATTTCGACTTAACTGCCTCTACTTAGCAAGCTCCATTATTTTTCGAGTGAATGCTAATCTTAACACTTTCGGTGCTTTGCACCTTCTTTTTCTTTCAGTCCTTCAGACTTTTCCCTTTTCTTTCTTCTTTTCCATCTTTTTCCGATCACATTTCAATCGGTGTATTTTTTCAATTGGTGCTTTGCACCCTTTTTCTTTTCTGACTTTGTTCATTTTTCTCTCGGCTTTGCCTTTCTTCCTTTTATTTTTTTCAAGATACTCACCTATAATTAAGGTCGGAGTGTGTCCTTAATTACTGTTAGGCACACTCTTCATCCCCAAACTTAGAACTTGCTAGTCCCTAGCAATAAGTAAGAACCGAGCAACACATCAGCATACATCCAGGGTAAATCAGTCGGTTTTTTCTTGGATAAATAGGCTTGTAACGTTAGGTGAATAAACAGAATAAAAGGGTCTCAGGCTCAAACATAATTTTTAGGTCAAAAGATAATTAAATATATTAGGGAGGTTACTTTTTGGCCCTGGCTGAATTAACAAAGAAGGCCTTCATCATTTCCGATTGGCTGGCATGCAAACAATTAACAAGTACTGAAGCAAATTCTGTCTTACTAACTAGCATGCAAGTTCACTCGGAAAAGAATAAAACAGGCTCAAAAGCTATGAATATAATAGTTAATCAGCCAGTCATGTCCCCAAACTTAATGTAAGATCATACATTCAGAGTGCTAACTAGCATGCCGTGTAAATAATTAATTAATGATAAAAAAGTTATGGGCAGAGATCCTGAGTTAAACAAAACCGATCAGTTAATTTATCCGACTAAGCTTAAGAAGAAACAACTTTAATTTATTAAGATGGAATTGAATTTAAACAATAAACATATTTTAGCAATTAATAAGTCAAAATATCAATTAAGGAGTGAGTCGGAAAAATACCTCCATTTTTTTTACCTGAGTGACTGTGGATGGGAAACACGTGATCGGAGGATGGAGGATGTGCATCGACTACAGAAAACTAAACAATGCAACCCGAAAAGATCATTTTCCTTTGTCCTTCATGGATCAAATGCTGGAAAGACTAGCAGGACAAGCATACTACTGCTTTCTGGATGGTTACTCAGGCTACAACCAGATAGCAGTTACACCAGAAGATCAAGAAAAAACAGCATTCACATGTCCTTTTGGGTTGTTTGCATACAGAAAAATGCCCTTTGGGTTATGTAATGCTCCTGCAACATTTCAAAGATGTATGCTAGCTATCTTCTCTGATTTGGTGGAAAAATGCATTGAAGTCTTCATGGACGATTTCTCTGTTTTTGGTCCATCATTCGATCAATGTTTAAAAAATTTGACCATAGTACTGAAAAGATGTGTGGAGACCAATTTAGTTTTAAATTGGGAAAAGTGCCACTTCATGATCACCGAAGGCATTGTGCTAGGACATCAAATCTCCAAACGAGGCACTGAAGTGGACAAAGCAAAAGTGGAAGTAATTGAGAAACTACCACCACCAAGGAACGTGAAAGGAGTAAGAAGCTTCTTGGGCCATGCAAGATTCTATAGAAGATTCATCAAGGACTTCTCAAAAATTGCAAAGCCCTTGAGTAATCTCTTAAATAAAGACTCTCCTTTTGTTTTTGATGATTCCTGTTTACATGCATTTGAAACTTTTAAACATAAACTAATATGTGTACCTGTAATAGTTGCCCCTGATTGGGAATTAGACTTTGAAATGATGTGTGATGCCAGTGATTATGCTATTGGGGCTGTATTAGGACAAAGGAAGGCAAAAGTTTTTCATTTTATACACTATGCTAGCAAAGTTTTGAACCCTGCACAAACAAATTATGCAACAACAGAAAAAGAGCTCTTAGCAATAGTGTATGGCCTGGAAAAATTTAGAACTTATCTGATTGGTTCCAAAATCACTATTTTTACTGACCATGTTGCTATTAAATATCTACTGAATAAACCTGATTCTAAGCCCAAGCTAATTAGATGGATCTTACTTATGCTAGAATTCAACCTAGTAGTCAAAGACAAAAAGGGCAGCGAAAATTTTATTGCAAATCACTTGTCCCGCCTTATCAATCAAGAAGTCACACTACTCCAACCAGAGGTGAAGGAAGAATCTCCTGATGAAAAGCTATTAATGATGAAAGAAAGGCCATGGTTTACAGACATGGTAAACTTTAAGGCTGCTGGAGTATTGCCTGATGATCTTTCATGGCAGCAGAAAATTTTTTTTTGAAAGATGCAAAACAATTCATATGGGACGATCCTTACTTGTTTAAACTTAGATCAGACCATATTTTGAGGAGATGTGTGTCCCAAGAAGAAGCTAACACCATCTTATGGCACTGCCACAGCTCACCCTATGGAGGACACTTTAATGGGGAAAGGACAGCAGCTAAAATCCTCCAATTAGGTTTTTATTGGCCTTCATTGTTTAAAGATGCTAATGTTTTTGTGCAGCATTATGATGCATGTTAGAAGACAGGTAGCATATCAAGAAGACACGAGATGCCATTAACCACCATCCTGGAAATAGAAGTCTTCGATTGCTGGGGCATAGATTTTATTGGGCCACTTCCAATGTCATTTTCAAATGAATACATTATTGTGGCAGTAGACTATGTCTCAAAGTGGGTAGAAGCCATCGCATGTATTAAAGCTGATGCCAAGATTGTCATCAAATTTCTTAAGAAACACATTTTCAGCAGGTTTGGCACTCCAAGAGTGCTGATAAGTGACGGGGGCTCTCATTTCTGCAACACCCAACTCCAACGATGCCTAGAACATTATGGAGTCAAGCACAAAGTAACCTCCCCTTACCATCCTCAAGCCAATGGCCAAGTAGAATTATCCAACAGAGAAATTAAGAGGATACTGGAGAAGACAATTAGTCAAAGTAGAAAGGATTGGTCGTTGAAACTGGACGACGCTTTATGGGCCTATAGAACAGCTTACAAGGCACCAACTAGATTTTCACCTTATCAGTTGGTATATGGAAAAAATTGCCATCTTCTTGTCAAACTTGAACATAAAGCATTTTGGGCAATGAAAGCACTCAACTATGACCCAAGGGCATCAGCTGAAGAAAGGAAAATCCAGATGCACAAGTTAAAAGAATGGAGGAATCATGCTTATGACTCATCAAGGATTTATAAAGATAAAATGAAGGCTTACCATGATAGGCACATCATGAAGAAAAGTTTTCACCAGGGACAATCTGTTCTTCTTTTCAATTCAAGGATGAAACTGTTCCCAGGAAAACTCAAATCTAAATGGTCAGAACCATTTATTATGAAAGAGGTGAAATCTTATGGGGCTGTTGAATTACAGGACCCTAAGTCTGAAAGAACTTGGGTTGTAAATGGACAAAGACTAAAGCCTTATTTAGGAGGAGAGGTGGAGAAGGTCACCACCGATATTCTACTGAAGGCAACCCAATCTTTTATGCTTTCTTTTCATGTGAATTTTACTTTAACTATTATTAAAGTTTCTGTTTATTTTGTAGGTCACTCATCAAGAAAACTCCAAATGAAAAATCAAGTTTCAAACAAAGGCAAACATGACGGGAGCTTAAGCTTGATTAACCATGGTCAAGCTGAATCTGTTCAAAAGAGCAAGAGTGAAAAGGTATGCTTAAACAAAGGAAAGACAGTTAGGAGAAGCATTAGGAAATTATCTCGCTTAAGTGTGAAGACTCTCGCTTAAGCGAGATAAAGTAAGTCATATGTTTCATGCTCAAGCGCTGGATATACTCGCTCAAGCGAGCCAAGGTGAGCCATATACTATCCATATCAAGCTTAAGCGAAGGAATCAAGCCCTGAGTGTGGTACCAATACAAAAGAAAGTTTCAACAAAATAAACCCGATCACGCTTAAGCGTGATCTGTTGCGCTTAAGCGAGAGTAATTTTTAAACAAACAAAGACTGCCACGCTTAAAGCAAGAACACTTCACGCTTAAGTGAGAAGTTGACAAAAGCATCAGGTACCAAATTTGAATATCACGCTCAAGCGTGACAGATACACGCTTAGGCGAGCAACAACTGATTTGATTTTAATTTAAATTCGCTTGGGCGAATGGCAATACGCTTAAGTGAGGAAATAGATATTACATCAGGATATGCTCGCTTAAGCGAGTATTGAGAGCGCCTAAGCGAGACAAATTCCCTCCAACAAACGCTCAAGTGTACCATCACTGGTCGATCACGGTTAAGCATGATGTGCCCACGCTCGAGCGAGAAATTTAAAATTTCCCCTGATACTAATAAATGGAGTGCTTTGTAACTGACCATTACCCCTTCCACTCAAATAACCGTCCATTACCCCTCCTGACTCTACAAATTTTGTAACTAACTAACTCCTCTCACTATTTGTTTCTTCCCCTCTCATCTCACAAGGTACATTTTATTACATTTCATTGAAACTAAGTATATCTTCTCTCCTCTGCATCATTTCCTGATTCTCCCAGGTGACCACTAGACTTTCCTCTTTTAAATTGCATCATATGGTTACTTTATTAGAGAAGAATGATACCCCTTTTCAGAAATGCATGCATTAAAGTCTTTAACCAATTTCTTTCCATTCCTACTGAGTACCATGATCTATGCTTGGTTGTTTTCTGGGTTGTTTAGAAAAAGGGGATTGGTGCTATTATGTTTCAATTTCCTTGTAATGCATGATAAGTGTTTGTAAAAAGTCTTGGAAAGCATTTGTTTTGCATGATCCTCATCATACATAATAAGCATAATTAGTACGAAGTAGTTTTCCTTAATGCTTAGCCTTAGGACTAAAATGTTCTGTTATATTATTGAGAGGATTATTCACTTATAATGTCACACTATATTTTTCTCCTTCATATGTGATTACAAATGGCAAGAACTAAGCAGGTTGCACCTAATCCCCCTCCAACCACTTCTCCTCCAAGGTCATCAAGAAAAAATAAAGGGAAACAACCACGCTTGGAAGAGCCAACTTCTGGATAAAAATTAAGGGACAAAGAGCGATGAAAGAGATATGAAGACATTCAGAACTGGACATTTATCCCTGAACGAAGAGTGGATTTGGGACTCGGAGAATATGACACCTTTTTAGATGTTATCAGAAGAAGGAACTGGCTAAAAATCTGTTACCCAAGAGAAAAATTTGACCCAGAGGTGGTGAGAGAATTTTACGCCAATGCATGGCCGAGAGGAGGGGCAGAAGATAAAAGAACATATGTGCGAGGCCATTGGCTCTCTTATGGAAGGGACGAAATCAACTTTTACTTGGGCAGCATCATGGAACTGGGCGAGGGAGAAAGTTGTGACTATGCTGCCATGGTTTCAAGAAACCAAATCATTGCCATCAATGATCTTGAAGCTGCTATATGCAGTCCAGGTCGTCACTTCCAAATGGGGCAAGGGGAGAACCCACTGTGAGTTCTAAGAAGAGACATGACTACAACTTCTCAAGTATGGACTTCTTTCATGCTTGCCAATATAGCATCCAATGCACATGTCTCTGATCTCATCTTCAGCAGGTGTTATTTATTATATTGCATTCTACGAAATAACATCTCAATTGATCTAGCACAGATAATCTCTGATGAAATCCATAAATTTGTAAAAGCTGATCAAAAATACTCATAGGCAGGGCAAAAGGTTAAAGAAAGCTTAGGCTTCCCTACTTTTATTACTGACTTTTGTGCAGCACATGGGATTGAGGTACAAGACCTCAAACCTATCAGACCATCTATTGATAAACGCTTCATCGAGCGATATTACAGCACACAAGAAGCCCCGCAACAGCCACAGCCAGCACCACCACAGGCAGGACCAGAACCTACTCTTCCTCTTCTCAGTACAGAAACAGCCATCATTTTACAGGGTATTCACCTCTTGAAAATCCAAATCAGCCACTTTCTGGCACAGCAAAATGCTAATCATAGAGGTTTGATGCATATTGATAATGGCCTATATCACAGCGTCCCTGCAGGACAACCCAATCCTTGAATACACCCTGCCCAATTTGAAGCCCTCATTGCTTGGCCTGGGGACAGGCCTCCTTTTGTGGGAGAGGGTGAGACTGCACAAGAGAGGCCAGGACCTTCTTCACAGGGACCTCTAGAAAGAGACCAGGGAGCAGAAGATGATTCCTCTGAGGATGAGTGATGAATTTTAATTCTTTAGTTTTTAATTGGTTCAATCTACTACTTTAAGTTTTCTTTCTGATTGACATTATATAGTTTTACTTTGAACTCTTTTAGTTGATATTACTGCAGCATGCCTTGGAATTGTTTGTGATTTTTTTATGTTTGTTTTAAATATAGAGCTACATGCTTGAAGCTGTAACATTTTTGAAAAACCCAACCAAGATTTAACTTTTTGAAAAGAAAAGTTTCTAAGCAGCAAAATAATTTTAGACAGTAACACTGATTTTTAAAAGGCAAAATGGCTAAATTAAGAACCAGGGAAATGAAATAAATGTACTCTTGATTGTTTACATGCTTGAACCCTTTTCTGTTAGAATATGGAAGTAAGCCCTATACCCTGGTGAGAAGTGAGAAACTTAAACACTGAGAGTCTCATGAGAATTTATCAAATAACATTGCCTGATTTTCTGATTAACATTTTTTTAAGAGATTAAGCAAGGAAATAATAAAGGCAAATTTTGAAAATAAAATAAACCCAGAGCCAAAAAGCTACCTTTAAATATATCCTAATTTTTGTAGCCCATTTTTGAGCCAAAAATTTTATTCAAACACCCTAAACCAGACATGAGAAATAAAATCTTACCTTATCAGCATGCTTAAAAATTTTGATATGAGCATAAAACACTTTTCCTAAAGGGTGATAAAAGAAACTGAGGCTGAAAAAGTTAGTAAAATTCTCCAAAACTGTAAACAAAAGAGAACTAGAAAAGGAGAAACAAAGAATTCTGAAGCACAAAGGAAGAAGCCTCATAAAAGTTTGAAAAATCTCAGAACATATGCTCTTCTTCATGCATGCAATTTGAATCCAAGAAAAACCAAGAATTCTTGATAGCCCAGCCCCAATACAACCATGAAAAGACCTTTTTGATCCTTACTTATCTTATGAATTGATTTTGATTGGAAATGACCGGCAATGTTAATTAGGCAGTTCTCATGATGAAAGTGCAACACAACCTGGTAAGAAATGATGAGAGTTCCTTATTCTTACAGCAATTGGTTAGTTGCTTTGAGAACAACTTAATGGTGCATTACATTTTAAGGAATTGGTACTAAGGAGGTTATTTGCCTGAGTAAAAATTGAGATTATGGTCTTTAAGAATTTTTCTACAACTAAATCCGATCTTACTGAATGCTTGATTTCCTTTCCCAACTTCTTTTACTTGAGGACAAGATAAAATCTAGGTTGGGGAGAGTTTGATAAGTGTTATTTTACATTGATTTAATACTTCAATTAAACTCATATTTTGAAAAGAATGTAATCAATTAAGCGTGAATTTGTATTGAAAATAGCACATTGTATAACTCAAGCTTGATTTGACAAAATATTGAAGAAAGGTACCAAAAGCATGGAAGAAATCAAGAAGACTACCTGTAGCTTAAAGCGAAGGATGGAACGCCTGGGCAAAGGCATCTCACGCTTAAGCGTGAGCTCGAGTGCGCTTAAGCGCGGCCACGATGAATGGTCAAAGAAGCACACTGAGCATGGTTCAAACACTACTATAAGGAGGATCTCACGGTTGAGCGTAAGCACGAGTTCGCTCAAGCGTGACCTTAGCCATCTATGGTGCGCTTAAAGCGAGGATATATTCAGTTGAGCATATAGGAAATGAGGCATCAGGACCCCCCTCACGCTCAAGCGTGAGAATAAGTCGCTTGAGCATGAGCCCGAGCACGCCTAAGCGAGGAGCAAGCGTGAATCAAACATACTGGACAGGAATGGCAAGCTTGAGCGTGGACTGAGCGTGACTTGGGCGTGGCTTGACAAGGAGAGCACGCTTAAGCATGGCTAAGCTTGGCTTAAGCGAGAGGAAAACAGTGGGCACCAGGACCTTTCACGCTTGAGCGTGACCATCAAGCTCAAGCGTGATTCATGCAGCATGGGACCTCCAATTTTTTTATTCACCAATGGTGCGATGCCAACTCATCCACTCTCTTGTGTTTTTGAATGACTTTGAAAGATGCTTCATGGGCTCTATGCAAGTGGTAACGGAAGCTGAAGCATAACCCCTATAAATCAAGTAGAAAACAGATCCCCAATCATCCCGATTCATCCCCTGTATTTCCTTCATAATCCAAACTTTTCCATTATTTTCTGTATTCATTTTTTATGGTGAAAATACAAAGCATGAGTAGCTAAATCTCCCTTATGGGATTGGTTGTAATCCATTCAATCCTGAAGTAACACTGCTGTAAGTTTTTATGTGTGTAATGAGATTTGATAAGTTTCTATATTTCCTTCTACGTTTAATGCCTGAAAGTACTTGATCACTATTTTCTTGTTTTAAGTTTTCTCAAGTATGCTGGGAAGTGACTTTTGAAAGCAGATCTGAATGAAATACTTATTGGGAGTAGGTAGCCAGGGATGGCATCTAACGCAATAAACATCAAAACAATCATCGATAATGCTGGGATGATTTCAAAGTGACTGAGGGATCAGCGGTTTGAAATCATTCTTATGAATTTTGTAGTCGAGGGATCGATGCAAATGACTTTGATTGTGACGTAGAAATTATCTTTTCAAGTTACTTATGTAAAAACTTATGCAGCTTACAGAAGGTGAGATGTGATGAAACCAATCCCTGTTTTACTAAATAGATTCTTCTCAAAAATATTCACTGTTATCTTTTGCAATCTACTCTTTGTTATTTATTCATTTTCTCATTCAACATCATTCACAACAAACTAAAACAAAATCTTCTGTCAACTCAATTCAAAACTAAGATTTTCACACCAACACCTCCTCAGTGGAATGATAACTATACTATATTACAACCTCTGTGTTTAAACTTGGCACATCCATTCCATTGAGTTCACATTATACAAACTTGATTCTCTTTCTCTGAATACTCTACTTTACTTCTGTACAATACCAAGCTTTGGTTAAACAAGTTTTGTATAAACTCACAAAAAATAGCATATCAACCTCCCATTACAATACCTCTATAACTCAAAAACCATAAATGGAACACTAAGGAGGTAAGAAATCTTTACCTCAAATCCATGCTCCTCCAAAAACAAAAATGGGTGTGCAAGAAGAGAAGACAACCAAGTCCCTGCTCCAATGTGCCATCCATGCTTCATGGGCCCATGAAAACCTAAACTTTTGGGTGGAAAAATGATTTATAGAAGGGAAGAGGAGATGGACGGTGATGGGTGAAGAAGAAGGAAGGAGAAGAAAAAAAGCAAGGTAGATGGGAGAGAGGAAGAGAAGCCAACGAAGAAATGGACAAAAAGAAGGAGAGAAGAAATTATTCTGAAGACATATTCAGATTCCTAATAATATTCTTAATAGCTCTGACCAATGGCATCTCAATCGGAGATACTTGGTCTGACACCCATATTTTAATCGGGTATAATTTTAGTTCTTTAAGCCTTAATAAGTTATAATTAATCCTCATAAATCTCAATTAATTTTTTTCATAAATTTTGGGATGTTACACACATCGAGAGAGCCGTGCCCCGTCAGACACTGAGGTAACTTGCTCATCACAGAGCCGTCGGCCCACTGGGCCTGCCACATAAGGTGCCTTGTCACCAAACTATGGACAGCTTCGTGAATCCTAGTATCACTAGGGAACAACAACAATTTACCCGTGCACTGGGTCGCCCTCCCACTGGGCCTGCCTATTGGAACCCCTAACATTCCATATAGACAGCGTATGATATGCCATGGATGCAATGTAATGCAAATCAATGCATTCTCACACTATGCATCCTACCATGCCACTTATCAATCATCATCGTCATCACCAACACCACCATACAATTCTTAGTGGATTTTACCATTGTTGGTTTTAGCCATTGTTTTCAACCTTTAAGTGTGGCATTTTCTTTCAACATATTCCATATCATACATGCAAGTCAATACTCACAACAAATCACAATGGCATCACAAACATCAATAACATTCATTAATCTTTCATCAACATCACCACTTATTTCTTTGTGGATTTCCATCTCGTTGACCATTACCATTATTTCATATATTAGTGTGGCATTCACAACAATTCACCAATATAATTCAAACAACACATACAAGATCACACTTGTATCAAACACAATGGTATTCAACAAATCATCAATAATAACAATGATCCTCTATTCAAGGAAACTATCAACAACATCACCGATCATTATCCATTATCGATGTCATCTCCGATTCATCGATTTACCACAAACACATTGTCATGCAAATGTCCCTTCATTAGTTTTATCATCATTAAAGGGTGTGTCACAACCATAACATTTGCTTTTCATTATCGATTATCATATAATATCATTAGTGGTGAACATTCATGTTCTCATAACATGTGTCAATCAATATCAACACCACCTAGACACATCATCATCATATACCCCTGATACAATCTCTTGTTTTTACATAATGAAGGGGTTTTGAGTAATAATAAGATCATGATAAATTTCAATACTAAGACATGATAAGAGCTCATTTTAGTCTTAAAAATAATGGGACATGTCATAAATATCACCTATTAGTCCCAATTTGACACCCTCTTAAACTTGAATTTTTCAACACAGTGGGTCCAGTATTTTACGCAGTTAGAAAACTCCAATTAAGTCAAGACCAATTTTCAACACAGTTATAAAACTCCAATTAAGTCAAGACAAATTTTCACACCTCTATAACATAATTATCTGCAACTTTTATGAAGAAGTCGGAGGCCAAAAACATCATTAAGATGCCCAAACAAGCCAAAAATAGCAAGGGAAAAGCAACAGTTGGAAATTTCTGACAGTGGCAATTCCACTGGCCGTGGGAAATTCCCACTTACCTTGGAATCCGCTATTTCCACCACCTAAAATGGCCATTGTTTCCACATTTTAGGGCAGAACGATCCACTGGTAGCGGGAAATTCCCACTGGTCATGGATCTCACTGCCGTAGGTACCATTCTGCAGCTTTTTGGCCCTTATGTTTTTACCAACTTTGGGACCCCTTTTCACTAGGCTATTCAACTCCAATTTACATGAAATTTTATACATAGCTTACCTACCCTAATATCAATTATATGGAAACGTTTCAAGCCTAAATTTCATCTCAATCAAAATCTAAGCTATAGGGTAGTTTTATGCATATTTTGGGCATTTTACATGACATACCAAAATGCAATTGGCTAAATTTTGGTCTAAACTCTCTATGGAACTATATTCACATATGTAAATATAATTTGCTCTAACAATTCAAACACCATATTTTGGTCTTTAAATCATCCAATATAAATGACAATTTATGTGCATTATAGCCCAACCAAGCATGCTATTCATCACACAACCAAACATTACATCATTTCAATATAATCATGGCAAGGCAAGCATGAGCATCATCATATGCATCAATCATAAATCATTCAACTTATGCAATTGAAATGCAAACTCCTCTCCTACCTCAAGAGAAGAATCACAACTCGAATACTCTGATTGTTTTGCCTCATTACCCGAAACACAATCTACACACACATATATACATTCAATCAACGTGACATCATAAGGCACAATCAAAATTCTAATAAACTGTTAACATTATATAAGGCTTGTATCAAGTCTTAGGCTTGCTAAAACACCAACTCACATACTTGTGTTAGGTTTTGGGAATTCCTTTCCTAAAACCAAGATTTTCTAAATCCTAAAGGGTCAACCATACCCAACCATAACAACATCACATCCCTTATCAATATGGCATCTAAATCATCATATAAATCACCCAATTGCCATTATTGTCATACAAATTCATTTAAGTCATCTTAGCGTCATTCAAGCCATCATAAATCAACAATTCCACATGGCAACATCATGGCCTAAGTGCTCATCAAATCCTCATCAAAATTTAACAACCTCAAATATCAACTTCTCTAATTCTCCTATATCCTGATATACACATATCTCTCAAACTTTGAGATTAGAACCTCATCAAAATCCAATAACTCTAACAATCATGACCAGTCATTCCATTAATCTTTCTTATATATCAAAATCATTCTCATGAGAACAAAATCATCAATCTCTTCATCTAGGCCAAAAGCCCCAAAATTATCAACTCTTAAGGATTCCACACAATTTGACAATCATCAATTCCATCAATTCTCATACACCATCACAAGCATATTATCATTATCAAGGTGCCAACCAATGTAAACAGCACAAATGTTCCCAATGGTCATCTACCATATGGTTTGGGTTTCACATGTACAATTCATTATTCAAATAACACCAACTTAGCTCAAAATTCATCAACATCAATAGTTAATCCAAATACTTCTAAAATTTCATTTTCCTTATATAAATTATTCTAAGGCATCCAAATCTTCAAAATCATCATTTGGGCCAAAAATCCCTAAACCACCCCATTTAGGGTTTTTTCTAAAATCACTAAATCAACCACTACAACCTATTTCATGAATCCTTACTCAATAGCCCTCATTCCCATTCATTCACAAAACCATAATTAAAATCACTTCTCAAGCCCTTCAAGCTTAGGGTTCATCATTTCCTTCAACACCCAAAGTTTCTAACATCACCATTTCAAGCCTAACAACATCAAAACCACAAATAGAGGAAGAGGGGTTCAAAGTTTTACCTTATTTCCAAGCCATGGCCAAAACAAAAATGGTGAAGAAGGAAGAGAGGAGACCACCAAATATTTGCCTCATAATGCTATACAAGCCTCATGAATCCATGCTTTGATTTTAATTTTTGCAAGAAAATGGGAGTGGTGTAGGTGGTGGACGGTTTTGGAGATGAAGAGGTGGAAGAGAAGAAGAAAAATGAAGATAGGTGGGAGAAGAAGATAAGCCCACGGTTAGGAGAAGAGAGAGGGGAAAAAGATGACCAAAAATTGGTCATTACCCATGGGATAAAGCCATGCCTTTTTGCCTTTTTGTCCATTGTGTCATAAAACCCTTTAACCATTATGTAATAGAGTGTAAAGTAAGGGAGGAGAGAAAGGAAAATTGGATGGTTGAGTGAGGAGAGGAAAAGGGAGTTTTCATTTTCTTTTTAATTCCAATTGGCTCGTATTTTCTCTATTTAACAATATAGGCCGTGTCCAATTAATTATCTCCTCAACACCAAAAATTATTTTAAATATACCACCATAACTACAATAATTTTCTAAGTATTCTAGACCTATTAAATATCCAATTTAGTCAAGTGGGTCCCACACCATCTGTTAAATCATCTGATTCCGGTAATTCTCAATTTACCAATAATTCACCTCTAATGTCTAGTTAATTTTCCCATAATCATTGGACCATAAATAATTAATTATTTTTATTCAATAAATTTATTTTCTTCAAAATTTGGGATGTTACATTCTATCTTTCTTAATTTTCCTAGATGAAGACATGGTACTACAAGGATACAAATTTTTGAAAATTGATAAGCAAAAAAAAAAAGCAAGACTAGTCGTTTGTGCATAAAAAGTAAACTAGTACCTAAGCACACTATTCCTAGGTAAACTAAAAAAAATCCCAATTAAAGTCCAGAGTCCAAAGTTTTTAAGTCCAAATACAAGGACTAAAAATTTGAAGTAAAGAAATATTTCCCAGAATACAAGGAAAATGAAATACAAATGAATGAATAACTATTTTTATGTGTTTTCTAGTATCTCCAAGTATCTTTAAGATCCTTTAAGTTCCAAGGAATCCACCAAGCTTCACAAAACACTTAAACGCAAAGCAAAATTAGTTAGTACTAAAATTATTTTTATTCTTGTTTTTTGTCACTTTAGTGTTTATTCACTCAAGGTGTTTACACTCAAGTCCTTTCAAAAAGAACTCCCAAGTTTGCTTAGAACACAACTCAATCATTATCTTTTTCCTCTAAGATGCTACCCCTATAGATGGAAGTGATTGTCTTATCTCAATAATTTCAAAGGAGTGAAAACTCTAAGACAAAACTCAAGAATAGAAAAAAACAAACAATAAAAGGTAAATTTAAAAGGTAAACCAAGTTGGCGTTTATGAGACAAACTTGAATATGACAAGCAATAAAGGGTAAAAAGAATAAAGTTACAAAGAAAGGAATTAATGAGACAAACCAAGAATGTAAGAAAATTAAATGCAACAAATAAAAGAAAGTACTCAAAAGATCTCCTAGAAACACTAGAATTTACATGCCAATTCAACCAATATCTAATAGCAATTAAACATCACCAATTTGTACCATAAGTATGAAATTCAAGAGGCAAACAAATGATGAATTAGGGCCTGCACAAAATACCACACGTTGCTATTTCTTAAAAAATTTAACTGCACACTTTTCTTTTGATTTTTGTTTGCCAAGAAAGCACTTAAAAGTTTTTTTGTGAAAGGCAAGGCTTTCAAGCTATTTCTTTTTTTTTTCTTTTTGTATTTTTCTTTTCACTTTTTCTTTGCTTTATACTATTGTTTTTACCACAACTAAACAAAAAAATAATAGCCCCAAAAAATTTACCTTAAAAATTACACAAAAATAGAGAAAGAATGGTAAAAGGGTGAAGTTTAATCATCAATACAAGATCCTAAGAATCAAGAAAAGGATTTGTAAAGAACAATAAAAGATCCTAAGAGTCAAGAAAAAGATTTGCAAAGATTAATAAAATATCCTAAGAATCAAAAAGATTACAAAGATTAATAAGAGATCCTCAGAATCAATAAAAGCTTGCAAAGATTAATAAAAGATCCTAAGAATCAAGAAAAAGATTGCAAAGATTAATAAAAGATCCTAAGAATCAAGAAAAAGATTGCAAAGATTAATAAAAGATCCTAAGAATCAAGAAAAAGATTGTAAAAATTAATAAAAGATCCTAAGAATAAAAAAGATTGCAAAGATCCTAAGAATCGATAAAAGATTGCAAAGATTAATAAAAGATCCTAAGAATCAAGAAAAAGTTTGCAAAAATTAATAAAAGATCCTAAAAATCAAAAACAAGGATATCAAGGATCAATAAAACCAGGATTGCACAATTGAACATAGAACTAAGGGAGACATACACATGACTACGGAATAAGATGTAACATGTACCAAATTCAGCATATAAAAGAGAAGACAAAAAGCCAAAAAGAAAAAATGAAAGGAAAGGCACAAGACTGCTGATACCACTTGATGCAGGCAAAGCCTACTTTGAGAAGGAAGGATCTAGCTTTCCTTACTTTTCTTTTTAGAGTTCCAATTGACTTGTTGAATTTTATAGATGGAGAATGCCTTGGAGGAGAGAAGGATTTGGACGCCACCCCTTTAGGAGGAGATAAGTCCTATAACCGCCACCCTAGGGGAGGAAACATAAGGATAAGGTATTTGATAGTGTGCGAAGCACAAGGAAGAGACTGAGAGAGGGAACTTTTTCTCACTCTAAATTTCTTCAATTGAATTCTAATGTCTATTTTACAAAGGAGAGAGGCTTATATATAGGCTTTGGAATTTTGTAATTGGCTTGAGTGGCTTGTAAAAGATTCACACAAGGCCCAAAATCTAAAAATAAATGGCCCAAAAGTGGCCCAAATATCGCCCGGTTCCCCGATTTGAACTGTGGGACCCAGCCTGAGGTCAGACTCTAACCGTTCGACCTGTGACTAGTGATCCGGTAGGGAAGCTAGTCCTATTAGTATCATTTTAGAAGGGATCAAGGGTGTTTGACTCAGCCTGACCGGCCCAATTAAAACCTTTAATGTCTCCTACGTTTGACCGTTCATATACCTTGGGATATCCAATGATGGCACGGTTAGTCTCTGGTGACTTGTTTTGACATTTTAGGAACTTTTCCTGAAGAGGCCGAAGCCCGGTTTGGACTCTATCAGCCTCATTTTTCTATAAATCTATTTCTTTATAAATCATTTTAAAACTCAACTCGAATACCTTTAGAGTTTTGGATCCAACTTTTACATATGAACTTGGAATTGAACGATTTTGGTCTCAATCTATTCGTTCTAAAAAGATCTTCAACCTCTGTTTCTAGCCCCGAACTCCGATTCTGATGATGCATGATTTATCCTTACTTCCTTACTTTAAATATGTATAATTTGCCATCACTTATTATGTAATATATTGCATTTTAACATATTTTCATCATTTGAGCTTTATTTAATATTTATTTGAAAATGAATTAAGGATTGATTTTTAATGGAAATAATGGAATCCTTATTTCTCCTATTTTGTAGTGAATGATTGAGCTTGTAATTAGAAAAGATTGACCAAGAATCAAGAGGGAGAAGACACAAGTGATTACATGTTCAAAAAGGGTCAATAAAGAAGAAAATAAGAGAAGAACAGGGTCAGGAATCAATTCCCAGCATCCATGAATCGATTCCTATATAAAACAAAGCCCAGGAAGTGAAAATAAAGGCTGGTAATCGATTCCCCACAGACATGAATCGATTCATGCATTAAAAATGGCCTGGGAATCAATTTACACACCTAGGAATCGATTCCCAGCCCCCAGGAATCGATTCATATGCTATTTTGCCCCTGGGAATCGATTCCCAACCTCTAGGAATCAATTCATTTGCTTGGGAATGGATTCCTCATCTCCAGGAATCGATTCATACCCCCAGGAATCAATTCCTCACTTCAGGAATCGATTTATGTGATGTTTTTGACGTAATTTTCAACTGAATGAATCGACTCCCGCATGAAATCACGGATGGAATCATAGAGGAAAATCAGGAATGTTTTCTAGAATTACGAAAAATAGGAAAACATCACTACACAATTTATGGAAGCACTACGCGGAATGAAATATTTTATTGTAACAGAAGCCTTCCTTGAACGCTATAAATAGAGGAGAACGAGAGGCTTCAGAACACACCTTCACTTCATACTTCTCTCTTAGTTCCTTCTCCGTTCTTTCTTTCTTTTAAGCATCAGAGGAAGGCTTCTGGAGGAGTTCTTCCATTCCGGGTTCGGTCTTTCTTATTTTTAGTTTATTTTAATTATGGAGGGCTAAAACCCCTAGATTGATTTTCTTGGAAAATATTGTAATATAATTTTGAGGTTCTTGTTTTTAATATAGTATGCTTTTATTATTGTTAATTTCTTCATAATCTTACTCTGCTTATTAATTCCATTTTGTTTAATTAAATTTGTATGCTTAATCGGTTTAATTATACAAATGGAATAAAATAAGATTTAAATTAAAATGGATTAAGGAAATATGCATGCTTAATGAATATTTTCATAATCACTTTTAATAATTATGGTTTGCTTAACTCCATAATTTGAGAATCGATTATGTATGTAGGCGATGTTCTTACATATGCTCAATAATTCCTAGATTTTACGATCTTGACTCCTTTTGCTTAATAAGGATCTTGATTAAAATATTCATTTTTAAATGAAAGTAAAGGAATTGTGAATTGAAAAAGATGCTTAGTTGATTGATTCAAATTGAGCTAAGAAATCAACATTAATGAAAGTGTACAAATTATTTTTAGTGAACCAAGGATAAATTTAATTACAATACTCCAAGAAAATCAATCACTTGTTATTTGTTGTTCTAAGTTTTATATTTAGTCTGTTTTAATTTTAATTGTAACAATCAATCCAACCCCCCCCCCCCAAAATATTTTTTGTATGTTTGTTAAATTTTTATTTGTTAAAAAAATTATTTTAAACTTGATTTGCCTAAATTTTTGTGTTGATCTTCAAGAGAACGACCTAGGTTGACACCCTAGCATTACACTAATTAATTTTAATATACTAATTTGACGGTACCACAACAGAAACACATCAAATTTTGGCGCCGTAGTCGAGGATCAACGATCTTTAGGAAAATTCTTGTTTTAAATTAATTTTTTATATAAAATTAAAACTTAAAAATATATATAATATAATAAATAAAAAAAATTTGTTTGTTTGTTTTATTTTATTTCTTTTTCATGATTTAGGATTCTTATGATATATTGCTCATGATCATGAAATATTTTGTTATATGCTATGTATGACTAGAAGAACTTTTGGGCATTTATATTCATTTGATCCTGAAATTGATAGATATTTTCATAGATTAGTTAGAGAAGCTAGATTTAATAATAACTTTGTTGATATTGATAGTGATAGTATCTCATCTGAATCTTCTAAAAGTACTAATGCTAGTTTTTCTAATATGGCTAGACCTCGTGAAAGAACTCTCAGAGAACTAGCTGCACCCGAATTCACATACGAAAGTTTGTGTATTCAATATACTGAAGAGGATGTCCCTTTTATGCTTAAGACTGGACTTATACACTTGTTGCCTAAGTTTCATGGTCTTGCGGGTGAAGATCCGCACAAACACCTCAAAGAATTCCACATAGTGTGCTCCACAATGAAACCTCAAAATGTTTAAGAAGACCATATCTATCTTAAATCGTTTCCTCATTCTTTAGAGGGTGTTGCTAAGGATTGGATCTACTACCTTGCTCTAAGATCAATCACAAGTTGGAATGACTTAAAGAAAATATTCTTGGAAAAGTTCTTTCCTGCCTCTAGAACCACTACAATCCGAAAGGACATATCTGGCATTAGGCAACTCTCTGGAGAAAGTCTTTATGAGTATTAGGAGAGATTCAAGAAACTCTATGCAAGTTACCCTCACCACCAAATTTCTGAACAACTTCTTCTTCAATATTTTTATAAAGATCTGCATCACATTGATCATAACATGTTAGATGCGGCAAGTGGAGGAGCTTTAGGAGACATGGCTGCTGCTGAAGCAAGGAACTTGATTAAGAAGATGGCATCCAATTCCCAACAATTCAGTGTTAGAAATGATGCTTTCAGACCCATGAATGATTCAAATTCTAGTGCATCTGGCATTAAATTAGAAAGCAAACTTGATGCTCTTACCACTTTGGTCACACAATTGGCAGTTAATAAAAAATCCATGACTGCTAGAGTGTGTGGCATCTGCTCTTAACAAGAGCATCCCACTGATTGTTGTCCCTCTCTACAAGAGAAGGGTGATGATAATCCTCAAGCCTATGCAGCAAACATTTACCATAATAGACCTTCACCACAACAACAACAAAACCATGACCTATCAACTAACAGATACAACCCAAGTTGGAGGAACCATCCAAACTTGAGATGGGGAAATCAACAACAAAATCCTCAACCTCCATTTCAAAACAATGCACCAACCTTCCAAAAGCCAAATCCTCAACCATCCATAAGCGGCCCTTCTTTGGAAGAACTGGTGAAACAAATGGCTACACAGAACTTGGAGTATCAACAAAGAAATAATGCTATTATCCAAAGCTTGAGCAATCAAATTGGGCAATTAGCTTCATCATTGAACCAATTACAGTATTAAAACTCTGACAAATTACCATCTCATCCAGCTGCAAATCCAAGAAATGTGAGTGTAATTCAGCTAAGATCAGGTAAGAATCTTGAAGTACCTATACCCAAGAACCTAAGAAACAAACAGATGTGCCCACAATAGTTGGAATGATATACCCTCTTTAAGCACAAGGAAGTCTAAGATGCAATCACCCCAAATCCCACCTCATATCCCTCTTCCATTCCTACCAAAAGCAATTCCAAGCAAGAAGATGGAAGAAGTGGACAAACAAATTTTGGATACTTTTAGGAAAGTGGAAGTGAATATACCTCTTCTTGATGCAATTAAGCAAATACCTAAGTATGCTAAATTTCTGAAAGAGCTATGTACCCACAAGAGAAAACTCAAGGGAAATGAAAGGATAAGCATAGGGAGAAACGTATCTGCACTGCTTGGTAAGGAAGTTCCAAATATTCTTGAGAAATGTAAAGATCCAGGTACGTTCATTATACCCTGCATCATAGGCAGTAACAAATTTGAAAATTGTATGTTAGATTTAGGAGCTTCAATAAATGTTATGCCTATGTCTGTTTTTAAATCTTTGTCTCTTGGAACTTTACAACCTACTGGTGTAGTGATTTAGTTAGCAAATAGAAGTACTGCTAACCCTGCTAGAGTCATAGAGGATGTTTTGGTTTAGGTAGATCAGCTTGTTTTTCCTGCTCACTTTTTCATACTTGATATGGAAGAAGGTATGCCTCAAATTCCTGTTCCTATAATTTTAGGAAGACTATTTTTGAAAATAGCCCGAACCAAAATATATGTTTATTCTGGAACCCTCTCTATGGAATTTGGTGATACAAGAGTTTAATTCAATATTCTTGATGCTATAAAATATCCATCTGAAGATCACTCTATTTTTCATATTGACATTATGGATGAATTGATTTGTGAGTATCTTTCTGATATCTCTCAAAATGTTGATTTGGAATGCATGAATGATTCAAACAAATGTTTTGCATGCAATGATTCTGGAAGTTGTGATATCTGTGCTGAAATTAATAAATACATATATTCTAATTCAGAATCTTTTAATATACCTGTTAACCATAAAGAGCTAGAATGCATTAACCTAAATGCAGGATTTCAAGAAAAATCTAACAAAATTGTTGAGGTGCAAGCAGCGGAATCTAAATCCAAATCTACTTTGTTAATTCCATCTGTTTTGTAGGCACCCAAATTAGAGTTGAAATCCCTACCTGAGAACCTTAACTATGTATACTTAGGGGATGATGAACAGCTCCTAGTGATAATTTCCACTTCTCTTGATGAAAATCTAGAAGAAAGATTATTACATGTTATGAAAAGGCACAAGAAGGCTATAGGCTGGACATTGGCAGATGTAACATCCCATATTTTAAAGAAAATAAATTTATTGGATAATGATAACTAATTATTTATAGTCAAATAATTATGGGGGATCTCGTTAGACATTAGAGGTGAATTATCAGTAAATCAAGATTTACCGGAATCAGATGATTTAACGGATGATGTGTGACCCACTTGATCGAATTAAATAATTGATGGGCCTAGGATGTTCAGAAAATTATTATGGTTATGATGGTATAGTTGGAATAATTTCTAGTGCTAAGGAGATAATTAATTGGACTTTACATATGTTATTAAACGGAGAAAATACGAGTCAAATGGAATTAAAAGAAAATATAAATTCTCATCTCCTCCTTTCCACTTAACCGTAGCATCTTTCCCTCTTCCTTTTGGTCCTTTTATCCATTGGACAATGAGGGATTATTAACCATTGGTAAAAGCAACTTGGTACACTCTTTTACCCATTGGGTAATACCCAATTTACACCAAATTCCTCTCTCTTTCCCTCTATCACCATGGGGTACTCTCTTCCTCCATTCACTCTTCATTTTTTTCTTCTTCTTCATCTTCTCCTCATCCCAAAACCGTTCCCTACTCCTTCTCCTTCTATTTCTTGCTAAAATCAAGAGCTAAGCTTGGATCCGTGGAGCATGAAAGTGACATTGGAGCAAATGTTTGATGGTTTTCCGTCCTTATCTCTTCATTTTCATATTTGACATTAGGCTAGGAGATGAGGTAAGGTTTCTTGCCTCTATGAATATTCCATTGATGATTGTTATGTTATTTGGGTTAAAAAGTAGTGGTTAGAAATAGTTCATGTTAATGAAAATATGGAAACCCTAGGCTTGAATATTTGAAGAGTGGTTTTGATTAAGGTTTTGTGAGTATATAGGAATAAGGTTATTGGGTTTATGAGGGTTCTTGGAAAATGGTGGATATTGGATGTTGTTGGGAAAATTTTAGAGAAAACCCTAAGTATGATGATTTGGGGGGTTTTTGACTAAGTTAGTGATTATGATGATTTTGGATGCTTTGGAATGATTGTATATGGAGAAATGAATGTTTGAAATATTGATATTGATTCTTGAGGTTTGGGAGTTGAGTACACATAAGTATATATATGGTTATAGGAATTGACTTTGAGGATAAGTACATGATATCCATTGTTGAGTACTTGATGGTCTTGAATGAGGCCTTAGGGCATAATATATGTCACTTGGGAATTATGAATTCTTAGTGGCCTTAAATGAAGCTAAGATAGCTTATGTTGCTTATGGATGAGAATGATGGCAAATGGATGACTTATATGAGGATTGGATGCTATATTGATAAGGGATATAATATTGTGTTGTTGGGTATAGTTAACCCTTTGAAACTTAGAGAATCTTCATTTTGGGAAAGGAATTCCCGAAGCCTAACAGAAGCATATGAATTTGGGGTTTAGACAAGTCTATGACTTTATAATAAGTTAATAGATATGATGCCTTGTGATGGTTTATTGATTACATGTGTATGTATATTTGTTGATAGGATTGTATTCCGGACGATGATGCGGAATGATCGATGCAATTACGTGGCGGTTCTTCTCTCGAGGTAGGAGAGGAGTTTACATTTCAAATTTGCATGAGTGAATAATTGTTAATTATGTAAATGTATGAACTCATGTAATTCCTTGCCATGAATGTCTTATATGATTGAATTGATGAAGTGATGAAAAATGGCTGGGCTTATGTTGATTACTACTAAAATATATGTATATGTGATGTTATTGATATGAGTTTAATAGCCCCTTTGTTGGACATAAATTAGATGATAGTGAAAATCTATGAATAGATGAACTACATAAATTGTAGAGGATTGTTTTGAAGCGATTGTGTGGAAAAATGAATGAGGGAGTGATGTGGGGTATAGATAAAACCTTCCCCTCATAGATTAAATAAGTAAGAGTGATTGATGAGTTGGAATGAGAATTTCTGAGTATGAATGGTTAGAGCAAGTTTTATATGCCTTATGTGATATGTATGATGTGTTGGTTGTGATTAAATTGGTTTAGAATGAGATTTTGTGTGTTGGGTTGGGAAAATTTATGTTTCCCTGCATAAGTTCTGATAATCTCGCTCAAGCGAGAATCCCCTGGACCAATATTATGGTTTCTGGCTCAATCTCGCTCAGGCGAGATGGTGTTCCGCTCAAGCGAGGTGCGTATAATAAGGCTGGTGAGATACTGGATGAATCTCGCTCAAGCGGGCGTGGCCACACTTGAGCAAGCGTGATGGAAATGTGGCACTGGGTGAGTCTCGCTTAAGCGAGTGATGAGGTGTATTGTATCTCGCTCAAGCGAGCAAGCCTAGAATAGGTACTGGATGATTTTCGCTCAAGCGAGCATGAGTCGCTTGAGCGGGTGTGTGGGGTCTGATGCTGTGACTCTACTCGCTCAAGCGAGTGGCCATGTGGAAGGCAGTATCGCTCGAGCGAGCGAGCGTAGACACACCCCTGGGAGCTTCTCGCTTGAAATTATTTTATTTTCTTGGCCCTGGGCCATTGATGGACCCCTTCCTTGTTATTATGAGATGATTGAGGGGATGTATAAAGAGCCATTTAATGGTGATATGGCATGGTGGTGGCTGGAATTAATTAATACAATTGGGAATGAGTTAATTGTGATATAATTACCACTAAGGGTGGAGTAATGAAAGGATGATATTGAGAACCTGATGATAGGATTATGAGATATATCCTTGGGCAAATTTGAAATTAATGAAAGGATAATTGAATGACATGGTATACGACATAAATTGATGAATTAGAGAAAAATGACATTAAATAATGATAGATGATGATGTTGAGCACTCTCTTGCACAAAGAGGTGTATATTGTTATTGATGAACTGTTGTGTACCATTGTGTGTGATACAAGCATGATTGGCATCCCGAGAGCAATCATTAGTGATCAAGGAACACACTTCTGTAATAGGACCATGCAAGCTATGCTTCAAAAGTATGGGGTTATTCATAGAGTCTTTACTCCATATCACCCCTAAACCAACGGACAGGCAGAAGTCTCTAATAGAGAAATCAAGAGAATCCTGGAGAAGATAGTACAACCTAACAAAAAGGATTGGAGTAGGAAATTGGATGATGCTCTTTGGGCACATAGAATAGCTTTCAACGCAGCGAGAGTGTCTCCCTATAGAGTTGTTTTTGGAAAAGCATGTCATCTTCCGGTGGAGATTGAGCATCGTGCCTACTGGGCCGTAAAAGCTTGCAACTTAGCACTTGATCAAGCAGGTGAAGAAAGGAAATTGCAATTGAATGAGCTTGATGAGATCCGTTTAGCAGCTTATGAGAATTCAAAATTCTACAAGGAGAAAACAAGGAAATTCCATGATAGCTCAATAGCTAGAAAGAAGTTTGCTACTGGCAGAAAGTGTTATTGTTTAATTCTTGGATGAAACTGATGGACAGGAAATTACGCTCCAAATGGGAAGGATCTTTCATTGTCACTAATATATTTCCCCATGGAGCTGTTGAGATAAAAAGTGAGAACTCCAACAAAAGCTTCAAGCTTAATGGACAACGCTTGAAGTCATTCTATGAAAATCCTTCACTTGTAGATGTCACAATGGAGGAGCGTGCTCTGGGGGAACCACTTCTTGATCCCCCTTGAGGGAGTTTTTCTTAACCATTTATTTACTTTTTCATTTTATTGTCTTTTCTGTATGCTCTGTTTTACATTGAGGACAATATATGATTCAAGTGTAGGGGTGGAGCTACTCTTTATTTTGTTTTGTGAATTGTTTTTCTGTATGAAAAAAATATTTAAATAAAGGTTTTTGCGTGTGTTTTTGTTTTTAAATGGCATGTTTTATTGGAATTTTAGGATATGCATGAGTAATAAGTAATTTCTTTCATGTTTGATATAAGCTTAATGATATGTTATGATTTGAACTCAAGCATTTTTGGTATGTTGAGAATGACATAATAATTGAGAGATGATCATATATGATAGAATTATGCCTTGTGAGATTTTTGAGCCTTAAAACTTGATGGAACACTTTAAACCATCTTAATTCTTTTATGTGTGATGTATTCCTGAATGCTTACATCTCAATTTTGTCTTATTTCTTGATGATACTTTAAACTCATATGAATGTATTTGAAAGGACACAGGCATTTTGTTCAATTAAGCCACTATCCATATAAGCTTACCATAAATAAATCATCTTTTGTTAGCCCCTTTGAGCCTATTTAACCATTTCTTTGTTACAGCTCAAATAAGCTATACACCTACTTAAAGAAGATGTTGGAGCTTTGGAATCAAGTCAAAAATAGGCAGTCAAATAAGTGTGGGAGTGTGCTAAAAGGAGTCGCAACTCTTAGTTTAAGTATTAAGCAATTGCATAAGAAAAAATATTAAAAAAAAAGATGATGATATTGATGATTGCGACCAAATGTGATTAAAGCAAATGTTTTACCTCATTATTTGCCTATTAAATTAATTGCTCCATCATTTTTTATGGCATATGAAACTAATTCCAAATCTTTACCTTGGCCACATTACAACCCTGATAAGCCCTGTCGATCTATACATGCATTTGTGTTGATTGTGGAATTGAGAAATTTGCCAAATTTATGGGACTGTCTGTTTTTCAGGAAATATTTTTGAGTGTATACACAAACCCAAAACACTTGAGAGTTGAGAGTATGTCTTGTGAGGTTCTGTCGTATGATCTTCTTTTCAGTTTGATTTAATTCTCACATGCCTAAGTGTTTGGATGATTTTTATACATATCTCGATGCTTTGTATCTTGCATGTTGAATAACTCTTGTTTCTCTGTATATTCCTAAGATTTCATGATAAGCATGTCAATTCTGTGTGTTATTATTTTCAACTTAATGTTTTCAATAAATTGTGATACTTATTTTTATTCTGGTTTTGCCCGGGAGTGTAAAAGAATAAGTGTGGGAGTATTTGATGATGCATGATTTATCCTTAATTGCTTACTTTAAATATGTATAATTTGCCATCACTTATTGTGTAATATATTGCATTTTAACACATTTTCATCATTTGAGCTTTATTTAATATTTAATTTGAAAATGAATTAAGGATTGATTTTTAATGGAAATAATGGAATCCTTATTTCTCTTATTTTGTAGTGAATGATTGAGCTTGTAATTGGAAAAGATTGACCAAGAATCAAGAGGGAGAAGACAAAGGTGATTACATGTTCAAAAAGGGTCAATAAAGAAGAAGATAAGAGAAGAACAGGGTCAGGAATCAATTCCCAGTATCCATGAATCGATTCCTACATAAAACAAAGCCCAAGAAGTGAAAATGAAGGCTGGGAATCGATTCCCCACATACATGAATTGATTCCCCACAGACATGAATCGATTCATGCATTAAAAATGGCCTGTGAATTGATTCACACACCTAGGAATCGATTCCCAGCCCCCACGAATCGATTCATATGCTATTTTGCCCCTGGGAATCGATTCCCAACATCTAAGAATCGATTCATTTGCTTAGGAATGGATTCCCCACCTCCAGGAATCGATTTATACCCTAGGAATCGATTCCTCACTTCAGGAATCAATTCGTGTGATGTTTTTGACATAATTTTTAACTGAATGAATCGACTACCACATGAAATCATGGATGGAATCACGGAGGAAAATCAGGAATGTTTTCTGGCATTACGAAAAACAGGAAAACATCACTATGCAATTTACGGAAGCACTACACGAAATAAAATATTATATTGTAACAGAAGCCTTCCTTGAACGCCATGAATAGAGGAGAACGAGATGCTTCAAAACACACCTTCACTTCATACTTCTCTCTTAGTTCCTTCTCAGTGTGAAATGAATGATATGGTGGTTGCGATCACCTGATGGAATAAAATGGATCCATTGCATATGCATTATTAAACAGTTGACATATGCATTAGCCATAGGTGCATGGCATTTGAGATGGGATGACCACAAGATGAGAAACCCCTTGCGAGGAGGAATTAAGTAAAGATTTAATGAATTGATGATGATAACTTGTGAATGCCCTTGTTGATAAGTGGCAATGTGATTGTGTATGTGCTTGTGCTTGATTTTGTTGCGAATTGTGTTCATGAGGCTTGTATGCCTATCATACTAATGTGATGATGATTGAATGATGAATGGATGATATTATAGCAAAGTACACTTGATGAATGAATGCATGTACACATAATCACAATATATTATATTCGTCATTTTGAATGTATAACTCACTCTCCTATATGGTCTCCCTTTTAGCATTGTGATGCAGGTTTCCAAGGGATGAGTTCGGATTTTAAATTGAATTTTTGGGAAGGTAAATAGTGGTAGTGGAAGTGCCTTGGCCGGCATCATTTGTGAATTTTAATGTAAAGAATAAATTGTATATGATAATATTGATGATTTAGAGATTTTGGTCATGTATAAGATAATCGTGCATGCATGAATGATGAACATATGTATTAGTACATAAGTGATGATTTGATAAGTACTTGAGGAATTAAACTTAAACAATATATACATTGATGATGGTGGTGTTTGGATTAATGCCAGTAGGTGAATAGGTGGGCCAATTACGAGATACGGGCAGTGGTCATAGTTGGGGCATGACCCCAGATGTATATGCATATTTTATTATATTTTAGGCAATGCATGTGTCTACTGTAAGTGCATGAATGAGTTATAATAATAGGTTATGATAGGTGTTTGCATGCTTTGCCGAGCCTTTTCTCATATCGTCATATATGGGACTAGGCGTATGCTCGATATATACATTCTTCTTCCGCTGTAAACTCTACTATTTGTATACCATTATGGGCGAATTAGTTATCGATCCAGTTATATGTTGATAAATCTTACTTTTCGATTTTCAGTGGTTCCGGTCTCGAGGTAATCGTGTGAATGTTTTTGAAACTATTTCAAACGTGAAAAATTTACTCGCATTTTTATTAACTATTATTTTGATTACATTGGGATCCGGGTCTGGAAAACCGGGGTATTACACTGTCCGGTAAGGTAAAGGGAGTCTTTTCCTCACTTGATTGCATTTTTGGTTGTACCATAATATTGCTTGAGTGATCAGGGACCTCCATTTTAATTTTTGTTACGATCTAACGGCTAGATTTTAAATCGCGAAGATTTTTCATAACTGACGGCCAAAATTTTTTAAAAAATTTTAAATTAATGGATATTTTATAAATTTAATTGGCGTGACTCAGCGTGTCTGAAAGAATTTTATCATGATCGGAGTATAACGAGAAACTTAGAAATTTTAGCGTTTAGGCGGGCTCGGTTTCATTTAATATGGTTGTATTAATAAATTTTAATTTTGTAATGTTATTATGTAATTTGTAAATTATTTTTTGGTAGGCCCTGCTATTAGAAATTTAGTTGATCATTTATACATCGTCGAAGTTGTTTTAGAAATATCAGGCATATCGAGAAGAATTGTTGATCGGATAGTTAAAAATGTTTCCTTTTACTCAGTTATAATAAAACAATATTATCTTCCTAAGAGAAATATAATAAATAAGTTAACTAAATAAATCCATATTTGGTTAGAAAGTTTACTCAAAAGAACTTTGTTAAAATATCTTTTTATAACTTAGGGCCAATAAGGCTTTATAAATTAGAAGGGGAAATAAAAAAAAGTGGAGTTTAGAAGTAATAAATATTAGAAGATAAAAGAAAATCCTTGGTGACAAATTTAGCAACCACTTTTGTGACCACTTGAAGTAGAAAGAATTAATAACTTTAGGAAGTTGAGTAAATGCAATAAATTGACAAAAGAAACTTAGCTAGGAAATAAAGTTTTTGGAGTTAAATATCTTAAATGAATTAAATGGGCCAAAGACAAAAAGAAGAAGAAAAGGATAATTAGATACTAAATTAGAGTAAGGAAAGATCCCAATAAATTAGGGAATAGAGTTATTCACCTAAAGAGAGGGGATCTAGAAATTGGAATCCTAATAAAAGAAAGTAAAAGTTACGAGTCAGAGACTTAGGTAACCATTAAATGTAAGATAAAGGAATTAAAGGAGTTTTCATATATCTCGAAATATCAATTACTTAAATAAGAAAGAATTTTAGGACTTCAATTTTTTAGACTTATAGTAAAAAAAGAAACAGGACCTATTAATTAAATAATGTAAGAATAAGTTTAGAAGTTTAGGTAAGAAGCAAGCATTAGAATTTTAGAACTTTACTGACTAATGATAGTGAAAGACATGGAAGAGATTTTTTAATTTAAACCTTAGACTAGTAATAAAAAGGATAACTTATAAATTATATGACAACTTTTAAGGAGAAACATCTTAATTCAGTTTAAAGCATAGAAGTTAAGATAGTGATTAAATTCTTAAGTAATAAATTGTCATCATAGAGAAAATCAATCTTAGTTGATTAAATGGAAGTGACTAAACAAATTACATTAGTTAGTATGATGGAATAGAAAAATGGTACTAAAGGTCAGTGATTGAAAACCCAAAGAGGATATCCCTAAGGGTAAATTTATGTGCATAAGGAATTAGTAACCCACTTAGTAACAAAAGAAATAAATTGTTCAATTAGTGAAGTTTACTAACGAAAGAAAATAATGGATAGTAAGACCCCTAAAGGGTAACTTAAATTCCTTAATTTAAGGGTAATTTGAATTCCCTAATCAAACATTAAGGATTAGAATTGGACGATGATAATAAATGTACCAATAAATAGGAGGAACAATAGTTCAAGGACATAAGAAAAGCTAAGCTATTCTATAAAACATTTTTTATATAAGATCTAAGTATCTAAGTTGATAGTAAAGACCACTTAGTAGTGATTTGGATTTCATAATTAGACATTAGGAGTTAGAATCGTGTAATAAAATAATCAGTGCGCTTACAAATAATAGAGGAATAAATAACTTGAAGGGGAGTAAAAGAATCCAAACTATTTCATAAGATATTTTGATTAAACATGCGCAATCTAATATCTAAACTAATGGTAAATTAATATACGAGCTAGTATACCAAGTTTAAGGCCGATAATTACGTTTAATTTTTATGAATTATGCTGAGTGAAATTAGAAAAGTACGTTGTTTTCTTGAATGTTGCGATGCTACTAATGTGATATAGTTGTGAATACGTGAATTGAGTAAAGTACCTCATGAATATATTGTACTGATAAATGTTATGTGATACATGGATAACTGAATAAGGAAATCCATAAATGAGAAATATGGAAAGTGGTATCAGCAGGGGTTCCGAAATGATTAAATTATGAAAGTGTGTGAGACTCGGATCCAGGATAAATTGTGGGCATTGTAGCGCTAATGTACCCCTGGTTGTCGAGAAAGTGTGAAATCTCATTTCATTCCTAAGTGTCGGGTAACATTATTAAAATAAAGAAAAAGAGAAAATTTGATTTTACATCGAATAAAGAAAAAGAAACTTGACATTAGTAATAAAATGAAGTTGTTAAGGGAACCCTGCTGAGAACCAACCAACACTAAATGAATAAGTAGAGTCATGCATCATACATGAAGGATAAGGATGGATGGTTGGATAAACTCCCTATAGCATACAGTAAGGGGTAACACTAGGGAATAGCTAGTGTTCCGACCTTGTGGGAGGTCTTAGGAGTATACCGGAGCGAGCGTCTAATGGTTCAAATTCACACCCGAGACTGGATAGCTCGTGGCAAAGCTGGTATACTTCGACTTAGAGTGAATGTTACCAGGACCGTGGAGTGCCCGTTCTGTAGAGAGATGATTAGCCATTGTGATGATAGGACTGCGGGTCTTTACCCATTTGTAAAAACTAGAACGAGGAGAGCTCCGATCACTCTAGTGGAAAGGGACGATAAGGTGGGATTGTGATATGTGTTATGTTGGAATGGACGAGGAGGAGATGGGCCCACATGCATCATAATGACTAATGAAGAAAATTGAATATCGAACTAGACTCGTGCATTACATCATCATACTAAGATTATGATTGTGTATTGATTGTATAGATACTAGTAACCCTTAGAGGAGGATGGGGAACTGACATGGTTAGAAAAATAAGAGTGGTGAGATAACTTAGAGTACATACTAGAGACCCTAAAAGAGAGTCGGAAGGGTTGATTGTTATTGATTGAACTGTATGGGGAAAGCGTCAGTGATGACACTCCCTGATTGTTATGGAGGCAGAGACTCACCTTTACAACTATCTACTCTAGACCTTCGGCTAGGCATGAGTACCATACAAGGAGTGTAATTCGTCAGGAGGACCCGGTACGTCATGAGAACCCAGAGGCGATTCCCTTCGATATGCCAATGGAGCCATTATCTTTAGATCTAGTAGACCCAGTTATCCCTCCAGTTGCACCTCAACAAATTTCCTCTTCTCAGCCCTCAACACCCACGTATCACAAGGTCTATGGGAGGTACGTTCCATATTCTTCATCATGTCCCCATTGAAGTGCTATCTAGCCCGACGTCGATGGGATCGTTCCAAAGGATCCCTTCGCCATATATTTAGGAGCTTCAGATATGGGGAGACGGAGACTTACGAGCATACGCCTGCAGGGGCTCAGAGTCTTATGATCAAGACCTACAAGGTTTACACCAGTCGTCCATACGAGCAGATCCGACCACCCACTGATCAGCGCTCTACTAGCCCAGATTGTACGGGACGATCTCACCAACCCGAATCGACTCAGTTTGCATCCATTTCAGCTCGGCCAGAGTCCCTTTAGTCGGGTGAGGACTTCATAGGAGATCGAGACTAGTGGTTAGGGTTACTCTATACTATTGTGATGTTTTGTATAGGGTTCCTGTGTGCCCCTCTTTTATTTTAGTTGTACGGATATGATGAGACCACTCCATGTATGTATGATACAGTCATATATATGTATAATGCTTTTGTTCCAACATGTGTTATCTTGTACAAAAAAAATTCCACATTTTTCTAAAATTAGTAACCTTTCAGTTAACCAAGATAGTCTAGTGGAAGAGATTATCTTAGTTAACCGAGGGTGTTACATTGGTGGTATCAGAGCATGGTTGATTCATCAGGCTTGGGGTATGGTTCACTATACCTATTGTACTCTGAATGATATTATTTTGGCAGTCATTAGGACTTGTGTGATAGGAACTACTTGACTGAGACTCAAGTAGTTGAAGCATCAGATGAGAATGCAAAGGGTCGATGACCCAAGGTTGCCTTGATGGTTGTGGTGATTGTGGTGAATTTTAAGGGTGAAATTCCTAAAAGGTGGGGAGAGTGTGTGGCCTCTTTAATCCGGTAAATAATATTAAAGATATGATTAATGAGATGTTAAAAGTGAGGATAAATTTTTTTAGGACTTAAATAATTGTCGAAAGAAGAACACCACAATTAAAAACTTCAATATTTAACCCCGGACCTTTTTGAAGACCTATCTCATATATGACGATATGAGAAGGTAGATGTTTTATACAAATATCAACTTAAAGTAATCCCTTACACCTTCACCGTACAAGTGTTTAGCGGAAACGTATATTGATTTGGAAGCAAGAGTGGGTATGAGGGATAATCCTACAAAACATGCATGGGAAGCAAGGAAACAAGCCATGACTCAACATACATCAAGCAAGCATAAAACGTATGGAAAATTGGCAAATAGCAAGCCATGAATCGATTCGAGCAAACCATGAATCGATTCATATGAGAAAGGAATCTAGAACATCAAACAGAAGTATATGAATCGATTCAGACACTCCCATGAATCGATTCATGCGATTTGGAAAACAAGCCTAACAAACTAGCATGTCATGAATCAATTCAGACTATATCATGAATCGATTCATACCAATGGCAATTTCAGTTCAATCAGGCAGTGAGCTATGAATCAATTCAAGAAATTACATGAATCAATTCAAGGAATTCTGGAAGTCACTTCCATTGGAAACAATAGATCATGAATCGATTCAAGATAATTCATGAATCGATTCATGCAAATCCAGTAACTCATTAATCAATTCAAGTTAAATCATGAATCGATTATGACAACAAATTGTAGCAGATTATAGAAAATACATTAAAAAGCTGCAAATTCCAACTTCTGACCACCCTAACTCTTATGAAATCCAATCACCACCAAATTTGACACTGCCACATATACACCATTTATGACGTGTAGCCACTAGCCACACTCAAAATTTCCCAAAAACGAGAGACTTCGGCACAGAAACACATTTAGCCTATTTTAAAGCATTTTTAGGCAACTCAAGGGTCAATTCTCAATGGAATTGGCCCATTCTAGTTTCTACAAGTTCTAAATGATGCATAGGCACCATTGAAACTATTCTGTGACATCCAAGCCTCCTAAAACTCTATATGGCCCTATCAGTTCCTTAATTATACATAAACATTATGAACATAACCTCACACTTTAAATAATTCACCCCTCCATGGATTTCCATCAACATAAGCATCAATGCCATCAATTAGCTATAAAACATTCATCATCAATATGCATATGGTTATTTACAAAAGAGTTTTCCTATTATATACACATGTATACACAAAAGGATATAAAACCAAGTATATCTAACTTAGGTAATCAATTCTACATCTACATCAACACCATTGTCACTAAACACATACAAGATCCAAAACTTAAATGATTGCCAGGTACACAATATCCATCAAGGCCAATAATCATTACATTATCAGGTACAATTCACTCATAACACTATAATTGACAAACGCTGCTGGCCAAGGCATTCCATTACCACTATTTACCTTCTCCAAAAGGCTTGGAATCAAATCATAATCTCATCCAATGACTATCCTACATTATAATGCTAAAAAGAGACAACATGGGAGATTGAGTTATACATTCTAAGTGACGAATATGAATACATTATGATCATGTGTACATGTATATAATCAACATGTGTGCTTTGCAATATAATCATCAATTTATCACCAAATCTTTATCAAGGCATAACCATAGGCGTACAAGTTTCATTGTTTACAACATAATAGCAAACACATACACATACACATTCATATTTACATTACCATTCATCATCATGGGCCATCATAATTATCGTCATTAAGTTTTACATATTTATTCAATTTCCACGCTCAAGAGGTTGTCATTTATCTTGGCCATCTCCAACTCAAATGCCATGTTCCTATGGCTAATGCATATGTCATACTATTTAATGTATATGTAATGGATCCAATTCATAACATTTCCATATCACCCATGTGCACATGGTTTCTCAAACATTTATAACCACGCATAGTTACTTAAGCCATTATCCCCCATAAGGGTGCTTTTCACAAGATCCCGCAAGATCTGTATCATCTCCATATATCAAGTGATCGCAATCACTAAGGAGTATTCAAACACACACCCCCCGTAACGGTCCTTTTTCATAGTCCCGTGAGACCTTTCATTGTGATTGCAACCACATTCATTTATTAACATATTGGTTTCCCCACGTAAGGGTGTACTCTTTCTCATATAGTCCCGCAAGACCATCATTATTATGATCGCAACCACATTCATTCATTCTCATATTGGTTTCCCCTACACAAGAGTACTCCATTTTATAGTCCTGTAAGACCTTCATTGTGATCGCAACCACATATAAAATGTTATGTCATGCATGCCATGAATGCAACAATGAACATGCTAGCCTTAACCTCACAAGGATTTCTCACCCTCTCACTTAGGGGTATGTTTTACATTTAACAATATAGATAATAGTACAAAACCAAATATAATAAGGCATAGAACTTTTCACATGATTTCTAAGGCATCGATTTACATTATTCGCAAACACAATAGCCAAGGAGTCTTATCAATGTTAATCCACACATGGAAATCAAGAAGGTATACCAACAAGTATACTTCAAATACATAGCAATAATATATTTGCCAAACTAAAATTTAGCCATCACTGAGATTCAATCTCACGCAACTTCACAATGGAAGTAGCACATCCTTTCAAGGCAAAAGTATAAGTATGCACCAACATACGCTTTGTTAAAATACAATTCTTAGTGGATTTCAACTCCAATTATCTTGCCATTGTTTCAAGCTTTAGTGTGGTATTCACAATCTCTTCATTCATCTATATTTTTCAACATCATTTCCAATTCACTAATTGGTAACAAACACAATGGCGTTCAATTATTGTCTTAATATTCTCATCTTCATTCATGGGTGTGTCACACAACCACATCTTTCAATTTTCATCATCAATCATCATATCTTATCATTAGTGGTGGAACATACTTGGTTTTCTTAGCATGACTCAGGCACACACACATTTTGCCAAAATCTCAAGTTATTATCAAACACCGCTAAGGGCACACCACTTACATATATTCTAAATGCAATCACATAATTGCCAAGAACATCATCATCATATCATCACACCACCACTTAATTCTTAGTGGATTTTATTTTCATTCTTTAGTGTCATTATCTCCAATTTTAGTGAGGCATTCATAACATTTTCCATCAATACAAATTCAACTCATAAATACAAGTTTACACTTGCATTAATCCCAATGGCATCAACAATCAAGGGTATACCCAACAACAATATTCTTCATTCAATATTTGTGGTGAACCTACATATATTTTCAATAACAATAAGGCACAACATTTACCCAAATTCTCATGACAATTACCAATCACCACAAAGCATACCACCAATATTCCAAATGCATATCACACATTTGCCAAGCACAATAACATCAAAATGTCAATCATCATATTATTTCAACATAATCATAACAAGGCAAACATAGGCAATATCATATACATTAATCATCCATTATTCAAATCATGCATTTAGAATATAAATTCCTCTCCTACCTCAAGAGAAGAACAATGATTCGAACGGTCCGATTGTTCCGCCTCATCACCCGAAATACAATCTACACCAATACACACATATATATACATACATTTAATCAATAAGCCATCTCAAGGCATCATCATAATTTTAAACAATTGTTAACATATCATAAAGCTTTATAACAAGTCCTAGACTTGTCAAAATACCAATTCACACAATTTGTGTTAGGTTTTGGGAATTATTTTCCTAAAACTAAGATTTTCTTAGTCTTAAAAGATTAGCCATACCCAATATCAACAACATCACACCCATCATCTATAATACATCCATTATTATGTGAATCATCCAAATGTTATTTTTGCCACCTAAGGTTCAACATAAACCTTTTTAGGCTCTTTTACCCAGCATCAATCAACAAGTCTAAATAGGACTTATTATGGTCTAAGACCTCATCAAACCATAATTTTATTTCATTAATCCATCATAACCATCATAGGTTTGGTGTTTATATTTATTATTATGCATTTAAAGTCATACCCATTGATGGGTTCTCACCCTAATGGTCATCAACCACCATTTATGACCATCCACCATCATTAGTACCACCTTTCATCATTAATAAACTCCTCCCAACATCATTAACAATAGCCACACCCTAAATATTATGGTTTTACACTTAAAATCATTTCTCATAACATCATTACTTATTTCCCTCAATTTCTAGAGTTAGGGTTTCACTAAAAACCCAACAACCATCATAAATAATCATCATCTTCCACCATTAATCATCATATTTTCATGTACCACCATAAATGCTCATAAAAGTTTACATTTAACATATCCCACCTTAGGGTTCCCACATTTAATATTCTTATTCAATACCCCCATGCATTTAATCACTTACCCAATAACCATAACCCAAAACCTAGGGCATAAACTCATTAAAAATAGAGAGGAACTTACCTCAACCAAAAAATAACAATGAGCACCAAGGGGAGAGGGGTGGGTGATGAAAATTGAGAGGGGGGGGGGAGATAACTTCAATCAACCAAGTCTCCTTCAAGCTTGGTGGAGGAAAATAAAAATAAAGGGGAAAGAAGAAGGCACACCACTTTGATTAGGTTTTAAGAATGAAGGAAGATGAAGAGAATGAGGATGAGATAGAGAAGAAGTGTTTTTGTCTTTGGAGTGGGAGAAGGCTACATGAAAACATAAAAGAGAAATGAGGGTTTTGTTTTAAATTTAACCTCTCATTAAAACTTCTCCATTTTATAACACACTAGATCACCGTTCAAGCTCAATACTTTATCCAAAAATTATTTTGAAGACATTCAGATTCCCCATAATATTCTTAACAGCCCTAACCAACAGTACCTCAATCAGAGATACTTGGTATGACACCCATATTTTAATCGAGTATAATTCCATCTCATTAAGTCTTAATAAATTATGTATATCCATAATAATTCCTAATTTAATAATTTCTAAATTTCTGGGACATGAAGCAACTCATATATAATTATTTACTATTTATTCCTCTCAATTAATCATTTTTATGAGTTTTGGGATGTTATAGAGTGTAATAGTCCTGATTTTCCAGAATAGAAGCCCCAAGCTCTCGGGACCTCCGAGAGTGCCTTACTAAGTATTTTAGGAGAGTGAGACCTAGGCCTGATCCCTAGATCATCATGAGGATGTGAGAAAGTGAGATCTGGGAGGATGTGAGTAGTGAATAGCTCAATCAAGTGAAATAAGTGAGTGAGAGAGGCTGGGCGTAATTGTGAAATTTGGAAGAATTTATTGACTAGGTAGTGATTTATGTGAGAAGATAATTTGAGCTATTATTGAGATATATCAAGTTAGATTTTAAGGTTAGATGATTATGAGAGCCCAAGACCTCATAAGATATTAATTAAACTCTTTAATAAAAGTAATTCATAGATAAACATTATTTTAATATTAACTGGTTAATGGATTTTATTATTAAAGTGAGATAAAATGAAGTGAGTAGATAATATAAATTTTGATATCTAATATTATTAATAAATAATTTTAAACTATGAAAGCTTATTTATAATGGAGTTTAGTTAAGAATTAATCGGTTATTTTAATATTTTAATAATAAATATCGTTAGATTCCCCGATTTGAACTGTGGGACCCTGCTTGAGGTCAGACTCTGACCGTTCAACCTGAGACTATTGATTCGCTAGGGAAACTAGTCCTATTAGTATCGTTTTGGAAGGGATAAAGGGTGTCTGACTAAGCTTGACAGGCCCAATCAGAACCTTTAACATCCCCTACGTTCGACCATTCATATACCTTGGAATATCCAATAGTCGCACGGTCAGTCTCTGGTGACTTGTAACACCCTGATTTTCTGGACTCGAATCCCAATGTAATCAAGATAATTAAATAATAAAAATACGAGTAAATTTTTCACGTTCGAGATAATTTCAAAACACCACCACGACTACATCAAGACTCGAAACTCAGAAAACCAAAGGGTGAGATTTGTTAATCTATAACTGGATCGGTAAATAGTTTGCCCATAACGGTATACAAAATAACAGAGTTTACAACAAAAGAAGAGTGTGTATACCAGGCATACACCTAGTCCCATATATGAGGATATGAGAAAAGGCTCGGCAAGGTATGAAACGGCATATCATAAACCTAATAGACAACCATCATCTTTTCACATAATTTCATGAACATACAATGCCTAAGATATATGTATATACATATCCATCTATACAGTCATGCAACATACATCTCCAATATTTATATTTCATAATTGACTATAATCAATTCAATCCTCAATTTATGTATTTTTAATACTTGTACATACCTAGAAGATTAATAAATCAACATCCTATACATTCCCAAATTGATTACATAATCAACATCTATAATTAAAAACATCATAATATCCATTTTATACACAACTCATTAAATTACAAACGCTGCGGCCAAGACATTCCATTACCACTATTTACCTTCCCAGAGCTTTACTTTATAAAAATCCTCATCCCATGATATTCCTGCATCAATACTAAAAAGTAGACCACATGGGAGAGTAAGTTATACATTTCAAATGACGATGTGAATACAATTGAAATTATGTGCATATGCATATCAACATCATGTATGCTTTGCTAAACACATCAATGATCATCATGAATTATAAATTCAACAACATATACATATCTCATATTTATTAATCAAAGTCATAGCAAAGCAGGCATATACACATCTACCACAATGCCACAATCGGCCAACGTCCTCAATATCGACTATTCAGGTCTTTTCTCAAAGCCACCATGGGCTATCATTATTATCGTCAATCATAATTAATTATGCCCTACATTATAATGGGCCATAACACATATATCGTCATATTCGATATCTTTTTGTTGTACTTATATCATTTATAAATTTTTATATGGTCTTTTAGGTATATCAATTACCCATTTCATCAACACCATACCATAATCTCAATCATCATCAATCATCATCGCTTTCTGGCATATCTCCAAGCTATATGCAAATGCTCTTATGGCTAATGCATATGCACAATGGAATAGACAACAAATACGGATCCGACTGTGGGAATAAACACCAAATTGTGGGTCAAGCATGATCACATACCATGCCCTTACTGCAGTAGGATAATGTGTATACATAACTCATAATGCATACATAATCACCAATTTTTACTAGTACCAAACCGCATCACCCATAATGCAACACCTGGCCATTTTCACCATGACCGTGGTAAACAACATAATCAATATATGGTGTTTCAGGCCGGCCATATCTCATATCATGGCGGCTATGATCCAATGGACCACCGGGGTCACTTGCTCATCAAGAGCCACCCCCCACAAGAGTTGGCCACACATAGCTCCCCGTAGCGATACATGGGCGGCTTCATGACTTACACACCAAGTCACAGGGGACATAAAAGATTGCTTGTGCACTGAGCCACCCTCCCACTTGGTCGGCCGAGGGAACTCCCCTAACGTTCCAACATCGACGGCTATGATATGCCATGGATGCAATGCAATGAAAATCAAATGCATTTCTCTCACTGTGCATCCTAAATGCCACTCATCAATCATCATCATCATCATCATAATCACTAATGCCACCGCACTCATTTTAGTGGATTTTATCATTGTTGGTTTCTTAGCCATTGTTTTGAGTTTTATATGTGGCATTTCATTTTGATATCTTTCATATATATATGTATCTCATATTGTACATGCAAGATAATACTTGCAATCAACCACAATGGCATCACAACATAAACATCATTTATCAAACTTTCATCAATATCACCACGTATTCGGTTAGTGGATTTTTCATATCATTATTCATTACCATTTTTTCATCTATATATATATATATTGGTGTGGCATTCACAACATTTCATTAATATAATTTAAGCCACACATGCAAGCTCACATTTGTATCACACATAATGGTATATGACAATTTATTAATAATAACGATCATCCTTTACTTAAGGAAATGATCCACAACATCATTCATCATTACACTTTACAATTATCATCTCCGATTCATCGGTTTATAACAAATATTACATCATTTAACTATTCTCTCATTGGTTTCATAATCACTCCAGGGTGTATCTCATAACCCCATCACTAAAGTTTCATTATCATTCTTTCATATCCCATTCTTGGGGTAAATATATCATGGTGAAATCATCCCAAGTGTATCCATCAATTCCAATCACCACAATGTTATACCACCATTATATATCCCTTGTACATTCCCTTAATCATCTCATAACACAAAGGAAGGGGTCCAACATAAGCCCAAAACAAAGAAAATAAAATACAATTCCATTCTAGGCAACTCGCTCAAGCGAGACCCATACTCGCTTGAGCGAGACAGAGATGGGTCACTTGAGCGCCCCAAATTTCCTTTCAACGAAGGAGTTTTTAAGTGTCAGGCCCCGATCTCGCTTGAGCGGGCCACTCTTGCTTGGGTGAGATTCCTCCAGTGTCATTTTCTCATACGCTCGCTTGAGCGAGGCTTTCTAAGGCCAGTTACTTGCTCAGGCGAAAATACTCCAATATTGATTTCATGCTCGCTCGCTTGAGTGAGGCCCAACATGCCTCACCACTCGCTTAAGCAAGATCCATCTAGAACCATTTCCTCTCTCGCTTGCTCAAGCGCGGCCATACCCACTTGAGCGAGATTTATCCAGTAGCTCATCCACCTATTCCACACATGTCTCGCTTGAGCGAGACATCATCTCGCTTGAGCAAGATTGGGCCAGAGGCCACCCCTCTAACGCAGGGACTCTTGCTTGAGTGAGAATCCATATCGCTTGAGCGAGATCGTCATTACACGCCTATAACTCAAGTTTTTCACTCTACTTCACATGCCCATATTCTTCTTATACAAAATTTGCCTCAATTCAACATCAAACATAAATAATTCATGCCCTTAGGCCTATTCCAACAAGCTATACCTCTCCATTCATAATTCTAATTCATTTAATTAGATAAGAGGGATTTAACACACTTTTTCATTACAACCATGCATATCATTGTGCATAATTATCATAAACATTATTTCAAAGCTCAAGTGATTTATCTATTCATAGGTTTCTATTAACAATAATTCATGTCCAACCAAGGGACAATCCAACACTCATCTTCATTTCATATATATATATACATATACAATTCCTTAGTAATTGATAAGTCTTGAAAAGACTTAATTAATTCTGCTTTTTATTTGACTTAATTCATCATTTAGTGATTAGTTTAGCCTTATTATTTAATTAATTGCTAACAATTTATAATTTATTTAATTATTTCAAAAGTGTTTTATTTATGTAAGAAAATGGTTAAAAACATTAATTAATTAAGAGTTTATGATTATTTGTAATTCCATTAAGCAGCCAGCATACAAACGCTAGGCAAATTAGTTGTTTATTGGTGCAGGAAAAGATTTGCTCAAGCTGAAAGGAAAAAGCCGAGCGAGAATCCGAGTGATATTTCACAAATCCGACTAAAAAGAGTCCAAGAGTCCAAGAGCCCAAACTGACCGAGACTTCAAAAGAGGCCGACTGAAAAGACTTCTCAAAAGGTTGACTGGAAGGAATTAATGAAAATCCAACTTGAAAGACTTCCAAGATACCGACTCCAAAATAGAACAAGGAACCGATTGAAAATAAAAAGAAGAACCTGAGCGTCAATTTCAGAATGCTGATTGAAAAGTCAATTCGCTCAAGCGACAGTTAAATTCGCTCGGGTGAGGGTCAAAGTTCGCTCAAGCAAGCAAAGCTTACGCTCAAGCGTGACCTCAAAACATCATTCATTCGCCCAAGCTTATCCATAACGCTTAAGCGAGAAGGCAACACTGCAGTACATATCTCAAGTTCACCCATACGAGAACCAAGTTCGCTCAAGCAAAAAGGTTGATATTTAAAATAGCGATTGTTCCCTCCAGAATCCACTCGGCACCACTGTTGTTTCCTGCTGCCTTCTACCCTACTTCTGCACCTTAGTAATTTATGTAGTGAGCTGTTATTAGTTGGTGTTGTGCTGTGATTAGCTAAGGATGAGTTGTAACTTGCTAAGATCTGAGTTGTAATTAGTTGATTATTCTGTAAATTATGTAGTTAGTTAGTTTAGTCGTTAACTTAAGTTTTCTAAGTTATTAGTTAAGTTAGTTAGTTAGGTAGATGCCTATATATATGTTTGTACATATTCTGTAAAGAACAGAGACAGATTCACATAGAATACATAGAACACAATTCATTCACAACTTCGAACATCTCACTATGCATTTTCTTTCTCTAAATCCTCTCCTCCATGACGTTCCACAATCCTTTGATGGAACCGAAGTCAATGGAGTTCTAAATCCCTAAGGTTGGGATTGCGAAGGTTAGCAATGGAGTCTTGAAGCTGTGAGCGAGGAAATCAACTTCTAGATCCTGAGGCGAACAAGCTAAGGAGTGGATCCAAATCGCTGGATTGACAAATCCAGAACTGATGAAGAACTTCGCTAGTGAGGAATCATGGTTGAAGCTTAGGTAACTTCCAGCTTTCTAACTAGTTCAGGCCTAATCAATTTAGGTGAATAGTTAGAGTTCAACCTCTAATTTCACATTAGATTCTTAGGTTAATTAAGCACTTAAGGAATTCAGGTTCGATGCTTAAGGATTAGTGTTTTTCACCGAAGGAATTAGGGATTAACCACAAGCGGATTGTCCTCTGGATTATGAAGTTTGATTATACTTTAATTGCATGTTTCTTGATGAATTCGTGAACCGAAGCAATCCTGACCTGTTTTTTATTAATCACCTTTCACATTTCATTTTAACTCTGTTTCTGGAAATACAAAAACAACTATAAAACATTAAAACAATCAAAAACCGAATGAAATTTCTGCGTCTTATGTTGGTTCAGCTTGTACTAGTCTGAGATTGAGGTATTTACCACAATCCCTGTGAGACGATCAATATATTACAATTTAACGACTGGTGCACTTGCCAAGGTATAAACCTGAGAGTCATAATTTTTAAACAAAGATTTTCACACCAATTTGATGACTCGGCATTTTAGCATCAAGTTAATGGCGCCGTTGCCGGGGATTGTTGAGTAATATCAACAATCCTTGGACCGGTACTAGACTGAACCATTTTACTTTTGTTTACATTTAATACGTAGTTTGAATCTTGTTTTTATTAGTAGTAGGTTGTTATTTTCGTGTAGCTGTAGTCGTAGCTGTGAATCGTCCTTTTGTTTGACATTTGTTGTATGTAGTCAAGGAGCAGAGGAGAGCCTTTCTTCTTTGATCCTGACATCGACTTGTTAGAACGTAAACTGAGAAAAGAGAAAAAGCAAAAAGAACAAAAAGAAATGGAACAGAGGAGAGTTACATTAGGTGACTACTCCAGGCCGACTGAAGAAGGATCGCAATCTAGCATCCTTAGGCCACCAATTTCAGCAAATAATTTTGAACTTAAACTAGCTTTACTGCAGTTGGTAAGAAATGAACAGTTCGGAGGAAGTGAGGTTGAGGATCCAAATTTGCATCTAGCAACCTTCCTCCAAATTTGTGATACAGTAAAAATGAACGGAGTCCCTGACGAGGCAATCCGACTGAGATTGTTTCCATTTTCTCTAAGGGACCGAGCAAAAGCCTGGTTGCAGAGTCAACCGAGAGGCAGTATTTCCACTTGGGAGGACTTGCAGAGAAAATTTTTGATTAAATACTTTCCTCCTTCTAAATATGCAAAGTTGCGCAATGAAATCACGTGTTTCCAACAAAGAGAATGTGAGTCTTTGATGGAAGCATGGGATCGGTATAAAGAGAGTTTGAGGAGATGTCCTCATCATCAGATTTCTGATGTGCAACAGGTGACTATTTTCTATAATGGTGTCAGGCCAGCTACCAGGGTCCTGATTGATGCCTCAGCTGGAGGTTCATTAACAACTAAAACTGTAGAAGAAGCCATAGAGCTGATTGATGTTATGGCTTCTAATGAATGTCTGATTAGTGAAAGGAGCCAAGTCCCTAGGAGAGGGATATTAGAACTAGAAGTACAAGATGCTTATCTGGCTCAGAGTAAGCTGATGACTCAGGCTTTGGAGAAACTAAGCATACAGATTTCAGAACTCCAAAAGCCGAGTCAAGTTTCTATGATAAATTGTGACTTTTGTGGTGGAGACCATGAGAATGGAATATGTGATTCAAATGTGCCTTCCGAGCAAGTGAACTATATGGGGCAACAACAATATCAAAGGAATTATCCTTCTAATTCCTTTAATCCTAATTATAGGAGTCACCCCAATTTTTCTTGGCAGAAAGGTCCACATTTGAATCAGAACATCCCACAGTATCAACCCACAAATAGACCACAACAACCTTCACAATCCCCTGTTAAAGAAAAGTCAGAACTTGAGAATGTAATTTCTCAGTTCATCCAGGCCGCTCAGGCTAGTTTCAAAAATCAGGAAGCGTCCATAAGAAATTTAGAAAATCAAGTTGGACAGCTTTCTAAGCAATTAGCTGAGAGGCAAGCAGGTAATTTCCCTGGAGATACCGAGGTAAATCCAAGGGAACATTGCAAGGCTATAATCACTAGGAGTGAAAAAATTATTTCTCCATCTCCGAGTCAAGAAATAAGCTCAGAAAAAGATAAAGAAAAAGAAATAGTGAAAGAAACTGAGCAGGTCAATAATGAAGCTGAAAATGGAAATAAAACAGAAAAGAAAAAGAAAATAAAGTCCACCAAAAGAAAAAGAAAAAGGTTGATCTGATTCTGGAGAAAGCTTCTAAGCTGACTCCTGAAAAACTGAGGAATGCTCCATTTCCACATAGGTTTAAAAAGCAAATAGAAGAGCAGAAGTTTGCTAGGTTCTTAGATGTATTCAAGAAACTTCACATAAATATCCCTTTTGCCAAGGTATTGCAGGAGATGCCTTCTTATGCAAAATTTTTGAAAGAGCTATTGTCTAAGAAAAGGAAGCTTAAGGGGGATGAAATGATTGCTCTCACTCAGGAGTGCAGTGCAATCATTCAAAAGAAACTTCCTCAAAAGCTAGAAGATCTTGGATCTTTTACAATACCGTATGCAATTGGGGATATTCATGTGGGAAGTGCTCTTTGTGACCTAGGAGCCAGTATAAATCTAATGCCTCTATCTTTGATGAAAAAACTGGGAATTAATGACCTGCAACCGACTCGCATGTCTTTACAGTTGGCTGACAGATCCATTAAATATCCCCAAGGGATGCTAGAAGACTTGTTGGTTAAAGTAGACAAATTTATCTTCCCAGCAGATTTTATAGTGTTGGATATGGAGGCTGACCGAGAGATTCCTTTAATCTTAGGTAGACCCTTCCTAGCTACAGGCAGAGCATTAATTGATGTAGAAAAGGGTGAACTCATGCTGAGAGTTCAGGAGGAGCAGGTAACCTTTAATGATTGAAGAGATTAAAAGTTACCAGACTCCAATGCTTTTAAACACTGAGGAAGAGGCCTTACAAACCTTTCTAGAGGATGACTTTGACTCCGAGACTGAGGAGTTAAATGACTCTCACTTGGAAATACTGAACCTACTGGAAGTATTAGAAGTAGGTGATTTTGAAAAAGAAAAGAAAAATGATTTGAAAATTAATGAAGTTGAGAAAGGAAAGGAAGTTTCTGAAGAAAAATATGATTTAAAACCTTTGCCTTCTCATCTAAAATATGTTTTCCTGAGAGAGGACGAAACACATTCTGTCATTATTAATGCTGACTTGAACGAATAGGATGTGGACAAATTAATAGGGGTTTTAAGGGCACATGAATCTGCGATTGGCTGGAATATTTCTGACTTGAAGGGAATCAGTCCATCATTTTGTATGCACAAAATTCTGATGAAGGATGATTATTCTCCTGTAGTACAGCCACAATGCAGATTGAACCCCATAATGAAAGAGGCAGTCAGGAAAGAGGTGGTCAAGCTTCTTGATGCAGGAATCATTTATCCTATCTCGGATAGCGCTTGGATCAGTCCGGTCCAAGTGGTGCCCAAGAAAGGAGGGATGACAACTGTTAAAAATGAAAAAGTTGAAGTCATAGCTACTAGACCAACCACAGGATGGAGAATGTGTATAGACTATAGAAGGTTGAATGACTTCACTCGGAAAGACCACTTTCCCTTGCCGTTTGTTGGCCAGATGCTTGAGAGACTATCGGGTCATGAATACTATTGCTTCCTTGATGGTTACTCGGGTTATAACCAAATTGTGGTTGACCCAAAAGATCAAAAGAAGACAGCTTTCACCTGTCCATACGGAATTTTTGCCTATAGGCACATGCCATTCGGTTTGTGCAACGCTCCAGCAACCTTTCAAAGGTGTATGCTGGCAATCTTTGGGGACATGGTGGAGAAATTCATTGAAGTATTCATGGACGATTTCTCTGTTTTTGGTAGTAGTTTTGATTCATGCCTCAGCAACCTATCTAAGGTGCTGGTGAGATGCCAAGAGACTAACCTCGTTCTTAACTAGGAAAAATGCCATTTTATGGTTAAGGGAGGGATAGTCCTTGGCCACAAAATCTCTGCTGAGGGCATTCAAGTGGACCGAGCCAAGATTGAAATCATTGAAAAACTTCCTCCTCCGATCAATGTGAAAGGAGTGAGAAGTTTTCTAGGATGTGCTGGCTTCTATAGAAGGTTCATAAACGATTTTTCAAAAATAGCTAAGCCTTTGACCGACTTGCTTGTAAAAGATCATGTGTTTGTGTTTAATGAAAACTGTGTCAAGGCTTTTGAAAAATTGAAACAAAGTTTGATCTCAGCTCCGATCCTTGCAGCACCCGATTGGTCTTTACCGTTTGAATTAATGTGTGATGCAAGTGACTTTGCAGTCGGAGCTGTGCTGGGTCAAAAAATAGGAAAATTAACTCATGTAATTTATTATGCTAGTAAAGTTTTGAACGAAAATCAAATACATTACACCACTACTGAAAAAGAAATGCTTGTTGTGGTGTATGCATTTGATAAATTTCGTGCTTACTTGATTGGGGCCAAGGTCATTGTATATACAGATCACTCGGCAACCAAGTACTTACTAGCTAAGAAAGAATCTAAGCCGAGACTGATCAGGTGGGTTCTGTTACTCTAGGAGTTTGACTTAGAAATACGAGACAAAAAGGGAGTAGAGAACTCAGTTGCCTATCAACTATCTCGTCTGGAAGGTGAATCGGATTCTATTTTAATAAAAGAAGAATTTCCAGACGAGAGGTTGATGGCAATTATCACCGGGCCATGGTATGCTGATATGGCCAACTTCAAAAGTGCCTCGGTGGTACCTGATGGCTGGACATCCCAAATGAAGAAAAAATTCTTTCATGATAGCAAAAACTTCCTTTGGGATAATCCATTTCTGTATAAAATAGGAGTAGATGGAGTAATCAGGCGATGTGTGCCTGAATCCGAGCAAGAAAGGCTCTTGTGGCATTCCCACGACTCCTATTATGGAGGTTATCATGGTGCCTCCCGTACTACAGCAAAGGTTTTACAGAGTGGCTTTTATCGGCCAACTATCTTTCAAGATGCTAAAGTGTATGTCAAAAGGTGTGATAAATGTCAAAGGAGTGGAGGTCTCTCTGCTAAACCTGGCATGCCTTTGACAAACATTTTAATTGTGGACTTATTTGACGTCTGGGATATTGACTTTATGGGACCATTTCCAAAGTTGTTCTCCAACGAATTTATACTTGTTGCTGTAGACTATGTCTCCAAATGGGTGAAGGCAATTCCGACCAGAACCAATGATGCACATGTGGTGCTTAGGTTCATTAAGAAGAATATTTTCTCTAGGTTTGGAGTTCCGAGAGTACTTATTAGTGATGGGGGTTCACATTTTTGTAATAAAATAATGGAAAAAGCCCTGTGTCACTATGAGGTTTTAGATATCCACTCCTTACCATCCACAAACTTGTGGACAAGTTAAGCTGTCAAATAGAGAAATCAAGAGAATTTTAGAGAAAGTGGTTGGGAAATCTAGGAAAGATTGGTCGGTAAAATTAGATGATGCATTATGGGCCTACAGAACAGCCTTTAAAACTCCGATTGGTATGTCCCCGTATCAATTAGTTTACGGTAAGGCTTGCCATCTCCCTGTGGAGTTGGAACACAAGGCGTGGTGGGCCACAAAGCTATTAAACATGGACTGTGACCAATCCCAGGAGGAAAGAGTTTTGAAACTCCATGAACTAGAGGAGTTCCGACTCAACGCTTATCAAACTGCCTCCATTTATAAGGAGAAAACAAAGAAGTGGCACGATAAGTGGATTAATAAGAAGGAGTTTAAAAAGGGTGATCAGGTTTTGTTATTCAATTCCCGACTGAGACTCTTCCCTGGAAAGCTTAGATCGAAGTGGTTGGGGCCTTTTACTGTAAATGAGGTTTTTTCTCATGGTGCAGTTGAGCTGAAAGACCCGACTACCGATCGGATTTTTAAGGTAAACGGCCAGCGACTCAAACTCTACTTTGGAGGAGAGTTTGATAGGCAGAAAACCTCCTTGTTACTGCAAGCATCCTCTTAGATGCCATAAGGTCAAGCTAGTGACCTTAAAGAAGCGCTCTAGGGAGGCAGCCCTACGTTCTGAGTGTTTTTAATGAAAAGAAAACTAAAATTTTTAATGAATAAAGTTTGAATAAAATTTGTGAAGTTTTGAAGAAGGGAGTCCGAGCTTGATTCTTCCATTTCGCTCAGGCGAAACACTAGTAGCTTAGGCGAGGTGCTGCTGTTGTTGCTTCGCGCTTAAGCGAAAGTTTACTGAGCTTCAGCGAGAATAGTATACTCGGATAACTGTTACTCATTCTTAACCTTTTTTTTCCGATTGAACTTCACTCGTCATTCTTGAATAAAAAGGGAGACTTTAATAAATGATTTCTGATCGTTGATTTAATAAACGGGTCAGATGATAAAGGGTGATTTATTTTAGTCAGCCTTTTATCACTCGGATTCCTCACTCATCACAGTCAGTTTTGTATCCATTAGTCTCCTCTTCACTCAGTATTTTTTCTTGTCAGTCTTGTATTCACTCGGTCTTCCATTTTTCTCATTCATCCACTTGTCTTTCTCACTCAGTCTCATTCCCTTGCCCGATCTCTTTCACTCGTTCTCCATTTACTCGGTCACTCTTTCATTCTTCCCTTCGTCACTTTTTCACCTGATTTTGTTTCACTCATTATTTTATGAATACTTCTTCTTCCGTTTTTCTTTTTTATCCACTCAGTATTTGCATCCACTCAGTTTCCACTATAGTTGTTCTTTTTTTCCACTCAGTTTATCTCCTTCTTCTTCTTCTGTCTTTTACTCATGTTTATTCACCCGGTCAGTCAGCCATGCTTTCGATTTCTTTCACTCGTTTTTCCATTTTAGGACCACTCGTTGTTCATTCATTTCGTTTTTCATTTTTACCCAGTATAATCCACTCGTATTCATTTACTTGTTGTTTCATTCACTCAGCTTTGCTCTCATTTTTTCGTTCGTCTTTTATTCATCAGTTTTTCTATTTACTCATTCCTTCTCTACACTCGTTGTTTTGTTTTATCTTCCAATCGTCCTTACTCACTCGGTATCTTTCTCCATATTCACTTGGTCATTTTCTTTTCACTCTTTCACTCGGTCTCCTCCTCTGCAGTCTTCCATTCATCGTCTCCCATTCGATCACTAAGTTTTTATTCATTCGTTCACTCTAATTCACTCGTCCTTTATTCACTCTGTCAATCTCCCACTCATTTCTTCCTCCACTCGTTCTTCCATACACTCTTCAAATCATTATTTATTTCACTCTTTCTTTCTTTCACTCGGTCTTACTTTCATTGTTCTTTCTCCCACTCGTTTTCTATCCACTCGCGTTTCACTACAGTTGTTCATTCGTCTTTCATGCACTCTACTTCATTCATGCATTCTTTCATTCGTTCTTGTATCCATTCGTCTTTCATTCACTCAGGATCATTTCTATTCAGTTTTCATTCACTCGGGATCCTGTATTCATTCACGTGTCGTCATTCCATTTGTTCTTCCACTCACTCTTTCATTTACTTATTTCTTTCATTCGCTCGTTCTTTTTCATCGTTTGTTCATTCATTCGTCTTTTTCATCACTGTTACTCATCTTTCGAGAATCCACTCGGCATCTTTTCCTATTCTCACTCGATCTTCAACCTATTCAGTATGTGAGCCGAGTAAGAGTATCTAAAAAAATAATAATATGTATATATATTTATTATAATAATAATAAAGTAATAAATAAAGCTGGAGCATACTTACGCGTTTCTTGGATAGTAACTTCAACAGTATAAAAACCTTTCAGCTTCCAAACCCTAAGTACCTATACTGAAACTTGGGTTGAAGACGAAAAGGCACTTTCTGATTTCTAAGAAAGGTACTATCTTTCCACTTATTTCACTTATTTTGTTCACTTCTAAGTACATGCTTAGTATTTTCTTGCTTCTTTGTTAATATTCTTCCACTGTTCATAGCCATGCACCTTACATTTTTGGTTTGCTGTGTTTCTTTTGGATTTCTGTACTTATTTTTCATTTAGGTTGTTTATCAGCATTCTTTTATCATTAACCATGAAAAGAAGATCACAGAGACTCCTGCAAAAACCTAGACCAAATTTTGCAGAAGGAAGTGTGAGGAAAAAGCAAATAGATAACGAAAAGGAAGTGGCAACCATAAGTATATCTGATTCTTCTGAACATGCACCCAGTCAAAGTAAAGCTGAGAGGAATGCATCCCCTGCAGTTGAGAGGAATGAATCACCAGAAGTTGAAAGTGTTAAGGCTGCTGAAGACTATGCTATAAAGTTTAAAACCAGAGAGCCCGAGCGGCCCAGGCAATCTGCAGGAGCCGGTTCTTCTTCTTCTGATATTTCTATGGTGTTGCAGGTCATGAAGAAGATGCAACTTGGAATTTATGATCGGGTTTTGAACCACGATCTCATGCTTAGGAAGATTGCCACGAAATTGAGGGTAGAACACATAGTAGAAATGGGAGCCCCGCCTGACAGAGATGCATGGTTGGCTTCCATTGGATTCATGATTCCCTTAGAGGACGTATCCCGAGCAGCTGATTCCCCACCATCTTCCCAACAGGACAAAGAGAATGAAGATCAGGATGCTTGAGTTGTTGCTACGTGTTATTATGATGTTTTTATGTAATTAACTTGACATTATTTTAACTGTTTCCTGAATAATGAATTCGCTTTTATTTTAGTTGTAATGAATTTTTCTTTCTTTGTTAAAATTGCTTATTTTATTCTGTTTTTCGATTGTATCGGTAAATTAATGCATCCCAATCCGAGCACGTGTTTCCCATCTACAGCCACTCAGGTAAAAAGGGAAGTATTTTTTCGACTCACTCCTTAATTGATATTCTGACTTATTAATTGCTAAAATATGTTTATTGTTTAATTTCAAATCCATCTTAATAAGTTAAAGTTTGCTGATTCTTAAGCTGTAGTCGGATAAATTAACTGATCGGCTTTATTTAATTCATGATCTCTGCCCATAACTTTTTCATCATTAATTAATTGTTTACTCGGTATACTAGTTAGCAATCTGAATGTATGACCTTACATTAAGTTTGGGGACATGACTAGCTGATTAACTATTATATTCGTAGCTTTTGAGCCTGTTTATCCTTTTCCGAGTGAACCTGCATGCTAGTTAGTGAGACAGAATTTGCTTCAGCACTTGCTAATTGATTGTATGCCAGCCAATCGGAAATGATGAAGGCCTTCTTTGTTAATTCAGCCAGGGCCAAAAAGTAGCCTTCCTAATATATTTAATTATCTTTTGACCCAAAAATTATGTTTGAGCCTGAGACCCTTTTATTCTGGTTATTCACCTAACGTTACAAGCCTATTTATCTCAAAAAAACTGACTGATTTACCCCTGGATGTTCTACTGATGAGTTGCTCAGTCTTACTTATTGCTAGGGACTAACAAGTTCTAAGTTTGGGGATAAAGAGTGTGCCTAGCATCAATTAAGGACACACTCCGACCTTGGTTATAGATGAATAAATAAGAGGCAAATGAAGGGAGAAATAGAAAAATAGAAAAGCTGAGAAGAAAACTGAAAAAATCAGCAAGGAAAAAGGTGCAAAGCACCGATTGAAATGTGATCGGAAAAAGATGGAAAAGAAGAAAGAAAAGGAAAAGTCCGAAGGACTGAAAGAAAAAGAAGGTGCAAAGCACCGAAAGTGTTAAGTTAGCATTCATTCGGAAAATAATGGAGCTTGCTAAGTAGAGGCAGTTAAGTTAAAAATTGAGTCAAGGCATTAGTGGACACATCTTATAACCCAACATTCACTCGAAAAACAATAATTGAGCCTGTAGCCCAGCCCCATTATAAGCTTAAAAAGCCCTTACTGATCTGATTATGTTGGCATATGGCATGACGTGTAGAACTATTGCAAGCCTATGTTTATCTAACAAGTATGCAGGTGATGAGTGCATTCTATTTACCCTGTACACCGAGAGAAGAGTTAAACACAGACCAGTGAGGAAAGCATCAGCAGCTTGTCTCCCAAAGGAGGTGTAAGTTATTATACTTTTAGAAATTACAAAAAGAAAGCATGGTTGGTATTCAATAATTATAGCATGAACTAAGTTAAGGAAAGGTTGATTGTGTTAAATAACAGCTTGTTAGTTAAATAATCTGAATAGTTGCTTGAGGACAAGCAAGTTTTAAGTTTGGGGATGTGATAAGTCTTGAAAAGACTTAATTAATTCTGCTTTTTATTTGACTTAATTCATCATTTAGTGATTAGTTTAGCCTTATTATTTAATTAATTGCTAACAATTTATAATTTATTTAATTATTTCAAAAGTGTTTTATTTATGTAAGAAAATGGTTAAAAACATTAATTAATTAGGAGTTTATGATTATTTGTAATTCCATTAAGCAGCCAGCATACAAACGCTGGGCAAATTAGTTGTTTATTAGTGCGGGAAAAGATTTGCTAAAGCTGAAAGGAAAAAGCCGAGCGAGATTTGGAAAATCCAAGTGATATTTCACAAATCTGACTGAAAAGAGTCCAAGAGTCCAAGAGCCCAAACTGACCAAGACTTCAAAAGAGGCCGACTGAAAAGACTTCTCAAAAGGTTGACTGGAAGGAATTAATGAAAGTCCGACTTGAAAGACTTCCAAGATACCGACTCCAAAATAGAACAAGGAACCGATTGAAAATAAAAAGAAGAACCCGAGCGTCAATTTCAGAATGCTGATTGAAAAGTCAATTCGCTCAAGCGACAGTTAAATTCGCTCGGGCGAGGGTCAAAGTTCGCTCAAGCAAGCAAAGCTTACGCTCAAGCGTGACCTCAAAACATCATTCATTCGCCCAAGCTTATCCATAATGCTTAAGCGAGAAGGCAACACTGCAGTACATATCTCAAGTTCGCCCAAGCGAGAACCCAGTTCGCTCAAGCGAAAAGGTTGATATTTAAAATAGCGATTGTTCCCTCCAGAATCCACTCGGCACTAGTGTTGTTTCCTGCTGCCTTCTCCCCTACTTCTGCACCTTAGTAATTTAAGTAGTGAGCTGTTATTAGTTGGTGCTGTGCTGTGATTAGCTAAGGATGAGCTATAACTTGCTAAGATCTGAGCTGTAATTAGTTGATTATTCTGTAAATTATGTAGTTAGTTAGTTTAGTTGTTAACTTAAGTTTTCTAAGTTATTAGTTAAGTTAGTTAGTTAGGTAGATGCCTATATATATGTTTGTACATATTCTGTAAAGAACAGAGACAGATTCACATAGAATACATAGAACACAATTCATTCACAACTTCAAACATCTCACAACGCATTTTCTCTCTCTAAATCCTCTCCTCCATGACGTTCCACAATCCTTCGATGGAACCGAAGTCAATGGAGTTCTAAATCCCTAAGGTTGGGATTGCGAAGGTTAGCAATGGAGTCTTGAAGCTGTGAGCGAGGAAATCAACTTCTAGATCCTGAGGCGAATAAGCTGAGAAGTGGATCCAAATCGCTGGATTGACAAATCCAGAACGGATGAAGAACTTCGCTAGTGAGGAATCATGGTTGAAGCTTAGGTAACTTCCAGCTTTCTAACTAGTTCAGGCCTAATCAATTTAGGTGAATAGTTAGAGTTCAACCTCTAATTTCACATTAGATTCTTAGGTTAATTGAGCACTTAAGGAATTAAGGTTCGATGCTTAAGGATTAGTGTTTTTCACCGAAGGAATTAGGGATTAACCACAAGCGGATTGTCCTCTGGATTATGAAGTTTGATTATACTTTAATTGCATGTTTCTTGATGAATTTATGAACCGAAGCAATCCTGACCTGTTTTCTATTAATCACCTTTCACATTTCATATTAACTCTGTTTCTGGAAATACAAAAATAACTATAAAACATTAAAATAGTCAAAAACCGAATGAAATTTCTGCGTCTTGTGTTGGTTCAGCTTGTACTAGTTTGAGATTGAGGTATTTACCACAATCCCTGTGAGACGATCAATATATTACAATTTAACGACTGGTGCGCTTGCCAAGGTATAAACCTGAGAGTCACAATTTTTAAACAAAGATTTTCACACCAATTTGATGACTCGGGATTTTAGCATCAGTAATCAACAAAGGCCAAGCCATCATTCATCTCATCATCAATTCAATATTTAACACACTTATGGCAAAACAATGCACCAGTTCATACATATACATAATAATTATTCACTCATGCAAATTTGAAATATAAACTCCTCTCCTACCCTGAGAGAAGAACCACAATCTAAACACTCCGATTGCCTCGATAATTCTGCATCATCGTCCAGAATATAATCCTATCAACAAACACATATACACCTGCCATCACTAAGCCATTGTAAGGCATTATTTTCTTAAAACTTATTATCAAATCCTAGACCTGTCTAAACTCTAATTCATACGTTTATGTTAGGCTTCGGGAATTCCTTTCCCAAAGCCAAGATTCTCTATGTTTCAAAAGGGCTAACCACACCCAATAACAACAAGATCATATCCCTTATTCATATGGCATCTAATCTTCATATAAATCATCCATTTGCCATCATTGTCACTCAAATTCATTATAAGCCATCTTAGCTTCACTTAAACCATCATCAATCAACAAATTTCAAGTGACATATATCATGGCCTAAGGCCTCATCAAATCCTCATCAAAATCCAACAACCTCAAATATCAACACCAGTGATTCCAATCATCTTTTCTAAGCCCAAAATCACTCTCATGACAACAAAATCATCAATCTCCTCATTTGTGCCAAAAGCCTCAATTTTATCAATTCTTAAGGATTCCACACAAATTGACAACCATCAATTCCAACCATTTTCACATATCATCATAAGCATGTTATCATCATTAAGTGTCAACCAATGTAAACAGCACACAATGTTCCCAATAGTGATCTACCCTATGGTTTGGTTTCACATGCATATATCATCATACATACATTTTAGACTTAGTTCAAAATTTCATCAACCTCAATAATCAATTCCAATACTTCTAGAAATTCATTTCTCTCATATAACTCATTCTAAGAGCATCCAACCTATTAATATCACCAATTTAGCCTAAACCCCTAAATTTTCAAAAATTAGGGTTTGTCATCTAAAATCACTTAACAACAATCCCAATCAATCTTCTTAAATCATCATGGACATTATAACTCTCTACATCACACAACATTAAACCATATTCAAAATCACACCTTCATTATTCATGCTTAGGGTTTCTACATTTCCTTCATCACCCATACAATCCAATGCCAATATCCCAAGCTTTTACATTATAAAAACTAACAATGGAATAGAATGGGTTCAAAATTTTACCTCCTTCCCTAAGCCATGGCCAAACACGAAAATAGAGAGGAAGATGGAGAACCCACAAAATATTTTCCCCAAAATGTCATCCATGCTCCATGAATCCAAGCTTGATCTTTAATTTTGGCAAGAAATGAGGATGGAAGGGGAGAGAAAATGCATTTTGTTAATCCTTTAACCATTGGTCAAAATAATGCATCATTAGCCCATTATCCATTGTGTCCTAAAACCCTATATCCATTGGGTAAAAGCATAAAAAGCAATATGGAAGAGAGGAAAAAAGTGGATGGCTGAAGTGTAGGAGGAAATAGGATTTTTAGTTTTCTTCTAATTCCATTTGGCTCGTATATTCCCGTTTAATAACATATGTCGAGTCCAATTAATTATTTCCTTAACACTAAAAATTATTTTAGCTATACCAGCATAATCACAATAATTTTCTAAACATTCTAGACCCATCAAATATTTAATTTGACCAAGTGGGTCCTACATCATCTGTTAAATCACCCGGTTCTGGTAAATCTCAATTTACCAATAATTCACCTCTAATGTCAAATTAATTCTCCAACAATTATTGGACAATCAATAATTAATTACCATTATTCAATAAATTGTTTTTAAAATTTAGGGTGTTACAATCCACCCCACCAAAAAGAAACTTCGTCCTCGAAGTTTAACATCGGCATACATCGTAAGGCCACACTTCGGCCACACACCAATAGGGTCCATGACATCATAAAGTAATATCAGACTTCCTAAAGTCTAGCAGGATATGATTATCATCATTCCTTTGTCCAAGTACAAAATCTCATATATCTAAAGTGAGTCACCACTCATCAATCCTCAGTTTATTCATTACAACTCTCACATTCTTATCCAGTACCACTGGATAGGTTCAATACATTCACCGTAAGCAGTTACAACATTACACTTGCCCGGTCTATGTGTTGTTGCATCCGACATACAGGTAGACGTCCCAATCCCGTAGTGGTTACCACAAACACATGAGATCGGCACATAAGTGCACGTTGCCACAATACCTATGGCATGTAGAGATATATCAGGATAATTACCTTCATGTCTTATTGCTCACATTATCCATATCAGTTCAAATAATGTCTCTTCACACACGAGACTTTGTGAGAAGTCACACAAGTCCATAAGTAATACACTCACATCATATTATCGTTTAATCATGATCTGGCGTAAATCATGCCATATAATTCATCAATCGTCAGCCACCACAACTATATATTGATATATCAACCATAGATCTCTAATCCTCATAGGGTAATCACCCCACCATTGGACTTCATCCATCCCAAAGTCATAGTGAAGTAACTCAAATCATTTGTCTAATTTGAACATTATCGACTATAGCTCGATTCAAGCCTAAATGAATCACCAACTCACATCAAGTATACACTTCTAAAGTTAAAATAAGGTCCACAATCATATAATAATCTTCTACACTAGTGGATTTCCTCATCTACCATAGCCAAAGTCCATGTACTGGACATACGATTCACATTATGTCACATCAGCATGTGGTTTCTATCACCAATATAATTCCTTTCAAAACAAAAAGGGAGGTATCTATAGGATTAAACTCTATTTACTAACTCATGTTCGCATATATTACCTCTACATCACATCATAATCCATAATTCATCTAATAATCATAACGTCAGGGGCACATAATTTAGCCCAAAGTCATACCATAAAATTTTTCATCGTAGCCAATGCTAAGTCATACCCTGAATTCAACATCATTATTCACCAAATACTTAGGGGTTTACGTTCATTATTTGCATTCTTCACACATCGATTCTAGCCTCAACAACTCATTCCATAATTTATTTCACTACGGCTCAATCGTTTATGAGATTCAATCTATCATTAGGCTTAGAAAGTTCAAGGGTGACCTAGTACCCATCGTGGAATACTTCCACAACACATAAAATCATTAAACATGGCTCATAGAAGCATCATAAATCCTAGACCACCATAGGGTCTAATTCCATAAGGTTCGATCATATAAGATCATATTGAGTTGTCCGGGGTCACTACACCTAGTAGGTCATAATTAAATCAATCATTCACTCGGTTCACAAATATAAAACCGAGACATAACCCCAATTATATGCCAACATAATTTCACATTCAATGAGCATACCATGACTATAAGTCACCTCATAATTCATACAAGAGACCTAAGCAAATAATTCAATTTCAACATACATACATATCAAGGTCTCAGCATTTCACGGTTTATCACCATATCAATTCATATTTAATATCTCCTATCCGTGGTTAACATACGACATAGGTTCATCATCAAATCAATTCATATTCAATATATTATATCCATCATCACACATGGTATAAATTCACCACTAATTAAGGTCATACTCAATATATCAATAGTCAAATGCATAATATCAACATATTCGTCATTCGAAGGAAATAGTGTAAGGAACTTGACTGGACTTACATAAACAACCATATCAATCACATTGAGGAAATTATTCATATACATTTGATCCCCATGAATTAACCATAACCAATGATGAGCAACTATGCTCCCTTTGTGCATCACATAATCTTATTGACAATGATCATACTCCCATAAACATCAACCACAGCTTATGATTAATAATTCATAAGGAATCTTCAACGAGTAATCAATGCCCTTATAGTATTTTCATAATTCCTAGACAATTAGTCCTTCAGTAATCCATATAGCAAGCCAATGCTTAACATAATATCATCTTCAAGATAAATGCCACTCTTAAATCTATATAGAACAACTATATTCCAATGATCACCAAAATGTTTTGATATTGAGCAATCATGCTCCAAGCATCCATGATACCAATTCATCATAGAGAAACCATGCTCCGATATTAATTAATAAATCTAATTCAGAGCAAAATACGCTCTGATACTAGGTTGTAACACCCTGATTTTCTGGAAGTGAATCCCGATGTAATCAAGATAATTAAATAATAAAAATACGAGTAAATTTTTCATGTTTGAGATAATTTCAAAACACCACCATGACTACATCAAGACTCGAAACTTAGAAAACCAAAGGGTGAGATTTGTTAATCTATAACTAGATCAGTAAATAGTTTTCCCACAACGGTATACAAAATAATAGAGTTTACGGTGGAAGAAGATTGTGTATACGCTAAGTCCCATATATGAGGATATGAGAAAAGGCTTGGCAAGGTATGAAACAGCATATCAAAAACCTAATAGGCAACCATAATCTTTTCACATAATTTCATGAACATACAATGCCTAAGATATATGTATATACACATCCATCTATATAGTCATGCAACACACATCTCCAATATTTATATTTCATAATTGACTATAGTCAATTCAATCCTTAATTTATGTATTTTCAATACTTGTACAAACCTAGAAGATCAATAAATCAACATCCTATACATTCCCAAATTGATTACATAATCAACATCTATAATTGACAACATCATAATATCCATTTTATACACAACTCATTAAATTATAAACACTACCGGGCAAGGCATTCCATTACCACTATTTACCTTCCCAGAGCTTTACTTTATAAAAATCCTCATCCCATGATATTCCTACATCAATACTAAAAAGTAGACCACATGGGAGAGTGAGTTATACATTTCAAATGACGATATGAATACAATTGAAATTATATGCATATGCATATCAACATCATGTATGCTTTGCTAAACACATCAATGATTATCATGAATTATAAATTCAACAACATATACATATCTCATGTTTATTAATCAAGTCATAGGAGAGCAGGTATATACACATCTACCACAACGCCACAATGGGCCAAAGTCCTCAATATTGACCATTCAGGTCTTTTCTCAAAGCCACCATGGGCTATCATCATTATCATCAATCATAATTAATTGTGCCTACATTATAATGGGCCATAACACGCATATCGTCATATTCGATATCTTTTTGTTGTACTCATATCATTTATAAATTTTTATATGGTCTTTTAGGTATATCAATTACCCATTTTATCAACACCATACCATAATCTCAAACATCATCAATCATCATCACCTTCTAGCATATGTCCAAGCAATATGCAAATGCTCTTATGGCTAATGCATATGCATAATGGAATAGACAACAAATGCGGATCTGACTATGGGAATAAACACTAAATTATCGGTCAAGCATAATCACATACCATGCCCCTACTACAGTAGTATAATGTGTACACATAACTTATAATGCATGCATAATCACCAATTTTTACTGGTACCAAACCACATCGCACATAATGCAATACCTGGCCATTTTCACCATGACCATGGTAAACAACATAATCAATATATGGTGTTGCGGGCCGGCCATATCTCATATCATGGCGGCTGTGATCCAATGGACCACCGGGGTCACTTGCTCATCAAGAGCCACCCCCCACAAGGTTTGGCCATATGTAGCTCCCCGTAGCAATACATGGGCGGCTTCATGACTTACACACCGAGTCACATGGGACATAAAAGATTGCTCGTGCACCGAGCCACCCTCCCACTGGGTCGGCCGAGGGAACTACCCTAACGTTCCAACATCGATAGCTATGATATGCCATGGATGCAATGCAATGCAAATCAAATGCATTTCTCAATTGTGCATCCTAAATGCCACTCAACAATCATCATCATCATCATCATAATCACCAACACCACCATACTTATTTTAGTGGATTTTATCATTGTTGGTTTCTTAGCCATTGTTTCGAGTTTTATATGTGGCATTTCATTTTGATATCTTTCATATATATATGTATCTCATATTGTACATGCAAGACAATACTTGCAATCAACCACAATGACATCACAACATAAACATCATTTATCAAACTTTCATCAATATCACCATATATTCGGTTAGTGGATTTTTCATATCATTATTCATTACCATTGTTTCATTTGTATATATATATATATTGGTGTGGCATTCACAACATTTCATTAATATAATTCAAGTCACACATGCAAGATCACATTATACTACTGCAGTAAATTGTTTTCTTTAAAATTTAGGGTGTTACATGACTCGTTTAGACATTTTAGGAACTTTTCCTAAAGAGGCAGAGGCCCAGTTTAGACTCTATCACCCTTGTTTTTCCATAAATCAGTTTCTTTATAAATCGTTTAAAAACTCGACCTGAATACCTTTAGTGTTTTGGACCTAACTTTTGCATAATTTGTTTATCAAAGTGCTTCTCCGATTGCTCAAGACATCTCTTTTCAAATAAGAAAGAAAACAAGATCATTTCATTCCATTTTTAGTAGAATAGTGAAGGATATTCCATTAGTAATGAGAAAAAGGGTTGAGGGGATCCGTATATGTTGTTCAGGTCGATCAGAAGGCGCAGAAATAGCTAGAACTGAATGTGGAAAGTATGGAAAAACATCTCGTAATGTATCTAACCAGAAAATCGATTATGCTTCTGCGGAAGTATCTACTCGTTGCGGAATCTCAGGTGTCAAAGTGTGTATTTCATATAGTAAAAAAAAAGGGATGTGCTATATCCGAACGTACGAAATTTAGTAAATATCGTAAAGGCAGATGTAGTAGGGGTTACAAAACAGACGGAAGAAAACTTGGTTTTGGAAGATATGGCACTCAAAGTTGTAGAGCTGGTCGTCTTTCATATCGAGCCATTGAAGCAGCGCGTCGGGCTATAATCGGACACTTCCATCGTGCTATGAGTGGAATTGAACGATTTTGGTCTCAATCTCTTCGTTTTGAAAAGATCTACAACCTTCGTTTCTAGCCCCAAACTCTAATTCTTATTGTGTCAACCCCAAAATTGAAGATTAAGTGTATTCACATCAAAATTCCATTCATAAAAAATTCATAACTCTTTCATACGATCTTTGATTTACACAAACTTGGTGTCAAGATCTCTGTAACAAAATTATCTACATTTTGCATGTGGACATCGAAGGCTAATTCTTTCTAGATTGTTATAGTTTAATGAATCTTTGTGACCCTTGGTTGTTTCATCTTAATGTTGGCTGTCTGTAGAAACCTTCGCATATCTCCCTCGTTAGGTGTTTGAATTTCTTCGTTCTTTTTTATGGATCCGTATCAAAGGAGAAGTAATGGTGAATTTATTACCGAGACCCTAGCTGATTCAGGAGCTTCTGGAGCATCCTGTCATAAATTGGGTATATCTCGGGCTACCGACCTCTGATCGTCGCGTATATGTATAGATTTAAAGATAAAAAAAGGATCTATAACTTTTGTGATGGGAGTTTTCCCTAATTCCAACCCCACGAATTAACTCATATTTGTTTTTAACGTCTTTATTTTCTGGTTCATAAAAATTCTGCATGCCTTAATTCTTCATGTAACAAATTAACTTCTTGGAAACCTTTGGGTGACACCTACCTCTCCATGCACTCCCTCCATATGACACTGCCCCTCTCCATACTTCACCTTGCGCCACATGTTGGTGTATGCACTATGAGCTTTTATGCTTTTTCATTTGTATAATTTTTCTGCTTATCAATAAATTAAGCATTTCAGTTTAAAATTGTTTTAAAACGTATTTATCCTTGGAGTAATAGGTCATATGAAAGTTATTCCTAAAATGTCCCTAGTCAAGTATTTACATGGGGATATGTAAATACATTATGATTAGTGTGTGAGTGTACTGATGACCTGATCCACAGATCATAGATATATATGATATCAAGTCTTCACACGGGTACACATTAAGAGTAATGATGTACTGGACAGACCCACCATGAGAACATTGCATGGATCGTTACATGAATGTCATAAATGATTCTCAATGTGATAATGGTATATGTAGTCCTTCGACCTGAAGTAACTATGATTCCTACATGAGGAGTTTGTTGTTTTAATATAATTAAATGTCTTCTGTAAGAAGAGGACTATAAAGGTTGTAATTAGGCAATGAACAAATTATGCAAAAGGATGTGAGTGATGTAGATGGGATTTGTCTCTCCTATGTGACAGGAGTGATATCTATAGGCTACTTAATAGAGTAAGACTAAGGAAATGCATGGCCATGCTAGAAAGAATAAATATTAGATATTTATTCAAATCAAGTCTACTCCGGTATCAAGTAAAATAAATTGGGTCGTGCAAGGATGACACGACCATGCCTTGGGCCCAATTAGGATATCGTGACAAAAGGAACAAACATATAAAATAATTATCACTTATAGGTTATATTGATATTAAATAATATTCTGACATAATGATGCATTGCTAGATGCCGCTCTTATTTTATATTAATAATAAAATAATTTATTATTAATATGACCGAGTATTTTACCTATAGGGTCACACACATAGAGTAAGCCCATCAGAAAATGCTTTGTTTTATTTTAGTTGGACTAAAATAAAGCTATTGGGCCTAATTATTTTAGAATGAGTAAGGAGCCCACTCTTTAGAGAGAACAAACTAAGTCAAACCTAAGCCTATAAATAGAGCATAAGATGCTCATAGGCCGTTCATTAAAGTGAGACATAAATTACCAAAAGTTGTAAGAGCTATACATCGTCAAACTAGCAGTTGGCAAGTGTTGCGATTTTGGTGGGAGTGCTCGTGTGGACTCTTAAAGGATGAGGCTACGACTGCTTTGGTGTTCTTCAAGATGTAATCCTAAAATAATTTTTTTTTTGTGTTTATCTTATGCTTTGAAACACGGCGCTTTGCAAATCCTATGGAAATCCTTGTATTTCCGCTGCTCATGTACTAGGGATTCCCTAACAGTGGTATCAGAGCCAGGTTGCAAAACCGTGTTTTGGCATTTGTTTGTGTTTCATGATGATATGTTTTCGTTTGCAAGAGATTTTAGAAAATATGATTTGTGAAATCCTCTCTTGTTTAAAGCTTTGCATTTTTGTTTTGCAAAAATATTTTGTGAAACTAGGATTCAAAAATGAACAAGCATGATTATGTTGCTATTTTGGGTTATCGCATATGATGCATATTATTACAATGATTAATCATGTATATGGTATGACCTCTGTTTTAGCATGATACATATGTTTTTGAGTTATTCTTTGTAAATTGTATATGATGCATGTTATAGAGTTTCTCAATTTTAGTATGCATGTTGTTGCAATTTAAATTTGTATGATGTATGAGTTTATGCAATTTTCGTATTTGATATGTGTTTTTACTCATATGATAGTCATCGTACAAATTATGAATCAATTGAGTTGATATTTGAACATGAATGGTTCATGTTATTGGGTGTTGAGTGATAAGGTTTAAGTGTTAAACCTTGGCCGTTCCTTAATCTAGGGTTCAAGAGTTGAAACCTAGATGGTCGTCATGGAAAGGTATTGCATATTGGCATTGGTCCGTACATTCTCTGCGTAGCACCTTATTACTGAGCCCACATGTTTAACTACCGGTTTTAAAAATTAGTTACTCTTTTAATGCTTTTAAATGGGTTATAATCAATTAATTAACACGTTGCTTGTTGAATGGTTATTGTCTTAGTTATTTTATTTAAATACAGCCTGCGTGCTGTGCCTCTGTCTATTCTGTTGTATTTCTTTTCTCAACCCTTCACTCGTATGTAAAGTGAGTTTCTATTTAATCATGTAATCTTGATCGGGCCAACAAAGTAGAGACTTAGAAGAAAACCAAGGAGTGGTGACTCTAAGAGGATGATGGATTCAAGAAGTAGGACTTCATGAAGCCATGGCAATATAGTTCCTCTTGGTTTATTTATTTATTTATTTTTCTTCTAGGAAGACCACAACCATCTCACAATTTCGTTTGCATGCTTTGGGGATAATTTTATTGTGTTAAAGCATTTAACAAAGACGGTAATTTTAAAATAAATTAAAATCCCTCAAAATAATGTTAAGTTATAAACGCCTTCCAATAAGTACACTCGTCAACACTAATATCAATAAATAGTGGGTCTGCCAAAGCAGGGCACTATCATTTATGTTAGTGAGACGCGATGGGATAATGGTAATATCCAAACTATTTTATTGGGCTTTAACTTAACTAAGTTTTTAATTGGATTGGATATAACTTAGAGGCGTAAACATTGGGCTAAATATTCATAAGATGAATAATCAGTAATGGTTACTTAACCCAATGACTAAGAGTTGTATAAAGATACAATTGGAAAAAGTTTCCTACCTAAATAACCAAGTTCTAGGTGATCAGGCAAAGCTGACTTAACACTTGGGAATTATGGATCTTAGCCCACTAGAAAATCTTCCAACGGGATTTTCTGATTCATGGAGGGTATTTTGTTTTGAATCAAAATAGTGGGAGACATATTTAATTTAAATGACCATAATTTAAATATTTTTGAAAATGATACTTACTACATATTTTCTGTTTTAGATAACCATGACGTCAAACACACCTTCGAACCTTTTGTTGTGATCAATCCTAGACAAGGAAAAATTGTCTGGTTCTAACTTCCTTGACTGGTATAGAAACTTGAGGATTGTCCTTAAACAAGAGAAAAAGCAGTATGTCTTGGAAAGTCCAGTTCTGGAACCACCCGCTGCAAACGCCTCTAAAGCTGACAAGGATGCTTATAAGAAGCATCAGGATGATGCTTTAGATGTCCAATGCCTTATGTTGGCTACCATGTCTCCTGAGCTTCAGAAGAAACATGAACACATGGAGGCTTTCGATATGATTAAAAACCTAAGAAAGTTATATCAAGGTCAAGCTGACCAAGAAAGATATGAAGTTTCCTCAGCCCTATTTAGCTGTACACTTGAAGAGGGAGGTTCTGTAGGACCTCATGTGCTCAAAATGATTGGGTACTTGGAGAATCTAGCTAGGCTAGGATTCCCTTTCCCTTAGAAGTTAGCTACCAATCTCATTTTGAAATCATTACCTGACAGTTTTAAGCCAGTCATCATGAATTATAACATGAATGCATTGGACAAAACATTGCCAGAGCTACTCAATATGTTGAGGACTACTGAGCCCAATATTTCTAAAGGAAAGGGCAAGGCCATAATGATGGTAAATTCTGGCAAAGGTAATGGAAAGGGCATGTATAAAGGCAAAGGACAGGCTGTTGCAGGAAATGGCAAGAAAATTTGGAAAGGAAAGGATAAGCCAAGTACATCAGCCTTAAAACCTGTGGGCGGGGGCTAAGGAAGGTAAATGTCACCATTGTGGAAAAAAGGGACACTGGAAGAGAAACTGTCCAAAGTACCTAGAAGAGCTTAAGAAGAAGGGAAGTAAGACTTCCACTTCAGGTATTTTTGTTATAGAAATTAACATGTCAACTTCAACATCATGGGTATTAGATACTGGATGTGGATCTCACATTTGTCTTAATGTGCAGGATCTAAGAAGGAGCAGGTAGTTGATGAAGGGCGAGGTTGACCTACGTGTTGGAAATGGAGCAAGAGTTGCTGCATTAGCTGTAGGGACTTATTTTTTATCCTTGCCCTCAGGGTTAGTCCTTGAATTGGATAATTGTTATTTTGTTCCGGCAATAAGGAGAAACATTATTTCTGTTTCTTGTCTTGATAAGAAAGGGTTTTCCTTTATAATAAAGAACAATAGTTGTTTTGTTTATTTAAATGACATGTTTTATTGTTGTGCAAATTTGAGTAATGGACTTTATGTTCTAGATCTCGAAACCCCTATCTATAACATTAATACTAAAAGGTTTAAAACAAATGATTTAAACCCAACTTATCTTTGGCATTATCGCCTAGGACATATAAATGAGAAATGCATTTCTAAACTTTATCAAGATGGATATTTAGAATCTTTTGATTTTGAATCAATAGATACATGTGAATCTTGTTTATTGGGAAAGATGACTAAGACCCCATTTACTGTGAAAGGTAAAAGGGCGAGTGATCTTCTTGGCTTCATACATAGTGATGTATATGGGCCCATAGGGACAAGGGCTAGGGGAGGTTTTAGTTACTTCATCACTTTTACTGATGATTTCAATAGATATGGATTTGTGTTTCTCATGAAACATAAATCAGAATCCTTTGAAAAGTTCAAGGAGTTTAAACATGAAGTAGAGAACCAATTTGGCAAGACATTTAAATCACTTTGATCCGATCGAGGTGATAAATATTTGAGCCTAGAGTTTGATGAATATCTTTAAGAGTGTGGGATTATATCTCAACTTACTCCCTCTAGAACACCAAAATGGAATAGGGTTTCTGAGCGGAGAAATAGAACCTTGTTAGACATGGTTCGATCAATGATGAGTCAAACTGACCTCCCTAACTTTTTCTGGGGACATGCTTTGTTGACAGCAAGTTTCACACTTAACCGTGTTCCACCAAAGGCTGTCATAAAGACACCATATGAGATATGGACTGGGAAACAACCTAGTATGTATTTTCTTAAGTTTTGGGGCTGTGAAGCTTATGTTAAGCATCAAAGTTCTGATAAACTCGGGCCCAAGTCAGATAAATATCTTTTTGTGGGATACCCAAAAGAAACTAAGGGTTATTATTTTTACAATCCTACCGAGGGAAAAATGTTTATTGCTCAGAATATTGTATTCTTAGAAAGGGAATTCATCTCTACAAGAATCAGTAGGGGGAAAGTAGAACTTGAAGAAATTCAAGACTCACAAGGCATTGAAGAGCCAATGGTGGAAATAGAGCAAGACCTACAAAATGTTATGATAACACCAGCTCCAGTAGCACAAGACTTGCATAGATCAGGTAGAATATGTCAACAAGCTAAAAGATATGGATTTCTTGTAACTCAGGAAGGAGATGTATTCCTAATGGATCAAAATGGGCCAACATCTTATGAAGAGGCCATTGCAAGTCCAGAATCTGAGAAATGGCTAGAAGCCATGGAATCTAAAATGGACTCTATGTACACTAATCAAGCTTGGAACTTGGTTGATGCACCTGAAGGGGTAAAACCTATAGGATGTAAGTGGGTTTTCAAAAAGAAAACTGACATGGGTGGTAATATAAGTACCTTTAAAGCAAGGTTGGTGGCTAAAGGTTTCAAGCAAATACATGGTATAGACTATGATGAAACTTTTTCTCCAGTTGCTATGCTAAAGTCTATTCGGATTTTGCTTGCTATTGCTGCATACCATGATTATGAGATATTGTGAATGGATGTCAAGAATGCTTTCCTTAATGGAAATCTTCTTGAGGAAGTGTACATGACACAACCCGAAGGCTTTGTTAAGCCTGAAGCATCCAAGAAGATGTGCAAACTACAACGTTCGCAAGCTTCCAGAAGCTGGAACCTTCATTTTGATGAAGATATTAAATAATTTGGCTTTACTAAAAATGAGGATGAACCTTGTGTCTACAAGAAGGTTAGTGACTGCATAATTATTTTTTTGGTCCTGTATGTTGATGACATACTACTTATTGGAAATGGCGTTCTTACTCTTCAGTCTGTGAAGAGTTGGTTAGGAAGCTATTTTTTTATGAAAGACTTAGGTAAAGCAACCTACGTGTTGGGAATTAAGATCTATAGAGATAGATCAAGAAAACTTCTTGGCCTAAGTCAAAATACATACATAGACAAAGTGTTAAAAAGGTTTAACATGCAAGATTCCAAGAAAGGAACTTTGCCTATGGCTCATGGCATAAGCTTATCAAAAGCTCAATCTCCTTCCACTAAAGAAGAGAGAGAACGGATGAATAAGATTCCATATGCATCTACTATTGGATCAATCATGTATGCCATGATATGTACCCAACCACATGTCTTGTACGCTTTAAGCATGACGAGCAGATAGCAGTCTGATCTCGGTGAAAGTCACTAGACTTCTCTCAAGAATATCCTGAAGTACTTAAGAAAAACTAAGGATTCATTCTTGATATATGAAGGGGAAGAAGAGCTCATTGTAAAAGGTTACACTGATGCTAGCTTCCAAACTAATAAGGATGACTCAAGATTACAATCTGGGTACATGTTTTGTCTAAATGGTGGCGCTGTAAGCTGGAAGAGTTCAAAGCAAGAGACAGTTGCTGATTCTATTACAGATTCTGAGTATATTGCTACCTCAAATATTGCAAAAGAGGCAGTATGGATCAAGAAGTTCATAATAGAACTTGGGATTGTTCCTAGCACTGTAGACCCTATAAGCCTCTACTGTGACAATAGTGGAGCAATCACGCAAGCTAAGGAACCTAGATCACATCAACGATCCAAGCCTATACTTAGACGATTTCAACTCATTTGAGAGATCCTTGACCGAAGAGTTATAAAGATATGCAAGGTGAATACTGATGAGAATATTGCTGACCCACTCACAAAACCTCTTACACAACAAAAACATGAGGGGCACACTAGATCATTAGGCATTAGGCAAATGTTTGATTGGCTCTAGTACAAGTGGGAGATTGTTGGTGTATGCACTATGAGCTTTTATGCTTTTTCATTTGTATCATTTTTCTACTTATCAATAAAATAAGTATTTTAGTTTAAAATTATTTTAAAACATATTTATCCTTGAAGTAATAGGTCATATGAAAGTTATTCCTAAAATGTCCCTAGTCAAGTATTTACATGGGGACATGTAAATACATTGAGACTAGTGTGTGAGTATACTGATGACCTGATCCATAGATCATAGATATATATGATATCAAGTCTTCACATGGGTACACATTAAGAGTAATGATGTACTGGAGAGACCCACCATGAGAACGTTGCATGGATCGTTACATGAATGTCATAAACGATTCTTAATGTGATAATGGTATATGTAATCTTTCAACCTGAAGTCCCTATGATTCCTACATGAGGAGTTCATTGTTTTAATACAATTAAACATCTTCTATAACAAGAGGACTATGAAGGTTGTGGTTAGGCAATAAACAAATTATGCAGAGGGATGTGAATGATGTAGATGGGATTTGTCTCTCCTATGTGACAGGTGTGATATCTATAAGCCACTTGATGGAGTAAGACTAAGGAAACGCATGGCGATGCTAGAAAGAATAAATATTGGATATTTATTCAGATCAAGTCTACTCTGGTATCAAGTAAAATAAATTGGGCCGTATAAGGATGACGTGACCATGCCTTGTGTCTAATTAGGATATCGTGACAAAAGGAACAAACATATAAAATAAATATCACTTATAGGTTATGTTGATATTAAATAATATTCGGACATAATGATGCATTGTTAGATGCTGCTTTTATTTTATATTAATAATAAAATACTTTATTATTAATATGACCGGGTATTTTACCTATAGGGTCACACACATAGAGTAAGCCCATCAAAAAATGTTTTGTTTTATTTTAGTTGGACTAAAATAAAGCTATTGGGCCTAACTCATTTAGAATGAGTAAGGAGCCCACTCTTTAGAGAGAACAAATTAGGTCAAATCTAAGCCTATAAATAGAGCATAAGATGCTCATAGGCCGTTCACTAAAGTGAGACACAAATTCGTAAAAGTTGCAAGAGCTACACGCTGTCAAACTAGTAGTTGGCAAGTGTTGTGATTCTGGTGGGAGTGCTCGTGTGGACTCCTAAAGGACGAGGCTACGACCACTTCGGTGTTCTTCAAGAGGTAATCCTAAAATGAATTTTTTTTTGTGTGTTTGTCTCATGCTTTGAAACACAGCGCTTTGCAAATCCTATAAGAATCCTTGTATTTCCGCTGCTCATGTACTAGATATTCCCTAACACTACATACCCACCTTGTGTAGCAGTACCATGTCCACTCCTTCTTTAAAAAAGAGTTTATTCCACCTTATCAAATGAAAAAATCCATCACCATCTCTTCTAACTCTTCTTCTCCCTTCATGCCAGCAGCTCCATCACTTCTCCTCTCCACTTTCTTCTTCTAGACACCAAAACAGCCACACAAACCCCTCCCTCAACCACCCACAATCACGGCCACCATAAGAACAACCACCACCAACCACCACAAAATCCTTCCTCCTTCTTTTTTCCTTCCTAGCTCGCGGCCAACCTTCACATAAATCAGCCTTATTTCCTTACTTTTTTCCATAAGTCTTGACCCCTCAAAGTTAGCCTTATTCCCCCTTGACCAAGCCCCCAAGGCAGTGAGCTCTCCTTGCTAGAGTAAGGTAAGGTTTTGATTTTTCTTACTCTTAAAACCATGCTTTCATTTTCTCTAAGTTTCTTCACTTCCATGCATGCAATTTTGGGCTTTTTCTTTGCTGTTCTAGAAGCCCAAAATATGACCCATTGTCCTCTCTTGTTTGATTGTTCGTTGCTTTTAGGAATCGAGTGTTTAGGCAACGATCAGGAGGCGTTAGGAGCGTTCGTTGGAACTTTTGACGAGGGTGTTATAACAATCAATTACCACACTACAATAACAATTCAACATAAGATTTTCAATAATTGTCTTATATAATTAAATCAACACAAATTTATGTACATCAACTAAGCATCCAAACTTTTCACAACCAATTCAATCATCCATCCTCAAAACACAACAAGAACAAGGCTTCTTTGGATTAAAATAATTCATCTCTGAATACATCACCAACACTCCATCACTATATATAACTCAAAGAGTTTCTAAATGTATATATGAATGTAATGGACTTTGAAAATCATTCATGTTAATGCATAAAACCATGTTATTTGGATCAGTCTGAATCAATATGCAAATCATAGTGTCAAGGATAGGTCACTCAGTGAATCGTAACACTATAAGCGAGGGGCATTCGGGTAATCACATAGTGAATCATAGCACTATAAGCGGTGGTACCCTGAGTAACCACACAATGAATTGTAGCACTATAAGTGATGGTACTCAAGCACTGCTCAGTGAATCGCAACACTATAAGTGGCACTCTCACAGGCAAATCATAGTGTCAGGCGAATCATAGCTCTATTAAATGCATATGATGTGAATTGTAACATCCCAAAATTTATGAAGAATAAATATTAAATAATTATAAATAGGTTAATAAATGTCCCAAACATGTTGAAATAATAAAATTAAGATTTATGAGAATTATTTATAATTTATTGAGGCTTTAAGAGTTAAAATTGTACCCAATTAGAATATAGGTGTCAGACCAAGTATCTCTGATTGAGATGTCGTTGGTCAGGGCTGTTAAGAATATTATTGGGGATTTAAATATATATTCGGAATAATTTTTGGATTGAGTATTAAGCCCGAACGGAGATCTTGTATGTTATAAAACGGTAAAATTTAATAAAGGGTTTAAGTTAAAACAAAAATCTCCTCCTCTTTTCTTTACTTTCCCGTGGCTTCTCCTTCTCTCTCCCTTCTTCATTTCTTTCATCTTCTTCCTCCTCTCTTCTTGCCCAAACCATGCACCCCTTTCCATGACCATTAGTCACCAAAATTTCTTGGTCTCCATGGATTCATGAAGCATGAATGGAACATTGGAGCAAAGCTTGACTTTCCTCCTCTTTTCCTTTAATTTTGTGTTCCTCTTTGGGCTAGGAGAAACAGGTAAGATTTTGAACACCCATGGCCTTTGTTGATGGTTTTGAGTTTATTTAAGTATTATGGTAAGAGATTAGATGTTATTTTGATGGATAATAACATGTAGAACCAAACCCTAGGTTAGATAACCATTGGGGACTGTTATTGTTATTAATGATGGTTTGAATGTTGTGTTGTTAGCCTATGGATACTTGAAATGATGCATTCAATGGTTAAAATTGATGATTGTGGATTATTGGTGAAAACCCTAAGAATTGAGATTTTGGGGCTTTGAGAAATTCTTGAGAAAATTATGAGTAATTGATATTGGAGAGGTTTTATATATGGGAATAAGTTTTTGAATGAGTAATATTGATTATTGATGTTAAGGGATTGTGAAATCAAGAAAATAAAGTAATGGCTCCAAGTTGTTAGTGTGTTAAAAGTTAAGATATTGTTAGGAGAGACTTGAATAATGAAGATGATGATTTTTGAATTTTAAAGAATCCTAATCTTAAGAGTTAGGAATGTATATGTTGTGACTAGAAGAATTGGTTTTGGGAAATGGATATGAGGTACTCAATGTTGGATGATGATTTGTATGATGAAAAATGACAGTGAAAATGATAGAGGAGCATTGATGGTGAAACCTATAAATAGGTGTTGTCATGAAATATGTAAGAATGAATGTGAACATTAAGGTCATAATGATTGTGATGGCATTTTAATGATTGAGGTAATATGGAAGGAATTTTTGATGAGGGATAAATATGATGTTGTTGTAATTGGGTATGGTTAACCCTTTTAGATTTAGAGAATCATGGTTTTAGGAAAGGAATTCCCGAAACCTAACGCAATGGTATGAATTGGTGTTTTAGCAAGTCTGGGACTTGATACTAAGCCTTAAGATATATTTACATTGTTTGAAATTATGATGATGCCTAGGGATGGCTTATTAATTATATGAATGCATATGTGATGTATAGATTATAATTCAGACAACATACGATTGGAGCATTTGAATTACGGGTCTTCTCTTGAGGTAGGAGAGGAGTTTTACATTCCAAATGCATGAGTAGAATAATTAGTGATTTATGTATATCATGGTACTCATGATTTCCTTGCCATGTTTATAGTGAAATTATATGGGTGGCAAATTATTAGCTATTGAGAATGACATATGTGTACATATGTTGATGATGAATGTTTAGTGTCCCTTTGATGGGAGTAATGTGTTGTTGATGAATAACCCATGAGGGGTTGAAATATGTACATGTTAGTGAACCATCCTTGAGGGGATAAAGTATATGTTTTGTGAATTGAGAATTTATGTGGATGCTTGGCATTGAATGTGGCCATTGTGATGGTATTTAGGGTAAGATTGAAAGATAATGCATAATTAAGGAACTCATAGAGTCAAATTGAGTATTATGTGATTTGGATGGCCTGTGATAGTTCCAATAGCCCATATATGTATTTTATGACTTGTAGAAATTGGAATGGGCCAATTCCAATGAGAATAGGCCCTTGAGTTGCACAAAAGTACCTTAACATGGGTAAAATGCATTTATATGCATAAGTCCCTCATTTTTGGGAATTTTTAAGTGCGACCAGTGGCCACACATCACAAATAATGTATATAAGTTGGTGTTAAAATTTGATGGGCATCGGAATTCGTATAAAAAAGTTAGGGGGATTAGAAGTTCAAAAATATGGCTTTTCTACATAAAAAAGGGTCTGTGTTGTCATGAATCAATTCAAAATAGTGTTTGAATGGATTCAGAGGCTTCTAGATTGGCTTGAGTCGATTCATACGAAGGCTTAAATTGATTAAAGACTCACTGGATTTACTGTTCCTCAATTTCACAATGCTTCAATCGATTCATACGGGGTTTGAATCAATTAAAGGCCCTCTGTTTCCACTATTTTGCGCCCCAGGCACGTATGAATTGATTCAAGGGGGTGTGAATTGATTCACCACCCTCTGTTTGTCAAATGTTGAGATTTTGGGATGCATGAGTCGATTCATGCAAGGCTGAATCGATTCATGGCCCTGTTATGGCCACTGTTATGCTGTTTTCCCAACTACTATAATCTTTTTGCTGTTTTTGGCCCGTTTGGGCATCTTAATGCCATTTTTGGCCTCTAACTTCTGCATGAAATTTGTATATATTAATGTTATGGAGGTGTGAAAATTGGTCTCACCTCAATTAGAGTTTTCTAACTCTCATGAGGCGTAAAATATCGGACCCACTGCATTGTAAAACTCAAGTTTAAGAGGGTTTTGAACCCAACTTTTTATGATTGCCAAATTGGGACTAATAGGTGATATTTGTGACATGTCCCTCCATTTTTTAGACTAAAATGAACCTTTCACATGTCTCAATGTTGAAATTTGTCATGAGCTCATTAGTATCCAAAATTAGGGGTACATGTGTGGTGTGTCTTAGTGGTGATTGGGGAATGGCTTAAGGGCTTGGAAAGATATTGTATGCCTATGCTATGTTATGAATACATGTATGCTTCACCACTATTGAGATATTATGAATCATGATGAAAAGTAAATGATATGGTTATATAACACACCTTGGGTGATAATGAAATTAATGAGGGGACAATTGAATGGCAATGGGTTGTGTAAATCAATGAATTTGATATGATGTTGATGATGATTAAAAGTGGATGATGCCACACATACTGAATGATAAATGTTAATGTTGAATGAAAAGGGATGTTGTTGTGAACATACCCTTGAATAAGTGGTGATGATTATCATTGATGATTGTGATGCCATTGTGATTAATGCAAGTATTGACTTGTATGTGTGATATGTAATGATGACTACTAAATATATGTTTTGAAATTCCTTGTTGGCTTCCATGCATGGATTAATGCTATAATGCTCGATATGCTTTTGATTACTATGTGTGGTTTGACGTAAATGTGAATGTTAAGCCTTGAGGGGCCTTCTGGTTAATTGTATGCCAATGATAACAAAATTAAATATGTAATATACCCCTAAATGAGGGGCTGAGGAATCCTTACAAGGTTAAGATTTGGCATATACATTATTGCATTCATGGCATAGCATAGCATTGAATATGTGGTTGCTATCACAATGAGGAAAGTCTAGCGGGACTATATGAGAGGGAGTACCCCATGCGTGGCGGGAAACCAATATGTGAATGAATGAAGGTGGTTGCGATCTCCCATATATTGAGAATGATGAATATGGTTGCGATCATGGGTATATTAAAATAAGACAGATCCTGTGGGATTCTATGAGATTGAGTACCCTATGCGTGGGGGAATGAGTCTGTGGTTGTGATCACATGACAGATTGATATGATAAAGGTGGTTGCGATCACCAGTGTATTAAAATTGAAATTGGTATTACGGGACTATGAAGGGAGTACCTCATGCGTGGTGGGAAACCAATGTGAAATGAATGAAATGTGGTTGCGATCATGAATAATACCTTGTGGGGTTATGAAAAGGGAGTACCCCATGCGTGGCGGGAAACTAATATGAAATTGATTATAAGTGGTTGCAATCACTTTAGATACCATGTGTGCATGGGTGATTGAAATGGATCCATTGCATATCCATTAAACAGTTGACATATGCATTAGCCATAGGTACTTGGCATTTAAGATGGAGATGACCAAAGAGAGATGAGAACCTCTTGAGAGAGTGTTAATTGATTAAAGATTTAATGACTTAATTCATGATAATTATGAATGTCCATAATGATGTTGGGCTATGTGAATGTGTATGTGCTTGTGCTTGTGCTTGACATGAATTGTGAATAATGAGGCTTGTATGCCTAAGATAATATCTTGAAAATGGTTTAATGATGAATTGATGACTTATAGCAAAGCACACATGTTAATTGAATGCATGTACACACAATCATAATGTATTTATATTTGTCATTCTGACTATATAACTCACTCTCCCATGTTGTCTTCTTTTAGCATTGTGATGCAGGATTATCATGGGATGAGATCATTTCTTTGAACTAAAGCTTTCTTTAGGAAGGTAAATAGTTGTAATGGAAAGCGTTAGCTGGCAACGACTATTAATTATGTTGTAATGAATGAATTGTTTAAGATGATAGTTGATAACCATCGATTTGATGATATTGTATTGATGACAATGTATATGGATGATGTATTGATATTTGAGGTATCGAGACTTATGCCCATTTTGATTGATGAAATGATGCTGGATATGTAGTCCCTTTGTATATGTACAAGTATTGATAATGCATAAGCTGAGGTTGAATTTCATGATAGGCAACAAAGGATATTTGGATGCTTGCTTGGTTGTGACCTAATAGGCTTATATGATATGGTTGCAAGATTGTTTGAGCATTTTTCCATATCTTCATATATGGAACTAGGCAGGTGCCCCGTATACATATTCTTCTTCCGCTGTAAACTCAAATCATTTTGTATACATGTGCAGACATTTTGATTTACGATCCAGTTTATAAATTATTAATCTCATTCTTTGGTTTTTTGTGGTTCGGGTCTTGATGCAGTCATTGTGGTGTCCTAAAATTATTTTAAAAGTGAAAAATTTACTCGTATTTTTACTAATTATTATCTTGATTACATCGGGATTTAGGTCCAGAAAATCGGGGTGTGACATGTAATCTTAGCGCATATGAATAATTTCAATTCTGACATCATATCCTAGCTTCACTAAACCATTTCATATTCTCAATTCATCAATCATTATTCATCACTTTATATTTATCAAATCACATTTGAAGTTAATCAGCATAATTCAATATCATATAAATAAAACCAGCATTACATGCCCTCATAACTATAATTGATATCATCATTTAGATCATACCGAGTATATCAATATCAATATTGAACCAAATGCCATCAATGACCAACAACATATAATTTATAATCATCATCAACATTAACATAACTCAACATCAATGATGCTCAAAATTGAAACACAACATCATTGTACCATACAAGGCACCAACCTCTCTATCAATATTAAAATGAATCCAACCCCAAAAATCAATTTTCTTATTCGCTACTCAAGCAGTAAGCCCCTTGGTATGTATAATGTACCTCTCAGTGATCTGACTTTTCAATCCAAGCTTCTAATCGACCAAAACCTTAAAGTAATTTGCCTAAAATCACCAAACCATTACTTTAGCTATAATTCAAGCTACCAATTGCCAAAACAACAATTAAACGTCATTTTCATCATGATTCTGAGCAATCAAATCTTACCAGAACATACGGACAACGCCGAACCCCACCAAAATACTTTCAATCACAATCTTCGCTTACCCGATAACTCTTAAAAATTCATAATAATTATTTTAATAACCCTAAACTATGTAAACATGCAATTTAAAGTTGAAAATGCTATTTCAACATAGTTTTGGTAGTTCTTGACTTACCGGAGAAGCAACCCATTAGTCGTCAACCCTCTGAAATGCTTCTGTAACCTTAATATTTCATTGATTTCTTCCGAACATAAACTCTAGGTGCTTCCTGTAACATCCCGGGTAATTAATTTAAATCTATGGTTGGCGGACAAATATTAATAACTATCTCTAAATTAAATTTAGATTTTTTAGAGTTATTATTAATTAATATAAATGCAAATTTAAATAATTAAATGTTATAGGATTAAATGAATTTATTGATTACTTGGTTATTGAAATTAAAATAAAATTTAAATAGGCAATGATATGTTTAAAAGTTACCGAAAGCTTAAAAGTAAGTTTTATTTAAGTTTTAAAACAAAAAGGAAAAAGAAATGAGTAAATGACCATTTTTCCCTAAAGACCTTAAAATTCAATTCCTTTTTTCCTTCTTTCTCATTCTTCACGCATGCTCATTCTCCTTATTCCCATCCTCCATGTCGTGAGCTCTTGGCTCCAAGTGGATGGCGATTTCACGTCGAAACTTCAAATTGATCGTGTTTTTGGAGTCGGGACCTCTAAGTATCCCTATATACGCCTTCAATTTCGAGATTTCTCCTTCCTCTTCTCTTTCTCTCTCTAACCGTGGAATGCATATATGATAGAAGGTTGTGATTTCATGTTTTATAGCAATGAGAGGTTTGGGAATTGCTTCTAAGGCGATGGGTGCAATGAAATGTTAATGAATTTTGTGTTTCAGCGTTGTAGGTGCCGGAACAGGCATCAAAAGGTCATTTGGTAAAGTGGGTATCGGAAATGGAGGCAGAGCGATCAACAATTTGATTATGGGCCGCGATAGACACCGGGAAAAACTTATTGAAGCTTAGAATTCAGGTCAAGGGAATGTTCAGGTCATAATTAATTAAAATTGGTTAATGAATAAATAAGTTTGAAAAGAATGTAATGCTTACGGTATGTGAAGAAATCTAGAAATATGTCATAATGATAAATATATATATATGTATGACGATGAGAATGTGTGATTGATTAGTAAATGGATAGTATGGCTTGTGTGTAATGACTATGAGGATTGTGGGTATATAGTTGTGTATGAAAACTTGAGTTTGAATGACAAGATACATGTGTATATGGTTGCATTTGAGTGGTTGGACTTGAATTATGAGTTTATTAGGCGTATGTTGAAGTAAATGAATAATGATGAATTAATGTATATACATTCAGGCGATATGTTTAAGGGCCTGGTCTGTGTGGCCGCCCCAGGTGATTATTGATTATTCATAAAGAAATATGTGATTTAAGATATGTTTATGTGACTATGTGGTGTGGGATGACTGACGGTATGTTTCAACCCTCATTTTTAGTAACAAGTGACAAGAAAGGTGCAGATGCCCCGAAAGAAAGTGCCAAGTGAGAAGTTGATGTCAAGAAAGCTGTGGAAGTAGAAATTGTGTAATAGTTTAGTAGTATATTGCTTTAGTGTTGACTTATGTGTGCTGGATTACGTGATAACTAAACTTAGAGTTCTGCTAGACTAGAGATATTATGTGAATGGATATGAGAAATGATGATTAAAATCTGACATTATGCATGTTCATGGAGATTGGTGGAGTCATTGCTGGTTGTCTGGGTATGATATATTCACAAGACACTCAGTTGTCAGTTTTAAATTGACTTGTGGCAAGTGCACCACTGTCAGTTGTAGTATATATTCCGAAGAACAATTGTCGTTCCCATTACGGATTGGATTAAATCGATTTCAAACTATTACGGCAGAAGTAACTTGTAGTTTTCATGATAATGAAGTAAACAACTTTTCATAAATCTAAAAGTCTACGAAAGCAATATAAGAAATATGAGTAAAATAACAGAGTATAGAGTTTGGGAATTGGATTCACCTTTCTCACTTTCCGATACACTGTTAATATTCATATAATCAATGTTTGCAATATGATTCTTTACGTCACAATCACAGTCATTCATATCAATTCCTTGACTATGAAATTCATAAGAATAGGTTTAATAACGTCAATCCCTCGATCGTTTTAAATCTATTCCAGCATTAAGAACGATTGTTTAGACGTCCATTGCGTTAGATACCATCCCTGGTTATCTACTCACAATGAGTGTTCCATTTAGATCCATTTTCGAAAGTCGTTTTCCAACAACAACCGTAAACTTGAATCAAGAAACTAGTGATCAAGTAGATTTAGGCAGTGAACATAAAATGGAATACAAAGAATCATAAAACAACACATGAATCACATAAACATTATCCAAGTGTACATCAAGTTTGATTGGTTACCTCCAATCCTAAATGAGATGTTTAGCCACTCATGGTGGTCATTACAAACTTAGAAAGATAAAGAAAAGAGAGTACAAAGTGTTTCTTCTAACTACCCAGCCGCCCTGAAGTAACCCTCTTGTATGCTTATATAAAGGAATACTCGCTCAAGCGAGTTTAAGTTTTGCTCAAGCGACTAGACTACTTCAACATGAAGAAAGCTTTTGGTCCTGCTTCACCTGTGATGTTGGCTTGTCGTGGCCCCGTCAAATTAGTACATTAAAACTAATTAATGTACTACAAGGGTGTCAACCTAGGTCGTTCTCTCAAGGATCAACACTAAAATTTAGGAAAATCAAGTCTTAAACTAATTTTAACAATTAAAAATTCAACAACTAAAATTTAATTTTTTTTACAGAAAGAAGTTCAACAAGCATATAATTGGGGGGTGTTTGTTTGATTGTCACAGAAATTTAAAACAGAATACAAAATACAAAATGAGTGTAGAACAAGTAAATAACGAATGATTGATTTTCTTGGAGTATTGTAATTTATTTTATCCTTGGATTTGAAAAGGTTTCTATACATTTCCTTACTGTCAATCCCTTAGTTCAATTTGAATTAATCAACTAAGCGTCTTTTAATTCATAATTCCTTTACTTTCATAAAATGAAGATTTTAATCAAGCATCCTAATTAAGCAAAAGGAGTCAAGATTTTAAATTCTAGGAATTATTGAACATACATAGAACATCGCCTACATACATAAACTAGCTTCAACGTTATGGAATTAAGCAAACCACAACTATTAAGATTGATTTTTGAAACATTCATTAAGCATGTATATTTCTAAATCTATCTTAATATAATTTTTATTTAATTCTAACTGTTTAATTAAATTGATTAAGCATACAACTTAATTAAACCGAATAGACATTAAATAATTGAGCTAAAATTATGAAGAGTTTAACAACAAGGAAATATATTAAAAATCAAAACCTCAAAAATAACATTACATTAACCTCTAAGAAAATCAATCTAAGGGTTTTAGCCCTCCATAATTAAAACAAAATAAAAATCGAACCCGGAATGACGCTCCTCCGAAATTCTTCTGCTGTCCACTGCTTCTGCCTCCAAAATTCCTCTGACTCTCTGTTCTGAACACCTATTTAAATTCTGACACCCCTCCTCTTTTTATATGCTTCAGCTGGTTTTCCTTTTTTTATTTCCTCTAAAAACTGCCCGCTTACACTTCCACTCTGTCTCTTTTTTCTTCATTTTTTTTCATTGGCAAAATTCTTCATTGTGAACCCATTCTTCTCTGTTTTCTGCTGCTTTTGATGTTGGATTTTTGTTGTTTTCTTAATGTTGCTGTTTGCTGTCAGAATAATATTGTTGTTCAGCCAACCTTTGTTCACTTTTCCAGCAGCCCTTTCACGTTAATTCCTTGCTGTTTTTGTATTGTTTTCTTGCTGTCCAGTTCACGTTAAATGCTCCACAATGTTGTCCAATTTCCTCTGTCAACCAGCAGCTTGTCCACGTGAATTATTCACTTTATTTTAGTGTCAAATTGCTTTGTTAATTCTTTCCAAAATCAGCAGCAATTCACATGGACCCAAGGCTTAAATCATTGACCAATTATTTTCCACTTTGCTCTTGCTTTTCACGTTAAGTGTAGCCTTGGTGCTTTGAATTTTCCTTTGGTCATTAGGATGCATGAAAATAAAGTATTGAGTGGGTGGAAAGCTTTGGACAAAAAATGTGCACATGGGTCCCCTTTTCCATCAGCTTTTATGTGAATTTAGAGTGAAAGAAGGGAGAATGAAATAAAAAAAATATAATAATGGCACATGTTACTATTTTTGTGTCCAATTTTGACAAAATTGACAAGTAGTTTCCAACTTTGCTCTTTGCATTTCACGTTGGAAAACAAGGAGGGTGGGCTGCACCTTTTCTTCTAAAGCTTTGCCACTTTAACGTTGTGAATTTGTGCCCATCAGCTATGGTAATCGCGTTACACACTTGGAAGAATTTAGGAGGTTTATTTTGTTAATTTAGAAGCATAGATAAGTCTTAAACAATCTCACATTAATATACTTGTCAAGAAAAAGTAATTAATGTGAATTTGTACTTGGAGGAGGGTAATGTATTTGCAAAATAATCATGAAGCCTCCAATAATTTGATAACCTGTACAATAAAATAAAATAAAATTAAACTTAGTTAATTCAATAGATTTTATTTTAGGGTGAAAGCTTAATTTATTTTAAACATACTAATTAACACAAACTAAACAGAAATAGTAGAGATTAAAAACAACAATCACTAATAAATAGTAACAGTAAAGGAAAACATAAATCACAAAATACAACACTCAATAGTAACAGTAAAAATAAGAAAACAGTGATCACTAGCAAGTAGTGAAATAAAATTACAATTGGAGATTACTGACAAATTACGCTAAAACACAGTTATTATAATTAACAGTAGATAAAACAGACAAACAGGGTAAGTAATTAAAGGTAGAAAGATATGTCATCAAATACCCCCACACTTACTCTTTTGCACTCCTGGGCAAAATCAAAATAAAAACAAGTTTCACACTTTATTGAAAACATTAAAATTGAAATACAATAAACACACAAAATTGGCATGCATATTATTGGGTTTTAGAATATACAGAGATACAGGAGTTATTTAACATGTAGATACAGAGCATCATGATATGTATACAAATCATCCAAACACTTAGACATGTGAGAATTAAATCAAACTGAAAGGAAAATCATAAGTGACAGAACCTCACAAGACATACTCTCAACTCTCAAGTGTTTTGGGTTTGTGTATACTCTCAAAACATTTCCTGAAAAATAGACAGTCCAAAAATTTGGCAAGTTTCTCAATTCCATAATCAACACAGATGCATGTATAGATCAACAGGGCTTTTCAAGGTTGTAATGTGGCCAAGGTTAGGGTGGTAAAATTTAGAAAATAAGTTTAGATACCAAAAAGAATGATAGAGCAATTAATTTAACCGGAAAACGGTGAGGGTAAAACATTTATTGTATCATATTTGGTCGCAATCATCAAGAAATTTTATTTAATTATTTTTTTTCATTTATTCATCAATATTTTTTTTTCTTATGTGATTGCATAACACTTGAAACAAGAGTTGGAACTCTTTTTTGTACATCCCCACACTTATTTGAATGCCTGTTTTTGACTTGATTCCAAAGCTCCAATATATTCCTTAAGGTAGGTATATTTTTGGTTTTTCGTCCATAGCTTATCTGAGTTGCAACAAAGAAATGGTTAAATAGGCTCAAAGGGGCTAACAAAGGATGATTTATTCATGGTAGGCTTATATGGCTAGTGGCTCAATTGAACAAAATGCCTGTGTCATTTCAAATACATTCATATGAGTTTCAAGTATCATCAAGAAACAAGACAAAAAATTAGGATGTAAGCATTTAGGAATTTATCACACATGAAAGAATTAAGATGGTTTAAAGTGATCCATCAAATTTTAAGGCTCAAAAATCTCACAAGGTATAATTCTATCATATATGATCATCTCTCAATTATCATGTCATTCTCATCATACCAAAATTGTTTGAGTTCAAATTATAACATATCATTAAGCTTATATCAGACATGAGAGAATTTACCCGTTACTCATGCATATCCTAAAATTCCAATAAAACATGCCATTTTAAAACAAAAACACATACAAATATTTTTTTTTAAGAAATAGTCACACAAAGTTAATCACACAATAAAATCAACAATACATGAATGATCCCACCCCCACACTTAAATCATACATTGTCCTCAATGTAAGATAAAGCATACAGAATAGACAATATAATGAAAAAGTAAAGAGATGGGTAAGAAAAACTCCCTCAAGGGGGATCAAGAAGTGGTTCCCCCAAAACATGTTCCTCAATTGTGACATCTACAAGTGAAGGATTTTCATGGAATGGCTTCAAGCGTTGTCCATTAACCTTGAAGCTTTTGTTGGAGTTCTCACTTTTTATTTCAACAGCTCCATGGGGAAATACATTAGTGACAATAAAAGGTCCTTCCTATTTAGAGCGTAATTTTCCGGCCATCAGTTTTAACCGGGAATTAAACAGTAGCACTTTCTGCCCAATAGTAAAATCCTTTCTAGCTATTGAGCTATCATGGAATTTCCTTGTTTTCTCCTTGTAGAATTTTGAATTCTCATAGGCTGCCAAACGGATCTCATCAAGCTCATTTAGTTGTAATTTCCTTTCTTCACCTGCTTGATCAAGTGCTAAGTTGCAAGCTTTTACAGCCCAATAAGCACGATGCTCAATCTCCACTGGAAGATGACATGCTTTACCAAAAACAATTCTATAGGGAGACATTCCTATAGGTGCCTTAAAAGCTGTTCTATGTGCCCAAAGAGCATCATCTAGTTTCCTGCTCCAATCTTTTCTGTTAGGCTGTACTATCTTCTCCAGGATTCTCTTAATTTCTCTGTTAGAGACTTCTGCTTGTCCATTGGTTTGGGGGTGATATGGAGTAGAGACTCTATGAACAACCCCATACTTCCTGAGCATAGCTTGCATGGTCCTGTTGCAGAAGTGTGTTCCTTGATCACTAATGATTGCTCTCAGGATGCCAAACCTATAAAAAATTTGAGATCTAACAAAATCTACAACAACTCGAGCATCATTAGTTTTGGTGGCTTTAGCTTCCACCCATTTAGAAACATAATCTACAGCTAACAGAATGTAAGTAAAACCAAACGATAGAGGAAATGGACCCATAAAATCAATGCCCCAAACATCAAATACTTCACAAAACAACATAGGTTGCTGAGGCATCTGTTGACGCCATGTGATAGCGTTTCCAGTTCTTTGGCATTTCTCACAGGTGTTACAAATTTTCCATGCATCCTTAAAAATGGTGGGCCAATATAAACCAGAATCCAACACCTTCCTTGTTGTTCTTTATGGACCAAAATGTCCACCTACTGGTGAAGCATGACAAAATCGAAGAACTGATTCTATCTCTTGATCAGGAATGCATCTTCGAATCACCTGATCATTACACAACTTCCACAAATACGGGTCATCCCATATATAATATTTTGCATCACTTTTTAATTTTGAAATTTGGTTTCTGGATGCATATGGTGGAAAAACAGAAGCAACAAGATAATTTACAATGTTGGCAAACCAAGGTGTATCAAAAGAGTTAGAAATACTCATGAGGTGTTCATCGGGAAAATGGTCCCGAATAGGTGCCGAATCAGGAGCATTCTCAATTCTGCTTAAATGGTCTGCCACAAGGTTTTGTGTTCCACTTCTGTCACGAATTTCCAAGTCAAACTCTTGGAGCAAGAGCATCCAACAAATTAATCTTGGCTTGGACTCACCTTTCTTCAACAAGTACTTTAGAGCTGCATGGTCAGTAAAGACAACTACTCGGGAACCGAGTAGGTAAGACCTGAACTTATCTAATGCAAAAACAATGGCCAAGAGCTCTTTTTCAGTAGTAGTGTAATTTACCTGGGTGGCATCTAAAGTTTTAGATGCATAGTAGATGACCCTAGGTTGCTTGTCAATCTTTTGACCAAGGAGAGCTCCCAATGCATAATTAGAGGCATCACACATCAATTCAAATGGGGCTGTCCAATCAGGTGCTTGGATTATTGGGGTAGTGGTCAATGCTTGCTTGAGGCAATTAAAAGCCTCCTTACACTTTTCATCAAACTCAAATGCCACATCCTTTTAAAGCAGACTGGATAGTGGCCTAGCCTTTTTGCTGAAATCCTTTATGAATCTTCTGTAGAAACCTGCATGACCAAGAAAAGAACGAACCTCTTGAACACAAGAGGGGTAAGGCAAATGTGATATAACTTCTACCTTGGCAGGGTCTACCTCAATTCCTTTCTCAGAAATTACATGCCCTAAAACTATTCCTTGTTTTACCATAAAATGACATTTTTCATAGTTTAAGACAAGGTTAGTTTCAATACACCTATTTAAAACTTTATCCAAACTTTCAAGGCATGCATTAAATGAAGATCCATAAATAGTAAAATCATCTATAAACACCTCTATGCAATTTTCAATGAAATCATCATGCATCTTTGAAAGGTTCCAGGAGCATTGCATAGGCCAAATGGCATTCTTCTATAAGCAAATGTGCCAAAGGGACAGGTGAATGTGGTTTTTTCTTGATCCTCAGGTGCAATATGAATCTGAAAATATCCAGAGAATCCATCAAGAAAACAGTAGTGAGACTTACCTGCGAGACGCTCAAGCATTTGATCAATAAAGGGTAAAGGAAAATGGTCTTTCTTGGTTGCTTGGTTAAGTCTCCTGTAATCAATACAGACTCTCCAACTATTCTGCACTCTAGTTGGGATCAACTCATTCTTCTCATTCTTCACAACTGTGATCCCTGTTTTCTTAGGAACCACTTGAATTGGACTCACCCATTCACTGTCAGAGATAGGATAAATGATTCCTGCTTGTAAAAGCTTGGTAATTTCCTTCTTAACAACATCAAGGATTACAGGGTTGAGTCTCCTCTGGGGCTGTCTTACTGCTTTAGTATTTTCCTCTAGAAATATCCTATGCATGCACATGGATGGACTAATTCTAGGAATGTCTGCCAATGTCCATCCTATAGCCTTCTTATGTTTTTTCAATACCTGCAACAATTTTTCTTCTTGATTTTCATCAAGAGAAGTGGAAATTATCACCGGGAGCTATTCATCATCCCCTAAGTATACATACTTGAGGTTCTCAGGTAGGGGTTTCAATTCTAACTTAGGTGCCTGCAAAACAGATGGAACTAACAAAGTAGATTTTGATTCTGCTGCTTGCACCTCAAAAATTTTGTTAGAATTTTCTTGAAATCCTGCATTTAGCTCCTTATGGTTAACAGGTATATCTAAAGACTCTGAATCAAAAATTATGTATTTATCAATTTCAGCACAAATATCCCAACTTCTAGAATCATTGCATGCAAAACATTTGTTTGAATCATCTATGCATTCCAAATCAACATTAGAAAAATGTTCAAAAACTAGTTCATCAATAATGTCAATTTGGAAAACAGAATGATTTTCAGATGGGTATTTCATGGCATCAAGAATATTAAATTGAACTCTCGTGTCTCCAAATTCCATAGAGAGAGTTCCAGAATGAACATCTATTTTGGTTCGAGCTGTTTTCAAAAATGGTCTTCCCAAAATGATAGGAACAGGAATTTGGGGCATACCTTCTTCCATATCAAGTACGAAAAAGTCAGCAGGGAAAACAAGTTGTTCTACCTGAACCAAAACATCCTTTATAACTCCAGCAGGGTAAGCAGTGCTCCTATTGGCTAGCTGAATTACTACACTAGTAGGTTGTAAATTTCCAAGAGACAAAGATTTAAAAACAGACATAGGCATAACATTTATTGAAGCTCCTAAATCTAACATGCAATTTTCAAATTTGTTATTGCCTATGATACAGGGTATAGAAAACGTACCTGGATCTTTACATTTCTCTGGGATATTTGAAATTTCCTTACCAAGTAATGCAGATACATTCCTTCCCATGCTTATCCTTTCATTACCTTTGAGTCTCCTCTTGTGAGTACATAACTCCTTTAGAAATTTGGCATACTTGGGAATTTGCTTGATTGCATCAAGAAGAGGTATATTCACTTCCACTTTCCTGAAAGTATCGAAAATTTCTTTGTCCACTTCTTCCATTTTCTTACTTGGAATTGCTTTTGGTGGGAAAGGAAGAGGGATATGAGGTGGAATTTGGGGTGGTTGTATCTTAGATTTGCTTGAAGAGGGTACATCATTCTCAACTATTTCAGGTTCAGTTATTTATTTTTCAGGTTCCTTGGGTATGGGTATTTCAAGGTTCTTACCTGATCTTAACTGAATTGCACTCACATTTCTTGGATTTGTAGCTGGTTGAGATGGTAATTTGTCAGAGTTTTGAGATTGTAATTTGCTCAATGATGAAGCCAATTGCCCAATTTGGTTGCTTAAACTCTGGATGGTAGCATCACTCCTCTGTTGGTACTCCAAGTTTTGTACAGCCATTTGTTTCACCAGATCCTCCAAAGAAGGGCCACTTGTGGATGGTTGAGGTGTAGGTCTTTGGAAGGTTGGTGCATTGTTTTGAAATGGAGGTTGGGGATGTGGATTTTGTTGTTGGTTGCCCCATCTCAAATTTGGATGGTTCCTCCAACCTGGATTATATCTGTTGGTGGAAAGGTCATGGTTGTTTTATTGTTGTGGTGGTGGAGGTCTATCATGGTAGATGTTAGCTGCGTAGGCTTGGGGACTATTATTATCCTTTTCTTGTAGAGAAGGACAACAATCAGTGGGGTGCTCTTGTGAAGAGCAGATTCCACATACTTTAGCAGTCATGGATTTTTGATTTACTGCTAATTGTGTGACCAGAGTGGTAAGAGCATCAAGTTTGCTCTCCAATTTAATTCCAGATGAACTAGAATTGGAATCAAACATGGGTTTGAAAGAATCATTTCTCACACCAAATTGTTAAGAGTTGGATGCCATCTTCTCAATCAAGTTTCTTGCTTCAGCAGCAGTCATATCTCCTAAAGCTCCTCCACTTGCCGTATCTATCATGTTGCGATCAACGTGGTGCAGACCTTCATAGAAGTACTGAAGAAGAAGTTGTTCAGAAATTTGATGGTGAGGGCAACTTGCACAGAGTTTCTTGAATCTTTCCCAATACTCATAAAGACTTTCTCCAGAGAGTTGCCTAATGCCAGATATGTCTTTACGGATTGTAGTTGTTCTAGAGGCAGGAAAGAATTTTTCCAAGAATATTTTCTTTAAGTCATTCCAACTTGTGATTGATCTTGGAGCAAGGTAGTACAACCAATCCTTAGCAACACCCTCTAAAGAATGAGGAAACGCTTTAAGATAGACGTGGTCTTCTTGAACGTTTTGGGGTTTCATTGTGGAACACACAATGTGGAATTCTTTGAGGTGTTTGTGCGGATCTTCACCCGCAAGACCATGAAACTTAGGCAACAAGTGTATAAGTCCGGTCTTAAGAATAAAAGGGACATCCTCATCAGGATATTGAATACACAAACTTTCGTATGTGAATTCGGGAGCAGCTAATTCTCTAAGAGTTCTCTCACGAGGTCCAGCCATATTAGAAAAATTTTCAGAATTATTTTCAACAGATTCAGATGAAATACTATCACTATCAATATCAACAAAATTATTATTAAATCTAGCTTCTCTAATTAATCTATGAAAAGTTCTATCAATTTCAGGATCAAATGAATATAAATGCCCAAAAGTCCTTCTAGTCATACATAACATACAACAAGATATTCCATGATCATGAGCAATGTATCATAAAAATCCTAAATCATGCAAAAGAATTAAAATTAAACAAACATACAAACAAAATATTTTTTTTTAATTTTTTTAATTTTTTTTAAAATTATTAAAAGAAATTAATTTAAAACAACAATTTTCCTAAAGATCGTTGATCCCCGGCGGCGGCGCCAAAATTTGACGTTGGCTTGTCGTGGCCCCGTCAAATTAGTACATTAAAACTAATTAATGTAGTACTAGGGTGTCAACCTAGGTCGTTCTCTCAAGGATCAACACTAAAATTTAGGAAAATCAAGTCTTAAACTAATTTTAACAATTAAAAATTCAACAACTAAAATTTAATTTTTTTTACAGAAAGAAGTTCAACAAGCATATAATTGGGGGGTGTTTGTTTGATTGTCACAAAAATTTAAAACAGAATACAAAATACAAAATGAGTGTAGAACAAGTAAATAACGAACGATTGATTTTCTTGGAGTATTGTAATTTATTTTATCCTTGGATTTGAAAAGGTTTCTATACATTTCCTTACTGTCAATCCCTTAGTTCAATTTGAATTAATCAACTAAGCGTCTTTTAATTCATAATTCCTTTACATTCATAAAATGAAGATTTTAATCAAGCATCCTAATTAAGCAAAAGGAGTCAAGATTTTAAATTCTAGGAATTATTGAACATACATAGAATATCGCCTACATACATAAACTAGCTTCAACGTTATGGAATTAAGCAAACCACAACTATTAAGATTGATTTTTGAAACATTCATTAAGCATGTATATTTCTAAATCTATCTTAATATAATTTTTATTTAATTCTAACTGTTTAATTAAATTGATTAAGCATACAACTTAATTAAATCGAATAGACATTAAATAATTGAGCTAAAATTATGAAGAGTTTAACAACAAGGAAATATATTAAAAATCAAAACCTCAAAAATAACATTACATTAACCTCCAAGAAAACCAATCTAAGGGTTTTAGCCCTCCATAATTAAAACAAAATAAAAACCAAACCTGGAATGACGCTCCTCCGAAATTCTTCTGCTGTCCACTGCTTCTGCCTCCAAAATTCCTCTGACTCTCTGTTCTGAACACCTATTTAAATTCTGACACCCCTCCTCTTTTTATATGCTTCAGCTGGTTTTCCTTTTTTTATTTCCTCTAAAAACCGCCAGCTTACACTTCCACTCTGTCTCCTTTTTTCTTCATTTTTTTTCATTGGCAAAATGCTTCATTTTGAACCTATTCTTCTCTATTTTCTGCTGCTTTTGACGTTGGATTTTTGTTGTTTTCTTAATGTTGCTGTTTGCTTTCAGAATAATATTGTTGTTTAGCCAGCCTTTGTTCACTTTTCCAGCAGCCCTTTCACGTTAATTCCTTGCTGTTTTTGTATTATTTTCTTGCTGTCCAGTTCACGTTAAATGCTCCACAATGTTGTCTAATTTCCTCTGTCAACCAGCAGCTTGTTCACGTGAATTATTCACTTTATTTTAGTGTCAAATTGCTTTGTTAATTCTTTCCAAAATCAGCAGCAATTCACATGGACCCAAGGCTTAAATCATTGACCAATTATTTTCCACTTTGCTCTTGCTTTTCACGTTAAGTGTAGCCTTGGTGCTTTGAATTTTCCTTTGGTCATTAGGATGCATGAAAATAAAGTATTGAGTGGGTGGAAAGCTTTGGACAAAAAATGTGCACATGGGTCCCCTTTTCCATCAGCTTTCATGTGAATTTAGAGTGAAAGAAGGGAGAATGAAATAAAAAAAATATAATAATGGCACATGTTACTATTTTTGTGTCCAATTTTGACAAAATTGACAAGTAGCTTCCAACTTTGCTCTTTGCATTTCACGTTGGAAAACAAGGAGGGTGGGCTACACCTTTTCTTCTAAAGCTTTGCCACTTTAACGTTGTGAATTTGTGCCCATCAGCTATGGTAATCGCGTTACACACTTGGAAGAATTTAGGAGGTTTATTTTGTTAATTTAGAAGCATAGATAAGTCTTAAACAATCTTACATTAATATACTTGTCAATAAAAAGTAATTAATGTGAATTTGTACTTGGAGGAGGGTAATTTATTTGCAAAATAATCATGAAGCTCCCAATAATTTGATAACCTGTAAAATAAAATAAAATAAAATTAAACTTAGTTAATTCAATAGATTTTATTTTAGGATGAAAGCTTAATTTATTTTAAACATAATAATTAACACAAACTAAACAGAAATAGTAGAGATTAAAAACAACAATCACTAATAAATAGTAACAGTAAAGGAAAACATAAAGCACAAAATACAACACTCAATAGTAATAGTAAAAATAAGAAAACAGTGATCACTAGCAAGTAGTGAAATAAAATTACAATTGGAGATTACTGACAAATTACGCTAAAACACAGTTATTATAATTTAACAGTAGATAAAACAGACAAGCAGAGTAAGTAATTAAAGGTAAAAAGATATGTCATCAACCTGCATGTTTATTCGCTCAAGCGGTATCAAGTTCGCTTGAGCGAATCTTCATATCTGATCCTTTATTCCTTTTCGCTTAAGCTATTCCTTTATCCACTATAGCGAATCCTTTGAAGTTAGTCTCTGGACTAATTTTGCTTGAGTGAAATTATGTCGCTCAAGCGAGTTTTACATTGTGACTCACTGGAGGGATTTCGCCTGGTGTTTCAATTCAAACGCTTGAGCGATGCTTATGTTATTCCATTCTGTACCAATGTCGCTTAAGCGAACTAGGTTTGCTCGGGCGAATGCTTCATCATTCTCTACTGGCTTGATTTCGCCTGGGCGAATGATTCCTCACTCAAGCGAGTCTTAACCTGATACTGGTATTTGTTGAATTCCTTGCTCGCCCAAGCGAGCTCTTCAGTCTAGCCTCAGCGACCTTGATTCGCTCAAGCGAGATAGCCTCTGCTTGAGCGAATATCACTTGTTTGCTCAAAACTTGGTGAATTTTCTTCTTTTCTTTTCTTTTCTTCTTTCTTCTTAACTTTTTCCTGGAATTGCAACAAAATTAACCAATCAACCTGTACAATGTTCATATCACAATTTATGTTATATATAGCTTACAAAATTGACAAACATTGCACATTATATCCAATTTATGCTTCATTATCCATGCAAAATATATATAAATTGGACATCTATCAGTCATGTGGAAATGGGGAACTGGATGGGTGATTTTGTGATCCGATGGATTTAGGGACTCCCGGAAGGGACCAATAAGTTCCTTACGTTACTTAGGTGAACGGACTTCGGCAACAACTCTGAAATGATGAAAACATGTTGTCTATAAAATTTGGTGTTGATCGGAGCTCAATCGTAGAAGATAGATGTCTTGGAAACTCAAATTAGGGTAAAAGCTATGATTCCCACTTGAGTGAGAGTGTTTTCACTCAAGCAAGATGCTCTCTTGGTCGTTTTGGGCATTCTGTGGGTTTGTCGCTTAAGCGGTGTAACATCCCAGTTTTGAAATTAAATGCCGAATGAAGAATAAACCATTAAGACTTGATTTCAACTAGAAAATAACTGTTAATTACATTTAACTAAGTAGATTTAAGCCATTAAAATATGAAAATGGTGGTGGCCAGGGGATGGGGTGGAGTGCACGTGGCTGCTGGGCACACACTCTCCCATCCCACTCTTCTCTTACTGTGCGCATGTACATATATATAAAACGTGAGCCTTTGGTGATGAACACACTTACTATTTCTTCAGACTCCCTCCTCCGTCACTTGATCCTCTACTTTCCCCTCTTCGTCTCCATCTTTCTTCTCTTCTCTCACTCTTCGCTCCTGGAGACCTTGGTTGTAGTACTGAAGAACGGACTACACTCCATCCTAGAATCAGGCGCAGGATACGACAAAGCCAAGGAAGACCGAACGAACCAGGAGAAAGACATCGGACCCAACGACAAGAACAGAAAGGTTTCTGAGGTTCTTCTAAGGTAGGGGGCGCTTGCATGTCGAATGCATGGTCTAAGAACGGTACCAGATGAACATACTGCTGAGTGTGGGTGTGTGTGTGTGTGCATGTATTCATAATTATTAAAACTGATGCATGATTTAAGATTCTGATAGTGATCTTCGTGGCGATGGTGTAGCCTGTTAGTGGATGATAATGATGGATGATATGCATGGATCTATTTTCTTGTCACTATGAAAAATATGTATGTGCATGCTCTTAATTAGATTGCTCAATGTTGTTAGTCTGATGACCGATTGTAACATGCGCTGGTGCGATTGACTGAATGATTACGAGTAGTGTGGGAAATCCGTTCTTGCTTAATGACTACGGCGAAGGTGTTCGTGGCGCGATGATGTGTAATAATGAATGTGTTAGTTGCATGAGTGAGAGTGGGGTGACCCATAGAAGGTCAAGAACCCCAAGGGAAACGACTTCCAGTTACCAACCCTGGCTAGATCCCAATAGTGCTCGTGGTAGCCGTTGGAGCTAGAGAAGAGAGTCTCGAGACGCCGTGGGGAGGCCGGTGCCACCTGGTAAGAGCTGAGGGACGAGGGGCCAGAAGAAAAGGGGACCGTAACTGAGAGTCTTTACCCGAGTTGGATCCGCAGGCATGCATATAGAAATAAGGCTGATTGTGGTGGTGTATAAATCTATGTACATATATGTGTATGATTTTGAATGCATGAATAAATATATGGATGTGGAATAAACTCTGTGTATTATGTGTGTCATGAATGTGGTTTGAACTGTATGAACTTGGTTACTTGAGAAAGGTTGAATGATAGAAGGAGCGTGTTCTGACGCTGATACCGAGTCTGTGAGTATCATTTTACATGTAAAAGCTCACCCCTGCAGTGGCCATTTTCAGTGAATGTCTCTCGAGAGGAGGATCAGAAGCAGAGCTGGAATGCTGGGCGGAGTGCTGATGCATTTGGAAGGCTTAATTAAGGCGTTGTTAGATTAAGCCCTGACTGGTTCATACCGGATGTTAATGTTTTGGGATGAATAGAACTTTATGGACAAGGAGAAATCCGATTTTTGTGTTGTAAATATTGACATACACTCTTATGTATATATGGATGTATGGATTTGTGTGTGTGATGCTATGTGCTGCCTTGTTTCATAATTGTGCTTTAATGGATACGCAGGGACAGTATGATTGAACAGGCTATAGCCAAGTCAGAGTGAATTGAGAATTGCCTTAGGAAAACTTATGTCGGATACGTTGGGCGGAGTCGTACCCCGCCCGAAGTATGGGGACATTTCGCCCAAGCGAGAGGACTTGCGCTGGAGCGATGTAGTTGTTAGAATGGGACACCGTTCAATTATCTTTCCTATCCGTTGTGATGCTAACGCAATCCAGACCCCGGTGTTGACCCCTGTTTTGGGCGTTGTGGTTGAGTCCACCCAGGCGTTGTCATAATTAGTTGAGTTGGGCGGAATAGGTTCAGACCCCTCCTTCCTCCACAATCTACTACCGCATATGTACCCTGTAACTTCCCGTTTTTCCTGAATGAAGTGCGAGTGTGAGGATTTACCTACTGAACCCTTGTCCATATCTGATTGAGGAATTACCTTGTGTTTGTGTTGAAGAGGCGTTGTGCTGACCTCGTTTAGGCGGTGTCATACCTCGCCTAAGTAACTAGGACGGTTCGCTCAAGCGCGTGGGACCATGCTGAAGCAAGCAGATATCAACTTGAGACTTCGCCTATGTACCTTCCTCCTCCTTGTCGCATTATTCTGCCACGCAGGGCGGTGTTGGACATCGCCTGAGTAAGTGAATGTTGTGATGTAGTCCATTCGGGCATTGTTGTGCCTTGCCGAACTGGACGGCGGTATAATCACTTCCTCTTTCCTTCACAAACTACTCCTGCATATGTATATCTCTCTTTTTCTTCCCTCACCTGTCCTCTGAAGCTGAACGTCCAGCGTTCTCTGAGAAAGGATCCGCCCGTAGGAACGAATAGACGCTAATGTAAGGTTTACTTGAATAGTTTCATATCTGATGTTGCATTGTCATACATCGTTTAGGCGGTGTGAGACAGCGGTTGAGCGGGTCACCTTCGCTCTGGAGTCCGCCCAGGACAAGCATACCCCGCCTAGCCAAGTAGGATGATTCGAACTCCGCCCTTCCACCGAGTGCTATGCGTGTGAATGTATTAACATCTTCCCCTTATCTATCTCCTCCTATTGAGTGATCAGGGTTACTCGAGGGAAGGCTTCCCTTGTGGAATTCCCTTCATTCGCTGCTGCATTACCATACTCCGTCGGGACGGTGTCAGACCCTGTCCGAGCGAGCAAACGGTGTTGTGTAATCCGCCCATTGTTGGTGTGTTACGAGAAACCCAATGAGCCGGTCCCAGTTTTAGCTTCTCTGTAGGTTACTATATGCGTGTGAATGCTCTTCATTCTTCCCTTGCTTGTTTCCTTCTATATCGAATAATACGTGCCTGCTTTTGTGAAAAAATTTTCTCACATTTTTGGAATTATTAAGTTGCAAGTAATAAGGTGTTACATTTTGGTATCAGAGCGGACCAAAAGGTCCAAGGCCAAAGTATGCTTACCGAGTGTAAGCGGTGGTGTGTGTGTCTTTTGATTGAATGGTTGAAATTGTTCTAATACTAGTTGAACTTGATTGATGTTGACTTGAGGACAAGGGGTTGTTTTCCCCTGGTCCGATTGTGTGTATGACCTAGGCGAATGATATAATGTGCTAAGCTATTAATTGTTGGACTAATAACTAGGTCGGTAGTAAGTGGCTCCGTATACTTATCCTTAAATGTCAATTTTGGGATAAGGAATGGCGCATCGTCAAAGTATGGAGGCTATAGCCACAGCATTCCAACGCTTTGCGGATGTATTTGAAAGGCAGGGCCAGACTCGACCTGAGGATGGTCATGTACTGGACCGCTTCCTGAAGAGGAAGCCGAGTGAATTCTTAGGAGGACGGAACCCTGAGGCGGTGTTCAAGTGGACTCAGGAATTAGAGAGAATTTTTAGGGGTCTTCACTGTACCGAAGCCCAGAAGGTGGAATGCACAGTGTATATGCTGCGAGATGAAGCGGAGAATTGGTGGAAAATAGCCAGAAGCCGATTCCCCGAAGATGATAATCAACTGACGTGGAACGATTTCAAGGCCTGCTTCTTAGACAAATACTTTCCCGACACAGTGAGGAGTCGGAAAGAGCTGGAGTTTATGGAGTTAAAACAGGGCTCCATGACTGTGGAAGAATACGCGACCAGATTTGAGGAATTGTGCCTATTCTATCCGCCCTTCCAGCAGCCAGGAACGGAGAACTCCAAGTGTCTTAAGTTTGAGAACGGATTGAGATCGGATATCAAGAGGGCTTGCAGATACCATGAAATCTGGAGTTTCCCTGCATTAGTGAACAAATGTAGAATATTCGAAGAGGATGACAGGGCCCATTCGGGCAAGTGCAGCAGAGCTAACCAGCACCTGAGGCCTCAGCAGTCACGTTTCAAGAGGCCAGGGAACGTGGGAAGAAATGAACCCTTCACTAGATATCAGGGTCGTGGTGACCGAGGGAGATAGATGAGTGGATGACCAAGACATGGCAGATGCTTTAGATGCGGCGGCGACCACTTTGCTAAGGATTGCAATGGCGCAAATGTTAAATGTTATCACTGCGGAGAGAAGGGGCACGTTCGTCCTGACTGCCCCCAACTCCGCCAAACAAACGCCAATGTGCGTCAAGGAGGATTTCAAGATAGAACCCGAGTGAATGATAACCAACGACCTGGTGGCAGAGACAACGGAATCAGAGGAAATATGATGTGTGCTCCGAACAGCCGAGAGAGGAATACCGGTCCGCCAGCAGCAGGAAGAATCTACACCATCAATGCAGAAGATGTTGCACCAGCAAACGACCTAGTACAATGTAAGTGCTCACTTGGAATGAATACGCTTAATGTTGTTTTCGATTCGGGAGCTACCCATTCTTTTATAGCTGATGAGTGCGTAGAACGGTTGAAGTTACCAACTGTGTCTATGGATCGGACTTTGGAAGTGACCAGCCCCACTGGTGCTAATGTGTTCACATCGTCAATATGCAAAAATGTAGCATTTGAGTTGTATGATCGGAGTTTCACCTTCGATCTGATTTGTATGCCCTTAAAGGGTCTTGACATCGTACTCGGAATAGATTGGCTTTCAGCCAATAAGGTATTAGTAGATTGTAGAAACCGAGAGATAGTTTTCCCAAAACAACATACTGAAGATGACACGGCACTAGGTATAACCCAACTATTTATGATGCTTTGTCTAACCAAAGATGAGAGTGAGACCCTAGTGAACGAAATTCCGGTTGTCTGCGAATTCCCAGAAGTGTTCCCAGAAGACGTTCCGAGTGTGCCTCCCAATAGGGAAGTTGAATTCTCTATAGACTTGATCCCTGGAGCCGAACCGGTCTCCAGTGCACCCTACAGAATGTCCTCAACTGAATTGGCAGAGTTGAAGAAACAAGTGGATGAGTTACTTGAGAAGCAGTTCATTAGACCAAGCGTGTCACCATGGGGCGCACCTGTGCTACTTGTTAAGAAGAAGGATGGCAGCATGAGACTTTGTATAGATTACTGACAGCTTAACAAACTCACAATCAAGAATCGGTACCCACTGCCTAGAATTGATGATTTAATTGACCAGCTGCGTGGAGCCTCAGTCTTCTCGAAAATCGACTTACGATCGGGATATCACCAAATCCGAGTGAAGGACTCGGACATTCCTAAAACTGCCTTTAGGACTCGGTATGGTCACTACGAGTATATAGTGATGCCGTTCGGTGTGACAAACGCCCCTACTGTTTTCATGAATTACATGAACAGCATATTCCACTCCTTCTTAGATCGGTTTGTTGTTGTCTTCATCGATGATATTCTAGTTTATTCTAAGACATCTGAGGAGCATGAAGGACATCTCAGAACGGTACTCCAAGTGTTGAAGGAGAAACAATTGTTTGCAAAGCTCTCGAAGTGCGAATTCTGGATGGATGAGATCCACTTCCTCGGGCATGTGATCTCCGAGCGAGGCGTCTCGGTGGATCCTGTGAAGGTAGCTGCTGTGATAGCATGGGAGAGGCCCAGATCGGTCTCGGAAATAAGAAGTTTTATGGGCTTGGCAGGTTATTATAGGAGGTTCATCTAAGGTTTTTCTAAATTAGCATTACCCCTGACTAAATTGACTCGGAAAAATGCTCCCTTCTTGTGGAGTCCGGAGTGTGAGAACAACTTCCAAGAGCTGAAGAATAAGTTGACGACTGCTCCGGTGTTGGCATTACCTGAGTTACGAGAAAGCTTCGTGGTCTATTGTGACGTGTCCGGACTCGGATTAGGGTGTGTACTCATGCAGAAAGATCGAGTGATAGCATATGCCTCTCGACAATTGAGACCCCACGAGCAGCATTATCCGACCCATGACTTGGAGCTGGCAGCAGTAGTTTTTGCATTGAAAATCTGGAGGCATTACTTGTACGGGTCCAAATTTGAAGTGTACAGCGATCATAAGAGCCTCAAATACCTATTCGACCAAAAGGAGCTGAACATGAGGCAGAGGAGATGGATTGAGTTTTTAAAGGACTACGATTTCGAGTTAAAATACCACCCAGGTAAGGCAAACGTCGTGGCCGATGCATTGAGTCGGAAATCCCTCCACATAGCAGCCATGATGGCAAAAGAAGTTGAGTTGTTGGAGCGGTTCCGAGACATGAACTCGCATGTTGACACCCCTTCCTCTCAGAAAATGACAATCGGTACATTGAGGATTGCCAATGAATTCTTAAAATCCGTGTACGAACAGCAACAGGCGGACTCTTACCTAGCTGAAATGAAGGAAATTCAAGCCAAAGGAAAGGATTTATCCTTGGCAGAAGGGTCAGATGGGATCTTCCGGGTGAGAGACAGAATATACATACCAAGTGGAGGAAGATTGAGAAGAATGGTACTTGACGAAGCCCACAAAAGCCTACTCAGCATTCACCCAGGAACCACGAAAATGTATCACGACTTGAGGAGACAGTTCTGGTGGCCCGGACTAAAGAAGGATGTGGCGGAGTACGTGGCCCGGTGTATCACTTGTCAGAAATTGAAGGTAGAGCACCAAAAACCGTACGGTGCAATGCAGCCTCTAGAGATCCCCGTATGAAAATGGGACTCAATTGTGATGGATTTTATCATGGGATTACCCAAAAACCGAGCGGGCCATGATGCAATTTGGGTCATTGTTGACCGATTGACGAAGAGTGCACACTTCTTACCTGTAAATATGAAGTACCCATTGCATAAGTTGGCTAGGATTTACATTCAAGAAGTTATCTGACTGCATGGCATACCTACTTCCATCGTATCAGATAGGGACCCTAGGTTTACGTCCAGATTTTGGACCAGCATGCATCAAGAATTGGGGACGAAGCTTTGGCTTAGTTCTGCCTACCACCCCCAATCGGATGGATAATCCGAGCGAACAATTCAGAGTCTAGAAGACTTATTGAGACCGTGTGTGTTAGAGTACGGTGGGGACTGGGAGCAGTACCTTCCCTTGATCGAGTTTGCGTACAACAACAGCCATCATCACAGCATTGGCATGGCACCTTACGAGGCATTATATAGGCGTAGATGCCGAACCCCACTCTGCTGGTCGGAAGCGGGTGAAAGTCTACTATTGGGACCAGACATCGTGAAGCAAACCACAGAACAGATCCGAGTGATAAGAGAGAAGATGAAAGCATCACAAGACAGGCAGAAGAGCTACCATGACAAGCGCATCAAGCCATTGGAATTTTTAGTCGGAGATCGAGTGTTTCTGAGAACCTCTCTGAGTAAAGGAGTTGGACAAGCCTTAAAAAGTGGGAAGTTAAGCCCTCGATACATTGGACCTTACGAGGTGTTAGAACGGATCGGCCCCGTAGCATACCGCCTTGCATTACCAACTCACTTGTCCCGATTGCACAACGTATTTCACGTGTCTCAACTAAGGAAGTATTTGCATGACCCCAGCCACACGATGCCTGACAACGAGGTAGAGATCAAGGAAGACCTAACCACTGTGACTACACCGATTGGAATCGTGGACCGATCGGTAAAACGCTTAAGAAACAAGAACGTAAGGCTGGTTAAGGTGGAGTGGCAGCAAGGCAAGACCACCTCCTGCACGTGGGAACGTGAAGACACCATGCGACAGCAGTACCCCGAGTTGTTTACCTAGGTAAGTACCGACTGAATTTCGGGGACGAAATTCTTTTTCAGTGGGGGAGAACTGTAACATCCCAGTTTTGAAATTAAATGCCGAATGAAGAATAAACCATTAAGACTTGATTTCAACTAGAAAATAACTGTTAATTACATTTAACTAAGTAGATTTAAGCCATTAAAATATGAAAATGGTGGTGGCCAGGGGATGGGGTGGAGTGCACGTGGCTGCTGGGCACACACTCTCCCATCCCACTCTTCTCTTACTGTGCGTATGTACATATATATAAAACGTGAGCCTTTGGTGATGAACACACTTACTATTTCTTCAGACTCCCTCCTCCGTCACTTCATCCTCTACTTTCCCCTCTTCGTCTCCATCTTTCTTCTCTTCTCTCACTCTTCGCTCCTGGAGACCTTGGTTGCAGTACTGAAGAACGGACTACACTCCATCCCAGAATCAGGCGCAGGATACGACAAAGCCAAGGAAGACCGAACGAACCAGGAGAAAGACATCGGACCCAACGACAAGAACGGAAAGGTTTCTGAGGTTCTTCTAAGGTAGGGGGCACTTGCATGTCGAATGCATGGTCTAAGAACGGTACCAGATGAACATACTGCTGAGTGTGGGTGTGTGTGTGTGTGCATGTATTCATAATTATTAAAACTGATGCATGATTTAAGATTCTGATAGTGATCTTCATGGCGATGGTGTAGCCTGTTAGTGGATGATAATGATGGATGATATGCATGGATCTATTTTCTTGTCACTATGAAAAATATGTATGTGCATGCTCTTAATTGGATTGCTCAATGTTGTTAGTCTGATGACCGATTGTAACATGCGCTGGTGCGATTGACTGAATGATTACGAGTAGTGTGAGAAATCCGTTCTTGCTTAATGACTACGGCGAAGGTGTTCGTGGCGCGATGATGTGTAATAATGAATGTGTTAGTTGCATGAGTGAGAGTGGGGTGACCCATAGAAGGTCAAGAACCCCAAGGGAAACGACTTCCAGTTACCAACCCTGGCTAGATCCCAATAGTGCTCGTGGTAGCCGTTGGAGCTAGAGAAGAGAGTCTCGAGACGTCGTGGGGAGGCCGGTGCCACCTGGTAAGAGCTGAGGGACGAGGGGCCAGAAGAAAAGGGGACCGTAACTGAGAGTCTTTACCCGAGTCGGATCCGCAGGCATGCATATAGAAATAAGGCTGATTGTGGTGGTGTATAAATCTATGTACGTATATGTGTATGATTTTGAATGCATGAATAAATATATGGATGTGGAATAAACTCTGTGTATTATGTGTGTCATGAATGTTGTTTGAACTGTATGAACTTGGTTACTTGAGAAAGGTTGAATGATAGCAGGAGCGTGTTCTGACGCTGATACCGAGTCTGAGTATCATTTTACATGTAAAAGCTCACCCCTGCAGTGGCCATTTTCAGTGAATGTCTCTCGAGAGGAGGATCAGAAGCAGAGCTGGAATGCTGGGCGGAGTGCTGATGCATTTGGAAGGCTTAATTAAGGCGTTGTTAGATTAAGCCCTGACTGGTTCATACCGGATGTTAATGTTTTGGGATGAATAGAACTTTATGGACAAGGAGAAATCCGATTTTTGTGTTGTAAATATTGACATACACTCTTATGTATATATGGATGTATGGATTTGTGTGTGTGATGCTATGTGCTGCCTTGTTTCATAATTGTGCTTTAATGGATACGCAGGGACAGTATGATTGAACAGGCTATAGCCAAGTCAGAGTGAATTGAGAATTGCCTTAGGAAAACTTTTGTCGGATACGTTGGGCGGAGTCGTACCCCGTCCGAAGTATGGGGACATTTTGCCCAAGCGAGAGGACTTGCGCTGGAGCGATGTAGTTGTTAGAATGGGACACCGTTCAATTATCTTTCCTATCCGTTGTGATGCTAACGCAATCCAGACCCCGGTGTTGACCCCTGTTTTGGGCGTTGTGGTTGAGTCCGCCCAGGCGTTGTCATAATTAGTTGAGTTGGGTGGAATAGGTTCAGACCCCTCCTTCCTCCACAATCTACTACCGCATATGTACCCTGTAACTTCCCGTTTTTCCTGAGTGAAGTGCGAGTGTGAGGATTTACCTACTGAACCCTTGTCCATATCCGATTGAGGAATTACCTTGTGTTTGTGTTGAAGAGGCGTTGTGCTGACCTCGTTTAGGCGGTGTCATACCTCGCCCAAGTAACTAGGACGGTTCGCTCAAGCGCGTGGGACCATGCTGAAGCAAGCAGATATCAACTTGAGACTTTGCCTATGTACCTTCCTCCTCCTTGTCGCATTATTCTGCCGCGCAGGGCGGTGTTGGACATCGCCTGAGTAAGTGAATGTTGTGATGTAGTCCATTCGGGCGTTGTTGTGCCTTGCCGAACTGGACGGCGGTATAATCACTTCCTCTTTCCTTCACAAACTACTCCTGCATATGTATATCTCTCTTTTTCTTCCCTCACCTGTCCTCTGAAGCTGAACGTCCAGCGTTCTCTGAGAAAGGATCCGCCCGTAGGAACGAATAGACGCTAATGTAAGGTTTACTTGAAGAGTTTCACGTCTGATGTTGCATTGTCATACATCGTTTAGGCGGTGTGAGACAGCGGTTGAGCGGGTCACCTTCGCTCTGGAGTCCGCCCAGGACAAGCATACCCCGCCTAGCCAAGTAGGATGATTCGAACTCCGCCCTTCCACCGAGTGCTATGCGTGTGAATGTATTAACATCTTCCCCTTATCTATCTCCTCCTATTGAGTGATCAGGGTTACTCGAGGGAAGGCTTCCCTTGTGGAATTCCCTTCATCCGCTGCTGCATTACCATACTCCGTCGGGACGGTGTCAGACCCCGTCCGAGCGAGCAAACGGTGTTGTGTAATCTGCCCATTGTTGGTGTGTTACGAGAAACCCAATGAGCCGGTCCCAGTTTTAGCTTCTCTGTAGGTTACTATATGCGTGTGAATGCTCTTCATTCTTCCCTTGCCTGTTTCCTTCTATATCGAATAATACGTGCCTGCTTTTGTGAAAAAATTTTCTCACATTTTTGGAATTATTAAGTTGCAAGTAATAAGGTGTTACAAGCGGGATGGATTTCGCTTGAGCAAGGTACTGTTAGTGCGGTTCTTTGAGGATGTTGCTTAAGCAAGCATTACTTCACTTAAGCGAGTCAACCATATATTGTCACTGGACGTATTTCGCTTAAGTGAGTGGTATCCTGCTTAGGTGAAAAGTGAGATTCTGTGTGTTTCTTACTCAAGTGAGTGGAACCTCACTTGAGCGTGGTCTACACCCTGCCTTTTTCTCGCTTAAGCATGTGGCCTTTCCTTTGGGCGAGGGGCCATGTTTGATCCTCCCTGTATTCTCACTTGAGCGAGTGGTATCTCGCTTAAGTGAAAGAACCCTGTGTGGCTTTGTTAGTGTTTCGCTCAAGTGAAAAGTGGTCGCTTAAGCGAGAGTTTATTTCCTGGTGCATACTTGCGCTCGCTTAAACGAGTGGTACCTCGCTTGAGTGAGATTCTTCTATTTTGTTTTCCCTTCTTGTTTTCTCATGATAAAGAGTGGGGATTCATAGGGCTTTTGTATATTTTGTTCATCTTCCACATTGCATATAATATGGTGCTTCTTATGCTTGTCGTTAGTGATGTTAAGATTGACGTCGCTTGAGGCTTTCATGATTCGCTTTCGGGGTTTAAACGCGAAAATTTTACCTCATTTTCATTTAACCCGAGGTAAAATATGAAATGCCACGAGCTATTTTGGATTATTTATTGTTAACTTAACTTGACGTAGCATTAAGATAAATTTAACATAAACACTTCGTTTAAACTTTAATTGTTAGGAGGGATGCCACAGGTGGTATCAGAGCGGTTCCTCTCAAGATCAAATAGGGTGTGTGAAATATGGTAAATAAAGAAAAGTAATTTAATGAGAATGTTGAATACATGCTAAATCAGTGATAAATTGTGTGAATCCTCTAGGGACGTATACTTGTATTTTGTCTATGATATTGACAGGGTAACTTGGCATCGCTCTCTTGACACACCGGTGGCATGATATTTATACGTAATAAGGTAATTGTTTATTTCCCTAGTGGGTCATTGGTTACTAATGCTGGTGTGTTTAATTATTGTAGAATTTATCTATGGCTGAAGGATCTAGTTTTGGTAGAGGGGATGATTTCTTCTCCAGGTTTTCTTAAATGATGAATAGGGCTAACTCTGGCCCAACTCTTGATACATTTTTTAAGTGGGCTCTGCCCACTTACAAAGGAGGTCACGATTATTATGGTGCATATGTTTGGATACGAGATATTGAGAAAGCCTTTGAATATTTTGAGTGCTCGGAGGAGCAAAAGGTGAACATTGCTACTTATCAGCTGAAGGACGAGGCAAGGAATAGTGGTCCAGGACTAAAGTAAGGATGGGTGCAGCTGGTGAGCCTTTGGTTTGGGAAAATTTTCGCAAGAGGTTTCTTGCTAAATATTTCCTGGAAAATCATAACATCCACAAGGAGATAGAATTCTTAAAATTAGAGTAAGAGAGAATCTTTGTTGTTGAATATACTACAAAGTTCAATGAATTGTGTGACTTTTATCACCTTTTTTCTTTAGAAAGGACTAAAGGAAACAAGTGTGCTAAATCTGAGGTAGGGTTGCGAATTCAACTCCGAAGCGTAATTGTGCCTTTGGAGATTTGTGACTATCCTACTACGGTGAATAAGGCTAGACTGACTGAGGAGGTTCGGTTGCAGAGGGTGTCCCAGACAAAGGAAAAAAAACCGTTAAAGGCAAAAGGTTTTAGCTTTAAGAAAATGGGGTAATTCTTTTGTGGTGGTAAGTCTTTCGCAACTTCATCGTCTTCATCAGGTCGTGATTCGAGTGGCTGTTCCAGGAGCCGTGCTTATTATAACTATGGCCAGGAGGGTCACCTTGCTAAGCATTATGGAGCTAACCAGCTTGTTTGCTACCAATATGGGCAACCGGGACATCTGAGGCCTGATTGTCCATAAAGGCAGCAATCAAGTATGCAAAGTAATCGGGCTAACACTTCTGTGGCTAGTGGAGGTAAAATGCAGTGTAGAGGTCAAAACGATGGTGGTCGTAGAGGTCAACAACTAGGAAGGCCTACTGCATAGTCTGATAGAGCACATAATACCATGGTGGAGCGTGTTTTTGCTTTCGATGCTTCTGAGGCAGCTAGGAGTGATGATTTTGTGCAGGGCAAGTGCACTATCCATGGTTACAGTGTAAATGTGATTTATGATTCTGGTGCCACACACACTTTCATCTCTGAGAGTTGTGTTCGGCATTTGGGATTACCCATGGTGTTGATAAGGAATGCTCTTAGCGTTTCCACTCTTACTAGTTCCACATTTAGAGCAACTATTATGTGTGAGAGGCAATCAATGATTGTTGTGAATCGACTTTTTATTGTGAATCTAGTATTTATGCCTTTGAAAGGTCTTGATATTATTCTAGATTTGGATTGGTTATCGGCCAACCATCTCATGGTGGACTGCTATGGTAAGGCATTAATCTTTTCGCATGAGCATGATTTTAGTCATGTGGTGAGCAATATTTGAGACTTATGTTAATTTGTTTGTTACAGAGGGAAGATATAACCTTATGCCTAGTAATATTTCAGTGGTGTATGAGTTTCCTGGTGTATTTTTGGAAGACATTCTGGAGTTGCTTCCGGGTAGGGAGATTGACTTTGTTATTGAGTTAATTGTCGGGGCTGAACCTGTGTCCCATGCATCCTATAGGATGTCCTCGGTAAAGTTGGCAGAAGTTAAAAAGCAGGTGAACGCATTACTTGATAAGGGGTTTATTCGATCAAGTGCCTCACCTTGGGGCGCTCTGGTGTTACTAGTGAAAAATAAAGATAGTAGTATGTGGATGTGTATCAACTATCGATAGTTGAACAAGTTGACAATTAAAAACAAATATCACTTACCGCGGATTGATGATCTATTAGATTAGTTACGAGGCACCTGCATGTTTTCCAAAATTGACTTAAAGTTCAGATATCATCAGATCAAAGTGAAACCGGAGGATGTTTTGAAGACCGTGTTTTGTACCTGATATGGTCATTTTGAATACATTGTGATGACCTTTGGAGTGACAAATGCTGCGGTCATCCTTATGGATTACATGAACAGGATTTTTTAACCATACTTGGATCAATTTGTGGTGCTGTTTATCAATGATATCTTGGTGTATTCGAAGTCTCTTGATGAGCATGCTCAGCACATTCGTATTGTTTTGCAGGTGTTGCGTGAGAAGTGGTTGTATGCTAAGTTGTCAAAATGTGATTTTTGGGAGGAAAGTATATAATTTTTGGTGCATGTAATCTCCCGTGATAGTGTATCTGTTGATTCATAAAAAATTGAAGCAGTTCTGGCATAGGAGAGACTCAAATCTGTAAAGGAGATTAGAAGTTTCTTAGCATTGGCTGGCTACTATCGTCATTTCATTGAGGGGTTCTCACGCATTGCGCTTCCCTTAACCAGGTTAACTAGGAAAGAGTATCTGTTTGTATGGACGGAGGCGTGTAAATTAAGCTTTCAAACTTTGAAGCAGTTTGACTACTACATCAGTACTTGTATTTCCTGATGTAACAAGAGAATTTGTGGTGTATTGTGATGCATCAAAGTTTGGCTTAGGATGTATGTTGATGCAAGATGATAGAGCAATTATGTATGCTTCAAGACAGTTGAGCCCGCATGAGCAAAATTACCTGACACATGATCTTGAACTTATGGCTGTGGTGTTTTCTTGTGGTGTTCAATGAATATGAGACAGAGAAGGTGGGTTGAGTACTTAAAGGACTATGACTTTGACTTGAGGTATCATTCAGGAAAAGCAGACATTGTCGCTGATACCTTAAGTAGAAAAATTTTACACCCAGCTTCTTTAATAGTGAAGGAACAAGAATTGTTGGAAGATTTCCGTGATATGAATATTGGGGTTATTATGAAGGCCCCAGATCAAATGGTTGTAGGGATGTTGAAATTTTCAAATGAATTTTTGGAATCCTTGGCAGCGGCTCGAGAACATGATGAACAATTGTTGAGATTACTTGATACCCAAAATGAGGGCAAAGAGATGAATCTAGTCAAGGGACGTGATGGTATCTGGAGGTTTAAGCACCTCGTTGTTGTGCCGGCAGAAGGTGAATTCATGCAATTGGTGTTGCCCAAAGCACACAAGTGCTCTTTGAGCATTATCTTGGCATCACAAAGATATACCATTGGTGAAAGTTAAGTAGCAAGACTTTAATGGAACATCCTATACGTGGGAGCTAAAGTCTAAGATGAGGTTGTTATATCTCGATCTGTTCCAACAAGATACGTTGATTTCAGAGACGGAATCCCTTTTAGGGGGTAGATGTAATAAGTCTTGAAAAGACTTAATAAATTCATCTTTAATTTAACTTAATCCATTAAATTGTGTTAAGTTTGGCATTATTATTTAATAAATTATCATTCTTTCTTGTTTAATTATTTAATTCAAATGTGTTTAAATTGTGCAAGAAATTAATTACAAAGATAAGTACATAAGGAAATATGTTTATTAAGAGATTTATTAACCTAGCGTACATACACTAGAAAGCTAGCATACATACGCTAGGCATTTATATGTTGAATTTTGCAGGATCAGGTACAGGAGACCCAGCGTACATACGCTGGAATCCCAGCGTACGTACGCGCACAAACAGAATCAAATAAAGAGAAGAATAAGCAAAGAACATGATCATGCTTAAGCGTCTATCCTTCACGCTCAAGCGTGAAGTCAAAATGCAACCTACGCTCAAGTGAACATCCTTCACGCTCATGTGTGAAACCACCATGCATTCACGTAAATGTCACAGCATGCATTAAAGCTTCGATCACGCTCAAGTGCCTATGTACCATGCTTAAGCGTGAAGTTTATTTAAAGGGACTCTCAAGCACAGTAAATCACGCTTATGCGTGAAGGCATCCTACATGTATCCAAAGGAAAGGATTCAAGTTCAGCTTTGCAATCTTACCATGTAGTAAAGTGAAAGCAAGTATCCAATTATATTTGAAGAGTTAAACAAGCATGTCACGTGAAGATTATTGGCACAGTACATGATACTCCTTCAACGTCAAATTGCAATAGTGACCATTAGTTATGTATCAGTTACTATTTATTTTTGTATTTTAGTAACTTAAGTATTGTTTGTAATTAGTTTAGTTATTTTAATTATTAACTAGTTTCCTTTGTAATTAATTAGAGTTAGTTAGTTAGTTAGTTTTAAGATATCTATATATAGTTGTAGTTACTCTATAAAAAGGGGGAGCTGACACACAGAAGCAATAACATAATTCATTTTTCTGATTTTCAACCTCTCTCTAGACATTTTCCTTCTCTAAACTCTCTTCCATGGCTCTCCACATTCTACGTTCTGAATCCATCTCCATGGGTTGCTAAACCCCTAGGGTTGGGATTGCCAAAGCTTCCGATGGAATCTTGAAGCTGCATTGAGGAATTCATCTTCAGAATCATGAGGAGAACAAGCTGAGAAGTGGATCTATAATTCTGGATTGACAAATCCAATTCTAATTGAAGAATTTCACCAGTGAGGAATCATGGTTGAAAACTTAGGTAACTTCTAGCTTCCTAACTAATTCAGGCCTAGTAATTAGGTGAATAGTTAGGGTTCAACCACTAATTTCGCATTAGATTTCTCTATCACTAAATACCTGAGGGATTAGGGTTTAATGCTTAGGAATTAGTTTTAATCACCTAAGGAATTAGGGATCAAACATCTGTGAATTGTCCTCTTGAATCTGAAGCTTGATTGAACCTTAATTGCATGTTTCTTTATGAAATTGTGAGTTGAAGTAATCCTAACCTATCTTTCATCAATTACACTTAATCTCTTTTATTATTTCTAAAAATACAAAAACATAGAAAGTATAGAAAAGCATAAACATAATGAATTTTACCTTGTGTTGTTCTGGTTTAGCTTATACTAGTCCTAGGTTGTGGTAATTACCTCAATCCCTGTGGGAGGATCAAATATATTACAAATTTAATGATTGGTGCACTTGCCAAAAGAATATAAATCCTTTGAGAGTTTTGCATCAAGTTAATGACTTAAGATTTACACACCAAGTTAATGGCGCCGTTGCCGAGGATTGTTGAGTAATATCAACAATCCTTGGACCGGTACTAGATTGAACCGTTTAATTTTGTTTTTGCATTAAGTAGCAGTTTAATTCTCATCTTTAGTAGTAGCAGTAATTGTGAATTGTTTTTGGTGTCTAATAATTGGTGTATGTGTTATTCAAGTGGCCTCAATACTCAAGCGGGGGGGGGGTGAATTGAGTGTTTAAAAACTTTAGCTTGGAACGCCTTTGAACTTGGTTCTTTATGCAATCTTAATGAGATATACAAATACTTTCAAGCAGCAATAATCCAACACATAAAAATTGTTTGATTTGAGATAAAGAACTCTTAGAAACTTAATAGAGAAATGAGAATCAAGAAAGAATAAAGGTTCAGTAATTTTATCAAACAGTTGATGTGCAATGATTAAGTATTTTCTTAGGAACACAATTAACCCAATCAATCAACTCAGGCAATTTCACAAACAGTTGGTATGCACAAGCAAGTAAAGAGTTTAAGGTAAGAAGAAATGCAAACCAATTTAACGAGTTCCACCAATCCGGTGTATGTCTCGCCTTCAAGCAACCCACTTGAAGGATTCTACTATTGAAGATTTGAGATACAAGCTTTAAGCAATTGTCTCCTAGTGTCCCACACTCAAGAACCTAATTCTCACAAGCAAAGGGCACCTTACCCAATCTCACAATCTCTCAATACCCAAAGGTTGAACCCCAACCTTTGTGACCACTCAACCTAGAGTGAATACCTTGGTGTTTTGGTGTTTAGATTACAAGATTATACTCTCTCAATAGAGTGGATAAGCAAATGAAAGTTCTCACAATGGTAACTCTCAACAAGAAGAGAGGATTTACAAATACAAGCTCAAAGTTTCAGAATAATGAAACTATACAAGAAAAAGACTCACTAAGCACAAATGCAAGCTTTGATTGATTGCTTCTCGTTGGTATATCTTGTGCTTGAGTTGGAGATCCATTTATAGAGCTTAGGAGGTCTTCATAGCCGTTGCACATCATGGTTCCAACTTGTCTCTGTGTATAGTGGGTTTTATATCTATATTTCCCACCTAAAAATGTCTTTTTAATGATGTTTCCCACTACTTGAATCGATTCATGTATTTCCGAATCGATTCAAGGCATTTTGACTTAGGCATTTTGGGCTTCCAGGGACGTATGAATCGATTCAAGACATGGTGAATCGATTCAGGCTATTATGTTTTGAATTTATGGGCTGTCAGTTTTGGGTTAATCGATTCAGGCTCGGGTGAATCGATTCAAGACATTCTGTTTTCATAGTTTTAGGACTTCCAGGCCTGTGAATCGATTCATACGTATGTGAATCGATTCAAGCAATGCTGTTTGTTATTTTTCCATGCTTTTTGATGTTTCCTTGATGCATTTTGAGTCATGGTTCCTTTCCTTGATCTTCATGCATTGTTTTCTTGATTCTTTGATCATATGGGAGCATGTTCTTCATGATTCCTTGAATCCTTGATTTGAGTACATGAAATGTATTCTTCTAATTTGTTCATTTCACTTGTTTTTGATCCATGAATAATGCTCTTCTTGTTCTTGGATACTTGTCATTATCAAAACCTATCTACAACATGCAAATAGAGTATGTAGTCAAGGAACAGAGGAGAGCCTTTCTTCTTTGATCCTGATATTGATTTGTTATAGCGTAAACTTAGAAAAGAGAAAAAGCAAAAAGAACAGCAAGAAATGGAACAGAGGAGAGTTACACTAGGTGACTACTCCAGGCCTATTGAAGAAGGATCACAGTCCAGCATCCTTAGGCCTCCAATTGCAGCTAATAATTTTGAACTTAAACCAGCTCTGCTGCAGTTGCTTATAAATGATCAATTCGGAGGAGGTGTGGTTGAGGATCCAAATTTACATCTAGTAACCTTCCTCCAAATTTGTGATACTGTCAAAATAAATGGTGTCCCTGATGAGGCAATAAGATTGAGATTATTTCCTTTTTCTCCAAGGGACCATGCAAAAGCCTGGTTGCAGAGCCAACCAAGAGGCAGTATATCCACTTGGGAGGATTTACAAAGAAAATTTTTGATTAAATATTTCCCTCCTTCCAAGTATGCCAAGTTGCGCACTGAAATCACTTGTTTCCAGCAGAGAGAGGGTGAATCTCTGATGGAAGCATGGGATAGGTACAAGGAAAGCTTGAGGAAATGTCCTCATCAAAGGATTCCTGATGTACAGCAAGTTATGATATTCTATAATGGTGTAAGACCAGCAACTAGGGTCTTGATTGATGCCTCAGCTGGAGGTTCATTAACCACAAAAGCTATAGAAGAAGTTATAGAGTTGATTAATGTTATGGCTTCAAATGAATGTTTAGTTAGTGAAAGAAGCCAAATCCCTAAGAGAGGGATATTAGAATTAGAAGCACAAGATGCTTATTTGGCTCAAAGTAAGTTGATGACTCAAGCTTTAGAGAAACTAAGTGTACAAATTTTAGAACTCCAAAAGCCTAGTCAAGTCTGCATGATGAGTTATGATTTTTTTGGTGGAGACCATGAAAATGGCATGTGTGATCCAAATGTGCCTGCTTTCCTTTAATCCAAACTATAGAAACCACCCTAATTTTTCATGGCAGAAAGGTCCACATTTGAATCAAAACATGCCCCAAACTCAACCCATAAATAGATCATAACAACCATCTCCCCCTCCCCCTAAAGAAAAGTTTAAACTTGAGAATGTTCTATCTCAGTTCATTCAGGCCACTCAGGCCAGCTTTAAAAATCAAGAAGCGTCCATCCGGAATCTGGAATTAGGTTGGACAGCTATCAAAACAGTTAGCTGAGAGACAGTCTGACAATTTTCCTAGAGATACTGAGGTAAATCCTAGGGAACATTACAAGGCAATAACCACAAGGTGTGGGAAAATTCTTCTCCCAACTCCAAGTCAGGAAAATAATTCATAAAAAGATGCACAAAAAGAAAAAGAGCAAGAAAGTGAGCAAGTTAATGATAAAACTAAAAACTAAGTAGAAATAGAAAAAGAGAAAGAAATCAAGTTCATCAAAAGAAAAAGAAAAAGAATGATTTGATCTTGGAGGAAGCTGTCAAGCTAACTCCTGAGAAATTAAAAAATGCTCCATTTCTATGTAGATTTAAGAAACAGATAGAGGAGCAAAAGTTTACTAAGTTCTTAGATGTGTTTAAAAAGCTTCACATAAATATTCCCTTTGCTGAGGCATTGCAAGAGATGCCATCATATGCTAAATTTTTTAAAGAACTTCCGTCTAAGAAGAGAAAGCTTAAGGGAGATGAAATGATTGCCCTTACTTAAGAGTGTAGTGCAATTATTCAGAAGAAACTCCCTCAAAAATTAAAAGATCATGGATCTTTTACAATACCTTGTGCAATAGGGGATGTTCATGTTGGAAGTGCTTTATGTGACCTAGGAGCTAGTATAAACCTTATGCCCTTATCCTTAATGAGGAAATTAGGAATTAATGACCTGCAACCAACTCGTATATCTTTGCAGTTGGCTGATAGGTCTATCAAATATCCTCATGGGATGCTAGAAGACTTGTTAGTTAAGGTAGATAAGTTCATCTTTCCAGCAAACTTTATAGTTTTGGATATGGAAGCTGATAGAGAGATTCCCTTAATCTTAGGTAGACCCTTCTTAGCTACTGGAAGAGCTTTAATTGATGTAGAGAAAGGAGAACTCATGCTGAAAGTTCAGGAGGAGCAAGTAACTTTTAATGTTTTTAATGTTATGAAACATCCAGCTGAGAAGATGGAATGTTTTATGCTTGAAGAAATTATAAGACTCCTATGCTATTAAGAACTGAAGAAGAGGCTTTACAAGCCTTTCTAGAGGATGATTTTGACTCTGAGACTAAGGAGTTAGATGACTCACATACTGAGTTGCTGAACCTACTAGAAGCATGTGAAGTAGGGGATGTAGAAGATGAAAAGAAAGAAAAATTAAATAATGCTGAAATTGAGAAAGGTAAGGAAGTGTTTGAAGAAAAACTTGATTTGAAACCTCTACCTTCTCATTTGAGATATGTTTTCTTGGGAAATAATAAGTCACGTCCTGTAATCATTAATGCTAAATTAAATGATGAGGATGTAGAAAAACTGATAGGGGTTTTAAGAAAATATGAATCTGTAATTGGTTGGAACATTTTTGATTTAAAGGGGATTAGTCCATCATTTTGTATGCATAAAATTCTGATGAAGGATGACTACTCCCCAGTTGTTCAGCCACAAAGAAGGTTAAACCCTATAATGAAAGAAGCTGTAAGGAAAGAAATGGTTAAGCTCCTTGATGCAGGGATTATCTATCCTATCTCAGACAGCGCTTGGATCAGTCTGGTCCAAATAGTGCCTAAGAAAGGAGGGATGACCATTGTTAAAAATAAAGAAGGTGAACACATTACCACTAGACTAACTACAGGTTGGAGGATGTGCATAGAATATAGAAGGTTAAATGACTCCATTAGAAAAGACCACTTTCCTTCACCATTTATAGACCAAATACTTGAGAGGCTGTCAAGTCATGAGTATTATTGCTTCCTTGATATTATGGATATAACCAAATTGTGGTTGATCTAAAAGATCAAGAAAAGACAGCCTTTACCTGTCCATATGAAATCTTTGCATATAGGCGCATGTCATTTGGTTTGTGTAATGTACCAACAACCTTTCAAAGGTGTATGCTGGCAATTTTTGGGGACATGGTAGAGAAGTTCATTGAGGTCTTCATGGATCACTTCTCTGTACGGCTTTGATATATGCCTCAGCAACCTATCTAAGGTGCTTGTGAGATGTCAAGAGACCAATCTTGTCCTCAACTAGAAAAAATGTCAATTTATGGTTAGAGGAGGGATAGTCCTTGGCCATAAAATCTCTGCTGAGGGTATTCAAGTAGATAGAGCCGAGATTGATATCATTGAAAAGCTTCCTTCTCCAATCAATGTGAAAGGAGTGAGGAGTTTCTTAGGATGTGCTGGTTTCTATAGGAGATTTATAAAAGATTTTTCAAAAATAGCAAAGCCTTTGACTGATTTGCCTGTGAAAGATCATGCTTTTGTTTTTGATGAAAAGTGTGTCAAGGCTTTTGAAAATTTAAAACAAAGATTAACTACAGCTCTGATCCTTGCAGCACCTGATTGGTCTTAACCATTTAAACTCATATGTGATGCAAGTGATTTTGCTATAGGAGCTCTACTGGGGCAGAAAAAAGAAAAATTAACACGTCATTTATTATGCTAGTAAGGTGCTGAATAAGAATCAAATAAACTATACTACTATTGAAAAAGAAATACTTGCTATGATGTATGCAGTTGATAAAGTCAGAGATTACTTGAATGGTGCTAAGGTCATTGTTTATACAGATCATTCAACAATCAAGTACTTACTAGCTAAAAAAAAATCAAAACCAAGATTGATCAGATGGGTTCTATTACTCCAAGAGTTTGATTTGGAAATAATAGATAAAAAGGGAGTAGAGAACTCAATGGCTGATCAACTCTCTCGTTTGGAAGGTGAATCAGACTCTATCTTGATATAAGAGGAATTTCCAGATGAGAGGCTGATGGCAATTACCACAGGGCCATGGTATGCTGATATAGCCAACTTTAAAAGTGCCTCTGTGGTACCAGAAGGGTAGACATCCCAAATGAAGAAAAAGTTCTTTCATGATAGTAAAACTTTTCTATGGGATGATCCATTTCTGTATAAGATAGGAGTAGATGGAATTATCAGGAGATGTGTGCCTGAATCAGAGCTAGAAAGACTCTTATGGCACTGCCATGACTCCTATTATGGAGGACAGCATGGTGCCTCCGGAACAACAGCAAAAGTGTTACAGTGTGGCTTTTATTGGCCAACAATTTTTTAGGATGCTAGAGTATATATGCAAAGGTGTGGTAAGTGCCAAAGAAGTGGAGGCCTCTCTGCTAAAGCTGGCATGCCTTTGACAAATATTTTATTTGTGGAGTTATTTGATGTTTGGGGCATTGACTTCATGGGACCATTCTCAAAGTCATTCTCCAATGAGTATATCCTGGTTGTTATGGATTACGTCTCCAAGTGGGTGGAGGCAATCCCTACCAGGACTAATGATGCACATGTGGTGCTTAGGTTTATAAAGAAGAACATTTTCTCTAGATTTGGAGTCCTTAGAGTCCTCATTAGTGATGGAGGGTCACATTTCTACAATAGAATTATGGATAAAGCCCTGAGACATTATGAGGTACTATATAAGGTGTCTACTCCATACCATCCATAAACCTATGGACAAGTTGAGCTTTCCAACAGAGAAATCAAGAGAATATTAGACAAAGTGCTAGGGAAATCTAGGAAGGACTGGTCAATGAGATTAGATGATGCATTGTGGGCCTATAGGACAACATTTATGACTCTAATTGGCATGTTACCTTATCAGTTGGTATATAGTAAGGCTTGCCATCTCCATGTAGAATTAGAACATTGTAACATCCCAATTTTGAAATTAGATACCGAATGAAATTAAACCATTAAGATTATAATTTCAAAGTAGGAAATTATTTGTTAATTATAATTAACTTAAATAGTCTAACTTAAGAAATAATGGCAGATTAATTATGCTTAATTGTTAATGGTTGGCTGCTTATGATTGGCGGGTCAAGTGAGTGGGGCTGCGATTCATACTTTCCCACCCCACTCTCCTTCTCTTCGTACGCATATACATATGCCCTGTGCCACTGTGGTTGTTCATCTTTCTCCATTACTCCGTCCTCTTTTTTCTTCTCTTCTTCGTTCTTCGTCCTCTTCTCTTCTCCCATGTCCTTGTTCTCTGTTTCTGGAAACCCATGACAACGGTGCTGCAGAAGAGTCAGAGTCTCCTTCGGTTGCTGAAGGACGATCATCGAAGCAGAGGAAGAACAACTTCCTATCCCCGAGCCGATTGCAGAGTACGACTGTGTGAAGAGGACTGAACGAGGCAGACAGAGCATCAGACCAAACGTCAGAAAATAGAAGAGCTTCTCGAGTCCCTCCAGAAAGTATGGGGCGCTTGCATGTCAAATGCATGGTTTATGGACTGTACCGGATAAACGTATTACCTTGCGTGTATATGAATATGTCTGTGATGACTGTGTGCAATGCATGATTGTGAATCCTTGAATGCCATGTGTGTGATCGCAGAGTCCTAATTTTGGTTATACAATTGTATGCATGTATTTAGGGTTGTTGTGCTGAATTCTGATAGTTGGTTATACATAAACGCATGTGATGCATGTTCTTATTACTGTTAATACCGAGAGGATACGTATGTGTGATTGTTGGCTAATTTCATTTGAGGTGTTGTAAACATGAACCGTTTGAGTACTGTGTATGCTGGTACGAGGAATGAGTCGGATAATTGAGGATGCTTGTTGTTTAAGCACATAGGCTGCATGTACAGGAACGGGGTGATCCGTGGAAGGTCAGGAGCCCCAACAAAATGATCTCCAGCTACAGACCCTTGGCTAGATCCTGTGAGAGCCCGTGGTAGCCGTAGGAGCTAGAGTTAAGTCTCGAGACGTCAATGGGAGGCCGGTACCACGCGGGAAGGGCTAATGGACGAGAGGCCAGTAAGGGAACCTGTAACTAAAAATCATTGCCTAAGTCGGATCCGCAGGCATACATGTAGATGTAATGTTGATTAGGATAGTATGAGTGGTATGGCTCAGAGTGATACGAGTAAATTCTGAATGAGTTGATGCATGCTTTTGTATGATTGAAAATGAACTTCACGTAATATGTATGTAAGTGTATGTCTTTGAAAGTATCATATTCTGCATGGCTGAAATCCTAATTGAATGCAACCCGAGTGAACATAAGTGTAAGTATTGATGCTGATTCCGAGTCACTAACTGATATTTTATATGTAAAAGCTCACCCCTACTGTGGCTATAATTTTTCAGTGAATGTCTCCCGGAACAACGAGTGGAGGTGAAGCTGTACGCCGAGTGGAATGCTTGTGCACTATGGAAATATCTGTATATATATATATATAGATACTGTGTATAAGGTTTTGGTTAAGCCTTGGCCGGCTCGTATTTTGATCTTAGTTTCTTAAATCAGAATTTGAACCCTCTCAGGTTGAGAGTATGACAATGTGTTTGTAATTATTTATATACACTCCTACAAATATACTTATGTCGTACTGTATTCTATGCTGTGCATGAAATCTGAGTTATATGCCCATATATGTACTTCCGAGCGTGGGAGGTTAGTATGACCTTAGGTAAAGATGGAACTAAATTGCTGCTGAGGGAAGTGAGATAGTGACTTTACCCCGAGTGATGATAGGTCTAGAAGTTTCGGGTGAATGAGGTCCTGTAATTCCGAGTGGGGGGTTGACCTGAATCCTTCAGAGTGATAAACTGTTAGGAATTCCTCGAGTGGAGCGTAACAACATGTTTCGAGTGAGTGTTCCGACTGAAGAGTGGCCTATAAGATTCTACGTGAAACCCATTGTAGTAAACTTATGGGGAGCTAGAAGATTCTTGGGTAAGACTTAACTTAGTGAGAGGACTTGAGTAAGAAGGATTAGGTGTGCCGAGTGAAGAACGAGTGAAATACCCAAGTGATAATAGACTGTGAAGAATATTCCGAGTGAGATGTACGTATAGAATCTGAATAAAATGACTATAGGAATCATCTCCCGAGTGGCCAATATCCGTGGCTTGATGGAATGAAGTTATGAAGTGTGTAGTAAACTCCTGAAGGGGAGCTTGTGAGTATAAGAGGGGTAAGTCCGAATGAATCGTGGGTAAGGACCTTTCCGAGTAGACATAAATTCTGAAATCTGAGGGATGGGAATATCGAGTGGAGTTACTCGCCTCAGCGGCTAAGTGCTCGCTCCAGCGAGTGTGGGTGTAAGGAAGGTATCTGATGGGTCACACTTAAGCTATGCGAACTTCGCCCAAGCGTGTCGTGTTGTCTCGCTTGAGCGATATTGAATCCCGCCTGAGCGAGTCAGCACTGCTGGGATCGCTCATGTTCTGCACCCCCCGCTGTTTGCCTTGAGGATGGGTGGTACTCTGTCTCTCTCCTTCTTTTCCTAATTCTACCCTCCTTAACTCACAGCTACTCATTTTTACCCTTGCATCTACTCCGATTTTGGAAAAATTTTCCTGGTCTCGGTTTACTCTCAAATTGAACTTAGGATGTTTCAAACATAAGGCATGGTGGGCCATAAAACTGTTAAACATGGAATTTGACCAATCTAAAGAGGAAAAAGTCTTAAAACTCCATGAACTTGAGGAGTTCAGACTCAATGCTTATCAGAGTGCCTCAATCTATAAAGAGAAAACTAAGAGGTGGCATGATAAGTGGATAAAAAGGAAGGAGTTTCACAAGGATGACAAAGTCTTGTTGTTTAATTCTAGACTGAGACTCTTTCCAGGAAAACTCAGATCCAAATGGTCTAGACCTTTTATTGTGAAGAAGGTTTTCCCTCATAGTGCAATTAAAGTAAAAGAACCAGCCACTGCAAGAACATTCAAAGTGAATGGCCAAAGACTTAAGCTCTACTTTGGAGGAGAGTTTGATAGGCAAAAATCCTCCATGTCTTTTCAAGCATCCTCTTAGTTGTCAAAGGTCAAGCTAGTGACCTTAAAGAAGCGCTTGAGGGAGGCAACCCTACATTTTAATTGTTGTATTTTTATACTTTGTGTTTTCAAACAATAATTGAAAACTAAAAATTTTGAATAAGGTGTGAATAAGCTTGAAAAATATTGAATAAGGTTTGAGTGTATGAACTTTGAATTCCAATGTTCATACGCGCTTCACCAAAATAATAAAATTATGGACTAGGAGGTATGCGTACATAAGTTCCAAACTGGGCGTTGTTCCAAACTGGCGCTTAAGCGAGAATATTCCACGCTTGAGCGAGCTCGGGGAGTGCCAAGCGTGACATGTTGTGCATAGGGCGCTTAAGCAAGAGATGGGTTCACTCTTAAGCGTGAACCCTGTCCGCTTGAGCGTGAACGTGTACGCTCAAGCGTGAACCCATACTTTTTCGAGCGTCACCCTTCATGCTTAAAGCGTGATCCGGTTGAGCGAGGAATATCACACTTAAGCATGATCGTGGGAATACAAACCTGTTACACCATGTTATGTTGTCGCGCTTGAGCGAGGAATATCACGCTTAAGCATGATCGTGATCGTGCCTATACCAAGCCTGTTACACATGTTATGCATATGCGCTTGAGTGAGAGAATGGCACGTTTAAGCGTGACTACTGTATGCTTAAGGGTAGTCGTGCGCGCTTGAGCATGAGCACCAAAATTTACCACCTGTTACACTCTTTTGTGCCTTTGCGCTTAAGCGTGACTACTTCACGCTCAAGCATGGACCTTGTGATCTCCTTAAGCATGTCATATGCTCAAGCGTGACTTTGTACGCCTACAGCGTGGCCTATACCTGTTATCACCTGTTGTGATTTAATGTAGGTGTATGTACACCAAGATTTCAATGTATCTATGCGTACCCAGGCATTGGCTTTAGTAATATAAAAACCCTCTCAGCGTACAAACCTTAACTCACATCTCTTTGCGTTAGAAACTTGGATTTTGAAGAGGAAAAGGCACCATTTGCAGATTCCTTTGAAAGGTAACATGTTTTCATTCTTTGATTTTAGTTAATAGCTAGGATTTTGGTATTTTATTGCTTCAATTTCAAACTTCCTGCATCCATTATATCTTTTCATTTACATTTTCATTTCTCTATGGTTGTGTTCTTCATGCATTTGCACCCATTTAGGCTTTATAAATAGCATCCTTAACACTCACAATGTCCACGAGATCACAAAGACTTTTTAGAAAACCAGAAAGAGTTGTTGAAAAGGAAAGTGTGAAGAAAACTACAAAAGAGAAAGGAAAGGGGGTGGCCACTATAAGCACCCCTATTTCTCCACCACCCAAAAAGAGTAAAAGCCTTGAGGAGGAAAAGAAGTCCAAGAGAAATGAGGATTTTGATGGGCATCGGTTTAGAGATTCCAAGGGTGCCCAAGAATACGAGAAAGAATTCAAAAATAAAAGAGTAATAAGGGAAAGGGCTCTGGTCCTTGATGAAGATAATTGCTCGGATATTGATGTAAAGGCTGCTACGTTTGCAAGAGGATGGCAGTATTTTAATAAGAACTTAGGGAATGGTTATCAAGAACTCACTATGGAATTTTATGCCAATCTAAGGGCCAATTCTATTGAGGATAAGTTTCCTTTTTCTTCCTTCTTAAGAGGAGTCACCATTCCTCTATCTGGTCACATACTGAATAAGCTTTTGAAAATACCTATCTTAGATGGTGAAGGATGTCACTACACTTGGAAAGTGGATATCTTTCATAGGGCTGAAAATGAAAAGCTTAGGAAAGAAATTCTAGAAGAATGCTGTGAACAAGGGGCTGCATATATAACAAAAATGAGTGGTGCACCAAAATGTGTCAAGAAGAGTTATTTGAATCATCTCCCCCTCCTATGGTGCCACTATGTCCTTTTATCCCTACAACCTATAGCTCATGCTATTGAGGTTGTCATTAAGAGGTTGGTGTTGATTTACTGTCTAATGAAAGGCCTATATGTTAATTTGGGTGAGTTAATACTGGAGGAGATGGTGAAAGCCATTGAAAAAAATCTCCAACTGCCATATTGCTCTGTTATCACTTTATTGGCCCAAAAGAATCAGGTTAGGTTGAACTATGAAGAGCTGACAAAGGTGAATCACGGGAGGATTATGGATAAGTACTGTGTAGTAGACCACATTGACCATTTTGTGCCCTAAGAATCAAAGCGTGATAGACAACCCAACCCATCATCTTCTGTACCACCACCTTCAACACCCTCAGGTAATTCTTTTGATCTCTCTATGGTAATGCAAGAACTCCAGGTCATGAAGAAGATGTAACTAGGGACCTATAATTTGGTTCTGAACCATAATCTCATGCTGAGGAAGATTGCCACAATGAATATGGACCACACTGAAGAAATGGGAGTTCCACCTGACAGAGACTTATGGTTGGCTTCCATTGGGTTCACCATTCCCCCTGATGACACACCTTTGGCAACTGAATTTCTACCCCACCCTAAGCAACATAATGATGAGCCTATGGCTGAAGATGCTGATGAAGACGATGAAGAAAAGGAATATTGATATTTTAATGTGTTGTCATTTATGTTAAGTTAATTCTGTGATGTAATAACCTTCTTTTAATGTCCTTTCTTGTACAATGTATTTCCTTTTCAGTTGTAATGAAATTTTATTTCCATGTTAAGTGGTTTGTTGTTATTTCTTTTCTGATTTGTATTATCTAATTCCTATAACCATCACTTAACAAATCCTTGCCATATAGGTAAGAAGGGAAGTAATCTATCCCCTCATCCCATTAATTTTATGAAAAGTACTAACTTTACTTAATTTAGAATCCATCTTAATTATGTAAATCTTGCTGATTCTCAGGCATCCATTGGATAAATTAATTGATTTGCATTGCTTGATTCATGACCCCTTTCCATAACTATTTTCATCATTAATTATTTATATATTCCCCATGCTAGTTAGCAATCTAAATTTGTAATCTCACATTAAGTTTGGGGACATGATTGGCTGATTACCTGTAACTTATTAGCTTTTGAGCCTTTATTATTTCTTTTCCGAGTGTGCCTGTATTCTTGCTTAGTGAGACAGAATTTGCTTTAGTGCTTGCTAGTGATTGTATGTTTTCTAATTGGAAATGATGAAGGCCTTCTTTGAAAATTAGCCAGAGCCAAATTTAGCCATCCTTAATACTATTAATTATCCTTTGACCTAATAATTATCTTTGAGCCTAAGACCCTTTCATTCTGATTATGTACCTAACTTTACAAGCCTATTCATCTGGGAAAAACCAAGTGAATTGTCCCTGGATGTACCACTGATGGATTACTGAGTCTTATCTTATTGCTAGGGACTAGCAAGTTCTAAGTTTAGGGATGAAGAGTGTGCCTAACAGCAATTAAAGGACACACTCTGACCTTAATTATAGATGAGGATTTTAAAAAAATGAAAGAAAGAATAACAAAAGCAAAAGAAAAGTGAAAAATCAGCAAAGCAAGTCTTATAAAGAAAAGAAAAATGGTATTGAAAAAAAAATTAAAGAGAAGAAAGAAAGAGTCCAAAGGAATGAAAGAGAAGGAGATGCAAAGCACCACAAGTAATTGAGTTATCCTTCATCTAAAAAAAAATAATAATAAAAGCAAAAAAGCTGGTTAGTAAAGGCATTTAAGTTAAGATTGAGGTAAGGCATTAGTGGGCACATCTTTTAACCCAACATTGACTAGAAAAACAAAAATGGAGCCTAACCCCATTACAAGCTTAAAAAGCCTTTATTGTTCCAATTGTGTTAGCATATGTCATGATGTGTAGAACTGTTGCAAGCCTATGTTGATCTGACAATTATGCAGGTGATGAGTGCATGCAACTAACCTTATACATTGAGAGAAGAGTGAAACACCAATCCATGTGAGGAAAGCATCACCAGCTTGTTCCCAAAGGAAGTATGAGTAATTATATTTTCAGAAGACGCAAAAAGAAAGCATGAATGGTATTCAATAATTATGGTATGAATTAAGCTAAGGAAAGGTTGATTGTCTTGAGTAAGTGCAATTCATTTAATTAATCTGAGTCCTTACTTGAGGACAAGCAAGCTTTAAGTTTGGGGATGTGATAAGTCTTGAAAAGACTTAATAAATTCATCTTTAATTTAACTTAATCCATTAAATTGTGTTGAGTTTAGCATTATTATTTAATAACTTATCATTCTTTCTTGTTTTAGTTATTTAATTCAAATATGTTTAAATTATGCAAGAAATTAATTAAAAAGATAAGTATATAAGGAAATATGTTTATTAAGAGATTTATTAACCTAGCGTACATACGCTAGAAAGCCAGCGTACATACGCTAGAAAGCCAACGTACATACGCTAGGCATATATATGTTGAATTTTCCAGGATTAGGTGCAGGAGACCCAGCGTACATACGTTGGAATCCTAGCCTACGTACACGCATAAACAGAATCAAATAAAAAGAAGAATCAGCAAAGGACATGATCACGCTCAAGCGTCTATCCTTCACGCTCAAGCGTGAAGTCAAAATACAATTTACGCTCAAGCAAATATCCTTCATGCTCATGTGTGAAACCACCATGCATTCACGTAAATGTCACAACATGCATTAAAGCTTCGATCACGCTCAAGCACCTATGTACCATGCTTAAGCGTGAAGTTTATTTAAAGGGACGCTCAGGCGCAGCAAATCACGCTTAAGCGTGAAGGCATCCTGCATACATCCAAAGGAAAGGATTCAAGTTCAGCTTTGCAATCTTACCATGCAGTAACGTGAAAGCAAGTATCAAATTATATTTGAAGAGTTAAACAAGCATGTCACGTCAAGATTATTGGCACAGTACATGATACTCCTTCAACGTCAAATTGTAATAGTGACCATTAGTTATGTATCAGTTACTGTTTGTTTTTGTATTTTAGTAACTTAAGTATTGTTTGTAATTAGATTAGTTATTTTAATTATTAACTAGTTTCCTTTGTAATTAATTAGAGTTAGTTAGTTAGTTAGTTAGTTTTAAGTTATCTATATATAGTTGTAGTTACTCTGTAAAAAGGGGGAGGTGACACACAGAAGCAATAACACAATTCATTTTTCTGATTTTAAACCTTTCTCTAGACATTTTCCCTCTCTAAACTCTCTCTTCTATGGCTCTCCACATTCTTCATTCTGAATCCATCTCCATGGGTTGCTAAACCCCTAGGGTTGGGATTATTAAAGCTTCCGATGGAATCTTAAAGCTACATTGAGGAATTCATCTTCAGAATCATGAGCAGAACAAGATGAGAAGTGGATCTACATTGCTGGATTGACAAATCCAGATCTAATTGGAGAATTTCATCAGTGAGGAATCATGGTTGAAAACTTAGGTAACTTCTAGCTTCGTAACTAATTCAGGCCTAATAATTAGGTGAATAGTGAGGGTTCAACCCCCAATTTCACATTAGATTTCTCTGTCATTGAACACCTAAGGGATTAGGGTTTAATGCTTAGTAATTAGTGTTAATCACTTAAGGAATTAGGAATTAACCATCTATGAATTGTCCTCTTGAATCTTAAGCTTGATTGAACCTTAATTGCATGTTTCTTGATGAAATTGTGAGTTGAAGTAATCTTAACCTATCTTCCATCAATTACACTTTATCTTTTTTATTGCTTTTGAAAATACAAAAATATAGAAAGTACAGAAAAGCATAAACAGAATGAATTTTACCTTGTGTTATTCTGGTTCAGCTTGTACTAGTCCTAGGTTATGGTAATTACCTCAATCCCTGTGAGACGATCAAATATATTACAAATTTAACGATTGGTGCACTTGCCAAAAGAATATAAATCCTCTGAGAGTTATGCATCAAGTTAATGACTCACAAAGATGTACCATTGGTGAAAGTTAAGTAGCAAGACTTTAACGGAACATCCTATACGTGGGAGCTAAAGTCTAAGATGAGGTGGTTATAACCCGGTCTATTCCAACAAGATACGTTGATTTCAGAGACGGAATCCCTTTTAGGGGGGTGGATGTAACATCCCAGGCAATTAAATTAAATGTGTGGTTAGCGGACAAATATTAATAACTATCTCCAAATTATATTTAGATGTTTAGGAGTTATTATTAATTAATATAAATGCAAATTTAAATAATTAAATGTTCTGGGATTAAATGAATTTATTAATTGCTTGGTTATTGAAATTTAAATAAAATGTAAATAGGAAATAGTAAGTTTAAAAGTTATTGAAGGGTTAAAAGTAAAATTTATTTAAGTTTTAAAAGAAAAAGGAAAAGAAACAGGTAAATGACCATTTTACCCTTGAGACCTTAACATTCAATTGTCCTTTTCCTTCTTTCTTATTCTTTATACATGCTCCTTCTCCTCCTTCCCATCTTCCATTTCCATGAGCTCTTGGCTCCAATTGGAGGGCGATTTCGTGTCGGAACTTCAAATTGATCACGTTTTTGGAGTCGGGACCTCGAGGCATGCTTATATGCATCTTCAATTTTGAGCTTTCTCCCTCCTCTTCTCCTTCTACCTCTAACCACGGAATGCATGTGTGATGGGAGATTATGATTTCACGTTTTATGGCAATGCAAGGTTTGGGAATTGCTTATAAGCCGATGGGTGCGATGAAATGTTAATGAGCTTTGTGTTTTGACGTTGTAGGTGCTGGAACGGGCGTTGGAGGGTTGTTTGGTGAAGTGGGTATCAGAATCAAAGGTGGAGTGGTGAAAAATTTAATTATAGGATGTGACCGACACTGAGAACAACTCATTGAAGCTTGGAATCGAGGTAAAGAGGGTGTTCAGGTCATAATTAATTAAAATTGGTAAACAAATAAGTTTAGAAAAAATGTAATACTTAGGGTAAGTGAAGAAATCTAGAAATATGTCATAATGATAAATATGTATATGTATGCTAATGAGAATGTGCAATTGATTAGTAAATGGATAATATGGATTGTGTGTAATGACTTTGAGGATTGTGGGTGTTGGTGTATGCACTATGAGCTTTTATGCTTTTTCCGTTTGTATCATTTTTCTGTTTATCAATAAAATAAGTATTTCAGTTTAAAATTGTTTTAAAATGTATTTATCCTTGGAGTAATAGGTCATATGAAATTTATTCCTAAAATGTTCCTAGTCAAGTATTTATGTGGGGACATGTAAATAAATTGAGACTAGTGTGTGAGTGTACTGATGACCTGGTCTCATGGATCATAGATATAGATGATATCAATTCTTCATACGGGTACACATTAAGAGTAATGATGTACTGGACAGACCCACCATGAGAACTTTGCATGGATCGTTACATGAATATCATAAACGATTCTCTATGTGATAATGGTATATGTAGTCTTTCGACCTGAAGTCACTACGATTCCTACATAAGGAGTTTGTTGTTTTAATACAATCAAACTTCTTCTATAACAAGAGGTATAAAGGTTCTGATTAGGCAATGAACAAATTATGTAGAGGGATGTGAGTGATGTAGATGAGATTTGTCACTCCTATATGACAGGAGTTGTGACACCCGAAACCTAAATTACAAATTCCAATTAATTAACCCAAATTTTTGAAATAAATTTTTCGTGTTTAAAGAATCATTTTGAAATTTGTAATTTAAATTCTGAGGTCATGTAAAAATTGATAAATACGGAATATTATCATGCATACTAGTTGTGAACGAATAAAACATAATACATTTATATAGTGGAAATGATAAATAAGATTGTAGTACGAGGTACATAATATTATTACAACACATTAAAACTCAAATGAAGTCAAAGTCCAAGCAATAAAACATAAAAGCTTCATTAATTGCACCACTCATCATTCTGTGAAGCATGCACTATAAAAGTAATGTAAGAGTGAGATAGAATATAGAATAAATATAAAATAAGTAAAATTGCAGAAACACAATCAACAAATAATTATGATATGATGAATATGCCAAACAGGGTCATTTATATTTAATAATCTTTAATTTAGCCAAATGATGTCATGTTGGATTCATTTTGGTTTAGTGGGAATACTGTAGTAAAAAGTCTCATAGAGATACAAGTAGGACTTAGCATAATGCCACGAATCCCTACCCTTTGTAGCGCTCAAGTACCAAAGTACACAAGTAGGACTTAGTATATACCATGAATCCCTACCCTTCATGGCGTTCAAGTACCAAAGTACACAAGTAAGACTTAGCATAAACCATGAATCCCTACCCTTAATGGCGCTCAACGAAAATAAGGCTTTAACTCATCATAGAGTAGCCCCCCACTAGGGCCGGCAATCATGGAACCCTTAAATTCCATGATGCGTCCAAATGCTTATGATGCATCAATGCCTTTAATTCTCTTTATCAATTTAACATACCATGATACCAATACTTCCATAATCACTTGAAATCCATAAGTCCTTAAAGGATATATCACATATATCGATTCTCAAAATCATGGATTTACAGTTCAACAACATATCTCAATAAACCACAAGGCATTCATGTATACGTTAATTTATTCATTCATAATTATTTATCACAAAGATATACATACTGTATGACATTCATAGGACACTTAATAACATCCATAATAATTAATAATCCCTTAATAATTCATAATAAAATCATTACCCACATGGAAAATATCATTTTCATCCATAATAACCATCATAGGTAAATTTCAGAAATTTATAACAGCAACATATATTAGTAAAAAGGCCATAACATGAGCAAATCAAATCCTTTTTAAGTAACTCCACTTTCTGTAGTTCCATAACAAAATTATCTACAACATTCATGAAGGCCAAAAATTCTAATTCCTTACAGAATTTGCTCCATGTTGCAAACAACACATTGACTTTTGCAAATTTTAATGCATGTACACAGTTTGGTAAAATAAGCATATCTCCTTGTAAAGAATTATTTTAAGATAAAAATTATACCAAATTTTCAAAAATAGAATTGTATATAACTTTCATGAAGACCATATGTCCCAATTCTATAATTATAAAACGCAGTTTCAAAATTACTTTCTGACTTGAAACAGTAATTTCAGTATTACAGATTTAGTTACAACTTTGACAACCTTTGGTAAAAATTATATATCTCTTAATAGAAAAATTATTTTTACATGGGACCAAATCTCACATGTTCATAACTCAAATATCTAAAACTTTTATTTATAAATTATTCTCAAACAGCTAGACAAGCACTGACCCATACATAACTTTCTGAAACGTCATACTTTAATAAATAAATCATAACTCAAGTTTACTTATCCTTTTTGGAATATTTTCGTCTCTAAATTTATAGTACACAAATATCTACAACTTTCATGAATATATCATTTTCAATTTCAAAATATATGAATTACCAAACTTTAATTAAAGACACTCATTTTCAGAAACAATTAAACAACATGAGCACATGAGAGTGATTTAAGCATAAATTCCATATTACTTAGAATTTTGATATAAAACTAAATCTAACAGAATCATAACATCTATATCTACAACTTTTATGAAGATAAATATGGCTAATCATACTCACAAAATTTACAATATCAACATATATCCAGAACCAAGTCATGAAACATTCAAAAGAAACATACTTCAGTATTTTGACCATAACTCATGCTATACATATCCAAATCAGTTGTTTTAAATCTCAAAATTCACATAACAAAAAGATATACAACTTTGATGAAGAAGCCAAAGTCAAATTCACACATTTGCAGCTTCAAAATTAAGTAACAATTTACGAAAATAAATCTGGAAATCCTAGAACAGCATACAATTCTACCCATTCCATATTTATTCATAACCCTATCCACTCTTACCTTGATGGAGGATCCTAGAGTGGTTGAAAGTGTTCTCTTATTGTCCTAGCTTCAGATGACTTTGATGGAGAAAATGAAAGAAAATGAGAGAGAGACTTCACTAACTTCAACTTGTTCTAAGAATTCAGACTTAGGAACAACATGTAGTGTTGGTTTAATCATGCAAATTATGGTGGACAAGCTTTTCATAATGGGATTGTAGTGGGATGTTAGGTGCATTAATTATGGTGATAATGGAGGTTTTAGATGAGAAAAATGGGCTGGATTGTTGACCATTCCCGCAGCCTACATAATGTAGCTTGTATGATTGAAGTAAATATCAATTTTGACACAGTTTCGGTATTTTGGGTATATCTCTCTCATATCTTAATGGATTTTAATGAATTTAGTCTTGTTGGAAAGATAAGACAAAGAAGAACAATGTTGTAGTTGATGATGTTTTCAAATTAGGACTCTAACTAGGCATTAAAATAGGTACAAGATGATATGTACCAATTTTGGAACAATTTCGGTATTTTGGGCATATCTCCCTTAAATCTTAATGGATTTTAATAAATTTGGTCTTGTTGGAAAGCTAAGAAGAAGAAAACAACTTTTTAGTTTACCACATTTTCAAATTTAGACACTAACTAGGAATTAAAATATGTACAAGATGACGCATTTTGAGTGGATTGTGTGGTAATTGATGGGAGCAAATGGAAAAGACAAAGAAATTAATAACTAAGGAAATAGGTAACAAGTTATTTGGTTAAATTTTACCTAAGGTATAAAGTTAAAATTATTTATAATGGTAAAGGTTAAATTGAAGATGTTGTCCTAACCAAAATTTATGTAGAAAGTTGAGATAAATGGATAATATCATCGATGGTCTAAATCAAAATGATTATACATGAGAATGAAATTTTTTTGGGATGTTACAATTCTCCCACCCTAATAAAAATTTTGTCCATGAAATTTAATATAACACATCCCTCAGTGGAACAATTCTGGGTATTGTGTCCTCATAGCATCTTCCCGCTCCCAAGTTAAAGTTACATCATTTCCTTGTTTCCATGCCACCTTCACTAATCGTACATCCTTGCTTCTTAGGCGTTTAATTGACCTTTCCATAATCTGCGTGGGTTTTACAGGAATGGTCAAATTCTCTCTGACTTCAACATCATCAGTAGCAATGACATGACCAGAATCCTTTACATACTTCCTCAATTGTGATACGTGGAACACATTATGCAAATTTGCAAGATGAGGAGGAAGTGCAATCTGATAGGCCACCGGGACAACCCTCTTTAGAATTTCATATGGTCCAATGAACCTTGGGCTCAACTTTTTACTTTTCAATGCTCGGCCAATGCCCTTGTAAGGCGAAACCTTCAAAAATACATGATCACCAACTTGGAATTCAAGTGGTTTTCTCCTTTTATCGTAATAGTGCTTTTGTCTATCTTGGGATGCCTTCATCTTCTCTCTGATTATTTCTATTTGTCCAGTAGTCTATTGCACAATTTTAGGTCCTAAAGCTAGACTTTCACCGATTTCTAACCAACAAAGGGGTGTTCGACACTTTCTTCCATATAATGCTTCAAATGGAGCCATACCAATATTGCTATGGTAGCTATTGTTATACGTGAATTCAATCAGTGGAAGAAACTACTACTAACTACCACTATGCTCAAGCACACAAGATCACAGTAAGTCTTCCAAACTTTGTATGGTATATTCTGACTGTCCATCTATTTAAGGATGATAAGCTAAACTTAATTAGAGTCTTGAACCCAACTCCTGATGCAAGCTTCCCCAGAATTGGGAAGTGAACCTCAGATCTCTATCTGACACAATACTGGATGGTACACCATGTAGTCTCACGATCCCTTTCACATATAATTGTGCCAACTTTTATAGAGAATTCTTCATATTCATTGGGAGGAAGTAAGCAGACTTAGTCAATCTGTCCATAATAACCCAGATTGCATCATTGCCTGAACATGTTCTTGGCAATCCTGACACAAAGTCCATCGTAATGTCATCCCATTTCTAGACAGGAATCTTCAATGGTTACAGCTCACCATATGGCTTTTGGTGTTCCACCTTGGCTTTTTGACATACCAGACATAAAAACACATATTTAGCTATTTCTTTCTTCATCCTTGGCCACCAAAAACTTTTCTTTACATCTTGATACATCTTGGTTGATCCAGATGAATACTCAATATACTTTTATGTGCTTCTTTTAGGATTGTCCTTCTTAGATCAATATCATCTGGTACACAAATTCTGCTTTTAATCCTCCAAATTCCATCTGATCCTTCTTGTAATCCCATATCCTTTCCATTTACTTGAGCTTCCCTTAATTCTCTTAAGTGCAAGTCCGATCTCTGGTTTTCACATATAAGCTTCAGAAAGTCATTAGTGATCTTCAAAGTCCCTAATACCATACTTCCTGAAGATTTAATCCACTCCTAGATTCAAATCTTTGAATTTCTCTATCATCTCTATTTCTTTCACCATCAAAGATGTCATATGTATGGATTTTCTACTGAGTGCATCTGCTACCATATCCGCCTTTCCTGGATGATACTTTAAATCAAAATCATAATCTTTAAGAAATTCCATCCACCTTCGCTACCTCATGTTCAATTCCTTCTGATCGAACAAATACTTTAAGCTCTTATGGTCACTAAACACCTCAAACTTGACTCCATACAAATGGTGTCTCCAGATTTTCAAAGAGAATACCACCGCTGCCAATTCTAGATCATGCATTGGATATTTCATTTCATGCGACCCCAGCTGCCTAGAAGCATAGGCAATCACCTTCTGTTGCTGCATCAAAACACAACCTAAACCCATCTTAGAAGCATCACAATAAACCACAAAGTCTTCTTGTGGATTAGGTAAAGTTAAGACTGGAGCAGATGTCAGCTTTGATTTTAGTTCCTGGAAACTTTTCTCACATTCTACCCTCCAAGCAAAGGGTTGATTCTTCTGGGTCAGATGAGTCATCGGTAAGGCAACTCGAGAAAACCCCTCGATAAATCTCCAGTAATAACCAGCTAATCCTAGGAAGCTTTGTATCTCAGTAACTAAATTAGGTCTCTCCCAGTTTGTTACAACTTCTATTTTAGAAGAATCCACAGACACTCCTTCGCTTGAAATCACATGGCCTAGGAACTTTACCTCTTTTAACCAGAACTCACATTTAGATAACTTATCATACAACTGCTTCTCTTTCAGAATCTATAATACCACTTAAAGATGCTTTTCATGCTCCTCCCAAGTCTTAGAATAAATCAGAATATCATCAATGAAGATAATAACAAACTGATCCAAGTATGGATAAAACACTCGATTCATGTAATCCATGAATACAACTGGGGCATTGGTCACTCCGAAAGGTATCACAAGATACTCGTAATGACCATAGCATGTTCTAAACGCTATCTTTGGAATATCCTTAGACTTGAGACGAATCTGATGATAACCCGATCATAGGTCAATCTTGGAAAATACTATAGCACCTCTCAATTGGTCTATTAGATTATCAATTTTAGGCAAAGAATATTTATTCTTCACTGTCAATTTATTCAACTGACGATAATCTACACATAATGTCATGCTTCCATCTTTCTTCTTGACGAGCAATACCGGCGCTCCCCGCGACACACTAGGCCTGATGAAATGCTTCTCCAACAACTCTTCAATTTGCTTTTTTAGTTCCGCCAGTTCAATAGGTGACATACGATATGGAGCCTTAGACATCGGTTCTGCTCCTAGAATTAAGTCAATTAAGAATTCTATTTCATGTTCTGGAGATAAACTTGAGACATTTTCTGGAAATACTTCTGGGAATTCAGAGACAATTAGCATCTAAATTCTTTCAAATTCACCATCTTCTTTGGAAAGAGTAAACAAGCAAACAATTGAATTTCTCCTTTTAAAGCAAAGATCTTGGGATTTTCAGAAATAGTGTTTCCTTTTGATGGAAATATCATGGTCTTGTTATGACAGTCCACCAAGACTCGATTCGCCGATAACCAGTTCATCCTTAGAATTACTTCCAGATCCTTCAAAGGCAAACAAACAAGATTAATAAGAAAGTTTTTACCTTTTACGAGCATAAAACAATCGTTACACACCTTAGTAGCCCTAAGTTGTGTACCGGTAGGAGTGGAAATAATCAGGTCATACATCATTGACTTTATAGGTAATTGAAGATTTCTAACACATTCCTCAGAAATAAAAGAATGTGTAGCACCAGAATCAAACAATACAAATAAAATGGTACCATTGATCTTACACTTATTTTGCACAAGGTCGGCTGCTTGGTCTGCCTCTAAACCGCTGATGGCAAAGACTCTTCCTGTTGCTCGTTGTAATCTCTTATCTGCTGACTCCCCATTCTGTCTTAGAGGTTGAACAGTACGTGTATTTCCTCCACGGTCTCCCTGATAACTAGAACCTCTTCGATTTTTCATGGTGTTATTGTTGTTATTGTTGTTGTTGATTTGACGGTTCTATGGATAATTTAGGCTGATGTGACCTTTTTGATTACATCGAAAACAAGTGACGTCTTCTAGGCGTCTGTTGCAGTCACGTATATAGTGATTACCTCCGCACTTATGACACTTTAGATTCACATGATTGTTACGTCTCTCAGAAGATGATGATGATCCTCACTTGAAACGATTTTGATAGAACGATCCTTTCCTTTTGAAGGTAACTAGCTAAGGTCTCAGTTGTCTATTGATCTTCTCTTGAGCCAATCTGGCTTGGTGGTTTTCTTTAAAAATTCGGCATTTATTGATCAGGATTGAGAAGCTCCAAATTTCTTGATAACAGATAGCCTTTTTGATTTCAGGATTCAAACCATTCTCGAACTTGACACACTTTAAAGCTTTAGCACCTGCCTGTTGGAAAGGAGGGTAAAAGAGGGATAACTCTTCAAATTTAGCAGCATACTCACCAATAGACATTAAGCCTTGTTTCAGCTCTATGAATTCTAGCTCTTTTCCGCTCTTGACACTTGCTGGAAAATATTTCTCCAAAAAATAGTCTTTGAAGTTAGCCCAGTCCAATAGTCTGTCGGTCTCAGTCATACGTGTAACAGCCCTAGTTTTTCGGAATAGGAACCCAAGCTCTAAGAGTATCACGCTAAGTATTTTGAGAGAATGAGGCTTAGGCTTAATCCTTAGATCATTATGAGAATGTAGGAAAATAAGATTTGAGAGGATGTGAGTGACAGATAGTTCAATTAAATGGAGACGAGTGAGTAAGGGAGACTGTGTGCAATGGTAAACCCTAGAGAGACTTATTAAATTACTGACGATTTATATAAAGATAATTGTGTTTGATTCAGTAATTAAATTACTGATGAAGTATTGTATTCATGAATGTTGTAACATCCTGATTTAAAAATTAACTACCGAACGAGATTAAGTTGCTAAACAAAAAATAATTGCAAAGTGAAAATTACTTATTAATTTTGATTAATTTTAACTTATGAAGCTGATTGCTGATTGGCTAGGAAGTGTGACACGTGAGACGCTGCAACTTCACGTTCTCCCATCCCACTCTCCTCATTTCTTCGGTATAAGTTTAGAGGCCTCCAACTACTGTCCACTCACTCTAATTCCCTCGAAACTTTTCTCTTCTTCTACTTCTCTTCTTCTTCGTTCTTCTTCTCCTCTGTTCCCTGTTCCCGTAAACTCGTGACAGCGGTGTTGCAGAGGATCCGAAGTTCCCCTCTGTTGGTGAAGGACAATCGTCGAAATGGAAGAAGAACAGCTTCCTGTTCCCAAGTTGATTAAAGGGTGCGACTGTGTTCAAGGGAGACTGAACGAGTGAGAGTGGTGGACGAAGCAAATAGGACAGCGGACCAACGCCAAAACAGAGGAACTTCTTGGAGTCTCTTTAGTTGGTAGGGGGTATCTTATATCTTAAATGCATGGGTTATGGACGGGTTCCGGGTGTTAATGACTTGTTGATTCTGGTGATTTAAAATGCGTTGATAGGTGTGTTTGATTGTGTAAAGGATATGTAATGCCTGGATGTATGATGATTAGAAGTTGAGAATGCATGTCCAATTCCGTCCATGAAATGCATGTTAATAATCTTGAGAGTGTTGAATGATTGCATGAGGAGAATGTGTTAAAATATTGTTGATGATTACCATGTAATTTATGTGACATGCAGGTTACTATGAATCTAAATACTGACTGCATGTAAGGAAAGAATAACTTATTAAGTTCTGATAATGTCTAATACCGACTGCAGGTGATGTATGCAGTGTTGAGTAAAAGGTCGTGTGTGTGAAATCTGTGTCAGTATATTTATTCCGTGTGTGGTAAATATATGTGGTGCGTGAAGTGCATGAGTTAATAGTGTGGAAATGATTTGTCGATTCTGTTCGTAATCCAATGATAATGCTTTGCATGAGATGCAGTGATAAGAATACTGAGAGCATGTAGTGTGTGACACTACCACCTGAATCGGTTATTAAATGCATGAGATGCTGTTAAGACCTTGAGTGGGACTCAAGGCAAGCCGACTGAGTGGGACTCAGGGCTGCCCGTAACACTGCCGTTGATGCTGAGAGTGTTTGTGTTATAAATGAAGGAAAACGGTTTGGTACCAGTAAAACGGCCGAGTCAGCTGGGAGCTGAACAAAAGGCTGAGAGTCTACGTTGCAACGATAAAAACCGATAATACGCGAGGCGGATCCCATTGAATGAATCTGTGTACATGTGTGATTGATGCTGACTGTGACACGATTATATGTAGTGTATTAGTGTTATTGAGAAGAATATGTGCCTATAGCCGAGTGATAACTATATAGATTCCGATTGAAAGATGCCTTGTATGTGTTCCGATTGAATGGCATAGTGTATGTTGTTGATTATTGCTATATATATATACATACAGATTTACTATTACATGATTGAGGAATAATCCGAGTCAGTATCTATCATTTAATATTTAAGATACTCACCCCTACTGTGGCTATATTTCAGTGAACATCTCACTAGACGGTGAATGATGGAGGAGCTATTTACCGTGTGGAGTGCTTGTGTACTGCGGAAATGTATATATATATATATATGTATATGCTGTATGTAAGGTTTTGTCATAGCCTTGGCCGGCTCTTACTTTGGTCCTTGTCTAACTGTATCAGAACTGAACTCTCTCGGGATGAGAGTATTATTATGTGCATGTAAATATTTATATATATATTACTGTGTGTTCATCTTGTGACGTGTGTGAATGCCCAGGTGGTATACATTGCATTTTACTAAGTATACTGAGCCCGCATAATTCTGAGTAAATAAGAGCTAAGTTAATCATGTGTAAGACGTGATGAGTGACTTTCTTCCGAATAAAGGGTATTTTGATGTTTCCGAGTGGAAGTCAACCGAGTGAATGTTTCCCCTGATGGTTGAATTGGTAATACAACTCTGAGTAAAGCCTGTAGTGGTGAACTTATTAGAGGGGGTAAGATCTAGAGGATACGGAGTAAATTTTAGTTTAACAAGTCTTCCACATGTAGAGGAGTTAGTATATATTCCGAGCGGCGAGGAGTTAGAGCATTCCGAGTGAGGCAGCCTTAGTGTGAAGTAGATTACATCTTCCGAGTGATGGGTGAGGGAATCATTTCCCGAGTGGTTAACATTTGTGCCTTTCTAGAATGAAGATAGAGAGTATTATGTAAACCTCCGAAGAAAGCATGTATGTGTGGGAGTCTTTCGAGAGAAATTAGGTTCCGACTCCGAGTGATGAGATTACCGAGAGGACTTGAGCTTAGATTCCGAGTGATCGAATTATCCAAGTGTACTGTTCGCTTGAGCGAATAAGGGTTCGCTCTAGCGAGTGTGAATAAATGGAAGGTTTCTAGTTGATTTCGCTTAAGCGAATAGGTTCTTCGCCCAAGCGTGATGGGTTATCTCGCTCAAGCAGGTTGGGTCTCGCTTGAGCGAGTGAGCACTGTAATGCGCTCGCTCAAGCTTGGTTCTTCCGTTGGGCTTTCTTGTGAATGGTTTTATCTTTCCTCCTCTGCTCAGTTTTGCTTTCTCTTGCTTTTGTTTGGTTTATTTTTACCCGGCTGCATGGTGAATTTTGGAAAAATTTTCCCTGGTCTCGGTTTTGGGATTTATTAAGTCGGGTTGTTTCAAATGTATCCTGTTATTGATGCTAGAATTGATGAATTATGATATATATTTAATTCTGATAGAGTATAAGTGCGAATGGTCAATTACCTGATTAGGAACAAATTAAGAATAAGTAGATCCATTTAAGTACCAAGTTAGATTTAGAGGATAAATGATTATTAGAGCCCAAGATTTCATAAAACTTAATTAAACCTCCTTAATAAAATGATCACAGAATAATACGTTATTTGGATGTCAGTAGATAAATAGATGTTGTTATTGAAGAGTTCAGTTAATGAATATAAAATGAAATAAATAGATAATCCTTATTTTAGTGTTTAACATTATCTGTGATAAGATTAAGATACAATATATATATATATATATAATATTTTAGTTAAAGAGATTATTTAATTACTGTATTTTAATAATAAACGACGTTCGGTTTCTCAAAAATTAAACGGTAGGGCCCCACCTAAGGTCAGGCTCTGACCAATTGAATTAAGACTAATGATCCACTAAGGAAATAAGTCCTCTTAGGATCGCTTCCTGAAGAATTAAGGGTAATTGACTTAGCCTGACAGGCCAAATCAAAATCCTCAACGTTTCTTACGTTTGACTATTTATATACCTCAGAGTGTCCAATGGTGACACGGTCAGTCCCTAATAACCCATCTCAACATTTTAGGAATGTTTCATGCAGAGCTCGAAGTTCAATTTGGTCTCTGCTAACCTCATCCACGAGTCATTTCATTTCTTCAGAAACCCAATCTACGTGTTTCTGACGTTTTTGACGTAGTTTCCTCAAACGATGTTTGATTGAGGTAATTCTAGTTTTTTTCACTTTATTTCAAAGATATCTTCAAACTCTATTTTTGATCATGATCTCAAATTCCTACTCTGTCATACTCGAATTTAAGAATTTATTAAAATCATCATAGAACCATGATTATTCACGTTTTATCTTGCGCATGGTTCGTTTGAAAATTCATAACTCTCTCGTACAACCTCTGTTTCTTGAAAACTTGGTGTCAAAATCACCGTAACAAAATTATCTACATTTTTCATGCAGACTTTGAAAGCTAGATCCTCACAGATTCGTACAATTTTTAGAATCTTTACCAATCCATGAATTTCACGTCACTATGCTAACAGCCCCCAGAAAAATTGCTATATCACCCTCTTACTGGACTCAAACCACTTCGTTCTTTTTGATATAGATCCGTATCTAAAACATTTACAATTCTTATGCAGATCATAAAGGCCAATTCTCAAAGGAGAATTAATGACAAATTTATTTCTACAGCTCCACTTGATTCAAAGGCGATTAGAGCATCCTGTCGTATTTTAATCATATCTCGGGCTACAGGTATCGGATCACTATAAATGATATATCAAATTAAAGAGGAAAGGAAGATATAAAAACTTCATGAAGGTATCAAAATCAAATTCCCACTCCATAAATCCCAGAATTTTAAAACACTACACCAATTCACATTTCTCCTGCAACAGCTTTCACTACGTGCATTATTTTCCACTTAACTCTCTCATATAGCCATTAAATTGAATGAGACCTTAACCAAACTTCTCCTAACATATTTCTACACAACTTTGATGAAGAAACCAAAGTCCAATTCATAGCCCATTTGGCCCAAAAAAATTATTTGTGCAAGGGGCAAAAATCCCATCACAGCCCTGCACCCTTCTAGTATTTGGGCCATATCTCACTCAATTCTTGATGGATTTTTTTGTTCTTTATATGGATTTAAAGAGGACAAAAAGTGCTCCTCATTTCCAATAAAGCAAAACACACTCATGAACCTAATTAGCCATGGTCTCCACTATTCCTTCTCTTGAGTCATGATCAACAATCAGCATTTCTCCTCCTCATCTTGAAGCTTAAACAGATTCCAGCTCACCTCTTCCTCCTCTCAACCTCACGTCAACCACAACCTCTACCTCTAGCCACACAAAAAATTTGGATACCATCACCACTTACCTCCACCTTTCAAAAGCTTACACTTCTACTCTTCTTCTTACTTCTAAACCGCAACCTTCATTGTCCAACCCTCCAAGTTCTATTCTTCTTCTTATCACTTGCATGCAAAGGCTTTGAAGAGATAATCACCCCTTCTTAGAGCTCCAAAAAAACGTGAGGCTATTCTAGGCAAGTTGCTAAGTTTCCTTCTTACTTTTACTCTTAAAATACTATGGTCAAGGTGTTGTTTTTATTCCATAAAATTAATGGCATTTTCTTGATTGGATTGAAGGCTATAAATTCCAATCATCCACTCCATTGTAAGACTCCAAGGCTGTGACTCCTCTTAGGACTTATAAGGGTGAGTTTGGAAAAAAATCTCTTCATTGGTTGTTGTCCTTTAAATTTTTGAGATCAACTTCAAATCTTGATCTAATTTTTGTGATGGACCCTTGCTCTCCAAGCTTGAAACCGTGGCTGTCTTATTTTTTTCTAACCATGCATGCATTTTCTTTAGAGACCGGAAGATAAATCGGCGATCGAAGTACGTTAGGATTAATCGGAAGAAGTTTCAACAAAATCTTTGAATTTTTCTCCCCGGGCGGCAGCTACAAAATGAGGTAAAGGGGGTCTCCATCTCATTTGTTTGCAATCTTAGTTGTGTTATGATGGTGATTACGTATTTAGGAACATACATTGCAAGTTTCGTCATGATCCAACGGTCGGATTTCAAATCGTAGAAATTTTGGTAACCAACAACCCAAAACTTACGTTTTTGAAATAATTAATATTCAAAAAATATTTGGTATAACACGACGTTCGTATACCCGAAAGAATTCTCTCGCGATCGGACGTTCAAAAAGGAATTTAGCAAAAATTTAGCGTTAAGCGGGATCCGTTTCATTCGATATGGTTGTAACTAATAAATTTCTATTGTTGGAAATTATTATGTAATTTGTAGAACACTATCCGGTAAGCCCCGCCATTAGATAGTTAATTCGTCATTAATCATTATTGAATCGTTTCACAAAATATTTTGTACGATAAAAGAATTTTCAATCGTTAGTCACGAAAAAGTTTTCTAGAGTTAAAGTAAAGAAATTAGATTTTTAAAAAAGTTTCTTATGATCATATGAGTCAAAAATTGAAATGAAGAAATTTAATTTTGAGAAAATTTATTAAGGTGGTAATGAAAAGCTTGACTATTAAAGATGATTTTTTTTGGCAAGTAAATGAGTATACTTTTGTAATTAAATGACTTAACTCAAAAAAAATAGCTATGACAATATAGTTAAATAAATTGGAGATTTCTCGTTTGGGCCATGTAAAGATTTTTCTTAGAAATGAAAACAAGAAATAAATGTTAGTAGTAAAAGAGGAAAACATTAGTAATTAACTTTAGCCACCACTTTAGTGACCATTCATTTAGGAGAAGTAAGTGATAACTTTAGAGATTAAGAAAAAGGGATAGAAGCCTTTAAAGAGAACCAGATTAATAAGAATGAATCTGGAAGTAATTATTTTAGAATATCCATTAGAAGTAAAGGTAAACAAGTTACAACTTAACATATTAGCCAAGACCCTAAGGAAAAGTTCAAATAGATTGATAAGTTCTTTCTCTAAATAGAAAAGAGTAGGGACCAACATTCTTTTACTTCTTTGGGCAATGAATTAATAAGCGAATAATTTAACCATTATGATTAAAGAAAGAAACCAAAGGGAAAGTTAGTCTAGATTAAAATGGTTAACGACGAAGGCATGAAAGTTAGCTACACAAAATTTTGGAGTATGGTAAAAGAGAAAGTATTTAGGATAAATATTAACTTCCTTAAATGACTAGGATACCCTAAATTAGAGGAGTCCAACGTTCATATAGGTAAAGTAAATCACCCCAAGAGAAAAAGGATTGAATATAGTTAGAAAAAGTGGGTTGACCAATTAAGTTATTAAGGAAGAGTTATTTAATCTAGTGAAAAACTAAGTTAAAGAAAATATTATGATTATGTGCAAGGAATTAAGATAAGGTAAATACGAGATATATGATGAATTAAAAAGAGTGAAGTATGGAAGTTAAGATTTATTTAAAAATGAAGATAAAATAATAGTTACCGAAGATAATCAAAAACTAACTAAGAATTTAGCAAGGAATATCAAACAGTAAAAATCTAATGGACTAGTTTTACTTAATAAGATCATAGAGAATTATAAATGGTTCTTAATTACACTTGAAAACTTACCGAGTTGATAAGAATTTGATCCAGTACTACTAAGTGAACCAAGACAATGAGACCCCATGAATACATACGCGTTTGATATGTGGTGTACTAAGTGATTGTGTAATGGTTTCTTAAGAACAATGGATGTATGTGTGTGCTAGTTGTGCAAGGTGCATATGTGATGAAATGTGTGATGTTTGTGACAATGTGTATATGCGATGTGACGTGATGAATGGTGTAACATCCCAGATTTTAAGGAAAATAAATTTATTGGATGACGATGATTGATTGTTTATGGTCAAATAATTATGGGAGATGTTGTTAGACATTAGAGGTGAATTATCGGTAAATTAATATTTACCAGAATCAGATGAATTAACAGATGATGTGAGACCCACTTGGTCAAATTGAGTATTTGATGGGTTTAGAATGTTTAGAAAATTACTGTGGTTAAGATGGTATAGTTAGAATAATTTTTGGTGTCAAAGAAATAATTCATTGGACGCGATGTATGATAATAACCGGGGAAAATACGAACCAATTGGAATAAAAAGAAAACCAAAAATCCCATTTCTCCTCCCATTATCACCGTGATCTCTTTCTCTTTATCACTTGATTCTTTTACCCGTTGGATAATGGGGAATTATTACCCATTGGTAAAAGCAAAATGTGACATCCTTTTAACCATTGGACAATGTCCAATTTTGGTCTAATTTTTTCCTTTCTCTTCCTCATTCTCGGTACACTCTTCTCCTCCACTCTATCTTTGTCATTTTCTTCTTCTCCTCCATTCTTATTTTGCCCAAACCATGACCCACCCTCTTCTATACCCATTTTCATCAAAACTAATACAAAAGCTTAGAAATGTGAGGCATCTATAGAGCTTGGGAGCTTGCATTAGTCATCTCCCTCTTCCTCACTTCATTTTCGTTTTTGGTGGAGCTTGGATTTGAGGTAAAGATCTTTCACCTCTTCCTTATCTCATTTATGATTTTGGGGTATTGGGTTGAAGATGGAGATGTTAGAACCTTTGCATGTGGGTGAAAATAGAAACCCTAGGCTTGAATGTTTGGAAGTGAAACCCTTGATTTAGGGCTTTATGATTATGTGAGATTTAGAGGTTGATGGGGTCCTTATGATAAAATAAAATGGATTGAAGATTGATAGAGATTGTAGATGGTTGTTAGGTAATTTTGGAGAAGAAACCCTAAGTATTAGTAATTTGGGGATTTTGACCCACTTGATGATTTTGATGATTTTGGTACCTTGGAATGATGTTATACATAGAAATGAATATTTGAAGGATAGGAGTTGAATATTGACGTTGATGTTGTTGGATTTGTTTAACCCTTAAGACTTGGAGAATCTTGGCCTTGGGGGAAAGGAATTCCCGAAGCCTAACATGGGCATATGAATTTGTAGTATAGACAAGTCTAGGACTTGATCATGAGTTTAAGAGATATGATACCTTGTGACGGTTTATTGATTACATGTGTATGTGTAATTATTGATAGGATTGTATTCCAGACGATGATGCATAATAACAGAGGCAATCAGAGCATTGGGATTGCGATTCTTCTCTTGAGGTAGGAGAGGAGTTTACATTTCAAATCGCATGAGTGAATTAATTGCTAATTATGTATATGTTGAACTCATGCAATGCCTTGCCATGACTGTCTTATATGATTAATTTGATGAAGTGATGATTAATGGCTTGGCTTATGTTGATTGTTATGAAAATATATGTATATATATAATGTTGATGATAAGTGTTTGATGGTCCCTTGGTTGGACATAAAATTTGATGAGTATGAAAATCTATAAATGAATGAACAATTATAGAAGGTTATTTTGAAGAGATTGTGTAGAAAACGAAAGAAAGAGTGATGTGGATTATAGTTAAAACCTTTCCCTTGTAAAATTAAATAAGTAAGAGTGATTGATGAGTTGGAATGAGGATTTCCGAGTATGAAATGGTAGAGAGAGTTTTATATGCCTCATGTGATGTGTATGATGTATTGGTGGTGATTAAGTTGGCCTAGAATGAGATTTCGTGTGTTGGATTGTGAAAATTTTCATTGCTGCATAAGTTCTAGTAATCTCGCAGTAGCGAGATGGGATCTTGCCCAAGCGAGAGTCCCCTACTTTAGAGAATTGGCCTCTGGCCCAAATCCGCCCAGGCGAATGAGTTACTCGCCTAGGCGAGTCGAGAGAGAAAGGAGTTAGTTCTGGAATAATTCCACCGGGTGCTAGGAAGCCCCGCTCGAGTGAAAGAGAGATGAGTTGTTTTGAGACAATTATGCCGAGTGAAAAACTGAGTGAATGATGAGTCAGTTTGGGAACAATTATGCCGAGTGAAAAACCGGGCGAAAGATGAGTCGGCTTTGTAATAATTTTGCCGAGTGAAAGACCGAGTAAGAGATGAGTCGGCTTTGGATTGATTTTGCCGAGTATAAAACCGAGCGAGATGAGTCGGCTTTGGATTGATTTTGCCGAGTGTAAAACCGAGCGAGATGAGTCAGTTTTGGAATGATTTTGCCGAGTGGAAAACTGAGCGAGAGATAAGTCGGTTTTGGAATGATTTTGCCGAGTGGAAAACCGAGCGAGAGATGAGTCGGTTTGGATTGATTTTACCGAGTGGAAAACCGAGCGAGATGAGTCGGTTCTAGAATGGTTTTGCCGAGTGAGAAACCGAGTGCTGGGAAGCCTTACCGAGCGAGCGAGTGCAGAAGGTAAGGACAGCCTCTGGTCGGATTTCGCCTAAGCGAGTAGGTGCCTTGCCCAAGCGAATGCCAGTGGAATTCGTTACTGGACGTTTCTCGCCCGAGCGAGTGGTAGTTGAAGGGAGCCTCACTCGAGCGAAAGCATGGGGAATTAGTTGCTGGATAATTCTCGCTCGAGTGAGAGTGTAGTCCGCTTAAGCGAGAATCGAGTCTGATGTTTAAAGCTTCTTCGCTTAAGGAAATTGTGGGCTCGCTCCAGCACTCCATGCTGTTGTTGCCCAGGCGAGTCTGGCCTATCTCGCTCAAGCGGAGGTGAATCTCGCTTGAGCGAGTTTCCACCAGAATGGAATTTACTCAATTTTAATTGTGGCAGGCTTATGTTAGACCCCCTTCTTGGTATTATGAGATAAACATGAGACGATTATGGGGATGTATGAGGGATAATATGATGGCGATATAACATGGTGGTGATTGAGGTTGATTGGTACATGGGGACTAATTAATTGTGATGTATTTGCCACCTGAAATAGAGTAATGAAAAGGCGATAATGAGATTATGATGGCAGGATTATGAGATATCCTTGGGCGAATTTGAAATTTATGAAGGGATAAATAAATGACATAGTATGAATTATAAATAGATGAATTAGAGAAACATATGACATTGATTAATGATAAATAATGATGTTGAGCACTCTCTTGCACAAAGAGGTATATACTATTATTCATGAAATGTTGTGTACCATTGGGTGTGATACAAGTGTGATCTTGTATATGTGGATTGAATTATAATAATGAAATGTTATGAATGCCACGCGTATATATATATACATATATGTGTATGTAAGAGATGATGGTAATGAATAATGAGATGAAAATCCACTAAATGAAAGTATGATAATATTGATGAATATTGTACAATATTGTAACGCCATTATGATTGACTGTAAGTATTGACTTGCTTATATGATGTGAAATATTTGTGAAATATGTTGAGATGAAAATGTCACATTAAAACTTGAAAACAATGGCTAAGAAACCAACAATGATAAAATCCATTAAGGTGTATGGTGGTGTTGGTGATCATGATGATGATGTTTGATGAGTGGCATTTAGGATGCACAGAGATAGAATGCATTTGATTTGCATTACATTGCATCCATGGCATATGTAACATCCTAGGTTAATTTAATCGTTTTTCATAATAAATTTTTCGCGTTTAATAAAAATTTAGATCTTAATATAAAATAATATTTACTTTCCTCAATAAACAACCCACTCAGCCTTAGTGTAAAATAATATTTACTTCTTTTAGTTACATTCCAAATAATAAAATCATACTCAGTATAAACAAAACCGGTCGGAAATACATCCTTTAATAAAGTGGAGTTGAAAGCAGCAAGAGAAGAAGGAGAAGAAGAAGAGGAAGAAGACAGGGGGTCATTCGCTTAAGCGAGCGTTGACTCGCTTGAGCGAATGCCACACGTTAAACCTGACCGAGCAGGACGCACACAGGAGACTCAAGTCGGAGTTTCACTCGGCAAAAAGGGTTTCACTCGGGAAACACTTAACTTTCATTCACTCGGGCATACCACGCTTGACTCATTCCTACGCTTCACTCAGAAAGGTCTGCTCGGTCACCGCTCTCTCGGGGATAACGTAACCTCCTTCACTCGGTAAGAGTTTCTTCGGGTATCCCCGCTCGGAAAATACCCCATCCTTACTTCACTCGGGAGAAGCTCTCTCGGCCACAACTCATTCGGAAACCTTTTCACCTTCTCTCGGAAGCACTCAAATTTTCACTCGGAAACATTCTACTTTTCATCACTCAGAACATTCTCCCGGCCAATCTCACTCGGGACATTCTAACCTTCCACCCAGGGGGGTCTCTTAGTTATTCTTCACTCGAAAAAGGAACGAGGAATTCCCACAGAGATAAAACGGACACCAAACTGACTGGCCCTCGCTCGGACAGGAATAAATCCTCTCGGGCAAGATTCACCCGGTAATCGGCTTTGCTACCACAAACACATGAAAATTAATACCAATCATCTAACAACATAAATTCACATTCATTCCATTAACACATCAACTCACACTTAGTTCCACACTCGGAAGACTTATTATATATATATATATTATGCCATTTATTCAAATTCACTCGGCCTTGGCATCGACCTCCCGCTTGGCGTGACTCCCGGGCTCCGACCTCCTCCCTGTCACTGGTTACTAAATTGAAAACAACAGCAAGGGTGAGTGTTTAGCATTATAATTAATCTAGAACGGAATAAAATATGAGTATAAACTTTATCCGATTCTTTATCTTCAGATTGTACATTACACTCGCCTTTTAACTCACACTCGGCACTTTACTCACATTCGGCAATATATCCATTAACACTCGGCTTTATAGCAATTCATACTCAGCAGTGTAACAGTTCTCCTTCGACAATCTTAACAAGTAACATTCAGCAAGTAATTTCCACTCGACAAATATAACAATTTTCCACTCGGCAAATATAACAATTTTCCACTCGGCAAATATAACAATTTTCCACTCGGCAAATATATCAATTTTCCACTCGGCAAAGATATGAAATTACACTCAGTAATTACCTCAAATCATTCATCAATGACTTAAACTTTCATCCAACAATTATGACCAATTTAATACTCGGTAATCATAACAATTCATGCTCAGCAATTATAATACTTCATACTCAGCAATTATATTCAACCTCATTCAGCAAATACAACAAGTTACACTCGTCGAATACAACAGATTGGCCCTCGGCAAATACAACATCATACTCATCAATTTTCACCCGGCAGTTTACTCATTAATACTCGGCATTATGGTAATTCACACTCAGTGTTATGACAGTTCTCATTCGACAATTTTCACAAGTAACATTCGGCAAGTATAACAATTTACCACTCGGTGAATATAACAATCACTCGGGAATATGTGAAACTACACTCGGCAATCACATCAAATCACTCAGCAATTATAGCAATTCGAACTTGGCAAATGTAACCACTCATTCAGTAATTATAACAGACTGTACTCGGTAAACACATCACAACCAATAATTCATCAATTATCACAACTGACTCTCAGATAATTTTGACGCCTAGTATCCAGATACTAAAGGATCGACCTTTAGTTGGGAGTCCGACTTGACATCCCGTGAACCCGACTTGGTTCACTAAGCCTAACTTGGCTCCCCCTCAACCACTGGGTCAAAGACCTCTGGGTATCTTAACTGGTCCGACTTGACCACTGAAGCCAAAAACAGGGTAGTTCATACCGTTGGTCGTTCTCCACCACATAATCACATTCCATCATATAAACATAAACATATCATTTCGATTACCACTTGAAACTGTCAGAAACTGACCTGTGCTCACAGCGTAGGGTGACCGACTCGTCAAGCCCCTCAACATAACATACCGATTACCACAACCATCACGTATTTCATGCCATTGTAAGCCATACACACATACATGCATACACATACAACTCATCCAACATTATCTCAGCATTAGATATTTCAAGATCATGACATGATTAACTCAACCACACACCCGATCTTCAACTGATCGGTGTACACAGTCACACATGTACAAACATGGGCACGCAACAATAGTCAATAACATTTTTTTACCCTGTTCATACCGTTCAATGACTCGGATGGGAAATAAGTCCTATTCAAATTAATCATAACCTGAACACCCCCTTACCTTAGTTCCAAGCTTCTATAATCTTCTCCTAGTGTCGGTTACGCCCTCTTAGTACAGAGTTCACAGCTTCTCCTCCGAACACAGCACCATCACCTTCACTGCTGCCTATGGGTCGGAATACAAACCCGTTAGCTTCACACTCTCAGCTCTAAGAGCCTCCACCGAGCTCACACTCACCAGAGGAGTGGAGAACAGGCCCACACACAGCCATGCATAGCCACACGGTTACCCATGAAATGAAAGGGCAGGAAAATACAAATGCAGATGGGTTAGTGGACTCACCTTGAGACCACAGTCACAGAAATGGGTTTACCACTCGGTTGTGATGCAATCAGGGTCTCCCTTCAGAACATGCAATTCGCAGCGTGAGGAAGGAGAAGAGGAAGAAGACGAAGGAGGAAGAAGAGGGAACCAGATGAAGGAGAAGAGAAAGACAGTGGCCCACATGAATGCTGAATGAAAGAGAAAAGGGAAAAGAAACCTTTTATTTAAAGCCAGGGGCAACCGGTCACCTGCCCAACCGGTCATTTCTCCATTCCTTTATGATTTCCTTAATGATTTTAATTAAACCTTTCTTCTTCTAATCACACCTTTTATAATTAACCAATAATTCATAAAAATATCAATTAAATTCCTAAAAACAATTTTGAACATTTTCTACTTCACCGAATTTTTCTATAAATATCCGGGATATTACATCCACCCCCCGTAAAAAGGGATTTCGTCCCCGAAATCAATGCACCGATTGAAAGAAATTGAGGTACACCCGCCTCATATTCGATTCAAATTTCCGATTCCAATTTTCCTAGTGTAGGTTACCCCTTTCAAATTTCTCCACTTCATTCTTACTGATGGCACTTCCTTGTTCCTTATCCGTGTGGTCCGGAATTCCTCAATACTAATCGGTGTACTTCCATCGTTAGGTCCTTCAATTCAATAGAATCGCTCGGCACAATCATCGAATCACACGGAATATACACCCGGAGTTGTGACACGTGAATCACTAAATATTAATTAATGAACTGAGAAGATCCGGTCGGTAAGCAACATTACCGATTAAGCTTGTGACTCTTCAATATCCGATCTACACCCTTGGTCGGTGAAACCTTCAAGAATATCCAGTCACCCGTCTGAACTCAAGTAGTCTATGCCAGCTTCCATAGTAACTTTTCAGTCGGTCTTAAGCCATCTCATTTTCTCTCGGATCAAGACAACCTCTTCATAGCCAAGAAGTGAACACTCTTAGTCAATCAATCTATAATCACCCAGATTGCATTACACCCGGATTGGTTACGAAGTAAACCGGACACGAAATCCATGGTATTACTCTCCCATTTCCAACTCAGAAAGTGTTGTACTCCACTCGGAGATATCCCACTCGGGAATTCACTATTCAGAAATATCTTAGTCCGAGTACTCATTCAAAATCAGCTCTCCTTCACCCGAAAATACTTCTCTCAGTCATGATTCACTTGGAAATTCTCTACTCGGTGTACCTTAGCAGGAGCTCAATTCATCAAGTTTCCTTTTTAGGTCATCTCTTCTCCCCAAAATCTAACAGTAATTCATACCGACTGCCATATTACAATATTTACTTTTCTATTCTCATCATTTGTTGGTTACTAAATCTCAGTTCTATTTGTTCCTCATCTCTAATCATTCACCAACTTCAGAGATACAAATCTTATACTTCTCTTCTCTAAATACGATGATTCAAGATTGGCTAAAACACATCTGTCTCCTCGACTTCACACGACCTCAACCACTAGTGCAACTGCCTGAGGTGATCAGTCTCAAGAGTTCAACACTTCGTAGTTAATCCGAGTGAAAGTCGAGTATACGGTCCAACTATCCATATCACTGATCGGCATGCAAGCTGTTTACATCATAATCCATTTACCCATGCCTATTGGTAACTTCACAATGAATTACTGTTAAAAGGAATGCACGGTGGCCAGCCATTATGATTCCTAGGTAACATTAATATCCGTGCAAAGTCCAAACGACTAGGTAAAACTCCTCTTCATTCCTATTATTTTCCCGCTCAACCATTTTCTAATTACCTTGTCCCATGTTCTTCATGCTCCAGGTATGACCTTGGAATAAATCAGAATACCATCAATGAACGCCTTCATGAACCGACCCAAGTAATGCTGGAAGATATTATTCATATAATTCATGAACACCGCCTGAACACTCGTCATACCAACGGCATTACCACATTTCCAAAGTGGCTATAACCAGTCCTGAACATCGTTTCAGAGATATCAGAACCTTGATCCAATTTAATAATATCCTGACTGCCAATCGATCCTGGAAAGACTGAGTCACACCATAATTGATCAACCAGATCATCAATCCTCGGTATTGGGTATTATTCCCTATGGTTAGCTTATCCAATCGGTGGCGATCAATACATAACCATATACCACCATCACTCTTCTCGACTAGTAACATCGGGCACCCTTGTCGGAAGGATTGCCCTTCTATTCCGATAATCTAACATCACTTAATAGTCAGTTTATACCAAAATAACCTCTGACTCTCTCGGAGATAAGCACACCAGGGTTAGAATAAACCTTTTACTCTCATCCGATACGCTACCGTCTATTATTCATTCAACACAATTCCCATCTTTATTCAAAACAGCCCGATAGACTCAAACCATCACCATAAGTAGCTACAGTCTCACCTGCCCGACTTATGAGTTACTGCATCCGACATATGGGATGACGTCTCATTCCCATAGGGTTACAACAATTACATAGAGTCGCTACAAAAGTGTACGCCGCCACAGTACCTATGGTGTGTAGAGTCATACCGGAACAGTATACCTTACACTCTTCTTGCTCACATCGACCATACTCACTCAACTAACACTCATCCACATGAAAATTAGTGGCAATCCTCTCAAGTCTAAAATCAACATATTCATAACAACACCGTCAATATGCATCATCTAGGGTACATCACGTAATAACAATCATTAAATATCAGTTACCACTACTGTAAAATGGTATAATAGCAACAGACTTCCCACCCTCACAGGGTATATACCTCGTCGTTATACGTAATCTAGTGCAAATCACATGATGATAATCATCGAACATCAGTCACCATCACCATAAAAAGGTATAATCAACAATTGGCTTCCAGCCTTCACCGAGTAAATATCTCTTCCTTAGATCTTATTCATCACAAAACCATGGCCCTATCATAACTTTAGCACACTCGGCTACTCGACTGACAATCAGGTCATCCAGTAGAAATCCGACTAGAAGAGACAGAAACATAGCGGAAGATTCACTACCATGAGCGAACCGATCCATTTCTTGAAACTGGATCCTCATACCTTCATGACCTTTTATCTTCCGACTGAAAGGTCCTCTCTAATTGTACTTCCTTGATCAACATATCCAGGTCCACCAAAGTCGGATAATTCCGAATCTCAATCGGCATAATCACACTACGAATTCTAATTCACAATCCGCTTCATACTTGGTATATTTACTGTTCTCGGTTCCTCTCAGTGGGAAAGAGTGATAGAAGTCATGGCTCATCAAACTCAGTAGTGTGCTCGGCCATTGACACTCGGCCCTACCCCAACCTCAATTACCATTTTTCTTTCCAATTTTCTAACTATCCGAGAAGTACTTAACAAGAAACCACTCTCAAAAATTTGCCCACGCTACCGACTCACTCGTCGTCTTCATCAGTACCTTAGTCCAAGACCTTCATGCTCTAGCCTCTCCTTTATGAACAGGGGGAATTCCTTTTCAGAAACTCATCAAGAGTGGGACCTGATTCGGTCCTACTCATCAATTTAGAAAATTCTGAGAGGGAACCATCCCCTCTACCAAAACTAGTTTCCCGACCATAGAATAATTATATAATGAATAAACACTTCACCATTAACCAATACTCTACCAAGGAGTCAGATATTTACCTCACGTAAAACACAATGCCACTGGAGTGCCAAGGGAGCGATGCCAAGCTGCACAAACAACCAAAAATACAATGCAATAAAATGCAAAACACAATCACTCGGTTCGCCCATTCACTCGGCTCTAGAAAGAACTGCTCTGATACCAACTGTAACATCCTAGGTTAATTTAATCATTTTTCACAATAAATTTTTCACGTTTAATAAAAATTTAGATCTTAATATAAAATAATATTTACTTTCCTCAATAAACAACCCACTCAGCCTTGGTGTAAAATAATATTTACTTCTTTTAGTTACATTCCAAATAATAAAATCATACTCAGTATAAACAAAACCGGTCGGAAACACATCCTTTAATAAAGTGGAGTTGAAAGCAGCAGGCGAAGAAGGAGAAGAAGAAGAGGAAGAAGACAGGGGGTCATTCGCTTAAGCGAGCGCCGACTCGCTTGAGCGAATGCCACACGTTAAACCTGACCGAGCAAGACGCACACGGGAGACTCAAGTCGGAGTTTCACTCGGCAAAAAGGGTTTCACTCGGGAAACACTTAACTTTCATTCACTCGGGCATACCACGCTTGACCATTTCCTACGCTTTACTCAGAAAGGTCCGCTCGGTCACCGCTCTCTCGGGGATAATGTAACCTCCTTCACTCGGTAAGAGTTTCTCCGGGTATCCCCGCTCGGAAAATACCCCATCCTTACTTCACTCGGGAGAAGCTCTCTCGGCCACAACTCATTCGGAAACCTTTTCACCTTCTCTCGGAAGCACTCAAATTTTCACTCGGAAACATTCTACTTTTCATCACTCGGAACATTCTCCCGGCCAATCTCACTCGGGACATTCTAACCTTCCACCCAGGAGGGGGTCTCTCAGTTATTCTTCACTCGAAAAAGGAACGAGGAATTCCCACAGAGATAAAATGGACACCAAACCGACTGGCCCTCGCTCGGACAGGAATAAATCCTCTCGGGCAAGATTCGCCCGGTAATCGGCTTTGCTACCACAAACACATGAAAATTAATACCAATCATCTAACAACAAAAGTTCACATTCATTCCATTAACACATCAACTCACACTTAGTTCCACACTCGGAAGACTTATTATATATATATATATTATGCCATTTATTCAAATTCACTCGGCCTTGGCATCGACCTCCCGCTTGGCGTGACTCCCGGGCTCCGACCTCCTCCCTCTCACTGGTTACTAAATTGAAAACAACAACAAGGGTGACTGTTTAGCATTATAATTAATCTAGAACGGAATGAAATATGAGTATAAACTCTATCCGATTCTTTATCTTCAGATTGTACATTACACTCGCCTTTTAACTCACACTCAGCACTTTACTCACATTCGGCAATATATTCATTAACACTCGGCTTTATAGTAATTCATACTCAGCAGTGTAACAGTTCTCCTTCGACAATCTTAACATGTAACATTCAGCAAGTAATTTCCACTCGGCAAATATAACAATTTTCCACTCGGCAAATATAACAATTTTCCACTCGACAAATATAACAATTTTCCACTCGGAAAATATATCAATTTTCCACTAGGCAAAGATATGAAATTACACTCAGCAATTACCTCAAATCGTTCATCAATGACTTAAACTTTCATCCAACAATTATGACCAATTTAACACTCAGTAATCATGACAATTCATGCTCAGCAATTATAAGACTTCATACTCGGCAATTATATTCAACCTCATTCAGCAAATACAATAAGTTACACTCGTCAAATACAACAGATTGGCCCTTGGCAAATACAACATCATACTCATCAATTTTCACCCGGCAGTTTACTCATTAATACTCGGCATTATGGTAATTCACACTCAGTGTTATGACAGTTCTCATTCGACAATTTTCACAAGTAACATTCGGCAAGTATAACAATTTACCACTCGGTGAATATAACAATCACTCGGGAATATGTGAAACTACACTCGGCAATCACATCAAATCACTCAATAATTATAGCAATTCGAACTTGGCAAATGTAACCACTCGTTCAGCAATTATAACAGACTGCACTCGGCAAACACATCACAACCAATAATTCATCAATTATCACAACTGACTCTCAGATAATTTTGACGCCTAGTATCCAGATACTAAAGGATCGACCTTCAGCTGGGAGTCTGACGTGACATCCTGTGAACCCGACTTAGTTCACTGAGCCCGACTTGGTTCCCCCTCAACCACTGGGTCAAAGACCTCTGGGTAGCTTAACTGGGTCCGACTTGACCACTGAAGCCAAAAACAGGGTAGTTCATACCGTTGGTCGTTCTCCACCACATAATCACATTCTATCATATAAACATAAACATATCATTCTGATTAGCACTTGCAACTGTCAAAAACTGACCTGTGCTCACAGCGTAGGGCGACCGACTCGTCAAGCCCCTCAACATAACATACTGACTACCACAACTATCACGTATTTCATGCCATTGTAAGCCATACACACATACATGTATACACATACAACTCATCCAACATTATCTCAGCATTAAATATTTCAAGCTCATGACATGATTAACTCAACCACACACCCGATCTTCAACTGATCGGTGTACACAGTCACACATGTACAAACATGGGCACGCAACAATAGTCAATAACATTTTCTTACCCTGTTCATACCGTTCAATGACTCGGATGGGAAATAAGTCCTATTCAAATTAATCATAACCCGAACACCCCCTTACCTTAGTTCCAAGCTTCTATAATCTGCTCCTAGTGTCGGTTACGCCCTCTTAGTACAGGGTTCACAGCTTCTCCTCCGAACACAGCACCAGCACCTTCACTGCTACCTATGGGTCGGAATACAAACCCGTTAGCTTCACACTCTCAGCTCTAAGAGCCTCCACCGAGCTCACACTCACCAGAGGAATGGAGAATAGGCCCACACACAGCCATTCATAGCCACACGGTTACCCATAAAATGAAAGGGCAGGAAAATACAAATGCAGACGGGTTAGTGGACTCACCTTGAGACCACAGTCACAGAAATGGGTTTACCACTCGGTTGTGATGCAATCAGGGTCTCCCTTCAGAACATGCAATTCGTAGCGTGAGGAAGGAGAAGAGGAAGAAGATGAAGAAGGAAGAAGAGGGAACCAGATAAAGGAGAAGAGAGAGATAGTGGCCCATGTGAATGCTGAATAAAAGAGAAAAGGGAAAAAAACCTTTTATTTAAAGCTAGGGGCAACCGGTCACCTGCCCAGCCGGTCATTTCTTCATTCCTTTATGATTTCCTTAATGATTTTAATTGAACCTCTCTTCTTCTAATCACACCTTTTATAATTAACCAATAATTGATAAAAATATCAATTAAATTCCTAAAAACAATTTTTAACATTTTCTACTTCATCGAATTTTTCTATAAATATCTGGGATGTTATAACATATCATAGCCACCGATGTTGGAATGTTAGGGGAGTTCCCTTGGCCGACCCAGTGGGAGGGTGGCTCAGTGCATGAACAATTTGTTGTATCCCTTGTGACTCGATGTGTAAGTCACGAAGCCGCCCATGTATTGCTACGGGGAGCTACATGTGGCCGACCCTTGTGGGGGGTGGCTCTTGATGAGCAGGTGACCCCGGTGGTCCTTGGGATCACAGCCGCCATGATTTGGTATCTGGCCGGCCCGCAACACCATATGTTGAATATGTCATTTACCGTGGTCATGGTGAAAATGACCAGGTGTTGCAAGATGGGCGATGCGGTTTGGTACCAGTAAAAATATAGTGAATATGCATGCAATATGATATATGTGTACACATTTTACTACTGCAGTAGGGGCATGGTGTGTAATCATGCTTGAACCCACAATTTGGTGTTTATTCCCACAGTCGGATCCGCACTTGTTGACTATTCCATTATGCATGTGCATTAGCCATAAGAGCATTTGCATATAGCATGGAGATATGCCAGAATATGATGATGATTGAGATGGTGGTATGGCGTTGATGAGATGGGTAATTAATATACCGAAAGACCACATAAAAGTAATAAATGATATGAATATACGGAATGATGTTAATGTTGGTGTATGCACTATGAGCTTTTATGCTTTTTCATTTGTATCATTTTTCTGCTTATCAATAAAATAAATATTTCAGTTTAAAATTGGTTTAAAACGTATTTATCCTTGGAGTAATAGGTCATATAAAAGTTATTCCTAAAATGTCCCTAGTCAAGTATTTACATAGGGACATGTAAATACACTGAGACTAGTGTTCGAGTGTACTGATGACCTGATCTCACAGATCATAGATATAGATGATATCAAGTCTTCACACGGGTACACATTAAGAGTAATGATGTACTGGACAGACCCACCATGAGAACGTTGCATGGATCGTTACATGATTGTCATAAACGATTCTCAATGTGATAATGGTATATGTAGTCCTTCGACCTGAACTCACTACGATTCCTACATGAGGAGTTTATTGTTTTAATACAATTAAACGTCTTCTATAACAAGAGGACTATAAAGGTTGTGATTAGGCAATGAATAAATTATGCAGAGGGATGTGAGTGATGTAGATGGGATTTGTCTCTCCTATGTGACAAAAGTGATATCTATAAGCCACTTGATGGAGTAAGACTAAGAAAACGCATGGCCATGCTAGAAAGAATAAATATTAGATATTTATTTGGATCCAGTCTACTCCGGTATCAAGTAAAATAAATTGGGCCGTACAAGGATGACGCGACCATGCCTTGGGCCCAATTAGGATATCGTGACAAAAGGAACAAACATATTAAATAATTATCACTTATAGGTTATGTTGATAATATTCAGACATAATGATGCATTGCTAGATGCCGCTCTTATTTTATATTAATAATAAAATAATTTATTATTAATATGACCGGGTATTTTACCTGTAGGGTCACACACATAGAGTAAGCCCATCAGAAAATGTTGTCTTATTTTAGTTGGACTAAAATAAAGCTATTAGGCCTAACTCATTTGGAATGAGTAAGGAGCCTACCTTTTAGAGAGAACAAATTAGGTCAAACCTAAGCCTATAAATAGAGCATAAGATGCTTATAGGCGGTTCACTCAAGTGAGACACAAATTCGTAAAAGTTGCAAGAGCTACATGCTGTCAAACTAGCAGTTGGCAAGTGTTGCAATTCTGATGGGAGTGCTCGTGTGGACTCCTAAAGGATAAGGCTACGACTGCTTCGATGTTCTTCAAAAGGTAATCCAAAATGAATTTTTTGTGTTTGTTTTGTGCTTTGAAACACGGAACTTTTCAAATCCTATGGAATCCCTTTTTTTCCACTGCTCATGTTTAGGGATTGCCTAATAGTTAAATATGACGATATGTACGTTATGGCCCAATGTAATGAAGGGCGTATTTGTTTATGATTGATAATGATGATGTTAGCCCGTGGTGGCTTTGATGAAAGACCAGAATGGTCTATGTTGACGATGTGTTGGCCCATTGTGGCGATGTGATAGATATGTGTTGGCCCATTGTGGCGGTGTGATGGATGTGTATATGCTTGCTTTGCTATGATTTGATGAATATGTATGAAATAGATATATATCGTTGAATTACTAATCCATGATGATCGTTGATGTGTTTAGCAAAGCATACATGATGTTGATATGCATATGCACATAATTTCAATTGTATTCATATCGTCATTTGAAATGTATAACTCACTCTCCCATGTGGTCTACTTTTTAGTATTGATGCAGGAAAACCATGGGATGAGAACGTTTATGAAGTAAAGCTTTTGGGAAGGTAAATAGTTGTAATGGAATGCCTTGGCCGGCAGCGATTGTAATTTATTAAGTTGTGAATGAATGTATGTTATAGTGCTGATATTTCATGATATTTTTAGATGTATTATGACTAATGACTTAATTGGATATAGTATTGGTATTTGGAAGTATATGGACTCTCACCCGCTTGACGAATGTATAAATGTTGATGACATATGTCTTGAGGTTGAATTGAATATGAATGTTGGAGATGTAGGTTGCATACCATATAGATATATACATACATATATCTTAGGCATTGCATGCTTTGTCGAGCCTTTTCTCATATCTTCATATATGGGACTAGGCGTGTGCCCGGTATACACATTTTTCTTCCACTATAAAACTCTATTATTTTGTATACCGTGATGGGCCACTATTTATCGATCCAGTTATAGGGTATTAAATCTCACTCTTTGGTTTTCTGTGATTCGAGTTTTGATGTGATCGTGATAGTATTTTGAAAACATTTCGAACGCGAAAAATTTACTCGTGTTTTTATTATTTAATTATGACGATTACATCGGGATTCGAGTACAGAAAATCAGGGGTGTTATAAATGGCACTGGTATGATGCTATTGTACACTTGTTGATGTGGTATGGTTGTGAACATTGAATGATGCATGGATAACTAGATGAGGAATTTATAAATAAAGGATTTGAAAAATGGTATCGGTAGAGGTCCCGGAATAGTTAAATATGAAAGTATTTGAGACTCGAATCCGAGATGAAATGTGGGCGTTGAAGCGCCAAAGTACCCAAAATTGTTGAGAAAGTGTAAAACCTCACTTCATTCCTAAGTGTCGAGAACGTTACTATAATAAAGAAAATGAGAAGACTTGGTTACACTGAGTAAAGAAAAGGACTCGACATTAGGAATGGAGGGGAGTCATTTGGGGGACCCTACCGAGGACCATTGAATAAAAATAAATTATTGAATTGTGCATCATGAATTGGAGTTGAGGAGGGATGTTGGAATGATCCCCTAGAGCATACAGTGATGGGTACGCTGAAGAATCTGCCGCTCCTCGATACCCGAGGGCAGTCTAGGGAGTATCACCGGAGGTAGGAATTCCAAGTGGCATCAGATTCGCACCCGTCGCCGGATAGCCTGTAGCAAACTCTGGTGTACTCCGACAAGAGGCGGGATTTTCTATGACCGTGGAGTTCTCGTTCTATGGTGATGTGTGATATGTATGATTGGTCATTTTGATGTTGGGACTGAGAGTCCTTACCCATTTGTAAAAACCAGAACGAGGAGAGCTCTGGTCACTCTAGTTGGGGAGGGGAGATAAGGGTGGCGATGTTGTCCACATGGATATTGTATATGAGATTGTTGAGGAGGAGATGGGCCCACATGCATCAAGATGACTAATAAAAGATTTGAATAACGAAATGAATTCATGCATTGCATTACTGTGTTGAAGTTGTGATTGCTTGTTATTTAAATATGATCTTTTAGATATTAGTAACCCTGAGAGGTGACTGGGAAGATGGGAATGTTCAGCTAAGATGAAGAGTGGGGAGATAACTTAGAGTGTATTTTAGGAATCCCAAAGAGAGCGGGTGGGACTCGATCTTGAATTGTTTGTGTTGTATATGGGCAGGTGTTGATGAGACACCTTCCCGATTATTATGGGGGTGAAGACTTACCTTTACAGCTATTTTTCCAGACTTCCAGGTTGGACCATACACCGCAGAGGATCGTACAGACTGCGTATCAAAGATCATGTGAGCTCTTATTGGATCGAGGACAAGAAGATTAGGATAGATTATTTTATTTTCATTTATGAGAGCCTGTGTGCTCCTTCACTTACAGTATGTACAGTTACTGTTACGACCATGTATTATATAGGATATGTTGTATATAAGGAGTGTCTGTTCCACCAAGTTTCTTTATACAAAAAAAAAACTTCTACATTTTTCTAAAACTCGTAACCTCTCAGTTGACCAGGATAATCTAGTGGAAGGAATTGTCCTAGTTAATCGAGGGTGTTACATTGGTGGTATCAGAGCATAGTCAGTTCAACAGGCTTGCGGTATGGTTTGCTCTACCCCGCTGTACTCTAAAAGTTGTGTTTGATAGTCTCTAGGACTTGTTTGGTAGGAACTACTTGATTAAAACTCAAGTAGTTGAAGCATCAAATGAGAATGCAAAGGGTCAATGATCCGAAGTTGCCTTGGTGCTTATGATAACCGAGATGAATTTCGGGGGCGAAATTCCTAAAAGGTGGGGAGAGTGTAACAGTGATAAATCAATTTTAATACACTTCTTATAGTTTTACACTTGGGGTTTATTATATAACTACTATGTTTAATAATAGTATTTTAATTAAGTTTTATGTTGTTTAGTTAAATTGAAGTATTATGTATATATGTTTCAATTTTCGTTTTTTGTATGTATCTTGAGTATCTTGCCTTATTTTGGCCATAACTTGGGCTTTTGTGATCCAAATGGGCTAATATTGGAACCCATGAAAAGCTAAGACAGAGGGATACATCATGATGATCAAATTTGGTTATTTTGCATCTGAAAAAAATAAAGAAATGGAGCTTGAATCAATCAGCCCTCATGTGTCCCACCAGCATTGACATAGTTCACCCAAATACACATATCTAGAGCTCTAGATGTCCAAATGACCTCATTCTTACGCCAAATTCTCAATAAGACAGAGATCTAAAACTTTCATGTTGAAGGTTTTTCCAAATTCGGCCATATAGAAGGTCATATTGGACTCGCAATGTGGAGAAGATAAAGAGGAGAATGAATTTCAACACCTACCATTATCTTCTTTTGAATTATTGTAATTTCAAGCCCAGCAATGTTGAAAAAATGCATTAATAATCAGAAAATGAATGTATAGTATCATCATATCTTGCCTATAAATAGATGCTTGAAGTTGTAAGGAAGATACACAAGAAATACATAAGAAATACATGCTTTAGTTTTCATTACAATTCTATATCTTCGCTTTAGCTTCTTAAGTTTTAGTTCATTCTTTTTCTTTATCTCCTTGTTCTATATTCCACCCTTCAAGTTATGGTTTTCATTTCCCTTCCTCAATACCAAGTAAGTTAATTTTATTATTTGTTATTTACTTTTATAATCAAAGTTTTAGTAAATTTAATATTAGCTTTCATTGTTAAAAATTATCATGGAAGCTTAATCTTTTAAAATCAACTCAAGGAATTTAATTTTTCTTTATGTTAACTTTGAGTTCTTGCTCTTAATATTTTGATTGAAGATAATTACTTTTCTTTGTTTCTCAAGCACTTGTGATGGTAGATTATTTAAGTGTATAATCGATTGGTATATAATTAAACAATCTATAATCTAAACTGATGTTGGTTGGTTAATCAATAATCAATTTGAGAACAAAGATTAAGTTACTAAATAAGAGATTTCTATTTAGTTTCTTAACTCAATCAAATTATGGTTTTAAAGTTATTTTAGTAATTAATAAGAATATATCAATTGATTATTCTTATTAGTTCATTAATTCAATTCTAGAAAATTTTCTAGAATATAATCATTTAGGGATTCCAAATGATTCAAGATTGAGAAATTAATTATATTTAATCATATTTATGATCAATGATTAGTTAACTAAAGATTTATTAACTCCTTGGGTTGGTTGTTTCTAAATTTGATTATTCTTACTCATAAATTTACTTTTTGCACTATCATATAATCACTTAATTTTCCTTTCAAGCTCAACACAAACCCCCCCTTTATTATAACTAAATTGAGTGTAACTAATTGAACTAAGGTCCTCGAGAGATGACTAAGATTGTTCACCTTATACTATATTAATTTAACTTTTTATTTGACCCGACAACGACAGCGTGTCAAATTTGGCGCCGTTACCGGGGACCTTTGGTCCTAATTATTTACATTCAATTATCTAATATATTTTACATTCTTTTGTAGGTGTATTGAAGATATTCAGGTTTGGTTGAATGTGAGCATATAAAAAATAAAAAAAAAATCCACTTTATTATATTCTTATTCATTTTCTAGTAATCTCATTTTCAACCATTGAAAAAAATTATAAATATAAAAAATCTTTAAATTTTTAAATATATGTTCTAAGCATTTCATAATTAAAATGATAACTTTTTCCTTTTATTACATAGTTGTAGTATTTTGTTACAATATATGTAGATGTATTGTGCATGACTAGATCTAATCCCAAACCACTATATTCTTTTGATCCTGAAATAGATAGAACATTTCATCAATTAGTTAGATCATCTAAGAAACTATTAGACAATAATAATAATAATAATAATAATAATAATAATAATAATAATAATAATAATAATATTCTAGCTAATAGCATAAATAGTGAAACTAAACCTTCAACTTCTGAGTATTTGCATAACATGGCTGAAAAGACATTAAAAGAACTAGCTACACTAATCAAACATCATGCATCTTATATCCTGAGGAAGATGTTCCTTTTGTGCTTAAAACTGGTTTAGTTCATTTGTTATCAAAGTTTCATGGTCGTGCAGGTGAAGATCCTCATAAACACTTAAAAGCATTTCATATCCTTTGCTCTACCATGAAACCTGAAGGGGTTTCAGAAGAACATGTAAAACTTAAAGCTTTTCCTTTCTCCCTAGCAGATATCGTTGAGGATTGGTTATTTTACCTTCCTCCTGGCTCTATTACAAGTTGGGATGACCTAAAGAAAATGTTTCTTGAAAAAATTTTCCCCGCTTCAAGAACTTCCTCAATTAGAAATGAAATATGTGGCATCCGGCAACATGACCGGGAAAATCTTTATGAATACTGGGAAAGATTTAAAAGATTGTGTGCTAGTTGTCCCCATCACCAAATTACGGATCAACTTCTCATACAATATTTCTATGAAGGTATTAATCCAATGGATAGAACTTTGGTTGATGCAACTAGTGGTGGTGCTTTGCAAAATAAAACTACAAATGCAGCAAAAACTTTAATTGAGAACATGGCTGCTAATGCTCAACAACATGCCACTAGAAATAATTCTATAGTAATTAGAGGAGTCCATGAAATTGAAACTACTAATGATGGAGATAAAAAATGGGAAAGTAAATTTGCTGAACTAGCAACACTTATGAAAAATATTATTGTGTCTCAAAAACAACAACCTGTAACCCCTGCTAAGGTATGTTCTATCTGTACTTCATCAGATCATTATACCGATTGTTGTCCTTCACTGCAGGAAGCTAAAATTCCTGATGAAAATCCTTAAGTATGTGCTGCCAACTTATACAATAACAGACTGCCACAACAACAACATAATAATTATGATCTTTCTTCTAACATATATAATCCTGGTTGGAGGAATCACCCTAATTTAAGATGGGGTAATTCTTCACAACAACCTCATGCACCTTTTCAGGAAAATACTGGACCAAGCAGACCTTATCAACCTCCTCATGTACAACAACAAGCTACACAAATAGCTGCACCTTCTACTGAGAAATCAAATTTAGAGGAATTGATAAAGCAAATGTCAGTAGAAAATCTGAACTTCCAAAAAAGAACTGAGACTACAATTCAGACTCTTGAAAATCAGATTAGTCAATTAGCTACATCTTTAAACCATTTGCAGTCTCAAGGTTCAGATAAGTTACCCGCTCAGACAATTGTCAATCCTAAAAATGTAAGTGCAATTACTTTAAGATCTGGTAAAGCTATCCATGGACCAGAAAAACAACAACAAACTAAAAATACTATTGTCACAGAAAAACATGCAGAAGAAGTTTTAGATAGTTCAAGTAATAATAGTAATAATAGTAATGATATATCTCTCACAAATCCTCCTTCTGCAGCTGGTCCTGATAAGCAACATATCCCTCTTCTATTTCCACAAAGACAAAAATCTATACAAAATAAGAAAATGGATGAGGAGATCTTGGAAACATTTAGAAAAGTAGAGGTAAATATACCTTTATTAGAAGCCATGAAGCAAATCCCAAGATATGCCAAATTCCTTAAAGAACTATGCACTAATAAAAGAAGACTAAAAGGCAATGAAAGGATTAATATAAGTAGAAATGTGTCTGCATTAATTGAGAAACCTTTGTCACATATACCAAAAAAATGTAAAGACCCTGGGACATTTACCATTCCATGCATAATAAGCAATAACAAATTTGAAAATGCCATGCTAGACTTAGGTGCATCTATTAATGTTATGCCTATGACTGTATTTACTTCACTTTCCCTTGGACCTTTGCAAACTATAGGTGTGGTTATACAATTAGCAAATCGAAGCTCTGCACATCCTGCAGGAATTGTAACACCTTATTTCTTTGCAACTAATAAATTCCAGAAATATGAGAAAATTTTTCACAAAAACAGTCACGTATTATTCGATATAGAGGGAAGCAGGCAAGGGAAGAATGAAGAGCATTCACACGCATTTAGCAACCTACAGAGAAGCTAAAACTGGGGCCGACTCAATGGGTTTATCGTAACACACCAGCACCAGGGCGGATTACACAACACCATTTGTTCGCTTAGACGGGGTCTGACACCGTCTAGGCGGAGTAAGGTAATGCAGCAGCGGACAGAGGGAATTTCACAAGGAAGCTTTCCTTCGAATAACACCGGTCACTCAATAGGAGGAAATAGCTAAGGGAAAGATGTTAATACATTCACACGCGTAGCATTTGGTAGAAGGGCGGAGTTCGAATCATCCTACTTGGCTAGGCGGGGTATGTGTGTCCTGGGCGGATTTCATGGCGAAGGTGACCCGCTCAATCGCTGTCTCACACCGCCTAAACGATGTGTGACAATGCAACATCAGATGAGAAACTCTTCAAGTAAACCTTACATTAGCGTCTATTCGCTCCTACGGGCGGATCCTTTCTTAGAGAACGCTGGACGTTCAGCTTCAGAGGACAGGGAAGAAGAAGAGAGATATACATATGCAGGATTAATTTGTGAAGAAAAGAGGAAGTGATTACACCGCCGTCCAGTTCGGCAAGGCACAACAACACCTGGATGGACTACATCACAACATTCACTTACTCAGACGATGTCCAACACCGCCCTGCGCGACAGAATAATGCGACAAGGAGGAGGAAGGTACATAGGCGAAGTCTCAAGTTGATATCTGCTTGCTTCAGCATGGTCCCACGCGCTTGAGCGAACCATCCTAGTTACTTGGGCAAGGTATGACACCGCCTAAACGAGGTCAGCACAACGCCTCTCCACACAAACACAAGGTAATTCCTCAATCGGATATGGACAAGGGTTCACTAGGTAAATCCTCACGCTCGCAGTTTGCTCAGAAAAATGGGAAGTTACAAGGTACGTATGCGGTAGTAGGTTGTGGGGGAAGGAAGGGCCGAACCTATTCCACCAAACTCAACTATTTATGACGACGCCCGGGCGGGCTCAACTACAACGCCCAAAACAGGGGTCAACGCCGGGGTCTGGATTGCATTAGCATCACAACGGATAGGAAAGGATAATGGGCGGTATCTCACTCTGATAATTACTCGCTTCAGCGCGAGTCCTCACGCTTGGGCGAATTGCTCCCATACTTCGGGCGGGGTACGACTCCGCCCTACGTATCCGACATAAGTCTTCCTAGAGACAACTCATAATTCACTTAGACTTGGCTATAACCTGCTAAATCATGCCGTCCCTGCGTATTCAATAAAGCACAAGCATGAAACAAGGTAGCACATAGCATGTCACACACGAAACCATACATCCATATATATATAATAATAAGAGCATACGTCAATATTTACAAACACAAAATCGGATTTCTCCTTGTCAATAAGGTTCTATTTATCCCAAAACACTAACATCCGACATGAACCAGTCAGGACTTAATCTAACATCATATTAATTAAGCCTTCCAAATGCATCAGCACTTCACCCAGCGTTCCAGCTCTGCTTCTGGTCCTCATCACGAGAGACATTCACTGAAAAATGGCCACTGCAGGGGTGAGCATCTAAAATTTTAAATGATAGATACTGACTCAGGTTATCTGCCAATTACACAACAATATATATATGTACAACATGATAAAAAATCAATTTCAACAACATTAATAGTAGTAGTAATATTAACAATGATAAGCACAGAAGATTTCACTTGGTTCCGCATCGTGTGTATCGGTCCGACGTTGCAACGTAGGCATCACAACCTTTTTTATACATAGCTCACAGCTATCAGATCAGCTCACAGCTGCTTGGCCGTTTTACAGGTACCCAACCGTTTGTCCACAGGTGACACCAACGCTCACAGCGCCAACGGCGGTGTTCACAGACAGCCCGAGTCCACTCAAGGGCTACCTTGAGTCACACTCAAGGATTTTACAGCATCACACGCTGGATGACCGGAGGTAGTGTCACACACTACGTGCTCACAGCACAACGCATCACATGCGCTACACGCGGATTCGACGCACAACATTCATTTCATGCATGCATTCTCGCATTCAAGCACACACACATACCATGCAATCCGTAGTACACATTATCCGGACTCAATATATATATAGCTGCCATGCAATCAGTTATCATTCCATATCCAGATATCCACAATATTTCGTTCGACCAAGACATGCAATCAGTTTATAGCTTCATTCAACACATGTATCATTCTAAAAATCACAACCTATCATGCAATCGATGTAAGACAGTATCAGAATTCATCTAAAGAAGGCATTTCCTACACGCAACAATTTATTATAGCAGACGTATCAACATATGCATTCCTATAACTTGGGTAGCTTCAGTCAGACATTCATATCAACACAACTCAACATGCAAACTGAGATCCTGCAACACATACATCTGTGAGAAAGGTGTTAACATGCAATCACTCATTTCTCACTCGTCATGAAACCAAACTATACACACTCACATGCAACGCAATACACCATCAGAGCATGGATATAGCAAGCATCCGCACTCGAAACCTGTTCATAACCCATGCATTTAAGATAGAAGATACTCCCCCTACCAATTACGAAACTCCGAGGGATTTCTTCCTGCTTGGGTGGTGGTTCTCCTCTCTGCTGCTTCACTCATCGATCGTCTTCTCAAGTGTGGGGAGTTCCACTCCACTGTAGCACCGTCACCTTGGTTCTCGAAGCAGGGGATGGACTGGAGAGCGCAGAAGGCAAGAGAGAAAACAAGAGGAATGAAGAGAGTTCGTGGAATTCTTTGTGTGAAGAGCATGGCCTCACCTGCATAAATACCCACATGGAGTGCAGTATGGTGGGATGGGGAAACGTGATAATCCTGCCCATGTCACCATGCTTCCACATTAATCATCCTGTTACTCTTAGTTAATTAAATTAAGGGAGGTGTTGACTTGTTGACTTGTTATTTAACTCAGTTGCTTTTAATTAAAATGGGGATGTTACAGTTCTCCCCCACTTGAAAAGAATTTCGTCACCGAAATTCAGTTGGTAATTCATGTGAAGCTTTGGTTGGTAACTCACCTAAATGAACAACTCGGGGTACTGCTGTCTTATGGCATCTTCGCGTTCCCACGTGCAGGAGGTGGTCTTGCCTTGCTGCCACTCCACCTTAACTAGCCTTACGTTCTTGTTTCTTAAGCGTTTTACCGATCGGTCCACGATTCCAATCGGTGTAGTCACAGTGGTCAGGTCTTCTTTGATCTCTACTTCATCGTCAGGCATCGTGTGGCTGGGGTCATGTAAATACTTTCTTAGTTGGGACACATGAAATACGTCGTGCAATCGGGACAAGTGGGTTGGTAATGCGATGCGGTATGCTACGGGGCCGATCCGTTCTAACACCTCGTAAGGTCCAATGTATCGAGGGCTTAACTTCCCACTTTTTAAGGCTCGTCCAACTCCTTTACTTGGAGAGGTTCTCAGAAACACTCGATCTCCGACTGAAAATTCCAATGGCTTGATACGCTTGTCATGGTAGCTCTTCTGCCTGTCTTGTGATGCTTTCATCTTCTCCCTTATCACTCGGATCTGTTCTGTGGTTTGCTTCACGATGTCTGGTCCCAATAGTAGACTTTCACCTGTTTCTGACCAGCAGAGTGGGGTTCGGCATCTACGCCCATATAATGCCTCGTAAGGTGCCATGCCAATGCTGTGATGATGGCTGTTGTTGTACGTAAACTCGATCAAGGGAAGGTACTGCTCCCAGTCCCCACCATGCTCTAATACACACGCTCTCAATAAGTCTTCTAGACTCTGGATTGTTCGCTCGGATTGTCCATCCAATTGGGGGTGGTAGGCAGAACTAAGCCAAAGCTTCGTCCCCAATTCTTGATGCAGGCTGGTCCAGAACGTGGACGTAAACCTACGGTCCCTATCTGATACGATGGAAGTAGGTATGCCATGCAGTCGGATAACTTATTGAATGTAAATCCTAGCCAACTTATGCAATGGGTACTTCATATTTACAGGTAAGAAGTGTGCACTCTTCGTCAATCGGTCAACAATGACCCAAATTGCATCATGGCCCGCTCGGTTTTTGGGTAATCCCATGATTAAATCCATCGCAATCAAGTCCCATTTCCATACGGGGATCTCTAGAGGTTGCATTGCACCGTACGGTTTTTGGTGCTCTACCTTCGATTTCTGACAAGTGATACACCAGGCCACGTACTCTGCCACATCCTTCTTTAGTCCGGGCCACCAGAACCGTTTCCTCAAGTCGTGGTACATTTTCGTGGTTCCTGGGTGAATGCTGAGTAGGCTTTTGTGGGCTTCATCAAGCACCATTCTTCTCAATCTTCCTTCACTTGGTATGTATATTCTGTCTCTCACCCGGAAGATCCCATCTGACCCCTCGGTCAAGGATAAATCCTTTCCTTTGGCCTGAATTTCCTTCATTTCAGCTAGGTAAGAGTCCGCCTGTTGCTGCTCGTACACGGATTTTAAGAATTCATTGGCAATCCTCAACGTACCTATTGTCATTTTCTGAGAGGAAGGGGTGTCAACATGCAAGTTCATGTCTCGGAACCGCTCCAACAACTCTATTTCTTTTGCCATCATGGCTGCCATGTGGAGGGATTTTCGACTCAATGCGTCGGCCACGACGTTTGCCTTACCTGGGTGGTATTTTAACTCGAAATCATAGTCTTTTAAAAACTCAATCCATCTTCTCTGCCTCATGTTCAGCTCCTTTTGGTCGAATAGGTATTTGAGGCTCTTATGATCGCTGTACACTTCAAATTTGGATCCGTACAAGTAATGCCTCCAGATTTTCAATGCAAAAACTACTGCTGCCAGCTCCAAGTCATGGGTCGGATAATGTTGCTTGTGGGGTCTCAATTGTCGAGAGGCATATGCTATCACTCGATCTTTCTGCATGAGTACACACCCTAATCCGAGTCCGGACGCGTCACAATAGACCATGAAGCTTTCTTGTAACTCAGGTAATGCCAACACCGGAGCAGTCGTCAACTTATTCTTCAGCTCTTGGAAGCTGTTCTCACACTCGGGACTCCACACGAAAGGAACATTTTTCCTAGTCAATTTAGTCAGGGGTAATGCTAATTTAGAAAAACCTTCAATGAACCTCCTATAGTAACCTGCCAAGCCCATAAAACTTCTTATTTCCGAGACCGACCTGGGCCTCTCCCATGCTATTACAGCAGCTACCTTCGTAGGATCCACCGAGACGCCTCGCTCGGAGATCACATGCCCGAGGAAATGGATCTCATCCATCCAGAATTCGCACTTCGAGAGCTTTGCAAAGAATTGTTTCTCCTTCAACACTTGGAGTACCGCTCTGAGATGTCCTTCATGCTCCTCAGACGTCTTAGAGTAAATTAGAATGTCATCGATGAAGACAACAACAAACCGATCTAAGAAGGAGTGGAATATGCTGTTCATGTAATTCATGAAAACAGCAGGGGCGTTGGTCACACCGAACGGTATCACTACATACTCGTAGTGACCATACCGAGTCCTAAAGGCAGTTTTAGGAATGTCTGAGTCCTTCACTCGGATTTGGTGATATCCCGATCGTAGATCAATTTTCGAGAAGACTGAGGCTCCACGCAGCTGATCAATTAAACCATCAATTCTAGGCAGTGGGTATCGATTCTTGATTGTGAGTTTATTAAGCTGTCAATAATCTATACAAAGTCTCATGCTGCCATCCTTCTTCTTAACAAGTAGCACAGGTGCGCCCCATGGTGACACACTTGGTCTAATGAACTGCTTCTCAAGTAACTCATCCACTTGTTTCTTCAACTCTGCCAATTCAGTTGAGGACATTCTGTAGGGTGCACTGGAGACCGGTTCGGCTCCAGGGATCAAGTCTATAGAGAATTCAACTTCTCTATTGGGAGGTACACTCGGAACGTCTTCTGGGAACACTTCTGGGAATTCGCAGACAACCGGAATTTCGTTCACTAGGGTCTCACTGTCATCTTTGGTTAGACAAAGCATCATAAATAGTTGGGTTATATCTGGTGCTGTGTCATTCACAGTGGGCTGTTTTGGAAAAACTATCTCTCAGTTTCTACAATCTACTAATACCTTATTGGCTGAAAGCCAATCTATTCCGAGTACGATGTCCAGACCCTTTAAGGGCATGCAAATCAGATCGAAGGTGAAACTCCGATCATACAACTCAAATGCTATATTTTTGCATATTGACGATGTGAACACATTAGCGCCAGTGGGGCTGGCCACTTCCAAAGTCCGATCCATAGACACAGTTGGTAACTTCAACCGTTCTACGCACTCATCAGCTATAAAAGAATGGGTAGCTCCCGAATCGAAAACAACATTAAGCGTATTCATTCCAAGTGAGCACTTACATTGTACTAGATCGTTTGCTGGTGCAACATCCTCTGCGTTGATGGTGTAGATCCTTCCTGTCGCTGTTGGGCCGGTATTCCTCCCTCGCATCCCATCTCCTCTGGCTCCGTTGCCTCTGCTACCAGGACGTTGGTCGTCGTTCACTCGGTTCCTTTCTTGAAATCTTCCTTGACGCACATTAACGTCTGCTTGGTGTAGTTGGGGGCAGTCGGGGCGGATGTGTCCCCTCTTGTTGCAGTGAAAGCACACTACATCACCATCATCCTTACAATCTCTGACAAAGTGGTTTCCTCCACACTTGGAACACCTTCTGTCTCCTACCACTGGTCGTCTTCCAGGTTGATTCCGTCCTTCATATCTGGAAAAAGGCTTGTTCCTACCGGCATTGCTTGGCTTTTTGAAACGAGGTCGTTGGGGCCTCAGGGAATAGTGGTTTCTGCTGCTCTGGCTCGAATGGGCCTTGTCATCCTCCTCAAATATTCTACATTTGTTCACTAGTGCAGGGAAACTCTGTATCTCGTGGTATCTGCAGGCCCTCTTAATATCTGATCTCAATGCGTTCTCAAACTTAAGGCACTTAGAGTTCTCTGTTCCTGGCTGCTGGAAGGGCGGATAGAATAGGCACAATTCCTCAAATCTGGTCGCGTATTCTTCCACAGTCATGGAGCCCTATTTTAACTCCATAAACTCCAGCTCTTTCCGACTCCTCACTGTGTTGGGAAAGTATTTGTCTAAGAAGCAGGCCTTGAAATCGTTCCACGTCAGTTGATTATCATCTTCGGGGAATCGGCTTCTGGCTATTTTCCACCAGTTCTCCGCTTCATCTCGCAGCATGTACACTGCACATTCTACCTTCTGGGCCTCGGTACAGCGAAGACCCCCAAAAATCCTTTCGAGTTCCTGAGTCCACTTAAACGCCGCCTCAGGGTTCCGTCCTCCTAAGAATTCACTCGGCTTCCTCTTTAAGAAGCGGTCCATTACTTGGCCCTCCTCAGCTCGAGGCTGGCCCTGCCTTTCAAACACATCCGCAAAGCGTTGGAATGCCGTGGCTATAGCCTCCATACTTTGACGATGCGCCATTCCTTATCCTGAAATTGACATTTAAGGATAAGTGTACGGAGCCACTTACTACCGGTCTGGTTATTAGTCTAACAATTAATAGCTTAGCACATTATGTCATTCGTCTAAGTTATACACAATCGGACCAGGGGAAAACAACCTCTTGTCCTCAAGTCAATATCAATCAAGTTCAACTAGCATCAGAACAATTTTCAACCATTCAATCACAATAACACACACAACCGCTTACACTCGGTAAGCATACCTTGGCCTTGGACCTTTTGGTCCGCTCTGATACCAAAATGTAACACCTTATTTCTTTGCAACTAATAAATTCCAGAAATATGAGAAAATTTTTCACAAAAACAGTCACGAATTATTCGATATAGAGGGAAGCAGGCAAGGGAAGAATGAAGAGCATTCACACGCATTTAGCAACCTACAGAGAAGCTAAAACTGGGGCCGGCTCAATGGGTTTATCGTAACACACCAGCACCAGGGCGGATTACACAACACCGTTTGTTCGCTTAGACGGGGTCTGACACCGTCTAGGCGGAGTAAGGTAATGCAGCAGCGGACAGAGGGAATTTCACAAGGAAGCTTTCCTTCGAATAACACCGGTCACTCAATAGGAGGAAATAGCTAAGGGAAAGATGTTAATACATTCACACGCGTAGCATTCGGTAGAAGGGCGGAGTTCGAATCATCCTACTTGGCTAGGCGGGGTATGTGTGTCCTGGGCGGATTCCATGGCGAAGGTGACCCGCTCAATCGCTGTCTCACACCGCCTAAACGATGTGTGACAATGCAACATCAGATGAGAAACTCTTCAAGTAAACCTTACATTAGCGTCTATTCGCTCCTACGGGCGGATCCTTTCTCAGAGAACGCTGGACGTTCAGCTTCAGAGGACAGGGAAGAAGAAGAGAGATATACATATGCAGGAGTAATTTGTGAAGAAAAGAGGAAGTGATTACACCGCCGTCCAGTTCGGCAAGGCACAACAACACCTGGACGGACTACATCACAACATTCACTTACTCAGACGATGTCCAACACCGCCCTGCGCGGCAGAATAATGCGACAAGGAGGAGGAAGGTACATAGGCGAAGTCTCAAGTTGATATCTGCTTGCTTCAGCATGGTCCCACGCGCTTGAGCAAACCGTCCTAGTTACTTGGGCGAGGTATGACACCGCCTAAACGAGGTCAGCACAACGCCTCTCCACACAAACACAAGGTAATTCCTCAATCGGATATGGACAAGGGTTCACTAGGTAAATCCTCACGCTCGCAGTTTGCTCAGAAAAATGGGAAGTTACAAGGTACGTATGCGGTAGTAGGTTGTGGGGGAAGGAAGGGCCGAACCTATTCCACCAAACTCAACTATTTATGACGACGCCCGGGCGGGCTCAACTACAACGCCCAAAACAGGGGTCAACGCCGGGGTCTGGATTGCATTAGCATCACAACGGATAGGAAAGGATAATGGGCAGTATCTCACTCTGATAATTACTCGCTTCAGCGCGAGTCCTCACGCTTGGGCGAATTGCTCCCATACTTCGGGCGGGGTACGACTCCGCCCTACGTATCCGACATAAGTCTTCCTAGAGACAACTCATAATTCACTTAGACTTGGCTATAACCTGCTAAATCATGCCGTCCCTGCGTATTCAATAAAGCACAAGCATGAAACAAGGTAGCACATAGCATGTCACACACAAAACCATACATCCATATATATATAATAATAAGAGCATACGTCAATATTTACAAACACAAAATCGGATTTCTCCTTGTCAATATGGTTCTATTTATCCCAAAACACTAACATCCGACATGAACCAGTCAGGACTTAATCTAACATCATATTAATTAAGCCTTCCAAATGCATCAGCACTTCGCCCAGCGTTCCAGCTCTGCTTCTGGTCCTCATCACGAGAGACATTCACTGAAAAATGGCCACTGCAGGGGTGAGCATCTAAAATTTTAAATGATAGATACCGACTCAGGTTATCTGCCAATTACACAACAATATATATATGTACAACATGATAAAAAATCAATTTCAACAACATTAACAGTAGTAGTAATATTAACAATGATAAGCACAGAAGATTTCACTTGGTTCCGCATCGTGTGTATCGGTCCGACGTTGCAACGTAGGCATCACAGCCTTTTTTATACATAGCTCACAGCTATCAGATCAGCTCACAGCTGCTTGGCTATTTTACACGTACCCAACCGTTTGTCCACAGGTGACACCAACGCTCACAGCGCCAACGGCGGTGTTCACAGACAGCCCGAGTCCACTCAAGGGCTACCTTGAGTCACACTGAAGGATTTTACAGCGTCACACGCTGGATGACCGGAGGTAGTGTCACACACTACGTGCTCACAGCACAACGCATCACATGCGCCACACGCGGATTCGACGCACAACATTCATTTCATGCATGCATTCTCGCATTCAAGCACACACACATACCATGCAATCCGTAGTACACATTATCCGGACTCAATATATATATAGCTGCCATACAATCAGTTATCATTCCATATCTAGATATCCACAATATTTCGTTCGACCAAGACATGCAATCAGTTTATAGCTTTATTCAACACATGCATCATTCTAAAAATCACAACCTATCATGCAATCGATGTAAGACAGTATCAGAATTCATCTAAAGAAGGCATTTCCTACACGCAACAATTTATTATAGCAGACGTATCAACATATGCATTCCTATAACTTGGGTAGCTTCAGTCAGACATTCATATCAACACAACTCAACATGCAAACTGAGATCCTGCAACACATACATCTGTGAGAAAGGTGTTAACATGCAATCACTCATTTCTCACTCGTCATGCAACCAAACTATACACACTCACATGCAACGCAATACACCATCAGAGCACGGATATAGCAAGCATCCGCACTCGAAACCTGTTCATAACCCATGCATTTAAGATAGAAGATACTCCCCCTACCAATTATGAAACTCCGAGGGATTTCTTCCTGCTTGGGTGGTGGTTCTCCTCTCTGCTGCTTCACTCGTCGATCGTCCTCTCAAGTGTGGGGAGTTCCACTCCACTGTAGCACCGTCACCTTGGTTCTCGAAGCAGGGGATGGACTGGAGAGCGGAGAAGGCAAGAGAGAAAACAAGAGGAATGAAGAGAGTTCGTGGAATTCTCTGTGTGAAGAGCATGGCCTCACCTGCATAAATACCCGCGTGGAGTGCAGTATGGTGGGATGGGGAAACGTGATAATCCTGCCCATGTCACCATGCTTCCACGTTAATCATCCTGTTACTCTTAGTTAATTAAATTAAGGGAGGTGTTGACTTGTTGACTTGTTATTTAACTCAGTTGCTTTTAATTAAAATGGGGATGTTACAGGAATTATTGAAGATGTCCTTGTTAAAGTTAATGATTTAATTTTTCCTGCAGATTTTTATGTTCTAGATATGGAAAGTGAGAATTCCACTAATAAAGCTCCAATAATTTTAGGTAGACCATTCTTAAAAATAGCTAGAACAAAGATAGATGTGCATGCAGGAACACTTTCTATGGAATTTGGAGATAGTGTGGTTAGATTCAACATTTTAGATGCTATGAAGCATTCTACTGAGGATCATTCAGTTTTTCAAATTGACTTAATAACTGATTTAGTTGAGGATAATATTATTAAGTTGTCTGATGATGTTGATTTTCCTATATTGTCTGATTTTTATGATTCATTTGTTTGTGATTCATGCATGGATTCTCATCAATGTAATGTATGTACTGAAATTGAGAAATATCTGCTTAATGATAATAATGATCCATACTCCCTTAAAATAGAAAATATAGTTCCAAATGTTGTTTCAAAAGAATCAGAGTATGATAATTTGATTAAAGTAGTTACAAATACATCTGATTATGTTGAAGTATAAGTTGCTGAGACAAATTCAACCAAGTTGATTCCTTCAATAATGCAGCCTCCTATGTTAGAGTTAAAACCTCTTCCTGAACATTTAAAGTATGCATATTTAGAGGAAGATAAGAATCTTCCAGTGATTATTTCTAACAAATTAAATGTTGATCAAGAAACAAGGTTGTTGCAGATTATTAGGAAGCATAAGAAAGCAATTGGTTGGACTTTGGCAGATATCCCAGGTATTAGCCCTTCCATGTGTATGCATAGAATTCTATTAGAGGAAGAAGTTAAACCAGTAAGGCAACTACAAAGAAGACTTAATCCTCAGATCCTTGATGTAGTTAAAAAAGAGGTAACAAAATTATTACAAGCTGGCATCATTTACCCTATATCAGATAGCACTTGGGTCAGCCCTGTACAAGTGGTTCCCAAAAAGTCTGGAATTACAGTGGTTAAAAATGAAAATTGAAACATCCTATATTCAATTCGAGAATAAACCGGGACCAGGAAAATTTTTCCAAAATCAAAGGGAATTCAAGGCAAGATAAGCAACTAAGGGTAAGGAGAGTGGGATTCGGTATAGGAGAGGAAAACGTAAAACTGGTCCTACAGAAACAGCGGGAGGCATAAGGCTTTAAACGAACCTGACAGCGCTCACTCGCTCAAGCGGGAGCCAAGTCCGCTTGAGCGAGACCACCCACTAGGCTTAGGCGAGGCATCCATTCGCGCAGGCGAAAACAATGAAGGACTCTCCCATTTGCTCACGCTCGCTGGGGCGAACACTTAGTCGCTTAGGCGAGTAACTCCACTCAGTATTCCTTCACCCGGATTCAGAGTCTGAATTCACTCGGAAAGGTTTTTACTCACGATTCATTCGGACGCTTACATCACACTCTTGAACTTCATTCATCTTGGTCGCAATGTTGACCACTCGGGAAATGACTCCCACAGCCATTCCACTCGGATTCTATAAGGACTACTCACTCGGAATATCTTTCACGGTCTTTTACCACTCGGGTGTATTTCACTCGTTTTTCACTCGGCATATATAATCTTTCTCACTCAAGTTATCCTACTAAGTCAAGACCCACTCACGGATCTTCTAACTTCTAATAAGCTTACTATAATGGAGTTCACTTAGAGCCTTAGATATCACTCCTCTATTGGGAAACATTCACTCGGTAGGTTCTCACTCAGAAATATTTAATTATTCCCACTCGGGAGAATCCTAACAGTTATCACTCTGAAGTGTTCAGGTCAATCCTCACCCGGAATAAAGTCACTATCCCGCTCCCCACGATAGTAACTTAGCTCCATTTTTACTTAGAGTCATACCAACCTCCCACGCTCGGAAAGATGCGTACATATACATATCACTCGGACCTTTACACACATCATAGAATAAACATACAATATGATATGCATAGGAATGTATATGAATATTTATAGGCACATTGTCATACTCTCAAGCCGAGAGAGTTCAAATTCTGACGTAGAAAGACAAAGACCAAAATACGAGCCGGCCAAGGCTTAACAAAACCTTATACATAGTATATACATATACACACATATCCCTCTAGTGCACAAGCACCTCACTCGGCATGCAGCTCCTCCTTCATTCATCATTCCGAGAGACATTCACTGTAAAATATAGCCACAGTAGGGGTGAGCTTTTACATTTAAAATGACAGTTAGTGACTCGGAAATCCTCAGATGTTCCACCATACAACATCACATTTCAATCAATTTTAATGTTAACTGCCATCCAATGTATCTACATATAACAGTACCATGCAATCGGAATTCATACATTTAATACACGGCTATATGGGTCATAACATTTCCGATACATACACATGTAACACAATGAATTCATCACAGTATAAGAGTATAGATACATATAATGCACACATATCCACTACAGTCAGATCTGACCCCCTCTTTATTACAAATTTTTACGTTGCAACATAGGCTCCAAGCCTTTTTCCTCCAGCTCCAAGCTGGTCCGGCCGTTTTACTGGTACCAAACCGTTTACCCTCACATGTAACACAATCACTCCAAGCGACAAAGGAAGTGTTACGGGCAGCCCCGAGTCCAACTCGGTAGGCTTGCCTTGAGTCCAACCCAAGGTCTTTCATCAAGCGTCCAACGCTAATGCACTCGGCACCGCCTTGAGTCCAACTCAAGGTCTTTCAATTATATTTTACATATATTTGTCAATACAACAGTACCCCTTTTTCCGCATCTTAACCACACTCTGCATGTAACTCATTCATCATCACACAAACACAACAGATTCATTTTCCAGCATTCACATGCATGTTAATATAGGATAGTCATCAGGATCTACCCATTGTCCCCCAGTACAGAGCACTCAGAAGTCACGTCAACATGCACAGCGACCAACATCTCATACTTAAATATAACATTCCGTCTGGAATCAAACAGTAGTCACACCTGCTCTCAGTGTCGGGAATCCCCACTTCATGCATTCATGAGTAAAATAACTAACCGGACTCAATATGGAAAACTTAAGATATATGCACTTCATTCACACACGGTCCCATAACTCACACATGCATTCACATACCTAACAGTATATCTCATAATCATATACATTAAATATAAAAAGAACTACCATCAGACTCAACCATCACATGCCCTCTGTAACATCCCCATTTTAATTAAAGCAACTGAGTTAAATAACAAGTCAACAAGTCAACACCTCCCTTAATTTAATTAACTAAGAGTAACAGGATGATTAACGTGGAAGCATGGTGACATGGGCAGGATTATCACGTTTCCCCATCCCACCATACTGCACTCCACGCGGGTATTTATACAGGTGAGGCCATGCTCTTCACACAGAGAATTCCACGAACTCTCTTCATTCCTCTTGTTTTCTCTCTTGCCTTCTCCGCTCTCCAGTCCATCCCCTGCTTTGAGAACCAAGGTGACGGTGCTACAGTGGAGTGGAACTCCCCACACTTGAGAGGACGATTGACGAGTGAAGCAGCAGAGAGGAGAACCACCACCCAAGCAGGAAGAAATCCCTCGGAGTTTCGTAATTGGTAGGGGGAGTATCTTCTATCTTAAATGCATGGGTTATGAACAGGTTTCGAGTGCGGATGCTTGCTATATCCGTGCTCTGATGGTGTATTGCGTTGCATGTGAGTGTGTATAGTTTGGTTGCATGACGAGTGAGAAATGAGTGATTGCATGTTAACACCTTTCTCACAGATGTATGTGTTGCAGGATCTCAGTTTGCATGTTGAGTTGTGTTGATATGAATGTCTGACTGAAGCTACCCAGGTTATAGGAATGCATATGTTGATACGTCTGCTATAATAAATTGTTGCGTGTAGGAAATGCCTTCTTTAGAAGAATTCTGATACTGTCTTACATCGATTGCATGATAGGTTGTGATTTTTAGAATGATGCATGTGTTGAATGAAGCTATAAACTGATTGCATGTCTTGGTCGAACGAAATATTGTGGATATCTGGATATGGAATGATAACTGATTGCATGGCAGCTATATATATTGAGTCCGGATAATGTGTACTATGGATTGCATGGTATGTGTGTGTGCTTGAATGCGAGAATGCATGCATGAAATAAATGTTGTGCGTCGAATCCGCGTGTGGCGCATGTGATGCGTTGTGCTGTGAGCACGTAGTGTGTGACACTACCTTCGGTCATCCAACGTGTGACGCTGTAAAATCCTTGAGTGTGACTCAAGGTAGCCCTAGAGTGGACTCGGGCTATCTGTGAACACCGCCGTTGGCGCTGTGAGCGTTGGTGTCACCTGTGGACAAACGGTTGGGTACCTGTAAAACGGCCAAGCAGCTGTGAGCTGATCTGATAGCTGTGAGCTATGTATAAAAAGGCTGTGATGCCTACGTTGCAACGTCGGACCGATACACACGATGCGGAACCAAGTGAAACCTTCTGTGCTTATCATTGTTAATATTACTACTGCTGTTAATGTTGTTGGAACTGGTTAAGTATGCCGAGTGGAAAGTGAATGGGTGAAATGCATAGGACTAAGTGGATGCTTTGTGCATATGTTATTGACTGAAAATTTATTGTGCATTTGATATCGTGTATGAGTATACTGAACGTGTATGCCAAGTAATCCATTCCGTGTGTACGTACCCTAGATGCTGAATGAGAACTGTTTCACGAATATACGAATATATATATATATATGCATGCAAGTGTATCCGTGTCATTGAAAATGCTATGACTACGGTCGAGTGACGATCGGTAAATATAGAACGGTAAGTGTTACTCATGTATGTCTTGATTGATGGATGTTGCCCTAATCTTAATCGTGTTGTACGTATATGTATTGTTGTGTAATTGGCAGATAACCTGAGTCGGTATCTATCATTTGAAATTTAAGATGCTCACCCATGCAGTGGCCATTTTCAGTGAATGTCTCTCGAGATGAGGACCAGAAGCAGAGCTGGAACATTGGGCGAAGTGCTGATGCACTTGGAAGGCTTAATTAATATGATGTTAGATTAAGTCCTGACTGGTTCATGTCGGATGTTAGTGTTTTGGGATAAATAGAACCTTATTGACAAGGAGAAATCCGATTTTGTGTTTGTAAATATTGACGTATGCTCTTATTATATATATATGGATGTATGGTTTCGTGTGTGACATGCTATGTGCTACCTTGTTTCATGCTTGTGCTTTAATGAATACGCAGGGACGGCATGATTTAGCAGGTTATAGCCAAGTCTAAGTGAATTATGAGTTGTCTCTAGGAAGACTTATGTCGGATACGTTGGGCGGAGTCTTACCCCGCCCGAAGTATGGGAGCAATTCGCCCAAGCGTGAGGACTCGCGCTGAAGCGAGTAATTATCAGAGTGAGATACCGCCCATTATCCTTTCCTATCCGTTGTGATGCTAATGCAATCCAGACCCCAGTGTTGACCTCTGTTTTGGGCGTTGTGGTTGAGTCCGCCCAGGCGTCGTCATAATTAGTTGAGTTTGGCCGAATAGGTTCAGACTCCTCCTTCCTCCACAATCTACTACCGCATATGTACTCTGTAACTTCCCGTTTTTCCTGAGTAAAGTGCAAGCGTGAGGATTTACCTAGTGAACCCTTGTCCATACCCGATTGAGGAATTACCTTGTGTTTGTGTTGAAGAGGTGTGGTGCAGATTTCATTTAGGCAGTGTCATACCTCGCCCAAGTAACTAGGACAGTTCGCCCAAACGCGTAGAACCATGCTGAAGCAAGCAGATATCAACGTGAGACTCCGCCTATGTACTTCCCTCCTTCGTTGTCGTATTATTCTGCCTCGTAGAGCGGTGTTGGACATCGTCTGAGTAAGTGAATGTTGTGATGTAGTCCGTCCAGGTGTTGTTGTGCCTTACCGAACTGGACGACGGTGTAATCACTTCCTCTTTTCTTCACAAATTACTCCTGCATATGTATATCTCCCTTTTTCTTCCCTCACCTGTCCTCTGAAGCTGAACGTCCAGCGTTCTCTGAGAAAGGATCCGCCCGTAGGAACGAATAGACGCTAATGTAAGGTTTACTTGAAGAGTTTCACGTCTGATGTTGCATTGTCATACATCGTTTAGGCGGTGTGAGACAGCGGTTGAGCGGGTCACCTTCGCTCTGGAGTCCGCCCAGGGCAAACATACCCCGCCTAGTCAGGTAGGATGATTCGAACTCCGCCCTTCCACCAAGTGCTACGCGTGTGAATGTATTAACATCTTTCCCTTAGCTATTTCCTCCTATTGAGTGACCAGTGTTACTCGAAGGAAAGCTTCCTTGTGAAATCCCCTCTATCCACTGTTGCATTACCATACTCCGCCTGGACGGTGTTAGACCCCGTCCGAGCGAGCAAACGGCGTTGTGTAATCCGCCCAGGTGTTGGTGTGTTACGATAAACCCAATGAGCCGGTCCCAGTTTTAGCTTCTCTGTAGGTTGCTAAATGCGTGTGAATGCTCTTCATTCTTCCCTTGCCCGCTTCCTTCTATATCGAATAATACGTGACTGTTTTTGTGAAAAATTTTCTCATATTTCTAGAATTTATTAGTTGCAAAGAAATAAGGTGTTACATTTTGGTATCAGAGCGGACCGAAAGGTCCAAGGCCAAGGTATGCTTACCGAGTGTAAGCGTTTGTGTGTGTTATTGTGATTGAATGGTTGAAAATTGTTCTGATGCTAGTTGAACTTGATTGATGTTGACTTGAGGACAAGAGGTTGTTTTCCCCTGGTCCGATTGTGTATAACTTAGACGAATAACATAATGTGCTAAGCTATTAATTGTTAGACTAATAACCAGATCGGTAGTAAGTGGCTCCGTATACTTATCCTTAAATGTCAATTTCAGGATAAGGAATGGCGCATCATCAAAGTATGGAGGCTATAGCCACGGCATTCCAACGCTTTGCGGATGTGTTTGAAAGGCAGGGCCAGCCTCGAGCTGAGGAGGGCCAAGTAATGGACCGCTTCTTAAAGAGGAAGCCGAGTGAATTCTTAGGAGGACGGAACCCTGAGGCGGCGTTTAAGTGGACTCAGGAACTAGAAAGGATTTTTGGGGGTCTTCGCTGTACCGAGGCCCAGAAGGTAGAATGTGCAGTGTACATGCTGCGAGACGAAGCGGAGAACTGGTGGAAAATAGCCAGAAGCCGATTCCCCGAAGATGATAATCAACTGACGTGGAACGATTTCAAGGCCTGCTTCTTAGAGAAATACTTTCCCGACACAGTGAGGAGTCGGAAAGAGCTGGAGTTTATGGAGTTAAAACAGGGCTCTATGACTGTGGAGGAATACGCAACAAGGTTCGAGGAATTGTGCCTATTCTATCCGCCCTTCCAGCAGCCAGGAACAGAGAATTCTAAGTGCCTTAAGTTTGAGAACGGATTGAGATCGGATATTAAGAGAGCCTGCAGATACCATGAGATACGGAGTTTCCCTGTACTAGTGAACAAATGTAGGATATTCGAGGAGGATGACAAGGCCCATTCGAGCCAGAGCAGCAGAAACCACTATTCCCTGAGGCCCCAACGACCTCGTTTCAAAAAGCCAAGCAATGCCGGTAGGAACAAGCCTTTTTCCAGATATGAAGGACGGAATCAACCTGGAAGATGACCAGTGGTAGGAGACAGAAGGTGTTCCAAGTGTGGAGGAAACCACTTTGTCAGAGATTGTAAGGATGATGGTGATGTAGTGTGCTTTCACTGCAACAAGAGGGGACACATCCGCCCCGACTGCCCCCAACTACACCAAGCAGACGTTAATGTGCGTCAAGGAAGATTTCAAGAAAGGAACCGAGTGAACGATGACCAACGTCCTGGTGGCAGAGGCAACGGAGCCAGAAGAGACGGGATGCGAGGGAGGAATACCGGCCCAACAGCGACAGGAAGGATCTACACCATCAACGCAGAGGATGTTGCACCAACAAATGACCTAGTACAATGTAAGTGCTCACTTGGAATGAATACGCTTAATGTTGTTTTCGATTCGGGAGCTACCCATTCTTTTATAGCTGATGAGTGCGTGGAGCGGTTGAAGTTACCAACTGTGTCTATGAATCGGACTTTGGAAGTGGCCAGCCCCACTGGCGCTAATGTGTTCACATCGTCAATATGCAAAAATGTAGCATTTGAGTTGTATGATCGGAGTTTCACCTTCGATCTGATTTGCATGCCCTTAAAGGGTCTTGACATCGTGCTCGGAATAGATTGGCTTTCAGCCAATAAGGTGTTAGTAGATTGTAGAAGCAGAGAGATAGTTTTTTCGAAACAGCCCACTGAGAATGACACAGCACCAGATATAACCCAACTATTTATGATGCTTTGTCTAACCAAGGATGGGAGTGAGACCCGAGTGAACGAAATTCCGATTGTCTGTGAATTCACAGAAGTGTTCCCTGAAGACGTTCCGAGTATGCCTCCCAATAGAGAAGTTGAATTCTCTATAGACTTGATTCCTGGAGCCGAACCGGTCTCCAGCGCGCCCTATAGAATGTCCTCAACTGAATTGGCAGAGTTGAAAAAACAGGTAGATGAGTTACTCGAGAAGCAGTTCATTAGACCAAGCATGTCACCATGGGGCGCATCTGTGCTACTTGTTAAGAAGAAGGATGGCAGCATGAGACTTTGCATAGATTATCGACAGCTAAACAAACTCACAATCAAGAATCGGTACCCACTGCCTAGAATTGATGATTTAATTGACCAGCTGCGTGGAGCCGCAGTCTTCTCGAAAATCGATCTACGATCGGGGTATCACCAAATCCGAGTGAAGGACTCGGATATTCCTAAAACTGCCTTTAGGACTCGGTATGGTCACTATGAGTATGTAGTGATGCCGTTCGGTGTGACCAACGCCCCTGCTGTTTTCATGAATTACATGAACAGCATATTCCACTCCTTCTTAGATCGGTTTGTTGTTGTCTTCATCGATGACATTTTAATTTACTCTAAGACGTTTGAGGAGCATGAAGGACATCTCAGAGCGGTACTCCAAGTGTTGAAGGAGAAACAATTGTTTGCAAAGCTCTCGAAGTACGAATTCTGGATGGATGAGATCCATTTCCTCGGGCATGTGATCTCCGAGCGAGGCGTCTCGGTGGATCCTGCGAAGGTAGCTGGGCTTGGCAGGTTACTATAGGAGGTTCATTGAAGGTTTTTCTAAATTGGCACTACCCCTGACTAAATTGACTAGGAAAAACGTTCCTTTCGTGTGGAGTCCCGAGTGTGAGAACAGCTTCCAAGAGCTGAAGAATAAGTTGACGACTGCTCCGGTGTTGGCATTACCTGAGTTACGAGAAAGCTTCGTGGTCTATTGTGACGCGTCAGGACTCGGATTAGGATGTGTACTCATGCAGAAAGATCGAGTGATAGCATATGCCTCTCGACAATTGAGACCCCACGAGCAACATTATCCGACCCATGACTTGGAGCTGGCAGCAGTAGTTTTTGCATTGAAAATCTGGAGGCATTACTTGTACGGATCCAAATTTGAAGTGTACAGCAATCATAAGAGCCTCAAATACCTATTCGACCAAAAGAAGCTGAACATGAGGCAGAGAAGATGGATTGAGTTTTTAAAAGACTATGATTTCGAGTTAAAATACCACCCAGGTAAGGCAAACGTCGTGGCCGACGCATTGAGTCGAAAATCCCTCCACATGGCAGCCATGATGGCAAAAGAAGTTGAGTTGTTGGAGCGGTTCCGAGACATGAACTTGCATGTTAACACCCCTTCCTCTCAGAAAATGACAATAGGTACGTTGAGGATTGCCAATGAATTCTTAAAATCCGTGTACGAGCAGTAACAGGCGGACTCTTACCTAGCTGAAATGAAGGAAATTCAAGCCAAAGGAAAGGATTTATCCTTGACCGAGGGGTCAGATGGGATCTTCCGGGTGAGAGACAGAATATACATACCAAGTGAAGGAAGATTGAGAAGAATGGTGCTTGATGAAGCCCACAAAAGCCTACTCAGCATTCACCCAGGAACCACGAAAATGTACCACGACTTGAGGAAACAGTTCTGGTGGCCCGGACTAAAGAAGGATGTGGCGGAGTACGTGGCCCGGTGTATCACTTGTCAGAAATCGAAGGTAGAGCACCAAAAACCGTACGGTGCAATGCAACCTCTAGAGATCCCCGTGTGGAAATAGGACTCGATTGCGATGGATTTCATCATGGGATTACCCAAAAACCGAGCGGGCCATGATGCAATTTGGGTCATTATTGACCGATTGACGAAGAGTGCACACTTCTTACCTGTAAATATGAAGTACCCATTGCATAAGTTGGCTAGGATTTACATTCAAGAAGTTATCCGACTGCATGGCATACCTACTTCCATCGTATCAGATAGGGACCCTAGGTTTACGTCCAGGTTTTGGACCAGCCTGCATCAAGAATTGGGGACGAAGCTTTGGCTTAGTTCTGCCTACCACCCCCAATCGGATGGACAATCCGAGCGAACAATTCAGAGTCTAGAAGACTTATTGAGAGTGTGTGTATTAGAGCATGGTGGGGACTGGGAGCAGTACCTTCCCTTGATCGAGTTTACGTACAACAACAGCCATCATCACAACATTGGCATGGCACCTTACGAGGCGTTATATGGGCGTAGATGCCGAACCCCACTCTGCTGGTCAGAAACAGGCGAAAGTCTACTATTGGGACCAGACATCGTGAAGCAAACCACAGAACAGATCCGAGAGATACGGGAGAAGATGAAAGCATCACAAGACAGGCAAAAGAGCTACCATGACAAGCGCATCAAGCCATTGGAATTTTCAGTCGGAGATCGAGTGTTTCTGAGAACCTCTCCGAGTAAAGGAGTTGGACGAGCCTTAAAAAGTGGGAAGTTAAGCCCTCGATACATTGGACCTTACGAGGTGTTAGAACGGATCGGCCCCATGGCATACCGCCTCGCATTACCAACTCACTTGTCCCGATTGCACAACGTATTTCACGTGTCTCAACTAAGGAAGTATTTACATGACCCCAGCCACACGATGCCTGACGATGAAGTAGAGATCAAAGAAGACCTGACCACTGTGACTACACCGATTGGAATCGTGGACCAATCGGTAAAACGCTTAAGAAACAAGAACGTAAGGCTGGTTAAGGTGGAGTGGCAGCAAGGCAAGACCACCTCCTGCACGTGGGAACACAAAGATGCCATAAAACAGCAGTACCCCGAGTTGTTCATTTAGGTGAGTTACCAACTAAAGCTTCACATGAATTACCAACTGAATTTCGGGGACGAAATTCTTTTCAAGTGGGGGAGAACTGTAACATCCCCATTTTAATTAAAGCAACTGAGTTAAATAACAAGTCAACAAGTCAACACCTCCCTTAATTTAATTAACTAAGAGTAACAGGATGATTAACGTGGAAGCATGGTGACATGGGCAGGATTATCACGTTTCCCCATCCCACCATACTGCACTCCACGCGGGTATTTATGCAGGTGAGGCCATGCTCTTCACACAGAGAATTCCATGAACTCTCTTCATTCCTCTTGTTTTCTCTCTTGCCTTCTCCGCTCTCCAGTCCATCCCCTGCTTCGAGAGCCAAGGTGACGGTGCTACAGTGGAGTGGAACTCCCCACACTTGAGAGGACGATCGACGAGTGAAGCAGCAAAGAGGAGAACCACCACCCAAGCAGGAAGAAATCCCTTGGAGTTTCGTAATTGGTAGGGGGAGTATCTTCTATCTTAAATGCATGGGTTATGAACAGGTTTCGAGTGTGGATGCTTGCTATATCCGTGCTCTGATGGTGTATTGCGTTGCATGTGAGTGTGTATAGTTTGGTTGCATGACGAGTGAGAAATGAGTGATTGCATGTTAACACCTTTCTCACAGATGTATGTGTTGCAGGATCACAGTTTGCATGTTGAGTTGTGTTGATATGAATGTCTGACTGAAGCTACCCAGGTTATAGGAATGCATATGTTGATACGTCTGCTATAATAAATTGTTGCGTGTAGGAAATGCCTTCTTTAGAAGAATTCTGATACTGTCTTACATCGATTGCATGATAGGTTGTGATTTTTAGAATGATGCATGTGTTGAATGAAGCTATAAACTGATTGCATGTCTTGGTCGAACGAAATATTGTGGATATCTGGATATGGAATCATAACTGATTGCATGGCAGCTATATATATTGAGTCCGGATAATGTGTACTATGGATTGCATGGTATGTGTGTGTGCTTGAATGCGAGAATGCATGCATGAAATAAATGTTGTGCATCGAATCCGCGTGTGGCGCATGTGATGCGTTGTGCTGTGAGCACGTAGTGTGTGACACTACCTTCGGTCATCCAGCGTGTGACGCTGTAAAATCCTTGAGTGTGACTCAAGGTAGCCCTTGAGTGGACTCGGGCTATCTGTGAACACCGCCGTAGGCGCTGTGAGCGTTGGTGTCACCTGTGGACAAACGGTTGGGTACCTGTAAAACGGCCAAGCAGCTGTGAGCTGATCTGATAGCTGTGAGCTATGTATAAAAAGGCTGTGATGCCTACGTTGCAACGTCGGACCGATACACACGATGCGGAACCAAGTGAAACCTTCTGTGCTTATCATTGTTAATATTACTAATACTGTTAATGTTGTTGGAATTGGTTAAGTATGCCAAGTGGAAAGTGAATGGGTGAAATGCGTAGGACTAAGTGGATGCTCTGTGCATATGTTATTGACTGAAAATTTATTATGCATTTGATATCGTGTATGAGTATACTGAACGTGTATGCCAAGTAATCCATTCCGTGTGTACGTACCCTAGATGCTGAATGAGAACTGTTTCACGAATATACGAATATATATATATATATGCATGCAAGTGTATCCGTGTCATTGAAAATGCTATGACTACGGTCGAGTAAGGATCGGTAAATATAGAACGGTAAGTGTTACTCATGTATGTCTTGATTGATGGATGTTGCCCTAATCTTAATCGTGTTGTACGTATATGTATTGTTGTGTAATTGGCAGATAACCTGAGTCAGTATCTATCATTTGAAATTTAAGATGCTCACCCCTGCAGTGGCCATTTTTCAATGAATGTCTCTCGAGATGAGGACCAGAAGAAGAGCTGGAACGTTGGGCGAAGTGCTGATGCATTTGGAAGGCTTAATTAATATGATGTTAGATTAAGTCCTGACTGGTTCATGTCGGATGTTAGTGTTTTGGGATAAATAGAACCTTATTGACAAGGAGAAATCCGATTTTGTGTTTGTAAATATTGACGTATGCTCTTATTATATATATATATGGATGTATGGTTTCGTGTGTGACATGCTATGTGCTACCTTGTTTCATGCTTATGCTTTAATGAATACGTAGGGACGACATGACTTAGCAGGTTATAGCCAAGTCTAAGTGAATTATGAGTTGTCTCTAGGAAGACTTATGTCGGATACGTTGGGCGGAGTCTTACCCCGCCCGAAGTATGGGAGCAATTCGCCCAAGCGTGAGGACTCGCGCTGAAGTGAGTAATTATCAGAGTGAGATACCGCCCATTATCCTTTCCTATCCGTTGTGATGCTAATGCAATCCAGACCCCGGTGTTGACCTCTGTTTTGGGCGTTGTGGTTGAGTCCGCCCAGGCGTCGTCATAATTAGTTGAGTTAGGCCGAATAGGTTCAGACTCCTCCTTCCTCCACAATCTACTACCGCATATGTACTCTGTAACTTCCCGTTTTTCCTGAGTAAAGTGCAAGCGTGAGGATTTACCTAGTGAACCCTTATCCATACCCGATTGAGGAATTACCTTGTGTTTGTGTTGAAGAGGTGTGGTGCAGATTTCGTTTAGGCGGTGTCATACCTCGCCCAAGTAACTAGGACAGTTCGCCCAAACGCGTAGAACCATGCTGAAGCAAGCAGATATCAACGTGAGACTCCGCCTATGTACTTCCCTCCTTCGTTGTCGTATTATTCTGCCTCGCAGGGCGGTGTTGGACATCGTCTGAGTAAGTGAATGTTGTGATGTAGTCCGTCCAGGTGTTGTTGTGCCTTGCCGAACTGGACGGCGGTGTAATCACTTCCTCTTTTCTTCACAAATTACTCCTGTATATGTATATCTCCCTTTTTCTTCCCTCACCTGTCCTCTGAAGCTGAACGTCCAGCGTTCTCTGAGAAAGGATCCGCCCGTAGGAACGAATAGACGCTAATGTAAGGTTTACTTGAAGAGTTTCACGTCTGATGTTGCATTGTCACACATCGTTTAGGTGGTGTGAGACAGCGGTTGAGCGGGTCACCTTCGCTCTGGAGTCCGCCCAGGGCAAACATACCCCGCCTAGTCAGGTAGGATAATTCGAACTCCGCCCTTCCACCAAGTGCTACGCGTGTGAATGTATTAACATCTTTCCCTTAGCTATTTCCTCCTATTGAGTGACCAGTGTTACTCGAAGGAAAGCTTCCTTGTGAAATCCCCTCTATCCGCTGTTGCATTACCATACTCCGCCTGGACGGTGTTAGACCCCGTCCGAGCGAGCAAACGGCGTTGTGTAATCCGCCCAGGTGTTGGTGTGTTACGATAAACCCAATGAGCCGGTCCCAGTTTTAGCTTCTCTGTAGGTTGCTAAATGCGTGTGAATGCTCTTCATTCTTCCCTTGCCCGCTTCCTTCTATATCGAATAATACGTGACTGTTTTTGTGAAAAATTTTCTCATATTTCTGGAATTTATTAGTTGCAAAGAAATAAGGTGTTACACCCTCGGTATTCAAAAGCTGTCAATCATATATATATTTCATAGCTAACACCTTCAAATACACATGCATGAGCAATACTTCACCCGGAGACCGTTCACAAGCTATATATTTGAGATGCAAAGCGCCCCTTACCTACTGAAGGGATTTGAGGGGTTCCCTTGTTTCCCGATGTTGGTCCGTTGCCTCTGTTTGCTTCGTCACCACTCACACTCGCAATCGTACCCTCAAGTCAGGTTGGGAACAGGGCACAGTTCTTCTTCCACTTCGACAGTCGTCCTTCACCAACCGAATAGGACTCCAAATCCTCTACAGCACCGCGGTTGCGAGTTTATGGAACAGAGAATCAGAGGAGAAGAAGAACGAAGAGGAAGAGAAATAGAGGAAGAGGAAATCTTAAGGAATGAGAGCAAGTGAACAGCAGTGAGCTTCTACACACATATATATATATATACACTCGAAGAATGAGGAAGTGGGATGGGAGACCGTGAGGCAGCAGCAGGTCACGTGGTACACACACGCAATCACAACCAATTAACCATTAACCAAATGCTTAAGTTAAAATTAATTTAATAAGTAATTCATGCTTATGTAATTATTTTTGTTTAGCGGTTTTAATCTCATTCGGTAATTAATTTTTAAATCGGGATGTTATAAAAATGATATACTAATTCCTACCAGAATCCAAAATAATTGGTGAGTATGCATTGATTACAGGAAACTTAACAAAGCAACACGAAAGGATCACTTTCCTTTACCTTTCATTGATCAAATGTTGGAATGAATGGTAGGTAAGTCACATTATTGCTTTTTAGATGGATTTTCAGGTTACTTCCAAATTTATATTGCACCAGAAGATCAAGAAAAAACAACATTTACATGTCCTTTTGGCACTTTTGCTTATAGGAGGATGCCTTTTGGCTTATGCAATGCCTCTGGTACCTTTCAACGATGCATGATTAGTATCTTTACTGATTTTCTTGAAAATTGCATGGAAGTATTTATGGATGATTTCACAGTATATGGTTCATCATTTGATGCTTGCTTAAATAGTCTAGATAAAGTATTACATATATGCATTGAAACTAACCTTGTTCTTAATTATGAGAAATGCCACTTCATGGTAGAAGAAGGTATAGTTTTAGGCCATGTAATATCTAAAAAAGGCATAGAAGTAGATCTTGAAAAAATTGATGTAATTTCTCAATTACCTTATCCTTCTTGTGTGCGAGATATTCGTTCTTTTCTTGGTCATGCAGGTTTTTATAGAAGGTTTATAAAAAACTTCAGTAAGATAGCCCTTCCGTTGTCTAACTTACTACAAAAAAATATAATATTTGACTTTAATGACAAATGTAAAGAGGCTTTTGATTGCTTAAAGAAAGCTTTAACTACCACTCCTATCATCCAGGCACCAGATTGGTCACTTCCATTTGAACTTATGTGCGATGCATCAAATTATGCATTAGGACCTGTTCTTGCTCAAAGAGAAGGTAAAGTACAACATGTTATTTACTATGCCTCATGAACTTTGGATACTGCACAAATAAACTATACTACCACAGAAAAAGAAGTACTTGCTATTGTGTTTGCACTTGACAAATTTAGATCTTATTTGCTCGGTTCAAAAGTAGTTGTACTTTCAGATCATGCAGCATTAAAGTTCCTTATAAAGAAACCAGATGCAAAACCAAGATTGATCAGGTGGATGTTGTTGCTCCAAGAATTTGACATTGAAATTAGGGATAAAATTGGAGCAGAAAATTTGGTGGCTGATCACTTAAGCAGAATTGAAAAAGAACTTGACCCAATTTCCATTAGAGATGATTTCCCTGATGAACAACTTATGGGAATACATGATTCTACTCCATGGTTTGCTGATTTGGTAAACTACTTAGTTGCTTCTGTTACTCCTATACATGCATCTAAACAACAAATAATAAAACTAAAAAGTGATTCTAAATACTATGTTTGGGATGATCCTTACTTATGGAAACTTTGTAGTGATCAAGTCATTAGAAGGTGTGTACCTGAAAATGAATTTCATTCCATTCTTACATTTTATCATACATATGCATGTGGTGGACATTTTGGACCTCAACGTACAGCAAGGAAAGTATTAGAATCTGGTTTATATTGGCCAACAATTTTTCGTGATGCATATACATTTTGTAAATCTTGCGAACGATGTCAAAGAATGGGAAACATATCTCGTAGAAATGAGATGCCTCAACAACCCATGTTATTTTGTGAAATTTTTGATGTTTGGGGCATAGATTTCATGGGACCTTTTCTTGTATCTTTTGGTTTTGTTTATATACTACTTGCGCTCGATTATGTGTCTAAATGGGTTGAAGCTAAAGCTACTCGAACTGATGATTCTAAAGTTGTTGCAGATTTTGTTAAATCACACATATTTTACAGGTTTGGTGTTCCTAAAGCCATCATTAGTGATCAAGGATCACATTTTTACAACCGTAAAATGGAGTCCCTTCTTAAAAAATATGGAGTTATACATAAGGTTTCAACACCTTATCATCCCCAAACAAATGGGCAGGCTAAAGTGTCTAATCAGGAATTAAAAATGATTCTTCAAAAAACAGTACAACCAAATAGGAAAGATTGGAGCAAAAGGTTAGAAGATGCTCTTTGGGCTTATAGAACAGCTTATAAAACACCTATTGGAATGTCACCCTATAGGATTGTTTTGGAAAATCATGTCACTTACCTGTAGAAATTGAGCACAAAGCTTATTGGGCAGTAAAATAATGTAACCTGGACTTAAATGAGGCCGGTAAAGAAAGGAAACTCCAACTACAGGAACTAGAAGAAATTCGTTTGGAAGCTTATGAAAGTTCTAAAACCTATAAAGAAAAAGCCAAATCCTTTCATGACAAACAGGTCTTGAGAAAAAACTTTTTCATTGGACAAAAAGTTTTATTGTACAATTCACGTCTAAAGCTCATATTTGGTAAGCTTCGCTCTAAATGGGCAGGCCCATTTGAAATAACTAATATCTTTCCTTATGGTATGATTGAAATTTCAGATAAAGCGACAAACAAGGTTTTCAAGGTAAATGGGCACCGACTTAAACCTTTCTTTCAAGGGTTCCAAGAGCACATAGATACGGAGGTGTATTTGTGTGATGCCAAATATTTTGACTAATTTTTCCTAATAACAATATTTATAAAAAATAAAAAAATAATAAAAAATAAAAAAATAATAAAATAGATATAAATTAATTACATCATCATTCTTTTCGGTGCTAACACTTGTCTTAATCATTATTACTATTATTGTTTTGGCATTATTATCATTTTCTTGCGGTAGTTAAAAGGTCATCGTCAGGCTCGTGACGTTAAACAAGCGCTTGATAGAAGGCAACCTATCACCTTTTCACCTTCTTCATCTCTACTATTCTCTATAACCTCATTTTCTATTCTCTCTTTTTTAAACAGCCACAACTTCAAAGTAATCTGACAATGGAACAAACCCTTGCAAAACTTAAGGAAAGATTCCCTACATTTCCACGCGATGTGATTTTAAAAATTTATAAAGCTCGAGTTCAAAGGTTAAAACTACTCACATATTTTGGCATTCCAAAGGATGTTCGTTGGCTTATTGAAGCAAAGGTACGTCTCTCTGGTGAATTACATAAGTCCTATATAAAACATTTGCCAGGTATGGGACGTAGTTCTTATTCTAAAAAATGAAGAGCTAAAAGGATGGGAGTTTGCCATAAGTGTGTAAGATGGAATTGTGATACACATTGTAGGAACCTTGGAATGGTATCTATAAATCGGGAGGACAAAATTAAATTTATAAAGGATGGACTGAGTAAAGAGAACTTGGATAACTTAATCCAAACTCTTGAGACGCATCCATGTGGAACGGTTCAAGGAGTCCTTCTGAAATTATATGATCTATTCATTCAACAAAAAGAAAACTATAGCCTTGGGAATCTGGCGTTAAACGACCCTGTTTGCCAGTTTATAAGAAAACTGGATGGGTAGCAAAAAAACCTTGACTCATAGAAGGCGTTTAAGCCGTTACTGGACGTAAAACCAGAGGAAGATGTGAGCCATAATCACAACTACTGTACATATTTACTATTGTTTTCAATGTTTTACTTTTCTGAATTCACTTTGACTTTTAAAATTACCTATTTTTATTTTCTTCAATCATGTCTTTTCAAATTTCTTCATTACCGTCATTTATTTTTATATAATAATTATTATGCAAACTTTTTATCTTTCATCAATTATTTCATCTCAGTTTTTATCTATATAAGGGCGCATAACTCTATATGGAAAACATAAAAAAAAAAGATGAAAAAAATCAAATCCATTTGTGTGTTTGGTGGATCCAACAATGGTAATTGTAAGGAGTACCTAATAGCAGCTACTAAGTTGGGAAAACTATTGGCTGTGAAAGAAATAAAGGTCTTGTATAGAGGAGGAGTACAGGGATTGAGAGGCTCCATGGCACTATCTGCACTAGTTGAAGGAAGCAACGTATCTAGTATCATCCTACATCATGTTGGTATTACACCAGCTATTGCTGTAGGAACTGAGGTAAAAGTTACAAGCCTCCATCAACGAATGGCTCGTATGGTTATAGGTGCTGAAGCCTTTATCGCACTTCCTGGAGGTTTTGGTACTTTTGAGGAAATATTTTGCATTTTATCATGGTGTAGCATGAACCTTCATAAAAAGCCATTAGGATTATTAAATATTAATGGTTTTTATGACAGTTTGTTAATGTTTTTAGATAAAGCTATGGAACAGGGCCTTATAACTCAAGATGATCGATCATTCATTCATGTTTCATCAAATGTAGATGAATTGATTGATATTTTGCAGAGCTTTTTACCCCAACCTCAACCCCTCTTGAAGCAAGATAAGAATCACACACACAAGCGAAAGAATCCAGAACCAGACACCACCCTTTGGTTATAACTTCTTTCTCACCTCTATCTATATTTAAAAAAAAAAATTAAAAAAAATAAAAATTTAAAAAAAAAGAAAAAAAATAGACTGTGGAAATCATATAAGACACTGAGGACAATGTCTTGAATAAGTGTGGGGGGTCTGAGTTATATATATTCTATTATTTGTTTTTGTGAGGGATAGACAGAGTAAAGATTAATTTGGGAAAGTTGCATCTAAAATCATAAAGATGCATCTTTGAGAACCAAAGTCTTGAGACGTATCCTTCACTATATAGTGTCAGTATCACTTTTGTTTATTTGTTTGTTTTAAAAAAAAGAATAATAATTTTTTTTCTTTCATGAGTACTTTTGTTGGGATGGGCTGAGTAAAGAGTCTAAACTCTTAAGAGGCATCCTCGCAATAAAGCTCACTCAGATAACTACAACCGTTTCACCTTCCTTATCAAAACTATTTTTCATTTTAAAAAATAAAAAAATAAAAAATAAATAAAAAATAAAAACACATACACACACAACCACTATCTTTGCTTTAGTGTCGGGTATCCTTTGCCTTTACCTTTACCACGATCATTTCCATTCGGCATCAACCATTCTACAACCATAAACATCATCTTTGTAACACCCTAATTATTTGCAACTAATAAATCCCCAAAATATGAGAAAATTTTTTCACAAAAACAGTCACGTAACATTTGATATAGAAGGGAGTAGGTAATGGGGAAAACTAAGAACATTCACGCGCATAAAGCTACCTACAGGGAAGCTAAAAACTGGGGCCGGCTCAATGGGTTTACCGTAACACACCAACACTAGGGCGGATTGCACAGCACCGTTTATTCACTCAAACGGGGTCTCACACCGTCCAGGCGGAGTATGGTAATGCAGCAGCGGATAGAAGAAACTTCACAGTGAGGCTTCCCTTCGAGTAATACTGGTCACTCAACGGGAGGAATAGATAAGGGAAATATGTTAACACAATCGCACGCGTAGCATCTGGTGGAAGGGCGAAGTTAGAATCATCCTACTTGGCTAGGCGGGGTATATTTATCTAGGGCGGCTGTCCTAGTTACTTGGGCGAGGTATGACACCGCCTAAAAGAAATCTACATAACGCCTCTTTAACACAACTACAAGGTAATTTTTCCTCCATCGGGTATGGACAAGGGTTCACTAAGTAAATCCTCACACTCGCCTTTCACTCAGGGAAAATGAGAAGTTACAGGGTACATATACGTTAGTAGGTTGTGGAGAAAGGAAGAGTCTGAACCTATTCCGCCCAACTCAACTATTTATGACAACGCCTGGGCGGACTTAGCCATAACGCCCAAATCCGGGGTTCAGCACCGGGGTCCGGATCGCGTTAGTATCACAACGGATAGGAAAGGATAATGGTCGATATCTCGTTCTGGTAATTACTCGCTTCAGCGTGAGTTCTCGCGCTTGGGCGGATTGCTCCCACACTTCGGGCGGGGTACGACTCCGCCCAACGTATCCGACATAAGTTTTCCTAAGACAATTCTCGGTTCATTCGGACCTAACTATAACCTGCTCAATCAAACTGTCCCTGCTTATCTATTAAAGCATAATTATAAAACAAGGCAGCACATAGCATCACACACACAAACCATACATCCATATGTACATAAGAGTGTATATTAATAATTACAATGCAAAATCAGACTTCTTCTTGTTCATAAGATTCTATTCATTCACAAAACATTAACATCCGGTATGAGCTAGTCCGGGCCTCATCTAACAACGCCTCAATTAAACCTTCGAAATGCATCAGCACTCCGCCCAGCATTTCGGCTCTGCTTCTGATCCTCCTCACGAAAGACATTCACTGAAAATGGCCACTGCAGGGGTGAGCTTTTACATGTAAAATGATACTCACAGACTCGGTATCAGCGTCAGTACACGCTCCTGCTATCATTCAACCTTTCTCAAGTAACCAAGTTCATACAATTCAAACAACATTTATGACACTCATAATTCACAGAGTTTATTCCATATCTAATTACATATATTCATGCATTCAAAATCATACACAAGCACATATATAGATTTATACATCACCACAATCAGCCTTAATTCTATATGCATGCACGCGGATCCGACTCGGGAAAAGACTCTCAGTTACGGCCCCCTTTTTCTTTTGGCCCCTCGTCCCTCAGCTCTTACCAGGTGGCACCGGCCCCCCACGGCGTCTCGAGACTCACTTCTCTAGCTCCAACGGCTACCACGAGCCCTATTGGGATCTAGCCAGGGTTGGTAACTAGAAGTCATTTCCCTTGGGGTTCTTGACCTTCCATGGGTCACCCCACTCTTACTCATGCAACTAACACATTCATTATTACCCATCATCGTGCCATGAACACATTACCGTAGTCATTAAGCAAGAACAAATATCCTCCACTACTCGTCATCATTCAGTCAGTCACACCAGCGCATGTTACAATCGGTCATCAGACTAACAACATTGAGCAATCCGAATAAGAACATGCACATACATACTTTTCATAGTGACAACAAAATAGATCATCATTATCATCCACGAGCAAACTACGCCATCGTCACGAAGATCATTATCAAAATCTCAAGTCATGCATCAGTTTTAGTAATTGTGAACACATGCATACATGCACAGCATCAGTTCTAATGAATTATAAAAACATGCACACACACACACACTTGGCAGTACGTTCATCCGGTACCGTTCATAGACCATGCATTTGACATGCAAGCGCCCCCTACCTTTAGAAGACTCCTCAGAAACCTTTTTCGTTCTTGTCGTTGGGTCCGATGTCCTTCTCCTGGTTCGTCCGGTCTTGCTTGGCTTCGTCGTATGCTGCGTCTGATTCTGGGATAATGTGTAGTCTGTTCTTCAGTACTGGAATCAAGATCTCCAGGAGCGAAGAGTGAGAGAAGAGAAGAAGAAGAAAGATGAAGACGAAGAGAGGAAAGTGGGGGATGAAGTGACGGAGAGGAAGTCTGAAGAAAGAGTAAGTGTGTTTTCACCAAGGCTCACGCTTATATATATATACATATGTGCATGCGCACAGCAAAAGAAGAGTGGGATGGGAGAGTGTGTGCTGCAGCAGCCACGTGCACTCCACTCCATCCTTGACCATCACCATTTTTAATATTTTAATGGCTTAAACCCACTTAGTTAAATGCACTTAACAGTTATTTCTAGTTGAAATCAAGTCTTAATGGTTCATTCTTTATTCAGCACTAAATTTTAAAACGGGGATGTTACAGTTCTCCCCCACTGAAAAAGAATTTCGTCCCCGAAATTCAATCGGTACTTACGTTGGTAAACAATCCGGGGTACTGCTGTCGCATGGCGTCTTCGCGTTCCCACGTGTAGGAGGTGATCTTGCCTTGCTGCCACTCCACCTTAACCAGCCTTACGTTCTTGTCTCTTAAGCGTTTTATCGATTGATCCACGATTCCAACTGGTGTAGTCACAGTGGTTAGATCTTCCTTGATTTCTACCTCGTCGTCAGGCATCGTGTGGCTGGGGTCATGCAAATACTTCCTTAGCTGAGACACATGAAAAACGTTGTGTAGTCGGGACAAGTGAGTTGGTAACGCGAGGCGGTATGCCACGGGGCCAATCCGTTCTACTACCTCATAAGGTCCGATGTAGCGAGGGCTTAACTTCCCACTTTTTAAGGCTCGTCCAACTCCTTTACTCGGAGAGGTTCTCAGAAACACTCGATCTCCGACTTGAACTTCCAATGGCTTGATGCGTTTGTCATGGTAGCTCTTCTGCCTGTCTTGTGATGCTTTCATCTTCTCCCTTATCACTCGGATCTGTTCTGTGGTTTGCTTCACGATGTCTGGTCCCAATAGTAGACTTTCACCCGTTTCCGACCAGCAGAGCGGGGTTCGGCATCTACGCCCATATAATGCCTCGTAAGGTGCCATGCCAATGCTGTGATGATGGCTGTTGTTGTACGTAAACTCGATCAAGGGAAGGTACTGCTCCCAGTCCCCACCGTACTCTAACACGCACGCTCTCAATAAGTCTTCTAGACTCTGAATCGTTCGCTCGGATTGTCCATCCGATTGGGGGTGGTAGGCAGAACTAAGCCAAAGCTTCGTCCCCAGTTCTCGATGCATGGTGGTCCAAAACCTGGACATAAATCTAGGGTCCCTATCTGAGACGATGGAAGTAGGTATGCCATGCAGTCGAATGACTTCTTGAATGTAGATTCGAGCCAATTTATGCAATGGGTACCTCATATTTACAGGTAAGAAGTGTGCACTCTTCGTCAATCTGTCAACAATGACCCAAATGGCATCATGGCCCGCTCGGTTTTTGGGTAATCCCATGATAAAATCCATCGCAATTGAGTCCCATTTCCACACGGGGATTTCCAGAGGCTGCATTGCACCGTACGGTTTTTGTTGCTCTACCTTCGATTTCTGACAAGTGATACACCGGGCCACGTACTCCACCACATCCTTCTTTAGTCCGGGCCACCAAAACTGTCTCCTCAAGTCGTGGTACATCTTCGTGGTTCCTGGGTGAATGCTGAGTAGGCTTTTGTGGGCTTCATCAAGCACCATCCTTCTCAATCTTCCTTCACTTGGTATGTATATTCTGTTCCTCACCCGGAAGATCCCATCTGATCCTTTTGCCAAGGATAAATCCTTTCCTTTAGCCTGAATTTCCTTCATTTCAGCTAGGTAAGAGTCCGCCTGTTGCTGTTCGTACACGGATTTTAAGAATTCGTTGGCAATCCTCAACGTACCGATTGTCATCTTCTGAGAGGAAGGGGCGTCAACATGCAAGTTCATGTCTCGGAACCGCTCCAACAACTCAACTTCTTTCGCCATCATGGCTGCTATGTGGAGGGATTTTCGACTCAAAGCGTCTGCTACGACATTTGCCTTACCTGGGTGGTATTTCAACTCGAAATCATAGTCCTTCAAAAACTCAACCCATCTTCTCTGCCTCATGTTCAGCTCCTTTTGGTCGAATAGGTATTTGAGGCTCTTATGATCGCTGTACACCTCAAATTTGGATCCGTACAAGTAATGCCTCCAGATTTTCAATGCAAAAACTACTGCTGCCAATTCCAAGTCATGGGTCGGATAATGCTGTTCGTGGGGTCTCAATTGTCGAGAGGCATATGCTATCACTCGATCTTTCTGCATGAGTACACATCCTAATCCGAGTCCGGACGCGTCACAATAGACCACGAAGCTTTCTCGTAACTCAGGTAATGCTAACACCGGAGCCGTTGTCAACTTATTCTTCAGCTCTTGGAAGCTGCTCTCACACTCCGGACTCCACACAAAAGGAACGTTCTTCCGAGTCAATTTAGTCAGAGGTAATGCCAACTTAGAAAAACCTTCGATGAACCTTCTATAATAACCTGCCAAGCCCATAAAACTCCTTATTTCCGAGATCGATCTGGGCCTCTCCCACGCTATTACAGCAGCTACCTTCGCAGGATCCACCGAGACGCCTCGCTTGGAGATCACATGCCCGAGGAAGTGGATCTCATCCATCCAAAATTCGCACTTTGAAAGCTTTGCAAACAATTGCTTCTCCTTCAACACTTGGAGTACCGCTCTGAGATGTCCTTCATGCTCCTCCGATGTCTTAGAATAAACTAGAATATCATCGATGAAGACAACAACAAACCGATCTAAGAAGGAATGGAATATGCTGTTCATGTAATTCATGAAAACAGCAGGGGCGTTTGTCACACCGAACGGCATCACTACATACTCATAGTGACCATACCTAGTCCTAAAGGCAGTTTTAGGAATGTCCGAGTCCTTCACTCGGATTTGGTGATATCCCGATCGTAAGTCGATTTTTAAGAAGACTGAGGCTCCACGCAGCTGGTCAATTAAATCATCAATTCTAGGCAGTGGGTATCGATTCTTGATTGTGAGTTTGTTGAGCTGTCGATAATCTATACAAAGTCTCATGCTGCCGTCCTTCTTCTTAACAAGTAGCACAGGTGCGCCCCATGGTGACACGCTTGGTCTAATAAACTGCTTCTCAAGTAACTCATCCACTTGTTTCTTCAACTCTACCAATTCAGTTGAGGACATTCTGTAGGGTGCACTGGAGACCGGTTCGGCTCCAGGGATCAAGTCTATAGAGAATTCAACTTCTCTATGGGGAGGTACACTCGGGACGTCCTCTGGGAACACTTCTGGGAATTCACAGACAATCGGAATTTCGTTCGCTAGGGTCTCATTCTCATCTTTAGTTAGACAAAGCATCATAAATAGTTGGGTTATACCTTGTGCCGTGCCATCTTCAGTGGGTTGTTTTGGGAAAACTATCTCTCGGTTTCTACAATCTACTAATACCTTATTGGCTGAAAGCCAATCTATTCCAAGCACAATATCAAGACCCTTTAAGGGCATGCAAATCAGATCGAAGGTGAAACTCCGATCATACAACTCAAATGCCACATTTTTACATATTGACGATGTGAACACACTAGGGCCAGTGGGGCTGGCCACTTCTAAAGTCCGGTTCATAGACACAGTTGGTAGCTTCAACCGTTTCACGCACTCATCAGCTATAAAAGAATGGGTTGCCCCCGAATCGAAAACAACATTAAGCGTATTCATTCCAAGTGAGCACTTACATTGTACTAGATCGTTTGCTGGTGCAACATCCTCTGCATTGATGGTGTAGATCCTTCCTGTCGCTGTTGGGCCGGTGTTCCTCTCTCGACTGTTCGGGGCATGCATCATATTTTCTCTGGTTCCGTTGCCTCTGCCACCAGGTCGTTGGTTATCATTCACTCTGGTTCGATCTTGAAATCCTCCTCACGTTCCCTGGCCTCTTGAAACGTGATTGCTGAGGCCTCAAGTGTTGGTTGGCTCTGCTGCACTGGCCCGAATGGGCTCTGTCATCCTCTTCGAATATTCTACACTTGTTCACTAAGGCAGGGAAACTCCGGATTTCATGGTATCTGCAGGCCCTCTTGATATCCGATCTCAGTCCGTTCTCAAACTTAAGACACTTGGAGTGCTCCGTTCCCGGCTGCTGGAAGGGCGGATAGAATAGGCACAATTCTTCAAACCTGGTCGCGTATTCTTCCACAGTCATGGAACCTTGTTTTAACTCCATAAACTCTAGCTCTTTCCGACTCCGCACTGTGTCGGGAAAGTATTTGTCTAGGAAGCAGGCCTTGAAATCGTCCCACGTCAGTTGGTTGTCATCTTCGGGGAATTGGCTCCGGGCTATCTTCCACCAATTCTCCGCTTCATCTCGCAGCATATACGCTGCGCATTCCACCTTCTGGGCTTCGGTACAGCGAAGGCCCCTAAAAATTCTCTCTAATTCCTGAGTCCACTTGAACGCAGCCTCAGGGTTCCGTCCTCCTAAGAATTCACTCGGCTTCCTCTTCAGGAAGCGGTCCAGCACATGGCCATCCTCAGGTTGAGTTTGGCCTTGCCTTTCAAACACATCAGCAAAGCGTTGGAATGCTGTGGCTATAGCCTCCATACTTTGACGATGCGCCATTCCTTATCCTGAAATTGACATTTAAGGATAAGTATACGGAGCCACTTACTACCATTCGGATTTCAGCCTAATGTTCAATGACTTAGCACATCATGCTATCTCTATATATATATATTACACAATCAATAGGACCAGGAGGGCAACACCCTCCTATCCGCAAGTCAATATCAATCAGGTTCAACCAATATCACAACAATTTCAACCATTCAATCAAAAGACACAAACACCACCGCTTACACTTGGTAAGCATACTTTGGCCTTGGACTTTTCGGTCCGCTCTGATACCAAAATGTAACACCCTAATTATTTGCAACTAATAAATCCCCAAAATATGAGAAAATTTTTTCACAAAAACAGTCACGTAACATTTGATATAGAAGGGAGTAGGTAATGGGGAAAACTAAGAACATTCACGCGCATAAAGCTACCTACAGGGAAGCTAAAAACTGGGGCCGGCTCAATGGGTTTACCGTAACACACCAACACTAGGGCGGATTGCACAGCACCGTTTATTCACTCAAACGGGGTCTCACACCGTCCAGGCGGAGTATGGTAATGCAGCAGCGGATAGAAGAAACTTCACAGTGAGGCTTCCCTTCAAGTAATACTGGTCACTCAACGGGAGGAATAGATAAGGGAAATATGTTAACACAATCGCACGCGTAGCATCTGGTGGAAGGGCGAAGTTAGAATCATCCTACTTGGCTAGGCGGGGTATATTTATCTAGGGCGGCTGTCCTAGTTACTTGGGCGAGGTATGACATCGCCTAAAAGAAATCTACATAACGCCTCTTTAACACAACTACAAGGTAATTTTTCCTCCATCGGGTATGGACAAGGGTTCACTAAGTAAATCCTCACACTCGCCTTTCACTCAGGGAAAATGAGAAGTTACAGGGTACATATACGTTAGTAGGTTGTGGAGAAAGGAAGAGTCTGAACCTATTCCGCCCAACTCAACTATTTATGACAACGCCTGGGCGGACTTAGCCATAACGCCCAAATCCGGGGTTCAGCACCGGGGTCCGGATCGCGTTAGTATCACAACGGATAGGAAAGGATAATGGTCGATATCTCGTTCTGGTAATTACTCGCTTCAGCGTGAGTTCTCGCGCTTGGGCGGATTGCTCCCACACTTCGGGCGGGGTACGACTCCGCCCAACGTATCCGACATAAGTTTTCCTAAGACAATTCTCGGTTCATTCGGACCTAACTATAACCTGCTCAATCAAACTGTCCCTGCTTATCTATTAAAGCATAATTATAAAACAAGGCAGCACATAGCATCACACACACAAACCATACATCCATATGTACATAAGAGTGTATATTAATAATTACAATGCAAAATCAGACTTCTTCTTGTTCATAAGATTCTATTCATTCACAAAACATTAACATCCGGTATGAGCTAGTCTGGGCCTCATCTAACAACGCCTCAATTAAACCTTCGAAATGCATCAGCACTCCGCCCAGCATTTCGGCTCTGCTTCTGATCCTCCTCACGAAAGACATTCACTGAAAATGGCCACTGCAGGGGTGAGCTTTTACATGTAAAATGATACTCATAGACTCGGTATCAGCGTCAGTACACGCTCCTGCTATCATTCAACCTTTCTCAAGTAACCAAGTTCATACAATTCAAACAACATTTATGACACTCATAATTCACAGAGTTTATTCCATATCTAATTACATATATTCATGCATTCAAAATCATACACAAGCACATATATAGATTTATACATCACCACAATCAGCCTTAATTCTATATGCATGCACGCGGATCCGACTCGGGAAAAGACTCTCAGTTACGGCCCCCTTTTTCTTTTGGCCCCTCGTCCCTCAGCTCTTACCAGGTGGCACCGGCCCCCCACGGCGTCTCGAGACTCACTTCTCTAGCTCCAACGGCTACCACGAGCCCTATTGGGATCTAGCCAGGGTTGGTAACTGGAAGTCATTTCCCTTGGGGTTCTTGACCTTCCATGGGTCACCCCACTCTTACTCATGCAACTAACACATTCATTATTACCCATCATCGTGCCATGAACACATTACCGTAGTCATTAAGCAAGAACAAATATCCTCCACTACTCGTCATCATTCAGTCAGTCACACCAGCGCATGTTACAATCGGTCATCAGACTAACAACATTGAGCAATCCGAATAAGAACATGCACATACATACTTTTCATAGTGACAACAAAATAGATCATCATTATCATCCACGAGCAAACTACGCCATCGTCACGAAGATCATTATCAAAATCTCAAGTCATGCATCAGTTTTAGTAATTGTGAACACATGCATACATGCACAGCATCAGTTCTAATGAATTATAAAAACATGCACACACACACACACTTGGCAGTACGTTCATCCGGTACCGTTCATAGACCATGCATTTGACATGCAAGCGCCCCCTACCTTTAGAAGACTCCTCAGAAACCTTTTCCGTTCTTGTCGTTGGGTCCGATGTCCTTCTCCTGGTTCGTCCGGTCTTGCTTGGCTTCGTCGTATGCTGCGTCTGATTCTGGGATGATGTGTAGTCTGTTCTTCAGTACTGGAATCAAGATCTCCAGGAGCGAAGAGTGAGAGAAGAGAAGAAGAAGAAAGATGAAGACGAAGAGAGGAAAGTGGGGGATGAAGTAACGGAGAGGAAGTCTGAAGAAAGAGTAAGTGTGTTTTCACCAAGGCTCACGCTTATATATATATACATATGTGCATGCGCACAGCAAAAGAAGAGTGGGATGGGAGAGTGTGTGCTGCAGCAGCCACGTGCACTCCACTCCATCCTTGACCATCACCATTTTTAATATTTTAATGGCTTAAACCCACTTAGTTAAATGCACTTAACAGTTATTTCTAGTTGAAATCAAGTCTTAATGGTTCATTCTTTATTCAGCACTAAATTTTAAAACGGGGATGTTACAATCTTCATCAGCCTCCAGCCGCCACACTTTGCCTTCATCCTTTTCTTTCAGATCGGAGCCACACCTCACCACTAGTCAATCATCAGGTTCTTTATTGTCTCTTAATGGATGATATAGCAGAATCTTTCTATAGGCATACGAATGAATTAAGATGTATGTTATTGCTCATGATGCTACTCATGGTTGTGTTGATGATATTTTTCTTATGGGTTCTAACACAAGGCCTATGAAACTGGGTTGTATGACACAATCAAATTGTTCAGTTATACTAACCATTTCACATGTAATTAAACTGATCAATTTGTTGTAGGTATCTTTGTTACTAAGCGCCCTAAAAAAAAGATACAAAGCAAGAAGCATAAGGAACTGGATCTTGACACCAATATTTGGTTATGATTTTCTTTTCTTTTTTTGTTTCTTGTTCACAAAAAAAATCATCATTTCCAGTTTTTTATTTTAAATTCTACATGCTTTTCACTAAATTTGTTTTTTAAATTTGTCTAAGTAATGAGTAATTGCATCACCCTTGTCCAATATTTCATGACATGTTGTGAATAATTTCCTTGCATATTAATTTAATAAGTTGTTTGTGAAGATCAAATTGTATATGAATTATGATAGATTGACCACCCTCTGTGAGATTTTGAGCTTAATTGGATGGATCATATTATGCCATCTTTCCTTTTTCTTGATTAACCCTTATTTATTAGTACTCTAGAACTTGACTTGTTTCTTTTTGATGTATTGTTCCATGTGCATGCTTTGATGTGATTAAGGCCATTTTTGTTTTAACTAGCCACTAGCCATATGCCTTACCTTACATACTTTCCATTGTTACCCACGTTGAGCCTATATCCATTTCTTGATTCAGCCACATAATTTGCCAATAGCCCAAAAAAAATGATCACCGTTGCTTAGGAATTGATTAGGAGTTTTGGAATTACTATGAATAAAGATTCTTGATGATTGTGGAAATGTACCCAAGATATATATGTTGTTGTTTCATTGTTAAAAAAGAAAGTAAAAAAATAATAAAAAAAGAGAAAAAAGAAGAAAAAGAAGAAGTGGTGAATATATATATGAAAATAATCAGGAGGATTTATTCTCATGTTTTATCCTCCATCAAGTTTCATTTTGCTAAGTATTGAGTTTCAAAATGTACTTCCACAATCACTGAATCACTTACTCCATTGCTCTTTTTCAACCCTAAGTTTAGCCATACTATTTCATTTTATCCACCCTATATCACCTTGGCCCCATTACAACCTTAATAAAGTCCTTTTGATCTCTGCATGCATATGTGTTCAAATATGGAAATTAGAAATTTGTCAAGCCTATGGTAGTGCTAATTTATTTGGGTGATTTCTGAGAGTATACACAAACCCAAACAATTGAGATATAGAGAGCATAAAGAGAACATCTATCACATTTTCATCCACTCTTTGATTTGATCACTCAATTTGTGAAACTAGTATGTAATGCTTCTTATTCACACTTATCATGACCTCTTGATATAAGGGATGATGTGTATTACTTATTATTTTAGACTTAAAAAGAAAGTCAAAAAAAAAATCAATTTGAAAAAAAAACCTTTTTCTGTTGTTTCTCATTTTAGTTTTTGGTTTGGTTTTGCCCTGGAGTGCAAAAGCTTAAGTGTGGGGGAATTTGATAAATCAATTTTAATACACTTCTTATAGTTTTACACTTGGGGTTTATTATATAATTACTATGTTTAATAATAGTATTTTAATTAAGTTTTATGTTGTTTAGTTAAATTGAAATATTATGTATATATGTTTCAATTTTCGTTTTTTGTATGTATCTTGAGTATCTTGCCTTATTTTGGCCATAACTTGGGCTTTTGTGATCCAAATGGGCTAATCTTGGAGCCCATGGAAAGCTAAGACAGAGGGCTACATCATGATGATCAAATATGGTTATTTTGCATCTGAAAAAAATAAAGAAATGGAGCTTGAATCAATCAGCCCTCATGTGTCCCACCAGCATTGACATAGTTCACCAAAATACACATATTTGGAGCTCTAGATGTCTAAATGACCTTATTCTTGCGCCAAATTCTCAATAAGACAGAGATCTACAACTTTCATGTTGAAGGTTTTTCAAAATTCGGCCATCTAGAAGGTCATATTGGACTCACAAGGTGGAGAAGATAAAGAGAAGAATGAATTTCAATACCTACCATTATCTTCTTTTGAATTATTGTAATTTCAAGCCCACCAATGTTGAAAAAATGCATTAATAATCAGAAAATGAATATATAGTATCATCATATCTTGCCTATAAATAGATGCTTGAAGTTGTAAGGAAGATACACAAGAAATACATAAGAAATACATGCTTTAGCTTTCATTACAATTCTATATCTTTGCTTTAGCTTCTTAAGTTTTAGTTCTTTCTTTTTCTTTATCTCCTTGTTCTATATTCCATCCTTCAAGTTATGGTTTTCATTTCCCTTCCTCAATATCAAGTAAGTTAATTTTATTATTTGTTATTTACTTTTATAATCAAAGTTTTAGTAAATTTAATATTAGCTTTCATTGTTAAAAATTATCATGGAAGCTTAATCTTTTAAAATCAACTCAAGGAATTTAATTTTCTTTATGTTAACTTTGAGTTCTTGCTCTTAATATTTTGATTGAAGATAATTACTTTTCTTTGTTTCTCAAGCACTTATGATGGTAGATTATTTAAGTGTATAATCGATTGGTTTATAATTAAACAATCTATAATCTAAACTGATGTTGGTTGGTTAATCAATAATCAATTTGAGAACAAAGATTAAGTTACTAAATAAGAGATTTCTATTTAGTTTCTTAACTCAATCAAATTATGGTTTTAAAGTTATTTTAGTAATTAATAAGAATATATCGATTGATTATTCTTATTAGTTCATTAATTTAATTCTAGAAGATTTTCTAGAATATAATCATTTAGGGATTCCAAATGATTCAAGATTGAGAAATTAATTATATTTAATAATATTTATGATCAATGATTAGTTAACTAAAGATTTATTAATTCCTTGGGTTGGTTGTTTCTAAATTTGATTATTCTTACTCATAAATTTACTTTTTGCACTATCATATAATCACTTAATTTTCCTTTCAAGCTCAACACAAACCCCCCCTTTATTATAACTAAATTGAGTGTAACTAATTGAACTAAGGTCCTCGAGAAATGACTAAGGTTGTTCACCTTATACTATATTAATTTAACTTTTTATTTGACTAGACAACGATAGCGTGTCAAACAGCCTTGGTTTTTCAGAATAGGAACCCAAGCTCTCAGAACCAATGAGAGTATCACGCTAAGTATTTTGAGAGAATGAAGCTTAGGCTTGATCCTTAGATCATTGTGAGAATGTAGGAAAATAAGATTTGAGAGGATGTGAGCGACAGATAGTTCAGTTAAACGGAGACGAGTGAGTAAGGGAAACTGTGTGCAATGGTAAACCCTAGAGTGACTTACTAAATTACTGACGATTTATATAGAGATAATTATGTTTGATTCAGTAATTAAATTACTAATGAAGTATTGTATTCGTGAATGTATCCTGTTATTAATGCTAGAATTGATGAATTATGATATATATTTAATTCTGATAGAGTATAAGTGCGAATGGTCAATTACCTGATTTGGAACAGATTAAGAATAAGTAGATCCATTTAAGTATCAAGTTAGATTTAGAGGATAAATGATTATTAGAGCCCAAGATTTCATAAAACTTAATTAAACCTCCTTAATAAAATGATCACAGAATAATACGTTATTTGGATGTCAGTAGATAAATAGACGTTGTTATTGAAGAGTTCAGTTAATTAATATAAAATGAAATAAATAGATAAGCCTTATTTTAGTGTTTAACATTATCTGTGATAAGATTAAGATACAATATATATATATATAATATTTTAGTTAAAGAGATTATTTAATTAGTGTATTTTAATAATAAATGATGTTTGGTTTCTCAAAAATTAAACTGTAGGGCCCCACCTAAGGTCAGGCTCTGACCAATCACCCAGATTCCATCACATCTGGACCTTGTCCTTGGCAATCCGGACATAAAGTCCATGGCAATAGCATCCGACTTCCAAACGGGGATATCAAGTGGTCTCAAAGTACCCGAAGGTCTCTGATGCTCTACCTTTGCCTTCTGACAAGTAAGACACGAAGCTACAAAATTGGCAACGTCACGCTTCATTCCGGGCCACCAAAAATTCTTCTTTACATCTTGTTACATCTTGGTTGCACCAGGGTGAATGCTAAAAATGCTTTTATGTGCTTCCTCAAGCACCGTGTGTCTCAAATCTCTAAATGAAGGTACATACACACGACTTTTTACTCGCCATAAGCCATCAACACCTTCCACCAGAAATAGATTTTTCCCATCGCCTTGAGATCTTCTCATCTCTTGTAAATAATCATCATCCCCTTGTTTCTCCTTTACAAGCTCCAAAAACTCATTTCATATCTTCAAGGTAGCAAAACATAGCTTCTTGGGAGATTGAATCTCGGTCCCAACATTCAAATTTCGAAATTCCTCAATCAATTCAAATTCTTTGACCATCATAGCCGACACATGCAAGGGCTTCCGACTAAGAGCATCGACAGCAACATTGGCTTTTCCCAGAGGGTACATCAATTTAAAATCGTAGTCCTTCAGGAATTCCAACTATCTCCTTTGGCGCATAATCAATTCCTTTTGATCAAAGAGATATTTCAAACTTTTGTGGTCACTAAAGACCACAAACTTTGAACCATAGAGATAATGACGCCAAATCTTTAAGGCGAACACAACCGCCGCGAACTCCAAGTCGTGAGTCGGGTAATTAACTTCATGAGGTCTCAATTGACGTGAAGCATAAGCTATAACACGTTCCTTCTGCATCAAAACACACCCAAGTCCATGCGTAAAAGCATCGCAATACACCACAAAGTCTTCTTGTAAATCAGGCAATGCCAAGATAGGCACAGAAGTCAGCCTCATCTTTAACTCTTCAAAGCATCTCTCACATTCAACCGTCCATACAAAAGGTTGGTTCTTGCTTGTCAAGTTTGTCAAAGGTTTAGCAAGACGAGAAAAACCTTCGATGAACCTCTGATAAAAACCGACAAGTCCAAGGAAACTCTGGATTTCCGTAACCGATGTAGGTCTAAGCCATGCCATAACAGCCTCAACCTTGGAAGGATCCACCGAAACACCATCTTCAGATATCACATGACCAAGAAACTGGACGCTCGACAACCAGAATTCACATTTAGAGAGCTTAGCGTACAACTGGTTCTCTCTAAGAATGTTCAACACCACTTTCGAATGTTCCTCGTGTTCCTCACGGCTCTTGGAATACACTAGAATGTCATTGATGAATACCACAATGAAACGATCCAGGTATTCGTGAAAGATGCGGTTCATGTAACTCATGAACACCGTTGGAGCATTAGTCACCCCAAATGGCATTACAACATACTCATAATGGCCATATCGCGTCCTAAACACAGTCTTCGGAATATCTTTGGTTCTCACCTGAATTTGATGGTAACCAAAAGGCAAATAAATCTTCAAAAACACCACCGCACCTCTTAATTGATCCAACAGATCATCGATACATGGTAAGGGGTATCTATTCTTTATCGTCAGCTTGTTCAATTGGCGGTAGTCTACATACAACCGCATGGTTCCATCCTTCTTCTTTACCAATAAAACAGGAGCTCCCCAGGGTGACACACTGGGTCGAACAAATTCCTTCTCAAGCAGCTCCTCAACTTGCTTCTTAAGTTCAGCCAACTCCATAGGAGACATCCTATAAGGAGTGATAGACACCGGTTCTGTACCAGGTACAAGATCGATAGCAAACTCAACCTCCCGTGGAGGTGGTAAACCGGGTATCTCCTCGAGAAACACATCCAAGAATTCTGACACCACAGGGATGTTAAGGGGATCAAGACCATTTGTCCCATCGACAAGAGATAATAATATACAAAGTTAAGCTATACCTTACACATTGAATTGTCCCACATCAGAAGAAAGGAAAATAATGGTCCGCTGCTGACAGTCAACCAAAACCTTATTGGCGGAGAGCTAATCCATACTAAGTATGATCTCTAATCCCTTCATAGGTAAGCAAATAAAAGACACAACAAATCTCCTTCCTTCTAGGAGCATATCGACATTATCATACCGGTTAACTGATCTGAGGCAAGTACCGGTTGGGGTGGTAACCACTAGGGCGTTTTTCATTAAACATACCGGCAATCTCAATCGCCAAACACAATCCTTGGATATAAAAGAGTGGGTTGCACCCGAATCATAAATAACATGAACAGAATGTCCAAGTATTTCACACTTACTTTCAGCTAAATTATCTGCTTGTGTTGCTTCCTCACCGGTCACAGCAAACACTCTTCCGGTATTGGGTTAAAGATTTCCACCATTCCTGTTTCCATCACAAGCACCATTGCCATTACCTCGACCGTTACCATGCCTCCCACCATTATAGCCGCCTCGGCCACCATTTCGGTCACCATTGTTTCCATTACCATGGCCCCGACCACCATTGTGGCCTCCGCGGTTCACATGAGCGGGTACATTAGCACGGTTAGGAGTATTAGCTTGCATATGAGCCCGCCTTGTAAGTAAAGGACATGCGGGGTGAATATGTCCTACTTGGTCACAATTAAAACATACCACGTCATCCCGTTGTGTACACTCGCGAACATGGTGAGGTCCTCCACACCTATAGCATCTCAGCCCATTGGTATTTACATCACCCCGGCCAAAGGTGTTACCATGTCCACCGCCTCTAGCTTGGATATTAGGATAAGCACCCCTCTAAAAATGCCCTCTTCTGAAATTTCCCTGCCTCTTGAAACTAGGAGATTGACCCTTCAACCTAGAATCAAATTTGGAATGATGCGGGGGAGCATGTTCTTCATAAATGCGGCACTTATTCACAAGTACCGTGAAGCTTCAGATTTCTTGATGACAAATGGCCCTTTGAATATCAAGGCGTAGACCGTTCTCGAACTTTACACATTTCGAGGCTTCAGTTCCCTCTTGTTGATAAGGAGGGTAGAATTCACAAAGTTCTTCAAATTTGGAAGCATACTCTTCCACCGTCATTGTGCCTTGCTTGAGTTCCATGAACTCGAGTTCCTTCTTACTCTTGTAGCTTTTGGGCACATACTTCCTCATGAGTTCAAGTTTAAAATTTTCCTAAGTCAAGGGAATAGCAGCAGCATTCATCCTACTTTTGGTAAGTCTCCACCAAGTCTCCGCTTCATCTCTCAGCATGAAAACAGCATACTCCTCTTTCTGGAGCTCAGTGCATTCGAAACTATCAAAGATCCGCTCAACATCTCGGATCCAAGCATGAGCTTGTTCGGGCCTAAATCCACTATGAAACTCGGATGGTTTCCGCTTCAAGAACATATCAAGGCCCTGAGTACCTTGAACAGCAGGAGCAGGTTGTCTTTCCACTTCTTGTCTATCACGGTTTTGTGACTCAAGGAGATCCGCAAAACGATTCAAGGCTCTAGCTATAGCGTCATTGTTATCTTGACGACGACGGGCCATCTCAATATCTATAATCATAACATGAGATTTAACTAACATCAATAAACTCATTCATAAAACTTCTCTATGGTCTCATACTATAACATTTCATCATAAAATTAAGTTATTTCTCTCCATCATGGAGTCCAATATCAACCAACTCATATTAGAGCTCATAAAAGCATATTATCATATCATGGTGTCATATGCATTCACAAAAACATAGGATTCATCATTGAGGGAAAATAGTGTGAAGAAAGCTTGGCCGGACTTATAGCAATCACATTTAGTCCATAGTCAATTCATACATAGTCAAACAACAATGGCAACCATTCATCAATTGCATATCATGTTCTAATAATAATAACAGCTAATCATAGTAATACAGAGCGAATAGTGCTCTGATACCAGGTTGTGACACCCCAAAAATAGGGGTAACTTTTTCACGTTTTGCAAGAATTAATTCCACGAAGAAATAAGATGGAGAGCTTTGATCAATGCCCTAGATCTATGCAACCTATCTCATATATGAAGATATGAGAAGTTATCAGAGTACGCAAGATATATTCATGTAGTACCATTACGATCCCGATTCATATAGTCGATTAATCCATGTACAAATCAAAGGCCCTAATGAATTACGGGGCATGAATTAATCGATTACCATTCCATAATTGATTACAGAACAAAGGATAATTGATTACAGAGTTCCTAGAAATGGCACAATGAATCAGGTGTTATACCTAATCGATTACAACATTCAGAATAATCGATTACATTGTTTCTATGGGGTCCGTAATCGATAATAATGTTAATCATAATCGATTACCAAGTTCCTGGAATCTATGCTAATCGATTAGAGTGTTGGGAGTAATCGATTACAGAGCTCCTGGAATTTATGTAGTGCATCAGGTATCCCACCTATTAGATTACAGGGACTATTCTAATCGATTATGTAACATCCCAGTTTTGAAATTAAATGCTGAATGAAAAATAAACCATTAAGACTTGATTTCAACTAGAAATAACTGTTAATTGCATTTAACTAAGTAGGTTTAAGCCATTAAAGTATAAAAATAGTGGTGGTCAGGGGATGGGGTGGAGTGCACATGACTGCTGGGCACGTACTCTCCCATCCCACTCTTCTTTTACTGTACGCATGCATATATATATATATATATATAAAATGTGAGCCTTTGGTGAAAAACGCACTTGCTATTTCTTCAGACTCCCTTCTCCGTCACTTCATTCTCTACTTCCTCTCTTCGTCTCCATCCTTCTTCTTCTTCTATCTTACTCTTCGCTCCTGGAGGTCTTGGTTCCAGTACTAGAGAGCGGACCACACTTCATCCCAGAATCAGGCGCGGGATACGACAAGCCAAGGAAGACCGAACGAACCAGGAGAAAGACGTCGGACCCAACAACAAGAACAGAAAGGTTTCTGAGGTTCTTCTAAAGGTAGGGGGCACTTGCATGTCGAATGCATGGTCTAAGAACGGTACCGGATGAACGTACTGCTGAGCGTGGGTGTGTGTGTATGCATGTATTTATAATCATTAAAACTGATGCATGGTTTATGATTCTGATAGTGATTTTCGTGGCGATGGCGTAGCCTGTTTGTAGATGATAATGATGAATGATATGCATGGATCCATTTTCTTGTCACTTTGAAAAATATGTGTGTGCATGCTCTTAATTGGATTGCTCACTGTTGTTAATCTGATGACCGATTGTAACATGCGCTGGCGTGATGACTGATTGATTACGAGTAGTGTGGGAAATCCGTTCTTGCTTAATGACTACGGCGAAGGTGTTGTGGCGCGATGATGTGTATTAATGAATGTGTTAGTTGCATGAGTAAGAGTGGGGTGACCCATGGAAGGTCAAGAACCCCAAGGGAAACGACTTCCAGTTACCAACCCTGGCTAGATCCCAATAGAGCTCGTGGTAGCCGTTGGAGCTAGAGAAGAGAGTCTCGAGACGCCGTGGGGAGGCCGGTGCCACCTGGTAAGAGCTGAGGGACGAGGGGCCAGAAGAAAAGGGGACCGTAACTGAGAGTCTTTACCCGAGTCAGATCCGCAGACATGCATGTAGAAATAAGGCTGATTGTGGTGATGTATAAATTTATGTATGTGCATGTGTATGATTTTGAATGCATGAATATATATTTAGATGTGGAATAAACTCTGTGAATTATGTGTGTCATGAATGTTGTTTGAACTGTATGAACTTGGTTACTTGAGAAAGGTTGAATGATAGCAGGAGCGTGTACTGACACTGATACCGAGTCTGTGAGTATCATTTTACATGTAAAAGCTCACCCCTACAATGGCCATTTTCAGTGAATGTCTCTCATGAGGAGGATCAGAAGCAGAGCTGGAACGCTGGGCGGAGCGCTGATGCATTTAGAAGGTTTAATTAAGGCGTTGTTAGACTAAGCCCTAACTGGTTCATACCGGATGTTAATGTTTTGGGGATGAATAGAACTTTATGGACAAGAAGAAGTCCAATTTTGTATTGTAAATATTAATATACACTCTTATGTACATATGGATGTATGGTTTTGTGTGTGTGATGCTATGTGCTGCCTTGTTTCATAATTATGCTTTAATAGATACGCAGGGACAGTATGATTAAGCAGGCTATAGCTAAGTCAGAGTGAATTGAGAATTGTCTTAGGAAAACTTATGTCGGATACGATGGACGGAGTCATACCCTGCCCGGAGAATGGGAGCAATTCGCCCAAGCGCGAGGACTCGCGCTGAAGCGAGTAATTACTAGAGTGAGATATCGCCCATTATCCTTTCCTATCCGTTGTGATGCTAATACAATCCAGACCCCGATGTTGACCCCAGATTTGGGCGTTATGGCTAAGTCCGCCCAGGCGTCGTCATAATTAGTTGAGTTGGGCGGAATAGGTTCAGACTCTTCCTTCTTCCACAACTTACTATCGCTTTTGTACCCTGTAACTTCCCGTTTTTCTGAGTGAAGTGCGAGTGTGAGGATTTACCTGGTGAACCCTTGTCCATACCCGATGGAGAAAATACCTTGAAGTTGTGTTAAAGAGGCGTTGTGCAAATGTCGTTTAGGCGGTGTCATAGCTCGCCCAAGTAACTAGGACAGTTCGCCCAAACGCGGAGAACTATGCTGAAGTAAGTAGATATCAACTCGAGATTCCGCCCATGTACCTTCTTTCTCCGTTGCATTATTCCGTCTCGCTGAGTGGTGTTGAACATCGCCTGAGTAAGTGAATGTTGTGATGTAGTCCGCCCAGGATAAATATACCCCGCCTAGCCAAGTAGGATGATTCTAACTCCGCCTTTCCACCGAATGCTACGCATGTGAATGTATTAACATATTTCCCTTATCTATTCCTCCCGTTGAGTGACCAGTATTACTCGAAGGGAAGCCTCATTGTGAAATTTCCTCTATCCGCTGCTGCATTACTATACCCCGCCTGGACGGTGTCAGACCCCGTCTAAGCGAACAAACGGTGTTGTGCAATCCGCCCTAGTGTTGGTGCGTTACGATAAACCCATTGAGCCGGCCCCAATTTTTAGCTTCCCTGTAGGTTGCTTTATGCGCGTGAATGTTCTTAGTTTTCCCCATTGCCTGCTCCCTTCTACATCAAATGTTACGTGACTGTTTTTGTGAAAAATTTTCTCATATTTTGGGATTTATTAGTTGCAAATAATTAGGGTGTTACAGATTACATGACTTCGGTTAGTTCATAATCGATTACAGCACTCAGTGTAATCGATTACCTTAAAAACAGAGGCCCTATAATCGATTAGGTCAGTGGAGCTAATCGATTACACCCTGCCTTTATGCAGAAATTATGCAGATTTTATAAGAGAAATGAACTCCTCACATACCTAAACCTATGCAAATGATATTAGAATACTACCAAATTTTGACACCATTTATAACATACCATTTATGACGTGTGGCCACCAACTACACTCAAAAATTCCTAGAAACAAGGAATTTATGTGCATCAATGCATTTGGCTTATTTCAAGGCATTTGGAGGCAACATAGGGGTCCATTCTTGGTATAATCATCCCATTCCAACTTACACAAGTCACAAATCATACGTTTAAACTATTGGAATCATTATCTACCATTCATAGTCCATAAAACTCATTTTCACCCATTAGGTTCCCTAATCATGCATGAAAATCATTTGAATTTCAACATATTCAAGCTTGTCATAATGCATGCTCTATAAAACACAAAATCTAGATCAACCCCCATGCATTAACTAATTCTATCAACATTAAACATATTCCCATTGTAACATCCTAGGTTAATTTAATCATTTTTGGCAATAAATTTTTTGCGTTTAATAAAAATTTAGATCTTAATATAAAATAATATTTACTTTCCTGAATAAACAACCCACTCGGCCTTGGTGTAAAATAACATTTACTTTTTTTAGTTACATTCCAAATAATAAAATCATACTCAGTATAAACAAAACCGATCGGAAACACATCCTTTAATAAAGTGGAGTTGAAAGCAGCCGGAGAAGAAGGAGAAGAAGAAGAGGAAGAAGACAGGGGGTCATTCGCTTGAGCAAGCACCGACTCGCTTGAGTGAATGCCATACGTTAAACTTGAGCGGGCAGGACACACACGGGAGACTCAAGTCGGAGTTTCACTCGGCAAAAGGGTTTCACTCGGGAAACACTTAACTTTCACTCACTCGGGCATACCACGCTTGACTCATTCCTACGCTTCACTCAGAAAGGTCCGCTCGGTCACCACTTTCTCGGAGATAACGTAACCTTCTTCACTCGGTAAGAGTTTCTCCGGGTATCCCCGCTCAGAAAATACCCCATCCTTACTTCACTCGGGAGAAGCTTTCTCGGCGACAATTCATTCGGAAACCTTTCCACCTTCGCTCGAAAGCACTCAAATTTTCACTCGGAAACATTCTACTTTTCATCACTCGGAACATTCTCCCGGCCAATCTCACTCGGGACATTCTAACCTTCCACCCAGGAGGGGGTCTCTCAGTTATTCTTCACTCGAAAAAAGGAACGAGGAATTCCCACAGAGATACAACGGACATCAAACCGACTGGCCCCCGCTCGGACAGGAATAAATCCTCTCAGGCAAGATTCGCCCGGTAATCGGCTTTGCTATAACAAACACATGAAAATTAATACCAATCATCTAACAACATAAATTCACATTCATTCCATTAACACATCAACTCACACTTAGTTCCACACTCAGAAAACTCATTATATATATATATATATGCATTACACCATTTGTTCAAATTCACTCAGCCTTGGCATCGACCTCCCACTTGGCATGACTCCCGGGCTCCGACCTCCTCCCTGTCACTGGTTACTAAATTGAAAGCAACAGCAAGGGTGAGTGTTTAGCATTATAATAAATCAAGAATGGAATAAAATATGAGAATAAACTCTATCCGATTCTTTATCTTCAGATTGTACATTACATTCGCCTTTTAACTCACACTCGACACTTTACTCACATTCGACAATATATCCATTAACACTCGGCTTTATAATAATTCATACTCAGCAGTGTAACAGTCCTCCTTCGACAATCTTAACAAGTAACATTCAGCAAGTAATTTCCACTCAGCAAATATAACAATTTTCCACTCGGCAAATATAACACTTTTCCACTCGGTAAATATAACAATTTTCTACTTGGCAAATATAACAATTTTCTACTCGGCAAAGATATGAAATTACACTCAGCAATTACCTCAAATCGTTCAACAATGACTTAAACTTTCATCCAACAATTATGACCAATTTAACACTCGGTAATAATGACAATTCATGCTCAGCAATTATAATACTTCATACTCGGAAATTATATTCAACCTCATTCAGCAAATACAACGAGTTACACTCGTCAAATACAACAGATTGGCCCTCGGTAAATACAACATCATACTCATCAATTTTCACTCGGCAGTTTACTCATTAATACTCGGCATTATGGTAATTCACACTCAGTGTGATGATAGTTCTCATCCGACAATTTTCACAAGTAACATTCGGCAAATATAACAATTTACCACTCGGTGAATATAACAATCACTTGGGAATATGTGAAATTACACTCGGCAATCACATCAAATCACTCAGTAATTATAGCAATTCGAATTTGGCAAATATAACCACTGATTCAGCAATTATAACAGACTGCAGTCGGCAAACACATCACAACCAATAATTCATCAATTATCACAACTGACATCCGTGAACCCGACTTGGTTCACTGAGCCCGACTTGGCTCCCCCTCAACCACTGGGTCAAAGACCTCTGGGTAGCTGTCGCGACCGGGATCGCGGCGGCGCGGCCGACCCTCGAAACGGTTTAAAATAATAAACAGGGAGTCGCCACTAATATTTTTTTAGGATAAAATAGTGGAAAAAACCTTTTGTTAAAGCACTGGTTATAGAAATGAAATTCCATGATTCGGGAGTCTGATTACAGGTGAGGAAGGTATTAGCACCTCACAACTGTCTGTTATAAAAACGATTACCTCAATTTGATAGTGCGCATTATAATTAACCCAATAATTATTTTAACTTCTTCATGAAAAGAAAAATGTACGGAACGACAAAATAAACAACAAAAAAAAAATAAACAAAAATCAACACAAAATATTTACGTGAGATTAACTGGACGTCTCGTCCAAATTAACCTCGCTCCTCCTTTTTAAAGAGATATTAAAATGTATGAGATTAACAGGACGTCTCGTCCAAATTAACCTTGCTCCTCCTTTTTAAAGAGATAAAAAAAGATATGAGATTAACAGGACGTCTCGTCCAAATTAACCTCGCTCCTCCTTTTAACAGCAAGATGAAAATGGAAAAACTCCAAAAATTGAATAAAGAAAGATGGGCCCGACAGGAACTGTTTCCCGCTCCTACGTATTCTCGAGCTTTCAAGAAATCAGGGTCACGTAGTTCTTAAAAGTTTTTTTTTATTTAGAAAAAAAGATTAAGGAAATGTTGATGGGAATCATTATGGTGAGGAACCCATAAAAGGCGAAGTTCTTCGCACGTGTACGAATCCTATAAAAGTGGTGTAGACGGAAGTATTTTCCGTACGACACTGACTAAGAATGATTTATTTTGATTTTTATTTAAACTAGAAAGAAAACATAGGAAACATTTATTTCCTTTATCATATTTTTAGTACAAAGCAAAAAAAATGAGTGAAAACTGAGTGGGAGAAGAGAAAACCGAGTGCAAAAAATGAAAAAAACGCGTGAAAAATAAGAAAACCGAGTGAAAAATAAGAAAACCGAGTGAAACTATGAAAATCCGAGTGAAAACAGGGAAAACCGAGTGAAACTGGAAAGATCCGAGTGGAAAATTGAAAATCCGAGTGAAATAGTGAAAATCTGAGTGAAATAATGAAAATCTGAGTGAAACAGTGAAAATCTGAGTGAAATAGTGAAAATCTGAGTGAAACAGTGAAAATCTGAGTGAAATAAGAGTAAAATATGAATGTCAAGAGGAGTACCAGGTGAAAGTTGAGCAGAACCGAGCGATGATGGAGCAAGAACACTGGTCCAAGAGGGAAAAGGGAATGGGAGGGAATGGGAAAAGGCTGGGAAAGGTGCTGTTGAGTGGGAGTGAGGACGGTGTTGGAGTAGGAGAGGGGTGGAGGATGGAAGGATTGTGGCAATATGGTGAGGGATGATGGAAGGAGAAGAAGAGAAGAATTGGTGTCAGAGAGAGAGAGCGAAGGGTTTTTTTTTACAGAGTTTTTCTCCTCTAATGAATGCCCCCCCTTCTGTCCTCCCCCTTGCCTATTTATAGGCTGGCCCGAGTGGAATGCCAGCTCAGGCTTCCACTTCCGAGTGGAATGCCAGGTCACACTTCCATTCAGAGTGAAGTGGGGGACAACAGCTGGGTGGGAATTTTTAATTGGCTCGGACTTAAATTCCTCTCCACAATCGACTGAAATGTGTGAAGTGTGACTCGGAATTGAAAGATGACTCAGGAACGGGTGAAAATGGTGACTCGGAAATTGGTAAAAATTGACTCGGATATATGTAAAAGATGACTCAGAATCTGGGTGAAAAAGGAGGGGATTCAGTATTTGAAGGATTGGCTCGGAAATTGATGGAAATGGGCTCGGAATTGGTTGTTTGAAGAAAGATGAGTGAAGATTGGCTCGGAAATCCTTCCACTCGGTTGTTGTCACTCGGAAACCGATTGAAGATTGATCATTCGGTACAGATCGGTCGGAACTTAGCATTTTCACTCGGAAAAAGCTTGCTTCCCACTCAGGACTTGGAATCTGGGTACTTTCACTCGAAAATGACTCATTCTGAGTGATTTCACTCGGTTTTTATCATTTCTGGGTTATTCTTACTCGGTTTTGATCATTTCTGAGTTATTCTACTCGATTTTGATCATTTCTGAGTTATTCTACTCGATTTTGATCATTTGTATGTCATTTTACTCGGATTCCCCAACAGGAGCCTGTTCCACCCAGAAATTCTTCATTATGACTCGGATTTAATCATTTTTTAGCCATTCTACTCGAAAATTCTCCACCTTGAGTCATTTTACTCATATTTGATCATTCCTTAAGTTATTTCATTCGGATTTGCTCCAATCTGAGTCATTTCACTTGGATTTTTCTTCAACAAGGACATACTCCACTCGGCAATGCTCCAATCTGAGTCATTTCACTCGGATTTGATCATTCGGAGTCCTTTCACTCAGAAATGATCATTTCTGAGTCCCCTTTTTTTTTGGGAATCTTCTTCATTTGTGGATGGGCTGAAATAGGTGTTCACAGATGCCCCTCTTTACTTCTTTTCCATGAGAAAAGCATGAAGTTTCTTCTTGCTTTTGAAATGGAAAGGGAGTAAAGACGTGAACACCTTTGTCAAAGTATTAGATGAGGGGGAAAAAACCAGGAATTGACACTTGAACTTTTCAGTTAACAGGAGGTGAGAAGATCGGGGTTGACTCCTGGTAGAAAGGAAAGTAAAGGGTGCCTGAAGAGGCGAACGGGAAGTAAAGGATGCCTGAATAGGCGAACGGGAAGTAAAGGATGCCTGAATAGGCGGACAAGAAAGTAAAGGATGTGCCTGAATAGGCGGATAGGAAAGTAAAGGATGTGCCTGAATAGGCGGACAGGAAGTAAAGGATGCCTGAATAGGCGGACGGAAAGTGAAGGATGCCTGAATAGGCGGACAGGAAATAAAGGATGCCTGAATAGGCGGACAGAAAAGTAAATGGTGTCTGAATAGGCGGACGGAAAGTAAAGGATGTGCCTGAATAGGCGGCTGGAAAGTAAATGGTGCCTGAATAGGCGGCTGGAAGTAAAGGATGCCTGAATAGGCGGACAGAAAGTGAAGGATGTGCCTGAATAGGCGAACAGGAAAGTAAAGGATGTGCCTGAATAGGCGGACAGGAAGTAAAGGATGCCTGAACAGGCAGACGGAAAGTGAAGGATGCCTGAATAGGCGGACAGGAAATAAAGGATGCCTGAATAGGCAGATAGAAAAGTAAATGGTGCCTGAATAGGCGGACGGAAAGTAAAGGATGTGCCTGAATAGGTGGACAGGAACTAAATGGTGCCTGAATAGGTGGATGGAAAGTAAAGTGTGGTGCTGACCCTCAGTTTTGATAGGAAATACTGAGATTGGGGAAGCTAACAGGACAATCTCTTCCGAATTAGCTCACTGGTCCTATGGGCTGGTGGTGATGCCTCATTTTAACAAGACTGACAGGATTGCTCTTTGATTGAAAGACAGTGATTCCGGGGAGATGCCCCAGTTTTGATAGGTTGGAAGGAAGTTTGGAGATACGCCTCATGACTGGAAAGGAAGAAATCCAGGAATATGCCCCAGTTTGACATGATTGAAGGGTTCTTGGAGAATGGTTATAACAAAAGGAATTCGGGAAGATGCTCCAGTTGAGTTTGTTCAGGAAGCGTAGTTTCAGTGGGGAAGAGATTTCAAGAGGTACGGACTTTAATAATCGAGGATGAGACTTTGAAGGTGCCTGCTTAGGCGATGAAAGAGTAAAACATTGAAAGGTGTCAACCCTGGTGATTTAAGGAAGGAGTTTTGAGAATTGCCAACTCGGGCGATTTAAGGAAGGGATTTGAAGGACTTGATTGGGGTGTTAGTGCCTGGCATGACTATCTGTGAGATAACCTGCAGAAAAATGGTAAGTAGTGCAAAGATAAGTTTCAAAATCGGGTAAGTCCTGTGAAACCGCGACTCTTACGATAACTCATGGACGAAGTAGAACGAATGAGACAACCATAGCTTTGGAGCGCGTGCCTGGCCAAGTCCCTGTGATGATTACCTATGATGAGGTCGAGTAGCAGGAGCATCTTGTCCCTTACGACTTTAAATGTTTACCATTCTTCCATTTTATTTTGTTAAAATACATGTTTTTATTGGATCAACTAAATTCATAACACGTATCAAAGAGGGTGAATTTTATTCATGCATGTTAAACAAATACAGAGAAAGAAAAATAAGGAAGGTAGATGAAATGAATGAGATCACATAGAACAGGTCAAAGGATAGGCGAAAAACTGGGAAGATTCATGGATCCTCTAGTGAATCTCTGAGACCGATGAGAGCCTTAACCTCCAACACGACTTCATGTTCACCCTTCGACCTTGCTTTTGGAAAGGTAAGTTTGACAGTGATTCACGTGCCCGAGCTTGGACTCGTACTTCTTTGAGCCAGAGGTCTTATTCGCATTGCCAGAAATTTGACCCTAACTTTTGCCTGAGCCGCCCTTTTCGGGTTTTTGACTCACCGGGTCACTCTAACTTTTGCCTAAGCCGCCTTTTCAAGTTTTCAGCTTAGCGAGCATTAATTTTCTTTTCTCTCTTTTTTTTTGTTTTTTTTGTTTTTTTTTGTGTTTTTTTTGTGTTTTTTGATTTGTTCTGACATCTCCTCCCTAAGCATAGTATTTTTTTACTGCATCTGTGTTTACAGGCATTGGCAAATCCTGGCCATCCATATTAGTGAGTATTAAGGCTCCTCCAGAAAAAGCCCTCTTCACAACATATGGTCCTTCATAATTAGGAGTCCATTTGCCTCGATTGTCCTTCTGAATTGGTAAAATTTTCTTGAGTACCAGGTCTCCTTCTTGAAACTGTCGAGGCCGCACTTTCTTCTCGAATGCTCGTTTCATGCGCCTCTGGTACAACTGACCATGACAGAGGGCAGTCAATCTTTTTCCATCAATCAAGTTTAATTGGTCATGTCGAGCTTGAACCCACTCAGCTTCTTCTAATTTTGCTTCCATCATTACCCGAAGGGACGGGATTTCTACTTCAAAAGGCAAGACCGCTTCCATTCCATATACGAGAGAAAACGGGGTTGCCCCTGTCGAGGTTCGAACCGAGGTGAGATACCCATGCAGAGCGAAAGGAAGCATCTCGCTCCAATCCCTGTAAGTGACTACCATCTTCTGCACTATCTTCTTGATGTTCTTATTGGCCGCCTCAACCGCCCCATTCATTTTAGGCCGATAAGGAGAGGAATTGTAATGGTGAATTTTGAAACTTTCACAGAGTTCCTTCATCAATTTGTTGTTCAAATTCATACCATTGTCAGTAATGATTTGACTTGGTAGTTGTTAGTCCTCAAATTTTCAATAAAAGCTTAAATAAAAATTTCATAAAAATTATAAAAATCAGTTTAATTTGTTAGAAAATTAGGATTTAAATTCAATAAATGGATGTTGTTGGAAATAATCTGCCCTTGATCAATTTTCTCTAGTTTTGCAGTGAAAAAGTTAAGAAATCAAGAGAAAATTACACTGGAGAATCTGACGCGTAGCCTCACCCCACGCGTAGCATCAAGAGCTACTTTTGATGCTGACACTACGCATCAAAGCCACGCGTAGCGTCAGTGCTGCGTGGTCTCCACTCTCACTTTTGGCCAACCACCCCACTTGGACTCAATAATGGGCACCCCACTCAGCCCAAGGGCCACCCCAATCAGCATAAATGGCCAAAAACTCATGGAAACATGTCCAAGTGGCCAGGCATGATCAAGATTAATTATTGAAAGTGGCCATTATCAAGTGTTTAATGGAGGCTGAGTCAGGAGTCTGACGCGTAGCGTCACAGGGACGCGTAGCGTCAGCACCCTTGCTCAGCCCTATAAATAGGGCCATCCAACACCATTCATAGCATCCCATTCCATACACTTCTCTTCTCTTCTCTCTTGTACTCGACTCTGAGTACTTTCTTTTGTGAGTTGTAGTTCTAGAATAGTTTTCTAGATACTTGAGTGTGTTTCGGTGTATTGTGATCGTTGTATCGTGAAGTTTCCATCGTCTTCTTCGTAATGTCAAACTCTGTAAGTGTTGTTTTTACTTTTACCATGTGTAACTAATTTGTTTATGTTGGAGTTGGTGAACTAATCTATTGAGTATAATGTTGTGAATTCGACCTCTGCATGTTTATGATTGAAGTCCATGTTAGTATTTCAACCTTTTATTAATATGAACGTCAAACGGGAGAATGATTTTCATGTGTATTGAAACTGGTTTTATTAGTATAAATGTCAAACGGGAGAATGATTATTTATGCCGTATTGAAACTTGTTTTGACGAAAGTAAAAAGTTGGAATACCCTTGGTATCTCAATTCTATAGGGGTTGTTAACCATTGTTGCCATAAGGCCAGGTCTTAATGCAAGTTTTTACTGAGAAAGCTCACGAGGGATCGGACTTTACGGTGAATTCTTAGAATTTATATCACGAGGGATCGGTTATAATGATTTTAAGCTGCAATGACATGAAACTTGATGATTAAATATGCATGTCTTGAGTTCCTCATTGTTATTCTAGATTAGGGATCCAATTTCCAACATAATTTGTTTATCTGTGTTTATCTCAAGTATCTTACCTATTCTAGATTGCAACTCAACTTTTTAGATAGATTTTTATTTTCTTTTATCTTATGAATCACTCAATCATGCTATCTTGTGAATACTGTATAAACTGTATATAAATCATTCTTTTGTTTATAATTTCCTTCACATTTACCATAGTAAGAAGAAAATTACTGTTGTTATTGGACTTTCAATCCCAGTGGAACGATATCTAAATTTCGAAAACTACAAACGATTGGTGCGCTTGCCAATTGACAAAACCCGGTTCCACCGAAGGGTTAACAGTAGGCCATATCGGCATATCAGTTCTCGCTTGATGAATTTGACCACAATACTCCTTGTTACACTGGTATATGAAGCTGCTTCTACCCATTTGGTGAAATAATCGATGGCGACCAAGATGAAACGATGACCATTTGAGGCTTTTGGCTCGATGGGTCCAATGACATCCATGCCCCACATTGAGAAGGGCCATGGTGCCGTCAAGACATTTAGAGATAACGGGGGTGCATGAATATGGTCGGTATATATCTGACATTTGTGACATTTTCGGACATATAAGCGAAGCAGTCTGCTTCCATGGTCATCCAGTAATAACCAGCCCTCAAGATCTTTCTAGACATGGCATGTCCATTAGCATGAGTCCCAAAAGATCCTTCATGAACATCCTTCATGATTTCGTTTGCCTCATCAGCATCAACACAGCGAATAAGGACAGAGTCATAGTTTCTTTTGTAAAGCACATCCCTATTTAAGAAGAAGCCCATGGCGAGTCGTCTTAGGGTCTTCCTATCAATTTCTGTAGCACCCTCAGGGTATTCTTGACTCTGGATATATCTCTTAATATCATGGTACCAAGGTTTCCCATCAGACTCCTTTTCCATCATTTGACAGTATGCAGGCTCACAATGCTTCTTTACTTCAATGAGAGGCATATCGTAGTCACTACTTACTTCGAACATTGAGGCAAGGGTAGCCAATGCATCAACCATTTGATTGTCATCCCGGAGAACGTGATGAAAAGAGATCTCGTCAAACTCTTTGATCATTTCCTTGATATGGTCATAATAAGGAATCAACTTACTGTCCCTAGTCTCCCACTCGCCTTTCAATTGGTGGATAACCAAAGCAGAGTCCCCATAAACTTCCAACAACTTTACTTTTGCATCCAACGCTGCTTGGATTCCTAATGAGCATGCCTCATATTCAGCAATATTATTGGTACAGTCAAAACACAATCTGGCGCAGATAGGGATAAATTCCTTATTGGGTGAAATCAAGATAGCCCCAATTCCGTGCCCCAATGCATTAGAAGCTCCGTCAAATCTCAGGGTCCATTTCTCTTTCTGACCACCTTCTTCATTGAATAGTGTCATGATATCTTCATCCGGGAAGTTAAATTGCATCGGCTGATAATCATTGATGGGTTGGTGTGCCAAGTAATCAGCCAGGGCACTTCCTCTTATGGCCTTTTGAGTGACATATATTATGTCGTACTCAGTTAATAGCACTTGCCAACGAGCGATCCTTCCGGTCAGAGCAGGTTTTTCAAAAATGTACTTGACGGGGTCCATTTTAGAAACTAGCCAAGTGGTGTGACTCAACATGTACTGCCTTAGGCGCTTAGCGGCCCATGCTAACGCACAACAAGTCCACTATAAAGCGGAGTACCTCATTTCACAATCAGTGAACTTCTTGCTTAAGTAGTAGATAGCATGTTCCTTCTTTCCAGTTTCATCGTGCTGTCCCAACACGCAGCCCATGGATTCGTTCAATACAGTCAGATACAATATAAGTGGCCTTCCTAGGGTTGGGGGCACCAAAATTGGTGGTTCTTGTAGGTACTGCTTAATCTTTTCGAAAGCTGCTTGACAGTTCTCATCCCATCGCCCTGGTTGATACTTGCGGAGTAACTTAAAGATGGGTTCACAAGTTGCTGTCAATTGTGAAATAAATCGGGCGATATAATTGAACCTTCCCAAGAACCCTCGGACCTCTTTTTCTGTATGGGGAGGAGGCATCTCGAGAATCGCCTTGACTTTGTCGGGATCAACCTCTATCCCTCTTTCACTTACTATAAATCCTAGCAGCTTGCCTGACCTTGCACCGAACATGCACTTGGCGGGGTTCAATCTTAGCTTGAACTTTCTTAATCGTTCAAAAAGCTTCCTTAGATCGCTAATGTGCCCTTCATCTGTTCTAGATTTGGCAATGATGTCATCCACGTAGACTTCTATTTCCTTGTGCATCATATCATGGAAAAGAGTCACCATTGCTCTCTGATAAGTTGCCCCAGCATTTTTCAACCCAAAGGACATCACCTTATAACAAAATGTCCCCCATAGAGTGATAAATGTGGTCTTCTCCATGTCTTCAGGTGCCATTTTAATTTGATTATACCCCGAGAAACCATCCATGAATGAGAAAATGGAATGTTAAGCTGTATTATCAACCAAAACATCGATCTGTGGTAGGGAAAATCATCTTTGGGACTAGCCCTATTCAAATCTCGGTAGTCCATACACATCCGTACTTTTCCATCCTTTTTAGGGACAGGGACAATGTTGGCTACCCACTGAGGGTATTTTGCCACAGCTAGGAACCCAGCCTCAAATTGCTTCTTAACCTCCTCTTTGATCTTTAAGAGCATTTCTGGCTTCATTCGGCGTAATTTCTGCTTTATTGGTGGGCACTCAGGTTTCAAGGGTAGTCTATGCTCGACAATGCTAGCATCGAGCCCGGGCATATCTTGATAAGACCAGGCAAAGATATCACAAAATTCCATTAACAACTTGATTAAATCTTCTCTTTGTTCTCTGCTTAGGGTAGTGCCGATCTTGACTTCTTTCTTATTTTCTTTATTCCCCAAATTAATGACCTCAACTATGTCTAGGTAGGGTTGAATCCCTTCATCCTCTTGCTCTAACAACCTTGTCAGCTCAGGTGATGGCTCACAATCTTCCCCACCTTCCTCATCAGCGTAATCAACTGAGTGATCGAAGTCGGGAAACGGGATTGCGACCTCACCCTCCTCAAGAGAGTCACTTTCGGATCTGCAATTTAGTGCGATATGGGAAATAAAAAAGAAAGAACAAGCGAGTAAAAAGAAGGGTTTAAAATAAGGAACAAGGGATACAAGAATAGTTTTTTTTTGAATTACGATACGTGTTTATTGATGAAAATGATAAAAATAAGTTTTTTCTTTTCCTTTATTACATGGAAGAGTCCCAAAGCCTTAGGCAGAGCAGAGGGACGAATAAGCACTTAAAACATAAACAAATTACTTTGATGAAACATTCAAAGTCATGGGGAACTCGATGGCCTCCCAGTTATGAAGTTCTTGGCCTGGCGGACAAGCAATCACAAAATCAACACTATCACGGGGAATTTCTTCAATGACAGCCACTTGGTCTGGAGGCATTAATCCGGCACTCCGAAAGCTCTGGTAGAGATCACAGATGGGGACTCTTGCAGTATGAGGTTTTCTGCCGGTAAGACGAGCAGCCTTTCTTTCCCTCTTCTCTTCCTCTATCCTTTTTCTGTCGGCAGCCGTAGGCCGATATCCCAATCCAAAACCATTTCTGTTATCAAGCAGGCGTATAGGTTCTACTTCTATATTCAAAGCACGTCCTAGCCCTCTTCCAGGTTTATACCCTTCACGCAGCATAATCTTTGCCATCATTAAAGATACACTTGGCATGCGAGCTTTTATCATCGTGGCTCCTTCCCCTACATAGGTTGCGTTTGCTATCTCTAATGCTTGGAAAGAAGTTTCAAGGGCCTCTTCTGCTACCTCGATGTAAGGGGTTGATAGAGGTTTGCTGACCAGAAGGTCCTCCTCACCAGAAACAATTATCAGCTTGTTGTCAATTATGAATTTTAGTTTTTGGTGCAAGGTAGAGGGTACCACTCCAGCAGAATGAATCCATGGCCTGCCTAATAAATAGCTGTAGGCAGGCGAGATATCCATGACTTGAAAAAGGACCTGGAACGTGCATGTCCCAACCTGTATGGGCAGCTCAATCTCACCCATGACCTCTCTCCGAGTTCCATCGAAAGCTCGTACTATCGTGGCACTTGGCTTCATATAAGTCCCATCAAATGGTAACTTGGCCAATGTAGACTTTGGCATGACGTTGAGGGACGACCCATTGTCAATAAGTACCTTTGCTAAGATGTAATCTCGGCATTTTACGGAGATATGGAGAGCCTTGTTATGCCCAATCCCCTCTGTTGGTATTTCGTCATCAGTGAAGGTCAGATAGTTATCTGTAACAATGTGCCCCACTATTCCTTGAAACTTATCAACGGGAATGTCATGACTGACATGGGCCTCATTCAGGACCTTCATCAATATCTTCCAATGTGGCTCAGAGTTCATTAACAATGATAACAAAGAGATTTTTGCAGGAGTATGGGTCAGTTGGTCAAGCACTTGATATTCGCTCTGGCGAATAAACTTTAAGAATTCATAGGCCTCTTCATCAGTCACGACCCTTTTGATTTCACCATTGGCCCCTTCTTTGTTCACCTTGGCATTTCCGGTAACCTGATCCTTCTTTGGCTTCGGAGGGTTGTATACTCTTCCACTTCGGGTTATACCTCCTACCCCAACAATATTTGTGACGGACGAAGGAGACGGGTCACTCGTTGCCGAGCTTGCAACGACCACATCTGCGTTGTACTTCCAAGGGATGACCCGAGAATCTTTGAACGCAAACGGGGTGGGTACTTGAATAGTGATGATTGGTTGTACAGAAATAGGAGCTGCCTGAGGGTTCCTACTGTAAAAAATTGTCAAGGGCTTAGGGACCCATGTCCCTGTTTGTCCCTCGATCATGTCGACCTCATTTCCATGGCGTTTACAGACCTGCACAATATGGTTGTCCATAAGGCTTTGAAGGACTTTACAGAAACCTTGGTGTTTGGCAGTCTGTTCGCAATCATGTTCCACACTCCAGGTCCCCTCAATTAGTCCCCTTTCAAGCAAAAGGGAATGAACTACCCTTAATGGCATTCTTATGTCAGCAACATTCTTAACGCACCCCTCATCATCTTCCAAGGCGTTGACTTCTGAATTCCCATGGTTAGGCAGGGGATTTGTGGCCACATTTGGGCCGCCTTCCTTAAAGTTAATCTAATCGGCTTTGATCAAGTCTCTTACTTTATATTTCAAAGCCATGCAGTTTTTTGTAGAATGCCCTGGTGCCCCAGTATGGTAATCACAATGAGCGTTTGGGTCATATCCCCTTGGATAAGGAGGTTGCAACAGCCTCATAGGGGATGGAGCTACCAGACCTTTCTGAACGAGGATTGGAAAAAGTTCGGTATATGTTATGGGAATTGGATCGAACTGCACAGGGGGGCGCTCATTGTTGGAATTCCTTGTGTTCTGATTATGATTGGGTGGTTGAGTCACTTGCTGTGGGTGATGGTATGGCACGGGTTGCGGCGCTAGCGCTCTTACCATGGGTGGACGGAAGTGGGGAGTATAAGCCGTCGGGCCCTGAGTGGTAGCGGCCACATAAGGATTGGGAGCTTGAATCATAGTAGGAAAGAATGGTCTCGGTGAAGCCGTCTTTTGATTAGAAGAGATGGAATTAGTTTCTCCATCCCTTTTCCCAGGCGTCGGCCTTCTTGTCATGCTTGCCCCAGATGAGCCCTGAGTTATCTTTCCTGTTCGTATTCCGCTTTCCACCCTTTCCCCAATAGTCACAATGTCGGAGAAGTTGGATGAAACGCTACCAATCATTTTGCCGTAGAAAGGTGATGGGAGTGTGTCGATAAACATCGCGACTATCTCTTTCTCCGACAGTGGGGGGTCCACTTGCGCTGCTGTCTCCCTCCAGCGTTGGGCATACTCTTTAAATGTTTCATTGTCCCTCTTCACCATATTTTGTAACTGAACCCTATTGGGCGCCATATCCATGTTATACTTGTATTGCCTAAGGAAGGCATCTGCCAGGTCCTTCCAACAATGAATATGATTTCGCTCAAGGTGAGCATACCATGTAAGAGCAGCCCCTGCTAGACTATCTTGGAAGCAGTGGATCAATAATTGGTCGTTAGAAGAGTAGGACGCCATCTTCCGACAATACATCGTGAGATGGTTTTTTGGACAAGTCATTCCCCGATACTTGTCAAAGTCGGGCATCTTGAATTTGGGCGGGAGGACGACATCTGTGACTAGACATAGCTCAGAAGCATCTATCAGCCCAAAACCTCCAGAGCCTTCCATCATCCTCAAACGCTCCTCTAAGATTTCTATCTTTTCCTTTTGGGGAGCTGCAACAGTGCTATGACCGGCTACAGGGTTCATCATGTGGGTTTTATCTTGGAGATTGGTCATATAGGGGGTTGCATATCTGCATGGATAGCCAAGCGGCTGGTTGAAAGGAGGCAATGCATGGGACTGGTTCATCAGGCCTGTACTTGGTGAGGGACCTTGGGGTTGGGCCATAGTTTGTACAGCATAATTTGGTTGGCTCGTCTGGGCTCGTGTGTTTTGGGCTTGTGCGTTGTGAGTTGGCTGGGCCATCGGGGCCTGGGTGTTTTGGGTCTGGTAGGTTTGTGGGTCATGGGCGTGCGTGTTTTGGGTTTGGTAAGTTTGTGGGTCATGGGCTTGCGGGTTTTGGGCATGATGGAGCGATGGTATATTCGGCTGGGTAGGGTATGAAGCGTGAGGATTCATCGCTTGCTGGTCATGGGCGTCTTGTTGGTTAGCGAGCGGGGGATAGTATCCTGGTGGAAGGCCATAAAGTGGAAAAGGTACTGGGTTGCCGTCAGGACCGACAAATGTATGCTGTGCATAAGACTGGCTGTAAGGTAGCTGGGTCTCAACGGCAAGGTTAGGTCTTCCAACATGAATGGTGACAGGGGGTGTCATTGTGTTTGGTACTTGGGTCCTTGCTGGGTCAGAACTAAGGGGGTGGTACAGTGGCAGGCTGCTGTTGGGTGTTCTCAATACCTGGAGAGGAGTCCCCTTCTGTGATTCTCTTTTCCAAAAGCTTGGTCAACTCGGCTACCTGTTCTTTCAGCTGATTGAACTCGTTTCTGAAATCTTCATCCCTGATTTCTGCTTCGGCCATGAGTCTCGTTTGAAGTCGGGTTGGATAAGGATGTTTACCCGTAATGTCTAATGTAAGTCAAGACATAAAATTGTTAAAAAGAAAGCATTTAAATAAAAATGGTAAAAGAAAAACCATTAGTATGGTGCACGAAGCTATCGCGGAACTCGGCCAGTATCCTCCAACCATTTCTCAGAATGTCATATTCAAGAATGATAAGTATGTGATAAATGGAAATTAACATGAGATAGTTGTGGAGACAAAAGAATCCTTCTTTCTGAATTTTAAAGTACATTACTACTGCCAATCTTTTTTTTTATGCAGGAAAAGTAAATCAGCCATTCCTAGCTCGGGCAATCATGGCCCTCATTTTACAAATCCTTTCTCTACAGTAATCAAGGAAGGTTACAATTTCTTTTGGGGTACTAAGAGGGTTAACCATCCCCTCAGCTTGCTTAAGCAGGAGCGGGAGGTCTTCCAGAACTCCATTAGCCAAATGTGCCAAGTGGGCGAAGCGGTTCATCCATGAATGAATAACTTCATCTTGTTGTGTCATTTCTGTTTTCAAAATACGGATAGCCTCACAACATTCTTGCTCAGTATCTATCGCGTGCTGTCGCTCGCCGTTTATCTCTTGCTGGCAAGCTTCTACCACCTCATTAAGCTGATGCTCTAATTGGCCAACTTGCAATTGTAGGAGCTCTTTTTGCACCAAGGTAATTTGCTCGTTCTCTTTGGCTTTTTCCAACATATCTCTCAAGAGTTGCTTGTCAGCTAGCATAGTATCCCTTTGCTTGCTCTTCATCCTCAGTTGGGTATTAGCTATTCGGAGGCATTGACTTTGCTTCCTCAAGTAATCCCTTTCAATTTTCCATTTTTTTCCAATCTCCTTGATGGTTTGCTTGCTTTCTAAGTTCTCCCTTTTCTGAAGGGTGCATTCTCGTTGAGACTTTAGCAAGCCTTTCTCTAGCTTCTTATTTTTTGCAATTAACTCCTTTATCTTGGCTTTCATGGCCTCCTCTTCTAGGGTAGGTGAGGGGACAGATGTTCTTGTCGGGAGATAGGAGGGACTTTTGAAAGGCAGCTTGACAATGGAAACCCTATTCAGGATCCATTGGTAGTATTCGTCCTTCACGGCATGGCTTCGAGCTCCTAGTTCTTTTCCTTGCCTGTGGACCATCTTCCATGCGTTTGCTATATCTCGAATAGCAGAGGTACAATCTCCTTTTGAGTAGCGAATGACAAAAGGAATAAATGATTCTTCATCAGGTGGCCCAAGCAGTGGATAAGCTAACTGCCGTTTGGCTATGACAGGGTTGTAGTTAATAGATCCTTGAGTGCCCATGAGAGGAACGTTCGGGTAGCTTCCACAATGATGAATAATGGTGTCAACCTTCAACCATTGTGGATACCACCTTACTTTGTCAGCTGTGAGCCCCATCAGGTGATTGGCCCATTCACGCCCGTTCTTTGTTACTAACTGGCATAACTTTAGATCAGAAATAGGACATTCAACTTTGCCAACTTGGTGGAAAACATGTGACGTGAGCCACACATACAGAGCAGGTAGACAACAAATGATTCTCTTTCCACCTTGTGTACAGCAGAAGTCCATGGTGCAGTATATATTTGCCAAGATAACAGTGACAGGATTTTCAGATTTGAATTTGTGGGCAAGGAAAATACCAATGGCATCATAGTCTATGTAATTGTCAATATTGGGGAACAAGATAACACCATAAATGGTTAGAGCCAAGGTATCCATGAAGGCTTCCCAATCTCCTTTCTCAGCCAGCAAGTGCATGTGCTTCTCAAAATATTCCCGATCAAACCCCATGACCTGATTTCTATTTAGTTGCTTACTTCTTAAGACTTCCGGGTTTATCCTTAGGATATCAGCGATGGTAACAATATTTGCATGACGTCCAAGGTGGCGGTAAGGCATTTGTCCTTCTAGTGGCATCCCCAAGATCCGTTCGAACTCCTCAACAGACGGAGCCAATTGAAAGTCTCGGAAGGTGAAACAACAAAGAGGTGGGTCATAGAACTGAATCAAAGCAGTAATTGCCTCGACTTGTACCTCCACTTCTAGCAACTTTAGGATCCTCCCATATTTCCTTGAAAATACCATTTTCTGATTCATGTCCAATTTCTTGCCTAATGCTTGCAAACTGGTTGTATCAACTTTCCTAGCCTTAACATGTAGTAATTTTTTCAACCCGGGTATATTTGTACCACAACTATCTGATTTCATGTTAATTTCCATATTTTCACTCAGAGGTACTGGCTAAGCTCTTGATAGCTTCCTGCAAGAACATAAAGAAATGAGAAAATCAATCATTAGAACTGACGTGTTTTGCAAATCGATACTCCCCTAGTAACTTTGAAAATATTTTTGTATTCAGGGAAGTTTCGATTTGACAAAACTTATGACAAATCAAGGGTCATGTGAGCTACGGATTTTCTAATCATTGTCAACAATAAAAAAAATTGATAATTGATTTTTTTATACCTTTTTTTTGATTCAAAACATCCGTAACTGAAAAACCAAAGACTTGTGCATAAAAGGAAAGGACTACTTGCCCGTTAAAAGATCACTAGTTAAAAGTATGTCATTTTTTTTGAAAAAAAACAGTAATCCACTAAATGGGCAAGTAGTCCTCTATTTCGGATCAGAAAAGAGAAGTGAGAATGAGAGGAGGTATAAGTAAAGTTTGCCTCTTTTGTGCCTTAAGGTGGGTTTTTCTGGAGGTCTCCTAATGGTTCTAAAGTTCATCTATCAGTGATACCTCGCATTAGGTGGCTTGTTCTAAAACTTCTAAAGGTCACTAGAGCCAAGATCCTACTCATGATGTTGACCACAAATAGTAGGAAGTATACTAAGTGTGGGCACCATGAATAAGTCAAACTCTAGCTGAGATTCTCACGGTAACCAGACAGGAAGTACATCCCAAATGGCTCCGCTATCAACCTCCCCTAATCTTAAGTTTTATTTGGGCCTGGGTATAGGGTCCCACTCAAAAGTGTGTGCAAATTGTGAGTGTATTATGTGAAAGAGGCATTCAATACCTGTACCTTACTCACCCTGCACATAGAACAAACACAGAGCAACAAAATAAAGTCGACTACCCTAGGGTTCAATGATCATACAGATATTTACAGAACATAAATGATAAAATATAAACAAAACAGGAACTAAACATTGACAAGGAAATAAAATAAAAGAAGAAGTTAAATAATTAATATGCTAATTAAAACATGCGCTATCAAATTGACTGGCTTGACTCTCCTCTTCCCTAGTGGAGTCACCATCTGTTGCGACCGGGATCGCGGCGGCGCGGCCGACCCTCGAAACGGTTTAAAATAATAAACAGGGAGTCGCCACCAATATTTTTTTTAGGATAAAATAGTGGAAAAAACCTTTTGTTAAAGCACTGGTTATAGAAATGAAATTCCATGATTCGGGAGTCTGATTACAGGTGAGGAAGGTATTAGCACCTCACAACTGTCTGTTATAAAAACAGTTACCTCAATTTGATAGTGCGCATTATAATTAACCCAATAATTATTTTAACTTCTTCATGAAAAGAAAAATGTACGGAACGACAAAATAAACAACAAAAAAATAAAAAAATAAACAAAAATAAACAAAAATCAACACAAAATATTTACGTGAGATTAACAGGACGTCTCGTCCAAATTAACCTCGCTCCTCCTTTTTAAAGAGATATTAAAATATATGAGATTAACAGGACGTCTCGTCCAAATTAACCTCACTCCTCCTTTTTAAAGAGATAAAAAAAAGATATGAGATTAACAGGACGTCTCATCCAAATTAACCTCGCTCCTCCTTTTAACAGCAAGATGAAAATGGAAAAACTCCAAAAATTGAATAAAGAAAGATGGGCCCGACAAGAGCTGTTTCCCGCTCCTACGTATTCTCGAGCTTTCGAGAAATCAGGGTCACGTAGTTCTTAAAAGTTTTTTTTATTTAGAAAAAAAGATTAAGGAAATGTTGATGGGAATCATTATGGTGAGGAACCCATACAAGGCGAAGTTCTTCGCACGTGTACGAATCCTATAAAAGTGGTGTAGACGGAAGTATTTTCCGTACGACACTGACTAAGAATGATTTATTTTGATTTTTATTTAAACTAGAAAGAAAACATAGGAAACATTTATTTCCTTTATCACATTTTTAGTACAAAGCGAAAAAAATGAGTGAAAACTGAGTGGGAGAAGAGAAAACTGAGTGCAAAAAATGAAAAAAACACGTGAAAAATAAGAAAACCGAGTGAAACTATGAAAATCCGAGTGAAAACAGGGAAAACCGAGTGGAAAATTAAAAATTCGAGTGAAACAGTGAAAGTCTGAGTGAAATAATGAAAATCTGAGTGAAACAGTGAAAATCTGAGTGAAATAGTGAAAATCTGAGTGAAACAGTGAAAATCTGAGTGAAATAAGAGTAAAATATGAATGTCAAGAGGCGTACCAGGTGAAAGTTGAGCAGAACCAAGCGATGATGGAGCAAGAACACTGGTCCAAGAGGGAAAAGGGAATTAGAGGGAATGGGAAAAGGCTGAGAAAGGTGCTGTTGAGTGGGAGTGAGGACGGTGTTGGAGTAGGAGAGGGGTGGAGGATGGAAGGATTGTGGCAATATGGTGAGGGATGATGGAAGGAGAAGAAGAGAAGAATTGGTGTCAGAGATAAAGAGCGAAGGGTTTTTTTTTTGACAGAGTTTTTCTCCTCTAATGAATGCCCCCCCCTTCTGTCCTCCCCCCTTGCCTATTTATAGGCTGGCCCGAGTGGAATGCCAGCTCAGGCTTCCACTTCCGAGTGGAATGCCAGGTCACACTTCCATTCAGAGTGAAGTGGGGGACAACGGCTGGGTGGGAATTTTTAATTCCCCCCACTTCCACCCCTGTCTGCCACCCCCAGGATTCCTGGATCCACTTGGGTGGTGGAATTCAGGTCAGCAAGGTGGAGATCCGAGATATGGTGAAAAGCCCAGTTAAAATGGTGGAAATCCGAGTGTGGATAGTGGAATTCCGAGTGACAATGGCTGAATTCCGAGTGAAAAATGGTGGAAATCCAAGTGTGGATAGTGGAATTCCGAGTGACAATGGCTCGGATTAGTCCCTCAGTCAGTATTCATCCACGGTTGGAGTCAATTCCGAGTGAGAAAAGGGGTCAGTCTTCACTTTGCCTCCTGAATCCGAGTAAGAAAAGGTTCATTTTGTGCAAAAGACCGAGTGAAATCATGTTGATGTGTGACTCGGAACATTCAGACTGGAACAATCATGTTGATGAGTGGGCAATCAAAGAAATTCCGACTGGAACATTCAGTCAAAACCGAGCGAGAAGTGACTCACTGGGTACCGACTGAAAATTGGCTCGGACTTAAATTCCTCTCCACAATCGACTGAAATGTGTGAAGTGTGACTCGGAATTGAAAGATGACTCAGGAACGGGTGAAAATGGTGACTCGGAAATTGGTAAAAATTGACTCGGATATATGTAAAAGATGACTCAGAATCTGGGTGAAAAAGGAGGGGATTCGGTATTTGAAGGATTGGCTCGGAAATTGATGGAAATGGGCTCGGAATTGGTTGTTTGAAGAAAGATGAGTGAACATTGGCTCGGAAATCCTTCCACTCGGTTGTTGTCACTCGGAAACCGATTGAAGATTGATCATTCGGTACAGATCGGTCGGAACTTAGCATTTTCACTCGGAAAAAGCTTGCTTCCCACTCAGGACTTGGAATCTGGGTACTTTCACTCGGAAATGACTCATTTTAAGTGATTTCACTCAGTTTTTATCATTTCTGGGTTATTCTTACTCGGTTTTGATCATTTCTGAGTTATTCTACTCGGTTTTGATCATTTCTGAGTTATTCTACTCGGTTTTGATTATTTGTATGTCATTTTACTCGGATTCCCCAACAGGAGCCTGTTCCACCCGGAAATTCTTCATTATGACTCGGATTTAATCATTTTTTAGCCATTCTACTCGGAAATTCTCCACCTTGAGTCATTTTACTCATATTTGATTATTCCTTAAGTTATTTCATTCGGATTTGCTCCAATCTGAGTCATTTCACTCGGATTTTTCTTCAACAGGGACATACTCCACTCGGTAATGCTCCAATCTGAGTCATTTCACTCGGATTTGGGAATCTTCTTCATTTGTGGATGGGCTGAAATAGGTGTTCACAGTAGCTTAACTGGGTCCGACTTGACCACTGAAGCCAAAAACAGGGTAGCTCATACCGTTGGTTGTCCTCCACCATATAATCACATTCCATCATATAAACATAAACATATCATTCCGATTACCACTTGCAACTGTCCGAAACTGACCTGTGCTCACAGTGTAGGGCGACCGACTCGTCAAGCCCCTCAACATAACATACTGATTACCACAACCATCACGTATTTCATGCCATTGTAAGCCATACACACATACATGCATACATATACAACTCATCCAACATTATATCAGCATTAAATATTTCAAGCTCATGACATAATTAACTCAACCACACACCCAATCTTTAACTGATCGGTGTACACAGTCATACACGTATAAACATGGGCACGCAACAACATTCAATCACATTTTCTTACCCTGTTCATACCGTTCAATGACTCGGATAGGAAATAAGTCCTATTCAAATTAATCATAACCCGAATACCACCTTACCTCGGTTCCGAGCTTCTATAATCTGCTCCTGGTGTCGGTTACGCCCTCTTAGCACAGGGTTCACAGCTTCTCCTCCGAATGCAGCACCAGCACCTTCACTGCTACCTATGGGTCGGAATACAACCCGTTAGCTTCAGACTCTCAGCTCTAAGAGCCTCCACCGAGCTCACACTCACCAGAGGAGTGGAGAACAGGCCCACACACAGCCATGCATAGCCACACGGTTACCCATGAAATGAAAGGGCAGGAAAATACAAATGCAGACGGGTTAGTGGACTCACCTTGAGACCACAGTCACAGAAATGGGTTTACCACTCGGTTGTGATGCAATTAGGGTCTCTCTTCGGAACATGCAATTCGCAGTGTGAGGAAGGAGAAGAGGAAGAAGACAAAGGAGGAAAAAGAGGGAACCAGATGAAGGAGAAGAGAGATAGTGGCCCACGTGAATGCTGAATGAAAGAGAAAAGGGAAAAGAAACCTTTTATTTAAAGCCAGGGGCAACCGGTCACCTGCCCAGCTGGTCGTTTCTCCATTCCTTTATGATTTCCTTAATGATTTTAATTAAACCTCTCTTCTTCTAATCACACCTTTTATAATTAACCAATAATTTATAAAAATATCAATTAAATTCCTAAAAACAATTTTTAACATTTTCTACTTCACCGAATTTTTCTATAAATATCCGGGATGTTACATCCACCCCCCTAAAAAGCGATTTTGTCCCCGAAATCAATGCACCGATTGAAAGAAATTAAGGTACACCCGCCTCATATTCAATTCAAATTTCCGATTCCAATTTTCCTAGTGTAGGTTACCCCTTTCAAATTTCTCCACTTCATTCTTACTGATGGCACTTCCTTGTTCCTTATCCGTGTGGTCTGGAATTCCTTAATACCGATCGGCGTACTTGCATCGTCAGGTCCTTCAATTCAATAGAATCGCTCGGCACAATCATCGAATCACACGGAATATACACCCGGAGTTGTGACACGTGAATCACTGAATATTAATTAACGAACTGAGAAGATCCGATCGGTAAGCAACATTACCGATTAAGCTTGTGACTCTTCAATATCCGATCTACACCCTTGGTCGGTGAAACCTTCAAGAATACCCAGTCACCCGTCTGAACTCAAGTAGTCTATGCCAACTGTCATAGAAAGTTTTTAGTCGGTCTTGGGCCATCTCATTTTCTCTCAGATCAAGACAACCTCTTCATAGCCAAGAAGTGAAAACTCTTAATCAATCGATCTACAATCACCTAGATTGTATTACACCCGGATTGGTTACGAAGTAACCCGAACACGAAATCCATGGTATTACTCTCCCATTTCTAACTCAAAAAGTGTTGTACTCCACTCGGAGATATCCCACTCGGGAATTCACTATTCAGAAATATCTTAGTCCGAGTACTCATTTGAAATCAGCTCTCCTTCACCCGAAAATACTTCTCTCAGTCATGATTCACTCAGAAATTCTCTACTCGGTGTACCTTAGCAGGAACTTAATTCATCAAGTTTCCTTTTTAGGTCATCTCTTCTCCCTAAAATCTAACAGTAATTCATACCGACTGCCACATTACAATATTTACTTTTCTATTCTCATTATTCGTTGGTTACCAAATCTCAGTTCTATTTGTTCCTCATCTCTAATCATTCACCGACTTCAGAGACACAAATCTTATACTTCTCTTCTCTAAATCCGATGATTCAAGATTGGCTAAAACACATCTATCTCTTCGACTTCACATGACCTCAACCACTAGTGCAACTGCCTGAGGTGATCAGTCTCAAGAGTTCAACACTTCGTAGTTAATCCGAGTGAAAGTCGAGTATACGGTCCAACTATCCATATCACCGATCGGCATGCAAGCTGTTTACCTCATAATCCATTTACCCATGCCTATTGGTAACTTCACAATGAATTACTGTTAAAAGGAATGCATGGTGGCCAGCCATTATGATTCCCAGGTAACATTAATATCCGTGCAAAGTCCAAATGATTAGGTAAAACTCCTCTTCATTCCTATTATTTGTCCGCTCAACCACTTTCTAATTACCTTGTCCCATGTTCTTCATGCTCCAGGTATGACATCGGAATAAATCGGAATACCATCAATGAACGCCTTCATGAACCGACCCAAGTAATGCTGGAAGATATTATTCATATAATTCATGAACACCGCCTGAACACTCATCATACCAACGGCATTACCACATTTCCAAAGTGGCTATAACCAGCCCTGAACGCTACTTCAGAGATATCAGAACCTTGATCCAATTTAATAGTATCCTGACTGCCAATCGATTCTGGAAAGACTAAGTCACACCATAATTGATCAACCAGATCATCAATCCTCGGTATTGGGTATTATTCCCTATGGTTAGCTTATCCAATCGGTGGCGATCAATGCATAACCATATACCACCATCACTCTTCTCGACGAGTAACATCAGGCACCCTTGTCGGAAGGATTGCCCTTCTATTCCGATAATCTAACATCACTTAATAGTCAGTTTATACCAAAATAACCTTTGACTCTCTCGGAGATAAGCACACCAGGGTTAAAATAAACCTTTTACTCTTATCTAATATGTTGCCGTGTATTACTTATTCAACACAATTCCCATCTTTATTCAGAACAGCCCGATAGACTCAAACCATCACCATAAGTAGCTACAGTCTCACCTGATCGACTTATGAATTGCTGCATCCGACATATGGGATGACGTCTTATTCCCATAGGGTTACAACAATTACATAGAGTCCCTACAAAAGTGTACGCCGCCACAGTACCTATGGTGTGTAGAGTCATACCGGAATAACATACCTTACACTCTTCTTGCTCACATCGACCATACTCACTCAACTAACACTCATCCACATATTTACAACAACACCGTCAATATGCATCATCTAGGGTACATCACGTAATAACAATCATTAAATATTAGTTACCACTACTGTAAAATGGTATAATAGCAATAGACTTCCGACCCTCACAGGGTATATACCTCATCGTTATACGTAATCTAGTGCAAATCACATGATGATAATCATCAAACATTAGTCACCATCACCCTAAAAGGTATAATCAACAATTGGCTTCCAGCCTTCACCAAGTAAATATCTCTTCCTTAGATCTTATTCATGACAAAACCATAGCCCTGTCATAACTTTAGCACACTCGGCTACTCGACTGACAATCAGGTCATCCAGTAGAAATCTGACTAGAAAAGACAGAAACGTAGCGGAAGACTCACCGCCATGAGTGAACTGATCCATTTCTTGAAACTGGATCCTTATACCTTCATGACCTTTTATCTTCCGACTGAAAGGTCCTCTCTAATTGTACTTCCTTGATCAGTATATCTAGGTCCACCAAAGTCGGATAATTCTGAATCTCAATCGGCATAATCACACTGCGAATTCTAATTCACAATCCGCTTCATACTTGGTATATTTACTGCTCTCGGTTCCTCTCAGTGGGAAAGAGTGATAGAAGTCACGGCTCATCAAACTGAGTAGTGTGCTCGGCCATTGACACTCGGCCCTGGCCTAACCTAAATTTCTATTTTTCTTTCGAATTTTCTAACTATCCGACAAGTACTTGACAAGAAACCACTCTCAGAAATTCGCCCACGCTACCGACTCACTCGTCGTCTTCATCGGTATCTTAGTCCAAGACCATCATGCTCTAGCCTCTCCTTTATAAACACGGGGAATTCCTTTTCAGAAACTCATCAAGAGTGGGGCCTGATTCGGTCCTACTCATCAATTTAGAAAATTCCAAGAGGAAACCATCCCCTCTATCAGAACTAGTTTCCCGACCATAGAATAATTATATAATGAATAAACACTTCACCATTAACCAATACTCTACCAGGGAGTCAGATATTTACCTCACATAAAACACAATGCCACTAGAGTGCCAAGGGAGCGATGCCAAGCTGCACAAACAACCAGAAATACAATGCAATAAAATGCAAAACACAATCACTCGGTTTGCCCATCCACTCGGCTCTAGAAAGAACCGCTCTGATACCAACTGTAACATCCTAGGTTAATTTAATCATTTTTCACAATAAATTTTTCGCGTTTAATAAAAATTTAGATCTTAATATAAAATAATATTTACTTTCCTCAATAAACAACCCACTCGGCCTTGGTGTAAAATAATATTTACTTCTTTTAGTTACATTCCAAATAATAAAATCATACTCATTATAAACAAAACCGATCGGAAACACATCCTTTAGTAAAGTGGAGTTGAAAGCAGCCGGAGAAGAAGGAGAAGAAGAAGAGGAAGAAGACAGGGGGTCATTCCCTTAAGCGAGTGCCGACTCGCTTGAGCAAATGCCACACGTTAAACCTGAGCGAGCAGGACGCACACAGGAGACTCAAGTCGGAGTTTCACTCGGCAAAAAGGTTTCACTCGGGAAACACTTAACTTTCATTCACTCGGGCATACCACGCTTGACTCATTCCTACGCTTCACTCAGAAAGGTCCGCTCGGTCACCGCTCTCTCGGGGATAACGTAACCTTCTTCACTCGATAAGAGTTTCTCCGGGTATCCGTGCACGGAAAATACCCCATCCTTACTTTACTCGGGAGAAGCTCTCTCGGCGACAATTCATTCGGAAACCTTTTCACCTTCGCTCGAAAGCACTCAAATTTTCACTCGGAAACATTCTACTTTTCATCACTTGGAACATTCTCCCGGCCAATCTCACTCGGGACATTCTAACCTTCCACCCAGGAGGGGGTCTCTTAGTTATTCTTCACTCGAAAAAAGGAACGAGGAATTCCCATAGAGATAAAGTGGACATCAAACCGACTGGCCCCCGCTCAGACAGGAATAAATCCTCTCGGGCAAGATTCGCCCGCTAATCGGCTTTGCTATAACAAACACATGAAAATTAATACCAATCAACTAACAACATAAATTCACATTCATTCCATTAACACATCAACTCACACTTAGTTCCATACTCGGAAAACTCATTATATATATATATACATTACACCATTTGTTCAAATTCACTCAGCCTTGGCATCGACCTCCCGCTTGGCGCAACTCCCGGGCTCCGACCTCCTCCCTGTCACTGGTTACTAAATTGAAAACAACAGCAAGGGCGAGTGTTTAGCATTATAATTAATCTAGAACGGAATAAAATATGAGTATAAACTCTATCCGATTCTTTATCTTCAGATTGTACATTACACTCGCCTTTTAACTCACACTCGGCACTTTACTCACATTCGGCAATATATCCATTAACACTCAGCTTTATAATAATTCATACTCAGCAGTGTAACAGTCCTCCTTCGACAATCTTAACAAGTAACATTCAGCAAGTAATTTCCACTTGGCAAATATAACAATTTTCCACTCGGCAAATATAACAATTTTCCACTCGGCAAATATAACAATTTTCCACTCGACAAATATAACAATTTTCTACTCGGTAAATATAACAATTTTCTACTCGGCAAAGATATGAAATTACACTCAGCAATTACCTCAAATCGTTCAGCAATGACTTAAACATTCATCCAACAATTATGACCAATTTAACACTCGGTAATCATGACAATTCATGCTCAGCAATTATAATGCTTCATACTCGGCAATTATATTCAACCTCATTCAGCAAATACAACAAGTTACACTCGTCAAATACAACAGATTGGCCCTCGGCAAATACAACATCATACTCATCAATTTTCACTCGGCAGTTTACTCATTAATACTCGGCATTATGGTAATTCACACTCAGTGTGATGACAGTTCTCATTCGACAATTTTCACAAGTAACATTTGACAAGTATAACAATTTACCACTCGGTGAATATAACAATCATGGGACGCCCCGAACCCCCAATTAAAATAGGGGAAAATTTTTCGCGTCTTTGAAAATATTAATAAATCAAATAATTAAAGTGGTGAAGTATTTTTCACCAAACCCCTGGATCTAAAATGAACCACTCCCATATATGAAGATATGAGAGGGTGAAACTAACTATATATTTTTCAATCAGAAGCAGCGGAAGAATTATTTAATTTGGTTTAATTAGTGGCTAATTGATTTTCAAGAGGAGTCCATTCATAAAAATATGGGATACAATTTATATAATCTACAAGGCCTAAATATACTCCTCAATACCTTAAAATAATATCTAAGGAAGAAATAATGCACAACATTTTAAAATTTAATTTAAAATAACAAAATGAGAATCAGGGGCATACTCACTCAAGCGTGACTCAAGTCGCTTGAGCGAGCCAGCGTACCCACGCTTGGGCGAACGCTGAGCGACCTTGAGCGAGGGAGGGAAATAAGTATCAGGGCTCAACTCGCTTGAGCGAGCCCTGCCTCGCTTGAGCGAGACACGAAGGAATGCTTGAGCGAAGGAAGCGAGACGCTTGAGCGAAGAAGGAAAGGAGTATCAGGGGTCGATCTCGCTTGAGCAGCCCAAGGCTCGCTTGAGCGAGATTGGTCCAGAAACGTTGAGGACTCTCTGGCCGATTTTCGCTTGGGCGAGGCACCACTCGTCTGGGCGAAAATCGTCCAGAATCCATTCTCCTTCTCCCTCGCTTGAGCGCTGCCCTTCATGCCTGGGCGAAAATTGTCCAGAATCAAAACACTAATTCTGTGGCAATCTTGCTTGGGCGAAATGCACGTCCGCTTGAGCGACTTTGGGGCAGAAACGAATTCCACAGTCCACACCAATCTCGCTCGAGCGAGGTTGTCACTCGCTTGAGCGAGTTCTGCAGAAACTTAGCAGAAACGAGGATTCTCTTGGAATTAGCTTATAAAAATTAACTCCTTCTATTTAGCCTAACCTAGGACCATATTTCACCATATTATGCATGCACCAAATTCATGTAATGTTACAATACAAGACTACATGATTCTTTCATATAATTAAATACCAACAACATCATCATGCTAAGATTAATTCATGCATATGATCCAAATTCAACATTATGCCACATACACTCCCTACATACATTTGGATCCAACATCATTTTACAACTCCAAAGCATGACATAAAATCACAGCATACATTCATTAGTCAAGGACAAGTATCAAGATTCATTCTTTACAACTTTTGGGTCATGAATGAAAATTGTCATTACACAAACATGTCCAATTTTCTCCCATGACCTCCAAAATTATCAACATTACAAAATTGAGTATATAAACCTCATATACTCTACAAAACAGATTTCATGCCGGCCAAGGCTTACACATTCCTATCCATATTTTACCTTCTTCATACTCGGCCTCCAAAAGTTATAGGATTTAAGTCATACCTACATCAACTTTAAAAATGGCAACGGGGAGGTGAGTAACATAATCCAAATGAATTAAAGTCATACATTATGATGAAATACATGTATACTTGCACAATTAGCAATCATTACACCACATCATACATTATACACAATACATCTTATAATTTCAAGTATACATTCACAATATCAATCATTTGGATTGCCAAACACACACATCGGGTTAGTATTCAACTCTTTCCCCTTTCAATTCTCAATCATCCGTTGCCACCATGGGCTCTCAACTAGGCATATCTCCAGCTATATGCAAATGCTCTTAAGGCTAATGCATATGCACAAGAATTCATCGTCAAACAATACGGATCCGACTGTGGGAAAATATATCATTAAATCAATTCAATTGTGGGACAAGCATAGGTGTGCTACTATGCCTCTACTGCAGTAGAAAAAAATTGTGTACACATATATCTCAATTCATGCATGCTTACATCATCATAATCTTTTACTGGTACCAAACCGCTATCGCCCATCTGTAGCACTAGTCACCCTGTGACTTACGGATCAACATCGTGGCCTCAACTACCACAAGTGCTACGGGCCCCTCCCGAACACACATCGAGAGAGCCGTGTCCCGTTGGACACCGAGGTAAACTCGCTCACCATAGAGCCGCCCGCCCACTGGGCCCGCCACATAGGGTGCCTCGTCACCAAACTATGGACAGCTTCGTGACTCATACACCGAGTCACAGGGGAAAATCACAATATGCTCGTGCACTGAGCCGCCCTCCCACTGGGCCTGCCTAGTGGAACCCCCTAATATTCCACATAGACAGCTATGATATGCCATGGATGCAATGCGAATGCAAATCAAGTGCATCCTCACACTATGCATCCTAGATGCCACTCCACATCCAATCATTCACCATCACCACTTAGTGGATTTCAATATTCTCATCATTCTTATCCAATCCTAATTCTCTTTTAAACTTATTCTCATCAATAGTTAGTGGCACACACATTCCACAACTCATACACACATACTTGGGATATTCACATCACAATCTCAATTCACATATGGTTTCAAACCATCATCCTACTTCATTAATATGGTATCATCACATCATTAATATTATCCCAAACACAATGCCACATAACAATCATCATTCTAAATGCATTCAAATCACACATATCATATCATCCATTCAAACAATTATTAACATAATCACATATACATATTTCCACATCACCAATGGATGAAATCATGCATTTAGAAAAGTTACCCCCTCCTACCTCAAGTGAAGCAGTGATCAACGCGGTTTGATGGTCCCGCTTCGTCAATGGGGTCACTTCCTACATCACAATACATTATACAATCAATTTTCTACTTACTCATTAAGGTTCAAATACTTATATATCAATAAATACTTGCTGTTTTTATTATTATAACTCTCAAAACTCTTTTATTTCATTTTATCCACCATAACCACCATGGGTTAGGTGCCACCATTTATTATTATGTACTCAACAACCAATCCTTTCATGGGTTTCTCCATTAATGACTTCCACCAACAAATTACCTTCACCAATGACCTTTATTCATCATACCTCACATTTATTACCAACAATAAATGTTCATCAACCTCCATTATACATTTCCCCCAAATTCATAAAGTTAGGGTTTCATAAAATTCCAACAACCATCATAAATACTCTTCTCTTTTCAACCATAAATGCATCCACTTTATTACTTCTCAAAGAAACCTCATTCTCATACAAACCCACATTAAACTCTTGCATTAAATACTCTCCTCAAGAACATCTATACACATGCATGGTTTCAAAACTCATATTATCATACACCCATGGCAAAAACCTAAGTAAATGGTGAGTATTCCTTACCTCACACCCAAAAATGAAAATAAGTTCAATAGGGGGAGAGGAAGCTGCGAAAATAGAGAGAAAGAGGGAGAATACAGCAGTTCCACAAGCCTCCTTCAAGCTCCACCAATGAAAATAAGGAGATGCGGAAGATGAACTCAAACTTGCTAGGGTTTGGATGAAGAAAAGAGAGGAAAATGGAGAAGATGGTGATGAAGAGGAGAAGAAGTGAAATGCAAATGAAATGTCTACCTTCAGCAGTGTACGTGAATAGGAGGAGAAGAAAATTGGGTTTTCGATTTATTTTAATTCCCCTTCATTAAAACTTTACCGTTTTATAACCAACAGGTTCTCCGTTCGGGCTCAATACATCATCTGAAAATTATTCCGAATACATATTCGGATTCCCAATATTATTCTCTACAGCCCTGACCAATATCATCTCATTCCGAGATACTTGGTCCGACACCCATATCTCAACCGGGCTTAATTTCAGCTTAACCGGTCTCCATAATTTTCTAACAGTTCCCAAAATTATCAATTTAATTATTCTCAATAGTTTGGGACATTAAATACTCCATATACCAATTCCTAATATTTATTTCGGTAATTAATTCTCTCATTTTAAAATTCGGGATGTTACAATCCACCCCACCAAAAAGAAAATTTCGTCCTCGAAATTTAACTTACCGGATTCGAATGCATCGGGATACCGTTCTCTGATGTCGTCTTCGTGTTCGCATGTGAACGTTTCAGTATTTCCATGTTTCCAAGTGACCTCCACCAAAGGTACCAACTTGTTCCGTAATTTCTTCACGGAATGTCCGACAATGCGAACAGAAACAGGAGAAACAGATAGGTCATCTCGCACCTCAATCTCGTCCATAGGGATCATGTGTAGTGGATCATAAACATATCTTCTCAACTGCGATACATGAAACACGTTGTGTAGATTAGCAAGATGCGAAGGGAGTGCTATCCTATAAGCAACCTCACCAATCCGCTCCAACACCTCGTAAGGTCCGATAAATCTAGGGCTCAATTTCCCACTCTTCAACGCCCTTCCAATGCCTTTATCACGCGAGACCTTCAAAAATACATGGTCACCCACTTGAAACTCAAGGGGTTTATGCCTCTTGTCATAATAACTCTTCTGCCTATCTTGAGCAATCTTCATATTCTTTTGTATCTTTTTAATCTGTTCGGTAGTTTCTTGAATAATCTCCGGCCCTAAGGTCAAGTTTTCACCAACTTCCAGCCAGCACAAGGGGGTTCTACACTTCCTTCCATACAACGCTTCGTAAGGTGTCATACCAATACTGGAATGGAAGCTGTTATTGTATGTGAATTCGATCAATGGGAGGATTCTCTCCCAACATCCATCGTGCTCAAGGACACAAGCTCTCAATAGATCCTCCAAGCTTTGTATAGTTCTCTCCGATTGCCCATCGGTTTGAGGGTGATAAGCGGAACTAAGCTTCAACTTTGAATCCAACTCATCATGCAAACGTCCCCAAAACTGAGAAGTAAAACGAGGATCACGGTCGGATATGATGCTGGACGGAATGCCATGCAGTCTAACAATCTCCTTGATGTATATTTGTGCCAATTTCTCCAAAGGACTCTTCATATTAATGGACAAGAAGTGAGCACATTTTGTCAATCGGTCAACAATCACCCATATAGCATCGTTTCCAGCACGGGTTCTGGGTAGTCCAGAAACAAAATCCATAGCTATACTATCCCATTTCCAAACAGGGATCTCCAATGGTCTCAAATAACCAGATGGTCTCTGATGCTCAACCTTCGCCTTTTGACAAACAAGGCAAGATGCTACAAAATTCGCCACATCACGCTTCATACCAGGCCACCAGAAATTCTTCTTCAAATCTTGATACATCTTAGTGGAACCAGGATGAATACTCAATATGCTTTTATGAGCTTCCTCAAGTACACGTTTCCGTACATCATCGCTTGAGGGAACATAAATTCGACCTTTGACCCGCCAAATACCATCTCGACCTTCTTCTATGAACAAATTCTTCCCTTTTTCTTGGGTGTTTTTCATCTCAATCAAATACTCATCATTGGGTTGTTGCGCCTTCACATATTCAAGAAATTCATTTGCAACCTTCAACATTTCCAACACCATTTTCTTGGAAGTGTAAGTCTCCACGCCCACATTCAAATCTCTAAATTGTTCTATCAACTCCATTTCCTTTGCCATCATCATGGAGACATGCAATGACTTTCTACTCAATGCATCGGCAACTACATTTGCCTTGCCGGGGTGATACTTCAATTCAAACTCATAGTCTTTTAGGAACTCCATCCATCGTCTTTGACGCATATTTAATTCCTTCTGGTCAAACAAGTACTTAAGGCTTTTGTGATCACTAAAGACCACAAACTTGGAGCCGTACAAGTAGTGTCGCCACAACTTCAATGCAAACACCACCGCCGCCAATTCAAGATCATGTGTGGGGTAATTAACCTCATGCGGTCGCAACTGCCTCGACGTATAGGCTATCACACGTTCCTTTTGCATCAATACACACCCAAGACCAAGCTTAGATGCATCGCAATATACCACAAATTCATTCGTTAAGTCGGGCAATGGTAACACCGGTGCGGTAGTAAGCCTTAACTTCAACTCTTGAAAACTCTCTTCACATTCACGAGTCCACACAAAAGAGTGATTTTTCCGAGTCAACTTCGTTAGTGGTAAAGCCAAACGGGAAAACCCTTCAATAAATCTCCGGTAGTAACCGACAAGACCAAGAAAACTCCTTATCTCCGTCACTGACGTTGGTCTTTCCCAAGCCATCACAGCTTCAACTTTAGATCTATCCATAGCAACTCCATCATTTGAAATAACATGTCCAAGGAATTGGACCTCAGACAGCCAAAATTCATACTTAGAGAGCTTCGCATACAACTCCTTTTCGCGAAGGATAGTCAACACAAGACGAAGGTGTCTTTCATGCTCTTCATGACTCTTCGAGTATACCAAAATATCATCAATAAACACCACGACAAATTGGTCAAGATATTCATGGAAGATGCGATTCATATAGCTCATGAAAATCGCAGGGGCATTCGTCACACCAAATGGCATCACTACGTACTCATAGTGTCCGTATCGCGTTCAGAAAGCAGTCTTCGGAATATCTTCGGTCTTCACCCGAATTTGGTGATATCCAGAACGCAAATCAATCTTCGAAAACACAACAGCACCCTTCAATTGATCCAATAGATCATCAATGCGTGGAAGAGGATATTTATTTTTAATGGTTAGTTTGTTGAGCTGGCGATAATCAACGTACAATCTCATGCTCCCATCTTTCTTCTTTACTAACAACACAGGAGCACCCCAAGGAGACACACTTGGGTGAATAAACTCTCGTTCAAGTAATTCTTCCACTTGCTTTTTCAACTCAACCAACTCCATAGGGGACATCCTATAAGGAGCTCGGGAAACAGGTTCTGCACCCGGAATAAGATCGATAGCAAATTCCACTTCTCGTGGAGGAGGTAATCCGGGAATTTCTTCCGGAAACACATCGGGAAATTCCGAAACAATAGGAATCCCACAAGATTGGGAAACACCATTCCCCTCAACCAAACAGAACATCACGAGAAGTTGAGAGATACCTCGCACATCAAAGCCTTCAGTATTAGAGGTTGGGAAAATCACTGTCTTGCTATGACAATCCACCAAAACCTTATTGGCGGACAACCAATCCATGCCTAGAATAACATCCAGGTCTTTCATAGGTAAACACACTAAGGATACAACAAATTTTCTACCCTCCAAGTCCATCTCGACATTCTCACATCGAGTCACCGATCTTAAACAAGCACCAGTCGGTGTAGTCACCAATATTGCACCTTTCATCATACTCACAGGCACTCGCAGGCGCCTCACACATTCTTCAAAAATAAAAGAGTGCGTAGCACCCGAATCAAATATCACATTAACAACATTAACATATATCTGGCACTCACTTTGGACAAGATCTTCAACTTGTGTAGCTTCTTCACCGGTCACGGCAAAGACTCTTCCAGCCATTTGTTGATTAACACCACGATTTGGGCCATTCCGACCACTATTAGCATTACCTCGGCCGTTTCTATTACCACGACCGTTACCACCATTTCGGTTTCCATTTCTTCCACTATTACCGTTTCCATGACCACGGCCTCTAAAAGCACCATAGCCTCCACGATTTGCATTATCACGTGGCACAACATCTGCAACATTCAAAGGACAATCAGGGTGGATATGCCCCGGTTGGTTACATCTATAGCACACCACTGTTTCTTCATGATTGCACTCTCTGGCTAAGTGATTTCCACCACATCTGTAACAACGGAGTCCTTGGCCATTACCTCGGCCACCATCGACACCATGCCTTCCACCACCTCGTCCACCTCTGAAAGAAGAGGACCCACGTACAAATCGTCTGTTGTTTTTAAAGTTGCCTTTCTTCTTGAAGCTAGAAGATTGGCCTTTCAACTTGTAATCATGCCCCGAGTAGTTCCTTGGAGCAATATCATTCTCTTCAAAAATTCTACACTTATCCAAAAGAGTAGGAAAGCTCCTAATCTCTTGGTGACAAATCGCCTTCTTAATCTCTTGGCGCAGTCCATTTTCAAACTTAACACATTTCGAAGCTTTAGTGCCCTCTTGCTGAAAGGGAGGGTAAAACACACATAACTCTTCAAATTTCAAAGCATACTTTTCAACCGACATGCCACCTTGCTTGAGTTCCATGAATTCAAGCTCTTTCTTGTTTTTATAACTCGCAGGAAAGTACTTCTTAAGAAATTCAGCCTTGAAATTCTCCCAATTTAGCGGAGTGTGGGAAGCAATCATACGCCCCCGGGTGAGGATCCACCAAGATTTGGCCTCATTCCGAACCATGAACACCGCATATTCCACCTTCTGCGTTTTGGTACATTCCATGCTAGCAAATATCCGTTCCAAGTCACGGATCCAGACATGAGCATCTTCTGGCTTATAGCCTCCATGAAATTTAGAAGGCTTCCGCTTAAGAAACTGGTCAAGGCCTTGATTCGGCTGACCAATAGGTTGTTGTTGTCGTTCAAGTATGTCGGCAAAGCGATTAAAGGCTTCATCCATAGCGGCTGCATCAGAATTGCGCCTATACGCCATCACTCAATCTATACACAACAACATAAACATAATTAGAAACTTAAAGTCTCTTCACCCAGTGTGCATACATATCATTCATCATTAACTTCATTGGCACAAGTATCATCATAATGTATTTCATAATTAGAAGGTAAATATGAGAAAGGAATTGCCTGGCCGGGCTTAACAATAATCATGTAATAATCCTATTTCAATAACCACTATCATAATTCACCCATATAATTCATAAATCAATCAACCATAAGCAACAAACATATAAACATCATCCATTTTAATTGTATCAAGAGCAACCATTGCTCTGATACTAGGTTGGGACGCCCCGAACCCCCAATTAAAATAGGGGAAAATTTTTCGCGTCTTTGAAAATATTAATAAATCAAATAATTAAAGTGGTGAAGTATTTTTCACCAAACCCCTGGATCTAAAATGAACCACTCCCATATATGAAGATATGAGAGGGTGAAACTAACTATATATTTTTCAATCAGAAGCAGCGGAAGAATTATTTAATTTGGTTTAATTAGTGGCTAATTGATTTTCAAGAGGAGTCCATTCATAAAAATATGGGATACAATTTATATAATCTAGAAGGCCTAAATATACTCCTCAATACCTTAAAATAATATCTAAGGGAGAAATAATGCACAACATTTTAAAATTTAATTTAAAATAACAAAATGAGAATCAGGGGCATACTCGCTCAAGCGTGACTCAAGTCGCTTGAGCGAGCCAACGTACCCACGCTTGGGCGAACGTTGAGCGACCTTGAGCGAGGGAGGGAAATAAGTATCAGGGCTCAACTCGCTTGAGCGAGCCCTGCCTCGCTTGAGCGAGACACGAAGGAATGCTTGAGCGAAGGAAGCGAGACGCTTGAGCGAAGAAGGAAAGGAGTATCAGGGGTCGATCTCGCTTGAGCGGCCCAAGGCTCGCTTGAGCGAGATTGGTCCAGAAACGTTGAGGACTCTCTGGCCGATTTTCGCTTGGGCGAGCACCACTCGCCTGGGCAAAAATCGTCCAGAATCCATTCTCCTTCTCCCTCGCTTGAGCGCTGCCCTTCACGCCTGGGCGAAAATTGTCCAGAATCAAAACACTGATTCTGTGGCAATCTCGCTTGGGCAAAATGCACGTCCACTTGAGCGACTTTGGGGCAGAAACGAATTCCACAGTCCACACCAATCTCGCTCGAGCGAGGTTGTCACTCGCTTGAGCGAGTTCTGCAGAAACTTAGCAGAAACGAGGATTCTCTTGGAATTAGCTTATAAAAATTAACTCCTTCTATTTAGCCTAACCTAGGACCATATTTCACCATATTATGCATGCACCAAAATCATGTAATGTTACAATACAAGACTACATGATTCTTTCATATAATTAAATACCAACAACATCATCATGCTAAGATTAATTCATGCATATGATCCAAATTCAACATTATGCCACATACACTCCCTACATACATTTGGATCCAACATCATTTTACAACTACAAAGCATGACATAAAATCACAGCATACATTCATTAGTCAAGGACAAGTATCAAGATTCATTCTTTACAACTTTTGGGTCATGAATGAAAATTGTCATTACATAAACATGTCCAATTTTCTCCCATGACCTCCAAAATTATCAACATTACAAAATTGAGTATATAAACCTCATATACTCTACAAAACAAATTTCATGCCGGCCAAGGCTTACGCATTCCTATCCATATTTTACCTTCTTCATACTCGGCCTCCAAAAGTTATAGGATTTAAGTCATACCTACATCAACTTTAAAAATGGCAACGGGGAGGTGAGTAACATAATCCAAATGAATTAAAGTCATACATTATGATGAAATACATGTATACTTGCACAATTATCAATCATTACACCACATCATACATTATACACAATACATCTTATAATTTCAAGTATACATTCACAATATCAATCATTTGGATTGCCAAACACACACATCGGGTTAGTATTCAACTCTTTCCCCTTTCAATTCTCAATCATCCGTTGCCACCATGGGCTCTCAACTAGGCATATCTCCAGCTATATGCAAATGCTCTTAAGGCTAATGCATATGCACAAGAATTCATCGTCAAACAATACGGATCCGACTGTGGGAAAATATATCATTAAATCAATTCAATTGTGGGACAAGCATAGGTGTGCTACTATGCCCCTACTGCAGTAGAAAAAAATTGTGTACACATATATCTCAATTCATGCATGCTTACATCATCATAATCTTTTACTGGTACCAAACCGCTATCGCCCATCTGTAGCACTAGTCACCCTGTGACTTGCAGATCAACATCGTGGCCTCAACTACCACAAGTGCTACGGGCCCCTCCCGAACACACATCGAGAGAGCCGTGTCCCGTCAGACACCGAGGTAAACTCGCTCACCATAGAGCCGCCCGCCCACTGGGCCCGCCACATAGGGTGCCTCGTCACCGAACTATGGACAGCTTCGTGACTCATACACCGAGTCACAGGGGAAATCACAATACGCTCGTGCACTGAGCCGCCCTCCCACTGGGCCCGCCTAGTGGAACCCCCTAATATTCCACATAGACAGCTATGATATGCCATGGATGCAATGCAAATGCAGATCAAGTGCATCCTCACACTATGCATCCTAGATGCCACTCCACATTCAATCATTCACCATCACCACTTAGTGGATTTCAATATTCTTATCATTCTTATCCAATCCCAATTCTCTTTTAAACTTATTCTCATCAATAGTTAGTGGCACACACATTCCACAACTCATACACACATACTTGGGATATTCACATCACAATCTCAATTCACATATGGTTTCAAACCATCATCCTACTTCATTAATATGGTATCATCACATCATTAATATTATCCCAAACACAATGCCACATAACAATCATCATTCTAAATGCATTCAAATCACACATATCATATCATCCATTCAAACAATTATTAACATAATCACATATACATATTTCCACATCACCAATGGATGAAATCATGCATTTAGAAAAGTTACCCCTCCTACCTCAAGTGAAGTAGTGATCAACGCGGTTTGATGGTCCCGCTTCGTCAATGGGGTCACTTCCTACATCACAATACATTATACAATCAATTTTCTACTTACTCATTAAGGTTCAAATACTTATATATCAATAAATACTTGCTGTTTTTATTATTATAACTCTCAAAACTCTTTTATTTCATTTTATCCACCATAACCACCATGGGTTAGGTGCCACCATTTATTATTATGTACTCAACAACCAACCCTTTCATGGGTTTCTCCATTAATGACTTCCACCAACAAATTACCTTCACCAATGACCTTTATTCATCATACCTCACATTTATTACCAACAATAAATGTTCATCAACCTCCATTATACATTTCCCCTAAATTCATAAAGTTAGGGTTTCATAAAATTCCAACAACCATCATAAATACTCTTCTCTTTTCAACCATAAATGCATCCACTTTATTACTTCTCAAAGAAACCTCATTCTCATACAAACCCACATTAAACTCTTGCATTAAATACTCTCCTCAAGAACATCCATACACATGCATGGTTTCAAAACTCATATTATCATACACCCATGGCAAAAACCCAAGTAAATGGTGAGTATTCCTTACCTCAAACCCAAAAACGAAAATGGGTTCAATAGAGGGAGAGGAAGCTACGAAAATGGAGAGAAAGAGGGAGAATACAGCAGCTCCACAAGCCTCCTTCAAGCTCCACCAACGAAAATGAGGAGATGCGGAAGATGAACTCAAACTTGCTAGGGTTTGGATGAAGAAAAGAGAGGAAAATGGAGAAGATGGTGATGAAGAGGAGAAGAAGTGAAATGCAAATGAAATGTCTACCTTCAGCAGTGTACGTGAATAGGAGGAGAAGAAAATTGGGTTTTTGATTTATTTTAATTCCCCTTCATTAAAACTTTACTGTTTTATAACCAACAGGTTCTCCGTTCAGGCTCAATACATCATCTGAAAATTATTCCGAATAAATATTCGGATTCCCAATATTATTCTCTACAGCCCTGACCAATATCATCTCATTCCGAGATACTTGGTCCGACACCCATATCTCAACCGGGCTTAATTTCAGCTTAATCGGTCTCCATAATTTTCTAACAGTTCCCAAAATTATCAATTTAATTATTCTCAATAGTTTGGGACATTAAATACTCTATATACCAATTCTTAATATTTATTTCGGTAATTAATTCTCTTATTTTAAAATTCGGGATGTTACAAATCACTCGGGAATATGTGAAATTACACTCGGCAATCACATCAAATCACTCAACAATTATAGCAATTCGAATTTGGCAAATATAACCACTCGTTCAGCAATTATAACAGACTGCACTCGGCAAACACATCACAACCAATAATTCATCAATTATCACAACTGACTCTTAGATAAATTTTGACGCCTAGTATCCGGATACTAAAGGATCGACCTTCAGCTGGGAGTCCGACTTGACATCCCATGAACCCGACTTGGTTCACTGAGCCCAACTTGGCTCCCCCTCAACCACTAGGTCAAAGACCTCTGGGTAACTTAACTGGGTCTGAGTTGACCACTGAAGCCAAAAACAGGGTAATTCATACCGTTGGTCGTCCTCCACCACATAATCACATTCCATCATATAAACATAAACATATTATTCCGATTACCACTTGCAACTGTCAGAAACTGACCTGTGCTCACAGCGTAGGGCAACCGACTCGTCAAGCCCCTCAACATAACATACCGATTACCACAACCATCACGTATTTCATGCCATTGTAAGCCATACACACATACATGCATACACATACAACTCATCCAACATTATCTCAGCATTAAATATTTCAAGCTCATGACATGATTAACTCAACCACACACTCGATCTTCAACTGATCGGTGTACACAGTCACACATGTACAAACATGGGCACGCAACAACATTCAATCACATTTTCTTACCCTGTTCATACTGTTCAATGACTCGGATGGGAAATAAGTCCTATTCAAATTAATCATAACCCAAACACCCCTTTACCTCGGTTCTGAGCTTCTATAATCTACTCCTGGTGTCGGTTACGCCCTCTTAGCACAGGGTTCATAGCTTCTCCTCCGAACGCAGCACCAGCACCTTCACTGCTACCTATGGGTCGGAATACAACCCGTTAGCTTCACACTCTCAGCTCTAAGAGCCTCCATCGAGCTCACACTCAATAGTGGAGTGGAGAACAGGCCCACAAACAGCAATGCATAGCCACACGGTTACCCATGAAATGAAAGGGCAGGAAAATACAAATGCAGACAGGTTAGTGGACTCACCTTGAGATCACAGTCACAGAAATGGGTTTACCACTCAGTTGTGATGCAATCAGGGTCTCCCTTCGGAACATGCAATTCACAGCGTGAGGAAGGAGAAGAGGAAGAAGACGAAAGAGGAAGAAGAGGGAACCAGATGAAGGAGAAGAGAGAGACAGTGGCCCACATGAATGCTAAATGAAAGAGAAAAGGGAAAAGAAACCTTTTATTTAAAGCCAGGGGCAACCGGTCACCTGCCCAGCCGGTCATTTCTCCATTCCTTTATGATTTACTTAATGATTTTAATTAAAGCTCTCTTCTTCTAATCACACCTTTTATAATTAACCAATAATTCATAAAAATATCAATTAAATTCCTAAAAACAATTTTTAACATTTTCTACTTCACCGAATTTTTCTATAAATATCCGGGATGTTACACCCATTATCCAACCATTGTCAAGGTCACCAATGAAAATGAGCCATACAATACAAGGGTCTCATTTTCCTACATGACCTCCCAAAATCATCATCCCATATTTATCATCTATACCAATTCATGGCTTTACAAAATGTTCATTATATCTACATATATTACAAAAGCCTACGTAAAGCCACAAACTCAAAACAATTGTCGGCCAAGGCATTCTTTACCCAAAATAGGCTTCCTTCACACCTCTTCTCCACACAATAGCTCTGTGTGCAGCCCTACAACACAAGAGCTAAAAAGATATACCATATGGAGAGTGAGTATACTTTCTCAATGATGAAAATCTACAATTGTGATAATATATACGTGAAAGCAATAAAAACACTCCTCCTTAAGAAAAATTCATTCAACACCAAATCAATCATTCATCAAATTCATTGATCACATATATCCATTTAGATTCATTAGAACACATCAATCTATAACTCATTTACAGTTGGTATAAAAAGGGAGTTCCATCTACTCTCTACACAATCTCCTTAACAGGATATCACTCTATGCCATGCTCCTATGGCTAATGCACATGCCAGTGTTTAGGATGTATATGCACGGATCCGATTTTTAATCCAATAGTGATCTCAACCACTTAAATTAAATATCATCATGTCGGTTTCCCGCCTCGCAAGGGGTACTCCCTTCATGGAACCCCGCAAGGTCATTTATTACAATTTCCTATCGTCATCACGTCGGGCACTCCCTTCATGGAACCCCACAAGGTTATATATTCATCATCATCATAACATCATTATCACTCCGGGATACACCCTTTGTGGCACCCCACAAGGTGATTCATTCAATAACAAATACCATAATGATTTCATCACTCCGGAATACACCCTTCGTGGCACCCCGCAAGGTGATTGAGTTCACAAGTATAATAATATGCTCATCACTTAGGGATACACCCTTCGTGGAACCCCACAAGGTTATTCATTTTATAAACGCACTTATGCGTGCCATACTGTATATATATATATATGCATAGATGCTCATGCATACCTCCATCTCACGAGGGATTTCTCACCCTCTCATCTATGGTACAACTCATAGTTAATCACAAGGTTTATTCCACATAATTAAACATATATGTTCTAATCATCATATACAGGAATCATCCTAGCCAAGGATTTTAAACATTTATCACATATTATACTACTCATATCCTCATTAAGGCTTCAATCCACAATCAATCATTTTAAGCACCAAATCTAATTTCACATTAAAACCATATGATACCACATTCATTGAAGTAATTATGCCACATCACATCATCATATACATTATCATCATACATATTCTCATACATTTAGAAAATACACCCCTTCTCCTACCTCAAGAGATGTAGATTTCCAGGTTCGATGTTCCCGCTTCACCCGCGTTATCAGGTCCTACACCAATCATTATAGGACCACATCAATTATTCATTCAAAGGCCATTTCAATATTCATATACACATCTATGTACACATGATTTTCATCATGTGGAAGCTATTCATGGATTTTCTTTATTTACCCATTTAGGCTTCGAGAATTCCTTCCTTTAGCTCACCATTGATTATTATCAAAGTAACAACCTATTTAATTAGGTCACCCCACTTACCACACTTATATTTAACTCATTCCAAGTGGGTTTTCATTTATAATTTCCAACCACCATCTCTAATCATCTTTTAATGTCAATACCTCTTCATTTATAACACTTTTCTCTTCAATAAATGTTAAACCCTTCTACATTGCACATTTCACCCAAAATCCAAAGTGAGGGTTTCCACCAAACCCACCAACCTTCATAAATATTCATTAACTTCCATCTTCTCCCCACCATAATTGTAACTACCTCATTAATTATTCATAAAGCTTACACTTATGTCAACCCATCTTAGGGTTCCCACTTTTGGAGCTTCCCTCAACAACCCACATGCATTTAATGTTTTCTTAACACCAAAGTTACAACTATATGTTCATATACATGGAAAAATGGTAATAATCTTACCTCAAGAGAAAAGAAGAGTGGGTTTACAAGAGAGGAGAAGGGCCATACGAAAATAAGAGAAAGGAAGGAGGAGAGACTTCAAACTCCAAGCTTTCCTTAGGCCTCTTAAAGAAATGACAATGGAGGAGGGAGTTGTATCTTCTTTTAGCTTAGGGTTTTAGGGGAAGATGAAGAGAAATAATGAGGAGGAAGAAGGAATGTGTTTTGCATAAGAGAAGAAGGGAGTGTCACGAGAATGGGAGTGGAAATGGTGAGGTTTTGTTTTTATTTTTCCTCTTTCACTTAAACTCTTCCATTTTTAAATAAACAGGCTCACCGTTCGGGCTCAATACTTATTCTAAAAATTATTCCGAATACATATTCAGATTCTCAATAATATCCTTAACAGCCTTGACCAATTCATCCTAATCGGAGATACTTGGTCCGACACCCATATTTCAACCGGGCTTATTTTCAGCTTATCCGGTTCTAATAAATTAGAAATAGATCCCAAAAATCTTAATTTATTTATTCCTGTTGTTTTCGAACATTAAATAACCTAATTACAATTATTTAATATTTATATTCATAATATTTTAAAATTTAGGGTGTTACAATCCACCCCATCTAAAAAGAAATTTCATGCCTGAAATTTAACATACCAGATTTGAACACATCAGGGTACCGAGCTCGTACATCGTCCTCACGTTCCCATGTGAACGTCTCAGTATTTCCGTGCTTCCATGTAACTTTCACCAAGGGTACCAATTTTTACGTAGCTTCTTCATGGAGCATTCAACAATATGAACAGAAACAGGAGGAATGGATAAATCGTCATGTACATCAACATCGCCCATAGGAATTACATGTAGAGGATCATAGACACCTCAAGTGTAACACATGGAACACATTATGTAGATTAGCGAGGTGCGAAGGAAGTGCAATCTGATATGCCACATCGCCAATCCGCTCTAAAACCTCATAGGGTCCAATGAACCTCGGGCTTAACTTTCCACTTTTCAACACCCTTCCAATGCCCTTATCTCTTGACACTCTCAAAAACACGTGATTGCCAACTTAGAACTCAAGTGGCTTTTGCCTTTTATCATAATAGCTCTTCTAATGATCTTAGGCAATTTTCATCTTTTCTTGTATCATCTTGATTTGTTCACTTGTCTTCGTAATCAACTCCGGCCCCAAGGACAAACTCTCTCTAGTTTCAAGCCAATATAGCGGAGTTCTACATTTTCGACCATACAACACTTCATATGGAGCCATACCAATAGAACTATGATAACTATTGTTGTATGTAAATTCAATTAGTGGTAGGAATCTTTCCCAACTACCGCCGTGCTCCAATACACAAGCCCGTAACAAATCTTCAAGGCTTTGAGTCGTCCGCTTGGATTGTCCTTCCGTTTGTGGATGATACGCCGAACTGAGCTTTAACTTGGAGCCCATTACCTCATGCAAGCTTCCCCAAAATCGGGAAGTGAATCACGGGTCATGATCCGACACAATACTTAAAGGCACACCATGTAGCCTAACGATCTCCTTTATGTATATACGGGCTAATTGCTCTAATAAACTCTTTATATTAATGGGCAAGAAGTGAGCACACTTCGTTAACCGATCAACAATCACCCACATAGCATCATTTCCAGTACGTGTTCTAGGTAGTCCAAAAACAAAGTCCATAGCAATATGATAAGTCTTGAAAAGACTTAATTATTCCACCCTTAATTTATCTTAATCCATTAAATATTGTTTATTTTGGCACTATTATTTAATAAATTGTCAATAATTCTGGTTTTATTTATTTATTTCAAAAGTGTTTAATTTATGTAAAAAAATGATTAAAAATAATAATTAGTTAAGGAAAGTTGTTTATTTATAAATTTACTAATCCAGTGTACATACGCTGGACAGCCAGCGTACAAAGGCTAGGAATTTATTTGTTTTCATGTGCAGGTGCAGTAAAGTGTAGTCCACGCTTAAGAACCATGCAAGTTACGTAGAAGGAAACTCGACCACGCTCAAGCTAGAGCTACTCACGCTTAAGCGTGACTTCAAAACACCGACCACGCCTAAGCTTCTCCATCACGCTCAAGCGTGAATTCCCATAGTGCAATGAATATTTTGATCACGCTCAAGTGTGAAGGTGGTTATTTAATCCACTGTTTTCCCTCTAAAAGAAGCTCTGCACCGTTGCTATTTTTGTTTGTCTGCTGTACTTTAGTAATTTAAGTATCAAGTTGTAATTAATTATTTATTTATAATTATGTATTTAGTTTAGTTAGTTTAATTATTAATTAGGTCTCCTGTGTAATTAATTAAATTAGTTAGTTAGTTAGTTGCTTATATATACTTGTACATACTCTGTAGAGTAAGGAAAACAGAGTACAGATAATAACACGATTCATTTTTCCATTTCTAATCTCTCTAGTTCCTTTCTTTCTCTAAATTCTCTCATCCATGTCTCTCCACATTCCTTCATCAGAATCCATTTCCATGGGTTTCTAAACCCCTAGGGTTAGGATTACGAAGGTTTGTAATGAATTCTTAAAGGTGTGTTGAGGAAGTTAACTTCTGATGCATGAGGAGAACAAGCTGAGGAGTGGATCTACTTTGCTGGATTGACAAATCCAAATCTGATGAAGAATCTCACCAGTGAGGAATCATGGTTGACACTTAGGTAACTTCTGGCTTCCTAACTAATTTAGGTCTAGTAATTAGGTGAATAGTTAGGGTTCAACCCCCAATTTCACATTAGATTTCTCTATAATTGAGCACCTAAGGGATTAGGGTTTAATGCTTAGGACTTAGTGTTATTCACCTAAGGAATTAGGGATTAACCATATGTGAATTGTCCTTTTGCATCTGAAGCTTGATTGAACCTCAATTGCATGTTTCTCGATGAAGTTGTAAGGTGAAGTAATCCTAACCTATCTTCCATTAATCACATTTCATATTTTCATACTGTCTCTAAAAATACAAAAACATAGAAAGCATAAAAACAACAAAAACAGAATGAATTACATCTACTTGTGTTGGTTCAGCTTGTACTAGTCTAAGATTGCGGTAATTACCACAATCCCTGTGGGAACGATCAAATATATTACAAATTTAACGATTGGTGCGCTTGCCAAAAGAAAATAAATCCTCTGAGAGTCACATTTTAAGCCAATCTTAATTCAAGATTTTCCAACCAAGTTAATGGCTTAGGATTTATTGCTTCAAGTTAATGGCGCTGTTGCCAGGGATTGTTGAGTAATATCAACAATCCTTGGACTGGTACTAGACTGAACCGTTTAATTTTGTTTTTTTATTTAGTAAGTAATTTAATTCTTATTTTTGGTATAGCAGTAGTTTTTGTGTAGCTGTAGCAGTAGCGTTAATATTGTTTGTGTCTAACATTTGGTGTATGCTGTCAAGGAACAGAGGAGAGCCTTTCTTCTTTGATCCTGATATTGATTTGTTAGAGCGTAAGCTTAGGAAGGAGAAAAAGCAAAAAGAATAGCAAGAAATGGAATAGAGGAGACTTACACTAGGTGACTACTCTAGGCCTACTGAAGAAGGATCGCAATCAAGCATCCTTAGGCCTCCGATTGCAGCTAATAACTTTGAACTCAAACCGACTTTGCTGTAGTTGGTTAGAAATGATCAATTCAGAGGAAGTGAGGTTGAGGATCCAAATTTGCATCTAGCAACCTTCCTCCAGATCTATGATACTGTGAAAATGAATCGAGTCCCTGAAGAGGCAATAAGACTGAGATTATTTCCTTTTTATTTAAGGGACAGGGCTAAGGCTTGGTTTCAAAGCCAACCAAGAGGTAGTATAGCTACTTGGGAGGATTTACAAAGAAAATTTTTGATTAAATATTTCCCTCCTTCCAAATATGCCAAATTGCGCACTGAAATCACTTGTTTCCAGCAGAGAGAAGGTGAATCTCTAATGGAAGCATGGGATAGGTATAAAGAAAGTTTAAGGAAATGTCTTCATCATCAAATCACTGATGTGCAGCAAGTTACCATATTCTATAATGGTGTAAGACCAACAACTAGGGTCTTAATTGATGCCTCAGATGGAGGTTCATTGACCACTAGAACTGTAGAAGAGGCCATAGAGCTGATAGATGTTATGGCTTCTAATGAATGTTTAGTTAGTGAAAGGAGCCAAATCCCTAAGAGGGGGATACTAGAATTAGAAGCACAGGATGCTTATTTGGCTCAAAGCAAGTTGATGACTCAGGCGTTGGAAAAATTAAGTGTACAGATTTCAGAACTTCAAAAGCCTAGTCAAGTTTGTATGATAAGCTGTGATTTTTGTGGTGGAGGTCTTGAAAATGGCATGTGTGATCCAAACGTGACTACTGAGCAAGTTAATTACATGGGGTAGCAACAATTTCAAAGGAATTATCCCTCTAATTCTTTTAATCCTAACTATAGGAATCACCCTAATTTTTCATGGAAGAAAGGTGCACATTTGAATCAAAATATACCACAAAATCAAACCACAAATAGACAACAATCTCTTCCCCCTCCCTCTAAAGAAAAGTCTGAACTTGAGAATGTGTTATCTCAGTTCATTCAGGCCACTCAGGCCAGCTTTAAAAATCAAGAAGCGTCCATTCGAAATTTAGAAAATTAGGTTGGACAACTGTCAAAAGAATTAGCTGAGAGACAATTAGGAAATTTTCTTGGAGATACTGAGGTAAATCCAAGGGAACATTGCAAGGCAATAACTAGTAGGAGTGGGAAAATTATTATCCCAACTCTAAGTCATGAAGTGAGTTTAGAAAAAGATGCTGAAAAAGAAAAAGAGGAGGAAAGTGAGCAAGATAATAATAGAATTGAAAATAAAGTAGAAGCAGAAATAAAAAAAGAAAATCAAGAAAAAGAAAATCAAGTCCATCAAAAGAAAAAGAAAAAAGATTGATTTGATCTTGGAGGAAGCTGTCAAGCTAACTCCAGAGAAATTAAGGAATGCTCCATTTCCACATAGATTTAAGAAACAAATAGAGGAGTAAAAGTTTGCTAAATTCTTGGATGTGTTTAAAAAGCTTCACATAAATATTGCCTTTGCTGAGGCATTGCAAGAGATGCCTTCATATGCTAAATTTTTAAAAGAACTTCTGTCTAAGAAGAGAAAGCTTAAGGGAGATGAGATGATTGCTCTCACTCAAGAGTGCAGTGCAATTATTCAGAAGAAACTCCCTCAAAAGCTGGAAGATCCTGGATCTTTTACAATACCTTGTGCAACAGGGGATGTTCATGTAGGAAGTGCCTTATGTGATCTAGGAGCTAGCATAAACTTGATGCCTTTGTCCTTAATTAGGAAGTTAGGAATTAATGACCTGCAACTAACTCGCATGTCTTTGCAGTTGGCTGATAGGTCTATCAAATATCCTCATGGGATGCTGGAAGATCTATTAGTTAAGGTAGATAAGTTTATCTTTCCAGCAAATTTTATAGTTTTAGATATGGAAACTGATAGAGAAATTCCTTTGATTTTAGGAAGACCCTTCTTAGCTATAGGTAGAGCTTTAATTGATGTAGAGAAGGGAGAACTCATGCTGAGAGTTCAAGAGGAGCAGGTAACTTTTAATGTTTTCAATGCTATGAAACATCCAGCTGAGAAGATGGATTGTTTTATGATTGAAGAAATTAAAAGTTATAAGACTCCTATGCTGTTAAAAACTGAACAAAAGGTTTTACAAGCCTTTCTTGAGGATGATTTTGACTCTATGACTGAGGAGTTAAATGACTCACATACTGAGTTGCTGAACCTACTTGAAGCATGTGAAGTAGGTGAGATTGAAAATGAAAATAAAGAAAAGTTAAATAATACTGAAATTGAGAAAGGTAAGGAAGTGTCGGAAGAAAAATTTGATTTAAAACCTTTGCCTTCTCATTTGAAATATGTTTTTTTAGGAGATAATGAATCACATCCTGTAATCATTAATGCTGATTTAAAAGATAAGGATGTAGAAAAATTGATAGGGGTTTTAAGAAAACATGAATCTGCTATTGGTTGGAACATTTCTGATTTAAAGGGAATTAGTCCATCATTTTGTATGCATAAAATTTTAATAGACGATGATTATTTCCCTGTTGTTCAGCCACAAAGAAGATTAAACCCCATAATGAAAGAAGCTATAAGGAAAGAGGTGGTTAAACTTCTTGATGCAGGAATTATCTATCCTATCTCGGACAGCGCTTGGATTAGTCCAGTCCAAGTGGTGCCTAAGAAAGGAGGGATGACCACTGCTATGAATGAAAAAGGTGAAGTCATTGCCACTAGACCAACTACAGGTTGGATAATGTGCATAGATTATAGAAGGCTTAATGACTCCACTAGAAAAGACCACTTTCCTTTACCATTTGTTGACCAAATGCTTGAGAGACTATCAGGTCATGAGTATTACTACTTCCTTGATGGTTATTCTGGTTACAACCAAATTGTGGTTGATCCAAAAGATCAAGAGAAGACAGCCTTTACCTATCCTTATGGAATCTTTGCATATAGGCGCATGCCATTTGGTTGGTGCAATGCACCAGTAACCTTTAAAAGGTGTATGCTGGCAATTTTAGGGGACATGGTAGAGAAGTTCATTGAGGTGTTTATGGATGACTTCTCTATGTTTGGAAATAGTTTTGATATATGCCTCAGCAACCTTTCTAAGGTGCTGGTGAGATGTCAGGAGACTAATCTTGTCCTTAACTGGGAAAAATGTCATTTTATGGTTAAAGGAGGGATAGTCCTTGGCCACAAAATCTCTGCTGAGGGCATTCAGGTAGATGAGCCAAGATTGATATCATTGAAAAACTTCCTCCTCTAATCAATGTGAAAAGGGTGAGGAGTTTCTTAGGATGTGCTGGCTTTTATCGGAGATTTATAAAAGATTTTTCAAAAATAGATAAGCCCTTGACTGATTTACTTGTGAAAGATCATGCTTTTATTTTTGATGAAAACTGTGTCAAGGCTTTTAAAAAATTGAAACAAAGATTAATTTTAGCTTTAATCCTTGCAGCACCTGATTGGTCTTTACCATTTGAACTAATGTGTGATGCAAGTGATTATGCTGTAGGAGCTGTACTGGGTCAAAAGAAAGAAAAATTAACACATGTCATTTACTATGCTTGCAAAGTATTAAATGAGAATCAAATAAATTACACCACCACTGAGAAAGAAATGCTTGTTGTGGTGTATACATTTGATAAATTCAGAGCTTACTTGATTGGTGCTAAGGTCATTGTGTATACAGATCATTCAGCAATTAAGTACTTGCTAGCTAAAAAAGAATCAAAGCCAAGATTGATAAGATGGGTTCTATTACTCCAAGAGTTTGATTTGGAAATAAGAGATAAAAAGGGAGTAGAGAACTCAGTAGCTGATCAACTCTCTCGTCTGGAGGATGAATCTGATTTTATCTTGATTAAAGAGGAATTTCCAGATGAGAGGCTGATGGCAATTATCACAGGGCCATGGTATGCTGATATGGCCAACTTTAAAAGTGCCTCTGTGGTACCTGAAGGATAGACATCCCAGATTAAGAAAAAAAATTTCATGACAGTAAAACTTTTCTTTGGGATGATCCATTTCTTTATAAGATAGGAGTAGATGGAATTATCAAGAGATGTGTGCCTAAATCTGAGCAAGAAAGACTCTTATGGCACTGCGATGACTCCTATTATGGGGGACACCATGGTGCCTCCAGAATAGCAGCAAAAGTTTTACAATGTGGCTTTTATTGGCCAACATTTTTTCAAGATGCTAAAGTATATGTTCAAAGGTGTGATAAGTGTCAAAGAAGTGGAGGTCTCTCTGCTAAAGCTGGCATGCCTTTGATAAATATTTTAGTTGTGAAGTTATTTGATGTTTGGGGCATCGACTTCATGGGACCGTTCCCAAAGTCATTGCAATCCATACCAGAACCAATGATGCACATGTGGTGCTTAGGTTTATAAAGAAGAACATTTTTTCTAGATTTGGAGTCCCTAGAGTCCTCATTAGTGATGGAGGGTCACATTTCTACAATAGAATCATGGAAAAAGCCCTAAGACACTATGAGGTACTGCATAAGGTATCTACTCCATATCATCCATAAACTTATGGACAAGTTGAGCTATATAATAGAGAAATTAAGAGAATTTTAGAGAAAGTGGTAGGGAAGTCTAGGAAAGATTGGTCTGTGAGATTGAATGATGCATTATGGGCCTATAGGACAACATTTAAAACTCCAATTGGCATGTCTCCTTATCAGTTGGTATATGGTAAGGCTTGCCATCTTCCTGTGGAGTTAGAGCATAAGGCATGGTGGGCCACAAAGCTATTAAATATGGATTTTGACCAATCTCAAGAGAAAAGAGTCCTAAAACTCCATGAACTTGAGGAGTTTAGACTCAATGCTTATTAGAGTGCCTCAATTTATAAAGAGAAAACTAAGAGATGGCATGGTAAGTGGATAAATAGAAAAGAGTTTCAAAAAGATGATAAGGTCTTGTTATTTAACTCTAGGCTGAGACTCTATCTAGGAAAACTAAGATCAAAGTGGTCTGGACCTTTTATTGTGAATGAGGTCTTCCCTCATGGTGCAATTGAATTAAAAGAACCAGCCACTAATAGAACATTTAAAGTGAATGGCCAAAGACTCAAGCTAAAGTTTGATAGGCAGAAAACCTCCATGCTGTTGCAAGCATCTTCCTAGATGTCAGAAGGTCAAGCTAGTGACATTAAAGAAGCGTTTTAGGGAGGCAACCCTACATTTTGATTCATTGCATTTTGTGTTTTGTGTTTGAAACATTAAAGGAAAACTAAAAATTTTGAATAAAGTATGAATGAAGTATGAATAAACTAGTAAATTTTTGAATAAGGTTTAAGTGTTCATACGCTCAATTCCAAGTGTACATACTTGCCAATCCATTAGCTAGAATTAGAATCAGGTACCTATGGCGCTTGAGCGTGATCCTTTCTCACTTAAGCGTGAATGGTGCCTGGTTTTAATTCCTTCTGTTCGCTTAAGCGAATATACTGGCGCTTAAGCGAGTGAATCTAGTTTTCTTTTATTTTGCTCGAGCGAAGCACTTTTCACTTAAGCGAATTTCATACAGAATAAAGATTCCCAAAGTCTCTTCACCAAGCTTAAGCAAGAACTTGTCAAGCTTAAGCGTGATCGTCTTGTGCACCCCTTGTTGCACCTCACGCTTGAGCGAACATTATCCACGCTTGAGCGGGAGCTCTCATGCAAATCAGTGTCTGTCCCTCGCTTGAGCATCCTTCAATCACGCCTGAGCATGAGCTCTTTTTCCCTTTAATGAATTGTGCGCTTGAGCGTCATTCTGCACGCTCTAAGCGTGATCGTGAGCCTGCACCACGTTGTTCCATAATACAAACCTTGCACGCTTAAGCTAAGATCAACACGCTTGAGCGTGATCGATGATTTCATTTTTATGCTTGAGCGTGCCTTGCCGTTGCTTGAGCGAATTATCTTAACCCCCCCTGATGCACCTCACGCTTGAGCGTCATTCCACATGCTCTAAGCGTGATCGTGATGCATGACCCCCCTGTTGCATCGTGCTTGAGCACATATTACTCACGCCTGAGCGTGAGCTCGTCTGTAAGCCACCGATTCTCACGCTTGAGCGTCTAATAGCTTCGCCTGAGTGTGACTCGTGTGTTAATGTCTCGCCTGAGCGCCCCAACCTCACGCTTGAGCGTGATCAGGGCTAAGGAAATTAGAAGCCTTTAGTTCAAAATTGTCGCTTAAGCATCATCGTCACAGTCGAGCAACATGGTTTGTCGCTTAAGCATACATTACTCACGCTTAAGCGTGAGCTCGTTGTGCCATCTACTGATTCCCATGCTTTGAGTGTGACTTATGTATTAGTCCCTCGCCTAAGCGCCCTGATCCACGCTTGAGCGTGATAGTCACTGGCGCTTGTTCATTGAACCCCATGCTTGAGCTTAGCTATTCACGCCTTAAGCGTGACTTGTATATATGTCCCACGCTTAAGCGCCCCTATATCACGCTTGAGCGTGATCGGGCTGAGGCAGCTCTGTTCCAATTTCTCGCTTAAGCGTGATGCTGTAAGCTTTAAGCGTGAGTGTCCCAGTGAAGCAATCTAATACCTGTTTGTTTGGCGCTTGAGCGTGATATTCACTTACATATCATTCGCTTGAGTGAATAATGGTTCGCTTGAGCGTAATTCATACCTGATGCTACCTGTGTGTTTTTGATTTGGGCGTTTATACGCCAAGAGTTCAGCGTAGCTACGCGTACTTCAGGTATTGGGTTCAACAGTATAAAACCCTCTCAGTGTACAAACCCTAACTTTTTACATTGGAACCTTGGGTTTTGAAGAGGAAAAGGCATAGTCTCTAATTTCTTTAAAAGGTACTATCTTTTTAGTTCTTCTTTTCACTATATAGTTAGAATTGTTAAAGTTTACTATTTTGATTTTGAATTTCTTTCATCCATCATATCTGTTCATCTTACATTTTCATTTTGTTGTGATTGTGTTGTTGTGTATTTGCATTCATTTAGGCATTATAAATACCATTGTTAAAACTTACCATGATCAGAAGATCACAAAGACTTTGCAGAAAACCTGAAAAGTTAAAATAGAAAATGTGAAGAAAACCCCAAAAGAGAAAGGAAAAGGGGTGGCCACTATCAGTATCCCTGATTCTCCATCAACTGAAAGGAGTAAAAGTCTTGAAGAAGGAAGGAAGTCTCAGACAGTTGAGGGTGTTGATGGGTATAGGTTTAGAGATTCCAAGGCTGCCCAATTATATGAGAAAAAGTTTAAAAGTAGAGGAGTAATAAGGGAAAGGGCTTTGGTCCTTGATGAAGAAAATTGTTATGATTTTAATGTAAAAGCTGCTATGATTGAAAGGGGATGACAGTTCTTTAATGAGAATTTAGGCAATGGTTACCAAGAACTCACTAGAGAATTCTATGCCAATCTGAGGACTTATTCTATGGAAGATAAGTTTCCTTTTTCTTCCTTCTTGAGAGGAGTCACCATTCCTCTAACTGGTCAAATATTGAATAAGCTGTTGAAAGTACCTATATTGGATAAGGAAGGATGTCACTATACATGGAAAGTAGGTATCTTTCATAGGGCTGAAAATGAAAATCTTAGGAAAGAAATGTTAGAGGAATGCTGTGAACAAGGAGCTGCCTATACAACAAAGGTTAATGGTGCACCAAAAAGTTTCAGGAAGAATTGTTTAAATCATCTTTCCCTTTTATGGTGCCACTATGTCCTTTCATCCCTACAACCTATGGCTCACTCTACTGAGATTACCATTAAGAGGTTGATGTTGATTTATTGTTTAATGGGAGGCCTGTATGTTAATCTGGGTGAGTTAATACTAGAGGAAATGATGAAAAACCTTGAAAAAATCTCCAATTGCCATATTGCTCTGTTATCACTTTGTTGGCCAAAACTAATCAAGTTAGGTTGAATTATGAAGAACTGACAAAGGTAAAGCCTGAGAGGATTATGGACAAGCGTTGGGTGATGGACCATATTGAAAATTTTATGCCTCAAGAGTCAAAGTGTCCCAAACAACCTAAACCAACATCTTTTGCACCACCACCTCCAACAGGAGTAGGTACTTCTTCTGATAGTTCCATGATAATGCAGGAACTGTCGGTCATGAAGAAAATGCAGCTAGGAACCTATGATCTGGTCCTGAACCATGATCTCATGCTGAGAAAGATTGCCACCACATTGAATGTGGATCACACTGAAGAAATACGAGTTCCACCTGACTGAGATTTATGGTTGGCTTCTATTGGATTCACCATTCCCTTTGATGACACACCCTTAGTAGCTGAATTTCCACCCTACCCTGAGCAAGATAATGATGAGTCTATGAATGAAGAAAATGAAGAAGAGGATGACTGATCTTTTACTTTGTTTATGTGTTATTTTGTTATTTTCAAGTTGTAATGACTTTGTTTAAATATTCTCTTAAACAATGTATTTTCTTTTAAGTGTAATGGAACTTCCATTTCTACGTTAAGTTGTTTGTTGTTATTTCTTTCCTGAATTGTATTGTTAAATTCGTGCACACCATTCCTCACCATTCACTGCCATTCAGGTAAAAAGGGAAGTAATCTATCCTTTCATCTCATTGATTGATAAACTATGTTAATTTTGTTTAATTTAGAATCCATCTGAATAATTTAAAGTTTGTTAATTCTCAGGCTTTAATTGGATAATTTAATTGATTTGCATTTCTTGATTCATGATCCCTGTCCATAACTATTTCAATCCTATATTAATTGTTTATTCAGCATGCTAATTAGCAATCTGAGTTATAATCTTACATTAAGTTTGGGGACATGATTGGCTGATTACTTGTTTTATTGTTAGCTTTTGAGCCTTTATTAATTCTTTTCTGAGGGTGCTTGCATTCTTGTTAGTGAGACAGAATTTGCTTCAGTGCTTGCTAGTTGGTTATATGTTTTCCAATTAGAAATGATGAAGGCCTTCATTGTTAATTTAGCCAGGGCCAAATTAAGCCATCCTAATATTATTAATTATCCTTTGACCTAACAATTATATTTTGAGCCTGAGACCCTTTCATTCTTATTATGTGGCTAACTTTACAAACCTACTTATCTGAGAAAAACCAAGTGAATTATCCCTGGATGTTCCACTGATGAACTGCCGAGTCTTATCTTATTGCTAGGGACTAGCAAGTTCTAAGTTTGGGGATGAAGAGTGTGCCTAACAGTAATTAAAGACACACTCTGACCTTAATTATAGATGAGGATTTTGAGAAATGAAAGGAGAAACAACAAAAGCAAAAGAAAAGTGAAAAATCAGTAAAGAAGAAGGTGCAAAGCACCACAAGAAAATTTTTTTTGAAAAAGATGGAAGAAAGAAAGAAAGAAAGAGTCCAAAGGACTGAAAGAGAAGGAAGTACAAAGCATCCTTCATCTAAATATATATATATATATATATAATGAAAGTAAAAGAGCTAGTAAGTGAAGGCATTTAAGTTAAGATTGAGGCAAGGCATCAGTGGGTACATCTTTTTGACCCAACATTATCTAGAAAAACAAAAATAGAGCCTGTAGCCTAACCCCATTACAAGCTTAAAAAAGCTGTTACTGATCCAATTGTGCCAGCATATGTCATGATGTTTAGAACTGTTGTAAGCCTATGTTGATCTAACAATTATGCAAGTGATGAGAGCATGCTATTGACCCTATACACTGAGAGAAGAGTGAAACACTAATCCAGTGAGGAAGTATCACCAATTTGTTCCGAAAGGAGGTGTAAGTGATTATATTTTCAAAAATTACGAAAAGAAAGCATGATTGGTATTCAATAATTATGGTATAATTTAAGTTAAGGAAAGGTTGATTGTCTTGAGTAAATGTGATTGATTTAATTAATCTGAGTAATTGCTTAAGGACAAGCAAGTTTTAAGTTTGGGGATATGATAAGTCTTGAAAAGACATAATTATTCCACTCTTAATTTAACTTAATCCATTAAATATTGTTTATTTTGGCACTATTATTTAATAAATTGTCAATAATTCTGGTTTTATTTATTTATTTCAAAAGTGTTTAATTTATGTAAGAAAATGATTAAAAATAATAATTAGTTAAGGAAAGTTGTTTATTTATAAATTTACTAATCTAGCGTACATACGCTGGACAGCCAGCGTACAAAGGCTAGGAATTTATTTGTTTTCATGTGCAGGTGCAGTAAAGTGTAGTCCACGCTTAAGAACCATGCAAGTTACGTAGAAGGAAACTCGACCACGCTCAAGCTAGAGCTAATCACGCTTAAGCGTGACTTCAAAACAACGACCACGCCTAAGCTTCTCCATCACGCTCAAGCGTGAATTCCCATAGTGCAATGAATATTTTGATCATGCTCAAGCATGAAGATGGTTATTTAATCCGCTGCTTTCGCTCCAAAAGAAGCTCTGCACCGTTGCTATTTCTGTTTGTCTGTTGTACTTTAGTAATTTAAGTATCAAGTTGTAATTAATTATTTATTTGTAATTATGTATTTAGTTTAGTTAGTTTAATTATTAATTAGGTCTCCTGTGTAATTAATTAAATTAGTTAGTTAGTTAGTTGCTTATATATACTTGTACATACTCTGTAGAGTAAGGAGAACAGAGTGTAGATAATAACACGATTCATTTTTCCATTTCCAATCTCTCTCTAGTTCCTTTCTCTCTATAAATTCTCCCATCCATGTCTCTCAACATTCCTTCATCAGAATCCATTTCCATGGGTTTCTAAACCCCTAGGGTTGGGATTACGAAGGTTTGCAATGAATTCTTAAAGGTGTGTTGAGGAAGTTAACTTTTGATGCATGAGGAGAACAAGCTCAGGAGTGGATCTACTTTACTGGATTGATAAATCCAGATCTGATGAAGAATCTCACCAGTGAGGAATCATGGTTGAGACTTAGGTAACTTCTAGCTTCCTAACTAATTCAGGCTTAGTAATTAGGTGAATAGTTAGGGTTCAACCCCCAATTTCACATTAGATTTCTTTGTAATTGAGCACCTAAGGGATTAGGGTTTAATGCTTAGGAATTAGTGTTATTCACCTAAGGAATTAGGGATTAACCATCTGTGAATTGTCCTTTTGCATCTGAAGCTTGATTAAACCTCAATTGCATGTTTCTCGATGAAGTTGTAAGATGAAGTAATCCTAACCTATCTTCCATTAATCACATTTCATATTTTCATACTGTCTCTGGAAATACAAAAGCATAGAAAGCATAAAAACAACAAAAACAAAATGAATTGCATCTGGTTGCGTTGGTTCAACTTGTACTAGTTTAAGATTGCAGTAATTACCACAATCCCTGTGGGAACGATCAAATATATTCCAAATTTAACGATTGATGCACTTGCCAAAAGAAAATAAATCCTCTGAGAGTCACATTTTAAGTCAATATTAATTCAAGATTTTCCAACCAAGTTAATGGCTCAGGATTTATCAAGGGGTCTCAGATAACCAGATGGTTTCTGATGTTCAACCTTAACCTTTTGACAAATAATGCAAGAGGCTACACAACTAGCCACATCACGCTTCATACCGAGCCACCAAAAATTCTTCTTCAAATCTTGATACATTTTTGTGGCACCAGGATGTATACTCAACACACTCTTATGAGCTTCTTCAAGTACCAATCTTCTTAGATCACCACTAGATGGAACATAAATCTGGCCTTTTACACGCCAAATACCGTCATGACCTTCCACTAGAAATAAGTTCTTCCCTTTTTCTTCAGTTCTTCTCATCTCAATCAAATACTCATCTTTCGGTTGTTGCAACTTCACGGTCTCAAGGAATACATTTGCTACCATTAACACCTCAAGGGACATTTTCTTTGGAGTATATATTTCTACACCCATATTCAAGTTCCGAAATTGCTCAATGAGCTCCATCTCTTTCACCATCATAGCGGAAACATGTAACGACTTCCGACATAAGGCATCGGTAACCACATTTTCCTTTCCGGGATAATACCTCAATTCAAACTCATAATATTTCAAAAACTCCATCCATCTTTGTTGGCGCGTATTAAGCTCCTTTTGAACAAAATAGATACTTGAGACTCTTATGATCACTAAAGACCATAAACTTCGAGCCATACAAATAATGTCACCATAACTTCAAGGAAAATACCACCGCCGCTAATTCAAGATCATGTGTAGGGTAGTTAACCTCATGCGGTCGCAACTGTTTTGACGCATAAGCTATCACGTGTTCTTTTTACATCAACACGCAACCAAGACCAAGCTTAGAAGCGTCACAGTACACCACAAAGTCATCCAATAAGTCCGACAAAGCCAACACCGGAGCAGAAGTGAGTCTAACTTTCAACTCTTGGAAACTCCTTTTACAATCAAGACTCCACACAAATGGTTGATTATTACAGGTTAGCTTCATCAAAGGCAAGGCCAATCAAGAAAATCCTTCAATAAATCTTTGGTAGTAACCGGCAAGACCAAGAAAACTTCTCACATCGGTCACAGACGTCGGTCTTTCCCAAGCCAGCATGGCTTTAATCTTAGACGGATCAACAACAACACCATCCTTGGAGATAACAAGTCCAAGAAATTGGACCTCAGATAACCAAAATTCATACTTAGAGAGCTTCGCATACAACTTTTTTCTCAAAGGATATTCAAAATAAGACGAAGATGTTCTTCATGTTTCTGATGGCTCTTGGAATAGACAAGAATGTCATCGATAAACACCACCACGAATCGGTCAAGATACTCATGAAAGATGTGATTCATGTAATCCATGAAAATCGCAGGAGCATTTGTCCCTCCAAATGACATCACTACATACTTATAGTGCCCATATCGAGTTTGGAAGGCAGTTTTTGGAATATCTCCAGTCTTCACTCGGATTTGGTGATATCTGGAACGTAAGTCAATTTTTGAGAACACAACGACATCCTTCAACTGATCCAAAAGATCATCAATGCGAGGTAGGGGATATCGGTTCTTAACGGTCAACTTGTTAAGTTGTCGATAGTCCACACATAACCTCATACTTCCATCTTTCTTTTTCACTCGTAAAACAGGCGCACCCCAATGAGACACACTTGGGCGAATAAATTCTCGTTCAATAATTATTTAACTTGTCTCTTCAACTCTGTTAATTCCATAGGAGACATCTGATATAGTGCTCAGGAAACCGGTTCCGCACCTGAAACAAGATCAATAGAAAACTCCACCTCGTGTGGAGAAGGTAAACCAGGTACTTCATCAGGAAATACATCTGGAAATTCAGACACAACGGGAATATTTAAGGGATCGGGACCATTTGTCCCTTCAGCAAGAGTCAATAGTATGCAAAGTTGAGTTATACCTTGCACATCGAATTTCCCCATATCTGAAGAAGGGAAAATGATAGTCCATTATTGACAGTCAACCAAAACTTTATTGGCGAAGAGTCAAACCATACCAAGAATCATCTCCAAGCCTTTCATAGGTAGGCAAATGAAACAAGTAACAAACTTCCTTCCTTCTAAGAACATATCAACGTTATCACACTGGTTAACCGATCTAAGACAAGCACCGGTTGGGGTAGTAACCACCAGAGCATTTTTTCATTAGGCACACCGGCAATCTCAACCACCGTACACAATCCTCAGATATAAAGGAATGGGTCGTACCCGAATCATAAATAACATGCACAGAATTTCCGAGTATTTCACACTTACTTTCAACTAGGTTATCAGCTTGAGCTGCTTCTTCACCGGTCACAGCAAATACTCTTCCAGCAGTATGTTGATTAGCACCATGATTGTGACTATTCCGGCCGCCATTGCCATTTCCTCGGCCGTTCCCATTACCACGACCGTTGCCATCATTTCCGTTGCCATTACCATTTTGACCGCCATTTTGACCGCCATTACCGGTTCCATGACCACGGCCTCTGAAAGCACGATAGCCACCCCGATTCCCATCATTGTGAGCCACTACATCCGTAGCATTTAAAGGATAATTGGGACGAATGTGTCCCGGTTGGTTGCATCAATAGCACACTACAACATCTTTATTTCCATATTTATGGGCCAAATGGTTTCCATCACATCAGAAACAACGAAGACCTTGGCCACCACCTCGTCCACTATTTACACCATGTCTTCCACCACCTCGTCCGCCTCTAAAAGAAGAGGACCCACGTACGAATTGTCTATTACTCTTGAAGTTTCCCCTCTTCTTGAAGTTAGGGGATTGACCCTTTAGTCTTTGATCACGCCCAGCATAATTCTTAGGCACCATATCATTCTCTTCAAAGATCCTACATTTGTTCACAAGAGTAAGAAAGCTCCTAATCTCTTGGTGACATATTGCCTTCTTAATCTCTTGGCGCAATCTGTTCTCAAACTTAACACATTTTGAAGCTTCAGCACCTTCCTTTTGGAAAGGAGGGTAAAACACACACAGCTCATTGAATTTCGAGGCATATTCCTCCACCGACATGCTTCCTTATTTTAGCTCTATAAATTCAAGCTCTTTCTTATTCTTGTAGCTCTCAAGAAAATATTTCCTAAGGAACTCCACTTTAAAGTTCTCCCAATCCAAAGGAGTGTGAGCAGCAATTATACACTCACGAGTGAGAATCCACCAGGATTCAGCCTCATCTCGGACCATAAACACTGCGTATTCAACTTTTTGAGCTTTCGTACATTCCATACTAGCAAATATCCGTTCTAAGTCACGGATCCAAATGTAAGCGTCCTCTGGTCTATAACCTCCATGAAATTCAGAAGGCTTTCGCTTGAGGAATCGGTCAAGACCATGATTTGGTTGACCAGCAGGTTGTTGTTGCCGTTCTAGGATATCGGCAAAACGATTGAAGGCTTCAGCCATAGCAGCTGTGTCAATATTACGCCTATTTGTAACATCCCCATTTTAATTAAAGCAACTAAGTTAAATAAAAAGTCAACAAGTCAACACCTTCCTTAATTTAATTAACTATGCAACAGGGCAATTAACGTGAGAGCATGGTGGCATGGGCAGGATTATCGCGTTTCCCCATCCCACCATACTGCACTCCGCGCGAGTATATATATATATGCGGGTGATGGTCATGCTCTTCACGCAGAGGACCCAGCGAGCTTCCTTCTTCGTTCTTCTTTTCTCTTGTTTTCTCTCTTGCCCTCTCCGTTCTCCAGTCCATCCCCTGCTTCGAGAACCAAAGTGACGGTGCTACAGTGGAGTGGAACTCCCCACACTCGAGAGAACGATCGCCGAGTGAAGCAGCAGAGAGGAGAACCACCACCCAAGCAGGAAGAAATTCCTCGGAGTTTCGTAATTGGTAGGGGGAGTATCTTCTATCTTAAATGCATGGGTTATGAACAGGTTTCGAGTGCGGATGTTTGCTATATTCGTGCTCTGAGGATGTATTGCGTTGCATGTGAGTGTGTATAGTTCGGTTGCATGACGAGTGAGAAATGAGTGATTGCATGTTAACACCTTTCTCACAGATGTATGTGTTGCAGGATCTCCGTTTGCATGTTGAGTTGTGTTGGTATGAATGTCTGACTGAAGCTACCCAGGTTATAGAAATGCATATGTTGATACGTCTGTTATAATAAATTGTTTGCATGTAGGAAATGCCTTCTTTAGATGGATTTGACATTGTCTTACATCGATTGCATGATAGGTTATAATAACTTGAGATGCCTGACTGAACTTGTGATTTTTAGAATGATGCATGCGTTGAATGAAGCTGTAAACTGATTGCATGTCTTGATTGAACGAAATGTTATGGATGTCTGAATATGGAATGATAACTGATTGCATGGCAGCTATATATTGAGTCCGGATAATGTGTACTACTGATTGCATGGTGCGTGTGTGTGCTTGAATGCAAGAATGCGTGCATGAAATAAATGTTGTGCGTTGAATCCGCGTGTGGCGCATGGGATGCGTTGTGCTGGGAGCACGTAGTGTGAGACACTACCCTCGGTCATCCAGCGTGGGACGCTGTAAAATCCTCGGGTGGGACTCGGGGTAGCCCTTGAGTGGGACTCGGGCTGTCTGTGAACACCGCCGTTGGCGCTGAGAGCGTTGGTGTCACCTGTGGACAAACGGTTGGGTACCTGTAAAACGGCCAAGCAGCTGGGAGCTGATTTGATAGCTGAGAGCTATGTATAAAAAGGCTGTGATGCCTACGTTGCAACGTCAGACCGATACACACGATGCGGAACTAAGTGAAATCTTCTGTGCTTATCATTGTTAATATTACTACTACTGTTAATGTTGTTGAAATTGGTTAAGCGTGCCGTGTGGGAAATGAATGGGTGAAATGCGTAAGACTAAGTGGATGCTCCGTGCATGTGTTATTGATTGAAATTTGATTATGCATTTGATATCGTGTAAGAGTATACTGAATGTGCATGCCAAGTAATCCATTCCGTGTGTACATACCCTAGATGCTGAATGAAAACTGTTTTCGTGACTATACGTGTATATGTATATGCATGCAAGTGTATCTGTGCCATTGAAAATGCGATGACTACGGTCAAGGGACGATTGGTAAATATAGAACGGTAAGTGTTACTCATGTGTGTCCTGATTGATGGATGTTGCCCTAACCTTAATCGTGTTGCACGTATATGTATTGTTGTGTAATTGGCAGATAACCTGAGTCGGTATCTATCATTTAAAATTTTAGATGCTCACCCCTGTAGTGGCCATTTTTCAGTGAATGTCTCTCGAGATGAGGGCCAGAAGCAGAACTGGAATGCTGGGCGGAGTGCTGATGCATTTAGAAGGCTTAATTAAGGCGTTGTTAGATTAAGTCCTGACTGGTTCATACCCGATGTTAATGTTTTGGGATAAATGAAACTTTATGGACAAGGAGAATCCGATTCTGTGTTTGTGAATATTGACATGTGCTCTTATTATATATATATCTGGATGTATGGTTTCGTGTGTGACATATTATGTGCTACCTTGTTTCATACTTGTGCTTTAATGGATACACAGGGACAGTAGGATTGAGCAGGCTATAGCCAAGTCAGAGTGAATTGAGAATTGTCTTAGGAAAACCTATGTCGGATACGTTGGGCGGAGTCGTACCCCGCCCAAAGTTTGGGGATATTTCGCCCAAGCGAGAGGACTCGCGCTGGAGCGATGTAGTTGTTAGAATGGGACACCGTTCAATTGCCTTTCCTATCCGTTGTGATGCTAATACAATCCAGACCCGGTGTTGACCTCTGTTTTGGGCGTTGTGGTTGAGTCCGCCCAGGCATTATCATAATTAGTTGAGTTGGGCGGAATAGGTTCAGACTCTTCCTTCTTCCGCAATCTTCTACCGCATATGTACCCTGTAACTTCCCGTGTTTCCTAAGTGAAGTGCGAGCGTGAGGATTTACCTAGTGAACCCTTATCCATATTCGATTGAGGCATTACCTTGTGTTTGTGTTGAAGAGGCGTTGTGCTGATCTCGTTTAGGCGGTGTCATACCTCGCCCAAGTAACTAGGACGGTTCGCCCAAGTGCGTGGAAACATGCTGAAGCAAGTAGATATCAATTTGAGATTCCGCCTATGTACCTTCCTCCTCCGATGTAGCACTATCATGCCTCGCTGGGCGGTGTTTAACATCGCCTGAGTAAGTGAATGTCGTGAAGTAGTCCGTCCAGGTGTTGTTGTGCCTTGCCAAACTGGACGACAATGTAATCACTTCCTCTTTCCTTCACAAATTACTCCTGTATATGTATGACTCTCTCCTCTCTTCCCTTACTTATTTCCTTCCACTAAATGACCAGGGTTACTCTTGAAAAAGCTTCCTTGTGAAATTCCCTATCCGCTGTTACATTATCATACTCCGCCTGGACGGTGTCAGACCCCGTCTAAGCGAACAAACGGTGTTGTGTAATCCGCCCTGGTACGGGTGTGTTACGAGAAACCCATTGAGCCGGCCCCAGTTTAGCTTCTCTGTAGGTTGCTATATGCGCGTGAATGCTCTTCGTTTCCCCCCTTGCCTGCTCCCTTCTATATCAAATGTTACGTGACTGTTTTGTGAAAAATTTTCTCATATTTTTGGAATTATTAGTTGCAAATAATAAGGTGTTACATTTTGGTATCAGAGCAGACCGAAAGGTCCAAGGCCAAGGTAAGCCTACCAAGTGTAGGTGGTTGTGTGTATGATCATGATTGTTGTGGTGTGAATTTAACTTGACTGGTACTCTGTTACTGATTCATGGGTGGGAGGAGTTGTTCCTCCTGACCCGACTAATTGTGTGACATACGAGAACACATAGTGGGTTAAGTTACTAAATGTTAGACTAAATTCCGATTGGAATTAAGTAACTAGGAATACTTATCCTTGAATGTTGATTTCAGGATAAGGGATGGCATATCGCCAAAGCATGGAGACTATAGCTACGACATTCCAACGCTTTGCAGACGTGTTTGAAAGGCAGGGCCAACCTCGAGCTGAGGAGGGCCAAGTAATGGACCGCTTCTTAAAGAGGAAGCCGAGTGAATTCTTAGGAGGACGGAACCCTGAGGCGGCGTTTAAGTGGACTCAGGAATTAGAAAGGATTTTTGGGGGTCTTCGCTGTACCGAAGCCCAGAAGGTGGGATGTGCAGTGTACATGCTGCGAGACGAAGCGGAGAACTGGTGGAAAATAGCCAGAAGCCGATTCCCTGAAGACGATAACCAACTGACGTAGAACGATTTCAAGGCCTGCTTCTTAGAAAAATACTTTCCCGACACAGTGAGGAGTCGAAAAGAGCTGGAGTTTATGGAGTTAAGACAGGGCTCCTTGACTGTGGAAGAATACGCGACAAGGTTCGAAGAATTGTGCCTATTCTATCCGCCCTTCCAGCAGCCAGGAACGGAGAACTCTAAGTGCCTTAAGTTTGAGAACGGATTGAGATCGGATATCAAGAGGGCCTGCAGATACCATGAGATACGGAGTTTCCCTGCACTAGTGAATAAATGTAGAATATTTGAGGAGGATGACAAGGCCCATTCGAGCCAGAGCGGCAGAAACCACTATTCCCTAAGGCCCCAACGACCTTATTTCAAAAAGCCAAGCAATGCCGGTAGGAACAAGCCTTTTTCCCGATATGAAGGACGGAATCAACCTGGAAGACGACCAGTGGTAGGAGATAGAAGGTGTTTCAAGTGCGGAGGAAATCACTTTGCCAGAGACTGCAAGGATGATGGTGATATAGTATGCTTTCACTGCAACAAGAGGGGACACATTCGCCCCGACTGCCCCTAACTACACCAAGCAGACGTTAATGTGCGTCAAGGAAGATTTCAAGAAAGGAACCGAGTGAATGATGACCAACGTCCTGGTGGCAGAGGCAACGGAGCCAGAAGAGACGGGATGCGAGGGAGGAATACCGGCCCAACAGCAACAGGAAGGATCTACACCATCAATGCAGAGGATGTTGCACCAGCAAACGATCTAGTACAATGTAAGTGCTCACTTGGAACGAATACGCTTAATGTTGTTTTCGATTCGGGAGCTACCCATTCTTTTATAGCTGATGAGCGCGTGGAACGGTTGAAGTTACCAACTGTGTCCATGAACCGGACTTTGGAAGTGGCTAGCCCCACTGGCGCTAATGTGTTCACATCGTCAATATGTAAGAATGTAGCATTTGAGTTGTATGATCGGAGTTTCACCTTCGATCTGATTTGCATGCCTTTAAAGGGTCTTGACATCGTACTTGGAATAGATTGGCTTTCAGCCAATAAGGTATTAGTAGATTGTAGAAATCGAGAGATAGTTTTTCCGAAACAGCCCACTGAGAGTGACACAGCACCAGGTATGACCCAACTATTTATGATGCTTTGTCTAACCAAAGATGAGAGTGAGACCCTAGTGAACGAAATTCCGGTTGTCTGCGAATTCCCAGAAGTGTTCCCAGAAGACGTTCCGAGTGTGCCTCCCAATAGAGAAGTTGAATTCTCTATAGACTTGATCCCTGGAGCCGAACCGGTCTCCAGTGCACCCTATAGAATGTCCTCAACTGAATTGGCAGAGTTGAAGAAACAAGTGGATGAGTTACTTGAGAAGCAGTTCATTAGACCAAGTGTGTCACCATGGGGCGCACCTGTGCTACTTGTTAAGAAGAAGGATGGCAACATGAGACTTTGTATAGATTATCGACAGCTTAACAAGCTCACAATCAAGAATCGGTACCCACTGCCTAGAATTGATGATTTAATTGACCAGCTGCGTGGAGCCTTAGTCTTCTCGAAAATTGATCTATGATCGGGATATCACCAAATCCGAGTGAAGGACTCGGATATTCCTAAAACTGCCTTTAGGACTCGATATGGTCACTACGAGTATGTAGTGATGCCGTTCGGTGTGACAAACGCCCCTGCTGTTTTCATGAATTACATGAACAGCATATTCCACTCCTTCTTAGATCAGTTCGTTGTTGTTTTCATCGACGACATCCTAGTTTATTCTGAGACGTCTGAGGAGCATGAAGGACATCTCAGAGCGGTACTCCAAGTGTTGAAGGAGAAGCAATTGTTTGCAAAGTTTTCGAAGTGCGAATTCTGGATGGATGAGATCCACTTCCTCGGGCATGTGATCTCCGAGCGAGGCGTCTCGGTGGATCCTGCGAAGGTAGCTGCTGTAATGGCATGGGAGAGGCCCAGGTCGGTCTCGGAAATAAGAAGTTTTATGGGCTTGGCAGGTTACTATAGGAGGTTCATCGAAGGTTTTTCTAAGTTGGCATTACCCCTGACTAAATTGACTCAGAAGAACGTTCCTTTCGTGTGGAGTCCGGAGTGTGAGCACAGCTTCCAAGAGCTGAAGAATAAGTTGACAACTGCTCTGGTGTTGGCATTACCTGAGTTACGAGAAAGCTTCGCGGTCTATTGTGACGCGTCCGAACTCGGATTAGGGTGTGTACTCATGCAGAAAGATCGAGTGATAGCATATGCCTCTCGACAATTGAGACCCCACGAGCAGCATTATCCGACCCATGACTTGGAGCTGGCAGCAGTAGTTTTTGCATTGAAAATCTGGAGGCATTACTTGTACGGGTCCAAGTTTGAAGTGTACAGCGATCATAAGAGCCTCAAATACCTATTCGACCAAAAGGAGCTGAACATGAGGCAGAGAAGATGGATTGAGTTTTTGAAGGACTATGATTTCGAGTTGAAATACCACCCAGGTAAGGCAAATGTCGTGGCAGACGCATTGAGTCGGAAATCCCTCCATATGGCAGCCATGATGGCAAAAGAAGTAGAGTTGTTGGAGCGGTTCCGAGACATGAACTTGCATGTTGACACCCCTTCCCCTCAGAAGATAACAATCGGTACGTTGAGGATTGCCAATGAGTTCTTAAAATCCGTGTACAAGCAGCAACAGGCGGACTCTTACCTAGCTGAAATGAAGGAAATTCAAGCCAAAGGAAAGGATTTATCCTTGGCAGAGGGGTCAGATGGGATCTTCCGGGTGAGAAACAAAATATACGTACCAAGTGGAGGAAGATTGAGAAGAATGGTGCTTGATGAAGCACACAAAAGCCTACTCAGCATTCACCCAGGAACCACGAAAATGTACCACGACTTGAGGAGACAATTCTGGTGGCCCGGACTAAAGAAGGATGTGGCGGAGTACGTGGCCCGGTGTATCACTTGTCAGAAATCGAAAGTAGAGCACCAGAAACCGTATGGTGCAATGCAGCCTCTAGAGATCCCCGTATGGAAATGGGACTCGATTGCAATGGATTTTATCATGGGATTACCCAAAAACAGAGCGGGCCATGATGCCATTTGGGTCATTATTGACCGATTGACGAAGAGTGCACACTTCTTACCTGTAAATATGAAGTACCCATTGCATAAGTTGGCTCGGATTTACATTCAAGAAGTTATCCGACTGCATGGCATACCTACTTCCATCGTATCAGATAGGGACCCTAGGTTTACGTCCAGGTTTTGGACCAGCATGCATCAAGAATTGGGGACAAAGCTTTGGCTTAGTTCTGCCTACCACCCTCAATCGGATGGACAATCCGAGCGAACAATTCAGAGTCTAGAAGATTTATTGAGAGCGTGTGTATTAGAGTACGGTGGGGACTGGGAGCAGTACCTCCCCTTGATCGAGTTTACGTACAACAACAGCCATCATCACAGCATTGGCATGGCACCTTACGAGGCATTATATGGGCGTAGATGCCGAACCCCACTCTGCTGGTCGGAAGCGGGTGAGAGTCTACTATTGGGACCAGACATCGTGAAGCAAACCACAGAGCAGATCCGAGTGATACAGGAAAGGATGAAAGCATCACAAGACAGGCAAAAGAGCTACCATGACAAGCGCATCAAGCCATTGGAATTTTCAGTCGGAGATCGAGTGTTTCTGAGAACCTCTCCGAGTAAAGGAGTTGGACGAGCCTTAAAAAGTGGGAAGTTAAGCCCTCGATACATTGGACCTTATGAGGTGTTAGAACGGATTGGCCCCGTGGCATACCGCATCGCATTACCAACTCACTTGTCCCGATTGCACAACGTATTTCACGTGTCTCAACTAAGGAAGCATTTGCATGACCCCAGCCACACGATGCCTGACGATGAAGTAGAGATCAAAGAAGACCTGACCACTGTGACTACACCGATTGGAATCGTGGACCGATCGGTAAAACGCTTGAGAAACAAGAACGTAAGGCTGGTTAAGGTGGAGTAGCAGCAAGGCAAAACCACCTCCTGCACGTGGGAACGCGAAGATGCCATAAGACAGCAGTACCCCGAGTTGTTCATTTAGGTGAGTTATCAACTAAAAACTACACGTGAATTACCAACTGAATTTTGGGGACAAAATTCTTTTCAAGTGGGGGAGAACTGTAACATCCCCATTTTAATTAAAGCAACTAAGTTAAATAAAAAGTCAACAAGTCAACACCTTCCTTAATTTAATTAACTATGCAACAGGGCAATTAACGTGAGAGCATGGTGGCATGGGCAGGATTATCGCGTTTCCCCATCCCACCATACTGCACTCCGCGCGAGTATATATATATATGCGGGTGATGGTCATGCTCTTCACGTAGAGGACCCAGCGAGCTTCCTTCTTCGTTCTTCTTTTCTCTTGTTTTCTCTCTTGCCCTCTCCGCTCTCCAGTCCATCCCCTGCTTCAAGAACCAAAGTGACGGTGCTACAGTGGAGTGGAACTCCCCACACTCGAGAGAACGATCGCCGAGTGAAGCAGCAGAGAGGAGAACCACCACCCAAGCAGGAAGAAATTCCTCAGAGTTTCGTAATTGGTAGGGGGAGTATCTTCTATCTTAAATGCATGGGTTATGAACAGGTTTCGAGTGCGGATGTTTGCTATATTCGTGCTCTGAGGATGTATTGCGTTGCATGTGAGTGCGTATAGTTCGGTTGCATGACGAGTGAGAAATGAGTGATTGCATGTTAACACCTTTCTCACAGATGTATGTGTTGCAGGATCTCCGTTTGCATGTTGAGTTGTGTTGGTATGAATGTCTGACTAAAGCTACCCAGGTTATAGAAATGCATATGTTGATACGTCTGTTATAATAAATTGTTTGCATGTAGGAAATGCCTTCTTTAGATGGATTTGACATTGTCTTACATCGATTGCATGATAGGTTGTAATAACTTGAGATGCCTGACTGAACTTGCGATTTTTAGAATGATGCATGCGTTGAATGAAGCTGTAAACTGATTGCATGTCTTGATTGAACGAAATGTTATGGATGTCTGAATATGGAATGATAACTGATTGCATGGCAGCTATATATTGAGTCCGGATAATGTGTACTACTGATTGCATGGTGCGTGTGTGTACTTGAATGCAAGAATGCATGCATGAAATAAATGTTGTGCGTTGAATCCGCGTGTGGCGCATGGGATGCGTTGTGCTGGGAGCACGTAGTGTGAGACACTACCCTCGGTCATCCAGCGTGGGACGCTGTAAAATCCTCGGGTGGGACTCGGGGTAGCCCTTGAGTGGGACTCGGGCTGTCTGTGAACACCGCCGTTGGCGCTGAGAGCGTTGGTGTCACCTGTGGACAAACGGTTGGGTACCTGTAAAACGGCCAAGCAGCTGGGAGCTGATTTGATAGCTGAGAGCTATGTATAAAAAGGCTGTGATGCCTACGTTGCAACGTCAGACCGATACACACGATGCGGAACTAAGTGAAATCTTCTGTGCTTATCATTGTTAATATTACTACTACTGTTAATGTTGTTGAAATTAGTTAAGCGTGCCGTGTGGGAAATGAATGGGTGAAATGCGTAAGACTAAGTGGATGCTCCGTGCATGTGTTATTGATTGAAATTTGATTATGCATTTGATATCGTGTAAGAGTATACTGAACGTGCATGCCAAGTAATCCATTCCGTGTGTACATACCCTAGATGCTGAATGAAAACTGTTTTCGTGACTATACGTGTATATGTATATGCATGCAAGTGTATCTGTGCCATTGAAAATGCGATGACTACGGTCAAGGGACGATTGGTAAATATAGAATGGTAAGTGTTACTCATGTGTGTCCTGATTGATGGATGTTGCCCTAACCTTAATCGTGTTGCACGTATATGTATTGTTGTGTAATTGGCAGATAACCTGAGTCGGTATCTATCATTTAAAATTTTAGATGCTCACCCCTGTAGTGGCCATTTTTCAGTGAATGTCTCTCGAGATGAGGGCCAGAAGCAGAACTGGAATGCTGGGCGGAGTGCTGATGCATTTGGAAGGCTTAATTAAGGCGTTGTTAGATTAAGTCCTGACTGGTTCATACCGGATGTTAATGTTTTGGGATAAATGAAACTTTATGGACAAGGAGAATCCGATTCTGTGTTTGTGAATATTGACATGTGCTCTTATTATATATATATCTGGATGTATGGTTTCGTGTGTGACATATTATGTGCTACCTTGTTTCATACTTGTGCTTTAATGGATACACAGGGACAGTAGGATTGAGCAGGCTATAGCCAAGTCAGAGTGAATTGAGAATTGTCTTAGGAAAACCTATGTCGGATACGTTGGGCGGAGTCGTACCCCGCCCGAAGTTTGGGGATATTTCGCCCAAGCGAGAGGACTCGCGCTGGAGCGATGTAGTTGTTAGAATGGGACACCGTTCAATTACCTTTCCTATCCGTTGTGATGCTAATACAATCCAGACCCGGTGTTGACCTCTGTTTTGGGCGTTGTGGTTGAGTCCGCCCAGGCATTATCATAATTAGTTGAGTTGGGCGGAATAGGTTCAGACTCTTCCTTCTTCCGCAATCTTCTACCGCATATGTACCCTGCAACTTCCCGTGTTTCCTAAGTGAAGTGCGAGCGTGAGGATTTACCTAGTGAACCCTTATCCATATTCGATTGAGGCATTACCTTGTGTTTGTGTTGAAGAGGCGTTGTGCTGATCTCGTTTAGGCGGTGTCATACCTCGCCCAAGTAACTAGGACGGTTCGCCCAAGTGCGTGGAAACATGCTGAAGCAAGTAGATATCAATTTGAGATTCCGCCTATGTACCTTCCTCCTCCGATGTAGCACTATCATGCCTCGCTAGGCGGTGTTTAACATCGCCTGAGTAAGTGAATGTCGTGAAGTAGTCCGTCCAGGTGTTGTTGTGCCTTGCCAAACTGGACGGCAGTGTAATCACTTCCTCTTTCCTTCACAAATTACTCCTGTATATGTATGACTCTCTCCTCTCTTCCCTTACTTATTTCCTTCCACTAAATGACCAGGGTTACTCGTGAAAAAGCTTCCTTGTGAAATTCCCTATCCGCTGTTGCATTATCATACTCCGCCTGGACGGTGTCAGACCCCGTCTAAGCGAACAAACGGTGTTGTGTAATCCGCCCTGGTACGGGTGTGTTACGAGAAACCCATTGAGCCGGCCCCAGTTTAGCTTCTCTGTAGGTTGCTATATGCGCGTGAATGTTCTTCGTTTCCCCCCTTGCCTGCTCCCTTCTATATCAAACGTTACGTGACTGTTTTGTGAAAAATTTTCTCATATTTTTGGAATTATTAGTTGCAAATAATAAGGTGTTACACTATTCGCCATCAATCACTCTATACACACAACATAAACATAATCAGAAACCTTGTGTTTCTTTCCTCAATATATACCAGTCATCATCAACTATCATTAATACAAATATCATCATAATATATCCACAATTTGAAGGTAAATATGGAAAGGAAATGCCTAGTCGGGCTTAACATCAATCACAATATAAAATAGTGAGCAATTCAAGCTCCAAGAATGTTTAGCTATAACTTAAACATATTAACTTTAAATGACAACCACTCTTCAATAACATCTAATTCATATAATCCATCAATGAGCAATCAATGCTCTAATACCAGGTTGTGACACCCCAGCCCGACTTCCTATTTTGAAAACAGGGGTAAATTTTTCGTAAATTTTAAAATATATTTGTAAGTAGCAGAAATTCAATATAAATAAAGTTGAATAATTACCTCAGATCAATGAATAACTGATCTCATATATAAAGATATAAGAACGGTATCAGAGTGCACCTCTGACGATCCGACTTAAGACCGTCCCAAGGGAAAAACGGAAGATAAAAATAATTTCAAGAGTTATAAGATATATATATATACCAAAAAGAGGATGAAAGATGCCTCATCGATTTGTTAAACAATAGAAATATAATTTCATAATAATAATATCATTCATACATTATCCAGGTCATTAATGAAAATCAGCCATACATATCCGGTCTAATTTTCCTACATGACCTCCGAAATCAGCTGTTATCAAATCGATTTCAAAATAAGCATATACACACCATATGCTATACGAAATAAAGATACATGCCGGCCAAGGCTCATCTATATTCCTTTCATATTTACTTTCTTTGAATACTCGACCTCCAAAAGAGTTGGTTTTTACTTCACACCTACATCAAGCTTAAAAATGGCAATAGGGAGGTGAGTAACATAATCCAAATGTACCAAAGTCATACATTATGATGAAAATTATACATGTGTGCACAATGTAACACCCCGAATTTTTTAAATAGGAAGATAAATTAGGAAAATAAATGTGGAATAATTAAATGTGGGCTAATTAATATCCCAAAATTCTTGAAATGATTTAAACAAGACTTTTCAAAATTGCTGGTGAATTATGGTGATCGGTTGAGTTGAAAAATTGACCCGGATAGAATATGAGTGTCGGGCCAAGTATCTTTGATTGAGATGCCGTTGGTCAAGGCGGTAGATAATATTATTGGGAATCTGAATGTGTATTCAGAATAATTTTTAAAGTATGAATTGAGCCCAAACTGGGAGCCTGTTTATTTAAAAACGAAGGAATTTAAGTGAGAAGGAAAAGATTAAAACATAATCTCACTATTTTTCATTCTCATTCCCGTAACTTCTTCTTTTTTTTTTTATGGAGACACTTTCCCTTTCTTCTTCATTTCATATTCTACTCCTCCTCTTATTCTTCCCCTTCCATAGAACTTAAGCAAAAGCTAGTGATTCTTCTACTTCCTTCATTTTCGTTGGTAAGAGCTTGGAAGAGGACATGGAAGTTTGAAGCCTTCTCTTTCCCTCTCCTATTTTCGTGTAGCATCTCCCTTCTTCTTAAACCCACTTTGTTTTTGGGTGTGAGGTAAGAAATACTCACCCTTTAGTTGGGTTTTTGCCATGGTTATATAATAATATGAGTTTTGGGGACCATGAATATGAATAGGTGTTCCCTTAAAGCATTTGATTCACAAACCCTAGAGTGAGTTATTGTGGATTCATGGGTTTAGGTGAGATGAGGGGAATTAATGCTTTTATTGAAGGAAGAAGATGAGAATGTATGATTAATTTGAGTATTGATGGGTTGGTGAAACCCTAATTTCAAAAATTTGGGGAAATGTATAATGGGAGTAGATGGATATTTATTGTTGGTAATAAAGGTAGTTTATGATGATTTAAGAATATTGGAGCAAAAACCCATTTATGGGTGTGGCTATAAATGCCTAGAGAATGAACTTGAACACCAAACCTATGGTGGTTATGGTGGTTTAGTGTAATAAATGAGAAATAAACCTTGTAATAGCATGACACCAAGAAATTAAATTAAGAGCATTTGAATCTTGGTGGTTTGTGATTGAGAATAATGGTATGGTATGTGTTGGAATGTAGGTAATAACCCCATCGACGAGGCGGGACCTTCGGACCGCGTTGATCACTACTTCACTTGAGGTAGGAGAGGGGTGTATTTTCTAAATGCATGAGAATTATGATGATGATGTATGTATTAATGTAGTATGACATGTTTGCTTGGATGAAGGTGATATTATGTGTATGTGAAATGAATTGTGTATGGTGATGTGAATTTAGTGTTTATATGATGAAGCCTAAGTGAGGCTATGGATGGCTTATTATGTATGATATATGATTGAGTTTATATGAAGATTGATTATTGTGTATGATTTGGTGGAAAATTGTGTGGTTGAGAATGAATGTACCCTAGATGAGAGGGTAAAATAAGCTAAATGAGCTTGAAGCATGTATGAGCATTGTTGTATACATGGCATGGCATGCATATCATGATGATGTTGATAAGTGGTTGCGATCACTTGATGATGGAAATGAAAAGCCCTGCGGGACCAATGAGATTGAAGGCCCATGGTTGCGATCATGAGGCGGGAGTACCCCTTGCGAGGAGGGAAACCTATATGAAATGTTTATGAGGTGGGAGTACCCCTTGCGAGGAGGGAAACCTATATGAAATGTTTATGAGGTGGGAGTACCCCTTGCGAGGAGGGAAACCTATATGAAATGTTTATGAGGTGGGAGTACCCCTTGCGAGGAGGGAAACCTATATGAAATGCTTATGAGGCGGGAGTACCCCTTGCGAGGCGGGAAACCTTATGAGATATTGAACGTGGTTGCGATCACGAGAAGCACCTTGCGAGGCTGCTAGAGGGAGTACCCCTTGCGAGGCGGGAAACCATTGAGAATGAGTATATGATTATGGTGGTTGCGATCACCCGAGGAAATGAAAACAGATCCGTGCATATGCATTTTAACGATATTAGCATGTGCATCAGTCTTGAAGCATGATATAGTGTGATACTTTGATGATGCGATATGTTTGGATATTCCCTTTTAATTGCTAAGGTGTGATGGTGAGTTTGATTGATATGATTCTAAGAGAATTAAGGAATAATTGTGTTTGAATAAGAATTGATGATTGAATACTGATATAAAATAAACTCCTCTTGAGAAGGAGATGGTTATATTGCATTCATGCATATATTGTTTTATTTATTGGATTTTCATCATTGAGAAAGTATACTCACTCTCCTTGTGGTATATCTTTTTAGCTCCTGTGTTGTAGGTTTAGCTTTGGAGCTATTTGTGGAGGAGAAGTGTGAAGGAAGCCTTTTTTTGGTAAAGAATGCCTTGGCCGGCAACATTTTGATTTTATGGTTTGTGTAGAATGTTTGTAATGTATATAGTTTTCTGCATATTTTGTATAGCCACAAATTGGTATGAATGATGTATAATGATTATGTAGGTCATGTGTGAAAATTGGAACCCACCTATAAGACCAATTTTCAGTTATGACCCTGGTGATGTAAGACGCTAATGTGTGGGTGCTTGAATCTTGCTCACTTGATGATCAAATGATGAGAATTGTGAATGATGATTTTATGTGCTGTTTAATTGATGATATTTCATGATTGTTATGCATAAGTAGGGAACTAGTAGGGTCAAAATGAGTTTTATAAATTGTGGGTAGTGTGTGATGGTCTCAATAGCTTAAATACATGAGTTGTGACTTGTAGAAACTAGAACGGGTCAATTCTGTTGAGAATAGACCCCCTAAGTTGCTCAAAAAGGCTCAGGAATGGACTGAACACATTTATTTGCATAAGTTCCTCATTTTTGAGAATTTTTGGGTGAGGCCGGTGGCCACACGTCACAATTGATGTGTCTTAGTTGGTGTCAAAATTTGGTAGCGTTTGGAGTTGATATGAAAAAGTTAGGGGGGTTAGAAGTCCAAAAATATGGCCTTTTCTGCATAAAAACAGCAACTGTGCTGTCTCGAATCGATTCGAGGATCCCTGAATCGATTCGAGAGCTGCTGTTTTCACTGTTTTTGGTTCCAGGAAGGCCTGAATCGATTCATACGATCCTGAATCGATTCAAGGACCCCTGTTTGCATAATTTTGAGTTCCAGAAGCGTCTGAATCGATTCATACGAGCTTGAATCGATTCAAGGGGTCCTGTTTTCACTGTTTTGCATTCCAGAATCATTCGAATCGATTCATAAGGTGTTTGAATCGATTCATGACCCTGTTTTTCATATTTTTCCACTATTTTGAGACATCATTGGTATTGTTTGACTATAATATGATTGCACAACACCCCACACGCATAATTAAAGCATTTTATCCAATCGATAGACCATCCTTTAACCTTCTACCATTTCCCTTCAATTCCTTAATGTAATTGCATACTTCCGCTACTCCTTGTTGATGATCATGAGATAAATCATCCAAGGTTCACTCTTTGACTTAATTGTTCACCTTCTCATATCTTCACATATGAGATAGGTTATTAAATTAGGTCCGGGGATTACTTGCCAAAGTTCCCATCTCGCGATCTCTTCCATCCTTTAATTGTATTAAATCGCGAAAAATTTACCCCTATTTTTGGGGCGTCTCAATCTGGTATCAGAGCATTATTCGCTCAGTATTACTACTATTAGCTGTTGCTATTACCAGAACATGATATATGATTGATGAATGACTGTTATAGTTATTTGATTGGTGTATGAATTGATTATGGATTGAATATGATTGTTATAAGTCCGGCCAAGCTTCTTCACACTATCCTCTCTCAATGATGAATCCTATATATTATAAATGCATACTATGTTATGATATGATGATGTTGCCATATGGGCTTTAATATGGATTGATTGATATTGGACTCTATGGGGGAGGGCCATAATTTAATTTTTATGATGAAGTACTATAGTGTGAGATTATAGAGAAAAGTTATGAACGAGTTTACTGATGTTAGTTGAATTTTATGTTGTGGTTCTAGATATTGTGATGGCCCGTCATCGTCGAGATAATGATGACGCTATAGCTAGAGCCTTGAATCGTTTTGCGGATCTCCTTGAATCGTAAAACCGCGAAAGACAAGAGGCGGAAAGACCACCTGCCCCTATTGTTCAAGGTACTCAAGGCCTTGATATGTTTCTAAAGCGAAAACCCACTGAATTTCATGGGGGATTTAGGCCTGAGCAAGCCTATGGTTGGATCCGGAATGTTGAGAGAATCTTTGACAGTTTTGAATGCAATGAGCTCCAAAAAGTGGAGTATGCTGTTTTTATGCTGAGAGATGAAGCAGAGACTTGGTGGAGACTCGCCAAGAATAGAATGAATGCTACTGCAATTCCCTTAACTTGGGAAAACTTTAAGCGTGAACTTATGAGGAAATATGTGCCTGAAAGTTATAAGAGCAAGAAAGAACTTGAGTTCATGGAACTCAAGCAAGGCACGATGACGGTGGAAGAGTATGCTTCTAAGTTTGAGGAACTTTGTGAATTCTACCCTCCTTTTCAACAAGAGGGAACAGAAGTGTCAAAATGCGTGAAGTTTGAAAATGGTTTACGCCCTGATATTCAAAGGGCCATATGTCACCAAGAGATCCGAAGTTTCACGGTGCTTGTGAATAAGTGTCGTATCTATGAAGAACATGCTTCTTTTCAACACTCTAAGTTTGACTCTAAGTTGAAGGGTCAAGCTTCTAGTTTTAAGAGGCAAAGAAGTTTTAGAAGGGGACGTTTTCTGAGGGGTGCTCCTTCTAATGTCCAAGCTAGAGGCGGCGGACGTGGTAATGTTTTTGGCCGGGGTAATATAAATACCAATGGGCCGAGATGTTATAGATGTGGAGGACCTCATTACGTTCGGGAATGTGTGCATCGTGAAGATGTTGTATGTTTTAATTGTGATCAGGTGGGGCATATCCGTTCTGCATGTCCTATGCTTGCAAGACCTGCTCCGGTACAAGCTAATATTCCCAATCGTGCTAATGCACCTGTTTATGTGAATCGTGGAGGCCATAATGGTGGTCGGGGCTGTGGTAATGGAAATAATCAAGGCCGGAATGGTGGTCGAGGTGGCTATAATGGTGGAAGGCGTGGTAATAATCGAGGAGATGGTAATGGTGCTAATGATGGAAATAGGGATGGTGGAAACCTTCAACCCAATACCGGGAGAGTTTTTGCGGTAACCGGTGAGGAAGCAGCACAAGCAGAAAATCTGGTTGAAAGTAAGTGTGAAATTCTTGGACATCCAGTTCATGTTATTTATGATTCGGCTTTATATCCAAGGATTGTGTTCGGCGATTGAGATTGCCGGTATGTTTAATGAAAAATGCTCTTGTGGTTACCACCCCAACCGGTACTTGTCTTAGATCGATTAACCGGTGTGATAATGTTGATATGCTCCTAGATGGGAGAAAGTTTGTTGTGTCTTTTATTTGCTTACCTATGAAGGGACTGGAGATCATACTTGGTATGGATTGGCTATCTGCCAACAGAGTCATGGTTGATTGTCAACAACGGACTGTTATTTTCCCTTCTCTTGATAGGGGACAATTTGATGTACAAGGTATAATTCAACTTTGTGTACTGCTATCTCTTGTCGATGGGACGAGTGGTCCCGGTCCCATGGATATCCCCGTGGTGTCTGAATTTCGGGACGTGTTTCCTGATGAGATACCTGGCTTACCACCACCAAGGGAGGTTGAGTTTGCTATTGACCTTGTACCTGGTGCCGAACCAGTGTCTATTGCTCCATATAGGATGTCTCCTATGGAGTTAGTTGAACTAAAGAAGCAAGTTGAGGAGCTGCTTGAAAAGGAGTTTGTTCGACCCAGTGTGTCACCCTGGGGAGCTCCTGTTTTATTAGTTAAGAAAAAGGATGGAACTATGCGGTTGTGTGTAGACTACCGCCAACTGAACAAGCTGACAATAAAGAATAGATATCCTTTACCTCGTATTGATGACCTGTTGGATCAGCTGAGAGGTGCGGTGGTATTTTCAAAGATTGATTTGCGTTCCGGTTATCATCAAATTCGGGTGAGAGCCGCAGACATTCCGAAGACTGCGTTTAGGACGCGATATGGCCACTACGAGTATGTCGTGATGCCCTTTGGAGTAACTAACGCTCCAGCGGTGTTCATGAGTTACATGAACCATATCTTTCATGAATACCTGGATCGTTTTGTTGTGGTGTTCATCGATGATATCCTAGTATATTCCAAGAGCCGGGAGGAACATGAAGAACATTTAAGAGTGGTGTTGAACATTCTTAGAAAGAACCAGCTGTACGCCAAGCTCTCTAAATGTGAATTCTGGTTGACGAGCGTCCAGTTCCTTGGACATGTAATATCCGAGGATGGTATTTCGGTGGATCCTTCTAAAGTTGAAGCTATTATGGCATGGTCTAGACCTACGACGGTCACTGAAATCCGAAGTTTCCTTGGACTTGCGGGTTATTATCGAAGGTTCATTGAAGGTTTCTCTCGTCTTGCGAGACCTTTGACAAATTTAACAAGGAAGAACCAACCTTTTGTATGGACGGTTGAATGTGAGAAGTGCTTTGAGGAATTAAAGATGAGGCTGACTTCTGCTCCTATCTTGGCGTTGCCTGATTTACAAGAAGAGTTTATGGTGTATTGTGACGCTTCTAAGCATGGACTCGGATGTGTGCTAATGCAGAAGGAACGTGTAATAGCTTATGCTTCACGCCAGTTGCGACCTCATGAGGTTAATTACCCAACTCATGATTTGGAGTTGGCTGCGGTTGTGTTTGCTCTGAAGATTTGGCGACATTACTTGTATGGATCAAGATTCGTGGTTTTTAGTGATCATAAAAGTTTGAAATATCTTTTTGACCAAAGGGAAATGAATATGCGTCAGAGGAGATGGATGGAATTTTTGAAGGATTACGACTTTAAATTGATGTACCACCCGGGAAAAGCCAATGTTGTTGCCGATGCTCTTAGTCGGAAATCTTTGCATGTATCAGCTATGATGGTCAAAGAGTTCGAGTTAATGGAAGAATTTCGGAATTTGAATGTTGGAATCGAGGTTCAATCCTCCAAGAGACTATGTTTTGCTACCTTGAAGATATGCAATGAGTTTTTGAAGCTTGTGAAAGAGAAACAAAAAGATGATGATTACTTACAAGAAATGCGGAGGTCTCAAGATTATGGGAAAAATTTATTTCTTATGGAAGGCGTTGATGGTATATGGCGAGTAAAAGGTCGTGTGTATGTACCTTCATTTGGTGATTGGAGGCGTACGGTGCTAGAGGAAGCACATAAAAGCATTTTTAGCATCCATCCTGGTGCAACCAAGATGTATCAAGATATAAAGAAGAACTTTTGGTGGCCCGGAATGAAACGTGATGTTGCTAACTTTGTAGCTTCTTGCCTTACTTGTCAGAAGGCGAAGGTGGAACACCAAAGACCTTCAGGTACTTTGAGGCCACTTGATATCCCTGTTTGGAAGTGGGACGCGATTGCCATGGATTTTGTGTCCGGATTACCAAGAACGAGGTCTAGATGTGACGGAATATGGGTAATTGTGGATCGTTTGACAAAGAGTGCACATTTTCTACCAATCAGTATGGAGAGCTCCTTGCAAGATTTAGCACAGTTGTACATTCGGGAGATTGTGAGATTGCATGGTGTGCCGTCAAGCATTGTTTCTGATCGTGACCCCCGATTTACTTCCCGATTCTGGGGAAGCTTACATGAGGCGATGGGTTCAAAGCTGAAGCTAAGCTCGGCATATCATCCTCAGACCGATGGGCAGTCGGAGAGGACTATTCAGAGTCTTGAGGACTTACTACGCGCTTGTGTTTTGGAGCATGGCGGTTCATGGGAGAAATACTTGCCTCTGATCGAATTCACCTACAACAATAGTTTTCATTCTAGTATTGGTATGGCACCATACGAGGCCTTATATGGAAGGAGGTGTCGAACTCCTTTATGTTGGTTTGAAGTTGGTGAGAACTTGGCCTTAGGGCCTGAGATTGTTGAGGAAACTACTGAACAGATCAAGATGATCCAAGAGAAGATGAAAGTCGCTCAAGACCGGCAGAAGAGCTATTATGATAAAAGGAGAAAGCCACTTGAGTTCCAAGTCGGCGATCATGCGTTATTGCGTGTCTCGCGTGATAAGGGTATAGGAAGAGCTTTGAAGAGCAAAAAACTAAGCCCTAAATTCATTGGACCCTATGAGATCTTGGAGCGGATTGGAGATGTCGCATACCGGATTGCACTCCCTCCCCAGCTTGCAAACCTACATGACGTATTCCACGTGTCACAGTTAAGAAAGTATATACATGATCCTCTGCACGTGATCTCTATTGACGATGTTGAGGTGCAGGATGACTTAACCATCCTTCCCGTTTCTGTTCGTATTGTTGAATATTCTGTGAAGAGACTGCGGAATAAGATGGTACCATTAGTAAAAGTGGCATGGAAGCATGGAAACGTGGAAACACTTACTTGGGAACGTGAGAACGATATCCGTAAGCGATACCCTCATGCATTTGAATCCGGTAAGTCGAATTTCGAGGGCGAAATTTCTTTTAGGGGGGGTGGATTGTAACACCCCGAATTTTTTAAATAGGAAGATAAATTAGGAAAATAAATGTGGAATAATTAAATGTGGGCTAATTAATATCCCAAAATTCTTGAAATGATTTAAACAAGACTTTTCAAAATTGCTGGTGAATTATGGTGATCGGTTGAGTTGAAAAATTGACCCGGATAGAATATGAGTGTCGGGCCAAGTATCTTTGATTGAGATGCCGTTGGTCAAGGCGGTAGATAATATTATTGGGAATCTGAATGTGTATTCGGAATAATTTTTAAAGTATGAATTGAGCCCAAACTGGGAGCCTGTTTATTTAAAAACGAAGGAATTTAAGTGAGAAGGAAAAGATTAAAACATAATCTCACTATTTTTCATTCTCATTCCCGTAACTTCTTCTTTTTTTTTTTATGGAGACACTTTCCCTTTCTTCTTCATTTCATATTCTACTCCTCCTCTTATTCTTCCCCTTCCATAGAACTTAAGCAAAAGCTAGTGATTCTTCTACTTCCTTCATTTTCGTTGGTAAGAGCTTGGAAGAGGACATGGAAGTTTGAAGCCTTCTCTTTCCCTCTCCTATTTTCGTGTGGCATCTCCCTTCTTCTTAAACCCACTTTGTTTTTGGGTGTGAGGTAAGAAATACTCACCCTTTAGTTGGGTTTTTGCCATGGTTATATAATAATATGAGTTTTGGGGACCATGAATATGAATAGGTGTTCCCTTAAAGCATTTGATTCACAAACCCTAGAGTGAGTTATTATGGATTCATGGGTTTAGGTGAGATGAGGGGAATGAATGCTTTTATTGAAGGAAGAAGATGAGAATGTATGATTAATTTGAGTATTGATGGGTTGGTGAAACCCTAATTTCAAAAATTTGGGGAAATGTATAATGGGAGTAGATGGATATTTATTGTTGGTAATAAAGGTAGTTTATGATGATTTAAGAATATTGGAGCAAAAACCCATTTATGGGTGTGGCTATAAATGCCTAGAGAATGAACTTGAACACCAAACCTATGGTGGTTATGGTGGTTTAGTGTAATAAATGAGAAATAAACCTTGTAATAGCATGACACCAAGAAATTAAATTAAGAGCATTTGAATCTTGGTGGTTTGTGATTGAGAATAATGGTATGGTATGTGTTGGAATGTAGGTAATAACCCCATCGACGAGGCGGGACCTTCGGACCGCGTTGATCACTACTTCACTTGAGGTAGGAGAGGGGTGTATTTTCTAAATGCATGAGAATTATGATGATGATGTATGTATTAATGTAGTATGACATGTTTGCTTGGATGAAGGTGATATTATGTGTATGTGAAATGAATTGTGTATGGTGATGTGAATTTAGTGTTTATATGATGAAGCCTAAGTGAGGCTATGGATTGCTTATTATGTGTGATATATGATTGAGTTTATATGAAGATTGATTATTGTGTATGATTTGGTGGAAAATTGTGTGGTTGAGAATGAATGTACCCTAGATGAGAGGGTAAAATAAGCTAAATGAGCTTGAAGCATGTATGAGCATTGTTGTATACATGGCATGGCATGCATATCATGATGATGTTGATAAGTGGTTGCGATCACTTGATGATGGAAATGAAAAGCCCTGCGGGACCAATGAGATTGAAGGCCCATGGTTGCGATCATGAGGCGGGAGTACCCCTTGCGAGGAGGGAAACCTATATGAAATGTTTATGAGGTGGGAGTACCCCTTGCGAGGAGGGAAACCTATATGAAATGTTTATGAGGTGGGAGTACCCCTTGCGAGGAGGGAAACCTATATGAAATGTTTATGAGGTGGGAGTACCCCTTGCGAGGAGGGAAACCTATATGAAATGCTTATGAGGCGGGAGTACCCCTTGCGAGGCGGGAAACCTTATGAGATATTGAACGTGGTTGCGATCACGAGAAGCACCTTGCGAGGCTGCTAGAGGGAGTACCCCTTGCGAGGTGGGAAACCATTGAGAATGAGTATATGATTATGGTGGTTGCGATCACCCGAGGAAATGAGAACAGATCCGTGCATATGCATTTTAACGATATTAGCATGTGCATCAGTCTTGAAGCATGATATAGTGTGATACTTTGATGATGTGATATGTTTGGATATTCCCTTTTAATTGCTAAGGTGTGATGGTGAGTTTGATTGATATGATTCTAAGAGAATTAAGGAATAATTGTGTTTGAATAAGAATTGATGATTGAATACTGATATAAAATAAACTCCTCTTGAGAAGGAGATGGTTATATTGCATTCATGCATATATTGTTTTATTTATTGGATTTTCATCATTGAGAAAGTATACTCACTCTCCTTGTGGTATATCTTTTTAGCTCCTGTGTTGTAGGTTTAGCTTTGGAGCTATTTGTGGAGGAGAAGTGTGAAGGAAGCCTCTTTTTGGTAAAGAATGCCTTGGCCGGCAACATTTTGATTTTATGGTTTGTGTAGAATGTTTGTAATGTATATAGTTTTCTGCATATTTTGTATAGCCACAAATTGGTATGAATGATGTATAATGATTATGTAGGTCATGTGTGAAAATTGGAACCCACCTATAAGACCAATTTTCAGTTATGACCCTAGTGATGTAAGACGCTAATGTGTGGGTGCTTGAATCTTGCTCACTTGATGATCAAATGATGAGAATTGTGAATGATGATTTTATGTGCTGTTTAATTGATGATATTTCATGATTGTTATGCATAAGTAGGGAACTAGTAGGGTCAAAATGAGTTTTATAAATTGTGGGTAGTGTGTGATGGTCTCAATAGCTTAAATACATGAGTTGTGACTTGTAGAAACTAGAACGGGTCAATTCCATTGAGAATAGACCCCCTAAGTTGCTCAAAAAGGCTCAAGAATGGACTGAACACATTTATTTGCATAAGTTCCTCATTTTTGAGAATTTTTGGGTGAGGCCGGTGGCCACACGTCACAATTGATGTGTCTTAGTTGGTGTCAAAATTTGGTAGCGTTTGGAGTTGATATGAAAAAGTTAGGGGGGTTAGAAGTCCAAAAATATGGCCTTTTCTGCATAAAAACAGCAACTGTGCTGTCTCGAATCGATTCGAGGATCCCTGAATCGATTCGAGAGCTGCTGTTTTCACTGTTTTTGGTTCCAGGAAGGCCTGAATCGATTCATACGATCCTGAATCGATTCAAGGACCCCTGTTTGCATAATTTTGAGTTCCAGAAGCGTCTGAATCGATTCATACGAGCTTGAATCGATTCAAGGGGTCCTGTTTTCACTGTTTTGCATTCCAGAATCATTCGAATCGATTCATAAGGTGTTTGAATCGATTCATGACCCTGTTTTTCATATTTTTCCACTATTTTGAGACATCATTGGTATTGTTTGACTATAATATGATTGCACAACACCCCACACGCATAATTAAAGCATTTTATCCAATCGATAGACCATCCTTTAACCTTCTACCATTTCCCTTCAATTCCTTAATGTAATTGCATACTTCCGCTACTCCTTGTTGATGATCATGAGATAAATCATCCAAGGTTCACTCTTTGACTTAATTGTTCACCTTCTCATATCTTCACATATGAGATAGGTTATTAAATTAGGTCCGGGGATTACTTGCCAAAGTTCCCATCTCGCGATCTCTTCCATCCTTTAATTGTATTAAATCGCGAAAAATTTACCCCTATTTTTGGGGCGTCTCACACAACATTCATTTTTCAAGAAAACATAACAAATTTCACACACATGATACATCATTCCATCTCAGCACAGTACGTGTCCACTCAAGTATATTCACAAGGAAATATCATACATAATATATCCTTAACATTTCTCAATAATCATCACGCTTTCAATGTTAGTACTTCGGCCTACTTTCTCATAATTTAACAATCATCCATCGCCACCGCGGGCTATCAACTAGGCATATCTCCGGCTATATGCAAATGCTCTTAAAGCTAATGCATATGCACAACGGAATTATTATCAAGTACGGATCCGACTGTGGGAATACAAAAACGTATAGAATGTGGGACAAGCATAGGTGTGCTAATATGCCCCTACTGCAGTATTAAAATGTGTACACTTATATCCAATTTCATGCATGATCAACATTATATTTTACTGGTACCAAACCGCTCTCACCCATCTGTAGCACTAGTCACCCCGTGACTGCGGATCAACAACATGGTCGTACTTGCCAAAGTGCTATGAGCCTCCCCCAAACACACATCAAGGGAGTTGTGCCCCATCGGACACCGAGGTCAACTGCTCATCATAGAGCCACCCTCCCACGGGGCCTGCCACATAGGGTGCCTCGTCCCCAAACTAAGGGTAGCTTCGTGATTCCCCGAATCACTAGGGAGCAATAACAATATACCCGTGCACTGGGCCGCCCTTCCACTGGGCCTGCCTATTGGAACCCCTAACATTCCAAAATAAACAGCGAATGATATGCCATGGATGCAAATGCCAATCAATGCATTCTTATACTGTGCATCCTAAATACCACTCAAACAATCGTCCATTCATAATTACCACTTAATGGATTTCAGTATTCTCAATCTTTACCAATCCTCATTGGACTCATACACATCGGCAGTTGGTGGCAATCATATTCATCAATTCATATATACACATTTGGGGTATTTCAAATCACTGAATTCAATTCAAGACATGATCTCAAACCATCATAACATATTTCATCATCATATTCAACATAATATCAAATCTAGTCTCAATACTGACACCAGAATGCGAATATCACTTCATCCATTCTGTGTACAACACAGACACAGCTAGTAAAGCATGATACATCGAGATCGGTCTCCTCTCATTAGGATACCGGATAATCACACCGGGTACATACAGCACCAGTCTAAAACCTGAGTCATCTATTGACTCTCGTGGCTGGTCCCATACCGGATTGTTAACTCCGGCCCAGACTAGTTTAATAACACATTCATAATTCCAAATGCATGCCACATAACATTAATCATTCTAAATGCATTCAAATCATGAAATCACTACATCATCCACACAAGCAATCATTAAGCATAATCATATACACATATATTCACATCATCAATGGATGAAATCATGCATTTAGAATAGTTACCCCCTCCTACCTCAAGAGAAGTAGTAATCACTGCGGTCAGATAATTCTGCCTTGAATATGGGGTTATTTCTTACATCACAATACATCACACAATCAATCTTCTACTCAACCATATCGGCCTAACGTTTATAATTATTTACTCGATGTCTTCTAGCATCTTAACTTTCAAGCCCCATTTATTTCACTCATTCCGCTACTACCACTACGGTTTAGGCGTCTGTATTTATTATTACACACATTTAATGCCAAACCCATTACCGGGTTCCCACCTTAATGGTTCCCAAGAACCATTAAGCTTCATTAATGGCCATTCACCATTAATAACATCATTTCACCTCACCAAAAATAGTTATTTAACACAATAAATGTTTCTCCACTCATATTTTACATTTCCCCCAAATCATAGGGTTAAGGTTTTCTCTAAACCCAACAATACCCATTAAATCGCATTCCTAACATCAAAACCCAAAAACCCATAGTCATACTCATAAGAGATAAGAAGATCTTACCTCAAGAGAAAAGAAGAGAGAGTTTTATAAAAGAGGGAAACCCACATGGAAATGGAGAGAAGGAGAGGTGAGACTTCAAGCTCCAAACTCCTTCCAAGCTCTTTCAAGAACGAAAATGGGAGAGGAAGAATGGCACACCACTTTTACTTAGGGTTTTTGGAGAGAAATAGAAGAAGTGAAGAAGAAGAGTATAGGAGAAGAAGTAAGTACTTGTCATGGGAAATCCAACAACCTGACGGAAATAAGAAGGGAAAAATGGGCCATTTTACTTCTTTAATTCCCCATTAAATATCATCATTTTATGACAAACAAGATCATTGTTTGGGCTCAATACCTTATCCAAAAATTATTTCGAATACATATTCAGATTCTCAATAATATCCTTAACAGCCCTGACCAATATCATCCCAATCGGAGATACTTGGTCCAACACCCATATTTCAAACCCTGTATGAATCGATTCAAGCATTGGAAAATTGAGGAACAGTAAATCCAGTGAGTCTTAAATCGATTCAAGCCTTCGTATGAATTGATTCAAGCCCATCCAATATCCTCTGAATTGATTCAAACACTATTTTGAACTGATTCATGACAACACAGACCCTTTTTTATGTAGAAAAATCCATATTTTTGAACTTCTAATCCCTCTAACTTTTTTATACGAATTCCAATGCCCACCAAATTTTAACACCAACTTATATACATTATATGTGATGTGTGGCCACAGGCCGCACTCAAAAATTCCCAAAAATGAGAGACTTATGCATATAAATGTGTTGTACCCGTTTTGAGGCACTTTTGTGCAACTCAAGGGCCTATTCTTAATGGAATTGGCTTATTGCAATTCCTACAAGTCATAAACTACATATATGGGCTATTGGAACTATCACATGCCATCAAAATCACATAAAACTCAATTTGACCCTATGAGTTTCTCAATTATGCATTATCTTTCAATCTTATCACCAATGCTATCACAATGGCTATCACATTCAATACCAAGCATCCACATAATTTCTAAATTCACAAACATATACTTCATCCCCTCAAGGATGGTTCATCAACAACACATAATTCTCATCAAAGGGATAGCTAAACATTCATCATCATATCATGTATATATATATCCTCTTCAAAAGCCAATAATTTTCCATTCACTTCACTCATCAAATACCATTTATCATATCATTTTCATATAAACACGGCAAGGCAAGCATGAGTATCATGATATACATAAATCACTAATTATTCTACTCATGCATTTAGAATGTAAACTCCTCTCCTACCTCGAGAGAAGACCGCAATTCAAATGCTCTAATCGTTTCACCACGTCGTCCGAATTATAATCTCCACATCACACATATGCATTCATACAATCGATAAGCCATCCCAAGGCATCATCATAATTTCAAACAATGTAAATATATCTTAAGGCTTAATATCAAGTCCTAGACTTACTAAGACACCAATTCATACCACTGTGTTAGGTTTCGGGAATTCCTTTCCCAAAACCATGATTCTCTAGATCTAAAAGGGTTAACCATACCCAATTATAACAACATCGCATTCATCCTTCATCTAAAATGCCTCCCATATTACCCCAATTATTCAAATGCCATCACAATCGTTATGACCTTAATGTTCACATTCATTCTTACACATTTCATAACAACACCTATTTATAGGTTTCACCATCAATGGTCCTCTACCATTTTCACTATCATTTTTCATCATACAAATCATCATCCTTATTATTCAAGTCTCTCCTAACTATATCTCAACTTTTAACACACTAACAACTTGGAGTCATTACTCTATTTTCTTGATTTCACAATCCCTCAACATCAATAATCAATATTACCCATTCAAAAACTCATTGTCATATATATATATATATATATAATCATTCCAATATAAATAATTCACAATTTTCTCATCAATTTCCTAAAGCCCTAAAACCTAATTTCTAGGGTTTTCATCAAAATCCACCATCATCAACTCTAACCATTTATATGCATCATTTCAAACATCCATAGGCTAACAACATTATATTCCAATCATTATCAACAACAACAATGAATCCCTAAGGATTATGCAGCCTAGGGTTTTAGTTCTACATACCTCTATTCATTAAAACAACATCTAACCTCCCATTACAATACCTCAATAACTCAAAAACCATAAACAAAAGCCATGGGTGTTCAAAAATCATACCTCTTTCTCCTAGCTCAATGCCAAACATGAAAATGATAGACAAGAGGAGAGGAAAGAAGCTTCAATCAACATCATCTCCTCAAGGTCCATGGTGTAACAAAAATGGGGAGGGAAGGAGGGCACACCACATTTAGGTTTTTAGAGGAGAAGAAGGAGAAGAAAGAGAAAAGAGAATGAGGGAAGAAGAGAAAAGAGAATAATATCATAGCCTAAGGGAGAGGGAGCCAACGTGAAAATGAGAAGGGAAAAGAGTTTGGCAATTAAAATTTTACCCTTTTCATTAAAAGCTTTCTGTTTTATAATAAACAGATCTCAGTTCGGGCTCAATATTCTATCCAAAAATTATTCCAAAGTTATATTTGGATTCCTAATAATATTCCTAGCATCCCTGACCAACGACATCTCAATCGGAGATACTTTGTTTGACACCCATATTTTAACCTGGTGAAATTTTGGCTCCATAAATCTCAATAAATTATAAATATTCGTAATAAATCCCAATTTAATTATTTCCAAATTGTTGGGACATAAATCAACTCATATATAATTATTTATTATTTATTCTCCTCAATTAATCATTTTTATAAATTTCAGGATGTTACAATCCACCCCACCTGAAAAGAAATTTCATCCTCGAAACATAACCTCGACACATAAATCATAAGGCCACACTTCCGGCCGCACACCAACAAGGTGTAACGTCATCATAAAATCGTATTGGACTTCCTAAAGTCCAATAAAACATGATCATCATCATTTCTTTTTTCTCAATCACAAAAATCTTCTACATCCAAGTGAGTCACATACAATCAATTGCAACTCATCCAACATAGCTCACATGTTCATACTCAGTACGAGCAGATAGACTCAATACATTAAGCAGTTACAACCCTACACTTGCCCAGCCTTCATGTTGCTGCATCCGACAAACAGGAAAGTGTCCCAATTCCGTAGTGGTTACCACAAACACATGAGGTCGATGCATAAGTGCACGTTGCCACAATGCCTATGGCATGTAAAGTCATATCAGGACAAGTACATCGTATTCCCATTGCCCACATCAATCACACTTACTCAAATAACATTAATTCACATGAGACTTAGTGACAATTCTTATAAGTCCACAACTAACATATTCATAGCTCATCGTCATTATACAATTAATTCAGCATAAATCATGCCATACCAATCATCAAATATTAATTAACATCACCATAAATTGGTGTACCAAGCATAGATTTCCTATCATTACATAGTAAATACCACATCATCAGGCTTCATTCATCCAAAAGCCATAATCAATTAGCCTAGTTGAGACGCCTCAAAAATTAGGGGTAAATTTTTCACGTTTTATAAATCATTATTAGACAAAGAGATAAAGTGGTGAAGCTTTAATTCAATACCCTAGATCTATAAAAAAAACCTATCTCATATATGAAGATATAAGGAGGTGGGTTGAAAATATTTCATGATGATCTCTTTGTTAGAAACAGCAGAAATATAATTTGAATTGATGTGGCATGATTGAGTTTTCAAGAAACTAGACATCATGGGGTTTAATGATGTATAATATGTTAAGAGTAATAGTAAGATGATGCAAGAAAATACCTTAATGCAAAGAAAACCAAAAATAAACAAAAAAAGGCATTTGGGAGGATCAGAGGTATCTCACTCAAGCAGATGCCCCCACTCGCTTGAGCGAGTTCCAGTACCCACGCCTGGGCGAGCCAGCGAACACGCTTAAGCGAGGGAAGCAGTACACATCAAGTACCCATCTTGCTTGAGCGAGATCACTCCAGTAGCTAAATGGTTCCCCTTCGCTTGGGTGAGGCATCCCCGCCTAAGCAAAATAGCTCTAGTATCCATTCCCATTTCCTCTTGCTTGAGCGAGTCTCCAAGCACTGACCATTCGCCTAAGCGAAAATGGTCCAGTAGCTTTCCATCTCACTCTCGCTAGGGCGAGGCCTTGCCCGCCCGAGCGAAATATGACCAGTAGCCACACCTCTGATTCTCAGGAATCTCGCTTGAGCGAGATTGATACTTGCTTAAGCGAGTTCTGCAGAATAAGCGTAAAACATGGGAATTTCACATAACTTAACATACTAAATCTCAGTTCATGCCATTTTAGCCTATACCATTATATTAGATACATTCAATCATACATTTAAAATTCCACCCAATCATATGTATTTCTCACTCTATGCGTCCTATTCATGCCACTCATCAATCATCATCATCATCATCACCAACATCACCACTAGACTTTTAGTGGATTTATTACTGTTGGTTATTATCATTAGTTTAAATTTTCATGTGGCATATTCAATAATTCTCATAACCATAATTCAATTCCATCATCAAACACAACAACATCAATCTTTCACCATCAATCAAGGTATGCTATTTATTCACACCCATTCTCAATCAAACATCACTTGTAATCATTTCATATTTATGGTGGACATAAGTATAACAATATATTTAAGAGACTCCATTGTCAAATAATCGACACCACCATATAGCACACCACAAACATTCTAAATGCATCAATGCATGTTGCCAAGACACATCACCAACATCATACATAGCATTACAATTCTTCCTAACATTACAAGCAAGGCACATGTATATTATCACATATGACAATCAAATATTATTCCACTCATGCATTTAGAACATAAAGACTTCTCTCCTACCTTAAGAGAAGAGTTCCGATTGATACGACATACCCGCCTCGTCGTTCAGAATGGATCCTACATCAACATATAGGAAATCCATATAAATCAATCATTCAAGACACTAATTATGACTTTCTTGCATATATAATTTCATGATAGGAATAAAACATTCCATAGGCACCTTTTTTTTCTATTTGTTAGACTTTGGGAATTCCTTCCGATTAAACCTTATTCATTATATCTAAGGCTACAAACAACCATATCCCAACATTCCTAAAACTAGTTCATTTACCAACATTCATAGTCTCAATATTATACATTTTCTCTCAAATATATTGTCCCAATCACATTTGCCATTTCCCCCAAATCTTAGGGTTAGGGTTTTCACCAAACCCACCAATATCCATAAATACACCATAACTCTCATCTCTTTCCAACCATAAATGCATCTCCACCATTAATTCCTCATAAAGGCTTATATTTATGGCAACCCACTTTAGGTTTTCCAATTGTATGCTCTCTATCTACTACCTCACTCATACAGATTGCTCTCCCAAGCTATAATAACCCATAACCGTAGCATTAAACCAAACAACAATGGTGAAAATGGCTTACCACACCCAAAACAAAAATGGGTATCAAAGGGGGAGAGAGAGTTGCAAAAATAGGAGAAGAGGAGAAGAGGGTCCAAGCTCCAATGGTCTCCTTCAAGAACAAAAATGAGAGGAAGAAGAAAGATCGCCACCCTTGCTTAGGGTTTTTAGAAGAGAAGAAGAGGAAAATGAAGAAGGGAATAGAGAAGGAGAAAAAGTAGTGTGATTGCCAAATGGTCTCTGAGGCCAAAGAAAATTAAGAACAAAGGCAAGGGCTTTTGGTTTTATTTTTAACCCAATCATTAACATTTCATCATTTTACCACAAATAGGATCTCTGTTTGGGCTCAATACTTTATCCATAAATTATTCTGAATATGTATTCTGACTCCTAATATTATCCTTGATAGCCCTGACCACTATCATCTCAATCAGAGATACCTGGTCCGACACCCATGTTCTAATCGGGCTTAATTTCAGCTCATTCGACTTCAATAAATTACCAACTATCTCCAAAAATATTAAGTTAATCATTTCCTACATTTTGGGACATTAATTATTCAATTGATAATTATCCAGTATTTATTCTCCTCAATTATTCCTTCATTTTAAAATTTAGGGTGTTACAATCCACCCACTAAAAGAAAAATTCGTCCTCAAAATTTAACATACCGGATTCAAATGCATCGGGGTATCGTTCTCTGATATCGTCTTCACATTCCCATGTGAACGTCTCCACATTTCCATGCTTCCAAGAGACCTTCACCAAAGGTACCAACTTATTCCGCAGTTTCTTCATGGAATGGTCAACAATGCGAACAGAAACAGGAGGAATAGATAAATTGTCCCGCACACCCACATCGTCAATAGGGATCACGTGCAGAGGATCATGAACATATTTCCTCAACTGTGACAAATGGAATACATTGTGTAGATTCGTGAGATACGGAGGGAGTGCAATCCGATATGTAACGTCGCCGATCCACTCCAAAATCTCATAAGGTCCAATGAACCTAGGGCTTAACTTTCCACTTTTCAACGCCCTTCCAATTCCTTTATCACGCGAGACTCTCAAGAATACTTGATCACCAACTTGAAATTGAAGTGGTTTATGTCTCTTATCATAATAACTCTTCTGTCAGTCTTGAGCAATCTTCATATTCTCTTGTATTTTCTTAATTTGCTCGGTAGTCTCCTGAACGATCTCTGACCCTAAAGCCAAATTCTCACCAGTCTCCAACCAACATAGAGGCGTTCTACATTTTCTGCCATAAAGTGGCTCATAAGGAGCCATACCAATAGAGCTATGATAGTTGTTATTGTATATAAACTTAATCAGTGGCAAGAATCTCTCCCAATATCCACTATGCTCAAGAACACAAGCCCTCAACAAATCTTCAAGGCTTTGGATAGTCCTCTCAGATTGACCGTCGGTCTGAGGATGATAAGCGGAACTAAGCTTCAGCTTAGAACCCAACTCATGATGTAAACTTCCCCAAAATCAAGAAGTAAACTGAGGGTCACGATCGGATACGATACTAGACGGCATACCATACAGCCTAACAATCTCCTTTATGTACAACTAGGCTAATTTCTCCAGGGAACTCTTCATATTCATGGGTAAGAAGTGAGCACACTTCGTCAACCGATCCACAATCACCCATACAGTGTCATTTCCAGCACAAGTTCTAGGTAGTCCAGAAACAAAGTCTATAGCAATGCTATCCTACTTCCAAACAGGGATCTCCAAAGGTCTCAAATAACCAGATGGTCTTTGATGCTTGATCTTAGCCTTCTGACAAACAAGGAAAGATGCAACAAAGTTTGCCGCATCACGTTTCACACCAGGCTACCCAAAATTCTTCTTCAAGTCTTGATACATCTTGGTGGAACCAGGATGAATGCTCAATACACTTTTGTAAGCTTTCTCAAGTACACATTTCCTCAAATCACCACTTGAGGGAACATAAATTCGGCCCTTCATAGGCCAAATGCCATCCTGACCTTCCACTAGAAATAAGTTCTTCCCTTTTTCTTGAGTTCTTATCATCTCAACCAAGTACTCATCCTTTAGTTATTGCAATTTCACTGTTTCGAGAAATACATTAGCAACAGTCAACATCTCAAGTGACATTTTCTTTGGAGTATATGTTTCCACGCCCACATTCAAGTTTCTAAATTGTTCAATTTATTCTATCTCTTTTACCATCATTACGGAAACATGTAATGACTTCCGGCATAAAGCATCGGCAATCACATTTGCCTTCCCAGGATGATACCTCAATTCGAACTCATAATCCTTGAGAAACTCCATCCATCACCATTGGCGCATATTAAGTTCCTTTTGGTCAAACAAGTACTTAAGGCTCTTGTGATCATTAAAGACCATAAACTTAGAACCATATAAGTAATGTCGCCACAACTTCAAAGCAAACACAACCGCCACCAATTCAAGATCATGTGTAGGATAATTAACCTCATACGATCGTAACAGTCGTGACACATAGGCTATTACACGTTCACACTGCATCAACACACAACCTAGACCATGCATAGAAGCATCACAATATACAACAAGGTCATCCAACAAATTAGGCAATGCTAATACTGGTGCGGTAGTAAGCCTCAACTTCAACTCTTGAAAGCTTTCTTCACATTCATGAGTCCACACAAACGGTTGATTCTTACGAGTTAACTTCATCAATTGTAAGGCTAAACAGGAAAATCCTTCGATAAACCTCTGATAGTAACCAGTAAGACCAAGAAAACTTCTTATTTCCACTTTTGATCTATCAACGGCAACTCCATCACCGGAAATCACATGACCAAGAAAAGAAATCTCATTCATCCAGAATTCACATTTAGAGAGCTTAGCATACAACTCTTTCTCCCAAAGAATAGACAACACAAGGCGAAGATGTCTTTCATGCTCTTCATGGCTCTTAGAATACACCAAAATGTCATCAATGAATACAATAACAAATTGATCGAGATATTCATGGAAGATACGATTCATGTAATCCATGAAAATCATAGGAGCATTTATTACTCCGAATGGCATCACTACATACTCATAGTGTCCATATCGTGTTCGGAAGGCAGTTTTAGGAATGTCCTTGGTCTTCACCCAAATTTGGTGATATCTGGAACGTAGATTAGTCTTAGAAAACACAACAGCACCCTTTAATTGATCCAAAAGATCATCAATGCGAGGAAGAGGATATTTGTTCTTGATAGTTAATTTATTGAGTTGGCAATAGTCAACACATAATCTCATGCTTCTATCCTTCTTTTTCACCAACAATACAGGAGCACCCCAAGGAGACATACTTGGGCAAGTAATTCCTCGACTTGCTTCTTTAATTTGGCCAACTCCATAGGAGACATCCTATAAAGAGCTCTATAGACAGGTTCAGCACCAGGAATGAGATCAATAGAGAATTCCACTTCACGTGGAAGAGGCAAACCAGGAATCTCATCTGGAAAAACATCGAGAAATTCAAAAACAACAGGGATTTCACCAGATTGGGAAGTATCACTCCCATCAACCATGTAGGATATTACAAAAAGCTGAGAGATACCTTGTAGATCATAGCCTTCAACATTAGAAGTCGGAATAATCACCGTCTTGTTATGACAATCCACCAAGACTTTGTTGGCAGATAACCAATCCATGCCTAGAATAACATCCAGGTCTTTTATGGGTAGGCACACGAGTGATACAACAAATTTTCGACCCTCAAGAGTCATCTCAACATCCTCACATCGAGTCACCGATCTCAAACAAGTACCGGTCGGTGTAGTCACCATTATAGAACCTCTTATCATGCAAACAGGCACTTTCAAGCGCCTCACACAATCCTTAGAAATAAATGAATGCGTAGCACCAGAATCAAATATAACATCTACCGAAGTGCCAAGGATTTCACACTTACCACGAAGTGCCAAGGATTTCACACTGGCCATGTTATATTTGATTCAAATATAAATGGCCAAGGATTTCACACTTACCACGAAGTGCCAAGGATGTTATAAATGAATGCGTAGCACCAGAATCAAATATAACATCTACCGAAGTAACAGCAAATACTCATCCAGCTGCTTGTGGTTGATCACCACCATTACAATTACCATTCCTTCCACCATGGCCATTGCCTCGACCATTGCCTTGACCATTGCCATTCCTTCCACCATTATGGTTTCCACCATGTCCTCCATTGCAACCACCATTATGACCATTACCATTTCCACGACCACGGCCTCCAAAGCCCCCATGGCTTCCACGGTTACCATTATGGTTCACACGAGTAAGAGTATCAACATTGGCATTCCTTGCATTTAATGGGTAATTAGGGCAAATATGCCCCGGTTGATTACATTGGTAGCACACCACCTCATCTTGATGACAATCTCTCACCGAGTGGTTAGAACCACACTTAAAACAAGTCAGGCCTTGGACATTGCCACGACCTTGGTTACCAATTCCATAACCACCTCTAAAAGTACCACGTCCTCTTACATTTAAGGATCCACCACGAAAGAACTTCTTCTTTTTGAATTGACCATATCCCTTGAAATTAGAAAATTGTCCCTTCAACTTAGACTCATGCTTGCCATGACTCAAAGGAGTCATATCATCTTCTTCATAAATATGACACTTGTTCACAAGCGTCAAAAAACTTCTTATCTCTTGATGCCAAATAGCTCGCTTAATCTGGGGCCTTAAACCATTTTCAAACTTCACATACTTTGAAGCCTCGGTACCCTCTTGTTGATAAGGAGAATAGAACATACAAAGCTCATCAAACTTGGAGGCATACTCCTCTACAGTCATATTACCTTGCTTAAGCTCCATGAACTCAAGCTCTTTCTTGCTTCTGTATCTATCCAGAAAATATTTCCTCAAGAACTCCACCTTGAAGTTTTCCCAAATCAAAGGGACATCAACAGATATCATGCGCCCTCTAGAAAGATACCACCATGCTTCGGCTTCATCGTGGATCATAAAAATCGCATACTCTACCTTTTATGCTTCAGAACACTTGAAGCTAGCATAAATCCTTTCCAAATCATTGATCCATGCATAAGCATCCTCAGGTTTGTAACCTCCATGAAATTCAAAATGTTTCCTCTTAAGAAACATATCAAGACCTTGGGAACCTTTTCCCACATTCAGTTGGCCTTGCTTTTCCAAGAGGTCAGCAAAGTGATTCAAGGCGTTTGCCATAGCAGCAACCTCACGATTAGGTCTACCAGCCATATTTCAAGCCTATACATTAAAACATGGCTCACACGTAAGTGTACTAGACCAAACATCTAATTTTCAACCTATAAATCCAAGGTTTCCACATTCATTGGTCCATCAGGTATCACATCATATAATCATGTCAACCTTAATACATAATCACAACATATTCATTAGTGAAGGTAAATAGTGTAAGGAATCTTTGTCAGACTCAAACAACATATACGTCAATCTCAATTCAATGATAAAAAGCCACAATTCAATCAAAGAAATCCCTCAACTCAATCAATTATACCCCACATGGTCTAATCATAACCAAGAAATAATTACACACATGAATTAAGTCTGTATCAAAGAGCAACAATGCTCTGATACCAGGTTGAGACACCCTAAAAATTGGGGGTAAATTTTTCATGTTTTATAAATCATTTTTTAGACAAAGAGATAAAGTGGTGAAGCTTTAGTTCAATACCCTAGATCTATGAAAAAAACCTATCTCATATATAAAGATATGAGGAGGTGGGTTGAAAGCATTTCATGATGATCTCTTTATTAGAAACAACGAAAATATAATTTGAATTGATGTGGCATGATTAGGTTTTAAAGAAACTAGACATCATGGCATTTAATGATGTATAATATGTTAAGAGTAATAGTAAGATGATGCAAGAAAATACCTTAATGCAAAGAAAAACCAAAAATAAAGAAAACAAAGGCATTTAGGAGGATCAGGGGTATCTCGCTCGAGCAGATGCCCCATTCGCTTGAGCAAGTTCTAATACCCATGCCTGGGTGAGCTAGCAAACACGCTTAAGCGAGGGAAGCAGTACGCATTAGGTACCCATCTCGCTTTAGCGAGCCCTGCTCGCTTGAGCGAGATCATTCCAGTAGCTAAATTGTCCCCCTTCGCTTGGGCGAGGCATCCCCGCCTAAACGAAATAGCTCCAGTATCCATTCCCATTTCCTCTCGCTTGAGTGAGTCTTCAAGCACTGACCATTCGCCCAAGCGAAAATGGTCCAGTAGCTTTACACCTCACTCTCACTCGGGTGAGGCCTTACCCACCAGAGCGAAATGTGACCAGTAGCCACACCTCTGATTCTCAAGAATCTCGATTGAGCGAGATTGATACTCGCTTCAGCGAGATTGATACTCGCTTGAGCAAGTTATGTAGAACAAGCAAAAAACATGGGAATTTCATATAACTTGACATACTAAATCTCATTTCATGCCATTTTAGCCTATACCAATATATTAGATACATTTAATCATACATTTAAAAAGTCCATCCACTTGTTTATACTCACCAAAATCAATTCTCATTCATCCAATGCATGATGCTTAAATCATTTTCACATAAACCTTATAAATTGCTGTAAATTGTAAAATACTTCATTCATACATGGAACTCAATATCAATTAACATCATAATTCCTCCTCATACACCATCTAGGTCATTAAGGAAAATTGGCCATACACATCAAGGTCCAATTTTATCAAGGTCCAATTTTCATACATGACCATCCAAAATCATCATTCAATCATTCAGATTACAAAATATACATATACCCATACTACATGCTACACAAAAATTCAGATTTTGTTGGCCAAGGGGCTTCCTATACACCTATTTACCTTCTTCATCAAAATATACTTCAAAATATTCACTCCACCCATGAGTGTCTTGCATCACAAGTCTAAAAAGTGGACAACATGGGAGAGTGAGTCATATATTCCAAAAGAATGAATATGAATACCATGTGATTATGTACATATGCATCAAAACATGTATACTTTGCATACGCATATCATTCACCATCTCATTCATCATCATAATACTATCATACGTATATCACAAACGACGTTATAGATTACGCAAGATATACAAGCATACACATAATCAAGTCTTTCAACAATTTAGGCTACTACACACCTCATCATTTTACTCATTTTATCATTTCGTATCCACATCTTTTATATTGTCTTAATACATTATCTCATCCTCAACATAACCATCATCATATCTCATCACCTTTGGCATACTTCCTTACTATATATAAATGCTCTTAAGCTAATGTATATGCACAACAGATTATTTCAACAATTGCAGATCTGACTGTGGGAATATAAACACCAATTGTGGGATTCAAGTATGATCATCTAACCACACCCCTACTGTAGTAGTAAAATGTGTACACTTATCATTAAATTGCATGGATTTCCCCAATCTTTTACTGGTACTAAACCATATCGCCCATTTTACAACACCTGGTTATTTCACCATGACCGTGGTAACAACATAATCAACATATGGTGTTACGGGCTAACCATGAGTCTCATCATGGTATCTGTGATCCCAAGGACCACAGAGGATACCTGCTCATCAAGAGCCACCCCCTACAAGGGTCAACCACATGTGGCTCCCCATAGAATGATATAATGTGCTAAGCTATTGAATGTTAGACTGAAACCCGATCGGTAGTAAGTGGCTCGGTATACTTATCCTCGAATGTTGATTTTAGAATAAGGAATGACGCATCGCCAAAGCATGGAGGCTATAGCCACAGCATTCCAACGCTTTGCAGACGTATTTGAGAGGCAGGGCCAGCCTCAAGCTGAGGAGGGCCAAGTGCTGGACCGCTTCCTGAAGAGGAAACCGAGTGAATTTCTAGGAGGACGGAACCCTGAGGCAGCGTTTAAGTGGACTCAGGAGATGGAGAGAATTTTTGGGGGTCTTCATTGTACCGAGGCCCAAAAGGTGGAATGTACAGTGTATATGCTGCGAGATGAAGCAGAGAACTGGTGGAAGATAGCCAGAAGCCGATTCCCTGACGATGATAATCAGCTGACGTAGAACGATTTCAAGACATGCTTCTTAGAAAAGTACTTTCCCGACACGGTGAGGAGTCGGAAAGAGTTGGAGTTTATGGAGTTAAAACAAGGCTCCATGACTGTGGAAGAATACGCGACAAGATTCGAGGAATTGTGCCTATTCTACCCACCTTTCCAGCAACCAGGGACGGAGAGCTCCAAGTGCCTTAAATTTAAGAATGGATTAAGATCAGATATTAAGAGGGCCTGCAGATACCATAAGATACGGAGTTTCCCTGCATTGGTGAATAAATGTAGGATATTCGAGGAGGATGACAAGGCCCATTTGGGCCAGAGCAACAGAACCCACCATTCCCTGAAGCCCCAACAATCCCGTTTCAAAAGGCCAAGCAACGTTGGCAGGAATAAATCTTTTTCCAGATTTGGGGGTCGGAACCAACCTGAAAGACGACCAATGGTAGGAGGCGGAAGATGTGCTTCCTCTGTAATAAGAGAGGACACATTCGCCCCGATTGCCCCCAACTCTGCCAAGCAAACACCAGTGTACGTCAAGGAGGATTCCAAGAGAGAAACCGAGTGAATGATAACCAACGAACTGGTGGCAGAGGCAACAGAGCCAGAGGAAACATGATGCTTGCTCCAAATAACCGAGAGAGGAATACCGACCAACCAGCAGCGGGAAGAGTTTACACCATCAACGCAGAGGACGTTACACAAGCAAATGATCTAGTACAATGTAAGTGCTCACTCGGTAGACATACACTTAATGTTGTTTTCGATTCGGGAGCTACCCATTCTTTTATAGCTGATGAGTGTATAGAGCGTTTAAAGTTACCAACTGTGTTTATGGATCGGACTTTGGAAGTGGCCAATCCGACTGGCCCTAAGGTGTTGACATGTGCAAGGATGTAACGTTTGTGTTGTGTGGTCAGAATTTCACTTTTGATTTGGTATGCATACCTTTAAAGGACCTTGATGTTATACTCGGAATCGATTGGCTTTCAGCCAACAAAGTGTTAGTGGATTGTAGAAACCGAAGGATAATCTTCCCAAGGTAGCACAATGAGGACGACACAACACCAGGTATAACCCAACTACTTATGATGCTTTGTCTAACCGAAGGTGAGAGTAAAGTCCGAGTAAACGAAATTCCAATTGTCTGTGAATTCCCAGAAGTGTTCCCTGAAGATGTACCGAGTGTCCCTCCCAATAGAGAAGTCGAATTCTCTATAGACTTGATCCCTGGAGCTGAGCCAGTCTCTAGTGCACCCTATAGAATGTCCCCAACTAAACTGGCTGAGTTGAAGAAGCAAGTGGATGAATTACATGGAAAACAATTCATTAGGCCGAGTGAATCACCATGGGGCGCACCTGTGCTGCTTGTTAAGAAGAAGGATGGCAGCATGAGACTTTGTATAGATTACCGACAACTGAACAAACTTACAATTAAGAATCGGTACCCGTTACCCAGAATTGATAATTTAATTGATCAACTGCGTGGAGCCTCAGTCTTCTCGAAAATCGACCTACGATCAGGATATCACCAAATCCGAGTAAAGGACTCGGATATCCCAAAAACTGCCTTTAGGACTCGGTATGGCCACTACGAGTATGTAGTGATGTCGTTCGGTGTGACAAACGCCCCTGCTGTCTTCATGAATTACATGAACAACATATTCCACTCCTATTTAGACCGGTTCGTAGTTGTCTTCATTGATGACATCCTAGTCTATTCTAAGACTTCCGAGGAGCATGAAGGATATCTCCGAGCGGTACTTCAAGTGTTGAAGGAGAAACAGTTGTTTGCGAAGCTTTCAAAGTGTGAATTCTGGATGGATAAGATCCACTTCCTCGGACATGTGATTTCCGAGCAGGGTGTCTCGGTGGACCCTTCGAAGGTGACAGCTGTAATGGCATGGGAGAAACCCAAGTTGGTCTCAGAGATAAGGAGTTTTATGGGCCTGGCAGGTTATTATAGAAGGTTCATTGAAGGTTTTTCTAAGCTGGCGTTACCACTAACTAAATTGACTCGGAAAAACATTCCCTTCGTGTGGAGTCCCGAGTGCGAGAGCAGCTTCCGAGAGCTAAAGAACAAGTTGACGACTGCTCCAGTGCTGGCATTACCCGACTTACAAGAGAGCTTTGTAGTTTATTGTGATGCATCAGGACTCGGTTTAGGATGTGTGCTCATGCAGAAAGACCGAGTGATAGCGTATGCCTCTCGGCAATTGAGACCTCACGAGCAGCATTATCTGACCCACGATTTGGAGTTGGCAGCTGTGGTGTTTGCACTAAAAATTTGAAGGCATTATTTGTACGGGTCCAGATTTGAAGTATACAGTGATCACAAGAGCCTCAAATACCTATTCGACCAAAAGGAGCTGAACATGAGGCAGAGAAGATGGATAGAATTCTTAAAGGACTATGATTTCAAGCTGAAATACCATCCGGGTAAGGCAAATGTCGTTGCCGACGCGTTGAGTCGGAAATCCCTCCATATGGCAGCAATGATGGCAAGAGAAATGGCCTCCACTTCTTTGGCACTTATCATACCTTCGCACATATACTCTAGCATCTTGAAAAATTGCTGGCCAATAAAAGCCACATTGCAATACTTTTGCTGTTGTTCTAGAGGCACCATGGTGTCCTCCATAATAAGAGTCATGGCAGTACGATAAGAGTCTTTCTTGTTCTAATTTAGGCACACATCTCCTGATAATTCCATCTACTCCTATCTTATACAGAAATGGATCATCCCATAGAAAAGTTTTACTATCATGAAAGAACTTTTTATTCATTTGGGATGTCCACCCTTCTGGTACCACAGAGGCACTTTAAAGTTGGCCATATCAGCATACCTTCCAGACGAGAGAGTTGATCAGCCATTGAGTTCTCTACTCCCTTTTTATCTCTTATTTTCAAATCAAACTCTTGGAGTAATAGAACCCATCTGATCAATCTTGGCTTTGATTCTTTTCTAGCTAGCAAGTACTTGATTGCTGAATGATCTGTATAAACAATGACCTTAGCACCAATCAAGTAAGCTCTGAATTTATCAAATGCATAGACCACAGTAAGCATCTCTTTTTCAGTAGTGGTGTAGTTTATTTGATTCTCGTTCAATACCTTACTAGCATAATAAATGACATGTGTTAATTTTTCTTTTTTCTGTCCTAACACAGCTTCTATAGCAAAATCACTTGCATCACACATGAGTTCAAATGGTAAAGACCAATCAGGTGGTGCAAGCATTGGAGCTGTAGTTAATCTTTGTTTTAGATTTTTAAAAGCCTTGAGACACTTTTCATCAAAAACAAAAGCATGATCTTTCACAAGCAAATCAGTTAAAGGCTTTGCTATTTTTGAAATTTTTTTTATAAATCTCCTATAGAAGCAAGCACATCCTAAGAAACTCCTCACTCCTTTCACATTGATTAGAGGAGGAAGTTTTTCAATGATATCAATCTTGGCTCTATCTACCTGAATACCCTCAGCAGAGATTTTATGGCCAAGGACTATCCCTCCTCTAACCATAAAGTGACATTTTTCCCAGTTGAGGACAAGATTAGTCTCTTGACATCTTACCAGCACCTTAGATAGGTTACTAAGGCATATATCAAAGCTGTTTCCAAACACAGAGAAATCATCCATGAATACCTCAATGAACTTCTCTACCATGTCCCCAGAAATTGGAAGCATACACCTTTGAAAGGGTGCTGGTGCATTGCACAAACCAACTGACACGCACCTATATACAAAGATTCCATATGGACAGGTAAAGGCTGTCTTCTCCTGATCTTTTGGATTAACCACAATTTGGTTATAACCCAAATATCCATCAAGGAAGCAATAATACTCATCGCCTGATAGCCTCTCAAGCATTTGGTCTACAAATGGTAAAGGAAAGCGGTCTTTTCTAGTGGAGTCATTTAACCTTCTATAGTCTATGCACATCCTCCAACCTGTAGTTGGTCTAGTGGCAATGACTTCACCTTCTTCATTTTTAACAGTGGTCACCCCTCCTTTCTTAGGCACCACTTGGACCGGACTGATCCAAGCGCTGTCTGAGATAGGATAGATAATCCTTACATCAAGGAGTTTAACCACTTCTTTCCTTATAGGTTCTTTCATTATGGGGTTTAACCTTCTTTGTGGCTGAACAACTGGGGAATAGTCATCCTCCATCAAAATTATATGCATATAAAATGATAGACTAATCCCCTTTAAATCAGAAATATTCCAACCAATTACAGATTCATATTTTCTTAAAACCCCTATCAATTTTTCTATATCCTTATCATTTAATTCAACATTAATGATTACTGAATGTGACTCATTATTTCCCAAGAAAACATATTTCAAATGAGAAAGCAAAGGTTTCAGATCAAGTTTTTCTTCAAACATTTCCTTACCTTTCTCAATTGCACCATTAATTAAGTTTTCTTTCATTTCAATTTCTACTTCCCCTACTTCATATGCTTCTAGTAGGTTCAGCAACTCAGTATGTGAGTCATCTAACTCCTCAGTCTCAGAGTCAAAATCATCCTCAAGAAAGGCTTATAAAGCCTCTTCTTTAATTCTTAACAGAATAGGAGTCTTATAACTTTTAATTTCTTCAAGCATAAAACAATCTACTTTCTCAGTTGGATGTTTCATAGCATTAAAGACATTAAAAGTTACTTGCTCCTCCTGAACTCTTAGCATGAGTTCTCTCTTCTCTATATCAATTAAAGCTCTTCTAGTAGCTAAGAAGGGTCTCCCGAAGATTAAGGGAATCTCTTTATTAGCTTCCATATCCAAAACTATGAAATTTGCTAGAAAGATGAACTTAGCTACCTTAACTAACAAGTCTTCCAGCATCCCATGAAGATATTTGATAGACCTATCAGTCAAATACAAAGACATGCGAGTTGGTTGTAGGTCATTAATTCCTAACTTCCTCATTAAGGACAAAGGCATAAGGTTTATACTAGCTGCTAGGTCACATAAAGCACTCCTAACATAAACATCCCCTATTGCACAAGGTATTGCAAAAGATCTAGGATCTTCTAATTTTTGAGGGAGTTTCTTCTAAATAATTGCACTACACTCTTGAGTAAGGGCAATCATTTCTTCTCCCTTAAGCTTTCTCTTCTTAGACAGAAGTTCTTTAAAAAATTTAGCATATGATGGCATCTCTTGGAATGCCTCAACAAAGGGAATATTTATGTGCAGCTTTTTAAACACATCTAAGAACTTAGCAAACTTTTGCTCCTCTATTTATTTCTTAAATCTATGTGGAAATGGAGCATTCTTTAATTTCTCAGGAGTTAGCTTGACAGCTTCCTCCAAAATCAAATCATTCTTTTTCTTTTTCTTTTTCTTTTGATGAACTTGATTTTCTTTCTCTTTTTCTATTTCTACTTTATTTTCAGTTTTATCATTAACTTGCTCACTTTCCTGCTCATTTTCTTTTTCTGCATCTTTTTGTGAATTATTTTCCTGACTTAGAGTAGGAAGAAGAATTTTCCCACTCTTTGTGGTTATTGCCTTGCAATGTTCCCTAGGATTTACCTCAGTATCTCTAGGAAAATTGCCAGACTATCTCTCAACTAACTATTTTGATAGCTGTCCAACCTGATTTTCTAGATTCCAGATGGACGCTTCTTGATTTTTAAAGCTGGCCTGAGTGGCCTAAATGAACTGAGATAAAACATTCTCCAGTTTAGACTTTTCTTTAGGGGGGAGATGGTTGTTGTGATCTATTTGTGGTTTGAGTTTGTGACATGTTTTGATTCAAATATAGACCTTTCTGCCATGAAAAATTGGGGTAGTTCCTATAGTTAGGATTGAAGGAATTAGAGGGATAGTTCCTTTGAAATTGTTACCCATGTAATTAACTTGTTCAGCAGGCATATTTGGATCATACATGCCATTTTCATGGTCTCCACCATAAAAGTCACAACTCATCATACAAACTTGACTAGGCTTTTGGAGTTCTGAAATTTGTACACTTAGTTTCTCTAAAGCCTGAGTCATCAACTTACTTTGAGCCAAACAAGCATCTTGTGCTTCTAATTCTAATATCCCTCTCTTAGGGATTTGGCTCCTTTCACTAACTAAACATTCATTTGAAGCCATAACATCAATCAACTCTATAGCTTCTTCTACAATTTTTGTGGTTAATGAACCTCCAACTAAGGCATCAATCAAGACCCTAGTTGCTGGTCTTACACTATTACAGAATATAATAACTTGATGCACATCAGGAATCCTATCATGAGGACATTTCCTTAAGCACTCTTTGTACCTATCCCATGCTTCCATCAAAGATTCACCCTCTCTCTTGTGGAAACACGTGAGTTTTGTGCACAACTTGGCATACTTGGAAGGAGGGAAATATTTAATCAGAAATTTTCTTTGTAAATCCTCCCAAATGGATATACTGCCTCTTGGTTGGCTCTGCAACCAGGCTTTTGCATGGTCCCTTAGAGAAAAAGGAAACAATCTCAATCTTATTGCCTCATCAGGAACACCGTTCATTTTCACTACATCACAAATTTGGAGGAAAGTTGCTAGATGCAAATTTGGATCCTCAACATTACTTCCTCCAAATTGATCATTTCTAACCAACTGCAGCAGAGCTGGTTTAAGTTCAAAATTATTAGCTGCAATTGGAGGCCTAAGGATGCTAGACTGCGATCCTTCTTCAGTAGGCCTAGAGCAGTCACCTAGTGTAACTTTCCTTTGTTCTATTTCTTGTTGTTCTTTTTTACTTTTTCTCCTTTTTAAATTTACGCTCTAACAAATCAATATCAGGATCAAAGAAGAAAGGCTCTCCTCTGTTCCTTGACTGCATACACCAAATATTAGACACAAAAATAATTCATAGCTACACACAAGCTACTACTATACTGAAAACAAGAATTAAACTACTACTAAATGCAAAAACAAAATTAAACAGTTTAGTCTAGTACCGGTCCAAGGATTATTGATATTACTCAACAATCCCTGGCACGGCGCCATTAACTTGGTGTGTAAATCCTGAGCCATCAACTTGATGCATATCTCTCGGAGGATTTATTCTTTTGGCAAGCGCACTAATCGTTACATTTGTAATATATTTGATCGTCCCACAAGGATTGAGGTAATTACTACAATCTTGGACTAGCACAAGCTGAACCAAGACACAAGAAGATAGAATTCATTCTGTTTTTGTTGTTTTATACTTTCTATGTTTTTATATTTTCAGAAACAATAAAAAATATGAAATGTATTTAATGGAAGATAGGTTAGGATTGTTTCAGCTTACAAATTCATCAAGAAACATGCAATTGAGGTTCAAACAAGCTTCAAACTCAAGAGGACAATTCACAGATGGTTAATCCCTAGTTCCTTAGGTGATTAACACTAATTCCTAAGCATTAAACCCTAATCCCTTAGGTGTTCAGTGATAGAGAAATCTAATGCAAAATTAGGGATTGAATCCTAACTATTCACCTACTTACTAGGCTTGAATTAGGTAGGAAGCCAGTAGTTACCTAAGCTTCAACCATGATTCCTCACTGGTGAAATTCTTTATTTGGATCTGAATTTGTCAATTCGGCAGAGTAGATTCACTTCTCAGCTTGTTCTCCTCTTGCTTTAGAAGATGATTTCCTCAATGCAGCTTCAAGATTCCATCAGAAGCTTCAGCAATCCCAACCCTAGGGGTTTAGAAACCTATGGGAATGGATTCAAAATGTAGAATGTGGAGAGCCATGGAAGAGAAAGTTTAGAGAGGGAAAATGTTTAGAGAGTAATTGAAAATTAGAAAAAGAATCGTGTTATTGCTTCTGTCTGTCTCCCTCTCATGTATTTACAAATATATATATAAATATATATAGCTACGGCAAAACTAACTAACTAACTAGTCTAATTAATTACAAAGGAAACTAATTAATAATTAAAATAACTAAACTAATTACATACAATACTTAAGTTACAAAAATACAAAATAAACAATAACTGATACAAAACTAATGGTCACTATTACAATTTGATGTTGAAGGCACTTAATCAATCTGTCAAACAAACTTCACGCTTGAGCGTGATTTAAGCGCGCTTAAGCGAGGTTGTTAAATTAATGAATGCAGTGAATTCACACTTAAGCATGATCGAGTGAGCTTAAGCGTGGTCGAAGCATACTGCATGCTGTGATATTTACGTGGATTGCATGGTGACTTCACGCATGAGCGTATAGCCCTCTTGCTTGAGCGAGGTGCATGTGTCTTCATGCTTGAGCATGATCGAGTGAGCTTGAGCATGACATTTGACTGCACCTGATCCTACAAAATGCAAACAAATAAATGCCTAGCGTATGTACGCTGGCTGTCTAGCGTATGTACGCTAGGTTAATGAATCTACAAATAAACATATTTCCTTATATATTTATCCTTTTAACCATTTTCTTACACAATTTTAACACTTTTGAAATAAATAATTAGAACAAGAAATAATGCTAATATATTAAATAATAACGCCAAACTCAACAATATTTACTAGATTAAGTTAATTTAAAGATGAATTTATTAAGTCTTTTCAAGATTTATCAATGTGTCTATTGTGAGTGCATGAATAGGTTATGATCTAATAGGTTTACATTAGGTGTTTGCATGCTTTGCCGAGCCTTTTCTCATATCATCATATTGTTAGGGAATCCCATCAGGGTCAGGCAGCGGAAACACAAAGGATTCCCAAAAAATAAGGATTGCAAATGCAAATGTCTCAAAGCATTATGTAATTAAAGTTTTGATCTAGGGATTACCTCTTGTAGACACACAATGAGTTCCTTGATCGAAGCAATTGTAGCTTCACCCTTAGGAGTCCACACGAGCACTCCCACCAGAAAACCAAAGATCCGAATGCTAGTATGGAATTTTAGTGTAATCTAAATTCTAAGCAGCAGCCTATGAGCATCTCATGCTCTATATATAGGCTTAGGTCTTGACCTGAGCTCTCATTAAACATTAGGCTCCGAACTCATTCTAAATGACTTAGGCCCAAATAGTTTTATTTTAGTCCAACTAAAATAAAACTATCATCTAGTGGGCTTACTCTATGTGTGTGACCCTATAGGTAAAATATTTGGTTATAATAATAATAAACTATTTTATTATTAATATAAAATAAGAGCGGTATCTAGCAATACATCATTATGTCTGAATATTATTTATCATCGACATGACCTATAAGTGATAATTATTTTATATATTTATTCCTTTTGTCACGATATCTAATTGGGCCCAAGGCATGGTCGTCGTCATCCTTGTATAGCCCAATTCATTTTACTTGATACCAGAGTAGACTTTACAGAATAAATATCTAATATTTATTCATCCTAGCATGGCCATGCATTTCTTTAGTCTCACTCCATCAAGTGGCCCATAGATATCACTCCTATCACATAGGAGAGACAAATTCCATCTACATCACTCACATCCCTCTGTATAACTTATCTATTGCCTAATCACAATCTTTATGGTCATCTTATTACAGATAACGTTTGATTGTATTAAAACAATAAACTCCTTATGTAGGAATCGTAGTGACTTCAGGTCGAAGGACTATATACCATTATCACATTGAGAACCGTTTATGACACTCATGTAACGATGTATGCAACGTTCTCATGGTGGGTCTGTCCAGTACAATATTACTCTTAATGTGTACCCATGTAAAGACTTGATATCATATATCCATGATTTGTGAGATCAAATCATCAGTACATTCACACACTAATCTTAATGTATTTACATGTCCCCATGTAAATACTTAATTAGGGACGTTTTAGGAATAATTCTCATATGACCTATTATTCCAGGATAAATAACATTAAAATTAGTCTAAAACTAAAAATACTAATTTTATTGATAAGTTAAAATTGATACATTAATAGCTCGTAGTGCATACACCAACACATATATGGGACTAGGCGTATGCCCAGTATACACATTTTTCTTCCGTTGTAAACTCTACTATTTTTGTATACTGTTATAGGCGAATTAGTTACCGATCCAGTTATATGTTGATAAATCTCACTCTTCGGTTCTCTATGATTCGGGTCTTGATGTAGTCGAGATGGTGTTTAGAAACTATTTCGAACGTGAAAAATTTACTCGTATTTTTATTAATTATTATCTTGATTACATCGGGATCCGCGTCTAGAAAACTGGGGGTGTTACAAAGGTGGTATCAGAGCATGGTTTTACTCTAAATTAGATTTGTTAATTATCATCAGAGTATGGTTACTCTACATTGAAATTAATATCATGGATGATTGGAGCATGATTGCTCAATTGAGAGGCATTTTGGTGATTGTTAGGATATGGTTGCTCTGTATAGATTTAAGAGTGACAATTATCTCGAGGATGATATTATGTTAAGCATTGATTGCCCTATATGGATTTGTGAAGGGCTAATTATCTAGGGATTGTGAATTGATTAGAAGGGCAGTACTTCCTTAATGGCTATTCTTTGTGAATTATTAGTATAGGATTGTGATGACAGATCATTGAGGGCTCTGTGAAATTATGATTCATAAGTTATGAATGACGTTTTGGGAGTATACCCAATATCATTAAGGTCGTGTGATACACCTACGGAGCATAGTTGGTCATTGTTGATTATGGTTGAATCATGGAATTGAATACATGTGGATAAATTATACAGTGTGAATAATATGTTTGGTTGTGTAAGTCCGGCCAAGTTCCTTATCCTATTTCCTTTTATTGATTAATATATTGTTATTATGCATTGATCTTTATAAGTTGGGTATAAAATTGATTTGACGATGGATCCATGTTGGATGTTAATCATGTAAATGAAATATTGAGTTGATGAATATGAGATGTGAAATATAAAATGATATGGTGATAAACCGTGAAATGTTAAGACCTTGATATGTATGTATATTAAAATCTTAAAATTGAATTAATGCTTAGGTCTCATGTATGAGTGGTGCTCATGGCTTATAGCCAAAGCAAATTTATTGACTGTAAGAGTTACATGTACTAGAATCGACTAAATAAGTGAAGATGACGGAACCCCAGGATGTCAATATTCATGGAACAAAATTATTAACTATGTTATTATCGAGAGATGAATTGAGATGCTTGGTTGTGCTAAATTTTAAATTATGGATTTTATATCCTTTGGCACAAGAACCTTATATAGTATATGATACATATAAATTGTTGTATCTCCCTAGATCAGGAACTTGAATATGTGATAAAATGATAAGGTAGTGAAATATGAAATTGCATATGCACCCATTGGGGTTGAACTCAGTTTTGTAAGAGAGGATTGAGTGAATGATTGATGTAATTTTAAACCCACTAGGTGTGGCGACCCCGTTAATTTGGCATGATCAAACCTTATGGATGATTGATTTAATCAGAACCTATAGTGGTCTAGGCTCTATGTTATTTTTATGAGCCATTTATATAATGACGTTGTGTATTGTGGGAGTATTCCAGGATAGGTGCTAGGTAACCCCTTGGACTTTGTAAGTTTGGTGAATTGTTAAACCTTATGGTTAGTCGATCTATAGTAAAATTTTTGTGTGATGAATTGTTGAGGCTAGAGCCAGTATATGTAGGAATGCGAATGATGAATGTAACCCCTGATGATTGATGAATAATAATGTTGAATTCAGAGTATGATTAGTATTGGCTATGGTGTACATGATTTATGGTATGACCTTAGGCTAAATTGTATGCCGTTGACGTTGTGATCATGAAATTAGCTATGGATTATGATATGACATAGGGATGACATGCGTGATTGTGAGTCAGTGATAGAAACCACATAGTGATGTGATATGATATGAGTTGTACGTCCGGTTTATGGACCTTGGTTGTGATTTGTGAGGAGAATCTCTTATGTGAAAACTTATTATATGATTGTGAGCCCTACTTTAACCTTGAGGTCACATACTTAATGTGAGTTTGGTGATTCATTTAGGCTTGAATTGAATTATAGCCGACAATATATGAATGAGACAAATGATGATTAGGCTATTTGATCATGGCTTCTGGATGGATGAAGCCCGATGATGGGGTATTTACCCTATGATGATTGAAAACCTATGGCTGGTACACCAATTCATAGTGATGTTAACTAATATTTGATGATTGGTACGGCTTGATGTATGCCAAATTAATTGTATAATGACGATGAGATACGAATGTATTAGTTATGACTTGTGAGAATTGTCACTAAGTCTCATATAAATTGATGTTATTAAAGTAAGTGTGATCGATGCGAGCAATGGGAATACAATATACTTATCCTGATATGACCTTACATGCCATAGGCATTGTGGCAACATACACTTATGCGCCGACCTCATGTGTTTGTGGTAACCACTACGGGATTGGGACGCCTTCCTGTATGTCGAATGTAGCAACACGTAGACCAGGCAGGTGTAGAGTTGTAACTGCTTATGGTGAATGTATTGAGCCTATCTGGTCATACTGAGTATGAACATGTGAGCTCTATTCGATGAGTTGCGATTGACGATATAAGACTCACTTGAATGTAGAAAGTTATGTTTGGGTAAAAGAAATGATAATGATCATGACTTGTTGGACTTGGGAAGTCTAATACCATTGTATGAGGACATAATACCTTGTTGGTGTGCGGCCTGATGTATGGCCTTATAATATATGTGTCGAGGTTAAATTTTGAGGACGAAATTTCTTTTTAGGTAGGGTGGATTGTAACATCCTGAAATTTATAAAAATGATTAATTGAAGAGAATAAATAATAAATAATTACATATGAATTTATTTATGTCCTAAAAATTTAGAAATAATTAAATTGGGATTTATTATGGATATTTATAATTTATTGAGATTTAAGGAACTAAAAATATACCCGATTAAAATATGGGTGTCGGACCAAGTATCTCCGATTGAGATGCCGTTGGTCAGGGCTGTTAAGAACATTATTGAGAATCCGAATATGTCTTCGGAATAATTTTTGGATTTAGTATTGAGCCCGAATGGAGATCTTGTACATTATAAAATGGTAAAATTTTAATGAGAGGTAAAAACTTAAAAACAAACTCTCATTCCTCTCTTATGTTTCACACCACTTTCTCCTTCTCCTTTGGCATTCATTCTTCTTCTTCCTCATACTCATTTCCTCTTCATCTTTTCTTCTCTAAAAACCCTAAGTGGTGGGTGCTTATCTTCCTCCCCCATTTTTATTTCTTTCATTGGGCAAGAAGGAAATGGTAATGACTTGGAGCTTTCCTCCCTCTCCTTGGAATTTCGTGTGGCTCCCCCTCTCTTAAGAGCTGTCCTTTTTCTTCTCATGAGGTAAGCTTCTTGCCATTTTTCAAGAGCTTGAACCTTTGGTTATAAGTTTCAGGTGTTGGGAGAGTGGTTTATGTATGTGGGTTATTGGTAGAAGCCATTATTATGGAAAACCCTAAGGTGGGGTGGTTTTAAATACAAGTTTTATGAACCTTTAATGGGGTACACAAAATTAGTGATTTGAATGGTAGAAAATGATGATTTATGGTGTTGTTGGATTTTTAAAGGAACCCTAACTTTTTAGAATTGGGGGAAAGAGTAATAATGCCATGAAAAATGATTGATAGTGAAAACCCATGATAATGTGTGTGTGGGTTTTATTAATGATGAAGATTGATGGTTATTAGAAATGGTTATTGAGTTTTGATGAAAAGCCTAAGTATTGGTGATTGGGGCTTTTGGCATAGAGGGTGAAATTAATGATGTGGTTGTCATGAGAATAGTTTTATGGATAGAGATATCGTTTGGAAATGTTTGGTGTGATTATTAAGATGAGTGGATTTTAATGAGGCCCCTATCTTGAGGTTTGGAAGATGTGAGCATGTGAGTATACATGTATATGGTTGAGTAGAGAAATTGATTTTTGAAAATGAATATATGATGTTCGATGTGTGATGTTGTTATTGTGTTAATAATGATAATGGTAGATGACCAAGAGTGATGGATTAATGAAATGGATGTTTGATTTGATGAGTTGTTAGGTCATGATGTGAGCTACTTGAAATTGTTAATTGACAATGGTTTGAAGGGAGCTAGAAGGCTCATGATGAATTTAAATGGCAAATGGATAGTTTAAGTGATGGTGAAAGAGATGTTGTTGTTATTGGGTATAGTTGGCCCTTTAAGATCTAGAGAATCTTAGTTTTAGGAATGGGATTCCCGAAGCCTAACACAATGGTATGAATTGGTGTTATAGCAAGTCTAGGACTTGATATTGGGCTTTATGATAAGCTAGCAAATGTTTAAAATTGTGAGGAATGCCTTGAGATGGCTTATTAATTGTATGAATGCATATGTATGTTGTCTAGATTGTATTTCGGGTAATGCGGCGGAGCATTCGGAGCATTGGAATCGCGGTTCTTCCCTCGAGGTAGGAGAGGAGTTTACATTCAAATTGCAGGAGTTATATAATTGATGATTATTGTATGTCATGATACTCATGCTTGCCTTGCCATGTTTATAGTGAAATGATGTGAATGGCAAATTGTTGGCTATTAGTGATAATATATGTGTATGTAAGTTGATGAATGTTATGCTCGGTAATGATGGATTCTTGAGAATGATATATATATGTATAATGAATTGATGATGAATGTTTAGTGCCCTTTAATTGGAGTAATGCACTATTGATGAATAACCCATGAGGGGTTAAAATATGCATACACCATGTGAATTTAGAATTCCATGTAATTTTGATGAATGAATATTGGAAATGAGAGGCTAAGGCCAATAGATGACATTAATGTTTATATTGATAGGGAAATTGCTCAAAATATGAAACTAAGTGTTGACATTAATGCATAATTGAGGAACTAATAGAGCCAAATAGAGTTTTATGAGGATTGAATGGCATGGGATAGTTCAAATAGCTTCCATGTATAGTTTATGACTTGTAGGAATTGAAGTGGGCCAATTCTAATGAGAATAGGCCCTTGAGTTGCACAAAAGTGCCTCAAAATGAGTAAAACACATTTATGCGCATAAGTCACTCATTTTAAAGGATTTTTGAGTGAGAGCGGTGGCCACGTGTCACAAATGGTGTAAGTTAGTTGGTGTCAAAATTTGGTAGCATTTGGAGTTGATATAAAAAAGTTAGGGGTTGGAAGTCCAAAATTATGCATTTTCTACATAATTTCTGCATTCTGATAGGCCGTAATCGATAGGATTCTATTCCTATAGTAATCGATTGGCTTAATCGATTACAAACCTGTACGTAGCCCAGTAATCGATTGTGTTCGGGGGTGTAATCGATTAAAGACCAAACAGAATCAATGTAATCGATTGTGTTCAAGGGTGAAATCGACTATATACTAAAAAAGAAACAAGGTAATCGATTACCCTAGTCTCGTAATCGATTATACACAACACCTGATAATTATACCACCTACAGAAGTAGTGTAATCAATTAGCTCCTACCCCGTAATTGATTATCACTAGCTAAATTGATTAAATCAGCTTAGGATTTGCATTTTTACTTCTTTTGAGTACTTATCTTGTACTCTTTGGACCTTTAGGCCTACTTGACAACTAAATGGGGTATCTGAAACCTTCTTCTAATCCCATGCATACTTTTGGAATAATTGTGAGTGAATTCACTTAGGGTATATGTGTGGTTTATCTTAGTGGTGATTGGGGAATGGCTTAAGGCCTTGGCAAGGTATGTTTATGCCTATGCTATGTTATGAAAACATGTATGCTTCCCCTCTATTGATATATTATGAATCTTGATGAAAAGTAAATGATGTGATTGTATGATACACCTTGATTGACGATGGAACTAATAAGGGGACAATTGAATGGCAATGAGTTATTATAACTCAATGAATTTTGAAAAAGTGTCAGCGGTGATTATTATTATTGTTATGCCATTGTATTTGATGCAAGTGAAATCTTGTATATGTAACTTGAATTGTATTGGCTAGCATGTGATGCTATGAACTTGAAACGTATTTTTTAACATGCCTTGTTAAATTCCATGCGTGGATTAATATGAGAATGATATTATGGCTATTGAGATGTCAAGTATATGAATGATATGCCTTGAGGGGGCTTTGTAAATGATTGCATGTTATTGATTAAAAATGTCAAATTAAACTATATCCCTATGTGAGAGGGTGAGATATCCTTGCAAGGTTGATTGGCATATGCATTACTGCATTTTGCATTCATGGCATGGCATAACATTGAAAATATGGTTGCGATCACATTGATGAAAGATCTTGATTGGCATATGCAACTTGATGATGATATGATATCGAGCCGGTGGTTGCGATCACCTGGTTGTTGAAATGAAAAAGGGCTTGCGAGTTCCTATAATGCCCGTGGTTGCGATCATGAGGCGGGAGTACCCCTTGCAAGGCGGGACACCATGTGAATGAATGATGTGGTGGTTGCGATCACTTAATGAAATGAAATCGGACCCGTGCATATGCATTATCAAATAGTCGACATATGCATTAGCCATAGGTGCATGGCATTTGAGATGGGATGACCATGAGAGATGAAAAGCCCCTTACGAGGAGGAATTGAGTAAAGATTTAATGAATTGATGATGATAACTTGTGAATGCCCTTGTTGATAAGTGGCAATGTGATTGTGTATGTGCTTGTGCTTGCTTATGTTATGAACTGCGTTTCATGAGGCTTGTATGCCTATCATACTAATGTGATGATGTTTGAATGATGAATTAATGATTTTATAGCAAAGCACACATGATGAATGAATACATGTACACTTAATCATAATATATCTATATTCGTCATTTTAAATGTATAACTCACTCTCCCATGTGGTCTCCTTTTTAGCATTATGATGCAGGTTGCCATGGGATGAGTTCGGATTTTAAATTGAAGTTTCGGGAAGGTAAATAGTGGTAGTGGAAGTGCCTTGGCCGGCACCATTTGTGAATTTTAATGTAAGGAATAAATTGTATATGATGATATTGTTGATTTAGTGATTTTGGTCATGTATAAGATAATCGTGCATGCATGAATGGTGATCATATGTGTTAGTACATAAGTGATGATTTGACGAGTACTTGAGGGATTAAACTTGAACAATATATACGTTGATGATGGTGGTGTTCGGATTAATGCCAATAGATGAATAGGTAGGCCAATTATGAGATATGGGCAGTGGTGATAGTAGGGGCATGACCCCGGACGTATATGCATATTTATATTATATCTTAGGCAATGTATGTGTCTGTTGTGAGTGCATGAATGGGTTATGATCTAATAGGTTTATGTTAGGCGTTTGCATGCTTTGCCGAGCCTTTTCTCATATCTTTATATATGGGACTAGGCGTATGCCTGGTATACACATTCTTCTTCCGCTGTAAACTCTACTATTTTTGTATACCGTTATGGGCAAATTAGTTACCGATCCAGTTATATGTTGATAAATCTCACTCTTCGGTTCTGTGTGATTCGGGTCTTGATATAGTCGAGATGGTGTTTAGAAACTATTTCGAACGTGAAATATTTACTCACATTTTTATTAATTATTATCTTGATTACATCGGGATCCAAGTCCAAAAAACTGGGGGTGTTACACTCCTTACGGATCACAACCCAAGTCCATAAACTAGATGTACTACTCATATCTTGTCATATCTCTATGTGGTTTCTATCGTCAATATAGCATCCTTTAAATTAAAAGGGAGGTAATGACGTGGTCAAATTTCCATCTACCAACCCATAATCACACATGTCATCTCTATATCATATCATAGTCTATAGCTATTCTTATGATCATAAGGTCAATAGCACACAATTTATCTGAAAACCATACCATAAAATCATATATCATCATCAATGTCAAATCATACCCCAAATTCAACATTATTATTCATCCACTATTAAGGGGTCACATTCATTTTTCGCTTTCCATCTCATGCCAGCTCTAGCCTCAACGATTTAAGTCACAATTAATTTTACTATAGCTCAATTAATCATAACATTCGACCGATCATCGAACTTATAAAGTCCAAGGGGTTACCTAGTACCTATTGTCGAATACTCCCACAACACACAACATCATTATATAAATGGCTTATAAAAATAGCATAAACCACCATAGGGTCCAATTAAATTAATCATCCACAAGTCTGATCATGTAAGTTCATACCAAGTCAACGGGGTTGCCACATCTAGTGGGTCAAAATTATTTCAACTATTTATTTAGTTTTCATATACAAAACCGAGACATAACCCCAATCATGTGCATACACAATTTCATATTTCATAATCTTATCATTTATTCGTGCTCCAATCTAGGGGAATATAGCAAATCAATTACGTCATATTATAAAGCGTTTTCGTTCCTAAGGATATAAAATCCATCTTTCACAAATAACACTATCAATCATTTCAATTCATAAATGCCCATATTAGGAAATTCTTCCACTATCATCCATTTAATTAACTCTAGCACACGAGTTCTTTTTATTCATCAAGCATACCTCGGCTAAGAGCCACAAGTATGAATCGTGCAAGAGACCTAACCAACAATTCAATTTTAATACATATTTCAAGGTCTCAACATCCATGGTCTACCACCATATCAATCGATTTCTCAGTACTTCCTATCCATGATCAGCACGTGGTATAGGTCCATCATTAAATCAATTCATACTCAATATATCATATCCATGATCAAACATGGTATAAATTCATCATCTATTCAATTCATAATCATTATATATCAATATCAATGCATAATAACAATGTATTCGTTAATCAAAGGAAATAATGCAAGGAACTTGGCCGGACTTACACAAACAACCATATCAATCACATTGAGGAATTCATCCATATATATTCAATCTCATGAATCAACTAAAACCATCAATGAATATTTATGCTCTAGTAGTGTATCATACACTTCCATGATAAATGAGCATATTTCCATAACCAACAATCATAGCTGAATAACATTAATTCTTACAAAATTAATAATGGGCAATCAACGCCTTATCATAAACCTAACCTTGGGCAATAACTTTCATAAGACCATATAGGGCAACTACATTCCAATGATCACCAAAAATGTCTAACAATTGAGAAATTATGCTCCAAACATCCATAATACCAATTCATCGTAGAGCAACCATTCTCTGATAATAATCAATAACTCTAATTTAGAGCAAAATACGCTCTGATACCAGCTTGTCACACCCCAATTTTTGGAGCCTAAATCCCGATGTAATCAAGATAATAATTAATAAAAATACGAGTAAATTTTTCACGTTTAAAATAATTTCAAAACACCACAACAATCACATCAAGACCTGAACCACAGAAAACCAAAGAATGAGATTTAATAATTTATAAACTGGATCACTAATCACAATGCCCACATATGTATACAAAAAAGTTTGAGTTTACAGCGGATGAAGAATATGTATACAGGGCACCCGCCTAGTTACATATATGGAGATATAGAAAAAGGCTCAAGCAATCATGTATTTTCATAACATAAACCTATTAGGCCACAATCAACTACGCACCTAAAGCATCATCATACGCCATCAATTATCATTAGCCTCTACTTGATACATCCCTCACCAAATGGGATCAATTCAAATATCGTCATGATATATATTATCATAATCATTCATTTGCATATTAAGCAATACATATTCACAAAGCATCCATCATCGATATGATCGTTCATAATTTGATTCATTACAACATATTTTACGATCGCTGCCAGCCAAGGCTTTTCGTTACAACTATCTACCTTCCTTAAAAACCTCAACTCAAAGGCATACTCTCATCCCATGACAACCCTGCATTACAATGCTAAAAAGGAGACAACATAGGAGAGTGAGTTATACATTCAAAATGACGAATATAAATACATTGTGATTATGTGTACATGCATTCAACCAATATATATGCTTTGCTATAACTCATCAATTCATCATTAAACCATCATCAAGATATTAACCTAGGCATACAAGCCTCATTATTCATAATTCATGTCTAGCACAAGCACAAGCACATACACATAGCCCTACATCATTATAGGCATTCACAATTATCAACATCAAGTCATTAAATCTTTGTTCAATTAACACTCTCTCAAAAGGTTCTCATCTTTCTTGGGTCATCTCCATCTCAAATGCCATGTACCTATGGCTAATGCATATGTCAACTGTTTAATGCACATACAATGGATCCATTTCAATCACCCATATGCTCATGGTATCTCAAGTGATCACAACCACTTATAATTCAATCTCATATTGGTTTCCCACCACGCATGGTCTAACGTCCTAATTTTAGGGGGGGAAATTTTTCACGAATTAATTAGAAAATAACCTGGATCCATAATAAAAACACTCCCATATATGGAGATATGAGAGCTAGACCTACGGCCAAGAAGAAAAGAAAAGAAAGGCTAGGGAATTAAGACCATTCACACAGAAGCATCAACAGCACCTGAGTGAACCACCATACAGCGTACACTCGCTCAAGCGGAACACACATCCGCCTGAGCGAGACGCCCAACTCGCTCGGCGAGCACATAGTCGCTTGAGCGATATCACGACAAACGCCTTCCAGCAATACACATTCGCTGGAGCGAGTCCTCCATTCGCTGAAGCGAGGAGCCTCACTCGGCTGGACCACCACTCGGCATCGAGACATCCATACACTCGGTAAACGACCAAGTCCACTCGAAATTCATTCCTAAGGCAACTCGGTATAAGGGGCTCCAACACTCGGGAGACGACCCCAACACACCTACATTCTATAACATAGTCTCTTATATTTATCCACCAAGGTACAGACCAGATCCACTCGGTAAATGAGGGTTATTCCACTCGGATTCTATAAACTCTCAGTCGGAATATTTCCTACTCGGAACTTATACATGTTTTCGCTCGGAATCAGTTAAGCCTATGCGCTCGGGAATCTTTCCACTAAGTTACTCATCAGAATGAAAGGGAACTTCCTTAATAATTCGCCTAAGTGCTCTTCTCTCGGAGGGAACCCATACCCATGAATCTCATTCGAATTTTATATATTTTACTCAAAATCACCTAGACTTATCTTCGCTCGGAGATGATCACTCAGAAATCATTGCTTATCCTCTACTCAGAAAAGCTTCGCAACTGTCACTCATGGAATTCGCATCAACTCCTACTCCAGGCTATGCGACCTCAATCACTCAGAGAACGATGGCTAACTTACTCGGACCTTACGTCCTTCACTCAGGCTATAAATATCTTATGCTTATGATCCATTCCATTCCCAACCCTCCACACTAACTCCTCTCGGAAGAGAATCGCCCAAGGTTCTCACTCGGAAGTACAAGCTCTTCATCACTCGGAATTACCTGAAGTTTTCACTCGGAATAACTTGTTATTTCACTTTTCCCCATTCAACCACTTAGCTCCATTTCTACCCATCGGCACGCTAGCTTCCTACGCTGGGAAAGCATACTTATACATCCCTATTTATAGCTCGGACTTCACCTACAGCATAAAATAAACACATAATATATATATATATATAGAGGAGTATTCAATAGTTACAAACGCATTAACATATCCCTTTAACCCAAAAGTATTCAAATCCTGATATGAAGACTAGAACCAAAATACAAGCCGGCCAAGGCTTAACAAGACGTTATACACAATACATATATATATACATATAGATATATGTTCCATAGCGCTTAGATTCATTGTCCTGCACTCGGCTCCTCCTTCATCCTTCATTCCGAGAGATGTTCACTGAAAAGTAGCCACTGCAGGGGTGAGCTTTTACATGTAAAATGACAATCAAAGACTCAGTATCAATGTTAGTACGCACACTTACTTTCACTCAGTCACATTCAGATTGAACTAAGGCTATGCAATTTAGAATAACGTCCATAACATGCATACTACATAAAGTTCATCTTTACTCTCACATACACATGCATCCACGCACTCGGAAGTCATTCATAACACCTAATACATGCTATGCATACTATCCTAATCAACCTCATATCTACATGCATGCTTGCGGATCCGACTCGAGTGATGACTTTCAGTTACAGTTCCCCCTTTTTCTGGCCTCTCGTCCATTAGCTCTTCCCGTGTGGTACTGGCCTCCCATTGGCGTCTCGAGACTCCTCTCTAGCTCCTACGGCTACCACGAGTTCTCTCAGGATCTAGCCAGGGTCTGTAGCTGGAAGTCATTCTCTCAGGGCTCATGACCTTCCACGGGTCACCCCACTTTTACATATGCAGCTAATGCGCTTACTAGCGAGCGTCATCACACAACTGATACCCCTTCGCGACCATCAAGTAGGAACAGATTCAGCACAGTCTTTATATTTGCTTTATCAGTCACACCAACATGTACAACAATCGGACATTCAAAGTAATAGCATCTGACAAATCAACTAACGAGCACACATTCATATTCTCACAGTGTTAACAAAATAGAACCATGCATTTCATTCATCATTATCAAGGCTAACAGACTACATTACCACCATCTTGTTTACATGCAATTGCTGTATAACCACTGTAATACACACAGAATTCAGAATCATCAATCATGCATAAGATCCAGTCGTCATAAACACATGCACACACTCAAGCAGTACAGTCATCCAGTACCGTTCGTGGACTATACATTTGACATGCAGGCGCCCCCTACCTACAGAAGGAACTCAAGAAGCTTTTCCGCCCTCGACGTTGGGTCTGACGGCCTTCTTCCGATTCGTTCAGCCTTCCCTCGCTCCATCGTACTTTGTACTCGGTTCGGGAGTGGAGCGTTGTTCTCCCTCTGCTCCAACGATCGTCCTTCACCAGTTGGAGGGGCTCTGACCTTCCTCCAGCACCGTCATCATGATCTCTGGGAACGAAGGGCAAGCACAGAGAAAAGAGGATGGAGGCGAAGAAGAAAAGAGAGGATGAACTAGTGGGAGAAGATGGGTATCCACGGTGATACAGGGTATGCATATATACGCATGCGAAGAAAAGGAAGTGGGATGGGAAGTTGTGAGTCGCAGTCCACTCACACACCCTCGCCAATCACAAACAGCCACCTTTCACCAACTAAGCCTAATTAACTTGTCATTACTTCTTAAGCTATGTTGATTATAATTAACAGTTAATTCCCTACTTGCATTAAAATTCTTAACGTTTTATTTTTATTCGGTATATAACTTCGAAATTGGGATGTTACAGTTCTCCCCCTCTCAAAAGAATTTCGTCCTCAAAATTCAGTCGGCCACTCACCTTGGTTAAACAATGCGGGGTACTGCTGCCTCATGGCGTCCTCGCGTTCCCAGGTACAAGAGGTAGTCTTGCCTTGCTGCCACTCCACTTCAACTAGTTGTACGTCTTTGCTCCTCAAACGCTTTACCGAGCGGTCCACGATTCTGATCGGTGTAGTTACTGTGGTCAGGTCTTCCTTGATTTCCACTTCATCATTAGGCATTGTGTGGCTGGGGTCATATAGATACTTCCTTAGTTGAGACACATGAAACACATTGTGCAATCGGGATAAGTGGGTCGGCAGTGCTATACGATACGCCATGGAGCCGACTCGTTCCAACACCTCATAAGGCCCAACATATCGAGGGCTCAACTTCCCACTCTTCAAGGCTCGCCCGACTCCTTTACTCGGTGAGGTCCTTAAAAATACCTTGTCTCCGAATGAAAATTCTAATGGTCTGGTGCGTTTATCATGGTAGCTCTTCTGCCTGTCTTGAGACGCCTTCATCCGTTCCCTTATCACTCAGATCTGTTTTGATGTTTGCTTTACAACCTCTGGTCCCAATAGCAGACTCTCACCCGTTTCCGACCAGCAAAGTGGGGTTCGGCACCTTCGACCATACAATGCCTCGTAGGGTGCCATACCAATACTGTTGTGATGGCTGTTATTGTATGTAAACTCAATCAAGGGAAGGTACTGTTCCCAATCTCCACCGTGCTCCAACACACACGCCCTTAGCATGTCCTCCAGGCTTTGAATCGTTCACTCGGATTGTCCATCCGATTGGGGGTGGTAAGCAGAACTAAGCCAAAGTTTTGTGCCCATTCCCTGGTGCAGGCTGGTCCAAAATCGGGATGTGAACCTAGGATCCCTATCTGACACGATGGAAGTCGGTACACCATGCAGTCAGACAATTTCTTGAATGTAAATCAGTGCTAACCGATGCATCGGGTACTTCATGTTCACAGGCAAGAAGTGTGCACTCTTCGTTAGTCGGTCAATAATGACCCAGATTGCATCATGCCCCGCTCGGTTTTTGGGCAATCCCATGACAAAGTCCATAGCAATTGAGTCCCATTTCCATACGGGGATCTCCAGGGGCTGCAATGCACCATACGGTTTCTGGTGCTCGACCTTCGACTTTTGACAGATGATACACCGAGCCACGTACTCTGCCACATCCTTCTTTAGTTCGGGCCACCAGAACTGTGCTCTCAGATTGTGGTACATCTTCGTGGTACCTGGGTGAATACTTAACAAGCTCTTGTGAGCCTCATCAAGCACCATTCTCCTCAATTCTCCTCCACCCGGTACGTATATTCTGTTCCTTACTCGGAAGATTCTATCCGATCCCTCGGTCAAGGACAAATCCTTACCTTTGGTCTGAGTCTCCTTCATCTCGGCCAAGTATGAATCCGACTGCTGCTGCTCGAACATGGATTTCAAGAAGTCATTGACAATCCTCAGCGTGCCGATCGTCATTTTCCGAGAGGAAGGGATGTCAACATGTAAGTTCATGTCTCGGAACTGTTCCAATAGTTCTACCTCCTTCACCATCATTACTGCCACATGAAGAGATTTCCGACTCAATGCGTCGGCAACAACGTTTGCCTTGCCCGAGTGGTACTTTAGCTCGAAGTCGTAATCCTTTAGAAATTCCATCCATCTCCTCTGTCTCATGTTTAGCTCCTTCTAGTCGAATAAGTATTTGAGGCTCTTGTGATCACTGTATCCTTCAAATCTGGACCCGAACAAATAATGCCTCCAGATTTTTAACGCGAACACCACAGCTGCCAACTCCAAGTCGTGGGTCGGATAATGCTGCTCATGAGGTCTCAATTGCCGAGAGGCATACGCTATCACTCGGTCCTTCTGCATTAATACGCATCCCAATCCGAGTCCTGATGCATCGCAATAGACCACGAAGCTCTTTTGCAAGTCAGGTAATGCCAACACTGGGGCAGTCGTCAACTTGTCCTTCAGTTCTCGGAAACTGCTCTCACACTCGGAACTCCACACGAAGGGAATGTTTTTCCGGGTCAATTTGGTTAGTGGCAAGGCCAACTTGGAAAAACCCTCAATGAACCTTCTATAATAACCTGCCAGGCCCATAAAGCTCCTTATTTCCGAGACCGACTTGGGTTTCTCCCATGCCATTATGGCTGTCACCTTCGAAGGGTCCACCGAGACACCTTGCTCGAAAATCACATGTCCGAGGAAGTGGATCTTATCCATCCAGAATTCGCACTTTGAAAGCTTCACAAACAACTGTTTCTCCTTTAACACTTGAAGTACCGCTCGGAGGTGTTCTCCATGCTCCTCAGGGGTCTTGGAGTAGACTAGGATGTCATCTATGAAGACTACTACAAATTAGTCTAAATACGGGTGGAATATGCTGTTCATGTAATTCATGAAAACAGCAGGGGCGTTTGTTACATCGAACGGCATCACTACATACTCGTAGTGACCATACCGAGTCCTAAAGGCAGTCTTTGGGATATCCGAGTCCTTCACTCGGATTTGGTGGTATCCCGATCGGAGGTCGATTTTTGAGAAGACTGCGGCTCCACGCAGTTGGTCGATCAAGTCATCAATTCTGGGCAACGGGTACCGATTCTTAATCGTGAGTTTGTTTAGCTGTCGGTAGTCTATACAAAGTCTCATGCTGCCATCCTTCTTCTTCACAAGCAGCACAGGTGCACCCCATGCTGATACACTCGGCCTAATGAATTGTTTTCCGAGTAACTCATCTACTTGCTTCTTCAGCTCGGCCAATTCAGTTGGGGACATTCTATAAGGTGCACTGGAGACTGGCTCGGCTCCAGGGATCAAGTCTATAGAGAATTCAACTTCCCTATTGGGAGGGACACTTGGTACGTCCTCGGGAAACACTTCTGGGAATTCACAAACAGTCGGAATTTCATCCACTCGGGTTTTACCTTCACCCTCGGTTAAACAAAGCATCATGAACAGTTGAGCTATACCTTGTGTCATGTCGTCCTCATTGTGCTGCTTCGGGAAGATTATCCTTTGGTTTCTACAATCCACTAACACCTTGTTGGCTGAAAGCCAATCTATGCCGAGTACGACATCAAGGCCCTTCAAAGGCACGCACACGAGATCGAAGGTAAAACTCCGATCGTCCAACACAAACGTTACGCCTTTACACATTGTTGATGTCAACACCTTAGGGCCAGTCAGGTTGGTCACCTCCAAAATCCGATCCATATCCAGAGTCGGTAATTGCAGTCGTCTCACACACTCATCAGCTACGAAGGAGTGGGTGGCTCCAGAGTCAAAAATTACATTAAGTGTATATTTACCGAGTAGGCACTTACTTTGAACTAAGTCATTCGCCTGTGCGGCTTCCTCAGCACTGATTGCGTAAACTCTCCCAGCAGCTGGTTGGTCGGTGTTCCTCCTCCTGTTATTTGGGGCAAACATCATATTTCCCCTGGCTCTGTTGCCTCCGTTCCGCAAGCTTTGACCATCGTCCTTACTGCTCCTCACCTGGAATCCTCCCTGACGTACATTGGCACTTGTTTGACAGAGTTGGGGGCAGTTAGGGTGAATGTGCCCCTTCTCCTGGCAGTGGAAACACCCGACATTTGCACCATCGCAATTCTGAGCGAAGTGGTCGCCACCACATTTAAAGCACCCGCCATGTTTTGGTCGTCTATTCCTCTGTCCCCCTCGGTCACTGCGATCTTGATATCTAGTAAAGGGTCCATTTTTTCCCACGTTCCCTGGCCTCTTGAACCGTGACTGCTGAGGCCTCAAGTACTGGTTGGTTCTGTTGCTCTGGCCCGAGTGGGCCTTGTCATCTTCTTCAAGTATTCTACATTTGTTCACCAATACAGGGAAACTCCGGATCTCTTGATATCTGCAGGCTCTCTTAATATCTGATCTCAATCCATTTTCAAATTTAAGGCACTTGGAGCTCTCCGTCCCGGGTTGTTGGAAGGGTGGGTAGAATAGACACAATTCTTCGAATCTAGTTGCATACTCTTCCACAGTCATGGAGCCTTGCTTCAACTCCATAAACTCCAACTCCTTTCGACTCCTTACTGTGTCGGGGAAATACTTCTCTAAGAAGCATGTTTTGAAATCGTTCCATGTCAGCTGAGCATCATCATCATGGAATCAGTTTCTGGCTATCTTCCACCAGTTCTCTACTTCATCTCGTAGCATATACACTGCACATTCCACCTTTTGGGCCTCAGAACAACGGAGACCCCCCAAAAATCCTTTCCAGCTCCTGAGTCCATTTAAAAGCTGCCTCCGGGTTATGTCCTCCCTGAAATTCACTCGGCTTCCTCTTCAGGAAGCGGTCCAGCATGTGGCCATCCTCAGTTCGAGTCTGGCCCTGCCTCTCAAACACGTCCGCAAAGCGTTGGAATGCTGTGGCTATAGCCTCCATGCTTTGGCGATGCGCCATCCCTTATCTTGAAATTAACATTCAAGGATAAGTATACCGAGCCACTCATTACCATTCGGATTTCAGCCTAATGTTCAATGACTTAGCACATCATACTATCTCTATATGTTATACAATCAATCGGACCAGGAGGGGAAACAACCTCCTATCCACAAGTCAATATCAATCAGGTTCAACTAATATCAAGGTCATGATGACCACTCAGTCAGAAAGCACACAACCGCTTACACTCGGTAAGCATACCTTGGCCTTGGACCTTTCGGCCCGCTCTGATACCAAATCTGACATCCTAATTTTAGGGGGGAAAATTTTTCGCGAATTAATTAGAAAATAACCTGGATCCATAATAAAAACACTCCCATATATGGAGATATGAGAGCTGGTCCTATGGCCAAAAAGAAAAGAAAAGAAAGGCTAGGGAATTAAGACCATTCACACGGAAGCACCAACAGCGCCTGAGTGAACCACCATACAGCGTACACTCGCTCAAGCGGAACACACATCCGCCTGAGCGAGACGCCCAACTCGCTCGGCGAGCACATAGTCGCTTGAGCAATATCACAACAAACGCCTTCCAGCAATACACATTCGCTGGAGCGAGTCCTCCATTCGCTGAAGCGAGGAGCCTCACTCGGCTGGACCACCACTCGGCATCGAGACATCCATACACTCGGTAAACGACCAAGTCCACTCGGAATTCATTCCTAAGGTAACTCGGTATAAGGGGCTCCAACACTCGGGAGATGACCCCAACACAACTACATTCTATAACATAGTGTCTTATATTTATCCACCAAGGTACACACCAGATCCACCCGGTAAATGAGGGTTATTCCACTCGGATTCTATAAACTCTCAGTCGGAATATTTCCTACTCGGAACTTATACATGTTTTCGCTCGGAATCAGTTAAGCCTATGCGCTCGGGAATCTTTCCACTAAGTTACTCATCAGAATGACATCGAAGGGAACTTCCTTAAGAATTCGCCTAAGTGCTCTTCTCTCGGAGGGAACCCATACCCATGAATCCCATTCGAATTTTATATATTTTACTCGGAATCACCTAGACTTATCTTCGCTCGGAGATGATCACTCGGAAATCATTGCTTATCCTCTACTCAGAAAAGCTTCGCAACTGTCACTCACGGAATTCGCATCAACTCCTACTCCAGGCTATGCGACCTCAATCACTCGGAGAACGATGGCTAACTCACTCGGACCTTACGTCCTTTACTCGGGCTATAAATATCTTATGCTTATGATCCATTCCATTCCCAACCCTCTACAATAACTCCACTCTCGGAAGAGAATCGCCCAAGGTTCTCACTCGGAAGTACAAGCTCTTCATCACTCGGAATTACCTGAAGTTTTCACTCGGAATAACTTGTTATTTCACTTTTCCCCATTCAACCACTTAGCTCCATTTCTACCCATCGGCACGCTAGCTTCCTACGCTGGGAAAGCATACTTATACATCCCTATTTATAGCTCGGACTTCACCTACAGCATAAAATAAACACATAATATATATATATATAGAGGAGTATTCAATAGTTACAAATGCATTAACATATCCCTTTAACCCAAAAGTATTCAAATCCTGATATGAAGACTAGAACCAAAATACAAGCCGGCCAAGGCTTAACAAGACGTTATACACAATACATATATATATATACATATAGATATATGTTCCATAGCGCTCGGATTCATTGTCCTGCACTCGGCTCCTCCTTCATCCTTCATTCCAAGAGATGTTCACTGAAAAGTAGCCACTGCAGGGGTGAGCTTTTACATGTAAAATGACAATCAAAGACTCGGTATCAATGTTAGTACGCACACTTACTTTCACTCAGTCACATTCAGAACGAACTAAGGCTATGCAATTTAGAACAACGTCCATAACATGCATACTACATAAAGTTCATCTTTACTCTCACATACACATGCATCCACGCACTCGGAAGTCATTCATAACACCCAACACATGCTATGCGTACTATCCTAATCAACCTCATATCTACATGCATGCTCGCGGATCCGACTCGAGTGATGACTTTCAGTTACAGTTCCCCCTTTTTCTAGCCTCTCGTCCATTAGCTCTTCCCGTGTGGTACCGGCCTCCCATTGGCGTCTCGAGACTCCTCTCTAGCTCCTACGGCTACCACGAGCTCTCTCAGGATCTAGCCAGGGTCTGTAGCTGGAAGTCATTCTCTCAGGGCTCATGACCTTCCATGGGTCACCCCACTTTTACATATGCAGCTAATGCGTTTACTAGCGAGCGTCATCACACAACTGATACCCCTTCATGACCATCAAGTAGGAATAGATTCAACACAGTCTTTATATTTGCTTTATCAGTCATACCAACATGTACAACAATCGGACATTCAAAGTAATAGCATCTGACAAATCAACTAACGAGCACACATTCATATTCTCACAGTGTTAACAAAATAGAACCATGCATTTCATTCGTCATTATCAAGGCTAACAGACTACATTACCACCATCTTGTTTACATGCAATTGCTGTATAACCACTGTAATACACACAGAATTCAGAATCATCAATCATGCATAAGATCCAGTCGTCATAAACACATGCACACACTCAAGCAGTACAGTCATTCGGTATCGTTTGTGGACCATGCATTTGACATGCAAGCGCCCCCTACCTACAGAAGGAACTCAAGAAGCTTTTCCGCCCTCGATGTTGGGTCTGACGGCCTTCTTTCGATTCGTTCAGCCTTCCCTCGCTCCGTCGTACTTTGTACTCGGTTCGGGAGTGGAGCGTTGTTCTCCCTCTGCTCCAACGATCGTCCTTCACCAGTTGGAGGGGCTCTGACCTTCCTCTAGCACCGTCGTCATGATCTCCGGGAACGAAGGGCAAGCACAGAGAAAAGAGGATAGAGGCGAAGAAGAAAAGAGAGGATGAAATAGTGGGAAAAGATGGGTATCCACGGTGATACAGGGTATGCATATATACGCATGCAAAGAAAAGGAAGTGGGATGGGAAGTTGTGAGTCGCAGTCCACTCACACAACCTCGCCAATCACAAACAGCCACCTTTCACCAACTAAGCCTAATTAACTTGTCATTACTTCTTAAGCCATGTTGATTATAATTAACAGTTAATTCCCTACTTGCATTCAAATTCTTAACGTTTTATTTTCGTTCGGTATATAACTTTGAAATTGGGATGTTACACATGGGGTACTCTCTTTTCATAACCCCGTAAGGCTTTCTTCGTGATCGCAACCACGTTTCATTCATTTCACATTGGTTTTCCGCCACGCATGGGGTACTCCCTTCATAGAATCCCGTAGTATCAATTTCATTTCAATGCACTGGTGATTGCAACCACCTTTATCATATCAATCTGTCATGTGATCGTAACCACAGACTCATTCCCCCATGCATAGGGTACTCAATCTCATAGAATCCCACAAGATCTTTATCATTTCGGTGTACTCCTGATCACAACCATGTTCATCATTCTTAGCATACTGGTGATCACAACCACCTTTACTCATTCACATATTGGTTTCCCGCCATGCAACGGGTACTCCCTCCATATAGTCCCATAAGACCATTCACTGTGGTCGCAACCATATAATCAATGCTACAATATGCCATGAATGCAAAAATGTAATAATGCATATGCCAAATCTTAACCTCACAAGGATTCCTCGCCCTTTCACTTAGGGGTATATTATATATTTAGTTTTGTCATCATTGGCATGCAATTAATCACAAGGCCCCTCAAGGCACAACATTCACATTTTTATAAATCCACACATGGCAATCATAGCATATCAATCATCATAGCATTAATCCACGCATGGAAACCAACAAGGTATTTCAAAACATACATTCAGCAATCACCATTTCATCTCATACATACAAGTCAATACTTGCATTAATCATAATGGCATGACACTCATCAATAATAGCAAACACTACTTATTCAAGGGCATGTTCAACAACAACGTCCCTTTTTATTCAACATTATCATTTATCATTCAATATATGTGGCACCATCCACTTTTAATCATCATCAACATCATATTAAAGTCATTGATTTACACAAACCATTACCATTCAATTGTTCCCTCATCAATTTCATTATCATACAAGGTGTCATATAACCATAACATTTGCTTTTCATTATCCATTATTATATCACATCAATAGTGGTGGACATTCATGTTTTCATAACATGATTTAGGTATATACTTTTTTTCTCAATATATGAGATCATCATCAACACCACCAAGACACACCACAAATCACATACCCCTAATACTATCTCTTATTTTTACATAATAAAAAGGGTTTTAGGTAATAATGAGCCAATGACAAATTTCAACATAGAGACATGAGAAAGGTTTACTTTTAGTCTCAAAAATAGAGGGACATGTCATAAATATCACCTATTAGTCCCAATTTGGCAATCATAAAAAGTTGGGTTCAAAACCCTCTTAAACTTGAGTTTTACAATGTAGTGGGTCTGGTATTTTACGCCTCATGACAGTTAGAAAACTTCAATTAAGGTAAGAATAATTTTCTCACCTCCGTAACATAATTATCTATAACTTACATGAAGAAGTCGGAGGCTAAAAATGCAATTAAGATGCCCAAACGGTCTAAAAATAGCAAAGGAATTACAACAATTAGGAAAACAGCCTAACAGTGGCCATAATAGGGCCATGAATCGATTCAGCCCTTGCATGAATCAATTCTTGCATCCTAAAAGCCCCAAAATTTACAAATAGAGAGTGGTGAATTGATTCACACCCTCATTAATTGACTCATACGTGCCTGAGGCCAAAACAGTGGAAATAGAGGGCCTTGAATCGATTCAAACCCTGTATAAGTCGATTCAAGCATTGGAAAATTGAGGAACAGTAAATCCAGTGAGTCTTGAATCGATTCAAGCCTTTGTATGAATTGATTCAAGCCTATCTAGTATTCTCTGAATCAATTCAAACACTGTTTTGAGCCGATTCATGACAGCACAGACCCCTTTTTATGTAGAAAAGGCCATATTTTTGAACTTCTAATCCCCCTAACTTTTTGATACGAATTCCAATGTCCACCAAATTTTAACACCAACTTATATACATTATTTGTGACGTGTGGCCACCGACCATACTCAAAAATTTTGAAAAATGAGGGACTTATGTGTATAAATGCGTTGTACCCATTTTGAGACACTTTTGTGCAACTCAGGGGCCTATTCTCAATGGAATTGGCCCATTGCAATTCCTACAAGTCATAAACTACATATATGGGCTATTGGAACTATCACATGCCATAAAAATCACATTAAACTCAATTTGACTGTATGAGTTTCTCAACTATATATTATCTTTCAATCTTATCACCAATGCCATCACAATGGCTATCACATTCAATACCAAGCATCCACATAATTTCTAAATTCATAAACATATACTTCATCCCCTCAAGGATGGTTCATCAACAACACATAATTCCAATCAAAGGGATAGCTAAACATTCATCATCATATCATGTATATATATATCCTCTTCAAAAGCCAATAATTTTTCGTTCACTTCACTCATTAAATACCATTTATCATATCATTTTCATATAAACATGGCAAGGAAAGCATGAGTATCATGATATACATAAATCACTAATTATTCTACTCATGCATTTGGAATGTAAACTCCTCTCCTACCTCGAGAGAAGAACCATAATTCAAATGCTCCAATCGTTTCACCATGTCGTCCGAATTATAATCTCCACATCACACATATGCATTCATACAATCGATAAGCCATCCCAAGGCATCATCATAATTTCAAACAATGTAAAAATATCTTAAGGCTTAATATCAAGTCCTATATTTACTAAGACACCAATTCATACCACTGTGTTAGGTTTCGGGAATTCCTTTCCCAAAACCATGATTCTCTAGATCTAAAAAGGTTAACCATACCCAATTACAACAACATCACATTCATCCCTCATCTAAAATGCCTCCCATATTACCCCAATCATTCAAATGCCATCACAATCATTATGACCTTAATGTTCACATTCATTCTTACACATTTTATAACAACACCTATTTATAGGTTTCACCATTAATGGCCTTTTACCATTTTCACTATCATTTTTCATCATACAAATCATCATCCTCATTATTCAAGTCTCTCCTAACTTTATCTCAACTTTTAACACACTAATAACTTAGAGCCATTACTCTATTTTCTTGATTTCTTAATCCCTCAACATCAATAATCAATATTACCCATTCAAAAACTCATTCTCATATATAAAATCATTCCAATATAAATAAGTCACAATTTTCTCATCAATTTCCCAAAGCCCTAAAATCCTAATTTCTAGGGTTTTCATCAAAATCCACCATCATTAACTCTAACCATTTATATGCATCATTTCAAACATCCATAGGCTAATAACATTATATTCCAATCATTATCAACAACAATAATGAATTCCCAAGGATTATGCAAGCTAGGGTTTTACTTCTACATACCTCCATTCATTAAAACAACATCTAGCCTCACATTACGATACCTCAATAACTCAAAAACCATAAACAAAAGCCATGGGTGTTCAAAAATCATACCTCTTTCTCCTAGCTCAATGCCAAACACGAAAATGATGGACAAGAGGAGAGGAAAGGAGCTTCAATCAACATCATCTCCTCAAGGTCCATGGTGCAAGGAAAATGGGGAGGGAAGGAGGGCACACCACATTTAAGTTTTTAGAGGAGAAGAAGGAGAAGAAGGAGAAAAGATAATGAGGGAAGAAGAGAAAAGAGAATAAGATCATAGACTAAGGGAGAGGGAGCCAACGTGAAAATGAGAAGGGAAAAGAGTTTGGCAATTAAAATTTTACCCCTTTCATTAAAAGCTTTCCGTTTTATAATAAACAAGATCTCAGTTCGGGATCAATACTCTATCCAAAAATTATTCCGAAGACATATTTGGATTCCCAATAATATTCCTAACAGCCCTGACCAATGGCAGCTCAACCGGAGATACTTGGTCCGACACCTATATTTTAACCAGGTGAAATTTTAGCTTCTTAAATCTCAATAAATTATAAATCTCAATAATAAATCCTAATTTAATTATTTCCAAATTGTTGGGACATAAATCAACTCATATATAATTATTTATTATTTATTCTCCTCAATTAATCATTTTTATAAATTTCAGGATGTTACATGACGCGACCATGCCTTAGGCCCAATTAGGATATTGTGACAAAAGGAACAAACATATAGAATAATTATCACTTATCGGTTATGTTGATATTAAATAATAATCGTACATAATGAGGCATTCCTAGATGTCGCTCTTATTTTATATTAATAATAAAATAATTTATTATTGATATGACCAAGTATTTTACCTTTAGGGTCACACACATAGAGTAAGCCTATCAAAAAATGTTTTATTTTATTTTAGTTGGACTAAAATAAAGCTATTGGGTCTAACTCATTTAGAATGAGTAAGGAGCCAACTCTTTAGAGAGAATAAATTAGGTTAAACCTAAGCCTATAAATAGAGCATAAGATGCTCATAGGCGGTTCACCCAAAAAAGACACAAATACGCAAAAGTTGCAAGAGCTACACGCTGTCAAACTAGTAGTTGGCAGGTGTAGCGATTCTGGTGGGAGTGCTCGTGTGGACTCCTAAAGGGCGAGGCTCAAACTGCTTCGATTTTTTTCTACAAGAGGTAATCCTAAAACGCAAATTTTATTTTTTATTGTTTGTCTTATGCTTTGAAACACGTCGCTTTGCAAATCCTATAGGAATCCTTGTTTTTCCCATTGCAAATACCTAGAGGGATTCCCTAACAGTGGGTATATAGTTATGTGTGATAACTTGAGTTTGAATGACAAGATACATGTGTATGTGGTTGCATTTGATTGGTTAGACTTGAATTATGAGTTTATTTGGCGTATATTGGTGAAGTTAATGAATAATGATGAATTAATGTATATGTATTGAGGTGATATGTTTAAAGGTCTGATCTGTGTGGCCGGCCCAGGTGATTATTGAAACATCCTAAATTTAGAATGAAAACAACCCGGAACAAAAGCAATTTTTCGAAATTGAATAAACCAAATAGACCATAAAGCAACCGGGTAACAAAAGAAATAAGAGAAGGGAAGGCAAGAGAAAATAAAACCGATTCGAGAGGGCATACAGTGGAAGAAGGAAACACTTAGCGAAGCCCAAAACCAGCAATTCACTCGGTTAAGCGAGAACCCATACACTTGAGCGAAGCAGCTCCAATCGCTCGGGCGAGGCATGAATCGCTTAAGCGGTGACAACACAAGGTCTTCCCAAGTCCACACTCGCTGGAGCGAGTACCTTGATCGCTGGGGCGAGAAGCCACACTCGGCTATCCAGACGATCGGAATTCAGAGTTATCCTTCAACTCATTCATTCGGAAAATGATAGCTAACTCACTCGGCACGCCATAACCTATTCGCTCGGATTATTTATATCGTCCGCTCAGAATTCATCAAAGGGATTTCTCTCAGAATGCTTATGAGTAGCCCTTACTCGGAAAGAGCCCAACACGAGTCACCAGCATACAACACAGGTCTATACACAATCATACACTCGGAATATCCATTATCTTAACATTATAAATATATATATATATATATATATTCACCAATACTTACAATTCCATACAAGTAACCCATATCTATAATTCTCCTAATCAATCTTTATAAACAAATATGCTTACTCGTCATTTTACATAAGAGCCGGCCAAGGCTACACTGACTAAACATAATGAATACAATATAAGCACTCCACAATCGGGGTACACCACACTCGGACTTGAGGCCCTGTCAGCACTTCCGAGCCCGATCTGCACATACTGAAAAATGGTGTAGGGGTGAGCTTTCACATATACAATGACAGCTATTGGCTCGGCTTAGCATACATATTCCCTTTCAACATACTCTATCTATCTGCAACAATACTAGCATTCACTAACATTTAATAAAGCATCTACACAAATCACTAGTCGGATTACTCAAGTCATTCATGGTCATCTAACTCCTACTATTCATAACAACATACCCCTTAATAATAACATCAATAATACTTAGCCTCAGCGTCAAACACACACACAAATCCAGTCGGAATTCCTTAATAGCATTCACAGATTTTAAGGAGTGTGTTGCTCTCGTCAATGATGCACCTACCTATATGCATGCAGATCCGACTTAACAATAACTCTCAGTTACAGATCCCTTTTCTGGCCCCTCATCTGATAACCCTTACCGTGTGGTACCGGTCTCCCATGGACGTCTCGAGACTTAACTCTAGCTCCCACGGCTACCACGGGTCCTCTCAGAATCTAGCCAAGGGTCTGTAGCTGGAAATCATCTCATTGGGTTCCTGACCTTCCACAGGTCACCCTCTATTCATAAATTCAACCTCATGCATGTCACGGTAGTCATCCACACTCAGCAAGTTTATCTTAAGCAATTCATATCGTATCCACCCGGAAGTCAACAATAGACCACACAATGTGCTTGACATTCTCATTACAATTAACATGCAATTCATACATTAACTCCACAACATCACCAATGTCATCATACATCTCTAGGACAGCCATAGTCATACACCACCCAGCTAATAATTATCATTCATTCGGACTCCACTCAGCGGCACGCACAATATATATATATATATATATATATATATATATCAAACAGCACATCCTGAACGCATGCATGTGGGTACGAAATAATCAACAGGACTCTACTAACACACATATACGATATCCAATGATCAACAGTCAAACACCTCACAGGGTCATCATAATCATAATCATACAAACACATAAGGTAATACGTTCACTCGGACCGTCCAGAAATTATGCATTTGACATGCAGAGCGCCCCCTACCTGGGATGAAGATTCCAAAGGCTCCAAGGGCTTGCAGCTCCAGTCGGTTTCTCCGCTCAGCCCATTCACTCGTTCTCAATGGAGCGACCCTACATCAGTCATCCACCATTACACCTGGCTTTGGAGGAACTCCGAGCCACTCCCACTCTTAAACGGTTCTGCATGCAAGATTAGCGGGGAGACCCAAGCCCCCAGGGCACCACATTGACCTTCTACTCGATCCAGTGGGGATTTCCAAGCTTCTGAGACGCCTAGTTCTCTGCTCGCTCTCTTGAGCAGCTCCAATCACACGTTGGTGAACGCTCCAACCTTCTTGAAGCTCTTCGTGGTGTAGATCTTCACTGAGACTCGGCAGCCTCGAGCAAGGAGAGGGAGAAAGAGGGAAATCGACGGAGGAGCCATGCGGAAGAAGACTGGTTGCATGCAGAGGGAATGCACACCCTCACCCTCTTTGGCTCGTCGAGTCAAGAAGGAGGACTCTGATCCTCAGCCTCCATGGTTACGAGCTCACGGTGTAGAGAGCAGAGAAGAAAGAAGAAGAAAAGGAGAATGAAGAGCGAAGAAGAAAGGAAGAAGAGAGGACAGAAAGAAGAGAAGTCTGAAAGGGAAAAATGAATGATAGGGTGGCCCAGTAGCCCATATACGCATGCACGGAGAGAAGGGAAGTGGGGTGGGAAAGCGTGAAGCAGTACACCAATCACAATCAGCCAGCAATTATTAATTAATCACTCTTAACCAGTCATTATTTCTTAAGTTGAGTTAATTAAGTTAATTATAATTATTAAATAATTTTCCCACCTTGCAATTATTATTTCAATGATTTATTTTCATTTGGCAATTAATTATTAAATCGGGATGTTACAATTATTGATTATAAATAAATAAACATGTGATTTAAGATATGTTTATGTGACTATGTGGTATGGGATGATGGACGATATGTTTTGTCCCTCATTTTTGGCTCCTATGGTCATTTGAGATCCAGTTGAGCTACCCAGCGATCAAGTAGGACCCAGTGGTTGAGGTGGAGAGCCAAGTCGAGCTTAGTGGACCAAGTCAGGTTCATGGGGTGTCAAGTCAGACCCCAAGTTGAAGGTCAATCCTTTAGTATCCGGATACTAGGCGTCATGTTGTATGATGAGAGTCAGTGATGTTTTATTGGTGTGACTGTGATGATGTATAAACTAGTGATTGGAAAACTATTTGAGAATAAGACGTTCATGGTGGTTTGATATGATATGATACTCGTATGAGCTTGTAGGGGACTTGGGAAGTTAAGTAGTACAAATGGTAAAGCATTAATGTTGTTATTTTGGTATTTAATTTACCATTTTATATTAATTATGATTTTGTTTCCAAACACTCACCCTTGTTATGGTTTTTTCTTTTAGTAACTAGTGATAGGAAAGGTACAGATACCCTAGAGGGAAATGCCAAGTGAGGAGATGATGTCAAGAAACCTGTGGAAGTAGAAATTATATAATAGTGTAGTAGTATATTGCTTTAATGTGGACTTATGTGTGCTGGATTACATGATAACGAAACTTAGAGTTCTCCTAGACTGGAGATATTGATTGTGGTGTAATGATGAATATGTATGCATGGCATGGATACATTATGCGATTGTTTAGAATAGGCGGGTATCATCTTTGTGTATAACTTGCATGTTATGTGTGAATCTGAATGGATGTCAGAAATGATGATTGATATCTGACATTATGCATGTTCATGAAAATAGGTGGAGTCATGGGGAAATGGGAAATTGGATGGGTGATTTCATGATCTGGTGGCTTTAGGGACCCCCGGAAGGGACCAACAGGTTCCCTACATTACTTAGAACTCATGCATGAAGGCTTCACCAAATTGGAGTCCATTTGATAGGTTTTGTGTATTGAGTTACATTACCTTTGGTTTAAACGTATTTTCCACATATCTCCTACATAAATTAGAATTTGGGGAAACAGACTTCGCCAACAACCCTGAAATAATGAAAACATGTTGTTTATAAAATTCGGTGTCGATCGAAGCTCAATCGTAGAAGATAGATGTCTTAGAAACTCAAAATGAGGCAAAAGCTATGATTCCAACTTGAGTGAGAGTATTTTCACTCAAGCGAGAGGCTCCTTTTGTCATTTTGGGCATTTTGTGGGTTTTTCTCTTAAGCGAGGTACTTCAGTGAAATTCTGTGAGGATGTCGCTTAAGCGAGCATTACTTCGCGGCGAGTTAACCATATATTGTTACTAGACATATTTCGCTAAAACGAGTAGTGTCCTGCTTGGGAAAAGTGATGTTTTGATTCTGTGTGTTTCTCACTTAAGCGAGTGGAACCTCGCTTGAGCGAGGTCTGGATAGCTGCTCCCTACCCTTTTCTCGATTAATGATAGCCAACCGCAAGAGCACGGGGTATCAAAGTAATAAAAGAGATATCGTTCCCACAAAGATTATGCCTAAGTACTAGTTATAACAGTATTTCAATTATCTAGTGAATCGATTGAGATGAACTACTAGAATGATTATAAACAGTAAATTAGAGAATAGAAAAGTTAACGTCTTTATAAAAGAAAATCAAAGCAAGTTTGGGAAAGTCAATTAAAGGAAGGTCTTGGGATTTAAGGGTTCATATGAAAATACCAAAACTAAAGGTCAATTACCTATCCAATTATATGATTTCTGTTTCTAAGGTGGATACCCCTGATTTAATTAATACCTTTTTCTCGAAAGCCTATTAACGTGCCTAATTCCTAAAGAACCGTGTTCAATTCGTTAATTAAACCCCTTAAGTTTTATGGGAATCCAATTAATCCTCAAATGAGTTCGCTTACCATCGTAAAACAAAAACATAGGTTCAATTTATGTGTTTTCGAATAATATACCTATTCTCGTAGAGCATACAATTTGGAATCAACTACGCTTATCTCTAAGTCTTGTAGAAGCATTAAATACATAAATCAAATAGAAACATGAAATCATATCCTTTAAGGGTAAAGAACAATTAATTTAGATACATAAGCATATTACATCCTTTAATCCCAAGAATGAAAGTTTAGTGTGCCATAAAGATTGTCATCATTATGTCATACATAACCAAATCAAAGTCAAACATAAAAGGAATCAAAAGTGTAAACTAGGGTTCCAGAATTACAAATTAGTTCTCACTAGGATTGCAAACTCTTTCTCCCAAATCTACAGAATTGATCTCCCTTGATGAATTGATCCTGGATCTCCAATCAAAAATCTCCCAAAATATGCTTTAAAATCCTCCAAATAGTGCTTCCAAAGCTATCTCTAACTCCCCCCTAATTGGCCTATTAGAAACCCTAAAACTTAAGTGAATTAAGCCACGTAGGGGACAACCACGGCCAGTGGTGGATAACCAAGGCCAGTGGTTCGAGCCCTGATGCTTCTTAGCTTTAAATGCACAATTATTGGTGACACACAGAGCAAACCATGACCAGTGATGGGAAACCACAGCCAGTGGTTGCTTCTAACTTGTTCTTTTTTGCTTCAACAAGGCTCCTTGGTGTTCCCCAGTGCCCATGACAATTAGAAAAACACTTTCCGCAAATTCTGGCACTAGTGTAATCGATTATGCCTGTAATCGATTATGCTTCGTTTTCTTCAGTGTAACAGTCCTGGTAATCGGTTATGATTTTCCATATAATCGATTAGCTGGGAGACAGAGCTTGGGTAATCGATTGTACATGCCTTTATAATCAATTGTAACTGATACCTGATGTATTTATTTATCACACAGCATGGTAATCGATTATGATATAGGTGCAATCGATTATTAAACAAACAGAGACTTACTAATCGATTGTGACTTGGCTTGTAATTGATTAGTAACAACACAGAACCTTGGTAATCGATTGATGCAGCCTTGTAGTCGATTAGGAGTTATAATTGATACTTTCCATACAGTTTCTCAGTTTGGTAATCGATTAGCTAGCATAGTGTAATCGATTATATAACAAATAGAACCTTTACAATTGATTAGGCTTAATGTGCTAATCGATTATGTGATAGACAGAAGCTGTGTAATCAACTAAAGGTACCACTGTAATCAATTAGCCTTCGTGTTTTTGCAAGTCTGATGCTTGGACTGATGCTTGCCTCTTTGTCCTTAGTTTTTCTTTCCAGGTTCATACTTATAAATCTTACATTTTCATACTTCATCTCCTTGTTCATGATTCTTCAAGTGATTGCTTTATCATTATCAAAACCATATAACCTGAAATAATTATTCAAACACATTCTCCCCCTTTTTGATGATGACAAACAATGTTCATCTCATGAGGATGTTAGTCAAGGTAAAATTTTCTCCCCTTTTCTTAAGGAGTTTATGCATAAATTTTCTCGTAGTTTTGATTTTGGAACCAATTGTTAACCACTTGTTATTATAGAACCAATTAATCTTAGAACCAAGTTGTTAACCACTTGTTATTTAACCACTTGCTATTATTGTTATTATTAGATGAACACTAATTTTTCTCCCCCATTGTAATCATCAAAAACACATAATGTAAGTTAAAGTAGAGAGATAGATAAAATTCATTCATTTATTAGAGAAAAGTACATAATCAAAGTACAGGAAATTAATGCAGGATTGGAAACAATCATAACAAAACAAGAAAGATCTAATTATCCTAATTAAAGAAGTGCATTTCAGAGATTTTGTTGGAGAGTTCCTCATATCGCTGCTCCATAAGCTCAAAATATTGTTGCTCGGTCATTTGAAATTCTTGAAGGGTATTATCAATCCTTTCAAAATGTCGATCAAGATAGGCATAGAGGGAGGTAAACGGGTCAGCAGGAGTAGATGGTTCGCCTTGTGTTATGGGAGCAGTAGGATCAGCAACAGGTGAGGGAGGATTAACGAGATGATCTTCTTCAAATGGACTGCTTCCATGAATCCTATCACTCTTGAAGATCTATCTTCCTCCAACATTGACCATTCCCATTTTGGTGAGATGGTGAGTGCCAATGCAAGCTTGTGCTGAGACTTTTTTTGGAAGTTCCTCGATAATGTCAACACCATAGGCTTTGAAGATTTTGGTGAGGATGATAGCATAGGGAAGTTTTTGTTGCTCCTTGGCCTTGAGCATATGAAGCTTGAGGAGTTGAATCTAATTTATCTCCTTTTGGTTGAGGATAGCCCACATCAAGAGTACATCATCTTCTTCCACAAGGGCGTAGTTGCCTCCACGAGGAACCAAAAGCTTAACCAGAAAGAAGTGAAGGATACAGTTGTTTAGAGTGACATGGCCTACCAATTTATGATTGCTAAGAGGACGGTTGGCCTTCCACAATGATTGACGAGCAGCAATGCCATTGAACTCCCACTCATCTTCCAGATGGCCACCAACAAATTCAGCATCGGAGAGGGGAAGTTGGGTAATCTCAACAAGTTGCTCACTGGTAATCCTCAGAGTCACATTTTTTACTCTAGCCTCAAGTACCCCATCAACCATTTTAAGAGTGCAAAAGAAAACTCTCATGAGGTCAGGGTAGTAGAATTCTTCTTTGAGAGTGAGAAAAGGAATGAGGTTTTAGTGGTGAAGGGATTAGGTGAAGGTGAAACTAGGATTATCAAAAACTCTAACATTGATGAAGTGAGAAGAGATGATATCCTTCTTTGAAAATTTCTTGATGAAGTTGGTGAGATCCCTAGGATTTGTGAAAAATCTTGAAAAGTCAAGAGGGTTATTGGTTTGGGCAATGGAGGACCTAGCTCTCTTAACATTCCTTGAGGAAGACATTGTGAGAAGAGAAGAAGAGAATGAAGGATTTTTGAGAATTTGGGAAGGTTTAGAGGAGAAGAGATTTAAGGTGTGAGATGAGAAGTGTGAGTAAAGGGGTATTTATAGGATTTAGGAGTGGAAAATAGGGTTTAGAAGACTGATTAGGATTGGGTGAAAGAGGAACACACAGATTATGCTCTCAAAATGGTGCTCCTGATACATTCGTAATCGATTACGAGGTGAGGGGTAATCGATTACGCTCCTTCAGAATTTGGAACGATAGGCTTTCTAATCGATTATACCTAGTGTGTAATCGATTGCGTTAAAAATAGAAACTTGGCAATCGATTAGGAAGAGTGGATAATCGATTATTTGGAAGACAGAACGTCAATAATCGATTTGTCCAAGAGACTAATCGATTGTATATAACACAGAAACTCACTAATCGACTATATGCAGCTATGTAATCGATTATGGGCAAGACAGAAAGATGCTAATCGATTAGATGAGGCCATGTAATCGATTATGACAGCCCCGAAATGCTTAAATCACATGTTTTTCAATCAAGAGGCATCAAAGACTTAATTTTCATGGAATAGAACATGCTTGTTTCATCAATCAAACATTATTCACTCATCAAACACATTATAAGTCAAAGGAGTCATCAATATCAATCAATATTAAACACAATTGGAAATGTCTAATATGCCTAATTCTCTTCTTATGTTAATGAATTGTTCCTTTGCAAGTGGTTTTATGAATATATCAGCTAATTACTTAGAGGTTTCAATATATTCAAGAACACAATCACCCTTTAACACATGATCTCTAATGAAATAGTGTCTTATCTCTATATGTTTGGTCCTTGAGTGCATGACAGGATTCTTTGCAATATTGATGGCACTAGTATTATCACATTTAAGAGGCACATGGTCTAATATAACACCAAAGTCAAGAAGTTGTTGCCTCATCCAAAGGATTTGAGCGCAGCAACTTCTAGCTGCAACATATTTTATCTCAGCTGTTGATAATGCAACACTTGTTTCTTACTATACCAAGAAACAAGAGAGCTACCAAGCAAATGACAGGTACCACTAGTGTTTTTCCTATCAAGTTTACACCCAGCAAAATCAGCATCAGAATATCCTATAAGAGTACATTTAACTCCTTTAGGATACCAAAGACCTACATTTAAAGTTCCAACAAGATATTTCATCATGTGTTTTACAGCACTTAGGTGAGATTCTTTTAGACATGCTTGATATCTTGCACATATGTAAACTGTAAACATTATATCTAGTCTACTTGCAGTGAGATAGAGTAAAGATCTAATCATACCTCGATATTTGGTAATTTCCACATCTTTACCTTTCTCATCTTTGTCCAAGTAGCATGATGTGCTCATAGGTGTAGCAATCTCGTTTGCCTTGTCCATGTTGAACTTCTTGAGCAACTCTTTGCAATATTTAGATTGACTAATAAATGTTCCTTCTCTTGTTTGCTTGATTTGTAGTTCAAGGAAGAATGTGAGTTCACCCATTATGGACATCTCAAATTCATCCTGCATCATCTTAGCGACCTCTTTGCAAAGTGATTCATTAGTGGCACCAAATATGATATCATCCACATATACTTGTACCAAAAGTATGTTATTCTTTTTGTGCTTTATGAATAATGTTGTATCAACTTTTCCTCTTTCAAAGTTATTTTCTAGAAGAAATTTGCTTAATCTTTCATACCAAGCTCTTGGAGCTTGTTTTAAACAATACAAAGCTTTTCTTACTTTGAAAACATGATTTGGAAATTGATAGTTTTCAAAACCAGGAGGTTGATCAACATATGACTCTTCTTGAATGTATCCATTCAAGAAGGCACTTTTAACATCCATTTGATATAACTTAAAGTCCTTACAACATGCAAAGGCCAATAATAACCTAATGGCTTCTAACCTAGCTACGGGAGCATACGTTTCTTCATAGTCAAGTCCTTCTTCTTGATTGTATCCTTTAGCTACTAGACTAGCTTTGTTTCTAGTTATTATTCCATTTTCATCAAGCTTATTTCTAAATACCCATTTTGTTCCTATTACTTGATGGTCATTGGGTTTTGGCACAAGTTCCCAAACTTCATTTCTTTCAAATTTATTCAATTCTTCTTGCATGGCCAACATCCAATGTTCATCAATAATAGCTTCATCAATGGTTCTAGGTTCAATTTGAGAAATAAATGCTAAGTTATTGCAAGTATTAAATAAGCATCGAGTACTTACACCTTTAGTGATATCACCTATTATGTTGTGCATGGGATGGTGTTTTGATGTGATCCATTCTTTTTGTTGGAGTTCCTCACTTTGGGTTGTATCTCCTTCTTGGTTACCTTCTTCTTTATCATGCAAGTTCAACTCTTGGAAGGTACCTACAAAATCATAAACTTCCTTTCTCGAAGTATTTTGGTTAAGTTCATTAAATTTGACATGTATAGATTCTTCAATTGTGCAAGTTCATTTGTTAAAGAGTCGATATGCTTTACTAGTTGATGAATAACCTAGAAATATTGTCTCATCAGATTTTGCATCAAATTTGCCAAGATTATCCTTTCCATTGTTTAAAACAAAGCATTTGTATCCAAACACATGAAAATAGGAAATATTTGGTTTTCTACCTTTGTAAAGTTCATAGGGGGTTTTCTTTAGTATAGGTCTAATCAAGGAATGATTCCTAATATGGCAAGCAGTATTTACCGCATTAGTCCAAAAATGTTTCACAACATTATTTTCATTTAGCATGGTCCTAGTAAGCTCCACCAAGGATATATTTTCCTTTCAACCCCTCCATTTTGTTGTGGAGTTCTAGGAGCTGAAAAATTGTGTTCTATGTCATGCTTATCATAAAACTTTTCAAAATCATGATTTTCAAATTCTCCCCATGATTGGTTCTAATGGATGCGATTTTCAAATTTTGTTCATTTTGAATAATCTTAGCAAGTTTCTTAAATGCTTGATATGCTTCATGTTTGTGAGTGAAAAATAATGTTGATGTTTACCTAGAACAATCGTCCATAATCACAAGACTATAGTAATTTCTACCAAAACTTTTGACCTTTGAAGGTCCAAACAAGTCCATGTGAAAAATTTGTAAAGGCCTTTGTGTTGAAACAATATTTTTTGCTTGAAAAGAAGCCTTTACTTGTTTTCCTTTTTGGCATGCATCATAAAATTTATTTTTAAATTTTAACTTTGGCAAGCCAATTACTAAATTTTTTGAAACAAGTTTGTTTAAATGGTCTATATGAATATGAGCAATTCTTCTATGCCATAGCCATGATTCATCTTCTTTAGTTATGAAGCATTGTACATCATTTGAAGCAAGACAATCAAGATTAATCATATAAATGTTATCAACTCTTTGACCAACAAATTTTATTTCCTTGTTTAGCTTATTTTCAATTATACAACAGTTTGATTTAAAAACAATTTCATAGCCTTTATCACATAATTGACTAATGCTAAGCAAGTTATGCTTAATCCCTCAACATATAATACATCATTTATAGAGGTTTAAGAGTTTTTACCAACATTTCCGATTCCTAGAATTCTTCCCTTCGTGTTGTCTCCATATGTAACACATCCTTTATTTCGTGGAGTAAATGATATAAACTTACTTTTATCTCCCGTCATGTGTTTAGAACACCCACTATCCAATTACTAATGGGTGTTACTTGCCTTGAAGCATACCTACAAAACAAAATTAGTTTAGAGAACTTGGTACCCATTTTATGTTGGGTCCTTTTTGGTTAGCTTGTGGTAATGTTCCTTTGGGAACCCACTGTAACGTCCCGGATTTTAAAGAAAATAAATTTATTGGGTAATGATAATTGATTGTTTATGGTCAAATAATTGTTTGTTTATAATTTCTTAAGCTTAAAATGATAATGTTAGAAGCCTTGCATGTGGATGGGTGTTGATTGTGTTGGTAAACCTAGAGTGAAACCCCCAAGCATAAATAGTGGAGGTGTGAGTTGGAATGTGATTTTATGTTATGGGATGAAAAGAGTTATAGTGACCATGATAATTAAAGGAGATTGATTGAGAGTATTGTTAAATGATTTTAGATGAAAAACCCTAAGTATGATAAATTGGGGATTTTGGCTAAATAGGTTGTCTTGATGATTTTTGGTACCTTAGAATGATTTAATACATGAAAATAAATTTTAAAGGATAAGGGTTGAATATTGGTGTTGATAAAATTGTGAACTAGGTAATAAGTTACAAATAATGATATATGCATGTATATAGGTATGATGATTTGAGGGATGAGTGCACATGAGTATATATGTGGTTATTGGAATTGACCTTGAGAATAAGTGCATAATTTCCATTGTTGTGTATTTGGTGGCCTTGAAAGGGGCCTTAGGCCATATATATATATATATACATATCACTTGGGAATTATGAATTCTTAGTGGCCTTAAATGAAGCTAGGATAGCTTATGTTGCTTATGGGTGAGAATGATGGCAAATGGATGACTTATATGAGGATTGGATGCTATATTGATGAGGGATGTAATATTGTGTTGTTGGGTATAGTTAACCCTTTGAAACTTAGAGAATCTTGGTTTTGGGAAAGGAATTCCCAAAGCCTAACATGAACATATGAATTCGGAGTTTAAGCAAGTCTAGGACTTGATAATGGGTTTTGAGAGATGGAGCCTTGTGATAGTATTAATAGCATATATATTTGTTGTGATAAGATTATGTTTCGGACAATGATGCGGAACGACTGAGGCAATCAGAGCGTTGAGATTACGGTTCTTCTTTCGAGGTAGGAGAGGAGTTTACATTTCAAATCGCATGAGCGAATTAATTGCTAATTATGTATATGTTGAACTCATGCAATGCCTTGCCATGAATGTCTTATATGATTGAGTTGCTGAAGTGATGAATGATGGCTTGGCTTATGTTGATTGTTATGAAAATATATGTATTTATATGATGTTAATGATAAGTGTTTGATGGTCCCTTGGTTGGACATAAATTAGATGATGGTGAAAATCTATGAATGGATGAACTATATAAATTGTATAGGATTATTTTGAAGCAATTGTGTAGAAAAACGAATGAGGGAGTGGTGTGGGGTGTAGTTAAAATCTTCCCCTCATAGATTAAATAAGTAAGAGTGATTGATGAGTTAGAATGAGAATTTCTGAGTATGAATGGTTAGAGCAAGTTTTATATGCCTTATGTGATGTGCATGATGTGTTGGTTGTAATTAAATTGGTTTAGAATGAGATTTTGTGTGTTGGGTTGGGAAAATTTACATTTCCCTACATAAGTTCTGATAATCTCGCTTAAGCGAGATGGATTCTCGGTCAAGCGAGAATCCCCTGGACCAGTATTATGGTTTCTGGCTCAATCTCGCTCAGGCGAGATGGTGTTCCGCTCAAGCGAGGTGCGTACAATGAGGCTGGTGAGATACTGGACGAATCTCGCTCAAGCGGGCGTGGCCACGCTTGAGCGAGCGTGATGGAAATGTGACACTGGGTGAGTCTCGCTTAAGCGAGTGATGAGGTGTATTGTATATCGCTCAAGCGAGCAAGCCTAGAATAGGTACTAGATAATTTTTGCTCAAGCGAGCATGAGTCGCTTAAGCGGGCGTGAGGGGTCTGATGTTGTGACTCTACTCGCTCAAGCGAGTGGCCATGTGGAAGGGAATCTCGCTCGAGCGAGTGAGCGTGGGGGCGCTACTGGAAGCATTTCGCTTACGCGAAAGGGGTCGCCCAAGCGAGATGGGTCTCGCTTGAGCGAGTTGCCCAGATTGAATTTTTACTTCATTTCCTTTGAATTGGGCTTATGTTAGACCCTTTTTCTCTACATTATATGATACTTGAGGAATGAATATGGGATATATGGACATGGTATGATAAAGTGAAGGTTAAAGACTTAATGATATGCTTGGGGATGAATTAACTATGATATGCTTACCACTAAGAGTGGGACATGATGGAATGATAAAGATAACTTGGTGGTGGGGTTATGAGAGATAACCTAGAATAATTTTAAGATTGATGAGTGAATGAATGGATGACTTAGTGATTGTTATATCTCAATGAATCGAAGATGACATCAGTATTACATGATGATGAATAAAGTTGTGGATCATTTCCTTGAGTAAAGGATGATCGTTAATATTGATTAATTGTTGTGTGCCATTGTGTGTGATACAAGCATGATCTTGTATGTGTGGTATGAAATATGATAATGAAAATATTATGAATGCCACACCAATATATATACATATATATGTATGCATGAGACAATGGTAATGAATAATGAGATGAAAACCCCGTGAATGAAAGTGTGGTAATATTGATGAATACCATGTAATGATGTGATGCCATTGTTGTTGACTACAAGTATTGTCTTGCATGTGTGATATGAAATATATATATGTATGAAAGATGTTAAATGAAATTCCACATACAAAACTTGAAAAGCAATGGTTAAAACCAACAATGATAAAATCCACTAAGGTGTATATGGTGGTGTTAGTGATTATTATGATGATGATTGATGAGTGGCATTTAGGATGCACAGAGTGAGAATGCATTTGATTTGCATTGCATTGCATCCATGGCATATCATAGCCGCCGATGTTGGAACGTTAGGGGAGTTCCCTCGGCCGACCCAGTGGGAGGGTGGCTCAATGCATGAGCAATATGTTGTTTCCCCTGTGACTCGGTGTGTAAGTCACGAAGCCGCCCATGTATTGCTACGGGGAGCTACATGTGGACGACCCTTGTGGGGGGTGGCTCTTGATGAACAGGTGACCCCGGTGGTCCATGGGATCACAGCCGCCATGATTTGAGATATGGCCAGCCCGCAACACCATATATTGATTATGTTGTTTACCGCGGTCATGGTGAAAATGGCCAGGTGTTGCATTATGGGCGATGCGGTTTGGTACCAGTAAAATTTGGTGATTATGCATGCATTATGATATATGTGTACACATTTTACTACTGCAGTAGGGGCATGGTATGTGATCATGCTTGAACCCACAATTTGGTGTTTATTCCCACAGTCGGATCCGCATTTGTTGTCTATTCTATTGTGCATATGCATTAGCCATAAGAGCATTTGCATATAGCATGGAGATATGCCAGAATATGATGATGATTGATGATGATTGAGATGGTGGTATGGTGTTGATGAGATGGGTAATTAAATACCTAAAAGACCACATATGATTCAAAAATGATATGAGTATATCTAAAATGATGTTGAATGTGACGATATGTGTGCTATAGCCCATTATAATGTTGGGCATGATTAATTATGATTGATGATTATGATGATAGCCCATGGTGGCTTTGAGAAAAGACCTAAATGGTCGGCATTGGTGATGTTCGCCCATTGTGGCGATATGATAGATGTGTATATGCTTGCTTTGCTATGAAAAGATGAAATAATATGAATTATGTATATGTTATTGATTTGACAAATTATGATGATTAATGATGCATTTAGCAAAGAATACATGATGTTGACATGCATATGTACATAATTTCAATTGTATTCATATCGTCATTTGAAATGTATAACTCACTCTCCCATGTGGTCTACTTTTTAGTATCGACACAGGAATGCCATGGGAAGAAGATACTTTTAAAGTAAAGCTTTTGTGAAGGTAAAATAGTGGTAATGGAATGCCTTGGCCGGCAGCGTTTGTAATTTAATGAGTTATGTATAAAATGAATATTATGATGTTGTTAATTATTGATGTTGATGGATGAACTGTGAATACGTACAAATGTGGATGATGTATTACTATTGGAGGCATCAAATTTATACCTACTTGGTATATAATAGAATGTCGATTTTATAATTATTTTGGGAAAGCATAAGTGGTGGAGATATATGAATTTGAGGTTGAACTGGTTATGGTCCATTATGAATATGAATATTGGAGATGTATGTTGCATGACCATACAGATATGTACATACATATATCTTAGGTACTGTATGTTTAGAAAGTTATACGAAAATATGATGGTTACCTATTTGGCTTATGATATGCCTTTGTGTGCTTGCCGAGCCTTTTCTCATATCTTCATATATGGGACTAGGCGTATGCCCGGTATACACATTCTTCCGCTGTAAAACTCTGTTATTTTTGTATATCGTTTCGGGCAACTATTTAACGGTCCAGTCATAAGTTACTAAATCTCACTCTTTGGTTCGAGTCTTGGTGTAGTTGAGATAGTGTTTAGAAACTATTTTTGAACGTGAAAAATTTACTCATGTTTTTATTATTTAATTATGACGATTACATCAGGATTCGGGTCCGGAGAACCGGGGTGTTACACCCACACCTTTCTTACCGCCTTTGGTCCAAATTTTCTAATATGGCAATTTGAAGAACTATGACCCTTAACACCACAATGATTGCATTTAGTGAATGGTGATGAGGATTTGCTAGGAGGTATGAAGAAATTTTTGTAACTCTTTTGCTTCTTATGGGATTCGAAACCTAATCCCGTTTTATCAAACATACAGCGTTGTTTTCCAAGTAGAACATTTAAATTGTCTCTATCATTTGTGAATTTTTCTAAAGTTCTATTCAAGTCTAAAACCTTAGTTTCTAGGATGTCACATTTCTTAGCAAATTCATAAGGTTTAGTCATAGAGCATGCTTGTACTTTAGCTATTTCCGTTTTTAAAATTATATTTTCTTTACATACTTCCATAAGATGCATCTCAAGAGTGTCAATGGTTTTTCTTGACAATTTATGCTTATTATAAACTTTTATAAATTTATTATACAATTCTTCAAGTGTATCAAGTAGTTCCTCTTTGTCTAACTTATGGAAGTTTACCTCATCCTCTTCATCTTGATGATTTGCCATAAGGCACAAGTTAGCTTCTTCATTTTCGGATTCATTCGAGCTACTCATATTATTTTTGTCCTAAGAAATGTAGGCTCTTCTTCTTCCTCCTTTCTCTTTGTTCTTCTTCTTGAGGTTTGGACAATCTACCTTGAAGTGCCCTTCCTTGCCACATTCAAAACAATTTGGTGAGGAAGAATTTTCATTAGAAATAGGTTTTTTACCTTAAGGTTTGAAACTTCTTTGAAAGCGTTTGTTTCTCTTTGAAAGCGTTTGTTTCATTAAGCTCACTCTTGGATTCATCTTCCTTGATTGAAGTGGCCTTGAGAGCTAGACCTTTCTTCTTGGAGCATTTTTCTTCTTCCTCTGCCATCTTCAAATCTTTCAGCTTTTTATCCTGCTCTTGTAACTTACCAAACAATGTTGCAAGGGGCATATCATTTATATTTGGTGATTGTTTGATAGCAGTGACAAGAGGTTTCCACTCCCTAGTAAGGCTTTTTAAAACTCTATGAATGAGTTCCTTGTAAATATAGGATTTACAAAGGATAATAAGATGATTAATGATTAATGTAAATCTCTTTTGTAGTTCTAAGATAGTTTCACTAGAATTCATTCCAACGCTCTCGTACTGACTTGTTAATGTACCAATCTTAGAGTCCTTAACATCACTGGTTCCTTCATGAGTTATTTGAAGGGTATCCCACATATCCTTGGTAGATTTACATGTAACTACTCTAAAGAATTCATCAGGGCCTAAAGCTAGGCTAATTAGATTTTTGGCTTTGTAATTATATTGGACTTTCTTTTCTTCTTCATTAGTCCAATCATCCACCAATTTCTCTACTTGTTTACCATCTACAATATGCATAGGTATAAAGGGTCCATTTTCAATTGCATTCCAAATTTTCAAGTCAATAGATTGCATAAAAATTTTCATCATTTCTTTCCAAAAGGCATAACCTTACCCATTAAAGGTAGGAGGTCGATTTGTAGCACCACCCTCAGGAAACATATTATATCAAGTAGAGGTTATTTTTTATCTCTTGAAGTTGTTAAGCTTGAACTACCAAGAGTCAAGCTCTGATACCACTTGTTGATCAAGTGGCCTTAATACTCAAGAGGGGGGGTGAATTGAGTTTTAAAACTTTTCTTTGGAAAGCCTTTGAAATGGATTTCTTTTTCACAAAATATGTTTATGAGAAAGAGCTAGCAAGTATAGTGCAAGAAACAATGTAAAATAATTTGCAGAAATCACTTAGGCAATATGTCAAACACTTGGTGTGCAAAACTATATCGCAAGTTGTTCAAGCAAATTTTAAGTGAAGCAATCTCAATCAATAATGATATCCTAACCAGATGCAATATGCTAATGCAAAGAGTAAGGAAGAGAAGCTTGCAAACCGATTTAACGAGTTCCACCAACCCGGTGTATGTCTCGCCTTCAAGCAACCCACTTGAAGGATTTCTACTATTGAAGTTTAGAGATACAAGCTATGAGCAATTGTAACTTCCTAGTGTCCCACACTCAAGAACTCAATCCTCACTAGCACAAGGGCAACCCACCCAATCTCTCAAACTCTCAATACCCAAAGGTTGAACCCCAACCTTTGTGACCACTCAACCTAGAGTGAAATTTGGTGTTTGGTGTTTGTGTTTACAAGTAATTTACTCTCTCAATAGAGTGGATAAGCAAATGAAAGGCTCTAACAATGATAACTCTCAACAAGAGAGGATATACAAGTATAAGCTCAAAGTTTTAAAAATTAAAACTATACAAGAAATAGAACTCACAAGACTCAAGCATTGATTTCTCTTTGATGGATTTTGATGCTTTTAGTAGCTTGAATGAGTGTTCCATTTATAGGCCTTGGAGAGGAGCCGTAAAGTCTTCATAGCCGTTGCATAGTATGGCATTCGAATGATAATGGAGAAATGAGCTGGTTTTGCATTTAAAAACACTTTCCCCAAATTCTAGCACTAGTGTAATTGATTATGCCTCGAGCTGTAATCGATTATGCTTTGTTTTCTTTAGTGTAACAGGCCTGGTAATCGATTATGATTTTCCATGTAATCAGTTAGCTTGGAGACAAAGCTTAGGTAATCGATTTTACATGCCTTATAATCGATTATAACTGATACCTGATGCATTTATTTCTGTCACGCAGCATGGTAATCGATTGTGATATAGGTGCAATCGATTATTAAACAAATAGAGACTTACTAATCAATTGTGACTTTATAACACCCCTGATTTTCTGTACTCGAATCCCGATATAATCGTCATAATTAATAAAAATGCGAATAGATTTTTCGCGTTTGAAAATATTTCCATGACACCACCATGATCACATCAAGACTTGAATCACAGAAAACCAAAGAGTGAGATTTAGAAACCTATAACTGGATCGAGAAATAGTTTGCCCATTCGGTATACAAAAATAATAGAGTTTACAGCGGAAGAAGAATGTATATACCAGGCACACGCCTAGTCCCATATATGAAGATATGAGAAAAGGCTCGGCAAGAATGCAATGGCATATCATAAGCCGAATATACAACCATCATCATTTTACATAATCGCATAAGCATGCGATGCCTAAGTGATAAGTGTTTTATAACACAATAAATTAGATTTAGTTTACTTAGGATTTTAATCATTATGCACTGTATTTCCTTTATTTATTGTGATTTTTGCTTTTTTTCCACTGTATTCTACTCGGGTACTTTTATTTTGCAGAAATTAATAGATTTGGAATTATTGATGATCCATTTTAAGAATGAATGAATATAAATGGAAAATGGATTCAAGAACCCAAAAAGATAATCAAAGTGCCAAAGGATGAAAGCAATCAAGAACCATGAGCTATACTGTCCAAAACACCTCAAAAATGCAAGAAAACACTTCCAGGAAAGGGTAGGAATCGATTCACCCTTACAGGAATCGATTCCCATGTGAAACATAGGCTAGGAATCGATTCAAGGCTGTTGGGAATCGATTCATAGGGCTGGGAATCGATTCCCCCCTTATAGGAATCGATTCATTGATGTTTGGAAGGCTGGGAATCGATTCATGAAGGCCAGGAATCGATTCATCATGCTGGGAATCGATTCCCACCTTTAGGAATCGATTCACACGCTGTTTTGAAGCCAAAAATACCCTGGAGGAATCGATTCATCACTGAAATCATGCGCCGAAAATCATTGGAAACAACAAATAAGCAAATTGGAGACAACTGGAACAGCTGGAAATCACATGCACCGAAAGTTTCCAACTTGCAACGCGTTTTCTTAGCTGGCTTCTTCCCTTCCTTCGCCTATAAAAGGAGAAGCAATCCAAGCAGAGAAGGCATCCCGCATCAGGATCCAGAATCCAACAATCCAGTTCTCATTCATTCACTTTGTTCCTTTCTTTTCTTTTCCTTCGTTTTCTTCTCTGTTTCGTTTCTTTCTCTTTTTATTTTCTTTTTCTTTCTTTTATTTTGTGTGAGAGTTGTGAGAATTGTGAAATTGAGTGTTCCAATTTGTAATTGGTGGAGGAATATTACAACAAGGAAATACAGTGGTAAATTATTCTGAGCTTTTGGAGAAACCCGTAAGTCTTTATTTTTTACCATGTCTTGTATGTTTTATTTTTCCATTATTTATATGAATTTGAATTATTTCATGAGTAGCTAAATTAATTATCTTGGGATGAAGGGGGTATGATAATATTTTATTTTAATGTTATTTTGACTTGGAATTAAATAAATTTCTGTTTTCCATTTAGTTCAATTATGCTTAATGCTTTTAGTAATTCCTAACAAGAACCTAAATGATAAAACTGTATACTTACGGGTATATTAGTAAGTTTAGGTAATAAATAGAATCGAGAGATTTATTTTTACCAGAAAGCTTTGAACTAAACCTAAGATTTTTGAAATGCTTTATGTGACCTCGGTAAAACCGTGAAAGTAATCAAAATTCTTTTGAGGAAATAAAAGGGATTTTCATAAAACGATAATGGGCCTTTCTGAGGATTAAGCAGCGCTTTCCATAGGTTAGGTACATTAATAGGATTCCGAGAGGAACATATTAATTAGCTTTTGGAAAATTCGCCTTGGAAAACTTAATTCGATTCTTATTTATGAAAAGTTAAAATTCATTAAACATAAAATAGAGTCTTAATCCCCTGAAATCCCAAGATACTCTCAACTCTGATTTTTTAGTGTCAAGTAAATTTTATTTTTATTCTATGCAACTTTAATTTGTGCTTTATTTTATAAAAATCTTAAAAATTAATTGTGTGGATAATTAAATTTCAATATGCTGGTACTTTGAACACAGTCCCTGTGGAGAACGATAATCTTTTATATTACGCGACATAACGCGTGCGCTTGCGGGCCCTGTCAAGTTTTTGGCGCCGTTGCCGGGGACTGTTGTCCCTCAAATATCGGCAATATTGAAATTCGATTAGATCATACTTATTAATATTTTTATTTTTAGTTTGTTTTATTTCTAGTTATTTATTTTTATTTTTATTTTCAAAGATCACCCTTGATCTTGGTCTGTTATGGAATTCTTAACAGGTGCTACTGACCTTTATTGTTGTATTTGTGGTGATTCAGGACATGCTGCTATAAATTGCTATTTTGCAATATCCTTAAACCACCATGAACAAAAATTTCATCAGTTGGATGCTATAGGGAATTATAACCATAGCAGTGATTTTAGAAGCTTACCAGTATTCCAAAACTATCCTCCACAAAAATCCAAACTTGAAATACTGATGGAAAATTTTGTAAGCACCCAAGAAAAACGAAATGAAGAGTTCTCAAATGCCATAAAAACCTTAGCTTCAAAGGTGGACTCTCTGGCCACCCATAACAAAATTTTGGAAAATCAAATTGTCCAACAAACCTCTTTTTCTATGAAAACACCAGAAACATTTTCTGTAAAACTTGAGGTAGGACCATCTAACCACACCATGGACATCACTCTTAGGAGTGATACTCATTATGATGATCCGGTTGGCATAACTAAAGAAGAAGCTAAGGAAGAGAAGAAATTTGATGAGTCTCTATCCTATCCGATAATTGAGGAGAGCAGTACACTGATCCAAAAGAAAGTACTGCCCAAGCTTCAGGATCCAGGTATTTTAGAGGTTATTCCTATCAAGGTAGGAAAATTTTACATACCTGTTAACTTTGTTATGCTTGAAATAGATTTTATTGACAAAGTGGTAGAGAAAGAGGTAATCCAAAACCTCCCTCTTGATCCACTTGAATCTGTTTTATCTTATGACTTTTCAGGCATTTCAAAAACACACTTCTGTGATTTTTTGGTTAAAAGAGAACTGATCCCTAAAGTGGAATTCAGACCACTAAAACCTGTGTTCAGGTATGAATTGTATAGTTGAAGCAGGTTCAGAAAAGTCTGGCTGAAGACTTAAAACTTAGCACTTGTGGGGAGGTAACCTCATGTCTTTAATAAATAAATAAAAAAAAAACAAAAAAAACAAAAAAACAAAAAACAAAAAAAACAAAAAAACAAAAAAACAAAAAACAAAAAAACCAACTATGTCAGATGCTGGTTTGGGGTTACTACAGGTAAGTTTTCTTATTCTTTATCATCCATTTTAACATTGAGGACAATGTCAAATTCTGGTTTGGGGTGGTAGGTAAGAAAACTTAACTGTTTTGTTTACGTTGTGTGATTGTTATTATGCATGTGTGTTTTCCTTGATTTGTTTGTAATCTTGTAATTTACCATTATTGCATGATAAATTTACTTTGAACACAAGGCTAAAGTATCTAAGGATCCCAAAATTTTGAGTAAAATTTTCAAAATTTAATTGTTTAAATGCCAAATAAATGCTTAAATGAACCTTATATGATTAAAATTTTCTTTGAAAAGACTTTCCATGGTTAGACTTGAGCCAAAATGGGTAATTTATCAAACAAATTTTCAAAACCCATATTTTCTTGATTGAGTGAATCTTATAGTCATTAATATTCTAGAACTTGTTTTTCAACCAATTCAAAATGGTTTTTGATTATATGTCTTAGAATGATAAAGGCATAATTAGGTCTTATTCTTAAGCCTCAGAATTTTGTATAATTTGACCCCTAGTTGTCCCTTTTGAGCCTGAAAGTGAAAATTTTTCTTTGAAACCTTTCATTGACTAATATCCTCTATAATGGTGAAAAAGTTGGAAATTTAGTGGAGCAAATAAAAAAAAAAAGGCTTAAGAAAAATATGGTATTGGATGCAAAGAAAAGCAAGAAAAAGAAAAAGAAAATCAGAAGGATGATACTGAATGAATTCCAAAAAGCCCATAAAAGTTCAAAAATTTGCTCTGTTAAATTTATAATGGTGATTTGAATCATTCATGACTATTAAAGCCCTTTTGTGTTCCATTTTTCTTGAAATTCCTACCTTGACAATACAACCCAAGGCCACATTACAACCTTTGAAAGACCTTTAGACTTTGACATATTTTCTATTTAAACTGTGGAGTTTCTGGTTTATTAACAAGCTTATGGTAATATTTTTTGACTATGATGATTTGAGAGATACACAAACCTTGAAACACTTGAGTGAAAATTGTGAGAAGAGTATCTCAAGTCTTGACATTGAAATTTGATTCACATAAGTAAATAAAAATTGGCATTTGAATAAATCTGTTTCTCTATTTTGGATTCCTTAGTTTATTAAGCTTAGTGTTTTCTGTATTTTATCTCATGAATATGGTGATTGCTTGAGGACAAGCAATGTTTTGGTTTGGGGTATTTTGATAAGTGTTTTATAACACAATAAATTAGATTTAGTTTACTTAGGATTTTAATCATTATGCACTGTATTTCCTTTATTTATTGTGATTTTTGCTTTCTTTCCACTGTATTCTACTCGGGTACTTTTATTTTGCAGAAATTAATAGATTTGGAATTATTGATGATCCATTTTAAGAATGAATGAATATAAATGGAAAATGGATTCAAGAACCCAAAAAGATAATCAAAGTGCCAAAGGATGAAAGCAATCAAGAACCATGAGCTATACTGTCCAAAACACCTCAAAAATGCAAGAAAACACTTCCAGGAAAGGGTAGGAATCGATTCACCCTTACAGGAATCGATTCCCATGTGAAACATAGGCTAGGAATCGATTCAAGGCTGTTGGGAATCGATTCATAGGGCTGGGAATCGATTCCCCCCTTATAGGAATCGATTCATTGATGTTTGGAAGGCTGGGAATCGATTCATGAAGGCCAGGAATCGATTCATCATGCTGGGAATCGATTCCCACCTTTAGGAATCGATTCACACGCTGTTTTGAAGGCAAAAATACCCTGGAGGAATCGATTCATCACTGAAATCATGCGCCGAAAATCATTGGAAACAACAAATAAGCAAATTGGAGACAACTGGAACAGCTGGAAATCACATGCACCGAAAGTTTCCAACTTGCAACGCGTTTTCTTAGCTGGCTTCTTCCCTTCCTTCGCCTATAAAAGGAGAAGCAATCCAAGCAGAGAAGGCATCCCGCATCAGGATCCAGAATCCAACAATCCAGTTCTCATTCATTCACTTTGTTCCTTTCTTTTCTTTTCCTTCGTTTTCTTCTCTGTTTCGTTTCTTTCTCTTTTTATTTTCTTTTTCTTTCTTTTATTTTGTGTGAGAGTTGTGAGAATTGTGAAATTGAGTGTTCCAATTTGTAACTGGTGGAGGAATATTACAACAAGGAAATACAGTGGTAAATTATTCTGAGCTTTTGGAGAAACCCGTAAGTCTTTATTTTTTACCATGTCTTGTATGTTTTATTTTTCCATTATTTATATGAATTTGAATTATTTCATGAGTAGCTAAATTAATTATCTTGGGATGAAGGGGGTATGATAATATTTTATTTTAATGTTATTTTGACTTGGAATTAAATAAATTTCTGTTTTCCATTTAGTTCAATTATGCTTAATGCTTTTAGTAATTCCTAACAAGAACCTAAATGATAAAACTGTATACTTACGGGTATATTAGTAAGTTTAGGTAATAAATAGAATCGAGAGATTTATTTTTACCAGAAAGCTTTGAACTAAACCTAAGATTTTTGAAATGCTTTATGTGACCTCGGTAAAACCGTGAAAGTAATCAAAATTCTTTTGAGGAAATAAAAGGGATTTTCATAAAACGATAATGGGCCTTTCTGAGGATTAAGCAGCGCTTTCCATAGGTTAGGTACATTAATAGGATTCCGAGAGGAACATATTAATTAGCTTTTGGAAAATTCGCCTTAGAAAACTTAATTCGATTCTTATTTATGAAAAGTTAAAATTCATTAAACATAAAATAGAGTCTTAATCCCCTGAAATCCCAAGATACTCTCAACTCTGATTTTTTAGTGTCAAGTAAATTTTATTTTTATTCTATGCAACTTTAATTTGTGCTTTATTTTATAAAAATCTTAAAAATTAATTGTGTGGATAATTAAATTTCAATATGCTGGTACTTTGAACACAGTCCCTGTGGAGAACGATAATCTTTTATATTACGTGACATAACCCGTGCGCTTGCGGGCCCTGTCACTAAGATATAAGTATATACTCATCTATATGGTCATGCGTCATACATCATCAATGTTCATATTCATAATAGACCATAACCAGTCCAACCTCAATTCATATATCTCCACTATTAGTACATCATCCAAATGTATAATTATATTCACAATTCGTCCATCAATATCAATAATTACAACATCATGCTATCCATTATATACCTAACACATTACATTACAATGCTGTCAGCCAAGGCATTCCGTTACTACTATTTTCCTTTCCAAAAGCTTTACTTTTAAAAACATCCTCTTCCCATGGCATTCCTGCATCAATACTAAAAAGTAGACCACATGGGCGAGTGAGTTATACATTTCAAATGACGATATGAATACAATTGAAATTATGTGCATATGCATATCAACATCATGTATGCTTTGCTAAACACATCAACAATCATCATAGTTTATTAATTCAACAATATATGCTTATTTTATACTTATTCAACAAGTCATAGCAAAGCAAGCATATACACATCTGTCACACCGCCATAATGGGCCAACACATATCTATCTCATCGCCATAATGGGCCATCACATCAGTATAGACCATTATGGTCTTTCATCAAAGCCACCATGGGCTAACATCATCATTATCAACCATAAACAAATACGCCCTTCATTACATTGGCCATATCATACATATCGTCGTATTCAACATCATTTCGTATATTCATAACATTTATTACTTTTATGTGGTCTTTCGGTATATTAATTACCCATATCATCAACACCATACCATCATCTCAATCATCATCAATCATCATCATATTCTGGCATATCTCCATGCTATATGCAAATGCTCTTATGGCTAATGCATATGCATAATGGAATGATCAACAACAAATGCAGATCTGACTGTGGGAAATAACACCAAATTGTGGGTTCAAGCATGATCACATACCATGCCCCTACTGCAGTAGTAAAATGTGTACACATATATCATAATGCATGCATATTCACCATATTTTTACTGGTACCAAACCGCATCGCCCATCGTGTAACACCTAGTCATTTTAACCATGACCGCGGTATACAACATATTCAACATATGGTGTTACGGGCCAACCATGATTCTCAACATGGCAGCTGTGATCCAAAGGACCACCGGGGACACCTGCTCTTCAAGAGCCACCCCCCACAAGGGTCAACCACATGCAGCTCCCCATAGGTCAGCATGGGCAGCTTTGTGACTTACACACTGAGTCACAGGGGAACAACATAAATGCTTGTGCACTGAGCCGCCCTCCCACTGGGCCAACCGAGGGAATCCCCTAATATTCCAACACCGGCAGCTATTGATATGCCATGGATGCAATGCAATGCAAATCAAATGCATGCTCACTCTGTGCATCCTAAATACCACTCATCAATCATTATCATCATAATCACCAACACCACCATACACCTTAGTGAATTTCATTATTGTTGGTTTCTTAGTCATTATTTTCAAGTTTTAATGTGGCATTTTCATCTCGACATATTTCACATTATACACGCAAGTCAATACTTGTAACCAGCCACTATGGCATTTCAATATCACATAATATTCATCAATATTATCACACTTTCATTTAGTGGATTTTCATCTCATTATTCATTACCATTGCTCAAGTATACTTTATATGTATATATAATTGTGTGACATTCACAACATTTTCAATTTCGTAATTCATACCACACTTACAAGACTATGCTTGTATCACACACAATGGCACACAACAATTTATCACTATCAATATGCACCTCTTTATGCAAGAGAGTGCTCAACCTCATGATTTAACATTATTTAATATTACATTTTCTCTAATTTATCTACTTATAATTCATACTATGTCATTTATTTATCCCTTCATACATTTCAAATTCATTCTAGGGTATTTCTCATACTCCTGCCATCACAATCTCATTATCATCCTCTCATCATTCTGTTTCAGGTGGCAAATTCATCATAATTCATTATTTTAATTCAGGTGGTAAATACATAATTAATTAATTCCCATGTACCAATCAACCTTAATCACCACCATGATTTATCATCATCACGTTATCTCTCATACATCCCCATATTCGTCTCAGGTTTACCTCATAATGCCAAGAAGTAGGGTCTAAACTAAGCCTGCCACCATAAATAAAATAGAATAATTCAATTCTGGGGAAAACTCGCTCAAGCGAGATTCATATCCGCTTGAGCGAGACAGGCTAGGTTCGCTTAGGTGACTCCCTTTCGCGTAAGCGAAAAACATCCAGTAGCGTTTTCACGCTCACTCGCTCGAGCGAAGCACCATCACACTCGGTCACTCGCTCAAGCGAGAATTATCCAGTAACCAATTCCTTTAACACCCGCTTGAGCGAAGCACCAGCTCGCTTAAGCGAAATTCGACCAGAGGTCGTCCTTACCAACACTCGGTTTTCACTCTACAATTCATTCAAAACCGACTCATCTCACTCGGTTGTCCACTCGGTAAAATCAATCAAAACCGACTCCCAACATTCAGGTTTCCACTCGGCAGAATTTCCCTAAAACCGGCTCAAAGCACTCAGGTTTTCCACTCAGCAAGATAATCCTGACCGACCCATCATTCACTCAGTCAATTAATTCCAAATCTGAGTCATCTCTCAATCAGTCTTTCACTCGGTAATTTCATTCCAAAACCAAGTCATCTCAATCAGTCTTCCACTCGGTAAACTTATTACAAAGCCGACCCATCTTTGCCCGGCTTTCACTCGGTGAAATTATCTCTAAAACAACTTCTTTTTCTTTCTCTTGGGCTAGGTTTCCTAGTACTAAGCCTTTCACTCGGGCGGAGCTATTCCAGAATACATCTGGACAGACTCACAGTATGTCCCCATCGGTGCCAATCCCCACTTGGAATTACACACCCGGAGTATCACACTCGCACTCCACCATTAAGTTCCATTCGGAATTACTCTGACCTCTATCACTTGGAGGAATTCACTAAGCTGTCTCACTCGGACCTATTTAAATCTTGTCCACTCGGAATGTATAACTTTATTCACTCGAAATAGGACTCCTAGAATACCTCAATCAGAACCATCATAATCACACTCCCCTCGGGAGAGGTTCATTCAGGATTTCCACTCGAAAATAATTAGACCTATCATTACTCGGGGAAATCTCTCGCTAAGATCCCACTCGGAATAGGTTTACTAAAATGGATTTCTCTCAGAACACATTTCTCTCAAATTCCTTTTAAGCCTTCACCACTCGGAAAAAGGCCCAATGGCTATAGCCTCACTCGGAACGGCTCATAACAATATTCCACTCGGGAGGTCCCGTCTCGGACATAACTCGCTCGGGATTTCACTCGAAAATTCACCACCTCATGAAGTTATTAGGACTCCAGCTCGGACAGAATTCGTCCAGTACCTCACCCATTCACCACTCACTCGTCTCGCTTGAGCGGAAGGCTAGCTCGCTTGGGCGAGATTGGTCCAGAAGCTAATTCTTTGAAGTAGGGGACTCTCGCTTGGGCGAGATCCCATCTCGCTTGAGCGAGACTACCAGAACATATGCAGAATCAACAATTCTTACAACTTAACTCATGAATTCTCACTTTAGGTCAACTGATCCACCACCATTACATCATACACAACACATAAGGCATATAACTCTCTCTACCCATTCACACTCAGAAATTCCTCATTCCAACTTATCAATTATTCTTACTTATCTAATCTTACAAGAGGAAGATTTTAACTACACTCCACATTATTCCCTCATTCATCTTTCCACATAACCACTTCAAAACAATTCTTTACAATTCGTGTGGTTCATTCATTCATAATTTGTCACCTTCATTTGGTTCATGTCCAACTAAGGGACCATCAGGCACTTATTGTCAATATTATATAAATACATACATTTTCATAACAATCAACATAAGCCAAGCCATCATTCATCACTTCATCAAATTAATCATACAGGACATTCATGGCAAGGCATTGCATGAGTTCAACATATACATAATTAGCAATTAATTCACTCATGCGATTTGAAATGCAAACTCCTCTCCTACCTCGAGAGAAGAACCGCCACGCGATTACATCGATCATTCTGCATCGTCATCCGGAATGCAACCCTATCCACAATTACACATACACATGTAATCAATAAATCATCACAAGACATCACATCTCTTAACTCATGATCAAGTCCTAGACTTGTCTATACCCCAAATTCATATGCCTATGTTAGGCTTCGGGAATTCCTTTCCCCAAAGCTAAGATCTTCAAGTCTTAAGGGTTAAACAAATCCAACAACATCAACATCAATATTCAACTTTTATCCTTCAAATATTCATTTCTATGTATAACATCATTCCAAGGTACCAAAAATCATCAAGATCATCAAGTGGGTCAAAACCCCCAAATTATTAATACTTAGGGTTCCCTTTCCAAACATTCAAGCCTAGGGTTTCCATTTCCACCCACATGCAAGGTTTCTAACATCACCATTTTCAACTCAACAACCCCACAACCATAAATAAAACAAGGTGGAGGTAAGAAATCTTTACCTCAAGCTTAAGCTTCACCAAAACGAAAATGAAGTGAGAAAGAGGAAGGAGATGACCACACAAGCTCCCAAGCTCCATAAGCGCCATTCAAGCCTCACAAATCCATGGAAACCATTTAATTTTGAGTGGAATGGCAAGGGAGAGGGGTGGCCACGGTTTGGGCAAGAGAAGAATGGAGGAGAAGAAGAAAATGATAAAGATAGAGTGGAGGAGAAAAGTGTACCAAGAATGAGGAAGAGAAGGGAAAAATTAGACCAAAATTGGACATTGTCCAATGGTTAAAAGGATGCCATATTTTACTTTTACCCATGGGTAATAATTCCCCATTATCCAACGGGTAAAAGAACCAAGTGATAAAGAGAAAGAGGCCACGGTGATAATGGGAGGAGAAATGGGATTTTTGGTTTTCTTTTTATTCCAATTGGTTCGTATTTTCCCCGGTAATTATCATACATCGCGTCCAATTAATTATTTCCTTGACACCAAAAATCATTTTAAATATACCATCTTAACCACGATAATTTTTCGAATATTCTAGACCCATCAAACATCTAATTAAATCACGTGGGTCCCACATCACCAGTTAATTCATCCGGTTCCGGCAAATCTAAATTTACCGATAATTCACCTCTAATGTCTAACAACATCTCCCATAATTATTTGACCATAAATGATTAATTATCATTACCCAATAAATTTATTTTCCTTAAAATCCGGGATGTTACAATCCACCCCACCAAAAAGAAACTTCGTCCTCGAAGTTTAACATCGATATACCTCATAAGGCCACACTTGGGCCACACACCAAGAGTTTAATGGCACTATAAAGTAGTATTGGACTTTCCAAAGTCCAGCAGAACATTATCATTATCATTCCTTTATCCAAATATAGAACTTCATATATACCAAAACGAGTCACCACTCATCAATTCTCAAGTTTGTTCATCATAATTCTCACATTCATATCCAGTACCACCAGATAGACTCAAACATTCACCATAAGCAGTTACAACACTACACTTGCTCGGTCTATGTGTTGCTGCATCCGACATACAGGAAGGCATCCCAATCCCGTAGTGGTTACCACAAACACATGAGATCGGTGCATAAGTGCACGTTGCCACAATATCTATGGCATGTAGAGACATATCAGGATAAGTACCTTCACGTCATATCGCTCACATTATTCATGTCAATTCAAATAATATTCCTTCACACATGAGACTTCCTAAGAAGTAACACAAGCCCACGAGTAATATACTCGTATCATATTATCATTTAACCATAATCCGGCGTAAACCATGCCATGCAATTCACCAATTGTCATCCATCATAACCATATTACTAACAACATAGAACCTTGGTAATCGATTGATGCAGCCTTGTAGTCGATTAGGAGTTATACCTGATACTTTCCATACAGTTTCTTAATTTGGTAATCGATTAGCTAGCTTAGTGTAATCGATTATATAACAAACCGAACCTTTACAATCGATTAGGCTTAAAGTGCTAATCGATTATGTGATGGACAGAAGCTGTGTAATCGACTAAAGGTACCGCTGTAATCGATTAGCCTTCATGTTTTTGCAGGTCTGATGCTTGGACTGATGCTTGCCTCTTTGTCCTTAGTTTTTCTTTCTAGGTTCATACTTATAAATCTTGTATTTTCATACTTCATCTCCTTGTTCATGATTCTTCAAGTGATTGCTTTGTCATTATCAAAACAATATAACCTGAAATAATTATTCAAACATATAAAATCCAACAAATCTTACATCATATGTTATACAGATAACAATAACTATAATCAGCAATCAATGCTAGCCTAAGGCATATGAGTAGACATACAATCATGCAAATGAATCGGAACATAAACATACAATCATGCAAATAAACCAGAAAATAAAAATAAACAAAAATAAAAAGGAATAAAGAAAGAACAAGCTGAACTTTTGTGTACCCCTCATCCTAAACTAAAACTGGACATTGTCCCCAATGTCCATATCAAGGGGACCGAAGAGGTCCGTAATTGAGGAACCAGGTGTAAAAGGACACAAAAGATTAGTTGTTACCTGTCATGGAGAAAGGGACTGGAAGTGACCCTGCTGGGTATGCCAATCATACATAGCATCTACCCGGTCAGAAATCTAATCAATGCGGGTCCCTTGACGATTTGCTCAGCTGACATCTGCTGGAGCAAAGTGTACATTTGCTGCATGGAGAAAGGTGGCTCCTCACCAAAATGAGATGGCTTACCCTGCTCTGGAGGCCTGGTGGGTAGTGGCATCTCTGTAGAGAGTGGAGTATGGTCATCTGTTTCTGTAAAAAGAAAAGATGTCTTGCCCTCCAAACTAGTAAAAACGAGGTCAGGCAAAGGGTGAGGCATAGAAAAACCTGGTATGACTAAACAATAAACATTATGCTCCTTTACAATCATTCCCATGTTTATTAATTCACCTTTATCTACCCTATTTAGTTGGTGAAGGAAACTGTCTTGCTCTAAATCTATACCCACATACCTTGCTATAAGATTAATGTAACCTGCAAGAACAATTTTACCCATAGTGGCATTGCCGACTCGGGAAAATTAGCTACCTAACCATTTAGCAGAGTCAATAAGAGTATTATTAAGCATACAGTGCAAGAAAAATACCTCAGCTTTCTGGACAGCACCGGGGCTATCATACCTTCCAAAAATAGAACGGGCCATAAACCGCTGAAGGTATCAGAAAACTGGGTAATGAATGGAGGAGGCTTTTAAAGAGGAGGCATCATAGCTATTTTATGCACTAGAAATAAAGGAATAAAAGTATTTTTGACTAAAGTCCTTTGGGATGCTAACAGCACCCCCTGGGGTAAAACCTTAAATTTTAGCCACCTCCTCCACATTCATTCTATAATTAGTATTGTTTAATCTAAAAGACATTTCCTAACCATCAGTAGTTGGGTACCTACTCACCCGCACTGAACTTAGGAATTCTGAAGAGGTACGCTCATACACGAGTTCAAACAATTCAATAAAGGAATCCCAACCCACATTTTAGCACAAGCGTAATGTATCTTCAAAAATCCCTAATTCCATCAAAGTATCTTTACAGAAAAATCTATATGGACTAAGCTCTCTACTTAACAAAGATTCTAGCCTCATCTTTTGCCCCTCCGATGGGCATTCAATATCATTCAAATTTGAGTAGTCAGAAGACTTACCTTTGGTCTTCCTTTTCTTTGAGGAAATCTTGGGTGCCATGGAGTTGAATGAAAACTTGGAGATTTCCTAATATAACCATGCAAAGAAGGTTAAAAAACATTCTAAATCAAAGCTCCAAAGTTTTAGATCATGACAAGAAACAACACCTAATAATCTCATACATTCATGGCATGTAATAGAGAAATGAGCATATGTGAATAATTAAATACCATGAGAGAAGAACTAGACCAAATGCATATTCAAACCATGCAAAAATTCAAAAATTTTGCCTCTTGGGATTTTCATCAACCACTTGGTGGGCACTAAATAAATGAGTGCCAAATGCAACAATCAAGAGCAATGCTTCAACCCATTAAGTTCAATAGCCATAATTAACAACCAATTTAAGAATTTAAGCAAGAATCAAACATTCAATCACCATTAAAGGTCACAATTTGCATAAAAACATAAATGGGGTACATGAAAAAGTATGAGCTCAAGGATGAAATTCATGAAGATTTAGTGTTAGCCATTTAGTTTTAGAGCATTCAAATGTATCACAAAGCAATTAGGGAAAGCTTAATTGAATCAATTTAGAATTTTCATGTAAAATCCTTAAATTTTTAGAAACCCTAAACTAATGTAAGAGAATAGAATGCTTACTTGATCTAGAGAAGAGAAGAGATGACTCAAGTAGCAAGATGATGATGATGATGCAAGAATATTGAGAGAAATAGGAGTTTCTAAAGAGGTTTGGTGGGTGTTTCAAAGGAGATGAGTGAAGAAAGAAAAAGGGCAATGCATAAAAGAAGGTACATGGACAAGTGGTGTTTAAAAAGGCTAAATACCCCTCGTGAGGTCAAACCACGGCCAGTGGTTATAAACCACGGCCCGTGGTTTACTCTGCCTTGGCCCAAATTTTTTAAAAAATGAACACCATGGTACCTGATGGCAACCACGGCCAGTGGTGGGAAACCACAACCAGTGGTTGCCTCTGATCTATGCCCAAAAAATCTTAAATTCATAGGGGAAATTCCAGAGCTAACCACGGCCAGTGGTGGCTAACCATGGCAGTGGTTGTCTCTGTTTCGTGCCCAAAAATTCAGTGTTTTTAGTGGAAAATGCTTGCGCTAAACTAGTGCTAGTGGTGGATAACCATAGCTAGTGGTTTGCACTATTTCTTACCCAGAAAACACTTATACGTTCATGAAAATTGTTAGGTCAACCCACTACCTTTTAAATTAAAAATTATGTCAAGCAACCTCATTTAAAACATTTCCTTTTTTATTCCAACCTATTCATGCACAATGGTGATCAATCCAAATACCTTACTCCACAAAAGGCAACATCAAAACATATATATATATATATATATATATATTTCTTTTTCTTGTTTAATTTTAAGCAAAACATGCAAGCAAAGAAACTTATGCAAAACAATTAAAATTGAATGACAAAATGGGGTTACCTCCCTAACAGTGCTAAGTTTAACGTCTTCAGCCAGACGTTATTCACCATTTGGACTTACGAATCCAATGCATCAAGTAAATCCAAAGTACTTGCTTGATGAATGGGCTCGCCTGTCATGTAGTGCTTAAGTCTTTGCCCATTTACTCTAAATGGCCCGGACTTTTCGCTCCATAACTCAACAGTTCCAAAGGGAAATACTTTCAAAACTCTAAACGGTCCCAACCATCGGGACCTTAGTTTACCTAGAAATAACCTCAGTCTAGAGTTAAATAGTAGGACCATATCACCTGGATTGAATGTCCTCCGAAGAATGTGATGATCATGCCAATGCTTTGTTTTTTCCTTATAAATTTGAGCATTTTCGTATGCATCCAAAAGGAGTTCCTCTAGTTCATTTAGCTCCAATAACCTACGTTCACCTATAACCTTATAATGAAGATTAAGCATCTTAACTGCCCAAAATGATTTATACTCAAGTTTAATAGGTAAATGACAAGGCTTTCCATATACTAGTTTAAAGGGTGTAGTTCTAATAGGGGTTTTATATGCGGTGTGATACACCCATAAGAAATTGTCTAATTTAATAGACCAGTCCTTACGTGATGTATTGACCACTTTTTAGAGAATATATTTTATCTCCCTATTGGAAACCTCAACCTATCCACTAGTTTGAGGATGATAAGGTGTAGCAACCTTATACCTCACTCCATATTTCTTTAGAAGGGTTTAAAAAGTTTTCTCATATGGACTCCATATTTTTTTGGATGTGCTCATATGGCCACCACAGGAAAGAGAGTGGCAATGATCCAGGATGGCATGGACTTCATCCTCTGGAGCATACCTCCTAATCAAACCATCTATACATTGTTTGAAAAGGAGGGGCTTATCCTAATAGTAATGCTTAACATTTGCAAGAAACTTCTTTTTCTGCTGAAAACATGGGTCACAGGGTAAAATACCACAAGCAAGAAAATTAACAAAATCAGCATATCAAGGCACTTGTTGGACACTAAGACTTAGTAGTTATTCATCTGGAAAAGACTCATTGATGGGAACAACATCACCTAACTCATCTTTTTCAGATGACAACCTGGATAAATGGTCAGCAACAAGGTTCTCAATACCCTTTTTATCTTTTATTTCTAAGTCAAATTCTTGTAAGATTAAGATCCACCTAATTAGCCTAGGCTTTTCTTCTTTTTTATTTAAAAGATACTTGATGGCAGAATGGTTAGTATATATAATAACATGCGAGCCTACCAAGCATGATCTAAACTTATCAAAAGCATAGACAATAGCCAATAATTCCTTTTCAGTGGTGGCATAATTTACCTATGCTTCATCAAGTGTACGACTAGCGTAATGGTTTACATGCAGCTTCTTATCCTTCCGTTTCCCAAGCACAGCCCCCACTGCATAATCAATAGCATCACACATCAGCTCGAATGGGAGATTCCAATCAGGAGGTTGTACCACAAGAGCAGAAATCAAAGCTTGCTTAATCCTGTAAAAAGCCTCAAGACAAGATGAGTCAAAAACAAAAGGCACATTCTTACCTAAAAGATTAGTCAAAGGCTTGGTGATTTTGCTGAAATCTTTAATGAACCTCCGATAAAACCCGACATGCCCAAGAAAACTTTGAATACCTTTCACATTGGTCAACGGGGGCAATTTTTCAATCACCTCAATTCCTCTCTCAGACACCAAATATCCAAGAACTATACCTTCTTTTACCATGAAATGACATTTCTCCTAGTTTAAGACTAAGTTGGTCTCCTCACAGCCCTACAAAACTTGGCATAAATTAGTCAAACAAGTATCAAAATCCAAACCATGCACAGAAAAGTCATCCATAAAAGCTTCCATCATATTCTCAATCAAATTAGAAATGATGGCTTGCATACAACTTTAAAAGGTCACAGGTGCATTACACAGACCAAATTGCATTCTCCTATATGCATATGTCCCATAAGGGCATATAAAGGTACTTTTCTCTTGATCAGATGGATGGATAGAGATTTGATGAAAACCTGAGTACCCATCCAAATAATAAAAATAAGAGTGCTTAGCAATTCTCTCAAGCATCTGATCAATGAAAGGAAGAGGGAAATGATCTTTCTTTGGGGCGTTATTCAATTTTCTATAGTCAATACACATGTGCCACCTAGAAACTATCCTAGTAGAAATGAAATCCTATTTTTCATTTTTAACAATAGTTATCCCTCCCTTTTTAGGCACTACATGAATTGGACTTACCCACTTACTACTAGCAATGGGATATATAACACCAGCATCAAGCAATTTCAAAATTTCCTTTTTAACCACTTCTTGTATTTTTGGATTTAGTCTCCTAAGTGGTTCTACTATGGGCCTACTCTCATCCTCTACAGTTATCCTATGCATGCAAAATGAAGGGCTAATCCCCTTTATATCATCCATTGTATAACCAATTACCTTTCTATACAACCTTAGTTGTTTCAAAAGCTTCTCAGTCTCACATGGATTCAATTTAGCAATTACAATGACAGGATATGTAGAGTTGGGTCCAAGAAATTCATACCTCAATGAACCCGGTAAAGGTTTCAATTCAACATTTGAGCTTACCTTTTTCTCATACATGACTTCAGTATCATGCTTCAGTAGGGCATTTTCTTCCAAACCTCCTATAGGCTTAATTGATAAAACAAATTCAAGTGGATTCTTAGGAAGGGTTTCCTTCTTCACCATTAGGTTAATAAAATCCACAGAGCAAACATCATCAAGAGGTTTCTTTAAGGCATCTTTCAAACTAAAATCTACCTTTTGGTCTCCAACAGTTAGAGACAATTCTCTATTTTTAACATCTATTACCGTGCCCACGGTTGCCAAAAATGGCCTACCTAGAATAATAGGGAACATAGAGTCCTCATCCATTTCCAAAACAACAAAATCAGCAAGAATGAAAAATTTACCTACTTTAATAGGCATATCTTCTAGAATATCTACAGGATATTTAACAGATCTATCTGCTAATTGCAATGACATCCTGGTAGGTTTCAGTTCACCCAATCCCAATTTCTCAGCAACAGACAATGGCATTAAACTGACACTAGCTCCTAAGTCACATAGTACTCTACAATAGCCATGTCACCAATCACACAAGGGATAGAAAAACTACCTGGATCCTGAAGCTTGGGTGGTAGCTTCCTTTGGATAAAAGCATTTCACTCCTTAGTAAGTGCTACTGTACCATCATCCTTTAATTTCCTTTTATTAGATAAGATGTCCTTCAGGAACTTCGCATATGTCGGCATTTACTGCAAGGCATCTGTAAAACTAATATTAACATAAAGCTTCTTAAGAACTTCAAGAAACTTACCAAACTATTTATCAAGCTTAGCCTTGGCCAAGCGCTGAGGGAATGGAACTGGAGCTGATATGGTTTGACCTCCTCCTTCTTTTCTTTCTTGGCCTCTTCCTCATTTGGTGGATGAGAATGAGAATCTTCCACCTTCTTTTCTTTCTTGGCCTCCTCCTTATTCATACAAACTAGGCCATCATACTACGTACCACTCCTAAGAGTGATAGCTATGGTATGACTGGATGGTCCCATTTCAGGCTTTCCAGGAAAAGTTCCTGGTATTCTCTGAGAGGATAGAGCCTGCTGAGCAATCTGGTTCTCCAACATTTTATTATGGGTGGCAAGAATGTCCACCTTGGAGGTCAACTTCTTAATAGCATCAGAGAACTCATCATTTTATTTTAGTTGGGTGGTCACAAAGGTCTCCATCAAAGACTCCAGCTTAGATTTCTGTGGGATATATAGTCCTTGTGGTTGCCTGAAATTACTCTGATTGCCTTGGTAGGGAGGTGGTCTGTTTTGGAAACTAGGTGGTCCTTATGGTTGTCAGAAATTATTGCCATAATTTCCACCGTAGTTCCCAATAGCATCCACCTGTTGCATCTCTGGCTCGGCATTTTAAGTCACTCTAAGCTGACAACCTAAAATGTTATGACCTAAAACACCACAAAACTCACAAATAAGATTATAAGTACCTATTCCTAATTTATCAAATTTATCAATTTTAACAGATAATGCCTCTACTTTAACAGTTAATAAAGAGAGAACATCAACAGAGTACTTGTAACACCCTCGGTTAGATAAGACAAATCCTTCTGTAGGTTCATCCTATTTAACTGAGAGTGTTAACAGTTTTTAGAAAAAGTGAATATTTTTTTTTTAAAAATAAAGAGATGGCAGATCAGTGGAAGCAAATAATAGATATATTTCATAATCATTCACAAACTCAAAAATAATTGTACTCTTAACAGAATGGGGCACGCAGGCACCCTTAAATATTATACAGTCATCCGGTGTCTGATTATTAATAAATATTCTATCTCTAATGATTGTTCTCAGTGGGTTCAGCGTATTGCTGTTCTTCACACTCGGGTTCTTGGTTTTCTAATTCCTCTGAAAAATGGTCAACAGTAAGGGTGAGTATAACCCAAGACCCTGATTGGTTAATCCGGTGCGGACATAATCCAGTTAACATACAATATCACATAAATCATACATTTAGCATATTCACATTTATAACAATTAAGCATGTTGTCATCACATAAATCATACATGTAGCTTATTCACAATTATAACAATCAAGCATATTGTCATGAAATGCATGAGTCACATTTATTATGATTTATCTTTGATTAAGTCTCATGATGCATGTGGGCCCAATAAATCGTTTCATCTTCTTCTCATTCTTTGGAATATCACCATTCTAATCATCTAGAGCGATCAGGGTCCGCCCAAGTTCCATATGGTACAAATGAACTCATTGGTTCTCATCATTGATTTAAATATTTTTGGAACTTGGATCCCTACGATCATAGTTACACTCTGTCATTTAGTCAAAGTACACTAGAATTGCATCGTCTCACCCGGCTATCAGGCGCGACTCTGATGCCATTGGGTTGCCGTTCCAGTTGTACTCCCAAGATTCTTCATGGAGATCGAACGTGAGTGTCCTCCACTGTACCAAGTGTATGCTCTAGAGGTTTTTCTTCTTCAAAAATATTTTCATGATGCGAAATGCATTTATTTTATCAATTGATTCCTTGGGTATCTTATGTGTTTCCAGTCTCATCATATCATTCCCAAGTTCTTTGAATTCCATCAATTATTTAAACATTGTAAGATATCCGTTTATTATTTTAGAAATATATCTATTATATCTTGGTTAAAATTATATTTTCCATAAAGAGTGAAATAATATATTCTTTATGTAATTACGCATAATTAAGATGTTAACAATGTATAATAATAATAAAACTAATAATAATAATAACAATATTAAGTTTGATAATAAATAATAATAATAATAGAATAAGAATGATAATTATAACTTACCAATAACTTAAAAAGTAGTAAAGATTAGTTTCCAATTGAAAATTCAAGCGAAAAACACTAAAAACAGAGTTTTCTGAGTGGAACAGGGGTAAATCCGAGTGAAATAAGTATGATTCCGAGTGAAATCATACTGAGAAGGGTTTCCCAAACGATCTGGCTAAAAATCCGAGTGAAATTACACTGGAAAGCTATTTTCCGACTGAAATAAGTTTGGGTCCGAGTGAAAATAAATTGGAATGATGTTTTCCGACTGGAACAACTTGAATCCGAGTGAAAATGAGTTTTCCGCATAAGATAGCTATGAATCCGAGTGAAATAAAGCTGAGCAGAATTTTCTAAATGAAATTAATATGTTTTCCGAGTGAAACAGAAGCTGAAAATGGTTTTCTTAATTTAATTATCTTGAATTCTGAGTGAAATAAATTTTTGAGTGAATTAAAACATGAATCCGTGTGGAGTCAGTAGGAAAATGGTTCCCTGAGTAGCATTGTTTGCAAATCCGAGTGAAAATGAGTCTCTAAGTGAAATAAAGTATAATTCCGAGTGGTATTCAGTTAAAAGGAGTTTTCTGAGTAAAAATAAGATAAGTTCCGAGTGAAACATGAGTTTACCGAGTGAAATTAGTTGAAAAGGTTTCTGTCTGAATAAGACACATGCGAGTAAAATAAATCCGATTAAGATAATCCTGATTCCGAGTGGAATCAGGATGGGAAAGGTCTTCTGGGTGTATTAACTTTATATTCCGAGTTACATTAAACTGAAAGGAGTTCTCTTAGTGAAAATAACTGTTTGCTGAGTAAAATAAATTGTTTTCTGAGTGAAATAAGACTAGGAAGATGCTGTCCGAGAGAAATAGAGTGTTTTCCGAGTGAAAAATATTATATCCGAATGAAAACATTTCTTTGTAAGGTAAAAAAAAATCCGATTGAAATGATATAGAACCGGTCGGATTATCATAAAACAGAGCCTGTTATCATTAAGTCTATCTTCTATTCATAATTCTTCACTGGAAATCACACGGTACCCATTATTCTTAGTATTTTCAGTCCAATACAGTTCATATCTTTTCACAATTCAACAGAGTATATGCACTTAGTAACAATATATATATATATATATATACAAATAATAACAATTAAAGCATTTAATTCATACAACACTGAATCTGTCCTGGAAAGGTGAGGAAACAAATTCCTTAACCCTTTCCTTCACTCGGTTTTCCCACAGAGCACCCAAGAATATACCCCCTTACCTTTATGGAGCTACTGGAAGAGAAGAAGAGGTTCCCTTTCACTGTCCTGCACGAATTCCGAGTGAAACAGAAGGGAAAGGAGAGAGACAGAAGTTTGCTGGAAAGGAAAATTGTAATAGAAGTGTGTTTGCAGCTGTGTTTCGTGTGTGTTCTGAGAATCCTTAAGCTGGTTTAAATAGGGAAAGGGTAAGTGGAATGGGGGACAACTTTTCTGAGTGGCTGTTAGTGGAGTGATAATGGAGGGTCAGTGGAGATTAAATAAGGAGATATGCTGAGTCAGTACCCATTTCTGGCCACCCACTGTCTATAATGCGCATGATTGAATTAAAATAATCATTACAAGACAAAATTGGAGTCAATACGCACTACTGATACTGAATACCGAGTGAGATTTCCACTCGGTTAACCACTATACCAACTAGAATTCTCACTTTCGAGTCAACAATTGCAAGGCTCGCTTGAGCGTGACTTGCTCGCTTGAGCGAAGTATGTATCAGGGTCCTTCTCGCTCAAGCGGAATCCGACTCGCTTGAGCGAGTCTTCAAGTCTTCGCTTGGAATTCCTTTGAAACCGACTCAGGTACTCGGTTTCTCACTCAGTAATACCTCTCCAGACCGAGTCCTCTCTTTCTCAGAGTCTTCACTCGGAAATCCGAGTCTTCATTCACTTGATTCACTCAGTTTAGGACAACTTCTTCAACTATATTTCTAATTAATGTTTATTTAAGCCATCACCTCTCGGAACAGGACCTACACGTACGAGTCTCACTCGGTTTTGGTCCAGTAGGGTATATCTCACTCGGAATTGGCTCCCTCTACCATTTTCCACTCGGTTTCCTAAGCAAATACATATGAAACCGTTCGGAATCCTTCCTAATTGATTCCACAACACACTCCAGTCGGTAGGAAGCATTAAATCAACATAAACATGAGTATTTAAGCATTCTTTTACTCGGAATGCCCCAATCAGAGTAATTTCCTTCAGAAAAGGAAGTATTTGACTCGGAATCGAGCATTTCTAGGTTGTTTTGACTCGGATTTTCACTCAGGAGTGGTTCTCTTGAACACACTTCACTCCAAATGTCTCTGTGATCAAGAATCCACTCGGTAGTAACCTTCTTGGTCATATATTACTCGGATAACATAACTTTACACTCGGAATTTCATCCTTCAGTCGGAATTGCTAATCCTTCACTCGGAATTTCACTCTGTCACTCGGATCAGAGCCTATTTCACTCAGAATTTGCATAATTTCACTAATAGTCCATATAAATTCCATTATTATGTACAAAAATGACATTTCTGAGATACCACAGACTATCAACAGGGTGTATATTCACTTATTACCACTTACAAACCTTCTAAACTTCAATTTTTACTAAATAAGACTGCTACTAAAAACAGGGATGTTACAGTACTTACCTGGAGTTCTTGGTGAACTCCTTCCTGAGGACCACTAGTATATGTTTTGAGCAACCTCCTCAATGAGATTGTAACCTTCCTCCACGTTCTTACTCATAAAGGCACCGCCAGCTGCGGCATCCAAGGTCACCTTCTGGTTCGGAGTGAGCCCATTATAGAAAATGTGCATAGTCAACCAGCGTTCAATACCATGGTATGGGCATTTCTGGAGTATTTCTTTGTACCTTTCCCAGGCATCATAAAGAGTTTCATCATCTTTTTGAGCGAAAGTGATGATTTACTTCCTCAACTGATCTATTTTGCTTCTTGGATAGTATTTATTGAGGAAAGCATAAGACAGTTGCTCCCATGTAATGATTGACCCCTCCGAAAGCGCATACAACCAAGCTCTGGCTTTGTCCCTTAGAAAAAAGGGGAAAGCCTAAGCCGAATTGCATCGTTTGAGACCCCACTCACCTTGAGCGTATCACAGTACTCAAGGAAAATCTGAAGATACAATTGGGGATCCTCGGATGGCAATCCTCCAAACTGACTTTATTGAACCATCGAGAGCAAGGATGGCTTTAACTCAAAATTATTCGCTTAAATGTTGGTTCTAGTGATGCTAGACCTTCGTCCCATTGCATGAGGTGCTGCAAAATCACGAAGTGCTTCGTTGTTGGGATCTTCCATTTTTGCTTGACTCGTTGAACAAGAAGGTTGGTGCCTATTTTGTTCAATACGTGTCCTAAGAAATCTGATTTTCCGAAGAGTTTTTTCAATCTCAGGATCAAATATATGCCCAAAGTTATCACTTTTTTGCATAAAGGGGCCTGCATAAATCTGTTAACAACTAAAAACAACAAGTGTAATTCTGATGAAAAATTAAAATAAAACAGAAAATGCAGAGAAAATAAAAGAAATATGTAGAAAATATGTAGAGGATGCACACTAGTCTAATCAAACACTGCTTAGCCAATATTGGGGGAAACACAATCCCCGGTAACGGTGCCAAAAACTTGATAGCCAACCGCAAGTACACGGGATATCGAAGTAATAAAAGAGATATCGTTCCCACAGAGATTGTGCCCAAGTACTAGTTATAACGGTATTTTAATTAGCCAGTGAATCGATTGAGATGAATTACTAGAATGATTATAAATAGTAAATCAAAGAACAGAAAACTTAATGTCTTTATAGAAGAAAATCAGAGCAAGTTTGGGAAAGTCAATTAAAGGAAGGTCTTAGGATTTAAGGGTTCATATGCAAATACCAAAATTAAAGGTCAATTGCCTATCCAATTATATGATTTCCGTTTCTAAGGTGGATACCCCTGATTTAATTAATACCTTTATCTCGAAAGCCTATTAACGTGCCTAATTCCCAAAGAACCACGTTCAATTCGTTAATAATTTAAATCAAAAAATAGGAAAATATCTTAAAGAAATAGATGATATTAGAATGATTTTCACTAGTGCAAACAGTGGATATAACAACAGGATATGATCACGGGTTAGAGTGGATCAGTGATAAAAGAATGCATAGTGGCATTTTTGAAATTATAAGGTAACTATATAATCACGGTTTCTTACCAACCATGATTGTAGTTTAAGGGAAAACTCTATAATCACGGATAACATCATAACCGTGATTGTATCCATGACATATAATCACGGTTGTTATTCTAACTATGGATATATAGTTCAGGGTTTTAGGGTCTATTCGTAGGGGGTGTATAACCACAGTTGATTCCACAACCGTGATTATATATTGATGGATACAATCACGGTTGTTGTTGTAACTGTGGTGATAGGGTTAATATTTAACCAGGGTTATTGTGGAACTGTGATTATATGTATAATATAATCACAGTTGCAAGGGGGATCCATGATTATATCTGTTTTCAAAAACTTCAAAAGTCGTGCTTGATACTATTTTTCACTTTCTCCTTCTCCTCTCGCACTCGTCTTTGGCTATTTTCTCCAGCTTGTGCTATTTTCCTGTTATCATCTATGTCTTTTACTCTGTCCTTCCTTCTTTCTTTGGTTTCGAGTCATCTTCTTTGCAGCGTTGTCTGGTAAGTACCCCATCTTCTTATATTATACTATGTATCTGTGTCTCTGTCTCTGTTTAGTTTAACATCATTAGTCAAAGCTTGTATCAGTGTCTCTATCTGTGTGTGTGTGTCTCCATTAGTTTAACTCCATTAGTTTGTTGGTAATATCAGTATTGTGGATCCCTGTCTGTGTGTGTGTTTTCATAAACAATGCATGTGCTTTACTATGGGATTGTTCACTTGTTTGGATTTAATGCTTCGGATACCCATTCCACATTGAGTTATGGATTTGAAATCAACGTTGTAAATGGAGTATAGAGTCTATTATATCTTAAAATTACTAGCTAATGTAAATAAAACATATATTGTTATTGGTTTTTCTTGTAGTATATATTGCTATTAGTAGCACTTAAATCCTTTTGTAAAGGACTTCAGATGGTATACTCACCTTTATTTATATAAATTTTGTTTTTGGGCATGTCTTACTTATGTTGTGATCAGGCCTAGTTTTAGTAGTTTTGTGTGAAAAATTTTAGAAGAGGATTTGATGCCCCATTTAAGCAAAGTAATGAGGAACTCACCCAAGTCATGAAAAGGATTAAGGATGGATTAGTATAATAAACACATTGGAGGGAAGCTTAATTAACATTAATTGGAAGATCTATTTCATGTGTTGTTTGTATCATTATAGAATCATAGGCTTCTTTGTATTTTACACCTTGTTTTGGGTTTATTTCCTCAAGTATAGTGTTGAGCCTATCCTAAAGTAGTCATTTCCATTATGTATATCCACTTAGAATCTCATTTAGATTTTTTAGGAGATTAGTGTAGTTGTAGACTTTTGTTTAAGCCTTATTCTATAGAAAATGAAATTCTCCATTGGTTTAGGAGTTAGGATTAGATTGGCTTGCTTAGCAAGTCTTAGCTACCTAAATATAGGCCTAAGCTCTCTCATGTACAATCTTGGGTCATTTTAAGTATTATTTTTAATCAAAATATACATTTCACTGTACAGTATATAATGTTATTTTTGTTGCTGTTTGTTGCTCTCATATAATGCTATTTCTATTGTTGTTGTGTTTGTGTGGTTGTCAATCTTGCAAACTCATAGGCTCATACTAGTTAATTAGTATGAAAGTTTCTTTGCATGAGTGAACCGTAGTTCCCCGTTTGAGATTCAACACAAATGGTCATTAAATTAATTAATTTCATCGTTTGTGTTGAATCTTGAATTGTCTGTTTGGATACTTTGGGATGAACAATTGTTTTTATATGCCGTTAGTTAGGAGTTATTTTAAAATTTGAAAAGTTTGGATAACTTGCATTTTGTGTTGTTCTCTGGGTGCATATTTGGTTGTGGTTGTAACACCCCGGCCCAAAAATAGGGGTAAATTTTTCAAGATTTTAAAATAATTGTAAGTAGAAAGAATTCTATATATATATATATATATAATACCAAGCAATTACCCCGGATCATTGAATAACCTATCTCATATATAAAGATATGAGAAAGGTATCAGAGTGCACCTCGGACAATCAGACTTGAGACCGTCACAAGGGAAAAACGGAAGATGAAATTAAATTCAAGAGTTATTAAAATATCTACCAAAAAAGGATAAAAGATGCCTCATCAATTTGTTAAACGATAGAAATATATTTTCACAATAATAATATTATCATCCGTACATTGTCAAGGTCATTAATGAAAATTAGCCATACACATAAGGTCTAATTTTCCTACATGACCTCCAACATTAGCTATTATCAAATTAATTTCAAAATAAGCATGTACGTACTATGTGCTATACAAAAATGAGTATATATGTCGGCCAAGGCTCTCCCACATTCCTCCCACATTTACCTTCATCAATCCTCGACCTCCAAAAGTGTAGGATTTTACATCACACCTACATCAAGCTTAAAAATGGTAACAGGGAGGTGAGTAACATAATCCAAATGTACCAAAGTCATACATTATGATGATATTTATACATGTGTGCATTACATTCATTTTTCAAGAAAACATCACAAGTTTCTCACACATGATACATCATTCCATCTCAGCACATTACAAGTCCAAATAAGTATATTCATAAGACAATATCATATATAATATATCTTTAACATTCTCAATAATCATCACACTTTTAATATTAGTACCTCGAATTACTTTCGCTCTATTTAACAATTATCCATCGCCACCACGGGCTATCAACTAGGCATATCTCCGGTTATATGCAAACGCTCTTAAAGCTAATGCATATGCACAACGGAATCATTTTCAAGTGTGGATCCGACTGTGGGAAAACAACAACATATCAAATGTGGGATAAGCATAGGTGTGCTACTATACCCCTACTGCAGTAGTAAAATGTGTACACTTATATCTCAATTCACGCATGCTTACAACATTATACTTTTACTGGTACCAAACCACTCTCGCCCATCTGTAGCACTAGTCACCCCATGACTGCGGATTAATAATCATGGCCTTACTTGCCAAAGTGCTACGGGCCTCCCCCGAACACACATCAAGGGAGCCGTGCCTCGTCGAACACCAAGGTAAATTACTCATCACAGAGCCACCCTCCCACAGGGCCTGCCACATAGGGTGCCTCGTCACCGAACTAAGGGCAGCTTCGTGATTCCTCGAATCACTAGGGAACAATAACAGTATACCCGTGCATCGGGCCGCCCTCCCACTGGGCCTGCCTGTTAGAACCCCTAATATTCCATATAAGCAGCGAATGATATGTCATGGATGCAAATGCCAATCAATGCATTCTTACACTATGCATCCTAAATGCCACTCAATCAATCATCTATTTATAACTACCACTTAGTGGATTTCAGTACTTTCAATCTTTACCAATTCTCGAAGGAACTCATACACATCGATAGTTAGTGGTAATCATATTTATCAATTCACATATACACATTTGGAATATTTCAAATCACTGATTTCAATTCAAAACATGGTCTCAAACCATCATAACATATTTCATCAATATATTCAACATAATATCGGATCCAGTCTCGATACCGGTACCAAAGTATGGATATCACTTCATCTGTTCTGCGTGCCATACAGACTTAGCAAGTAAAACATCAGACATCAAGATCGGTCTCCTCTCATTAGGATACCAGATAATCATACCGGATACATATAGCACCGGTCTAACACCTTAGTCATCTATTGACTCTTATGGCTAGTCCCACACCGGATTGTTGACTCCGGCTCAGACCAGTTTAATATCATATTCGTCATTCCAAATACATGCCACATAACACCAATCATTCTAAATGCACTCAAATCATGAAATCATTACATCGTCCACACAGGCAATCATTAAGCACAATCATATACATATATTCTCACATCATCAATGGATGAAATCATGCATTTAGAATAGTTACCCCCTTCTACCTCAAGAGAAGTAGTAATCAACGCGGTCAGATAATTCCACCTTGTCACTGGGGTTATTTCCTACATCACAATATATCACACAATTATTTTCTATTCAACCACCTCGGCTTAACGTTCATATTCATTTACTTGGTGTCTTCCAGCATCTTAACTCTCAAGTCCCAATTTATTTCATTCATTCTACCACAACCACCACAGTTTAGGTGTCTACGTTTATTACTATGCATATTTAATGCCAAACCCATTAATGGGTTCCCACATTTATGTTCCCAACAACCAGTAGGCTTCATTAATGGCCATTCACCATTAATAACACTATTTCACCTCACCAATAACAATTATCTAACACAATAAATGTTTCTCCACTTATATTTTGCATTTCCCCTAAATCATAGGGTTAGGGTTCTCTAAAACCCAACAACACTCATTAAATCAATTTCCCAACATTAAAACCCCAAAACCCATAGTTCATACTCTTGAGAAATAGCAAGAGCTTACCTCAAGAGAAGGAATGAGAAAGTTTTTCCAAGAGAAGGAAAACCACACGAAAATAAGGAGAAAGGAGGGTGAGACTTCAAGCTCCAAACTCTTCCAAGCTCCTTCAAGAACGGAAATGGGAGAGGAGAAGAGAGCCACCACCCTTTTGCTTAGGGTTTTTAAAGAGAAGAAGAAGAGAAAATTAAGGAGAAGAATAGAGAAGAAGAAGAAGTAAAGTGTTTGTTAAGAGAAATCCAAGAGGCTGACGGGAATAAGACGAGAAACAAAAGGCTGTTTGGCTTTATTTTTAATCCCTCATTAAAGATTCATCATTTTATGACAAATAGGATCTTTGTTCGGGCTCAATACTTTATCCAAAAATTACTCTGAATACATATTTGGATTCCTAATAATATCCTTAATAGCCCTGACCAATATCATCCCAATCGGAGATACTTGGTCCGACAACTATATTTCAACCGGGCTTATTTTCAGCTTATCTGGTTCCAATAAATCATAAACAGTTCCCAAAAGTCTTAATTTATTTATTCCTAATATTTTAGAACATTAAATAACCCAAATATAATTATTTAATATTTATCTCCCTAAATTAATCCTTTATTTTAAATTTTAGGGTGTTAAAATCCACCCCACCTAAAAAGAAATTTCTTCTCCGAAATTTAACATACCGGATTCGAACACATCAGTGTACCATGCTCTTACATCGTCCTCACGTTCCCATGTGAATGTCTCAATATTTCTGTGCTTCCATGCAACTTTCACCAAGGGTACCAATTTGATCCGTAGGTTCTTCACGGAGCGTTTGACAATACGAACGAAAACAGGAAGAATGGACAAATCGTCTCTTACATCAACATCGTCCATAGGAATTACATGTAGAGGATCATGGATATATTTCCTCAACTATGACACGTGGAACACATTATGTAGATTAGCGAGATGTGGAGGGAGTGCAATCCGATATGCAACATCGCCAATCCGCTCCAAGACCTCATAAGGTCCAATAAACCTAGGGCATAACTTTCCACTTTTCAACGCCCTTCCAATATCCTTATCTCTTGATACTCTTAAAAACACATGATCGCCAACTTGAAACTCAAGTGGCTTCCGCCTTTTATCATAATAACTCTTCTGACGATCTAGGGCAATTTTCATCTTTTCTTGTATCATCTTGATTTGTTCATTTGTCTCCACAATCAACTCCGGCCCCAAAGCCAAACTCTCTCCAGTTTTAAGCCAACATAACGGAGTTCTACATTTCTGACCATACAATGCTTCATATGGAGCCATACCAATGGAACTGTGGTAGCTATTGTTGTATGTAAATTCAATTAGTGGTAGGAATCTTTCCTAACACCCACCGTGCTCCAATACACAAGCCCGTAACAAATCTTCAAGGCTTTGAATTTTCCGCTCGGATTGTCCATCCGTTTGGGGATGATACACCGAACTAAGCTATAACTTGGAACCCATTGCCTCGTGCAAGCTTCCCCAAAATCAGGAAGTGAACCGTGGGTCATGATCTGACACAATACTCAAAGGTACACCATGTAGTCTAACGATCTCCTTAATATACAATTGTGCCAATTTCTTCAAAGGACTCTTCATATTCATGGGCAAGAAGTGAGCACACTTCGTCAACCGATCTACAATCACCCATATAGCATCATTTCCAGTATGTGTCCTGGGTAGTCCAGAAACAAAGTCCATAGTAATGTCGTCCTACTTCCATACCAGGATATCAAGAGGTCTCAAGTAACTAGATTGTTTCTGATGTTCAACCTTCATCTTTTGACAAATAATTCAAGAGGCTACACAATTAGCCACATCCTGCTTCATACCAGGCCACAAGAAATTCTTTTTTAGATCTTGATACATTTTCGTGGCACCAAGATGTATGCTCAACACACTCTTGTGAGCTTCATCAAGTACCAATCTTCTTAGATCACCACCAGATGAAACATAAATTCGACCCTTCACACGCCAAATGCCATCATGACCTTCCGTCAAAAATGAATTCTTCCCATTAGCTTGAGCTTTCTTCATCTCAATCAAGTACTCATCCTTCAGTCGTTGTAATTTCACAGTTTCAAGGAACATATTTGTTATAGTCAACACCTCAAGGGACATTTTTTTCAGGGTATATATTTCCACACCCACATTCAAGTTTTGAAATTGCTCAATGAGCTCCATCTTTTTCACCATCATAGCAGAAACATGCAACGATTTTTGACTCAAGACATCGGCAACCACATTTGCCTTTCCGGGATGATACCTCAATTCGAACTCATAATCTTTTAGAAACTCTATCCATCTCCGTTGGTGCATATTAAGCTCCTTCTGATCAAATAGATATTTGAGACTCTTGTGATCACTAAAGACCATAAACTTAGAGCCATACAAATAGTGCTGCCATAACTTTAAGGCAAACACCACCGCCACCAATTCAAGATCATGTGTAAGGTAGTTAACCTTATGCGGTCGCAACTGTCTCAACCCATAGGATATCACACGCTCTTTTTGCATCAACACGCAACCAAGACCAAGCTTAGAAGCATCACAATACACCATGAAGTCATTCAATAAGTCTGGCAAAGCCAACACAGGAGCAGAAATGAGTCTAACTTTGAACTCTTGGAAACTCCTTTCACAATCAAGACTCCACACGAATGGTTGATTCTTATGGGTTAGCTTCGTCAAAAGCAAAGCCAATCGAGAAAATCCTTCAATAAATCTCCGGTAATAACTGGCAAGACCAAGAAAACTTCTCACTTCGGTCACAGACATCGGTCTTTCCCAAGCCAGCACGGCTCCGATCTTAGATGGATCAACGGCAACACCATCTTTAGAGATAACGTGTCTAAGAAATTGGATCTCGAACAACCAAAATTCACACTTGGAAAGCTTCGCATACAAGTCTTTTTCTCTAAGGATATTCAAAACAAGACAAAGATGCTCTTCATGTTCCTCATGGCTCTTGGAATAGACAACAATGTCGTCGATAAACACCACCATGAACCGGTCAAGATACTCATGAAAGATGCGATTCATGTAATTCATGAAAATCGCAGGTGCATTTGTCACACCAAATGGCATTACTACATACTCGTAGTGGCCATATCGAGTTCGGAAGGTAGTTTTAGGAATATCTTCGGTCTTCACCTGAATTTGGTGATATCTGGAATGCAAGTCAATTTTTGAGAATACAACGGTATCCTTCAATTGATCCAAAAGATCGTCAATGCGAGGTAGGGGATATCGATTCTTAATGGTCAACTTGTTAAGTTGTCGATAGTCCACACATAACGTCATACTTCCATCCTTCCTTCTCACCAATAAAACAGGCGCACCCCAAGGAGACACACTTGGGCGAATAAACTCTTGCTCTAACAACTCTTCAACTTGTCTCTTCAACTCGGTTAATTCCATAGGAGATATCCGATATGGCGCTTGGGAAACAGGTTCCGCTCCTGGAACAAGATCAATAGAAAACTCCACTTCTTATGGAGGAGGTAAACCAGGTACCTCATCAGGAAATACATCCAGAAATTCGGACACAATGGGAATATTTAAGGGAATGGGACCATTTGTCCCATCGGTAAGAGATAATAGTATGCAAAGTTGAGCTATACCTTCCACATCAAATTTCCCCACATCTGAAGAAGGGAAAATGACAGTCCGTTGTTGACAGTCATCCAAGACTTTATTGGCGAAGAGCCAATCCATACCAAGAATGATCTTCAAGCCCTTCATAGGTAGGCAAATAAAAGAAGTAACAAACTTCCTCCCTTCTAGGAGCATATCAACATTATCACATCTGTTAACTGATCTGAGACAAGCACGGGTTGGGGTAGTAACTGTTAACCCCCGTGTTACTATTGGGTTATTAATTGGCAAGCGCACCAATCATTTGTAGTTTTCAAATTTAGATATCGTTCCACTGGGATTGAAAGTCCAATAACTTACAGTAATTTCTTATTTACTATAGTAAATTTATCAATGATTATTAACAAAAGAATAATTTATAAACAATTTATATAATATTCACAGATTGCATAATTGAGTGGTTCATGAGATAAAAAGAAAATAAAATCTATCTAAAAAGTTGAGTTGCAATTTAGAATAGCTAAGATATTTGAGGTAAACACAGATAAACAAATTATGTTGGAATTTGGATCCCTAATCTAGAATAACAATGAAGGAACTCAAGACATGCATATTTAATCATCAAGTTCATGTCATTGTAGCTTAAAATCATTATAACCAATCCCCCGTGATATAAATTCTAAGAATTCACCATAAAGTCCGATCCCTCGTGAGCTTTCTCAGTAAAAACTTGCATTAAGTCCTGGTCTTATGGCAACAATAGTTACCAACTCTATCCCTAGTAATTGGTATATTAAAGGCATTTCAACTTTTACTTTCATTAAAACAAATTTTAATACGGCATGAATCATCATTCTCTCGTTTGACATTCACACTAATAAAACAAGTTTCAATACACATGAAAATCATTCTCCTGTTTGACGTTCATACTAATAAAAGGTTGAAATACTAACATGTAACTTAATCATAAACATGCAGAGGTCAAATTCATAACATTATACTCAATAGACTAGTTCACCAATTCCAACATAAACAAATTAGTTACACATGGTGAAAGTAAAAACAATACTTACAGAGATTGACATTATGAAGGCGATGGAAACTTCACGATACAACGATCACAATACTACACAACACTCTCAAGCATCTAGAAAACTATTCTAAAATTACAAACTCACAAAAGAAACACTCAAACACGAGTGTATAAGAGAGAAAGAGAACTCAGAATGTGAGATGGGATGCTGGATGTGTGCAGAATGGCCCTATTTATAGTGTTGAGGAAGGGTCCTGACGCTACGTGCTAGCCTGATGCTACGTGCCAGCCTGACGCTACGTGTCAGGTCCGTGACTCAGCTTCCATTAAACAGCTCAAAGTGGCCACTATGGAATTATTTAATCAATCATGCCTTGCCATTTGTCCTTGTCCCCCAACTCGGTGTGTCCATTTGTGCAAAGTGGAGAGGCCATAATGGGTCAAAGGCTGAATGCTTGGCCATCTGGAAGTGGAGTCCATGTAGCTTCTGACGCTACGCGTGAGTGTGACGCGTAGCATCAGCATCAGAAATCCCCACGCTACGCATGGGATTGATGCTACGCATCAGTTCTCCATATCTTCATTTTTCTTTTTAAATTCTTTACTTTTTCACTACAAAACTAGAGAAAATTGATCAAGGGTAATTTATTTCCAATAATATCCATTTATTGAATTTAAAACCTAAATTTCTAACAAATTAAATTAATTTTTATTATTTTTTAAAAAATTGTATTAAGGATTTTATTGTAAATTTGAGGACTAACAAATACCTCCAACTTGAGACATTACTCGTCCTCGAGCAAGAAAGAAAATAAAAAATAAAAATTTGAAATCAAATTTTTGAGTTAGTACGAGAATTTACCACAAAAAGTAATTTCACAATTCACCATTTTGAAATAACCAAAAATAGATATCTTATGTAATAAAGGTTTAATGACAAAAATCTATAAATGTTTTATTAACAAATCAATCATAATTTCAGGCTTACCTCACAAGTTTTTATCTCTGTGCAAAGGGTAACCTGTTTCATTCAATCGATCATAAAATCAAACAAATTTAATTTTGATTTTCATCTAATCAATGGTTAATCATACAGAGTTAATTCAAAAATCACAAGGTCTTTTCACGGGTTTTAATGAGGCTTGGCTTACAAGAAATGATGGTTTTTCTTGGAATTCAAAAACCTAAAATCATAAAGAGCATTTTATAATTTTTAGGCTTTCTCTTGGCCCAAATCTCAATTCCCTAATTGAAAAATAAATACCCCTAACTTGATTCTTTTCACTATTTTTATTTATTTTATTTATATGCAAAAAAAAATTTTATTTCTTATTTTTTATTTTTATTTTTTAAAAGGAATCAAGTTGTTAATTTTCACTCCCCATTTTTGTAAGAACGCTCAAAATATTCTTTCCATTTTGATTAATTGCTCTTTTAATCAATCAAGTAAAGGGAATGGTTAATATTTGATAAAGGTTTAAGGGTACCAATAAAATTATTTTTAGGCTCAAATTGGCTTTCAAAGGATAAAATGTTTTTACCATTGTAAGCTTTTTGGCCCAAGGTTTCTTTTCCCAAAAATATGCCTTGATTATTTTCTTGAATTCTCTGTATAAGAACACAAATCACAGATTAAAGCAAAATCAATTTGAATGAAGTAATGTCGAAACCCTCAAGTGTTTAAAAGATCTCTCAGCTCACCGGGTTATTGAAATTAGCTTGATAGTTAATAAAATTATTGTAATTGAATTTTATCAAAATTCCTTAATTACAAAAAGAATGGATAATTTGATGATTAAAATTGGTTTTATTGTGTAAAAACTTTAAGTGTATAAATTTTATTTTTTTCAAAAATTTGATTTATTTATTAAAAAGATAAAATTTGTGTTTGTTTTTTTTTATTTTTTAAAGACAATATGCTAAAATAAAACACACCACATAATAATAAAAATAAACCATAATATAATCCAAAATCAACTAAACCAATGTAAATACCAAACTAAATGAAAACTGAAATGTGTGTAAAAGGTGCAGAAAAATAACACCATCAGTCCTCCATGTGATCCTCATCATCCCCTCCTCATCTGCATCATCCTCTGTCTCAACATGTGCTCCAGACGGTCCACTAGCCTCAGGGTATGTAGGTGAATCACCAGGCCAAGCTACATGAGCTGCAAACTCAGCTGGTGTGACATAAGGTGCTCCCTCCCCCTAAAGTCTGTACTGATAGAATGCATCATGAAGATACATATAAGCTCTGTGTATGGTAGCCATCATCTGCATCATATCCTGATGCTCAAGAGTCATCCTAGCAAATCCATCAGTGATAGCATCAGCAGATGGTGGCTTAACTGGTGGTCTCCTCCTCCTCTGTCTGGGATGAGCCTCCTGCTCTAGTGGTGGAAGCTCACACTGTTGGACGAAATAATCTCTATTCACTACAACCTTGGGAACTCTCCCCAAAGAACTAGTGAACTCAGGCGATGGCACGACAACTCCTTGCCTTCTTAGTAAGGCAGATATGATGAGAGAGAAGGAAATAGGATGGTTCACCTTATACTCGAAGGCATAAAGGTGAATCTGCTCAGATATCAGCTTAGCAATGTCAATAGTATGGCCTTGAAGAATAGAGTAAAGAAGGCAGCAGTGATCAACTGGGATAGAAGAGAGGTAGGTGACAGGAGTGATGTTATACAGCATGAGATGAGACCACGCCTGAGCTATAGGGGTTAGCTGGGTCTTGATGAGGTTTGATGGAGTCCTTCCAACCTTACTCAGGTTGAAGAAGATTCTATCCTTGCTCAAGAAGTGAGCAACCTGATCTAGGAAGTATCCTAAATCACCATCCTCAGTCGCAACCTTGTTTCTGTTTTCCTTCTAGAAACAAGTATCGTTCTCGGGAGTAGGCTCCCAAGGATTACCCAATAGGGTACTAATGGTGTCTCGGTCATACGTAATATGTAGACCTCTAACCCAACTCGTCCTCTGATGGCCGATATTCGGAGAGTCCTGGCGAGTCTTGTAGGCGTTCGCATAAAACTCCATCACTAAGATAGGGTCCCCCTTAGTAGGTAAGGAAAACAGGGATCCCCATCTTCTCCTTTGGACCTCATCCTGTAGCTTAGGATAGTCCCCAGTGCTCAGATCTAAGACTCTCTCCCAGATGAGTCTCTGGCTCTTTATCTGATGGAATCGGGCCCATTTCGTATCAGTGCAAAATCTGGTGGGATCTCTAGGTCCCAGCTACTCCTCACCCTGAAGATATGGATCTTCAGAGGTGGTATCAGTATCAGTGGTCCTCCTCTGTCTCTTTGGAATAGGAATAGACTTCTTTGGTGCCATCTGCAAAAAGAAATTTTACAAAAATCAAACACACATCAAAATATTTTTGATTTTTATATTTTAATAAAATAAAACATGCCAAACATCCAAAATTAACATTCATATTTTTGGTTTTTATATTTTATGCAAAACATCAAGAATAAAAACTCATGCAAAACAAAATTCACACAACATAAAATTTTAACAAAAATATTTACAAAGCATAGAAACAACATTTTTTTTTACTTTTATAATTTCAACAAAATAAATTGTTAAACAAAATTACACATGCATATTTTTGGATTTTTAAAAGTACAACATATATTAAGATTCACACAACATGTAGTTTCACATGACAAACATATTTACAAATTTATTAAATTTATTTATTTATTTTCATGAAAGAAAGTATAACAAATATACAACTTAAGAAATTTTTTTAATTAAAAAGAAAAACAAATAAACAAACAAAAATAAACGGGACATAATTATTATTAAAAATAGAAAAACAGAATATACACTAAACAGAAAATAAAACACAAAATTAACAAAAAATCAAAAACAGAGTTGACGCTACGCGTGGGTGAGACACTACGCGTCAGCCCTGTTCTGCCCACGCTACGCGTCAGTGGTACACTACGCGTGGGGTTACAGTTCATGCCTCACGCTACGCTTCACTGGGACGCTATGCGTGAGGTGCGCAGTTTTAGAAAACACAAAAATAGGGGTTGTGCAACAACAACCCCTCCAAACTACATTCAATCCACTAGTTTCCCTACTTTTAACAGCAATCAATCCCAATGGTCTTCTAATCTTTATCCTAACCACATACAATCTAAAAATCTAAAACGTAAAAATTAAAAGAAAAAGGTAAGAGAACTCACTTGGAGATCCTTGCAAAAGCTTGAGAGAATGTGGGTGATTGAGAGTAAGGATTCACTAGTGGAAAAAATGGATATAATCACGGTTAAAAAAGACCTTTATTCACGGTTAAAGAACCGTGGTTGTTGCATCCGTGGTAGTTGATGATGGTCTTTAACCACGGTTAACAACCGTGGTAATAAATCACATCTAACCACGGTTAAGAACAACTGTGAATATAACTTACTATTTATATTCACGGTTATCGAGCACAACCGTGAATATAAGAACTGAAAGGTGTTAGTTACATCCACTTATATTCACGGTTATGATGGACAACCGTGGATAATACTTATATTCACGGTTATGATGGACAACCGTGGATAAAATATATCTATATCCACGGTTATGGTAGTAACCGTGGATAAATATAGTCTATATTCACGGTTGTTACCATAACCGTGAATAAATACTGAGGTTTTTTTTTTAAATGGATTCTGTTTTATCGTTTCCAACCCTGCATTCAGACAACCTGTACAGTATACAGTATGCCACAGCAACACTATATCAAAAGAATGGTATGTATATATATAACAATTTATTTTCTATATCAATTCATAACAACCTAAAAAATGAAAGTATATACAATTAAGTTGAATGTAATCTAATAAAAGTAAACCCTAAATCCTACTAGATACATATATAAAAGAATAAAGATCCTATATCTAGCTTTGCCTAACTTCAATGAAGTGTGAGGCCCATTGCCTTCTAAGATCATCTACAAGTTCCTTTGGGAAAAATGACCGGTCATTAAAGTACTGCAAACAATGCACAAAACAATTAGAACAAAAGCTTTATTTATTACATGAAATTGATGAAATTGGTAGAAAAGTAGTCCAAATGATGAGACTTACCTCTGTCCATCCATCTACTAAATGATATTGGACAATGGTCAGCATAGTGTGCATGACGAAATAGCCACACTCGTAGGTACCCTTCTGCCTGTAAGACTACAATGGACATATAGTATATAATAAGTGAATTCACAACTTAAAAAATATGTACTGAAGATTTGAATGAATACGATTGACTTACTTTTGGGTACACCCATACAACTGCTTTTCCTTTGGGCTTGTTTCCAATCAGTAGATTGTATCCAACCACCGCCCTACGTCAAACAAAACACAAGATAAGTTAGAATTGTATAGTTCTAAAAATGATGTAATCGAATTTGTGGTTATTTTTTAGGGATGAACTTACCGGTCTACTATATCTTTCAGGTCTTGTGGAGCTGTCCGATGCAAACTATCAAAGTACAGAGCAAGATAGTCCTTCGGACAGATCACCAGAAGCGTCCAGTGAGCCCTGCAGTTACCAGTGATAAGTGAGACTTCAAAATGCAAAAATTGATGACAATAATTATGGAATAGAATATTACCCTTTATGATAGGGGCCCATGTATATAGGCTTCCCAGACTCAAACATCCAATTCTGGATGTATGTCTGGGTGTTCTACGAGGTGTTTCCTTGCCTCTGTATGAGAGAGGGCTCTAAGAAACCGTAAGTTCCTTGGAAACCCAAGTCCACACAGAGTTTTGCCAGAAACCTAAACAAGTTAAGACATGGTTAGCGACAAATAACTTGTATAATGAAAAAATTGGACAAAACAAGGATATACTTACAGCTCCCACATCAGAAAGATGGAGCCGTTCAGCATCGACGTCCCCGAAATAATGTCACAAATGTCAGAATTTATAACGTAAACTGGAAAATCACTGGGACGGCCGAACACTAGTGGCTGCCATGGGACCTGAACAGTGTCATCTGCTTGCTCATACCCGATGCGCCATAGCATCCGGATGGGATCCTTGGCCGGGTCTGGCTTCTTCAATGTCTGTTCCTGTTGAACAATTGACAACCATCACATTTTGTACCATAATTGACAAAGAAATAAAGCTAGTTAGTGTTTAGGGTTTTTACCTGTCCAGAGGCAATCACCAGAAGTCTGTTGGGCCACATCAGAAAGTGGCCCACCGCCTGACCGACGGTCTTCACCTCCTGAGTTGCCACTGGCACAGCAGCATCATCCTCGAGGATGAGCACAACCGAGACCCTGGACATACCATCAGGTAATGTCTGATGGTGAACCATAGGGCCTAAGTTGTACACCATACCAGTGGCAACTGGCTCCTCCGACCCGTCAATGAACAGGTCACATTGACGGGTGTCTGGTGGCTCGACCCCGTCATCGTCAGGGTCAGCCGCAGCGCACGACCCCTTAGTGCTAACCTTCCGTACCTACATATTTACACATCAAGCAGAAGTTATTCAACAATGAAATAAAGTGATTACAAACAATAAAATTGAGGAAATTAAATAAAGAATCTAACCTGTGGGTCGCTGGCTGGTGCAGTAGTCTCCTGGTGGTGGCTGAGTGAGGCCTTCATCTCCTCCCTGAATCGGGCCATCTCCTGGTGGAGCCTAGATATCTCCTCCTGGTACTCAGCCTTCACAACAGCCACCTTTTGCTCCACCATTTGCTCAAGGGATGGGGCAGGGTCGGGAGCACCGTAATAGGCGCGGAGGCCTGTGAAATGTGAATGATTAGCCCATAATTGTTTAACAGATAACAAAATGAAGGCATAGAGTTAGTTAGCACTTACCTACACCTCGACCAATAGCACGTACTCTTCCTGGGTGCTCTGGCCTGCCGATGGCGGTAGTCAAAATATCCTCCCGTCCATGGGCTACGAAAGACCCTTGGGTTGATTGCTCAACCAAGGAATCCTGAAACCAAACAAGTTAGTATTCACTTCCTTCACGTAAACTGAAAAAAAGACACTGATATAAAGGGGAATACTTACTATCCGTGAGGCAACCTCCTAAGCCTGTGAGGAAGTGTATTCCCCACTCTTCTTGATCCTAGCCCGCTTCCATTTGTCGTGGCGTGCAGGTGGGGAAGGGGGATCCACAATACCAGTGTCAGTCTGACACTGACTCAGCCTCTCCTGTGCCAGCCGCTCCTCCAACCTACGGTAACCCCCACGTGACAGTGTGTGTGGGCAGTCATTTAGCTTCCTAGTCTCCTTGGCTTTCTTTTTGGTCTCCTACAACAAGAAAAAAAATATTCACAATTAGCCGTATAAATTATACATAATTTAATCATCTAAAAACCAATGTACCTGAAACTCGGCAGAATGTCTAGATGCAACAAAAGCATCCCAGGTCTCCTGATCGATGAATGGATATTTCTCTCCAGGGAACTTTCCTTGGTCGTCCCCGAATACATACCTACAATGAAAGGTACATTAAAACTAAGGATTGGTACAATTTGGTGAAGCGTTGATTAAGAATTTAAAGTTCAATATACCTCGTGGTGAGTATGGATTTGAACGACCTCCATCGCTCAGCCATGATACCGAGGACCTTCCTCCTCGCTATGTCAGAAGATGGTATGTCAAAAGAATCCTACATGAAAGGAGTTAGTCCATAAAGGAGTCCTTATTAAGAGTTACATGAAATAATACACTAAAATAAAACTAAAATAATATCTAAGTTACCAGAACATCACTCCATAGCTGGTTCTTCACCACCTCCTCGACACTATCCCAGTCGGGGATAATGATGGACACCTTCGACCATACCACAACCCCTAGATAACTGCTCAACTTCGTGGCATGCGGTCCACTGAATCTACCGGTGTTGACATCCATCTCAACAACTATCCTCTCTCCCCGGTGACGCCTACGTGCGACGTCTGGCATCCGGGTAACACCTCTACTCTTCCGAGTAGAGGAACCACTGGCCTGTGAGTCGGACCTGGATCGTCCATCCTGGTCAGCCATGAGTATCTGTCCAAACAAGGAAAAAAACTGTCAAATATTTAATATAACATTTAAAACAATGAATAACTAATATAACATGTAATTCAATGTCTCACCAACAAGATTAATACCCTATTAAGATGAAATATTTTCCCACAAGCCCTCATGGTGGTCATGACGACTGGAAACTACATCATCTATGTCATGTTCCACGATAGATGTTGGAATACGTGTTGTAGTTGATGGAATGTCCATAATATCAACATTGGGGTCTCCAATGTGTCTACCTTGGATAACAATTGACCACCGTTTGTCAGCTGGGTCAGCCACATAAAAAACTTGCTTCACCTGCGTTGCCATTATGAATGGTTCGTCCTTATGCCCTATCTTGTTGAGGTCCACCAACGTAACTCCTAAATCATCAGTTGTGACACCGTTCTTATTATCAACCCATTTGCATTTAAACGCAGGAACGGTGAAGGGACCGTAATCAACTTCCCATATATCTTCAATCACACCAAAGTAGCATGACTCGGCCATCACAGGGTTGTTGTCCTTTGCAGTTGAGAAATGCATTGACTGAGCCACAACCATCACTCCACTGTTTTGATTTGTACTCTTTTCATCCTGTGTCCTTGTATAAAACGAATAGTTGTTTATGTCATACCCACAAAAGGTGAGGACATCAAAGTTCGGGCCCTGTGCTAGTCGATGTAATGTCGAGGATGTAGATGCATCTTTCAGGATGGTCTTTTGGAACCACTGCATGAAACTCTTGTTGTGTTCATTCAACAACCACTTTTTAGTCATTTTAGGGTTGTTTTTCTTGACTAGCTCCTTGTGTGTGGCTAGATACGGTTGCACGTCGTCCGTGTTGTTTAAAATATACAAGTGTGCATGAAGGACATCAGCACGTGGCATGCTCTTCACTTTTTTTCCAATCGTTCCTTTCCCATCCAATCTCCCTTCATGACGAGTCGTTGGAATACCAATGCTTGCAGCATGTGACATGTATTCAATGCAAAACTCAATTACTTCCTCTGCAATATATCTTTCCACAATTGAAGCTTCGGGACGACGTTGGTTCTTCATATACCCTTTCAATATCTTCATATATCGCTCAACGGGATACATCTACCGTAAGAACACTGGACCACACCAACGGACCTCTCTCACCAAATGGATGATTAAGTGGACCATTATGTCAAAAAAAGAGGGCGGGAAATACATTTCAAGCTGACATAATATAAGTGATGCTTCCTGTTCCAACACATCCAATTCGCCGGGCACGATTACCTTGCAACATATGGAATTGAAAAACATACACAACCTTGTTATGACATTTCTCACATTTTTAGGAAGAATGTCACGAATGGCGATAGGCAGAAACTGCTGCATCAACATGTGACAATCGTGAGACTTCAACCCAACTAACTTCAAATCTTTCATGGAAACACAAGACTTGATGTTGGAGCTATAACCAGACGGAACTTTCATACTTCGTAACGATTCACACAGACTTTGCTTTTCTTTTCTGGATAACGTATGACATGCTGGAGGCAAATATGTTCTTTTGCCCTTTGATTGTGGATGCAAATCCTGACGTATACCCATCAACTCTAAGTCCATACGCGAGTTTAGGCCATCCTTAGTCTTCCCGGGTATGTTTAAGAGTGTACCAACTAAACTGTCGCACACATTCTTCTCCACATGCATTACATCAATGCAGTCTCTTACATCAAGCTCCCTCCAATATGGCAGGTCAAAAAACACTGACCTTTTCTTCCAGTTGTTTTATGTCGGGTGCTGTTTTTCACACTTACCAAATTGCACGTTGACGTCCTTCACCTTTTCATATGCCTGGCGACCAGATAGTGGTGGAGGAGCCATTTCAAAATCTTGGGCACCGTTAAACGACTTCTTCAACCTTCGAAACGGATGATTCACTTTAAGAAACCTTCGATGTCGAAGATAAACATTTTTCCTGCCATGATGCAACCGCACAGAACTAGTCCCCTCCTCACACACTGGACAAGCTTTATGACCCTTCACACTGTACCCAGATAAGTTACCATACGCTGGAAAGTCATTGATTGTGCAAAATAGCATGGCACGCAATTTGAATGATCGCCCGGTAAACCCATCAAACACTTCAACCCCGTCTTCCCACAACCTTTTGAGGTCTTCAACCAATGGAGTTAAATATACATCAATGTCGTTCCCCGGTTTTCATGGACCAGAAATCATCATTGATAACATCACATATTTTCGCTTCATGCACAACCATGGCGGCAAGTTGTAAATAAACAACAAAATAGGCCACGAACTATGGTTTGTGCTCAGGTTCCCAAACGGGTTCATGCCGTCTGTGGCTAGTGCAAGCCTAACATTTCTTGGTTCATTGGCAAATTCTAGAAAAATCCTATCCATTTTCTTCCATTGCGACCCATCGGCCGGATGCCTAAGTAGTCCATTAACAACTCTCTCATCAGCATGCCATCTCATAAGTTTTGCATCATCTGCATTGGCAAACAGACGCTTTAGTCTTAGAACTATAGGTAGATACCACAACACCTTTGCAGGAGACCCTTTAGTGCATACCTCATCAGAATCCGCCTCTTTCTTCTTATACCGTGACACCCCACATCTAGGACATCGATGCAGCATTTCTAACTCACCCCGGAATAATACACAATCATTTGGGCATGCATGTATTTTCTCATACTCCAAACCCATAGGACACAACACCTTTTTGGCCTCATAGTTACGATTCGGCAAGGTGTTTCCAGCTGGGAGCATTTCTTTCAACAACTTTAATAAGTCAGTGAAACTTTTATCTGTCCACCCGTTTATGGCCTTCAAATTAAACAATCACAAAACTGCTGATAACCTCGTGAAATTGAGGCAGTTTGGATACAACGGCTGCTCAGAGTCCTCACACAGAGTTGTATATACATGAGCTTTCTTAAAACCTTCTACCCCTACATCACGGATCATATCCTCGAGTCGGTCATCCATGTTGACATCGTTGTCATGCATCGAGCTTCGATTTTTAGTCTGAGAGCTTTTACTTGGCACCACCACATCTTCACCATGCCATATCCAACGCGTATAACTACGTAGAAAACCGTCACACAGTAGATGTTCTCGCACCTCTTCCAAGTCTACCCGACGCAGGTTGAAGCATTTAACACAAGGGCAAAAATACTTTCCATTCACCCCCACTGCATTCCTCGCTACGAATTCTATAAATGATTCAACTTCCCCCTCGTACTCCAGACTTAGGCGTGATGTAGTTATCCAACTCCGATCCATACCAACTGTTTACAAGGTGCTATGATCAACCTCACTTTTTATACAAAGGTGGTGGTCCTATACCCATTCAGCATGACAATTGTTTTTATACGTCATTCATATATACAGGTTAGGACTTATTTTAAAATTTGATGAAATTTCGGCAGCATTTCGCATTGGTCTAAGTACACAAAATGAGAGTGGTCAAATCAAATTCAACCACAACCAAATATGCACCCAGAGAACAACACAAAATGCAAGTTACCGAAATTTTATCAAATTTTAAAATAACTCCTAACTTGTACATACTAACAATGACGTATAAAAAATAATTGTTCATCCCAAACTGTCCAAACGGACAATTCAAGATTCAACACAAATGATGACATTAATTGATTTAATGACCATTTGTGTCGAATCTCAAACGGGGAACTATGGTTCACTCATATGCACAACAACTTTCATACTAGTTAACAACCACACACATACAACAGCAATAAACATAACATATAAGAGCAACCAACAATAACAGAAATAAAATGGATAATAATTTAGTTAACTTTTTTCCTAAATTAGTATGATGTTTTTAATTTGTGTTATTTTGAAGTAGAAGTATGGTGTTGGAGTATGGATTATGGATTATGGATTATGATGTTGGTTTATAATGCAGGTTCAAACTTTAGACTTTTATTTAGTAATTAATATGATATTTTTAAATTCTATTATTTTCAAGTAGAACTATGGTGTTAGATGATGGATTATGGATTATTAGAATTGAGATTTGTACTTTTATTTTATGGATTACGGCTTATGGACATGGTGTTGAATTTGGTTAAATTCTACTTAAGAAGAACAATATAAGTTCTAGGAGAACAGTAATCTCAACCATTTAGAACTTTTCAATTTAGGGAGTACATTTTAACCAAAAGAGGTATCTTATAATATTTCTAAAGTTCATACACCCAATTTAAACTTACAACTACAAATCAATAGGTTGGTTCATCCAAAGATTGTTAATGTAACTAGTTATCCTATGAATATAAGGCTTCCATCTTAATTTTCTAGAATATATAGGTGATAAATTTTCACTGTTGCAAAATCGATTATCTGTGATATATAAACAGAGTCTAAACCTGGTAATTTTCTCTATAACTTAAGCTTTTGAACCAATTACTATCGTGTCACAGGAAACAAGGAATCAAATTATTATGTACCAACAGAGAAAGAATCAATAATTGAACAATGAAATTATTATGTACTTACGACCTAACAAAATAGGACCATTCATAGACAACATAAAATAACAAACAGAGGAAGAAGAAGTGTTCGTCGCTGCTCCTACGTCGGGTGACCTCCGTGCAGGCCATCCAACAAATATAGATATAGAGGTAACATTAACAATGAAAAGACACACACAGAGGCAACATTGGTTCAGCTTCTACTACATACGCATTTTAATGGGTGGTTCAGGGAACAGAGGGTTCTCAGCAGCAAGTGACCGAATGACAAACACGCATGACAATGGGGGTTCAGGGAACCTACCTGAATGAAGAAAGGAAGAAGATGCTGAACAGAGAGAAGGGCACGAAGCTCAGAGCACGAAGCTTAGAGAGAATGGAGAAGACGACAACCAACGCGCAGAAGAAGAGAAAGTGAAAAAAGAGTGAAAGGCGCGGCTTTTGAAGTTTCAGAAAGGATGTATATTCACGGTTCCCCTTGAAACCGTGAATATATTACACATATATTCACGGTTTAACAAACAACCGTGGATAAATGTTAACTATATATCCACGGTTATGATCCCAACCGTGGATATATATTGAAATCTATAATCACAGTTAAAGAAACAACCGTGGACATACAGTACCCAGTGATTAAATCCTAAAACCTGAACTATATATCCACGGTTGGAAATACAACCGTGAATATTGACTTCTATATATATCCACGGTTCACAACATAACCGTCATCGTACCCAGGAATATATATTCACTGTTGTGAACACAACCGTTGATATATATTTCAGGTACTATATATCCACGGTTGACTCCTCAACCGTGAATATATATTGATGGGTACGTTCACGGTTATGATGTTAACCGTGGATATATAGTTTTCTCTGAATAAAACGTTCACCTTATAATTTCAAAAATGCCACCGTGCATGTTTTTATCACTGATCCTCTTCTACTCGTGAATAATATCCCGTTGTTATATCCAATTTTTGCACTAGTGATTAGGGTTCTGAGAGAAAAATGAGGCAGAGAGGGAAATTTAGGTTTTTAAAACCTAAATTGGGCCTCTCTGGTTCAGCTTTAAAAGCTGAACGTGGGCTTTGACGCTACGCGTCAGTTTGAAATTTTTACCTCCACGCTACGCGTCAGTAGGACGCTACGCGTGGGGTTATGTTTTTTCTTCAAAAATTAAAATTTATTTTCAAAAACCCTTTTCTTTCAATTCAAAAACCCTCTTTATTAAAAAATCTAGTTAATTTTTTTAAAAGTAAAATAAAAATAAATAATGGGTTACCTCCCACTGAGCGCTAGGTTTAATGTCTCCAGCCAGACATTACCTCTGATCAATCGGGTGGTTTCTCAATTTTGGTTGAGGAATCACCCATCTTTTTCTTCCTTCTTCTCCGATGCTTGATTACCTGTCTTTCATCATACAAGCAATCAGTTAATTTTAAAAAAATTATTTGATTGGGAAGAGATATACCTTGTTTACTTGATTGGTAAACTTTGTCCTCAGCATCTATTTTTAGATATTCTTTAGCATTGAAGTTTACCTCTTCTTCATGAATTCTAACTACAATCATCTCTTTGTCAACATCAACCATTACCCTTGCAGTCTTCGTGAAAGGTCTTCCAAGGATCAAGGGGATCTTAGTATCCCCCTTCATATCCAATACCACAAAATCAACCTTGAAGTGGTACTTGTCAACCTTTACTAGTACATCTTCCACAATCCCAATTGGTTTCTTGGTAGAGCAATCCACAAATTGTAAGTCTCTCTTAGTTTCTTTTAGTTCCAGATCACCAATACACTTCATCAAACCTAAGGGCATAAGATTCATACTAGCCCTTAAATCCAACAAAGCATTTCTGATGTTGATGTTTCCAATGGAAACTTGGTGAAACTCCCCAGATCTTTAAATTTTTCTGGTGTGTCAAATTGTAAGACCTCCTTACAAATTGTTTCATGTTCTACTTCCACAGGTTCTTGAATATTTTTTTTCTTTTTCAATTTTTTCTTTTTTCTCTTCTTCTTTCTCTTGCCAACTTTCTTTTTCTTTTTCTTTTTCTTCTCATTCTTTTTCTTTTCATAATTTTCTTTACAATCAATTTTTACAACTTTCAAGAAAACAATATTACATTGATCCCTTAGGTTCTGAGTGTTTGCAGTAAAACCAGAACTTTTCAATTCAGCTATTTCCTTTGCAAGCTGACCCATTTGTAAGTCTAATGCTTTCCGAGCAGCTTCACTTGTTTCCATATGTAACATCCTGATTTTTAATTTAATTACCGATTGAAGTTAAGCCATTAATTAAAGGCTAATTACAGAATTAGGATTAATGGTTAATTAGAGTAATTGCTGATTGGTTAGAAATAATTGAATAAATAATAATGAAAATGCCAGGTGAAAGGACGCATGTGCCCCTGGAGGTATAAAAGAACTTCAGCTCTCTCTTTCTCTCATTATTCATGCTGGACAGCTCTCCTTGTGCGTGCATATGGTCTCTTCTCCCCTGTTTTCTCTTCTTCCCTCTCAATCACGTTGAAGAGTGAGAGAGTCGAGAGCTTCTAGAGGAACACCAACGCGGCTCTGTTCCACTCCCTGTCCTCTTCTTCCTCCCCATTGCCTTCTTCCTCTCCTTCTTCTTCTACCTGGAGCTGTTAGTATTCCAATTGGAAGGCTGTGCTGGAAGTGCCTTGGAGCTATGGGGGAGACGAACCCATTGGAGGAAACAGCAACTCTGGCCCAGGATCAACGCTGAGCTCGAAGGCTGGTGGAAGAGAAGTAGCAGAAGGGCGATCAGTTAGCACTGCATTTTGAAATTAGGAGAATCTGAACCCCGACAGCAGGTAGGGGGCGCTTTGCATGTCAAGTGTATGGTTTACGACCGGGTCCCGGGTGCTTGCTTTAATGTGATATGTTGTGTGAAATGTGTAGATTGATGTGTTGTAATTGAGTGATTGTGCATGCAACTCCCGAGTTGGGGTATCTGTGAAAGGTTGAGGGTTATGTGACTTCGTCTTGGAGTGCCTGTTAATATTTCTGTGATGCATGTTGTTGAAACATGAGTTGCTAAGTGAATGCGTGTGTGTGTTACCATTATCCCCCAATGCATGAGATGTGAATTGATACGTGATTTCCATTTTGAATGCTGAGTGGAAAAGTATGCTGACTCTGTGAAAAATGTTGAGTGGATGTGTTGTAATGTGGTTACCTAGGCTTGCTTATTGTGAGTTATTATGAGAGATGCATGTGTTGTTGTAATGGAAATATGGGATTCCGAATGAATCTGAATGCTGCGTGGGGGATCGGTTGTGACCCATTGATGGCTGTGTGAGACGCGTCTGGTAAGCTTGGATGCTTATTGTGGAATTGTATGAGATTGCATATGTGGGATGATTCCCAGATTCCTGACCAGTTCCATGAGGACCCGTGGTAACCGATGGAGCTAGAGCTGGGTCTGGAGACGTCACGGGGTGACCGGTGCCACACGGAAAGGGCTAGTGGATGGGGGGTCGGAAAGGCATCTGGAGTCGTATAAGATGAGTTCCAGTCAGATTCCTGGTTAGAGCCATGGGGACCCGTGGTAACCGATGGAGCTAGAGCTGGGTCTCGAGACGTCACGGGGTGACCAGTGCCACACGGAAAGGGCTAGTGGACGAGGGACCGGGAAGGAATCTGCACTGAACTCACTATTTAAGTCGGATCCGCATGCATGAGCCTATGAGCATTGCTAGTGAGATTATTGTGAATTGCATGGATTAAATGAATTTAGTAAACTCCGACTAGATGATGTCGTATGAGTGAATTCTGACTGAATGAATGTACAGGTATTGATACTGTTGCTGAGTGTAGTGTGATGCTATGATTGAGAATATGTTATTGTGCGAATTCTGATTAAATGATGTGGTCCGGCTCTTATATTAATTGGTAGTATATATATATATCATTATGGATTGAACCCGGTAAATTATATAATTGAGAATTGAGGTAAAGTCCGAGTCAATAGCTGTCACTTTATATGTAAAAGCTCACCCCTACACCATTTTTCAGTGTGTGCAGTTTGGACTCTGAAGTGATGTTAAGGTCTCAGGTCTGGGTGAAGTGCACTCCGACCGTTGAGTGCTTATTTTGTATTTGTCATGTTTCGTCAGTTGTAGCCTTGGTCGGCTCATAATAACAGTGTGGTGTAATGAATATGAATATATATATATATAAGTAAATTGAGCTCTTGTGTCCCGAGTGCATGTTTTTATACGTATATAGTTCACGTTGATAACAGGTGCTGAGGAATGAATGATGTTAAGAAATGGGTATTTCGAGTGCATGATTATGTATGTACATATATGTTGTATACGGGTGGTTTATGTCTGGGTAGACTGAGGGGTGTTGATGGTTAGAATATTGCTCAGTTAATGATTTCTGAGTAGACGTAATTGGGGAGTCAACTCCGAGTGGGGTGCAAATGGCTATGCCTTCTTATTCGGATGATGATGCTTCAATGGATTCTGAGTGTAAGATATTTATAATCCGAGTGAGTGAGGATCTGTAACCTGAGCGGTTGAGTTTTGAATAAGTCTAAGTGGGACTTAACTACCTGATTTCCGAGTGATCAGTTGTAGGATGCCGAGTGAGTTAGCTATCATTTTCTGAGTGAATGAGTTGAAGGGTAACTTAGGATTCCGAGCGTTTGCCTAGCCGAGTATGGCTCCTCGCTCCAGCGAGCAAGGTACTCGCTCCGACGAGTGTGGGTTTGGGAAGGCTTTTGTGTTGGCATCGCTTAGGCGAATCATGCCTCGCCGAGCGACTAAGGCTGTTCACCCAAGCGTGTGGGATCGCGCTGAAGTGAGTGGATGCTGGTGTTGGGTTTCGCTTAAGCATTTCCTCCTTCCGCTGTTGCATTGTTATACTTCGCTCAGGCGGCGTTGGACCTCGCTTGAGCAAGTCAGCGTTGTCATGGATTTTGTCCAGGCGCTGATGTATTTTGTTCAACCGAATGGGTCGGTTCAAGCCTTGTCCCTTCCGCCGAATGCCATTCGTATGAATGTTCTTTCTTTTTCCCTTGCCTTCCTCTTCTTTTCTATGCCGATTGACCAGTGGTTGTTTTTGTGAAAAAAAATTTCCCTGTTTTGGGGTTTATTTAATTATTAAAAATTAGGGTGTTACATTTTGGTATCAGAGCAGACCGAAAGGTCCAAGGCCAAGGTATGCTTACCAAGCGTAAGCGATGTTGTGCATTGTGACCAAGTGGTCATCATTATTATGGTATTTGTTGAACCTGATTGATAATGTAGTATTGAGTTATGGACAGAAGGTTGTTTCCCTTCTGGTCCGACTGAATGTATAACATATGGAAATGGTAAAATGTGCTAAAGTTACTGAGTACTGGGCTAAGATCCGATCGGAAGAATGTAACCTTGTAAACTTATCCTTGAAGGGGGTGTGAATTTCAGGATAGGTAATGACGAATCGTCAAAGCATGGAGGCTATAGCCACAGCATTTCAACGCTTTGCGGATGTGTTTGAGAGGCAGGGCCAGCCTCGAGCAGGGGATGGCCAAGTGCGGGACCGCTTCCTGAAGAGGAAGCCGAGTGAACTCCAGGGAGGACGTAACCCGGAAGCAGCTTTTAAATGGACTCAAGAGCTGGAAAGGATCTTTAGGGGTCTTCGCTGTACCGAGGCCCAGAAGGTAGAATGTGCAGTGTATATACTGCGAGACGAGGCGGAGAACTGGTGGAAGATAGCTAGAAACCGATTTCCTGACGATGATACTCAGCTGACCTGGAACAATTTCAAGACATGCTTCTTAGAGAAGTACTTCCCCGACACAATCAGGAGTCAGAAAGAACTGGAGTTCATGGAGTTGAAGCAGGGGTCCATGACTGTGGAAGAATACGCGACAAGATTTGAGGAATTGTGCCTATTCTACCCACCCTTCCAACAGCCGGGGACGGAGAATTCAAAGTGTTTAAAATTTAAGAACGGATTGAGGTCGGATATTAAGAGAGCCTGCAGATACCAAGAGGTTAGGAGTTTTCCTTCATTGGTGAATAAGTGTAGGATATTTGAAGAAGATGACAAGGCCCACTCGGGCCAGAGCAGCAGGGCAAGCCCCTCCTTGAAGCCTCAGTACTCTCGCTTCAAGAGACAGGATGACTCTGGTAGGAGCAGACTCCCTTCTAGGCTCGGAGGCAGGGGTAATCAAGATGGTCGTGCTGGTAGTCGTCCAGAGTACGGTAAGTGTTTTATATGTGGTGGTGATCACTTTACCCAAGACTGTGAAGAAGGGGATGATGTCGTGTACTTCCATTGTAATGGGAGAGGGCATATTCGCCCTAACTGCCCACTACTGCGACGTTCGGATGCTGATACGCCCCGTAGGGGTTTTCGAGAGAGAGACCGCGGAAATGATGGTCGAAGGAACGGTGGCAGAGGCAAAGGAACTAGAGATAACAGAAGATTTGCCCCAAATAACCGTGGGAGGAGCGCGGATCGACCAGCTGCAGACAGAGTTTAAGTCATCAGTACTGAGAAAGTTGTACAAGCTAGCGACTAGATGAAAGGTAAAGGTAAACCATTCTGGAAGCCGGTTGTTATGATACTGTCCTGGGTAATGGCAACTGCTATTCGAAGATTATCGTCGTATGATAATTACTCGGTAATGATTTGGGGGGAGGCCGATTGTTAATATGTCATTTTATAACTAGGTGTATACTTGTGGGGTCGGAAATCTACCCCCGTTGCACCGTTTTGTAGTAGTAGTAATCTATGTTGCGTGATTGAATGTCTGTGTACATGCTTATGATGGGCATTGAAATCAATGTGAATTATATGAATATGTGGATATGATATTGTGAATGAAATCCTTAATATAGTTGGGAATTGGTTTGGGTAAACCCGATTGGATGAGTACATATATATTGATGCTATTGTTGAGTGCAATATGTGGTTATGGTTATGGTGCATGCTGTGGTGATCAATGATGTAGCCATGAATAATTGGTATGAATCCGACTGTGTCTATATGTACATTAGTGCCATTTCCTAGTCCATGGTGGGTTATGACAGCATGTGTGATTGTGAATTGCTTAATCCTGATTGAATTGCATGAACCCGAGTGAGTGATGTCACCATATAACTGAGAATTGAGAATTTAATCTAAGCCATGGTTTTGTGATGAATAAGATTTAGAGGAATTATTTACTCGGTGTTGGCTAGAAGCCGATTGCTGTATTGCCATCATACTGATTTACAGAAGTGATACATAATTTTCATGATTGTTGTTGCGTGATGTACCCTATGTGATGCATGATGTTGATGTAGGCGTATTACTTATGTGTATGAATTGCCATTAATTACCGTGTGAATTAGTACTAGTTGAGTGAGTCTGGTCTGTGTGAGGCATGCTGTCCTGAGATGACTCTTCATGCCGTAGGCATTGTGGCAGCGTACACGTTGCAGTGACTGTGTAATTGTTGCAACCCTATAGGAATGAGACGTCATCCTATAAGTTGGATGCAGCAATTCATGAGTCGGGCAAGTGAAGCTGTAGCTGCTTATGGTGATGGCGAGTCTTTCAGACGGTTCGGAGTGACGATGAGAGTTATATTAAAGGAATATTATGTGGTTATATATCAAAATGAAGATAAAGGGTTTGTTGATCTTAGTGTGTCTGCCCCGAGAGGATTACAGGCTGTTGGGTATAGATTGGCTTCTAAGACGATGATTAGTTATTAAAACAAGAGGGGTGACCAAATCTGTCCCTGAAGTGGAGTTCTATAAGGCTAACCGAGTGATACTGTAAGTTAAATGGGAAACCAGGAATTTGAGCCAAATTAAATTGTAAGGTGAAGAATTGCTCGGGAAGGGTTAGTATATTCCGAGTGTGTAAGAGTGGGGACAATTCCAAGTGAAGTCCTTGTGAGAGAGAACTGCTGAGTGAAAATTATGGTGTTCTGAGTAGAACCTTATAGAGAGGATCATTACTAAGTTAAGAGGATAATGTCCGAGCGTAACATTCTGAGTATGGTAAGATCCGGGTGATCTGACTCAGAGTGTACCACTTCCGAGTGGATGGTACCGTGTGGAGCAGTTCTGAGTGGAAGGGCATCGAGTGTGGAATTCCTAATACCCGTGTGATGTTCCACCACGTGATCTTCATCCAGGAGGAAAGTACTTCTCATCGGAAAATGGAACTTCGAGCGTGCAAGTTTTCGAGTGAATTACCCAAGGGGGAGTAAATACCGAGCGGTAAACTTATTCATAGCTGTGTTCGGGTGATGTTGAGCTGTTGAGTCTGAACTCAGATTTATGTTTGGAGTGGGCCTGTATTCTGAGTAGAAATTGGGTAAATAGAAAGTCTCCGAGTGAAGGGTCTCCAAGGGGAGTAGATATCCAAGAGAAGGATTTATTTGAAATCGTACTCAGGTCAGCGTTGGGACTGCTGGGCTTGGACTCGGGTTGGTTTCGAGGTAGGCTTGAATTATGAGTAAATTTTGCAAGTGGAAGGATTCCCGGATGAGGACTGCCCTTAAAACCCCGATTGATATTTTCGAATGAGAGGGCCGAGTGACATTTGTGGGTTATAAGCATGGAGTTAGCCAAAGGAATGATTAAGAATCTGAGATGTTAGAACCGAGTGTGGTGCCTGCACGAGGCAAATCCAGGCAAGTGTGCTAATTGAAGCATATGGGAACTCGTTTGAGTGTTCATTTTGGGTAAGAAAGAAATTTTGTGGTCGAAATTTTGGGAATTCGAGGGCTTAATCTGAGATGAATCGGTCGGTAGTGGGTATTATAGGGAGTCGGTAATGTTGTTTACCGACTAGACTCTTCCCAATTGGTTGAATAACACCTAGAATGTGTCCCATGCGACCCAATGTCGAGCCTATGCTTTATGGGAGCTCTTTGTCATGCCGAGTGACTCATTGAGTCGGGGAACCGATGGTGTAAATACGCCGATCGGTATTGAGAGTGTAAGGCCGAGCGGCCAAGAGACTGGAAAGTGCCAATAGCTAGGGTGAACTGGCGGAGTTGAATGGGGGTAACTAAGTGGGAAATGGAATCCCGAATGTAATGAAGTCTATGAAGAGCTATTTTATTTACGCTGATTAGAAATTACGAAGCAGTCGGAAACGTTGAAGAAGCGAAGAGTTGCAGTCAGAGCATGACTGTGGTATTCCGATCCGTTTGTTGAGGTAGTCTGAGTGAAAGGAAGGAATGTTATTCTGAGTCAATGGTGACACTTCCGAGTGGAAATATGTTAAGAATGATGTCTCGGTTTTCTGGGTGGAGCGGTCGGTAAATTGCCTTGGAAGCCAATTATACCGACTGGGATTTAAGCAATGGATGAATACTTGAGGAACATAGATGTGTAATTGTTTATTATGGTAGGACAGTGATTTTCCGAGTGGTTCACGGAGGCTAAGCACGTGTTTGAATTTCGAGGACGAAATTCTTTTGAGAGGGGGAGAACTGTAACATCCCGATTTTTAATTTAATTACCGATTGAAGTTAAGCCATTAATTAAAGGCTAATTACAGAATTAGGATTAATGGTTAATTAGAGTAATTGCTGATTGGTTAGAAATAATTGAATAAATAATAATGAAAATGCCAGGTGAAAGGACGCATGTGCCCCTGGAGGTATAAATGAACTTCAGCTCTCTCTTTCTCTCATTATTCATGCTGGACAGCTCTCCTTGTGCGTGCATATGGTCTCTTCTCCCCTGTTTTCTCTTCTTCCCTCTCAATCACGTTGAACAGTGAGAGAGTCGAGAGCTTCTAGAGGAACACTAACACGGCTCTGTTCCACTCCCTATCCTCTTCTTCCTCCCCATTGCCTTCTTCCTCTCCTTCTTCTTCTACCTGGAGCTGTTAGTATTCCAATTGGAAGGCTGTGCTGGAAGTGCCTTGGAGCTGTGGGGGAGACGAACCCGTTAGAGGAAAGAGCAACTCTGCCCAGGATCAACGCTAAGCTCGAAGGCTGGTGGAAGAGGAGTAGTAGAAGGGCGATCAGTTAGCACTGCATTTTGAAATTAGGAGAATCTGAACCCCGACAGCAGGTAGGGGGCGCTTTGCATGTCAAGTGTATGGTTTACGACCGGGTCCCGGGTGCTTGCTTTAATGTGATATGTTGTGTGAAATATGTAGATTGATGTGTTGTAATTGAGTGATTGTGCATGCAACTCCCGAGTTGGGGTATCTGTGAAAGGTTGAGGGTTGTGTGACTTCGTCTTGGAGTGCCTATTAATATTTCTGTGATGCATGTTGTTGAAACATGAGTTGTTGAGTGAATGCGTATGTGCGTTACCATTATCCCCGAATGCATGAGATGTGAATTGATACGTGATTTCCATTTTGAATGCTGAGTGGAAAAGTATGCTGACTCTGTGAAAAATGTTGAGTGGATATGCTGTAATGTGGTTACCTAGGCTTGCTTATTGTGAGTTATTATGAGAGATACATGTGTTGTTGTAATGGAAATGTGGGATTCCGAATGAATCTGAATGCTGCGTGGGGGATCGGTTGTGACCTATTGATGGCTGTGTGAGATGCGTCTGGTAAGCTTGGATGCTTGTTGTGGAATTGTATGAGATTGCATATGTGGGATGATTCCCAGATTCCTGACCAGTTCCATGAGGACCCGTGGTAACCGATGGAGCTAGAGCTAGGTCTCGAGACGTCACGGGGTGACCGGTGCCACACGGAAAGGGCTAGTGGACGGGGGGTCGGAAAGGCATCTGGAGTCGTATAAGATGAGTTCCAGTCAGATTCCTGGTTAGAGCCATGGGGACCCGTGGTAACCGATGGAGCTAGAGCTGGGTCTCGAGACATCAAGGGGTGACCGGTGCCACACGGAAAGGGCTAGTGGACGAGGGACTGGGAAGGAATCTGCACTGAACTCACTATTTAAGTCGGATCCGCATGCATGAGCCTATGAGCATTGCTAGTGAGATTATTATGAATTGCATGGATTAAATGAATTTAGTGAACTCCGACTAGATGATGTCGTATGAGTGAATTCCGACTGAATGAATGTACAGGTATTGATACTGTTGCTGAGTGCAGTGTGATGCTATGATTGAGAATATGTTATTGTGCGAATTATGATTGAATGATGTGGTCCGGCTCTTATATTAATTGGTAGTATATATATATATATATATATCGTTATGGATTGAACCCGGTAAATTATATAATTGAGAATTGAGGTAAAGTCCGAGTCAATAGCTGTCACTTTATATGTAAAAGCTCACCCCTACACCATTTTTCAGTGTGTGCAGGTTGGACTCTGAAGTGATGTTAAGGTCTCAGGTTCGGGTGAAGTACACTCCGACCGTTGAGTGCTTATTTTGTATTTGTCATGTTTCGTCAGTTGTAGCCTTGGCCGGCTCATAATAACAGTGTGGTGTAATGAATATGAATATATATATATATATAAGTAAATTGAGCTCTTGTGTCCCGAGTGCATGTTTTTATACGTATATAGTTCACGTTGATAACAGGTGCTGAGGAATGAATGATGTTAAGAAATGGGTATTCCGAGTGCATGATTATGTATGTACATATATGTTGTATACGGGTGGTTTGTGTCTGGGTAGACTGAGGGGTGTTGATGGTTAGAATATTGCTCAGTTAATGATTTCTGAGTAGACGTAATTGGGGAGTCAACTCCGAGTGGGGCTACAAATGGCTATGCCTTCTTATTCGGATGATGATGCTTCAATGGATTCTGAGTGTAAGATATTTATAATCCGAGTGAGTGAGGATCTGTAACCCGAGCGGTTGAGTTTTGAATAAGTCTAAGTAGGACTTAACTACCTGATTTCCGAGGTATCAGTTGTAGGATGCCGAGTGAGTTAGCTGTCATTTTCCGAGTGAATGAGTTGAAGGGTAACTTTGGATTCCGAGCGTTTGCCTAGCCGAGTATGGCTCCTCGCTCCAGCGAGCAAGGTACTCGCTCCGGCGAGTGTGGGTTTGGGAAGGCTTTTGTGTTGGCATCGGTTAGGCGAATCATGCCTCGCCGAGCGACTAAGGCTATTCGCCCAAGCGTCTGGGATCGCGCTGAAGCGAGTGGATGCTGGTGTTGGGTTTCGCTTAAGCATTTCCTCCTTCTGCTGTTGCATTGTTATACTTCGCTCAGGCGGTGTTGGACCTCGCTTGAGCGAGTCAGCGTTGTCATGGATTTTGTCCAAGCGCTGATGTATTTCGTTGAACCGAATGGGTCGGTTCAAGCCTTGTCCCTTCCGCCAAATGCCATTCGTATGAATGTTCTTTCTTTTTCCCTTGCCTTCCTCTTCTTTTCTATGCCGATTGACCAGTGGTTGTTTTTGTGAAAAAAATTTCCCTGTTTTGGGGTTTATTTATTTATTAAAAATTAGGGTGTTACACCACAAACTGTAATAACTATTGGATATATTCTTCAATCCTTGCCAATCTTGCATTGTCAGTCTGTGATTGTTGTTGTTGCTTAAACTGATTGTTAGGGGGGTGATTGGAAGTTCTGGTGCCAAAGTTCTGATTCTGCCATCCCTATGGATAATTGTTAGGAAAAGAATTATCATAATTGATAGGAAAGTTACCTAATGGTATTCTTTGATGGTTTAGAAAATTGGCTTGCTCTTGTTCATTTCTATCAGGGGCACAATAACCACATGGTTGTTTGCCCATGCAATGCATACATTATTTTAATTGAGCAGGGGGTGGTGATGACACTTGAGCAATTTGAAGTTTCTCCAATTGTTTGCTCATAGCCTCAATTTGTTGAGTCAACAATATTTGCTGAGCCAATACTGCATCATTCACTCCCAATTCGAGCATACCTGGCTTTCTTGATGCGTTACCTCTTTCATGTTTTGCTTGTCGGTCACTAATGGACATTGATTCCAATATTTCTATTGCTTCCTCCATGGTTTTGTTCATTAAAGAACCACCTACACAAGCATCTAACATCATCTTGAACTAAGGTAATAAACCATGATAAACGATCCTTACCTTTTTGGCATCATTTAAGTTGTGGTTTGGACACTTCCTTAAGAGTGCATTAAATCATTCCCATGTTTCTCCTAATGACTCATCATTATTTTGTGAAAAAGAATGTATGGTTGTCATGGCTTCAAAATATTTTGAAGGAGAGTAAAATCTTTCCAAAAATTTTCTCTCAATATCAAACCAGTTTGTAAAACTACCGGGTGGACAAGATTTAAACCATTCTATAGTTTCCCAACCAAAGAAAAAGGAAAAAATCTCATATAAATAGATTCTTCTTGATTGGGTTCAAAACCAATTGTGCTGCGTAATTCATAAAAAATAGTTAAGTGTTCATACGGTTCTTCATGATTTAAACCAGCAAATTGATTATTTTGAATAATGTTTAAAGTAGCAGGTTTAATTTCCACTGTAGCAACAGGTCCTTGGAACATCCCTGAAACTCGGGGTGGTTCATTGATAGCAGCAAACTGTCCCAATATTCTCCTTTCAGCAGCCATATTTGAATTTTCAAAATTTTTAGAAGTAGAAGAAGAGTTAGTTTGTGTTTTAGATTTCAAAGACTTGATTTTCTTTTCAAATTTTTCTATCTCAGGATCAAAGTAAATTTTTCCTGCGGTAGATCGGGTTTGCATACACAAACTAGACAAAGAAAGTTAGTGCAACAATGATAAGAAAAAGTAAAGAAATAACAAAATTAAAAATTTTAACTAAGGTAAAAAAATTATTTACCACGGTAATTAAAAATTTACTGTTTTACTGAATCAATTCAATCCCCGACGACGGCGCCAGAAAACTTGTTAACCCCCGTGTTACTATTGGGTTATTAATTGGCAAGCACACCAATCGTTTGTAGTTTTAAAATTTAGATATCGTTCCACTGGGATTGAAAGTCCAATAGCTTACCGTAATTTCTTATTTACTATGGTAAATTTATCAATGATTATTAACAAAAGAATAATTTATAAACAAATTATACAATATTCACAGATTGCATAATTGAGTGGTTCATGAGATAAAAAGAAAATAAAATCTATCTAAAAAGTTGAGTTGAAATTTAGAATAGCTAAGATATTTGAGGTAAACACAGATAAACAAATTATGTTAGAATTTGGATCCCTAGTCTAGAATAACAATGAAGGAACTCAAGACATGCATATTTAATCATCAAGTTCATGTCATTGCAGCTTAAAATCATTATAAGCGATCCCTCGTGATATAAATTCTAAGAATTCACCGTAAAGTCTGATCCCTCGTGAGCTTTCTCAGTAAAAACTTGCATTAAGTCCTGACCTTATAGCAATAATAATTACTAACTCTTTCCCTGGTAATTGGTATATTAAGGGCATTTCAACTTTTACTTTCATTAAAATAGATTTTAATATGGCATGAATAATCATTCTCCCGTTTGACATTCACACTAATAAAACAAGTTTCAATACATATGAAAATCATTCTCCTGTTTGACGTTCATACTAATAAAAGGTTGAAATACTAACATGTAACTGAATGATAAACATGCAAAGGTCAAATTCACAACATAATACTCAATAGACTAGTTCACCAATTCCAACATAAACAAATTAGTTACACATGGTGAAAGTAAAAACAATACTTGTTATTCAAGTGGCCTCAATACTTAAGAGGGGGTGAATTGAGTTTTAAAACTTTTCAGTGGAATGCTTTTGAAATTGATTTCTTTTTCACAAGTTAAATGAATTTGCAAGAGATGGAAAGCATTGTAGAAGAAACAATGCAAAACAAGATGTAAATGTTGCTTAGGCAATTCATCAAACACTTGGTGTGCAACACTATAATACCAGTTGTTCAAGCAAGTTTAAGAGAGGAAATCCTTATCAATAATAACAATCCAGTCAGATGCAGTATGTAAATGCAAGAGAGTAAGGGAGAAAAGCTTACAAACCAATTTAACGAGTTCCACCAACTCCGGTGTACGTCTCGCCTTCAAACAACCTACTTGAAGGATTTCCACTATTGAAGTTTAGAGATACAAGCTATAAGCAATTGTAGCTTCCTAGTGTCCCACACTCAAGAACTCAATCTTCACTAGCATAAGGGCAACCCACCCAATCTCTCAAACTCTTAATATCCCAAAGGTTGAACCCCAACCTTTGTATCCACTCAACCTAGAGTGAAATTTGGTGTTAGGTGTTTGTGTTTACAAGCAATATACTCTCTCAATAGAGTTGATATGCAAATGCAAGCTCTCACAATATCTAACTCTCAACAAGAGAGGATATACAAGTTCTAAGCTCAAAGATTCAAAATATACAAAGAAAATGAACTCCCTAAGAATAAATGCAAGTATAGATTGATTTCCTCTTGTTGTTGTATGTTGTGCTTGAGTTGGAGATCCATTTATAGAGCTTTGAAGGTCCATCTAGCCATTGAACAGCATGGGTATCTAAGTGGAGTGGAGAAGTGTGCTAGTTTCCCACTTAAAAACACTTTTCCCCAATTTCTGGAACAATGGTAATTGATTAGGCCTCAAGCTGTAATCGATTACACTTTGAATTCTTCGGTGTAATTCAGTTGATAATCAATTAGGCCTTCTTGTGTAATCGATTAGCTTGAGAACAAAAGCCTGCTAATTGATTATTTAATACCTTGTAATCGATTGTGAGTGGCACCTGATACATTTAATTATGTTTCGTAGCATGGTAATCGATTATGCCTTCCATGCAATCGATTACGGAGTAAATAGAGCTTTTATAATCGATTAGTCCTTATCTGGTAATCGATTAGTGACCTTACAGAACCTTGGTAATCGATTATGGCAACCTTGCAATCGATTAAGAGATGTACCTGATGCTTCTTATTCAATGTTTCACTTGGTAATCGATTATGTCCATTGGTGCAATCGATTAGATTACAAACAGAACTTATGTAATCAATTAGTCTTGTTGATGTAATCGATTGGGTCTTGAACAGAGCACTTGTAATCGATTAGGTGGGATCCTGTAATCGATTAGCTTGCGTGTTTTTTCAGGTCTGATGTTGTTTTCTCTGTTTTTCATTGTATTTTGAACCTTTTGCTTTGATTCTTCAATAGCCTTTGTCATTATCAAAATAATTTAACCTGAAATATATATTCAAACACATTCTCCCCCTTTTTGATGATGATAAACAATGTTCATCTCATGAGGGTGTTAGTTCAAATAAAATTATCACCAATGATTATCTCTAAAATTATCTCTAGGGTTATCTCTTAATCATTATCTCTAGAGTTATCTCAAAAATTATCTCCCCCTATCTAAAGGAGTTTATGCCATTTAAAAAAAACATAAAGATAATCATTTGTTGTTTTAACCACTTGTTGTTTTTAGCAAATTCTGATTTTAACCAGTTGTTATGAAAACAGATTCAATTAATCTAGATGAACTTCAATTATTCTCCCCCTTTGTAATCATCAAAAATAAATAAGGCAACAGAGACATAATTGAAAGGAAATTACATTCATTTATGGAAAAGGAAAGGTACATTAAGGAAATTTGCAGAAAGGAAAACATAATCAAAGATATCCTAACAAAACATGATAAACTGGGATCTAATTATTCAGATTAAAAAAGCAAAATTCAGAAATTTGGTGAGACAGATCTTCATAATAACGTTGTTGCATGAGTTCATAGTGTTGTTGCTCGGTCATTTGGAACTCTTGAAGAGTGTTCTCAAGTCTATCAAAATGCTGATCTAGATATGCATAAAGAGAAGTGAAGGGATCAGTAGGAGTAGATGGTTCGCTTTGTGGTGCTTGTGTGGCAAGAGGAGGAGGGACAGGATCATTTGCTGGAGCCTCAAAAGGGATGTTAGCATGAATACCTTCCATCTTGGACATCCAAGCCCCATTGACAAAAATTATGCCCATCTTAGTGAGATGATGGGTGCCAATTAATAAGTCTTGAAAAGACTTAAGTATTCTGCCTTTTATTTGAGTTAATTCATTGTTCAGTGATTAGTTTAGCCTTATTATTTAATTAATTGCTAATAATTTATAATTTATTTAATTATTTCAAAAGTGCTTAATTTATGTAAAGAAACTGATTAAAAACATTAATTACTTAAGAAATTGAGTTTTCATTAACCTAGCATGCAAATACTGGACAATCAGTAAACAAATGCTGGGCAAATTAGTTGTTTATTGATGCAGGAAAAGGATCGCTCAAGCCGAAAGGAAAAAGCCGAGCGAGATTTGGAAAATCTGAGTGAGATTTCACAAATCCGACTGAAAAGGGTCCAAGAGCCCAAACTGACCGAGACTTCAAAGAGGCCGACTGAAAAGACTTCTCAAAAGGTTGACTGGAAGGAATTAATGAAAATCCGACTTGAAAGACTTCCAAGATACCGACTCCAAAATAGAACAGGGAACCGATTGAAATAAAAAGAAGAACCCGAGCGTCAATTTCAGAGTGCTGATTGAAAAGTAAATTCACTGAAGCTAGAGTAAAATTCGCTCAAGCGAGGGTTAAAATTCGTTTAAGTGAGCAAGTTCGCTCAAGCGTGACCCCAAAATATCACTCTCGCCCAACCTTCTTCATCACGCTTAAGCGAGAAAGCAACACTGCAGTACACATCTCAAGTTCGCCCAAGCGAGAACACAGTTCGCTCAAGTGAAAAGGCTGATATTTAAAACAGTGATTGTTCCCTCCAGACTCCACTCGGCACTAGTGTGGTTTCCTGCTGCCTTCTCTCCTACTTCTGCACCTTAGTAATTTAAGTAGTGAGCTGTTAATTAGTTAGTGTTGAGCTGTAAATTAGCTAATAATGAACTGGAATCTGCTAAGAGCTGAGCTGTAATTAGTTAATTATTCTGTAAATTATGTAGTTAGTTAGTTTAGTCGTTAACTTAAGTTTTCTAAGTTATTAGTTAAGTTAGATAGTTAGGTAGATGCCTATATATATGTTTGTACATATTCTGTAAAAAAAAGGAGACAGACTCACATAGAATACATAGAACACAATTCATTCGAACATCTCACTACTTTATTTTCTCTCTCTAAATCCTCTCCTCTATGACGTTCCATAATCCTTCGATGGAACCGAAGTCAATGGAGTTCTAAATCCCTAAGGTTGGGATTGCGAAGGTTAGCAATGGAATCTTGAAGCTGTGAGTGAGGAAATCAACTTCTAGATCCTGAGGCGAACAAGCTGAGGAGTGGATCCAAAGCGCTGGATTGACAAATCCAGAACTAATGAAGAACTTCACCAGTGAGGAATCATGGTTGAAGCTTAGGCAACTTCCAGCTTTCTAACTAGTTCAGGCCTAATCAATTTAGGTGAATAGTTAGAGTTCAACCTCCAATTTCGCAGTAGATTCTTAGGTTAATTGAGCACTTAAGGAATTAAGGTTCGATGCTTAAGGATTAGTGTTTTTCACCTAAGGAATTAGGGAATAACCACAAGCGGATTGTCCTCTGGATTATGAAGTTCGATTATACTTCAATTGCATGTTTCTTGAGGAAATTGTGAATTGAAGCAATCCTGACCTGTTTTCTATTAATCACCTTTCACATTTCATTTTAACTCTATTTCTGGAAATACAAAAACAACTATAAAACATTAAAACAACCAAAAACCGAATGAAATTTTTGCGTCTTTTATTGGTTCAGCTTGTACTAGTCTGAGATTGAGGTATTTACCGCAATCCCTGGGAGACGATCAATATATTACAATTTAACGACTGGTGCGCTTGCCAAGATATAAATCTGAGAGTCATAATTTTTAAACAAAGATTTTCACACCAATTTGATGACTCGGGATTTTAGCATCAAGTTAATGGCGCCGTTGCCGGGGATTGTTGAGTAATATCAACAATTCTTGGACCGGTACTAGACTGAACCATTTTACTTTTGTTTGCATTTAATACGTAGTTTCAATTTTGTTTTTATTAGTAGTAGTTTATTGTTTTCATGTAGTTGCAGTCGTAGATCATTCTCTTGTGTGACATTTATTGTATGCAGTCAAGGAGCAAAGGAGAGCCTTTCTTCTTTGATCCTAACATCGACTTGTTAGAATGTAAACTGAGAAAAGAGAAAAAGCAAAAAGAACAAAAGAAAATGGAACAGAGGAGAGTTACATTAGGTGACTACTCTAGGCCGACTGAAGAAGGATCGCAATCTAGCATCCTTAGGCCACCAATTTCAGCAAATAATTTTGAACTTAAACCAGCTTTACTGCAGTTGGTAAGAAATGAACAGTTCGGAGGAAGTGAGGTTGAGGATCCAAATTTGCATCTAGCAACCTTCCTCCAAATTTGTGATACAGTAAAAATGAACGGAGTCTCTAACGAGGCAATCCGACTGAGATTGTTTCCATTTTCTCTAAGGGACCGAGCAAAAGCCTAGTTACAGAGTCAACCGAGAGGCAGTATTTCCACTTGGGAGGACTTGTAAAGAAAATTTTTGATTAAATACTTTCCTCCCTCTAAATATGCAAAGTTGCGCAATGAAATCACGTGTTTCCAACAAAGAGAAGGTGAATCTTTGATGGAAGCATGGGATCGGTATAAAGAGAGTTTGAGGAGATGTCCTCATCATCAGATTTCTGATGTGCAACAGGTGACTATTTTCTATAATGGTGTCAGGCCAGCTACCAGGGTCCTGATTGATGCCTCAGCTGGAGGTTCATTAACAACTAAAACTGTAGAAGAAGCCATAGAGCTGATTGACGTTATGGCTTCTAATGAATGTCTGATTAGTGAGAGGAGCCAAGTCCCTAGGAGAGGGATATTAGAATTAGAAGGACAAGATGCTTATCTGGCTTAGAGTAAGTTGATGACTCAGGCTTTGGAGAAACTAAGTATACAGATTTCAGAACTCCAAAAGCCGAGTCAAGTTTCTATGATCAGTTATGACTTTTGTGGTGGAGACCATGAGAATGGAATGTGTGATCCAAATGTTCCTTCCAAGCAAGTGAACTATATGGGGCAGAAACAATATCAAAGGAATTATCCTTCTAATTCCTTTAATCCTAATTATAGGAGTCACCCCAATTTTTCCTGGCAGAAAGGTCCACATTTGAATCAGAACATCCCACAAAATCAACCCATAAATAGACCACAACAACCTTCTCACCCCCCTGTTAAAGAAAAGTCAGAACTTGAGAATGTACTTTCTCAGTTCATCCAGGCCACTCAGGCCAGTTTCAAAAATCAGGAAGCGTCCATAAGAAATCTAGAAAATCAAGTCAGACAGCTTTCTAAGCAATTAGCTGAGAGGCAAGCAGGCAATTTCCCTGGAGATACCGAGGTAAATCCAAGGGAACATTGCAAGGCTATGATTACTAGGAGTGGAAAAATTATTTCTCCATCTCCGAGTTAGGAAATAAGCTCAGAAAAAGAAAAAGAAAAAGAAATAGTGCAAGAAACTGAGCAGGATAATAATGAAGTTGAAAATGAAAATGAAACAGAAAAAGAAAAAGAAAATAAAGTCCACCAAAAGAAAAAGAAAAAGGTTGATCTGATTCTGGAGGAAGCTTCTAAGCTGACTCCTGAAAAACTGAGGAATGTTCCATTTCCACACAGGTTTAAAAAGCAAATAGAAGAGCAGAAGTTTGCTAGGTTCTTAGATGTATTTAAGAAACTTCACATAAATATCCCTTTTGCCGAGGCATTGCAGGAGATGCCTTCTTATGCAAAATTTTTGAAAGAGCTGTTGTCCAAGAAAAGGAAGCTTAAGGGGGATGAAATGATTGTTCTCACTCAAGAGTGCAGTGCAATCATTCAAAAGAAACTTCCTCAAAAGCTAGAAGATCCTGGATCTTTTACAATACCATGTGCAATTGGGGATATTCATGTAGGAAGTGCTCTTTGTGACCTAGGAGCTAGTATAAATCTGATGCCTCTATCTTTGATGAAAAACTGGGAATTAATGACCTACAACCGACTCGCATGTCTTTGCAGTTGGCTGACAGGTCCATTAAATATCCCCAAGGGATGCTGGAAGACCTGTTAGTTAAAGTAGACAAATTTATCTTCCCAGCAGATTTTATAGTGTTGGATATGGTGGTTGACCGAGAGATTCCTTTAATCTTAGGTAGACCCTTCCTAGCTACAGGTAGAGCATTGATTGATGTAGAAAAGGGTGAACTCATACTGAGAGTTCAGGAGGAGCAGGTAACCTTTAATGTCTTCAATTCCATGAAACATCCGACTGAAAGGATGGATTGCTTAATGATTGAAGAGATTAAAAGTTACCAGACTCCAATGCTTTTAAAAATTGAGGAAGAGGCTTTACGAACCTTTTTGGAGGATGACTTTGACTCCGAGACTGAGGAGTTAAATGACTCTCACTCAGAAATGCTGAACCTACTGGAAGTATTGGAAATAGGTGATTTTGAAAAAGAAAAGAAAAAGGATTTGAAAATTACTGAAGTTGAGAAAGGAAAGGAAGTTTCTGAAGAAAAATATGATTTAAAACCTTTACCTTCTCATCTAAAATATGTTTTCCTGAGAGAGGACGAAACACATCCTGTTATTATTAATGCTGACTTAAAAGAAGAGGATGTGGACAAATTAATAGGGGTTTTAAAGGCACATGAATCTGCAATTGGCTGGAATATTTCTGACTTGAAGGGAATCAGTCCATCATTTTGTATGCACAAAATTCTGATGGAGGATGATTATTCCCCTGTAGTACAGCCACAACGCAGGTTGAACCCCATAATGAAAGAGGCAGTCAGGAAAGAGGTGTTCAAGCTACTTGATGCAGGAATCATTTATCCTATCTCGGACAGCGCTTGGATCAGTCCGGTCCAAGTGGTGCCCAAGAAAGGAGGGATGACAACTGTTAAAAATGAAAAAGGTGAAGTCATAGCTACTAGACCGACCACAGGATGGAGAATGTGTATAGACTATAGAAGGTTGAATGACTTCACTCGGAAAGACCACTTTCCTTTGCCGTTTGTTGACCAGATGCTTGAGAGACTATCGGGTCATGAATACTACTGCTTCCTTGATGGATACTCGGGTTATAACCAAATTGTGGTTGACCCAAAAGATCAAGAGAAGACAGCTTTCACCTGTCCATACGGAATTTTTGCCTATAGGCGCATGCCATTCGGTTTGTGCAACGCTCCAACAACCTTTCAAAGGTGTATACTGGCAATCTTTGGGGACATGGTGGAGAAATTCATTGAAGTATTCATGGACGATTTCTCTATCTTTGGTAGTAATTTTGATACATGCCTCAGCAACCTATCTAAGGTGCTGGTGAGATGCCAGGAGACTAACCTCGTTCTTAACAGGGAAAAATGTCATTTTATGGTTAAGGAAGGGATAGTCCTTGGCCACAAAATCTCTGCTGAGGGCATTCAAGTAGACCGAGCCAAGATAGAAATCATTGAAAAACTTCCTCCTCCGATCAATGTGAAAGGAGTGAGGAGTTTTCTAGGATGTGCTGGCTTCTACAGAAGGTTCATAAAAGATTTTTCAAAAATAGCTAAGCCTTTGACCGACTTGCTTGTAAAAGATCATGTGTTTGTGTTTAATGAAAACTGTGTCAAGGCTTTTGAAAAATTGAAACAAAGTTTGACTTCAGCTCCGATCCTTGCAGCACCCGATTGGTCTTTACCGTTTGAATTAATGTGTGATGCAAGTGACTTTGCAGTCGGAGCTGTGCTGGGTCAGAAAATAGGAAAATTAACTCATGTAATTTATTATGCTAGTAAAGTGTTGAACGAAAATCAAATACATTACACCACTACTGAAAAAGAAATGCTTGCTGTGGTGTATGCATTTGATAAATTTTGTGCTTACTTGATTGGGGCCAAAGTCATTGTATATACAGATCACTCGGCAATCAAGTATTTACTAGCTAAGAAAGAATCTAAGCCAAGACTGATCAGGTGGATTCTGTTACTCCAGGAGTTTGACTTAGAAATAAAAGATAAAAAGGGAGTAGAGAACTCAGTTGCCGATCAACTGTCTTGTCTGGAAGGTGAATCGGATTCTGTTTTAATAAAAGAAGAATTTCCAGATGAGAGGTTGATGGCAATTATCACCGAGCCATGGTATGCTGATATGGCCAACTTCAAAAGTGCCTCGGTGGTACCTGATGGCTGGACATCCCAAATGAAGAAAAAATTCTTTCATGATATCAAAAACTTCCTTTGGGATGATCCATTTTTGTATAAAATAGGAGTAGATGGAGTGATCAGGCGATGTGTGCCTGAATCCGAGCAAGAAAGGCTCTTGTGGCATTGCCACGACTCCTATTATGGAGGTCATCATGGTGCCTCCCGTACAGCAGCAAAGGTTTTATAGAGTGGCTTTTATTGGCCAACTATCTTTCAAGATGCTAAGGTGTATGTCAAAAAGTGTGATAAATGTCAAAGGAGCGGAGGTCTCACTGCTAAAGCTGGCATGCCTTTGACAAACATTTTAATTGTGGAATTATTTGACGTCTGGAGTATCGACTTTATGGGACCATTTCCAAAGTCGTTCTCCAACGAATATATACTTGTTGCTGTAGACTATGTCTCCAAATGGGTGGAGGCAATCCCGACCAAAACCAATGATGCATATGTGGTGCTTAGGTTCATTAAGAAGAACATTTTCTCTAGGTTTGGAGTTCCGAGAGTGCTTATTAGTGATGGGGGTTCACATTTTTGTAATAAAATAATGGAAAAAGCCCTGCGTCACTATGAGGTTTTACATAAGATATCCACTCCTTACCATCCATAAACTTGTGGACAAGTTAAGCCGTCAAATAGAGAAATCAAGAGAATTTTAGAGAAAGTGGTCGGGAAATCTAGGAAAGATTGGTCGGTAAAATTAGATGATGCATTGTGGGCCTACAGAACAGCCTTCAAAACTCCGATTGGCATGTCTCCGTATCAATTAGTTTACGGTAAGGCTTGCCATCTCCCTGTAGAGTTGGAACACAAGGCGTGGTGGGCCACAAAGCTATTAAACATGGACTGTGACCAATCCCAGGAGGAAAGAGTTGAAACTCCATGAACTGGAGGAGTTCCGACTCAACGCTTATCAAAGTGCCTCCATTTATAAGGACAAAACAAAAAGGTGGCACGATAAGTGGATCAATAAGAAGGAGTTTCAAAAGGGTGATCAGGTTTTGTTATTCAATTCCCGACTGAGACTCTTCCCTAGAAAGCTTAGATCTAAGTGGTCGGGGCCTTTTACTGTAAATGAGGTTTTTCCTCATGGTGCAGTTGAGCTGAAAGACCCGACTACCGATCGGATTTTTAAGGTAAATGGCCAGCGACTCAAACTCTACTTTGGAGGAGAGTTTGATAGGCAGAAGACGTCCTTGTTACTACAGGCATCCTCTTAGATGCAAAAAGGTCAAGCTAGTGACCTTAAAGAAGCGCTCTAGGGAGGCAGCCCTACGTTCCGAGTGTTTTATTTTGTGCTTTATGTTGGAATGAATAAAAAGAAAACTAAGAATTTAGTGAATAAAGTTTGAATAAAATTTGTGAGGTTTTGAAGAAGGAAGTCTGAGCCTGATTCTTCCATTTCGCTCAGGCAAAACACTAGTAGCTTAGGCGAGACGCTGCTGTTGTTGCTTTGCGCTTAAGCAAAAGTTTACTGAGCTTGAGCGAGAGTAGTACACTCGGATAACTGTTACTCATTCTTAACCCTTTTTCTCGACTGAACTTCACTCATCATTCTTCAATAAATTCCAAATTTTGATGTGAATAAAAAAGGAGACTTTAATAAATGATTTCTGATCGTTGATTTAATAAACGGGTCAGATGATGAAGGGTGATTTAATTCAGTCAGCCTTTTTATCACTCGAATTCATCACTCATCACAGTCAGTTTTGTATCCATTAGTCTCCTATTCACTTAGTATATTTTCTTGTCAGTCTTATGTTCACTCGGTGTTCCATTTTTCTCATCCATCCACTCGGCTTACTCACTCAGTCTCTCATTCCCTTGCCCGATCTCTTTCACTCGTCATTCATTCACTCGGTCACGTTTTTTTATTCTTCCATTCGTCATTTATTCACCCGATTTTGTTTCACTCATTATTTCATGAATGCTTCGTCTTCCATTTTTCTTTTTCATCCACTCAGTATTTTTATCCACTCAGTTTCCACTGTAGTTTTTCTTTTATCCACTCAGGTTATCTCCTTTTTCTTCCGCCTTTCATTCATGTTTATTCGCCCCGTCAGTCAGCCATGCTTTTGATTTCTTTCACTCATTTTTCCATTTTCTGACCACTTGTTGTTCATTCATTCGTTTTTCATTTTTACCCGGTATAATCTACTCGGTATTCATCAAGTTAATCTCAGCCTTACTCTCATTTTTCCGTTCGTCTTTTATTCATCAGTTTTTCTATTTACTCATTACTTCTCTGCACTCGTTGTTTTGTTTACTCTTCCATTCGTCCTTTATCACTCGGTATCTTTCTCCATATTCACTCGGTCATTCTCTTTTCACTCATTCACTCGGTCTCTTCCTTTGTAGTTTTCCATTCATTGTCTCCCATTCGATCACTCGGTTTTCATTCATTCGTTCACTTTAATTCACTCGTCCTTTATTCACTCTGTCAATCTCCCACTCATTCATTCTTCCACTCGTTCCTCCATACACTCTTCCAATCGTCATTTATTTCTCCATATTCTTTGTTTCACTCGGTCTTACTTTCATTGTTCTTTCTCCCACTCGTTTTCTGTTCACTCGCATTTCATTGCAGTTGTTCATTCGTCTCTCATGCACCCTACTTCATTCATTCATTCTTTCACCCGTTCTTGTATCCATTCGTTCTTTATTCACTCAGGATCATTTCTATTCAGTTTTCATTCACTCGGGATCCTGTATTCATTCACGTGTCTTTCATTCATTCATTCTTCTACTCACTCTTTCATTCGCTCATTCTGTTTCATCGTTTGTTCATTCATTCATTTTCCATTTTCGTGAGTCCACTCGGCATTTCTTCCCACTCTCACTCGATCTTCCACCTATTCAGTATGTGAGCCGAGTAAGAGTGTTAAAAAAACAAATATATATATATATATATATAATAATAATAAAGTAATAAATAAAGCTGGAACATACTTACGCGTTTCTTAGTTAAGTGACTTCAACAGTATAAAAACCTTTCAGCTTCCAAACCCTAAGTACCTACGCTGAACTTGGGTTGAAGACGAGAAGGCACTTTCTGATTTCTAAGAAAGGTACTATCTTTCCACTTATTTCACTTATTTCGTTCACTTCTAAGTACATGCTTAGTATTTTCTTGCTTCTTTGTTAATATTCTTCCACTGTTAATAGCCATGCATCTCACATTTTTAGTTTGCTGTGTTTGTTTTGGATTTTGGTACTTATTTTCATTTAGGTTGTTTATCAACATTTCTTCATCATTAACCATGAAAAGAAGATCACAGAGACTCCTGCAAAAACCTAGACCAAATTTTGCAGAAGGAAGTGTGAGAAAAAAACAAATAGATAACGAAAAGGAAGTGGCAACCATAAGTATATATGATTCTTCTAAACATGCACCCAGTCAAAGTCAAGCTGAAAGGAATGCATCTCCTTCGGTTCAGAGGAATGCATCCCCTGCAGTTGAGAGAAAGGAATCGCCAGAAGTTGAAAGTGTTAAGGCTGCTGAAGACTATGATATAAAATTTAAAACCAGAGAGCCCGAGCGGCCCAGGCAATCTGCAGGAGCCGGTTCTTCTTCTTCTGACATTTCTATGGTGTTGCAGGAATTACAGGTCATGAAGAAGATGCAACTTAGAATTTATGATCGGGTCTTGAACCACGATCTCATGCTCAGGAAGATTGCCACGAAATTGAGGATAGAACACACAGTAGAAATGGGAGCCCCGCCTGACAGAGATGCGTGGTTGGCTTCCATTGGATTCACAATTCCCTCAGAGGACGTATCCTGAGCAGCTGATTCCCCACCATCTTCCCAACAGGACAAAGAGAATGAAGATCAGGGTGCTTGAGTTGTTGCTACGTGTTATTATGATGTTTTTATGTAATTGACTTGACATTATTTTAAGTGTTTCCCGAACAATGAATTCTCTTTTATTTTAGTTGTAATGAAATTTTATTTCCTTGTTAAAATTGCTTGTTTATTTTGTTTTTCGGGTGTATCGGTAAAATTCATGCATCCCAATCTGACCACGTGTTTTCCATCCACAGCCACTCAGGTAAAAAGGGAAGTATTTTTCCGACTCACTCCTTAATTGATATTCTGACTTATTAATTGCTAAAATATGCTTATTATTTAATTTCAAATCCATCTTAATAATTTAAAGTTTGCTAATTCTTAAGCTTAGTCGGATAAATTAACTGATCGGTTTTCTTTAACTCATGATCTCTGCCCATAACTATTTTTCATCATTAATTAAATGTTTACTCGGCATGCTAGTTAGCAATCTGAATGTATGATCTTACATTAAGTTTGGGGACATGACTGGCTGATTAACTATTATACCCGTAGCTTTTGAGCCTGTTTTATTCTTTTCCGAGTGAACTTGCATGCTAGTTAGTGAGACAGAATTTGCTTCAGTACTTGCTAATTGATTATATGCCAGCCAATTGGAAATGATGAAGGCTTTCTTTGTTAATTTAGCCAGGGCCAAAAAGTAGCCTTCCTAATATATTTAATTATCCTTTGACCCAAAAATTATGTTTGAGCCTGAGACCCTTTTATTTTGTTTATTCACCTAACGTTACAAGCCTATTTATCTCAAAAAAACCAATTGATTTACCCCTGGATGTCCCACTGATGAATTGCTCAGTCTTACTTATTGCTAGGGACTAGCAAGTTCTAAGTTTGGGGATGAAGAGTGTGCCTAGCATCAATTAAGGACACACTCCAACCTTGGTTATAGATGAATAAATAGAGAAATGAAGGAAAAAATAGAAAAATAGAAAAGCTAAAAAGAAAAATGAAAAAAAAAATCAGCAAGGAAAAAGGTGCAAAGCACCGATTGAGAAAAAAATATGTGATCAGAAAAAGATGGAAAAGAAGAAAGAAAAGGAAAAGTCCGAAGGACTGAAAGAAAAAGAAGGTGCAAAGCACCATAAGTTCTTAAGTTAGCATTCATTCGGAAAATAATGGAGCTTGCTAAGTAGAGGCAGTTAAGTTAAAAATTAAGTCAAGGCATCAGTGGACACATCTTGTAACCCGACATTCACTCGGAAAACAATAATTGAGCCTGTAGCCCAGCCCCATTATAAGCTTAAAAAGCCCTTACTGATCTGATTGTGTTGGCATATGGCATGACGTGTAGAACTGTTGCAAGCCTATGTTTATCTAACAAGTATACAGGTGATGAGTGCATTCTATTCACCCTATACACCGAGAGAAGAGTGAAACACCGACCCAGTAAGGAAAGCATCAGCAGCTTGTTTCCCAAAGGAGGTGTAAGTCATTATACTTTTAGAAATTGCAAAAAGAAAGCATGGTCGATATTCAATAATTATAGCATGAACTAAGTTAAGGAAAGGTTGATTGTGTTAAATAACAGCTTGTTAGTTAATTAATCTGAATAGTTGCTTGAGGACAAGCAAGTTTTAAGTTTGGGGATGTGATAAGTCTTGAAAAGACTTAAGTATTTTGTCTTTTATTTGAGTTAATTCATTGTTCAGTGATTAGTTTAGCCTTATTATTTAATTAATTGCTAATAATTTATAATTTATTTAATTATTTCAAAAGTTCTTAATTTATGTAAAGAAACTGATTAAAAACATTAATTAGTTAAGAAATTGAGTTTTCATTAACCCATCATGCAAATACTGGACAATCAGTAAACAAATGCTGGGCAAATTAGTTGTTTATTGATGCAGGAAAAGGATCGCTCAAGCCGAAAGGAAAAAGCCGAGCGAGATTTGGAAAATCCGAGTGAGATTTCACAAATCCGACTAAAAAGAGTCCAAGAGCCCAAACTAACCAAGACTTCAAAGAGGCCGACTGAAAAGACTTCTCAAAAGGTTGACTGGAAGGAATTAATGAAAATCCGACTTGAAAGACTTCCAAGATACCGACTCCAAAATAGAACAGGGAACCGATTGAAATAAAAAGAAGAACCCGAGCGTCAATTTCAGAGTGCTGATTGAAAAGTAAATTCACTGAAGCTAGAGTAAAATTCGCTCAAGCGAGGGTTAAAATTCGTTTAAGTGAGCAAGTTCGCTCAAGCGTGACCCCAAAATATCACTCTCGCCCAAGCTTCTTCATCACGCTTAAGCGAGAAAGCAACACTGCAGTACATATCTCAAGTTCGCCCAAGCGAGAACACAGTTCGCTCAAGCGAAAAGGCTGATATTTAAAACAGTGATTGTTCCCTCCAGAATCCACTCGGCACTAGTGTGGTTTCCTGCTGCCTTCTCTCCTACTTCTGCACCTTAGTAATTTAAGTAGTGAGCTGTTAATTAGTTAGTGTTGAGCTGTAAATTAGCTAATGATGAACTGGAATCTGCTAAGAGCTGAGCTGTAATTAGTTAATTATTCTGTAAATTATGTAGTTAGTTAGTTTAGTCGTTAACTTAAGTTTTCTAAGTTATTAGTTAAGTTAGTTAGTTAGGTAGATTCCTATATATATGTTTGTACATATTCCGTAAAAAAAGAGGAGACAGATTCACATAGAATACATAGAACACAATTCATTCGAACATCTCACTACTTTATTTTCTCTCTCTAAATCCTCTCCTCCATGACGTTCCACAATCCTTCGATGGAACCAAAGTCAATGGAGTTCTAAATCCCTAAGGTTGGGATTGCGAAGGTTAGCAATGGAATCTTAAAGCTGTGAGCGAGGAAATCAACTTCTAGATCCTAAGGCGAACAAGCTGAGGAGTGGATCCCAATCGCTGGATTGACAAATCCAGAACTGATGAAGAACTTTGCCAGTGAGGAATCATGGTTGAAGCTTAGGTAACTTCCAGCTTTCTAACTAGTTCAGGCCTAATCAATTTAGGTGAATAGTTAGAGTTCAACCTCCAATTTCGCATTAGATTCTTAGGTTAATTGAGCACTTAAGGAATTAAGGTTTGATGCTTAAGGATTAGTGTTTTTCACCTAAGGAATTAGGGAATAACCACAAGCGGATTGTCCTCTGGATTATGAAGTTCGATTATACTTCAATTGCATGTTTCTTGAGGAAATTGTGAACTGAAGCAATCCTGACCTGTTTTCTATTAATCACCTTTCACATTTCATTTTAACTCTGTTTCTGGAAATACAAAAACAACTGTAAAACATTAAAACAACCAAAAACCGAATGAAATTTCTGCGTCTTTTGTTGGTTCAGCTTGTACTAGTCTGAGATTGAGGTATTTACCGCAATCCCTGTGAGATGGTCAATATATTACAATTTAACGACAGGTGCGCTTGCCAAGATATAAATCTGAGAGTCACAATTTTTAAACAAAGATTTTCACACCAATTTGATGACTCGGGATTTTAGCATCACCAATGCATGCTTTTGGGGGTACCTTCTCAGTAAATTCCCCGACAAGATCAACACCAAATGCTTTGAAGATTTTGGTGAGAAGGATAACATAGGGAAACTTTTGTTGGTCCTTGGCTTTGATCATGTGCAGTTTAAGGAGTTAAATCCAGTTGATCTTCTTCGTATTGTGCATAGCCCACATTAAGAGGACGTCATCTTCTTCAACCAAGGCATAGTTTCCACCACGAGGAACAAGAAGCTTAACCAAAAAGAAGTGGAGAAGACGATTGTTAAGAGTGAGATGGCCTACCAGTTTATGATTGCTTCGGGGGCGGTCAGCCTTCCAAAGAGATTGACGGGCAGAAATGGCATTGAATTCCTACTCATCTTTTGGATTGCCACCAACAAATTCAGCATCAGAGATGGGAAGTTGGGTTATCTCAGCTAGTTGCTCATTTGTAATCCTAAGAGTCACATTTTTGACTCTTGCCTCAAGTAACCCATCAACAATCCTTAAGTTGCAGAAGAAAACTCTCATGAGCTCGGGGTAGTGAAATTCTTCCTTAAGAGTAAGAAAAGGGAAGAGATTATAGTGATGAAGGGATTGGGTGAAGATAAAGCTAGGGTGGTTAAATACTTCAGCATTGATGAAATAAGGGGAAATTATGTCCTTTTCAGAAAAGTTCTTAATGAAATTTTGAAGGTCTCTTGGTGTAGAGAAGAACCTTGAGAAGTCAAGGGGGTTGTTGGTTTGGGCCATGCAGGACCTAGCTCTCTTCACAGTTCTAGAGGAAGACATGAAAGAAATTAAAGATGAAGAAGAAAGAGTGGAAGAGCTTTAAGAGGTTTGAGAGATTAAGGAAGAGGTAATGTGATGGTGTGAGATGGAAGTGGTGAGGGAGGGGGTATTTATAGGGTTAGGATAGATGGATTAGGGTTTGGAGAATGGATTAGGATTGGGTGAAAAGCTGTCACAAAGATTAAGCATTTAATTCTGCAATCCTGGTGCGAAGCTAATCTATTAGTCTCATAGGCTAATCGATTAGTGTGTGTTTTCTGAGGAATCTGAAATGTTTTTGCACAGGGGAAATCAATTAGTGTAAGGTGTGTAATCGATTATGTTAAAAATAGAAACTTGGTAATCGATTAGGAGTAGTGTGTAATTAATTATCAAGAAGATAGAACGTCAGTAATCGATTGGATAGAGGTTCTAATCGATTTGGCATGAAACAGCAAGCTAGTAATCGATTAGCTATCAGAGTGTAATCAATTATGTACGAAATAGAAAATTGCTAATCGATTAGGTGAGGCTTCGTAATCGATTAGGGAAGCCCAGAAATGCTTAACACTTGCAGATTTCAAACAAAGGCACTAGAGGTTTAATATATCATACATTAATCAATCATTTAAACATACTGTAAATCAAGGAATCATCAAAATTATTCAGTATTCAAACACAATTGGACATATCTAGGATTCCTAATTCTCTTCTAATATGAATGAATTACTCTTTTGCAAGTGGTTTTTTGAAGATATCAGCTAGTTGCTTAGAAGTTTCAACATGTTCAAGCATGCAATCACCCTTTAACACATGATCTCTAATGAAATGATTTCTTATCTCTATATGCTTGGTCCTTGAGTGTATGACAAGATTCTTTGAAATGTTAATGGCGCTAGTATTGTCACATTTAAGAGGCACATGGTCTAATATAACACCAAAGTCAAGAAGTTGTTGCCTTATCCAAAGGATTTGAGCACAGCAACTTCTAGCTGCAACATATTCTGCTTCAGCTGTTGATAAAGCAACACTTACTTGTTTCTTGTTATGCCAAGAAACAAGAGAGCTACCAAGCAAATGACATGTACCACTAGTGTTTTTCCTATCAAGTTTACATCCAGCAAAATCAGCATCAGAATATCCTATAAGAGTACATTCAACACCTTTAGGATACCAAAGACCTACATTTAGAGTGCCAACAAGGTATTTCATTATTCATTTTACAACAGTGAGATGTGATTCTTTTGGACATGCTTGATATCTAGCACACATGTTAACGGCAAACATTATGTACGATCTACTTGTAGTAAGATAGAGTAAAGATCCAATCATACCTCGATATTTGGTAATTTCCACATCTTTACCTTTCTCATCTTTGTCCAAGTAGCAAGATGTGCTCATAGGGGTGGCAATTTCATTTGCCTTGTCCATGTTGAATTTCCTAAGTAACTCCTTGTAGTATTTGGATTGACTAATGAATGTACCTTCTTTGGTTTGCTTAATTTGTAGCCTAAGGAAGAATGTAAGTTCTCCCATCATGGACATCTCAAATTCATCCTGTATTAACTTAGTAAACTCCTTACAAAGTAATTCATTAGTACACCAAAAATGATATCATCCACGTATACTTGAACCAATAGTATGTCATTCTTTTTATTCTTGATGAATAGTGTTGTGTCAACCTTTCCTCTTTTAAACTTGTTTTCTAAAAGAAATTTTCTCAATCTTTCATACCAAGCTCTTGGAGCTTGTTTTAAACCATATAAAGCTTTTCTTAGTTTGAAAACATTGGAAATTGATAATTTTCAAAACCAGGAGATTGATCAACATATACTTCTTCTTGAATGTATCCATTCAAGAAGGCACTCTGGACATCCATTTGGTATAATTTGAAATCTCTACAGCATGCAAAGCCTAACAATAGTCTAATAGCTTCTAACCTAGCTACGGGAGCATACGTTTCTTCATAATCTATGCCCTCTTCTTGATTGTAACCCTTAGCTACTAACCTAGCTTTGTTTCTAGTAATTATTCCATTTTCATCTAGCTTATTCCTAAATACCCATTTAGTACCTATTATTTGGTGATCATTGGGTCTTGACACTAATTCCCAAACTTCATTTCTTTCAAATTGATTTAGTTCTTCTTGCATGGCCAACATCCAATGTTCATCAATAATAGCTTCATCAATGGTTTTAGGTTCAATTTGAGAGACAAATGCTAAATGATTGCAAGTATTAAAAGAACGTCAGGTACTTACACCTTTTGTGATATCACCTATAATGTTATCTAATGGATGATTCTTTGAGATGATCCATTCCTTTTGTTGAATTTCCACACCTTGTGTTGTGTCTCCTTCTTTGTTGTTCTCTTCTTCGTCATCCAAGTTCAATTCTTGAAGAGTACCTACAAGAACATCAACATCTTCCTTTCTTGGAGAGTTATGGCTATTTTCATCAAACTTCACATGAATTGATTCCTTAATAGTATTTGTTTGTTTGTTAAATACTCGATAAGATTTACTTGATGATGAATATCCAAGAAAGATTGCCTCATCCGCTTTTGCATCAAACTTTCCTAGATTATCCTTTACATTGTTAAGCACAAAGCATTTGCATCAAAATATATGAAAATAAAGATATTGGGTTTTCTCCCTTTGTAAAGTTCATAGGGGGTTTTCTTTAGAATATGCCTAATCAAACATCTATTCATGACATGACAAGCGGTATTTACCGCATCAGCCCAAAAATGTTTCACAATGTTATTTTCGTTTAACATGGTTCTTGCAAGCTCCACCAAAGATCTATTTTTCCTTTCAACTACTGCATTTTGTTGTGGAGTTCTAGGAGCTAAAAAATTGTGTTCAATGCCATGTCTTTCACAAAACTTTTCAAATGATTGATTTTCAAATTCTCCCCCATGATCGGTTCTTATGGATGCAATCTTTGTATTTTGTTCAATTTGGATAACCTTGGCTAGTTTCTTGAATGCATGATATGCTTCATTTTTGTGAGCAAGAAATAAGGTCCATGTATATCTTGAATAGTCATCTACAATTACTAGACCATAGTAGTTACCACCAAAGCTTTTGATTTTAGAAGGTCCAAACAAATCCATGTGCAAAAGTTGCAAAGGCCTTCGAGTAGAAACAACTTTTTAGCTTGAAAAGATGTCTTTACTTGTTTTCCCTTTTGACATGCATCACAAAATTTATTTTCAAATTTGAGTTTTCGTAAGCCAATTACTAATTCTTTAGAAACAAGTTTGTTTAGATGGTCTACATGTATATGTGCTATTTTTCTATGCCATAACCATGATTCATCCTCTCTAGTCATGAAGCATTACACATCATTTGAAGACAAACTATCAACATCAATCATGTAAATATTATCAATTCTTTTACCAACAAACTTAAACTTAACTTCCTTGTTTAGCTTATTTTCAATTATGCAACAATTAGATTCAAACAATACTCTTATCCTTTATCACACAATTGACTTATGCTAAGCAAGTTATGTTTGAGTCCTTCAACATATAATACATCACTAATTGAAGTAGAGGAATTTTTACCAATGTTTCCAATGCCAATTATTCTTCCTTTGGTATTATCCCCATAAGTGACGCTTCCTTTTCTTTTGGGAGTGAAAGTTGTGAATTTACTCATATCTCCCGTCATGTGCTTTGAACACCCACTATCCAAGTACCAATAGGTGTTGCTTGCCTTGAAGCATACCTACAAAACAAAATTAGTTTAGAGAACTTAGTACCCATTTTATGTTGGGTCCTTTTTGGTTAGCTTGTGGTAATGTCCCTTTGGGAACCCACACCTTTCTTACCACTTTTGGTCCAAGCTTTCTAATATGGCAATTTAAAGCATTATGTCCTTTAGCACCACAATGATTGCATTTAGTGAATGGTGTTGAAGATTTTCTAGGTGGTATAAAGAAGTTTTTGTAATACTTTTCCTTTTTGGTAGAATTGTATCCTAATCCCATTTTGTCAAACATGCATCTTTGATTTCCAAGTAATACATTCAAGTTATCTCTACCATTAGTAAACTTCTTTAAGGTTTTATTTAAGTCCAAGACCTTAGTTTCTAGGATGTCACATTTCTTTACAAAATCACAAGGTTTATTCTTGAAGCATGCTTGAACATTTGCTAATTCCTTTTTCAAACATTCATTTTCTTTGCCAAGTTCTACAAGATGCATTTCAAGAGTATCAATAGTTTTCCTAGATAACTTATACTTGTTTGAGATTTTAACAAACTTGTCATACAATTCCTCAAATGCATCAAGCAATTCATTTCTATCTAAGTCAAGAAGACTTACCTCATCATTTTTATCTTGATGATTTGCCATGAGGCATAGGTTGGCTTCCTCGTTTTCAGATTCATCTGAGCTACTTATATCATTTTCATCCCAAGCATTGTAAGCTCTTCTTCTTCTTATTTTCTATTTGTTCTTCTTCTTGAGATTTGGGCAATCTACCTTGAAATGCCCTTCCTTACCACATTCAAAATAGTTTGGTGAAGAAGAGTTTTCATTAGAGGTAGGTTTCTTACCTTGAGGTTTGAAGCCCTTTTGGAATCATTTGTTCCTCATAAATTTCCCAAAACACTTCACAAATAATCTAAATTCTTCTTCTTCATCAAGCTTACTACCGGATTCTTCTTCATTGATAGAAGTGGCCTTGAGAGCTAGACCTTTCTTCTTGGAAGACTTTTCTTCCTCTTCTGCCATTCTTAGTTCTTTCAACTCTTGTTCCTGTTCTTGTAACTTACCAAATAGTGTAGCAAGAGACATTTCATTAATGCTAGGAGATTGTTTGATGACGGTGACTAGAGGTTGCCATTCCCTGGTGAGACTTTTTAACATTTTATGAATAAGTTCTTTATTAGTGTAAGTCTTGCCAACAGTAATGAGATGATTTATAATAAGAGTGAACCTCTTTTACATATCACCAATTGTTTCTCCAGAATTTAATCTAAAGCTTTCATACTAACTAGTTAAGGTACTAATCTTAGAATCTTTGACATCATTTATACCTTCATGGGTTATTTGTAAGGTATCCCACATATCCTTGGCGGATTAACATGTAACTATTCTAAAAAATTCATCAGGGCCAAAAGCTAAAGTGATTAGATTTTTGGCTTTATAGTTATATTGGACTTTCTTTTCTTCTTCGCTGGTCCAATCATCCATTATTTTTTCTACTTGATTACCATCTACAATATGCATGGGTATGAAAGGACCATTTTCAATTGCATTCCAAACTTTAAGGTCAATAGATTGTACAAAAATTTTCATCATTTCTTTCCAAAAAGCATAGCCTTCCCCATTGAAAGCAGGAGGTCTATTTGTGGCACCACCCTCAGGAAAAAGATTTAGAGAATTAGAGGCCATTGTTCTCTTGAAGCTGGTAAGCTTGATCTACCAAGAGTCAAGCTCTGATACCACTTGTTATTCAAGTGGCCTCAATACTCAAGAGGGGGGTGAATTGAGTTTTAAAACTTTTCATTGGAATGCCTTTGAAATTGATTTCTTTTTCACAAGTTAAATGATTTTGCAAGAGATAGAAAGTATTATGGAAGAAACAATGCAAAACAAGATGTAAATGTTGCTTAGGCAATTTATCAAACACTTGGTGTGCAACACTATAATACTAGTTGTTCAAGCAAGTTTAAGAGAGGAAATCCCTATCAATAATGACAATCCAGTCAGATGCAGTATGTAAATGCAAGAGAGTAAGGGAGAAAAGCTTGCAAACCAATTTAACGAGTTCCACCAACCCGGTGTACGTCTCGCCTTCAAGCAACCCACTTGAAGGATTTTCACTATTGAAGTTTAGAGATACAAGTTATGAGCAATTGTAGCTTCCTAGTGTCCCACACTCAAGAACTCAATCCTCACTAGCACAAGGGCAACCAACTAATCTCTCAAACTCTCAATATCCCAAAGGTTCAACCCCAACCTTTGTAACCACTCAACCTAGAGGGAAATTTGGTGTTTATTGTTTGTGTTTACAAGCAATATACTCTCTCAATAGAGTTGATATGCAAATTAAAGCTCTCACAATATCTAACTCTCAACAAGAGAGGATATACAAGTTCTAAGCTCAAAGATTCAGAATATGTAAAGAAAATGAACTCACTAAGCACAAATGCAAGTATAGATTGATTTCCTCTTGTTGTTGTATGTTGTGCTTGAGTTGGAGATCCATTTATAAAGCTTTGAAGGTCCATCTAGCCATTGCACAGCATGGGTATCTGAGTGGAGTGGAGAAGTGTGCTGGTTTCCCACTTAAAAACATTTTTCCCTAATTTCTGGCATGATGGTAATCGATTAGGCCTTGAGCTGTAATCGATTACACTTTGAACTCTTCAGTGTAATTCAGTTGATAATTGATTAGGCCTTCTTGTGTAATCGATTAGCTTGAGAACAGAAGCCTCCTAATCGATTGTTTATTACCTTGTAATCGATTGTGAGTGGCACCTGATACATTTAATTGTGTTTCGAAGCATGGTAATCGATTATGCCTTCCATGCAATCGATTAGAGAGTAAACAGAGCTTTCATAATCGATTAGTCCTTGTCTGGTAATCGATTAGTGACCTTACAGAACCTTGGTAATCGATTGTGGCAACCTTGCAATCAATTAGGAGATGTACCTGATGCTTCTTATTCAATGTTTCACTTGGTAATCGATTATGTCCATTGGTGCAATCGATTAGATTACAAACAAAACTTATGTAATGGATTAGTCTTGTTGATGTAATCGATTGGGTCTTGAACAGAGCACTTGTAATTGATTAGCTGGGATCCTGTAATCGATTAGCTTGCGTGTTTTTTCAGGTCTGATGCTGTTTTCTCTGTTTTTCATTGTATTTTGAACCTTTTGCTTTGATTCTTCAATAGCCTTTGTCATTATCTAAATAATTCAACCTGAAATATATATTCAAACACAATACTTACAGAGATTGACATTACAAAGGCGATGGAAACTTCATGATACAACGATCACAATACTACACAACACTCTCAAGCATCTAGAAAACTATTCTAAAATTACAAACTCACAAAAGAAACACTCAAACACGAGTGTATAAGAGAGAAAGAGAACTCAGAATGTGAGATGGGATGCTGGATGTGTGGAGAATGGCCCTATTTATAGGGCTGAGGAAGGGTCCTGACGCTACGCGTCAGGTCCCTGACTCAGCTTCCATTAAACAGCTCGAAGTGGCCACTATGGATTTATTTAATCAATCATGCCTTGCCATTTGTCCTTGTCCCCTAATTCGGTGTGTCCATTTGTGAAAAGTGGAGAGGCCATAATGGGTCAAAGGCTGAGTGCTTGGGCATCTGGAAGTGGAGTCCACGTAGCTTCTGACGCTACACGTGGCTATGACGCGTAGCGTCAGCATCAGAAATCCCCACGCTACGCATGGGGTTGATGTTATGTGTCAGTTCTCCAGATCTTTATTTTTCTTTTTAAATTCTTTACTTTTTCATTGCAAAACTAGAGAAATTGATCAAGGGCAATTTATTTCCAACAACATCCATTTATTGAATTTAAAACCTAAACTTCTAACAAATTAAACTAATTTTTATTATTTTTTAAAAAAATTTATTAAGGATTTTATTGTAAATTTGAGGACTAACAAATACCCCCAACTTGAGACATTGCTCATCCTCGAGCAAGAGAGAAAATAAAAAAATACCCCCAACTCGTCACAGCCACGCGTAGCGTCAGCATCAGAAATCCCCATGCTACGCGTGGGGTTGATGCTACGCGTCAGCTCTCTAGATCTTCATTTTTCTCTTTAAATTCTTTACTTTTTCACTGCAAAACTAAAGAAAATTGATCAAGGGCAATTTATTTCCAACAACATCCATTTATTTAATTTAAAACCTAAATTTCTAACAAATTAAACTAATTTTTATTATTTTTTAAAAACTTTTATTAAGGATTTTATTGTAAATTTGAGGACTAATAGTAACCACAAGGGCATTGTTCATTAGGCACACCGACAATCTCAATCGCCGCACACAACCCTCGGATATAAAAGAATGGGTTGCACCCAAATCATAAATAACATGCACAGAATTTCTAAGTATCTCACATTTACTTTCAACTAGGTTATCGGCTTGAGCTGCTTCTTCACCGATCACAGCGAATACTCTTCCAGTAGTTTGTTGATTAGCACCATGATTGTAACCATTCTGGCGACCATTGCCATTACCTCGGCCGTTCCAATTCCCATGACCGTTGCCATCATTTTCGTTGCCATTACGACCACCATTACTGGCTCCATGACCACGGCCTCTAAAAGCACCATAGCCACCCCGGTTCCCATCATTACGAGCCACTAAATCTGTAGCATTTAAAGGATAATCGGGACGAATGTGTCCCGGTTGGTTGCATTGATAACACACCACAACTTCTTCATTTCCATATTCACAGGCTAAATGGTTTCCACCACACCGGAAACATCGAAGTCCTTGGCCACCATTTGCACCATGTCTTCCACCACCTCCTCCACCTCTAAAAGAAGAGGACCCATGTACAAATTGTCTATTACTCTTAAAGTTTCCCTTCTTCTTGAAGTTAGGGGATTGACCTTTTAGTTTATGATCATGTCCCGAATAACCCTTGGGATCCACATCATTATCTTCAAAAATTCTACACTTGTTCATAAGAGTAGGGAAACTCTTAATCTCTTGGTGACAAATTGCCTTCTTGATCTCTGCGCAATCTGTTGTCAAACTTAACACATTTTGAATCTTTGGTACCTTCCTGTTGCAAAGGAAGGTAAAACACACATAGCTCTTCAAACTTTGAGGCATATTCCTCCACCGACATGCTTCCTTGTTTTAGCTCCATAAACTCAAGCTCTTTCTTGTTCTTGTAGCTCTCAAAAAAGTACTTCCTAAGGAACTCCACCTTAAAGTTCTCCCAATCCAAAGGAGTGTGAGCCACAATCATACGCCCATGAGTGAGAATCCACCAAGATTCAACTTCATCTCAGACCATAAACACTGCGTATTCGACTTTCTGAGCTTCCATACACTCCATACTTGCAAATATCCATTCTAAGTCACAGATCCAAACATAAGTGTTCTCCGGTTTATAGCCTCCATGAAATTTAGAAGCTTCCGCTAAAGAAATCGGTCAAGACCATGATTTGGCTGACCAGCAGGTTGTTGTTGTTGTTCTAGGATATCAGCACACCGATTGAAGGCTTTAGCCATAGCGGCTGCGTCAATATTACGCCTATTCGCCATCAATCACTCTATACACACAACACAAACATAATTAAAAACTTCATGTTTCTTTCCTCAATATATACCAATCATCATCGACTATCATTAATACAAATATCATCATAATATATTTATAATTTGAAGGTAAATAATATGGAAAAGGAAATGCTTAGCCGGGCTTAATATCAACCACAATATAAAGCAGTGGGCAATTTAAGCTCCAATAATGCTTAACTATAACTATAACATGTCAACATTAAGTGACAATCACTCTTTAATAATATCTAATTCATATGATTCACCAATGAGCAATCAATGCTCTGATACCAGGTTGTAACACCCCTGCCTGAAAATAGGGGTAAATTTTTTGAGAATTTCAAATAATTGTAAGTAGAAGGACTTTTATATATATATATATATATATATATATATATAAAATACCAAGCAATTACCACAGATCATTGAATAACTTATCTCATATATGAAGATATGAGAAAGGTATCAGAGTGCACCTCGGACGACCAGACTTGAGATTGTCACAAGGGAAAAGCGGAAGATGAAATTAAATTCAAGAGTTATTAAAATATCTAACAAAAGAGGATGAAAGATGCCTCAGCGATTTGTTAAATGATAGAATATATTTTCACAATAATAATATTATCATTCATACATTGTCAAGGTCATTAATGAAAATTAGCCATACACATAAGGTCTAATTTTCCTACATGACCTCCAAAATCAGCTATTATCAAATTAATTTCAAAATAAGCATGTACGCACTATGTGCCATACAAAAATGAGTATATATGCCGGCCAAGGCTCTCCGATATTCCTCCCACTATGTGCTATAATATATCTTTAACATTCTCAATAATCGACACACTTTTAATATTAGTACCTCGGCTTACTTTCGCTTTATTTAACAATCATCCATCGCCACCACGGGCTATCAACTAGGCATATCTCCAGGCTATCATATATAATATATGAAAATGCTCTTAAAGCTAATGCATATGCACAACGAAATCATTTTCAAGTGTAGATCTGACTATGGGAAAACAACAACATATCAAATATGGGACAAGCATAGGTGTGCTACTATGCCCCTACTGCAGTAGTAAAATATGTACACTTATATCTCAATTCACGCATGCTTATAACATCATACTTTTACTGGTACGAAACTGCTCTCGCCCATCTGTAGCACTAGTCAACCTGTGACTGCGGATCAACAATCATGGCCTTACTTGCCAAAGTGCTATGGGCCTCCCCCGAACACACATCAAGGGAGCCGTGCCCCGTCGAACACCGAGGTAAATTACTCATCACAGAGCCGCCCTCCCACAGGGTTTGCCACATAAGGTGCCTCATCACCGAACTAAGGGCAGGTTCGTGATTCCCTAAATCACTAGGGAACAATAACAGTATACCCGTGCACTAGGCCGCCCTCCCACTGGGCCTGCCTATTGGAACCCCTAATATTCCATATAAGTAGCGATGATATGTCATGGATGCAAATGCCAATCAATGCATTCTTACACTATGCATCCTAAATGCCACTCAATCAATTGTCTATTTATAACTACCACTTAGTGGATTTCAGTACTTTCAATCTTTACCAATTCTCGTTGGAACTCATACACATCGGTAGTTAGTGGCAATCACATTTATCAATTCATATATACACATTTGGAATATTTCAAATCACTGATTTCAATTTAAAATATGGTCCCAAACCATCATAACATATTTCATCAACATATTTAACATAATATCAGATCCGGTCTCGATACTGGTACCAAAGTACGGATATCACTTCATCCGTTTTGTGTGCCATATAGACTTAACAAGTAAAACATCAGACATCAAGATCGGTCTCCTCTCATTAGGATACCAGATAATCATACCGAATACATATATCATCGGTCTAACACCTTAGTCATCTATTGACTCTCGTGGCTAGTCCCACACCGGATTGTTGACTCCGGCTTAGACCAGTTTAATATCATATTCGTCATTCCAAATACATGCCATATAACATCAATCATTCTAAATGCACTCAAATCATGAAATCATTACATCGTCCACACAGGAAATCATTAAGCACAATCATATACATATATTTTCACATCATCAATGGATTAAATCATGCATTTAGAATAGTTACCCCCTCCTACCTCAAGAGAAGTAGTAATCAACGCGGTCAGATGGTTCCACCTCATCACTGGGGTTATTTCCTACATCACAATATATCACAATTATTTTCTATTCAACCACCTCAGCTTAACGTTCATATTCATTTGCTTGGTGTCTTCCAGCATCTTAACTCTCAAGTCCTAATTTATTTCATTCATTCTACCACAACCACCATGGTTTAGGCGTCTACGTTTATTATTATGCACATTTAATGCCAAACCCATTAATGGGTTCCCACATTTATGGTTCCCAACAACCATTAGGCTTCATTAATGGCCATTCACCATTAATAACACCATTTCACCTCACCAATAATAATTATCTAATACAATAAATACTTCTCCACTCATATTTTGCATTTCCCCCAAATCATAGGGTTAGGGTTTCTCTAATACCCAACAACACTCATTAAATCAATTTCCCAACATAAAAACCCAAAAACCTATAGTTCATACTCTTGAGAAATAGCAAGATCTTACCTCAAGAGAAGGAATGAGAGAGTTTTCCCAAGAGAGGGAAAACCACACGAAAATGAGGAGAAAGGAGGGTGAGACTTCGAGCTCCAAACTCTTCCAAGCTCCTTCAAGAACGGAAATAGGAGAGAAGGAGAGAGCCACCACCCTTTTGCTTAGGGTTTTTGAAGAGAAGTAGAAGAGAAAATGAAGGAGAAGAATAGAGAAGAAGAAGAAGTAAAGTGTTTATTAAGCGAAATCCAAGAGGCTGACGGGAATAAGAAGAGAAACAAAAGGCCATTTGGCTTTATTTTTAATCCTTCATTAAAGATTCACCGTTTTATGACAAATAGGATCTTTGTTTAGGCTCAATACTTTATCCAAAAATTATTCCGAATACATATTTGGATTCCTAATAATATCCTTAACAGCCCTAACCAATATCATTCCAATCGGTGATACTTGGCACCTATATTTCCAACGAGCTCATTTTCAGCTTATCTGGTTCCAATAAATCATAAACAGTTCCCAAAAGTCTTAATTTACTTATTCCCAATATTTTGGAACATTAAATAACCCAAATATAATTATTTAATATTTATCTCCCTAAATTAATCCTTTATTTTAAAATTTAGTGTTATAGTGGTTGAATTTGATTTGACTATTCTTATTTTGTGTACTTAGAGACCAATCCGAAATGTTGCCGAAATTTGATCAAATTTTAAAATAACTCCTAACCTGTATATATCAATGACGTATAAAAATAATTTTCTTCCTGAATGGGTAGGACCACCACCTTTGTAAAAAAAGTGAGATTGATCATCGCACCTGGTAAATAGTTGGTATAGATCGGAGTTGGGTAACTGCATCACGCATAAGTCTAGAGTACGAGAGTAGAGTTGAATCATTTATAGAATTCATAGCGAGGAATGCTAAGGAGGTGAATGGAAGGTATTTTTGCCCTTGTGTTAAATGCTTGAACCTGCATTGGCTAGACTTGGAAGAGGTGCGAGAACATCTACTGTGTGATGGTTTTCTTTGTAGTTATACCCGTTGGGTATGGTACGGTGAAGAAGTGGTGGTGCTAAGTACCAACTCTCAAACTGAAAACCAAAGCTCGATGCATGACACCGATGTCAACATGGATGACTGAATTGAGGATATGATCCGTGATGTGAGGGTAGAAGGTTTTAAGAGAGCTCATGTAAATACGACTCTGTGTGAGGATTCTGAGAAGCCGTTGTATCCAAACTGTGTCAATTTCACAAGGTTATCAACAGTTTTACGATTGTTTAATTTGAAGGCCATAAACGGATGGACGGATAAAAGCTTCACTAACTTACTGAAGTTATTGAAAGAAATGCTCCCAACTGGAAACACCTTGCCAAATTGTAACTATGAGGCCAAAAAGGTGTTGTGTCCTATGGGTTTAGAATATACGAAGATACATGCATGCCCAAGTGATTGTGTATTATTCTGGGGTGAGTATGAAATGCTGCATCGATGTCCTAGGTGTAGGGTGTCACGGTATAAGAAGAAAGAGGCTGATTCTGATAAAGTCTATACTAAAGGGTCTCCTGCAAAGGTGTTGTGGTATTTGTCCATAGTTCCAAGACTAAAACGTCTGTTTGTCAATGCAGATGATGCAAAACTTATGGGATGGCATGTTGATGAAAGGGTTGTTGATGGACTACTTAGGCATTTGGTAGATGGATCATAGTAGAAGAAAGTGGATACAATGTTTCTGGATTTTTCCCATGAACCAAGAAATGTTAGGCTTACACTAGCCACAGACGGCATGAACCCGTATGGGAACCTAAGCACAAACCATAGTTCGTGGCCTGTTTTGTTGTTTGTTTACAACTTGCCGCCATGGCTATGCATGAAACAGAAATATGTTATGTTATCAATGATGATTTCTGGTCCATGACAACCAGGGAACGACATTTATGTATATTTAACTCAATTAGTTGAAGACCTCAAAATGTTATGGGAAGACGGGGTCGATGTGTTTAACGGGTTTGCAGGGCAATCATTCAAATTACGTGTCATGCTATTCTGCACGATCAATGACTTTCCAGCATATGGTAACTTATCCGGGTACAGTGTGAAGGGTAATAAAGCTTGTCCTGTATGTGAGGATGGAACTAGTTCTATACGGTTGCATCATGGTAGGAAAAATGTTTATCTTCGACATCGAAGGTTTCTTAAAGTTAATCATCCATTTCATAGGTTAAAGAAGTCATTCAACGGTGCGTAAGATTTTGAAATGGCTCCTCCACCACTATCTGGTCGCCAGATATATGAAAAGGTGAAAGACGTCAATGTGGTGTTTGGTAAGTGTGAAAAATAATCCACCGCACAAAACAACTAGAAGAAAAAGACAACTTTTCTTATCCTACCATATTGGAGGGAGCTTGATGTAAGACACTACATTGATGTTGTTAGTGTATGCACTACGAGATATTAATGTATCAATTTTAACTTATCAATAAAATTGGTATTTTCAGTTTTTAGACTAATTTTAATGCTATTTATCCTGGAATAATAGGTCATATAAGAATTATTCCTAAAACGTCCCTAATCAAGTATTTATATGGGGACATGTAAATACATTAAGATTAGTGTGTGAATGTATTGATGATTTGATCTCACAAATCATGGATATATGATATCAAGTCTTTACACGGGTACACATTAAGAGTAATGTTGTACTGGACAGACCCACCATGAGAACGTTGCATGGATCGTTACATGGGTGTCATAAACGGTTCTTAATGTGATAATGGTATATAGTCCTCGACCTGAAGTCACTACGATTCCTACATAAGAAGTTTATTGTTCTAATACAATCAAACGTTATCTGTAATAATATGACCATAAAGATTATGATTAGGCAATAGATAAATTATGTAGAGGGATGTGAGTGATGTAGATGGAATTTGTCTCTCCTATATGATAGGAGTGATATCTATGGGCCACTTGATGGAGTAAGACTAACGAAATGCATGGCCATGCTAGGACATAAATATTAGATATTTATTCTATAAAGTCTACTCTGGTATAAAGTAAAATGAATTGGGCCATACAAGGATGACGACGACCATGCCTTGGGCCCAATTAGATATCGTGACAAAAGGAATAAATATATAAAATAATTATGACTTATAGGTCATATCGATGATAAATAATATTCAGACATGATGATGTATTGCTAGATACTGCTCTTATTTTATATTAATAATAAAATAGTTTATTATTAATATAACCGAATATTTTACCTATAGGGTCACACACATAGAGTAAGCCCACCAGAGGATAGTTTTACTTTAGTTGGACTGAAAATAAAACTATTTGGGCCTAACTCATTTAGAATGAGTCAGGAGCCCAATGTTTAATGAGAGCTCAGGTCAAGACCTAAGCCTATATATAGAGCATGAGATGCTCATAGGCTGCTGCTCAAAAATTAGACTATAATCAAATTTCCGTACTAGCATTTAGAACTTTGTTTTTCTGGTGGGAGTGCTCGTGTGGACTCCTAAGGGTGAAGCTACAATTGCTTCGATCGATGAACTCATTTTGCATCTACAAGAGGTAAACCCTAATTAAAAATTTTAATTTTGCATAATGCCTTGAGGCATTTGTGTTTGCAATTCTTTTTGGGAATCCTTTGTGTTTCTGTTGCCTGACCTTGATGGGATTCCCTTACAGTGGTATCAGAGCCTGGTTGCAAAGCTATATTTTGGGCATTTGTTTACGTTTCATGATGGCATGTTTTTCATTCTGCAAAAGCTTTTAAAATTTTTGATTTATGAAATCGTTTTCTTGTTATAAGCTTTATGTTCTGTTTTCCGAAATTTGTTTGCGAAACTTGTTTTGAAAAACATTCAAGCATGTTATGTATGAAATAATATCATGATTCGTATGCTCTTATGTTTTTTGTAAATTATATGAGATACTGTTTATAGGCTTTCTCATTTAAAGTATGCGTTTCTGTTATTTTAGAGGCTTTTATGATATTTGTGTTTTCAATTTTCATATGTGATACATATGTTGAATTCGTTAATAATCATTGTTGTCATACAAACTGCGTTTTGATAATGCGTTGATCTCTTAGCATGAATAGTTCATGTTATGGGGCGTCAAGTGATAAGGTTTAAGTGTTAAACCTTGGTCGTTCCTTAACCTAGGGTTCAAACGCTGAAACCTAGGCAACCGTCATGAGAGAGGTACAATTTGAATTCTAGGTTTTGAAACCCTAGACGGCGCTGCCTATGTGTGACTTGATGGTTGCGTTGTAAAGTGTTCGCAATAAGGAATTAGGGTTTCAAAGTGGTTGAAACTCTAGCCGAAATTTTAGAGCTGTTAATGGTCAGTGGGACATTCTGGCTAGGAAAGACTTGGTACTTAAGCGGTCACAACGGACCGACCTCTCTTTCCTGGGAACCAACCCTAGGAAAGACTTGGTACTTAAGCGGGACCCCTGTACATTCTCTACGTAGCGCCTTATTACTGACCCACGTGTTTAATGGACCATTTTTAAAAAAATTTAATGCTTTCAAATAGGTTATAATTAATTAATTAACACGTTTCATGGTGAATGGTTATGGTCTTAGTTATTTTATTTAAATACAGCCTGCGTGTTGTGCCTCTCTCCATTCTGTTGTATTTCTTTTCTTAACCCTTCACTCGTATGTAAAGCGAGTTTCTTTAAAATCTTGTAATCTTGATCGAGCCAATAAAGTAGAGACCTAGAAGAAAACTAGAGTGATGACTCTAAGCGCTTTTGTCTTTGAAAGGAACCAAGGAGTGGTGACTCCAAGAGGATGGTGGATTCAAGAAGTAGGACTTCATGAAGCCTTGACAATATAGTCCCTTTAGGTTTACTTATTTATTTATTTATTCTTCTAGGAAGACCATAACCATCTCATAATTTCGTTTGCATGCTTTGGGGATAATTTTATTACGTTAAAGCCTTTAACAAAGACGATAATTTAAAATAAATTAAAATCCCTTAAAATAATATTAAGTTACAAACGCCTTCCAATAAGTACACTCATCAATACTAATGTCAATGAATAGTGGGTCTACCGAAGCAGGGTACTATCATTTCTATTAGTAAGACGCGATGGGATAATTGTAATATCCAAAATGTTTTATTGGGTTTTAACTTACTAAGTTATCAATTGGATTGAATAAACTTAGAGGCGTATACATTGGGCTAAACTTTCATAAGATGAATGATCGGTAATGGTTACCTAACCCAATATCTAAGAGTTGTATAAGATACAATTGGAAAGGAGTTTCCTACCTAAATAACCAAATGTTAAGTGATCAGCCAAAGCTGACTTAACATTAGGCCAAATATGGATCTTTGCCCACTAGAAAATCTTCCAACGGGATTTTCTAATTCGTAGAGGGTGATTTTATTTTGAATCAAAATAGCGGGAGACATGTTTAATTTTAAGACCAAAAATTAAATATGTTTTTAATTGATAGTTACTACATATCTTTCTGTTTTAGATATCCATGACATCAAACACGCCTTCAAACCTTTCATTATGATCGATTCTAGACAAAGAAAAATTGTCTGGACCCAACTTTCTAGACTGGTATAGGAATTTAAGGATTGTCCTCAAACAAGAGAAAAAGCAGTATGTTCTGGAAGATCTGATTATGGAACCACCCGCAAACAATGCCTCTAAAGCTGACAAGGATGCTTACAAGAAGCATCAGGATGACGCTTTAGATGTCCAATGCCTTGTGCTGGCAACCATGTCTCCTGAGCTTCAGAAGCAACATGAGTATATGGAGGCTTTCGATATGATCAAAAACCTAAGGAAACTATATCAAGGTCAAGCTGGCCAAGAAAGATATGAAGTTTTTTCAGCCCTATTTAGCTGCAGACTTGAAGAGGGAGGTTCTGTAAGACCTCATGTGCTCAAAATGATTAGGTACCGGGATAATCTAGCTTGGCTAGGATTCCCCTTCCCTCAAAAGTTAGCTACTGATCTCATTTTGAAGTCATTACCTGACAGTTTTAAGCCAGTCATCATGAATTATAACATGAATGCTTTGGATAAGACATTACCAAAGCTACTCAATATGTTGAGGACTGCTGAGCCCAATATTTCTAAAGGAAAGGGCAAGGCCATAATGATGGTCAATTCTGGCAAAGGTAAAGGAAAGGGCATGCATAAAGGCAAAGGAAAGGCTGTTATGGGAAAAGGCAAGACAATTTGGAAAGGTAAGGATAAGCCAAGTACATCAGCCTTAAAACCTGTGGGCGGGGTGGCTAAGGAAGGAAATTGTCACCATTGTGGATAGAAGGGACACTAGAAGAGAAACTATCCAAAGTACCTAGAAGAGCTTAAGAAAAAGGGAAGTGAGACTTCCACTTTAGGCATTTTTGTTATAGAAATTAACTTGTTAACTTCAACATCATGGGTATTAGATACTGGATGTGGATCTCACATTTTGTCTTAATGTGCAGGATCTAAAAAGGAGTACGCAGTTGATGAAGAGCGAGGTGGACCTATACGTTGGAAATAGAGCAAGAGTTGCTGCATTAGCTATAGGGACTTATTTTTTATCCTTGCCCTCAGGGCTTGTTCTTGAATTAGAAAATTGTTTTTATGTTCTGGCAATAAGAAGAAACATTATTTCTGTGTCTTGTCTAGATAGGAAAGGGTTTTCCTTTATAATAAAGAACAATAGTTGTTATGTTTATTTGAATGACATGTTTTATTGCTGTGAAAATTTGAGTAATGGACTTTATGTTCTCGATCTCGAAACCCCTATCTATAATGTTAATACTAAAAGGGTTAAACCAAATGATTTAAACCCAACTTATCTTTGGCATTGTCGCCAAGGACATATAAATGAGAAACGTATTTCTAAACTCTATAAAGATGGATATTTAGACTCTTTTGATTTTGAATCAATAGATACATTGGAATCTTGTTTATTAGGGAAGATGACTAAGACCTCATTTACTGGAATGGGTGAAAGGGCAAGTCATCTCCTAAGCTTGATACATAGTGATGTGTGTGGGCCAATAGGGACAATGGCTAGGGGAGATTTTAGCTACTTTATCACCTTTACTAATGATTTTAGTAGATATAGATTTGTGTTTCTAATGAAGCATAAATCAGAATCCTTTGAAAAGTTCAAAGAATTCAAACATGAAGTAGAGAACCAACTTGGCAAGAAAATTAAAGTACTTTGATTTGATCGAGGTGGTGAATACTTAAGCCTGGAGTTTGATGAATATCTTAAAGAATGTGGGATTGTCTCTCAACTCACTCCTCCTGGAACACCACAATGGAATGGTGTTTCTAAGTGGAGAAATAAAACCTTGTTAGACATGGTTTGATCAATGATGAGTCAAACTGACCTCCCTAACTCCTTCTAGGGACATGCTTTGATGACAGTAGCTTTCACACTTAACCGTGTTCCATCTAAGGATGTCATAAAGACACCATATGAGATATGGACTGGGAAACGACCCAGTATGTCTTTTCTTAAGATTCGGGGCTGTGAAGCTTATGTAAAGCATCAGATTTCTGACAAACTTGGACCCAAATCCGATAAATGTCTTTTTGTGGGATACCCAAAGGAAACTAAGGGTTATTACTTCTACAATCCTGCCGAGGGCAAAGTGTTTGTCGCTCGGAATGTTGTATTCTTATAAAGGGAATTCATCTCTAAAAGAGCCAATGGTGGAAATGGAGCCTGTAAGGCATTGAAAATAGAACTTGAAAAAGTTCAACACCTGTAAGGCATTGAAGAGCCAATGGTGGAAATGGAGCCGGAACCATAAAATGTTGTGATAACTCCAACTCCAATAGAACAAGACTTGCGTAGATGAGGTAGAATACGTCAACAACCTGAAAGATATGGATTTCTTGTAACTCAGGAAGGAGATGTGTTGCTAATGGATCAAAATGAGCTAACATCTTATGAAGATGCCATTGCAAGTCCAGAATCTGAGAAATGGCTTGAAGCCATGGGATCTGAAATGGACTCCATGTACACTAATCAAGTTTGGTCTTTGGTTGATGCACTTGAAGGGGTAAAACCTATAGGATGCAAGTGGGTTTTCAAAAAGAAAACTGACATGGATGGAAATATAAGTACGTATAAGGAAAGATTGGTAGCGAAAGGTTTTAAGCAAATTCATGGTATAGACTATGATGAAACCTTTTCTCTGGTCGCTATGCTAAAGTCTGTTCGGATTCTGCTTGTTATTGTTACATACCATGATTATGAGATATGGAAAATGGATGTCAAGACTGCTTTCCTTAATGGAAATCTTCTTGAGGAAGTGTACATGACACAACCCAAAGGCTTTGTTAAGCCTGAAGCATCTAGGAAGGTGTGCAAACTACAACGTTCCATATATGGACTTAAGCAAGCTTCTAGAAGCTGGAATCTTCATTTTGAGGAAGCCGTTAAATAATTTGGCTTTACTAAAAATAAGGATGAACCTTATGTCTACAAGAAGGTTAGTGACTGCATAATTATTTTTCTGGTCTTGTATGTTGATGACATACTACTCATTGGAAATGATGTTCCTACCCTTCAGTCTCTAAAGACTTGGTTAGGAAGCTGTTTTTCTATGAAAGACTTAGGTGAAGCAACCTACATGTTGGGAATTAAGATCTATAGAGATAGATCAAGAAAACTTCTTGGTCTAAGTCAGAATACATACATAGATAAAGTGTTAAAAAGGTTTAACATGCAAAATTCCAAGAAAGGAACTTTGTCTATGGCTCATGGCATAAGCCTATCAAAGGCTCAATCTCCTTCCACTAAAGAAGAGAGAGAATGGATGAATAAGATTCCATATGCATTTACTATTGGATTAGTCATGTATGCCATGATATGTATCCGACTAGATGTCTTATATGCTTTAAGCATGACGAGCAGATACCAGTCTGATCCTGGTGAAAGTCACTGGACTGCTGTTAAGAATATCCTAAAGTACTTGAGAAAAACGAAAGATTCATTCTTGATATATGGAGGGGAAGAAGAGCTTATTGTAAAGGGTTACACTGATGCTAGCTTCCAAACTGATAAGGATGACTCAAGATCGCAATTAGGGTATGTGTTTTGTTTAAATGGTGGCGTTATAAGCTAGAAACGTTCGAAGCAAGAGACAATTATTGATTCTACTACAGAATCTGAGTATATTGCTGCCTCAAATGTTGCAAAAGAGGCAGTATGGATCAAGAAGTTCGTAACAGAACTTGAGGTAATTCCTAGCATTGTGGACCCTATAAGTCTCTACTGTGACAATAGTGGAGCAATAGCACAAGCTAAGGAACCTAGATCACATCAGCGATCCAAGCATATACTTAGGCGTTATCATCTCATCCGAGCAATACTTGAACGAGGAGATGTTAAGATATGTAAAGTGCACACTGATAAGAACATTGCTGATCCACTCACCAAACCTCTTGCACAACAAAAGCATGAGGGACACACTAGATCATTAGTCATTAGGCAAATGTCTAATTGGCTCTAGTGCAAGTGGGAGATTATTGGTGTATGCACTACGAGCTATTAATGTATCAATTTTAACTTATCAATAAAATTAGTATTTTCAGTTTTTAGACTAATTTTAATGCTATTTATCCTAGAATAATAGGTCATATGAGAATTATTCCTAAAACGTCCTTAATCAAGTATTTACATGGGGACATGCAAATACATTAAGATTAGTGTGTGAATGTACTGATGATTTGATCTCATAAATCATGGATATATGATATCAAGTCTTTACACGGGTACACATTAAGAGTAACGTTGTACTGGACAGACCCACCATGAGAACATTGCATGGATCGTTACATGGGTGTCATAAACGGTTCTTAATGTGATAATTGTATATAGTCCTTCAACCTGAAGTCACTATGATTCCTACATAAGAAGTTTATTGTTTTAATACAATCAAACATTATCTGTAATAATATGACCATAAAGATTATGATTAAGCAATAGACAAATTATGCAGAGGGATGTGAGTGATGTAGATGGAATTTGTCTCTCCTATGTTACAGGAGTGATATCTATGGGCCACTTGATGGAGTAAGACTAACGAAATGCATGGCCATGCTAGGACGAATAAATATTAGATATTTATTCTGTAAAGTCTACTCTGATGTCAAGTGAAATGAATTGGGCCATACAAGGATGACGACGACCATGCCTTTGGCCCAATTAGATATCATGACAAAAGGAATAAATATATAAAATAATTATCACTTATAGGTCATGTCGATGATAAATAATATTCAGACATAATGATGTATTGCTAGATACCGCTCTTATTTTATATTAATAATAAAATAGTTTATTATTAATATAACCGAATATTTTACCTATAGGATCACACACATAGAGTAAGCCTACCAGAGGATAGTTTTACTTTAGTTGGATTGAAAATAAAACTATTTGGGCCTAACTCATTTAGAATAAGTCAGGAGCCCAATGTTTAATGAGAGCTCAGGTCAAGACCTAAGCCTATATATAGAGCATGAGATGCTCATAGGCTGCTGCTCAGAAATTAGACTATAATCAAATTTCCGTACTAGCATTCAGAACTTTGTTTTTCTGGTGGGAGTGCTCGTGTGGACTCCTAAGGGCGAAGCTACAATTGCTTCGATCGAGGAACTCATTTTGCGTCTACAAGAGGTAAACCCTAATTAAAAATTTTAATTTTGCATAATGCCTTGAGACATTTGTGTTTGCAATTCTTTTTGGGAATCCTTTGTGTTTTCGCTTCCTGACCCTTATGGGATTCCCTTACAGATGTAATGCATGTAAAGAAAAATGTGTACGATAATTTGGTTGGAACACTCTTAAACATACCCGGGAAGACTAAGGATGGCCTAAATTCGTGTATGGACTTAGAGTTGATGGACATATGTTAGGATTTGTATCCACAATCAAAGGGCAAACGAACATATTTCCCCCCGGCTTGTCATACGTTGTCTAGAAAAGAAAAGCAAAGTTTGTGTGAATCATTACGTAGTGTGAAAGTTTCGTCTGGTTATGGTTCAAACATCAACACTTATATTTCCATGAAAGATTTTAAGTTATTAGGGTTGAAGTCTCATGATTGTCATATGTTGAAGCAACAGTTTCTACCTATCGTCATTCGTGACGTTCTTCCTAAAAATGTGAGAAATGTCATAGCAAGACTGTGTTTCTTTTTCAATGCCATATGTTGCAAAGTAATCGTCCACAACGAATTGGATGTGTTGGAACATGAAGCATCACTTATACTATGTTAGCTTGAAATGTATTTCCCGCCTTCTTTTTTTAACATAATGGTCCACTTAATCATCCATTTGGTGAGAGAGGTCCGTTTGTATGGTCCAGTGTTCTTGCGGTGGATGTATCCCGCTGAGTGATATATAAAGATATTGAAAGGGTATATGAAGAATCAACGTCGTCCTGAAGTTTCAATTGTGGAAAGGTATATCACAGAGGAAGCAATTGAGTTTTGCACTAATTATATGTCACAAGTTGAAAACATTGGTATTTTGAAAACTCATCATAATGGGCGATTGGATAGGAAAGGTACGATTGGTAAGAAAATAAAGAGCATGCCATGTGATGATGTCTACAAGCGTACTTGTATATTTTGAACAACACGGACGATGTGCAACTGTATCTAACCACCCATAAAGAGCTAGTGAAGAGAAACAACCCTAGAATGATTGAAAAGTGGGTGTTGAATGAACACAATAAGACATTTATACAGTGGTTCCAATGACCGTTATAAAAGATGCATCTGCTTCTGCGACATTACATCGACTAGCACAGGGCCCTAACTTCGATGTCTTCACCTTTTGTGGGTATGACATAAATAACTATTCATTCTATACAAGGACACACGATGATAAAAGTACAAATGAAAATAGTGGGGTTATGATTGTGGCTGAGTCAATGCATTTCTCAACTTCAAAGGATAGCAACCCTGTCATGGTCGAGTTATGCTACTTTGGTGTGATTGAAGATATATGGGAGGTCAATTATGGTCCTTTCACCGTTCCTGTGTTTAAATGCAAATGGGTTGACAATAAGAACGGTGTCAAAACCGATGATATCGAATTTACATTGGTGGTTCTCAACAAGATAGGTCATAAGGAGGAACTATTCATTATGGCAACGCAAGTGAAGCAAGTTTTTTATATTACTGATCTAGCTGACTAAAGGTGGTTAATTGTTATCCAAGGTAGACACAACATTGGAGACCCTAATCTTGATGTTGTGGAAATTCCTTTTGTAACAACACGTATTCTGACATATGTCGTGGAACATTATAGATGATGTAGTTGCCAGTCGTCATGACTACCACAAAGGCTTGTGGGAAAATATTCCATCTTCATAGGGTATGATTAATTGTATTGAATGTTATGTCAATGAATCATTGTATTAAATATTATATTAATTATTCAAGTTACAAGTACTATATATTTGACATCCAGTTTTTCCTTGTTTGGACAGATACTCATGGCTGAGCAGGAATCGCATTCTAGGTCCGATTCATAGGCCACAGATTCCTCTACTCGGAAGAGTAAAGGTGTTACCCGATTGCAGGATTTCGCACTCAAGCGTCATCGGGGAGAGAGGTTGAGTGTTGACGTCGATGTCAACACTGGAGCACTTTGTGGACCCTATTCTGCAAAGTTTAGTAGTTACCTGGGAGTAGTTGCCTGGTCGAAGGTGTCCATTATTATCCCCAACTGGGATAATATGGAGGAGGTCGTGAAAAACCATATTTGGAGTGATATTCTGGTAAGATAAATATGTTATATTATTTATTTTAATGTATTGTTTCATGTAATTCATATACTGACTAATTCCCCCTTGTAGGATTCTTGGGATATACCAGCACATGACACACTAGGGAGGAAGATCCTCAGTATTATTGCTGACAGATAAAGGTCATTCAAGTCCTCACTTACCAAGAGGTATGTAAGGACTTTAAATTAGGTCGATACAGTTTACCCTAATTGTATTATCAATTTTTAACTTACCTTATTTTAACTATGAATTGTAGGTATATATTCAAGGAGGAACGAGGACAGTTCCCCGGGGACAAATATACCTTCATCGACCAGGAGACTTGGGATGCTTTTGTTGCATCTAGACAGACCGACCAATGGATGGTACGTTGGTATTTAACATGATTAAATTATTTATAATTTAAACGTAACTCTAACCCATTTTCTTTCTTGTTGCAGGCTATCAGAACGAAAGCATAGAGCATCAGGAAGAAGAATGACTACCCCCACAGATTGTCACGTGGGGGTTACAGACTATTAGAGGAGCAAATGGCCTGGGAGAAGGCCAGTCAGTGTCAAGCTAGCCAACCTGACATCGGTGTTGTGGATCCCCCTTCCCCACCTCCACGCCATGAGAAATGGAAGCGGGCTAGGGTCAGGAAGAGTGGGCAATACACTTCCTCACAAGCTCAGGAAGTCGCCTCATAAATAGTAAGTATCCGCCTTCATAAGTTTTTAGATTTTTGGTTTACACGAAACCTTCAACACTAACTTGTTTGGTTTTAGGATTCCTTGGTTGAGCAATCAACCTAAGGTTCTTTCATAGCCCATGGTAGGCAGGACATCTTGACTACCGCCATCGGTAGGCCAGAGCACCTAGGAAGAGTGTGTACTGTTGGTCGAGATCATGGTAAGTTGTAAATGATAGTATCTTTTCATTTTATTTTCTATTAATCAATTATGGTTTAATCATTCATATTTTATAAGCCTGCAGAGCTATTACGGTGCTCCCGACTCGGCTCCATCCGTTGAGGAGTTGGTAGAGCAAAGGGTTGAGTCGAGGGTGGCTGCTGTGAAGGCTGAGTACCGGGAGGAGATGACGAAGTTGCAAGAAGAGATGGCCCAATTCAGGGAGGAGATGAAGGCCTCACTTAGCCATCACCAGGAGCCTACTACACCAGCTGTCAACCCACAGGTTTGATTCCTTATAGTATTTAACTGTTTGTTATTTGTAATTTGTTTGTTTAATTGTTGAATAACTTCTGCTTAATGTGTATATATGTAGGTATGGAGGGTTAGCACTAAGGGGTCGTGCGCTGCAACTTACCTTAACGATGATGGGGTTGATGCTACAGATACCCATCAATGTGACTTGTTCATTGATGGGTCAGAGGAGCCAGTTTCCACTAGCATGGTGTACAATTTAGGCTCTGTGGTTCACCATCAGTCATTACCTGATGGTATGTCCAGGGTCTCTGTTGTACTCGTCATTGAGGAGGATGTTGTTGTGCCAGTGGCAACTGTAGAGGTGCAGATCGTTGGTCAAGCGGTGGGACACTTCCTCATGTGGCCCAACAGACTCCCGTCGGTTGCTCCTCCGCGGGTTTAAACCTCAAACACTAACTGATTTTTTTATATTGTCACTTATGGTATATGTAACACCCCAAAAAATTCAATCTCATGTATAATCATTTTTACTCTAGATTAGTAATGATATTATCCAGTTATATTAACTTTCTATGTAAGTTTGGCTGTAAATTGAAGCTTCTTTTGATTCGTTCAAGTAGATTTCTTTAGTATTAACCTCTGGTAGTGCTTTGATTGGGTCATTACCGAGTAAAATATTAGTGAACAAGAAATTCCGAGTGAATCAGGTCAGAAATAAGACTTTCCGAGTGAATAAAAGAATTTGTTTCCGAGTGAAGGTTATGACCGAGAGAAATTCCGAGTGAAGGTTATATCTTCTGAGTGAGCTATGTCCGAGACAGGACCTTCTGAGTGAGGATGTGGATATAATTCTGAATGAAAGGTCTCCAAATGTGACATTCCAGGCAGTGGAGTTCCGAGTGGGAATTTCCGAGTTGAGTGTGATGGGATCAGGTGAGATTCTCGACGAATCTCGCTCAAGCGGGCGTGGCCGTGCTTGAGCGAACGAAAGAGGAGTCGGTTGGAATAATTACCGAGTAAAAGACTGAGTGCTATGAAGCCTCGCTCGAGTGAAATAGAAAGGAGTCAGTTTTGGAGTAATTTACCGAGTGAAAGACCGAGTGAGAGATGGTCGGTCTTGGAATTGTTTAGCCGAGTGAAGGACCGATCAGGAGATGAGTCAGTTTTGAAATGATTTGCCAAGTGAAAGACCGATCGAGTGATGAGTCGGTTTTGGAAAAGTTTGCCGAGTGAAAGACCGAGCAAGTGTGGAGTCAGTTTGGAATGATTTAGCCGAATGAAAGACCGAATGAGAGAGGAATCGGTTCTGGATGAGTCCGGGTGAGACATTTCCGAGTAAGACATTCCGAGGATGGAAAGCTATCTGAGTGTTTCAAGTAGAAAAATGTCTGAGCAAATTCCCTTCCGAGTGGAGCAGTTGTGAAAGAAGAGATTGATGAATTCTTCCCAGACTGACCCGGTAGTGGTCCAGTCGGCAAATATACTGACCGGTAGAGTTCCAGTCGGCAAACATACTGACCGATAGAGGCCAGTCGGCAAATATACTGACCGGTAGAGTTCCAGTCGGTAAATATGCTGACTAGTGAAGTTCCAGTCGGTAATTATTCCCAGAATACAAAACCAGCGTCAGAATCAATCTTTTACACCAATCTTGTCGTTTTATACATATTTTAATATATTTTTCTTCAATCATACAAGGCTCCAGTAGTTAGGCGGCAGTAATGGTCAAAATACAGCTCACTTCTTATCTAAAATCTCTATTATTTCCATAATTAATGCACCTAACCTCCAGTCATGAGAAAGCTTGTCCCCCACTTGTCTTGTACATTATTAAATCAATACCATACCTTTTCCAAGTCTGAATTCTCAGAACAACAAAAATTAGTAAAAGTCTCTCTTTCTTATTTCCTTCTCTACGTACAAGTCACTCTGATTCGAAGCTAGGACAGTAAGAAGAAAACGTTTTTCAACCAATCTAAGACCCTTCATCAAGGTAAGAGGGGATAGGGTTGTGAATAAATATGGAATGGGTAGAATTGTATGTTGTCCTAGGATTTTCCAGAATTATTTTTGTATCTTGTTGCTCAATTTTGAAGCTGCAAACGTGTGAATTTGATTCTGACTTCTTCATTAAAGTTGTAGATCTTTTTGTTATGTGAATTTTGAGACCTGGACTGACTAATTTGGATGTGTATAGCATGGGTTATAGCCAAAATACTAAAGCATGTCTGTTTGAGATACGTATCTATGTCTTCACAAAAGTTATAGTTATTTATGTTATGGATCTATAGAAAGTGGTTTCAAGTTAAAAGGATATTTGTAGCTCTAGTTATGCCTAAAATACCAAAGTATGTTCATGCTGAAAATCTGCTGACATAAATTACGAATTGTACTTTTAAAACTGGGAATTTTGTGATGCGAATTAGTGTTCCGTGTCTTCATAAAAGTTTTAGATATTTGTGTTATGAGTAATTTAGAACCGGTCCCATGCCAAAATTATTTTTGTAGTTCCAGAAACGTTGAAAATACCAACATATGTACGTTTTGTTACTTTCTTTGAGATGGTTTAGTATACTGTGATTATGTGATGTTTCTGTTTGGAATTTGAAATTATGGTCTTCATGAAAGTTGTAGATAATTTTATTATGGAACTACAAAAAGTAGAATTACTTAAAAAGGATTTGATTTGCCCACGTTATGGTCGTTTTACTAACGTGTATTGCTGTTGTAAAATTCTGAAACTTACCTATAATGGTTATTATGGATGTTTATGATATTTTCATATGAGTAATGATTTATTTATGAATTATTGAGGGATTATTGATTATTATGGATGTTATTGAGTGTCCTATACATGACATACAGTATGTATATCTTTGTCATGAATTATTATGAATGACTAAATTAATGTATACATGAATGTCTTGTGGTTTTTTTAAGATATGTTGTTGAAACAGTAAATCCATGATTCTGAAAATTATTATATGTGATGTGTCCTTTGAGGACTTGTGGTTTTCCAAGTGATTGTGGAAATATTGATATCATGGTATGTTAAATCGATAAAGAGAATTAAAGGCATTCATGCATCATAAGCATTTGGACGCACCATCGAATTTAGGGGTTCCATGATTGTCTACCCTGGTGGGGGGTTACTCTATGATGAGTTAAAGCCCTATTTTCGCAGGATCCATGAGGGTGTAGGGATTCATGGTTATACAAATTCCTACTTGTGAACTTATTTTCGCAGGAGCCACGAGGGTGTAGGGATTCATGGTTATGCAAATTCCTACTTGTGAACCTATTTTCACAGGAGCCATGAGGGTGTAGGGATTCATGGTTATGCAAATTCCTACTTGTGTACTTATTTTCGTAGGAGCCATGAGGGTGTAGGGATTCATGGTTATGCAAATTCCTACTTGTGTACTTATTTTCGCAGGAGCCATGAGGGTGTAGGGATTCATGGTTATGCAAATTCCTACTGATGTCTTTATGAGACTTTTTACTGCAGTATTCCCACCAAACCAAAATGGATCCAGCATGACATCATTTGACTAAGTTAAAGATTTATTAAATATAAATGAACTTGTTTGGTATATTCATCATATCATTATGGTTCGTTGATTGTGTTTGTGCAATTTTACTTATTTTATATTTATTCTATATTCTGTCTCACTCTTACATTAATTATTATAGTGCATGCTACACAGAATGACGAGTGATGCCATTAATGAAGCTTTTATGATTTATTGCTTGAACTTTGGTTTCATTTAAATTCTAATGGGTTGTAATAATATTATGTACCATGTACTGTAATCTTTTCTATCGTTTCCACTATATAAATGTTTTATGTTTTAATTGTTCATGACTAATATGCATGATAATATTCTGCATTTATCAAATTTTACGTGACCTCAGAATTTAAATCACGAATTTCAAAATGACTCTTTAAACGCGAAAAATTTATTCGGGAAAAATTTTATGGACGTCACAGTATAAACCCTTAATGTTTTAATTGTTCAACAGGAGGCAGGCCCGACATTGAAGAAGTCAAACCCCATCGACGATCCGATCCAGATGCTATGGAAGGACGGGGCTGAGCTAGGCGAGGACCCTTTTGGCATACCATGGCAGCCACAGGTGTTCGGCCGTCCAAGTTCACTGCCGCTTTATGTTACGTGGAGTGACTTATGCGAGATTATGATGGGGTCAATGATGCTGAACATATCCGTCATTCAGATCTGGGAGTTGTAAGTATATCATTTTAGGTTCAATTATTTCATTATACAAGTTATTTGTTGCTAACCATGTCTAAACTTGTTTAGGTTTCTACATAAACTTTGTGTGGAGTTAGGCTTTGATGGAACTTATGGTTTCTTAAAGCCCTCCTTCATACAGAGGAGTGGGAATAACAAGGAGGACACTCAGGAATACATCCAGAATTGGATATATGAGTCTAGGAAGACGGTATACCTGGAACCGTATCATAGACGGTAAAATTCTATAACATATACTATTGTCAATTAACTTTGCGCTCATTGGATGCTCGTGGTGATCTGTCCCCGGGCATACTTAGCTTTATACTTCGATTCTGTGCACGGGACTGTTCCACAAGACCTCAAAACAATGATGGACGCGTAAGTTAAACCCTAAAAAATAAATTAAATTTCTACAAATTCGATTACGTCATTTTTGTTCTTCTACGATTCTAACTTATCTTATGTTTTATTCTGACGTAGGGCTGTGGTTGGATATAGTCGCCTGCATGGAAGTAAATCGAATGGAAAAAACTCGTATGGGTGCACCCTAAAGTAAGTCAATCGACCGCATTCAAACCTTTATATTATATTTTTAAAAAACTTGAATTCACTATATGTCCGTTGTAGTCTTATAGGTAGGAAGGTGGCTTTGAGTGCGGTTATTACGTCGTGCACACCATGCTGACCATAGTGCAAGAACATTTAGTAGATGGATGGATAGATGTAAGTCTCACTTGCCTAGTTTTCTACCAATTTGATCAAATTCATATCATAAATACAGTTTTTGTTCTAATTGTTTTGTGTATTGTTTGCAGTACTTTCAAGACCGCTCATACTTTCCTAAGGCACTAGTAGATAATCTTAGAAAGCAATGGGCCGCATACTTCATTGAAGTGAGGCAAGGACTTAGATAGATATAGGACTTTTATTCTCTTATATATGTACCTATTGTAGGATTTAGGGTTTACATTTTATTAGGTTATATTCATGTCAATTATATATAGTTTCATTTTCTAGGTTGCTATGAATTGATAGCAAATTAATGTTATATATACATACCATTTGTTTTTATATATTGGTGCTGGATATGCTGGGATATACTATATTCTATTGGCTGTTTTATTGCAGGTTTGGGAAAACAATAAAACAGAGACCATATTAAAAAAAACTTAATATTTAATCACGGTTATTACAATAACAGTGGTTATAGACAATATTTAATCACGGTTGTTACCATAACCGTGATTATAAGCAGCATTATAGTGTACGTTGATGACCATATGTAATCACGGTTGAGGTGACAACCGTGATTAAATAGGTCTTATTTAATCACGGTTACGGGAAACAACCGTGATTAAATAGGGTCTTATTTAATCACGGTTTCTGGTAACCGTGATTAAAAGCGTTCTATAACCACGGTTGTGAACCGTGATTAAATGCCCTTGTCTATTACCACGGCTGGAACAACCATGGTCCATGAACCGTGATTAAAAGCCCTTTTTAACCGTGATTAAATCTCTTTTCTGCACTAGTGTTTGGTGAATGATGGTGGTGTTATACATTGCGGCGAGATTGATGTTTTGCAAATAGATTTTATTAATTAATATGCATTCTACATATATAATATAATAATATATAATTGTATTATATCTTTTAAAAATGTTGAATAGTTATAAAATTCCACTTCCATTTCCTATAACTTACGAGAGTAAGTCGTATTACATCTAAATTTTGATACATAAAACATTCCGCTAGGGACAATATTAGCTCTAATGAGGAACTGTTAGCATAAAAAAAAAACTCTAGTTTGCGTTTGGTGGTGACCTTGTAACGTAATTAAATAGCGTATATTAATTGATAAATTATTTATTTTTCTAGGGATGTTAGATAACCTAAGAGACATATATCTTTTATGTCCTATATGCTTTCCACGTGAAAAATGAATAAGACGATAACTCTTAATAAGTAAGGTTTTAAATATCTAGAAATGAATAAAGTAAAAGGATCAAATTAATTAAATTTATCTTCGAAATTTTATTTCAAGATGTACCAGCACTAGGATATTGCAATAATGATGATAATTATAGTAGTAATTGGTGAGTGCAAATATGGGTCTCAGGGGCCACAAGGATAGTGACAGTAACAAGCTAAAACATAACAGGCTCCCCCCTCTGCACCCTCCCTCGCTCTACACTGACTACCACAGCTGCTACTGCTAAAACAAGGCCCTGAAAATGTTCCGCTTGGCTTTCCACAAAGTTTTTCTGCAGTAACCTCTGAAACGAGACAAGGAACATATGAATTCCGTAATTCGAGTAATTTGGGTATATTACTACCTAACTTCTCTTTTTAATTTACCCCTACTCGTAATTTTGAACTAAACTTGGTTCCGTTGTTCTTCTTTCACACTGTTGACATAAATTATTTTAATTTACCACATTCTTTAATTTTTACTGTTTTTTTAGAAAATTTTGAATATAATTAAGTATCATTATTTATTTAATAAACTTGTAATATTGAGTATTTATATATAAAATTTGATTCTCTGTTGTTAATATGAATATTATATTAGTTTTTATATACATATATATAGTAAAACTGTAACATCCAAATTTTAATTGAATAAATAAAATCAACAAGGAAAAAAAAATTCCAAATTTTAAGGTTAACAACCGTGCATAACCTGCCTGAATTGATAAAACCGAGTACAGCGGAAGAGATAACCCCCTGAGCGAGCCCTTCAGCATTTCACACGCACTCGCTTACACGAGACTCCACGTCGCTTGGGCGAGGCAGCCCACTCGTTCGGGCGAAGTACCATTCGCTTGGACGATGCCACGACAAAAGCCTTCCAGCAGTACACCTTCGCTGGAGCGGATCCCTCATTCGCTAAAGCGAGAAGCCTCACACGGCAATTTCATCACTCGGCATTCGAACATCCATGCACTCGGTAAACGACTAAGTCCACTCGGAGGTCTTTCCTAAGTCCATTCGGTATTTCATAACTTAGCCTCTCAGATTCATCCATACGGCCACACCTATACTCTACTCGGATACTGGGAGCTGTCCCACTCGGATTCTAGAATTCCTTCTCACCCGGAATATACATTCTTCACTCGGATTATCAATGTTTCACACTTAGAACCCATTCCATTCTAAACCACTACACTAACTCCTCTCCCAGGAGAGAATTGCTCAGGGTTTTCACTCGGAAATACGAACTCCTCCTCACTCGGGTTTTACTTATATTTTCACTCGGTAATGACCGCTCTCATTATCACTCGGAGATTCTCTCATTATATCTCACTCAGTATAGGTTCATTCAAATATTTTACTCAGAGTCCATTGAAGTATCATCATTCGAATATGAAGGCATAGCCATTTGCAGCCCCACTCGGAGTTGACGAAACATGACAAATTACAAGAATAAGCACTCTACGGACGGAGTGCACCCCACTCAGACCTGAGACTTATCATCACTTCAGAGTCTAGCCTGCACACACTGAAAAATGGTGTAGGGGTGAGCTTTTGCATATAATGTGACGGCTATTGACTCGGACTTTACCTCCATTCTCAATTATATAATTTACCGGGTTCATTCCATAACGATATATATATATATTGCCAATTAATTTAAGGGTCAGACCACATCATTCAATCGGAAGTTATACAATAACATATATTCTCAATCATAGCATCACACTGCACTCAGCATTGGTATCAATACCCGTACATTCGTTCAGTCGGAATTCGCTCATACTACATCTTCTAGTCGGAGTTCACTCAATTCATTTAATCCATGCAATTCACAATAATCTCACTAACAATGCTCATAGACTCATGCATGCGGATCCGACTTAAACAGTGAGTTCAGTGCAGATTCCTTCCCGGTCCCTCGTCCACTAGCCCTTTCCGTGTGGCACCGGTCACCCCGTGGCGTCTCGAGACCCAGCTCTAGCTCCATCGGCTACCACGGGTCCTCATGGATCTAACCAGGAATCTGACTGGAACTCGTTTTACATGACTCTAGATGCCTTTCCGACCCCCCGTCCTCATGGAACTGGTCAGGAATCTGGGAATCATCCCACATATGCAATCTTATGCAAATCCACAACAACATCCAAGCTTACCAGACGCGTCTCACACAGCCATCAATGGGTCACAACCGATCCCCCACACAGCAATTAGATTCATTCGGAATCCCACATTCCATTACAACAATCACATGCCTCTATCATAATAACTCATAACAGCAAGCATAGGGAACCACATTACAGTACATCCACTCAACATTTTTACAGAGTCAGCATACCTTTCCACACGGCATTCAAAATGGAAATCACGCATCAATTCACATCTCATGCATTCGGGGATAATGGTAACACACATACACATTCACTCAGCAACTCAGATTTCAACAACATGCATCACAGAAGTATTAACAGGCACTCAAAGACGAGGTCACACGACCCTCAACCTTTCACAGATGTCCCAATTCGGAAGTTGCATGCACAATCAGTCAATCACCACACATCGATCTACATATTTCACACACATATTACATTAAAGCAAGCACCAGGGACCCAGTCATAAACCATACGCTTGACATGCAAAGCGCCCCCTACCTGCTGTCGGGGTTCAGAGACTCTTCAAGTTGCAGTGCTGACCGATCGTCCCTCCGTTACTCCTCCAACAGCCTTCGAGTTTAGCGTTGATCCTGGGCCAGAGTTGCTCCTTTCCTCCACAGGTCCGTCTCCTCCACAGCTCCAAAGCACTTCCAGCACAGCCTTCCAACTGGAATACCACAGCTCCAGGTAGAAGAAGAAGGAGAGGAAGAAGGCAATAGGGAGGAAGGAGAGAACAGGGAGTGGAGTCAGAGCTGTGTTGATGTTCCTCCAGGAGCTCTCGACTCTCTCACTGTTCGAGTGGCGACGTGAATGAGAGTGAAGAAGAAGAGAAACAGGGAAGGAGAGACCATATACACGCACAAGGAGAGCTGCCAGCGTGAATAATGAGAGAAAGAGAGAGCTGAAGTTGTCTTATACTCCTGGGGACACATGCGTCCTTTCGCCTGGCACTATTATTATTATTTATTCAATTATTTCTACCCAAATCAGTAATTACTCTAATTAACCATTAATCCTAATTCTGTAATTAACCTTTAATTAATAGCTTAACTTCAATCGGTAATTAAGTTAGAAATCGGGATGTTACAAAAACTATATTTGTTTATTATATAAAAAATTGTGATATTTCTTATTACATTCTTGTAAAAATACAAAATTCCTAAAAACACACTAAAAATAAAATTGTAAAGATTAAAAAAAGTCAAGAATTAGATGAAGGAAATAAATTTAGGAAAAAGTATAAAAGAAAATATCATAGGACACTCTTAAGAAAGAATTCTAGTATATATAATATTGATAAGAATAATGATAATAACAATTAAATCGAAAATAATTAAAATAAATTATATTTTATACAATTAATGACAAAAGTCAAAGTTTTGTTTTTTTCATTGGTGTTATGAGGAAGGTAAAAAGTATAAGTTTTATCATTGTTAATTAAGTTATTAACATTAAAATGAGAATCTACTTTGTTTTCCGAAGTACAAAGAAAAGAGAATATCAAATTTGGATTTTTCCTGAATTTATTTATTTTGGATATGCAATTTTGTGTGTGCAGAAAGAGGGATATACGAACCGATAGCAGAAAACAGAAGGAGGCAGAAGAAGGCAGGTAAAGTGGACCATTGACGAACACAAGCCATATTAACCTGTTGCTATTAAATTGCTTTCTCGCGGGACTAGAAGAGAAAATAGATATATATACACACACGTAGCGAGAGTTCCCAAGAATCTAATCTTAAAACTTTTTATATTTATAAAATATAATTCTCATCAAACTAAAAATTCAAAAGCGTGTGTGAATAATGTTTTAAAAAAATTAAAGAAAAGGGTTTCATTCAAATTATTTCCACCCTATTTTTTTCTTTGATCCAAACAAAGCTTTAAAAAATAAAAGAAAAGAAGATTCACAAATGATTTTATCAGCAACATTAATGATAAATATGTGGAGATCAAGTGAAATTTTGAATTACAATATATAAAAATTTTAATTTCATAATATTCAGATATAAAACTTGGTATTAAGACCATCAGCAATAAAACTTGGTAGTGAATACCTATAATAATGTTAAAATGGGGGAGAGAAATAATTGACATTTTGTTGGTACAAGAATTTGTTTAAGAATATGCATCATTGTCCTTGTTTAGCATGTCCGCTAGTAAATTCTCCTATGGTTGCATTTAGGATGTGCGACGAAAATTGGAAATGGTGAAATGGCTTTGGGACAAGAGATCTTAGTAAATCACCAATTAAACATATATATTATTGAAAGCAAAAGAAAGGAAGCACATGATTAGAAAAGAGATTAAAAAAATATACAAGAGTGGATAAGAGAGAAGAAAATAGATTAAAAAAATAATGGATAAAAGAGAAAAGGAATTAAGAAAAAACTCCAAAGTAATGTGAATAAAACTGGACATAACTAAAACTAATATATAATAGAAACTAAAAAGAAAGCTGGACAAACCTAAGCAACTATTCTTTTATCATGTTAATATTATTTTATTTCAATAGCTACACAACATTAATTAACAGACGCACCAACTAAGTCTAAAACCAAAATTCTACAGCAAGCTTGGTAATAACAAACACAATAGACCAAGGCATAACTAAAATTGTAAAAGTGCTTATCAAAACATCAACTCTTATAAATCTACCACTAATTTTGAATGCATATACAATAAAGGGAAAGCAATTATCTAATTAGTTTATTATCACAAACAGAAATATAGTGATTGTTATAATAACATATGCAAAGCATTTCTATGCTCTAATATGCCCATTAAACAGAGGCCATGAGAAGGAAATTGTAGGCTACAGAGCAGAAGAAGTTGATGTTGTCAACTGAAATTAGGTAATATTTCATGTCTTCTTAGGTAGTGTTTCATAGTTTGTTGTTCAAGTTTATTCATAGAGCATATCCTCACCATTTTCACTATTGTAACTACAGATTTTTAAGGCAATGATATAAATACTTGTTAAAACACAATATTCCAAAGCCTTAACCAAAGAAAGAAATTGCAAAGCCATAGATGCTCAAAATCCAAGCAAAGCTCAAAATACAATAGAAAGGAACCTGTTCTTCGGTCCTTTTTAGTATATGCATATTAACCCAAATAAGAGAAACCCAAAAAAATTAAAGTTTTACCTTTGAGAAAATTATCAATACAAAACCAAAAAGAGGAGGTGATCTTACCTTATTTTTTGAAGCAAACACCGCATTATTTTAGCTGAACCTTAGAAAATAGATCAAAAATTAGGATGAGAATCAAAATAGAGTGAAGGTGAAAATGGAACAAATAAGCAAAATATGTAACAGTCCTTATTTTTTAGAATAGGAAACCAAACCCTCAAGACTCCTGAGGATACTCTGTTGAGCTTTTGGTAAGAAGCTTGAAGCTTTGGCCTATTCCCCGAGTAGTTCAATATAAGAAAAATAGTAAAACAAAATAGAACTAGTTAAGATATTTAAAATGAAGTATGAGAATAGCGAGAAAGAGTATAACGAATGAGAAAAGCAGCGATAAATAATAATAATAATAATAATAATAACGTCCTACAGTACTGTTTAATAATACGTTAACGATGATTATTTTGTTTAATTGGGTATTAATTAATTTTATATGGTTGATGATTATTTTCTGCCAATAATATTTTATAGATAATACTTAATTCTGGTAATTAATATCTAATCTCAATCAATAATTATTTATTTTTGAAATATGTTATTATTTAATTTTAAATGATGAATATTTATTTATCCATTTAATTTGGAATTTTATGATACTATTTTATAATAATTATTTATTTAATTGTGATTATTTTAATTAAGTGTTAATTATTTGATAATTATTTAGTTGATAATTAGTCCTTGCTAATAACATTTAGTTTAACATATCATAATGAATTAATGCTTAATAATTAATATTTAAAACTTATATTAATAAAATATACTCAATTGATTATTTTGAAAATAGATAAATAATAATAATAATAATTTATTTTGAAATTATATATTTAAAATTTTTTGATAATTATATTTAATAATAAAATATCGCTCGGTTCCTCAGATTTGAACTGTGGGACCTAGTCAGCGGTCAGACTCTAGTCGTTCGACCTGAGACTAGTGATCCAGTTGGGAAACTAGTCCTGTTAGGACCCCCTGCAAAGAATCAAGGGTGTCTAACTTGACCTAATCAGCTCAATCAGAACCTTTAACGTCTCCTACGTTTGACCGTTCATATACTTCAGGATATCTGATGGCGGCACAGTCAGTCCCTGGTGACTCGTTTCAACATTTTAGGAACTTTTCTTGAAGAGGCCGAAGCTCGGTTCAGACTCTATCACCCTCGTTTTTCCATAAATCAATTTCTTCAGAAATTACTTTAAAACCCGACTCGACCACCTTCAGTATTTTGGACCCAACGTTGGCATACAACCTTAGAATTGAACGATTTTGGTCTCGATCTCTTTGTTTTGAAAAGATCTTCAATCTCTATTTCTATCCCCGAACTCTGATTCCTACTCTGTCAACCCCAAAATCGAAGATTAAGTGTGTTCACCTTAAAATTCCATCGTTTGGACGTTTTACCCTACGTACGGTTTAGAAAAAAATTCATAACTCTCTCATAAGACCTTCGATTCGTGCAAACTTGGTGTCAAAATCTCCATAACAAAATTATCTACGTATTTTGTAAAGGCATCAAAGGCTAAATTATAACATCCCATTTTCCACTTAAATAGAAATAGATATTAATATCTCTTTAATGAGAAAACACTTACTATTAGTTAGTTGATTATTAACTAATTAATATTTTTATGAAATTTTGGTACTTATATTTAATTATTTTGTTAAAATAATAATAATAATAAATAATAATAATATATATGTATTTTGAATGAGGATTTTAGAATGACTTAATTAGTATTCATTGATTAAGAAAATTATATTAAGAATTTTGAATATCTTTATTATTCACAACTTTTATTTTATGCTTTTATATTTATGTTTTTACATATTTATGATTTAACTCTTATTAGAATTTTAAAATAAAATTTTGTAGGAATTAGACTATTAATGGGGACACACTAAGGGGGGACCCTCACACTACCCTAGAGAAAGGACTTGAAGCTTACAAGGGTCTCCTCACAAGGGCTAAGACCAAAAAGGCCAAAGAGAGCATTCACCAAGCCTTATCCTCCTTCCTCTCTTCTAGTGGGCCCAAGCGTAATGAAGACTCCTTGAGGATCTATTCATATTTCACTTGTAATATACTTCTTAGTTAGATTCTCTAGGCTTATAGGTTTTATTTGGGCCTTGCAAGGTCAAATGGGCTACTTTAGGGCCATGTACTCTCATTTTAGGCCATGTATAGGCCATACTCTTCTCCTTTAGCACCATTGGGCCTAGGAAGCATGGAGAAGCCCATTTAGAGTCTCCTTGGCCAAAATCCCTAGAGGCCTATATAAGGAGCTTTCTTTTGTAAAATCAACATACATTAATGCATTTAAGAATTTTCCACTTCAAAATTGAGTTTTTAGTGAGAGAAGCTCTCCCTTTTCTCTAGGTTAGAGAAAGCTCTATCAAGTTCTCATCCAAGGGTATTTCTCCCTCCTTGGTGGTGAGATTCTAGGGAGTTATCTCCTCTAGGAGTGGCTTACCATTGAACCCATTCTTTCATCCCTTCTATTCTCCTCCTTTCCTCCTCCATTTTCATATTTTTCTCTCCTTTTCCTTTCACCAAATCTGTCCAATTCTTAGAGTTCTTAGTCTTTATTTGTTTTGGTTTTCATCATCAAGTTGCAACCAACATTGGCTTTGAAGGTTAGAAGAAAGAGAAGGGCCAAGATCCATTTCTTTCAAAGGAAGATTGAAGATCATCCTACATCATTTGGTATCATTGAGCCTTTGAGGTTATTTTCTACTTCCTCTACCTTTAAACTTTTGGTTTTGTGTTCATTGTGCTTGCTGGTTGTACAAATTTAATCCATCTACTTGTCTTGTTAATTCCATGATAACATAGAAAACCCATAAAAAGTTGTTGTTTCTTTGAAGTTTTGTGTTAGTTCTTTTGTTCTTTCAAATTTTTGCATATTGTACCTCTCAATTTCGGTTTGGTATGTCTCCTTTGTGTTTAGGTTTTCAAAATTCAGATTTGGCACAAATTAGTTTTGGATGTTAGTTTGTTACTTTGATTGTTAGAAGTTAGTTACTTGTTAGTTGTTAGTTAAAGCCAAGTTAGGAGTTAGTTGTGCCATGTGGAACCTTTGTCTAGTGTTCTAAGTTTTGTTAATTATTTTCAACCATCTTAGTAGTGCATTACCGTGTGGTAGGATTAGGTCAAACATCTTGCCTAATTCCTAAAAAGGTTCCATTCTTGTTTAGTAAGGAGGTCTCACTTTAAGACACTCCAAAGTCAACTCATCCTTAGGCTTGTTAGTATTCATTCTTAGTTTTCTTTCTAGGTTAATTTTGTTTTTAAATGCATAATTAGGTAACATTCAATTCGGTTATATCTTGTTGCATAAAAGAAAATTTGTCAAAAAGATTTGAACATAAGCCTTCCATTCTCTTTGGAAGAAGGTTGCATTGTTTGTCTAAGCAAGAAAGCATCATTTGAACTTGTCCTAGCCTTGTCTCATTTCGGTTTTGGGAATATAAGTGTGGTGTTGTTACATTGAAAATAAAAGAGGAAAGAATAGAAAAAGAAATAGAAAAGATACAAAAGAAAGAATATAAGCCCAAATTACAAAATTTGAAAAAGGGTGTTGAAAAGAAAAGAAGCCTCACTAGAAAGTTGTAAAGTGAAACACCAAAAACACCAAACACTAAATTTCAAAATTACATAACTTTGAGAAGAGATACTTGCTAGTTGACATTGCTTACACATTTTCATTTGAACTTGATTGCTTAGAGTTGCAACTTTAGAGTTTCTAAGTCTAGGTTGTACCTTACTTTTGTTATTGCATTTTAGTTTCTTTGCTTGTCTAGTTTTGTCCATCAATTTTGAAATCCCTATTCAAAGTATAGCCATTATTCCTTTGAACATTTATTGCTTTAGTGTCTTGTCAATCAAAAATCCAAAAATATTTCCTATTTGAGTAGCTTTTCTTCTTAAGCCTTTTTAGTTTGTCATTTTTCCTTCTTAAGTTTGTCTTTGAAGTTGTATTTCTTTCAAACCTCTTGATAATTCCTTTCTCTATACCATTGAGGGTAGCATATTGGAACACTTGAGGTGTGAGTGTAAATTGCTTGAGTGATCTTGACACCAAAGAGAAAAGGGTAAGAGTTGTGAGGAGACACTTAAGAGACACACTTGTGAGGTTTAAACTTTGTTGAATTCATTAGCAAATTTTTGTTTGGAGTTGTTTCTTATCTTGTTTTGCTAGGTGAGGTGGAGCTTATACATCAAGGGAAGAGCCTGAAGAAAATTGTAAAGGAAGTAAAAGCCTTGTAACTAGTAGAACTTAGGCAAATTTTCAATTCTTAGGCCTTGTGTATTAGGTTATGTCTTGTATTTTAGACACACTTTGGACACTATTATTTCATTTTTACTCTAGCTAATTTCGCCTAGTGTAGTGCATTTTCATTTGTTTGTTAACTACTTTTAGTGAGTTAATTGTTGGTTATAACTAACAATTGTTAGTTAGTTGCATGTCTTAACTAATTAGGTTAATTAGTTAGTAGTTGGAACTAATTCTAGTTGCATTAACTAACCATAACCGAATTAGTTTAGTGTCTTAACCAATCCATAACCGAATTAGTTCATTAGTTAGGGTTGTTAGACTTAGTTATAACTTCCATAACTAAATAACTACTTCTAGTTAGGGTTTGTAAGGAGTTGGTTAGTTAGTTGAACTAATTTGGTTAGGTTAACTAATTGGTAACCAAATTTGGTTAGATTTATCTAGGGTTAGAAACAACCTAGGACAACCATAATCAACTTAGGTTAAACCAACCTAGGACTTACATAAGCAACTAAGGACTAACCTAGTAAAAAACTGTGTTTGAATAATTATTTCAGGTTATATGGTTTTGATAATGACAAAGCAATCACTTGAAGAATCTTGAACAAGGAGATGAAGTATGAAAATGCAAGATTTATAAGTATGAACCTGGAAAGAAAAACTAAGGACAAAGAGGCAAGCATCAGTCCAAGTATCAGACCTGCAAAAACACGAAGGCTAATCAATTACGGTGGTACCTTTAGTCGATTACACAGCTTTAATCGATTAGCACATTAAGCCTAATCGATTGTAAACGTTCTGTTTGTAATATAATCGATTACACTAGGCTAGCTAATCGATTACCAAACTAAGAAACTGTATGGAAAGCATCAGGTATAAGTCCTAATCGACTATAAGGATGCATCAATCAATTACCCAGGTTCTGTGTTGTTACTAATCGATTAGAAGCTAAGTCACAATCTATTAGTAAGTCTCTATTTATTTAATAATCGATTGCACCTATGTCACAATCGATTACCATGCTGCGTGACAGAATTAAATGCATCAGGTATCAGTTGGAATCGATTACAGGGTATGTACAATTGATTACCCAAGCTCTGTCTCCAAGCTAATCGATTACATGGAAAATCGTAATCGATCACCAGGCCTATTACACTAAAGAAAACGAAGCATAATCGATTACAGCTTGAGGCTTAATCGATTACACTAGTGCCAGAATTTGGCGAAAGTGTTTTTAAATGCAAAACCAGCTCATTTCTCCATTATCATTCGAATGCCCATGCTATGCAATGGCTATGAAGACTTTAGGGCTCCTTTCCCAGGCCTATAAATGGAACACTCATTCAAGCTACTCATGGCATCCAATACCATCAAAGAGAAATCAATTCTTGAGTCTTGTGAGTTCTATTTCTTGTATAGTTTCAATGTCTGAAACTCTGAGCTTGTATTTGTATATCCTCTCTTATCATTGAGAGTTATCATTGCGAGAGCTTTTCATTTGCTTATCCACTCTATTGAGAGAGTTAATTGCTTGTAAACATAAACACCAAAAACCAAGTTTCACTCTAGGTTGAGTGGTTACAAAGGTTGGGATTCAACCTTTGGGTATCGAAAGTTTAAGAGATTGGGTGGGTTGCTCTTGTCCTAGTGAGGATTGAGTTCTTTAGTGTGAGACACTAGGAAGCTACAATTGCTTATAGCTTGTATCTCTAAACTTCAATAGTGGAAATCCTTCAAGTGGGTTGCTTGAAGGCGAGACATACACCGGGTTGGTGGAACTCGTTAAATCGATTTGTAAGCTTCTTTTCCTTACTCTTTGCATTAACATATTGCATCTGGTTGGGATATCATTATTGATTGAGATTGCTTCACTTAAAATTTGCTTGAACAACTTGCGATATAGTTTTGCACACCAAGTGTTTGACATATTGCCTAAGTGATTTCTGCAAATTGTTTTACATTGTTTCTTGCACTATACTTGCTAGCTCTTTCTCATAAACATATTTTGTGAAAAAGGAATCCATTTCAAAGGCTTTCTAAAGAAAAGTTTTAAAACTCAATTCACCCCCCTCTTGAGTATTAAGCCCACTTGATCAACAAGTGGTATTAGAGCTTGACTCTTGGTAGTTCAAGCTTAACAACTTCAAGAGATAAAAAATAACCTCTACTTCATATAATATGTTTCCTGAGGGTGGTGCTACAAATTGACCTCCTACCTTTAATGGGTAAGGTTATGCCTTTTGGAAAGAAAGGATGAAAATTTTTGTGCAATCTATTGACTTGAAAATTTAGAATGCAATTGAAAATGGACCCTTTATACCTATGCATATTGTAGATGGTAAACAACTAGAGAAATTGATGGATGATTGGACTAATGAAGAAGAATAGAAAGTCCAATATAATTACAAAGCCAAAAATCTAATCACCCTAGCTTTAGGCCCTGATGAATTCTTTAGAGTAGTTACGTGTAAATTTGCCAAGGATATGTGGGATACCCTTCAAATAACTCATGAAGGAACCAGTAATGTTAAGGATACTAAGATTAGTACATTAACAAGTCAGTACGAGAGCTTTAGAATGAATTCTAGTGAAACTATCTTAGAACTACAAAAGAGATTTACATTAATAATTAATCATCTTATTACCCTTGGCAAATCCTACACTAACAATGAACTCATTCATAAAGTTTTAAAAAGCCTTACTAGGGAGTGGCAACCTCTTGCCACTGCTATCAAACAATCACCAAATATAAATGATATGTCCCTTGCAACATTGTTTGGTAAGTTACAAGAGCAGGAACAAGAGTTGAAAGATTTGAAGATGGCGGAGGAAGAAGAAAAATGCTCCAAGAAGAAAGGTCTAGCTCTTAAGGCCACTTCAATCAAGGAAGATGAATCTGAGAGTGAGCTTGATAAGGAAGAGGAGTTTGGACTATTTGTGAAGCGATTCGGAAAATTCATGAGAAACAAATGCTTCCAAAGAAGTTTCAAACCTCAAGGTAAGAAACCTATTTCTAATGAAAATTCTTCCTCACCAAATTGTGTTGAATGTGGCAAGGAAGGGCACTTCAAGGTAGATTATCCAAACCTCAAGAAGAAGAACAAAGAGAAAAGAGGAAGAAGAAGAGCCTACGTTGCTTGGGACAACAATGATGTGAGTAGCTCGGATGAATCCGAAAATGAAGAAGCTAACTTATGCCTTATGGAAAATCACCAAGATGAAGAGGATGAAGTAAACTTCCATAACTCTGACAAAGAGGAACTACTTGATGCACTTGAAGAATTGTATGATAAATTTATAAAAGTTTCTAATAAGCATAAATTGTCAAGAAAAACCATTGACACTCTTGAGATGCATCTTATGGAAGTATGTAAAGAAAATGAAATTTTAAAAATGGAAGTAGCTAAAGTACAAGCATACTCTATGACTAAACCTTGTGAATTTGTTAAGAAATGTGACATTCTAGAAACTAAGGTTTTAGACTTGAATAGAACTTTAGAAAAATTCACAAATGGTAGAGACAATTTAAATGTTCTACTTGGAAAACAATGGTGTATGTTTGATAAAACGAGATTAGGTTTCCATGCCCATAAGAAGCAAAAGAGTTACAAAAATTTCTTTATACCTCCTAGAAAATCATCATCACCATTCACTAAATGCAATCATTATGGTGTTAAGGGTCATAGTGCTTCAAATTGCCATATTAGAAAATGTGGACCAAAGGTGGTAAGAAAGGTGTGGGTTCCTAAAGGAACATTACGACAAGCTAACCAAAAAGGACCCAACATAAAATGGGTACCAAGTTCTCTAAACTAATTTTGTTTTGTAGGTATGCTTCAAGGCAAGTAACACCCATTGGTACTTGGATAATGGGTGCTCTAAACACATGATGGGAGATAAAAGTAAGTTTCTATCATTTACTCCACGAAATAAAGGATGTATTACATATGGAGATAACATGAAGGGAAGAATTCTAGGAATCAGAAATGTTGGTAAAAACTCTTCCACCTCTATAAATGATGTATTATATGTTGAGGGACTTAAGCATAACTTGCTTAGCATTAGTCAATTATGTGATAAAGGCTATGAAATTGTTTTTAAATTAAACTGTTGCATAATTGAAAATAAGCTAAACAAGGAAATAAAATTTGTTGGTCAAAGAGTTGATAACATTTATATGATTAATCTTGATTGTCTTGCTTCAAATGATGTACAATGCTTTATAACTAAAGAAGATGAATCATGGCTATGGCATAAAAGAATTGCTCATATTTATATAGACCATTTAAACAAACTTGTTTCAAAAGATTTAGTAATTGGTTTGCCAAAGTTAAAATTTGAAAATAAATTTTGTGATGCATGCCAAAAAGGAAAACAAGTAAAGATTTCTTTTCAAGCAAAAAATATTGTTTCAACACAAAGGCCTTTACAACTTTTGCACATGGACTTGTTTGGATCTTCAAAGGTTAAAATTATATTAAGAATTTTAAATATCTTTATTATTCATAACTTTTATTTTATGCTTTTATATTTATGTTTTTACATATTTATGATTTAATTCTTATTAGAATTTTAAAATAAAATTTTGAAGGAATTAGACTATGGTTCTTTAGAGCGTTTTAATTTACGTATTATTTATGATTTTCTGGAATTTTTTGAAAATTTGAAAATATGTTAATAAAAAATATATTTTTTATCATGTTATATTTATATAAAGTACTTAAAATTAAAAATATTTATAAGAAAGTGAAGTTAAATTATAAGAAAATTTTCTAAAATCCATTTCAAGTAGACTTATTTAAAAGTGATTGGTTTGAGTAAAATCTTGATTTTTACCAATCGTAAGAAAATCAGAAACGTACCAATAAATTTTTATTAACAGAAAATTAGATTTTTAAAATTTAAACTTTATATTACTTATTATAAAATTAGTGAGGTCTGATATAATATCGCTAAATTTCAAAAAGGACTGATTTTGAATATTTAAAATATACCGAGTGAATGGTTACTATTTGGCTTAATAATTCATCTGACATTTACTATGTAAAACACTGTGCATGAATGAAAATTTCAAATGTTGCACAGTAACAAGGAACAAAATTTTCAAAATTGCACAGTACTTTTATAATAAAATATTGAAATGCACAGTGAAAGTTTTCCTTATAAATAGTGGGGAAGCGAACGAAGGAAATCACATATTTTAAATTAAATTTTCTTAATATAGTAGTGCTAGAGAGATAGTGGTAGGAGTAAGAGAGAGAAATAATTTTTATAGAAGGAGGTTCTACCAAAATTACAAGGTAAGAATAACTCTTTTTTATATTTTTTATGTTTATTTTTATATCGTTTTATAAATCTATTATTATACTAAATATAATATTATTTTAAGTTACTATTCTAAATAGTAAATTACTATGTCAATAATAAATCACTATTACAAATAGTAAATTACTATTTACTATTATTATTTACAATTTACTATTTACCTTTACTATTTACTATTTATTGTTACTATTTACGATTTACTATTTACTGTTACTATTTAAGATTTACTATTTACTTTTACTATTCATGGTAACTATTTAAAATTTACTATTTACTATTACTATTTAAAATTTACTATTTTTTGTTACTATGCATAATTACTAATTACCATTTCTGTTTTAAATAGTAATCTTTATTTTTATCTTATGTCTATACTGAAATAAATTGGTATTAATATTTCTAGAACTCGGATGTGCAAAACGAACTCACTTTGGTAGCACTTCACGGTATAGGGGAGTGAGATAAGAATATAATATGAAAAGACATAAGAATAATGGGAGGAGTCTCCTACTCCTTTTAACTATGAATAATTATTATATTTTAAAGTAATACTTATTATCATCTTAAGTAAATAAATAAAATTTATTTAAAAGTTTAAAATATTTGGATGAATCATATTTGATTAACCTAACAAAGTTTAAAATATTTAGATGACTCATTAACCTAACATACCGTATCATTGAGATTTGGACTGTTATGGACTTATATGAACTATTATGGACTGATATGGACTGAATTATACCTTTGTGTTGATTGGACTATGATGGGCCCAAAAGACCATTGGACTATTTTGGACTTGATATGGACCAACTAATATTAGGATTGGATTACTACGACTTAAAATGAACTTTAATAATTAAGACACCTTGAAATAAATTGTGTAGATTTTGTATAGTAATTGTGTTATTTTTATTTGATTTGATTATGATCGATATTTGATTGTGAGTGGTGATATTTAATTATGATTGACAATATTTGGTTGTGATAGATGAATGATTGATGATCTTGTGATGTGGAGTTTGAGCATATAGCAAGCATGACGGAAAGCAAAAACTCAGTAAAAATATACTTATCTTTTACTCTTTAAAGTATTAATTTAAAAGAAATTATTTCTCAATGTTTATTCAGATTATTATTAAGAAAATTTTCTTAACTTTCAATAAAAGTATATAATTTTTATAACTCACGTTTATCTTTCAAAATAAATTATTTAATTAAATTAAATTTTATTTATTTTATATATAAAAAAGAGAAAGTATTTTATAAAAATAATATATTTATATACATTTATGTATATGTATGGATATGAAAATATTTAATTCTCAAATGGAAATGAGATACTTCAATAATATTTTATTTTAAACTTTTGAAAATAAGAGTTTTAATTTCAAAAATGTTTAGAAATATTATACATTTTTAAAGTATTATAATTAAAGATGGAAAAAGATCAATAATCCAAACTTGTGTCTAAAGTAAATTAATTTCCTATAAATGCTCTAAAGAAGGTTTTAAATATATATTAAGACTTTGAAACTCAAATCATTTGTGAATGATAAAGAAAATTATACTGAAATTCTTGTGTGTGTGGCAGAACTTATTTAAGAGTTTGGAAATGTGCAGTTCATCGGGGTGGCTATGTTGTGATTTATAGGCCCAAAAGATATAGTTTATACTTGAGTTTCTAAAAGTCTTAACCAACTCAATACACGAGTAGTTCATGCATCATGAATCATTAAGAGAAATGAGATGTGATATTGCCTGGGGATGGATTATAGAAACCGAGAATATATTAGAGGAGGCTTAATTGTGAGCCTTGGGATAGGAGGGTGTGAAAGGGTGCTTCAGGGGACCTGGGGTCGCTCCCTGGTGTCGGATACTTTCACAATAAAAACCTTCTCAGTCTGACTAGTCTCTAAGTGTTTCCATGTCAGTTGAGCTGTTCATATGCCATGAAGGCATTTATGTTATTACTATCTGAAATTATAGAACAATATAAACTCCTGGTTGACCCAGTGCAAATTAAAACTTTAAGGGCTCACATGCATAAACTGAATGAGGTAGTAGCATTAAAAGCATTACATAACATTCATGTGATTGTGACATTCTATGTGGGTGGTGTGAATGAACATATAATTGTTATGTTTGTGGAAACCCTACATTCATAATTGATTGTGTATGAGATTATGACTAATATTATTATATTAGTTTATGAAAACCCTTATGCATATGTCTTATCTGTAAGATATTATATTTTGTTTCTCACTCCTTCTTGTTTGAATTTGTGTTCAAAATATATGCTATGTGATGTATAGCTAGCAGTCCAAGATGAAAGGATGAAATTACAATAGGGTAAAGTGGTCTCATCAGGTGAAGAGATATGGCAAGAGTAGGATTCCAAAACCCTATGGTTTGAGGACTAGAAAATGATTGGTCACAATCATAGTAGAGGTATAATTTAGTTTTAGTTTACCTTATTACAATATCAAGTTGGATAATTAAAACAAGGTCAAGGTTAAACTTTGATAAACCTTATCATTCAGTTATAATACTGTAATCTTTTATCACTTATGATTTCTATAAATTTGTTTTGTCATTATAAACAAATATTGAAAGACAATATTTTTTCACTTTCAATATTCAAAGGAAATCAGGTACATATTCTTCCTTGTATACGCGAGATAAGGAATGATAAATAAAATTATTTATCTTTCTAAAGTTTTTAAAAGCAACCAGAATATATATCTCGTGTATACAAGATGGTGTTACATAAATCCTTCTAGATCGGTACAGTTTAATAAATCTTTACAACCCTTTAGCTGTTTCATCATTATGCTAGCATCTTTATTAAAATTCATGTATCTCCTTCGTTCGGTGCTTGAATCGCTTTGTTGATTTTGCTATGAATTCGTATCAAATAGCTTTACAATTGTCATGAGGGGCACGAAACCAAATTCTCAAAGGAGAATTAATGGTGAATTTATTTTCGAAGCCATGGCTGATTGAGAAGCTTCTGGAGCATCCTGTCGTAAATTGGGTGTATCTCGGGCTACCGATCTTAGATCGTCTCAAATAATATATCAAATTAAAGAGAAAAATAAGATCTACAAACTTCATGAGGTCTGAAAAGCCAATTCTTTCTCCATAAATCCCAGAATTTAAAATACCACACTGATTCACGTTTTCCTAGTGGTAGCTTGCACTATGTTTAGTATTTTTCACGTTTCTCACTCGTATGCCCAGAAAATCGAACGATTACTTCTCCTAAATTTTCTAAAGTCGATTAGGGAACAAAGACCCATTCCCCACCAATTGTGCCCAGAAAATTAATTCTTTGCAAGAAACATCAATCCCGTCACAACCTTACACTATTTTAGTAAATGGGCCATATCTCATTCGTCTCTAAATGAAACTTTTTGTTTTGTATATCAATTTAAAGATAAGAAAAAGGCCTACAATTATTATGTTGGGCCCTTTCCTAATTCAGCTTGCATCAGCCCTTAAAAGCCTGAACAATTGGATGTCCCTGGTTTTACCACATCAGCCCTCCATGCAACATGAGCCAATCACCTTCTACCACCCATGGGACACTTGCATTGCCCTAGAAACTTCTTCCTCCATGCATCACCACCCCTTGCCACCTTACTTAAGAGGTGTCACCACCTGGTCCCTTCTCTCCATTCAGCCTGCCACCTCCCATTTCCACCAATCACACTTCATACAAGTTAACCCATCTAATCACCTTGGCCTAACTCCTTCTCTTGCAAGCTAATTCATTCAACCATCTTGCTTTCCCTCTCTACTTTTTCAATTTCTAGCCACTACTCCACCCTCCTACAGCCACTGTGAGCCACCACAACAACCACCCTAACCCACCAAAATCACGGCCACACCACCACTCATCACTTCCAACCATTCAAAATTTCTACTCCCTTCTCCTCTTTCCTTTTTTCAAGGTCTAGCCACCACCAAAACAACCCTCCTCTTCTAGTTTTTCTTGTATGTAATGGTCTCAAAAAGTTGATCTCATCCTCTTGTGCAAGGAGTCCCAAAACTGTTAGCCATCTAAGCCATTCAAGGTGAAAATTTGGTGTTTTTCCTCTTAAATTTTATTATTAGTTTTCTTGATTTGTGATCAGCCTATATTTTGAAGAATTTCATGATATTTCCCTTACTGTTTGGTAACAAAAACCGTGACTTCTTGTCCTCTCTTGACTGCATGTGTTGTTTTCCTTAAGATCGGGAACCGTAGGCGACAATCGGAGATGAACGACGAAAGGTTCGAAGTGAACAGAAAACCATTGATAAAAGATCCTCTTAAACTAAATCAACTTCATGGCTGTTTGTGATTTTCCTTAGCTCTCCATGACTTTTAACGGCTCAAAAATTTCATGTATGTTAGTTTTTAGCAACCCGGAAGCGATCAATAAACGTTTTGGAACGTTCGACGAATTTTCGGCAAGTTCGCCATTTTTCTTCCTCCAGACAGTGACTGTCTGACAAGGTAAGGGGGTCTCACCTCGTTTAATCTTATTTTTAATCGTTCCCTAATATTGCTTATACATTCAAGATGTTGTCAAGTTTCGCCACGATCCAACGGTTAGATTTCAAGTTTCGTCGACGGTGACTAACTTTAATAGAATATGCTGCTAAAAAGAATTTTTAATAAATTTAATAAGAGTATTTCGAGGATGGAGTAATTAGAGGAAAGTTTTATCGCGATTAGTATTAGAACAAAAAACTCAAAAAAATTAATGTTAGGCAGGCTCGATGTAATTCGATGTAGTTGTATTATCTTTTTTAAGTTTTATAGTATTAATATGAAATTTGTAATTTATTTTTGGTAAGCCCCACTATTAGGAATTAATTTATCGTCAAAAATCGCCGAGAGTATTTTGACAACATCGCGCTTTTAAGAAAAATTTATCGACCGAATGGTTAAGACGTTTATTTTACTAAGTTCAAGAAATGGAATTGCTCTTAATATTATAAAGTTTTATGAAAGATGATTAGATAAATAAATTGATTTTTGAAAAGTGAAAAATTTTACGCAAAACAGGTTTTATCAACAAATGACAAAGTTAGGCCCACTAAGTTTTGTAAACTAAAGTAAAGAAAATTCTTTAAAAGGTAAGAAAAATGAATACTAGAACTTAGAAAACTTTTTGTGACTAATTTTAATGATTAAAACTAGTGACCAATTAAAACGAATTATAAAAAGGACTTTAATAAGTTAAGATAAGAGAAGGGTGCCTAGTGGAAATAAACAAGATCCTTAAGTGTTCAAATAAAGAAATAAATGTCAAGAGTTAAAGTTTTAGTAATCAATAAAATAAGTGAAAAGAAACTTAGAGAATATTTATATAGTGCATGACATAAATAATTGACTAAGTAAGCATAATTTTAGGGCATGATATACATAAAATAAATATTTAAGTTATAGAGCACTAATCACTTGTAAAGATAAAGAATAGAGAAAGGGATCTAGGCTTGAACTAAGTAAAGAAAAGAAGTAAAAATGACTTATGAATTCAATAGTAATTTTAGTGGCTAAATAATATTTGACTAAGTTCATAATATTGGAGTGGATTCTAGATCTCTAAGCAATAAGTTGATGTCATAGAGAAAGTAATCCCTAGTCGACTAAAAGAATGCAACTAAGGAAACTAATTCGTTAATATAACTAAAGATAGTGGGAGTAAAGAAAAGTTATAAAAGTTAGTAACTAGAAATTTAGGGAAAATAATGTTAAATTAATGATTATACATAAGGAATTAGTGACCCATTTAGCAACCAAGGAAATAAGTACCCGACTAATAGAACTTGATTAGGATTAACAAAAGAAAGTCAACAATAGAGACCGCCTAATAATGAATGGACATTAGAAAATTTAATGAGATAAGGAAGTTTAACAAGCTAAAGTAAATGTTATTAAGAACAAAGGTTTAAGAAAAGGGAGAAATACTGATGCCAACATTATTGGTAGGATTTAAGCATCGGCTTAAAATAACATACGAATAAATCAAGGATGAATTAACCTGGTAGAAGCAAGTAAGAGATAATGAAAGGCATCTTAAATAAATCGAATAGACACTTTAGAGGGATAAGTGTGACTATAATATTTAAAGGTTAAAGTGGATCTTTAATAAACTAAATTCACCTAGATGATGTACTTAGTAGTTATAAGATCACTTAGTAACCAGGGATAATTTATGGATGAAGAAAAGTATACTAGGAATATGACTTCACTAGTAATAAGATTGATTAGGAATGATAATCAAATTAAATAGTCAGATAGATATGAGTAAGAAACCAAAATTTAATCACTTATAAGAGATGTCCATGAGTACACCTGTATGCGTGATCCCCTCATTATAATAATACGTATAATTATTGTTGTATAACACTTGTATGATGAATGTTGTGTGTGGCGACTGCTATGAAATTGTGTACATGAATGAATGTGTGTTAGGTGACGTGTAATGATAAATAAAGGATATAAAGTGAGAAATGAGATTTAAAATGATTTTTTAAAGAAAATGGCATCAGGACCGTGACGTGTAGCATGGCTGTGGCGCGCAACGTTAGGTGAGAAATAATGACCTGACATGTAGGGCCAACGGAATGCGTAGCATCAATATCGTGACCTGTTTTAAAAGAAGATATGCAAAACAGAACGGAAAACCATTTTTCTCTTCTCTTTTCATTCTCTCTTACAATTTGAGCTCAGAACTTGGTGGAGGTTTGGATTTTTGGTGTTTTTGGGCAATCAGAAGCTAAGGTAAGTCATGGGAACCTCCAATCCCAAGTCCCTTCTTCTCTTCTTCTTCCCTTTCTCAAAACCAAATTTGCATGGGTGGTTAGAGGCATGGATTTTGTGTTTTGTGGCTCTAAGAAGCTTAGATTATGAGTTTGGAAGGGTAAGGAAGGTAATGTACTAACAAGGTTGGTGTTTTGGTGACCGTAGGTGTGGGAACAAGCTTCAGAGGAGCGAGTGGTGAAGCGGGTATCGAATTCGAAAGAGGAACCATATATCAAGTGAGTTTGGTGATTCGTATAGGCTTGAATCGAATTATAGCCGACAATATTCGAATTAGAGAAATGATTTCTAAGTTACTCGACTATGATTTTGGGATAGACGAGGCCCAATTGTGGGGTGATTACCCTATGATGATTAGAAATCTATGGTTGATATGTCAATATATGGTTATGGTGATGGATGATTGATAAATTATATGGCATGATTTACACCAGATCCTGATTAGATGATGATATGATATGAGTGTATTACTCATGGGCTTGTGTGACTTCTTACGAAGTCTCGTGTATGAGGACATGTTATTTGAACTAATATGGATAATGTGAGAAATAGGACGTGAAAGTACTTATCCTGATATGTCTTTACATGCCATAGGCATTGTGGCAATGTGCACTTATACGCTGATCTTATGTGTCTGTGGTAACCACTACGTGATTGGGATACCTTCCTGTATGTTGGATGCAGCAACACATAGACCGGGCAAGTGTGATGTTGTAACTGCTTACGGTGAATGTATTGAACCTATCTGGTGGTACTGTATAAGAATGTGAGAGTTGTGATGAACAAACTTAAGAATTGATGAGTGGTGACTCATTTTGGGATATATGGAGTTTTATACTTGGATAAAGAAATGATAATGATCATGTTCTGTTGGACCTTGGGATGTCCGATATTACTTCATGGTGTCATTGAATCCTATTGGTGCGTGGCCGAAGTATGGCCTCGCGATATATACCGATGTTGAACTTCGAGGACGAAGTTTCTTTTTGGTGGGGTGCATTGTAACATCCCGAATTTTAAAGAAAATAAATTTTTTGGATAATGATAATTGATTATTTATGGTCCAGTAATTATGGGAAAATTAATTAGACATTAGAGGTGAATTATCGGTAAATTAAGAATTACCGGAACTAGGTGATTTAACAGATAATATGGGACCCACTTGGTCAAATTAAATATTTAATGGGTCTATAATGTTTAGAAAACTATTGTGGTTAAGGTGGTGTAGTTAGAATAATTTTTAGTGTTGAAGAGATAATTAATTAGACACAGCGTATGTTATTAAACAGCAAAAATACGAACCGTAAAGAATTAAAAGAAAATGAAAACTTCCATTTTCTTTTCCCTCTCAGCCGTGGTCTCTCTCTCTCTCCCTCCTACCTTTCACTCTTTTACCCAATGGATATGGGATTTTATGGCACAATGGACAAAAGCAGATGAGATATGGTTTTACCCATTGACCAATGTCCAATTTTTACATATTTTCTCTCTCTTTTTCCCTTCATTTTCGGCTGCACACACCCCTTTCCCTTCTCCTTCATTTCTTCTTCTTCTTCCTCCACTCTCCTCCACCAACTGTCCACCTCCATGCTTCTTCTTTCTCTTGCCAAAAATAAAAGCTAAGCTTGGAAATGTAAAGCATTCATGGAGCTTGGGGGCTTGCATTGGTCATCTCCCTCCTCTTCACTCTCATTTTCATTTGGTGGAGCATGGACTTGAGGTAAAGATTCTTACCTCTTCCTTATCTCATTTATGGTTTTGGGGTATTGGGTTGAAGATGATAATGTTAGAAACTTGGGTTATTGAAGAAAATGATGAACCCTAGGTTGGATGGTTTGAGAAGGTGATTCTTAAAATTGGTTTTGTGTTGAATAGATAAGGGCTATTGAGTTTTTGAGGATTTATGGAAATGGTGGAAGTTGATTATTGTTGGAAGATTTTAGAGGAAAACCCTAAGTATTAATGATTTGGGGGTTTTGACCCACTTGATGATTTTGATGATTATGAATGCTTCAGAATGATTTATATAAGGGGAATGAATTGTTAGGAGCATTGGGATTGGTTAATGAGGTTGGTGAAATTTTGAACTAAGTTCATGAGATTGTGTATGATAATATGTGCATGTTGGTAGGCATGATGATTTGAGGAATTAATCTTAAGAATGGGTAAATGATGATCAATGTTGAGTGTTGTTATTATGATAGAGAGATAATAATGGAGGATGACCATTGATGATGGATAAATGAAATAAGATGGATATTTGATTTGGTGGAGTCTTAGACCTTGATGTATGCCATTTTAAAATAGTTGAATTGGTGAAGGTCTTAGATGGAGCCAAGAGGCTTATAATGAGTTTGAATAAATTTTGATGATGGTTAAATGATTCATGTAATGATTTGGAAGCCTTAAGGATAAGGGCCATAGTATTGTTGTTGTTGGATTTGTTTAGCCCTTTAAGATTTAGAGAATCTTGGTTTTGGGAAAGTAATTCTCGAAGCCTAACATGAGTGTATAAATTGGGTTTAGACAAGTCTAGGACTTGATAATGAGTTTTAAGAAATAAATACCTTATGATGGCTTATTAATTTCATGTGTGTATATATATATATATGTTTGTTGATAGGATTGTGTTTCGGACGATGATGCGGAATGATCGAGACAATCACAATGTTTGGATTGTGGTTCTTCTCTCGAGGTAGGAGAGGAGTTTACATTTCAATTGCATGAGTGAAAAATTATTAATTATCTTTATGTGTGAACTCATGCAATGCCTTGCCATGAATGTATTAAATGTTTGAATTGATGAAGTGATGAATGATGGCTTGGCTTATGTTGAATGTTATGAAAATATATATATGTGATGTTGATGATGAGTGTTAGGATGTCCCTTTTTGTTAGATATGAACTATTGGTAATGAACATCTAGGGATAGATAACTCACTGAAGGTGTGAAATAATATTTATGATAAGCGTGCATAATGATGTGCAAGGCCATGATGAGAATGTGTGTTGAATTCCCCTTAGGAAAAATAAGTGAACTAGGATTGATAATGGAGAGGTATAACTTGATGGGTTTGGCCTAAGGGAATGAATTGCCTATGGTTGTTGTGGAAATATTGCCAATTCCGTGAATTATGAATATAGGTAAGGAAATTGGAATAAAAATCTTGAATATGGGCGTGTATTTACGATCTCGCTCAAGCGAGTTGGGGTCTCGCTCAAGCGAGAGTCCCCCTTATCAGTATTGTGGCCTCTGGCCCAACCTCGCTAAAGCGAGTTGAGGTCTCACTCAGGCGAGACACGTTTAACATAGAAGAATGAGATACTGGACGAATCTCGCTCAAGCGGGCGTGGCCACGCTTGAGCGACCAAGGTGGAAAAATGGCACTAGATGAGTCACGCTTAAGCGAGAGATGATGTGTGTGGAATATCGCTCAAGCGAGCGAGTTAAAGAATTGGTTCTGGATGAATTTTGCCCGAGCGATTAACTAGCCTTGGGAAGCTTCGCTCGAGTGAGCAAGCATAGGAACAACACTGGAGGATTCTCGCTGAAGCGAGAATGTCTCGCTCAAGCGGTAATTGGGGCCTGATGCCAAAAAATCCTTCACTCAAGAGAAATTTGGGGTGCTCAAGGGACCGACCTCGAACTCGCTCAAGCGAGTATGGTTTTTGCTTGAGCGAGGTTTCCCAGACTTGAATTTATTTTATTTTCTTTGCCTTGAGCTTATGTTGGCCCTTCCCTTGTATGGTGAGATGATTGAGGGAATGTATGAGGGCAGTATAATGATGTTATGACAAGGTGGTGATTGGGATTGATTTGTACAATTAGGATAATTTGTTATGATATATTTACCACCTAGAATGGAATGATGAAAGGATGATGATAAGAATATGATGATGGGGTTATGAGATATACCCTTGGGTGATTTTGAAACCAATGAGAGAATAATTGAATGACATAGTATATGCTATAAATTGATGAATTAGAGAAAAAACATGACATTGAATAATGATAGATAATGATGTTGAATCACTCCCTTGCATAAAGGGGTGAATGTTGTCATTGATGAATTGTAAGAATGCCATTGCGTGCGATACAAGTGTGATCTTCTATGTGTGGTTCAAATTATATGAATGAATTATTGTAAATACCACACCAATATATATATATGTATGAGACAATGGTGAATAATAATAAGATGAAAACCCATTAAATGAATGTGTGGCAATATTGTTGAATATTATGTAATATTGTAATGCCATTGTGGTTGACAGTAAGTATTGACTTGCATGTATGAAATGAAATATATATGAAATATGTTGAAATGAAATGCCACACTTAAAACTTGAAAACTATGGCTAAGATCAACAATGATAAATCCACTAAGGTGTGAATGGTGGTGTTGGTGATTATGATGATGATGTTTGATGAGTGACATTTAGGATGCACAAAGTGAGAATATATTTGATTTGTATTGCATTGTATTCATGGCATATCATAGCCGCGGATGTTGGAACGTTAGGGGAGTTCCCTCAGCCGACCCACTGGGAGGGTGGCTCAATGCACTAGTAATTTGTTGTTTTCCCTGTGACTCGGTGTGTAAGTCACGAAGCCGCCCATGTATTGCTATGGGGAGCTACATGTGGCCGACCCTTGTGGGGGGGTGGCTCTTGATGAGCAGGTGACCCCGGTGGTCCTTGAGATCACAGCCGCCATGATTAGAGATCTGGCCAGCCCGTAACACCATATATATTGATTATGTTATTACCGCGGTCATGGTGAAAATGACTAGGTGTTGCATTATGGGCGGTGCGGTTTGGTACCAGTAAAAATATGGTGAATATGCATGCATTATGACATATGTGTACACATTTTACTACTGCAGTAGGGGCATGGTATGTGATCATACTTAACCCACATTTGGTGTTTATTTCCCACAGTCAGATCTGTATTTGTTATCTATTCCATTGTGCATATGCATTAGCCATAAGAGCATTTGCATATAGCATGGAGATATGCCAGATTGGTGATGATGATTGATGATGATTGAGATTGTGGTGTGGTGTTGGTGAAATGGGTAATTAAATACCTAAAAGACCACATATGATTAATAAATGATATGAATATATCTAAAACGATATTGACTATGACGATATATGTGTTGTGGCCCATTAGAATGTTTGGCTTAATTGATCATGTTTGATGCTTGTGATGATAACCCATGGTGGCTTTGAGAAAGGACCTAAATGGTCGATGTTGTTAACGTTAGCCCATTGTGGCGTATGACTAATGTGTATATGTTTACTTTGCTATGAATAGATCAAAGAATATGAATTATGTATGCGTTGTTAAGTTGATGATTTATGATGATTATTGTTGTGTTTAGCAAAGCATACATGATGTTGATATGCGTATGCATATAATTTCAGTTGTATTCATATCGTCATTTGAAATGTATAACTGACGTGGTTATTTTTGCAGTCGTTATTCCGTCAAATTAGTACATTAAAATTAATTAACGTAGTACTAGGGTGTCAACCTAGGTCGTTCTCTCAAGGATCAACACAGAAATTTAGGAAAAATCAAGTCTTAAACTAATTTTTAACAATTAAAAATAAAAAAAAAACTAAACAACTAAAAATTTTTACAAACATAAGTTCACTAACATACAATTGGGGGGGGGGGTTTGATTGATTTTTTGTTGTCACAAATAAAATTAAAACAAGGTAAACAAAGGATTTAAAACAATAAATAACAAGCGATTGATTTTCTTGGAGTATTGTAAATAAATTTATCCTTGGTTCACTAAAAATAATTTGTATACTTATTAATGTTAATTTCTTAGCTCAATTTGAATTGATCAACTAAGCGTCTTTTTCAATTCACAATTCCTTTACTTTCATTTAAAAATGAATATTTTAATCAAGCATCCTAATTAAGCAAAAGGAGTCAAGATCTTAAAATCTAGGAATTATTGAGCATACATAAGAACATCGCCTACATACATAATCTAATCTCAAATTATGGAATTAAGCAAACCATAATTATTAAAAGTGATTATGAAAATATTCATTAAGCAAGCATATTTCCTTAATCCATTCTAATTTGAAATCTTATTTTACTCCATTTGAATAATTAAACCGATTAAGCATACAAATTCAATTAGACAAAATGGAATTAAATAAGTAGAGAATGATTATGAAGAAATAACAATAATAAAAGCATACTATATTAAAATTAATGACCTCAAAATTACATTACAACATTCTCTAAGAAAATCAATCTAAGGGTTTTAGCCCTCCATAATTACAACTACAAACAAAGAAACTAACCCGGAAATGAAGAACTTGCTGGAAGAATTCCACAAAGAAGAAGAACAGAGAACAAATGTAGGAGGAAATTGAAGAATGAATGGTATGTCTAAGCCTTCCTCTTGTGCCTATTTATAGGAGTTCAAAAGCAAAATTAATGCCATAATTAATTCATAATGGAAGATGCACTCTTGAATTTACAATTCCATGGTGCTCCATGATCAATTTGAGTGCCTTGCCCACCATACTCAGTGCTTTGCCCACCTTCTAGAAGCTTGAAAACGTGTTTCTGGGCCAATTATTCACTCATGAATCGATTCATTGGTGGGAGGAATCGATTCATTGCCTTTGAAATCCGTATGAATCGATTCATTTTGCAGAATTTCACTTCCTGGGTGCTTTAAATCCGTATGAATCGATTCAGGAGGGGGATGAATCGATTCATCCCCCTGATTCTCCATAATTTGCACACTTTTTCACCCTTTTTGAGATCTTTTTGAATATTTATTGGTTCCTTTGATCCTTAGGCACTTTGATCTTCATTTTGGATTGGAATTCTTGAGTTTCTTTGATCTATTTTCTTTTGGCACAAATTATCAATCAAATATTACATAAAGATCAAATGATAAAAATGTGTTAAAATGCATTATATTACACATTAAGTGATGGCAAATTATACACATTTAAAATGGAGAATTAAAGATAAATCATGCATCATCAATAACTCACTCTCCCATGTGGTCTACTTTTTAGTATTAATGTAGGGACGTCATGGGATGAGGATGTTTTGATGGAAAAGCTTTTGTGAAGGTAAAATAGTTGTAATGGAATGCCTTGGCCGGTAGCGTTGTAATTTATTATGTTGTGTATAAAGTAGATATCATGATGTTGTTAATTACCTTTATTAGTGGATGTAATGTGAATAATGTATAATTGTTAATAATGTATGACTTTAGGGATGAATTGAATATGGTCAATTATGGATTATGGGTATTGGAGATGTATTCTATATAGATATGTATATACATATATATTAGGCATTGCATGCTCATGTGATTATATAAAATGATAATGGTTGTCTATTAGGCTTATGATATGCTTTTGCATGCTTTGCCGAGCCTTTTCTCATATCTTCATATATGGGACTAGGCGTGTGCCCGATATATACATTCTTCTTCCGCTGTAAAACTTTGTTATTTTGTATACCGTTATGGGCAAACTATTTAACGATCCAGTTATATTTTATTAAACCTCACTCTTCGGTTTTATGTGATTTGGGTTTTGATGTAATCGTAGTTGTGTTTTGGAAATCTTTCAAACGTGAAAAATTTACTCGTATTTTTATCTGTTAAATTATTTAGAATACATCAGGATTCGAGTCTAGAAAATCGGGGGTGTTTTACCATCATTATATGACTAACCCTTTGATTATTGTTGATATTTGTGTATGTAAAGTTTTATATGTCTATGCTAAGGTATGTTGTATGTAAATTTTCTATAGTTTAAAATATTAAGCCACCCTTGTATGCATATGTTATGGGTTGAGAGCTTTGCACTTACCCCTTTTATTTTTATGTGTTGTTTTCCCTTCCTGTCATAATCAACTGAAGGACAAGGCGAACGTGTGCAGGACTTGGACTACCTGCAGTAGAGGAAGCCAATTTGGAAGTGGCAACTGAGTATATTTTCTGTTTATGTCGAGATCGTTATGGACTTTATGTTTTATTTCTGTTGTTATTTTGTAGTAGTTGTTGGGAGCCTATGAGCCTCGTACTCTTTTAAGTACATTTATGTTTTAAAGAATCAATCTATGTATTAAACTTATTTGAAATCATGTGTTGATGATCACCACAAAAAAACTCTTATTTTGAGTGACTTCTTAATTAAGTAGGACGTTCTAGTATGGGAATTTATCCTAGTTAATCGAGGGTGTCACACTTAACCTCCATAGATTCCGATTTGGAAATGGGAAAGTATTACAATGGATTTTGTATCTGGGTTGCCTCGTACTCGTTTTGGGTGTAATGCCATTTGGGTGATTGTTGATCGGTTGACTAAGAGTTTTCACTTTCTTGCTATGAGCATGAAGTGGTCGTTGGACCGGCTAGCTAGATTGTACATCATTGAGATTGTAAGGTTACATGGCATGCCTTCGAGTATTATTTCAACTGTGATCTCCGATTCACTTCTAGATTCTGGGGAAGCTTGCAGCAAGAGTTGGGTACTAAGTTGAGGTTGAGTTTAGCTTATCATCCTCAAATGGATAGCCAGTCTGAGCGGACTATTCTGACATTGGAAGATATGCTCAGGGCTTGTGTATTGGAACAAGGTGGCTCATGGAAGAGATATTTGTCAATGGTGGAATTCGCCTATAATAACAGTTACCATAGTAGCATTGAGATGGAACCTTATGAGGCTTTATATGGTAGGAAGTGTCGTACACCGTTACATTGGAATGAGAATGATGATGTGATTCATCTAGGACCCGAATTGATTCAAGAAATGAATGATCAAGTTACCTTGATTTGTGAAAAGATGAAGATTACCCAGGATCGTCAAAAGAGTTACTATGACAATCGTCGTAGGCCACTTGAGTTTCAAGTGGGAGATTGGGTATTTTTGAGGGTTTCACCTACCAATGGTGTAGGTCGGATATTGAAGAGTCAGAAGCTTAATCCGAGATACATTGGACTGTATTAGATCTTAGAGTGGATTGGTGATGTAGCTTACGGATTGGATCTTCCCCAATCATTGACGAACATCCAGAATGTGTTCCATGTGTCTCAGTTGAGGGCGTATATCCCTTGTGATTCGATGATTATGCCTGAAGATTCTATTAAACTGAAAGGTAATTTGACTGTGGAGGTAGTACCTATTTGCATTGAGGGATATCAGACAAAGCGGTTGAGAAGCAAGGAAGTGTCTTTGGTAAAAGTGAAGTGGCAGAATCTAAATAGAGTAACCTATACTTGGGAGTTAGAGTCTGACATGAGGCGATTGTATCCCTATTTTTCCAATAAGGTATATTGATCTCGGGGACGAAATCCGTTTTTAGGGGGATAGATGTAACATCCCGTATGTTTAATAATTTGGAAAATAAATACAAATGCAATTGAGCTTAAAAATAATAATAAATAAAGGATATGAAGTGGGAAATGAGATTTAAAATAAATTTTTAAAGAAAATGGCATCAGGACCCTGACTCGTAGCGTGCTGTGGCGTGCAGCGCCGGGTGAGAAATAATGACCTGACGCGTAGTGCCAGTGTGACGCGTAAGCGTCGCGACCTATTTTAAAACAAGACATACAAGACAGAACGGAAAACCATTTTTCTCTTCTCAACTTATTCTCTCTTACGATTTGAGCTTGGAACTTGGTGGAGGTTTAGATTTTTGGTGATTTTGGGCAATCAGAAACTAAGGTAAGTCATAGGAACCTCCAATCTCAAGTATCTTCTTCTTTTCTTCTTCCCCTTCTCAAAACCGAACTTGCATGGGTGATGCTAAATCTCCAAGTCATTAAGTTGGTTGGAAAACCTTGAATTAATATTGACTTATTATATGACTCTCAGAGGATTTATTCTTTTGGCAAGCATACCAATCGTTAAATTTGTAATATATTTAATCGTTCCTATAGGGATTGTGGTAATTACCGTAATCTTAGACTAGTACAAGACGAACCATCACAATGCAGATAGAATTCATTCTATTTTTGTTGTTTTATATTTTTAATGTTTTTGTATTTTCAGAGACAGTACAAAAGATGAAATTTGAGTAATGAAAGATAGGTTAGAATTGCATCAGTTTACAATTTCATCAAGAAACATGAATTTAAGGTTCAATCAAGCTTCAGACTCAAGAGGACAATCCACAGATGGTTAATCCCTAATTCCTTAGTTGAATAACACTAACTCCTAAGCATTAAACCCTAATCCCTTAGATGTTCAATTAACAGAGAAATCTAATGTGAAATTGGGGGTTGAACCCTAACTATTCACCTAATTACTAGGACTGAATTAGTTAGGAAGAGAGAAGTTACCTAAGCCTCAACCATGATTCCTCACTGGTGAGTTTCTTCATCAGATCTGGATTTGTCAATCCAGCAAAGTAGATCCACTTCTCAGCTTGTTCTCCTCTTGATTTAGAAGTTGACTTCCTCAAGACACCTTCAAGAATTCATTGTAAACCTTCGCAATCCCAACCCTAGGGGTTTAGAAACCCATGGAAATGGATTCGGACGAAGGAATGTGGAGAGACATGGATGAGAGAAATTAGAGAGAGAAAAGAATTAGAGAGAGATTGAAAATGGAAAAATGAATCGTATTATGTATTCTACCGTCTCCTCCATGTCTGCAAGGTATATACAAGTATATATAGGCAAATAACTAACTAACTATCTTAATTAATTACAAAGAAACCTTAATTAATAATTAAACTAACTAAACTAATACATAATCATAAATAAATAAATAATTACAACTCAATACTTAAATTACTAATGCACAGCAGACAAACAGAAACAGCAACGGTGCAGAACTTCTTTTGGAGGGAAAAATAACAAAATGGGCGACAGAATCACGCTTGAGCGTGATGTACTCGTGCTTGAGCATGCTCGAAATATTCATTGCACTATGTCTTCACGCTTGAGCGTGAATGGGGAAGCTTGGGCGTGGTCGGTGTTTTGAAGTCACGCTTAAGCGTGAGTTTGCTCGCTTAAGCAAGATCATGCTTTCCTTTCTTTCTTTTCACGTACTTTGGATGGATCTCTTGCTTGAGCTTGCAACATTCAAGCTTGAGCGTGAACTGCTCCTGCACATGCAAACAAATAATTCCTAGCGTTTGTACGTTGGCTGTCCAGCGCTTGTACGCTGGATTAGTGAATTTATAAATACACATAATTTCTTAACTAGTTATTGTTTTTAATCATTTTCTTGCATAAATTAAACACTTTTGAAATAAATAAATAAAATAAGAATTATTGACAATTTATTAAATAATAAAGACAAACTAAACAATATTTAATGGATTAAGTTAAATAAAAGGTGAAATAATTAAGTCTTTTCAAGACTTATCAATGGGTGGTTAGAGGCATGGATTCTGTGTTTTGTGGCTCTAAGAAGCTTAGATTATAAGTTTGGAAGGGTAAGGAAGGTAATGTACTAACTAGGTTGGTGTTTCGGTGACTGTAGGTGCCTAAACGAGCTTCGGAGGAGCGAGTGGTGAAGTGGGTATCAAATTTAGAAGAGGAACTGTAAATCAAGTGACCAAAGGGTGCAACCGCTACCAAGAACAAATTATTGAAGCTTGGAATCGAGGTAAGGGGGTGTTCGGGTCATAATTAATTAGGATCAGATTGTATGATAGCTTCAGAAAACTTAGAATTTAATTAGGAATTATTGAAAATAATGTTGTGTAGTTAAATACGATTTATATATTTATATATGTATGTTTAGGTGTGATTAAATAATTAAACATTGAGGGAATACAATAATTTCATTAGTTAGTGTTAGAAAATAAAGAAATAAGTATGAGAACTATATGCATGAGTGAGAGTGTGTAAAACATGAATTGTGATAAATGTTAATGATGAGTATGGAAATAGTATAACATGGCTTGTAAGGGCTGGGTTAGTGTGGCCGCCTTGTGTGATGTTTATATGTCAGTTTCTGATGTTTATATAAGAGATTATTGATGATATGTCATGTTTGATAAGATTTGATGTGTTATATGGTGTGGGACGGCCAACGATATATGTAGCCCCTCGTTTTCTGGCTCCCGTGGTTTTTATGCCCAGTTAAGCTACTCAGTGGTCAACTAGGACCCAGTGGTTGAGGTGGAGAGTCAAGCATGACTCAGTGGACCAAGCAGGGTCCACGAGGTGTCTAGTAGGACTCTCAGTTGAAGGTCAATCCTTTAGTTTCTGGATACTAGGAGTCTGATGTGTATATATATATATAGTCAGTTATGTATATGTAATATGATTTCGATGTATGTGTATGATAAATGGTAAAATGAGGTTATGATGTTTTATGATGAATTCAATAATTTGCAATAGGTGATTTAATATAAGTATGGATATATGTTTGATGCGATGTATGTGAATTCTGTTGCTTTAGAATTGAATTAAGGCTTAGGAGTGTCATGGATTACCAAGAACTAGGGGAAATGAATCTAATTATAAGTATAAATGTATTGAAACTGGTAAGTTAAAAATAAGTTACTAGATATTTAGGTTTCTTCTTATTTCTATTCTATATTAATTACGCTATGCCAAATGATAAGTGGTTAAATTGCATTAGTTTTAGGGTTATTTCATCCTTATTTTTTGGTCATGTTATTTGTTTTCCCCACTTTATCTTAAATATTTCCTTTTATTCTGCATGTGTTACCTGGGTATGTCAGTTTTGCAGGAATTATGATGTTACAGGCCCATATACTAGAGAATTAGAAATAATTATTGAATATCATGCGAATGAAATGAAGCTCAAGTCATCAAAAACTCAAAAGCAAGTCCATTCCGACCCTTGCAAAAAAGAAACAAGCAAGTGGAACCCTCCATGGCCTCAAAGGAATAGAAAATTCATTCCTCTTATTTCCCTCCAAAGAAGTTCTGCACCATTGCTGTTTCTGTTTGTCTGCTGTGCATTAGTAATTTAAGTATTGAGTTGTAATTATTTATTTATTTATGATTATGTATTAGTTTAGTTAGTTTAATTATTAATTAAGGTTTCTTTGTAATTAATTAAGATAGTTAGTTAGTTATTTGCCTATATATACTTGTACATACGTACCTTGTAGACACGGAGAAGACGGTAGAATACATAATATGATTCATTTTTCCATTTTCAATCTCTCTCTAATTCTTTTCTCTCTCTAATTTCTCTCATCCATGTCTCTCCACATTCCTTCGTCCGAATCCATTTCTATGGGTTTCTAAACCCCTAGGGTTGGGATTGCGAAGGTTTGTAATGAATTCTTGAAGGTGTATTGAGGAAGTCAACTTCTAAATCAAGAGGAGAACAAGCTGAGGAGTAGATCTACTTTGCTAGATTGACAAATCCAGATCTGATGAAGAAACTCACCAGTGAGGAATCATGGTTGAGGCTTAGGTAACTTCTCGCTTCCTAACTAATTTAGGCCTAGTAATTAGGTGAATAGTTAGGGTTCAACCCCCAATTTCGCATTAGATTTCTCTGTTAATTGAACACCTAAGGGATTAGGGTTTAATGCTTAGGAATTAATGTTATTCACATAAGGAATTAGGGATTAACCATCTGTGAATTGTCCTCCTGAGTCTGAAGATTGATTGAACCTTAATTGCATGTTTCTTGATGAAATTGTAAGCTGAAGCAATCCTAACCTATCTTCCATTAATCACATTTCGTCTTTCATACTGTCTCTGAAAATACAAAAACATTAGAAATATAAAATAACAAAAACAGAATGAAATCTATCTGCACTGCGTTGGTTCAGCTTGTAGCAGTCTAAGATTGCAGTAATTACCACAATCCCTGTGGGAACGATCAAATATATTACAAATTTAACGATTGGTGTGCTTGCCAAAGTCAATATTAATTCAATATTTTTCACACCAAGTTAATGACTTGGAGATTTAGCATCATAGCATCAGGGCTACGTTTTAGGTATGACGCGTGTCAGGCCCCTATTTTAGTTTGGGGTTTTCTTCCATTTTAAATGGCTTTTGGGTTTTTAGTTCATAACCTATTCTATATTTTGAACCATTTTTACTAAAAATTGTTGTTTTATATAGATAAGATAATTAAATTAATTATTTGCAAAAATTTATCCCAAAAATTTAATTAAACGACTTAACATAATTGTATAAATGAGTTAGGACATCACAGGAAAACCATTATGGATTGGGAAATTTTGAGAAAACAAAGAAACAATTAATTAAAATTTAACATAAAGAAAGAGATTCGACGTTAAAAATGAAATGGAGTCATTGAAAAGACCCTACCGATGACTAGTGAAAAGAAATTATGTGTTGTGTGCATCATAAGTGGAGGATAAGGGTGATGGACGAGAAATTCCCTAGAGCATAACAGTGAGGGGTACACTGAAGAAATAGCCACGCCTCAACCCCCGAGGGTAGTCTAGGGAGTATATCAGAGGTGGACCTCCAATGGCTTGGATTCACGCCCAAAGCCGGACAGCCCGTGGCAAACTCTGATATACTTTAATGAGAGGCGGGAGTTCTCTATGGCCGTTGAGTGCCATTCTAATGAGATATGTGATTGGCCATTGTGTTGATAGGACTGCAGTTCCTTACCCATTTGTGAAAAACAGAACAAGGAGAGCTTCGGTCGCTCTAGTGCACAGGAAGGATAAGGCGGGATTGGTACTGATTGAGATTGAGAAAAAGGAGATGGGCCGACATGCATCATGATGACTAATAAAAAAATTGGAAATAATGAAATGAACTCATGCATTGCATCATTGTAGTGAGATTATGATTGCTCGTTGTTGAGTATGATTGTATAGATCTTAGTATTTCTGAGAGGTGAATGGGAAAATGGGAATAGTCACCTAAGATCAAGTGTAGTGAGATAACTTAGAATGTATCTTAGGGACCCCAAAAAGAGTAGGAGGGACTCAATCCTGGATTGTTTGTATTGTGTGTGGGACGGGTGTCGATGAGATACCTTCCCGATTGTTGTGGAGGTGGAGACTCACCCTTACGCTAAATTTTTTAGACATTGTGAGGATGGAGATAGACTTCGCATCAAGGAGCAGCTAGACTCTTCTTGGACCGTGGATGAATAGAATAGGTTAAATGTTATTTTTTATTTTTATTCATGGGAGCCTATGTGCCCCTTTTTCTTTCAGTATGTACAATTACTGTTACGACTATGTATTACATATGACTATGAAATGAATACGATGTATCTGTTCCACCAAGCTTTCTTGTACAAAAAAAACTTCTGCATTTTTCTAAAACTCGTAAGCTCTCAGTCGACTAGGATAATCTAGTGGAAGGGATTGTCCTAGTTAACCGAAGGTGTTACAAAATACAGAGAAAAACTTACCAAGGAAGTGGTAAGAATGGAAAAATACAGTGAAGGTGATGTATTTCAACATTTTGAAATTCCAATTGCCACATGATTTCTCTTTTCCCTTTGAAGAACCTATTCTTTTTTGTATAGAGTTGATGGAAAATCGTATAGCAGAGAGTGAACCATGAATTCTTAGCTAAAATAGTGAAAGAGGGCCACTGAACATAACAGCTATGTTGGCTCTACACCAAAGCTATGTTGTTGCTAGTAGCTAGAGCTCTATGAATAAGAAAGATAAGTGCCAAAAAAGAAAAGAAAAAGACGGCTTGTTTTAGCTGAGGGTTTTTGATGAAAATGGGTTTTCAAGGCTACTCTATAACCTCCTAAATTTTAGAGAAATAAATTTATTGGATGATGATAATTAATTATTTATGGTCCAATATATATGGGAAAACTAATTACACATTAATTGTGATTTATCACTAAATTAAAATCTATTGAAACCAGACAATTTAATATAATATGGGACCCGTTAGATAATTTTGGGCATTTGATAGGTCTAGAATCATGAAGAATTTATTGTGGTTATGGAGGTATGATCAAAATAATTTTTGGTGTTGAGGAGATATTTATACGGACGCAAAGTATGTTAATAAACGATGAAAATACAAGCAGAATGGAAATAAAAGAAAATGCAAAACTCCCTTTTCTTCTCTTCCCATCACCGTGTATCTCTTTTTCACTCTCTTTAATCTCTTTTGTCCATTGGATAAAGGGATTTTGAAAACCAAAAGGCAAAAGCAAATGTGTGTGCATTACCCATTAGATAATGACTAATTTTGTACTTTTCTCTCTCCTCCTTTCTCCAAATTGTTGTTGGCTTCTCTCCCCTTCTATTTTGCTTTGGTTTTCTTCTTCATCTTCCTCCTCTCAGAAGCCAAAATCGTCCACCACCTTTACACTCTCCATTAGCCATTTTTCACTCAAAAAGCTTGGGATTTCTTGGATTCATGAGGCATTGACGACACATTGGTGCAAATATTTGGTTATCTTATCTTCTTTCCCTCTCATTTTTGTTTTCTATTGGGACTTGGTAAAGAGGTAAGAATTTTTGGTATCTAATGGCTTATCTTAGTGGTTTTGAGGTTATTGAAGTATTATAATGGAAGTTTAAGTGTTGTTTTGATGAAAGAATGCATATGGAACCCAAACCCTGGGGTAGATGACCCTTGGGAATTTTTTGTTATTGGTGATGGTATGAATATGATGTGGTTGTCTTGAAGATACTTAAATGATACAAAGAAAATGTTAGAATTGATATTTTCTAATTTAAGTGAAAACCCTAAGATTGTTGAATTTGAGGCCTTTGGCAAACCTTTGAAGAAAATATGATTAATTTCCATTTAAGTTATTTTGTATAAAAAATGAGTTTTAATGTGATTGATATTAATTATGGGTGTTGATGAGTTGTGGAACAATGTTCAAGTGTTGGTAATTGGGATTAAGATTAAGGTTGAAGTATTGTATTACCATAAAAGAGATTGGAATGATGTATATTGGGGTTTGAGAGGCAATGTTGTAATGGAGTGAAATGAATAATATTAGAGTTGGTATGGTTAAGTGTTGGGTATGTTTAACCCACCTTGAAAATAGAAAATCTTAATTAATGGGAAGGAATTCCTGAAACCTAATGAGGTTGAGAAGATAATGTTTATAACATGTCTAAGGCATGTTGTTGAGTCTATAATGTAATATTGAATATTTAGAAATTGTGGTGATGCCTTGAATGGGCAATTGATTGAGATTCATATATATGTTAATGTAGAACCTATTCTGAACGATGAGACGGGGCCGTCGAATCACTCGAATTACTTCTCTTGAGGTAGGAAAGGAGTTTATATTCTAAATGCATGATTTGAATAATTGATGATTAATGTATATGATATTGCTCATGTTTTCCTTGTTATAGTTATGTTGGAATGATGTGATGATTGATATTGTGATAATGATGTTCTTGCCAAATATGTGATTGCATTTAGAATATATGTATGTGGTGTATGCTTGGTGTAGATTGATAATGACTTAAGATTTTAGCAAAGTGTATGTCTATGTCATATTATGAAAACCATGTATGTTTCACCACTATTGATGAGATATGATAATTGATAATAAGAATTGAATGATGTGGTTATGTGACACACCCATGAGTGATGATGAAAATATTGAGACAATGATTGAATGTCACTGTATTTGTTGCCAATTACTGAATTGGAAACAATGTTAAAAAAATTAAGATGACTACAAAGATTGTGAATGCCACACTAAAACTTGAAACAATGGCAAGATAATTGAAATTGAAATCCACTAAGAATTGTGTGGTGACAATGTATATGTTGGTGTTATACATTTGAAGTATACTTGTTGATATGCCTTCTTGATTTCCATGTGTGGATTGATATTGATGAGACTCTTTGGCTATTATATTATGAATAATGGAATTGATTCCTTAGAGATTACGTGACAAGTTGTATTCCTTAGAGAGTACTATAATTGGTTACGTGTCACTATCTGTGATGTTAAGTGTAAAATATACCCCTAAGTGAGAGGGTGAGAGATTCTTGTGAAGCTGAGGCTAGCATGTGCATTCTTGCATTCATGGTATGCATGGCATATCATATTATATGTGGTTGTGATCACTTGACATGTTGACATGATAGAGGTCTTGCAAGATCTTGTGAAAAAAAGGACCCTTGCACGGGGGACAAATATTTAAATGATTATATATGGTTACGATCACTTGACATGTTGAAATGATAGAGGTCTTACAGGATGTTATGAAAAAGGACCCTTGCGCAGGGGACAAATATTCAAACGATTATATGTGGTTATGATCACTTGACATGTGGAAATAATTAAGGTCTTACAGGATTTTGTGAGAGGGACCCTTGCGGGGGGACGAATACTTAAGTGACTATGCATGGTTGCGAATACTTGTTAAGTTGTGTACACATGTGTTATGAATAATTGTTTCAAATCGGATCTGTTGCATTTGCGTTTCATTTTATGACATATGCATTAGCAATAGGAACATGGCACTTGAGTTAGAGATGGCCAAGAAAAATGGTAACCTATTAAGAGTGTAAATTGATTAAAGATGTAAAAACTTGATGTTGATACTTGTGATAGCCCATGATGATGAAGGGCAATGTGAATATGTATGCGTATGTGCTTGCTATAAATGGTAAATAACGAGACTTGTATACCTATGATGATATCTTAATGAAGGCTTAGTGATAAATTGATGATTATATTGCAAAGCACGCATGTTGCTTATATGCATGTACGCATGATCACAATGTATTCGGATTCCTCTTTTAGAATGCATAATTCACTCTCCCATGTTGTCTCTTTTTAGCATTGTGATGCAGGATTGTCATGGGATGAGATTATGTTTTGAATAAAAGCTTTTGGAGGTGATTAGTTGAAAAGGAATGCCTTGGCTGGCAATATTGATAATTATTGACTTTGTGGATATGTAGATGGCAATATGAATGAACGGTGATGTTGATATTATTTTAAGGATCACATCTTTATGCTTTTGGTAATGTGTATTGTCATTCTTTTGTATCTAACACTGTATGATGCTTGGACAAATGTATTTAGATGCCATTGTGAGGGTGATGATATTCATGTGAATGAGGAATTGAGGAATTGATGAATTGCAAGTATGAAATGATGTTGGACATGGAGTCCCTTTGTGCATGCATGTTTATTGATGGTGATTTATGATTAGTGCATGTTTGATAATTTAATTTTGTGCAAGAAATGATGTTATATAAATCCTATATGTTTAGGCTTGATTCTAGGTCAAATACCATGAAAATGAATGCTTGTTTTATGTCAAAAATGTTTAAAAAGGTTTAAGGTTCCAAGTGCCAATGCATAACCCTTTGAAAAATGGATTTTTAAGGAACAGGGTGTGATCCACAGCCCGTGGAATTTTCCCAGGGCCTGTGGATCATTCTATCTCAAAACGTGGAAATTTTGGCAATTTTGGGTGGTCAAGTCAGTGGGTTCCATGGCCTGTGGGAATTTCCCACAGCCAGTGGAATGGCTATTATTAGAATTTTTTAACTGCTGCTTTTCCTTTGCTATTTTTAGCTCTTTTGGGCACCTTAATGACATTTTTGGACTCCAACTTCTGCATAACAATTATAGATAATTATGTTACGGAGGCGTACAAATCAGAATTACCTTAATTGGAGTTTTGTAACTCTCATTAGGTTTAAAACACTAGACCGACTACATTGTAAAACTCAAATTTAAGAGGGGTTTAACCCCAACGTTTTATGATTTTCAATTTGGGACTAATAGGTGATATTTATGACATGTCCCACTATTTCTAAGACTAAAAATGAACTTTTCTTGTCATGGTCTTGTACTCCTTGGTTCCCTATGCCTTGTACTTCAATCCTTTATCCTTGAATACTTGTTGTACACATATTTGACATGTTTTCCTTAATCAAATACGTATACTTCCAATCATGGAATGTTTGTATAGACAAATGTAAATGTTTTAATCAAATTTTAGCAATCACCTTGTGCTTACCTGGATCATTTCTCATATCCACTCTTGCTCTTAAAGTAACTTACATGTTCCACAAACACTTGTATGGTATTTGTGTAATTGATTGCCCTAGGTAGACGTTTTCTTAAACTACTTACCTTATCATATTGTCATATATGAGATAGGTCTTTAAAAGGTATGGGGTTAATTGTTAAAGTTTTTATTTGTGGTGTTCTTCTTCCAATGATTGTTTAAATTGTAAAAAAATTATCACCACTTTTAATATCTAAATAATAATGTCTTTAATATCGTTTACCGGATTAAGGGCGCCACATGCTACATTGATGACAATAGGTTTTCAAAGCTTGTTTTGGCTTAGGGTTTCTTTGAATATAGGAGAAGCAGCTGAAGGGAAAAACATTTGTCGTGAAGTGAAAAGCATTTGTGTGAGAATCAAATAAAGTAGAAATTACCACGTGTCTAGCCAGGGGTTAAGTTTTTCAAGTATGAAATAGATTATATATATATATAATTTTTTTATTTAATAAATAATAACATTTAAAATTAAAATACAAAACTTTCATAACTTTTATGTTTCATAAGTTTCATTCTCAAATTTTTAAGACTCAAGACCATATTCTTAAGAAATTGAATTTCTCATTGTTAAGAAACATAATTACCCATGTTCACTATTAAAAACAAAAGTCCACATTATCACTAGATAATAGATGCTTAAAAGCCATTATTGTTAGATCTTATAAGAATGATTCTTTTCGGTGGTTATGATGGTAATTTTGTGGATAAAATATGATGTAGGAATCCTCTTGAATTCTTGAATTGGATATTTCCTTAAGGTTAATTCTTAATCTTTTATCCTTCAATCTTTGTCAAATTCACCATCACAGGTGTTAGACAAAATCTATATGTGGTGGTGTAAGGTGGAATTCCTAAGAAAAACATTAGATGAAGAAAGAATTAAAATAGAGGGGCCAGCTTGGACTAGGCACCACTTGAAGGAGACTAAGTCTTGGTGTGTGATCACTACTATGGATGTGCTCCATTAGTAAAATCATATTAGGTTCTCACAAGATTCTTGAGAAAAAAGAGTTTATCTCACTAGAAAATGCCTCTTGCATTGAAAATGATCAAAATATGTACAAGAAAGAGAAAAATGGACTATGCTTTTCATAATAATGTAACTTACATGAATGAAAATGAGTATGTTATATGATGTGACAAAGGTCTATGACAAAACTACATGAGAGAAGTTATAAATTACAATTACTTTGCTTGCATTCATGGATTTTATTTTAAAAATTGAAAATAAAATCATCTGAAAGTTTTTGAAAACCTAACTAAAATGGGCTTGGTCAGCATTATTAGAAAACTAAATTCTAGACCCTTTTAGCTTGACTTATTAAACCTTGCTACCTAAGTTAGGTCGAGTAGTTTATATTTACAACTTTAGTTCCCCTTATTAAGTCTTAGGTCACATATAGAATCATATTGATGGTTCAGAGTCAGACTTAGAATGGGGATTGAATAAGTCTTAGACTCTTTTACAGAACTATGAACCTTTAATGCGCAGGTAATCAGACTTGATAAAATTGATTTGGAAAGAGCAATGTAAGAAGAATAAAGAGCACCAAGAATTTATACGGGTTCACTTCCAACACAGAAGCTACATCCAGTCCCTTCTAACTTGAAGGATTTCCACTATTGTAAAATCTCCTTTACAATAACAGCACCAGACCAGTGCCACAAGTATTCTTGGCTTCAGCCACTTCTGGCTTAAACCGAAGTATTCTTTCAATAAGGCACTTCAGGCTCAACAACCTAAGTATTCTTTCAAAAGCCTCTTCAGGCCACAACTATTTCCTAGTAAAACTAAAAGACTGGTAACTCACCAGAATTTTCACACTAACTAATTTGTAAGAATAAAGAACAGAGGTGCTTAACAAAACCTAGTGTATATAAGGATTACAAGAATATGAACAGATAAACTAAGTTAAGGAAAGACAAGAAAGCCAAGGTTTATTAAAACAGAACAACAAAAAAGGCCTTTATCTTTAAGAAGTAGGAAGAGATTAAGAGAATTTTTTATCACAATGAATAAGAATTCTTGATGAGCTTCTTCTATTGAAAGGTGAATCTCTTCATGCATATATAGGTCACTTAAGATGACCGTTGCTGTTCTTGGAAGGAGATATGAACGTTTGAAATCCTTTGAAGGAATTTGCTTTGAGCGAAAGTACCAGACCTTTGATCAACTGAAGAAATGTTCAAAGTTCTAATAACAAGGAGTTTCCATACTTGCATGAATAAGGAGTTCCTCGATATCTTCAAAGAATAAAGTTAATTGATGGCTTTGTTTCTTATAGTTATCACACAGGGATTAATGCTGAAATCCTTTTGATTGTAACTAATATATATACTGACTTACGCAGAGTTGTTATGTTGAGGACTTCGAAAAACTATATTGGCTACTCTGCTTTTTGTCTCGTATCCTCTTTAATGATAAGTGCATTTCTGTCAATAAGGGCTTGACTTCCAATGCATCATCAATTTAGTTTTCAGAACATTGTGTTTTGTACTTCTAAAGTAACGTTCCTATTGTTAACCCAGGATGCCTAAAAGTCTGAGGTCTGATTTTGTTGAATCAGAAGACTAAGCAATCTTGAATCATACTTTTTGGTTAAAGTCTAAATATTGACCTTTGCTGGATTAGACTTTTGATCAGATGGACTCCCCCTTTGTTTTGTAACCTGTGTGCTTGATTATATAGTTCTGAAACACTTAGTTAGACAAGTTAGATCACACATAAGTAGACTTCATTTAATTAAAATACATTGATGTGTGTTATTAACAAATTCTAAGGTCTGGTTGTAATAACATATATTGAGGTCTGGTCCAAGTGTTAGCAACTTCTTTTTAAACCAGACGTGACCTTTAATAATCTTCCTCTATTTGTTGATAGCAAACATCAAGTCTTTTTCACAAATGAAGTCTGTGATACAAGGAGGATAGATCAATATTGTATAATATTCCATATCAGAGTAAGAAATTTATATTTAAAGATATCAGAGTATATATATATATATATATTAAAGCTTTAGATAAGCTTCAGTTTTTTAGAAAAGATCAGAGCACTGATCAACGAGTGGTTCTTTTTGCATATAAGATCTTTATTTTCTTATCAAATCATTAGTCAGAGTTAAAGAATTTAAGAACCAGTCTTTTCATATCAGAGAAAACTTATAGAGAAATAATAATACCATATATCAGAGCAAGAGATTTCATTAGCAACTAATGAAAACAAATCAGTACATAGGATACTAAAATAGATTGATCAACATAGGTTAATAGACTACATACTCCTATACCCATATTGAAAAAAGACTTTTAAATTCTCCTCTTTTTGATATCAATAAAAGGAAGGACATCATAGAGAATCAAAGCATTAATCCATGAGCAGGGGTAGAAACATTGAGGAGAAAGGCTACAGTCGAAACAAGAATGAAATAACAAGTCTGATAAACAAAGATGGTAGATGAGGGAGAATAAATGACGGAGGGGCGATAAAGAAAGATAGGTAAATTTAGAGAGGATGAGGTAGAACAAAAGCCTTCTTCTTGAATGGTCCATAAGTAATGACACCAAAGGGCATCAACATACTCTTCTGTTGGCTTTGGAGCAGATAAGATAGTATTCAGAGAATCTGGAGGTAGCTGACGAGGTTCGAGAAGACCTTTGTAGTGTGGTTTTGCCTTTGGAAGCATAGGCTGTTTTAAACCCCCTAAATTGATCTATACTGCTAGATTTTGCAAGCGGTCTGGTGCAATCAGGATCTTCTTTCTAGGATTCAAAACTGTGTGGAATTTATGATGCTGAAATCCATGCCTTATATCCCTTAGAACACAAGTTTCTTCAGCCTTCAGTGCATAGTACATTACAATGTCTAATTCTAGGAAAAGGTGGGGCAGGCTCATAAGTTTCTCAAAAGGCATAGGGGGTACATGTCTATGGGCATCAAGAAGGATACAGACTCGTCTCCTGTCAAAGTTAGTGTCAGAAACAATGGCCAGGTTATGAAGGTTGTGATAATCTTTATCATTGACATCAAGGGTAGGTTTAAAGTATCTAAAGAGAGGGATGCCAAGGGTGATAAAATGGAAAGGAGGGAATTTAGGTAGAGAAACAGTTGGTAGTTCAAGGAGAAGAACAAAGGCAAGATTGTTTTCAAGTGGGGTCAGGTTAGCTTGTTGTGGCTAGGAAGTCAAGGTAAGGGGGTCTGGATGAGTAGATGAGTCAGGTTGGGGTGTAAAAGTAAGGTCAGGTTAAGAAGCGTTACTGACAGAATCAAACCTTACTCGCTTTATACTAGATTCAGACTCTGAACTAGTCCTTTTTCTCTTGCCTCTAAGGTTAGCTCTGAAGCTGGTTTCATCACTCTAAAACTCATCAACCACTTCATAGAATTAATTTTTCTAGTAAATGTGGCTCCATTTCAAAACATCATAATCAAGAAAACTCTTGAAATACCCTGATATAAACTTGATATATTTGGCAAAGCTTGGGTAACCATCACACTTCAGCAGTTCATCTTTGCTTACCCTTATCACATTTAGATAATCAGACCTCAGCTTATTGTACTTAGCTTACCACCTAGTACCAATCTAACCATGCACAGAGATAGTAGGATGAAGTATAGTAAATACATTCATGAATTGTTTATAAGCTTCTAAGTAAGAGATGTTGGGTTTGCTACTGTTGAGGTTGCTAAGGTGGTTGCTGAGGTTGAGAAGCTTGCACCTTTTATTGAATCTAATTCAGAGTGAGTTCATTATCAAAATCTAATGACTTGGTTGTATCCTTAATGTATGTAAGGATAGAATCCTTAACTGGTGAGGTTGAAGGAGGAATCATAGAACATGGCTTCATATCCAAAGCTGAATCTGAGCTATTAGATTCATCAAAAAAGTCCAAAACCATCTTTTTTTGGTTTTCTTAGAAGTATACTTTACTATGCCAATTCCTCTTTTTGGGGTTGGCTTTCTTGGCTCAGCCTTAGCCATTCTCTTCCTTGATAAGTCTGTAGGAGCAGACCTTTTCTTATGCACAGGTGAGGAAAGAAACCTCTCTAAGGTCTGGTCGAGTAGAGATGAAAAAGTGGGAAGTTTACTTTCCAAGGAGGTGGGTTGTACCAAGTCACTAACAGTATGGGTTTGCACCTTCTCAGTGCAAATACCTTCATTAACAGTGTTAGGTAGGGAATCTTATTCTACTTCATCAGCATGTGGTACATGCAGAATCTGTCCAGCTTGGTCATAGTATCCTTTGCATTTTTTCTAGGACAAAACACTTGCTTCACTACCGAATGCAACATTTTCACTATGGGGAGAAGGCTCCCAAAAACTAACTTTGCTAGGTGGTTACACCATACAGTATTGCTGATTATTTTTTGTGGAATGATGCACAAAATACTCAGATGGTCAATTTTAATGTGACTTGTGGCAAGTGGACCACTGTTGGTGTAGTATATATTCTAAGGAACAAATATCATTCCCACTACGAATCGTTTTAAATCAATTTTAAACTATTACGGCAGATATGGGTTACTGTTTTCATGATGGTGAATTAAAGAAACTATCTAAGAAATGCATGAAAGTAATACAAGAAATATAGTTGAAATAACAAAGTTTAGTAAGTGGGATTAAGATTCACCTTTCTCAACTTCTGATACACAGTCAATATTCATATAAACAAATTTTGCAATATGATTCTTTACGTCACAATCCAAGTCATTCGTATCGATTCCTCGACTATGAAATTCATAAGAATAGATTTAATAACGTCAATCCCTTAATCGTTTCAAATTCATTCCAGCATTAAGTACAATTGTTTAGACGTTCACTGTGTTAAATACCATCCCTGGTTATTTACTCACAATGACCATTTCATTTAGATCCATTTTCGTAAGTTATTTTCCAACAACAAACGTAAACTTATATCAAGAAAATGTTGATGAAGCATATTCAAGCAATGGGTATGAAATGAAAAACCAAGAATCATAAAACAAATTCATCGATTATATGAATACCAAACACATGTTCATCTGGATTGATTGGTTACCTCCAATCCTAATGAGAGAGTTAGCTACTCATAGTAGCCATGTTCATACAACATTAATGTAAGGAAGAAGAGAAACCTAAGCTAAGAACACTCAGTTGAAATCTTGTTTCTGCCTCTCCTTTTTCAGCCCTTTACTATTTTCTTTTTATAATGCTTCACTCGCTTAAGCGAGTTTCAATCTCGCTCAAGCGAGACGTATTTTTTAGCTTGAAGGAATTTCACGTCCTGCTTCACCTGTATGCTAAACTCGCTCAAGCGAGAACTTTCGCCTGAGCGAAATTCAAGTTGATGATCCCCTATTCAGCATTTGCTTAAGCCATGACCCATCCGCTATAGTGATTTTGTTGTATTTTGGTTCTGGATGAATTTTGCTTGAGCGAGTATATCTCGCTCAAGCGAATTCATCATTGGAACTTCAATGGATAAATTTCACTAGGTGGGTTTTACTGGTACGCTTGAGCGAAGCCCATGTCTTTGCTTTCTGGATCAATTTCGCTCAAGCAATACCACTTCGCTTGAGCGACTTCTTCAATGAACCTCACTGGTCCAAATTCGCTTAGGCGAATAAGTCATTCGCTCAAGCGATGGATGCCCTGTTACTTACATCTTTTAATTACCTTGCTCGCTCAAGCGTGTAACATCCTAATTTTGAAGTTAAAAATCGAATGAAATAAACCATTAAGACCTTGATTTCAAAGTGGGAAGATAATTGTTAATTATAATCAATTGATTTAAGGAATAATGACAAATTAATTTAGTTGGTAAAAGATGACTGCTTGTGATTGGTGAGTCACGTGAGTAGACTGCGATTCACGTTTTCCCATCCCACTTCCTTCTCTTCGCATGCATATACATATACCCTGTATCACCGTGATATTCATTCTGCTTCATCCTCTCTTTTCTTCTTCTTCGTCTTGTCCTCTTTTGTTCCCTGTTTTTATTCTTCGTCTCTGGGGATCACGACGACGGTACTGGAGAAAGGTCATAGCCCCTCCGACTGGCGAAGGACGATCACTAAAGCAGAGGAAGAACAACTCCCCATCCCCCAGCCAATTGCAGGGTACGACGGTGCGAAGGGGGGCTGGACGAGTCAGAAAAGGCGTCAGACCAAACGTCGGAGAGCAGAAAAGCTTCTTGAGTTCCTTCAATAGGTAGGGGGCGCTTGCATGTCAAATGCATGGTCCACAAACGGTACCGGATGAATGTACTGCTTTAAGTGTGTGCGTGTGTCTATGACGACTGTATGTTTTGCATGATTGATAATCTTGGATTCCATGTGTATGATAGTAGTATCTTGTTAGTAGTTATACAATAACTGCATGCAATCGAGATGGTGGTAATGTACCCTGTCAACCTTTCTGTTATAGACGAGTGAGATGCGTGGTTCTATCTCTGTTAATACTGTGAGGCATGAATGTGTGGCTGTTAGTTGATTCGTCCGATGTTATTCCTCTGAACTGTTGATTGCTGTGCATGCTGGTGTGATTGACAAAGTAAGTATAGGGACTATATTAACTCGGTTTCTACCTTAGTGGTTACGAAGGAGGTATCGGTTGAGTAACGATGCTTGCTAGCAAAACGCATAAGTCGCGTGTGTAGGAATGGGGTGATCCGTGGAAGGTCAAGAGCCCCGAAGGAATGGCTTCCAGCTACAGACCTTGGCTAGATCCGGTGAGAGCTCGTGGTAGCCGTGGGAGCTAGAGATGAGTCTCGAGACGTCAATGGGAGGCCGGTACCACGCGGAAAGAGCTGATGGACGAGCGGCCAGTAAGGGGGAAACTGTAACTGAAAGTCATTACTTAAGTCAGATCCGCAGGCATGCATGTAGATATGATGTTGATTAGGATAGTATGTGTGGCATGTGTTGAGTGTTATGAATGAATTCCGAGTGTGCGGATGCATGTGTATGTGTGAATAAGGATGAACTTTATGTAGTATGTATGTGAGAGTGTGTTATTGATATTATTCCAATTTGCATAGCCTTTGTTTAATCTGAATGCGACCGAGTGAACGTAAGTATGCATACTGACACTGATACCGAGTCATTGACTATCATTTTATATGTAAAAGCTCACCCCTACTGTGACTATATTTTCCAGTGAATATCTCTTGGAATGAAGGATGAAGAAGGAGCCGAGTACAGAGCGGAGCATCCGAGCGCTGTTGAATAGATGTGTATACGTATATACTGTGTATAAGGTCTTGTTAAGCCTTGGCCGGCTCGTATTTTGGTTTTAGTCTTTATATCAGAACTTGAACACTTTCGGGTGAAAAGAACATGATGATGTGTTTGTAATTATTTAAATACATCCTTATATATATATATTGTGTGTTTATCCTACGCTATGAGTGATGTCCGAGTGATAAATATGGGTGTACAGGTATACTCCCGAGCATATGAGGTCGGTGTGACTATGGGTAGAAGCGGAGCTTAGTTGTTGTTTGGGAAAGCGAGATAGGGAGATATTCCGAGTGATGAGGAGTCGGGTAGCACCGAGTGAGTGAGGTCATATAGCCTAGAGCGGGAATTGGTTTGAATTCTTTAAGTGATATCTGTGAGATTTTCCGAGTGGAGATTAATCAACGATTTCCGATTAAGAATCCACCGAGTGAGAGTTCACCGACTGGGGAACGACACCTAAGACTCTAAGTGGGCCCATAGTAATAAATTAGTAAGTAGCTAGAGAACCCGAGCGTGCCTTGACTTAGTGGGAAAATCAGAGTAGGAAATATTATGGACACCGAGTGAAAAGTGAGTGAAATGTCCCGAGTGGCGTGATGGGCATGAAGTTATTCTGAGTGAAAAATATATGGGGGACCCCGAGTGGGGAATAATTTTGTATAAATCCAAGTGGAAATCCGAGTGAACTTCTCCGAGGAAAGAGTTGTTGATGGTTCAGATAAGAAATATTCTAAGTATATGAATTACAAAAGTATTCTGAGTAAGTATGGGAATCTATTCCGAGTGAGCGGAATAATGAAATACCGAGTGGTTTGATAAAATCCGAGTGGGATAACCCTCATTTCCCGAGTGATTGGAATTCCCTTATATCGAGTGGACTAAGTCATTACCGAGTGAATGGCTGTCTCGTATACCAAGTAGTGGATTGGCCGAGTGTGGCTTCTCGCTTCAGCGAGTGAGATCTCGCTCCAGCGGGTATATGATTGGAAGGGCGTTTGTTATGGTTTAGCTTAAGCGCTTGTGTGCTTCGCCCGAGCGAGTTGGTCAGCCTCGCTCAAGCGGAGTCGGATCTCGCTTGAGCGAGTGCACGCTGTTTCGGGAGCTTCACTTAGGCGCTGTTTTATTCTTCCGTTGTGAATGTTTTCCTTTGTTCTGATCGGTTTTCCCAGCTTTTTCCTTCTTCTTGCCTTGCCTTCCTTTTTATTATTGGTTATTGGACCTGGCTCTCATATCTTCATATATGAGAGTGGCTTTTTATTGATCCAGGTATTTTCTAAATAATTGACCCGGTTCTTCATGATTATTTTGGGAAAAATTTCCCCTGCCCCAGGTTTAACTTTAATTAATTTTTTTTGGGTGTTACATTTTGGTATTAGAGCAGACCGAAAGGTCCAAGGCCAAGGTATGCTTACCGAGTGTGGGCGGTTGTGTGTATCATGATCGAATGGTCATCATTATTGTGATATTGTTGGACCTGATTGATACTATGATATTGATTTATGGATAGGAGGTTATTCCTCCTAGTCCGACTGATTGTGTAACATATAGGAATGGCATAATGTGCTAAGTTACTGAATATTAGGCTGAGATATGATCGGTAGTAAGTGACTTGGTATACTTATCCTTGAAGGGGTGTTAATTTCAGGATAAGGGATGACGCATCGCCAAAGCATGGAGGCTATAGCCACAGCATTCCAACACTTTACAGACGTGTTTGAGAGGCAGGGCCAGCCTCGAGCTGAGGATGGCCAAGTGCTGGACCGCTTCCTGAAGAGGAAGCCGAGTGAATTTCAAGGAGGGCGTAACCCTGAGGCAGCTTTTAAATGGACTCAAGAGCTGGAAAGGATTTTTGGGAGTCTTCGCTGCACCGAGGCCCAGAAGGTAGAATGTGCAGTGTATATGCTGTGAGACGAGGCGGAGAACTGGTGGAAGATAGCGAGAAACTGATTTCCTGACGATGATACTCAGCTGACCTGGAACAATTTCAAGACATGCTTCTTAGAGAAATACTTCCCCGACACAGTAAGGAGTCAGAAGGAATTGGAGTTTATGGAGTTGAAACAGGGTTCCATGACTGTGGAAGAATACGCGGCCAGATTCGAAGAATTGTGTCTATTCTACCTACCCTTCCAACAACCGGGGACGGAGAACTCCAAGTGCCTTAAATTCGAGAATGGATTGAGGTCAGATATTAAGAGAGCCTGCAGATACCAAGAGATTAGGAGCTTTCCTGCATTGGTGAATAAGTGTAGAATATTTGAAGAAGATGACAAGGCCCATTCAGGCCAAAACAGTAGAACAGGTTCCTCCTTGAGGCCTCAACAGTCACGCTTCAAGAGGCCAGGTAACATGGGAAGAAATGGACCTTTTACTAGATATCAAGATCGCAGTAACCAAGGGAGGCAGATGAGTGGACGACCAAAATATGGCAAGTGTTTTAAATGTGGTGGCGACCACTTTGCTCATAATTGCGATAGTGCGGATGTCAAGTGTTTTCATTGCCAGGAGAAGGGGCACATTCGCCCTGACTGCCCCCGACTCCGTCAAACAAGTGCCAATGTGCATCAGGGAGGATTCCAGGTGAGAAGCAGTAGGAACGATGGTCAAAGTTTGGGGGGCGGAAGCAACAGAGCCAGAGGAAATATGATGGTTGCCCCAAATAATCGGAGGAGAAACACTGATCAACCAGCTGCTGGGAGAGTCTACGCCATCAGTGCTGAGGAAGCTGCACAGGCGAACGACTTAGTACAAAGTAAGTGCCTACTCGGTAAGTATACACTTAGTGTAATTTTTGATTCTGGAGCCACCCACTCCTTCGTAGCTGATGAGTGTGTGAGACGATTGCGATTACCGACTGTGGATATGGATCGGATTTTGGAAGTAGCCAACCCGACTGGCCCTAAGGTGTTGACATCAATGATGTGTAAGGACGTAACGTTTGTGTTGGACGATCGGAGTTTTACCTTCGATCTTGTGTGCGTGCCTTTGAAGGACCTTGATATCGTGCTCGGCATGGATTGGCTTTCAGCCAACAAGGTGTTAGTGGATTGTAGAAACCGAAGGGTAATCTTCCCGAGGCAACACAATGAGGACTACACGGCACAAGGTATAGCTCAACTGTTTATGATGCTTTGTTTAACCGAGGGTGAGAGTAAAGCCCGAGTGGACGAAATTCCGACTGTCTGTGAATTCCCAGAGGTGTTTCCCGAGGATGTACCGAGTGTCCCTCCTAATAGAGAAGTCGAATTCTCTATAGACCTGATCCCTGGAGCCGAGCCAGTCTCCAGTGCACCTTATAGAATGTCCCTAACAGAATTGGCCGAGTTGAAGAAGCAGGTGGATGAGTTACTCGGAAAACAATTCATTAGGCCGAGTGTGTCACCATGGGGCACACCTATACTACTTGTTAAGAAGAAGGATGGCAGCATGAGACTATGTATAGATTACCGACAGCTAAACAAACTCACAATTAAGAATCGGTACCCACTGCCCAGAATTGACGATCTAATTGACCAGCTGCGTGGCGCTTCAGTCTTCTCCAAGATCGATTTACGATCGGGATACCACCAAATCCGGGTGAAGGACTCGGACATTCCTAAAACTGCCTTTAGGACTCGGTATGGCCACTACGAGTATGTGGTGATGCCGTTCGGTGTGACAAACGCCCCTGCTGTCTTCATGAATTACATGAACAGCATATTCCACCCATATCTAGACCGATTTATTGTAGTTTACATTGATGATATCCTAATCTACTCTAAGACTCCTGAGGAGCATGAAGAACACCTCCGAGCAGTACTTCAAGTGTTGAAGGAGAAGCAGTTGTTTGCAAAGCTCTCAAAGTGCGATTTCTGGATGGATAAGATCCACTTCCTCGAACATGTGATTTCCGAGGAAGGTGTCTTAGTGGACCCTTCGAAAGTAGCAGCTATAATGGCGTGGAAGAGACCCAAGTCGGTCTCGGAGATAAGGAGATTTATGGGCCTGGCTGGTTATTATAGAAGATTCATTGAGGGTTTTTCTAAGTTGGCCTTGCCACTAACTAAATTGACTCGGAAAAACATTTCCTTTGTATGGAGTTCCGAGTGCGAGAGCAGTTTCCGAGAGCTGAAAGACAAGTTGACGTCTGCTCCAGTGCTGGCATTACCTAACTTGCAAGAGAGCTTCGTGGTTTACTGTGATGCGTCAGGACTCGGATTGGGATGCGTGTTAATGCAGAAAGACCGAGTAATAGCGTATGCCTCTCGGCAATTGAGACCTCACAAACAACATTACCCGACCCATAACTTAGAACTGGCAGCCGTAGTCTTCGCATTGAAGATCTGGAGGCATTATTTGTTCGGGTCCAGATTTGAAGTATACAGTGATCACAAGAGCCTCAAATACTTATTCGACCAAAAGGAGCTGAATATGAGGCAGAGGAGATGGATGGAATTTTTAAAAGATTATGATTTCGAGCTAAAGTACCATCCGAGTAAGGCAAACGTTGTTGCCGATGCGTTGAGTCGGAAATCTCTCCATATAGCAGTGATGATGGTAAGGGAAGTGGAGTTATTAGAACAGTTCTGAGACATGAACTTACATGTTGACCTTCCCTCCTCTCGGAAAATAACAATTGGTACGTTGAGAATCGCCAATGAATTCCTGAAATCTGTGTACAAGCAGCAGCAGTCAGATTCCTACTTGGCTGAAATGAAAGAGACTCAGGCCAAAGGAAAGGACTTGTCCCTGACCGAGGGATCGGATGGAATCTTCCGAGTGAGAAATAGAATATATGTACCAGGTAGAGGAGAATTGAGAAGTATAGTGCTTGATGAAGCTCACAAGAGCTTGCTAAGTATCCACCCGGGTACCACGAAGATGTACCATGATCTAAGAGCACAATTTTGGTGGCCCGGATTAAAGAGGAATGTGGCAGAATACGTGGCTCGGTGTATTACCTGTCAGAAATCGAAAGTCGAGCACCAGAAGCCATATGGTGCATTGCAACCCCTGGAGATTCCCGTGTGGAAATGGGACTCAATTGCTATGGACTTTGTCATGGGATTGCTAAAAAACCGAGTGGGCCATGATGCGATCTGGGTCATTGTTGACCGACTGACGAAGAGTGCACACTTCCTACCTATGAATATGAGATACCCACTGCATAAGTTGGCCCAGATTTACGTACGTGAAATTGTCCATCTGCATGGAGTGCCGACTTCTATCGTATCGGATAGGGATCCTAGGTTCACGTCCTGGTTTTGGACCAGCCTACACCAGGAATTAGGTACGAAGCTTTGGCTAAGTTCCGCTTACCACCCCCAATCGGATGGACAATCCGAGCGAACGATTCAAAGTCTGGAGGACTTGCTAAGGGCGTGTGTGTTGGAGCACGGTGGAAATTGGGAGCATTACCTTCCCCTGATCGAGTTTACATACAACAATAGCCACCACAACAGCATCGGTATGGCACCCTATAAAGCACTTTATGGTCGAAGATGCCGAACCCCACTCTGCTGATCGAAAATGGGTGAGAGTCTGCTATTGGGGCCAGAAATTATAAAACAAACATCAGAACAAATCTGAGTGATAAGGGAAAGGATGAAGGCGTCTCAGGATAGGCAGAAGAGCTACCATGACAAACGAACCAAACCATTAGAGTTTTCAGTCGGAGACAGAGTGTTTTTGAAGACTTCACCGAGTAAAGGAGTCGGGCAAGCCTTGAAAAGTGGGAAGTTGAGCCCCCGATACATTGGACCTTATGAGGTGTTGGAACGAGTCAGCTCCATGGCATACCGAATAGCATTACCGACTCACTTATCCCAATTGCATAACGTGTTTCACGTGTCCCAACTAAGGAGATATCTACATGATCCCAATCACACAATGCCTGATGAGGGAGTGGAAATCAAGGAAGACCTGACCACTGTAGCTATACCAATTAGAATTGTGGACCGATCGGTAAAGCGTTTGAGGAGCAAGGACGTACAACTAGTTGAAGTGGAATGGCAACAGAACGGGACTACCTCTTGTACCTGGGAACGCGAAGATGCCATGAGACAACAGTACCCCGAGTTGTTTAACCAAGGTGAGCTACCGACTGAATTTTGAGGACGAAATTCTTTTGAGAGGGGGAGAACTGTAACATCCCAATTTTGAAGTTAAAAATCGAATGAAATAAACCACTAAGACCTTGATTTCAAAGTGGGAAGATAGTTGTTAATTATAATCAATTAATTTAAGGAATAATGACAAATTAATTTAGTTGGTAAAAGATGACTACTTGCGATTGGTGAGTCACGTGAGTGGACTGCGATTCATGTTTTCCCATCCCACTTCCTTCTCTTCGCATGCATATACACATACCCTGTATCACCGTGATATTCATTCTTCCTTACTGCTTCATCCTCTCTTTTCTTCTTCTTCGTCTTGTCCTCCTTTCTTCCCTGTTTTTATTCTTCGTCTCTGGGGATCACGACGACGGTACTGGAGAAAGGTCATAGCCCCTCCGACTGGCGAAGGACGATCACTAAAGCAGAGGAAGAACAAATCCCCATCCCCCAGCCAATTGCAGGGTACGACGGTGCGAAGGGGGGCTGGACGAGTCAGAAAAGGCGTCAGACCAAACGTCAGAGAGCAGAAAAGCTTCTTGAGTTCCTTCAGTAGGTAGGGGGCGCTTGCATGTCAAATGCATGGTCCACGAACGGTACCGGATGAATGTACTGCTTTAAGTGTGTGCGTGTGTCTGTGACAACTGTATGTTATGCATGATTGATAATCTTGGATTCCATGTGCATGATAGTAGTATCTTGTTAGTAGTTATACAATAACTGCATGCGATCGAGATGGTGGTAATATAGCCTATCAACCTTTCTGTTATAGACGAGTGAGATGCGTGGTTCTATTTCTGTTAATACTGTGAGGCATGAATGTGTGGCTGTTAGTTGATTCGTCCGATGTTATTACTCTGAACTGTTGATTGTTGTGCATGCTGGTGTGATTGACAAAGTAAGTATAGGGACTATATTGACTCAGTTTCTACCTTAGTGGTTACGAAGGAGGTATCGGTTGAGTAACGATACTTGCTAGTAAAACGCATAAGTCGCGTGTGTAGGAATGGGGTGACCCGTGGAAGGTCAAGAGCCCCGAAGGAATGGCTTCCAGCTACAGACCTTGGCTAGATCCGGTGAGAGCTCGTGGTAGCCGTGGGAGCTAGAGATGAGTCTCGAGACGTCAATGGGAGGCCGGTACCACGCGGAAAGAGCTGATGGACGAGCGGCCAGTAAGGGGGAACTGTAATTAAAAGTCATTACTTAAGTCGGATCCGCAGACATGCATGTAGATATGATGTTGATTAGGATAGTATGCGTGGCATGTGTTGAGTGTTATGAATGAATTCCGAGTGTGCGGATGCATGTGTATGTATGAATAAGGATAAACTTTATGTAGTATGTGTGTGAGAGTGTGTTATTGATATTATTCCAATTTGCATGGCCTTTGTTTAATCTGAATGCGACCGAGTAAACGTAAATGTGCATACTGACACGGATACCGAGTCATTGACTGTCATTTTATATGTAAAAGCTCACCCCTACCGTGGCTACATTTTCCAGTGAATATCTCTCGGAATGAAGGATGAAGAAGGAGCCGAGTACAGAGCAGAGCATCCGAGCGCTGTTGAATAGATCTATATACGTATATACTGTGTATAAGGTCTTGTTAAGCCTTGGCCAGCTCGTATTTTGGTTTTAGTCTTTATATCAGAACTTGAACACTTTCGGGTGAAAAGAACATGATGATGCGTTTGTAATTATTTAAATACATCCTTATATATATATATATTGTGTGTTTATCCTACGCTATGAGTGATGTCCGAGTGATAAATATGGGTGTACAGGTATACTCCCGAGTGTATGAGATCGGTGTGACTATGGGTAGAAGTGGAGCTAAGTTGTTGTTTGGGAAAGCGAGATAGGGAGATATTCCGAGTGATGAGGAGTCGGGTAGCACCGAGTGAGTGAGGTCATATAGACTAGAACGGGAATTGGTTTGAATTCTTTAAGTGATATCTGTGAGATTTTCCGAGTGGAGATTAATCAACGATTTCCGATTGAGAATCCGCCGAGTGAGAGTTCACTGACTGGGGAACGACACCTAAGACTCTAAGTGGGCCCATAGTAATAAATTAGTAAGTAGCTAGAGAACCCGAGCGCGCCTTGACTTAGTGGGAAAATCAGAGTAGGAAATATTATGGACACCGAGTGAAAAGTGAGTGAAATGTCCCGAGTGGCGTGATGGGCATGAAGTTATTCTGAGTGAAAAATATATGGGGGACCCCGAGTGGGGAATAATTTTGTATAAATCCGAGTGGAAATCTAAGTGAACTTCTCCGAGGAAAGAGTTGTTGATGGTTCAGATAAGAAATATTCTAAGTATATGAATTACAAGAGTATTCTGAGTAAGTATGGGAATCTATTCCGAGTGAGCGAAATAATGAAATACCGAGTGGTTTGCTAAAATCCGAGTGGGATAACCCTCATTTCCCGAGTGATTGGAATTCCCTTATACCGAGTGGACTAAGTCATTACCGAGTGAATGGCTATCTCGTATACCGAGTAGTGGATTGGCCGAGTGTGGCTTCTTGCTTCAGCGAGTGAGATCTCGCTCCAGCGGGTATGTGATTGGAAGGGCGTTTGTTGTGGTTCCGCTTAAGCGCTTGTGTGCTTCGCCCGAGCGAGTTGGTCGGCCTCGCTCAAGCGGAGTCGGATCTCGCTTGAGCGAGTGCACGCTGTTTCGGGAGCTTCGCTTAGGCGCTGTTTTATTCTTCCGTTGTGAATGTTTTCCTTTGTTCTGATCGGTTTTCCTAGCTTTTTCCTTCTTCTTGCCTTCCCTTCCTTTTTATTATTGGTTATTGGACCTGGCTCTCATATCTTCATATATGAGAGTGGCTTTTTATTGATCCAGGTATTTTCTAAATAATTGACCCGGTTCTTCATGATTATTTTGGGAAAAATTTCCCTTGCCCCAGGTTTAACTTTAATTAATTTTTTTGTGTGTTACAAAGCGAGCCTTTAGTTGGCCATACCGAATCTATTCGCTCAAGCGAGATAGACCTTCGCTTGAGCGATTTTGATCATCAGTGCTTTTAACTTGAAGATTTTTGGTGAAACTCTTTCTTTTCTTTTTCCCTTCTTCTTTCTTCTTCATTTTACCTGAAATTGCATCAAAATTTGGGATTTGGTAATACTTATTAGCCAATTAAACATGTACAATGCTTGGATCCTAAATTATGTTATATTTAGCTTACAAAATGATAAACATTGCACTTTATGTCTAACTTTTGATCAATTTACATCACAAAATATATGTAATTTAGACATCTATCAACTTTCCCTGACCTAGAACTTTGCTTGCCCTCAAGCAAATGGTTAGGAACAGGAAAGTTAAACAAAGATCCTAAATATATAAAATGAAGGATAACTTCTTAATATTTACAATTGATAGTTCCCGTATCATGTTTCAATACATCTAGCTAGATTCCAAGTTTGAAATGTACTTTACAATTGCAAGCAACCACTTTACTGTAAAAACAAGAAATCCTCTCTATCCATACCTTCCAGGTGAGTGTTTACTCATTCAATCATTGATCAAGTGTTATTCAATCATTGCATTTCATTTTATTGCATAAGACAACTACTCATACAAGCATGGATCAAGAGGTCTTGATAGGTTGTAATTTGGCCAGGCTAACAAGGAACTTGTGGTTTTTCTTTCGAATTCAAAGGACATACTAAGGACAATTAAACACATCATCTACCTTAGTCTTGGCTACCTTAATTTTATAGTCCCATCCTTTCTTCACTCGAGCCATTGAATTTTTATTATTCCTCCTAATTTTTGTTTGTTCTTTGAACATTTCTAGTTTTCATTTCGAGGATTTTATTTCCTTTTTCTCTTTTGTTCTTTTCTAATTTTTTATTCCTTCATAGGCATAGCCGACTTATCCATATAGCCTTCTTACAAAAATTTTCTTGTCCTTAGCATACATCAGGGTTGGTCTTACATACAAGCATGTTATAAGGTTATAGAAAAACTTTTTAGCTCAATTGGTTTACGAAAAATTGGATTGATTATTATCATGGGTTGGCTTTTTGGCTCTAGTTTGCCTATTCTACACAAATTTTGCCTCTATCCTGTCCATGTTTGACTAAGCAATGATCCTTGCTAGAAATTTATGCAATGAATAATTACACAAGAGTCAATGAACTCTCAGTGTTTAAGGCTACACTCGCTTACTAGGTTAATCGTCTTGATTTCTTTATCTTCACAGTAAAGGGTTCAAACATTGTGAGCTAGTTCCTAACTCAAAATTTAGAAAGATTGCATTCAACATTCATCAGGAACTATCATATTTTCAAAAATAGTTATCCTTCCTTTTATGCAACCTAATATTAATTCACATCTTTCTTCACTTTTTCAAAACATTGCATACATTATCAGAAAATTGCCCCTAACCATAATCACTAGCGCATGAAACAAAACTCAGTTAAACATGTGAATAAAACTATAAACTAAACTGAAATACTGTAAAGTAAATGTACTGAAGCAACTGCTAAATGTAAAAGTAGCATAAACATAAAGAAACTGAATAAAATAAAGTGAACCACAGAGGCCGATCAATCACGTGACATCAAGATGTCGGTGACTACTCGATCAAGCTGCTCCTCAAAATCTCCATCGTCAGTATCATGCTGCTCCTGAGTCTGTATAACAGCTGGCTGTGACTCTAGTGCTGAAGAGGATGCTGGGATTGGTATCTTTGCTGGTTCAGATGATGGTGCTGGTGGTGGTGGTGATGGTGCTGCCGGCTCAGCTTTAGCTGTAGCTGCTGGCCTCTCACCCTCTGGGAGAACTGGACTGTTCCCAGGCCAAGCAACTTTGGTAATAAATTCATCTGGATGCATGAATGGACCTACAGGATGACTCCAGTAGCTAGTACGGTAGAAATAAGAAATTAGAAAAGAACAAAGGTGACTCCAGTAGCTGGTGATAGCTCTGTTAAGAGCTACCTGCTGCTCCTGGATGTAAGTGAGATAAGCGAGGAGGATAGGGTCAGTGGTAGGAGGTGGGGGTGGTGCTGATAAAGATGGAGCTTCAAGGCGTGGTGGAGATGATGTAATCAAAGGTTGTGATGAAACTGGGGGTGGGACTGATGATGGTTGTCCTGCTGATGATGCTGTCTCAATCCGGTAGTTTTAATCGATGAACCTTTTATCAATGGAAGGTCAGATTGGGGTGGTAGGTTCGACATCAACACTTTAGGCTGCACCTAATCCTATGATGAAAGCAGGAAAACCAAGAGTGCTTTTGGGTTTTGTATCAGCTAGTATGGTTTTAGGATTTTGCTGAGCAAAATGGAAGATCTCGTCAGATAGGATTTGAGTTATGTCCACTGTGATACGCGGATCCAAGATGCATAAGAGAAGTTCATACTTAGGCAAGGAAAGATCAGAGACGTGAGCATTTGGAACAACATTGGCTAGAAGAAATGCTGTCCAAACCCTCATCAGTATTTTCATGTCTTTCCTAAGTAATCTGGTTGGATGTTGGTTGGCACCTCTTTGAAAATGGTGTTCTGGAAGGCGTAAGACAGATTCCAATTCGAGAACAGAGTAGACATAACGTTCCTTCTTCAATCTATCGTAGGTACACAGTTCACTTTCTTTTAATTGCATGATCTCTCCAAGGTGATCATTAATGGTGTCTTTGTCATAAGAAACCCAATGACCTTGAACCCAGGCTTTTCTATCCATCGCACCCTCAGTCCACCAAGCATTGGCATAAAACTCCTTCACCACGTCTGGATCATATTTGACTCGAGGATTTGCAACTCGCAACCACTTCCTGTTCCTGATCATGTTCATAAAATCATCGCATTCCCCTTCTCTCAAATCTACCCTGCTTTCCAGAAGGATATTCCAGTGTTGAATATTGGTGAATCTCTTCTCGGTCTCCTTGTGTTTGAATTTCTGGTTTGATGAAGGGGAAGATTCAGAAGTGCATTTCCTTTTTCCTCTTTCCCCGTGTTCAGCGGCCCATTCATGTCCTCTTTGTATTTCTTGTGCGTTCTTAGTACGACCCATGTCCTGAAAATGTACATTGGAATTAAGTATGTCATTTTAAGTTTTCGAGACCTAAAACACATTTCATGGTTCAGAAAAGTGCATTATCAATTAAGGATGATAGATTCAATTGTAAAAGTAAAGTCTTATCCGTAATCATGAGAAAGCAGAGTACAATCATGAGAAAACAGAGCACAATTATGAGAGTATCATCCATAATGTCAGAAATCTCTAAGAAGAAAATTTTATTCACAATCACATCTTTTAAGTAGAAAACATAACCACACCTTTTTGCACTTTCAATTTGCAATTGCATGCCTTAAACTTAATGGTATACAAAAAAACAGAGCATGCATAACTCTTGTAAACCAATATATGAACTTAGGGCATGGTTTCACATTCATGATACATCCAAATTGGAGATAACAAAACCTAAACCTAAGCAAAATGCATCCCTCACATACGCACCAGCACGTGAAATTGAAAACAATGGCATATAAGGAAGTTTAATAAGATGAACAAAGTAAACAAGATGAAGCCTCCGATTACTTACCTAGAAATGAAGAAGATTTGAAACCTAGAAATGAGAAATAGAAGAAGAAACAGGGTTCCACCTTCAAACCCAAAAATGGAAATGAAGAGGATTCCGTGAGTGAGAGGTTTTTAAGGAGAGGGAAGTAGTGTAACTGTCAAATAAGAGTTAAAACCTCTTTTAAAACCTCAACCAATTAAATTTGCTCAACCGATATTCATTCGCTGCAGCGAATTTAAGTTTTGAAATAGGAACGGTCTCTGGTTTTGCTTGCGCGAGGATGGTTCGCTAAAGCAAAACAAAGTGAAAAAGATACCTGATACTTACATAATTCTTTCGCCCAAACTATTGATGTGTCGCTTAAGCGAACTATTGATAGTATTGATTTTTGATAATGTTCGCTTGAGGGAGCTTCAGTCGCTGCAGCGAATTTATCATTCGAGAAAGGAAAGGTCACCTTTTTTGCCTGAGCGAGAGAAGGTCGCTACAACGAAATATAGTGGGACAGGTACCTGATGCTTCAAAAATTCTGTCGCTCAAGCTATTTGGGTTTCGCTTAGGCGAAGTATTCACAATTTCAATTCTAGGCGAATTTAGCTTGGGCAAAAAACGGCGCTTGAGCGAGAAATTGATAATTTCATTCTGTAAGTATTTCACTTGAGCGACCTTTAATTCACTGGAGCGATTTTACTCCAGTGTCTGAATTGTTGTATCTCGCTTGGGCGACATTTAATTCGCTTGAGCGAATCTTGCAGTAACTTGAAAACTTAAAGTTTTTGTAATTCTTCTGCAATAGTCGCTGAAACATCCAGGATTTTAAAGAAAATAAAATTATTGGATAATGATAATTGATTATTTATGGTCAAGTAATTATGGGAAAATTAATTAGACATTAGAGGTGAATTATCGGTAAATTGTGAAATACCGGAACTGGGTGATTTAACAGATGATGTGGGACCTACTTGGTTAAATTGACATTTAATGGGTCTAGAATGTTTAGAAAATTATTGTGGTTACGATAGTGTAATTGGAATAATTTTTAGTGTTAAGGAGATAATTAATTGGACTCGACATATGTTATTAAACGGAGAAAATACGAGTCAAATGGAATTAAAAGAAAATGTAAATTCTCATCTCCTCATTCCACTTAACCGTTGCACCTTTCCCCTCTCTCTTTTGGCCCTTTTATCCATTGGACAATGAGGGATTATTAAGCATTGGTAAAAGCACCTTGGTGCACCCTTTTACCCATTGGGTAATACCCAATTTACACCAAATTCCTCTCTTTTCCCTCTATCACCGTGGGGTACTCTTTCTCCCTCCATTCACTCTTCATTTTTCTTCTTATTCATCTTCTCCTCATCCCAAAACCGTCCCCCATTCCTTCTCCTTCTATTTCTTGATAAAATTAAGAGCTAAGTTTAGATTCATGGAGCATGAAGGTGACATTAGGGCAAATGTTGGATGGTCTCCCCTCCCCATCTCTTTATTTTCGTATTTGGCTTGAGCATGGAGGTGAAGTAAAGTTTCTTACCTCCTCATTATTTCATTTATGGTTTTGGGTTGTTGAGTTGAAGTTGTAAATGTTAGAAACCTTGCATGTAGAAGGAAATGTTAAAACCCCAAGCATGAATAATAGAGGTGTGAATTTGAATGTGGTTTGATGTTGTAAGATGAAGAGAGAGTGATAGTGACCATGATGATTTAAGGAGATTGATTGAGAGTATTGTTAAGTGATTTTAGATGAAAAACCCTAAGTATGATAAATTAGGGATTTTGGCTAAATAGGTGGTCTTGATGATTTTTGGTACCTTAGAATGATTTAATACATGAAAATGAGTTTTAAAAGATAGGGGTTGAATATTGATGTTGATAAAATTGTGAACTAAGTCATGAATTATAAATGAGGATATATGCATGTATATAGGTATATTGATTTGAGGGATTAGTCTTAAGTGTTGATGTCTATGATGTTGATAATGGTTGCAAACCATTAATAGTAAACTAAGAAAATGGATATTTGAATTGATGAAGTCTTAAGTCTTGATACATGCCAATTGAGAATTATTAATTGGTGATGATAGTTGAGTGACTCATGAGATGAATTGGAAGCCTTATGGATATGGGCTATGGTGTTGTTGTTGTTTGGATTGTTAACCTTTTGAACTCTAGAGAATCATGGCTTTGGGGAAAGGAATTCTCGAACAAGCATGTGAGTTAGAGTTTAAGCAAGTCTAGGACTTGATAATGGGTTTCGAGAGATGATGCTTTGTGATAGTATATTAATAGCATATATATATTTTGGTTGTGATAGGATGGTGTTCCGGACGATGATGCGGAACGATTGAGGCAATCGGAGCGTTGGGATGATGGTTCTTCTCTCGAGGTAGGAGAGGAGTTTACATTTCAAATTTGCATGAGTGAATAATTGTTAATTATGTAAATGTATGAACTCATGCAATGCCTTGCCATGAATGTCTTATATGATTGAATTGCTGAAATAATGAATGATGGCTTGGCCTATGTTGATTGTTATGAAAATATATGTATTTATATGATGATAATGATAAGTGTTTGATGGTCCCTTGGTTGGACATGAACTAAATGATGGTGAAAATTTATGAATGAATGAGTTAAACAAAGTGTAGAGGATTGTTTTGAGATGAGTGATGTAGTGACGAGAGGTGTCTTAAAGTCTTTATTTTATAGTTGATGAATTAGGATTTAAAAGTGTGATGTGTGGATTGTTGAACCAAGTCCTAGTGCATGAATTAATATGTGAGAAAGGTTAGTTTAGGCCAATCTTATGTTGTGGGGATATTGGCAATTGGAAGGAAATAAAGAACTTGAGTTTTTGGGCGTGTAAGGCGAATCTCGCTCAAGCGAGATGGGATCTCGCTCAAGCGAGATGGGATCTCGCTCAAGCGAGAGTCCATTGCATCAGAGTTTTGGCCTCTGGACCAATCTCGCTCAGGCGAGATGGTGTTCCGCTTAAGCGAGGTGTGTACAAATGAGGCTGATGTGACACTGGACGAATCTCGCTCAAGCGGGCATGGCCACGCTTGAGCGAGCAAAATGGAAAAATGATACTGGATGAATCTCGCTTAGGCGAGAGGTTTGGCAAGTTGAAGCTCGCCCAAGCGAGTGAGCCTAAAATATGGCATTGGATGATTTTCGATCAAGTGAGCACGAGACGCTTGAGCGAGCCTAGGACTTGATGCTTCATGATTGTCTCGCTTAAGCGAGTGACTAATTGAATGGGAGTCTCGCCCAAGTGAGCCTGGCCTGTCTCGCTCAAGCGAAGAAGAATCTCGCTTGAGCGAGTTTTCCCCAGTTTGAAATTATTTTATTTTCTTGGCCTTGGGCTATTGATGGATCCCTTCCTTGTGATTATGAGATGATTGAGGGGGTGTATAAAGGGCAATTTATTGATGATATGGCATGGTGGTGGCTGGAAGTAATTCAGACAATTGGAAATGAGTTAATTGTAATATAATTACCACTAAGGATAGAGTAATGAAAGGATGATATTGAGAACCTGATGATAGGATTATGAGATATATCCTTGGGCGAATTTGAAATTAATGAAGGGATAATCGAATGACATGGTATACGATATAAATTGATGAATTAGAGAAAAATGACATTAAATAATGATAGGTGATGATGTTGAGCACTCTCTTGCACAAAGAGGTGTATATTGTTATTGATGAATTGTTGTGTACCATTGTGTGTGATACAAGCATGATCTTGTATATATGGAATGAAATATAATAATGAAAATGTTGTGAATGCCACACCAATATATATACATATATATGTATACATGAGACAATGGTAATGAATAATGAGATAAAAATCCACTAAATGAAAGTGTGATAATATTGATGAATGTTATGTAATATTGTAATGCCAATGTGGTTGATTGCAAGTATTGACTTGCGTATATGATGTGAAATATTTGTGAAATATGTTGAGATGAAAATGCCACATTAAAACTTGAAAACAATGGCTAAGAAATCAACAATGATGAAATCCACTAAGGTGTATGGTGGTGTTGGTGATTATGATGATGATCTTTGACGAGTGGCATTTAGGATGCATAGAGTGAGAATGCATTTGATTTGCATTGCATTGCATCCATGGCATATCATAGCCACCGATGTTGGAACGTTAGGGGAGTTCCCTCGGCCGACCCAGTGGGAGGGTGGCTCAGTGCACGAGCAATATATTGTTTCCCCTGTGACTCGGTGTGTAAGTCACAAAGCCGCCTATGCTTAGCTACGGGGAGCTGCATGTGGCCGACCCTTGTAGGGGTGGCTCTTGATGAGCAGGTGACCCCGATGATCCTTGAGATCACAGCCACCATGATTTGAGATCTGGCCGGCCCGCAACACCATATATTTTGATTATGTTGTTACCGCGGTCATGGTGAAAATGACCAGGTGTTGCATTATGGGCGATGCAGTTTGGTACCAGTAAAAATATGGTGAATATGCATGCATTATGATATATGTGTACACATTTTACTACTGCAGTAGGGGCATGGTATGTGATCATGCTTGAACCCACAATTTGGTGTTTATTTCCCACAGTCGGATCCGCATTTGTTGTCTATTCCATTGTGCATATGCATTAGCCATAAGAGCATTTGCATATAGCATGGAGATATGCCATAATTTGATGATGATTGATGATGATTGAGATGGTGGTATAATTTTGATGAGATAGGTAATTAAATACCTAAAAGACCACATAAAACTCTATAAATGATATGAGCATAATAAACGATGTTGAACATGACGATATGTGTGTATAACCCATTATAATGTTGGGCATGGTTAATTACGATTGATGATTATGATGATAGCCTAGGGTGGCTTTGAGAAAAGACCTTAATGGTCAATGTTAATGATGTTGGCCCATTGTGGCATTGTGACTGATGTGTATATGCTTGCTTTGCTAGGGATAGATGAAATAATATGAAATATTTATACATTGTTGAATTAATAAGCTTTGAGGATTAGTGATGTGTTTAGCAAAGCATACATGATGTTGATATGCATATGCACATAATTTCAATTATATTCACATCGTCATTTGAAATGTATAAATCACTCTCCCATGTGGTCTACTTTTTTTAGTACTGATGTAGGAAAACCATGGGGCGAGAATGTTTATGAAGCAAAGTTTTTGGGAAGGTAAATAGTGGTAATGGAATGCCTTGGTCGGCAGCGTCTGTAAGTTATTGAGTTAAGTATGAAATGAATATTATGATGTAGTTGATTATTGATATTGATAGATGTAACGTAAATGACGATGTAAGTGGATGACTTATTGGCGTTTGGGATATTTGACCCCATATACATTTGATAAATAAATTGATGTGGATTATGTATTCCTCTAGGGATGAACAAGTATTGGTGTTATGCGAAAATGAGGTTAAACTGATATGGTCAATTATCGGATATGGATATTGGATATGTATGATGCATGACCGAATGGATGTATAAGTATATATATATATATATATGTATGTATTTTAGACTTTATATGATCATGAAATTATGTGAAAAGATGATGGATGATTATTAGGATTATGATATGCCATTGCATGCTTTGCCGAGCCTTTTCTCATATCTTCATATATGGGACTAGGCGCACGCCCGGTATACACATTCTTTTCCTCTATAAATTCTGTTACTTTGTATACCGTTATGGGCAAATTAATTTCCGATCCAGTTACAGGTTATTGAATCTCACTCTTTGGCTTTCTGTGGTTCGAGTCTTGATGTAGTCGAGATGGTGTCTAGAAACTATTTCTAACGTGAAAAATTTACTCGTGTTTTTATTATTTAATTACGTCGATTACATCGAGATTCGAGTCCAAAAAATCAGGGGTGTTATAGTCGCCTGAGCGAGTATACCTCGCTTGAGCGAGTTTTTGCCAATGACTTCTTTTTTGTAATTGGCCTGAGCGAAACTCAATAGCTTTAAGCGAAAATCTCATTCGCTTGGGCGAGTTCAGATTCGTTGAAGCAAATTTCCTCCAGTACCTAAATGATAGTTTTTCGCTTGAGCGACTTACAATTGCTCCAAGCGAAGGTCTATGAAATTACTTCTCGCTTGAGCGAATTGGATGTCGCTTGAGTGAAATAACTCAAGTTCAATTTTGGAATCCCTTTAGTTGAATTCTTTCTCCTCATTAAATTCCATCAATACCATGTTAGGGAATCCTATTAGGGTCAGGCAGCGGAAACACAAAGGATTCCCAAAAAGGAATTGCAAACACGTATGTCTCAAAGCATTATGCTAAATTAAAATTTTAATTAGGGTTTACCTCTTGTAGACGCAGAACAAGATCCTCGATTGAAGCAATTGTAGCTTCGCCCTAAGGAGTCCACACGAGCACTCCCACCAGAAAACTAACAATCCGAATGCTAGTACGGAATTTTAGTGTAATCTAATTTCTAAGCCGCAGCCTATGAGCATCTCATGCTCTATATATAAGCTTAGGTCTTGACCTGAGCTCTCATTAAACATTGGGCTCCTGACTCATTCTAAATGAGTTAGGCCCAAATAGTTTTATTTTCAGTCCAACTAAAATAAAACTATCCTCTGGTGGGCTTACTCTATGTGTGTGACCCTATAGGTAAAATATTCGGTTATATTAATAATAAACTATTTTATTATTAATATAAAATAAGAGCGGTATCTAGCAATACATCATTATGTCCGAATATTATTTATCATTGACATGACCTATAAGTGATAATTATTTTATATATCTATTCCTTTTGTCACGATATCTAATTGGGCCCAAGGCATGGTCGTCGTCATCCTTGTATGGCCCAATTCATTTTACTTGATACCAGAGTAGACTTTATAGAATAAATATCTAATATTTATTCGTCCTAGCATGGCCATGCATTTCATTAGTCTCACTCCATCAAGTGGCCCATAGATATCACTCCTGTCACATAGGAGAGACAAATTCCATCTACATCACTCACATCTCTCTGCATAATTTATCTATTGCCTAATCACAATCTTTATGGTCATCTTATTACAGATAACGTTTGATTGTATTAAAACAATAAACTCCTTATGTAGGAATCGTAGTGACTTCAGGTCGAAGGACTAGATACCATTATCACATTGAGAACCGTTTATGACACTCATGTAACGATCCATGCAACGTTCTCATGGTGGGTCTGTCCAGTACAACATTACTCTTAATATGTACCCGTGTAAAGAATTGATATCATATATCCATGATTTGTGAGATCAAATCATCAGTACATTCACACACTAATCTTAATGTATTTACATGTCCCCATGTAAATACTTGATTAGGGACGTTTTAGGAATAATTCTCATATGACCTATTATTCTAGGATAAATAGCATTTGTCTAAAACTGAAAATACTAATTTTATTAACAAGTTAAAATTCATACATTAATAGCTCGTAGTGCATACACCAACAATCTCCCACTTGCACTAGAGCCAATCAGACATTTGCCTAATGCCTAATGATCTAGTGTGTCCCTCATGCTTTTGATGTGCAAGAGGTTTGGTGAGTGGGTCGGCAATGTTCTCATCAGTGTGCACTTTACATATCTTAACATCTCCTTGTTCAAGTATTTCTCGGATGAGATGATAACGCCTAAGTATATGCTTGGATCGCTGATGTGACCTAGGTTCCTTGGCTTGTGCAATTGCTCCACTATTGTCACAGTAGAGACTTATAGGGTCCACAATGCTAGGAACTACCTCAAGTTCTGTTATGAACTTCTTGATCCATACTGCCTCTTTTGCAGCATTTGAGGCAACAATATACTCAGATTCTGTAGTAGAATCAGCAACTGTCTCTTGCTTCGAACTTTTCCAGCTTACAGCGCCACCATTTAAACAAAACACATACCCTGATTGCGATCTTGAGTCATCCTTATCAGTTTGGAAGCTAGCATCAGTGTAACCCTTTACAATGAGCTCTTCTTCCCCTCCATATATCAAGAATGAATCTTTAGTTTTTCTCAAGTACTTTAGGATATTCTTGACAGAAGTCCAGTGACTTTCACCGGGATCAGACTGGTATCTGCTCGTCATGCTTAAAGCATACGAGACATCTGGTCGGGTACATATCATGGCATACATGATTGATCTAATAGCAGATGCATATGGAATCTTATTCATCCGTTCTCTCTCTTCTTTAGTGGAAGGAGATTGAGCCTTTGATAGGCTTATGCCATGAGCCATCGGCAAAGTTCCCTTTTTGGAATCTTGCATGTTAAACCTTTTTAACACTTTGTCTATGTATGTATTCTGACTTAGGCCGAGAAGTTTTCTTGATCTATCTCTATAGATCTTAATTCCCAACACATAGGTTGCTTCACCTAAGTCCTTCATAGAAAAATAGCTTCCCAACCAAGTCTTCACAGACTGAAGGGTAGGAATGTCATTTCCAATGAGTAGTATGTCATCAACATACAGGACCAGAAAAACAATTGTGCAGTCACTAACCTTCTTGTAGACACAAGGTTCATCCTCATTTTTAGTAAAGCCAAATTGTTTAACGGCTTCATCAAAACGAAGATTCCAGCTTCTGGAAGCTTGCTTAAGTCCATATATGGAACGTTGTAGTTTGCACACCTTCCTGGATGCTTCAGGCTTAACAAAGCCTTTGGGTTGTGTCATGTACACTTCCTCGAGAAGATTTCCATTAAGGAAAGCAGTCTTGACATCCATTTGCCATATCTCATAATCATGGTATGCAGCAATAGCAAGCAGAATCCGAACAGACTTGAGCATAGCGACTGGAGAAAAGGTTTCATCATAGTCTATACCATGAATTTGATTGAAACCTTTCGCTACTAATCTTGCCTTATAGGTACTTATATTTCCATCCATGTCAGTTTTCTTTTTGAAAACCCACTTGCATCCTATAGGTTTTACCCCTTCGGGTGCATCAACCAAAGACCAAACTTGATTAGTGTACATGGAGTCCATTTCAGATTCCATGGCTTCAAGCCATTTCTCTGATTCTGGACTTGCAATGGCCTCTTCATAAGATGTTGGCTCATTTTGATCCATTAGCAACACATCTCCTTCCTGATTTACAAGAAATCCATATCTTTCAGGTTGTTGACGTATTCTACCTGATCTACGCAAGTCTTGTTCTACTAGAGTTGGAGTTATCACAACATTTTGTGGTTCTGGCTCCATTTCCACCATTGGCTCTTTAATGCCTTGTAGGTCTTGAACTTCTTCAAGTTCTACTTTTCTCCCACTGATTCTTTTAGAGATGAATTCCCTTTCTAAGAATACAGCATTTCGAGCGACAAACACTTTGCCCTCGGTAGGATTGTAGAAGTAATAACCCTTAGTTTCCTTTAGGTATCCCACAAAAAGACATTTATCTGATTTGGGTCTAAGTTTGTCAGAAATCTGACGCTTTACATAAGCTTCACTGCCCCAAATCTTAAGAAAAGACATACTGGGTTATTTCCCAGTCCATATCTCATATGGTGTCTTTATGACAGCCTTAGATGGAACACGGTTAAGTGCGAAAGCTGCTGTCATCAAAGCATGTCCCCAGAAGGAGTTAGGGAGGTCAGTTTGACTCATCATTGATCGAACCATGTCTAACAAGGTTCTATTTCTCCGCTCAGAAACACCATTTCATTGTGGTGTTCCAGGAGGAGTGAGTTGAGAAACAATCCCACATTCTTTAAGATATTCATCAAACTCCAGGCTTAAGTATTCGCCACCTCGATCAGATCGAAGTACTTTAATTTTCTTGCCAAGTTGGTTCTCTACTTCATGTTTGAATTCTTTGAACGTTTCAAAGGATTCTGATTTATGCTTCATTAGAAACACAAATCCATATCTACTGAAATCATCAGTAAAAGTGATAAAGTAGCTAAAACCTCCCCTAGCCATTGTCCCTATTGGCCCACATACATCACTATGTATCAAGCTTAGAAGATCACTCGCCCTTTCACCCATTCTAGTAAATGGGGTCTTAGTCATCTTCCCTAATAAACAAGACTCGCATGTATCTATTGATTCAAAATCAAAGGAGTCTAAATATCCATCTTTATGGAGTTTAGAAATACGTTTCTCATTTATATGTTCTAGGCGACAATGCCAAAGATAAGTTGGGTTTAAATCATTTGGTTTAACCCTTTTAGTATTAACGTTATAGATAGGGGTTTCGAGATCAAGAACATAAAGTCCATTACTCAAATTTGCACAGCAATAAAACATGTCATTCAAATAAATAGAACAACTATTGTTCTTTATTATGAAGGAAAACCCTTTCCTATCTAGACAAGAAACAGAAATAATGTTTCTTCTTATTGTCGGAACATAAAAACAATTTTCTAGTTCAAGAACAAGCCCTGAGGACAAGGATAAAAAATAAGTCCCTACAGCTAATGCAACAACTCTTGCTCCATTTCCAACGCGTAGGTCCACCTCGCCCTTCATCAACTGCCTACTCCTTTTTAGATCCTGCACATTAAGACAAATGTGAGATCCACATCCAGTATCTAATGCCCATGATGTTGAAGTTGACAAGTTAATTTCTATAACAAAAATACTTGAAGTGGAAGTCTCACTTCCCTTCTTCTTAAGCTCTTCCAGTTACTTTGGACAGTTTCTCTTCTAGTGTCCCTTCTGTCCACAATGGTTACAATTTCCTTCCTTAGCCACCCCACCCACAGGTTTTAAGGCTGATGTACTTGGCTTATCCTTGCCTCTCCAAATTTTCTTGCCTTTTCCCATAACAGCCTTTCCTTTGCCTTTATACATGCCCTTTCCTTTACCTTTGCCAGAATTGACCATCAGTATGGCCTTGCCCTTTCCTTTAGAAATATTGGGCTCAGCAGTCCTCAACATATTGAGTAGCTCTGGCAATGTTTTATCCAATGCATTCATGTTATAATTCATGATGACTGGCTTAAAACTGTCAGGTAATGACTTCAAAATGAGATCAGTAGCTAACTTTTGAGGGAAGGGGAATCCTAGCCTAGCTAGATTCTCCAGGTACCCAATCATTTTGAGCACATGAGGTCCTACAAAACCTCCCTCTTCAAGTCTGCAGCTAAATAGGGCTGAAGAAACTTTATATCTTTCTTGGTCAGCTTGACCTTGATATAGTTTCCTTAGGTTTTCGATCATATCAAAAGCCTCCATATGCTCATGTTGCTTTTGAAGCTCAGGAGACATGGTTGCCAGCATAAGGCATTGGACATCTAAAGCGTCATCCTGATGCTTCTTGTAAGCATCCTTGTCAGCTTTAGAGGCATTGTTCGCGGGTGGTTCCGGAATCGGATTTTCCAGGACATACTGCTTTTTCTCTTGTTTGAGGACAATCCTCAAATTCCTATACCAGTCTAGAAAGTTGGGTCTAGACAATTTTTCTTTGTCTAGGATCGATCGCAATGAAAGGTTTGAAGGCGTGTTTGATGTCATGGTTATCTAAAACAAAAAGATATGTAGTAAGTATCAATTAAAAACATATTTAATTTTTGGTCTTAAAATTAAACATGTCTGCCACTATTTTGATTCAAAATAAAATTACCCTCTACGAATCAGAAAATCCCGTTAGAAGATTTTCTAGTGGGCAAAGATCCATATTTGGCCTAATGTTAAGTCAGCTTTGGCTGATCACTTAACATTTGGTTATTTAGGTAGGAAACTCCTTTCCAATTGTATCTTATACAACTCTTAGACATTGGGTTAGGTAACCATTACCGATCATTCATCTTATGAAAGTTTAGCCCAATGTATATGCCTCTAAGTTTATTCAATCCAATTGATAACTTAGTAAGTTAAAACCCAATAAAACATTTTGGATATTACAATTATCCCATCACGTCTTACTAATATAAATGATAGTACCCTGCTTTGGCAGACCCACTATTCATTGACATTAGTATTGACGAGTGTACTTATTGGAAGGCATTTGTAACTTATTATTTTGAGGGATTTTAATTTATTTTAAATTACCGTCTTTGTTAAACGCTTTAACGCAATAAAATTATCCCCAAAGCATGCAAATGAAATTGTGAGATGGTTATGGTCTTCCTAGAAGAATAAATAAATAAACCTAAAGGAACTATATGCCAAGGCTTCATGAAGTCCTACTTCTTGAACCCACCATCCTCTTGGAGTTATCACTCCTTGGTTCCTTTCAAAGACAAAAGCGCTAAGAGTCACCACTCTAGTTTTCTTCTAGATCTCTACTTTGTTGCCTCGATCAAGATTACAAGATTTTTAAAGAAACTCGCTTTACATACGAGTGAAGGGTTGAGAAAAAAAATACAACAGAATGAAGAGAGGCACAGCACGCAGGCTGTATTTAAATAAAATAACTAAGACCATAACCATTCACCATGCAACGTGTTAATTAATTAATTATAACCCATTTGAAAGAATTTAAAAAAAAATAAATTTTTAAACGGGCCATTAAACACGTGGGTCGGTAATAAGGCGCTACGCAGAGAATGTACGGGGGGTCCGGTGTGACCACTTAAGTACCAAATCTTTCCTAGCCAGAACGTCCCACTGACCATTAACAGCTCTAAAATTTCGGCTAGGGTTTCAACCACTTTGAAACCCTAATTCCTTGTTGCGAACACTTCACAACGCAGCCGTCAAGGCACATGTAGGCAGCGCCGTCTAGGGTTTCAAAACCTAGAATTCAAATTGCACATTTCTCATGACGGCTACCTAGGTTTCAACATTTGAACCCTAGGTTAAGGAACGGCCAAGGTTTAACACTTAAACCTTATCACTTGACGCCCCACAACATGAACTTTTCATGCTCAGAGATGAACGCATTATCAAAACACAGTTTGTATGACAACAAAGAATATTAACGAATTCAACACATGTATCACATACAAAAATTGAAAACGCAAATATCATACAAGCCTCTAAAATAACATAAACGTATACTTCAAATGAGAAAGCCTATAAACAGTATCTCATACAATTTACAGAAAACATATGAGCATACGAATCATAATATTATATCATACATAACATGCTTGAATGTTTTTCAAAACAAGTTTCGTAAACAATTTCGCAAAACAGAACATAAAGCTTATAACAAGAAAACGATTTCATAAATCAAAATTTTTAAAAGCTTTTGCAGAATGAAAAACATGCCATCATGAAACGTAAACAAATGCCCAAAACATAGCTTTGCAACCAGGATCTGATACCACTGTTAGGGAATCCTATTAGGGTCAGGCAGCGAAAACACAAAGGATTCCCAAGAAGGAATTGCAAACACGTATGTCTCAAAGCATTATGCTAAATTAAAATTTTAATTAGGGTTTACCTCTTGTACACGCAGAACAAGATCCTCGATCGAAGCAATTGTAGCTTTGCCCTTAGGAGTCCACACGAGCACTCCCACCAGAAAACTAACGATCCGAATGCTAGTACGAAATTTTAGTGTAATCTAATTTCTGAGCCGCAGCCTATGAGCATCTCATGCTCTATATATAGGCTTAGGTCTTGACCTGAGCTCTCATTAAACATTGGGCTCCTGACTCATTCTAAATGAGTTAGGCCCAAATAGTTTTATTTTCAGTCCAACTAAAATAAAACTATCCTCTGGTAGGCTTACTCTATGTGTGTGACCCTATAGGTAAAATATTCGGTTATATTAATAATAAACTATTTTATTATTAATATAAAATAAGAGCGGTATCTAGCAATACATCATTATGTCCAAATATTATTTATCATCGACATGACCTATAAGTGATAATTATTTTATATATCTATTCCTTTTGTCACGATATCTAATTGGGCCCAAGGCATGGTCGTCGTCATCCTTGTATGGCCCAATTCATTTTACTTGATACCAGAGTAGACTTTATAGAATAAGTATCTAATATTTATTCGTCCTAGCATGGCCATGCATTTCATTAGTCTCACTCCATCAAGTGGCCCATAGATATCACTCCTGTCACATAGGAGAGACAAATTCCATCTACATTACTCACATCCCTCTGCATAATTTATCTATTACCTAATCACAATCTTTATGGTCATCTTATTACAGATAACGTTTGATTGTATTAAAACAATAAACTCCTTATGTAGGAATCGTAGTGACTTCAGGTCGAAGGACTACATACCATTATCACATTGAGAACCGTTTATGACACTCATGTAACGATCCATGCAACGTTCTCATGATGGGCCTGTCCAGTACAACATTACTCTTAATGTGTACCCGTGTAAAGACTTGATATCATATATCCATGATTTGTGAGATCAAATCATCAGTACATTCACACACTAATCTTAATGTATTTACATGTCCCCATGTAAATACTTGATTAGGGACGTTTTAGGAATAGTTCTCATATGACCTATTATTCCAAGATAAATAGCATTTGTCTAAAACTGAAAATACTAATTTTATTAATAAGTTAAAATTGATACATTAATAGATCGTAGTGCATACACCAACATACCATTTCTTCAATTTCTTAGATTTTAACACTTACTCAATATGTACATTTAAGAAAACCTATAACAAACAAGAAAATACATACAAGGACAAAACTTGCAAAAGATCAAACATACTAGGTTACCTCCCAGTTAGCGCTTGTTTAACGTCATTAGCTCAATGCCTGATTTACTTTAAGTTTCATGAAAGTGGAGAAGCATGTCCAGCTTCTCCACACCTCCTCCCATATAGGGTTTGAGTCGCTGCCCATTAACAGTCCAAGTTCTCTAAGATTCTGGATCTTTAAGTTCAACTGCGCCATATGACTTTACCTCTTTGACTAGGAAAGGTCCCGACCATTTCGATCGCAATTTTCTTGGAAAAAGTTTCAACTTTGAATTAAATAAAAGCACAGACTGACCTGGGTAGAAGCTCTTTTTCAAAATCTTTTTATCATGATAAGCCTTCATTCGATCTTTGTAGATTTTTGAAGACTCATATGCTTCTAGCCTCTATTCTCCCAGTTTTTCTAGTTGAATCTTTCTCTCCTTGGCTGATGCTTTCGGATCAAAATTGAGCAATTTCATTGCCCAATACGCTTTGTGCTCCAGCTCCACAGGTAAATGACAGCTTTTTCCATAAACTAGTTGATAAGGTGAAAATCCTATTGGGGCTTTAAAAGCTGTTCTATAAGCCCACAGAGACTAATCCTTCCTGCTCTGAGAAACTGTCTTTTCTAAAAAAATTTTGATTTCCCTGTTGGACACTTCCACTTGTCCATTGGCTTATGGATGGTATGGAGAAGTCACTTTATGCCTTACACCATAATATTCTAAACACTTTTGAAGTTGTGTATTGTAAAAGTGGGATCCTCCATCACTTATCAATACTCGGGGAGTACCAAATCTGCTGAAAATATTTTTCTTTAAAAATTTTATGACAGTTTTGGCAGCTACCCTTATACAGGCCATTGCCTCAACCCACTTAGAAACATAGTCCATAACGACTAGAATATACTCATTGGAAAGTGAGACTGGTAAGGGTCCAATAAAATCTATGCCCCAACAGTCAAAGACTTTCACTTCCAAAATGGTTGTTAGTGGCATTTCATTTCTTCTTGTTATACTTCCTGTTCTTTGACACACATCATAATTTTTCACAAACAAATTAGCATCTTTAAATAAAGAGGGCCAGAAAAACCTGATTGAAGGACTTTAGCTGCTGTCCTTTCTCCATTAAAATGGCCTCCATATATTGAACTATAACAATGCCATAGAATATTCCTGGCTTCCTGTTGGGATACACATCTTCTCAATATATTATCAAATCCAAGCTTAAATAAGTATGGATTATCCCATACATATTGTTGTGCATCCTTCAAAAAAAATTTTCTTTGTTGCTAGGTAAAATCTTCTAGAAGTACTCTGGCTGCTTTAAAGTTTGCCATGTCTACAAACCATGGCCTTTCCTGAATCAACAACAATTTTTCATCTGGAAATTCTTCTTGGACTTCAGGTTGCAATGTAGTAACCTCATTGTTGATCAGTCGGGATAGATAATCAGCTATATGATTTTCACTGCCTTTCTTATCACGAATAGTCAAATCAAATTCTTGCAAAAGCAGGATCCATCTTATCAATCTAGGCTTAGAATCTTGTTTGTTTAACAGGTACTTAATTGCAGCATGATCTGTAAAATAAACAACTCTCGAACCAATTAAATAAGATCTAAATTTTTCTAATCCATATACTACTGCTAGTAATTCTTTTTCAGTTGTGGCATAATTAATTTGTGCCTCATTTAAGACTTTACTAGAGTAATATATAGGGTGGAACAATTTAGATTTTCTTTGTCTGAGCACTGCACCTATAGCATAGTCACTTGCGTCACACATTAATTCAAAATCAAGTGACGAGTCAGGGGTAACTATGATAGAAGCAGTGATCAACTTTTGTTTCAACAGTTGAAAAGCTGATAAACAAGCTTCATCAAACTGAAAGGGAATATCTTTTTGTAGCAGATTACTCAAAGGTTTTACAATTTTTGAAAAATCCTTTATAAACCTTCGGTAAAAGCCAGCATGCCCCAGAAAACTCCTAACACCTTTGACATTTATTGGTGGAGGTAATTTTCAATAACTTCCACTTTAGCACGATCCACTTCAATGCCTTTATTTAAGATTGTGTGGCCTAACACAATGCGTTTAGATACCATAAAATGGCATTTTCCAAATTTGGCACTAAGTTAGTCTCTACACATCTTTTAAGGACAGTGTCAAGATTTTCCAAGCATAATTCAAATGATTTACCAAAGACTGAAAAATCATCCATAAAATTTCTATACATTTCTCTACAAGATCAGCAAAGATAGAAAGCATGCACCTTTAAAAAATGGCTAAGGCATTACAAAGTCCGAAAGGTATTTTTCTATAAGCAAAAACACCGTAGGGACAAGTGAATGTTGTTTTTTCTTGGTCTTCTAGTGCTACAGCTATCTGATTATATCCTGAATAACCATCCAGAAAACAATAATATGCTTGTCCAGCCAATCTTTCTAACATCTGGTCCATGAAGGGCAATGGAAAATGATCCTTTCTTGTGGCTTGATTGAGCTTCTTGTAATCTATACACATTCTCCACCCGGTTACCATTCGGGTGGGAATCAGCTCATTATTTTCATTCTTTACCACTGTCATACCACCTTTTTTTGGTATAACCTGTACTGGGCTCACCCAAGCACTATCAGAGATAGGATAAATCATTCCAGCTTCCAACAATTTGATGACTTCCTTTTTAATAACTTCTTTCATGGTTGGATTTAATCTTCTCTGTGGTTGTGCCATAGGTTTGTACTCTTGCTCCATGAAGATGTGGTGCATACAGTATGAAGGGCTAATTCCTTTTAAGTCGCTTAACTTCCACCCAATTGCCTCTTCATTCTTCTTCAGGATCTCAGTCAATTTTTCCTCTTCCTCATTCGACAAGTTGTTACTGATGATTACTGGTTTTTCTCCTTTAGCATCTAAAAAGATATACTTCAAATGTGAAGGCAACTCTTTCAGCTCTAACTTTTGAACTTCAGGAACTTGTTTTTCCGGAAGAGTCTCCATTGTCTCTTCTTTGCTAGTACTTGCTTTGCCTGCATCTAATCTTTGCAAAATCTCCCTCACTTCTTCATCTTCGGAATCATTAAGACTTTCTACAGCTCCAACTAACGCCTTTTCAAGAGAACTTGAATTTTGTACTTTGTTGAACTATCTTTCAATCACTTCCTCTTCCACATTAATTTTGAAACAACATTGTTTATCTGCTGGATATTTCATTGCTTTAAACACATTAAAATTTACTTCTTCATCCTGAACTCGTACTTTCAATTTTCCATCGTCCATTAATGGTCTTTCTAAAATCATTGGTACTTCAGTGTCCTCTTCCATGTCTATTATCACAAAATCCACTGGGAACACAAATTTCTCCACTCTTACCAAAACATCTTCTGCCACACCATATGGAAACTTCATTGATCTGTCAGCTAATTGTAATGTCATTTTTCTTGGCCTTATTTCAAGATCTCTGATCCTTTTAAGCATTGAGAGTGGCATTAAGTTTATACTTGCTCCCAAATCTAGCAATGCTTTCCCCACCGGCATATGACAATTAGTAACAGGAATTGTGAAACTCCCGGATCTTTGGTCTTGGGCGGTAATGCCTTTTGGATAATGGCACTGCATCCAGCTTCCAATTCAACTGTCTCTTCTAAATACCTTCTTTTCTTAGTTAACAAATCCTTCATAAACTTTGCATAGGTTGGCATTTGTTCTATAGCTTCTATAAATGGGACATTAATTTATAGTCTCTTAAAGATGTCCATGAACCTTGCAAATTGTCTCTCCTTATCACGCTTTGAAGGATTCTTTGGGTAAGGCATGCTTTTTAATTGAGGCAACTCTTCATCAACCATGCCTTTGCCCTTTTCAAGCTCACTCTTTTTGTTGTTCTCTTTTTCATTTTCTTTATTTACATTTTCTTTTAGTTCTTTTCACTTTCTTCCATATCTTTTTCTTTCTCTTTTTCTTTTTCTTTTTGACACTCTCTTTCTTTTTCTTTTCTTTCTCTCAAAATCTTTTCTTCTTCTTTTTCTTTTGATCCTAACTCAACTCCAATTTGTCTACCACTCCTTGTTATGACAGCTTTGCAATGCTCCTTTAGATTTGGCTCAGTATTTGCTCTACACTGAGGTCGTTGATTTTTAGCAATCTAGCGGGCCAGTTGTCCCACTTGAGTTTCCAAATTCTTTATCGACGCCTCAGTATTTTTTTGGTTTGTCAAAGAAGCTTACATAAACTTCTCGAAAGTGTCTTCTAATCTTGAAGTCTTCACCATCAAAGAAAGATAATTACTTTCGTATGGTCTATTTAAGGAACTTGGTTCTTGTTCCATCCTTGTCCTTGGTGTTGATTACTCCTCCATCCCTGAAATTGTTGGTTAGGATAATTAGAATTAAAATTGTTTGGCTTACCTTGGTTATTCATGTAGTGGACTGCCTCTTCTTGTGTTCCGCAATAACCATTCAGGTGATCGCCTCCATAAAAATTACATCTTGTAGTTTGCTGCTGTATTGGTTATGAAGAATACAATGAATGCAATTGTTATGGGAGTTTGGCCATTTGTTGAGTTAAAACCTCAATTTGTTGAGTCAAAATTTTGTTTTGGGCCAAAATAGCATCCGAGGTGCTCAAATCTAAAACTCTTTTTCTCTGGACTTATTGATAATCATATTGAGCTATGATTCTTGTCGCTTGATCAACGTCAACTGTCATCATTGTGCCACTAGCTGCAGCATCTAAAATCATCTTTGTATCTGGTTGAAGTCTATTATAAAAGATGTTCAGTTGTGTAATGTCTTCAAAACCATGATTAGGACATTTACGAAGCAATGATTTGAAATGGTCCCATGCTTCACAAAATGGTTCCTCGGCTCCTTGACGGAATGTTGAAATGTCAGATTTAGCTTTTATGAACCTTGATGGAGGAAAGAAACGAGCCAAAAATTTTTCTTCCACATTAGACCAACTAGTCAAACTCTGATTTGGATGTGATTGCAACCACTCCTTAGCTTTACCAGCCAATGAAAATGGGAATAAGCAAAGGTATGCAGATTTCATATCCTTCTGTCCAAAACCCATAGTACCAACTAATTCATAGAATGTTGCCAAATGAGTATATGGTTCTTTATTCGACATTCCAGTGAATTGATGTGCATTGATCAAACTCAGAAAAGCTGGTTTCATCTCCAAAGCTCTTGTTTGTGGCATCACAATACTTGAGAAGTATCGCGGTCCTTGTTGATTTACATAGTCTCCCAAAGTACGCCTTGGTGGTGGTTGATGTTGTCTTTCCTTATTTTCTTTTTCAGATTTTAGAGTTAATATTGGTGATGCAGTTGGAGAAGAAGATTGTCCTTCCTCTTGTTGTTGTTCCTTTGCTTTTTCCTTAATTTTCTTCAAAGTCTTCTCTATTACAAGGTCTAACTCAACCTGTTCTTTGGATCCTTGACTTCTTAATATCATAAGCAAAACTTACAATAAAGAGGTTAACAAAGAAAAAGATATAAAAGCATAAAATTATTCACAACTACTATATTCACAACAGAAATAGTTAAAACCAATTTAAGTTTGATCCGCGGCGGACGACACCAAGAACTTGCTGATTATTTTTTGTGGAATGATGCATAAAATACTCAGATGGTCAGTTTTAATGTGACTTATGGCAAGTGGACCACTGTTGGTGTAGTATATATTCTAAGGAACAAATATCGTTCCCACTATGGATCATTTTAAATCGATTTCAAACTATTAAAACAGATATGGGTTACGGTTTTCATGATGGTGAATTAAAGAAACTATCTAAGAAATGCATGAAAGTAATACAAGTAATATAGTTGAAATAACAGAGTTTAGCAAGTGGGATTTAGATTCACCTTTGTCACCTTCCGATACACAGTCAATATTCATATAAATGACTTTTGCAATATGATTCTTTACGTCAAAATCCAAGTCATTCGTATCGATTCCTCAACTACGAAATTCAAAAGAATAGATTTGATAACGTCAATCCCTTGATCGTTTCAAATCTATTCCAGCATTAAGTACAATTGTTTAGACGTTCACTGCGTTAAATACCATCCCTGGTTATTTACTCACAATAAGCATTTCATTTAGATCCATTTTCGTAAGTTATTTTCCAACAACAAACATAAAGTTATATCAAGAAAATGTTGATCAAGCATATTCAAGCAATGGGTATGAAATGAAAAACCAAGAATCATAAAACAAATTCATCGATTATATGAATACCAAACACATGTTCATCTGGATTGATTGGTTACCTCCAATACCAGTGAGAGAGTTAGCCACTTATAGTAGCCATGTTCATACAACATTAATGTAAGGAAGAAGAGAAACCTAAGCTAAGAACACTCAGTTGAAATCTTGTTTTCGCCTCTCCTTTTTCAGCCCTTTATTATTTTTCCTTTTATAATGCTTCACTTGCTTAAGCGAGTTTCAATCTCGCTCAAGCGAGACGCATTCTTCAGCTTGAAGGAATTTCATGTCCTGCTTTACCTGCATGCTAAACTCGCTCAAGCGAGAACTTTTGCCTGAGCAAGATTCAAGTTGATGATCCCCTGTTTAGCATTCGCTTAAGCCATGATCCATTCGCTGCAGCGATTTTGTTGTATTTTGGTTTTGGATGAATTTCGCTTGAGCGAATATATCTCGCTCAAGCGAATTCATCATTGGAACTTCAATGGATGAATTTCGCTGGGTGTGTTTTACTGGTATGCTTGAGCAAAGCCCATGTCTTTGCTTTCTGGATTAATTTTGCTCAAGCGATACCACTTCGCTTGAGCGACTTCTTCAATGAACCTCACTGGTCCAAATTCACTTAGGCGAATAAGTTACTCGCTTAAGCGATGGATGCCCTGTTATTTTCATCTTTTAATTTCAGTTGGCTATAGCGAATCTATTCGCTCAAGCGAGATAGACCTTCGCTTGAGCGATTTTGATCATCAATGCTTTTAACTTGAAGATTTTTGGTGAAACTCTTTTTTTTCTTTTTCCCTTCTTCTTTCTTCTTCATTTTACCTGAAATTGCATCAAAATTTTGGATTTCGTAATACGTATTAGCCAATCAAACATGTACAATGCTTGGATCCTAAATTATGTTATATTTAGCTTACAAAATGATAAACATTGCACTTTATGTCCAACTTTTGATCAATTTACATCATAAAATCTATGTAATTTGGACATCTATCAAGTATCTTGTTGATCTCCAGACTAGAGACCACCTTGTAAAACCCTCAGTTAACTAGAACAATCCCTTCCACTAGGTTGTTCTACTTAACTGAGAGGTTACTATTTTGATAAAAATGTGGAAGTGTAATTTTTTTTGTTTTATAAATTCAAACCATAAACTGTAACGACACCATAACATCAAACTGGACTACCATAAAACAAATAACTAAAACCAAAGTATCAACATTAAGTACAATAAAGTGTAAAACCAAAATGAGATAGCATCATCTAGTGGTGGGTAATATAATCAGGATATATATACATCAGTACAAAAGACCAACATCATTAGTCCCATCCTACTAGAACTACAGGGGCACGCAAGCTCCCTAGCTATACATACAAATACAATAAACCAAAAGACAACGCATCAATCTCTAGTCATCACTAAGAGGAGAATCTAGATGGTCTGTCCCGAAGATGTCTGGTGACAGAGAGGGAAATCCAGCATCTGGTAGCGGTCCTGAGCTCGATAACGGCTGATCTGGTATGGGTGAAGAAAACTGTCTGTACCTCTCATTGTATGCATCGAAGACCTCTCTCGATAGGTCCCTCATGGCAGGGGACATATCCTAGAAATGCTGACTACCCCCATACATGTAAGTCCTGAATATATGTCTAAGGAATCGGCAAGACTGGTCACAGTGTCTCCTAAAAAGGAAAATATCCATCTGGGTGGTGATGGGAGCCACAGGGGGTACCAAATCCTCCATTATCATATCTGGTATATACATGCCTATGGCTCGGCAGCTAATGCGATCGGGGCAGGAGGAGGTGCTGACGCTACCATTGCATCAAGGAACTCTACAGGTGGAAGCTGAACTGGCAAAGGGGAAGATTTGCCGGGTCGGCCATGGCCACGTCAGCTGGGGAAGGACCTGGCCTTGTCCTTATCTGACTTTGTGTTCCCTCCAGGAGACAAGGGAAAATACACTCGCGTGGGGGATCAGGCTGGACGCACTAGAGGTAGGGGCAATGGATGAAGTGACTCTAGAGTCAATAGTGGCCTGTCGTTTTTCTATCTCCTCTAACTCCGCTGTGTTGGGTAGGAATAGTGGATCTCCGTAACTCTGTATTATACTCTCTATCACTCCTACGTCTTTCTCGTAAGGACGCTCCAGCTCTAGTGGAGGAAGAACATCAACAAGCGGCTGATCATCAGGCAGGTCCTCAGGTCCTTCAGGGATAACTGAAAGACGGGGAGGTCCAAACCCTCTTTCTACAACAACTCTAGCATGCTTACGTTGAGTATGAGAGCAAAGACAGATCGGTGGCCTGTAGTAGGAGTAAGGGTGAGCTTTCTCTTCGAAACAAATTAGGGAATGTCATTACGGACGTCCCCTTACAATCATCAATAAATCATAATCATGATACTCATGCTCAGGGGAAAACTAGTTATTCTAGGTTATCTTATACTTTTCCAACTTTCCTAGCGTTCCCAATACCATACCCCAGTTCCACAACTACTCTCTACTATATTCAAGATAGATTCTATCACAGTAGTTGTGTATCATAGTTACAATGAATTGATGTTATGCAATGCATGAATTCTTTCAATGTATCTCAAATTATCCATTTTTCTTATTAGTCCATATGTATGCATGTGGTACAATTCTCATCTCATCAGTCATACTGATCATCATCATTTTTAGAACCTGCCCTGTACAGGCCGCCCCTGTACATAACATTTTTGAACTAGAGCGGTCGGAGCCCACCAAGTCCTCTTATCTCATATTCGAGTACGATGGACTCATAGGTCCACTCAATATTGGCCATCTCATCATATCAATCATACTAGGTCTTGGCTCTCCACAACCATAGTGACATTCCATCTGGGTCAAAGTACATTAAGGTTGCAACAGACTGTCTGACATTGAGCATGACTCCAAGCCATTGGATGTCGAACCAATGTACTCCCAAGGTTCTCTACGGAGACTGGACACTACTACCCTCCAGCGTACCCTAGTGTATGCTCTAGTTTCTCAATCAATCATTCTTATGTATGATGCATGTTACACACAAGATCTCATTCTTTCTCTTGATCCCCGTCACCGGTAAAGTCCCGTTAATGATTCATTTCCATTCTCAATACCCTTAATTTCATAGATATTATCCAAGTCTAAGGGTAAGTTTTATGGGTTATAGGAATGAGTCTAGGATTATGGTAGTGGGGCTTTTGAAGGTTGGGTATGGTTTTATATATTATCTCATCCATATACATACAATCACATCACTTCTTTGGTGAGTGGGTAATTGAGAATGAAAATGACCCAACATATCATCTCTTTTACACGTCGGGTACGATTCATCACCTTCTCATACTTATCACTTTCCACATCATATACTTCGCTTTTCATTACGGGACTCATTAGTGACGATTACATATTAATTCTTATTTTCTGATGCACCATCAATGTATCATATCATGCAGACATATTTCACAATGTAATCAGACAATGTCAATATCATCACAATTACTTAACATTGAAAATACAGTCAATACATTCTTTACTCGTCTCACCTGATTATTCCACAGGAATTACTTAATCGTCCCTTACTACTCTCCCTTGTCTAATCCGTCCCTCTTTTGTTCAAGCTATGTCTTATGAATTTTATTATTTTCTAAAAGTTGCAGTTGTCTTACCTACACACCTTCTCTTAAACTTACTTGAGTACCTGCTTTTGTTAGGTGATATTTGATCCAAGTTTATTTCTATATATTATTCGAGTGTAAGCTAGTTGTAAAGTAAACATTATTTCTAAATATTTGAAATGATGTTTCAATTATGTGAGCAGGTAACATTCTTACCTTGTTTGTATCTCCTAGTAATGATTTTTATAGGTTTGGTTTGTTATAGTGAATTGTTACTACGCCTAAGTAACATTAATTGCTTAAAGTGTTTATTATCATCAGGTGATAGTAGCCATATTCTAATCTCGTAGACAGCTATTGGTTTATCCTTAAATATACTAACTCGATTCCCCTAAATATCATTTGATCATTTAGGCCCTAGAATTAATGTATTTTATTGAGAAAGTTCATAATTTAGGACTTATATTATTGTTATACCCTTATAGATGTCTTTCTTATTATCTTAGGTAGTAATTACTGGTAAGTTCATTTACCATTAATCTATTTTAACCACAATACCTTTTTGCATTTTAGTATTCCTTTCTTATTAGTAACTTACTAGTAATTAACTTGCTTAATTCTTATACTTACACTTTATCATTTACTTGGTATCTCTAGATTTTTATCTTGATAACTTAACTTTTAATCTAGCTTTAGACCTTATAAGCCATAAGACCTAGCCTTAGTACTACCTAACTTATGAAAGTACCATTATTTAAGGTCATTTGTTCTAGTTCATTTAATTATTAGAATTTTATCTAGTATTATATTTTAACATTTGCTTGATCATTAATTATATTATTATCTACACCCTTAATTTATTTAAACTACCATTACGTCGCTTAATAAGTTAATACTTAATCTGTAAAATTTAGTTTCATTATCTCATTATTTAAAAGAGTCTTAGAATAATCCTTTTGAAAATCCAGTGAAATAAAATAAAGTACCAAAAACATCTTGTTCAGTAAGATTCCTCGAAAAACGTACGTTTCTTGAACGACTCCGGCCATTTAACGATAGACTAAATTTCAAATGACGGGGATTACTAGATAAATTTACAACAAATTACATCATAACACATAAAAATATAAAATTTATTAGTACAACCACATCGAATACTAACCAAGCCCGCCTAACACTAAAATCCATAATTCTTCCGTCTTAACTCCGATTTTGATACAATTTCTTCCGGTTACCCGATCATTGAAGCATGCATTACGAGATTTTATAAAATACTCATTTAAATTTATTTTTATTTTTAATATAACAAAATTGTTATCGGTTACCAAAAATTATATAGTTTAAAATCTGATCGTTGGATCGCATCGAAACTTAAAACTATGATCGTCAGATACTAGATTAAAATAACGGGACAATTCTAAGAAACAATTAACCAAAAAAGAGCTCCCCCTACCTCATGATAGCTCTCAGTTTTTAGGGAGGATAAGAGGAAATCCATCGATACTCCGCTAATCGCTTCCGATCGTCTACCGATGGCCGTCGTTGGTTCCCGATCCCAAAATAATTAACATGCATGGTTACAAAGGGAAAGGACAACCACGGTTTTGGATTCAAATGGAAAAGGTTCCATCATTTAAATTTTAAAACAAAAATAGCATTTGACCATAAGAATTCAAGGACAATGATCAAGAAGAAAAATTACCAAACTTACCTAAGATAGCCTTAGAAGGGCTCACGGTCTTGAAGCTTTAAAATAAGGAGATGAAAGTTTGTTCTTCAAGACCCTTGCATGCAAGAGAATATGAAATTGAAGAGTTGATTGGTGGTGGCTGGCCGTGGTTAGAAAAGAGGAAAGGAAAGGAAGTAGAAAATTTAAAATGGTGAGAGGTGATGGATGAAGAATGGTTATGAATTAGAAGGAATAAGTGTGGCTCATTTTGGGTTATTTTTTTTGGAAGCTTAAGAGAAGGAATTGTTGTTGATTTGATGAAGTAGAAAAGGATTGAAGGGTTTGGTTAATCCCTGGCCGTGAATTAGAAGGAGTGGAGAGAAGTGAAATAAAATTTTTTAAGAGAATATAATAAGTAATTTAAATTAAGAGACATGAATTGTAATTAATGAAGTTGGTTACATGTAGCTGGAATTGGAATTTAAGATGAAGGGAATTTGGTTTTGGTTCCTGGCTGTGAATAGAACAAGAAGTAGAGTGGGATTTGCTTAGGAGAATATAATGAGTGCGTGCATTAAAAGAAGTGACATGCATTAAATGAAATTTGTTGAATGCAGCTGTGTGATGAGGTGGGAACTGTGAGAGAGGTGGACTCTCCTGGGGCTGACACCTACCCTAAGAGGTGGCTGGTGGTGGTGGTTGACTGAAACCGGTGGCTGAAAAATTTATTTGTTACCTGATGGTTTTAGGTGTGCAAGATTTTTAGGAACCAAAAATTAGAGACGTTAAAAATAAATACATGATAATTTGTAAAGGCAGAATCTCAAAAATTACCTAACACAAAACTTGTAGATCTTATTTTTCCCTTTGATTTGATATATCATTTGCAATAAGTTAATATCAGTAGACCGAGATATGCTCAAAACAAGACAAGATGCTCCAATCATTCCTGAATCAGGTAGGGCTGTAAAGATAAATTTGTAGTTATTTTTCCTTTAAGAATTAGTCTTTGTGCCCTTCATAAGACTTGTTGATTTCCTTAATATGGATCCGCAGCAAAAAGAACAAAGTGATTCTAATAGTGAAAGAGGGTGATATGCCTATTTTTCTAAAACAAGTCAGCATGGTGATGTAATGAACAGATGTCCTTAAAGATCTTCAAAACTGTACCAATTTGGGAAGGTCTGGCTCTCGATGTCTTTACAAAAAATATAGATGATTTTGTTACGGAGATTGTGGAACTAGGTTTGCACGAATCGAAGGTATGACATATGCACTTAGCCATAGAGGCATGGCATTTGAGTTGGAGATGGCCAAGAAAATGGTAACTTGTTGGGAGTGTGGATTGAGAGATGAAACTCCACTTATTGGTGGAGACTAACTAATTATGTTATCATTGTTAGTGTTGTATTTGATGTTGCTTATGGACTTTGACAATAAAGGTGATAGTGATATGATCTAGGGACATGATTCTATTTGGTAGTATCAATGTTATTAGAGCTTGATTATATACATATATGTGTGTTTAATGGAAATTGATATGAATTGTGACATTGACGTTGGATTGAAACTCCTTGATAGGAGAATATGGTTGGTTGTATTCACATAACTATATTATCACAATTTTATTTGATTGTTCATCACTGAGAAAGTATGCTCACTCTCCATGTTGTCTATTTTTAGCTTTTGAGTTATAGGGCATGACCATGGAGTGATGCTTTTTGGAAGAGATATGGTATAATGTGAAGAAAAAGTTGACTTGATACCTTGGTCGGCAAGCTTTTGGATTGAATGACTTGCACATAATTCTTTTGAACTTATTGTATATGGCATTTGTTTTGTATAGCTATACTATTGTTTAATGCCTTATAAGTACGATGGTGATTGGATATTGATGATTTGATAATTTATTAATGAGGGCATAGTCTCTCAATAATTTTAATTGTACTCAATAGTTTAGGTTTATTTTTGGGTCACTTTTGGGCCTTTGTATATGTTTTGGGCCTTGTATTTGGCCATTTTATGTAGATTGGTTGCTTTTGGGTCTAAGGAAGAGTGGGAAGCCTAAGTTTCCTAGCTTGGCCACCATTCCATCTTGCCTATATAAGGCTTGCTTCTCCTTTATATTTAAAACCATTAATTTTGAAATTGAGATGAATACATTTCGAGTGTTTTGTAAGTAGTGAGATATTCTCCTCTCTTTTTGGCTAGACAAACTTTTAACCTTCTTCAAACTCTTATCACTAAGTGACCATCCCTAGAGTGGCGAGCTAGAGACTTATCCAAGTTCCTTGGTGATGTCTCCTTCGTCATTTTCCATCCATTCCATAACCCTTTCAACCTTTCCTCCATAATTCCCTTCCAATTCCTTATAAATAGGCTTTAGTATTTGCATTTCCATTAGAATAGCATTTCAGTCTCCTATTCAAGTTCTCAATTCCAAATTCCATTTTTTGCATCTCCCATGGTTTCTTTGCTCAAGAATTGAAGAGAAGAAAGAAGGCTAGATCCTAATTCCTTTCAAGTTGAAGAAAGACCTTCATCAAGTGGTATCAAAAGTCAAGGTTCCATCTTTCTTTGCTTTTTTCTTCATCTTTCAAACTTTGTTCTTGAGTTTTGGTGGCTGAAATTATCAGATTTTAAGTCTTGTTCAATAATTTCTAGAGTCTTTTGTTGAAAAAGTTCATAAAAATCCTAAAAAGTTTCATGATATTGTGTTTTCTTTAGTTTTCTTTGATTGAATTCATGCATATTGTTGAGTTTTTAATCTTTTCCAATTCTGAAATTTTTTTGTATGTTCTTAGTTTCTATGTTCTTGCACTATTAAATTTAGCTTTAGTTTGATTAAAATCAAAAATCAAGCCTTGTAATTGATAGAGCCAAGTTAAGGTGTTAAAATGGTGCATCTTGGAACCTTTCATTGTATCTAGAATGTTGATTGAGATTTTGTGAGTAAAGTGTGTTGATCTTGTGTCATTATTTGCATCATTTAATTGGCATAAAAAAAGGTTCCATGTCTATTGTTTGATTACCTTACCTTTAGGTAATCATAACTCAAGCTTAATTTACGATTATGTAGTTTCAATTCTGTAGAAATTATACTTCTAGGTTAATTTTATTTTTGTCAAGCAATATAGGGGTATTGTGAATCTATTGTGGCGTATTGATTTACATTTTAATTGTCCAGCTTTTAAATTTTGCCTTTTGTTTCTTTAATCTATGCGGAAGCAAAAGCATAATTGGTAAATGTAATTGACGTAACAGTGCAAATATTTGGTAATTTTGTTTCGGTCTTGGTATTGCGAATTGGTTGTACACGCTGAATTTGGAACCTTGATCATGTGGTCTTGACGTGATAATTCACGTAATTGTGTAGTTGAATTTTTGTGTTCATTCGGCATTGACATGTTTTTGTTCATAATATTATATCAAATAGGGGGAGAATTAATAATTACATTTTAATGATTCCAAAAATATTTTTCAAAAGATTAATAAGATAAGAATCTCAAATCAGCACTCTCGTAACCGATTAAGCTAATCGATTAGGCACAAGGAAGCCTAAGAGATAAATTTTGAAATTATTTGAAAAAGAAGTAATCAGTTAAGGTAATCGATTAAATAGGAGGTAATCGAATAAGGTAATTGATTAAGATGAATCTGGACTAGTTTTAATTAAAATAGAATATTGCTAATCGATTAAGGAAATTGATTAAGGATGAACCTGGATGTGTTTTAATTAAAACAGAGTATTACTAATCGATTAAGGTAATCGATTAAGATGAATCTGGATGTGTTTTAAATGAAACGGAATGTTGCTAACCGATTAAGCTAATCGATTACTCTATGAATTTTGAATGATTCTCAGCTTTGCTAAACTTAAGGGATATTTTCAAGGGAATCAATTTTAAAAATCCTCATATTACAACGGCTAGTTATCTCTTGAAACACTATAAATAGAGGCCTAAGTCTTCATTGAAAAACACAACATATGCATTGAACTTTCTTATTCTTTCTCTCACTTTTTCAAGAAGCAAAGCTTGGTAAAATTTTTCTGTGCTTTTAATGTTCATATTTTGCTCTAGAAGAGAGCTACATTCTTATGAGTTAAGGTAATTCTTTTTGTGCTTTGATTTTAGAATTTGCTCTATCAAAAGAGAGCTATCATTTTTGATCAACTTTTCTATGATTACATTTTTTAAATCTGCTCTACCAAAAGGAGAGCTACATCCTTTGAGTTAATCATATTGTATTTACGCTTTAAATTTTCTATTCTACTCTATCAAGAGAGTTTTTCTTAGTACTTTAAATTTGTAATATATGCTCTATAAAGAAAGCTACATTTTGTGATCACTATCACATGTTTTTCTTCTCTTATCTTGTTTTATATATTCATTATAAGAAGAGTGAAAAGGTTTTATGTTTTACTCATTCACAAATTGGGTTGTAGCTTTTAGGGTTGTTGTTGGGTGAGAATTGTGAGAAGGATAAAAGAGTGAGGGATAAAGTTCTTGGTAGGGAAATCAAGAGACTATTATTGGCTCATCTTGTAAATATCAAATTCTTATTAGTGGAAAATCTCAAGTAAGTTTACTTAGGGCCTAGACGTAGGGGATCCGAACTAGGATAAAAATTTGAGTATGTCATTATCTCTTTTCCCTAACTCTATTTAATTTTAAGTCATTTACTTATTTACTTTACTTAATTTCTTAAATTGCTATTACTTGTTTATTAATAGACTAATTTCTTCTTTTCTCTAAGTAAAGCAAAGTAAAAGTGAAATAAAGTTATTACAAGGTGATTCCTTTTAAAACTCAATTCACCCCCTCTTGAGTTATTGAGGCCACTTGGTTAACAAGTGGTATCAGGGCTTGACCCTTGCTACAAGGCTTAACAGCTGTAGGAGGTAAAAATGGCCTCAAGCAATCTCTTTCCCGAGGGTGGTGCTACCAATAGGTATCCCGCTTTTAACGGTGAAGGATATGCCTGTTGGAAAGAAAGGATGAAAATTTTCATCCAATTCTATGATCTTAAGGTATGGAATGCTATTCAATTTGGTCCTTTTATTATTAAATATATTGTTGATAATATAGAATGTGCTAAGCCTGTGGATTTGTGGACCAATGAGGAGGAGAAAAAGGTACAATTTAATCTTAAAACAAAAAATCTTATTACTCTAGCATTGGGTCCTGATGAATTTTTTAGAGTTATCATTTATGATACTGCTAAAGAAATGTGGGAAACTTTTGAAACAATTCATGAAGGTACTAATGATGTTAAAATTGCAAAAATTGGTACACTTACTAGTCAATATAAGGTTTTCAAAATGAGCCCGTAAGAAAGTATTATGGATATGCAAAAATGATTTACTCTTATTATAAATCACTAACTCACCTTGGGCAAAACTTACAGCAACAAGGAACTAATTCAAAAGGTGTTGAAAAGTTTGACTAGGGAATGGCAACCAATGGTAACCGTATTGAACCAAATGACAAACTCTACACCATGTCCCTTGCCACACTATTTGGTAAGCTTCAAGAACATGAACAAGAGCTCAAAGATTTAAAAGTAACCAAGGAAGAAGAAGAAAAGAAGTTCACTAGAAAGAAGAGCATTGCTCTTAAGGCTGCATCAATAGAAGATAAAGAAGAATTCGAGAATGAAGAACTTGATGATGTAGAGTTTGGTCTACTTGTCAAAAAATTTAGAAGATCCATGAAGAAGAAAGGCTTCCATGGAAGAAATCCAAACCAATGTAAGAAGTCATTTAAAGATTACATTAATTCCCCTACTTGTTTTGAATATGGCAAAATAGGTCACTTCAAGGTTGATTTTCCAAACCTCAAGAAAAAGAATAAGGAAAACGAAGAACATACATAGCTTAGGAAGAAAATGATAAAGACTCATCCAAAGAATCGGAGGAAAAAGTTGCCAACCTTTTCCTTATGACAAAGCACTTCAAAAATGATGAGGTATGCTTTAAAGTGGCAAATTCCAATTGGTATCTAGATAGCAGATATTTAAAACATATGACGGGTGATATGTCAAAGTTCTCAACATTTACTTTAAAGAACAAAGGGAATGTTACATATGGAGACAACACAAAGGGAAGGATATTTGGACATGGAAATGTAAGTACAAATTCCTCTCCTATAATCAATGATGTGTTATATGTTTAGGGATTAAAACACAACTTGTTAAGTATAAGTCAATTATGTGATAAAGGATTCGTTATAACTTTTAACTCAAATTCTTGCATGATTGAAAATGAAGAAAATAAAGTCAAATTCATTGGTCAAAGAATATATAATATTTATATGATTAACCTAGATAGCTTTCCCTCAAATAATGCACAATGCTTGATTTCTAGAAAAGATGAATCATTTCTATGGCATAGGAAAATAGGCCATATTCACATAGATCACTTAAACAAACTGATTTCAAAAGACTTACTGATAGGATTGCCCAAAATGAAATTTGAAAATAAATTGTGATGCTTGCCATAAGGGAAAGCAAGTAAAGGCCTCCTTTAAATCTAAAAACATTGTTTCAACAAATAGGCCTTTACAACTTTTGCATATGGATCTTTTTGGACCATTACAAATTAGAAGTTTTGGTGGCAATTACTATGCTCTTGTGATTGTGGATGATTTCTCTAGATTCACATGGAATTTATTCATATCTAATAAAAGTGAAGTATTTAAAAAGATAATAAAGGTTGTGTTAGAGTATGCACTATAAAATTTATATTTTTTCATTTGTATCATTTTTCTGCTTATCAATAAAATAAGTATTTCAGTTTAAAATTATTTTAAAACGTATTTATCCTTGGAGTAATATGTCATATGAAAGTTATTCCTAAAATGTCCCTAGTCAAGTATTTACATGGGGACATGTAAATACATTGAGACTAGTGTGTGAGTGTACTAATGACCTGATCTCACAGATCATAGATATAGATGATATCAAGTCTTCACACGGGTATACATTAAGAGTAATGATATACTGGATAGACCCACCATGAGAACGTTGCATGGATCGTTACATGAATGTCATAAACGATTCTCAATGTCATAATGGTATATGTAATCCTTCGACCTGAAGTCACTACAATTCCTACATGAGGAGTTTATTGTTTTAATACAATTAAACATCTTCTGTAACAAGAGGACTATAAAGGTTATGATTAGGCAATGAACAAATTATACAGAGGGATATGAGTGATGTAGATAGGATTTGTCTCTCCTATATGACAGGAGTGATATCTATAGGCCACTTGATGGAGTAAGACTAAGAAAACACATGGCCATGCTAGACATAATAAATATTAGATATTTATTCGGATCAAGTCTACTCTGGTATCAAGTAAAATGAATTGGGCCGTACAAGGATGACGCGACCATGCCTTGGGCCCAATTAGGATATCGTGACAAAAGGAACAAACATATTAAATAATTATCACTTATAGGTTATATTGATATTAAATAATATTCAGACATAATGATGCATTGCTAGATGCCGCTCTTATTTTATATGAATAATAAAATAATTTATTATTAATATGACCGGGTATTTTACCTATAGGGTCACACACATAGAGTAAGTCCATTAGAAAATGTTTTGTTTTATTTTAGTTGGACTAAAATAAAGCTATTGGGCCTAACTCATTTAGAATGAGTAAGGAGCCCACTATTTAGAGAGAACAAATTAGGTTAAACCTAAGCCTATAAATAGAGCATAAGATGCTCATAGGCGGTTCACTAAAGTTAGACACAAATTCGCAAAAGTTGCAAGAGCTACACGCCGTCAAACTAGCAGTTGGCAAGTGTTGTGATTCTGGTGGAAGTGCTCGTGTGGACTCCTAAAGGATGAGGCTACGACTGCTTCGGTGTTCTTCAAGAGGTAATCCAAAATAATTTTTTTTTGTGTTTGTTTTGTGCTTTGAAACACGGCACTTTGCAAATCCTATGGAATCCCTGTATTTTTGTTGCTTATGTTCTAGGGATTCCCTAATAGTGGTATTAGAGCCAGGTTGCAAAAATCATGTTTTGGGCATTTGTTTGTGTTTTATGATGATATGTTTTCGTTTGCAAGAGCTTTTAGAAAATATGATTTGCGAAATCGTTTCTTGTTTAAAGCTTTGCATTTTTGTTTTGCGAAAATGTTTTGTGAAACTAGGATTCGAAAATGAACAAGCATGATTATGTTGCTATTTTGAGTTATCGCATATGATGCATATTATTACAATGATTAATCATGTATATGGTATGACCTCTGTTTTGGCATGATACATATAATTTTGAGTTATTCTTTGTAAATTGTATATGATGCATGTTATAGAGTTTCTCAATTTTAGTATGTATGTTGTTGCCGTTTAAATTTGTATGATGTATGAGTTTATGCAATTTTCATATTTGATATGTGTTTTACTCATATGATAGTCATCGTACAAATTATGAATCAATTGAGTTGATCTTCGAACATGAATGGCTAAGGAAGGTAAATGTCACCATTGTGGACAAAAGGGACACTGGAAGAGAAACTATCCAAAGTACCTAGAAGAGCTTAAGAAGAAGGGCAGTGAGACTTCCACTTCAGGTATTTTTGTTATAGAAATTAACATGTCAACTTCAACATCATGGGTATTAGATACTGGATGTGGATCTCACATTTGTCTTAATGTGCAGGATCTAAGAAGGAGTAGGCAGTTGATGAAGGGTGAGGTAGACCTACGCGTTGGAAATGGAACAAGAGTTGCTGCATTAGCTGTAGGGACTTATTTTTTATCCTTGCCCTCAGGGTTAGTCCTTGAATTGGACAATTGTTATTTTGTTCCGGCAATAAGGAGAAACATTATTTCTGTTTTTTGTCTTGATAAGAAAGGGTTTTCCTTTATAATAAAGAACAATAGTTGTTCTATTTATTTAAATGACATGTTTTATTGTTGTGCAAATTTGAGTAATGGACTTTATGTTCTAGATCTCGAAACCCCTATCTATAACATAAATACTAAAAGGGTTAAAACAAATAATTTAAACCCAACTTATCTTTGGCATTGTCACCTAGGACATATAAATGAGAAACGCATTTCTAAACTCCATCAAGATGGATATTTAGAATCTTTTGATTTTGAATCAACAAATATATGCGAATCTTGTTTATTAGGGAAGATGACTAAGACGCCATTTACCGGAAAAAGTGAAAGGGCGAGTGATCTTCTTGGCTTGATACATAGTGATGTATGTGGGCCCATAGGGACAATGGCTAGGGGAGGTTTTAGTTACTTCATCACTTTTACTGATGATTTCAGTAGATATGGATTTGTGTTTCTCATGAAACATAAATTAGAATCCTTTGAAATGTTCAAGGAGTTTAAACATGAAGTAGAGAACTAACTTGGCAAGACAATTAAAGCACTTCGATCCGATCAAGGTGGTGAATATTTGAGCGTAGATTTTGATGAATATCTTAAAGAGTGTTGGATTATATCTCAACTTACTCCCCCTAGAACACCAGAATGGAATAAGGTTTCTGAGCGGAGAAATAGAACCTTGTTGGACATGGTTCGATCAATGATGAGTCAAACTGACCTTCCTAACTCATTCTGGGGACATGCTTTGTTGACAGCAACTTTCACACTTAATCATGTTCCATCAAAGGCTGTTATAAAGACACCATATGAGATATGGACTGGGAAACGACCTAGTATGTCTTTTCTTAAGATTTGGGGCTATGAAGCTTATGTTAAGCGTCAAAGTTCTAATAAACTCCCGCCCAAGTCAGATAAATGTTTTTTTGTGGGATACCCAAAAGAAACTAAGGGTTATTATTTTTACAATCCTACCGAGGGCAAAGTGTTTGTTGCTCGGAATGCTGTATTCTTAGAAAGGGAATTCATCTCTACAAGAATCAGTGGGAGGAAAGTAGAACTTGAAGAAATTCAAGACTCACAAGGCATTGAAGAGCCAATGGTGGAAATGGAGCAGGACCCACAAAATGTTGTGATAACACCAGCTCCAGTAGCACAAGACTTGCGTAGATCAGGTAGAATACATCAACAACCTAAAAGATATGGATTTCTTATAACTTAGGAAGGAGATGTATTCCTAATGGATCAAAATGAGCCAACATCTTATGAAGAGGCCATTGCAAGTTCAGAATCTGAGAAATGGCTAGAAGCCATGGAATCTGAAATGGACTCCATGTACACTAATCAAGTTTGGAACTTGGTTGATGCACCTGAAGGGGTAAAACCTATAGGATGCAAGTGGGTTTTTAAAAAGAAAACTGACATGGATGGTAATATAAGTACCTTTAAAGCAAGTTTGGTGGCTAAAGGTTTCAAGCAAATACATGGTATAGACTATGATGAAACTTTTTCCCCAGTTGCTATGCTAAAGTCTGTTCGGATTCTGCTTGCTATTGCTGCATACCATGATTATGAGATATGGCAAATGGATGTCAAGACTACTTTCCTTAATGGAAATCTTCTTGAGGAAGTGTACATGACACAACCCGAAGGCTTTGTTAAGCCTGAAGCATCCAGGAAGGTGTGTAAACTACAACGTTCCATATATGGACTTAAGCAAGCTTCCAGAAGCTGGAATCTTCATTTTGATGAAGCTGTTAAATAATTTGGCTTTACTAAAAATGAGGATGAACCTTGTGTCTACAAGAAGGTTAGTGACTGCATAATTGTTTTTCTGGTCCTGTATGTTGATGACATACTACTTATTGGAAATGACGTTCCTACTCTTCAGTCAGTGAAGAGTTGGTTGGGAAGCTGTTTTTCTATGAAAGACTTAGGTGAAGCAACCTACGTGTTGGGAATTAAGATCTATAGAGATAGATCAAGAAAACTTCTTGGCCTAAGTCAGAATACATACATAGACAAAGTGTTAAAAAGGTTTAACATGCAAGATTCCAAGAAAGGAACTTTGCCTATGGCTCATGGCATAAGCTTATCAAAAGCTCAATCTCCTTCCACTAAAGAAGAGAGAGAACAGATGAATAAGATTCCATATGCATCTGCTATTGGATCAATCATGTATGCCATGATATGTACCCGACCAGATGTCTCGTACGCTTTAAGCATGACAAGCAAATACCAGTTTGATCCCGGTGACAGTCACTGGACTGTTGTCAAAAATATCCTGAAGTACTTAAGAAAAACTAAGGATTCATTCTTGATATATAGAGGGGAAGAAAAGCTCATTGTAAAAGGTTACACTGATGCTAGCTTCCAAACTGATAAGGATGACTCAAGATCGCAATCTGGGTATGTGTTTTGTCTAAATGGCGGCGCTGTAAGCTGGAAGAGTTCAAAGCAAGAGACAGTTGCTAATTCTACGACAAACTCTGAGTATATTGCTGCCTCAAATGCTGCAAAAAAGGCAGTATGGATCAAGAAGTTCATAACAGAACTTGGGATTGTTCCTAGCATTGTGGACCCTATAAGTCTCTACTATGATAATAGTGGAGCAATCGCACAAGCTAAGGAACCTAGATCACATCAACGATCCAAGCATATACTTAGGTGATTTCATCTCATTCAAGAGATTCTTGACCGAGAAGATGTAAAAATATGTAAGGTGCATACTGATGAGAACATTGCTGACCCACTCACAAAACCTCTTACACAACAAAAACATGAGGGGCACACTAGATCATTAGGCACTAGGCAAATGTCTGATTGGCTCTAGTGCAAGTGGTAGATTGTTAGTGTATGCACTATGAGCTTTATGTTTTTTCATTTGTATCTGTCGCAACCTGGATCGCGGTGGCGCGGCGAGAAAGAAAAAACTGTGTATGAAACAGGGAGTCGCCACCAACGTTTTTATCCATAGGAAAAACATTGGAACAAAACTAAGTTCAGTAAGGCACTGGTTTAAAAAATGAGATTCAAGTTCGGGAGTCGGTTACGAGTAGGGAAGGTATTAGCACCCTACATCGCCTGTCAAAAACAATACCAAGATTGAAAGTGCAATATAAATAGCCTTAAATAAAACATGGTTTCTTCTTTTTTTATATTTTTATCTAAAAACGACGGAATGGAGTAAGAGAACTGTACAAACATAGAACGTCAAAGCGAGGTCAACGGGACGTTTCATCCGAATTAAACTCGACTTCGATATGAGACAGAAAGGGAGGAAGAGAATGCTAATAAGACGTCACGCCTAAATTAGACATCCTCGAATAAAAAAGGGACAGGGATAGGAAAGAGATAAGCAGGACGTCTAGTCCTAAGTATCCCTTCCCTATGAATTGTGGCAAGGCTTGAACAAAAACTAGGGGGAAATCAACAAGACGTCACGTCTAAATTGATTTTCACGGAAGCGGCAAAAAAAGAACATTTATGAAAAAAACACGAAAGTGAGGAAATAAATCAGTAAAAAGAAACAAGAAAGATGGGCCCGACAGGAGTTGAGGTCCTGCTCCTACGTATTCTTGAATTATCAAGAAATCAGGGTTACGTAGTTCTGAGTGTTTTTCTTTTAGGAAAAGATTGGGAAAATGTTGATGGGTATCATTTTGGTGAGGAATCCATCAAGACGAAGTTCTTCGCACGTGTATGGGTCCTATAGAGGTTGTGTAGACGAAAGTATTTTTCGTACGACACTAACTAAAAATGATTTTTTTTCTTTTTTTTTGATTTTATTTAGATTTGAAAGAAAACACAGGAAACATCCATTTCCCTTTATTATTATTATTTTTTTATTTTTTTTAAACTACGAAGCAAAAGAGGGAGGGTAACAGAAGCTACAAGAAAGAAAGAGAAACAGTGAATTCGGAAAAGAGAGGGAAAAATGAGCGAAAACCGAGTGGGAGAAGAGAAAACCGAGTGAGAAAAAGGGAAAACCGAGTAAAAATGGAAAAAACCGAGTGAAAAAATAGAATACCGAGTGAAAAATTAAATACCGAGTGAAAAGTGGAATACCGAGTGATGGAGTAAGGGACTGCAGAGTAGGTCAGAAACTGACAGAAGGTGGAAGAGACCGACCGAGTGAGAAAGGGACCGACCGAGGGAGAAAGGCAGTGGGGGGTTGAGAGGAGTTTTAAGGTATTTAGAGGGAAAGAGAAGGGTGTTGGACGGTGTGGAATTGGTGCAGGGTCTGGATGGTGTAAGGATTTGGGAGACGTTGGGACGGTATGGAGTTGGTATAGGGTCTGGACGGTGTAAGGATTTGGGAAATGTTGGGACGGTGTAAAGGACTTAGGAGGTGTTGGAACGGTGTGGTGGATTTAGGAGGTGGATTGGAACAGAATCGGTGTGGTGGATTTAGGAGAACGGTGCGGAGAGGGACAGTGTGGGTGAGAGGGGACGGTGTTGAGAAGGACGGTTGGGTGGTGGAGCTGTACGGTGTAGGGAGAAAGAGGACGGAGGTGAAATCAGGCAGAGTTTTCTTGTAGGGAGAGAAAATCCAACCCCTTGAGCCTCTTCAGCTGGGGTATTTATAGGGGTTGACGACATAGGCTGAGTGTCTGGGACAACTCAATTTCTATTCAGTGGAGGCAGCCTGGCCACTAACCGATAGTGGGGGGACAGCGGCTGGTGGGGAATTTTTAATTTCTCCACTTCCGCCCCCTGTCTGCCACTTTTAGAAAGTGCGATTCCAGGTCAGTGTGCATAAACATCCGGGCTCATCCCTCCATTGTCAGGTTTGTGACATCGGCCATTAAAGACCGGTTAGATGGAATTCCAATAACTGGTCCGATGTGATCTCTTTGGAACCTAGACCGGTGTCACATTTACACTAGTCGGACCTTTTCAATGTTTGGGTACCATGGGATCGGTGTTCTTCCCCGTGGCCCGGATCCACTGCCTCAGTCAGCATCCATCCTTAGTGGGAGATAATCCGAGTGGAAAAAGTGTAAAAGACCGAGTGAGGTATTCAATCGGAACCAATTGAAACATACATTCGGAACTGATTGAAAAGTGATTGGGAACCGATTGAAAGGTGAGTGATTCACTCGGAACTGATTGAAGAGTGATTCGGAACCGATTGAAAGATGAGTGATTCACTCGGAACTGATGGAAGAGTGATTCGGAACCGATTGAAAGGTGAGTGATTCACTCGGAACTGATTGAAGAGTGATTCGGAACCGATTGAAAGGTGAGTGATTCACTTGGACCTGATTGAAGAGTGATTGGGAACCAATTGAAAGGTGAGTGATTCACTCGGAACTGATGGAAGAGTGATTGGGAACTATTTGAAAGGTGAGTGATTCACTCGGAACTGATTGAAGAGTGATTCGGAACCGATTGAAATGTGAGTGAGTATGAACCGATTGAAACGTGAGTGATTCACTCGGAACTGATTGAAGAGTGATTGGGAACTGTTTGAAAGGTGAGTGATTCACTCGGAACTGATTGAAGAGTGATTCGAAACCGTTTGAAAGGTGAGTGATTCACTCGGAACTGATTGAAGAGTGATTCAGAACCGATTGAAAGGTGAGTGTGTCTGAACCGATTGAAACGTGAGTAATTCACTCAGAACTGATTGAAAACCTGCTACTATCACATGTGATCTACTCAGGATTAGTAAGTTTTTATTCAAATGGTTCAATCGGCATCCTCAAAAGGTTTCACTCGGCTATGTTTCTGGAATTGAACCACTCGGAGAAAACTTGCTCGGATTTGTTGCTTGGGAGTAATTCAGTCGACCCTTCCTTCACTCCTTGAAGTGATCCACCCGGACACATTCACTCGGGAGTCTGACTTGCTTTTCACTCAGAAATTTAGAATTTGAGAGAGTCTGCCCAGATATTCATTCTCAGCCTTTCTGCACTTGGAATCAGTCCACTCGAGATTATCTCACTCGGAGAAAACCTTCCCTCGGACTCAACTTACTCAGAAATGTTTGAAAGGTGTCTCACTCGGTGCTAACTGAAGAATGGTCCCTATTCACACTTGAGCGTGTTAAACGTCGCTCGGGCGAACACATTCCAGCAGCTAATATTATGCCTCTTGCTTGAGCGAGACCCCTTCGATTAAGCGAGATTATGGCCTCCAATGTTCTCGCTCGAGCATAGCCAGAGCCGCTTGAGCGAAAGACCTTTGTTTAATCGAACTTGCTTCACTCGGCATTACTTTGTCTGGAAATGGCACTGCTTGTAGCATTCAATCGGAATTGGCTAGGTGATTCACTTGGAGATTGTTTGCTCAGAAGTGGAATTGCCTGATGCATTTAAATGGAGTTTATTCAATTGGAATTGCTTTACTTAGAAGTAATTCAATCAGAACGGCTTCAATCGGCAATTATCCATTCGGATGTACTTATTCAGGAGTCGGTCTCGGAACGGTTTCAATCAGAATTTGGAACTTTTGAGAGAGTTTACTCAGAGCCTTTTCTCTGTTCAGAGGCAACTTCCTTTGAAGCAGCTCACTCGGGAATGACTCGATCGGAGACATTCTACTCGGAAATTATCAATCGGTCCCATGGAACTTGACTCAAAGCCTTCTTTAAGTTTGAAAGTAACTCCCACACTTGAAGTCCACTCAGAAACTTGTCATTCTGAGACATCCCACTCGAAAACTGCACTCGGACATGGCTGACTAGTATTTTCACTCGGAAACAACCCTTTTCACTCAGAAATAACCATTTTCACTCGGAAATAGCCATTTTCACTCAGAAATAGCCATTTTTTCATTCAGAAATATTATAGCCAGAAGGATTAGTTAAAATTGAAGCTCAGTCCTTTCTCCGAGATGCTTTCCACTTGTGTCGGACCGAAAGAGGTGTTCATAGATGCCCCTCTTTACTTCTTTTTCACAAAAGAAACACGAAGCTTCTGTGTTTCTAAAGCGAAAAGGAAGTAAAGATATGAACACCGATGTAGGGGCCAAGTGGGACCTCTTGATCGGTATGGCGTCTGACGGTGCTGGCAATCACGAGTTGTTGTGACCTTTTCCTCTTTTCCACATCTGTCTCTCTTTTTTTCTCTTTTTTTTTATTTTTTTTTGTTTTTGTTTTTTTTGTTTTTGTTTTTGTTTTTTTGTTTTTGTTTTTGTTTTTGTTTTTGTTTTTTTTTTTTTTGTTTTTTTTTTCAAGTTCTGAATGAACCGGGAAAAATTCTTTCAGTTAACAGGAGGTGAGAAGATCGGGATCGACCCCCGGTAGACTGGAAGGTAAAGGGTACCTGCATAGGCGACTGGAAAATAAAGGGTGCCTGAATAGGCGACTTGAAAGTAAAGGGTGCCTGAATAGGCGACTTGAAAGTAAAGGGTGCCTGAATAGGCGAATGGAAACTAAAGGGTGCCTGAATAGGTGAATGGAAAGCAAAAGGTGCCTGAATAGGTGACTAGAAAGTAAAGGGTGCCTGAATAGGCGAATGGAAAGTAAAGGGTGCCTGAATAGGCGAATGGAAATTAAAGGGGTGCCTGAATAGGCGAACGGAAAGTAAAGGGTGCCTGAATAGGCGAATGGAAAGTAAAGGGTGCCTGAATAGGTGAATGAAAAGTAAAGGGTGCCTGAATAGGCGACTGGAAAGTAAAGGGTGCCTGAATAGGTGAATGAAAAGTAAAGGGTGCCTGAATAGGCGAATGGAAAGTAAAGGGTGCCTGAATAGGCGAATGGAAAGTAAAGGGTGCCTGAATAGGCGACTGGAAAGTAAAGGGTGCCTGAATAGGCGAATGAAAAGTAAAGGGTGCCTGAATAGGCGAATGAAAAGTAAAGGGTGCCTGACTAGGCGACTGGAAAGTAAAGGGTGCCTGAATAGGCGAATGAAAAGTAAAGGGTGCCTGAATAGGCGACTGGAAAGTAAAGGGTGCCTGAATAGGCGAATGGAAATTAAAGGGTGCCTGAATAGGCGAACGGAAAGTAAAGGATGCCTGAATAGGCGAATGGAAATGCAGAGATTGAAGGAGCTAACAGGACGTCTCGTCCAAATTAACTCACTGGACTTAAAGGCTCTTGGCGATGCCCCAGTTTGACATAACTGAAGGATCTTGGGGAATTGCCCCTTGTCTGGAATAGAAAAAACCTGGGGAGATGCCCCAGTTTGACATGATTTGAAGGAGTCTTTGAGGAATGACTCCTTGAATGAACAGAAAAAACCTGGGGAGATACCCCAGTTTGACATTATCTGAAGGAGTCTTTGAAGAATGGGTCCTTGAATGAAAGAGAGTGAACCTGGGGTGATGCCCCAGTTTGACATATTTTGAAGGAACCTTGGGGAATTGCCCCCCTTGACTGAATAGATCTGGGGTGATGCCCTAGTTTGAGATGGTCTGAAGGAGCCTTGGGGAACTGCCCCTTTGGTGGAAAGAGAATAGACCAAGGGTGATGCCCCGGTTTGACATGATTTGAAGGTTGTTGGGGAACTACCCCTTGGATGAACAAAAGAAATCTGGGGAGATGCCCCAGTTTGAGTTGTTTAGGAAATGTATTTCTACTAGGGAAGGATTGATGGTTCGGGGTACTGCCTCTTTGGGTGAAAGAGAATAAACCTGGGGTGATGCCCCAGTTTGAACTATCTGCTTCGAAACCTTGGGGAGCTGCCCCTTGAGCAAGAAGAAATGATCCTGGGGTGATGCCCCAGTTTGATTTGTCTGGGAAGTGTAGTCCCGCTGGAGAAGGATTGATGGCTCGAGCATCGCCCCTTGATTGGGAAGGGAAAATCTGGGGTCCACCTGGTATGTGTGGATTTTACTGAGAGAAGTGTGTTGGGGTTCTTTTAGTGAGAGTTCTTCTAAGCCTGAAAAGAAAAGTGTTCTTATTAGGGGGAAGAAGATGATTTGAATTTTTGGCTCACCGGGAGAGGGTTTGGTGATTCTGTTGGGGGAAAGAATTTTGTTGGAAACTATCCTTGGGCTTGGGAAGGGGACACTCTTGACTGTTGGAATGTATTAGGTAGATTCCTCGGAAGGGAGTTTGAAAAGTGTCCGCTTTGGCAATTGAGGAGAGGACTTCAAGAAGTGCCAACTTTGGCGGTCTAGGGAAGGAGTTCTGAGAAGTGCCAACTTTGGCAGTTGAAGAAGAGATTTTGAGTAGTACCAACCTTGGCAATTTAAAGAAGGGATTCTGAGGAGCGCCAGCTTTGGTGATTTGAGGAAAGGATTCTGAGGAGTGTCAACCTTAGCGGTTTGGGGAAAAGATTCTAAGGAGTGCCAATTTGGCGATTGAAGAAGAGATTTTGAAAAATGCCAACTTTGACGATTTGGGGAAAGAATTCTGAGAAGTACCAACTTTGGCGATTAAGGAGAAGACTTTGAGAGGTGCCAGCTTTGGCGATTTGAGGAAGGAGTTTTGAGAAGTGCCAACTTTGGCGATTAAGGAGAAGACTTTGAGAATTGCCAACTTTGGCGACTTGAGGAAGGAGTTCTGAGAAGTGCCAACTTTGGCGATTAAGGAGAAGACTTGAAAGATTCTAGTTTTGGCAGCTGCGGTTCCATTGAGGAAAAGGACTTGATTGAGGCGTCAATGCTTGACATGACTGTCCGTTGTAATAACCTGCAGAAAAAAGGGTAAGTAGTGCAAAGATACATTCAAAAACTGGGTAGGTCCTGTGAAACCGCGGCCCTTAGGATAACTCATGGACAGAGGAGAATCAAAGAGGCGATCATAGCTTTGAAGCGCGTGCTTGGCTGAGTCTTTGTGATGATTGTCTAAGACGAGGTCAAGTAGTGGGAGCGTCTTGTCCCTTACGACTTTAAATGTTCACCATTCTTTCATTTTATTTTTATAAAAACACAATGTTTTATCAGATCAATGCAATTCATAACACGAATCGAAAAAGGATAAATTTTATTCATGTATGCCAAACAGAATACAGAGAATGGACAAAGGGGAAAATAGATGGGATGGAATGAAGTTACATAGGACAGGTCAAGGCCAGGAGAAACAGGGAAGGTTCGAGGATCCTCCAGTGAATTCCTGAGACTAGTGAGAACCTTAATCCCACGTCACGACCTCAAGTACATTGTTCAACTCTTCCTTTGAGAGGGTAGTTTAACCATGGTCCACATGCCTCAGTTTGCACGTTTTGCATTGGGAACTTTAGTGACTTGGCCGAAATCTTGACCCTAATTTTTACCTGAGCCGCCTTTTCAGGTTTTCAACTCACCGGGTTGCTCTAACTTTTGCCTAGGCCGCCCTTTCAGGTTTTCAGCCTAGCGAGCTTTTCATGTGTTTTTCTCTTCTTGTTCATTTTTGGCTGCATCCTTTACAGTAAAAGGTTGAAACTGTTTACGCTCCAGTTGAATCTGCCCAGCCTTTTCAAATTTAGTTTGATCCTTTGGGGAACTCATGTCACTTCAAATAGGAGACTTCACTCCTATGCCATGTACCCAAAGAAATATTGGTGAGTCTTTTGGCATCAATGAGAGGGAATTACTTTTGAATCATCATTTTGGCCTTTATTTTCTTTTTCTTTTTCATTCTTTTCATTTTCCATTTCTTTTTGTTTGCCTTCTTTTTTTGTTTTTTTTGTTTTTTTTGTTTTGTTTTTTTTGTTTTGTTTTGTTTTGTTTTTTTTAAATCCCCTTAATGACGCAACGACTCAATCTGATAGACTATTTCCTTGGCTACATAGGCATGAGGAATGGCGCACTCTTTAGGGTTGAGGTGTTGATGATGACAAGAATGCAAGTTCTTGGCCTGACGACATTGTTCCCCTTATACAGAAAATGACAGCTTGCTCGAGGATCTGGACGTAACCAGCTTTCCCCACTTGGTATGTGCATTGGACTTCAAGCTTGACTCTATTTTTCATTTTTCATTTTTTTTGCATTTTTTTGGCAAAGTCTCCCTTGATTGTATCTGTATTTATAAGCATCAGCAATTTGCCCCCATCTATGTTGATGACTGTTGAATTTCCTTAAATGACTGGCCTACCACTTATCTAATTCGGGACTTGGCCATGTTGTTATTCACATAGATTCCTGCCATATCTTGAAACAAAATACTAATGCCTTCTAATAGATTGCCACCGTGATTCCTTCAGGCGTCCTTGACTTAGGGGTACTCTTTAACCTCTTGTTCTAACAATCTTACTAACTAGTATGGTGGCTCACAGGTTTCCTTACCTTCTTCGTCGGCATAGTCGACTGGGTGATTGAAATCGTGAAGCGGAATTGTGATTTCACTAGCCTCAAGAGAATCATTTTTGGATCTACAATTCAATATGTTATGGCAAAAATAAAAAGAGGGAAAGGGAACAAGTAAATAAAGAAAATGAATCAAAGCAAGGATAATGGGATGAGAAAAAAAACTTTTTTTTTCGATACGCATTTATTGATTGAACGATAAAGCAAGTTTTTTCGCCCTTATTACATGAAAAGTCCCAAAGCCTTAGGCATAGCCGAGGGATAAACAAGATATTTAAGGCAATGACTAATTACTTTGGTGAATCGTTTACAATCGTAAGGAGTTCGACAGCCTCCCAATTACCGAACTCTTGGTCCGGTGGGTAGGCGATCACCAAATTGGCATTATCATCACAACCATCTTCAATATCGGCCACCATGGCATTAGCTTCTGAACTTCCATGATTAGGCAGGGGATTTATGGTCACGTTAGGGCTTCCTTCTTGAAAACTAATCTAGTCGGCTTTGATCAAATCTCTCATTTTATATTTCAAAGCTAGGCAATTTTCTGTGGAATGCCCCGGTGCCCCAGCGTGGTAATCACAATGAGCGTTTGGGTCATACCCCCTTGGATAAGGAGGTTACAATGGCCTCATGGAGGATGAAGCTACCAGACCTTTCTGAACAAGGATTGGAAAAAGTTTGGTATATGTTATAAGAATTGGATTGAACTACACAGGGGTGCGCTCATTGTTGGGATTCCTTGTGTTCTGATTATGATTGGGTGGTCGAGTCACTTGCTGTGGGTGATGGTATGGCATGGGTTGCGGCGTTGGCGCTCTTACCATAGGCGGACGGAAATGATGAGTATGAGCTGCCGGGCCATAAGTAGCAGCGGCCATATAAGGGTTGGGAGCTTGAATCATGGTAGGGGCGAATGGTCTCAGCGGAGCTGTCTTTTGATTAGAAGAGATGGAATTAGTTTCTCCATCCCTTCTCCCAGGCGCCGTCTTTCTTGTCATGCTTGTCCCAGATGAGCCCTGAGTGATCTTTCCCATTCGTATTCCGCTCTCTACCCTTTCCCCAATAGTCACGATGTCGGAGAAGTTGGATGAAACACTACCAATCATCTTACCATAGAAAGGTGATGGGAGCGTGTCGATAAAGATCGCGACTATCTCTTTTTCTGACAATGGGGGGTCTACTTGTGCCGCTGTCTCTCTCTAGTGTTGGGCATACTCTTTAAACGTTTCACTGTCCCTTTTCAACATATTCTATAACTGAACCCTGTTGGGTGCCATATCCATGTTATACTTGTATTGTCTAAGGAAGGCATCTGCCAGGTCCTTCCAACGGCGAATATGGTTCTGCTCAAGGAGAGCATACCATGTAAGAGCGGGCCCCGCCAGACTATCTTAGAAGCAGTGAATCAATAATTGGTCGTTAGAAGAGTAAGATGCCATCTTTCGTCAGTACATCGTGAGATAGTTCTTTGGACAAGTCATTCCTCGATACTTGTCAAAGTCTGGCATCTTGAATTTGGGCGGGAGGACAATATCTGTGACTAGGCATAGTTCAGAAGCATCTATCAGTCTGAAACCTCCGGCGCCTTCCATCATTCTCAAACGCTCCTCTAGGATTTCTATCTTTTCCTTTTGGGGAGCTGCGACCGTGCTATGACCGCCTACCGGGTTCATCATGCGGGTTGTATCTTGGAGATTGGTCATATAAGGAGTTGCGTATCCGTATGGATAGCCGAGTGGCTGGTTGAACGGAGGCAACACATGGGACTGGTTCATTAGGCCTGTATTTGGTGAGGGTCCTTGGGGTTGGGCCATAGCTTGTACGGCATAAGTCGGCTGGATTATCTGGGCTCGTGTGTTTTGGGCTTGTGCGTTGTAGGTTGGCTGGGCCATCGGGGCTTGTGTGTTTTGGGTTTGGTAGGTTTATGGGTCATGGGCCTGTGTGTTTTGGGTTTGGTAGGCTTGTGGGTCATGGGCTTGCGTGCTTTGGGTTTGGTGGAGTGGTGGCATGTTTGGCTGGGTGGGGTATGAAGCATGAGGATTCATCACTTGCTGGTCGTGGGCGTCTTGCTGGTTAGCGAGCGGGGGATAGTACCCCGGTGGTAGGCCATAAAGTGGAAAAGGTACTGGGTTGCCGTCAGGACCGACAAATGGATGCTGTTGTGCATAAGACTGACCGTAAGGTGGCTGGGGCTCCATGGTAGGGTTAGGTCTTCCGACATGAATGGTGAGAGGGGGTCTCGTTGTGTTAGGGAGTTGGGTTCTTACTGGGTCAGAACTAAGGGGTGGTGACGCGGTGGCAGGCTGCTGTTGGGCGTCCTCAATACCTGCAGAGGAGCCTCCTTCTGTGAGTTTCTTTTCTAAAAGTTTAGTTAACTCCGCTACTCACTCTTTCAACTGATCGAACTCGGTTCTAAAGTCTCCGTCAACAGCTTCTGCCTCAGCCATGAGTTTCCTTTGGAGCCGGGTCTGGTAAGGATGCCTACCCGTGACGCCTGTGTCTTTTTTAAAAAAAAAAACAAAAATGTTAGGTGGAAATAGAAAGAAGGAGAATGTCGTGGGAAGCAATTACAGGCTTTGGCGAATATCCTTTGACTGTTCCTTAGAACTTATCATTCAAAAGTACTAGGTATGGTAAACATGGAAATTAATATGGGATAATTGTGAAGACAGAAGAAATCTTTCATCCTGAGGCGGGAGCCTCAAGCTCAAACATTTTCTTCGGGCAGTTACAGCCCTCATTTCTTAAGTTCAATCCCATGTTAATTTCCATAGATACTCAAAGGGTATTCGTTAAGTTCTGAATAGCCTTCCACGAAATGAGGATAAGGAAAAGAAATTAGTTGATGTCATGTTTTGGAATCGGTACTTCCCCATAGATTTAACATAAAGAAAAATTATTTTTTTGGGAAACAACGATTACCAAGGGTCCAAGTCGTAATAGTCACAATTTTTCTAATCATCATCGACGCCCCCCGTTGGAGCGGAAATAAAGTTATATTCTTCGACAATTAGGAAAATCTATGACTCAGGACTCAGGGGTACACGACCAAAAGAGGATTATCTATTCATCCGAGAATACTGTGTGTTCCAAAACGAGTCATTGTTTCAAAAACTCCGTAAATCTGCAGGTGGTAGATAATTCATTTTTTTTTATAAAAAGGGAAAGCAAAAATGACGTAAGGTAAAGTAAAGTTTGCCCTTTTGTGGCCTAGGTAGGGTTTTGTTGAAAGTCTTTTCTAGGCCCTATGGCTTGTCTAAAAGTGACTCTCCACACCGGGTGGCTTCCGCTAGACATCTAGAAGGTCACCAGAGCCAAGATCCTAACCATGACTGGGATGCAAACAGTGGGGAACCCACTAGGTGCGTATATCATGAGAGGTCGAACTCTAGTTGAGGTTCTCACGAACACCGGATAGGAAGTACATCCCATACGATTCCGTTACCAACCCCTCCTAACTTAAGCTTCATTTGGGGCCCGGGTATAGGGCGCCACTCATAGGTGTGTGCAAATAATTGTGAGTGTAGTGTGTGGAAGGGCATTCAATACCTTTTACCTTACCCCATTCTGCACAAAGAACAAACACAGGACAAATATACAAAGTCGTCTACCTTAGGGTTCAATGATTGCGGAAAAGTAACATGATCTTCTACCCTAGGGTTCAACAAACATGCAAAACATAGATAACGAAACAAATAACAAGACACAATTAAAACAAGAACAAACATTCACAACAATTAACAGAAAATAAAACCAGGGGAAGAAATCTGAGATAACAAAGGCTATATAAAAAGAACATGCGCTTTCAATCAAACTGGCCTGACTCTCTTAAGTGTCCCCAGTGGAGTCGCCATCTGTCGTAACCTGGATCGCGATGGCGCGGCGAGAAAGAAAAAACTGTGTATGAAACAGGGAGTCGCCACCAACGTTTTTATCCATAGGAAAAACATTGGAAAAAAACTAAGTTCAGTAAGGCACTGGTTTAAAAAATGAGATTCAAGTTCGGGAGTCGGTTACGAGTAGGGAAGGTATTAGCACCCTACATCGCCTGTCAAAAATAGTACCAAGATTGAAAGTGCAATATAAATAGACTTAAATAAAACATGGTTTCTTCCTTTTTTGTATTTTTATCTAAAAACGACGGAATACAGTAAGAGAACTTACAAACATAGAATGTCGAAGCGAGGTCAACGGGACGTTTCATCCGAATTAAACTTGACTTCGATATAAGACAGAAAGGGAAGAAGAGAATGCTAATAAGAAGTCACGCCTAAATTAGACATCCTCGAATAAAAAAGGGACAGGGATAGGAAAGAGATAAGCAGGACGTCTCGTCCTAAGTATCCCTTCCCTATGAATTGTGGCGAGGCTTGAACAAAAACTAGGGGGAAATCAACAAGACGTCACGTCTAAATTGATTTTCATGGAAGCGACAAAAAAAGAACATTTATGAAAGAAACACGAAAGTGAGGAAATAAATCAGTAAAAAGAAACAAGAAAGATGGGCCCAACAGGAGTTGAGGTCCTGCTCCTACGTATTCTTGAATTATCAAGAAATCAGGGTTACGTAGTTCTGAGTGTTTTTCTTTTAGGAAAAGATTGGGAAAACGTTGATGGGTATCATTTTGGTGAGGAATCCATACAAGACGAAGTTCTTCGCACGTGTATGGGTCCTATAGAGGTTGTGTAGACGGAAGTATTTTCCGTACGACACTGACTAAAAATGATTTTTTTCTTTTTTTTTGATTTTATTTAGATTTGAAAGAAAACACAGGAAACATTCATTTCCCTTTATTATTATTTTTTTATTTTTTTAAACTACGAAGCAAAAGAGGGAGGGTAACAAAAGCTACAAGAGAGAAAGGGAAACAATAAATTCGGAAAAAGAGAGGGAAAAATGAGCGAAAACCGAGTGGGAGAAGAGAAAACCGAGTGAGAAAAAGGGAAAACCGAGTAAAAATGGAAAAACCCGAGTGAAAAAATAGAATACCGAGTGAAAAATTAAATACTGAGTGAAAAGTGGAATACCGAGTGATGGAGTAAGGGACTGCAGAGTGGGTCAGAAACTTACTGAAGGTGGAAGAGACCGACCGAGGGAGAAAGGCAGTGGGGGGTTGAGAGGAGTTTGAAGGTATTTAGAGGGAAAGAGAAGGGTGTTGGACGGTGTGGAATTGGTGCAGGGTCTAGATGGTGTAAGGATTTGGGAGACGTTGGGACGGTATGGAGTTGGTATAGGGTCTGGATGGTGTAAGGATTTGGGAGATGTTGGGACGGTGTAAAGGACTTAGGAAGTGTTGGAACGGTGTGGTGGATTTAGGAGGTGGATTGGAATAGAATCGGTATGGTGGATTTAGGAGAACGGTGCAGAGAGGGACAGTGTGGGTGAGAGGGGACGGTGTTGAGAAGGACGGTTGGGTGTTGGAGCTGTACGGTGTAGGGAGAAAGAGGACGGAGGTGAACTCAGGTAGAGTTTTCTTGCAGGGAGAGAAAACCCAACCCCTTGAGCCTCTTCAGCTGGGGCATTTATAGGGGTTGAAGACATGGGCTGAGTGTCTGGGACAGCTCAATTTCCATTCAGTGGAGGCAGCCTGGCCACTAACCGATAGTGGGGGGACAGCGGCTGGTGGGGAATTTTTAATTTCTTCACTTCCGCCCTCTGTCTGCCACTTTTAGAAAGTGCGATTCCAGGTCATTGCGCATAAACATCCGGGCTCATCCTTCCGTTGTCAGGTTTGTGACATCGGCCATTAAAGACCAGTTAGATGGAATTCCAATAACTGGTCCAATGTGATCTCTTTGGAACCTGGACCGGTGTCACATTTACACTAGTCGGACCTTTTCAATGTTTAGGTACCATGGGATCGGTGTTCTTCCCCGTGGCCCGGATCCACTGCCTCAGTCAGCATCCATCTTTAGTGGGAGATAATCCGAGTGGAAAAAGTGTAAAAGACCGAGTGAGGCATTCAATCGGAACCGATTGAAACATACTTTGGAACTAATTGAAAAGTGATTGGGAACCGATTAAAAGGTGAGTGATTCACTCGGAACTGATTGAAGAGTGATTTGGAACCGATTGAAAGGTGAGTGATTCACTCGGAACTGATGGAAGAGTGATTCGGAACAGATTCAAACGTGAGTGATTCACTCAGAACTGATTGAAGAGTGATGGAGAACCGATTGAAAGGTGAGTGATTCACTCGGAACTGATGGAAGAGTGATTAGGAACTGTTTGAAAGGCGAGTGATTCACTCAGAACTGATTGAAGAGTGATTCGGAACCGATTGAAAAGTGAGTGAGTATGAACCGATTGAAACATGAGTGATTCACTCGGAACTGATTGAAGAGTGATTAGGAACTGTTTGAAAGGTGAGTGATTCACTCGGAACTGATTGAAGAGTGATTCGAAACCGTTTGAAAGGTGAGTGATTCACTCGGAACTGATTGAAGAGTGATTTGGAACCGATTGAAAGGTGAGTGTGTCTGAACCGATTGAAACGTGAGTGATTCACTCGGAACTGATTGAAAACCTGCTTCTATCACATGTGATCCACTCAGGATTAGCAAGTTTTTATTCAAATGATTCAATCGGCATCCTTAAAATGTTTCACTCGGCTATGTTTCTGGAATTGAACCACTCGGAGAAAACTTGCTCGGATTTGTTGCTTGGGAGTAATTCAGTCGACCCTTCCTTCACTCCTTGAAGTGATCCACCCGGACACATTCACTCAGGAGTCTGACTTGCTTTTCACTCAGAAATTTGGAATTTGAGAGAGTCTGCCCAGATATTCATTCTCAGCCTTTCTGCACTCGGAATCAGTCCACTCGAGATTATCTCACTCGGAGAAAACCTTCCCTCGGACTCAACCTACTCAGAAATGGTTGAAAGGTGTCTCACTCAGTGCTGACTGAAGAATGGTCCCTATTCATGCTTAAGCGTGTTAAACTTCGCTCGGGTGAACACATTCCAGAAGCTAATATTATGCCTCTCGCTTGGGTGAGACACCTTCGCTTAAGCAAGATTATGGCCTCCAATGTTCTCGCTCGAGCGTAGCCAGAGCCACTTGAGCGAAAGACCTTTGTTTAATCGGACTTGCTTCACTCGGCGTTACTTTGTCCGGAAATGGCACTGCTTGTAGCATTCAATCGGAATTGGCTAGGTGATTCACTTGGAGATTGTTTGCTCGGAAGTGGAATTGCTTGATGCATTTAAATGGAGTTTATTCAATCGGAATTGCTTTTCTTAGAAGTAATTCAATCAGAACGGCTTTAATCGGTAATTATCCATTCGGATGTACTCATTCAGGAGTCGGTCTCGGAACGGTTTCAATCAGAATTTGGAACTTTTAAGAGAGTTTACTCAGAGCCTTTTCTCTATTCAGAGGCAACTTCCTTGGAAGCAGCTCACTCAGGAATGACTCGATCGGAGACATTTTACTCGAAAATTATCAATCGGTCCCATGGAACTTGACTCAGAGCCTTCTTTTAGTTCGAAAGTAACTCCCACACTTGAAGTCCACTCGGAAACTGCACTCGGACACGGCTGACTAGTATTTTCACTCGGAAACAACCCTTTTCACTCGGAAATAACCATTTTCACTCGGAAATAGCCATTTTCACTCGGAAATAGCCATTTTTTCATACAGAAATATTATAGCCAGAAGGATTAGTTAAAATTGAAGCTCAGTCCTTTCTCCGAGATGCTTTCCACTTGTGTCAGACCGAAAGAGGTGTTCACAGTATCATTTTTCTGCTTATCAATATAATAAGTATTTCAGTTTAAAATTGTTTTAAAACGTATTTATCCTTGGAGTAATAGGTCATATGAAAGTTATTCCTAAAATGTCCCGAGTCAAGTATTTACATGGGGACATATAAATACATTGAGACTAGTGTGTGAGTGTACTGATGACCTGATCTCACAGATCATAGATATAGATGATATCAAGTCTACACACGGGTACACATTAAGAGTAATGATGTACTGGACAGACACACCATGAGAACGTTGCATGGATCGTTACATGAATGTCATAAACGATTCTCAATGTGATAATGGTATATGTAGTCCTTCGACCTGAAGTCACTACGATTGCTACATGAGGAGTTTATTGTTTTAATACAATTAAACATCTTCTGTAACAAGAGGACTATAAAGGTTATGATTAGGCAATGAACAAATTATACAGAGGGATGTGAGTGATGTAGATAGGATTTGTCTCTCCTATATGACAGGAGTGATATCTATAGGCCACTTGATGGAGTAAGACTAAGAAAACACATGGCCATGCTAGACATAATAAATATTAGATATTTATTCGGATCAAGTCTACTCTGGTATCAAGTAAAATAAATTGGGCCGTACAAGGATGACGCGACCATGCCTTGGGCCCAATTAGGATATTGTGACAAAAGGAACAAACATATTAAATAATTATCACTTATAGGTTATATTGATATTAAATAATATTCAGACATAATGATGCATTGCTAAATGCCGCTCTTATTTTATATGAATAATAAAATAATTTATTATTAATATGACCGGGTATTTTACCTATAGGGTCACACATATAGAGTAAGTCCATCAGAAAATGTTTTGTTTTATTTTAGTTGGACTAAAATAAAGCTATTGGGCCTAACTCATTTAGAATGAGTAAGAAGCCCACTCTTTAGAGAGAACAAATTAGGTTAAATCTAAGCCTATAAATAGAGCATAAGATGCTCATAGGCGGTTCACTAAAGTGAGACATAAATTTGCAAAAGTTGTAAGAGCTACACGCCATCAAACTAGTAGTTGGCAAGTGTTGCGATTCTGGTGGGAGTGCTCTGTGCACTCCTAAAGGACGAGGCTACAACTACTTCGGTGTTCTTCAAGAGGTAATCCAAAACGAATTTTTTTTGTGTTTGTTTTGTGCTTTGAAACACGGCACTTTGCAAATCCTATGGAATCCCTGTATTTCCGCTGCTCATGTTCTAGGGATTCCCTAACAGGTTGTCCAAAATGAAATGAACTAAAGAATAACATCCATTCAAACTGATCATGGGGGAGAATTTAAAAACCAAGATTTTGAAAACTTTTGTGGAAATAATAGAATCAAACATAATTTTTCTGCACCAAGAACACCTCAACAAAACGGTGTTGTTGAGAGAGATTTGTTCACTAGAAGAACTTGCTAGAACAATGTTAAAAGAAAATGGGATTCCAAAAAGTTTTTAGGCCGAAGCAGTCAATATAGTCTGCTATGTTATGAATCGTTGTTTAATTTGACCTATTTTAAACAAAACCCCCTATGAACTTTTCAAAAATAGAGAACCAAATATTTGACATTTTCATGTATTTGGATGCAGATGTTTTTGTTAGAACCAAGAAGACTTTTTGAAGTACTCTTAGATTTGTTGATAACCAACATCAAGCATCTTAATTAATCTAGTTATGAGTTAAATGTTTGATAAAATCATTCAAGTGTTTCAGATATAAAGCACAAGTTATAAATAAAGGGGGAGCTTGCATTCAATAAGTCTAGTAAGACAAAACTAAGAAGGGTATGTATCAAAGAAACCCACAAAGTCTGGGAACGCCTCTCATTAGAAAAACATTCTTCTGGACATGTAACAGACCTAGACTCATCATGTCATATAGCAAGCCTCAAAGAATCTGAAAGAATTCACTGATTAAGGCAACCTTCTTCAATCAGACTTTATCTCTATAAAAAGGTTGCTTCAGACCTCTTTCAAAATCGCAAGAAAGGATCGGATCCTTTTGAGTTTTGAGTCTCATCATCAACACCTTACAATTCACCAGAGCTCAATCTAGTTTTAGATGTTCCCTATGAAAGAATCAAGTCTGGACCTATATATGATGACTCAAGAAAGCATTTTTCCTTATCAGCACAAAGTCATATCACAAGAAAGGAAACTTTAAAATAAAGCAAATCAAGATCCATCTCTCGATGAAGAACTTTCCATCATAGTGAAACCAACTCCATGCCTGCAACTACACAAATTTTGAAAGCTCTATGATCTAGGCTTATGATGAAAAACAACTCTCTCTCAAAGGGTCATATCCCTTAAGAAGACTTCTCTCAAGCATTTGAATGACGTACCTTCCAACGGTCATCCAACGGATCTATCTCTCTCAACAGGAAAATCCTATATATTGTAATTCTCTTCTCAATAGAAAGCATGCACATAAATGTATGCATGAAAGACTCATTAGAGTGGTAGAGAAAAATATATGAGAAAGCAAAAACATTAAGAGAGATCTTCAAGAAGATTATAGAGAAGAAAAGGAAAGGAAGAAAAGAAAAAGAGATAAAGCTTGTGAGAGCATTTCTAAAAAATAGAGATGGGGATATTATTCAAAAGATAGTTGATTAAGATAAAACGAGAAGACACATAAGCCCTAGATGTATGTGTACAAAAGCCATTAAAGAAAAAGGCAATTTTCATTTTGTATTACTATCCTCAATCTCTTCTAAACATAGGTCTATTTGATCTGTTGGGAAACACTTTGGCCTAAGGAGGCTTTGGAAAGAATACTTGGGTTTGATCCAAGAGTGGCTTGTGAAAGAATACTTGGGTCTGCCCCAGGAGTAGGTGCTTGCAAAGCAATACTCAAAAGCACGGGCTGTGCTTAAGCCAGGAGGGGCTGGATGCAAGAATTCTTAGAAGCACAAGTTGTGCTTAAGCCAGGAGTGCCTGGAGTCAATAATACTCACAGGCTTATTCTGGGTTGCTTATGTAAAAGAAATATTTTACATACTAGAAAAACTTTTCAAGTATAAAGGTAGTGGATGTATCTAAGTTGGAAGTGAACCAGTATAAATCTCTTGTGTGCTTTTCTCTTTCCTTATCTTTTTCTCAAGTTTGTTGCTCTATCTTTCACACAATCGATGTCTCACAAAAGTCTAGTCCTCTATGCTTAACATATTTACGTTCAAGTATCACTTTTTGGTTTTAAAAAGTGAACAGACTTATTCAACCCCCCTTCTAAGTCTGTTCTCTGAACTATCAGTTTTGCTCATAATAATGGTAAGGACAACCTAGGAAAATTTGATGTTAAGTCTGATGAGGCAATCTTTTTGGGTTATTCAATTAATAGTAAATCTTATCGAGTCCTCAACAAATGAACTTTGACTATAGAAGAATCTGTTCATGTAAAGTTTAACGAAGATAACCAAGAGACTCTGAGAAATGAGGGTATTGATGATCTTGCAGGTCTAATGGAAGAAATAAAGATAGGAAAAAAGAAAAAGAAACAAAGCAAGCTGAGGCTCTTAAACAAGAAGAATCACCATCAGATATACTAAAAGAATGGATATATCTAAAGAATCATTCAGCAGACAATATCATAGGTAATATCTCCAAAGGGGTAATTACTCGTAGTTCTCTTAGAAATACAAGTAATCATCACACCTTTGTTTCTCAAATCAAACCTAAAACTATTGATGAAGCTACCTTAGATGAACATTGGATATTAGAAATACAAGGGAAATTAAATCAATTTAAAAGAAATGAAGTATGAGAATTAACTCCAAAACCTGATAATTATCAAGTAATAGGAACCAAATAGGTTTTGGAAACAAACTTGATGAGTCGGGCTTAATAACTAGAAATAAACCTAGATTAGTTACTAAATGAACTAGTCTAAACTGGGGTCAAAGATCCAGTGTGGGGCCCAGCCATAAAAGTCAACTATTGGTAATGTTTATACACCAGAACAGTGAGTGTCCGGTATTATAATCCGATATCACAGTGGGTGATACCGGTCTTGCTGTCCTGGAGATCCTACTCACTAAACTTTCACGTTGCAGATAGGTGAAAGGTGGCGTCACCTGTGAAGATTCTCTGACGCTCAAGTCAGTAACTAGAATGAAGATTCAAGTTAAGAGAACTCAAACAATGGAACAGTATATAGAAAGAATGAATAAAAACGTCACCTTTTCTGAATGTGAGAATAGACTATTTATAGGTGAGCATAGAGAATGAATCGTCAGGTGCAGGTTGGTCCAGGGGACAAATAGTACACTGCACAGTTTACGATTTTGGCACACGACAAGGGAGGAGCCACGTCTCCTGTGAATGTCCCCTGGCAGCTGTACCCTATACTTCCTGTCGAGTGACGTGGATGCTTTCCGATGTGCGAGATTGCTACCTGAACATACCGGTATAGGGAGAGCGCCTTATATGCAGTTTATAGTCCGGAGGTATACTCACAACATCGGTAGCATAGCGAGGACAGATGAAATTACATCCTTATCCTTGAACCGGTATCGAGACTGGATCATTTGCCCTCTAGCTTGTGTGAGGGACTAGTAAAGTTGCTCTTATAAGCTAAATTGTCTTCTTGCGGATATTGATGCCAGTAAAGAGTTCGAAGTCCCCATTTGATGGGTATGGATACCGGACCAGAAACATATGCTTCTGAAGTCGTCCTGACGATGGGGATGTCAGGTTCAGATAGCATTCCACTCTGTGAGAGAATCCCAAGAGTTTTTAAAACCCCCGTGTTTAAGTTTAGTAGACTCAATGCCTTGAGACTCTTGCAATGATAAGTATTTATTGCCATTAACATGTGAATAATGATGATTTCCAGTCATGTGGTTTGCCAACCGCCATGAGTGTGGGTATTGGGCCTAAAATTTAAATTTTATGCAAAGCATCACATTTTTCACGTGTATAAGGATAGAAACGACGGTGTCGTTTAAACTTTGAAAGGTTGCATTTCCTGACAAACGACATCTTGTTCTGTTTGTTAGTTGTGCCCCCTACATACCTATAAAAGGGGGACTTAGGAACTTCTGGAAACTACCTTGCTTCGAGACTTAAGAAACCTCTGCTGAAATTTTCTTCTCGAAGTTGTCCCTGTGACTTTTACAAAGTTACTCTTCCTCAATCAATCTCACCACCCTTCTTAGGTAACCTCAATTAATTTTCTTCTGCATTCTATAATTTCACCATGCGCTCTATGAGACACCCCAAAAATAGGGGTGAATTTTTCGCGATTTGAAATAATTAAAGAATAGAAGAGATCGCGAGATGAAAACTTTGGCAAGAAATCCCCGGACCTAATTTAATAACCTATCTCATATGTGAAGATATGAGAAGGTGAACAATTGAGTCAAAGAGTGAACCTTGGATGATTTATCCCATGATCATCAACAAGGAGTAGCGGAAGTATGCAATTACATTAAGGAATTGAAGGAAAGTGGTAGAAGGTCAAAGGAAGGTCTATTGATTTGGTAAAATGCATTAATTGTGCGTGTGGGGTGTTGTGCAATCATATTATAGTCAAACAATACCAATGATATCTCAAGATAGAGGAAAAATATGAAAAACAGGGTCATGAATCGATTCAAACACCCTATGAATCGATTCAAATGATTCTGGAATCCAAAACAGTGAAAACAGGACCCCTTGAATCGATTCAAGCTTGTATGAATCGATTCAGACGCTTCTGGAACTCAAAATTTCGCAAACAGGGGTCCTTGAATCGATTCAGGATCGTATGAATCGATTCAGGCCTTCCTGGAACCAAAAACAGTGAAAACAGCAGCTCTCGAATCGATTCAGGGATCCTCGAATCGATTCGAGACAGCACAGTTGCTGTTTTTATGCAGAAAAGGCCATATTTTTGGACTTTTAACCCCCCTAACTTTTTCATATCAACTCCAAACGCTACCAAATTTTGACACCAACTAAAATACATCAATTGTGACGTGTAGCCACCGGCCTCACCCAAAAATTCTCAAAAATGAGGAACTTATGCAAATAAATGCGTTTAGTCCATTCCTGAGCCTTTTTGAGCAACTTAGGGGTCTATTCTCAACGGAATTGACCCGTTCCAGTTTCTACAAGTCACAAATCATGTATTTAAGCTATTGAGGCCATCACACACTATCCAAGACTCATAAAACTCATTTTGACCCTACTAGTTTCTTACTTATGCATAACAATCATAAAATATCATTAATCATACAGCACCTAAAGTCATCATTCACAATTCTCATCATTTGATCATCAAGTGAGCAAAATTCAAGAACTCACACATTAGTGTCTTACATCACCAGGGTCATAACTCAAGATTAGTCTTATATGTGGGTTCCAATTTTCACACATGACCAGCATAATCATTATACATTATTCATACCAATTTGTGGCTATACAAAATATGCAGAAAACTATATACATTACAAACATTCTACACAAACCATAAAATCAAAATGTTGCCGGCCAAGGCATTCTTTACCGAAAAGAGGCCTTCTTCACACTTCACCTCCGCAAACAGCTCCAAAGCGAACCTACAACACAGGAGCTAAAAAGATATACCACAAGGAGAGTGAGTATACTTTCTCAATGATGAAAATCTAACATTTATGATAATATATATAAATGCAATATAAACATCATCTATAAAAACCTCAATCCATACTAAATCGTCAAATATCAATTTACTAAACATAGTCATATATGTATCCCTTTTAATTTACAAGGAGCAAATCGTCCACTAACCCATTAACAGTTGGGTTCAAAAGTAAGTTTCCATTAAGACTTCATACAATTCTCTCAACATGATATCATTTTTATGCCGTGTTCATATAACTCACACACATGCTAATGTTTCAAAATGCATAAATACAAATCTGGTTATTAATTCAACGGGGATCTCATTCACTTAGATTAACATCATCACTCCGGGATACACCCTTCGTGGCACCCCGCAAGGTGATATATTCATCAATCATATCATTATCATCACTCCGGGACTTATACCCTTTGTGGCACCTCACAAGGTGTTATATTCATCAATCATATTATTATCCTCACTCCGGGACTTATTCCCTTCGTGGCACCTCACAAGGTGTTATATTCATCAATCATATTATTATCCTCACTCCGGGACTTATTCCCTTCGTGGCACCTCACAAGGTGTTATATTCATCAATCATATTATTATCCTCACTCCGGGACTTATTCCCTTCGTGGCACCTCACAAGGTGTTATACTCACCAATCATATTATTATCATCACTCCGGGACTTACCCGTCATGGCACCCCGCAAGGTGATATACTCATCAATTAAACCATCATCATCACTCTGGGTCATACCCGTCGTGGCACCCCGCAAGGTGATATATTTATCAATATCATAACATAGTCATCACATGATATACCATTCATAGCCTAAAAATGTCTCGATCCATAATCAATCATTTTAGACACCAGATTCAATTTCTTATTCAATCTCATGATATTACTTTCATTCAAGTAAAACATGCCATATTACACCACCATATACATCATCAATATACATGTTCTCATACATTTAGAAAATATACCCCCTCTCCTACCTCAAGAGAAGTAGACCTCTGGGGTTGATGTTCCCGCCTCACCAGTATTGCCAAGCCCTACACCAATCAATTATAGGGCCACATCAATTATTCATTCGAACACCAATTCAACATACGTATACATAGGTGTACACATGATTCTTATCATGTGGAAACTATTTATCAATTTCATTCATTTGCCTAGTTAGGCTTTGGGAATTCCTTCCTTTAAATCACAAATCTATTATTACCAAGAGCTACAACCTACTTGTTAGGTTATCCCATCTATTAAGCTTCCACCAACACTTTGGTGAGTTTCCCACCTATTATGACTTCAAGTCAACATCATCATTATTAAATGTCTCTACCTCATCATTTATAACACTCTTCCCATCAACAAATGCTAACTTCTTCAATAAATGCTATACTCTTCAATATTATACATTTCCTCCTAAAATTCAAATTTAGGGTTTTCATCAAACCTACCAACCTTCATAAATACTCATATACCTCCTTCTTTTCCCACCATAATTACTACTACCTCATTAATTATTCATAAGCTTGTCTTTATGTCAACTCATCTTAGGGTTTCCACATTTAATGTTTCTCCAAGTAACCTACATAGATTAATGCTTTCTTAACATTGAAAACACATAGTAATATGTTTATATACATGGAAAATGGTAATAATTTTACCTCAAGAGGAATAAAGAGTGAGTTTGCAAAAGAGGAGAAGGTCCACACGAAAATAAGAGGAGGAAAGAAAAGATCCCAAGCTCCAAGCTTTTCTTAAGCTTCTTGAAGGATAACAATGAAGAAGGAAGATATATCTTTCTCTTTACATAGGGTTTTTGGAGGAAGAGAGGATGAGTAATGAAGAAGAAAGTGTAGAAGAAGAAAAGAAGAGGTAAGGCGGCGTGGAGAAGAAGAATGCAACGGGAGTGAAATGAAAATGTGAGTTTAGTGTTTAAGTTATTAGGCCTTCATTAACTCTTTCGTTTTTTAAACAAACAGGTTCGCCGTTTGGGCTTAATACATATTCTAAAAATTATTCCGAGTACATATTCAGATTCCCAATAATATTATCTACAGCCCTGACCAATGGCATCTCAATCAGAGATACTTGGTCAGACACCCATATTTTATCTGGGTCAGTTTTCAACTCAACCGATCACCATAATTCACCAGAAATTTTGAAAAGTTTAATTTAAATCATTTCGAGAATTTTGGGATATTAATTAGCCCACATTTAATTATCCCACATTTATTTTCTTAATTTATCTTCCTATTTTAAAAATTCGGGGTGTTACAATCCACCCCCCCTAAAAGAAATTTCGTCCTCGAAATTCAACTTACCGGATTCAAATGCATGAGGGTACCGTTTACGGATATCGTCCTCACGTTCCCAAGTAAGTGTTTCCACGTCTCCATGCTTCCATGCTACTTTTACTAGGGGTACCATCTTATTCCGCAGTCTCTTCACAGAATATTCAGCAATACGAACAGAAACGGGAAGGATGGTTAAGTCATCCCGCACCTCAACATCGTCAATAGAGATCACGTGCTGAGGATCAGGTATATACTTTCTTAACTGCGACACGTGAAATACATTATGTAAGTTCGCAAGCTGTGGAGGAAGTGCAATCTGATATGCGACATCTCCAATCCGCTCTAAGATCTCATAGGGTCCAATGAATTTAGGGCTCAGTTTTCTGCTCTTCAAGGCTCTTCCTAAACCCTTATCACGCGAGACACGCAATAACACATGATCGCCGACTTGGAACTCAAGTGGCTTTCTCCTTTTATCATAATAACTCTTCTGCCGGTCTTGAGCGACTTTCATCTTCTCTTGGATCATCTTGATCTGCTCATTAGTTTCCTCAACAATCTCAGGCCCTAAGGCTAGATTCTCACCAACTTCAAGCCAACATAAAGGAGTTCGACACCTTCTTCCATATAAGGCCTCGTATGGTGCCATACCAATACTAGAATGAAAACTGTTGTTGTAGGTGAATTCGATCAGAGGCAAATATTTCTCCCATGAACCGCCATGCTCCAAAACACAAGCGCGTAGTAAGTCCTCAAGACTCTGAATAGTCCTCTCCGACTGCCCATCGGTCTGAGGATGATATGCCGAGCTTAGCTTCAGCTTTGAACCCATCGCCTCATGTAAGCTTCCCCAGAATCGGGAAGTAAATCGGGGGTCACGATCAGAAACAATGCTTGACGGCACACCATGCAATCTCATAATCTCCCGAATGTACAACTGTGCTAAATCTTGCAAGGAGCTCTCCATACTGATTGGTAGAAAATGTGCACTCTTTGTCAAATGATCCACAATTACCCATATTCCGTCACATCTAGACCTCGTTCTTGGTAATCCGGACACAAAATCCATGGCAATCGCGTCCCACTTCCAAACAGGGATATCAAGTGGCCTCAAAGTACCTGAAGGTCTTTGGTGTTCCACCTTCGCCTTCTGACAAGTAAGGCAAGAAGCTACAAAGTTAGCAACATCACGTTTCATTCCGGGCCACCAAAAGTTCTTCTTTATATCTTGATACATCTTGGTTGCACCAGGATGGATGCTAAAAATGCTTTTATGTGCTTCCTCTAGCACCGTACGCCTCCAATCACCAAATGAAGGTACATACACACGACCTTTTACTCGCCATATACCATCAACGCCTTCCACAAGAAATAAATTTTTTCTATAATCTTGAGATCTCCGCATCTCTTGCAAGTAATCATCATCTTTTTGTTTCTCTTTCACAAGCTCCAAAAATTCATTGCATATCTTCAAGATAGCAAAACATAGTCTCTTGGAGGATTGAACCTCGGTTCCAATATTCAAATTCCGAAATTCTTCCATTAACTCGAACTCTTTGACCATCATAGCTGATACATGCAAGGATTTCCGACTAAGAGCATCGGCAACAACATTGGCTTTTCCCGGGTGGTACATCAATTTAAAGTCGTAATCCTTCAAAAATTCCATCCATCTCCTCTGACGCATATTCATTTCCTTTTGGTCAAACAGATATTTCAAACTTTTGTGATCACTAAAAACCACGAATCTTGATCCATACAAGTAATGACGCCAAATCTTCAAAGCAAACACAACCGCAGCCAACTCTAAATCATGAGTTGGGTAATTAACCTCATGAGGTCGCAATTGGCGTGAAGCGTAAGCTATTACACGTTCCTTCTGCATTAGCACACATCCAAGTCCATGCTTAGAAGCGTCACAATACACCACAAACTCTTCTTGTAAATCAGGCAACGCCAAGATAGGAGCAGAAGTCAGCCTCATCTTTAATTCCTCAAAGCATTTCTCACATTCGACCGTCCATACAAAAGGTTGGTTCTTCCTTGTTAAATTTGTCAAAGGTCTCGCAAGACGAGAGAAACCTTCAATGAACCTTCGATAATAACCCGCAAGTCCAAGGAAACTTCGGATTTCAGTAACCGTCGTAGGTCTAGACCATGCCATAACAGCTTCAACCTTAGAAGGATCCACCGAAATACCATCCTCGGATATTACATGTCCAAGGAACTGGACGCTCGTCAACCAGAATTCACATTTAGAGAGCTTGGCGTATAGCTGGTTCTTTCTAAGAATGTTCAACACCACTCTTAAATGTTCTTCATGTTCCTCCCGGCTCTTGGAATATACTAGGATATCATCGATGAACACCACAACAAAACGATCCAGGTATTCATGAAAGATATGGTTCATGTAACTCATGAACACCGCTGGAGCGTTAGTCACTCCAAAGGGCATCACGACATACTCGTAGTGGCCATATCGCGTCCTAAACGCAGTCTTCGAAATGTCTGCGGCTCTCACCCGAATTTGATGATAACCGGAACGCAAATCAATCTTTGAAAATACCACCGCACCTCTCAGCTGATCCAACAAGTCATCAATGCGAGGTAAAGGATATCTATTCTTTATCGTCAACTTGTTCAGTTGGCGGTAGTCTACACACAACCGCATAGTTCCATCCTTTTTCTTAACTAATAAAACAGGAGCTCCCCAGGGTGACACACTGGGTCGAACGAACTCCTTTTCAAGCAGCTCCTCAACTTGCTTCTTGAGTTCAACTAACTCCATAGGAGACATCCTATATGGAGCAATAGACACTGGTTCGGTACCAGGTACAAGGTCAATAGCAAACTCAACCTCCCTTGGAGGTGGTAAACCAGGTATCTCATCAGGAAACACGTCCAGAAATTCAGACACCACAGGGATATCCATGAAACCGGGACCACTCGTCCCATCGACAAGGGATAGCAGTACACAAAATTGAATTATACCTTGTACATCAAACTGTCCCCTATCCAGAGAAGGGAAAATAACAGTCCGTTGTTGACAATCAACCATGACTCTGTTGGCAGATAGCCAATCCATACCAAGTATGATCTCCAGTCCCTTCATAGGTAAACAAATAAAAGACACAACAAACTTTCTCCCATCTAGGAGCATATCAACATTATTACACCGGTTAATCGATCTAAGACAAGTACCGGTTGGGGTGGTAACCACAAGAGCGTTTTTCATTAAACACACCGGCAATCTCAATCGCCGAACACAATCTTCGGATATAAAGGAGTGGGTCGCACCCGAATCATAAATGACATGAACTGGATGTCCAAGAATTTCACACTTACTTTCAACCAGATTTTCTGCTTGTGCTGCTTCCTCACCGGTTACCGCAAAAACTCTCCCGGCATTGGGTTGAAGGTTTCCACTATCCCTATTTCCATCATTAGCACCATTACCATTTCCTCGATTATTACCACGCCTTCCACCATTATAGCCACCCCGACCACCATTCCGGCCTTGATTATTTCCATTACCACGGCCTCGACCTCCATTGTGGCCTCCACGGTTTACAAGAGTGGGTGCATTAGCACGATTAGGAGCATTAACTTGCATATGAGCCCGCCTAGTAAGCAAAGGACAGGCAGGGCGAGTATGTCCCACTTGATCACAATTAAAACACACCACGTCATCCCGTTGTGCACAATCTCGAACATAATGAGGTCCTCCACATCTGTAGCATCTCGGCCCATTGGCATTTGCATTGCCCCGGCCAAAAGTGTTACCACGTCCACCGCCTCTAGCTTGGACATTAGAATGGGCACCCCTTTGAAAACGTCCTCCTCTAAAATTTCCTTGCCTCTTGAAACTAGAAGGTTGACCCTTCAACTTAGAGTCAAATTTAGAATATTGAGAGGGAGCATGTTCTTCATATATGCGACACTTATTCACAAGCACCGTGAAACTTCGGATCTCTTGGTGACATATAGCCCTTTGAATATCAGGGCGTAAACCATTTTCAAACTTTACACATTTTGACACTTCAGTTCCCTCTTGTTGAAAAGGAGGGTAGAATTCACAAAGTTCTTCAAACTTGGAAGCATACTCCTCCACCGTCATCGTGCCTTGCTTGAGTTCCATGAACTCGAGTTCTTTCTTACTCTTATAACTTTCAGGCACATATTTCCTCATAAGTTCACACTTAAAGTTTTCCCAAGTTAAGGGGATTGCAGCAGCATTCATTCTATTTTTGGCGAGTCTCCACCAAGTCTCTGCTTCATCTCTCAGCATAAAAACAGCATACTCCACTTTCTGGAGCTCATTGCATTCAAAACTGTCAAAGATCCTTTCAACATTCTGGATCCAACCATAGGCTTGCTCAGGCCTAAATCCCCCATGAAATTCAGTGGGTTTTCGCTTTAGAAACATATCAAGGCCTTGAGTACCTTGAACAACAGGGGCAGGTGATCTTTCCGCCTCTTGTCTTTCGCGGTTTTGCGATTCAAGGAGATCCGCAAAACGATTCAAGGCTCTAGCTATAGCGTCATCATTATCTCGACGACGACGGGCCATCACAATATCTAGAACCACAACACAAAATTCAACTAACATCAGTAAACTCGTTTATAACTTTTCTCTATAATCTCACACTATAGTACTTTATCATAAAAATTAAATTATGGCCCTCCCCCATGGAGTCCAATATCAATCTATCCATATTAAAGCCCATATGGCAACATCATCATATCATAATATAGTATGCATCCATAATATATAGGATTCATCATTGAGGGAGGATAGTGTGAAGAAGCTTGGCCGGACTTATAACAATCACATTCAATCCCTAATCAATTCATACACAAATCAAATAACTATAACAGTCATTCATCAATTATATATCATATTCTGGTAATTGCAACAGCTAATAGCAATAATACAGAGCGAATAATGCTCTGATACCAGATTGAGACACCCTAAAAATAGGGGTGAATTTTTCGCGATTTGAAATAATTAAAGAATAGAAGAGATCGCGAGATGAAAACTTTGGCAAGAAATCCCCGGACCTAATTTAATAACCTATCTCATATGTGAAGATATGAGAAGGTGAACAATTGAGTCAAAGAGTGAACCTTGGATGATTTATCCCATGATCATCAACAAGGAGTAGCGGAAGTATGCAATTACATTAAGGAATTGAAGGAAAGTGGTAGAAGGTCAAAGGAAGGTCTATTGATTTGGTAAAATGCATTAATTGTGCGTGTGGGGTGTTGTGCAATCATATTATAGTCAAACAATACCAATGATATCTCAAGATAGAGGAAAAATATGAAAAACAGGGTCATGAATCGATTCAAACACCCTATGAATCGATTCAAATGATTCTGGAATGCAAAACAGTGAAAACAGGACCCCTTGAATCGATTCAAGCTTGTATGAATCGATTCAGACGCTTCTGGAACTCAAAATTTTGCAAACAGGGGTCCTTGAATCGATTCAGGATCGTATGAATCGATTCAGGCCTTCCTGGAACCAAAAACAGTGAAAACAGCAGCTCTCGAATCGATTCAGGGATCCTCGAATCGATTCGAGACAGCACAGTTGCTGTTTTTATGCAGAAAAGGCCATATTTTTGGACTTTTAACCCCCCTAACTTTTTCATATCATCTCCAAACGCTACTAAATTTTGACACCAACTAAAATACATCAATTGTGACGTGTAGCCACCGGCCTCACCCAAAAATTCTCAAAAATGAGGAACTTATGCAAATAAATGCGTTTAGTCTATTCCTGAGCCTTTTTGAGCAACTTAGGGGTCTATTCTCAACGGAATTGACCCGTTCCAGTTTCTACAAGTCACAAATCATGTATTTAAGCTATTGAGGCCATCACGCACTATCCAAGACTCATAAAACTCATTTTGACCCTACTAGTTTCTTACTTATGCATAACAATCATAAAATATCATTAATCATACAGCACCTAAAGTCATCATTCACAATTCTCATCATTTGATCATCAAGTGAGCAAAATTCAAGAACTCACACATTAGTGTCTTACATCACCAGGGTCATAACTCAAGATTAGTCTTATATGTGGGTTCCAATTTTCACACATGACCAGCATAATCATTATACATTATTCATACCAATTTGTGGCTATACAAAATATGCAGAAAACTATATACATTACAAACATTCTACACAAACCATAAAATCAAAATGTTGCCGGCCAAGGCATTCTTTACCGAAAAGAGGCCTTCTTCACACTTCACCTCCGCAAACAGCTCCAAAGCGAACCTACAACACAGGAGCTAAAAAGATATACCACAAGGAGAGTGAGTATACTTTCTCAATGATGAAAATCTAACATTTATGATAATATATATAAATGCAATATAAACATCATCTATAAAAACCTCAATCCATACTAAATCATCAAATATCAATTTACTAAACATAGTCATATATGTATCCCTTTTAATTTACAAGGAGCAAATCGTCCACTAACCCATTAACAGTTGGGTTCAAAAGTAAGTTTCCATTAAGACTTCATACAATTCTCTCAACATGATATCATTTTTATGCCGTGTTCATATAACTCACACACATGCTAATGTTTCAAAATGCATAAATACAAATCTGGTTATTAATTCAACGGGGATCTCATTCACTTAGATTAACATCATCACTCCGGGATACACCCTTCGTGGCACCCCGCAAGGTGATATATTCATCAATCATATCATTATCATCACTCCGGGACTTATACCCTTTGTGGCACCTCACAAGGTGTTATATTCATCAATCATATTATTATCCTCACTCCGGGACTTATTCCCTTCGTGGCACCTCACAAGGTGTTATATTCATCAATCATATTATTATCCTCACTCCGGGACTTATTCCCTTCGTGGCACCTCACAAGGTGTTATATTCATCAATCATATTATTATCCTCACTCCGGGACTTATTCCCTTCGTGGCACCTCACAAGGTGTTATACTCACCAATCATATTATTATCATCACTCCGGGACTTACCCGTCATGGCACCCCGCAAGGTGATATACTCATCAATTAAACCATCATCATCACTCTGGGTCATACCCGTCGTGGCACCCCGCAAGGTGATATATTTATCAATATCATAACATAGTCATCACATGATATACCATTCATAGCCTAAAAATGTCTCGATCCATAATCAATCATTTTAGACACCAGATTCAATTTCTTATTCAATCTCATGATATTACTTTCATTCAAGTAAAACATGCCATATTACACCACCATATACATCATCAATATACATGTTCTCATACATTTAGAAAATATACCCCCTCTCCTACCTCAAGAGAAGTAGACCTCTGGGGTTGATGTTCCTGCCTCACCAGTATTGCCAAGCCCTACACCAATCAATTATAGGGCCACATCAATTATTCATTCGAACACCAATTCAACATACGTATACATAGGTGTACACATGATTCTTATCATGTGGAAACTATTTATCAATTTCATTCATTTGCCTAGTTAGGCTTTGGGAATTCCTTCCTTTAAATCACAAATCTATTATTACCAAGAGCTACAACCTACTTGTTAGGTTATCCCATCTATTAAGCTTCCACCAACACTTTGGTGAGTTTCCCACCTATTATGACTTCAAGTCAACATCATCATTATTAAATGTCTCTACCTCATCATTTATAACACTCTTCCCATCAACAAATGCTAACTTCTTCAATAAATGCTATACTCTTCAATATTATACATTTCCTCCTAAAATTCAAATTTAGGGTTTTCATCAAACCTACCAACCTTCATAAATACTCATATACCTCCTTCTTTTCCCACCATAATTACTACTACCTCATTAATTATTCATAAGCTTGTCTTTATGTCAACTCATCTTAGGGTTTCCACATTTAATGTTTCTCCAAGTAACCTACATAGATTAATGCTTTCTTAACATTGAAAACACATAGTAATATGTTTATATACATGGAAAATGGTAATAATTTTACCTCAAGAGGAATAAAGAGTGAGTTTGCAAAAGAGGAGAAGGTCCACACGAAAATAAGAGGAGGAAAGAAAAGATCCCAAGCTCCAAGCTTTTCTTAAGCTTCTTGAAGGATAACAATGAAGAAGGAAGATATATCTTTCTCTTTACATAGGGTTTTTGGAGGAAGAGAGGATGAGTAATGAAGAAGAAAGTGTAGAAGAAGAAAAGAAGAGGTAAGGCGGCGTGGAGAAGAAGAATGCAACGGGAGTGAAATGAAAATGTGAGTTTAGTGTTTAAGTTATTAGGCCTTCATTAACTCTTTCGTTTTTTAAACAAACAGGTTCGCCGTTTGGGCTTAATACATATTCTAAAAATTATTCCGAGTACATATTCAGATTCCCAATAATATTATCTACAGCCCTGACCAATGGCATCTCAATCAGAGATACTTGGTCAGACACCCATATTTTATCTGGGTCAGTTTTCAACTCAACCGATCACCATAATTCACCAGAAATTTTGAAAAGTTTAATTTAAATCATTTCGAGAATTTTGGGATATTAATTAGCCCACATTTAATTATCCCACATTTATTTTCTTAATTTATCTTCCTATTTTAAAAATTCGGGGTGTTACACTCTAGGCATAGCCGCGTTGGTCCCACTTATAGAGGGGGAAGAGTCCCTATAAGGGCCTCTGGCTACCAAGGAGGAAGAATCTCTATAAATCCTCCAAGGGCTGAGTCTTTCCATTTGGAAAAGGGTGAAGCTTCTCACTTAAGGCAGAGGGTGGTATTGTCCCTGTTTGACTCCTCCTCTAACTCTGGGGCTAGCCGCTCTTATGAGAGCGAAGTGAGTGTTGAATGTTACCTTTCTGACAACATGACTTTTTACAGTAACACAAACGCCTTAAACCTTGCAATCAATAGAATGGCCAGTGAAGGGACTTTCGAGAATCCCCTCGTTCTCCAGACTGTTGAAGGATTTGTCAACGTAGTGGAACACCAGCTGAACCGGGTAAAGGTCAATGCAAGGTACCTTTATTACTGGTGGAAGAGGAAATTCGTGAGATAGCATCTCGACATGCCAAAGATGACGGGAGAAGATTATCACCAAACTTCAGGGTTTATTCGGAAGAGCGTTTGAAAGAGCGGTTTTTAGTGCTAGCACCCCGGCCAACTGATAGAATTTGCCACCGCCTGCTTGATGAACGATCCATATATATGTACGATTACATTTTTCTCTACCTCGGCATCCGTTTTCCTTTTACAGAATTCCAAATAGGGGTATTAAGGTTCTTAGATTATGCCCCATCTCAAGTGCACCCAAACGGATGGGGTCTGATCCGGGCACTAGAGGTTCTGGGCAACCACTTCAACTTCAAACCCACCATGGAAATGCTCTTTTATTACTGACAAGTGGTACGCCAGACAAATAAAAAAGGCGGCATGAGTTTTGTCACCCTCTGTTGTGACTCAAACTTGGTTAACTTTGAGGCCTTCACCGAATCTGCAAAGATGAATGGGGGGTCTTTCAAGCATTATTATACCAGGATCTGTATCCAACCCAATAAACCGGTCTTCTGGAAGACTAGAGAAGGTCTCACAAAATTTCTAGTGGAATGGACCCATGAGCACTTTCTCTTGACCTCCAAGGCATACTTCATGGAGGAGAGTGAACTATATCCCTATTCTGTGATAGTAGTAGCTGCTCCGAAGGCATACACCGAGGCTTACAATAAATTTTCTTGTAAACGCCTCCTGGGGTCCCACACAGTTTACGACGAATACTTAAGTAAAATTCTATTGTCATTTCTCATTGCTTTGATACCGGCATACGTTATATCTGGTGCTAACATTTTTTCTTGTTTATGTAGGGGAAATTGAAGGTTGCTCCGTCATGGACAAGTTGAAGGACTTATTGGCAGATGGGGACTCTTCCAGCAAGAAGAATAATATTCAGCCCAAGAGGAACGCCGTCAAGGCACGGGTTGAGACCATCCCTCTGATATCCACTATTACCGACGAGGTGTTGTAACACCCCAATTTTCCGAACTCGAATCCCGATGTAATCTAAATAACTAAATAATAAAAATATGAATAAATTTTTCACATTCGAAATAAATTCAAAACACCACCACGACTATATTAAGACTCGAACCACAGAAAACCAAAGGGTGAGATTTGATAATCAATAACTGGATCGTTAAATAGTTTGCCTATAATGGTATACAAAATAATAGAGTTTACAGCGGAAGGAATATGTATAGCGGGCATACGCCTAGTCCCATATATGAGGATATGAGAAAAGGCTCGGCAAGGTATGAAATGGCATATCATAAGCCTAATAGACAACCATCATCTTTTCACATAATTTCATGAACATACAATGCCCAAGATATATATATATACATATCTATATGGTCATGCATCATACACCTCCAATATTCATAATCTATAATTGACCATATCACTTCGACCCTCGATTTATGTATTTTCAATACTTGTACATACCTAGAGGATTAATAAATCAACATCCTATACATTCCCAAAATGATTACATAATTAACATCCATAATTAACAACATCATAATATCCATCTTATACACAACTCATTAAATTACAAACGTTGCCGGCCAAGGCATTCCGTTACTACTATTTACCTATCCAAAAGCTTTACTTTAAAAAAAATATATTCTTCCCATGATATTCCTGCATCAATACTAAAAAGTAGACCACATGGGAGAGTGAGTTATACATTTCAAATGACGATATGAATACAATTAAAATTATGGGCATATGCATATCAACATCATGTATGCTTTGCTAAACACATCAATGATCATCATGAATTATAAACTCAACAACATATACATATCTCATGTTTATTAATCAAGTCATAACAAAGCAGGCATATACACATCTACCACAACGCCACAATGGGCCAATGTCATCAATATCGGCCATTCAGGTCTTTTCTCAAAGCTACTATTGGCTAACATCATTATCATCAATCATAAATAATTATGCCCTTCATTATATTGGGCCATAATATACACATCGTCATATTCAATATTGTTTTCACGGTAATTATATCATTTATCAATTTTATGTGGTCTTTTAGGTACTCAATTACCCATCTCATCAACACCATACCACAATCTCAATCATCATCAATCATCATCATCTGGCATATCTCCATTCTATATGTAAATGCTCTTATGGCTAATGAATATGCACAATGGAATAGACAACAAATGCGGATCCGACTGTGGGAATAAACACTAAATTATGGGTCAAGCATGATCACATACTATACCCCTACTACAGTAGTATAAGGTGTACACATATATCATAATGCATGCATAATCACCAATTTTTACTGGTACCAAACCGCATCGCCCATAATGCAACACCTGGCCATTTTTACCATGACCGCAGTAAACAACATAATCAATATATGGTGTTGCGGGATGGCCATGATTCATCTCATGGCGGCTACGATCCAAAGGACCACCGGGGTCACCTGCTCATCAAGAGCCACCCCCTACAAGGGTCGGCCACATGTAGCTCCCCGTAGCAATACATGGGCGGCTTCTTGACTTACACATCGAGTCACAGGGGACATAATAGATTGCTCGTGCACTGAGCCACCCTCCCACTAGGTCGGCCTAGGGAACTACCCTAACGTTCCAACATCGGCGGCTATGATATGCCATGGATGCAATGCAATGCAAATCAAATACATTTCTCACACTGTGAATCCTAAATGCCATTCATCAATCATCATCATCATATTCACCAACACCGTCATGCACACCTTAGTGGATTTTATCATTGTTGGTTTTAGCTATTGTTTACAAGTTTTATATGTGGCATTTTTATCTCAATATATCATTTATTATACATGCAAGTTAACACTTGCAACCAACCACAATGGCATCATAAACATCACAAATCATCATTAATATTCATTAATCTTTCATCAATACCACTACATAATCATTTAGTGGATTTTCATATCATTTATCATTACCATTGTTTCATCAGTAGTATGGCAATACAATAATTCATCAATACAATTTTAAACCACTTACACAAGATCATACTTGTATAAAATACAATGGCAATCTTAATCGTCAATAATAACAAACATCCTTTACTTAAGGAAGTGATCAACACATCGTTCATTTTTTACATATCATCAATATTATTTCCAATTCAATAATTTATAATAATTATTACGTCATTCAATCATCCCCACATCTATTTCACATTCACTCAAGGATGTATCTTACAACACCATCATGTATCCTTTCATTTGTACCCATCATATCATATTATTGGTGGTGAAAATCCATGTGTTCATAATATGTCTTTGGCATACATACATATAAGATTTCCAATACCTAAATCGATATAGAATACCACCATACATGTCACCATTGTATGCCCCCATTTTATTTTCCTCAGTTTTCCATAATAGAAAGGGATTAAATATCAGCCAAAACAAGAAAATAATATAAAATTTTTCACTGGGCAACTCGCTCAAGCGAGACCGACACTCGGTTGAGCGAGATTGAGGTAAGTCGCTTGAGCGCCTTCAATTTCCCCTTGAGCGAAGAAGTTCTTAAGTATCATGAAACACCCTAATTTAATAAATAAATAATTAACAAAACAGAGGAAATTTTTCACAATTAAACCAAAACCATCGGGCACAAAAGAAATAAGGAAAAGAAGGCAAGAGGAATAAAAACCGACTCAAGGAGGCTGCCAGCGGAAGAAGGAAAATGCTCGGGCGGGTTACACAACAACGCACACTCACTGCAGCGAGAACTACACTCGGCACTCGCTCACTCCACTCGGTATTCCCGCACTCGGGTTTCAGCGCCGGTTCACTCGGAAGGGTCCACTCTCTATACACTCGGATTGGCCCTTATACATACCAGCCCCATTCAGAAAACATAGCACATTCCACGACTTCATTCGATCGGGACACATATACGAACAACTCGGAAATGATTCCCATCGCCACTCACTCGGAATCTATGAAGACTTCTTACTCGGAATAACTTTCACTTCCTTTTTACCACTCAGATATTTCGCTCATTCTTTTCACTCGGTAACCACAATCTTTCTTACTCTAGTTATCCTTACTAAGTCAAGACTCACTCAGATTCCCTTGCTACTAATAATTTCCTACCATGGGGTCCACTTAGAGCCTTAGGTGTCGCCTTTCTGTCGGGAAACCTTCACTCGGTGGATTCTCACTCGGAAATTGTGAATTATTCCGTACTCGGAAAATCCTAACAGTTATCACTCGGAAAACGTCTAGATCAATCCTCACTCGGTGTTCCGCGCTGTCTTGTTCACTCATTCTCACTCGGTGTCACACTGTATTGTTCACTCGGGATTACCTAGACTTCTCTTCACTCGGAAGGAATTACTAACTCTCTTCCCACATCAACACTCGGCTCCATTTCGACTTATAGATATACTAACCTCTCGCACACAACAAGTACGCGTACATAGATTACTCGGATCTTCATGCACTGTATAGGATTTCACACAACATAGTAGATATAAATAATTACAGGCACCAAAATCATGTCTTCTACCCCAGAGGGTTCAGGTTCTAATAAAAGGGACTAAGGCTAAAACATGAGCCGACCAAGGCTTAACAAAACACATAAGCAGTATATACATAACATCTATTTCCCCATAGCGCACAAGCATTTCACCCAGCATTCAGCTCCTCCTCCATTCGTCATCCCGAGAGACATTCACTGAAAAATTTGCCACAGTAGGGGTGAGCTTATGCATTTAAAATGACAGTTAATGACTCGGCATCAGCATCAATACATGCCCTCACGTTCACTTGGGTTGCATACAATTTTGGATTTCAACCATGCAGAATATAATGTTTTTAAAGACATGCAATTACATACATATTACAAAGATTAATTTCCCGTCATATGAAATACGCGTCAACTCACTTAGAATTCACTCGTATCACTCCGAGCCATCCCACTCGTCCTATCCTAACCAATATTTCGTCTACATGCATGCCTGCGGATTCGACTAAGCAATGATCTTCAGTTATAGGCTCCCTCACTGGCCTCTCATCCTTTAGCCCTTCCCGCGTGGTACCGGCCTCCCATTGACGTCTCGAGACTTAACTCTAGCTCCTACGGCTACCACGGGCTCTCAGAGGATCTAGCCAAGGGTCTGCACCTGGAGATCATTTTGTTGGGACTCCTGACCTTCCACGGGTCATCACATTTCCTGTACATATAGCCTATACGCGTCAACCACAAGTACCCTCAACTATCCGACTCACTCCTAGTAACCATTAGCGTCACTCCCGAGCCCACATATTCTCCACATTCAATCATTAATCGTACCATCATACACAGCACTCGCACAGTTAATGCATGCAATATCTCAAAGAACCAGCCAACAATCAAGCACACATATTCTTTTGGTATTAACAACAATGAGAACATGCATCACAAGCGTTTATATGTATATAACCAACTATCAGACTTCAACACAACGACCCTGAATACATGCATGCAAGTGTATAACCATAATCAGGACTCTGCAATCACACACATGGCAGTCAAGGATTCACAATCATGCATTGCACACAATTTTTACAAACACATTCATATGCATGTACGGTAATACGTTCATCCGGTGCCGTCCATCGACCATGCATTCGACATGCAAGCGCCCCTACCTTCTGAAGGGACTCGAGAAGCTCTTCCTCTCTCCGACGTTTGGTCTGAGGCCCTTTCTGCCTCGTCCAGTCCCCTTCACGCAGTCGTACTCTACAATCGGCTAGGGGATGGGGAGTTGTTCTTCCTCTGCTTCAATGATCGTCCTTCACCAGTCGGAGGGGACTCTGACCCTTCTGCAGCACCGTCGCCGTGGGTCTCCAGAAACGAAGAACAAGGACAGGGGGAAGAAAAGAGGACGAAGAACGAAGAAGGAAGGAAAGAGAGGATGAAGCAGTGAGGAAGGATGAATATCCACGGTGATACAAGACATATGTTCATGCGTGCGAAGAGAAGGAGAGCGGGGTGGGAAAACGTGAATCGCAGTCCCACTCACGCGACTCGCAAATCATAAGCAGCCACCTTTTACCAACTAAGCATAATTAATTTTTCATTATTTTTTAAGTTAAGTTGATTTTAATTAACAATTAATTTCCTAATTGAAATCAAAATTGGGATGTTACATATCAGGCCCCGATCTCGCTTGAGCGGGCCACTCTCACTTGGGCGAGATTTCTCCAGTGACGTTTCTATTCTCGCTCGCTCTAGCGAGGCTCCTCCCACCCTCATGCTCGCTCGGGCAGAAAACGTCCAGTATCCAATTCCATACTCGCTCGCTTGAGCGAGACCCAATATGCCACATTACTCGCTTAAGCGAGATCAGTCCAGAACCGTTTTCCCATCACGCTCGCTCAAGCGTGGCCACACCCGCTTAAGCGAGATTCGTCCAGTGTGTATCCCTCTATTGCACATGCGTCTCGCTTGAGCGAGACTCCTTCTTGCCTGAGCGAGATTTGGCCAGAGGCCATCCATCTGATATAAGGGACTCTCGCTTGAGCGAGATCCCAACTCACTTGAGCGAGTTAATCAGTACATGCCCAAAACTCAAGTTTTTCACTCCCTTTCACATGCCAATATCCCCATAATGTAAAATTGGCCTAACTAACATTTCTCATACATTAATTCATGTATTTAGGACTTGATTCAACAAGCCATACCTCACCATTTCTTTTTCTAATTTATCTACTACATGAGGGAGGTTTCTAAACTATTTTTCATCACTACCATACCTATCTTTGTGCGTAATCATCATAAACATACTTCCATACTCCAGGAAATTCATCCATTTATAAGTCTATGTCATCAATTTATTCATGTCCAACAAAAGGGACAACTAATCATTCATCACCATTACACACACACATATATATATATATATATATATATATATATATATCCATAACATTCATCAGATCATCAATTCAACATTTAACACATTCTTGGCAAGGCAATGCATGAGTTCATACATATACATAATTAACCATTATTCACTCATGCAATTTGAAATGCAAACTCCTCTCTTACCTCGAGAGAAGAACCGCAACGCAATTGCCTCAATCATTCTGCATCATCGTCCAGAATATAATCCTATCAACAAATACATATATACATGCCATTAATAAGCCATCATAAGGCATCATCTCTTAAAATTCATTATCAAGTCCTAGACTTGTCTAAACCCCAATTCACACGCTTATTAGGCTTCGGGAATTCCTTTCCCAAAACCAAGACTCTTTAGGTCTCAAAAGGGCTAACCACACCCAATAACAACAACATCATATCCCCTTATCCACAATGCATCCAATTTCAACTTAAGTCACCATGGACTCTTTTAAGCCATCATCAATCAATAAACCCAAATGACATATATCAAGGTCCTAAACCTCATTGTATCAATTTTTCTACTCCATTGGTCTATCACTCATAGTCATCTTCCACTATAATCATCATCTTAAGGGACACCAATGATTCACTAACATTATTACAAGATTAATATTGTCATTCATCAAAATCAACTTCAATATACCACAAAACGCATTCTAGAGTGCAATATCATCAATACTCATCATTCTTAACTAAAACCCCTAAAATCATTAACACTTAGAGTTTTGTTCTAAAATCACCCAACAAAAATTAACACTCACCGTCTTTATTGATTCATCATAGATCCATTAACCCATATCCGTTCATAACACAAAACCATTATCAAGAACCATGTCTTAAACCATTCAAGCCTAGGGTTTCACATTTTCCTCAATAATCCAAGTTTCTAACATTACCATTTCAAACCCAACAACATCAAAATTCATCAATGGCAAGGGAGTTGGAAATCTTACCTTAAATCCCAAGCTTTCACAAGAATGAAAATTGAGAAGAGGAAGAAGAACCCACTTGATTTTTGCCCCAAAGTTCCATACAAGCTCCATGATCCTTGCTTAATCATTAAATTTGGCAAGAAAATGGAAGGGAGGGGGAGAGGTTTGGTCATGGCATGGTGAAGGGATGAAGAAGAAGAAGAGAATGAAGATGGGTAGAGGAGGAGTTCCCACCGAAAATAGGAAGGGAAGGAAAGAGAAAAGGTAAAAATTTGCCATTGTCCATTAGTCCATATAGTGCCTTCATTTGCTTTTACCATTGGGTAATACATCCCTATTGTCCAATGGGTAAAAGACCAAAAAGAGGGAGGCAAAAATGCAATGGTGGAAAGGAGAAGAGAAGTTAGGATTTTTGGTTTTCCTTTTAATTCCATTTGGTTCATAATTTCCCCCCTTAATAACATACATCGTGTCCAATTAATTATTTCCTTAGCACTAAAAATTATTTCAACTACACCACTATAACCATAATAATTTTCCAAACATTCTAGACCTATCAAATATCTAATTTGACCAAGTGGGTCCCACATCATCTGTTAAATCACCCAGTTCCAGTAAATCTTAATTTACCGATAATTCACCTCTAATGTCAAATTAATCCTCCCACAATTATTGGACCATAAATAATTAATTACCATCATTCAATAAATTGTTTTCTTTAAAATATAGGGTGTTATAATCCACCCCACCAAAAAGAAACTTCGTCCTCGAAGTTTAACATCGGCATACATCGTAAGGCCACTCTTCGACCATGCACCAATAGGGTCCATGACATCATGAAATAATATCAGACTTTCCAAAGTCCAGGAGGATATGATTATCATCATTCCTTTGTCCAAGTATAAATCTCATATATCTAAAGTGAGTCACCACTCATCAATTCTTAATTCATTCATCACAACTCTTACATTCTCATCTAGTACCACCGGATAGGTTCAATACATTCACTGTAAGCAATTACAACATTACACTTGCCTGGTCTATGTGTTACTGCATCTGACATACAGGAAGACGTCCCAATCTCGTAGTGGTTACCACACACACACATAAGGTTGGCGCATAAGTGCATGTTGCCACAATGCCTATGGCATGTAGAGGCATATCAGGATAAGTACCTTTATGTCTTATCACTCACATTATTCATATCAATTCAAATAATATCTCTTCACACACGAGACTTCATAAGAAGTCACACAAGCCCATGAATAGTACACTCACATGATATCATCATTTAATCATGATCCGGCATAAATCATGCCATATAATTCATCAATCGTTAGCCACCTTAACCATATATTGACATATTAACCATAGATCTCTAATCCTCATAGGGTAATCACCCCACCATTGGACTTCATCCATCCCGAAGTCATAGTCAAATAACTTAGAAATTGTTTGTCTAATCTGAACATTGTCAACTATAATTCGATTCAAGCCTAATTAATTCACCAAACTCATATCAAGTATACACCCTCTAATTTAAGATAGGGTTCATAATCATATAATAAGCTTTCACACTAGTGGATTTCTTCACATATCGCGACCAAAGTCCATAAATTGGACATACGATTCACATTGTGTCACATCGGTATGTGGTTTCTATCACCAATATAAATCCTTTCAAAACAAAAAGGGAGGTATCTACAGGATTAAACTCTATTTACCAACTCATGTTCACATATATTACCTCTACATCATATCATAATCCACAATTGATCTAATAATCATAATGTCAAGGGCACATAATTTAGCCCAAAGTCATACCATAAAATTTTTCATCATGGCCAATGCTAAATCATACCCTGAATTCAATCATTATTATTCACCAAATACTTAGGGGTTTACGTTTACATTTCTAATCTAATCACACACTGACTCTAGCCTCAACAACTCATTCCACAATTTATTTCATTACAGCTCAATCGTTCATAAGATTCAATCTATCATTAGGCTTAGAAAGTTTAAGGGTTACCTAGTACCCATCGTGGAATACTTCCATAACACATATAATCAATAAACATGGCTCATAGAAGCATCGTAGAGCCTAGATCACCATAGGGTCTAATTCCACAAGATTCGATCTTTCAAGATCATATTCAGTTATCCGGGGTCACCACACTTAGTGGGTCATAACTGAATTAGCCATTCACTCGGTTCATAAACATAAAACTGAGACATAACCCTAATCATGTGTATATACAAAGCTCATATATCACCTATTTATCACTCATTCATGTTCTCTATCTAAAAAGATACAACAATTCACTTGCATCATATAATACAAGATTCTCATGCTCAAGGATATAAAATTCATAAATTTTAAATAGCACCATCAATCATCTTAATTCATGAATATCCACATTAGGGAATTCCTTCACTATCATTCATCTATTCAATACTAGCACATGAAATACTCACTTTCAAGAATTATATCATGGCTAGGAACTACAACATAAATCATTCAAAAGAGACCTAGCTAGTAATTCCATTCCAAGATACGTGGTCTCACCATTCATGGCCCACTACCACATCAATTCACATTTAATATCTCCTATCCGTAGTCAACATACGGCATAGGTCCATCATCAAATCAATTCATATTCAATATGTCATATCCATGATCACACATGGTATAAGTTCATCACTAATTAAAGTCATACTCAATATCAATATTCAAATGCATAATATTAATGTATTCATCATTCGAAGGAAATAGTGTAAGGAACTTGGCCGGACTTACATAAATAACCATATCAATCACATTGAGGAAATTATTCATATACATTCGATCCCCATGAATTAACCATGATCAATAATGAGCAACTACGCTCCCTTTGTGCATCACCTAATCTCAATGACAATGATCATACTTCCATAAACAATAATTATAACTCATGAATAATAATTCACAAGAATCCTCAATGGGCTATATTCATAATCTAATACCAATAGTTCATAAGGAGTCACCATTAAGAAAACAATGCCCTGATAGTCAATTCATAACTCTTAGACAACTAGTCATTCATAATCTATATAGGGAAATCAATATCTGAACATGTCATCATCCTCTAGATAACTACCACTCTTTAGTCTATACAGACAACCATGTTCCAACAATGAGCATCCCGCTCCAAAGATCACCATAAATGTCTCACCATTGAGCAATCGTGCTCCAATCATCCATAATACTAATTCATTATAGAGCAATCATGCTCTAATGTTAATTAATAGATCTAATTCAGAGCAAATATGCTCTGATACCAGGTTGTAACACCTTAATTTTCCAGACTCGAATCCTGATGTAATCTAAATAATTAAATAATAAAAATACAAATAAATTTTCATGTTCAAAATAAATTCAAAACACTAGCACGACTACATCAAGACTCGAACCACAAAAAACAAAAGGGTGAGATTTGATAATCAATAACTGGATCGTTAAATAGTTTACCTATAACGGTATACAAAATAACAGTTTACAGCGGAAGGAATGTGTATACCGGGCATACGCCTAGTCCCATATATAAGGATATGAGAAAAGGCCTGGCAAGGTATGAAACGATATATCATAAGCCTAACAGACAACCATCATCCTTGTATATGGTCATGCATCATACACCTGGTATATCACATAATTTCATGAACATAGCCTAACATATATGTATATACATATCTATATGGTCATGCATCATACACCTCCAATATTCATAATCTATAATTGACCATATCACTTTGACCCTCGATTTATGTATTTTCAATACTTATACATACCAAGAGGATTAATAAATCAGCATCCTATACATTCCCAAAATGATTACATAATCAACATCTATAATTAACAACATCATAATATCCATCTTATACACAACTTATTAAATTATAAACGCTGCCGGTCAAGGCATTCCGTTACCACTATTTACCTTTCCAAAAGCTTTACTTTAAAAACTATCCTCTTCCCATGATATTCCTACATCAATACTAAAAAGTAACCCACATGGAAGAGTCAGTTATACATTTCAAATGACGATATGAATACAATTAAAATTATATGCATATGCATATCAACATCATGTATGCTTTGCTAAACACATCAATAATCATCATGAATTATAAATTCAACAACATATACATATCTTATGTTTATTAATCAAGTCATAGCAAAGCAGGCATATACACATCTACCAAAACGCCACAATGGGCCAACGTCATCAATATCGGCCATTCAGGTCTTTTCTCAAAGCCACTATTGGCTAACATCATTATCATCAATCATAAATAATTATGCCCTTCATTATATTGGGCCATAATATACACATCGTCATATTCAATATTGTTTTCGTGGTAATTATATCATTTATCAATTTTATGTGGTCCTTTAGGTACTCAATTACCCATCTCATCAACACCATACCACAATCTCAATCATCATCAATCATTATCATCATCTGGCATATCTCCATTCTATATGCAAATGCTCTTATGGATAATGCATATGCACAATGGAATAGACAACAAATGCGGATCCGACTGTAGGAATAAACACTAAATTGTGGGTCAAGCATGATCACATACCATGCCCCTACTGTAGTAGTATATGGTGTACACATATATCATAATGCATGCATAATCACCAAATTTTACTAGTACCAAACCGCATCGCCCATAATGCAACACCTGGCCATTTTCACCATGACCGTGGTAAACAACATAATCAATATATGGTGTTGCAGGCCGGCAATGATTCATCTCATGGCGGCTGTGATCTAAAGGACCACCGAGGTCACCTGCTCATCAAGAGCCACCCCCACAAGGGTCAGCCACATGTAACTCCCCGTAGCAATACATGGGCGGCTTTTTGACTTACACACTGGGTCATAGGGGACATAACAGATTGCTCGTGCACTAAGCCACCCTTTCACTAGGTCGGCCGAGGGAACTCCCCTAACGTTCCAACATCGACGGCTATGATATACCATGGATGCAATGCAATACAAATCAAATGCATTTCTCACACTGTGCATCCTAAATGCCACTCATCAATCATCATCATCATATTCACCAAAACCACCATACACACCTTAGTGGATTTTATCATTGTTGGTTTTAGCCATTGTTTACAAGTTTTATATGTGGCATTTTTATCTCAATATATCATTTATTATACATGCAAGTCAACACTTGCAACCAACCACAATGGCATCATAAACATCACAAATCATCATTAACATTCATTAATCTTTCATCAATACCACTACATAATCATTTAGTGGATTTTCATATAATTTATCATTACCATTGTTTCATCAATAGTGTGGCAATACAATAATTCATCAATACAATTTTAAACCACTTATACAAGATCACACTTGTATAAAATACAATGGCATTCACAATCGTCAATAATAACAAACATCCTTTACTTAAGGAAGTGATCAACACATCGTTCATATTTTACATATCATCGATATTATTTCCAATTCAATAATTTATAATAATTATTATGTCATTCAATCATCCCCACATCTATTTCACATTTACTCAAGGATGTATCTTACAACACCATCACGTATCCTTTCATTTGTACCCATCATATTATATTATTGGTGGTGAACATCCATGTGTTCATAATATGTCTTTGGCATACATACATATAAGATTTCCAATACCTAAATCGATATAGAATACCACCATACATGTCACCATTGTATGCCCCCATCTTATTTTCCTCAGTTTTTCATAATAGGAAGGGATTAAATATCAGCCAAAATAAGAAAGTAATATAAAATTTTTAACAGGGCAACTCGCTCAAGCGATACCCACACTCGCTTGAGCGAGATTGAGATGGGTCGCTTGAGCGCCTTCAATTTCCCCTTGAGCGAAGACGTTCTTAAGTATCAGGCCCCGATCTCGCTTGAGCAGGCCACTCTCGCTTGGGCAAGATTTCTCCAGTGACGTTTCTACGCTCGCTCGCTCGAGCGAGGCTCCTCTCACCCTCATGCTCACTCAGGTGGAAAACGTCCAGTATCCAATTCCATACTCACTCGCTTGAGTGAGACCCAATATGCCACATTACTCGCTTAAGCGAGATCAGTCCAGCACCGTTTTCTCATCACGCTCGCTCAAGCGTGGCCACACCTGTAACATCCCCGTTTTAAAATTTTATGCTGAATGAAGAATAAACCATTAAGATTTGATTTTTAACTAAGAAATAACTGTTAATTGCATTTAACTACTTAGGATTAAGCCATTAAAATATTAAAAATGGTGGTGGTCAGGGGATGGGGTGGAGTGCACGCGACTGCTGGACACGCACTCTCCCATCCCACTCTTCTTTTACTGCGCGCATGCACATATATATATATATATAAGCGTGAGCCTTTGGCGGAAAAACACACTTGCTATTTCTTCAGACTCCCTTCTCCGTCACTTCATTCTCTACTTCCTCCCTTCGTCTTCATCTTTCTTCTTCTTCTATCTTACTCTTCGCTCCTGGAGGTCTTGGTTGCAGTACTGGAGAACGGACCACATTTCATCCCAGAATCAGGCGCAGGATACGACAAGCCAAGGAAGACCGAACGAACCAGGAGAAAGACGTCGGACCCAACAACGAGAACAGAAAGGTTTCTGAGGATTCTTCTAAAGGTAGGGGGCGCTAGCATGTCGAATGCATGGTCTAAGAACGGTACCGGATGAACGTATTGCTGAGTGCGGGTGTGTGTGTGCATGTATTTATAATCATTAGAACTGATGCTGTGCATGTATTCACAATTACTAAAACTGATTGCATGATTTGAGATTCTGATAGTGATCTTCGTGGCGATGGTGTAGCCTGTTCGTGGATGATAATGATGGATCTATTTTGTCGTCACTATGAAAAGTATGTATGTGCATGTTCTTAATTGGATTGCTCAATGTTGTTAGTCTGATGACCGATTGTAACATGCGCTGGTGTGACTGACTGACTGAATACGAGTAGTGGGGGATATCCGTTCTTACTTAATGACTACGGTAAGGTGTTCATGGCGCGATGATGTGTAATAATGAATGTGTTAGTTGCATGAGTAAGAGTGGGGTGACCCATGGAAGGTCAAGAACCCCAAGGGAAACGACTTCCAGTTACCAACCCTGGCTAGATCCCAATAGAGCTCGTGGTAGCCGTTGGAGCTAGAGAAGAGAGTCTCGAGACGCCGTGGGGAGGCCGGTGCCACCTGGTAAGAGCTGAGGGACGAGGGGCCAAAAGAAAAGGGGACCGTAACTGAGAGTCTTTACCCGAGTCGGATCCACAGGCATGCATAAAGTAATAAGGCTGATTGTGGTGATGTATAAATCTATGTATGTGCATGTGTATGATTTTGAATGCATGAATATATATTTAGATGTGGAATAAACTCTGTGAATTATGTGTGTCATGAATGTTGATTGAACTGTATGAATTTGGTTACTTGAGAAAGGTTGAGTGATAGCAGGAGCGTGTACTGACGCTGATACCGAGTCTGTGAGTATCATTTTACATGTAAAAGCTCACCCCTGCAGTGGCCATTTTCAGTGAATGTCTCTCGTGAGGAGGATCAGAAGCAGAGCTGGAATGCTGGGCGGAGTGCTGATGCATTTGGAAGGTTTAATTAAGGCGTTGTTAGATTAAGCCCGGACTGGCTCATACCAGATGTTAATGTTTTGGGGATGAATAGAACTTTACGGGCAAGGAGAAGTCCGATTTTGTATTGTAAATATTGACATGCACTTTTATGTATATATATGGATGTATGGTTTTGGTGTGTGTGATGCTATGTGCTGCCTTGTTTCATAATTATGCTTTAATAGATACGCAGGGACAGTCTGATTGAGCGGGTTATAGCCAAGTCTGAGTGAACCGAGAATTGTCTTAGGAAAAATTTATGTCGGATACGTTGGGCGGAGTAGTACCCCGCCCGAAGTGTGGGAGCAATTCGCCCAAGCGCGAGGACTCGCGCTGAAGCGAGTAATTACCAGAGTGAGATATCGACCATTATCCTTTCCTATCCGTTGTGATGCTAACACAATCCAGACCCCGATGTTGACCCCGAATTGGGCGTTATGGCTAAGTCCGCCCAGGCGTCGTCATACTTAGTTGAGCTGGGTGGAATAGGTTCAGATCCCTCCTTTCTCCACAACCTACTAACGTATATGTACCCTGTAACTTCTCATTTTTCTGAGTGAAATGCGAGTGTGAGGATTTACTTAGTGAACCCTTGTCCATACCCGCTGGAGGAAATTACCTTGTAGTTGTGTTAAAGAGGCGTTATGTAGATTTCGTTTAGGCGGCGTCATACCTCGCCCAAGTAACTAGCACAGCCCGCCCAAGATAAATATACCCCGCCGCCAAGTAGGATGATCCTAACTCTGCCTTTCCACCGAATGCTACGCGTGTGAATGTATTAACATATTTCCCTTATCTATTCCTCCCGTTGAGTGACCAGTATTACTCGAAGGGAAGCCTCATTGCGAAATCTCCTCTATCCGCTGCTGCATTACCATACTCCGCCTGGACGGTGTCAGACCCCGTCTGAGCGAATAAACGGTGTTGTGCAATCCGCCCTAGTGTTGGTGCGTTACGATAAACCCATTGAGCCGGCCCCAGTTTTAGTCTCCCTGTAGGTTGCTATGTGCGTGTGAATGCTTTTCGTTCTTCCCTTGCCTGCTTCCTCATATATCGAATAATACGGGACTGTTTTGTGAAAAATTTTCTCATATTTTTGGAATTTTTAGTTGCAATTAATTAGGGTGTTACATTTTGGTATCAGAGCGGACCGAAAAGTCCAAGGCCAAAGTATGCTTACCCAGTGTAAGCGGTGGTGTGTGTGTCTTTTTGATTGAATGGTTGAAATTGTTCTGATGCTAGTTGACTTGATTGATGATTGACTTGAGGACAAGGGGGTTGTTTTCCCCTGGTCCGATTGTGTGTATGACTTAGACGAATGACATAATGTGCTAAGCTATTAATTGTTGGACTAATAACTAGATCGGTAGTAAGTGGCTCCGTATACTTATCCTTAAATGTCAATTTCAGGATAAGGAATGACGCATCGTCAAAGTATGGAGGCTATAGCCACAGCATTCCAACGCTTTCATGATGTGTTTGAAAGGCAAGGCCAAACTCAACCTGAGGATGGCCATGTGCTGGACCGCTTCCTGAAGAGGAAGCCGAGTGAATTCTTAGGAGGACAGAACCCTGAGGCGGCGTTCAAGTGGACTCAGGAATTAGAGAGAATTTTTAGGGGTCTTCGCTGTACCGAAGCCCAGAAGGTGGAATGCGCAGTGTATATGCTACGAGATGAAGCGGAGAATTGGTGGAAGATAGCCAGGAGCCGATTCCCCGAAGATGACAATCAACTGACGTGGAACGATTTCAAGGCCTGCTTCTTAGACAAATACTTTCCCGACACAGTGAGGAGTCGGAAAGAGCTGGAGTTTATGGAGTTAAAACAGGGCTCCATGACTGTGGAAGAATACGCGACCAGATTTGAGGAATTGTGCCTATTCTATCCGCCCTTCCAGCAGCCAGGAACGGAGCACTCCAAGTGTCTTAAGTTTGAGAACGGACTGAGATCGGATATCAAGAGGGCCTGTAGATACCATGAAATCCGGAGTTTCCCTGCCTTAGTGAACAAGTGTAGAATATTCGAAGAGGATGACAGGGCCCATTCGGGCCAGTGCAGCAGAGCCAACCAGCACCTGAGGCCCCAGCAATCACGTTTCAAGAGGCCAGGGAACGTGAGGAGGAATGAACCCTTCACCAGACATCAGAACCATAATGACCGAGGGAGACAGATGAGTGGGCGACCAAGGTATGGCGGATGCTTTAAATGCGGCGGTGATCATTTTGCTAAGGAATGCAATGATACAAATGTTAAATGCTACCACTGCGGAGAGAAGGGACACGTTCGCCCGGACTGCCCCCAACTCCGCCAGGCAAACACCAATGTGCGTCAAGGAGGATTTCAAGATCGAACCAAAGTGAATGATAACCAACGATCTGGTGGCAGAGGCAACGGAACCAGAGCAAATATGATGCGTGCTCCGAACAGCCGAGAGAGGAACACCGGCCCAACAGCGACAGGAAGGATCTACACCATCAATGCAGAGGATGTTGCACCAGCAAACGATCTAGTACAATGTAAGTGCTCACTTGGAATGAATACGCTTAATGTTGTTTTCGATTCGGGAGCAACCCATTCTTTTATAGCTGATGAGTGCGTGGAACGGTTGAAGCTACCAACTGTGTCTATGAACCGGACTTTGGAAGTGGCCAGCCCCGCTGGCCCTAGTGTGTTCACATCGTCAATATGTAAAAATGTAGCATTTGAGTTGTATGATCGGAGTTTCACCTTCGATCTGATTTGCATGCCCTTAAAGGGTCTTGATATTGTGCTTGGAATAGATTGGCTTTCAGCCAATAAGGTATTAGTAGATTGTAGAAACCGAGAGATAGTTTTCCCAAAACAACCCACTGAAGATGGCACGGCACTAGGTATAACCCAACTATTTATGATGCTCTGTCTAACCAAAGATGAGCGTGAGACCCTAGTGAACGAAATTCCGGTTGTCTGCGAATTCCCAGAAGTGTTCCCAGAGGACGTCCCGAGTGTGCCTCCCAATAGAGAAGTTGAATTCTCTATAGACTTGATCCCTGGAGCCGAACCGGTCTCCAGTGCACCCTACAGAATGTCCTCAACTGAATTGGTAGAGTTGAAGAAACAAGTAGATGAGTTACTTGAGAAGCAGTTCATTAGACCAAGCGTGTCACCATGGGGCGCACCTGTGCTACTTGTTAAGAAGAAGGATGGCAGCATGAGACTTTGTATAGATTATCGACAGCTTAACAAACTCACAATCAAGAATCGATACCCACTGCCTAGAATTAATGATTTAATTGACCAGCTGCGTGGAGCCTCAGTCTTCTCGAAAATCGACTTACGATCGGGATATCACCAAATCCGAGTGAAGGACTCGGACATTCCTAAAACTGCCTTTAGGACTAGGTATGGTCACTATGAGTATGTAGTGATGCCGTTCGGTGTGACAAACGCCCCTGCTGTTTTCATGAATTACATGAACAGCATATTCCACTCCTTCTTAGATCGGTTTGTTGTTGTCTTCATCGATGATATCCTAGTTTATTCTAAGACATCTGAGGAGCATGAAGGACATCTCAGGACGGTACTCCAAGTGTTGAAGGAGAAGCAATTGTTTGCAAAGCTTTCAAAGTGCGAATTTTGGATGGATGAAATCCACTTCCTCGGGCATGTGATCTCCAAGCGAGGCGTCTCGGTGGATCCTGCTAAGGTAGCTGCTGTAATGGCATGGGAGAAGCCCAGATCGGTCTCGGAAATAAGAAGTTTTATGGGCTTAGCAGGTTATTATAGAAGGTTCATCAAAGGTTTTTCTAAGTTGGCATTACCCCTGACTAAATTGACTCGGAAGAACGTTCCTTTCGTGTGGAGTCCGAAGTGTGAGAGCAGCTTCCAAGAGCTGAAGAATAAGCTGACAACTGCTCCGGTGTTGGCATTACCTGAGTGACGAGAAAGCTTCATGGTCTATTGTGACGCGTCCGGACTCGGATTAGGATGTGTACTCATGCAGAAGGATCGAGTGATAGCATATGCCTCTCGACAATTGAGACCCCACGAACAGCATTATCCGACCCATGACTTAGAGCTGGCAGCAGTAGTTTTTGCATTGAAAATCTGGAGGCATTACTTGTACGGATCCAAATTTGAAGTGTACAGCGATCATAAGAGCCTCAAATACCTATTCGACCAAAAGGAGCTGAACATGAGGCAGAGAAGATGGATTGAGTTTTTGAAGGACTATGATTTCGAGTTGAAATACCACCCAGGTAAGGCAAATGTCGTAGCAGACGCATTGAGTCGAAAATCCCTCCACATAGCAGCCATGATGGCAAAAGAAGTTGAGTTGTTGGAGCGGTTCCGAGACATGAACTTGCATGTTGACGCCCCTTCCTCTCAGAAGATGACAATCGGTACGTTGAGGATTGCCAACAAATTCTTAAAATCCGTGTACGAACAGCAACAGGCGGACTCTTACCTAGCTGAAATGAAGGAGATTCAGGCTAAAGGAAAGGATTTATCCTTGGCAGAGGGGTCAGATGGGATCTTCCGGGTGAGAAACAGAATATACATACCAAGTGAAGGAAGATTGAGAAGAATGGTGCTTGATGAAGCCCACAAAATCCTACTCAGCATTCACCCAGGAACCACGAAAATGTACCACTACTTGAGGAGACAGTTTTGGTGGCCCGGACTAAAGAAGGATGTGGCGGAGTACGTGGCCCGGTGTATCACTTGTCAAAAATCGAAGGTAGAGCACCAAAAACCGTACGGTGCAATGCAGCCTCTAGAGATCCCCGTGTGGAAATGGGACTCAATTGCGATGGATTTTATCATGGGATTACCCAAAAACCGAGCGGGCCATGATGCCATTTGGGTCATTGTTGACAGATTGACGAAGAGTGCACACTTCTTACCTGTAAATATGAAGTACCCATTGCATAAATTGGCTCGAATCTACATTCAAGAAGTTATCCGACTGCATGGCATACCTACTTCCATCGTCTCAGATAGGGACCCTAGATTTACGTCCAGGTTTTGGACCAGCATGCATCAAGAATTGGGGACGAAGCTTTGGCTTAGTTCTGCCTACCACCCCCAATCGGATGGACAATCCGAGCGAATAATTCAGAGTCTAGAAGACTTATTGAGAGCGTGTGTGTTAGAGTACGGTGGGGACTGGGAGCAGTACCTTCCCTTGATCGAGTTTACGTACAACAACAGCCATCATCACAGCATTGGCATGGCACCTTACGAGGCATTATATGGGCGTAGATGCCGAACCCCACTCTGTTGGTCGGAAGCGGGTGAAAGTCTATTACTGGGACCAGACATCGTGAAGCAAACCACAGAACAGATCCGAGTAATAAGGGAGAAGATGAAAGCATCACAAGACAGGCAGAAGAGCTACCATGACAAACGCATCAAGCCATTGGAATTTTCAGTCGGAGATCGGGTGTTTCTGAGAACCTCTCCAAGTAAAGGAGTTGGACGAGCCTTAAAAAGTGGGAAGTTAAGCCCTCGCTACATCGGACCTTATGAGGTAGTAGAACGGATTGGCCCCGTGGCATACCGCCTCGCGTTACCAACTCACTTGTCCCGATTACACAACGTTTTTCATGTGTCTCAGCTAAGGAAGTATTTGCATGACCCCAGCCACACGATGCCTGACGACGAGGTAGAGATCAAGGAAGACCTAACCACTGTGACTACACCGGTTGGAATCGTGGATCAATCGGTAAAACGCTTAAGAAACAAGAACGTAAGGCTGGTTAAGGTGGAGTGGCAGCAAGGCAAGACCACCTCCTACACGTGGGAACGCGAAGACGCCATGCGACAGCAGTACCCCGAATTGTTTACCAAGGTAAGTACCGACTGAATTTCGGGGACGAAATTCTTTTTCAGTGGGGGAGAACTGTAACATCCCTGTTTTAAAATTTTATGCTGAATGAAGAATAAACCATTAAGATTTGATTTTTAACTAAGAAATAACTGTTAATTGCATTTAACTACTTAGGATTAAGCCATTAAAATATTAAAAATGGTGGTGGTCAGGGGATGGGGTGGAGTGCACGCGACTGCTGGACACGCACTCTCCCATCCCACTCTTCTTTTACTGTGCGCATGCACATATATATATATATATAAGCGTAAGCCTTTGGCGGAAAAACACACTTGCTATTTCTTCAGACTCCCTTCTCCGTCACTTCATTCTCTACTTCCTCCCTTCGTCTTCATCTTTCTTCTTCTTCTATCTTACTCTTCGCTCCTGGAGGTCTTGGTTGCAGTACTGGAGAACGGACCACACTTCATCCCAGAATCAGGCGCAGGATACGACAAGCCAAGGAAGACCGAACGAACCAGGAGAAAGACGTCGGACCCAACAACGAGAACAGAAAGGTTTCTGAGGATTCTTCTAAAGGTAGGGGGCGCTAGCATGTCGAATGCATGGTCTAAGAACGGTACCGGATGAACGTATTGCTGAGTGCGGGTGTGTGTGTGCATGTATTTATAATCATTAGAACTGATGCTGTGCATGTATTCACAATTACTAAAACTGATTGCATGATTTGAGATTCTGATAGTGATCTTCGTGGCGATGGTGTAGCCTGTTCGTGGATGATAATGATGGATCTATTTTGTCGTCACTATGAAAAGTATGTATGTGCATGTTCTTAATTGGATTGCTCAATGTTGTTAGTCTGATGACCGATTGTAACATGCGCTGGTGTGACTGACTGAATGATTACGAGTAGTGGGGGATATCCGTTCTTACTTAATGACTACGGTAAGGTGTTCATGGCGCGATGATGTGTAATAATGAATGTGTTAGTTGCATGAGTAAGAGTGGGGTGACCCATGGAAGGTCAAGAACCCCAAGGGAAACGACTTCCAGTTACCAACCCTGGCTAGATCCCAATAGAGCTCGTGGTAGCCGTTGGAGCTAGAGAAGAGAGTCTCGAGACGCCGTGGGGAGGCCGGTGCCACCTGGTAAGAGCTGAGGGACGAGGGGCCAAAAGAAAAGGGGACCGTAACTGAGAGTCTTTACCCGAGTCGGATCCACAGGCATGCATAAAGTAATAAGGCTGATTGTGGTGATGTATAAATCTATGTATGTGCATGTGTATGATTTTGAATGCATGAATATATATTTAGATGTGGAATAAACTCTGTGAATTATGTGTGTCATGAATGTTGTTTGAACTGTATGAATTTGGTTACTTGAGAAAGGTTGAGTGATAGCAGGAGCGTGTACTGACGCTGATACCGAGTCTGTGAGTATCATTTTACATGTAAAAGCTCACCCCTGCAGTGGCCATTTTCAGTGAATGTCTCTCGTGAGGAGGATCAGAAGCAGAGCTGGAATGCTGGGCGGAGTGCTGATGCATTTGGAAGGTTTAATTAAGGCGTTGTTAGATTAAGCCCGGACTGGCTCATACCGGATGTTAATGTTTTGGGGATGAATAGAACTTTACGGGCAAGGAGAAGTCCGATTTTGTATTGTAAATATTGACATGTACTTTTATGTATATATATGGATGTATGGTTTTGGTGTGTGTGATGCTATGTGCTGCCTTGTTTCATAATTATGCTTTAATAGATACGCAGGGACAGTCTGATTGAGCGGGTTATAGCCAAGTCTGAGTGAACCGAGAATTGTCTTAGGAAAAATTTATGTCGGATACGTTGGGCGGAGTCGTACCCCGCCCGAAGTGTGGGAGCAATTCGCCCAAGCGCGAGGACTCGCGCTGAAGCGAGTAATTACCAGAGTGAGATATCGACCATTATCCTTTCCTATCCGTTGTGATGCTAACACAATCCAGACCCCGATGTTGACCCCGAATTGGGCGTTATGGCTAAGTCCGCCCAGGCGTCGTCATACTTAGTTGAGCTGGGTGGAATAGGTTCAGATCCCTCCTTTCTCCACAACCTACTAACGTATATGTACCCTGTAACTTCTCGTTTTTCTGAGTGAAATGCGAGTGTGAGGATTTACTTAGTGAACCCTTGTCCATACCCGCTGGAGGAAATTACCTTGTAGTTGTGTTAAAGAGGCGTTATGTAGATTTCGTTTAGGCGGCGTCATACCTCGCCCAAGTAACTAGCACAGCCCGCCCAAGATAAATATACCCCGCCTAGCCAAGTAGGATGATCCTAACTCCGCCTTTCCACCGAATGCTACGCGTGTGAATGTATTAACATATTTCCCTTATCTATTCCTCCCGTTGAGTGACCAGTATTACTCGAAGGGAAGCCTCATTGCAAAATCTCCTCTATCCGCTGCTGCATTACCATACTCCGCCTAGACGGTGTCAGACCCCGTCTGAGCGAATAAACGGTGTTGTGCAATCCGCCCTAGTGTTGGTGCGTTACGATAAACCCATTGAGCCGGCCCCAGTTTTAGTCTCCCTGTAGGTTGCTATGTGCGTGTGAATGCTTTTCGTTCTTCCCTTGCCTGCTTCCTCATATATCGAATAATACGGGACTGTTTTGTGAAAAATTTTCTCATATTTTTGGAATTTTTAGTTGCAATTAATTAGGGTGTTACAACACCCGCTTGAACGAGATTCGTCCAGTGTACATCCCTCTGTTGCACACGCGTCTCGCTTGAGCGAGACTCCTTCTCGCCTGAGCGAGATTGGGCCAGAGGCCATCCATCTGATGCAAGGGACTCTCGCTTGAGCGAGATCCCAACTTACTTGAGCGAGTTAATCAGTTCACGCCTAAAACTCAAGTTTTTCACTCCCTTTCACATGCCAATATCCCTATATTGTAAAATTGACCTAACTAACATTTCTCATACATTAATTCATGTATTTAGGACTTGATTCAACAAGCCATACCTCACCATTTCTTTTTCTAATTTATCTACTACATGAGGAAGGTTTCTAAACTATTTTCATCATAACCATACATATCTTTATGCATAATCATCATAAGCATACTTCCACACTCTAGGAAATTCATCCATTTATAAGTCTATGTCATCAATTTATTCATGTCCAACAAAAGGGACAACTAATCATTCATTACCATTACACATATATATATTTTCATAACATTCAACAAAGGCCAAGCCATCATTCATCACATCATCAATTCAACATTTAACATATTCATGGCAAGGCAATGCATGAGTTCATACGTACGCATAATTAACCATTATTCACTCATGTAACTTGAAATGCAAACTCTTCTCCTACCTCGAGAGAAGAACCGCAACGCAATTGCCTCGATCATTTCGCATCATCGTCCAGAATATAATCCTATCAACAAACACATATATACATGCCATTAATAAGCCATCATAAGGCATCATCTCTTAAAACTCATTATCAAGTCCTAGACTTGTCTAAACCCTAATTCACACACTTATATTAGGCTTTGGGAATTCCTTTCCCAAAACCAAGACTCTCTTGGTCTCAAAAGGGCTAACCACACCCAATAACAACAAGATCATATCCCCTTATCCACAATGCATCCAATTTCAACTTAAGTCACCCTGGAATCTTTTAAGCCATCAACAATCAATAAACCCAAATGACATATATCATGGTCCTAAACCTCATTGTATCAATTTTTCCACTCTATTGGTCTATCACTCATAGTCATCTTCCACTATGATCATCATCTTAAGGGACACCAATGATTTACTAACATTATTACAAGATTAATATTGTCATTCATCAAAACTAACTTCAATATACCATAAAACTCACTCTAGAGTGCAATATCATCAATACTTATCATTCTTAACTAAAACCCCCAAAATCATTAACACTTAGGGTTTTTCTCTAAAATCACCCAACAAAAATTAACACTCACCATCTTCATTGATTCATCATAGGTCCATTAACCCATATCCATTCATAACACAAAACCATTATCAAGAACCATGTCTTAAACCATTCAAGCCTGGGGTTTCATATTTTCCTCAATAATCCAAGTTTCTAACATTACCATTTCAAACCCAACAACATCAAAATTCATCAATGGCAAGGGAGTTGGAAATCTTACCTTAAATCCTAAGCTTTCACAAGAATAAAAATGGAGAAGAGGAAGAAGAACCCACTTGATTTTTGCCCCAAAGTGCCATACAAGCTCCATGATTCCTTGCTTAAGCATTAATTTTGGCAAGAAAATGGAAAGGAGAGGGAGAGGTTCGGTCATGACATGGTGAAGGGATGAAGAAGAAGAAGAGAATGAAGATGGGTGGAGGAGGAGGAGTTCCCACCGAAAATGAGGAGGGAAGGAGAGAGAAAAGGTAAAAATTTGCCATTGTCCATTGGTCCACATAGTGCCTTCATTTGCTGTTACCATTAGGTAATAAATCCCCATTGTCCAATGGGTAAAAGACCAAAAAGAGGGAGGCAAAATTAAAATGGTGGAAAGGAGAAAAGAAGTTAGGATTTTTGGTTTTTCTTTTAATTCCATTTGATTCGTAATTTCCCTGCTTAATAACATACATCGTGTCCAAAAAATTATTTCCTTAGCACTAAAAATTATTTCAACTATACCACCATAACCATAATAACTTTCCAAACATTCTAGACCCATCAAATATCTAATTTGACCAAGTGGGTCCCACATCATCTGTTAAATCACCCGGTTCCGGTAATTCTTAATTTACCGATAATTCACCTCTAATGTCAAATTAATCCTCCCATAATTATTGAACCATAAATAATTAATTACCATTATTCAATAAATTATTTTCTTTAAAATTTGGGGTGTTATAGGTGCCATTACTAGAAAACACCGGGCAAGCTGGCGGGGCGCAGCCTGAAACGGATTATCAAAAGGAACCAGAAAAAGAGAAGAAGAAAAAGTAAAGACATCACTGGGATATTGGAGGATCGAAGCAAACCTCTTCCAAGGCAATTAAGAAGCAAAAGACTCTAGAGAAGACAGGGATGCAGGGCGTCAAGAAGGGCAGAACGGTGGTCACCCAAACTACAGTTTCTTCTAACTCCGAGCCTACGACTAGGTTAGATTCTCAACCGATAGTGACTCACTCTCCTCAAAACTCATCTTTCTTGTCATCTTACCTCTGGTATGAGGGCTATGTGCCTCTGACCCTTCCTAAACCAGAATACCGCCTCAAGCCCACACTGGAGGCTGCAGAGATTAAAGAAGCTTGCCAGGCTGGTAGATGGCAGCTAGCTGAGTTATCAGGTCTTCTAAACTCCCTGAGTGAAACAGTGGATAACATTGAAGAGATTGAGAAACTCAATGCTGATATTGTGAAGCGTGGGGCTTGGGCCCTTAAGGAAAGCACGACCTTGAGGACAACTGAAAATGAACTGAAGAAGGCCCGGGATTTAGGTAAGGAGCAAGCTGCTGTAATAAGTGGTTTGAACATTACCGTGAAATCCCTAGAGCGGTTGGTCTCAGAGCTCAAAGAGGAAACCAAAGAAGCCCCTTAGCTGAAGGATGAGCTCAAGCTTGAAAAGGAAAAATCTACCAAGTTGAGTGAGGATCTGGCAGCTACTGAGGCCGGGTGATTGAAGAACAGTGAAGAGTGGGCTGCCAGGGAGAAAGAGTTGCTCATACAGATCGAAGAACTTAAGCAGGGGAGTGCCACAGCTGGGTCATTGGAGGAAAAGAACGCCAAGCTAAAGAAAAGCCTTGCTAATCCAAAGGCCAAGACAACTGAAGCTATAAACATTTGCACCGAACTGGCGCATGACTCCTTTGGCTTGGTTGTTCGTCAAATCTTCTACCGCAACCCCGATGTTAAACTTAACTTGTATGGACTTCATCCGTTCTACGAGTTTCATGGAAGGAAACTAGTTGCGGTCAAAGATGTGCGGCAGGAAGAACCTACTGATACTCTTTATGAGCTGCCACCTCTTCCTAAAGGCCAAAGCATGGAGCCCCCTCCCGCCACGCCTAGGCCTCAAGGTGCTGCAGGTGAGGAAGGGGAAAGATAGAGAGACCGGAGGTGAGGAGACCATGAAGGAGAAAACTGGAGAAGAGAACAATGCCCCTAGAAGTGGCCAAGAACACGAAGAGACTCATAATGATGCTCCTCCTTCTTAACTGTGTTTCTTTGTCATGAACTGCAATGCTATGTTCTGGGATCAGCTCCAATTTTTAGTACGTTTTAATAAACACTTGTTATATTTCTACACTCTATTAGTGAAGCTTCAACTTTCCTTTGACATTCCCTTCAATATAAACTGCTTGCTACTTTAATTAACTTGTACCTCTTAGGCTCTTCAGTATGGTTATCGAACTTTAAGTTATGTAATCAATCAACCGCTCTTCGAGCTTAGACTTGGAACGGACCGATGTGGTCACATCGTATAAGGAAGGATATCATCAAACAAACAATGTTCCTTACTCATGTTGATTGTTGGAAAAGTCGAGGCGTTTCTCACCGGGTTACGTTGTTAGTTTCAAAAGTGAATGCCTAGGACTTTCTGCCCAGAGGACAAATCTTCACTGGGGTTCAGTATGGCCTTGGAAGAGGTCCAACCCTACAGCCTGTCGAACCACTCAAGGAGTTACATCGTCAATCACAGAATAGGTGACTGAGATTATCCGTCCTGAGGGTGAGTCTTCATTAGGGTTCGGTATGACCTTGTTAAAGGTCCAATCCTACAACCCGTCGAACCACTCAAGGAGTTACATCGTCAATCATAGAATAGGTAATTGAGATCATCCGTCCTGAGGGTGAGTCTTCATTAGGGTTCGGTATGGCCTTATCAAAGGTCCAATCCTACAACCCATTTAACCGCTCTAGGAGTTACATCGTCAGTTACAGAATAGGTAATTGAGATCATCCGTCCTGAGGGTTGTTTTGCACGCCATGCATAAAGCTAAAAATCACCAACACAAAAAAGAAGTGAACATATAATTGTTATTGACAAATTTTCTTATTGAATTGAATGTGTACAAGTAAAGCGTAGCTGGGGTCATGCCTCATTAAAACCTTCTTGAGAATACCCAATGGGAAAAAACTCAAGTTAGGAAAAAGAGTACATGCCATCTTACCAACTAACTATAATAAATGCGTAAATTTTGAGTATTCCACTTATTACGGATAGGTGTGCCATCGATGTTTTCCAGGCAGTATGAGCCTTTGCCAGTCACCTCGGATACTCTGTAAGGGCCTTCCCATGTCGGAGCCAGCTTGCCCTAGTGAGTAAACTTGTTTCCCACGCTAGGCTTCCTCAAAATAAGATCTCCTACATTGAATGCTTTATGTTGGACTCGCTTGTTGTACTAGAGGGCTGCCTTTGCTTTGATAGCCTAGTCCCTAATGAAGGCTTTTTCCCTAAGTTCTTGGAGAACATCCAACTTTGATGCCTTAGCATTGTTATTTTCTTCAGAGAAATACTCCACCCTTGTTGATGTGGTCTGTAGTTCCACCAGTATCATTGCCTCGACGCCATAAGTAAGGCGGTATAGAGATTCGCTAGTTGAAGAATAGGGCGTGGTGCAATATGCCCACAAGATATGGCATAGTTGATCCATCCAACCACCCTTAGCTTCACCAAGTTGCTTCTTCAATCCCTTCAGTACTTCTCTGTTGGCTACTTCAACTTGGCCATTAGTTTGAGGATGTTCAACAGATGAAAAGACATGGACTATCCCCAATCCTTCAAGTAGCCCCGTCAACTTCCTATCAGTGAATTGAGTGTCGTTATCAGTAACAATCCACGTTGGTGTACCAAACCACGCTATGATATTCTCATAAATAAAACGGCGGGTTTGGGCAGAGGTAATATACACCACTGGCTACACTTCATAAAGTAATCTACCCACACAATGAGATATTTGATACCCTCAGGCGCTGTTGGGAATGAGGCCCAAGATATCCAAACCCCAATGGAAAAACAGCCATGGAACAGCAGATATAAAAAGCTCCTCAGCTAGTGTGTGATGCAGGTTAGAGAACCTTTGGCAGGAATCACACTTCTTGATGAACTGCGTGGAATCCTTCTTTATTGTGGGCCACCAATAACCTGCTCTTAGAATTTTCCTCATCAAACTCCTGCCACCTGAGTGGTGCCCACATTGCCCTTCATGCACCTCATCCATAACACCAAGTACCTCATTTTCATTCAAACAACAGAGGTAGGGCACGGAGAAACCTCTTCAAAAGAGCATCCTATCCACCATTATAAAATAGGGCAACTCCCTCTTTACCCTCTTCTTCTCCAACTCATCAGTGGGTAATTGTTCATTGACCAGGTATCATATATAAGGAACTACCCATGAGTCTTCATTGAAGGCTCGGTACGTTATAGCGTTCAATGACGGGGTCAGGGGGATGTTGGGAGACGTCAAAGTACTCTGCACCATGGTAGTAGTTCTCTCGGGCTACTTTGTATTTACAAGTCTCGAGAGGATATCTGTCCTAGTGTTCTCCTCTCTGGGTACGTGCTTAAATTCCATCATAGAGAATCTTCCCTTTAGCTTATTCACATAATTTAAATACAACTGGACTCACCCTGAATCTATGAAATCACCAACTGTGAATCACTGTAGAGGGTTACCTTGGAAGCTCTGATGTCAATCGGTGCTACGAGTCCGGTGAGACAACCTTCATACTCAGCTTGGTTATTGGATGTTTTGAAGTTGAACCGCAGGGAGATCTCCAAGTGCACACCATCATCTCTCTCATCTACTACACCTGCACCGTATCCTTTACTAATGGATAAACCATCCATATAAACCGTCCATTGAGTACGAGGTACTGTTGGATCTGCCTAGTCATTTCTACCACGAAATTGGTTAACACTTGGGCCTTGATGGCGCCTTGAGGCTCATAAGAAACATCAAACTCAGACAGTTCAATGGACCATTTAATCATCCTCCCTGCAAGGTCTGACTTACTCAAAATAGAACGAAGCGGGAGATCCGTCCTTACCATGATAGGATGTACATGGAAATACAGCCTGAGGCAATGACAGGCCCAAACAACCGCGAGGGCTGCTTTCTCAATCTTTTGATATTGACCCTTAGCTCCCTACAGCGTTTTACTTGTGAAATATACTGGCCTATGTCCGTTCGGGGTCTCTTTTACCAGTGCTACCCCTAGGGCTTCATCAGAAATTGCCAAGTACAAAAGGAATGCTTCGTCGGGATCAAGCTTCACAAAAATTGAAGGTCTAAAAAAAAACTCCTTGAGCTCCTGGAAAGCTTACTCCTGCACCCGTCCCCCCTTCAACTTCTTAGACTTCTTCAGGATCTTGTACAAAGGAAGGGATCCGTGCGCTATTTTGGGCATGAACCTTGCCAAGGCTGCCACCTTTCCATTCAAGGACTGGACTTCCCACAAATTCTTGGGACTCTATATGCCCAGAATTGCCTGGCACTTTCCCTGTTTGGCCTCAATGCCTCACTGAGTCAACATGAAACCCAGAACCTTCCCCGCGGGAATGGTGAAAGTGCACTTCAATAGGTTCAACCTCATGTTGTACTTCCTTAGACACATGAACACTTAACGCAAATCCTCAACATGATCACCTCCAGCTAAGGTCTTGGCGATAATGTCATCAATGTACACCTCTACCAACTTGGTGTACATGCCCTCAAACACCTTATTAATCATACTCTGGTATGTGGCCCTAGCGTTCTTCAAACCAAAAGGCATAACGGTATAACAGAAAACACCGTGGTCATTGACGAATACTATTTTTCTTGGTCCTCCTCCCACATTGGAATCTGGTTATACCCCGAATAAGAATCCATGAAGGATAGGTACTGGTAACCAGAAGAATCATCCACCATGCGATCGATATTGGGGAGGGGATACAGATCCTTCGGGCAGCAACGATTTAAGTCCACATAGTCTATGCACATCCTCCAATTTTCATCGGCCTTTTGCACCATTACTACGTTAGAGAGCCAGGAGGAATATCAGATTTCCCTAATAAATCTGGCCTTCAGTAACTCCTCCATCTGCTCACAAGCTGCCTTCTACTTCTCAAGGCCTAGTCTTCTCTTCTTTTAGGTAACCGGCCTCGTCTCTAGATAAACGGATAACTTATGGCAACAGAAATCGGGGTCCACCCTAGGAATATCTACAGTAGTCCATGCGAACGGGTCTTTAAACTCCCAAAAGAGCGCAAGTAGACGTTGTTCCATTATAGCTTCTAACTTGTCATTTATATGTGTGACCTTCTCTGGGGAATCTCCTAAAACGATGTCCCTAGAACCTCCCTCTGGCATAGGCTTTGAAGGATTGAGGGGATCAATCTTCAACTCCGCCCTAGGGTAAAGATCAATCAAGCTAACAGACCCCATTGTTGTTCCTCCATCATTCAGCTTCCTCTTCTTGTTGAACGCCTCCATTTTCACCATATTAAGGCTCAGGTTATAGCAGTACCTAGCCATCTCCTGATCACCTCGAAGGGAAGACACTTTGTTGTCCTTATTGATGAACTTGATAAGGAGGTAGGTGATAGGGCCCACAAGCGCACGGGTTATGTCGCGTAATATAAAAGATTATCGTTCTCCACAGGGACTGTTTTCAAAGTACCAGCATATTGAAATTTAATTATCCACACAATTGATTTTTAATGTTTTTGTAAAATAAAACACAAATTAAAAATAAATTTAGAAACAAAATTTACTTGACACTTAAAAATCAGAGTTGAGAGTATCTTGGGATTTCGGGAGATCAAGACTCTATTTTATGTTAATGAATTTTAACTTTTCATAAATAAGAACCAAATTAAGTTTTCCAAGGCAGATTTTCCTTAAGCTAATTAATATGTTCCTCTCGGAATCCTATTAATGTACCTAACCTATGGAAAGCGCTGCTTAATCCTTAGAAAAGGCCCATTATCGTTTTGTGAAAATCCCTTATTTATTCCCCAAAATATTTTGATTACTTTCACGGTTTTACCGAGGTCACAAAAAGTATTTCAAAACCTTAGGCTTAGTTCAAAAACTTTCCAGTAACAATAAATCTCTCGATTCTATTAATTACTTAAACTTACTAATATACCCGCAAGTATACAGTTTTATCACTTAGGTTCTTGTTAGGAATTACTAAGAGCATTGAGCATTTTTTTAACTAAATGGAAAACAGAAATTTATTTAATTCAAAGTCAAAATAATATTATCATAAAATATTATCACACCCCCTTTATCCAAGATAATTAATTTAGTTACTCATGAAATAATTCAAATTCATATATATGATGGAAAAATAAAACATACAAGACATGGTAAAAATAAAGACTTACGGGTTTCTCCAAAAGCTCAAAATAATTTTACCACTGTATTTCCTTGTTGCAATATTCCTCCACCAATTAAAAATTGGAACACTCACTTTTACAATCCTCAAACTCTTACACAAAAATAAAAGAAAGAAAAAGAAAATAAAAAGAGAAAGAAACGGGACAGAAAGGAAAACGAAAGAAAAGAAAATGAAAGAGAAAGAAAACGAAAGAGAAAGAAAACAAAGGAACAAAGTAAAAAAATGAGAACTGGATCAAAAAGCGATGCTTTTATGGCTTTCGACCTCTCCCCTATTTATAGAAATGGGGAACGGCGGCTAGTGGGGCTTCTCTTTTGTCTTCTTGTCAGCCGCCCCACTAAATCAACAAAGCAACTTGGATACAGCCTCGACCTCGACAACCATACAGCCTGGATACAGCCGCCTCACCATAATTCAAGGATCCACTTGGATAGTGGGAATCCAAGTCAGCATGGGCAATCGGTGGAAATATGGAATCGGCGTTCTCCTTATGACTCGGATTAGTGCTTCAGCCAGTATCCATCCTCAATGGGAAATAATCCGAGTGGAAAAGGTGCTCTTCATACATAAAAGTCCGAGTGAAAGCTTGAATTCACCGATTATTGACTCAGAAATTTCTTTCCGAGAAGCATTCATCAGGATCTCTGTTCATTCGGAATTGCCTCACTCGGTGTTGCTTTGTCCAGAAATGTCACTACTTGAAGCATTCATTCGGAATTGCTTCAAACAGAAACAAGTTTTGAGCAAAGTACCTCCGATTGCTTCACTGATTGAAACAATGCTTTAAACAGAAACAAGTTCTGAGCAAAGCATCTCTGATTGCTTCACTGATTGAAACATTCATTCGGAATTTTTTTCAAAAGTGACTCACTCGGAGATCATTTGCTCGGAGGTGCTTCTGCTTGAACCACTCGTTCAGACCTTCTTCTTTCACATGTGACTCACTCAGGATCGGGAAGTCTTCATTCAAATGATTCAATCGGCACCTCCAAAATGTTTTACTCGGCTATGTCTCTGGAATTTGAACCACTCGGAGAAACCTTGCTCGGATTTGCTTGGGAGTAATTCAGTCGAGAACGACCCTTTCTTCACTCCTTGAAATGATACATTCGGACACATTCACTCAGAAGTCCAACTTGCTTCTCACTCAGAATGGCCTTCAATCGTCAATCAACCCATTCAGTTGTATTCACTCAGGAGTCGGCCTTACTTTTCACTCAGAAATTTGGAACTTGAGAGAATCTGGCCGATAGAAATTTTTTCCAGGTCCGAGCTTTGCTTTGCTCGAAAATACATCTCTCGGCCCCAAACCACTCGGAAGTGCCTTCCTTGGAGAAATCTCACTCGGGGTTAGTTTGAAACTTAAGAGAGTCTGCCCGAAAGAGACTCATTCCCGGTCGGACTCTTTTCCTTGCTTGAAAAGACACTTTCTCCAAAACACACTACTCGGAAAGGCCTCGCCTGACAATTGTTCTTCCGAAGTTCACAGTTTTTTCATTCGAAATCAACTCACTCGGGAGTCTTCCACTCGGAGATAATTTTGCCCAGAAAAAGTAGTTTTTCCCCAAATCAGACTCGCTTCAATCAGTAATTTTTCACTCGGATGAATAGCTTTGAGCGGTATTTATTCAAAGTCAGTCCCTTTTTCACTCAGAGTGGTTGCAGTCGGGAAGGTTCCACTCGGATTTCCAACCAAGAAATATTCCTTCGAGGTAAGCCATTTTTCACTCAGAATGGCTTTGATAGGGAATCTTCCACTCGGATTTACCTCCAACAGGGAAATATTCCACTCAGCAACGCTTCATTCAGAGACTCTTTACTCGAAAATGATCATTTCTGAGTCATCCTACTCGGATTTGATCATTCCGAGTCGGAATTTAGTATAAAAAGAGAATTCTTTTCACTTGGGCTTGTTCTTCTTGTTTCTTTATCATTTGATGGTCTTTTTTCTCTTGTTATTGACCCTTGTATTATCTTAATTTCTGCAAAATAAAATACCCAAGTAGAATATAGTGGAAAGAAAGTGAAAATCATAAAAATTAAGGAAATACAGTGCATAATGATTAAAATCCTAAGCAAACTAAATCTAATTTATTGTGTTATAAAACACTTATCAAGAGGGGGTCAAAACCATGGCCTCCATGGTGTTCAACGTAGGGCGGCCAATGATGCCGTTATAAGGTGATTCCACATCGATTACCAGCACCCTAGACTTCACTGTTCTTGCTCCGGGCTCTTGCTCGAAAGACACCAAAGTGTCCAAATAACCCTTCGTGGGCTGCTTTGCCCCATTAAAAGTTGTGAGCTCTTAGGTATAAGGCTGCAAGTCTGATTTGTTAAAACGCATTCTCTTGAAGTAGCTATAAGCTCCCCTGGTCGACAAGGATCCTCTTAACGTCCTTGTTTGTGATCACAGCAATGATGACCATAGCATCATCACCCCCGGGGATAGTTGGGCCAAAATCCTTACCAGAAAAGGAAACCATCGGCGCTAGCAAACCGTCCGTGTATGGGCGGTTATCCTTGGGCTTCTCTTGAACAGACAAAATCATACAATGATGATTCTTCCTTGCTGTGATTAAGGCTCTTCCCCCAGCAAACCCCCCGGTGATCATGTCAATCAACTTACGCCGGCCCTGCCGCTGTTGCTGGGGCATGTCGTCCTGCTGAGCACCCTCATTGATAACAACTCCTTTCTATTTTTTAGCAGCGGTATATCCTTTTACCAGAGCATAGCTATTATCACCTTCATCATCGTAGTCTCGACCCCGCTTTTACATCTACTCTGGCTCACTAAGGCACTTCTCCTTGAAGAGATATTGCTTCAGCTTTCCCTCTCAGATGAGGGTCTCCACAGTGTTCTTCAGAGCCTTGCACTCATCCGTTGAGTGGTGAGACACCCTAAAAGTAGGAGTAAATTTTTCACGATTTTAAAAATAATTAAAGAATAAAAGAAACCACGAGATAAATCGTTAATGAGTAACCCCAGATCATTTTAAATAACCTATCCCATATATGAAGATATGAGAAGGTGGATAAATTAAATCAAGAGTCTTCCTTGGACAATCAACCATAGGATTATCAACAAGGGATAGCGAAAAGCATAATCGATTTAAGAGTTATGCAAAGAATGAAGAAGAGATTTAAGGAGGCTTGATTTAATGGGTAAAGAGTGGTAATTAAAGTCATACATGGATATATATTTGAATCATAGCTAAATGGTACCCATCTGCAGCAAAACACATGAAAAATTAAAGAATCAGGGGTATGAATCGATTTAGGGATCCCATGAATCGATTCAAACATTCCTGGACCTCATGTACAGTGATTCCAGTGAGCCTTGAATCGATTCATATGAGTGCTTGAATCGATTCAAGTTGTTCTGGACTTAGAAACAGTAAAAACAATATGCCTTGAATCGATTCATGCAAAGCTTAAATCAATTCATGATAGCATAGAGGCCATTATGCAGAGAAAGTCAGATTTTTGGACTTCTACCCCCCTAACTTTTTCATATGAGTTCCAATGCCTACCAAATTTTGACACCAACTTATATACATCATTTATGACGTGTGGCCGTACTAAAAAATTCCTAAAAATGAGGGAGTTATGTGCATAAATGTGTTTCACTCATTTTGAGGGCTTTTGTGCAACTCAAGGACCTATTCTTAATGGAATTGGTCCATTCTAATTTTTACAAGTCACAAATCATGAATTTAAGCTATTGAAGTCATTACATACCATTAAAACCATATAAAACACAATTTGACCCTATTAGTTCCTCAAATAGGCATGAACATCAAAACACAACATTACATACACTTCATAAAACATTGTGTTTCATAATTTAACATCATCCATTCATCACTTGGGTAATAATTTCAGCCCATAACTAGCATCATACATTGTCTAGCTTATAATCAAAAATTAGCCATACATGTAGGGTCCAATTTTCACCTATGACCTCCAAAATGAATATACACCAATCTAAATACATATTAAGCATACACCATCCATCATATGCTAAACAAAATTAATACTCGCCGGCCAAGGCACTTCTTATACACTAATTTACCTTCATCATCAAAATGCATATTTCCAAAAGATTTAATCTCACTCTCATGAGTGTCCTGCATCACAAAGCTAAAAATAGACAACATGGGAGAGCGAGTTATACATTCCAAAAGATGAAAATGAATACAATGTGATTGTGTGCATATGCATTCAACATCATGTATGCTTTGCATTGATATATCATTCATCATCATAATTTTCAGCACCTCACCAATCTTACACATACTCAATTATCCCTTATGGGTCATAACAAAATATATATGCATGCACACAATCAAACCCTTCATCATCTTGGGCCAACAAACATAAAATCACCATGCATAATATATGTATTTGTATTCATATCTTTTATGTTGTCTTTAGGTATTTTCTCACCTAATCACAACCAACACCATTTCTCATTACCTTTGGTATACCGCCTTGCTATATGCAAATGCTCTTAAGCTAATGCACATGCATAATGGAGTAATTTATCAATTACGGATCCGACTGTGGGAATAAACACAAATTTATGCGTCAAGTATGATCATATAACCATACCACTATTGCAGTAGAAAAATGTGTACACATATATCACCAATCGCATGCATATCATTATATTTTACTGGTAACAAACCGCATCGCCCATCTTGCAACACCTGGCCATTTACACCATGACCGCGGTAAACACCATATTCAATATAGAGGTGTTGCGGACCGGCCAAGATTCATACCATGGCAGTTGTGATCCATAGGACCACCGGGGACACTTGCTCAGCAAAGAGCCACCCCCACAGGGTCGGCCACATGCAGCTCCCCGTAGCTATACATGGGCGGCTTCATGACTTACACTCTGAGTCACAGGGGAAAATAAGTATACTTGTGCACCGGCTCGCCCTCCCACTAGGCCGGCCGGGGGAATCCCCTAACATTCCAACACCGGCAGCTATGCAGTATGCCATGGATGTAATACAATGCAAATCATAATGCATTCTCACAATTGTGCATCCTAACTATGCCACTCGTCAATCATCACCTTCACCAATATCACCACTCAAACCCTTGGTGGGTTTTATTTTAATCAATCATCACCATTCTTATACATTCTCAACATAGCATCTCAACACTTTCATGAATCACAATACAAGTTCATCTTGTATTAATCACAATGGCTATACAATCTTCATTATCAATACTCATAAATCAATAATCAATAAATTAAGGCATGCTAATCATCCATATTCATTCTCATTTATCATGGATAATGACCATTCAACATTCATGGAGAACACAACATAATCATATCATCATCACGGCATTACACTAGCCAAACAATTCAACATCACCATTTAGCATACCATAAATATTCTAAATGCACACTATATGTTGCCAAGCATATTCATCATCATCATCATGTTTATCAACCATAAATCATCATTTCCACTCAAACAAGGAAAACATGCATATTGTCACATATGACAATCAAACACTAATCACCTTCCAATCAACATTAATCATTTTCCTTAATTTTCACAAGTTAGGGTTTTCTCTAAAATCCTACAACACCATAAATGCATATCATCATCTACCATTTCAAGCATCAATTTTTGTGTACCCCATTAAAGGCTCATAAAAGCTTGCATTCAAGCCACCCCACCTTAGGGTTTCCTTATTAAATACTTCTCCCAACAACCCATATACATTTATTACTCACCCAAACCTTAAAAACCCAAAACCTAGGGTTCATGCTCTTGATAAATGACACAGAGCTTACCTCAAGAGAAGAAATGAGAGAGTTTCTAAGAGAAGGGGGAGCCACACGAAATTGAGAAGGGGAAAGGAGAAAGAGTTCCAAGCTTCAAGCTCCTCCTTCAAGCTCCAATAAAATGAAAATGGCAAGGAGAAGAAGATACGCCAACACAAGGGTTTTAGAGAGGAGAATAGATGAAGAGGGAATGAGGAAGAAGAAAAAAAGTGTTTGCCCAAAGTGAGTAGAGAGCCAACGTCAAAGTGAAGAGAATGGAGAAGGTTTTGTGTTTTAATTTTACCCCTTTCACTAAAGTTTACTATCTTACGACAAATAGGATCTCTATTCGGGCTCAATACTTTATCTAAAATTATTCTGAATATATATTTGGACTCCCAATAATATTCTCAACAACCCTACCCAATGGCACCTCAATTGGAGATACTTGGTCTAACACTCATATTTTAATTGAACATATTTTCAGCTTATAAAGCCTCAATAAATTATGAATAATTCTTAAAAATCTTAATTTAACTATTTCCAATATTTTGGGACATTAATTAACTCACCTATAATTATTTCATATTTATTCCTCTTTATTTAATCATTTATTTCAAAATTTGGGATGTTACAATCAACCCCACCTAAAAGAAATTTCGTCCTTGAAATTTTAACGTACCAGATTCGAATGCATTTGGATAACGTTCCCAAATATCATATTCACGTTCCCATGTGAATGTTTCCATATTGCCATGTTTCCAGGCCACCTTCACCAGAGGCACCAATTTGTTCCGCAACCTCTTCACGGAATGCTTAATAATACGAACAGAAACAGGAGGAATGGACAAGTCATCCTGCACATCAACATCATCAACAGGGATCACGTGCAAGGGATCGTGTATATACTTCCTCAACTGTGACATATGGACCACATTATGTAGATTCGCTAGATGTAGAGGTGCAATCTGAAGCATCCTAAGTTTAATTTGAGAATAAAGCGAGACCAGGGGGAAATTTTTCCCAAAATAAAACCAATGAAACCGGGCACAAAAGGAGAAGGGAAAGGAAGGCAAGAGAAATAAAACCGATCAGAAACAGCCCAGCAGAAGAACAAAACGCTCAAGCGAAGCCTACAAAACAGCGTCCACTCGCTCAAGCGAGATCCAAATCCGCTTGAGCGAGACAGCCCAGCACGCTTGGGCGAAGCACGCATAGCTTAAGCGAAACTAATTAGAGACCTTTATTTCACTTACACTCGCTGGAGCGAACCCTTAGTCGCTGAGGCGAGTAACTCCACTCGGTATCCCTCACTCGGATTCAGAGTCTAACTTCACTCGCAAAGGTCTTTACTCACGATTCATTCGGGTTAACCCTTACACGTACAAGCTTCTTCTACATCATACTCTTTAACTTCCTTCATCCGGATCACAGATGTTGACCACTCGGGAGATGATTCCCATAGCCATTCCGCTCAGAATCTATAAGTATTTTTCACTCGGCATGTTCTCACTCGGGATTATACTACCTCCTTCACTCGGAAACATCTAAACCCTATACCACCGTAGGCTAATCATAAGAAGGGGTTCCTCATCCGTCAAATTTCCTCTCAGAGATAGTCTTAATGAACCTATTTCACTCAGAATCGGTTAAACCTTTCTTCACTCGGAATAAGCTCACTGCCTCGCCTCCTACAACAATAACTTAGCTCAATTTACATGAAATCATACAACCTCACACGCTCAGATAAGTATAAATATATATATTCCACTCGGACATTCACACGCAGCACAGAATGAACACACATTAGGATGTATATACATATATATATAAATATTTACATGCATATTGTCATACTCTCAACTCGAGAGGATTTAATTCTGATATAGTTAGACAAGGACCAAAATGAGAGCCGGCCAAGGCTATGACAAAACCATATCTACAGTATATACATATACACATATATTCCCATAGGGCACCAGCGCTTCACTCGGTATGCAGCCCCTCCGTCATTCATTATTCCGAGAGACATTCACTAAAATATAGCCACAGTAAGGGGTGAGTATCTTAGATATTAAATGACAGATACTGACTCGGATTATTCCTCAGCTATGCAACAATATAATATACACATTAACCATCAAAACATACACAATGCCAATTAATCAGAGCACACATAAGACATTTTTCGATCAGCATTCACCAGTTATCTCTTGGCTATATGTTCATAACATTTCAATCACATTAGCATATACTCATTCAATCAGATTTCAATTAACATCAATTGTACATGTACACAGATTAATTCACTCAGATCCGCATTCGTGTGTAATCGGTTGTTATTCGTTGCAACGTAGGCTCCCAGCCTTTTATTCAGCTCCCAGCTCACTTGGCCATTTTACAGGTACCAAACCGTTTCCCCACACATGTGACACCAACGCTCTCAGCGCCAACGGCGGTGTTCACGGGCAGCCCTGAGTCCCACTCAATAGGCTACCTTGAGTCCCACTCAAGGATTTAACAGCGTCCCACGCTTTTAATAACCGATGGTAGTGTCCCACACTACATACTCCTAGCATTTAACGTATCCCATGCGCCACACGCGGATTTATCACACAAACACAGAGTTCATATACGTAACCTTTCACTTAACAATACATGCATCACATGCAATCGGTATAATACATTATCAGGCTTACTAAGTCAATATTTTCACACATGCAGTCAACATTTAAACTCATAATAACCTGCATGCTACATAAGTCATACGGTAATCATCAACAATACTTCAACACATTCTTTTCATGCAACCATTCAATATTCACAAGGCTATTAACATGCATTTCATGGACAGAATCAGACATGCATCACTCAACACTTAATCACCATGCAACCGGGTATCACATTTTCTTCATGCGAACACAACACACCAATCAGAACACAGAACAACAATCATTAACACCCGGAACCCGTCCATAACCCATGCATTTAAGATATAAGATACCCCTTACCAACTAAGAGACTCCGAGAGGTTCCCCTATTTTGACATTGGTCCTCTGTCCTGTTTGCTCCGTCCAGTACTCTCACTCGTTCAGTCTCCCTTCGAACACAGTTGTACTCTACAATTGGCTCGGGGACAGGAAGCTGTTCTTCTCCTATCTCGACGATCGTCCTTCACCAACCGAAGGAGACTCCAAACCCTCTGCAACACCGTCATCGCGAGCTTACAGAAGCAGAGAATAGACGAAAAGAAGAACGAAGAAGAAGAAGAGAAGAGAAGAGAACGAAGAGAGGAGAAGTAGAGGAAGAGGAATTAGAATGAACAACAGTAGTGGACTCCCAAATATATATGCACCGAAGAACGAAGGAAGTGGGGTGGGAAAACGTGAAACAGCAGCTCCCACACGTGCCATACACACACAACAAAATCAATCAGTTCTTAAGTTGAATTAAATATATTAATTATAATTAACAAGTAATTTCTCACTTTGCAGTTATTATTTCAGTTTAATGGCTTAATCTCATTCGGTAGCTAATTTCTAAATCAGGATGTTACAATTCTCCCCCTCTTGAAGAATTTCGTCCTCGAAATTCATTCGGTAACTCACCTTAAATAAACAACTCGGGGTATTGTTGCCTCATGGCATCCTCGCGTTCCCAGGTATATGAAGTACACCCGTTTTGCTGCCACGCTACTTCAACCAATTGTACATCCTTGCTCCTCAAACGTTTTACCGACCGGTCCACAATTCTAGTCGGTATTGCTATTATGGTCAAATCTTCCTTGATCTCCACTTCATCATCAGGTATTTCGTGAGTGAAATTGGGTAGATATTTCCTGAGTTGAGATACATGAAACACGTTATGCAATCGGGATAGGTGAGTCGGTAATGCTACTAGGTATGCTACAGGGCCGACTCGCTCCAATACTTCGTAGGGTCCAATGTATCAGGGGTTCAACTTCCCACTTTTCAAGGCTCGCCCAACTCCTTTACTCGGTGAAATCTTTAAAAACACCCTATCCCCGACTGAAAACTCCAGTGGTTTGGTTCGTTTATCATGATAGCTTTTCTGCCTGTCCTGCGACGCCTTCATCTTTTCCTTAATTACCCAGATCTGTTCTGAGGTTTGCTTCACAATTTTCGGCCCCAATAGCAAGCTTTCACCCGTTTCCGACCAACAGAGTAGGGTTTGGCATTTTTGACCATACAGTGCTTCATAGGGTGCCATACCAATACTGCTGTGGTGGCTATTATTGTATGTAAATTCGATCAGGGGAAGGTATTGCTCCCAACACCCACTATGTTCCAACACACACACCCTTAGTAAGTCCTCTAAACTTTGTATCGTTCGCTCGGATTATCCATCCGACTGGGGGTGGTAGGCAGAACTTAGCTAGAGTTTCGTGCCTAATTCTTGGTGTAGGCTGGTCCAAAACCGGGACGTGAATCTAGGATCCCTATCCGATACGATAGAAGTCGGCACACCATACAGTCGGACAATTTCGCAGATATAAATCTGGGCTAACCTATGTAACGGGTATCTCATGTTCACAGGCAGGAAGTGTGCACTTTTCGTCAATCGGTCAACAATGGCCTAAATTGCATCATGACTTGCTCGGGTTTTAGGTAATCCCATGACAAAGTCCATGGCAATTGAGTCCCATTTCCATACGGGGATCTCAAGGGGTTGCAATGCACCATACGGTCTCTGGTGCTCGACTTTCGATTTCTGACAGGTAATACACCGAGCCACATATTCCGCTACATTTCTCTTTAATCCGGGCCACCAGAATTGTAGTCTTAGATCATGGTACATCTTCGTGGTGCCCGGGTGAATACTTAGCAGGCTCTTGTAGGCTTCATCAAGCACCATCCTCCTTAACTCACCTTCACCCGACACATATATCCTATTTTTCACTCGAAAAATTCCATCCGGTCCCTCGGTCAGAGACAAGTCCTTACCCTTGGCCTGAGTCGCCTTCATCTCAGCCAAGTAGGGATCTGACTTCTGCTGTTCATATACCAGTTTCAAGAACTCGTTGGTAATCCTCAACGTACCGAGCGTTATCTTCCGAGATGAAGGGACGTCGACACGCAAATTCATGTCTCAGAATTGCTCCAATAACTCCACCTCCTTCACCATCATCACTGCCACATGGAGGGATTTCTGACTCAATGCGTCGGCCACAACGTTTGCTTTACCCGGATGATACTTCAGCTCGAAGTGGTAGTCCTTTAAAAACTCCGTCCATCTTCTCTGCCTCATGTTCAGTTCTTTCTGGTCGAATAAGTATTTGAGGCTCTTGTGGTCGCTGTATACTTCAAATTTGGAACCGTACAAGTAATACCTCCATATCTTTAATGCGAAGACTACAGCCGCCAATTCCAAGTCATGGGTCGGGTAATGCTGCTCGTGAGGCCTCAATTGCCGAGAGGCATAAGCTATCACTCAGTCTTTCTGCATTAGCACGCACCCCAGGCCGAGTCCCGACGCATCATAATAGACTACGAAACCTTCTTGCAAATTCGGCAATGCCAACACTGGAGCGGTTGTCAACTTAAACTTTAACTCTCGGAAACTACTCTCACACTCGGAACTCCACGCGAAAGGGATATATTTCTGAGTTAACCTAGTCAGTGGAGATGCAAGCTTAGAAAATCCTTCAATAAATCTTCTATAATAGCCAGCTAAACCCATGAAGCTTCTTATCTCCGAGACCGACTTGGGTCTCTCCCATGCCATTACAGCAGCTACCTTCGAAAGATCTACCGAGACACCTTCCTTAGAAATTACATGCCCGAGAAAGTGGATCTTATTCATCTAAAAAATCACATTTCAAATGTTTTGCAAATAGTTGTTTCTCCTTCAATATTTGAAGCACCGAACGGAGGTGTTCTTCATGCTCCTCAGGGGTCTTGGAGTAAACTAAGATGTCGTCAATAAAAACTACTACGAATCGGTCTAAATATGGGTGGAATATGCTGTTCATGTAATTCATGAATACAGCCGGGGCGTTCGTCACACCAAACGACATTACTACATACTCGTAGTGGTCGTACCGAGTCCTAAAGGTAGTCTTAGGAATATCCGAGTCCTTCACCCGGATTTGGTGGTATCCCGATCGTAAATCGATCTTCGAGAAGACTGTGGCACCACGCAGCTGGTCAATTAAGTCGTCAATCCTGGGCAATGGGTATCGGTTCTTAATCGTAAGCTTGTTCAGCTATCGGTAATCTATACATAACCTCATGCTGCCATCCTTCTTTTCGACAAGTAGCACGGGTGCGCCCCATGGTGATACACTCGGTCGAATGAACTGTTTGCCGAGTAACTCATCCACTTGCTTTTTCAACTCAGCCAATTCTATTGGGGACATCCTATAAGGTGCACTGGAGACCGGCTCGGCTCCAGGAATCAAGTCTATAGAGAATTCAACTTCTCTGCTTGGAGGGACACCTGGTACATCCTCCGGAAACACCTCGGGAAATTCATAAACAGTCGGAATATCGTTCACTCGGGCTCTGCTCTCTCCCTCAGTTAAACAAAGCATCATAAATATCTGAGCTATACCTTGTACCGCGGAGTCATCATTGATCCGCCTCGGAAAAATTACTCTTTGGTTCCGACAGTCCACCAATACTTTGTTAGCTGAAAGCCAATCCATGCCCAGTACAATATCGAGGTCTTTCAGAGGCACACATACTAAATCGAAGGTGAAACTCTGATCCCCCAACACAAAGGTTACATCCTTACATATCATTGATGTCAATACTTTAGCGCCGGTCGGATTAGCTACTTCCAAAGTCCGATTCATATACACAGTCGGTAATTTTAAACGTCTCACACAATCGTCAGCAATAAAGGAATGGGTAGCTCCAGAGTTAAAAACTACATTAAGTGTATATCTACCGAGCGAGCACTTACTTTGCACTAAGTCATTCGCTTGTGCAGCTTCCTCGGTGTTGATGGCATAAACTCTCCCAGTAGCTGGTTGGTCGGTATTTCTTCTCTGATTATTTGGGGCAGACATCATGTTTCCTCGGGGTCCATTGTCTCTGCCCCCAGTCCCACGGCCTCTCCCTCGGAAGCCTCCCTGGCGAACATTAGCGTTTGTTTGATGTAGTTGAGGGTAGTCAGGGCGAATATGCCCTCTCTCATTACAATGGTAGTATACCATTCCACCATGTTGCTACAATCGCAAGCGTAAAGATCTCCTCCACACCTAAAACACTTGCCATCCCCCATACTATGAGCTGGACGTCCTCCTTGCTGACTCCGACCCCCAAACCTGGAGAAAGGTCTGCTCCTACCAGTGTTACTCGGTCCCTTGAAGCGAGATTGGTGGGGCTTCAAGGAAGGTTCTGCCTTGCTGCTCTGGCCAGAGTGGGCCTTGTCATCTTCTTCAAAAATTCTGCATTTAATCACCAATAGAGGAAAGCTCCTAATTTCTTAATGCCTGAACGCTCTTTTGATATCCGACCTCAATCCGCTCTCGAATTTAATGCATTTGGAGCTCTCAGTTCCAGGTTGTTGGAAGGGCAGATAAAAAGAGCATAGTTCCTCGTACTTTGCAGCATATTCTTCTACAGACATGGAACCTTGCTTCAGTTCCATAAATTCCAGTTCCTTCCGACTCCTCACCGTGTCGGGGAAATATTTTTCCAGAAAACATGCTCTAAAATTCTCCCAGACTAGTTGGATGTCTGCGTCAGTCAGTCAGTTTTTGGTGATTTTTTACCAATTTTCTGCTTCGTCTCGCAGCATGTACACTGCGCACTCAACTTTTTGGGCCTCAGTACAGTGAAGGCCCCCAAAAACTCTCTCCAAATCTTGAATCCACTTGTATGCTGCCTCAGGATTAAATCCCCCTTGGAACTCAGTCGGCTTCCTCTTCAGGAAGTGATCCAGCACTTGGCCATCTTCAGTTCGAGGCTGGCCCCGCCTCTCAAATGCGTCAGCAAAACGCTGGAACGCCATGGCTATGGCTTCTAGACTATGCCGATTCGCCATGACTTATCCTGAAATCAACACCCCTTTCAAGGATAAGATTACAGAGTTACTTACTACCGATCGGATCTCAGCCCAACATGCAACAACTATAACACATTATCATACAATTCTTGGACATCTTGTAATTAATCAAACAGGATAGGAACAATCCTCTACCCTCGGAACAACATCTCATAAACACGTGTCCACATAATGATACTTAATTAGGCAGTAAAGCCCTCAGATATTACAAATAATTTATGACAACTTGTCATAATGTACATCACCACTTTCTAGGAGTAAGCATACCTTGGCCTTGGACCTTTTGGTCTGCTCTGATACCAAAATGAAACATCCTAAGTTTAATTTGAGAATAAACCGAGACGAGGGGAAACTTTTTCCCAAAATAAAACCAATGAAATCGGGCACAAAAGGAGAAGGGAAAGAAAGGTAAGAGAAATAAAACCAATCAAAAACAGCCCAGCAGAAGAACAAAATGCTCAAGCGAAGCCTACAAAACAGCGTCCACTCGCTCAAGCGAGATCCAAATCCGCTTGAGCGAGATAGCCCAGCACGCTTGGGCGAAGCACGCATAGCTTAAGCGAAACTAATGAGAGACCTTTATTTCACTCACACTCGCTAGAGCGAACCCTTAGTCGCTGAGGCGAGTAACTCCACTCGGTATCCCTCACTCGGATTCAGAGTCTAACTTCACTCGCAAAGGTCTTTACTCACAATTCATTTGGGTTAACCCTTACACGTACAAGCTTCTTCTACATCACACTCTTTAACTTCCTTCATCCGGATCACAGATGTTGACCACTCGGGAGATGATTCCCATAGGCATTCATCTCAGAATCTATAAGTATTTTTCACTCGGCATGTTCTCACTCGGGATTATACTACCTCCTTCACTCGGAAACATCTAAACCCTATACCACCATAGGCTAATCATAAGAAGGGGTTCCTCATCCGTCAAATTTCCTCTCAGAGATAGTCTTAATGAACCTATTTCACTTGGAATCGGTTAAACCTTTCTTCACTCGGAATAAGGTCACTGCCTCGCCTCCTACAATAATAACTTAGCTCAATTTACATGAAATCATACAATCTCACACGCTCGGATAAGTATAAATATATATATTCCACTCGAACATTCACACGTAGCACAGAATAAACATACATTAGGATGCATATACATATATATATAAATATTTACATGCACATTGTCATACTCTCAACCCGAGAGGATTTAATTCTGATATAGTTAGACAAGGACCAAAATGAGAGCCGGCCAAGGCTATGACAAAACCATATCTACAGTATATACATATACACATATATTCCCATAGGGAACCAACGCTTCACTCGGTATGCAGCCCCTCCATCATTCATTATTCCGAGAGACATTCACTGAAATATAGCCACAGTAAGGGGTGAGTATCTTAGATATTAAATGACAGATACTGACTCGGATTATTCCTCAGCTATGCAACAATATAATATACACATTAACCATCAAAACATACACAATGCCAATTAATCAGAGCACACATAAGACATTTTTCGATCAGCATTCACCAGTTATCTCTTGGCTATATGTTCATAACATTTCAATCACATTAGCATATACTCATTCAATCAGATTTCAATTAACATCAATTGTACATGTACACAGATTAATTCACTCAGATCCGCATTCGTGTGTAATCGGTTGTTATTCGTTGCAACATAGGCTCCCAGCCTTTTATTCAGCTCCCAGCTGACTTGGCCATTTTACAGGTACCAAACCGTTTCCCCACACATGTGACACCAACGCTCTCAGCGCCAACGGCGGTGTTCATGGGCAGCCCTGAGTCCCACTCAATAGGCTACCTTGAGTCCCACTCAAGGATTTAACAGCGTCCCACGCTTTTAATAACCGATGGTAGTGTCCCACACTACATGCTCCCAGCATTTAACGCATCCCATGCGCCACACACGGATTGATCATACAAGCACAGAGTTCATATACGCAACCTTTCACTTAACAATACATGCATCACATGCAATCGGTATAATACATTATCAGGCTTACTAAGTCAATATTTTCACACATGCAGTCAACATTTAAACTCATAATAACCTGCATGCTACATAAGTCACACGGTAATCATCAACAACACTTCAACACATTCTTTTCATGCAACCATTCAATATTCACAAGGCTATTAACATGCATTTCATGGACGGAATCAGACATGCATCACTCAACACTTAATCACCATGCAACCGGGTATCACATTTTCTTTATGCGAACATAACACACCAATCAGAACATAGAACAACAATCGTTAACACCCGGAACCCGTCCATAACCCATGCGTTTAAGATATAAGATACCCCCTACCAACTAAGAGACTCCAAGAGGTTCCCCTGTTTTGACGTTGGTCCTCTGTCCCGTTTGCTCCGTCCAGTACTCTCACTCGTTCAGTCTCCCTTTGAACACAGTTGTACTCTACAATCGGCTCGGGGACAGGTAGTTGTTCTTCTCCTATCTCGACGATCGTCCTTCACCAACCGAAGGAGACTCCATACCCTCTGCAACACCGTCGTCGCGAGCTTACAGAAGCAGAGAACAGAGGAAAAGAAGAACGAAGAAGAAGAAGAGAAGAGAAGAGAACGAAGAGAGGAGAAGTAGAGGAAGAGGAATTCGAATGAACAACAGTAGTGGGCTCCCAAATATATATGCACCGAAGAACGAAGGAAGTGGAATGGGAAAATGTGAAGCAGCAGCTCCCACACGTGCCATACACACACAGCAAAATCAATCAGTTCTTATGTTGAATTAAATATATTAATTATAATTAACAAGTAATTTCTCACTTTGCAATTATTATTTCAGTTTAATGGCTTAATCTTATTCGGTAGCTAATTTATAAATCGGGATGTTACACAATCCAATAAGCAACATCACCGATTCGCTCAAGAATCTTATACGGTCCAATGAATTTAGGACTTAATTTTCTGCTCTTCAAAGCTCTACCAATTCCTTTATCACGTGAGACCCTCAGAAACACATGATCACCAACTTGAAACTCAAGTGGTTTATGCCTTTTGTCATAATAACTCTTCTATCTATCTTGAGCAATCTTCATATTCTCTTGTATCTTTCTGATCTGCTCAGTAGTCTCCTGAACAATCTCTGGCCCTAAGGCTAAATTCTCACCTGTTTCTAACCAACACAGAGGCGTTCTACACTTTCTGCCATACAGTGCCTCATAAGGAGCCATATAGATACTACTGTGTAACTGTTATTGTTAGTGAATTTGATCAGTGGAAGAAATCTCTCCTAATATCCACCATACTCTAGAATACAAGCCCTCAACAAAACTTCAAGGCTTTGGATAGTTCTTTTTGATTATCCATCGGTCTGAGGATGATAAGCAAAACTAAGCTTCAACTTAGAACCTAACTCATGATGTAAGCTTCCCCAAAATTGAGAAGTAAACCGAGGGTCATGGTCGGACACAATACTAGATGGTACACCATGTAGTCTAACAATCTCCTTTATGTATAATTGGGCTAATTTCTCCAATGAGCTCTTCATACTCATGGGTAAGAAGTGAGCACACTTCGTCAACCGATCCACAATCACCCATATAGCATCATTTCCAACACGAGTTCTGGGCAACCCAGAAACAAATTCCATAGCAATACTTCCAAATTGGGATCTCCAAAGGTCTTAAATAACCATATGGTTTTTGATGCTCAACCTTAGCCTTCTGAAAAATAAAGCAAGACGCTACAAAGTTTACCACATCACATTTTATACTGGGCCACCAGAAATTCTTCTTCAAATCTTGATATATCTTAGTGGAACCAGGATGAAGGCTCAACACACTTTTATGAGCTTCCTCAAGCACTAGTTTTTATAAACCACCACCATATGGAACATAAATTCGGCCCTTTACACGCCAAATACCATCACGACCTTCCATTAGGAACAAATTCTTCCCTTTTTCTTGAGTTTTTCTCATCTCAATCAAGTACTCATCCTTCAGTTGTTGCAATTTCACGGTTTCAAGGAACACATTAACAACTGTTAACATTTCAAGGGACATCTTCTTTAGGGTATATGTCTCTATGCCCATATTCAAGTTTCTAAATTGCTCAATTAGCTCCATTTCTTTCACCATCATTGCAAAAATATACAACGACTTTTAGCTCAAAGCATCAGCAACCATATTTGGCTTTTCGGGATGATACCTCAACTTGAATTCATAATCCTTTAAAAACTCTTGATAGGATTTTAGTTTCCATTAGTTTTAGGGTCTATTTAGTTTCAAATTTTAGTTTATTTGCATCTTATTTTTCTCTAATTGTCATGGTTATTCTTCTATTTCTGCACATGCTACTTGGGTAGTTGTTTTTGTAGAAACCTTCATTGAATAAGTCTATTAGCAAAAGGATTTGGAAGATTCTGAATGGGATAATGCAAATAAGAAGAGTTTGAGCTTGTTGAAAATCCAAGATTGAGGTTAGGCCAACAATGGAAGAAAAACATACCAAAGAAAGTACTCCAGAACCCAAAATCACCCTAAAAATGCATCTTTGCCAAGACAGAGAAAACTACTGCCAATGGGAATTCCCACTGGCCGTCGAACACGCTGAAAGAAGGAAAAACATTGGGCCAGAGAAAACCACTGCTAGTGTGAAAAAACACTGGTCGTGGATTACACTGCCACAAAACCCATTGGCCGTGGATCTTCCCACTACCAGTGGTTTCTGCCCAGTTTTCTTAATCAAATATGTTTGGGTGTAACACAGTGCAATCCACTGCTAGTGGATTTTCCCACTGCTAGTGGATTTCACACACTGCAGCAGTTACTTTTTGTTGTAGGAATTTCTTTAATTCCTAGCTTTTGTTGAAGGATCTTCTCTTCTTGAACCTTCTTAGATCCAAAATGCTTGAGGAGTCCTAACTCCTCTTGAATTTTTTTCTTAGATCTGTTTTGGTGCTGCTTTCCTTTTGTAATTCTGATTCTAGATCTGAATTCCTTGCTTTCTTTACATAAATTTTCATATATCATATGCCTAAAAACTCCAAAAAATGCAAAAGTTATGCTTACTTGAGATCTAAGATCTTTTTGGATTTGAATTTTCCAAACTTCCTTCACAAATATTGTTACTGCACTCAACCGAAACATAACCTCAAAGTTTCATAAATTTTGGAGAAAAAATTTTAAAAAGTCAAAAAGTTGACCTTAGATGCCTTCTACTTCAAGTAACATGTTTTGCCTTGTGTTTCTTTGATAGTTCTTTGCATATTGTGTCAATTTTTGTGTCATTTCATCATTTGGAACTTTAATTTCAGTTCTGGACCTGTTTAGATCCATGTCATATAGTTGATTACTTTAGGTTTTAGTTGCTTGCTTAGGTATTCCTTAGTTGCCTTAGATTAAGCCTTAAGTGTGGAACTTGTTTCTTGTTGATTCTAGGACTTTATGTATTTATCTTTGCTTGAGTCATTTGCTGGATTCTTAGGTACCTTAATCACATTTATTAAAGTACCTAACAAGCTCCATAGAGTCTTGTGGTTCACCTCTCTTTAAGGTGACAAGTTGCGCCTAATTGTTATAGGTTGTTAGATCTCTTTAGGTTGAGTTTTTCTAGTTTGTTTTTATTTTTCCAGAAACTGTCCATTAATCTTTGCATGCTGTTTGTGTCTTTATTTTAATGTCTTTTGTTGCATAAAACCATGCCTTCCATTGCCTATTTGATTTGGAAGATGATGCTTGCTTTACACTAGCTTTAGTTGCCATTTTTGCCTCTTTTTGTGCACTATTAGTACATGTGTTGTTACTACAGTAGGTGGATGTAAAAACAGAGAAAAACACATATAAAAGCAAAGGGAAAAATTGAAAAAAAATTTATAAGTGCATTGGCCATTCATTCCATGATTGTTTAGGCCTTGTTCCTTACAAAAAGTGTGAAAAAAAGTGTTGAAAAATACTTGAATTAGACAAAAAAAAAATATAGTACAGCACCTCTAATTTCATTTATGCAGTACCTTAGTGTTGTCTTTTAGTGCCTAATTGTATATTTGTTTGAGGCAAAAGCACTAGCAACATACTTCTAAAGTTTGTGCAAAGTTTTAAGCATTCTAGTGTTCTAGGTAACTTTTTGTGTGCCTCTTTTCTTTCTTGCATTTAATTTTAGTTTGTCTTTGTTGCACTCTTAGTTTGTCATAATATTGTTCCTCTTGTGTGTGCCTTCTTTCTTTGAACATTTGTTGCTTGTCATACTCTAGTTTGTCTCATCTTACTCCCTTGGTTTAGCTTTCTAATTTGCCTTTGTTTGCTTGTCCTTTTTCTCTCTAGTTTTGTCCATTGAGTATTTCAATTCTTGGAACTCTTGAGATTAAGGTTTAGTGAGCTCACCATTAATTAGGTAGCATATTGAGGGCATTGAGATTTGACAAGAAGATTTGATCTAGAGCAATCTATAAATATAGAGAGAAGTGGACCTTGAGTGAAACACCTTGAGAGCTTAGAGTGAACACAAATTCTTTTCCTTTTCTTATACTTTGTGCTAACCATTACTTTGAGTTTCCAATTTTTTCTTTTGTATCTTGTTGGATCATCTTGGTGGACTTGAAGAGTCTTGGAAGACTTGTGTATTGGAAAGCAAAGTTTGTAATAAATTAGGACTTGTTTCTTTTGCATTGTATTTTTCTTTACCCTTATATTTTGGGACTTTAAATTTGATTCTTTGTGTAGTCCTTGTATTTGGACTTTAGAGACATTGGGCATTGGACTTTAAACTTTCGTTGACTTAGTTGATTAGGAGTAATTGCGCTTAGGACTTAGTTTATATTTTTGCTTTCGACTAGTGTAAGTGAGATTTGATATCCTAGGCCTAGTTTACATTTTTGCACTATCCGACTAGTTTGCTTTAATTTCTTTCTAGTTAGCATAAGTGCGCTCTTGTATGCTAGGTTTAGTTTAAATTCTTGCACCTCGACTAGTCTTGTTTAAAAGCTTTCTTCTATTTTCTTCTTTATAGGCGATTCAAATCAAGTGAGTGAAACGACTAGTATCTCATCACTAGCATACATGCATTATAACATGTCTTCATCTAGTGAGAGAGTTGGAGAGCAAACCCCCCCACACATGCATAAAATCTTAGAGCAACTTAAAAACATGGCTACTAGGCTAGATAACATAGAACATGGGGAGGGTAGAGATAGAACCACTAGGCATCATAGACATAGAAATAGACACCATGCGGATAGACAATATGATGACACTAGTGAGGTTGAACATAGGCACCATAGAAGACATAGTAGAAACCATGAGGAGGATAACTTGAGAGAGGTCAAGCGAGAGTCCCACCCTTCCATGGAAAAAGTGATGTAGAGGCCTATCTTGATTGGGAGATGAGAGTTGAGCAAATCTTCACCTCCCATGAAACTAAGAATGAGAAAAAAGTTAGGATTTCCACCCTTAGCTTTCAAAATTATGCATTAGTATGGTGGACCTAAATCCTAAAAGAAGGAAAAAGAGACTATCTCCCACCCATTGATGAATGGGAGGATTTGAAAGCCTTACGGACTCTATCTCATTCTTAACATCGAATTCATCTCGTAAAATCCTTGATTAAACACTTTCTCTTTATTTATTATTCTTTTCGTAGGCACTCAAATCAAACACACCTCGCCCGATTATTAGGAATTAAATGAGTTCTGAACACTCAAAAACCACGGGGTATACTAGCACCGCAACGCCTATCATCACATTAGATTCGATCTTAATATTTTCCATAAATCAGTCATCTTGGGATCCCTACCGAGACATATCCTTATTTATTCTTTTCTTACTTTTGTTTTGTCTTATTCATCTCAACATAACTCATTCAATACATCATGCAATTCATTTCATCCATAACATTTATCATTTATTCATCGTTCATTATATCATATCCACCACATTCATCATGTATTTTATCATACACACCCATCATATATATTGTTATCGTTTACTTCTACCATATAATTGCCACATATACATCACATAGACAATCGCATAGTAGTCATCACACACCACATTCATCATACAAACATCACATAATAATCATCGTACATGTTATAGTAATGGAATAATGCATTCTAATACAGATACACTAATAGATGTGTCCTTATAAGTAACTTAAGTATGGTTACTTACTTTATGAATACAAATATCGGGCTATTTATCTTGATTACTTCCTTAACTAATCGTCTTCCGTAGTAAAGTGATACCCTTACTATACCTTTTCTTGTCCATAAATCATTTCTGGTTACTAAGTAATCTTATCAAATATATTACCTGGGTGGACTATTTTAAATATACTTTAGCCATTTAATTCTTAAATACTATTGTGTAATTATACTTATTCCAAAATACATGTTAAGTTTATTCTTACTAAACTCTATTGATTAGTTTTGACATAATTATTCCTCAATTTCTTCTAAAGTCTTATCCTTAGTAACTGTAACATCTCAAATTTTGGAGAAATAAAATTATTGGGTAATGATAATTGATTATTTATGGTCCAATAATTATGGGAAAATTAATTAGACGCTAGAGGTGAATTATCGGTAAATTAAGATTTACCGGAACCGAAGGATTTAACAGATGGTGTGGGACCCAGTAAGCTAAATTAGATATTTGATGAGTCTAAATTAGTTAAAGATAATTATTTGGACATGACGTATGATATTAAACGGGGAAAATACGAGCCAAATGGAATTAAAGAATCCAAATTCCCTTCTTCTCCTCACCCAACCGTCCATTTTTCCCTTTTTTTCTACTTTCTTTTACCCATTGGATAATGAGGGATTATTAACCAATGGAAAAAGCAAATGGGAGAATCCTTTTAACCAATGTGTAATGCCCAATTTTGCCAAAATTTCCCTCTCTCCTTCTCTAATTTTTGGCAGCTTCTCTTTCTCTCTCCCATTCACTTTGCTTTTTCTTCTTCGTGAAAATCGTCCATCACCTCCACCCTCTCAATTAACCATTTTCACTCAAAAAGCTTGGGTTTTCATGGGTTCATGAAGCATGGATGGCACATTAGAGCAAAGATTTGGTTGTCTCCTCTTCTTGCTCATGCATTTTCGTTTTGAAGGAGCATGGATTTGAGGTAAGGATTTCTTGCCTCCTTGATGTTTCATTTATGGTTTTAATGGTGTTGAGCTTGAAATGGTGGTATTAGAGACTGTGGGTATTGATGAAAATGGAAACCCTAGGTTTGAATGTTTGAGGAATGACTCTTTATTATGGTTTTGTGTTAAATGTGGATGAGGATTATTGTGTTTATAATGATTCATGGAAATGGGTGGAAGTTGATTGTTGTTAGGTGATTTTAGAGAAAAACCCTAAGTATTGATGTTTTGGGGATTTTGGCCAAATTAGTGGTTTTGGTGACTTTTTACCTTTACTATAATTTATATAAAGAAAATGAATTTTTAGAGTATTGGAATTGATTAATGATGTTGATGAAATTTTGAACTAAGTTCAAGGTATTATGAATGATGATTTATGCATGTGAAACCCAAACCTTAGGTTAGACGACCATTGGGAACATTGATTATTGTTTACAATTGATTAGCACTTTGATAATGATATTAAGCTTGTAATGATGTATGAAAATTGTTGAAATTAATGCTTGACAATTTGTATCTGCACCCTTGAGAATTGATAATTTGGGGCCTTTGGCATAGATAGTGAAATTGATGATTTGGTTGTCATGAGAATAACTTTTGGGTTTAGAGGAGATGATTGGAATAATTGGTATGATTATTAAGGTTATTGGATTTTGATGAGGTTTTAATCTTGAGGTTTAGGAGATATATGTGTATAAGTATATATGATGATTAGAGGAATTGATTTTGAGGATGAATATATGATGTTCATTATTGGGTATTAATTATAATGATGATTATAATGGTAGATGACTATGAGTGATGGATTAATGAAATGGAAATTTTGAGTTGATGAGTTATTAGGCCAGATAAGTGCTAATTGAATTTGTTGATTGATGATGGTTTAAAAGAAACCAAAAGGTTTATGATGACATTTGGATGATTTATATGTGATTGGGAGCAATATTGATAAAGGATGTGATATTGTATTGTTGGGTATGGTTGTAACAACCTACTCCTAGCAATTAATAGTTTCAAAAAACCATGGGAAAATTTTTCACAATAACGGTCACGGTTTATTCGACATGGAAGGAAGGAAGCAGGCAAGAAAAACAAGAGCATTCATACGTATAGGGTATTTTACAGAAAACTAAGACTGGGATTGGTTCGTTGGGTTTAAGGCAGTACACCAGCACCTGGGCGGATTGCACAACATCATGGGCTCGCTCAGGCGAGGTCTGATACCGCCTAGGCGGGGTATGATAATGCAACAGCGGATGAAGGGAAATTCTAAAAGAGAAACTCTTCCACGAGTAACACTAGTTCGCTCAGTAGGAAGTGATGGGTAAGGGGAAGGAGAAGGGAGATGTACATGTGCAGTAGTGGGTTGTGGAGGAAAGGGGGCCTGAACTCATTCCGCCCAATGCAACTGGGTATGATAACGCCTGGGCGGACTCAACCACAACGTCCAAGCCCGGTCAACACCGTTGTTGGGGTCGCATTAGCGCCACAACGGAGAGGAAGGATAGTGGGACGGTATCTTACTCTGACATTTACTCACTTCAGCGCGAGTCCTTACGCCTGGGCAGACTGCTCTAGCACTTGGACGAGGTATGACTCCGCCTGCGGGAACCCAACATAAGTCTTCCTAGTCCGCACTCGCTGGAGCGGGTATGCTGTTCGCTGAAGCGAGGGACTCCACTCGGTTTTTCACTCGTCTTTCGTTCTTCCCTCATTCGAAGCATATCTGAACTCTATATTTCCTCTTCTTTAACCCCAAACTTATTCCTACTGCCTATCCGTAGCCACACCGGCCAACTTACGCTCGCAAGACATACTCAGGCGTCCGTATTTATCATTCAATACCTTCCGTAGCACAATATAATGCACAACACACATATATATATATATAGTTAGGAAACATCTAAACAATTACAACCACAACATGCCCCTTCAGTCCGGAGCGTTCAAGTTTCTTAAATAAAACCCAAAATTAACATAAGCCGGCCAAGGCTTCTTCTAAAACATTTAAATACGACAGACACACGGTACACACATATATACACACGATCCATAATGCTCAGCTGCTCTGCTTCACACCCGGCTCTTCCTTCATTCTTCATTCCGAAAGATGTTCACTGAAATATGACCACTGCAGGGGTGAGCTTTTACATGTAAAATGATACTCACAGACTCGGTATCAGCGTCAGTACATGCTCCTACCATCATTCAACCTTTCTCAAGTACAAGTTCATGCAGTTCAAAGCAACATTCGTGCCACACATATTACACAGAGTTCATGTCCACAGTCCATTCATGCATTCGGAGTTCCTACGCACATATACATTCATGCATTCAAACTCATACACATATACATACATAGATTTATACATCACCACAATCGGCCTTATATCTATGTGCATGCCTGTGGATCCGACTCGGGTAAAGACTCTCAGTTACGGTCCCCTTTTCTTCTGGCCCCTCGTCCCTCAGCTCTTACCAGGTGGCACCGGCCTCCCACGGCGTCTCGAGACTCTTCTCTAGCTCCTACGGCTACCACGAGCACTATCGGGATCTAGCCAGGGTTGGTAACTGGAAGTCTTCCCTTGGGGTTCTTGACCTTCTATGGGTCGCCCCACTCCCACTCATGCAACTAACACGTTTATTAATACACATCATCACGCCACGAACACCTTCTCCGTAGCCTTTAAGCAAGAACGGATTCCCTCACATTATTCGTAATCATTTAGTCAGTCACACCAACGCATGTTACAATCGGCCATCAGACTAACAACATTGAACAAGCCAATCAAGAGCATGCACATGCATATTTTCCACAGTGATAAGAAGATAGATCCATGCATATCATTCATCATTATCATCCACTAACAGGCTACACCATCCCCATGAAATCACTATCAGAATCTTAAATCATGCATCAGTTTTAATGATTATGAATACATGCACACACACACACTCAGCAGTACGTTCATCCGGTACCGTTCGTAGACCATGCATTCGACATGCAAGCGCCCCCTACCTTTAGAAGAACCTCAGAAACCTTTCCGTTCTTGTCGTTGGGTCCGATGTCCTTCTCCTGGTTCGTTCGGTCTTCCTTGACTCCGTCGTATCCTGCACCTGATTCTGGGATGGAGTGTGGTCCGTTCTCCAGTACTGCAATTCAAGATCTCCAGGAACGAAGAGTGAGATAAGGGAAGAAGGAAGATGGAGACGAAGAGAGAAAAGTAGAGGATGAAGTGACGGAGGAAGGAATCTGAAGGGATAGTGAGTGTGTCCTTAACCATAGGCTTACGTTTTTATATATATGTATATACGCACGAGTAAGAGAAGAGTGGGATGGGAGAGTGTGAGCCCAGCAGCCACGCGCACTCCACCCCATCCCCTGACCACCACCATTTTTCATATTTTAATGGCTTAAATCTACTTGGTTATATATAATTAATGGTTATTTTCTATTTGAAATCAAGTCTTAATGGTTTATTCTTCATTCGGCATTTAGTTTCAAAACTGGGATGTTACAATGGTTAGCCCTTTAAGATATAGAAAGTCTTGGTTTTAGGAAAGGAATTCTTGAAACCTAACACAAGGGTATGAATTAGTGTTTTGGCAAGTCTAGGACTTACTACTAAGCCCTATATGATGTTAGCAAATATTTATAGTTATGATGATGCCTTGTGATGGCTTGTTGATTGAATGCATATATGTATGTGTGTTGTGTATATTGTATTTCGGGCAATGCGGTGGAATAATTCAAGCATTCAAATCGTCGTTGTTCTTCTCTCAAGATAGGAGAGGAGTTTACATTTCAATTGCATGAGTTGAATGATTGATGATGGATGTATATGATTGTACTCAGCTTGCCTTACCGTGATTATAATGAAATGATGAGATGATTGATAATGTGATGGATAATATGTTTGATAAATTAATTATTTTGAGAATCACATGTGTACTAGTGGCCTTGATGTTTCTGTTTGATGGAAATCAATGGATGAATGGATTACGCAACGAACGAGGTCATGATCTTGATATGTACGTATGAATTGGAGTTAGAATTGATAAATTGGATGATGATGATGTTAATTGTATGAAATTGAGGTTTGGGGATGGTTTTATGGTCCTTGAATCGATTCAAGACTCCCTTGAATCGATTCCTAGGCTACTGTTTCCCCCTAGATATGTTCCAAAACCATGTAATCGATTCACATGAAGTGGGAATCGATTCATGGTCCCTTGGAAATGGGGGAATCGATTCATGGCCCTATTTTCATGCTGTCAGGATTCCAACAACGCATGAATCGATTCATGGCCCTGCTTGAATCGATTCATGGTGTGTTTTTGGCTAATTTTCACTAAGTTTTGATGTTGTTTGTGTTAGTCAAGTGGCCTTAATACTCAAGAGGGGGTGAATTGAGTTTTAAAACTTTTTCTTGGAAAGCCTTTGAAATTAATTCCTTTTTCACAAAAGATAGTTATATGCAAGAAGTAATAAGTATAATGCAAGAAATAAGGTAGAAAGGAAGTGCAGACTTCACTTTGGCAATATCAAACACTTGGTGTGCAAGAACTTAACTTAGCTAAATTAATCAATTTTAAGTAATGCAATCATAACCAAATCAATAAACCAACCAGATGCAATATGTAAATACAAGAGAGTAAGGAAGAGAAGCTTGCAAACCCGTATAACGAGTTCCACCACCCGGTGTACGTCTCGCCTTCAAGCAACCCACTTGAAGGATTTCCACTATTGAAGTTTAGAGATACAAGCTATGAGCAATTACAGCTTCCTAGTGTCCCACACTCAAGAACTTAATCCTCACTAGCACAAGGGCACCCCACCCAATCTCTCAAACTCTTAATACCCAAAGCTTGAACCCCAACCTTTGTGACCACTCAAAACTAGAGTGAAACTTTGTGTTTGGTGTTTATGTTTACAAGCAAATAACTCTCTCAATAGAGTAGATACATAAATTGAATAGCTCTCTCAAATTCTAACTCTCAACAAGAAAGGATATGCAAATTTAGAACCTAAGTTTCAGAACTTGAAACTACAAAAGAAATAGACTCACTAAGCACAATGTATTGCTTTGATTAATGACTCTTTGTTGTTGTGTGTCTTGTGCTTTAGTTGGAGATCCATTTATAGAGCCTTATAGAAGACCCATGGAGATTTAGAGTCATTGCACTGCATGGGTACAAAGATGGAAAATGGAGAAATGAGTTGGATCTGCACTTTAAAAACATTTCCCCATATTCTGGCACTTAGGTAATTGATTACGCCTCGATCTGTAATCGATTACGCTTTGTTGTAATCCATTAATTTAAGTGTCCAGTAGCTGTGTAATCGATTAGGTCTTTTCCTATAATCGATTAGTGGTCAGACAGAGTCAATGTAATCGATTGGCATACCCTTGTAATCGATTATGCATTATACCTGATGCATTTAATTCCTATATGCAGCACTGTAATCGATTATGTTCACGTTGTAATCGATTATGAGTCAGACAGAACCAATGTAATCGATTATCCTAGCCTTGTAATCGATTAAAATACTTGATACATTATACCATTTATTGCAACATTGTAATCGATTGTCTTCTTTGTTGCAATTGATTATGTCTCTTCCAGAATCAATGTAATCGATTATCCTAGTGTTGTAATCGATTAGGACATATACCTAATACAATTATTCAAGGTTTTCGTAGCTCTGTAATCGATTGACTTATACATAAAACTCAAATCTGGTCTTTGATTGATTGCAAGTTCTTCATTTTAATCTTCCTAGAAGTTTATGCACATGTTCTTGGCATTTTGAGTCTTTATGAACTTCATTTGTCATGTCATGATTCTTCACTTGGTTGCTTTGTCATTATCAAAATTTAACATACAAGCTATTGTGACCTGAAACAATTTTCAAACACATTCTCCCCCTTTTGGATGATGAGAAACAATGTTTATCTCATGAGGGTGTTAGTCCAGATAAAATTTCTCCCCCTTTCTTAAGGAGTTCATGCATAATATTAAGAATCATGAAAGTGCTTAATTTGTATACTATTTTTAACAATGATAGTTCTTAAAACTTTTATTAACCACTTGTAGATTTGATTTTAATTTTTCTATTTTATGAACTTTTAATATTTCTCCCCCTTTGTAATCATCAAAAACAAATAATGCGAGTAAAGGAAAGAGATAATTTGTAACACCCTAATTAATTGCAACTAAGAAAATTTCCAAACAACATATCAGAAAATTTTTCACAAAACAGTCCCGTATTATTCGATATATGAGGGAGCAGGCAAGGGAAGAACGAAACGCCTTCACACGCACATGGCGTCCTACAGGGAAAACTAAAACTGGGGCCGGCTCGATGGGTTTATCGTAACGTACTAACACTAGGGCGGATTGCACAACACCGTTTATTCGCTCCGACGGGGTCTTACACCGTCCAGGCGGAGTATGGTAATACAGCAGCGGATAGAAGAAATTTCGCACTGAGGCTTCCCTTCGAGAATTACTAGTCACTCAACAGGAGGAATAGATAAGGGAAATATATTAATACATTCACACGCATAGCATTTGGTGGAAGGCGAAGTTAGAATCATCCTACTTGGCTAGGCGGGGTATATTTATCTTGGGCGGGCTGTCCTAGTTACTTGGGCGAGGTATGACGCCGCCTAAACGAAATCTACATAACGCCTCTTTAACACAACTACAAGGTAATTTCCTCCATCGGGTATGGACAAGGGTTCACTAAGTAAATCCTCACACTCGCCTTTCACTCAGAAAAATGAGAAGTTACAGGGTACACATACGTTAGTAGGTTGTGGAGAAAGGAGGGATCTGAACCTATTCCACCCAGCTCAACTAAGTATGACGACGCCAGGGCGGACTTAGCCATAACGCCCAAATCCGGGGTTCAACACCGGGGTCCGGATTGCGTTAGTATCGCAACGGATAGGAAAGGATAATGGTCGATATCTCGCTCTAGTAATTACTCGCTTCAGCGTGAGTCCTCGCGTTTGGGCGAATTGCTCCCACACTTCGGGCGGGGTACGGCTCCGCCCAACGTATCCGACATAAGTTTTCCTAAGACAATTCTCAATTTACTCTGACTTGGCTATAGCCTGCTCAATCATACTGTCCCTGCATATCTATTAAGCACAATTATAAAACAAGGCAGCACATAGCATCACGCACACCAAAACCATACATCCATATATATACATAAAAGTGTATATTAATATTTACAATGCAAAATCAGACTTCTACTTGTTCATAAAGTTCTATTCATCACAAAACATTAACATCCGGTATGAGCCAGTCCGGGCTTCATCTAACAACCCCTTAATTAAACCTTCGAAATGCATCAGCACTCCGCCCAGCATTCCAGCTCTGCTTTCGATCCTCCTCACGAGAGACATTCACTGAAAATGGCCACTGCAGGGGTGAGCTTTTACATGTAAAATGATACTCACAGACTCGGTATCAGCGTCAGTACACGCTCCTGCTATCATTCAACCTTTCTCAAGTAACCAAATTCATACAATTCAAACAACATTCATGACACACATGATTCACAGAATTTATTCCACATCTACACATATATTCATGCATTCAGAATCATACACATGCACATACATAGATTTATACATCACCACAATCAGCCTTATTTCTATATGCATGCCTGCGGATCCGACTCGGGAAAAGACTCTCAGTTACGGCCCCCTTTTCTTTTGGCCCCTCGTCCCTCAGCTCTTACCAGGTGGCACCGGCCTCCCCACGGCGTCTCGAGACTCTCTTCTCTAGCTCCAACGGCTACCACGAGCTCTATTGGGATCTAGCCAGGGTTGGTAACTGGAAGTCGTTTCCCTTGGGGGTTCTTGACCTTCCATGGGTCACCCCACTCTTACTCATGCAACTAACACATTCATTATTACACATCATCGCGCCACGAACACCTTACCGTGGTCATTAAATAAGAACGAATATCCTCCACTACTCGTCATCATTCAGTCAGTCACACCAGCGCATGCTACAATCGGTCATCAGACTAACAACCTTGAGCAATCCAAATAAGAACATGCACATACATACTTTTCATAGTGACAACAAAATAGATCCATCATTATCATCCACGAGCAGACTACGCCATCGCCCCGAAGATCACTATCAGAATCTCAAATCATGCATCAGTTTTAGTAATTGTGAATACATGCACACATGCACAGCATCAGTTCTAATAATTATAAAAACATACACACACACACACCCGCATTCAGCAATACATTCATCCGGTACCGTTCTTAGACCATGCATTCGACATGCAAGCGCCCCCTACCTTTAGAAGAATCCTCAGAAACCTTTTTCGTTCTTGTTGTTGGGTCCGATGTCCTTCTCCTGGTTCGTCCGGTCTTCCTTAGCTTTGTCGTATCCTGCGCCTGATTCTGGGGATGAAGTGTGGTCCGTTCCCCAGTACTGCAACCCAGACCTCCAGGAGCGAAGAGTAAGATAGAAGAAGAAGAAGAAGAAGAAGAAGAAGAATGGAGACGAAGAGAGGAAGTAGAGGATGAAGTGACGGAGGAGGGAGTCTGAAGAAATAGCAAGTGCGTTTCTCTGCCAAGGGCTCACGCTTATATATATATATATATATGCATGCGCACAGTAAAAGGAGAGTGGGATGGGAGAGTGCGTGCCCAGTAGTCACGTGCACTCCACCCCATCCCCTGACCACCACCATTTTTTTTTTATACTGTAATGGCTTAAACCTACTTAGTTAAATGCAATTAACAGTTATTTCTAGTTGAAATCAAGTCTTAATGGTTTATTTTTCATTCACCATTTAATTTCAAAACTGGGATGTTACATAATTACTAGAGTAAATAAAGTTTATTCATTACGGAAGCAAATTACAGAAGCAAAAGTAGAAATTTAAAATAAGATAAAAACATAAAAGCAATTCAATTATCAAGATTAAATAAATGAAGATCGGTGAGCTAGTGGGAGAGGTCCTCGTATTTTTGCTCCATTATCTCAAAATATTGTTGCTCAGTGGTTTGAAATTCTTGAAGAGAGGTTTTAAGTCTTTCAAAGCGGTGATCAAGATAGGCATAAAGAGCTATGAAAGGATCAGCAGGAGCAGAGGATTCTCCTTAGGTAGTAGAAGCAGTAGGAGCAGTAGGTTGATCTTCTTCAAATGGGACATTGCTATGAACATCCTCACTTTTAAAGACCCATAAACCTCCAACCATAATTATCCCCATTTTGGTGAGATGATGAGAATTAATACAAGCTTTAGGAGGTAGCTTCTCTTGAAGTTCCCCACTAAGATCTACACCATAGGCTTTGAAATTTTTTGTTAAAAGAATGGCATAGGGTAGCTTGTGTTGATCCTTGGCTTTGAGCATATGGAGCTTCAGAAGTTGAATCCAGTTAATTTCCTTGTGGTTTTGCATGGCCCACATTAGAACCACATCTTCTTCCTCAACAAGAGCATAGTTGCCTCCACGAGGAACCAAAAGCTTGACTAAGAGAAAGTGAAGAAGACAGTTACATAGAGTAAGATGACCTACCAACTTATGATTGCTGCGGAGGCGGTCGGCCTTCCATAAGGAGTGGCGTGCAACAATATTGTTGAAGTCCCATTCATCTTCAGGATGACCATCAGAGAAATCAGTATTGGAGAGAGGGAGGAGGCTTATTTCAGAAAGTTGCTCATTTGTGATCTTGAGAGTCACATTCTTGACTCTTGCTTCAAGCATACCATCAACAAGTTTCAGAGTGCAAAAGAAAACTCGAATAAGCTTCAGATAATAAAATTCTTCTTTGAGAGAGAGGAAGGGGATGAGATTATAGTGGTTAAGATACTAAAGAAAAGTGCAACTGGGGTTATTAAAAAGGTCAACATTGATGAAGAGAGGAGCAATGATATCTTTTTCAGAAAATTTCTTGTTGAAATTTTGGAGTTCTCTAGGAGAGGAGAAAAACCTTGAGAAGTCAAGAGGATTATGGGTTTGGATAGTGGAAGACCTTGCTCTTTTGACATTCCTTGAGGAAGACATGGTGAAGAAGAGAAGAAGATGAAGAGGATTTGGGGAGAAAGAGATAGAGAGGTGTAAAGGAGATGAGAATTGTGGTGTAAGGTGAGAGGGGTGAGGAAGGAGGTATTTATAGAGTGTAGAGGTGAGATTTAGGGTTTAGGAGAGGTTTAGGATTGGTTGGGCCAAGCTGCACACAGATTGAGCATTAAAAACAGTAATCCTGGTGACTTCGTTATCGATTACGGGTCGGGCGTAATCGATTACGCCTCTGAAGAATTTGAAACGTCAGGCCTGACCAAGTGTGTAATCGATTAGATTGTACACAGAATGCCCATAATCGATTATATAGAGACATGTAATCAATTATGTACAACACATAAAGCCTATAATCGATTATATAGAGACATGTAATCGATTATGTACAATACAGAAAGCCCATAATCGATTATATAGAGACATGTAATCGATTATATACAATACAAAGAGCCCATAATCGATTATATTGGGTATGTAATTGATTATGGTATGCCTAAAAATGCACAAACACATGTTTTCTTAAAAAGGCATACAATTTTCTTCATATTTTAACATCTTAACATGCATATTTGCTAATTTTGGGTTCTCAAAGACAAGTTTTAACATTCAGAATTCCCAATTCTGTTCTTATGTTAATGAATTATTCTTTTTCAAGAGGTTTTGTGAATATATCCGCTAATTGATTAGATGTTTCAACATATTCAAGCAAACAATCACCTTGTTAGGGAATCCTAACAGGGTCTGGCAGCAGAAACACAAAGGATTCCCAAAATAAGGATTGCAAATACAAATGTCTCAAAGCATTATGTAATTAAAATTTTGATTTAGGGATTACCTCTTGTAGACGCACAACGAGTTCCTCGATCGAAGCAATTGTAGCTTCGCCCTTAGGAGTCCACACGAGCACTCCCACCAGAAAACTAAAGATCCGAATGCTAGTACGGAATTTTAGTGTAATCTAATTTTTGAGCAACAGCCTATGAGCATCTCATGCTCTATATATAGGCTTAGGTCTTGACCTGAGCTCTCATTAAACATTGGGCTCCTGACTCATTCTAAATGAGTTAGGCCCAAATAGTTTTATTTTTAGTCCAACTAAAATAAAACTATCCTCTGGTGGGCTTACTCTATGTGTGTGACCCTATAGGTAAAATTTTTGGTTATATTAATAATAAACTATTTTATTATTAATATAAAATAAGAGCGGTATCTAGCAATACATCATTATGTCTAAATATTATTTATCATCGACATGACCTATAAGTGATAATTATTTTATATATTTATTCCTTTTGTCACCATATCTAATTGGGCCAAAGGCGTGGTCATCGTCATCCTTGTATGGCCCAATTCATTTTACTTGATACCAGAGTAGAATTTACAGAATAAATATCTAATATTTATTCATCCTAGCATGGTCATGCGTTTCGTTAGTCTCACTCCATCAAGTGGCCCATAGATATCACTCCTGTCATATAGGAGAGACAAATTCCATCTATATCACTCATATCCCTCCGTATAATTTGTCTATTGCCTAATCACAATCTTTATGGTCATCTTATTACAGATAACGTTTGATTGTATTAAAACAATAAACTCCTTATGTAGGAATCGTAGTGACTTCAGGTCAAAGGACTATATACCATTATCACATTGAGAACCGTTTATGACACTCATGTAACGATCCATACAACGTTCTCATGGTGGGTCTATCTAGTACAGCATTACTCTTAATGTGTACCCATGTGAAGACTTGATATCATATATCCATGATTTGTGAGATCAAATCATCAGTACATTCACACACTAATCTTAATGTATTTACATGTCCCCATTTAAATACTTGATTAGGGACGTTTTAGGAATAATTCTCATATGACCTATTATTCCAGGATAAATAGAATTAAAATTAGTCTAAAACTAAAAATACTAATTTCATTGATAAGTTAAAATTGATACATTAATAGCTCGTAGTGCATACACCAACAATGTCCCACTTGCACTAGAGCTAACCAGACATTTGCCTAATGCCTAATGATCTAGTGTGTCCCTCATGCTTTTGTTGTGTAAGAGGTTTCGTGAGTGGGTCAGCAATGTTCTTATCAGTGTGCACTTTACATATCTTAACATCTCCTTGTTCAAGTATTTCTCAGATGAGATGATAACGCCTAAGTATATGCTTGGATCGCTGATGTGATCTAGGTTCCTTAGCTTGTGCAATTGCTCCACTATTGTCACAGTAGAGACTTATAGGGTCCACAATGCTAGGAACTACCTCAAGTTCTGTTATGAACTTCTTGATCCATACTACCTCTTTTGCATCATTTGAGGTAGCAATATACTCAAATTCTGTAGTAGAATCAGTAACTGTCTCTTGCTTCAAACTTTTCCAGCTTACAGCGCCACCATTTAAACAAAACACATACCCTGATTGCGATCTTGAGTCATCCTTATCAGTTTGGAAGCTAGCATCAGTGTAACCCTTTACAATGAGCTCTTCTTCCCCTACATATATCAAGAATGAATCTTTAGTTTTTCTCAAGTACTTTAGGATGTTCTTGACAGCAGTCCAGTGACTTTCACTGGGATCAGACTGGTATCTGCTCGTCATGCTTAAAGCATACAAGACATCTGGTCGGGTACATATCATGGCATACATGATTGATCCAATAGCAGATGCATATGGAATCTTATTCATCCGTTCTCTCTCTTCTTTAGTGGAAGGAGATTGAGCCTTAGATAGGCTTATGCCATGAGCCATAGGCAAAGTTCCTTTCTGGGAATCTTGCATGTTAAACCTTTTTAACACTTTGTCTATGTATGTATTCTGACTTAGGCCAAGAAGTTTTCTTAATCTATCTCTATAGATCTTAATTCCCAACACGTAGGTTGCTTCACCTAAGTCTTTCATAGAAAAACAACTTCCCAACCAAGTTTTCACAGACTGAAGGGTAGGAACGTCATTTCTAATGAGTAGTATTCATCAACATACAGGACCAGAAAAATAATTGTTCAATCACTAACCTTCTTGTAGACATAAGGTTTATCCTCATTTTTAGTAAAGCCAAATTGTTTAACGGCTTCATCAAAACGAAGATTCCAGCTTTTGGAAGCTTGCTTAAGTCCATATATGGAACGTTGTAGTTTGCACACCTTCTTGGATACTTCAAGCATAACAAAGCCTTTGGGTTGTGTCATGTACACTTCCTCAAGAAGATTTCCATTAAGGAAAGCAGTCTTGACATCCATTTGCCATATCTCATAATCATGGTATGCAGCAATAGCAAGCAGTATCCAAACAGACTTTAGCATAGCGACTGGAGAAAAGGTTTCATCATAGTCTATACCATGAATTTGTTTGAAACCTTTCACCACCAATCTTGCTTTATAGGTACTTATATTACCATCCATGTCAGTTTTCTTTTTGAAAACCCACTTGCATCCTATAGGTTTTACCCCATTGGGTGCATCAACTAAAGACCAAACTTGATTAGTGTACATGGAGTCCATTTCAGATCCCATGGCTTCAAGCCATTTCTTAGATTCTGAACTTGCAATGGCCTTTTCATAAGATGTTGGCTCATTTTGATCCATTAACAACACATCTCCTTTCTGAGTTACAAGAAATCCATATCTTTCAGGTTGTTGATGTATTCTACCTGATCTACGCAAGTCTTGTTCTACTGGAGTTGGAGTTATCACAACATTTTGTGGTTCTGGCTCTATTTCTACCAATGGCTCTTTAATGCCTTGCAGGTCTTGAACTGCTTCAAGTTCTACTTTCCTCCCACTGATTCTTTTAGAGATGAATTCCATTTCTAAGAATACAACATTCTGAGCGACAAACACTTTGCCCTCGGTAGGATTGTAGAAGTAATAACCCTTAGTTTCCTTTGGGTTTAGGGTTTAGGTCTAAGTTTGTCAGAAATCTGACGCTTCATATAAGTTTCACAGCCCCAAATCTTAAGAAAAGACATACTGAGTCATTTCCCAGTCCATATCTCATATGGTGTCTTTATTACAGCCTTAGGTGGAACACAGTTAAGTGTGAAAGCTGCTGTCATCAAAGCATGTCCCCAGAAGGAGTTAGGGAGGTCAGTTTGACTCATCATTGATCGAACTATGTCTAACAAGGTTCTATTTCTCCGCTCAGAAACACCATTCCATTGTGGTGTTCCAGGAGGAGTGAGTTGAGAGACAATCCCACATTCTTTAAGATATTCATCAAACTCCAGGCTTAAGTATTCGCCACCTCGATCAGATCGAAGTACTTTAATTTTCTTGGCAAGTTGGTTCTCTACTTCATGTTTGAATTCTTTGAACTTTTCAAAGGATTTTGATTTATGCTTCATTAGAAACACAAATCCATATCTACTGAAATCATCAGTAAAGGTGATAAAGTAGCTAAAACCTCCCCTAGCCATTGTCCCTATTGGCCCACATACATCACTATGTATCAAGCTTAGAAGACCACTGGCCCTTTCACCCATTCCAGTAAATGGGGTCTTAGTCATCTTCCCCAATAAACAAGATTCGCATGTATCTATTGATTCAAAATCAAAAGAGTCTAAATATCCATCTTTATGGAGTTTAGAAATACGTTTCTCATTTATATGTCCTAGGCGACAATGCCAAAGATAAGTTGGGTTTAAATCACTTGGTTTAACCCTTTTAGTATTAACGTTATAGATAGGGGTTTTGAGATCGAGAACATAAAGTCCATTACTCAAATTTGCACAGCAATAAAACATGTCATTCAAATAAACAGAACAACTATTGTTCTTTATTATAAAGGAAAACCCTTTCCTATCTAGACAAGAAACAGAAATAATGTTTCTTCTTATTGCCGGAACATAAAAACAATTTTCTAATTCAAGAACAAACCCTGAGGGCAAGGATAAAAAATAAGTCCCTATAGCTAATGTAGCAACTCTTGCTCCATTTCCAACGCGTAGGTCCACCTCTCCCTTCATCAACGGCCTACTCCTTTTTATATCCTGCACATTAAGACAAATGTGAGATCTACATCCAGTATATAATACCCATGATGTTGAAGTTGACAAGTTAATTTCTATAACAAAAATACCTGAAGTGGAATACATCATTATGTCTGAATATTATTTATCATCGACATGACCTATAAGTGATAATTATTTTATACATTTATTCCTTTTGTCACGATATCTAATTGGACCCAAGGCATGGTCTTCGTCATCCTTGTATGGCCCAATTCATTTTACTTGATACCAGAGTAGACTTTACAGAATAAATATTTAATATTTATTCGTCCTAGCATGGTCATGCATTTCGTTAGTCTCACTCCATCAAGCGGCCCATAGATATCACTCCTGTCACATAAGAGAGACAAATTCCACCTACATCACTCACACCCCTCTGTATAATTTGTCTATTGCCTAATCACAATCTTTATGGTCATCTTATTACAGATAATGTTTGATTATATTAAAACAATAAACTCCTTATGTAGGAATTGTAGTGACTTCAGGTCGAAGGACTATATACCATTATCACATTGAGAACCGTTTATGACACTCATGTAACGATCCAAGCAATGTTCTCATGGTGGGTCTGTCTAGTACAACATTACTCTTAATGCGTACCCATGTGAAGACTTGATATCATATATCCATGATTTGTGAGATCAAATCATCAGTACATTCACACACTAATCTTAATGTATTTACATGTCCCCATTTAAATACTTGATTAGGGACGTTTTAGGAATAATTCTCATATGACCTATTATTCCAGGATAAATAGAATTAAAATTAGTCTAAAACTAAAAATACTAATTTCATTGATAAGTTAAAATTGATACATTAATAGCTCGTAGTGCATACACCAACATACCTTTTAATACATGATCTCTAATGAAATGATGTCTTATTTCTATATGTTTGGTCCTTGAATGCATGATAGGATTCTTAGATATATTAATGGCACTAGTATTATCACATTCAAGAGGCACATGGTCTAAAATAACACCAAAATCTAGAAGTTGTTGCTTCATCCATAAAATTTAAGCACAACAACTCTCAGTAGCAATATACTCTACCTCAGTTGTTGATAATGCCACACTAACTTGCTTCTTGCTATGCCAAGAAATAAGTGAGCTACCAAGCAAGTAACAAGTGCCACTTGTGCTCTTTCTATCAAGTTTACATCCTGCAAAATCAGAGTCAGAATATCCTACAAGAATACATTCAGCACCTTTAGAATACCAAAGGCCAACATCTAGAGTTCCAACAAGATATTTCATTATACGTTTTACAGCAGTTAAGTGTGATTCTTTTGGACATGGTTGATACCTTGCACCCATACACACAACAAACAGGATATCCAGTCTACTAGCAGTCAAGTAAAGTAATGATCCAATCATACCTCGATATTTTGTGAGTTCTACATCTTTACCTTTCTCATCTTTGTCCAAGTAACATAAAGTGCCCATGGGTATGGCAATTTCATTTGCTTTATCCATGTTAAACTTCTTGAGCAACTCTTTGCAGTATTTAGATTGACTAATGAAGGTTCCTTCTCTAGTTTGCTTGATTTGCAGCCAAGGAAGAATGTGAGTTCTCCCATCATGGACATCTCAAATTCATTTTGCATTATCTTAGCAAACTCTTTGCAAAGCAACTCATTAGTGGTACCAAAAATGATATCATCCATATAAACTTGCACCAAAAGTATGGCATTCTTTTTGTGCTTTATGAACAATGTTGTATCAACGTTTCCTCTTTCAAAATTGTTTTCTAAAAGGAATTTGCTCAATCTTTCATACCAAGCTCTTGGAGCTTGTTTTAAACCATACAAAGCTTTTCTTAGTTTGAAAATATGATTTGGAAATTGATAGTTTTCAAAACTGGGTGGTTGATCAACATACACTTCTTCTTGAATGTATCCATTTAAGAAGGAACTTTTGATATCCATTTGAAATCCTTACAAGATGCAAAGGCTAATAATAGCCTAATAGCTTCTAACCTAGCTACAGGAGCATACGTTTCTTCTTAGTCGATTCCTTCTTTTTGATTATATCCTTAGCAACTAGCCTAGCTTTGTTTCTAGTGATTATGCCATTTTCATCAAGCTTGTTCCTAAATACCCATTTGGTTCGTATTATTTAATGGTCATTGGGTTTTGGCACAAGTTCCCAAACTTCATTTCTTTCAAATTGATTCAATTCCTCTTGTATGGCCAACATCCAATGTTCATCAATAATAGCTTCATCAATGGTTTTAGGCTCAATTTGTGAAACAAATGCTAAATGATTACAAGTATTAAGTGTGATCGAGTACTTACACCCTTAGTGATATCACCTATAATATTGTCTATGGGATGGTGTTTTGATGTGATCCACTCTCTTTGAGAGCTTTGTTGTTGTTGTTCATTTTGAGAAGCTACTTCATTATTGGTTCCTTCTTCTTCCTTGTTTTCTAGGGTCATCTCTTAGAGTGTACCTACAAGATCATCAACATCTTCCTTTCTCAGGGAATTATGGCCATTTTCATCAAATTTCACATGAATGGACTCTTCAATGGTGTTTGTTTATTTGTTAGAGACTCGATAAGATTTCCTAGATGATGAATATCCAAGAAAGATTGCCTCATCAGATTTTGCATCAAACTTTCCTAGATTATCCTTTCCATTGTTAAGCACAAAGCATTTGCATCCAAATACATGAAAGTAAGATATATTTGGTTTTCTACCTTTGTAAAGCTCATAGGGGGTTTTCTTTAAAATTGGCCTAATTAAACATCTATTCATAACATGACAAGCGGAATTTACCGCATCGGCCCAAAAATGTTTAGCAATATTGTTTTCATTCAACATACTTCTAGCAAGCTCTGCCAAAGATCTATTTTTCCTTTCAACAACTCTATTTTGTTGTGGAGTTCTAGGAGCTGAAAAATTATGTTCAATGCCATGTTTTTCATAAAATTTTTCAAATAGTTGATTTTCAAATTCTCCCCTATGATCGGTTCTAATGGATGCAATCTTTGAGTTTTGTTCATTTTCGATAACCTTGGCTGTAACATCCCGAATTTTAAAGAAAATAAATTTATTGGATAATGATAATTAATTATTTATGGTCAAATACTTATGGGAGATTTAATTTGACATTAGAGATGAATTATCGGTAAACTAAAATTTACCGGAACAGGGTGATTTAACAGATGATGTGGGACCTACAAGGGTAAATTAAATATTTCCTGGGTCTAGAATGTTTAGAAAATTATTGTGGTTAAGGTGGTATAGTTAAAATAATTTTTGGTGTTAAGGAAATAATTAATTGGACACGACGTATGTTATTAAACGGGGAAAATACAAACCAAAAGGAATTAAATGAAAACTAAAAATGCCATTTCCCTTCTCCACTCAGCTGTTGCACCATTCCCTCTCTTTTCTACTATCTTTTACACAATGCGTAAAGGAATTATTACTGTCACAACCTGGATCACGACGGCGCGGCTGACCCTCTCAAAAAGGATGAAACGGACGAGAACAAACAAGGAGTCGCCACCAACATTTTTATCCATAGGAAAAACATTGGGAAAAAACTAAGTTCAGTAAACCACTGGTTAAAAATTGAGATTCAAGTTCGGGAGTCGGTTACGAGTAGGGAAGGTAGTAGCACCCTACATCGCTTGTCAAAACAGTACCAAGATTGAAAGTTCTCAACATAAATAGCCTTATAAAAGATGTTATATTTCTCCCCTCTTATTGTTGTACTTTATGTAAAGAAAAAAAATGGAAGGAACAAACTGAACAAACATGGAGTGTAGGTCAACAGGACGTCACGTCCAAATTAACCTCGGCTTTAGTATAAAATAGGAAAAGGGAAGGATGCTAACAAGACGTCACGTCTAAATTAGTCACCCTTTAATCAAAATGCAGGATTAGAAACGGGAGGGGGATAAACGGGACGTCTCGTCCTAAGTATCCCGTTCCTTATGAATCGTGGTGATGGTTTATCAGAAACAGGGGAAAATCAACAAGACGTCACGTCTAAATTAATTTTCATGGAATTTAACCAAGATGCGGGGTTAGAAACAGGAAGGGGATAAGCGGGACGTCTCGTCTGAAGTGTCCCGTTCCTTATGGATCAAGGTGATGGTATACCCAGAATGGGGGAAAATCAATAAGATGTCACGTCTAAATTGATTTTCATGGAATTTAACCAAGATGCGGGGTTAGAAACGGGAAGGGGATAAGCGGGACATCTCGTCCCAAGTATCTCGTTCCTTATGAATCGTGATGATGGTTTATCAAAAACAGGGGAAAATCAACAAGACGTCACGTCTAAATTGATTTTCATGGAATTTAACCAAGATGCGGGGTTAGAAACAGGAAGGGGATAAGCGGGACGTCTTGTCTCAGGTGTCCCGTTCCTTATGGATCAAGGTGATGGTATACCCAGAATGGGGGAAAATCAATAAGATGTCACGTCTAAATTGATTTTCATGGAATTTAACCAAGATGCGGGGTTAGAAACGGGAAGGGGATAAGCGGGACATCTCGTCCCAAGTATCCCGTTCCTTATGAATCGTGATGATGGTTTATCAAAAACAGGGGAAAATCAACAAGACGTCACGTCTAAATTGATTTTCATAGAATTTAACCAAGATGCGGGGTTAGAAACAGGAAGGGGATAAGCGGGACGTCTCGTCTCAAGTGTCCCGTTCCTTATGGATCATGGTGATGGTATACCCAAAATGGGGGAAAATCAATAAGACGTCACGTCTAAATTGATTTTCATGGAATTTAACCAAGATGCAGGGTTAGAAACGGGAAGGGGATAAGCGGGACGTCACGTCTCAAGTATCCTGTTCCTTGTGAATCATGGAGATGGTTTATTGAAGATAGGGACAGATCAACAAGACGTCACGTCTAAATTGATCTTTCATGGAAATGATAGGGAAAAAAAAGCAATTGCAAGGAAACATAAAGAAAATAAAGATGGGAATTAAAAAAGAAAGGTGGGCCCGACAGGATTTAAAGTCCTGCTCCTACGTATTCTTGAGTTACCAAGAAATCAGGGTTACGTAGTTCTTTGATGATGTTTTTTTTTAGGAAAAGGCTAGGTAGTTGGTGGTATATGAAGTCTCTAAGGAAAACTCATACAAGGCGAAGTTCTTCACACGTGTACAAGTTCTGATGAGATTGTGTAGACAGGAGTACTCCCGTACGACACTGACTAAAAATAATTTTACGCTAATCGAATAAAGTGTGTGAAATACTAATTTTTTTTACTGCTTATTACAAACCTAAGTGGAAGGACGAAAAAGAGACAAAATTTGACTTAAGTGGGAAACAGATTCGACAAACAGCAATGAAATCGACAGAAAAATAAGTAATGGAAAGCAGGGGAAATAAGGAACAGAATGTAACCGGTGTGTTGGGGTGCCGAGAGCCGGTGTGGGCTTGAACGATGAGAGCCGAAGTGTTACTGGCGTGGCGGTGTGACGGGGATGCTGAACAAGTGGTCTTGGACGATGGGGAGCCGAAGTGACGTTGGTGTGGCTGTTATGGGGAGCCGGTGTACAGCTAAGTAAAGGGACGACATGTGGGCTTGGTGAGAGGGCCGGTGTGAAATTGGTGAGGGTGATTTAAGGGATCCAGATGACGTCTGGGAAATGGGAAGTTCACTGGGAGATGGGTCTGATCCGGTGTTCTAGTAACGATTTAGGGTCCAGAGCAAATTGTGAGGCTAAGAAACCAAGATTCAAGATTTGAACACCAGAGGAAACTCCAAGAGCTTTTGGGTCAAGAGATTTTCTTTGAAGATCGGAGCAAGTTTCTGAGGAATACAGGGTACCAGCTTGAAAAAATGGCTAAAATTCCAACCAAAAATTCCAACCCTAAAATTCCAACCCTTTGTGCTTCTTCATGTGAGGTATTTATAGAGGGCTTTTGGACATGGGCCGAGTGCTCGGACAGCTCAAACTTCCACTCACAGTGGAGGCAGCCTAGCCACTAACAGGTAATGGGGGGCAGCGGCTGGTGGGGAATTTTTAATTATTTCTACTTCCACCCCCTGTCTGCCATTTCCAGAATTCATGGATCCACTTGGGTGGTGGAATTCCAAGTCACAGTATGGATAACCGGACTCACCAGTTCAGTATAAGATTCATGAGATCGGAAGAAGAAAACATCAGTCCGACAAATTTCTAATGATTGGGCCGATGTGACCTCTTCATACTTAGGCCGGTGTCCCCTTGATGTATACCGGACAATGCCTCTTCACTCGGAATTCATCACTGCTTGAAGTATTCACTCTTCATACCGAGAGGTATTCCTTCAACATCTTTCTTCAACCGGAAGCACATTTTTGGAAATAAACCACTCGGAGGAACCTTACTCGGATATACATATCTTTGAGCAAAAAGTTTTAGTCAGAGCCTTCCTTCGCCCGGAAATAACTCTCTCAGAGTCGATTCACCCGGAAACACCACATTCGGAAGTATGGAACTCGGGAGTGACCCTTTTGGAACCAGAGCGTTTCTTCGCTCGGAAATTCATTTCTTAGCAACAAACTTCTGGGGAATGGCTTCCTCGGTGGCATTGCACTCGGATATACCATTGTCCGACCAGTGCTCAGCCATTTTTCATTCGGAATCGTCTCAATCGGGGATCAAACCATTCGGACCTATTCACTGGGCAATCAGACATGCTTTTCACTCAGAAATTTGGAACTTAAGAATCTGGCCGAATGAAGCTCATTCCATGCCAGAGCTTTGCTTCGCTCGGAAATTCATCTCTCAGCAGCGAAGCACTCGGACAAACCTTCTTCAATCGGTAATCCCTCACTCGGTCGTATATTTTAGGCAGTATTTATTCAAAATGGGTCTCTTTTCACTCAGGGTGGCTGCAACCGAGAATCTTCCACTCGGATTTACCTCCAACTGGGAAATATTCACACAACCCACTAGGAAACTACTCAATCGGAAACATTCTACTCAGAAATGTCTCACTAGGAGACATTCCACTCGGAAATGACTCACTAGGAAACATTCCACTCGGAAATGACTCATTAGGAGACATTCCACTCGGAAATGACTCACTAGGAGACATTCCACTCGGAAATGACTCATAAGGAGACATTACACTCGGAAATGACTCACTAGGAGACATTCCACTTGGAAATGACGCACAAGGAGAAATTACGCTCGGAAATGACTCACTAGGAGACGTTCCACTCAGAGAAGACTATTTGGAGTCGAAGTCCAGTCCTCTCAGAATTCTTTCCACTTGGGCCGGACCGAAAGAGGTGTTCACAGATGCCCCTCTTTACTTCTTTTTCACAAAAGAAACACGAAGTATTTGTGTTTTTAAAGTGAAAAGGAAGTAAAGATATGAACACCGATGTAAGGGCAAGGTGGGGTCTCTCAATCGATATGACATCTGACGGTGTTGGTAGACAATGGTCCGGTGTGACCTCTGGATGGTTTACATTTGGAAATGACGTAAGAGTCTTCACACGTGTTATCACCTGATTCGTCTTTTCAAATTTCAAAAATTCGCGCCCTCGGACCGAAAGGCGAACAGTCGAAGCGAGTGGGCCTCTTTTCATGGGCCTGGGCCGGAATATGGAACGCTCTTGATCCCCCATCCCCTCACCCTATAAAAGCAGACGTGAGGGTTGTTCATTTTTACTTGTTTTCTGATACCAAAGCTCTGCCTCTCCGACATCCAATACCTCTGGTGTTCAACATCCTGGCTCGCACCAAATGAACTGCTCACATCATCTCAGCAGGTACCTTCATACCTTCCTTCTCTTTTTCCATTCTTAGATAGGGTATGGGGGACAATGGCTCAAGTAGTGACTCCGTCGAGGTCTTATCAGGGCCTCCAATTACATCCCGGTGTTAGTCGGGTGAAGTCATGAGCCGGGGTCAGCGTCGCCATGGTGAAACAACCTCTAGGGTTTCACATCGGCCAGTTGTTTCAGGGTATCGTTTCTCCACATTACCCTTGTGGGAAACGAGGGAGTTTGACACATCGTCTGACTCCCATATATCGTCCTCTCCCTTTAACTTGGGCACTGCCAGTGAGCGGGACAGCAGTGCCAACCTCTATTTATCTGACGACGTGGCCTTTTACAGCTGCATTCCGTTCTTTCACCACACCGTCTGTATGGCTTCTGAAAATTCATCAATCGGTGTCCCCGTGGTAGCTACCGATGCCATAGAAACCAACGTTATCACTCATCGTATCAATTGGCTCACGAAGAAAGCCAAAGACCCATATTTTTGGGTTCATAAAGATCCTTGGAACATCGTCTCACGCTATGCTGAGGATGCGGCTGACTTCACTATTGAAGACGTTGTCGTTCACGCCAACGAGGAACATGAGGATGACTTCAGAGTTTTCTGCCCTCTAACCTCGGATAGGATTTGTCATCAACCGGGGGCAAGATAATTTTTCATGTACGAGATGCCATTTTCCAAGATCGGCGTCCGTCTCCTCTTTACGGAGTTCGAAATGGGCATACTCCGGTTTCTGGATTGCTCTCCCAGCCAGCTTCACCCCAACGGCTGGGGTTTAGTTAAATCATTGGAGGTACTTAGGGGGTACTTCCACTTCGTCCCTACCGTCACCCTCTTCTTTACATACTGCAGGGTGATGCGCCGGGGTAACCAGGGAGGAGGTCTTGGATTCATCAACCTCTACTGCGACTCCAAGGTGGTGAACTTCGAAAGTTACACCGAATCGGCCAAGACAGACTGATTAAGCTTCAAGCACTCCTATGTCAAGATCGAGGTCAATACAGGAAAACCGGTGTTTTAGGAGAATTCAGATTTTTCTAGAAAGTTCTACACCGGATGGACCCATGAGCACTTTCTCCTGGCCAGCAATGCCTACTCCGTCAGCGAGAGTGTTCTGTCAACGGAGTCCAAAAGAGTCCTGAACGCTCTAAAAAGCTATTCCGGCTTAGCCAGGATTTCCTGCAAAAACCTCCTTGGGTCGGAGTCTCGCCGGGATACCTACCTAGGTAGTTTTTTTTTCTTTTTGATATACCGGTGTTGACAACGGCTTCTTTTCTTTTCAGGTGAAATGGCTCGGATTGACATCATGAGAAAACTCTGGGAGCGCGTCGAAGCCATGAACGTTGCTGCTGAGGCAGAGAATAGAGTGACTCTGAAGCGTACAGCGGCCAAGGTGGTCAGTATCCCGGCCGATAAAGTTGGGAATTTGACTTTGGGCCCAACTGAGGCGACTCAGGGAAGGAAGCGTACCCACACCGGCCAAAGTTCTAAGGCCAAGAAAAACAAGGCCCAAAGAATTGAGGTCGATGTGGAGGGTCAACAGGAGGAGTAGCAGGCTGGGGTTGACGTAGATACTATAGACCGGACCCAGTCTGTCGAAGAAAACATCCATTGCAACTCCAGCCTCTCGGGGTTCTTGGACTACATCGGGGGGACGTCGGCGCGGTTCAAGCTTCCCTTAAAGCTGAAGGACGATCTTCCTACCTCCGAGGTCCAGAGTGCTGCCAAAGCAGCTATCTTCAACTTGGTCAAAGCGGCCGGGGTTCTCGGTTCTCTGGGGAAGTTTTATTACTCTGGTCTGGAGGCTAGAGAATGTCTAGACTGGATGAGAAAAGCCGAAGCCCTCAGAGAAGAGGCCCAGACAGCTTTGGCCAAGCGTGATGAAGAACTAGCCAAGAGCGAGGAGGATTTGGCCGAACTCACTGTGGCGTATAACTCCGCTGCCAAAAGGGCAGATGAAGATGAGGTTAAGTGCAGGACGTCGGAGGATGCTTTGAAAGCTCTCCAGGTCAAGCTGGACGAAGCCTTGGCTTACCAGGCCGAGGTGGAGAAAAAGAAAGGAGAGCTGGTGGCTGAGCTCGCCGCTGTGAAGGAGGCTCAAGTCCGGGAAAGGCAAGAAAGGGAAGAGGAGGCGGTCGAATTCACGGAAATAGCCTACATTTCCTTCAGCTCCGCTGTTCGTCAAGTCGTACACTGGAACTCCGCGGTACAACTAAACTTGAATAGTATAGGTCCTTACTATGAGTTTCATGGTGGGCACCTGTATGCTATGGACCGGGGTCAGGTAAGGGAACCTGCGGATATTCCTTTTGAGCCTCTGCCCCTCCCCGAAACCCAAAGCATGGAGTTGAGGATGGTGTCAGAAGAGTCTGAGAGGACAGCTGCCATCGTCGATCCGAACTCCCCACGGCTTAAGACTTAGAAAATTTCCTTTTTAATAGCCTTGCTCCGGGATGGGCTCCGTCGTGAATCTTTGTAAGGCCGAAGTGCCCTTTTCCTTTTTAATGAAGTGCAATTTTCCATATCCATTTATCTTTGAATTTCCAACAAAGGTCTGTGTAATCGACTTGTGACCGAGGTATAATAGCAACTTGAAGTAACACCGTCTGAATATTAATTTGAATTTGAATTCACATTCACACCTTAATAATTTGCCAATCTGAATTGAACCTTCAACACCGTCTCTTCAGAGTATAGAATTTGGGATCAGTGCAACGTTGGTCACGTCGTCCTTAATCTCCATTTTGCCGTTCAGAACCTAAGTGACCGGTATAAGAAATATGACATCGTCTTTTATGACCCCATGAATAAAGCACCTGATTCTAACCGAGGTGGGGTTCATGATACCGTTCTTCATGGCTTCAAAGTAGCAACCGATGTAATTAATTGGACATCGTCACTTATGACAGCTAGTTCATATTGGACCAAAGTGCATCTGACTCCATTCGATGTAAGGGTCATGACATTGTTTTTGGACATCACCACCTTTGTCCTAAAATGCTGAGAAAACCTCTTCCAACCGGTGTCAACATTGGATCCCTTTTGTTTTTGTTTTTGTGTGTTTTTTTTTACTTTGAATCTGGGAAATGGAATGGGGCGGTGTACCAGTTTTAACAAGAAATGGTTAACTGGGAAGTATCCTTTGGATGACATGAAGCGAAAGGATTGTCTTTCAGTTAACAGGAGATGAGAGAATTGGGGGTTGATTCTCAATTGATCAGAGATGGAAAGATTGAGGTTGACCCTCGGCCGATGGAAAAGTAAAGGTTGGGGTTGACCCTCGGTTGACAGGAAATGTAAAAGTCGGGGTTGACCCTCGGTTGACAGGAAATGTAAAAGTCGGGGTTGACCCTCGGTTGACAGGAAATGCAAAGGTTGGGGTTGACCCTCGATTGACAGGAAATGTAAAAGTTGGGGTTGACCCTCGGTTGACAGAAATGTAAAAGTCGGGGTTGACCCTCGGTTGACAGGAAATGTAAAGGTTGGGGTTGACCCTCGGTTGACAGGAAATGTAAAAGTCGGGGTTGACCCTCGGTTGACAGGAAATGTAAAAGCTGGGGTTGACCCTCGGTTGATAGGAAATGTAAAGATTGGGGTTGAACCTCGGTTGACAGGAAAGGTAAAGGTTGGGGGAGCTAACAGGACGTCACGTCTGAATTAACTAACTGTTGACAGGAATTGTAAAAGCTGGGGGAGCTAACAGGACGTCACGTCCGAATTAACTGACTGTTGACAGGAATTGTAAAAGCTGGGGGAGCTAACAGGACGTCACGTCCGAATTAACTCACTGTTGACAGGAATTGTAAAAGCTGGGGTTGACCCTCGGTTGACAGGAAAGGTAAAGATTTGGAGAGCTAACAGGACGTCACGTCCGAATTAACTTACTGTTGACAAGAATTGTAAAAGCTGGATTTGACCCTCGGTTGACAGGAAATGTAAAGGTTGGGGTTAACCCTCGGTTGGCATGACTGAGGGTTCTTGGGGAACTGCCTCTCGAACGCAAGAGAATGAACCTGGGGGATGCCCCGATTTGATATGACTGTGGGTTGTTGGGGAACTACCCCTTGATTGAGAGGATATACCTGGGGTAATGCCCCAGTTTGCCATGATTTGAAAGAATCTTAGGGGACTGCCCCTTGATTAAAAGAAAATAAATCTGGGATGATGCCCTAGTTTGACAAGATTTAAAGGAATCTTGGGGAACTGCCCCTTGACTGAAAGAGAATAAACCTGGAGTGATGCCCCAGTTTGACAAAATTTGAAGGAATCTTGGGGAACTGCCCCTTGACTGAAAGAGAATAGACCTGGAGTGATGCCCCAATTTGACAAAATTCGAAGGAATCTTGGGGAACTGCCCCTTGACTGAAAGAGAATAAACCTGGAGTGATACACCAGTTTGACAAAATTTGAAGGAATCTTGGGAACGGCCCCTTGACTGAAAGAGAATAAACCTGGGGTGATGCCCCAGTTTGACAAAATTTGAAGGAATCTTGGGGAACTACCCCTTGACTGAAAGAGAATAAACCTGGGGTGATGCCCCAGTTTGACTAAATTTGAAAGAATCTTGGGGAACTACCCCTTGAATGAAAGAGAATATACCTGGGGTGATGCCCCAGTTTAACAAAATTTGAAGGAATCTTGGGGAACTGCCCCTTGACTAAAAGAGAAATAAACCTCGGGTGATGCCCCAGTTTGACAAGATTTGAAGGAATCTTGGGGAACTGCCCCTTGACTGAAAGAGAATAAACCTGGGGTGATGCCCTAGTTTGATAAAATTTGAAGGAATCTTGGGGAACTGCCCCTTGACTGAAAGAGAATAAACCTGGGGTGATGCCCCAGTTTGACAAAATTTGAAGGAATCTTAGGGAACTGCCCCTTGACTGAAAGAGAATAAACCTGGGGTGATGCCCCAGTTTGACAAAATTTGAAGGAATCTTGGGGAACTGCCCCTTGACTGAAAGAGAATAAACCTGGGTTGATGCCCCAGTTTGACAAGATTTGAAGGAATCTTGTGGAACTGCCCCTTGACTGAAAGAGAATAAACCTGGGGTGATGCCCCAGTTTGACAAGATTTGAAGGAATCTTAGGGACTGCCCCTTGATTGAAAGAGAATAGACCTGGTGTGATGCCCCAGTTTGACACGATTTGAGGGAATCTTGGGGAACTGCCCCTTGGCTGGAACAAAAGAAATCTGAGGAGATGCCCCAGTTTGAGTTGTTTAGGAAGTATAATTCTACTGGGGAAGGGTTTGGTGATTCGGGGTACTGTCTCTTTGGGTGAAAGAGAATGAACCTGGGTGATGCCCCAGTCTGAACTATTTGCCTCGGAACCTTGGGGGACTGACCCTTGAGCGAGAAAAAATGAACCTCGGGTGATGCCCCAGTTTGAATTGTTTGGGAAATGTAGTTCCACTGGGGAAGGATTTGGTTAGCATTTGTCCGGTAACCTTCATGGTTCCACCGGGGGAAGCACTTGGCGATTTGGGGTACCGTCCTTTAATCGGAAAGAAAAATGAGGGGTCCACTGGGAATGTGCCATGGGTTTGCTTGGTCTGGTAATGATTGAGAAAAGTGTACTGGGGTTCGTTGGGGAATGTATGGCAGGTCCACCGGAGGAGAAAAATCTGGGGGCCGTCCCAGTTTGGGATATTTTAATGAGGGTAACTCCATTGGGGAAAGTGTTCTCCTATTAGGGAAGGAAGGCGTGGCTAGCCTTTGATCACTATGGTTTTGTTGGAAAGGTGATTCCACTGAGGATAACTAACTTCCCCAAATCTGATTAGGAAGTACTCCAGTTAGGGGAGCTGAGTCCATTTTGTGGTTCCCCTAGGGAGGCAAACTTGGCCGTGGTTCCCCTCAGGGATGAATGGTGAGTCTACTGGGGAGAGTTTTGGGCAACTACACGTCTTGGGGTCATGGGCCCTGGCCACCCCTTAACAGAGAAGCGTGAAACAAATTAAAACTTACAGGTGGACTCCCTTGGTGACTGGCTTTGAAGTAACTCATGGCTAAAATCACTGTCACTTCCGACTTCATTGAGGTTACCTGGCGGAGTTGGTTGTGCTTATCTAAGGTAAGATCTGGCAGTGGTATACACTTCGTTCCGCATAACTTTGTGTTTTTGTCATTTTCAAATTCAAAAATTTTCTTAAGGCAAAACTTGTTTATTCATTTTAGTCATGAACACATGTAAGAAGAAGGAATCATTTTATTTATGATCATCAGGTATGTACAGGTGATGAAAACAATACAAAAGATATGATATGACAAGGTGCAAGGAATTGATGGTAAGGGTGAAAGGGAAGGCCTTTTAGATCCTCCATCGATTTCCTGAGAGCGACGAGATTCCAGGTTTTTTCTCATGATTTCCTATTTATCCTCTGATTTTGCTTCCGAGGACGTAATTTGACAATGGCTTCGATGCCCTAGACCGACCTCCTCGTCTATGTCTTGAAAAGTCAACGTTGCAGTGTCTAGAGGCTTTGATTTTGTTTGAGCCGCCCTCTCGGGTTTTCGGCTCAACCACTCGCTTTAACTTTTGCCTAGGTCGCCTTTTCAGGTTTTCAACCTAGCGAGCCTTTTTTTTTTACGCGTAGTATCTTTTCACTGCATCCGCATTTATAGGCATTAGTAAATCTTCCCCATCCATGTTGGTGAGTATGAGAGCACCTCCAAAAAAAGCTTTCTTCACGACGTAAGGCCCTTCGTAGCTAGGAGTCCATTTGCCCCGGCTGTCTTTCTGAATCGGCAAAACCTTTTTGAGCACCAAGTCTTCTTCTTGGAACTATCGGGGTCACACCTTCTTTTCAAATGCTCATTTCATATGCCTTTGATACAACTGACCGTAACAGAGGGCAGTCAGTCTTTTGCCATCAATCAGATTTAGTTGGTCATGTCGAGTCTGGATCCATTCAGCTTCAACCAGTTTGGCTTCCATGATCACTCGGAGGGAAGGGATCTCTACTTCAAAAGGCAGGACTGCTTCCATGCCATAAACTAGAGAGAAAGGGGTTGCCCCAGTTGAGGTTCGGACTGAGGTATGATACCCGTGTAGAGCAAAGGGAAGCATTTCATTCCAGTCTTTATAGGTTATCACCATCTTTTGCACTATCTTTTTGATATTTTTGTTAGCCGCCTCGACTGCTCCATTCATTTTTGGGCGGTACGGAGGGGAGTTGTGGTGGGAGATTTTAAAGCTCTCGCAAAGCTCCTTCATCATTTTATTGTTCAGATTTGTACCATTGTCTGTGATGATTTGGCTCGGTAAGCCGTACCGGTATATCAATTCTCATTTGATGAACTTGACGACGACATTCTTTGTCACATTGGTGTACGAAGAAGCCTCTACCCACTTTGTGAAATAACCGATGGCAACCAAAATGAAACGATGACCGTTCGAAGCCTTTGGTTCAATGGGACCAATGACATCCATGCCCCACATCGAGAAGGTCCACGGTGCTGACAAAACATTCAGAGATGACAGGGGTGCGTGAATATGATCAGCATATATTTGACACTTATGACATCTCCGAGCATAGGCAAAGTAGTCTGTTTCCATGGTCATCCAGTAATAACCGGCCCTCAAGATCTTTCTTGACATGGCGTGCCCATTAGAGTGGGTTCCAAAAGATCCTTCGTGAACATCTCTCATGATTTTGTTTGCCTCAGTGGTGTCAATACAGCGAAGGAGGACAGAGTCATAGTTTCTTTTGTAAAGCATATCACCATTCAAGAAGAAGCCCATGGCAAGCCGTCGTAGGGTTCTCTTATCGTTCTCCGTAGCACCGTTGGGATATTCTCGACTCTGGATATACTTCTTAATGTCGTGGTACTAAGGTTTTCCATCTGATTCTTCTTCAACCACTTGGCAGTATGTGGGCTCACGACGATTCTCTATCTCGATGAGAGGCATGTCATAATCATTACTCACTTTGAACATCGAAGCAAGAGTGGCCAAAGCGTCAGCCATTTGATTGTCTTCCCGAAGAACATGGTGAAAGGAGATCTCATCAAAGTCCTTGATCATTTCTTTGATATGGGAGTGATAGGGAACCAACTTGTTATCCCTAGTTTCCCATTCACCCTTCAACTGGTGGATAACCAAGGCGGAGTCCCTGTAGACTTCTAACAACCTTATTTTTGCATCTAGTGCCGCTTGGATTCCTAGAGAACATGCCTCATACTCAGCGATATTGTTGGTACAATCGGAACATAGCCTGGCGCAGACAGGGATGAACTCTTTTTCTGGTGAAATTAAAATGGCTCCGATTCCGTGTCCCAAAGCATTAGAAGCTCCATCAAATCTCAAAATCCACTTGTCTTTACTGCCGCCTTCTTCATCAGACAATGCCAGGATATCCTCATCCGGGAAGTCAAATGGCATTGGTCGGTAGTCACTTATGGGTTGATGGGCTAAGTAGTCGGCCAAAGCGCTCCCTTTTATGGCTTTCTGAGTGACATATGTTATCTCGTACTCGGTTACAGCACTTTCCATCGAGCAATCCTTCCGGTCAGAGCTGGCTTTTCAAAGATGTACTTAATGGGATCCATCTTGGAAACTAGCCAGGTGGTATGACTCAACATATACTGCCTTAAGCGCTTCGCGGCCCACGCTAATGCGTAACAAGTCTGTTCTAAGGCAGAGTATCGCATCTCGCAATCAGTGAACTTCTTGCTCAGGTAGTAGATAGCATGTTCCTTTTTCCCAGTTTCATCATGCTGACCTAACACGCAGCCCATGGACTCGTTTAGTACCGTCAGATATAGGATCAGTGGCCTCCCAGGGCTTGGTGGTACTAATATCGGTGGTTCTCGCAGGTACTGCTTAATTTTCTCAAAAGCTATTTGGCAGTCCTCATTCCATTGTCCTGGTTTGTTCTTGTGGAGTAGCTTGAAGATTGGTTCGCAGGTCAATGTCAACTGTGAGATAAACCGAGCAATGTAGTTTAACCTTCCCAAGAATCCTCTGACTTCTTTTTCTGTACATGGAGATGGCATTTCTAGGATCGCCCTGACCTTGTCAGGATCTACTTTGATTCCTTTCTTGCTTACAATGAAACCTAATAGTTTACCTGACCTTGCACCAAACGTGCACTTGGCAGGGTTTAATCTGAGCTTAAACTTCCTCAACCGCTCAAACAGTTTCCTTAGGTCGCTGACATGCTCTTCCTCAGTTCTAGATTTTGCAATGATATCATCCACGTAGACTTTTATCTCTTTATGCATCATATCGTGGAATAAAGTGACCATTGCTCTCTGATAGGTTGCCCCAGCGTTTTTCAAACCGAAGGACATTACTTTGTAACAGAAAGTACCCCATAGAGTGACAAACGTGGTTTTTTCCATGTCTTCTGGTGCCATTTTAATCTGATTGTACCCGGAGAAACCATCCATGAATGAGAAGATGGAGTGCTGGGCCGTGTTATCGACCAACACATCAATCTGTGGTAGAGGAAAATCGTCTTTAGGGCTGGCCCTGTTTAGATCTTGAGAGTCCACACACATCCGCACTTTTCCATCCTTCTTCAGGACAGGAACTATATTGGCTACCCATTGCGGATATTTAGCTACGGCTAAGAAGCCGGCATCGAATTGTTTCTTGACCTCCTCCTTGATCTTGAGAAGCATTTCCGGCTTCATTCTCCATAGCTTTTGCTTGATTGGTGGACATTCTGGTTTTAGAGGTAACTTATGTTCCACGATGCTATTATCCAACCCTGGCATATCCCTATATGACCAAGCAAACACACCCCGAAATTCCCAGAGTAGTTTAATCAATTCATCCTACCGGTCTTTGCTTAGGCAGGTGCCTATCTTGACCATTTTATCTTCCCCTTTATCCCCCAGGTTAATGGTTTTGATTTCCTCCTGATGAGGTCGAATCTCTTTATCCTCTTGTTCCAACAATCTTGTCAATTTAGGCGAGGGTCCAAAGTCTTCCTCACTTTCCTCATAGGCGCAATCATTTGGATAATCAGAGTCATGAAACAAAACCAAGTTCTCATCGTTCTCAGGGAGATCATTTTTGGATCTGTATTTGGGTTATATTATAACAAATGAAAAAAAGAAACAAGCAAGTGAAAGGTTTAAGAGACAAAGATTGCACAAAGATGAGGTAATGAGACTAGAATGTATTCATTAATTTTAAAACAAACAAGTTTTACCCTTATTACAAAATGGGTCCCGAAGCCTTGGGCATAGCAAGGGGACCACCAAGTTATGAAATAACAGTGATTACTCTGACAAAACATTAACGGTTGTAGGGAATTCCATGACTTCTCAGTTGCTCAGTTCTCGATCCGGGTGGCAAGCATACACCAACTCCGTATTGCGGTTAGGCTCGCTTTCAACCATGGCAACTTGATCCGGGTATATCATTCTGGCACTCCTGAAGCTCTGATAGAGGTCACAGACGGGGATTCTTGCAGCCTCGAATTCTTGTCCAGTAAGGCGGGCCACCCTTCTTCCCCTTTTCTCTTCTTCGACCCTTCTTCTATCTACCGAAGTGGGCTTGTACCCCAGGCCATATCTATTCTTGTTCTCTGGGAGATGCACCGGTTGGACCTTCCCTTCCAATTCGCGCCCTAATCCCTTTCCAGGCTTATACCCATCCCGCGACATGTTTCTTGCCATTACTAGAGGTATATTGGGGAAGGATGTCTTCATAATGCTTGTCGCATTGGCTATCTCTAAGGCCTGGAATAAAGTCTCGAGGGCTTCTCGGCGGCTTCAATGTATGGGGTAGAGACGAGTTTACTAACCAGAAGGTCCTCCTCTCCGGAAACAATCACCAACTTGTTATCGATGATTCATTTCAACTTTTGATGCAGTGTGGAAGGGACCACCCCAGCTGAGTGGATCCATGGCCGTCCTAACAAACAACTGTAGGCTGGCGTGATATCCATAACCTGAAAGAGCACTTAGAAGGTACAGGGTCCAACCTGTATTGGCAATTCAATTTCCCCCATGACCTCCCGGCGAGTTCCATCAAAAGCCCGCACGACCATGGAGCTAGGTCTCATGTATGTCCTGTCAAAGAGTAGTTTTTCCAATATGGACTTTGGCATCACATTCAGAGAAGATCCATTATCCACAAGTACTTTTGCCAAGATATAATCCCGACACTTCACAGAAATATGAAGGGCTTTGTTGTGCCCCTTCCTTCAGTGGGTTCTTCATCATCTGTGAAGGTTAAGTAATTGTTGGCAACAATATGTCCCACTATGCCCCCGAACTGGTCAACGGGTAAGTCATGCTTGACAAGGGCCTCGCTTAAAACTTTTATTAATACGTCCCGATGTGGTTCTGAATTCATCAATAGGGACAACAAGGATATCTTATCTAGAGTATGATTCAACTGGTCTAGCACTTGGTACTCGCTGTGGCAGATGAACTTGAGAAATTCTTGGGCTTCTTCCTCGGTCACAGCCCTTTTTGTCTCGCCAGCGGTTACTTCTTTCCCGGTCTTTACCTCTCCGGTAGTTTTATCTTGTTTGGGCTCAGGCGGCGTATATATCCTCCCACTCTGGGTCATTCTTCCTACTCCGACGATATTTGTAATGGAGGAGGATGGTGCGGGGTCGACTGCCCCCGGATTGGTGACGACTACATCTGTATCATACCTCTATGGCACGGTATGGGAACTTTTGAAAGGGAACGGGGCGGGTGCTTGCACGGTGATGAGAGTCTTAGCAGGAGCTGGAGCTGCCGATGCACCCTTATTGTAGAATATGACAAGGGGCTTCGGGGTCCGTACCCCAGTTTGCCCTTGTATCATATTTACCCCGTTCCCGTGACGTCTGTAGACCTCTACGGTATGATTGTCCATAAGCTCCTGAAGCATTTTCTGAAAGCTTTGTCATTTCACTGACTGGTCGTCCTCATATTCTTCGTCCCATGTGTCCTCTATCAACCCCATTTCAAACATATAGGAGTGTATTATCTTCAAAGGCATTCTGATATTGTTAAACCTGGCAATACATTCTCCATCCCTCCCTATAGCATTGACCCCTGGTCTCTCGTGGTTGGGCAGAGGGTTGGTTGTTATATTCAGACTCCCTTCTTTGAAACTTATCCAATCGGCCTTGATTAGGTCTCGTACTTTGAACTTCAACGCCAAGCAATTCTCAGTGGAATGCCCCGGTGCACCGGCGTGGTAGTCACACCGTGCGTTCGGGTCATACCCCCGAGGGTAAGGTGGTTGAAGTGGTTTTAGAGGGCAAGGAACCACCAATGTGTTTTCAATGAGATAGGGGAGAAGCTCAGAGTAAGTCATAGGTATTGGGTCATACTGCGGTTGGGCGCGGTCATTATTTTTCCTTCTAGGGTTTGGATTAGGCGGGTTCGTTTGTGGTGTCTGATATGGTGTTTGTGGTGGTGCAGGAGGTCGCATAATGGGTGGTCGGAAGTGTGGTGGGTTTGGATTTGGGATTGCAGCCACATATGGTTGTGGTGCGTTATAGTATGCCGATGGAAAGGTGACGGGGGTAAATGGCCTGGGCTGGTTTCTTCCTTTGTTATAGGAGACCAAGTTGGTTTCCCCTTCTTTTCTCCTACCCTCTCCAGGCGTAGGTTTCCTTGCTGCCTCAGCCCCAGATGGACCCCGAATGATCTTCCCAGTCTGTAGGCCATTTTCTATCCTTTCTCTGATAGTGACAATATCGGAGAAATGTGCTGAAACGCTCCCAATCATTCTATCATAGAAGGGTGATTGAAGCGTATCAATAAATGTGGAAATCACCTCTTTTTCGGACAGAGGTGGGTCAACCTGTGCCGCTACTTCACGCCATCACTGGGCGTACTCTTTGAACGTTTCATTTTCCTTCTTCACCATGTTCTGCAGTTGTACCCTATCTGGTGCCATGTCCAGATTGTACTTGTATTGTTGCATGAAAGCATCTGCTAGATTCTCCTAACATCGAATGCGGGAACGTTCAAGGTGATTATACCATATCAGGGCAGCTCCAGCAAGGCTGTCCTGGAAGCAATGAATTAACAGCAGGTCATTTGAAGCATATGAAGCCATCTTTCGACAATACATGGTGAGATGGTTCTTGGGACAAGTTAAACCCCGGTATTTGTCAAATTCCGGTATCTTGAATTTAGGAGGTATAACAACATCCGGAATTAGGCAGAGTTCTGCTGCGCTGCCCAACCCAAATCTGTTGACTCCCTCCATTTCCCTTCATCGTCTCTCCAGGAACTCCAACCTCCCTTCCTGGGTAACTGCAGTGGTACTCGGACCCGCTATGGCGTGTTGACTGGTATTTCCAAATGGAAGGTGGACATATACCGGGTTGGCATTTGGTATAGAAGTGTGTGGTCTGGCGGTTGCTTTGGTAGCTTGTGGTTGCGGGGCTTGTGTATGAATGGCTTGTGTATGGATCGGAATTGCTTGAGGGTCCCAGACGGGTGGGACATTTGGCTGAGCCGTATGAAGGATCGCCTCTTGATAATCAGGCTCTTCTTGAAGCGGTGGGAAATAACCCTGCGGCAGTCCGTATTACGAAAAAGGTATGACATTACCTTCCGCATCTATGAAGATAGGTTGCTGGGCGTCAGCAGGGTTTGGTTTCCTAACGTGAACTGTTAGGGGAGGCGCAGCAGGGTTTACGCTTGGCCCTCCAGCAGGACCTTGAGTGTGTCGGGGGGTGAGCAGCCGTTGTCTAGCGTCTTCAATTCCAGCCGAAGAATCCCCCTTTGTGACTCTCCTTTCGAGTAGCTTGGCCATCTCGGCCATCTGTTCTTTCAGCTGACTGATCTCGGCTCTGAGGCTCTCATTCTCTTGCTCTACTTCGGCCATGAGTTTCTTCCTTAACCGAGTCGCATAACGATGCTTACCCGTTATGTCTGGGAACCAAAACATTTTGTTAGGAAAGTAAAGAACATAGATAAAGACTATGGTAAAAGAAGAAAGGAAAAACAAACGAGGTACGTAGGATGCGATTCTGAATTTGGCATGTATTCTCCGACCGCTCCTCAGAACGTCGCATTCAAAAGTACTAGGTAAAGCAGTAAGGCGGAAATTAACATGAAACAATTGTGAAGGCAAATTAATTCATCATTCCATTCTTCTATAGAGGATGTTACTTGAAGGATTCAATTACTACATTTTAGCCATTCTTGGCCTGGGCAAACATGGCTCTCATTTTGCAAAGTCTTTCTTGGCAATAGTTCAGAAATGACGATATCTCCTTTGGGCTGGATAGTGGATTGACCATGCATTCAGCCTGCTTCAACATCGAGGGAAAATCTTCCAAGGTTCCATCGGATAGGTATGCCAACTTGGCGAAACGGTCCATCCATAAATGAACGACTTCATCCCGTCGAGCTAACTCAGTCCCCAAAACTCGCGTGGCCTCCTGGCAGCGTCGCTCAGCATCAAGGGCTTTCTTCTGTTCAGCATGTATTTCTTGCTCATAGGCCCTCATTACTTCATCAAGCTGTTGCTCCAATTTATGGACCTGTGTTTGCAGCATTTCGTTTTGCACCAAGGTCTCCTTTTCTTTCTCTTTGGATTGTGCCAGCATATTTTTCAGGACTTGTTTTTCGGCCAAGATGGCGTCGCTCTGTTGGCCTTTCATCTTCAATTGTGAATTGGCTGCACGAAGGCATTGGTCTTGTTTCATCCAGTAGTCTTCGTCAATCTTCCTCTTCTTTCGTATTTCATCCATAGCATGCTTCCCTTCAGAATTCTCCTTTTTCTGAAGGGCACACTCTCGTTGACATTTCAAAAGGTCTTCTTCTAGCCTTTGATTCTTTGCTGTCAACTCTTCTATTTGTGCCTTCAGAGCCATAATGTCCTTGTCCTCCATGATGAGTAGGGGAGGAAAATCATTCGCAGATTGGTATGAAGGACTTCTGAAGGGCAGTTTCACAATAGAAACCTTGTTTAGGACCCAGTCAAGGTATTCAGCCCCTACAGCATGGCTTCGTGCTCCTAATTCTTTTCCCATTCTATGGACCTTCTTCCATGCATTGGCTACATCCCGAACAACAGGTGCGTAATTCCCTTTCGTATAGTACACAACGAAGGGAGTGAGCAGTTCTTCATTCGATGGCCCAAGTAGAGGATAAGCCAACTGACGCTTTGCAATAACAGGGTTGTAGTTGATGCAGCCTTGTGTGCCCATGAGAGGAACATTCGGGTAATCTCCACAGCTGTAAATGACCGACTCCACCACTAGCCATTGAGGGTACCACCTGACCTTTTCAGATGTAAGACCTACTAGATGATTAGCCCATTCACGCCCACTTTTCATGGCCAGCTGACACAATTTCAGATCAGAAACTGGACATTCAGGTTTATATATCTGATGGAATGCATGAGATGTGAGCCATACATACAAAATAGGCAAACAACAAATGATCCTTTTTCCTCCTTGCGTGTGGCAGAAATCCATGGTGCAATACACATTGGCCAACACGGCTGTGACAGGATTCTCGAGCCGGTGCTTACGAGCCAGGAAGACAGCAACAGCGTCATAATCCACGTAGTTGTCTAAATTAGGGAACAAGACAACCCCGTAAATAGTGAGGGCTAAAGTATCCGTGAAAGCCTCCCAGTCCTCTTTATTAGCCAGGATCTGCATGTGCTTCTCAAGAAATTCTCGAGTGAACCCGGGAACTTGATTTCTATTCATTTGTGTATTCCTCAATGCCTCGGGAGAGATTCTTAAAACACGGGCAATTGAAGCGGTTGTTGCGTGATGGTCAAGATGGCGATAGGGAATTTTCCCTTCCATTTGTAACCCCAATATCTGCTCAAACTCTTCTATTGACGGAGCCAGTTGAAAATCTCTAAAGGTGAAACAGCGGAGGGGTGGGTCATAAAACTGTGCCAAAGCTGTAATTGCTTCGGTTTGGACTTCCACCTCCAGCAGTTTTAAGATTTTCCCATATCTTCTGGCAAAGGCCATCTTTTGTGTCAGACTCAATCTTTTCCCCAGTGCCTGCAGACTCACTGTATCAACCTTCTTGGCTTTAAGATGTAGTATTTTCTTCAAATCTGTCACATCTGTACCATAATTGTCATGTTTCATGTTAATTTCCATACTTGCTCAGAGATACTGCCAACTTCGGAATCGCTTCCTGCAAATCACCAAGATAAAGAAAAAAGAATTAGTTATTATTACATTTCGAAATCCATGTTTCCCCAAGGATCTAATGTAAAGTGAAATATTTTTGTTTTTTTTTGTTTTTTTTTGGGAAACATCGATTTCAAAAACTCATGTAAGCCCAAGCTGTCAAAAGTCATAGGTTTCCTTAATCGTCATTGACGCCCCAGTTAAAGGGACATAAGAATCATTTTGTTTTTTTTTTCGACGATTAGGAAAACTCATGATTAGGAACTCAGAGGTACATGATCAAAAAGAGGATTATCTATTCATCCGAAGAATACTGTGTGTTTCAAAATGAGTCATTATTTCAAAAATTAAGCAAACCTGCGGGTGGTAGATAATTCATTTTTTTGAATAAAAGGGAAAGCGAAAATGACATTAGGTAAAGTAAAGATTGCCCTTTCGTAGCCTAGGTCGGGTTTTGTTAAAAGTCTTTTCTAGGCCCTATGGCTTGTCTAAAAGTGACTCTCCATACCGGGTGGCTTCCACTAGACATCTAGAAGGTCACCAGAGCCAAGATCCTACCCATGACAGGGACGCAAACAGTGGGGAATCCACTAGGTGTGTATATCATGAGAGGTTAAACTCTGGTTGGGGTTCTCACGAACACCAGCTAGGAAGTACATCCCATACGATTCCGTTACCAACCCCTCCTAACTTAAGCTTCATTTGGGGCCTAGCTATAGGGCGCCACTCATAGATGTGTGTAAATAATTGTGAGTGTAGTGTGTGGAAGGGCATTTAATACCTTTTACCTTATCCCATTCTGCACAAGGAACAAACACAGAACAAATATACAAAGTCGTCTACCCTAGGGTTTAATGATTATAGAAAAGTAACATGGTCCTCTACCCTAGGGTTCAACAAATATGCAAAACACAAACAATGAAACAAATAACTAGATACAATTTAAAACAAGAACAAACATTCACAACAATCAACAGAAAATAAATAGGGGGGAAAAAATCCAAGTTAACAAAGGCTATATAAAAAAAACATGCGCTTTCAATCAAACTGGCCTGACTCTCTTAAGTGTCCCCAGCGGAGTCGCCATCTGTCACAACTTGGATCACGACGGCTTGGCCGACCCTCTCGAAAATGATGAAATAGACGAGAACAAACAGGGAGTCGCCACCAACGTTTTTATCCATAGGAAAAACATTGGGAAAAAACTAAGTTCAGTAAAGCACTGGTTAAAAATTTAGATTCAAGTTCGGGAGTCGGTTACGAGTAGGGAAGGTATTAGCACCCTACATCGTCTATCAAAACAGCACCAAGATTGAAAGTGCTCAACATAAATAGCCTTATAAAAGATGTTATATTTCTCCCCTCTTATTGTTGTACTTTATGTAAAGAAAAAAAATGGAAGGAACAAACTGAACAAACATGGAGTGTAGGTCAACAGGACGTCACGTCCAAATTAACCTCGGCTTTAGTATAAAATAGGAAAAGGGAAGGATGCTAACAAGACGTCACGTCTAAATTAGTCACCCTTTAATCAAAATGCGGGATTAGAAACGGGAAGGGGATAAACGGGACGTCTTGTCCCAAGTATCCCGTTCCTTATAAATCGTGGTGATGGTTTATCAGAAACAGGGGAAAATCAACAAGACGTCACGTCTAAATTGATTTTCATGGAATTTAACCAAGATGCGAGGTTAGAAACAGGAAGGGGATAAGCGGGACGTCTCGTCTCAAGTGTCCCGTTCCTTATGGATCAAGGTGATGGTATACCCAGAATGGGGGAAAATCAATAAGATGTCACGTCTAAATTGATTTTCATGGAATTTAACCAAGATGCGGGGTTAGAAACGGGAAGGGGATAAGCGGGACATCTCGTCCCAAGTATCCCGTTCCTTATGAATCGTGATGATGGTTTATCAAAAACAGGGGAAAATCAACAAGACGTCATGTCTAAATTGATTTTCATGGAATTTAACCAAGATGCGGGGTTAGAAACAGGAAGGGGATAAGCGGGACGTCTCGTCTCAAGTGTCCCGTTCCTTATGGATCATGGTGATGGTATACCCTAAATGGGGGAAAATCAATAAGACGTCACGTCTAAATTGATTTTCATGGAATTTAACCAAGATGCAGGGTTAGAAACGGGAAGGGGATAAGCGGGACGTCACGTCTCAAGTATCCTGTTCCTTGTGAATCATGGAGATGGTTTATTGAAGATAGGGACAGATCAACAAGACGTCACGTCTAAATTGATCTTTCATGGAAATGATAGGGAAAAAAAAAGCAATTGCAAGGAAACATAAAGAAAATAAAGATGGGAATTAAAAAAGAAAGGTGGGCCCGACAGGATTTAAAGTCCTGCTCCTACGTATTCTTGAGTTACCAAGAAATCAGGGTTACGTAGTTCTTTGATGATGTTTTTTTTTAGGAAAAGGCTAGGTAGTTGGTGGTATATGAAGTCTCTAAGGAAAACTCATACAAGGCGAAGTTCTTCACATGTGTACAAGTTCTGATGAGATTGTGTAGACAGGAGTACTCCCGTATGACACTGACTAAAAATAATTTTACGCTAATCGAATAAAGTGTGTGAAATACTCATTTTTTTTACTGCTTATTACAAACCTAAGTGGAAGGACGAAAAAGAGACAAAATTTGACTTAAGTGGGAAACAAATTCGACAAACAGCAATGAAATCGACAGAAAAATAAGTAATGGAAAGCAGGGGAAATAAGGAACAGAATGTAACCAGTGTGTCGGGGTGCCGAGAGCCGGTGTGGGCTTAAACGATGAGAGACGAAGTGTTACTGGCGTGGCGGTGTGACGGGGATGTTGAACAAGTGGTCTTGGACGATGGGGAGCCGAAGTGACGTTGGTGTGGCTGTTATGGGGAGCAGGTGTACAGCTAAGTAAAGGGACGGCATGTGGGCTTGGTGAGAGGGCCGGTGTGAAATTGGTGAGGGTGATTTAAGGGATCCAGATGACGTCTGGGAAATGGGAAGTTCACTGGGAGATGGGTCTGATCCGGTGTTCTAGTAACGATTTAGGGTCCAGAGCAAATTGTGAGGCTAAGAAACCAAGATTCAAGCTTTGAACACCAGAGGAAACTCCAAGAGCTTTTGGGTCAAGAGATTTTCTTTGAAGATCGGAGCAAGTTTCTGAGGAATGCAGGGTACCAGCTTGAAAAAATGGCTAAAATTCCAACCAAAAATTCTAACCCTAAAATTCCAACCCTTTGTGCTTCTTCATGTGAGGTATTTATAGAGGGCTTTTGGACATGGGCCGAGTGCTCGGATAGCTCAAACTTCCACTCACAGTGGAGGCAGCCTAGCCACTAACAGGTAATGGGGGGCAGCGGCTGGTGGGGAATTTTTAATTATTTCTACTTCCACCCCCTGTCTGCCATTTCCAGAATTCATGGATCCACTTGGGTGGTGGAATTCCAAGTCACAGTATGGATAACCGGACTCACCAGTTCGATATAAGATTCATGAGATCGGAAGAAGGAAACATCGGTCTGACAAATTTCTAATGATTGGGCCGATGTGACCTCTTCATACTTGGGCCGGTGTCCCCTTGATGTATACCGGACAATGCCTCTTCACTCGGAATTCGTCACTGGTTGAAGCATTCACTCTTCATACCGAGAGGTATTCCTTCAACATCTTTCTTCAACCGGAAGCACATTTTTTGAAATAAACCACTCGGAGGAACCTTACTCAGATATACATATCTTTGAGCAAAAAGTTTCAATCAGAGCCTTCCTTCGCCCGGAAATAACTCTCTCAGAGTCGATTCACCCGGAAACACCACATTCGGAAGTATGGAACTCGGGAGTGACCCTTTTGGAACCAGAGCGTTTCTTCGCTCGAAAATTCATTTCTTAGCAACAAACTTCTGGGGAATGGCTTCCTCGGTGGCATTGCACTCGGATATACCATTGTCCGACCAGTGCTCAGCCATTTTTCATTCGGAATCGTCTCAATTAGGGATCAAACCATTCAGACCTATTCACTGGTCAATCAGACATGCTTTTCACTCAGAAATTTGGAACTTAAGAATCTGGCCGAACGAAGCTCATTCCATGCCAGAGCTTTGCTTCGCTCGGAAATTCATCTCTCAGTAGCGAAGCACTCGGACAAACCTTCTTCAATCAGTAATCCCTCACTCGGTCGTATATTGTGGGCAGTATTTATTCAAAATGGGTCTCTTTTCACTCAGGGTGGCTGCAACCGAGAATCTTCCACTCAGATTTACCTCCAACCGGGAAATATTCACACAACCCACTCGGAAACTACTCAATCGGAAACATTCTACTCGGAAATGTCTCACTAGGAGACATTCCACTCGGAAATGACTCACTAGGAAACATTCCACTCGAAAATAACTCACTAGGAGACATTCCACTCGGAAATGACTCACTAGGAGACATTCCACTCGGAAATGACTCACAAGGAGACATTACACTCGGAAATGACTCACTAGGAGACGTTCCACTCAGAAAAGACTCACTAGGAGACATTCCACTCGGAAATGACTCACTAGGAAATGTTCCACTCGAAAATGACTATTCGGAGTCGAAGTCCAATCCTCTCAGAATTCTTTCCACTTGGGCCGGACCGAAAGAGGTGTTCACAGTTACCCAATGGTAAAAGCAAGATGTGACATCCTTTTAACCATTCGACAATGTCCAATTTTGGTCTAATTTTTCCCTTTCTCTTCCTCATTCCTGGTGCACCCTTCTCCCTCCACTTTCTTTCATTTTTTTCCTTCTCCCCTTCTCTCTTCTTGGGTAAAACTGTGTGCCCTTTTTCCATGGCCATATTCAACCCAAAATTAATTGGTCTCCATGGATTTGTGAAGCTAGAATGGCACTTTGGGGCTAATGTGGGAGCACCTCCTTCTTCCTCCTTCCTATCTTCACCCTTGGTTTGAGCATGGTGGTGAGGTAAAGTTTCTTACCTCCTCATTATTTCATTTATGGTTTTGGGTTGTTGAGTTGAAGTTGTAAATGTTAGAAACCTTGCATGTTGATGGGAATGTTGAAACCCTTGGCATGAGTAATGGAGGTGTGAGTTGGAATGTGGTTTTATGTTGAGGGATGAAAACAGTTATAATGACTATGATGATTTAAGGAGATTGATTGGGAGTATTGTTAAATGATTTTAGATGAAAAACCCTAGGTGTTAATGATTTGGGGGTTTTGGCTAAATTAGTAACTTTGATGATTATGGATTTTTTTTTTAGAATGAATTTATATGAGATGATGAACTTCTAGCATCATTGGGATTGACTAATGAGTTGTGATGATATTGCACTCTAGAATGAGTTTTGTGGTATGTTGGAGTTGGTTGATGAATGACAATATTAATCTTGTAATAATGTTTGTAGGCCATTGGTGTTCCTTATGATGAGGGACATATTGGTTGATGACTATGAGTGATAGGCCAATAGAGTGGAAATTGATACAATGAGGTTTAGGACCATGATATATGTTCTTGGATTTATTGATTGATAATGACTTAAAAGAGTCCATGATGACTTAAGCTAAAATTAGATACATTGTGGATAAAGGATGTAGTGTTGTCGTTGTTAGGTTCGTTTAGCCCTTGAAACCTAGAGAATCTTGATTTTGGGAAAGGAATTCCCGAAGCCTAACATATGCATGAAAAGTTAGAGTTTAAGCAAGTCTAGGACTTGATAATGGGTTTTGAGAGATGGAGCCTTGTGATAGTATTAATAGCATATATATTTGTTGTGATAGGTGTGTTCTGAACGATGATGCGGAACGATCGAGGCAATGGGAGCGTTAGGATTATGGTTCTTCTCTCGAGGTAGGAGAGGAGTTTACATTTCAAATTTGCATGAGTGAATAATTATTAATTATGTAAATATGTGAACTCATGCAATGCCTTGCCATTATGTCTTATATGATTGAATTGCTGAAGTGACGAATGATGGCTTGGCTTATGTTGATTGTTATGAAAATATATGTATATATATGATGTTAATGATAAGTGTTTGATAGTCCCTTAGTTGGACATGAACTAAATGATGGTAAAAATTTATGAACGAATGAGTTAAACAAAGTGTAGAGGATTGTTTTGAGATGAGTGGTGTAGTGATGACAAGTGTCTTAAAGCCTTCATTGTATAGTTGATGAATTAGGATTTAAAATGGTGATGTGAGTATTATTGAACTAATTCCTAAATACATAAAATAATGTATGGGAAAGGTTAGTTTTGGTCACATTGTACATGATAAGGATATGGATATGTGAATGGGAGTGATAAACTTGAGTGTTTAGGCATGTCCTGACAATCTCGCTCAAACGAGATGGGATCTCACTCAAGCGAGAGTCCCCTGCTTCAGAGAATTGGCCTCTAGCCCAATCTCGCTCAAGCGAGATGAGCTTTCGCTTAGGCGAGATGCGTGCGACATAGTTGAGGTAGCCACTGGACAAATCTCGCTCAAGCGGGCGTAGCCGCGCTTGAGCGAGCAAGATGGAAAAATGGTACTGGATGAATCTCTCTTAGGCGAGAGGTGTGGCAAGTTGAAGCTCGCCCAAGCGAGCGAGTCTAAAATATGGCACTGGATGATTTTCGCTCAAGCAAGTACGAGTCGCTTGAGCGAGAGAGGGACCTGATGCTTCATGATTGTCTCGCTTCAGCGAGTAACTAATTGAATGGGAATCTCGCTCAAGCGAGCGAGCGTAGACACGCCCCTAGGAGTTTCTCGCTTACACGCGCTGGGCTCGCCCAAGCGAGTCTGGTCTGTCTCGCTCAAGCGGATGTGAATCTCGCTTGAGCGAGTTTCCACCAGAATGGGATTTGTTCAATTTTATTTATGGTGAGCTTATGTTAGACCCCCTTTCTTAGTATTATAAGATAATTAAGAGATGATATGGGGGGTATGCCATGATAATATGGCATGGTAATGGCTGGGATTAATTAATATAATTGGGGATGAGTTAATTGTGATATAATTACCACCAAGGATGGAGAAATAAAAGGATGATAATGAGAACCTGATGATAGGATTATGAGATATATCCTTGGGTGAATTTGAAATTAATGACGGAATAATTGAATGACATGGTATACGATATAAATCGATGAATTAGAGAAAATATGACATTAAATAATGATAGATGGTGATGTTGAGTACTCTCTTGCACAAAGAGGTGTATATTGTTATTGATGAATTGTTGTGTACCATTGTGTGTAATACCAGGGGATCTTGTATGTGTGATATGAAATATAATAATGAGAATTTTGTGAATGCCACACCAATATATATATATATACATGAGACAATGGTAATGAAAAATGAGATGAAGACCCACTGAATGAAAGTGTGGTAATATTGATGAACGCTATGTAATGTTGTAATGCCATTGTGGTTGATTGCAAGTATTAACTTGCGTGCATGACATGAAATATATATAAAATATGTTGAAATGAGATGCCACACTTAAAATTTAAAAACAATGGCTAAAACCAACAATGATAAAATCCACTAAGGTGTGTATGGTGGTGTTGGTGATTATGATGATGATGTTTGATGAGTGGCATTTAGGATGCACAGAGTGAGAATGCATTTGATTTGCATTGCATTGAATCCATGGCATATCATAGCTGTCTTTGTGGAATATTAGGGGGTTCCACTAGGCGGGCCCAGTGGGAGGGCGGCTCAGTGCACGAGCATGTTGTTGTTTTTTTCCCCTTTGACACGGTGTGTGAGTCACGAAGCTGCCCATAGTTTGGTGACAAGGCACCCTATGTGGCGGGCCCAGTGGGCAGGCGGCTCTGTGATGAGCAAGTTACCTCGGTGTCCGACGGGGCACGGCTCTCTCGATGTGTGTTCGGGAGGGGCCCGTAGCACTTTTGGCAAGTGAGGCCATGTTGTTGATCCGCAAGTCACGGGGTGACTAGTGCTACATATGGGCGAGAGCGGTTTGGTACCAGTAAAACTATGATGATGTTGAGCATGCATAAATTGAGATATATGTGTACACAATTTACTACTACAGTAGGGGCATAGCAGCACACATATGCTTGACCCACAATTTGGTGTTTATTCCCACATTCAGATCCACATTTGTTGTCTATTCCATTGTGCATATGCATTAGCCATAAGAGCATTTGCATATAGCATGGAGATATACCAGAATATGATGATGATTGATGATGATTGAGATGGTGGTATGGTGTTGATGAGATAGGTAACTAAATACCTAAAAGACCATATATGATTAATAAATTATATGAATATATCTAAAACAATGTTGAATATGACAATATATGTGTGTTATGGCCCATTATAATGTTGGGCGTGATTAATTATGATTGATAATTATGATGATAGTACATGGTGGCTTTGAGAAAAGACCGGAATGGTCGATATTGATAATGTTGGCCCGTTGTGGCATTGGAGTAGATGTGTATATGCTTGCCTTGCTAGGATTTGATGAATAAGTATGAAATAAGTATATATTGTTGAATTAATAATCTATGATGACTATTGATGTGCTTAGCAAAGCATACATGATGTTGATATGCATATGCACATAATTTCAATTGTATTCATATCGTCATTTGAAATGTATAACTCACTCTCCCATGTGGTCTACTTTTTAGTATTGATGCAGGAAAACTATGGGATGAGAACGTTTATGAAGTAAGGCTTTGGAAAGGTAAATAGTGGTAATGGAATGCCTTGGCCGGCATCGATTGTGATTCATTGTATTGTGAAATGAAAGGTGTAACCTAGTGTTGATAATTTATTGATATTGGTGGATGTATTGTAAATAGCTAGGTATGTGAATGATATATTAATCTTTGGAATGACATCGGGAATGTAGCCCATTTTGGGAATATATAAATGTTAACGATACATGACATTGAGGTTGGATTGATTATGGTGAAATATAGAATATGAATGTTGGAGATGTATGATGTATGACCATATAGCTAAGTATATGTAAGTACCTTAGGCAATGCATGTTTATGATTTATGTGTAAGTTTGTATGTGGCTTAAATGGGCTCGTGTTGTATGTTTGCATGCTTTGCCGAGCCTTTTCTCATATCTTCATATATGGGACTAGGCGTGTGCCCGGTATACATATTCTTCTTCCGTTGTAAAACTCTGTTATTTTGTATACCATTATGGGCAAATTAATTACCGATCCAGTTTTATTTTATTAAATCGTACGCTTCGGTTTTCTGTGATTTGGGTCTTGATGTGATCGTGGTGGTGTTTGGAAATATTCCAAATGCGAAAAATTTATTCGCATTTTTATTAATTATTATCTTGATTACATCGGGATCCGGGTCCGGAAGACCGAGGGTGTTACATGGGCTAGTTTTTTGAATGCATGATACGCTTCATTTTTTTGGGCAAGAAACAATGTCCATGTATATCTAGAATAGTCATCTACAATCACTAGACTATAATAATTGCCACCAAAGCTTTTGACGTTAGAGGGTCCAAACAAATCCATGTGCAAAAGGTGTAAAGGCCTTTGAGTTGAAACAACATTTTTAGCTTGAAACAATGCCTTTACTTGTTTTCCCTTTTGACATGCATCACAAAATTTATTTTCAAATTTTACCTTTGACAAACCAATTACTAGTTCTTTTGAAATGAGTTTATTTAAGTGGTCTATGTGGATGTTTGCTATTCTTCTATGCCATAGCCATGATTCATCCTCTCTAGTTATGAAGCATTACACATCATTTGAAGACAAACAATCAACATCAATCATGTAAATATTATCTATTCTTTGACCAATAAATGTTACTTCTTTGTTTTGCTTGTTTTCAATTATGAAACCATTTGATTCAAATATCACTCTATATCCATTGTCACATAGTTGACTTATACTAAGCAAATTATTTTTGAGTTCTTCTACATATAATACATCACTAATTGAAGTGGAAGAGTTTTTACTAATATTTCCAATGCCAAGGATTCTTCCTTTGGTATTGCCTCCATAAGTGACACTTCCTTTTCTTTTAGGCGTAAATGATGTGAATTTACTTGTATCACCCGTCATATGCTTTGAATACCCATTATCTAGGTACCAATAGGTGTTGCTTGCCTTGAAGCATACCTACAAAACAAGTTAAGTTAGAGAACTTGGTACCCATTTTATGTTGGGTCTTTTTTAGTTAGTTTGTGGTAATGTCCCTTTGGGAACCCACACCTTTCTTACAACCTTTGGTCCAAACTTTTTAACATGGCAATTTGAAGCATTATGACCTTTAATACAACAATGATTACACTTCATAAAAGGTGATGATGATTTTCTAGGAGGCACAAAGAAATTCTTGTAATGTTTTTCTTTCTTAGTGGGATTAAATCCTAAATCGGATTTATTAAACATGCATCTTTGTTTTCCAAGTAATGCATCTAGATTATCTCTACCATTTATGAATTTCTCAAGAGTTTTATTCAAGACTAAGATTTTCTTTTCTAGGTGATCATATTTCTTGACATATTCACATGGTTTTGTTTTAGAGCAAGTTTGATTTTCAACAACTCTCTTTTTCAAGATTTCATTTTCTTTTACTTGCTCAATTAGATGCATCTCAAGAGTTTATATGGTTTTTCTTGACAACTTGTACTTGCTAGATAATTTAATATATCTATCATATAATTCTTCAAAAGCATCAAACAATTCCTCTTTATCAAGTTCAAGATTATTTACCTCATCATGTTCTTCTTGGTGGTTGGCCATTAAGCATCAGTTTGCTTCTTCATTGTCCGATTCTTCGAAGCTACTTACATCATTTTCGTCCCATGCTATATAGGCTCTTCTTCTTCCTCTTCTTTCTTTGTTTTTCTTCTTTAGATTTGGGCAATCTACTTTGAAATGCCCCTCCTTGCTACATTCAAAATAAGAGGGTGAGGATGTATTATCTTTAAATGTAGGTTTTTTACCTTGGTTTGTGAAGCTTCTTTGAAACTTCTTATTTTTCATAAACTTCCCAAATCTCTTTACAAATAGCCCAAATTCTTCATCCTCATCAAGGTCACTTTTTGACTCATCCTCATCAATTGAGGTGGCTTTTGATGCCAAATCTCCGAGTCATTATTTTGATGTATATTTCTCAGAAGATTTACGCTTTGGCAAGCGCACCAGTCATTAAAATTGTATTATATTTGATCGTCCCACAGGGATTGTGGTAAGTACCTCAATCTCAGACTAGTACAAGCTGAAACAACACAAGTACAGAAAGTTCATTCAGTTTTTGTTGTTTTAATGTTTTCTAGTTGTTTTTGTATTTCCAGAAACAGTGTTAAGATGAAATGTGAAAGGTGATTAATAAAAAATAGGTCAGGATTGCTTCGGTTCACAAATTCATCAAGAAACATGCAATTAAAGTATAATCAAACTTCATAATCCATAGGACAATCCGCTTGTGGTTATTCCCTAATTCCTTAGGTGAAAAACACTAATCCTTAAGCATCGAACCTTAATTCCTTAAGTGCTCAATTAACCTAAGAATCTAATACGAAATTGGAGGTTGAACTCTAACTATTCACCTAAATTGATTAGGCCTGAACTAGTTAGAAAGCTGGAAGTTACCTAAGCTTCAACCATGATTCCTCACTAGCGAAGTTCTTCATCAGTTCTGGATTTGTCAATCCAGCAATTCAGATCCACTCCTCAGCTTGTTCGCCTCAGGATCTAGAAGTTGATTTCCTCGCTCACAGCTTCAAGGTTCCATTGCTAACCTTCGCAATCCCAACCTTAGGGATTTAGAACTCCATCGAAGGATTGTGGAACATCATGGAGGAGAGATTAGAGAGAGAAAATGAAGTAGTGAGATGTTCGAAGTTTCAAATGAATTGTGTTTGATGTATTCTATGTGAATCTATCTCTCCTTTTCACAGAATATGTACAAACATATATATAGGCATCTACCTCACTAACTAACTTAACTAATAACTTAGAAAGCTTAAGTTAATAACTAAACTAACTAACTAATTACATAATTACAGAATAACTAACTAATTACAGCTCAGCTCTACTAATAACAACTCACTACTTAAATTACTACGGTGCAGAAGTAGGAGAGAAGGCAGCAGGAAACAACACTGGTGCCGAGTGTCTTCTAGAGGGAACAATCAATGTTTTAAATATCAGCCTTTACGGTTGAGCGAACTGGGTTCTCGCTTGGGCGAGCTTGAAATATGTACTACAGTATTGCTTTCTCACTTAAGCATGATGGAGAAGCTTGGGCGAGAGTGATATTTTGGGGTCACGCTTGAGCGTAAGCTTGCTTGCTTGAGCAAATTTTTGACCCTCGCTTGAGCGAATTTAGTCAAATAAAAGGCAGAATTAATTAAGTCTTTTCAAGACTTATCACATCCCCAAACTTAAAACTTGCTTGTCCTCAAGCAAATATTCAGATTAATTAACTAATAAGCTGTTATTTAACACAATCAACCTTTCCTTAACTTAGTTCATGCTATAATTATTGAATACCGACCATGCTTTCTTTTCGCAATTTCTGAAAATATAATAACTTACACCTCTTTTGGGAAACAAGCTGTTGATGCTTTCCTTATTGGGTTGGTGTTTCACTCTTCTCTCGGTGTATAGGGTAAATAGAATGCACTCATCACTTGCATATTTGTTAGATAAACATAGGCTTGCAACAGTTCTAAACGTCATGCCATATGCCAACACAATCAGATCAGTAAGGGCTTTTTTAAGCTTATAATGGGGTTGGGCTACAGGCTCAATTATTGTTTTCCGAGTGAGTGTCGGGTTACAAGATGTATCCACTGATGCCTTGACTCAATTTTTAACTTAACTGCCTCTACTTAGCAAGCTCCATTATTTTTCGAGTGAATGCTAACTTAATAACTTGTGGTGCTTTGCACCTTTTTTCTTTTAGTCCTTCGGACTTTTCCTTTTCTTTCTTTCTTTCCATCTTTTTTCGATCACACATTTTTCAATCGGTGCTTTGCACCTTTTTCCTTGCTGATTTTTTTTTCATTTTTCTTCTCGGCTTTTCTTATTTCTCCCTTCATTTCTCTATTTATTCATCTATAACCAAGGTTGGAGTGTGTCCTTAATTGCTGTTAGGCACACTCTTCATCCCCAAACTTAGAACTTGCTAGTCCCTAGCAATAAATAAGACTGAGCAATTCATCAGTGGAACATCCAGGGGTAAATCAGTCAGTTTTTTCTAGATAAATAGGCTTGTAACGTTAGGTGAATAAACAGAATAAAAGGGTCTCAGGCTCAAACATAATTATTGGGTCAAAGGATAATTAAATATATTAGGAAGGCTAATTTTTGGCCCTGTCTAAATTAACAAAGAAGGCCTTCATCATTTCCGATTGGCTGGCATATAATCAATTAGTAAGCACTGAAGCAAATTCTGTCTCACTAACTAGCATGTAAGTTCACTCAGAAAAGAATAAAACAGGCTCAAAAGCTACGAATATAACAGTTAATCAGCCAGTCATGTCCCCAAACTTAATGTACGGTCATACATTCAGATTGCTAACTAGCATGCCGAGTAAATAATTAATTAATAATGAAATAGTTATGGCCAGGGATCATGAGTTAAACAAAGCCGGTCAATTAATTTATCCGACTAAAGCCTAAGAATCAGCAAACTTTAACTTATTAAGATGGATTTGAAATTAAATGCAATTAGCATATTTTAGCAATTAAGGAGTCGGAGTAATAGAAGACTTCCCTTTTTACCTGACTGGCAGTGCCTGTAAAGCAATTACTCGGACTGACATGCACGGGTTTTCCGATACAATTGAGAAAAATTAAATAATAACAACAATCTTAATAAAAACATAAAATTCCATTACAACCACAAGAGAATATTCAATGTTCAGAAAACTATTAAAATAAAGTCAAGTCAATACATAAAAAAAAATAAAACACGGAGCAATAACTTAATCATTCTGATCCTCATTCTCTTCATTCTGCTCTGAAGATGATGGGGGATCAGCTGCCAGGGGTACGTCCTCAGAGGAAATAGTGAATCCAATGGAAGCCAACCATGCATCTCTGTCAGGTGGGGCTCCCATTTCTGCTGTGTACTCTACCCTCAATTTGGTGGCAATCTTCCTGAGCATGAGATCGTGGTTTAAGACCCGATCATATATTCCAAGTTGCATCTTCTTCATGACCTACAATTCCTGCAACACCATAGAAATATCAGAAGAAGAAGAACCAGCTCCTGCTGATTGCCTAGGACGCTCGGTCTCTTTGGTCTTAAACTTTATATCATAGTCTTCAGCAGCCTTAGCATCTCTGAACCTGTGCCTGTCAAAACTTTCAACTTCTAGCGATTCGTTCCTCTCAACTGCAGGGGATGCATTCCTCTGAACCGAAGGAGATGCATTCCTTTCAGCTTGATTTTGACTGGGTGCAGGTTCAGAAGAATCAGATATACTTATGGTTACCACTTCCTTTTCGTTATCTGTTTGCTTTTTTCTCACACTTCCTTCTGCAAAGTTTGGTCTAGGCTTTTGCAGGAGTCTCTGTGATCTTTTTTTCATGGTTAATGATAAAAAATGCTGATAAACAACCTAAATGAAAATAAGTACAGAAATCCAAAAGAAACACAGCAAACCAAAAATGTGAGATGCATGGCTATGAACAACGGAAGAATATTAACAAAGAAACAGGAAAATACTAAGCATGTACTTAGAAGTGAACGAAATAAGTGAAATAAGTGGAAAGATGGTACCTTTCTTAGGAATCAGAAGGTGCCTTTTCATCTTCAACCCAAGTTTCAGCGTAGGAATTTAGGGTTTGTACGCTGAAAGGTTTTTATACTGTAGAAGTCACTACCCAAGAAACGCGTAAGTATGCTCCAACTTTATTTATTACTTTATTATTATTATTATTATTATTTATTTTTATTTTTTTAGGCACTCTCTTGCTCGGCTCACACACTGAATAGATGGCAGACCGAGTGAGACTGGGAAGAGATGCCGAGTGGATTCACGAAAGATGAGTGACAGTGATGAAGAAGATGAATAAATGAACAACGATGAAAAAGAACGAACGAATGAAGGCGATAAGTAAATGAAAGAGTGAGTGGAAGAACAAATGGAAGAACGACACGTGAATGAATACAGGATCCTGAGTGAATGAAAACTGAATGGATACAAGAACGAGTGAAAGAATGGATGAATGAAGTAGAGTGCATGAGAGACGAGTGAACAACTGTAGTGAGATGCAAGTGAACAGAAAAGCGAGTGGGAGAAAGAACAATGAAAGTAAGACCGAGTGATCGAGTGGGAGACAGTGAATGGAAGACTACAGAGGAAGAGACCGAGTGAAAAGAGTGAAAAGATCGAGTGAGTATGGAGAAAGATACCGAGTGATGGAGATACTGAGTGGTAAAAGACGAGTGAAAGAGTAAACAAAACAACGAGTGCAGAGAAGGAATGAGTAAATAGAAGAACCGATGAATAAAAGACGAACGGAAAAATGAGAGCAAAGCTGAGTGAATGAAACAACAAGTGGAAGAACGAATGGATAAAAGATAGAGTGCGATAATGAAAGACTGAATGATAGGTGAGGAACGAAAAAGAAAGAGTGACCGAGTGGAAGAAAGGCGAGTAGATTGAGGGTGGATGAAAAAGAAAAATTCAGAGAGGTGTGTAAGAAAACCGAGAAAGAATTTTGGTGGAACGAAACAACGAGTGCATGAATACCGAGTGGACTATACCGGGTGAGAATGAAAAACGAATGAATGAACAATGAGTGGTCGGAAGAACGGAAAAACAAATGAAAGAACACGAAAGAATGAATAACTGACCGGGTGAATAAACACGAGTGAAAGACAGAACAAGAAGGAGATAAACCGAGTGGATAAAAGAACAACTATAGGGGAAACTGAGTGAATGAAAATACTGAGTGGATGATGGATTGAGAAAAACATAGACGAAGCATTCATGAAATAATGAGTGGAAAAGATCAGGTGAATAAGTGACGAGTGGAAGAATGAAAGAGTGACCGAGTGAATGGAGAACGAGTAAAAGAGATCGGGCGAGGGAATGAGAGACTGAGTGAGAAAGACGAGTGGATGAAAAAGAAAAATGGAAGACCGAGTGAACACAAGACTGACAAGAAAATATACTAAGTGAATAGGAGACTAATTGATACCAAACTGACTGTGATGAGTGATGAATCCGAGTGATAAAAGGCTGATTGAAATAAATCACCCTTCATCATCTGACCCGTTTATTAAATCAACGATCAAAAATCGTTTATTAAAGTCTCCCTTTTTATTCACATCAAATTTTGGAATTTATTGAAGAATGACGAGTGAAGTTCGGTCGGGAAAAAAGGTTAAGAATGAGTAACAGTGATCCGAGTGTACCACTCTCGCTCAAGCTCAGTAAACTTTCGCTTAAGCGCGAAACAACAGCAGCAGCTTCTCGCCTAAGATACAAGTGCTTCGCCTGAGCGAAATGGAAGAATCACGCTCGGACTCCCTTCTTTAAAACTCACAAATTTTATTCAAACTTTATTCACTAAATTTTTAGTTTTCTTTTTATTAATTCCAACACAAAGCATAAAATAAAACACTCGGAATGTAGGGCTGCCTCCCTAGAGCGCTTCTTTAAGGTCACTAGCTTGACCTTTTGGCATCTAAGAGGATGTCTGCAGTAGCAAGGAGGTTTTCTGCCTATCAAACTCTCCTCCAAAGTAGAGTTTGAGTCGCTGGCCATTTACCTTAAAAATTCGATCGGTGGTCGGGTCTTTCAGCTCAACTGCACCATGAGGAAAAACCTCATTTACAGTAAAAGGCCCTGACCACTTCGATCTAAGCTTTCCAGGGAAGAGTCTCAGTCGGGAATTGAATAACAAAACCTAATCACCCTTTTGAAACTCCTTCTTATTGATCCATTTATCGTGCCACCTCTTTGTTTTCTCCTTATAAATGGAGGCACTTTGATAAGCGTTGAGTCGGAACTCCTCAAGTTCATGGAGTTTCAAAACTCTTTCCTCCTGGGATTGGTCACAATCCATGTTTAATAGCTTTGTGGCCCACCACGCCTTATGTTCCAACTCCACAGGGAGATGACAAGCCTTACCGTAAACTAATTGATACGGGGACATGCCAATCGGAGTTTTGAAGGTTGTTCTGTAGGCCCACAATGCATCATCTAATTTTATCGACCAATCCTTCCTAGATTTCCCGACCACTTTCTCTAAAATTCTCTTGATTTCTCTATTTGACAGCTCAACTTATCCACAAGTTTGTGGATGGTAAGGAGTGGATATCTTATGTAAAACCTTATAGTGACGCAGGGCTTTTTCCATTATTTTATTACAAAAATGTGAACCCCCATCACTAATGAGCACTCTCAGAACTCCAAACCTAGAGAAAATATTCTTCTTTATGAACCTAAGCACCACATGTGCATCATTGGTTCTGGTCGGGATTGCCTTCACCCATTTGGAGACATAATCAACAGCAACAAGTATATATTCGTTGGAGAACGACTTTGGAAATGGTCCCATAAAGTCGATACCCCAGACGTCAAATAATTCCACAACTAAAATGTTTGTCAAAGGCATGCCAGCTTTAGCAGAGAGACCTCCGCTCCTTTGACATTTATCACACCTTTTGACATACACTTTAGCATCCTGAAAGATAGTCAACCAATAAAAGCCACTCTGTAAAACCTTTGCTGCTGTACGAGAGGCACCATGATGTCCTCCATAATAGGAGTTGTGGCAATGCCACAAGAGCCTTTCTTGCTCGGATTCAGGCACACATCGCCTGATCACTCCATCTACTCCTACTTTATACAGAAATGGATCATCCCAAAGGAAGGTTTTACTATCATGAAAGAATTTTTTCTTCATTTGGGATATCCAGCCGTCAGGTACCACCGAGGCACTTTTAAAGTTGGCCATATCAGCATACCATGGCCCGATGATAATTGCCATCAACCTCTCATCTGGAAATTCTTCTTTTATTAAAACAGAATCCGATTCACCTTCCAGACGAGACATTTGATCGGTAACTGAGTTCTCTACTCCTTTTTTATCTCTTATTTCTAAGTCAAACTCCTGCAGTAACAGAACCCACCTGATTAGTCTCGGCTTAGATTCTTTCTTAGCTAGTAAGTACTTGATTACCGAGTGATCTATATATACAATGACCTTGGCCCCAATCAAGTAAGCACGAAATTTATCAAATGCATACACCACAGCAAGCATTTCTTTTTCAGTAGTGGTGTAATGTATTTGATTTTCGTTCAACACTTTACTAGCATAATAAATTACATGAGTTATTTTTCCTTTTTTCTGACCCAGCACTGCTCCGACTGCAAAGTCACTTACATCACACATTAATTCAAACAGTAGAGACCAATCGGGTGCTGCAAGGATCGAAGCTGAAGTCAAACTTTGTTTCAATTTTTCAAAAGCCTTGACACAGTTTTCATTAAACACAAACACATGATCTTTTACAAGCAAGTCGGTCAAAGGCTTAGCTATTTTTGAAAAATCTTTTATAAACCTTCTGTAGAAGCCAACACATCCTAGAAAACTCCTCACTCCTTTCACGTTGATCGGAGGAGGAAGTTTTTCAATGATTTCTATCTTGGCTCTATCCACTTGAATGCCCTCAGCAAAGATTTTGTGGCCAAGGACTATCCCTCCCTTATCCATAAAATGACATTTTTCCCAGTTAAGGACAAGGTTAGCCTCCTGGCATCTCACCAGCACCTTAGATAGGTTGCTGAGGCATGTATCAAAACTACTACCAAAGACAAAGAAATCATCCATGAATACTTCAATGAATTTCTCCACCATGTCCCCAAAGATTGCCAGCATACACCTTTGAAAGGTTGCTGGAGCGTTGCACAAACCGAATGGCATGCGCCTATAGGCAAAAATTCCGTATGGACAGGTGAATGTTGTCTTCTCTTGATCTTTTGGGTCAACCATAATTTGGTTATAACCCGAGTAACCATCAAGGAAGCAGTAGTATTCATGACCCGATAGTCTCTCAAGCATCTGGTCAACAAACGGTAAGGGAAAGTGGTCTTTCCGAGTGAAGTCATTCAACCTTCTATAGTCTATACACATTCTCCATCCTGTGGTCGGTCTAGTAGCTATAACTTCACCTTTTTCATTTTTAACAGTTGTCATCCCTCCTTTCTTGGGCACCACTTAGACCGAACTGATCCAAGTGTTGTCCGAGATAGGATAGATGATTCCTGCATCAAGAAGCTTGACCACCTCTTTCTTGACAGCCTCTTTCATTATGGGGTTCAATCTGCGTTGTGGCTGAACTACAAGGGAATAATCATCTTCCATCAGAATTTTATGCATAAAAAATGATGGACTCATTCCCTTCAAGTCAGAAATATTCCAGCCAATCGCAGATTCATGTGTCTTTAAAACCCCTATTAATTTGTCAACATCCTCTTCTTTTAAGTCAGCATTAATAATGACAGGATGTGTTTTGTCCTCTCTCAGGAAAACATATTTCAGATGAGAAGGTAAAGGTTTTAAATCACATTTTTCTTCAGAAACTTCCTTTCCTTTCTCAACTTCAGTAATTTTCAAATCATTTTTCTTTTCTTTTTCAAAATCACCTACTTCCAATACTTCCAGTAGGTTCAGCATTTCCGAGTGAGAGTCATTTAACTCCTCAATCTCAGAGTCAAAGTCATCCTCCAAAAAGGTTTGTAAAGCCTCTTCCTCAGTTTTTAAAAGCATTGGAGTCTGGTAACTTTTAATTTCTTCAATCATTAAACAATCCATCCTTTCAGTCGGATGTTTCATGGAATTGAAGACATTAAAAGTTACCTGCTCCTCCTGAACTCTCAGCATGAGTTCACCCTTTTCTACATCAATCAATGCTCTGCCTGTAGCTAGAAAAGGTCTACCTAAGATCAAAGGAATCTCTCGATCAGCCTCCATATCCAACACTATAAAATCTACTGGGAAGATAAATTTGTCTACCTTAACTAACAGGTCTTCCAGCATCCCCTGGGGATATTTAATGGACCTGTCAGCCAACTGCAAAGACATGCGAGTCGGTTGCAGGTCATTAATTCCCAGTTTTTTCATCAAAGATAGAGGCATCAGATTTATACTAGCTCCTAGGTCACAAAGAGCACTTCCTACATGAATATCCCCAATTGCACATGGTATTGTAAAAGATCCAGAATCTTCTAGCTTTTGAGGAAGTTTCTTTTGGATGATTGCACTGCACTCTTGAGTGAGAGCAATCATTTCATCCCCCTTAAGCTTCCTCTTCTTAGACAATAGCTCTTTCAAAAATTTTGCATAGGAAGGCATCTCCTGCAATGCCTCGGCAAAAGGGATATTTATGTGAAGTTTCTTGAATACATCTAAAAACCTAGCAAACTTTTGCTCTTCTATTTGCTTTTTAAACCTGTGTGGAAATGCAGCATTCCTCAGTTTTTCAGGAGTCAGCTTAGAAGCTTCCTCCAGAATCAGATCAACCTTTTTCTTTTTCTTTTGGTGGACTTTATTTTCTTTTTCTTTTTCTGTTTCATTTTCATTTTCAGCTTCATTATTAACCTGCTCAGTTTCTTGCACTATTTCTTTTTCTTTATCTTTTTCTGAGCTTATTTCCTGACTCGGAGATGGAGAAAGAATTTTTCCACTCCTAGTGGTTATAGCCTTGCAATGTTCTCTTGGATTTACCTCGGTATCTCCAGGGAAATTGCCTGCTTGCCTCTCAGCTAATTGCTTAGAAAGCTGTCCGACTTGATTTTCTAGATTTCTTATGGACGCTTCCTGATTTTTAAAACTGGCCTGAGTGGCCTGGATGAACTGAGAAAGTACATTCTCAAGTTCTGACTTTTCTTTAACAGGAGGGTGAGAAGGTTGTTGTGGTCTATTTGTGGGTTGATTTTGTGGGATGTTCTGATTCAAATGTGGACCTTTCTGCCAGGAAAAATTGGGGTGATTCCTGTAATTAGGATTAAAGGAATTAGAAGGATAATTCCTTTCATATTGTTGCTGCCCCATATAGTTCACTTGCTCGAAAGGCACATTTGGATCACACATTCCATTTTCATGGTCTCCACCACAAAAGTTACAACTTATCATAGAAACTTGACTCGGCTTTTGGAGTTCTGAAATCTGTATGCTTAGTTTCTCCAAAGCCTGAGTCATCAGCTTACTCTGAGCCAGATAAGCATCTTGTGCTTCTAGTTCTAATATCCCTCTCTTAGGGACTTGGCTCCTCTCACTAATCAGACATTCATTAGAAGCCATAACGTCAATCAGCTCTATGGCTTCTTCTACAGTTTTAGTTGTTAATGAGCCTCCAGCCGAGGCATCAATCAAGACCCTGGTAGCTGGCCTGACACCATTATAGTAAATAGTCACCTGTTGCACATCAGAAATCTGATGATGAAGACATCTCCTCAAACTCTCTTTATACCGATCCCATGCTTCCATCAAAGATTCACCTTCTCTTTATTGGAAACACGTGATTTCACTGCGCAACTTCGCATATTTAGAAGGAGGAAAGTATTTAATCAAAAAATTTCTTTGCAAGTCCTCCCAAGTGGAAATACTGCCTCTCGGTTGACTCTGCAACCAGGCTTTTGCTCGGTCCCTTAGAGAAAATGGAAATAATCTCAGTCGGATTACCTCTTCAGGGACTCTGTTCATTTTTACTGTATCACAAATTTGGAGGAAGGTTGCTAGATGCAAGTTTGGATCCTCAACCTCACTTCCTCAGAGCTATTCATTTCTTACCAACTGCAGTAAAGCTGGTTTAAGTTCAAAATTATTTGCTGAAATCGGTGGCCTAAGGATGCTAGATTGCGATCCTTCTTCAGTCGGCCGGGAGTAGTCACCTAATGTAACTCTCCTCTGTTCCATTTCTTTTTGTTCTTTTTGCTTTTTCTCTTTTCTCAGTTTATATTCTAACAAATCGATATCAGGATCAAAGAAGAAAGACTCTCCTCTGCTCCTTGACTGCATACAACAAATGTCAAACAAAAGAATGATTCGACTACAGCTACACGAAAACAACAAACTCCTACTAATAAAAACAAAATTCAAACTACGTATTAAATGCAAATAAAGTAAACGGTTCAGTCTAGTACCGGTCTAAGGATTGTTGATATTACTCAACAATCCCCGGCAACGGCGCCATTAACTTGATGCCAAATCTCCGAGTCATTATTTTGATGTATATTTCTCAGGCGATTTACGCTTTGGCAAGCGCACCAGTCGTTAAAATTGTATTATATTTGATCGTCCCACAGGGATTGTGGTAAGTACCTCAATCTCAGACTAGTACAAGCTGAACCAACACAAGCACAGAAAGTTCATTCGGTTTTTGTTGTTTTAATATTTTCTAGTTGTTTTTGTATTTCCAGAAACAATGTTAAGATGAAATGTGAAAGGTGATTAATAGAAAATAGGTCAGGATTGCTTCGGTTCACAAATTCATCAAGAAACATGCAATTAAAGTATAATCAAACTTCATAATCCAGAGGATAATCCGCTTGTGGTTATTCCCTAATTCCTTAGGTGAAAAACACTAATCCTTAAGCATCGAACCTTAATTCCTTAAGTGCTCAATTAACCTAAGAATCTAATGCGAAATTGGAGGTTGGACTCTAACTATTCACCTAAATTGATTAGGCCTGAACTAGTTAGAAAGCTGGAAGTTACCTAAGCTTCAACCATGATTCCTCACTAGCGAAGTTCTTCATCAGTTCTGGATTTGTCAATCCAGCAATTCAGATCCACTCCTCAGCTTGTTCGCCTCAGGATCTAGAAGTTGATTTCCTCGCTCACAGCTTCAAGATTCCATTTCTAACCTTCGCAATCCCAACCTTAGGAATTTAGAACTCCATCGACTTCGGTTCCATCGAAGGATTGTGGAACGTCATGGAGGAGAGATTAGAGAGAGAAAATGAAGTAGTGAGATGTTCAAAGTTTCGAATGAATTGTGTTCGATGTATTCTATGTGAATCTATCTCTCCTTTTCACAGAATATGTACAAACATATATATAGGCATCTACCTCACTAACTAACTTAACTAATAACTTAGAAAGCTTAAGTTAATAACTAAACTAACTAACTAATTACATAATTACAGAATAACTAACTAATTACAGCTCAGCTCTACTAATAACAACTCACTACTTAAATTACTACGGTGCAGAAGTAGGAGAGAAGGCAGCAGGAAACAACACTGGTGCCGAGTGTCTTCTAGAGGGAACAATCAATGTTTTAAATATCAGCCTTTACGCTTGAGCGAACTGGGTTCTCGCTTGGGCGAGCTTGAAATATGTACTACAATATTGCTTTCTCGCTTAAGCATGATGGAGAAGCTTGGGCGAGAGTGATATTTTGGGGTCACGCTTGAGCGTAAGCTTGCTTGCTTGAGCAAATTTTTGACCCTCGCTTGAGCGAATTTAACTCTCGCTTGAGCGAATGGATTATTCAATTAGCATTCTGAAATGACGCTCGGGTTCTTCTTTTTATTTCAATCGGTGCTTTTAATGTCTCGCTCGGTTTGGGCTCTTGGACTCTTTTTAGTCGGATTTGTGAAGTCTCACTCAGATTTTCCAAAACTCGCTCGGCTTTTTCCTTCCAGCTTGAGCGCTCTTTTTCCTGCACCAATAAACAACTAATTTGCCCAGCATTTGTTCACTGATTGTCCAGTATTTGTATGTTGGGTTAATAAAAACTCAATTTCTTAACTAATTAATGTTTTTAATCAGTTTTTTCCATAAATTAAGCACTTTTGAAATAATTAAATAAATTATAAATTATTAGCAATTAATTAAATAATAAGGCTAAACTAATCACTAAACAATGAATTAAGTCAAATAAAAGGCAGAATTAATTAAGTCTTTTCAAGACTTATCAGCTTTGAGAGCAAGACCCTTCTTCTTGGAAGATTTTTCTTCCTCCTCCGCATTCTTCAAGTCCTTGAGCTCTTGTTCTTGTTCTTAAAGCATTCCAAACAATGTAGCTAAAGACATATCATTGATGTTTGGAGATTGCTTGATTGCGGTGACAAGAGATTGCCATTCCCTAGTAAGACTTTTCAACACTTTATGAATAAGCTCTTTGTTAGTGTAAGACTTGCCAAGGGTAATAAGATGATTTATAATTAATATGAACCTCTTTTTCAATTCAAGAATAGTTTTTCTGCAGTTCATCCTAAAACTCTCATATTGACTAGTGAGTGTACTAATTTTTGAATCTTTCACATCACTAGTACCTTCATGAGTGACTTGGAGAGCGTCCCACATTTCTTTGGCCATTTTACAAGTTACAACTCTAAAGAACTTATCCGAACCTAAAGCAAGGGTTATGAGATTTTAGCTTTGTAATTGTATTAGACCTTTTTCTCCTCATCACTAGTCCAATCATCCATTAGTTTTTCTACTTCTTTTCCATCAACAATATGCATAGGTATGAAGGGACCATTTTCAATTGCATTCTAAATTTTCAAATCAATATATTGTACAAAGATTTTCATTCTTTCTTTCCAAAAAGCATAACCTTCACCATTAAAAGCTGGAGGTCTATTTGTAACACCACCCTCAGGAATCATGTTATATGAGATAAAGGCCATCTTGTTCTTTTGAAGCTGTGAAGCTTGATCTACCAAGAGTCAAGCTCTGATACCACTTGTTAGTCAAGTGGCCTCAATACTCAAGAGGGGGGTGAATTGAGTTTTAAAACTTTTGCTTAGAAAGCCTTTAAAATTAATTCCTTTTTCACAAAAGATAGTTATATGCAAGAAGCAACAAGTATAGTGCAAGAAATAAGGTAGAAAGGAAATGCAGAATTCACTTTGGCAATATATCAAACACTTGGTGTGCAAGAACTTAACTTAGCTAAATTAATTAATTTTAAGTAATGTAATCACAACTAAATCAATAAACCAGCCAGATACAATATGTAAATCCAAGAGAGTAAGGAAGAGAAGCTTGCAAACCGATATAACGAGTTCCACCACCCGGTGTACGTCTCGCCTTCAAGCAACCCACTTGAAGGATTTCCACTATTGAAGTTTAGAGATATAAGCTATGAGCAATTACAGCTTCCTAGTGTCCCACACTCAAGAACTCAATCCTCACTAGCACAAGGGTGTAACATCCTGATTTAGAGTTAATTACCGGTTGAGATTTGGTTACTGATTAAGGTTAATTGCAGGTTAGGCTAATGGTTGAATAATACAAAGTGGCCAAGGAAAATGACACATGTACCCCTGATGGTATAAAAAGGGTTCGGTCTCTCTCTTTCACTCATTCATTCGTGTTAAGTTGGAAAGGATTGAGAGAGTTGAGATCTTTTTCCTTTGAGGATACAGAGACATTGTTCTGTTTCTCCTCCCAAGTTCTTCTTCCTCTTCATCGTCTTCTCTCCTTCTTCCTTTTCTCCCACTCGAAGCTGTCAGAGTCTCAGTTAGGAAGTCTGCAGTGTGAAGTGCTTCGGAGTTGTGGAAGTAGTCTACTGTTGTTGAGACGAAACTGCTCGAGGAAGAGGATAGCTTTTTGGTCTTTCCAAAGCTGAGAGCAGAGTCGACGACTGAGTTCGAAGGTTGTCTAGTGGGAAGGAGTGACCGAAAGGAGTGATCGGTCAGCATTATAGCTCAAGGAGCTTCTGAGTCTCTTCATTAGGTAGGGAGTATTTTATATCTCAAATGCATGGTTTATGGACGGGTTCGAGGTGATATTGCCATGTTGGATGCTTATGATTTGAAAAGCGTTGATAGTTGTATTTCGATTGAGTAATAGTTTATGTAATGCCCGGATGTGTGATGACTATGATTTGTGTAATGCATGTCGATTTCCGTCCATGAAATGCATATTCATAATCATGAGAATGCTGAGTGATTGCATGAGATGTATGTGTTAAGGGACTGTTGTCGATCCCCGTGCATGATTTATATGAGATAGCATGAGATGCTTGTTACTGTAAATCTGAATGCCGAGTGCATGTGATGGGGGACTATCTTGTTGAGTTCTGTTGGTGTTTAATACTAATTGCATGAGATGCAGGACTGTAGGGGAAAGGTTGAGTGTATATGATATGTGTCTACCATGGTGATTTCCGTGTGTGGTTTTATATTATGATGCATGGGATGCATGTGTTAATACTGAAATTATTATACCGATTTCGTTTATAACTTAATGATAATATTTTGCATGAGATGCATCGGTAAGAATGCTGGGAGCATTTAGTGTGTGACGCTAGTATTTGAATCGGTAATTATATGCATGAGATGCTACCAAAGACCTTGAGTGGGACTCAAGGCAAGCCGACTGAGTGGGACTCAGGGCTGCCCGTAACACTGCCGTTGACGCTGAGAGTGTTTGTGTTACATGTGAGGGCAAACGGTTTGGTACCAGTAAAACAGCTGGATCAGCTGAGAGCTGAATAAAAGGCTGAGAGCCATGTTGCAACATAAAAAGCTATTAATGAGTAATCGGATCCGACTGAATGAATATGTGCACATTTATAATTGTTACCGAGTGCAATGTGACTTGTATGTATATGTATTAATGTTATTGAGAATAACATGTTTAATATAGCCGAGAGTTAGCTGAGTAGATTCCAACTGAATGATGCTATGTGTGTAATCATATGGAATGGCAGTGTGTATGTTATTGATTGTTGACATATGATATTGCATGGTTGAGAACATGAGGATTAATCTGAGTCAATAACTGTCATTTAATATGTAAAATACTCACCCCTACTGTGGCTATATTTTAGTGGATATTGCTCGGGATGGTGAATGATGGGAGAGCACCAATCCTTGTGGAGTGCAGCTATACAGTGGAAGTGTGCATATATATATATATATATATATATATATATATATATATAATGTGTAAATGGTTTTGATGTAGCCTTGGCCGGCTCTTAAGTATAATGTTTTGTTAAATGTATACGAATTGAACTCTCGGACATGAGAGCATAATTATACATATATATATATATATATATAATGTTATGTGTTAATTTTGTTCAGTGAGTGTTGATGTAGGGAAATGTCCAAGTCATATATATATATATCTATTTTTCGCCAAGCAAATAAGGCTTGCATGATTCCGAGTATAGGAGAGCTAAAGTAATTCTGTGTGTGGCTAAATCAGAGATCCTCTTCCGAATGAAGAAGGGTTAAACTAATTCTGAGTGAGTGATGTTCAGTAAGATTGTTTTCGAGGGAAGGCGAGTCAATGTGTTGTCGAGTGGTATCGAAAGAATAATGTTAAGTCAATAAGTTTCTGAGTGGAATACAGTTGTGAGCCTGTCCCGAGTGATGAAGGCTTAAAACGGTTCCGAGTGAGATATGCTCGGGTGGACTTCTTCCGAGGGAAGAATAGTCATGATGCCCGAGTGAGATATAGCTGGAGAACCTCTTCCGAGGGAAGAAAGGTTTAATACTCCCGAGTTAGAATTGACCGAAGTAAGAACGGTTAAAATGGCTCCGAGTGAATAAGGTTGTATATTCCGAGTGAATAAGGTTGTATATTCTGAGTGAATAAGGTTGTATATTCCGAGTGAAGAGAGGTTAGAGTACTTCCGAGGGAGACTTGGTTAAGGAGATCATTTCCGAGAAATGAAGGGTTAAGGTGTTCTCCGAGTGAGGAAGATTAAAATATGCCAAATGAAGAATGCGCAAGACAATTCCGAGTGAATTGAGGTTGAAAAATACCCGAGTGATGTATGACTGGGGAAAATATTTTCGTGTGAAGGAAAGTTTATAGATTTTGAGTAAAATAACCGAGGGAATCATTTCCGAGTGGAACATGTGTGTGACCTTCCAGAATAAGAATAAGGAACTGTGTATAAACTTCCAAGGGAGGCATGTATGTAGGGATCGTTCCCGAGTGAATGGAGTCCCGATTCTGAGTGATGGATTTACCCGAGTGCATGGACTCGCTTTAGTGAATAAGGGCTCGCTCAAGCGTTATGTTCCGCTGGTTTTGTTTAACCGAAGCTGGGTCTTGCCAGCGTGTGGCATCCTGACCCGGTCTTCTCTTTTCTTGATCGATTTTCTGTTTCCTTGACTTCAATTTATTTTATTTTGCCCCGACAGCTTTGTGGACGTGAAAAAAAAATTTCCCTGGTTGCGGATTTACTCTTATTTAAGTCAGTTTGTTTCAAAGGGCACCCCACTCAATCTCTCAAAGTCTCAATACCCAAAGGTTGAACCCCAACCTTTGTGACCACTCCAAACTAGAGTGAAACTTTGTGTTTGGTGTTTATGTTTACAAGCAAATAACTCTCTCATTAGAGTAGATACACAAATTGAATAGCTCTCAACAAGAGAGGATATACAAATTTAGAACCTAAGTTTCAGAACTTGAAACTACAAAAGAAATAGACTCACTAAGCACGATGTATTCCTTTGATTGATGACTCTTTGTTGTTGTGTGTCTTGTGCTTTAGTTGGAGATCCATTTATAGAGCCTTGGAGAGGACCCATGGAGATTTAGAGCCATTGGATTGCATGGGCACAAAGATGGAAAATGGAGAAATGAGCTGGATCTACACTTTAAAAACATTTCCCCATATTCTGGCACTTAGGTAATTGATTACGCCTCGATCTGTAATCGATTACGCTTCATTGTAATCCATGAATTTAAGTATCCAATAGTTGTGTGATCCATTAGGTCTTTTCCTGTAATCAATTAGTGATTAGACAGAGTCAATGTAATTGATTGGCATACCCTTGTAATCGATTATGCATTGTACCTGATGTATTTAATTCCTGTACGTAGCACTGTAAGCGATTATGTTCATGTTATAATCGATTATGAGTCAAACAGAACCAATGTAATCGATTATCCTAGCCTTGTAATCGATTAGGAAAAATACCTAATACATTATACTATTTATTGCAACATTATAATCGATTATCTTCTTTGTTGTAATCGATTATGTCTCTTCCAGAATCAAGGTAATCGATTATCCCAGTGTTATAATCAATTAGGACGTATACCTGATACAATTATTCAAGGTTTTCATAGCTCTATAATCGATTGGCTTTATCATGTAATTGATTAGCTTATACATAAAACTCAAATATGGTCTTTGATTGATTGCAAGTTCTTTATTTTAATCTTCCCCGAAGTTTATGCACATGTTATTGGCATTTTGAGTCTTCATGAACTTCATTTGTCATGTCATGATTCTTCACTTAGTTTCTTTGTCATTATCAAAATTTAACATACAAGCTATTGTCACCTGAAACAATTTTCAAACACAGTTTGATGTGGTTGAGTCATGGCATGTTTATGTATTCGATTACACATATTTTAAACATGATTTAGCAATCGAAACATAATGACATTGCCCTATCCCTCATATACCTTGATGTTGAATTTTTTCATGAGCTTGTCATCATTCAAATTTTATTTCATCATGCAATGACATGTGATTGTGTTAAAGGTATATGATTGTGGTGTGTCTTAGTAGTGTTTGAGATTGATTTAAGAGATTGGCAAAATGGGTATGTGCCTAAGATATGTTATGAAAACATAAATGTTCCACCACTAATGATATGATATGATGATTTGATAATGAAAAGTAAATGATGTGGTTATATGACACACCTTGTACGATGATGAAACTATGAGGGGACAATTGAATGACAATGTGTTTGTGGTAAATCGACGAATCGGAGATAATGTCGATAATGAATAATGATGGGTGATGTTAATGGTCATTTCCCTTAATGGAAGATGATTGTTGTTATTGATGATTTGTTGAATACCATTGTGTTTGATACAAGTGTAATCTTGTATATGTGGTTTGAATTATATTAAAGAGATGTTGTGAATGCCATACTAGAATGTAAAACAATGGTAATGATCAATGAGATGATAATTCATTAAGAAATCATGTGGTGATGTTGATGAATGTTATTGATGATTATGGTGCCATTGTGAATGTTACAAGTATTGACTTGCATGTATGATATAAGTATGTTAAAATGAAATGCCACACTTAAAACTTGAAAACAATGGCTAAAACCAATAATGATAAAATCCACTAAGAATTGTATGGTGGTGTTGGTGATGATGATGATGATTGATGAGTGGCATGATAGGATGCATAGTGTGAGAATGCATTTGATTTGCATTGCATTGCATCCATGGCATATCATACGCTGTCTATGTGGAATGTTAGGGGTTCCAATAGGCAGGCCCAGTGGGAGGGTGACCCAGTGCACGGGTAAATTATTGTTGTTCCCTAGTGATTCTGGGAATCACGAAGCTATCCATAATTTGGTGACGAGGCACCCTATATGGCGGGCCCAGTGGGCAGGCAGCTCTGTGATGAGCAAGTTACCTCGGTGTCCGACGGGGCACAACTCTCTCGATGTGTGTTCGGGAGGGGCCCGTAGCACTTTTGGCAAGTGAGGCCATGTCGTTTGGTACTAGTAAAATTGGTGATTATGCATGCATTATGAGATATGCGTACATATTATACTACTGCAGTAGGGGCATAGTAGCACACCTATGCTTGACCCATAATTTAGTGTTTATTTCCACAGTCGGATCTACATTTGTTGTTGATAATTCCATTGTACATATGTATTAGCCTAAGAGAATTTGCATATAGCATGGAGATATGCCAAAGGTGTTGTGATATAATGATGATTGATGATGATATATGATGATGATTGAGATTGAGATGTGATGATGATGAGATGGGTGAATGAATACCTAAAAGACAACATGTAAAATATGAATACAAAGAAAAGATATTGTATACGATGATGTTATATATGATGGCCCAATATGATGAAGGGTTTATTTGTGTATGGTTGATGATAATGATGTTGGCCTATTGTGGCATTGAGAAATGATGTGTATATGTGTTGCTTTGCTATGAGTTGATTGATGAATATGTTATATTTATGTGTTGTTGAAATGAGGAATTATGATGGTTATTGATGATTTTAGCAAAGCATACATGATGTTGATATGCATATGCATATGCATATAATCTCAATTGTATTCATATTCATCATTTGAAATGTATAACTCACTCTCCCATGTCTATTTTTAGCATTGATACAGGAATATCATGGCATGAGGATATTTTTAAGGTAAAGCTTTGGTGAAGGTAAATAGTGGAAATGGAATGCCTTGGCCGACAACGATTGTAATTTATTGTATTATGAATAAAATGTACATGATAGTGTTAATAATCATTGATATTGGTGGATGTATTGTAAATGATAATATAAATGGATGATGTATTGATATTTGGGGTATTGGAATTCATACCCATTTGATGAATGAAATGATGTTGGTTATGTAATCATTTTGGGAATGTATAAGTGTTGATGATATATGATTTTGAGGTTGAATCAAATATGATCAATTATGGAATATGGATATTGGATATGTATGTTGCATGACGATTTATATATATATATATATATATATATATATATATATATATATATACACACACACATTTTAGGCAATGCATGTTTATGATTTATGTATAAGATTGGTTCTGGCCTAATAGGCTAGTGTTGTATGCTTGCATGCTTTGCCGAGCCTTTTCTCATATCTTCATATATGGGACTAGGCGTGTGCCCTGTATACATATTCTTCTTCCTCTGTAAACTTTATTATTTTGTATACACTTATGGGCGATTTAATTAGCGATCTAGTTATAAATTAGTAAATCTCACTCTTCGATTTTCTGTGATTCGGATTTTGATGTAATCGTTGAGGTGTTTTGAAATTATTTCAAACGTGAAAAACTTACTCGCATCTTTATTAATTATTTATCTTGATTACATTAGGATTCGGGTCCGGAAAATCGGGGTGTGACAGTATCTTTCTTTTTACTTATTAATTTTTATTATACGTATATTACCTACCGTATGGTATCACCTTTTAATTCTCATTGAATTCTAGTATCTTTAGCACATGTACACATATACTTCAATTCCTTTAATTCATAATTACCTTAGTTAGTCTATTGCTATTTCATAAAACTTTTCTTAAAATTTTCCAAACTTGTTTTTCTAAAATCTCCTTACTCTTTCTTTATCAATCTTTCTTTTAGTCCTTAGTATAAAATTTGTTATCTCTAAATTTTACTTAATAATTCAAAATAATTCATAATATATTTTTCTATGAAAAATAGCTTAAAAGTTATATTTCTTCAATTCTAATATATATATATTACTTAAATCTCATTATTTCTTTAGCACTTTATCAAAACTTATTAAATCTTATTACCATTTCTTTGTAAATTTTCTTTTTAATATTTAGTATAAAATTGTTATCTTTGTCATATTCTACTTAATATATTTTCCTTAGGAAAATGATTTAAAGCTTTTATTCTTTTTATTACTATATATGTATTACTTGAAAAATCATTACTCCTAATTCCTCCTTGGCTATTTATTTCTTTCTACCACAAATTTCCTTTTTAATTTATAAAAACTCATTTGATAATTTTCTCAAAATATTGTTTGTCGTTACTCCAATTCTTTGGTAGGAATGTTAATAGTAAATAATAATAACAATAATAACAACAATAGTAACAATAATAATAATGATAATAGTATAATAATAACAATAATGATAATAATATAATAACAATTTGCAATTTAACAATTTCTTACACAAAAGAATAAGGCGGCAGAGCCGACCATTGTATAGTTAAAGTGAAATTTAAATAAAAGAAAAGAATGATGAGAGCGGCGGCAGAGCCGACCATTATGCTCAATAATATAAATAAATAGAAAACTAATTAAATAAGAGAATGTTGAGAGCGATGACAAAGCTAACCATTATATAGATAAACAGAAATTGAATAAAAGAACAGAAAATTAAGAGTCGCGGCAAAGCCGACCATTATGCTCAATAATAGTAACAATAATAATAGTAATAATAATAATAATAATAATAATAATAATAATAATAATAATAATGGTACCGATAATGATATTTTCTTGATTTTTATTTTCTTAAGTATCGGTGGTTTGGTTAATTGACTTTATAATTGTTATGAATTGTTAGAAATTCGGTACTAACGTTATTGAGGACAATATAACGACATAAGAAATAACTCACACTCCAAAATAATTATTACAAACTTTCAGGCATCAATTAAATTACACAATAAGGGCCACGTGCACGTCCATCCTTATATCCCCATTTATCACATTTTTTGAGATTTACTAATCGGAGTCCAATACTTAATTATATACGCTTAATAACCAGTGACAACTAAAATAGCATAGCATAAAATCGAATCGTTAGATTGCGATGAAACTTGAAGGTGTTATCCCCAAAAATTAAAGGAATAATATAAAGTAATTTAGAATGAAACACTACAAGAATTTCGCATTTTATGGCGGTTATTTAGTGTCGGTTCAATAAAACCACCAGTAATACTTAAATAAAAATTATTTCCCGTCCTTTTCTTCAATCGCCGCTGACTTAGTGAGAAATTACACGAAAATTTGAGGTTCCCCCCTTAAAATAAAAAGAATTAATAAAAGTAATTTTTATTATTATTATTATACATTTTCTTTGAGAAAAAAAAAACTGAACCCCATTCACTCTTCACTCACACCTCCTCGTTTTCTCCTAAACCCTTTCTTCTTCGTTTTCTTGCACGCTGAGTCCCTTTGTTTACTTCCAGCAACACATCCTTCTCTGGTTTGGGTAAGTGATTCCTTTTTTCTCCGTCTCATTCTTTCTCCGGTTTCTCTCTTTGTCTCCCTCATTCTCGTTGTTTCTCTATGACCATTGTAGGCACCGTTTTACTTTGAAAGAGAACACGAAGGGAAGAAGAAAGTGAACAAGAATGAAGAAAAACTCCACTGTGGGCTTTAACTCTCCATCCCTCTTTGTATTCAATCGGTAACCTTTGAATTGATTTTTTATTAAATTTGATAGTTAAAAAGGATTTAATAAAATTTGAATTGGATAGTTAAAAATTGCATGAAGAACGCCTTTACTTCTCTTTTCTCTTTTATAATCATTAAAATTGGATGAATCGTTCTTTTATGTGTGTTAGATGAAGGATGGATGGAGTTATTGATAAGGAATGGAGATTGAGAGTATTGATGACCGTTAGCACGTAAATGGGACATAATGAAATTTGTTATACGAGAAATTGGCATGAACGAAGATTACAGAAAACATTAAACACATAAAATAAAGATATATGTATGTTCAGATGCGATGAGTAATATTAACTTAGGACTGAGAGGTAACAACAATAGAGAGAGTGAGTGCTTCAGTGGAACCAGGTCCACAACCTGATCACTATGTCCCTTAAGTTCTTCATATTTTCCATGTATTTATTTTTTGCATCATTAAAAATTATGAAAAATAGAATGCTATAATCCCAATTTCAATTTCAGAACAGAATAAGTTCATAAATTAGAAATAAGACCAATAATCTTAAGGGAATGTGAAAAATACTACTACTTAATATATTTCTTTGTTGAAATGACTAAGTAGCATGTAAAATTGCAAATATAGGGTGCAATTGATAGGGATGGCTATATATAAGCTTCTTAAGCAAATGTTTCGACCAATTAAGTAACAACACTTTATTTATGACCCTTTTTCTCTCTTTTTATATGAATATGGAAATGGGGGATTACCAGGGACCACTTGCACTACTCATAATTTAATTTCTAGGAATTATCATTAGTTTATTTTTCCAAATCAAAAATGAAAAGAAAAAGAGTTGGCATGGTCGGTGTACATAGTGAGTAACAAAAAATTATTTTCTTAGGTCATGTACTTTGTGATACCAAAATTTATTTTTTGAAACATAAGGTAAACAAGGATGGTCTTTTAAGGTGTAACTGATTTAATAATTGATGTGGTATAGTCTTACGAGGTTTCAGTATAGTAGACATGTTTAACTTAAGTATGAATAGAGAATATTACTACGAAAATTGGCTTCTAAGGCTAGGTAATGCCTTGGGGGCTCTATGTCACAGCCTAATTTTCAATTAAATTTGAATTCGTAATTAAATAGTGAAAAATTAAAGTTTCTCAAAAAAATAAGAAATGAATTTTATAAAATAGGAAATTTTATTTCGGTTACGGGGATATTTTTATTTCGTAAATTGGATTTAAAATGACACTAAACAGAAATAAAACGCGACAATAAAACGTAGAATTATTAAGGAACCCGTTATTAAAAAAAGAAGAGAAAATATCTTTTGTCTCTCGAAAACTCTCTTTGTCTCCTTCCTCTACCGCCTCAAAACCACTATAAATAAGGCCTTCACTTCCCAACTTTCTTCAAAATCAAATACCTCGCTTATCCTATAACCCTTTATCACCTTCTTCAAGCTTCTAAATATTCATTTCCATATCTTAAAACCCTTCAATTTTGCATAATAAGGAATTACTCAAACTTGAAGATTTAAGGAGATACAAGGGATTTTAACATAAGGAAAGCTGAGGAATCTTCAATTGAGGTAAGAAAGAGGAGATAAGATATTAAATACATAGAAATTAAGTTAGAATTGCTTGTTTAATTGATTAATGGTTTAGAAAGCCATATAGTTAAATTTTAATTTATTTTGAATTAAGTTGTGAAGTTAATGTTAATTGATATAGAATATGATATGATATGTTTCTAATGTTGTATGGTGATTTGGAATCAATTGGCATGTTTAATTTGCAATTTAAAGCATTTAAAACAGCAAAACAGAGAGAAACAGAGGTGCTGTTTTTGTTACTGCAGAATCAGACCTTTTAACAGCGGATATTTTCAACAGGTGTTAAAAACTAGAAGCAGTGGCATTTTCGTAAATAAAAATGAGCGGTGACATTTTTGTAAATAAATCAGAACGGTGACATTTTTGTAAATAAATTAGAATGGTGGCATTTTCGTAAATAAGACCAGTGACATTTTCGTAAATATGATTAAAAATTAAAATATTGATTTTTGTATAAAAATCAAAATTATTATTATTATTGGATTTTTATTATCCTAGAGACTTTATCATGAAATAAATAAATATAATTAATTAAATTAAATTCAAAAGTTTATTTAAATATATTTAAAGGAAGAAAACTCTTGTTCTTAAATTATTTTAGTAGTATAATTTTATATTATGGAAAATGTGTTTTCCATATTCTTTAGAAAATGATATTAAATGAATACTATAATATGGAAAATGTGTTTCCATATTCTTTGGATTATGATATAAATATTATGGAAAATGTGTTTCCATATTCTTTGAATTATATAAAGTATGCTTATTTGATTGTTATGATAATTTTATTGTTAAGATTAATTATATAAAGGAATTTGATAATTTAATTTAAATCTATTGCATTCATGCATCATATGTATTGGCCATTCAAAGAATCCGTAAGGGGGATCTTTGAGGGGGTTCGCGGTGGGGGAACACGTTCTGTTGAGCAACAGATCTCTACAGTGGTTTTATACCACGGCCATCTTAAGGGCTGAGCAGTGTGTCCTTAAGGGGGTCCCGCAACACTTGTTATTGATATGATTGTATTGTTATCCAATGTTGGTGTTACATTATGGGGGGTGGCATTTGTTGGATATCTGTAAAAATATTGGTATTAGAAATCACTGCTTATGTTCCCACCAGAATGGATTCATCATGCATTTTTATTCTTATAAAGAATGGAATATATTAACATAAGTATAATACAAAACACTTGTTTGGCATCTACATCGCATAGCATCCTACTTGTGTTTGTGTATGTTCTAATTTAATCTCTATTTATTTGATATTTGATCTCACTCTTTCTATTACTTGTTGCAACCCTTTAGTGTTTAATCAGGAAGATATGTGACAAACTGGATGATGCTTGATATGGATGAATGATGAAGACTTTTGATGTTGATGCTTGCTTGCTTAGCTACTTTAGCTGTATTATGTGTATGCTATGTTTTGGTATTTTATATCTTTATATTTTATAAGATTTGGGTACCTGTTGTAAAATATAATATGTATGGAACTTTGATAATATGTATAATAATAAGAAGTTAATTATGTAAAAGATTACACACTCTGATGTTTTATCAGTAACCTCTAGAATCAGGTTGTGAATCACTTGATAATTACTAGGTGAAAAGTAAGATATCCAAGAAATTTTATATGGTGGTGGTAATGATCTCAAGATTTACAAGTTAGCTCCAGGGTGTTACAACTGAAGTGGTATTAGAGCAATGCTTTATAAAATATAAAGAAAACCTTAGGAAGTAACTAGACATTAACATAAGATAGGTTGAAGTGTGTGAACATTGATTGCTATTTGTTTGAAATTTATGTGCTTATGTGTTATGTGTGCTCTTTGTTTATTTTTATTTAGTATAATAGTTAGTTAGATAGTGAAAAATTGTTAGAACTCTGAGTATATTAGATACTCAATAACTGCATACAGTGGTACCTGTACCTGTAGGATAAGAAATGGCTAGACGACAGAACGATGATGCTATGGCAGCTGCATTCAATCGCTTTGCTGAGATCCTTAAAAGACAGGAACAACAAAGGTTAGCCGAAGGAACCCATGGACTTGACCGTTTCCTAAAAAAGAAACCCACCCAGTTTAAAGGAGACTATAATCCAGAGGTGGCTTACCTGTGGATTAAAGAAATGGAACGTATTTTTCGATCCTTACCTTGTACTGAAGCCCAGAAGGTAGAATATACTACCTATATGATGGTAGGAGAAGCGGAGAATTGGTGGATCTTCGCTCGTGATAGGTTATTGGAAGTAGGTAGACTACTTAATTGGGAAAATTTTAAAGAAAGTTTCCTCGAGAAATATTTCCCTGCTAGTGTCAGGAGCAAAAAGGAATTAGAATTTTTAGAATTAAAGCAAGGGAATATGTCTGTTGGAGAATACACTACCAAATTTGAGGAACTGTCATTATTTTATCCTCCTTTCCAACAGCCAGGCACTGAGGCTTCTAAATATGTCAAATTTGAAAATGGTCTAAGGCCAGAAATTAAAGAAGCCATAGGACATCAGGAGATTAGGAGTTTTCCCACTTTGATCAATAAATGCAGAATCTTTGAAGAGAACCATCAGGCCATAATAAAGCAGGAGAAGAGCAGCAAGCAGTTAAGACCTCAATTAGTGAACTTTAAAGGGAGAGGAACATTTAACCAGAATCAATTTTAAGGTGGATCATCTTCATTATCTGGAGGATGCATGAACCAGCCAATCACATGGAACTTCTATAAATACAGAGAAAATCATAGAACCCATGATTATACGTAGACAGATGTTACCTGTTTCCAATGCAACTAGAAGGGACATATTCATCCCAATTGCCCACAACTTTGCCAAGGTACTAACACTGTGAATGTTAAAACTGAGGACAATAACAATAGAGCTAGCAGAGGAGGAGCCAAAATTCGTGATGGACGTAATGGAAATGGTCATGGAGGACCTAATGTTAGGGGCACATCTGGTCGAGGACGAGAAAATGGTCAACTAGTGAAGAATCAAGACAAATTACCTATAGCTGGCAGAGTATTTGTAATCAGTGGATCAGAGGCATCACAGGTAGATGACTTAGTACAAAGTGAGTGCATTCTTAACAATACCACCTTATTAGTTTTATTTGATTCTGGTACGACACATTCTTTTATAGCTGAAGAATGTGTTAGACGTCTAAATTTACCTGTGAAATCTATGCAATATGACTTTCTTGTCTTTACTCCTACTGGTAACCATCTTAAGACAGCTAACGTGTACGAAGGTTGTTCTATACATATAGGAGGTAGAAATTTTAACGTGAACTTAGTATGCTTACCATTAAAAGACTTGGAAATAATCTTGGGGATGGATTGGCTATTTATTAATCATGCCCTCATGGATTGCCGTAATAAGACAGTGAACTTTCCATCTGACAACATGGAGTGTCAGGAGTATGATGCCTCACAGAACCCTATAGGATATTCCTTGAACAATGAAGCCTAATTATTCATGGTATTTGCACTTACAGAAGGGAAAGTTATTCCTGATGTAAGTAAGATACCAGTAGTCTGTGAATTCCCAGAAGTATTCCCTGAAGTTGTTCCAGGATTACCTCCTGAATGAGAGATAGAATTCTCTATTGACTTAATTCCTAGAGCAGAACCCATTGCTAGAGCACCCTATAGAATGTCTCCAGTAGAACTTATTGAACTAAAGAAGCAAGTTGAGGAGTTATTAGAAAAATAATTCATACGGCCCAACATATCTCCTTGGGGAGCACCTGTACTACTAGTCAAGAAAAAGGATAGCAGTATAAGACTTTGTGTCGATTATCGCCAATTGAACAAAGTCACGGTTAAGAATAAATATCTGTTACCGAGGATCGATGATCTTATTGATCAACTACGAGGGGCTACTATGTTCTCCAAGATAGACCTTAGATCGGGATACCATAAGATTCGTGTGAAGAAAGAAGATATTCCAAAGACAACCTTTAGAACACACTATGGCCATTACGAATATTTAGTTATGCCTTTTGGAGTAACTAATGCTCTAGCCATGTTCATGGACTACATGAACCGGATTTTCCATCCATACCTTGATCAATTTGTCATTGTCTTTATAGATGATATTTTTATCTATTTAAAAACAAGGAGGAGCATGAGAAGCATTTGTACTTAGGAGAAGCGGCTATATGCCAAACTATCCAAAGGTGAGTTTTGGCTTAATGAAGTAAAATTCTTAGGCCATGTGATATCAAAGAATGTAGTATCAGTCAACCCTACGAAGATTGAAACCGTAATAGCTTGGGAGAGGCCGAAGACTGTCACAAAAATCAAGAGTTTCTTAGGACTCGTAGGATACTATCGAAGGTTTATTGAAGGATTCTCCCGAATTGCCCTACCAATGACCCGATTAACCTATAAGAATAAACCTTTCATTTGGACTCCTGAATACGAAGCAAGTTTCCAAGAATTAAAGAAAAGATTAACAACTACACCAGTTCTAGCTTTAACAAACCCCCAAGAAAACTTTAAAGTTTATTGTGATGCTTTAAAGTTGGGACTAGGTTGTGTTTTAATGCAACAAAGAAAAGTAATTGCTTATGCTTCAAGGAAATTACGACCATTCAAACTTAACTACCCTAGTCATGACTTAGAATTAGCGGCCATTTTCTTTGCTTTGAAAAATTGGAGGCACTACTTATATGGTGCAAAGTTTTAAGTTTATAGTGATCATAAGAGTCTCAAATACTTGTTTGACCAAAAAGAATTGAATATGAGACAACGTCGATGGATGGAATTTCTCAAGGATTATGACTTTGAGTTGAAGTACCATTCAAGGAAAGCTAACATAGTAGCTAATGCCCTTAGTAGGAAAGCTGTTCATATGGCAGCTTTAATGATAAAAGAATTAGAAATGATTGAACAATTTAGAGATTTAAACATAGCAGTTGAGGAGAAATCTCCAATAAATATGATTGTCGGAGTTCTAAAAATCACTAATGATTTTCTGAAGATGGTTTGTGAAAAACAAAGATTGGATGCATGTCTTCAAAGGATGATTGAGACACAACACAATGGGAAAGATATGGTATTACAAGAAGGCTCAGATGGAGTCTGAAGGATGAAAGGAAGAATATATGTCCCAGAGGATACAGAATTAAAGAAAATGATTCTAGATGAAGCTCACAAAAGTATGCTCAATATTCATCCTGGATCTACGAAGATGTATCAAGACTTAAGAAAGGATTTCTGGTGGAAGAGGATGAAAAAAGAGATAGCTGAATATGTTTTATCCTACTTAATATGTTAGAAAAGTAAGGTTGAACATCAAAAACCATCTGGTGAATTACAACCACTAGAAATACCAGTATGGAAATGGGATCACACTGCCATGGACTTTGTGTCAGGCTTACCTAGAACATAAAGAGGCAATGATGCTATCTGGGTGATAGTCGACAGATTAACAAAATCAGCCCATTTTCTTCCAATCAACATGAAGCATTCACTTGAGAAATTGGCTCAAGTATATATAAAAGAGATAGTAAGATTACATGGAGTACCGTCAAGTATAGTGTCTGATAGAGATCCTAGATTTACTTCCCAATTCTGGGGAAGTTTGTATAAATAGCTTGGTACTAAGCTGAAGTTAAGCTCTGCTTATCATCCATAGACTGATGGACAGTCAGAAGGGACAATCCAAAGTCTGGAAGATTTATTGAGAGCATGTGTGTTAGAACATGGTGGAAGTTAGGAACATTACCTCCCACTAATCGAATTCACATATAGTAATAGTTATCACTCAAGCATTGGGATGACACCATATGAAGCATTGTACGGTAGAAAGTGCAGAACACCAATCTGTTGGTTAGAGACAGGTGAGAATATGACTCTTGGACCAAAAATTGTCCAGGAAACGACATAGTAGATTCAGATGATTAGAGAAATAATGAAAGTTATGCAGGATAGGCAAAAGTCATATTATAATCAAGGGAGAAAGTCATTAAAGTTCCAAGTTGGGGTTTATGTATTCTTGAAAATATCGCCTAACAAAGGAGTAGGAAGAGCATTGAAAAGCAAGAAGCTTACTCCAAGGTATATAGGACGTTATGAAATCCTAAAAAGAATTCATAAAGTGGCATATCATATCGCATTGCCACCTCACCTTTCCAATCTTCATAATGTGTTTCATGTCTTGCAATTACGGAAGTATGTACCTGATCCAGATCATGTGATCGAAAATGATGACATAGAAGTTAAGGCAAACCTCACAATTCCAGTAACACCAGAGAAGATAGTGGACAGAGATGTCAAGCAACTAAGAGGCAGGAGATCTCATTGGTGAAAGTAGCTTGGCAACAAGAAGATGAAATAACCATGACTTGGGAATGAGAAGACGAGATGAGAAGTTAATACCTTGAGCAATTCTAGCCAGGTACGTTTAAATTTCGAGAATGAAATTTTTATAACAGGGGGAGAGTGTCATAGCCCAATTTTTAATTAAATTTGAATCGGTGATTAAATAGTGAAAAATTAAAGTTTCTCAGAAAAATAAGAAATGAATTTTAGAAATTAGGAAATTTTATTTCGGTTATAGGGATATTTTTATTTCATAAATCGGATTTAAAATAAGACTAAACGGAAATAAAACGCGACAATAAAACGTAGAATTATTAAGGAACTCATTATTTAAAAAAGATAAAAGAGAAAATATCTTCTATCTCTTGAAAACTCTCTGTGTCTCCTTCTTCCTCCATCGCCTCAAAACCACTATAAATAAGGCCTTCACTTCCCAAATTTCTTCAAAATCAAATACCTCGATAATCCTATAACCCTTTATCACCTTCTTCAAGCTTCTAAATATCCATTTCCATATCTTAAAACCCTTTAATTTTGCATAATAAGGAATTACTCAAACTTGAAGATTTGAGGAAATACAAGGGATTTTAAGACAAGGAAAGCTGAGGAATCTTCAGTTGAGGTAAAAAAGAGGAGATAGGATATTAAATACATAAAAATTAAATTAGAATTGCTTGTTTAATTGATTAATCGTTTAGAAACCCATATAGTTAAATTTTAATTTATTTTGAATTAAGTTGTGAAATTGATGTTAATTGATATAGAATATGATATGTTTCTAATGTTGTATGATGATTTGGAATCAATTGGTATTTTTAATTTGTAATTTAAAGCATTTAAAACAGCAAAACAGAGAGAAACAGATGTGTTGTTTTCGTTTATGTAGAATCAGACCTTTTAACAGCAGATATTTTCCACCAATGTTAAAAACAGGAAGCGGTGGCATTTTTGTAAATAAAAATGAGCGGTGACATTTTTTAAATAAATTAGAACGGTGGTATTTTTGTAAATAAATTAGAACGGTGGCATTTTCGTAAATAAGACCAGTGGCATTTTTCATAAATATGATTAAAAACTTAAAATAATGATTTTTTAAAAAAAATCAGAATTATTATTATTATTGGATTTTTATTATCCTAGAAACTTTATCTTGAAATAAATAAATATAATTAATTAAATTAAATTCAAAAGTTTATTTAAACATATTTAAAAGAAGAAAACTCTTGTTTTTAAATTATTTTAGTAGTATAATTTTATATTATGGAAAATGTGTTTTCCATATTCTTTGGAGAATGATATTAAATAAATACTATAATATGGAAAATGTGTCTCCGTATTCTTTAGATTATGATATAAATATTATGGAAAATGTGTTTCCATATTCTTTGAATTATATAAAGTATGCTTATTTGATTGTTATGATAATTTTATTGTTAAGATTAATTATATAAAGTAATTCAATAATTTAATTTAGATCTATTGCATTCATGCATTATATGCATTGGCCGTTCAAAGAATCCATAGGGGGGTTCTTTGAGGGGGTTCCCGGTGGGGAACACGCTCTGTTGAGAAACAGACCTCTCATGTGGTTTTATACCAGCTGTCTTAAGGGCTGAGTAGTGTGTCCTTAAGGGGGTCCCGCAACACTTGTTATTGATATGATTATATTGTTATCTGATGTTGGTGTTGCATTATGGGGCGCGGTATCAGTTGAATATTCGTAAAAATATTGGTATTGGAAATCATTGCTTATGTTTCCACCAGAATGGATCCATCATGCATTTTCATTCTTATAAAGAATGGAATATATTAACATAAGTATAATACAAAATACTTGTTTGGCATCTGCATCGTATAGCATCCTACTTGTGTTTGTGTATAATCTAATTTAATTTCTATTTATTTGATATTTTATCTCACTCTTTCTATTACTTGTGGTAACCCTTTAGTGTTTAATCAGGAAGATATGTGACAATCTGGATGATGCTTGATATGGATAAACAATTAAGACTTTTGATGCTGATGCTTGCTTGCGTAGCTACTTTAGCTGTATTATGTGTATGCTATGTTTTGGTGTTTTATATCTTTATATTTTATAAGATCTGGGTACCTGTTGTAAAATATAATATGTATGGAACTCTGATAATATGTATAATAATAAGAAGTTAATTATGTAAAAGATTACGCACTTTGATATTTTATTAGTAACCTCTAGAGTTAGGTTATGAATCACTTGATAATTACCAGGCGAAAAGTAAGATATCCAAGAAATTTTATATGGTGGCGGTAATTATCTCGGGATTTACAAGTTGGCTCCAGGGTGTTACACTCTATACCACTCAAATGTGTGTTATTGAAATGGTTACAATAAGATAAAATGGAGAAAAAATGAAGCCTAAGGCATAAAATGTTAGGAAATCCCTAAGCATGAGCAGCGGAAAAATAAAAGGGATTCCATAGGATTTGCAAGGTTCCGTGTTTCAAAGCATAAAAACAATTTCGAAATTCATTTTGGATTACCTCTTGAAGAACTCCGAAGCAGTCGTAGCCTCGTCCTTTAGGAGTCCACACGAGCACTCCCACCAGAATCGCAACACTTGCCAACTACTAGTTTGACGGCGTGTAGCTCTTGCAACTTTTGCGAATTTGTGTCTCACTTGAGTCAACCGCCTATGAGCATCTTATGCTCTATTTATAGGCTTAGGTTTGACCTAATTTGTTCTCTCTAAAAGTGGGCTCCTTACTCATTCCAAATGAGTTAGGCCCAATAGTTTTATTTTAGTCCAACTAAAATAAGACAACATTTTCTGATGGGCTTACTTTATGTGTGTGACCCTATAGGTAAAATACCCGGTCATATTAATAATAAACTATTTTATTATTAATATAAAATAAGAGCGGCATCTAGCAATGCATCATTATGTCCGAATATTATCAACATAACCTATAAGTGATAATTATTTAATATGTTTATTCCTTTTGTCACGATATCCTAATTGGGCCCAAGGCATGGTCGCGTCATCCTTGTACGGCCCAATTTATTTTACTTGATACCGGAGTAGACTGGATCTGAATAAATATCTAATATTTATTCTTTCTAGCATGGCCATGCGTTTTCTTAGTCTTACTCCATCAAGTGGCCTATGGATATCAGTCCTGTCACATAGGAGAGACAAATCTCATCTACATCACTCACATCCCTCTGCATAATTTGTTCATTGCCTAATCACAACCTTTATAGTCCTCTTGTTATAGAAGACGTTTAATTGTATTAAAACAATAAACTCCTCATGTAGGAATCGTAGTGACTTCAGGTCGAAGGACTACATATACCATTATCACATTGAGAATCGTTTATGACAATCATGTAACGATCCATGCAACGTTCTCATGGTGGGTCTGTCCAATACATCATTACTCTTAATGTGTACCTGTGTGAAGACTCGATATCATCTATATCTATGATTTGTGAGATCAGGTCATCAGTACACTCACACACTAGTCTCAGTGTCATGTAAATACTTGACTAGGGACATTTTAGGAATAATTTTTATATGACCTATTACTCCAAGGATAAATATGTTTTAAAACAATTTTAAACTGAAATATTTATTCTATTGATAAGTAGAAAAATGATACAAATGAAGAAGCATAAAAGCTCATAGTGCATACACCAACATAAAATAACCCGAGTCTATGTTTTATGGCATGTCCAAGGACTGGACCTCGGATAACCAAAACTCATACTTAGAAAACTTCACATACAACTCTTTCTAGTGAAGAATATTCAGAATAAGACAAAGATGTTCTTCTTCTTCTTGGCTCTTGGAATAGACAAGAATGTCATCGATAAACACCACCACAAATCGATCAAGATATTCATGGAAAATGCGATTCATATAATCCATGAAAATCGTACGAGCATTCGTCACATCGAAAGGCATCACTACATATTCATAGTGGCCATAGTGGGCGCGAAAAGCAGTTTTTGGAATATCTTCGATATTCACCCTGATTTGGTGATATCCGGAACACAGATCGATTTTTGAAAACACCATGGCATCATTCAACTGATCCAAAAGATCATCAATGCAAGGTAAGGGATACTAATTTTTAATAGTCAACTTGTTGAGTTGTCAATAATCCACACATAACCTCACACTTCCATCATTCTTTTTCACTAATAGTACCGGTATGCCCCAAGGAGATACACTTGGGCGAATAAACTCTTGTTCTAGTAATTCCTCAATTTACTTTTTCAACTCGATAACTCCATAGGAGACATCCGATAAGGAGCTCGGGAAACAGGTTCCACTCCCGGAACAAGATCAATGGAGAACTCTACCTCTTGTGGGGGAGGCAAACCAGGTACTTCATCAGGAAAAACGTCCGAAAATTTAGATACAATAGGAATCTCACAAGTTTGAACATTATTATCCCCATTCACCATGCATAGCATAACAAGAAGTTGGGATATACCTTGCACACTAAAGCGCTCGGCATCCAACGAAGGAAAGACGATACTCCAATTTTGACAATCTACCAAGACCTTGTTGGCAGGCAACCAATCCATCCCCAGAATAACTTTTAGGTCCTTTATTGGTAAACAGATGAGAGATACGACAAATCTTTTATCCTCAAAAGCCAACTCAATGTCATCATATCGAGTAACTGTTCATAAATAAGTACCGGTTGATATGGACACCATTATGGAACCATTCATCATACTCACTGACAACTTCAGTCGCCTCACACATTCTTCCAAAATGGTGTGCACATCATACTCACTGACAACTTCAGTCGCCTCACTGACACCATTATGGAACCATTCATCATACTCACTAACAATCTAGTAAGACCTTGTTGGCAGACAACCAATCCACTTTAGCACTTACTTTAGACCGAATTGCCAGCTAGTGCAACTTCCTCACCGGTCACGGCGAAGGCCCTTCTAGCAGTTAGTTCGTTAGCCATATTATTGTGACCGTTCCGGCCACCATTACCATTTCCATTTCCACGGCCATTTCCATTACCGCCACCGTTGCCATTTTCGTTACCATTACGACCACCATTGCGGCCCCCATTACCATTTACATGACCACAGCCTCTAAAAGCACCACAGCCTCCATGGTTTGCTTCATTGCGCACTAGCATATCGGTTGCAATCAAGGGACAATCGGGGTGAATATGCCCCAGTTGGTTGCACCAATAAAATATCCTCATGGTTGCACTCACGAGCCAAATGGTTTCCACCACACCGGAAATTGCATCATGCCTTCCACCACCTCATCCACCTCTAAGTGAAGAGGCACCACATATGTATACGATATAACAGAGTATACAAGGGAAATAAAGCATGTAAACAGGGCATACACCTAGTCCCTAATATGAGGATATGGAAAAAGGCCTCTAAATTTAGGAAGAAACTGAAGAAATCAAAAATTGATCAATTCGCGTAAGCGAAGTATAACTCGCTTAAGCGAAATCATTCGAATTCACTTGAGCGTGTCAGAATTCGCCTGAGCGAAATACTCAGCATAATCAGACCCAACTATTTTGCTTGAGCGGGCCATATCTGCTTGAGCGAAATTCAACCAGTGTCCATAACCCATTTAATTCGCTCGAGCAAAATATCTTCGCTTGGGAGAAATCAGTCCAGTGACCAATTTCGAATAATTCACTCAAGCAGGATACATTCCGCTTGGCAAAAATTGTCCAGAACCATTTCCAACCTAATTTGCTCAAGCGGAACTTTGTTCGCTTGAGCCCGCTTGAGCGAAAATAAGACAGAACCATTTTCACAAGAATTCGCTCAAGCAAAGTGATTCGAAGTAATTCGCTCAAGCGAAGTCATACCCGCTTGAGCGAAATTAGGCCAAAAACCACATATCTGATGCATGACAAATTCGCTTGAGCGACATCCATCTCGCTTAAGTGAATTTATCAGCATATGCATGGAAACTTAATTAATTCCAACATCAAGGGATGACAAAACATATTATACACGGAATTGGCCTAATTTATCATTTCATAAATATTTAAGCATCTAATTAGGACCTGCTCCAACAAGTCCCGCCTTAATTTTTTTGGTTCTAGATCATCATATACGGAAATGTCATTTTAGGCACATTTTGCCCTAACTAACCATGCCAAATTTCCAGTTAAGCCTATTTGGCCACAACCACTTATGCACACACATCATACACAAGTATTATGAGTTGTGGGCGCACTCTACAAGAGGCATTAGTTACCCTATGGAAAAATGGCCTATCCACTTCCCAATTATGCATAATTTAAGGCATACTATCATTTTTTACACTAACAATCATGTTATTACATGTTTCATTTTTATCATCAATCAACTTAAATCATTCATGCATAACATAGCTTAAAGTCAAATATTACATTGTCTCAATTCATTGTAAAGGTCATGCAAGGAAATTAGCTTAAAGTCAAAAACTTGATAAGGCCGGCAAGCGCACGGGTTATGTCATGCAATATAACAGATTATCATCTCTTTGGGGACTGTTTCCAAGTACCAGTATATTGAAATTTAATTATCAAGATAAACAATTTTGAAGTTTTCAAACACACTCTATTTAAAACAAAACAAGATAAATAGTAAAAAATAAAAAATAAATTTTTTTACCCCAGTATAAAATTTTTACCTCAGTAAATATTTTTTACCTTACAGTAAAAAATATTTACCTCAACTAACAGTAAATAATTTTTACCCTACAGTAAAAATTATTTACCTCATAGTAAAAATTATTTACCTCATAGTAAAAATTATTTACCTTACAGTAAAAAATATTTTTTACCTTATAATATAAAAATATTTTTTACCTTATAGTAAAAAATTATATACCGTATGATAAGAAATATTAACCTTGGGTTAAAAACAGAGTTGAGAGTATCTTGGGATTTCGGGGGGTTTTAAGATGTTATTTTATGTTAACAGTTTTAACTTTTAGTTAACAAGAATCAAATCAAGTTTTCCAAGGCAGATTTTCCTTCAATTAATTAATATGTTCCGGTCAAAACTCTATTAATGTACCTATCGTACAAAGAACCGCATTCAATCCTTAAGAAAGGCCCATTATCATTTTGTGAAAATCCCTTTTTAATTCCTTAAAATAATTTTAATTACTTTCCCGAATTTTTACCGAGGTCACAAAAAGTATTTCAAAATCTTAGGATTAATTCGAAAGCTTTCCAGTAATTAGTGAATCGGTCAATCCTACCAATTACTTAAACTTACTAATATACCCATAAGTATATAGTTTTATCGCTTAGATTCTTGGTCAGAATTACTAAAAGCATTGAGTAAAATTCGAATTAATTGGAAAACAAAAATTTATTAACTTAAAAGTCAAAACAACATTAACACAAAATATTATCACACCCCCGTTATCCCAAGATAAAAATTTAGTTATCCATGAAGTAACTCAAATTCATACACATAGTGAAAGAATAACAAAGCATACAACACATGATACAGTAAAAGAAAGATCTACGAGATTCTCCAAAAAGCCCGAAAGTAATTCCATCACTGTTTTTCCCGTTGTAATTTCTGTCGTTTCCCATTGTTTTCTAAACGTAAAAATTCAGATTTGTGCCTCTAAACTCAAGAGCTTCCCAAGAGGTTTCTTGGTATGCAAATTGGTGTGTCTAAACTCTTGAATTAAGGCCTATTTATAGTGTTTAGAAAGCAAAAATTCTACATAAAAAATTCAGCATTATGAAAGCTTAATTAATCATGCAAAATTATAGCATAATGGTCCACTTTATTAAGCACTTTCATGTTGGCGTTTGGGATGTCCTCATGGCTGAATTTGCACACTTTAAATGCATCAAATGGAGTTCCATTTCCAACAGTATATCACTGTGACATTGCTTGCATAATGGAGAATGATTACTGAATTTTTTAAGCCAAAATTGTTGCATTTGGAGTGCCTAAATTGTGACGTTGCTTTGCCATTTTGGAGACTTTGTTGTCATGCAAATAATGGTGGGACACCTTCTTGAAATCATCGAGAACATAATTCATTTTGTGGACCATGGTGCCTTGAATAAAAAATGCAAACTCCTTGCCTTTTAAATGTCAAAACCGTGTAGCATTTTGCTTATTTGACGGAATTTGTTGTTTTGAAACTATTTGGTAGGACATAGTCTTGAAATCATGAGGAAAAATTCAGCACTCGTAGACCATGGCAAAATAAATAAATGAAGCAAATTCCATTCCTTTAAGAAGCCAAAAACGTGAATGCATTTGCCAATTTTGAAGAATATGTTGTCATGAATCCTTTTGGCATAAAACTTCAAGAAACTTGGTATTCTTCTCCTTACATTTACGTGAACTCATTGGTGTCTTTCTTTCTTGCATATTAAATTTTACAAATGGAATTTTCAAAGCTTACATAATAAAAAATTTGGTAAATCTTTCAAACTTTGAAGTTAATGTAAAAATGGTTTTAAAATTGCTTTCCAAATTTGTAAAAAATTAATAACATGAAATCATTTTCAAAATCTTAATTTTTGGCATCCATTTTTCCTTGCATGTATTTGCACCAAGAATATGTCCTCAAGAGTGTCATTGGTATCAATTCCTGCAAAATAAAAATACCCAAGCAAAATATAGTGGAAAGAAAACATAAATCATGAAAATTGGGAAAATACAGTGTAAAATGATATAAAATTCTAAATGAATTAAATCTTATTTATTGTGTTCTAAAACACTTATCACCTCTACAAGAGGCATTAGTTACTTTATGGAAAAATGGCCTATCCACTTCCCAATTATACATAATTTAAGGCATACTATTATCTTTTACACTAGCAATCATGCTATTACATGTTTCATTTTTATCATCAATCAACTTAAATCATTCGTGCATAACATAGCTTAAAGTCAAATATTACATTGTCTCCATTCATTGTAAAGGTCATACAAGGAAATTAGCCATCAACCGTTAGGGTCTAATTTCATCCATGACCCCCAAAACCCAAAACCAAATTATATATATATAAGTATACACACATACATATGCTATACAAAATTTTACCACTGACCAGGGCTTACAAGTGTTTCCTCCATATTTACCTTCTCTACACAAAAGCTTCACCTCTAAAAGCATAAGTTTCTAAGAAAACCTACATCAACCTTTAAAAATGGCTACTAGGAGGTGAGCAACATATACCAAATGAATAAAAATCATGCATTATGATACTACATACTTACATGTATTTGAACAACATTTCATAATCAGGTTATATATTTATCATACATCCAGTTAGGTTAGTTTCACGAATCATCCATTCACTCTCAATACTTCATCACCACTAAGGGTTATCAATACTCGGCATATCCTTGGCAATATGTAAATGCTCTTAAAGCTAATGCATATGCACAAATAAGTCAATAACAAATGCGGATCCGACTATGGGGAACCATCATACATTATGTGGGCTAAGCATAGGTGTGCTACTATGCCCCTACTGCAGTAGTAAATGTGTACACTTATCTCATTATTTGCATGTATAACAACATCTTTCACTAGTATCAAACTATTATCGCCCCTTTGTAGCACTAGTCACCCCGTGACAAGCGGATTCAACATCATGGCCATAATTTTCCATAAGTGCTACGGGCCCCTCCCGAACACACATAGAGCACTACAACAAAAAATGTAAAAGGAAGCGCTAGTGTTGTCTGCGGTTGGGCAGAACCGCAGACATTGATGCACAAGGAGGAGTATTGTATGCGGTTAATTCAACAAACGCAGAGAATACTATTGTCTGCGGTTAGGTGTTACAACCGCAGACTATAGTTCATTTATTTCACTCCGCGCGCGCGTTTCTTTTATTCCGTGAAAGGACATAAGTTTCACTTTATCTTTCCACTGCTCCATCCGTGTGTAACTTTTGCTTTTCTATTGACTGACTTTTCCAACATTCTTTAGGCTTCTAGAATGTAATATTTTCTTTCCAACGTTTCCACTTCTGCTCATGCGTGTTGCTCCATACTCTTGTGGTCCACCCTCTGTTGTGCCTTTTGTGTTGCTGTTGGTGGTCCATCTCTTTTGTGCTGTTGCTGTTGGTGGTCCATCTCTTTTGTGCTGTTGCTGTTGGAGTGTACTCCTCTCCTTTTGTTCAAGGTGAGTTTCTTATTTTTTTTGAATATCTTTCTTTATTTTGGGTTTTCTCTGTTACAAAATGTTGAAATTTGTTTTTTTGTAAATATATGTTTCTTATCTTTTTGTTAAATATTTAGCATGTAGATGTCTTAGACAAATGAACAACGTGCTGCTTGATGATGAACCAGTTATAAAAAAATATAGTAAAAACAAAAATATTTAATGATTAACTTATTTATTCTTTATTATCTATTCCAAATTACTATAGGAAACCCACTGTGTACAATATTTATTTCTTTTTGGGCTTTATCAACTCCCTACACGGTTTTAGCCCAAGTTCTACTCCCTCAATAAATGTTTTCAATTGTCTTGACGTGGACATAACTCCTGATAAGCAATATTAAATCCATATATTGTTACTAGATCACTCAATGGCTTGTTATTTAGAAACATACAAACATCTTTGTTTTTATACAAGTCCAAATTCTAAAAAACCATAGAAAGGAACCGTCATGTACATATCCAATGACAAAGTTGACCATAGAACATATACTTTGATTGAATAATACCTCAAGTTAGTTTTTTAAAAAATATATAAATATTTAATCAATTTAATTCTTGTTAAATATTTAATCAATTTAATTATTTGGTGCCTTGTACAACATGTCTTTAACTCTACGGCTTTGGTAATACTTATCTAATGGTTTCTTTTTATAATATTCAATAATAGAAAATCATGCAAGGGTATATATAATATTCAATAAAAAAACAATATGGAAGTACAACATATGGCGTTAACAATATGGTGCCTTTAACTCTACGTACAACATATGGTACCTTTGTATATTATATATTATGATATTGTATTGATATTTACCTTGGTGATAGTTATCATCACTTGTATTCATTGCATTGTGTAACACCCTAGTTTAATAAATAATTAAGAACCAATACGGGGAAAATTTTTTTTTCCAAAATTAAGTAACCAACGACTATAAGGCAACCGGATAACACAAAGGGCGGAGTGCAAGGAAGAACAAGGGAAATGAGAGATTATCCACACGCATAAGGCAACAACAGAAGGCTAAGACTGGAACCGGCTCATTGGGTTTATCGTAACACACCAACACCTGGGCGGATTACGCAACGCCAGCGTCTGGGCGGATTACGCGACACCGAGGTCTGATACCGCCTAGGCGGAGTATGGTAATGCAGCAGCGGATGGAGGGGATTTCACAAGGAAAGCTTTCCCTCGAGTAACACTGGTCACTCAATAGGAGGAAATAGATAAGGGGGAGATATTAATACATTCACACGCGCAGCACTCGTAGAAGGGCGGAGTTCGAATCATCCTACCTGGCTAGGCGGGGTATGTTTGTCCTGGGCGGACTCCAGGGCGAGGTGACCCGCTCAACCGCTGTCTCACACCGCCTAAACGATATATGACAATGCAACATCAGACGTGAAACTCTTCAAGTAAACCTTACGTTAGCGTCTATTTGTTCCTACGGACTGACCCTTTTTCAGAGAACGCTGGGCGTTCAGCTTCGGAGGGCAGGCAAGGGAAGAAAAAGGGAGATGTTCATATGCAGGAGTAATTTATGGAGGAAGGGGGGCCAGAACCTATTCCGCCCAACTCAGCTATTTGTGACAACGCCTGGGCGGACTCAACCACAACGCCCAAATCAGGGGTCAACACCGGTGTCTGGATTGCATTAGCATCACGACGGAGAGGAAACGTAATTGAACGGTGTCCCATTCTAACAACTACTCGCTCCAGCGCGAGTCCTCATGACTAAGATAACTGGCTCGCTCAGACGAGGTCCGACGCCGCCTGAGCGAAGCATAATAGTGCAACCACGGAAGGAGGAAGTAATTACACCGCCGTCCAGTTCAGCAAGGCACAACAACGCCTGGACGGACTACATCACAACGCCCACTCACTCAGGCGATGTCCAACACCGCCCAGTGAGACATGATAATGCGACAACGGAGGAGGGAGGTACATAGGCGGGGTCTCACGTTGATATCTGCTTGCTTCAGCATGGTTCCACGTACTTGGGCGAACCGTCCTAGCCACTTGGGCGAGGTATGACACCGCCTAAGCGAGGTCAGCACAACGCCCCTCCAACACAAACACAAGGTAATTCTCCATCGGATATGGACAAGGTTCATCCAAGGTATTTTACTGTTCATCGAGGTATCATCATTCGAACAAGAAGGCATAGCCATATGCAGTTCCGCTCAGAGTTGGCTCCCCAACTACGTCCACTCGTATACAACATATTGTACGTACAGAATCATGCACTCAGAATACGTCATTCATTCCTCTGTTATCAACATAATACCTGTATATATATATGAACATGCACTCGGTTTACAATGACACAATTACCTATACGCATATATATATATATATATTCATGTTCATTACACCACACTGTTATTACGAGCCGGCCAAGGCTACAACTGACGAACATGACTCATACAAAATAAACACTTGCGGGCGGAGTACCCTTCACTTGGACCTGAGACCTTATCATCACTTCAGAATCCAACTTGCATACTTACTGAAAAATGGTGCAGGGGTGAGCATCTTAAATTTTAAATGACAGATACCGACTCAGGGTGCCTCACAATTATACGACAATACATATATATACACACAATTATACAGGGCAACAGTTATAGTCAGAGTAGCATCAGTCAACAACATTAACATACGATAATCAATGACTTAATAACAATACCCATGGATCAGAACGCATATGTCAAATATTTCTCAATCAGAATTCAACAATTTTTACTCGGCTACACACCTAACATTTCAATAACACTGATATATATATATTCTCATGAAACAGGATTCACTTAGCATCCAAGGCAGGTCCGCACGGAGTAATGCACTCGGACATACACATTCATATCTCACTAACACTTCGCACGCGCAACCAATTCCAACATTGTCAACAGTTAATAAACACATATTATTTCACTCGGTTCCGCATTCGTGTGTATCGGTTTAGACGTTGCAACATAGGCTCTCAGCCTTTTTACACATAGCTCTCAGCTATCAAATCAGCTCTCAGCTGATTAGCCATTTTACAGGTACCCAACCGTTTGCCCACAGGTGACACCAGCGCTCTCAGCGCCAACGGAGGTGTTCACAGGCAGCCCGAGTCCCACTCAAGGGCTACCTTGAGTCCCACTCAAGGATTTTATAGCGTCCCATGCTTTAAAAACCGATGGTAGTGTCCCACACTACGTGCTCTCAGCACAAACGCATCCCATGCGCCACACGCGGATTCATCACACACACACAGAGTTCATATACACGGCCATACATGCATCTCATGCAATCGGCATCATACATCATCAGCATTCAAATGGCAAATGCATCTCATGCAATCAATGCTGGACATTAACAGTACTTCACACACAGCATTTAACTCATGCACACATCCTCTTATTCAATCACACATCTTTCACATGTAGTCGGTAATACATATCATCAGGACTCGGCCTGTTAATTCAACACACACAGTTCCCATGTGAGCATTTTCATCAACTTCAAGTTAACATGCATTCGGTTCACAGCAGCATCAAGACTTAATCAGCGCAGGTATTTATACGAAGAATGACAGGCTCATGCAAGCATTCCAATCAATCATGATACAATATGCAATCAGTATATGACAGTACCAGAACTTAATCAACACATGCATTCCTATGAACATGCACAGATTCAATAAAGCATTCTCATCAACACAACACGACACACAACCAGAGCAAGGATATAGCAAGCATCAGTACTTGGAACCTGTTCATAACCCATTCATTTAAGATAGAAGATACTCCCCCTACCTGGGCTGAAGCTCTCAGTCGGTCAACGTGACATTCAATTCCAGAGGAACACTGAATCACCCTTAACATCTGCATACAAGAGCAGGGGAGGCCCAAGACGTCCCACTCTCGGCTCGCTCCCTAGAAGGGCTCCATCGCAATGCTGTGAACACTCCAACCCCCTTGAAGCTCCTCGCAGTGCAGATCTCCACTGGGGCTTGGCAGTTTCGAGCAAGAAGAGGAAGTCGACGAAGGTATGAAGGAACAAGGAAGGAGGCGGGTTGCATGCAGAGGGAATGCACACCCTCACCCTCACTGGCTCGTCGAGTAAGGAAGGAGGACTTCCGACCTTCTGCCACCACTGTCTCGAGCTCACGGGAACAGCGAGTAGAAAAGGAGAAGAGGAGAAGGAGAGTGAAGAAGAGAAGAAGAGAAATCTGAAGGAAATACATCACTTTAATGACCCAAGGCACATATATGTAAAGGCATGCGCGTGCGCGAGGAAGAGGAGAGTGGGGTGGGAAATCGTGGACGGACTCACCAATCGCAAACAGCCACCCCTTACCAATTAAGCTTATTTAATTTGTCACTATTTCTCAAATTAAACCGAATATAATTAACAAATGATTTTCTACTTCTGGAATTACTATTTTAGCAATTTAGATTCATTCGGTAAATAATTATTAAATCGGGATATTACAGTTCTCCCCCTCTCAAAAGAATTTCGTCCTCGAAATTCAATCGGTAACTTACCACAAATGCCTAACTCAGAAGATTGCTGTTTACTTACCACGCGGCTGTGTTTCCACAAGCAGTCACCGACTGAACCACAATTTTCACTCGGAGAAGATTTACCACCCAAGCGGTTTACTGACCGCACCAAAATTTTCAGTCATTAAAACAAAAAGGTCAGGCCCTACTTGATTACAACTTCATTAGAGGATTTAATATATTTGGGAGTTTAAGTTAAAACGTACAAATTATTCCATTTTAACTCAGCCAATCCATTACAAGCAGGGGCACTTCCTAATTTCTTGGCCGCTCGGCCCTGTGCTCTCAACACCGACTGGTGTATTTACACCCTCGGTTTCCCAGACTCAAATGAGTCATTCGGTACAACTACAACTCACACAGGGTACAAACCCAAAATTGTATCACATGTATACGTGATGGGGGGTTAATCATCTAGTTGGGAGTAATCTAATAGGTAAACAACATCACCGACCCCCAAAAATACCCACTCCTGACCAATTCCTCTCGGTTTAAACACTCAGGTTTTTAAATTCTGACCACAAGATTTCTTCCTTACACCAGAATGAACGCTCAAAAGGCTTCCATGTGCTCCAGTCAGTACCATTTGCTAGGGTTTAATTCGCACAGGCACCACGCTCGGCGTGGAGATCTTAGGTTCCTACCCATGCTTTTGGCCAAACTCACTCACTCGGGGTCTCATTTTCGTCCAGAAGGACTTTTCTCTGGGAAAATCACTTGGTTGGACATCACAAGGGCATTAAGAATTCTACACTCGGCATCTTTCTTCGTAGAGCCATCCCGTATGGTTTCATTCTACACGGAAGTGATACACTCTGAGACACACCACTCGAATCTCCCTTTACTCAGAATGTTTCTCTCGGATACTATCCTCTTAACTTAGTAATGGCACTCTCTATGAGGTTATACTCGGAACACTCTAGTCCTCACTTAGCAATGCTTCCTCATAAGACTTTACTCGGAATTATCCCCACTTTTACACTCTCGGAATACACTAATTCCCTTCCCAAGCAAATCCTCACTTTGTAATGTAGTTTGGTTTTTTTTTTTTTTAAAAAAAAATCTGTTTTCCTCTTTAGGCTTACTATACCACTCGGTTAATCTTATAAAACTTACAATTCCAGTGACAGATTTAAGCACCCTTCTTATTCCCATAATTAATCACCCCGTTTAGTAGCTAATCCGTACCCGACGTCCTCTAATCCACTCGGAGGCAGACATACTAAGGTCAACAACTCCCTATCTTCATTCTGATACATAACCATATAATACTCACTTAATATAACTCTCATAATCACTCAGGACCGCCTGAAGGACTCACCACCACCATAAGCAGTTACAACTTCACCTGCCTGACTCATGAATTGCTGCATCCAACTTATAGGATGACGTCTCATTCCTATAGGGTTACAACAGTTACATGGTCACTGCAACGTGTACGCTGCCACATTACCTATGGCAGGAAGAGTCATCTCAGAGCAGCATACCTCACACGAACCGGACTTCACCCAACTAATATAAATTCACGCGGTAGTTAATGGCAGTTCACATATATAAGTAATACACCCACTCTAACATCACGTATCAATAATCATGGAAATTATTCATCACTTCTGTAAAACAGTTGATGGCATTACAATAATCGGCTCCTAGCCAATACCGAGTAATTATTTCCTCTAATCCTATTCAACACAAAATCATGGCTCGGATTAAATTCTCAATCCCCAGTAATGTGATGACATCACTCACTCGGGTTCATGCAATTCATTCAGGTTTAAGCAATTCACAATCACATACCATGAGCTTCAGCAACAGCACTGATGTTCATACAGACACTCAATCAGATGTCACACCAATTATTCATGGTTATATCATGGTTTACTACAGCATACATCATAATCATAACACACATTGCACTTGACATATACATACGCCCATCCAATCAGATTTACCCAAATCAATTCCAACTACATTAAGGGTTTTATTCACAATATCATATTCACACATTCACATAGTTCACACTGAGCTCATTTATTTTCATAAGTGTACGCACAGTCATTCAATCAGAAATTGTACTTATAACATGCATTCATCCAGTCGGCGAATCAGATGTATACGATGTGTTCACCAGGAGTCCAACTCCAATGCACACGACGTTTGCCTTGGGTCCAACCCAAGGACTTCCATTAAGCATCCAATGCTCATGCTCCAAGCATGGCCTCGAGTCCAATTCGGAGGTCTTTTAGGATTAGTCTCAGAATCCTCAATATCCCACGCATTCATCTGATTTCCCATTCGGAAGAGCATTCGACGCTGATACTTTCCATTATAAATCACATACAGCTCTTATTCGTTGACTCTCAGCATAAATCGCTCGGCATTCGCATTCACACATATATATATCCTTTAGACAGGCATCATCACAACGGTTTACAATTAATGGCTATCATACTATTCGGGTGTTGCATGCATCACCAAGCAATCACACACAGATCACATATTTCAATCATCAACAACTATCATATTTCGAATATGGAGCAATACATAAAAGCACTTCACCCAGAATCTATCCAAGATAAATATATCCATCAATCATTCACTTAGTTATCATAGACCAGGAATCAAGACTCTATCATGATCTAGTTATTCAATCAGGGTTCACACCTAATCACCTATATCATATATCATGCAAGGTTCATGTGCTAGGCTACAAAATATCCATCACAATTAGCATTCGGCAGCAATGGTGACACTCCTATTTACAAGTATTCAGTCAGTATTCATAGAATGATTAGCATGCATTCGTGGACGGAATCGTACAATCACTAAACAGTTTACAACGCCACAATCCAGGAGTCGCATGCATCATTACGCAATCATAGTGCAGCTACCAACACATCTTACACACAACACATCACATGTTAATCATTCAAACCTCAATGAGCTACTACGCAATTGTTCTACTCGGCTCAACAACTCACAAGGTTAATAAACTATCAGATTTAGAATCCTTAAGGGGTCATTGTTCCTATTGGTCTAGCATTTAACCATCACTCACTTGGTTTCCTCAATCGCCACTGAGACGCAATCCCAATTTTAACATACTTCCGACCTCACCTTCACTCACTTATTACACACCCAGATTTTCAACCTAGGAACTACAACCCATCCCTTATACTGCAAATCACATTCTTCATATATCATTCATTTATCACACGTTCACATTTCTCAACAAGGCACAGGCGTACAACCACACCATTCATAGTCAGCATATACCAATTTCAACAGAGAATCATAACATATATCATCACCCGAGTCATAATTGGACAGGTATCAACATTCAATAGAATATCATAAGCATTCTAGGACAAACTGGCATAATATATTCAACCGCCCACAAACAGTAGGTAAACCTTGGCCATGGACCTTTTGGTCTGCTCTGATACCAAAATGTAACACCCTAGTTTAATAAATAATTAAGAACCAATACGGGGAAATTTTTTTTTTCCAAAATTAAGTAACCAACGACTATAAGGCAACCGGATAACATAAAGGGCGGAGTGCAAGGAAGAACAAGGGAAATGAGAGATTATCCACACGCATAAGGCAACAACAGAAGGCTAAGACTGGAACCGGCTCATTGGGTTTATCGTAACACACCAGCACCTGGGCGGATTACGCAACGCCAGCGTCTGGGCGGATTACGCGACACCGAGGTCTGATACCGCCTAGGCGGAGTATGGTAATGCAGCAGCGGATGGAGGGGATTTCACAAGGAAAGCTTTCCCTCGAGTAACACTGGTCACTCAATAGGAGGAAATAGATAAGGGGGAGATATTAATACATTCACACGCGCAGCACTCGTAGAAGGGCGGAGTTTGAATCATCCTACCTGGCTAGGCGGGGTATGTTTGTCCTGGGCGGACTCCAGGGCGAGGTGACCTGCTCAACCGCTGTCTCACACCGCCTAAATGATATATGACAATGCAACATCAGACGTGAAACTCTTCAAGTAAACCTTACGTTAGCGTCTATTCGTTCCTACGGACTGACCCTTTTTCAGAGAACGCTGGGCGTTCAGCTTCGGAGGGCAGGCAAGGGAAGAAAAAGGGAGATGTTCATATGCAGGAGTAATTTATGGAGGAAGGGGGGCCAGAACCTATTCCGCCCAACTCAGCTATTTGTGACAACGCCTGGGCGGACTCAACCACAACGCCCAAATAAGGGGTCAACACCGGTGTCTGGATTGCATTAGCATCACGACGGAGAGGAAAGGTAATTGAACGGTGTCCCATTCTAACAACTACTCGCTCCAGCGCGAGTCCTCATAACAGCGCCTGGGCGAGGACTAAGATAACTAGCTCGCTCAGACGAGGTCCGACGCCGCCTGAGCGAAGCATAATAGTGCAACCACGGAAGGAGGAAGTAATTACACCGCCGTCCAGTTCAGCAAGGCACAACAACGCCTGGACGGACTACATCACAACGCCCACTCACTCAGGCGATGTCCAACACCGCCCAGTGAGACATGATAATGCGACAACAGAGGAGGGAAGTACATAGGCGGGGTCTCACATTGATATCTGCTTGCTTCAGCATGGTTCCACGTACTTGGGCGAACCGTCCTAGCCACTTGGGCGAGGTATGACACCGCCTAAGCGAGGTCAGCAAAACGCCCCTCCAACACAAACACAAGGTAATTCTCCATCGGATATGGACAAGGTTCATCCAAGGTATTTTACTGTTCATCGAGGTATTATCATTCGAACAAGAAGGCATAGCCATATGCAGTTCCGCTCAGAGTTGGCTCCCCAACTACGTCCACTCGTATACAACATATTTTATGTACAGAATCATGCACTCAGAATACGTCATTCATTCCTCTGTTATCAACATAATACCTGTATATATATATGAACATGCACTCGGTTTATAATGACACAATTACCTATACGCATATATATATATACTCATGTTCATTACACCACACTGTTATTACAAGCCGGCCAAGGCTACAACTGATGAACATGACTCATACAAAATAAACACTTGCGGGTGGAGTACCCTTCACTTGGACCTGAGACCTTATCATCACTTCAGAATCCAACCTGCATACTTACTGAAAAATGGTGCAGGGGTGAGCATCTTAAATTTTAAATGACAGATACCGACTCAGGGTGCCTCACAATTATACGACAATACATATATATACACACAATTATACAGGGCAACAGTTATAGTCAGAGTAGCATCAGTCAACAACATTAACATACGATAATCAATGACTTAATAACAATATCCATGGATCAGAACGCATATGTCAAATATTTCTCAATCAGAATTCAACAATTTTTACTCGGCTACACACCTAACATTTCAATAACACTGATATATATATATTCTCATGAAACAGGATTCACTTAGCATCCAAGGCAGGTTCGCATGGAGTAATGCACTCGGACATACATATTCATCATCTCACTAACACTTCGCACGCGCAACCAATTCCAACATTGTCAACAGTTAATAAACACATATTATTTAACTCGGTTCCGCATTCGTGTGTATCGGTTTAGATGTTGCAACATAGGCTCTTAGCCTTTTTACACATAGCTCTCAGCTATCAAATCAGCTCTCAGCTGATTGGCCGTTTTACAGGTACCCAACCGTTTGCCCACAGGTGATACCAGCGCTCTCAGCGCCAACGGAGGTGTTCACAGGCAGCCCGAGTCCCACTCAAGGGCTACCTTGAGTCCCACTCAAGGATTTTATAGCGTCCCACGCTTTAAAAACCGATGGTAGTGTCCCACACTACGTGCTCTCAGCACAAACGCATCCCATGCGCCACACGCGGATTCATCACACACACACAGAGTTCATATACACGGCCATACATGCATCTCATGCAATCGGCATCATACATCATCAGCATTCAAATAGCACATGCATCTCATGCAATAAATGCTGGACATTAACAGTACTTCACACACAGCATTTAACTCATGCACACATCCTCTTATTCAATCACACATCTTTCACATGCAGTCAGTAATACATATCATCAGGACTCGGCCTGTTAATTCAACACACACAGTTCCCATGTGAGCATTTTCATCAACTTCAAGTTAACATGCATTCGGTTCACAGCAGCATCAAGACTTAATCAGCGCAGGTATTTATACGAAGAATGACAGGCTCATGCAAGCATTCCAATCAATCATGATACAATATGCAATCAGTATATGACAGTACCAGAACTTAATCAACACATGCATTCCTATGAACATGCACAGATTCAATAAAGCATTCTCATCAACACAACACGACACACAACCAGAGCAAGGATATAGCAAGCATCAGTACTCGGAACCTGTTCATAACCCATGCATTTAAGATAGAAGATACTCCCCCTACCTGGGCTGAAGCTCTCAGTCGGTCAACGTGACATTCAATTCCAGAGGAACACTGAATCACCCTTAACATCTGCATGCAAGAGCAGGGGAGGCCCAAGACGTCCCACTCTCGGCTCGCTCCCTAGAAGGGCTCCATCGCAATGCTGTGAACACTCCGACCCCCTTGAAGCTCCTCGCAGTGCAGATCTCCACTGGTGCTTGGCAGTTTCGAGCAAGAAGAGGAAGTCGACGAAGGTATGAAGGAACAAGGAAGGAGGCGGGTTGCATGCAGAGGGAATGCACACCCTCACCCTCACTGGCTCGTCGAGTAAGGAAGGAGGACTTCCGACCTTCTGCCACCACTGTCTCGAGCTCACGGGAACAGCGAGTAGAAAAGGAGAAGAGGAGAAGGAGAGTGAAGAAGAGAAGAAGAGAAATCTGAAGGAAATGCATCACTTTAATGACCCAAGGCACATATATGTAAAGGCATGCGCGTGCGCGAGGAAGAGGAGAGTGGGGTGGGAAATCGTGGACGAACTCACCAATCGCAAACAGCCACCCCTTACCAATTAAGCTTATTTAATTTGTCACTATTTCTCAAATTAAACCGAATATAATTAACAAATGATTTTCTACTTCTGGAATTACTATTTTAGCAATTTAGATTCATTCGGTAAATAATTATTAAATCGGGATATTACACATTGCATGTAAATCCAATAATAGTTTAATTGAAATTTGTAGGAGCAAAAAGAAAATCTTTTAACTGAAATTAGTTAGAGCTAAAAAAAATCTAAATCCAATAATAGTTTAACTAATTATCTAATCAACTTATTTAATTAGTAAATGAGTTGTTTTATATTTCTCATCTAATCTTAGTTGACTAAAAAACCCATTTAATCTCAAAATGATTCTAGTCCCCATTGATGTCATATGCATTATTATTATTATTTTAGAATTATTTTTTATATTGATTATTAAAATAATCAATGTAAATTAATCAACTATTAATTAACTTAACTATGTAATATGAAATCGAATAAGTGTAATGATTTAGCTTTCCCTTTCAAGTTTCATAGATTTTTTTTATTGTTGTTGGATATGGTAGTAACTTGTATATACAATGTTTATTCTATATTGAGTTAATTGTACATAAATTAATGATTAGTTTTTCCTTGTATTTACTAAGAAAGGATCGGCGTTGGGTGTATGCTAATCGTTTGTCTCAAGAGTATGAGGATGGAGTGAAGGAATTCATTAGCTTTATAATTAAACATGCCAAAGACCCCAACCGCATTCCTTGCCCATGCTGGTGTTATTCGAATGTGAGGTGGGTTAATGTTAATGAATTAAAAGATCATCTTATGTGTAACGGAATTGCTACAAGTTATACATGTTGGACAAAGCATGGTGAGCTAAGAGCTGGGTGTAGTGAAAGTTTAGGAAGTACTTTGAACTTGACAGCCATGGATACTGATACAGAGAACATGTACATGGGCGATAATGTTGAAGAGATTGCAAAGGTTCTTGAGGATGATCTTCGAGATTGTCCTGCGATGTTTGACAGTTTAAGAAATGATGCAAAGAAGCCATTGTATGCTGGTTGTTTGAAATTCACAAGGTTGTTAGCGGTGTTAAAGTTATATAACTTGAAAGCAGGAAATGGTTGGAGTGATAAAAGTTTCACAGCCCTACTTTCTCTTCTAAAAGAGATGCTTCCTGTAACACCTTATTATTTGCAACTAATAATTCCAAAAATATGAGAAAATTTTTCACAAAACAGTCACGTAACATTTGATATAGAAGGGAGCAGGCAAGGGGGGAAACGAAGAGCATTCACGCGCATATAGCAACCTACAGAGAAGCTAAACTGGGGCCGGCTCAATGGGTTTCTCGTAACACACCCGTACCAGGGCGGATTACACAACACCGTTTGTTCGCTTAGACGGGGTCTGACACCGTCCAGGCGGAGTATGATAATGCAACAGCGGATAGGGAATTTCACAAGGAAGCTTTTTCACGAGTAACCCTGGTCATTTAGTGGAAGGAAATAAGTAAGGGAAGAGAGGAGAGAGTTATACATATACAGGAGTAATTTGTGAAGGAAAGAGGAAGTGATTACACTGCCGTCCAGTTTGGCAAGGCACAACAACACCTGGACGGACTACTTCACGACATTCACTTACTCAGGCGATGTTAAACACCGCCCAGCGAGGCATGATAGTGCTACATCGGAGGAGGAAGGTACATAGGCGGAATCTCAAATTGATATCTACTTGCTTCAGCATGTTTCCACGCACTTGGGCGAACCGTCCTAGTTACTTGGGCGAGGTATGACACCGCCTAAACGAGATCAGCACAACGCCTCTTCAACACAAACATAAGGTAATGCCTCAATCGAATATGGATAAGGGTTCACTAGGTAAATCCTCACGCTCGCACTTCACTTAGGAAACACGGGAAGTTGCAGGGTACATATGCGGTAGAAGATTGCGGAAGAAGGAAGAGTCTGAACCTATTCCGCCCAACTCAACTAATTATGATAATGCCTGGGCGGACTCAACCACAATGCCCAAAACAGAGGTCAACACCGGGTCTGGATTGTATTAGCATCACAACGGATAGGAAAGGTAATTGAACGGTGTCCCATTCTAACAACTACATCGCTCCAGCGCGAGTCCTCTCGCTTGGGCGAAATATCCCCAAACTTCGGGCGGGGTACGACTCCGCCCAACGTATCCGACATAGGTTTTCCTAAGACAATTCTCAATTCACTCTGACTTGGCTATAGCCTGCTCAATCCTACTGTCCCTGTGTATCCATTAAAGCACAAGTATGAAACAAGGTAGCACATAATATGTCACACACGAAACCATACATCCAGATATATATATAATAAGAGCACATGTCAATATTTACAAACACAGAATCGGATTCTCCTTGTCCATAAAGTTTCATTTATCCCAAAACATTAACATCCGGTATGAACCAGTCAGGACTTAATCTAACAACGCCTTAATTAAGCCTTCCAAATGCATCAGCACTCCGCCCAGCGTTCCAGTTCTGCTTCTGGCCCTCATCTTGAGAGACATTCACTGAAAAATGGCCACTGCAGGGGTGAGCATCTAAAATTTTAAATGATAGATACCGACTCAGGTTATCTGCCAATTACACAACAATACATATACGTGCAACACGATTAAGGTTAGGGCAACATCCATCAATCAGGACACACATGAGTAACACTTACCGTTCTATATTTACCAATCGTCACTTGACCGTAGTCATCGCATTTTCAATGGCACAGATACACTTGCATGCATATACATATACACGTATAGTCACGAAAACAGTTTTCATTCAGCATCTAGGGTATGTACACACGGAATGGATTACTTGGCATGCACGTTCAGTATACTCTTACACGATATCAAATGCATAATCAAATATCAATCAATAACACATGCACGGAGCATCCACTTAGTCTTACGCATTTCACCCATTCATTTCCCACACGGCACGCTTAACCAATTTCAACAACATTAACAGTAGTAGTAATATTAACAATGATAAGCACAGAAGATTTCACTTAGTTCCGCATCGTGTGTATCGGTCCGACGTTGCAACGTAGGCATCACAGCCTTTTTATACATAGCTCTCAGCTATCAAATCAGCTCCCAGCTGCTTGGCCGTTTTACAGGTACCCAACCGTTTGTCCACAGGTGACACCAACGCTCTCAGCGCCAACGGCGGTGTTCACAGACAGCCCGAGTCCCACTCAAGGGCTACCCCGAGTCCCACCCGAGGATTTTACAGCGTCCCACGCTGGATGACTGAGGGTAGTGTCTCACACTACGTGCTCCCAGCACAACGCATCCCATGCGCCACACGCGGATTCAACGCACAACATTTATTTCATGCATGCATTCTTGCATTCAAGCACAAACACGCACCATGCAATCAGTAGTACACATTATCCGGACTCAATATATAGCTGCCATGCAATCAGTTATCATTCCATATTCAGACATCCACAACATTTCGTTCAATCAAGACATGCAATCAGTTTACAGCTTCATTCAACGTATGCATCATTCTAAAAATCGCAAGTTCAGTCAGGCATCTCAAGTTATCATAACCTATCATGCAATCGATGTAAGACAATGTCAAATCCATCTAAAGAAGGCATTTCCTACATGCAAACAATTTATTATAACAGACGTATCAACATATGTATTTCTATAACCTGGGTAGCTTCAGTCAGACATTCATACCAACACAACTCAACATGCAAACGGAGATCCTGCAACACATACATCTGTGAGAAAGGTGTTAACATGCAATCACTCATTTCTCACTCGTCATGCAACCGAACTATACGCACTCACATGCAACGCAATACATCCTCAGAGCACGAATATAGCAAACATCCGCACTCGAAACCTGTTCATAACCCATGCATTTAAGATAGAAGATACTCCCCCTACCAATTACGAAACTCCGAGGAATTTCTTCCTGCTTGGGTGGTGGTTCTCCTCTCTGCTGCTTCACTCGGCGATCGTTCTCTTGAGTGTGGGGAGTTCCACTCCACTGTAGCACCGTCACTTTGGTTCTCGAAGCAGGGGATGGACTGGAGAGCGGAGAGGGCAAGAGAGAAAACAAGAGAAAAGAAGAACGAAGAAGGAAGCTCGCTGGGTCCTCTGCGTGAAGAGCATGACCATCACCCGCATATATATATATACTCGCGCGGAGTGCAGTATGGTGGGATGGGGAAACGCGATAATCCTGCCCATGCCACCATGCTCTCACGTTAATTGCCCTGTTGCATAGTTAATTAAATTAAGGAAGGTGTTGACTTGTTGACTTTTTATTTAACTTAGTTGCTTTAATTAAAATGGGGATGTTACAGTTCTCCCCCACTTGAAAAGAATTTCGTCCCCGAAATTCAGTTGGTAATTCACGTGTAGTTTTTAGTTGATAACTCACCCAAATGAACAACTCGGGGTACTGCTGTCTTATGGCATCTTCGCGTTCCCACGTGCAGGAGGTGGTTTTGCCTTGCTGCTACTCCACCTTAACCAGCCTTACGTTCTCGTTTCTCAAGCGTTTTACCGATCGGTCCACGATTCCAATCGGTGTAGTCACAGTGGTCAGGTCTTCTTTGATCTCTACTTCATCGTCAGGCATCGTGTGGCTGGGGTCATGCAAATACTTCCTTAGTTGAGACACATGAAATACGTTGTGCAATCGGGACAAGTGAGTTGGTAATGCGATGCGGTATGCCACGGGGCCAATCCGTTCTAACACCTCATAAGGTCCAATGTATCGAGGGCTTAACTTCCCACTTTTTAAGGCTCGTCCAACTCCTTTACTCGGAGAGGTTCTCAGAAACACTCGATCTCCGACTAAAAATTCCAATGGCTTGATGCGCTTGTCATGGTAGCTCTTTTGCCTGTCTTGTGATGCTTTCATCCTTTCCTGTATCACTCGGATCTGCTCTGTGGTTTGCTTCACGATGTCTGGTCCCAATAGTAGACTCTCACCCGCTTCCGACTAGCAGAGTGGGGTTCGGCATCTACGCCCATATAATGCCTCGTAAGGTGCCATGCCAATGCTGTGATGATGGCTGTTGTTGTACGTAAACTCGATCAAGGGGAGGTACTGCTCCCAGTCCCCACCGTACTCTAACACACACGCTCTCAATAAATCTTCTAGACTCTGAATTGTTCGCTCGGATTGTCCATCCGATTGGGGGTGGTAGGCAGAACTAAGCCAAAGCTTCGTCCCCAATTCTTGATGCATGCTGGTCCAAAACCTGGACGTAAACCTAGGGTCCCTATCTGATACGATGGAAGTAGGTATGCCATGCAGTCGGATAACTTCTTGAATGTAAATCCGAGCCAACTTATGCAATGGGTACTTCATATTTACAGGTAAGAAGTGTGCACTCTTCGTCAATCGGTCAATAATGACCCAAATGGCATCATGGCCCGCTCTATTTTTGGGTAATCCCATGATAAAATCCATTGCAATCGAGTCCCATTTCCATACGGGGATCTCTAGAGGCTGCATTGCACCATACGGTTTCTGGTGCTCTACTTTCGATTTCTGACAAGTGATACACCAGGCCACGTACTCCGCCACATCCTTCTTTAGTCCGGGCCACCAGAACTGTCTCCTCAAGTCATGGTACATTTTCGTGGTTCCTGGGTGAATGCTGAGTAGGCTTTTGTGGGCTTCATCAAGCACCATTCTTCTCAATCTTCCTCCACTTGGTACGTATATTCTGTTTCTCACTCGGAAGATCCCATCTGACCCCTCTGCCAAGGATAAATCCTTTCCTTTGGCTTGAATTTCCTTCATTTCAGCTAGGTAAGAGTCCGCCTGTTGCTGCTTCTACACGGATTTTAAGAACTCATTGGCAATCCTCAACGTACCGATTGTTATCTTCTGAGGGGAAGGGGTGTCAACATGCAAGTTCATGTCTCGGAACCGCTCCAACAACTCTACTTCTTTTGCCATCATGGCTGCCATGTGGAGGGATTTCCGACTCAATGCGTCTGCCACGACATTTGCCTTACCTGGGTGGTATTTCAACTCGAAATCATAGTCCTTCAAAAACTCAATCCATCTTCTCTGCCTCATGTTCAGCTCCTTTTGGTCGAATAGGTATTTGAGGCTCTTATGATCGCTGTACACTTCAAACTTGGACCCGTACAAGTAATGCCTCCAGATTTTCAATGCAAAAACTACTGCTGCCAGCTCCAAGTCATGGGTCGGATAATGCTGCTCGTGGGGTCTCAATTGTCGAGAGGCATATGCTATCACTCGATCTTTCTGCATGAGTACACACCCTAATCCGAGTCCGGACGTGTCACAATAGACCACGAAGCTTTCTCGTAACTCAGGTAATGCCAACACCGGAGCAGTTATCAACTTATTCTTCAGCTCTTGGAAGCTGTGCTCACACTCCGGACTCCACACGAAAGGAACGTTCTTCCGAGTCAATTTAGTCAGGGGTAATGCCAACTTAGAAAAACCTTCGATGAACCTCCTATAGTAACCTGCCAAGCCCATAAAACTTCTTATTTCCGAGACCGACCTAGGCCTCTCCCATGCCATTACAGCAGCTACCTTCGCAGGATCCACCGAGACGCCTCGCTCGGAGATCACATGCCCGAGGAAGTGGATCTCATCCATCCAGAATTCGCACTTCGAAAACTTTGCAAACAATTGCTTCTCCTTCAACACTTGGAGTACCGCTCTGAGATGTCCTTCATGCTCCTCAGACGTCTCAGAATAAACTAGGATGTCGTCGATGAAAACAACAACGAACCGATCTAAGAAGGAGTGGAATATGCTGTTCATGTAATTCATGAAAACAGCAGGGGCGTTTGTCACACCGAACGGCATCACTACATACTCGTAGTGACCATATCGAGTCCTAAAGGCAGTTTTAGGAATATCCGAGTCCTTCACTCGGATTTGGTGATATCCCGATCGTAGATCAATTTTTGAGAAGACTGAGGCTCCACGCAGCTGGTCAATTAAATCATCAATTCTAGGCAGTGGGTACCGATTCTTGATTGTGAGCTTGTTAAGCTGTCGATAATCTATACAAAGTCTCATGTTGCCATCCTTCTTCTTAACAAGTAGCACAGGTGCGCCCCATGGTGACACACTTGGTCTAATGAACTGCTTCTCAAGTAACTCATCCACTTGTTTCTTCAACTCTGCCAATTCAGTTGAGGACATTCTGTAGGGTGCACTAGAGACTGGTTCGGCTCCAGGGATCAAGTCTATAGAGAATTCAACTTCTCTATTGGGAGGCACACTCGGAACGTCTTCTGGGAACACTTCTGGGAATTCGCAGACAACCGGAATTTCGTTCACTAGGGTCTCACTCTCATCTTTGGTTAGACAAAGCATCATAAATAGTTGGGTCATACCTGGTGCTGTGTCACTCTCAGTGGGCTGTTTCGAAAAAACTATCTCTCGATTTCTACAATCTACTAATACCTTATTGGCTGAAAGCCAATCTATTCCAAGTACGATGTCAAGGCCCTTTAAAGGCATGCAAATCAGATCGAAGGTGAAACTCCGATCATACAACTCAAATGCTACATTCTTACATATTGACGATGTGAACACATTAGCGCCAGTGGGGCTAGCCACTTCCAAAGTCCGGTTCATGGACACAGTTGGTAACTTCAACCGTTCCACGCACTCATCAGCTATAAAAGAATGGGTAGCTCCCGAATCGAAAACAACATTAAGCGTATTCGTTCCAAGTGAGCACTTACATTGTACTAGATCGTTTGATGGTGCAACATCCTCTGCATTGATGGTGTAGATCCTTCCTGTCGCTGTTGGGCCGGTATTCCTCCCTCGCATCCCGTCTCTTCTGGCTCCGTTGCCTCTGCCACCAGGACGTTGGTCATCATTCACTCGGTTCCTTTCTTGAAATCTTCCTTGACGCATATTAACGTCTGCTTGGTGTAGTTGGGGGCAGTCGGGGCGAATGTGTCCCCTCTTGTTGCAGTGAAAGCACACTATATCACCATCATCCTTGCAGTCTCTGGCAAAGTGATTTCCTCCGCACTTGAAACACCTTCTGTCTCCTACCACTGGTCGTCTTCCAGGTTGATTTCGTCCTTCATATCGGGAAAAAGGCTTGTTCCTACCGGCATTGCTTGGCTTTTTGAAATGAGGTCGTTGGGGCCTCAGGGAATAGTGGTTTCTGCCGCTCTGGCTCAAATGGGCCTTGTCATCCTCCTCAAATATTCTACATTTGTTCACTAGTGCAGGGAAACTCCGTATCTCATGGTATCTGCAGGCCCTCTTGATATCCGATCTCAATCCGTTCTCAAACTTAAGGCACTTAGAGTTCTCCATTCCTGGCTGCTGGAAGGGCGGATAGAATAGGCACAATTCTTTAAACCTTGTCGCGTATTCTTCCACAGTCATGGAGCCCTGTCTTAACTCCATAAACTCCAGCTCTTTCTGACTCCTCACTGTGTCGGGAAAGTATTTTTCTAAGAAGCAGGCCTTGAAATCGTTCCACGTCAGTTGGTTATCGTCTTCAGGGAATCGGCTTCTGGCTATTTTCCACCAGTTCTCCGCTTCGTCTCGCAGCATGTACACTGCACATCCCACCTTCTGGGCTTCGGTACAGCAAAGGCCCCCAAAAATCCTTTCTAATTCCTGAGTCCACTTAAACGCCGCCTCAGGGTTCCGTCCTCCTAAGAATTCACTCGGCTTCCTCTTTAAGAAGCGGTCCATTACTTGGCCCTCCTCAGCTCGAGGCTGGCCCTGCCTTTCAAACACGTCTGCAAAGCGTTGGAATGCCGTAGCTATAGTCTCCATGCTTTGGCGATGTGCCATCCCTTATCCTAAAATCAACATTCAAGGATAAGTATTCCTAGTTACTTAATTCCAATCGGAATTTAGTCTAACATTTAGTAACTTAACCCACTATGTGTTCTCGTATGTCACACAATTAGTCGGGTCAGGAGGAACAACTCCTCCCACCCATGAATCAGTAACAGAGTACCAGTCAAGTTAAATTCACACCACAACAATCATGATCATACACACAACCACCTACACTTGGTAGGCTTACCTTGGCCTTGGACCTTTCGGTCTGCTCTGATACCAAAATGTAACACCTTATTATTTGCAACTAATAATTCCAAAAATATGAGAAAATTTTTCACAAAACAGTCACGTAACATTTGATATAGAAGGGAGCAGGCAAGGGGGGAAACGAAGAGCATTCACGCGCATATAGCAACCTACAGAGAAGCTAAACTGGGGCCGGCTCAATGGGTTTCTCGTAACACACCCGTACCAGGGCGGATTACACAACACCGTTTGTTCGCTTAGACGGGGTCTGACACCGTCCAGGCGGAGTATGATAATGCAACAGCGGATAGGGAATTTCACAAGGAAGCTTTTTCACGAGTAACCCTGGTCATTTAGTGGAAGGAAATAAGTAAGGGAAGAGAGGAGAGAGTTATACATATACAGGAGTAATTTGTGAAGGAAAGAGGAAGTGATTACACTGCCGTCCAGTTTGGCAAGGCACAACAACACCTGGACGGACTACTTCACGACATTCACTTACTCAGGCGATGTTAAACACCGCCCAGCGAGGCATGATAGTGCTACATCGGAGGAGGAAGGTACATAGGCGGAATCTCAAATTGATATCTACTTGCTTCAACATGTTTCCACGCACTTGGGCGAACCGTCCTAGTTACTTGGGCGAGGTATGACACCGCCTAAACGAGATCAGCACAACGCCTCTTCAACACAAACACAAGGTAATGCCTCAATCAAATATGGATAAGGGTTCACTAGGTAAATCCTCACGCTCGCACTTCACTTAGGAAACACGGGAAGTTGTAGGGTACATATGCGGTAGAAGATTGTGGAAGAAGGAAGAGTTTGAACCTATTCCGCCCAACTCAACTAATTATGATAATGCCTGGGCGGACTCAACCACAACGCCCAAAACAGAGGTCAACACCGGGTCTGGATTGTATTAGCATCACAACGGATAGGAAAGGTAATTGAACGGTGTTCCATTCTAACAACTACATCGCTCCAGCGCGAGTCCTCTCGCTTGGGCGAAATATCCCCAAACTTCGGGCGGGGTATGACTCCGCCCAACGTATCCGACATAGGTTTTCCTAAGACAATTCTCAATTCACTCTGACTTGGCTATAGCCTGCTCAATCCTACTGTCCCTGTGTATCCATTAAAGCACAAGTATGAAACAAGGTAGCACATAATATGTCACACACGAAACCATACATCCAGATATATATATAATAAGAGCACATGTCAATATTTACAAACACAAAATCGGGTTCTCCTTGTCCATAAAGTTTCATTTATCCCAAAACATTAACATCCGGTATGAACCAGTCAGGACTTAATCTAACAACGCCTTAATTAAGCCTTCCAAATGCATCAGCACTCTGCCCAGCGTTCCAGTTCTGCTTCTGGCCCTCATCTCGAGAGACATTCACTGAAAAATGGCCACTGCAGGGGTGAGCATCTAAAATTTTAAATGATAGATACCGACTCAGGTTATCTGCCAATTACACAACAATACATATACGTGCAACACGATTAAGGTTAGGGCAACATCCATCAATCAGGACACACATGAGTAACACTTACCGTTCTATATTTACCAATCGTCACTTGACCGTAGTCATCGCATTTTCAATGGCACAGATACACTTGCATGCATATACATATACACGTATAGTCACGAAAACAGTTTTCATTCAGCATCTAGGGTATGTACACACGGAATGGATTACTTGGCATGCACGTTCAGTATACTCTTACACGATATCAAATGCATAATCAAATTTCAATCAATAACACATGCACGGAGCATCCACTTAGTCTTACGCATTTCACCCATTCATTTCCCACACGGCACGCTTAACCAATTTCAACAACATTAACAGTAGTAGTAATATTAACAATGATAAGCACAGAAGATTTCACTTAGTTCCGCATCGTGTGTATCGGTCCGACGTTGCAACGTAGGCATCACAGCCTTTTTATACATAGCTCTCAGCTATCAAATCAGCTCCCAGCTACTTGGCTGTTTTACAGGTCCCAACCGTTTGTCCACAGGTGACACCAACGCTCTCAGCGCAAACGGCGGTGTTCACAGACAGCCCGAGTCCCACTCAAGGGCTACCCCGAGTCCCACCCGAGGATTTTACAGCGTCCCACGCTGGATGACCGAGGGTAGTGTCTCACACTACGTGCTCCCAGCACAACGCATCCCATGCGCCACACGCGGATTCAACGCACAACATTTATTTCATGCATGCATTCTTGCTTTCAAGCACACACACGCACCATGCAATCAGTAGTACACATTATCCGGACTCAATATATAGCTGCCATGCAATCAGTTATCATTCCATATTCAGACATCCACAACATTTCGTTCAATCAAGACATGCAATCAGTTTACAGCTTTATTCAACGCATGCATCATTCTAAAAATCGCAAGTTCAGTCAGGCATCTCAAGTTATCACAACCTATCATGCAATCGATGTAAGACAATGTCAAATCCATCTAAAGAAGGCATTTCCTACATGCAAACAATTTATTATAACAGACGTATCAACATATGCATTTCTATAACCTGGGTAGCTTCAGTCAGACATTCATACCAACACAACTCAACATGCAAACGGAGATCCTGCAACACATACATCTGTGAGAAAGGTGTTAACATGCAATCACTCATTTCTCACTCGTCATGCAACCGAACTATACGCACTCACATGCAACGCAATACATCCTCAGAGCACGAATATAGCAAACATCTGCACTCGAAACCTGTTCATAACCCATGCATTTAAGATAGAAGATACTCCCCCTACCAATTACGAAACTCCGAGGAATTTCTTCCTGCTTGGGTGGTGGTTCTCCTCTCTGCTGCTTCACTCGGCGATCGTTCTCTCGAGTGTGGGGAGTTCCACTCCACTGTAGCACCGTCACTTTGGTTCTCGAAGCAGGGGATGGACTGGAGAGCGGAGAGGGCAAGAGAGAAAACAAGAGAAAAGAAGAACGAAGAAGGAAGCTCGCTGGGTCCTCTGCGTGAAGAGCATGACCATCACCCGCATATATATATATACTCGCGCGGAGTGTAGTATGGTGGGATGGGGAAACGCGATAATCCTGCCCATGCCACCATGCTCTCACGTTAATTGCCCTGTTGCATAGTTAATTAAATTAAGGAAGGTGTTGACTTGTTGACTTTTTATTTAACTTAGTTGCTTTAATTAAAATGGGGATGTTACACTTCCAGATGATAATGTGCTCCCAGGAAGAGCTTATGAGGCAAAACAAATGTTGTGCTCTATCGGGTTGAGTTACCAGAAAATACATGCATGTCCCAATGATTGTATTTTGTTTCGAAATGAATATGCATCATACTCCAGCTGCCCTAAATGTGATTCCTTACGATATAAGAAGGAAAATTCTTCTCCTTCTAAAGTTGTATGGTATTTTCCTATAATACCGAGATTCAGGCGCATGTTTCATGATGTAGAAGATGCACGACACTTGACATGGCATGCTAATGAAAGGATTAGGGACAGGAAACTTAGGCATCCTGCAGATTCTCCTCAATGGAGAAAAATTGATGATGAATACCCAGAATTTGGCAATGAACCTAGAAACCTACGACTTGCATTGTCAACTGATGGAATGAATCCACATGGAGTTCAAAGCAGCACACATAGTACATGGCCTGTGATTTTAATGATTTATAATCTACCTCCATGGTTATGTATGAAGCGAAAATATTTAATGCTCTCGATGCTAATTTCTGGACCTAAACAACCTGGAAATGATATTGATGTGTATCTGGCCCCTTTAGTTGAAGATTTAAAAATGTTATGGGACCATGGTGTTAAGGTGTACGATGAATATCGAGGTGATAGTTTTACTCTACGAGCAATGTTGTTTGGTACAATCAACGATTTTCCTGCCTATGGCAATCTATCTGGGTATAGCATAAAAAGCCAATGTGGATGTCCTATATGTGAAAAAGATACAGATTACATCCGACTGAGTCATTGTATGAAGAATGTGTTTCTTGGACACCGTTGATTCTTACCATTGGGACATCATTACCGGGGATGGAGAAAGGCATTTAATGGCAACACAGAAGAACGTAGAGCCCCTTCAGGCTTAACAGGTGATCAAGTATTTGACAAGGTGAAAGATTTACAAACTGATTTTGGTAAACCTTTTGCCAAGAACCTTCCTACTAGTGGGTGGAAGAAAAGGTCTATATTGTTTGACTTGCCTTATTGGAAATCATTATATGTGAGACATTTTCTTGATGTGATGCATATTGAAAAGAATATTTGTGAAAGTATCATTGGTACACTTCTGAACATTCCAGGAAAGAACAAAGATGGCATCAAAGCAAGACTTGACATGGCATGTATGGGAATAAGAAAAGAATTGAGGCCACAAAAAAAGGGAAAGCGAACGTATCTACCCCCAGCAGCATATACATTATCCCGAGCAGAGAAAGCAACATTTCTCCGACTTCTTAGTACAGTTAAAGTTCCAGAAGGGTACTCTTCAAATATCAAGAGTCTTGTATTGTAACATCCCTGATGTTTTAATGAGAATTATAAGAAATGGGAAATGATTAGTAAAAGTTTTAGAAGTTTTATTTAATATTTGTTCTGTCTGAGCCAGAGATAAGAAAGCCAGTGTCGAGATCGGTCTCAGAAGCGCGAGCAGGCAGAGTTGAAGATCGAGAGTGTAGGAGAAGAGCGGGCAGGGCTAGGTGGTCTGGTCCAACCGTTGTGAGGAGAGCGCCTCACACGGGGTCATAGCCCGGATTAACCTCATAATGACTGAAACAACAAGTGTAGGTAACCAAGAGGTGAGCACGGATGATATATCCGACCTCTCAGGTTGTAGCTCGGATTTCCGAGGTATGAACACTAAGCTAGGACACCGGGGGGGCCGATATTTATATTGGGCTTATACTCTTGCGAAGTATTAGAGAATTGTGAATAATTAAACATTGAGGGAATAAATAAGTGTAATTGATTTGATAACTATGCAATAGTTTAATATAGTGAAATTGATTAAATTTAGTAAGAATACAAATAAAATAAAGGAAAAGACGATCTTGCCCATGAGCTATATACATATATAAGGAGATTCTCTTCCTTCCCTCTTCATTATTTACAAGTTACCTTTGCTGCTGGTCTGTTCCTTCTCTTTCATTTTTCTCCTCTCTTAACGCTGAGTTGCATGTGCTGGAGAGGGACTCCATTTGTGTCCAAACTTTAATTGATTCCCATTCCTGTGATCGAGGCTTCAAGGTGAGTCTACTGATCCATTCCAATTGTGATTCCCTTATCCCTTTTATTCTTTGGCGGTTAAGGGCCATGCATGGCTATATTCGTGGCTGTTCTCCACTCCTCTGGTGAGTGTGAGCCTAAATGCAGTCCATGAACTAAGGGCGTTGAAGTGACGAGCTGTACTTTATGATCCGTAGGTAGTAGGTTAAGCAACGGAAGACTGAGTGACGGAGTTGAGACTGCGAAACCAGTGCTCAGAGGAAGGAATCGACACAGAGAGCAGATTATCGAAGCGTGGAACCAATGTAAGGGGGGTGTTCGGGTTATAATTAATTAGAATAGGACTCGCTTCTTATTTAGGTCATTGAGGTAATGTAAACAGGTTAAGGAAAATGTTGCTAAACGTAGTTGTGTATTGATGCTTGTGCATGTGTGACTGGGTTCATTAATTAGTGGAGGATCGGATGTGGTTGAGTTTATCATGTTATGATCTTGTGATATCTGATGTTGAAATGATCAGTGTTATGTGACGTCGGGTTAGCAAGCAGGCTACCCGAGTGATGAGGAATTGATATTATTATGTGAAAGGTAAACTGTTGAATGATTATGTGGTGTGGGATGGCCGACGGTATATGATAGCCCCTCATTTCCGGCTCCCGTGGTTTTCGTGCCCAGTTGAGCTACCCAGTGGTCAAGTAGGACCCAGTGGTCGAGGTGGAGAGTCAAGCAGGACTCGGTGAACCAAGCAGGGTTCACAGGGTGTCAAGTAGGACCCCCAGCTGAAGGCCAATCCTTTAGTATCCGGATACTAGGAGTCAGATTGTATGAGAGTCAGTTGTGATCGTGATGAATATGATGGAATTACGTGTTTGGGTTAATATAGTTACTGTATGTAATACATTATGTTTCGGTATGCTTACTTTCGAATGATGCTTGATGTATATGTATAAATATGCATGTATATTTGTTAAGTTCCATTCTATATTAATTACAATGCCAAACACTCACCCTTGCCTTTTTTTTTTTTAGTAACCAGTGACAGGGAAGGGGAAGGAGCCATGGAGTCGCGCCAAGGGGGAGAACGGTGCCAGGGTCCGAGTGACTTTGAGTGACTCTCTATAGAGTTATATATGTGTATAAGAACTTCCGAGTATTATTAATTAATTGTGTTTAATCAAGACCGGACCGGATGCAAATTTACATTTTAAAATACATTACTGTCATTTACATATGCTGTCGTGGTAGCTATGACAAACCTTTGATTAACAGAATCATTTTTAGGGCGAGATTTTCGGGAGTCCGTTTGCATGTTTTGTCTAATCCGATGTGGGAAAGGTATTCGCTCAAGCGAATAGAAACCTCGTTCAAGCGAGAGTCCAGAATCTCGCTTAGACGAGTAGGGGCCTTGCTCAAGCGGGAAGCCCTGATTCCCTTTCTCCCATCCGTTGTGCTTCGATTAACTTGCTCTTCTTTTCTAGATCTCATTTATTTAATCTAATTGTGACTGCTGTCACTTGAATAAGTCAGTAAAAATAAATGCTTTTTCACTAAATCTCGATTAATTTTCAAGAAAAGGAAAAATTTATCGTAAGATGTAATCGTTTGAATAAAAATAAATGCAAAAATAACCTAGGACGTTACACTTGGTATCAGAGCGGTTCTTTCTAGAGCCGGTGTGTGGGCCGATCTAATGATTGTGATAGTCTTATGAAGGTTGATTGTATTTCGTTGTATTGAGATTGTGTGTGGTCTGGCATCGTTCCCTTGGCACTCCACTGGCGTAGTATTCTATGAATATAAGGCAAATTTACGATCCCCTGGCTGATCTTGGTTATTAATGGTGATGTGTTTGCTCATTGTAGAATTACTAAATGGCCGAAGAGACTAGTTTTGGGGGAAGAGATGATTTCTTCTCTAGATTTACTCAGCTGATGAGTAGGACCGAGTCCGGTCCCACTCTGGATAAATTCCTGAAAAGGAATCCTCCGACTTACAAAGGGGGACACGACTATGACGGGGCATACATCTGGATCAGGGATATCGAGCAGGTTTTTGAATATTTTGAGTGCTCTGAAGAGCAAAAGGTTTTATTTGCTACTTACCAACTAAAAGAAGAGGCTAGAGTATGGTGGTCCCGAGTGAAGGTGCAGATGAACGCAGCAAATGAGCCGTTGGTATCGGCGAATTTCCGAAGGAGGTTCCTTGTTAAATACTTCCCGGACAACTACAAAATCCGGAAGGAAATGGAATTCCTGAAGTTGGAGCAAGACCGGATGTCTGTATCTGAGTACACCAGTAAGTTTGATGAGCTGTGTGATTTTTACCACCCTTTCTCGTTAGAAGGGACTGAAGGTAGCAAGTGCGCCAAATACGAAGCTGGACTACGGATTGAGCTCCATAGTGTAATCGTACCGATGGAGATTAGGGACTACCCAACCCTGGTGAACAAAGCAAGACTGGCTGAAGAGGTGCAGTTACAAAGGACGTCCCAACCGAGAGATAAAAAGCCACTGAAGGCAAAAGGATTCAACTTCAAGAGGATGAGCCAATTCTTCCAGGGCGGCAAGTCTTCTGCTACCTCCTCATCCTCTTCCGGTCGGGGTTCCACTGGTCGATCGGGTAATCCTTCTGGTAATCGTACATGCTACAATTGTGGTCAGGAAGGTCACATTGCCAAACATTGCCAAGCCAATCAGATTGTGTGCTTCCAGTGCGGACAACCAGGGCACCTCAGGCCGGATTGCCCTCAGAGGCAGTAACAGGGCAGGTCGGACAACCAAACCAACTCTTCTGGGACCCGGGGTTCCAACTTTTCGAGGGAAGGCCAGAATGGAGCTGGTAGAGGGAACCAACAATCGGGAAGATATGATGCCCAATCTAGCGGTGCCCAGAACGCCATGACCGGGCGTGTATTTGCGTTTGATGCTTCAGAAGCTATGAGGAATGACAATTTGGTATAGGGTAAGTGCCTCATCTGTGGTTATCTGGTTGATGTAATTTATGATTCAGGTGCCACCCATTCCTTTATTTCGGAAAGTTGTGTGCGACGGCTTGGTCTGCCAATCGGTTTAATGGAGAACGCTCTTATTGTTTCCACTCCAACTGGTTCCACTTTCCGTGCAACTACATTGTGTAGAGAACTGCCGATGCAAATTGAAGCCCGTACTTTTTGAGTAAATTTTATCTGTATGCCATTGAAGGACTTAGATGTTATTCTAGGTCTTGATTGGCTTGCTGCTAATCATGTGTTGGTCGACTGTTATCGGAAGAATATTGTTTTCTCTCAGGAACTTGACATGAAGAACGGGGTGAGCGATGTCCTAACCACGTATGTTGTTTTATTCGCTTCGGAGGGTCGGCATAACCTCCTGCCAAATGATATTCCAATTGTTTGTGAATTTCCTGACATTTTTCCGGAAGAAATTCTGGAGCTACCTCCCAGTCGGGAGATTGATTTCTCTATTGACTTGATTCTCGGGGCAGAACCTGTGTCCCGAGCGCCATATAGAATGTCTTCGGTGGAATTAACCGAAGTGAAGAAACAAGTAAACGAATTACTAGAAAAGGGCTTTATCCGACCTAGTGCCTCACCCTGGGGCGCTCCGGTGTTACTGGTAAAGAAGAAGGACGGTAGTATGCGAATGTGCATTGATTACCGACAGCTGAACAAACTGACAATCAAAAATAAATATCCACTACCTCGGATTGACGATTTACTGGACCAGTTGCGAGGCGCCGTTGTGTTCTCTAAGATCGACTTGAGGTCGGGGTACCACCAGATCCGAGTGAGGTCGGAGGATATCCCAAAGACAGCATTTCGGACTCGGTATGGGCACTTCGAGTACGTAGTAATGCCCTTTGGAGTAACGAACGCTCTTGCCATTTTTATGGACTATATGAATCGGACCTTTCAACCGTACTTGGACCAATTTATGGTAGTATTCATTGATGATATTTTGGTATATTCGAGGTCGGACGAGGAGCATGCTCAACATCTTCGACTTGTTTTACAAGTACTTCGGGAGAAGAAGTTGTACGCTAAACTATCTAAGTGTGATTTCTGGGGGAGTAGTGTACAATTCTTGGGGCATATAATTTCCTAAGAGGGAATCTCAGTTGATCCGACAAAAATTGAGGCGGTTATGGCTTGGGAGAGGCCGAAGTCAGTAACTGAAATCAGGAGTTTCCTCGGATTAGCTGGATACTATCGACGCTTCATTGAGGGGTTCTCTCGGATAGCACTTCCTCTGACTCGGTTAACAAGGAAAGGAAACCCCTTCGTGTGGTCGGAAAAGTGTGAATTAAGCTTCCAAACTCTTAAGCGATGTTTGACGACTGCCCCTGTCCTTGCACTGCCCGATGTAACACAAGAATTTGAAGTATATTGTGATGCATCTAAATTTGGATTGGGGTGTGTGTTGATGCAAGCTGATCGGGCAATTGCTTATGCTTCGAGGCAATTGAGGCCACATGAGGAGAATTACCCGACTCATGATTTGGAACTTGCAGCAGTGGTGTACGCACTGAAGATTTGGCGCCATTATCTGTATGGGGCTCGCTTTGTAGTATTCAGTGATCACAAGAGTTTAAAGTACTTATTTGATCAAAAGGAGCTAAATATGAGACAGAGGCGATGGGTGGAGTATTTAAAGGATTACGACTTCGATTTAAAGTATCACCGGAAAAGCGAATGTTGTGGCAGATGCACTAAGCAGGAAAGTATTACACGTGGCTTACCTGATGGGTAGAGAACAGGAATTGCTGGAAAGCTTTAGAGATATGAATGTTGGAATTGTTATGGACGCGCTAAACCGAATGACAATCAGAATGTTAAAAATCTCCAACGAATTTTTGGAGTCGATGGTAGCTGCACAGAAAGACGATAAAGAGTTACTGAGGCTGATTGATACTCAGACCCAAGGCAAAAATATGGAGATAACTCGGGGTAACGATGGTATATGGAGATTCAGGAACCGAGTGGTGGTGCCTGCACATGGAGGCTTCAGGCAGGCGGTGCTATCAGAAGCACACAAGAGCTCTCTGAGTATACATCCGGGAGTGACAAAAATGTATCATGACTTAAAAAAGGAATTCTGGTGGCCAAGCATGAAGAAGGCAATAATCGAGTATGTGAAATCCTGTGTGATATGCCAGAAGTGCAAGGTTGAGCACCAACGACCTCCAGGTCTGCTTCGACCTCCAGAAATTCTGATCTGGAAGTGGGAAGGTATCACCATGGACTTCGTGTCCAGACTACCCCGCACTCAAACCGGATACAACGTGATTTGGGTGATTGTTGATCGACTAACCAAAAGTGTGCATTTCCTGGCAATAAATATGAAGTGGTCGCTAGATCGATTAGCTAAGTTGTACGTTGCTGAGGTTGTACGACTGCATGGTGTGCCCTCAAGCATTATCTCCGATCGGGATCCCCGATTCACTTCAAGGTTTTGGGGGAGTTTGCAACAACAACTGGGTACTGAGCTCAAATTGAGCTCAGCCTACCATCCCCAGACCGATGGCCAATCAGAACGGACTATACAGACTCTTGAAGATATGTTAAGGGCATGTGTACTGGAACAGGGCGGATCATGGGAGAAATACTTGCCCTTGGTAGAGTTTGCATATAATAATAGTTACCATAGCAGCATTGGGATGGCTCCATACGAAGCTCTTTATGGTCGGAAATGTCGTACTCCATTATGTTGGAATGAGAACGGCGATGCCCTTCATCTAGGGCCTGAGATGATTCAAGAGATGAATGAGCAAATCGCTTTAATCCGAGAGAAGATAAAAATTGCTCAAGATCGGCAAAAGAGCTATTATGACAATCGGCATAGACCCCTTGAATTCCAAGTGGGTGATTGGGTGTTCCTAAGGATTTCACCGACTAAGGGTGTAGGTCGAATTTTGAAGAGCCAAAAGCTTAATCCGAAGTATATTGGACCATACCAAATACTAGAACGGATTGGTGAAGTCGCTTATCGACTGGATCATCCCCAATCGTTGACTAACATTCACAACGTGTTCCACGTATCGCAACTTCGAGCCTACATTCCGTGTGATACCATGATTGTACCGAGTGACTCCATTGAAGTGAAGGAGAACCTGACGGTGGAGGCGGTACCAATCAGCATTGAAGAGCATCAAACCAAACGGTTAAGGAACAAGGAGGTACCGCTGGTGAAGGTGAAGTGGCAGAATTTACATTGGATGAACTACACTTGGGAGTTAGAATCCGATATGAGACGAATGTACCCTCATCTTTTCCAACCGGAACACTGATTTTGGGGACGAAATCTCCTTTTAGGGGGGGTGGATGTAACATCCCTGATGTTTTAATGAGAATTATAAGAAATGGGAAATGATTAGTAAAAGTTTTAGAAGTTTTATTTAATATTTGTTCTGTCTGAGCCAGAGATAAGAAAGCCGGTGTCGAGATCGGTCTCAGAAGCGCGAGCAGGCGGAGTTGAAGATCGGGAGTGTAGGAGAAGAGCGGGCAGGGCTAGGTGGTCTGGTCCAACCGTTGTGAGGAGAGCGCCTCACACGGGGTCATAGCCCGGATTAACCTCATAATGACTGAAATAACGGGTGTAGGTAACCAAGAGGTGAGCACGGATGATATATCCGACCTCTCAGGTTGTAGCTCAGATTTCCGAGGTATGAACACTAAGCTAGGACACCGGGGGGGCCGATATTTATATTGGGCTTATACTCTTGCGAAGTATTAGAGAATTGTGAATAATTAAACGTTGAGGGAATAAATAAGTGTAATTGATTTGATAACTATGCAATAGTTTAATATAGTGAAATTGATTAAATTTAGTAAGAATACAAATAAAATAAAGGAAAAGACGATCTTGCCCATGAGCTATATACATATATAAGGAGATTCTCTTCCTTCCCTCTTCATTATTTACAAGTTACCTTTGCTGCTGGTCTGTTCCTTCTCTTTCGTTTTTCTCCTCTCTTAACGCTGAGTTGCATGTGCTGGAGAGGGACTCCATTTGTGTCCAAACTTCAATTGATTCCCATTCCTGTGATCGAGGCTTCAAGGTGAGTCTACTAATCCGTTCCAATTGTGATTCCCTTATCCCTTTTATTCTTTGGCGGTTAAGGGCCATGCATGGCTATATTCGTGGCTGTTCTCCACTCCTCTGGTGAGTGTGAGCCTAAATGCAGTCCATGAACTAAGGGCGTTGAAGTGAAGAGCTGTACTTTATGATCCGTAGGTAGTAGGTTAAGCAACAGAAGACTGAGTGACGGAGTTGAGACTGCAAAACCAGTGCTCAGAGGAAGGAATCGACACAGAGAGCAGATTATCGAAGCGTAGAACCAATGTAAGGGGGGTGTTCGGGTTATAATTAATTAGAATAGGACTCGCTTCTTATTCAGGTCATTGAGGTAATATAAACAGGTTAAGGAAAATGTTGTTAAACGTAGTTGTGTGTTGATGCTTGTGCATGTGTGACTGGGTTCATTAATTAGTGGAGGATCGGATGTGGTTGAGTTTATCATGTTATGATCTTGTGATATCTGATGTTGAAATGATCAGTGTTATGTGACGTCGGGTTAGCAAGCAGGCTACCCGAGTGATGAGGAATTGATATTATTATGTGAAAGGTAAACTGTTGAATGATTGTGGTGTGGGATGGCCGACGGTATATGATAGCCCCTCATTTCCGGCTCCCGTGGTTTTCGTGCCCAGTTGAGCTACCCAGTGGTCAAGTAGGACCCAGTGGTCGAGGTGGAGAGTCAAGCAGGACTCGGTGAACCAAGCAGGGTTCACGGGGTGTCAAGTAGGACCCCCAGCTGAAGGCCAATCCTTTAGTATCCGGATACTAGGAGTCAGATTGTATGAGAGTCAGTTGTGATCGTGATGAATGTGATGGAATTACGTGTTTGGGTTAATATAGTTACTGTATGTAATACATTATGTTTCGGTATGCTTACTTTCGAATGATGCTTGATGTATATGTATAAATATGCATGTATATTTGTTAAGTTCCATTCTATATTAATTACAATGCCAAACACTCACCCTTGCCTTTTTTTTTTTTAGTAACCAGTGACAGGGAGGGGGAAGGAGCCATGGAGTCGCGCCAAGGGGGAGAACGGTGCCAGGGTCCGAGTGACTTTGAGTGACTCTCTATAGAGTTATATATGTGTATAAGAACTTCCGAGTATTATTAATTAATTGTGTTTAATCAAGACCGGACCGGATGCAAATTTACATTTTAAAATACATTACTGTCATTTACATATGCTGTCGTGGTAGCTATGACAAACCTTTGATTAACAGAATCATTTTTAGGGCGAGATTTTCGGGAGTCCGTTTGCATGTTTTGTCTAATCCGATGTGGGAAAGGTATTCGCTCAAGCGAATAGAAACCTCGTTCAAGCGAGAGTCTGGAATCTCGCTTAGACGAGTAGGGGCCTTGCTCAAGCGGGAAGCCCTGATTCCCTTTCTCCCATCCGTTGTGCTTTGATTAACTTGCTCTTCTTTTCTAGATCTCATTTATTTAATCTAATTGTGACTGCTGTCACTTGAATAAGTCAGTAAAAATAAATGCTTTTTCACTAAATCTCGATTAATTTTCAAGAAAAGGAAAAATTTATCGTAAGATGTAATCATTTGAATAAAAATAAATGCAAAAATAACCTAGGATGTTACATGTATCAATGAAGGATCTCAAGTTAAAAGGTCTAAAATCCCATGACTGTCATATTCTTATGGAGAGTTTGATCCCGATAGCTATACGCTCGGTTTTGCCTGAAAAGGTTCGTGGTGCAATAACAAAGTTATGTTTCTTCTTCAAGGCGATTTGTAGCAAGGTGTTTGACCCTGGGACATTACCGACTCTACAAAATAAAATTGTTACAACATTATGTAAGTTAGAAATGTATTTTCCACCCTCTTTTTTTGATGTCATGATTCATCTAACAGTTCATTTAGTTAGAGAGACACAATTATGCGGCCCGGCTTATGAGATGGATGTATCCCATTGAACGTTACATGAAGATTTTGAAAGGATATGTGAAGAATCGAAGTCGACCAGAAGGTTGTATTGTTGAACGATATATAGTTGAGGAGGCAGTTGAGTTTTGCACATCTTACTTGTCTAATGTGGATTTCATAGGGGTACCAAGGTCTCGTCACACGGGAAGGTTGAATGGCCATGGTTTGACTGGCGCACAAATCATAGATGTTCCTATAACAGAATTGGAACAAGCACATTTATATATTCTGCATAACACTACAGAGGTTGATCCATATGTTGAAATGCACAAGGATATTCTCAAATCTAGGTATCTAAGTAGGAATGAAAATTGGATATTAAAACAACACAATCAAACTTTTGTACCATGGTTTAAAGATCATATTTTAGTGGAATTGGGAGAGGGTGCTTCAGTGTCAGAGAGAATCAGATGGATATCTAAAGGACCACAAATACAGGCCTTTTCATATAGTTCTTACATGATTAATGGGTATACATTTTATACAAAGGAGCATGATGAACGGAGTACGCAACAAAATAGTGGAGTGAGTCTTGTTGCTCAATCATTGCATATCTCAAGTGCTAAAGACAAAAATCCAATATATGCAAGTATGTCATACTTTGGGGTTATTGAACACATATAGGAGTTAGATTATGTAATGTTTAAACAGGTGGTCTTTTGTTGCAAGTGGGTTGACAACAACCATGGTGTTCGAGCGGACGGATCGGGCTTTATACAAGTTGATCTAAATAAAGAAGGATACAAAGATGATCGGTTTATTTTGGCATCACAAGCTAAACAGGTGTTTTATGTCCCAGACCCTTCAGACAAAAAGTGTTCAATTGTTCTTTTATCAAAGGAAAACATGAATAAAAATGTTGAAGAATGTGCCTTAAATAATGACGTTGAGGATAATCCTTTCTTGGGAATGTCACAATCACAAAGCAGTGATCTAATGGTAGAAGATAACATGTATTTAAGAAATGATCATACAGATGGAATATGGATAAATATATTACATCATGGTACAAGGAAAAGGAAGAGGATAACCTAAATGTGTATGACTTTTTCATTCATTATGTTTATGTTTACTATCTCCATTTATTATATTTATATAAACATAACTCACCATGTGTATGTATGATTTTACAGATCCATGGCATCTGACACTGAGGATGCAAATAAAGATGCTAGTAAAAATAAGAAAACAGGACGTGGATGTAGCATGATGAAGAACATTATGAAGGCTACAAAAGAAGGACAAAAACTACCAGTAATAATAAATTACTTGCTTTTATTTTTTACACTTGAAACACACTTACTTACTTGTCTTGTTTGTAGGTTGGATGGAATCTTAAGGGCCAGCCTATAAATCCCAACAAAGCTAGTTTTGTGAATTATATTGGCCATGTCACCCGGAATAATGTGCCGATCTCATATGATAAATGGGAAAATGTACCTGATGAAATCAAGAGAACTATTTGGGATTCAGTGAGGGTAAGCTTATCATGTCTTGGATTTCTGAACACTATCTAACCCCTTAAGTTTATTTAATATCATTTGTTTCCAGCAAGCCTTTGATGTGGATGAGGAAAGAAGGAAATTTGTACTTTCAAAGGCCGCTCAAGCAGCTAGATCATTTAGAACAAAAGTAAAGAAACGTGCAGTTCATGAAGATGGTGATCTTAGTTTAGAAATTCCAGAAAAATATTCTAGAATGATAGATGAGGATGTCTGGAATGATTTTATGACTCATTGTGAAACTGAAGAATTCAAGGTAATAAAAGTTATGTTCCTTTCCATTTACTGTCTTCAAATTCAAGATACCTAGTGTAACATGTTTATAAAATTGCATTGTGTTTAATTAGAAACTAAGTAAAGAAAATACTGAAAGAGCAAGGTCAATGCAATATAGGTTCAGAAAAGCTGCTAAAGGATATGCTATTTTGGAATAAGAGATGGTATGTATGATTGATTAGTATTTGTTAGCAATAACTTTTGTAACCTTAAATTATATGATAGGGTATTACAAATAATGTTTGTAGTTAGCCGAGTCAAGCTCAGATGGGACTTCTTCTATACCTCGTCATTTATTATGGAAAGCTGGCTGAGTTAACAAAGGTGGCATAATTGATGATGAAAGTGTTCTGAAAGTATGGGAAGAATGTGTAAGTATCATAATTGACTAGATATATTTTTGTTTTGTATTCTATTTGGATAATTTTCATGTTAATTACAGGAGAAGCTCTCACAATCATCTGAATCACAATGTGAATCTCGTGATGATATTCTGGCTAAAGCCTTAAATGTACCAGAGCACCCTGGTCGTGTTAGGGGTATCGGTTTTGGTGTTTGTCAAAGAGATTTATTTGGACATAAAAAGCAAACTCATTCTAGCAACCATGAAATAGAGCAACTAAAGATACAAATGGAGAAACTAACACAGATTGTTGCACATTTTGTAAACACACAAGCACATCCATCTCATATGCCAGAAATGGTGAGACCAGATCCACGTATGCCATCCGTTGGGCAACCTACTAGGCTATCAAGTGGAAAAGGTAGTTGCACACCACTACCAGTTTCAGGAAAACCACCTCCATCGAGTGGTAAGGATAGTTGGACACCAATTTCAATGTCAAAGTTACCTAAGGTATATTAACAAATATATGTACTGTTATGTAACTATTGTGTACATGCATGACTTTACTGTTTATTAATAATTATTCTTACTTGATTTTAGGGTGAACATAAATGTTTATTACATTTATCAACTCCAAGGCATCGAATGGTTGCTAAAGGTAAAGTGTATAATTTGTCGGGGGAGACTCTCCATAATAACACAATGTTGGAAAATCATGCAAGAGTGTCAATTGACATAGTGGAAGAAGTTGAACGTCATACTACACTTCCTGTACCTAATGAAAATGAATGCTTGGTAACTCTGACTGATGCATTAGGTACTTTTGTGTCTTGGCCTATTCATCTTATACAGATACTTAATCAGGTATCCTTTAATTGTTATATTTTACTTTGATAGTTTATTTTGTTTAGTTTAATTTAGCTAATTTATTATGTTCACATGGAAATTTTAGACACCAACAACATCCAAGAATAAGGGAAAAGACGCAAGCCATGTAGCAAAATCAGTAACTTCCCCATTAAAACAATTGTCTCCCAGTCCATTAGTTTCTAGCAATAGTGCCAAAGCAGTTCCTTATTGCAAATTTTTAGAGTTTTATGTGAAATCCCATCCAGAAGGGGTCCAATTTTCTCTTCACATGCCTATTGAAATATTCAATATTGAATTCGAAGACCAAATTGGCACTGAATGCATTAAGGAGATTCTTGATCATGATTTGTTGAGTGCTACTAGTATTTGTGTTTATATGAGGTATTTAATAATTGTAACAATTACTTTACTATTGCCTTGCTATGTTTTAAAAAACTTACTTTGGTATTTGTGTTTATATCAGGTTTCTATATGATCAGTACTTGCATGGAAATTCAACAACAAAGTTTTCTTTTCTATCTCCACACATGTTGTCTCAATATAACAAAGACCGCCCTTTTCAATATATAGTTGATGCTCTTTGTTCATTTCGTGAGCAAGATAAATTGATTATTGCACCATATAATACAGGGTGAGGTCATCATCACTTGTTGACAATAACCTTTCTTAATGATTTGTCTTAACTAATATATACTTGTTGGAAAAACATACAGGGGACATTGGGTATTGATTGCCATTAACGTGTTGGATGAAATTGTGTATTATTTGGATAGTCTTCATGGTAATTTCAATGAATACCCAGAAATGAGAGACTTGTTTAATGCGTGAGTATATTATTTATCTAGTGTAAATTTTCATGAGTGTATCTAATGATAGAATTTATTAACATACGCTTTTTGTTCTAATAAATTTTGTTAGAGGTATATGTATTTATCGTGCATTTCGAGGAATCCCGATACCTAAATTCAAGACCCAAATGAAATGGTGCAAGGTGGAGGTATATGTTTTCATCTTTTACCTTTTATAGTTTATCAATCTAATAAGTGCTTTTAATGGTGTAATTTTTTCTATGTGTAGTGCCCTCGTCAAAAGAATAATATAGACTGTGGATATTATGTAATGAGGTTCATGAAAGAGATTATGCAAATGAGACAAACAAAGATTCCAAAGACAGTATGACTCTAACCATGTGTATTATACTCCCATTATAATTTTATTTTCTTGATGTCTATGTGTATGTGTATGTATTATTCTCCTACACTGCTTATATGTTTGCATTTGCAGTATTTTGATGAGTATCAGTGTACCACCTACAACACTGAGCAATTGGATGAAGTAAAGGAGGATTGGTCTTCATATGTTTTTAACACATTTTTAAATTAGGTTAATTTCTAAATTTCATGATTTCTTAGTTCCTTTGTTCATATTTGCTAATTTTACCTTATATGTATTAATCTGCTTATGTTTTTGTCAATTAGGAAACAAAGTAACTCATCCTTTGCAGTCAAAGTCCTACATGAACAATGCCAACAATAGATAGTACCACCATGTTTTTTGGGTTGCACATGTTATATGAATCATGCAAACAGTTGATTGTACTCACCTATTTTTTGGACAGCACATGTCGCATGAATCATGCTAGCAGTATATATATAGAGCTCACACTTAACATGCTATATTTTGGTGTAGGATAATGTTAGATCCATGCGTTAGTCATTGGTATTGCTAACTAATGGTGGTTGACAATTTACTATGATACAATGTATGTCTTAAGGCAAAAATGTTCATTGATCAATTATCATGTGCAGGAATTAAAATTATTTTTAGACTAGAATACACTATAATGACAGATGTGGGCTTGATCAAATTTATAAGTGGATATATTCCTTTTTAAGTATTAATATTGCTATATTTCATTTTTGAGAAATAATAATGGAAATTAGTATATATTTGTATTAAATATAGGTGTCTGAAACTGTAAATATTAGTTGGTGAATTATGTTTTAGGTATCACTTAATGTTACAATGTTCATTGGAAATTATCATGTGCAAGAATTAGTATTGAAGTATGTAATTAATATAGGTACATGAAGCTAAACCCATTTTAAAAAATTATTGGTTGCTGTTTTACTTTTTTAGGTATTGTTGTATCTATAATTTTAAAACTGTTAGTGTAAAAATTAGTTTATTAATTAATACAGGTTTAGTAAATTAAAAACTAAATTTAAAAATTTAAAAAAAAAACTATTGTCTGCGGTTATAGCATCAAGCGCAGACAATGTGAGACTATTGTCTGCGGTTCCGCATCACAACCGCAGACAATGTTTGCTTACTGTTTGCTTATTGTCTGCGGTTCTTCGTACCAACCGTTGACATTGTTTGCTTATTGTCTGCGGTTCCTTATCCCAACCGCTGACATTGTTTGACTATTGTCAGCGGTTCCGCGTTACAACCGCTGACAATACTTAACTATTGTCAGCGGTTTAAGCGCTGACATTGTTTTTTGTGCTATTAATAGCGCCATTATTTTCTGCGCTTGGACCGCTGACAATAGCTATTACGAAACCGCTGACAAAGGCCTTTTTTGTAGTAGTGGAGAAAGTCATTTCCTATTAGAAACGGTGAGCATACTCGCTCATCATAGAGCCACCCACCCACTGGGCCCACCACAAAGGGTGCCTCGTCACCAAATTATGGACAGCTTCGTGATCCGTTAGATCACTAAGAGACAATACCATTTTACCCGTGCACTGGGTCGCTCTTCCATTGGGCCCACCTAGTGGAACCCCTAACATTCCATATAGACAGCTTATGATATGTCATGGATACAAATGTCAATCATTGCATTTCTCACAGCTTATGATAGGTGCTCATATCCATTATTACATATTTTGAAACCACACCCATTAATGGGTTTCCACATGCATGCCCTTTTTATCATCATTAGTGTCATCCCCCACTATTAATGCCACTCACCCACCATTAATAAATGTCCTTACACTCATATTTTCACTTTCCCTTAATTTCAATGTTAGGGTTTCATCAAAAACCCAACAACCATCATCAATGTTCATCATTTTCTACAACACTCTTCACTATTTTTGTGTACTCAATAATACCCTCATAAAACTTACATTAAATGCACCTCACCTTGGGGTTTTGCATAAAAATGACTTCCAATCCATAACCCATACACATGCAACACTCTCCCAACCCATAATACCCCATTATCTAGGGTTAGAGCTCAAGAAAAATGGTGAGGGAAGCTAACCTCAAGCCAAACGAATTTGAGCTCCAAGGAGGAAAAGAGGATGACGAAAATGAGGGGGAAGGAGGCTTCCAATCACACAATCTCCTTCCTCAAGCTTGATGAGGAAAACAAAAATAAGAAGGAGGAAAAACACACTAAGCTTTGATGGGTGTTAGAGGAGAAGAGGAAGAAGAAGTTGGAGAGGAGAAGAGGAAAGAGTGTTTTTGCCTTTGAGAGGGAGAATGCAACGTGAAAATGATAGTGGAGAGTGAGGTTTTAGTTTAAATTTTAACCCAGCACTAGAACTTCTCCGTTTTAAAACAAACAAGATCCTCGTTCAGGCCCAATACTTTATCTAAAAATTATTCTAAAGATATATTCAGATTCTCAATATTATGCTCAATCACCCTGACCAACAACACCTCAATCAGAGATACTTGGTTCGACACCCATATTTTAATTGGGTATTAATTTCAACTCTTTAAGCTATAATAATTATTGATAGTCATAAAAATTATCAATTTAATTATTTCCAACCTTCTGAGGTATTAATTAATTTATGTACAATCATTTCCTATTTATTCCTCTTAGTTAAATACTTTTATCAAATTTTAGGATGTTATACAATATATTATGTTTTCAAAACTAACACAAATGCAACATTTATGTAAGACTTAAATGAATATAACAAAAATTAATCAAACTATTACCGTTGTTTGTTTTTTGCATGACTGTAATTAATCAAAAACACTATACATATATATTATAAATTAATTATGTAGTAACGTTGTTGATAATTTTTACTTTCAAAGTCAATTCAAATTATAACTTATGTGCAGAAGCATAAATACTAATGTGCTTTATTACACTGTTGATAATCTTTTTATGATATTTTAATATATAAATAATTTTTTAATGTATTTTAATTCAAAATAGACTTTACTAAATCGTCAAGTAGAGTTTACAAACGCTCCACACGTTTACATTTTTTAGTGAATAAAAAATTTAGATGAGTTGGACTCGAGGCTCAATTGGGTTAGGACAAATCTCAAAATTTAATGAATATTTATACATAAGATCCCATCCCAAAATTTAGATGTACCTACCCATCACCTATGTAACAAGATCCCATATCGGTAAGATTCAACATATGACCTTATAGGCACAAATTCAATCATTAACAATTGGAATAACCCTTGTTGGTTCTCCACAAGTTTAAGCTATTAAAGAGTCATATCCTTCACAAAAGGACTAGAAATTCATTTTTAATAGAAATTTACTCTTCTAATTAAAAAACATGCTTGAAATTTCAAAAATCCTTTTTAACTTAAATAGCGATACTGTAAATTATTTAATAATTTTATCTTACCGTAACTCTTCATTATTTTACTTGATAATTTTCAAATTCTACAACCATCTAACATGTTTGAAAACACACATACATTTGATCCATAGGCACATTTAAAATGTGAAATCACATAAAGTACCTTCTATTTTAATGTGGATTTATCACTTCAAATGAGTTTTTAAACATGAACTCAGTTCCTTTTATTATATTTCTCCTTTAGAAACTTTATTTTTTATGATTTTTTAACATTTTTAAGAAACAATCCTATGAAGTTTAATTTTATTTTTGAATTTATTGAATTTGTATGTCATCAGACTTTATTCTAGTTGTTTGGTTCACACAAAGGAATCAAGTTATTTGCATGACTTTAAGAGGTTGTACTCTTAGTGAATTTGATACATCAAGTGCTTATTTGATTAGAACCTAAAATAACATTGTTAAAAGAAAATGTTTTCCAAAAATTAATTAATTTAGATCAAATGTATATGATGTCCTTTTACGTTTTTGTGATGCTTTTTCTACATACATGTATATTTTAACAATTAAAAATTAATATGCGATAAAGATAGAGTACTTGCTGTAAGAAAAAGTTGTCACCTTTTTAACTCATAAAATAACCACATTATTGAAAGAAATCTCTAGATTAAAACACACATTTTGAAATTAATTGGATGTCCTTTATTTAAATAATATGAAAAGAAGTACGCCACTACAACGAGGACAAAATAAAATTACTAGGAAATAACATTTATTTCAATAACACACAATGACAATGGTTTAAGACAACGAAAGTTGGAATTAAAATGATCATAATCTTGTCTTGAAAGATAATGAATTCATTAAAATAAATAAGGGGGACACCTTGTCATAATGTTCCAGAGAGGTTCAAAAGAAACCAGTAGGTCCACATCCTCCAATGCCCATATTATGAACCTCAGGGTGACCAATCATACTCCCATCAAACACATGGTTCTTAAGCATCGAAGGCTGAAGCACCTGAGGAACCACTTGATATGGGGTCATAATGTTGGAAGAGGATGTGTGAGGATGAAATTGAGTAGTGTTCACAACACTATCAACTAGAAAAGTCTTAGAACGTTGTACCACTTGTTGCTTTAAGTTTTCCATGGCCATCTTCAGTTGTTGAAGTTGGGTCGTGTTCATCTTCTTAATAGGTGAGGCCCACTAAAATTGGGCTACAAATTCTTTCTTCAAACGAAACAACTCCTCACCATGTTTCCTCTCAGTATCTAGTTGGTTGTTGATCTGAGTCAATTGTGCATTCAACTCACGTATGTTGGCACTACGATGGGCCTCGATGAATTGTATAGTACTTAGGTTTTGCAATGGCATCTTCCTGAGATAGCATTCTACCACAGCTTCTACGTTGGAGTGCTCAAAGGAGAAGACCTTACCACTAGGTGAGAACACAATTAGTGCCACATCAACACTGCAAAGGGTACAAAGCTCACTTGCTTTTTTGAAAAGGCCATTACGACACTTGGAAAAGGTTACTTGGAGGTTGGTGTCATTTGTTATTTTCTTCATCTCAATCTTTTTCCTTCCATGACTTTTCTTAGCACTCTCCATGCCTCAATGAAATAACTGAAAGAAAACTTATGAATGATAAAATATTAGAGGGCTAGGCTATGATACAGAAATCTGGTACATAGAAAATGAGAGTGTAAAGGGCTAAACTTGTAGGCATGTGGCAAAGTGTGAATACTTAAATTAATTCGGTATATTGGGACTCATACATGAATCACCTTTTCATTGAGGATTCTTAAAATCTCTTTACATGTGTATATGGTAGGAAATTCATTATAAAAAAAACTAGTTGTAAAAGGAAGCACATTTTGTTACTTCTTTAACTAATACACCATCTTTTAGATAAATGATAATTGTTTTTTTAATGGATAAACATTTACAAGCTTAACCTTTTTGTACGCTTTCTATAAAATTTAAGAAAAAGTAGTTCAATTTGGATAATCTAGTAAAAAATGAATTGTTAACATAGTAAAAATAAGAACGTAATACAAAATTCGATTCCTAGTGAAACAAAAAAGGAAACACGATAGATGGTTCCATTAATTAATATATATTTCACCATTAAAACAACTTAACATTTAAGGAAATCGCTAAAAATGAAAATATTTATAGTAATTGCAAAAAGAAATTTTTAAAACTACACCTAGATAATTTCTTTTTAGAGATACATTTAGTTTGTGTTATTTTATTTGTCTAATGTTTCAGATAATAATTAATTAGTATAGATAGGTAGTTTTATTTCTTTAAAGAGTCATTGAGATATAGTCTATAAAATAAATTTCATAAGAATTAACAATGGTAATTGCTTAGTGCTAAATGAAGGTGGAGATGCACCCAAAAATCTATAAAAATATTTTTCAAACAACAGTTGTATTATAATTTTGGAAGAAATGATTAATATTGTAATTTTTCTTTTGGATGCAAAATTAATGTTCTAAATAAATGTAAAGTAATCATGGGTCCAGAATTTATTACAAAGTGTGGGGAAAATTATATATATATATATATATATATATATATATTAAATACAAATAAACAAGACTACTAGTAAAATTTAGTGGCTAAAACTCAAAAATTCGTAGCTAATAAGATTAGCCACCGAACACAAGTCGTGACAAAAACCCTAGTGGCTAAATTCATTAGCCACCGATTTAAGATTTTCCGTGTCTAATTAGCCACTAAAAAAATTCGTCACAAAAATAAAATCATCCGTGGCTAAAATTGGTCATTTGCAAATCATTATTTTTTATTTTGCGACCAAAATTTTTCGTAGCTAATTCAGTGGCAAATCATGAAACTTATTTCAGTGGCTAATTCAGTGGCTAATCATGATATTTATTTTAACAGCTAATTCGGTGGCTAATCATGAGATTTTATTTCAGTGGCTAACCATGAGATTTATTTCAGTGGCTAATTCGATGGCTAATCATGAGATTTATTTCAGTGGCTAATTCGGTGGCTAACACTACTACAAAAAGGCTATCAGTAGTCGGGTAAAGGAACCGCTGATAATGATATAATGTCAGCACCTTTTATCTTACACCACAAACAATAATAAGAAAATTAAAAAAAGGTATTCATATTATATGTTGACAGCAATCGCACTCAATGCATCAATTCAATGTACATTTTCAGCAATAACAGTTATAAGCTATATGAAAAAAATAGAACAGTACCAAAATAAGTTTATCAATGAAAGCCTTAGGCTATGGGGAAAAAAATAGCACCTAATCACATCATAGAACTTGGCCGATTTGCAGTCTGAAACTAGGAAATAAGTTCTCCTTGAACCAAGACGCATAGTTCCCCCCCTTCAGTGAATAACACACAACAGAAATAGGTAATTGAAATACTTTAATAAGCTGAGGTCTCAAGCACATGACAAGCATATACCCACACGGTATGAAAATTGACTAAGTGTTCAATAAAAGACATAGATTCAATATTTTAAATTAACATTTGATAACACAGGTTCTAGCATTTGAGAGTGTTGCTAGAATCAATATTATTGGCACACTGAAAAAATTAAATTAATCAAAGCTATAAAATGTTTTTGGTCCCTAGAAAAATTAGAAAAATTATTCATCCCAATTTCAATTCCATTTATTTTCAGTTCATATATTTAACAAAGAGAATAAATCTAATTCCCTTACCAAGTTCTACAAATGAATGATCAATATAATGTTTAAGTACTAAAAGACAAATAAAATTCTAGTAGAAACTGATTTCAATAATATAAAGAGGACACTCTTTGCCAAAACTATATTTAAGCCTTAATAAAATGAATAAGATAGCATAATTTCTAATCTTTGCCACGCCCACCTTGTTATCGATTCCACACAATCGTTAGCCACAGTTTCTACTTTCTAGTATACTATACCCACGCTCATTTGTTTCAAAATTCTGCCATTGTCCAACTATTCCTAATAATACTAACAAGCGCAAATTTGTAAGTGAAGCATCAATTTTTTGGCATGTACATGTATTTTCAAAAAATTTAACATTGTTTTAACTCGAAATGAAAGTTTATACTAAAATTTATATTTAAATTGAGGTGATCTTTTTATCAACTTAAAACAAAAATTTGAAGCAATCTCTTATGAATCTCATGAGTAAATTGTATCCATTAGCTAGACTAAATTATAAGATATTAAAAAAATGTAATGAAATGAAAGACAAAAACATTACCATGAAATCATTACCCATGTCAAATAATAGAAGTGGAGATCACATGTACAAAGTAAATGAAGTTCAACAAAAACAAAAGTTAAGGGAATTACCAGAATTTTGTCAAATCAAAATTTTGAAGTTTGTGGACCCAACATGTCTGCTCTGTTATCAAATCAAAATTTTGTCAAGAATAAAGAAAGGGACACATTAAATAACAGAAAAACAACGGGGGCATAAAGTAGAATTGTAGAACCCAAATCTCATCACCATTTATAGCATCAATGAACAGAGTTTTAGTTTTTATTTTTCTATAACAGCACATGAGCATTATATAATATACTTATTGATAAAAAATACATTAATGGGGGTAATGATGATTTAATTAGTTGCTATATATTACTAGTATCCGTCTGACACAAGAACACATATATAGCAAATTTTAAAAGTTTAAATCAATAATAACTAGCAGCATTAGCATATTTCAAAACTATCATATACTCTTTTATTATTATTATTATTATTATTATTATTATTATTATTATTATTATTATTATTATTATTATTATTATTATTATTATTTCTAATTTTTTAATGATTATAATAATACTTTATTATTATATCATTTAAATAGATTGTGTTGTTAAAATTAAATATTAAAAGGCATTTTAAATGATCAAAACTATATTGGGCTATTAGCTATGTCATAAATTAACCTGATGTAAAACGGCTTAGCGCGTTTCCATAGTTATATATAGGTAGTTGAAAATGCATTAATATAGGAAGTAAAAAAAATGATGAAATCGTTACTATCTTACCAGCGAAGTTCTTGCTGTACCTATTAAAACTTTTAATATGTTATAAAGCATACACTTCAAAGATGTGATTCATTAAAAAAAATGCTTGATGATGGGGCAAGCAAAGTACTTCCTATTTCTATTTTTCTCAGTTTTTGAGGTTTGGATCACATAAGTAAATTAAATACTGTTGGAGAAACAAATTTTAGGATAAATTAAAATAAATATAGATTTCTCTTTAAAGTGATAAAATTCAAGTAATTTCCCATAGTTATCAATTCATTGACGTACTAAATGAACCTATTATGGAAATATTGATCAGTATGTGTGCTCAATTTTGCATGACAAAGGAAAACATTTGGTATCTTTGCAGTACATTGCACATGCTTCAGTAAGAAATTTAGTTATTCTAATTAGAACATGTATTAATCAAATTTAAATAACTAAGTAAAGCACTAAGTCATTCTAATGACATGGTTCATCAAGTAAATGAGATTAAAGAGGGAAAAAACTTACTAAACACATTATGCCAGTGATGTAACATTTTGTATTCTCATTTAATATGCAAAATCCATAGTGACCAAGTCAACAAACATAACAAATATTAGCCTATGAGAATAAAAAGAGAAAACGTATACACAAATAAAACTCTGAATTTTGAGAGAGACATGCATGAAGAACTAGTGGAAATTAAGATGTACCATTCAAGAATGCACTGCAGATGAAACTCGTGCGTGCAGTTTGTGACCTGAAAAATGAAAAGAAGTGAATGTTCCTCAAATAAACTATAATATTATACTTGCTTATCAATATATTTGCTAAACAACATTGGAAAACATTACCATTGAAGGATCCCTTTCAAAAAACTCCTCAAGGCATATACTGCAGCTGACGACATATGACCTTTATGATAAGGCTTCATAGAAGTATTTAAAAACAAGCAGAGAATCAGAAAACAAATAAAAATCCTAAATAAAAAATAAAAACCCTAAACCCCAAATAGAAACCCAAATGTGAAAGTGACACTAGTGGAAAAAAAGGATATAATCACGGTTAAAAAAGGCCTTTATTCACGGTTAAAGAACCGTGGTTGTTGCAGCCGTGGTAGTAGATGATGGTCTTTAACCACGGTTAACAACCGTGGTAATAAATCACATCTAACCACGGTTAAGAACAACTGTGAATATAACTTACTATTTATATTCACGGTTATCGAGCATAACCGTGAATATAAGAACTGAAAGATGTCAGTTACATCCACTTATATTCACGGTTATGATGGACAACCGTGGATATAGATACATTTTATCCACGGTTGTCCATCACAACCGTGAATATAAGTATGGATTGGTTTCAGTTACAAACTACTTATATTCACGGTTGTGATGGACAACCGTGGATAAAATGTATCTATATCCACGGTTATGGTAGTAACCGTGGATAAATATAGTCTATATTCACGGTTGTTGCCATAACCGTGAATAAATACTGAGGTTTTTTTTTAATATGGATTCTATTTTATCGTTTCCCAACCCTGCATTCAGACAAACCAGTACAGTATACAGTATGCCACAGCAACACTATGCCGAAAGAATGGTATGTATATATATAACAATTTATTTTCTATATCAATTCATAACAACCTAAAAAATGAAAGTATATACAATTAAGTTGAATGTAATCTAATAAAAGTAAACCCTAAATCCTACTAGATACATATATAAAAGAATAAAGATCCTATATCTAGCTTTGCCTAAGTTCAATGAAGTGTGAGGCCCATTGCCTTCTAACATCATCCACAAGTTCCTTTGGGAAATATGACCGGTCATTAAAGTACTGCAAACAATGCACAAAACAATTAGAACAAAAGCTTTATTTATTACATGAAATTGATGAAATTGGAGAAAAGTAGTCCAAATGATGAGAATTACCTCTGTCCATCCATCTACTAAATGATGTTGGACAATGGTCAGCATAGTGTGCATGACGAAATAGCCACACTCAAAGGTACCCTTCTGCCTGTAAGACTACAATGGACATATAGTATAGAATAAGTGAATTCGGAACTTAAAAAATATGTACTGAAGATTTGAATGAATACGATTGACTTACTTTTGGGTACACCCATACAACTGTTTTTCCTTTGGGCTTGTTTCCAATCAGTAGATTGTATCCAACCACCGCCCTGCGTCAAACAAAACACAAGATAAGTTAGAATTGTATAGTTCTAAAAATGATGTAATCGAATTTGTGGTTATTGTTTAGGGATGAACTTACCGGTCTACTATATCTTTCAGGTCTTGTGGAGCTGTCCGATGCAAACTATCAAAGTATAGAGCAAGATAGTCCTTCGGACAGATCACCAGAAGCGTCCAGTGAGCCCTGCAGTTACGAGTGATAAGTGAGACTTCAAAATGCAAAATATCATGACAATAATTATGGAATAGAGTATTACCCTTTATGATAGGGGCCCATGTATATAGACTTCCCAGACTCAAACATCCAATTCTGGATGTATGTCTGGGTGTTCTGCGAGGTGTTTCCTTGCCTCTGTATGAGAGAGGGCTCTATGAAACCGTAAGTTCCTTGGAAACCCAAGTCCACACAGAGTTTTGCCAGAAACCTAAACAAGTTAAGACATGGTTAGCGACAAATAACTTGTATAATGAAAAAATTGGACAAAACAAGGATATACTTACAGCTCCCACAACTGAAAGATGGAGCTGTTCAGCATCGACGTCCCCGTAATAATGTCACAAATGTCAGAATTTGTAACGTAAACTGGAAAATCACTGGGACGGCCGAACACTAGTGGCTGCCATGGGACCTGAACAGTGTCGTCAGCTTGCTCATACCCGATGCGCCATAGCATCCGGATGGGATCCTTGGTCGGGTCTGGCTTCTTCAATGTCTGTTCCTGTTGAACAATTGACAACCATCACATTTTGTACCATAATTGACAAGGAAATAAAGCTAGTTAGTGTTTAGGGTTTTTACCTGTCCAGGGGCAATCACCAGAAGTCTGTTGGGCCACATCAGAAAGTGGCCCACCGCCTGACCGACGGTCTTCACCTCCTGAGTTGCCACTGGCACAGTAGCATCCTCCTCGAGGACGAGCACAACCGAGACCCTGGACATACCATCAGGTAATGTCTGATGGTGAACCACAGGGCCTAAGTTGTACACCATACTAGTGGTAACTGGCTCCTCCGACCCGTCAATGAACAGGTCACCTCGACCAATAGCACGCACTCTTCCTGGGTGCTCTGGCCTGCCAATGGCGGTAGTCAAAATATCCTCCCGTCCATGGGCTACGAAAGACCCTTGGGTTGATTGCTCAACCAAGGAATCCTGAAACCAAACAAGTTAGTATTCACTTCCTTCACGTAAACTGAAAAACAGACACTGATATAAAGGGGAATACTTACTATTCGTGAGGCAACCTCCTGAGCCTGTGAGGAAGTGTATTCCCCACTCTTCTTGATCCTAGCCCGCTTCCATTTGTCGTGGCGTGCAGGTGGGGAAGGGGGATCCACAATACCAGTGTCAGTCTGACACTGACTCAGCCTCTCCTGTGCCAGCCGCTCCTCCAACCTACGGTAACCCCCACGTGACAGTGTGTGTGGGCAGTCATTTAGCTTCCTAGTCTCCTTGGCTTTCTTTCTGGTCTCCTACAACAAGAAAAAAAATATTCACAGTTAGCCGTATAAATTATACATAATTTAATCATCTAAAAACCAATGTACCTGAAACTCGGTAGAATGTCTAGATGCAACAAAAGCATCCCAGGTCTCCTGATCTTTCCAGGGAACTTTCCTTGGTCGTCCCCGAATACATACCTACAATGAAAGGTACATTAAAACTAAGGATTGGTACAATTTGGTGAAGCGTTGATTAAGAATTTAAAGTTCAATATACCTCGTGGTGAGTATGGATTTGAACGACCTCCATCGCTCAGCCATGATACCGAGGACCTTCCTCCTCGCTATGTCGGAAGATGGTATGTCAAAAGAATCCTACATGAAAGGAGTTAGTCCATAAAGGAGTACTTATTAAGAGTTACATGAAATAATACACTAAAATAAAACTTAAATAATATCTAAGTTACCAGAACATCACTCCATAGCTGGTTCTTCACCACCTCCTCGACACTATCCCAGTCGGGGATAATGATGGACACCTTCAACCGTACCACAACCCCCAGATAACTGCTCAACTTCGTGGCATGCGGTCCACTGAATCTACCGGTGTTGACATCTATCTCAACAACTACCCTCTCTCCCCGGTGACGCCTACGTGCGACGTCTGGCATCCGGGTAACACCTCTACTCTTCCGAGCAGAGGAACCACTGGCCTGTGAGTCGGACCTGGATCGTCCATCCTGGTCAGCCATGAGTATCTGTCCAAACAAGGAAAAAAACTGTCAAATATTTAATATAACATTTAAAACAACGAATAACTAATATAACATGTAATTCAATGTCTCACCAACAAGATTAATACCCTATTAAGATGAAATATTTTCCCACAAGCCCTCATGGTGGTCATGACGACTGGCAACTACATCATCTATGTCATGTTCCACGACAGATGTTGGAATACGCGTTGTAGTTGATGGAATGTCCATAATATCAACATCGGGGTCTCCAATGTGTCTACCTTGGATAACAATTGACCACCGTTTGTCAGCTGGGTCAGCCACATAAAAAACTTGCTTCACCTGCGTTGCCATTATGAATGGTTCGTCCTTATGCCCTATCTTGTTGAGGTCCACCAACGTAACTCCTAAATCATCAGTTGTGACACCGTTCTTATTGTCAACCCATTTGCATTTAAACACAGGAACGGTGAAGGGACCGTAATCAACTTCCCATATATCTTCAATCACACCAAAGTAGCATGACTCGGCCATGACAGGGTTGTTGTCCTTTGCAGTTGAGAAATGCATTGACTGAGCCACAACCATCACTCCACTGTTTTGATTTGTACTCTTTTCATCCTGTGTCCTTGTATAAAACGAGTAGTTGTTTATGTCATACCCATAAAAGGTGAGGACATCAAAGTTCGGGCCCTGTGCTAGTCGATGTAATGTCGAGGATGCAGATGCATCTTTCAGGACGGTCTTTTGGAACCACTGCATGAAACTCTTGTTGTGTTCATTCAACAACCACTTTTCAGTCATTTTAGGGTTGGTTTTCTTGACTAGCTCCTTGTGTGTGGCTAGATACGGTTGCACGTCGTCCGTGTTGTTTAAAATATACAAGTGTGCCTGAAGGACATCAGCACGTGGCATGCTCTTCACTTTTTTTCCAATCGTTCCTTTCCCATCCAATCTCCCTTCATGACGAGTCGTTGGAATACCAATGCTTGCAGCATGTGACATGTATTCAGTGCAAAACTCAATTGCTTCCTCTGCAATATATCTTTCCACAATTGAAGCTTCGGGACGACGTTGGTTCTTCATATACCCTTTCAATATCTTTATATATCGCTCAACGGGATACATCCACCGTAAGAACACTGGACCACACCAACGGACCTCTCTCACCAAATGGATGATTAAGTGGACCATTATGTCAAAAAAAGAGGACGGGAAATACATTTCAAGCTGACATAATATAAGTGATGCTTCCTGTTCCAACACATCCAATTCGCCGGGCACGATTACCTTGCAACATATGGAATTGAAAAACATACACAACCTTGTTATGACATTTCTCACATTTTTAGGAAGAATGTCACGAATGGCGATAGGCAGAAACTGCTGCATCAACATGTGACAATCGTGAGACTTCAACCTAACTAACTTCAAATCTTTCATGGAAACACAAGACTTGATGTTGGAGCCATAACCAGACGGAACTTTCACACTTCGTAACGATTCACACAGACTTTGCTTTTCTTTTCTGGATAACGTATGACATGCTGGAGGCAAATATGTTCTTTTGCCCTTTGATTGTGGATGCAAATCCTGACGTATACCCATCAACTCTAAGTCCATACGCGAGTTTAGGCCATCCTTAGTCTTCCCGGGTATGTTTAAGAGTGTACCAACTAAACTGTCACACACATTCTTCTCCACATGCATTACATCAATGCAGTGTCTTACATCAAGCTCCCTCCAATATGGCAGGTCAAAAAACACTAACCTTTTCTTCCAGTTGTTTTGTGTCGGGTGCTATTTTTCACACTTACCAAATTGCACGTTGACGTCCTTCACCTTTTCATATGCCTGGCGACCAGATAGTGGTGGAGGAGCCATTTCAAAATCTTGGGCACCGTTAAACGACTTCTTCAACCTTCGAAACGGATGATTCACTTTAAGAAACCTTCGATGTCGAAGATAAACATTTTTCCTGCCATGATGCAACCGCACAGAACTAGTCCCCTCCTCACATACTGGACAAGCTTTATGACCTTTCACACTGTACCCAGATAAGTTACCATACGCTGGAAAGTCATTGATTGTGCAAAATAACATGGCACGCAATTTGAATGATCGCCCGGTAAACCCATCAAATACTTCAACCCCGTCTTCCCACAACCTTTTGAGGTCTTCAACCAATGGAGTTAAATATACATCAATGTCGTTCCCCGGTTGTCGTGGACCAGAAATCATCATTGATAACATCACATATTTTCGCTTCATGCACAACCATGGCGGCAAGTTGTAAACAAACAACAAAACAGGCCACGAACTATGGTTTGTGCTCAGGTTCCCAAACGGGTTCATGCCGTCTGTGGCTAGTGCAAGCCTAACATTTCTTGGTTCATTGGCAAATTCTAGAAAAATCCTATCCATTTTCTTCCATTGCGACCCATCGGCCGGATGCCTAAGTAGTCCATCAACAACCCTCTTATCAGCATGCCATCTCATAAGTTTTGCATCATCTACATTGGCAAACAGACGCTTTAGTCTTGGAACTATAGGTAGATACCATAACACCTTTGCAGGAGACCCTTTAGTGCATACCTCATCAAAATCCGCCTCTTTCTTCTTATACTGTGACACCCCACATCTAGGACATTGATGCAGCATTTCTAACTCACCCCGGAATAATACACAATCATTTGGGCATGCATGTATTTTCTCATACTCCAAACCCATAGGACACAACACCTTTTTGGCCTCATAGTTACTTTTCGGCAAGGTGTTTCCAGCTGGGAGCATTTCTTTCAACAACTTCAGTAAGTCAGTGAAACTTTTATCCGTCCACCCGTTTATGGCCTTCAAATTAAACAACCGCAAAACAGCTGATAACCTCGTGAAATTGAGGCAGTTTGGATACAACGGCTGCTCAGAGTCCTGACACAGAGTTGTATATACATGAGCTTTCTTAAAACCTTCTACCCCTACATCACGGATCATATCCTCGAGTCGGTCATCCATGTCGACATCGTTGTCATGCATCGAGCTTCGATTTTTAGTCTGAGAGCTGTTACTTGGCACCACCACATCTTCACCATGCCATATTCAACGCGTATAACTACGTAGAAAACCGTCACACAGTAGATGTTCTCGCACCTCTTCCAAGTCTACCCGACGCAGGTTGAAGCATTTAACACAAGGGCAAAAATACTTTCCATTCACCCCCACTGCATTCCTCGCTACGAATTCTATAAATGATTCAACTCCCCCCTCGTACTCCAGACTTAGGCGTGACGCAGAAATCCAACTCCGATCCATACCAACTGTTTACAAGGTGCTATGATCAACCTCACTTTTTATACAAAAGTGGTGGTCCTATACCCATTCAGCATGACAATTATTTTTATACGTCATTCATATATACAGGTTAGGACTTATTTTAAAATTTGATGAAATTTCGGTAGCATTTCGCATTGGTCTCTAAGTACACAAAATGAGAGTGGTCAAATCAAATTCAACCACAACCAAATATGCACCCAGAGAACAACACAAAATACAAGTTACCGAAATTTTATCAAATTTTAAAATAACTCCTAACTTGTACATACTAACAATGACGTATAAAAAATAATTGTTCATCCCAAACTGTCCAAACGGACAATTCAAGATTCAACACAAACGATGACATTAATTGATTTAATGACCATTTGTGTCGAATCTCAAACGGGGAACTACGGTTCACTCATATGCACAACAACTTTCATACTAGTTAACAACCACATACATACAACAGCAATAAACATAACATATAAGAGCAACCAACAATAACAGAAATAAAATGGATAATAATTTAGTTAACTTTTTTCCTAAAATAGTATGATGTTTTTAATTTATGTTATTTTGAAGTAGAAGTATGGTGTTGGAGTATGGATTATGGATTATGGATTATGATGTTGGTTTATAATGCAGGTTCAAACTTTAGACTTTTATTTAGTAATTAATATGATATTTTTAAATTCTATTATTTTCAACTAGAACTATGGTATTAGATGATGGATTATGGATTATGAGAATTTTTAGATTTGAACTTTTATTTTATGGATTACGGCTTATGGACATGGTGTTGAATTTAGTTAAATTCTACTTAAGAAGAACAATATAAGTTTTAGGAGAAAAGTAATCTCAACCATTTAGAACTTCTCAATTTAGGGAGTACATTTTAACCAAAAGAGGTATCTTATAATATTTCTAAAGTTCATACAACAATGGCCACACCATGCCCAATCTGTTGGTTCCTTAAGCTCTATAGCCTTGCAATGGTGGAAGTTGCAATTGGAAATAAAACAACCACCCAGGAGCAAAATGGACCTTGCACCACAAACGAAAGCTGATGGGGAAATGGGGTTGGCTAAAGGGAGCTATGGACATCATTTATGGTACACCAATCACCATCTCAGATCTTCCAACATTTATGGTACACCAAGCCAAGAATCTCCACCAGTGCTCCATCTTCTCCAACAGGCAGAAGGGCAAAACCGTCCACAACACACAGAAATGCAAACGGAGATTCGGATGGTGCATAAACAGAGTTTAAACATAAACAGGCACATAAACAGAGTTTAAACAGAGGGTACCGAGGCTAAAAAATGCATATAACCAAACAGAGTTTAAACGGATGGTGCATAAACAGAGTTTTAAAAAATGCATATAACCAAACAGGCACATAAACAGAGTTTAAACAGAGTTTATAACTTAAGCTTTTGAACCAGTAACTATCGTGTCAGGAAACAAGGAATACCAATAGAGAAAGAATCAATATATTATGACAAACACGCATGACAATGGGGGTTCAGGGAACCTACCTGAATGAAGAAAGGAAGAAGATGCTGAACAGAGAGAAGGGCATGAAGCTCACAGATAATGGAGAAGATGACAACCAACGCGCAGAAGAAGAGAAACTGAAAAAAGAGTGAAAGGCGCGGCTTTTGAAGTTTCAGAAAGGATGTATATTCACGGTTCCCCTTGAAACCATGAATATATTACACATATATTCACGGTTTAACAAACAACCGTGGATAAATGTTAACTATATATCCACGGTTACGATACCAACCGTGGATAAATATTAAATCTATATTCACAGTTATAGAAACAACCGTGGACATAGAGTACCCAGTGATTAAACCCTAAAACCTGAACTATATATCCACGGTTGGAAATACAACCGTGAATATTGACATCTATATATATCCACGGTTAACATCATAACCGTGAACGTACCCATCAATATATATTCACGGTTGTGATTAAAACCGTCGATATATATTTCAGGTACTATATATCCACGGTTGACTCCTCAACCGTGAATATATATTGATGGTTACGTTCACGGTTATGATGTTAACCGTGGATATATAGTTTTCTCTGATTAAAACGTTCACCTTATAATTTCAAAAATGCCACCGCGCATGTTTTTATCATTGATCCTCTTCTACCCGTGAATAATATCCCGTTGTTATATCCATTTTTTCCACTAGTGTGAGGGGAAAAGGTATTAACGCAAGAAGGGAAGTGAAAGAGACGAATAAGGGAACAAAAGAAGGAAAGTGGGTTCTAAAAAAAGGCACGCAGGTTCTAAAAAATTATTTTGAGTGGGAAAATTATTTTGAGATTGTTTGAGAGATGGAATTAAAATATGTTAGCGGAATATTCAAAATTTTAAGGATAAAATTTAGATAAGATTATACAAGTATACTAAAATAATTTCGGTGTTTACACACTGTTATGCATAATTAAGGTATTTATTTTATTTTATTAAAAATTTCAACCAAAAAATAAATTTTAGCCACTGAATTTTATTTCCGTGGCTAATTAAAAAAAATACAACTTTTTTTTGCATTTAGCCACTGATTCCTAAATCAGTGGCTAAGTAAAAAAATATAACTTTTTTTTTACATTTAGCCACCGATTTTTGAATTTCATGGCTAATTTATATAAATAATAATTTTTTAACATTAGCTACCGAATTACAATTCTGTGGCAAATGTATTCAAAAAATAAATTTTAGCCACTGAATTCTATTTCTGTGTCTAATTAAAAAATATAACTTTTTTTAGCATTTAGCCATCGATTTTTGAATTTTATGGCTAATTTAAATAAATAATAACTTTTTAACATTAGCCACTGAATTACAATTCCGTGGCAAATATATTCAAAATATAAATTTTAGCCACGGGATTCTAAATAAATTTTCAGTGGCTAATGTCAAAGTGAAAATTTTAGCCACGGAAATGAGATTTCCGTAGCTAATTTTGGTGGCTAAGCATGCCTAAAAAAATATTTGGTCGCTAAAAATAAGTGGTGGCTAAATTCAGTGACAAATAGCTACGGAAGTTTTCAGTGGCCGCTTTTGATTTTTCTAGTAGTGACTCATTATTCATCACTTATTTATCACTCATGCCTCATATGCTAGGTAGACAGTTGTATTAAAATTTGACAAGTTGTTATGTTCTTAATTCTTTTATTTGATTTGAGTCGAAAAGAAATATGAAATAGGAATTTTTCCTAGCACCCTTAATAAATTGAGAACTTTAACCCTTGACAACTTCCCTAGAATATATTTTATATAAACAATGAAACATTAATTTTTTTTTATAATTGGAAAGCATTTTAAATAAAAATATTTCTTAGTATAATATGCAATAAATTTTGGTTTATTCTTTTAATAGATGATAAATAATTTTAAATAAAAAAACAACATAAATCTTAATGAATGACTAAACATGAAGTATAAAATTTCAATTTATTATGCTAAATTATGTTGAAATATATTTTAAATTGATTTTCATCAAATTTTAAAAATAACAATTGTTATAATATTAAAAATTAAACCCAATGAATTAAACAATAAAATTTTATTAGTTTTTCACTTAATTTTTATAGATACATTGAAACATCCCGACTTAAATAAAACAAATCCGGGACCGGGGGAAAATTTTTTCACGTTCAGAATAGGAGTCAGGATAAAATAAAACAAACCCGAAGTCGGGGGAAACAGAAAACGGGTCAGGGTGCCACTCGCTTGGCAAGACCCTGATGTGGCTAAGCGTAACCAGCAGAAGACGCTTGAGCGAGCTTCTACTCACTGGAGCGAGTCCTTATTCGCTGAAGCGAGCCCATACACTCGGTGTACTTCATCACTCGGAATTGGACCTCTTTCACTCGGGAACGGTCCCCTCGGTTCATACCTCATATCTCGGTCCACTCGCGTAGCGTCCTACCCCCGCGTAGCGTTAGGCCCTTGTTTTTGTTTTTCTTAACTTTTATGTTTTCATTTTTAGGTTTATGATTTTCTGTTTTAAAAATTGAGAAAAATTGTTTCTTTTGCTATAAAAATAAATAAATAAATAAATAAATAAATTAAATAAATAAATAAATATATAAAGTTTTATTGTGTGTGAATTTTGCTGTTTGTTTGTTTGTTTTTCTTTGAAATTAACGAAATTTTGTAGTTTTTATTGTTTGTTATACTTTCTTGCATAAAAATAAAATAAAATTCTGTTTGAAAAATTTGAAAATTAAAGTCTATTTGTTGTTGTATTTTATTTTATTTTCTTAAAAATAAAAATTTGTTTAAATATGTATGTTGTGTGAATTATAATTTTCTTAATTTGTATATAAAAATGCATGTTGTGTGAGTTTTATTCCTTTTATATAAATTTGTATGATGTGTATGTTATACTATTTTATTATTAAAAATCCAAAAATAAGCATGTTTTATTTTAGATTACTTGAAATGTATATAATTATATGTGTGAATTATTTTGTTAAAAAAATATCAAAAACATGTTTTATTTTATTTTACTCTAAAAAATAAAAAATGTTGTGTGATGCATGTTGTGTGATTTATTTTTATACTTTATTTAAATAAATTTTCTTTTGCAGATGGCACCAATGAAGTCCATTCCCACTGACACAGATACCACCTCTAAAGATCCTGATCTTCAGGGTGAGGAGCAGTTGGGACCCCGAGATCCTACCAGATTTAGGACTGATGCCAAGTGGGCGAGATTTCATCAGATTAAGGGCCAAAAATTGATCTAGGAGAGGGTCCTTGATCTTAGTACTGGAGACTATCCTGAGCTTCAGGATGACATACAGAGGAGGAGGTAGGGACCCCTATTTTCTTTACCTACCGAGGGGGATCCCATCTTGGTCATGGAGTTTTACGCCAACGCTTATAGGACACGCTAGGACTCACCGAATATCAGTCAGCAAAGGACGAGTTGGGTGAAGGGTCGGCACATTGCATATGATAGAGACACTACTAGTACCCTACTGGGTAATCCTTGGGAGCCTACTCCTGAGGGCGATACTTGTTTCTGGATGGAAAATAGAAACAAGGTTGCTACTGAAGGTAGTGATCAAGGATACTTCCTGGATCAAGTTGCTCATTTCTTGAGCAAGGATGGAATCTTCTTTAACCTTAATAAGATTGGACAATCTCCATCAAACCTCCTTAAGACCCAGATGACCCCTATAGCCCAGGCGTCAATGTATCTGATGCTCCAAAACATCTGTAACATCCTCGATTCTAAAGAAAATAAATTTATTGGATGAGGATAATTAATTAATTATGGTCTAATAATTATGGGAAAATCAATTAGACATTAGAGGTGAATTATCGATAAATTAATATTTACCGGAATTGGGTGATTTAACAGATGATGTGGGACCCACTAGGGTAAATAAAATAATTGATGGGTCTAAAATGTTTAAAAAATTATTGTGGTTACGATGGTATAATTGAAATAATTTTTGGTGTTAAGGAACTAATTAATTGGACTTGATGTATGATACGAAACGGGGAAAACACGAACCAAATGGGATTAAAAGAAAATGAAAATTCCCTTTCTTCTCTTCATGTCAGCCGTCTGCCTTCTCTCTCTCTCTCCCATTTCTACTTTTCATGCTATTATACAATGGTTAATAGGGTTTTATGACCCAATGGACAAATGGCAAAGATGCATGGCTTTACCCATTGGACAATGTCCAATTTTTACACTAACCTCTCTCTCTTTCTCTCATTTTCGGTGGTATCTTCTTCTCTCACCCTCCTCTACATTTTTCTTCTTCTTCTTCTCCTTTCCTCCATGGTCAAAACCGCCCATCTCCATTCTTCTTCTTTCTCTTGCCAAAAACAAAAGCTAAGCTTGGAAATGTGAAGCATTCATGGAGCTTGGGAGCTTGCAATGGTCATCTCCCTCTTCTTCACTCTCATTTTTGTTTTGGTGATGCATGGAGGTGAGGTGAGGATTTCTTGCCTCCTTGTTATTTCATTTGTGGTTTATGGTGTTTGGGCTTGTGATATTAATGTCAGAAACCTTGCATGTAGGTGGAAATGGAAACCCTAGGCTTGAATAGTTTAGATGGGTGATTCTTGAATATGGGATAGTACCCAATGTGGATAAATATTATTATGGATGAAATGTTTTATGAAGATGGTAAAGATTGATGTTGATTGGTTGATTTTGATAAAAACCCTAAATTTGATAAATTGGGAATTTTGGCTAAATAGGTAATCTTGATGATTTTTGGTCCTTAGAATGATTTTATACATGGAAATGAATTTTTGAAGGATAGGGGTTGAATATTGATGTTGATAAAATGGTGAACTAAGTCATGAGTTGCAAATAATGATATATGCATATATATAGGTATGTTGATTTGAGGGATTAGTCTTAAGTCTTGATATGTCCATTAGGGAGTTGTTAATTGGTGATGATAGTTGAGTGATTCATGAGATGATTTAGAAGCCTTATGGATATGGGCCATGGTGTTGTTGTTGTTTGGATTGTTAACCCTTTGAAACCTAGAGAATCTTGGTTTTGGGAAAGGAATTCCTGAAGCCTAACATATGCATGAAAAGTTAGAGTTTAAGCAAGTCTAGGACTTGATAATGGGTTTTGATAGATGGAGCCTTGTGATAGTATTAATAGCATATATAATTGTTGTGATAGGATTGTGTTCCGGACGATGATGCGGAACGATCGAGGCAATCGGAGTATTAGGATTACGGTTCTTCTCTCGAGGTAGGAGAGGAGTTTACATTTCAAATTTGCATGAGTGAATAATTGTTAATTATGTAAATGTATGAACTCATGCAATGCCTTGCCATGAATGTCTTATATGATTGAATTGTTGAAGTGATGAATGATGGCTTGGCTTATGTTGATTGTTATGAAAATATATGTATATATGATGTTAATGATAAGTGCTTGATAGTCCCTTGGTTGGACATGAACTAAATGATGGTAAAAATCTATGAATGAACGAGTTAAATAAAGTGTAGGGGATTGTTTTGAGATGAGTGGTGTAGTGATGGGAAGTATCTTAAAGCCTTCATTATATAGTTGATGAATTAAGATTTAAAATAGTGATGTGTGTATTGTTGAACCAAGTCCTAAATACATAAAATAATGTATGAGAAAGGTTAGTTTTGGTCAAATTGTACATGATAAGGATATGGATATGTGAATGGGAGTGATAAACTTGAGTGTTTAGGCATGTCCTGACAATCTCGCTCAAGCGAGATGGGATCTTCCTCAAGCGAGAGTCCCTTATTTTAGAGAATTGGCCTCTGGCCCAATCTCGCTCAGGCGAGATGAGGTTTCGCTCAGGCTAGACGCGTGCGATATGGTTGAGGTAGCCATTGGACAAATCTCGCTCAAGTGGGCGTAGCCGCACTTGAGTGAGCGAGATGGAAAAATGGTACTGGATGAATCTCGCTTAGGCGAGAGGTGTGGCAAGTTGAAGCTCGCCCAAGCGAGCGAGCCTAAAATATGGAACTGGAAGATTTTCGCTAAAGCGAGCATGGGTCGCTTGAGCGAGCGAGGTACCTGATGCTTTATAATTGTCTCGCTTAAGCGAGTGACTAATTGAATGGAGTCTCGCTCAAGCAAGCGAGCGTAGACACGCCCCTGGGAGCTTCTCACTTACGCTCGCTGGGCTCGCCCAAGCGGGCCTGGTTTGTCTCGCTCAAGCGGAGGTGAATCTTGCTTGAGCGAATTTCCACCAGAATGGAGATGGTTCTATTCTATTTATGGTGAGCTTATGTTGGACCCCTTCCTTAATGTTATGAGATAATTAAGAGATGATATGAGGGGTATGCCATGATGATATGGCATGGTGGTGGCTGAAATTAATTAATAGAATTGGGGATGAACTAATTGTAATATAATTACCACCAAGGATGGAGTAATAAAGGGATGACAAAGAGAACCTGATGATGGGGTTATGAGATGTACCCTTAGGTGATTTTGAAACCAATAAGAGGATAAATAAATGACATAGTATGAATTATAAATAGATGAATTAGAGAAACATATGACATTAATTAATGATAGATAATGATGTTGAGCACTCTCTTGCACAAAGAGGTGTATATTATTATTGATGAATTATTGTGTACCATTATGTGTGATACAAGTGTGATCTTGTATGTGTGGTTTGAAATATAATAATGAAATATTGTGAATGCCACACCAATATATGTATATATATACATGAGACAATGGTAATGAATAATGAGATGAAAACCCACTAAATGAAAGTGTGGTAATATTGATGGACATTATGTAATGTTGTAATGCCATTATGGTTGATTGAAAGTATTGACTTGCATGTATGATATAAAATATATGTGAAATATGTTGAGATGAAAATGCCACATATAAAACTTGAATATAATGGCTAAGAAACCAACAATGATAAAATCCACTAAGGTGTGTATGGTGGTGTGGGTGATTACAATGATGATGTTTGATGAGTGGCATTTAGGATGCACAGCGTGAGGATGCATTAAATTTGCATTTTCATTGCATCCATGGCATATCATCGCTGTCTATGTGGAATATTAGGGGGTTCCACTAGGCGGGCCTAGTGGGAGGGCAGCTCAGTGCACGAGCGTATTGTTGTTTTCCCCTGTGACTCGGTGTGTGAGTCACGAAGCTGTCCATAGTTTGGTGACAAGGCACCCTATGTGGCGGGCCCAGTGGGCGGGCGGCTCTGTGATGAGCAAGTTACCTCGGTGCCCGATGGGGCACGGCTCTCTCGATGTGTGTTTGGGAGGGGCCCATAGCACTTGTGGCAAGTGAGGCCACGATATTGATCCGCAAGTCACAGGGTGACTAGTGCTACAAATGGGCGAGAACGGTTTGGTACCAGTAAAATTATGATGGTGTAAGCATGCATAAGTTGAGATATATGTGTACACAATTTACTACTGCAGTAGGGGCATAGTAGCACACCTATGCTTGTCCCACATATTAATTTGGTATTTATTTCCCACAGTCGGATCCATATTTTTTGTTGATTATTCCATTGTGCATATGCATTAGCCATAAGAGCATTTGCATATAGCATGGAGATATACCAGAATATGATGATGATTGATGATGATTGAGATGGTGGTATGGTGTTGATGAGATGCGTAATTAAATACCTAAAAGACCACGTATGAGTAATAAATGATATGAATATACAAAATGATATTGAATATGACGATATGTGTGTTATGGCCCATTATAAGGTTGGACATGATTGATTATGATTGATAATTATGATGTTAGCTCGTGGTGGCTTTGAGAAAAGATCGGAATGGTCTATGTTGATGATGTTGGCCAGTTGTGGCGTTGGAATATTTGTGTATATACTTGCTTTGCTATGAATTGATGAGAGAATACATGATATGTACATTGTTAAATGAATAGATTATGATATTTATTGATGGTTTAGCAAAGCATACATGATGTTAATATGCATATGCACATAATTTCAATTGTATTCACATCGTCATTTGAAATGTATAACTCACTCTCCCATGTAGTCTACTTTTTAGTATTGATGCAGGGATGTCATGGGAAGAGAACATTTTTAAAGAAAAGCCTTGGTGAAGGTAAAATAGTGGTAATGGAATGCCTTGGCCGGCAGCGATTGTAATTTATTGAATTGTGAATGAATATACATGATAGTGTTGATATTTATTGATATTTTTGGATGTATTGTGAATAATGATATAAGTGGATATTGTATTGGTATTTGGGGGTATATGGACTCATACCCTCTTGGTGAATAAAATAGTGTTGAATATGTAGCCCATATTGGGAATGTATAAGTGTTGATGACATATGTCTTGAGGTTGAATCGGATATGACCAATTATGGGATATGGGTATTGGAGATGTATGATGCACGACCATATTGATATGTATATACATATATATTAGACATTGCATGCTCATGTGATTATGTAAAATGATAATGGTTGTCTATATAGCTTATGATATGCCATTGCATTCTCTACCGAGCCTTTTCTCATATCTTCATATATGGGACTAGGCGTGTGCCCGGTATACACATTCTTCTTCCGCTGTAAAACTCTGTTATTTTGTATACCGTTATGGGCAAACTATTTAATGATCCAGTTATATTTTATTAAGTCTCCCTCTTTGGTTCTCTGTGATTCGGGTCTTGATGTAATCGTAGTTGTGTTCAGGAAATATTTCAAATGCGAAAAATTTATTCGCATTTTTATTAATTATTTGTTTTGATTACATCGGGATTCGGGTCCGGAGAACCGGGGTGTTATAACATCACCCCTGCTACCTACCTTTCCACCCTTCCAGTTGATAGATATTGCCTTCTATATTCCATCCTTCAGCGCCACACCATTGATATTGCTAATCTTATCTCTGAGCAGATTCACTTTTATGCCCTTGGGTATAAGGTGAATCGCCCTGTACCCTTTCCTTTGATTATTTCTGCCTTACTGAGGAGGCAGGGGGTGCAGGTGCCATCACTGAAGTTCACTAGCTCTTCAGGGAGAGTCCCCAAGGTTTTAGTGAATAGAGATTATTTCATTCATCAGTGTGAGCTTCCACCTCTTGAGTAGGAGGCTCAACCCAGATAGAGACGGAGGAGACCACCAGTCTAGTCACCATCTACTGATGCCATTACTGAGGGATTCGCTAGGATGAGTATACAGCATCAACATATGATGTAGATGATGGCTGCTTCTCACCACGTCTATGTATACTTACATGATTCATTTTATCAGTACAGGATACAGGGAGAGGGGGCACCATTTATGACACCAGCCGATTTTGCTACTCATGTAGCTTGGCCGGGTGACCAGCCCACATATACTGAGGTAGGTGGATCTTCTAGAGCTCATGATGACACTGAGGGTGATGCTGATGAGGAGGAGGAGGATGATCATATGGAGGACCAGGACTGAGAGTCATCTTTGTTATCTTTATGCATTTTTACTTTAGCACTTTGATTTCATTTTGATATTTTGGTATATTTACTTTGGTATGTTTTATATTTGGATTATGTTATGGTTTGTTTTTATTTTGTGTGGTGTAATTTGATTTGATTTTGCATATTTTCTAAATAAAATAAAAAATAAAAAATTATCAAAATTTTGAAAATAAATAAATTTATACACTTAAGGTTTTTACACAATAAAACCATTTCTAAAATTAATTATTGATTCTTTTGTAATTTCAGAATTTTGATAAACTTAATTACAATGGTTTTATTAACTATCAAGCTAATTTCAAAAAAACGGTGAGCTGAGAGATCTCTAAACACTTTAGGGATTTGATATAATTTCATTCAAATTAATTTTGCTTAATTCTTTGAATTGTGTTGTTGTATAGAGGATCCAAGACCATGATCAAGGCATATTTTTGTTAAACACAAGCTAAGGCCAAGAAAGCTTACCATGGTAAAATCATATCCTTTGATAGCCAATTTTGAGCCTTAAAAATAGTTTCTTTGGCACCCCTAAATCCGTAAATCATTTTTAACTATTCCCTTTTCTTCGAGCGACTTCAATGACTCGGTTCTTAGAGAAACGGTTCACCGAGCAGGAAAAGGAACTAGTGACGCTGAGAAAAAAGAAGGTGGCTCTACAGAATTAGAGGGACTTATTACGAGATGCTAATAAGTTTACCTCCCTACAATTGGGGACGCCCTGAAGGTAGTCGGGGGATTGGCAGATGAGTTAAAACTTACTGAAGCTGATTTGGTGAAGGCTCAGTCGGGGCGGGAGCTTGTGGAGTCGAAGCTAGCCATTGCTGAAGATAAATGTGCTAATCATGGGAGGCAACTGGGTTCGATGGAGGAGGTGTATGGCTTAGTGTGCACAACCAAGAAAGAGGTTGAAGAAAAACTAAAGAAGGTCGAGGGTGAGATGGAAAGGCACAAGGAGGAGGAGGCAGCCTACAAACGTTATTTGAAGGAGCAATTGTCTGAGAAGTATATGGCGGCTTTTGACATGTGCCAACAGCAGATTCAGGTGTTGAATCCTACGATGGACCTCAACTTGGAGGGTATCGGGCTATTTTGAGTCGTGGTGAATGGTGAGATTGTTGATCTTTCCAACTCTAAGGACGAGGAAGAAGTAACCATTGAGGATATTTCTGAGACTGAGGCCGGTGTGGAATCAATTATGATGGATTATTCGATCCCTACTACTACGCCTCAACAATCGGTGCCAGTGGATTCTAAGGGTGAGACACTCCGAGGTGGAGCCGAGGGTGAGGGGACGCCTCAGGGTGCAGTGCCGGGTGTCACTGTTGATCCTTGATGTACTAAATCTCTTTATTTTCCTTTGAGAATTATTGTAACAAACTTTCTTCCATGATTACAACTGCGTTTATCTTTGCAAGTCCCATCATGTGTTTATGTTTATGCAAATATGCTATGTTAATCACCTCATAAGTTTTGAGAATGCATTACCGAGAGGATTGGTTCCTTCCTCGGACCTTTGTACTTAAGCGCACTTTAAGTTTTGCAATCGTATTGTAGAGAGGATCGATTCCTCACTCGGGCTTTCATACTTAAACACACTTTAAGTTTCATAATCGTATTACCGAAAGGATCGATTCCTCGCTCAGGCTTTTTACTTAAACACACTTTAAGTTTCATAAACGTATTGCCGAGAGGATCGATTCCTCGCCCGGGCTTTTGTACTTAAACGCACTTTAAGTTCCATAATCGTGTTGTCGAGAGAATCAATTCGACGCTTGGGCTTCCGTACTTAAACACACTTTAAGTTCCATAATTGTGTTGTCGAGAGGATCGATTCCTTGCTCGGGCTTTCGTACTTAAACGCACTTTAAGTTTCATAAACGTATTATTGAAAGGATCGATTTCTCGCTCGGGTTTTCGTACTTAAACACACTTTAAGTTTCATAAACGTATTGTCGAGAGGTTCGATTCCTCACTCGGGATTTTGTACTTAAACGCACTTTAAGTTACATAAACATATTGTCGAGAGGATCGATTCCTCACTCGGGCTTTCATACTTAAACGCACTTTAAGTTTCGTAAACATATTGCCGAGAGGATCGATTCCTCGCTCGGGCTTTCTTGCACTGACTTCCTTGACTGAATATTCTGAAACTTTATTAGAGAAATAAGGGCCTTGTTAAAACCTCTCGGGTAGGGAAAAGAATACCCTTGTTTACATTGATCAACTATAGTAAAACTTCAAGTGAGTGGCATTCCACGTCTTTGGTATTTCCTTTCCTGACAGCTTTTCTAAGCAGTAAGCGCCTTTTCCAATAGCTTCCTTGACCCGGTATGGGCCGTCCTAGGCAACGGTAAATTTTCCTTCTTCTCACGGTCTTCAATTGTTGCCTGCGATGTAGAAGACAAGATCTCTTTTACAAAATGGTCAGGGTCAGAGGAGAGAGTTCTAACACTGGGCGGATTTTCGCTTGGCTACTTGTATCTTTACATATGCAATGTCACGTTCTTCTAAGTTGAGATCTAGATCTTCACGTCTTTCTTTGTTATTTGAGTCTTCATCAAACATGAGGCGTCAGAGAGATGGCTCCCCTAGTTCAACCAGTATCATGGCATCGGCCCTGTATATGAGTCAGAATGTGGTCTCATGTGTTATTAAATGTGGAGTCGTATGGTATGCCCATAAAGCTCTGGGCAAGTCTTCCTCCCACCTTCCCTTGGCTTGTCCAAGCCGTTTTTTGAGCTCTTGGAGAATAACCTTATTGGCCACCTCATCTTGACCATTGGTTTATGGGTGCTCCACAAAAGAGAATTTTCGCTTAATGCTCAAGCTCTCGCAGAATTCAACGAAAACTTTATCAGTAAATTGTCGGCCATTATTCGAGTTGATTGTGTAAGGGAGTCCATGTCTACAAATTATGTGCTTCCAGGTGAAGGTCTGGACCTTAGCTACGGTGATGGTTGAAAAGGGCTCAACTTTGATCCATTTGGTGAAGAAGTTAATGGCCACAAGGAGGAACTTGACTTGGCTTTTTCCGGGAGGGAATGGACCCAGGATATCCATCCCCCAAGTGTTGAAAGGCCAGGGGGCCAGGATTTCGTGTAGAGGCTCGGGATGGCTGTGAATCTGATTTGTATTTTGTTGGCATGGGTCACATTTCTTAATGAAAGTGGAGCAATTGGCTCACAATGTCGGCTATAAATACTCTGCCCAGAGGACCTGAGCGGCCAGAGGGTGGACTCCCCATGAAGGTCACAGATTCCTGAGTAGAGCTCTCGTATCACATAGTCTGCTTCATCTTTGTTTAGGCACTTCAAGAGTGGCATGGTGAATCCTCTCTTGTAAAGTTGACCGTCCAGTAGAGTATAATTGGCTGCTTGCACCTGTAGCTTCTTAGCTTGTTGATAGTCTTTCGGAGGAAATCAATGACTGGGGTCATCCATGTATTACCAATCAGTGCTTCATTTACTTGGAGTACTTGTTGAGCTTCTTATATCATGGGTTCTTCCAAGATGATTTGGACAATTGTCTTAAGATTCCCTACTTTGATTGTGCTGGCCAATTTAGAGAGTAGGTCGGCGCGCTCATTTATCACCCGCGGAACATGGACTATTCGAAAATGTTTAAGTTCCCCAATCAATTCACTTACCCACGCCAAGCACTTTACCCAAGTTGGGTCCTTCACATGGTACGACCCTTCTACTTGCCTGGCTACCAACTATGAGTCATTTTTCACTTGCACACACTTGGCCCCCAAGTCTAGAGCTGTGCACAGTCTAGCAATGAGGGCCTTGTACTACGCCTGGTTGTTGTTGGCCTTCAATAGGAATCTGAGTGACTCTTCAACCACCATACCTATTGGACATTCAAGTATAACTCCTGCTCCACTGCCTTTCGTATTAGAGGACTCGTCTACAGAGAGGGTCCATAAACTGTGTGCAGCGTCGTAGCTGTCTTCATCGTCTCCAAAATCTACTAAGAAGTCTGCCAAAACCTGGGCCTTGATAGGTCCTCTAGCTTTGTACCGAATGCCGTACTTAGATAATTCGACTGCCCAAGCGACCATCCTGCCCGCGTGCTCGGGCTTCTAAAGGATCTTACCGAGCATCTGGTTGATTCTTACTATGACTTGGTGACTGTGAAAATAAGGTCGAAGTCAGCGCGCAGCCACAAAAAGGCTATACGTAAACTTTTCAACCTTTTGGTATAGTGCCTCTGCTCCCTACAATGTCTTGCTGGTAAAGTATATTGGTCTTCAAACTGGGCCATCTTCCTAGACTAAGACTGAGCTGACTGCCTAGGTCTCGACAGAGAGATAAAGGACTAACTTCGACCCCGTGTCTAGTCGCGTCAGGATCAGGGGGATGCGAGGTAGGCTTTCAAGTCCTGAAATGCCTTCTCGCACTCCAAAGACCACTCAAACGAGTTTGTTTTCTTCAACACCTTGTAGAATGACATAGATTTTTCTGTGAACTTTAAGAGGAAACGAGAAAGGGCTACGATTCGACCCGTGAGGCGTTAGACCTCTAATGAGGACATAATAAGGAAGCACCCACACATCATTTTGGATAAAGGATTGGAAGCTTATAAAGGTCCCTTAACAAGGGCTAAGTCCAAAAAGGGAAGGGAAGCCATCCAGTAAGCCTTAATTTCCTTCATCACATTATTTGATGGGCCTAAGCCCAAGGAGGGCACTTGGAAGACTTACATGTACTCATCACATAATATTACATATACTTAGGTTTTCTAGTGTTTAGGTTTTATTTGGGCCTTACTAGGCCAATTGGTCACTATTAGGCCATGACTCTCTTTTGGGCCATGTATTAGGCCACTTCACTTTTAGAAATACCTTATGGGCCTAGGAAACATGTAGAAGCCCAATAAGACTCTCCTTGGCCGAAATGCTCCAAGGCCTATATAAGGAGCTCTCCTTTGTAAAAACCATTCATAATATGCATTTTAAGATTTTAGAGCACTTTGAGTGTTGAGAGAAAAGTAGAGTGGTTTCCTTTCTCTAAGCTAGAGTCAAGTCTTTAGCAAGCTCTTATCCAAGATGGTTTCCTCCTTCCTTGGTAGCAAGATTATAGGATTTATCTCCCTTTGGGAGTGTCCTCTAAACCTTCCATTCACTCCTTTCATTCCATTTCTCCATTCTCATCCCTTCACTTTCATCTTTCCCTTTTCTCCTCTACCATTTACGTTCAACTCTTGGAGTCTTCCTCCTTTTATGGTCTCGGTTTACCTTTGAAGAAGTATTCATCCATGGCATATGAAGGCTAGAAGAGGAAGAAGGACCTAGATCTAACCCTTCCAAAGGAGTCTTGAAGATTCTTCTACATCAACCTCTTTAACAATTTAAGGACTTCACATCTCCAATATGGCCCGACACTAATCTGGGTTGGCCTGGATGTTGGAAATATGCACAAAAAGCCTATATAGGACGTGTCATTTTGAATAAGTCATTTTTTGTTAAATAGTTTAATAACCTTTATTTATCCTTGGAGTAATAGGTCATATGAGAGTTATTCCTAAAATGTCCTTAGTCAAGTATTTACGTGGAGATATGTAAATACATTAAGACTAGTGTGTGAGTGTACTAATGATCTGATGTCACAAATCATGGATATAAATGATATCAAGTCTTTACACAGGTACACATTAAGAGTAATGATGTACTGGATAGACCCACCATGAGAACATTGCATGGATCGTTACATGAATGTCATAAATGATTCTCAATGTGATAATGGTATATGTAGTCCTTTGACCTGAAGTCACTACGATTCCTACATAAGGAGTTTGTTGTTTTAATACAATCAAACGTCTTTTGTAACAAGAGGACTATAAAGGTTGTGGTTAGGGAATGAACAAATTATGCAGAGGGATACGAGTGATGTAGATGGGATTTGTCTCTCCTATGTGACAGAAGTGATATCTATAGGCCACTTGATAGAGTGAGACTAAGGAAATGCATGGCCATGCTAGAAAGAATAAATATTGGATATTTATTCAGATAAAGTCTACTCCGGTATCAAGTAAAATAAATTGGATTGTACAAGGATGACGCGACCATGCCTTAGGCCCAATTAGGATATCGTGACAAAAGGAACAAACATATAAAATAATTATCACGTATAGGTTATGTTGATAATAAATAATATTCGGACATAATGATGTATTGCTAGATGCCGCTCTTATTTTATATTAATAATAAAATAGTTTATTATTAATATAACCGAGTATTTTACCTATAGGGTCATACACATAGAGTAAGCCCATTAGAAAATAGCATTTTATTTTAGTTGGACTAAAATAAAACTATTGGGCCTAACTCATTTAGAATGAGTAAGGAGCCCACTCTTTAGAGAGCAAATTAGGTCAAACCTAAGCCTATAAATAGAGCATAAGATGCTCATAGGCAGCTAACCAAAAAGAGACACAAAATACGCAAAAGTTGCAAAAGCTACACGCCGTCAAACTAGCATTTGGAAGGTGTAGCATTTCTGGTGGGAGTACTAGTGTGGACTCCTAAAGGATGAGGCTATGACTGCTTCAATTCGATTTTCTTCAAGAGGTAATCCTAAAACGCAATATTTTTTTTTGTGTTTGTCTTATGCTTTGAAACACGGCGCTTTATAAATCCTATGAGAATCCTTGTATTTTCGCTGTTCATGCACTAGGGATTCCCTAATAGTGGTATTAGAGCCTGGTTGCAAAACCATGTTTTAGGCAAATGTTTTTTTAAAGAACATGTGAAAAAATTTTCTTTTACGAAAAGAATTGTAAAGGTTGAATCCTTTTGCAAAGGTTGCATTTTTAATGAGATATTATGTAAATGTTGCATTTTTTTATGAGATATATTGCAAAGGTTGCATCTTTTGAAAGCTAGTATTAATTTATTTTATTTTGTGTATACTGATTGCTTTTCTCAACATTTTAATTAAAGAACATGTTTCTGGGATGTGCTTTATTATATGAACATGCTGTATGTTGCAATGGTGATTATCTTATGTGTTCTAATTATAAGGCATGTGATATGTTCTTTTAGTTAAATTGAAATCAAGGGTTGTATGCAATGCATGTCTATATGCTTTCTCTTTCTAATATGAATTGTTCATGCGAGATTGTGTTTAGAAAGTTTAAGAGTTAAACCATATCCGTAATGAAAACTAGGATTCAAAATTTGAAACCTAGCTGTCAAGGTATTTTATTTATTTGTAAATGTTACAAATAAAATATTTGATTTTAATATTATATTTTAAATTCAATTTGTAAAAGTTACAAATAAAATTTTAAATGTTTGTTAAATTTAAAGTTTGTAAGAGTTACAAATTGATCCGGTCTAGATACCGGTACCAGGGTAGGGGTGTCATTTTATTAGTTTTTCACATGCTACTGAAGTTGCAGGTTGGTCACCGGACTACTAGACCATATAGACGTTCTTCCTATATCGGTATGTCCAAGACAACACTTCACACACCGGATATGAACCGTTCTATGGTCACAAGGACATTGGCAAAGACACCGTTCTTCCCATACCATGTGTCAGAAGCATACTCTACGCAACGCACCTCTTATTTCCCGACCCAACACTTACGCTCTCCCTATTTTATTATACATAACCATTTGCCTATACTTTGAGAGGATAAGTGGCTGCTCCACTACCCAAATCCTCGTTACTTGAAGTGGGCCAAGTGTTCAAGCTGGTGTGCACATATTGATACCCTGCACACCGGAAAGTATCCACGTCACCCGACAGAAGGTACAAGGTACAGCCATAGGAGTGATACGTGAGAAATGCAGTTCTCTCCCACGTTGTGTGTCAGAATCGTACACTGAGCATTGTACTATTTGTCTCCTGGCCCCACCTGTGCCTAATGGTTTATTCTCCACGCTCATCTATAAATAGTTGATTTTCACACTCACAAAAGGTGACGTTGTTCTAACCCTTGATATACTGTTACATTGCTTAAGTACCCATAACCTGAATTCTTATTCTGGTGATTGACTTGAGCGTCGAAGAATCTTCACAAGTGACACCACATTTTTCCCCTCCTTCAACGCCAAAGCTTGGTGTGAAGGATCTCCAGGACAACAAGACCGGATTCTCCTACTGAGAGTTCATACTATGATAACGAATACCCACTATACTGGTGTATAAACACTTAAACCTTTGACTTTTATGGATGGTCCCCAATCCGGTTCCTTGACCCCGGATTAGACCAGTTCATTGGCACACCCAGTGGGACACGATAGAGTTATTCCGACTTTTCACGAAAGTTCAGTAGTCATCCATGGAGGGAGATGGACGTGATTTCGTCGATGGTCATGTAGAGGATGTGACCCATCAACATGCTAACAGCAGACTTCTTTTTGAGTCTCCTGGAACCAACTCGAGCAGGGTGATACCTGTGGCAGTTCCAGACCCTCGAGATGAAGTTATAAGGTAACTCAGGGAGGAGTTGATGGAGCTGAGAAGAGAGAGGAATGTGACTGAAGACAAGGTGATGTCTCAGGCAGAGGAGACTCATCACACCTCTAGGAGAGAAAAATCCACCATTCTCCAGTATTCAGAGATTCACCTACGAGAAGAGAGCAAACACATGACTCTGGTGATAGAGTCAGTGGAAGAAGGAAGGAGCCAGTGGCAGCAGCCTCTAGAACGTATCGGCTCAACGTTTTATTTTCAAGGAGGCTCATGAGTGTGCCTATTCCCAGGCATTTGTAAATGACTCAACCATTCTCCATCGGGAAGTATAATGGAGAGACTGACCCCACTAAGCATCTTCATGCTTACGTATGTGAAGCTATGTACTTGGGGGCTGGTGAAGATGTGATGTGCAGGATGTTCCCACGAAACTTAGTGGATGAGGCCCTTAGCTGGTTCAAGGGTCTACCATCGAGGTCAATAGACTCCTGGGAGGAGATAGCAGTAGCCTTCGAGATTCACCTTGTCATCTCTAGGGATGTCCCCAGGACATCTCATACCTTGGCCTAGATCAGGCAAGGAGAGAATAAAACTCTTAAGGAGTTTCTGAAAAGGTTTTACAAGGAGGCAGCTATGGTACCTAATCTCATGGAGTCCATTCAGATGCATATTGTTATTGAGGCCCTGCATCCCGGATTAGCCTTTTCCCTGTCTTTGGCAAAGAGTCCTCTGATGATGTTTGAAGAATTCTGAAGGAAGGCCTTGAAATACGTGGGCATAGAGATGCATCTGGAGGCCACAGCGGCCAGGGTTAAGCCACCAGTGCCTTCCCCTTAACCTTGGAGAGATAAGGAAAGAGTGAGGTCAGAGAGGCATACACAAAGGGATGACTTTAGGAGCCCCAGATCTCAGCAGCAGGATAGGCACGTAGCTTCTTTTAGCAACTACGCACTGCTGAACACCAGGCATTCCCAGATCCTAAGGGAGGTCGGATGGCCTACACTCAGTGTGTATGGGATTCGAAAACCAGCTCCTCTAAGACTGCCTGGTAATCTGCACAAGTACTGCGATTTCCACGAGCAAGTGGGTCACTCCACTGATGAATGTAAGGCACTGAAGAACACCGTGGAAACTCTCATCAGAGAGGGAAAATTAAAGCAGTACCTCTTCAAGGAGAAGTCCTTGGATGAGCCAGACCAGACTGAGAAGAAAGGGAAAGATCGTGACGATGAGGGCGATAATAGCCACAACCCAGTCTGAAGGTTTACAGTTGCTGAGAAACGAAAAGGGGTTGTTATCAGCAAGGCGGTTCAGCAAGACGGCATGCCTCAGTAATAGAGGCAAGGCCGACGTGAAGTAATTGATATGATCACTAGAGGCTTTACTGGGGGTGGTGCTTTGATCACAACCCGGAAGAATCATCATCGTATGATTCTGTCCGTCCAAGGGAAACCTAGGGACAACTGCCCTTTCAGAGACGGTGTAATGGCACCGGTGGTATCATTCTCTGATGAAGATTTTGGTCCAACCATCCCCGAAGGCGATGACGCTGTGGTCATTGTTGCTGTCATCGCTAACAAGGACGTCAAGAGGATCCTTGTTGATCAGGGGAGTTCCTGTGATGTTATTTTTTCTAACTGTTTTAAAAGAATGGGTTTTAATGACTCAGACTTACAACCTTATACGCAAGAACTCACATTCTTCAACGGAGTGAAGCAACCTACCAAGGGTTACCTTGACACCCTTGTGTCCTTTGAAGGCGAGCCAGGGGTAAGAACGGTGAAGTCCAGGGTGTTCGTGATTGATGTGGATTCACCTTACAACGGCATTATAGGCCGCCCTACCTTAAACACCCTGGAAGCGATAGTATCCACTCTACATCTCCTTATCAAATTCATCGATAAGGACAACAACGTATCATCCCTCTGAAGTGATCAGGAGATGGCCAGGTACTGTTACAACCTAAGCCTAAACATGGTGAAGCTGGAGGCATTCAACAAGAAGAGGAAGTTGAAGGATGGAGGAACAGCGGTGGGGTCCGTCAGCCTGATTGATCTTGACCCCAGAGCGAAATTAAAGATTGATCTGCTCAACCCTTCCAAGCCCACACTAGAAGGAGGTTCTAGAGATGTTGTGTTAGGAGATTCCCCAGAAAAGATCACGCATATCAATGACAAGTTAGAAACTATGATGGAACAGCAGTTGCTTACGCTCCTTCACGAGTTTAAGGACTTGTTCGCATGGACTGCTGTGGATATGCCTGGGATGGACCCCGATTTCTGTTGTCACAAGTTATCCATCTACCCTGAGACGAGGCCAGTCGCCTAAAAGAAAAGAAGATTGGAGCCAGAGAAACAAAAGGCAGCTTGTGAACAGACAGAGGAGTTGCTGAAGGCTGGATTTATCAAGGAAATCTGTTATTCCTCTTGGCTCTCTAACATGGTGATGGTCCAGAAGGCCAATGGTAAATGGAGGATGTGTACTGACTATGTGGACCTCAACCGTTGTTGCCCAAAGGATCCATATCCCCTCCCCAACATAGATTGAATGGTGGATGATTCCTCTAGTTATCAGTACCTGAGTTTTATGGATGCATATTCAGGGTACAACTAGATTCCGATGTGGGAGGAGGATCAGGAGAAGATAGCTTTTGTCAATGACCTGGTGTTTTCTGCTACACCGTCATGCCCTTAGGTTTGAAGAACGCTGGGGCCACTTACCAGCGTATGATTAATAAGGTGTTTGAGGGCATGCACACTAAGTTGGTGGAGGTGTACATTGACGACATCATAGCCAAGACCCCGGCTGGGGATGACCATATTGAAGATCTGTGCCAGGTATTCACGCGCTTGAGGCAATATAACATGAGGCTAAACCCATTGAAGTGCACTTTCGTTGTCCCAGTTGGGAAATTCCTCGGTTTCATGTTAACTCAGCGTGGCATTGAGGCTAATCCGAGGAAGTCCCAAGTAATACTGGGCATGCAGAGTCTGAAGAACCTGAGGGAGGTTCAATCTTTAAATGAAAAGGTGGCAGCATTGGCTCGATTCATGCCAAAGATGGTACATAGATCCCGTCCCCTGTACAAAGTATTGAAGAAATCTAAGAAGTTTGAGTGGGGACAGGAGCAAGAGCAAGCTTTTCAGGAGCTCAAGGAGGTGTTGTCGAGTCCTCCAATTTTGATAAAACCAGACCCTGGTGAAACTCTCATCTTGTATTTGGCGATTTTGGATGAAGCTTTGGGGGTGGCATTGGTCAAGGAAACCCTAAAGGGGCAGAGGCCAGTGTATTTTACAAGTAAAATGCTACAGGGAGCTGAGGGCCGGTATCAGAAGATAGAGAAGGCCGCCCTCGCAGTTGTTTGGGCTTCATGTCAATTAAGACTGTACTTCCACGCACACCCAATTATGGTGAGAACGGACATGCCAATCCAGTCTGTACTGAGCAAACCAGACCTCTCGGGGAGAATGATTAAGTGGTCTATTAAAATTTTAGAGTTTGAGGTTTCCTATGAGCCACGAGGAGCTATCAAGGCCCAAGTTTTGGCTGATTTTGTTATGGAGATGACAGGGGTTAGACCCAGCCGCACCTCATGCTCACTAGACTATCTATGTGGATGGGTCATCGAACAATAAAGGATATGGAGCCGGTGTCATTGTTAAGAGTGATGATGGTGTGCATTTGGAGATCTCTCTCTGATTCAATTTTAAAACTTGTAACAACCAGACTGAGTACAAAGCTTGTCTTGCCGGACTTTGAGCCGCGATTGATATCGGAGCAACAGAAGTAACCCTCTATAGCAATTCACAACTAGTGATATCATAGATTTAGGGCGAATATCAAGTCCATGAGCCTCAGCTCCAGTTATACTTGAATTGTGTGAATGAATTAAAGGGAAGATTCTCTACGCTGGAGTTCAAGCATGTACCTAGAAAGGAAAACACCAGGGCGGACATCCTCTCAAGGCTTGCAAGCACAAAACAACCTGGAAGCACAACCACAGTGGTGCAAAGCACTCTGACATCGCCCAACATCCCGTTGACCCCGTCGTTGAATGTAATAACGTATCGTGCCTTTGATGAGAACTCGTGGGTAGTTCCTTACATACGGTACTTCATGGACGAACAGCTGCCCACTGATGACTTGGAGAGGAAGAAATTGAAAAAGGAGCTGCCCTACTTTACGTTGGTAGATGGCATGCTCATACGGAGGAGATTTCCTATGCCATACCTCAAGTGTTTGAACGAGAATGAGGTACGAGGTGTGTTGGAAGAAGTAAATGAGGGTCAATATGGACACCACACCAGAGGTAGAAGCCTGATGAGGAAGATTCTAAGAGCGGGTTACTGGTGGCCCACAATGAAGAAAGACTCCATTGAGTTTGTAAAGAAGTATGATCCGTGTCAGATATTTTCCAATCTTCATCACACACCGGCCCCAGAACTTTCTATAGCAGTCGTGCCATGGCCTTTTCATCAGTAGGGCCTCGATATTTTGGGTCCATTCCTAACAGCACCTGGTGGAATCAAATATCTAATAGTTGGGGTAGATTATTTTACCAAATGGATAGAAGCAGAGCCCGTTATGCATATCACCTCAGCTCGGACACGACACTTTGTGTACGAAAACATCATAGCATAATTTAGAGTCCTAGGACGAATCGTTATTGACAACAGAACCCAATTCACTGATAAGAAGTTCACAGAGTTGCTTGAAAGACTGGGGATAGTCCAAATCTTCTCATCTGTCAAACATCCTCAAATGAATGGCCAAACAGAGATAGCCAATAGAGAAGTGCTGAAAGGGCTAAAAAAGTGTTTAGGCGAAGCAAAAGGGGGATGGACTAATCAGCTGTGCCACGTCTTGTGGGCGTACCATACTACACCCCACTCCTCCACCAATGAGTGTTCGTATCGCCTTACTTACGGTGTCGAGGTGATGATTCCAGTGGAACTTCAGACCAGGTCAACAAGGGTGGAGTATTTTTCTGAGGACAATAATGATGGCAATCTGGCATCGGAGTTGGATGTTCTTCAGGAACTTAGAAAAAAAGCTTTTGTCAGGGATCAGGCAATTAAAGCAAAGGCCATCCTTTGATACAATAAGCGTGTTCAGCATAGAGCATTCAACAGAGGAGATCTCATTTTAAGGAAGGCAAGTGTGGGAAATAAGTTCGCTCACCAAGGAAAGTTAGCACCTATATGGGAGGGCCCTTACAGAGTATCCGAGGTGACTAGCAAAAGGTCATATCGGTTGGAGAATCTTGATGGCACACCGATCCATAACAAGTGGAACACTCAGAACTTACATATTTACTACAGTTAGTTGGTAAGATGGCATGTACTCTTTTTCCTTACTTGAGTTTTTTCCCAATGGGTTTTCTCAAGAAGGTTTTAACAAGGCATGACCCTAACTACGCTCTCTTTGTAATCCACATTCAATTTAATAAGAATTCAATTCATGAATATGATGTCTTCACTTTTCTTTCTTATGTTGCGATTTATAGCATTACGCTGGTGTATGTGGAGACCCTCAGGACGGATGATCCTAATTACCTATTTTGCAATTGGCGATATAACTCCTCGAGTGAACCAAGGGGTTGTAGGATCAGGCCTTCTTCAAGGTTGTATCGAACCCCCTTAGAAGACCTAGATTATAGGATTTAATCGAACTCCAGGAACGGTAAGCAGGTTTGGCCGAACACCGGTGAAGACCTGAGTTGTAGGATTGAACCGAACCTCAGGAAATGGGTTGTAGGTTTACCCGAACCCCATCAGAGAACCCAGGTTATAGGATTAAAATTGAACCCTGGGAACGGTTAGTAAGTTTAGCTGAACACCGATGAAGACCCAATCATTATCCTTATGATTGAGGAACAATTCCCCAGGATGGATAATATTACCTATCATTCCTATGGTTGATGGTATACCTCCTGGCGTGGACAATTCCAATCACCACTCTTGTGATTGAAGGCCCAATCATCATCCTTATGATTGAGGCAGATTCTTGCAGGACGGATACACCTAGTCGTTATTTCTATCTTGAACGATACCATTCTATGAGTAATTTAATAGGTACGTCTACTACCAGAGCGGACTAAAGCTCTCATTCTTAAAAGTTAAAGGATAATATTCTACACCAAATGCTTATGCCCTTCGTAATAAACACATGCTTGGGGACAATATTCGTTGAGTTCAAGTCTGCGTTACTGTTCCGTCCTACACTGTGATCATTACTCCTTATTCCTAAGTTTCAGTTCAAAGAACGGCTTAACGGATTTTATAAAGGTAAACTTTGACAAGTTTATAAAAAAAATTTTAAGAGTTGTGTCATTGCAGATATCTGTTGTAATCGTACTAGAGACAGTATTTAAAGAAGGAAATTTGTTCATTCAGTAAATCAAATTTATACGTAAAGTGTAAGTAAAAACTAGAGCTGATCCCAACACACAGCAGTAAGAATGAAAACTATATAAAGCTAAGAGACAGGTGTTTGATCTTTGGTTGTGTTGGCCTCTTTTTCTCCGCCTTCTTTTCCACCATCCCGTTCTCTGAGGTTCTCCTCAGAGGGCTAATTTTCTACCTTCTCACCTCTGGGCTCCCCTTCTTGAGTCGATACTTTTTTATTGGGGTTCTCCTAGCCCGGAGTAGTGGAAGGAGGCCCCATGCTCTGGCCTTCTGGGAGAGGTGGCAGCTCGTACAAAGAAGAAAGAGGTTCCTTATGCCGGCCATTCACCATCGCAACTAGATTCTCATTGTGAAATTCATAAAAGGGGCTCATACCATAAAGGTTGAACTTCATTCCAGGGTTACGATAGTAGACTTGGCGGACACCTAAGCCAAAGGATTCATAGGCCACAGCGATGCAGGCCTCTACAGCTTTGGTTGCCCTGGCTTTTGCCTTAGCCAGGTCCTTCCTCAGCTTGGCATTTTCCTTCTCTAATGACCCAGCTGTGGCACTCCCCTACTTTAACTCTTCAATTTGTCTGAGCAACTCCCTCTCCTTTGCAGCAAACTCTTTACTGCTTTAGAGCTTACCGGCCTCCGCTGCCTTCAGGTCCTCAGAGAGCTGGGCATTCTTTTGACCTGAGGAACCCTGGTCACTTTCGCTTGAAGTTTAGTAACCCTTCCTTCAAGAGATTTGACCATGTTCTTCAGAGCGGATACTTCCACAGAACGTTCCAGCTCTAGCTCCTGGGCCTTCTTCAGCTTCTCCTCCGCTGTCTTCAAATAAGCCCTATCCCTGGCAGCAGAGATGTTCAGATGCTCTAGCTTGGAAGCCAGCTCATCCGTTTACTTCACGCTATCAATAGTGCGGCTCAGTGAATCGGGGAGATTGGTCAACTCAGCCAGTTACCATTTGCCAGCAATGATTGCTTCTTTCATTTTGTCCACCTCCAAAGTGGGACGGAGTTTATATAGTAGAGGTGGAAGAGCAGCTGGAGAGGGCACCTTGTAAGTCAGGAACGGGGAGAGGAAAGAATGGGTGGGCGGATCCATCCTCACCTATTGGAAAGTTAAAGGTGCAGCACGGGTAGTAGCCTCTGGGATTGCCCTAGAGGATGTTGTTGTATTTCCCACGCCGACCTCATGTGAGATTTTCTGTTTCTTCTCAGGCACAGCGGTGGGTTTCTTCTTCTCAGCAGCTTTGACGAGCCTACCTCTCTTCTTCTTCTTCTGCCCTTCTGGCCCTTCCTGCTCTGAGGACACTTCCCTATCAGCTTGGGACTCTAAGAGGGGGAGATCCTCGCTGGCCTCAGAGGTCAGAGGGATGTATTCCGCCATGGCCTTGGTGGCATTTCTCTTAGCTTGAACATTATTTTCTTCACCCTCAAATAAAGAGCCGTCCTCCCCCAACAGAGACTTCAGAGCGAGCATCTCGGGGCAATTCCTTTTTATCCAATCTGTAAAAAGAATGAAGAAAAATATTAATAACAAGAGGATGTCGGATTGTCACAGAAGAATAAGGAAAAAAGAATTATTACTTAAATATTCGTTTCGGATGAAGGTGGACCCTAAGAGACGCTTGTTGAGGAATTCCTTGTGGGCATCAGTGAACGCCTTCAGGGCACTCACCACCTCAACTGAGCGGGCTAAGAGTTCATTCTCGTCTGTGAAGTAAGCTCGGCTGGCGAGCAGGAAATGCCCATGGGTCCAGCTAAGAGGAAACTTCAAAATACCGCCCTCACTAAGCCAAAAGATTTGAAGGATCAACCGTCGATCTTGGCCGATTCTGTAAAAGATTTGAAGTTTATCACCCTGGAGTCACATCGCAGGGTGACAAATCCAAGACGGCCCTTCTTGTTCACACGGCGGACCACCTAGCAATAATAAAAAAGCATTGCCATGGTGGGTTTGAAGTTGAAGTGTGCTCCCAACACCTCGAGAGAGCGGATTAGACTCCACCCGTTGGGATGCAGATGTGAAGGGGCGCACTCCAGAAATCTCAGAACGCCCATTTGGAAGTTATTCAGAGGGAAGCGCACTCCGAGGTGTTGGAAGACAAAGTCGTACATGTACACAAAGTGGTTGTCTAACACCTTGTGGCAGATCCTCTCCTATGGCTGGGGTGACAAGACCATGAACCTCTCGCGTAGCCTTTCTTCAACGAAGACCCTGAAGCGCGGGGACACAGGACCATCGTCTTCACGTGCATGTCAGGAGGGGATTTCTTTGAACTCCTCCTCTACCCAGCAGTAAGGGTGAGTCTTGTTTAGGGCTTCCCAGTCTAGTCGGTGTGCCACAACATTAATACACCCATCCTGAGTGCGTAGAACTGGAACTTTGCCATGCCCTTCGATCTCTATTTTGATTGCAGCGTGAGTAAAAGCATTTGTGCAGTGATAAAAGGCGACATCATCAGTAAGGAACCAGTCCAAACTGGACGAGCTTCCTTGGGAACCGGTCGCCTGAGAACGAGAGGATGGTTCAAGATTGGGCCTAACCACTGGCCGCCTCGATGAAGAGGTCTCACCTCTCCCTGAACCATGAGGCCTCACTCTGAAAGGACCCATAAAAATACATCCACCATGATAATCAGAGGGCCTGTAAGGGGTACTCCCCCTCCTATTCGAAGGACCAGTGCGGTTCTACCTAAGGCGCATGGTTGCAATATAAAGGGAATAGAAGATAAAGAAGCTGGAAGAAGGGAGAAGTGAGGTTACCTAAGGGAAGTTAAGGTTGGTGGAAGAGAGAACTTCACAAGAACAGCAGCAACGATCTTCTCAGGAAATTTCAGCAGAGTTTTGCTAAGTTGAAAAGCAAGTGTAATTTCCAGAATTTGCCAAGTCCCCCTTTTATAGGCACTAGAGGGTCCAACCACCAACCAAAACTAGTGTCATTTGTCAGAAAACGCAACGTTATCAAGCCAAACGATGTAGTCGTTTCAAGCCTAAGCACGTGAAGACGACGACAATTCGTGAAAAGTGTCTTTCGAAATGGGCCCAAAAATTCAAATTTTAGGCCCATAACAGCCCCAGCAATGATTATGAAACCACGTGCTCTGAGGCCATTATGACTCATGTGTTAAAAGCATTAAATGCCCATCATTGGAAGCGTTTCAAGGTTCTACATTCATAACACTCGAATACCAAGAGTTTCGATTCCCAAAACACTTGGGATCCTCTCACAACCGCTGTCATTGTCTGAATTCGTTGTATAGGCATCTTGAGAGCGACATCCTTATCCTAAGAACAGACTGATAAACAGGTTATCAGTATAGCACATACGCGCATCCACAAATATTCTCAAGCATCACACCAGTATCAAGACTTCATATGCAGACAATTTAGCTTATATGAGTAACTCTACCAGTCCCTCACATAAGCTAGGGTACAGATGATCTGGTCTAGATACCAGTACCAGGGCAGGGGTGTTATTTTATCAGTTTTCCACATGCTACCGAAGCTACAGGTTGGTCACCGGACTACTAGACCGTATAGACGTTCTTCCTATATCGGTATGTTCAAGACAACACCTCACGCACCGGATATGAACCGTTCTATGGTCATAGGGACATTGGCAAAGACACCGTTCTTCCCATACCATGTGTCAGAAGCATACACTATGCAACGCACCTCCTATTTCCTGACCCAACACTTACGCCCTCCCTATTTTATTATAAATAACCATTCGCCTATACTTTGAGAGGATAAGTGGCTGCTCCACTACCCAAATCCTCGTTACTTGAAGTGGACCAAGTGTTCAAGCCGGTGTGTACATATTGATACCCTGCACACCAGAAAGTATCCACGTCATCCAACAGAAGGTACAAGGTACAACCACAGGAGTGATACACGAGAAATGCGGCTCTCTCCCACGTCGTGTATCAAAATCATACACTGAGCATTGTACTATTTGTCTCTTGGCCCCACCTATGCCTAACGGTTCATTCTTCACGTTTATCTATAAATAGTTGATTTTCACACTCACAAAAGGTGACGTTGTTCTAACCCTTGATATATTGTTACATTCTTAAGTACCCTTAACCTGAATTCTTATTCTAGTAACTGACTTGAGCGTTGGAGAATCTTCGCAGGTGACACCACCTTTTGCCCCCTTTAACGTGAAAGCTTGGTGTGAAGGATCTTCAAGACAACAAAACCGGATTCTCCCACTGAGAGTTCGGACTATAATACCGGATACCCACTGTACTAGTGTACAAATACTTAAATCTTTGACTTTTGTGGCTGGTCCCCAGTCCGGTTCCTTGACCTCGGATTAGACTAGTTCACAAATTTAAATAATTTATTCTTATTAATTTTAATAGGATTTGCATTGCATGTGATCTTTTAAAATTAATGTGATTTGTAGGAGTTACAAATTGATTTATATTTATTAAATTTAATATGATTTGTAATTGTTACAAATAGAAGATAAAATCTTTATTAAATTTAATAATTTTAAAATCAAATATTTAATCTTTAATTAAATTGATAGGATTTGCAAAAGTTGCAAATTAAAGATAAGATCTTTATCAAATTTAATAGGATTCAAAATAAAATATCTTGAACTCTAGAGATAAGGTTTAAACCTTGATCGTTCCTAAAAATAAGATGATTGCTGATACTCTAGAGATGAGGTTTAAAAGTTAAACCTTGACTATTCCTATTTATGGATAATTTTTGTAAAGGTCAAAAGATAAGGTTTAAAAGTTAAACCTTGGCCGTTTCAAAATTTAAGATTTCAAATTGTTAGAAATTATAACCGAATATTTTGAGTTGTTAATGGTCAGTGGGACACTTTGGTTAGGAAAGACTTGGTACTTAAAGGGTCACTCCGGACCCACCTCTCTTTCTTGAGAACTAACCTGATTATAGTACTAAACTTTTGGATTGGAACACCCCTTAACCCTGTCTGTTGAACGGTCAACGGAGTCGCCAAACTTCTTTGTGTAGTTTTACTTTTATGACCCCGCGTGTTTAATTATGTGTTTTAAAATTTATTTTATTTTAAATATAATTGATTACTCTATTAATTTATTAATTAACACATCCAGCGGTGAATGGTTATTGTCATAGATTTTTTTATTTAATTTTAAATACAGCCTGCGTGCTGTGCCCTTTCTCTATTCTTAAATTTCTTCTCTCAACCCTTCACTCGTATGTAAAATGAGTTTTCTTTATTACATTGTAATCTTGGAAAAGCTAACAAGGTGGAGACCTAGAAGAAACCTAGAGTGGTGATTCTTGATGGATATGACCTTGAAAGGAACAAAGGAGTGATGACTCCAGGAGGATGGTGGTTTCAAGAAGTAGGATTTCACGAAGTCAAGACACCATAGTTCCTTTAGGTTTATTTTATTTTATCTTATTTTCTAGGAAGACCATAACTGTGAACACCTCTTTTTGTCCGGCCAATTGGTACAGTTCCATCCTTTGAGCACTCTTTTATGTGCATGGTTCATTTGAAAATTCATAACTCCTTCATATGATCTTTGATTTGCGCAAACCCGGTCTCTAAATTTTCGTAACAAAATTGTCTACGACTTTTGTGAAGACCTTGAAGGCTGAATCCTTACCAATTAGTACAGTTTTAATAATCTTCCTGGACTTGCTCCAGTTTCATGACTGCTCTGCACATCTTTAAGAAAAAATTCATATCTCCCTCATATGATACTGAAATGACCCCATTCTTTTTTCTATGGCTCCATATCAAAGAGATCTACAAACTTCATGAAGGCCACAAAAGCTAATTCTCCACCCATTTTTCCCAGTGAATTTATTTTGCTTGCAAATGTATTTCCGTCACACTCTGGAGCAGTTTTCATAGATGGGCCATATCTCCCTCGTTTCTTGATGAAAATTTTTGTGCCATATATCAAATTAAATCTAAGAGAAAGATCTACAAACTTCATGAAGGGCACAAAAGCTAATTCTCTACCCATTTTGCCCAGTGAATTTATTTTACATGCAAAGGTATTTTCGTCACACTCTAGAGCAGTTTTCATAGATGGGCCATATCTCCCTCGTTTCTTGATGAAAATTTTTGTGCCATATATCAAATTAAAGCTAAGAGAAAGATCTACAACTTTCATGTTGGACTCTTTTTCAAATTTGGCACGCATCAGCCCTCAAATGCACGAGCAAGTTTGTGATGGTGGGCAAGGCACTAAAGATCATAATGGAGCACTAAGGATCATAATGGAGCACTAAAGCATCATAATGGGGCACTAAAGATCATAATGGAGCACTTAAGTTGATAATGGAGCACCATGGACTTGTTAATTGGAGAGTGCACCTTCCATTACAAATTTTTTATGGCAATGGCTGCTTTTGCATTCCTATAAATAGGCACCATGAACATTCATTCAAGGGGGATTCTTCATTGAAGGCAATCAAGTCTTGGGAAGCCATTCGTTTCTCCTCTTCTTCTTCTCTGTTGCATTTGTTCTTCCAGCAAGTTTTTTTTCATTTCCGGCAAGTTTCTTTTCATTTCCAAATTTTTCCATTTCCGGGTTAGTTTCTTTTCCAGATTATTATGTTCTTTTCTTTTCTTTACTTTTCTTTGTAGTTGTTATTATGTAGTTTCATTTCTTCTTCCAGCAAGTTTCTTTTCATTCCCAAGTTTTTTTTATTTCCAGGTTATTTTTAATAAAGTATGCTATTATTAATAAAATAATAAAAAAAATAAAAAAAATAAAATAATAAAAAAAAAATAATAAGTAATAAGTTTTGCATATGTTTTATTTTCTAGCCTAAAAATTTCCATCTTTTTACCGTGTCGTACGGGAACACTTCCGTCTACACAATCTCCTTAGGATCCGTACACGTGCGAAGAACTTCGTCTTGTATGAGTTCCCCATCTCAATGACTTCCATCATCATGTTCCGAGTCAAAATTTTTCCTCAGAACTACGTAACCCTGATTTCTTGATAATTCAAGAATACGTAGGAGCAGGACTTTAACTCCTGTCGGGCCCATCTTTCTTATTTCCTTTTACTGATTTATTTCCTTGCTTTTTGCGTTTCTTTCGTGATGTTACTTTTTGTCGTTTCCGTGAAAATCAATTTAGACGTGACGTCTTGTTGATTTCCCCCTAGTTTTTGTTCAAACCTTGCTACAATTCATAGGGAAGGGATACTTAGGACAAGACGTCCCGCTTATCTCTTTCCTATCCCTATCCTTTTTACCCAAGGATGTTTAATTTAGACGTGACGTCTTATTGGCATTCTCTCACCCTCTCTGTCTCATATCGAAGTCGAGCTTAATTCGGACGAAACGTCCCATTGACCTCGCTTCAACATTCTATGTCTGTACAGTTCTCTACTCCATTCTATCATTTTCAAAATAAAAGGGAAGAAACCATGTTTTATTTAAGGCTATTTATATTGTGCTTTCAATCTTGGTACTGTCTTTGACAGGCGATGTAGGGTGCTAATACCTTCCCTACTCGTAATCGACTCCCGAACTTGGATTTCAATTTTTTAACCAGTGCTTTACTAAACTTAGTTTTTTCCCAATGTTTTTCCTATGGATAAAAACGTTGGTGGCGACTCCCTGTTTCATTCCACCCCTTCTTTCTTTCTCACCGCGCCGTCGCGATCCAGGTTGCGACAGATGGCGACTCCGCTGGGGACACTTAAGAGAGTCAGGCCAGTTTGATTGAAAGCGCATGTTCTTTTATATAGCCTTTGTTAGCTTGGATTTCTTCCCCCTTGTTTTATTTTCTGTTAATTGTTGTGGAAGTTTGTTCTTGTTTTAATTGTATCTTGTTATTTGTTACATTATCTATGTTTGCATGCTTGTTGAACCCTAGGGTAGAGGACCATGTTACTTTCCTGTAATTATTGAACCCTAGGGTAGACGACTTTGTATATTTGTTCTGTGTTTGTTCTTTGTGCAGAATGAAGTAAGGTAAAAAGTATTGAATGCCCTTTCACACACTACACTCACAAATTACTCGCACACACTTATGAGTGGCGCCCTATACCCGGGCCCCAAATGAAGCTTAAGTTAGGAGAGGTTGGTAACGGAATCGTATGGGATGTACTTCCTATCCGGTGTTCGTGAGAACCTCAACTAGAGTTCGACCTCTCATGATATACGCACCTAGTGGTTCCCCACTGTTGCGTCCCTGTCATGGGTAGGATCTTGGCTCTGGTGACCTTCTAGAAGTCTAGAATGAGCCACCTGGTGTGAAGAGCCACTTTTAGACAAACCATAGGGCCTAGAGAAAACTTTCAACAAAACCCAACCTAGGCCACAAAAGGGCAAACTTTACTTTACCTTATGTCATTTTTGCTTTCCCCTTTTATCCAAGAAAATGAATTATCTACCACCCGCAGATTTACTGAGTTATTGAAATAATGACTCGTTTTGAAACACACAGTATTCTTCGGGTGAATAGATAGTCCTCCTTTGGTCATGTACCCTTTGAGTATCTATGGAAATTGACATGGGATTGAACTTAAGAAATAAGGGCTGTAATTGCCCGAAGAAGATGTCTGAGCTAGAGGCTCCCGCCGCAGGATAAAAGATTTCTTCTGTCTTCACAAATATCCCATATTAATTTCTATGATTACCATATCTAGTACTTTTGAATGATAAGTTCTAAGGAATGGTCAAAGGATACTCGCCAAAGTCTGTGATTGTTTCCCACAACATTTTCCTTCTTTTTATTTCTGCCTAACATTTATTTCTTCTTTTTTTTTTTAAAAAAAAAAAGACACCAACGTCACGGGTAGGCATCCTTACCAGACCCGGCTCCAAAAGAAACTCATGGCTGAGGCAGAAGCTGTTGAAGGAAACTTTAGAACCGAGTTCGATCAGCTGAAAGAGCGAGTCACGGAGTTAACTAAACTCTTAGAAAAGAAACTTACCGAAGGAGGCTCCTCTGCAGGTGTTGAGGATGCCCAACAGCAGCCTGCCACCGCGCCACCTCCCCTTGATTCTGACCCAGCAAGAACCCAACTCCCTAACACAATGACACCCCCTCTCACCATTCATGTCGGGAGACCTAACCCTGCCATTGAGACCCAGCCACCTTACGGCCAGTCTTACGCACAACATACATTTGTCGGTCTAGACGGCAACCCAGTACCTTTTCCACTTTATGGCCTACCCCCGGGGTACTATCCCCCGCTCGCTAACCAACAAGACGCCCACAACCAGCAAGCGGTAAATCCTCATGCTTCATACCCCACACAACCAAATATGCCACCACTCCACCAAACCCAAAACACGCAAGCCCATGACCCAAAAACCTACCAAACCCAAAACACGCAAGCCCATGACCCACAAACTTACCAAACCCAAAACACACAAGCCCCGATGGCCCAGCCAACCTACAACGCCCAAGCCCAAAATACACAAGCCCAGATAACCCAGCCGACTTATGCTATGGCCCATCCTCAAGGTCCCTCACCAAATACAGGCCTAGTAAACCAGTCCCATGTGTTGCCTCTGTTCAACCAGTCATTCGGCTATTCGTATGGATACGGAACCCCCTATGGGACCAACCTCCAAGATACAACCCGCGCGGTCACGGCTCCTCGGAGGGAAAGGATAGAGATCTTAGAAGAGCGTTTAAGAATGATGGAAGGCGCCGGAGGTTTTGGACTAATAGATGCTTCGGAGCTATGTTTAGTCATAGATGTTATCCTCCCGCCTAAATTCAAGATGCCAGACTTTGACAAGTATCGGGGAATGACTTGTCCTAAGAATCATCTCACAATGTATTGTCGAAAGATGGCATCTTACTCTTCTAATGACCAACTGTTGATCCACTGCTTCCAAGATAGTCTAGTAGGAGCTGCTCTTACATGGTATGCTCACCTTGATCGGAACCGTATCCGTTGTTGGAAAGACCTGGCAGATGCCTTCCTTAGACAATACAAGTATAACATGGATATGGCACCCAACAGGGTTCATTTACAAAATATGGTGAAGAGGGACAGTGAAACGTTCAAGGAGTATGCCCAACGATGGAGAGAAACAGCGGCGCAAGTGGATCCCCCATTGTTGGAAAAAGAAATAGTCGCAATGTTTATCGACACACTCCCATCACCTTTCTACGGCAAGATGATTGGTAGTGTTTCAGCCAACTTCTCCGACATTGTGACTATTGGGGAAAGAGTGGAGAGTGGAATACGAACGGGTAAGATCACTCAAGGCTCATCTGGGGCAAACATGACGAGGAAGCCGGCACCTGGGAGAAGGGACGGAGAAACTAATTCCATCTCTTCTAATCAAAAGACGGCTCCGCCGAGACCATTCACTCCTACCATGATTCAAGCTCCCAATCCTTATGTGGCCACAGCCACTTATGGCCCGACAGCTCATACTCCTCACTTCCGCCCACCCATGGTAAGAGCTCCAATGCCACAACCCATGCCATACCATCACCCGCAGCAAGTAGCTCAACCACCCAACCATAATCAGAACCCAAGGAATCCCAACAATGAGCGCACCCCGGTGCAGTTCGATCCAATTCCCATAACATATTCCGAACTTTTTCCAATCCTCGTTCAGGAAGGTCTGTTGGTTTCATGCCCCATGAAGCCATTGCAACCTCCTTATCCAACAGGATATGACCCAGACGCTCATTGTGATTACCACGTTGGGGCACCGGGGCATTCCACAGAAAATTGCATGGCTCTGAAATATAAAGTGAGAGATTTGATCAAAGCCGAATGGATCGATTTTAAAGAAGGAAGCCCTAACGTGGTCAAGAATCCCCTGCCTAATCATGGAAGCTCAGAAGTTAATGCCGTGGTGGTTGATAGTTTTGATAACAATGTTGATTTGGTGACCGCTTGCCTGTCGGGCCGAGAGCTCAGTAACTGGGAAGCTGTCGAACTCCCTACGATTTTAAATGATTCACCAAAGTAATTTGTCATTGCCTTAAAAGTCTTGTTTATCCCTCTGCTATGCCTAAGGCTTTGGGACTTTCCATGTAATAAAGGCGAAAAAACTTGTTTTACTAGTCAATCAATAAATGCGTATCAAAATTCTAAAAAAAAATTTTCATCCCTTTATCCTTGCATTGATTCATTTTCTTTACTTGCTTGTTCCTCTTTTTCTTTCCTTTTTATTTTTTGCCATAACGCACTAAATTGCAGACCCAAAAATGATCCTCTTGAGACTAATGAAATCACAATCCTATTTTACGACCTCAACTACCCGGTCGATTGTGCTGACAAAGAAGGTAGGAAAGCTTATGAGTCACCACACAAGTTAACCAGATTGTTAGAACAAGAGGTTAAGGAATACCCCTGAGTCAAGAATGACTGAAGGAATCACGGGGCAATATATCAGAAGACATTAGTAATATTGTTTCAGGGCGTGGAAATAATCTATGTGAATGATAACATTGCCAAGTCCCAAATTGGACAAGTGGTAGGCCAGTCAACTAAGAAAACCACAACAGTTACCAGCATAAATAGGGGAAAATTGCTAATGCCTTAAATGCAGATACAGTCAAGGGAGACTTGGCCAAAAATTCAAAAAAAAATGAAAAATGAAAAAATGAAAAGTAGAAGTCAAGCTTGAAGTCCAATGCACATACCAAGCAGGGAAAGCTGGTTACGTCCAGATCCGCGAGCAAGCTGTCATTTTCTGTATAAGGGGAACAAATGTCGTCAGGCCAAGAACTCGTATTCTTGTCATCATCAACACCTCAACCCTAAGGAGTGCGCCATTCCTCATACCTATGTAGCCAAGGAAATAGTCTGTCAGATTGAGTCGTTGCGTCATTAAGGGGATTAAAAAAAAACAAAGAAAAAAAAACACAAAAGCAAAAAAAAAGAGGGCAAACAAAAGAAATGGAAAATGAAAAAAAAAAAAAAGAAAAACAAAAGGCCAGAATGATGATTCAAGAGTAATTCCCTCTCATTGGTGCCAAAAGACTCACCAATATTTCCTTGGGTACATGGCATAGGAGTGGAGTCTCCTATTTGAAGTGACATCAGTTTCCCAAAGGATCAAACTAAATTTGGAAAAGAATAGGCAGACTCGACTGGAGTGTGATCAGTTTCAACTTTTTACTGTAAAGGATGCAGCCCAAAAATGAACAAGAACACATTATAAAGAAAGAAAAGAGCTCGCTAGGCTGAAAACCTGAAAGGGCGGCCTAGGCAAAAGTTAGAGCAACCCGGTGAGTTGAAAACCTGAAAAGGCAGCTTAGGTAAAAATTAGGGTCAAGATTTCGGCAGAGTAACTAAGGTTTCCAATGCAAAACGTGCAAACTGAGGCATGTGGACCATGGTTAAACTACCCTCTCAAAGGCAGAGTTGAACGATGTACTTGAGGTCGTGACGTGAGATTAAGGTTCTCACTAGTCTCAGGAACTCACTGGAGGATCCTCGAACCTTCCCTGTTTCTCCTGGCCTTGACCTGTCCTATGTAACTTTATTCCATCCCATCTATTTTCCCCATTGTCCATTCTCTGTATTCTGTTTGTCATACATGAATAAAATTTATCCTTTTTCGATACGTGTTATGAATTGCATTAATCTGATAAAAATTGTGTTTTTATAAAAAATAAAATAAAAGAATGGTGAACATTTAAAGTCGTAAGGGACAAGACGCTCCCACTACTTGACCTCGACAATCATCACAAAGACTCAGCCAGGCATGCGCTTCAAAGCTATGATCGCCTCTTGCATTCTCCTCTGTCCATGAGTTGTCCTAAGGGTCGCGGTTTCACAGGACCTACCCAGTTTTTGAACTTATCTTTGCACTACTTACCATTTTTTATGCAGGTTATCTCACAGACAGTCATGCCAGGCATTAACACCTCAATCAAGTCCTTCAAGTCCCCTCCTCGAATCGCCTCAGAACTCCTTCCCTAAATCGCCAAAGTTGGCACCTTTTAGTGTTTTCTTCTTCCATCGCCTAAGCAGACATCTTTAAAATCTCTCGCTCAACTCCAAAGTCAGCATCTCTCAAATTCTCATCCCCCTAGTGGAACCTTCCTCGCCAAAGTTGGCACTTCTCGGAACTCCATCCTTAGGTTGCCAAAGTTGGCACTTCTCAAAGTCTCCTCTTCAATCTCCAAAGCAAACACCATTCTAAGCCTCTTTCGCCAAAGTTGGCAATCTTCAAAGTCTCCCACTCAACTCCAAAATCAGTACCTCTCAAATTCTCATCCCCAGTGAAATCAATCGCCAAAGCTGGCACTTATCAAGATCTCTTCCCCAATGAATCCCAAACTTTCCATTCTCAATCAAGAGGCAGTACCCGAATCACTAAATTCTTCCCCAGTAGAACTACACTTCCCAGACAAATTAAATTGGGGCATCACCTTAGATTCCCCCAAAGCCCTTTAGATCATGTCAAACTGGGGCATCTCCCCCAGGATGTTATTTTTTGTCAACCCAAGAGCAATACCCCACACTCCCGGGAAGTTTAAGCCGGGACATCACTCGGGTCTCTCTCTGTCAAAAGGGAACGTACCCCAAGCTTCTTCAACCGCCCTAACTGGGGCATCACCCCATATCCTTCTCCCAGCCTTGAGGTGGTACCCCTAAATCTTATAATCTTTCCAAAATTGAGGTATCACCCTAAATCTTTCCTCCGTTCGAGGGGCAGTATCCCTAGCTCTTTCAGCTAGATTTTCCCCTATTTCTCTTCCTACCAATCAAGGAGCAGTTCCCTGAATCATCCAAGACAGCTTGAACTAGATCATCCCCAGATTTCTTTCCTTTAGTAAGCCCACCATACATCCCCAGTGGACCCCAGATTTTTCCTTCCAGTCAAGAAGCAGTTCCCTGAGATCCTTTCAATCTTCCTAACTGGGGCATCTCCCCCAGATTTCTTCTATTTTAGTCAAGGGGCAATTCCCCAAGATTCCTTCAAATCATCTCCAACTGGGGCACCCCAGGTTCACCCTCTTTCAGTCAAAGAGTAATTCCCCAAGAACCTTCAGTCATGTCAAACTGGGGCATCACCCCGAGCCTTTAGGTCCAGTGAGTTAATTTGGATGAGACGTCCTGTTAGCTCCCCCCAACCTTTACATTTCTTGCCAACAGTGAGTTAATTTGGACGAGACGTCCTGTTAACTCCCCCAACCTTCACATTTCCTACAAACAGTGAGTTAATTTGGACGAGACGTCCTGTTAGCTCCCCCAATCTCGGTATTTTCTGTCGACCGAGGGTCAACCCCACCCTTTACCTTCTTGTCGCCGATCAAATGGCACCTTTTACCTTTCCAGCTGCCTATCAAGGCATCCTTTACTTTCCAGCCGCCTATCAAGGCATCCTTTATTTTCCAGCCGCCTATCAAGGCATCCTTTACTTTCCAGCCGCCTATCAAGGCATCCTTTACTTTCCAGCCGCCTATCAAGACATCCTTTATTTTCCAGCCGCCTATCAAGGCATCCTTTACTTTCCAGCCGCCTATCAAGGCATCCTTTACTTTCCAGCTGCCTATCAAGGCATCCTTTACTTTTCAGCCGCCTATCAAGGCATCCTTTATTTTCCAGCCGCCTATCAAGGCATCCTTTACTTTCCAGCCGCCTATCAAGGCATCCTTTATTTTCCAGCCGCCTATCAAGGCATCCTTTACTTTCCAGCCGCCTATCAAGGCATCCTTTACTTTCCAGCCGCCTATCAAGGCATCCTTTATTTTCTAGCCGCCTATCAAGGCATCCTTTACTTTCCAGCCGCCTATCAAGGCATCCTTTACTTTCCAGCTGCCTATCAAGGCATCCTTTACTTTCCAGCCGCCTATCAAGGCATCCTTTATTTTCCAGCCGCCTATCAAGGCATCCTTTACTTTCCATCCGCCTATCAAGGCATCCTTTACTTTCCAGCCGCCTATCAAGGCATCCTTTATTTTCCAGTCGCCTATCAAGGCGTCCTTTACTTTCCGTTCACCTATGCAGGCACCCTTTACCTTCTAGTCTACCAGGGGTCAATCCCGATCTTCCCACTGAAAGAATTTTTCCCGGTCAATCCAGAGTTCAAAAAAAAAAACAAAAAAAAAACAAAGAAAAAAGAGAGGAGAAAAGAAGAGAAACAGAAGTAGAGAATGCTCGTTTTTTTTAAGAAAAAGGTCACACTAACTCGCGATTGCCCACACCATCAGTTGCCATACCGATCAAGAGGTCCCACTTGGCCCCCTACATCGGTGTTCATATCTTTACTTCCTTTTCACTTCAAAAACACAGAAGCTTCATGTCTCTTTTGTGAAAAAGAAGTAAAGAGGGGCATCTGTGAACACCTCTTTTTGTCCGGCCAATTGGTACAGTTCCATCCTTTGAGCACTCTTTTATGCGCGTGGTTCATTTGAAAATTCATAACTCCTTCATATGATCTTTGATTTGCGCAAACCCGGTCTCTAAATTTTCGTAACAAAATTGTCTACGACTTTTGTGAAGACCTTGAAGGCTGAATCCTTACCAATTGGTACAGTTTTAATAATCTTCCTGGACTTGCTCCAGTTTCATGACTGCTCTGCACATCTTTAGGAAAAAATTCATATCTCCCTCATATGATACTGAAATGACCCCATTCTTTTTTCTATGGCTCCATATCAAAGAGATCTACAAACTTCATGAAGGCCACAAAAGCTAATTCTCCACCCATTTTGCCCAGTGAATTTATTTTGCTTGCAAATGTATTTCCGTCACACTCTGGAGCAGTTTTCATAGATGGGCCATATCTCCCTCGTTTCTTGATGAAAATTTTTGTGCCATATATCAAATTAAAGCTAAGAGAAAGATCTACAAACTTAATGAAGGGCACAAAAGCTAATTCTCTACCCATTTTGCCCAGTGAATTTATTTTACATGCAAAGGTATTTTCGTCACACTCTGGAGCAGTTTTCATAGATGGGCCATATCTCCCTCGTTTCTTGATGAAAATTTTTGTGCCATATATCAAATTAAAGCTAAGAGAAAGATCTACAACTTTCATGTTGGACTCTTTTTCAAATTTGGCACGCATCAGCCCTCAAATGCACGAGCAAGTTTGTGATGGTGGGCAAGGCACTAAAGATCATAATGGAGCACTAAGGATCATAATGGAGCACTAAAGCATCATAATGGGGCACTAAAGATCATAATGGAGCACTTAAGTTGATAATGGAGCACCATGGACTTGTTAATTGGAGAGTGCACCTTCCATTACAAATTTTTTATGGCAATGGCTGCTTTTGCATTCCTATAAATAGGCACCATGAACATTCATTCAAGGGGGATTCTTCATTGAAGGCAATCAAGTCTTGGGAAGCCATTCGTTTCTCCTCTTCTTCTTCTCTGTTGCATTTGTTCTTCCAGCAAGTTTTTTTTCATTTCCGGCAAGTTTCTTTTCATTTCCAAATTTTTCCATTTCCGGGTTAGTTTCTTTTCCAGATTATTATGTTCTTTTCTTTTCTTTACTTTTCTTTGTAGTTGTTATTATGTAGTTTCATTTCTTCTTCCAGCAAGTTTCTTTTCATTCCCAAGTTTTTTTTATTTCCAGGTTATTTTTAATAAAGTATGCTATTATTAATAAAATAATAAAAAAAATAAAATAAATAAAATAATAAAAAAAAAATAATAAGTAATAAGTTTTGCATATGTTTTATTTTCTAGCCTAAAAATTTCCATCTTTTTACCGTGTCGTACGGGAACACTTCCGTCTACACAATCTCCTTAGGATCCGTACACGTGCGAAGAACTTCGTCTTGTATGAGTTCCCCATCTCAATGACTTCCATCATCATGTTCCGAGTCAAAATTTTTCCTCAGAACTACGTAACCCTGATTTCTTGATAATTCAAGAATACGTAGGAGCAGGACTTTAACTCCTGTCGGGCCCATCTTTCTTATTTCCTTTTACTGATTTATTTCCTTGCTTTTTGCGTTTCTTTCATGATGTTACTTTTTGTCGTTTCCGTGAAAATCAATTTAGACGTGACGTCTTGTTGATTTCCCCCTAGTTTTTGTTCAAACCTTGCTATAATTCATAGGGAAGGGATACTTAGGACAAGACGTCCCGCTTATCTCTTTCCTATCCCTATCCTTTTTACCCAAGGATGTTTAATTTAGACGTGACGTTTTATTGGCATTCTCTCACCCTCTCTGTCTCATATCGAAGTCGAGCTTAATTCGGACGAAACGTCCCATTGACCTCGCTTCAACATTCTATGTCTGTACAGTTCTCTACTCCATTCTATCATTTTCAAAATAAAAGGGAAGAAACCATGTTTTATTTAAGGCTATTTATATTGTGCTTTCAATCTTGGTACTGTCTTTGACAGGCGATGTAGGGTGCTAATACCTTCCCTACTCGTAATCGACTCCCGAACTTGGATTTCAATTTTTTAACCAGTGCTTTACTGAACTTAGTTTTTTCCCAATGTTTTTCCTATGGATAAAAACGTTGGTGGCGACTCCCTGTTTCATTCCACCCCTTCTTTCTTTCTCGCCGCGCCGTCGCGATCTAGGTTGCGACAATAACCATCTCATAATTTTGATTGCATGTTTTGGGGTCATTAAAGCGTTTAATGAAAGTCAGTAATGAACAATAAGAAAATTGAAATCCCTCAAGCCCGACAACCATACCTTCCGATAAGTAATAACATCTAACTTGATATAAATAAAGTGCAGGTCACGTAATAATTAGGTGCCTTTATTTATGTTTAGTAGGACATGATTGGATAATTGGATTATCCGAGTATCACTTATTAAGTTTTATTCAAATAGACATTGTTCAATTGGATTGGAAAAGCCTAAAGGTATGAACAGTCTAAAACACGTTCTAATAAACAACAGTCATCAATGTTAGTTTCAATAAAGTGTAGGTTATGCCAAAACAGGGTGCTTTTATTGATATTAGTAAAGGATGGTGGATGATTGGATTATCCAACCATTTGTTATTGGACATATCTAGGTAACTTCATCAGATTAAAGAACTTAGAAGCGTTAATATTAAGTTTAAACGCCTTCTAATAAGTAATATTCGTCGAGACTAATGTCAATAAATAGTGGGCCTACCAAAGCAGGGTGCTATCATTTATACTAGTAAGGCATGATGGGATAATTGTAATATCTAAATTTTTTTTATTAGGCCTAAACTTAACTAAGTTTTTCAATTGGATTGAAAATAACTTAGAGGCGTAAGGATTGAGCTTAAATTCATAAGATGAATAAGTGTAAAGAGTTAGCCACTCAATCATCCAAGAGTTGCATAAGATGCAATTGAAAATGTTTTTCCTTCATAAATAACCAAGGGTTGGGCGATCAGCCAAAGCTGACTCAACACTAGGCCAAATATGGATCTTGGCCCACTAGAAAAATCTTCCAACGGGTTTCTTATGATTCGGTGAGGGTATTTGTTTTGAATCAAAATAGTGGGAGACAACATATTTATTTAATGACCAAAATTTAAATATGTTTTGAATAGAAGTGATAGATTTGCATGTAATTTGTTTTAGAATAACCATGACAAACCAAATATTGTTTTGTTGCAATCTGTCCTTTAGAAGGACACTTTATCTAGAAAAATGCCTAGATAGGTATCGAGACTTGAGAATTATCTTCAATAAAGAGGAAGTGGCAGTGTGTCATATTTGGCTTATATATCATCTATGGTTGGTGAACTGTCCTGAACTGGGGTCAAGAGATCCAGTGTTAGGTCAGTCACAAAAGTTAAAGATTGTACAGGATTAGACACCGGATCAATGAGTATCTGGTATTCATATCTGTTGTACCAATATGAGGAGACTGGTCTTGATATCCTGGAGATCCTTCACACCATCCTCACGCGTTAAAGTGGGCGAAAGGTGGTGCCACTTGTTAAGATTCTCCGACTCTCAAGTTAGTAATTATATTCCAGAGGAAAGGAATAACATACAGTATTAAGCGATAACCTCCAGAATTCCAGAGAGAAAGCAAAGTAAATTGAAGAGAGTTTTTATACCTGATTGGCTCGTTTTACGAGGACCTGATAGTGCTATGTCCACTAAGTTCCACTATGTAGATAAATAATTGTTTAATACCCATTTACTAGTATGATTGAAGCAAGTGGTAATTTTATATTTGAGCGTGGAGATCATGAGGCTAAATTTGGGGAACCAGATACTCATTTCCAGGAGCAGACTTTGGCTCATAGTATGGAAAATAGAATCCTGGTTGTCATCCTTGTAGCAGCACTCATTATCTTTTGTCAAATGGCCTGTGCACATCCGATTTGAAGGTATCTACATGGATTATCCCATCTTGGGAGAACGCCCAGAAGGTTTAGTAAATCCGATGTCTTACCTTTTGAATCAGTAGCGTTTCCAGAATGGATGACACGTCACTGCTGTCTTAGGGGCTGGTGTCAAGACTGGATCAGTTAGGTCTTGAATACCCTATGGAGTCTGCATAAACTTTGAGTTGTAAAAGGCAATATAAATATATGGGAGATATATGATATGATCATATACAGACTCTATTAAGGCCAAGTTGGTCTAGAAGTCTAAAAGGTGATCAAGAAAGGAAATTGTTTCCAGTTTTAGCCAAATAAGACATTAAAATAATTTGTCTAAAGAACTTAAAGGAGTTCAAAAGAAAGGGAAGAAGACTTCCACTATAGGTCATGTTATAGAAGTCAAGTTATTTTACTTTACTAACATTAGTATCAGATACTAGTAGTAGATCTAAAATTTTGAAAGATCAAGGAAGTAGATCACTTGCTAAGGGTGGAGAAATCTGTGTAAAATTGAGTAAAAGTTGCTACAATAAAGATAAGATCTTTACCTATTGGGCTAGTTAGTGAACTAGACATTGTGCATATTGTTTCTTGTTGGACAAGAAATTTTTTTAATATAAAATAACTTTATTTCTTCAAAAGGATGTTGATGCATAATTGAATAATGGATGCCACATCCTAAATCTCAAAACACCCATCTATAACAACTGTCAAAGTAGGTTAAAATGAGTGATTTTGAACCTTCCTTACATGGTATTGTCTCCTAAGCCAAATGAATAAGAAACATATTTCTAAATACCATTAATGTGGTTATATGGACTCTTTTGATTTTAGAATCAATTGAGACATGTAAATCTTTTTTATTGGAGAGATAATTGAGACCTCATTCATTGAAAAGATGAGTAATCTATTATTTAATACATGACGATGTATGTAGGCTTATTGGAACAATAACTAGATATGTTTTTCAATACTTCAACATACTAATTGAAAAGTCAATGAGTATGGATTTATGTAACATAAGTTAGAAGGTCTTTGAAAAGTTCAAAGAATTCATAATGAAGTGAAAAACCAAATTGGCAAAACAATTAAAGCTCTTGATTAGATCAAGGTAGCAAATAATTTGAGCTACAAGTTTGATAACTATCTAATAGAGTGAGAGATTACCTCTTAACTCATTCCTCATGGAATGCCATAATAGCATCTCTACGGGGAAAAGTCAAACCTTATTGGACATAGTTTGATTATTGATTATTATCAAACATCTCTAACTTTTTCAACGTTCCTTTATTAACAAAATTTCCACACTTAACCATGTTCCATCTTAGACTTTCTTAAAGAAACCATATATGATATGGACTTGGAAGAAACCTAGTATGTCTTCACTAATAATTTGGAACTATAATGCTTCTATAAAGTATCCAACTCTAACAAGGTCAGATCTAAATTGGATAAATGTCTTCTGTGAGATACCCAAAGAAAGCTAAGGGTTATCATTTCTACAATCCATCTAAGAACAAAAGGATTGTTGCTTAGAATGTTGTATTCTTGAATAAGAGTACATCTCTTAAAGAATCAGTGGGAGGATAGTAGAACTTGAAGAGATTCAAGTATCACAAAGCATTCAAAAGTCAAGGATGAACTTGGAGCACAAATCACAAAATGTTATGACATCATTAGCTCTGGTAGCACAAGACTTGCGTAAGATTAAATAGGATATGTAACCAAATCTGAAAGATATGGATATCTTATAAATCAGAAAGGAGGCATATTACTAATTGATCAAGTTTTTTATGAAGAGGCCAATGCAAGTTTAGATTCTAAGACATGGCATAATACCATGGGATTTGAAATGGGCTCCATGTATATTAACAAGGTACGAACCTTGTTGACGCACCTAAAGGGTAAAACCTATAGGATGCAAGTGGGTTTTCAAAAGGAAAACTAAACATGGATGGTAATAAAAGTACCTTTAATAGCAAGATTCACAAAATTCAATTAGCTTAAAAACCATTTAGATCCTGCTTGTTGTAGCAGTATACCACCATTATGAGATATGGTAGATAGATGTCAAGATGGAAATCATCTTGAGGATGTGTATGTGACACAACCTAAAGGCCTTTTATGTCTGAAACATCTAGGAAGGTATGTGAACTGCAAATATTCTATTTATGGACTAAAGCAAGCTTTTAGAAGCTAAAATCTTCATTAAAGAATGAAGATAAATCTTGTGACTATAAAATGGTTAGTAACTACACAATTATAGTTCTAATATTACATGTAGAAGACATGCTTCTTCTAGAACTAATAATATTCTCATTCTATAGTCAAGAGTATCCTTAAACACTTAAGAAGGACTAAGGATTTGATCTTGATAAATGGAAGATGAGCTCATTGTAAAGGTTACATCGATGCCAATCTTTTTGATTAATTTGAAAGACTTAAGATTGCAATCAAAATATATGTGTTGTCAAGATGGTTGCGATGTATGTTGAAAGGTTCAAAACAAGAAACAATCATTGGTTCTACTAACAAATCTAAGTATTTTGCTATTTTAAATTACAAAAGAAGTCAATTTATATTTAATCATTCTAAATGTTTTATACCCTATGAGTTTCCACTGTGATGACAATGGAACCATAGAACAATATAACGAAATGGATTAATCTAAGTGTATACTTAAATAGTTCCATCTTTGGACGATGTGAAAATATGCAATGTGCATACCAATAAAATTATTGGGAACCCACTAGTAAAACCGCTTACGTAGTAAAAGCATAAGGGCACTGTAGACGTCATTAGGCATTAACCTTATTAGCTCTAAGTGCAAGTGGGAGATTGTTGGAAATATGCACTAAAAGCCTATATAGGAAACATCATTTTGAATAAGTAATTTTTGTTACACGAGGCTATGAATGCTTTGATTCGATTTTCTTCAAGAGGTAATCCTAAAACGCAATATTTTTTTTGTGTTTGTTTTATGCTTTGAAACACGGCACTTTGCAAATCCTATGGGAATCCTTGTATTTCCGCTGCTCATGCATTAGGGATTCCCTAAAACTCGATGCCTAGGTGGGTAAGCAAATACCCCAAAATCTTCCCGCCTTAGAACCCATAGGAGCATTTTTAGGGTTGATGCGCATATTGTGCTTGCGTAGCTCAGTGAATGTCTCTTCTAGATCCTGGACATGTAATTTCGCTAGTTTAGTTTTGACAACCATGTCATCCACGTATACCTCCATGTTTCTACCAATTTTCTTGGCAAAGATTTTATCGACCAACCTCTAATAAGTGGCTCCCGCGTTCTTTAGGCCGAAGGGCATTACCTGGTAACAAAAATTTACCCCGCCTGTAATGAAGGCTATTTTTTTCCTTGTTCTTAGGATCCATACGGATTTGGTTGTACCTCGAGTATCCATCCATGAAGCTCAGAATCTATAACCTAAAGAACCATCTACCAAATGATCAATACTATGTAAAGGATAGGGATCCTTAGGGTATACCATATTTACGTCAGTGAAGTCGACACATATCCGCCACTTGCCGCTTGACTTTTTCACCATGACAATGTTTGACAGCCAGGTTGGATACTTGACTTCTCTGATGAAGTTTATGGACACAAGCTTGTCTGTTTCTTCCTTGACTCCACTCTTCTGATCGGGACCTATCTTCCAAGGCTTCTGGGATACAGGCTTAGCACCTGGCTCGATATTGCGTGAGTGGCAGATTACAGAGGGATCAATGCCAGACATATCAGCGGGGCTCCAGGAAAATAGATTTGTACTTTCTCTTAACCGTGATGGCTCGGCTGTCTCTCCCAGTCCCAAAGGTGGTTCTCAAGTTGATGAACCCTAAAACCTGCACAGGATCACCAGAAAAGCTGAGTAAAGTCCCATTGTACCTTTTCAACAGTGAGGGGGAAAACCTATTTTCTGATACACTTTCCAATGTAGAATGTCCGTAGAATTTTCCTGGTCCACAAGTACTCATTCTACAACAAAATCCGCAACCCACATAGTGACCACCATCGGTTCGTCTTTATTGGGACCGCCTTTTGGGAAATCTGACCTGTCAAAAGTGATGACCGCTGAATACGAGGCTTCCTGCAATAGGTTTACCTGTCTCACTCAATGTGACTGCCGTATTCAAGCACTTGGGAATCCTCCTGAAATTGTGCCGGACTCTCTTTTCGTCTTCTCTACCGCCCTCAAGCCTCGGTGACTAAGAACGGGGGGCTCATGAACGGTCTCGGGTCTGAAGCTCAACCTGATCGGGGTGCTCTATTTCTCTCTTCTGGTTTCCCTCCTTGGGTCTGTCGTCCCTCCGAGCAACAAACCTTGCTAAGTGTCCCTCACAAATTAAATGTTCTATCTAGTTTTGGAGGGAACAAAATTCTTTAGTTATGTGCCCGTGTGCTCGATGGTACTCACAAAACTTGGATTTATCCGACCCCTTTGTCCCCTCTCCTGGGGGAGGAAGTGTGAGGAGGCTGGTGTTGTAAACTTCATGCATAATCCGATCACGACGGTCATTCAGTGGTGTAAAGTTAGTGTACCTGGGAGCATTATAAGCATCAACACGCTTGTCTTGGCTCTGTTTAGGACTCATTTTTCATTGATCGAATTGATGATTAGCTTAATCTGGAAGGGTCACTTGGTCCATCCGGTTCGTCTCTCGCTCCTTCATGCTAATGTATCGGGAGGCCCTTATGTGGAATCAGAAAATTTACTCAGACGGAGACCAATTTGTACGGCACGCAGCGCTAACTCAGAGCGAAGTCTTGGATCTGGATGGCCTATTCGAAAATCGAGCCATGTACTGCTTTAACGTCTCATTCAGGAGTTGGCACAAGTTCACCAAGCTATGCAAGGTTTGTTGTACTGCTCAGCTGGCAGCAAACTAGCTGAGGAATTTCTTGGTGAGATCTGCAAAATTGGTGATACTTCTCTAGGGGAGGTAAGAAAACCAGAGAAGCGTCGATTTAGTCAGTGTGGAGGGGAAAGTCCTACAAAAGAGGGAGTCCAATGCTCTGGTGGTTAACATAGTGGTAGTGAACATGGTGAGGTGCTCTTCCGGATATCCTCTGCCATCATACTTGTCCATAGAGGGTGGTTTGTAGTTTAGTGGGGTTGACACATCCCTAATTTGCTGAATAAACTGGTGCGTGGCAAAAGGGATCTCGAGTTTGTATCTCGTTGTTTCTTGCATCTACTGGGAAGCACGGCTATTAGTCTTATGTTAGGCGGATCAGTGTTGTTATGCTTGCAGGCCTCTCGCTCCATAACCTGTCGTCCTCGGAGTTCCACATTCTCTTGTTGTAAGTTTTCCACGATGTGCTACAGGGCTTCCACCATGCTCTTAAGTTGCTAAATCTGATTGTTGTTGTTGGGCTCCTGCCGTCATCTAACGTCTTCCTCCCTGCAAGTGCTGCGTGTGTTGCGTGTGTTCACCATTGCTACTGTGTTTTTTAGGATTAGGATTTGAAAGTGAGGTATAGGATCCATTTTATCGGCCCCACGGTGGACGCCAAAATGTTCACATAAAGAGTAGTAGGAATAAAACCCTAAAAAATTCCTTTAGGAGATTAGGTTTATTATTCCTCTATCATGTGTCACTTAGGTTACAATGTACGTCTAAAAAATACATTTATACCTAGGTCAAGCAAAAGGGGGCCTAGGCCTACTAGGTTATGACTAACAATAATCCTCTACTTGCTAAGATAGGGGGATTAAGGGGACTTGCGAGTCCCCCCTAATTTTGGGTGAACAATATATATATTGAGCGCGAAGCACAATAGAGGAGAGGAGATCATGTGTTTGTATTGGCACACCATACCAAGGACCTCAGGAGTTCTTTTAATGTATAGATATTAGAAAACAAGTCATCGGAGGAAGACAAGAATTCAATAGATATAAAATGACTTTCACGCAAGGAGTAGTAAGGCGACTTCACGCAAGGCAGAGAAAATTGACATGAAGTAAAGAAGAAAATTAACAAAAATAGGTATTTTTTCTTTTTCCCATTTTAATTTCTTGTTATAATTTATCTTTGATCCTTGTTTCCTAGAAATTTATAATAGGTGTTGTTGAATATATGAAGTCCTTTTCCATCTAGGAAAATCCTAATAATCAGTAGCATAGGGTACCCGTTAAGGTTTCTTACTCAGATAGAAAGTAAAGTTGATATTAACATGTAACAAAATTAAAATCTCTATGTCATGGATTAATTTAGATGGAACGTCCTGTTAATTTTTGTTTTAAATTGTTTTAGGCCATAAAAATATTCTAATAATTTTGATATGTAACAAAATCAAAATCTTTATATTAAGGATTAATTTTGACGAGATGTCCTGTTAACCTATGTTTCAGATTTTTTATACTTCATACTTAATTTTGACCACAAAGTATTTTGATGATGTTAACATTTAGCAAAAATTAAGATATTTACAGTAGAGATCAATTTGGACAAGACGTCCTTTTGATCTTGGTTTTTAAAATAATATATAAATCTCTTTATCTTTTTAAATTAATTCATACCATCGAGTTTCTCTCTAAAAAGGTTAATAAAGTAAATAAACCTAAGGTTCCTTTTTTTCTAAAAATAATACACTATTTAAAATCAATTTGGACGAGACGTCCTATTGATTGATGTTTTAAATCTCGACGTTTTAACTCACTTTCATGTTTTTTTAAATAATGACAAAGAACTACGTAACCCTAATTTCCCCTAACGCTTGGGGAATACGTAGGAGTGGGAACAATTAATCCTTTCGGACCCAAATTAAAAAAAGATATCACTTTAACTTGTAAAAATAAAAATCAGCATGCTTTTAATGACGACCCGATTAATTTGGATGAAACGTCTTGTTAATCATTTAAATCATAAACCCAATTATTTAATCGACAATAAATCCATAGGGCATATCTAAGAGGTTAAGATTAAAAATTTATAGGATTATTCAAAACTTAAACAATTTAGGGTAACCATTTAAAATGGACAGTGTGGGGTGCTAATACCTTCCCTACTTGTAATCAGACTCCCGAAGTTAAAATCTTAATTTAGGACCAGTACCTTTACATTAAGGTTTTTCTGATGTTTTACCTTAAAAACATTGGTGGCGAGTCCACGGTTTCAGGAGGGAGCTCAGGAAACTAATGTTCTTTTTACGGTCGGTCTCCCATCGCGATCCCGGTCATGACAGATGGCAACTCCACAGGGGACTTTAGAGAGTCAAGCCCATTTAATTTGTTTAAGCATATTAGAATAATCTCATATAACCTCTTGCCTATGTGTTGGTGCCATGATTTGTTTGTTGATATATGTTATTATGGAACCTTAAAGTAGAAGATATCATATTATTGCATTATTGTACCCTAGGGTAGAAGATTTTATTTGTATTGCTCTGTGTTTGTTTCTTGTGAAGGAAGGGTATGGTACATGTATGTATGCCCCCACACACTACACTTACACTTTTCACACACATTTCGAGTGGGATCCTACACCCAAAGGTCTGGATAAAACATTAAGATTAGGGGAGGTTGTGTAGCAGTGTCATTTAGGATATTCATCTCCTTCTGACATCGTGAGAGCCTCAGCTAGAGTGTGACTTCCTCATGATGCCCACACCTGGTAGCTTCCTACCGCTGTGGTGAACATCATCGGTAGAGTCTGAGCTCTAGTGGCCTTTAGTAATTTAAAATAGCCGCACAATATGAGAGGACACTATTAGAGGAGCCTTAGAACCGATAGGAGGCCTTCAGACAAACCTTGTTTTGGGTACGCAAAGGCGACATTCCTTTTACCTTTCTTTCCTTTTAATTAAAAGATTTTTTTCCCCAACAAATGTTTTTAAAGAAAAAGGCCAATAATTCGACATGGGGCAAATAGTTCTCAAGCCTGTTCAATTTCATTCTTTAAGTTATAGGCTCCTTGGAACATAAATTTTTATGAAAAATTTTCCCAAAAAGAAATTAAACAATCTAAGAGGTTTATAACTTATTCTTCAATATGGAAAATATTTTTAAGAAATAATGATGACAAGCCCATAAGTTGACTTTTTCTTTTTCTTCTTCTTCTTCTTCTTTTCCTTTTTCAGAAAGTAATCTGAACTTGGCAAGTATCCTACTAGAAATGGGAACTAATATAGGTTTAGACAAATGTGGGGCCAATAGGGCCGAATTGAGGAAACTACTACACGTCAAGGTTGGGAAGATTGACACAACTAGCCTATAGACTTTGGGAAAGAAGTTGAATCTGACCCAAATGATGGCCTTCTCAAGCAAATATAGGAGGATCCTAAAACTTCTGGAATTTAAAGTATAGGTCGAAGCGATCACTACTTTGGCCTAATTTTACGGCCCACTTCTTCGCTGCTTCATATTTTGAGATTTCTAGTTAACACCATTGGTGGAAAAGTTTGAGCAGATTTTGGGCTTGCCATTAGAGGGGCAGATACCTCAAAAATGACTTGAGCAATATGCCAGCATCACCTCCCTTGCTTCAATAATGAAAATTAGTCTGACTGAGCTTGGAAAAGCATAGCTAAACAGGAATCAGATACCAGGGTTTGCCAGGGCATATTTTGAAAAACACATGAATAGTTTGACTAAAAAAGAAGATTTGGAAGATTTCATGGATACCTTAGCACTTATCCTCTACGGTATTATCTTGTTCCCTTGAATTGATAATTATATGGACTATGATGCCATAGATGTCTTCCTGGCCTGCAAGCTTCATTGTGAAAATCTTATCACTGCAGTCCTGACGAATGTTTACTGTACCATGGACTTTTGCCATACTTAAGGGGGGAAAGAATCCTTTGTTGCTCACCTGATCAATATGTGTGGCTCACATCACATGTCTTCAGCTAAGTGGGCAAGGTTGAATGCCCTATATCTGACCTAAAGTTGTGCCAGTTAACTATGAAGAATGGGCATGAATAAGCTAGCCATCTTGTTGGGTTCACCGCTAGAAGATAAGGTGGTATCTGCAATGGCTGAAGATTAACACCATTATTCACCATTATGGAAGCTATCCAAATGTCCCGCTCATAGGCATTCCCGGATGCATCAATTATAATTCAGTCATAGCCAAGCGCCAATTGGCCTAACCTTTGCTTGGACCACTAAGTGAAGAGTCATTGACCCCCCCCCACCCCTCCATTTGTCCTTTTCTATGAAAATAAGGAATACACTTCTACCCTCAAGCATATAAGGGGCACCTGGCAAAAAGTCTGCAAGAAAGGGAAAGAGTTAGGTGTCAGAAGCCACAATACTAAACAAGAATACTATCGGTGGATCTTAAATCAAGTCTCTATCATCAAGTTGTCATTCAGGCAACTCGATACCCCTCTGAGGTATCAGTCATCTATCATGCTTCCTTTTGAAGACAAAAAGATCAGAGAAATGGAAGAGTTAAGAGCCAAAAACAAGAAGTTAGAAGATGACCTGACAAAAGCCCACCAAGATTATGCTTTCTTGAATAGAGAAAATCATGAAAAGGAGCATGCCTTGGAGGACATTAGCAGGAAACGAAAGGCCGAAAAGATTCGTATGCAAAAGCTAGATGAATGCCTCTGAGCGGCCAATTTCCAGCTAAAGGCCAAGAATGAAGAAAAGGATGCCATTATTACAGACAAGTAGTTACTGAAACATGATGGAGAGAGCAAAAGAAAATGAGCAAGATGGCCTAGCACAAAAGAGTTTTCTGCAATCCCAAATCAATAGCATAGAGCAACAAATCAAAAGACATGGCAAAAAATTCCTGACAAGAAATAAATGATGAAAAATGGCATGAGTACAAAATAGATAACAGATGTTAGGAGGTGATACAGTCTATGAAAGCCGAAGTAGCAAATCAGGATGGAATCATTCACTCATGGATGCGTCGCTTCAGCAAGTTGGCATGTTTGGCTAATGAAACTTTAGAGGACATCCCATGGCTACTAAAAGAGGCTGAAGAAATCACGAATCCCCTCACTACCCCCAAGGAGATTGTGGTTTTCTTAGAATATTGTAAAAGTCGGCTTAGTGAAATGAGGGCTTTGATTGCCCAAGCTAGGAGAGACTGATTATTTTCCCTTGATGTAATGAATCTTTTTTACTGAAGTAATAAGCTTGTTGCACCACGTCTATAATAATACCATATTAGTTTCTATATTGCTTAACCTAGTACTTTTGAACGAGACATTCTGGGGAATGATAAAAGGATACTCATCAAGGCTTATGATCGCTTCAACCACTATTTTTTTTCTTTCTTTGTTGTCTCTTTCTTTTTCTTTTCGCTAACACATCTTTTTAAAAAAACAAAAAACAAATAAAAAAGCAAACAAAAAAACTAAAATACTAAAAAAACAAAAAAATAAGAAAACAATAAAACAAAAAGCAAAAAAACAAAAAACAAAAAAACAAAAAAGAGAAGGAGAAATCACAGGGAGATACCCTTACAGAACTCAAGCAAGACTCATGGTTGAGACAGATTACGAGACTGTAATTTAAGACAATTTCTATGATGCGACAATCTTTATGCGTTCCCCGGGCACAGAACTTTGTAACTAGGAGGCTGTTGAGCTCTCTATGACTTTAATGTCTAATTCAAAGTAATTTGTAATTGCCTTAATGACTCGATATTCCCATTGCTATGCCCAAGGCTTGGGAGCTTTTCTTTTTACAATAAGGGCGAAGCATAACTTGTCATATTTTTTAAAAAAATACATTAATAAATGCGTATGTGAATATCTCTTTCTTTGCACCCTTTACCGATTCTCTTTCCCTTTATCCCTTATTCGACCATTCACCCAAATACAGATCCAAAAATGATCCACTTAAAATAGTAAGGTCAATATTTGGTTGATTGTGCTGACGAAAAGGGTAAGGAAGACTATGTTCCCTCGCTCAAATTAACCAGGATGTTAGGACAAGAGGCTAGAGAAGTCCAGCCTTATCAAGAGGTAATTAAGACCACGAGCTTGGGGAATGGAGAGGATAAAAAAGGTCAAGATTGGCATTTCCTTGAGTCAAGAGAAACGGGGAAGGTTGATTAAGTTGTTAATGCCTTTTGGTTTGAAAAACTAGGGCAATTTATCAGAGGGCAATGGTAACCTTGTTTCATGACATGATGAAATAGAAGTCTATATGGACGACAACACTGCAAGGTCCCGAAATGAACAGGGGCATACTTATCGTTTAAGGAATCTTCGGTATTGACCAACATGGATGGGGATGAATTGTCGATGCCCGTAACACAGATGCAATCAAGAGATGCTTTGCCAAAAAGGAGAACAAAAAAAGAAAAAACAAATAAATAAAAAACAAAACAAAAAAGAATCAAGGTTGACACCCTATGCACATACTAATTGGGGCAAGCTAATGCCCTCACATTGTCATATCAAGGCACGTCCAGATCATCGAGCAAGCTGTCACCTTTCTATATGGGGGCACAGATGTCATCAAGCCAAGAACGCAACAAAAAACAATGTTTCATCCTTGTTGCAATCAACACCCTAATCTTAAATGGTATAAATACTCCTCATGCTAATGTAACCAAGGAAATAGTCTACCATGCTAAGCCATTGCTAACAATACCATTAGCATCATAGCTTTTCAACATATTGGCTAAGGGCGAATAAAGCGGTTAGAGCAAAACAAAAGTACTAAGGAGATAAGTCGAAGGTCAAAAAAAAGAAAAAATAAAAAAAACAACAAATGAATAAATCAAGAAAAGGTTACAAAGAACAAAAACAAAAGCCAAAAAAAAGACTCAAAATGGTCCCCTCTCATTGAGGCCAAAAAATGCTCACCCTATTTCCTTCGGTACATGGCAGTAGGGCAAAGTTGCCTATTTGATGTGACATCAGTCCCCCTAAATATGAAACTAAATCAAAAGAGGCCAAGCAGGCTCGGTTTCTGTATAATCAACTTAAACCTTTTGTGTTACAGGATACAACCTGGATTAAAAAATATGTCACAAAGAAAGAAAAGCTTGCTAGGGTGAAAACCTAAAAAGACAGCCTAGGCAAAAATTAAAGTGAACCGGCGAGTCGAAAACCTTAAAAATACGGTTCAGACAAAAATTAGGGTCATCATCTCAGCAAAGTAAATAAAATTCTCCATGCAAGCATAACAAGACTAGACTAGGGGCATGAAGACTATAGGTGAATTACTTTCTCGAAAGCAAGATCGAAGGATAAACTCGTCATCGTCATACGGGATCAAGATCCTTGCTATTCTCAGGGATTCACTAGAAGATCCATAGACCCGCCATACTTCACCTTCTACCAAGCTTTTAACAACATTTGTTTCTTTTTTATGCATCTGATTGACCCACATGAATAAATTTAGTACCTTTTAAATACGCATTTATACATGAGTTTCATTAATATGACAAAACATGTGCTTTTAACAAAATAAAACAAGGAAATAACAATCTTTTTTTTAAAAAAAAGAAAGAGTCGTGGGAGCGAGATGCTTTTATTATCTGTTAACACCTCAGACAATCATCACAGAGACTGAGACACATACATGCTTCGAAGATAGAGTCGCCTCGTCTTTTTCATTTCACCCATGAGTATCGCCCCCAACATCTGTAAGGATGACAGTTCCAAAGGTTCCTCCCCATATTTAAACTTAAATTTAAATTTCCTATCACTGAAAAGGGCACCATTTTAAATTCCTATCGCAGAAAGGGCACTATTTTACTTTTCTATTGCTGAAAGGGAACCATTTTACTTTCCTGTCGCCAAAAAATGCACCATTTAAATTTCCTGTCACTGGAAAAAACACCATTTAAATTTCTTGTCACCAAAAAGGGCACCATTTTAATTTCTTGTCACTAAAAAAAGCACTATTTATATTTCCTGTTGTCGAAAAAGGCACCATTGTACTTTTCTATCGCCGAAAAGAGCACTATTTTACTTTCATACTGCTGAAAAGGGCACTGTTTTACTTTCCTATCACTGAAATGGGCACTGTTTTAATTTCCTGTCACCGAAAAGGGCACCATTTTACTTTCCCATCATTGAAAAGGGTACCATTTTAGTTTCCTGCCATTGAAAAGGGCACTATTTTACTTTCTTGTCACTAAAAAGGGCATTATTTTACTTTCCTGTCGCTAAAAAGGGCACCAATTTACTTTCCTGTTTTCAAAAAGGGCACCATTTTACTTTCCTATCATTGAAAAGGGCACCATTTTACTTTCCTGTCACCGAAAAGGGCATCGTTTTTAATTTTTTATCATCAAAAAGGGCACCATTTTACTTTCTTGTCATCGAAAAGGGCACCAATTTCCTTTCCTGTCATAGAAAAAGGAACCAATTTACTTTCCTATCGCTAAAAAGGACACCATTTAAATTTTGTCACTGAAAAGGGCACCATTTTACTTTCTTATCACCGAAAAGGACACCATTTTACTTTCCTGTCACTGAAAAGGGCATCATTTTAATTTCCTGTTGCCGAAATGGGCACCATTTTACTTTTCTGTCACCAAAAAGGACACCATTTTTTTTCCTGTCACCGAAAAAGACACCATATAAATTTTCTGTCGCCTAAAAGGGCACCATTTTAATTTTCTGTCGTCGGAAAGGACACCATTTTAATTTCTTGCCACCAAAAAGGGCACTATTTTACTTTTCTGTCACCAAAAAGGACACTATTTTTTTTCCTGTCACCGAAAAAGGTACCATTTGAATTTTCTGCCACCGAAAAGGGCACCATTTTAATTTCCTATCGTCGTAAAGGACACCATTTTAATTTCTTGCCACCGAAAAAGGCACCATTTTACTTTCTTGTCATCGAAAAGGACACTTTTTTACTTTCCTATCGTTGAAAAGAGTACCATTTAAATTTTGTCACCGAAAAGTACACCATTTAAATTTCCTGTCGCCGAAAAGGGCACCATTTAAATTTTCTATCGTCGAAAAGGGCATTATTTTAATTTCTTGTTGCCGAAAAGGGCACCATTTTAATATCTTGTCACCGAAAAGGCCACCATTTTAATTTCCTATCGTCGAAAACGGCATCCTTTAAATTTCCTCTGGTTGAACATGGCATCCTTTCCTTTAAAGCTGGTGCCCCGGACAAAATTAGTTTGCTCAGTCTTTACTTATCCCATACTGCAATACAATAAAGCAAAAGTAAAGAGTGGCAAGCTGTTGCTACACAATTTTGTCTGAACCCATTTAAAATTTTTAAATAAATAAAATAAATTTCAACCTAACTTAGGATTTAATTTTTAAAAGAAAAAAAGTGAACCTGTGGGCTTGTTTGAATTTTGAATTATTGATTCGAGCTTTGATCTTTAAAATTTTATAAGTCATCCAGAACCATAAATTTTGAATTTCTTTTCTAAATCTTAGAGAATTTTTTAAAATTAAAATAAAAGGAGGAAGTTTAAAATTTGAATTTTAAGGGATTAGATTTTATGATAAGAAATTAAAAATAATAAAGAGATGATTTTAAGGAATGAGATAGAGTTTTTTTAATAGAATGAGATAGGATTTTTTTAAGAGAATGAGATAAAACTTTTTAAATATATATATATATTATAGAACGAGATAAAGCTTTTTTAATGAAATCAATTTTTAAAAATATATATATATTATAAAAGTTTACACGTAAAAAATGAGATGAGGAATAATTTTTATGAAGTCACGAGAGGATGAGATATAGGAATCAGATTTTTTTAATATAATAATAAAATATAGATATTGGAAAGGACGCCAAATTGATATATATGGTTTCACGCAAGCCACCACAGGAAGAGGAAGGAATTATATATATATATATATATATATATATATATATATATATAGATAGATAGATAGATAGATAGGAGTAGCAAGGAGAGTTCACGCAAAAAAAATTAGAAGGCAGAGAGAATTGACGTGAAGCAAAGAAGAAAACTAACGAAAAATGGGTATTTTTTCTTTTTTCCCTTTTAATTTCTTGTCGTAATTTATCTGTGATCCTTGTTTTTTGAAAAATTATAATAGGAGTGGTTGAATGTATAAAGTCCTTTTTCATCTAGGAAAATCCTAATAATGAGTAGCATAAGGTATCTGTTAAGGTTTGTCACTAAGATAGAAGGTAAAATTGATATTGAGAGGTAACAAAATTAAAATCTCAATGTCATGGATTAATTTGGACAGGACGTCCTGTTAATCTATGTTTTAAATCTTTTTTTAGGCCAGAAAAATATTCTAATAATTTTGACATGTAACGTAATCAAAATTTTTATATTAAGAATTAATTTGGACGAGAAGTCATGTTAACCTATGTTTCAAATTTTTTATACTCACAATTTAATTTTGACCATAAAATATTTTAATGATGTTAACATGTAACAAAAATTAAGATATTTACAGTAGAGATCAATTTGGACGAGACATCCCGTTGATCTTGGTTTTTAAAATAATATAAATCTCTTTATCCTTTTAAATTAATTTATGTAACACCCTAAATTTTAAAATAAAAGATTAATTAAGGAGATAAATATTAAATGATTATAGTTGGGTTATTTAATGTTCCAAAATATTGGGAATAAATAAATTAAGATTTTTGGGAACTGTTTATAATTTATTGGAACTGGATAAGCTAAAAATGAGCCCGGTTGAAATATGGGTGTCGGACAAAGTATCTCCGATTGGGATGATATTGGTCAGGGCTGTTAAGGATATTATTGGGAATCTGAATATGTATTCGGAATAATTTTTGGATAAAGTATTGTGCCCGAACAACGATCCTGTTGTCATAAAACGATGAGTCTTTAATGAAGGATTAAAAATAAAGCCAAATGACCTATTTTTCTCTTCTTATTCCCGTCAGCTTCTTGGGTCCTCTTAACAAACACCTTGTTTCTTTTTCTTCTCTATTCTTCTCCTTCATTTCCTCTTCTACTTCTCTTCAAAAACCCTAAGAAAAAGGGTGGTGGCTCTCTTCTCCTCTCCCATTTCCGTTCTTGAAGGAGCTTGGAAGAGTTTGGAGCTTGAAGTCTCACCCTCCTTTTTCCTCATTTTCGTGTGGCTCTTCCCTCTCTTTGAAAACTCTCTCATTCCTTCTCTTGAGGTAAATTTTTGTTGCTATTTCTCAAGAGTATGAACAATGGGTTTTTAGGTTTTGATGTTAGGAAAGTGATTTAATGAGTGTTGTTGGGTTTTAGAGAAACCCTAACCCTATAATTTGGGGGAAATGCAAAATATGAGTGGAAAAGCATTTATTGTGTTAGATAATTGTTATTAGTGAGGTGAAATGATGTTATTAATGGTGAATGGCCATTAATCAAGCTTAATAATTGATGATGGTTGTCAGGAACCATCAATGTGGGAACCTATTAATGGGTTTGACATTAAAAGTGCATAATAATAAATGTAGGAACCTAAACCGGGGTGATTGTGGTAGAATTAATGAAATAAATGAGGTTTGAGAATTTAAAGTGATATAGACACCAAGTAAATGAACATACATTTGAATCTTGGTGGTCAAAATAGAAAATTGATTGTGTGACATATTGTAATGTAGGAAATAACCTCATCGACGAGGCGAAACCATCGGACCGTGATGATTACTACTTCTCTTGAGGTAGGAGGGGGTAACTATTCTAAATGTATGATTTCATCTATTGATGATCTGAAAATATGTATATATGTTTGTGCTTAATGATTGCTTGGGTGGACGATAATGATTTCATGATTTGAGTGTATTTAGAATGATTGATGTTATATGGCATGTATTTGGGATGATGAATATGATATTGAACTTGTCTGAGCCGGAGTCAATGATCCGGTGTGGGACCAGCTACGAGAGTCAATAGATGGCTAAGGTTTTATACCGGTGCTGTATGTATCCGGTATGATTATCTGGTATCCCTGTGAGAGAAGACCAGTCTTGATGTTTTGAAGATCCTTCACACCGGCCTTACACATTGATGTGCGAGCCAAGTGTGGCTTAAGAGATAGCGAATGCATCTTTCGGGGGAATATCCCCGACACTAGTAATGGGAATGAGCGCTATTACCTAAGCCACTTACGATTATCCCTTACGTCTCTGATATGAAGAACGGACTCCATCTGATATGTGAGGTGTTAACACGGACATACCGATATAGAGAGATTGCCTATACAGTCTTATCAGTCCAAAGTTTTACCTGTTAAGATTGTATTGCACACAGAATGGATGAAGTGATATCCGTACTTTAGTACCGGTATCGAGACCGGATCAGATGTTATGTTGGATATATTGATGAAATATGTTATGATGGTTTGAGACCATGTTTTGAATTGAAATCAATAATGTAAAATATCCCAATTATGTATATGTGAATTAATGAATATGATTGTCACTAACTTCCGATGTGTGTGAGTTCCAACAAGAATTGGTAAAGATTAAGAATATTGAAATCCACTAAGTGGTAGTCATGAATGGACGATTGATTCAGTGGCATTTAGGATGCACAGTGTCAGAGTGCATTGATTGACATTGCATCCATGGTATATCATTCACTGCTTATATAGAATGTTAGGGGTTCCAATAATCAGGCCCAATGGGAGGGCGGCCCAGTGCACGAGTATATTGTTATTGCTCCCTAGTGATTCGGGGAATCACGAAGCTACCCTTAGTTTGGTGACGAGGCACCCTATGTGATAGGCTCTGTGGGAGGGTGGCTCTATGATGAGTAGTTTACCTCGATGTCCGACGGGGCACCGCTCCCTTGATGTGTGTTTGGGGGAGGCCCGTAGCACTTTGGCAAGTAAGGCCATAATGATGATCCGCAAGTCACGGGGTGACTAGTGCTACAGATGGGCGAGAGCGGTTTGGTAGTAGTAAAAGTATGATGTTGTAAGCATGCACGAATTAAGATATATGTGTACACATTTTACTATTGCAGTAGGGGCATAGTAGCACACTTATGCTTGTCGCACATTTGATATGTTGTTGTGTCCCACAGTCGGATCTGCATTTAAAAATGATTCCTTTGTGCATATGCATTAGCTTTAAGAGCATTTGCATATAGCTGGAGATATGCCTAGTTGATAGCTCGTGGTGGCGATGGATGATTGTTAAATAGAGGGAAAGTAAGCCGAGGTACTAACATTAAAAGTGTGATGATTATTGAGAATGTTAAGGATATATTATATATGATATTACGTTGTGAATATACTAAATTGGACATGTATTGTGTTGAGATGGAATAATGTATCATGTGTGTGAAGCTTATGATGTTTTCTTGAAAAATGAATATAATGCACACATGTATAAATATCATCATAATGTATGACTTTGGTACATTTGGATTATGTTACTCACTTCCTAGTTGTCATTTTTAAGCTTGATGTAGGTGTAATGAAAAATCCTACTCTTTTGGAGGTCGAGGATTGATGAAGGTAAATGCGAAAGGAATGTGGGTGAGCCTTGGCTGGCATATATGTATTTATTTTGTATAGCATATAGTGTGTATATGCTTATTTTGAAATTAATTTGATAATAGTTGATTTTGGAGGTCATGTAGGAAAATTAGACCTTATGTGTATGGCTAATGTTCATTAATGACCTTGATAATGTATAAATGATATTATTATCAAATTTTATTTCTATCGTTTAACAAATCGATGAGGCATCTTTCATCCTCTTTTTGGTATATATTTTAATAACTCTTAAATTTAATTACATCTTCTGTTTTTCCCTTGTGACAGCCTTAAGTCTAGTCGTCCAAGGAGCACTCTGATACCTTCTCATATCTTCATGTATGAGATAGGTTATTAAATGATCTGGGGTAATTACTTGGCATTATATATATATTGAATTTCTTCTATTTATAATCAATTCAAATCTCGAAAAATTTACCCTTATTTTCAGGCCGGGGTGTTACAACTTGGTATCAAAGCATTGATTGCCAATTGATGAATTATATGAATTAAATGTTGTTAAAGAGTGATTGTCACTTAATGTTGACATGTTATGGTTATAGTTAAGCTTTATTGGAGCTTGAATTGCTCACTGCTTTATATTGTGGTTGATATTAAGCCTGGCCAGGCATTTCCTTTTCCATATTTACCTTCAAATTATGATGATATTTATATTAATGATAGTCGATGATGATTGGTATATATTGAGGAAAGAAATATAAGGTTTCTAATTATGTTTGTGTTGTGTGTATAGAGTGATTGATGGCGAATATGCGTAATATTGACGCAGCCGCTATGGCTGAAGCTTTCAATCGGTTTGTCGATATCCTAGAATGACAACAACAACCCGCTGGTCAGCCAAATCATGGTCTTGACCGATTTCTCAAGCGGAAGCCTTCCGAATTTCATGGAGGCTATAAACCGAAAGACGCTTATGTTTGGATCCGTGACTTAGAATGGATATTTGCTAGTATGGAATGTACGGAAGCCCAAAAAGTCGAATACGCGGTGTTTATGGTCTGAGATAAAGCCGAATCTTGGTGGATTCTCACTCGTGGGCGTATGATTGCGGCTCACACTCCTTTGGATTGGGAGAACTTTAAGGTGGAGTTCCTTAGGAAATACTTTCCTGAGAGCTACAAAAACAAGAAAGAGCTTGAATTTATGGAGCTCAAACAAGGAAGCATGTCAATGGAGGAATATGCCTTGAAGTTTGAAGAGCTATGTGTGTTTTACCCTCCTTTCCAACAGGAAGGTACCGAAGCTTCAAAATATGTTAAGTTTGAGAACGGTTTGCGGCAAGAGATCAAGAAGGCGATTTGCCACTAAGAAATTAGGAGTTTCCCTACTTTTGTGAACAAGTGTAGAATTTTTTAAGAGAATGATGTGGCTCCTAAGAATTATTCGGGACATGATCATAGATTGAAGGTCCAATTCTCTAGCTTTAAGAAGAGGGTTGATTTCAAGAAAAATAGACAATTTGTTCGTGGTTCCTCTTCTCTTTAAGGTGGACGTGGTGGTGGAAGACATGGTGCTAGTGGTGGCCGAGCTAATAACCAAGGACTCTGATGTTTCCGGTATGGTGGAAATATGGAAATGAAGAAGTTGTGGTATGCTATCGATGTAACCAACCAGGACATATTCGTCCCGATTGTCCTTTAAATGTTGTGGATGTGGTGGCTCACAATGATGGAAACCGTGGTGGCCATGGTGCTTTTAGAGGCCGTGGTCGTGGAACCGGTAATGGCAACCGCAATGGTGGTCAAAATGGTAATGGCAACGGAAATAGTGGCAACGGTCGTGAAAATGGGAACGACCGAGGTAATGGTAATGATGGACGGAATGGTCATAATCATGGTGCTAATCAACAAACTGCTGGAAGAGTATTCGCTGTGACCGGTGAAGAAACAACTCAAGCCGATAACCTAGTTGAAAGTAAGTGTGAAATACTCAGAAATTCTATGCATGTTATTTATGATTCGGGTGTAACCCATTCTTTTATATCTGAGGATTGTGTACGGCGATTGAGATTACCGGTGTGCCAAATGAAAAATGCTCTTGTGGTTACTACCCCAACCAGTGCTTGTCTCAGATCGGTTAACCGATGTGATAACGTTGACATGCTCCTAAAAGGGAGAAAGTTTGTTACTTCTTTCATTTACCTACCTATGAAGGGCATGGAGATCATTCTTGGTATAGATTGGCTCTCTGCCAATAAAGTCTTGGTTGACTTTCAACAATGGACTATCATTTTCCTTTCTTCAAATGTAGGGAAATTCGATGTGCAAGGTATAGCTCAACTTTGCATACTATTATCTCTTGCCGATGGGACAAATGGTCCTGATCCCTTAAGTATTCCCATTGTGTCTGAATTTCCAGATGTATTTCCTGATGAGGTACCCGGTTTACCTTCTTCACGTAAGGTGGAGTTTTCTATTGATCTTGTTTCGGGAGCGGAACCTGTTTCCTGAGCGCCGTATCGGATGTCTCCTATGGAATTAACTGAGTTAAAGAGATAAGTTGAAGAGTTACTAGAATGAGAGTTTATTCGCCCGAGTATGTCTCCTTGGGGTGCGCCTGTTTTATTGGTGAGAAAGAAGGATAGAAGTATGAGGTTATGTGTGGACTATCGACAACTTAACAAGTTGACCATTAAAAACCGATATCCTCTACCTCGCATTGACGGTCTTTTACATCAATTGAAGGATGCCGTTGTATTCTCAAAGATTAATTTACGTTCTGGATATCACCAAATTTGGATGTAGACGAGGATATCCCAAAGATTGCTTTTTGAATGCGATATGGCCACTATAAGTATGTGGTGATGCCTTTTGGTGTGACAAATGAACCTGTGATATTCATGGATTACATGAATCGCATCTTTCATGAGTATCTTGACTGGTTCATGGTGGTGTTTATCGATGACATTCTTGTCTATTCCAAGAGCCATGAAGAACATGAAGAACATCTTCGTCTTGTTTTAAATGTCCTTCGAGAGAAAGAGTTGTATGCGAAGCTTTCCAAGTGTGAATTTTGGTTGTCTGAGGTCTAATTTCTTGGACACATTATCTCCAAAGATGGTGTTGCTGTTGATCCATCTAAGATTGAAGCCGTGATGGCTTGGGAAAGACCAATGTCTGTGACCGAAGTAAGAAGTTTTCTTGGTCTTGTCGGTTATTACCGGAGATTTATTGAAGGATTTTCCCGATTGGCTTTTCCTTTGACGAAGCTAACCTGTAAGAATCAACCATTTGTGTGGAGTCTTGATTGTGAAAGGAGTTTCCAAGAGTTGAAAGTTAGACTCACGTCTGCTCCTGTGCTGGCTTTACCGGACTTATTGGATGACTTCGTGGTGCATTTCGATGCTTCCAAGCTTGGTCTTGGTTGCGTGTTAATGCAAAAAGAGTGTGTGATAGCCTATGCGTCGAGACAGTTGCAACCGCATGAGGTTAACTATCCCACACATGATCTCAAATTAGCGGCGGTGGTGTTTGCCTTGAAGTTATGGCGGCACTATTTGTATGGCTCAAAGTTTATGGTCTTTAGTGATCATAAGAGTCTTAAATACCTATTTGATCAGAAGGAGCTTAATATGCGCCAACGGAGATGGATGGAGTTTCTAAAAGATTATAATTTCGAATTGAGGTATCATCCCAGAAATACAAATGAGGTTGCCGACGCCTTGAGTCAAAAGTCGTTGCATGTTTCCGTTATGATGGTGAAAGAGATGGAGCTCATTGAGCAATTTCAGAACTTGAACGTGGGTGTAGAAATATATACCCCAAAAAAGATGTCCCTTAAGGTGTTGACAGTAGCAAATGTATTCCATGAAACCGTGAAATTACAACAACCGAAGAATAAGTACTTGATTGAGATGAAGGAAGCTCAAACTAATGGGAAGAATTCAGTTTTGACGGAAGGTCATGATGGCATTTGACGTGTGAAAGGTCGAATTTATGTTCTATCTGGTGGTGATTTAAGAAGGTTGGTACTCGAAAAAGCTCACAAGAGTGTGTTGAGCATACATCCTGGTGCCACAAAAATGTATCAAGATCTGAAGAAGAATTTTTGGTGGCCCGGTATAAAGCGGGATGTGGCTAACTGTGTAGCGTCTTACATTATTTGTCAAAAGATTAAGGTTAAGCATCAGAAGCCATCTGGTTATTTGAGACCTCTTGATATCCTGGTGTGGAAGTGGGATGACATTGCTATGGACTTTGTTTCTGGATTACCCAGAACACGTACTGGAAATGATGCTATATGGGTGATTGTAGATCGGTTGATGAAGTGTGCTCACTTCTTGCCCATGAACATGAAGATTTCATTGGAGAAATTAGCCCAGTTATACATAAAGGAGATCGTTAGACTACATGGTGTACCTTTGAGTATTGTGTCGGATCGCGACCCGCGGTTCACTTCCCAATTTTGGGGAAGCTTGCACGAGGCAATGGGTTCCAAGTTAAAGCTTAGTTCGACGTATCATCCACAAATGGATGGACAATCCGAGCAAACAATTCAAAGCCTCGAAGATTTATTGCGGGCTTATGTATTGGATCATGGTGGTTGTTGGGAAAGATTCCTACCACTAATTGAATTTACATACAAAAATAGTTATCATAGTTCTATTGGTATGGCTCCCTATGAAGCGTTATATGGTTGGAAATGTAGAAATCTGTTGTGTTGGCTTAAAACTGGAGAGAGTTTAGCTTTGGGGCTGGAGTTGATTACGGAGACAAATGAATAGATTAAGATGATACAAGAAAAGATGAAAATTTCCCAAGATCATCAGAAGAGTTATTATGATACAAGGTAGAAGCCACTTGAGTTTCAAGTTGGCGATCACGTATTTTTAAGAGTATCAAGAGATAAGGGTATTGGAAGAGCTTTAAAGAGTAAGAAGTTAAGCCCTAAGTTTATTGGGCCTTATGAAATTCTTGAACGAATTAGTGATGTGGCTGATCGGATTGCACTTCCTCCACATCTTCCGAATCTGCATAATGCGTTTCATGTGTCGTAGTTGAGGAAGTATATTCATGATCCTTTGCACGTGATCCATGTTGATGATGTTGATGTGCGGGACGATTTGACTATCCCTCTTGTTTCCGTTCGTATTGTTGAGCATTCTGTGAAAAAGCTACGGAACAAATTGGTGCCCTTGATGAAAGTTGCATGGAAGCATGGAAATATAGAGACGTTCACATGGGAATGTGAGGACGATATAAGAGCAGGGTACCCTGATGTGTTCGAATCCGAGATGTTAAATTCCGGGGACGAAATTTCTTTTTAGGTGGGGTGGATTGTAACACCCTAAATTTTAAAATAAAAGATTAATTAAGGAGATAAATATTAAATGATTATAGTTGTGTTATTTAATGTTCCAAAATATTGGGAATAAATAAATTAAGATTTTTGGGAACTGTTTATAATTTATTGGAACCGGATAAGTTGAAAATAAGCCAGGTTGAAATATGGGTGTCGGACCAAGTATCTCCGATTGGGATAATATTGGTCAAGGTTGTTAAGGATATTATTGGGAATCTGAATATATATTCGGAATAATTTTAGGATAAAGTATTGAGCCCAAACAAAGATCCTGTTGTCATAAAACGATGAGTCTTTAATGAGGGATTAAAAATAAAGCCAAATGACCCATTTTTCTCTTCTTATTCCCGTCAGCTTCTTGGGTCCTCTTAACAAACACCTTGCTTCTTTTTCTTCTCTATTCTTCTCCTTCATTTCCTCTTCTACTTCTCTTCAAAAACCCTAAGCAAAAGGGTAGTGGCTCTCTTCTCCTCTCCCATTTCCGTTCTTGAAGGAGCTTGGAAGAGTTTGGAGCTTGAAGTCTCACCCTCCTTTCTCTTAATTTTCATGTGGCTCTTCCCTCTCTTGGAAAACTCTCTCATTCCTTCTCTTAAGGTAAACTCTTGCTATTTCTCAAGAGTATGAACAATGGGTTTTTGGGTTTTGATGTTGGGAAAGTGATTTAATGAGTGTTGTTGGGTTTTAGAGAAACCCTAACCCTATGATTTGGGGAAATGTAAAATATGAGTGGAGAAGCATTTATTATGTTAGATAATTGTTATTGGTGAGGTGAAATGATGTTATTAATGGTAAATGGCCATTAATCAAGCTTAATAATTGATGATGGTTGTTAGGAACCATCAATGTGGGAACCCATTAATGGGTTTGACATTAAAAGTGCATAATAATAAATGTAGGCGCCTAAACCAGGGTGGTTGTGGTAGAATTAATGAAATAAATGAGGTTTGAGAATTTAAAGTGATATAGACACCAAGTAAATGAATATACATTTGAATCTTGGTGGTCGAAATAGAAAATTGATTGTGTGACATATTGTAATGTAGGAAATAACCCCATCGACGAGGTGGAACCATCAGACCGCGATGATTACTACTTCTCTTGAGGTAGGAGGGGGTAACTATTCTAAATGCATGAGTTCATCCATTGATGATGTGAAAATATGTATATATGATTGTGTTTAATGATTGCTTGGGTGGACGATGTAATGATTTCATGATTTGAGTGTATTTAGAATGATTGATGTTATGTGGCATGTATTTGGGATGATGAATATGATATTGAACTGGTCTGAGCCGGAGTCAATGATCCGGTGTGGGACCAGCAACGGGAGTCAATAAATGGCTAAGGTTTTATACCGGTGCTATATGTATCCAGTATGATTATCCCGTATCCATGTGAGAGAAGACCAGTCTTGATGTTCTGAAGATCCTTCACACTGGCCTTGCACGTTGATGTAGGAGACAAGTGTGGCTTAAGAGATGGAGAATGCATCTTTCAGGGGAATGTCCTCAACACCAGTAATGGGAATGAGCTCTATTACCTAAGCCACTTACGATTATCCTTTACGTCTTTGATATAGAGAACGGATTCCATCCGATATGCAAGGTGTTAACACGGACATACCGGTATAGGGAGATCGCCTATACAGTCTTATCAGTCTGAAGTTTTACCTGTTGAGACAGTATTGCACACAGAACGGATGGAGTGATATCCATACTTTGGTACTGGTATCGAGACCAGATCAGATATTATGTTCGATATGTTGATGAAATATATCATGATGGTTTGAGACCATGTTTTGAATTGAAATCAATGATGTGAAATATCCCAATTATGTATATGTGAATTGATGAATGTGATTGCCACTAGCTGCCGATGTGTGTGAGTTCCAACGAGAATTGGTAAAGATTAAGAATATTGAAATCCACTAAGTGGTAGTCGTGAATTGATGATTGATTGAGTGGCATTTAGGATGCACAATGTCAGAGTGCATTGATTGACATTGCATCCATGGCACATCATTCACTGCTTATATGGAATGTTAGGGGTTCCAATAGGCAGGCCCAGTGAACGAGTATACTGTTATTGCTCCCTAGTGATTCGGGGAATAACGAAGCTGCCCTTAGTTTGGTGACGAGGCACCCTATGTGGCAGGCCCTGTGAGAGGGCGGCTCTGTGATGAGTAGTTTACCTCGGTGTCCGACGGGGCACCGCTCCCTTGATGTCTGTTCGGGGGAGGCCCGTAGCACTTTGGCAAGTAAGTCCATAATGATGATCCGCAAGTCACGGGGTGACTAGTGCTACAGATGGACGAGAGCGGTTTGGTACCAGTAAAAGTATGATGTTGTAAGCATGCACAAATTAAGATATATATGTACACATTTTACTACTGCAGTAGGGGCATAGTAGCACACCTATGCTTGTCCCACATTTGATATGTTGTTGAGTCCTACAGTCGGATCTGTATTTGAAAATGATTCCTTTTTGCATATGCATTAGCTTTAAGAGTATTTGCATATAGCTGGAGATATGCCTAGTTGATAGCCCGTGGTGGCGATGGATGATTGTTAAATAGAAGGAAAGTAAGCCGAGGTACTAACATTAAAAGCGTAATGATTATTGAGAATGTTAAGGATATATTATATATGATATTACGTTGTGAATATACTAAATTGGACATGTATTGTGTTGAGATAGAATAATGTATCATGTGTGTGAAGCTTGTGATGTTTTCTTGAAAAATGAATATAATGCACACATGTATAAATATCATCATAATGTATGACTTTGGTACATTTGGATTATGTTACTCACCTCCTAGTTGCCATTTTTAAGCTTGATGTAGGTGTGATGAAAAATCCTACTCTTTTGGAGGTCGAGGATTGATGAAGGTAAATGCGGAAGGAATATGGGTGAGCATTGGCCGGCATATATGTATTTATTTTGTATAGCATATAGTGTGTATATGCTTATTTTGAAATTAATTTGATAATAGTTGATTTTAGAGGTCATGTAGGAAAATTAGACCTTATGTGTATGGCTAATTTTCATTAATGACCTTGATAATGTATAAATGATATTATTATTAAATTTTATTTCTATCATTTAACAAATCGATGAGGCATCTTTCATCCTCTTTTTAGTATATATTTTAATAACTCTTAAATTTAATTACATCTTCTGCTTTTCCCTTGTGACGGCCTCAAGTCCGGTCGTCCAAGGAGCACTCTGAAGCCTTCTCATATCTTCTTATATGAGATAGGTTATTAAATGATCTGGGGTAATTACTTGGCATTATATATATATTGAATTTCTTCTACTTATAATAAATTCAAATCTCAAAAAATTTACCCCTATTTTTGGGCCGGGGTGTTACAATTTATACCATCAAGTTTCTCTCTAAAAAGTTAATAAAGTAAATAAACTTAAGGTTCCTTTTTTTTCTAAAAATGATACACTCTTTAAAATCAATTTGGACGAGACATCTTATTGATTGATTTTTTAAATCCTAACGTTTTAACTCACTTTCATGTCTTTTTAAATAATGACAAAGAACTACGTAACCCTGATGTCCCCTAAAGCTTGGGCAATACGTAGGAGCAGGAACAATTAATCCTATCATCCCAAATTAAAAAATAAATATCTCTTTAACTCGTAAAAATAAAAATCATCACGCTTTTAATGACAGCCCAATTATTTTGGACGAGACGTCCTGTTAATCATTAAAATCATAAAGCCAATTATTTAATCGACAATAAATCTATAGGGCATCTCTAAGAGTTTAAGATTACAAACTTATTAGGATTATTCAAAACTTAAACAATTTAGGGTACCATTGAAAACAGACAGTGTGGGGTGCTAATTCCTTCTCCACCTGTAATTAGACTCCTGAACTTAAAATCTCAATTTAGGACCAGTACCCTTATGTTAAGGTTTTTCTGATGTTTACCTTAAAAACATTGGTGGCGACTCCATGGTTTCTGGAGGGAACTCAGGAAACTAATTTTATTTTTATGGTCAGCCTCCCACCGCGAACTTAGTCGTGACAGGGGTTAAAAGTGAAGACAATCCTTTTCAAGGTAGGAACACCATATCATAGTAAGGTTAATTCTTGACAATTTTTTCATCGGCTCAGTATCACTACACTACACTCCTTAGTAAGTGTATGGTTCCATCCTTCTCAAGTTTCCTCATGTTGGACAAAATGTCCTCAAGGAACTTAGCACAAGTTGGCATATGTTGCAAGGCCTCTATAAAAGAGACATTAATGTATAACTTTTTAAGGAGCTCGAGAAACTTACTAAAAGGTTATAAGTTTTAAAAAAATATGGAAGTTTTTTTTGTACAAGAAACTTTGGTGGAATAGAAACTTTATTTACAACACATCTGTAGAAACACATGGTCATCATCAACCAACCTATAATGCTCTAAGTATCAAGGGCACGCAAGCTCCCAAAATAAGACTCAACTGAACATACCTACTAGCTATCTATTATTCCTCTGAAGGTGTTGAGCTAGACTGGTCCCCAGTCATGGAAGGTCCCGGTTGCCTAGCTTGGCAACGTCGACGGTAAGCGCTAGATACGATAGCAAGGAGATAGCGAGCCTCTGCAAACATCTCTGTAATATTATTCGTGTCTCCATAAATGAAGCTCCGGTATATATGACATAGAAAACTCTATAATTGGTCCCACTCGGCCCTTAGTAAAGAGTGATTCATCAGAGAGAGTCCCTGTGTAGCGGGTCGGATGGCCACTTCTATCTTCAACTTAGAAATGTGAATTGAATGGGCTCAGTAGAGATAGTAGTGGGTGTTGTATCAGGGACAACTGCAGATTCTTTCCCCATGATGTTGATTGGCTCCTTATCTGTATCCTCTTCAAGGTCCTCTTCTGGGATATCTTCCAGTTCTGATTTGGAAGCTTCCTATTCGAAGTCAGAGGGATATACTTTGGTGATGATGAGTGTGGGGTCCTTGGAGGCTCAGGTAGAGGACATGGGCCCAAAGGGTCAACCTTAGCAAGGGCCCTAGCCCAGCAAGTTCCTCGTACTCCTCTATACTCAGCTGATGGGACGGGTTCCTGTAGCACCGAACCTTACCTTCTATCACTTCCACGTCTTTTTGTAAGGCAGTAAAGATTCTGGGGGTCTACATGTCAACTTGTCACTTGAATCTTCCTCGATGACTCCCAGGGTGCGAAGGCTAGCTCCGTCTATCGAGGGTAACCTTCTCTGGTGAACCTTGTCATCTACGCAAACTTTCTTTTCAAATATGAAAAATAGTTGTAAAGGTGAGGAATGTCCCCTCACTTACAAACAACGAAGAATTATCATTTCTGATGTCTCTCTTATCAAATCACATAGTTCACTGTAATCCGGAATACACGTGCGGTTTGGGCCTCACTCCCATATCATTCGCTAGTTACCATCCCCTCATAACTATAGTCCTCGTTCAAACTTATTTCACTTAGTGTCACTTTACCCCTCATTTACAACTAGCTTAATCTAAGAGGGGTTCATATATTCTTTTTATAAGATTTAGGGTCTAATATAATTATGATCATAACATTATTTACAAGGATCTATATTTACTACCACGTCAATATAAGTGTATCAATTATTAACATTGTATACATATTATCACATGCATAAACATATCAAGTAAGGGATCAATCATATATAATGTTATGCATACATGCATGTGTTCCATTATTCTTTCGTCCTTTAGTGTTATTTAATGTGATGCATGTGGGCCTAAAATCATATCATTCATAATCCATCAAAACCGTCCTGCTCAGTCTCATATTGGGCACAATGTATCCATACTAGAGCGATCAAAGATCCCCGAGTTCCAGCAACACAAAAGGGTAACCAAGACACGCATGTCCTCAATCATAAAGGATCCTTCTTCATACCACAGCTCGTGGCCACTTAATATTAAAACTGATTCTCGATGGCCATAGTTACACTCCATGTGTAGTCGAAGTACATCGGGTTTGCATTGCTACGCCCGACCTTTGGGCACTACCCTCGAGCCATTAGGGTTACAACCTAGTTGTACTCCCAAGATCCTCCTTGGGGATCAAACACGAATGTCCTCCAGTGTACCCCTCATTGCTCTCTAGTTTCTATCAGAACCTTTCACCAAAACTAGATGTATATGATGCACGGTCAATGCATAATTTATTTATCTTTCATTCCCTTAAGATACTTGTCATCGTATAGCATCCTCCCATCAACCTGTTTTTATCCTTAATGCCAAGTGAAATTTTATTTCTTATCTACTTGTGACTGAGTATCGTGATTATTTACCCAGATTATACTGTTTATATTCTCGGCATCTCTCCTTTTAGGTTTGTGGGATTGGTATTTGTCAGGGATTATCCTAAATTCCTTATGACATTTTTCACATGTTACTAAGTGGAACTAATGAAGTTTTATTGGACTGTTCTTATTTACTAGGGTGTGAGTTATCTTATTCTCAAGGGCTTCCTTTGAACATCTTCTAATTATTATAGCTTATTTGCGTGTGTACTTGATCATTAATTTATTACCTTTATTTATTTCTATGCCTTATTTCATAACTTTATGGCGTTTGTATAGTTTATATTAGTTAGATAATTCTATTGGACCTTCCTCTAACTTATGGTTCATAGGTATCTCCTGAGCTAGTTACCTAACAAATTTCTTTTAATAGATAATTCTTTTATTTAAGGTTTCCTCCATTGATTTCATTAGATTGGATAATGCCTTTATTCTTTTCTTGACTAGCGCTTCTATCACTACAACAAAACTAGCATTTAGAGATTGTTATTTTGGAATTTTATGGCGGTTTAAACTACTCTTAAATGACGTTTACAAGCATTCAGAAATCGCCACTAAATGCTCGACCGCTAGGAAATTAGCGGCAGTTATTTTCAACCGCTAGAGTAACTGCCATAATATGTTATAACCGCAAGGAAAACCACCGTAAAAAACAAAAACGATTTAAACACAGCTAGAACTGCCGCTAAAAGTTTCAATTTAAAATTTTCCTTAATTATAACAAATTATTTTATATATCTGTTAATTTTTTGATACGACAATTATATATTATATTTCATATATTAAAGTCTTAGATATTTATCTACATATAAATAAATTTTAATATACAAATTCATTTGATTATCAATATATAAATAGGATAAACTAAATTTCTAAAAATATAATTACAAGATCAATATAGTGAATAACAATTATATTAATAACAAAGTCAATATGTCTTAACCCAAATACACATAATTAATATACTAAAAGTTATACATCTATAAATCAATAAACTCATATATATATATATATATATATATATATATATATATATAGTCAAGTCAATATGTAATATAAAGTAACTAAGGTTAATGACTAGCTGAGGAAGAGGGTCTAGCTTGTGTAAGTGATCCTTCATCCAAAAACTAAAATAAATAAAATATATAAGTTATTGTTATGCATTAAGAATGTAGAAAGTTAAAAGAGACAAGATATTTAATAAAATAACAAAATTATTAAGCAGTACATGGGCTTTCCTTTTAATAAAGGAGAGAAGATAGTATAGCACTGCAAAATTATTTAACAAAATAAGAAAATTATCTATGTAGATGAAGATGATATAGCTATTTCACTACTAAAAAAGTCACTGACAGCTACAAACTTTTAAAAACCGTAGAAGGTCGTCGCCAATTAGTGACCAAATCAGTGATGACCATGAAAAAATGACCAAAAACACACTTGGGAAAGGAATCAGCTACCAAGTCTGTAACATCCTAAATTTTAGAAAAATAAATTATTAGTATGAAATCAATTAGTTATTTGATGCCCAAAATGCATAGGAAAATTAATTATGTAGTAATTATGACTTATTGGTAAATTAAGATCTACTAAAAATGGATAATTTAACGAATGATGTGGGACCCACTAAGTCAAATTAGATATTTGATGGGTCTAGAATAATGAGGGATTTATTATGGTTATAGTGATATGTTCAAAATAATTTTTGGTGTTGAGGAGATATTTATTCGTACACGACGTGTGCTAATAAACGGTGAAATTACGAGCAAAGTAAAAATTAAGAAAATTCCAAAATCCTATTTTCTTCTCCTCACTTTGTTGTGGACACCTTTTCCTCTTTCTTTACTCTCTTTTGTCCATTGGACAAAATGGGTTTTGTTAACCAAAAAGCAAAAGGCAAAGGTATGGCATGGACCAATTGATAAAGGAACAAATTTTGGCTTTTCTCTCTCCTCCCTTTCTTTATTTTTGGTGGCATCTTCTCCATCTCCACTCTCCTTTATTTTTTCATCTCCTCCCTTTTCTCTTACAAGAAAAACCATCCACACCCCTCTACATGCCCATTTTCCACTAAAAATAACTTCTGAGCTTGGATTTATGTGGCAAAGAAGACATATTGGAGCTTATCATCCTTCATCTTTTCCTTTCCCATTCTCATTTTCATTTTTCACATAGCCTAGAGGAGAGGTATATGTTTTTGATTCTTAATGGGTTTTCTTGGTAGCTTTGGAGTTCTTGAAGCATTATAATGGATTATTTAGAATTATTTTGATGGATAAATGCATGTGGAACCTAGCCCTAGGCTAGATGACCATTGAGAGTTATGGTTGTTGTATTAATGATTTGACTGAGATATTGATAGCTTGAGGATGCTTAAAATGAGTTATTTGCATGATTGAAATTGAGGATTAGTGGGTTAAGTGAAAACCCTAGGATTTATGGAATTAGGGCTTTTGGAAAGACTTGTGAAATTTGGAATTTAATTGCCATAGGATTATTTTTGTATGTAGAGATACATTTTGGAATGAGTAATAATAAATGTTAGTGTTAAAAAATTAAGAGGCTAAAGAAAAATATTAGTGTTATAAGTATTGGAATTAATGGCAGTGTGTTTTAAGAGTAATGGCATGAATGGGATAGCTGTAAGGTGTTTGGGACATTTAAACCCCACTAAGGGTGTTGGGTAAAAAATTTGGTAGTTGTTGGTAATTTAGGTGTTGTGTCTTGACCCTTTAAATATAATGAATTTTAATTAATGGGAAGGAGTTCCCGAAACTTAATGGATGGGGAAATAAGACCTATGAATATTTACAACATGATGATAATCATGTATATATATTTATTTGTATAACAAGAATTAAGAATAATGTTTGAATAAGTAATTGATGTGCTCCTATATTTAATTGATGTAGGGTTTGATAGTTATTGTGAAGCGGGATCATCTAACCCGGATGAATACTTCTCTTGAGGTGGGAAAAGAGTATATTTTCTAAATGCATGATCACTTATATGTTGATAATGTATATATTGATGCATATTTGCATGTTTTTCCTTGAACAAATATACTACCTTTTGTGTGTGAATATAAATTGAGATTGACTCATATTAATGATTGGATGTTTGTTTGACAAATTTGATGAGGATATGAATTTGGAGTATATTTGTTGACATGCTCTTTGATTTCCATGTGTGGATTGACATTGATATGAGTCCTTGGCTAGTATAACCTTGAAACACTATGAGTGGTATGCCTTCAAAAATGTTATATATGATTGTGTGCCACTAACTATAATGTTAAGTGAAAATTATACCCCTAAGTGAGAGGGTGAGGAATCCTTGTGAAGCCGAGGCTAGCATGTGCATTATTACATTCATAACATGCTTGACATAGCATCTTATATGTATTTAAGATCACATGACAAATTGAAACAATAAAGGTCTTGCGAGATCTTGAGAAAAAGGACCCTTGCGTGGGGGACTAGTATTCGAATGACTATAAGCGGTTGCGATCACTTGACATATTGAAATGAAAAAGGTCTTGCAGGATCTTATGAAAAATGGACCCTTGCATGGGGGATATATATTTGATTGATTATAAGTGGTTGTGATCACTTGATGTATTGAGATAATAGAGGTCTTGCGGGATCTTTTGAAAAGCACCCTTGCGGGGACAAATGCTTTAACAGCTATGCGTGGTTATAAATATTTAATGAATCATGTGTGCATGAGCTATGAGTAAATGTTTCAAATTGGATCTGTTGCATATACATTTTATGGTATGACATATGTATTAACCATAAGGACATGGCATGTGAGTGGAGAAGATTAAGAAAGATACCTTATTGAGAGTGTTAATTGAGATATAAAACCCACTTTTGGTCACTAACTAATTGTATATTGTTGTTGGTGTGACCTCTTTATGTTGTTTATGGATTTTGACAATAAGTGTGGTGATATTGTGATTTGGAGACTTGATTCTACATAGTAATGTCCTTGTTGATGGATTGTTATGTATGAATATATATATTCAATGGAAGATGATTGGATATGTGACACTATTATTTGATTGAACTCCCTTGTAAGGAGGATATGTTGAATTGCATTCATATATTTATGTTATCGCATTTTGATTGATTGTTCATCATTGAGAAAGTATGCTCACTGTCAATGTTGTCTACTTTTTAGCTCTTGTATTATAGGGCATGACCATGGAGTAGAGCTCTTCAAGAGATGAGGTATGGTGTGAAGGAAGAATTGGTATAGATGCCTTGGCCAGCATGTTTTTGGACTAATAGTGTTTGTACATCCCTTTTTGGAAATGTTGTATATGGCATGTTTTGTATAGTCAAACTATGGTTAATGCCTTATATGTATGCTGATGATTGGATATTGATGACTTGACATCCTAGAATGGTAATTGATACACTAGGATCATTTGAATGAGCTTGTGATCATTTTGTATCACCAAGTAATGAATGATGATGCTTGACATTGAATTTGTTAGCCATTTTGATGGCATTGATGCTTTTGTTGATAAAAATCCATGGATGGATGAATTATTAAAGTATGAGATTATGATCATAATGTTCATGCTTGATTTAAAAGTATGTTTGATGATTTAACGATGCTTGGAGTTGGTATATAAGTGCTTAGTGGATTGATGATATGTCCCTTTACGTCCTATGCCATAATAAGACTAATTATTGATGGTTTTGTGTATAAGAAGGTCTAGGCATTGCATGGTCTAAGGTCCCAAGGTGTGACATGATTGAAAAATGGATTTTGGAGCATCAGGGAGTGATCCACAGCCAATGGGAAATTCCCACGGCCAGTGGATCACACTGTTTGAGAAATGGCCTAATTTGGATCATAGAACCAGGGAGTTCCATGTAACATCCCAAATTTTATATAAATGATTAAGTGAGGGGAATAAATATTGAATAATTACATATGGGTGAGTTAATGTCCCAAAATGTTGAAATAATTAAATTAGGATTTATTATGATTGTTCATAATTTATTATGGCTTTAAGAGCTAGAATTATACCCGATTAAAATATAGGTGTCGGACTAAGTATCTCCGATTGAGGTACCGTTGGTCAGGGATGTTAAGAATATTACTATGGATTCGAATATATATTCGAAATAATTTTTGGATAAAGTATTGAGCCCGAACGGAGATCCTATTTGTTATGAAACGATAAAGTTTTAATGAGAGGCTAAAATTAAACACAAAAACTCTCTTTTCTACTCTTATTTCATGTTGGCTTCTACTTTCCCAAAGATATTTGCTCACTTCTTCTCTTTTCCTTATTTTTCTTCATCTTCTTCCTCTCAAAAACCTAACCAAAGTGGTGTGCTCATCTTCTTCTTCTATTTTCATTTTTCCTCATCAAGCTTGAAGGAGACTTGGTTGATTGAAGCATCTCCTTCTCCTTTCTCAAATTTCATCACCCATCTTTCTCCACTTGAAGCTCATTGTGGTTTGTTGGTTGAGGTAAGTCCCTCTCCATTTGTAATGAGTTTATGCCCTAGAATATGGGTTTTGATTGTTGGCTAAGTGTTTGAATGCATGAGGGTATTAAATAGGAACATTAAATGTGGAAACCCTAAGGTGGGGAGACTTAAATGCAAACTTTTATGTGCATTTAAAGTGGTACACAAAATTATGGTGTTTGGTGATGGAATATGATGATTATTTATGATGGTTGTTGGGTTTTTGGTGAAACCCTAACTCTAAAAATTAGGGAAAACAATAAATATTGGTTAGAGAATGTATTTTGAGGAGAAATACATAATATGGAAAGTGTGGGTGTTATTAGTGATGTTTGGAGAATATTTATTGATGATGGTAGATAGCATTAATGGTGTTGGATGGTCATTAGTGGTAGTTTATGGCCATTGGTGTGTAAACTCATTGTTAGGTGTGGCTTCAAATGCATAATAATAAATATGAGCACCAAACTGATGGTGGTTGTGGTGAAACTAATGAAATCAAAAATAGTTTAATAATGATAATGTTATAAACACTAAGTATTAGATTTAGAATGTATAGGTATTGGTGATTTTGGATAGAAAATAATATTTTGCTATACCATGTGGTGTAGGATCCATTCTGAATGGAGAGGCGGGAACATCGAATCGCTCAGACTATTTCTCTTAAGGTAGGATGGGAGTTTTATATTCTAAATGCATGAATTGAGTATTGGTTGATTGTCATATGTGACAATATACATGTTTCCTTGCTTATGTTGTGTTGACAAATTGAGATTTTGAACATGGTGATGTTAATTGTGCTTGGCAATGTGTGTTATTCATTTGGAATGTTGATGGTATACTATGTGGTGATGTCATTGTTTGGCAATTGTTATGCCTTGATATGTTGAGGATGTATTTATATTCACCATAAATATGGAATAATCATTATTAATGATGAATGAGTATGAGTATGGATGTTGAGCATACCCTGAATGTTGATGAAAAATTGACAAGTATAGTTGATGATTGTGATGTCGTTGTGATTAATGCAAGTATCGACTTATATGTGTGAGATAAGAATTGTGTTAATGGAAAATTATTGTAAATGTCGTATTTAAAACTTGAAACAATGGCAATAACCAGTGATAATAAAATCCACTAAGAATTGTGTGGTGATATTGGTGATGGTGATGATTGATGAGTGGCATGATATAATGCATAATGTGAGAATACATATGATTTGCATTTTCATTGCATCCATGGCATATTTCATAGCTACCGGTAATAGAATGTTAGGGGTAGTGGAAGGGCGGCTCTGTGCATGAGCAATATCGTTATTTCCCTAATGACTTAGTGTGTAAGTCACAAAGCTGCCCATGCTTAGCTACGGGGAGCAGCATATGGTTGACCCTGTGGAGGGTGGCTCCCTAAGGAGCAGGTGTCCTTGGTGGTCCTATGGATCACAGCTGCTATGGTATGATTCATGGTTGGCCCAACACTATTTGTTGTTTATGTTGTTTACCGCGGTCATGGTGAAAATGAACGATGTTGCAAGTTGGGCGATGTGGTTTGGTACCAGCAAAATATGGTGATATGCATGCAAATATTATGATAAGTGTACATATTTTACTATTGCAGTAGGGGTATGGTTATGAATCCATGCTTGAGCCCATAAATTGGTGTTTATATTCCCACAGTCGGATCCGCAATTGTTATTAACTCGGTTATGCATGTGCATTAGCTTAAGAGCATTTGCATATAGCATGGAGATATGCCAGAGGTGATGAGATATGATGATGGTAGAGATTAGGTAAAAGAATACCAAAAGATAACATATAAAATATGAATACAAAGAACTGGCTTTGTGTATGGCGATGTTGTATATGTTAGCCCAATATGATGAGGGGCATAAATATGTGTCTGCTTATATACTTTGCTATGAATCGTAGAGTATGATTGCAATACGAGTATGCTGATGGAATGATGTAATTATAATGATAATTGATATGTTGTTGTAAAGTATACATGTCATTGAATGCATATGCACATAATCACAAATGTATTCATATTCATCACATGGAATGTATAACTCACTCTCCCATGTTGTCTATTTTTAACCTTGTGATGCAGGGTATGCATGGGGTGAGATACACCTAGTTCGGGAAGTGCATGTTTTGATGTTAGAGGTAAATTAGTTGTATAGAAAATGTCTTGGTCGACGATCTTTGTAAAGCATACGAAATGTGTATATGCTTATTTTGTACATAAGTATTGAATGATGTTAGGTATTCATTTTGAGGGTCATTTGCGAAAATTAGACCTTAATGTTTTGGAAGGTTGATTTTTGCTTGTGACCTTAACAATAGTTTATGTTAATTATGATACAATGATTTTCATGCTGCATTGATGAATGAATATTGATGATGAAATGTTTATAGCCAATTGATGGCATTGATGCTTATGTTGATCGAAATCCATGAATGGATGAATTGGTTAAAGTGTGAGGTTATGTTCATACTGTTTATGCATAATTAGGGAACTGATAGGGTCATATAGAGTTTTAGGAGGTTTGGATGCCTCAGAATAGTTTTAATGGTGCCTATGCATGATTTAGAACTTGTAGAAACTGGAATGGGCCAATTCCATTAAGAATTGACCCTTAAGTTGCACAAAAATGCTTTAAAACTGGGTAAACACGTTTCTATGCATAAGTCCCTCATTTTTGGAATTTTTGAGTGCGTTCAGTGGCTACACGTCATAAATGGTGTATATTAAGTGGTGTTAAAATTTGGTGGTGATTAGATTTCATATGAAAGAATTAGGGTGATTGGAAGTTGGAATTTGGTGTATTTTTCTGCATTCTGCAGCAATTTGCTGTCATGAATCGATTCATGACTTGGTTTGAATTAATTCATGAGCTATTGGATTTGCATAAATCGATTCATGATTCCCTTTGAATCGATTCATGAGCTACTGGAATTCCTTGAATCGATTCATGAATCCCCTTGAATCGATTCATGACCTACTAACTTCCATGGGGGTATTTTCCAGAACCCCTTGAATTGATTCATGTAATTCCTTGAATTGATTCATAGCTCACTGCCTAATTGAACTGAAATTCCAATTCATATGAATCAATTCATGGGTATGCCTGAATCAATTCATAAGCCTCTGTTTTGCTGTTCTGGACTCCCAATTTGTATGAATCGATTCATGGCTTGTTGTTTGCCAAATTTCCATGAGTTTTGATGCTTGCATGATGCGTGTGACTCATGGCTTTGCTTCCTTGCTTCTCATGTTTGTTTTCTTGGGTTATTCTTTATACTTATTCTTACCTACGAATCAAAATACGTTTACGCTAAATGCTTGTATTGTGATTATGTAAGTGATTACTCTAAATCAATATTTTTATAAAACATCTACCTTCTCATATCGTCATATATGAGATAGATCTTTAAATGATCTGGGGTTACTCATTGTACTTTTAATTGTGATGTCTTCTTCTGACAATTATTTAAATCGTGAAAAATTTACTCACATTTTTATTAAATCAATTATTTGAATTACCTCGGATTCGGGTTATGGAAATCAGGGTATGACATTCCACGGAGAGTGGGAATTTCCCATTGCCAGTAGGTTTTTCCAACAGCCAGTGGGTTTGTCTAGTTTGAAAATTTTGAAATTTTAGGCATTGGGCAGTGAGTTCCACGGCCAGTGGGAAATTTCCCACTGGCGGTGGGTTTTTCCCACTGCCAGTGGATTTTTCCAGAGTTGGATTATACATACTTTTATGCCTTTTTAGGTTATGTTTTGCACTTCCTTAAGTCATGGAATGTTTGTATGAATGATTGTACATGTTTTTATCAAGTCTTGGCAATCACCTTGTATTTTCTTGGATTATTTCTAAATCCACTCTTGATCTTGGATTAACTTACATGTTTCGCAAAAACTTGTATAACGACCATGTAACTGATTGTCCTAAGTAGACATTTGTTTAAACTACTTACCTTCTTATATCTTCATATATGAGATAGGTCTTTAAAAAGGTCTGGGGCTAATTATTGAAGTTTTTAGTTGTGGTGTTCTTCTTCCGATAATTGTTTAAATCATAAAAAATTTATCCAAATCTCCATTATCTAAATATTAATAACTTTAATATTATTTACCGGATTAAGGGCGCCACAAAGTCTACGACGACAAGATATCCATCGCTAACTATTATCAAAAACCCGTCGCTAAGACCATCGCTACAACATACTCTGTTGTTGAATTCTTCACTAAAGGTACACGGACTCAGCAGCGATGGACCATAGAGTGTCGCTGAACCTTTTTTATTTCCTTCCAAGTTCTAGCTTTCCCTCCATATTTTTTGTTACTTCAGCGACGGACATTTGTCATCGCTACTAGTACTAAGAAACTTGTTTCTTCGCCATGTTCGTCGCTATATTACACTCCCTCTATTTTTTTGGTTTCCTTCCAATTTTTTTGGTTGGCGCCCATATTAGCGACGAAATCTACAATCGCTAATATTTCACTGTTCCTTCAATGTTTCTCTTTGTGTTCAATATAGCGATGGCAGCAGGACATTGTTATATTTAGCCAAGGTAGTAACGGTATCCTGGCGTAGCTAAGTCAAAATAAAGAATCTCCATCACTGCCATTGCTAGATTAAGCATTGTTGGTCACCGTAATCTTTCAACGACAGACTCGTTGTGTCACTTGTGTTAGCAAAGTTAACGATGGAGGGCGTTGTTGCTATTAAGGACACGTGTCTATTTTTTTTTTGAACTAGTGACAGTGTTTTACCATCGCCAAATCTAATAACTTATTCGAGGGTAAAATTTCCCCTCCATCGGTTTCTCAGTTTTGGAAAACTCTAAACCTTTTTCCCCTCTCTCAGACGATGACCTCCTCCCATAAGCTCCGTGGTGACTTGCGATGATGACCTCTAAGCTGACCTCTGATGACCACACAGCTACAATGAAGACCTACTTTCCTTCACCCACTCTCTCAGCTCACTCTCAGCAATGCAAGGTATGTGTTCAAGGCACTCTCTTTTCTTTCATTGCTCAAGGCACTCTATTTATCACTTTTATTTCTTTCATTGTTATAGAGAACATTTTGGAACATGTTTAGATAAAAGGATAACTCGGTATTTAGGACCTCTTTCCTCCATATTGACACTTCATTATATGATTGCTCAACATTTCATTCTTTATAATAGGTTTTCTTTGCTCACCATTTTATTGAAGGGTTTTAAAGGAAAGGGGTTACCAATATGGTTAATAATGGAGCAAACAAATGATAGGCCTCTTTAGATTGATAGGTTTTTCCTTATTTCTACTACTATTTTTTTAATAGAGTAGTCTTGTTACTTAGTATGTTAATCTTCAATATCCTTTTTGTGTGTGCTTATTTTGAGCTCTTCGATATATTGCCATTTCATGTAGTTATTATAAGGTAGGGTTTAATTGTTAGCATTGTATTTTTATGGGTGACTATTTATGTATAAAACTTTTTTAGGTCTGTGCATTTCTGGGTCTCACTTACATGCTTAATTTATTCCCTTTTAGTTGTTTGGGGAAACCCAGGATAATGTTTTATTCAGGAATATGTTCTGCTTTACACTAATTTGTTCAACAGGGCTTATTACTAAACAAAAATTATGACCATCTGCCCTGTGTGTTTTGCTCTTAGGTTTTGCTAAGTTCTTGTGTTGTGCGTTTCTCTTTTAGTAACCAATGTTTGTTGTGTGTTTCCCCTAGCATTCCAGTCTGCTTTATACTTCTTTTCCTTATTTTCTACCGAAATCCCTATAATTACATTTCACATTCAATTTCTTTCATAGTTATGAAAAAAAATATGCTTGTTTAATATGATATTAAGTTGATAGAGAGATTGGACCTACCTTTAACAGTGAAATTTTTTTATTTCATTTTGATTATGTGTACCTTGATCCATTTTCATTCGAATTTTGGAATGTTATTCTTTCTCTGCTTTGAATTTTGGGTTTGAACAATCATATACAAATACTCATTCTTAATCTCAAGTCTTGAAAATGAAGAAAAATGTATACACTTTATATATTACTATACAAGTTAGTGGACGTGTGAGCTTTGAATCTGCTAATTTATTTTAGTTTACTGTTGAAATTACCTAAGCTACCAAATTCATTCTTTGACATTAGCTCTTTGATTTATTATAGCATATTGTTACTTTGAGTTTTGAAATATTTTTCCTTGATCCAGTATCTTTCCTCTCCTTCCCATTAATTAAATTGGATATTATTGATAACAATTTGAATATGGTGGGTTGAAGCGTATGTGTTTAGATTTAAACTCTCTCAAACTATTTTATGTAATCACTTTAAAGGTTTGATATTATATATTCAGAAACATGTAGTCTCCTTTTTGGGTGGTATGCTTATCTCATTCATATAGAACACCTACCCACACCCTACCCCTCAATTTTGTTTGCCTTAGGGGGCCAAGCTCTATTTACTTTACCTAGTCCTACATTATAGAACCATGCTCCCTTGCAGTTTAGAACCATGAACCCACTTGAGATTCACTTGATTACTTAAGTAGTCTCTCATTCTTAACCAACTTGCCCTCTACCTTCTTTAATCATATCTGATATTCTACTACTCATTAAATCCAACCTTATACAAATGTAAACAAGCCAACCACTGAAGTTGACATGAACTCGGCGTTTTGTTTTTGGTGTGTGGGTATTTGAGTAACTAGTCCATCGATTGCTTCTAGTTTAGAGCTTAGAAAAATTTTAAAGTCGTGTGTAACACGATTTCATTCTCAAGTTGATGTTTGGCTTCTCTTGGAATTGGTATGAATTATAGACTTTATCAGGATATACTAAACCAAACTCATGTTTGTTTCAAATTTTAAAAGAATTATCAAGTCAAGTCGAATTTCACATAAATCTAGTTTTTTGGTGGCTTTTATAAACTTAGTATGTAGTCAACTATTGAGCCCATGAAGTTAAATTTTGATGGAGGGTTTTATAATACTAACCATGGTAAGTATGGAATATATGGCACAAATGTTGGACTGCTAATCTCAAGTTTAGAATTTAAAGATTAATTAGTTGTTTTTTACATCAAACAAAGAAAGAGGAAAGAGGACACTTCAAGTAAATAAAGGATGAGTTAGTGTTCAAAACATAAAAACTTCAAAAAAGAAAAAAAACATCTTATTCATTATGTAAGATACAAGTATAACTATGAAAGAACAAGTGAAACATGAAAAAATCACAAATACAAACAATCTTTGTCTCTCAAAAAATGCCAACTCTGTTTGGGAAAGCCCACAGCAGATCACTAAGAAAAGCCATGAAAAATTTGGTCCCACAAAATTAAGGGAAAAAAGAGGATTTTGGTTCATAATAATTTTGGTTCATGCTAATAACAAAATTCCCATCCTTATTGTCTCATTGAAGGGAATTGGTTTTTCACTCTTACATGGCATGAACTTGCAAACACTTAACAAGGGAATTCTCATCCTTATTTTCTAGCAGACTGATAAGTCTTGAAAAGACTTATTTATTAGTATTATTTCTAATTATATTTTAATAATTTAAGTGACAGCTTAATTATTATTTTATTCATTTAGTAATTAATTAGCAATTTTAGTTATTTACTTAAATAATAAAATATTTCATTATTTTTAAATGAATTATTAATTATTTATTAAATTAAGATATTGAAAGAAAAAGGAAAATTTTTAGGTGCTGCTACTGAACCACCCAACGTACCAACGCTAGATCTTAGAATAAGCATGCCCATTGGCCCTGCACCAAATAGGAACCACACGTACCAACGCTTCTAGCCAACGTGCCAACTTCAGCAAGCCAGCGTACCCATGCCCAAGTTTAGCGTAAGTACGCTCATCACCTGTTGTCCTCTGCCAGCCACGCGTAATTACGTTGAGGTGGAGCGTGCTTACGCTGATGCTTACTAGACCCTCAGCATACCCACACTAAGAACCAACGTCCCTACGCCCAATGTTCATCACCATCAGACCTTGATCCCAGAAGCTCAGTATGCCCATGCTGAAGACCAGTGTGCCTACACCCAGCTGCTGCTCCCAGTCCAACCCACCAGCGTGCCTACGCTCAAGTCCAGTGTGCCTACGCCCAGTGGCTAGGCCACTTGGTTTTCTTTTATTTTTAGAATTATAAATGTTGTATTTTTATTAACTTAAGTTAGTTATTTATTTTGTACCTCTTAAATTAATTATATTCTCTATAATTATCTAATTTAGGATTTTTAGTTAAGCCTAGAAAAGCTATATATAGTTGTATTGTAAAGGATCAAACAACTAATATTCAAATTCTAATTTCACTTCTCAGATTTCTCTCATCTCTCTAGATCTTCTCTCTCTAAATTCTCTTATCCCTAACCTTCATTCTTTGTATCCATTTTTGTTTTCCTCTATGAATGCTTAAATCCCTAAAATTGAGATTGATTAAAGCTGCAACAAGCTAAGATTCAATTGAATGGAGTAGAGGATTCAACTAAAGCAGGTTCTGAACATTGGAATTGTTGGATCACACCTCTTGGATTGAGAAATCCAATGCTCATTCAGAAGCAATCATTAGAGAGGAATCATTATGAGAGCTTTAGATTGCACTTCTTAACCTAGTCGTTTTATGCCTAAGGGATTGGGTGAATAGCTAGGGTTCTCCTTTAATTTCGCAATTAGATTTAACATGAACTGATACCTAAGGAATTAGGATTATTTTGTGTTGAGTTAACAATACTTACCTAAGGAATTAGGATTTATTCATCTATGAGGTTGAACCATGCTTTAATTGATTCTGAAACTGCTGTCATTAGGATTTAAGTGAAGTTGTATGTTAAGATTAATTCCAATCTGTGTGTTTAGTATAGATTAATTGCTGACTTAATTCTACTTGTGGCACTACTATATGAAAATTCACAAAAACAATATAAAATTCAGAAAACTACAAGACTTTATTGGCTTTGTTGTGAGGTTCAGCTAGAGACTTCTCAAGATTGTGGTAGTTAACACAATCCCTGTGGGAACGATACAAATATATTACTTTTTAACGATTGGTGCGCTTGCCATAAAAATCATCATCCGATGAATTTTCATCACAGACTAGCACTCAATCCCTAAATAATACTCCCTCTAACGTATTTTAGAGAAAAATAGGACACTCTAAATTGTACATAACTACATACAGGCTATAATTATGGTGTTATTAATTATACTGCATATGATTTTGTTTCTTCTGTGATTTTTTCTTCTTATTTTATTAATGTATAATATGCAATCTATAACTACTGGGTTTGTGTTAAAGGCATAAACAGATAGTTAGAGGAAGATTTTTATGGTGTCTTGACAGAGATTGTTGAAATTTCTTTGTCTAGACGACTTAAAATAGATATCGTTCTATTCACGTGTAATGGGTACGACAACACAATTGGTGTAGGAACAAATCTTGATAACAACTATGGTTTAGTTAAGATCAAGAAAAATGATAGATAGCAAGCCGAGCAGGTTTATTACACAGACTTCCCTGGAGGGCACTGGGACTGATATGCAGTCATCAAGGCCAAAGCCTGAAGTTAGATCACTGATAATGCTTCAGATAATGTTGAGGATGCTTATCAGCTCGCTCCAAACGAGCTTAATGACAGTCATTTGGTGTTTAATATTGATCTAGTGATACTGGATGAGACACTTGCCACTACAGGGGGTGAATACATCGACAAAGAGGTTGTCTCCCAATCAAAACAGTCTAGGGCTGATTTGGAGATTGAAGATCCTGTTGAAACAGATAGCCATAGTGACATTAAAACTGAGGGAGAATTCCAAACTGAAATAGACATAGAGTATGACTTTATCAATTCAACATGGACGATTGTCTTAATTAGTCATTCTTATAAAATAAGTATATATATATATATAGTTTTCCATTAACCTTAATTTTCATGTTTTATCCACAGATCACAAGATGTAGACTACACTTCACTCGGGGTGGTGGTTCGCGGACTAGATCATCCTGTCTTGGTATACCACAATAGACTTCCACACCACAACAAACTCCCACACCACAGTAGATTCCTTCACAATAGCAGACTCCTTCACCACCGTATTTATCAGACCCAGACCTTGAGGCATGCCTTTCCCCTATATCCCTCTTACCCAATGGTCCCACTTCCGAGAGGAGACGAGTATGTATTACTATATTTCCTAAACCTAAAAATGATGTCATGTTAGAGTTTGTTTGTTGTTTGTTAGTTAGTTGGTAGTTTGTTAGTTATTTCATACTTGTAATCCATATAGTGTATAAATTTGTTTGTTGTAATTAAGTTTTTTGGTACTTGTATACATTGAACTGTATTGGAAAGTTTTCTGCATGTAACAGGGTAATAGTAAAAAGTTGGAAATGTTACGTTTACATGGGAAACTCTGCCAAAATTTTAGTAGGCTCTTTGTGTCATTAAACCACATTTAGGTGTTTAATGTATAAATTTGTTTATTGTATGTTAGTTTTTTAGTACTTGTATACATTGAACTGTACTGGGAAGTTTTTGCATGTAACAGGGTAATAGTATAAATTTAGAAATATTAGATTTACAGGGGAGACTTTGCTGAAATTTCGGTAGGCTCCCTGTGTCATTAGACCATATTAAAGTGTTTAATTGATTTATTGGTTGATTGGCTTGTATACAGTTATGTGTCTATATTGTTTGATTATTTCTAAATGTTGTTTATTACAGCTTTGTTGATAGTAGTCGCACTACCAAAGCGATTACTAAAGTTCTTAAGGCCCACTAGGATGGTCCTTACACCTCTTGGATAGATGTTGCTAAGACTGTCCAGGATAGATGGTTTGAGACTTTCTCGGTAAGTTTAATACTTCCTTTTGTTATAAGTTTAATATATTCATACACCTATGTTTTATGTTGAAATTACATTTCATGTTACAGTGTGACTATCAGTGGGAAGAGGGTATGATTGACGAGATTAGGAAGGTCTTTGCCACAAAGACCTCTAAAATCATCGAGTACCCTTTGGAAACTGAGGGATAAGGGCAAGCGCCCTCGTTGGATCTCCGAGGCACACTAGGATGGGATGGTGCAGAAATGAGGAACTGCCTTGTTCCAATAGACCAATGTTAGGAACAAGGCAAACAAAGTGGTTGATGTTGCTGCCTTTATCTACACTAGGGGTAGCATTTCAGTCGTTGAGCATAAAAAAAGATTTGTAAGTATATTTTGTTAAACATTTTTTTATGAATGACTAAACATGGTTTCCATAATCATTTCAATACATTGTGAATTACAGGAGCTGAAGGAGCATTACGAGCCTTCATTGTATAAGGTGATGCAAATCACCAAGAAGAATAAAGCTGGTGCATGGGTTAACCAAAAGACCATGGACATGGAGGTAAATTATTTAAACTTATAAATACTTAAACTTACAAATTAGATTATTGACTTTTATCATTATTTTACATTTATAAGAGATGTATCTTGCCATGAGGTCTCAACACTTAACAGGGAGGTACCTCCCACCTTTTCTTTTACCGACGATAACGCCATCTATTTGGAGGCTGTTTGTGATGTGAACAAGAAAATGAGGGTGTTTGGCTTGGGAGGGATCAACACATAGATCACCAAGAAGGGGAAGGCCTCTTCCTCTTCCTCTTACTATTCCTCTGGGCTTCCAATAGATATTGTTCAAGTTATTCAAAACCTAAACATTGAGCTAACAGGAGCGCCAACAGAGGTAGCTTTTGGAGGAGCAAGCAGCAGAGGACCTACTCAAGACTCGTCGACAACTAGCAACACAGTAAGGATAATCAGTTGAATAATAGTGGCTCTTGGCCTTGTCTTCTCACCGTTTACTTCCCAGTCGCCTCCATCACCATCATAGGATCCCCCTCCACAATGACCATGCTACCCATCTTTTGACATTTATATTTATTGTATAATTGTATAGAATTCTAGATAAATTTTATTTACACTTTATGTCATTTTACATGATTCTCGGTATCTACTTTATGTAATTTTCTTTTTCATATGAATTCACCAATTTAATATTATTAATGTTTTATTGAAAATTCAACTAAGGAAATTTAAATTACAATATAAAATCACTTTAATAAATAGGAAATATAATTTAATATAAAAATACTTAATATGTAACTAATATAACTAAAAATAACTTATTTAAAAAATATAATCATCTTTCAAAAAAAAGCCCACCAAGACATTAGTGACGGAACCCTACGGTCGTTAATATGTTGTCATGTTGTGGTCGCTAATATATTGTCACGTAGCGGCAGCACCTGTCAAGGTCGCTAATATGTTGTCATGTAGCGACGGTAAAATGTTGTCGCTAAAAGCTTATCCCTTTAACGACGGTGTCTCTTGGTCACTAATTTGTCGTCACCAGCGACGGACAGAGTGACCACCCATGGGACCAACTCAGCGACAGGTGAAATTTAGAGACTTCATCGAAAACGTTACGACGAGGTGTTATTGTCGTTGATGATTAATCAACAATGAGCTATTTAGCGATGGCGGATGTCCAATCAAAAATACCGTCGCTGATGTAGTTAGCAATAGAGTATGGGTACTTTAACAATGGGTTTGTTCCATCGTTGTTTGGTATTTTTTTAGTAGTCTTTGTATATCATATATATTACTTTTAATATCTCTCAAATAAAAAAATAAGTGACATTTTCCCAATTAAAGTTTTATAAAAACATATTTTCAAACCATACATATATTCTCTTAATATTTTTTTATATCTCACACACATGTCATAAGCAAGACAAGCACATAAAAGTGATTATTAGAAGTTATATCAAACCCTTTTTCAAATGATAAAAACACTATAATGCTTTTAAAGCAGATTTGAAGATTACATTACAGATGTTTTTACAAAAGTCATGGCTTGGGGTTCATGATTTTAGGTACTGTACAATAAATGAAAGAGTAAACTTCATGCTACTTCACAATAATAATCAATAAGGAGAATTTGTTTATCTTATATGAATATATTTATTTGATCCAAAGAATTTCAATGAGTAACTAAAAGTAAAGTAGAAATGTGAATAAACTACAACACAATCATGGAAACAGAAAAAAATTATGGTTGTCAAACTTTTACATTTAACGGTAGGACTATAATTACTTGATTTTCGTTGCTTTGTATAACACCCCTGGAAATATGTACTCGAATCCCAATGTGATCAATATAATTAATAAAATTATGAATAAATTTTACACGTTTGAAAACATTCCAATACACCATCATGACCACATGAAGACCCAAGTCGCAGAAAACCAAAGAGTGAGATTATATAACTTAAAACTGGATCGATAAGTAAATTGGCCCATAGTGGTATACGAAAATAATGAAGTTTACAGCGGAAGAATATGTATACCGGGCACACGCCTAGTCCCATATATGACGATATGAGAAAAGGCTAGGCTAGCATGCAATGACATATCATGAGCCTATTAGATAATCATCAATTTGAGTACGCAAAGCCTAAGGTATAACTATATTTATATATATGTACAAATTTAATAGAACATCTATATCATTATGAATAAATTATACATTTCATGATTCTAATAAATAATAGTTCATAAATGATGCCGGCCAAGGCATTTCCTCTACCACTATTTACCTTCACAGAAACTTGATCTTTAACTTCAAAATCATCCCATGGCAACCTGCATCACAATGCTAAAAAGTAGACCACATGGGAGAGTGAGTTATACATTTAAAGTGATGAATAACATATATATTGAGATCAAGTGTATATGTATATAAACATCATGTGTACTTTGCTATAAAACCATTTAAATTATCATCCATTCATCATATCCATTATAATAGGCATACAAGCCTCATACATAATCATATACACAATTGCAGCCACTATCAATTTGCTACTTATCAACAAGGGCACTCATAATCATTATCGTCATTACACCATTAAGGTTTCACACAATACCTCCTCGTAAGGGGTTTCTCAACACTCGTGGTTATCCCATCTCAAATATATACTGAATTCAATTCCATATCAACGGGTGATCACAACACCATACCATTAATTTTTCAATGATTCAATAATAATTTCATCACTCGGGGATTCACCCTTCGTGGCACCCCGCAAGGTGAATTATTTATCGATCAAACCATCATCATCACTTCGGGTCATACCCGTTGTGGCACCCCGCAAGGTGAACTATTTCCACATATATATATCCATGTCATCATCACTCAGGGTTACGCCCTTCGTGGCACCCCGCAAGGTGTTTCATTTCACAATAAATAACATAATACCGTCATCACTCAGGGATACACCCTTCGTGGCACCCCGCAAGGTGAACTTATTCATCCATCATATCATTGTCATCACTCAGGGATATACCCTGTGTGGCACCCCGCAAGGTGTTAAATTCATCATTCATGTCATTATCGTCACTCCGGGATAAACCCTTCGTGGCACCCCGCAAGGTGTTAAATTCAACATTATTCATTAACAATAGGACAACGTCCTCTTCACTCAGGGATATACCCCTTTGTGGCACCCCGCAAGGTGATTCTCTTCACAATAATTATCGCAATACCATCATCACTCGGGGATACACCCCTCGTGGCACCCCGCAAGGTGATATATTCTACATTATGATCAACATCATCTTCACTTCGGGATTTACCCGTCGTGGCACCCCGCAAGGTGATATAATCCATATTATTCAATAACAATAGGACCATGTCCTCTTCACTCAGGGATTTACCCTTCGTGGCACCCCGCAAGGTGTTTCATTTTAATAATAATGCATATCAATGTCATGCTATGCCATAAATGCAACAATGCAATAATACATATGCCCAACAACCTCGTAAGGATATCTCACCCTCTCACTTAGGGATATATTTCAATTTTGGCATCTTAATAATTATACATAGTCATTCATAAGGCCCCTCAAGGCACATCATTCATATAATTGGCATCTCAATGGCCACAAACATCATTCATAACAATCCACACATGGATATCAACAATATATTTCATATGTACATTCAGCAATCATCATTGTGTCTCATACATACAAGTCAATACTTGGATTAATCATATTGGCACCAGACTCATCCAAAATAGCAAACACTACATATTCAAGGGTATGTTCAACAACAACGTCCCTTTTCATTTAACATCATTTATCATTATGAAATATGTGTGGCATCATCATTTTTTTATCACCATTGATACTTTTTTAAAATTCATTGAGTTATAATAACTCATTGCCATTCAATTGTCCCCTCATTAGTTTCATCGTCTATTATAGTGTGTTATACAATCACATCATTACTTTTCATCATGATTCATAATATAATCAATAGAGGAGGGAAAGCATACATGTTTTCATAACATAGCATAGGTATACATATACCTAGCCAAGGCCTTAAGCCACTCCTCAATCACCACTAAAACGCACCACACATGTACCCCTAGTGAATTTTCTCGTTTTTACATACTAAAAGGGGGTTTTGGGCAATAATGAGCCCATGATAAATTTCAACATTAAAACATGAAGAAAGCTTACTTTTAGTCTTAAAAATAGTGGGACATGTCACAAATATCACCTATTAGTCCCAATTTGGCCACCATAAAAAGTTGGGTTCAAAACCCCCTTAAACTTGAATTTTTCAACGCGATAGGTTCGGTATTTTTCTCCTAATGAGAGTTAGAAAACTCCAATTAATGTGAGACCAATTCTCACACCTCCGTAACACAATTATCTACAACTTTCATGAAGAACTCGGAGGCCAAAAGTGTCATTAAGATGCCCAAACGGGCCAAAAACAGCAAAGAAAACAGACCAGTTGGAAAAAAAACAGCACAACAGTGGCCATAACAGGGCTCTGAATCGATTCAGACTCGTGTGAATTGATTCGAGCGTCCTAAAATCTCAAAATTTGATAGACAGAGGGCCTTGAATCGATTCAAACTCGTATGAATCGATTCAAACACCCCTGGAGCCCAAAATAGTGAAAACAGCACCTCTTGAATCGATTCAAAGGGTCTTGAATCGATTCAAGACAGCCCTGCTGCTGTTTTTATGCAGAAACACAAGATTTTTCAACTTCTAACCCTCCTAACTTTCTCGTATGAACTTCAAATGCTACAAAATTTTAACCACAACAAATACACATTATTTGTGACGCGTGGCCACCGGTCTCACTCAAAAATTCCCAAAAATGAGGGACTTATGCACATAAAAGCATTTAACTTAATTTATAACAGTTTTGGGCAACTCAAGGGTCAATTCTCATTAAAACTTGCCCATTCCAATTCCTACAAGTCATAAACAACACATATGGGCTATTGGGACTATCCCATGCCATCAAAATCACACAAAACTCTATTTGACCCCTTCACTTCCATGGTTATGCATTAAAAATGCACTTTGTGAACCACAATATGACCCGAACAATCTATAATTCATTTCAATATGGGTCTTTCATTACAATGCATCAATTCCCATCAAGGGACCACTAACCGTTCATCACCATCTCATATTTATATATATAAAATTTCCAAAATTCAAAAATTTGCCAAGCCAATCATTCATCACTTCATCAATTCAAACATTTAATACATTCATGGCAAGGCATTGCATGAGTTCACACATAAACATAATTAACAATTTCTCACTCATACAATTGAAATGTAAACTCTTCTCCTACCTTGAGGGAAGAGCCGAAACCCATATGCACGCTCCAAACGCTCCGCTACATAATTCCGGAACCAACTCTATAGACCACATACATGTACATACACATAATCAACAATCATTATAATTTTAACCAATTATTTGCTTATCATAAAGCTCATCATCAAGTCCTAGACTTGCTAGTCACCAAATTATACAACTGTGTTAGGCTTCGGGAATTCCTTTCCCCAAAGCTATGATTTTCTAGATTTCAAGGGTTAAACAACCCAACATCAACAACACCATGGCCTATAACAAGACCTAAGGCTTCATCAATTTAAACATCCATTTTCTTAGTCTAATATTAATGGTTCGCAATCATTGTCAACATCATAAACATCAACACTTATTAATTCCTCAAATCAACATACCTATATACATGCATATATCATCATTTGCAACTCATGACTTAGCTCCCCATTTTACCAACATTAGTATTCAATTCCTACCCTTCAAATATTCATTCCTATGTATAGCATCATTCCAAGGTACCAAAATCATCAAAATCACCAAGTGGGTCAAAATCACCAAATTATTTATACCGAGGGATTTTATCAAACTCAACCAACAATACTCTCAATCATTCACCTATTCACATTCAATTCAACCCAATAAGTCACAATCTATAAATTTTTTTCCAAATTCTTAAGGCAATGCTTTCATCAAAACCCAACAACTATTACTAATACTAATTATTCATCATAAATACCCATCACCATCATAAATGCTTATTAATTTTCCACCCATCCAAGTATTGATTTCATGCACTCACAACAACCCACCATTTAATACCATAATAATAACATCCCACCTTAGGGTTTTTCATAATTAATGCTCTCCCAAACACCCTCATGCAATTAATACCTCACAAAAATACCAAAATCCAAAACCTAAGACACAAAGCTCATGAAATGATGAAGAATTTACCTCCACCAAGAGTTAACCATGAGTTTCCAATGGAGAGGGAGAGAGCACGAAAATAGAGTGGGAGAAAGAGAGTTCCTTGCCTCCTTTGCCATCTCCTCCAAGCTCCATAAAAGAATGAAAATGAAGGGAGAAGGAAGAGACACCATCCATGGCTTAGGGTTTTGAAGAGTAGAAGAAGTGGAGAAGGAGGAGGAATGAAATGTTGAGAGGAAGAGAAGCTGCCGAGAAAAAAAAATGAGAGGAGAAGGAAGGAGTTTTTATTTTTAACTTAGTTTCCCTTCATTAAAATTTTATCGTTTTATAACAAACAGGCTCTCAGTTCGGGCTCAACACATTATCTAAAAATTATTCTGAATATAGATTCGGATTCCCAATAATATTCTTAATAGCCCTGACCAATGGCATCTCGATCGGAGATACTTGGTCCGACACCCATTTTCTAATCGGGTATAATTTTATCTCATATAAGCTCAATAAATTATAAATACCATAATAAATCCCAATTTCATTATTCCCATAATTTCAGGACACAAATCAACTCACATTCAATCATTTATCATTTATTCTCGTCAATTATTCCTTTTATAAAATTCGGGATGTTACACTTTGTACCTTTGTATTTATTTCTCATAAAGCCAAGTTTGAAAGCTTAAGATTTAGGATATCTAAGCTAGTAAATAACATATGTAGCTATGATGTCATTCCGAGGTTCCTTTTCATACCATGTTTCCCCTTGATAGCTAATTTCATTTTGTGATATCACTGTCAATTAATTTATTTTGTTTCTCACTATCCTTTGTTACCTCATCACAAGTGTGTGAACTTTAATGTTGATCTCATAATTAATTTTACAAGATACCTTTATTTGAAATTTTTTCTTTCCAATTCTTAACAATTAATCAGACCATATAGTTATAATAATTTATGAATGTGTAGTAAAATATGTTTATGGAAGTAGTCAGGGAAAATGTATATTCAAAGGTGCTACACATTAGGATCAGAATGAGTCAGCGTTCATGCAACTTACTCTCTCTTGTCACCATTTTGTTCTTGATTGTAGAGAGTTATTAGTTGTTGCAATTGTTCCACAACCAAATGGTTAGTTTGTTCCCCTCAAATTTCAAAGCTTCAACATATATTACATGGTTTTTAGATTGCTCATCTACTACTAAATCATATAGGCTAATGATTATGCAATGAAAGTAAAAGCTTGCATAAGTGGTAATTTACAAAACAAACAAAAGAAAATGAGGTAACAACTTCATTACCTGCATGTACTTCTCGATGGTCAGTTCATTGGTCAAATTGATCATCCTGTAATACAAGATGTTTTAAGGCTCTATCTTTCTAAAACCCCTGCATCCTTGACTACCAAATACTCAAATAATTGCTAACATATGTATTATACTACCATAAATTTTATTTTGCATTACGCCAAAAAATAAAACCAAAGAAAGGGGACAAAAAGAAAAACTTCCTATTTATATATCTGAAGGAATAATATTTAGCTTAGTCTTTCCAAACAGTCTTATGATAAAGCTTTAAAAAGGGTTATTATGCCTAGTGTTCATGGATGGAATGGCAGAAGCAAATAGTGCATAGTGCTTAAAAGGGTAAGAGAATAAACTCTTCCTTAAAACTCCAATCCACCATATATACCTCTAACATTATATACTTGTTTCATGTAAATCAAAATACATTCACAATGCTATGTGATTATAAGGAAAAAAGGAAATCAATAAAGAAGGGAACTAAAAACAAATAGCATTCTGAAATATTGAAAATGCATGATGGATTGGTGGAGCTATAGAAATCATACACTATGATGAAAAAATTTCCCACTTTTTTTAGTGCACAAGAGGTAACTAAAATGGTTTTCGTTAGATAAAGAAACAAAAGAGGCAGGGACAAGCAAAGAAGTATAGAAAGACATGAATTAAAAATAGAAAATACAAGTAAGAAGCCATTGATGCTATAAAAAAAGTTCTTGCTTCCTACATTAACAGTCTTAGGATAGAGTATTAGTAATCATCATCAGTATAGACCAACAAACTCCAAACACATGTCATCCATTTTTACTCACATCGTCATGACCGAAAATTCCAAACCTATCACCACCCTTATAAAATAACAAAAACATATATCCACCACAACCATTGATCAAACAACAAAATATGATAACACTACAACATGTACCATAAACTAAAATGATACTCAGACTGATTGGAATGAGAGGGGAAATGAGATGACAAAAGTTGGATGAAGGTTCAAGTCATCGTGATAACAAGGAAGTTGCGTAATGAAAAAAGACATATCACATATATACTTTTCAGATTAGACTATAAATTTTCCATATCTACTAAATGGTTAACATATATAGCAATTAAAAAAGAGGCTAAGATACAAAACATTAATATAAGTTCCCAATCAGAAAACTCTACTTCTAAAGAATAGAAACTTAATACATTGAGCATGTATTTTGACAAATTAGAATTTCATTGTTTAAAGTAAGTTCTAGGGATCAGGTTACAAGATCTAAATCCAATACCTGATGCATGAACATACTATCTTGAGTATCAAATACATAGACAAAGTAGAGAAATTCAAATCTAATATCAGATGCATAGATAAAACAAAGAAATTCATAAGATCCAAATCCAATATCAGATGCATAAACATACTATCTCGAGTATCAGGGATTAGTTCTTATTCTAAACTTTGAAAAGGCAGAAAGGTTATGCACTAGTCACAATTAGAAAAATCTAATTGTTTGAACACCCAATCTCATATCATTAATAAGGAAAAGGCAACAAGTGTCTCACTTGTGGTAGGGGGTTGACGGTGGTCACAGAACGATGGCTCAAAGGAACCAGTGGTCAGGGAAGGAACTCAACCACGCACACATGTAAGGGAGTGAACAACAGCGTACAATGGTCGGGGAGGGAACTCATACAGTGGTCAAGGAGGGAAAAGAGTAGAAGACATGGATTTAGGTTTTTTAACAGTGAAAATGGGGGAACTGAAAAGAGAGATTTCGAGCGGTAATGTACGATACACGTATTGGATCTAACGAGGGTTTAAGTAGTACACTAGGCCAACCGCCCCTATCAGCTACCTATTTACGCCGGTTATAATAAATCGTTGCTTGAACTATCGGGATGTTACTAGCGGTGGTTGTTACTATAAAACGGTCGCCAAATACCCTCAGGGAATATCCCTTTTATTGTAGTGTATTATGAATCCAAGGTATAACGTATGGGTTATCTTGAGATATTAGTTGGCGATTAAGGACAAAGTGGCCCTATACTATCATCCATCACATTGTCACATTGATTCCTCGCACCTTGGTGCGTCATCGTCTCACTGCGCCTTTCCAGATCATGTCTCATCATATTTTTCCACATCATCATTACATCATGTTAGGACCCTACCGAGACTTAATCTTAATTTCATATTTCACAACATTATTTACTACATCATATATATAATTCTTCACACACCACAATTCCACAGAATAGCACCATATTTACTCTAGTCATTTTTGTAACACCCTTGGTTAACTAGGATAATCCCTTCCACTGGATCATCTTACTTAACTGAGAGGTTACGAGTTTTAGAAAATTATGGAAGTTTTTTTGTATAATAAAATTTGATGGAATAGATACATTATATATAACAAACTCATACAATACATGGTCATACTCAACACACTGTACATATTTTGAACCACAAGGGCATGCGGGCTCCCGTAAGACCCTGTTGTGATTATTTAGCTTCACACTTTCCTGATGACATACTATGGTCCATAGCAAACTCCATCTGGAATAAACCTAAAAGAGTGAGTATACTCTTTCATAACAATTGGAGAGATGACATTTCTGACATCCTCCCACATAACATAAGATGTATCATCACATTTCTCATTCTAGTTGTAACGTTGACTTCTCTCTCCTTCACTATTTTGATATATGCCATTTATTCTGCACTAGTTTACTATTCTGCTCATCCACTCTCGACTATTTTTGACTCTATGATCTCTCTCCTCACTCCTTTCTTAATCATAGTTTTATGAAGGTATTATGTCTCGTATTATCTATCACAACATTAGATCATATAACAATCATCATAATAACCAGCAATTACAGACATAATGTAAGTCAAACAAGAAATGAACATGTAATGTTATGCATGGGTTTGTTTCCGTTAGGCTTCATCTTATCTTTAAGCCATTATGATGCATGTGGTCCAAAGCAATCTCATCATCAATCACTTCATCTACAATACGTCTACTATGGGATCCATAGTACGTCTACAGTAAGATCCAATTATTATCACCAGAATCCCCCCTGCTCAGTCTGACACTGGGCACAATGTTATTATTACTTCTTTGGACTATTAGCCCAATATTTTCCATTTATATACTTGTAAAATACAAATAAGTGTGATTCAATTTTCAAAGAACTAGGTTTATAGGTTATTACCACCACTATTATTAAATGACCTTAATAATAGTAACTCATTATCTATCTCTTTCACAAGAGCAAAAAAAGGGCTATGAACACAGGAGTATGAACTCAATTTAAGGCTGCAACGTATTTAAAAAAGATGCGTTGGCAATTTTAAAATTATGAAAACAATATAGAAACTCGGTTCCACATGGAACCGAGTTCTTAGGCTTCATATTTTATTTTAAAATCTTTTTAACCAAACCTAGGAACACAGTTTGAGCGTAACTGAGTTCTTAGGTAGTTATTTTTAAAAGAAAAATTTAACCAAACCCAGGGACTCGGTTCCCGCACAACTGAGTTCTTAGGTGTTGGGTTTCTTATTTTAACATTTTTAAAAAGAACTAAGAAACCTATTGCTTATCAACAGAGTTCTTAGGTCTTGGGTTTTTATTTTAAATTTTAAAAAAAAGAACTAAGAACTCGGTTCTCGATAAACTAAGTTCTTACGTTTGGGTTTTTTATTTTAAATTTTTTAACAGAACTAAGAACTCGGTTCTCTTGCAATCAAGTTCTTAGTATGACTTTTTAAATTTATTTAGGAGACCTAAAAAGTTCTTAGATCTTTTTTAAAAAAAAAAAATTAAAACTAAAGTAAGATCTCGGTTCACAGCTGAACCGAGTTCATAGGCCCCTAAAAACTCGATTTTGGTCATTAACCAAGTTCGTAGCTTAAAACCATTCAATCTTAAAACCTCAAACCTTTTGCAAGCATAGTCTTGTTTTGATCGTTTTTTCCATATTCTCCCTTAAACTTACATTACTCTTACTTCCATTTTCTTCTTCCATTACACAGGTGTGTTATTCCTCCCACATTGCTCGTCATCATCTTTCTCAGAGTTTTTAGAAAGGTTAGTTCTTTTGCTTGCCCATGTTACTATTACTGGTATTACTTACTGCGTTGCGTTTCTTTATGCGTGAACTTTGCCATTGTCTTGTTATGATTCTTTCTTAGTGAGCCTATGCCATTGTTATATATTCCGTGTATGCCTATGCTATTATAGTACTGTGTTTGCTTACTGCGTTGCGTTTCTTCATGCATAAACTTTGTCATTGTCTTGTTATGTTACGTGTATGCCTATGCCATTGTTGTACTATTGCGTGACCTATGCCATTGTTATTGTTATGTAACCTATGCCTCTGTTTAGTAGCTATATTAATGTATTTTTGTTGTTATTGATTTTACGAAAATGGAAAGGGTGTAAACAATGGTAGTTTCTACTTTGAATGCGTAGTGGGGAAGAGTGGGGTTATGATTCCTGCTTAGTAAGTTTATGCCATTGTTATGATTGTTATTCATTGTCTTGGTCCCCTCTACACTCATTGTCTTGTTCCTTGTTCATTCCTATGTCATTGTTATGATTCCTATGCCATTTCCTGTTTCTTTGGTTTATTTTTTGAGAAGTAATAGAATCTTTTTCATTTATTTTTATTTTGAATATTTTTTGAAAATTAATACCCAGAAAAATTTACAGTATATTTTTGGATTGTCATGAATTACTGCATTTATTTTACTAATCCATAAACCACGAAAATCTTTTTTTCTATTTCTATCCCGATGAGCCAAAACCAAGGCTTTTATTTTCTTTTGAAAAATAGTTCGAGTGAGTCTTGAATGAGCATCCAAAAACTTGATGTCTTATTATGAATTTTTGTTCTTCGTTTCTGAGTTATTCTTTGTTGTTTCCTAGTTATCTATTAATAATAAGAATGAATTCTTCCAATGTATAAAAAATTCTTCCATAGGTGTGCTCTACTATGTTGAATTAAACAATGTTGATGAGGAAAGTTACGTCTATTTCATGATTTTCTTAATTCTAATTGACCAAGTGTACTCTGTGTCGAACAGTGTCACATCCTAAATGGAGTTAAAATGTTCATCAAGTTTGTATTTTGAAATTCCAAAGATAGGAATGGAAGATACTTTTGCCCTTATGTTAAATGTGGGAATACGCGTCTGCTAGGCCTGGAAATGATTAGGGAACATCTGTTATGTGATGGTTTTCTCAAGAGTTATACACGTTAGATATGGCATAGTGAACATGTTGTCACGCCGAGTGTGACGAATATAAGTCAAAATGAAGGTTCTGTATGTGATGTTGATTACGATATGGAACCTGCTCTATCCAAATTGTACTAATTTCACACGATTGTCAATGGTTTTATAATTGTTTAACTTAAAGGCGAGAAATGGGTGGACGAATAAAAGTTTCACTGAATTACTACAACAATTGAAAGACATGCTTCCAACTGGTAATACATTGCCAAGTCGTAACTACAAGGCTAAAAAGATTGTGTCCTATGGGGTTGGAGTACAAGAAGATACACGTATTTCCAAATGATTATGTGTTATATGAAGGTGAGTATAAAATGATGCATGAATATCCAACGTATGGGTTGTCATGGTATAAGAAGAAAGACAACGATTCTGGTAAGGAGGTGTACACCAAAGGGCCTTCTGCTAAGGTGTTATGGCATTGAAACATTTATTTGCCAATGAAGATGATGCAAAGTTGATGAGGTGGCATTCTGAGGAGAGGTTGACTGATGGACAACTTAGGCATCTAGCAGATGGATTACAATAGAAGAAGTTCGATTCACTATTTCTAGAGTTTGCAAATGACCCAAGAAGTTTAAGACTCAGACTGGCAACAAATGGAATGAACCCGTTCGTTAACTTAAGCACTACACATAGTTCATGGCCTATTTTGTTGTTTATTTACAACCTATCGCCATGGTTATGTATGAAGAAAAAATATGTGACGCTATCGATAATGATCTCAGGTCCAAGACAATCGGGTAACGACATTGACATGTACTTAAAACTGTTGATTCGAGACTTAAGACTGTTATGGGATAAAGGAGTTGATGTTTTTGATGCATTTGGGCATGAGACATTCAAGTTGCATGCAATATTGTTCTGTATAATCAACAACTTTCCAGTCTATGGCAACTTATCTGGTTATAGTGTAAAGGGCCATAAAGCCTATCCCATATGTGAGGATAACACATATTACCAACAATGCATCATGAGAGGAAGACAGTTTACCTTTGACATCGAAGATTTCTTAAAGCAGATCATCCATATGGTAGGTTAAAGAAGGCCTTTAATGGTGAACAAGAGTTTGATATTTCTCCTCCAACATTAACTAGTATGAAGTTTTTGAATGGGTCAAACTCTTAAATGTGACCCTTGGGAAGTTTGAAAGGTGACACAGTATGCAAAGGATATGGAGGAAGAGATCGATATTCTTTGATTTATTGTATTGGAAGGAGCTTGATGTGAGACACTGTATTGATGTAATGCATGTGGAGAAAAATGTGTGTGACAGTGTTGTTGGGACGTTGTTGAATATACAGGGAAAGACGAAGGATGAATTGAAATCTGGTCTTGATTTAGAACTTATGGGTATATGACAAGAATTATATGCACAGTCAAAGGGAAAACACATTTATTTCCCTTAGCCTGTCATACATTGTCGAAAAGGGAGAAGACAAGTTTGTATGAATGTTTACGAAGTGTGAAACTTCCACAAGGTTATGGTTCTAACTTGAGAAGTCATGCTTGTGGCACCCTTAATCCGATAAATAAAGTTAAGAATATTAATAGTTAGATAATGGAAACTAGGATAATTTTTTTGCGATTTTAAACCATCGTTGGAAGAAGAACACCACAATTAAAGACTTTAACAATTAACCCCGGATCTTTTTAAATACCCATCTCATATATGACGATATGAGAAGGTAGATGATTTATATAAACGTCAACTTAGAGTAATTAATTACACAATCACCATACAAGTGTTTAACAGAACACGTATGTTAATTCGGAAGTAAGAGTTGATGTAATAAGAGATCAAAGAATACTCAAGTTGATTGCTAAAGTTTAGTAGAAGCATGTAAATTCACTTGCATAAACATGCCATGAAGCAAAGAAGTGTAAATCCTAACCCAAAAGAGTACAAAAGTATGAAAATCCAATATTTGAGCCTTCCACTAGCAGTGGTTTTATTCCACTAGCAGTGGTTGCACTCTACTAGCCGTGGTTGTATTCCACTGGTAGTGGTTTTCACTATCACAGTGCTAGAAAACCCATTTCAAGTCAGATCCTTCCACTAGCAGTGGTTGCAATCCACTGGTGTGGTTGGGTCTGTTTCCATGCCCTATTTTCACAACAAAGGTCCACTTCAAGGTAGTACCCTCCACTAGCCGTGGTTGCAATCCTTCTATTTTCATGCCCAAACTTTGCAAGAAAAATACACTCCAGGGAAGAACCTTCCACTGGCTGTGGTTGGCCCCCTGTTCCACCATTTTCTAATTTTCAAAGAAAACATGCTTTTGGACCTTAGATCATGCAATGCCTAGTTACTTTTATGCATAAAATCATCAAGGATCACTCATATTATGGCACAAAACATATAAAGAACATCACAAACATATCAAAACCTTTTCTACATCAAATCTATTCACCAAATCAAGCACCAAACATGACTAACATGCATCAATATTAAATCTCGACTTAACAAGGTTTATATTTCTTCCCTCCATGAATTATCCATCAACATAAGCATCAACACCATTATAGTGGCTATCAAGCATCACCATACATTACTTGGTGATACAAGATGATCACAAGCTCAATTCAAATGATCCTAATGTATCAATTACCACTCTAAAATGTCAAGTCATCAATAACATCTACTCAAAAGGCATTAAACTATACATGGCTATACAAAATAATGCCATATACAAACATTTCCAAAAAGGAATGTGCGAAGTTATTAATCCAAAAAAACATGTTGGTCAGGGCATCTATACCAATTCTTCCTTCACACTATACCTCATCTCTTGAAGAGCTCTACTCTATGGTCACGCCCTACAACACAAGAACTAAAAAGTCAACAACATGGAGAGTGAGTATACTTTCTCAATGATGAACAATCAATCAAATTGTGATAACATAAATATATAAATGCAATTCAACGTATCCTCCTATCAAGGGAGTTCAATCAAATAATAGTGTCACATAACTTATCAACTTCTATTGAGCATACATATTCATACATAACAAGTAGAACCAAGTCACCAAATCATAATATTATCACACTTATTATCACAATCCATAAGCAATATTAAGAGGTCACACCAACAACAATACATAATTAGTTAGTGACCAAAAGTGGTTTTATTTCTCGATTATCACTCTCAATAGTGTGTCATCTTTCTTGATCTTCCCCAACTCGAATGCCATGTTCCTATGGCTAATGCATATGTCATACCGTCAAATGCATATGCAACGGATCCGATTTGAAACATTTATTCATAGTTCATGCGCACATGATTTATCAACCAATTGCAATTGCGCATAGTTACTTAAGCATTTGTCCCCCGCAAGGGTACTTTTCACAAGATCCCGCATGACCTCCATTATCTCAATATGTTAAGTGATCGTAGCCACTTATGATTATTTAAATATTTGTCCCCCACATAAGGGTCCATTTTTAATAAGATCCTGCAAGACCTTCATCATTTCAATACATCAAGTGATCGCAACCGCTTATAGTCATTCAAATACGTCCCCCACGTAAAGGTACTTTTTCATAAGATCCCGCAAGACCTTTATTGTTTCAATTTGTCATGTGATCACAACCACATATAAAATGTTATGTCATGCATGCTATGAATGCAATAATGAACATGGTAGCCTCAACTTCACAAGAATTCCTCACCCTCTCACTTAGGGGTATAATTTACACTTAACATTATAGTTAATGGCATACAACCATTTATAAAACTCTCTAAGGCATACCATTCACATTGTTCAAGATTACAATAGCCAAGGATTTACTTCAACATCAATCTACACATGAAAATCAAAAGAGCATGTCATCAATTATACTCAAAAATTCATATCCATATCAAATATGTCAATCTAACATTCAACCATTAATCATGAATCAATCTCAATTAACATCATGCACCAGAGGTAGTATATCCATTCAAGGAAAAACATGCAAATGTGCATCAATATATACATTATCAACATACAATTGATCATGCATTAAGAAAATATACTCTTCTCCTAGTCAAGAGAAGTATTCCTCCAGGTTAGATGGTCTTGCCTCACTAGAGTTATCAAACCCAACATTAAATAATTGTAGGACCATATCAATTACTTATTCAAACATTATTCTTAATTCTTATTATACAAATAAATAGATATACATGTTTCTCATCATGTTATAAATATTCATAGGTCTTATTTCTTCATTCATTAGGTTTCGAGAATTCCTTCCCATTAACCAAAATTCATTATATTTAAAGGGCTATAACACAACACCTAAATTACCAACACCTACCAAACTTCTTACCCAATATCCTTAGTGGGTTTTCAATGTCTTAAACACCTTATATCAATCCCATTCATACCATTACTCATAAAATACACTATCATCAATTCCAACACTTATAACACTAACATTCTTCTTTGGCTCTTAATTTCTCAACATTAATGTTCATCATTTCTCATTCAAAAATTCATTTCTACATACAAAAATAGTCCTATGGCAATTAAATTCCAAATTTCACAAGTTTTGCCAAAAGCCCTAATTCCATAAATCTTAGGGTTTTCACTAACCCACTAATCCCCAATTTTAATCATTCAAATAAACCATTTCAACCATCCTCAAGTTATCAATATCTCATTCAAATCATCAACACAACAACAAAAATTCCCAATGGTCATCTAGCTTAGGGTTGGGTTCCACATGTATTTATCCATCAAAATAACTCCTAATCCTTCATTATAATACTTCAAGAACCTTAAAACAACAACTAGAAACCATTAAATGTCAAAAATACCAACCTTATTCCCAAGCTATAACAAAAAAACAAAAATGGAGCATTGGAGGGGGAGATGAAGGTGGATATGCCTCAATACTCCATTAAAGCTTCATGAATCTTGGTTTAGATTTTGGTTTTTTGCAAGAAAATGGCTATGGTAGAGAGGGGTTTAGGTTTTGCCTTTGGGATGAGGAAGAAGAAGAGAAAAATAAAGAAGAGTGATCAGGAAGAGGAAGCCAACGAAAATAAAGAGAAGAGGGAAAGTGAAAAGTGAAATTTTGCCTATTGTTTATTGGTCCATGCCCACACCTTTTTACTCTTGTCATTTGGTTAACAAAACCCCTTTGTCCATTGGACAAAAGAGATTAGAGAAAGAGAAAAGGAGTCTACGACAAAGTGAGGAGAAGAAAAAGGGATTTTGAAATTTTCTTAATTTCTATTTCGTTCGTAATTTCACCATTTATTAACGTACGTCGTGTACGAATTAATATCTCCTCAACACCAAAAATTATTTTGAACATATGGTTACGAATTTCTTGAATAACTTATCTTTGGAAGTGAGATAAGAATCAAGTTTGTATAATATAAAAGGTACGTGCCAAGTTTAATCACGGAAGTTATAGTAATAGAAGAGTGTCGTTCCACTGAGGAGCAATAAACTTAGAAATCTAGATTTTATGAATTGATATGACTTACTATTTGCATTGGTGTTTTAATAAGTTGATAATAAACGTAACCAAAACTGGACGTAAATGATTGTGATACCAAATCAGTAAAAATTTATGGAAATTAAGTGAATGAAACTGGGGTTGGTGTCACCTCACCTTCCCTATGTTATGTAAATATGCATGTATGGACTTTGAAATAATAGTTTTTATGTCATAATCAAAGTCATTTGCATCAATCCCTTGACTACAAAATTCATAAGAGTGATTCCAAACCGTTGATCCCTCAATCACTTTGAAATCACTCCAGCATTATCGATCGATTGTTTAGACATTTGTTGCATTAGATGTCATCCCTAACAGTTACTTACAACAAGCATTTAATTCAGGTCCGTTTCCAAAAGTTATTTCCCAATATACTTAAGAAAAAAAAATCAAGAAAATAGTGATCAAGTATTCTCAGGAATTAAGCATAGAATGAAACACAAAAACCATTAATTCTCATTGCCATAAATATAAAGATACAACAACAGTAGGTTGGGTTTGAAGTGATTACCACCAACCCCAATGGAGAGTTTAGCTAAACATGAATTTCATATTCCTCACTGAATCTCTCCGTGTTTTGAATGGTGAAGAAGAGCTAAGACTCTGATGTGATCTGATGATTGATGATCTTCTCTTTTCTGCTATCCTCTATTTTTATAATGAAAGTCTCACTCAAGCTTATCTTTCCTTCACTTAAGCGAGACCCCACTAGTTGATGGCCCATACAGGAGTGGTCAGAAACATACAAAAACATGCAGAAGTGGATGTGCTGGGATCGTACCATTGACTAATACTAATAAATTAAAGGACCCATTACGAATCACGCTGGAGCATAAGTGGTCATGCTCAAGCATGAGAGGCCTTGATGTTCACTGTTTGTTTATGCTTGACCAACGCTTGAATTTGAAGTCCAATTCTTTACTACCACACTCAAGCGTGGGAGGTATGATACTTCTGTTTGTGCTTACGCTTGAGTGCCCCTTTAAGCTTGATATTCAAATTATGCCACGCCCAAGAGTGCAAGTCTCGCGCCCAAGCGTCTCCTTCCCACACTTAAGTGTGAAGGGGGTCTGATGCTTTAATTCATCTCGCTCAAGCGCACATTAAGCGTGAGATACTGGTATTTCACGCTTTAAGCTTGATTCTTCATGAATAAGTGTGCTGACTTGATTTGTTCTTGCTTTCCTTGATTTCTTCTTGAACTTCTTACATTTCTTCAAGAGTTTTGACAATGTTTTCTCTTTTATACCAGTATCCATCATAACAAAATCATGCTCAATTTCCTTTCACTTATTCATCAATTTAATTAAATTCTTTACAAAATGAGTTCAATTGAATCATGAAATCAATGCTTATTTATCACTTATCAACATATCACTGTAACCATAATAAATCCCTCATTATTCTAGACCCACCAAATATCCAATTTGACTTATTAGGTCCTACACCATCCGTTAACTTGTTCATTTTCAGTAGATCTTAATTTACAGATAAGTCCTAATCATAACACAATTAGTTTTCCTATGCATTTTGGGCATTAGATAATTAATTAGTTTTATACTAATAATTTTTTTCTAAAATTTAGGATGTTAGTGTTTCCCTTAAGAATCTGAAGTTAGTCAGTTTAAAGTCTCATGATTGTCACATGCTGATGTAGTAATTTCTTCCTGTCGCTATTTGTGGAATTCTCCCTAAAAATGTGAGGGATGTGATAACAAGGCTGTGTATTTTTTAATACTATTTGTTGTAAAGTTATTGACCTTGACAAATTGGCATCATTGGAAGCAAAAGCAATTATTATACTACGCCAATTAGAGATGCATTTCCATCCTTTCTTTTTTGACATCATGGTGCATTTAATCGTTCACTTAGTCAGAGAGATGAGGTTATGTGGTCTTGTATTTTTGAGGTGGATGTATCCCATTAAGTGATGCATGAAGATATTGAAAGGGTATGTCAAAAACCAATATCGTCCAAAAGCATCGGTCATAAAACGATATGCGGCAGAGGAGGCAATTGAGTTTTGTATTGAATACATGTCCCAAGTATCAGGATTCCCAAAACACGCCATGAGGGAAAAATTACCAATAAAGGTACAATTGGGCTAAAATTGAAGAGCAAGTCACGAGATGAAGTGCTTCAGGCACATTTATACATATTGAACAACACAGATAAAGTCTTACCTTACTTAGATGAGCACAAATACCTAGTGAAAAGAAACAACCCAAGAATGTCTGAGAGATGGGTGTTGAACAAACATAACAAAACTTTCATGTAGTGGTTCAGAATGACTATCATGAAAGATTCATCAAAATTTGCAACCCTACAACGTCTAGCTCAAGGACCCAAATTTGATGTCTTCACTTTTAATGGGTATGACATAAATAAGTACTCATTTTATACAAAGGAACAAGACAACAAGAGCACAATGCAGAGCAGTGGTGTTATGGTAATGGCTGAGTCAATGCATTTCTCCACTACAAAAGATAAGAATCCTGTAATGGTTGAGTTGTGTTATTTTGGTGTAATTGAAGAAATATGGGATGTCAATTACGGTTCCTTCATAGTACCTGTGTTTAAATGTAAATGGGTGGATAGTAATCATGGTGTGAAAATTGATGAGTTTGGATACACTTTAGTTGATCTCAACAAGGTAGGCCACAAGGAAGAGTCTTTTATTATGGTGACTCAAGTGAAATAAGTGTTTTATGTTACTGACCCGTCTAACAAAAGATTATCGATTGTTATGCAATGTAGACCCAACACTAGAGATGTCAAGATAGGAGATCTTAGTCCTGATATCTTGGAAACCTCTGTTTTGACAACACGTCTGCCAACAATAAACCTAGTAGACTACATAGATAAAGTCCAAGCAATTCGTGATGATCATCATGAAGGCATAGGGATAATATATCAACTACATAGTATGTATTATTTTTTTTCATGGTATTTGTTATTAAATATGTATTATTTCATGGTGTTTGTTATTAAATATGTTATGAAATATGTATTATTTCATGGTGTTTATTATATGAATTGACAAATGATTCTCTTTTTACACAACTACAGATAGCATCACAAAAGGGCTCAGACACATCTTCCAGGTGATAGAGAGGTGTGACATGGATGGCTGATGTTGTTGTTCGTAGATATCAAAGAGATCGACTATGTGTTGACATTGACATCAACACGGGGAGAGCATCTAGGCTGAACCAGTCAAAGTTTAGCAGTTACTTAGGGGTGTTGGCCCGGACTCAGGTCCTTATTACTCTTCCACATTAGGATCATATTGAGGAAGTCCTGAAAAACCATATTTGGAAGGATATTCCGGTATGTTATATTGTACATAAGTTGTTGTACTTTACTTATCTGTTATGTTTGTGATGCTAACTAAATTGTTTTTTCATTATAGGCCACTTGTGATATCCCATCAGTGGATACCCTGAGGAGGAAGGTACTCTCTAGTATTGTTAAGAGGTGGAGGGCCTTCAAGACCAAACTCACTCATGACTACATTTTTGGATATCACAAGGGAGAGTTTCCTGGTAAGGAGTGGGAGTTTATTGACCGTGACACATGGGATGCCTTTGTTGCATCTCAAGAGTGTTTAGATTTTGTAGTAAGTCAAAAACCTTTATTTATGGTCTCATTTTATTTGTAATTGATTTCCATAACTCATTATTCTTTTTTTTACAATTGACATTATTTTTAGTATGTGTGTATTTTTAGCTTTTCCAGTGATACGAATATATTTTAGTAATTGTCGTTCTGTAAGACATAATGAAAATGTAATTTTTGTTTTTCTTCTAAACGAATACAATATTGAGGTTTTTTACTTGAACGTCATTGGTTTCTAAGTTCATTTTTGACTGTTGGCATTTTACTAGTTAGTCCTGGTAAAGATCCCAGACGGCGTATTTTTTTGAATGTATATTATTTTTTCATGTGTTGAGTACTTACTTAGTTCCCTTTCATTTCAGTGCTCACTAGCTTCTTGTGGTTATCTGCCCAGCAAATAACTTCGCAATTTGCATTTGTTCAATACATGGCTCGGTTCCTGTACAATTGAAGCTTTGTATTTAAACGTAAGTTGACATTGGTACTTTTATTATGAGTCTAAGCTTATGTACAGAACTGGATGTCTGAGTCCAAAAAGAGAGTTTACTTAGCACCATTCAATAACATGTAAGTTGACATTATTTTTAGTATATGTGTATTTATATAAATGTAGATCATCCGTGCATCTGTTGACTACTTACTTGGTTCCCTTTCATTTCAATGCCCATTGGCTTCTTATGGTCATCTACCCAGTAGATAACCTGGCAATTTGCATTTGTTTAGTACATGGCTCAGTTCTTGTACAATTGAAGCTTTGTGTTGAAACGTAAATTGACATTGGTACTTTTATTATGCACAACAAATGGGCTTGTTTTATTGACAGTTTTAATTAGTTTTTTTTCCAATAGGGCTGTAAATGGATATAACCAATTTAGGGGCGTCAACATAAAGAAAAATTACAATCATTGTACCCAAAAGTAACTAGCCTTCCTATATAGATTTTATTCTTATAATCTGAAGCAAATACAAACAAACTTTATACATGTATTATGTAGTATGGTAGACAAACGGGAGGATATTGATAAGTCTTGAAAAGACTTAAGTATTTGGTAATATTTGACTCTATTTTATTTGAAAGATTATATTTAATTATTAAGTTTGGAAGTATTTAGATAGTATTCATTCAGTTTTGCAATTGTAATATTTAATCATTAGTTTAATATTTATTAAGAAAATCTATGTAAAAAGACTAAATAAATAATAAATTTAAAAAAGTTGTTTCTTGAATTGTAAATTACTTGAGCGTACTAACGTTTAATTCCAGCATACCTAGGCTAGGCTTTTATCCATGATAATTTTCAGGTTCCAGAAGCCCAGCGTCAGCACGCCAGCGTTACGCTCAACCTACGCTCAGTTGGGAAAACGATTCCAAAAGCTTAGTGTAGTTACACTGCCCATTAATGTACTTATGCTGAGCTAATTAAAAGACCAACGTGCCAACGCTGCATTTTACGCTCAGACTTAATGTCAAATCAAAGGAGCAGTGTCCCTACGCTACTGACTAGCGTACCTACACGGGTTTGACCAAAGAAAATCTAGAAGACCAGCGTACCCATGCCATACATACGCCCATATTTACGTTGGAATTAATGGTATCAGGTATGAGTCCAGAAAGTCAGCATACTTACGCTGACTCAGAGCATCTCTACATGCACAGAAATGACAAGGACTCAATACTCAAGCAGAAAGTCAACGTGAGTACGCTAACCCAGTACGTATTTATGCGTAAACAAGGCTTTGAAGGAAAGATTCAGGTAGAAGGCCAGCGTACTTACGCTGGTGATGAGCATACCTACACACGCCTGTGAGGGAATTAAAACAACTTTTGAAATTCTGTTGTATTTCTTTTAATTTAAGTTTGCTTATTTATTTGTAAGTTCTTTAGGGGCAATTTCAGAATTATTTCAGTTGGTAGTTGTTAGTTATTTTTTAGTTGATATATAGTTTTAGTGATGTAATTAAAGACATGCAAGTTTTCATATATAGATTCATTCTTCAGATTGCAACCTCTCTTTATAACTTTCCCTCTCTAAACTCTCTCTGTGTATCATCATGTCCTCATCCTCCATTTTAATTTCTTCTTCTCCCATGGATTGCTAAATTCATAAGGTTAGAGTTTGTTGAAGCTTCAATGGAGGCCTAACTCTGTGGTTGAGACTATTTCTATGTTGGAGCATGTCAGAACATTGCAAGGAATGGTGCTTCAATTCTGAATTGGAAGATTTAGACCTAATTTTGAGCTTCTCTCCAGAGAGGAATAATGGCTGAGAGCTCTAGTATACTCTTTACAACCTAATTACTTTAGGCCTAAGAATATAGGTGAATAATTAGAGTTCATTTCTCTAATTTTGCATTAGGTTTCAATGTGCATGATCACCTAAGGGATTAGGGTTTATATACAGTGAAACTAGCATTAGTCACCTAAGGGATAAGGGATTAGTCATCTGTGGAATTCCACATGCCTGAAACTAGGAGTTGTATCTTATTCATGCAAGTTTTGATTGAAATTGAAAGATGAAGTCAATTCCAACCTACTCTTAATTTTGTGTTTCATATTATTACTTCTATGAATTATTCACATTTGCTGTTGGGTTCAGATAGTATCAGTCCTTAGCTGTGGTAATTACCACAATCCCTGTAGGAGCGATACAAATATTCTACTTTTTAACGATTGGTGCGCTTGCCAAGAATTTCATCATCCAATGATAATGCATCAGATATGAGTGTTGGTATTATATGATGAAGAAAATGTAGACCATCATTGAAGCAAACATAACTAATTCATGAGCAATGGTAAGTTTCATAACCAATTCATTAATTTCAAACAAATTCAGGTAATGATGTAATTGTGTATTTGTATATGCAATAACTAACTTATATATAGGTTTTCCAGGACCGGTCCTCATACACTGCCAAAGAGATCAAGGAAATTTGGGAGCAATGGGCCTCATATTTTTTAAGGGTTAGGGGACAATAGTATAGGTATATAAGTATTAGTTTTAGTAGTTTGTATATATGTATATATGTTAGGAAAACTTGTTTTAGTTTTAGTAGTTTTAGTTTTAGGAGTTTGTATGTATACAATTTTGTTTGGTATATTCGTTTCCTTGTATTGGGTCATTTTTGTTGTTTGTAAGTTTGGGGTAATAGAAAACCAAAACACATATTTACAAAAAATCCTACCTATGAACTCGGTTCTATCTTTAACCGAGTTTGTGGGGTGTCTATAAACTCGGTTTAAGCAACAACCAGGTTCATAGATTGACCCAAAAACAAAATATGAACACAGTTTAAGCAGCAATTAAGTTCATAGATTGACCCAGAAACAAAATATGAACTCGGTTTGTCTTAAACCAAGGTCATAAATTGGCTTTATGAACTCGGTTTATGAACTAAGTTCATACCTTTATTACCTACAAACACGACACGAACAAACTCACTCTTGCCCGAGTTATCCCAATTTTAACCGAGTTCATAGATATTTTATGCACTACTGTTTTAATTAGTTAGTTTATTTCTCCTTAGTTTATTAGAGGTGTAACCTTGTAAAATCAAGTGTAATAAGATCTTACTTAAGGCCATTGGTTATATTAGTTACCTTTATTACAATAAAACATTTTATTGATAAATTCTACTTCCCTAATATTCATAACTACTTAGAATCTTAATTTAATTGTATTATCACTACCACTAACATTTTTGTGATTATCCTATTGTTCACTAGTCCCTTTATTTATAATACTTTGAGAACATAGATTTATCCTTTTACTCATACCAATAGGCTTAATATTCTTTTGCCTATTACGTAATCGACTATATATATATATATATATATATATATATATATATATATATATATATCTAAATATGGTCATGTATGAAAAATCCCAGAAATTATAATTTTACTCTTAAAATACTAATTGCATCAAGATTATTATTATTATTATTATTATTATTATTATTATTATTATTATTATTATTATTATTATTATTATTATTATTATTATTAGTTTTACTATTTTATTTAAAGAACTTATACTTGTTTTGATCATTAAATTTATTTTAAAAATATTAAACGTGTGTGGTTAATTACTTGCGATCATCAGTGTGATATCTTAAAATAAATTAGAATAAACCGTAATTAAGTGTAAAATTGGCAGAAATGCCTATAACGCGCGATTTCTTCGACATATCTTCAGCGAGGCTTCCAAGACTCTATAGAATGACTGTACAGGATGGCAGGGCTTACTAGAAAAATTATAGAAAATTGAATAAATTTATAATTAATTAGAAACCCAAATAAAAATATAGTCGACCAGCAATAAATTCCTGTAAGCCAGATATCATAGTAACTAGGCTCCAAACTCCAGCTGAACTTAGGCAGGGCTCACGATCTACAAGACAAATTCGGGAGCAATGGGCCTTATATTTTTTAAGTGTTAGGGGACAATAGTATAGGTATATAAGTATTAGTTTTAGTAGTTTGTATATGTATATATGTTGGGAAAACTTGTTTTAGTTTTAGTACCTTTAGTTTTAGGAGTTTGTGTGTATAGAGCTTTGTTTGGTATATTCGTTTCCTTGTATTGGGTCATTTTTATTGTTTGCAAGTTTGGGGTAATAGAAAACCAAAACAGATATTTTAAAAAAAATCCTACCTATGAACTCGGTTCTATCTTTAACCGAGTTCGTGGGGTGTCTATAAACTCGGTTTAAGCAACAACCAGGTTCATAGATTTACCCAAAAACAAAATATAAACATAGTTTAAGCAGCAACTGAGTTCATTGATTGACCCAGAAACAAAATATGAACTCGGTTTGTCTTAAACCAAGGTCATAAATTGGCTTTATGAACTCGGTTTACGAACTGAGTTCATACCTTTATGACCTACGAACACGACAGGAACAAACTCACTCTCGCCGGAGTTCGTATCCCAATTTTAACTGAGTTCATAGATCTTCTATGCACTAGTGTTTTAATTAGTTAGTTTATTTCTCCTTAGTTTATTAGGGGTGTAACCTTGTAAAATCAAGTGTAATAAGATCTTACTTAAGGCCACTGGTTATATTAGTTACCTTTATTACTATAAAACATTTTATTGATAAATACTACTTCCCTAATATTCATAACTAGTTAGAATCTTAATTTAATTGTATTATCACTACCACTAACATTTTTGTGATTATCCTATTGTTCACTAGTCCCTTTATTTATAATACTTTGAGAACATAAATTTATCCTTTTACTCATACCAATAGGCTTAATATTCTTTTGCTTATTACGTAATCGACTATATATATATATATATATCTAAATATGGTCATGTATGAAAAATCCCAGAAATTATAATTTTACTCTTAAAATACTGATTGCATCAAGATTATTATTATTATTATTATTATTATTATTATTATTATTATTATTATTATTATTATTATTAGTTTTACTATTTTATTTAAAGAACTTATTACCCATTTTGGTCATTAAATTTATTTTAAAAACATTAAACGTGTGTGGTTAATTACTTACGATCATCGGTGTGATATCTTAAAATAAATTAGAATAAACCGTAATTAAGTTTAAAATTGGCAGAAATGCCTATAACGCGCGATTTCTTCGACATATCTTCAGCGAGGCTTCCAAGACTCTATAGAATGACTGTACCGGATGGCCGGGCTTACTAGAAAAATTATAGAAAATTGAATAAATTTATAATTAATTAGAAACTCAAATAAAAAATATAGTCGACCAGCAATAAATTCCTGTAAGCCAGAAATCATAGTAACTAGGCTCCAAACTCCAGCTAAACTTAGGCAGGGCTCACGATCTACAAGACAAATTCGAGAGCAATGGGCCTTATATTTTTTAAGGGTTAGGGGACAATAGTATAGGTATATAAGTATTAGTTTTAGTAGTTTGTATATGTATATATGTTAGGAAAACTTGTTTTCGTTTTATTAGTTTTAGTTTTAGGAGTTTGGATGTATACAATTTTGTTTGGTATATTCGTTTCCTTGTATTGGGTCATTTTTATTGTTTGCAAGTTTGGGGTAATAGAAAACCAAAACTAATATTTTTAAAAAAATCCTACCTATGAACTCGGTTCTATCTTTAACCGAGTTTGTGGGGTGTCTATAAACTCGGTTTAAGCAACAACCAGGTTCATAGATTGACCCAAAAACAAAATATGAACACAGTTTAAGCAGCAATTGAGTTCATAGATTGACCCAGAAACAAAATATGAACTCGGTTTGTCTTAAACCAAGGTCATAAATTGGCTTTATGAACTCGGTTTACGAACTAAGTTCATATCTTTATTACCTACGAACAGGACACGAACAAACTCACTCTTTCCCGAGTTCGTATCCCAATTTTAACCGAGTTCATAGATATTTTATGCACTAGTGTTTTAATTAGTTAGTTTATTTCTCCTTAGTTTATTAGAGGTGTAACCTTGTAAAATCAAGTGTAATAAGATCTTACTTAAGGCCACTGGTTATATTAGTTACCTTTATTACTATAAAACATTTTATTGATAAATACTACTTCCCTAATATTCATAACTAGTTAGAATCTTAATTTAATTGTATTATCACTACCACTAACATTTTTGTGATTATCCTATTGTTCACTAGTCCCTTTATTTATAATACTTTGAGAACATAGATTTATCCTTTTACTCATACCAATAGGCTTAATATTCTTTTGCGTATTACGTAATCGACTATATATATATATATATATGGTCATGTATGAAAAATCCCAGAAATTATAATTTTACTCTTAAAATACTAATTGCATCAAGATTATTATTATTATTATTATTATTATTATTATTATTATTATTATTATTATTATTATTATTAGTTTTACTATTTTATTTAAAGAACTTATTACTCGTTTTGATCATTAAATTTATTTTAAAAACATTAAACGTGTGTGGTTAATTACTTGCGATCATCAGCGTGATATCTTAAAATAAATTAAAATAAACCGTAATTAAGTGTAAAATTGGCAGAAATGCCTATAACGCGCGATTTCTTCGGTATATCTTCAGCGGGGCTTCCAAGACTCTATAGAATGACTGTACAGGATAGCGGCATGATAAATCAATTTTAATACACTTCTTATAGTTTTACACTTGGGGTTTATTATATAATTACTATGTTTAATAATAGTATTTTAATTAAGTTTTATGTTGTTTAGTTAAATTGAAGTATTATGTATATATGTTTCAATTTTCATTTTTTGTATGTATCTTGAGTACCTTGCCTTATTTTGGCCATAACTTGGGCTTTTGTGATCCAAATGGGCTAATCTTGGAGCCCATGGAAAGCTAAGACAGAGGGCTACATCATGATGATCAAATTTGGTTATTTTTCATCCAAAAAAATAAAGAAATGGAGCTTGAATCAATCAGCCCTCATGTGTCCCACCAGTATTGACATAGTTCACCAAAATACACATATCTGGAGCTCTAGATGTCTAAATGACCTCATTCTTGCGCCAAATTCTCAATAAGACAGAGATCTACAACTTGAATGTTGAAGGTTTTTCAAAATTCGGCCATATAGAAGGTCATATTGGACTCGCAAGGTGGAGAAGATAAAGAGGAGAATGAATTTCAACACCTACCATTATCTTCTTTTGAATTATTGTAATTTCAAGCCCACCAATGTTGAAAAAATGCATTAATAATCAGAAAATGAATGTATAGTATCATCATATCTTACCTATAAATAGATGCTTGAAGTTTTAAGGAAGATACACAAGAAATACATAAGAAATATATGCTTTAGTTTTCATTACAATTCTATATCTTTGCTTTAGCTTCTTAAGTTTTAGTTCTTTCTTTTTCTTTATCTCCTTGTTCTATATTCCATCCTTCAAGTTATGGTTTTCATTTCCCTTCCTCAATATCAAGTAAGTTAATTTTATTATTTGTTATTTACTTTTATAATCAAAGTTTTAGTAACTTTAATATTAGTTTTCATTGTTAAAAATTATCATGGAAGCTTAATCTTTGAAAATCAACTCAAGGAATTTAATTTTTCTTTATGTTAACTTTGAGTTCTTGCTCTTAATATTTTGATTGAAGATAATTACTTTTCTTTGTTTCTCAAGCACTTATGATGGTAGATTATTTAAGTGTATAACCGATTGGTATATAATTAAACAATCTATAATCTAAACTGATGTTGGTTGGTTAATCAATAATCAATTTGAGAACAAAGATTAAGTTACTAAATAAGAGATTTCTATTTAGTTTCTTAACTCAATCAAATTATGGTTTTAAAGTTATTTTAGTAATTAATAAGAATATATCGATTGATTATTCTTATTAGTTCATTAATTCAATTCTAGAAGATATTCTAGAATATAATCATTTAGGGATTCCAAATGATTCAAGATTGAGAAATTAATTATATTTAATCATATTGATGATCAATGATTAGTTAACTAAAGATTTATTAATTCCTTGGGTTGGTTGTTTCTAAATTTGATTATTCTTACTCATAAATTTACTTTTTGCACTATCATATAATCACTTAATTTTCCTTTCAAGCTTAACACAAACCCCCCTTTATTATAACTAAATTGAGTGTAACTAATTGAACTAAGGTCCTCGAGAGATGACTAAGGTTGTTCACCTTATACTATATTAATTTAACTTTTTATTTGACCCGACAACGACAGCGTGTCACGGGGATTACTAGATAAATTATAGAAAATTGAATAAATTTATAAGTAATTAGAAACCCAAATAAAAAATATAGTCGACCAGCAATAAATTCCTGTAAGCCAGAAATCATAGTAACTAGGCTCCAAACTCCAGCTGAACTTAGGCAGGGCTCACGATCTACAAGACAAATTCAGGAGCAATGGGCCTTATATTTTTTAAGGGTTAGGGGACAATAGTATAGGTATATAAGTATTAGTTTTAGTAGTTTGTATATGTATATATGTTGGGAAAACTTGTTTTAGTTTTAGTACCTTTAGTTTTAGGAGTTTGTGTGTATACAACTTTGTTTGGTATATTCGTTTCCTTGTATTGGGTCATTTTTATTGTTTGCAAGTTTGGGGTAATAGAAAACCAAAACAGATATTTTAAAAAAAATCCTACCTATGAACTCGGTTCTATCTTTAACCGAGTTAGTGGGGTGTCTATAAACTCGGTTTAAGCAACAACTAGGTTCATAGATTGACCCAAAAACAAAATATAAACACAGCAGCAACTGAGTTCATTGATTGACCCAGAAACAAAATATGAACTCGGTTTGTCTTAAACCAAGGTCATAAATTGGCTTTATGAACTCGGTTTACGAACTAAGTTCATACCTTTATTACCTACAAACACGACACGAACAAACTCACTCTTGCCCGAGTTATCCCAATTTTAACCGAGTTCATAGATATTTTATGCACTACTGTTTTAATTAGTTAGTTTATTTCTCCTTAGTTTATTAGAGGTGTAACCTTGTAAAATCAAGTGTAATAAGATCTTACTTAAGGCCATTGGTTATATTAGTTACCTTTATTACAATAAAACATTTTATTGATAAATTCTACTTCCCTAATATTCATAACTACTTAGAATCTTAATTTAATTGTATTATCACTACCACTAACATTTTTGTGATTATCCTATTGTTCACTAGTCCCTTTATTTATAATACTTTGAGAACATAGATTTATCCTTTTACTCATACCAATAGGCTTAATATTCTTTTGCCTATTACGTAATCGACTATATATATATATATATATATATATATATATATCTAAATATGGTCATGTATGAAAAATCCCAGAAATTATAATTTTACTCTTAAAATACTAATTGCATCAAGATTATTATTATTATTATTATTATTATTATTATTATTATTATTATTATTAGTTTTACTATTTTATTTAAAGAACTTATACTTGTTTTGATCATTAAATTTATTTTAAAAATATTAAACGTGTGTGGTTAATTACTTGCGATCATCAGTGTGATATCTTAAAATAAATTAGAATAAACCGTAATTAAGTGTAAAATTGGCAGAAATGCCTATAACGCGCGATTTCTTCGACATATCTTCAGCGAGGCTTCCAAGACTCTATAGAATGACTGTATAGGATGGCAGGGCTTACTAGAAAAATTATAGAAAATTGAATAAATTTATAATTAATTAGAAACCCAAATAAAAATATAGTCGACCAGCAATAAATTCCTGTAAGCCAGATATCATAGTAACTAGGCTCCAAACTCCAGCTGAACTTAGGCAGGGCTCACGATCTACAAGACAAATTCGGGAGCAATGGGCCTTATATTTTTTAAGTGTTAGGGGACAATAGTATAGGTATATAAGTATTAGTTTTAGTAGTTTGTATATGTATATATGTTGGGAAAACTTGTTTTAGTTTTAGTACCTTTAGTTTTAGGAGTTTGTGTGTATAGAACTTTGTTTGGTATATTCGTTTCCTTGTATTGGGTCATTTTTATTGTTTGCAAGTTTGGGGTAATAGAAAACCAAAACAGATATTTTAAAAAAAATCCTACCTATGAACTCGGTTCTATCTTTAACCGAGTTCGTGGGGTGTCTATAAACTCGGTTTAAGCAACAACCAGGTTCATAGATTGACCCAAAAACAAAATATGAACACAGTTTAAGCAGCAATTGAGTTCATAGATTGACCCAGAAACAAAATATGAACTCGGTTTGTCTTAAACCAAGGTCATAAATTGGCTTTATGAACTCGGTTTACGAACTGAGTTCATACCTTTATGACCTACGAACACGACAGGAACAAACTCACTCTCGCCGGAGTTCGTATCCCAATTTTAACTGAGTTCATAGATCTTCTATGCACTAGTGTTTTAATTAGTTAGTTTATTTGTCCTTAGTTTATTAGGGGTGTAACCTTGTAAAATCAAGTGTAATAAGATCTTACTTAAGGCCACTGGTTATATTAGTTACCTTTATTACTATAAAACATTTTATTGATAAATACTACTTCCCTAATATTCATAACTAGTTAGAATCTTAATTTAATTGTATTATCACTTGTGATTATCCTATTGTTCACTAGTCCCTTTATTTATAATACTTTGAGAACATAAATTTATCCTTTTACTCATACCAATAGGCTTAATATTCTTTTGCCTATTACGTAATCGACTATATATATATATATATATATCTAAATATGGTCATGTATGAAAAATCCCAGAAATTATAATTTTACTCTTAAAATACTGATTGCATCAAGATTATTATTATTATTATTATTATTATTATTATTATTATTATTATTATTATTATTATTAGTTTTACTATTTTATTTAAAGAACTTATTACTCGTTTTGATCATTAAATTTATTTTAAAAACATTAAACGTGTGTGGTTAATTACTTACGATCATCGGTCTGATATCTTAAAATAAATTAGAATAAACCGTAATTAAGTTTAAAATTGGCAGAAATGCCTATAATGCGCGATTTCTTCGACATATCTTCAGCGAGGCTTCCAAGACTCTATAGAACAACTGTACAGGATGACCGGGCTTACTAGAAAAATTATAGAAAATTGAATAAATTTATAATTAATTAGAAACCCAAATAAAAAATATAGTCGACCTGTAATAAATTCCTGTAAGCCAGAAATCATAGTAACTAGCTCCAAACTCCAGCTGAACTTAGGCAGGGCTCACGATCTACAAGACAAATTCGGGAGCAATGGGCCTTATATTTTTTAAGGGTTAGGGGACAACAGTATAGGTATATAAGTATTAGTTTTAGTAGTTTGTATATGTATATATGTTGGGAAAACTTGTTTTAGTTTTAGTACCTTTAGTTTTAGGAGTTTGTGTGTATACAACTTTGTTAGGTATATTCGTTTCCTTGTATTGGGTCATTTTTATTGTTTGCAAGTTTGGGGTAATAGAAAACCAAAACAGATATTTTAAAAAAAAATCCTACCTATGAACTCGGTTCTATCTTTAACCGAGTTTGTGGGGTGTCTATAAACTCGGTTTAAGCAACAACCAGGTTCATAGATTGACCCAAAAACAAAATATAAACACAGTTTAAGCAGCAACTGAGTTCATTGATTGACCCAGAAAAAAAATATGAACTCGGTTTGTCTTAAACCAAGGTCATAAATTGGCTTTATGAACTCGGTTTATGAACTGAGTTCATACCTATATTACCTACGAACACGACAGGAACAAACTCACTCTCGCCCGAGTTCGTATCCCAATTTTAACTGAGTTCATAGATCTTTTATGCACTAGTGTTTTAATTAGTTAGTTTATTTCTCCTTAGTTTATTAGGGGTGTAACCTTGTAAAATCAAGTGTAATAAGATCTTACTTAAGGTCACTGGTTATATTAGTTACCTTTATTACTATAAAATATTTTATTGATAAATACTACTTCCCTAATATTCATAACTAGTTAGAATCTTAATTTAATTGTATTATCACTACCATTAACATTTTTGTGATTATCCTATTGTTCACTAGTCCCTTTATTTATAATACTTTGAGAACATAGATTTATCCTTTTACTCATACCAATAGGCTTAATATTCTTTTTCTTATTACGTAATTGACTATATATATATCTAAATATGGTCATGTATGAAAAATCCCAGAAATTATAATTTTACTCTTAAAATACTAATTGCGTTGAGATTATTATTATTATTATTATTATTATTATTATTATTATTATTATTAATTTTACTATTTTATTTAAAGAACTTATTACTCGTTTTGATCATTAAATTTATTTTAAAAACATTAAACGTGTGTGGTTAATTACTTGCGATCATCGGCGTGATATCATAAAATAAATTAAAATAAACCGTAATTAAGTGTAAATATGGCAGAAATGCCTATAACGTGCGATTTCTTCGGCATATTTTCAGCGGGGCTTCCAAGACTCTAGCAGAATGACTGTACAGGATGGCGGGGCTTACTAGAAAAATTATAGAAAATTGAATAAATTTATAATAATTAGAATCCCAAATAAAAAATATAGTCGACCCGCAATAATTTCTTGTAAGCCAGAAATCATAGTAACTAGGCTCCAAACTCCGGCTGAAAACTTAGGCAGGGCTGACGATCTTTAAGACACGACTTACTATAATTTATCGAAATACATAAATAATCCAAAAATATAAATAAGATTTGTCGTCGGTGGCAGAAAATTACGTAACTTATGGCAGAAGCGTTGGAACTTAACGAAACTTGACAGGGACGTTCCCAGAGGCCATAGATATAATTTAGAACAATTAAAAATGAGGTCAAACAAAGAGAAACTCCCTTTACCTCACAAATATCTCACAATTTTGAAGGAGGAAAAGGGATTGAGCTCTGAAAATTTACCGATCGTCGAATACTTCACGTCGATCGTTCCTGATCGCTCCTAAAACCTATAAATCTCAACATGCAAGAGTCCATAGGAAAGGAACAAGTCACGAAAAGCAAGGAGCAAAGAGGAAAAAGTATGAAAACATTGAGTTTAGACTAAGAAAATTGAATGGAAGCATAAATGGAAACTGAAACAAAGAAACATCGTTGATCGCTTACTGATCGAAAGGCAGTGGCCACGGATTCGAAGAATGAGGAGGCTTGGCGACTCCCAGAGATCATGACAGTGTGTGGAGGTGGCTAGAATGTAGTGGTTGGTGGTTGGTGGCTGGTGGGTGGAGGCCGTGTTGAGGACAAGAGAAAATGTTGGTGGAAGTGGTGGTGTGCTTACGAGAAAGAAGGATTTAATTTAATGAATGAAGAGTGAATTAATAAAATAAAAGAAGTGTGGTTCAGTGGAGGATCCAGAAAATGGAATGTAGAATTGATTTGAGAATTGAATTGGGGTAGAGAGATAACTCATATATATATATATATATATATATGCCTGAAGTGAAAGACAATGGTAATGCATAGCATGGACATGGCATGGCAAGACATGATGGAATATCATGATCATCATGGAGATGAAATTAAGAATGGAAATTGGAAGAGCGATGTGAAGAATAAGAGGAAAAAGGCACTCGATAATGAGATGATGGAATTCATAGCTTGCGAATATATTTATAAGTAAAGCTACTTGTTAAACAAGTAGCAAAACTTGGAGAGTAAGTTTAATGGCCTCATTGAAAAAGGAATTTGATGCATTTATTTGCACGTTTATGGTCCATATGGTGATGCTAGATTGGTTAATGTGTGGTGGTGAAGAAAAATGGTGACCGGAAAAGTAATTTAGGGTAGTGGAAATGAATACCTGATGAGCAACTAGTTACCTTAATTGGAACCTATTTTAAATAAATCCTCAATTAATTTTAGAATGAGAATTAGGAAAAAATTCCAACATTAAAATTGTAGATCTTGATTTTCTCTTTGAAAAAGTATATGGCACATGAAAATCCAGTAACCATAGCAAGAGTTATGCCCAGACTAAGGAAAAGTGCTACTGGAGCTCCTAAATTCTTTAAGGCTGAAAAGATTAAATTACTGGAGCTTCTCCTTTGAGAATAGTACTTCTAGCCCTTCATGAAAGTTGTGGGGTTTTTTGATACAAAACCATAAAATAAAGAACAAAATAGTTCCAGCATCGTATGGAGGAGATATACGCATTATACTAAAATCAGGAAATGTTGTGACGAATTACAACAGGTCTATGAAGATTTGCAAGTTTGTACTTGTGGGATAAGAATTGACTTTTGTGTGCTTCACGAGAATTGTAGAGGGCTTCAATATAAAAATTATGAAATTAGAAAGAACTGATTCTGAGCTCGTATAAGGAAGATATGATTTTTCTCGTAAATTAGTACAATTTAACAGGATAACAAACAGGTTTTTCAAACAAATTCTTGGTTCTCAAATTAGGGGCGATTAACTTACAAATTAGCTCTCGGGGCTAAAAATAGAGATTATTAGGTTTTTCATAATGAAGAAACCAAGATGAGAATCGCTTGATTTCGACCTTGAATGGAAAAGTTAAACTTGAAACACTGAAAGTGCTCAAGCCGAATCCGGGGATTCCGATTCAATGGATTATTTTCTCAAGAAACGGATTCGATAGGTCCCAAATTAAGATTATGTTCAAGATAAGTGTTTAAATCGTCGAAACGGTTCATTAGGGACTGACTGTGCTTAAATCAGATATCCCGAAGTGCTTAAACGATCAAACATGGGGGTACTTGAGGTACGGGTCGGGCTTACTGGACCAAACCTGTTTTCCTCGATTTACTATAAAATTATCTTAACATGACTAGTTTCTCTATAAGATCACTAGTCTCAGGCCGGATCGCTAATATCTGTTCATTTACTGGGTCTTATAGTTAAATCTGAGAACCCAAACAATATTTTATTATTAAATATAATCTTCAAATAATTAAATAGATAATTATTAATTAATTAAAATATCATTATTATATATATATATATATTCAAATTAAATAAAACAATATAGATCAATTATTAAAATTAAATATTAAATATTAAAATTAAGTATTATGTATTAAATATTAGTAATTATTATATATAATTAAATATTATTGGCGAGGAGATATTAAAAAATTATTAACTAATTAATACTTAATCAAACAAGATATTATCATTAAATAATTAATATTAAACTAAAGTGTTATCACTAATTAAACATCATTATTAAATATTATTATTAGCTCCTCTTTCACTATCATCACACATTCTAATCCTTCCTCTAAATCTCTATGTCTCCCTGAACTGGGTTTCTCATTATTTAACTCTCTCAAAATCCATACACGTAACATTGTAATTAGGTTCAACTCTCATCATTTTCTAATATTAATGACAGCTAAAAGGGCAAGCTAAAGCCTCATGCTTTCCAGAGAAAGCTCAGCAGGGTATCCTGAGGTTTTTGAGGGTCTAGGTTCCTGTCCTAAAATCAGGACTGTTACAATTTTATTATACACATAACATATATAACCATGCAATTTCACTCAATATATTCATGTGCACACATATCCACTCAACATGTTATTCATCATGACAATTATCAATCACACATATAATTATTAACATAGTAATTTCCTCTCTTATTTCCATTTATCATGACCTATTGTTATCATTTATAAACTTCCTTTTATTTATACTATTAATCATTAGGTGTCCATTTACTGATTGGATCCCTACATTTTATTCCATTGCTAAAGGAACGATATTCCTTATCTGATTAGTTCTTTATCTTTCAGTGTAACTCATTTCGGTATTACAAATTAATTGTAACTTACATCTACCCAGTTAATATATTTCTCAAAAAAACATGCGTAGCGTTTCCCCTATTTTCCTATTCGTCATAGATCCTATTTATTATTCTTTTCATTTACATTAGACTATTATTATAGTTATTAGTTATAAAACTTTTCTTTTTATCACTAAACTCTACATTATTACTTTATTTATAAAGTCAAGGAACTATGCTTATTGTAACAGCCATGATTTTTCAAAGTAGGAACCCAGGCTCTCAGGACCCTGAGAGTCCCTTATTAAGTCTTTTTAGGAGAGTTGAGGTTTTGGCCTGACCCCCAAATTGCTCTAAGTATGAGGGAAAGAGACCTCGAGAGAATGTGGGTAGTAAACAATCAAGTTCAATGAGATAAGTGAGTAATAATAGCTATGCTTAGTGATGATGTTTAGTTAGAGAGAGAGAGAGTTTGTTAATTTAGTAGTAATTAATATAAGATAGTAATTATGTCTGATTTAATGTTGAAACTATTGATGAAATAAATATCTCCTTGTTAATGATGTTTAAATTAGTGAAATGATAATTAATAAATGATGTTTAATTCTAGTGATTAACATGCAATTTTAGTCAACCATTCATTGATTATAGTAATAGTTATTAAGAATATTTAATTATTTAAATATCAGGTTTAATTTTTAATACTAAATATTTATTAAAACTCAACATTTCGTAAGATGATAATTATCCCTTTAATGAATATGATTAGTAATGAGTACCTTCTTTTAACTCGGTGTCAATTGATTAAAAATTTTATTATTAATGATTCTATTAATTAATATAAAACAAAATAATTAAACATTATTCATTTTGATGCCTTATTTTGTTTATGATAAATTAAAAAATATAAAAGCTTAATTATAATGAGGTTTAGTTAAAATTTATTTAGTTATCATTAATATTTAAATGATAAATATCATCTGGTTCTTGGATTTGAACTGTGGGACCCAGCCAGAGGTTAGACTTCGACCGTTTAACCCGAGACTAGTAATCCTATAGGAAAGCTAGTCCTATTAGGATCCTTTCGGGGTGAATCGAGAATGACTGACTCAGCCTAACCGGTCCGATCAGAACCTTAAACGTCTTCTACATTTGATCGTGCATATACTTCAGGGTATTCGATGGAAGCATGGTCTATCCCTAGTGACTTGTTTCAATGTTTTAGGAACTTTTCCTAAAGAGACCAAAGCTTGATTCAGACTCTATCAACCTCGTTTTTCCATAAACCGATTTCCTTAAAATTTACCTTAAAGCTTGACCTGAACAGCTTCGGTATTTTGGACCCAACTTTCGCATACGATCTTAGAATTGAATGATTTTAGTCTCGATCTCTTTGTTTTGAAAAGATCTATAACCTTTGTTTCTGGCACCAAGCTCCGATTCCCACTTTGTCACCCCCAAAATTAAGGATTAAGCATGTCCACCTCCAAATCTCACAATTTGAGCATTTTATCCTACGCATGGTTCATACAAAAATTCATAACTCTTTCATGCGATCTCTGATTCGTGTAAACCTGGTGTCAAAATCTCCATAACAAAATTTTATATATTTCCATGAAGACATCGAGAGTTGAATCCCTCTAGATTAATACAGTTTAATGAATCTTTCCAGACCCCTGACTATCTCATCACCATGCTGGCAGCTTCCAGTAGAATTCGTATATCTCCCTTGTTTAGTACTTGAATCGCTTCATTTTTTTCTATGTATCTGTATTCAATAAGTCTACAAATGTCATGAAGGGAACGAAAATAAATTTTCAAAGGAGAATTAATGACAAATTTATTTTCGAGGCCCTAGCTGATCCAGGAGCTCTAGGAACATCCTATCTTAAATCGGGCATATCTAGGGCTACCAACCTTGGATCATCACGTATGATTTATCACATCGAAGGGAAAAATAAGATCTACAAACTTCATGTTTTTACCATTTTTTGATATTTCTGCCCCACAAATTAGTCTTTATTTATTTGTAAACTCCTTAATTTCTGGTTCCTAAAAATTCTACACGCCTTGATTCCTTGTGTAACAAATTAATTTTCCAGCCACCAAATTTCTAATCACATCATCACCTCACGCCACCTACATAGAGAGGTTTCACCCTCTGGTTATCTTAGCCCACTTAATTTCCCTTTTCTTAGCCAACAAGCTAAAATTAGCATGCAAACCATAGATCACTTCCACCTAACCTCTTAAACAAAATTCACCTTATTCCTCCATTATCTATCTCTTAGTAGGACCAAGGGCCATCCTCTTCCTCTTAATTTTCTTCATTTCAAACCCTTTAAAATCTCCCAAAAGCTCATTCCCTCATCACCCAAAAGTTTGGTCTTCTTGCTCTCTTGAATCACGGCCACACTACCTCCACCAACCATCATCCTACCAAAAAATTTCTCTTCTTCCTTCTTCCTCCTCCACAAAACCCATGGGCTCCTCCTCTAAAATAGCCACAAATTTTTCTTCTACTCACCTTATATAATCCACCATCCAAACTCCATCCATCAAGCTCGATCACTCCTTGAAGTCGTGACCATTTAAGGTCAACAAGGTTTTAACTCTTCAATGGAATTGGCCCATTCCAATTTCTACAAGTCACAAATCAATAATTTAAGCTATTTGAATCATTGCATACTATCAAAATCTCATAAAACTCATTTGACCCTATTAGTTCCTCAATTATGCATAAAACCATGAAAATTCATCATATGCTTCATGCCAAAATCATTCATTCATCATTCATACACAAGACTCATATGCATTGTTAATAAACATAAACCTCATGGAATCAACATCCATCCATTAACATGGCATATAATCCTTCAATTTACAATCCATATCATCCATTGTTAGGGTCATTACTAAAAATTAGCCATTCAAAACACATAGATCTAATTTTTACACATGACCCACAAATCAATATTCATGACCAACCATTTATCGTATACAAAATAAAAATCTACACTTATCAAGTGATTTACAAAAGATGACGGCCAAGGCTCACACTTTCTTTCCATATTTACCTCCATCCTAGCTCACCCTCCAAAAGAGTAGGATTTTCATCATACCTACATCAAACTTTAAAATGGCAACTAGGAGGTGAGTAACATATACCAAATGATTCAAAATCATACATTATGATGATATATATACATATGAGCATAACATGTATTTCTCAAGAAGCATCATAAGCTTCATTCACACATCATCTCATTCCATTTTGACATCATACATATCCAAATCCTTTAGTTCATAACTCACACATTAAAATCATGGCATTCTCGATAAAGGTCATCATACAGTCAATGTTGGTACTACAACTTCCTTCCTCTTTATTCAACAATCATCCATCGCCACCACGGGCTACCAACTAGGCATATCTCTGGCTATATGCAAATGCTCTTATGGCTAATGCATATGCACAAAGGAATCAATAACAATTACGGATCTGACTGTGGAAAATAACATAATATCAAGTGTGGGTCAAGCACAGGTGTGCTACTATGCCCCTACTATAGTAGTAAAAAGTGTACACTTATATCTCAAATCATGCATGCTTAACATCATATTTTACAGGTACCAAACCGTTATCGCCCATTTGTAGCACTAGTCACCCTGTGACTTGCGGATTCAACAACATGGCCTCATTTGCCACAAGTGCTACGAGCCCCTCCCGAACACACATCGAGAGAGTCGTGCCCCATTAGAACACCGAGGTCACTTGCTCACCATAGAGCCGCCCACCCACTGGGCCCGCCACATAGGGTGTCTCGTCACTAAACTAAGGGCAGCTTCGTGAATCCCAGAATCACTAGGGAACAACAACATTTTATATAAGCAGCGAATGATATGCCATGGATGCAATGCAATGCAAATCAAATGCATTCTCACACTATGCATCCTAAATGTCACTCCACCATCAACAATTCATCCTTAACACATTAGTGGAACTCTAGGTTCTCATTATTCTTAACCATCACCAATATTCATTGGATTTCATATACATATCTAGTTAGTGGCAATCACAATTCATCAATTCACATATCATGGGATGTTCAATAACATTGAAATCAATACAATCATGGTTCTAAACCATTAACAACAACTCTCATTAATCATGAGTCAATTCAATAACATAATCATCATCCCACAAACATAGGCCACATAACACCATTCACTATAAATGCATTTCAATCAAGTAATCATCAAATCATTCATCCAAGCCAAATGAAATTAAGCATTTAGAGATGTTACCCCCTCCTATCTCAAGAGAAGTAGAAATCAACACGGTCTGAAGGTCCCGCCTCATCGATGGGGTCGTTTCTTATATTATACCATATACCACAATCAATTTTTATTTAAACTACCAAAACTCAAGTGCTCATATTTATTTCTTAGTGTTTTATACCATTTTAATTCTCAACCTTATTTCTTTTATTCAATCCACCATAACCACCATGGGTTAGGTGCCTAAGTTCATTATTATGCAATTAAAGCTAAACCCATTCATGGGTTTCCATATTAATTGGTTTCCAATCACCTTTTCTAATCACCAAACCTCATTAATGGCCATCCACCATCAATGTTGCATTCCCACATCATTAAATACATCCTCCTAGCATCAATAAATATTCTCCTACCCATATTTTTCATTTCCCCCAAATCATACGGTTAGGGTTTCATTAAAAACCCAACAACCATCATCATTTCTAGTCATCATAAATGCAATTTTGTATACCCCTCAAGGCCCTCATGAAACTCACATTAAAAGACCCCACCTTAAGGTTTTCTTATCATAAATGCTTCCCATTAATAACGCATATGAATTAAACATTCCCCCACCAATTAAAATCATAACCTAGGGCTCATAATATCAAAAGAATGAAGGAACTTACCTCAAGCTCCAAGAAATTCCAAGCCCTAGCCCAAACACAAAATTTAGAGAGTGGGGGAAGAGCTTCCAAGCACCAAGAACACCTTCTAAAGTGGAGAGGAGGTGCAACAATGGATGGGTGTGCAATGGGGCTCACAATTTTGAGGTGTTTTGAGGGAGAAGAGGAGAAATGAGAGGGTTTATGTAAGGGAGGAAGAATGTGATGAAAATTAGAGAGAAAGGGAGACTTGAAGAGGTAACGTGAATAGGAGAGGAAGAGAAGAGATTTTTTTTGTGTTTTAATTGGGCCCTTCACTTAAAGTTCTTTGTTTTATAACTTACAGGATCTCTGTTCGGGCTTAATACTTTATCTAAAAATTATTTTGAATACATATTCGGATTCTCAATAATATTCTTAACAGCCCTGACCAATGGTAGCTCATTCAGAGACACTTGGTCCAACACCCATATTTTAATCGGGTCCATTTTCAGCGTATAAAGCCTCAATAATTCATGAATAATCCTCAAAAACCTTAATTTAATTATTTTTAACATTTTTGGTACATTAAATAATCCTTGGTAATTATTTAATATTTATTCCTAATATTTCATCATTTATATAAAATTAGGGATGTTACATTTTTAATCTAGTTTCTTGAGTAATTTTTGTGTGGGGTTGAAAACTTTTGTAAGTGCGCTGCAAAATCAGAATTGAAAAGGGGAAAAAAGAAATATATGAAAGTAAGAAAAAGAAAGCTTGAACCCTTGTCATAAAAATACAAAGTTTGAAGGGTATTTTGATAAAAATAGAAAAAGAAAAAGAATAAACCCCTAAAAATAAAAAAGTAGAACACCTTGAATGTAATTGTTTGGAAAGCTTAATTTCTTTTGTTAATTGCTTAGGAAACCTTTTAAGAATTCAATTTGCAAGATAGTCTTTTTTCTTACACAAGTTTATGTATTCTAGGTTTCTAAAATTTGTACTTGTTTCTTTTGTGCATTTAAATTTATTTTTTTTTACTTGTCCAAGTTTTGTCAAATTTTTGTGGTATTACGGCAATTCCATTTCTAGTGTATAAGCTCCATTCATTTCTCTTTTATTTCTTTTGGTCATTCCCTTGTCAAATCTCAATTCCTATTTTGAGTTGCCCTTTTGAAATTTGCTTTTATTGATTGTCTTCATCTCTTCTAAGTTTTGTCATAGAGTTTTCATTTCCTTTAGCATTCTTTGAGATAATCCTTAATTCAATATTGTGGGGGTAGCATACTTTGGGTATATGAGGTGAGAGTGACAATTGCTTTGGGTTAGAGGCTTAAACCCTAATTGGAGAAGGATTTTGAGAGAAACACTAAGTGGGGGAGTGTATTTTGGTTTTACCTTATTCTAACACAATACTTGAAAAGCCAAAAAAATTACCAAACTCTAGAGAAAAAGTGGAAAAACAAAATCCCTGGGAACTTATAACACAATTACTAACATCTTGTTAATATATACCAGAGGATGATAGAAAGACTCATCTTTTCTATGAGTTTATTATGGTTGATACTGATTCAATACAATTAGAGCATCATTATCAAAAGATAATACAAATATCATTGTCTTTTCAAAAAAAATTATAAAATTATTTCTCCTTAAGAATTGAGTAAATCTTCACTCCTTACTAAAGAATTTTCAAGACAATTTAATCCTCCCTCTTATAATTATTTTGATTATATGAAGGCTCGGTATAATATGTCTTACCTTAGGCCATACTCTCATTCCTAGTTCATTTGGTTCTGGAGAGGGACCTCTAAAGTTTCTGAAATGGTTCATTCAACGGTTTTATGAACAAAACCTATTCAAGGCCTATATCAATATTTTAAAGAAAGAACCATCTTTGTTCCCAGATACAAATTAATATCATTTACTTCTAGCCAAAGCATTACTTGGATATTAGCTTGGGATTATTTAGTTAGTCCCACTCATGAAATTCTTAAACTCCACTCTCTGACATGAACTATTAAGGTTAAATGGTGGAACAAATTCGATAATGATCTTATTTCAAAAGTAAGGATTAATCAGTGGGTAAAACAACAAGTGTCAAAACCTATTCACCTTTCCCCAGCAATAACCTCTCATAAAGTATTATTATTTTTAGCTAAAAAACAAAAAATAATGACAAAATTAGTCTTTGTGTCTTCTGAAGAAGATTGGCAAAAGAAATTAGATAAAATAAAGACCTTATCATCAGAATCCTCTTCTTTCTCTCCTAAGGATTTGGATAACATAGAGTTCTCTCAAGATTATGAGCAACAAAGACATGTGCTTCGGGATGTTCAATTAATCCAACAAACTTCCTCAAGAGTAAAGAAAGATTCTAACTTACAAGACACCACTAAGCAAAGAAAAGCATAGATAAGATTGTATTCAATCAAGAAAAGCATCGGCAAAAGATAAAAAGAATCTCTCAACAGTAATAATCTTATCAAGAATCTTATCTCAAAAGATAATCTTATCAAGCATCTTTTCAAATAACAATGTAATATCATCACCAATAGTGTGATATAGTATGTATAAATAAGGAGTTGAGAATCAGTTAAAGACAAAGCAACATAGACCCAGCCTGTCTTCTGAAATCCTCTCTCTCATGTGTAGTTTTTTTCAAGTCTTTCTCTGTGTGTTCTTCTTTGTAAGTTTTCTTTAAGTTAAAAATAAAGTCTTTATTTTTCAATATCTTAATCTTTATTAAGTTTTTGCATGCTTTTATGAATACAGAAAATAAGTCAATAGTTAATCTTCTCTAACCTTATATATATATATATATATATATATATATATATATATAGCTCAAACGAACTTCATTATAAGCCATAAAGGCAACCTATCAACACTTACATAACCATAAGAGTGATATAGCAATGTCATAGATAAACGCATATCAATTTAGACATGTTCACTCAAATACAACATAACATCAAGTACATAAAAGAAATATCCACAACAACCTCTAAATAAAGTCTACATGTAATAACAAACCAACACAATCAAGCTAAAATAGTAAAAATTCTTTTTTGTATATAACTTCATCTTTCTTCTTTTCCGTTGTATTGAATCTGCCAGTATTACAGCCAACAAGTTGTTTAAAATTTTAGAGCGTGTAATCTACCAAGATGATGTAAATCTGAGACCTTACTAGAGACTCAGTTTCGAGGATTTCTTTAATAAAGGAAACAAAAACAAACAAAGACTCATGAAAGAAAATACAAATCTAATATAGTGAAGAGGTGGAGTAGAATAAAGGAGATCAGCAGCTGAAGTAGGTGAACAAAGATAAACAAAACCATATATATGAGGTTGAAGGAAAAGTAAATTGGAACTTGTATACCAAATTTTTAAAAAAAAAGATAAAAACTCACCTAAAATGAGATATCAACTTTCGCCCAAGGTAGAGGAGACTTACCCATTAAATGTAAACAAACATAGGAGTTAAAAGAGGGATGGGGAGAGAGAGAGTGAGAGAGATAGAGAGTTCTCTATCTCTCTCACTCTCTCTCTCCCCACCCCTCTTGTAACTCCTATGTTTAATATATATATATATATATATATATATATATATATATATATATATATATATATATATATATATATATATATATATATATATATATATAAGTTCAATTTAAATTGGATTAAATCGGTTTCTAAACATAGATTTGAAATTTGATCTAATCCAATAAAAATTTTAATTCAATTTGGAGTTTATTCATTGTTGATTTTTCGGATTGATTTTGTAGTTTGTATTGGATTAGATTGACTTATGAACACCCCTAAGCAAGTCTATAATTTATATCATAATCATAATTTTTAATTTAATCATTGTTTAAGCATGTATTCCTAATTTTCAAATTAAATAATAAACTGATGTCTAAAATAAATGAAAATTATTATTTTCCGGAAATTAAATTAAGTGATTTATTCCTGTCTTATGCTTCTTCTAAAATAGCATTCTGAAAATTTACTTTTTACAATTGAGCTCATTCAAAATGTTACAGTTATCAATATACTATATAAAATTTTAGTTGAACTAATTGATTGAATTCAAGTTTTACCATGCAGTACATTTAACGAATATTGCAAGTTGATTTGAAGTATTGATTAATTTGTGCTGATTAATCTCTTAAAAAATTGATCTTGAAAATGCAAAAAATCAGATATATCTCAGAAATTTCATAAAAATTAAAAGTTGTATCTTTGTTTGTTTACAACTTTTATAGTTTTTTAAAAAGATAGTTAAAATCTTAATTTTTGAAAAAATTATTAACAATTTAACAAAATAATTACAAATCTTTTTTATAATTTTTTTGCAAAGAGTGAAATAAACAAGTTGAAAAGTGTAAAACTAGTTCTTTTTCAAAAATGAACCAAACCACCTTATAAAGTTGACTACACATATTAGAAGTCTGATTAAGCCCCAATTGAGATGTCCTAATTAGGGTTGTAAATAAGTCGAGTCAAGTCAAATTCATCTTAGCTCGACAGAGTTCAATAAGAATTACTCAGGTCAATCTCAAGTCAAGTTTTTTTATGAATTAAAAACTTCAATTCAAGTTTAGCTCATTTAAAATTCACAAACTACTTGCTCTAGCTAAGAGTTGAAATTCTCAACTTTTCAAAAATTTTATTTGCTTTCTTTTTGTTGGAAAACAACAAAAGATAAAGTGAAAAAGTAATTTAAAAAATATTTTTACAAATTGAAGCTAAAATGAAAGTTTTATAAAGTTTAAACTTAAAATAATTAATACTTATGATTTTAAGAACTAAAAGACTAAAAATTATTTCAAAGTATATATTTATTTATTGAACTAGTTTATGAATTAAACAGATTAGTCGTACTTAGCTCAAATTTAGCTCATTTAGTTATCGTAGATCAAGTTTAACTTAATTCACAAATCAAGTTTATCTAGTAAATTAATGAATCAAGCATAAAACTTTTATCGAGTCAATTTGATTTATTGTCCACCCTAACCCCAACTGAAATAAAAAAAGAGATATTTTTCTAATTCATTAATTAGAGTTTAACTAACATCAAATAACGTATTAATGTTGAATAATTTCATTTTCCCAATTTCATTTTTATACCAAAGGCGCTAGATCATTGCCCTACGAATACAAATATGAAATATATTGTGAATATCGCCGCTCAAACAAAGTTGGAATACTAATTTGGGTTGGACTGGTATTAATGTTATATGCAATTCAGGTACAAAAATCTTTCTTAGGCAAAAGGCAAAAGTTTTTCAGAAACACTAATTTGGCTAAGAATATGTACAATATTAAACAAACTCGTATAGATCGTTGAGAAAATAACACCATTCTTGTATACTTGTTAATTTGAATCCAGCTTGGGAAGGTGTAGATAAAGCAACAACTGGCCTCCATCAGCAGCCACTCCCAAGGCACCTCTCGAATCATCGGTAGCAGCGCACGTAACATTGCCGTCTGACGCAAGAATTGTAAAAATTTAATAAACAAATTAATTAATAATCTTTCGATTCTTGTAATGAGCATGTCAAGCACATTTTAAATCATATAAAAGTGAAAAAATTTTATTAAAAGCTACGCATAATGTAATTTTCAACTTATTCCAATATAAATTCAACACGATTTTTAATAAAATCTTTCTACTAATGTATTGTTTAAAATATGTTTTGGAATACACATTAAAAAAATTGATAATCTTTCTCATACAAGCAAAACAAATTTGAGGGAGCTAAGTTGTATGGTAGAAGCTAAGATGTAAAAAGCAGCCAAAATGAAGACCACAACAAAAGGAGGATTGAACTCACCAGAAGGAACAGCAGCACAAACATTAGAAGAGAAACGCAACAAAAATGACAAAAGATTAAAAAGAAGGATCATGACAATATAGTTTCGTAGTTAAGGGAATTCAATAACAAAATAGTGACGCGATAGATGGTACCACCTTGATACCATATTGAAATTATGAGATCTTTTTAAGGTTTAGAGAGAAAGAGGAGATGAAAGATAAATTAATATTGAATATTATAACATGTTGATGTGTACATAAAATCTAAAGACTATCCCTTATTATGATCTTTATAATAAGGAAAATGAATCATATTAATAAATAAAAAGATAATATTAATTCTAATGGATATTGTAGAAATAAAGAAACTAATTCCAGATAATAGTGTAAAATATTATAAGATATAAGATATTACCACATAATATAATTTCTTGTATTCTAACATCACAAGCATCAAATATCAAAGATTCTCGAGTATCTAAAATCCCAATACCCTAATAATAGTGAAACCTCTTTAACTGACATGAAATATTTATTCCCCATCATTAATGTACAGTTCAAAACATTGTATTATTTTATAAACATGTTTCAGAAGTTTAGAACCATCCAATAATCATGTATGTACCTTTTCCCTTCATGGAGTGTAAACTTATTCTGCCGATGGGGCACATAGGTCTACTGGTAGTATTTCCCCTAGTCACAACTCACACAACCCAACCAAAGATTTGTGTTTGTGTGGGGATGTTCAAACCCTCACATCCCCATTTTCCATTTACACATACGTCCAACAGAACCTTCCTAGAATCCCACATCGAAAGGGAATGGTAATTCTTACCTATGCAGAATCAAAGCCTAGAGAAGTATTACCCTTATCTGCCAAACTAAGAATTGACAGCAACAGAAGTATTATTCTACAACTAGACAAGCTCTGCAGAAAGTGCATACGGTTATTTTAAGAATATCCATTCTATTGTCATGATCACGTGGGTGTTTTGATTCAAGTGAACCGTTAGATAACTGTTGGCAAATATCGAGGTCTACAATAGGAAAGGGAACTGTTACACATCAAATATGTCGCTGGTTTCAAAAAAACACACCACAAACAAGATAAAAGCAATAACCGAGAAGTTCAGCAATGAGTTGTCACTTTTTCTAAAAGGCGCTACAAGATACCATTTGATCACAAGCACCATGGACTACTGCAGTCAGTAGAGTGCAGTTCAGCAAGTTAAACAAGCTAACGCATTAAAGCTGGTAGTCAGTATCCCTAATGCTTCTGAATTAGCTGTCACTTATTAGTGAAAAATGGAAAGTGATCAGATCATATAAGTGAAGGTGGCATAACATACCTTGGAGATGATGCAGAACACCAAATTTGGATCCTCTAGACAACTCCCACATATACACCACTCCGTCACTTGTACTAATGATTCCATAACCACAGGAAACACCAATAGCAGTAGTCCTACATAGAGTTAATATATTGAAAACTATCAATTATTTGCTAATCTGCATTGTAGAATAAGTAACAAATTAGCAGCTGTTATAACAGTATTCAAATGCAATTTCTTATAAAGATATCACTTAAATGATGTATAAGCTTGCAGTTAGTGAACAATTAGTAAGGGAGTTAGTTATATAGATAGTTAGTTGACCTAAAAAAGAAATTGGCAACAAGCCTTTATTTTTCTCAGGCCAACTAACTAATTGTTCACTAACCAACTACAAACAATCATAATGGCTCATAAAATATTTCCTCAAGATCATCATAATTAATGCTGCGGCCTACATTTGCTTGGCAGTAACAAGAGTAAAGATGTTAACAGAATTCAGATACATGTGACAAACTACATTAAAATTTGGAAAAAAAACTTTTAGCACCTTGGATCCAAGGGATGTCCAAATTTTATGTTATTTTTCATCAAAAGTGCAAGCCTCCAACTTCTATCCGTATGTATATCACATTCACTGGAAGTTGAAACATAATTATGGCAACAGTCAAGGTCAGAGGTAGTTGACACAAGAAGCCAGATAGCAACATTTTCCTCTGATGGTGAAGATGAACAGGTCTCTCTTTGCTCCAAGTACCACAAATTGGTTGCTTCTAAAAGTTTATCAGCGTGCTCCTCTATGTTAACGTAGCTGAATCCTGAGTCTTTTGTTTGCCAAGGGGACAAGCTTATTGGAAAGAACTCCTTTATAGGATCTTTTAAACCAGAGAACCTTGAAACACAATTGAGCTTCGCAATATCCCTGGTAGAAGTGTAGAAAATTTATTGGATGAGAGATATCATGTTACTATAACTGTATAGCCAGATTAAAAATTACTTGGACCTCGTTGGTTTTTAGCTTTTTTTAATGAAAATCACCTTTATTTTGACAAGCTATTTTGAATAGCTTCTCAAAAAAAGCTGAAACTCTAACCACTTTTCAAAATACAAGTGCTTTTACATTTGTAACCAAACAAAATACAATTTTTTATTTTCATAAAATTTCTATAATATAAATAACTTTTTTATACATTTTCAAAATCACTTTTTAAAAGCTTAAACAAACAAGCCCTTAATCATTTCCAAATGATCACTTCTCCCTTCCCTTTCTTATTTCTTACAACCTTTAGGTTAGGTGATTGATCATTTAAATAATAATAAATAGGAATAGAAGAAGAAATGATGGCATGAAAATTTTGGCAAAAAAGTCAGAGATAATGTTTTCCTATATTTTAAAATACAGAAAGCTCAGATTTTAAACCTCAATTTGTTAAAAATCTACACAGGGATGTTCAAAACAACTAGTAACTCAAACAAATGAAAATAATACCTGATGGCCTACACGTTACTAGCTACAACTTCCAAAATTTAATACACCATGGACAAAAGTGCAAGCTAGTTGATGCAACAAATATGATAAATTCAAAATTCATCGAAAAATTTTGTAAGAACCTCACATTAGTCAACCCCAATTCTTCCCAAACTGATTTGACAACAGACAAGCTACCTCTTGGGAATGTATAAACACCAGTATGGTCCAAAAGGAACCAAATTAGTTCTTGAGCAGAACTAGCTTTTGATGCCTAAGAAGTCGTATGACCAACATTTTGGTTCCTTCAAGACCAGAGCTAGAATTTTCATTTCCAATGACTAATGTTGCTGCTGTCAAATATTTTGAAACAAATTGGGGAATGTGTGCAAGTGTGTGTGGGTGTGCATACATCGTTCAGCCAGGTGCTAATACAATGGGAAACCCTTTCATGGTGAATGAAGACAGCATACCATAAACTAAATTCCCCACAACAATTATGACCAACAACCAGATGAGTACACTTTGGAACCTTCTTCAAGTGCACAATGCCAGGGGATATTGAGCCATCAGCTGGAATAATGAAGTATTCTAATTTTTCACTGCAAAAATGTAAATAAAGGGGTAAACAAGCATTTTTGATTGTATCATAACTAATTTCTTTAAAAACTAAATAATGAAGTTATTCCACATACACACACACACATTTAAAATTGGCAACAAATCAACAATAGGTATAAACGTTGAGATGGATAATACAGAAAATCATTTACCAACAACATTAACAATAGAAACAAATAAAAAGGAACATAAGACATCCACAATCTTGGCATTTGCTTCTCTAGAAAAGACATCTGTACTCTGTAAAACTAATGGCAGAATCCAAGGCCTTAGACTCTGATCAAATTAGCTTCAAACAAATTAGGAAAGCTTTAGATCAAGAAAAAAGTAGTCAAAATATCACAATAACAATTTTCCCGATACCCTTATGTAATCATCCATGAAAAGCAAAAAAAAAATACTCAACCATATCCATGCTTTGAGCTACAAATACAGACATATAAGAAATCATAATCAAAACAATTTAAAAACTTCAAATATTCTGATTCTGAAAGGGACATAAATGGTTGTGAGGAGAATGCAAGAGGAAAAAGTCATTAGAATCACCTCCATGTTGAATTCATGACCCACACTTGCAGTCTCCCACTCTCTCCAACAGAAACAAGTCGATTTGGTTGACAAACCAATATAGAATGCACATTGTCAACAGTTTCCAACGTTGTTACAACTGATACATAACCATGTTCTACTTGGACAATCTTCAAAATATTCTCAGAGCAGACTGATGTGCATGTTGTACAATGACAATCAATTTTTCCTTCCCTGGGATGGAATGATATTCAGTTATTCTATTTAACCTTAAAGTTATTCCATATAAATTGAAACTTGTAGAAAAAGTTAACCTGCAATTGGGGGTTTTTATGCTGCCTATCAAGACAATATACTGTCCATCAGGAGTCAACTGCACCCCAGATCTTTCCACCATAGCCTAGCAAAAAAGATATGATAGAATTTGATAGTGAGCAATTTATCTAACCAAAGGTTAGTATAAAATAAGGGAAGGGGTTGAAAAATGAACAAAGAAAAATAACTTACTTCTTGTATGAAGTTATATTTTGGATCTGGCAACAGTATTGGGCTGTGAGCCATGGCCGAAGGGCACCCAAAACTTGGTTTGCTGATAGCTACCTTGTAAGTAAACAGGGTCCTGTGCTGACCCATCAGAGGGCCACACAAGACACAAACATGGATTTCATCGTCTCTCGTGTTTAAAAATAATGATGAAACAGGCATCGGGTGCATGTAACATCCTACAAACTTAACACTGCTGCCCAGATTATTCTTGAGATCCTCGTTTTTCAGGAGTATTGGTTCTGAAATTAATTGAGCCTCCTTGGCACCAAAGAACTCATTTTCACAGGCAAATGGGGTTGGATTCTGAGTTGATGTTGAGTTTGGTTCCATAAAGTGGCTATGTTCATTTGGTTTGGGTGGTTCATCATTTGAATTGTTTACTTGAATGGTTGCTGAGGGAGGTAAAGTGCCTTTGGCAGCATATATTTCAGGAGTAACAAGTTTAAATTTGTCCCATTCAGTACACTCCATAGCTGAACAATTTTCTTCTATGGGAAAAGCATTTCGGAGCTTTCTTCTGGTGTATACTAAATTTGGTAACTGAGAGGACATGATCATTGTTTCAGCATTATCTGTTTTATTCACAACTTCATGTCCTGTTTCTGCAATAGTTTCCACGCTTTTTAAATGACATCTCTTTGTTTTCACACCTGAGCATGCATTGCTAACACCTGCATTGTGTTATAAAAATTGTCACAAATGGTAATGAGTAATGACTGGATCAGACTGAACAATAATTCAAGTAGTATGATAGGCCTTCTAATGTTGATTTGAGCCAAAGCAATTATTTTGGCTCAGCAAACAGCAAAGGGACCCTAGTTGTGGAGAGTATACTTTGGGGAGGAATAGGAAAGAGAGTAAGTAGGGCGCTGTGCTGGCAGAGGGGAAGATGGTTAGTAGAATTTTACTTTTGGTTATAGTGAGAGGGTGAGGTCCATGTGACGTATCAAAGAGTATATTGTTTGTTAGAATATTGTAATTATTATAATCATGTAGATATTCTAATTAGGATTGATTGTATTTGATTATAATTGATTTTGTATTTAGAACATCGTTATTATAAAATAATGTCTCTCGATTCTCTTGACTTCCACATGATATCCAGAGTCTGATGAGAGACAACCTAAATCTGTGATTACCCAACGGAACCACCGCTCAGTGGTGCAGTTTTTTTTTTCTTCTAAAACCCGTGTTTCATTTCCAGGTTTTCAATCCTTCTTTGTCCGGTGGCTGTCGATTGCTGTTTTCCGGCCACTGTCTTCACCAGCAACCTTTTTCCGGATTAACCTTTTTCCTGATGAGAGACAACCTTAATCCGTGATTACCCAATGGACCCACCACTCAGTGGTGCAGTTTTCTTTTTCTTCTAAAACCCGTATTTCATTTCCGGGTTTTCAATCCTTCTTTGTCCGGTGGCTGTCGATTGCTGTTTTACAGCCACAGTCTTCACCAGCAACCTTTTTCCGGATTAAGATTTGTGCCTTGACAATTTTAAGTATGTCAGGCTCACGCCTTTCAGAGTCTGACCTGACCCATTTTAGTCCCTAATTACAATGGCTATCTAAGCTTTAGAAATATTTTTATTGTGACAAATATTATTAACAAATTACCTCCAGTAAAATCCTGGGCAGATGAGAAGTCTTTTTGCACAGAATTTAACCCAACATGTGCTGGATTTTCTTTCAAATTTGAGGAAGCATCATTGCTTCTTTCAGAAATAACCTGATCCTTAGGAGACATGTCATCTAGAACAGAATCATGAATACACACATCACAATCCAGAGGTCTCTCTTTAGAGTGCAACCCTAAGGCATGGGATGGGGATGCTTCATTTGGCAAACCACTGCTAGGAAGCTGTTGAGAAGACATTTCTCCATTGAAACCAACATGATTAAAACCAACATGTGCTGAATTTTCTTTCAAATCAGAGGAAGCATAATTGCTTCTGCCAGAAATAACCAGATCCTTAGGAGACATGTCATCTAGGACAGAATCAGGAATACATACATTACAATCCTGAGGCCTGTAGTGCCACCCTGAGGCATGGGATTGGGATGCTCCATTTGGAAAACCACCACTAGCAAATTGTTGAGAAGACATTTCTTCATTGAAACCAACATGATTAAAACCAACATGTGCTGGATTTTCTTTAAAATCTGAGGAAGCGTCATTTGTTCTTTTAGAAATAACCTGATCCTTAGAAGACATGTCATCTAGAACAGAATCAGGAATACACACATCAAAATCCTGAGGCCTCTCTTTAGAGTGCAACCCTGAGATATGGGATGGGGATGCTCCATTTGGCAAACCACCACTAAGAAGCTGTTGGGAAGACATTTCTTCATTGAAACCAACATGATTAAAACCTACATGTGCTGGATTTTCTTTCAAATCCAAGAAAGCATCATTGCTTCTTTCAGAAATAACCTGATCTTTAGGAGACATGTCATCTAGAACAGAAGTAGGAATACATACATCACAATCCCGATGCCTGTCTTTAAAGTGCAACCCTGAGGCATGGGATGGGGATGCTCCATTTGGCAAACTACCACTAGGAAGCTGTTTAGAAGACATTTCTTCGTTGAAACTAGATCTACTAGCTTCCAGAATATCAGAAGATAAGATTTCCAGATTGGTTTTAAAATCATCAAAAGGACTATAGTCAAAACTGTCAGGAATGATAGACTTCATATGTTCAGAATTAGGAGTATTTGACTGTAGGTCTGTATTTGGCCCATTTATCTTTTCCCCTTGCTCTTCGTATGCAGCCTCCATCATTACTACATCTGCTGTATAAACATTTCCTATCAGACCCCAAGGATACATAAACACAGATAGAAACAAAGGGAAGATTTGAAGAGACGACATCAAATAATCAGAAAAAAAATCACATGGATAGGTATATATACCAGATGATGGTACATCCAAAATACATCCAACTTCACTTCGTTCTTCCTTGGAATTCACCTGAGAAGGCGACGTATCTGGAGTGCTAATGGTAAAGTCCTTATCAGTTGAAGCCTTCCTAAGTAAAGGTACTGCTTGAGGAAGCAGAAGTGACATCATTGACTTTGCCACATCCTGGCCAGCTGAACCAAAATCATTTCTAACAGAGCTTGGATTAGAATTAGATTTGGGCATTTCATGTTCTGCATTTAACAAATTTTCAACAGCAGTCTCACGTGCTGCCTCATTGTAAGCATTTGTATCCAGTTTACTTGGGGTTGGAGCAGAATCATAAGTATTTTCTGCAGGGCACTGGGGTATGTGATCTAGAATCAACACAAAAAAAGATAAGATAAAAGAGAATTATGAGAGAAACTAAAAATTAAAGGAGTGTTGTAGAACACTGAAATATTAATAAATATTCTTCAAAGCTTTTCACAAAATAATGTGTTATTTAGGAACTACATTAAAAAACATGACACCACCAAGAAACCTAGAATATTTTATCAACATTAGTGGAATCCACAAATGTCATATATTTGACATTTGACATTGTCACGAGACATTTCATGTCTTCATTCTGTAAAACACTCTTCTATTCAATGTTGCCAAAGCTATTGAGAATTGAGTACCAGTACTACCATACCTCCGATAGCTCAAATTATAAAGGTTCACAAGTAAATATGAATCAAAATTATGGAAAAATTAAATGAAAAATTATGTACAACATCTAGGTCAAAAAAGTCTTTCAAGCCATCAATAAACGAGAAAGAGATTGCAGCTGCTGAAAATGAAAATTATCAAAAATTGAAAGTAAACAGTACAAACAAAATAAAAGTACCATGCACAAAATCCAGGGTATCAGGAGCACCAAGATGAATGTCAATACAGCCAACGGACTCCTTGTCACATGACTGCATCAGTTTCTTGTCTTCTGATATCACCAACAAACTAGTAGATACCTTCAACTCCACATCATGTGACCTATGAAGCTGCAAGAAGTTAAGAGAGAGCATTTCTTCTATAACAAAGTAGACATAAAATTTTGATTGAAACGAAATTTTTCAGATTTTAACTGAAATATCAAATATCTCAAGAAGCATAAGATAAAATAAATGACTTAAGTTTTTTGCACTTTTCATTTTGGTTTATCAAGATCATAAATTAAAAACATGTTTCTAATGAAAATCATTCAATAGAATACACTTTGTGAAGCAACATGTTTCCAATGAATAATGTCCACTTGAATATTATAAGTTTAAAGGTAGGCTCACAGGTTCTTCTGTGGACAGTTTTTCAGTTAGTTCTGAAGCTTTGCAATTTGCAGAATAGAGAAGCCCTGTTTGCCTCTTCAAAGGTACAGCTACATCTTTTCTATCAGCAGAGATGTCAATAGGGTTCAATGGTAACTCATTTTCAGATGACATGCAACTTTTGCCAATGGGGGACATTATTTGCAATGGGGCTGACATGCCTATTTGATTGTTAACCCAATTCATTTCTTCTGAACCATATTGGGTTGCAGAACTCCACTGACCAAATTTCTTCTTATTCTTCGCATTTGAAGGTCTGCTACATGTGAGTTCAAGAGACTGAGGTCTAGCTCGTAGATTAATTTTTTTATTTTTAAGTTCACATCTGCTTCTCTTCCTTGTAACACGTGGTTTTCCAAGGCAAAGTAGTAAATCAGGATATGCACTTAGATTTGGTAGGCAACCATCATGGTCTGTTCCAGTAACCTCATCACAGATATTGGGGGGCTCTAAGCACCGATCTTCTATTCCATTTATACCTGCCACCAGTTCCCGGAGCAACCGCTGGATTAACGGATTTTTGAACCCAAAAAGCTGCATATGATGAAAATAGAAGAAACCATATTATGCACAATTAATTAACTACTACTATAGAAGGGATTAAAATCAATATAGTTCAATGGATGACTAATTGTGTAATAATGTACAGGAGAAGAAAAAGAAAATGGAAAATTATGAGATTGATGATCACAGACTACAATGGTTGCAAAATGCAGGTACCTAGAATAAAATTCCACAAGTTCAGATCTCCTTAAAAAGAAGAAAGTTTAATGAAAGAGAGAAAATAAGGGCTACAAGTAGAGAGAAGAACAAGTTATCCCAACAAACAAAAACAATAAAAAGAAACAGCAAGCATAACTGAAGTCATTAGTGAAATAAAATTTCCCAACCTCACACCATCCTCTCTTTTATTGAATAAGTTGTTTCTTTTAAAGAGAAACAATGAAATCTTTGTTGTATGAATCTATTGTCAGAATTGTTGAGTATTGACAAAGGAAAATAAAATGAGAAACAGAAAGCATATCTGAATGAAATATCATATGTATAAAATAGAAAATATATTAGAAAGGCATAAAAGAGAAATTTCAACATGCCACCAGAACTCCTTATGCACCAAAGAATTGTCTTTATTTCATTTTAAGTTTTTAACTAGATATTTAAGAAAAAACATAAAGATTACAGCACAAGTGCACAACCACAATCAGATTAGATGTGCTTAAATTAGTTTGATAAAGATAAGGCTGAGTCTAGTTTGGAAGGATTTCTGCATATTTCAACAAACTAAGAAAAATAAAAGAAAGATATCAAAAAATGAATTTATCAACACCAATTTCTACCTCCAAGCCATCCATCTTAGACAAAAGTCTCTTCCCGTGCCAAATCTTCAGGCAGGAGCTACCTTTCTTCTGAAATTCTTCCCATGCTTGATCTGGAGTTTTCCCAGAAGACGAACTCCCATCATCAGAAGAAATCTACATAGTAAACTCAAAAGTAAAATGTAAACCTTCAGTATATGGAATCAAAAAACAAACACACATAAAGCAAATGGAAGCCTGAATACGAACCGAAAATCTTGGGCCATTGACACCTTCATGAATTTCCATCTTATAAGTGGTCCCATTATGAGATCTAATAGCTTGATAACCAACTGGATACGGATACCGGTCTTTTCCCTACAAAGTAGTCATTGTCAACAACACACTACATTAGTTGGCAGAGGAAAACAAATCAAGACAAGAAGTGTTGAGCAGAAAAAATAATGCACAAATGCTATTTCCCATGAAATGATATTTCTACACTTGTGTGTTGTCTTTTTTTATCCCCCCCCCCCCCCCCCCCCCCCTCCCCCCTTAAGTGCACCACACAACCTCCACCACTGTTTTTGATCATTCAAATCTCCCACTTGGAAAGGAACAGGCATCCATATGATGCAAAGGTCATCATGGTGAGTGAATCCTCAAATTTTTAGTCTGTGACTTTAAAGTCAATAACTAAATTAATTGATGCTTATAGATTCAAGGACTAATTTGTAGGTTTACTTTATCTTGGCTTATGACTCAACAACCTCCACAACGATACAAGAAAAAAAAAACAGTTTGACGACACATAAAAGGAGTGATCCTTTTCCCACACTCTAGGCCATTCTCTCAAATAGATTCTTCACCTGCCACTTATCCTCAAAAATCAAAATTCAATCCAAAAACAGAAATTGCAAATGGAGAATAAAACAAATAATTATACTTTTACAAAAACACTTCCACAGTAGGGCAATGCAATTTTAAGAGAAAAATTCATAAATACTTCATCAAAAGCTGCTATTATATTAAAAATCAAAATTAAAATAGAAAACAAAACGCATGGAATGGTTAACCAAGGGAAGGGAATGGCATCAAACCCTAGAGGCGGTCCAGTACTTCTTGTCCCAGGGTCCGTTGTAGAGGGAACCGATCGAGATAATTTCGAGACCATTGCTTCTATCTTCTGCATCTGCTTGTACGGGTTTCAATGCAGTTCTAGTCTTCACCATTGAAACGACATGAGTGAGAAAAGTTCTAGAGAGTGTGTGTAAAACAGTAAAAGAAAGAAAGAGTAGATGGCGGGAAAGGTCTTTTCGGGGTTTTAATTACGTTCCCCTCCATTGGTTCCCTCTATTAAAGAAAACCAATGCTATGGTATCCAAAAGTCAATAACTTAAAAAAACAAGCGCCGTTGCCGGGGATCGAACCCGGGTCACCCGCGTGACAGGCGGGAATACTTACCACTATACTACAACGACCTTTGATGCCTGCTTTTGGGTGAGTTTATACTATTACTTGTTATTGTTGGCCCGTTTGGATGATTTTATTTTGTATTTTTCTCTTTTAATTATAAAACTGTTATTATGCTTTTATTTTAAATTTTTTGTAAAGAAAATACTGAAAATAATTTTTATTTTATTTTTTGGATATAATTTTTTAAAAACAAAAAACATAATAACAGTTTTGAAATTAAAACTGAAAATAAAAACATAAAACACTTTTATAATCTAAACTGACCTTAAATTTTATGCTGTTTTCCTGTTAGAAAATTATTTTACAATATAGTAAATTAGTGTATGCCTTTGCATATGTTAAGAATGATTTGCCATTTAAATAAAAGAATTATTTTATCTTAATTTTATATTTTAAGTTCGAGTCATGCTAAAATATAACTACATGGAAATTTAGGTGGGAAAACTTTACCACCTCTCAACTTGAGAATGTGATAAATTATACTCAAATTGTCAACGTAGCTTGCTCCAGTCACTAGTGGAAAATAAGCCTTTTACATTGGGGCTTTTACACAGGTTGTAATGTGACCAGTGTAAAAAATAAGGCGGTGGCAATTTTGTAAATAATATATAACTTTACACCGGTTGGTAAGTAGGACCAGTAAAAAAAATATAATTTATACCGGTCTAACATTTGGACCGGTAAAAAATAACAAAGTTTGTACCAGACTAATATTTGGACTGATGAGAAATAACAAAATTTATACCGGTCTTCCAGGTGAGAAAACCTTTTATTTCACTTCCTCTTTCTCCCCTCTTGAAAGCCCTAGCCTCATCCTCTCAAAGCTCTTCGTGTCCGCCTCCGCCTCTGCCTCCCCCTCCCCCTCGAAGCCATCGTCTCCTTCTCCTTCAAAACCATCGTGTCCCTCTTCTCCCTCGAAGGCCCTGTCTCCCTCTCCCTCAAAGCCTCCGTCTTTCTCTTCTCCCTCAAAGCCCTTGTCTTTCTCTTCTCCATGACGACCCTGCTTCCTGGCCCGACCTCCCCCTCTCCTTACATCGGCCAAACCCTACTCCCTCAATTGTCCACTCTCCACTCTGTCTTTCTCCGCTGCCTCTACTCCTCTACTACCTCTGATGTCCACATTGCCGCCCTCGCCCAATTGAGCTTCTGATTGAACTTGCTGGCACTAAGCCACGGTTTCTCCGTTCGCAGATTATGGATGTGGTTGGGGCCATGCTGCAGGTCGCGGAGGCGGAAGCTTTGGAGGAAGGGACCAGGCACTTGGCGATTGAGTTTGTAGTGACTCTTACAGATGCAAGGGAGTGTGCTTTTTATTGTGGTTTTGGATATTAAATTAAATTTTTATTTATTAGTAGTTTCTGGTTCAACCATCGTCCTACGGTGCCATTCAATATCAAGATTTTCACTTCATAATATTTATGGAATGTTTGATAGGTTCAACCTTATTTCACGAAGTTCATGGTTGCAGCATTAGAGGTTCTCACAAGTTGTTGCTGCTCAACAGAGGTAGGTTGCCCTAATTGTGTTCAGGTATGAAGTGAGAGAACATACTTATTATTCTGAATATAGTTGTTCATACTTCTTCTTGCTGGACATGTTATACTTTTTATTTTTTTCAGTCGTGCTACCCGTCCTGATTTACAGCAATGGACAGAGATGGCAGAGAGTTATGATAATCTTACTGAATCTGTTAGTACCATATGTTTGGTTTGCAATGCTCTTTCTGAATTTATCATAATATATTGTGCTTGAGAATCTGAATGAGAATGTTTTGAAATTTACAGGTGAGGATTGCTATGGTGGGAAAGTATGTTGGTCTAACAGATTCATATTTATCTGTTGTAAAGGTGTGATTATCGTCCATCTAATGTTTATCACTAGAATAGTAGGATGCTTGTATATTTTATGAACATTTTGAGAAATGATTGGTATATTTACTATGTTGCAATCAACTTGGTTTTGAAGGAGATGAATCTATGTACAACTTGATAATGGCATTGAATTTTTTCTTTATTATTTCTGCTTTAAGTCTGGTTCTTTCCATAAATTTGTTATTTCACTAGCAAGCATATGTATTTAATTTCATTCTATATTTTCAAAAATGCTTTCTATTGGTTTATTCTTACTTTGTTGTCTTGTATAATCTGAAGTGTAAGTAACAATATGGAGCATCAACTCACTTGGTTGTAGGGTGGTGGTTTTTTTAACAAATGAAATTTAGGTTTTTTAGCCCATGTGCTATAAGTGAAAGAAATTCAATTCAAGTGATTGACTTGCTTCTATTATATCATTGAAATGCAGTGAATAATCCTATTATTTATTTATTTTTAACACCTGATTGTTTACAGGCCCTTCTTCATGCTTGTGTTGCACGTTCTTTAAAGCCATCAATTAACTGGATTGCAGCTTCTGACCTTGAAGATGACAGTCAGAGTTATGACATCCCTCCTCCCAAGGGTGAGAGCCTGGAAATGTGTTCACAGAGAGCTGTTGTGTATTTTAAAGATTTTGTAAGGGTGTTAATTTTCTTATACCTTAATGTCAAAGTTTTATATGGGATAGTATTACATTGATATCTTGGTTGGCTGAGAGTTGATGTTGAAAACTATACATTGTAGATTGAACCCTAACTTAAATCTGGAAAGCACGTGATGGTTGCTGCTCATGGGAACTCATTGAGGTCTATTATAATGTATCTTGACAGATTAACGTCTCAAGAGGTAGAATCCTGCAGTTCTTATGAGTAACACCATAACAATTTTAAGTAAATTTTGTTTCGGTATTAATTAAAATTTGATTAGGATTATTCTTTACTTTGTCAACAATCAGGTTACTGATTTAGAATTATTGACTGGGATACCATTGCTTTATATATATAAAGAGGGAAAGTTTATCAGCAGAGGAAGTCCTGTGGGCTCTACAGAAGCTGTGTTTATGCCTATACTCAGGTATGATCCATCAGCCTGATATTTGTCATTTTATTGGTGAGTTGAAATTAACACAGGTCTTAGCACTTCTAAAATTGACTAAGGAAAAATGTTATGTGAGGCAAGGGTTAGGGGTATTTATAGTACAGGTCATGTGTCATTGCTTTTGGTCTCTATATTTCCTTATTGGCTAACACTGATCTGTATTTATGATCACTGAGAAGATTTTGTAATTTTTATTTTTGTTATTATTATTTCATTTAAGATTTGGATGCTATATCTATCTAATATGATAACATTGGAGATTTGATCCTCCACTAGGCTTCCCATTTTCCTTCACGACATATAGGTGCTTGCACCATACCTAGACCTGGTCACTCTATTTTATTGATGTTTTTTGTTTAAGAACTGGCAATTGTCTCTGTATAATTAAAGTAGTTTTGAGTTTAAGTCATGAATCAATTTCACAACAAATAAAGACATACCCTGAAAATTCTGTGGGACAAACGTGACAGACATAACTGTATAAATGCATAACAGGATTGCATATTTCTTAAATGTATGTGAAAACTAGTCTATGTATATAATTAGAATAGAGTTTTATCTCTTCTTATTTGATAGTCATCCCATTGTGTTTTTATCTATCTTTTTATTCATCTTGTGGAACCTATATTTGATAGTAGCCATGTTGCATGCTGTGATTTGTATCTGCAGAGTTTAGCCATTTATAGACAGTGATTTGTATTTGCATGCTATTCAATACTCAGTGATGATTTATATTTTTGATGTCCATGTTAGATGTGGAATCCTGAAAGAAGATATAGTGGCCAGAGTTCATTGGATTATATAGTGTAATTGTGTTACAGAGTGTTTTGTTGCTCTTGATTCATTGTATTGAAATGAGAATTTGCAAATTAGATATAAGTTCAATTGCATAGCCTGTGTCTACCACTTTCATATTTATTAGATGGATGCACATTATAGTTTGTTTCTTTATTCTGTACTAAGTTCTTTATAGTTTGTTTCACTTTCAATCTGAAACAGATTTTTAATTATGTTTGGAAATTGAATTAGAATATGTTATTGTCATTTCCTTTGTATTTCTGAATTCTGTATTTTCCTTTGTATTTTTTTTGTATTATTTTGTAATTTGACAATTTTTAATAAAAATTATATGATTAGAGCTTTCTATTTGGAATGAGGACATTTATTGTAGCATTACGATTTGGTAGTAGAATAAAGGGAAGGGAATTACAAAATATAAAAAAATAGCGATAAAAAATAATTTTTTTTACACTGGTTGTAGTAACTAATCGGTGTTAAAAGTCAATTTTTTGTACCGGTTGTTACAAGTAGGACCGGTGTGAAATATAATATTTACACCAGTTGTTACTTACATGACCGGTGTGAAATATAATATTTTACACCGGTCTCAATCCAAGGCCCGGTGTAAAATCTATTTTTCTCACCGGTTCCAAAACCGGTGTAAAAAGTCCTTATTTTTCTCACCGGCTTCATCCACACCGGTCCTACAACCGGTGTAAAAAGCTAAAAAGGACCGGTGTAAAAAGTCTTTTTTCCACCAGTGAGTGACTCCATGCCTTTATATAGAATATAGATCATATGTTATGTATATATATATATATATATATATATATATATATATAATATTACATACAATATATTATATTTTGTGACTATATATTTATACCTAACCAATTTAATTGAAATATTAATCATATTATAATAATCTAATATATATCTTAACAATATATATAATGTATAATCCACTAAAAATATTTATATTGTAGAATGGTAAAAACATTAAGTAAAAATATATTTCTTTTGGTTCTATTTATAAACCAATTCGAACAAAAACATGTGTATTATGAAAACATTTTAATACATTAAGTTTCATTAAGAAAAAGACACTATAATATTATAATTTTATCTTTGTTTAACTTTAAATTTTACTTTAATGTTAATATTTTTAAATAATAGTCAATATGAGAAAAAATACCAGATACTTTTAAATTGGTAAATTTTATTTATAAATAAAACCACTAAAACAGTTATTACTTTGTATTATAAATAGGACTAAAGCAAAATTTATAATAATTTAAAAATATAACAATAGGTATAAAAATAAGGAATAATTTATAATCTAAATATATATACAAAACATGTGATTAATCGGGTGTTTGGTTTGCAGTTAGGAAAACAGAGTTGAGTTGAAGTGAAAAATTTAAAGATTGATATTAATTCTTCACGTCGTTCGAGACAATCAAAACTCCGTTGACCCGTAGGATCAAAAACCTTCTACTAGTCAACAGAGGTTTTCTCCGTTTGAAAGAGTTGCCAAACCTCCTCTATGTCACTATAGCGAGCACTTAACTATAGTGACATATGGGTAATATTTATATTTGTTTAGATAACATAATAATAATAATATAATATTATAGTTAAGCAATATAATATAATTCTACTTTTGGCTTCTTATCTTGAACAATGTTGTTTAGGTTAGACAAGCTCACAATATACACTATAATATATATTTATTTTTACAATATATAACATAGTATATCTTATATATCTCATTTTTACCTGTACGAAAAAAAATATTGTTATTAATTTCCACCCTCTTCAATTTCTAAATAACTTCATTACAATTCCCAATAAAAAAAATTATACTTTGATTTCTCATATTGTATTATTTTCCACAGATTAGACAGACTTTACTATTGATTTCTTATTGTAAAACTCTACACGTTAGACAAACTCATAACATACAATACAATATATTTGCTATTACAATATATAATATAACTATTTATTTAATATATACAATTTTTCACATGATAAGAAATAAAAAAAGGAAATTTTTTTCTTGAAAACATCATAAATGCCCTCCCACACCTTGATTTCTATCTACTCCCCTCATAGTTTTCAATAATAATAATAAAGTTTACTTTTATTTTCTTATTTTGTGTAAAATTCCACAAATTAGACTACTCATAATATAATAATAATTTCTATTTTAGAACATTTAAAACTTATTTGTTTAGTTACAGCTTCAAAGTATGTTAAATATGTTTAAAAAATTGTTCTTTTCTAATTTTTCATAATGTATTTTAAAGAAATAAAAAATATAAGAATAAAGAAGAATATAATAATTATAAGATAACATCAAAACTTTCTTTTTTCTTTCTCACTCATGTTCTTGTTGTTATTATTATAGCTCATATTCTTATAGTTGATTAAATTTTCAAATCTTAAAATTATTTTTATAAAAATGAAAAAAGACATTATATTTAAATAATATAATTTTAATTATTTGTATTAATTAAATTATATTACTGAATTTAAATACATAATATATAAATATGAATTTTTATAATTAGTTAAACTTATAAATCACACACGTTGTGGTTGATAGATATTATAAATTATTAATACAGCCTATATTATAAATCCTCGGCAATGCAGCAATCTAACGATAAATGTTTAATTCGTAATTTTAACATATATAAGTTTTTGTTGTCTTGTGTCACACTTACGGCTTTTTTAATTCATGTGTGATTTTATTTTGTCAGATTTGAAATGCTTGTTCTTTATTTCAAAAGTAAATATTTTACTTAGTCATTCACATTGAACCATAGACCCTTCATGTATTAAAAATTACCATATGGTCCTTTAAATATTCAATTTGTTAGGTTGATAGGTCCTTAAATGTTATCTTCATGACACAACTATAAAATTGAGTTTGTGTGTCACTTAACTTGACACATATTCCACCTTTAGGATTGTAACCTAAACATTAAAATACTCTCGTGTCACTTAATATATGAGAGACCTATTAAGTCAAATCTTTAACTTCATCTTTCTCATCACCACCACCACTCCACCCATTTCCCCACCACATACAACTACCACTGTCATCACCACCCTCACTCACCCACAACCACCACCGACACTTCTTTCCCGCACCACATAATATAATTTAATGCAAAAAAAAGGTATTGCATGTTAGGTCCAACCATCTTCTCATTCATCATTCTCATTTGGGTAACTCCATCAACTCTTATCTCTAAAAGAAAAAACTAATAACAAAAATAAACCTCATAACTTTAATGAACAAAATAATCTTAGCAGTTGAGAAAACAAACTTATTGTTAGCTTCACACTTTCGAAAATAAATTAAAATTACAAAAATATAAGAATCTAAACTTTGTCAAACCTTGTTTTTAATCAAGCCAAAAAACCCAAACTTTGTGAAACCCCACTTCAATTAAGGTAAAAAATTGAAACCTCGGAACCTAGTTCTAAAAAAAGGGTGAGGAAGAAAACTAACCATTAAGAAGAATGGAGAGAACAAAGTGTGTTTATCCAGCCAATCCATGATATTTCATAGGACAGAATCAGGTTGATCACATAACAAATAACATAAACTGTGCTTGTAGAAATAGTTGGGGAAAATGGTTGGTATTGGTGGTAAGAGGGTTAAGGGTAATCATAAACCGACTCAATCCAACGTAAATTATAAAACCAATCCAAAAAAAATGATATCTAAATAAATCAAAAAATGAACTAACCAAAAACCATAAAAACTGAATTTTTTATCGGATTGAGTTTTGGATCTATACACTCGAACCTACCTAATTCAACCTGAATTAAACTTTTATTTATTAAATACATATTCAATCACTACAAAAAAGTTAGACAATATTTTTTACAATTTCAACATGAAAAATATATTATTTTTTAACATACCCTATTTGAACTTGAGCATAACCAAGCAAAAATTAGATTTGTTTGGCTAACAAATAGAATAAATTATTTTAAAATTGTTTTTCCTCTGTATATAAAAAAAAGTACTATAATTTAAACCTAACACCTGGTAGGTTGAAACCCCACGCGTGCCATCATTTGTTGGACCAAAGACTGAGTCTGGTGCAATTGTGTACTTCACAATTTAATTTCCAGATCCTAGTTGTACAATGTATACTCCAAATTATAGATTTGTGAGTCTTTCTCCACAAGCTCCTTCATCAAGTTGGAGATGAAATGAACATAATTTAGAGCTATAATGACACCCACTGTTAAGAAGACCTTCCAATGAACTCTTTCCTAAGTTGCCTCAATTTGAAGACGTGACCTTTCTTGTTAATGCCTATGATAAACCTTTATGCAAATGTAGTTGTCAGAGGCCGAATCGTGCTATTAAACCTTTTCTCCACCTCACCATCAATCTATAAGGTGGTATATGCTCTCGAGAAAATAAACCCATCCTACAAGCACCAACAAGTTTAAATGCCTTACCATAATATTGATTAAAACACAATATTAATCTAATGAGTGAGGTTTAATTTTAAATGTACAATTGTTATTCTTCTTTGAACTCTTCATAATATCATATGTAGTAGAAGTCTTGTCTAGTTGTCGCGACTGGGATCGTGACGGGACGGCCGACCCTTAAAAAAAATGAGGGTTTTTCGAAATCCTTTCGAAAAGAAAATAGCGAGTCGCCACCAATATTTTTTAAAGGTAAAATACTGGGAAAACCTATTTCAAAACACTGGTTATGAAAATGAAATTTTAAGTTCGGGAGTCGAATTACAGGTGAGGAAGGTATTAACACCTCACAACTGTCCCTTATAAAACGGTTACCTCAAATTGATAGCGCGCACTTCAAAATAGCCCAGAAATTATTTTTAACTTCTTTTAGGAAAAGAAACACACAAAACGACAAAGCAGACCGAACAGTGACAGTAAGAAATTTGACCAAACCATGACAGTAAGAAAGAAGAAAACAGTAACGATAGAAGACTAAATAATGACACTAAGAAAAAGAAACAAATAATGACAGTAGAAGATTAAAACAATAACAGTAAGAAATGACAAAGTAATGACAATAAGAAACTCGACAAAACAACAACTATAAGAAAAAGTAAAACAGTGTGAAAGTAAAGGTTAACAGGACGTCTCATCCAAATTAACCTTAATTTGTACATAAATTTAAAGATTAAAATAAAATTAATGAGATAAAAAAAGTAAAGTTGATAAAAAATATTTTTTAATAAAAGTATTAAAAACATGAGATTAACAAGATGTCGCGTCTAAATTAACCTCATTTTAAAGAAAATAATATTCTAATAAAATATTAAAATATGAGATTAACAAGACGTCACGTCTAAATTAACCTTATTTTAAATAAAATATTATTTTAAATAAAAATATTAAAACATGAGATTAACAAGACGTCGCGTCTAAATTAACCTCCCTATGACAATAAAATTTAAAAATATTGACTATATAAAATTAATCAAAGTAATAGCAGAGACATAGAAATTAATAACTAGAAAGTGGGCCCGACAGGAATTGATTCCCGCTCCTACGTATTCTTAAAAGTATTGAGAAATCAGGGTTACGTAGTTCTTTTGTATTAATTTTGAAAGAAAAATATTTAAATTGTTTTTGATTATTTTGATTTTTAATAATGAAAGAAATTTATGGGAAGAAAAAGAAAAAAAATACAAGGCGAAGAAGATCGCACGTGCATAATCCTTCGAAATCTCATAACAGCGATGTAAGCAAAAGTAATTTTGCACGACATCACTTATAAGATTTTGATTTAGTATAAAAGATTATTTTATTTTTATAAAAGGAATGTTTAGATTTTAATGTATTATTTTTTAAAACTCATCATAAAAAAGAAAACTATTTACTTTATTTTAGAGAAAGATATTTTTTTTAAAAGTTATTATTTTTGGATTTAGCACAAAGAATTTATTATGTTTAAAAAAGGATATTTAACTTGTAATATTTTCTTTATTTATCACAATTGAAAGATATTTATTTACTTTATTGTTCATGAAAGGAAATTATATTTTTTGGTTTTATTCTCTATTTCTATAAAGAAAATGATATATATTTTATTTTAACAAAATTTATTTATTATTTTTATCTTATTATTATTACTTTTTCAGAAAGAATATGTTTAAATATTTTTCAAAAAAACATTTATTTTTGTATAAACTATTTATTATTATTAAAAAAAATAAACCTTATGACATTGGGCCTCAGAAAAAACTGAAGCCCAGAACTTAAAATAAAAAAACAGCATGAATAACAAAAAAAAGGAATGGGAATGGGAATGGGCCTCACTATCTGAGGCCCATGAAACAAGAACCCTAAAGGCAAAAATTAAAAAAAGAAGAGGAGGGGAAAGAAAAGGAGGGGGCGGCAGTAGAGGAAAAGAGAGAGGGGGAAAGGAAGAGAGAAAAGAGAGCGGAGGAGAGAGAGTGAGAGAGATCGACCGAGAGAGGGGCGGCCAGTGGGAGCTGTGGAGGTCGAGAAGGGGTGGTCGACAATTGAGAAAGGAAGGACCAGCGAGAGAGGTAAGTGAGAGAGAGTGACAGAGATCGGAGGGAGGAGAAGAGACCGGAGAGGGAGGAGCTTGGTGGCGTTGTGCCGGTCGGCGTTGGAAGATGGTGGCCGGCGTGGGGTGGTGACGAAAAAAGAGAGGGAGGAGAGAGTGTGAGAAATCGGAGAGTGGGAAGGGAGAGGGAGAGGAGGTGGTTTCAGTGGCTCTTCCTTTTTTCTTCTCTTTTCTTTGCTTCTGTTGGGTTCTTAGTGGGTAGGTATATTTTTTTTGTTTTCTGGGTTTATGATTGATAGTTGTTGTTGCTGTTGGCTTGAGGTAAAATGGTGGTCCAGTTGGTTTTGGTTTCTCTGTTTTTTATGTTAGTGAAGAGGATTGATAAGATGATGATGAGAGTAGTGTGTGGTCCCTTAGGTTATGGAGAAGATGAAGGTGAGATGAAGCTGGTGGAAAGGTGGGAGACAGATTCCGGATTCCGAATGGAATTTCTGGAATGGGGAAAAATTATTATTATTTTTATTATTTTTAAAAAAGTGATGTTCACAGTTGCCCCTCTTTACTTTCTTTTCATGATAATATGAATGGTTCATTCATATCGAGGAAAGGAAGTAAAGACGTGAACATCCTTTCTTTTAAGATGATCTTGACATCAACAACTTCAAAGAGGTGACAGTTTTGACAAAAAGAAGATTTAAACAATGCCAGCTTTGGCCATCTAAAAACTTAAAAGTTCCAATCTTGTCGATGAGAGGTTGAAAAGGCCAATCTTTTACGACAAAAGCTTAAAGAGGGTGCCAACTTCAGCAACGAGAAAACATAAGAGGGCTAATCATTGGTGATGAAAGAAATTTAAAATTGCCCATCCTAGGTGATGAAAGAAATTTAAAAGTGCCCATCCTAGGCGATGAAAGGAATTTGAAAGTGCCCATCTTAGGCGATGAAAGAAATTTGAAGTGCCCATCCTGGGCGATGAAAGAAATTTGAAGTGCCCATCCTGGGCAATGAAAGAAATTTGAAGTGCCCATCCTGGGCGATGAAAGAAATTTGAAGTGCCCATCTTAGGCAATGAAAGAAAATTGAAAGTGCCCATCCTAGGCGATGAAAGAAATTGAAAGTGCCCATCCTAGGCGATGAAAGAAGGCTTTGAGAAGTGCCAGTTTTGGTGATTAAGGAAGAAACTTTGAGAAGTGCCAGCTTTGGAAATTGAGGAAGAGTCTTTAAGAAGTGCCAGCTTGGGCGAATAAGGAGAAGACTTTGAGAATATCCTACTTTGGTGATTAAGGAGGAAAAGTCTTGTGAAGTTCCAACTTTGGCGATCGTGATCCTACTGGGGAAAAGAACTTGATCGAGTTGTCGAGACTCAACATGACTGTTTGTTGCAATAACCTGTAGAAAAGAGTTAGTAGTACAAAGTAAAACAAATAAGAATCTGAGGAGACTTCCCACAGAACCATGATCCCTACAGACTTGAGGCGACTCATGACTAAACAGAATGAATGAGGAAATTCTAGCTTCAAAGAACGTATCTGGGCTCAGTCTTCATAATGATTGCCCAAGGTGAGATCGAGCAATAGGAGCATCTTGCCCCCCATAACTTTAAATAATTATTTTTTCATTTTATTTGATAAAGGAAAATACACGTCTTATCATATCCATGAAATTCACAATATAAACACGTATCGAAAAGGGTGAAATTTATTCACAAGTTGAGTAGGTACAGAGAGAGAAGTAGGGAAAACAAAAGAAATCTAATACACAGGTTGATAATAGATGAAATAGGGAAAGCTTGCTGATCTTCTAGTGAACCTCTGAGGATAACGCGCATCTTAAACCCCATATCATGACTTCAAGCTCACCCCCCGACTCTGCTTCTGAGAAAGCGATTTAGTCATGATCTATGTGCCCCAGTTTGGACTTGCACTTTTTGCATGGGAAGTCTTAGTCATACTGTCAGGATTTTGACCCTAATTTTTGCTTGAGCCGCCTTTTCAGGTTTTCGACTCACCGGGTCGCTCTAACTTTTGCCTAGGCCGCCTTTTCAGGTTTTCAGCCTAACGAGCATCTTTTTTACTTTTCTTTTCATTTTCTTTTTGTTTTGATATTCTTTTTCTAGGAAAAGTATTTCTTGACCGCATTTGCATTTATGGGCATCGGTAAGTCCTTACCGTCCATGGTCGTGAGTATCAAGGCTCCCCCCAGAAAAGGCTTTCTTTACAACATACGGACCTTCATAGTTAGGTGTCCATTTGCCTCGATTGTCTTTTCGAATTGGCAAAATTTTCTTGAGAACCAGGTCCCCTTCTTGGAATTGTCGAGGTTGTACTTTCTTTTCAAACGCTCGTTTCATACGCCTCTGATACAACTGACCGTGGCAGAGGGCATTTAGTCTCTTCCCATCTATCAGGTTTAATTGGTCATATCGAGCTTGGACCCATTCATCCTCTTCTAGTTTCGCCTCCATTATCATCCTAAGGGATGGAATCTCTGCCTCAAAAGGTACAACTGCTTCCATACCATACACTAGAGAGAATGGAGTTGCCCCTGTCGAAGTCCTGACTGAGGTACGATACCCGTGTAAAGTAAAAGGGAGCATGTCGCTCCAATCTTTGTAAGTTACGACCATCTTCTGTATGATCTTCTTAATGTTCTTGTTGGCTGCCTCAACCGCCCCATTCATCTTCGGACGATAAGGAGAGGAATTGTGATGACGAATCTTAAAGCTTTCACACAGTTCTTTCATCATTTTATTGTTCAAATTCGTGCCATTGTCAGTAATGATCTGATTTGGCAAGCCATACCGACATATCAATTCTCGCTTGACAAATTTGACCACAACGTTCCTTGTTACATTGGCGTATGAAGCTGCCTCCACCCACTTGGTGAAATAATCAATGGCAACTAAGATAAAACGATGACCGTTTGAGGATTTTGGTTCAATGGGTCCAATAACATCCATGCCCCACATTGAGAAGGGCCACGGTGCTGATAAAACATTCAGGGATGATGGGGGTGCGTGAAGGTGATCAGCGTATATCTGACACTTGTGACACTTTTGGATATAAGTGAAACAGTCGGCTTCCATGATTATCCAATAGTATCCAGCCCTCAAGATCTTTCTTGCCATGGCATGCCCATTGGTATAAGTTCTAAAGGATCCTTCATGAATATCTTCCATGATCTTGTTTGCTTCAATAATATCGACGCAACGAAGGAGGATAAAGTCATGATTTCTCTTGTAAAACACATCACCATTCAAGAAGAAACCCATTGCAAGTCGTCTCAAGGTCCTTTTGTCATTCTCTATGGCACCCTCAGGGTATTCTTGACTCTGGATATATCTCTTGATATCATAGTACTATGGCTTCCCATCTGACTCTTCTTCTATTACTTGGTATTATGCAGGCTTATCGCGTCTTTTATCTCAATAAGGGGTATATCACAGTCATTGCTTAATTTAAACATTGATGCAAGGGTGGCCAAAGCGTCAGCCATTTGATTGTCATCCCGGGAGACATGGTGAAAAAAGATATCATCAAATTCCTTGATTAGCTCCTTGATATGAGTTTGATAAAGAACCAACTTGCTGTCCCTAGTTTCCCATTCTCCTTTTAGTTGGTGAATGACCAAGGCGGAATCTCCATAGACTTCTAACTTCTTCACTTTTGCATCTAATGCTGCTAGGATCCCCAGAGAGCATGCCTCATATTCGACGATGTTATTAGTACAATCAAAACAAAGTCTGGCACAGACAGGGATAAATTCTTTATTTGGTGAAATTAGGATAGCCCCAATCCCATGCCCTAGTGCATTAGAAGCTCCATCAAATCTCAAAATCCATTTGTCTTTCTGGGTGTCTTCTTCATTAAACAATGCCAAGATATTCTCATCCGGGAACTCAAAGTGCATGGGTTGGTAGTCACTTACGGGTTGATGGGCTAAGTAGTCCGCTAGAGCGCTCCCTTTTATGGCTTTCTGAGTGAAATAAATTATGTCATATTCAGTTAATAGAACCTGCCATCGGGCGATTCTTCCGAGTAAGGCAAGTTTTTCAAAGATATACTTGACAGGGTCCATTTTGGAAACTAGCCAAGTAGTGTGACTTAGCATATATTGCCTTAAACGTCGGGCTGCCCATGCTAATACGCAACAAGTTCTCTCTAGAGCCGAATACCTCATTTCACAGTCACTGAACTTCTTGCTCAAGTAGTAAATGGCATGTTCTTTCTTCCCAGTCTCATCATGTTGCCCCAATACACAACCCATAGATTCATCCAACACTGTCAGATACAAGATCAGTGGCCTTCCAGGAGTCGGCGGTACCAAGATCGGTGGCTCCCGCAAATACTGCTTTATCTTCTCAAAATCCATTTGACAATATTCATTCCATTGCGCCAGTTGGTTCTTACGGAGCAACTTAAAGATCGACTCATAAGTTGCTGTCAGTTATGAGATAAACCGAGCAATGTAGTTCAAACTTCCCAAGAATCCTCTGACTTTTTTTTCTGTACAGGGAGGAGGCATTTCGAGAATCACTTTGACCTTGTCAGGATCTACTTCTATTCCTCTCTTGCTTACAATGAACCCTAACAATTTTCCTGATCTTGCGCCAAAGGTACACTTGGCCGGATTCAACCTGAGCTTATACTTCCTTAGCCTTTCAAAAAGCTTTCTTAGATCAACAATATGCTCTTCATCAGTTCTAGATTTAGCAATGATATCGTCCACATAAACCTCTATCTCCTTGTGCATCATGTCATGGAAGAGGGTCACCATCGCCCTTTGGTAGGTTGCCCCAGCGTTTTTCAAACTGAAGGACATCACTTTATAACAAAAGGTGCCCCACAAGGTGATAAATATGGTCTTCTCCATATCTTTAGGTGCCATTTTAATATGGTTTTATCCAGAGAAACCATCCATGAATGAGAAGATGGAATGTTAGGCTATGTTATCAACCAAGACATCAATTTGTGGCAGAGGAAAATCGTCTTTGGGACTAGCCCTATTTAGGTCCCGATAGTCTACACACATTCGTACCTTTCCATCTTTCTTTGGGACAGGGACGATATTTGCTACCTATTGAGGATACTTTGCCACTGCTAAGTATCCAGCATCAAACTGCTTCTTAACTTCTTCTTTGATTTTCAAGAGCATTTCAGGCTTCATTCGGCATAGTTTTTGCTTTATCGGGGGACAGTCTAGCTTCAGTGGTAATTTATGCTCAACAATGCTAGTATCAAGGCCGGGCATGTCTTGGTAAAACCAAGCGAAGATGTCGTGGAACTCCATTAACAGCTTAATCAATTCTTGTCTCCGCTCCTTACTCAAGGAGGTACCAATCTTGACTTCCTTCTTATCCTCCTCATTTCCCAAATTAATAATCTCAACTATCTCCAAATAAGGCTGAATTTCTCTGTCTTCTTGTTCCAATAACCTTGTTAACTCAGGCGAAGGATCACAAACTTCCTCACATTCCTTATCAGCATAGTCAACCGGGTGGTCAAAGTTGTAACATGGAATTGCAAGCTCATTATTCTCAAGAGGATCATCTTTGGATCTACGTTTATTCAGGTTATTATGGTGAATAATAAAAAAATGAATAAGTAGAGGATAAGGGAATCAATGCAAAGATAGGGAAAGCAAAAGGGATTGGAATTCAATACATATTTATTGTGGAAACTGAAAATGATAAAAACATGTGTTTGCCCTTATTATAGAAAAATACCCCAAAGCCTTAGGCATAGCAATGAGGTCAACGAGTCATTAAAGTTATGCCAATTACTTTGATAGAAAATTTAAAGTCGTGGGTAGCTCGACGGCTTCCCAGTTACAAAGATCTCTGTTTGGTGAGCAAGGGATCACAAAGCTTCCATCTTCACAGGGATTATCTTCAATAGTAGCTACTTGATCAGGGGGTGCCAGACCGCCACTTCGGAAGCTCTGGTAGAGGTCACATAGAGGGACTCTAGCAATGCGAGGTTCACTACCCTCTAAACGAGCAATCCTCCTCTCTTTCTTTTTCTCCGCTACCCTTTTTTTGTCGGTTGCTGAAGGTTAGTATCCCAAACCATACCTGTCTTTATTTTCTGGAAGATGCACCAGTTCCATTCTCCCTTTCAAGCCATGCCCCAAGCCTTTCCCAGGTTGATACCCTCCTTGTAACATCACTTTGGCCATCATCAGGGATGTATTTGGCATACGGGCTTTCATTTCTACATTTCCTTCTCCCACATATGTGGCATTTGCAATCTCTAAATTTTGAAAGGAAGTTTCAAGTGCCTCTTCTGCAGCTTCGATGTAGGGGGTGGATAGGGGTTTACTGACCAGAAAATCTTCTTCACCAGAAACGATAATTAGTTTATTATCAATAATAAACTTTAGTTTTTGGTGCAAAGTAGAGGAAACCACTCCAGTTGAGTGGATCCAAGGCCGACCCAACAGGCAACTATAGGCAGGCATAATATCCATCACTTGGAAGAGAACCTGGAAAGTGCATGGCCCTACTTGAATTGGAAGCTCAATTTCACCTATCACTTCCCTTCTAGTGCCATCGAATGCTCTCACCACCATAGAACTTGGTTTCATATAGGTCCTATCAAAAGGGAGCTTGGCCAATGTAGATTTTGGCATGACATTTAAGGATGACCCATTGTCGACAAGCACATTCGCCAATATGTGATCTCGACACTTAACTGAGATGTGGAGTGTAACACCCTCTGTTACATCTCAATAATTTCTAAAAAATTCATGAAATTTTTTTTATACTAAAAATATAATCGCTAAAAGAAACTATCAGAGTAAAATTACATACAATATTTCTGAAATACCTCATGAATTATCATTAAAATTTATAAAGTAATTTTACATTCATCCAAATAAAATAGATATTAAACATCATTAGAAAGAACAGATACTCCATGGCCCAAGAGCAGTTGCCTAGTGACATTATTTATTCATTGGACCACGGTATTCATACCGAGCTCCCTTTCTAGTACGTGCTATATATACTATCGAGATTCTTCGATCCTTCCCTCTGTACAATCCATCAATTCAAACATATGAAACAAAACACGGAGAAAGGAGTGAGAAACAGAATATAATATTCCCAAATGGGACATAAGAAATAAAGGGTTTTCACAAACTAGAATAATAATATCAATCACAATCACATGCACAATCAATTATGAATGTATGAATGATATGTCATATCTTCATCATAACTTACCTATATATGTAGGCCCCTTAAATTTTAATTTGCACTGGGCCAACCAGGAGTTTACAATGTTCCATAATTCCAGATAATAATATCATGAACAGCTCAACTGGCATGGAAACACTTAGAGACTAGTCAGATTGAGAAGGTTTTTATTGTGAAAGTACCAGACACTAGGGAGCTACCCCAGGTCCCCTGAAGCACCCTTTCACACCCTCTCATCCCAAGGCTCACAATTAAGCCTCCTCTAATGTATCTTCGGTTTCTATAATCCGTCCCCAGACAATATCATTTTGTTTCTCTTCGATGATTCATGATGCATGAACTACTCGTGTATTTAGTTGGTTAAGGCTTTTAGAAACTCAATTATATTATCAGGGCCTACGAATCGCGACATAGCCACCCCAGTAAACTGTACTTTTTCAACTGCTCAAATACACACATAGAATTTTAGTACAGTTCCTTTTCAAATCCCAAATCAAATCTCCTTATAATTTGAGTTTCAAAGCCTTAAATATATTTCACAACCTTCTTTAGAAAGTTTATAGTTCAATTCAAAATCAATTTCTAAAAACTCGAATTCGGAATTATCAATCTTTAAAACCTTAGTACTTGAAAATTTTGTATAATATTTTTATACATTTTGAAAATAATATGTATATATATATATATTAAAATTATTAGTAAAAATTTATCTTTATAAAATAATTTCTCTTTCTTTTCTTTCTGATAAACTAAAAAAATCTAAATTTTAGTAAAGATATATACATATATATTAAAAGATAAAAAGAGATTTCTAAAAACTTATGTAGTTTTATTGAAATCTAAGAAATTTCTTAAAAGTAATTTGAATAAAGATGAATAAGTAAATAAAGAAGTAGGAGATAAGTAAATTCTTGCTGAATTTTAGCTTTTCGTCATGCTTGCTATATGCTCAAACTCCACAGTACAAGATTATCAATCATAATCAAACATTGTCAATCACAATCAAACATCATAAAGCATAAATAAATATTAACAATCATAATCAAATCAAATAATTAAACATCAGTTATAAATATGGAAATTTAAAATTCAATGATTATTTAAATTAATAAAGTTTGTTTTAAGTTCTATGGTCAATTCCTCGCACAGGTCTATGTAAATCCAAGATAGTCCAGTCCTTGCATAGGTCTAGTTCAGTCCATATAGGTCATAAATAGTCCAAGTCCTTGCATAGGTTCAGTCAAGTCTATAATAGTTCAAGTCCTTGCATAAGTTCAATCCAGTCCGCATAGGTCATAATAGTTCAAGTTCTTAAATAAATATTTCAGATATTAAGTTACACAAGATGCTTAATTTATTAATACCAATTATTATAAATTTTAAGTTAAAAGTTATTATTTTAAAATAATAATACTGTTATGTTTAAAAGGAGTAGGAGACTCCTCCCAATATTCTTATGTATTTTTATATTATATCCTTATCTCACCCCCCCTTACCTTGATTTGCTACCAAAAGTGAATTCGCTCTGCGCCTCCAAGTTCTAACAAAATATTACTACTAATTTATTTCAGTATGAGCATAAGATAAAAATTAATATTGCTATCAGAATGATAAATAGTAAATATGCATAGTAATAGTAAATAGTAACAGTAAATAGTAAATCATCAATAGTAATGGTAAATAGTAATTTTTGAATAGTAATAGTAAATAGTAAATCATGAATAGTAAATTTTGAATAGTAGTGGTAAATGGTAAATCATGAACAACAACAGTAAATAGTAAATTTTGAATAGTAACGGTAAATAATAAATTTTGAATAGTAACAGTAAATAGTAAATTTTGAATAGTAATAGTAAATAGTAAATTTTGAATAGTAACAGCAACTAATAAATTTTGAATAATAACGGTAAATGATAAATTTGAATAATAACAGTAAATGGTAAATTGTGAATAGTGACAATAAATAGTAAATTTTGAATAGTAACGGTAAGTAGTAAAAATAACACAGTGGTAATTTATTTTTACCATAGTAACTTATTCATAATAATAATAATAGTATATTAATAGTTTAAGAGTGTAACATCCCGATTTAAAAATTAATTACCGAATGAGATTAAAACCGCTAAACAAAAAATAATTGCATAAGCATGAATTACTTATTAAATTAATTTAACTTAAGCATTTGGTTAATGGTTAATTGGTTGTGATTGTGTGTGTGTATCACGTGATCTGCTGCTGCCTCACGGTCTCCCATCCCACTTCCTCATTCTTCGAGTGTATATATATATATATGTGTAGAAGCTCACTGCTGTTTACTTGCTCTCATTCCTTAAGATTTCCTCTTCCTCTATTTATCTTCCTTTTCGTTCTTCTTCTCCTCTGACTCTCTGTTCCATAAAATCGCAACCGCGGTGCTGTAGAGGATTCGGAGTCCTCTTCAGTTGGTGAAGGACGATTGTCGAAGTGGAAGAAGAACTACGTCCTGTTCCCAACCTGACGTGAGGGTACGATTGCGAGTGTGAGTGGTGACGAAGCAAACAGAGGCAACGGACCAACATCGGGAAACAGAGGAACCCCTCGAATACCTTCAGTAGGTAGGGGGCGCTTTGCATCTCAAATGCATAGCTTGTGAACGGTCTCCGGGTGAAGTGTTGCTCATGCATGTGTGTTTGAAGGTGTTAGCTATGAAATATATATATGATTGACAGCTTTTGAATACCGAGGGCATGTGATGGTTGAGTCTGATGGTAGTTCTTATTATATTTAATGTATGTGATTATGAGATATACTGTTAGGTATGTGAATGCATGTGTGAGTTATGGGACCGTGTGTGAATGGAGTGCATGTATCTTAAGTTTTCCATATTGAGTCCGGTTAGTTATTTTACTCATGAATGCATGAAGTGGGGATTCCCGACACCGAGAGCAGGTGTGACTACTGTTTGATTCCAGACGAAATGTTATATTTAAATATGGGATGTTGGTCGCTGTGCATGTTGACGTGACTTCTGAGTGCTCTGTACTGGGGGACAGTGGGTAGATCCTGATTACTATCCTATATTAACATGCATGTGAATGCTGGAAAATGAATCTGTTGTGTTGTGTGATGATGAATGAGTTACATGCAGAGTGTGGTTAAGATGCGGAAAAAGGGGTACTGTTGTATTGACAAATATATGTAAAATATAATTGAAAGACCTTGAGTTGGACTCAAGGCGATGCCGAGTGCATTAGCGTTGGACGCTTGATGAAAGACCTTGGGTTGGACTCAAGGCAAGCCTACCGAGTTGGACTTGGGGCTGCCCGTAACACTTCCGTTGTCGCTTGGAGTGATTATGTTACATGTGAGGGTAAACGGTTTGGTACCAGTAAAACGGCCGGACCAGCTTAGAGCTGGAGGAAAAAGGCTTAGAGCCTATGTTGCAACGTAAAAATTTGTAATAAAGGGGGGGTCGGATCCGACTGTAATGGATATGTGTGCATTATATATATATATACTCTTATACTGTGATGATTTCATTGTGTTGCATGTGTATGTATCGGAAGTGATAGGATCCATATAGCCGTGTGTTAAATGTATGAATTCTGATTGCATGGTACTATTATATGTAGATACATTGGATGGTAGTTAACATTATAATTAATTGAGATGCGATGTTGTATGGTGAAAAATCTGAGGATTTTCGAGTCACTAACTGTCATTTTAAATGTAAAAGCTCACCCCTACTGTGGCTATATTTCAGTGAATGTCTCTCAGAATGATGATTGATGGAGGAGCTGCATACCGAGCGAGGTGCTGGTGCACTATGGGAATATATGTGTATATGTATATACTGTAGATATGGTTTTGTCATAGCCTTGGCCGGCTCTCATTTTGGTTCTTGTCTAGCTACGTCAGAATTAAATCCTCTCGGGTTGAGAATATGACAATGTGTATGTAAATATTTATATTTATATATATATATCCTAGTGTATGTTCATTCTATACTGCGTGTGAATGTCCGAGTGGAATACATATGTAATTATACTTACGCGAGCATGGGGTTGTATGATTCTGTGTAAATTGAACTAAGTTATTGTTATGGGAGGAGAAGTAGCAACCTTATTCCGAGTGAAGAAGGTTTAACCGATTCCGAGTGAAATACGTCCTTTAAGACTATCCACGAGAGAAAATTATACGAATGAGAAACCCCTTCTTATAATTAGCCTACGGTGGTATAGGGTTTAGATGTTCCTAAGTGAATGAGGTAGTATAATCCCAAGTGGGGACGAACCAAGGGAAAAGTATTTATAGATTCCGAGTGGAATGGCTATAGGAGTCATTTCCCGAGTGGTCAACATTTGCGACCAGGATGAATGAAGTTCAAGAGTGTGATGTAAGCGTCCGAATGAATCGTGAGTAAAAACCTTTCTGAGTGAATTCAGACTCTGAATCCGAGTGAAGGAATACCGAGTGGAGTTACTCGCCTCAGCGATTAAGTGTTCGCCCCAGCGAGCGTGAGCAGATGGGAAAGTCCCTCATTGTTTTCGCCTGCGTGAATGGATGCCTCGCCTAAGCGTCGTGGGTGGTCTCGCTCAAGCGGACTTAGCTCTTACTTGAGCGAGTGAGCGCTGTCAGGTTCGTTCAAAGCCTTATGCCTCCCGCTGTTTCTGTGGGATCAGTTTTACGTTTTCCTCTCCTATACCGAATCCCACTCTCCTTACCCTTAGTTGCTTATCTTGCCTTGAATTCCCTTTGATTTTGGAAAAATTTTCCTGGTCTCGGTTTATTCTTGATTTGAATTTAGGATGTTTCATTTTGGTATCAGAGTGAACTGAAAAGGTCCAAGGCCAAGGCATGCTTACTTCTAGTAAGCGGTAATGTACATTATGACCGGTTGTTATAAAATTGCTTGCGATATCTGAGCCTTTGATGCCTAATTAAGTATAATTGTGTGACCAGGTGTTTATGAGAGGTTGTTGTGGGCGTAGAAGGTTGTTCCTATGTTAGTCTAACTAAGTATATGATATTTGAGAATTGTATGATAATGTGTTATAGTTGGTGAATGTTGGGTTAAAATCCGATTGGCAGTGAGTGATTCTGTAAACTTATCCGTGAAAGGGGTGTTGATTTCAGGATAAGTCATGGCAAATCGTCTCAGCATGGAAGCCATAGCCACGGCCTTCCAGCGTTTTGCTGACGTATTCGAGAGGCAAAGCCAGCCTCGAACTGAAGATGGTCAAGTATTGGATCACTTCCTAAAGAGGAAGCCGAGTGAGTTCCAAGGGGGACTTAACCCCGAGGCAGCTTACAAGTGGACTCAAGAGTTAGAGAGGATTTTTGGGGGCCTTCATTGTACCGAGGCCCAGAAGGTGGAGTGCGCAGTGTACATGCTACGGGACGAAGCAGAAAACTGGTGGAAGATCGCCAGAAACTGACTGGCTGATGCTGACACCCAGCTGACCTGGGAAAATTTTAAAACGTGCTTCCTAGAGAAATATTTCCCCGACACAATAAGGAGTCAGAAGGAACTGGAATTTATGGAACTGAGACAGGGTTCCATGTCTGTAGAAGAATACGCAGCCAAATTTGAAGAGTTGTGCCTGTTTTACCCGCCCTTTCAACAACCCGGAACGGAGAATTCCAAATGCCTTAAATTTGAGAACGGATTGAGATCGGACATTAAAAGAGCCTGCAGATACCAAGAAATTAGAAGCTTCCCGGTACTGGTGAATAAATGCAGGATTTTCGAAGAAGATGACAAGGCCCACTCGGGCCAGAGCAGTAAGGCAGACCCCTCCTTGAGGCCTCAGCAATCACGCTTCAAGAGACCAGGCAACGTTGGAAGAGGTGGACCCTCCCCTAAATTCAGAGGACGGGGAAACCGTAGGAGTCATTTTGGGGGTCGCCCTGGAAATGGTAAGTGCTTCAGATGCAGAGGTGACTACTTTGCACGGGAATGTGATGCTGGAAACGATGTTGTATGCTTCCATTGTAACGAAAGGGGGCATGTTCGCCCCGACTGTCCGCAACTGCAACCAGTGAGTGTTAATGCACGCCGTGGAGGTTTCCGAGTAGGGGGACGCGGAAACGATAGCCGAGGGAATGGTGGTAGAGGCAACGGAGCAAGGGGCAACATGATGACTACTCCAAATAACCGAGGAAGAAATACCGACCAACCGGCTGTGGGAAGAGTCTACGCCATCAACGCCGAAGATGCTGTACAAGCGAATGACTTGGTATAAAGTAAGTGCTCGTTCGGTAGATATACACTTAATGTAGTTTTTGATTCTGGAGCTACCTACTCCTTTATAGCTGACGATTGTGTGAGATGTTTAAAATTGCCGACTGTGTATATGAATCGGACTCTGGAGGTAGCCAATCCGACCGGCGTAAGAGTGTTGACATCAATGATGTGTAAGGATGTAACATTCACGATGGGCGATCGGAGTTTCACCTTTAATTTAGTATGTGTGCCTCTGAAAGACCTTGACATTGTACTGGGCATGGATTGGCTTTCAGCCAACAAGGTATTGGTGGACTGTCAGAACATAAGGATAATTTTCCCGAGGCAGACCAATGATGACTACACGGTATCAGGTATAGCTCAGTTATTTATGATGCTTTGTCTAACTGAGGGGGAGGTTAGAGCCCGAGTGAATGAAATTCCAACTGTTTGTGAATTCCCCGAGGTGTTTCCGGAAGATGTGCTGGGTGTTCCTCCAACTAGAGAAGTTGAGTTCTCTATAGACTTGATCCCTGGAGCCGAGCCAATCTCCAGTGCACCTTACAGAATGTCCCCAACAGAATTGGCTGAATTGAAAAAGCAAGTGGACGAGTTACTCGGAAAGCAGTTCATTCGACCGAGTGTATCACCATAGGGCGCACCTGTGCTACTTGTCAAAAAGAAGGATGGTAGCACGAGATTATGTATAGATTACCGACAGCTGAACAAGCTCACAATTAAGAATTGATACCCGTTGCCCAGGATCGACGATTTGACTGACCAACTGCATGGTGCTTCAGTCTTCTCGAAGATCGATTTACGATCGGGATACCACCAAATCCGGGTGAAGGACTCGGATATTCCAAAGACTGCCTTTTGGACTCGGTATAGCCACTACGAGTATGTAGTGATGCCATTTGGTGTGACAAACGCCCCTGCTGTATTCATGAATTACATGAACAGCATATTCCACCCATATCTAGACCGATTCATAGTAGTTTTCATTGATGATATCTTAATCTATTCTAAGACCCCTGAGGAGCATGAGGGACATCTCCGAGCAGTACTACAAGTATTGAAGGAGAAGCAGTTGTTTGCAAAGCTTTCGAAGTATGATTTCTGGATGGATAAGATCCACTTTCTCGGACACGTAATTTCCAAGGAAGGCGTTTCGGTAGACCCCTCAAAGGTGGCAGCTATAATGGCATGGGAAAGACCCAAGTCGGTCTCGGAGATAAGGAGCTTTATGGGCCTAGCGGGCTATTATAGGAGGTTTATTGAAGGTTTTTCTAAGCTTGCTTTGCCACTGACTAAATTGACTTGGAAAAACGTCCTTTTTGTGTGGAATTCCGAGTGTGAAAGCAGTTTTCGAGAGTTAAAAGACAAGTTGACAACCGCTCCAGTGTTGGCTTTGCCAAACTTGCAAGAGAGCTTCGTGATTTATTGTGATGCGTCGGGACTCGGCCTGGGGTGCGTGCTAATGCAGAAAGACCGAGTGATAGCTTATGCCTCTCGGCAATTGAGACCTCACGAACAGCATTACCCGACCCATGACTTGGAACTGGCAGCTGTGGTCTTCGCGTTGAAGATATGGAGGCATTACTTGTACGGTTCTAAGTTCGAAGTATACAGCGACCACAAGAGCCTCAAATATTTGTTTGATCAGAAAGAGCTGAACATGAGGCAGAGGAGATGGATGGAATTTCTAAAGGATTATGATTTCGAGCTGAAGTATCATCCGGGTAAGGCGAACGTTGTTGCCGACGCATTGAGTCGGAAATCCCTCCATATGGCAGTGATGATGGTGAAGGAGGTGGAGTTATTGGAACAATTCCGAGACATGAATTTGCATGTTGATGCCCCTTCGTCTCAGAAGATAACAATCGGTACGTTGAAGATTGCCAATGAATTTCTGAAATTAGTATATGAACAGCAAAAGTCAGACTTCTACTTGGCTGAGATGAAGGAGACTCAGGCCAAGGGTAAGGACTTGTCTCTGACCGAGGGATCGGATGGAATTTTCTGAGTGAAGAATCGGATATATGTGCCGGGTGAAGGTGAATTGAGAAGGATGGTGCTTGATGAAGCCCACAAGAGCCTGCTAAGTATTCACCCGGGTACCACGAAGATGTACCACGATTTAAAACGACAATTCTGGTGGCCCGGATTAAAGAGAAATGTAGCGGAATATGTGGCTCGGTGTATTACCTGTCAGAAATCGAAAGTCGAGCACCAGAAACCGTATGGTGCATTGCAACCCCTAGAGATCCCCGTGTGGAAATGGGACTCAATTGCCATGGACTTTGTCATGGGGTTGCCAAAAACCCGAGCGGGTCATGATACGATTCGGGTCATTATTGACCGATTGACGAAAAGTGCATACTTCCTGCCTATGAACATGAGATACCCGTTACATAAATTGGCTCAGATTTATATTCGTGAAATATTCCGACTGCATGGTGTGCCGACTTCTATCGTATTGGATAGGGATCCTAGATTCACGTCCCGGTTTTGGACCAGCCTGCACCAGGAATTGGGCACGAAACTTTGGCTAAGTTCCGCCTACCACCCCCAATCGGATGGACAATCCGAGCGAACGATACAAAGTTTAGAAGACTTACTAAGGGCATGTGTGTTGGAACATGGTGGGTGTTGGGAGCAATACCTTCCCCTGATCGAATTTACATACAACAATAGCCACCACGGCAGTATCGGTATGGCACCCTATGAAGCCCTGTATGGCCAAAAATGCCGAACCCCACTCTGTTGGTCGGAAACGGGTGAAAGTTTACTATTGGGGCCGGAAATTGTGAAGCAAACCTCAGAACAGATCCAGATAATTAGGGATAAGATGAAGGCGTCTCAGGACAGACAGAAAAGCTACCATGATAAACGAACCAAACCATTGGAGTTTTCAGTCGGGGATAGGGTGTTTCTAAAGATCTCACCGAGTAAAGGAGTCGGGCGAGCCTTGAAAAGTGGGAAGTTAAACCCCCGATATATTGGGCCCTATGAAGTATTGGAGCGAGTCGATTCTGTGGCGTATTGAATAGCGTTACCGACCCACCTATCCCGATTGTATAACGTGTTTCATGTATCTCAACTAAGGAAATATCTAACCGATCCCACTCACGAAATGTCGGATGATGAAGTAGAGATCAAGGAGGATTTGACCACAGTAGCAATACCGACTAGAGTTATAGACCGATCGGTAAAACGCTTAAGGAGCAAGGATGTACAACTGGTTGAGGTAGCGTGGCAGCAAAACGGATGTACTACTTACACCTGGGAATGCGAGGATGCCATGAGGCAACAGCATCCCAAGTTGTTTATTTAAGGTAAGCTACCGATCGAATTTTGAGGACGAAATTCTTTAAGGGGGAGAGAATTGTAACATCCCGATTTAAAAATTAATTACCGAATGAGATTAAAACCACTAAACAAAAAATAATTGCATAAGCATGAATTACTTATTAAATTAATTTAACTTAAGCATTTGGTTAATGGTTAATTGGTTGTGATTGTGTGTGTGTATCACGTGATCTGCTGCTGCCTCACGGTCTCCCATCCCACTTCCTCATTCTTCGAGTGTATATATATATATATATATATATATATATGTGTAGAAGCTCACTGCTGTTCACTTGCTCTCATTCCTTAAGATTTCCTCTTCCTCTATTTCTCTTCCTATTCGTTCTTCTTCTCCTCTGACTCTCTATTCCATAAACTCACAACCGCGGTGCTGCAGAGGATTCGGAGTCCTCTTCAGTTGGTGAAGGACGATTGTCGAAGTGGAAGAAGAACTGCATCCTGTTCCCAACCTGACGTGAGGGTACGATTGCGAGTGTGAGTGGTGATGAAGCAAACAGAGGCAACGGACCAACATCGAGAAACAGAGGAACCCCTCGAATACCTTCAGTAGGTAGGGGGCGCTTTGCATCTCAAATGCATAGCTTGTGAACGGTCTCCGGGTGAAGTGTTGCTCATGCATGTGTGTTTGAAGGTGTTAGCTATGAAATATATATATGATTGACAGCTTTTGAATACCGAGGGCATGTGATGGTTGAGTCTGATGGTAGTTCTTATTATATTTAATGTATGTGATTATGAGATATATTGTTAGGTATGTGAATGCATATGTGAGTTATGGGACCGTGTGTGAATGGAGTGCATGTATCTTAAGTTTACCATATTGAGTCTGGTTAGTTATTTTACTCATGAATGCATGAAGTGGGGATTCCCGACACCGAGAGCAGGTGTGACTACTGTTTGATTCCAGACGGAATGTTATATTTAAATATGGGATGTTGGTCGTTGTGCATATTGACGTGACTTATGAGTGCTCTGTACTGGGGGACAGTGGGTAGATCCTGATTACTATCCTATATTAACATGCATGTGAATGCTGGAAAATGAATCTGTTGTGTTGTGTGATGATGAATGAGTTACATGCAGAGTGTGGTTAAGATGCGGAAAAAGGGGTACTGTTGTATTGACAAATATATGTAAAATATAATTGAAAGACCTTGAGTTGGACTCAAGGCGGTGCCGAGTGCATTAGCGTTGGACGCTTGATGAAAGACCTTGGGTTGGACTCAAGGCAAGCCTACCGAGTTGGACTCGGGGCTGCCCGTAACACTTCCGTTGTCGCTTGGAGTGATTGTGTTACATGTGAGGGTAAACGGTTTGGTACCAGTAAAACGGCCGGACCAGCTTGGAGCTGGAGGAAAAAGGCTTGGAGCCTATGTTGCAACATAAAAATTTGTAATAAAGGGGGGTCGGATCCGACTGTAATGGATATGTGTGCATTATATATATATATATATACTCTTATACTGTGATGATTTCATTGTGTTGCATGTGTATGTATCGGAAGTGATAGGATCCATATAGCCGTGTGTTAAATGTATGAATTCCGATTGCATGGTACTGTTATATGTAGATACATTGGATGGTAGTTAACATTATAATTGATTGAGATACGATGTTGTATGGTGAAAGATCTGAGGATTTCTGAGTCACTAACTGTCATTTTAAATGTAAAAGCTCACCCCTACTGTGGCTATATTTCAGTGAATGTCTCTCGGAATGATGATTGATGGAGGAGCTGCATACCTTGCGAGGTGCTGGTGCACTATAGGAATATATGTGTATATGTATATGCTGTAGATATGGTTTTGTCATAGCCTTGGCCGGCTCTCATTTTGGTTCTTGTCTAGCTACGTCAGAATTAAATCCTCTCGGGTTGAGAATATGACAATGTGTATGTGAGTATTTATATACATATATATATATATATATATATATCCTAGTGTATGTTCATTCTATACTGCGTGTGAATGTCCGAGTGGAATACATATGTAATTATACTTACGCGAGCATGGGGTTGTATGATTCCGTGTAAATTGAACTAAGTTATTGTTATGGAAGGAGAAGTAGCGACCTTATTCCGAGTGAAGAAGGTTTAACCGATTCCGAGTGAAATACGTCCTTTAAGACTATCCCCGAGAGAAAATTATACGAATGATAAACCCCTTCTTATAATTATCCTACGGTGGTATAGGGTTTAGATGTTCCTGAGTGAATGAGGTAGTATAATCCCAAGTGGGGACGAACCAAGGGAAAAGTATTTATAGATTCCGAGTGGAATGGCTATGGGAGTCATTTCCCGAGTGGTCAACATTTGCGACCAGGATGAATGAAGTTCAAGAGTGTGATGTAAGCGTCTGAATGAATCGTGAGTAAAAACCTTTTCGAGTGAATTCAGACTCTGAATTCGAGTGAAGGAATACCGAGTGGAGTTACTCGCCTCAGTGACTAAGTGTTCGCCCCAGCGAGCGTGAGCAGATGGGAAAGTCCCTCATTGTTTTCGCCTGCGCGAATGGATGCCTCACCTAAGCGTCGTGGGTGGTCTCGCTCAAGCGGACTTGGCTCTCGCTTGAGCGAGTGAGCGCTGTCAGGTTCGTTCAAAGCCTTATGCCTCCCGCTGTTTCTGTGGGATCAGTTTTACGTTTTCCTCTCCTATACCGAATCCCATTCTCCTTACCCTTAGTTTCTTATCTTGCCTTGAATTCCCTTTGATTTTGGAAAAATTTTCCTGGTCTCGGTTTATTCTCGATTTGAATTTAGGATGTTTCAAAGAGTGCTAAAAAGAATAATCTAAATAATCATAAAAGAATTTAGAAGAAAAATATTATTACCTTACACCTCCGGCAGAATCTCTTTTTACCAGAAGAACTTACTTCCCTCTAATTCCTTAAGTACTATCTCTCTAGATTCTCTATCTAATTTTAGTGTGGAAATGTTGTAAATGAGCCATCTATTTATAGGAAGAAAATTTTACTATTTAAGATTACTTAATTATTTATTTTACTATTTATGATATAAGTATTTACCCACCGGTCACTATTCATGATATAAGCATTCACCCACCGATCACTATTCATGATGTAAGTATTTACCCACCGATGATGTAAGCGATGATGTCGGCAGTGGCATTTTGGTTATTAGATGAAAGGTTAAGGGTATTTTTGTCATTCTCAAAAAATGAAAAAAATATAAAAATTCCAAAAAATTATAAATTATATAACAATCAAAAAGTTCTAAAGAACTACAATCAGATTCCTTTGAAATTTTATTTTAAATAAGAAATAACGAAATTAGGGGTGTTACAACTCTACTCCCCTAAAAAAATTTCGTCCTCGAAATTTATACTTTTTAGTAAAACAATATGGGATGAGACTCTTTCATCTCATTTTCTAGTTCCCATGTAGCATCTTCCCCTCCCGTTTCACTCCAAATGACCTTCACAAATGGAATTTCCTTGTCCCTTAGTTTTTATATTCTTCTGTCAGCTATTCTGACAGGTGGTGTATCATATGTAAGATTATCTTTAACTTGTATGACATCAGGTTCAATAACGTGTGTAGGGTCAGATATATACTTTCATAAATTTGACACATGAAAAACATTATGGATATTAGAAAGAAAAGGTGGTAATGCTATTTGGTAAGCAAGAGGACTAACTTTCTAAACTATTTGATATGGACCAATAAATCTAGGAGTTAGTTCTCGAGATTTCATTGCCCGACCGACCCCAGTCGTAGGTGTGACTTTCAAGAATACATGATCACCTTCTTGAAATTCGAACGGCTTTCTTCTTTTGTCATAGTAACTTTTCTGCCTGCTTTGTGCTGCCTTCATCTTTTCCTGAACCATTTTGATTTTATCCGTGGTTTGTTGTACCAACTCTGGTCCTAGCATCAAGTTTTCACCAGTCTCAAACCAACATAGCGGAGTCCTATATTTTCTTCCATATAATGCTTCAAAAGGTGCCATATTAATGCTAGCATGGAAACTGTTGTTGTAGGTGAACTCCACATATGGTAAGAATTGATTCCAACTTCCTTTATGCTCTAACACACAAGCTCGTAACAAGTCCTCTAGAGATTGGATTGTTCTTTCTGATTGTCCATCTGTCTGAGGATGATATGCTGAACTTAGACTAGTCTTGTTCCCAAAGCCTTATGTAAGCTCTTCCAGAATTGTGATATAAAACGAGGGTCCCGATCAGAAATGATACTGGAAGGAATTCCATGTCATCTCACAATCTCCTCGATGTATAATTTTGCCAGCTTATCCATAGGGTAACGAATATTAATGGGAATAAAGTGGGCAGACTTGGTTAATCTATCAACTATTACCCATATTGAATCATGTCCTAATGGAGTTTTAGGTAAAGAAGTCACAAAATCCATGGTAATGCTATCCCATTTCCATTCTGGTATTTCCATTAATTGTAGCATTCTAGGGGGTTTTTGATGTTCTACTTTAACCTTCTAGCAAATTAGACATGCAGCCACATACTCTACCACCGCTTTCTTCATTCCAGGCTACCAAAATAACTTCTTCAAATCTTGATACATTTTAGTAGCTCTGGGATGAATGTTCATATAACTTTTGTGACCTTCTTCCAGAATTGCTTTCCTCAACTCCTCTTGGTCAGGGATACACACTCGATCCTTATACCTTAGCAATTGGTTGTTTCCCACGTTGAACTCAACTTCTTTTCCTTGTTTTAAGAGTTCTTTCTTCTCTTGTAGGAATTTGTCCTCTCGTTGAGCCTTTAAAACTTGCTTCAGGAATTCACTTGTCACTTGCAACGCACCTAATCTGTACCTGTTAGCATTAACCTTTACTGCTAGGTTAAGATCTCTAAAGTTCTCTATCAATTCCAGCTCTTTAATCATCATTGTGGACGCATACAGAGACTTTCGACTTAAAGCATCAGCTACTACGTTCGCTTTTCTAGGATGGTATTGCAACTTAAAGTCGTAGTCCTTTAAGAACTCCATCCATCTCTGTTAACTCATGTTTAACTCCTTTTGGTCGAATAAATACTTGAGACTCTTATGATCGCTAAACACATCGAATGTTACACCGTATAGATAATGCCTCCAAATCTTTAAGGCAAAAACTATAGCAGCTAATTCTAAGTCATGGGTAGGATAGTTAATCTCATGTTGCCTTAATTGGCGCGACGCATAGGCTACAACCTTCTTGTCTTGCATGAGTACACTTCCTAGTCCTTGTTTAGACGTATCACAGTAAACTTCAAAACTTCGATGTGGATCAGGGAGTACTAACACCGGCGAAGAAGTAAGTCAATCTTTCAGCTCTTGGAAACTATTCTCACATTGTGTCGTCCATACAAAAGGTTGTCCTTTCCGTGTTAGCTTGGTCAGTGGGTATGCTAACTTTGAAAATCCTTCGATGAATCTCCTATAGTATCCAGCCAAGCCCAAGAAACTTCTAATCTCAGTGATTATGGTTAGTCTCTCCCATTTCAAAACTACTTCCACTTTAGAAGGGTCTATAGCTATTCCTCCTTGACTAATTACATATCCTAAAAAGTTCATATCTTCCAACCAAAATTCACAGTTCGACAGCTTTGCATACAATTGTTTCTTTTTTAGGATTTCCAACACAACCTTCAAGTGTTCAACATGTTCTTCTCTACTTTTAGAGTGCACTAGTATATCATCAATGAAAACCACTACAAATGTATCTAGATATGGATGAAAAATCTGATTCATGTAATCCATGAATACGGCCGGTGCATTAGTTACACCAAAAGGCATCACTAGATATTTGTAATGGCCATAGCGTGTCTAAAAGCAGTTTTCGGTACATCTTCTTTCTTCACCCTTATTTGATGGTATCCAGACCTCAAATCAATCTTGGAGAACACTGTGGCACCACGCAGTTGATCCATCAGGTTGTCAATCCTTGGCAGAGGATATCTGTTCTTGATCGTCACCTTGTTCAGTTACCGATAATCTACACACAACCTCATGCTACCATCCTTTTTCTTAACCAATAACACTGGTGCACCCCAGGGGGATACACTGGGTCGTATGAACTGCTTCTCTATTATCTCTTCAAGTTGTTTCTTCAACTCTGCTAATTCTAGAGGTGACATTCGGTATGGTGCAATTGAAATTGGTCCAACTCCAGGTACTAGATCAATGGCAAATTCCATATCTCTTTCTGGGGGTAAACCAGGGATATCTTCTAGAAAAACGTCAGGAAATTCGCACACGACTGACAAATTTTTGATTTTTGGTTCTTGCTCTCCTTTCATTAAAAGCAATAGCATGAATCCTTGAGCCCTTCCTTTTAAAGAGGCACTCACTTGGTTGGCGGTTAGAAATCTTGAATCCTTTGGATTCAAATTTACAGGTTCTTTAAATATTATGGTTTTGTTATGACAATCTATTAGAACATGATTGTCAGACAACCAATCTAGCCCAATAATAACTTCTAAGCCAGAAAGGGGTAAGCAAAAGAGATTAGCCTTAAAGTCCCTACCATCTATGATAATAGGGCATTCCCAACAGGCTTTAGAAATGACAATGGGATTATTCCCAGGAGTATGAACAGATAAATCAAATGGCAATTCTATCACGGGTAATTTTAGTTTTTCTACACAGTCATTGGAAATAAAGGAATGTGATGCACCTGAGTCATACATAATAGTTAAAGGAATCTTATTAATGATACACTTACCTTCCACCATGGAGTCAGAATGAGATGCTTCTTCCCCATTAATTGCAAAAACCTTTCCTTTCGCCTTTGGCCTTCCGACTACACTCTGTACGCCACCTTGAGTATTTATGGATGTACTTGCACCTTCAGGGTTCTTCCTCTTTATCTCTGGGCAATCCTTGATGTGATGACTCAGTTTGTTACACTTAAAGCAAATATAAGTGTTTTTGGGACAATCCCTTTTCAAATGGGGTCCTCCATAGATAAAGCATTTAAATTCTAGTGCAGGTGTTGGATAATAGCTTCCAGATGAAGCTTGGGGTTTGTTAGGAATAGGTGCTGTTCTAAACCGACTAAATGGCGCTTGGTAAGGCCTTTTTCTCCTAAAGTCTCTTCTTTGGTGATGGTGAGGTCCTCCACTTCTGATTTCTCCCACCTTGTGAATAGATTCACGGCTTTTGGTCATTCTGTCCTTGTGATCCTCTTCGAAGATCCTACAACGATTTACCAATACAAAAAATTCATGGATTTTCTGCATTCGTATAGCTTCTTTGATTTCTGGCCGCAATCCGTTTACAAACTTTGCACACCGATCACCTTCATTAGTAGCATCATTATAATGAGAATGAAAGCGAGATAGCTCTTCAAACCTGGATGCGTACTCTCCAACGGTCATATTTCCTTGGGTCAGTGACAGGAAGTCAAATTGTCTTTTCTCTTTAACATCAACTAGAAAGTATTTCTCTAGAAACATATCCTTGAAATAATTCCAAGTGATCTCCACTTGGTTAACTTCGAACTGCCTACGCATACTATCCCACCAATGTTCAGCATCCTCAGATAAGGCATAAGTAGCGAAGACTACTTTATCACCTTCAGTACATTGCAGTGCTCGGAAGATCTTCTCTATCTCTCGAATCCATATTTGTGCTCCATCAGGGTTGTATCCTTCCTTAAAACGAGGTGGATTACGTTTTTCGAACACGTCTAACCTTCTTAAGGCATCATTACCTTGACCTTCGCGTGCTTCCATTGCATTGATTAAGCGTTCTACAACTCCAGCAAGATCATTTCCAGCCATTCTTTTCCTGTTTCACAGTAACTGTGACTTGTCATATCAATCACAGTTACTACCAAGTCAGATATTCTATTTTCTATCACCTACACAGAGTTTACAGACAAAGCAAGATAGACCTTTTCCCAGGCCAATGGGATTAACTGCTCTGATACCATTTTGTAACACCCTCTGTTACATCTCAATAATTTTTAAAAAATTCATGAAATTTTTTTTACTAAAAATATAATCGCTAAAAGAAACTATCAGAGTAAAATTACATACAATATTTCTGAAATACCTCATGAATTATCATTAAAATTTATAAAGTAATTTTACATTCATCCAAATAAAATAGATATTAAACATCATTAGAAAGAGAGGATACTCCATGGCCCAAGAGCAGTTGCCTAGTGACATTATTTATTCATTGGACCACGGTATTCATACCGAGCTCCCTTTCTAGTACGTGCTATATATACTATCGAGATTCTTCGATCCTTCCCTCTGTACAATCCATCAATTCAAACATATGAAACAAAACACGGAGAAAAGAGTGAGAAACAAAATATAATATTCCCAAATGGGACATAAGAAATAAAGGGTTTTCACAAACTAGAATAATAATATCAATCACAATCACATGCACAATCAATTATGAATGTATGAATGATATGCCATATCTTCATCATAACTTACCTATATATGTGGGCCCCTTAAATTTTAATTTACACTGGGCCAACCAGGAGTTTACAATGTTCCATAATTTCGGATAATAATATCATGAACAGCTCAACCAGGAGTTTACAATGTTCCACAATCAAAAAGTTCTAAAGAACTACAATCAGATTCCTTTGAAATTTTATTTTAAATAAGAAATAACGAAATTAGGGGTGTTACATGGAGGGCTTTATTGTGCCCCATTCCCTCCATAGGTATCTCGTCATCTGTATATGATAGGTGATTGTCAGCAGCGATGTGCCCCACTATTCCTTGAAATTTGTCAATGGAGATGTCGTGAGTTACATGAGCCTCATTAAGTACCTTCATCAAAAATTTTTGGTGGGGCTCAGAATTCAACAAAAGTGATAAGAGGGAAATCTTTGCAGGGGTATTGTTCAGTTGGTCTATCACTTGGTACTCACTCTGGCGAATAAATTTCAAAAATTCCTGAGCTTCCTCATCAGTCACAACTCTTTTGATTTCTCCATCAATGTCCTCTTTGACCAACTTAGCCTTCCCATTACTACCAGCTCTACTCACTAGGCTTGGTTCCTTCCTCAATTTCGGTGGGGAGTAAACTCGACCGCTCTGGGTCACTCCTTTTATCCCTGACATGTTTGACAAAAATGGGTCATTCATTTCTGAGCTTTCAGCTATTACTTCCATATTATATTTCCAAGGAACAGCGTGAGAATCTTTGAACGCAAAGGGAGTAGATATCTGGATTGTGACAGGCTGATGCGTAGGAGTTATAGTCGTTGAAGGGTTCTTGGTGTAGTAAATTACCAATGGCTTAGGAACTGACATTTCTGATTGCCCATGAACCATGTTCACATCACTGTCACGGCGCCTATAGACTTGGAAGATATGACTATCCATGAGTCCCTGGAGTACCTTACAAAAATTTTGGTGGCTAACAGTCTGCTCATTATTATTTTCACAGTCCCATGGTTCTCTTATTAAACCTCTCCCGAATAATTGGGCATGAATCTCCTTCAATGGTGTCTTGACGTCAGAGACATTTGCCACGTGCTCCTCATCTTTTTCTAAAGCATTAATCTCAGAACGTTGATGGTTGGGTAACAGATTTGTGGTCACATTTGGCATACCTTCCTTAAAATTTAACCAATTGGCTTTGATCAAATCTCGTACTCTATACTTTAGGGCTATACAATTCTCTGTGGAGTGCCCGGGTGCCCCAGCATGATAATCACAACGGGCATTTGGATCCTATCCCCTAGGGTAGGGAGGTTCCAATGGTTTAGCAGGACAAGGGACTGCAAGGGAGTATCAAATAAGGTGAGGTAGAAGTTCAGTGTATGTCATAGGAATTGGGTCAAATTGGACCGGTGTTCATTCATTATTTGGTTTTCTTTGGTTTTGGTTGGGATTAGGGGGTTGAGACCACTGTTGCAGGGGATTGTACTGTGTTGACTGTGGATTCGGTGCCCTAATGATGGGTGGACAGAAGTGGGATTATGGAGAGGCAGGATAAGGGTTCTGGTTGTGTTCAGCGGCTGCCATATGTGGGTATGGTGCATGAGGAAAGTGATTAGCATGTTGAAAAGTCCCAGGGCCGAATGATTTGGACTGAGCTTTCCTTTGGTCATAAGAGATAGAGTTAGTTTCCCCATCTCTCTTTCTCCCCTCACCTGGTGCTGATCTTTTTGTAGTGGGTGCCCCAGACGGGCTTTTGGAAATCTTCCCTGTCCTTAAACCATTCTCTATTCTTTATCCAATAATAACAATATTAGAGATATTGGATGAAACACTACCAATCATCCTATCGTAGAAAGGTGATTGGAGTGTGTCAATAAACATAGTCACTACCTCTTTTTCAGAGAGTGGGGGATCTACTTGTGCGGACGTCTTACGCCAGCGTTGTGCATACTCCTTGAATGTCTCATTATCCTTCTTTGTCATGTTTTGGAGCTAAATTCTATCAAGCGCCATGTCTAAGTTATACTTGTACTGCTTCAAAAAGGCATCCGCCAGGTATTTCCAATAGCGGATACGAGTTCGTTCCAAATGAGTGTACCAAGTGAGTACAGCCCCAGCTAGGCTGCCTTGAAAGCAATGTATCAGCAGCTTGTCATCGGAGGCATGGGAAGCCATCTTTCAACAGTACATTGTAAGATGGTTTTAAGGGCAAGTCATCCCTCGGTACTTATTAAAATCTGGAATTTTAAACTTTGGTGGGATAATAACATCTCCAACTAAGCAGAGTTTAGAAGCATTTGTTAAGCCAAGGCCTTCCACACCTTCTACGATCCGTAATCACTCTTCCTGGATCTCTATCTTCCCCTTTTGCTGGGAATCTGTGGTTGTGCCAAGATCAATAACCGAATTTATCGCTTGAGTCACACCTTGTGGGTTAGTAGTGTAAGAGTTCATGTACCCATAGGGTAACCGTAATATGGGTAAAAAGGCATTGTCGAATGAGCTTGGTTCATCAGGCTAGTGTTTAGCGCAGGACCCTGTGGTTGGGCTGTCGCTTGGGTGATATGGATCGGCTGAGCTGTTTGGGTGGTTTGAGTTTGGGTGGTTTGAGGACCTAGGGTTTGGTTAACTGGTGGAATGGTCGTTTGGGTAGGGTTTGGAACTTGGGGATTTATTATTTGTAAGGTATTGCCATCTTGGGGGTTGGTTGATAGAGGAGGGAAATATCCTGGAGGTAAGCCATATTGAGGAAAAGGTACAGGGTTACTGTCTAGGCCAATGAAAGTGTGTGGTGGCGCATAACCATATGACAGGTCATGAGGCTTGGTGTGAGAGTCAGCAGCTTGATTGGGGTTCCCAATATTAATGGTGAGGGGAATTGCTGTGGGATTTACAACTTGACCTGGTGCCGGACCAAAACCTGGGGGATGTAGTGGAGTAGGTGGTTGTTCCTCATTCCCTGCAGAAAAGCCCCCTTCAGTGATCCTCTTTTCTAGGAGCTTCGTTAGTTCTGCCACTTGTTCCCTTAACTGATTATTCTCATTCTTGAGGTTCTCATTCATTTGTTCTGTTTCAGCCATGAGCTTCTTCTGTAGTCGGGTTCCGTAAGGGTGCGTCCCCATGCTGTCTAAAGAAAGGAATGCAAAATTTAGAAAAACAAGCAAATAAAAAAATCAAGAAAAGTAAAACGAGATTATGCGGGAAGCGATGTCGGAACTTTGACGAATCCTTCGACCGTTCCTCAAAACGTCGCGTTCAAAAGTACTTAGTAAAGCATTAAACGGAAATTAACATGAGATAGTTGTGAAGACAAAGGAATCCTTCATTTCGAAATTTCATAAAAAGGTACATCACTGCCAGAAAAGGCTGGGTTACAATGTAGGAAAATAAATTAGTCAAAATTAACAAGACGTCTCGTCTAAATTAACCTCATTTTTAAGAAAATGTTATTTTAAATAAAAATATTAAAACATGAGATTAACAAGACGTCGCGTCTAAATTAACCTCCATGTGACAATAAAATTTTAAAATATTGTCTATATAAAATTAATCAAAGTAATAACAGAGACATAGAAATTAATAACAAGAAAGTGGGCCCGACAGGAATTGATTCCCGCTCCTACGTATTCTCAAAAGTATGGAGAAATCAAGGTTACGTAGTTCTTTGGTATTAATTTTGAAAGAAAAATATATAATTTTTTTTTATTATTTTGCTTTTTAATAATGAAAGAAATTTATGGGAAGGAAAAGAAAAAAAAATACAAGGCGAAGAAGATCGCACATGCATAATCCTTCGAAATCTCATAACAGCGATGTAGGCAAAAGTAATTTTGCATGACATCACTTATAAGATTTTGATTTAGTATAAAAGATTATTTTATTTTTATAAAAGGAATGTTTAGATTTTAATGTATTATTTTTTAAAACTCATCATAAAAAGGAAACTATTTACTTTATTTTAGAGAAAGATATTTTTTTAAAAGTTATTATTTTTGGATTTAGCACAAAGAATTTATTATGTTTAAAAAATGATATTTAACTTGTAATATTTTCTTTATTTATCACAATTGAAAGATATTTATTTACTTTATTGTTCATGAAAGGAAATTATATTTTTTGGTTTTATTCTCTATTTCTATAAAGAAAATGATATATATTTTATTTTAACAAAATTTATTTATTATTTTTATCTTATTATTATTACTTTTTCAGAAAGAATATATTTAAATATTTTTCAAAAAAAAAAACACAACATTTATTTTTGTATAAACTATTTATTATTATTATTAAAAAAACAAACCTTAGGACATTGGGCCTCAGAAAAAACTGAAGCCCGGAACTTAAAAGCATGAATAACAAAAAAAAAGGAATGGGAATAGGAATGGGTGTGACACCCAAAACCCAAATTACAAATTCCAATTAATTAACCCAAATTTTTGCAATAAATTTTTCACGTTTAAAGAATCATTTTGAAATTCGTAATTTAAATTCTGAGGTCACATAAAAATTGAAAAATGTGGAATATTATCATGCATACTAGTCGTGAACGAATAAAATATAATACATTTATATAGCAGAAACGATAGATAAGATTGTAGTACGAGGTACATAATATTATTACAACACATTAAGTCTCAAATGAAATCAAAGTCCAAGCAATAAAACATAAAAACTTCATTAATTGCACCACTCGTCATTCTGTGAAGTGTGCACTGTAAAAATAATGTAAGAGTGAGATAAAATATAGAATAAATATAAAATAAGTAAAATTGCACAAACACAATCAACAAACAATTATGATATGATGAATATGCCAAACAAGGTTATTTACATTTAATAATCTTTAATTTAGTTAAATGATGTCATGCTGGATCCATTTTGATTTAGTGGGAATACTACAGTAAAAAGTCTCATAGAGACACAAGTAGGACTTAGCATAATGCCACGAATCCCTACCCTTCGTAGCGCTCAAGTACCAAAGGACACAAGTAGGACTTAGCATATACCATGAATCCCTACCCTTCATGGCGCTCAAGTACCGATGTACACAAGTAGGACTTAGCATAAACCATGAATCCCTACACTTCATGGCGCTCAACGAAAATAAGGCTTTAACTCATCATAGAGTAACCCCCCACCAGGGCCAGCAATCATGGAACCCTTAAATTCCATGGTGCGTCCAAATGCTTATGATGCATGAATGCCTTTAATTCTCTTTATCAATTTAACATACCATGATATCAATACTTCCATAATCACTTGGAAAGCCACAAGTCCTCAAAGGAAACATAACATATATTAATTCTCAAAATCATGGATTTACACTTCAACAACATATCTCAATAAACCACAAGACATTCATGTATACATTAATTTAGTCATTCATAATTATTCATCACAAAGATATACATACTGTATGACATTCATAGGACACTCAATAACATCCATAATAATCAATAATCCCTCAATAATTCATAAATAAATCATTACCCACATGGAAAATATCATTTTCATCCATAATAATCATCATAGGTAAATTTCAGAAATTTACAACAGCAACATACATTAGTAAAACGACCATAACGTGAGCAAATCAAATCCTTTTTAAGTAATTCTACTTTCTGTAGTTCCATAACAAAATTATCTACAACATTCATGAAGACTATAATTTTAAATTCCAAATAGAAACATCATATAATCACATAATAGTCAATAGGTTATCATTTTTCATTATCACCAATTGCTGGAAAATTTACTAGTTTGACAATCTTTAATAAATTAGCTATAACTCATGGTATAAAAATAATTTTTGAATGAGGACGAGTTCTGTGTTTCAATAATTCTATTATTTATAATTTTTATAAAGACCAAAAATTCCAAATCTAAACAGAAATATCACAAATTCATAGTATACTAAACTATCTCAAAGAAAGTAACAAAACGTACATATGTTGGTAAATTCAATGTTTCTGGAGCTACAAAAATAATTTTGGCATAAGACCAGTTCTAAATTACTCATAACACAAATATCTAAAACTTTTATAAAGACACTAAACATTAATTCTCATCACAAAATTCCCAGTTTTAAAAATACAAATAGTGATTCACATCAGCAGATTTTTAGCATGAACATACTTTTGTATTTTAGGTATAACTAGAGATACAAATATCCTTTTAACTTGAAACCACTTTCTATAGATCCATAACATAAATATATATATACAACTTTTATGAAGACATCAAAGTCTAAATATGTATGTATAATTCCCAGAATTTTAATATTTTCACAAAATAAAAGGTACATATTCTAAAATGGACATACTTTAGCATTTTTGCAATAACTCGAGCTACAGGAATCCAAATTATGTCATTCAAAGCTAAAAATTTATATAACACATAGATCTACAACTTTGATGAAGAAATAAAAGTCAAATTCATAGGTTTTCAGCTTCAAAATTAAGTAACAAGTTACAAAAATAAATCTAGAAATCCTAGAATAGCATACAATTCTACCCATTCCATATTTATTCACAACCCTATCCCCTCTTACCTTAATGGAGGTTACTAAAGTGGTTGAAAGTGTTCTATTATTGTCCTAGCTTCAGATCAAGAGGGACTTTGATGGAGAAAATAAAAGAAAATGAGAGAGAGACTTTACTAACTTTAACTTGTTCTAAGAATTCAGACTTGGGAACAAGACGTAGTGATGATTTAATCATGCAAATGACAAGTGGAGGATAAGCTTTTCATAGTGGGATTGTAGTGGGATGTTAGGTACATTAATTATGGTGATAATGAAGGTTTTAAGTGAGAAAAATGGGCTGGATTGTTGACCATTTTCGCAGCCTACATAATGTAGCTTGTATGATTGAAGTAAATATCAATTCTAACACTGTTTCGGTATTTTGGGCATATCTCTCTCATATCTTAATACATTTTAATAAATTTAGTCTTGTTGGAAATCTAAGACAACGAGGAACACCTTTGTAGTTTACCACTTTTCAAATTCGGACTCTAACTAGGCATTAAAATATGTACAAGATGATATGATTGAAGTAAAATATCAATTCTGACACTGTTTTGGTATTTTGGACATATCTCTCTCATATCTTAATGAATTTTAACAAATTTGGTCTTGTTGGAAAGCTAAGATAACTAGGAACAACTTTGTAGTTGACCATATTTCCAAATTCGGACTCTAACTAACAATTAAAATGTGTACAAGATGACGTATTTTGAGTGGAGTATGTGGTAATTTGATGAGAGTAATTGGAAAAGCCAAAGAAATTAACAACTAAGGAAATAGGTAATAAGTTATTTGATTAACTTTTACCTAAGGTATAAAGTTAAAATTATTTACCATAGTAAAAGATTAAATTGAAGATGTTTTCCTAACCAAATTTATGTAGAAAGTTGAGATAAAATGGATAATATCATTAACGGTCTAAATCAAAATGATTATACATGAGAATGAAATTTTTGGGATCTTACAATGGGCCTCACTATCTGAGGCCCATGAAACAAGAACCCTAAAGGCAAAAATTAAAGAAAGAAGAGGAGGGGAAAGAAAAGGAGGGGGCGGCAGCAGAGGAAAAGAGAGAGGGGGAAAGAAAGAAAGAGAAGAGAGCGGAGGAGAGAGAGAGATCGACCGAGAGAGGGGCGGCCGGTGGGAGCTGTGGAGGTTGAGAAAGGGTGGTCGACGGTGGAGAAAGGAAGGACCAACGAGAGAGGTAAGTGAGAGAGAGTGACGGAGATCGGAGGGAGGAGAAGGAGACCGGAGAGGGAGGAGCTTGGTGGCGTTGTGCCGGTCGGCGTTGGAAGATGGTGGCCGGAGTGGGGTGGTGACGGAAAAAGAGAGGGAGGAGAGAGTGTGAGAAATCAGAGAGTGGGAAGGGAGAGGGAGAGGAGGTGGTTCCGGTGGCTCTTCCTCTTTTCTTATCTTTTCTTTGCTTCTATTGGGTTCTTAGTGGGTGGGTATATTTTTTTTGCTTTCTGGGTTTATGATTGATAGTTGTTGTTGCTGTTGGCTTGAGGTAAAATGGTGGTCCAGTTAGTTTTGGTTTCTCTATTTTTTATGTTAATGAAGAGGATTGAGAAGATGATGATGAGAGTAGTGTGTGGTCCCTTAGATGATGGAGAAGATGAAGGTGAGATGAAGCTGGTGGAAAGGTGGGAGACAGATTCCGGATTCCGAACGGAATTTCTGGAATGGGGAAAAATTATTATTATTTTTATTATTTTTTAAAAAAATGATGTTCACACTAGCTTAATAGTTCACAAATGTAAAGAAATCCTATATGGTTCAAAAAATTGAAATGATAAGACTATAACAATTATAGACTTGTACTTACCATCATAACCTTGTGTTCAGCTATAAAGACCAATCCTCACTTATAAATTGAGACCATATTGTCCATTGCATTATCCTTTCCAATATCACTCTTTTGCCTGAGTCATCTCTAACCCAACGCATTCCTAAAGGAGCCATCGACCCTTAATAGGATCGCGTTGTACCTTGTTCATTACATTCTTCGTCATATTTAAGCTTTTATGCTCAAATATGGCTTTGATCTGATCCATGTGCTCTAACATCCATTTGTGGCTTTTCTACAAGACAAATAAAGTGATGATGAGATAAAAGGATTAGAGAGTTATTAGTTAGAGTTAATTTTAGAATTGGTTAGAGTTTGTTATAATTGAATGTGGTTAAAGTTTGGCTATATAATCTTGTGCTTATAACCTTCTCATTCAACATAATGAAATATTTTCTATTCACTCCATTGTTTTTTCTCAATCTCTTGCTTTCCTTCATTTTTGCATAAGGCTAGGATACCTTTATGGTATCAGAGCTCATTGATCCATATGAGCTTTCAAGCAATAGCTACCCAGGTTATGGTACAACATTTAACAGTCCTTGTATCAATCAAATTGGATGACGAGAATTTTCTCACATGGAAACAGCAAGCACGAGGCATAATCAAAGGTTACAAGCTTGCCAAATACATTTTAAAAGAAGATCTAAGAGGCATGCCAAAGAAGTTTCTCACTGAGGAGGATGAAGCCGAAAGGAAAATAAACCCAGAATTCATCAATTAGGAACAACATGACCAACTCATGCTAACATTGTTGATAGTGTCAATGTCAATAAACCTACATACCAAAATGGTAGGTTATGATTATTCATTCCAGATTTGGAAGAATCTTGTGTCATATTTTGCAATGACTATGAATGCCAAGGTTAGTCAACTAAGAATACAGCTCAAGAATACCAAGAAAGCTGGTGACTCCATGAATACATATGTTCTTGCTGTCAAGAAGTTAGTCGATACCCTTGCTGCGATTGGGTATCCAATTAACAAGTCTGAACACATTCAGATCTTGTTAGATGGGTTACCACTTATAGTTACATCGATCATATCAAGAATTGAACCTTATACAGTTGCTAAAATTGAAGCACTCCTCATTACTGTTGAAGAAAGAATAAAAAGGCATAAGAAGGTAGAACCCCAACCAGTGACTATTTAAGCAAGCATGGTGCATCACAATGAGAACAACCAGAATAATTTCAAAGTAGAAAGAAGATTCTATAGAGAAGAAAGACACAATTATTACAGAGGAAGAGGAAGGTTCACTTACAAAGGTGGCAGGTTTCAGAATAATAAACCAAAGTATCAAGTTTATGGAAAGATTGGGCATATAACATTGCATTTCTATCATAGGTATGATTTACAGTTTAAGGAAAATAGTGATGTTAACGATAATAACTCAAGATTCAAGCCTTCACCGTCTGCTTTTCCTGCCAACAACATTAATTCCTATACAGAAAGTTATTGGGATCCAACTTGGTATCCAGACTCAGGAGCAACAACCCATGTTACTCCTGATGTAGGTCACCTGTTAAAATTGAGTGAGTACACTGGTGACGAATGTGTTAGAATGGTTAATGGAAAACCATCTTATATAAAGCATGTTGGCAGTTCTATTTTTGTTTCCCCCTTTAATCATAAACCTCTATATATTCAAAATCTTTTGCATGTGCCATAAATTAACAAAAAATTGCTTAGTGTGTCCAAGTTTGCTAGAGAAAATAATGTCTACTTTGAATCCCATGTTGATTAGTGTTTTGTCAAATGTCAAGAATCTAATCAAGTTGTTCTTCAAGGAAAATCTAAAGGTGGCTTGTATTCATTTGATCCAGTTGACATCTATAATTCAACTTTGATTCTTATAACTACCAATTGTAGTAGTTAAACTTTCCAATGTAATTATGTACAATCGAATAAAGATGGTTCTAATTCTCTATATCTCTTATGACATAATAAACTTGGTCATGCTAATTCACATGTTGTGAATAAAGTCAAGAAAATATGCAATGTTCCTTACTCTCTACATAATGTCAATAATGTTTGTAAAGCTTGTACTTTAGGTAAGTCACACAATCTACCATTTTATGAGTCAAATACCAAATATACTAAGCCTTCACAATTAGTATTCAGTGATGTATGGGGTCCTTCTCTTGTAACAGCTAACAATGGGAGCAAATACACTGTTCATTTCACTAATGCTTATCCTAAATTCTCATGGTTTTACCTAATTAAAACTAAATCATAAACTTCCAATTGCTTCATGCATTTTAAGTCACTAGTTGAAAACTAATTAAATCAAAAAATTAAAATACTACAAATTGATCATGGGAAAGACTTCATTGTTTTGTCTAAGTTCTTAGCAAATAATAGAATCCAACACAGGATGAGTTATCCCTATACACATAAACAAAATGGTCTTGTTGAGAGGAAGCATAGACACTTTATTGAAATGGGCCTTTCACTCCTAGCAATGCTCAAATGCCTTTGAAATTTTAAGGAGAAGCCTCCACCACTGCTACATACATAATCAATAGACTGTCAAGTCCAAACTTAGATAACAAGAGTCCATTTGAGGTTCTCACATAGATTTTAGGTCTGAGCAATGCATATTTATTGGCTAGAGCCTAAATCACAAGGGCTATGTTTGTTTGGCGCCCAATGACAAGTCTTACGTCTCAAGACATGTCAAATTTGATGAGAATGTGTATCCAATTCAGTCAAGTTCCTTTTTAAACAATAATCCTACATTGTCTAGGGATAACAATCAAGTTGTGCCTGTTATTCCTGTTATTTCTACCTTAAATATATTTGAAGTACATGTAGAAATTGGTCAGTCTAGAATTCTTGTTCAAACTTCAACTCTTGATCCTGTACCTAGTGGTGATCCTGCAACTTCTCTTGTTGACAATGACTCTAGAGCATCTTTAACTAAGTCTGTTTCTGGTCAAGTCTCAAATTCTGGTGGGGCTAGTCCTGCACATACCAGGAATTTTCATCCTATGCATACAAGAAGTAAGAATGGCATTTATAAGCCAAAGTTCTGTTGTATGAAATTGCTAAAAATACTGATTTTGTGAAGAAATTGAACCAACTTCAGTCAAAGCTGTTCTTCTTTCCTCAAATTGGAGGAATGCCATGGATCAAGAATATCAAGCCTTACTTTAAATAAACATTTGTTCCTAAGCCATAAAACACTAATGTAGTTGGTTGTAAATGGGTGTTCAAGTTGAAGAAAAATCTTGATGGCAATATAAATAAATATAAGGCAAGGTTAGTGGCAAAAAGCTTCAATCAAAAAGAGGGATTTGATTATTCTAAAACTTTTAGCCCAGTTGTTAAGCCTACTACCATAAACTGCTCTCATTCTTGCTCTTCATCATAATTGGCACATTAAACAAGTTGATATAAATAATGCCTTTTTGAATGGTGATTTAGAAGAAACTGTGTTTATGATGCAGCCTCTAGGTATGAAGCAGGTAGTGATCGAATGGTCTACAAGATCAACAAGGCTCTTTATAATCTTAAATAGGCCCCAAGGGCCTGATTCCAAAAGCTTCATGGGTTTCTTACTACTCAGGGATTTACTTCTACAAGAAGTGATACTTCCCTATTTGTCAAAGTCTCATCAAATGTGATACTAATGGTACTGGTCTATGTGGATGACATTATCCTTGCAAGCAACTGTCAAAACACTCTCAGTCAATTCATCTCCAAACTCAATCATGCCTTTCATCTCAAAGATTTAGGAAATCTCAACTATTTCCTTGGCATTCAGGCCAACTCTACTAGTTCTGGTGGCCTACATCTATCCCAAACCAAATATATTTCAGATTTGCTGCAAAAAGCCAACATGGTTACTACAAAACCTATGACTACACCTATGACTGCAGGTCAGAAATTGTCCAAACAAGACCTTGAATGATTTGATGATCCTCAACTGTATAAGTATGTGGTTGGAGCTCTCCAGTATGTAACCATAACCGAACCAAAAATTACCTATTCAGTCAACAAAGCGTGCCGATTCATGCATACTTCTAAGGTATCTCATTGAAAGATAGTACAAAGAATATTGAGATACCTAAAAGGATCTATCAATAATAGATTGCTATTGGCTAGATCTCCCAATCTCTCCCTCACAGCTTTTTGTGATGCAGATTGGGGATCTGATATGGATGATAAGAAGTCCACCATAGGATTTTATGTTTATCTAGGACCCAATTTGATAGCATGGTCCTCGAAGAAGCAAGTCGTGGTGTCCAAATCAAGCACATAAGCAACATATAGGAGCTTGACAACAGTTATTATGGAGTTCACCTGGATCCAATCATTACTAACAGAGCTCAATATGACAACTCATTCTATTCCTATTGTCTATTGTGATAATCTTAGTGTAGTTCACTTATCTTCTAATCTAGTTCTTTACTCTAAGGCAAAACATGTTGAGCTGGATTTATGGTTCAAGATAAAGTCATTGTCAAGTAACTTCATGTTTAACACATTCCTTCCTCTAACCAAACAGTTGATGTTCTTACTAACCCAGTCTCCCAACAAATGTTTCAAGCTTGTAAATTCAAACTTAGAGATATACCTCACATACGGTTGAGTTTGAGGGGGAATGATGAGAGAATATTAGAGAGTTATTAGTTAGAGTTAGTTATAGAATTAGTTAGAGTTAATTATAACTAAATGTGGTTAGAGTTAGGCTACATAATTCTGTACTTCTAACTTTCTCATTCAACATAATGAAATACTTTCTATTCACTCCATTGATTTTCTCTTAATCTCTTGCTTTTCTTCATTTTTACATAAGGCTAGAATACCTTTAAGTGAGTTAATTAGTAGGATGAAACTAAAAATCATGACAAACAAATTTATAGTAATTAGTAAGTTACCCACCTCTAACTCACCAAACAATATCTGTCCCACGTGTGGATCCTCCTTCTTCCATGTCGGCCGAACACATTTTAAGCTTGACTTTATTATTTTTGTCAAAGCCCATGACTTCATGGGATCAAAGATATTTAATTGTTAAAAGAATATAATGTTAGTTTAGAATGTGATCAAATGGACAACCTTTTATACTGTCACAAATTGGAGTCTTCAAAATCTCACGGAATAGATTGCCTAACTCATAATCTCAAGAACTAACCTGAAAATTTACTCTTATTTTTCAAGGCTACAAAAGATTTTTAATACATTTTTTTAAATAAGAATTTTTTAATTTTAGCAGCTGACATATGTTTAGCCACAAATATATTCGAAAGGGTATTTGGTAAAATGATTTAAAGAGGAGTTTGATAAAAGGATTTGTTTTAGTTTTTTTATAATCGTAACTTGAAAGCTGAGCTTTACATTATAATGTTTGTTACTAAGATTTTCATTAAAAAAATTAGTTAAAAATTCTTCTTTAATATCTTTTAAAGTGAAATGTGAGAATTTTAATTTTATTTATAGTTTTTTCTAAAGGATTAAGAAACTTAATTAGTATAAATTAGTTAGTGGGGTGATTTTTCTAAATTATTCTTGTTAATTACTGTCTTTCCTCTCTATCATCTCTATAAATAGAGTACATGCATAAAGCATATTAAAAGGGTAAGAGTGGTGAGAATCGTCGATTTTATAAGCCATGATTTCCTTTCACTCTGCGTCAGCAGATAATGTGGGATTCATTTGAATTGTTTTATAAGCTGACTTGTATCAAGGAAGTTCCCAATTTATCTTCCTTCAGGGACAGTGCCTCTCTCTCGATAATTCATGTTCTCTCTATGAAAGGTCATGGCACACCGTTGATCCAGGAAGGGCATGTAATCAGTATAACGAGCAGTGCAAGGTTTAAACACCTTTGGTTTTAAATCAAATTCATCAATTTTGCTAACTTCTCTAACATGGTGAGAGTCAAAACTCAAATTTGGAACTATATTACAGTCCGCATCTTTCCTGGTAATCTCTAACGCTATGCTATCTCCTTTTCCAAAACCATTTCTCTTCCACGCCCACAACATATAGAACAAACAACATAGACCAACTACAAAGATTTGCACAGAGCTTCTAGTCCTACCATCAGCTGAACTTCGTTTTGCCATCTATAAACAATCATATGAAGCTAGAGGGAGCAATGGTTAAGAGGATCAGGGATTCGTTTGAGGTATGTTTTAAGAGGGAGAGAAAAAGAAAAGGCCTTTATATATGAGAACCAAAAATTATTTTCTTTTCTCTGTGACCGGCAAACGTAAACCACCGGGAGATCTCAATATTTTGACCTCTTATTACACATGTGAAACCTTTATATATTATTTAATATGCATATGTTTAAATCGGTTCATGACCAATTAGTGTGGTTAATAATCCTTTAATCTAGTACCTTTATGAGGTGTTTGCAGTTGGGAAAATAAAGTTAAAGAAATAAAAAAATCTAAAGGTTGATATTGATCATTTACATCATTCGAAACAATCAAAACTTCGTTTTACTGTAGGATGAATTTTTAACTTTTAAAAATTCCCATTGCATTGAAAAGCAATGAAGAAATCTCTTTCTGCTCTTATTCAATTACTAGTTTAACTTTTATAACTTTGTATTGAATACTATCCCGGTTTCTTTTTATAAGCAACTTTTGAGATTTTTTAAAATATAAATAAATTTGTCTCTTTTAATGTCATTAACTATTTGTATACCAAAAATATTATTCTTGAATATATTTTAATACAACTATTTTTTTATGTAATAAATAAGATTGAGGATACTTTAAATATATACATTAAATATTTATTAATGTTAATGCAAATAAATACTTTTAGTAAATGTAACATCCCGAATTTTATAAAAATGAATAATTGATGTGAATAAATAATAAATAATTGTATATGAGTGGATTTGTGTCCCAAAAATATTGGGATGATTAAATTGGGATTTATTATGGATATTTATAATTTATTGGACTTATGTGAGATAAAAGTATATCCGATTGGAATATGGGTGTCAGACCAAGTATCTCTGATTGAGATGCCGCTGGTCAGGGCTATTAAGAATATTGTTGGGAGTTCGAATCTATATTCGGAATAATTTTTGGATATGATATTGAGCCCGAACTGTGAGCCTGTTTGTTATAAAACGGTGAAATTTTAATGTGAAGCAAAATATTAAAACATAAACCCTTTTTCCTCTCTTATGCTTCACGCTACTTCTTCTCATCCTCATTATTCTCTTTTCCTCATCTCTTCTTCTTCTTTCCTCTCCACCCTTCTCTTCGAAAACCTAAGCCATGTGGAGTCTTCTCCTCCTCCACCATTTTCGTTTTCATGAAGGCTTGAAGGAGAAGCTTGTGCTGGAACTCCTCCTCCTCTCTTCTTCATATTTTCATGTGACTCTTCCCTCTTGTGGAAGCTCATGGTTGTCTCTTGGCTGAGGTAAGTCCCTCATCATTTTCATGAGCTTTATGCCCTAGATTCCGGGTTCTTGGTATTTGGAGGAGTATTTATTTCACAGGTGTTGTTGGGAGAGTATTAAATCATGGAAACCCTAAGGTGGGGTGGCTTAAATGTGAGCCTTTATAAGCATTTAATGAGGCACTTAAGATTAATGTTGGAAGGTGATAAGAAATAAATGGATATTAATGAGTGTTGATGGGTTTTTAGTGAAACCCTAACTTTAATAAATTGGGGAAAGTATGAAATGTGAGTAGAATGTAGGTTTAGTGATATTGGAGAATGATATTAAAGATGAAAATGGCCAATGGTGGTGATTAATGAGCATGGGTAAATGTTGTTGGGTTTTGATGAAAACCCTAGCCCTAAGAATTTGGGGAAATGGATATAATATAGCTTGAAAGGTTGAATTGAATGTAATAGGAGATATTTAATGTGTGTGTTGTTAATTATAATAATGAATAATGGTGAACATTGAAGATAACCTTTAATGGTGGAATTAATGGGATATACATATTGGTTGGTAAATTAATAGGCCATGATTTGTGTCATTAGATTTGTTAATTAAGGATGGCTTGTGAGAGACAAGGGTAACTTGAGTGGAGCTCTAAGTGACAATGATGATATTTGATGGATTGAGGTGATTTGAGATTAAATCATGTAATGGATGAGATGATGATGATGTTGGGTTTAGTTGATCTTTAAGATCTAGAGGATCTTGGCTTTGGGAAAGGAATTCCCAAAGCCTAACACAATTGCATAAGTTGATGTTTACCAAGTCTAGGACTTGAGGTTGAGCTTTATGATAAGCTAGCAAGTATTTAAAATTATGATGGTTATTAATTATGTGAATATACTTGCATATGGTATGTAGATCGTATTTTGGGTGATGCAATGGAGCTTTTGGAGCGTGTGTTCGGAGTTCAGCTCTTCCCTCAAGGTAGGAGAGGAGTTAACATTCAAATTGCATGAGTAAATTGAGAGTGATTTGATGTATGTGTTAAATACTCATGTCTGCCTTGCCATATAGTTATTGAGATGTTTGGAATGGCAAGTTGATGATTATTATGGATAATTTATGAAAATATGTTTGTTAAAAATGATAAGTGTGATTTTAATGTGAATAATAAGTTTGGAATGAAAATCTATAAGTATGAATGTGTGAACCGGCTGTATATGCCTTTCATGATGTGTATGAAATGATGGATATATCCAAATTTGGCTTATAATGAGAATTTCCGAGTAAGAATGCTTAGAACAAGTTTTATGTGCCTATATGACGTATATGATGTGCTGGATATGATCAAATTGGCCTTGAATGTGATTTCATGTGTTGAGTTGTGTGAATTTTCGTGTTCTGCCTATGTACTGATATTCTCGCTCGAGCGAGATGGGATCTTGTTCAGGCGAGAATCCCCCGTCTCGGTATTATGGCCTCTGGGCCAATTTCGCCTAGGCGAGCGAGTATTCCGTCCGAGCGAGTTGAAGTGTGATATGATCAGGAGAGATTCTGGACGAATCTCGCTCAAGCGGGCGTGGCCGTGCTTGAGCGAACGAAGAGGAGTCGGTTGGAATGATTTGCCGAGTGAAAGGCTTAGTGCTAGGAAGCCTCGCTCGAGTGAAAAAAAAAGGAAATCGGTTTTTGGAATAATATACCGAGTGAAAGACCGATCAGGAGATGAGTCAGTTTTGAAATCATTTGCCGAGTGAAGGATCGATCAGGAGATGAGTCGGTGTTGAAATAATTGCCGAGTGAAAGACTGATCGAGTGATGATTCGGTGTTGAAATATGCCGAGTGAAAGACTGAACGAAGATGAGTCGGTGTTGAAATAATTGCCGAGTGAAGGACCGATCGAGTGATGAGTCGGTTCTGGAATAATTTGTCGAGTGAAAGACCGAGCGAGAGGAGTCGGTCTTGGAATTATTTAGCCGAGTGAAAGACCGAACGAGAGAAGAATCGGTTCTGGAATAAGTTCACCGAGTGAAAAATCGAGTGTTGGGAAGCCTCGCCGAGTGAGCGAGTGTGGAAGGGAAGGATGACCTCTGGTCGGTTTTCGCTTAAGCGAGTGGATGCCTCGCTCAAGCGTGTGCTGGAGGGAATGGTTACTGGAACAATTCCGCCCGAGCGAGTGGCCGGGTGTGTAGTGTCTCGCTCAAGCGAGCAACATGGAAAATAGATTCTGGCGTGATTTCGCCCGAGCGAATTGAGGCGCCCAAGCGAGATGGAAGTGCCTCGCTCAAGCGAATGGGTATCTCGCTTGAGCGAGTGACCCCTGATGGAATTTTCCCTTCTGTTCTCGGTTCTGATTGTATTGGGCCTTCTTCCCTTATATTGTATGATACTTGAGGGGATGTATAGGAATATATATATATATATATATATATATATATATATATATAATTACGACATGATATGAGGATTGTTGTGTTGCCATTTTAATTATGAGATAACGGTGATGGATAATGGGTTGAAAACCACCGAATGAATGTATAATGGCATTGATGAATAATGGGAAATATTATGACACCCTTGTGGTGGATACAAGTAATTGACTTGTACGTGAGTGAGGCAATGATGATTCATATATATATATATATATATATATATATATATATATATATATTCCGAGAACACCTTGTCGTTACATGTGTGGATTAATATTATGATGTTGCTATGCCTTTCGATCTTAATGTGTGGATTGATATGAAATGATGTGGTGGCCATTGAAGTGCCTATTATATGTATGTTGTGCCTTGAGGGGCTTTGTAAATGATTATGTATGATTATTGAAATACCAAATTAAAATATACCCCTAATTGAGAGGGTAAGCTATCCTTGCGAGGTTGTTGGGCATATGCATTATTGCATTGTTGCATTCATGGCATAGCATGGCATTGATATGTATTATTGTTGAATATATCACCTTGCGGGGTGCCACGAAGGGTATATCCCGGAGTGAAGAGGATGTTATCCTATTATTGTTGTTGAATATATCACTTTGCGGGGTGCCACGAAGGGTATATCCCGGAGTGAAGAGGACGTTGTCCTATTGTTGTTGAATATATCACCTTGCGTGGTGCCACGAAGGGTATATCCCGAAGTGAAGAGGATGTTATCCTATTATTGTTGTTGAATATATCACCTTGTGGGGTGCCACGAAGGGTATATCCCGGAGTGAAGAGGACGTTGTCCTATTGTTGTTGAATATATCACCTTGCGGGGTGCCACGAAAGGTATATCCCGGAGTGAAGAGGATGTTATCCTATTATTGTTATTGAATATATCACCTTGCGGGGTGCCACGAAGGGTATATCCCGGAGTGAAGAGGACGTTGTCCTATTGTTGTTGAATAGTTGTTGAATATATCACCTTGCGGGGTGCCACGAAGGGTGTATCCCTGAGTGATGATGGTATTGTGATAATTATTGTTGGATATATCACCTTGCGGGGTGCCACGAAGGGTGTATCCCTGAGTGATGATGATAATTTAAGTGATTGTGGTTATTATTGAATTAAAAATCGGATCCGTTGCATATGCATTAAACAATTGACATGTGCATTAGCTATAAGAGCATGACATTTGAGATGGGATGACCACGAGTGATGAGAAACCCCTTGTGAGGAGGTATTGAGTGAAGCCTTAATGAAATGATGATGATAATTTGTGAATGCCCTTGTTGATAAGTGGCAAAGTGATTGTATATGTGATTGTGTATGTGCTTGTGCTTGTTTATGATATGAATTGCGATTCATGAGGCTTGTATGCCTATTGTGATAATGAGATGATAAATGAATGATAATTTTATGATTTTGTAGCAAAGCACACATGACGTTGTATGCATATACACATGATCACAATATATATATTATTCGTCATTTTGAATGTATAACTCACTCTCCCATGTGGTCTCCTTTTTAGCGTTGTGATGCAGGTTGCCATGGGATGAGTTCGAATTTTAATTAAAGCTTTAGTGAAGGTAAATAGTGGTAGAGGAAGTGCCTTGGCCGACATCATTTATGGATTTTTGTATAATGAATGAATTGTTTATGAGAATATAGATAATTTAGAGATTTTGGATATGTATTAAGATAATCCTTTGAATTGTGGATGGTGAATATATATGTAGAATGTAAGAGATGATTTGATATGTATTAGAAGGATTAAAATTGAATGATGTTCATTGATGATTGAGATAGTCGGGTGAATATCCCCGAATGTATATGTATATGTATGTATATATATATATATATATATATCTTAGGCAATGCATGCGGTTGCGGAATGTGCATGAATATGATAAAGTAATAAGTTTGCATGCTTGCCTAGCCTTTTCTCATATCGTCATATATGGGACTAGGCGTGTGCCCGGTATACACATTCTTCCGCTGTAAACTCTGCTATTTTTGTATACCGTTGTGGGCAATTTATTTACCGATCCAGTTATAGGTTACTAAATCTCACTCTTTAGTTTTCTGTGATTCGGGTCTTGATGTGATCATGGTGGTGTCTTGGAAATATTTTCAAACGCGAAAAATTTATTCGCATTTTTATTAATTATGACGATTACATTGGGATTCGAGTACGGAAAACCGGGGTGTTAAAGTAAACATTCTTATTCTTGATAAATACAAGGTTGATCTTTTTTTCTTTTGATAAATACACTCTTGAAAAAGTATATTTTAACATTCCTGATCTGGACATAGCTAATTGACATGCCCAGTAAGCAACAATGAAGATGGAGAAGCATTTCTAATGTTAGCCATTATCATATCATAAATTATGGACATACCCCAACATTTTAGTGGATATTCTAGAGTGTTTTAGAAGCTTCTATCATATTACCAACAAGATCCCTTAAATCACAAAAAAGGTGTACAATCAATGATTGTTTTTGCACATCACATTTTCTATAAATATTAAATGTTGCATCATTAATATGCAAGATACATCTTTATTAGGGATGGCAAAAAAACCCGCGCCCGCATATTTACTAAACGGGTGGGTAGCAGTTATACACTATCTGTCCCGTGGGTACCCGTTTAATTATTAATATTTATTTTTTATTAAATATATTTAAATATCTATGTTTTTATTTATTTTATAATGAGATAAATAAAATTTAATAATTTTCAATGATAATACTTTTAATTTATGAAGTTGTAATGTATGATAATATTAATTAAAATTATATTATATTAAAATAATATTATGTTTAGTACATTTTACCATATTTTCTTCTTTAGTATTTTTTATAAAAATAATAAATATTTATAATTACCTGTGGATACCCGCTACCCGACCCGTGAATACCCGTTACCCGTCTAAAACCCATGGATACGGGTAGTGGTAACATACTACCCGCATCCACCCCGCCCCATTGACATCCGTAATCTTTATTGATCTTTAGACTTACACCTTGAACTATTTACTTTGTTTTACTGACTTGAACGTTAGAGAAACCTTAAAGGCCAAACCTCAATTTATATTTCAAGACTTGGATGTCAGAGATCCCTTATCTTTTACAGATCTCAACTACGTGATGAACATCTCAAGAGACAACATACTGGAAACTTATAAGTTAACTTAGAACTAAACAATTTCTAATAATGAACCCTAAAAACAAAACTTTCAATAAAAATATATGATTATGATAAATTTAAAAAGTCTAACATAAGATAAGTGATGAACAAAGAAATTTTTTATTTAAAACCCACCTTAATTTCTAATCAATTCTAATATAATTTTTAATAAAATAATTTAATTTTTTATTTCGTGCAACCTTGACCCACCCGTTTGACACACCCCACTTAAAAATATTCCATATATTAGACATCCCAAAATTACAAGAAGCTTTATTTTCCCACTTTAGCAAAGAAGGTGCGGTGCAATATTTGAGAAAGTAGAAAATCCGAAAACTCATCCGGTGACACAATACACAAACTCAACACAACACCTTGGTCGTGTTTTCATTTCATCGTTATTCTCCGAGAAAGAACAAGAACCCCACGTTTCACTTTCACTTTTTATGCTTTGGGAAATGGTGCCATTGTCCCTTGCAAAACCAAACCCCATCATCATGTAGGGCACTCGAGTCTCAGCTTTCTTTTCCCCCTACTTATCTTATGAGTTTTAACGAGGTGGGCACGTGAAGAATCCTCTGATTTTGAGCCTCGTGAGTTGTTTTGGCAATGGAAGAGGACAAGTACGCAAAGGAATTGGAGGTGGCTGTTAGGGTGGTCCACGTGGCATGTGCTCTGTGTGGGAGGGTGCAAGAGAGGCTCCTTGCGACCAACAATGATCATGTTGTTTCTAAGGATGATGATTCTCCGGTTACTGTTGCTGGTATTTGCATTCAATTTTAGTTCTAATGTACCCCACTTCCGTTTGTTGTTTTCTTTGAAAGTGGGGTTGTTGTGAATTGAATAATGGATATTGGGTTTGTGTTTTTTTTTGGAAGTGGGAAAAGGTGTATTCTAATGGTCATGGGGTAGTTGTTAGAAAGGTCGGTGTTTTGGTATATTGGTTTTTGGCGGGGTTGTCAAAATCCATGTCTGGACAATATGGTAAAGTATACGATAACCCAATTTGGATCAAATCTAGTGAGGTTTTCTCAGTGAAATTGAAATCTGGGTAATGCAGCTTGAAGATTCACATGCAATTGGCAAAGTGTCCTCTTGGCTTTGGAAAGTAATGAAGTGTGTTATGTTAGACAGGTTTTGAACGAATCCAGTGAAGTAGTCTATTTTTGTTTTTTAGTGAAACTGGAATCTTAGTGGGTAATTCAGTATAACTTGTGATTCTGAAAATCTGTCATGCATATTCTTTCTTTTTTATTTGCTGTAGGCTGGAGTTGGGTTTATTTGAGCTCTGACATGCTAGGTTAATTGTTTTTATTTTATATTTGGGTGAACCCACGGATGTCCACCACCCCAAAGATGAAGATTAATCCCTCCTAGGTGTATAGGTCACCGAAGTGAGCTATGCCTCTCCTAACAAAACCTTTGAACTTTGCATAGTAATAGAATTTCTTCTTCTATTCTAGAAATGGTGTCATAATTGCGTTGTATGTGCTTATTTAGACTTGTGATTTCAGCATCTATTGTGTACCCGTTTGTTCATCTAATGGGGTATTCTATTAAACTATGTAGATGGCTATGGCCACAGTACAGAACCAGAAAATATGAACGTGTTAGAGGAAAGTACATATTGGAGCACGAGTTTTCATTTCTTTAACTCAAAGTGTTCATAAATGCAAGGTTGGACAACGTGACTGTATTTCACCTACCTTGTAAGCTGTAATCACATTAAACTGTTATTTAGAAAAACTGGCAAGAAAGGATCAAACTCCCATCTACTTCATCATAGAGGCTACGAATAGTCGAATACCCATGAATGGTTTTATGAGTAAGCTATTTTGTACCATGACTTGTAAGCAGTCGCATCATTTGTGTGTGACATAAAACTAGTTGACTGTGCACACTTCGCTGTGAATAGTACATCTAGGTCAGTGGTTGAAATTATGTGAATGTAAATGTACATACCTAATTTAATTTTACACCTACTTGTATGATAGTTCTTACAGGATTAGAGTTCCTTTACCTCAGATTCATAACCATAAATGACCAGAATGCATATGCTGTTTTTGTATTGACATTCTGGTCTACTTGAAATGTTTCTGGAGTGAATCATTTGCAAAGGAATCTCCATTAGGATTACTCTGATTCACAATTTACTCTTTGGAAATGTTTCAGACATGCTGTATTTTTTCCTACATTCGATGGTCACATTAATTTTGTTGTACTATACATGCATCTCTTTTCTATGCTCAGTTTCTAGTTGTTTTAATGATATATACATTTCGACCGAGAAGGTTTCCATGATTCATATTTTCTTTTAGGTTAATATGGAGTTAGCTTGATCAATATTTACATTTGGTATTTTATTTTGATTGGACATATGACTTAACAATGTGTGAATGTTAACTTTCCATTTTCAATTTTTGACTACCCAGAAATCATTTAACCCATTTTTTGGAGCTTCATAGTGATGGAAACTTTTATTTTGTTATCAGTGATAGTCCAAAGATACTAGCTCCAACTTACTGCCCAATTTTGCGTCTACAAAGTAGAGATAATCCCACTTTTCTCTTTTCCTTACCCCCTGTAGAGTGTAGACATTATTTGTTTTCACAGTTTTGCGTTCAAACCAAACTAGCTTTTTGATATTCTTAGAGCACTGAAAGTAATCAGTCTGGTATAGGATATGGAGATATTTTTCGCTTGTAGAGTATGCTCCATGTGGTGCTCAAAATTTTGTTTTTTGCAATGTTTCTCAAAGTTCATTAACTAATTATTTCATTTCATGTCTCTGCATGAGAAGACTTGAGCGTTCAAGCTACTATTAGTTGGTTACTATCAGAAATTTTTGGGGTTCAAAATGTGTCAATTGTTGCCGAAGAAGACATACAAACTATATCCAAGGATGAATCAGCAAGTTTACTGGCAGCCGTTGTGAGTACTGTCAACGAATCTTTAGCTTTTGCATCCAGTTATGGTCTTCATAGTCCAGAGACAACTCTTGGTGCATCAGAAGTTCTTGAGGCCATTGCCCGATGTAACTCAACTGGAGGTCCCAAGGGAAGACATTGGGTACTGGATCCTGTTGATGGCACACTAGGATTTGTACGTGGGGATCAGTATGCTGTTGCTCTAGCTCTGATTGAGAATGGAAAAGTTGTTCTTGGGGTTCTTGGGTGTCCTAATTACCCAGTTAAGACAGAATGGCTAAACTATCATTACCAATATCATCAAAAAACATCACAGTCATCTCTAACAACTCATGATGAATGGGGAAAAGGATGTGTATTGTATGCGAGAAAAGGAAGTGGTGAAGCATGGTTGCAATCGCTAGTTGATGGAGATAAAATGCTAGAATGGCCCCCCAGTCGAGCCAGACTTATTCGGGTTTCTTCCATTGATGATCCAGCATTGGCTACACTCTGTGAGCCAGTGGAAAGGGCAAACTCAAATCATTCATTCACAGCTGGACTTGCTCACAGTGTGGGACTTAGGTATATTATTTCTCCTTTTTCTATTTAAATGTCCAATACATGAACCTATACTTGTGAATTGATTGAAGTACTTCCATGTAAGTGCAGTTGAATGGGATGATGCTTTTTATAGGTTTAGGCTTTAGTTGCCGTGGCAAAAACCATATATATAAACAGAGATGTGTGTGTGTATGTATCTATATATGTATATATAATATGTATCTATATATGTATATATAATATAAGAATTAGTGAATAGTATGTAATAAGGAGCCAGGCATTTTAATTTTTGTTACTTCATAGGGAATTATAAGAAACAGAAAATTTTGTTGGACAAATATTTACTGATACAGGAATTGGTTTCTCTTTTATATTATAATTTTTTACCCCAACAATTATTGTAAATTTATCACTGAATTTGTATATTGATGATGAAAGTAAGTTTATTTATAGAGATTAAGCTTCAATTCCTAAATTCATTTCCTATGAAGAAAGACTTGAAAGAAAGGGACCAGGCACCCTACTTTGCTTGGAGATTATAGCCATTTTTAGTCATATATCATTTCACAGATTCGTTTTGATCAAGTGTTATGGTGAAAGATTCTCAGTGCTTTCTCTGAAATTTCGTGTTTACAATTTCTTTCAAAGCTGTACCTGAGTTTATGACAGTTTTCCTATTTTTCTTTCTTACCATCATTGGTATTGATTTTTATTTGTCTTTCGGAAATCTGGTATAGGAAACAGCCCTTGCGTGTGCACAGCATGGTAAAATATGCAGCAATAGCCCGAGGAGACGCAGAGATATTTATGAAATTTGCGAAGTGTGGATACAAGGAGAAGATATGGGATCATGCTGCTGGTGTTGTGATAGTTGAAGAGGCTGGAGGAGTGGTAACGGATGCTGGTGGACGACTGCTGGACTTTTCAAAGGGAATGTACTTAGAAGGTCTTGACAGAGGCATAATTGCTTGCTCTGGTGTCACATTGCATGAAAAATTAATCAGTGCTGTTTATGCTAGCTGGGACTCCTCAAATTTGTGAGGCTTCTTAAGGCCTCTTCAAAAAACTGTTTGAACTGAACCGGATTTTGAATTGAACCGAACTGAACTTCAAATAACCGAACCGGTAGAATAAAAACCTGAACGGCACTGTTTCTTGACAGCAGTTCAATAACTTGAATCAGTTACTCAGCTACTCAGCAAGGTGCAGTGCACCAGAACCGAATGTTAGATAGATTTACTAGTACGCATGTTTTCTTGTTTGCTTCTCAGCTCTCTCAATTCCAAGTGTTCACTTCGTTTCTCACAGTTCATCTCTTCCATTGCTCCCAGTTTGGGACTCTAAATTTTGTTTATCAAATTCTCTCTCCCATGACTCCGAATTCCCAAATCCAAATTGAACCCTAAATCACAAATCAAACCCCAATAGCATTTCACACTTCACTCAACAGATCTCAGGCTTGAGGTATGAACCCCAACGCTTTCTCGATGAAGATTTTCTCAAATATTTGATTCCATTTTTGACTTTGAGCATCTATGTCACTATATGATTTTGTAATGTTCGAGAATCTGGTCTAATATGGAGGAGTAATATTGGTACCTGTTCTTTGTCTATGAATATCCAATGCATTAAGTTGAATCTTAATTCTTGATTCTTAGCGATACAATTGACTCTTTTCACATTTGTGTTATTGTGTTGCATCAGCATGCTCCATTCTCATTTGTGAGTTCTCCTCTTCCTTCTCGTTTGCTCTCTGCCCATTGACCTGTGATCGTGGGATGTGCTTTGTTTGTAATTTGTATCTCCTTCATGTTCTTGTTGCCACTCTTGATCATCATTGTGTTGACCAGGTAATTTGTGACCCATTCTAAATTGGTCAGCATGCATTTTTATTTTTATTTTATTTCTGAAATGATTTTATATAATAACAGTATTTATACTAATGAGTTCTTGGATTTGTGTGCCTACTCTTAAGTTGTGCGTGAGTATGATAATGACTTCGGTAATTTGTGTGATTTTGGTTAATTGTGTTGTTCACATTTCTCATTGTGTAACATTGCATGAGTACTCTTATGCATTAAAAACCATTAATGTGACTGGTTTTGGTTATCATAGACTTTACACAATTGTATCGTGCTCCTGTTTTTTTATTTATTGGCAAATGTTAATTGTTGGTTTTTGTTAGGTATCGTGCTACTGTTGTTGCTTGTAATGTAGCGTTTTGGACGTAAGTTGCTAAACTTTTTGCGTGAGTTACTGGATCATTTTAAGTATTAGCAATAATTAGCCCTTGCTTCAACAAGTGTGATTGTTAATGATGTTGTTAAGCTTATTGAAGTATGAAAATTCACCAACGACTTGGTACGCTTGGACTTCCTTCAACGGAAGTTGCCCTGCCCTTTGTTTTCGTTGGCAACCTGATATGTAACTGTAATATGGATTCCTTAATTTGTAGAGTCACTTACATGTGACCAGAATTTGCAGAATGGAGCTAAAGAAACTAGCTTCTAAAATTATGCCAAAGAGTTTGTATTTTATTATGTTACAGACAATAATAAAAATTTCTGTGAGAACTTTATACCTGTTTATTTGAACATAACTAATAATGTATTCAATAGTCCTTTTTTGAGTAGACTACTAAAAATTGTTCCATCATTATTCGTTAGGAAACATGTTAAATTTCTGATAGGAGCGGCTCTGACAGTGACACCTCATCTTAAGTTGAGGAATCGCTGTACACTACAAATTTTAGTATACAATAACTAAGCTCCAGTGCTGTCTTTGCTATTGTTTGGGCTGAGGAATCCCTGTTTGGATTGTTTGGGCTTTCAAGTCTATAACAATAACAGAGATGTTGTCTTTGCTTCCTCTTCGGAGTGAAAGTCTGGATAGAGACTCTCAGCATATTGAGCTGCGGGATCAACAACAAATTCCAATTTACTTCTAGCTGGAACTCCTATGTTTTATAACTTATGGTTGTCTATCTTTATTTGTTGTTCTATTATTCCCTGCTCCATTTACTTGATTTTTAACTTGGGAAGTTGAAGCTGTTCAAAATCAAGTTTAGGGTGTGGTGGACTACCTTGATACTAAATTGTTATAATTAGTGTTTTTAAAACTGGACCAGTCATTGAACCGGTTAAGGTATTAGTTCAAGGTTTAATAATTCAACTGTGGTTAAATTGTTGAATCAGTTTTAATATAATATTATTTTTTAATATTTTTATACAATATAAAATTAAAATTAATATATAAAAAATAATCTTAATAAAAAAAGTCAAGATCAAAGATTTAATTTTATTTTCTCTTCCCCAGAAGCAAAGAAATATTTTAAAGAAATAATAGACCCTACTTACACAATTATTGCAGCTAGCATGTACTAACCTACCTCGGCACAAGTGCCAAAATAAGTGCATACCTATTAAGAACCAAAATCTGCACAGCAACAACATAATGCAATTTCACCCACGAGCAAAATCAAATATGATCACACCTTATTTTATTAAGCATTGAAACTTGAAAGGTAGAAAATTGTTCACGCCACTCTTGATCTCTCCATATTCGGCATTTGGATTTGATTCTCTCTCTTCGTGCATCACTGCCAGCATCTTACAATCTCTTCAGGCTAGCTTCATCTCTATCTCACCGTGACCATTGGACAGTCTTTGCTGCCAGAGGCACCACCACCAGTTATCGCCACCGGGAATACAAACTCACCTGACGGCCAAACATGTGACAAGCTTGATGGTCATACGGTAAATCTGTGACTGACAGTGGCAACGATGAAGAAAAGCACAATGACGAGTGACTTTGATGCAGCTTTTGGTACAACAACAACCAGATAGAAGACGCATAACTGACTCGCTTTAGACTGGAAATTCAGACAGTTCGTTTTGTTTGACACTGGTTTTTGTTCCTACCAGTTTTCATGTTCAAAAGGACCGGACCAGGCACCAGTTTTCAATTTAACCGGTCTGGTTCGGTTTTTATAACCTTGCTAATAATTCTATTAGAATTAGAAGCAGTTGTAAATTCTGGTTTAGGCTGCTTTTCATTATTGCATACTCTTCATCATTATGGATAGCAGCATATGTCCTCTGATTGTGGTGTTTACGTTTTATGTGCCCTGTCTTATGTGCCATTTGCTGACAGTGTTATGCTCTTCTTAGGATTAGTTGATTATTATGTTGGCTTTTTTGGCTTGCCAAGCTTACATCTTATTAACCTTTTTTGTGTTCTTTGACAGTGATTGTTGACTTTGGTAGAGATCATGCTTGAGATGGCAGATTACGATATAGACCGGGGATGTGGCTGAGATATAGGTGGGGACAGAGAGATGAACATTGGTTTCTTATTCATATCCTTTCTTTGTTTCTTTTTTGTCTTGTTACTAGGATTAACAAGTAGTTTTGAATTACAGTTAGAACCAGTTATGTGCACGAGCAATTCAAGCATACTTTTATTTTAACTGATGGGCACTATGATCGATATTGATAACTTGATATGTGAGTTGAACTGTTAGAAAAACCAGCTTTGAAATACTTCTGAACAAGTTCTGGAGGTTTACGAATAGAAAAATTGGTTTTGGGGGTTAAAAAGTGGTTAAGAACTATTTAGGAAACCAGTTATGAACTGGTTGTTAAACTACCAAAATATACCTGTTTTCCCCAGTAAGGAAGGGGTCCTCCAAGCGTCCCTTTATTTTAGGAAAAAATCTTTATCCTGATTCTTTATAATCTTAGGCAATTATTATTAGTTTTGGGCCGAAATCAAGACCTCTTTCATAATGTGTAATATGGTCTCAAAACTTCTGTATTCTAAGTGACATTTTTAAGAAATAAACTCTAATATTTCCTAGAACAATTCTCTAGAGTTTAGCCTTATATGCTCAGAGTAAACGATGCCTATTAAGAAAATATATTAATATGTTAATTTTTATAAAAAAACATTATAATATTCTACATTTATCCCTATTTAGATTCAAATTCTACTTTAATGTAACATTTTTCAAAATAAGGGAAAACATAAAGAAAAATATTAAATACTTCTAAGTAGTTGAACTTTATTTTATAAGTAAAACTATTCAAATACTTTTTTTCTTTGTCTTATAAATAGGAATATATATATATATATATATATATATATATATATAAAGGTTATTAGTGTTTTAGAGACTCATCAATTCGTGTAAGATATGTTCATTGATTTATTTAGAGTAAATTACACAAACCATTTTTAAGGTTTGAAAATAACACTAAACCCCAAACTTAAAAGAAAAATTACACTTCACACAAAAATCCTTAAACTAACAAGATATCTCAATGGAATATTCTCATTTTCTAACTATACTTAACTCCTTAATGTTTATTTTTTCATTAAAAAGTGTGAAAAAATTGTGTATAATATGTTTTAATTCTATTTAAAAATTTTCTACGGTTAAAAACCCACTAATTATCTACAAATTTTCTTATTTATTTTATTTACGACTATTTTTTACTATAATTTATTCATACTTTCTAAAAGTAATTAGGTAAATATGCAATGAACTTCGAAGTTTCCTGTGAGTTTTTGATAATTTTGTATATGCATGAAAACTTAATATTTTGCTGTGAGCCAAAAATTTCATTTATCCATATTTTAAAACTGATCCAATCCAAACTAAATTTTTATTTACACATATAACATTTTTTATAAAATAAACTTGTCAAAAAGTGGTATTTATGTAATTATATATTCATAAGTGATGGTTCGGAGAACAGACTTAGAAGGGGAGGTTGAATAAGTCTGTTCACTTTTTTCAAAAGCGGACTAGACTTTTGAGAGACGGAGAACATGAAACTTTAATTGAGCGAACATATTTTTGTCAGACTTTTACTATCGAGTATAACAATAATAATGCATTAGACTTTTGATAGTAAAGAGTGAGAGAGAAAGAGACAATACACAAGCGGTTTATACTGGTTCACCTCTAACTCAGAGACTACATCTAGTACCTTCAAATCTGAAGGATTTCCACTATATAAAAAGTTTTTACATCAAAATATTATTGCCTCCAACCACTCCTGGCTTAAGCACACCTCGTGCTTTTGAGTATTTTTTTGCAAGCACCCACTCCTAGGGCAGACCCAAGTATTCTTGACTCCGGTCACTCCTGGCCTAAGTACAGCCCGTGCTTCAACATACCAGACCCCTATGGATTCTTATGAGTATTATTTTACAACACCCACTCCTGGGGTAGACCCAAATATTCTTTTATGAGCCACTTTTGCCTCAAACCCCGAGTATTCTTTCAAAAGCCTCTCCAGGCCAACAGTGTTTCCCACACTAATAGTCTGGCAACACACCAGACCTATACTACCAGAGGATTGGAAGAATTAGCTCAAATAAGATAAGCCCCTTGACTTAGCAAAGCTAAGTGATAAACCATGAAAATGGGTTTATAAAGAAGAAGAGGACTTAATTTTCCTATAGGGCTCAGTACATTAAAAAAGTGAAAGATGATTGGAAAATATACCGAGTCAGAAAGCATGACTTGAGATAATATGCATCTTGTAACATCCTAAATTTGAAAATTTTAGAAAATAATTCATTAAGGCTCAGTGGTTTATTATTTTCTTGCGCGCCTTTAGCATTTCGGGTCTAATTTTCTCAAATGATGCTTGATTGAAATGATTCCTGTCTCGTTCACTTTGTTTCGAAGAGATCTTCAATCTCTATTTCTGGGCTTTATCCCAAATTCTCACTATGTCATACTCAAACTCAAGGATTAAGTAAATCCATATTAGAATCATGATTACTCCCGTTTTTATCCTGCGCATGGTTCGTTCAGAAATTCATAACTTTCTCATATGATCTCCGTTTCTTGCAAAATTTTTGTCAAAATCACCGTAACAAAATTATCTACATTTTCCGTGAAGACAACAAGAGCTAGATCTTCCCATATCGGTACAGTTTTGGAGATCTTTGAGGAACCATATTCATCACGTCACTATGGTGACAGGTCTCAGAAAAATGGCAATATCTCCCTTGTCCGTTATTCAAATCACTTCGTTCTTTTTTTATATAGATCCGTATCGAAAATATCTATAATTGTTATGCAGGGAACGAAACCCAATTCTCAAAGGAGAATTTTTGGTGAATTTATTTCTGAGCACCTACCTAATTCAAAGACGATTAGAGCATCCTATTGTATTTCGATCATAACTCGGGCTACCGATATCGGATCATCGCAAACGATATATCAAATAGAAGGCAAAAAGAAGATCTACAAGTTTTGTGTTGGAAAGATTTCAAGATTCTGAACCCACGAATTATTCTATATTTATTTTTATCGGCTTTTATTTTTGGTTCTTAAAAATAATTGGGTAACATCATGCCACTATGCCATAATCATGTCACCATGTTACCATACTATGACAATTGCCTTTTTGTCTTTTCTATTATCATTTCACGTTAATCCTTATCTGTCTCATAGCTTTCCTTTTCTTTCATATATCAATTTTCATATTCCTCCTTTGTTCTGTTGGTGTATGCACTACGAGCTATTAATGTATCAATTTTAACTTATTAATAAAATTAGTATTTTCAGTTTTAGACAAATGCTATTTATCCTGGAATAATAGGTCATATGAGAATTATTCCTAAAACGTCCCTAATCAAGTATTTACATGGGGACATGTAAATACATTAAGATTAGTGTGTAAATGTACTGATGATTTGATCTCACAAATCATGGATATATGATATCAAGTCTTTACACGGGTACACATTAAGGGTAATGTTGTACTGGACAGACCCACCATGAGAACGTTGCATGGATCGTTACATGAGTGTCATAAACGGTTCTCAATGTGATAATGGTATGTAGTCCTTCGACCTGAAGTCACTACGATTCCTACATAAGGAGTTTATTGTTTTAATACAATCAAACGTTATCTGTAATAAGATGACCATAAAGATTGTGATTAGGCAATAGATAAATTATGCAGAGGGATGTGAGTGATGTAGATGGAATTTGTCTCTCCTATGTGACAGGAGTGATATCTATGGGCCACTTGATGGAGTGAGACTAATGAAATGCATGGCCATGCTAGGACGAATAAATATTAGATAATTATTCTATAAAGTCTACTCTGGTATCAAGTAAAATGAATTGGGCCATACAAGGATGACGACGACCATGCCTTGGGCCCAATTAGATATCGTGACAAAAGGAATAGATATATAAAATAATTATCACTTATAGGTCATGTCGATGATAAATAATATTCGGACATAATGATGTATTGCTAGATACCGCTCTTATTTTATATTAATAATAAAATAGTTTATTATTAATATAACCGAATATTTTACCTATAGGGTCACACACATAGAGTAAGCCCACCAGAGGATAGTTTTATTTTAGTTGGACTGAAAATAAAACTATTTGGGCCTAACTTATTTAGAATGAGTAAGGAGCCCAATGTTTAATGAGAGCTCAGGTCAAGACCTAAGCCTATATATAGAGCATGAGATGCTCATAGGCTGCTGCTCAGAAATTAGACCAAAACAAAATTTCCGTACTAGCATTCAGAGCTCTGTTTTTCTGGTGGGAGAGCTCGTGTGGACTCCTAAGGGCGAAGCTACAATTGCTTCGATCGAGGATCTTGTTCTGCGTCTACAAGAGGTAAACCCTAATTAAAAATTTTAATTTAGCATAATGCTTTGAGACATACGTGTTTGCAATTCTTTTGGGAATCCTTTGTGTTTCCGTTGCCTGACCCTAATAGGATTCCCTAACATGTTCTACACATCATACTCATGGTTTCCCATTCCATCACCAGCTGCTGTCCCCACTCAATACTAACTACATATTCTATTATTATCATACCACTACAATTCTACTAGAACATAGTGCAAACTTCTTCACTCATTTCCTTTTGCATCACGGCTGTACTCAACAATTAATTAATTAACTACTCACTTTCTTGCAATTATAACATCACCTTATTACTAGAACAAATTCAGCATGCCTTCCACTCGAATTCCTTCTTTATTCATGCGTACTTCCATCAATGATCTCTGTCAATCCCACCGTTGGATCGGCTTAAACTTTTGAGAGTGTATTCTCAACATCCTCCTCTACGTTCTCACCTATTCTCAACATCCTCCTCTACGTTCTCACCGTTCATATTTTCAGTTTGACATCTGTAGGTGGAGAAATAGTGTTCAAACTGCGACCTTGTTCCAGTTTACAGGAATTCTGACCAGCTTCGGAAAAACTGCCATCTCTGATTCGTTAACCGTTGGATCGGGCTGAAATTTTGGTATGAGGTTTCTGAGACGTGGTGCTAGCTACTGACCGTTGGGATCTTGGTTTTAAGGTCTAGACTAGGAGATATTGTGCTTGAACAGTAGCATGAGTTTAAATCAACGATTGACTCGGATCGTTCGGGGAGCGTTCGAGTTTTGAAATTAAGGATTTCAGGTAGGGGGAGCGTTTACATTTTAAATGCATAGTTTATGAATGGTTTCAAGATAGTATTGTTATTATTAGTAAGAAACCCCGAATATATAATATGTGTGACATAATTGTGTTATGATATTTTCCGTTCATATATTATTGATATTGAATTTGGCATGAGATATATATATATTGTATTTGTGAATTTGTTGTAATTCCTATGCATGATATGTAGTAGGATATGTGATGATAATATGAGTATATGCATGAGATGCAAATTGATATAGCATGAGATGCCTAAATTGATAAATAAATATGAAATATGATTGTGGTTTCGAGGATTCCACAAAAGACCTTGGGTGGGACTCAAGGCAAAACCTCTTGAGCGGGGCTCGGGGTTAGCCCGTGACACTACCGTTGTCGCTGAGAGTGATTGTGTCACGTGAGAGGGCAAACGGTTTGGTACTAGTAAAACGGCCGGACCAGTTGAGAGCTGAGTTATGGCTGAGAGCCAGTGTTGCAACACAAAAATTAAAACTTAATAATGGATCCATATAATTGAGTATATTCATGCATTGATATATGTTGTTGAGAATAACATGAATGGTATGCTTATATGAGAATATGAGATTGGATGTTATATGATGAGGTTGTGTAGTATTGAATATGATTATGTATGTTAATGAATTAGATACTTGATCCAATTCAATAATTGTCATTTGACATGTATATGCTCACCCCTATTTGTGGTTATTTTTACAGTGGATATAGGACGCAGCGATGATATATGAGGTCACTCAGCATGCATGGAGCATTATGTATGTATATGTATGGTACATGATGCACATAGTTGTTTTGTAGTAGCCTTGGCCGGCTCCTGTGCATACTTGTTTTGTTATATATGTATATATATAAATGCTTAGTTGAATAGGTAACTGACGGCTTCAGCTGGAAGCCTAGACCTATTTTGAGCATATGCTTGTTATTATGGTGGATGATGATGTTATATTGTGAAGACCCTAGTTGGTCCCACCATATATATATATATGTGTATGATATTTGATATATCCATGAAACTGTTGCATTGCATAAATGGGTAGGTTATGTGATGATGAACTGCACATTAGAAGGTTGATGTAATGATGACAGGGTTATTGTACTGTTCAAAAATCCTATTTTGAAATTGAAAGTAATTCGCGAAAAATTTATTTGGGTTTTAGAAACTTAGTTTTAAATATTAGGATGTTTTATTTTGGTATCAGAGCAGACTTGAAAAGGTCCAAGGCCAAGGTTAAACTACTAAATCCTATGAATTGAGTGAACTCATATGCTAGTTGTCAATTATTGAATTGATAAATGTTATCCACTGTAAAAATGTTGTATTCTTATCCATTAGAAATACTAAAGTGTGATGTTATTTCAGGATAAGAATGGCTGATCATCCAGATATAGATGCAATGGCTGCTGCCTTGCAGCGTTTTGCTGACATTTTAGAAAGGCAGAATCAACCCCAAATGTCTGACAATCATAGTATAGATTGTTTTCTGAAGCGTAAGCTGTGACGTCCCGTGTAATTTTCCGAATAAATTTTTCGTGTTTTTGAAAGATCAATTTAAAATTCGTAAATTAACTCAGAGTTCACATAAAATTCGATAATTGCGGAATATTATCATGCATACTAGTCGTGATTAATAAGATTCATGAAATATTTGCATAGCGGAAACGATTTAGAAGTAACAGTACATAGTACGTAATATTTATTACAACCCATTAAATTAAAGTCCAAGTAATAATTCAAATAGGCATCAATCATGGCATCACTCTTCATTCTGCGTGGCATTCACTGTAAAAATTAATGTAAGAGTGAGACAGAATATAGAATAAATATAAAATAAATAAAATTGTACAAACACAATCAACAAACCATAATGATATGATGAATATGCCAAACAAGTTCATTTATATTTAATAAGTCTTTAATTAGTCAAATGATGTCATGCTGGGTCCATTTGGTTTGGTGGGAATACTACAGTAATAGTCTCATAGAGACACAAATAGGGCTTTAGCATATACCATGAATCCCTACACTTCATGGCGCTTAAGTACCGAAGTACACAAATATCATAAGTAGGGCTTTGCATAAACCATGAATCCCTACACTCCATGGCGCACAACAAAATAGGGCTTAACTCGTCATAAAGTAACCCCCCACCAAGGTAGGTAATCATGGAACCCCTAAATTCCATGGTGCGTCCAAATGCTTATGATGCATGAATGCCTTTAATTCTTATTATCATTTAACATACCATGATATATTAATTTCCAAAACCACTTGGAAAACCACAAATCCTCAAAGGACACATCACATATAATAATTTTTCAGAATCATGGATTTACTGTTTCAAACACATGTAACAATAACCGCAAGGCATTCATGTACATATAAATTAATTTCGTTATTCATAATTATTCACCACCACAATATACAAACTGTATGATACTCAACAGCATTCATAATAATTCATAATCACTCAAGAATTCAATAATAAATTATTACCCATAGAGAAAATATCATTTTTATCCATAATAACCATTATAAGTAAATTTTAGCATTTCCAAACAGCGGCATACGTTAGTTAAATAGTCATAACATGAGCAAATCAAATCCTTTTTATGTGATTCCACTTTCTATAGCTCAATAACATAAATATCTACAACTTTCATGAAGACCATAAATTCAAATTCTAAACAGAACCATCACTTATTCACAGAATACAAAACTGCCTCAAAGAGGATTTTTAAAACGTACACAGATTAGTATTTTTAACGTTTCTGGAGCTACAAAAACAATTTTGGCATGAAATCAGTTTTAAATTATTCTTAACACAAATATCTACAACTTTCATGAAGATCATAAATTCAAATTCTAAGCAGAAATACCACTTATCCACAAAATACAACACTGCCTCCAGATGAGCTTTCAAAACGTACATATATTAGTATTTTCAACGTTTCTGGAGTTACAAAAATAGTTTTGACATGAGACCAGTCCTGAATTTCTCTTAACATAATTATCTAAAACTTTCACGAAGACACCAACCACTAATTCACACCACAAAATTCCCAGTTTTGAAAATAAGATTCGGATTTCATAGTTAACAGATTTACAGCTTGTACATACTTCAGTATTTTAGGCATAACTCAAGCTACAAAAATCATTTTGACTTGAAACCACTTTCTATAGATCCATAACATAAATACCTACAACTTTCATGAAGACATCAAAGGCTGATTATATACGTACAAGTCCCAGCATATTAATATATACACAAAACATGGGATAAATATTCCACTCAGACATGCTGTAGTATTTTGGCTATAACTTTTGCTACACATACTCAAATCAGTCGGTTCAGGTCTCAAATTTCACATAATAAAAAGATATATAACTTTCATGAAGACATTGATCATTAATTCTCATCACAAAATTCCCAGTTTTAAAAATAAAGTTCATATCTCAAGTTAACTGATTTACAGCTTGGATATACTTCAGTATTTTAGGCATATCGCGAGCTACAAAAATTATTTTGACTTGAAACCACTTTCTACATATCCATAACATAATTATCTACAACTTTCGTGAAGACATTAAAGGCTGATTATGCTTGTAAAATTCCCAGAATGTCAAAATATGCACAGAACAGAGCTTAAACATTTCACTCGGTCATGCTATAGTGTTTTGGCTATAACTTTTGCTATACATATCCAAATCAGTTGAATCAGGTATCAAAATTCACATAACAAAAAGATCTACAACTTTCATGAAGAAGTTAGAGTCAAATTTATACGTTTTTAGCTTCAAAATTAAGCAACAAGATACGAAATTAAAACTGGAATCCTGAAACAACATACAACTCTACCCATTTCATAAATATTCACAACCCTGTCCCCTCTTACCTTAATGGAGTTGAGGCAGCTTCCCTTCACTGTCCTTGCTTCAGTTCCGAGTGAGAGGGAAAAGGAAAAAGAGAGAGAAGGCTTGTATGAAAAGAAAATGATAAAAGGGTGTGTCTGTTGCTAAGTTTCGTGTGTGTATGTTCTAAGAGTTGTAGTATTGGGTTAATAATGAGAGAGTAAGTGGCAGACATTGAATGGAGGATTAGGTGAGAATTAATGGAACCTTTTGACCCCTTTCCACCGTCAGCTTTGCATGATAGAAGAGAAGATATATTAATATATATAAAAGGTGCTTCGAGTGGAGTGAAAAGGTTCCACTTTCCCTGCGGTTGACTTGTCTGTGACAATTCTTCTTGGATTTATTTGGGACAGGTGGACCAGCCAGCATTAGGAATGAAAGGAAAGTGGCTGCAGTGGTCATCTCGCTCAAGCGAAATCCGAGGCGCTTGAGCGAGGCACAATGATGGCCTGAGCGAAGTGAAGAAAGGAGGGTCAGCAAGGCAAAAATTCGTCTTCGCTCAAGCGAATCTCGACTCGCTTGAGCGAGTCATCCAGTTCTCACTCGGCATTCCCATGAAACCGACTCATCTTTCCCATCATTCACTCGGTAATTCACACCCACACCGACTCCTATCTTGCTTGGCCTTTCACTCAGTATTATATCCCAAATCCGAGTCATTTCTGATGGTTCTCACTCGGTTAAATCATTCCAAGCCTAGTCCTTTCTCACTCGGTAATGTACTTCAAAAACTGACTCCCTTTTATTACTTTCCTATCATTCAGCCTTCTACTCGGAATTTTCATTCCAAATCCAAACTCTACTCACACTGTTCCACTCGGTAAAACTCATCCACTCACTCGGAGTACTTCTCATACCACTCGGTGTATTTAACTTCAACACAATCGGGAATGTACTTCACATTCATCACTCGGCATAGACTTACATTTCTCACTCGGAGAATACACTTTCCTTCCCTTGGAAGTTTACTCAGTTCCATACTTCCACTCAGGAAAGTCACACGTAAGATCCACTCGGTAATAAGGGTTTTCTTACTCGGAATCCATAAACTCCTTCACTCGGTTTATCACTAATCAAATACCACTCGGTATACCTCATTTTATTCACTCGGGGAAACCATTACGCTAAGTCCAACTCGGACTTGTTCTAACCCAATCCACTCGGATTATCATCATATACTTAGAAATTTTCCAATCTAATCCATTACAACAAATCTTCCCTCGGATTTCCACTCGGGAATATCCAAATCCATTCCTACACACATCATTTTCACTCGGTATTATTTCCCACTCGAGTATATCTTACTTGGGATCATCCAAGCCTATTCACTCGGAAAGGCTACATATTTAGCCTTACTCAATGGCTCTAAACCTCATATATATCCTAGTCGGAATGCTATCCCCTTCCTCACTGGGAAGGTTTGACTTGGACTAACTTACTCGGATTGCATTGGTTATATCCCTGACTGAGTCTCTTCACTCAGAATACTGTAATCAGAGAAATTGTCACTCGGAAAAGGTAGCATTCGGCATGGTTTGACTCATAACAAGTTATTCAAGGGTGTTTTGACTCGGAATTTTCACACACTTCACTCCAATCGTCTCTGATACCAAGATTCCACTCGGAATAAACTCTCTCGGCCATGTTCCACTCAGAAAACACAACCTTCACTCGGAATTTCTCTTAGTCACTCGGAATTTTCCTTTTTCACTCGGAATTCTTCTTTGTCACTCGGAATTTTCATTCTTCACTCGGAACAGGGTGCCTTTTTCACTCGGACAGTCCTTTCTAAGGCATGTTCACTCAAAAAATGAATCTTATCATTAAAGGTCTATGTAAATCCTATAATTATACCCAAAAATAAAATTTTTGGAGTATTATATACCATCCATAGAGTTTTTTATTCATTGATTAACACTTATAGACCTTCTATACCTCATATTTTACAAAATGGGACTATTATTAAAAACAGGATGTTACATTTCTCCCACCCTAATAAAAATTTCGTCCTCGAAATTTCAAAGTTGAAATCATTCCGCACCATCATCAGGAATACAATCTTATCACAACTATACATATTCATGCTATTATTATACCATCATAAGACATCATCCCCTAAAACTCATTATCAAGTCCTAAACTTGTCTAAATCCAATTTAGACGTTTGTATTAGGCTTCGAGAATTCCTCTCCCAAAACCAAGATTCTTTAAATCTTAAAATGCTAACCACACCTAACAATAACAATACTATGATTCCTTAGCCTTAAGACCTCCAAATTATCACATGAATCATTTAATCATCACTAAAATTTAATCAAACTCATTATAAGCCTCTTGGTTTCATATAAGATCATCATTAATTCAACTATTTCAAAATGGCATACCTATTCATCAATTTAAGTATCTATTTCCCTAATCCACTATCAATGGCTTACAACCATTTTTAACATCATCATAAACATCAACAACCTAAATTAATTCCTTCAGCCTCATACATACTCATATACATTCTTCATCCTCAATGATCAACACCAATGCTTCAAATATTCATTTCCTTATATATATTCATCCTAGAGTATTAATCAAAATCATCAATTTAGCCAAAATCCCCAACTCATTACACTTTTCATCAAAACTCAATAATCATTTCTAATAACCACCAATCCCCATCATTAATAACACCTACACACACATTATCCTGGGTTTTCACTAAAAACCACTTTTCATAACATCATTACTCATTTTCCCCAAAGCCTAGAGTTAGGGTTTCACTAAAATCAAACAGTCACCCTTAACAGCCACTATCTCCTATCTCAAATCTTAAAATCTTCGTATACCATTTCACACTCATCCAAAGATACTTATGACATATTCCACTTTTGGGTTTTACATGAAAAATGGTTTCTATTCTTAAACCCATTCATAATGCACTCTTCTATCACCATAGAATCCAAAACCTAAAACAACGAAAAAGTATAAGAATTGCACCTTAAGTTCCACGCTATCCCTAGCCTTAGTATATCCACGAAAATGAATAGAGAATATAGAGTTTCCAAACATTTGAATCATCTTCATAATGAAGAATAAGAAAGCATGGTTGGTTGGTATGGAAGGAGACTCACAAAATGGTTGTCTGAAATGGGATTTTCTTCTAATGGAAATATCATGGTCTCGTTATGACGGTTTACTTAATTCACCGATAACCAATTCATTCCTAGGATTACTTCCAGATTCTTTCAAAAATAAACAAGAAGATTGACAAGGGAGTTCCTACCCTCTATGAGCTCAGAATAATCGTTACACGCCTTAGTAATTCCTAAGTTGTGTACCGTTGGGAATAGAAGTAATCAGGTCACATATTATAGGCTTCACGGTTAATTTGAAAACGTCTAACTTACTTCTGCGTAGCACCAGAATCAGACAACACAGATAAAATGCTACCATTGATCTCACACTTACCTTGCATAAGATCGCCTGCTTGGTCCGTCTCTGACCCGCTGATGTCAAAGACTCTTCCTGTATGTGATCTCTCGTCTGTTGACTCCCTATACTGTCTTATAGGTTGAACAGCGCGAGCGTTTTCTCTACGAACTTCTCGATAACCAGAACCTCTTTGATTACTCCTGATGTTATTGTTGTTGTTGATTCGACGTTTCTGTGGACAATTTGGGCTGATGTGACCCTTCTGATTACATCGATGGCAAGTAATATTTTCTAAGCGTCTATAGCAATCACGTACATGGTGATTACCTCCGCAGTTATGACACTTTATATTCACATGATTGTTACGTTTTTCAGAAGAAGATGATGATCCTTCCTTGAAACGATTTGGATAAAACGATCCTCTCCTTTTGAAGGTAATTGACTGAGGTTTTAGTTGTCTATTAATCTCTTCTCGTGCCAATCTGTCTTGGTGATTTTCTTCGAAAATTCTTAGTTGATTTTGCCTTTCTATAGCTTCAGCCAAACGGTTGATAGCAGCTGCCATAGCGTCGTTCTCGTTCCTTGTCATCCTATATTCATGGTTTGATTTATACTAATCCTATAGGAAAATATATCGTATGTATATATATATATATAATATTATAACGTAACTACAAGTATTCTACAATTTATCAGATAAGCAATAAGTCATATAACACACATTTATCATATCATCAAGCTAGTAATCAAACAAATTACTTTGCATTTTATCAGTCAGACACAAGTCATATAGCACATACGTAACATATTATCAAACAATTAATCAAACAATTCACATAGTATATCAAGAATCAATACATGTCATAGCAATTGGTCTTGAATTTTTGAAAATGCTCTGATACCACCAATGTGACGTCCCGTGTAATTTTCTGAATAAATTTTTCACGTTTTTGAAAGATCAATTTAAAATTCGTAAATTAACTCAGAGTTCACATAAAATTTGATAATTGCGGAATATTATCATGCATACTAGTCGTGATTAATAAGATTCATGAAATATTTGCATAGCGGAAACGATTTAGAAGTAACAGTACATAGTACGTAATATTTATTATAACCCATTAAATTAAAGTCCAAGTAATAATTCAAATAGGCATCAATCATGGCATCACTCTTCATTCTGCGTGGCATTCACTGTAAAAATTAATGTAAGAGTGAGACAGAATATAGAATAAATATAAAATAAATAAAATTGTACAAACACAATCAACAAACCATAATGATATGATGAATATGCCAAACAAGTTCATTTATATTTAATAAGTCTTTAATTAGTCAAATGATGTCATGCTGGGTCCATTTGGTTTGGTGGGAATACTACAGTAATAGTCTCATAGAGACACAAATAGGGCTTTAGTATATACCATGAATCCCTACACTTCATGGCGCTTAAGTACCGAAGTACACAAATATCATAAGTAGGGCTTTGCATAAACCATGAATCCCTACACTCCATGGCGCACAACAAAATAGGGCTTAACTCGTCATAAAGTAACCCCCCACCAGGGTAGGCAATCATGGAACCCCTAAATTCCATGGTGCGTCCAAATGCATAGTAGCATGAGTTTAAATCAATGATTGACTCGGATCGTTCGGGGAGCGTTCGAGTTTTGAAATTAAGGATTTCAGGTAGGGGGAGCGTTTACATTTTAAATGCATAGTTTATGAACGGTTTCAAGATAGTATTGTTATTATTAGTAAGAAACCCCGAATATATAATATGTGTGACATAATTGTGTTATGATATTTTCCGTTCATATATTATTGATATTGAATTTGGCATGAGATATATATATTGTATTTGTGAATTTGTTGTAATTCCTATGCATGATATGTAGTAGGATATGTGATGATAATATGAGTATATGCATGAGATGCAAATTGATATAGCATGAGATGCCTAAATTGATAAATAAATATGAAATATGATTGTGGTTTCGAGGATTCCACAAAAGACCTTGGGTGGGACTTAAGGCAAAACCTCTTGAGCGGGGCTCGGGGTTAGCCCGTGACACTACCGTTGTCGCTGAGAGTGATTGTGTCACGTGAGAGGGTAAACGGTTTGGTACCAATAAAACGGCCGGACCAGTTGAGAGCTGAGTTATGGCTGAGAGCCAGTGTTGCAACATAAAAATTAAAACTTAATAATGGATCCATATAATTGAGTATATTCATGCATTGATATATGTTGTTGAGAATAACATGAATGGTATGATTATATGAGAATATGAAATTGGATGTTATATGATGAGGTTGTGTAGTATTGAATATGATTATGTATGTTAATGAATTAGATACTTGATCCAATTCAATAATTGTCATTTGACATGTATATGCTCACCCCTATTTGTGGTTATTTTTACAGTGGATATAGGACGCAGCGATGATATATGAGGTCACTCAGCATGCATGGAGCATTATGTATGTATATGTATGGTACATGATGCACATAGTTGTTTTGTAGTAGCCTTGACCGGCTCCTGTGCATACCTGTTTTGTTATATATGTATATATATAAATGCTTAGTTGAATAGGTAACTGACGGCTTCAGCTGGAAGCCTAGACCTATTTTGAGCATATGCTTGTTGTTATGGTGGATGATGATGTTATATTGTGAAGACCCTAGTTGGTCCCACCATATATATATATGTGTATGATATTTAATATATCCATGAAACTGTTGCATTGCATAAATGGGTAGGTTATGTGATGATGAACTGCACATTAAAAGGTTGATGTAATGATGACAGGGTTATTATACTGTTCAAAAATCCTATTTTGAAATTGAAAGTAATTCGCGAAAAATTTATTTGGGTTTTAGAAACCTAGTTTTAAATATTAGGATGTTTTACATCTAAGTGCACAAAGGCATATCCCAAGTTACTATGGCATCTAAGTAGAAAAGTGAGTGCACATAGCGAGCTTTCTTTGTCTTTATGGCAAATCTTCCAGGTAGAGTTACTCGTTGTTGAGTAAATTGTCATTTCTTCATTTTATATGAGCTTGAGTGCATGAACGTCTGATGATCGTTCATGATTTTTTTCTTCTTCCATTACACTTTTATGGTGTATTCTAGCTCATCCTTTTCTTTTTACAAGCTCTTTTTTTTTCATTTTTCTCTTTAGTATTTCTTTTCATCCTCAATTCTCGGTAATTGATTTTTCTCTCCTCATATTTTCTTCTATGTTTTTCAAAAGGCTCTATATTTGAAGAAGAGATCGATTCTGTTTATATAGAATCGATCTGTTGAATTTAGGTAGAGGCTGTCAATTATATAACCGTTGAGAGAGTTGTTGTGCAAGGGACAAAAGCCTTTCTTATTGGAATTGTACAAAGGATAAGAGCTTTTAGGTGGAGCAGATGTAGCATAAGTTTCACTAAGAAGGAAAGCTTAGATTCAGAGAATCACTGAATGCGTAAAATAGAGGTGAAACTTAGTTGCTTTTCAGACTAGATTAAAATCCCCCTTGTTTAGTCAATCTTCCTTTTTGCGAATCTTTTCAATAAGCTTTTGATGGAGATGACTTGTGACCGTTGATGCTTCATGTACTAGATCATTTCTGAGATGATTCAAGATGAAGAGACAGAGTTTGATGCTTTTGTATTTTCTAAAGCTTAAGATGGTACTTTCAAGTCTGAGTCTGGTAAGTTATTCTGATGCGAGACAATTTCTTTTGAAGCGAGTTACCAGACTTTTGATTCTTCCCTTTTATCTTAGAATGTAGAGTCTATGTTGCAATTAAACTATTCAGACTTTTGATGCATAAGCTTTATGTGTAGGCTCCCCCTTTCTTTTGCAGCTCAGGTGTTTCCCTGAAACACTAAAACACCCACATTAAATGATAGCAAACGTCTTCATTTAAGTTAGAATTCCTAATGTTAGTCATCAACAAATCTCGTGAGTTCTGGTTTAAATGATTCAGCATTTTCTAGATTTTTCTTCAACAATAAGAATGCATTATTCAATTATTTTTAAATTTACTTTTAAAAATATATAATTTTATCATTTTTCATAAGATACATATCTTAATATTTTGATGTATTTAAAATTTATTATTTTAAATATTAATTTAAACTTAATTTTATATCTCATATCTTTTTTTACTCTATAAATTTTACATTTTGTATGAGCAATTATGTTTATTAATGGAATAAAATTTATTTACTATCTTTTAATTTAATAAAATATAATTTAAACGCATTTAATCAGATTGGATCATATTAAATTTTAAAGATTATCTCAATCAATCTAATACAAACTACTATGTAATTTTATAATTAAATCATATACCTTTTACTTAAAAATCAATAAATTCAGTCCGCGAAATTCCTTATTAAATACCCAATTAATTTAAATCTTTTAGAAGCTAGCTCTTCCTACCCGATAGTTCCGTCACTAAAATTTCCTTCTGAACGTTGACCCTGGCAATTTGTTTTGTATATAAGTGGCCAAATAGGTGTATTTTCATTTATTTGACATCACGGTCCCATGGTCTAGTGGTTAGGACATTGGACTCTGAATCCAGTAACCCGAGTTCAAATCTCGGTGGGACCTTTTTAACCGTAGTTTTTCCGTTTTTATTTCTGCTCCTAAAAACGGAGGGCACAGATGTAATTAAACTCAACAGGCAGAGAGGACACGTGTTCGCTCCTCCACCTCCACGCAACAACACAACGCTCTTCTTCTGCAGCAACGGATTAGGCGCCAACACACCCAAGATCCCCCATTACCTTCCTTCAATTGAATGGCGTTCCCTCTCTCACCGTCCTTCAACGTCTTCACCACCTCTCCCTCTCTTCATTCCTTCCGCACTCCAATCACCTGCTCCTCCAAGAAACACCACTCCCTAAAGGTCACTTCCACGTGCATTTTAGTTCCCTAGGATAATTGAGCATCCCCATATTCCACATTTACCATTCCCCCCTAATAGCACACCCAATTAGCTTTAGTGTTCGAAATTATTATTTTTTTATCATTACTAGTGGTTACAACCCAACTCTAATACTTCATTTCCATGCTACGGACCCTTTATGTATATGTCATATACAACTGTGCTGACATGTGTTCGAATATTATTTCAAGAATTTAAATAACTGTACAGTTATGATTTCACGAAACAAGAATTTGAAAAATTAAAATAACATTCTTGTGATTTTAAATGCTAGCTTGACGAGCTACTCTTTTTCTCACTATTGCATGACTATGCTTGTTGATTTTGCAGGTAGTGGCGGCACGGAATGTCACGTCAGCGAGTATTGTAGGGAGGGTGATTAAGCGATTGAAGAGTGTGGTTACGATCGTAATTGCGTCGGTTCAAATAAGTGTTGTGGTTCCGTTGGTTGATTACGTGTCTCCTGATGCTGTAAAAGCGGTTCTGTATTCGCCGGATACGAAGGTTCCGAGAACAGGAGAAGTTGCTCTCAGGAGAGCTATCCCTGCAAATGCTAACATGAAGGCTATACAGGTTTATTTGATCTTCTTGCATCTTAGTTTCTTTTTTGGTGTTTAATACATTATATTTTGCTCAAAAGGAGTTCAGTCACACAGTTTTTATATTTATCATTGTGCAAAGAGTTTATAGAATGTGCTTAATTAAAAGGGGATTGTTCTCTCTCTCTCTCTCTCTCCCCTTTTTATAAAAAAAGTGCAATTACTTAATCTAAAAAGAAGATAACCTAAACGAGCAATTCAATAGGAAAAACTTACCATTGAACATGTAGATTAGCAGGTAAGGTTTTGTTCTAACTTAACTAGTAATTTCGAGTTAAGTCATAGGAATGTAATTGAGTTAACACTTGGCAGAGAGTTTTGTGTTGCATATGTCCATAGTAGTTCTGTCCAGCTTGAGTGTGAATAGAGTATGCCAAACTACAATTGGGAGAAATTTGAATAAACATTTTATTTAAGTACTTCTATGATGTGAGTTTATTAGCATGGTTATACTACTTATTGGAATAATATAAAAAACATATATTTTAATAAAATCCTTGATTTAATGCATTGAGCCAGAGATCAAAACAGATTTACAATGTCCTCATGAACGAAAGAAAAGCTCCTGGGGGAATTTCTTCCACCACATGCTCAGAATAATCAAAATTTTAGTACATGTTTGGATCTACATTTTTTTAATATAAACACGGGTTCATTTTAACTCTACATAAAGTAACTTAAAAATTTTAGACGTAACTTTGAGGAAATGTGTCCAATTCCCAATACACACAAGTCACAACTTTGCTACAATGTTTGCTGCTTTATTTTGGCAAACTGTTGACATAGGTTACTTCACAAGAAGCTAAAATTGATGCTAAATTAATGCATTGTTGTTTCTGCAAAATAAGAGTGGCTAGTGCTGGCCCATGATTCCAATGATTTGCTGGAGCGACACAATCTGTTTCAATCAGGACACAGAAGATCTTTTTTATCAATTGGTAGTTGCATTGCCTATCTGAGTGCTAAAGCTTCAGCAAGCTTGACTTCCACATCTATCCCCAGATATAGTTCTGTGGCTGCAGCCATCACTTGATCTTCAGCATCTCTACAAATAACTCCAAGACTCACTCCCTCTTGTGTTCTAACAGCAGCATCTATGTTGATTTTTGTTTTTCCTTGTGAAGGATTCTTCCCTAAGATAATTCAGCCTGGTGATTAAACCTCATTATTCTCTGCCACCATAGTTTGAATTGATTCATCTTTTTGAAACACTATCATATAAGATAGTTTAATCTGTTCAAAACTCCATTTATTTCTTCTCTTCCAAATATGCCATGTTGTGTTAATAAATTGAGTAGCTGCAATTAGTATCATCCAGAATGTGAGGGTTCGACAGCCATTCATAAATGTTGAAACTCTGCGACATCAATTCGCATGCTATGGAGGCAAACCATAGATGCTTTATTTCTGGGCAAGAAGAATGCCATGGGTGGTATTCACTGCAAGGGCCTTTTTCTACAACCAATTGGGCAAAAAGAATACTAGGTCATGTTTAACTTGGTTTGTATTATGTACACTCTTTGCTTGTAAAATTGAATCCTCAAGGAGGTATTTCAACTTCACAACCTTTTCTTCGGGTGAGCCCAAGGGTCTCCTCCATCCGAAAGCCGAAGACTAATCCCTTCGAAGGGTAGAGATCACCGAAGTGGGCTTTGCCTTTTCCAACCAAGTCTTTTCTATACACACGGCAACATTCGAACCCTTGACAACATGCTTAAAAAATCCTCTTCCCACTGTGCCGAACTTTGTTGGTCCTTCAAAACCTTTTCTGTCAAGCAATTTAGGGAATGGAAAAGGTTTTCACCACTATTTGTTAGATATCCAAATAGGCTGGATTTCCATATTGGGCTCATTTCTATATTGGTTTGGGTTTTTGTAATTGGTTGGGTTCTATTAGCACTGTTGAAATATTCTGTAAATATGGTAATTGGATGTATAAGATTGATTATGTTTGTGAATAGAATTGGTTATGATCAATCATATAACTATGTAATTAGCATAAATAGGGTAACCAAATATCTTGTATTTATTATTGTATTATTATACATTCATTACTTCCCTGTGTATTGAGACACGGAATTCATTCATTGGTTCTCTCTTTTCTCTTTCTCTTAATATGGTATCGAGAGCTTAATGAGAGATCTCAATTCCTTGTCTTCCCGGTGAACCTACTATTCATTGGTCCCTAAATTTTGTTTGAAAACTGTGTTTCAATTCTGGTTTTCGTTCTCCGCTGCTTTCGGTCCTTTTCTGATGTCACCAATGGGAATTTTGGGTTGGGAAGTTCGGTAGTAAGAGAGTTCTGGTCTTTGAAATACCTGAAGGGATGCTTTCTGTTTCTTTGTATTTACTGATTGAGATTTTTCTTGAATAAAATTTCCAGCTTTCATGTATATTTTTGAACCAGTCCATCACTGTTATATCAAGAGTGCAATATTAAGGGTCTGAAATTGCCTAATACCAAGCTCTCCCCTATACTATGGTCTTGCAAGCTTGTCCCAACTGAGCTAATGTGACATTTTTTAATCTACCTTTCCACTCCAATAGAATTGGCTTGTTAAATCTCAGTTTGATCACAAAGGTTTCTTGGAGCAAAAAGTCACTTATCCTATTAGATGGAATGGCTTGAACTATAGACATAAGACTTGTCTTCTGCCTCTGAATATTTGATGTGACTTTTCTCTACTTTTACTTCCATAAGTGTCTTCAACTCATTATTCTTATGGTATGCATATTTTAACTGCGAGGAATTTTTCATTTGTCTATATTGATTTTCTATCTAGAAGCTTTTTCATAGGTCATACGAAAAAACTAGATTTGAGGCAATATGCAAAGCTGCCTGTCAGCCAAATGAGCTGAAGTGATGGCTTGATACCCTGCTTCTGCATACATCTTGCAATGACACTTGTTTTCTTGTTTTTCCAGGATATTAAATTACCATCAATAGTAGGTGAGCCTGCCCAATTTGCATATAAACCACTCAAGTTACCTGTTTCCATCCAATGTGGGACTATTTCTTTCACACTTAAACTCATTCACTCATTTTACTGTGCCTTTGTTCACTCTGGGCCTCAACTCATTCATTGAGGGAGACCACTGTGGTCCAAGTACTCGTCTAGCTGGTCAAAGAATCACATCACCATTAGCTCTGACATCATTGTTGGGGAAAAGAATAGACAAGAGATTGAATCAAATTCCATGTGTTTAACTGCACAATGGAGAATATATATATTTAATTAGGAATCATAATTAGAAAATAACTAGAAGAACACACAGTTACCTAATTAACATAATTACAAAGATATAGAGTTCCCTATTCTATAATCTTGCATTTCTAACAGACATTACAAGTCATTTTAATACATTCGAAAGTAGTTCAGAAAATGTATTCTAAATCATTATATACACTTTCTTTTACTCTTGGAACGTTTTAATGATAAGTATTTGATGTTCATTACGAGTCTTTCAGGACACTCTTGAAGATATTTTGTACCTTTTGAGGATTCCACAAAGAAAACCTTATGGAACAATGGAGGGGAATGTGAAGAAAGCTTTGAAGGTTTTCAAAATGTTTTTTCCTTCTCTCTTTTGAGTTTTTGATTATGATTATCTTAGTTTTATTTCCTTAGAAGTGAAGTTACTGATTATTAGGTGATGATGGATCTCTAAAACGTTCAAATATTTTAATTTCATTCTATTTAATTACAAATAGGTCAAATTTTTTAAATTTCCTACATGCCTTTCTGAGCTTGGTGGGTTTTCCAGTCCCCATCTCATGAAAGAGACAATGAAGCCTCGGTGCATCTATTTTTGTTGATAGAAAATTGGTGCATATAACTTGAGTACTTTAACACGCTGCATTGTACATGTAGAATTTTGTAGTACTTGATGCACCTCAGTGTCCTTCTGCATCTTTGATATTATATTTGATCTGGTAAATAATCTTTGTAATATTCATTTGAGGAGTTCAGATTTTGATAATTTCCTTCCATACTTAGATAGCACTTGACGAAAAGGACTCTATATTGGCAAGTATACCAGAAGAACTGAAGGAAAGGGGCTCTGCAGTACATTCATCTCTAACAGAGGGGAAGGTATTTGAGAAAAATATACTCTGCAACATCACAGTTGTTTTTATGTCTAGATATAAACAATTATGGAATTTTTAAAAACAGATATTCTTGTGCTAACTCCCTCCTATATCTGACAAAGCAGGCATCTGCATTTTGATAGAGTTGGTTGTTTGTGATATCTTTGATTGAAATAACTTTTGAATCCTGATATTAACTTAAGATAATGTTTCTTATATTGTAAAATCAGTGCATTGTTCTTTTGTTTCTGTTTGTCATATATATGATACTCTACTAGAATGTGAAAGAAAGTGGATTCTGTTAAGGAATCTAGAATGTGAATATTTGTTATTTCTACTTATTTTCAGTTCATCTTGTTCTGTTTTTTGTAGGGTGAAATATACTACATTGTCATATAATTATTGACACACTACGTAAAATTGATAGTTATGGTTCATTGTAGAAGTTACAACAATGATATCACTATTTTGCAGGGGGCATTGCAAACTCTCCTTCAATCTATTATGGAACAGGATGCAGATAAAGTATCTGTCAGCCTTGCATCTGCACTGGATACTGTAGCAGAGCTAGAGTTATTACAGGTAATTGCAAAACAGATAATATGATAGTATCTTGAAATCAATTGTAGTTACTTTCATATCTCCTATGAAGTTGATTGAATTTATGCAACTATTTTATGTCCAAAATCTGAACTTGATACCATTGTAACAGGCACCAGGATTATCATTTCTATTGCCAGAGCAATACTTGCAATATCCACGGTCAGTATTTACGGTTGAAACTTGAAAGTCATATTACATGGATCTGTGTAATGGATACTTGAGTTCTCCCCCCTTCCTTCCTCTTAAATCTTTGTCATACACTGGACAATTTGACATTAAGTTAATGTAAAATAGATTTACAGTTAATCATATTCAGCTCAATTCCTTGGTAAAACTAAACACTAAGCATAGTGGAAAATCAATATATTCCCATTATTTTAGGCTTTCAGGGAGAGGAACTGTTGAATTCACCATTGAGAAAGGAGATGGTTCAACGTTTTCTCCAGTTGGCGGAGAAGGAAAAAATACTGCCACCATTCAGGTATTATTCACTCCATACATTTTCCTTTCTGATTAGCCATTGGCTTTTGATTTGGTGAGCTTCAGGTCTCTTGAAGGATCCTTAAGCAGTAAGATCAGGTCCACTTTAAAGAGTACTTCAAAATCAGTTTGGTAAATGATGCATGGATAAATAGCTGTTAGCATGTGGTATTTTAAAGATTAACTGATGCACCTTTGTTTTCAGGTTGTTATAGATGGATACTCAGCTCCATTAACAGCAGGGAATTTTGCAAAACTGGTAAGGTAGCGAAACAGTACTTCAACCTTGTGAATTTCCATATGACTATTACTTTATAACAGCCTTCATGTATACCATTATTAATTTTCATCACTTCTGATAGTATATCCACATTCTGTCTGATTTCCTATGTTCTCTAAGTGAACTAAATCAGTAATATTCTACTTTTATTTGAAAGATTACTGCCTCGGTCAGTTTTTCCTATTTCTCTTGATTTTTTCTTGCTACCATTATAAAAAAGGCAGTTACTTAGTTTTTTCTCAGGGGAAAAGTGCATGGGTTTCTCAAGTCCAGGAATTTATATTAGAAAAACAAGAAGACATATGAATTCCGTGTGTTTTGTGATCACCGGAGCTTTTGTATTTATAGGGATTTTGTACATAAATACAGAATATACAATTAAAGATATGATTGATATATTTAGTCCTAAAATATATCTTACTATATTTACATTATTCTAACACTCCCCCTGTAGCTGGAGCATATAAATCATATGCACCAAGCTTGTTACATATATAGTCAATCCGAGGGCCCCTTAGAGACTTAGTAAAAACATCCGCCAACTGATCATTAGAATTAACAAAGCTAGTGGATATTTCACCAGATAAGACTTTTTCTCTAAAAAAATGACAGTCAACTTCAATGTGCTTTGTCCTCTCATGGAAAACTGGATTCGAGGCAATATGCATAGCGGCCTGATTATCACAGATAAGTGTCATCTGTGAAACCTCTCCAAATTGAAGTTCTTGAAGTAATTGTTTGAGCCATATGAGTTCTTGACTGGCTATAGCCATAGCACGGTATTCTGCCTCTGCACTGGACCTGGCTACAACGTTCTGCTTTTTGCTCTTCCGAGAGACAAGATTACTTCCGACAAAAATGCAATATCCGGAAGTGGACCTTCAATCAATGGGAGAGCCGGTCCAATCAGCATCAGAGTATCCCACAACTCGAGTGTGTCCTCTATCTTCATATAATAGGCCTTTTCCAGGATCTTTCTTGACATATCGAACAATACGAGTTACTGCATCCCAATGTTCCTTACAAGGAGAGTTTAGGAACTGGCTAACCACACTAACTGCAAATGAAATATCTGGGCGAGTGACAGTGAGATAGTTCAACTTGCCAACTAAACGTCTGTATCTCTCAGGATCCGGAAGGGGCTCCCCTTGATTTGGTAGGAGCTTGACATTGGGATCCATGGGAGTGTCAATTGATTTGGAGTTTAACATCGTTGTTTCTTCCAGAATATCCATTGCATACTTTCTTTGGGATATGACGATTCCATTTTTGGATTGCGCTACCTCTATCCCCAAGAAATATTTGAGTTTGCCAAGGTCCTTCGTCTAAAAGTGCTTGAAGAGATGTTGCTTTACCTGTGTAATACCAAGGTGATCACTGCCAGTAATAACAATGTCATTCACATATACCACTAAGTAAATACAACCAGCAACTGAATGACGATAGAAGACAGAGTGATCTGCTTCACTCCTGATCATGCCAAACTCTTGAATCACAGTACTGAACCTGCCAAACCATGCCCTGGGATACTGTTTAAGGCTATATAGAGATTTCCGCAAGCGACAAACAAGTCTAGAAGATTCCCCCTGAGCAACAAAACAGGGAGGTTGCTCCATGTAAACCTCTTCAAGAAAGTCACCATGAAGGAAAGCATTTTTGATGTCCAACTGGTATAAAGGCCAGTGACGAATGGCGGCAATAGAGAGGAAGAGGCGTACCGAGGGCATTTTGGCAACAGGGGAGAATGTATCTCCATAATCTAAGCCGTAGATTTGAGTATAACCTTTGGCGACAAGGCGGGCTTTGAGGCGGTCTACTGATCTGTCCGGGCCAACCTTTACCGTGTACACCCATCGACAACCAACAACAGACTTCCCTGGTGGTAGAGGAACGAGATCCCAAGTTCCACTGCTTTGTAAGGCACACATTTCATCCATCATAGCTTGTTTCCATCCTGGATGAGTAAAGGCATCTCCTGCATTCTTAAGAATAGAAACAGAGGACAAAGAAGAAAGACAAGAGTAATAGGATGGAGAGATGCGATGATAACTCAAAACAGTATAGTGAGGAGAAGGATTACGAGTAGAACGAATACCTTCGCGTAGGGCAATAGAAAGATCTGACTCAGGAGGCGGGACCGGAGAAGAGGTCAGATGAGTGAGCCCAGGATGTGAGTCTGCAATTTGATCGGTGGCAGGCTGTGGTGGTAGAGGACGAGAACGATGCTGATAGACCTGTAAAGGAGGAGGAGGAAGAGGATCTGGAGAGGGAGGAGACTCCTTAGGAGGAGAAAAGAGGATAGTAGGTGTAGTCACAGGAAGAGGAGGCTCCAGTGGAGGTGTTTCAGACTGAAAGAAAGAAACATCTTCAAAGAATGTAACATCTGTAGAGATAAAATACCTACGAAGAGAAGGAGAGTAGCACTTGTATCCTTTCTGGGTACGGGGATACCCAACAAAAACACATTTATGAGATCTAGCAGATAATTTATCAATGCTAGGACCAAGGACATGAGAGAAACAAGTAGAACCAAAGACGCGAGGAGGTAGAGAGTGAAGAGGACGATGTGGATATAAGACTTGATGAGGAATTTTACCTTGAAGAACAGAAGAAGGCATACGGTTGATGAGATAGCATGCGGTAAGGACGGCATCACCCCAAAATTGAAGAGGAACATTAGAATGAAGAAGAAGAGTCCGAGTGGTTTCTAGAAGATGTCTATTTTTACGTTCAGCAACCCCATTCTGTTGGGGGGTATGAGGACAAGAGGTTTGATGCAACATACCGTGAGATGCCATAAAAGTCTGAAATGAGTTAGACAAGTATTCACGTGCATTATCACTTTGTAAGGTACGAATGAAAATCCCAAATTGAGTTTTTATTTCATTAAAAAAAGACTGAAAAATAGTGAATAACTTATGACGATCTTTCATTAAATATATCCAAGTACAACGGGAAAAATCATTAATGAAGGTGACAAAATAGCTAGATCCTAAAGAAGACACAATACGACTAGGACCCCAAACATCCGAATGAACCAAAGCAAAAGGGGACGAGGCCTGATTATTTATGCGAGTAGGAAAAAAGGTACGAGTATGCTTACCTAACTAACAAGACTCACATGACAAAGATTTTAAATTAGAAAAACGAGGGACTAATTTCTTGAAAGCATCGAGACCAGGATGTCCTAATTGAGCACGAATGAGAAGAGGGGATGCGGAAGCCAAAGCAACAAGGGATGGTCTGTTAAGTTGATAAAGGCCGTGAGACTCACATCCGAAGCCAATCATTTTCCCCGTTTTTCGATCCTGCAAAGAAACTGAATCTTTAGTAAAAGAGATGACACAATCAAGAGTACGAGTAAGCTGATTAATGGATAACAAATTAAATGGGGCACCAGGAACAAATAACACATTATCAACTGAAATAGAAGGGAGGGGATGAACAATACCAATACCCAGGGATTGTGTTTGGGAACCATTGGCCATAGTAATAGAAGGTAAGTAACCAGTGGTAGAGAGAGAAGAAAAAAGAGATTTATTAACAGTAATATGATCGGTGGCCCCTGAATCAAGGACCCAAGGACCCAAGGACCCAAAGAATGGGAGATGCCAACGAAAGAATTACCAGTGTGTGCAATAGCAGCAGTAGAACCAGAGACTTAACGTTCTTCACGCCACTTCAGGAAGTCATTGTAAGAGGGTGATGGAGACGGATCTGGCAGCAGCGGAGGAGCAGAAGAAGGTGGAGGAGGTAGCTGAGCAACCTGAGCAACCTGTGCAGTGCGAGGAGGGCGACCATGGAGTTTCCAGCACTTATCAATGGTGTGGCCTGGTTTGTGACAGTGATCACAATGAGGACGTGGCCTACCCCTTCTTCGAGGTGTAGAGTCGCTATTGCGTGAAAGCAAAGCGGAAGAATCAAGATGAGAAACAGTCGAAGCAGTAGAGGGAGGCATGGAGGGAGAGATAGGGCCATGAATGTTAACCCGAAGGAGAGTGGTCAAGGCACCATCCAAAGTAACCTCCGTGGGGCAACCCAAAATCTAAGCACGAGTAGAGGAATACTCAGTAGGTAGGCCATATAAGGCAAAGGACAAAAGTAATTTCTTACGGTTTTCAAGCTCAGCCTCAGGAGTAGCACCAATAGGAAGCATCTCATTGAGTTCACACAAGAGATTAGTCACTTTACCCACATAAGTAGTTATAGAGCCCTGGAACTATCGAGAGGCAAAGGTGGTCATAAGGTCCTCACCAATTTGATAAAGTCGCCGAATATTGGTGAAGAGTTGCTTGGCATGGTCCCAAACTCCCTTGCAGGATTTTTGACCACGGAAGCAATCACGATGGGATGGGGCAATAGTGTTCCGCATAACATTAATTTTCCTCCACCGCGGTCGGTCGGTTTCGGGGATTTCAGTTTCGGATTGTGTGAGGTGGTTCTCATAGCCTAGCCCAATAAGCCAAATTTTAATATTAGAGGCCCAATATGAGTAGTTTTTGTCATCAAACAGCTCGGAAGAGAGGAGGGCAGTGAGGGAAGTGCCCGAAAGCAAAGAATCGGACTTAGTATCACCGGGATTAGCCATGGGTATGCTGGTGGAGAGAGAAAGACAGTGGCAGCAGTGAAAAACGTGCCAAACAGCAAGGAAAAAGTGACCGAAACGGAAAACGAACACCAGATCGAGGAAGAAGAGGCCGAGGCGATCAGAACCCAAGAAGGCGCGATGTCACCGGAGGTGGGACGCGCCGTTACGCACGGCTGAGAGTGGCGGCGCGTGAGTTTCACGCGCAGAGGAAGGGGTGGCGCGTGGGGGCGCGTGAGAGCTCCGATGGGGAAGTGCTTCCGGGGAAAGGCCGATCTGGGCAAGGGGAAGCCAGTCGCAAGGTCGCCGGAGGTGGCAGATCTGGGGCGGCAGCGCGGAAAACGAGGTGGGAGGGAGGGAAAAATTTTACACAGTGAGCAGTGGCTCACCGGAAAAACACGGAATAGAAGGGATCTCTCGTTAGGCTTTGGATACCATGTTAAAAGAGAGAAAAACAAGAAGACATATGAATTCCTTGTGTTTTGTGATCAGCCGGAGTTTTTGTGTTTATAGGGATTTTGTACATAAATACAGAATATACAATTAAAGATATGATTGATATATTTAGTCCTAAAATATATCTTACTATATTTACATCATTCTAACACTACCATTGTAAAAAAGGCAGTTAGTTTTTTCTCAGGGGAAAAGTGCATGGGTTTCTCAAGTCTAGGAATTTATATTTAGTTTTGCCCTGTAGGTTTGGTAGTTCAAAAAGAGAAGAGTAGCTTTCAAATACTTCAGCTTCCGTCCTTGCTCTAGTGCATGAAAGACTTGATTCATTTTTCTGTGTACAGAATAGATGTTAATTGGAATACCAAGATTATGAACTACAAAACACTCTTATTTTGTGATATCAGCCCCCCTTATAAAAACAAAGTTGGGAGTTATGAAAATACACAGCTTTGAAGTTTTAGCAAGGATTTAATTTGAAGCCAAACTATTATAAGAGAAGATAAAAATAAGGTGGTAGAAGTTCAGCTGTGGAAGAGTGCATACATTACTGCAATTTTCATGGGCTGAACTTGTTTTCAAAGTATCTAGTTTTAATTACACATTTGAAGTTGTATAATGCGGCATAATTCTTGGTTTTTAGTGTTTGGTGTTTTAAACATTGAGATTATTATATTGCATGATCTACTGGAAACAACATTCACTCATACAGCTGCACATCCTTCAGGTGATGGATGGAGCATATAATGGTGCAAAGCTCAGCAGTATCAACCAAGCTATTCTCTCAGACAATGGAGTTGATAAGAACAATGGTTATAGTGTTCCATTGGAAATAATGCCTGCTGGTCAATTTGAGCCCCTCTACAAAACAACATTAAGTGTGCAGGTATGTTTTTGTTTTGTTCTTTAAAAACTTTTGCAAAAGACATGACAGATATGTATGATACTGTTCTTATTTGTTTTCTATCTTGTGGAAGGATGGAGAACTGCCAGTTCTTCCTCTATCAGTTTATGGGGCTGTTGCTATGGCTCACAATGAAGCCTCTGATGAGTATTCGTCACCTTACCAGTTCTTTTTCTATCTGTATGATAAACGAAGTGTAAGTGCAATCTACCACTGTTACCGCTATATCCCTTATATATCTTTACTGGCTTTGTTGGACTTATACAAAATGTGTGAAAGGTGGCAGTATAATAATTCATGCTTGGATGTAATTTCTTTGTGCAAACTGAATCCAATATATTCCTTTTCTGTTGATGAAGCCTTGTTGGTCTTCTTTTTAATCTTTTCCTCTCTTGTAGGCTGGCTTGGGAGGGATATCATTTGATGAAGGACAATTTTCAGTTTTTGGGTAAGCCTTGTTAGTATTCTTATATCCTGCCTCCTAATTGATTTTGGAGTTTCATTTTTCCTGCATTGTTTTTTTTTTGTGCTATTAAAATATGCAGATATACGACCACTGGAAGAGATGTTCTCTCCCAGATAAAAACCGGTGATATTATTCGTTCGGCAAAGCTTGTTGATGGCCAAGACAGGCTTGTATTGCCCAAGGAAACTTGAGTAGAGCTCCTGGCGGTGTTACCTAAGCAGGAAACAATCATTCATTCTTTTGAATGTATATGCTGTGTATGGCATCAGCCTGATTTTCTGGGTGCAGGTTGTGTTGTAAATTACTAAATTATATAGAAATAGGTTGAAATTTTAATTTATTAAAAATCCAATGGAACAGTGAGTAAAATCATCCAAAAAAGGAATAATTTTCTGTAACTTTATTCTTAATATTATTCTCTGTTGTCTTTGAGAGTTCAACTCATCTGCATCTCTTGAATAATATCACTAGGAAGTTCAACTCCCCTGCATTTTTTCCTCTTTATTTCTTCTCTATATCTCTATATCTCTTTTTCTCTTTATTTCTCGTTATATTTTTCTCTCATTAGTCTCATTTTTTAAAATCTCTTTCTCTCACATATAGAACCTCTGCCTCGAAATCCCAAAGTTAATTTGCGGAGGGGTTATCTCATTTTCTTTGCATACAAAACTGGTGATTATATAGTATTAGTAGTTACATTTCATTTTTTCTAGATATATCCTTTCTAAGCGATAAGATATAAACCAATCTATATCAATTTATTTATAATATATAATTCTAGTTCTTCACATTTTCATCAAAATTTAAGTTGGATTCTTATTTTTTTAAAATGTTTTACTTAGATTGTCTTCATCCAAATTTTACCAACTCGGGCTAGTGACATTGTAAACAGATATCACATGTGGTCATCTCTTTATTTGTTAACTGTACAGTACCATCATATAAAATAGTCACATCAACATGATTGATAGTAGGATTGATGATAGATTAAATCTCCATTAACCTTTAATTTATATAAATTTAGTCATATCATCCATTCTTCTTAATTGCCACTTTTGTACTTTTAATAAACAAGAGGCTAAAAGGCTAAAACTAGACTAAAACAGATCTCCCAGCAACAAAGGCAACCAACCATGAGGAGGGTTAAGCGTGTGTTTGGCGTGCCGTTCCACTTCTGTTCCATTTGTAAAACCCTGATTTTGAAACCCTCCCTTATGACAAAAGCATTTGGCTGTGTTCCTCTTCCTCCGTCTCCGTTGAGTTTTCTCCGTTTCCCCTTTCTCAATCGCGTTAAGGAGTGCCTCCACCACACCTCTTTCTAACCTTCGTTTGCTTTTCTGTGTGGTGTTTACGATTTTACCCTAAGATATGTTTACGATTTTGAGCTTTCACCTCTGTCTCTCATTTTTTTTCATTTGTTGGTTGGGTTGTTCTGTTTTTTTTAGTGGTGGCCAATGGGGTATTGTGGTAGAGGGGTGTCGGTGATGGAACGGTTTTGTGGTGCGGGGACGGTGATGGTGGTCGTCGGAGGTCCATGGGTAGTGGAACGACACTCACGAGAGGTGGAAAAATGGATGCTGTGGTGTGGTGCCGTTGGAGAAGATGGAGTATTGGTGGGGATGATTGGTTTGGCGTAAAGGTTGGAGGATCCTATGGTGGTGATTGGTTTACGGTGGTGGTACATGGGTGTGGATGAGGGGTGAGGTGTGCCATAAAATTAAAGTGTTTTGATGGTGGAAGATTGGTTTGGATAGTGGACCATGAGTGTGCTTCAGATTGTGGGGTGTACCATAAGGTTGATGGGAATTAAGGATTTAGATTGCTTCGGATTTAGGGTGTATGAGTGTAGACTGAAAAATATGGACTATGTTAACTGTTTTTTATTTAAATAATTTTTTTTATTTTTTATGTTGTTTGGATTTTTAATATGTTTATTATTAATAAATATATTTTGTTGATCAAATTATAAATATGTTGGGATTTTTTAATGTTTATTATTAATAAATATGTTTATTCTTAACTATTTTTTATTATTAATTATTATTAATAAATATATATTATTGATCAAATTATAAATATAATATTTTAATATGTAATTGTTAATATTATTTTTTTAAAAAATACTACTTTACTACTATTTTAACTAATACACTTTTTAGTAATTTTACCATTAAATTCTATTTTTCTAAACCAAGGTTACCAAAACATTTTCCAACCAAACACAATAACTACTTTTCAACTCACTTTTACAACAAATTATCCAAACACAAATAACTGTTTTTAAAACCCCGATTTTCCCAACCACGTTTTTAAAAACCCAATTTTCCAAACCCCGTTACACAAACCTTACTTCAACTTTTAAACAAACGGACTCTAACTAAAAGATGATACCAGTCTGCCACTGCATTTGACTCCTTCTGCACATAGGAAATATGTCTCCAAACGAGCCTCATAAGGATGGTGGTTAGAGTTACCCCGTCATTAATCACTCCGAATCCATCAAGAGCAACCTCCATCTTCTACTCTAAGCCTCCTCTAGAGCTGAAGCAATGGCCAATAATTCTGCCAAAAGAATAGAGCCTCTCCTTGTCTCAAGTTATCCAACCTCTATTCCGCATAATTTCTCAAACATGACATGAATTCGTTGGGCACCACACCATTTCCAAACTACATTCCAATCATTAGAGCTCACTGACGGGTCTACCTCAAGAATCAAATCATAGGCAGATTTTGTTGTGGAGATCCCATTCCTTAATAAACTCTCCATGTAACCACGTCTCTACCATTAGCCGAAACAGGAGGTGGATGAGAGCAAATTTCAGCAATCTCATGTTTTGATCAAATAGTTCTCTTATCAAATAAATTTTATAAAATAATTTTTCATTTGCATCAATATCAATTACTTGAACATTAATAAATTTTAAAGTAATATAAAATATTTCAATTAATTATTAATGTTAAAATTTTATTCTTGTAAAAAAATTAGATATAAACTATAAAAATATAATATAATAATAAATTATATATATATATACACACACAAAAAAAAAAACCGAATCTAATCTAATAGTTTAATTGTGAGAACATTAATAATTTACAAATTTATTATTTAACTACATATAGTAGAATTGTAAAATATGTAAAGCCTAAAATATTCAATTATTATAATCAACAAAAAAGCTTTATAAATAATAATAATTAAAAATTAAATTATGGTTAATCAAATGTATATAAGATATAAAACGCATTAAAATGAATATAATCAAAACAAATATTTATGTTTATAAATTAAATCTGATTATTTTACCTTTAAGAATATTATAATAACTATGTTCAATTTTTAACAATGATAATTATGTTATTGAATTCAATAACTTTAGAAAACCGTTACAATATTTTAAATTAACACAATTATGTTAAAAATAAACTTTACAAAATTAAATGAATCTATTTGATTTTATTTTTGCTGTTAAGAGTCATAACCAGAAAATAATTGTTCCGCGACAGCCAACTTCCATCGCTAATGTAAATTATTTTGTCCCTAACAACCTTAATAATGGACACAATTTGTGACAAAAAATTTAGTCTCTAAACTGATTGACAACAATAAATAGCATGTTGTCGCCAATTAATGATAGAACAATCTCGTGGCTAAATGGGAATAGGAATGGGTTTATTGTCTCCCGTCGCTAAAGAACATAGCGACGACTATAATAACCATCGCCATTCAAATTTTAAATTTTGTGGTGTAGCTATTGTTGGAATCTGTAGCCAATATTGTTCCTGTCGCTAATTGACCTTAATTGGGTGACGCATCCAACATTCGTTGTCAAAGTTTATGTTCTTATCGTGATCAAAGCCATCACCAATTGACCTTAGTTTAGCGACAAATGAACCTGCCATCGTCAAAAGTTATGTTCTTTTTCTGCTACTAACTTGTTCATTAAATTTTATTGTTAAATGTTTTTATTAAATTTTTTAAATGGTTTTTATTTATTGAATTACGTTCTACCTATTAATCTTTTTGGTCATTTGATACAATATAATAAAAACTGTAACAAATCAAACATAAAAACTATATAATTCGATAAATGAAATAAATGAACGTATATAAAATACAAGTATAATGTAAATAACCAAATTATTCCAATAATGTTTAAATATTATACACAGAAAAAATAATAAATCAAGAGTCATCCTAGGCGTCCTCGGGAGGGTCGAAGACATCGTGGTCATCCCGTTAAGGCTTTAGGAGTGGCTATGGCGGCTGAGGCTGTTACTGCTATGTACTGTCAAGGGAACGCTAAGATGACTAAAAGTACTGGATGTCTTCATGATCCATGTAGCGAGTGTTCAGACTCTAAATCTCCTCAGTCTTCTCAGCCAAGTTGGACCTCAGCTTGTCAATGACAGCGTTCTTGGAGGCCAACTCCTTGTATAGATCTGCGATGATTTGAACATACTCCAACGATGTAGAGGAAGTGGTGGGTGTTGTTGGTCTGGATGCTTACTCTGAAGCTAACCACCCCATACCAAACAAGTGTCCCTTTTGTTGGCACCATCAACAAGCTCAATGAACAAGGCATTGTTAGAGGAGGTTGAGTCCTTTCGTTGTCCCTCTCCCTACTCCATCTCTACACAACTAGAGGAAGCTACAACTTTTCACCCCTTAAACTCTTCCTGCAAATTAATGGAGTTGAAAATATTAGGAATCCTAAAACAATTAATAAATTTACTAATCAATAAACACTTACTGTAATCTGCTTCGCTTGGTCGCTGAGCCAAGCATCGCCCTTGGTCTTCTTTGTCCTCTACATGATATGAAAGGCGATGGGAGTCTTATTAAGCTCATCAGCCTACAGAGGAAAAAAAGACAATAGCTAGTACTATTAAATCATTTTTGTTAAATTGTATAATAACATAACAACTATATTTGCAAAATTACCAGTTTCTCCTTGTGGTTGATAGTTAAAACCGAGCCACTAGTGTATAAAGAGGTTGCACCATCATTTGATGTTTGGTTCCTCTTTCCCTTCTCGTTCTTATCTTTCCATTTATCATCAACCTACTTTGCTTGCAACCTTTGTAGGACCTCAGGTGGAATCTGTCACCCCCTGGTTCTCTGGACCCAAATCCCGATATAATCAAGATAAACAATTAATAAAAATGCAAGTAAATTTTTTACGTTTAAAATAGTTTTAAAACACCTCCATGATTACATCAAAACCCGAACCCTAGAAAATTAAAGAGTGAGATATTAGAATTTATAACTCGATTGTTAAATAAATCACCCATAAGTGTATACAAAATAATAGAGTTTACAACGGAAGAAAAATATGTATACATGGCACACGCCTAGTCCCATATATGAAGATAGAGAAAAATGCTCGACAAAGCATGCAAATACACAACATAAACCATATAGGCCACAATCAACCTTACACATAAGTCATAAACATGTAATGCCTAGAATATATATATATATGGTCATGCAGCATACATCTCCAATATTCATATGCCATAATTGACCACATTCAATTCAACCTTAAAGTCATATATCATTAACACTTATACATTCCCAAAATGGGCTACATATCCAACATCATTTTATTCATCAAATAGGTATAAATTCAAATACCCCAAATATTGATACATCATCCACTTATATCATTATTCACAATACATCCACCAATATCAACAGTCATCACATCATTATATAAATGTTATTCACAATGAAATAATTTACATCCGCTGCCGCCAAGACATTCCATTACCACTATTTACCTTCACCAAAGCTTTACTTTTAAAATATCCTCATCCCATGATATTCCTGCATCAATGCTAAAAATAGACAACATAGGAGAGTGAGTTATACATTTCGAATGACGAATATGAATACAATTGAGATTATGTGTATATGCATATTAACATCATGTATGCTTTGCTAAAATCATCAACAGTCTTCATAATCTATTCGTCTTAACAATATACATATCATGTATTCATCCACCCATTCATAGCAAAGCAATCACATACACACATATTTTCTCATTGCCACAATGGGCCAATATTATCATTATCAATTATACATAAACATGCCCTTCATCACATGGGCCATCACAACAACATCATCATATACAATGTCTTTTCATTATATTCATGTCATTTATATTTTCATGTTGTCTTTTAGGTATTCATTTACCCATCTCATCATCATCACATCTCAATCTCAATCATCATCACCTTTTGGCATATCTCCATGCTATATACAAATGCTCTTAGGCTAATGCATATTCACAATGGAATAAACATCAATAATTATGGATCCGACTGTGGGAATAAACACCAAATTGTGGGTCGAGCATAGGTGTGCTACTATGCCCCTACTGTAGTAGTATAATGTGTACACATATCTCTTATTGCATGCATAATCACCAATTTTACTGTACCGAACTGCATCGCCCATACGCAGCACTAGTCACCCCGTGACTTACGGATCAACAACATGGCCTCACCTGCCATAAGTGCTACGGGCCTCTCCCAAACACACATTGAGAGAGTCATGTCCCGTTGAACACTGAGGTAACTTGTTCATCATAGAGCCGCCCGCCCACTGGGCCTGCCACATAGGGTGCCTCGTCACCAAACTAAGGGCAGCTTCGTGACTTACACACCGAGTCATAGGGAAAACAACAGAATGCTCGTGCACTAAGCCTCCCTTCCACTAGGCCAACCGGGGGAATCCCCTAACATTCCTTACCGGTAGCGTATGATATGCCATGGCCAATCAATGCATTTTCATACTATGCATCCTATCATGCCACTCATTAAACATCATCATCATCACCAACACCACCATACAATCTTTAGTGAATTTTATCATTGTTAGTTATAGCCATTATTTAAAGTTTTAAGTGTGGCATTTCATTTCAACATAATTCATATCATACATGCAAGTCAATACTTGCAACATTCACAATGGCATCACAAACATCAACAACATTCATCAATATTTCATCAATATCACCACATAATCTCTTAGTGGAATTTTTTTATCTCATTGATCATTACCATTGTTCATACATTAGTGTGGCATCACAACAATTCATCAATATGACTTTAAACCACACACACAAGATCACACTTGTATCGAACATAACGATATTTAACAATTCATCAACAATAAAAATCATCCTTTTATTCAAGGAAATGATCAACAACATCATCCATCATCATTCATTATCGATATCATCTCTGATTCATCGATTTATAATAAATACATTGTCATACAATTGTCCCTTCATTAGTTTCATCATCATTTAAGGGTGTGTACACAACCACAACATTTTCTTTTCATTATCAATCATCATATCATATCGTTAGTGGTGAACATGTCTCAATCAATATCAACACCACTAAGACATACCATCATCACATACCCCTAATAAGATCTCTCATTTTTTACACAATAAAAGGGTTTTGGGTAATAATAAGCTCATGACAAATTTCAACATTAAAACATGAGAAAAGTTTATTTTTTATCTTAAAAATAATGGGACATGTCACAAATGTCATCTATTAGTCCCAATTTGCCAATCATAAAAAGTTAGGTTTAAAACCCTCTTAAATTTGAATTTTACCATGCAATAGGTCCGGTGTTTTACGCCCAATAAGAGTTAGAAAACTCCAATTAAAGTGAGGCCAATTCTCACACCTCTGTAACGTAATTATTTACAATTTTCATGAAGAATTCGGAGGCCAAAAACGTCATTAAGATGCCTAAATGGGCCAAAAAAACAAAGAAATCACAGCAGCTGGAAAAACAGCATAACAGTGGCCATAACAGGGCTTTGAATCGATCAAGCCCGTATGAATCAATTCAAGCACTTCCAGGGGCTCTGAATCGATTCAAAACTCGTGTGAATCGATTCAAACACTTATAGTGGCCCTTGAATCGATTCAAGACTGTCTTGAATCAATTCAAGATAGTTATGCAAATTTTGCTCAATTTTTCAACTTCTAAGCAACCTAACTCTTTCATATCATCTCCAAACTCTACCAAATTTTAACACCAACTTATATACATCATTTATGACGTGTGGCCACCGGCCGCACTGAAAATTCCCAAAAATAAGGGACTTATGCTTATAAATGCGCTTAAACCATTCCAAGGTGTTTTTGTGCAACTCAAGGGCCTATTCTCATTGGAATTGGCCCATTCCAATTTCTACAAGTCATAAACTACATATATGGGCTATTGGAACTATTCCATGGCATTCAATCATACTAAAACTTAATATAGCCCTATTAGTTCCTCAGTTATGCATGAAAATTGTAAACACAACTTAATATTTTTGAGTAATTCATCCATTCGTGGATTTCTAACAACAAATAAATCATACCCATTAAAAGGGTCCACTAAATATTCATTATTATCTTATATATATATACAATTCCCAAACATTCAACAAATTGCCAAGCCTATCATCCATCACACTATCAATCATCATTCAAATAATCATGGCAAGGCAAGCATGAGTATAATTGAAATGTAAACTCCTCTCCTACCTCGAGAGAAGAACCACAATGATTTACACATTCCAAACGTTCTACCATATTTCCCGGGATACCATCTTCCATCAACATATATACATACACATGTATTCAATTTATGAGCCAACACAAGGCATCATCATAAGTTTAAATAATTGACATATCTCTTAGAGTCTAGTATCAAGTCCTAGACTTGTCGAAACACCAACTCACATGGTTATACTTATGTTAGGTTTCAGGAATTCCTTTTCCAAAACCAAGATTCTCTAAGTCTCAAAGGGCTAATCATACACAACAACAACATCTCTTTCATCATTCATAATGCATTCATCATTACTTAAACTATCCATTTGCCATTCAAATTCATCATGAGCCTCTTAGATCCTTTCAAAACATTATTAATCAACCATTTCACATGTCATTTATCATGGCCCAATAACTCATTAACATCACTATCAATGATCACCATCCTCAGTGTTCAAGCCTCTCCTAACATTATCTCAACTCTTTAACACACTAAACAATTTGGAGTCATTACTTAATTCTCTTGATTTCACTATTCCTTAACATCAACAATCAATATTACTCATTCAAAAACTTATTCTTATATGTGAAACCACTCCAACATCAATAACTCATAATTTTCTCATGAATTTCCCCAAAGCCCTAAAATCCTAATTTCTAGGGTTTTCATCAAGATTCACCATCATCAACTCCAACCATTTATATGTATCATTTCAAACATCCATAGGCTAACAACATTATATTCCAATCATCATCAACATCAATAACAATCCCCAATGGTTTTCTAACTTAGGGTTTTGCTTCCAAAAGCCATTATTCACCCAAATAACATCCAATCTCCCATCATAATACCTTAATAACTCAAAAACCATAAACAAAAGCCATAGGTGTTCAAAAATCATACCTTTTTCTCCTATCTCTATGCCAAACACAAAAATGAGGAAAAGAGAGAAGGAGGAGAACCAAGCTTTGATCCAATGTTCCATTCATGCTTCATGAATCCATGGAGATCAAGAAATTTTGGTGGGTAATGGTCATGGAAGGAGGGCATGGTTTGGGTAAGAAGAGAGGAGGAAGAAGATAAAAGAAATGAAGAAGGGAGAGGGAGAAGGAGAAGCCATGGGAAAGTGAAGAAAAGAGGAAAAGATTTTTGTTTTAACTTAAGCCCTTCATTAAAGCTTCTCCGTTTTATTAGCAACAAGATCCCCGTTCGGGCTAAATACTTAATCCAAAAATATTTCGAATACAGATTCAGATTCCCAATAATATTCTTAACAGCCCTGACTAACGACATCTCAATCGGAGATACTTGGTCTGACACCTATATTTTAATCGGGTTTAATTTTGTCTCATTTAGTCCTAATAAATTATGAATATCCATGATAAATCCCAATTTAACTATTTTTAATTTTCTGGGACATTAATCAACTCATTTATAATTATTTACTATTTATTCCTCTCAATTAATCATTTTTATGAAATTCGGGATGTTACAGAATCCAATGACCTTTGTCCTTTCCCTACTTGATTTTGAGCAATACAAAATATTTTAAGTCTTTTTTAGACCAAGTCCGTGTAGGAATAAATCAAATTTTATCCAAGTCTGTCCCAGCTTAAGTCTATTATAAGGAAACGTTCAAAATCTATTAAGTGTGCTTATTCCAGACTTCACGTTCTTCATCAAGTTCGCTTTTTAGACTCAGCACACACATCACTCTTACAACTTCATTTATCCAAGCTTTAAATTATCAGACTCAGATCCCTCTTCATAGAACGATCCTCTGATTCTGATTTAGTCTACTCAAGGATATTTTGAAGATACCCCAGACCTAGTTTTCTTTAAGCAAGATTACTCCTAACCTGAAATGGAAAAGAAGACAAGTTTGTAAACCAAGGTCCGCATAAAAATCAAGGAAGCTGTTCTGCGTAAATTGAAAAGCTAACAAAGATTAGTACTTTAGTCAGAAAGCTTCAGAAGGTCAACTAAGCCTATTTTACAAGAGTCCATGATAGACAAAAGACAACAAAAAGGACATTTACACTACAATGCTCGAGGCACTCTATTTTAGTGTAAAATCTGTATATCCTCGAACCAGACCTTTGTCTTCTTCTCACCTCTAAAGTTTGTATGGTCAAATGACTATATCTTCTCAATGAAACAGTAACAACTATTTGAAATGGCCTATAAATAAGAAGAGACCTTAGACCTTGAAGTAGAAGAACTTAGTGTGAACAAAGTGAATCTATCAAAAACAGAGACACTCATTCTCAATTCTTACATCTGCTTCTTGTAGACTTAGTCTTTGTTTTTCAACTTAGTGTATCTATTCTTAAGTTCAAATCTCTTTTACACTAAGTTATCAAACACAAACACCTCCTAATCATTTCCTGTGTCAAAATCTAGTGTGTTACCAATCTTAGTTTTTGTGGGAAACAATTTGGCCTGAAGAGGCTTTAAAAGAATACTTGGGTTTTGAGCCAGGAGTGACTTGTTGAAAGAATACTTGGGTGTTAAGCCAGAAGTGGCTGAAGTCAACAATACTTGAGGCACGAGAAGTGCAGTTTGTGTAAAAAGACATTTTTACATAGTGAAAATCCTTCAAGTTTGAAGGTATTAGGTGTAGCTTCATCGTTTGGAAGTGAATCAGTATAAACCTTTTGTGCATTTCTCTCTATCCTTTATCTCTTTAAGTTTAAATTTTTGTTTGTTAAAGCCTGTTGCCATTTTTGTTTAAAAAGGTTTTATTCCGTAAAAAGAGTTACAGACTTATTCAACCCCCCATTCTATGTCTGTCTCTGAACCATCAGTTTTTCCCATCCCTCGTTCCAACGATGCCTATTGAACTTATAACCATTGATATGGTAGATTGGCCATTTCATCACTTTCTTCAAGGTCCCCAGCATAATAAAACCAACAGAGGATCATGGATTTCATTTTTTAGATCTAGAACTTAGTATAACATAACACGTTATAAAATTCAAATTTAATTATATACTGCATGACTTGTTCCAGCTACTTATGTATTTTTAAACCAAGTCAGGAAATGTAATGTTATTGTCTGATTTAACTCCTTATCTATGATATCAGACTCAAGTTCTTTTAACAACTCAAATTACTGCTTGTGTTGGTTGGTATAAAATAAGTATTTTAGTTAGGTTATTTTATTATGTATGTAGTTAAAGTGAATTACGATAACTTACTCAAAAATGGCTCCACTTCGTCACAATTTTTTAGTAAATACAATTATGCATCCTTTCAATCTCTATATACTAGGAAACACTTTGTTGGTTTCCATGTAATATGACTAGGATAATTAAAAATAGATATTTATGGCTCACTTGAAGAACTTTCGCCCACATCAATATTTTGTAGCACCCTTATTCTTCGTGTGTCTTTCTCAATTAGATAGTAGAAAGAAACAAAAGTGAACATTTCTTCCACCAAATAAGCTATACATATTGATCCTTCAATATGGGCCTTGTTGTTAACTTTTTCTTTCAAAGAGCGTAGAAACCTAAGGTAACAAAATAATTATTAAACAACTTAATGTGTTGAATTTAACCAATATTTGAGTAAACCTAAAGAAAGTAGTGTTAGAAATATATTCACCTTTCGAATGGATATTGAATTGGGCCACCAACTAGTGCTTCATACGACAAGTGAACTAGTAGGTGTCCCATTAAATTAAAAAAACTTGGTGGGAATATCTGCTCTAACTTGCACAAAACAATAAAAATCGAGTCTTTCATCTCTAATAATTAATCCTCACATAGTGTCGTACATGTCAAATCTTGAAAGAATTAAATTAATTCAACAAATGGTTTCCAAATGTTCTTGGGTAAAGCATCAAACTTAAGTGGAAGTAATTATCGGATGAAAATATGACAATCATGGCTATTCATGCAATGAAGCTACGCTTGTTTCATGTCTATGCACCAGGATAGATTTAATGTGTAACCATTCTTTAATCCATTTGCACACTGAAACCCTTTGAGGTTTACTAAATGAATATTTCACATTCGGTATCAACAATTTTACACCCTTGATTTCCTTCAACTCCATCTGTTTTCTTGAACATAGTATTGGCAAATCCAAACAACTTTTCTTAGTGTCCTTTGTTATCCTTTTAATATGTATAACTATATCAAATATATTCATGAATACATTCCTTTTTGTGTGCATTACATCTATATTGTACAAAGTAAATGTTTTCCCTAATAAGGAATTGTCAAAAGATACTTTTCTTGGTTGAGTTTTGTTGCTTACCATATCCATTCTACCTTCTTTTGTCAAATGAAATGATACTTTGAAATCCATTGCTGTATTTGTTCACCTGACAAATAGGGAGGCTGCACATCATTAGCGATCTTATTCCTCATGAACGACTATTTGTTTCTTCTGAAAGAATGTCTATGACAATCAAAGAAATGAAACTTAGCCACTTTTAGGAAGTTGATGTCCCCTAGAACATTCCATGCAAATTGGACAAGCAAGTTTCCTAATTGTTGACCATCCAGACAACACACTATACGTCAGAAAGTCATTTATGGTCTATATTAAAACAACTCTTATGTTGAAATTGTTCCTTGATAACACATCATACGTATGACATCGTCATCCCACAATAACTTCAAATATTCTATTAAGGGTTGCATAAAAACATTAATTTTTGCTTTTAGATTGTCTGGACCAGGAACAAGTACAGAAATGAACATCACTTCTTGTTTCATGTATATTTCAGGAGGTAAATTGTAAGGGGTTAAAATAATTGACAAATATGAATAAGTCTTATTGTATGCTCCAAATGGATTAAATCCATCTAAACATAAACCCAACATAACATTATGAGATTTAGCAATAAAACCAGAGTAAGTTCTATTAAAATGTTTCCATGCTTCTGTATCTAGTGGATAACACAACATATCTTTTTCTATTCAATTCTTATAATGCTATTACATATGCTTGGCTGTAGCCAATGAGGAATACAAGCATTGTATCGAGGTATTATAAAAAAATACCACATTTGCTTCACATGTATCTTATTCACCCCACCTATCCGTTTCACCGTCTTGTAACGATCTTTTCCATATTTCACACAATTCATAACACTTTTACCTACATATTCATCATGGAAAAACATGCAACCATTGATACAACATTCAATTTGTTCATAACCCAACCCTAACTTAGACATAGACTTCTTTGCTTAGTAATGATTTTCAAGCATTTGACTGTCACTTGGCAACGCATCACCCATAAACTACATCAAGCCATTAAAACAACTCTCAGACATGTTATATTTTGACTTCAAGCCCAAACCAATCAATGCCACTAACAACTAATTGTAGTTCTCGTATCGTTCATACAATGGAGCTTAAGCTATGGCTAATATGTCATAAAAGTGTTTCGCCTCAGGATTTAAGCTTTCTTCGATGTTGTTGTCATTTTCCACCTGTGCTTGGTCTTGCATGTGTTTCCCAATGACGGGTTCTGCATGATCCATCATAAGTTGCTTGAACATAGTCAAATTATCTTTATTACCCTTAACAGTATAGTACCTAAACTAAAACATATCAACCACTGTTGGTGACAACATTATTTCCAGATGATAATTCTAATTATAATAATGCTCCTTGAAACTTTTTTCTGTAAAGATAGGCCATGACATCACTTGGGTCCTGAAACTTCCTACAATCAAATTTCTTGCACGAACATTGTAACTTCGGGTATCGTTTGAAGCTATCTTGACCAGTGGCAAAGAGAATGAATTTGTTAACTCTAGCAGTGAACTCCTTTTTAACATGCCTACTTAGATCTAGTTTATTAGCCATCCATCTTAGATAGTTAGGGATATCCATCTATGCTTCAAATTAAGGAAATGATACTTACTTGATAATTTCTACACACACATAATGTCAACTTCATTCTTTCCTTATTTTGCCATGGCCTTAAACCCATTCTAGAATAAGAAATTTGATTGGACATTGTTACTTGTTGTTTGAAACTCGATCGTTACAGTTGACTAAAATTTGGTAACATTTCATATTAATCTCCAAGTGCATAACTTGATCTACTAATCAAATAAGTTTTTAGCTAACTTCATGTTTGAGTGCCATATGGTTTAGTATTTGGCGATGGTAATAACATCCTTGTTGCCAACTAACTGTTGAAAAACCTTTGTGTCTCCCCTTTGGCGACAAATACTAAATACCCATTGAAACACTCCCGGTCATCCGGACTCGAATCCCGATGTAATCAAGATAATAATTAATAAAAATAAGAGTAAATTTTTTCACATTCAAAAATAATTTCAAAAACACCACAAAGATTACATCAAGACCCGAACCACAGAAAACCGAAGAGTGAGATTTAATAATTTATAAACTGGATCGCTAATCACAATGCCCACATATGTATACAAAATAGTTTGAGTTTACAATAGAAGAATAATATGTATACAGGGCACCTGCCTAGTTCCATATATGAAGATATGGAAAAAGACTCAAGCAATCATACAATTTTATAATATAAGCCTATTAGGCCACAATCGACTACACACCTAAGTCGTAATCATACATCATCAATTATAAGTAGCCTCTACTTGAGACATTCTTCACCAAATGGTATCAATTCAAATATCATCATCATTAATATATAGTATCATAATCTTTTATTCGCACATTAAGTAATACATGTTCATAAAGCATCCATCATCGATATCATCATTCATAATTTCATTCATTACAACATATTTAACAATCGCTGCCGGCCAAGGCTTTCCGTTACAACTATTTACCTTCCTCAAAAACTTTAGCTTAAAAGCACACTTTCATCCCATGACACCCTGCATCACAATGCTAAAAAGGAGACAACATGGGAGAGTGAGTTATACATTCAAAATGATGAATATAAATACATTGTGATTATGTGTACATGTATACAATCATCATGTGTGCTTTGCATATAAATCATTAATTCATCATTAAATCATAACCATATTTCATAAATAGGCATACAAGCCATATGAATCACAATTCGCAACATAAGCAAGCACAAGCACATACACAACTACATTGCCACTCATCAACATGGGCATTCACAAATCATCATCATTAAATTATTAAATCTTTACTCAATTCCTCCTCGCAAGGGGTTGGTCATCTCTCTTGGTCATCTCAATCTCAAATGCCATGAACCTATGGCTAATGCATATGTCAACTATTTAATGCATATGCAATGGATCCATTTCATTTCACCCATGCGCACATGGTATCTCAAGTGATCGCAACCACTGATTATCAATATCATATTGGTTTCCTGCCTCACAAGGGGTACTCCCTTCTAGCAGCCTCGCAAGGTTCTTTTCTCGTGATCGCAACCACAGAACATCATAGGAACTCGTAAACCCTTTTTCGTTTCAAGCACTAAGTGATCGCAACCACTGGCTTATCATCATCATACAATCCTGCAGGATGTCTCATTTTGATCGCAACCACATAAAATCATTTCATAATAGTCCCTATAGGGCCTTTCATTTCAACAACCAGATGATCGCAACCATCGGCTCAATATCATATCATCATCACGTCGGTTTCCCGCCTCGTAAGGGGTACTCCCTTCATGGAACCCCGCAAGGTTTTTCATTTCCGTATACTGGTGATCGCAACCACCTTCATCGTATCATATTGGTTTCCCGCCACGCATGGGGTACTCTCTTCACATAGTCTTGCAAGACCATTCACTATGATCGCAACCACATAATCAATGCTATGCCATGCCATGAATGCAAAATGCAATAATGCATATGCCAATCTTAACCTCACAAGGATATCTCACCCTCTCACATAGGGATATATTTTGATTTGGCATTTTCAATCAATAGTATACAATTATTCATAAAGCCCCTCAAGGCACATCATTCACATACTTGATATCTCAATGGCTACAATATCACTTTTATATCAATCTACACATGGAAATCAAGAAGCATATTTATCATTCAACATATATGGCAATCTTACATATGCCCACAACAATCATATCCTTGTTATCATTAATATTCCCTCATCAACCATGAATTAGATTCATCCAAGCTCAACTTGCATCAATTATATACATCAAGGATATATATCAATTCTTTGTTAATATTCTAGGTATGCTCATCTTCCATAATCAATTCACTCATCATCATGGGTTATCATTTCATATCGTGGTGATCCATAATTATTCATAACATTCAAGGCTCAGATTTGCCAATCAACAATAACACCACATGGCATACCATAGACATTGCCCCTTAATACAATCTCTTGTTTTTACATAATAAAGGGGTTTTGAGCAATAATAAGCTCATGACAAATTTCAACATTAAGACATGAAAAAAGCTTATTTTTAGTCTTAAAAATAGTGGGACATGTCATAAATATCACCTATTAGTCCCAATTTGACAACCATAACAAGTTGGGTTCAAAACCCTCTTAAACTTGAATTTTTCAACGCAGTGGGTCCGATATTTTATGCCTAATGAGAGTTAGAAAACTCCAATTAAAGTGAGACTAATTATCACACCTCCGTAACATAATTATCTACAACTTTCATGTAGAAGTCGGAGGCTAAAAATGTCATTAAGATGCCCAAATGGGCCAAAAATAGCAAAGAAATCATATCAGTCAGAAAAACAACATAACAATGGCCATAACAGGGCTTTTGAATCGATTCAAACGTCTCTGGAACTCAAAAACAATGAAAACAAGGTCCTTGAATCGATTCAAACTCGTATGAATCAATTCAAATGCCCTTGGAGCCCAAAACAGTGAAAACAACACCTCTTGAATCGATTCAAAGAGTCTTGAATCGATTCAAGATAGCCCTGCTGCTGTTTTTATATAGAAAACACATGATTTTTCAACTTCTAACCCCCTAACTTTCTCATATGAACTCCAAATGCTACAAAATTTTAACCCCAATAAATATACATCATTTATGACACGTGGCCACCAGCCTCACTCAAAAATTCCTTAAAGTGAGTGACTTATGCATATAAACGCGTTTTACCCATTTTAAGTCATTTTAATGCAATTCAAGGGTCATTTCTCAATGGAATTGACCCGTTCCAGTTTCTACAAGTCATAAAATATACATGGAAGCTATTGGAACTAAATCCCATGCCATTTAATTCTCATAAAACTCTATTTGACTCTATTAGTTCCTTAATTATGCATTAATGTCAATACCTAGTTTCACATTTTGAGCAATTTCTCTATCAATATAAACATTAATGCCATCAATTGGCCTTAGCCTCTCATTACCAATATTAATTCATCAAAATCACATGGAATTCTAAAATCACATGGTATATGCATACTTCAACCCCTTATGGGTTATTAATCAACAATGCATTACTCCCATTAAAGGGGCACTAAACATATATCATCAATTCACATTACATATATATATATATATATCATTCTCAAGAATCCACCATTGCCAAGCATGACATTCATCACATAACTAATACAACTATGGTAAGGCAAGCATGAGTAACAACACATACATTAATCATCAATTATTCTACTCATGCATTTAGAATGTAAAACTCCTCTCCTACCTCGAGGGAAGAACCGTAATCCAAATGCTCTAATCGTTTCACCACATTGTCCGAATTAAAACCTACATATCCCACATATACATACACTAAATTAATGAGCCATCACAAGGCATCATGATAATTTCAAGCAATGTAAAGGCTTAATGTCAAGTCCTAGACTTGTTAAACACCAATTCATATACTTGTGTTGGGTTTCGGGAATTCCTTTCCCAAAACCAAGATTCTCTAAGTTTCAAAGGGCTAACCAAACCCAATAACATCATTATCTCTTTCATCATTCAAATTCATCATGAGTCTCCTAGCTCCTTTTAACCCATCATAAATCAATAAATCTCAATGGCACATGCCATGGCCTAAGGCCTCATCAAATCATCATTTTATTTCATTAACCATCACAATGGTCATCCATCGTTGTTATCATCTATTATCATAACTAATGGTACCCAACATTGAATATTTCATATACTCATTCTTAAAATCAATTCTTCTATTTCCTCACATATTCATTTGTCACAATTCAACTCTTCTAACCACAACATATATAGTCTCAAATCTTAAGATTAGGACCCCATGAAAATCCAATAACCATTATATTTAACAATACTGAACCGTTCTTTACAGGGGGTGTAGAGATATACCCGTAGAACAACTTAAAATATATATAAATGTGTTTTTGATACAAAGCAATGTGTGTATAAATACAAATACGGAGAGTCTTTGTATGTTGAGGCGGAGTGTAATGTGCTCTGTGGCGGTGTCACAGTCCGCCTGACGGGGTCTTCTTTGTCTTGACCCGATTGGGGGTGGTACCTGCAATCGTTCTCCGACGCTCAAGTCAGTATTTCAGAATACTTAGAGACTTAGAAAGACAGTCAGAGAGAATTATGCAAGTAAGAGAGTGTAAGGTTTAGAAATGGGGGAGATCCCCTGTATACCTTTTTGCTGAGGTTTATATACCTGTCCCTGGTGCTCCATTATTGGTAGGGCCTGTTCCTTGTTTTCTGGCATAAAGCAAGAAGGACAGTGGGTCCCTGTGTCGTTCACGAGCACCGTTATTGTAGTAGGTATTTCCACTTACTTGGGAAGCGTGAATGCTTTATTATTTTATTGTTATTCCCCTTTATGCGTGACAGCGTGATTCCCATTATTAACCTCTCAAGACAGAGTCAACCTCGTGCCGGGGTTGTGAGTATGGGTTCGCTACGCAGTATGGGAAGTTCAATATTCCGCCAGTATTGAGCCTATGGCTTGGCGGAGTAATATGCATTCTGGCGGCGTTACATGCCTAGGCGGAGTTATGACCCTTGACAGGGTAACATGCCTAGGCGGAGTGTCATGCCTTGGCGGAGTTATGACCCTTGGCAGGGTAACATGCCTAGGCGGAGTTATGCTCCTTGGCGGAGTTACTTGTATTGGCGGTATGTACTCCGTATTAGAAGCGATTATAATATATTTAAGGCGTACTTCTCTTGTTCAAAATGCTGATCTGGCAAGGCACTAAAGCCATGCTCTTGGGGGCCGGTGTTAGGACCGGATCATATGCCCCCTAGCTTGTTATAGTGACTGGCGGAGTCACTTTAATGAGCTATAACACTTAAGTTTAGCTTTTGTAGGCATGGGTTTAGGCGGCATTTGCTAGTTCAGTATTTATGGGCAAGTGTTTTCATGCATTTATTGGCTTGTCATTACTTGCCACGCCTGTCATTAATGCGCCTCGAAACCATGTTTTTTATTCTTCAGTCTCCCATTGCCACGTATGCCCTCATAACGATTGCCATTCCAATGATGAGACATAAATGCGCGTGATGGCAATTGAGAAACGTTTTCGAGGTTATTACCGTGGGCCTTGGATTTTGAAAACGCGGCCCATGAAATATCTGCCCTTAGATATATCTATTGGTTTCAGCAAAAAAGGAACCGTCAGTGAGACTAATCCAACGGTTGTAAACGCATGTTTGAATTTTAGAACCGTTGATGAGATTTATCTAACGGCTGCCAACACATCTTTGAGATTTTTGAGAAATCCCTTATTTCCCCCCAAGCCATGCCTATAAATAGGTAAACTCTCAGGAGGGAAATGTTTTGCTTCATCTCTCACTTCGTATTTGTTTGCTGAAACTGTTTTTGCTACTCTCTTGCGAGTTTATTGGTGTTGGAGTTCTTGTATACCTTCAGAAGCTCAAGGTACTTGCTTCTTCCTCTTCTTTGCTTCTTCATTTTCATTGGGTTGGTTTTATTTTTCCTTTTTGTGTGGTCGTAAAAAGGAAGATGAGAGGAAAGAGGTCAGAGTCTCGTTCTAGGGTTTCTGTTCGTCCCATTTTTTCTGACATTGAGAGTGAAGATGAGGCTTTTTATACTGGGAGGGACTCAAAGTTTTACAGCAGCGTGGAGTACTTTAGTAATGCTGTACATTCGTTTGTGTCAGGAGGTGTTTCCCATACACAAGTGCTGACAATGGCAGAGTGTCAAAATGTCGTGTTGCATGGACTGGACTGGGAGAAGATGCTTGAGATTGACCCCTACTGTTGGGTTGAGGAAGATGTTAAGGGTGCTTCCTCTCGTCATGCGACAACAAGCGGAGGGGTGGTGGAGTTGTCTGTTCCGGTTTGGAAGGATGAGAGGTATGAGGAGAGGTTCATCGTCCGTTCACCCAAGACGCATGAACGTATATGCCATCGTCCTGAAGATAGACGTACATTATACATGTACGATATTTTGTTTACCCAGTTGGGGGTACGATTTCCACTGAACAGATTCCAGATGGGCGTACTGAGGTTCCTGGATTGCGCCCCTTCTCAGCTGCACCCTAACGGTTGGGGAATAGTTCGCAGCTTCGAGGTGTTGGCTAAACATCTGGAGTTTACGCCTACTGTGGCGTTATTCTTTGCCTTTTGCCGCATTATGAGGAGAGTAAACACAAAAACTGGCGGCATGGGCTTTGTAACTCTTCGAGCGGAGCCGAAGATTGTAAATTTTAGGGCATTTGCTGACTCCGCCAAAGAAGGCGGACTTCATTTTCGGATGAGCTTTGTAAAAGTCTCTGTCAGGAAGAACAAGTCCATTTTCTGGCGGAGTAAGGAGGGAATTGACAAATTCCCAGTAGTGTGGACCCATGAGCACTTCCTCCTGACCAAACAAGCTTATGAAGTTGAGGAGGGTGCCTTGTCAGCTACTTCTGTGGAAGTGCTCCGGACGTTGAAGGAGTACAACGCCGTCTACAAGCAGATCTTATGCAAAAGGCTGCTTGGGCGGGATGCTGAGGATTATTTAAGTAATACGTTAAGACTTTTGGCTTGAATATTACTCTTGTTGTTTCCTGCAGCTTCTAATCATATTCATGTATGTTATTTCGTAGGAGAAATTGCTGAATTCCCTGGGATGGAGCGCATCAAGCAGATCCGAATGAGCCACAGGGAAATTAATGCGGAGAACAATGTGCAGCCCAGGAGGAATCTGGCTGCCGCTCTAACAAAAACTCTTCCTTTGCCCGTATCCACCAACATAGTGAATTTTGAAGGTGGTGCAGGGTCCTCAATAGCTGCGGTTGAGAGGCGTTCTAAGAAACGCCAAGAACCAGAAGCTGCTGAGGAGGAAGAAGAGGAAATAGACCTCCAGCCCTTGCAAAGAAGGAGGACCAGGAGCAAGAAGAGGGTTAAGGAAGGAGCATCAATTGATGCTGCCATTGACTTGGAGGAGACTCCGGAAGTACCTGTTGTGGGTACTTCTGCTGATATGGGCGGTATTGAAGGCGCCCTCGAGGAAAATGTTGTGGGGGATGAGGAGGAGGGAATTCAAGCTTCCCCGATCCACGTCGTGGAGGAAGAAGTAGAGGGAGCTCAATCTTCCCCAGTCCGCCCAGCTGAGGATTCCGTTTTGGATCTGACTACTCAAAGGACACTGGTTTTACTCATTGATGTTCCAGGGGAGTCATCCAGGCGATCTGTTTCTTTGCCTCTGGCGGGGTCCCTCTGAATCCCTTTTTGTACTTTGCAAATATGGGATCCCGCCAGTCGGAGAGGCGTGATCCAGAATTCATCCTCCGCCCCAACATTGACTTCGAGGAGATTCCGGATGCCGCGGCGGCTGCGAGGTGGCACCTTACAGAAATAGATGGTTTCTTGGCCTCTGTACCCCGTATAGCTGACGTTGCTGCCGAGGCCAACATGTTTCAAGCGTCTTATCACGAGTCTGTTGAAAAGATTCGTAGCTTGGAACATGACCATGAGCAGCTGTCTGAGGTGATCAAGGCCAAGGACAAACATCTCGACACCGCCGACTCCGACATCAAAAGGTTGACGGAGGAGCTGGCTAAGGTGAAGGCTGAGAAAGTCTTGCTAGAAGAACAGAATAAAAAATTGGGTGAGGAGGTGAGTGGACTTTCCCAGGTGGAGGCTGATAATGTTCTGCTGAAACAGCAAGTTTCAGATTTGAATCAGCAGAACCAAACTTTGGGCGGGGACGTGAGCACACTTCAGCAGAGGTTGGTTTCCATAGAAATAAATAAAACCATGGCTGAAGACGCCTGGGCGGCGGAGTTGGACGAAGCAGCAACTGCATATGGTAACCTTGAAGTGCAGGTTCAAGAGCTGCAAGCTGAAAAGACTATCTCAGATGCCACCAATAAGAGGCTCGACAAGGAGTTACAATCTGCCTTGGATGCAGCTGAGGCGGCGATTGATGATGCTTTCAGCATGGCTGTTCGCCAACTCCGTTATCGCAATCCAGGTGTTGCTTTCTCCACCACAGGCATTCATCCCTACTACGAATTTATCAATGGAGAATTGATGGTGCCTGTTCAAGGGGGTCACATGCCTGCGCCTAATGATGAATATGTCCTGGCGGACTTGCCTCCTTCCCAAAGTTTAATCAGGTCAGGAGAAGGTCAGGTCACCTCCACTCAGCAAGAAGGAGTACCATCCGACCCTTGAAAACTAGCTGTAAATTTGTAAGTTTTGTTTTTGTTTCAATTTATGACATCGCCTTGTTCCAGGATAGGCTCTGGATTTTATCAATGTTGGCAATATTGAATAAAGTAAATTTTCTGTAAATGTATACTTGTCCATATTAGCAATGTTTGAGTTCGTCGATTTTATGCCTTGCAAATCGATGCTAAGAAGACAAAGTAATCATTTGAGGACTTAATGAAATATGACTAAGTATAACGAGGCGGAATAGCCTTTTTTTTTTTTTTAAATTTTGGCGAAGTAAACTTCAGTAGGGAGGCGAGGTAGCCTCTTAGGAATTTAACTGAAGTAAATTCAACAGTGAGGCGTAGTAGCCTCTTGAGAGTCTCAATGAAACAGAGTTCTGCCACGAGGCGGAATGACCTCTTGGGAATTTCCATGAGATTGGATTCCGTAAGAGGGCGGAGTGGCCTCTTAGGAATTTCAATGGAGTTGGATTCCGTAAGAAGGCGGAGTAGCCTCTTAGGAATTTCAATGGAGTTGGATTCCGTAAGAAGGCGGAGTAGCCTCTTAGGAATTTCAATGGAGTTGGATTCCGTAAGAAGGCGGAGTAGCCTCTTAGGAATTTCAATGGAGTTGGATTCCGTAAGAAGGCGGAGTAGCCTCTTAGGAATTTCAATGGAGTTGGATTCCGTGAGAAGGCGGAGTAGCCTCTTAGGAATTTCAATGGAGTTGGATTCCGTAAGAAGGCGGAGTAACCTCTTAGGAATTTCAATGGAGTTAGATTCCGTAAGAAGGCGGAGTAGCCTCTTAGGAATTTCAATGGAGTTGGATTCCGTAAGAAGGCGGAGTAGCCTCTTAGGAATTTCAATGGAGTTGGATTCCGTAAGAAGGCGGAGTAGCCTCTTAGGAATTTCAATGGAGTTGGATTCCGTAAGAAGGTGGAGTAGCCTCTTAGGAATTTCAATGGAGTTGGATTCCGTAAGAAGGCGGAGTAGCCTCTTAGGAATTTCAATGGAGTTGGATTCCGTAAGAAGGCGGAGTAGCCTCTTAGGAATTTCAATGGAGTTGGATTCCGTAAGAAGGCGGAGTAGCCTCTTAGGAATTTCAATGGAGTTGGATTCCGTAAGAAGGCGGAGTAGCCTCTTAGGAATTTCAATGGAGTTGGATTCCGTGAGAAGGCGGAGTAGCCTCTTAGGAATTTCAATGGAGTTGGATTCCGTAAGAAGGCGGAGTAACCTCTTAGGAATTTCAATGGAGTTAGATTCCGTAAGAAGGCGGAGTAGCCTCTTAGGAATTTCAATGGAGTTGGATTCCGTAAGAAGGCGGAGTAGCCTCTTAGGAATTTCAATGGAGTTGGATTCCGTAAGAAGGCGGAGTAGCCTCTTAGGAATTTCAATGGAGTTGGATTCCGTAAGAAGGTGGAGTAGCCTCTTAGGAATTTCAATGGAGTTGGATTCCGTAAGAAGGTGAAGTAGCCTCTTAGGAATTTCAATGGAGTTGGATTCCGTAAGAAGGCGGAGTAGCCTCTTAGGAATTTCAATGGAGTTGGATTCCGTAAGAAGGCGGAGTAGCCTCTTAGGAATTTCAATGGAGTTGGATTCCATAAGAAGGCGGAGTAGCCTCTTAGGAATTTCAATGGAGTTGGATTCCGTAAGAAGGCGGAGTAGCCTCTTAGGAATTTCAATGGAGTTAGATTCCGTAAGAAGGCGGAGTAGCCTCTTAGGAATTTCACTGGAGTTGGATTCCGTAAGAAGGCGGGGTAGCCTCTTAGGAATTTCAATGGAGTTGGATTCCGTAAGAAGGCGGAGTAGCCTCTTAGGAATTTCAATGGAGTTGGATTCCGTAAGAAGGCGGAGTAGCCTCTTAGGAATTTCAATGGAGTTGGATTCCGTAAGAAGGCGGAGTAGCCTCTTAGGAATTTCAATGAAGCACAATTTTACAAGTGTTGAACTTACTTGAACTTGTTGATAGTACTTGGGTTTGTTGATTATGTACTCCGTAAAACATTGGAAGTTAGGCGGAGTCAAGTTCTGGATGGAATGTTCAGGATTGCTATGGTGTAGCATATAGCTGTGACACCAATTTATCCTACAAGAAATTGGTTGAACCTCTGAGGCGGTATGGTGCAGCATATAGCTGTGACACCAATTCATCCTGCAAGAAATTGGTTGAACCTTTGAGGCGGTATGGTGCAGCATATAGCTGTGACACCAATTCATCCTGCAAGAAATTGGTTGAACCTTTGAGGCGGTATGGTGCAGCATATAGCTGTGACACCAATTCATCCTGCAAGAAATTGGTTGGATTTTGGGGTTAGCGTGGTGCAGCATATAGCTGTGACACCAGCTCATCCACAAGAAGCCTGCAGGACCTTGGGGGCGGATTAGTGCAGCATATAGCTGTGACACTAGTTCTTCCCATAGGCGGCCTGTAGGACCTTAGGGTCGGTATGGTGCAACATATAGCTGAGACACCAATCCTTTCCCCCCAAGGAGTTTTCTGTACCTTAGGGTCGGTATGGTGCAGCATATAGCTGAGACACCAATCCTTTCCCCCCAAGGAGTTTTCTGTACCTTAGGGTCGGTATGGTGCAGCATATAGCTGGGACACCAATCCTTTCCCCCCAAGGAGTTTTCTGTACCTTAGGGTCAGTATGGTGCAGCATATAGCTGAGACACCAATTCCCCAAGGAGTTTTTGTTGACTCCGTTTGTGAAGCGGCGTTGCATGTTGGTTGATCTTTATGGAATAAAGAGTTATGCGTTTGTGCTTCAGTTTTAGAGTCGTTATTTTATCTGCACGGGAACAAATTCTGCCATGGATAATCAATTCAAAGTTAGAGTGAAGATTAAATGCAGGAAGGCATTTCATTGAAAATGGAACTACATAAAGGATTGAGTTGGGATATATCTTTTCGAAACCCTTTCAAGGAAAGCATACATAGGAAGATCCTTGAGTTAGGAAGAAAAGATCATACCGTATTACCCAACTAACTGTAATATATGCGTAAATTTAAAATGTTCCATTTATTTCTGACCGGAGTGCCATCCAAGTTTTCCAGGCGGTATGTACCCTTGCCCAAAACCTCGATGACTCGGTATGGACCTTCCCAAGTTGGTGCCAATTTGCCTTGGTGCGCAAATTTGTTGCCAATGTTGGCCCTTCTCAAGACCAAATCTCCCTCTTTGAAACGGCGTTCAAAAATACGTGCATTATACCGTTTGGCGGCCTTTGCTTTGACAGCTTGGTCTCTCACAAAGGCTTCCTCTCTCAACTCTGCCAAAACCTCCAATTCGTGTGCGAGGTTCTGTTGATTGGCTTCCTCGTTGAAATGGAGGACTCGAGCTGAAGGGGCTGTCAATTCAATGGGAATGACAGCCTCGACTCCATATGTCAGCCGATACGGAGATTCATTCGTGGTAGAGTGTGGGGTAGTTCTATATGCCCACAAAACGTGGCACAATTGATTTGCCCAATCTCCCTTCGCCTCACCGAGGCGTTTCTTGAGGCCCTTCAAGATTTCTCTGTTGGCGACCTCTGCTTGTCCATTGGTTTGAGGGTGTTCCACAGAAGAGAAAATCTGCGTAATGCTGAGATTTTCTAGGAGTTCAGTGAACTTGCGATCTGTGAACTGGGTGCCATTATCAGTGACTATGCGTCTAGGGACTCCGAAACGCGCAATGATATTTTCATAAACAAATCTTCGGGTCCTGGCTGACGTTATGTGCACCACTGCCTCTGCCTCAATCCATTTGGTGAAATAGTCAACACCAACTATCAAGTATTTGATACCGCCGGGCGCAATTGGGAATGGACCTAGAATATCCATGCCCCATTGATAAAAAGGCCAGGGCGTTATTGATGATGACATTTCCTCGGCCGGAGTATGGTGAAGATTTGCGAATCGTTGACATTGATCGCATTTTTGAACATATGAGGCGGAGTCATGCTTCAGAGTGGGCCACCAATACCCCGCCCTGAGTATTTTTCTCATTAGACTCCGTGCCCCTGGATGATGTCCACATTGCCCTTCATGGACTTCTTCCAAAACAGCTTGCACCTCATTTTCATTTATACAAATTAAATAAGGAACAGAAATTCCTCGGCGGTATAGCTGTCCATCCAGGAGTGTGTAATAGGGTGCCTCTTTCTTTAGTTTCTTTCGCTCAAGATCATCCGTGGGTAATTGTCCATTAACCAGGTAACAAACTATTGGAGCTATCCAGGAGTTGTCATCAACGGGGCGCCTTTTAATCATATGTATTGAGGAGGGAAGGGAAATACTTGGCTCTGCCAAAGTACTCTGTACAACCGTAGTTGTGCATCCCGCCTTCTTTGTGCTGGCTAACCTGGACAGGATATCAGCACGTGTATTTTCTTCGCGAGGTACATGTTTGAAAGTTACTTCATCGAAACGCTGTTTTAACTCATTGACGCAGTCCAGATATTGTTGCAGCAGAGGTTCTTTAGCCTGATACTCACCAAGAATTTGTGAGATGACTAGTTGAGAATCACTGCATAGAGTAACAGTTTTGGCCCCAATATCTTGTGCTGCTCTGAGTCCGGCTAAGCAGGCTTCATACTCCGCCTAATTGTTAGACGTAGTGAAGGTAAAGTGCATTGAAATTTCAAGATGTACCCCGTCATCACTTTCTATAACGATTCCTGCCCCACATCCTTTGCTGTTCGAAGACCCATCGACATATATTGTCCAGTGTGAATAATCTGCATCTGGGCTAGAGCCTGTTAATTCAACTACGAAATCTGCTAGGACTTGTGCCTTGATAGCAGTTCTTGGTTCGTAGGATATGTCGAATTCAGAGAGTTCTATGGCCCATTTGATCATCTTTCCTGCTAAGTCTGGTTTGAACAATATAGTACGGAGTGGCAAGTCTGTGCGAATCAGGATGGGATGTGCATGGAAATATGGTCTCAGGCGTCGTGAGGCCCAAACAACTGCAAGTGCTGCCTTTTCAATCTTCTGATAACGGCACTCTGTTATTCCCCTTTATGCGTGACAGCGTGATTCCCATTATTAACCTCTCAAGACAGAGTCAACCTCGTGCCGGGGTTGTGAGTATGGGTTTGCTACGCAGTATGGGAAGTTCAATATTTCGCCAGTATTGAGCCTATGGCTTGGCGGAGTAATATGCATTCTGGCGGCGTTACATGCCTAGGCGGAGTTATGACCCTTGACAGGGTAACATGCCTAGGCGGAGTGTCATGCCTTGGCGGAGTTATGACCCTTGGCAGGGTAACATGCCTAGGCGGAGTTATGCTCCTTGGCGGAGTTACTTGTATTGGCGGTATGTACTCCATATTAGAAGCGATTATAATATATTTGAGGCGTACTTCTCTTGTTCAAAATGCTGATCTGGCAAGGCACTAAAGCCATGCTCTTGGGGGCCGGTGTTAGGACCGGATCAAATACCTAACACAATTTCTTGTGGGTTTACTTCTAAAAGTCATTTTTCATATCCTCATCCATCAATAATCAATTCCGATCTTCCCAAAATTCATTCTAAAGCATAAATCATTAATACTCATCAATTTGGCCAAAAGCCCCAAATTCCTAAACTTAGGGTTATCTCTAAAACCTTCCAACAACGATTAACTTCCATCATTTCCTCAAAGCATCATAAACTTAATAAGCCCTCATTCTCATACAACACTAACTATCATCAAAAATCACATTTTAAATCATTTAAGCTTAGGGTTTTCACCATTTTCCTGCTCACCCATAACACCCATTACTAATATCTCAAGCTTAACACTACAAAAGCCATGAATGGAACATGAAATCAAGAAAACTATACCTTCAAACCCATTCTCCTTCAAAAACAAAAATGAGTGGGAAGGAAGAGGAGGGAAGCCAAGCTTTGCTCCAAGGTCCCACCTTTACTTCATGAATCCAAGCTTAGTTTCAATTTTTGGTAAGGAAATAAGGTGGAGGGGAGGCACACGGTTTTGCAAGGAGAAAGGGAGGGAGAGAAGAAGAAAAATGAATAAAGATGGTGAGAGGGAGAGACAACATGAAATATAAGAGAGGAATGAGAGTTTTGTTTTAAATTTTGACTCATCATTAAAACTTATCCGTTTTATAATAAACAGGACTTCTGTTCGGGCTCAATACAATATCCAAAAATTATTCCGAAGATATATTCAGATTCCCAATAATATTCTTAACAGCCCTGACCAACGGCATCTCAATCGAAGATACTTGGTCCGACACCCATATTTTAACTGGGTAAAATTTTAGCTCCTAAAATCTCAATAAATTATAAATATCCATAATAAATCCTAATTTAATTATTCCAATATTTTTGGGACACTCATTAACCCATTTATAATTATTTAATATTTATTCCTTATATTTAATCATTTTTATAAAATTCAGGATGTAGCTCTTTTTTGATAGAGCTTTAGAAAATGTAATCATAAAAAAGTTGATCAAAAATTATAGCTCTCTTTTGATATAGCAAATATTAAAATCAAAGCACAAAAAAATTACCTTAACCCATAAGAATGTAGCTCCCTTCTAGAGAAAAATATGAAAATTAAAAGAGCTGAAAAGTTTTACCAAGCTTTGCTCCTTGAAAAATTGAGAGAAAGAATAAGAAAGTTCAATGCATATATTGTGTTTTTTAATGAAGACTTAGGCCTCTATTTATAGTGTTTCAAGAGATAACTAGCTGTTGTAATTTGAGGATTTTCAAAATTAATTCCCTTGAAAATATCCCTTATGTTTAGCAAAGCTGAGAATCAGTCAAAATTCATATTGTAATCGATTAGCTTAATCAGTTAGCAACATTCTGTTTCATTTAAAACATATCTAGATTCATCTTAATCGATTACCTTAATCGATTAACAATACTCTGTTTTAATTAAAACACATCCTGGTTCATCTTAATCGATTACCTTAATTGATTACCAATATTTTGTTTTAATTAAAATTAGTCCAGCTTCATCTTAATCAATTACCTTATTCGATTACCTCCTATTTAATCGATTACTTCTTTTCCAAACAATTTCAAAATTTATCTCTTAGGATTAATCGAATAGCTTAATTGATTTCCTTGTGCCTAATCGGTTACGAAAGTGCTGATTTGAGATTCTCATCTTATTAATCTTTTGAAAAACATTTTTGGAATCATCAAAATCTAATTATTAATTCTCCCCTTGTTTGATATATTATTATGAACAAAAATATTCTCTCCCTTTTTGATGATGACAAGAATTTTGTTGATTATAGGGAAAATGATGAAGACACCTTATTTTCTCATTTCAATAAATCTCAAATCCATATTAGTGTAGATCAAATCTTTTCATATATAAAATCAAATCATAGCATGATATTCATATTATCATATAGCATATCATACCATCATATCATCATCATAGCTTATGATTACATCATATTTGTATCATTTCATCATACCATCATATTTTCTCCTCATTTATCTCCCTTTTTATATCAACATATTTTCTCATATTTCAAATCATTTATGTCATCAAAAGCATATTTTCTCCAAGCATATCATATTATAGCATGAATAACATATTATATTTTATCTTTCTTTTAGATCAAATCATTTATCATCATATTTTCTCCCCCTTTGTCATTATAAAAAAGAACCATATACTAGTAATAAAGTTTAAGATGCAATCATAGCCATAAAGCAATTCATCAAAAAAAAAGTGCAAGTTATAATCCAAAATAAGAAATCACAATGAAAAATAAGAACTAGTCCATGTGAGGTAGAGAAGGTGGGTAGTAGGGAGGATTAATTTGAAAACTATCCAATCGAGCAAGAAGAGTTTGTTGGCCCCTTTTCAAGAATATCAAAGCGAGCTTCAAGCCTATGAAGTCAATCATTTAACCGCTGAACGACATCAAGGATAACATTGCCATGGTCTTGAGGTGCTGGTGTCAGAGGAGGATCATGAGAAGGAGGTCGAGGGTAAAGTCCCACACACCAACATATTGAGAAATTCCTATTTTTGCCAATTATGCCGCTGCCATCTCATTTTTGGAAGATAGTTTTTCTTTAACTTCTCCTTTCAAATCAATGTTAAATGCTTTGAATAACTTAGTTAGAAGGACAACATAAGGAAGTTTTGACTGGTTCTTACTTTCAACCATATGAGTTTTAATCATATCTATCCAATTTATAGGACACTCATTAACCATAGCCCAAAGGATTAAGACATCTGTTTCCTTAACCAAAGCATAATTGCTACTTCTAGAAACAAGAATCTTAGCCAGGCAATAATGTAACAGTCTATTATCCAAAGAAAGCCTACCAACAGTCTTAGAATTATGGGTGTCATGATCTTAACACCAAAGAGAGGTTCTAGCATCAGTTGGATCATAATTCCAGGATTCATCAGCAAATAGACTAATAAAGGTAGAATCTACTAGGGGAATAAATCCCTAAGATAAAATTTCATCAGTGATTTTCATGTCTACTTTCTTAACACATGCTTCAAGAACCCCATCCTTTAAGTTTAAACTAGAGTAGAACATCTTTATTAAATCAGGATAAATAAACTCTTTAGATAATGAGGCAAAATCTAGAATATCATGTTTCTCTAAAACAGAGATAAAAAAGAAACCTTGGCCTTTGAAGAAATTTTTCAAAAGCCATAAAGGGGAGAAAATACCTTTGTTCAAAAAATGAGTGAGGTAACAGTTTCCCGCATGCTTGGTTTCGAAATGGGGTGAGAAATATTCTGTAGAATGAGAAGAGGCTCCAATAATGTTGGCTCTTTGCTTCTTCCTTGCGTGAGACATAGTTGGAAAAGATGAAAGCTTGAAGCTTTAATAATAGAGGTTTTTATAGAGAGAGAAAGTGAGAGATAGGTGTGAGAAGAGGAAAGGAATGGTTTTTGTATTGTAAATGATTGATTGAGTGGGTAAATGAGGAGTTGAGGTGGAAAAGGAAGGGTCTTTGTCGCAAATGAGGAGTTTGAAGAGGAAAGGAACTGTCTTTTGAAAAAGTAATGTTTTGGGGGTTTTAAAGATGAAGAGACGCGCACACGTTTTTAGACCCCTGTTGCGTTCGTAATCGAATAAGCTATTCGATTAGATGGCCACTATTTCAGACCTAATCGATTACACTATTCAATTAGATAACTACTGTTTTGGTTCCCTTTTACCTAATCGATTATCCTAATCGATTAAATAGCTTGTTTCAATTTTCTTTCACCTAATCGATTAACCTAATCGATTACTCTAATACTTTTTGAGCTTTTCATGCTTTATTTCAAGGAATTTGTTTTATATGCCATTAAGAGTTCCATTCCAAAGATTTAGTACTGTAATCAGGTTAGTTCCCAAGAAAGAGAGGTGAGTCTAGAGTGACCACTTAAGCACCAAGTCTTTCCTAGCCAGAACGTCTCACTGACCATTAACAACTTAGAATGTTTAGATTGAAAGCATGATTTTTATTCAATGTATGTTCTATCTAAAATACCCAATTCTCTTCGAATTCTTATAAAGTTTTCTTTGGTTAAGGGTTTTGTAAAGATATTAGCTAATTGATCATTTGCCGCTACATATTCAATTTTGCAATCCCCTTTTAGCACATGATCTCTTATAAAGTGATGTCTTATTTCAATATGTTTTGTTCGAGAGTGCATAACAAGATTCTTTGTTATGTTAATAGTTCTTGTGTTATCATACTTTAAAGGAATCTAATCTTGGAATACTCCAAAATCCGCAAGTTGTTGCTTCAACCATAAACTTTGAGTACAACAACTTCCGACTGCGATATACTTAGCCTCGGTAGGGCTATGCTTACTTGTTTCTTGCTATTCCAAGACACAACAGAACTACCTAGAAGATGACACAAATAACTGATGCTTTTTTGATCTATTTTACATCCAGCAAAATCTGAATCAGAATATCCAACAATGGTGCAACTAGCCCCTTTTGGATACCATAGACCAATATTTTGAGTACCAACAAGATATTTTAAAATTCTTTTTACAGCAGAAAAATGAGATTCTTTAGGATTAGATTGAAATCTAGCACATATACACACAACATTCATTATATCAGAAGGACTAGTAGTAAGATAGAGAAGAGATCCTATCATACCTCTATACTTGGTGACATCAACTTCTTTGTCTTTTTCATCTTGATCTAGATAACACGAGGTTGCCATTGGTGTAACAATTTCTTTTGCTTTTTCCATGTCAAACTTCTTAAGAAGTTCTTTGCAATACTTCAATTGGTTGATGAAAAATCCATTCTTTCCTTGTTTGACTTAAAGTCCAAGGAAGAGGGTCAACTCTCCCATCATTGACATCTTAAACTCTTTCTGCATCATACTCAAAAATTTCTTGCAAAACAAATCATTAGTAATACCAAAAATGATGTCATTAACATAGATTTGTACTAAGAGAATATCTTTGTTCTTACGTTTTATAAAAAGAGTGTTGTCTACTTTTCCTCTTTCAAACTTATTTTCTAAAAGAAATTTACTCAGCCTTTTATATCAAGCTGTTGGAGCTTGCTTTAAACCATACAAGGCCTTTTTAAGTTTGAAAACATGATCAAGATATTTAAAATCTTTAAATCCAGGAGGTTATTTAACATACACATCTTCTTGCAAATATCCATTTAAGAAAGCACTTTTTACGTCCATTTGATATAATTTAAAATCCATATAATAAGCAAATACTAGTAGTAATCTAATGGCTTCAAGTCTAGCTACAAGTTCATATGTTTCATCATAATGTGTTCCCTCTTGTTGATTATATCCTTTAGTGATCTGGTCTCGATACCGATTCCAGGATAAGGATGTAATTTCATCCATTATCGCTATGCTACCAATGCTGCGAGTATACCTCCAGACTGTAAACCCCGTATCAGGCGCTCTCTTTATACTAGTATGTTTAGGTAGTAACCTCGCACACTGAAAAGCATCCACGTCACCCGACAGGAAGTACATGGTATAGCTGCTAGGGGACGTTCGTAGGAGACGCGGCTCCTCCCGCGTCGTGTGCCAGAATCATAAACTGTGTAGTGTACTTTTTGTCCCCTGGCCCTACCTACACCTAACGATTCATTCTCCATGCTCACCTATAAATAATTTATTCTCACATTCAGAAAATGTGACATTTTTATTCATTCTTGCTATATACTGTTCCATTGTTTGAGCTCTCTTAACTTGAATCTTCATTCTAGTTACTGACTTGAGCGTCAGAGAATCTTTACAGGTGACGCCACCTTTCACCTATCTGCAATGCAAAATTTTTGTGAGTAGGATCTCCGAAACAGCAAGACCGATATCACCCATTGTGATATCAGATTATAATACCGGATACCCACTGTTCCGGTGTATAAACATTACTAATAGTTGACTTTTATGGCTGGACCCTACGCCGGATCTTTGACACCGGTCTAGACCAGTTCATTGGCACGCCCGGTGGGACTCGATAGAGTTATTCCCACTTTTCATAGAAGTCTTGTGGTTTACCATGGAGGCTAATGGTAGAAACTTTTAGGAGGGGCAAGTGGAGGATGTTCTGCCCAAGAATATCAGGTTGGAAGGTGTAACACCACAAAAATAAGTGTAAATTTTTTGTGATTTAAAAATAATTATAAATAGAAGAAACTCGATATATATAATACCAAGTAATTACCCTAGATCATTTAATAACCTATCTAATATATAAAGATATGAGAAGGTATCGGAGTGCTCCTTGGATGATCGGACTCGAGATCGTTACAAGGGAAAAGCGGAAGATTGAATAAAATTTAAGAGTTAATGAAATGTATACAAAAGGTGGATAAAAGATGCCTCATTAATTTATAAACATTAGAAATACAAAATAATAATAATATCACTTTCATGATCTAGGGTTTCCAAAAACAAACAAGGAAATGGAATAAAGAAGCCAAAATGAGAAATCTGGAATCAGGGGATCTCGCTTGAGCGAGACCCACATGGGTCGCTTGGGCAGGGCAGGCGAGCGTGAGCGAAAAAGCTCCAGTATCGAAGGCATGCTCACTCACTTGAGCAAGGCAAGCTCGCTTGAGCGAAAAAGCGACAGAACCTTACTGCCCTTATTTCGCTCGAGCGAGGCCAGGCCTGCCTGAGCGAAATTCATCCAGTAGCTAATACCTGATGCATAAGCAATCTCGCTTGGGCGAGATACCAGCTCGCCTAAGCGAATCTCGTCCAAAACAACCCCACACAACACTCGCTTGAGCGGAGACAAGCCTGCCCAAGTGAAAAATGTCCAGTATGCACACACTTGATGTAGGGTCATCTCGCTTGAGCGAGGACCACTCTCGCTTGAGCGAGAATTGGCCAGAGGCCATATAACTGATGCGGGGGATTTTTGTTTGAGCGAGAATCCATCTCGCTTGAGCGAGATTATCAGCCTATACGTAGAAAACAAGTAAAATTTCATAACTCAACATACCAAAACTCCTACCAAGCAAATTTGACCCAAACTAACATATCACACATATCATATTGAGCATTTAGAACTTGCTCCAAATAATCATACTCAATAATTTCCATTACAATTCATTAGTCATGTCAAAACTAAGCCTATCACTTCACATACTACATGAAACACAATTTCTTATACAAGTCTTCATTCATTCATTAAAATCTACATCAAATCCACCTTATATTTATCATTCATACATTATCAAGGTCATTAATGAAAATTAGCCATACACAAAAGGTCTAATTTTCCTACATGACCTCCAAAATCAACTATCATCAAATTAATTACAAAATAAGCATATACACACTATATGCTATAGAAAATGAATCTATATATGCTGGCCAAGGCTCTTTACCAAAATGAGTTCCTTTACACAATTCCTCCACACATGAGCTCCATTGTCAAGCCGTACAACACAAGAGCTAAAAAGATAGACTACATGGAGAGTGAGTATACTTTCTCAATGATGAAAAATCCAACAATTTATGATAATATACATATGAATGCAAGTTAACACCCTCTCCCAAAAGGAGTTCAAATGATACCAAGATCAATTTAATCATATCATTTATTCATGGTTCTATCACACTTATTGTCATTTCATAAAGTTTCATAAAAGTAAAACCAAACCAATAACAAAATATATTTAGTGTCCCAAGAGGGTTCCATATACACCTCACATAACCTCCTCAATAGGGTATCTCTCAATGCCATGCTTCTATGGCTAATGCACATGCTGGTGTTTTAAGAATGCGTAGGCACGAATCCGATTTCATTTTATCAGGTGATCGCAACCACCATAATGTTTCATTCTCATTGGTTTCCCGCCTCGCAAGGGGTACTCCCTCTAGCAGCCTCGTAAGGTGCTTTCTCGTGATCGCAACCACGTTCAACAATTCATAATGGTTTCCTGCCTCGCAAGGGGTACTCCTGCCTTGTGATCGCAACCACAGACATTCATTCTCAATGGTCCTGCAGGGCCTCTCATTTCAAACACCAGGTGATAGCAACTACCGGCTAAATACCATAGGAACTCGCAAGCCTTTTATATTCAAAATATCAAGTGATCGCAACCACTTTCAAATGTCATGATATGCATGCCATGCCATGTATGCAACAATGCTCATGTATGCCTTAACCTCATAAGGATTATCTCACCCTCTCATCTAGGGTACAACTTATACTCAATCACAATGTTAATCCACATAATCAAATATATATACCATTCATATTATTCAAGAATCATCCTAGCTAAGGATTTCAAATATTCATCAAGCCACACATGGAAACAATAACATGTCATCACACATTATATAACTCATAACCTTTTGAAGGTACCATTTTACAATCAACCATCACAAGATTCAATCTCTATTTCATATCACACACATTAAGCACTACATCCATTCACGGAAAAACATGCAACATGACATCAATACATACATTATCAATATACAAGGCATCATACATTTAGAAAATATACCCCTCTCCTACCTCAAGAGAAGTAGACTTCCGGATTTGATGTTCCCACCTCATAAGTGTTATCAATTCCTATATTAATCAATTGTAGGACCACATCAATCATTCACTCAAGCATCATTCTTAATGCATATACATATACACACATGATTCTCATCATATAGCATTTATTTACAAGTTTTATTTATTTGCCTAATTAGGCTTCGGGAATTCCTTCCCTTAAATGAAAGCTCATTATAATTAGAAACAATAACCCCAATAACTAGGTTACTCACATACATTAATTTCCCACCAACACCTTGGGTGAGTTTTTCATTTATGGCTTCCAACCAACATCATAAATCATCATTAAATGACCATAACTCATCATTAATAACACATCTTCATCAATAAATACCAACCCCTTCTACATTACATATTTCCCTCAATTTCATAGGTTAGGGTTTTATTAAAAACCCAACAAACATCATAAATGCATATGGTTCATCATCTTCCCATCCATACTTTCGTGTACCCAATTTAAGGCTCAAAAAAGGTCATATTCCTCTCACTCCACCTTAGGATTTTCATATCTAAAGCTCCTCCCAACAACCTCTATACACTTCATATTGTTCCAAGCCTTAATAATCCATATTCTAGGGTTCAAACACCATTAAAATGAGGAAGAGCTTACCTCAATCAAGAAACAAAAATGGGTTGCTAGAGAGAGGAAGGTGAGTTTGAAAATAGAGGAGAAAAAAGGAAAAACTTCAAGCACCTATTGTCTTCTCCTTGCCCCAATGGTGAACGAAAATGAGAGAGGAAGGGGCACCTCTTGGTCTAGGTTTTTGGAGAAGAAGATGATAAAGATGAATGAGGTAGTGTAGAAGAGGAAGAAGAGTAAAGTGTATCTTGCCAAGGGAAAGAATCCAGCGTGAAAAGAGAGTGAAGGGTGGGAGTTTTGTTTTAATTTTAAGTTCATTCATTTAAATTTTACCGTTTGACAACAAACAAGATCTCTGTTTGGGTTCAATACTCATTCTAAAAATTATTCCAAATACATATTCGATTCCCCATAATATTATCTACAGCCCTGACCAACGATATCTCAATCAGGGATAGTTGGCCCGACACCCATATTTTAACCGGGTATAAATTTTAGCTCATAAAGCTTAGTAATTTGTGAAAAATCATAATAAACTCAAATTAATTTATTTCTATATTTTTGGGGCATTAATCTTTCCATATGTAAATAATTGTCATTTATTTCTCTTATTTGGGCATTTATATAAAAATTGGGATGTTACAATCCACCCCACCTAAAAAAATTTCATCCCAGAAATTTGACATACCGGATTCGAATACGTGAGGGTACCGTTCCTGAATATCATCTTCGCGTTCCCATGTGAGTGTCTTAACGTTTCCATGCTTCCATGCTACCTTCACCTAAGGTACCATTTTATTCCGCAACCTCTTCATGGTATACTTGACAATACGAACAGTAACAGGAGGAACAGACAAGTCATCCCGCACATCAACATCATCAATAGGGATCACGTGCAAGGGATCGTGAATATACTTCCTCAACTACGACACATGGAACACATTATGCAGGTTTGCAAGATATGGAGGGAGCGCAATCCGATAAGCAACATCGCCAATTCGCTCTAAGATCTCATAAGGTCCAATGAACTTAGGGCTTAATTTTCTGCTATTCAAAGCTCTTCCAATACCCTTGTCATGCGAAACTCGTAAGAACACATGATCGCCAACTTGAAATTCAAGTGGCTTCCTTCTCTTGTCATAATAGCTCTTCTGTCGGTCCTGAGCGATTTTCATCTTCTCTCAGATCATCTTAATTTGTTTAATGGTCTCTTCAACGATCTCAGGCCCTAAGGCCAAGTTCTCACTAGATTTAAGCCAACATAAAGGTGTTCGGCACCTCCTTCCATACAACTCTTCGTATGGGGCCATACCAATACTAGAATGAAAACTATTGTTATAGGTAAATTCGATCAGAGGTAAATATTTCTCCCATGAACCACTGTGCTCTAAAACACAAGCACGCAATAAGTCCTCAAGACTCTGAATAGTCCTCTCAGATTATCCATCAGTCTGAGGATGATACGCTGAGCTTAGCTTCAATTTAGAAACCATCGCTTCATGTAAGCTCCCCCAAAATCGGGAGGTAAATCAGGGGTCACGATCAGAAATAATACTTGATGGCACACCATGCAACCTCATAATTTCTTTGATGTAAAACTGTGCCAAATCCTATAAGGAACTCTTCATATTGATCGGTAAAAAATATGCGCTCTTTGTTAAGCGGTCCACAATCACCCAAATTCCATCACATTTGGACCTTGTCCTAGGTAGACTGGACATAAAGTCTATAGCAATAGCATCCCACTTCCAAACGGGGATATCAAGTGGTCTCAAAGTACCCAAAGGTCTTTGATACTCTACCTTCGCCTTCTGACAAATAAGGCACGAAGCTACAGAACTGGCAATGTCACGTTTCATTCCAGGCCACCAAAAATTCTTCTTTACGTCTTGGTACATCTTGGTCGCACCAGGGTGAATACTAAAAATGATTTTGTGTGCCTTCTCAAGCACCGTATGTCTCAAATCTCCAAATAAAGGCACGTACACATGACCTTTTACACGCCATAAACCATCAACACCCTCAACAAGGAATAGATTTTTCCCATCCCTTTGAGATCTCCTCATCTTATGTAAGTAATCATCATCTTCTTGTTTCTTCTTCACAAGATCTAAAAACTCATTGCATATCTTTAGTGTAGCAAAACACAACTTCTTGGGAGATTGAATTTCGGTCCTCACATTCAAGTTCCTAAATTCCTTAATCAATTCGGATTCCTTGACCATCATGGCCGACATATGCAAGGATTTTCAACTAAGAGCATCTACAACTTCATTAGCTTTTCCTGAATGGTACTTTAATTCAAAATCATAGTCCTTTAGGAATTCCATCCATCTCCTTTGGCACATGTTCAATTACTTCTGATCAAAGAGATATTTCAAGCTTTTGTGATCACCAAAGACCACGAACCTCGAACCATAGAGATAATGATGCCAAATCTTCAAGGCGAACACAATCGCTGCCAACTCCAAGTCATAAGTCAGGTATTTAATTTCATGAGGTCTCAACTGACATGAAGCATAAGCTATAACACGTTCCTTCTGCATCAAAACACATCCAAGACCATGCTTGGAAGCATCACAGTACACCATAAAATCTTCTTGTAAATTAGGCAATGCCAAGATAGGAGCAGAAGTCATTCTCATTTTTAACTCTTCAAAACATCCTTCACACTCGACCGTCCACACAAAAGGTTGGTTCTTTCTTGTCAAGTTTGTCAAAGGTTTAGCAAGACGAGAAAAACCTTCGATGAACCTCCAATAATAATCGACAAGTCCAAGGAAACTTCGGATATCAGTAACCGATATAGGTCTAGGCCATGCCATAACGGCCTCCACCTTAGAAGGATCCATCGAAACACCTTCTTCGAATATCACATGTCCAAGAAACTGGACGCTCGTCAACCAAAATTCGCATTTAGAGAGCTTAATGTACAACTGATTCTCTCTATGAATGTTCAACATAAGTTTCAAATGTTCCTTATGTTCCTCACGGCTCTTGGAATACACCAAGATATCGTCAATGAATACCATAACAAAGCGATCAAGCAATCATGAAAGATACGGTTCATGTAACTCATAAACACCTCTGGAGCATTAGTCGCTCTGAATGGCATCACACGTACTGATAATGGCCATATCGCGTCCTAAAAGCAGTTTTCAGAATGTCTTTGGTTCTCACCCGAATTTGGTGGTAAACAGAACGTAAATCAATCTTCAAGAACACCACAACACCTCTTAATTGATCCAACAGATCATCGATAAGATGCAAGGGATATCTGTTCTTTATTGTCATCTTATTCAATTGCCGGTAATCAACACACAACCGCATGGTTCCATCCTTCTTTTTAACCAATAAGGCAGGAGCCCCCAGGGTGATACACTGGGTCAAACAAATTCTTTCTCAAGTAACTCCTCAACTTGCTTCTTAAGTTCAACTAACTCTATAGGAGACATCCTATAAGGAGCGATAGATACCGGTTCCGCGCCAGGCACAAGGTCGATAGCAAATTCAACCTCCCGTGGAGGCAGCAAACTGGGTACCTCCTCGGGAAACACATCTAAAACTCTGACACCACAGGAATATTTAAGGGATCGGGACCATTTGCCCTATTGGAAAGAGATAATAATATGCAAAGTTGAGCTATACCTTGCACATCGAATTTCCCCATATCTAAAGAAGGGAAAATGATAGTCTGTTGTTGACAGTCAACCAAGACTTTATTGGCAGAAAGCCAATCCATACCAAGAATGATCTCCAAGTCTTTCAGGGGAAGGCAAATAAAAGAAGTAACAAATTTCCTTCCTTCTAGAAGCATGTCAACGTTATCACAACGGCTAACCAATCTGAGACAAGCACCGGTTGGGGTGGTTACCACAAGAGCATTTTTCATTAGGCACACCGGCAATCTCAATCGCCAAACACAATCCTCGGATATAAAAGAATGGATCGCACCTAAATCATAAATAACATGCATAGAATTTCTGAGTATTTCATACTTACTATCAACTAGGTTATCAGCTTGAGCTGTTTCCTCACCGGTCACAGTGAATACTCTTCCAGCAGTTGGTTGAGGATTCCCACCATTTCCATTTCCCTCATGAGCACTATTGCCGTTACCACGACCATTACCATGCCTTCCACCATTATAGCCACCACGACCACCATTTCGACCACCATTTCGACCACCATTGTTTCCATTACCACGGCCCCGACCATCATTGTGGCCTCCGTGGTTCACATGAGTGGGAGCAACAGCACGGTTGGGAGTATTAGCTTGCATAGGAGCCTGCCATGTGAGCAAAGGACATGCAGGACGGATATGTCTCACTTGATCACAATTAAAACACACCACATCATCACGGTGCACACACTCGCGAACATAGTGAGGACCACCACACCTATAGCATTTCGGCTCATTGGCATTTGCATTACCCCGGTCAAAGGTATTACCATGACCACCACCTCTAGCTTGAACATTAGAATGAGCACCCCTCTGAAAACGTCCCCTTTTGAAATCCCTTTGCTTCTTGAAACTGGAAGATTGACCCTTCAACTTAGAGTCAAATTTGGAATGATGAGGTGGAGCATGTTCTTTATAGATGCGACACTTATTCATAAGTACCGTGAAATTTCAAATTTCTTGATGGCACATGGCCCTTTGAATGTCAGGGCGTAAACCGTTCTTAAATTTTACACACTTAGAGGCTTCAGTTCCTTCTTGCTGATAAGAAGGGTAAAATTCACAAAGTTCTTCAAATTTGGAAGCATACTCTTCCACCGTCATTGTGCCTTGCTTAAGTTCCATGAACTCAAGCTCTTTCTTACTTTTATAGCTCTCGGGCACATATTTTCTCATAAGTTTGAGCTTAAAATTTTCCCAAGTCAAGGGAATAGTTACAGCAATCATCCTACTATTGGTGAGTCTCCACCAAGTTTCGTCTTCATCTCTCAATATAAAAACAACATACTCTACTTTCTGGAGCTCAGTGCTTTCAAAACTGTCGAAGATCCGCTCAACATCTCAGATCCAAACGTAAGCTTGCTCGGGTCTAAATCCACCATGAAATTCAGAGGGTTTCCGCTTCAAGAACCTATCAAGGCCTTGAGTACCTTGAGTAGGAGGAGTAGTTTGCCTTTCCGCCTCTTGTCTATCACGGTTTTGTGACTCAAGAAGGTCCGCAAAGCGACTTAAAGCTCTAGCTATAGCGTCATCATTGTCTTGACGATGACGAGCCATCACAATATTTATAACCATAACATTAAATTCAACTAACATCAGTAAACTAGCTCATAAACTTCCCTATAGTGTCATGCTATAGCAATTCATCATATAATTAAGCCATAGCCCTCCATCATGGAGTCCGACATCGACCAATCCAAATTAAAACTGATAAAAAGCATATCGTCATATTATGATGTCACATGCATTCACATAATTATAAGGATTCATCATTGAGGGAGATTAGTGTGAAGAAAGCTTGGCCGGGCTTATAGAAATCAAATTTCATCCATAATAAATCTATACAAGGTCAAGCAACAATGTCAATCATTCACTAAATGCATGTCATGCTCTGGTAATAATCAATCACAGCAACAAAGAACAAACAAAGCTCTGATACCAGGTTGTAACACCCCGAAAATAGGTGTAAATTTTTCACGATTTAAAAATAATTATAAATAGAAGAAACTCGATATATATAATACCAAGTAATTACCCCGGATCATTTGATAACCTATCTCATATATAAAGATATAAGAAGGTATTAGAGTGCTGCTTGGATGATCGGACTCAAGATCATCACAAGGGAAAAATGGAAGATTGAATAAAATTTAAGAGTTAATGAAATGTATACAAAAGGAGGATAAAAGATGCCTCATGAATTTATAAAAATTAGAAATACAAAATAATAATAATAATATCACTTTCATGATCTTGGGTTTCCAAAAACAAACAAGGAAATGAAATAAAGAAGCCAAAATGAGAAATCTGGAATCAGGGGATCTCGCTTGAGTGAGACCCACATGGGTCGCTTGGGTGAGGCAGACGAACGTGAATGAAAAAGCTCCAGTATCGAAGGAATGCTCACTTGCTTGAGCGAGGCAAGCTCGCTTGAGCGAGGCAAGCTCGCTTGAGCCAAAAAGGGATAGAACCTTACTGCCCTTATTTCGCTCGAGCGAGGCCAGGCTCACCTGAGCGAAATTTGTCCAGTAGATGCATAAGCAATCTCGCTTGGGCAAGATACCAGCTCGCCTAAGCAAATCTCATCCAGAACAACCCCACACAACACTCGCTTGAGCGGAGACGAGCCCGCCCAAGCGAAAAATATCCAGTATGCATACACCTGATGCAGGGTCATCTCGCCTGAGCGAGGACCACTCTCGCTTGAGGGAGAATTGGCCAGAAGCTATATAATTGATGTAGGGGATTCTCACTTAAGCGAGAATCCATCTCGCTTGAGCGAGATTATCAGCCTATACATAGAAAACAAGTAAAATTTCATAACTCAACATACCAAAACTCCTACCAAGCAAATTTGACCTAAACTAACATATCACACATATCATATTGAGCATTTAGAACTTGCTCCAAATAATCATACTCAATAATTTCCATTACAATTCAGTAGTCATGTCAAAACCAAGCTTATCACTTCACATACTACATGAAAAACAATTTCTTATACAAGTATTCATTCATTCATTAAAATCTACATCAAATCCACCTTATAGTTATCATTCATACATTATCAAGGTCATTAGTGAAAATTAGCCATACACATAAGGTCTAATTTTCCTACATGACCTCCAAAATCAACTATCATCAAATTAATTACAAAATAAGCATATACACACTATATGCTATACAAAATGAATCTATATATGCCGACCAAGGCTCTTTACAACAAAATGACTTCCTTCACACAATTCCTCCATACATGAGCTCCATTGTCAAGCCCTACAACACAAGAGCTAAAAAGATAGACCACATAGAGAGTGAGTATACTTTCTCAATGATGAAAAATCCAACAATATGTGATAATATACATATCAATGCAAGTTAACACCCTCTCCCAAAGGGAGTTCAAATGATACCAAGATCAATTTAATCATATCATTTATTCATGGTTCTATCACACTCATTGTTATTTCATAAAGTTTCATAAAAGTCAAACCAAACCAATAACAAAATATATTTAGTGTCCCAAGAGGGTTCCACATACACCTCATATAACCTCCTCAATAGGGTATCTCTCAATGCCATGCTTCTATGGCTAATGCACATGCTGGTGTTTTAAGAATGCATAGGCATGGATCCGATTTGATTTTATCAGGTGATCGCAACCACCATAATCATTCATTCTCATTGGTTTCCCGCCTCGTAAGGGGTACTCCCTCTAGCAGCCTTGCAAGGTGCTTTCTCGTGATCGCAACCATGTTCAACAATTCATAATGGTTTCCCGCCTTACAAGGGGTACTCCCGCCTCATGATCGCAACCACGGGCATTCATTCTCAATGGTACCGCAGGGCCTCTCATTTCAAACACCAGGTGATCGCAACCACTGGCTCAATACTATAGGAACTCGCAAGCCCTTTATATTCCAAATATCAAGTGATCGCAACCACTTTCAAATGTCATGATATGCACGCCATGCCATGTATGCAAGAATGCTCATGCATGCCTTAACCTCGTAAGGATTATCTCATCTTCTCATCTAGGGTACAACTCATACTCAATCACAATGTTAATCCCACATAATCAAATATATATACCATTCATATTATTCAAGAATCATCCAAGCCAAGGATTTCAAATATTCATCAAGCCACACATGGAAACAATAACATGTCATCACACATTATACAACTCATAACCTTTTCAAGGTACCATTTTACAATCAACCATCATAAGATTCAATCTCTATTTCATATCACACATATTAAGCACTACATCCATTCACGGAAAAACATGCAACATGGCATCAATACATACATTATCAACATACAAGGCATCATACATTTAAAAAATACACCCCTTTCCTACCTCAAGAGAAGTAGACTTCCGGGTTTGATGTTCCCGCCTCACAAGTGTTATCAATTCCTACATTAATCAATTGTAGGACCACATCAATCATTCATTCAAGCATCATTCTTAATGCATATACATATACACACATGATTCTCATCATATAGCATTTATTTACAAGTTTTATTTATTTGCCTTAGGCTTCAGGAATTCCTTCCCTTAAATGAAAGCTCATTATAATTAGAAACAATAACCCCAATAACTAGGTTACTCACACACATTAATTTCCCACCAACACCTTGGGTGATTTTTTCATTTATGGCTTCCAACCAACATTATAAATCATCGTTAAATGACCATAACTCATCATTAATAACACATCTTCATCAATAAATGACAACCCCTTCTACATTACACATTTCCCTCAATTTTATAGGTTAGGGTTTTATTAAAAACCCAACAAACATCACAAATGCATATGGTTCATCATCTTCCCATCCATAATTTCGTGTACCCACTTCAAGGCTCAAAAAAGGTCATATTCCTCTCACTCCACCTTAGGATTTTCATATCTAAAGCTCCTCCTAACAACCTCTATACACTTCATACTTTTCCAAGCCTTAATAATCCATATTCTAGGGTTCAAACACCATTAAAATGAGGAAGAGCTTACCTCAATCAAGAAACAAAAATGGGTTGCTAGAGAGAGAAAGGTGAGTTCAAAAATGGAGGAAAAGAAAGGAAAATCTTCAAGCACCTATTGTCTTCTCCTTGCCCCAATGGTGAACGAAAATGAGAGAGGAAGGGGCACCTCTTGGTCTAGGTTTTTAGAGAAGAAGATGAAGATGAATGAGGTAGTTTAGAAGAGGAAGAAGAGTAAAGTGTATCTTGCTAAGGGAGAGAATCCAACGTGAAAAGAGAGTGAAGGGTGGGAATTTTGTTTTAATTTTAACTTTATTCATTTAAATTTTACCGTTTTACCACAAACAGGACCTCTGTTTGGGTTCAATACTTATTCTAAAAATTATTCCAAATACATATTCAGATTCCCCATAATATTATCTACAGTCCTGACCAACGGCATCTCAATCAGAGATACTTGGTCTGACACCCATATTTTAACCGAGTATAAATTTTGGCTCGTGAAGCTTAGTAATTTATGAAAAATCATAATAAACTTAAATTAATTTATTTCTATATTTTTGGGCATTAATCTTTCCATATGTAAATGATTATCATTTATTTCTCTCATTTGGGCATTTATATAAAAATTGGGATGTTATAGAAGGCGTCTGGTAAAACACCCCCGATTTCCCGGACCCGAATCCCGATGTAATCAAAATAATTAACTAATAAAAAAATGCGAGTAAATTTTTCACGTTTGAAATATTTCGAAAACACAACTACGATTACATCAAGACCCAAATCACAGAAAACTGAAGAGTGAGATTTAATAAAATATAACTGGATCGTTAAATAGTTTGCCCATAACGGTATACAAAATAACAGAGTTTACAGCAGAAGAAGAATGTGTATACCGGGCATACGCCTTGTCCCATATATGAAGATATGAGAAAAGGCTGGGCAAGGCATGCAAACATACAACACAAGCCAGTTAGGCCATATCCAATCTTACACTTAAATCATAAACATACAATGCCTTAAATATAATTATACATATCTATATGGTCATGCCTCATACATCTCCAATACCCATAATCCATAATTGACCATATTCATTTCATCCTTAAAGTCATACATTATACACATTACACCCACCAATAACAATAATTATCAACGTCATAATATCTACCTTATACACAACATAATAAATTATAGCATTGCCGGCCAAGGCATTCCATTACCACTATTTACCTTCCCAAGAGCTTTACTTTGTAAATATTCTTATCTCATGGTTTTCCTGCATCGATACTAAAAAGTAGACCACATGGGAGAGTGAGTTATACATTTCAAATGACGATATGAATACAATTGAGATTATGTGCATATGCATATCAACATCACGTATGGTTTGCTAAACACATCAATATTCATCATAAATTCTCATGTCAACTATATGTATATTTCATATTCATTATTCAAATCATAGCAAAGCAAGCATATACACATAACATCCAACGCCACAACGGGCCAACATCATCAACATTGACCATTCCGGTCTTTTCTTAAGCCGCCATGGGCTAATCCTCACTATTATCAATCATAAATAAATATGCCCTTCATTACATTGGGCCACAACATACATATCATCATATTCGATATCATTTCGTATATTCATATCATTTATTACTTTTATGTGGTCTTTTAGGTATATTAATTACCCATTTCACCAACACCACACCACAATCTCAATCATCATCAATCATCATCACCACCTGACATATCTCCATGCTATATGCAGATGCTCTTAGGCTAATGCATATGCACAATGGAATAATCAACAACAATTGCGGATCCGACTGTGGAAATAAATACCAAATTATGGGTCAAGCATAGGTGTGCCACTATGCGCCTACTGTAGTAGTAAAGAGTGTACACTTATATCTCAATTCATGCATGCTCAACATCATATTTTACTGGTACCAAACCGCTATTGCTCATCTGTAGCACTAGTCACCCCGTGACTTGTAGATTAACATGGCCTTACTTGCCAAAAGTGCTACGGGCCCCTCCCGAACACACATCGAGAGAGCCGTGCCCCGTCGGACACCGAGGTATCTCGCTCACCATAGAGCCGCTCGCCCACTGGGCCCGCCACATAGGGTGCCTTATCACCAAACTATGGACAGCTTCGTGACTCACACACCGAGTCACAGGGGAATTAACAAGAATACTCGTGACTGAGCCGCCCTCCCACTGGGCCCGCCTAGTGGAACCCCCTAATATTCCACATAGACAGCGATCGATATGCCATGGATGCAATGCAATACAAATCAAATGCATTTCTCACACTGTGCATCCTAAATGCCACTCATCAAGCATCATCATCATAATCACCAACACCACCATACACACCTTAGTGGATTTTATCATTGTTGGTTTTAGCCATTGTTTTCAAGCTTTAAGTGTGGCATTTCATTTAACATCTTTCATATATATCTATATATATATATATTTCATATCACACATGCAAGACAATACTTGCAATCAACCTCAATGGCATCATATTATTACATATCATTCATAAATATCACCACACATTCATTTAGTGGATTTTCATCCCATTATTCATCACCATTGTCTTACATATTAGTGTGGTATTCACAATGATTCATAAATATAATTTGACCATACATACAAGATCGCTCTTGCATCATAAATTAAATGGCATTCAACAATTATCATTAATAACATTCACCCATCTATTCAAGGGATGATCACAACATCATTTATTGTAACACGATACCGACATCATCGCCGATTTATCGGTTTATAACAACCACCTCGTCATTTAATCATCCTCTCATTGGTTTAATAACCACTCTAGGGTGTATGGGATCGAAAAGAGGTCCACTAATGTCCTATTTAACTGTTAAAATGGCCTAAGTAACTAAGGAATACGAGATAAGTATTCAAGAGTAGTAAGAATGCCATTTCCAAGCTGATCTAATCAATTAAACAAGTGATAATCGATTACGGAGAATAAGGTAATCGATTACTACGCTTCTGTAAGTGGTATAATACATCAGGTGTTCAGCCTAATAGATTACAAGGCTAGGATAATCGATTACCTTGGCTCTGTTTGTTACATAATCGATTATAATACTAGGGTAATCGATTACCTGGGTTATGTTTAGTACATAATCGATTACAACCTTGAACGTAATCGATTACAGTGTTGTGTACAGGGTTGGAATCGATTAAGCTAATCGATTACTATCGAAACAGAATCCTAGTAATCGATTAAGCTGAGGAGCTAATCGATTACAGCCTATCAGGATGCAGAGATTATGCAGGAAAATGCAAGATTTTAGACTTCTAACCCCTCTAACTTTTTCATATCAACTCCAAATGCTACCAAATTTTAACACCAACTAAATTACACCATTTGTGATGCGTGACCATTGGCCTCACTGAAAAATTCTTTAAAAGGAGTGACTTATGCATATAAATACGTTTTACCCATTTTAAGCCATTTTAATGCAACTCAAGGGTCATTTCTCCTTTAAATTGACCCATTCCAATTTCTACAAGTTTTAATTCATACATGGAAGCTATTGGAACTACCCTATGTCATCAAAACCACATAAAACTCTATTTGACCCCTTCACTTCCATGATTATGCATTAAAATACACTTTGTGAACTACAATATGACTCAAATCATCTATCATTCATTTCATTATGGGTCTTTCATTTCAATACATCTATTCCCATTAAGGGACCACTAACCATTCATCACCATCTCATATATATATATATATATATATATATAATTTCCAAAATTCAACAATTTGCCAAGCCTAGCATTCACCACATCATCGATTCAACATTCAACATAATTATGGCAAGGCAATGCATGAGTTCATACATATACATAATTCAACAATTATTCACTCATGCAAATTTGAAATGCAAACTCCTCTCCTACCTTAATAGAAGAACCGCAATCCAAGTGCTCTGATTGCCTCGATTGTTTCGCATCATCGTCCAAAACACAATCCTATCACAAACATACATATACACGCTATTAATATACCATCATAAGGCATCATCCCCTAAAACTCATTATCAAGTCCTAGACTTGTCTAAATCCCATTTATACGCTCAGGTTAGGCTTTGGGAATTCCTCTCCCAAGACTAAGATTCTTTAAATCTTAAACGGCTAACCACACCTAACAACAACAATACTATGGCCCTTAGCCTTAAGACTTCCAAATCATCACATGAATCATTCAACCATCACCAAAATTTATTCAAACTCATTATAAGCCTGTTGGCTCCATCTAAGACCATCACCAATTCAACTATTTCAAAATAGCATACATACTCATCAACTCAAGTATCTATTTCCTTAATCCACTATTAATGGCTTGCAACCGTTTTTAACATCATCATAAACATCAACAATCTAAATTAATTCCTCCAACCACATACATAGTCATATACACTCCTCTCCCAATCCTCAATAATCAACACCAATGCTTCAAACATTCATTTCCTCATATATAATCATTCTAGAGTATTCAAAGCCATCAAAATCATCAATTTAGCCAAAATCCCCAAATTACTACACTTAGGGTTTTTCATCAAAATTCAATAACCATTTCTAATAACCACCAATCTCCATCATTAACAACACCCACACACACATTATCATGGGTTTTCACTAAAAATCATCTTTCATGACATTATTACTCATTTCCCCCAAATCCTAGAGTTAGGGTTTCATTGAAAAATCTAACAACCATCATAAACAATTATCATCTTCCACCACCAAACACCACATTTTCGTGTACCTCTTTACACTAACATAAAAACATATATTTATCACACCCCACCTTTGGGTTTTGCCTAAAATAGTTCCTAATCCATGACCCATATACATAGCCCTCTCAAAAATCATAATGACCCATAATCTAGGGCATAAACTTAACAAGATTTGTGAGAAACTTACCTTAAACCAAGAAAAGAAAGTGGGAGCCAAGAGAGGGAGGATGGGTGACGAAAATGAGAGAAGAAGAGGGAGAGAGCTTCCAAGTCATCACCACTTCCTTCTTGCCCAATGAAGGAACGAAAATGGGGAGGGAGATAAGCACCCACCACTTAGGGTTTTTAGAGAAGAAAAGATGAAGAGAAAAAGAGTGTGAGGAGGAAGAAGAATGAATGCCAAAGGAGAAGGAGAAAGTGGCGTGAAATTGAGAGAATGAGGGGGGGGGGGGGAGATTTTTGTTTTAAAGTTTAACCCTCATTAATAATTTCTCCATTTTATAATACATAGGTTCACTGTTCGGGCTTAATACTAAATCCAAAAATCATTTCGAAGACATATTCAGATTCCCAATAATATTCTTAACAGCCCTGACCAATGGCATCTCAATTGGAGATACTTGGTCCGACACCCATATTCTAACCGGGTATAATTTTAACTCTTAAAGTCCAATAAATCATAAATAATTCTTATAAATCTCAATTTAATCATTTTAATATTTTTGGGACATTTATTAACCAATTTATAATTATTTAATATTTATTTCTCCTATTTAATCATTTTTTTAAAATTCGGGATGTTACATCAGGCCTTTGAGTCCCCCGCTGGGAGCTCACAAAGGATGGTTCATGCCGGAACTCCAGACCCCCATGACGAGATTATAAGGCAGCTCAGAGAGGAGCTTGCGGAGTTAAGGAGGGATAGCAGGCAGATGAAAGAAAAAGTGGTGTCTCAAGCTGAAGTGACCCATCATACTACTAGGAGAGAGAAGTCTATGACTCTCCAGTATTCCAAGATCCCAACGTGTGAGGTGAGGGAGCAGACCCAGGACTCTAGCGAGAGAGTTAGTGGTCAGAGGAGAGAACCAGTAGTAGCAGCTCCTGGGATGTACAGACTCAACGTCCCCTTCTTACGGATGTTGATGAGCGTGCCTATTTCTAGGCACTTGCAGACAACCCAACCTCTCTTCGTCGGGAGATACACAGGAGAGACAGACCCCACTAAGCATTTGGATGCTTATGCATGTGAGGCTGTGTTCTTAGGGGTGGAGGAGGATGTGATGTGTAAAATGTTTCCCCGTACACTGGTTGGCGAGGCCCTTAACTGGTTTAAAGGGCTCCCCTCAGGCTCTATAGACTCTTAGGAGGAAATGGTAACAATGTTTAGTGACCATTTTGTCATTTCCAGGGACGTTCCCAGGACGTCTCACACCCTGGCCTAGATTAGACAGGGAGAGCATGAAACTCTTACGGAGTTTCTTAAAAGATTCTATAAGGAAGCGGCCATGGTCCCCAATCTCTCAGAGGCCATCCAACTATACATCGTCATTGAAGCACTACAACCCGGTTCTGCCTTTGCCTTGTCTTTGGCAAAAAGTCCTCCAACGAAGTTCGAAGAGTTTAGGATGAAGGCTTTAAAATATGTGGGCATTGAGATGCACCTTGACGCCATTGGCAATGAGGACCAAGCCACCAGTTTTGGTGTCTCAACTGTAGAGAGAAAAGGAGAAGAGGAGGCCTGAGAGACCTTTCCAGAGAGACAGGTTTAGGAGTTCACAACCCCAACATCAGGAGAGGCGTATAGTGACCTTCAGTAATTACGCTCCTTTGAACGCCAAGCCTTCTCAAATCTTGAGAGAGGTAGGATGGCCTACGCTGAGTGTGTATGGCATAAGGAGGCCACCTCCAATAAAAAGGCCTGGAAACCCGCACAAGTATTGTGGTTTCCATGAACAAGTTGGCCACTTGTAACATCCCAAATCTTAAAATAAATGATTAAATAAAGAGGAATAAATATGAAATAATTATAGGTGAGTTAATTAATATCCCAAAATATTGGAAATAATTAAATTAAGATTTTTAAGAATTATTCATAATTTATTGAGGCTTTATGAGTTGAAAATATGCCCGATTAAAATATGGGTGTCGGACCAAGTATCTCTGATTGAGGTTCAGGGCTGTTGAGAATATTATTGGGAGTCCAAATATATATTCGGAATAATTTTTAGATAAAGTATTGAGCCCGAATGGAGATCCTGTTTGTCGTAAAATGGTAAACTTTAGTGAAAAGGGTAAAATCAAAACACAAAACCTTCTCCCCTCTCTTCACTTTCACGTTGGCTCTCTACTCACTTTGGGCAAACACTCTTTTCTTATTCTTCCTTATTCTCTCTTCATCTATTCTTCTCTCTAAAACCCTTGTGTTTGTATGTCTTCTTCTCCTTGCCATTTTCATTTTATTGGAGCTTGAAGGAGGAGCTTGAAGCTTGGAACTCTTTCTCCTTTCTCCTCCTTAATTTCGTATGGCTCTCCCCTCTCTTGGAAACTCTCTTATTTATTCTCTTGAGGTAAGCTATTTGTCATTTATCAAGAGCATGAACCCTAGGTTTTGGGTTTTTAAGGTTTGAGTGAGTAATAAATGTATATGGGTTATTTGGAGAAGCATTTAATAAGGAAACCCTAAGGTGGGGTGGCTTGAATGCAAGCTTTTATGAGCCTCTAATGGGGTACACGAAAATTGATGCTTGAAATGGTAGATGATGATATACATTTATGGTGTTGTGAGATTTTAGAGAAAACCCTAACTTGTGAAAATTAGGGAAAATGATTAATGTTGGTTGGAAGGTGATTTAATGAGGGAATGAATGATATTTGAATAATAGGAATAAGTAAATATGTTAAGAGAATAATTACTGATAGTGAGAGTTGATGTTAATCGTTGGCCATTAATGGTGATTAATGACCATTTATATGTCAACCCTTTTGTGGGTATGACCTTAAATGCATAAAAATGAACTTGAATGCCTAACCCATGGTAGTTGAGGTGTGATTAATAAAATAGAGAATGGCTTGATAATGATAATGTTGTAGGAACCAAGTGTTAGATCAAAATATATGAGTCTTGGTGATCTTGGGTAGGAAATAATGATATGTGCCCTGTGAAATGTAGGATCCATTCCGAACGACGAGGCGGGAATGTCGTATCGCTCGAAATTCTTCTCTTCAGGTAGGAGGGGAATTTTATATTCTAAATGCATAAAGTGAGTAGTGTTTGATTGTCATATGTGACAATATGCACGTTTGTCTTGTTTGAGTGGAAATGATGATTTATGGTTGATAAACATGATGATAATGATGAATATGCTTGGCAATATGTAATGTGCATTTGGGATATTTATGGTATGCTAAATGTTGATGTTGAATTGTTTGGCTAGTGTAATGCCTTGATGATGATGTGATTGTGTTGTGTTCTCCATGAATATTGAATGGTTATTATAACACCCCGGATTTTCTGTACTTGAATCCCGATGTGATCGTCATAATTAATGAAAATGCGAATAAATTTTTCGCGTTTGAAAATATTTCCAAGACTTCACCATGATCACATCAAGACCCAAATCACAGAAAACCCAAGAGTGAGATTAAATAACCCTAAGCTGGATGGATAGATAAATTACCCATAACGGTATATGAAAATAATAGTGTTTACAGCAGAAGAATGTGTATACCGGGCACACGCCTAGTCCCATATATGACGATATGAGAAAAGGCTCGGCAAAGCATGCAATGGCATATCGTAAGCCTAATAGACAACCATCATCATTTTACATAATTACATAAGCATGCAATGTCTAAGATATAATTATATATATATACATATACATTCGGGAATCTTCTCCCGATTATCACAATCATCAATGAACATCACTCAATTTCAATTCTTCTAGTACACATTAAATCATCTCTTGCGTACTATATTTACATCTCCAAATTCATAATTCCAAAGGATTATCCCATACATATTCCAAAATCTCTACATCATCTATATTCTCATAACCAAATCATTCATTACACAAGAATTCATAAATGATGCCGGCCAAGGCACTTCTATTACCACTATTTACCTTCACCCAAGCTTTAATTAAAATCTGAACTCATCCCATGGCAACCTGCATCACAATGCTAAAAAGGAGACCACATGGGAGAGTGAGTTATACATTCAAAATGACGAATAATATATATTGTGATCATGTGTATATGCATACAATCATCATGTGTGCTTTGCTAACAAAACATCAAATTATCATCCATTCATTATCTCATTATCACAATAGACATACAGGCTTCATGAATCGCAATTCATATCATAAATAAGCACAAGCACATACATAATCATATACACAATCACCTCCCATTTCAAATGCCATGGTCTTAAAACTAATGCATATGTCAACTGTTTAATGCATATGTAACGGATCCAATTTTCAAATTCAACAATAATCACAATCACTTAAATTATCATCATCACTCAGAGATACACTCTTCGTGGCACCCCGCAAGGTGATTTATTCAACAACAATAGGACAACGTCCTCTTCACTCCGGGATATACCCTTCATGGCACCCCGCAAGGTGATATATACAACCATATGATCAACATCATCTTCACTCCGGGATTTACCCATCGTGGCACCCCGCAAGGTGATATATTCAACAATAATTACGATAACATCGTCTTCACCCCGGGATATACCCTTTATGGCACCCCGCAAGGTGATACATTCAACAATAATAGGACAATGTCCTCTTCACTCCGGGATATACCCATCGTGGCACCCCGCAAGGTGATACATTCAACAATAATAGGACAACGTCCTCTTCACTCTGGGATATACCCATCGTGGCACCCCGCAAGGTGATATATTCAACAACATTCTATAACAATAGGACAACATCTTCTTCACTCAGGGATATACCCTTTGTGGCACCCCGCAAGGTGATTTATTCAATGACAATAGGACAACGTCCTCTTCACTCCGCGATATACCCTTCGTGGCACCCGCAAGGTGATATATACAACCATATGATCAACATCATCTTCACTCCGGGATTTACCCATCGTGGCACCCCGCAAGGTGATATATTCAACAATAATTACGATAACATCGTCTTCACTCCGGGATATACCCTTCGTGGCACCCCGCAAGGTGATACATTCAACAATAATAGGACAACGTCCTCTTCACTCTGGGATATACCCATCGTGGCACCCCGCAAGGTGATACATTCAACAATAATAGGACAACGTCCTCTTCACTCCGGGATATACCCATCGTGGCACCCCGCAAGGTGATATATTCAACAACATTCTATAACAATAGGACAACGTCCTCTTCACTCAGGGATATACCCTTTGTGGCTCCCCGCAAGGTGATATATTCAACAACATTCAATAACAATAGGACAACATCCTCTTCACTCAGGGATATACCCTTTGTGGCACCCCGCAAGGTGTTATATTCAACAACATTCAATAACAATAGGACAACGTCCTCTTCACTCAGGGATATACCCTTTGTGGCACCCCACAAGGTGATATATTCAACAACATTCAATAACAATAGGACAACATCCTCTTCACTCAGGGATATACCCTTTGTGGCACCCCGCAAGGTGATTCATTCAATAATAATGCATATCAATGCCATGCTATGCCATGAATACAACAATGCAATAATGCATGTGCTCATCAACTTCGCAAGGATATCTCACCCTCTCACTTAGGGATATATTTCAATTTTGACATTTTCAATAATCATGTAATTAATTACAAGCCCTTCAAGGCATATCATTCAAAAAAATTGGTATTCAATGGCCACAACATCATTCATAATAATCCACACATTGATATCAAGGGCATAGCAAGTATCATAATATTAATCCACACATAAAATTATTCGAGGCATATTCATCATTCACATGTTTGGCAATTCAATAATTATACATAATCATTCATAAGGCCCCTCATTAGTTTCATCGTCAATTATGGTGTGTCATACAATCACATCATTTACTTTTCATCAAGATTCATAATACATCAATAGAGGGGGAAAAGCATACATGTTTTCATAACATAGCATAGGAATACCCATACCTTGCCAAGGTCTCAAGCCATTCCCCAATCACCACTAAAACACACCATACTTGGACCCCTAATGAAATCGCTTGTTATTACATAATAAAAGGGGTTTTGGGCAATAATGAGCCCATGATAAATTTTAGTACTAAGGCATGAGGAAATCTTACTTTTAGTCTTAAAAATAGTGGGACATGTCACAAATATCACCTATTAGTCCCAATTTGGCCACCATAAAAAGTTGGGTTCAAAATCCTCTTAAGATTGAATTTTTCAACACGATAGGTTCGGTATTTTTCCCCTAATGAGAGTTAGAAAACTCCAATTAATGTGAGACCAATTCTCACACCTTCGTAACATAATTATCTATAACTTTCATGAAGAACTCGGAGGCCCAAAATGTCATTAAGATGCCCAAACGGGCCAAAAACAGGAAAGAAAATAGACCAGTTGGAAAAACAACACAACAGTGGCCATAACAGGGCTCTGAATCGATTCAGGCTCGTGCGAATCGATTCAAGCGTCCCAAAATCTCAAAATTTGACAGAGGGCCTTGAATCGATTCAAACTCGTATGAATCGATTCAAACGCCCCTGGAGCCCAAAACAATGAAAACAACACCTCTTGAATCGATTCAAAGGGTCTTGAATCGATTCAAGACAGCCCTGTTGCTATTTTTATGCAGAAACGCAAGATTGTTTTTAACTTCTAACCCTCCTAACTTTCTCGTATGAACTCCAAATGCTATGAAAGTTTAACCCCAACAAATATACATCATTTGTGACGCGTGGCCACCGGCCTCACTCAAAAATTCTCAAAATTAAGGAACTTATGCGTATAAATGCATTTTAATGCAACTCAAGGGTCATTTCTCAATGGAATTGACCCGTTCCAATTTCTACAAGTCATAAACTACACATAGAAGCTATTGGGACTATCCCACAATATCAAAATCACGCGACACTCAATTTGACTCTATAAGTTCCTCAATTATGCATTATCTTTTAATCTTATCATTAATGTCACCACAATGGTTATCACATTCAATGCCAAACATCCACTTAATTTCTCAATTCACACAACATATACTTCATCCCCTCAAGGATGGTTTATCAACCACATCATTCCCACCAAAAGATAGTTAACCATTCATCATCATCACATATACATATATATATATATATATATATCATCATCATCAATAGCCAATAATTGCCACTGACATCATTCTACTACAAACATGGCAAGGCAAGCATGAGTGTCAAGACATACAATAATCATCAATTATATAACATGCAATTTTAATGTAAACTCCTCTCCTACCTCGAGGGAAGAGCCGAAACGGTTCCAATGCTCTGAATGCTCCATTGTACCATCCGGAATACGATCTACATACATACATATGCGTACACATAATCATAATCATCATAGTTCTAACCATTTGTTAGCTTATCATAAAGCTCAACCCCAAGTCCTAGACTTGCTAAACACCAAGTTATATAATTGTATTAGGCTTTGGGAATTCCTTTCCCAAAGCCAAGATCCTCTAGATCTCAAAGGCCAACTAATCCAACAGCATCATCATCTTACCCATTACATAAATGTAGTCTCAAATCACCTCAATCCTTCAAATATCATCATTGTTCATCACTATAACTAACAACATACATATCAAACATCACCCATTCACTTCCAATTCAACCTCCAAGTCACAATATATCCATTTTCCCCAAATTCTTAGGGCTAGGGTTTCCATTAAAACCCAACAACATTCATTAATACCCATTTATTTCTCATCACCTTCCAACATTAATCTTAAGTACTCTCTTAAATGCTCATAAAGGCTCACATTTAAGCCACCCCACCTTAGGGTTTCCATGATTTAATGCTCTCCCAACAACACCTATGCAATAAATACTCCCCCAAGCCATAAAACTCATAATAATGATATTAACTTCATCAAAGATGGTGAGAAGAGCTTACCTCACCATAAAACGAAAATGGAGTCAAGAAAAGGAGAGAGGGAGCATGAAATAGAGTGGGAGAAGGAGAGCTCCACACCACCATTGTTATCTCCTTCAAGCTCGAAGCAACCAAAATGGGAGAAAGAGGAAGGCACACTACATTTGGATTTTTTTGCAGAATGGAAGAAGAAGAAGAAGAAGAGGAGAAGAAGAGATGAAGAAAAGAGAATAATGAGGAGAAGAAGAAGTGGCGTGAAAGTTAAGAGAAAAGGGGAATTTTGTTTTTAAGTTTTGTACTTCTCCTTAAGATTTTACCGTTTTATAATAAACAGGCTCTCAGTTCGGGCTCAATACATTATCCAAAAATTATTCCGAATATAGATTCGGATTCCCAATAATATTCTTAATAGCCCTGACCAACGACATCTCATTCGGAGATACTTGGTCCGACACCCATATCCTAACCGGGTAAAATTTTATCTCACTTAAGCTCAGTAACTCATAAATATCCATAATAAACCCCAATTTAATCTTTTCGATATTTTTGGGACACAAGTCCACTCATATACAATGATTTATTATTCATTCACGTCGATTATTCATTTTTATAAAATTTGGGATGTTACAATTCACCCCACCTAAAAAGAATTTCGTCCTCGAAATTCAGCATCGATACACATGTCACAAGGCCATACCTCAGGCCACACATCAACAAGGTTCAACGACACCATAGAATAACATTGGACTTACGAAAGTCCATCAAGTTATATTCATTATCACTTCATCATTCTTAGCATAAAATTTCCACATTAAGTGTGTCATATATCATCAATTACAACTCACCCAACAGAGCTCACATGTTCATACTCAGTATGACCAGATAGGCTCAATACATTCACCATAAGCAGTTACAATCCCTACACCTGCCCGACCTATGTGTTGCCGTATCCGACATACAGGAAGACGTCCTAATCTTGTAGTGGTTACCACAAACACATAAAGTCGGCGCTTATGTGCATGCTGCCACAATGCCTATGGCATGTAAGACCATATCGGGACCAGTACTTTGTATTCCCATTGCTCATATTGGTCACACCTATTCAAACAATACCAGACCATATAAGACTCGGTGACAATCCTCACCAGTCCACAGCTAACATATTCATACTTCATTGTCGTTCTACAATTAATTTGGCATCCATCATGCCATATCAGTCATCAAATCTTAATTAACTTCACCATCAATCCGTGTACCAACCATAAGTTTTCAATCATCACAAAATAAATACCCCATCCTTGGGTTTCATCCATCCAAATACATGCTCAAAAAGCCTAAAATTCTTGTCTCACTTACATATTTACTGGCTATAAATCAATTCGAGCCTTAAAAGATTCATCAAACTCTTATCAAGTAGGCTACATATTCGAATAATGAGCTTCCACATTAGGCATTCTCCTCTTAGATCACCTCCAGAATCCATAAATTAGATCTATATCCCACGTAGTACAACATCATTACGTGATTTCCATCATCAATATAGCACCCTTCAAATAAAATAGGGGGTAATGACATGATCAGATTTCCATTCACCGACTCACAATCACACATGTCATCTCTAAATCACATTATCATTAGATACGGCTCACAAAAACAATATAGAGCCTAGACCGCCATAGGGTCCGATTACATCAATTCCCCACAACATCTGATCATACCAGATCATGCCAAGTCAATCTAAATAATCACACCTAGTAGGTCAAAATCAATTCAATTATTCACTCGGTTTTCACACACCAAAAACCGAGGCACAACCCCAATTTAACACGTATTCGATTTCACATTTATTCACCTATCACATAATCAAATTCCCAATCTAGAGGGATACAACAATTCACTTATATTACATAACAGATAGGGGTCTTATGCCAAAGGATATAAAATCTATCCTTCACAACTGGCACAACCAATCATTCAAATTCGAAAATACCCACACTAGGGAATTCTTTCAATATTATTCAGTCAATCAACTCAAACATATAAGTTCCATTTTTATTTAACAAGCATTCCTTGACTAAACGCCACAGGCATAATGCATATAAGAGACCTAACCATAATTTTTTATATAAGGTACACCTGCACATCAAGGTCTCAACATATATGGTCTACTACCACATCAATTTCTTTCTCAATATTCTCTATCCATGATCAACACATGGCATAAAAATCATCATCATATCAATTCATATCTCATATTTCATATTCATCAACTCGTCTTTCATATCTTATATTCATCAATTTTCGATATTTCATTTCCATGATTAAGATTCAACATGGATCTATCATCAAATCAATTTGCATTTCATATATCAACATCAATGCACAATAACAATGTATTCGTCATTTGAAGGTAATAGGGTAAGGAACTTGGCCGGACATACACAATAAATACATCAATCATATATAGAGGAAATTTATTCACTCATATTCAATCCCATAATTCATTCATGATTATCAATGAGCAACTAGGCTCCACAAGTTCATCATATAACCCCAATGATAAGAGGCATACTCTCATAGACATCAATCATATCTTCTGAATGCATAATCTCATAAAGAGTCCATAATAAGCATCAATACCAACTCAACATTAATGATGCACAATAATCCTCAATATGCAAATATACCCTGAAGATCAATTCATAATTCTTAGACAATTAGTCATTCATAAATCCATATAGGGCAATCAACACCTCAACATATCATTATCCTCATATCTATACAAAACAACCATATTCCAATAATGAGCATCTCGCTCCAAAGATCACCATAAGCATCTCACCATTGAGCAATCATGCTCCAATCATCCATAATATCAAATCCTCACAGAGGAGCCGTGCTCTGGCAGTAACCAATAACTTCAATTCAGAGCAAAGTAGGCTCTGATACCATCTTTATAACACCCCGAATTTTCTGTACTCGAATCCCGATGTGATCGTCATAATTAATGAAAATGCGAATAAATTTTTCGCGTTTGAAAATATTTCCAAGACTTCCCCATGATCACATCAAGACCCAAATCACAGAAAACCCAAGAGTGAGATTAAATAACCCTAAGCTGGATCGATAGATAAATTACCCATAACGGTATACGAAAATAATAGTGTTTACAGCAGAAGAATTTGTATACCGGGCACACGCCTAGTCCCATATATGACGATATGAGAAAAGGCTCGGCAAAGCATGCAATGGCATATCGTAAGCCTAATAGACAACCATCATCATTTTACATAATTACATAAGCATGCAATGTCTAAGATATAATTATATATATATACATATACATTCGGGAATCTTCTCCCGATTATCACAATCATCAATGAACATCACTCAATTTCAATTCTTCTAGTACACATTAAATCATCTCTTACGTACTATATTTACATCTCCAAATTCATAATTCCAAAGGATTATCCCATACATATTCCAAAATCTCTACATCATCTATATTCTCATAACCAAATCATTCATTACACAAGAATTCATAAATGATGCCGGCCAAGGCACTTCTATTACCACTATTTACCTTCACCCAAGCTTTAATTAAAATCCGAACTCATCCCATGGCAACCTGCATCATAATGCTAAAAAGGAGACCACATGGGAGAGTGAGTTATACATTCAAAATGATGAATAATATATATTGTGATCATGTGTATATGCATACAAACATCATGTGTGCTTTGCTAACAAAACATCAAATTATCATCCATTCATTATCTCATTATCACAATAGGCATACAGGCTTCATGAATCGCAATTCATATCATAAATAAGACAAGCACATACATAATCATATACACAATCACCTGCCACTTATCAACAAGGGCATTCATAATCTTTATCGTCATTATTCCATTAAGGTTCCACTCAAATACCTCCTCGCAAGGGGTTTCTCAACACTCGTGGTCATCCCATTTCAAATGCCATGGTCTTAAAACTAATGCATATGTCAACTGTTTAATGCATATACAACGGATCCAATTTTTAAATTCAACAATAATCACAATCACTTAAATTATCATCATCACTCAGAGATACACTCTTCGTGGCACCCCGCAAGGTGATTTATTCAACAACAATAGGACAACGTCCTCTTCACTCCGGGATATACCCTTCATGGCACCCCGCAAGGTGATATATACAACCATATGATCAACATCATCTTCACTTTGGGATTTACCCATCGTGGCACCCCGCAAGGTGATATATTCAACAATAATTACGATAACATCGTCTTCACTCCGGGATATACCCTTTGTGGCACCCCGTAAGGTGATACATTCAACAATAATAGGACAACGTCCTCTTCACTCCAGGATATACCCATCGTGGCACCCCGCAAGGTGATACATTCAACAATAATAGGACAACGTCCTCTTCACTCCGGGATATACCCATCGTGGCACCCTGCAAGGTGATATATTCAACAACATTCTATAACAATAGGACAACGTCCTCTTCACTCACGGATATACCCTTTGTGGCACCCCGCAAGGTGATTTATTCAACGACAATAGGACAACGTCCTCTTCACTCCGCGATATACCCTTCGGGGCACCCGCAAGGTGATATATACAACCATATGATCAACATCATCTTCACTCCGGGATTTACCCATTGTGGCACCCCGCAAGGTGATATATTCAACAATAATTACGATAACATCGTCTTCACTCCAGGATATACCCTTCGTGGCACCCCGCAAGGTGATACATTCAACAATAATAGGACAACGTCCTCTTCACTCCGGGATATACCCATCGTGGCACCCCGCAAGGTGATATATTCAACAACATTCTATAACAATAGGACAACGTCCTCTTCACTCAGGGATATACCCTTTGTGGCACCCCGCAAGGTGATATATTCAACAACATTCAATAACAATAGGACAACGTCCTCTTCACTCAGGGATATACCCTTTGTGGCACCCCGCAAGGTGTTATATTCAACAACATTCAATAACAATAGGACAACGTGCTCTTCACTCAGGGATATACCCTTTGTGGCACCCCACAAGGTGATATATTCAACAACATTCAATAACAATAGGACAACGTCCTCTTCACTCAGGGATATACCCTTTGTGGCACCCCGCAAGGTGATTCATTCAATAATAATGCATATCAATGCCATGCTATGCCATGAATACAACAATGCAATAATGCATGTGCTCATCAACTTCGCAAGGATATCTCACCCTCTCACTTAGGGATATATTTCAATTTTGACATTTTCAATAATCATGTAATTAATTACAAGCCCTTCAAGGCATATCATTCAAAAAAATTGGTATTCAATGGCCACAACATCATTCATAATAATCCACACATAGATATCAAAGGCATAGCAAGTATCATAATATTAATCCACACATAAAATTATTCGAGGCATATTCATCATTCACATGTTTGGCAATTCAATAATTATACATAATCATTCATAAGGCCCCTCATTAGTTTCATCGTCAATTATGGTGTGTCATACAATCACATCATTTACTTTTCATCAAGATTCATAATACATCAATAGAGGGGGAAAAGCATACATGTTTTCATAACATAGCATAGGAATACCCATACCTTGCCAAGGTCTCAAGTCATTCCCCAATCACCACTAAAACACACCATACTTGGACCCCTAATGAAATCGCTTGTTATTACATAATAAAAGGGGTTTTGGGCAATAATGAGCCCATGATAAATTTTAGTACTAAGGCATGAGGAAATCTTACTTTTAGTCTTAAAAATAGTGGTACATGTCACAAATATCACCTATTAGTCCCAATTTGGCCACCATAAAAAGTTGGGTTCAAAATCCTCTTAAGTTTGAATTTTTCAACACGATAGGTTTGGTATTTTTCGCCTAATGAGAGTTAGAAAACTCCAATTAATGTGAGACCAATTCTCACACCTCCGTAACATAATTATCTACAACTTTCATGAAGAACTCGGAGGCCCAAAATGTCATTAAGATGCCCAAACGGGCCAAAAACAGGAAAGAAAATAGACCAGTTGGAAAAACAGCACAACGGTGGCCATAACAGGGCTCTGAATCGATTCAGGCTCGTGCGAATCGATTCAAGCGTCCCAAAATCTCAAAATTTGACAGAGGGCCTTGAATCGATTCAAACTCGTATGAATCGATTCAAACGCCCCTGGAGCCCAAAATAATGAAAACAACACCTCTTGAATCGATTCAAAGTGTCTTGAATCGATTCAAGACAGCCCTGTTGCTGTTTTTATGCAGAAACGCAAGATTTTTTTTAACTTCTAACCCTCCTAACTTTCTCGTATGAACTCCAAATGCTATGAAATTTTAACCCCAACAAATATACATCATTTGTGACGCGTGGCCACCCCTCACTCAAAAATTCTCAAAATTAAGGAACTTATGCGTATAAATGCATTTTAATGTAACTCAAGGGTCATTTCTCAATGGAATTGACCCGTTCCAATTTCTACAAGTCATAAACTACACATAGAAGCTATTGGGACTATCCCACAATATCAAAATCACGCGACACTCAATTTGACTCTATAAGTTCCTCAATTATGCATTATCTTTTAATCTTATCATTAATGTCACCACAATGGTTATCACATTCAATGCCAAACATCCACTTAATTTCTCAATTAACACAACATATACTGTTAGTGAATCCCTAAGCATGAGCAGCGGAAAAATAAAAGGGATTCCATAGGATTTGCAAGGTTCCGTGTTTCAAAGCACAAAACAATCTCAAAATTCATTTTGGATTACCTCTTGAAGACTCCAAAGCAGTCGTAGCCTCGTCCTTTAGGAGTCCACACGAGCACTCCCACCAGAATCGCAACACTTGCCAACTGCTAGTTTGACGGCGTGTAGCTCTTGCAACTTTTGCGAATTTGTGTCTCACTTGAGTGAACGGCCTATGAGCATCTTATGCTCTATTTATAGGCTTAGGTTTGACCTAATTTGTTCTCTCTAAAAGTGGGCTCCTACTCATTCCAAATGAGTTAGGCCCAATAGCTTTATTTTAGTCCAACTAAAATAAGACAACATTTTCTGATGGGCTTACTCTATGTGTGTGACCCTATAGGTAAAATACCCGGTCATATTAATAATAAACTATTTTATTATTAATATAAAATAAGAGCAGCATCTAGTAATGCATCATTATGTCCGAATATTATCAACATAACCTATAAGTGATAATAATTTTTTTTTAATATGTTTATTCCTTTTGTCACGATATCCTAATTGGGCCCAAGGCATGGTCGCGTCATCCTTGTACGGCCCAATTTATTTTACTTGATACCGGAGTAGACTGGATCCGAATAAATATCTAATATTTATTCTTTCTAGCATGGCCATGCGTTTTCTCAGTCTTACTCCATCAAGTGGCCTATGGATATCACTCCTGTCATATAGGAGAGACAAATCCCATCTACATCACTCACATCCCTCTGCATAATTTGTTCATTGCCTAATCACAACTTTTATAGTCCTCTTGTTACAGAAGACGTTTAATTGTATTAAAACAATAAACTCCTCATGTAGGAATCGTAGTGACTTCAGGTCGAAGGACTACATATACCATTATCACATTGAGAATCGTTTATGACAATCATGTAACGATCCATGCAATGTTCTCATGGTGGGTCTATCCAGTACATCATTACTCTTAATGTGTACCTGTGTGAAGACTCGATATCATCTATATCTATGATCTGTGAGATCAGGTCATCAGTACACTCACACACTAGTCTCAGTGTATTTACATGTCCCCATGTAAATACTTGACTAGGGACATTTTAGGAATAAATTTTATATGACCTATTACTCCAAGGATAAATATGTTTTAAAAAAATTTTAAACTGAAATATTTATTCTATTGATAAGTAGAAAAATGATACAAATGAAGAAGCATAAAAGCTTATAGTGCATACACCAACAATCTCCCACTTGCACTAGAGCCAATCAGACATTTGCCTAATGCCTAATGATCTAGTGTGCCCCTCATGTTTTTGTTGTGTAAGAGGTTTTGTGAGTGGGTCAGCAATATTCTCATTAGTATGCACCTTACATATCTTTACATCTCCTCGGTCAAGGATCTCTCGAATGAGATGAAATCGCCTAAGTATATGCTTGGATCGTTGATGTGATCTAGGTTCCTTAGCTTGTGCGATTGCTCCACTATTGTCACAGTAGAGACTTATAGGGTCCACAATGCTAGGAACAATCCCAAGTTCTGTTATGAACTTCTTGATCCATACTGCCTCTTTTGCAGTATTTGAGGCAGTAATATACTCAGACTCTGTAGTAGAATCAGCAACTGTCTCTTGCTTTGAACTTTTCCAGCTTACAGCGCCACCATTTCGACAAAACACGTACCCAGATTGCGATCTTGAGTCATCCTTATCAGTTTGGAAGCTAGCATCAGTGTAACCTTTTACAATGAGCTCTTCTTCCCCTCCATATATCAAGAATGAATCCTTAGTTTTTCTTAAGTACTTCAGGATATTCTTGACAGCAGTCCAGTGACTTTCACCGGGATCAGACTGGTATCTGCTCGTCATGCTTAAAGCGTACGAGACATCTGGTCGGGTACATATCATGGCATACATGATTGATCCAATAGCAGATGCATATGGAATCTTATTTTCTCTTTCTTCTTTAGTGGAAGGAGATTGAGCTTTTGATAAGCTTATGCCATGAGCCATAGGCAAAGTTCCTTTCTTGGAATCTTGCATGTTAAACCTTTTTAACACTTTGTCTATGTATGTATTCTGACTTAGGCTAAGAAGTTTTCTTGATCTATCTCTATAGATCTTAATTCCCAACACGTAGGTTGCTTCACCGAAGTCTTTCATAGAAAAACAGCTTCCCAACCAACTCTTCACAGACTGAAGAGTAGGAACATCATTTCCAATAAGTAGTATGTCATCAATATACAGGACCAGAAAAACAATTGTGCAGTCACTAACCTTCTTGTAGACACAAGGTTCATCCTTATTTTTAGTAAAGCCAAATTGTTTAATAGCTTCATCAAAACGAAGATTCCAGCTTCTGGAAGCTTGCTTAAGTCCATATATAGAACGTTGTAGCTTGCACACCTTCCTGGATGCTTCAGGCTTAACAAAGCCTTCAGGTTGTGTCATGTACACTTCCTCAAGAAGATTTCCATTAAGGAAAGCAGTCTTGACATCCATTTGCCATATCTCATAATCATGGTATGCAGCAATAGCAAGCAGAATCCGAACAGACTTTAGCATAGCAACTGGGGAAAAAGTTTCATCATAGTCTATACCATGTATTTGCTTGAAACCTTTAGCCACCAACCTTGCTTTAAAGGTACTTATATTACCATCCATGTCAGTTTTCTTTTTGAAAACCCACTTGCATCCTATAGGTTTTACCCCTTCAGGTGCATCAACCAAGTTCCAAACTTGATTAGTGTACATGGAGTCCATTTCAGATTCCATGGCTTCTAGCCATTTCTCAGATTCTGAACTTGCAATGGCCTCTTCATAAGATGTTGGCTCATTTTGATCCATTAGGAATACATCTCCTTCCTGAGTTACAAGAAATCCATATCTTTCAGGTTGTTGACGTATTCTACCTGATCTACGCAAGTCTTGTGCTACTGGAGCTGGTGTTATCACAACATTTTGTGGGTCCTGCTCCACTTCCACCATTGGCTCTTCAATGCCTTGTGAGTCTTGAATTTCTTCAAGTTCTACTTTCCTGCCACTGATTCTTGTAGAGATGAATTCCCTTTCTAAGAATACAGCATTCCGAGCAACAAACACTTTGCCCTTAGTAGGATTGTAAAAATAATAACCCTTAGTTTCTTTTGGGTATCCCACAAAAAGACATTTATCTAACTTGGGCCCAAGTTTATCAGAACTTTGGCATTTAACATAAGCTTCACAGCCCCAAATCTTAAGAAAAGACATACTAGGTCATTTCCCAGTCCATATCTCATATGGTGTCTTTATGACAGCCTTTGATGGAACACGGTTAAGTGTGAAAGTTGCTGTCAACAAAGCATGTCCCCAGAATGAGTTAGGGAGGTCAGTTTGACTCATCATTGATCGAACCATATCCAACAAGGTTCTATTTCTCCGCTCAGAAACCCCATTCCATTCTGGTGTTCCAGGGGGAGTAAGTTGAGATATAATCCCACACTCTTTAAGATATTCATCAAACTCTAGGCTCAAATATTCACCACCTCGATCGGATCAAAGTGCTTTAATTGTCTTGCCAAGTTGGTTCTCTACTTCATGTTTAAACTCCTTGATCTTTTCAAAGGATTCTGATTTATGTTTCATGAGAAACACAAATCCATATCTACTGAAATCATCAATAAAAGTGATGAAGTAACTAAAACCTCCCCTAGCCATTGTCCCTATAGGCCCACATACATCACTATGTATCAAGCCAAGAAGATCACTCGCCCTTTCACCTTTTCCGGTAAAAGGGGCCTTGGTCATCTTCCCTAATAAACAAGATTCACATGTATCTATTGATTCAAAATCAAAAGATTCTAAATATCCATCTTGATGGAGTTTAGAAATGCGTTTCTCATTTATATGTCCTAGGCGACAATGCCAAAGATAAGTTGGGTTTAAATCATTTGTTTTAACCCTTTTAGTATTAATGTTATAGATAGGGGTTTCGAGATCTAGAACATAAAGTCCATTACTCAAATTTGCACAACAATAAAACATGTCTTTTAAATAAACAGAACAACTATTGTTCTTTATTGTAAAGGAAAACCCTTTCTTATCAAGACAAGAAACAAAAATAATATTTCTCCTTATTGCAGGAACAAAATAACAATTGTCCAATTCAAGGACTAACCCTGAGGGAAAGGATAAAAAATAAGTCCCTACAGCTAATGTAGCAACTCTTGCTCCATTTCCAACGCGTAGGTCTACCTCACCCTTCATCAACTGCCTACTCCTTCTTAGATCCTGCACATTAAGACAAATGTGAGATCCACATCCAGTATCTAATACCCATGATGTTGAAGTTGACAGTTAATTTCTATAACAAAAATACCTGAAGTGGAAGTCTCACTTCCCTTCTTCTTAAGCTCTTCTAGGTACTTTGGACAGTTTCTCTTCCAGTGTCCCTTTTGTCCACAATGGTGACATTTACCTTCCTTAGCCACCCCGCCCACAGGTTTTAAGGCTGATGTACTTGGCTTATCCTTGCCTTTCCAAATCTTCTTGCCATTTCCTACAATAGCCTTTCCTTTGCCTTTATACATGCCCTTTCCTTTACCTTTGCCAGAATTGACCATCATTATGGCCTTGCCCTTTCCTTTAAAAATATTGGGCTCAGCAGTCCTCAACATATTGAGTAGCTCTGGCAATGTTTTGTCCAATGCATTCATGTTGTAATTCATGATGACTGGCTTAAAACTGTCAGGTAATGATTTCAAAATGAGATTGGTAGCCAACTTCTGAGGGAAGGGGAATCCTAGCCTAGCTAGATTCTCCAAGTACCTAATCATTTTGAGCACATGAGGTCCTACAGAACCTCCCTCTTCAAGTTTGCAGCTAAATAGGGCTGAAGAAACTTCATATCTTTCTTGCTCAGCTTGACCTTGATATAGTTTCCTTAGGTTTTCGATCATATCGAAAGCCTCCATATGCTCATGTTGCTTCTGAAGCTCAGGAGCCATGGTTGCCAGCATAAGGCATTGGACATCTAAAGCGTCATCCTGATGCTTCTTGTAAGCATCCTTGTCAGCTTTAGAGGCATTGTTCGCTGGTGGTTCCGGAATCGGACCTTCCAGGACATACTGCTTTTTCTCTTGTTTGAGGACAATCCTTAAATTTCTATACAAGTCAAGGAAGTTAGAACCAGACAATTTTTCTTTGTCTAGGATTGATCGCAACGAAAGGTTTGAAGGTGTGTTTGACGTCATGGTTATCTAAAACAGAAAATATGTAGTAAGTATCATTTTCAAAACATATTTAAATTATGGTCATTTAAATTAAATATGTCTCCCACTATTTCGATTCAAAACAAAATACCCTCCACGAATCAGAAAATCCCGTTGGAAGATTTTCTAGTGGGCTAAGATCCATATTTTGCCAAGCGTTAAGTCAGCTTTGGCTGATCACCTAATACTTGGTTATTTAGGTAGGAAACTTTTTCCAATTGTATCTTTATACAACTCTTAGTCATTGGGTTAAGTAACCATTACTAATTATTCATCTTATGAATATTTAGCCCAATGTTTATGCCTCTAAGTTATATTCAATCCAATTGAAAACTTAGTTAAGTTAAAGCCCAATAAAACAGTTTGGATATTACCATTATCCCATCGCGTCTTACTAATATAAATAATAGTGCCCTGCTTTGGCAGACCCACTATTTATTGACATTAGTGTTGACGAGTGTACTTATTGGAAGGCGTTTATAACTTAATATTATTTTGAGGGATTTTAATTTATTTTAAAATTACCGTCTTTGTTAAACGCTTTAACGTAATAAAATTATCCCCAAAGCATGCAAACGAAATTATGAGATGGTTATGGTCTTCCTAGAAGAAAAATAAATAAATAAATAAACCTAGAGGAACTATATTGCCATGGCTTCTGAAGTCCTACTTCTTGAATCCATCATCCTCTTAGAGTCACCACTCCTTGGTTTTCTTCTAAGTCTCTACTTTGTTGGCCCGATCAAGATTACATGAATAAATAGAAACTCGCTTTACATACGAGTGAAGGGTTGAGAAGAGAAATACAACAGAATAGAGAGAGGCACAACACGCAGGCTGTATTTAAATAAAATAACTAAGACCATAACCATTCACCACGCAACGTGTTAATTAATTGATTATAACTCATTTAAAAGCATTAAAAGAGTAATTAATTTTAAAACGGGCAATTAAACATGTGGGGTCGGCAATAAGGCGCTACGAAGAGAATGTACGGGGGTCCCGCTAAGTACCAAGTCTTTCCTAGCCAGAACGTCCCTTGACCATTAACAGCTCCAAAATTTCGGCTAGGGTTTCAACCATTTTGAAACCCTAATTCCTTATTACGAACACTTCACAACACAGCCGTCAAGGCACATGGAGGCAGCGCCGTCTAGGGTTTCAAAACCTAGAATTCAATTTGTGCTAATGCCAACATGCAATGCCTTTCCATGATGGCTGTCTAGGTTTCAACTCTTGAACCCTAGATTAAGGAACGGCCATAGTTTAACACTTAAACCTTATCACTTAATGCCCCATAACATGAACCATTCATGTTCGAAGATCAACTCAATTGATTCAAAGTTTGTACGATGACTATCATATGAGTAAAACACATATCAAATATAAAAAATTGCATAAACTCATAAATCATACAAATTTAAACGGCAACAACATACATACTAAAATTGAGAAACTCTATAACATGCATCATATACAATTTATAAAGAATAACTCAAAATTATATGTATCATGCCAAAACAGAGGTCATACCATATACATGATTAATCATTGTAATAATATGCATCATATGCGATAACTTAAAATAGCAACATAATCATGCATGTTCATTTTCGAATCCTAGTTTCACAAAACATTTTCGCAAAACAAAATTGCAAAGCTTTAAACAACGAAACGATTTCGCAAATCATATTTTCCAAAAGCTCTTGCAAACGAAAACATATCATCATAAAATATAAACAAATGCCCAAAACACGGTTTTGCAACCTAGGCTTTGATACCACTGTTAGTGAATCCCTAAGCATGAGCAGCGGAAAAATAAAAGGGATTCCATAGGATTTGCAAGGTTCCGTGTTTCAAAGCACAAAACAATCTCGAAATTCATTTTGGATTACCTCTTGAAGAACTCCGAAGCAGTCGTAGCCTCGTCCTTTAGGAGTCCACACGAGCACTCCCACCAGAATCGCAACACTTGCCAACTGCTAGTTTGACAGCGTGTAGCTCTTGCAACTTTTGCGAATTTGTGTCTCACTTGAGTGAACGGCCTATGAGCATCTTATGCTCTATTTATAGGCTTAGGTTTGACCTAATTTGTTCTCTCTAAAAGTGGGCTCCTTACTCATTCTAAATGAGTTAGGCCCAATAGCTTTATTTTAGTCCAACTAAAATAAGACAACATTTTCTGATTGGCTTACTCTATGTGTGTGACCCTATAGGTAAAATACCCGGTCATATTAATAATAAACTATTTTATTATTAATATAAAATAAGAGCGGCATCTAGCAATGCATCATTATGTCCGAATATTATCAACATAACCTATAAGTGATAATAATTTTTTTTAATATGTTTATTCCTTTTGTCACGATATCCTAATTGGGCCCAAGGCATGGTCGCGTCATCCTTGTACGGCCCAATTTATTTTACTTGATACCGGAGTAGACTGGATCCGAATAAATATCTAATATTTATTCTTTCTAGCATGGCCATGCGTTTTCTTAGTCTTACTCCATCAAGTGGCCTATGGATATCACTCCTGTCACATAGGAGAAACAAATCCCATCTACATCACTCACATCCCTCTGCATAATTTGTTCATTGCCTAATCACAACCTTTATAGTCCTCTTGTTACAGAAGACATTTAATTGTATTAAAACAATAAACTCCTCATGTAGGAATCGTAGTGACTTCAGGTCGAAGGACTACATATACCATTATCACATTGAGAATCGTTTATGACAATCATGTAACGATCCATGCAACGTTCTCATGGTGGGTCTGTCCAGTACATCATTACTCTTAATGTGTACCTGTGTGAAGACTCGATATCATCTATATCTATGATCTGTGAGATCAGGTAATCAGTACACTCACACACTAGTCTCAGTGTATTTACATGTTCCCATGTAAATACTTGACTAGGGACATTTTAGGAATAATTTTTATATGACCTATTACTCCAAGGATAAATATGTTTTAAAACAATTTTAAACTGAAATATTTATTCTATTGATAAGTAGAAAAATGATAGAAATGAAGAAGCATAAAAGCTCATAGTGCATACACCAACATATACTTCATCCCCTCAAGGATGGTTTATCAACCACATCATTCCCACCAAAGGATAGTTAACCATTCATCATCATCATATATACATATATATATATATCATCATCATCAATAGCCAATAATTGCCATTGACATCATTCTACTACAAACATGGCAAGGCAAGCATGAGTGTCAAGACATACAATAATCATCAATTATATAACTCATGCAATTTGAATGTAAACTCCTCTCCTACCTCGAGGGAAGAGCCGAAACGGTTCCAATGCTCCGAATGCTCCATTGTACCATCCGGAATACGATCTACATACATACATATGCGTACACATAATCAATAATCATCATAGTTCTAACCATTTGTTAGCTTATCATAAAGCTCAACCCCAAGTCCTAGACTTGCTAAACACCAAGTTATATAATTGTATTAGGCTTTGGGAATTCCTTTCCCAAAGCCAAGATCCTCTAGATCTCAAAGGCCAACTAATCCAACAGCATCATCATCTTACCCATTACATAAATGTAGTCTCAAATCACCTCAATCCTTCAAATATCATCATTGTTCATCACTATAACTAACAACATACATATCAAACATCACCCATTCACTTCCAATTCAACCTCCAAGTCACAATATATCCATTTTCCCCAAATTCTTAGGGCTAGGGTTTCCATTAAAACCCAACAACATTCATTAATACCCATTTATTTCTCATCACCTTCCAACATTAATCTTAAGTACTCTCTTAAATGCTCATAAAGGCTCACATTTAAGCCACCCCACCTTAGGGTTTCCATGATTTAATGCTCTCCCAACAACACCTATGCAATAAATACTCCCCCAAGCCATAAAACTCATAATAATGATATTAACTTTATCAAAGATGGTGAGAAGAGCTTACCTCACCATAAAACGAAAATGGAGTCAAGAAAGGGAGAGAGGGAGCACGAAATAGAGTGGGAGAAGGAGAGCTCCACACCACCATTGTTATCTCCTTCAAGCTCGAAGCAACCAAAATGGGAGAAAGAGGAAGGCACACTACATTTGGATTTTTTTGGAGAATGGAAGAAGAAGAAGGAGAAGAGGAGAAGAAGAGATGAAGAAAAGAGAATAATGAGGAGAAGAAGAAGTGACGTGAAAGTTAAGAGAAAAGGGGAATTTTGTTTTAAGTTTTGTACTTCTCCTTAAGATTTTACCATTTTATAATAAATAGGCTCTCAGTTCGGGCTCAATACATTATCCAAAAATTATTCCGAATATAGATTCGGATTCCCAATAATATTCTTAATAGCCCTGACCAACAGCATCTCATTCGGAGATACTTGGTCCGACACCCATATCCTAACCGGGTAAAATTTCATCTCACTTAAGCTTAGTAACTCATATTCATAATAAACCCCAATTTAATCTTTCTGATATTTTTGGGATACAAGTCCACTCATATACAATGATTTATTATTCATTCACCTCGATTATTCATTTTTATAAATTCGTGATGTTACAGTTATTATCCATGATAAATGAGAATGAATATGGATGATTAGCATGCCTTAATTTCTTGATTGTTGATTTATGAGTATTGATGATGAAGATTGTATAGCCATTGTAATTGATACAAGATGAACTTGTATTGTGATTCATGAAAGTGTTGAGATGCTATATTGAAAATGTATAACAATGGCGATGATTGATCAAAATAAAACCCACCAAGAGTTTGAGTGGTGATGTTGGTGAAGGTGATGATTGATGAGTGGTATAGTTAGGATACATAGTTGTGAGAATGCATTATGATTTGCATTGCATTGCATCCATGGCATACTGCATAGCCACCGGTGTTGGAATGTAAAGGATTCCCCCGGCGATCCTAGTGGGAGGACGACTCGGTGCACGAGTATACCTATTTTCCCCTGTGACTCGGAGTGTGAGTCACGAAGCCGCCCATGTATAGCTATGGGGAGCTGCATGTGGCCGACCCTGTGGGGGGTGGCTCTTTGATGAGAAAGTATCCCCGGTGGTCCTATGGATCACAGCCGCCATGGTATGAATCATGGCCGGCCCACAACACCTCTATATTGATTATGGTGTTTACCGTGGTCATGGTGTAAATGGCCAGGTGTTGCAAGATGGGCGATGCGGTTTGGTACCAGTAAAATATAATGATATGCATGCGATTGGTAATATATGTGTACATATTTTTTTGCTGCAGTAGGGGTATGGTTATATGATCATACTTGACCCACAAATTTATGTTTATTCCCATAGTCGGATCTGTAATTAATAAATTACTCCGTTGTGCATGTGCATTAGCTTAAGAGCATTTGCATATAGCAAGGAGGTATACCAAAGGTGATGAGAAATGGTGTTGGTTGTGATTGGGGGAGAAAATACCTAAAGATAACATAAAAGATATGAATACAAATACATATATTGTGTATGGTGATTTTGTGTGTGTTGGCCCAAGATGATGAAGGGTTTGATTGTGTGCATGCATATATATTTTGTTATGACCCATAAGGGATGATTGAGTATGTGTAAGATTGGTGAGGTACTGAAAATTATGATGATGAATGATATATCGATGTAAAGCATACATGATGTTGAATGCATATGTACAGAATCACATTGTATTCATTTTCATCTTTTGGAATGTATAACTCGCTCTCCCATGTTGTCTATTTTTAGCTTTGTGATGTAGGACACTCATGGGAGTGAGATTAAATCTTTTGGAAATATGCATTTTGATGATGGAGGTAAATTAGTGTATAGGAAGTGCCTTGGCCGGCGAGTATTAATTTTGTATAGCATATGATGGATGGTGTATGCTTAATATGTATTTGGATTGGTGTATATTCATTTTGGAGGTCATAGGTGAAAATTAGACCCTACATGTATGGCTAATTTTTGATTATGACCTAGACAATGTATAATGCTAGTTATAGGCTAAAATTATTACCCAAGTGATGAATGGATGATATTAAATTATGAAACACAATGTTTTGTGAAGTGTATGTAATGTTGTGTTTTGATGTTCATGCCTATTTGATGAACCAATAGGGGAAAATTGTGTTTTATGTGGTTTTAATGATATGTAATGACTCCAATAGCTTAAATTCATGATTTGTGACTTGTAGAAATTACAATGGACCTATTCTGTTGAGAATAGGTCCTTGAGTTGCACAAAAGCGCATCAAAATGAGTAAAACACATTTATGCATATAACTTCCTCATTTTTGGGAATTTTTGAGTGCGGCCAGCGGCCACATATCACAAATGATGTATATAAGTTGGTGTCAAAATTTGGTAGGCATTGGAACACATAGAAAAAGTTAGGGGGGTTAGAAGTCCAAAAATATGACTTTCTCTGCATAAAATGGCCTCTGTGCTGTCATGAATTGATTCAAGCTTTGCATGAATCCATTCAAGGCACACTGTTTTTACTATTTCTAAGTCCAGAACAACTTGAATCGATTCAAGCACTCGTATGAATTGATTCAATGCTCACTGTAATCACTGTACATGAGGTCCAGGAACGTTTGAATTGATTCATGCGAGCTTGAATCGATCCAAAGGGGTCTGTTTTTATTTTTGGGACTCCAGTAGCATTTAAATTGATTCATGGGATCCCTGAATCGATTCATACCCCTGATTCTTTAATTTTTCATGTGTTTTGCTGACAGATGGGTACCATTTAGCTATGATTCATATATATATATATATATATATATATATATCCATGTATGACTTCAATTACCACTCTTTACCTATTAAATCAAGCCTCCTTAAATCTCTTCTTCATTCTTTTCCATAACTCTCAAATCAATTATGCTTTCCGCTATCCCTTGTTGATAATCCTATGGTTGATTATCTAAGGAAGACTCTTGATTTAATTTATCCACCTTCTCATATCTTCATATATGGGATAGGTTATTTAAAATGATTCGGGGTTACTCATTAACGATTTATCTCGCGGTTTCTTCTATTCTTTAATTATTTTAAAATCGCAAAAAATTTACCCCCACTTTTAGGGTGTCTCAACCTGGTATTAGAGCATTGTTTGCTCTTTAATAGAGACTTAGTAGATGTTATGGTAACAATTCTTGCTTATTATCAAATTGTTTGAGTTGTATTTGATTGAGTTAGGGACTTCCTAATTAGATTGTGACTGTTTGGCGTTGAATTTAGATTGGTCTGCTTGTTGTTTGAGTCCGGTCAAGATTCCTTACACTATTTACCTTCAAGGATGAATATGTTGTGGTTATGCAGTGAGATTAATATAACTATTGCGATATGATGCATGATGGACCAATTGGCGTTGAAACCTCTATATATATGTATATAGATCGAAGGTTGATTGTTTGGTCTAGTTTACTCATGTGTGAGCCATTTCTTAATATATAGGCATGAAACATGGCTGGTAGGCATAATCATGAAGTGGCTGCTATGGCATCTGCTTTCAATCATTTTACGAATCTCTTAGAAAGACAAGGCTAACAAAATGTACGACAAGGTGTCTAAGGTCTTGATCGATTTCTCAAGAGGAACTCTTCTGAGTTCCATGGAGGGTATAAACCTGAGGATGCGTATGTATGGATCAATGATCTTGAGAGGATCTTTGCGAGCTTTGAATGTTCTGAGGCTCAGAAGGTTGAGTTTGCGGTCTTTATGGTCTGTGATGAAGCTGAATCATGGTGGCGTCTTACTAGGGGACACATGTTGTCGTGGGAAACTTCAAGGTTGAATTCTTGAAGAAATATTTTCTGGAAAGCTATAAAAGTAAGAAAGAGCTTGAGTTCATGGAGCTTAATGTTAGTCCTCAAATTTTCAATAAAAGCTTAAATAAAAATTTCATAAAAATCATAAAAATTAGTTTAATTTGTTAGAAAATTAGGATTTAAATTCAATAAATGAGTGTTGTTGGAAATAATCTGCCCTTGATCAATTTTCTCTAGTTTTGCAGTGAAAAAGTTAAGAAATCAAGAGAAAATTACACTGGAGAATCTGACGCGTAGCCTCACCCCACGCGTAGCATCAACTGCTATTTTTGAGTCTGACGCTACGCATCACAGCCACGCGTAGCGTCAGTGCTGCGTGAACAACCACTCCACTTTGGCCAACCACTCCACTTGGACTCAATAATGGGCACCCCACTCAGCCCAAGGGCCACCCCAATCAGCATAAATGGCCAAAAACTCGTGGAAACATGTCCAAGTGGCCAGGCATGATCAAGATTAATTATTGAAAGTGGCCATTATCAAGTGTTTAATGGAGGCTGAGTCAGGGGTCTGACGCGTAGCGTCACAGGGACGCGTAGCGTCAGCACCCTTGCTCAGCCCTATAAATAGGGCCATCCAACACCATTCATAGCATCCCATTCCATACACTTCTCTTCTCTTCTCTCTTGTACTCGACTCTGAGTACTTTCTTTTGTGAGTTGTAGTTCTAGAATAGTTTTCTAGATACTTGAGTGTGTTTCGGTGTATTGTGATCGTTGTATCGTGAAGTTTCCATCGTCTTCTTCGTAATGTCAAACTCTGTAAGTGTTGTTTTTACTTTTACCATGTGTAACTAATTTGTTTATGTTGGAATTGGTGAACTAATCTATTGAGTATAATGTTGTGAATTCGACCTCTGCATGTTTATGATTCAAGTCCATGTTAGTATTTCAACCTTTTATTAATATGAACGTCAAACGGGAGAATGATTTTCATGTGTATCGAAACTGGTTTTATTAGTATAAATGTCAAACGAGAGAATGATTATTTATGCCGTATTGAAACTTGTTTTGACGAAAGTAAAAAGTTGGAATACCCTTGGTATCTCAATTCTATAGGGGTTGTTAACCATTGTTGCCATAAGGCCAGGTCTTAATGCAAGTTTTTACTGAGAAAGCTCACGAGGGATCGGACTTTACGGTGAATTCTTAGAATTTATATCACGAGGGATCGGTTATAATGATTTTAAGCTGCAATGACATGAAACTTGATGATTAAATATGCATGTCTTGAGTTCCTCATTGTTATTCTAGATTAGGGATCCAATTTCCAACATAATTTGTTTATCTGTGTTTATCTCAAGTATCTTACCTATTCTAGATTGCAACTCAACTTTTTAGATAGATTTTATTTTCTTCTTATCTCATGAATCACTCAACCATGCTATCTTGTAAATATTGTATAAACTGTATATAAACCATTCTTTTGTTTATAATTTCCTTCACATTTACCATAGTAAGAAGAAAATTACTGTTGTTATTGGACTTTCAATCCCAGTGGAACGATATCTAAATTTCGAAAACTACAAACGATTGGTGCGCTTGCCAATTGACAAATAGAAGAAAATTACTGTTGTTATTGGACTTTCAATCCCAGTGGAACGATATCTAAATTTCGAAAACTACAAACGATTGGTGCGCTTGCCAATTGAAAAAAAGTCCGGCGGTGGGAAAGAACCGCTGAGTCGCCGTCGGGCCCAACAAGTTTTCTGGCGCCGTCGCCGGGGATTGAATTGTTTCAGTAAAACAGTAAAATTTTAATTACCGTGGTAAATATTTTTTTTTTACCTTAGATAATTTTTTATTTATTTTGTATCATTGTTACACTAACTTTCTTTGTCTAGTTTGTGTATGCAAACTCGATCTACCGCAGGTAAAATTTATTTTGATCCTGAGATAGAAAAGTTTGTAAAGAAAATCAAGTCTTTGAAATCAAAAACACAAACTAATTCTTCTTCTACTTCAAAAATTTTTGAAAATTCAAATATGGCTGCTGAAAGGAGAACATTGGGACAGTTTGCTGCTATAAATGGTCCACCCCGAGTTTCGGGAATGTTTCAAGGACCAGTTTTACCAGTGGAAATTAAACCTGCCACTTTAAACATAATTCAAAACAACCAATTTGCTGGTTTAAATCATGAAGAACCATATGAACATTTAACTGTTTTTATGAGTTATGCAGCACAATTGGTTTTGAACCCAATCAAGAAGAGTCTGTTTACATGAGACTCTTTCCTTTTTCATTGATTGGGAAAGCAAAAGAATGGTTTAAATCTTGTCCACCGGGTAGTTTTGCAAACTGGTCCGATGTTGAAAGAAAATTTTTGGAAAGATTTTATTCTCCTTCAAAATATTTTGAAGCAATGACAGCCATACACTCTTTTTCTCAAAATAATGATGAATCATTAGGAGAGACATGGGAACGATTCAAGGCACTCTTGAGAAAATGCCCAAACCACAATTTGAATGATGCCGAAAAGGTAAGAATCGTTTACCATGGTTTATTGCCTCAGTTCAAGATGATGTTAGATGCTTGTGCAGGTGGTTCTTTAATGAACAAGACCGTGGAGGAAGCTATTGGAATATTGGAATCAATGTCCATTAGTGACCATCAAGCTAAACCAGAAAGAGGTAATAAACAAGGTATAGTTGAACAAGGAGTAAAAGATACAGTGTTAATTCAACAAAAATTGTTGATGCAACAAATTGAGGCCATGAGTAAACAACTTGGAAAATTGCAAGTTACCCATATACCACCACAACTCCCTGCTCAATTAAAACAATGTGAGTATTGTATGGGCGAACAACCATGTGGTTACTGTGGAAATGAGCAAGAACAAGTTAATTCCTTGATTCATCAGAGATTACCCATAGGTAATTCCCTAAATCCTCTTGTAAATTCTTTTTCTAACAATTACTTACAGGAAAGGCAAAACTATGGCTGGAAACAAAATGCTAGACCCTTCAACAATCAAGGAGATTACAATGCTAGGTTGACAAAGGCTGAAGAAAGTATTCAACAACTGATGCAATACATGGAGACAATTAATGTCGCACGTAAAGCATCAGATCAACAGTTAAGCCAGCTAGTAAAAGAAGTAGCCGACATCAAAGAATTCAAAGCGAAAGAACAATGTAAGGCTATTTTTACAAGAAGTGGTAAGGCCGTAGGTATGAATCAAGAAAAAGAAAAAGAAGAAGAGAATGAAAAAGAAAAAGAGAAAGAAAAGGAAGAAGAAAAAGAGAGTGAAGAAAAGAAAGAAAAAAATCAAAAAAATAAAAAAAATCAGTATCTTGGACAGACACCCCCTGTCCAAGATTTACCATATCCTCATCCACCATCAAGAAAAGATAAAGAGAAGGAATACAAAAGATTCCTTGAAATCTTTAAGCAGTTACACATAAACATTCCTTTTTCTAAGGCATTAGAACAAATGCCTACATATGCTAAATTTATGAAAGAACTGCTTACAAAGAAAAGGAAGTATGATGAAGAGATTGTAGAACTTGAAGCAAGCTGCAGCGCTATTCTACAATACAAGATGCCAGAAAAATCCAAAGATCCTGGTAAATTCACTATTCCTGTCTCTATTGGGGGAGTAAATATCGGTAAAGCTTTATTAGATTTAGGGGCTAGCATCAATCTAATGCCCCTAAGTATGATGAAGCGTATCGGTGATCTTGATCCACAGCAGACAAAGATGACTCTGCAATTAGCTGATAAATCCATCAAGAGACCTTATGGGATTGTAGAAGATGTGCTTGTAAAGGTTGACAAGTTCTACTTTCCTGTGGATTTTGTGATCCTAGACATGGAAGAGGATGCTGATGTTCCTCTAATTCTTGGAAGACCATTCATGAAAACTGCTCGAGTACTAATTGATGTGGACAATGGGAAGTTAGCAGTAAGAGTGCATGATGAGGAAGTAAATTTTGATGTCTTCAAGGCAATGAAATATCACAACCCAAAGCAAGATTGTTTCAAAGTGGACGTCCTTGATGAAACTTATCTCTCCTTATCAAAAGGTATAATTATTTCTGACCCATTAAATAAGTTATTGACTAACTCAGTTGAATTTTTGGATGAAGAAGAGGAAAAACAGATTGAAAGATATCTTGAAGAATTTGATCGCGGGAAAGAAATTTCCTTTGAATCAAGAAAGATTGAAGAAATTCAAGAATCACCTACTGAAGAGATCCATAAACCTGAATTAAAAGTGTTGCCTTCCAATCTGAAATACATCTTTTTGAAAGAAGGTAATTTGAAACCAGTTATTATTAGTAATTTGTTGAGTGAAACAGAGGAAGAAAAACTGGTGGAAGTATTAAAGAGCAATCAAGAAGCAATTGGGTGGACGCTTGAGGATTTGAAAGGTATCAGTCCATCATACTGCATGCACAAAATTTTGTTGGAAGATAATTTCAAACCTATTGCTCAACCTCAAAGACGCCTCAATCCAACTTTGAAAGAGGTAACCAAAAAGGAGGTTTTGAAATTGTTGAAAGCAGGTATTATCTATCCAATTTCTGATAGCACATGGGTAAGTCCTGTTCAAGTTGTTCCAAAAAAAGGTGGTATGACAGTAATTGTTAATGAAAAAAATGAACTAATTCCTACAAGAACTGTCACCAGTTGGAGAATGTGTATTGATTATAGAAAATTAAATCAAGCAACAAGAAAAGATCATTTTCCATTACCTTTTATGGATCAAATGCTTGAAAGACTATCTAGACAAGAATATTACTGCTTTCTTGATGGTTATTCTGGATATAATCAAATTGCTGTTGACCCTCTTGATCAGGAAAAAACTGCCTTTACATGTCCTTTTGGCATATTCGCTTACAGAAAAATGCCATTTGGATTATGTAATGCACCTGCTACTTTTCAAAGATGTATGTTTGCTATTTTTGCAGATTTAATTGAAAAGAGCATTGAAATTTTCATGGATGACTTCTCAGTCTTTGGAAATTCATTTGAAACATGTCTATCCAACCTGGACACCGTACTGAAGCGGTGTATTGAGACAAATTTAGTGCTTAATTGGGAGAAATGTCACTTCATGGTGAAAGAAGGAATTGTACTTGGTCATAAAATTTCTTCTAGAGGCATTGAAGTTGACCAAGCCAAAATAGAGGTAATTTCTAAACTCCCTCCTCCTGTAAATATAAAAGGTATTAGAAGTTTTTTAGGACATGCTGGATTTTATAGAAAGTTTATTCAAGATTTTTCAAAAATTGCAAAACCCTTATCAAACCTTCTAAATAAAGATGTTGAATTTAAATTTGATGAAGCATGTCTTAAAGCTTTTAATTCCTTGAAAGAAAAATTGGTTACTGCTCCTGTAATTGTTGCTCCTAATTGGAATCTACCCTTTGAACTTATGTGTGATGCAAGTGATTATGCTGTTGGAGCAGTTTTAGGTCAAAGATACGAGAAAGTTTTTAAAGTCATACATTATGCTAGTAAAGTCTTGAATGAAAATCAAATAAATTATGCAACTACTGAAAAAGAATTACTAGCCATAGTGTATGCTTTAGAAAAATTTCGATCTTACTTGATTGGCTCAAAAATAATCATTTTTACTGATCATGCTGCAATCAAGTATCTTTTAACTAAACCTGATTCAAAACCTCGGTTGATCAGATGGATTTTGCTCCTTCAAGAATATGATCTTGAAATCAAAGATAAAAAGGGTAGTCAAAATATGGTAGCTGACCATCTTTCTAGATTAGTGAATAATGAGGTTACTGTTAAAGAAAGAGAAATTTTGGAAGAATTCCCAGATGAAAAACTTTTCAAAATAACACAACGGCCATGGTTTGCTGACATGGCCAATTTCAAAGCAGCAGGAGTTCTTCCAAATGATTTGACTTGGCAACAAAGAAAAATTTTTTTTAGAGATGCTAGATATTTTGTTTGGGATGACCCTCATTTATTCAAAATTGGAGTGGATAATTTGTTACGACGTTGTGTGCCTGACTGGGAAGTAAAAGATGTGTTGTGGCATTGTCATAAATCACCATACGGAGGACATTTTAATGATGAAAGAACATCTGCAAAAGTTCTCCAATCAGGTTTGTACTGGCCCTCTCTTTTTAAAGATGCTCACTTATTTGTTCAATCTTGTGATAACTGCCAAAGAACAGGTAATGTTGGAAGAAGGCAAGAAATGCCTCTTACAAATATACAAGAAGTTGAGGTATTTGATTGTTGGGGAATTGACTTCATGGGACCTTTTCCTAACTCATACTCAAATCAATACATTCTTTTGGCAGTAGATTATGTTTCAAAGTGGGTGGAAGCAATATCTACTCCCAATGCTGATACTAAAACTGTTGTGATTTCTTGAAGAAAAATATTTTTTGCAGATTTGGGACACCAAGAACTTTAATCAGTGATGGTGGTTCACACTTTTGCAATAAAGTTCTTCAGAAAGTATTACAACATTATGGAGTAAAGCATAAGGTAGCCACAGCATATCATCCACAAACCAATGGGCAAGCAGAGATTTCAAATCGGGAAGTGAAAAGGATTCTGGAAAAAACTGTATCATCTTCTAGAAAGGATTGGTCACAAAAACTTGATGATGCACTCTGGGCATACAGAACTGCATTTAAAACACCAATTGGTCTTTCTCCTTTTCAGATGGTTTATGGAAAATCATGTCACCTTCCAGTTGAATTGGAGCATAAAGCATATTGGGCTTTAAAATTTCTCAATTTTGATCAAAATGCAGCAGCAGATAAAAGAAAGCTACAGCTTCTTGAGTTAGAAGAAATGAGGAACAATGCCTATGAATCATCCAGATGCTACAAAAGTAAGGTGAAAGCTTACCATGATAAAAAGTTAAAGAAAAGACACTTCACACCAGGTCAGCAAGTTTTATTGTTCAATTCAAGATTAAAATTGTTTCCTGGAAAATTGAAATCAAAATGGTCAGGCCCGTTTTTGATTAAAGAAGTCAAACCATATGGAGCAGTGGAAATTGAAGATCCAACTTCCAAAAGAAGTTGGATGGTAAATGGCCAAAGGTTGAAACTATATTTGGGTGGTGAAATTAACAAAATTACCACCAGTTATCTTTTAACTGACCCTTGAAATGCAGGAATGTCTGGCTGGAGACATTAAATCTAACGCTCAATGGGAGGCAACCCATTCTTTTCTTGTTTTTATTTGATTTAAAAAAAAAAATTTGTTAGTAAGTTAGTTTATACACTTAGAGTTTTTACACAATAAAACCAATTTTGTTAAAATCAATTTTTGATTCTTTATAACTTAGGAATTTTGATAAATTTAATTACAATAAGTTTATTAACCATCAAGCAAATTTCAATAACCCGGTGAGTTGAGAGATCTTTTTAAACACTTGAGGGTTTAATCGACATATTTTCAATTCGAATTGATTTTGCTTTAATCTGTGATTTGTGTTGTTGTACAGAGAATTCGGGAAAATGATCAAGGCACATTTATTGGTGAAACGAAACCTTGGGCCAAACAGCTTACCTTGGTAAAAAGTCTTTTATCCCTTGCAAGCCAATTTGAGCCTAAAATAAAATTCTTTGGTACCTTTAAAACCTAAATTTGTTTTTACCATTCCCTATACTTGATTGATTAAAAGAGCAGTTGAAATAAATGAAAAATATTTTGAGTGTTCTTACAAAAATGGGGAGTGAAAATGAGCAACTTGATTCTTTTCAAAAAAATAGAATATGGAAAAGAAAAGTCAAAAATAGTGAAAAGAATCAAGTTGGGGGTATTTATTTTTCATCAATAAAAATAAATGAGAGTTTGGATCAAGAGAAAAGCCTAAAAATTATGAAAATGCTCTTTTATGATTTCAGGTTTTTGAAATCCAAGAAAAACCATTGATTCTTGTAAACCAAGCCTCATTACAACCCGTGAAAAGACCTTGTGATTTTTGAATTAGCTCTGTATAAATAACCATTGATTAGATGACAAACAAAGTTAAATTCGTTTGATTTTATGATTGATTGAGAGAAACAGGTTACCAATTGCATAGAGATAAACACTTGTGAGGTAAGCCTGAAATTTTGCTTGGTTGTTAATAGAATATTGTAAACAATTTTATCATTAAATCTTTGTTATATTTGATATCAGTTTTTGATTATTACAAAATAGTTGAAATTATGTAATTATTTTTTGTGGTAAATTTTCGGACTAACTTAAAAATTTGATTTCAAATTTTTATTTTCTTATTTTTCTCTCTTGCTCGAGGACGAGCAATGTCTCAAGTTGGGGGTATTTGTTAGTCCTCAAATTTTCAATAAAAGCTTAAATAAAAATTTCATAAAAATCATAAAAATTAGTTTAATTTGTTAGAAAATTAGGATTTAAATTCAATAAATGAGTGTTGTTGGAAATAATCTGCCCTTGATCAATTTTCTCTAGTTTTGCAGTGAAAAAGTTAAGAAATCAAGAGAAAATTACACTGGAGAATCTGACGCGTAGCCTCACCCCACGCGTAGCATCAACTGCTATTTTTGAGTCTGACGCTATGCATCACAGCCACGTGTAGCGTCAGTGCTGCGTGAACAACCACTCCACTTTGGCCAACCACTCCACTTGGACTCAATAATGGGCACCCCACTCAGCCCAAGGGCCACCCCAATCAGCATAAATGGCCAAAAACTCGTGGAAACATGTCCAAGTGGCCAGGCATGATCAAGATTAATTATTGAAAGTGGCCATTATCAAGTGTTTAATGGAGGCTGAGTCAGGGGTCTGACGCGTAGCGTCACAGGGACGCGTAGCGTCAGCACCCTTGCTCAGCCCTATAAATAGGGCCATCCAACACCATTCATAGCATCCCATTCCATACACTTCTCTTCTCTTCTCTCTTGTACTCGACTCTGAGTACTTTCTTTTGTGAGTTGTAGTTCTAGAATAGTTTTCTAGATACTTGAGTGTGTTTCGGTGTATTGTGATCGTTGTATCGTGAAGTTTCTATCGTCTTCTTCGTAATGTCAAACTCTGTAAGTGTTGTTTTTACTTTTACCATGTGTAACTAATTTGTTTATGTTGGAATTGGTGAACTAATCTATTGAGTATAATGTTGTGAATTCGACCTCTGCATGTTTATGATTCAAGTCCATGTTAGTATTTCAACCTTTTATTAATATGAACGTCAAACGGGAGAATGATTTTCATGTGTATCGAAACTGGTTTTATTAGTATAAATGTCAAACGGGAGAATGATTATTTATGCCGTATTGAAACTTGTTTTGACGAAAGTAAAAAGTTGGAATACCCTTGGTATCTCAATTCTATAGGGGTTGTTAACCATTGTTACCATAAGGCCAGGTCTTAATGCAAGTTTTTACTGAGAAAGCTCACGAGGGATCGGACTTTACGGTGAATTCTTAGAATTTATATCACGAGGGATCGGTTATAATGATTTTAAGCTGCAATGACATGAAACTTGATGATTAAATATGCATGTCTTGAGTTCCTCATTGTTATTCTAGATTAGGGATCCAATTTCCAACATAATTTGTTTATCTGTGTTTATCTCAAGTATCTTACCTATTCTAGATTGCAACTCAACTTTTTAGATAGATTTTATTTTCTTCTTATCTCATGAATCACTCAACCATGCTATCTTGTAAATATTGTATAAACTGTATATAAATCATTCTTTTGTTTATAATTTCCTTCATATTTACCATAGTAAGTAGACAATTACTGTTGTTATTGGACTTTCAATCTCAGTGGAACGATATCTAAATTTTGAAAACTACAAACGAATTGGTGCGCTTGCCAATTGACAAAAAGTCCGGCGGTGGGAAAGAACCGCTGAGTCGCCGTCGGGCCCAACACTTAAGCAAGGTGATATGACTGTGGAAGAGTATGCCTCCAAGTTTGAAGAGCTTTATGCATTCTATCTTCCTTATCAACAAGAGGGTATTGAGGCTTCAAAGTGTGTAAAGTTTGAGAATGGTTTGAGGTTCGAGATCAAGCGGGTCATTCAGCATCAAGAGATTAGAAGCTTTCCGACGTTTATGAACAAGTGTCGTATTTATGAAGAGGATGATGTGACTCCTTTGAGTCAAGGCAAGCATGAGCCCAAATTGAAGGGTCAATTTTCTGGTTTCAAGAGGCATGGCCAATTCAAGGAGAAGAAATTCTTTCGTGGTGGATCCTCCAATGCAAGAGGACGTGGTGCTTTTAGAGATGGTAATGGAAATGGTAACCAAGGTCATGGCAATGTTCAAGGCCTAACTTGCTTCAAATATGGTGCCAACCATTTGGCACGTGATTGCCTAAGAGATGATGTGGTGTGCTACCAATGCAACCAACTCGAGCATATTCACCCTAATTGCCCGTTGAACACAAGAAATGCTAATGTAGATACTCCTATTCGCATGAATCATGATGCTAACCGTGGAGGCCATGGTGGTTTCAGAGGCCGTGGTCGTGGAAACGGTAATGGTTATAATGGTGACCGTAATGGTGGCCGTGGTGGAAACCATAGTGGTGGAAGAAATGGGAATGGTCGAGGCAATGGCCATGGTGGAAGATATGGAAATCGTAATGGTGGTGATTAGCCACAAGCTGCTAGAAGAGTCTTTGCCATTACCTGTGAAGAAACTGCACAAGCGGAAGATCTTGTCCAAAGTAAGTGTGAAATTCTCGGCACTTCTGTATGTTTTATTTTTGATTCAGGTGCTACTCACTCCTTTGTTTCCGAGGATTGTGTTAGGCGTTAGAAAATGCCTATTTGTATGATGAGAGGTTCTATAATGGTGACTGATAAGTCTTGAAAAGACTTAATTATTCCACTGTTTATTTAACATAATTTACTAAGTATTGTCTAGTCTTGATATTATTATTTAATAATTTGTTAATAATTCATGTTTTAGTTATTTATTTCAAAAGTATGCTATTTATGTAAGAAACCGATTGAAAATATTAATTAGATAAGGAATTTTGAAGTATTTACAAATTTACTAAGCAGCCAGCGTATAAATGCTAGGCAATTAGCTGTCTAATGGTGCAGGAACAGGGCGTACTTGAGAAAAGAAGACAAATCCGAGTGAAAATTACAAAAGCCGAGCGAGATTTGGAAAATCCGAGTGAAACTCCTCAATTCCGACTGAAAAGAGTCCAAAGACCGACTGGGTGAGACTTCAAAGACACTGACTCCAAAAGAGAACAAGGACTCGGAATATTGCATGAAGAACCCGAGTGCCAATTGCAGAATACCGATTGAATAATTAATCCGCTTAAGCGAGAGTTAAATTCGCTCAAGCGAAGGTCCAAGTTCGCTCAAGAAAAGCAAGACTACGCTCAAGCGTGACCCCAAAACATCACCTTTCACCCAAGCTTCGCCATAACGCTTAAGCGACCAAGTAACACTGTAGTACAATTCCCGAACTCGCCCAAGCGAGAGTTTAATCCGCTCAAGCGAAAACTCAGCAGCTGAAGCATAAAGGCAGTAATTTAAACACTGTTCCCTCCCTCCAACAACACACTTGGTGCAGTACTGTTCCGCTTCCAGTGCCTTTCTCTCTACTACTGCAACCTTAAGTAACTTAAGAAGTAAGCTGTCAATTAGCTGGTGCTGAGCTATACATTAGCTAATGATGAACTGGAATCTGCTACGAGCTGAGCTGTGATTAGTTAATTATTCTATAATTATTCAGTTAGTTAGTTTAGTTTAATTAAGAACTCAGTTTTCAGATATTAGCTAAGTTAGTTAGTTTAGTTAGATGCCTATATATATTCATGTACATACTCTGTAAAAAAAAGAGAGAACAGAACAGCGTACAACATAATACACTTCATTTTCCATTTCCAATCTCTCACTACATTTTCATCTCTCTAAACTCTCCCATCCATGTCTCTCTGTATTCCTTCGATGAATCCAACGTCGATGGAGTTCTAATCCCCTAAGGTTGGGATTGTGAAGGTGAGCAATGGAGTCTTGAAGCTGTGAGCAAGTAGATCGATTTCTAAGATCCTGAGGCAAACAAGCTGAGGAGTGGAGCAGAATCGCTGGATTGATAAATCCAAAACCGATGAAGAACTTCGCCAGTGAGGAATCATGGTTGAAGCTTAGGTAACTTCCAGCTTTCTAACTAGTTCAGGCCTAATCAATTTAGGTGAATAGTTAGAGTTCAACCTCCAATTTCGCATTAGATTCTTAGGTTAATCGAGCACTTAAGGAATTAAGGTTCATTGCTTAAGGATTAGTGTTTTTCACCTAAGGAATTAGGGAATAACCGCAAGCGGATTGTCCTCTAGATTGTGAAGTTCGATTATACTTAATTGCATGTTTCTTGAGGAAATTGTGAGCCGAAGCAATCCTGACCTGTTTTCTATTAATTACTTTCCACATTTCACTTTAACTCTGTTTCTGAAAATACAAAAACAACTATAAAACACTAAAACCATAAAAAACGAATGAACTTCATGTATTGTCTGTTGGTTTAGCTTGTACTAGTCCTAGATTGAGGTACTTACCACAATCCCTGTGGGACGATCAAATACACTACAATTTTAACGACTGGTGCGCTTGCCAAAGTGTAAATCCGAGAGTCACATTTTATTTTACTAAGAATTTTTGCACCAAATTAATGGCTCAGGATTTCAGCATCAAGTTAATCGCGCCGTTGCCGGGGATTGTTGAGTAATATCAACAATCCTTGGACCGGTACTAGACTGAACCATTTTTGTTAGTTTCTGTACATGATTGTTAGTTGTTAGTAAATTTCGTTGTAAGAGTAGGATTTGTTAAATCTTGCTTGTATTGTTGTTCATAGTTACTACTGTTTCGATTTTAGTTGTTTAGTTGTTGGTACTAACCGTTACAGTAGCTTTGTTTGTAGTTAGATGTTGCATTTATGTTTTTCCTAGTTCCTTCGGAAAGTGAAAAGTTGCAGGTGATGAATCTTGATGACACCTTAGCTGAGTTTCTTCAATATTCACAAACGTTATGCATGAACCATGAAGAGGAGGTACAACCAATTGAGGAGGAGCCATCAGAGTTAGAAAGGAGTTTAATTCAATTCATAAAAGTCACTCAAACCGGCCTTTAAAATTTTGATAATTCAATCATGAATATTCAAAAGCAAGTGGATTTTATTGCAAAGCAGTTAGCCGAAGAGCAAAGCAATACAAAGGTTGTACGAAGAAAAGACCAATATGAAGAGCCATGGGATGATGATGTTGGTCTAGTTGAAGAAATTAAGTTTGGGGAAGAAGAAGACCAGCTAGAAAACATTGAAATGGATGAACCTGAACTTGAAACAAAAGAAGAAGAAGAAAATAAGGAAGTTCAGGGATATTTGATGGAAGAAGAGTCAATTGAAGAATGTGAAGAAGAAAGTGATATGGATTATACTTCAGAAGTGGAAGATGATAGTATATCTAGTGAAGCATTCTTTGATGATTGGAATGAAAAAGATTGGTCTAAAGAAGAACAAGAGCAAGAGTTGTCATTGAATAATTTCTTTGATGGTGCAAGTGTTGTAGGAGTGCAAATTGAACAAATGACAACAGAAGCCATTGAGGAACCTGAAAATCATTTAGACACTATTATTGAGCAAGAAGTGATAGAAAAGGTTGAGATCTCAGCAAAGATGGAAACCATATCTTGGCAACATAATAATGATACTGAATTTTTGTTGGAGCCAAGTGTGAACACAGAGAAAGAAGTAGAAGTTCATGCACAAGAAGAGTTAACATGTGTAGATGTTGAGAATATAAAAGAAGAAGAAGAAATTCAGCCATGTTATGAGGAGCGTTTGCTAGTGATGACTACTGCAGCTATGGAATTCAAAAAGAAATGTGAATCATCAAGTCAAGAAGAACATTGCTTGTGGCATAAAAAGAGGAAGACTAACAAAAAACAGAAAAAGAAAAAGAGTGAAGAAAAGAAAAAGAAGAAAAAGCAGAAAGGTTGGAAAAGAAAAGATTGGAGGAAAGTTATGTTGAACATTAGCTTCAAACATAACAAGGAAAAACAAGGAGTAAAAAGACCAAGAGTGTATGGACATAAGAAATGGGATCCTGGAGGATGATCTTGTGTTGGTTTTTCATGTACATAAATAAAATAGTGAGAGACTGAACAACATGAAGAAAATAGAATCAGATTCCCTCCACGCTTGAGCAAGAGGAAGTTGACGCTTAAGCGTGATCTAAGCGTGACCTTGTATAAGTCTTTTCGCTTGAGCGTGTCTTCTTTTCGCTTGAGCGAGATCGAGACCTGTTTCCCCTTCCACTTTGAGCGTGAGCTCTTTTGCCTCTCAATAAACTGCTCGCTTGAGCGTCATTCCACACGCTCAAAGCGTGACAGTGATGCATGGCTTTTTCTGCACCTCCTCTTGAGCGCTTCAAGCTCACGCTTGAGCGCAATCGGGCCTGAGGATGTGCTGTGTATTTTTCCCGCTTAAGCGAAAGCTTAATGAGCCTGAGCGAGATTGACATGATCGGGCCACTGATACCCACTAATACCTTTTTCGATTGGAAACTTCTCAAGGGGACTTTAATAAATGGTTTCTGATTGTTGATGTAATAAACGGGTCAGATGATGAAGGGTGACTTATTTCAGTCAGCCTTTTTTCACTCGGATCCCTTATTCCTCACTCCTCACTCAGTTTCTTTCATTTATGTGTCACTCGACCTTCTTTTCATATATTCTGTTGTCCACTCTCACCCGTCACTCATTCCCATACTTTATCTCTTCCTCTCAGTCGTTGATTCATTCATTCGTGCTTTCACTCCACTTGAGTTCTTCCTCGGTTTCATCACCCGATCTCTCTGCATGTGTTGGTTGTTCATCCAGCCTTTCATTCACTCATTCTTTCGTCTACTCATTTTGTCACTCAATCGTCTTCTTCTTCATCCATTCGGTATTCCGATTCACTCGGACCCCTATGCAGTCATTCTTGTATTCACTCGTTTTTCTCACTCAGTCGCTCCATATCATTCTGACTTTCGTTGTTCACCTCATTTTTCACTCGTTTTTCATCCACTCGGTCTTCATTCATTCGGTCATTCTATTTCACTCATTCTTCATTCACTCCGTCAATCTTCCACTCGTCTTTCATTTATTTGGTCACTTTCACTTATCTACTCGTATCTCCATCTTGGTCTCTTTCACTTCTGTCACTCGATTTTTCATTCACTCAGTTCCTCATTCACTAGGTTTCTCGCTAGATCACTCGGTTTCTTCCACTCGTTCATCTCCGTCATCCGATCGGTATATCCTTCACTCATCTCCTTCACTCGGAATATTCTCATTCGTTCTCCCATTCATTCTTCCATCCACTGGTTTTTTTTTCATCCACCCTCAATCTACTCGTTTACTCTTCCACTCGGTCACTCTCTTGTCTGTTCGTCACCCGTCATTTAGTCTTTCATTACCGCACTCTATCTTTTTCGTTCTTCCACTTGTCGTTTTATTCACTCAGCTTTGCTCTCATTTTTCCGTTCGTCTTTTATTCATCGGTTCAGTCATTTCCTAATTTATTCTTTCAATTACTTGATTTTCTCAACCACCCTCAATCCACTCGTTCCTAAATTCACTCGGGTACCATTCCACTTCTTGTTTCATTTCTTCAGCTTTACTTTTAGTTTTTCGTTCATTTGTTGTTCATCAGTATTTCCATTTACGCATTCCTTCTCCGCAATTATTGTTTGTTTACTTTTCCAACTCGTTCTTCATTTCTCAGATTTTTATCACTCGGTACCTTTCTCCATTCTCACTCGGTTATCATCGTTTCACCCTTTTCACTCTTTTCGCTCATTATTCATTTACTCGGTATTCCTTCATTCGTTCATACTTCTATTCGTTTCTTTTATTATTCGCTTCTTGATTCACTCGTCTTTCATTACAATGGTTCACTCGTTTCTCATACGCTCTATTTCATTTATTTAAAGTTTTCATTTGCCCATTTTGTCTTATCGTCTGTTCATTTATTCATCTTCCATTCTCCTATGTCCATTTGGCATCACATTGGTATCATCCCACTCTTACTCGATCTTCTACCCCTCTAGTAATTGAGTATTCTAAAAAAAAAAATCTAATATATATATATAATAAATAAATAAATAATAAACAACATAATAATAATAGTAGTAATACATATAATAAAGTAATAATTAAAGCTGAACACATTTACGCGTTTCTTGAAAATTAAAGTCAACAATATAAAAGAGAAACCCTTTCAGCTTCCAACCCTCAGTACCTATGCTGAACTTGGGCTGAAGACGAAAAGACATTTTCTGGTTTCTAAGAAAGGTATCACCTTTCCACTTCTTTCACTGATTTCGTGCATTTGTAAGTTCATGTTTATTATCTTCTTGTTCATTGTTATTGTTTTCCGCTATTCACAAGCCATGCGTCTTATAGTTTTTGGTTGCTGTTGGATTGCTGTTCTTATTTTTTTGTTTACTTAGGTTGGTTATCATCATTATTTTAACATTAATCATGAAAAGAAGATCACAAAGACTTCTGCAGAAACCTAGACCAAATTTTGCAGAAGGAAGTGTGCGAAGGAAACAAATAGATAACGAAAGAGAAGTGGCAACCATCACTATATCTGATTCGTCTGTACATGTACCTAGTCGAAGTCAGGAGCAAAGGGATGTATCTCCTCTGGTTCAAAGGAATGTATCTCCTGCGAGTGAGGAAAATGAATCACCAGAGGTTGAAAGTGTTAAGGCTGTTGAAAACTGTGCTATGAAGTTTAAAGCCACAGAACCAGAACGTCCCAAGCAATCTGTAGGAGCTGGTTCTTCTTCTTCTTCTTCTGACATTCTTTTGGTGTTACAGGAATTACAGGTTGTGAAGAAGATGCAACTTGAAATTTATGATCGGGTTTTGAACCACGATCAGATGCTCAGGAAGATTGCCACGAAACTGAGGGTTGAACATTCAGCAGAAATGGGAGTCCCACTGGATAGAAATGCGTGGTTAGCTTCCATTGGATTCACGATTCCCTCCCAGCAGGACAAAGACGATGAAGATCAGAATGTTTAAGCAGTTGTTCCACGTTTTTTATGATGTTTCCTATGTAATTAATTTGATGTTATTGTAACTGCTTTCTGAACAGTGAACTGGTTTCTATTTTTATTATGTAATGAAAATTTTATTTTCTGTTAATTTGTTGTTTTATTCAGTTTTTTCATATGTATTGGTAAAATCCATGAGTCCGAATCCGATTACGCGTTTTCCATCCACAGCCACTCAGGTAAAAAGGGAAGTCTCTTTCCAACTTATTCTTTAATTAATATTCTTAATTATAAGTTGCAAAAGTATGCTTATTGTTTCTTTCACTCCGTCTTCATAATTTAAAAGTTGCTGATTCGTTAAGCTGTAGTTGGATAAATTAATTGATCGGTTTTTGCTTAACTCATGATCCCTGCCCATAACTATTCTTCATCATTACTTAAATTGTTTACTCGGCATGCTAGTTAGCAATCTGAATGTATGAATCTTACATTAAGTTTGGGGACATGACTGGCTGATTAACTATTATATATGAGCTTTTGAGCCTGTATTATTCTTTTCCGAGTGATTCTGCATGCTGGTTAGTGAGACAGAATTTGATTCAGTACTTACTAATTGATTGTATGCTAGCCAATCGGAAATGATGAAGGCCTTCTTTGATTATTTAGCCAGGGCCAAAAATTTGCCATCCTAATTTCATTAATCATCCTTTGACCCAATAATTATGTTTGAGCCTGAGACCTTTTCATTCGTTTTATACACCTAACGTTACAAGCCTAATTATCCAAGAAAAACCCGACTAGAGTACCCTGGATGTTCCACTGGTGAATTACTCGGTTTTTGCTTATTGCTAGGGACTAGCAATCTCTAAGTTTGGGGATGAAGAGTGTGCCTAACAGTAATTAAGGACACACTCTGACATTAATTATGGATAAATATGTAGAAAAATAAAAGGAAGAAAGGCAAAGCCGAGAGAAAAATGAACAAAGTTCAGAAAAGAAAAAGAGGTGCAAAGCACCACAAAAAAAAAATTCGATTGAAAAAGATGGAAAGAAAAGAAAGAAAAGGAAAGGAAAAGTCTGAAGGACTAAAAGAAAAAGAAGGTGCAAAACAGCACGAGTTATTAAGTAGCATTCAGTCAGAAAAATAAAGAGAGTTGTTAGTAGAGGCAATTAAGTTAGAATTGAGGCAAGGCATCAGTGGATACATCTTGTAACCTATCTATGACTCGGAAAAACAATAATTGAGCCTGTAGCTGAGCCCCATTATAAGCTTAAAAAGCCCTTACTGATCCGATTGAGTTGGCATATTTCATGATGTTTAGAACTGTTGCAAGCCTATATTGATCTAACTAGTATGCAGGTGATGAGTGCATTCGAGTCACCTTACACACCGAGAGAAGAGTTAAACACCGACCAGTGAGGAAAGCATCAGCAGCTTGTCTTCCAAAGGAGGTGTAAGTATTTATACTTTTAGAAATTGCGAAAAGAAAGCATGATCGGTATTCAATAATTATAGTATGAATTAAGTTAAGGAAAGGTTGATTGTGTTGATCAAAGGCTGTTAGTTAATAAGTCTGAATATTTGCTTGAGGACAAGCAAAGTTTTAAGTTTGGGGATGTGATAAGTCTTGAAAAGACTTAATTATTCCACTGTTTATTTAACATAATTTACTAAGTATTGTCTAGTCTTGATATTATTATTTAATAATTTGTTAATAATTCATGTTTTAGTTATTTATTTCAAAAGTATGCTATTTATGTAAGAAACCGATTGAAAATATTAATTAGATAAGGAATTTTGAAGTATTTACAAATTTACTAAGCAGCCAGCGTATAAATGCTAGGCAATTAGCTGTCTAATGGTGCAGGAACAGGGCGTACTTGAGAAAAGAAGACAAATCCGAGTGAAAATTACAAAAGCCGAGCGAGATTTGGAAAATCCGAGTGAAACTCCTCAATTCCGACTGAAAAGAGTCCAAAGACCGACTGGGTGAGACTTCAAAGACACTGACTCCAAAAGAGAACAAGGACTCGGAATATTGCATGAAGAACCCGAGCGCCAACTGCAGAATACCGATTGAATAATCAATCCGCTCAAGCGAGAGTTAAATTCACTCAAGCGAAGGTCCAAGTTCGCTCAAGAAAAGCAAGACTACGCTCAAGCGTGACCCCAAAACATCACCTTTCACCCAAGCTTCGCCATAACGCTTAAGCGACCAAGTAACACTGTAGTACAATTCCCGAACTCGCCCAAGCGAGAGTTTAATCCGCTCAAGCGAAAACTCAGCAGCTGAAGCATAAAGGCAGTAATTTAAACACTGTTCCCTCCCTCCAACAACACACTTGGTGCAGTACTGTTCCGCTTCCAGTGCCTTTCTCTCTACTACTGCAACCTTAAGTAACTTAAGAAGTAAGCTGTCAATTAGCTGGTGCTGAGCTATACATTAGCTAATGATGAACTGGAATCTGCTACGAGCTGAGCTGTGATTAGTTAATTATTCTGTAATTATTCAGTTAGTTAGTTTAGTTTAATTAAGAACTCAGTTTTCAGATATTAGCTAAGTTAGTTAGTTTAGTTAGATGCCTATATATATTCATGTACATACTCTGTAAAAAAAAGAGAGAACAGAACAGCGTACAACATAATACACTTCATTTTCCATTTCCAATCTCTCACTACATTTTCATCTCTCTAAACTCTCCCATCCATGTCTCTCTGTATTCCTTCGATGAATCCAACGTCGATGGAGTTCTAATCCCCTAAGGTTGGGATTGTGAAGGTGAGCAATGGAGTCTTGAAGCTGTGAGCAAGTAGATCAATTTCTAAGATCCTGAGGCGAACAAGCTGAGGAGTGGAGCAGAATCGCTGGATTGACAAATCCAGAACCGATGAAGAACTTCGCCAGTGAGGAATCATGGTTGAAGCTTAGGTAACTTCCAGCTTTCTAACTAGTTCAGGCCTAATCAATTTAGGTGAATAGTTAGAGTTCAACCTCCAATTTCGCATTAGATTCTTAGGTTAATCGAGCACTTAAGGAATTAAGGTTCATTGCTTAAGGATTAGTGTTTTTCACCTAAGGAATTAGGGAATAAGCGGATTGTCCTCTAGATTGTGAAGTTCGATTATACTTAATTGCATGTTTCTTGAGGAAATTGTGAGCCGAAGCAATCCTAACCTGTTTTCTATTAATTACTTTCCACATTTCACTTTAACTCTGTTTCTGAAAATACAAAAACAACTATAAAACACTAAAACCATAAAAACCGAATGAACTTCATGTATTGTCTGTTGGTTCAGCTTGTACTAGTCCTAGATTGAGGTACTTACCACAATCCCTGTGGGACGATCAAATACACTACAATTTTAACGACTGGTGCGCTTGCCAAAGTGTAAATCCGAGAGTCACATTTTATTTTACTAAGAATTTTTGCACCAAATTAATGGCTCAGGATTTCAGCATCAGTGACTACACCGACGAGTACTTATTTAAGGATAGTGACTCGATGTAAGAACATCAAGATGACTCTCAAGGGTAGAAAGTTTATTGTATCCCTCGTGTGCTTACCTATGAAAGACCTGGATATTATCCTAGGCATGGACTGGTTGTCTGCCAATAAAGTCTTAGTGGATTGTCATAACAAGGCAATAATTTTTTTGACTCCGAATGCGGAACGATTTAACCTACAAGGTATCTCTCAGCTTCTTATGATGTTCTGTATAGTTGATGGGAATGGTTCTTCCTAATCTTGTGAAATTCTCGTTGTTTCTGAATTTCCTGATGTTTTACCCGATGAAATTCCCGGATTGCTTCCTCCACGTGAAGTGGAATTTTCTATTGACCTTATTCCTGGCACTGAGCCTATGTCCTGAGCTCTTTATAGGATGTTTCCTATCGAGTTGTCTAAGTTGAAAAAGCAAGTTGAGGAGTTTCTCGAAAGAGAATTTATTCGCCCAAGTATATCTCCTTGGGGTGCTCCTGTGTTGTTGGTGAAGAAGAAAGATGGAAGCATGAGGTTGTGCATTGACTATCGCCAACTCAACAAGATGACTATTAAGAACAAATATCCCCTTCCTCGCATCGACGATCTTTTGGATCAATTGAGGGGTATAATTGTATTTTCTAAGATCGATTTGCATTCCAGATATCACCAAATTCAGGTGAAGACCGATGATATTCCAAAAACTGCCTTCCGAACGTGTTATGGCCACTACGAATATGTGGTGATGCCATTCGGTGTGACCAATGCCCCTGCAATTTTCATGGACTACATGAATAACATTTTCCATGAATTTCTTGATCAATTCATCATGGTTGTAACATCCCAGTTTTGAAGCTAAATGCCGAATGAAAAAATAAACCATCAAGACTCGATTTCAAATAGAAAACAACCGTTAATTGTATATAACTATCAAGTGGATTTAAGCCATTAAAATGATTAAAATGATTTGAGGAATTTAGCAGCCCAACTACCCTGAAAATTAGAAAACAATAAACTAATTAAAATATAAAGGATGGTGATGGCCAGGTGATGGGGCGGAGTGCGCGTGGCTGCTGGGCTCATGCTCTCCCACCCCACTCTTCTCTTCCTCGTGTGAATATATATATGAACGTAAGCCTATGGTCACAAACACTCACTGTTCCTTCAGATTCTTTTTCCTCCATCACTTTATTCTCTCTTTTTCCCTCTTCGTCTCCATCTTCTTTTCTCCCTGTCTTGCTCTTCGCTCCTGGAGATCGTGACGACAGTACTGGAAGAAGGACCACGCTCCATCCCAGAACCAAGCGCAGGATACGACGGAGCCAAGGGAGACTGAACAAACCAGGAGAAGGGCATCAGACCCAACGACGAGAGCAGAAAAGTTTCTTGAGGTTCTTCTGTAGGTAGGGGGCGCTTGCATGTCGAATGCATGGTCCACGAACGGTACCGGAGGAATGTACTGCATGAGTGTGTGTGCATGTGTGTATGACGACTAGATCTTATGCATGATTCTGGATTCTGTGTTTTACAGTGGGTATGCAGTGATCGCATGTAATCTAGATGGTGGTGACATAGTCTGTTAGTAATTGATAATGACGAATGAAATGCATGGTTCTATCCCTCTTATCTCTGTGAGACTATGAGTGTGTGCTTGTTAGTTGAACTGCCCGATGATATTATTTTGATTGCCGATTGTTGTATGCATTAGTATGACTGATAAAACAAATATAAAGGCTGTGTTGAATCTGTTCTTACTTAATGGCTGCGAGGGAGGTATCGGTAGTGCGATGATACGTGTTGGTAAATGCATTAGCTGCATGTGCAAGAGTGGGGTGACCCATGGAGGGTCATGAACCCCGAGGGAATGACTTCCAGCTACGGACCTTGGCTAGATCCTGATAGTGCTCGTGGTAGCCGTAGGTGCTAGAGAAGAGTCTCGAGACGCCCATGGGAGGCCGGTACCACCTGGTAAGAGCTGAAGGACGAGGGGCCAGATGAAGGGAACCCGTAACTGAAAGTCATTATCCGAGTCGGATCCGCAGGCATGCATATAGATATGAGGCTGATTGTGGTAGTGCACATAGCATGTGTGGGGTATGTGTATGATTTCCGAGTCCATGGATGCATGTGTGTGTGTGTGGAGATGAACTATATGTAGCATGTATGTTGTAGACGTTATCTTATATTGCATGAACTTAGTTAACCTGAGAAAGATTGAATGAAAGTAGGTGCGTGTACTGACGCTGATACCGAGTCTTTGATTATCATTTTACATGTAAAAGCTCACCCCTGCAGTGGCTATATTTTCAGTGAATATCTCTCGGAATGAAGAATGAAGGAGGAGCCGAGTGTGGAGCAGAGCAGTCGAGTACCATGGAATATGTGTGTATATGTATATACTGTGTATAAGGTCTCGTTAAGCCTTGGCCGGCTCGTGTTTTGATCTTAGTCCTTACTTCTGAAACTTGAACACCTTCTGGTAGAAGGAACATGTTGCGTTTGTAATTATTCAGATGTTTCCTAAACATATGTATATATATATATTGCGTGTTATATTGTGCTGTAGAGGATGCCCGAATGATAAACATGGACGCATAAGTATACCTTCCGAGCGTAGGAGGCCAGTATGGCTAAGGGTAGAAGTGGAGCTAAGTTGAGGTTTGGAAGGATGAAATAAAGAGTCTAAATATGCGTCGAGTGAGGAATAAGCGAAAACCTGAGCGATTCCCTTCTGAGGAAGGAGTTAAGGCAGTGAGTCAGAATGAAATGGATTCCGAGTACTAGATAATTATAACCTGAGTGAATGAGGATCTGTAACAAGAAAGGTGAATTGGATAAGTCTGAATGGGATTTCTCTACCTAATTCCCGAGTGAATGAGTGAAGGATGACTCTGGGTCCGAGCGTCTATTTAGCCGAGTGAGACTCCTCGCTCCAGCGAGCAATGTACTCGCTCCAGCGAGTGCGGGTTTGGGAAGGCTTGTGTTGGCCTTGCTTAGGCGGAGTCATACCTCGCCCGAGCGACTAGGACGGCTCGCCCAAGCGTGTGGAACCGTGCTGAGGCGAGTAGGTGTCAGTGTGTAACTCCACCCAAATACCTTCCTCTTCCGTTGTTGCATTAACGTGTCCCACTCGACGGTGTTGACCCCTGCTTGAACGGATGGGCGTCGTGGTGGAGTCCGCCCAGGCGTTGTCATGCTTCGCTGAACTGGACGGAGTGGGTTTAGGTCCCATTCCTTCCACAGGTTACCACGCATGGGAGTCTTTCTTCTCTTTCCCTTGCCTATTTCCTTATACTGATTGACTAGCGTTTGCTTGTGGAAAAGTTCTCCCTGTTGATCCTCTTAAGAAAACGAGTGGGGGCTGGTGTTGGGTTTCATTTGTGAACCCCCTCCATCCGCTGTTGCATTGCCATACATCGCCTAGGCGGTATCGGACCTCGCCTGAGCGAGACAACGATGTCATCGAATCCGCCAAGGCGCTGGTGTGTCACACTGAACCGAATGGATGGGTTCCAGTCCTAATTCCTCTGCTGCTTGCCATGAGCGTGTGAATGCTCTTCTATTTCTCTTGTCTTTTTCTTCCTTCTATGCCAAGTGACCCGTGGCTGCTTTTGTGAAAAATTTCCTCATTGTTTTGGAATTATTATTTGTTAAAAAATTAGGGTGTTACATTTTGGTATCAGAGCAGACCGAAAGGTCTAAGGCCAAGGTATGCTTACCAAGTGTAAGCGGTTGTATGCAGTATGACCGAGTGGTTATCATTGTTGTGATATTGATTTGTGAATAGGAGGTCATTTCCCTTCTGGTCCGATTGATTGTATGCCCTGACTTAATCAGTATTGTATGTGTTCGATGATTTGGTATATGTTTGACTATGAATGGTGTGGTTGTATGCCTGTGCCTTGAATTTGAACGTGTGATGAATGAATAGTATATGATTTGCAGTACAAGAAATGTGTTAGCCTTAGTTCCTTTTACTTGAACCTGAACCCTTTGGAGTAGAAGACATAATTTGGTGCCTGTAATTAATTACACCCTCTATGTTGCGTGAACTCCTATACTGTGCATGAAGACCCGAGTAATATATGTATGCGTATTTGTTGTGTGTGAGAGATTAGTTTAACTATAAGTCGAAAATGGAGACGAGTGTTGACGTGGGAAGAGAGTTAGTGATCCCCTCCGAGTGAAAGGAAACCTAGGTAATCCCGAGTGGATGAGACAGTGTGATGCCGAGCGAGAGTTTACCGACCAGAAGATGACACCTACGACTCTGAGTGGATCCATTATAATAAATCATTAAGTAGATAGAAAAATCCGAGTAAGTCTTGACTTAGTGGGAAAACCAGAGTAGGAGAGATTACAGTTGCCGAGTAAGAATGAGTGAAGAGGACGGGTGATACCGAGTGGGAATCGACCCGGATACCCTTAGGGTGATAACTATTGAGGTTTCCCGAGTGAAGAGTGACTAAATAATTCAGAGTGAGGAGTCCCTTTTAAATCCGGGTGAAAAGAATGCGTGCACACTATAATGGTTATTGAGATCAATATGAATTACATGAATATGTGGAATGTTATCTAGAATAACATGATTGAATATATATATATATATATATATATATATGTTGATGCTGTCCTAAAGTGCAAAGTGAGCCTATGGCTGTGATTATATGGGATTATAAATAATGTAAGTGATATAGCCGAGAGCTGGCTGGATAGATTCTGATTGAATGATACCGTGTATGTATTGAATATTGGTACACACGTATACGTATATGCGTATATATGATACTGTATGGTTTAAGTGGATAAGGTCTAAGGAAGAAGTAATTACGCGGTAATGGTCGGAAACCGACTGTTATTACACCATTTTGGGGTGATAGTAACTGCTACTTGACGATTGTCATCAGGAGAGTTGCACTAACTTATGAGTAATGAGGAGGTGTACGATTTTTGTGTAAATCGGAAGCCTGTAGCCATTATACTGTTTTACCGTAGGGGTAAATTATATTACATGATTGTTGCTGTGCGACGTGTCCTACGTGGTGTATCATGATAATGTTGATGTGAATATGTGCTTATATATATATACATGTGAATTGCAATTAATTCTTGTGAGTAAGTATTGACTGAATGAGTATGTATGTACCGATACTGTTACCGAGTGTAATGTGGTGTCATAATTGAGAAGGTACGTTATTGTGCAACTCCCGATTGGATATGATGTTGTGAATGAAATCCTTAATGTAGTTTGGAATTGATTTGAGTAAGCCCGATCGGATGAACATATAAATATATATATATTGATGCTATTGTTGAGTGCAATGTGTGGTTATGGTTATGGTGCATGCCGTAGTGAACAATAATATACCCATGAATAATTGTTATAAAATCCGACTGAGTGGTTGTATGTGTCTTAGTGTCGTTGCCGAGTCTATGGTGTGTTATGACAACATGTGTGAATGTGAATTACTTAATCCTGACCGAATTGCATGAAGCCGAATGAGTGATGTCATTATATAGCTGAGAATTGAGAATTTAATCCGAGCCATGATTTTGTGATGAATAAGATTTAGAGGAAATATTTACTCGGTGTTGGTTGGAAGCCGATTGTTGTATTGCCATCAACTGTTTTACAGAAGTGATAAATAATTTCCATGCTTGTTGTTGCGTGATGTACCTTATGTGATGCATAATGTTGATGTAGATGTATTGCTTTAATGTGTATGTAAACTGCCATTAATTACCGTGTGAACTAGTATTAGTTGAGTGAGCCAGGTCAGTGTGAGTCATGCTGTCCTGAGATGACTCTTCATGCCATAGGCATTGTGGCAGCGTACATGTTGCAGTGACTGTGTAATTGTTGTAACCCTATAGGAATGAGACGTCATCCTATAAGATGGATGTAACAATTCATGAGTCGGGCAGGTGAAGTTGTAGCTGCTTATGGTGATGGTGAGTCTTTCAGGCTGACCTGAGGGAGGAGAGGAGTTGTATTAAGTAGATCATAAGTGCCTATGTATTAAAATGAGGACTGCTTAACCTTGTCATGTTGCCCTAAGAGGATTAGAGGTCGTTGAGTTCGGAACGGCTACTAAAGGGACGATTAGTTATTGAAATAAAAAGGGTGATCAAATCTACCATTAAATTAGAGTTTTATAAGTTAGTCGAGTGGTACTGTAAGTTTAATAAGGAAACCTGGACCTTAAGCCAAGGTGTTCGGTAAGGTGAGGATTGCTCGGGAAAGATTAGTATGTTCCGAGTGTGTGAGAGTGGAGATGGTTCCGAGTGAAATCCTTCTGGGAGAAATGAACTGCTGAGCGAAAATTATGATGTTCTGAGTGAAGCATCGTTTTGATCATCCATAAGGAGCTGTGTCCGAATGGCACTTCTGTGTTAGGCAAAATCAAAGTGGAATATCCGAGTCGTGTGAATTTCGGGTGAAGTGTCTCGGAGTGTACCACTTTCGAGTGGATGGTACCGTGTGGAGCGGTTCTGAGAGGAAGGCATCGAGTGTGGAATTCCTAATAGCCGTGTGATGTTCCACCACGTGATCTTCATCCCGGAGAAAAGTACTTCTCGTCAGAAAATGGAACTTCGAGTGTGCAAGTTTTCGAGTAAATTACCCAAGGGGGGAGTAAATACCGAGCGGTAAACTTATTCATAGCTGTGTTCGGGTGATGATAAGCTGTTGAATCTAAACTCAGATTTATGTTTGGAGTAGGCCTGTATTCCGAGTGAAAATTGGGTAAATAGAAAGTCTCCGAGTGAAGGATCTCAAAGGGGAATAGATATCCAAGAGAAAGATTTATTTGAAATCGTATTCAGGTCAGGGTTTGGGACTGTTGGGCTTGGACTCGGGTTGGTTTCGAGGTAGGCTTGATTTCGAGTAAATTTTTGCAAGTGGAAGGGTTTCCGGATGAGAACTGTCCTGAAAACCCCGATTGATATTTTCGAGTGCGAGGGCCGATTGACATTCGTGGGTTACAAGCATGGAGTTAGCCAAAGGAATGGTTAAGAATCTGAGATGTTAGAACCGAGTGTGGTACCTGTACGAGGCAAATCCAGGCAAGTGTGCTAATTGAAGCATATGGGATGAGTGTTCATTTTGGTTTGTGGTCGAAATTTTTGGAAATCCGAGAGCTTAATCTGAGATGAATCGGTCGGTAGTGGGTATTATAGGGAGTCGGTGATGATGTTTACCGACTAGACTCTTCTCAATTGGTTGAATAACACCTAGAATGTGTCCCATGCGACCCAATGTCGAGCCTATGCTTTGTGGGAGCTCTTTGTCATGCCGGGTGACTCATTGAGTCGGGGAACCCGATGGTGTAAATACGCCGATCGGTATTGAAAGTGTAAGGCCGAGCGGCCAAGAGACTGGAAAGTGCCAATAACTAGGGTAAACTGGCGGAGTTGAATGAGGGTAACTACGTGGGAAATGGAATTCCGAGTGTAATGAAGTCTATGAAGAGCTGTTTTATTTACACTAATTAGAAATTGCGAAGCAGTCGGAAATGTTGAGAAACGAAGAGTTGCAGCCAGAGCAGGACTGTGGTATTCCGATCCGTTTGTTGAGGTAGTCTGAGTGAAAGGAAGGAATGTTATTCCGAGTCAATGGTGACACTCCCGAGTGGAAATGTGTTAAGAGTGACGTCTCGATTTTCTGGGTGGAGCGGTCGGTAAATTGCTTTGGTAGCCAATTTTACCGACTGGAATTTAAGCAATGGATGAATACTTGAGGTGCATAGATGTGTAATTGCTTATTGTGGTATGGCAGTGATTTTTCGAGTGGTTCAGTGAGGCTAAGCATGTGTTCTAATTTCGAGGACAAAATTCCTTTGAGAGGGGGAGAACTGTAACATCCCAGTTTTGAAGCTAAATGCCGAATGAAAAAATAAACCATCAAGACTCGATTTCAAATAGAAAACAACCGTTAATTGTATATAACTATCAAGTGGATTTAAGCCATTAAAATGATTAAAATGATTTGAGGAATTTAGCAGCCCAACTACCCTGAAAATCAAAAAACAATAAACTAATTAAAATATAAAGGATGGTGATGGCCAGGTGATGGGGCGGAGTGCGCGTGGCTGCTGGGCTCACGCTCTCCCACCCCACTCTTCTCTTCCTCGTGTGAATATATATATGAACGTAAGCCTATGGTCACAAACACTCACTGTTCCTTCAGATTCTTTTTCCTCCATCACTTCATTCTCTCTTTTTCCCTCTTCGTCTCCATCTTCTTTTCTCCCTGTCTTGCTCTTCGCTCCTGGAGATCGTGACGACAGTACTGGAGGAAGGACCACGCTCCATCCCAGAACCAAGCGCAGGATACGAAGGAGCCAAGGGAGACTGAACGAACCAGGAGAAGGGCATTAGACCCAACGACGAGAGCAGAAAAGTTTCTTGAGGTTCTTCTGTAGGTAGGGGGCGCTTGCATGTCGAATGCATGGTCCACGAACGGTACCGGAGGAATGTACTGCATGAGTGTGTGTGCATGTGTGTATGACGACTAGATCTTATGCATGATTCTGGATTCTGTGTTTTACAGTGGGTATGCAGTGATCGCATGTAATCTAGATGGTGGTGACATAGTCTGTTAGTAATTGATAATGACGAATGAAATGCATGGTTCTATCCCTCTTATCTCTGTGAGACTATGAGTGTGTGCTTGTTAGTTGAACTGCCCGATGATATTATTTTGATTGCCGATTGTTGTATGCATTAGTATGACTGATAAAACAAATATAAAGGCTGTGTTGAATCTGTTCTTACTTAATGGCTGCGAGGGAGGTATCGGTAGTGCGATGATACGTGTTGGTAAATGCATTAGCTGCATGTGCAAGAGTGGGGTGACCCATGGAGGGTCATGAACCCCGAGGGAATGACTTCCAGCTACGGACCTTGGCTAGATCCTGATAGTGCTCGTGGTAGCCGTAGGTGCTAGAGAAGAGTCTCGAGACGCCCATGGGAGGCCGGTACCACCTGGTAAGAGCTGAAGGACGAGGGGCCAGATGAAGGGAACCCGTAACTGAAAGTCATTATCCGAGTCGGATCATGCATATAGATATGAGGCTGATTGTGGTAGTGCACATAGCATGTGTGGGGTGTGTGTATGATTTCCGAGTGCATGGATGCATATGTGTGTGTGTGGAGATGAACTATATGTAGCATGTATGTTGTAGACGTTATCTTACATTGCATGAACTTAGTTAACCTGAGAAAGATTGAATGAAAGTAGGTGCGTGTACTGACGCTGATACCGAGTCTTTGATTATCATTTTACATGTAAAAGCTCACCCCTGCAGTGGCTATATTTTCAGTGAATATCTCTCAGAATGAAGAATGAAGGAGGAGCCGAGTGTGGAACAGAGCAGTCGAGTACCATGGAATATGTGTGTATATGTATATACTGTGTATAAGGTCTCGTTAAGCCTTGGCCGGCTCGTGTTTTGATCTTAGTCCTTACTTCTGAAACTTGAACACCTTCGGGTAGAAGGAACATGTTGCGTTTGTAATTATTCAGATGTTTCCTAAACATATGTATATATATATTGCATGTTATATTGTGCTGTAGAGGATGCCCGAATGATAAACATGGACGCATAAGTATACCTTCCGAGCGTAGGAGGCCAGTATGGCTAAGGGTAGAAGTGGAGCTAAGTTGAGGTTTGGAAGGATGAAATAAAGAGTCTAAATATGCGTCGAGTGAGGAATAAGCGAAAACCTGAGCGATTCCCTTCTGAGGAAGGAGTTAAGGCAGTGAGTCAGAATGAAATAGATTCCGAGTACTAGATAATTATAACCTGAGTGAATGAGGATCTGTAACAAGAAAGGTGAATTGGATAAGTCTGAATGGGACTTCTCTACCTAATTCCCGAGTGAATGAGTGAAGGATGACTCTAGGTCCGAGCGTCTTTTTAGCCGAGTGAGACTCTTCGCTCCAGCGAGCAATGTACTCGCTCCAGCGAGTGCGGGTTTGGGAAGACTTGTGTTGGCCTCGCTTAGGCGGAGTCATACCTCGCCCGAGCGATTAGGACGGCTCGCCCAAGCGTGTGGAACCGCGCTGAAGCGAGTAGGTGTCAGTGTGTAACTCCACCCAAATACCTTCCTCTTCCGTTGTTGCATTAACGTGTCCCACTCGACGGTGTTGACCCCTGCTTGAACGGATGGGCGTCGTGGTGGAGTCCGCCCAGGCCTTGTCATGCTTCGCTGAACTGGACGGAGTGGGTTTAGGTCCCATTCCTTCCATAGGTTACCACGCATGGGAGTCTTTCTTCTCTTTCCCTTGCCTATTTCCTTATACTGATTGACTAGAGTTTGCTTGTGGAAAAGTTCTCCCTGTTGATCCTCTTGAGAAAACGAGTGGGGGCTAGTGTTGGGTTTCATTTGTGAACCCCCTCCATCCGCTGTTGCATTGCCATACCCCGCCTAGGCGGTATCGGACCTCGCCTGAGCGAGACAACGATGTCATCGAATCCGCCCAGGCGTTGGTGTGTCACACTGAACCGAATGGATCGGTTCCAGTCCTAATTCCTCTGCTGCTTGCCATGAGCGTGTGAATGCTCTTCTATTTCTCTTGTCTTTTTCTTCCTTCTATGCCAAGTGACCCGTGGCTGCTTTTGTGAAAAATTTCCTCATTGTTTTGGAATTATTATTTGTTAAAAAATTAGGGTGTTACAATAGTATTCATTGATGATATTTTAGTGTACTCTAAGAGTCATGAAGAACATGAAAGGCATCTTCGCCTTGTGTTGGCTATTCTTCGAGAGAAACAGTTGTGTGCCAAACTTTCTAAGTGTGAATTCTGGTAGGACAAGATATCGTTTCTTGGTCATGTGATCTCTTGTGATGGTGTTGTTGTTGATCGATCAAAGGTTGAAGCTATTATGGCTTGGGAAAGACCAACGTCCGTGACGGAAATAAGAAGTTTCCTTAGTCTTGCTGGCTCTTACCAGAGGTTTATTAAAGAATTTTCCCGTTTAGCTTTGCCATTGACAAAGCTAACCCATAAAAACTAACCATTTGTGTGGACTCCCAAATGTGAAGAAAGCTTTCAAGAGTTGAAATTGAGGCTTACAACCGCACCAGTGTTAGCCTTACCTGATTTGCTCGATGACTTTGTGGTGTACTGCGATGCTTCTAAGCTTGGTCTTGGTTGTGTGTTGATGTAAAAAGAACGTCTGATAGCCTATGCGTCAAGACAGTTGTGACCGCATGAGGTTGATTACCCCATGCATGATCTTGAATTAGCGGTGGTGGTGTTTGCTTTGAAATTATGGCGTGCTATTTGTATGGTTCTAAGTTTATGGTCTTTAGTGATCACAAAAGTCTTAAGTACTTGTTTGCTCAAAAGGAACTTAATATGCACCAATGACAATGGATGAAGTTGATAGCCAACCGCAAGCGCACGGGGTATGACGTAAAAAAAAGTTATTTTTCCCACAAGGATTGTGCCCAAGTATCGATTTTATCAGCAATTCGATTATCTAGACCAATGGTTTAATTTTTAATAGAAATTTAAATTAACTTAAAACTAAAAATCCCAAAAGAAAACACAAAGCTATTTGTGGTGAAAATCAAGTAGTTAATTGAAAACAGTCGTGATGGTTTTTGGGAATTAAAAAGTTCACATGTCGTTACCAAGTTTCAATGTAATTCAATTTCCCCAGTTATGAAACCTCGTTTCCTAAGGTAAGTTTTCCAAATTTAATTAGTGACTTTCTCTCAAAATCCCACTAACGTAATTACCGAAGAACCACGTTCAATTCGTTGATTAGATCCCTTACGCTTTACGAAAACTCGGTTATCCCTCAAAGAGCTTCGTTTACTTTCGTAACCCAAATCCCTAGGTTCAATTTCATGTGATTCAAACCATATGCCAATCTTTCGATTAGCCATACCGTTTATAATCATCTACACTTATTTCTAAGCCTTGTAGAAGAATTAAACATACATAAAATTGAATAAGAAATATGATTCATAAATAGGAAAACAAAGAACATCTCAGATTTGGTTTACAGACACGCTACCCCTTAATCGTAAGAATGGAATTTAGTTCGCCATAAGGAAGATGATTACAATACCATAAATAAGAAATTCAATCTCAAACATCAAGGAAATCTTAATTACAAAACAAGGGTTTGGAAAAGAACTAGAGTTCTCACTTTTGGTCCTAATTCAATGCCCCAAAATTTGAAGATCCGACGCCCTTCTTGTTGATTCTTGAAAATCCTCTCGAAAATATCCTCTAAGAAGCCTTCAATTCTCACTCAAAAACCGTCTTGTGTGTCTCTGTGTCAGTTCCCTAGGTTTTTACCCCCTCTTTTTCTTTAAAATTTAGTGAAAACTGAAAGTAACTGTTGTAGCGTGTGAAATCCACTGGCAGTGGATCGCACTGTGTTACACCCAAACGCATTTGGTTAAGAAAACTGTGTAGAAACCATTGGCAGTGGGAAAATCCACTCCAGTGGGTTTTTTGGCAGTGTAATCCACAGCCAGTGTTTTTTCGCACTAGCAGTGGTTTTCTCTGGCCCAATTATTTTCCTTCTTCCAGCGTGTTCCACGGCCAGTGGGAATTCCCACTGGCAGTGGTTTTCTCTGTGTCTTGGCAAAGATGCATTTTTAGAGTGTTCTTGGGTTCCGGAGTACTTTCTTTAGTACGTTCTTCTTGCATTGTTGGCCTAACCTCAATCTTAGATTTTCGACAAGCTCAAACTCTTCTTATTTGCACCATCTCATTCAAAATCTTCCAAATCCTTTTGCTAATAGACTTATTCAATGAAGGTTTCTACAAAATTAACTACCCTAGTAGCATGTGTGGAAATAGAAGAATAACCATGGCAATTAGAGAAAAATAAGATGAAAATAAACTAAATTTTGAAACTAAATAGACCCTAAAACTAATGCAAACTAAACTTCTATTAAAATACTCCAAACTAAGACATTGCTTGTCCTTAAGCAATCATTGTATCCATACAATATAAAATGAAAATCAGCAGACCCTAACAAACTTGAGGAACCTTGTGTTTATTTATGTGTTTTATAAGTTATTATTCTTCATCATTTTTTTTGTTTATTGCATAAACTACCAGAATACACCACAACTACCAAACAAACTATGTAAACTAAGATTTGACTAAAGGTACTCTTTCTCATTGTTCACTCAGTGTTTGTGTTTCAATCACTCAAATCACTACATTATAAGTACTACCATAAGCTTGGCAAATGACCACAAACTCCACAGTTATCAAGAAAACATGCATTAGTCAAAAGGTCTTTCATGTGGTTGTAACGTGGCCAGGGGTTTTATAGTATGGGAATGGAAACCAAGAAAAGGAAATTACAAAGGGTTAATAACATATGAGGAGTAATGACATAAGAAGGAAAACCCCAAGTCAATAACTCTTTGCAAATTCAAACTATAAGGAGTATGGTTCATGTATTTTTCATTTTCATTTTCCAAACTCAACTCTTTTTTCTTTTTCCTTTTTCTATTTTACTTTTGAATATCAAACGCCAAACCATCACAATTTTTCTCTCAAACCTCCTTTAGTTTACCTTACCTCTTTTCCTCCTATATATATTAATGAGGAACATTATATCAAAGGCTTTGAAAGAACATTTCATTTCTTGGCTTAAAAGAGGTAACTAGTGGATAATACATTTAACAAATTTTGAGGTTAAAGAAATAAAACCTAATTTGCCTTTTTCATCCCAAGCATGCATTCACAAACCATTTTGAATTGGTCAAAAGCCAAGTTCTAGAGTGCCATCAAATGTGTGAACCACTCAAAGTAAGAAACATGGGTAAGTAAAATTATCTGCACTGAGTACCCTATTGGCTCAAAAGCTTACAATGGCAACTTAGTTTAATCAGAGAAAACATAGCATGATGAAGAGTGATTATTTTGGCAGTAATAGCAATCAAAAACCTTTTTTTATGTTATTTAATTGATTTTTTTTATTTATTTCAAGGTTCACCCAAGCAATGCTTAAGATCTAACTAATCTACATCACATGTCATACAGATAACAATAACTACAGTTAGCAATCAATGCTAGCCCAAGGCATATAAGTAGACATACAATCATGCAAATGAACTAGAACATAAACATACAATCATGCAAATGAACTAGGAAATAAAGATGAACAAAAATAAGAAAGGATAAAATAAGAACAAGCTGAACTTTTGTGTACCCATCACCCCAAACTAAAACTGGACATTGTCCCCAATGTCTATATCAAGGGGACCAAAGAGGCCCGTAATTGAGGAACCAGGGGTAAAAGGACACAAAAATTCAACTAATACCTGTCATGGAGAAGGAGGTGGGAAGTGGCCCTGTTGGGAGTGCCAATCGTACATGGCATCAACTCTATGGGAGATATGGGTGAGCTGGGCTCCTTACCTCTCCTGCTCTCTGGAAATAGACTCTATCTGTAGGGACATGAAGTCCATGTGACTGCTCATGCCCTCCATCAGAGAGTACATACGCTCCATGGAGAAACTGGAGCCAGAACTGGATTGGGATGGGCCAGCAAAGTGCTCCGGGGGATGTGGCATATTAGTATCCACATGGTCTTCCTCAGCATCACCTGTACCTATAAACAAAAAAGTACTCTTGCCCTCCAGGCTAGTAAAGCTGGGATCAGGCAAGGGGTGAGGTGCAAAAAATCCAGGAATAATTAAACTATAAATACCCCTTTGTAATATTATCATAGCATATTAATCATTTCATCCATGTCTACCCTTTTGGGTTGACATAATAGGGTATCCTGTTCCAAGTCAATGCCAACATAGCGGGCAAGTGGGTTGATATACCCAGCTATAACTATCCTACCAGAGGTGGCCCGACCAACTCGAGTAAATTGGCTAAAAAGCCATTTAGTTGAGTGGATCGGTATTTGTTGGATCATGGCATAAAGAAAGTATAACTCAGCAGCCTGAATGGTACCCGGACTATCGAATCGCCCAAAGATAGAACGGGCCATGAACCTCTGGAGGTATTTAAAAACAGGATGATGTATAGAAGAAGCTTTGGTGGATGATGGATCATAGTTTTCTCCAGCCCTAGAAATTTGGGACAAAAAAGATTGACCCCAAAAGTGTCTTGGAATACGGGCAGTATTAGCACAAGCTAAAGGAGTACCAGTCATTGAGGGAAAACCATAAATGATATCTACATCCGCCAAATCTATTCTATAATCATTGTTGTTTAGCCTAAAAGTAATCTCCTAACCCGAGTCATTTGCACATGGTTTGATATCAATTGAGCTTAGGAACTCTAAAGTAGTGTGTTCATAGCAAGGTTCATATAACTCAATGAAATCACCCCACCCCACATTGTTGCATAGTTTTAAAGTATCATGGTAAAGGCCAAGCTCAAGCAAGGAGTCTTTGCAGAAAAATTTTGGAGGGAATAATATCCCTCACGGTCAAAGAAGCAAGTCACATTCTCTGCTCATCCGAGGTACACTCAATGTCATCAATATCAACATAATTAGATGACTTACCTTTTGTGTTTTGCTTCTTGCCCACTGTCTTTGTTCTTCCGGAAGACATGTTTTCTTCCTGACAAACATAAAGTGGATAAAAAGTAAGGCACATGGGAGAATCTTCTTCCAACTTAAACGGAGGATCATAATAAGTAAAAACATGTGGGGAGTGTATAAGTTCATGAATTCAGCAAAAGATTCACCTAAAATGAAAGGAAAAATGCCTAGGCGTGGAAAATTGTCTATGAAATCATGTATCTTATATCTAAGGAATAAGTTCCACATGCTATAGTACGAAACAATTCCAAGAAAAATGAAGTGAACATGTTCTAGGAGTTTTTACAAACACTCAGTGAGCATATAATTTAGCAACAAGAGATTCATGAAGAAACTTAACAAAATGACTCCAAGTCAATCCATATTTTAGGTACCCCAAACTATAATTTTCAATACCCCTTATGATTAGCAATGTAGGATAATCAAAGTATTTCAACAGCTTGAAACATAATTCAAACCAATCTTGGTGAATTACTCTTAGAGGCAAAAGGCATTTCAAACATATTACATGTACCCATTCCATTTTAACTCATTAACACTAATAATAATATCATGTACAAGAGAAATAAGGGATGAGTAACAATACCATGAAGGGGTAGTTATGAATGATTAATGACCAAGAACCCATGAACAACTTACACTTTAAACCAAAGTTAAGAACAAAAGTTTTGCTTGAGCATTATAGCAAAGACTTTGTGGGCATAAGAAGAATGAATTATAAAATTCATGAACATGCAACACAAAGCCCTCCATTTTCATAATATGCACTCCACACATGAGTAATCATGAATCAAATTTGTTATATATGCTTCATGGAGTGTAAATCATGAAAAATAACTATATGGGTTTTTGGGAAAAAATGAAGAACATGATGAACCTTGCTATTTTGAATCAAAGGTGTTATAACATACCCATATGATTTTGAATCACCACAATCAAACAATAACACACACAATCCTTCACACATAATCAATTTAATCAAAACACCAAACTAGTGAAATACCCCAATGGCTAGAGGGAGATTGGATACTTAGTTGATGAAAAGGAATGTAAGTGAGGGTGTAGATGTTGAAAGGAGTGAAAGAAAATTATAGGTTGGAAATAGAATCAAGGATCTCTTAAACTTGAAAGACCATGTACAATAGGAGAAAGTGTGAAAGAAGGGTGGTAAAAGCACGGGTATGGGGTGCGTTCAATATAAAAGAAAAGGAAATAGCACACCTGTTACGATCCACGGCCAGTGGGATTTCCCACGGCCCGTGGACCTTGCTGGTCCTGGCCCAATTTGCTTTGTTCTTTGTAATGTGTGGCACCTGTTGAGAACCCACAACCAGTGGGAAATCCCATGGCTAGTGGAGTTCTCTACCCCTTGATGTGTAAAAATTCACCATCCTTACCTGTTGAGAACCCACGACCAGTGGAGTTCTCTGATTTGGGTCCCTTAAAACAATACATTGTACCTATTGGAAACCCGCTGGCAGTGGGAAATTCCATTGCCCGTGGGTCTTGCTGCCTGGCTCCTCCAGAATCTTGTAAAATTAAACCTACACATAATTCAGAAGAACCCATGGCCAGTGGGAAAAACATTGCCCATGGGAAAAAACACTGGCAGTGGATGTCACTGTTTCCAACACTTCAATCTTTTAATTATGCTTCGGGACTTGCTTTCATTTCTACAACTTACCTATGCCAATTACATATGCATCAATAATGACCAATTAAAAAGAGAAATATGCAACAAAATAAAACAAGAACAATCATGCAATGCATTGGGATTATTTAAATGAATGGAAACAAATTGGACTTATTTAAATGAATGGAAAATAAACATGCAACACACCAAATTGGACTTATTTAAATGAAACAAACAAACTTTATTTGAATGATAAGAAAAGTACTTAAGGAATAAGAAATGGGGTTACCTCCCCACAAGTGCTAATTTTAACGTCTTCAGCCGGACGCTTGGCACCAATTGGGTTTAGGAGTCTGATACATCAAACAAGTCCAAGACACTTGCTTGTTGTATCGGTTCTCCTGTCAGGTAGTGCTTAAGTCTTTGTTCGTTTACCTTAAATGGATCAGACTTCTTACTACATACCTCAACAGTTCCAAATGGGAAAACCTTTATTACCTTAAATGGTCTCGACCACCAGGACCTTAGCGTACTAGGGAAAAGCTTCAACCTAGAGTTGAAGAGTAGGACCATGTCACCTGGTTGGAATGACCTCCTAAGGATGTGTCGATCATGCCATTGCTTGGGTTTTTTCTTTATATATACGAGCATTCTCATAGGCATCCAATCAGAGATCTTCTAGCTCGTTTAATTCCAGTAACCTGCGTTTACTTGCAGCCTTATGATCAAGATTAAGAGTTTTAACTGCCCAAAAGGATTTATACTCAAGCTCTATAGGTAAGAGGAAAGGCTTCCCATACACTTGTTTAAAAGGTGTAGTTCCAATGGGAGTTTTATAAGCGGTTCGATACGCCCATAGGGAATCGTCTAATTTAATAGACTAATCCTTACGTGATAAATTAACCACTTTATGAAGAATATTTTTGATCTCCCTATTAGATACCTCAACTTGACCACTAGTTTGAGGGTGATAAGGTGTAGAAACCTTATGCCTCACGCCATACTTCTTAAGGAGGGTTTGAAAAGATTTTTCAATAAAGTGTGACCCTCCATCACTGATTATGCATCGCGGGACCCCAAACCTTAGAAATATGATCTTTTAAAAAGCTTTGTAATAGTCTTAGCATTCTAATGAGGTGAATCAATGGCTTCTACCCATTTAGACACATAGTCGACTGCTACCAAAATGAATTTATTTCCAAAGGATGCTGAGAATGGTCCCATAAAATCTACACCCCAAACATCAAAAAGTTCAACTTCAAAAATGTTATTAAGCGGTATTTCATGTCTTTTAGAAATGTTACCTGACCTTTGACATGAGTCACATATGAAGACATACTTACAAATGTCCTTAAAAATATGTGGCCAGTAGAAACCCGCTTGCAAAACCTTTGAATTTGTTTTGGAGGTGCTCATGTAGCCTTCACAAGATAAGGAATGGCAATGGTCCAAGATTTGTTGCACTTCCGCTTCTGGTACACATCTCCTTATGATACCATCAGCACACCATTTAAAAAGGAGAGGCTCATCCCAATAATAGTACCTGACATCTGCAAAAAACGTCTTTCTCTGCTGAAAACCAAGGTCAGGAGGTACAATGCCACATGCAAGAAAATTAACAAAATCTACATACCAAGGCACTTGTTGGACAATAAGACTCAATAGTTGCTCATCTAGAAAAGATTCATTGATGGGAACAACATCACCCATCTCATCTTTTTTAGATGGTAACCTAGATAAATGGTCAGCAACAAGATTCTCAGTACCCTTTTTATCTTTTATCTCTAAATCAAATTCTTGTAAGATTAAAATCCACCTAATTAGCCTAGGTTTTGCTTCTTTTTATGTAAAAGGTACTTGCTGGCAGAATGGTCAGTATACACTGTAACATGCGAGCCTACCAAGTACGATTTAAACTTATCAAAAGCAAAAACAATGGCTAATAATTCCTTTTCAGTGGTAGCATAGTTTACCCAAGCTTTATCAAGTGTGCGACTAGTATAATATATCACATGTAGTTTCTTATCTTTCTGCTGCCCAAGCACAGCCCCCACTACGTGATCACTAGAATCACACATCAACTCAAATAGGAGTTCCAAATCAGGGGGTTGTACCACAGGAGTAGAAATCAATGCTTGTTTAATCCTACAAAAAGCCTCAAGACAGGATGAATCAAAAATAAAAAGGACATCCTTACCCAAGAGATTAGTTAAAGGCTTGGTGATCTTGCTGAAGTCTTTAATGAACCGTCGGTAAAACTCGGCATGTCCAAGAAAGCTTCTAATGCTCTTCACATTGGTTGGTGGGGGCAATTTTTCAATCACTTCCACCTTGGCCTTATCTACTTCAATTCCTCTCTCAGACACCAAGGGTCCAAGAACTATGTCTTCCCTTACCATGAAGTAGTATTTCTCCCAGTTTAAGACCAAGTTGGTCTCCTCACAACGCTGCAAGACTGGGCACAAATTGGTTAAGCAATTATCAAAGTCCAAACCATGCACAGAAACATCATCCATGAAAACTTCTATCACATTTTCTATCAAATCAGAAAAGATGGCTTGCATACACCTTTGAAAACTCGTAGGTGCATTGTATAGGCCAAAAGGCATACACCTATAAGCATAGGTCCCATAAGGGCAAGTGAAGGTAGTTTTCTCTTGATCAGATGGATGGATGGGGATTTGGTGAAACCTAAGTACCCATCCGAATAACAAAAATAAGAGTGCTATTCAATTTCCTATAGTCAATACACATGCACCACCCAGATACTATCCTAGTAGAAATAAGTTCCTATTTTTCAAAAGCTTTTACAATGACAAGATATGTAGAGTTGGGTCCTAGAAATTTATACCCCAATGAAGTCGGTAAAGGCTTCAATTCAACAGGGAAGCTTCCCACTTTCTCACACATGACTTCAGTATCATGGTTAAGTGGGGCATTTTCTTCCAAACTGTCTGATGTTCCTACAGGCTCAATTAATAAAACAGATTCAAGTGGATCCTTAGGAAGGGTTTCTTCCTTCACCACTTAGTTAATAAAATCCACACAACAAACATCATTAAAAGGTTTCTTTAAAGCATCTTTCAAGCTAAAATCTACCTTTTGGTCCCCAACAGTTAGAGATAATTTTCCATTTTTATCATCTATTACCGCACCCGCAGTTGCCAAAAATGCCCTGCCTAGAATAATGGGGATCATAGAATCTTCATCCATTTCGAAAACAACAAAGTCGGTAAGAATGAAAAATTTACCTACTTTAATAGGCACATCTTCTAAAATACCTACAGGATATTTAATAGACCTATCCGCTAATTACAATGACATCTTAGTAGGTTTAAGTTCACCCAATCCCAATTTCTCAGCAATTGACAATAGCATTAAGCTAACGCTAGCTCCTAAGTTATATAGTGCTCTATCAATGGCCATGTAACCAATCACACAAGGGATTGAAAAACTACCTGGATCATGAAGCTGGGGTGGTAGCTTCTTTTGGATTAATACACTGCACTCCTCAGTAAGTGCTACGGTATCCATCCTCCTCTAATTTCCTTTTGTTGGATAAGATGTCCTTCAAGAACTTCGTATATGTTGGCATTTGCTGCAAGGCATCTATAAATGGAATATTAACATAAATCTTCTTAAGAACTTCAAGAAACTTACCAAATTGTTTATCAAGCTTGGCCTTAACCAAGCGTTGAGGATATGGCACTGGAGGTTGATATGGCTTTACCTCCTTCTTCTTCTCACTCTATTTCTCTTCTTTAATTTCAGGATGAGAATAAGACTTTTCCCCTTTCTTCTCTTTCTTGGCCTCTGTAACATCCCGAATTTTATAAAAGGAATAATTGACGAGAATAAATGATAAATGATTGAATGTGAGTTGATTTGTGTCCTGAAATTATGGGAATAATGAAATTGGGATTTATTATGGGTATTTATAATTTATTGAGCTTATATGAGATAAAATTATACCCGATTAGAAAATGGGTGTCGGACCAAGTATCTCCGATCGAGATGCCATTGGTCAGGGCTATTAAGAATATTATTGGGAATCCGAATCTATATTCGGAATAATTTTTAGATAATGTGTTGAGCCCGAACTGAGAGTCTGTTTGTTATAAAACGATAAAATTTTAATGAAGGGAAACTAAGTTAAAAATAAAAACTCCTTCCTTCTCCTCTCATTTTTTTTTTCTTGGCAGCTTCTCTTCCTCTCAACATTTCATTCCTCCTCCTTCTCCACTTCTTCTACTCTTCAAAACCCTAAGCCATGGATGGTGTCTCTTCCTTCTCCCTTCATTTTCATTCTTTTATGGAGCTTGGAGGAGATGGCAAAGGAGGCAAGGAACTCTCTTTCTCCCACTCTATTTTCGTGCTCTCTCCCTCTCCCTTGGAAACTCATGGTTAACTCTTGGTGGAGGTAAATTCTTCATCATTTCATGAGCTTTGTGTCTTAGGTTTTGGATTTTGGTATTTTTGTGAGGTATTAATTGCATGAGGGTGTTTGGGAGAGCATTAATTATGAAAAACCCTAAGGTGGGATGTTATTATTATGGTATTAAATGGTGGGTTGTTGTGAGTGCATGAAATCAATACTTGGATGGGTGGAAAATTAATAAGCATTTATGATGGTGATGGGTATTTATGATGAATAATTAGTATTAGTAATAGGTGTTGGGTTTTGATGAAAGCATTGCCTTAAGAATTTGGAAAAAAATTTATAGATTGTGACTTATTGGGTTGAATTGAATGTGAATAGGTGAATGATTGAGAGTATTGTTGGTTGAGTTTGATAAAATCCCTCGGTATAAATAATTTGGTGATTTTGACCCACTTGGTGATTTTGATGATTTTGGTACCTTGGAATGATGCTATACATAGGAATGAATATTTGAAGGGTAGGAATTGAATACTAATGTTGGTAAAATGGGGAGCTAAGTCATGAGTTGCAAATGATGATATATGCATGTATATAGGTATGTTGATTTGAGGAATTAATAAGTGTTGATGTTTATGATGTTGACAATGATTGCGAACCATTAATATTAGACTAAGAAAATGGATGTTTAAATTGATGAAGCCTTAGGTCTTGTTATAGGCCATGGTGTTGTTGATGTTGGGTTGTTTAACCCTTGAAATCTAGAAAATCATAGCTTTGGGGAAAGGAATTCCCGAAGCCTAACACAGTTGTATAATTTGGTGACTAGCAAGTCTAGGACTTGATGATGAGCTTTATGATAAGCAAATAATTGGTTAAAATTATAATGATTGTTGATTATGTGTATGTACATGTATGTGGTCTATAGAGTTGGTTCCGGAATTATGTAGCGGAGCGTTTGGAGCGTGCATATGGGTTTCGGCTCTTCCCTCAAGGTAGGAGAGGAGTTTACATTTCAATTGTATGAGTGAGAAATTGTTAATTATGTTTATGTGTGAACTCATGCAATGCCTTGCCATGAATGTATTAAATGTTTGAATTGATGAAGTGATGAATGATTGGCTTGGCAAATTTTTGAATTTTGGAAATTTTATATATATAAATATGAGATGGTGATGAACGGTTAGTGGTCCCTTGATGGGAATTGATGCATTGTAATGAAAGACCCATATTGAAATGAATTATAGATTGTTCGGGTCATATTGTGGTTCACAAAGTGCATTTTTAATGCATAACCATGGAAGTGAAGGGGTCAAATAGAGTTTTGTGTGATTTTGATGGCATGGGATAGTCCCAATAGCCCATATGTGTTGTTTATGACTTGTAGGAATTGGAATGGGCAAGTTTTAATGAGAATTGACCCTTGAGTTGCCCAAAACTGTTATAAATTAAGTTAAATGCTTTTATGTGCATAAGTCCCTCATTTTTGGGAATTTTTGAGTGAGACCGGTGGCCACGCGTCACAAATAATGTGTATTTGTTGTGGTTAAAATTTCGTAGCATTTGGAGTTCATACAAGAAAGTTAGGAGGGTTAGAAGTTGAAAAATCTTGTGTTTCTGCATAAAAACAGCAGCAGGGCTGTCTTGAATCGATTCAAGACCCTTTGAATCGATTCAAGAGGTGCTGTTTTCACTATTTTGGGCTCCAGGGGTGTTTGAATCGATTCATACGAGTTTGAATCGATTCAAGGCCCTCTGTCTATCAAATTTTGAGATTTTAGGACGCTCGAATCGATTCACACGAGTCTGAATCGATTCAGAGCCCTGTTATGGCCACTGTTGTGCTGTTTTTTTTCCAACTGGTCTGTTTTCTTTGCTGTTTTTGGCCCATTTGGGCATCTTAATGACACTTTTGGCCTCCGAGTTCTTCATGAAAGTTGTAGATAATTGTGTTACAGAGGTGTGAGAATTGGTCTCACATTAATTGGAGTTTTCTAACTCTCATTAGGAGAAAAATACCGAACCTATTGCGTTGAAAAATTCAAGTTTAAGGGGGTTTTGAACCCAACTTTTTATGGTGGCCAAATTGGGACTAATAGGTGATATTTGTGACATGTCCCACTATTTTTAAGACTAAAAGTAAGCTTTCTTCATGTCTTAATGTTGAAATTTATCATGGGCTCATTATTGCCCAAAACCCCCTTTTAGTATGTAAAAACGAGAAAATTCACTAGGGGTACATGTGTGGTGCGTTTTAGTGGTGATTGAGGAGTGGCTTAAGGCCTTGGCTAGGTATATGTATACCTATGCTATGTTATGAAAACATGTATGCTTTCCCTCCTCTATTGATTATATTATGAATCATGATGAAAAGTAATGATGTGATTGTATAACACACTATAATAGACGATGAAACTAATGAGGGGACAATTGAATGGCAATGAGTTATTATAACTCAATGAATTTTAAAAAAGTATCAATGGTGATAAAAAAATGATGATGCCACACATATTTCATAATGATAAATGATGTTAAATGAAAAGGGACGTTGTTGTTGAACATACCCTTGAATATGTAGTGTTTGCTATTTTGGATGAGTCTGGTGCCAATATGATTAATCCAAGTATTGACTTGTATGTATGAGACACAATGATGATTGCTGAATGTACATATGAAATATATTGTTGATATCCATGTGTGGATTGTTATGAATGATGTTTGTGGCCATTGAGATGCCAATTATATGAATGATGTGCCTTGAGGGGCCTTATGAATGACTATGTATAATTATTAAGATGCCAAAATTGAAATATATCCCTAAGTGAGAGGGTGAGATATCCTTACGAGGTTGTTGGGCATATGTATTATTGCATTGTTGCATTTATGGCATAGCATGACATTGATATGCATTATTATTAAAATGAAACACCTTGCGGGGTGCCACGAAGGGTAAATCCCTGAGTGAAGAGGACATGGCCCTATTGTTATTGAATAATATGGAATATATCACCTTGCGGGGTGCCACGACGGGTAAATCCCGAAGTGAAGATGATGTTGATCATAATGTAGAATATATCACCTTGCGGGGTGCCACGAGGGGTGTATCCCCGAGTGATGATGGTATTGCGATAATTATTGTGAAGAGAATCACCTTGCGGGGTGCCACAAAGGGGTATATCCCTGAGTGAAGAGGACGTTGTCCTATTGTTAATGAATAATGTTGAATTTAACACCTTGCGGGGTGCCACGAAGGGTTTATCCCGGAGTGACGATAATGACATGAATGATGAATTTAACACCTTGCGGGGTGCCACACAGGGTATATCCCTGAGTGATGACAATGATGTGATGGATGAATAAGTTCACCTTGCGGGGTGCCACGAAGGGTGTATCCCTGAGTGATGACGGTATTATGTTATTTATTGTGAAATGAAACACCTTGCGGGGTGCCACGAAGGGCGTAACCCTGAGTGATGATGACATGGATATATATATGTGGAAATAGTTCACCTTGCGGGGTGCCACAACGGGTATGACCCGAAGTGATGATGATGGTTTGATCGATAAATAATTCACCTTGCGGGGTGCCACGAAGGGTGAATCCCCGAGTGATGAAATTATTATTGAATCATTGAAAAATGAATGGTATGGTGTTGTGATCACCCGTTGATATGGAATTGAATTCAGTATATATTTGAGATGGGATAACCACGAGTGTTGAGAAACCCCTTACGAGGAGGTATTGTGTGAAACCTTAATGGTGTAATGACGATAATGATTATGAGTGCCCTTGTTGATAAGTAGCAAATTGATAGTGGCTGCAATTGTGTATATGATTATGTATGAGGCTTGTATGCCTATTATAATGGATATGATGAATGGATGATAATTTAAATGGTTTTATAGCAAAGTACACATGATGTTTGTATACATATACACTTGATCTCAATATATATGTTATTCATCACTTTAAATGTATAACTCACTCTCCCATGTGGTCTCCTTTTTAGCATTGTGATGCAGGTTGCCATGGGATGATTTTGAAGTTAAAGATCAAGTTTCTGTGAAGGTAAATAGTGGTAGAGGAAATGCCTTGGCCGGTATCATTTATGAACTATTATTTATTAGAATCATGAAATGTATAATTTATTCATAATGATATAGATGTTCTATTAAATTTGTACATATATATAAATATAGTTATACCTTAGGCTTTGCGTACTCAAATTGATGATTATCTAATAGGCTCATGATATGTCATTGCATGCTAGCCTAGCCTTTTCTCATATCGTCATATATGGGACTAGGCGTGTGCCCGATATACATATTCTTCCGCTGTAAACTTCATTATTTTCGTATACCACTATGGGCCAATTTACTTATCGATCCAGTTTTAAGTTATATAATCTCACTCTTTGGTTTTCTGCGACTTGGGTCTTCATGTGGTCATGATGGTGTATTGGAATGTTTTCAAACGTGTAAAATTTATTCATAATTTTATTAATTATATTGATCACATTGGGATTCGAGTACAGATTTCCAGGGGTGTTATAAGGTGGTATCAGAGCATATTTTACTCTGAATTAGAGTTATTGGTTATTATCAGAGCCTAGCTGCTCTGCATTGAATTGGTATCAAGGATAATTGGAGCATGATAGCTCAATATTGAGACCTTTGGGTGATTAAGGGAATATGATTGTTTTGGTGTAGAGTAAGAATGACAATTATCTAGAGGATAATGATATGTTGAGGTGTTGATTGCCCTATACGGATTTATGAATGACTAATTGTCTAAGAATTATGAATTGATCTTAAGCGCATATTTGCATATTGAGGATTATTGTGTATCATTAATATTAAGTTGGTATTGATGTTTATTATGGGCTCTTTATGAGATTATGGATTCAGAAGATATGATTAATGTCTATGGGAGTATACCCTTTATCATTGGGGTTATATGTTGGACTGTAGAGCCTAGTTGCTTATTAATAATCATGAATGAATTATGGGATTGAATATTAGTGAATGAACTTCCTTAACATGTGATGAACGTATTTATTGAGTAAGTCCGGCCAAGTTCCTTACCCTATTACCTTCAAATGACGAATATACTGTTATTGTGCATTGATGTTGATATATGAAATGCAAATTGAATTGATGATGAATCCATGATTGAATGTGATCATGGAAATGAAATATTAGAGTTGATGAATATAAAATATGAGATATGAATTGATATGATGAGGATTTTATGCCATGTGTTGATCATGGATAGAAAATATTGAGAAATGAATTGACATGGTGGTAGACCATGGATTATGAAAGTTTTGAAGTGAGTAATGAAATTAAATTGTTGATTAGGCCTCTTGTATGATTCATACTTGTGGCTCTTAGCCAAAGAATGTTTATTGAATGAAATGAAACTCACATACTTGAGTCGATTGAATGTATAATATTGAAGAAATTCCCTAGTGTGGGTATTTTCGAATTTAAATGATTGGTTGTGCCATTTGTGAAGGATGGATTTTATATCCTTTGGCGCAAGAGCTTTATATACAAAATGATACAAGTGATCTGTTGTATCCCCTAGATTGGGAATTTGAATGTGTGATAAATAATCAAATGCGAAATCGAATACATGTTAGATTGGGGTTGTGTCTCGGTTTTTGGTGTGTGACAACCGAGTGAATAATTGAATTGATTTTGACCCACTAGGTGTGGTAACCCCAGATAACTTAATACAATCTTGTATGATCGATTATTATAGAGGATTGATTAAATAGACCCTATGGCCGTCTAGGCTCTATGTTGTTTTTGTGAGCCATATCTAATGATGTTGTGTGGTATTTGAAAACTCCACAATGGATGCTAGGTAACCCTTAAACTTCCTAAGTCTATTGATTGATCGAACCTTATGAATGCTTGAGCCATAACGAAATTAATTAGGAAATGCGTTGTTGAAGTTAGAGCTAATACGTGATGGAATACGAATGATGAATGTAACTCCTGATGATTTATGAATAAAAATGTTAAATTTGGGTATGATTGGTATTGGCTATGAATGACATATGTGATTGTGAATTGATGAATAGAAACTTGATCATGTTATTACCCCTATTTTATTGGAAGGGTGCTATATTGGAGATAGAAATCACATAGTAATGTGATATAATGTGAGTTATATGTATAATTTATGAGCCTTAATTGTGGTTTGTAAGGAAAATACCTAATGTAGAAGCTCATTAATTGATCAAGTAGCCTACTTGATAAGAGTTTGGTGAATCTTTTAAGGCTTGAATTGATTTATAGCCAACAAATATGTAAGTGAGACAAGAGTTTTAAGCTATTTGAGCATGGATTTGGAGGGATGAAACCCAAGGATGGGGTATTTACCCTGTGATGATTGAAAATTTATGGTTGGTACACTGATCGATGGTGAAGATAATTGAGATTTGATGATTGATATGGCATGATGGATGCCAAATTAATTGTAGAATGACAATGAAGTAAGAATATGCTAGCTGTGGACTGGTAAGGATTGTCACCAAGTCTTATAAGGAATGGTATCGTTTGAATATGTATGACCAATATGAGCAAATGGGAATACAAAGTACTGGTCCCGATATGGTCTTACATGCCATAGGCATTGTGGCAGCATGCACTTATGCACCGACTTTATGTGTTTGTGGTAACCACTACAGGATTTGGGACGCCTTCCTGTATGTCGGATGCAACAACATATAGGCCGGGCAGGTGCAGGGATTGTAGCTGCTTGTGGTGAATGTACTGACCCTATCTGGTCATACCGAGTATGAACATGTGAGCTCTATTGGGTGAGTTGTAATTGATAATATATGACATACTTGATGTGAAAATTTTATATTAAGAATGATGACGTGATGATGATTGTGGCTTGATGGACTTTGGTAAGTCCAATGTTATTCTATGATGTTGTTGAACCTTGTTGAGCTGCGGCCTGAAATATGGCCTTATGGTGTTTATATCGATGTTGAATTTCGAGGACGAAATTCTTTTTAGGTGGGGTGAATTGTAACATCCCGAATTTTATAAAAGGAATAATTGATGAGAATAAATGATAAATGATTGAATGTGAGTTGATTTGTGTCCTGAAATTATGGGAATAATGAAATTGGGATTTATTATGGGTATTTATAATTTATTGAGCTTATATGAGATAAAATTATACCCGATTAGAAAATGGGTGTCGGACCAAGTATCTCCGATCGAGATGCCATTGGTCAGGGCTATTAAGAATATTATTGGGAATCCGAATCTATATTCGGAATAATTTTTAGATAATGTGTTGAGCCCGAACTGAGAGTCTGTTTGTTATAAAACGATAAAATTTTAATGAAGGGAAACTAAGTTAAAAATAAAAACTCCTTCCTTCTCCTCTCATTTTTTTTTCTTGGCAGCTTCTCTTCCTCTCAACATTTCATTCCTCCTCCTTCTCCACTTCTTCTACTCTTCAAAACCCTAAGCCATGGATGGTGTCTCTTCCTTCTCCCTTCATTTTCATTCTTTTATGGAGCTTGGAGGAGATGGCAAAGGAGGCAAGGAACTCTCTTTCTCCCACTCTATTTTCGTGCTCTCTCCCTCTCCCTTGGAAACTCATGGTTAACTCTTGGTGGAGGTAAATTCTTCATTATTTCATGAGCTTTGTGTCTTAGGTTTTGGATTTTGGTATTTTTGTGAGGTATTAATTGCATGAGGGTGTTTGGGAGAGCATTAATTATGAAAAACCCTAAGGTGGGATGTTATTATTATGGTATTAAATGGTGGGTTGTTGTGAGTGCATGAAATCAATACTTGGATGGGTGGAAAATTAATAAGCATTTATGATGGTGATGGGTATTTATGATGAATAATTAGTATTAGTAATAGGTGTTGGGTTTTGATGAAAGCATTGCCTTAAGAATTTGGAAAAAAATTTATAGATTGTGACTTATTGGGTTGAATTGAATGTGAATAGGTGAATGATTGAGAGTATTGTTGGTTGAGTTTGATAAAATCCCTCGGTATAAATAATTTGGTGATTTTGACCCACTTGGTGATTTTGATGATTTTGGTACCTTGGAATGATGCTATACATAGGAATGAATATTTGAAGGGTAGGAATTGAATACTAATGTTGGTAAAATGGGGAGCTAAGTCATGAGTTGCAAATGATGATATATGCATGTATATAGGTATGTTGATTTGAGGAATTAATAAGTGTTGATGTTTATGATGTTGACAATGATTGCAAACCATTAATATTAGACTAAGAAAATGGATGTTTAAATTGATGAAGCCTTAGGTCTTGTTATAGGCCATGGTGTTGTTGATGTTGGGTTGTTTAACCCTTGAAATCTAGAAAATCATAGCTTTGGGGAAAGGAATTCCCGAAGCCTAACACAGTTGTATAATTTGGTGACTAGCAAGTCTAGGACTTGATGATGAGCTTTATGATAAGCAAATAATTGGTTAAAATTATAATGATTGTTGATTATGTGTATGTACATGTATGTGGTCTATAGAGTTGGTTCCGGAATTATGTAGCGGAGCGTTTGGAGCGTGCATATGGGTTTTGGCTCTTCCCTCAAGGTAGGAGAGGAGTTTACATTTCAATTGTATGAGTGAGAAATTGTTAATTATGTTTATGTGTGAACTCATGCAATGCCTTGCCATGAATGTATTAAATGTTTGAATTGATGAAGTGATGAATGATTGGCTTGGCAAATTTTTGAATTTTGGAAATTTTATATATATAAATATGAGATGGTGATGAACGGTTAGTGGTCCCTTGATGGGAATTGATGCATTGTAATGAAAGACCCATATTGAAATGAATTATAGATTGTTCGGGTCATATTGTGGTTCACAAAGTGCATTTTTAATGCATAACCATGGAAGTGAAGGGGTCAAATAGAGTTTTGTGTGATTTTGATGGCATGGGATAGTCCCAATAGCCCATATGTGTTGTTTATGACTTGTAGGAATTGGAATGGGCAAGTTTTAATGAGAATTGACCCTTGAGTTGCCCAAAACTGTTATAAATTAAGTTAAATGCTTTTATGTGCATAAGTCCCTCATTTTTGGGAATTTTTGAGTGAGACCGGTGGCTACGCGTCACAAATAATGTGTATTTGTTGTGGTTAAAATTTCGTAGCATTTGGAGTTCATACAAGAAAGTTAGGAGGGTTAGAAGTTGAAAAATCTTGTGTTTCTGCATAAAAACAGCAGCAGGGCTGTCTTGAATCGATTCAAGACCCTTTGAATCGATTCAAGAGGTGCTGTTTTCACTATTTTGGGCTCCAGGGGTGTTTGAATCGATTCATACGAGTTTGAATCGATTCAAGGCCCTCTGTCTATCAAATTTTGAGATTTTAGGACGCTCGAATCGATTCACACGAGTCTGAATCGATTCAGAGCCCTGTTATGGCCACTGTTGTGCTGTTTTTTTTCCAACTGGTCTGTTTTCTTTGCTGTTTTTGGCCCGTTTGGGCATCTTAATGACACTTTTGGCCTCCGAGTTCTTCATGAAAGTTGTAGATAATTGTGTTACGGAGGTGTGAGAATTGGTCTCACATTAATTGGAGTTTTCTAACTCTCATTAGGAGAAAAATACTGAACCTATTGCTTTGAAAAATTCAAGTTTAAGGGGGTTTTGAACCCAACTTTTTATGGTGGCCAAATTGGGACTAATAGGTGATATTTGTGACATGTCCCACTATTTTTAAGACTAAAAGTAAGCTTTCTTCATGTCTTAATGTTGAAATTTATCATGGGCTCATTATTGCCCAAAACCCCCTTTTAGTATGTAAAAACGAGAAAATTCACTAGGGGTACATGTGTGGTGCGTTTTAGTGGTGATTGAGGAGTGGCTTAAGGCCTTGGCTAGGTATATGTATACCTATGCTATGTTATGAAAACATGTATGCTTTCCCTCCTCTATTGATTATATTATGAATCATGATGAAAAGTAATGATGTGATTGTATAACACACTATAATAGACGATGAAACTAATGAGGGGACAATTGAATGGCAATGAGTTATTATAACTCAATGAATTTTAAAAAAGTATCAATGGTGATAAAAAAATGATGATGCCACACATATTTCATAATGATAAATGATGTTAAATGAAAAGGGACGTTGTTGTTGAACATACCCTTGAATATGTAGTGTTTGCTATTTTGGATGAGTCTGGTGCCAATATGATTAATCCAAGTATTGACTTGTATGTATGAGACACAATGATGATTGCTGAATGTACATATGAAATATATTGTTGATATCCATGTGTGGATTGTTATGAATGATGTTTGTGGCCATTGAGATGCCAATTATATGAATGATGTGCCTTGAGGGGCCTTATGAATGACTATGTATAATTATTAAGATGCCAAAATTGAAATATATCCCTAAGTGAGAGGGTGAGATATCCTTACGAGGTTGTTGGGCATATGTATTATTGCATTGTTGCATTTATGGCATAGCATGACATTGATATGCATTATTATTAAAATGAAACACCTTGCGGGGTGCCACGAAGGGTAAATCCCTGAGTGAAGAGGACATGGCCCTATTGTTATTGAATAATATGGAATATATCACCTTGCGGGGTGCCACGACGGGTAAATCCCGAAGTGAAGATGATGTTGATCATAATGTAAAATATATCACCTTGCGGGGTGCCACGAGGGGTGTATCCCCGAGTGATGATGGTATTGCGATAATTATTGTGAAGAGAATCACCTTGCGGGGTGCCACAAAGGGGTATATCCCTGAGTGAAGAGGACGTTGTCCTATTGTTAATGAATAATGTTGAATTTAACACCTTGCGGGGTGCCACAAAGGGTTTATCCCGGAGTGACGATAATGACATGAATGATGAATTTAACACCTTGCGGGGTGCCACACAGGGTATATCCCTGAGTGATGACAATGATATGATGGATGAATAAGTTCACCTTGCGGGGTGCCACGAAGGGTGTATCCCTGAGTGATGACGGTATTATGTTATTTATTGTGAAATGAAACACCTTGCGGGGTGCCACGAAGGGCGTAACCCTGAGTGATGATGACATGGATATATATATGTGGAAATAGTTCACCTTGCGGGGTGCCACAACGGGTATGACCCGAAGTGATGATGATGGTTTGATCGATAAATAATTCACCTTGCGGGGTGCCACGAAGGGTGAATCCCCGAGTGATGAAATTATTATTGAATCATTGAAAAATGAATGGTATGGTGTTGTGATCACCCGTTGATATGGAATTGAATTCAGTATATATTTGAGATGGGATAACCACGAGTGTTGAGAAACCCCTTACGAGGAGGTATTGTGTGAAACCTTAATGGTGTAATGACGATAATGATTATGAGTGCCCTTGTTGATAAGTAGCAAATTGATAGTGGCTGCAATTGTGTATATGATTATGTATGAGGCTTGTATGCCTATTATAATGGATATGATGAATGGATGATAATTTAAATGGTTTTATAGCAAAGTACACATGATGTTTGTATACATATACACTTGATCTCAATATATATGTTATTCATCACTTTAAATGTATAACTCACTCTCCCATGTGGTCTCCTTTTTAGCATTGTGATGCAGGTTGCCATGGGATGATTTTGAAGTTAAAGATCAAGTTTCTGTGAAGGTAAATAGTGGTAGAGGAAATGCCTTGGCCGGCATCATTTATGAACTATTATTTATTAGAATCATGAAATGTATAATTTATTCATAATGATATAGATGTTCTATTAAATTTGTACATATATATAAATATAGTTATACCTTAGGCTTTGCATACTCAAATTGATGATTATCTAATAGGCTCATGATATGTCATTGCATGCTAGCCTAGCCTTTTCTCATATCGTCATATATGGGACTAGGCGTGTGCCCGGTATACATATTCTTCCGCTGTAAACTTCATTATTTTCGTATACCACTATGGGCCAATTTACTTATCGATCCAGTTTTAAGTTATATAATCTCACTCTTTGGTTTTCTGCGACTTGGGTCTTCATGTGGTCATGATGGTGTATTGGAATGTTTTCAAACGTGTAAAATTTATTCATAATTTTATTAATTATATTGATCACATTGGGATTCGAGTACAGATTTCCAGGGGTGTTATAGCCTCCCCTTCAGTCATCCCGACCAGACCATCATACTGTGTACCACTCCTAAGAGTGATAGCCATGGTGTGATTGGATAGTCTTGTTTCGGGCTTTCCAGGAAAAGTTCTAGGCATTCTTGTTAAAGATAAGGCTTGTTGAGAAATTTGATTCTCCAACATCTTGTTATAAGTGGCAAGAGAGTCCACCTTGAAGGTTAATTTCTTGATAGCTTCAGAGAACTCATCATTTTGCTTAATTTGGGTGGTTACAAATGTCTCCATCAAGGACTCCAATTTTGATTTCTGTGGAGCATAGGGTCCTTGTTGTGACTGGAAGTTATTCTGGTTGCCTTGATTTCCTTGGAATGATGGAGGTCTATATTAGAATCCTAGTGGGCCTTGTTATCTGTAATTATTCCCAAAATTTCCACCATAGCTCCCAATAGCATCCACTTGTTGCATTTCAGCCTTGGGATACACCAAGCTGACAACCTGTTGTGTTATGACCTGTAACCCCGCATAATTCACACACCACATTAGAAGCACCTATTCCTAACTTATCAAATTTAAGAGATAGTGCTTCTACCTTAGCAGTAAGAAGGGAAATAGCATATAAAGAATACTTACCTGGAGTTTTTAATGGTAAACTCTGTTCAGATGACCACTGGTAGGTATTTTGTGCCACCTCTTCTATAAGATTGCACCCCTCCTCCATATTTTTGCTCATAAAAGCATCGCCAGCTGTGGCATCTAATGTAACTCCATGATGTGGGCACTCTCGAAGAAACTCTTTATACCTTTCCCATGCATTATACAATGTCTTATCATCTTTCTGGGTGAAAGTGATAATCTGCTTCCTCAATTGGTCTGTTTTGCTCCGCGGATAATATTTATTGAGGAAGGCATAAGATAACTGCTCCCAAGTAATGATCAATCCCTTTGGAAGTGAATACAATCATGCTCTAGCCTTATCCCTCAAAGAGAATGGGAAAAGCCATAGCCGGATTACATCACTTGAGATGCCATTCACCTTGAGTGTATCACAGTACTCAAGGAAAATTTGGAGGTGTAGATTTGGATCCAAATTGGTTTTATAGAACCATTGAGAGCAAGGAGGGCTTCAATTCAAAGTTGTTCGCCTCAATGGTTGGCCTTGTGATGCTAGGCCTTCTACCCATTACATTGAGTGTTGTAAAATCACGAAGGGCTCGGTTATCAGTATTGTCCATTGGCTCTTCGATATTTAAAATCGAAGCTTGTTACTTGCTTTGTTTAAGATGTTTCTAAAGTGCTTTGATCTTATGGAGGGTCCTTTCAATTTCTGGATCAAAAATATGCTTAAAACTGCGACTCCTTCGCATAAATAGACCTGCGCTATCCATAAAAACACAACGAAACCCAAGTGTAATTCTACAGAGAAATAGTAACTAAAAACAGAAAAATTATGCAGAAAAAATAAAATAAAATAAAAGTAAAAAGTCTAGTCTAATCAAAACACCGCTTAGCCAATATTGGGGGAACACAATCCCCAGCAACGATGCCAAAAACTTGATAGCCAACCGTAAGCGCACGGGGTATCGCGTAATAAAAAGTTATCATTCCCATAAGGATTGTGCTCAAGTACCGATTTTATCAGCGATTCGATTATCTAGACCAATGGGTTAATTTTTAATAGAAATTTAAATTGACTTAAAACTAAAAATGCCAAAAGAAAACACAAAGTTATTCATGGTGAAAATCAAGTAGTTAATTGAAAACAGTCGAGATGGTTCACGGGAATTAAAAGGTTCACATGTTGTTACCAAGTTTCAATGCAATTCAATTTCCCCATTTATGAAACCTTGTTTCCTAAGGTAAGTTTCACAAATTTAATTAGTGACTTTTTCTTGAAATCCCACTAATGTACCTAATTACCGAAGAAGCGTGTTCAATTCATTAATTAGATCCCTTACACTTTATGAAAACCCGGTTATCCCTCAAAGAGCTTCGTTTACTTTCATAACCCAAATCCCTAGGTTCAATTTCATGTGATTCAAACTATATGCCAATCTTTCGATTACCCACACCATTTATAATCACCAATACTTATTTCTAAGCCTTGTAGAAGCATTAAACATACATAAAATTGAATAAGAAACATGATTCATAAATGGGAAAAAAAAGAACATCTCAAATTTGGTTTACAGACATACTACCCCCTAATCCAAAGAATGGAATTTAGTTCGCCATAAGGAAGATGTTTACAATACCATAAATAAGAAATTCAATCTCAAACATGAAAGAAATCTTAATTACAAAACAAGGGTTTAGAGAAGAATTAAAGTTCTCATTTTTGGTCCTAATCTAATGCCCCAAAATTTAAAGATCCGATGCCCTTCTTGTTGATTCTTGAAAATCCTCTCGAAAATCTCCTCCAAGAAGCCTTCAATTCTCACCCAAAAATCGTCTTGTGTGTCTCTGTGTAAGTTCCCCTAGGTTTTCCCCCTCCTTTTCTTTAAAATTTGGTGAAAATTGAAAGTGTTGTAGGAATTTCTTCAATTCCTAGCTTTTGTTGAAGGATCTTCTCTTCTTGAACCTCTTAGATCCATAAGGCCATAAGAGGATGGAGAGGAATGGTGATAGTTTGGAAGCTTATGGAGGAAGGTAGAAGAATCTTGTAATGGATGCTAGCTTGTGGTGGAAGTTAGAAGGAGAAGGAAACCTAGATCTAAGGAGATTTTGGTCTAGAAATAGAGGAAATGGAGAGGAGAGGAAGGGATTGTGGTTCTGCCACTCTCTAGGACTTAGAAAGATAAGTTGTTGAGAGTCACCACCTTTGGGAGAAGACCAAAGGATAAGACTAGAGAAAGGAGCCTAGAGCTTCTACTTTCTAGAGAGAAGGGAGAGTTTCTCACTCTAAGATTTCTTATCATTAACGTTATGATGGAAATACAAAGGAGATGAGCTTATATAGCTCCATGAGACTTTCAGCCAGAGCTTCCTAATCATGGGCCTTGGATTAGCTCCTAAGGCCCAATCCTAAAACCTACTCTACTTGGCCCAATACAAGCCCAAAATCAAAATAGAACAAGGTACAAGGCCCAAAAGTGGCCCAAGCTCAATGGCTATGCAAAGCCAAAACTAATTCCTAAAATATAGTCCTAATATACCTAGAATACAAAGGAATGAAAAATATGTACAACATATATGAGGCTCAATGAAGAGGCCCAAAGGAGGCCCAAACTATACCAAGCCCATTACCCTTCTATAGTGCAAGAGAAAAGAGTAAGGGTCTTCAATAGCTCCTCTTTGGGCTTGGGCCCACTCAAAGAATGTATGGAAGAAGGTAAATGCTTTTGGAAACCTTCCTTGGCTCTCTTGGCCCTTGACCTAGTCATAGGGCCCTTGAAAGCATCCAAGGCAACCTCTAAAGACTGTGTAGGGTCCATGGCTTCTTCCTGGGTGATGACCATGTCATGCTCCCCCTCTTGAAAAGGATTTGTCCTTAAATCTGAGGCAACCTTATCCAGCTCATCTATAAAACAAAGGGTAAGATCAGAAATATTAAATGTAGCACTCACCCCATACTCACCAAGGAGGTCAAGTACATAAGCATTATTATTAATTCTCCTAATCACCTAAAAATGACCATCACCTTTAGGGTTAAGTTTGGACTTCCTAAGGTTAGGTAAGTGTTCCTTCCTTAGGTGACGCCAAACCCAATCCCCAACATCTAAGATAACCTCTTTTTTCTTTTTATTCACACATCTAGCATAGTGATCATTTTTCTTTTGTATATGGTGTTTAACCTCCTCATGAAGTTTTCGAATAAAAGATGCTTTTGCCTTACCATCCATATGAAGGATATCATCTGAAACCTCGAGAGGCAAAAGATCTAAAGGAGTGAGGGGATTAAAATAATACACAATCTCAAAAGGACTATGCTTGATGGTGGAGTGAACTACCCTATTATAAGCAAACTCTACATGTGGTAGACACTCATCCCAAGATTTAACATTCTTTTTAACAAGGACTCACAGAAGAGTAGAAAGAGTCCTATTAACAACCTCAGTTTGGCCATCTATTTGTGGATGGCATGTGGTAGAAAAGAGAAGTTTAGTTCCTAGCCTGGCCCAAAGGGTCCTCTAGAAATGGCTAAGGAACTTGGTATCCCTATCACTAACTATAGTTCTAGGGATCCCATGTAAGCGAACTATCTCTTTAAAGAATAGTTTAGCAATATGGCTTGCATCATCAACCTTATGGCAAGGGATGAAGTGAGCCATCTTACTAAATCTATCAACTACCATAAAGATAGAGTCTATTCCCCTTTGGGTCCTAGGCAACCCAAGGACAAAGTCCATGCTAATATCTACCCAAGGGGAAGTGCGAATAGGTAAAGGAGTGTAAAGGCCATGTGGAGACACCCTAGATTTGGCCTTTTTACATGCAAAGCACCTAGAGCAAAGTCTTTGCACGTCACGCTTCATATGGGGCCAATAGAAATGTTCACTAAGGGTGGCTAAAGTCTTATCCCTCCCAAAGTGCCCCATGAGCCCTCCCTCATGGTTCTCATAAAGTAAAAGGTCTCTAATGGATCCTCTAGGAGTGCATAGCTTATTGGCTTTAAAGAGAAAGCCATCTAATTTACGGAATCCACTAGATGCAAGTAAGGAACCACAAGTGTGGTAGGCATTAGCAAAGTCAAGGTCATTTGGATATAATTCTTTTATTTCATCAAGACCATGAAGAGTGGCACCCAAAGAAGAAAGAAGGGTGTGCCTTATAGATAAGGCATCAGCTACAACATTAGCTTTACCACTATGGTGCTTGATAACGCAAGGGAATTGTTCCAAATATTCAACCCATTTGGCATGCCTTTTATTTAACTTATGTTGGCCTTTGATATACTTGAGTGACTCATGGTCACTATGAATGACAAACTCTTTGGGAATTAAGTAGTGTTCCCAAGTTTGTAAGGCCCTAATCAAAGCAAAGAACTTTTTGTCATAGGTGGGATAATTAAGGTATGCCCCATTAAGCTTTTCACTAAAGAAAGCTATAGGGTGCCCCTCTTGAAGCAAAACCACACCTATTCCAATATTAGAAGCATCACATTCTAGCTCAAATGTTTTTGAAAAAATTGGTAGAGCAAGAATAGGAGCATCTGTGAGTCTATGCTTGAGGTCTTGAAAGGCCTTGTCTTGATTTGGCCCCCAAAGAAAAGGAACATTCTTTTTGAGCAAATCATTTAGGGGAGATGCCAAAGTAGAAAAGTCTCTCACGAACCTTCTATAGAAGCTAGCTAAGCCATGGAAGCTTCTAATATCATGCATGTTTTTAGGGGTTGGCCAAGCACTAATGGCTTTAACTTTGTCTTGGTCAACTTGAACCCCTTTGGAACTAACTACAAATCCTAAAAAGATAATGTGATCCAAACCAAAAGAGCATTTTTCAAGGTTAGCAAAAAGTTTGTTTGCTCTTAAGGCAAGTAAAACATGTCTAAGGTGGGTAAGGTGAGAGTCCATAGACTTTGAATAAACAAGGATGTCATCAAAGTAGACAACAACAAAGTGGCCAATGAAGTCCCTCAAAACATGATTCATGAGGTACATGAAGGTACTAGGAGCATTGGTCAAACCAAAAGGCATAACCAACCACTCATATAAACCAAGCTTGGTCTTAAAAGCAACTTTCCACTCATCATCTTCCTTGATTCGTATTTGGTGATAGCCACTTTTAAGGTCAATTTTGGATAATATGGTAGAGCCATAAAGTTCATCCAACATATCATTAAGTCTAGGTATGGGGTGCCTATACTTGATGGTGATGTTGTTGATTGCTCTACAATTAGTGCATAACCTCCAAGAACCATCTTTTTTTGGAACTAAAAGAATTGGCACAGCACATGGACTAAGACTCTCCCTAATCTAACCTTTGGAAAGTAGATCTCCAATTTATTTCTCTATTTCTAGACTCTCCTTGGGGTTACACCTATATGCAGGTCTATTAGGCAAACTAGCCCTGGGGATAAGATCTATTTGGTGTTCTATACCCCTAAGAGGTGGGAGCCCTTGAGGAAGGTCTTCAGGAAAGACATCCTTAAATTCTAGAAGACGATTTTACAATCTCTTGGGCCTAGGAGAAGGAGATCCCACTAAGGATAGGGAAGTGCAAGAGCTATATGTACTAGAAGGGCTAGTAGAGCTAGAGGAAGAAGGTGTAGGGTAAAGGATGTAGATAGGTTTGTGAAGAAGCAAGGCTTGCTTCACATCATGCTTAGAGGCAAAGAAAGAGGAGTGCCTCTTTTATAGGTGAGGATCCTTTTACCCTTATCTTGTTGAGTGACTTGTATTTTTTGTGTTTTTTGTTTTTGAGGTTTAGGAGGGGAGGTGGAAGGCCCAACCTCCCTATCCCTCTTCAACTTCATTTGAAGTTGGTCTTCCAAAACTTGTTTGGGAGACAAGGGATGTAAGACAAACTTTTTATTGTTATGTACAAAGGTGAGGGTCTTAGTAAACTCCTCATGGGTGACTTTCTTATCATATTTCCAAGGGCGACCTAAGAGCACATGAGTGGCTTCCATCAGAACCACATCACACCATATTTGATCATGGTAGGTGCCTATGGCAAGAGGGAGAAGAACTTGCTTGTTTTACTAACATTTCACCCTTTTCATTAAGCCATTGAAGTTTGTAAGGTTTTGGGTGATCTATTAGAGGACAACCAAGTTTGTGAACTAGCCTTTGACTAGCCATATTAGCACAACTACCACTACCCACAATGAGAGAACAAAGTTTTTCTTGAATGTAACATCTTGTATAAAAGATGTTCTCTCATTGTGTAGTGTCATCATCCCTTATATGACTACCTAAGAGTCTTCAAATCATAAAAAGCTCACCGTCATCTCCTAGAACATGTTCACTCTCATAGGAATCACTATTAGAGCTATCACTTGAGTGTGAAGAGGATGCTTCCTCATAGCTTGAATAGTGATCAATGCCTTTTAAAATCATAAGTTTTTTAGTTGGGCATTGAGAGGCAATGTGACCCCTTCCTAAGCATTTAAAACACTTGATTGAACTTGTTCTTGAAGAGTTGGGTTAGGATGAAGAGTTGTTATTCCTAGAAGGGTTGTTCTTAGATGGTCTTGTAGGGGTATGATCCATATGAACCTCACTTTTGAGTTTAGGAGTTGAAGTGCCCACTTCATGCTCCTTACCCTTCTTACCCAAACTACCCTCTTTAGGGATGGAGTCTTCTTTACCCTTCCACTTAGACCTAAAAGGTTTGGATTTAGGAAGCTCCATCTATGAGTTGAGCTTTTACTCTTGTGCATTAATGGAGAAGCTCCTCAATGTCCACATGAGGTAAAAGTTCCACTCTTTTCCTAATATTATGATTAAGGCCATGTAAAAACCTATGCATGAGGATTTCTTCATCCTCCTCAACATTGGCCCTAATCATAGACATCTCTAAAGCCTTATAATGATCATCCACATTCTTGGACCCTTGGGTGAGTCTATTGACTAATGAAAATGAAATTATATGTTGCATGTATTATATATGGAGTATAGGGGCGGATGGTTGAGTAATCCCCTAGAGCACAAAGTGATGGGGTACACTGGGGAACAATGACCTTCCGACCCTGTGGGAGGTCTCAGGAGTATATCAAGGCGAACCTCCAATGGCTCAAAGTCGTGCCCAAGACCAGAGAGCTTGTGGAAACCCTGGTATACTTCGACCCAACGAGTGTTACCGTGACTGTGGAGTGCCCGTTCTGATGAGATGTGTTTGGATCCATTATTGATGAAAGGGCTGCGTGTCTTTACCCTTTTGTGAAAACCAAACGAGGCAAGCTCCGGTCGCTCTAGAGGGTAAAGGCATAAGGTAGGATTGATGTGGATAATGCGATCTGATATGTGTGAGATTGATAAGGAGGAGATAGGCCCACATACATCTTTATGACTAAGAGAAAGATCGAAATTAATGAAATGGAACTTATGTATTGCATTATCTTATCTGTGTGAATTTGTGTTGTGATTGAATTAATAATTGTGTGTGATGGTTAATGGTAAGGGGGAGAGTAGAGGGTTGTGTATTCAGGGACAATTGAATGAGGTTAAGTTAGGATAGACAACTTAGAATAAACTAATTAGGGAGCCCGATAAGAAAAAGATAATATAATCATACAAACCCAAATAGATTGTGTGGGAAGGATATCAGTGATGACAACTCTCTAATTGTTGTGGAAGTAGAGACCCACCCTCATGTTATTTTTACAGACCACCGATTGGACCATAGACCCAACATCATAGAGATCAGGGTGGACTTCGCATCGAGGACCAGCCAGACTGTTCTTGGACTGAGAATGATTAGGATATGTGGTTTTCTTTTCTTTTATAAGAGCCCACATGCCCTTTTACTTTCAACATGTATAGTTTACTATTTACGACTATGTGTTGTATATGACCATGTTGTATATAAGATGTATCTGTTCCACCAAGTTTTCTTGTACAAATAAAACTTCTACATTTTTCTAAAACTCATAACCTCTTAGTTGACCAGAATAACCTAGTGGAAGGGATTGTCCTAGTTAACCGAGGGTGTTACAATCTTTTCCATTAAGGTAAGGTTTTCAAGCTTTTCTCTTGGATTCTTTATTTCCTTTAATTTCCTCAAAAATCCAGCTACATGCATGTCTTTTTTCTTACTATCCTTGGCTTAGAACTGTGACTTCTCCCTTAATTGGTATTGCATGTCAATTTCTAGGATTTCCATGAACGGTCTGGAGTAATCAGTGAAGTTTAATCGGTGAATGAGGAAGTTTCAAAGCCTGACCCCCCTTGTTTGCTCAAAACTATGACCTACCAGATGAGGTTAGGGGAGTTTTTCTTTGTTTTGTCTCATTTTTAACCGTTTGATATTTTTTCTGTTGTCTCCAGGAACGCCCCTATCGAGTTTTGTTAGGTTCTAACGCGCTGATTGAAAGTTATTAAAATTTCTGTCTTCACTGGTAATTTTATATTTATTTTTGGATGAATGTATATATTTCTCTAAATTTATCTAAAGGCGTGCCTTAAAGATAGTGGGTCCTGTTAAGTTCTACTGGAGTTCAAAGACTCGTTATTGAGATTTGTGGCTTACATGAATTTATTACAGCCTTGTTGTATTTTTATTTGGGTCTGTAATTAATAATTAATTTATTCATATTTTGGTATTTTTCTGGTAATCCCCGCTATCCTAGTTAGTCATTTTACCCGAGTTCGAGAAGCATCACTAGAGAAATTACGCATTACGAGAAAATTTGCCAATTCACGCTCAATTACAATTTATCTCAAATTTATTTCAAGTATACGACGCCAACGATTCAACAAAATTACTACGCGAGTTTTATAAATTTTAAATGAGATTAATAAAGAAAATGGGTAATAAGTTAAAAAGAAATGAATAGGAGATGATGAAAAAATCATAATTAACTATAATAATTTAATTAAGAGAATTGACTCATTTTAGGATTAATGGTGTTTACAAGGATATATATATATATATATATATATATATATATACATGGGTATTTTAGGCACATAAAAATAAATTTAGGTATAATTATTAAATAATAATGAATTAATCAAGAAATTGGGCTTAAACTAGAAATATAGATTTTTATAAGAAATTATTTTCATAAGTAATAAAAGTATATATTTATATAAATAGAAAAATAAACTTAGGTACACTTAGTAATTAAGGAACTAGTAAAATACTAGAACTATAGTTATGTTAAAAGGAGTAGTAATGATGAATTCTGATTTACGAGGTCAATCTAATAAAAAATGATCATAAGTTATAGATTTAACTATTTAAAGACAAACTCCTACATATTGGACCCTAAATGGGAATTTTAAACTAGTTTTAAAAAGAAACAAATATACATATATAATTATATATATACATAAATATATTTGTATAATGATAAGTATTTAATAAGCAAATATCTTCTAGTATTTAGAAATAATTGATAAATAGGTTATATCCTCAAAAAAATAGATGTACATATATCGATATGTATGTATGTATGTATGTATATATATATTTACCTAGTATGAACTATTTAAGAAACAAGTATTTGCAAATATTTATAAATGATTAGTAAGTCATAAAGCGGGAAGGAATAAATATATATTATGGGTAATAATATGGATTTACTATAAGAATATTTTATGGTAAGATTTAACTAAAATAAATATGATACTGATTCGGTCTAGTTACCGGCACATAGGCAAGAAGGTAATTTCACCCACTTTTACTTATCTACCGATTTCGCAGGTAGACCTCCAGACTGTAAACCCGTATCAGATATCCTTCTATAGCGGAAAGTCCAAGTCAATACCATGCATACCAAAAAGTATCTGTGTCACCCAACAAATAATACAGGGTACAGCCGCTGGGGCGACGTTCGTGGGAGACGCCGAGGTACCCACGTCACGTGTCAGATCATTGCAGAATCGTACTAATAGTGTACGAATTATCCCTCAACCTTGAAGAACTCTTGCATTCTTCGCATGCACGCATATAAATACCAACATTTCCACAACACTGGTATGTTAGACTCATTCTAAAACTTATGCTTGAGAACCTTGTATTCCATTTTCTTATTACTGACTTGGGCGTCGAAGAATCTTCGTAGGTGACACCACCTTTCTCCCCCATCAACGTGAAAGCTTGGTGAGAAGAATCTCCAGGACACCAAGTCCCCTGCTTCCCCACTGGACCGGTGTACTAAACACTTAAACAGAGAACATTTATGATTGGTCCCACACTAAATCCTAAACCCCAGTTCAGACTAGTTCATTGGCACACCTAATGAGACTTAATAGATTAATTCCTATTTTTATAAAAGTCTCAAACCTTTGATGGAAGGAAACTTGAGGGACCTTCAGGAAGTGCATGTTGAGGACGTCACGCCTTTAGCCAACAGGTGTCTAGTCTTCGAATCTCCTGGAGCAAGTTCTTGGAGAATGATGCCCGTGGGGATATTTGACCCGTATGATAAGATTATAAAGAAACTCAAAGAGGAGTTGGCAGAGCTAAAGCATGACAGAAGGCAGCTGAAGAAAAAGTAGCTTCACAGGTGAAGGAAACTTATGAAGCCTCCAAAAGAAAGAAATTAACCACTCTCCAGTATTCCAAAATCCCCACATATGAAGAGACGGAGCAGTCTCAAGACTCTGGGGAGCGAGTTAGAACCAAGAAGAAGGAGCCAGTGGTGGTAGCTTCGGGGACTTTCAAACTTAGAGTTTCATTCTCTAGGAGGCTAATGAGTGTGCCCATCCCCAGGCACTTGCAAACAATATAACCCCTTTCTATAGGGAAATATTCAGGTGAGATTGATGCAAAGAAGCATTTGGATGCTTACACTTATGAAACGATGTTTATGAGGGTTAAAGAAGATGTTATGTGTCGCATGTTCCCCCTTACCTTGACTGGAGAAGCCCTTAGCTGGTTCAAGGGACTGCCAACGGGGTTGATTGATTCTTGGGAGGATACGACAGTGGACTTTAATGACCACTTTGTCATTTCTAGAGACATTCCTAAGACTTCACATACCCTCGTCCAAATTAGGCTGAGTAAGAACAAAACTCTAAAGGATTTCCTGAAGAGATTTTACAAGGAGGCAGCGATGGTCCCTAACCTGACCGAAGCAATCTAACTATACATCATTATTGAGGCTTTACAGCCTAAATCTGATTTCACTCTATCATTGGCCAAAAGTCATATGGTGTCCTTTGAAGAGTTTCGAAGGAAAGCATCAAAGTATGTAGGTATAGATATGCATCTTGAGGCTACAACGGCAAGGGCGAGGCCGCCTCTTCCAGTATTGCATCCGCCTAGAGAGAAGGAAAGGGCAAGGCTGGAGGGACCCTTTCAAAGGGACATGTTTGGGAACTCACAATCCCAACATCAGGAGAGGCGTGTAGCTGCGTTTAGCAACTACGCCTCGCTGAATACTAGACCAGTGTAAATCTTGAGAGAAGTGGGTTAGTCGGCGTTCAGTGTGTACGATCAGGAGACCAGCCTCAGTGAAAAGGCAAGGAAATCCTCCCATGAACAAGCAAGACACTCTACTAAAGAGTGTAGGTCATTGAAGGATGCTGTGGAGGTCCTTATCCGAGAGGGTAAGTTAAAACAATACCTCTTCAAGGAGAAGTCGATGGATAAGCCAAACCGGATGGAAAAGCGGAATCGTGACCACGATAAGGATGGTGATAACAATCAGGGTCCAACGAAAAGGCTCATTGCAACAGAAAAATAGAAAGGTGTTGTGATCACTGAGGCTACCCAAGAGGACAATGCGTCCACACAGTAGCAACGAGGCCGGTGTGAAGTAATTGACATGATTGTTAGAGGATTCACTAGCAAAGGAACATCAATTTGGGCTAGGAAGAATCACTACCGAATGATTCTTTTGGTTCAAGGCAAGCCCTAAGATAATCGCCTATTTCAGTATGATGTGTTGGCTCTGGTGATTTCCTTTTCTGATGAAAACTTCTACCCAACTATCGCCAGGGGTGATGACATAGTGGTCATCATTGCTGCTATAGCAAACAAGGATGTCAAGCGAATCCTTGTAGATCAGGGGAGTTCTTGTGATATTATATTTTATAACTGTTTTAAAAGAATAGGTTTTAATGATTCTGATTTACAACCCTATACGCAGGAACTAACAGCTTTTAATAGGGCCAAACAACCAACTAAAGGGTATCTTGATACCCTTATGTTTTTCGAGGGTGAGCCTGGAGCGAGGACTGTTAAGTCCAGGGTCCTGGAGATTGACGTGGAGTCCCCCTACGACGGAATCATAGGCCAGCCAACGCTGAATGCTATGGAGGCTATAGTGTCCATGCCGCATCTCCTTATTAAGTTTATTGACAAAGATAATAACGTTTCGTCTGTACGGGGTAACCTGGAGATGGCTTGCTATTGTTATAATTTGAGCCTTAACATGGTGAAGCTAGAGGCATTCATTAAGAAGAGAATGTTAAACGATAGAGGAACTGTGGTTGGATCTTTCAGTTTGATTGACCTCGACCACAGGGTCGAACTCAAAATCGATCCACTCAATCCATCCAAGCCAACACAAGAGGATGGTTCTAGGGAAGTCATATTGGGAGATACCCCTGCCAAGGTCACACACATTAATGAAAAGTTAAAGGCCGACATGGAGCAATGCCTACTTGTACTTCTTGAGGAATTTAAAGATCTCTTTGTCAGGACTGTTACAGACATGCTAGGGATGGATCCTGATTTTTGTTGTCATAAACTATTCATCTATCCAGAGACTAGGTCGGTGGCCCAAAAAAAGCAAAGATTGGGCCCAGAGAAGCAGAAGGTAACATGCGAGCAAATTGAAGAACTCTTAAAGGCTGGGTTTATCAAAGAAATACGATATTCCTCTTAGCTTTCTAATGTGGTGATGGTGTAGAAGGCCAACGGAAAGTGGAGGACGTGTGCAAATTATGTGGATCTGAACCGTTGCTGCCCAAAAGACCTATATCCCTTGCCTAATATTGATAGAATAGTGGATGATTCATATAGCTACCAATACTTATCTTTTATGGATGCGTATTTGGGGTACAACCAGATTTCAATGTGGAAAGAAGACCAAGAGAAGACGGCGTTCATCAATGACCAGGGTGTGTTCTGTTACACCGTTATGCCATTTGGATTGAAGAACGTTGGAGCCACATACCAATGTATGATCAATAAAGTGTTTGAGGGCACGCACACCAAGTTGTAGAGGTGTATATTGATGACATCATCGCCAAAACCCCGACAGGGGGTGAGCATATGGAGGATTTCTGCAAAGTTTTCTTGCACCTGACAAAGTTCAAGATTTACCTGAATCCACTTAAATGTACTTTCACAGTTCTTGCTGGAAAATTCCTAGGTTTCATGTTGACTCAGCGTAAGATTGAGGAGAATCCAGGCAAGTGCCAGGTGATTCGAGATTTGAAAAGACTGAAGAACCTTAAAGAAATTCAATCGCTTAATGGACAGGTGGCAGCCCTAGCGTGTTTCATTGCCCAAGATGGCACACAGATCCCCCCATAACAAGATCCTGAAGAAGTCTAAGAAGTTTGAGTAGAGGCAGGAGCAAGAGCAAGCTTTTCAAGAGCTCAAGGAGGTGTTTTCCAAACCTCTCATCTCAGTTAAGCTTGACCTTGGCAAGATGCTCATCCTGTACTTGGCTGTTTCAAATGAGGCCTTGGGAGTAGCCCAAGTGAAGGAGACACCTAAAGGCTAGAGGCCATTATATTTCACTGGCAAGACATTACAAGGAGCTGAGGGTCGATATCAAAAGATAAAGAAAGCCGCCCTGACAGTCATTTGGGCCTCTCAATGTTTGAGGCTATACTTCCATGCATACTCAATAGTGGTAAGGATAGATCATTCACTTCGCTTTATGTTGGGTAAGCCGGACCTCACAAGAAGGATGATAAAGTGGTCAGTGAAGCTGTTTGAATTCGATGTGTCTTATGAGCCTCGTGGCGCTATAAAGGCTCAGGTGTTGGCAAATTATATGGTAAAGATGACAAGAGCAGATCTAACTACCCATCATTAATATTGGACAGTGTATGTTGATGGTTCCTCCAATAGTAAAGGTAGCGATGTCGGTGTGGTGATTGAGAGTGATGACGGAGTATATCTGGAAATTTCTCTGCGTTTTAACTTCAAAACATCTAACAACCAAGTTATGTATAAAGCTTGCCTAGCCGGGCTGAGTGCTTTAGATATTAGAGCTTCTGAGGTAACTCTCTATAGCAATTCACAGTTGGTGATTTCACTAATACGAGGAGAGTGTCAGGTTAGGGAGCCCCAGCTCCAGTTGTATTTGAACTGCGTTAATGAGTTGAAGGAACGTTTCGCGGTGGTGGAGTTTGAACATGTACTAAGATAGGAGAACACCAGAGCTGATTTTCTCTCAAGGCTGGCTAGCACGAAGCAGACGGGAAGTACCATTACAGTAGTCCAAAGCACCTTGACTACTCCCAGCATCCCTCTGACCCCCTCACACTCGGCCATTGCTGCTCTTGCGTTCAATAAAGATTCATTGGTAGTCCCTTTCATCTGGTATTTGGTCAATGGACAGCTACCCACCGATGAAACCGAGAAGAAGAAAGTCCAGAGGGAGCTGCCTTATTTTACGATGGTGGATGGAGTTTTGTTCAGGAGAGGATTCTCTATACCTTACCTCCGTTGCTTAAATAAAAACGCGGTTCAGAAGGTTATGGAAGTGGTGCATGAAGGGCAGTGTGGGCACCATTCTGGAGGATGGAGCTTAATGAGAAAAATTTTGAGAGCTAGCTACTGCTAGCCCACAATGAAGAAGGATTTTGTAGAATATGTGAAGAAATGTGATCCTTGTCAGAAGTTCTCTAACCTCCACCATATCCTGGGTTCGTTTCCTACAGCTCCTGGGGGTATCAAGTACCTCATAGTAGGGGTAGACTATTTTATGAAGTGGATTGAAGCAGAGCCGTTAGTGCATATTACCTCAGCCATAACCAGGCGATTCGTTTATGAGAACATAATAGTAAAGTTTGGGGTGCCAGCATGAATTATAACGAATAACGACACTCAATTCACAGATAGGAAGTTTATAGAGTTGCTAGAAGGGTTGGGCATTGTCCAGGTTTTTTCTTTCGTTGAGCATCCCCAGACTAACGGGCAAGCTGAGGTAGTGAACAGGGAAATATTGAAGGGCCTCAAGAAGTGTTTGGGAGAGGCCAAGGGTGGTTGGACTGATCAATTGTGCCATGTCTTATGGGCGTACCACTGAATGAATCACGCGCCACGTCGGTGTAGATCCCCAAAGCCCGCTTAGACTTGGCTTTCGCATCAGCAAGATTTTTTCTCAGTTTAGCATTTTCTTCCATAAGTAGTCCAGTATCGGCACCCCTTATCTTCAGCTATTTAATCTGTTTGAGTAGCTCTTTCTCTCATGTGGCCCATTCTTCAGCTTGTTTCAAGTGGCCGACCCTAGAAGCCTTCAAATCTTCAACCAGTTTGGTGGCCTTGTCCTTCTCCAGTTTGAGTTCTTCCTTCAGCTAGAGGATTCCCTTGACCCCATCTTCAAAATGGGATATATTTTCCCCAACTTCCCCACAGTCACATTTAAGCCAAATATTTCAAAGTTGCTCATCAGCAAGCTCCTGAGCCTCTTTCAGACGTCCTTTCGCTATCTTGAGGTTCACCCTATCTTTGGTAGAAGTAATGCTTAACCTCTCAAACTTTGAGTGCAGTTCTTCAGCTTCTGCCATGTTGTTGGCCACTGTGCTTAAAGAATTTATGAGACCAGAGAGTTTAGATAATTTCCATATGGCGATCTCACAAGCCTTCTGGATATTAGGGACCTCGAGCATAGGGTTAAGATTGTAGGTTGCTTTGGCGAGCTTGGGGGGAATAGGACCCTCATATTTCAAAATGGTTCCAGGAAGGAAGAGGAAAGAAGAATGCAAGCCCCTCTTGGCAGGGAGTCTTTAGCCGTCTTTGTTGGCTTAGTACCATCCTCAGAATAAGAAATTTTCTCTATTTCCATGACAACCTTTTTCCCTGTCTAAGTGCTTGTCATCCCGGCCTCCTCTAGGGTCCTCTATTTTTTGGCAGGCTTAGGGGAAGGTAGCTTCTGGGTCCCAGCCTCTTTTTGGCTCTTCCTCTTCTTCTTTTCCTTCTCAACCTATGCTGGACCAGCCTGGTCAGCCCCATCGATTAAAGGAATATCACCACTAACACTGGAGGCAAGGGTGTAGGTTTCAGTTTGTGCCTTAGCAACGTTCTTCTTGGGTTGAATATTATTCTCCTTAGAAGATGAGTCATTATCCGCTAGCATAGACTTCAGATTTTTCATGGTGGGGAACAGTTCTTCTATTTGTTCTACATTCAGAAATAAAGGCATATTAGTTTCAAACACGACATATACCGGAGCCCAAACAGTTAAAAGCAAAAAAGCAGGAAATTACTTAGATATTCAGCACACAGGGTTGTGGATCCCAGAAGGCGTTTACAAGAAAATTTCCTGTATTGAGAATTATATTTTTGCAGGGCACGGAGGACCTCTATTAAGTAGGCAGATAGTTTACCCTCATCAGTAAAGTAAGCTTTTGTTGTGAGTAGGAAGTGCTCGTGGGTCCACTCCATAGGAAACTTGAGAAGGCCCTCCTTATTTCTCTAAAAGACCGGCTTGTTCGGTTAAACCCGGATCTTCACAAAGTAATTTTTAAGAAATCTCTCATCTACCTTTGCAGACTCCGTGAAGGGTTCAAAGTTAATGATTTTTGAGTCATCTCGGAGGGTGAAAAAGCTTAGGCCGCCTTTCTTATTGGCCCGGCATACCACTTGACAGTAGTAAAAAAGCATTGCCACAGTGGGAGTAAAGTTGAATTGTTGCCCTAGCACCTCTAGAGCGTGAATCAATCCCCAGCTACTGGGATGAACTTGGGAGGGGGCACAATCTAGAAATCTCAATATGCCCATTTTGAATTTAGTGAGTGGAAAGTAGACCCCAAGTTGTAAGAAGACAAAATCATACATGTAGATGGATCGATCATCCGACATACGATGACAAATACTATCAAAAGGCCAGGGTGTAAGCACCATAAATCTCTCATTTAGCCTTTCTTCAGCATAAACCATAAACCTTGGGGATAGTCACACCCCATCCTCTCTTGCATGTCGGGATATGGTATCCTAAATTTCATCCTCTACCCAGCAGTAAGGGTACAGCTAATTCAACTTTAAATAATTAATCTGGTGTGCCACAACGTTTCTGCACCCTTCAACGGTTAAGATTTCTTCAATGGGCTCAGCATTTGCTTCAGTTGCCATTTTACACACGGCATAATGGAAGACACCAAGGCTGCTATAAAAAGACACATTGTTAAAAAGGTAGTTATCAGCACTCACTTCACTCTTAGGTGCATTACTAGCCTTTGAACTCGAGGAAGAATTAGAGGGGGGCAATACAACCCAACGCCTCCACTGAGGAGCCTTTCCCCATTCTGAATGATGTGATTTCCTCACAGGGATTCTTCCCTCTCTATACACAGAACTAGTGTGACCTTGCCTAGAGCGCATTGTGATACTACTATAATATAAGAAATAAACTGAAGAAAATGAAAAAAGAGGTTACCTAAGAAGGTTTTGAGGGTAGAAAGTAATGGAAAGACCTCACTAGGGCATAAAGACAACAACTTCTTTAAGAAAAATTTTGGTAGAGTTTCTTAAGGTTAAAGGCAGCAAGTAGTATTTGTGAAATGCCTAAGTTCTCCTTTTATAACTTTGGAAGGGGGCAAGGCAACCACCGGTCAGAAACACGTCGTTTGTCAGGGAACGCGTTGTTTTGGAGACTAATGACACTTTCGTTTCATTTCAAAGCGTGAAAAATTAGTGCCGTTTTAGACATCCTAAAATTAAATGGGCCGTAATGTTTGAATCTGAGGCCCAATACCTACTTCTTATGACGATTGGCAATCCTCATGGACGTAACCGCTTATATTTACGCTTTAGTGGTAATAAATGCTCATCATTGGCGGCATTTCAAGGCTAGAGAGTTACAAATTTTTAGACTCTTAAGTTCTTCATGCAAAAAGGAAAACGTTGTCTGAAGCCGATATCCAAACCCACAAAAGGGGACTTCGGTAGAACATCATCTGAACTAGTATCCACACCCATAAAGGTGACCTTGACAGAGCATTATAGCTTATGTTGAGCAACCTACTCAGTCCCTCAAACAAGCTAGGGAGTAAATGATTCGGTGTAGATACCGATACATGGGCAAGAAGGTAATTTCACCTACTTTTACTCATCTACTGGTGTTGTAGGTAGACCTCCGGATTGTAAACCTGTATCAGATATCCTTCTATACCAGAAAGTCTAGGTCAGCACCACGCACACCGGAAAACATCTCTGTCACCTGACAAATAGTACAGGGTATAGCCATTGGGGCAACGTTCGTGGGAGACACGGAGGTACCCATGTCACCTGTCAAATCCTTGCAGAATTGTATTAACACAGTGTACGAATTATCCCCCAGCCCTAAAGGACTCTTGCATTATTCGCATGCATATATATAAATACGAATATTTCCATAACACTGGTACGTTAGAATCATTCTAAAACTTATGCTCGAGAACCTTGTATCTTATTACTGATTTGAGCGTCAGAGAATCTTCGTAGGTGACACCACCTTTCGCCCTCATCAACTTGAAAGCTTGGTGAGAAGGATCTCCAAGACTCCAAGTTGCCTACTTTCCCACTAGAATATGGGCTATAGTACCGGATTCCCACTAGACCGGTGTATTAAACACTTAAACAGAGCACATTTATGGTTGGTCCCACATTGGATCCTAAACCCCGATTCAGACCAGTTTAGATACAATTATGTCATTCATACTAACTAGGTAAACCAGTGTATATACTTGATGAGCACGATGTTTGGATGATCATGTGTGTTTGACTGAACGATGTGAATTTATATGTTGGTGTGTATGTGTTGACTGAATTATATGTATCTACATGTTTATGTGAATGGGTTGGATGAAAATATATGATTAGGATGAATGAATTATGTTGAGATGCATTGATAAACTATAATACAGAGAAAAAAAGTGAGAATACGTCTCGATAGGGATCCTGATGTAGTATGGAAATTGTATGATGTCATTGGAATGGATCCAATGAGATGATGCACTAAGGTGCAAGTTATTACCCGGAGAGATGAAGGATATTGCAACACCCTGGTTTTCTAGACTCAGATCCCGATGTAATCAAGATAACAATTAATAAAAATACGGATAAATTTTTCACGTTCAAAATAGTTTCTAAACACCTCGACGATTACATCAAGACCCGAACCACAGAAAATCGAAGGGTGAAATTTAATAAACTACACTGGATCGATAATTAATTCACCCATAACGGTATACAGAAATAGTAGGGTTTACAGCGGAAGAAGAATATGTATACCGGGCATACGCCTAGTCCCATATATGACAATATGAGAAAAGGCTCGGCAAGGCATGCGAATATCTGACATAGCCCTAATAGAACAAAACCCGTCTAATTCACTCACAACATACACATGCATTGCTAGAGATATAATATAAATATGCATATACATCCAGGGTCATGCCCCAATTATTGCCACTGCCCATATCACATAATTGGCCTATCTATTCACAATTACAGGGGGGTTAACTTATACATATTTAAATCCCCTAAATCATCAATGTCATCTTATACAATTCATTCAATACATTATATTTCACAAATGATGTCGGCCAAGGCACTTCCACTACCACTATTTACCTTCTTGAAACTTCAATTTAAAATCTGAACTCATCCCAGGGCAACCTGCATCACAATGCTAAAAAGGAGACCACATGGGAGAGTGAGTTATACATTCAAAATGACGAATATAAATATATTGTGATTATGTGTACATGCATACAATCATCATGTGTGCTTTGCTATAAAATCATTAATTCGTTATTCAATCATCATCACATTGATATAATAGGTATAACACCCTCATGAAATGCATTTCACAACATAAGCAAGCACAAGCATATACACAATCACATTGCCACTTATCATCAAGAGCATTCATAATCATCATTATCATTTTATTAAATCTTTATTCACTTCCTCCTCGCAAGGGGGTTTCTCATCTGTCATGGTCATCCCATCTCAAATGCCATGCACCTATGGCTAATGCATATGTCAACTATTTAATGCATATGCAATGGATCCATTTCATTCAATTAGGTGATCGCAACCACCATATCAATCATTTCATAATCTATATATCAATTGTCATCACGTCGGTTTCTCCCTTCGTGGAACCTCACAAGGTTATTCATATCACATACATTATATCATAACATTATCATCACTCCGGGATACACCCTTTGTGGCACCCCGCAAGGTGATTCATTTCAACAACAGATATCAATTATTATCATCACTCAGGGATACACCCTTTGTGGCACCCCGCAAGGTGATTCATTTCAATAACAATTTTCAAATATCATCATCACTCAGGGATACACCCTTCGTGGCACCCCACAAGGTGATTCATTTTAACAACAGATATCAATTATCATCATCACTCAGGGATACACCCTTCGTGGCACCCCGCAAGGTGATTCTTTTCAACAACAATTTTCAAATATCATCATCACTCAGGGATACACCCTTTGTGGCACCCCCAACATGATTCATTTCAACAACAGATATCAATTATCATCATCACTCAGGGATACACCCTTTGTGGCACCCTGCAAGGTGATTCTTTTCAACAACAATTTTCAAATATCATCATCACTCAGGGATACACCCTTCATGGCACCCCGCAAGGTGATTCATTATGATCGCAACCACATTTCAAGATTATGCCATGCCATGAATGCAAAATGCAATAATGCATATGCCAATCAACCTCGCAAGGATATCTCACCCTCTCACTAGGGATGTATTTTAATTTGACATTTTCAATCGGAAGCATACAATTATTTACAAAGCCCCTCAAGGCATATTCATTCATTTACTTGGCATCTCAATAGTCACCATATCAATCTCATATTAACCCACGCATGGAATTCAACAAGGCATGACAACAAACACATTTCTAGTTTGTAGCATCACAATTTCCTCCACTTCTGAATCCCAAACAATTCGATTGGGGGTCAGTACACAAAGCTTAAAACTCATTTCTTCAAATTGCTCTCCATTTCTAAGTTGGTAGCCTTCGCAGTAGCTTCATCAATATTATCTACCAAATAAAAGGCTTGTTCAAGGAGACCATCTAATTCTCCAGATGCTAGCCAATACAATCCAAGCTATATACACAATAGTTCACTTGCATCAAACACAATGGCTCAACAATAATAATAATCATCGTTGACACTTTTTCAAAATTCATCAAGTTATAATAATTCATTGCCATTCAATTGTCCCCTTATTAGTCCCATCGTCCATCAAGGTATGTCATACAATTACATCATTTACTTTTCATCAAGATTCATAATATCTTAATAGAGTGGAAGCATACATGTTTTCATAACATAGCATATGCCTACACATACCTTGCCAAGGCCTTACGCCATTTTCCAATCACCACTAAGACACACCACACATGTACCCCTAGTGATTTTGCTCATTTTTACATAATAAAAGGGATTTTGGGCAACAATGAGCCCATGGTAAATTTCAACATTGGGACATGAGAAGGGTTCATTTTTAGTCTAAAAAAATAGAGGGACATGTCATAAATATCACCTATTAGTCCCAATTTGACCACCATAAAAAGTTGGGTTCAAAACCCTCTGAAACTTAGGTTTTACAATGCAGTGGGTCTAGTATTTTATGCCTAATAAGAGTTAGAAAACTCCAATTGAGGTAATACCAATTTTCAAACCTCCTTTATATTATTATCTACAACTTTCATGAAGAAGTCGGAGGCCAAAAACAGCAAGGAAAACAGAGTAGTTGGAAATTTCTGATAGTGGGGAAATCCACTGGCCGTGGGAAATTCCACTGGCCGTGGATCCCACTGCCTGGACCACCCAAAATGGTAATTGTTACCACATTTTAAGGTAGGACGATCCACTGGCCATGGGAATTCCCACTGGCCGTGGATCTCACTGCTGTAAGTCTCATTCTGTAGCTTTTTGGCCCTTATATTTTTGTCAACTTTGGGACCCCTTTTCACTAGGCTATTTAACTCCAATTTTCATGAAATATTATACATAACTTACCTACCCTAATATCAATTATGTGACAAAGTTTCAAGCCCAAATTCAATCCCAATCAAAATCTAAGTCATAAGGTAGTTTTATGCATATTTTGAGCATTTTACATGACATACCAAATTACAATTGGTTATGTTTTGGTCTAAACTCTCTATGGATCTATGTTCACATCTATAAATGTGACTTTCTCCAACAAGTCTCATCCTTTAATTTATTTCCTAGATCAAAGTATGTGCCAAAAGCATTTCAAGTCCTTTTTGGCTAAACCAAGCATGTGAAATTGCAAATTAAGCCTCTTTGGCCCTAACCAACCATGCAAACAAGTTTCACATATATATTGTGAATTGTAGGTGACTTCTACATCAACATTTATCCATTAAATGGAAATGTGACCTATCCACTTCCATGATTATGCATAAAGATGCACTTTGTGTGCTCTAATATGATTCAAACCATTTATACTTCATTTTATTATGGATCATTCATTACAATGCATCAATTCCAATCAAGGGACCACTACACATTCATCATCATCTCATTCATACATGTGTAACTCCCAAGATCAATAAATTTTGAAGCATGACATTCATCACATCATCAATTATTTCATCATTCAACATAACTATGGCAAGGCAGCATGAGTATCATTACATACAATAATCATCAATTATATAACTCATGCATTTAGAATGTAAAAATCCTCTCCTACCTCGAGGGAAGAGCCGCAACCAAATTCACTCCCCGAATACTTTGCCACAAAATCCAGAACACAATCTACACCAATATACATACAAATACATACATACAATCATCAAACCATCTCAAGACACCATCATAATTCTAAACAAATGCTAGCTTATCATAAAGCTCAATATCAAGTCCTAAACTTGCTAAAACACCAATCCATACCATTTTGTTAGGCTTCGGGAATTCCTTTCCCAAAACCAAGATTCTCTAGGTCTTAAAGGCCAACTACACCCAACCAACAACAATATCTCTTTCATCCCTCATCTAAAATACATTTCTATATTACATCAATCATTCAAATGCTATTATTGTCACTTTGAGTTCAACATGAGCCATCTTAGCTCCAATCAATCTTCATCTATCAACATATTCCAAACGGTACATATTATGGTCTAATACTTCGTCAAGCCACACTTCCAAGTCATTGATCCATCATTATAAATAACAACTCACACCTTAAATATCATCTATTCACATTCAATTCAACTTCCCAAGTTACAATATATCTATTTTCCCCAAATTCTTAGGGCTAGGGTTTCATGAAAGCCCAACAACCATTATCAATATTCATCAACCATCATCAATGGCTATCTCTCATCATTAATATCATTCTCTAACATCATTAAACATACATTATACTCACATTTTACATTTTCCCCCTATATTTTAAGGTTAGGGTTTCACTAGAACCCATCATCATCATAAATACTTATTAATTTTCCACCCATCCAAGTATTAATTTCATGTACCCCATTAAAGGCTCATAAAACTTGCATTTAAAACCACCCCACCTTAAGGTTTCTATGTTTAATGTTTCTCTCAACAACCCCTATGTAATAAATACTCCCCCAAGCACCAAAACCCAAAACCTAAGGCATAAAGCTCATGAAAAATAATGAGGAACTTACCTCAACCAAGAGACAACCATGAGCTTCCAAGGGAGAGAGAGGGCCACACGAAAATGGAAGAGAAGAGGGGGAGAGTTCCAGCCACAAGCTTCTCCTTCAAGCTCCTAAGAAGACGAAAATGGTGAAGGAAGAAGAAGACACCACTTGGCTTAGGTTTTGGAGAGAAGGGTGGAGAGGAATGAGGAAGAAGAAGGAGAATAAAAATAGAGAAGGCAAGTGGGTTTGCCTTTGGGAATTCCCACGTGAAGAGGGGGGTAAGGGAAATGGGTTTTGTTTTAAGTTTTATTCCCTTCGTTAGTAATTTCACCGTTTTATGACAAACAGGACCTCTGTTCGGGCTCAATACTAACTCTAAAAATTATTCCGAAGATATATTCGGATTCCCAATAATATTCTTAACAGCCCTGACCAACAGCATCTCAATCGGAGATACTTGGTCCGACACCCATATTCTAATCGGGTATAATTTTATCTTATATAAGCTCAATAAATTATAAATATCCATAATAAACCCTAATTTAATTATTCTAATATTTTTGGGGCACTCATAAATCCATTTATAATCATTCAATATTTATTCTACATATTTATTCATTTTTATAAAATTCGAGATGTTACAGATATGTATTCTCAAAACCCTTTTCATTCTTAATGGTTGAATGGAGTACAATACGACTTGAGTAAGTACTAAGGAATAATTATAACACTAACTAAAGATGGAATTAGTAAATAAATTACACGACTAGCCAACAACCAATAAGAACCAAGTTTACACCTATATAGCAAGAGTAACCTACATCCTTAAAATAGCCCTACCCAAGAATATTAAGCTTAACACCATAAGTAACTTAGAGCAATTCCCTGACAAGACATAATTCTTTTAAGAGATAAGTGAAAGATATTTAATAAGGATGACATAAAATAAACCCGATGTTAAGAATGAAAGTAGGCTGTTGAGGGGACCCTACTGATGACGAGTATGATAAAAGGATATATATATAGAACATGGGAGTGTCATATCCCACGAGTTGGATCTTGAAAGTACACTAGGAGGGGACCCCCAATGGCTCGAGAGTAGCGCACCAAGACCGGGCAAAACCATGAAATCTTGGTGTACTTCGACCGGATAAATATCTATGGCTGTTGAGAACTAAGTCATGAGTATTAAGTGGCCATGAATTATGGTGAGATGGATCTATATATTGTATGGACATAAGTGTCCTGATTACCTCTGGAGGGCTTGGTGGGCTCCAATCACTCTAGTGCAGAGACATTGTGTCCAGGGGCAGCCTGGGTAGGATGGGTTCTGATGTGATATGATGATGAGATTTGAGCACACATGCATCATGATGGCTAAGAAAAAGATTAATCTACTGAAATAAAACCTACACATTGCACTATATACTTTGAATGAATATGTAATTGATTGTGTATGTTGATTGTTAATCTCTTAAAATTAAATATGTTAAGAAATATGGATTTATAATTTATGAAATAGTTAGTTGTGAAAGGAAAAGTAACATAGACAGGGACGATCGAGAAAGGTTAAGTGATGAAATACAACCTAGTACCACATGATTAGGAACCCTCCTGTGAATGATAGGAAATATAAAATGATACAGATTGATACTGTGTGAGAGGAATGTCAAAAATGACATCCCTTTGATTGTTGTGGAAGATTTGACTCACCCTTACACCTTCTACCAAACCTCCCACTGGACCATGTTCTCGCGCTCGTAGAGACTAGAGTATTCTTCGTATCAAGGATCATCCAGGTCCTAGTAACTTGCCTGTGATACCAGAGATTCTAGAGGACATTCCCGGGGAGCAGCCTCGAGAAGTCGAGTAACCTTATGATAGGAATGTCGAGGTAATAGAAAGTATTATCCATCGGTATGAAGACCCTCTGTTACCTCTTGGAGTTGAGGAGCTAGCTAGCAGAGAGATCGCCATAGTAGAGGATCCCTTAGGATTCTACCCATTTCTTGAGCCTCCATGTATTCCTAAATCACTCACCCTCAGATATATCTCATTCATCCCAAGTGGATATGGCACTGATAATTCTGAAGGAGACATAAGGGAAAACCTTGAGGAAGAACCCGACGAGAAGCTAGTGAACCTTATGGTAGTGGACACTGGTAATTCTCTAGCCTTGCCACAATAGGTCCTTTAGATAGAACTGATGATGGTCTATATCCCTGATGTAGAAATAGAAATGTAGGACCGTCAACCCGTACTGGTACAGTCACCAATAGGAAGATACTTGGTTAGACGTCAATGGGATCACTCTCACAGATTTCTTTGCCATGTTTTTTGTAGTTTCATGTATGGTCAGACTGAAGAATAACCATTATGACATCTGAGGCTCGGGACTTACTACTAGAAGCACATGAGGTCTACCATAGCCGTCGTCTTTGGATCACCCAACTACCTCCTATGTTGTCCCTTACTAGCTTAGTCATTCCACACTCTCCTTGGGCAGATGAATATTAGAGTATGGTATCTTTTATGATTTGTTTATTTGTATAGGAGCCTGCGTGTGTTAAAAGTTTTGAGGTGATAAAACTTTTCCATGGCAAGTTCCACTTTCGAGCTATAGTATATGTAAAAACAGAGTGTTGTTCCACTAGGATACGGTATTTTAAATATTGATTTGTTGTTACCTCAGCCAAAATAAAGTTATAATTTCATAAACATGCTGGAATTTAAAAGAAATTAACATAAACAAGCATAAGCTAAAACAAACAGTAAGAAATACAAGTTATTAAATGATAAAAGCTGGGATTGGATTTCATCAATCTCGCCCTTCAATATGTTGTGTACATATATATAAACGATTTCTGAACTATCACCTTTTATGTCACAATCTTAAATCATTCATATCGATTCCTCGACTAAGAAATCCATAATAACATTCTTAAATATGTTGATTCCTCAATCATATTAAGAACATTCTAGCATTATAAGCGATTGTTTTAAAGTTTGTTACATTGACTATTATTCCTAATATCCTCCGTAACGAGCATTCCATTTAGATCCATTTTCATAAGCTATTTTCCAATAATCAAATGGAAATCATGATCAAGAAACTATTTCCCAATAGAATCAAGCATTAAACATAAAATGAAAAGCCAAAAATGATAGAACAAGAATACTGAATATATAGATATAGAACAAGCATATATCGGGGTTTGATTTGACTACATCCAATCCCAATAAAAGAGTTAGCTACATATCGTAGCCATTAAAATCAAAGATCAAAGAGAAAAAAGATGAAGAAAAGGAAAAAGATGGTCTTTGATAGAGGTTCCACGTTTCTTGAATGTAATTTTTCCCAACCGCCCTCGATTTCTGAAAGCGAAATAGGTTTCTTCAACTTGAAGGAGTCTTTTTCATCTTGATGTTCCTTCGTAGACTCGCTTAGGAGAGTGAGTTGCTCAAGAGAGTAGAATCTCCTGTTGCCTTTGTTGCATTTACTTGAGCTCAGCATGATTTGCTCAAGCGAACAAGCCTTGGATTGGGTTCTGGACTATTTTTCTTGAGTAGCTTGAGACTCGCTCAAGTGAATTCTATCCTCTATTTCTGGATCCATTTCGCTCAGGTTGTTTCCCATTCGCTCAAGTGATGCCTTCTAATTTGGTCCCTAGACAATTCGCACTTGAGCAGTTTGAGGCTGGCTTAAGCAAGTTCTTCGCTGATGCTCACTGTAAGTTATTCACTCAAGTGAATTGAGAGTCTCTTAAGCCAGTGTTACCTCTGATAGTTTCTTCCTGAAGACTCGTAGCTCGCTTAAGCGGACTTGAGTCTCGTTTGGGTGAGACAACCAAAACTTAGATTTTTCATGGCTTGAATTAGGGAATAGCTTGGGATTCTTTTCTTCTTTTCCCTTTTCTGCCTTTTCACCTATCATTTAAATAAAAAATGAGGATAAGAACTTAATTGCATTAAACATATCAAAAATATATGATTTCCAATTTCTATTTATTATAATGCATAAAATGTTCCAGATAATGCAACACCTATCAAAATTGTGCCTGAATAACACCAATATATATATATATATATTTGAGCATTTATCAATTCTCTCCAACCTATAACTTTGCTTGTCCTCAAGCAAAAGTAACAAAACATCAAAGTGGACAAGAAGATTTGTTTTAATCATAGCTTTGCAAAAAGAAAAGAAATATTAAATCACATGTATGTACAAATGACAAATTTTGGTTTCAATTAAAATCCATCAAAGCAAATACTCAAGTTTGCAAAGCACTAAACAATTGAAAGTAACCAATGGCCATGAAATCAAAGAATCCACTCAATATCCTACAAGTGAGTGTTTCCCTCTTACCATCACTGATCACATGTTAGTCAGTATTGCATTTCATTTCAATTCAAAAGAACAAGCACTCAAACAGCAAGGATCTAGAGGTCTTCAAAAAGGTTGTAACGTGGCCAGGCTAAACAATAAAATCCATGGTTTTTCTATGAATTCAAAAAGCATGCTAAGAAGAGCAAAAATCATGATATTTGTACATACTTAGCTTACCTAGTCATGACAATTTTTTCTTTCATCCAGTTCATGCATTGTTTTTTCATTTCTTTTTCAAATTCCTATTTTGATGACATTCTTATATTTCCATTTATTTCAATTGAGGAATTTGCTTTTTCTTTTCATTTTTGCTTTTCTCATCAGGCATTTATTTCTTGCCATTTGAATCCATCAAGCATAACATAACCCTCTTTATATACAACATATCATGTTCCTTATTCTTTTAGCATGCTACACAGGTAGGGATTTAAAATTTTAATCATGCTATAGATAAGGGTTTTAGAACAAAATTTTTCAGCTCAAAAGGGTTACAACAAAATGGAATTCAATTTATGTATAGGTTGGCTTTTTAGCTCTGGCTTAACCTATTTCTACACAAAATTGCCTTTATCATTTCCTTGCTTATTTTAGTGATGTTTTTTGACAGAAAATCATGCAATACAACTACACAATAATCAACAATCTTTCAATGTTTTAGATTTACTCATTCTCCCAGTTAAAAAGGCCCCATTCCTTTATTTAAACAGCAAAAGGTCCAAACATCATTCAGTTACCTCACAACTTGAGATTCACTAGATTTCAATTAAGATCAACCATGATACTAATATTTCAAAAAGGTCCAAACATCCTATGATTATTTACCATCTTTAATCCACTTAGTGCTTTTTAACTACTAACTAAATGTAAAAAGATATATTCAGATAATATCAAAAGAAATACCACGCCTATATATATAAAACATTAGCGGGTAACCATATAATCCAAAACAAAATGTATACCAAAACTATAAACCACTATGAGATAGTGTAAATGCAAACCAACTAAAATACTGAAAGTAAAAACTGAAAGTAAAATACTGAAAGTAAATAAACAAATTAAAATGAAGGCACCCATATGAAGTATCCATCAGTCATCATCTACAATGTTGTTAATGACTTGATCCAATTGTGCCTCAAACTCTGGGTTACCCTCCTGCTGCTGTGGGGTATCCTGAGGAGCTATCTCCACTGGTGCTGGCTCAGTAGCTGTCTTAGGCTCGATCTATATAGTAGTAGGTGCCTTTGAGTTGGCTTAGTCACTGTAGGTACAGGTGTAGCTGTTATTGGCTCAGATGGGTCTGCCTCTTCCTGTAGGATAGGCCTGTCCCCAAGACAAGCAACTCGATCCTTAAACTCACACGGAGCCATGAATAGGCTAGCCAGGTGACTCTAATAGCTGGCTCTATACAAGTAAACCAGACCATGGTAGAGAGAAACCTATTGCTACTGAATATGAGTGAGATGAACCAGGAGAAGAGGACCAGTAGTCTATGGTGGGGGTGGTGCTGGTGCAACTAAAATAACTGGTAGGGCTGTAGATACCGGTGGAGGGGGAGGCGGAGGTGGTGGTGGTGGTGATGCATCTGGTTGAGCAGGTGCTGGTGGAGTGCAAAACTACTAGATGAATCGCCTATCAATGGGAGGTCGGATAAGGCTGGTGGGATGAACATCAACATCATGGGCCGCACAAAATCCAGTGATGAAGGTAGGGAACCTCAAGCTTCCTTTCACCTTCTGTCCTGATGCTGTGGTCCTGACATCCATAAGGGTAAATTTATGAATTTCATCTTGAATAACACAAGGAATATCCACTGTCATGTCAGGATTCAGTATGCATTGCAACAGATGGCATCTTGGGTAAGTGAAGTCAGACACATCCCTAAAGGTGTCATATTGGTCAATAAGAAAGATGTCCATACTTGGGTAAGGAGCTTCATGTATTTTCTCAAGATGCGGAGAGGGTTGTTAAAATCTTGGCCCATATCAATGGTGCGTCTCTCAGTAAGGGTAAAGGGTCCACCTAAATATTGATCGATGGTTTCCCTGTTGTATGATATCCATACACCTCTCACAAATGTTCTATAATCACCAAAGCTATCTTTTGGCCAGGCATTGGCGTAGAATTCCCTTACTATTTCTGGATCAAACTAAGGACCGGGATTGGCTAACCTTAGCCATTTTCTATCCCAAAGAACTCCCATAAAATCATCCCATTCACCTTACCTCAAATCAACTCTTCGCTCGGTTATGAAATTCCAGTGTTGAATTTCCTCAAACCTCTTCGCTCTATCTTTATCTCTGAATCTCTGGTTTCTAAGTGGCGAAGGCTTGGAGGTGCATTGTCTTTTGAAACGCTCCTTACGTGGTGGATTGGAGGAACTTAAGTTAGTGGAAAAGGGGGGTGGTCTGGTAGTCTTAGTGTGTGCCATCCTGAAACGCAACAAAAATTTCCTACACAATGTATACAATTCAAAATGTAGGCACAAATACGGTCAAGCAACAATTTTATTAATTCCATTCTCTAGCATCTTTAAGCTTGTGGACAAAAGAGTCCCTAATTGGAAAACAAGCTCTATCATCTAGCTTCAATCATGAGAAAAAATGTATACTCATGCTTTGATTTCAAGAAAAACAAATTGCACATGCAATATGGACTCCATTTTAGAATTTCAAGCAAGCATCAAAATGCTGAGTAATGATCCATTCATAACAAAATGTACTTAATAACATCACTAGAAGATTTAAGGAATTTTCCAATAGAAAACATAAATGCACCATTTTTTTCCGCCATTGTACACTACACCTATGAAGAACAGTGAACAATACTCCATAAACTTAATAACACCATCATGACAGAATTTCAAACACCACTCATGCAACACTTGATAAATTAACTCAATCAAAATCTCATGCATGTTAACTTTCAAGCATCTAAAGAAAACAGAGCATGGAGAAGAAAAGAGAAGAAGAACAATGCACTAATAAAATAAAAGAGAGAAAGAAAAAAGGGAAAGAAGGAACTTACTTACGTGGAAGAAAGAAAAAGCTCCAAGGAAGAGGACAATAGAGTTAGGGAAGAAACACTCTAGAGGGGAGAAGCACAGGGGAACGGTTCTTTTTAAAGAAATGAAAGATGTAACCATTCAAGTAGCTTTAAAAAGCTTTTAAAAAATGTATCTCACAACAAGTCGCTTAAGCGACGCTGATTCGCTTGAGCGAGTTTGCGCACAGAACGTTAGGGGTCGCCTTTTCACTCAAGCGATTCAAATTAGCTTGAGCGAAATTTAGACAGAATCAATTATTTAGTTATCTCGCTTAAGCGCAACGATTCTAGCTTAAGCGAATGTTTCATAAAATAGTTTCCAAAAGGGATTCGCTTAGGCGAACTATAAGTCGCTTAGGCGAATTATAAGTCGGTTAGGCAAAATAACATCAAAAATAGCCCTTGATACTTCATCACTTTTTCGCTTGAGCGGATGGAAGTCTCTTAAGAGAAAATTTGGCGGAAACATTTTTAAGTTTATTCGCTTGAGCTATTCCCATGTTGCTTGGGTGAAATTTAAACAGAATCATTATGCCTTGAACTTGCTCCAGCGAAGCAGAGTTTGCTTGGGCAAAAGAAATAAAACTTAGCCTCTATTACTTCCTCAGTTCCATCGCTTGAGCCAAGATAATTCGCTTAAGACAAATTTTAATACAACCAAATTTACTTGTAACTTGCTTGAGCAATGACATTTCTCTTAAGCGATTTTTATCCAAAACACATCTAACATGAATTCGCTTGGGCGAAATAAACTTGGCTTGAGCGTGACTAAACATTAACAATTTCGCTTGAGCGAATGACCACATCGCTTAAGCGAGTTTAGCAGAATAGCATTTAATAAAGTTTTCTACGAAATTCGCTTGGGCAAACATAGTTTCGCTTAAGCAAAATAATCACTCTACTTTTTCTTGAATTTTGACAATGTACCTGATTGAGTTTCTTCAAATTGGATAAGACTTGATCATTTGACAAATATTTAGCAACTTTGAATCATCAATTGAAGTACAACCAAAGGTGAATTAAAAGATTCAATCATATCCCTATAATCATCATGAATTCAACTAACAATTCATTGCATTCCACATCAATTTTCAAACATATTCATGATTATATAACCTAATCTTGCATTTTGACAAGTTAGTACCAAAATATTCATGAACTCAATCCTAACTCTACAAGCAAGCACAATTTGTTAGTCTTATTACTAACTTTAACTATACATCAATGTAGTACCAAGCTTGCATGTATTCCTCATCATTCTCTTATCAATTTCACAATCCATCACAAATATCATCAATTATGTAGCAATTGTAGCAATGATACAATTCACCATCCAAACATCATCTTCCTAAAAATTCTTCAATTTCTTCTCATCTTCTTCATCATCTTCCAAATTAATCATCATTACATTCAAACAAATCTCAAACATAACTAAACCTACAGTTCACATACAAAAACACACAAATCACATAAAAAATAATAAAACACTGGGTTGCCTTCTAAGAAGCGCTTGTTTTACGTTATTAGCTTGACGCCTTTGGAATTTTCAGGGGTCATGTAAGTGGATGAGCATGGTAAGCCTCTCCACTTCACCACCAAGGTAGGGCATCAGTCTTTGCCCATTAACAGTCCAAGTTCTTTATGAAACAGGGTCCTGCAACTCAACAGCTCCATAAGATCTGACTTCTTTGACCAGGAAAGGTCCAGACTATTTAGATTTCAACTTTCCAGGAAATAATCTCAACCTTGAATTGAATAGGAGCACAAATTGGCCAGGATGAAAACTCTTTTGAAGAATCTTCTTATCATGGTACATTTTCATCCTTTCCTTGTAGATATGGGATGACTCATATGCTGTAAGGCTCTATTCTTCTAGCTCATACAGCTTCCTTTTTTCACTGGCTGCTTGCTAATCAAAATTCAACAACTTCATAGCCCAATAGGCTTTATGTTCAACTTCCACCGGCAAGTGACAGCTTTTATCAAAAACCAATTGTATAGAGAAAGATTGGTAGGTGCTTTGTATGCTGTCTAGTAAGCCCATAGAGCTTCATCAAGCTTCTGAGCCCAATCCTTCCTGCTGATTGAGATTGTCTTCTCTAGAATACACTTGATCTCCCGGTTTGAAACCTCTACTTGCCCATTTTCTTATGGATGATAAGGAGATGTCACTTTGTGTTTGACTCCATAATGTTCTAAACATTTTTGTAACTGAGCATTACAAAAGTGAGAACCTTCATCACTTATCAACACCCTGGGCATGACAAACCTACAAAAGATATTCTTTTTCAAGAACTTGATCACTGTTTTAGCATCAGCTTTAGGAATGACAGTAGCTTCCATCTATTTTGATACATAAACCACAGCAACCAAAATATATTCATTAGCAAATAAAGCGAGCAATGGTCCAACAAATCAATCCCCCAGCAATCGAATACCTCAACCTCTAGGATAATATTCAGAGGCATTTCATTTCTTCTTGAAATTTCACTTATTCTCTGACAGCTATCACATGATTGAGCATTAATGTAGGCATCTTTGAACAATGAAGGCCAATAGAAACCAGATTGTAAAACTTTAGCTACAGTTCTTTCTCAATTGAAGTGGCCTTCATATGCTGAATTATGACAATGCCATAAGATGTTCCTTGCTTCTTCATGAGATACACATCTTCTCAAGATATTATTTGATCCAATATTAAATAAATATGGATAATCCCAAATATACTATTGAGCTTTCTTTAAGAATTTCTTCTTCTGTTGCCAGGTAAGATCATCAGGCATGATTCCTGCTGCCTTAAAATTTGCAATATCTATAAACCATGGTCTCTCTGTAACCAGTAATAATTTTTCATCAGGAAAATCATCATCTACTTCAGGTTGAGCATTTGTAACTACCTTGTTAGAAAGTCTGGAAAGATGATCTGCAATAAAATTCTTGCTTCCTTTCTTGTCTTTGATAATCAAGTCAAATTCCTACAATAGTAAAATCCATCAAAGCAATTTGGGCTTTGAGTCAAGTTTATTCAACAAATATTTTAGAGCTACATGGTCAGTATAAACAATAACAGTAGATCCAATCAAGTAAGGTTGAAATTTTTCTAAACCATACACCACTGCTAAAAGTTCTTTTTCTGTTGTAGCATAATTTATTTGTGCTTCATTAAGAACTTTACTAGCGTTGTGTATGACATGAAAAATCTCTGACTTCCTTTGACCAAGAACTGCTCTTATAGCATAGTCGTTTGCATCACACATAAGTTCAAATTCAAATTTCCAATCAGGAGAAACTATTATAGGAGTAGAAATTAATTTTTGTTTCAACAAATCAAAAGCAATTAAACAAGAGTTATTAAAATGAAAAGGAGTATCCTTATTCAAGAAGTTACTCAATGGCTTTGCAATCTTTGAAAAATCTTTGATGAATCGTTGATAAAAGCCTGCATGACCCAAGAAACTTCTGATTCCTTTAACACTTACGGGAGGTGGAAGTTTTTCAATCACTTCAACTTTTGTTAGGTCCACTTCAATGCCTCTGCAAGAAATTTTGTGACCCAACACTATACCTTCTATGACCATAAAATGGCACTTCTCCCAATTAAGAACCAGATTTGTTTCCACACACCGCTTTAATACGGTATCCAGATTAGTTAATCAATGATGAAACAATGATCCAAACATAAAAAATCATCCATGAATACTTCAATGTATTTCTCAATCAAATCTGCAAATATGGAAAACATGCATCTTTGAAAGGTAGCTGGAGCATTACATAGTCTAAAAGGCATTTTTCTGTAAGCAAAAACACTAAAGGGACATGTAAAGATGGTCTTTTCTTGATCTTCTAGAGCGACTGCTATCTGGTTATAACCTGAGTATCCGTCCATAAAACAATAGTATGCTTGACCTGCCAACCTTTCGAGGATTGGATCCATGAAAGGCAAAGGAAAGTGATCTTTTCTGGTAGCTTGGTTCAGTTTTCTATAATCAATACACATCCTTCATCTAGTGACTGTTCTTGTTGGAATTAATTCATTCTTTTCATTCTGAAATATAGTCATGTCACCCTTTTTTGGAACAACTTGAACTGGGCTTACGCAAGTACTATCTGAAATGGGGTAAATCGTACCTGCCTTGAGTAACTTCATCACCTCTTTCTTCACTGCCTCTTTTATAGTCGGATTCAATCTTCTCTGAGGCTGTGCAATTGGCTTGTACTCCTGCTCCATGAATATTCAATGCATGCAATATGAAGGACTGATTCCTTTTAGATCTTGTAAAGTCTATCCAATTGCTCCCATGTTTCTTCTCAACACTTCAATCAATTTTATTTCCTCTGACTTGGTCAATCTACTGCTAATCACCACTAGTTCCCGACTGTCATCATCCAAGAAGACATATTTCAAATGGGGAGGCAAAGCTTTTAATTCAAGCTTCTGGGCTTCACTCTCTATCTTCACAGGTAAATCTTCCATAGATGCCTGGCTTGGTGAAATGAATTTATCTGAATCAAAATCTTTCAAAATCTCCTCTACAGCTTCTGCTTCATCATCACTGAGCTCATCAACAACATTCACTAGACCTTTCTCAAGAGTGCTAGAATGATTCAACTTACACAATTTATTTTCAACAGCTTCTTCTTCTACATCTATCTGAAAACAATGCTGCTTACCTGAGGGATGCTTTATTGCTTCAAAAACATCAAAGTTCACCTCATCATCATGCACTCTTACTTTTAACTTCCCGTCATCAACATCAATAATTATCTTGGCAGTCTCATAAATGGTCTCCTTAGGATCAATGGTACTTCAAAATCTTTTTCTATGTCCATCACCATAAAATCCACTGGGAACATAAACTTATCAACCCAAACCAAAACATCCTCAGCTACCCTATAGGGAATTTCATTGATCTGCTGCTAGCTGCAAGGTCATCCTCGTAGGCCTAACCTCCAAGTCATTCTCTTTAACATAGGCAACGATATCAAATTAATGCTAGCTCCTAGATCCAACAAAGCCTTCCCCACTGGTAAAGTGCCAATGGTAACTGGAATTGTGAAACTGCCAGGGTCCTTAGTCTTCAATGGTAGCGCTTTTTGAATGATAGCGCTACATCCTGTTTCTAACTCCATAGTTTCTTCTGAAAACCTTCTCTCTATCAGTAACTCCTTCATGAATTTAACATAAGTAGGCATTTGCTCCATAGCTTCTACAAAAGGAATATTGATCTGCAGCCTTTTGAAGATATCCATAAATCTAGCAAACTACCTCTCCTTGTCTTGTTTAAAGGATTCTTTGGATATGGAAGATTTTTTAACTACAGAATGTGACTCATTTTTTTCTCTCTTTTTTTTCACTCTTTTTTGTTTTCCTTTTTCTTTTTCTTTATTCACAATCTCAATATTTACACTCTCTCTTTTATTTTGATCTTCCTCACTCACATATCCTTTTTATTTTTCTTCCTTTTCTCTCAACATTTCTTCTTCAACTTTCTCATTCTCACCAATCTCTCTACCTATCACCTTACCGATCCTTGTGGTAATAGACTTACAATGCTCCTCAGGATTCGGATAAGTATTGGCTGAGAAAGAATCTCCATGTTGATTCGACAGTTGCTGTGCCAATTATCCAACCTGGGTTTTTAGATTTCTGATTGATGCTTTAGTGTTTTTCTAGTTGGTTAGGGAAGCTTGCATGAACTTTTCCAGAGTCTCCTTCAATTTATAAGTCTTTTCATGCAAAGAAGGATATTCTTACTGATATGGCTGTTGTCTGTTAGAAGGTCTTGCCTCCTGCCTCTATCCTTGATTTGAATTCTGATTATTTCTCTAACCCTGTGAAAAATTGTTAGGATAATTACAAGAATTGAAACTACCTTCTTGCCCTAGGTTGTTCATATAATGAACAGATTCCTCCTACTAATCTCCTTAGTATGAGCATTGGCCATTTGAATGGTTGCCTCCATGGAAATCACATTTCAATTGTTGTTGATGATTCATTATGGGTGCCACAGAAGAATGAACTGCATGTAATTGTTGTGGTAGTGTGAACACATATTTTTGTCCGGTAAAAATAATAATAAAAATTAAAAAATTAAAAAATTAAAAAATTAAAAAAATTGCACAGTGACCGTTGGAATAGTAACCTTCTCTATTTCTATAAATACTTAATCTCTCCTCACTTCCTTCCATACTCTCAAAATCATTCATCAACCTTCTTCCATAATTTTCCTCAAGCAATGGCCAAAATACTTGCCCTTGTAGCATGGGTAATACTTGCCCTCTTTTGGGTATTTTATTTATGGCCACATGTGTAATAAATAATTTTAGGATATATTTCTATAAGAGTAAGTGTTTACTCATTTGTACTCAAAATAATTTTAAAAAATAAAAAAAGGTAAAAAAACAAAAAATGGACCAAAAAAGGACCAAAAAAAGAAAAGAAAAAGAAAGGTTTTAGTGATTTTTTCAGGTGGGGCCTAGTTTGGTTGCATAATTGGAGAAAATGGGAAAAGTTGGCACCAAATTTTGACAATTTGGAAAAGAAGGAAAGTGATGACATTCATGAGGGATCCAAGGCCAAATTTTCTCTATAAATAGAACATGATGCAAAGGAAAAAAGAGGAAAAGAAGGAGGAAGAGAGAAAAGAATAATAGTTTGTTGTGTAATTTTTTTAGAAAAACTTATTTTCAAAAATAGAGATATGGAAATATTGTTGGGAGAAATAAGAGAAAATGTTGTGTAACTAATTTCCAAACACTCTTGAATTGAGTCCAAACAAACCAGAAATAATAGAAATCCACAGAAAATCGATTTCCTGAATTCCGTTCTTATTCTTCATTAATTGTTACTATGCTAAAGTATTTTTAATAAATACAAGAATATTTATTTTTCATTTTAGTGTATTTTTATTTTATTAATATTGTAATTTTTTCTTACGAAATTTTATTTATAATTTGATTGACATAATTAGAATCATAATTTCAATTAATTTTTAGTTCCTATATTTCATATATTTTATTTGGTGTTTGTAATTACTGTTATCATTATTATTTTATTTTGTGTTATTTTGTTGTAGCATTATATTTCATTCCATTTATCTTTCTTTATTTATTTTTCTACACTTCTATTTTTCTTTATTTATTTTTCTGTACTTTTATTTTTCTTTATTTATTTTTTTGCATTTATTTATCTATTCATTTATTTTCTGTATATTTATTTTTTTATTTATTTTTCTGCACTTTTACTTTTCTTTATTTATTTTTCTACACTTTATTTTTTCGTACTTTATTTTTCTACAGTTATTTATTTATTCATTTATTTTTCTATACTTTTATTTTTCTTTATTTATTTTTCTATGCTTTTATTTTTCTACACTTTATTTTTCTGCATTTATTTATTTATTCATTTATTTTCTGCGCCTTTATTTTTCTTTATTTATTTTTCTGCACTTTTATTTTTCTACAGTTATTTATTTACTCATTTATTTTTCTATACTTTTATTTTCTTTATTTATTTTTTGTACTTTATTTTTCTAGACTTTATCTTTTTGTATTTATTTATTTATTTATTTTTCTACACTTTTATTTTTCTACATCTATTTTTCTACACCTTATTTTTCTACATTTATTTAGTTATCTATTTTTTCGTATTTTATTTTTTTGTACTTTATTTATTATTTATTTGTATTTTATTCTATTTTTTCTCAATAATTTTATAGTTATCTTTTACATAATCATTTTTCTATCATTTTTATTTTTTATATAATTTCTTAAGTTATTTTTATAGGCATTTTTTATTTTTTATTTATTATTTTATGTTTCCCTTTCTTATCTATTTATTTATCCATATTATCTTATTTATTTATTTATTCATTTATTTTTTTCCTTCTCATGGTAATTTTCAAATTGTTTTTGATTTGTCCATACATAATTTTTTATTTTATTAATTTTATTAATTTATTGTCATGACTTTTATTATTTTCTCTTACCAATCTTTTTGATAATTAAGGATTAATTATTATCATATGCATAAAAAAAACCAAGACTAATAAATTATTGGTCATTTATTTATTTATTTGTTTATCTTTCTTTTAAGTTTAAAATAAGATTAATTTGGATGAGACATCTTATTAATCCTTTTTTCTTAAAAAATGATTGAATAAAAATTCACTTGTTAGTTCTAATTAATTAAGTATATATTTCTTTATTTTCACATCAATGTATTTAATTCTATTTTTCCTTCTTATGTCTATCCATTTTTACCTTTTCATTTATTTATTTTTGAAAAAATTATGAACCATGTATTTCTCAATAAAATCAATGGATTGTCTTTTAATTACTCAAAAAAATAATTTAGACGAGACTTCTTATTATTTTCTGGCTATCTTTTAAGTATTTATCTGTGTATTTCTCTTCAAACTCAGAATAAAAATAATTTAGATGAGATGTCTTATTGTTTTTATTTTTTACTGTCTCTTAATCACTTGTTTGTTTATTTTTCTTTGAACTCAAAATGAAATAATTTAGATGGTACATCATATTATTTAATTTAATTTTATTTATATTTACTTTTTTTAAAAAAATATCCTTATTATCATTTTGTTAAAGTGTACATTGTCTGTAAATAACATCTATCCTTGTTGTATTTTTATGAAGGATGAAATATTTAATAATCATTTTTAAAATTATACATGATCAATTTGGGTAACCATTTTAGGACGGACAATGTGGGGTACTAATACCTTCCCCACCTGTAATTTGACTCTCGGATTAAACCAGAATCTCATTTTAAAACCCAGTGTCACTTCAAGGTTTTCCTGATATTTTCTTTAAAAATTAGTAACGACTCCCTGAACCCTCTAATTTTTTAGGCCTCCTGAGGGCATTGTTCTAATACGGTTTCGTTTCCCTTTATATTGCCTTGTCCCAGTTTGTGTCTTGACCCGGGACCCCGGTCGCGATAGTTGGCGACTCCACTAGGGACTTTTGAGAGTCAAGCCCGTTAAATTGATCTTATGTATTTTTATTTTGATTATTAATTATTTCATCATATTTGTTTATTTATTTATTTTGTTATTCTTGTTTAATTAATCTTCTGCTTATTTTTAATTTATATTGTTTGTGTTTGTCGTACTTCTTTATTGCTTTAATTTAGAACCATAGGGTAGAGGACATGTGTTATTTGTTTTATCTTATGTTTGTTCATTGTGTAGGATGGGTAAAAAAAAGAAGTATGAATGCCCCCACACACTTCACATTCACAATTGTGCACACACTGTTGAGAAGGGACCCTATTCCCGGGCCCCATAAAAGACATAGGTTAGGGGAGATTAATAGCGGTGTCATTTAGGGAAAGACGTCCTACAATGATTCGCGTGAAAATCTCAGTCGGAGTGTGATCTTATTTATGATGCCCGTACCAAGTAGGATTCCCTACTCTTGCATAAGGCTCATAGTTAAGATCTTAGCTTCGGTGGCCTTTTTAGAACTAGTTAGAATAGCCATCTTGTGAGAAATCATGTTTGAAAAACCTTAGAACCAATTAAGTGGTTACCTTTGTCTAAGACATAATGGGCCAAACATTTCTTTTATCTTTTATTTATTCTCACAAAAATATTTAATTTAAAAATTCAAAAAAGAGTACTTTTCTTTAGCAGAGATCATGATAAATATTATCTGAAAATTATGAGAAAATAATAATTATCAGATCCTTCTTTATTAATCTGATTTTCTTCATGTTCTCTTTGAGAAGGGTGAAATTTAAAGATTGGTAAGTATTACTGAAAAATGGAAAATAACATGAGATTAAGTGATGATACAATGAAAGCAACCAGGTTAAAAAATTTGTTACATCTCAATTAAAAAATCAGACACTAACAATTTACAAGCCTTGGGTAAAAGGTTGGACGTCACTCAAAAAATGTCCTTTATAAGGAAGTACGGAAAGATTCTGAAACTCCTAGAGGCTAAAGTACAAGAAGAGGCCCTTACTATTCTAGCTCAGTTTTATGATCCTTCTTTCCGTTGTTTTACATTCAAAGATTTTCAGTTAGCTCCTATTGTGGAAGAATTTGAACAGATATTTGGCTTGTCATTGGAAAATTAGAAACCTTATCGCCAGACTGAACATCATGCTTCCATTTTCCTTATAGCTCATGTTCTCAAGATGTATCTTGAAATACTTAAGAAAGCAGGGTTGAATCAAAATTAGATTTTAGGATCTGCATTAAGCTTCTTTGAGCAGCAACTCCTTAGTTTGGCAGGAAAAGGGGAATGGGATGTTTTTATTGACACCTTGGTGTTGGCTATTTATGGTGTGGTTCTTTTCCCTACTCTTGATAATTACATCGATTACAAGGCAATTGATGTTTTCCTTGCTCAAAAACTTAGGGGGAAAGTCCTGTTACCGCTGTTTTGCCTGATGTTTCTTACACAATGGATATCTGCCATAATCAAAAGGGAAAGAAAATTATTTGTTGCTTACCTACGTTATATGTGTGGCTCACATCACACATCTTCGATCAAGTAGGAAAGGTGGATTTTCCTATCTCCGATTTGAAGCTTCTGCAGTTGACCAAGAAAACCAGTAGAGAATGGGCATCTCACTTGGCCGGTTTATCTGCTAGCACAATCAGGTGGTACCCTCAGTGGATAAATATGGATTCAATTATTTATTGTTGTGGGAAATTTCCTAATATACCTCTCATGGGAACTCAAGGATGCATCAACTACAATCCGGCCATTGCAAAGAGACAGCTTGCCTATCCTGTGCTCTAACCTCCTAAGGAGGAAGCATTAGCACCTTTCCTTTCTTACTATACAGAGGGAAACAATGATCCTATTATCAAGATTGTCAATGATGCTTGGGCTGAAGTTCATAAAAGGGAAATGAGTTGGGTGTCCGTAGCTATGCCGCAAAAGAAAGTTACAGGTTCTGCTGTTAGTAGGCTCCCAGTCCCACCATGATGATGATGATTAATCACTAATTAGTTGGATGCGTTGCTATACCATCCCCTACCAAGCTGCCCAAAATAATCTACAAAATATAAACCATAGTTAGAGGGTGGCATAATACCAATCTTTCCATGTAAATGACTCAAAGAAACTAATTAATTAAGGAACAAATATATGTGTTAATGTTAAAGTGTAGGATTCAAACTCAAGCATGAAGATATAGAGTTGTAGATACTTCATTCTCCTCTTAAATGTCATTATAAAATAAATAGAAAGTTAAAAACAAATGATCTGAAAACAAAATGTACATACCTGAACCGTTGAGGCAGCAACCAGTAGGCCTGAAAAAACTCCCACCTATTACACGGCAGTCTGGCACAGAGAGGGACACTCTTAGTCCCCCTGCCCTTTGTTGCCTGTCATCATTCTTATTCTTTGCGTAAATAGAACCCCTAAGGGTAATGATATTGAATCTCCCCTGAAAACCAAAATATCAACAAATGAGATAAGGTAAAATAGATGCCACCTTGTTTACTGTGTTTCACATAATCATGAATCACGTGAACTTTCTCACTAATCATAAATGAGTACCAGTATAACGAGTGTCCCTTGTAGACATAGAATTCAAAAGTAAATTTATCAGATATAAATATCATTTAAAGCTACTAAATAATATATAGAGGTTATGTTATTACTAGGGTATAAGAAAATAAACACAATTAATAAGAATCATGGTTTTAATCAAAAGTTTGATGAAAAAGATGTAAAGTACATAATAAAATTTGTTAAGCATTTACACTAATTAATAAAATATCCCATAAATATACAAGATAGTATTATAATTTTGACATGCAGATGAAAGGAAGGTGGTGAACAAGAAGGTGCATGGTATAAGGAGTTTATATACCTTGTACGTCACCATTCTCCCAGGTTGTCTTAGTGTTACGTTGGATATCGACCTGTTCGCAGTCAAGATGCAAACATTTCTTGCACTGGTACGAGCAGGTGCAATTAGTTTTGATAATATGTCCTGAATATCAAAACATATATAACAAGAAAACAATATATATTAGTCTCTTGGAGATTTAAAACATAAATGCTTGTCATATCATTAAAAGAAAGGATAAAAGTAATGAATTATAGATTATAATTCTTATAAAACCACAGGAATCTTTAAGCGAGTAAAATGAGCTTTAGAGTTTAAACAATACTACTCAACAAAACTGATCGACCATCACCTTGCCACTAGCTAGCTAGTATTCATGATTTAAGGATAAAAGATCCAAATAGTATGAACCAAACATGCATTTCAGATATATTCAGAAAGAATAAGAATTAATACACCTCTCCAGCATTGACCGTGAGGACGTATGGGGTAAATGTACTTCCCAACCCTGCAGATAGATTTCATTAAGTTATACTTTGGGCTATGTAATAGAACTGTGAATTATGCAAGCATATTAAAGGTAGATAAAAAGAGTAATTTCAAAAATCAAGAACTCAATTAATTACTGATAAAAATAGATCCCAAATTATACTTCTGGAATATAATATTATAATATAAATAAATTATAATAGAAAATATAACAAACAAGTAACTACATTACGAATTAAAAGTAAAAAATTGTAAAAATATAGGTATGACAAAACTCCCTAGGAACTGTAGAGACTGTTCCATTTGTGGACTTGAAGTTAGGAAATTTTTACCCATACAAACCGAAATGAGGAATGAAACTCCCCCTGATATAGATATGGGGATGAGGCCAGGATCATCCTCTCCGCCCTACATATAATATTGTAAAAATTACAATATTATCTATGAAGAAGGATGACTTGAAGGCACAATGCAGAAAAAAAATATATGGGTACATCACCCAAACATTGATAAATAAGAAGTATTCAGTATGCTTGTAACAAACTATGTGTCTATCTAACCAATATCACCAGGTATAATGGAGAAGAAACAATATATTAACATATGAAATAAGCTGATATTTAATAGTTTTACCTAGAGATAAGTAATTATAATTCTAATGGAGAAAGAAATTATATGCTTCAACCGGTAAAACATCACAATTTCAATTGTAACAGTAAGTCAAATTCAAAACAACTAACCTTGCCAGCTTTAGAGAAGAACTCATACACATCTTTTTGTTGCTTTTAGGGGCATCTTTGATTACCATAGTGCAAATAGACAAGCATTAGAAAAAGATGACAAAAGAAATTTATAACTTATAAATTTATTAAATTTTTAAAAATAAATATGTTGACTCTCTATTTGCCAATATCCAATGGATCCTTCTAGCTCCTTTTTCTTCCTAAATAGAGTACCATGTAAATTACAAGTATCTTGTATATCTAGAATTCACAAATTTCACATTCTCTTGTACCTTATTTAAATTACGCCTTGACTTGCTGCATCAAGCTAAAGAGTAGCTTGTTGTCTTACGTAATAAATCACCATCCTGCTCCACTTCTAATGTCTTGAGTAGTGACATGGCCATCAACCAGGAAGAAGCCATGGACCCTACACAGTCTTTGGAGGTTGCCTTGGATGCTTTCAAGGGCCCTATGACTAGGTCAAGGGCCAAGAGAGTCAAGGAAGGTCTCCAAAAGCATTTAGCTTCTTCCATACATTCTTTGAGTGGGCCCGAGTCCAAGGAGGAGCTATTGAAGACCCTTACTCTTTTCTCTTACACTATAGAAGGTTAATGGGCTTGGTATGGAAGTTTGGGCCTCCTTTGGGTCTCTTCATTGGGCCTTATATATCTTGTACATATTTTCTATTCCTTTGTATTCTAGGTATATTAGGACTATATTTTAGGAATTAGTTTGGGCTTTGCATAACCATTGAGCTTGGGCCACTTTTGGGCCTTGTACCTTGTTCTATTTTGATTTTGGGCTTGTATTGGGCCAAGTAGAGTAGGTTTTAGGATTGGGCCTTAGGAGCTAATCCAAGGCCCATGATTAGGAAGCTTTGGCCAAAAGTCTCATGGAGCTATATAAGCTCATCTCCTTTGTATTTCCATCATAACTTGAATGATAAGAAATTTTAGAGTGAAAAACTCTCCATTCTCTTTAAAAAGTAGAAACTTTAGGCTCCTTTCTCTAGTCTTATCCTTGGGTCTTCTCCCATAGGTGGTGACCCTCTATACCTTATCTATCTTCTCCCTAAAGAGTGGCAAAATCCTACTCCATTCCTCTCCTCTCCATCTCCTCCATTTCTAGACCAAATTCTCCTTAGATCTAGGTTCTTTCTCCTTCTAACTTCCACCACAAGCTAGCTTCCACCACAAGATTCTCCTATCTTCCTCCATAAGATTCCAAAACCATGACTATCCTCTCCATTCTCTTATGGCCTTGTGGATCTAAGAGGTTCAAGAAGAGAAGATCCTTCAACAAAAGCTAGGAATTGAAGAAATTCCTACAACATGTGGTATCATGAGTCCTAACTCCTCTTGAATTTTTTTCTTAGATTTGTTTTGGTACTGTTTTCCTTTTGTAATTCTGATTCTAGATCTGAATTCCTTGCTTTCTCTACATAAATTTTCATATATCATATGCCTAAAAACTCAAAAAATGCAAAAGTTATGCTTACTTGAGATCTAAGATCTAGACCTTTTGGCTTTGAATTTTTCAAACTTTCTTCACAAGATGTGCTACTGCATGGATCTGAAACATAACCTCAAAGTTTCATAAAGTTTGGAGAAAAAATTTTAAAAAGTCAAAAAGTTGACCTTAGAATCCTTCTACTTCAAGTAACATGTTTTGCCTTGTGTTTCTTTGATTGTTCTTTGCATATAGTCAATTTTTGTGTCATTTCATCATTTGGAACTTTAATTTCAGTTCTGGACCTGTTTAGATCCATGTCATATAGTTGATTACTTTAGGTTTTAGTTGCTTACTTAGGTATTCCTTAGTTGCCTTAGATTGAGCCTTAAGTGTGAGCTTGTTTCTTGTTGATTCTAGGACATTATGTGTTGATCTTTGCTTGAGTCATTTACTGGATTCTTTGGTACCTTAATCACATTTATTAAAGTACCTAACAAGCTGCATAGAGTCTTGTGGTTCACCTCTCTTTAAGGTGACAAGTTGTGCCTAATTGTTGTAGGTTGTTAGATCTCTTTAGGTTGAGTTTTTCTAGTTTGTTTTGATTTTTCCAGCAACTGTCCATTAATATTTGCATGCTATTTGTGTCTTTATTTTAATGTCTTTTGTTGCATAAAACCATACCTTCCATTGCCTATTTGATTTGGAAGATGATGCTTGCTTTACACTAGCTTTAGTTGCCATTTTTGTCTCTTTTTGTGCGCTATTAGTACATGTGTTGTTGCTGCAGTAGGTGGCTGTAAAAAATAGAGAAAACACATATAAAAATAGAGGGAAAAAGTGAAAAAGAATTTATAAGTGCATTGGTCATTCATTCCATAATTGTTTAGGCCTTGTTCCTTACAAAAAGTGTGAAAAAAAGTGTTGAAAAATACTTGAATTAGACAAAAAAAAATATAGTCCAGCACCTCTAATTTCATTTGTGCAGTACCTTAGTGTTGTCTTTTAGTGCCTAATTGTACATTTGTTTGAGGCAAAAGCATTAGCAACATACTTCTAAAGTTTGTGCAAAGTTTTAAGCATTCTAGTGTTCTAGGTAACTTTTTGTGTGCCTCCATTCTTTCTTGCTAATTTTAGTTTGTCTTTGTTGCACTCTTAGTTTGTTATAATATTGTTCCTCTTGTGTGTGCCTTCTTTCTTTGAACATTTGTTGCTTGTCATACTCTAGTTTGTCTCATCTTACTCCCTTGGTTTAGCTTCCTAATTTGCCTTTGTTTGCTTATCCTTTTTCTCTCTAGTTTTGTCCATTGAGTATTTCAATTCTTGGAACTCTTGAGATTAAGGTCTAGTGAGCTCACCATTAATTGGGTAGCATATTAAGGGCATTGAGATTTGGCAAGAAGATTTGATCTAGAGCAATCTATAAATATAGAGAGAAGTGGACCTTGAGTGAAACACCTTGAGAGCTTAGAGTGTAAACACAAATTCTTTTCCTTTTTCTTATACTTTGTGCTAACCATTACTTTGAGTTTCCAAGTTTCTCTTTTGTAGCTTGTTGGAGCATCTTGGTGGACTTGAAGAGCCTTGGAAGACTTGTGTATTGGAAAGAAAAGTTTGTAATAAATTAGGACTTGTTTCTTTTGCATTGTATTTTTCTTTACCCTTGTATTTTGGGACTTTAAATTTGATTCTTTGTGTAGTCCTTGTATTTGGACTTTAGAGACATTGGACATTGGACTTTAAACTTTCTTTGACTTAGTTGATTAGGAGTAATTGCGCTTAGGACTTAGTTTAGATTTTTGCTTTCGACTAGTGTAAGTGCGATTTGATATCCTAGGCCTAGTTTACATTTTTGCACTATCCGACTAGTTTGCTTTAATTGCTTTCTAGTTAGCATAAGTGCGCTCTTGCATGCTAGGTTTAGTTTAAATTCTTGCACCTCGACTAGTCTTGTTTAAAAGTTTTCTTCAATTTTCTTCTTTGTGGGCGATTCAAATCAAGTGAGTGAAACGACTAGTATCTCATCACTAGTATACTTGCATTATAACATGTCTTCATCTAGTGAGAGAGTTGGAGAGCAAACCCCCCCCCCCACATGTATAAAATCTTAAAGCAACTTAATAACATGGCTACTAGGCTAGATAACATAGAACATAGAGAGGGTAGAGATAGAACCAGTAGGCATCATAGACAGAGAAATAGACACCATGCGGATAGATAATATGATGACACTAGTGAGGTTGAACATGGGGACCATAGAAGACATAATAGAAACCATGAGAAGGGTGGCTTGAGAGAGGTCAAGCTAGAGGTTCCACCCTTCCATGGCAAAAGTGATGTAGAGGACTATCTTGATTGGGAGATAAGAGTTGAGCAACTCTTCACCTCCCATGAAACTAAGAATGAGAAAAAACTTAGGATTGTCACCCTTAGCTTTTAAAATTATGCATTAGTATAGTGGACCCAAATCCTAAAAGAAAGAAAAAGAGACCATCTCCCACCCATTGATGAATGGGAGGATTTGAAAGCCTTACTTAGGAAGAGGTATGTCCCCTCCTACTATAGGGGTAAACTATTGGCCAAGCTCAATAGACTCACCCAAGGGTCCAAGAATGTGGAGGATTATTATAAGGCTTTAGAGATGGCTATGATTAAGGCCAATGTTGAGGAGGATGAAGAAATCCTCATGCATAGGTTTTTACATGGCCTTAATCATAATATTAGGAAAAGAGTGGAACTTCTACCTCATGTGGACATTGAGGAGCTTCTCCATCAATGCATAAGAGTAGAAGTTCAACTCATGGATGGAGCTTCCTACTACAATAGAGAATCCAAACCTTTTAGGTCTAGGTGGAAGGGTGTAAAAAAGACTTCGTCCCTAAAGAGGGTAGTTTGGGTAAGAAGGGTAAGGAGCATGAAGTGGGCACTTCAACTCCTAAACTCAAAAGTGAGGTTCATAGGGATCATACCCCTACAAGACCATCTAGGAACAACCCTTCTAGGAACAACAACTCTTCATCCTAACCTAACTCTTCAAGAACAAGTTCAATCAAGTGTTTTAAATTCTTAGGAAGGGGTCACATTGCCTCTTAATGCCCAACCAAAAAACTTATGATTTTAAAAGGTATTGATCACTATTCAAGCTATGAGGAAGAATCCTCTTCATATTCAAGTGATAGCTCCAATAGTGATTCCTATGAAAGTGAACATGTTCTAGGAGATGACGGTGAACTTTTTATGATTAGAAGACTCCTAGGTAGTCATATAAGGGATGATGACACTACACAATGAGAGAACATCTTTTATACAAGATGTTACATTCAAGAAAAACTTTGTTCTCTCATTGTGGATAGTGGTAGTTGTGCAAATGCGGCTAGTCAAAGGCTAGTTCATAAACTTGGTTGTCCTCTAATAGATCACCCAAAACCTTACAAACTTCAATGGCTTAATGAAAAGGGTGAAATGTTAATTAACAAGCAAGTTCTTCTCTCTATTGCCATAGGCACCTACCATGATCAAATATGGTGTGATGTGGTTCCGATGGAAGCCACTCATGTGCTCTTAGGTAGCCCTTGGCAATATGATAAGAAAGTCACTCATGAGGGGTTTATTAACACCCTCACCTTTGTACATAACAATAAAAAGTTTGTCTTACATCCTTTGTCTCTTAAACAAGTTTTGGAAGACCAACTTCAAATGAAGTTGAAGAGGGATAGGGAAGTTGGGCCTTCCACCTCCCCTCCTAAACCTCAAAGACAAAAAAACACAAAAAAACAAGTCACTCAACAAGATAAGGGTAAAGGGATCCTCACCTATGAAGATCCCAAGAGGCACTCCTCTTTCTTTGCCTCTAAGCATAATGTGAAGCAAGCCTTGCTTCTTTACAAACATATCTACATGCTTTACCCTACACCTTCTTCCTCTAACTCTCCTAGCCCTTCTAGTACATATAGCTCCTACACTTCCCTATCCTTAGTGGGCTCTTCTTCTCCTATGCCCAAGGGATTGAAAAATCTCTTTCTAGAATTTGAGGATGTCTTTCCTAAAGACCTTCCTCAAGGGCTCCCACCTCTTAGGGGTATAGAACACCAAATAAATCTTAGCCCCGGGGCTAGCTTGCCTAATAGACCTGTATATAGGTGTAACCCCAAGGAGAGTCTAGGAATAGAGAAACAAATTGGAGATCTACTTTCCAAAGGTTGGATTAGGGAGATTCTTAGTCCATGTACTGTGCCAATTCTTTTAGTTCCAAAAAAAGATGGTTCTTGGAGGTTATGCACTGATTGTAGAGCAATCAACAACATCACCATCAAGTATAGGCACCCTATACCTAGACTTGATGATATGTTGGATGAACTTTATGGCTCTACCATATTCTCCAAAATTGACATTAAAAGTGGCTATCACCAAATACGAATCAAGGAAGGTGATGAGTGGAAAGCTGCTTTTAAGACCAAGCTTGGTTTATATGAGTGGTTGGTTATGCCTTTTGGTTTGACCAATGCACCTAGTACCTTCATGCGCCTCATGAATCATGTTTTGAGGGACTTCATTGGCCACTTTGTTGTTTTCTACTCTGATGACATCCTTGTTTATTCAAAGTCTATGGACTCTCACCTTACCCACCTTAGGCATGTTTTACTTGCCTTAAGAGCAAACTAACTTTTTGCTAACCTTGAAAAATGATCTTTTGGTTTGGATCACATCGTCTTTTTAGGATTTGTAGTTAGCTCCAAGGGGGTCTAAGTTGACCAAGAAAAAGTCAAAGAAATTAGTGCTTGGCCAACCCCTAAAAATATTCATGATATTAGAAGCTTCCATGGCTTAGCTAGCTTCTATAGAAGGTTTGTGAGAGACTTTTCTACTTTGGCATCTCCCCTAAATGATTTGCTTAAAAAGAATGTTCCTTTTCTTTGGGGGCCAAAGCAAGAAAAGGCCTTTCAAGACCTCAAGCATAGACTCACACATGCTCCCATTCTTGCCCTACCAAATTTTTCAAAAACATTTGAGCTAGAATGTGATGCTTCTAATATTGGAATAGGTGCCGTTTTACTTCAAGAGGGTCACCCTATAGCTTTATTTAGTGAAAAGCTTAATGAGGCATACCTTAATTATCCCACCTATGACAAATAGTTCTTTGCTTTGATTAGGGCCTTACAAACTTGGGAACACTACTTAATTCCCAAGGAGTTTGTCATTCATAGTGACCATGAGTCACTCAAGTATATCAAAGGCTAACATAAGTTAAATAAAAGGCAAGCCAAATGGGTTGAATATTTGGAACAATTCCCTTATGTTATCAAGCACCGTAGTGGTAAAGCTAATGTTGTAGCTGATGCCTTATCTAGAAGGCACACCCTCCTTTCTTCCTTGGGTGCCACTCTTCATGGTCTTGATGAAATAAAAGAATTGTATCCAAATGACCTTGACTTTGCTAATGCCTACCACTCTTGTGTTCCTTACTTGCATCTAGTGGATTCCATAAATTAGATGGCTTTCTCTTTAAAGCCAATAAGCTATGCATTCCTAGGGGATCCATTAGAGACCTTTTACTTTATGAGAGCCATGAGGGAGGGCTCATGGGGCACTTTGGGAGGGATAAGACTTTAACCACCCTTAATGAACATTTCTATTGGCCAAACTAAGGTTGTTAACAGGACTCTTTCTACTCTTCTGCGAGTCCTTGTTAAAATGAATGTTAAGTCTTGGGATGAGTGTTTACCACATGTAGAGTTTGCTTATAATAGGGTAGTTCACTCCACCATCAAGCATAGTCCTTTTGAGATTGTGTATGGTTTTAATCCCCTCACTCCTTTAGATCTTTTACCTCTCGAGGTTTCAGATGACATCCTTCATATGGATGGTAAGGCAAAAACATCTTTTAGTCAAAAACTTAATGAGAAGGTTAAACACCATATACAAAAGAAAAATGATCACTATGCTAGATGTGTGAATAAAAAGAAAAAAGAGGTTATCTTAGATGTTGGGGATTAGGTTTGGCTTCACCTAAGGAAGGAACGCTTTTCTACCCTTAGGAAGTCTAAACTTAACCTTAGAGGTGATGGTCCTTTTCAGATGACTAAGAGAATTAAAAATAATGCTTACGTACTTGACCTCCTTGGTGAGTATGGGGTTAGTGCTACATTTAATATCTCTGATCTTACCCCTTGTATTGCAGATGAGCTGGATGAGGTTGCCTCAGATTTGAGGATAAATCCTTTTCAAGAGGGGGAGCATGACATGGCCATCACCCAGGAAGAAGCCATGGACCCTACATAGTCTTTGGAGGTTGCCTTGGATGCTTTCAAGGGCCCTATGAATAGGTCAAGGGAAAAGAATTTAGCTTCTTCCATACATTCTTTGAGTGGCCCCAAGCCCAAGGAGGAGCTATTGAAGACCCTTACTCTTTTCTCTTGCACTTTAGAAGGGTAATGGGCTTGGTATGGAAGTTTGGTCCTCCTTTGGGCCTCTTCATTGGGCCTCATATATCTTGTACATATTTTAAATTCCCTTGTATTCTAGGTATATTAGGACTATATTTTAGGAATTAGTTTGGGCTTTGCATAACCATTGAGCTTGGGCCACTTTTGGGCCTTGTACCTTGTTCTATTTTGATTTTGGGCTTGTATTGGGCAAAGTAGAGTAGGTTTTAGGATTAGGCCTTAGGAGCTAATCCAAGGCCCATGATTATGAAGCTTTGGCCAAAAGTCTCATGGAGCTATATAAGCTTATCTCCTTTGTATTTCCATCATAACTTGAATGATAAGAAATTTTAGAGTGAGAAATTCTCCCTTCTCTCTAGAAAGTAGAAGCTCTAGGCTCCTTTCTCTAGTCTTATCCTTGGGTCTTCTCCCATAGGTGGTGACTCTCTATACCTTATCTCTCTTCTCCCTAGAGAATGGCGTAATCCTACTTTATTCCTCACCTCTCCATCTCCTCCGTTTCTAGACCCAATTCTCCTTACATCTAGGTTCTTTCTCCTTCTAACTTCCACCACAAGATTCTCCTACCTTCCTCCATAAACTTCCAAAACCGTGACTATCCTCTCCATTATCTTGTGGCCTTGTGGATCTAAGAGGTTCAAGAAGAAAAGATCCTTCAACAAAAGCTAGGAATTGAAGAAATTCCTACAACAAGTAATTATCCTGCCGAATTCTTTTTGTTTCCACGGAGGTAGTAGTGTACACTTTTAGGTCTTTCAAGTTCATAGACTATAGAATCATTCATACCACCTGAACAACATGAAAAGCATAAGAAATATAGACATTTTGAATTTCATTTGGTATGATGAAAATTTTAAAAAATTGAAAAGAGCATTAGAACTGTGGGATAAAAAAGTTAGTGACGTACGGTCCATTGAATGAAGAACTAGGTGAAGGTCATCAATGGTGGAAGAGAAAGAGGAGAAGGAAGAAGAGGAAATAGGAATAGGTTAATGTCAAAACTAAAATAAGGAGGTAAAGAGAAATAAAACCCATCTCAGTTTACAACTCATAACACCATCCTCTCTGTTTTTGACTACCACTGAACAGCCATGTCTATTCCTTACCACCTTATCATCGAACCACCTACAAACCATACCTAACCAAGAAAGCTTTGACCATGACCCTAACAACACCCACAATCAACCACCACGGTCCTTTATCTCCACACCGCATCGGTGACTTGTCGTGTCCCGCCATCTGACTCCATCGGCGACTACCACACACCACCATTAACCATCCACGAACCACCATGGTTGCTTCCAAACTGCCACCATTAAGAAGATCATGCCGCTACCTCCCAATCTTCATTTCCTTTTCTAAAAGTTATTAATGTGTGTTTAGTTTAGGGTTAGTGTGTATTTTTGGGTTTGGGCGTTGAGGCCATGTGTATTTTCTTTTAAAAATATCTGATTTACAAGGTTATGTTATATATCATTTGTTTATTTTATCATTGAAGAAAAACGCATTTGTACAATGAGAAGCTACTAATCCACTTTTTTCAAGACAGTCTTGCTGGGTTGGCTCTTAGCTGGTACACACACCTTGAAAGGAGACGCATCCGATGTTGGAAGGACTTGGCAGATGCTTTTCTCAAGCAATATAAGTACAATATGGACATGGCACCGGATAGACTCCAGTTGTAGAATATGTCTAAAAGGGTAAATGATCCTTCAAGGAATCTGCTCAATGGTGGAGAGAATTGGCAGCCCGAGTAGAGCCACCTGTGATTGAAAAAGAGCTCATCGCTATATTCATTGATACTCTCCAAGCACCCTTCTATGACAGAATGCTTGGGAGTGTCTCATCAAATTTCTCTGATATAGTAGTGATTAGAGAAAGAATTGAAAGTGGGATGAGAACTGGTAAAGTTCCCCAAGGAGCATCTAGGGCATCCATGGAAGGAAAGACTGCAGCTGGGACAGGAAAAAGAAGAGACAGAGAAACAAATTTTGTATAGGAAACCAGAGGCCATCAAATCCCACCATCTAACAACATCCATATGTTTTCCAACCATCCCATCCATCATTCAGACCTCATCCATACATAGCTGCTGCTTCTGGAACCCCGTATCCACCATCATTTCCATATCCCAGCCTTATCAACCACCACCTAACCGAAATTTCAGAAATCCCTCACCTTCAACACAATAGTGGGTACCCAATCCTAATGAAAATCCCACGTCTAGAAAACCAAACAATAAATGTGCATCCGCACAGTTTGATCCAATCCCCATGTCATATACTGAATTGTTACCACTTCTCATCGAGAATTCTTTAGTTGTACCTTGTTTGTTGAAACCAGTGGAACCACCGTATCCTAAGGGATAGGACCCTAATGCCAAATATGATTATCATGGTGGAGCACCAGGTCATTCAGCGAAAAACTACATTACCTTTAAATACAAGGTCTGAGACTTAATTAGGGGAAAATGGCTTAATTTTCAAGAAGGAAATCCAAATATATCAACTAACCCTCTACCTAATCATGGGACCTCAAGAGTAAATGCAGTTCTGGAAGATAAGGAAATTAGTCGCATAAAAAGAGTATCAGAAGTGAGAAACTCTTTTCCTTGGATATATACTCAACTTTGCAAGAGAAAAATGATAAACGAGATTCCAAATCTCGATTTGCACAGGCTTGAGCAAGTGTCCACCAATCCCAATTTTCTTGATGCCTTACAAGGATTATTGGACACACAGTTGGTAGAGATCTATCGTCGTCCTTGTGAAAGTGAAAATATGATCCAAGAGGAATGCGACTCTAGTTTATATAGCTTAGGCACACCAAAGCCTCTAGTGCTCTACTATGACAAAGGCGTTCAACTTATCGTTCAACATCGGTCCTTAATAGTTAGGACCCCATCTCCATTTTTGTACAAAGATACTCATGTAGTACCATGGAAGTATGAGACAGGTGTAATCCCTCAACTCCTAAAAGAATCATCATTCCCGGTAACCAATATTTCTGGGACGAGTGGAATGACTAGGAGTGAATTGATTTATGCTCCTGAAAACTTAAGAAAGGAGGATATGCCCGTGAATGAAAAGGAAGGTCATGGTAAAGAAAAAGAACAAGACCCTCCCCAGGGAATAACAAAAGAAGATGCTTATGAATTCCTGAAATTCATTAAGCAAAGTGAATACCAAATCCTCGACCAGTTAAATTGCACTCCTGCTAAGATATCCTTGTTGTCTCTCTTATTGGATTCAGAACCACATTGTGAAATATTGTTGAAAGTCCTGAACAAAGCACATGTCGTAAAAGATATTTCACCAAAGAAGTTTAAAGGGATAATGGGGCACATTGCAGCAAATGACTACTTAACTTTCACTGATGAAGAGATACCCGCTGAAGGGAGAGGTCATAAAAGAGCATTACATATCTCTGTAAAGTTCGGTATTATATCCTAGCCAAGGTCCTAGTTAACAATGGCTCCTCTCTGAATATCATGCCAAAGTTCACTTTGAATCAACTCCCATTTGACAGAACACATATGAAGCCAAGCTCAATGGTAGTAAGAGCTTTTGATGTTACTCGAAGGGAGGTCATTGGGATATTGAGACTCCTATCCAAATGGCCCCTTGCACTTTCAATGTTCTGTTTTAAGTGTTACATATCAATCGTTCCTATAGTTACCTATTGAGGAGGCCCTGGATATATTCTGCCGGTGTGGTTCCATCCACCCTCCATCAAAACCTAAAGTTTATAGTAGACAACAAGCTAATTATTGTTTCTGGTGAGAAAGATTACCTCATTAGCAAGCCCATGTCAACTCCATACATAGAAGCGGTCGAAGAAAGTCTTGAAACTTCTTTCCATTCATTGGAAATTGCCCATACCACTTATGTAAGTGAAGGGTTAAAACTAGCTCAACCTTCCAAAGCTTCTATGATGGTAGCTAAAGTAATGATGAAATCTGGATTTAAGCCAGGGAAAAGACTTGGGAAGAAGCTAGATGGAGGAGTAGAGCCACTACGGGTTAAGGAGAACAAGAATGGCTTTGGGCTAGGATATCAGCCCTCACCAATGGAAAGGACAAAGGTTTTTACGGATAAAAGGGAAAAATGACTTGTATGGTTGGAAAATTGTGAACCCCAAACTACAAGGATCCTCGCTTGTGACCTCTACAGAAGCTTTGAAAGCGCAGTCTTAATGTCTCTAGACCAAGTGGCAGTTGTCAATGATGATTCTAAAGGCGAAGATGGCTTGGTTCGCCCTTGTTTTTCGGATACTATGCTGTGTAATTGGGAAGCTATTCAGTTTCCTGAGATCCTAAATTTTGTTTCAAAGTAATTGTTCACTTTGTATGTTTCTGTTTGGATCTTTTGGCCATGCGTAAAGCCTTAGGATGAATTTTTAATAAAGGCAAAAATATGTTTTCCTTTGTCATTTAAAAATAGATGCAAGTTAAATTGTCGTTTTCCTTATTTTCGCCTTTTTACATTAAATAAATTATAGATCTAAAATTAAATCCCAAAATAATAAAATTGCACTCTCTCATCATGATTTTGATCCAACAAGTGAGGAGGACGAAGAGTCCAATGAACCTTCCTTTGAATTACTAAGACTACTAGATCAAGAGGCTAAAGAAATTTCCCCTCATCTAGAAGTTATCGACGTTATAAATTTGGGATGTGAGGAAAACAAACAGGAACTCAAGATCAGTAATTCTTTGAGCATTGAACATAGAAAGAATTTGATAGAGTTGTTGGCCGAATACAGTGATGTGTTTGCTTGGTCATATCAGGATATGCTAGGGTTCGATAACGGTATTATCGAGCATAAGCTACCATTAAAACCAGGATACATCCCTATAAAACAAAAATTGAGAAGAATAAAACCAGAGATGTTCTTGAAGATCAAAGAGGAGATAACCAAACAATTAGATGTTGGGTTTCTGACTGTCTCTAAATACCCAGAATGGATTGCAAATGTTGTCCATGTTCCTAAGAAAGATGGAAAGGTTAGAATATGTTTTGATTATCGAGATCTGAATAGGGCAAGCCCCAAAGATGATTTTCCATTACCCCACATTGATGTCTTAGTCGATAACACAACTCACAATTCCATCTTCTCCTTCATGGATGGATTTTCTAGGTATAACCAAATTAAAATAGCGCCTGAAGACATGGAAAAAACCATATTCAATACTTTGTGGGGAACATTCTGCTACAAAGTAATGTCTTTTGGATTGAAAAATGCTGGTGTGACCTACCAAAGAGCCATGGTGACTTTGTTCCATGATATGATGCATAGAGAAATAGAAGTCTATATGGATGATATTATTGCTAAATCAAAGTCTGAAAAAGGTCACCTCATAGATTTACGGAAACTCTTTGAGCGTCTGAGAAAATTCAAACTTAGATTAAATCCAGCTAAATGCAGTTTTGGTGTAAATCTGGTAAGCTGCTTAGGTTTGTTGTCAATGAGAAAGGAATTGAGGTAGATCCCGATAAGGTGGAAGCCATAGTGGAAATGCCTGCTCCCAGTATAGAAAAACAAGTGCGAGGGGGTTTAGGAAGGTTGAATTACATAGCTTGTTTCATATCTTAATTAACGGCCACATGTAATCCAATCTTTAAATTACTACGAAAGAATCAACCAGTAGAATGAATGATGATTGCCAAGAAGCTTTCGGCAAGACAAAGCAGTACCTCTAAAACACACCTATCTTAGTCCCGCTGGTTCCAAGAAGGCCTCTTCTCCTTTACTTAACTGTGTTAGATAAGTCCATGGGCTCTGTACTGGGGCAACATGATGAATCAGGAAAAAAAGAACATGCCATTTATTATTTAAGTAAAAAGTTCACAGAATGCGAATCAATATATTCTGATGTGGAACGAATTTATGCGCTAGCATGGGTAGCACGTCATTTACAGCAATACATGTTATGTCACACTACTTGGTTAATATCCAAAATAGATCCAATCAAGTAGAAAAGCCAGCCCTAACTGGAAGAATAGCTCGTTGGCATGTTCTTTTGATTAAATATGACATTGTTCACGTAACTTGGAAGGGTATAAAAGGAAGTGCCTTAACAGATTACTTAGCCCATCATCCTCTAAATGACTATCAACCAATGTTGTTTGATATTCCCGATGAAAATATCATGATGTTGCCAGAGGAGGAATAGCATTCTAAAGAAATATGGACTCTGATGTTTGATAGAGCTTCAAACGCATTGGGACATAGGGTTGGAGCTATTTTAATCTCCTCATACCACAAGTTTATTCCATTCACTGTTTGACTCTGTTTCGATTGCACCAACAATATCGTAGAATATGAAGCATATGTCTTACGGATTCAAGAAGCTTTAGAAGCCAAAGTAAAACCCATATTATAGAATTAATTAAGGAATTTGATGAAGTCTCTTTTCATCATATTCCTCAAGAAGACAACCAATTGACGGACAACCAATTGACAAATGCTTTAGCCACTTTGGCTTCCATGTTCCATGTGAGTAGGGAATGTGACATGCCCTTTATTGAGATTGAAAGACGTCTCGAACTTGCATATTGTCATGTGATAAAAGAAGAACCCAATGGGAAACCATGGTTTCATGACATAAAAAATTACATTCAAAATCAAGAATATCCCCCTGGTGTTTCAAAAATGATAAAAGAACTCTCAGGCGCCTAGCCATGAATTTCTTTGTGACTAGGGGCATATTTTACAAGAGGAATTATGATTTTGTTCTCCGTCGTTGCGTTGCGACGGAAGCTAACAAAATCATGAAGGATGTTCATGAAGAACCTTTCGGAACACATGCAAGTGGGCATTCAATGGCAAGAAAAATTCTCAAAACTAGATATTATTAGATGAAAATGAAAAATGATTATCATAACTATGCCAAGAAATGTCATAAATGTCAAACCTATGCAGATAACATTCATGCACCATTATCTTCTTTACACATTTTAACTGCACCTTGGCCTTTTGCTATGTGGGGCATAGATGTTATTGGCCCCATTGAACCAAAAGCATCAAATGGGCATTATTTTATTCTTGTGGCCATTGATTACTTCACTAAGTGGGTTGAAGCAGCTTCCTATACCAATGTGACAAAAAATGTTTGGTCAAATTCATCAAGAGAGAATTGATTTATAGATATGGATTGGTAAATTAGATCATCATTGATAATGGCACAAACCTGAATAATAAAATAATGGATGAACTCTACAAAGAGTTTAAAATCAAACACCTCAATTCATCTCCATACAGACCTAAGATGAATGGAGCGGTGGAAACTGCCAACAAAAACATAAAGAAAATCATACAAAAGATGGTTGAAACCTACAGAGACTGGAGTGAGTTGCTTCCTTTTGCTTTACATGGATATCGTACCTCTGTACGAACTTCGACAAGGGCAATACCCTTCTCATTGGTATATGGTATGGAAGTTGTTTTACCAATAGAAGTGGAAATTCCTTCTTTAAGAGTAATCATGGATGCCAAATTAGAAGAAGCTGAATGGGTTCGATCCTGGTATGATCAACTAAATTTAATTGATGGGAAAAGGTTAACTGTTCTTTGTCATGGGTAGTTATATCAAAGACGTATAAAGAAGGCATAAGAAAAGAAAGTACGACCTCGTCAATTTCATGAAGGTGATTTGGTACTAAAGAAGATCTTGCCAAATCAAAGTGATCACCAAGGCAAATGGATGCCAAATTATGAAGAACCATTTGTCATAAAGAAAGCCTTTTCTGGAGAAGCTTTGATTTTGACGAACATGGATGGTGAGGAGTTATCTTTCCTAGTCAATTTAGATATGGTCAAGAAGTATTATACTTGAGAACACCTTAAAAGGATAGGGTAGTCTTTATGTCCTCTAAAAGTTTGGATTAAAATTATGATGTAAACCTATAATTTTTTAAGTGAATAAGTGGGAATTCCCAATTTTAGTTCCAATTTTTGTTTTGTTAGGTTTCATTAGCATGCATTTTGTGAAAATACTTTTTCAAATCATGAAAAGCATATTTTCAATCTCGGAAAACTTTATACTTCCCAATTATGCAGAACTTGGTAATCAAAGATACTCCACTCTGCCATGAGTAATATCGAGTCCCACAAGGATTATAGGTGTCACCCTGGGGAATCAAATTCATTAACCTTTGGTTTTCCACTTATTTATTCTTCCATGCAGGATTGAGGCATACCCCTAGATTCTTTCCCTAGAACTTTTGGAGAGTTCAGAATGCAGCCAAATGAACTAAAATTGAATCATCAATTTCCCAAGAAAGACAGCCAAACAATATTCTGATATTTGCTCAAGCTGACAGGCTATAAAAAGAGCAGATGTTCCCCATGAAGAGCTAAAATCAATGGTTCCAACCTAATCCCAGTAAAGTTGATTTGCTAAGATAAATATTCAAGGAATCCCTAGTGAGTCATGTGACTAAAAAGTCTGTTTCTTTTAAATCTCAATCCTTTAAAAGGTCTCAAACTCGCAAACACATTCTTCTTGAGTACAAATTTCAAGTTTCATACCATTCAATTTCCTCTTGCAAAAGTCAAACATATATCCTTAACCTCAAATCATAGTGTCAGAGGCATTTCCCCTAAGTCTCACTTTATGTCCAAGCCTCAGGTATCCATTCCTAAGCTATTCAATCCCAAAAAATGTCAGGCACTCCCTAGGCTACTCATATTAAGAAAAATGTCAAGGCAATCCTTTTGTGTCATTTATTTTCCTTCAAAGCTTCAGGTACCCATTCCTAGACTATGTCATCTGATCAAAACATGTTGGGGTAATCCCCTACATCATTTATTTTCCTTCAAAGTTTTAGGTACCCATTCCTAGGCTGTGTTGTCTGATCAAAACAAGTCGGGGCAATCCCCTACATCATTTATTTTCCTTTAAAGCTTCAAGTACCCATTCCTAGGCTGTGTCATCTAATCAAAACACGTCGGAGCAATCCCCTGTGTCATTTATTTTCTTTGAAAGCTTCAGGTACCCATCCCTAGGCTGTTCAGTTTCAAGGGAAAATATTAGGGTAACACCCTTAAACTGTGACTTTTTGTTGAAAGCCTTAGGTACACACCCTAGGCAATTTAATCCCTAATGAAAAACATCGAAGCATTATCAAAGCCTCAGACATATACTCTGGGCTACCTTACCCCTAATAGAAAACATCAGGCATATTCCTAAATTTTACGTACTTGGTAGAACCTTAAATGCCATTTTGTCTCCAAAGAAAAGTCTGAAGTATTACTTTAAATGTCCTATCAAAGCCTTTAGCAATACCCTTTGGCTGTTTACTTCTTGTCAATAGTTTCCAGCATCACCTTTAAATTGTTTAATGTCAAAATTCCTTCAACTCAAGAGGGCTCAGGTTATTTTTTTCTGTCAGAAGCTTTCAAACTTTCCTTGAATTCTTAACGGTGTTCATGTCTTTACTTCCTTTTTACATCAATAATATGAATAAATTTCATATTCTTTCATGAAAAGAAGTAAAGAGGGACAACTATGAACACCTATTTTTGTCCGATAAAAATAATAATAATAAATTAAAAAATTAAAAATTAAAAAAATTGCATAGTGACTGTTGGAATAGTAACCTTCTCCATTTCTATAAATACTCAATCTCTTCTTACTTCCTACCACACTCTCAAAATCATTCATCAACCTTCTTGCATAATTTTTCTCAAGCAATGGCCAATAGGTGTCGAAGCCAAGAGGAAAGAATAAGGGAGAAAAATTGATGTTTGGTGATTACCTTCTTGCTCCTTGTAGCATGGGTAATACTTGCCCTCTTTTGGGTATTTTATTTATGGCCATGTGTGTAGTAAATAATTTTAGGATATATTACCTTCTTCTCCTTTTCCCTTTTCACGTGGTAGCTTGAGTTTGAAGAAGGAGAGCTCTAATTTCTCTAATTGTCGTTTCAATGAAAAAAGGTAGTTTCGGAGGATTTCAGAGTGATTCGGAGCTTGAGGCTTGATTTGAAGGCCAGTTCCGAAGTCGACATCGTAATTCGGTAAGTTATATCTTACTGAAATGGTTATAATTTAATGATTACTATCCTGGTAAGTGATATTTGTATCAATTGTGAAATTAAAATTGATTATTATGAATTTTAGGAAGTTTTTTGAATTTGAGAAATAGAGATCAAAGTTTATGATTCGCGGTTAGTGAGGTTTGATAGCTCTCGAAGCTTTTAGGAATTCTCTATTCGAGGTAGGGGGAGCTTTTACATATTAAATGTATGGTTTATAGACAGATTTGAGGTATACTAATAATATTACATTATGAATGGTGTGTTTTATGGACTAAGATGTTCATGTTGTTTGCTATTCATATAAATATGATAGATTGCATAAGATGCAAAGTATGTTTTGAAATCATTGAGTTATATGTATGAGATGCTTATGTTATGAGAAATATGAATTATTTCATGAAATGGTACTTATGCATGAGATACTTGAATGAATATAATTATGTTTGAATTTAGCATAAGATGCTTGAATTGTGAAGTAGATGATATTATAATAGCATAAGATGCTTATAAGATCAGTTGATAAATTGAAATGAAATGTCGTAAGCATAAAAGTGTGGGATGCCTATTCATTGAATTGAGATTGATGAACTGATAATGTTTAAATGCATAAGATGCTATATGTCTATGTATAAAAGACCTTGGGTGGGACTCAAGGCAAACCTCTTGAGTGAGACTTAGGGTTAGCCTGTAACACTGCCATTGTCGCTGAGAGTGATTGTGTTATGTAAAAGGGTAAACAATTAGGTACCAGTAAAACGGTCTGATCAGCTGAGAGCTGAGTATATGGCTGAGAGCCCGTGTTGCAACACAAAGTTTAATGATGATTAATTGGATCCAAATGAATAAAAATTGTATGAGCACATGAGTTTGGCCTATTATCCCTAGACAGATGGGCAGTCTGAGCGTACTATTCAGAGTTTAGAGGACTTATTGAGGTCTTGTGTGCTAGAGCATAGTGGTGGCTAGGAGCAGTACCTTTCATTGATTGAATTTACTTATAATAATAGCTATCATAGCAGTATTAATATGGCTCTATGTGAGGTTTTATATGGCAGGAAGTGTCGAATACCTCTTTGTTGGTTGGAGACCGGTGAGAGTTTGATGTTGGGCCCTCAGATTGTGCAATAAACTTTTGAGTAGATTCAGATGATCAGAGAGAAAATGAAAGCATCCCAAGATCGTCAAAAAAGTTACCATGATAAGTGAAAACTACTTTAGTTTTAGGTCGGTGATAGGGGGTTTCTGAAAGTTTCTCCTAATAAGGGTATTGGAAAAGCATTGAAAAGTCGAAAACTAAGCCTGAGGTATATTGACCCTATGAAGTGTTAAAGAGGGTAGGCCCTGTGGCCTATCAGATAGCATTGCCTCCTCATCTGTCAAATCTGTATAGTATGTTCCACTTTTCTCAGTTGAGGAAGTACTTGTCAGATCCTACACATGAAATACCAGATGATGATGTAGAGATCAGAGAGAACCTGACCACTGTAACTAAGCCCACTAGTATAGTGGATAGATCTATGAAACGCTTGAGAAGCAAGAATGTACAGTTGGTCAAGGTTGTATGGCAACAGAATCAATGCATTATGTATACTTGGGAGGGTGAGGATGCTATAAGGCAACAATATCTCGAGCTATTCCATTGAGGTATATCTATATTTGAATTTCAGGGACAAAATTCTTTGAAGGAGGGGAGAATTATAACATCCTAAAAATAGGATTTATTTGGCAAAGTAAGAATTAAAATGAGAGATTAATTAAACAAATGTGGAAATGACATATACATCCCTAAATCATTTAAATTAAAAATCTCTTCTCCTTTTTCATTTCATTTTCTCGTTAGCATCAGAGAGTGGAAAACCTTACTTCTACTTTCTTTTTCTCTTTCAATTGGCTCCACCATCTTCCTTTTTCTTCAATTTCTTCTTGAATTCACCAAATTGAATTGAAAACTAAGCTTCTTCTCCTTTCCCTTTCACTTGGCAGCTTGATTTTGAAAAGGGAGAGCTCCGATTTCTCCAATTTAAGGTAAATTAATGAGCTCTTACCATGGGTTTTGGTCTATCATTTCTTTCATCCTTTAATTCTTGTAATTTTATAGATTTTGAAGCATTTAGAAGCTATTGAGATAAGGGGGACAACTTTGGGGTTTTTAAAAACCTTGGGCTTTCATGAAAAGTGAATTAAAGTAGCTTATTGATTGCTAATTCTACAAGATTGTAGCTTAATAATTTTTGTTTCAATGAAATAAGGTAGTTTCGGAGGATTTTAGAGGATTTCGGAGTGATTCTGAGCTTGAGGCTTGATTTGGAGGCCAGTTCTGAAGTCGACGTCGTAATTCGGTAAGTTATATCTTACCGAAATGGTTCTAATTTAATGATTACTAACTTGGTGAGTGATATTTGTATCGATTGTGAAATTAAAATCGATTATTATGAATTTTAAGAAGTTGTTTGAATTTGAGGAATAAAGATTAGAGGTTACGATTCACGGTTAGTGAGGTTCGGTAGCTCTCGGAGCTTTTGGGAATTCTCTATTTGAGGTAGGGGAAGCTTTTACATATTAAATGCATGGTTTATAGATGGATTTGAGGTATACTAATAATATTACATTATGAATGATGTGTTTTATGGATTAAGATGTTCATGTTGTTTGCCATTCATATAAATATGATAGATTGCATAAGATGCAAAATATGTTTTGAAATCATTGAGTTATATGTATGAGATGCTTATGTTATGAGAAATATGAATTGTTTCATGAAATGGTACTTATGCATGAGATACTTGAATGAATATAATTATGTTTGAGTTTAGCATAAGATGTTTATAAGATCATTTGATAAATTGAAATGAAATGCCATAAGCATAAAAGCATGGGACACGTATTCATTGAATTGAGTTTGATGAACTGATAATGTTTAAATGCATAAGATGCTATATGTATATGTATAAAATACCTTGGGTGGGACTCAAGGAAAACCTCTTGAGTGAGACTCAGGGTTAGCCCGTAACATTGCCCTTATCGCTGAGAGTGATTGTGAAAAGGCAAACGGTTTGGTACCAGTAAAACGGCCGGATCAGCTGACAGATAAGTATATGGCTGAGAGCCAGTGTTGCAACACAAAGTTTAATGATGATTAATTGGATCCAAATGAATGAGAATTGTATGAGCACATGTGTATGCCATTGAGAAACATGATGCTAAGAATTATGATAAGAATTAGTGAATAACATGATTATGGTAGTTCATGCTTTGTAGAATATTATACCTTATTACACGATAGAAAATAGGATAATTGAATCAGTGTTATAGCTATCATTTATTATGTATGATGCTTACCCCTATTTGTCGTTTTATTTTTAGTGGACTTAGGACGCAGTGGAGAATGATGAGAGATCACTCGGCTCAAGTTTGGAGTGTTATGCATATATGTCTTGTACATAATGCACATAGTTGTTCTGGTAGTTGCCTTGGCCGGCTCCTGTGCATACCTATTTTGTTATGTGTATATGTATGTGTATATAAGAATGCTTAGTGGATTAGGTAACTGAAAGCTTCACTTGGAAGCTTAAAATCCTTTTTAGTATATACATGTTGTTGTGATGGATGATGAGGTTATTTGATGACATTGGAGTGTAGAGACCATGGATGGTCCCACCATATATATATATGAGTTTGATATATATCCAGGAATTGTGGACATGTATATGATGCTATGTTGATGCATGAATGCCCAGGAACTGCTCTTGAATGAAAAATAGCAGTGGTTATGTGTTAGAGCCATGAATGCATGACAATTATAAGATTTTTCTACATAAATGAACAATTGAGACAGTCAAATTGTAAATTATGAGGTGTGAATGCCATAAAACAGTTTCAATAGCACCTATGCATGATTTGTGGCTTGTGAAAACTGGAATGGATCAATTTGATTGAAAAATGCTCTCTCAGTTGCTCAAAATACCTCAAAATGAGTCAATTGTATTTTTGCACATAACTTTCTCGTTTGGGGGAATTTTTGAGTGCGGCCAGTGGCTACATGTCACAAATGATATAATCTAGCTTGTGTCAAAATTTGGTGATCATTGCATTTAAAATGATAGTGATAGGGTGGCTAGAAGTTGATAAATTTGCATTTTCTGCTGCATAACTGATAAACAGCAAGTGGGAATCGATTCCCCAAATGCATGAATCGATTCCCACCCCTGATCCACTCATTCTAGGCCAAATTTAAAGCATGAATCGATTCCCAGGGGAGGGTGAATCGATTCCTCCCCTGTTTCACTCCTGCTTTTACAAAAATCCACACAGGAATCGATTCCCCACTGTGATGAATCGATTCCCAGCTCTTTTTCAACGTATGAATCGATTCCCAGGGGGAGTGAATCGATTCCTCCCCCTGATGCACCCTGTTTTTGAAAAATTACATACATGAATCAATTCCCATGGATGGTGAATCGATTCCTCTGCTTGTGATACCCCTCATTCTTTAAAAATTCATTAATTTTCATACAATTCGGGTACGCTTGGGATTGGATTGAATTAGGGAATAGCTTGGGATTCCTTTCTTCTTTTTTCTTTCATCCTTTTCACTTATCATTTAAACAAAAAATAAGGATAAGAACTTAATTGCATTAAACATATCAAAAATATCTGGTTTCCAATTTCTATATGTTACAATGCATAAAATGTTCCAGATGTGTTTGAATATGTGTTTCAGGTTGTATAATTTTGATAATGACAAAAACAATTGAAGAATCATGGCAAAAAGTACAAGTGTTCATAAAAGAACACATGCAAGGATAAAAATAGAGAAGACAACATCATACCTACAAAAACACGTATCCTAATCGATTACAAGACCTTATATAATCGATTACAGAGCTTCTGTCCAACACCTAATCAATTACCTCATTAACTCTAATCGATTAGAGAATTTTTATTTGTCACCTAATCGATTGCACCAAGGAAGCCAATCGATTACCAAGCTGAGAAAATAAATGAAAAGCATCAGGTACATCTGCTAATCGACTATAAGGATGCCACAATCGATTACCAATGTTCTGTAATGTTGCTAATCGATTACAAGACAAGAACTAATGGATTAGAGAGTTTCTGTTTGTCCCATAATCGATTGCACATGAATCATAATCGATTACCATGCTATGTAACACAATTAAATGCATCAGGTGCCATTCATAATCGATTACAAGGCAACGAACAATCGATTAGCAAGGTTTTGTCTCTTAGCTAATCGATTACATGGGAAAGGCTAATTGATTACCAGTCCAATTACACTGAAGAATTCGAAGTGTAATCGATTACAGCTCAAGGCGTAATCGATTACGATAGTGCCAAATATTAGGGAAAAGTGTTTTTAAGTAGGAAACCAGCTCACTTCTCCATTTTCAATAAGATGCCCATGCTGTGTAATGGCTCTGAAGACTCTAGGGCACTTCTCCAAGGCTTATAAATGAAAGACTCATTCAAGCTACTCAAGTTTCCAAAAATCATCAAAGAGAAATCAAATCTTGAGTCTTGTGAGTTCTATTTCTTTGTGTAGTTTTAATTTTTGAAACTTAGAGCTAAAATTTGTAAATCCTCTCTTGTTGAGAGTAATCATTGTTAGAGCCTTTCATTTGCTTATCTACTCTATTGAGAGAGTTTATTGATTGTAAAACCAAACACCAAAACACCAAGGTTATTCACTCTAGGTTGAGTGGTCACAAAGGTTGGGGTTCAACCTTTGGGTATTGAGAGTTTGAGAGATTGGGTGGGTTACCCTTGTGCTAGTGAGGATTGAATTCTTGTGTGTGGGACACTAGGAAGCTGCAATTGCTCATAGCTTGTATCTCTAAACTTCAATAGTTGAAATCCTTCAAGTGGGTTGCTTGAAGGCGAGACGTACACCGGGTTAGTGGAACTCGTTAAATTGGTTTGCAAGCTTCTCTTCCCTACTCTCTTATATTTACTTATTGGATTTGGTTGGTATATTGATTTGATTGTGATATTATTGCTTGAACTTGAGTAATTAGGCTAAGTTAAAGTGTTGCACACCAAGTGTTTGACATATTTCCTAAATAACATTTGCATATTCTTTTACATTGACTCTTGCATTACACTTGCTATCTCTTGCATACAAACATACTTTGTGAAAAAGGAATCAATTTCAAAGGCATTCTAAATAAAAGCTTAAACACTCAATTCACCCCCCCTCTTGAGTATTGAGGCCACTTGAACAACAAGTGGTATCAGAGCTTGACTCTTGGTAGATCAAGCTTAACAGCTTCAAGAGAACAATGGCCTCTAATTCTCTAAATCTTTTTCCTGAGGGTGGTGCCATAAATACACCTACTGCTTTCAATGGGGAAGGCCATGCATTTTAGAAAGAAAGGATGAAAATTTTTATGCAATCAATTGACTTTAAAATTTGGAATGCCATTGAAAAAGGTCCCTTTATACCAATGCATGTTATTGAGGGAAAACAAGTAGAAAAATTGATGGATGATTGGACCAGCAAAGAAGAAAAGAAAGTCTAATATAATTATAAAGCCAAAAATCTAATCACCTTAGCTTTAAGCCTGATGAATTCTTTAGAGTAGTTACATGTAAATCTGCCAAGGATATGTGGGATACCTTACAAATAACCCATGACGGTACAAGTGATGTTAAAGACTCTAAGATTAGCACCTTAACTAGTCAGTATGAAAGTTTTAGATTAAATTCTGGAGAAACAATTGTTGATATGCAAAAGAGGTTCACCCTTATTATAAATCATCTCATTACTTTTGGAAAGACTTACACTAACAAAGAACTTATTCATAAAATGTTAAAAAGTATTACTAGGGAATGGCAACCTCTTGTCACTGCCATCAAACAATCTCCAAGCATCAACGAAATGTCTCTTGCTACACTATTCGGTAAGTTACAAGAACAGGACACAAGAGTTGAAAGAATTGAAGATGGCAGAAAAGGAAGAAAAGTCTTCCAAGAAAAAGGGACTAGCTTTCAAGGCCACTTCTATCAATGAAGAAGAATCCGGTAGTGATCTTGATGAAGAAGAAGAGTTTGGACTATTTGTGAAGCGATTCGGAAAATTCATGAGAAACAAACGTTTCCAAAAAAGTTTCAAACCTCAAGGTAAGAAACCTATTTCTAATGAAAATTCTTCCTTACCAAATTGTTTTGAATGTGGCAAGCAAGGGCACTTCAAGGTGGATTGTCCAAACCTCAAGAAGAAGAACAAAGAGAAAAGAGGAAGAAGAAGAGCTTACATTGCCTGGGATGAAAATAAAGTGAGTAGCTCGGAAGAATCAGACAATGAGGAAGCTAACCTATGTCTCATGGCAAATCATCAAGATGAAGATGATGAGGTAGGTTTTCTTGACTTAGATAGAGATGAATTACTTGATGCATCTGAGGAATTGTATGACAAATTTGTTAAAATTTCAAACAAGTATAAACTATCTAGGAAAACCATTGATACTCTAGAAATGCATCTTTTGGAGCTTAGTAAAGAAAATGAATGCTTGAAAGAGAAAGTAGCTAATTCTCAACCATGTTCCAAGACCAAACCATGTGAATATGTAAAATATGATCATCTAGAAAAGAAAGTCCTAGACTTGAACACTACTCTTGAGAAATTCACATATGGTAGAGATAATTTGAATGTTTTACTTGGAAATCAACGATGCATGTTTGACAAAATCGGATTAGGATATAATTCCACCAAAAAGGAAAAGCATTACAAAAATTTCTTTGTGCCACCTAGAAAATCTTCATCACCATTTACTAAATGCAATCATTATGGCACTAAGGGTCATAATGCTTCAAATTGTCATATTAGAAAATTTGGACCAAAAATGGTAAGAATGGTGTGGGTTCCCAAAGGGACATTACCACAAGCTAACTAAAAAGGACCTAACATAAAATGGGTACCAAGTTCTCTAAACTAATTTTGTTCTGTAGGTATGCTTCAAGGCAAGCAACACCCATTGGTACTTGGATAGTAAGTGTTCAAAGTACATGACGGGAGATATGAGCAAATTCACAACTTTCACTCCCAAAAGAAAAGGAAGCGTCACTTATGGGGACAATACCAAAAGAAGAATACTTGGTATTGGAAACATTGGTAAAAGTTCCTCTACTTCAATTAGTGATGTATTATATGTTAAAGGACTCAAACATAACTTGCTTAGCATAAGTCAATTATGTGATAAAGGATATAGAGTATTATTTGAGTCTAATTGTTGTATAATTGAAAACAAGCTAAACAAGAAAGTTAAGTTTGTTGGTAAAAGAATTTATAATATTTATATGATTGATGTTGATAGTTTGTCCTCAAGTGATGTGCAATGTTTCATGATTACAGAAGATGAATTATAGTTATGGCATAGAAGAATAGCACATATACATATAGACCATCTAAACAAACTTGTTTCTAAAGAATTAGTAATTGGTTTGCCAAAGCTCAAATTTGAAAATAAATTTTGTGATGCATATCAAAAAGGAAAACAAGTAAAGGCATCTTTTCAATCTAAAAATGTTGTTTCCACTCAAAGACCTTTACAACTTTTGCACATGGATCTATTTGGACCATCTAAAATCAAAAGCTTTGGTGGTAATTACTATGGTCTAGTAATTGTAGATGACTATTCAAGATATACATGGACCTTGTTACTTACTCATAAAAATGAAGCATATCATGCATTTAAGAAACTAGCCAAGTTTATCCAAAATAAACAAAATTCAAAGATTGCATCAATAAGAACTGATCATGGGGGAGAATTTGAAAACCAATCATTTGAAAAGTTTTATAAAACACATGGTATTGAACATAATTTTTCAGCTCCTAGAACTCCACAACAAAATGGAGTAGTTGAAAGGAAAAATAGATCTTTGGTGGAACTTGCAAGAACCATGTTAAATGAAAATAACATTGTGAAATATTTTTGGGTCGATGCGGTAAACACTGCTTGTCACGTGATGAATAGATGTTTGATTAGGCCTATTCTAAAGAAAACCCCCTATGAACTTTACAAAAGTAGAAAACCAAACATTTCCTATTTTTATATATTTAGATGCAAATGCTTTATACTTAACAATGGAAAGGATAATCTAGGAAAGTTTGATGCCAAAGCTGATGAGTTAATTTTTCTTGGATATTCATCATCAAGTAAATCTTATTGAGTATTCAACAAACAAACAAACACTATTAAAGAGTCAATTCATGTGAAATTTGATAAAAATAGCCATAACTCCCCGAGAAAGGAAGATTTTGATGATCTTGTAGGTACCTTCCAAGAATTGAACTTGGATAACAAAGAAGAAGACAACAAAGAAGGAGACACAACACACAGTGTGGAAACTCAACAAAAAGAGTGGATCACCTCAAAAGACCATCCATTGGACAACATTATAGGTGATATCACTAAAGGTATAAGTACCCGACACTCTTTCAATACTTGCAATCATTTAGCGTTTGTCTCTCAAATTCAACCTAAAACCATTAATGAAGCTATTATTGATGAACATTGGATGTTGGCCATGCAAGAAGAGCTAAATCAATTTGGAAGAAATGAAGTTTGGGAATTAGTGCCAAGACCCAATGATCACCAAATAATAGGTACTAAATGGGTGTTTAGAAATAAACTTGATGAAAATGGTATAATCATTAGAAACAAGGCTAGGCTAGTAGCTAAGGGATGCAATCAAGAAGAAGGCATAGATTATGAAGAAACATATGCACCTGTAGCTAGGTTCGAAGCCATTAGATTATTATTAGCCTTTTCATGTTGTAAAGACTTTAAATTATACCAAATGGATGTCAAGAGTGCTTTCTTAAATGGATACATTCAAGAAGAAGTATATGTTGATCAACCTCCTGGTTTTGAAAACTATTAATTTCCAAATCATGTTTTCAAACTAAGAAAAGCATTATATGGCTTAAAACAAGCTCCAAAGATTGAGCAAATTTCTTTTGGAAAACAATTTTGAAAGAGGAAGAGTTGATACAACATTATTCATTAAGCACAAGAAGAATGACATACTTTTAGTACAAGTATATGTTGATGATATCATTTTTGGTGCTACTATTGAATCACTCTACAAGGAGTTTGCTAAGCTAATGCAGGATGAGTTTGAAATGTCTATGATGGGAGAACTTACATTCTTCCTTGGACTGCAAATTAAACAAACTAAAGAAGGTACATTCATTAGTCAATCCAAATTTTGCAAGGAGTTGCTTAAGAAATTCAACATGGACAAGGCAAATGAAATTGCCACACCTATGAGCACTTCATGTTATTTGGACAAGGATGAGAAAGGAAAGCATGTAGAACTCATAAAGTATAGAGGTATGATTGGATCCTTACTTTACTTAACCGCTAGTAGACTAGATATCATGTTTGCCATTTGTATGTGTGCAAGATATCAAGCATGTCCAAAAGAATCACACTTAACTACCATGAAACGAATAATGAAATACTTGGTTAGAACTCAAGATATTGGTTTATGGTACCCCAAAGGGGTTGAATGCACTCTTGTTGGATATTCTAATTCTGATTTTGTAAGATGTAAACTTGATAAAAAAAGTACTAGTGGTACTTGCCACTTGCTTGGTAGTTCTCTTGTATCTTGGCATAGCAAGAAACAAGTAAGTGTTGCATTATCCACAACTGAGGCAAAGTATGTTGTAGCTGGTAGTTGTTGTGCTCAAATCCTTTGGATGAGACAACAACTTCTAGATTTTGGTGTTATGTTAGACCATGTGCCTCTCAAATGTGATAACACAAGTGCCATAAATATTTCAAAGAATCCTGTGATGTATTCTAGAACCAAACATATTGAGATTAGACACCATTTCATTAGAGATCATGTGTTAAAGGGTGATTGTGTGCTTGAACATATTGAAACCTCTAAGAAATTAGATGATATCTTCACCAAACCACTTGTAAAGGAACAATTCATGTACATAAGAAGAGAGTTAGGAATTCTAGACATTTCCAATTGTGTTTGAATATTGATTGGTGTTGATGATTCTTTGACTTACAATGTGTTTGATGAGTAAAATTGATTGATTGATGAAATAAGTATGTTCTATTCCATAACAATTGAGTCCTTAATGCCTTTTGATTGAAGAACATGAGTTTTAAGCATTTTTAGGTTGTCATAATCGATTATCTTGACAAAGATAATCGATTAGAAGCATTCTATTTTGTCTATAATCGATTACACTTCAGCTCATAATCGATCAGAAAACTTCTGAGTTATCACTAATCGATTAGGGTCTATGCCAAATCGATTAGAGACTTTCTGTCTTCTAGCTAATCGATTATACACTTCTCCTAATCAATTGCCAAGTTATTGTTTTTAACGCAATCGATTACACACCTGGCACAATCGATTAGAACACCTGACAATTCAAATTCTGAAGGGGTGTAATCGATTACGAGTAACCCCGTAATTGATTACGAGCGTATCAGAAGCGTGATTTAATGCAGAATCCATGTGTGCCTCTTTTTCCCAATCCAAATCACCCCTCTAAACCCTATTTTTCCACTCCTAAACCCTATAAATACCTCCTCCTTCACCTACTCTACCTCACACCTCAAATACTCCTCCTTCCTCCAAGACTCTCCAAATTTTCCAAATCCTCTTCATCTTCTTCTTCTCAAAATGTCTTCATCAAGGAATGTGAAAAGAGCTAGGTCCTCTCTTGCCCAAACTAATAACCCCCTTGATTTTTCAAGGTTCTTCACAAATCCTAGAGACCTCCAAAACTTCATTCAGAAATTTTCTAAAAATGATATCATATCCCCTCACTACATCAATGCTGAAATTTTTGACCATCCCAGTTTTACCTTCACTCACTCCCTTCACCACTACAATCTCTTCCCTTTTCTCACTCTCAAAGAAGAAGTATACTACCCGAAACTCATGTGAGTCTTCTTCTGCAATCTAAAGCTTGTTGATGGGTTACTTGAAGCTAGAGTCAAAAATGTGACTCTAAGGGTCACCAATGCACAACTTGCTGAGATTACCTAACTTTCCCTCTCCGATGCTGAATTTGTTGGTGGTCATCCAGAAGATGAATGGGATTTCAATGCCATCACACTCGCCAATCCCTTTGGAAAGCTGACCATCCCCAAAGCAACCATAAATTGGTAGGCCATCTTACTACCAATAACCGCCTCCTTCATTTTTTCTTGGTTAAACTCTTGATCCCTCGTGGTGGAAATTATGCCTTGGTTGAAGATGATGATGTACTCTTAATGTGGGCTATGTAAAATGAAAAAGAGATTAATTGGATTCAGCTCCTAAAATTGCATATGCTCAAGGCCAAGGAGCAGCAAAAGCTTCCATATGCCATCTTCCTCACAAAAATTTTCAAGGCTCATGGTGTTGACCTTGCTGGAGAACTTTCTGAGAAGATACCTCTAAAGGCATGCATTGGAACCCATCATCTCACCAAGATGAGCATAGTCTTTTTCAATTGTGCTTGGCTCTCCAAGATGGAAGGTATTTATGCTAACATTCCTTTTGAAGCTCCAGTCAATGATCCTGCCTCTCCTCCTCCTGTACCTCAAGCACCACAAGGCGAACCATCTGCTCCTACTGACCCCTTCAATTCCCTATGCTTACTTGGATCAACGCTTTGAAAGAATTGATAACACTCTTCAATAGTTCCAAATGACCGAGCAACAGCATTTTGAGCTCATGGAACAACATTTTGAGGAGCTCTCAAACAAAATTTCAGAAATGTGTTTTTTAATCTGGATAATTAGATCCTTCTTGTTTTGTTATGTCTATTTCCTTTGCTCTGCAATTTCAATTTCTGCACTTTGCTTCTGTAATTTCCCTTATTAATGAATAAATTAATTTTTCCCTTTACTTATCTCTCTATGTTATAATCCATTGTTTGCTTTTGATGATTACAAAGGGGGAGAAATTATTGTTCATCTATCTATATCAATGATAAACAAGTGGTCAATAACAAGTGGTTAACATGGTTAAAATATTGATTAATAATTTATGGTTAACATGGTTAACATATTGATTCTCAATTTAATTGGTTTTAATTCTACAATAACGAATGGTTATTAACTGGTTCTAAAATCAGAGCAATAAGAAATGTATGCATAAACTCCTAAAGAAAAGGGGAGAAATTTTTGCCTAGACTAACACCCTCATGAGATGAACATTATTTGTCATCATCAAAAAGGGGGAGAATGTGTTTGAATATGTGTTTCAGGTTGTCTAATTTTGATAATGACAAAAGCAATTAAAGAATCATGGCAAAAAGTTCAAGTGTTTATAAAAGAACACATACAAGGATAAAAACAGAGAAGACAACATCAGACCTGCAAAAACACGTATCCTAATCGATTACAAGACCTTATATAATCGATTACAGAGCTTCTGTCCAACACCTAATCGATTACCTCATCAACTCTAATCAATTAGAGAGTTTCTATTTGTCACCTAATCGATTGCACCAAGGAAGCCAATCGATTACCAAGCTGAGAAAATAAATGAAAAGCATCAGGTACATCTGCTAATCGACTACAAGGATGCCACAATCGATTACCAATGTTCTGTAATGTTGCTAATCGATTACAAGACAAGAACTAATCGATTAAAGAGTTTATGTTTGTCCCACAATCGATTGCACATGAATCATAATCGATTACCATGCTATGTAACACAATTAAATGCATCAGGTGCCATTCACAATCGATTACAAGGCAATGAACAATCAATTAACAAGGTTCTGTCTCTTAGCTAATCAATTACATGGGAAAGGCTAATCGATTACCAGTCCAATTACACTGAAGAATTTGAAGTGTAATTGATTACAGCCCGAGGTGTAATCGATTACGATAGTGCCAGATATTGGGGAAAAGCGTTTTTAAGTGAGAAACCAACTTACTTCTCCATTTTCAATAAGATGCCCATGATGTGCAACTACTTTGAAGACTCTAGGGTACCTGTCCAAGGCCTATAAATGGAAGACTCATTCAAGCTACTCAAGTATCCAAAAATCATCAAAGAGAAATCAAATCTTGAGTCTTGTGAGTTTTATTTATTTATGTAGTTTTAATTTCTGAAACTTAGAGGTAAAATTTTTAAATCCTCTCTTGTTGAGAGTAATCATTGTTAGAGCCTTTCATTTGCTTATCTACTCTATTGAGAGAGTTTATTGATTGTAAAACCAAACACCAAAAAACAAAGGTTATTCACTCTAGGTTGAGTGGTCACAAAGGTTGGGGTTCAACCTTTGGGTATTGAGAGTTTAAGAGATTAGGTGGGTTGCCCTTGTGCTAGTGAGGATTGAGTTCTTGAGTGTGGGACACTAGGAAGCTGCAATTGCTCATAGCTTGTATCTCTAAACTTCAATAGTGGAAATCCTTCAAATGGGTTGCTTGAAGGCAAGACGTACACCGGGTTGGTGGAACTCGTTAAATTGGTTTGCAAGCTTCTCTTCCCTACTCTCTTGCATTTACTTATTGGATTTGGTTGGTATATTGATTTGATTGTGATATTATTGCTTGAACTTGAGTAATTAGGCTAAGTTAAAGTGTTACACACGAAGTGTTTGACATATTGCCTAAATAATGCACATTCTTTTACATTGACTCTTGTATTACACTTGCTATCTCTTGCATACAAACATACTTTGTGAAAAAGGAATCAATTTCAAAGGCATTATAAAGAAAAGCTTAAACACTCAATTTACCCCCTTCTTGAGTATTGAGGCCACTTGAACAACACCAGATAATGCAACACTTATCAAAATTATGCCCGAATAACACCAAAATATATATACATTTAAGCATTTATCGGTGTACGCCTAATTTTTAATGTATATACAGTTTTTTGTATATGACCATGTGAAGTATATAACTATATTATATATATATGTATCTGTTCTACCATTATTTTATTGTACAAAAAAACTTCTGCATTTTTCTAAAACTCGTAATGATGGTTCAGAGTCAGACTTAGAAGAAGGTAGGGTTGAATAAGTCTTACACTATTCTTGTGGAAATTTTACTACTAAAAAAACACCATATAACTACGGAAAGAATATGTCGCTACTAAGTAGCTATTCGTTGCTAAAGGTATCAGCCACAACGTCAGCTACAGCTAAACCTCATCGCTAGAATCGTGGATACTAACACGCTAGCAATGGTAAGTGTTGACCGTGGCAAACATTGTTAATGCAAGTTGGTGTCACTAAAGGGTGGTCCCCTTTTGTGATCACCTTGTCACTAATGCGGTCCCATATTAGTGACGGCATGGGCGTTAAAGTTGGAGAGTGGCTGTATTTTCGTCGCTAATGTCATCGCTCACCTAAGGCCATTGTAGCGACTATACAACCTTCGTCACTAATTTCATCGCTCACCTAACTTCCTGCAAGTCTCTTCTCAATCCTGTTGGGCTTGCTGCTTTAATAACAATACCCGCTGGTGGCCTGCCTCAACTCGCTTCTCCGCCAGCTGCCTCTGTCTGCGCTCCTCTACGAGCTCATTGTTCAGGTTATGAATAACCTAAACAATATCTGTTGGCAACACAGAGGAAGAGGCAGGGGCCTTCCTAGTCCCGGCAATCTGGGTCCTGATCCCACCAAGGCCAAACACTATCTTTTTTTGTTGACGCCTCTGACAGCCTCTAAATAGATGGCATTATTATCGATAGAAGAAAGGGTGAGAGGTACCTCCACTTTAGGTATCTGAAGGGCCAGCTCAGCCTTCTTTTGAGCTTGCATGGCCTTGTACGCCCCTTGCATATGTAAAATATACAACAAATAAGTAAGTAAATGTAAATCTATAAAAAATCACCAAACATTTATAAGTATAAATAAAGTACCTCCATCTTAGTGGTCTTTTGGTTAACCCTGTCACCAGCCTTGTTCTTCATGGTGATTTACATCACCTCAAATAACGAAAGCTCACGATGCTCCTTCTGCTCCTACAATTCATAACATATTAAAATTGTTAGTAAAAAAGATTTGAAGTCATTGTATTAATAGATATTTTTATCAAAGTGTACTTACGGATCTCTTTTTATGCTCTGACATTAGCCTGCCTATATGCCTTGTTCCTAGCACTGGTTTGTTGGAACTTGACATCTCCATACTTATGAACAATGCCTTCTTAGTAGGGCTCTGGGATCCAGCGGGGCGCTCATTCTTTAGCACTTTTGCATATAGATATCCTAAATAATTCATCGATTCCTAAGGCAGAGGTTATGATATTCTTGGCTTTAAGGTTAAATTAGACTTTCCTCTTGTCTTCATTACTCCACCCACTTTTAGATTTTTCTACAGGTTTTCCATCAATAACTTTTTTGGGAATGAAAGGAACGCTTTCAATAGCATCCTAGATATCTATGTCTATGGCTTCTATAAAAATTTGCATTCTAGATTTCCAATATTGATATCCTTCGCCATTGAACACAAGTGGTCTATATATAGAATTTCCTTAAGGGAAGAGGGGATTTATAGAGGCCATAGATCTCTCTAGAGGTTTTTAAACTTTATACAAGGTGTAACATCCCGATTTAAAAATTAACTACCGAATGAGATTAGTGAATGAGTTAAGATTAATTGGAGATTAGAGAGCTAATGGTTAATTAATTAATGTTAGTGGCCAGCGGTAAAGACGCATGTGCCCCTGGAGTATATAAGAGTTTCGGCTCTTCTCTTCTCCACTCACTTCCTCATTCGCGTCATTCCACTTGCCAAAGGTTGAGAGAACTGAGAGCTTCTCTTCAAAGGAAAACAGAGACACTGCCCGATCCTCTTCTCCTGCCCACTTCCCTCTTCGTTCTCTTCGTCTTCCTCTTCATCTTCTTTTCCACTCAGAACTGTGTAGACCCGAGTGGAACGGTGTGGCTGTGAGGGAACAGCGTAGTGGCAGAAGAAACAGCATGGTGTTGTGTCCTAGAGGTTGGATCCTCCTCTGTTCTTCTTCTCCTTCTCTTCTTCTTCCATCTGATGGGGCTGTATGAGTCCCGGTGTGGATGTTAGCAGCGTGGGGTGTCTCTGTTTATGGGAAATGACCCACTGAGTTGAGAGCTAAGGGCCTTTCTTCAAAGGAAACAGAGACGTTGTTCTGTTTTCTTCTCCTGTACTACTTCTTTTCCTTATTGAGCCAGAGAGGGTGAGAGTGTGCATTCCCTCTGCATGCAACCAGTCTTCTTCCCTACTGTTTCTCGTCTCCTTCCTCGTCGTCTTCTCCTTCACCCAGCTCAGCGACGTTGGGATATCTTGGGGCTGGAACCCTTCATTATTGGCAAGATCAGACTATTCGTGGGTGTGGAAACGACTTCAGGTTCTCCATGCTAGGTGCTGAGTCCAGCGTCTGAACCCAAAGGTCGTGTGAGTTGGAGGGAGTGGTCGAAGGATGATTGGTCGGCATTGTTAGCTCGAGGAGCTCCTGGAATCTTTATTCCAGGTAGGGGGTATCTTATATCTTAAATGCATGGGTTATGGACGGGTTTCGGGTGTTGATGGTCGCTATTTCTGTGTTTTGATTGGTGTCTTATGCTTGCATGAAGAGTGTGTGATACCCGGATGTATAATGACTAAAATTTGAGTGATGCATGTCTAGTTCCGTCCATGAATTACATGTTAATAGCTTTGAGAAGTGTTAAATGGTTGCATGAAAGGAATGTGCTAAAGTACTGTTGATGATTACCGAATGACTTGTGTGTCATGCATGCTACTATGATTTTAAATGCTGACTGCATGTGAGAAAAGGTTGAATTATTGAGTTCTAATACTGTCTAATACTGAATGCATGAGATGCTTGTGTTGTTGGATTAATTTATTGAGTTTTGATACTGTCTAACGTCGATTGCATAGGATGTATGTGTTATTGTATTAATCTGTTGAGTTATGATACTGATTGCATGAGATGCATGTGTGTTGGATTAATTTATTGAGTTCTGAGAATGTCTAATACCAATTGCATGTGATGCATGTATTGTTGAGTGAAAGGTTGTGTATATGCACTCTGTGTTGTGTGATGAATCCGCGTGTGGCGCATAGGATGCGTTAATGTTGGGAGCATGTAGTGTGGGACACTACCATCGGTTATTAAAGTGTGAGACGCTGTGAAATCCTTTTGAGTGAGACTCAAGGTAGCCTTTGAGTGAGACTCAGGCTGCCCGTGAACACTGCTGTTGGCGCTGAGAGCGTTGGTGTCACCTATGTGGGCAAACGGTTTGGTACCAGTAAAACGGCCAAGCAGCTGGGAGCTGAATAGAAGGCTGGGAGCCTACGTTGCAACGATAAAAATTGATTACACACAAATGCGGAACCGAGTGATTGAATTCTGTGTACATGTACAGTTGATGTTGATTGAGACCTGATTGCATGCATATGTGTTAAGGTTATTGAGAATGATATGTGCGTATAGCCGAGTGATAACTGAGTAGATTTTGATCAGAAATGTTTTATGTGTATTTCGATTAAGTGGCATTGCATATATTATTGGTTATTGTTATGTATATGTATAATGTTGCATGATTAAAGAATAATCCGAGTCAGTATCTATCATTTAATATTTAAGATGCTCACCCCCCTACACCATTTTTCAGTATATGCAGGTAGGACTCGGAATGGTGTGAAGGCCTCAAGTCCGAGTGATGTGCACTCCGATTGCAGAGTGTTTATATTGTATTTATTATGTTTAGTCAGTTGTGGCCTTGGCCAGCTCATAATAACAGTGTTGTATAACGAATATAAATTTATATATAAGGAATCTGAGTTATTAGGATCCGTGTGCATGTTAAGCATATATATGGTTTACGATTGATAATCTGTGCTTGAATCGGATAATAAGTATCCGAGTGTATGTCTGCATATATATACGTGTGTGGTTATATTGGTAACATACACTATATTGGTTGTGAAGTGTTGTTGAATTATTTGAGAAGTGTTGATGGATGAAATAGTGTTAAGTTGGTGGTTCCGAGTGAGACTATAGTGTTTGGGCCTCCTTTTCTGAGTGGAGAAACTTAAAGGGATTCCGAGTGAAATCCTTTTAGATGAACCTACACTGTGTGGGAGTCGATGGGAGAATTTCCCCGGGTATGTTAGGCGTAAGTAATACCGAGTGAAAAATATGAGTATAACCCCGAGTGGGGAAAGATCTAGGTATGTCTGAGTGGAGATGCTGAGTGAACCTCTGCCAAGGGAAGAGTTGTTATGATGGTTTAATTGAGATAAATTCTAAGTGTATGATCTATACATAATCCGAGTGAACGAGGATCCATATCCCGAGTGGTTAAGATTTGAATAAGTTCGAGTGGGACTTAACTTCCTGATTTTCCCCGAGTGAATATGATGATGTATACCGAGTGAATCTGGATAGAATATTCCAAGTGACGTGTGACTGTGGAGACCCCTTCTAAATGAAGGAAGGTCTATGTGTTTCCCGATTGAGAGAAATGATGATACTCCGAATGGATTGTATATGTGACCCTTATGGATAAAAATAAATGACTAAGTATAATATGTTGGGGGTCAATCCCGAGTGGATGGAACCCCAGATTCCGAGTGATGGGAATTACCGAGTGTGTTACTTGCCTCAGCGACTACGTGTTCGCTCCAGTGAGTGTGAGTACATGGAAGGCTTTCGATTTGGATTCGCTTAAGTGAATGGTTGTTCGCCCAGGCGTGTTGGGCAGTCTCGCTCAGGCATATTGGATCTCGCTCGAGTGAGTGTACGCTGTGTTGTGGGCTCGCTTAGGTGTTTTATGTCTTCCGCTAGCTGCTTTGTGATATCTCGCTCAAGCGACGCTGGGTCTCGCTTAAGCGTGGGTGCACTGTTTGGGACGGCTTAAGCTGTTGTGCTTTCGCTAATTGCCGAATGAGTGCTTCATTTTTCCCTTGCCTTCCATTCCATATTTTACCCGGTCGTTTTATGGTCTAATTGTAAGGATGTATTTTGGAAAAAATTTCCCTGCCTCTGGTTTATTTTTGGAAACATTTCCCTTGTCCCATATTTATTTTTTATTTAATCTAGGATGTTTCATTTTGGTATCAGAGCAGACCAAAAGGTCCATGGCCAAGGTTTTCCTACTGTTAGTGGGCGGTTGTGCGCGATATGACCGGTTGTCATCATTGCTTGTGGTATTCTGTTGGATTTGATGCATGTTTAACCATGAATTGTGTGATTGTATGCATGAGTTTTATGGAAGACAGTAGTGAGAGGTATCACTGTGAAAATGTCGATTTGGGGGTAGAGGATTGTTACTATCCTGGTTCGATTGTTCATTAAATAAGAGGTTGTTCTAAGTGTGGGGTTGAATGAGAGAAAAATGGAATGACAGGTGTTGAAACCTTCATGTATATTGAAACTGATTAATTGATTTTATCTTTTGTGTAGGCCCTATTAGTGGCTCGTAGTTGAGATACATTGATCGAATGGATTAGAACTCATATGTTGAGTTAGCTGAGTGAATAGTATTGAAGGAATCTCCTAGTGGGTTGAATTTAAATTCTGTGATTGGTTGTGCCATTTTTTTAAAGGATGTTTTGTACCCTTGGCACATGAATTCTATATGGTATATGATGTGATTAATTGATTAGTTGCAGTTTCCTAAGTTTGAAATCTGGGTATGTGATAGGTGATTAAATGTAAAACCTGATGCGTGCTTGGTTGGGATTGTGCCTCGGTTGTTGGTTGAGGAAACCGAGTGGATGGTATTAGGCTTTATAATATTTGGATGTTGGGGTGTGACCCACGATGGATAAATAGTGACCCTTTATGAATTCTAAGTCTGATAATTTATTAATCTTATGAGTTGTTGAACCCGAGTAAAGCAATTACATAATAACTCATTGAGGCTTGAATTATTATTGTGATGATTTGGGTTGGACTCGGTCTTGTGGTTGATAACCGAGTGAATTATTGGTTGAATTGTGACCCATAAGGTGTAGAAAACCGATTGGATTTAATATGATCTTATGTAATCAGACCTTGTGGAATTAGACACTATGGTGATCTAGGCTCGGTGATAATTGGATGTTGTGGGCTTACTAAGTGACCACTGCAAATTCCGAGTCGGATAATCTGATTGACCTTATGGATTATTGAGTCAAGCATGTAATGGTATAATGAATTGTTGAGGCTTGAATTGTTTTGGGGTGAAATGTAAATAATAAATGGGGTACCTGATTGATAGTGACTAGTAAGGTAGAAATCCAAGTACGCCTGGGTATTGATTATGGTCGTATTAGAAATCATACTATAATGATAATTGCATGACCGATTGGTGGATTATGTCTATGCTCGGTAAATCATTAGGCTTAAAATTGATTGGTGATCTGTGAAGTGTGATGAAACGAAGGATTAATAGGCTATCAGATTATGGTATTAAGATGGATGAGATCCAATAATGTACTATTTACTCGGTAATGATTGGAGGCCGATTGTTGGTAGGTCATTTTGTAACTAGGTGAGTACCTTGTGGGGGCTGCCATTATACTGTTTTACAGTAATTTTAAATGATATTTTATGAATGTTGTTGCGTGATGTGCCCTGGGTGGTGCATACTGATGATGTTGATGTAATGTATTGCTTATATATGTATGTGTGTGAATCGCCACTAATTTTTATGAATTAGTATTGGCTGAGTGAATTTGGTCGATGTGAGTGAAAGGAGTGTAATGTATCTTGTTCCGGTACGACTCTTCATACCATAGGTATTGTGGCAGCGTACACGTTGCAGTGACTCTATGTAATTGTTGTAACCCTATAGGAATGAGACGTCATCCTATGAGTTGGATGCAACAATTCATGAGTCGGGCAGGTGAGGCTGTAGCTACTTATGGTGATGGTGAGTCTATCGGGCTATTCTGAGTAAAAATAAGAACTGTATTGAGTGGAAAGTAATTGTTAGTTTATCAAAATAAGGATTGAAGGTTGTTTAACCTTGATGTGTTTACCTCCGAGAGGATCAGAGGTTATTGGGTATGAATTAGCTATTAAAATAAGGATTAGTTATTGAAATAGATGGGTGATCGAGTCTGTCACTAAAAATTGAAAATTCTATAAGGCTAACCGAGTGATGTTGTGGGTTTAATGAGGAAACCAGAATCTTGAGCCAAGATAAATTGTTAGGTGAGGAACTTGCTCGGAAAGGATTAGTATATTCCGAGCGTGAGAAAGTAGAAATAATTCCGAGTGAAAACCTTCTGGGAGAAAGGAATAACGAGTGAAGTTATGGTGTTCCGAGTAAATCTCATAGAGAGGACCATTACTAAGTTAAGGGAATTGTGTCCGAGCGTAACACTTCTGAGTAGGGTAAGATTCGAGTGATGTGACTCGGAGCGTGACGTTTCTGAGTGGAATAGTACCCGATAGGCGGTTCCCATCGTGTGAAATTTCTAAGTCTATAGGAAGTGCCCCTGACTAATCTTTACCAAAAGAACTTCTGGTCGGAATGTGGGGCTATGAATAGGTAAGTCTCCGAGTGAATTATCCCGAGGAAGAGTAAATACCCGAGAGGTAAATTTATCCATAGATGTGTTCGGATTGATGTTTGGAGCTGCTGAGTTTGAACTCAGATTTGTATTTGAAGTAGGCTTGAATTCCGAGTGAAAATTTGGGTAAATGGAAAGTTTTCTGGGTAAAAATTACCTTCAAACCCCGAATAACCCTTTTGATCGAGAGTTCCGAGTGACCTTTTCAGGGTGTAGGCATGGAATCGGCCGAAGGAATGGTTAGAAATCTGAGATTTTAGAACCGAGTGTGATACCTGTAAAGGATGAATCCAGGCAGTCTGTGCTGATTAGAGCACCTTGAAACTCTGTTGGGTGTTGGTTTCGGTTTTGCCAAGATATATTATGGGTTAGAGGAGAAATTTTGTGGTCAGACGTTGAATACCCGAGAGTTTAATCCGAGATTAATCGGACATTGGTGAATATTTTATGGGGATCGGTAATGTTGTTTACCAACTAGATTCTTCCCAACTGGATAATTAGCATCCATAGTATGCCTTATATGACATAATTTTAAACTTATGCTCTGTGTGGGTACTTAAGTGTATCGAATGACTCCTTAGAATTGGGGGAAATAACGATAGGTGCACACCGATTGGTGTTGTGAGTATAGGGTCGAGCGGCCAAAGAACTAGAGGTACCATCGGTTATAGTGAATCGGCAGAGTTGAAGGGGGTAGATTGTACGTTTTAAAATTGAATCCCCAAATATATTGAATTCTATGAAGAGGTTATACTCAGGTAGGATCTGACTCTAGTAATTTTGCCGACTGGAATTGTGGAGCGGTCGGTAAACCGCTTGAGAGGAGAAGCTATACCGAGTAGAATTATGAACCGATCGGTGAATGCTCGGAGAGCAGAGACATAAAATAGTTGAGGCAGTAATATTCTGAGCTGTTTGTTGAGATAAGTTCATATTGGAATTTCGAGGACGAAAAGCAGGGGAGAATTGTAACATCCCGATTTAAAAATTAACTACCGAATGAGATTAGTGAATGAGTTAAGATTAATTGGAGATTAGAGAGCTAATGGTTAATTAATTAATGTTAGTGGCCAGAGGTAAAGACGTATGTGCCCCTAGAGTATATAAGAGTTTCGGCTCTTCTCTTCTCCACTCACTTCCTCATTCGCGTCATTCCACTTGCCAAAGGTTAAGAGAACTGAGAGCTTCTCTTCAAAGGAAAACAGAGACACTGTCCGATCCTCTTCTCCTGCCCACTTCCCTCTTCGTTCTCTTCGTCTTTCTCTTCATCTTCTTTTTCACTCAGAACTGTGTAGACCCGAGTGGAACGGTGTGGCTGTGAGGGAACAACGTAGTGGCAGAAGAAACAGCATGGTGCTGTGTCCTAGAGGTTGGATCCTCCTCTGTTCTTCTTCTCCTTCTCTTCTTCTTCCATCTGATGGGGCTGCATGAGTCCCGGTGTGGATGTTAGCAGCGTGGGGCGTCTCTGTTTGTGGGAAATGACCCACTGAGTTAAGAGCTAAGGGCGTTTCTTCGAAGGAAGCAGAGACGCTGTTCTGTTCTCTTCTCCTGTACTCCTTCCTTTCCTTGTTGAGCCAGAGAGGGTGAGAGTGTGTATTCCCTCTGCATACAACCAGTCTTCTTCCCTACTGTTTCTCGTCTCCTTCCTCGTCGTCTTCTCCTTCACCCAGCTCAGCGACGTTGGGATATCTTGGGGCTGGAACCCTTCATTGTTGGCAAGATCAGACTATTCGTGGGTGTGGAAACAGCTTCAGGTTCTCCATGCTAGGTGCTGAGTCCAGCGTCTAAACCCAAAGGTCGTGTGAGTTGGAGGGAGTGATCGAAGGATGATTGGTCGGCATTGTTAGCTCGAGGAGCTCCTGGAATCTTCATTCCACGTAAGGGGTATCTTATATCTTAAATGCATGGGTTATGGACGGGTTCCAGGTGTTGATGATCGCTGTTTCTGTGTTCTGATTGGTGTGTTATGCTTGCATGAAGAGTGTGTGATACCCGGATATATGATGAGTAAGAGTTGAGTGATGCATGTCTAGTTCCGTCCATGAATTGCATGTTAATAGCTTTGAGAAGTGTTGAATGGTTGCATGAAAGGAATGTGCTAAAGTACTGTTAATGATTACCGAATGACTTGTGTGTCATGCATGCTACTATGATTTTAAATGCTGACTGCATGTGAGAAAAGGTTGATTTATTGAGTTCTGATACTGTCTAATACTGAATGCATGAGATGCTTGTGTTGTTGGATTAATTTATTAAGTTCTGATACTGTCTAACGCCGATTGCATGGGATGCATGTGTTATTGTATTAATCTATTGAGTTATGATACCGATTGCATGAGATGCATGTATGTTGGATTAGTTTATTGAGTTCTGAGAATGTCTAATACCGATTGCATGTGATGCATGTATTGTTGAGTGAAAGGTTGTGTATATGCACTCTGTGTTGTGTGATGAATCCGCGTGTGGCGCATGGGATACGTTAATGCTGGGAGCATGTAGTGTGGGACACTACCATCGGTTATTAAAGCGTGAGACGCTGTGAAATCCTTTTGAGTGAGACTCAAGGTAGCCTTTGAGTGAGACTCAGGCTGCCCGTGAACACCGCCGTTGGCACTGAGAGCGTTGGTGTCACCTATGTGGGCAAACGGTTTGGTACCAGTAAAACGGCCAAGCAGCTGGGAGCTGAATAGAAGGCTGGGAGCCTACGTTGCAACGATAAAAACCGATTACACACAAATGCGAAACTGAGTGATTGAATTTTGTGTACATGTACAGTTGATGTTGATTGAGACCTGATTGCATGCATATGTGTTAAGGTTATTTAGAATGATATGTGCGTATAGCCGAGTGATAACTGAGTAGATTTTGATCGGAAATGTTTTATATGTATTTCGATTAAGTGGCACTGCATTTATTATTGGTTATTGTTATGTATATGTATAATGTTGCATGATTAAAGAATAATCCGAGTCAGTATCTATCATTTAATATTTAAGATACGCACCCCCTACACCATTTTTCAGTATATGCAGGTAGGACTCAGAATGGTGTGAAGGCCTCAAATCCGAGTGATGTGCACTCCGACTGCAGAGTGTTTATATTGTATTTATTACGTTTAGTCAGTTGTAGCCTTGGCCGGCTCATAATAACAGTGTTGTATAACGAATATAAATTTATATATAAGGAATCTGAGTTATTAGGATCCGTGTGCATGTTAAGCATATATATGGTTTGCGATTGATAATCTGTGCTTGAATCGGATAATAAGTATCCGAGTGTATGTCTGCATATATATACGTGTGTGGTTATATTGGTAGCATACACTATATTGGTTGTGAAGTGTTGTTGAATTATTTGAGAAGTGTTGATGGATGAAATAGTGTTAAGTTTATGGTTCCGAGTGAGACTATAGTGTTTGGGCCTCCTTTTCTGAGTGGAGAAACTTAAAGGGATTCCGAGTGAAATCCTTTTAGATGAACCTACACTGTGTGGGAGTCGATGGGAGAATTTCCCGGGGTATGTTAGGCGTAAGTAATACCGAGTGAAAAATATGAGTATAACCCCAAGTGGGGAAAGATCTAGGTATGTCCGAGTAGAGATGCTGAGTGAACCTCTACCGAGGGAAGAGTTGTTATGATGGTTTAATTGAGATAAATTCTAAGTGTATGATCTATACATAATCCGAGTGAACGAGGATCCATATCCCGAGTGGTTAAGATTTGAATAAGTCTGAGTGGGACTTAACTTCCTGATTTTCCCCGAGTGAATATGATGATGTATACCGAGTGAATCTAGATGGAATATTCCAAGTGACGTATGACTGTGGAGACCCCTTCTGAATGAAGGAAGGTCTATGTGTTTCCCGATTGAGAGAAATGATGATACTCCGAGTGGATTGTGTATGTGACCCTTGTGGATAAAAATAAATGACTAAGTATAATATGTTGGGGGTCAATCCCGAGTGGATGGAACCCCAGATTCTGAGTGATGGAAATTACCGAGTGTGTTACTCGCCTCAGCGACTACGTGTTCGCTCCAGGGAGTATGAGTGCATGGAAGGCTTTCGAGTTGGATTCGCTTAAGTGAATGGGTGTTCGCCCAAGCGTGTTGGGCAGTCTCGCTCAGGCGTATTGGATCTCGCTCGAGCGAGTGTGCGTTGTGTTGTGGGCTCGCTTAGGTGTTTTATGTCTTCCGCTGGCTGCCTTGTGATATCTCGCTCAAGCGACGTTGGGTCTCGCTTGAGCGTGGGTGCACTGTTTGGGACGGCTTAAGCTGTTGTGCTTCCGCTAATTGCCGAATGAGTGCTTTATTTTTCCCTTGCCTTCCATTCCATATTTTACCCGGTCGTTTTATGGTCTAATTGTAAGGATGTATTTTGGAAAAAAATTCCCTGCCTCTGGTTTATTTTTGGAGACATTTCCCTTGTCCCAGATTTACTTTTTATTTAATCTAGGATTTCACAAGGGACTAGCTTTGATCCCACTTGTTACCTAAGTGGCCTCTAAGGAACTTAAGAAGAGGGGGGTGAATTGAGTAGTTGGAAAGTTGTTACTAATAATTTTCTCTTCCAAAAATCTTACGTTTTGAGTTTTTTTTCTAATTTTTTAGCCCAAACTATACTTCTTTTAATCCTTACATTGTGAGCTAGGTTGATATCTTGGACCTGTAACGTCTTAGTCACTTTATTTGTTTTGCTTTAATGTTATTTGTCATTATCAAAATCACATGTCTTCAATTTTGATACACGAAGGCCTAGATTGGAAGAAAAATGGATCAACAAAAAGGCAAGACCAACAAGTCAAAGGAATAAAGTATCAAAGCTCAAAAGGTCTGATAACCTATGTAAGGTTTTAATCAAGTATCAGTATAGCCTTAGGATTAAATTAAAACCTTGATAACATGCATTTGAAAAGCATTTTCTTAAAATTAGAAAGCATGTAATCAATTACCACTTTGGTGTAATCGATTACACACTTAATCGTTGGGTTAAAATTACATTTTAAATGAGCATGGTTAAATTTTGAAATGCTATAATCAATTACAGGAAAATTGTAATCGATTACCACAATATTAGAATGCATGAAAAGTTGTATCTCTTCATGAAAACTTGCATGGAAAGTCATGTTCTTTCATCCAAACTTTTGAATGAATAAATCTATTTGAAAAGACATCTTTCCAACATCAAAAGAAAACTTTTCATCAAAATAATGCATCTCTTCAATTGTTATAAATAGGGAGAGCATTAATCATTTCATTTCATAGATTTTGATAAGCATTTTAACATTCTGTGCAATCCAAAATACTCTATCATGATCTAAGGCCATCCTATCACTTGAGTATAAACCATAGTGCACTTCAATTTGTATTATCCATTCTAAGGGGAGGTTCTCATATTTGTATACTTTTATTATTGAGTTTATCTTGTGGGTGAGGCATCTCACATTTAGATTGTATCTTGGGTGAGGCATCTCAAGGGTTAAGTCAAGGGTGAGGCATCCCTTCTAAGGTTGGAGGCTCCACATAAGGGTGAGGTATCCCAGAGGTGTGGGAGTGCTCTGTATTGTAACTTGGATAAGTTATAGTGAAAATCTCAAGAGGATCTTGAGGACTAGATACAGATAGGTGTTGACAGAACTAGTATAAAATCCCTGTTTGTACTTCTCTATCCCTTAACTTTTTACATTTCAAGTATTATTTTTAAAATTACTTGGCATTGCATAATAAGATTTTGGGAAGAAAAAATTATTAGTAAGAAGTTTCCAACTACTCAATTCACCCCACTCTTAAGTTCCTTAGAGGACACTTGGTTAACAAGGTTGAAATGGCAAGTTCTTGGTGAGGTTCAGATATGGTTTGGTCAGGATGAAAAGTTTTGTCAGGGAGGGAGGTTTGGTCTGGTTGGGAAGGTGAGTGTGCTCACTAGAGAGGAAACCTGAATTAGACTACTCACAATCTGAGTTTTCACATTCTCTAGTGTAAATACCTATATCAAAATAGTTAGGTAAGGGATCTTGTTTTACTTCTTCTCTATTGAAGAAATCAAATATGTCATAATGACATTGGGTAAAGTAACCTTCTCCTTTACCAATATGTGGTACATACAGAAACAATCCAACTTGGTCAGTGTTCCTTAGTACTTTTTCCGGGGCAGAATACTTGCTTCATAAGCAGATGAAGCATCTTCACTTTGGGAAGAACACTCTTAAACACCAATTTTGCTGGGTGAGACTTCCTATATAGTATCTTATTAACATCGAAAGAAGAAACTACTCTAAACTCAAAGTCATCAGCATAGACATTTCTAATGACAAGGCATGCAGTTACAGTTGCAAGCACATCTTCTGAAATTTCTATGACCTTTCCCTTTAGATTGCCAAGAATGATAAACTTGGACTTATCAACAGTAATGTTGTTCCAGAATTCCAACACCAAAGAAAAAGAATAGGCTCCCTATCTACACAAAATTTGGTTCAGCCAATCCCTTCTATTTCAGTAGTGACGTTCCGTCTATCTAGCTTATGTTACTCTGGATGGAAGAAAGAAGACTCCACAATGTCTTCAACTGAGAGCCTTAGTGTCATGAGAAATACTCAAGGAAGAAAGAGAAAGATGAAGGGTTTAGGGTTTAAGGAAATAAAGGGTTTTAGCACAGAAAGAGAAGGCTTTTGAGAGAAAAAAGCTCAAAGGGTTTTGTAAGGAGGGAAATGAAGTAAAGGGTTACATATTTAAAAGGCAAAAACTGTCCACTAGTAAGGAGAGAGAAAATGGTTCGGGTGACTGTTACGTAAAAAGATATTAATTGTTGCCATGCAGTACGTTTTAAAGTTAATGATAATAAAACTTGAAACTTTTCAGTTAACACGAATCGCAAAAGATTTTAACCTTTTTCCTCTCAGCATAAAATAGAAGCATACAATTTATGGTTCAGACATATCAAGAAACTAGGCAAACCTTATCAGACTCAGACCTTTCATGCATACAATCAGTGTACCAACCCTTATTTTATCTGTTAGGTCCTTGAGGCCAATTATCTTGATTGCATGTTAATCTCATGTGTACTGATGATTGGACTACGACCGATTTGCTTGTGTGATGACTGATTAGTATCTTAGAGAGATTTCATGAACTAAGGAAGGGTATTTTTAATAAATTGTGTGAGTAATGGTAATGATTTGAATAATAATAATAAGTATGTTTAATAATACTCATAATAACAAGAATTAATTAATTAGAGTATTAGTGATTTAATAGATATTTAAGTATTTTATTTAAGACATTTAAATTGTGTAACTCCTCTGGTCTTGGCCAAGAAATTATCCAAAGGACTCGAGTTGATTATTTTATCCTGAGACGTCCCTCACATAATGTCTAACAATTTTCATGAAGGGCTCGATGCCTGTTTCCAGTTACCCAAGCCCAAAAACTTTGATTTTAAGATACCTGGGTAAGCCAAAATGCGCATTTGTACGTATTTCAGGCGTAATTTCCTCTCCCGTTATTGGATTTGAGTTGTTCTTATTCCAAAATCTTTGTATCAAATTTATCTACAACTTTGATGTTGACCATGAAGACTAATTCTTACCCCACAAATCCCAGAATTGAAAACACTACACTGATTCACGTTTTTCTAGTGGCAGCTTGCACTATGTTCAGTATTTTTCACGTTTCTCATTCGCATGACCATGAAATCGAATGATTCATTCATAACATTTCTCTAAACTAAATTGGCTACAACTTTTAGGAAGGGAAAAAAAGTCAAATTCCTCACCAATTTTGGCCAGAAAATTAATCTTTGCAAGAAACATCAATCCCGTCACAACCTTACACTATTTTAGTAAATGGGCCATATCTCATTCGTTTATAAATGAATATTTTTGTGCCATATACCAAATTAAAGGTGAGAAAAAGATATAAAACTTTTATGTTTGAGCCTTTTCCAAATTCGGCCTAAAAAGGCCCTTAAATCAATGAATAATTTTTTGCACCTACACTTGACACATCGGCTTTGCATGGGAAATAAACCAATCATGTTACACCACCACCTTGCCACTTGCCATGACCATGCAAGCTCCTCCTCCACCACTCTACAAGATGCATAGGACACCTATCATGTGTATGAAACTCAATTGGCACCTATCCCACTCTTCTCATGGCCGTGAGGGCTCGTTGGTAAGCAAGGAGACATGCAAAACAATCTTCCATTCTACCTAGGCATCTTTGGTTTCCTTCCATTCTCTCATTTCTTTATATTAAGAAAATGATTTTCCAACCATACTCTCCTTCTCTTTTTCTCATCTATTCATACTAAATCATCATCATCCATCCTCCATCATAAAACTCAAATTATTCCACCATCCTTCCTAACCTCCAAATACAAGATACCACCTTTCACACACCACACCTTCTTCCTAAATCCACCACCAACAACAACATTTTTCTTTCTCTCTCCACCACCATATTCACGTTAACCACATTTTCCCTGTTAGGGAATCCCTAGCGCATAAGCAACAGAATACAAGGATTCCCATTGGACTTGCAAAACTTTGTGTTTCAAAGCATAAGACAAATATCAAATATTTTATTTAAGTGTTTTAGGATTACCTCTTGAAGAAAATCGAAGCAATCATAGCCTCGTCCTTTAGGAGTCCACACGAGTACTCCCACCAGAAATGCTACTCCTTCCAAATGCTAGTTTAACAGTGTGTAGCTTTTGCAACTTTTGCATATTTTATGTCTCTTTTTGTTGAGCCGCCTATGAGCATCTTATACTCTACTTATAGGCTTAGGTTTGACCTATCTCTCTAAAGAATGGGCTCCTTACTCATTCTACATGAGTTAGACCCAATAGCTTTATTTTAGTCTAACTAAAATAAAAGCTATTTTTCTGATGGTCTTACTCTATGTGTGTGACCCTATAGGTAAAATGCTCGGTCATATTAATAATAAATTATTTTATTATTAATATAAAATAAGAGCGGCATCTAGTAATGCATCATTATGTCCGAATATTATTTATTATCAACATCACCTATAAATGGTAATTATTTTATATGTTTGTTCTTTTTGTCATGATATCTTAATTGGGCCCAAGACATGGTCGCGTCATCCTTGTACAGTCCAATTTATTTTACTTGGTAGTAGACTTTATCTAAATAAATATCCAATATTTATAGTTTCTAGCATGGCCATACATTTCCTTAGTCTCACTCCATCAAGTGGCCTATAGATATCACTCTGACACATAGGAGAGACAAATCTCATCTACATCACTCATATCCATCTTCATAATTTTTCCATTGCCTAATCACAAGCTTTATAGTCCTCTTATTATAGAAGACGTTTGATTGTATTAAAACAACAAACTCCTTATGTAGGAATCTTAGTGACTTCAGGTCGAAGGACTACGTATACCATTATGACATTGAGAATCATTCATGTGACGATCCATGCAACATTCTCATGGTGGGTCTATCCAGTACATCATTATTCTTAATGTGTACTCGTGTGAAGTCTTGATGTCATCTATATCCATGATCTGTGAGATCAGATTATCAGTACACTCACACACTAGTCTTAATGTATTTACATGTCCCCACATAAATACTTAACTAGGGACATTTTAGGAATAACTCTCATATGACCTATTACTCCAAGGATAAATAAAGGCTGTTAGATTATTTAACAAAATGCCTTATTCAAAATGACGTGTCCTATATAGTCTCTTAGTGCATATTTCTAACAGTCTCCCATTTGCACTTAGAGTTGATAAGGTTAATGTCAAATGATGTCTACAGTGCCTTCATGCTTTTGCTACGCAAGCGTTTTCACTAGTGGGTTCCCAACAATTTTTTTGGTATGCACATTGCATATTTTCACATCTTCCAAAGATGGAACTATTTAAGTATATGCTTGAATTAATCTATTTCCTTATATTGTTCTATGGTTCCATTGTCATCACAGTGGAAACTTATAGGGTATAAAACATTTGGAATGATTAAATGTAAATCGACTTCTTTTTTAATTTAACATGGCAAAATACTTAGATTTGTTAGTAGAACCAATGATTATTTCTTGCTTTGAACCTTTCAAGCATACATCGCAACCATCTTGAACACACATATATATTTTGATTGCAATCTTAAGTTATTCAAATTACTCCGAAGGTTGGGATCGATATGACCTTTACAACGAGCTCATCTTCCATTTATCAAGATTAAATCCTTAGTCCTTCTTAAGTGTTTAAGAATATTCTTGACTATAGAATGAGAATATTAGTTCTAGAAGAAGCATGTCTTCTACATGTAATACTAGAACTATAATTGTGCAGTTACTAACCTTTTTATAGTCACAAGATTTATCTTCATTCTCTTATGAAGATTCTAGCTTCTAAAAGCTTACTTTAGTCCATAAATGGAACATTTGCAGTTCACATACCTTCCTAGATGTTTCAGGCATAAAAGGCCTTTAGGTTGTGTCATATACACATCCTCAACATGATTTCCATCTTGACATCTATCTACCACATCTCATAATGGTGGTATACTACTACAACAAGTAAGATCTAAATGCTTTTTAAGCTAATTAAATTTTGTCAATCTTTCTTTTAAAGGTACTCTTATTACCATCCATGTTTAGTTTTCCTTTTGAAAACCCACTTGCATCCTATAGGTTTTACCTTTTAGGTGCGTCAACCAAGGTTCATACCTTGCTAATATACATGGAGCCTATTTCAAATCCCATGATCTCATGTCTTAGAATCTAAACTTGCACTGGCCTCTTCATAAAAAGCTTGGTCAATTAGCAATATGATGTCATAACACTTTGTGAGTTTTACTCCAAGTCCATCCTTTACTTTTGAATGCTTTGTGATACTTGAATTTCTTCAAGTTCTACTATCCTTTGACTGATTCTCTAAGAGATGTACTCTTATTCAAGAATACAATTTTCTAAGCAACAAGCCTTTTGTTCTTAGATGGATTGTAGAAATGATAACCCTTAGCTTTCTTTGAGTATCTCATAGAAGACATTTATCCAATTTGGATCTGACCTTGTCAGAGTTGGATGCTATATAGAAGCATCATAGTTCCAAATTATTAGTAAAGACATACTAGGTCTTTTCCTAGTCCATATCATATATGCTTTCTTTAAGAAAGTCTAAGATGGAACATGGTTAAGTGTGGAAATTTTGTCAATATAGGAACATTAAAGGAGTTAGAGATGTTTGATAATAATCAATAATCAAACTATGTCCAACAAGGTTTAACTTTTCCCCATAGAGATGCTATTATGGCAGTCCATGAGGAATGAGTTAAAAGGTAATCTCACTCTATTAGATAGTTATCAAACTTGTAGCTCAAATTATTTGCTATCTTGATCTAATCAAGAGCTTTAATTGTCTTGCCAATTTGATTTTTCACTTCATTATGAATTCTTTGAACTTTTCAAGGACTTTCTAACTTATGTTACATAAAGCCATACTCATTGGCTTTTCAATTAGTATGTTGAAGTATAGAAAAACATATCTAGTTATTGTTCCAATAAGCCCAAACACATCATCATGTATTAGATAATAGATTACTCATCTTTCACTTTTCAATGAATGATGTCTCAACTATCTTTCCAATAAATAAGATTTACATGTCTCAATTGATTCCAAAATTAAAAGAGTCCAAATAACCACATTAATAGTATTTAGAAATGTGTTTCTCATTCATTTGCCTTAGGAGACAAACCATGTAAGTACGGTTCAAAATCACTTATTTTAACCTACTTTGACAGTTATGTTATAGATGGGTGTTTTAAGATTTAGGATGTGGAATCCATTACTCAATTGTACATCAACATCCTTTTAAAGAAATACAATTATTATATATATATATATAAAACTTTTCTTGTCTAACAAAAAACAATATGCACAATGTCTAGTTCACTAACTAGCCCAATAAGTGAAGATCTTATCTTTATTATAGCAACTTTTGCACAATTTTACACAGATTTCTCCACCCTTAGCAAGTGATCTACTTCCTTGATCTTTCAAAATGTGAGATTTGCTACTAGTATCTAATACTAATGTTAATGAAGTAAAATAAGTTGACTTCTATAACATGACTTGTAGCAAAAGTCTTCCTTTTCTTTTGAACTCCTTTAAGTTCTTTAGACAAATTATTTTAATGTCTTATTTGGCTAAAACTGGACACAATTTCCTTTCTTGATCACCTTTTAGAGTCTGTATACGATCATATCGTATATCTCCATATATTCATATTGCCTTTTGCAACTCAGAGTTTATGCAGACTCCATAGGGTATTCAATACCTAATGATAGATGATATTGAAAAAACCTAAACATGACACACTGCCGATTCCTCTTTATTGAAGATAATTCTCAAGTCTCGATACCTATCTGGGTATTTTTCCAGATAGAGTGTCCTTCAAAAGGTAGATTACAACAAAACAATATTTGGTTTGTCATGGTTATTCTAAAACAAATTACATGCAAATCTATCACTTCTATTTAAAACATATTTAACTTTTGGTCATTAAATAAATATGTTGTCTCCCACTATTTAAGTTCAAAACAAATACCCTTACTGAATCAGAAAAAATCTCGTTGGAAGATTTTTCTAGTGGGCCAAGATCCATATTTGGCCTAGTGTTGAGTCAACTTTGGCCGATCACCCAACCCTTGGTTATTTAGGTAGGAAACACATTTCCAATTGCATCTCATGCAACTCTTTTATGATTGGGTGGGTAACTCTTTACCCTTATTCATCTTATGAATTTAAGCTCAATCCTTATGCCTCTAAGTTATTTTCAATCCAATTGAAAAACTTAGTTAAGGCCCAATAAAAACAATTTGGATATTACAATTATCCCATCGCGCCTTACTAATATAAATGATGGCACCCTGCTTTGGCAGACCCATTATTTATTAACATTAGTCTCAACGAGTATTGTTTATTAGAATATGTTTAAATTTAATATTAACGCTTCTAGGTTCTTTAATCTTAATAAAGTTACCTAAATAAGTCTAATAACAAATGGTTGGATAACCCAATTATCCATCATCCTTTACTAATATCAATAAAAGTACCTGCCATGGCAGAACCTACATTTTATTGAAACTAGCATTGATGAGTGTTGCTTATTGGAACGCGTTTTAGACTATTCATACCTTTAGGCTTTTCTAATCCAATTGGAAAATGTTTATTTGAATAAAACTTAATAAGTTATACTTAGATAATCCAATTATCCATTCATGTCCTACTAAACATAAATAAAGGCACCCAACTATGGAGTGACTTGCATTTTATCTATATCAAGTTAAAAGTTATTACTTATTGGAAGGTATGATTGTCGGGCTTGAGGGATTTTAATTTTCTTATTGTTCATTACCGACTTTCATTAAATGCTTTAACGCAAAATAAAACCCCAAAACATGCAATCAAAATTGTGAGATGGTTATAGTCTTATGAGAAAATAAAATAAACCTAAAGGAACTATGGTGCCTTTACTTCATGAAGTCCTACTTCTTGAAGCCACTATCCTCTTGGAGTCACCACTCCTTTGTTCCTTTCAAGTTCATATCCATCAAGAGTCACCACACTAGGTTTCTTCTAGGTCTCTACCTTGTTGGTTTCTTCAAGATTACAATGTAATAAAGAAACTCGTTTTACATATGAGTGAAGGGTTGAGAGAAGAAAATCAAGAATAGAGAAAGGCACATCATACAAGCTGTATTTAAAGTTAAATAAAAAAATCTAAGACCATAACCATTCACTGCTAGAAGTGTTAATTAATTAATTAATAGAGTGATCAATTGTATTTAAAATAAAATAAATATTAAAACACATAATTAAACACGTGGGGTCATAAAAGGAAAATCTACGTAGAGAAGTTTGGCGATTCTGTTGACTGTTCAACTGATAGGGTCAACGGGAGGCTACCCTTTGTAGGGTGCTGAGTGAGGTTCCTACCAAAAAACTTAGTATTGTAATCAGGTTAGTCCCCAGGAAAGAGAGGTAGGTCCGGTAAACCACTTAAGTACCAAGTCTTTCCTAGCCAGAACGTCCCACTGACCAATAACAACTCAAAATATTCGGATATGATTTCAAACAATTTAAAATCCTAATTTTAAGTTTCAACTCTCAAATCCTAAATTTTAGAACAACCAAGGTTTAACTTTTAAACCTTATCTTTGGACCCTAATAACTATCCTAAAATAAGAATAGTCAAGGTTTAACTTTTAAACCTTATCTTTAGAGTCTAAACAATCATCCTATTTTTAAGAACTTTAAACCTTATCTCTAGAGTTCAAGATATTTTATTTTAAATCCTATTAAATTTGATAAAGATCTTATCTTTAATTTGCAACTTTTGCAAATCCTATCAAAATTATAAATGATTAAATATTTGATTTTAAAAATTATTAAATTTAATAAAGATCTTATCTTCTATTTGTAACAATTACAAATCATATTAATTTAATAAACATAAATCAATTTGTAACTCCTACAAGTCACATTAATTTTAAAAAGATCACTTACGATGCAAATCCTATTAAAATTAATAAAAATAAATTATTTAAATTTGTAACTCTTACAAACTTTAAATTTAACAAGCATTTAAAATTTGATTTGCTACTTTTACAAATTGAATTTAAAATATAATATTAAAATCAAATATTTTATTTATAACATTTACAAATAAATAAAATACCATGATGGCTAGGTTTTAACTTTTGAATCCTAGTTTCTATTACGGCTAGGGTTTAACTCTTAAACTTTCTAAACACAATCTCACATGAACAATTCATATTAGAAAAAGAAAGCATATAGACATGCATTGCATATAACCTTTGGTTTTAATTTAATTAAACAAACATAAAATTATGCTTTATAATTAGAACATATACAAAACAATCACCATTGCAACAACAACATGTTCATATAATAAAGCACATCCAAAAAAACATGTTCTTTAATTAAAATATTAAGAAAAGTAATCAATATACACAAAAAAAATTAAATTGATACTAGCTTTCAAAAAGATGCAACCTTTGCATCATATATAATAAAAGATGTAACCTTTGCAAAAAGATTCAACCTTTACAATTCTTTTCGTAAAAGAATTTTTTTTTTACATGTTCTTTAAACAAACATTTACCAAAAACACGATTTTGGAACCAAGCTTTGATACCACTGTTAAGGAATCCCTAGTGCATAAGTAGCGGAAATACAAGGATTCCCATTAGACTTATAAAACTTTGTGTTTAAGTGTTTTAGGATTACCTCTTAAAGAAAATCGAAGTAATCATAGCCTCATCCTTTAGGAATTCACACGAGTACTCCCACCAGAAACGCTACACCTTCCAAATGCTAGTTTGATGGTGTATAGCTTTTGCAACTTTTACGTATTTCGTGTCTCTTTTTGGTGAGCTGCCTATGAGCATCTTATGCTCTATTTATAGGCTTAGGTTTAACCTAATTTGCTCTCCCTAAAGAGTGGGCTCCTTACGCATTCTAAATGAGTTAGACCCAATAGCTTTATTTTAGTTATTTTAGTCCAAGTAAAATAAAAGTTATTTTTCTGATGGCTTACTCTATGTGTGTGACCCTATAGGTAAAATACTCGGTGATATTAATAATAAACTATTTTATTATTACTATAAAATAAGAGCGGCATCTAGCAATGCATCATTATGTCTAAATATTATTTATTATCAGCATAACCTATAAATGATAATTATTTTATATGTTTGTTCCTTTTGTCAAGATATCCTAATTGGGCCTAAGGCATGGTCACATCATCATTGTATGGTCCAATTTATTTTACTTGATACCAGAGTAGACTTTATCCGAATAAATATCCAATATTTATTCTTTCTAGCATGGCCATGCATTTCGTTAGTCTCACTCCATCAAGTGGCCTATAGATATCACTCCTGTCACATAGGAGAGACAAATCCCATCTACATAACTCCTATCCTCTTGTTACAGAAGATATTTGATTGTATTAAAACAACAAACTCCTTATGTAGGAGTCGTAGTGACTTCAGGTTGAAGGACTACATATACCATTATCACATTGAGAATCATTTATGACATTCGTGTAACATTCCACGCAACGTTCTCATGATGGGTCTGTCCAGTACATCACTATTCTTAATGTGTACCCTTGTGAGGACTTGATATCATCTATATCCATGATCTGTGAGATCAGATCATCAATATACTCACAACCCCACGTAAATACTTAACTAGGGATATTTTTGGAATAACTCTCATATGACCTTGCAAGGATAAATAAAGGCTGTTAAACTATTTAACAAAATGCCTTATTCAAAATGATGCATCCTATATGCTCATGATCAATTCTTCTTCTCCTTGGTGAAGCAAACCATGAAGATTTAGGAGCAAACCTTGAAGCCCTTGTCATCTTTTCTTGGGAACGGATTTGTGGTGGTAAGGGGGAGTATTTAGCTTGTTTAAATCCATAATATTACTCATGCATGGTGAGGTATAAATGTCCCTTAGCATTTATACCTTTGGTACCTCCTTAAAGATCATTGCTTCATGGTCTTAATCTTGAAAAACTCTTTAGAAAAATTGAGATCTTTGGGTGGTATCATGGCTACACCATGATCTTATTAAATTCTTTGAGTTACAAAAATTTAATTGTGAAGTTACTAACTTACAAATTTTGTTGCTGCAGAAATTTTATTGTGAATGCATGCATGTGATATAATTGCCTAGATATTGTAATTTCTTAGTTTTAAATGGTGGCTTGTGATGTTGGCAATTTTCTTTAGGAAACGTAACATATTTTAAAAAGGGTTTTGATGACTAAAATGATTGGTTATGCTGCTGGAAATTAATAGTAGTTAGTTAAAAGATTTGACATTAATAAATCCTAACATATAAACTTGCCTAAAATAATTTAGTACTTGGAATTTGTTTGCATGAGTTAATCTTGAGATTTTTGTGATAAAAATGAATTTTAGGATATATATTAAATTTTGGAATTTTATTAAATAAAGAAAATAATGGTTTATATTTATGGTAAGTATGCGATATGCTTGAAACTCGAAAAAGCGATTTAAAGAGCGTTTAAAGTTTATTTCTTGACAAATTGTGAGATGTTGAAGCTGCTATCTTTCTAATGTTTAGTACTATATTTGGTCATGAAAAACTTGGTGGACGTGATAATTAATGAAAGAATTAAAATGGGACCCGAGTTTAGACACGAACGGCGAATTAAAAACGTGAGAAACATGTTTTCGTGGGTAAATGGAGGGATTTGGCAAAACTATTTTGGAGGAGTATTTTTTAATATGAGAGATGAATTTTGAGCATAAGGGAAATACCCAAATGAGTAAAATTGATTGGGAGAATTTTTGATGCGCGATTTGTTCTTAAACGCGTTTTCATAAATGTTAGAATGACAAATTTTGGCACTTTACAACCTTTTCGTGTGGGGGATGTTTTGGGAAAAAATAGTATTTAAATCTACTATATTTAATTATTATTTTGAAAGTTAAACATCCTTGACTTTGGAATCACTCAAATCGGAATTTGCTATATAAAATACGACAAAAACGAAGTTTTGATAAACAACGAAAACTAATCGCTTTGTATCATTAATTTAGAAAAAGATTATTTCTTTTATTTTCAATGTAGAACGAGGAGAAATATTTTATAATGATGAAATATTTTACCTAAGGACTTATGAAATTCTTTTTAAGTGGAAACTAATTTAATTCGTTCGTCGTAAGTCAATACGATGAAATGACATTGATAAAGAATTGAAAAATCATAAGAAAAATATGTTGTCCTTATTTTTCTCTTAAAAATCATATCTATTTTTAAAATCATACTTTTGAATAAAGAAACAGAATAAGCTAGAGAATTTCCTTCCCTAAAAATTTAATAAACAAATTATACTTAGATATCTCTATAGATTTGAAAATAATAAAATTGGATATTTTAATTCTAGAAGATTTTCTTATAAAACTTGCTTAGGAAACAACCTCGATACCTTTAAACAAATGATTTGGGTAGTATTTAGGCCTTGGTCCCTGGTGCCTACTACACAAAAGGATTTTATTATAAATACTTTACACGCTTTAAGAACAAAAGCGCCGAGCAGGTAAGGTTCCGTCTAGTACTTGGGCACCCTAATGATAAAATAAACTCATGGCATATTTCATTTAGAGTTAAGAAGGGACGTTGGAATATTCCCTAAAGCCTACAGTGATGTGTACACTGAAGAAACAGCTACGCCTCGACCCCCGAGGGTAGTTTAGAGAGTATACCGGAGGTGGACCTCCAATGGCTCGGATTCGTGCCCGACGCCGGACAACCTATGGCAAACTCTTATATACTTCGATGAGAGACAGGAGTTTACTATAGCCGTTGGGTGCCCATTCTGATAAGATATGTGATTGGCCATTATGATGATAAGAGTACGAGTACTTACCTATTTGTGAAAACCAGAACGAGGAGAGCTTCGGTCACTCTAGTTGGGCAGGGAGGATAAGGTGGGATGGTTGTATACATGATTATTGATATATGAGGTTGATCAGTGGAAGTTGGGCCCTATTGCATATTGGTATTAAATTAAGATGAGTAAGAATTGAACCTAACGTATGCATAATATACTATAATTATTTGACTAACCCTGTTGGTTTTTCGTGTTCCTTGTGTATTTCAAAGTGATGTATGATTATTCTAAGGTATGTTGTGCATGCTCTTCTTTCTTGTTTGGTATCTATATATTGTTAAATATTTAAGCTGCCCTTGCATGTGGACATTATAGGTTGAGAGCTTTTACTAACCCATTTTTTATGTTGTATGTTGTTTTCCTTTCCTATGATCATTAACAGAAGATCAAGGTGAACGTAAGTAGGGCTTGGATTACCTACAATAGAGGATGTCAGATCAAAAACAGCAACTGTGTGTATTATTTTTGTTGTGTCAGGGCTATTATAGGTCTCGACATTTTATTATGTTGATATTTTGTAGTAACTGTTATAGGGAGCTTGTGAGCCCCGTACTTTTTTAAGTACGCTTATGTTAAAGAATCGATCTATGTAATGAACTTATTTTAAGTCTTATGCTGATAATCACCAATAAAAAAAACTCCCATCTTTTTACAAATATTAGTGACTCCTTAATTAAGTAGGACGTTCCAGTATGGGAATTTTTCCTAGTTAATCAAGGGTGTCATAATCAAACTTATTTACATAAAACAAGTTTTCATGCACAACAGACATATTCAAGAAATATTTCTCAGATTTAAGTTGTACTTGATAAAAAGCAAACTTGGCCTCAGCCAAAGGCTTTGTAAAGATGTCTGCCCATTAATGGTCTGTGTACATAAATTTTATATCCAAAATCCCCTTTCGGACATAGTCTCTAATGAAGTGACACTTCACCTCTATGTGTTTGGCTTTTGAGTGTTGAATACGATTCTTGGAGAGATTTATTGTACTTATGTTGTCCTAGAACTCAAGGATCTCTTTTTCTTTGAATGAATAATCTTCAAGTTAATACTTCATCCAAAGAAATTGAGAGTAGCAGCTTGATGCAGACATGTACTTAACCTCTATTGTTGAAAGTGTAATTTAGTTATGTTTCTTGCTTCCCTAGGTTATCAGACTTTTTCCTAGAAAGTGACATCCACCACTTGTGCTTTTCTTGTCAACTCTATCTCCTGCAAAATCTACATCATAATATCCTAATACAGAGAAGAAGGCTGTTCTTTTGTAGAACAACCCAAGGTTAGTGGTTCCAACAAGATATCTCAATCCTTTTCACTACAAACAAGTATGATTCCTTGAGGTATGACTGATATCTTACACACATGCAAACACTAAACATAATATTTGGTCTGCTGGATGTGAGATATAAAAATGAATCAATCATTCCTCTATATAAGGTCTGGTTCACTAGTGTACCAGAACCATCTTTATTAATTATGCAGTTTGGATGTATAGGAGTGCTCATAGGCTTAACATCAGTCATTTTAAACTTTTTGAGCAACTCCATGGTGTACTTCTACTAAAGGATGAAAATGCCATCATCAGTCTATTTGATCTGCAAGCCTAGGAAGAATTTAAGTTCTCCCATCATACTCATTTCAAATTTAGCTTGCATTATTTCAAAAAATTCTTTACATAGACTTACATCAGTAACACCAAAAACAATGTCATCCACATAAATTTGCATAATTATAAAGTTCTTGTTAGAGCTTTTTTTGAACAAGGTTGTATATACTTTTTCTCTAGTAAAGCCTTTTCAAATTAAAAAGGTACTAAATTTATCGTACCAAGCTCTAGGAGCTTGTTTTAAACCATACATTGCTTTACTGAGTTTAAAAACATGGTTTAGAAAAGACATATCTTTAAAACCAAGGGTCTATTTCACATAAACTTCTTCAATAAATCCATTCAAAAAAGCACTCTTAACATCCATCTGATATAATGTAATTCCTTTAAAAGAAGTAGATGTAAGAAATATCCTATAGCCTTAAGTTTAGCTATAGGAGCAAAGGTTTCAGTGAAATCTATACCTTCTTGTTGGTTGTAGCCTTGTGCTTTAAGTCTGGCCTTGTTTCTAACAACCTTTGCATCCTCATCAAGCTTATTTTTATAAACCCACTTGGTTCCAATAATCCCCTTATTTTTGGGTCTTAGTACAAGGCTCTAGACCTTATTCCTTTGAAGCTGATTCAATTCCTCTTGCATGGCAATGATCCAGTTAGTATCCTCCAAAGTTTCTGCAATAGATTTAGGTTCCAGTTTTGACACAAGAGCTATAGTGGATTGATTGAGAAGTTTGGATCTGGTCTTGACTCCAATAACTTGATCTCCAATTATGAGGTATGAAGGGTGATAAGTCTTGAACTTCCAGTCCCTTGGCTTCTCTAGTTCAGACATTGATGATTGATGTTCAGATTCTTTGTCTCTTTCTTCAATTGGTTCAGATTGAGCAAGGTCTGATCTTTGTTGATCCTGTTAGCTTCCTATTGTTGTACACCTACATCATTAAGATCTAGATCTGTCAATCTCCTGTCAGTGTCTTGAAGCTCATTAAATCTTACATGCATTGATTCCTTAATGGTTTGAGTTCTTATATTAAAAACTCTGTAAGACTTTGATGTGGTTGAGTACCCCATGAATATCCCTTTGTCACACTTAGAATCAAACTTTCCAAGATGATCATTTGTGTTAAGGATATAGCAAGTGCAACCAAAAGGGTGAAAATATGATATGTTGGGTCTTCTTCCTTTCCATAATTCATAAGAAATCTTCTTTAGTATTAGTCTGATAAGGATTCTGTTTGGAATATAACAAGAAGTACTAACAGCCTCTGTCCAAAAGTATTTTGGAAGATTGTTTTCACAAAGCATTGTTCTGGCAATTTCTTACACATATTTGTTTTTCCTTTCCACAACACCATTCTGTTAAGGTGTTCTTGGAGAAGAAAAATTATGAGTTATGCCAGACTCATTGCAAAATTTTTCAAAAACTTTATTTTCAAATTCTCTGCCATGGTCACTTTTTATTGTACCAATACATAATCTTTTCTCATTCTGAATTTTCTTGTAGAAAATCTTAAATATTTCATAGACTCATCCTTCGGTGCTAGGAAGTATACCCATGTCATTCTTATGTAATCACCAACTATGATAAATCCATACTTCTTTCCCGCCAGATTCTGTACCTGAGATAGATCAAATAAATCTAAATGTAATAGTTCTACTGGTCTGGCTGTGGAAACAACATTTTTGTTTTCAAAAGAGGTTTTATGTTATTTCCCTCTTTAGCATGCTTCATGTGAACACCTCTTTCGGTCCGACCCAAATGGAAAGAATTCTGAGAGGACTGGACTTCATTTTCGAATGATCTGCTGAGAAGAATGACTCAGATTGAAGCATTTTTGAGTAAAATATAGCCATGTTGGAGATGAATCCGAATAGAATGGCTCAAAAATGATCAAATCCGAATAGGATGACTCAGATTGAAGCATTTCCAAGTGAAATATTGCCCTTTTGGGATAAATCCAAGTGAAATGACTTAAGGAATGATCAAATCCGAGTAAAATGACTCAGAATGGATCAAATCCAAGTGGAATATGCTCCTGTTGGGGAATCCGAGTGGAATGACTCAAAAAATGATCAAATCCGAGTCATAATGAAGCATTAATGCTGACTGTTGGGGAATCCGAGCGGAATGACACAAAAATTATCAAATCTGAGTAGAATTACTCAGAATAAGTCATTTCCTAGTAGAATACTATTGCTGACTGAAGTAAATCTGAGTGGGAGCTTTCTGAATGCAAGTAATCTGAATGAAGAAATGCTGATTAAAGTGAATCTGATTGAGGAATGTGTTTTTTGGGCGAAACCGAGTCCGAGTGAACACATCCGAGGGGCGAACATTGATTGAAAGCCCTTTGGTTGAAGTGTAAAGGCTGATTCCGAGTGAAAATGCCAAGTTTTCAAGTTCTGAGTGGAAAGAGAGCCAGTTCCGAGTGAAAACAAAGTTTGAGGACCTGTTATTGAATGAAGCTCTCCTGACTGAAGTAAAAAGACCGACTCTGAGTGTAACTGAGTGGTCAGATTCAGACTGAAGGAAAATCCGACTCCCAAGGTTAGTTCCGAGTAAAACCTTCAAGCAGTGAAGTTTTGAGTCACTTTTGAAGACATTCCGAGTGAACATTCCAAGCAAAGACAAGATCCGAGTAGCACACCTCCGATTGAAGTGATTCCGAGTGAATGCTTCAAACAGAAATAAGATCTGAACCAAATACTTCCGATCGAGAGAATTCTGAGTGAAACACTGATTCAGTCAGTCAGTTCTGACTCGCCATATTCAGTCGGTTCTGATTCACCAGACTCAGTCAGCTCCGAGTGAAACACTGATTCAATCATTTCTGAGTCACCTTTTAATTGGTTTCTGAGTGAAACACTGTTCAATCAGTTCTGAGTAAAGCTTCCATCAGCTTCCAAGTGAAACCATTATGAAGAGGATGCCCGAGCAAATGTATCCGAGTGAATTGATGTGTGAGCACATCCGAGTGAGATGATGCACAATTGAAACAACTCTGAGTAAAGACTAAGCTTGATGAATGAGTCTGAGCTATATATCCGAGCAAGATTTTTCCGAGTAAATCAAATCATGAGCTTCCGAGGGAAATTAATCAATCAATCAAATGGGACTTTCAGACATTCCTGACTAAATTAATCAAAAAGGCCGATTGAATCATGTACATGAATACCGAGCCATTTCAGTCAGCACCGAGTGAGCCATCCTTTTACCCATTTCTGAGCCCCTTTCCACTCGATTTCTGAGTGACTTTCCCCTATTTCCGATTGACTTTCACAAAAGTCACATTTCACCTATTTTCGAGTCATCCTTGAACCATTTCAGTCAGCACCGAGTGAGCCATCCTTTTACCCAATTCCGAGTCACATTTCACACAATTTCCGAGCCATTCCATTAACCATTCCCGAGCCATCTTGTCACCCAATTTCCAGGCCACTTTTAACCCATTCCCGAGCCAATTTTCAGTCGGAACCGAGTGACACTTCAGTCAGTCAGCCCTCTTCAAACCAATTCCGTGTCATCCCTCCTCAAACAAATTCCGAGCCCCCATTTTCACCAATTCTGAGACATTTTTCGCTAATTCCGAGTGACATTTTTCAATCAGCACCGAGTCCTCTTCAATCGGTTTTATGTCAATTTTCACTCGGTCTGATTGATTATTCCAATCAGAATTGCCTTGTTTGTCCCCTCAATCCAATTGCACACTTTTTCACTCAGATTCTCCTCACAGCGACCCAATACCGAGCAAAACTTCCACTCGGCCTTCCATAGGAGAGCTCCTCCCAGAAGAATTCTCACTCGGAAAGGACTATTTTTCACTCGGAATTCACTCGAACTGAGGATGAATGCTGACTGAGAGGCTAATCCGAGTCATCCTCTCTCGGATTTCCACCAGGCTCCCCCTGTTTGCCCGTGCTGACTTGGATTCCACCACCCAAATGGATCCAGGAATCCTGGAGGTGGCTGGCAGACAGGGGGCGGAAGTGGAGGAATTAAAAATTCCCACCAGCCGTTGTCCCTCACTACCAGGCCTGAGTGGAAGCCTGAGCTGGCCTTCCACTTGGAAAAGCCTATAAATAGACAAACGTTGAAGCTTTGAAGGGGCGAAGGCATTGATTAAGAGAAAACTCTGCCTAAATTCACCCTCACTCTCTCTCTCCCTCACACCAGCTCCCTTCCCTCTCTTCACCAGCAACTGTCCTCCCACCTGCCAACTCCCTTCAAACACTCACACGGCCCAGCACCCTCACCATACCTTCTCTTCTTTCCTCTCTCCATCGTCCCACTGTCATCTCTCCTCCACCAATACAAAAAAAAACTCCTTCCTCTCAACCAATACCGTCCCAAATCCTCTCTCCTCACCAACACCACTCGGTACAGCCCCTCTCCTCGCCAGCACCCTTCACACCTCACTGTTCAGCATCCTGAGACCAGCTCTCCTGCTCCATCACTCGGTTTCTCAAACTTTCACCTGGTATTCTACTATTTTCACTCGGTTTTCCCATTTTCACTCGGTTTTTCCCATTTTCACTCGGTTTTTCCATTTTTTCACTCGGTTTTCTCTTCTCCCACTCAGTTTTCGCTCATTTTCCCCTCTTCTCTTCGAACCTACTGTTCCCCTTTCTCTCTTGTAGCTTCTGCTACTTTCCCTCTTTTGCTTCGTAATAAAAATAATAAAAGGAAATGGATGTTTCATGGGTTTTCTTTCAAATCTAAATAAAATCAAAAAAAGAAACAAATCATTTTTAGTCAGTGTCGTACGGAAAATACTTCCGTCTACACAACCTCTATAAGATCCGTACACGTACAAAGAACTTCGTCTTGTATGGGTTCATCACTAAGATGATACCTACCAACATTTCCCTAATCTTTTCCTAAAAAAAACATCTAAAGAACTACGTGACCCTGATTTCTCGAAAGCTCGAGAATACGTAGGAGCAGGAAATAGTTCCTGTCGGGCCCATCTTCCTTTATTTAATTTTTAGAGTTTCCATTTTTGTCTTGCTATCAAAAGGAGGAGCGAGATTAATTTGGACGAGACGTCCTGTTAATCTCATATTTTTTAAATATCTCTTTTAAAAAAACAAGAAGGAGCGAGGTTAATTTAGACGAGACGTCTTGTTAATCTCATATTTTTGTATTATTTCTTTAAAAGAAGGAGCGAGGTTAATTTGGACGAGACGTCCTGTTAATCTTATATCTTTTTAATATTTTTTTAAAAAGAAGGCGGAGCGAGATTAATTTGGACGAGACGTCCTGTTGATCTCATGTAAATATTCTGTGTTTATTTTTTTGTTTATTTTTGTATATTTTGTCATGTTGTATATTTTCTTTTCATGAAGAAGTTAAAATAATTAATGGATTAATTATAATGCGCGCTATCAAATTGAGGTAACCGTTTTTATAACGGACAGTTGTGAGGTGCTAATACCTTCCTCACCTGTAATCAGACTCCCGAATCATGGAATTTCATTTTTATAACCAGTGCTTTAACGAAAGGTTTTTTCCAGTATTTTATCCTAAAAAATATTGGTGGCGACTCCCTGTTTATTTTTAAAATCATTTTGAGGGTCGGCCGCACCGCCACGATCCCGATCGCGACAGATGGCGACTCCACAGGGGACTTAGAGAGTCAAGCCAGTCAATTTGATAGCGCATGTTTTAATTAGCATATTAATTATTTGACTTCTTTATTTTATTTTATTTTTCTTTGGTTCCTATTTTATTTGTATTCTATCATTTATGTTTTGTTAATACCTGTGTGATCATTGAACCCTAGGATAGACGACTCTATTTTGTTGCTCTGTGTTTGTTCTATGCATAGGATGAGTAAGGTACAAGTATTGGATGCCTCTTTCACACAATACACTCACAATTTGCACACACTTTTGAGTGGGACCCTATACCCGGGCCCAAATGAAACTTAAGATTAGGGGAGGTTGGTAGCGGAGCCATTTGGGATGTACTTCCTGTCTGGTTACCGTGAGAATCCCAGCTAGAGTTTGACTTATTCATGGTACCCACACCTAGTAGACTTCCTACTGTTGTGGTCAACATCATGAGTAGGATCTTGGCTCTAGTGACCTTTAGAAATTTTAGAATAAGCCACCTAATGTAAGGTATCACTGATAGACAAACCTTAGAACCATTAGGAGACCTTCAGAAAAACCCACCTTAAGGCACAAAGGGGCAAACTTTACTTCTACCTTTTCTCGTTCTCACTTTCTTTTCTGATCCAAAATTAAGGGACCGCTTGCCCGTTTATTGGATTACTTTTTCCAAAAAAATGACCTACTTTTAACCAGTGATCCTTTAATGGGAAGGTGGTCCTTTCCTTTTATATTTGCTTAAGTATTAGGATCTTGAGTTATGAATTTTCTGAATCATCAAAAAAAAAAGAGCCAAAAATTTTAACAGAAAAAGGATAAAAAAAATTAAAAAAAAATCAATTCTTTTTTTGTTTTAACAATGATCAGAAAATCCATAGCTCACATGATCCTTGACTTGACACAAGTTTTGTCAAATCGTAACACCCCTAAATACAAAAATGTTCTCAAGATAGTTACTAGGGGAGTATCGATTTGCAAAACACGTCATTTCCTGATGTCTCTTTCTCTTATTTTTTTCTATTCTCACCGGAAGCTATTCAGAGCTTAACGAATACCCTTGAGCAAGATATGGAAATTAACGTGGGATCAAACCTTTAAGAGAAGGGTCATGGTTCCCTGAGCTAGAAATAGCTAAACTTGAGGCTCTTATTGCATTTCAGAATGAAGGATTTTTCTGTCTTCATAACTATCCCGTATTAATTTCCATGTTTACCATACCTAGTACTTTTGAATAATAAGTTCTAAGGAATGGTCAAAGGATACTCGTCAAAGCCTGTAATTGCTTCCCATGACATTCTCCTTCTTTCTATTTCCACCTGACATTTCTTGTTTTTCTTTCAAAGACACTGAAACACAGACGTCACGGGTAGGCATCCTTACCAGACCCGGCTTCAAAGGAAACTCATGGCTGAGGCAGAAGCTGTTGAGGGAGACTTTAGGACTGAGTTCGATCAGCTGAAAGAGCGAGTATCGGAGTTAACTAAACTCTTAGAAAAGAAACTCACAGAAGGAACCTCCTCTGCAGGTGTTGAGGATAGCCAACAGCAGCCTGTCACCGCACCACTCCCCATTGGTTCTGACCCAGCAAGAACGCAACTACCTAACACAACGACACCCCCTCTCACTATTCATGTCGGAGGACCTAACCCTGCCATTGAGGCCCAGCCATCCTACGGCCAGTCTTATGCACAACAGCATACATTTATTGGTCCTGACGGCAACCCAGTACCTTTTCCACTTTATGGCCTACCACCGGGGTATTATCCCCCGCTCGCTAACCAACAAGAAACCCAAAACACGCAAGCACATGTCCCACAAGCTTACCAAACCCAAAACACGCAAGCCCATGTCCCACAAGCTTACCAAACCCAAAACATGTAAGCCCATGACCCACAAGCTTACCAAACCCAAAACACGCAGACCCATGACCCACAAACCCGCCAAATCCAAAATACACAAGCCTCGATGGCTCAGCCAACTTGCAATGCACAAGCCCAAAACACACGAGCCCAGATGACCCAGCCAACTTATGCTGTACAAACTATGGCCCAACCTCAAGGACCCTCACCAAATACAGGCCTAATAAACCAGTCCCATGTGTTGCCTCCGTTCAACCAGCCACTTGGCTATCCATACGGATACGCAACTCCTTATATGACCAATCTCCAAGATACAACCCGCATGATGAACCCGATAAGCGGTCATAGCACGGTCGCAGCTCCCCAAAAGGAAAAGATAGAAATCCTAGAGGAGCGTTTGAGAATGATGGAAGGCGCTGGAGGTTTCAGACTGATAGATGCTTCTGAACTATGCCTAGTCACAGATGTTTTCCTCTCATCCAAATTCAAGATGCCAGACTTTGACAAGGATCGGGGAATGACTTGTCCAAAGAACCATCTCACGATGTACTGTCGAAAGATGGCATCTTACTCTTCTAACAACCAGTTATTGATTCACTGCTTCCAAGATAGTCTAGCGGGGGCCGCTCTTACATGGTATGCTCACCTTGAGCGGAACCATATTCGGTGTTGGAAGGACCTGGCAGATGCCTTCCTTAGACAATACAAGTATAACATGGATATGGCACCCAACAGGGTTCAGTTACAGAATATGTTGAAAAGGGACAGTGAAACATTTAAGGAGTATGCCCAACGCTGGAGAGAAACAGCGGTGCAAGTGGACCCCCCATTATCGGAAAAAGAGATAATCGCAATGTTTATTGACACACTCCCATCACCTTTCTATGGCAAGATGATTGGTAGTGTTTCATCCAATTTCTCCGACATAGTGACTATTGGGGAAAGGGTGGAAAGTGGAATACGAAGAGGAAAAATCACTCAGGGCCCATCTGGGACAAGCATGACAAGAAAGCCGGCGCCTGGGAGAAGGGATGGAGAAACTAATTCTATCTCTTCTAATCAAAAGATGGCTCCGCCGAGACCATTCGCCCCTACCATGATTCAAGCTCCCAATCCTTATGTGGCTGCTTAATGTGGACATACCCAAGGAAGACCCTCGCACTACATTGGAGAAAGGACTTGAGGCATATAGAGGTCCCCTCACAAGGGCAAAGACCAAACAGGCCAAAGAGAGCATCCATAAAGCCCTTTTCTCTTTTCTCTCTTCTAGTGGGCCTAAGCCCAATAAGGAACCTATGAGGATCTATGTGTACTTTACTTGTAATATACTTCCTAAATAGTTTCTCTAGGCTTATAGGATAGCTTTGGGCCTTACAAGGTCAAATGGGCCACTTTTGGGCCTTGTACTTTCCCTTCTGGGCCATGTATAGGCCATTTGTTCATCTTTTCTCTTAATGGGCCTTGGATCCATGACCAAGCCCATCTAGCTAGTCCGTGGCCGAAATTCTCCATGGCCTATATAAGGGCTTCTCCTTTTGTAATCAAGGACCATTAATTCATGTTACAAAATTTGAGAGCACTTAAGTGTTTCCTAGTGAGAGATTCTCCTCCTTCTCTCTAGAATTTGAGAGCTCTCTCAAGCTCTTATCCAAGGGGTTTCTCCCTCCCTTGGTGGTGAGTGGAGTTATCTTCCTCCATCTTAGGAAGTGGCCTCCAACCTTTCCCTCTCCTCTTTTCCAAGCCTTCCTCCATTGTCCACCTTCTCTTCTTCCATTTCCACTCTCTTTTTCTTTGTTTTGGCGTCACATTCCTCTAGCTTAGGCTTAGATTTTTCGGTTTCCTTGCCTTGAAGAAGAAGAGTTCTCAAGCTTACTTTGAAGGAAGATAGGAGAAAGAACCCTAGATCCATCTCTCTTCAAGAAAGTGCATGAAGAGCCTACATCACTGCTGCCACTCAGGGCCCGACAACTCATACTCCTCACTTTCGTCCGCCCATGGCAAGAGCGCCAATGTCGCAACCCTTGACATACCATCACCCGCAGCAGATGACTCGACCACCCAATCATGATCAGAACACTAGGAATCCCAACAATGAGCGTACCCCTGTGCAATTCGATCCAATTCCCATAACATATACCAAACTTTTGCCAATCCTCGTTCAGAAGGGTCTGGTAGCTCCATGCCCCATGAGACCGTTGCAACCTCCTTACCCAAGGGGGTATGACCCAAACGCTCATTGTGATTACCATGCTGGGGCACCAGCGCATTCTACAGAAAATTGCATGGCTTTGAAATATAAAGTAAGAGATTTGATCAAAGCCGACTGGATTAATTTTCGGGAAGGAAGCCCTAACGTGACCACAAATCCCCTGCCCAATCATGGAGGTTCAGAAGTTAATGCTTTGGTGGCCGATAATGAAGATGGTTTTGATGGTAATACTGATTTGGTGATCGCTTGCCCGCTAGACCAAGAGCTCAGTAATAGGGAGGCTGTCAAACTCCCTTCGATTTTAAATGATTCACCAAAATAATTTTCCATTGCCTCAAAGTCTTGTTTATCCCTCTGCTATGCCTAAGGCTTTGGGATTTTTCATGTAATAAGGGCGAAAAAAAAAAACTTGTTTTACCAGTCAATCAAAAAATGCGTATCGAAATTCAAAAAAATTCACATCCCTTTATCCTTGCTTTTGACTCATTCTCCTTAACTTGCTTTTCCTATCTCTTCTTTATTTTGCCATAACAAACAAAATTGCAGATCTAAAAATGATTCTCTTGAGACTAGTGAAATCGCAATCACGCTTTACAATTTCGATTACCTAGTTGACTATGCCAACGAAGAAGGGTAGGGAAACCTGTGAGCCACCGCACAAGTTGACAAGATTGTTAGAACAAGAGGTTAAAGAATACCCCTAAGTCAAGAATAACTGAAGGAATCATGGTGGTAATCTATCAGAAGGCATTAGTATTTTGTTTCAAGACGTGGAAGGAATCTATGTGAATGACAACATTGCCAAGTCCCGAATTGGACAAGTGGTAGGCCAGTCAACTAAGAAAAACCACAACAGTTACCAGCATAAATAGGGGAAAATTACTAAATGCCTACAAATGTAGATATAGTCAAGGGAGAATTTACAAAAAAAAATGAAAAATGAAAAGTAGAGTCAAGCTTGAATGCACATACCAAGCGGGAAAGCTGGTTACGTCCAGATCATCAAGCAAGCTATCATTTTCTGTATTGGGGGAATAAATGTCACTAAACCAAGAACTTGCATTCTTGTCATCAACAACACCTCAACCTTAAAGGGTACGCCATTCCTCATTCCCATGTAACCAAGGAAATAGTCTATCAGATTGAGTCATTACATCATCAAGGGGATAAAAAAATGAAACAAAACAAAAAGGAGGAAAATAAATAAATAAATAAATAAATAAATAAATAAATAAAGGCCAAAATGATGATTCAAAGTAATTCCCTCTCATTGATGCCAAAAGTCTCACCAATATTTCCTTGGGTACATGGCATAGGAATAGAGTCTCTTATTTGAAGTGACAACAGCTCCCAAAGGATCAAACTAAATTTGGAAAAGGATAGGCAGACTCAACTGGAGTTTGATCAGTTTCAACTTTTTACTGTAAAGGATGCAGCCCAAAATAAACAAGAACACATTATAAAGAAAGAGAAAAGCTCGCTAGGCTGAAAACCTGAAAGGGCGGCTTAGACAAAAGTTAGAGCAACCCGGTGAGTTGAAAACCTGAAAAGGCGGCTCAGGTAAAAATTAGGGTCAACATCTCGGCAGAGTAACTAAAGTTCCCAATGCAAAACATGCAAACTGAGGCATGTGGACCATGGTCAAACTACCCTCTCGAAGGCAGAGTTGAACGATGTACTTGAGGTCGTGACGTGGGATTAAGGTTCTCACTAGTCTCAGGAATTCACTGGAGGATCCTTGAAACTTCCCTATTTCTCCTGGCCTTGACCCGTCCTATGTAACTTCATTTCATCCCATCTATTTTCCCCTATGTCCATTCTCTGTATTCTGTTTGACATACATGAATCCTTTTTCGATACGTGTTATGAATTGCATTTGATTTGATAAAACATTGTATTTTTATAAAAATAAAATGAAAGAATGGTGAACATTTAAAGTCGTAAGGAACAAGACGCTCCCACTACTCGACCTCGTCTTAGACAATCATCACGAGGACTCAGCCAAGGCACGTGCTTCAAAGCTATGATCGCCATCTTTCATTCTCCTCTGTCCATGAGTTATCCTAAGGGTCGCGGTTTCACAGGACCTACCCAGTTTATGAATTTTACTTTGCACTACTAACCTTTTTCTACAGGTTATTACAACAGACAGTCATGTCAAGTGTTGACACCTCAAGTTCCTTCCTCGAACCGCCAAAGTTGGCACTCCTCAAAATTCTTTCCTCCATCGCCAAAGTTGGCAATTCTCAAAGTCTTCCCCCAAATCGCCAAAGTTGGCACCGCTCAAAATCTCTTCCTTAATCTGCCAAAGATGGCACTTCTCAAAGTTTTCTTTTCTTCAACCGCCAAAGTTGGCACTCCTCAAAACTCCTTCCTTAGATCGCCAAAGTTAGCATTTTTCAAAATCTCTTCTTAAACCGCCAAAGTTGGCATTTCTCAGAACTCCTTCCCTAGATCGCCAAAGTTGGCACTTCTTGAAGTCTTCTCCTCAACTGCCAAAGCTGACACTTTTTCAAACTCCCTTCCAAGGAATCTACCTGATACATTCCAACCATCAAGCGTATCCCCTTCCCAAGCCCAAGGATAGTTTCCAGCGAAATTCTTTCCCCCAGTAGAATCACCAAACTCTCCCCAGTAAGCCTACAATTCAGATCATCCCCCTGATAAGAACACTTTTCTAATCAGGCTTAGAAGAACATTCCCCAATGGAACCGTGATCGCCAAAGCTGGCACTTTTCAAGGTTTCTTCCTCCATAGCCCAAGCAGGCACCGTTCGAAGTTTCTTTAACCGCCAAAGTTGGCAATCTTCAAAGTCTCCCGCTCAACTCCAAAATCAGCATCTCTCAAATTCTCTTCCCCAATGGAACCGTGATCGCCAAAGCTGGCACTTTTCAAGGTTTCTTCCTCCATAGCCCAAGCAGGCACCATTCTAAATTTCTTTCTCCTTAACCGCCAAAGTTGGCAATCCTCAAAGTCTCCCGCTCAACTCCAAAATCAGCATCTCTCAAATTCTCTTCCCCAGTGGAATCGATCGCCAAAGCTGGCACTTCTCAAGATCTCTGCCCCGATGGACCCTAAATTTTCCATTCTCAATCAGGGACAGTACCTCGAATCACTAAATTCTTCCCCAGTGGAACTACATTTCCCAAACCATCTCAAACTGGGGCATCACCTCAGATCTATTCAGTCAAGAGGGCAATTCCCCAAGGTTCCTTCAAACCATGTCAAACTAGGGCATCTCCCCAAATTTCTTCTGTTCCAGTCAAGGGGGGCAATTCCCCAAGGTTCCTTCAAACCGTGTCAAACTGGGGCATCTCCCCAGATTTCTTCTGTTCCAGTCAAGGGGCAATTCCCCAAGAACCTTCAGTCATGTCAAACCGAGGCATCACCCCAGGTTCATTATCTTTCAGTCAAGGGGCAATTCCCCAAGAACCTTCAGTCATGTCAAACTGGGGCATCACCCCAGGTTCATTCTGTTCCAGTCAAGGGGCAATTCCCCAAGAACCTTCAGTCATGTCAAACTGAGGCATCGCCAAGAGCCTTTAAGTCCAGTGAGTTAATTTGGACGAGACGTCCTGTTAGCTCCTCCAATCTCTGCATTTCCATTCGCCTATTCAGGCACCCTTTAATTTCCGTTCGCCTATTCAGGCATCCTTTACTTTCCATTCGCCTATTCAGGCATGCTTTACCTTTCCGTTCGCCTATTCAGGCACCCTTTACTTTCTGTTCGCCTATTCAGGCACCCTTTACTTTCTGTTCGCCTATTCAGGCATCCTTTACTTTCCATTCGCCTATTCAGGCATGCTTTACCTTTCCGTTCGCCTATTCAGGCACCCTTTACTTTCTGTTCGCCTATTCAGGCACCCTTTACTTTCTGATCGCCTATTCAGGCACACTTTAGTTTCCAGTCGCCTATTTAGGCATCCTTTACTTTCCACTTGCCTATTCAGGCACCCTTTACTTTCCGCTCGCCTATTCAGGCACCCTTTACTTTCTGTTCGCCTATTCAGGCACCCTTTACTTTTCCAGTCGCCAAAGCTGGCACCCATTTACCTTTTCCAGTCGCCGAAGCTGGCACCCATTTACTTTCCGTTCGCCTATTCAGGCACCCTTTACTTTTCCAGTCGCCAAAGCTGGCACCCATTTACCTTTTCCAGTCGCCAAAGCTGGCACCCATTTACCTTTTCTGTTCGCCTATTCAAGCACCCTTTACTTTCCGTTCGCCTATTCAGGCACCCTTTACTTTCCGTCCGCCTATTCAGGCACCCTTTACTTTCTATCCGCCTATTCAGGCACCCTTTACTTTCCGTTTGCCTATTCAGGCACCCTTTACTTTCCGTCCGCCTATTCAGGCACCCTTTACTTTCCAGTCGTCTATACAGGCACCCGTTATTTTCCAATCTACCGGGGGTCAATCCCGATCTTCTCACTGAAAGAATTTTTCCCGGTCCATTCAGAACTCAAAAAAAAAAAACAAAAAAAACAAAACAAAAAAAAACAAAAAAACAAAAAAAATAAAAAAAATAAAAAAAAACAAAAAAAAGGGGAGAGAAAGGAAAAAGAGAGAGACAAATGTGAAAAAAGGTTACAACAACTTGAATGCCATACCTATCGAGAGGTCCCACTTGGTCCCTACATCGGTGTTCATATCTTTACTTCCATTTCACTTCAAAAACACGGAAAGCTTCGTGTTTCTCTTGTAAAAAAGAAGTAAAGGGGGGCATCTGTGAACACCTCTTTCGGTCTGACCCAAATGGAAAGAATTCTGAGAGGGCTGGACTTTATTTCCGAATGATCTGCTGAGAAGAATGACTCAGATTGAAGCATTTTCGAGTAAAATATAGCCATGTTGGAGATGAATCCGAATAGAATGGCTCAAAAATGATCAAATCCGAACAGGATGACTCAGATTGAAGCATTTCTGAGTGAAATATTGCCCTTTTGGGATAAATCCGAGTGAAATGACTTAAGGAATGATCAAATCCGAGTAAAATGACTCAGAATGGATCAAATCCGAGTGGAATATGCTCCTGTTGGGGAATCCGAGTGGAATGACTCAAAAAATGATCAAATCTGAGTCATAATGAAGCATTTCCGAGTAGGAATAGGCTCCTGTTGGGGAATTCGAGCGGAATGACACAAAAATTATCAAATCCGAGTAGAACTACTCAAAATAAGTCATTTCCGAGTAGAATACTATTGCTGACTGAAGTAAATCCGAGTGGGAGCTTTCTGAATGCAAGTAATCTGAATGAAGAAATGCTGATTAAAGTGAATCTGATTGAGGAATGTGTTTTTCTGGGCGAAACCGAGTCCGAGTGAACATATCCGAGGGGCGAACGTTGATTGAAAGCCCTTTGGTTGAAGTGTAAAGGCTGATTCCGAGTGAAAATACCAAGTTTCCAAGTTCTGAGTGGAAAGAGAGCCAGTTCCGAGTGAAAACAAAGTTTGAGGACCTGTTATTGAATGAAGCTCTCATGACTGAAGTAAAAAGACCGACTCTGAGTGTAACTGAGTGGTTAGATTCAGACTGAAGGAAAATCCGACTCCCAAGGTCAGTTCCGAGTAAAACCTTCAAGCAATGAAGTTTTGAGTCACTTTTGAAGACATTCCGAGTGAACATTCCAAGCAAAGACAAGATCCGAGTAGCACACCTCCGATTGAAGTGATTCCGAGTGAATGCTTCAAACAGAAATAAGATCTGAACCAAATACTTCCGATCGAGAGAATTCTGAGTGAAACACTGATTCAGTCAGTCAGTTCTGACTCGCCATATTCAGTCGGTTCTAATTCACCAGACTCAGTCAGCTCCGAGTGAAACACTGATTCAATCATTTCTGAGTCACCTTTTAATTGGTTTCTGAGTGAAACACTGTTCAATCAGTTCTGAGTAAAGCTTCCATCAGCTTCCAAGTGAAACCATTATGAAGAGGATGCCCGAGCAAATGTATCCGAGTGAATTGATGTGTGAGCACATCCGAGTGAGATGATGCACAATTAAAACAACTCTGAGTAAAGACTAAGCTTGATGAATGAGTCTGAGCTATATATCCGAGCAAGATTTTTCCGAGTAAATCAAATCATGAGCTTCCGAGGGAAATTAATCAATCAATCAAACGGGACTTTTAGACATTCCTGACTAAATTAATCAAAAAGGCCGATTGAATCATGTACATGAATACCGAGCCATTTCAGTCAGCACCGAGTGAGCCATCCTTTTACCCATTTCTGAGCCCCTTTCCACTCGATTTCCGAGTGACTTTCCCCCATTTCCGAGTGACTTTCACAAAAGTCACATTTCACCCATTTTCGAGTCATCCTTGAACCATTTCAGTCAGCACCGAGTGAGCCATCCTTTTACCCAATTCCGAGTCACATTTCACACAATTTCTGAGCCATTCCATTAACCATTCCCGAGCCATCTTGTCACCCAATTTCCAGGCCACTTTTAACCCATTCCCGAGCCAATTTTCAGTCGGAACCGAGTGACACTTCAGTCAGTCAGCCCTCTTCAAACCAATTCTGTGTCATCCCTCCTCAAACAAATTCTGAGCCCCCATTTTCACCAATTCTGAGACATTTTTCGCTAATTCCGAGTGACATTTTTCAATCAGCACCGAGTCCTCTTCAATCGGTTTTGTGTCAATTTTCACTCGGTCTGATTGATTATTCCAATCAGAATTGCCTTGTTTGTCCCCTCAATCCAATTGCACACTTTTTCACTTAGGTTCTCCTCACAGCGACCCAATACCGAGCAAAACTTCCACTCGGCCTTCCATAGGAGAGCTCCTCCCAGAAGAATTCTCACTCGGAAAGGACTATTTTTCACTCGGAATTCACTCGAACTGAGGATGAATGCTGACTGAGAGGCTAATCCGAGTCATCCTCTCTCGGATTTCCACCAGGCTCCCCTTGTTCGTCCGTGCTGACTTGGATTCCACCACCCAAGTGGATCCAGGAATCCTGGAGGTGGCTGGCAGACAGGGGGTGGAAGTGGAGGAATTAAAAATTCCCACCAGCCGTTGTCCCCCACTACCAGGCCTGAGTGGAAGCCTGAGCTGGCCTTCCACTTGGAAAAGCCTATAAATAGACAAACGTTGAAGCTTTGAAGGGGCGAAGGCATTGATTAAGAGAAAACTCTGCCTAAATTCACCCTCACTCTCTCTCTCCCTCACACCAGCTCCCTTCCCTCTCTTCACCAGCAACTGTCCTCCCACCTGCCAACTCCCTTCAAACACTCACACGGCCCAGCACCCTCACCATACCTTCTCTTCTTTCCTCTCTCCATCGTCCCACTGTCATCTCTCCTCCACCAATACAAAAAAAAACTCCTTCCTCTCAACCAATACCGTCCCAAATCCTCTCTCCTCACCAACACCACTCAGTACAGCCCCTCTCCTCGCCAGCACCCTTCACACCTCACTGTTCAGCATCCTGAGACCAGCTCTCCTACTCCATCACTCGGTTTCTCAAACTTTCACCTGGTATTCTACTATTTTCACTCGGTTTTCCCATTTTCACTCGGTTTTTCCCATTTTCACTCGGTTTTTTCCATTTTTTCACTCGGTTTTCTCTTCTCCCACTCAGTTTTCGCTCATTTTCCCCTCTTCTCTTCGAACCTACTGTTCCCCTTTCTCTCTTGTAGCTTCTGCTACTTTCCCTCTTTTGCTTCGTAATAAAAATAATAAAAGGAAATGGATGTTTCATGGGTTTTCTTTCAAATCTAAATAAAATCAAAAAAAGAAACAAATCATTTTTAGTCAGTGTCGTACGGAAAATACTTCCGTCTACACAACCTCTATAAGATCCGTACACGTACAAAGAACTTCGTCTTGTATGGGTTCATCACTAAGATGATACCTACCAATATTTCCCTAATCTTTTCCTAAAAAAAACATCTAAAGAACTACGTGACCCTGATTTCTCGAAAGCTCGAGAATACGTAGGAGCAGGAAATAGTTCCTGTCGGGCCCATCTTCCTTTATTTAATTTTTAGAGTTTCCATTTTTGTCTTGCAATCAAAAGGAGGAGCGAGATTAATTTGGACGAGACGTCCTGTTAATCTCATATTTTTTAAATATCTCTTTTAAAAAAAAAAGAAGGAGCGAGGTTAATTTAGACGAAACGTCTTGTTAATCTCATATTTTTGTATTATTTCTTTAAAAGAAGGAGCGAGGTTAATTTGGACGAGACGTCCTGTTAATCTTATATCTTTTTAATATTTTTTTAAAAAGAAGGCGGAGCGAGATTAATTTGGACGAGACGTCCTGTTGATCTCATGTAAATATTCTGTGTTTATTTTTTGTTTATTTTTGTATATTTTGTCATGTTGTATATTTTCTTTTCATGAAGAAGTTAAAATAATTAATGGATTAATTATAATGCGCGCTATCAAATTGAGGTAACCATTTTTATAACGGACAGTTGTGAGGTGCTAATACCTTCCTCACCTGTAATCAGACTCCCGAATCATGGAATTTCATTTTTATAACCAGTGCTTTAACGAAAGGTTTTTTCCAGTATTTTATCCTAAAAAATATTGGTGGTGACTCCCTGTTTATTTTTAAAATCGTTTTGAGGGTCGGCCGCACCGCCACGATCCCGATCGCGACAGATGGCGAATCCACAGGGGACTTAGAGAGTCAAGCCAGTCAATTTGATAGCGCATGTTTTAATTAGCATATTAATTATTTGACTTCTTTATTTTATTTTATTTTTCTTTGGTTCCTATTTTATTTGTATTCTATCATTTATGTTTTGTTAATACCTGTGTGATCATTGAACCCTAGGATAGACGACTCTATTTTGTTGCTCTGTGTTTGTTCTATGCATAGGATGAGTAAGGTACAAGTATTGGATGCCTCTTTCACACAATACACTCACAATTTGCACACACTTTTGAGTGGGACCCTATACCCGGGCCCAAATGAAACTTAAGATTAGGGGAGGTTGGTAGCGGAGCCATTTGGGATGTACTTCCTGTCTGGTTACCGTGAGAATCTCAGCTAGAGTTTGACTTATTCATGGTACCCACACCTAGTAGACTTCCTACTGTTGTGGTCAACATCATGAGTAGGATCTTGGCTCTAGTGACCTTTAGAAATTTTAGAATAAGCCACCAAATGTAAGGTATCACTGATAGACAAACCTTAGAACCATTAGGAAACCTTTAGAAAAACCCACCTTAAGGCACAAAGGGGCAAACTTTACTTCTACCTTTTCTCGTTCTCACTTTCTTTTCTGATCCAAAATTAAGGGACCGCTTGCCCGTTTATTGGATTACTTTTTCCAAAAAAATGACCTACTTTTAACCAGTGATCCTTTAATGGGAAGGTGGTCCTTTCCTTTTATATTTGCTTAAGTATTAGGATCTTGAGTTACGAATTTTCTGAATCATCAAAAAAAAGAGCCAAAAATTTTAACAGAAAAAGGATAAAAAAATCAAAAAAAATCAATTCTTTTTTTGTTTTAACAATGATCAGAAAATCCATAGCTCACATGATCCTTGACTTGACACAAGTTTTGTCAAATCGTAACACCCCTAAATACAAAAATGTTCTCAAGATAGTTACTAGGGGAGTATCGATTTGCAAAACACGTCATTTCCTGATGTCTCTTTCTCTCATTTTTTTCTATTCTCACCGGAAGCTATTCAGAGCTTAACGAATACCCTTGAGCAAGATATGGAAATTAACGTGGGATCAAACCTTTAAGAGAAGGGTCATGGTTCCCTGAGCTAGAAATAGCTAAACTTGAGGCTCTTATTGCATTTCAGAATGAAGGATTTTTCTGTCTTCATAACTATCCCGTATTAATTTCCATGTTTACCATACCTAGTACTTTTGAACAATAAGTTCTAAGGAATGGTCAAAGGATACTCGCCAAAGCCTGTAATTGCTTCCCATGACATTCTCCTTCTTTCTATTTCCACCTGACATTTCTTGTTTTTCTTTCAAAGACACTAAAACACAGACATCACGGGTAGGCATCCTTACCAGACCCGGCTTCAAAGGAAACTCATGGCTGAGGCAGAAGCTGTTGAGGGAGACTTTAGGACTGAGTTCGATCAGCTAAAAAAGCGAGTAGCGGAGTTAACTAAACTCTTAGAAAAGAAACTCACAGAAGGAACCTCCTCTGCAGGTGTTGAGGATAGCCAACAGCAGCCTGTCACCGCACCACTCCCCATTGGTTCTGACCCAGCAAGAACGCAACTACCTAACACAACGACACCCCCTCTCACTATTCATGTCGGAGGACCTAACCCTGCCATTGAGGCCCAGCCACCCTACAGCCAGTCTTATGCACAACAGCATACATTTATTGGTCCTGACGGCAACCCAGTACCTTTTCCACTTTATGGCCTACCACCGGGGTATTATCCCCCGCTCGCTAACCAACAAGAAACCCAAAACACGCAAGCACATGTCCCACAAGCTTACCAAACCCAAAACACGCAAGCCCATGTCCCACAAGCTTACCAAACCCAAAACACGCAAGCCCATGACCCACAAGCTTACCAAACCCAAAACACGCAGACCCATGACCCACAAACCCGCCAAATCCAAAATACACAAGCCTCGATGGCTCAGCCAACTTGCAACGCACAAGCCCAAAACACACGAGCCCAGATGACCCAGCCAACTTATGCTGTACAAACTATGGCCCAACCTCAAGGACCCTCACCAAATACAGGCCTAATGAACCAGTCCCATGTGTTGCCTCCGTTCAACCAGCCTCTCGGCTATCCATACGGATACGCAACTCCTTATATGACCAATCTCCAAGATACAACCCGTATGATGAACCCGATAAGCGGTCATAGCACGGTCGCAGCTCCCCAAAAGGAAAAGATAGAAATCCTAGAGGAGCGTTTGAGAATGATGGAAGGCGCTGGAGGTTTCAGACTGATAGATGCTTCTGAACTATGCCTAGTCACAGATGTTTTCCTCTCATCCAAATTCAAGATTCCAGACTTTGACAAGGATCGGGGAATGACTTGTCCAAAGAGCCATCTCACGATGTACTGTCGAAAGATGGCCTCTTACTCTTCTAACGACCAGTTATTGATTCACTGCTTCCAAGATAGTCTAGCGGGGGCCGCTCTTACATGGTATGCTCACCTTGAGCGGAACCATATTCGGTGTTGGAAGGACCTGGCAGATGCCTTCCTTAGACAATACAAGTATAACATGGATATGGCACCCAACAGGGTTCAGTTACAGAATATGTTGAAAAGGGACAGTGAAACATTTAAGGAGTATGCCCAACGCTGGAGAGAAACAGCGGTGCAAGTGGACCCCCCATTATCGGAAAAAGAGATAATCGCAATGTTTATTGACACACTCCCATCACCTTTCTATGGCAAGATGATTGGTAGTGTTTCATCCAATTTCTCCGACATAGTGACTATTGGGGAAAGGGTGGAAAGTGGAATACGAACAGGAAAAATCACTCAGGGCCCATCTGGGACAAGCATGACAAGAAAGCTGGCGCCTGGGAGAAGGGATGGAGAAACTAATTCCATCTCTTCTAATCAAAAGATGGCTCCGCCGAGACCATTCGCCCCTACCATGATTCAAGCTCTCAATCCTTATGTGGCTGCTTAATGTGGACATACCCAAGGAAGACCCTCGCACTACATTGGAGAAAGGACTTGAGGCATATAGAGGTCCCTTCACAAGGGCAAAGACCAAACGGGCCAAAGAGAGCATCCATAAAGCCCTTTTCTCTTTTCTCTCTTCTAGTGGGCCTAAGCCCAATAAGGAACCTATGAGGATCTATGTGTACTTTACTTGTAATATACTTCCTAAATAGTTTCTCTAGGCTTATAGGATAGCTTTGGGCCTTACAAGGTCAAATGGGCCACTTTTGGGCCTTGTACTTTCCCTTCTGGGCCATGTATAGGCCATTTGTTCATCTTTTCTCTTAATGGGCCATGGATCCATGACCAAGCCCATCTAGCTAGTCCGTGGCCGAAATTCTCCATGGCCTATATAAGGGCTTCTCCTTTTGTAATCAAGGACCATTAATTCATTTTACAAAATTTGAGAGCACTTAAGTGTTTCCTAGTGAGAGATTCTCCTCCTTCTCTCTAGAATTTGAGAGCTCTCTCAAGCTCTTATCCAAGGGGTTTCTCCCTCCCTTGGTGGTGAGTGGAGTTATCTTCCTCCATCTTAGGAAGTGGCCTCCAACCTTTCCCTCTCCTCTTTTCCAAGCCTTCCTCCATTGTCCACCTTCTCTCCTTCCATTTCCACTCTCTTTTTCTTTGTTTTGGCGTCACATTCCTCTAGCTTAGGCTTAGATTTTTCGGTTTCCTTGCCTTGAAGAAGAAGAGTTCTCAAGCTTACTTTGAAGGAAGATAGGAGAAAGAACCCTAGATCCATCTCTCTTCAAGAAAGTGCATGAAGAGCCTACATCACTGCTGCCACTCAGGGCCCGACAACTCATACTCCTCACTTTCGTCCGCCCATGGCAAGAGCGCCAATGTCGTAACCCTTGACATACCATCACCCGCAGCAGATGACTCGACCACCCAATCATGATCAGAACACTAGGAATCCTAACAATGAGCGCACCCCTGTGCAATTCGATCCAATTCCCATAATATATACCGAACTTTTGCCAATCCTCGTTCAGAAGGGTCTGGTAGCTCCATGCCCCATGAGACCGTTGCAACCTCCTTACCCAAGGGGGTATGACCCAAACGCTCATTGTGATTACCATGCTGGGGCACCAGCGCATTCTACAGAAAATTGCATGGCTTTGAAATATAAAGTAAGAGATTTGATCAAAGCCGACTGGATTAATTTTCGGGAAGGAAGCCCTAACGTGACCACAAATCCCCTGCCCAATCATGGAGGTTCAGAAGTTAATGCTTTGGTGGCCGATAATGAAGATGGTTTTGATGGTAATACTGATTTGGTGATCGCTTGCCCGCTGGACCAAGAGCTCAGTAATAGGGAGGCTGTCAAACTCCCTTCGATTTTAAATGATTCACCAAAATAATTTTCCATTGCCTCAAAGTCTTGTTTATCCCTCTGCTATGCCTAAGGCTTTGGGATTTTTCATGTAATAAGGGCGAAAAAAAAAAACTTATTTTACCAGTCAATCAAAAAATGCGTATCAAAATTCAAAAAAATTCACATCCCTTTATCCTTGCTTTTGACTCATTCTCCTTAACTTGCTTTTCCTATCTCTTCTTTATTTTGCCATAACAAACAAAATTGCAGATCCAAAAATGATTCTCTTGAGACTAGTGAAATCGCAATCACGCTTCATAATTTCGATTACCTAGTTGACTATGCCAACGAAGAAGGGTAGGGAAACCTGTGAGCCACCGCACAAGTTGACAAGATTGTTAGAACAAGAGGTTAAAGAATACCCCTAAGTCAAGAATAACTGAAGGAATCATGGTGGTAATCTATCAGAAGGCATTAGTATTTTGTTTCAAGACGTGGAAGGAATCTATGTGAATGACAACATTGCCAAGTCCCGAATTGGACAAGTGGTAGGCCAGTCAACTAAGAAAAACCACAACAGTTACCAGCATAAATAGGGGAAAATTACTAAATGCCTACAAATGTAGATATAGTCAAGGGAGAATTTACAAAAAAAAAATGAAAAATGAAAAGTAGAGTCAAGCTTGAATGCACATACCAAGCGGGAAAGCTGGTTACGTCCAGATCATCAAGCAAGCTGTCATTTTCTGTATTGGGGGAATAAATGTCACTAAACCAAGAACTTGCATTCTTGTCATCAACAACACCTCAACCTTAAAGGGTACGCCATTCCTCATGCCCATGTAACCAAGGAAATAGTCTATCAGATTGAGTCATTACATCATCAAGGGGATAAAAAAATGAAACAAAACAAAAAGGAGGAAAATAAATAAATAAATAAATAAATAAATAAATAAAGGTCAAAATGATGATTCAAAGTAATTCCCTCTCATTGATGCCAAAAGTCTCACCAATATTTCCTTGGGTACATGGCATAGGAATAGAGTCTCTTATTTGAAGTGACAACAGCTCCCAAAGGATCAAACTAAATTTGGAAAAGGATAGGCAGACTCAACTGGAGTTTGATCAGTTTCAACTTTTTACTGTAAAGGATGCAGCCCAAAATAAACAAGAACACATTATAAAGAAAGAGAAAAGCTCGCTAGGCTGAAAACCTGAAAGGGCGGCTTAGACAAAAGTTAGAGCAACCCGGTGAGTTGAAAACCTGAAAAGGCGGCTCAGGTAAAAATTAGGGTCAACATCTCGACAGAGTAACTAAAGTTCCCAATGCAAAACATGCAAACTGAGGCATGTGGACCATGGTCAAACTACCCTCTTGAAGGCAGAGTTGAACGATGTACTTGAGGTCATGACGTGGGATTAAGGTTCTCACTAGTCTCAGGAATTCACTGGAGGATCCTTGAAACTTCCCTGTTTCTCCTGGCCTTGACCCGTCCTATGTAACTTCATTTCATCCCATCTATTTTCCCCTTTGTCCATTCTCTGTATTCTGTTTGACATACATGAATCCTTTTTCAATACGTGTTATGAATTGCATTTGATTTGATAAAACATTGTATTTTTATAAAAATAAAATGAAAGAATGGTGAACATTTAAAGTCGTAAGGAACAAGACGCTCCCACTACTCGACCTCGTCTTAGACAATCATCATGAGGACTCAGCCAAGGCACGTGCTTCAAAGCTATGATCGCCATCTTTCATTCTCCTCTGTCCATGAGTTATCCTAAAGGTCGCGGTTTCACAGGACCTACCCAGTTTATGAATTTTACTTTGCACTACTAACCTTTTTCTGCAGGTTATTACAACAGACAGTCATGTCAAGTGTTGACACCTCAAGTTCCTTCCTCGAACCGCCAAAGTTGGCACTCCTCAAAATTCTTTCCTCCATCGCCAAAGTTGGCAATTCTCAAAGTCTTCCCCCAAATCGCCAAAGTTGGCACCGCTCAAAATCTCTTCCTTAATCTGCCAAAGATGGCACTTCTCAAAGTTTTCTCTTCTTCAACCGCCAAAGTTAGCACTCCTCAAAACTCCTTCCTTAGATCGCCAAAGTTAGCATTTTTCAAAATCTCTTCTTAAACCGCCAAAGTTGGCATTTCTCAGAACTCCTTCCCTAAATCGCCAAAGTTGGCACTTCTTGAAGTCTTCTCCTCAACTGCCAAAGCTGACACTTTTTCAAACTCCCTTCCAAGGAATCTCCCTGATACATTCCAACCATCAAGCGTATCCCCTTCCCAAGCCCAAGGATAGTTTCCAGCGAAATTCTTTCCCCCAGTAGAATCACCAAACTCTCCCCAGTAAGCCTACAATTTAGATCATCCCCCTGATAAGAACACTTTTCTAATCAGGCTTAGAAGAACATTCCCCAATGGAACCGTGATCGCCAAAGCTGGCACTTTTCAAGGTTTCTTCCTCCATAGCCCAAACAGGCACCGTTCGAAGTTTCTTTAACCGCCAAAGTTGGCAATCTTCAAAGTCTCCCGCTCAACTCCAAAATCAGCATCTCTCAAATTCTCTTCCCCAATGGAACCGTGATCGCCAAAGCTGGCACTTTTCAAGGTTTCTTCCTCCATAGCCCAAGCAGGCACCATTCGAAATTTCTTTCTCCTTAAACGCCAAAGTTGGCAATCTTTAAAGTCTCCCGCTCAACTCCAAAATCAGCATCTCTCAAATTCTTCTCCCTAGTGGAATCGATCGCCAAAGCTGGCACTTCTCAAGATCTCTGCCCCGATGGACCCTAAATTTTCCATTCTCAATCAGGGACAGTACCCCGAATCACTAAATTCTTCCCCAGTGGAACTACATTTCCCAAACCATCTCAAACTGGGGCATCACCTCAGATCTATTCAGTCAAGAGGGCAATTCCCCAAAGTTCCTTCAAACCATGTCAAACTAGGGCATCTCCCCAAATTTCTTCTGTTCCAGTCAAGGGGGGCAATTCCCCAAGGTTCCTTCAAACCGTGTCAAACTGGGGCATCTCCCCAGATTTCTTCTGTTCCAGTCAAGGGGCAATTCCCCAAGAACCTTCAGTCATGTCAAACCGAGGCATCACCCCAGGTTCATTATCTTTCAGTCAAGGGGCAATTCCCCAAGAACCTTCAGTCATGTCAAACCGGGGCATCACCCCAGGTTCATTCTGTTCCAGTCAAGGGGCAATTCCCCAAGAACCTTCAGTCATGTCAAACTGAGGCATCGCCAAGAGCCTTTAAGTCCAGTGAGTTAATTTGGACGAGACGTCCTGTTAGCTCCTCCAATCTCTGCATTTCCATTCGCCTATTCAGGCACCCTTTAATTTCCGTTCGCCTATTTAGGCATCCTTTACTTTCCATTCGCCTATTCAGGCATGCTTTACCTTTCCGTTCGCCTATTCAGGCACCCTTTACTTTCTGTTCGCCTATTCAGGCACCCTTTACTTTCTGTTCGCCTATTCAGGCATCCTTTACTTTCCATTCGCCTATTCAGGCATGCTTTACCTTTCCGTTCGCCTATTCAGGCACCCTTTACTTTCTGTTCGCCTATTCAGGCACCCTTTACTTTCTGTTCGCCTATTCAGGCACCCTTTACTTTCTGATCGCCTATTCAGGCACACTTTAGTTTCCAGTCGCCTATTTAGGCATCCTTTACTTTCCGCTTGCCTATTCAGGCACCCTTTACTTTCCGCTCGCCTATTCAGGCACCCTTTACTTTCCGTTCGCCTATTCATGCACCCTTTACTTTTCCAGTCGCCAAAGCTGGCACCCATTTACCTTTTCCAGTCGCCGAAGCTGGCACCCATTTACTTTCCGTTCGCCTATTCAGGCACCCTTTACTTTTCCAGTCGCCAAAGCTGGCACCCATTTACCTTTTCCAGTCGCCAAAGCTGGCACCCATTTACCTTTTCCGTTCGCCTATTCAAGCACCCTTTACTTTCCGTTCGCCTATTCAGGCACCCTTTACTTTCCGTCCGCCTATTCAGGCACCCTTTACTTTCTATCCGCCTATTCAGGCACCCTTTACTTTCCGTTTGCCTATTCAGGCACCCTTTACTTTCCGTCCGCCTATTCAGGCACCCTTTACTTTCCAGTCGTCTATACAGGCACCCGTTATTTTCCAATCTACCGGGGGTCAATCCCGATCTTCTCACTGAAAGAATTTTTCCCGGTCCATTCAGAACTCAAAAAAAAAAAACAAAAAAAAACAAAACAAAAAAAACAAAAAAACAAAAAAAATAAAAAAAATAAAAAAAACAAAAAAAGGGGAGAGAAAGGAAAAAGAGAGAGACAAATGTGAAAAAAGGTTACAACAACTCGAACGCCATACCTATCGAGAGGTCCCACTTGGTCCCTACATCGGTGTTCATATCTTTACTTCCATTTCACTTCAAAAACACGGAAAGCTTCGTGTTTCTCTTGTAAAAAAGAAGTAAAGGGGGGCATCTGTGAACACCTCTTTCGGTCTGACCCAAATGGAAAGAATTCTGAGAGGACTGGACTTCATTTCCGAATGATCTGCTGAGAAGAATGACTCAGATTGAAGCATTTTCGAGTAAAATATAGCCATGTTGGAGATGAATCCGAATAGAATGGCTCAAAAATGATCAAATCCGAACAGGATGACTTAGATTGAAGCATTTCTGAGTGAAATATTGCCCTTTTGGGATAAATCCGAGTGAAATGACTTAAGGAATGATCAAATCCGAGTAAAATGACTCAGAATGGATCAAATCCGAGTGGAATATGCTCCTGTTGGGGAATCCGAATGGAATGACTCAAAAAATGATCAAATCTGAGTCATAATGAAGCATTTCCGAGTAGGAATAGGCTCCTGTTGGGGAATTCGAGCGGAATGACACAAAAATTATCAAATCCGAGTAGAATTACTCAAAATAAGTCATTTCCGAGTAGAATACTATTGCTGACTGAAGTAAATCCGAGTGGGAGCTTTCTGAATGCAAGTAATCTGAATGAAGAAATGCTGATTAAAGTGAATCTGATTGAGGAATGTGTTTTTCTGGGCGAAACTGAGTCCGAGTGAACATATCCGAGGGGCGAACGTTGATTGAAAGCCCTTTGGTTGAAGTGTAAAGGCTGATTCCGAGTGAAAATACCAAGTTTCCAAGTTCTGAGTGGAAAGAGAGCCAGTTCCGAGTGAAAACAAAGTTTGAGGACCTGTTATTGAATGAAGCTCTCATGACTGAAGTAAAAAGACCGACTCTGAGTGTAACTGAGTGGTTAGATTCAGACTGAAGGAAAATCCGACTCCCAAGGTCAGTTCCGAGTAAAACCTTCAAGCAGTGAAGTTTTGAGTCACTTTTGAAGACATTCCGAGTGAACATTCCAAGCAAAGACAAGATCCGAGTAGCACACCTCCGATTGAAGTGATTCCGAGTGAATGCTTCAAACAGAAATAAGATCTGAACCAAATACTTCCGATCGAGAGAATTCTGAGTGAAACACTGATTCAGTCAGTCAGTTCTGACTCGCCATATTCAGTCGGTTCTGATTCACCAGACTCAGTCAGCTCCAAGTGAAACACTGATTCAATCATTTCTGAGTCACCTTTTAATTGGTTTCTGAGTGAAACACTGTTCAATCAGTTCTGAGTAAAGCTTCCATCAGCTTCCGAGTGAAACCATTGTGAAAAGGATTCCCGAGCAAATGTATCCGAGTGAATTGATGTGTGAGCACATCCGAGTGAGATGATGCATAATTGAAACAAATCTGAGTAAAGACTAAGCTTGATGAATGAGTCTGAGCTATATATCCGAGCAAGATTTTTCCGAGTAAATCAAATCATGAGCTTCCGAGGGAAATTAATCATTCAATCAAACGGGACTTTCAGACATTCCTGACTAAATTAATCAAAAAGGCCGATTGAATCATGTACACGAATACCGAGCCATTTCAGTCAGCACCGAGTGAGCCATCATTTTACCCATTTCTGAGCCCCTTTCCACTCGATTTCCGAGTGACTTTCCCCCATTTCCGAATGACTTTCACAAAAGTCACATTTCACCCATTTTCGAGTCATCCTTGAACCATTTCAGTCAGCACCGAGTGAGCCATCCTTTTACCCAATTCCGAGTCACATTTCACATAATTTTCGAGCCATTCCATTAACCATTCCTGAGCCATCTTGTCACCCAATTTCCAGGCCACTTTTAACCCATTCCCGAGCCAATTTTCAGTCGGAACCGAGTGACACTTCAGTCAGTCAGCCCTCTTCAAACCAATTCCGTGTCATCCCTCCTCAAACAAATTCCGAGCCCCCATTTTCACCAATTCTGAGACACTTTTCGCCAATTCCGAGTGACATTTTTCAATCAGCACCGAGTCCTCTTCAATCAGTTTTGTGTCAATTTTCACTCGGTCTGATTGATTGTTCCAATCAGAATTTCCTTGTTTGTCCCCTCAATCCAATTGCACACTTTTTCACTCAGATTCTCCTCACAGCGACCCAATACCGAGCAAAACTTCCACTCGGCCTTCCATAGGAGAGCTCCTCCCAGAAGAATTCTCACTCGGAAAGGACTATTTTTCACTCGGAATTCACTCGAACTGAGGACGAATGCTGACTGAGAGGCTAATCCGAGTCATCCTCTCTCGGATTTCCACCAAGCTCCCCCTGTTCGTCCGTGCTGACTTGGATTCCACCACCCAAGTGGATCCAGGAATCCTGGAGGTGGCTGGCAGACAGGGGGTGGAAGTAGAGGAATTAAAAATTCCCACCAGCCGTTGTCCCCCACTACCAGGCCTGAGTGGAAGCCTGAGCTGGCCTTCCACTTGGAAAAGTCTATAAATAGACAAACGTTGAAGCTTTGAAGGGGCGAAGGCATTGATTAAGAGAAAACTCTGCCTAAATTCACCCTCACTCTCTCTCCCCCTCACACCAGCTTCTTTCCCTCTCTTCACCAGCAACTGTCCTCCTACCTGCCAACTCCCTTCAAACACTCACACGGCCCAGCACCCTCACCATACCTTCTCTTCTTTCCTCTCTCCATCGTCCCACTGTCATCTCTCCTCCACCAATACAAAAAAAAACTCCTTCCTCTCAACCAATACCGTCCCAAATCCTCTCTCCTCACCAACACCACTCGGTACAGCCCCTCTCCTCACCAGCACCCTTCACACCTCACTGTTCAGCATCCTGAGACCAGCTCTCTTGCTCCATCACTCGGTTTCTCAAACTTTCACCCGGTATTCTACTATTTTCACTCGGTTTTCCCATTTTCACTCGGTTTTTCCCATTTTCACTTGGTTTTTCCATTTTTCACTCGGTTTTTCCATTTTTCACTCGGTTTTTTCCATTTTTTCACTCGGTTTTCTCTTCTCCCACTCAGTTTTCGCTCATTTTTCCCTCTCCTCTTCGAACCTACTGTTCCCCTTTCTCTCTTGTAGCTTCTACTACTTTCCCTCTTTTGCTTCGTAATAAAAATAATAAAAGGAAATGGATGTTTCATGGGTTTTCTTTCAAATCTAAATAAAATCAAAAAAAGAAACAAATCATTTTTAGTCAGTGTCGTACGGAAAATACTTCCGTCTACACAACCTCTATAAGATCCGTACACATACAAAGAACTTCGTCTTGTATGGGTTCATCACTAAGATGATACCTACCAACATTTCCCTAATCTTTCCCTAAAAAAAACATCTAAAGAACTACGTGACCCTAATTTCTCGAAAGCTCGAGAATACGTAGGAGCAGGAAATAGTTCCTGTCGGGCCTATCTTCCTTTATTTAATTTTTAGAGTTTCCATTTTTGTCTTGCTATCAAAAGAAGGAGCGAGATTAATTTGGACGAGACGTCCTATTAATCTCATATTTTTTAAATATCTCTTTAAAAAAAAAGGAGCGAGGTTAATTTAGACGAGACGTCTTGTTAATCTCATATTTTTGTATTATTTCTTTAAAAGAAGGAGCGAGGTTAATTTGGACGAGACGTCCTGTTAATCTTATATCTTTTTTAATATTTTTTTAAAAAGAAGGCGGAGCGAGATTAATTTGGACGAGACGTCCTGTTGATCTCATGTAAATATTCTATGTTTATTTTTTTGTTTATTTTTGTATATTTTGTCATCTTGTATATTTTCTTTTCATGAAGAAGTTAAAATAATTAATGGATTAATTATAATGCGCGCTATCAAATTAAGGTAACCGTTTTTATAACGGACAGTTGTGAGGTGCTAATACCTTCCTCACCTGTAATCAGACTCCCGAATCATGGAATTTCGTTTTTATAACCAGTGCTTTAACGAAAGGTTTTTTCCAGTATTTTATCCTAAAAAATATTGGTGGCGACTCCCTGTTTATTTTTAAAATCGTTTTGAGGGTCGGCCGCGCCGCCGCGATCCCGGTCGCGACACTTCACAAGGCAGAGAATTGTTGAAAGAAATTTTTGGCAGTCCCTTCACAAGGCCTTTTCTGTGAAGTTTTAAGATATACTTTAAACTTATATGCCTAAGCTTTTTATGTCAGATCCATATCTCTTATGAGTTTAAAAACAAACATGTTACATTTTGATCATTCAATTTATTCAAGTCAACCTTGTATAGGTTGTGATGTCTGTTTGTAATGAAGAGTGTGGATCCATCATGCTTGATGATAGTATACTTTCTTTGTCAAAAGAGACCTTGTATCCACTTTCACAAAATTGACTAATGCTCAGTAGGTTATGTCTTAGACCTTCAACTAAATAAACATTTTTAATGACAGGTGAGGAAATTTTACCTACACTACCAGACCTTGTGATTCTACTAGTCTGGTTACCTCCAAAGGTAACTGTTCCACCTTTAAACTGCTTCACGTTTAAACTGATCCAGGTCTAGGAACATAAATCTTCTTCTTTTCATATGATGTGAGCATCCACTGTCCAGATACCAGTGCAGAGGCTTTGTCCTTGTCTTTATTAATCTGCAATTGGAATAAGTAATGATTTTGGTACCTAAATCTTCTTGGGTCATACATGGTTAGCAACTTTTCCATTTCTTTTCTTTCTTTTCTTGCAATCATTTATTACATGACCATGTCTTTTATGACACCTTTGATTAACTAGGACAAATTCCCACACTGGAACGTCCTACTTAATTAAGGAGCCACAAGTTATTGAGAAAAATAAGGTTTTTTTGTTCAGTGATTATCAGCACATAGTTCAAAATAAACATTATAATAATACAAATCAATTCTTCATAGCAGTAGTGTACTCAAAAGATACGAGGCTCGTAGTCTCTTAATAAAACAACTATAATAATAACATAATAGAAAACTATTGCTAAACATCAAGACCTACAACAGTCTTGACATCGGAAGAGAAATATGGGTACTCTACATACAAGGCTTGATGTCTACTATTACAGGTAGTCCAGATCCTGTCCACGCTCGTCTTGTCCTTCGGCTTATGACCAAAAATGAGGAAAACATAAATACAACACAAGAGGGGTGAATATAAGCTCTCAATCCACATGACTTACATCCAAGAGTAGTCATAAATATTATACAAACATAAATGTATTAGACAGATAAAAAGAATCTAAACAATATTTACCAATGCAACCACACAGTAATCTAGAACATGCACAGATAATACACACCAACAAAGTTAGGCACACAACTATGGTATGCTATGCATGTGTTAGGTTCATTATAATTTATCTCGATTAAATACAAGTATGAAATAGGGCCTAACTATTATTCATCACCTCACATATCAATATCCATATGCACAACAATCCCACCTTATCCCCATGCCCAACCAGAGTGACCAAACCTCTCATTGTTCTGGTTTTCACAAATAGGTAAGGACACGTAGCTATATCATCACAATGGCCAATCACATCTCTGCAGAATGAGTACTCCATGGTCCCAGTAATCTTCGCTCTTTAGGCGAAGTATATTAGAGTTGCCATGGACTATCCAGTCTTAGGCGCGACTCTGAACCATTGGTCGCCTGCTCCAATATACTTCTGAGACCTCCTATAGGGTTGAAACACCGAGGTTCCCTAGTGTACCCATCATTGTATGCTCTAAGGGATCACTTTATCATCCCTCCTCATACTCCATATGCAATATGTAATCTATTTATTTCATTATAAGAGTGCCCGAGTACTAGACAGAACCTCACTTCTCAATCTCCTTCTCCTTAAAGCGTTCAAAACCAATCCTTATGGATCGCTTTAGCCAAAGAAATTTACGTGCCAAAGCCCATGTGCCACCTAACAATCTTTCTTTAGGAGCACTAAGGCTAGGACATAAAATGATCCTAAAAAATTTCCATGATTTTAAGCGTCTAGTTATTTCTAAGTTCTTTTCAAAGGACTAGTGTAAAATATTCATTTAATAAAGATATAAAGTAAATCTCTAACTTCTTTTATTTTTACTTTAAAAATAAGTTTCTACATTGAAAATTTCATACTCTCCTTAAAGGAACTATACATAAAATATTTAGTATTCCTGACGATGTTTTGGGCCATTTAACAGTATCGTCCCGTCGTATTGATTTATGATGAAACTTACTATATTGACCTTTAATTTAAAAAGTAGTAAAAATCTTTAATCAAATTGTTTTATTTTATCTAATAATAACAAAAGTAACCTTTAAACTTATTTAAAGAAAATGACCATCTTCAAAACAATAAAAGCCATCAAATTGTTTTAACCGTTTTCACTTTCCATTCGCGTCTATACTCAGAGCTCGTCTTTAATTCTTTTTCACATATATCATTTGTTAGGGAATCATATTAGGGTCAGGCAGCGGAAAACACAAAGGATTCCCAAGAATGAATTGCAAACACGTATGTCTCAAAGCATTATGCTAAATTAAAATTTTAATTAGGGTTTACCTCTTGTAGACGCAGAACAAGATCCTCGATCGAAGCAATTGTAGCTTCGCCCCTAGGAGTCCACACGAGCACTCCCACCAGAAAACTAACGATCCAAATGCTAGTACGGAATTTTTAGTGTAATCTAATTTCTGAGCCCTAGCCTATGAGCATCTCATGCTCTATATATAGGCTTAGGTCTTGACCTGAGCTCTCATTAAACATTGGGCTCCTAACTCATTCTAAATGAGTTAGGCCCAAATAGTTTTATTTTTAGTCCAACTAAAATAAAACTATCCTCTGGTGGGCTTACTCTATGTGTGTGACCCTATAGGTAAAATATTCGGTTATATTAATAATAAACTATTTTATTATTAATATAAAATAAGAGCGGTATCTAGCAATACATCATTATGTCCGAATATTATTTATCATCGACATGACCTATAAGTGATAATTATTTTATATATCTATTCCTTTTGTCACGATATCTAATTGGGCCCAAGGCATGGTCGTCGTCATCCTTGTATGGCCCAATTCATTTTACTTGATACCAGAGTAGACTTTATAGAATAAATATCTAATATTTATTCGTCCTAGCATGGCCATGCATTTCATTAGTCTCACTCCATCAAGTGGCCCATAGATATCACTCCTGTCACATAGGAGAGACAAATTCCATCTACATCACTCACATCCCTTTGCATAATTTATCTATTGCCTAATCACAATCTTTATGGTCATCTTATTACAGATAACGTTTGATTGTATTAAAACATTAAACTCCTTATGTAGGAATTGTAGTGACTTCAGGTCGAAGGACTACATACCATTATCACATTGAGAACCATTTATGACACTCATGTAACGATCCATATAACGTTCTCATGGTGGGTCTGTCCAGTACAACATTACTCTTAATGTGTACCCGTGTAAAGACTTGATATCATATATCCATGATTTGTGAGATCAAATCATCAGTACATTCACACACTAATCTTAATGTATTTACATGTCCCCATATAAATACTTGATTAGGGACGTTTTAGGAATAATTCTCATATGACCTATTATTCCAGGATAAATAGCATTTGTCTAAAACTGAAAATACTAATTTTATTAATAAGTTAAGATTGATACATTAATAGCTCGTAGTGCATACACCAACAATCTCCCACTTGCACTAGAGCCAATCAGACATTTGCCTAATGCCTAATGATCTAGTGTGTCCCTCATGCTTTTGATGTGCAAGAGGTTTGGTGAGTGGGTCGGCAATGTTCTCATCAGTGTGCACTTTACATATCTTAACATCTCCTCGTTCAAGTATTTCTCAGATAAGATGATAACGCCTAAGTATATGCTTGGATCGCTGATGTGACCTAGGTTCCTTGGCTTGTGCAATTGCTCCACTATTGTCACAGTAGAGACTTATAGGGTCCACAATGCTAGGAACTACCTCAAGTTCTGTTATGAACTTCTTGATCCATACTGCCTCTTTTGCAGCATTTGAGGCAGCAATATACTCAGATTCTGTAGTAGAATCAGCAACTGTCTCTTGCTTTGAACTTTTCCAGCTTACAGCGCCACCATTTAAACAAAACACATACCCTGATTGCGATCTTGAGTCATCCTTATCAGTTTGGAAGCTAGCATCAGTGTAACCCTTTACAATGAGCTCTTCTTCCCCTCCATATATCAAGAATGAATCTTTAGTTTTTCTCAAGTACTTTAGGATATTCTTGACAGTAGTCCAGTGACTTTCACCGGGATCAGACTGGTATCTGCTCGTCATGCTTAAAGTATACGAGACATCTGGTCGGGTACATATCATGGCATACATGATTGATCCAATAGCAAATGCATATGGAATCTTATTCATCCGTTCTCTCTCTTCTTTAGTGGAAGGAGATTGAGCCTTTGATAGGCTTATGCTATGAGCCATAGGCAAAGTTCCCTTTTTGGAATTTTGCATGTTAAACCTTTTTAACACTTTGTCTATGTATGTATTCTGACTTAGGTCGAAAAGTTTTCTTGATCTATCTCTATAGATCTTAATTCCCAACACATAGGTTGCTTCACCTAAGTCCTTCATAGAAAAACAGCTTCCCAACCAAGTCTTCACAGACTGAAGGGTAGGAATGTCATTTCCAATGAGTAGTATGTCATCAACATACAGGACCAGAAAAACAATTGTGCAGTCACTAACCTTCTTGTAGACACAAGGTTCATCCTCATTTTTAGTAAAGCCAAATTGTTTAACGGCTTCATCAAAACGAAGATTCCAGCTTCTGGAAGCTTGCTTAAGTCCATATATGGAACGTTTTAGTCTGCACACCTTCCTGGATGCTTCAGGCTTAACAAAGCCTTCGGGTTGTGTCATGTACACTTCCTCAAGAAGATTTCCATTAAGGAAAGCAGTCTTGACATCCATTTGCCATATCTCATAATCATGGTATGCAGCAATAGCAAGCAGAATCCGAACAGACTTTAGCATAGCGACTGGAGAAAAGGTTTCATCATAGTCTATACCATGAATTTGCTTGAAACCTTTCGCTACCAATCTTGCCTTATAGGTACTTATATTTCCATCTATGTCAGTTTTCTTTTTGAAAACCCACTTACATCCTATAGGTTTTACCCCTTCGGGTGCATCAACCAAAGACCAAACTTGATTAGTGTACATGGAGTCCATTTCAGATTCCATGGCTTCAAGCCATTTCTCAGATTCTGGACTTGCAATGGCCTCTTCATAAGATGTTGGCTCATTTTGATCCATTAGCAACACATCTCCTTCCTGAGTTACAAGAAATCCATATCTTTCAGGTTGTTGACGTATTCTACCTGATCTACGCAAGTCTTGTTCTACTGGAGTTGGAGTTATCACAATATTTTGTGGTTCCGGCTCCATTTCCACCATTGGCTCTTCAATGCCTTGTAGGTCTTGAACTTTTTCAAGTTCTACTTTCCTCCCACTGATTCTTTTAGAGATGAATTCCCTTTCTAAGAATACAGTATTTCGAGCGACAAACACTTCGCCCTCGGTAGGATTGTAGAAGTAATAACCCTTAGTTTCCTTTGGGTATCCCACAAAAAGACATTTATCTGATTTGGGTCCAAGTTTGTCAGAAATCTGACGCTTTACATAAGCTTCACAGCCCCAAATCTTAAGAAAAGACATACTGGGTCGTTTCCCAGTCCATATCTCATATGGTGTCTTTATGACAGCCTTAGATGGAACACGGTTAAGTGTGAAAGCTGCTGTCATCAAAGCATGTCCCCAGAAGGAGTTAGGGAGGTCAGTTTGACTCATCATTGATCGAACCATGTCTAACAAGGTTCTATTTCTCCGCTCAGAAACACCATTCCATTGTGGTGTTCCAGGAGGAGTGAGTTGAGAGACAATCCCACATTCTTTAAGATATTCATCAAACTCCAGGCTTAAGTATTCACCACCTCGATCAGATCGAAGTACTTTAATTTTCTTGCCAAGTTGGTTCTCTACTTCATGTTTGAATTCTTTGAACTTTTCAAAGGATTCTGATTTATGCTTCATTAGAAACACAAATCTATATCTACTGAAATCATCAGTAAAAGTGATAAAGTAGCTAAAACCTCCCCTAGCCATTGTCCCTATTGGCCCACATACATCACTATGTATCAAGCTTAGAAGATCACTCGCCCTTTCACCCATTCCAGTAAATGGGGTCTTAGTCATCTTCCCTAATAAACAAGACTCGCATGTATCTATTGATTCAAAATCAAAAGAGTCTAAATATCCATCTTTATGGAGTTTAGAAATACGTTTCTCATTTATATGTCCTAGGCGACAATGCCAAAGATAAGTTGGGTTTAAATCATTTGGTTTAACCCTTTTAGTATTAACGTTATAGATAGGGGTTTCGAGATCAAGAACATAAAGTCCATTACTCAAATTTTCATAGCAATAAAACATGTCATTCAAATAAACAGAACAACTATTATTCTTTATTATGAAGGAAAACCCTTTCCTATCTAGACAAGAAACAGAAATAATGTTTCTTCTTATTGCCGGAACATAAAAACAATTTTCTAGTTCAAGAACAAGCCCTGAGGGCAAGGATAAAAAATAAGTCCCTACAGCTAATGCAGCAACTCTTGCTCCATTTCCAACGCGTAGGTCCACCTCGCCCTTCATCAACTGCCTACTCCTTTTTAGATCCTGCACATTAAGACAAATGTGAGATCCACATCCAGTATCTAATACCCATGATGTTGAAGTTGACAAGTTAATTTCTATAACAAAAATACCTGAAGTGGAAGTCTCACTTCCCTTCTTCTTAAGCTCTTCCAGGTACTTTGGACAGTTTCTCTTCCAGTGTCCCTTCTGTCCACAATGGTGACAATTTCCTTCCTTAGCCACCCCACCCACAGGTTTTAAGGCTGATGTACTTGGCTTATCCTTGCCTTTCCAAATTGTCTTGCCTTTTCCCATAACAGCCTTTCCCTTGCCTTTATACATGCCCTTTCCTTTACCTTTGCCAGAATTGACCATCAGTATGGCCTTGCCCTTTCCTTTAGAAATATTGGGCTCAGCAGTCCTCAACATATTGAGTAGCTCTGGCAATGTTTTATCCAATGCATTCATGTTATAATTCATGATGACTGGCTTAAAACTGTCAGGTAATGACTTCAAAATGAGATCAGTAGCTAACTTTTGAGGGAAGGGGAATCCTAGCCTAGCTAGATTCTCTAGGTACCCAATCATTTTGAGCACATGAGGTCCTACAGAACCTCCCTCCTCAAGTCTGCAGCTAAATAGGGCTGAAGAAACTTCATATCTTTCTTGGTCAGCTTGACCTTGATATAGTTTCCTTAGGTTTTCGATCATATCGAAAGCCTCCATATGCTCATGTTGCTTCTGAAGCTCAGGAGACATGGTTGCCAGCATAAGGCATTGGACATCTAAAGCGTCATCCTGATGCTTCTTATAAGCATCCTTGTCAGCTTTAGAGGCATTGTTCGCGGGTGGTTTCGGAATCGGATTTTCCAGGACATACTGCTTTTTCTCTTGTTTGAGGACAATCCTTAAATTCCTATACCAGTCCAGAAAGTTGGGTCCAGACAATTTTTCTTTGTCTAGGATCGATCGCAATGAAAGGTTTGAAGGCGTGTTTGATGTCATGGTTATCTAAAACAGAAAGATATGTAGTAAGTATCAATTAAAAACATATTTAATTTTTGGTCTTAAAATTAAACACGTCTCCCACTATTTTGATTCAAAATAAAATTACCCTCTACGAATCAGAAAATCCCGTTGGAAGATTTTCTAGTGGGCAAAGATCCATATTTGGCCTAATGTTAAGTCAGCTTTGGCTGATCACTTAACATTTGGTTATTTAGGTAGGAAACTCCTTTCCAATTGTATCTTATATAACTCTTAGACATTGGGTTAGGTAACCATTACCGATCATTCATCTTATGAAAGTTTAGCCCAATGTATACGCCTCTAAGTTTATTCAATCCAATTGATAACTTAGTAAGTTAAAACCCAATAAAACATTTTGGATATTATAATTATCCTATCGCGTCTTACTAATATAAATGATAGTATCCTGCTTTGGCAGACCCACTATTCATTGACATTAGTATTGACGAGTGTACTTATTGGAAGGCGTTTGTAACTTATTATTTTGAGGGATTTTAATTTATTTTAAATTACCGTCTTTGTTAAACGCTTTAACGCAATAAAATTATCCCCAAAGCATGCAAACGGAATTGTGAGATGGTTATGGTCTTCCTAGAAGAATAAATAAATAAACCTAAAGGAACTATATGCCAAGGCTTCATGAAGTCCTACTTCTTGAACCCACCATCCTCTTGGAGTCACCACTCCTTGGTTCCTTTCAAAGACAAAAGCGCTTAGAGTCACCACTCTAGTTTTCTTCTAGATCTCTACTTTGTTGCCTCGATCAAGATTACAAGATTTTTAAAGAAACTCGCTTTACATACGAGTGAAGGGTTGAGAAAAGAAATACAACAGAATGAAGAGAGGCACAGCACGCAGGCTGTATTTAAATAAAATAACTAAGACCATAACCATTCACCATGCAACGTGTTAATTAATTAATTATAACCCATTTGAAAGAATTTAAAAAAAGAATAAATAAATTTTTAAACGGGCCATTAAACACGTGGGTCGGTAATAAGGCGCTATGCAGAGAATGTACGGGGGTCCCGCTTTAAACTGCTTCATATGATGTGAGCATAAATCTTCTTCCTTTCATATGATGTGAGCATCCACTGTCCAGATACCAGTGCAGAGGCTTTGTCCTTGTCTTTATTAATCTGCAATTGGAATAAGTAATGATTTTGGTACCTAAATCTTCTTGGGTCATACATGGTTAGCAACTTTTCCATTTCTTTTCTTTCTTTTCTTGCAATCATTTATTACATGACCATGTCTTTTATGACACCTTTGATTAACTAGGACAAATTCCCACACTGGAACGTCCTACTTAATTAAGGAGCCACAAGTTATTGAGAAAAATAAGGTTTTTTGTTCAGTGATTATTAGCACATAGTTCAAAATAAACATTATAATAATACAAATCAATTCTTCAAAGATACGAGGCTCGTAGTCTCTTAATAAAACAACTATAATAATAACATAATAGAAAACTATTGCAAAACATCAAGACCTACAACAGTCTTGACATCAGAAGAGAAATATGGGTACTCTACATACAAGGCTTGATGTCTACTATTACAGGTAGTCCAGATCCTGTCCACGCTCGTCTTGTCCTTTGGCTTATGATCAAAAATGAGGAAAACATAAATACAACACAAGAGGGGTGAATATAAGCTCTCAACCCACATGACTTACATCCAAGAGTAGTCATAAATATTATACAAACATAAATGTATTAGACAGATACAAAGAATCTAAACAATATTTACCAATGCAACCACACAGTAATCTAGAACATGCACAGATAATACACACCAACAAAGTTAGTCACACAACTATGGTATGCTATGCATGTGTTAGGTTCATTATAATTTATCTCGATTAAATACAAGTATGAAATAGGGCCTAACTCTTATTCATCACCTCACATATCAATATCCATATGCACAACAATCCTACCTTATCCCTATGCCCAACTAGAGCGACCAAACCTCTCATTGTTCTGGTTTTCACAAATAGGTAAGGACACGTAGCTATATCATCACAATGGCCAATCACATCTCTGCAGAACGAGTACTCCATGGTCCCAGTAATCTTCGCTCTTTAGGCAAAGTATATTAGAGTTGCCATGGACTATCCACTCTTAGGCGCGACTCTGAACCATTGGTCGCCTGCTCCAATATACTTCTGAGACCTCCTATAGGGTTGAAACACCGAGGTTCCCTAGTCTTAGGCGCGACTCTGAACCATTGGTCGCCTGCTCTAAGGGATCACTTTATCATCCCTCCTCATACTCCATATGCAATATGTAATCTATTTATTTCATTATAAGAGTGCCCGAGAACTAGACAGAACCTCACTTTTCAATCTCCTTCTCCTTAAAGCGTTCAAAACCAATCCTTATGGATCGCTTTAGCCAAAGAAATTTACGTGCCAAAGCCCATGTGCCACCTAACAATCTTTCTTTAGGAGCACTAAGGCTAGGACATAAAATGATCCTAAAAAATTTCCAAGATTTTAAGCGTCTAGTTATTTCTAAGTTCTTTTCAAAGGACTAGTGTAAAATATTCATTTAATAAAGATATAAAGTAAATCTCTAACTTCTTTTATTTTTACTTTAAAAATAAGTTTCTACATTGAAAATTTCATACTCTCCTTAAAGGAATTATACATAAAATATTTAGTATTCCTGACGATGTTTTGGTCCATTTAACAGTATCGTCCCGTCGTATTGATTTATGATGAAACTTACTATATTGACCTTTAATTTAAAAAGTAGTAAAAATCTTTAATCAAATTGTTTTATTTTATCTAATAATAACAAAAGTAACCTTTAAACTTATTTAAAGAAAATGACCATCTTCAAAACAATAAAAGCCATCAAATTGTTTTAACCGTTTTCACTTTCCATTCGCGTCTATACTCAGAGCTCGTCTTTAATTCTTTTTCACATATATTATTTGTTAGGGAATCCTATTAGGGTCAGGCAGCGGAAAACACAAAGGATTCCCAAGAATGAATTGCAAACACGTATGTCTCAAAGCATTATGCTAAATTAAAATTTTAATTAGGGTTTACCTCTTGTAGACGCAGAACAAGATCCTCGATCGAAGCAATTGTAGCTTCCCCCTTAGGAGTCCACACGAGCACTCCCACCAGAAAACTAACGATCCGAATGCTAGTACGGAATTTTTAGTGTAATCTAATTTCTGAGCCCTAGCCTATGAGCATCTCATGCTCTATATATAGGCTTAGGTCTTGACCTGAGCTCTCATTAAACATTGGGCTCCTGACTCATTCTAAATGAGTTAGGCCCAAATAGTTTTATTTTCAGTCCAACTAAAATAAAACTATCCTCTGGTGGGCTTACTCTATGTGTGTGACCCTATAGGTAAAATATTCGGTTATATTAATAATAAACTCTTTTATTATTAATATAAAATAAGAGCGATATCTAGCAATACATCATTATGTCTGAATATTATTTATCATCGACATGACCTATAAGTTATAATTATTTTATATATCTATTCCTTTTGTCACGATATGTAATTGGGCCCAAGGCATGGTCGTCGTCATCCTTGTATGGCCCAATTCATTTTACTTGATACCAGAGTAGACTTTATAGAATAAATATCTAATATTTATTCGTCCTAGCATGGCCATGCATTTCATAAGTCTCACTCCATCAAGTGGCCCAGAGATGTCACTCCTGTCACATAGGAGAGACAAATTCCATCTACATCACTCACATGCCTCTGCATAATTTATCTATTTCCTAATCACAATCTTTATGGTCATCTTATTACAGATAACGTTTGATTGTATTAAAACAATAAACTCCTTATGTAGGAATCGTAGTGACTTCAGGTCGAAAGACTACATACCATTATCACATTGAGAACCGTTTATGACACTCATGTAACGATCCATGCAACGTTCTCATGGTGGGTCTGTCCAGTACAACATTAATCTTAATGTGTACCCGTGTAAAGACTTGATATCATATATCCATGATTTGTGAGATCAAATCATCAGTACATTCACACACTAATCTTAATGTATTTACATGTCCCCATGTAAATACTTGATTAGGGACGTTTTAGGAATAATTATCATATGACCTATTATTCCAGGATAAATAGGATTTGTCTAAAACTGAAAATACTAATTTTATTAATAAGTTAAGATTGATACATTAATAGCTCGTAGTGCATACACCAATAGTCTCCCACTTGCACTAGAGCCAATCAGACATTTGCCTAATGCCTAATGATCTAGTGTGTCCCTCATGCTTTTGATGTGCAAGAGGTTTGGTGAGTGGGTCGGCAATGTTCTCATCAGTGTGCACTTTACATATCTTAACATCTCCTCGTTCAAGTATTTCTCGGATGAGATGATAACGCCTAAGTATATGCTTGGATCGCTGATGTGACCTAGGTTCCTTGGCTTGTGCAATTGCTCCACTATTGTAACAGTAGAGACTTATAGGGTCCACAATGCTAGGAACTACCTCAAGTTCTGTTATGAACTTCTTGATCCATACTGCCTCTTTTGCAGCATTTGAGGCAGCAATATACTCAGATTCTGTAGTAGAATCAGCAACTGTCTCTTGCTTCGAACTTTTCCAGCTTACAGCGCCACCATTTAAACAAAACACATACCCTGATTGCGATCTTAAGTCATCCTTATCAGTTTGGAAGCTAGCATCAGTGTAACCCTTTACAATGAGCTCTTCTTCCCCTCCATATATCAAGAATGAATCTTTAGTTTTTCTCAAGTACTTTAGGATATTCTTGACAGTAGTCCAGTGACTTTCACCGGGATCAGACTGGTATCTTCTCGTCATGCTTAAAGCATACGAGACATCTGGTCGGGTATATATCATGGCATACATGATTGATCCAATAGCAGATGCATATGGAATCTTATTCATCTGTTCTCTCTCTTCTTTAGTGGAAGGAGATTGAGCCTTTGATAGGCTTATGCCATGAGCCATAGGCAAAGTTCCCTTTTTGGAATCTTGTATGTTAAACCTTTTTAACACTTTGTCTATGTATGTATTCTGACTTAGGCCGAGAAGTTTTCTTGATCTATCTCTATAGATCTTAATTCCCAACACATAGGTTGCTTTACCTAAGTCCTTCGTAGAAAAACAGCTTTCCAACCAAGTCTTCACAAACTGAAGGGTAGGAATGTCATTTCCAATGAGTAGTATGTCATCAACATACAGGACCAGAAAAACAATTGTGCAGTCACTAACCTTCTTGTAGACACAAGGTTCATCCTCATTTTTAGTAAAGAGAAAAAGAGAGAAAGTAATGAAGAAAAGAAAAGAAAATAGAATGAAGCTGATGGTAGTTGATGGGAAGAGATGATTGATTTGCTGATGGGTTGCTGCTGCTTTTATAGGCAAATGGATGGATGTTTCCAGCTATGAAAACATGTTCAAATTGCAAGTGGAAGAAACTTTCGGTGCATGTGAGTTCCAAATGTGCCAACTTGTTTCCAATTTGCATATTTTAATATTTCCAATAATTCGGTGCTTGGATTTTAGTGATGATTGGTGCAGAATGATGAAATTCCGAGTGGAAAAATGTTATTTTCCCACAAATCCGAGTGAAAGCTTGCTGGAGGGTGGTTTGCTGAGTGCTGGACGGTGTGGGTGCAAACTGGACAGCGTGGAGAGGAGTTGCTGTTAGATGGAGATCTATACGGTGTGGAGAGGAAAGTGTTGAGTGGGTTGCTGGGCGGTGTGGAGAGTATTGCTGGACGGTGTTGGTTGGAGAGAAGAGTCTGGGCGGTTCTGTGTTGAGTGGGTTGCTGGATGGTGTGGAGAGTATTGCTGGACGGTGTTATGGATGGAAAGGAGAAGAAAGTCGGTTTTGAAAGGAGAGGGGACGGTGTTATGGCTTGAGGGACAGTGGAGTTGCTTTGTGAAGAATTGGGTCGGTTTTCACCTTCTCTCTAGAATCCGAGTGGAAAACAGGCCTTTTGTGCAAAAGACCAAGTGAAAAGATGACTTTGGACACAAATCCGAGTGAAAGCCAGTCAGTGTTGTTGGGGGGTCGGTGTTTGGAGGAGAACCGGTCGGTAATGAAGCTGGATGAAAGGACGAGTAAAGAGTGACTGAAGAACAACTTCTGATTGAGCCATTCAGTCGGAATTGACTACAGAAGGACTCGAAACCGACTGAAACCATTCACTCGGCTCAGGTTCATGGAGTTCATTCGGAACTGATTGAAGACTCACTCAGGATCAGAATTTATTCAATCGGTTCCCAACCATTTTCACTCGGCTATCTCTGAATTTGAACCACTCGGTTAAAACTTTGCTCGGAAATATAGCCCAACTCACTCGGAAGTCTTCCTTGGAGACATCTCACTCGGGCTTAGTGTAAAACTTGAGAGTCTGCCTAAGTGTGATTCATTCCCAGTCGGATCTTTCATTGCTTGATAAGACTTCTACTCAGAAATGTCTTGTTCCGCTTGAGAATGCTTTCTTCTCTGAATGGAACCACTCGGATTCCTCCTTATTCAGCACTTATTCATTCAGTGGCTTCTTTCTGCTCGGAATCCATTCACTCGGAACAACTTTTTACTCGGATTAGTTGCAAATCAGAAAGCTCCCACTCGGATTCACTTCAATCAGCAAGCCTTTCACTCGGAGAATAGCTTTGGACAGCATCTATTCAACGTCAGTCCCCTTTTTCACTCAGAATGGACGCAGTCGGGGAAGCTTCCACTCGGAATCTCCTCCAACCGAGACTCATTCCATTTCAGCATTGAAACTCAACCATTTATCACTCGGAATGGCTTTGACAGGGAACTTTCCACTCGGATTTGGCTCCAACAGTGAAGTATTCTACTCGGCAATGCTCCATTCTGAGTCGTTCCACTCGGAAAGGCTCTATTCTGAGCCGTTCCACTCGGATTTACCTTCAACAGTGCAGTATTCCACTCGGATTTGCTCCATTCTGAGTAATTCCACTCGGATTTGCTCCATTCTGAGTAATTCCACTCGGATTTGGTCCTTTCTCAGTCATCCCACTCGGATTTCGTCATTTTGAGTTGGAATTCAGCATTTCTGAGTCGGAATTCACCATAAAAAGAGAGTTCTTTCTACTTTGGGCTTGTTCTTCTTGTTTCTTTATCATTTTATGGTCATTTTTCTCTTGTTTTTGACCCTTTATTACCTTAATTCCTGCAAAATAACATACCCAAGTAGAATAGAGTGGAAAGAAAGCAAAAATCTCAATAAATAAAGGAAATACAGTGCATAATGATTAAAATCCTAAGCAAACTAGATCTATTTTATTGTGTTATAAAGAACTTATCATTAGGCCACTAAAATCACATATTTACATAATCATCTAAAATTTTATAGCATTAATTCTAGAAGCAAATTCTCAAATAGAAACATATTCTCAAAGTTATACCTTCCAAAAATCATTCTTTTGATATGTTAATATATTTAAATTTAAAGGGTTAAAGGCATAACACGCAGACACTAATTTCAAGAGGAAAAATATGTTTCTTTCATATTTCCAACAACATGCATGGCATTTTAATAAAAATTCCATATCTGTCCAGCCGCTTCAGAAATTTGTTTTAGTTCATCAAAAATCATATTTTTTTGTTAACTTTTCTTAAAAATATAAAGGAACTCATGTTATGTCTTTTAGCCACAAGAAAGATCAAAGATTTCTAAGGAATTGCCAACAAAAGGGACATGCATGTACCTCCTGTGGTATTTTTGAAGGGGTTAAGGTGGTCATTTGGGAAAACACAAAACATAAGAGTTTTAGATCTATGTCTTCTTTTTAAAATGAGGTATGCTACATAAAAGTCTAACATCGGACAAGGGAGATTTACCTAAAATACCAAAATTGTTTTAGGCAGTGACATAAATTAAATTGGTGATCAAAAATAATGTTTGGGACAAATTGGTAGGGAATTAGCTTTTGAGCCATTCATCAAAGTTGTAGAGAAATGAGTCTAGAAGGTTTTGCAAATGAATCGCTCAATTTCATGATCATACGAGTGAGAAAAGTAGAAATTACTACATATAGTGCAAATTGTAATAGGAAAAATGTGAAGCAGTGTGGTATTTTGAATTCTGGGATTGAATAGGTCAAAATGGGATTTTGTGGTCAACATAAAAGTTGTAGAAAATTTTGATACAAAAATTTTGGGATAAGAACGTCTTAATTCCAATAATGGGAGAGAGAGTTATGCCCAAAATACAAACAGGTGTGTAGAGTGGCTCTTACGGTTAACTTGATATTATCAAAATAATTTCTTAGAGGGTTAAGCGACGGAAAATGAGCCTTGGTCCCTTCACGGAAATCATAGGGTATAATGTTAGGAACATATTAGGATAAAAATGGCTCGACTTAGACACTTTGATATTCTCTTGGCCCGGACCAATAAAAATACGTATAAGTTACTTTATTAAAGTAATATAGTTTATATACTTATTTTTTAATTTTTAAGTCTTTCTAATAAATTAATGAATCTTTCTACTCAATTAAATTAAAATCAATTATTTTAGTTCTTAATTTTTTTAAAAAATATATCACAAGTATATAAATCAAGGGCTGATATATAGCATATAAAAATCAACATAGAAAACAGGCTCTTTGCTCCAAGGACCTATTACACAAAATTAAGGGATGTTACACTTCTCCCCCCTTTTATAAATTTTGTCCCAAAATTTCACCTAGTTCTAGCAAACAAATGAGGATAAAGAGCTCACATCATTTCCTCAAGTTCCCATATAACGTCTCCTTCATCAAACTGACTCCTTATCACTTTTACTAAAGGTATATTTTTCCCTATAAGTTGTTTCAAATGACTGTATGCAATTCTCACTAGTACTTCCTTGTAGGTAAAGTTTTCTGTAAGGGTAAACTGATTAGGTTTTAGAATATGGTCAGAATAGGGTACTTATTTTCAAACTTGGGAGACATGGAAGACATTATGAAGGTTAGATAACTCAGGAGGTAGGGCCATACGATAAGCATTTGACCTAACTTTCTCAAGAATCTGATATGGCCTAGCATACTTAGGGTTAAACTTCTTAGTCTTCAAGATTCCTCTTACCCCTGTCACTAGGGTGACCCACAGAAAAATGTAATCTCCTTCAAACTCGAGCGGCTTTCAACACTTGTCATAATAGCTTTTCTGACGATCTTGGGAAGTTTTCATTGTTGTTTGGATTTCTTTAATTTATTATATGGTTTTCTGAATAACCTTTAGTCCAATCACCATTTTTTTCTCTTGTCTTAAACCAACACAAGAGCGTACGACACTTTCTTTTGTACAAAGCCTCGTATGGTGCCATTCTAATGCTAGCGTGGTAACTGTTGTTGTAAGTGAATTCCACCAGTGGTAGATACTCATGCCAACTTCCACCATACGTGACTGCCGATCTGAGGATGATATACTTAACCCAGCTTCAACGGGGTTCCTAAAGCTCGCTGTAAGCACTCCAAGAAACGTGAAGTAAAACGACGATCTCGAACAGATAAGATTGCAGAAGGTACACTGTGTAATCTGACTATCTCTCTAATGTAGATCTACTTGAGCCTCTCTAGAGAATACTTTATATTGATCAAAATAAAGTGCACTGTCTTCATAAGTCAATCCACAACTACCCAAATCGCATCATATCTTGTCAGGGTCTTTAGAATTCCAGATATAAAATCCATAGCGATCTCATCTTACTTCCACTCTGGAATCTGTAAAGGCTGAAGAGTTCTATACAGTCGTTGCTACTCTACCTTCACCTTCTAGCAAGTCAAGCACTTAGCCACATACTCAGTAATTTCCTTCTCTATTCGTTGCCGCCAGAATACCTTCTTCAAATCTCGGCATATCTTGGTTAATCCTGGGTGTACGCTATGCTTACTCTTATGAGCTTCCTCAAGGATGGATCTTATTAACTCAACATTCTTAGGTACATACAACCTTCCATGATACTTGATCTCCCCTGGTTTATCTCATGTAAATTCCTCTGTCTTTGTCTTCTCAAACTACTTCTACAAGGTTTCGTCTATCTGTTGGGCTTTCTTTACTTGATTCATAAATTCATTAGAGACTTTTAGCATTCCTACCATAATACTTCCTGTTCTGGGTGATACAGTGAGATTCAAATCGCGAAACTGCTCTACTAACTCCAACTCCTTGGTCACCATGTAGGATAAGTGCAACACTTTCCTATTGAGTATGTCGACCACCATGTTCAATTTTCTAGGATGATAATGAAGCTCGAAGTCATAGTCCTTAATAAACTTCATCCATCATTGTTGCCTCATGTTAAGCTCCTTTTGATCAAAAAGATACTTTGGGCTTTTGTGGTTACTGAAGACCTCGAATTTAGACCCATGCAAATAGTGTCTCCAGATCTTCAAGGCAAAAACAACTATAGCAAGCTTTAGATCATGTGTTAGGTAATTTACTTCATGAGTCCTTAACTGACACGGCGTGTAGGCTATAATTTTTCCCTCTTACATCAAAACGTATCCTAATCCCTGTCCAGATGCATCACAATATACTTCATACGACTTGGTGGGATCGGGGAAAATCAAAACTGGTACGCTGGTCAACCTCTTTCTAAGCTCTAGGAAACTATTTTCACACTTGTCACTCCACACGAAAGGTTGATCTTTACGAGTCAGCTTGGTCAACGGTGAAGCTATCCAAGAAAAATTCTTGATGAACCTGCGATAGTAGCCAGCAAGACCCAAGAAACTATGAATTTCTGTTACACTTTTTGGTCTTTCCCACTGTAGCACTACTTCGATCTTGGCAGGATCCACTACTATACCTTCTTTTAAGATAACATGACCCAAAAACTATACCTCCAACAACCAAAACTTATACTTGGATAGCTTTGCTTATAACTTCCTTGCGCATAGTGTATTCAAAATGATCCTGAGATGCTCTTCATGTTCCTTATTACTTTTGGAGTACACTAGAATGTTGTCGATAAACACAACCACGAACTTGTTGAGATACGGGTGGAAGATGCGGTTCATATAATCTATGAAAATAGCGGGTGCGTTTGTGACTCCAAAAGGTATGACAAGATATTCATAGTGACTGTAGCAAGTTCGAAATGTCATCTTAGGAATATCTTCTTTCTTCACTCGTATCTAATGATACCCTGACCTTAAATCAATCTTGGAAAAGATGACTACTCCTCGCAGCTGATCCATCAAATCATTAATGTGTGGAAGTGGATACTAATTCTTGATGGTAACCTTGTTTAGCTGACGGTAATCCACACAGACGCATACTACCGTCCTTCTTCTTTAGTAACAAAACTGGTGCTCCCCATAGTGAAACACCAGGTCAGATCATTCCCTTCTCTAAAAGCTCTTCTATTTGCTTTTTAAGCTCCTCTAGTTCCTTTGGTGATATTCAATATAGAGCAATGAATATCGGTCAAGTACCAGGTATGATATCGATACTAAACTTGATCTCTCTCTCTAGCAGTATCCCCGGTATATCTTTTAGGAAAACTTCAGGAAATTCTTGAACAACTGGAAGCCGTTCAAGCTCTGACTCCTCTTCACACTTGGTGTTAGCAAAGACCATATACATTCTCGCTCCTGATTGGAGCAGAGTTACCTCTTAATTAACATCAGTAGACTCAGATTCCCTAAGCTAAGGATGCTCAGGTGACAAGGCTCCATAGGATATAACTTACTAGGATAGTCAATCAGAGTAGATTGGTAGCAAGCCAATCTATTTCGAGAATAACATCTAGATCAATCAATGGCAAACAGATTAGGTTCACCTGGTAGGACCTTCCATCAATGGTGATAGGGCATTTCATACATACAACAGAAGAAAATATGGGTTCATTAGCAACAGTAACAACAATCATTTTACTAGATAAGGGAGTCAAGGGTAAGTTCAGATGCTTCACACAATCCTCAGATATAAATGAATAAGTGGTTCCAGAATCATACAACAGATTCAAAGCACTTCACCTATAAAGCATGTACATTGCACTAGGTCATTTTCTTGTGTAATTTCTGTTTCGTTCATTGTGAAGACCCTAGCGTTGCCTCCACCTTTGCCTGCCGCAGCGTTCCTCGATCCTTGTTGAACATTACCACTGCCTTGACGATTCATATTTACCACTCTGGGATTATTTATTGGCGCACTAGCTGCTGGTCCTCCATTTCCACGACCTACAGGGCGCTCTATTTGACCTTTAATCTCTCTTTTTATGTTGTCCAAATTCTTCTTGGAACAAACTTAGCTCTTATGCCATGTCTTTTCATAGCTAAAACAAGTCGAAGCCTTCTTTAGACTGTCTTTAGCAAAATGTGGTCCTCTACAGTCAAAGCATCTTGTAGGGGGTCTATCACTCTAAGCTCTCACGAATCCACTGGGTCTACTGAAATTTGGTCGGGAGTAAGGCTTTCCTGACCTGAAGTTTCTCTATGGTCGCTTGTCAAATATGCGTCTCTTTGGCCCATAGCTAAAAGTTCCCTTCGCTTTCTACATAGATGTATACCCGTAGATATGACACCGATCCACCAAAGTAGTGAATTGAGTAATTTGTTGACAGCAGATCACCTGACAAATGTCTTATCACGGTTCTCCCTCAAACTTCATACATCGAGAAGCCTCACTTATCTGAGTATAATAGGGGCAACACCTTACCAGCTCATCAAACTTTGCTGCGTACTCTTATACTGTCATGAACCCTTGTTTCAGATTAAAGAACTGTTGCTCTTTCTGCCTCCTGATATTTTCAGGGAAATACTTAGCCAAAAACTCAGTCTTTAACCTTTCCCAAGTAACCTCACCCTCGCATAAGTCCACCAATGCTTAGCCTCTCTAACTAGAATGAAAATAGCATAGGTTACCTTGTCGTTATCCCTACATTGTATGGTTGAAAAGATCTTTTACATTTGCTCAATCCATAATTGAGCTCCCTTAGGGTCAAATCCCCCTTTAAATCGTGTAGGGTTATTCTTTTGGAAATCGATAAGTCTTTGATCGTGCCTCCGCGGAGTCTAGGGAGCATTAGTACCCTGACGTTCCAAAACTTTTACCATCCTGCCTAACAGGGCATTCAACGTTGCGTTATTCTGACGTGCCATGGTTACTGAAAGAAAGTTAATTTTTAACAGAATTTCAATGAGTCTCCCCATATTAGGAGGCTCCACACAAGCAAACAAGCAATCAAGCCCTACTACATGAGTACTAATGACTCACAAACAACTCTTTTGAGTACGAGGGAACCTTAACGGTCCACATCTCAAGCTTGAAGAATCGACCATGCTCTGATACTACCAAACTATGACACCCTTGATTAACTAGGACAAATTCCTATACTGCAACGCCCTACTTAATTAAGGAATCATAAGTTATTAAGAAAAATAGGTTTTTTTTTCGGTGATCATCAATACATACTTCAAAATAAACATTATAATAATATAGATCAGTTCTTCATACTAGTAGTGTACTCAAAAGATACGGGGCTCGTAGGCTCCCAATAAAACAACTATAATGATAACAACAAAAAACTATTGCTAAACATCGAGGCCTACAACAGTCTCAACGTCGGAAGAGAAATACTAGTACTCTAAACCCAAAGCTTGATGTCCACAACTATAGGTAGTCCGAATCCTGCATATGTTCATCTTGTCGGCTGATGACCACAAACGAGGAAAACACAAACACAATGCAAGAGGGGTGAGTATAAGCTCTCAACCCATATGACTAACATCCTGTTAGGGAATCCCATTAGGGTCAGGCAATGGAAACACAAAGGATTCCCAAAAAATAAGGATTGCAAATGCAAATGTCTCAAAGCATTATGTAATTAAAGTTTTGATCTAGGGATTACCTCTTATAGACGCACAACGAGTTCCTCGATCGAAACAATTGTAACTTCGCCCTTAGGAGTCCACACGAGCACTCCTACCAGAAAACCAAAGATCCGAATGCTAGTACGGAATTTTAGTGTAATCTAATTTCTTAGCAGTAGTCTATGAGCATCTTATGCTCTATATATAGGCTTAGGTCTTGACCTGAGCTCTCATTAAACATTGGGCTCCTGACTAATTCTAAATGAGTTAGGCCCAAATAGTTTTAGTTTAGTCCAACTAAAATAAAACTATCCTCTGGTGGGCTTACTCTATGTGTGTGACCCTATAGGTAAAATATTTGGTTATATTAATAATAAACTATTTTATTATTAATATAAAATAAGAGCGGTATCTAGCAATACATCATTATGTCTGAATATTATTTATCATCAACATGACCTATAAGTGATAATTATTTTATATATTTATTCCTTTTGTCACGATATCTAATTGGGCCCAAGGCATGGTCGTCGTCATCCTTGTATGGCCTAATTCATTTTACTTGATACCAAAGTAGACTTTACAGAATAAATATCTAATATTTATTCGTCCTAGCATGACCATGCATTTCGTTAGTCCCATTCCATCAAGTGGCCCGTAGATATCATTCTTGTCATATAGGAGAGACAAATTCCATCTACATCACTCACATCCCTCTGCATAATTTGCCAATTACCTAATCACAATCTTTATGGTCATCTTATTACAGATAACGTTTGATTGTATTAAAACAATAAACTCCTTATGTAGGAATCGTAGTGACTTTAGGTCTAACGACTATATACCATTATCTCATTGAGAACCGTTTATGACACTCATGTAACGATCCATGCAACGTTCTCATGGTGGGTCTGTCCAGTACAACATTACTCTTAATGTGTACCCGTGTAAAGACTTGATATCATATATCCATGATTTGTGAGATCAAATCATCAGTACATTCACACACTAATCTTAATGTATTTACATGTCCCCATGTAAATACTTGATTAGGGACGTTTTAGGAATAATTCTCATATGACCTATTATTCCAGGATAAATAGCACTAAAATTAGTCTAAAACTGAAAATACTAATTTTATTGATAAGTTAAAATTGATACATTAATAACTCGTAGTGCATACACCAACACATCCAAGGGTAGCCATAAATATTGTACAAACATACATATATTAGACTAAATACAAAGAATCTATACAATATTTACCAATGCAACCACATAGTAATCTAGAACATACATAGAGATAATACACACCAACAGAGTTAGTCACACAACTATGGTATCCTATGCATGTGTAAGGTTGATTATAATTTATCTTAATTAAATACCAGTATATAATGGGTCCCAACTCCCACTCATCACCTCACATATCAATATCCATGTGCAAAAAAATCCACCTTATTCCTCTGTCCAACTAGAGCGACCATAGCTCTCCTTGTTCTGGTTTTCACAAATGGGTAAGGATATACAGCCCTATCATCACAATGGCCAATTATATCTCTGTAGAATGAGCACTCCATAGTCCCAGTAACCTTCACTCATTAGTTGAAGTATGCTAGAGCTGCCACGGACTATTCGGTCTCAGGCGTGACTCTGAACCATTGGACGCACACTTTGATATACTCTCAAGACCTCTTATAGGGTCAGAACGCCGAGGTTCCCCAGTGTACCCATCACTGTATGCTCTAGGGGATCACTCTATCATCCTTCCTCATCCTCCATATGCAATATGTAATCTACTTATTTCATTGTAAGTGTGCCCGAGTACTAGACGGAATCTCACTTCTCAATCTTCTTGTCCTTAAAGCGTTCAAAACCAATCCTTATGGATCCCCTTAGCCAGAGGAATTTACGTGCCAAAGCTCAGTTTCCACCTAATAATCTTTCTTTAGGAGCACTGAGGCTAGGCCATAAAATGATCCTAAAAAATTCCCATATTTTAAGCATCTAGTTATTTCTAAGTTCTTTTCAACAGAATAATGTAAAATATTTGTTTAATAAAGATATGAAGTAAATCTCTAACCTCTTTTATTTTTACTTTAAAAATACGTTTCTACATTGAAAATTTCATACTCTCCTTAAAGGAATTATACACAAAATATTTAGTATTCCTGAGGACGTTTTAGACCATGTAACGGTATCGTCCCATTGTATTGATTTACAACGAAACTTACTATGTTGGCCTTTAATTTAAAAAGTAGTAAAAATCTTTAATCAAATTGTTTTATTTTATCTAATAATAATAAAAGTCACCTTTAAACTTATTTAAAGAGAATGACCATCTTCAAAACAATAAAAACTATAAAATCGCCTATTTCTCATCGTTTTATTGAAAACTTGTTTTTGTCGTATTTTTGTCTAGAAAACTCTAAATTAAGTGATTCTAAAGCCAAAGTGTTTAACATTTTAAATACTAACTAAATACAGTAAATTTTGAGGCTAATTCTACCGAAAAAGTAGTTTTCATGAAAATGCATTAAAAGCCTTATTTTGTCGTTTAGCTTTTGTAAACAAATCGCATTTAAGGACAGGTAGCGCGTAGGGACATCTCCAATCAAATTTTCCTTATTCGGGTAATTTTCCAATACTAAAAATTTCACATTTTTCATCAAAAAATACATGCCCAACAGTTTGGCCATTTTTTTCCTTTTTTGCTCATATAAATACGTTTTTAACCGTTTTCACTTACTGTTCACATGTATACTCGAGGCTCCTTTTTAATTCTTTTTCACATATATTATTTTATGTGCATTTTCATCATAATTTCAAGACCACAACATGAAAAATACAACAGCTATGCCATATCATATTAAGAGCCATGGATTACCCACTTTTATAAGCTATTCTATTAAATCAAGCACACAAAGCATTATCTTACAAATGAATATTTATTTCGTAAATTCATAAAAATTCTAGACTTAGTAATTATATCAAAAATTCATTTTTATCAACAACATTTTAAGAATTTAGTCATGCATGTTACTCATGGTTATTAGGCCACTAAAATCACATCTTCACATAATCATCTAAAATTTTAAAGCACTAATTCTAGAAGCAAATTCTCAAACAGCAACACATTCTCAAAGTTATACTTTCAAAAAATCATTCTTTTGATATATTAATACATTTAAATTTAAAGGGTTAAAGGCAAAACACGCAGCCGCTAAGTTCAAGAGGAAAAACATGTTTCTTTCATATTTCCAACAACATGCATGGCATTTTAATAAAAATTCCAAATCTCTCCCACCCTTGGTGGTGAGTGGAGTTATCTTCCTCTCTAGGAAGTGGCCTCCAAAACCTTCCTTCCCCATTTTCTTAGCCTTTCTCCTCCATTCCACCATTCTCCTCTTCTATTCCTCCCCTTTCCTCCATCAAACTTGCATCACCTTTCTTAGTATTTTGCCTTTTATGTTTCAGTTTTCTCTTTGAAGAAGAAGGTTTCAAGTTGCTCTTGAAGGAAGAACAAGGAAAGGAGCCAAGATCCACCCCCTTTCAAGGAGAGTAGAAGCTTCTCCTACATCAATGTGTCCTGGTTTCTTGCAGTTAAAACATTCTAAAGTAGACTTGTCAGTTTTAAATTTGAATTGAGTTTTACCTTTGTGATCTTTCATTTGGAATTTCGCTAGACCCGGATAATATAATATTGCAAAAAACTTGTTACTTTGTTTTACTGTTGGGTCTTTTAATTGGCAAGCGCACCAATCGTTTGTAGTTTTCAAAATTTAGATATCGTTCCACTGGGATTGAAAGTCCAATAGTTACAGTAATTTTCTAGTTACTATGGTAAATTTATCAAAACCTATACATAAAAGAATAATTTATATATAATTTATACAATATTTACAAGATTACATAGTTGAGTTGTTCATGTGGTAAAAAGAGAATAATGATCTATCTAAGAAGTTGAGTTGCAATTTAGAATAACTAAGATACTTGAGGATAAAACACAGATAAACAAATTGTGTTGGAATTTGGATCCCTAATCTAGAATAATAATGGAGGAACTTAAGACATGCATATTTAATCATCAAGTTTCATGTCATTGCAGCTTAAATTCATTATAACCGATCCCTCATGATATAAATTCTAAGAATTCACCGTAAAGTCCGATCCCTCATGAGCTTTCTCAATAAAAACTTGCATTAAGTCCTGGCCTTATGGCAACAATGGTTAACAACCCCTATAGAATTGAGATACCAAGGGTATTCCAACTTTTACTTTCATCAAAACAAGTTTTAATACGGCATGAATAATCATTCTCCCATTTGACATTCACACTAATAAAACAAGTTTCAATACACATGAAAATCATTCTCCCGTTTGACGTTCATATTAATAAAAGATTGAAATACTAACATGGACTTGAATCATAAACATGCAGAGGTCAAATTCACAACATCATACTCAATAGATTAGTTCACCAATTCCAATATAAACACATTAGTTACACATGGTGAAAGTAAAAACAACACTTACAGTGATTGACATTACGAAGGCGATGTAAACTTCACGATACAACGATCACAATACTACACAACACTCTCAAGTATCTAGAAAACCATTCTAGAACTACAAACTCACAAAAGAAACACTCAAACTCGAGTGTATAAGAGAAGATAAGAGTGGGATTGGATCAGAATGGGATGCCTAGAAGTGTTGGAAATGGCCCTATTTATAGGGCTGAGGAAGGGTCCTGAGGCTACGCGCCAAGCTGACACTACGTGTCAGGTTCTTGACTCAACCTCCATTAAACGTAGCTTAAAGTGGCCATTATGGAATTATTTTATTCAATCATGCAGTGCCATATGGACCTGTCTCCCAATTCGGCTTGTCCATTTATGCAGAGTGGAGTGGCCAATAATGGGTCACTAGCTGAGTGCTTGTCCAAGCTGCTGTGGAGTCCACGCAACTCTGACGCTACGCGTGGATGTGACGTGTAGCGTCAGCATCAAAAGTCTCCACGCTACGCATGGGGTTGATGCTACGCGTCAGCTTTCCAGATCTTCAATTTTCTCTTTAAATTCTTCACTTTTTCACTGTAAAACTAGAGAAATTGATCAAGGGCAGATTATTTCCAACAACTTCTATTTATTGAATTTAAAACCTAATTTTCTAACAATTTAAACTAATTTTTATTATTTTTATGAAATTTTTATTAAAGATTTTATTGTAAATTTGAGGACTAACAAATACCCTCAACTTGAGACATTGCTCGTCCTCGAGCAAGAGAGAAAAATAAAAAATAAAAATTTGAAATCAAATTTTTGAGTTAGTCCGAGAATTTACCATAAAAAGTAATTTCATAATTTACCATTTTGAAATAATCAATTATAGAAATCTTATGTAACAAAGGTTTATTAATAAAATTATTTACAATATTTTATTAACAAATCAAGCATAAATTTAGGCTTACCTCACAATTGTTTATCTCTGTGCCAAGGGTAACCTGTTTCACTCTTTCAATCATAAAATCAAACAAATTTAATTTTGATTTTCATCTAATCAATGATTGATCATACAGAGATATTTTAAAAAATCACAAGGTCTTTGCAAGGGTTGTAATGAGGCTTGGCTACAAGAAATGATGGTTTTTCTTGGCCCAAGTCTCAATTCTTTTATTGATGAAAAATAAATACCCCCAACTTGATTCTTTTCACTATTTTTGACTTTTCTTTTTCATATTTTAATATTATTTTCTTTTTCTTTGAAAAGAATCAAGTTGCTTATTTTCTCTCCCTATTTTTGTAAGAAAACTCAAAATATTTTTATTTTTCTCAATTGCTCTTTTAATCAATCAAATATAGGGAATGGTTAAAACTGAAATAGGTTAAGGGTACCAAAGAATTTATTTTTTAGGCTCAAAATTGGCTTTCAAGGGATAAAATATTTTTACCAAGGTAAGCTGTTTGGCCCAAGGTTTTCTTTTCACCAAAAATATACCTTGATCATTTTCTTGAATTCTTTGTACAATAAAACAAATCAAAGATTAAAGCAAAATCAATTCGAATGAAGTTATGTCGAATAAACCCTCAAGTGTTTAAAAGATCTCTCAGCTCACCGGGTTATCAAAATTTAGCTTGATAGTTAATAAACTTATTGTAATTGATTTTATCAAAATTCCTAAGTTATAAAAGAATCAATAATTGATTTTACCAAATTAGTTTTATTGTGTAAAAACTTTAAGTGTATAAATTATCTTACTTTCAAAAATTTGATTTATTTATTAAAAAGATAATATATTATTATTATTATTATTATTTATTTTTTTATTTTTATTTTTTTATTTGGAGAAAATACGCAAAAACATACCATGACAAAAATTAACGCAAAGATAAAACACACCACATAGAAATAAACTATAATATAATATCCAAAAAGTAAAAATACCAATCTAAATAGAAAACTAAAAATAAACTAGAATGTATGTAACAGAATTGAGATAACACCAATCAGTCCTCCATCTCATCATCTTCCTCCTCATCTGCATCACCCTCTGACTCAGCATGTGCTCCAGACGGTCCACCAGTCTCAGGGTATGTCGGTAGATTACCAGGCCAAGCCACATGGGCTGCAAACTCAGCTGGTGTAACATATGGTGCTCCCTCACCCTGAAGTCTGTACTGATAGTATGAATCATGAAGATGTATGTAAGCTCTGTGTGTGGCAGCCATCATCTGCATCATATGCTGATGCTCAAGTGCCATCCTGGCAAATCCCTCTACGACAACATCAGCAAGTAGTGGCTGAACTGGTGGTCTCCTCCTCCTTTGTCTGGGCTGAGCCTTCTGCTCTAGTGGTGGAAGCTCGCACTGCTGGACAAAATAATCTTTGTTTACTGAGACCTTGGGGACTCTCCCCGAAGAACTCGTAAACTCAGGTGATGGTACAGCAACTCCCTGCCTCCTCAGTAAGGCAGATATGATGAGAGGGAATGGGATAGGACGGTTCACCTTATACCCAACGACATAAAGGTGAATCTGCTCAGAAATCAGTTTTATAATATCAATAATATTTCCTTGGAGAATGGAGTAAAGAAGGCAACATCGATCAACTGAGATAGAAGAAAGGTGGGTGACAGGAGTAATGTTATGCAGCATGAGATGAGACCACGCCTGAGCTATAGGGGTCAGTTGGGTCTTGAGGAGGTTAGATGGAGTCTTCCCAACCTTACTCAGGTTGAAGAAGATTCCATCCTTGCTCAAGAAGTGAGCAACCTGATCTAGGAAGTATCCTAGATCACCATCCTCAGTCGCGATCTTGTTTCTGTTCTCCTTCCAGAAACAAGTATCGCTCTCGGGAGTAGGCTCCCAAGGGTTACCCAGTAGGGTACTAATAGTGTCTCGGTCATAAGCAATATGTCGACCCTCACCCAACTCGTCCTCTGATGGCCGATATTCGGAGAGTCCTGGCGAGTCCTGTAGGCGTTAGCATAAGATTCCATCACTAAGATAGGATCCCCTTCAGTAGGTTGGGAAACCAGGGGTCCCCATCTCCTCCTTTGGATCTCATCCTACAGCTCAGGATAGTCTCCAGCACTCAGATCCAAACTCTTTCCCAGATGAGTCTTTGGCCTTTAATCTGGTGGAATCGGGCCCATTTCGCATCAGTGTGAAATTTGGTGGGATCTCTAGGTCCTAACACCTCCTCCCCCTGAAGATTTGGATCTTCAGATGTGGTGTCAGTGTCTATGGTGCTTCTTTGTCTCTTAAGAACAGTAGAAGGAATGGATTTCTTAGGTGTCATCTGCAAAAAGAAAAATTTTAAAATCAAACACACATTATAATATTGAAAAACATATCAAACATTTAACAATTATTTTTGGTTTATATATTTTATACAAAACATTCACAATAATAAAATATTTATAAAAAATTTTAAACATACATGTTTTTGGATTTTCTAAAAAACAATTTTATTAAATATTTACACAAAATGCAAAATTCACACAAAATCCATAACAAGATAAAAACAACATATTTTTGAATTTTTGTAATGCATATTTTTGGATTTTTACAATTTATCACAAAAATCAACATGCATAAATTTCACAAACATGCAAAATCATACAACATGTATATTTACAAAATTATGCAAATTTATTTTTTATTTTCATGCAAAAAAGTATAACAAATATACAATTCTAGAAAATTTATTAATTTAAAAGAAAAATAGACAAACAGCAAACAGAAGCATACTAGACATATTTTATTAAAAACAGAAATCAAATAAAAGAAAATAAAATACAAAAATTAAAAAAATCAGGAACAGAGGCTGATGCTACGCGTGGGTGGGACGCTACGCGTCAGCTCTATTCTTCCCACGCTACACGTCAGTGGGAGGCTACGCGTGGGCTTACAGTTCATGCCTCACGCTACGCGTCAGTGGGACGCTACGCGTGAGGTGCGCAGTTTCAAACACAGAAACAGGGGTTACGCAACAGCAATCCCCCCAAACCACATTCAATCCATTAATTTCCTTACTCTAACAGCAATCAATTCCCAATGGTTCTCTAATCCTAATCCTAACCACATGCATTCTAAAAATCAAAATTGAAATTAAACTAAAGGGAAAGGATTTAGAGAACTTACTTGGAATCCTTTGAGTGATTGAGAAATCGAAGAGGATTGAAGGGTTGAGAGAAAAAGAGGGTTTGAAAATTAGGTTTCTGAAAATTAAAGTGAGGCAGAAAGGGAATTTTAGGTTTTAAAACCTAAGATTGGGTCTCTCTGGTTCAGTTTTAAAAACTGAACGTGGGCCCTGATGCTACGCGTGGGTGGGACGCTACGCGTCAGGTTGAAATTTTAACCTCCACGCTGAGCGTCAGTGGGACGCTACGCGTGGGATTTTTTTATATAAGTTAAAAATAAAGAAAAATAATGGGTTGCCTCCCATTGAGCGCTTGATTTACAGTCTCTAGCTAGACATCCTGCACATCACAAATCAGTTAAATAACAAATGGTAGTGAGTTTGTTGATCTCACCACCCAGATATGGTTTCAATCTCTGTCCATTAACCATCCAACTTCTTTTGGAAGTTGGATCTTCAATCTTAACTGCTCCATAAGATTTAACTTCCTTGATTACAAAAGGACCTGACCATTTAGATTTCAATTTACCAGGAAACAGTCTTAATCTTGAATTAAACAATAAAACTTGCTGACCTGGTATAAAATGTCTATTTTTAATTTTCCTATCATGGTAGGCTTTCACCTTGTTTTTGTAACTTCTAGATGTCTCATAAGCATTGTTTCTCATTTCTTCTAATTCAAATAACTGGAACTTTCTTTTGTCAGCTGCTGCATTTGGATCAAAGTTAAGAAATTTTAAAGCCCAATATGCTTTATGTTCCATCTCTACTAGAAGATGACAAGCTTTTCCATAGACCATTTAAAAAGGAGAAAGGCCAATTGGAGTTTTAAATGCAGTTCTGTATGCCCAGAGTGCATCATTAAGCTTTTGTGACCAATTTGTTCTAGAGGAAGACGCAGTCTTTTCCAAAATCCTTTTCACTTCTTGATTTGAAATCTCAGCCTGTCCATTGGTTTGTGGATGATATGCTATGGCCACTTTATGTCTCACTCTATAATGTTGTAACACTTTCTGAAGAATTTTGTTACAAAAATGTAATCCTCTATCACTGATCAAAGTTCTTGGTGTTCCAAACCTGTAAAAAATATTTTTCTTCAAGAAATTCACTACAGTTTTGGTGTCAGCATTAGGTGAAGCAATTGCTTCTACCCACTTTGAAACATAATGAACTGCCAAAAGAATGTATTGATTGAATTGAGAATAAGGAAAAGGTCCCATGAAATCAATACCCCAACAATCAAATACCTCAACCTCCTGAATGTTTGTGAGAGGCATTTGTTGTCTTTTATTAACATTACCTGTTCTTTGATAGTTATCACAAGCTTGAACAAATAAGTGAGAATCTTTAAAAATGGAGGGCCAATACAAACCTGATTGCAAAATTTTTACAGCAGTTCTTCTCCATTAAAATATCCTCCATAAGGGGACTTATGACAATGTCACAACACATCTTTCTTTTCCCAGTCGGGTACACAATGACGTAACAAATTATCCACACCAATTTTAAATAGATGAGGGTCATCCCAAACAAAGTATTTTGAATCTTTGAAAAAAAAATTTCTTTGTTGCCAAGTTAGATCATTTGGAAGAATTCCTGCTGCTTTAAAATTGGCCATATCAGCAAACCATGGCCGTTTTGTTATTTCAAAAAGTTTTTCATCAGGAAATTCTTCCAAGATGTCTTTTTCTTTGGCAGTGACCTCATCATTCATTAATCTGGAAAGATGGTTAGCGACCATATTTTCACTACCCTTTTTATCTTTGATTTCAAGATCATATTCATGAAGGAGTAAAATCCATCGGATTAACCGAGGTTTAGAATCAGTTTTGGTCAAAAGATACTTGATTGCAGCATGATCAATGAAAATAATTAATTTTGATCCAATCAAGTATGATCTAAATTTTCCAAGGCATACACTATAGTTAGTAATTCTTTTTCAGTAGTTACATAATTTATTTGATTTTCATTTAAAACTTTACTAGCATAGTGTATAAACCTAAAAACTTTTTCATATCTTTGACCTAAAACTGCTCCTACAGCATAATCACTTGCATCACACATAAGTTCAAAGGGTAAATTCTAATTAGGAGCAACAATTACAGGGGCATAAACCAATTTTTCTTTCAAGGAATTAAAAGCTTTAAGACATGCTTTATCAAACTTGAATTCAACATCTTTATTTAGAAGATTTGTTAAAGGTTTAGCAATTTTTGAAAAATCTTGAATAAATCTTCTATAGAATCTAACATGTCCTAAAAAACTTCTAATACCTTTCACATTCACAGAGGGTGGGAGTTTAGAGATTACCTCTATTTTGGCTTGGTCTACTTCAATACCTTTAGAGGAAATTTTGTGACCAAGTACAATTCCTTCTTTCACCATAAAGTGACATTTCTCCCAATTGAGCACCAAATTTGTTTCAATACACCGCTTCAATACGGCGTCCAGATTGGTTAGACATGTTTCAAATGAATTCCCAAAGGCTGAAAAATCATCCATGAATATCTCAATGCTCTTTTCAATTAGATCTGCAAAAATAGCAAACATGCATCTTTGAAAAGTAGCAGGTGTATTACATAATCCAAATGGCATTTTCCTATATGCAAATATACCAAACAGACATGTAAAAGCAGTCTTTTCCTGATCAAGAGGGTCAACAACAATTTGGTTGTATCCAGAATATCCATCAAGAAAACAATAGTAAGCTTGTCCAGACAATCTTTCAAGTATTTGATCCATAAAAGGAAGTGGAAAATGATCTTTTCTTGTTGCTTGATTTAGTTTTCTATAATCAATGCACATTCTCCAACTAGTGATAGTTCTTGTTGGGATTAATTCATTTTTATCATTGACAATTACTTTCATACCACCCTTTTTTGGAACAACTTGTACCGGACTTACCCATGCACTATCAGAAATGGGATAAATAATACCTGCTTTTAGCAATTTCAAAACCTCCTTCTTAGTTACCTCTTTCATGGTTGGATTGAGGCGTCTTTGGGGTTGAGCAACAGGTTTAAAATTATCTTCCAGTAAAATCTTATGCATGCAATATGATGAGCTTATACCTTTTAGATCTTCAAGTGTCCATCCAATTGCTTCTTGATTCCTTTTTAAGACTTCAACTAGTTTTTCTTCTTTTGTTTCACTTAACAAATTACTAATAATCACTGGTTTTAAGTTACCTTCTTTCAAAAAGATATACTTTAAGTTGGAAGGTAGCACTTTCAATTCAAGCCTCTTAATTTCTTCAACAGGTACTTCTTGAATTTCTTCAATTTCCCTTGATTTAGGGAAAATTTCTTTCCCTTGATCAAGATCTTCAAGATATTTGTCTACATGTTTTTCTTCTTCTTCACTCAAAAATTCCACAGAGTTAGTTAATAATTTATTTAAAGGATCAGAGTTCGACACACCCGTGGATATGGAGAAGCAGACCTTGTCGAGAATATCCACCTTAAAACAATCTTGTTTTGGATTGGGATGTTTCATGGCTTTGAAAACATCAAAGTTTACTTCTTCATCATGAACTCTTACTGCCAGCTTTCCATTATCTACATCAATGAGTACTCTAGCAGTCTTCATGAATGGTCTTCCCAGAATTAGGGGAACTTCAATATCTTCTTCCATGTCTAATACCACAAAGTGAATAGGGAAGTAGAACTTGTTAACTTTCACAAGTACATCTTCCACAATACTATAGGGTCTTTTAATTGATCTATCATCCAGTTGTAGAGTCATCTTTGTTCTTTGAGGATCAAGGTCACCAATTCGCTTCATCATACTTAGAGGCATTAAATTAATGCTAGCCCCTAAGTCTAACAAGGCTTTTCCAATGTTCATCCCTCCAATAGAGACAGGAATGGTGAAACTTCTAGGGTCTTTCGACTTTATTGGCATATTATGTTGCAAAATGGCGCTATAACCTGCTTCCAGTTCAACAATTTCTTCATCATACCTCCTCTTTTTGGTAAGCAATTCTTTCATAAACTTTGCATATATTGGCATCTGTTCCAATGCCTCAGAAAATGGAATGTTTATGTATAATTGCTAAAAGATTTCAAGGAATCTCTTGTATTCCTTTTCCTTATCCTTCTTTGATGGTGCATGTGGATAAGGTAAATCTTTAACTGGAGGTGTCTGACCTAAATACTAATTTTTTTATTTTTTAATTTTTCAATTTTTTTGTTTTTTTTTCATCATTCTTTTCTTCATCTTTTTTCTCTTCTTCTTCTTTCTTTTCTTCTTTCTCTTTTTCTTCTTTTTCTTTTTCTTCTTTTTCTTTTTCTTTTTCATTTTCACTATCACTTCCTACAACTTTACAACTTCTTGTAAAAATAGCATTGCATTGTTCTCTAGGATTCTGAGTGTTTGTAGAAAAACCAGAGCTTTTGTTGTCAACTACTTCTTTTGCTAACAGTCCCAATTGCATGTCCGACGCTTTATGTGCGGCTTCATTTGTTTGTATGTATTGAAGCAACTGTTGGATAGACTCTTCTATCCGTGTTAGCCTTGCTGTTTGATCGGATTATAGTTATTGTTTGAATTGATTGTTTGGAGGTCGGTTAGAAGGTCCAACGTCTTGTTTCCAGCCAATATTCTGATTCTGCCAACCCTGCAGGTAATTGTTAGGAAACGAATTACCAAGATTGAAAGGAAAATTACCTAAAGGTATTCTTTGATGGTTCAGAAAATTGGCTTGCTCTTGCTCATTTCTTTCAGGGGCACAGTAACCACATGGTTGCTCTCCCATGCAATGCATATATTGTTTTAATTGAGCAGGAGGTGGTGATGACATTTGAGCAATTTGAAGTTTCTCCAATTGTTTGCTCATAGCCTTAATTTGTTGAGTCAGCAATTTTTGCTGAGCTAATACTGCATCATTAACCCTCAATTTAAGCATACCTGGCTTTCTTTGTACATTACCTCTTTCATGTTTTGCTTGTCGGTCACTGATGGACATTGATTCCAATATTTCGATTGCTTCTTCCACAGTTTTGTTCGTTAAAGAACCTCCTGCACAAGCATCTAACGTCATTTTAAACTGAGGTAACAAACCATGGTAAACGATCCTTACCTTTTTAGCATCATTTAAGTTGTGGTTCGGACACTTCCTCAAGAGTGCCTTGAATCGTTCCCATGTTTCTCCTAATGATTCATCATTGTTTTGTGAAAAAGAATGTATGGTTGTCATTGCTTCAAAATATTTTGAAGGAGAATAAAATCTTTCTAAAAATTTTCTCTTGACATCGGACCAGTTTGTAAAACTACCAGGTGGACAAGATTTAAACCATTCTTTAGCCTTCCCAATCAAAGAAAAAGGAAATAATCTCATGTAAACTGATTCTTCTTGATTAGGTTCAAAACCAATTGTTCTGCATAACTCATAAAAAACAGTTAAGTGTTCATAAGGTTCCTCATTATTTAAACCAGCAAATTGATTATTTTGAATAATGTTTAAAGTAGCTGGTTTGATTTCTACAGCAGCAATAGGTCCTTGATACATTCCCGAAACATGAGGTGGTCCATTAATAGCAGCAAACTGTCCCAATGTTCTCCTTTCAGTAGCCATGTTTGAATTTTTAAAATTTTTAGATTTTTCAAAAGAAGATGAAGTTGAAGAAGAAGTTTTTGTTTTTTTAGATTTTAATGCTTTAAGTTTCTTTACAAACTTCTCGATCTCAGGATCAAAGAACACCTTTCCTGCAGAAGATCGAGTTTGCATAAACACACTAAATAAAGAAAGGTTAGTAAAATAATGTTAAAATGAATGAATAAATAAAAAAATTTACTAAGGTAAATTATTTTTACCACGGTAATTAAAAATTTACTATTTTACGGAATCAATTCAATCCCTGGCCCAGAAAACTTGTTAGACCCGGATAATATAATGTTGCAAAAAACTTGTTACTTTGTTTTACTGTTGTGTCTTTTAATTGGCAAGCGCACCAATCGTTTGTATTTTTCAAAATTTAGATATCGTTCCACTAGGATTGAAAGTCCAATAGTTACAGTAATTTTCTAGTTACTATGGTAAATTTATCAAAACCTATACACAAAAGAATAATTTATATACAATTTATACAATATTTACAAGATTGCATAGTTAAGTTGTTCATGTGGTAAAAAGAGAATAATGATTTATCTAAGAAGTTGAGTTGCAATTTAGAATAACTAAGATACTTGAGGATAAAACACAGATAAACAAATTATGTTGGAATTTGGATCCCTAATCTAGAATAATAATGGAGGAACTCAAGACATGCATATTTAATCATCAAGTTTCATGTCATTGCAGCTTAAATTCATTATAACCGATCCCTCATGATATAAATTCTAAGAATTCACCGTAAAGTCCGATCCCTCGTGAGCTTTCTCAATAAAAACTTGCATTAAGTCCTGGCCTTATGGCAACAATGGTTAACAACCCCTATAGAATTGAGATACCAAGGGTATTCCAACTTTTACTTTTGTCAAAACAAGTTTCAATAGGGCATGAATAATCATTCTCCCGTTTGACATTCACACTAATAAAACAAGTTTGAATACACATGAAAATCATTCTCCCGTTTGACATTCATATTAATAAAAGATTGAAATACTAACATGGACTTGAATCATAAACATGCAGAGGTCGAATTCACAACATCATACTCAATAGATTAGTTCACCAATTCCAACATAAACAGATTAGTTACACATGGTGAAAGTAAAAATAACACTTACAGTGATTGAAATTACAAAGGCGATGTAAACTTCACGATACAACGATCACAATACTACACAACACTCTTAAGTATCTAGAAAACTATTCTAGAACTACAAACTCACAAAAGAAACACTCAAACTCGAGTGTATAAGAGAATAAAAGAATGGGATTGGATCAAAATGGGATGCCTAGAAGTGTTGGAAATGGCCCTATTTATAGGGCTGAGGAAGGGTCCTGATGCTACGCGCCAAGCTGACACTACGTGTCAGGTTCTTGACTCAGCCTCCATTAAACGTAGCTTAAAGTGGCCACTATGGAATTATTTTATTCAATCATGCAGTGCCATATGGACCTGTCTCCCAATTTAGCTTATCCATTTGTGCAGAGTGGAGTGGCCAATAATGGGTCACTAGCTGAGTGCTTGTCCAAGCTGACTGTGGAGTCCACACAGCTCTGACGCTACGCATGGATGTGACGCGTAGCGTCAGCATCAAAAGTCTCCACGCTACGTGTGGGGTTGATGCTACGCGTCAGCTTTCCAGATCTTCAATTTTCTCTTTAAATTCTTTACTTTTTCACAGTAAAACTAGAGAAAATTGATCAAGGGCAGATTATTTCTAACAACTTCTATTTATTGAATTTAAAACCTAATTTTCTAACAATTTAAACTAATTTTCTAACAATTTAAACTAATTTTTATTATTTTTATGAAATTTTTATTAAAGATTTTATTGTAAATTTGAGGACTAACAAATTTCTCAAGTCTAAACTTTTTTTTCTTCAACAACCTATGAAATCTTTTTGTCATAGGGACAACTCTTCATCTATATTAGGACCTGAGTCATCAGAGTCTGGTTTTGAGTTGGTAGACTTCTTAACTTTTAGGGCCTTTGTCTTCTTGCCTAATACATTAGACTTTAGGGCAATGCTCTTGGAGGAGGAAGGTTTGTTGACTTCCTTCAGTTTCAACTTCAATTCATGCACTCTAAGCACTCCAAGAAGTTTATCCAAATATAAGGTACTTAGATCTTTAGCTTCTTCAAGGGCTGAACACTTGGCGTCAAACCTTTCAGGAAAACTTCCAAGAAGCTTCACATTGATATCTTATGTGGAAGATGTTGTTCCAAGAGCCTTAAGCTCATTCGACAGGGCTTGGAATCTTCCAAACATTTGATCCATTCTTTCATGGTCCTCTATCTAGAAAGTGTCATATTGTTTAGTCAACGGTATCTTCTTGGATCTATTTACATTAAAGGTGCCATCATATTTTCATTGAAGAACATCTCAGAATTCTTTAGCTTATTTATAGCTAAATACCTTATTGTACTCTAATTTGCTGAGAGCATAATTAAGGAGGGATCTGGCTTTGGCATTGATCTCTATTTTCTTTATTTCAAAAGTAGACAATTCATCGTTTGATTTAGGCTTTCCATCTGCATCAACAGGAGCTACATAATCACCATTTGTGATGACTGCCCATAGGCTATGCTGAGTGGATTTCATAAATATCTCCATTCTGTCTTTCTAGTATAGGTAGTCTTCACCAAAGAAGGATGTTGGTCTGTTGATAGAAAATCCTTATGCTATAAGTTGATCACTCTGAGATGCTACCATAGATCTTGTTCCTTTTTTACTTGAGGGAGTGATCAACCTAAAGGACAAGCTCTGATACCAATTGATAATTCAGAGTTAGACTTAGAAGGGGGTTGAATAAGTCTTAGACTTATTTTGTAGAAATTTGAACCTTTAAAGCGCAAGTAATTAGATTCTTAAAGCAAACTTGATAAGAGCTAGGAAGGAGAGGAATAAACATCAAAGATTTATACTGGTTCTCTTCCAACACAGAAGTTACATCCAGTCCCTTCTAACTTGAAGGATTTCCACTATTGTAAAATCTCCTTTACAATAACAACACTAGACTTGTGCCACAAGTATTTTTGACTCCAGCCACTTCTAGTTTAAACCCAAGTATTCTTTCAACAAGCCACTCTTGGCTCAAACCTAAGTATTCTTTCAAAAGCCTCTTCAAGCCACAACTATTTCCTAATGGAACTTAAAGGCTGGCAACACACCAGACTTCTACACAACAACACGTTTGTAAGAATAGAGTGTAAGGTGTTTCACAGAACTTAGTGTATGAAAGATATATAGAAATGAATAAATACACTAAGTAAAGAAAGACAAAAGAACCAAGGTCTGCTAGAGGCAGAATAATAAAGAAGGCTTTTGTCTAAGAGAGGCTATGAAGAAATTAAGAGAACTTTGATCACAGAGATTGATTTTTCTTAATATATTTTTCTCTTCTTTGTTAATGAGTTTCTTTGAATATATATAGGCCACTCAATATGACCGTTTGACAAGCTGGTGAGGAGATATAGCCATTGGAAATCCTTTGAAGGAGTTTTGCTTGATCGCAAACACTAGACCTTAAAAAAATTGATGAGATGTTAAAAGGTATGGTATCAAGGAACTTTGAAACTTGCATGAAATTAGAGGTCCTTGAGATTTTCAGACTATAAAGTCATTTGTTGGTTTTCTTCTTCTAACTAACACTTAAATCATATTGCTGTTAAACTTCTAAAACTTCTTGGCACTAGAGTTGACTTAATTCAGCTTTTTCTGAAATATATAGAGTAGCTTCATTGATTTCTTTAAAAAGTGCTTTAGTTGATCCATTGTTTTGTTCCTTTTCTTCTTTAATGAGAAACACAATTTTCTTGATAAGAGCTTGACTTTAGAGTATCATGAAAAAGGTTTTGAAATGTTGTATGATTGGTACTTGAAGTAACATTCTTGAATCAGACTCTTGTGGGTAAAGTCTAGAATCAGACTTTTGATGTATCAGACCTTTGATTTGATAGACTCCCTATTTCTTTTGTAACATGTGTTTTAGTATTTGTTTCCTAAAACACTTAATTTGAATAGGTTAGATCATACTTGGGTAGACTTCATTTAAATTAAATGCCTTGATATATGTTATTAACAAACCCTGGGGTCTAGTTATATTAACATAACTTGGGGTCTGGTCAATGGTTATTACTAATTTCTTTTTCAAACCAGACTCAACACGTAACCTTTTAGTTAAGTAGAATAATCTCGTGGAAGAGATTATTCTAGTTAACCAAGGGTGTTACAGTTACCCTTTCATTATAACTCTTCACCATACCCACCAAACACCATAACTTTATTTCACCTTACCAATTCCACTTACTCTCTCTCTCTCGGCCACCCTATTTCTCCCACTTTCTTTCTTTTCATTTTCCATCCACCACCACCGTTTATAACCCTCCTCTTCCAGCCATGATTATACCACTATAGCTACCATAAATTCCATCACTACCTCCCCTTCTCATGACCTTAACACACAACCCCATCACCATCTCTTAAAAAACCATAATCACCTTCCAATTTTCCACCACCAAACCGCGACAACCTCTTCAATTCTAACCTTATTTTAGCTTCTTTTCTCCATCATAAATCACCAACCAAGTTGCCATCATCACCGTGCTCCAACATTCTCTTTGTCATGGCCATCATCTTGGTCATCAAGGTGAGATTGTAATTTTGGTCCTTCATTTTGTCTCTTCTATTTTCTCTTCAAAATTCTAGTAACATGCATGTTGTTTCTTTTCTATTTTGGCACAAAACTATGACCCTCTTTTCTTGTTTCCTGTTGTATGCGTTGTTTGTTAGGTCCCGAGAATGATCGGAAGCGATCCACGTGAAGTATCAAGCAATTGGTGAACTTTTGGCAACCAGCCCCTTTGTTTTTCTCAAAATTGTGACCTATAGGATGAGGTAAGGGGACTTTTTCTTTGTTTTTCCTTTTTTTTAACTGTCTAAAATTATTTTTATGGCCTCGGGAATGCCCCCGTCGGGCTTCATTTAGTTCTAATGCCCTAATTAATAATTATATGATTTTTTGTTGCCGTTGATAAATTGTAATTATATTTTTTGATGTAATTAATGCATTTTCGTAAATTATCGTAAAGCATGCCTTAAACATCGTGAGCCTTACCAGAGTTTTACTTGAGTTCAGAGCCCTGTTGCTGAGTTTTGTGGCTTACAGAAATTTTTCACTGGCCCTGTATTTTTATTTGGGTCTGTAATTAATTAATGATTTATTTGAATTTTTATAATTTTTCCGGTAAGCCTCGCTAACTTGTATAGTCATCCAGTCAAAGTTTGAGAAGCATCAATGAAGAAATCACGCGCTATGAGCAATTCCGCCAACTTACGCTCATTTATGATTTATTTTATGTTTATTTTAAATACCTCACATTGACGATTTAAAAATTAAGTATATGAGTTTTATAAATCCTAAACAGTTTTAATAAGTATAATGGGTAATAAGTTAAAAAGGGATAAGTAGTAAATGATGAATTAATAATAAATAACGATAATAGTAAGACTAGGGACAATAACTTTATTTTAAGGGTCAATGATATTTTACAGGGATATATATGGATGTTTATAGACACCTATAAATGAATTTAGGTATAGTTATAAAAGATCCTTGAGTTAGGAAGAAAAGATCATACCGTATTACCCAACTAACTGTAATATATGCGTAAATTTAAAATGTTCCATTTATTTCTGACCGGAGTGCCATCCAAGTTTTCTAGGCGGTATGTACCCTTGCCCAAAACCTCGATGACTCGGTATGGACCTTCCCAATTTGGTGCCAATTTGCCTTGGTGCGCAAATTTGTTGCCAATGTTGGCCCTTCTCAGGACCAAATCTCCCTCTTTGAAACGGCGTTCGCACATGCGTGCATTATACCGTTTGGCGGCCTTTGCTTTGACAGCTTGATCTCTCACAAAGGCTTCCTCTCTCAACTCCGCCAAAACCTCCAATTCGTGTGCGAGGTTCTGTTGATTGGCTTCCTCATTGAAATGGAGGACTCGAGCTGAAGGGGCTGTTAATTCAATGGGAATGACAGCCTCGACTCCATATGTCAGCCGATACGGAGATTCATTCGTGGTGGAGTGTGGGGTGGTTCTGTATGCCCATAAAACATGGCATAACTGATTTGCCCAATCTCCCTTTGCCTCACCAAGGCGTTTTTTGAGGCCCTTCAAGATTTCTCTGTTGGCGACCTCTGCTTGTCCATTGGTTTGAGGGTGTTCCACAGAAGAGAAAATCTGCGTGATGCTGAGATTTTCTAAGAGTTCAGTGAACTTGCGATCTGTGAACTGGGTGCCATTATCAGTGACTATGCGTTCAGGGACTCCGAAACGTGCAATGATATTCTCATAAACGAATCTTCGAGTCCTGGCTGACGTTATGTGCACCACTGCCTCTGCCTCAATCCATTTGGTGAAATAATCAACACCAACTATCAAGTATTTAATACCGCTGGGCGCAGTTGGGAATGGACCTAGAATATCCATGCCCCATTGATAGAAAGGCCAGGGCGTTATTGATGATGACATTTCCTCGGCTGGAGTATGGTGAAAATTCGCGAATCGTTGACATTGATCGCATTTTTGAACATACGAGGCAGCGTCTTGCTTCATAGTGGGCCACCAATACCCTGCCCTGAGGATTTTTCTCACTAGACTCCGTGCCCCTGGATGATGTCCACATTGCCCTTCATGGACTTCTTCCAAAACAGCTGGCACCTCGTTTTCATTTATGCAAATTAAGTATGGGACAGAAATTCCTCAGCGGTATAGCTGCCCATCCAGGAGTGTATAATAGGGTGCCTCCCTCCTTAGCTTCTTTCGCTCAACATCATCCGTGGGTAATTGTCCATTAACAAGATAACGAACTATTGGTGTTACCCAGGAGTTGTCATCAACGGGGCGGCTTTTAATCATATGAATTGAAGAGGGAAGGGATATACTTGGCTCCGCCAGAGTACTCTGTACAACCGTGGTTGTGCACCCCGCCTTCTTTGTGCTGGCTAACCTGGACAGGATATCAGCACGTGTATTTTCTTCGCGAGGTACATGCTTGAAAGTTACTTCATCGAAGTGCTATTTCAACTCATTGACGCAGTCCAGATATTGTTGCAGTAGAGGTTCTTTAGCCTGATACTCACCAAGAATTTGTGAGATGACTAGTTGAGAATCACTGCATAGGGTGACAGTTTTGGCCCCAATATCTTGTGCTGCTCTGAGTCCGGCTAAGCAGGCTTCATACTCCGCCTGATTGTTAGACGTAGTGAAGGTAAAGTGCAATAAAATTTCAAGATGTACCCCGTCATCACTTTCTATAACGATTCCTGCCCCACATCCTTTGCTGTTTAAAGACCCATCGACGTATACTGTCCAGTGTGAATGATCTGCATCTGGGCTAGAGCCTGTTAATTCAACTACGAAATCTGCTAGGACTTGTGCCTTGATAGCAGTTCTTGGTTCGTAGGATATGTCGAATTCAGAGAGTTCTATGGCCCATTTGATCATCCTTCCTGCCAAGTCTGGCTTGAACAATATAGTACGGAGTGGCAAGTCTGTGCGAATCAGGATGGGATGTGCATGGAAATATGGTCTTAGACGTCGTGAGGCCCAAACAACTGCAAGTGCTGCCTTTTCAATCTTCTGATAACGGCACTCCGCACCATGCAATGTTTTACCAGTGAAGTATACCGGTCGTTGGCCTTCAACTGTTTCCTTGACCAGAGCCACTGCCAGCGCTTCATCTGAAACAGACAAATAAACGATGAGTTGCTCACCTGGGCTTGGTTTTACCAGGATTGGAGGGCTGGCTAAGACATTTTTCAAGCTCTGGAAGGCCGCCTCTTGCTCTGGGCCCCAATTAAATTTCTTATCCTTCTTCAGCATCTTGTATAAGGGGAGAGAGCGATGAGCCATTTTTGGCATGAATCGTGCTAGAGCAGCGATTTTGCCATTGAGGGATTGTACCTCTTTCAGTGTTTTGGGGCTCTGCAACTCTTGTATCACACGACACTTGTCAGGATTAGCTTCTATGCCTCTTTGTGTTAACATGAAACCCAAGAATCTCCCCCCAGGCACAGCAAATGTACATTTTAGTGGGTTGAGTCTCATGTTGTATTGCCGCAGGCGTTGAAAAACGAGGCGTAGGTCTTCAACATGGTCTCCTCCTTCTGGAGTTTTGGCGATGATATCATCAATATAAACCTCCACCAGCTTTGTGTGCATGCCCTCAAAGACTCTGTTGATCATGCGCTGGTAGGTGGCCCCAGCGTTCTTCAGCCCAAATGGCATGACATTGTAGCAAAAGACCCCTCTGTCATTGATAAATGTTGTTTTCTCCTGATCATCCTCACACATTGGAATTTAGTTGTATCCGGAGTAAGCATCCATGAAGGATAGATACTTGTATCCTGATGAGTCGTCAACCAGTCTGTCAATGTTGGGGAGAGGATAAGGATCTTTGGGACAACATTTATTCAAATCAACGTAGTCTATGCACATGCGCCATTTGCCATTGGCTTTCTGCACCATAACCACGTTGGACAGCCATGAAGAGTAACGGAGTTCCCTGATGAACCCCGCCTTAAGGAGTTCTTCGGTTTGTTTGCAAGCAGCATTTTGCTTAGCAGGACCCATACGCCGTTTCTTTTGTGCCACTGGCTTAGTTTCAGGATACACCGCCAGGCGGTGGCAACAGAAGTTAGGATCCATACCAGGCATGTCTGCGGCTGTCCAGGCAAAAATCTCCTTGTACTCATGGAGGAGTGCAATCAGTCTTGCTTCCATGTTAGGCTCCAGCTTGTCATTGATGTTAGTGATTTGCTCTGGGGTGCTGCCCAGAACAATAGGCTTGGAACCACCATCAGGAGTTGGTTTCAAAGGGTTCAGTGGGTCTATAGAAGACTCCGCCCTGGGATCAAGATCCACTAAGTTGACGGATGCCGCCGCACTGTTTCCTTCGTTCAATTTTCTTTTCTTAGACATGGTTTCAAGCTTCACCATGTTAAGACTTAAATTGTAACAATAACGAGCCATCTCCTGGTCACCCCTGACAGATGAGACTTGATTATCTTTATCGATGAACTTGATTAACAAGTGGGGGGTTGAAACGATGGCTTCCATGGCATTCAGAGTAGGCCGCCCAATGATGCCATTGTATGGGGATTTAACATCAATGACAAGAACCCTGGATTTCACAGTCCTTGCTCCAGGTTCACCATCGAAGGTAATCCTTGTGTCTAAGTAGCCTTTAGTAGGCTGTTTGGCGCCATTAAAAGCTGTAAGGTCCTGTGTGTAAGGCTGCAAATCAGCGTCAGTCAGTCCCATACGTTTAAAACAGTCATAAAAAATAACGTCGCAGGAACTTCCCTGATCAACTAGGATGCGTTTTACATCCATATTAGCGATCACCGCAATGATCACTACCGCATCATCTCCCTCAGGAATGGTTGGGCCAAAATCATCATCTGTGAAAGTTATAGGCGGGGTCTTAACTCCGTCCCGGAATGGGCGATATTCTTTGTTCTTGCCCTGCACAGATAAGATCATACGATGATGATTTTTCCGGGCGGTGTTTGAGGGTCCGCCTCCTGCGAAGCCTCCAGCAATCATGTCCACCACCTGCCTTTTACCTCGTGATCTAGGTTCAGGGCTCGGTTCTCGTTGGGCGGACTCCAGAACAATGCCTTTTTGTTTCTCAGACACCGCCGCACGTTTTGGTTCCCGAGTACTATCAGGATCCGGAGAACGATCACGATGTCGCTTTTCAAACTTCTCAGGCTCATCATGAGATTTGCCTTTGAACAGGTAATGTTTCAGTTTACCTTCACGAATGAGCACCTCAATGGTATTTTTGAGTTGCTTATATTCTTCTGTGGTGTGGCCAACTGACTCATGGAATTCACAATATTTTCTTGGGTTTCCACCGCGCCTGATTGGGGGTGGATGTTGAATTCCATAAACATTGAGGGTGGTCCATCCTATTTCACGCAAGATTTGCTCGCAAGTCGTGTTCAGTGGTGCATAGTGAGCAAAATTGAACACGCGTCTGTCTTGCTGTTTGAAAGGTTGGTTCCCTACTTTGTCCCTTTGGTGGGACTTGTCATTCTTCAACGACTTCTCTTTCCCCTTGTCGTGAGGTGAAGTTGCAGGGGGTGGTTTACTGCGAGATGCAGTGGCTTCCAAATGCATCTCGATACCCACGTACTTGGACGCCTTCCTGCGAAATTCCTCCTTCGTGGTTGGAGGTCCCTTTGCCAAAGACAAAGCGAAAGGTGACTTTGGTTGCATAGCTTCTATGAGAATATGCAACTGGATTGCCTCTGTCAGATCAGGGACCATGGCTGCCTCCTTGTAAAATCTCTTAAGGAAATCCTTTAGAGATTCTTTGTCGCCTTGTTTGATCTGAGCCAAGGTATGAGAGGTTCTGGGTGCATCCCTGGAGATCACGAAGTGGCTTCCAAAAGCTGAGGCCAGCTCCTCCCACGAATCAATGGAACCTGAAGGTAAGCTCTTGAACCAACTAAGAGCTTCGCCTGTAAGGGTTCTGGGGAACATTCTGCACATGACATCCTCCTCAGCTCCTAGAAACATAGCCTCGTAGATATAAGCATCTAAATGCTTAGAGGGATCTGTTTCCCCAGTATATTTCCCTATAGAAATGGGCTGCATAGTTTGCAAATGTTTGGGTACATGTGCATTCATGAGCCTTTTGGAAAATGGGATGCTCATCTTATACCCTGAGGGGGATGCGTTTGAGCCTGCTCTCCTTCCTTCTTGATGCTGAGCATTCACCAGTGGGAGGCTTCGTTGCTCCTCCATGTATGTAGGAATACGAGAGTAGTGAGGAGTACTTGATTCCTCCTGCATGTGTGGTTCATGATATGGCTGTCTTGCGGGACCAGCTTTCTCATGCACTGGGTTTGCTTTTTCACGACGAAGTTCCGCAAGTTCTTCTCTCAACATTCGAATCATGTCATCTCTTGGATCTAGAGAATCAACTTGCGTTGCTTTTTTCTGAGCATCATCATCGAAGTTAAGACGTCTGGGATTGTGTGGAGGAGAATCCTCGTTCTGCATCTCTGGTCCTTGTCTCTCCATTGATGATGAAGATTGATCAAAGATTATGGGATTACCAAGTTTACAGGTCCCACCGGGCGTGCCAATGAACTGTTCTTTACAGGGGGTATAGAAGTATGCTTGTAGAACAACTCAAAATATACATATAAATGTGTTTTTGATACAAAGCAATGTGCGTATAAATGTAAATACGGAGAGTCTTTGTATGCTGAGGCGGAGTGCAATGTACTCTGGGGCGGTGTCACAGTCCGATTGGGGGTGGTACCTGCAATCGTTCTCCGACGCTCAAGTCAGTATTTCAGAATACTTAGAGACTTAGAAAGACAGTCAGAGAGAACTATGCAAGTAAGAGAGTGTAAGGTTCAGAGAATGGGAAAAAGATCCCTTATACCTTTTCGAGAGAGGTTTATATACCTGTTACTGGTGCTCCATTATTGGTAGGACCCGCTCCTTGTCTTCAGGCATAATGCTGAAAAGGTAGTGGGTCCCTGCGCCGTTTACATGCACCATTATTGTAGTAGGTATCACAACTTGTCTGGAAAGCGTTAGTGCTTTAATATTTTATTGTTATTTCCCTTTATGCGTGACAGCGTGATTCCCATTATTAACCTCTCAAGACAGAGTCAATCTCGTGCCGGGGTTGTGAGTATGGGCTCGCTACGCAGTAGGGGAAATTCGGTATTCCGCCAATATTGAGCCTATGGCTTGGCGGGGTAACAACTTTGGCGAGGTTACATTCCTTGGCGGAGTAACATGCCTGGACGGAGTTACTTTCCTTGGCGGGGTAACGTGCCTGGGCGGAGTTATGAGCCTTGGCGGCGTTACTTGCCCTGGCGGTATGCACTTCGTATAGTATCTGTAGTGTATTTGAAGAGTACTTCTCTTTATTCAAAATGCTGATCTGGCAAGGCATTAAAGCCATGCTCTTGGGGGCCGGTGTTAGGACCGGATCATATGCCCCCTAGCTTGTTATAGTGACTGGCGGAGTCACTTTAATAAGCTATAACACTTAAGTTTAGCTTTTGTAGGCATGGGTTTAGGCGGCATTTGCTAGTTCAAGATTTGTGGACAAGTGCTTTCATGCATTTATTGGTTTGTCATTACTTGTCACGCCTGTCATTAATGCGCCTCGAAACCATGTTTTTTGTTCTTCAGTCTCCTATTGCCACGTATGCCCTCGTAACGGTTGCCATTCCAATGATGGGACATAAATACGCGTGATGGCATTTGAGAACCGTTTTCGAGGTTATTACCGTGGGCCTTGGATTTTGAAAACGTGGCCCATGAAATATCTGCCCTTAGATATATCTATTGGCTTCAGCAAAAAAGGAACCGTCAGTGGGACAAATCCAACGGTTGTAAACGCATATTTTAATTTTAGAACCGTTGATGAGATTTATCTAACGGCTGCAAACACATCTTCGAGATTTCTGATGATTCACTTATTTCCCCCCAAGCCATGCCTATAAATAGGTAAACTTTCAGAAGGGAAATGTTTTGCTTCATCTCTCACTTCGCATTTGTTTGCTGAAAGAGTTTTTGCTACTCTCTTGCGAGTTTATTGGTGTTTGGAGTTCTTCTATCTTTTCAGAAGCTTAAGGTACTTGCTTCTTCCTCTTCTTTGCTTCTTCATTTCCATTGGGTTAGCTTTGTTTTCCCTTATTGTGTGTTCGTAAAAAGAAAGATGAGAGGAAAGAGGTCAGAGTCACGTTCTAGGGTTTCTGTTCGTCCCATGTTTTCTGACATTGAGAGTGGAGATGAGGCTTTTTATACTGGGAGGGACTCGACGTTTTATAGCAGCGTGGAGTACTTTAGTAATGCTGTACATTCATTTGTGTCAGGAGATGTTTCCCATACACAAGTGCTGACTATGGCAGAGTGTCGAAATGTTGTGTTGCATGGACTGGATTGGGAGAAGACACTCGAGAGTGACCCCTACTGTTGGGTTGAGGAAGATGTCAAGGATGCTTCCTCTCGACATGCGACAACAAGCGGAGGGGTAGTGGAGTTGCCTGTTCCGGTTTGGAAGGATGAGAAGTATGAGGATAGGTTCATCGTCCGTTCACCCAAGACGTATGAACGGGTTTGCCATCGTCCTCAGAATGATCGTACCATATATATGTACGATATTCTATTTACCCAGTTAGGGGTGCGCTTCCCATTGAATAAATTCCAGATGGGTGTGCTTAGGTTCTTGGACTGTGCCCCTTCTCAGCTGCATCCTAATGGTTGGGGAATAGTTCGCAGCTTTGAGGTGATGGCTGAACATTTGGGGTTTACGCCTACAGTGGCGTTGTTTTTCGCTTTCTGCCGCATTATGAGGAGAGTAAATATGAAAACTGGCGGCATGGGTTTTGTGACTCTCCAGGCGGAGCCAAAGATTTTGAACTTTAAGGCGTTTGCTGACTCCGCCAAGGAAGGCGGACTTCACTTCAGGATGAGTTTTGTGAAGGTATCCGTCAGGAAGGACAAACCTGTTTTTTGGCGGAATAAAGAGGGTGTTGATAGATTTCCAGTGGCATGGACGCATGAGCACTTTCTCTTAACCAAACGAGCATATGAAGTTGAAGAGGGTGCTCTATCGGCGGCGTCTGTGGAAGTACTCCGAATGTTGAAGGAGTACAACTCCGTCCACAAGCTGATTCTTTGTCGAAGGCTGCTAGGGCGGGATGCTCAAGGATACTTGAGTAATATTACGAACAATTGCAATGTGATTGAGTATTACCTCTATCTTGCATTTTCTAATCGTATCCTCATATTGATATTTCGCAGGAGAAATCGCTGAGTTCCCTGGGATGGAGCGTATCAAGCAGATGCAAATGAGCCGCAGGGAAATGAACGCGGAGAATAATGTGCAGCCCAGGAGGAGTCTGACTGCTGCCCTCACAAAGACCCTTCCTTTCCCTACCTCCACCAACATAGTAACTTTTGAAGGTGGTGCAGGATCTTCAGCAGCTACTGTTGAAAGGCGTTCTAAAAAACGCCAAGAACCAGAAGCTGCTGAAGAAGAAGAAGAGGAAATAGACCTCCAGCCCTTGCAAAGAAGGAGGACCAAAAGCAAGAAGAGGGTTGAGGAAGGAGCATCAATTGATGCTGCTATTAATTTGGAGGAGACTCCGGAAGTACCTGTTGCGGGTACTTCTGCTGCTATGGGCGGAGTTGAAGGCATCCCCGAAGAAGATGTCGAGGGGGAGCAAGCGGAGGGATTCCAAGCCTCTTCTGACCAGGATACGGGGGACGAGGCAGGGAGAGTTCAAGTTTCCCCAGTCCGCCCGTCTGAGGATCCCGCCCTGAGCTTGACCACTCGAGGGACAGCCGTTTTTCCCATTGATGTGCCAGGGGAATCATCCAGGCGGTTTGTCTCTTTGCCTAAGGCGGGGTCTCGCTTGAATCCCTTTCTGTACTTTACAAATACGGGATCCCGTCAGTCAGAGAGGCGTGATCCAGAATTCATCCTCCGCCCCGACATCGACTTTGATGAGATTCCGGAGGCTGCTGCAGCTGCGAGGTGGCACCTTACAGAGATAGATGGTTTCTTGGCCTCTGTCCCCCGGATCGCTGACGTTGCTGCCGAGGCCAACATGTTTCAGGCGTCTTACCACGAGTCTGTGGAAAAGATTCGTAGCTTGGAACATGACAATGAGCAGCTGTCCGAGGTGATCAAGGCCAAGGACAAACACCTTGACACCGCCGATGCCAACACCAAGAAGCTGGAGGAGGAGCTGGCTCGGGTGAGAGCTGACAAAGCTTTGCTGGAGAAGCAAGTCTCCGGCTTAAAAGAGCAAAACACAAAACTGGGCGAGGAGGTGAGTGGCCTGACCCAGGTGAGGGCTGTCAATAATCTGCTGAAACAACAGATTTCAGACTTAATTCAGCAGAAACAAAAATTGGGCGAGGATGCAAGTGAGCTCCAGCAGAGGTTGATTTTCCTTGAACTTGATAAAGCCACTGCTGAAGATGCCTGGGTGGCGGAGTTAGACCAAGCAGCTACTGCGTACACTAACCTTGAAAAACAGGTTGAAGTGTTGCAAGCTGAAAAAGCTACCTCTGATGCCGCCAATGAAAAGCTTGACAAGGAGTTACAATCCACGCTGGATGCGGCTGAGGCAGCGATTGATGATGCTTTCAGCATGGCTGTTCGTCAACTCCGTTATCGCAATCCAGGCGTTGCTCTGTCCACCACAGGCATTCATCCTTACTATGAATTTATCAATGGAGAATTGATGGTGCCTGTTCAAGGGGGTCATGCTCCTGCGCCCAGTGTTGAATATATCTTGGCTGACTTGCCTCCCTCTCAAAGTTTAAGCAAACCTGGTGAAGGTCAGGCCACCTCTGCCCAACAAGAAGGGATGCCGTCCGACCCTTAAAGACCAGCTCCTGAAACCCTTCGCCAGCTTTTATTATTATTTTTTTTTGAATTTTGTTAATATTGCCTTGTTCCAGGATAGGCTCTGGACTTTTATCAATCCTTGACAATATTAATGAAGCATATTTTCTGCAAATGTATACTTGTTCATAGAAGTAGTGTTTAAGTCCGTTGTATTTATGCCTTGTAAAATGATATTGAGAAGGCGGAATATTACTCCGTCAAGCCATAGGCTCAACACAGGTGGAATATTCATTTGAGGACTTAATGAAATATGACTAAGTACAACGAGGCGGAATAGCCTTTTTGCAATTCTGGTGAAGTAAAATTCAGTAAGGAGGCGAAATAGCCTCTTAGGAATTTCAATGAAACAAATTCAGTAATGAGGCGGAGTAGCCTTTTTGAGAATTTAACTGAAGTAATTTCAATAATGAGGTGTAGTAACCTCTTGGGAATTTCATTGAAATGATTTTAATAGTGAGGCGTAGTAGCCTCTTAGGAATTTAAAAGGAATTGGATTCCGTAAGAAGGCGGTGTGGCCTCTTAGGAATTTCAATGAGATTGGATTCCGTAAGAAGGCGGAATAGCCTCTTAGGAATTTCAATGAGATTGGATTCCGTAAGAAGGCGGAATAGCCTCTTAGGAATCCCCAGGAGATAGATTCCGTAAGGAGGCGGTGTAGCCTCTTAGGAATTTTGATGAAACTAGATTCCGTAAGAAGGCGGAGTAGCCTCTTAGGAATTTCCACGAGTTGTATTCCGTAAGGAGGCGGAGTAGCCTCTTAGGAATTTCCAAGAGTTGTATTCCGTAAGGAGGTGGAGTAGCCTCTTAGGAATTTTAATGAAGCTGGATTCCGTAAGAAGGCGGAGTAGCCTCTTAGGAATTTTAATCAAGCACAATTTTACAAGTGTTGAACTTACTTGAACTTGTTGGGTAGTGCTTGAGTTTGTTGCTCATGTACTCCGTAAAACATTGGGAGTTAGGCAGAGTCAAGTTTTGGATGGAATGTTCATCCTTTTGCATTTTGATTGGAGTGCGACTCCTGATTGAATGAAAATCATCGAAGTGGGGATTGCTATGGTGCAGCATATAGCTGTGACACCAATTTATCCTGCAAGAAATTGGTTAAACCTTCGAGGCGGTATGGTGCAGCATTTAACTGTGACACCAATTCATCCTGCAAGAATTTGGTTAAACCTTCGAGGCGGTATGGTGCAGCATATAGCTGTGACACCAATTCATCCTGCAAGAATTTGGTTAAACCTTCGAGTCGGTATGGTGCAGCATATAGCTGTGACACCAATTCATCCTGCAAGAAATTGGTTGGATTTTGGGGTTAGCGTGGTGCAGCATATAGCTGTGACACCAGCTCTTCCCACAAGAAGCCTGCAAGACCTTGGGGGCGAATTAGTGCAACATATAGCTGTGACACTAGTTCTTTCCATAGGCGGCCTGTAGGACCTTAGGGTCGGTATGGTGTAGCATATAGCTGAGACACCAATCCTTTCCCCCCAAGGAGTTTTCTATACCTTAGGGTCGGTATGGTGCAGCATATAGCTGAGACACCAATCCTTTTCCCCCAAGGAGTTTTCTGTACCTTAGGGTCGGTATGGTGCAGCATATAGCTGAGACACCAATCCTTTTCCCCCAAGGAGTTTTCTGTACCTTAGGGTCGGTATGGTGCAGCATATAGCTGAGACACCAATCCTTTCCCCCAAGGAGTTTTCTGTACCTTAGGGTCAGTATGGTGCAGCATATAGCTGAGACACCAATTCCCCAAGGAGTTTTTGTTGACTCCGTTTGTGAAGCGGCGTTGCATGTTGGTTGATCTTTATGGAATAAAGAGTTATGCGTTTGTGCTTCAGTTTTAGAGTCGTTGTTTTATCTGCATGGGAACAAATTCTGCCATGGATAATTGATAGGTGTTTTGATTGTATTGAGTTTGCTGAAAGAGAATCAAGTTTGTATAATATGAACTCAATGAAATGGATGTGCCAAGTTTAAACACAGAAGTTGTAATATAGTATAGTTGTCGTTCCACTGAGGAGGTGCTAGAATGAAGACTTTAGTTTGAATTGATTTGGCAGAAAATTTTTGTTTGGGTTTGTTGTGAATGTTGTTGAATGAAAAACAGTAAGTAACAGAATAACAGAGAATAATATTGTGCAAAAGATGACAGTAAATGAGGTTGGAAAAATCAGTTTTGTAAAACAGGGATTGGCTTCATCACATCTTCACCTCTGTAAGCTGCATAAGTTTCCATATAAGTAAATCGAAAAGATAAGTTCTACGTCACAATCAAAGTCATTTGCATCGATCCCTCGACTACAAAATTCATAAGAATGATTTCCAAACCGCTGATCCCTCAGTCACTTTGGAAACCATTCCAGCATTATCGATCGATTGTTTTGACGTTTGTTGCGTTAGACGCCATCCCTGGCTACCTACTCACAACAAGCATTTCTTTCAGGGTCTGCTTTCAAAAGTCACTTTCCAGCATACTCAAGAAAACTTAGAACAAGAAAATAGTGATCAAGTACTTTCAGGCATTAAACGCAGAAGGAAATACAGAAACTTTATCAAATCTCATTACTCAATGAAAACTTACGACAACATTACTTCAGTGTTGAATGGATTACAGCCAATCCCATAAGGGAAATTAGTTACTCATGCCTTGCATTTTCACCATCAAAGAAATGAATACAGAAAATGGAAAGTGTGAAATAAAAAATACAGAGGATGAATCTGATGTATCAGATGATAGGAGATTGATTCTGATGATGTTGTTTGCAGCTTGATTTATAGGAGTTTAGGTTCAGCTTCTCTTGCCCACTTGTGTAGAACCCATGCGGCATCTTTCAGAGACTGGTGGAAACAGAAGAAAGTGGGTGAGTTGGCATCGCATTATTGGTGAATAAAGAATTAAGAAATCCCATACTGTCTGAGTCACGCTTGAGCTTGATGGTCACGCTCAAGCGTGAAGAGTTCTGATGCTTATTGATGATCTCACGCTCAAGCTGAAGTAATTCACGCTCAAGCGTGGCTTCCTTGCCTTCTCACGCTTGCTCCTCGCTTAGCCTTACTCAGTTACGCTTCAGGCGAGGCCTTAATATCCATTCCTCACGCTCAAGCGGCTTATTCCCACGCTTAAGCGTGAGAGGGGTCCTGATGCCTCTGTTTCCTTTAATTCATGCTGGCCATGCTTAATCCATGCTTAGGCTTCTATTTTTATCATTCCACGCTTAAGCTCCTAGTGTTCACGCTCAAGCGTGAGAGGTCCTGATGCTTTCCAACTTGTTCAAGCTTAAGCTTGCTTGCTCAAGCTTAAGCTTGGTTGTTCAAGCTTGAGCTTGCTGTCTTCAAATGCCCCCGATCACGCTTGAGCTTGCTCTTTCACGCTTGAGCTTGATGCTTTCACGCTTGAGCTTGCTACTTTCACGCTTAAGCTTGCCTGCTTCAAGCTTGAGCTTGATCTTTCACGCTTGAGCTTGATGCTTTCACGCTTGAGCTTGATGCTTTCACGCTTGAGCTTGCTACTTTCACGCTTAAGCTTGCCTGCTTCAAGCTTGAGCTTGATCTTTCACGCTTGAGCTTGATGCTTTCACGCTTGAGCTTGATGCTTTTACGCTTGAGCTTGCTACTTTCACGCTTAAGCTTGTCTGCTTCAAGCTTAAGCTTGATTTTTCTCGCTTGAGCTTGATGCTTTCACGCTTGAGCTTGCCACTTTCACGCTTAAGCTTGCCTGCTTCAAGCTTGAGCTTGATCTTTCACGCTTGAGCTTGCCTGCTTCAAGCTTAAGCTTGATTTTTCACGCTTAAGCTTGCTTGCTCAAGCTTAAGCTTGCCCTGCTTTCCTGTTGAATTTCCTGCAACTTTCCAAGAGTTTTAACACAATATTTCTTTTATACACCTATCCATCACTACTTAAAAGATTCATGCTCACTTCCTTCAATAATTCATCAATTTAGCTCAAGTTCTTTACAAAATTAATTCGAATGAATCATGAAATCAATGCTTAATCAACACTTATCAAACTCTCCCCAACCTAGATTTTTGCTTGTCCTCAAGTAAAAAGAAGTTTAGGAAAGGGAATCAAGCGTTCAAAAATCTAAGTTTCTGTCGCAAACAAAAAGTTTAAAAGACAATAATCTGAGTTGATGTCTAGGCAAATGATTTTCTTAATACCAATTCCTTGAAATGTAATACACCATTACCTTGTTCATTAAGCATGTAACCCATTGCTGTAAGAATATAGAACTCTCATTATTTCTTACCATGTGTCTGTTTCACTCATCCATCATTAGAATTGCTCCGTTAACATTGGCCGTCATTTCTAGTAAAACCAAAATTCAAATGAATAGCAAGGATCAAAAGGTCTTTTAAGGATGTAATGAGGCTGGGCTAACAAGAATCTTTGGTTTTTCTTGGTTTCAAAACGCATGTTTAAAGAAGAGCATAAGTGTTTTTGGTTAATTTATTTAACAAATTAGAAGGCTCCTTCTTTGCATTGAAACTTCAGAATTTTCTTTTGTTTTTCTCCAGCTCTTTTATACATTTTTGGAGAGCTTACTATTCTTTTTGCATTTTCTTCTACTGCCTCCATTTGTTTCATCTCCTTTTGAGAAAAATATTTTATGCTCTTTTTCAAGATGAACATGCAGGTAAGATAGAATTTTTGCTTTTATGCTTAGCTCAGGGCAGCGAAAAATTTTCATGCTTTTATGGCTCAAAGATGGGCTGCGAAAAAAATCGGATCTTTTTATCGAGGTAGCTTTTTGGCTCTTGGCTAACTATGTTTTCAAAATTGCCTTATCATTTCCTTGCTTGTTTCTTAAGAAAAAGGTTTAATTAGAAAATCAGTCAATGCCAATTTAACAAATTCAAATGAGGCTCTCAAGTGTTTAGATTTTCTCACTTCTCATCAAGATATCAGGCTTACTTCCTTATTCTAACAGAAAAGGGTTCACGTCATGTAATCAAGCAACAATACATGCATTCCAGTTCCTTGGTTCTTAATTAAGTCATTTTGCCAAAAAAAAAAAATCAGTGTTATTGCCTAAAAATATTCTGTTGCTTAGAAACTTTTCTTGTTCAAAAAGTAAAATCTTTGGTTGGGGTTTTCAAAATTGGTACAACTGCAAGCATGTAATGGTATATCCAAACAATCAACCAAAAGCATCAAAATTTTTTAAAAATTTTCAAAGCATGCTGTAATAATGTTAGACAGAACTAACTGAAAATAAACTAAAGCAATAAAAACTAAAGCAGTAAACTCATCACTCATCCTTAGAAGAGTCATCCCCTGTCTCATGTTTCCTTGCTGGAGGCCCTTGTGAGGAGGGTCCTGGTCTAGCCTATGAAGTCTCACCCCTCCTAAGAAAGAAGGCCTGTCCCCAGGCTAATCAATGTGGGATGCAAACTTACTTTCGGATAATGAGTGGGATGAATTTGATGAGCTGCCTGCAAAATAAAAGGAAAATTCAATCTTAGGATAAAATTTACTTAAAATAAAATCAACAGGATGAAAAGAAAACATAAAAGATTGGGTTGCCTCCCAATAAGCGCTTGTTTAACGTCATTAGCTTGACGCCTGATAGATTTTTCAATATGGATCATGGAGTTGGTGGATGAGAGTGTTGAGTTTTTCCACCTCCTTGCCTAAGTCAGGCCTTGGCTTTCTTCCTTTCTGTTTTTCAAGTGCACCTTCAATAGCAAAATCAGCTTGTTCTTTTTGCACTCGAATTTTTACTTTTCTGTCATCCACATCTATGATGACTTTGGCTGCTTTCAAGAATGGTCTCCCTAGTATTAGGGGGACTTCAGGATCTTCCTCCATATCTATGACAACAAAGCTCTCATGAAATTCAAATTGATCAACTTTGACCTCAATATTTTCAGCAATACCATAAGGGGTTTTTATTGATTGATCTGCCATTTTTAAAGTCATGTTTGTTGGCTTTACTGAAAAATCCCCTATACTTTTCAGTGTGGATAATGGCATCAAATTTACACTAGCACCAAGATCTAACAAAGCTTTACTTTTTGAAAGTTTTCCAACAGTAACGGGAATAGAAAAACTCCCTGGATCTTTGGTGTTATGCGGTACTGCTTCAGAGATGATAGTGTCATATCCATCTTCTTCCTCAGTTATTTCCTCAGTCAGTGTGGTCACAGCCTTGCAATGCTCTATTGGGTTTGTTTCAGTGTTTGCTCCATACTGAGGCTTCTGTTTCTCAGCAAGTTGTTGGGCTAGTTGTCCCAATTGTGTTTCCAAGTTCCTGAGTGATGCCTCATTGTTCTTTTGACTTGCTAAAGAAGTTTGCATAAATTTTTCCAAGGTGTCCTCCAGTCTAGAAGTTCTCTCCACCAAAGAAGGACCATTATTTTGATATGGTTTATTTGAAGAGCTGGGCTCTTGCTTCCATCCTTGGCCTTGGTTTTGGTTACTTCTCCATCCCTGAAATGGTTGGTTAGAAAAATTTGAATTGAAATTACCAGACCTTCCTTGGTTGTTCATGAAGTATACAGTTGCTTCTTGTGATCCACAGTTCTCATTGAGATGATCTCCTCCACAAAAGTTACATCTGGCAGGCATTTGTTGTTGCCCTGGTTGTGATGATTGTACAGCATGTAATTGTTGTGGAAGATTGGCTATCTTTTTGGTCAATGCTTCTAGTTGTTGGGTCAGAATTTTGTTCTGTGCTAAAATGGCATCTGTGGTGTTTAAGTCAAGGACTCCTTTCCTTTGAACTTGCTGACGATCATGTTGAGCTTGGTAGTCTGTTGAGGATAAAGCTTCTATTATCCTTGTGGCTTGGTCAGCATCCACTGTCATCATTGTTCCTCCTGCTGCTGCATCTAAAATCATTTTAGTGTCAGCCCTTAAACCACTGTAAAAAATATTAAGTTGTGCAATATCTTCAAGTCCATGGTTTGGGCATTTTCTGAGCAGAGATTTGAAGCGTTCCCATGCTTCACAAAAGGGTTCATCATGGCTTTGTTTAAATGTTGTGATATCTGATTTAGCCTTGATGAATCTGGATGGTGGGAAGAATCTGTGTAGGAATTTTTCCTCCACTGTCTCCCAGCTGTTCAAGCTTTGATTTGGGTGTGACTGGAGCCATTCTTTGGCTTTTCCTGCAAGAGAAAAAGGAAACAATCTTAGGTATGCTACCTCAATAACTTCCTGTTCAAATCCCATTGTTCCTACCAATTCATAGAATGTTGCCAAGTGAGTGTAAGGATCTTCACTGGACATTCCATGAAATTGATGGGAACTAATTAAACTAAGGAAAGCAGGTTTCATTTCTATAGCCCTGATTGTATTTGGTATAGCAATGCTTGAGTAGTGTCTAGGTCCTTGTTGCAATGTGTAATCTCCAAGTGTTCTCCTTGGTGGATTTTGATTGTTGCTGATGCCCTCCATTGTAACAGAGGAAGTTTGTCCTACGTGGAAGTTCTTCTTTGCTTTCTTGATTTTCTTGAGGAACCTGTCTATCTCAGGATCAAATGCAAGTTGTTCTTTTGTACCCTGTCCTCTCAAGATCATAAATCAAGAACTCAAAGTAGCAAGGTAAAAAAAGTAAAATAAATAAAATAAAAAAAAACAAATTACAAACAAGTTTATTTACACTGTCTTGTCAATTCAATGCTAAAATATTCAAACTTAAATCACCTCCCCGGCAACGGCGCCAAAACTTGATGGGGATATTTTGCTTTCTATTGAGTTTGCTGAAAGAGAATCAAGTTTGTATAATATGAACTCAATGAAATGGATGTGCCAAGTTTAAACACAGAAGTTGTAATATAGTATAGTTGTCGTTCCACTGAGGAGGTGCTAGAATGAAGACTTTAGTTTGAATTGATTTGGCAGAAAATTTTTGTTTGGGTTTGTTGTGAATGTTGTTGAATGAAAAACAGTAAGTAACAGAATAACAGAGAATAATATTGTGCAAAAGATGACAGTAAATGAGGTTGGAAAAATCAGTTTTGTAAAACAGGGATTGGCTTCATCACATCTTCACCTCTGTAAGCTGCATAAGTTTCCATATAAGTAAATCGAAAAGATAAGTTCTACGTCACAATCAAAGTCATTTGCATCGATCCCTCGACTACAAAATTCATAAGAATGATTTCCAAACCGCTGATCCCTCAGTCACTTTGGAAACCATTCCAGCATTATCGATCGATTGTTTTGACGTTTGTTGCGTTAGACGCCATCCCTGGCTACCTACTCACAACAAGCATTTCTTTCAGGGTCTGCTTTCAAAAGTCACTTTCCAGCATACTCAAGAAAACTTAGAACAAGAAAATAGTGATCAAGTACTTTCAGGCATTAAACGCAGAAGGAAATACAGAAACTTTATCAAATCTCATTACTCAATGAAAACTTACGACAGCATTACTTCAGTGTTGAATGGATTACAGCCAATCCCATAAGGGAAATTAGTTACTCATGCCTTGCATTTTCACCATCAAAGAAATGAATACAGAAAATGGAAAGTGTGAAATAAAAAATACAGAGGATGAATCTGATGTATCAGATGATAGGAGATTGATTCTGATGATGTTGTTTGCAGCTTGATTTATAGGAGTTTAGGTTCAGCTTCTCTTGCCCACTTGTGTAGAACCCATGCGGCATCTTTCAGAGACTGGTGGAAACAGAAGAAAGTGGGTGAGTTGGCATCGCATTATTGGTGAATAAAGAATTAAGAAATCCCATACTGTCTGAGTCACGCTTGAGCTTGATGGTCACGCTCAAGCGTGAAGAGTTCTGATGCTTATTGATGATCTCACGCTCAAGCTGAAGTAATTCACGCTCAAGCGTGGCTTCCTTGCCTTCTCACGCTTGCTCCTCGCTTAGCCTCACTCAGTTACGCTTCAGGCGAGGCCTTAATATCCATTCCTCACACTCAAGCGGCTTATTCCCACGCTTAAGCGTGAGAGGGGTCCTGATGCCTCTGTTTCCTTTAATTCATGCTGGCCATGCTTAATCCATGCTTAGGCTTCTATTTTTATCATTCCACGCTTAAGCTCCTAGTGTTCACGCTCAAGCGTGAGAGGTCCTGATGCTTTCCAACTTGTTCAAGCTTAAGCTTGCTTGCTCAAGCTTAAGCTTGGTTGTTCAAGCTTGAGCTTGCTGTCTTCAAATGCCCCCGATCACGCTTGAGCTTGCTCTTTCACGCTTGAGCTTGATGCTTTCACGCTTGAGCTTGCTACTTTCACGCTTAAGCTTGCCTGCTTCAAGCTTGAGCTTGATCTTTCACGCTTGAGCTTGATGCTTTCACGCTTGAGCTTGATGCTTTCACGCTTGAGCTTGCTACTTTCACGCTTAAGCTTGCCTGCTTCAAGCTTGAGCTTGATCTTTCACGCTTGAGCTTGATGCTTTCACGCTTGAGCTTGATGCTTTTACGCTTGAGCTTGCTACTTTCACGCTTAAGCTTGTCTGCTTCAAGCTTAAGCTTGATTTTTCTCGCTTGAGCTTGATGCTTTCACGCTTGAGCTTGCCACTTTCACGCTTAAGCTTGCCTGCTTCAAGCTTGAGCTTGATCTTTCACGCTTGAGCTTGCCTGCTTCAAGCTTAAGCTTGATTTTTCACGCTTAAGCTTGCTTGCTCAAGCTTAAGCTTGCCCTGCTTTCCTGTTGAATTTCCTGCAACTTTCCAAGAGTTTTAACACAATATTTCTTTTATACACCTATCCATCACTACTTAAAAGATTCATGCTCACTTCCTTCAATAATTCATCAATTTAGCTCAAGTTCTTTACAAAATTAATTCGAATGAGTCATGAAATCAATGCTTAATCAACACTTATCAATAATCAATTCAAAGTTAGAGTGAAGATTAAATACAGGAAGGCATTTCATTGAGAATGGAACTACATAAAGGATTGAGTTGGGATATATCTTTTCGAAACCTTTTCAAGGAAAGCATACAGAGGAAGATCCTTGAGTTAGGAAGAAAAGATCATACCGTATTACCCAACTAACTGTAATATATGCGTAAATTTAAAATGTTCCATTTATTTCTGACCGGAGTGCCATCCAAGTTTTCTAGGCGGTATGTACCCTTGCCCAAAACCTCGATGACTCGGTATGGACCTTCCCAATTTGGTGCCAATTTGCCTTGGTGCGCAAATTTGTTGCCAATGTTGGCCCTTCTCAGGACCAAATCTCCCTCTTTGAAACGGCGTTCGCACATGCGTGCATTATACCATTTGGCGGCCTTTGCTTTGACAGCTTGATCTCTCACAAAGGCTTCCTCTCTCAACTCCGCCAAAACCTCCAATTCGTGTGCGAGGTTCTGTTGATTGGCTTCCTCATTGAAATGGAGGACTCGAGCTGAAGGGGCTGTTAATTCAATGGGAATGACAGCCTCGACTCCATATGTCAGCCGATACGGAGATTCATTCGTGGTGGAGTGTGGGGTGGTTCTGTATGCCCATAAAACATGGCATAACTGATTTGCCCAATCTCCCTTTGCCTCACCAAGGCGTTTTTTGAGGCCCTTCAAGATTTCTCTGTTGGCGACCTCTGCTTGTCCATTGGTTTGAGGGTGTTCCACAGAAGAGAAAATCTGCGTGATGCTGAGATTTTCTAAGAGTTCAGTGAACTTGCGATCTGTGAACTGGGTGCCATTATCAGTGACTATGCGTTCAGGGACTCCGAAATGTGCAATGATATTCTCATAAACGAATCTTCGAGTCCTGGCTGACGTTATGTACACCACTGCCTCTGCCTCAATCCATTTGGTGAAATAATCAACACCAACTATCAAGTATTTAATACCGCCGGGCGCAGTTGGGAATGGACCTAGAATATCCATGCCCCATTGATAGAAAGGCCAGGGCGTTATTGATGATGACATTTCCTCGGCTGGAGTATGGTGAAAATTCGCGAATCGTTGACATTGATCGCATTTTTGAACATACGAGGCAGCGTCTTGCTTCATAGTGGGCCACCAATACCCTGCCCTGAGGATTTTTCTCACTAGACTCCGTGCCCCTGGATGATGTCCACATTGCCCTTCATGGACTTCTTCCAAAACAGCTGGCACCTCGTTTTCATTTATGCAAATTAAGTATGGGACAGAAATTCCTCAGCGGTATAGCTGCCCATCCAGGAGTGTATAATAGGGTGCCTCCCTCCTTAGCTTCTTTCGCTCAAGATCATCCGTGGGTAATTGTCCATTAACAAGATAACGAACTATTGGTGTTACCCAGGAGTTGTCATCAACGGGGCGGCTTTTAATCATATGAATTGAAGAGGGAAGGGATATACTTGGCTCCGCCAGAGTACTCTGTACAACCGTGGTTGTGCACCCCGCCTTCTTTGTGCTGGCTCACCTGGACAGGATATCAGCACGTGTATTTTCTTCGCGAGGTACATGCTTGAAAGTTACTTCATCGAAGTGCTGTTTCAACTCATTGACGCAGTCCAGATATTGTTGCAGTAGAGGTTCTTTAGCCTGATACTCACCAAGAATTTGTGAGATGACTAGTTGAGAATCACTGCATAGGGTGACAGTTTTGGCCCCAATATCTTGTGCTGCTCTGAGTCCGGCTAAGCAGGCTTCATACTCCGCCTGATTGTTAGACGTAGTGAAGGTAAAGTGCAATGAAATTTCAAGATGTACCCCGTCATCACTTTCTATAACGATTCCTGCCCCACATCCTTTGCTGTTTGAAGACCCATCGACGTATACTGTCCAGTGTGAATGATCTGCATCTGGGCTAGAGCCTGTTAATTCAACTACGAAATCTGCTAGGACTTGTGCCTTGATAGCAGTTCTTGGTTCGTAGGATATGTCGAATTCAGAGAGTTCTATGGCCCATTTGATCATCCTTCCTGCCAAGTCTGGCTTGAACAATATAGTACGGAGTGGCAAGTCTGTGCGAATCAGGATGGGATGTGCATGGAAATATGGTCTTAGACGTCGTGAGGCCCAAACAACTGCAAGTGCTGCCTTTTCAATCTTCTGATAACGGCACTCCACACCATGCAATGTTTTACCAGTGAAGTATACCGGTCGTTGGCCTTCAACTGTTTCCTTGACCAGAGCCACTGCCAGCGCTTCATCTGAAACAGACAAATAAACGATGAGTTGCTCACCTGGGCTTGGTTTTACCAGGATTGGAGGGCTGGCTAAGACATTTTTCAAGCTCTGGAAGGCCGCCTCTTGCTCTGGGCCCCAATAAAATTTCTTATCCTTCTTCATCATCTTGTATAAGGGGAGAGAGTGATGAGCCATTTTTGGCATGAATCGTGCTAGAGCAGCGATTTTGCCATTGAGGGATTGTACCTCTTTCAGTGTTTTGGGGCTCTGCAACTCTTGTATCACACGACACTTGTCAGGATTAGCTTCTATGCCTCTTTGTGTTAACATGAAACCCAAGAATCTCCCCCCAGGCACAGCAAATGTACATTTTAGTGGGTTGAGTCTCATGTTGTATTACCGCAGGCGTTGAAAAACGAGGCGTAGGTCTTCAACATGGTCTCCTCCTTCTGGAGTTTTGGCGATGATATCATCAATAAAAACCTCCACCAGCTTTGTGTGCATGCCCTCAAAGACTCTGTTGATCATACGCTGGTAGGTGGCCCCAGCGTTCTTCAGCCCAAATGGCATGACATTGTAGCAAAAGACCCCTCTGTCATTGATAAATGCTGTTTTCCCCTGATCATCCTCACACATTGGAATTTGGTTGTATCCGGAGTAAGCATCCATGAAGGATAGATACTTGTATCCTGATGAGTCGTCAACCAGTCTGTCAATGTTGGGGAGAGGATAAGGATCTTTGGGACAACATTTATTCAAATCAACGTAGTCTATGCACATGCGCCATTTGCCATTGGCTTTCTGCACCATAACCACGTTGGACAGCCATGAAGAGTAACGGAGTTCCCTGATGAACCCCGCCTTAAGGAGTTCTTCGGTTTGTTCGCAAGCAGCATTTTGCTTAGCAGGACCCATACGCCGTTTCTTTTGTGCCACTGGCTTAGTTTCAGGATACACCACCAGGCGGTGGCAACAGAAGTTAGGATCCATACCAGGCATGTCTGCGGCTGTCCAGGCAAAAATCTCCTTGTACTCATGGAGGAGTGCAATCAGTCTTGCTTCCATGTTAGGCTCCAGCTTGTCATTGATGTTAGTGATTTGCTCCGGGGTGCTGCCCAGAACAATAGGCTTGGAACCACCATCAGGAGTTGGTTTCAAAGGGTTCAGTGGGTCTATAGAAGACTCCGCCCTGGGATCAAGATCCACCAAGTTGACGGATGCTGCCGCACTGTTTCCTTCGTTCAATTTTCTTTTCTTAGACATAGTTTCAAGCTTCACCATGTTAAGACTTAAATTGTAACAATAACGAGCCATCTCCTGGTCACCCCTGACAGATGAGACTTGATTATCTTTATCGATGAACTTGATTAACAAGTGGGGGGTGGAAACGATGGCTTCCATGGCATTCAGAGTAGGCCGCCCAATGATGCCATTGTATGGGGATTTAACATCAATGACAAGAACCCTGGATTTCACAGTCCTTGCTCCAGGTTCACTATCAAAGGTAATCCTTGTGTCTAAGTAGCCTTTAGTAGGCTGTTTGGCGCCATTAAAAGCTGTAAGGTCCTGTGTGTAAGGCTGCAAATCAGCGTCAGTCAGTCCCATGCGTTTAAAACAGTCATAAAAAATAACGTCGCAGGAACTTCCCTGATCAACTAGGATGCGTTTTACATCCATATTAGCGATCACCGCAATGATCACTACCGCATCATCTCCCTCAGGAATGGTTGGGCCAAAATCATCATCTGTGAAAGTTATAGGCGGGGTCTTAACTCCGTCCCGGAATGGGCGATATTCTTTGTTCTTGCCCTGCACAGATAAAATCATACGATGATGATTTTTCCGGGCGGTGTTTGAGGGTCCGCCTCCTGCGAAGCCTCCAGCAATCATGTCCACCACCTGCCTTTTACCTCGTGATCTAGGTTCAGGGCTCGGTTCTCGTTGGGCGGACTCCAGAACAATGCCTTTTTGTTTCTCAGACACCGCCGCACGTTTTGGTTCCCGAGTACTATCAGGATCCGGAGAACGATCACGATGTCGCTTTTCAAACTTCTCAGGCTCATCATGAGATTTGCCTTTGAACAGGTAATGTTTCAGTTTACCTTCACGAATGAGCACCTCAATGGTATTTTTGAGTTGCTTACATTCTTCTGTGGTGTGGCCAACTGACTCATGGAATTCACAATATTTTCTTGGGTTTCCACCGCGCCTGATTGGGGGTGGACGTTGAATTCCATAAACATTGAGGGTGGTCCATCCTATTTCACGCAAGATTTGCTCGCAAGTCGTGTTCAGTGGTGCATAGTGAGCAAAATTGAACACGCGTCTGTCTTGCTGTTTGAAAGGTTGGTTCCCTACTTTGTCCCTTTGGTGGGACTTGTCATTCTTCAACGACTTCTCTTTCCCCTTGTCGTGAGGTGAAGTTGCAGGGGGTGGTTTACTGCAAGATGCAGTGGCTTCCAAATGCATCTCGATACCCACGTACTTGGACGCCTTCCTGCGAAATTCCTCCATCGTGGTTGGAGGTCCCTTTGCCAAAGACAAAGCGAAAGGTGACTTTGGTTGCATAGCTTCTATGAGAATATACAACTGGATTGCCTCTGTCAGATCAGGGACCATGGCTGCCTCCTTGTAAAATCTCTTAAGGAAATCCTTCAGAGATTCTTTGTCGCCTTGTTTGATCTGAGCCAAGGTATGAGAGGTTCTGGGTGCATCCCTGGAGATCACGAAGTGGCTTCCAAAAGCTGAGGCCAGCTCCTCCCACGAATCAATGGAACCTGAAGGTAAGCTCTTGAACCAACTAAGAGCTTCGCCTGTAAGGGTTCTGGGGAACATTCTGCACATGACATCCTCCTCAGCTCCTAGAAACATAGCCTCGTAGATATAAGCATCTAAATGCTTAGAGGGATCTGTTTCCCCAGTATATTTCCCTATAGAAATGGGCTGCATAGTTTGCAAATGTTTGGGTACATGTGCATTCATGAGCCTTTTGGAAAATGGGATGCTCATCTTATACCCTGAGGGGGATGCGTTTGAGCCTGCTCTCCTTCCTTCTTGATGCTGAGCATTCACCAGTGGGAGGCTTCGTTGCTCCTCCATGTATGTAGGAATACGAGAGTAGTGAGGAGTACTTGATTCCTCCTGCATGTGTGGTTCATGATATGGCTGTCTTGCGGGACCAGCTTTCTCATGCACTGGGTTTGCTTTTTCACGACGAAGTTCCGCAAGTTCTTCTCTCAACATTCGAATCATGTCATCTCTTGGATCTAGAGAATCAGCTTGCGTTGCTTTTTTCTGAGCATCATCATCGAAGTTAAGACGTCTGGGATTGCGTGGAGGAGAATCCTCGTTCTGCATCTCTGGTCCTTATCTCTCCATTGATGATGAAGATTGATCAAAGATTATGGGATTACCAAGTTTACAGGTCCCACCGGGCGTGCCAATGAACTGTTCTTTACAGGGGGTATAGAAGTATGCTTGTAGAACAACTCAAAATATACATATAAATGTGTTTTTGATACAAAGCAATGTGTGTATAAATGTAAATACGGAGAGTCTTTGTATGCTGAGGCGGAGTGCAATGTACTCTGGGGCGGTGTCACAGTCCGATTGGGGGTGGTACCTGCAATCGTTCTCCGACGCTCAAGTCAGTATTTCAGAATACTTAGAGACTTAGAAAGACAGTCAGAGAGAACTATGCAAGTAAGAGAGTGTAAGGTTCAGAGAATGGGAAAAAGATCCCTTATACCTTTTCGAGAGAGGTTTATATACCTGTTACTGGTGCTCCATTATTGGTAGGACCCGCTCCTTGTCTTCAGGCATAATGCTGAAAAGGTAGTGGGTCCCTGCGCCGTTTACATGCACCATTATTGTAGTAGGTATCACAACTTGTCTGGAAAGCGTTAGTGCTTTAATATTTTATTGTTATTTCCCTTTATGCGTGACAGCGTGATTCCCATTATTAACCTCTCAAGACAGAGTCAATCTCGTGCCGGGGTTGTGAGTATGGGCTCGCTACGCAGTAGGGGAAATTCGGTATTCCACCAATATTGAGCCTATGGCTTGGCGGGGTAACAACTTTGGCGAGGTTACATTCCTTGGCGGAGTAACATGCCTGGACGGAGTTACTTTCCTTGGCGGGGTAACGTGCCTGGGCGGAGTTATGAGCCTTGGCGGCGTTACTTGCCCTGGCGGTATGCACTTCGTATAGTATTTGTAGTGTATTTGAAGAGTACTTCTCTTTATTCAAAATGCTGATCTGGCAAGGCATTAAAGCCATGCTCTTGGGGGCCGGTGTTAGGACCGGATCAACAATAAAAACCAAGTTGATTATATTTAAAAGAGACTCTACAAGTAAATTTCATTCTTAAGAATTTATATATATATATATATAGGGTTTTGAATATGTATATACATATACATGACTTATTATATATACATATATATGTCCATAAGTATTTAGCTAGTATGTAATTACTAGTGTGAATAAATAAGTAATAGGTTCTAAAAAGGAAAAGGAGATATATTAGGAGAGATAGAACAAATTAACTATAAGAATAATTTTTATCAATCCTATATTTAGTAAGGCATAGTACAAGCATGGTACGGTTATTTTATTAGGAATTGTACCGACTAAGTAAATCGACGAATATAATTCATTGATATGATATTGGATGATCATGTATGTTTTTAATTGAACTATATGAATTTACATGCTTGTGTGTGTATGCCTAAGAAGAATATGTGTAATGAAGATTAAGAATTATATTGAGATGCATTGGTAAATTATGACGCAAAGGATAAAAGTGAGAACAAGTCTTAGTAGAAATCTTGATCTGATGTAGAACAGAATGAGGTGATTGGGATTAATATGATGAATTGATGATGCACCGAGGTACAAGTTAATACCCCAAGAGATAATGGATATTGATGCACAATCCCTTTCATTCTTAATTATCGGTTAGGACACACTATAAATTGAACAAATACTAGGGATAATTATAATAATAGCCAAAGAAAGTATTGGTAAATAAATTAGACAGATAGTCAATAACCAATAGAAACCAAGTGTACACATAGATGGTAACAGTAAGCCATATCCTTAGAATAGTTCTACCCAATAATATCAAGATTAACACCATAAGTAATTTAAAGTGATTCCCTGAAAAGACTTAATTCCCTTAAAAGATAAGTGTAGGAGATTTAATATTTTATTAAGGATGACACAAAATAAACACGATGTTAAGAATGAAAGTGGACTGCTGAGAAGACCCTACCGGTGGCGAGTACGGTGAAAATAAACAAATGTGCATGAAACATGCATCATCTAGATATGATCTGATGAAGACTAGAGTACACAGAAAGAGGTACGTTGGAGATACAAGTACCAGATCCCCCAAGTTAGATCCTAGGAGTACAACAGGATAGGACTCCCAATGGCTCGAGAGTAGCACCCTGAGACCAGGTATGCAATCCTGGTGTACTTTGACCCCGAGTAGTAATCTATGGCCGTCAAGAACCAAGTCACAAGTATTGAGTGGCCACAAATTGTAGTAAGATGGATCCATATATTATGCGGACCTGTGTATCCTCATACCTCTTATTTTAGAGGGCTTGGTGAGCTCCAATCGCTATAGAATAGAAACGTTATGGCTAGAGGCAGCTTAAGCAGGACTAATTTTGATGAATGTGACATTGATTATGAGATTTGGGCCCACATCCATCACGGTGGCTAAGAAAAAGATTAACTTAATGAAATAAAATCCATGCATTGCACTACATACTGTGGATGAATTTATGATTGATTATGATTGTTGATTGCTAATTATTATACTACTAGTAATGAATATGTTAATGAAATATCGTTTAATACCTTTTATAATAGCTAGTGGTGAAAGGAAGAGTAAGAAAGTTAAATAGCAAGGAATGATTGAGGAAGGTTAGGTTATGGTAAATAACTTAGTATTGACTGATTAAAAACCCTTGTGTGAATGATAAGAAATAGAAAATAATACAGACTGGTACTGTATGAAAGGGTTGTTAGAGATGACACCCCTTTGATTATTGCGGAAGATTTGACTCACCTTTACAATTTCTTCCAGACCTCCTCTAGGGCCATGTTCTTGTTCTCGTAGAGTTCGGAGTAGACTTCACATTGAAGATCAACCAGGTCTTAGCACCTTAGCTGTAATTCTAGAGGTTCCAAAGGATATTTCGGTAGAGCAGCCATGAGAAGTCAGACAACCCTATGAGAAGGACATTAAAGTGATAGAGAACACAGTTTTCCACTACGAAGATCCTCCGTTGCCTCTTGGGGTTCAGGAGTTGGAGGAGCTTGCTAGTAGGGAGGCCTCCATGGCAGAGGATCCTTTAGGATTTCATCCCTTGCTAGAGCCTCCATGTCACCCTCTGAGGTCCCTTACCCTAGAGTACATCCTGTGTTTGAATATGCTTTCAGGTTTGAAGATTTTGATAATGACAAAAAGATCTTGAAGAAACTCTTGAAGAAAACAAGAAAACAACATCAAACCTACAAAAACACGCAGGATAATCAATTACGAGGTCCCAAATAATCGATTACATAGCTTCTGTCTTGCCAGCTAATCGATTAGACAGACCAGCCTAATCGATTACAAGGGTTCTGTTTGTCAACTAATCGATTACACCAAGAGACCTAATCGATTACCAAGCTGAGAATTCAGATTAAATACATCAGGTACTTATGCTAATCGATTGCAGGACTTCTACAATCGATTACAAGGCTTCTGGAATAACACCTAATCGATTACAACATATCAACTAATCGATTACAAGGCAACTGTTTGTGCACTAATCAATTATATACAAGGCACAATCGATTACCAAGCTGTGTAACCAAATTAAATGTGTAACATCCCGATTTAAAAATTTATTACCGAATGAGATTAAAACCACTAAACTAAGGATAACTACAAATGAGAATTACTTGTTAATTATGATTAATTTTAACTTAAAAATTAGATTAATGGTTAATTGATTATGATTTGTGTGTGTATGCCACGTGAAGAGCTGCTGCTTCACGTTCTCCCATCCCACTCCCTCATTTCTTTGGGTGTATATATGTCCAGAAGCCCACTGCTGCCCATTCACTCTAATTCCTCAAGACTTCCTCTTCCTCTACTTCTCTTCTTCTTCGTTCTTCTTCTCCTCTATTCTCCATTATGCAAACTCGCGACAACGGTGTTGCAGAGGATTCGAAGTTCCCTTTGGTTGGTGAAGGACAATCGTCGAAGTGGAAGAAGAACAACTTCCTGTCCCCAAGCTGATTAAAGGGTAACAACTGTGTTCGACGGAGACTGAACGAGAGAGAGCGGTGAACGAAGCAAACAAAGCATCAGACCAAACGTCCGGAAACAGAGGAGCTTCTCGAGTCCCTTCAGTAGGTAGGGGGCGCTTTGCATCTCAAATGCATAGTTTATGAACGGTCTCCAGATGAAGTATTACCTGTGCATGTGTGTTTGAGAATGTGGTAACTATGTAATATATATGATTGACAGCTTTTGAATACTGAGGGTGTGTGATAGTTAAGTCTGATGGTAGTTTTTATGTTTAATGCATGTGACTATGAGGTATGTTGTTAGATATGTGAATGCATGTGAGAGTTATGGGATTGTGTGTGAATCGAGTGCATGTGTCTAAAGTTTATCGTACTGAGTCCGGTTAGTTATCTCACTCACGAATGCATGAGGTGGGGATCTCCGATACCGAGAGTATGTGTGTGACTACTGACTAGTTTCAGCTGGGATGTTATATTAAAAATATGAGATGCGAGTCACTGTGTATGTTGATATGATTTCTGAGTGCTCTGTAATGGGAGATAATGGGTAGATCTCGATTACTATCTTATATTAATATGTATGCGAATACTAGGGATGAAATCTGTTGTGCTTGTGTGATGATGAATGAGTTACATGCAGAGTGTGGCTATAATCAGGAAAAAGGGGTACTATTGTATTGATAAATATGTGTGAAATATAATTGAAAGACCTTGGGTTGGACGCAAGGCAAGCCTACCGGGTTGGACTCGGGGCTGCCCGTAACACTTCTATTGTCGCTTGGAGTGACTGTGTTACGTGTGAGGGCAAACGGTTTGGTACCAGTAAAATGGCCGGATCATCTTGGAGCTGAGGAAAAAGGCTTGGAGCCTATGTTGCAACGTAAAAATTTGTAATAAGGGGGTCGGATCCGACTGTAATGGATATGTATACATTTATATATATATATACATATTCTTATACTTTGATGAGCTCATTGCATTGCATGTGCATGTATCGGGAAAATATGATCCATATAGCTGTGTATTAAATGTATGAATTCTGATTGCATGATACTGTTGTATGTAGATATATTGAATGGCAGTTCATATTATAAATAATTGAGATGTGATGCTGTAAAGTGGAAGACTTGAGGATTTCTGAGTCACTAACTGTCATTTTATATGTAAAACCTCACCCCTGCTGTGGCTATATTTCAGTGGACGTCACTCGGAATGATGGATGATGGAAGAGCACCTGTTCTATGAGGCGAACTGTGCAGCAGACGTGTACATAATTGTATATACTGTGTAAAAAGTGTTGTTAAGCCTTGGCTGGCTCTTAATATAATATTTTGTCTGGATATGTTAGAATTGAACTCTCTTAGTATTGAGAGCGGCACTAAATATATATATATATATATATATATATACATGTGATGTTATGTGTTTAATCTTGATCAGTAAATAATGTGGCAGGCGAATGTCAAAGTAGGTACCTTACATTCTATCGAATGACTGGAACTTGCGTAATTCCGAGTGAAGAAGGGAGTTAAGGTAAATCTGAGTGAGGTGAGACACGAATCCCCTTCCGAGTAGTGAGAGATTGGGTCAAGTCTGAGTAAGTTATATCATTAAAGAATATTCCGAGTGGAGTATGATTGTGGAGACCCCTTCAGGGTGAAGGAAGACCTATGTGTTCCCCGAGTGAGAGAAGTAAATTTATGACGAGTGACGAATGTGAAATGCATTCCGAATGAGTTAAGGTTGAAATATACCGAGAGGTAGTTGATTGGGAGTTATTCCGAGTGAGGTAAGTTTATGGATTCCGAATGGAATAATTATTCTTTGCTAAGTGGATCTTATGTGTGTGACCTATGTGGATAAACATAAGGAATTAAATATGGGCTTCAGAGGGAGGCATGTTGGTTGGGGTTGTTTTCCCGAATGGATAGGACCCCAGATTCCGAGTAATGGGAATTTCCGAGTGGGGCTTCTCGCCTCAGCGAATAAGGATTTGCTCCCGCTAGTGTGAATGGATGGAAGGCTTTTTGGGTTAGCTTCACTTAAGCGAATGAGTGTTCGCCCAAGCGTGTTGGGCTGTCTCGCCCAAGCGGAATTGGATCTCGCTTGAGCGAGTGAATCACCCATCACTAGAAGTTTTCATACTGTAAGTAGTTATAGGATTTAGTGACAGGAGATATCCTGTCGCCTAGTATGGGTCAATGACCCTCTTCGCCATGTTTGTTGCTAGTGTGGCAACACTTTTAGTGAAGGATTTTTGTTATGGCAATAAAAAGGTTTTCCTTCCTCACGGTTGCCACTCTGATTGCTACTGTAACACCCTTTGGTTTTTAGGACAGACCTCTAAGGCCCTAAGGTCAAGATGTGTTGCATGTTTCTATGAAAAATTTAGACTTCAATCGATTCTATCCCTACATCGTGAGTGTGGTAGAGATAAGTTGAGACTACTAGGGACTAAGGTAACCCATTTGGAAAAGTTAATTGGACTAAGATAAGATAGTAAAAACAAGATTGTCATTAGGAAAAAGAGTTTTGCTGAGAACGCGAATCAAATATTCGATCGCTCCTATTTCGAGTCGGTGCTTCGTGCCTTGGGGATGGAACTAAATCTTTAAGACCCTAAGCCATTTTTAAGCTTGGATAATCTTATAAAACCTAGTATGTTGATTAAATTTGTTAATCAAGTAATTTTTTAGACTTATTTCGATTTTTTGGTAGTTTATTAATAGAAATGCCTCATGTAACACCCTCGGTTAACTAGGACAAACCCTTCTGCTGGGTTATCCTACTTAACTAAGAGGTTATGAGTTTTTAGAAAAAGTGGAGGACTTTTTTTTGTACTAGTAAAACAGTGGCGGATCAGTGAAAGCAAGCATTAAGTAATTTACATAGTCATTCATAAACTATAAGCGATTATACTCTTAAACAGAACGGGGCATGCAGGCACCCTTAAATATGTACAGTCATCCTTAGTCTTGTTACTTAATTAATTATATATTTAACTATACACATTCTACGTTCGTCGAGCGCTCCTAATTGATCTAACTTATAGCTGCTCCTCTTATTTTGATTTCTAATTTTCCAACTCCTCTGTTATTAATAAGTAGTAAGGGGTGAGTATATACTCCAGACCCCGAGGGTTCCCGGTGCGGGCATACCCAGTTAACAAATAGTATATTATAATCAATTCAACCAACACATGTACAATTTATGGCAATCAATAATATTGCAATGTAATGCATGAGTTAGGTTCATTATGAGTTATCTGATATTAAGTCTCATGATATATATGGGCCTAATAAACCAATCCATCATCATCATCATCATTCTCATCATCTCATCCATTGGAATCCGTCCTGCTCAGGCTGTCCCTGGGCACAACGTTTCCACACTAGAGCGATCAGAGCCCACCAAGTCCCTTACGCATCATATCTCATCATTGGGTACACATGGACTCACGGGTCCTACTCATAAACATGCATCCATCTCATCTCATCATTCATATCACATAATAATGGGACTTGGTTCTACACGATCCCAGTTACACTCCGTCTTTAGTTGAAGTACATTAGGCTTGCCACGCACCGTCTGGCATTGGGTGCGAATCCAAGCCATTAGATGCCCCACCCAATTATACTCCCAAGATCCTTCATGGGGATCGATTTATCACGTAGGAGAATTATTTGTGGTCCAATGTATGTAGGAAAATTATTTAGACATTAATTATGATTTATCAGTAAATTAAAATTTACTAAAACCGGACAATTTAATAGATGGTGTATGACCCATTAAGTCAAATTGGATATTTGATGGGTCTAGAATAATGAGGAAAATGTTATGGTTATGGTGGTATGATCAAAATAATTTTTGGTGTTGAGGAGATATTTATACGAACGCAATGCATGTTAATAAACGGTGAAAATACAAGCAGAATGGAAAAAAAATAAAATGTAAAATCCTTTTTTTCTCTTCTCATCACCGTGCACCATTTCCCCCTCTCATTTACTCACTTTTGCCCATTGGGTAATGGGGATTTGTTCACCAATGGTAAAAGCATAAAGAAGTAATGCACTAACCATTAAGTAATACCCAATTTTGACCATTTCTCTCTCCTTCTCCTTATTGGCGTGTGACTTCTTCTCCTCACCATCTTACTTCATTTTTTCACCTTCTTCTTCCTCTCTAAGAAACAAAACCGTGACCACACCCTCTTATGCCATTTTCTTGCAAAATCAATACTTGAGCTTGGATTTGTGAAGCACATATTGGACATCAAAGACAAGCTTAAGTCATCTTCCTCTTCTTCCCTTTCATTTTTGTTTTCTATCGAGGCTTGGTGAATAGATCTACATTTTTGGTATTTAATGACTTATCTTGGTGGTTTTAAGGTTGTTGAAGCTTTATAATGGAAGTTTAAGTGTTATTTTGATGAAAAATTACATGTGGAACTTAAAACCTAGGGTAGATGACCATTGGGAATTGTTGCTATTAATGATGATGATATAAACATGGTGTTGTTATCTTGAAGACGCTTAAACGATGCAAAGAAATGGTTAGAATTAATATTTGCTAATTTAAGTGAGAACCCTAAGATTAGTGAATTTATGGCTTTTGAAAAAACTTAGAAGAGAATGTGATTAATTGTCATTTAAGTGATTTTGGATAAGAAAATGAATTTTAGAATGATTGACGCTAATTATTGATGTTGGGAATTTAAGAAAATCAAGAAAAATATAAAAGACACTAAGTTATTGAAATTAGTAGAAGAGGTATTAATATGTTGGTGACTTAAGAGTTTGCGTTGTAGCCATTTAATTATAGAAAATATGGATTAATAGGAAGGAATTCCCGAAACCTAACAAAATGATAAAATTGGTGTTTATGACATGTTTAAGACATGTTAAGAATTTTAAATATGATGGTGAATATTTAGAATTGAAATTAATGCCTTGATATGTCAATTGATTGAAATTTATATATATGTTATTGTAGGACCTATTTCGAATGACGAGCCGGGACCGTCGAATCGCTCAGATTACTTTTCTTGAGATTAGAGAGGAGTTTATATTCTAAATGCATGAGTTGAGTATTGGTTGATTGTTATATGTGACATTACACATTTTTGTCTTGTCCTTGTTGTATTGATGACTTGTGATGTTGGATATGGTGATGTTATTATGCTTAACAAATATGTGATATACATTTAGAATATTGGTGGTATGCTTTCTCGTGATTGATGATTATTATGAGAATTTGAGGCTAATGGTGTGCCTCATGTTGTTGTAAATATGTATATGTTCATGACAGGGCCCACAAGCGCACGGGTTATGTCGCGTAATATAAAAGATTATCGTTCTCCACAGGGACTATTTTCAAAGTACCAGCATATTGAAATTTAATTATCCATACAATTGATTTTTAATGTTTTTGTAAAATAAAACACAAATTAAAAATAAATTTAGAAACAAAATTTACTTGACACTTAAAAATCAGAGTTGAGAGTATTTTGGGATTTCGGGGGATCAAGACTCTATTTTATGTTAATGAATTTTAACTTTTCATAAATAAGAATCAAATTAAGTTTTCCAAGGCGGATTTTCCTTAAGCTAATTAATATGTTCCTCTCGGAATCCTATTAATGTACCTAACCTATAGAAAGCGCTGCTTAATCCTTAGAAAAGGCCCATTATCGTTTTGTGAAAATCCCTTATTTATTCCCCAAAAGATTTTGATTACTTTCATGGTTTTACCGAGGTCACAAAAAGTATTTCAAAACCTTAGGCTTAGTTCAAAAACTTTCTAATAACAATAAATCTCTCGATTCTATTAATTACTTAAACTTACTAATATACCCGCAAGTATACAGTTTTATCACTTAGGTTCTTGTTAGGAATCACTAAGAGCATTGAGCATTTTTTGAACTAAATGGAAAATAGAAATTTATTTAATTCAAAGTCAAAATAAAATTATCATAAAATATTATCACACCCCCTTCATCCCAAGATAATTAATTTAGTTACTCATGAAATAATTCAAATTCATACACATGATGGAAAAATAAAACATACAAGAAATGGTAAAAATAAAGACTTACGGGTTTCTCCAAAAGCTCAAAATAATTTTACCACTGTATTTCCTTGTTGCAATATTCCTCCACCAATTACAAATTGGAACACTCAATTTCACAATCCTCACAACTCTTACACAAAATAAAATAAAGAAAAAGAAAATAAAAAGAGAAAGAAACGGAACAGAGAAGAAAACGAACGAAAAGAAAAGAAAGGAACAAAGTGAATGAATGAGAACTGGATGCCTTCTCTGCTTGGATTGCTTCTCTTTTTATAAGCGAAGGAAGGGAGAAAGCTAGCTAAGAAAACGCGTTGCAAATTGGAAACTTTCGGTGCATGTGATTTCCAGTTGTTCCAATTTGCTTATTTGTTGTTTCCAATGATTTTCAGCACATGATTTCAGTGATGAATCAATTCCTCCAGGTATTTTTCCATAAAAAACAGCATGTGAATCGATTCATAAAGGTGGGAATCGATTCCTAGCATCATGAATCAATTAAAAAACAGCCTGGGAATCGATTCATGAAAGGGGGGAATCGATTCATGCATGTAGGAATCGATTCATGTAGTGAGGAATCGATTCCTCATGCATTTTTTTGCAATTTTGGGCCATTTTTCACGTGTGAATCGATTAATGCAAGGGGAAATTGATTCATGCTTCAAAAATTCATTCCCTGGCACTTTTATAACGTGTGAATCGATTCACACCCTATTAGTGTGGTTCCTGTTACAACCGCACTAATAGATAGCGCACTAATAGATAGCGCACTAATAGATAGCGCACTAATAGCCCATTTTCATGCTTTTGTTGCTCTTTTTTCACTAGGGCTTGTTCTTCTTGTTTCTTTATCACTTGATGGTCGTTTTTCTCTTATTATTGACCCTTGGATTATCTTTATACTTGTTCCTTAATTTTATTAATTTCTGCAAAATAAAATACCCAAGTAGAATATAGTGGAAAGAAAGCGAAAATCACAAAAATTAAGGAAATACAGTGCATAATGATTAAAATCCTAAGCAAACTAAATCTAATTTATTGTGTTATAAAACATTTATCAAAATACCCCAAACCAAAACATTGCTTTTCCTCAAGCAATCACCATATTCATAAGATAAGATACAGAAAACACTAAGCTCAGCAAACTAAGGAATCTAAAATAGAGAAAAAGATTTATTCAAATGCCAATATTAATTTTCTTATGTGAATCAATTTTCATTATCAAGACAGAGGATACTCTTCTCTCAATTTTCACTCAAACTGTTTCATGGTTTGTGTATCACTCAGATCATCATAGTCAAAAAATACTACCATAAGCTTGTTAATAAACCAGAAACTCCACAGTTTAGATAGAAAATATGTCAAAGTCTATTCAAAGGTTGTAACGTGGCCTTGGGTTGTATTGTCAAGGTAGGAATTTCAAGAAAAATGGAATACAAAAGGGCTTTAATAGTCATGAATGATTCAAATTACCATCATAAATTTAACAGAGCAAATTTTTGAACTTTTATGGACTTTTTGGACTTCATTCAATATCATCCTTTTGATTTTCTTTTCTTTTTTGCTTTTCTTTGTATTCAATACCATATTTTTCTTAAGTCCTTTTTTATTTCTTTGCTCCACTAAATTTCCAACTTTTTCACCATTAAGAGAATATCAGTCAATGAAAGGCTTCAAAGAAAAAATTTCACTTTTAGGCTCAAAAGGGGCAATTAGGGGTCAAATTGTGCAAAATTTCTAAGGCTTAAGAATAAGGTCTAATTGTGCCTTTATCATCCTAAGACATACAATCAAAAACCATTTTGAATCGATTGAAAAACAAGTTCTAGTATATTAATGATTATGAGATTCACTCAATCAAGAAGATATGGGTTTTGAAAATTTGTTTGATAAATAACCCATTTTGGCTCAAGTCTAAGTCTTTTTAAAGAAAATTTTAATCACATAAAGTTTATTTAGACATTGATTTGGCATTTAAACAATCAAATTTTGAAAATTTTACTCAAAATTTTGGGGTCCTTAGATACTTTAGCCTTGTGTTCAAAGTAAATTTATCATGCAATCATGGTAAATTACAAGATTACAAACAAAACAAGGAAAACACACATGCAAAATAAAATAACAATCACATAATGCAAACAAAACAGTTAAGTTTTCTTATCTACCACCCCAAACCAGAATTTGACATTGTCCTCAATGTTAAAATGGATGATAAAAGGATAAGAAAGCTTACTTGTAGTCACCCCAAACCAGCATCTGACATAGTTGATTTTTTATATTATTTTATTTTATTTTATTTTTTTAAAGCTCGAAATGAAATAACAACTTTTTATAGGGTTACCTCCCTATCAGCGTTAAGTTTTAAGTCTTCAGCCAGACTTTTCACTGTTTGGATCTACTCATCAGGAGCATCAAACAAGTCCAAGTCACTTGCTTGTTATATTGGTTGACCTGTTAAGTAGTGCTTTACTCTCTATCCATTTACCCTAAATGTACTAGATTTCTCGCTCCATAGTTCGACAACTCCAAAGGGAAAGACCTTTGTTACCTTGAATGGTCCCGACCATCGGGATCTCAGTTTACCTAGAAAAAGCTTCAATCTGGAATTAAACAGTAAAACCATATCACCTAGATTAAATATTCTTTGTTGGATATGACAATCATGCCATTGTTTGGTTTTTTATTTATAAATTCTGGCATTTTCGTATGCATCTAAACGGAGTTCTTCAAACTCGTTTAATTCCAATAGTCTTTGTTCACCTGCAGCCTTATGATCAAAGTTAAGAGTTTTAACAGCCCAAAAAGATTTATATTCTAGCTCAACAGGTAAATAGCAGGGCTTCCCATAAACTAGCTTAAAAGGTGTAGTTCCAATGGGAGTTTTGTATGCGGTTCGATACGCCCATAAGGAATCATCTAACTTAATAGACCAATCCTTACATGATGTATTAACCACCTTTTGAAGAATGTTTTTAATTTCCCGATTGGATACCTCAACTTGTCCACTAATTTGTGGGTGATAAGGTGTAGCAACCTTATGCCTAACTCCATATTTCTTTAGAAGGGTCTGAAAAGTTTTCTCAATAAAATGAGACCCTCCATCACTTATAACACATTTTGGGACCCCAAACCTTGGAAATATTATTTTCTTGAAAAGTTTAATAACAGTCTTAGCATCAGAATGGGGTAAAGCAACGGCTTCCACCCATTTTGACACATAGTCAACTGCCATTAATATGAACTGATTTCCAAAAGAGGAAGGAAAAGGTCCTATAAAATCAACACCCCATACATCAAACAATTCAACCTCTAAAATGTTATTCAATGGCATTTCATGTTTCTTACCAATGTTACCTGTTCTTTGGCAAGCATCACAGGTTAGAACATACTTACGTAGATCCTTAAAAATATTTGGCCAAGAGAACCCAGCTTGCAATATTTTAGTGGCTGTCTTGGAGGTGCTCATGTGCCCTCCACAGGAAAGAGAATGGCAATGGTCCAAGATAGCATGGACCTCATCTTGTGAAACACACCTCCGAATCAAACCATCAGCACATTGCTTGAATAGGAGGGGTTCATCCCAATAGTAGTGTTTAACATCTGCAAAAAACTTTTTCCTTTGCTAAAAGCTAAGATCAGGAGGTAAGATACCACATGCAAGAAAATTTACAAAATCAGCATACCAAGGAACACGTTGGATACTAAGACTCAAGAGTTGTTCATCCGGAAAAGATTCATTGATGGGAATATTATTTGTTTCTTCTTTTTCAGATGTCAACCTAGACAGGTGGTCAGCGACCAAGTTCTCGGTACCCTTCTTATCCTTAATTTCCAAGTCAAATTCTTTCAATATTAGAATCCACCTAATTAACCTAGGCTTTGCTTCCTTTTTATTCAATAGATACTTAATAGCAGAGTGGTCAGTGTAAACAGTAACATGTGAACCTACCAAGTAAGATCTAAATTTATCAAAAGCAAAGACAATAGCTAACAGTTCTTTTTCAGTTGTGGCATAATTTACCTGAGCATCATCTAGTGTTCGGCTGGCATAATGAATTACATGGAGCTTTTTATCCTTCTGTTTCCCAAGCACAGCCTCCACTGCGTAATCACTCACATCGCATATCAACTCGAACGGGAGTTTCCAATCAGGTGGTTGAACAATGGGGGCAGAGATTAAAGCCTGCTTAATCCTGTAAAAAGCTTCCATACAGGATGAATCAAAATTGAAAAGCACATCCTTACCTAGAAGAGTTATAAGAGGCTTTGTGATCTTGGAGAAATCTTTAATGAACCTACAGTAAAACCCTACATGTCCAAGAAAACTCCAAATACCTTTCACATTTGTTAGTGGAGGCAATTTTTCAATTACTTTCACTTTAGCCTTATCAACTTCTATACCTCTCTCAGACACTAAGTGTCCAAGAACTATGCCTTCTCTTACCATAAAATGGCATTTTCCCAATTCAAAACCAAATTGGTCTCTTCACAACGCTGCAAGACTTGAAACAAATTTGTTAAATAGTTATCAAAATCCAAACCATGCACTGAAAAATCATCCATAAAGACTTCCATCACATTTTCAATAAGGTCAGAAAAAATTGCTTGCATACACCTTTGAAAAGTCGCAGGTGTATTGCACAGACCAAAAGGCATACGTCTGTAAGCATAAGTCCCATAATGGCAAGTGAAGGTAGTCTTTTCTTGATCAGATGGATGAATGGGAATTTGATGAAAACCTGAATACCCATCCAAATAACAGAAATAAGAGTGTTTGACAAGTCTTTCAAGCATTTGATCAATAAAAAGGAGAGGAAAATGATCTTTTTTCGTGGCGCTATTTAACTTCCTATAATCAATGCACATGCGCCAACCAGAGACAATCCTAGTAGGAATCAAGTTATGTTTATCATTTTCAATCACAGTTATTCCCCCCTTTTTAGGCACCACATGAACAGGACTTACCCATTTACTACTATCAACAGGATATATGACTCCAGCATTAAGCAATTTCAAAATTTCCTTTTTAACCAGTTCTTGCATTTTTGGATTTAATCTCCTTAGTGGTTCTACTGTAGGCCTACTTTTATCTTCTACAGTTATCCTGTGCATACAAAGAGAATGACTAATTCCTTTGATATCATCCATTGTATAACCTATTACCTTTCTATAAAACCTAAGTTGTTTTAAAAGTTTTTCAGTTTCACATGGATTCAATTCAGCATTAACAATCACAGGATATGTGGAATTAGGACCAAGAAACTCATACCTTAATAAAGCCGGTAAAGGTTTTAATTCGACATTTGGGCCTACCACTTTGTCACACATGACCTCAATATCATATTTTAGTGGGGCCTCAGAGCAATCAGATGTTCCTGTAGACTCAATCATGAAAACAGTTTCAAGTGGGTCATTAGGAAGGGTTGCTTCCTTTACCACTTGTTCAACAAAATCCACACTACAGCAAACATCATTAAAAGGTTTTTCTAAAGCATTTTTCAAATTAAAATCAACCTTTTGGTCTCCAACAGTTAGAGATAACTTACCATTCTTGACATCGATCACAACACCTGCAGTTGCTAAAAATGGTCTTCCTAAAATAATAGGAATCAAAGAATCTTCGTCTATTTCAAGCACAACAAAGTCAACAGGTATAAAAAATTTTCCTACCTTAATAGGAACATCCTCTAAAATTCCTACAGGATATTTTACAGATCTATCAGCCAATTGTAAAGACATCCTAGTAGGTTTCAGCTCACCCAATCCTAACTTTTCAGCAATAGATAATGGCATTAAACTCACACTTGCTCCTAAATCACACAATGCTTTATCTATATTCATGTCACCAATCATACAAGGTATAGAGAAACTACCTGGATCTTGGAGCTTGGGTGGAAGCTTTCTTTGAATTAGAGCACTGTACTCTTCAGTAAGTGCAACTGTACCATCTTCCTCCAGTCTTCTTTTATTGGACAAAATGTCCTTCAGGAACTTTGCATATGTGGGCATTTGCTGCAAAGCATCTTGAAGGGAATATTGATATACAATTTCTTTAAAACATCAAGAAACTTACAAAATTTTTTGTCCAACTTTGCTTTAGCCAAGCGTTGAGGAAATAGAATGGGAGGTTGATATGGCTTAATCTCCTCCTTCTTTTCTTGTGGTTTCCTTTCTTCAATATTTGGATGAGATGAAGATTCATCCACTTTCTTTTCTTCCTTTGAATTGCCAACTAGCCCATCATATTGAGTACCACTCCTAAGAGTGACAGCCATGGTTTGGTTGGATGGTCCAACTTCAGGTTTTCCAGGAATTGTTCCTGGTGCTCTTTGAGAGTAAGAAGCTTATTGAGCAATTTGATTTTCTAATATTTTGTTATGGGTGGCAAGAGAATCCACTTTTAAAGCTAAGTTCTTTATTGCATCAGAGAATTCATCATTTTGTTTAAGTTGAGTAGCTACAAATGTTTCCATCAAGGACTCTAACTTTGACTTTTGTGGAATATAAGATCCTTGTTGAGGTTTGTAGTTACTTCGATTACCTTCGAATTGAGGTGGCCTATTTTGGAAGCCAGGTGGACCTTGTGGAGGTCTGTAGTTATTTTGAAAATTTCCATCATAGTTTCCAATAGCATCCACCTGATGCATTTCTTGTTCTTGATTAAGGGTCATTGCTAAATGGCAGTTAGTAGCTCCATGTCCTGAAACACCACAAACTTCACAAACAATATTAGTAGCACCTGTTGACCCTATTTTATAAAGTTTTAATGTTAATGCTTCAACTTTGGCAGAAAGTAGGGAAAGAGCATCAACAGAGTACTTACCTAGTGTTTTAGTAGACAATCCTCTCTCAGAGTTCCACTGGTGAATGTTTTGAGCTATTTCCTCAATCAGGTTCTGAGCTTCATCAACATTTTTACTCATGAAGGCTCCTCCAGCTGTAGCATCTAAAGAGATCTTTTGTGTGGAGGTTAGTCCATTATAGAAAATATGGATTGTCAACCACCTTTCTACCCCATGGTGAGGATATTCTTTTAGCAACTCTTTGTATCTTTCCCAGGCTTCATACAAGGATTCATCATCTTTTTGTGAAAAATTAATTATTTGTTTCCTTAACAAATCAGTTTTATTTCTTGGGTACCATTTATTAATGAAAGCACTGGATAATTGTTCCCAAGTTGTAATGGATCCTTCAGGAAGAGAGTATAACCAAGCCCTCGCTTTATCTCTTAAGGAGAAAGGGAAAAGTCTCAAGCGAATGGCATCATTGGTGGCTCCATTCATCTTTAGGGTGTCACAGTATTCAAGAAAGATTTGAATATGAAGATTTGGATCTTCAGAAGGTAATCCTCCAAATTGGTTTTGCTGAACCATAAAGAGTAGTGAAGGTTTTAATTCAAAATTATTTGCCTCCACTGTGGGTCTAAGGATGCTAGACCCTCTTCCATTTGTACTTGGAGCAGCAAAATCTCTTAAGGCTCTGTTTTGGTCTGCCATTTGTTTTTCTTTTTCTTGTTTTTATTGTTTTTGTTATCTTCTCAAAGCTCTAAGGGTACGTTCTATATCAGGGTCAAATCCTAAGTTTACATCGACACTACGGCTTTGTCGCATAAAAAGAAAATAAATGACAAATAAAACAAACAATCACAAAAATAAAACAACAACAAATACACAGAATAAAGAACAAAATACAAAATAACAGACAGAATAAAATAAGTAAGAATAAAAATACAGAAAAAATATAAAAAGAAAAGAAACAATCAAAACAAAACAAATAAAAAGAATATTAACAAGTATGATCTAATCAAATTTCAATATTGCCGATATTTGAGGGACAACAGTCCCCGGTAACGGCGCCAAAAACTTGACAGGGCCCGCAAGCGCATGGGTTATGTCGCGTAATATAAAAGATTATCGTTCTCCACAGGGACTATTTTCAAAGTACCAGCATATTGAAATTTAATTATCCACACAATTGATTTTTAATGTTTTTGTAAAATAAAACACAAATTAAAAATAAATTTAGAAAAAAATTTACTTGACACTTAAAAATCAGAGTTGAGAGTATTTTGGGATTTCGGGGGATCAAGACTCTATTTTATGTTAATGAATTTTAACTTTTCATAAATAAGAATCAAATTAAGTTTTCCAAGGCGGATTTTCCTTAAGCTAATTAATATGTTCCTCTCGGAATCCTATTAATGTACCTAACCTATGGAAAGCGCTGCTTAATCCTTAGAAAAGGCCCATTATCGTTTTGTGAAAATCCTTTATTTATTCCCCAAAAGATTTTGATTACTTTCACGGTTTTACCGAGGTCACAAAAAGTATTTCAAAACCTTAGGCTTAGTTCAAAAACTTTCCAGTAACAATAAATCTCTCAATTCTATTAATTACTTAAACTTACTAATATACCCGCAAGTATACAGTTTTATCACTTAGGTTCTTGTTAGGAATCACTAAGAGCATTGAGTATTTTTTGAACTAAATGGAAAACGGAAATTTATTTAATTCAAAGTCAAAATAACATTATCATAAAATATTATCACACCCCCTTCATCCTAAGATAATTAATTTAGTTACTCATGAAATAATTCAAATTCATACACATGATGGAAAAATAAAACATACATGAAATGGTAAAAATAAAGACTTACGGGTTTCTCCAAAAGCTCAAAATAATTTTACCACTGTATTTCCTTGTTGCAATATTCCTCCACCAATTACAAATTGGAACACTCAATTTCACAATCCTCACAACTCTTACACAAAATAAAATAAAGAAAAAGAAAATAAAAAGAGAAAGAAACGGAACAGAGAAGAAAACGAACAAAAAGAAAAGAAAGGAACAAAGTGAATGAATGAGAACTGGATGCCTTCTCTGCTTGGATTGCTTCTCCTTTTATAGGCGAAGGAAGGGAGGAAGCCAGCTAAGAAAATGCGTTGCAAGTTGGAAACTTTCGGTGCATGTGATTTCCAGCTGTCTCCAATTTGCTTATTTGTTGTTTCCAATGATTTTCGGCGCATGATTTCAGTGATGAATCAATTCCTCTAGGGTATTTTTCCATAAAAAACAGCATGTGAATCGATTCATAAAGGTGGGAATCGATTCCTAGCATCATGACTCAATTAAAAAACAACCTGGGAATCGATTCATGAAAGGGGGAATCGATTCATGCATGTAGGAATCGATTCATGTAGTGAGGAATCGATTCCTCATGCATTATTTTGTAATTTTGGGCCATTTTTCACGTTTGAATCATTCATGCAAGGGGGGAATTGATTCATGCTTCAAAAATTCATTCCCTGGCACTTTTATAACGTGTGAATCGATTCACACCCTATTAGTGCGGTTCCTGTTACAACCGCACTAATAGATAGCACACTAATAGCCCATTTTCATGCGTTTGTTGCTCTTTTTTCACAGGGCTTGTTCTTCTTGTTTCTTTATCACTTGATGGTTGTTTTTCTCTTGTTATTAACCCTTGGATTATCTTTATACTTGTTCCTTAATTTTATTAATTTCTGCAAAATAAAATACCCAAGTAGAATATAGTGGAAAGAAAGCGAAAATCACAAAAATTAAGGAAATACAGTGCATAATGATTAAAATCCTAAGCAAACTAAATCTAATTTATTGTGTTATAAAAAACTTATCAGTTCACCATAAATAATGAATGATGATTATAAATGATGAAATGAGAATGGATATTGTTGTTGGGCATACCCTTAAAAGTTGATGAAAGATTGACAAATGTTGTTATTGATGATTGTTGGTGCCATTGTGATTGATGCAAGTGTAAGCTTGTATTTATGAGATGAATTGTGTTGATGAAAAATATTGTGAATGCCACACTAAAATTTGAAACAATGGCAAAAACTAATGAGATTAAAATCCACTAAGAATTGGGTGGTGCTATTGATAAGAATGATGATTGATGAGTGGCATGATAGGATGCCTAGTGTGAGATCGCATATGATTTGCATATGTATTACATCCATGGCATATTTGTATAGCTACCAGTATGGGATGTTAGGTGTAACATCCTGAATTTTATATAAATGATTAAATATGAGGAATAAATGGTAAATAATTATACGTGGGTTAATAACTATCCCAAAAATATTGAAATAATTAAATTGATATTTATGAGGGTTATTTATAATTTATTGAGGCTTTAAGAGTTAAAATTATACCCGGTTAAAATATTGGTGTCGGACCAAGTATCTTCGATTGAGATGCCATTGGTCAGGAATGTTAAGAATATTGGGAGTCCGAATATATAATCGGAATAATTTTTGGATAAAGTATTGAGCTCGAACTAAGATCTTGTATGTTATAAAACAGTAGAGTTTAATGAAAGGATTAAAATTAAAACAAAACCCACCCATTTCTCTTCTCCTTTTTATGTTGGCTTCTCCCTCTCATCATCTCCATCCTTTCTTTCTTCTTCTCTCCCTCCCTTTCTCTTTGCAAATTCTGCACCCATCTCTATGACCATTACCCACTAAAATTTCTTAGTTTTTATGGATTCATGAAGCTTGTATTGGATATTGGAGCAAAACTTGGGTCTCCTTCTTCTCTTTTTCTCTATTTTCATGTTGCCCTTTGAGCTTGGAGAAAAAGGTAAGATTTTGAACACCTATGGCTTTTATTGATGATTTTTGGTTTGTTTAAGTATTGTGAGAAGAGCTTGGATGTTATTTTGATGGATAATGGCAAGAGGAACTAAGCCCTATGTTAGATGACCATGGAGTTTTATGGATTTGGTTGTTGATGATGGGGATATGATATTATTGGATTTAGAATGCTTGAAATAGTGTAAGGAAATGGTTAAAATTGTTTGTTGTTAGACCTTTATGAAAACCTTAGGAAATTGGATTTTGGGGCTTTTGGTAAAAAGTGGGAAGTTAATGATTTATTGGTATAGGAATGACTTTTATGTGTAGAAATAATGTTTGGAATGATGTATATGGGAAAATAATGGTTATTGGATTTTGATGGGATCTTAATCTTAAGATTTGCGACTACATATGTTGTGGTTAGAAGGGTTGAGTTTGAGAATGAATATGTGATGTTTAAAGTGAGGTGTTGTTATTTATGATGATGATAATGATAATGGTAGATGACCAAGAGTGATAGATTAATGAAATGGATATCTTGATTTGATCAGTTGTTAGGCCATGATATGAGTCATTTAAAATTGTTGATTGACAATGGTTTGAAAGGAGCTAAGAGGCTCATGATGAATTTGAATTGCAAATGGATAGTTTAAGTGATGGTGAAAGAGATATGGTTGTTATTGGGTATGATTAGCCCTATGAGACTTAGAAAATCTTGGTTTTGGGAAAGGAATTCCCAAAGCCTAACACAAGTATGTGAATAGATGTTTTAACAAGTCTAAGACTTGATATTGGACTTTAAGAGATGTTGTCAATTGTTTAGATTTATGATGGTGCCTTGTGATCGCTCATAAATTGAATATGTATATTTATGTGTGTTGATAGGAGATTATATTCTGGACAATGTGGTGGAACCTTCGGAGCATACGAATCATTGTGGTTCTTCTCTCGAGGTAGGAGAGAAGTTTACATTTCAATTGCATGACTTGAATGGTTGATGATGAATGTATATGATTTATACTCATGCTTGCCTTGCCATGTTTATGTTAATATGATAAGTTAAGCGATGCTTGTTGAATGAAGAGTTTGGCAATTTATTGGCCTTGAAAATGATATGAATATGTATGTGAGATGGCCTTAAGAGTTTTGAATCTCTTTGAAGGAAATTATGTAATTCTTGGTGAATAATCAATGATAAAATGGACTATGTATGTGTGTATATAGATACATGATTTATTGAGTTAAAATCCCATGATAAGCTATTTTTAAACATAATGAATGTTGGATTTGATGAATGGGGTTATAGCATGGTGTTTCTAGAGTGAAAAGGTTGCTAGGAATGCATGAATTGATTCATGCTAGGGCTTGAATCGATTCAATGCATTCTGTCTTCAAAAATAAGGACTTCCAGGGCTTTGAATCGATTCATGCGAAGCCTTGAATCGATTCAAGACTCCCTGGAATTACTGTTCCTCAATTTCACCATGCTTGAATCGATTCATACAGGTCTTTAATTGATTCAAGGCCCTCTATTTGTCAAATTTTGAAGTTTTGGGACGCTTGAATCGATTCATACGGGCTTGAATCGATTCAAGGTCCTGTTATGGCCACTATTATGCTATTTTTCTGACTGCTGTAATTCCTTTACTATTTTTGGCCTGTTTGGGCATCTTAATGACATTTTTGGCCTCTGACTTCTGCATGAAAGTTGTAGATAATTATGTCTCGGAGGTGTGAAAATTGGTCTTACCTTAATTGGAGTTTTCTAACTCTTATGAGGCGTAAATTACCGGACCTGCTGTGTGACATCCTGGCGCTATTGAGGGCGGGAAGTGATCGCCGGTGCATGGACACGGACAAGGAGCGGCTCCTGGCAGGCTTCCAGCAGGGAATGTGGCATCCCGGGCACTGTTGAGGGTGGGGAGTGATCGCCGGTGCATAGGCACGGACAAGGAGCGGCTCCTAGTAAGCTTCCAGTGGGAGGAACACATGAACGAACCGAATACATACTAGAATGAGAGGGATCCAAAGACTGTATAGGTATGGGACTATACAGTTGAGGATAGCTTAAAGGAATGAATTCGTACTACCTATACCAACAAATGCATTAGCCTTTTCGGTAGCCTATCACTTAAGAACTCTAAAGTTAAGCGTGCTTAACTTGGAGTAATTTTGGGATGGGTGACCTCCTGGGAAGTTTTCAGGAAATGTGTGAGTGAGGACAAAAGCACATTGGAAAGGTCTCGTGTTGGTCTGTGGGGCGAGTCGTTCATTCCTGAAAAACGGCTGGGGCGTTACATGCTGTATTGTAAAACTCAAGTTTAAGAGGGTCTTGAGCCCAACTTTTTATGGTTATCAAATTAGGACTAATAGGTGATATTTATGACATGTCCCACTATTTTTAAGACTAAAAAGGAACTTCCCTCCTATATCTTAATGTTGAAATTTATAATGAGCTTAATAGTATCCAAACCCTTTTGTTATGTAAAAATAAGAGATCTTATTAGGGGGTATGTGATAATGGTGTGTCTTAGTAGTGTTGATATTGATTGAGACATGTTATGAAGACATGAATGTTCACCACTAATGATATGATATGATGATTGATAATGAAAAGAAAATGTTGTGGTTGTGTACACACCCTTAAATGATGATAAAACTAATGAAGGGACAATTGTATGACAATGCATTTATTATAAATCGATGAATTAGAGATGATATCGATAATGAATGATGATGGATGATGTTGTTGCTTATTTCCTTGAATAAAAGGATGATTGTTATTATTGATGAATTGTTAAATATCGTTGTGTTCGATACAAGTGTGATCTTGTATATGTGGTTTAAAGTCTATTGGTGAATTGTTATGAATGCCACACTGATATATGAAACAATGGTAATGATCGATGAGATAAAAATCCACTAAGAAATCATGTGGTGATGTTGATGAGTGTATTGATGTTTGTGATGCCATTATGAATGTTGCAAGTATTAACTTGCATGTATGATATATAATATGTTGAAATGAAATGCCACATCTAAAAGATGAAACAATGGCTAAAACCAACAATAATAAAATCCACTAAAGATTGAATGGTGGTGTTGGTGTTGATGATGATGATTGATGAGTGGCATGATAGGATGCATAGTGTGAGAATGCATTGATTGGCATTTGCATCCATGGCATATCATACACTGCTTATATGGAATGTTAAGGGTTCCAATAGGCAGGCCCAGTGGGAGGGCGACCCAGTGTATGGGTAAATTGTTGTTGTTCCCTAGTGATTCTGGGAATCACAAAGTTGCCCTTAGATTGGTGGCGAGGCACCCTATGTGGCAGGCCCAGTTAGCGGGCGGCTTTGTGATGAGCAAGTTACCTCGGTGTCCGACGGGGTATGGCTCTCTCGATGTGTGTTCGGGAGAGGCCTGTAGCACTTTTGGCAAGTGAGGCCATGTTGTTGATCCATAAGTCACGAGGTGACTAGTGCTATAGATGGGCAATAGCGGTTTGGTACCAGTAAAATGTGATGCTGAGCATGGATGACTTGAGATATAAGTGTACACCTATGCTTGACCCACAATTTGATGTTTATTCCCACAGTCAGATCCGCATTTGTTGATGTTTATTCCATTGTACAAATGCATTAGCCGAAGAGCATTTGCATATAGCATGGAGATATGCCAAAAGGTGATAATCATTGATGATGATTGATGAGGATTAAGATTGAGATTGAGATATGATGATGATGAGATGGGTAAATAAATACCTAAAAGACAACACGTAAAATATGAATATAACGAAAAGATATTGAATATGATAATGTTGTATGTGATGGCCCAATGTGATGAAGGGCTTGTTGTCTATGGTTGACGATGATGATGTTGGCCCATTGTGGCATTGATAAATGATGTGTATATGAGTTGCTTTTCTATGAGTTGATTGATAAATATGGTTTATGTATATTGTTGGGATGAATGAATTATGATGATCATTGATGATTTTAGCAAAGCATATATGATGTTGATATACATATGCACATAATCTCAATTGTATTCATATTCCTCATTGGAAATGTATAACTCACTCTCCTCTATTGTCTATTTTTAGCATTGATGTGGGAATATCATGGGATGAGGATATTTTAAAGTAGAGCTTTTGGGAAGGTAAATAGTGGTAATGGAGGGCCTTGGCCGGCAGCGATAGTAATTTATTGTATTGTGAATAAAGTGTACATGATAGTGTTAATAATCATTGATGTTGGTGGATGCATTGTAAATGATAATATAGATGGATGATGTATTGATATTTTAGGCATTGGAATTTATACCCATTTAATGAATAAAATGTGTTGGTCATGTAGCCCATTTGGGAATGTATAGGTGTTGATGATATATAACTTTGAGGTTGAATCGAATATCGTCAATTATGGAATATGGATATTGGAGATGGATATTGCATGACCATATAGATGTATATATAAATATATTTTAGGCAATGCATGATTATGATTTATGTGTGAAAATAATCGTGGCCTAATAAGCCAGTTTTATGTAATTGCATGCTTTGCCAAGCCTTTTCTCATATCTTCATATATGGGACTAAGCGTGTACCCTGTATACATATTTTTCTTCCGTTGTAAACTCTATTATTTTGTATACAATTATGGGCAATTTATTTTACGATCCAGTTATAAATTATCAAATCTAACTCTTCGGTTTTCTGTGGTTCAGGTCTTGATGTAATCATTGAGGAGTTCTAAAATATTTTTAAATGTGAAAAATTTACTCATATTTTTATTAATTATTTATTTTGATTACATCAGGATTCGGGTCCGGAGAACCGGGTGTTACATTAGGGGTTCCTCCGGTTGGCCTAGTGGGAGGGTGACTCTATGCACGAGCATTATTGTTTACCCCAGTGACTCAGTGGTAGCATCACGAAGCTGCCCATGCTTAATCACGGGAGATTGTATGTGGTTGACTGTTGTAGGGGTGGCTCTTTGAGGAGTAGGTATCCTCGGCGGTCCTAATGGATCACGACTGCCATGGTGAGAATCATGGTTGGCCCGTAACACCATTTGTTATACCGCTGTCATGGTGAAAATGACAAGTGTTGCATGATGGGTGATGCAGTTTGGTAATTGAGATTCAATATATATATATATATATATATACACACACACATTTTACTACTGCAGTAGGGGCATGGTTATATATCTATGCCTAAACCCACATTGATGTTTTATATTCCCACAGTCGGATCTGCAATACATTGATTGAGCAAATGTTTTGATGAGTATGATTCATGTGCATATGCATTAGCTTAAGAGCATTTGCATATAGCCTTGAGATATGCCAAAATATGGATGGAATGATGAAAACGTTGGGTAATGATTGAAATGGGTGAAAGAAAACCTAAAGACAATAAGTAAAATATTTACGACAAAAAGACTTTGTGTATTGCTGATAATTCTTGTGTTAGCCCAATATAATGAAAGGAAATGATGTGTGTATGAGTATGTGTTTTGCTATAAGTTTTATTTGATGGTAATGATATATGTATATGATGGTAGAATGATGGAATTGAGATGATAATTGATGATTTTGATGCAAAGTCTACATGTTTATATGTATATACACATGATCACAAAGCATTCATATTCGTCACTTAGAATGTATAACTCACTCTCCATGTTGTCTTTTTAGCATTGTGATGCAGGGTATGCAAAAAAACGGTCTAGGCATTGCATGATCTATGGTACCAAGGCAAAGCATGATTTGAAAACGGAAATTAAAGGATCAGAGGGTGATCCACGGCCAGTGAATCACTCTATTCATTAAATTTCACAAAATGGGGCATTAAGGCAATGCATTCCACCTACTAGTGGGATTTTCCCATTGCCTGTGGAATGGTCCCACGACCAGTAGGAATTTCCCACAGCCAGTGGAATGCCCAGATGGGTTTTTTACGTGTTTTCTTGCCATGGTCTTGTACCTCTTGGTCCTCTATGCCTAGTACTTCAATCCTTTATCCTTGGGCGCTTGTTTTACACCTCTTTGACATACTTTCTTCATCAAATGCAAACTATCCAATTACCTTTGATAAATACTTCATGTTTTCTTTAGATCTCTTTTCATATAGGGATGAGATGGATACCCTAGCACACATATTTCTTTTTCACTGACTTTAAACTCTTTCCTGTGCAATTATAAGGGTTTTGCTTTCCGATCCAATTCTCTTTTACTCATGGTGTCCTTATTCCAACGGTTGTTTGATCGTGAAAAATTTACCCTAATTTTGATATTATCATTATTAATAATTATCAGATTAAGGGCGCCATATAAACTTGTGGAGCGTTTGTAAACTTGACTTGAGGATTTAGGGTTTAGTAGAGTTTACATTGAATTAAAATACATTTAACAAATATTTAAATATTAAAATGTGGTAAAAAGATTATCAACGATGTAGTAAAGCACATTAGTATTTATGCTTCTACACATAAGTTATAATTTGAATTGACTTTGAAAGTAAAAATTATTACTGTAACACTCTCGATTAACTAGGACAATCACTTCCACTAAATCATCTTACTTCATTGAGAGGATACGAGTTTTTAGAAAAATATGGAAGTTTTTTCTATACGTAAAATGATGATGGATCAAGAACTACATTAAAATATTCTTGTACAATACGTGGTCATAGTTAACAGATATATACCCACTCTGAATATCAGAAGCACGTAAGCTCCCACAAGACAAAAGGTGTAACACCCTCCTAAATATAGGGGTAAATTAATACATAAAATTTGGATAATAAAAATAGAGGGTAAATTTTTCACGATTTAAAAGAAAATAAAGAATCGTGAAAATAAGTTTCAACGAGTAACCCCGGATCTCTTTAGATAACCTATTTTATATATGAAGATATGAGAAGGTGGATAATTAAATCAAGAGTGAGCCTTGGGTAATCAATCTCATGATCATCAATAAGGATTAGCAGAAGTGTAGAATTACGTTAAGAAAATGAATGAGGGTGGTAGAAGGTCAAAGGATAGTCCATTGAATTGTTAAAATGTATTAATTATGTGTGTAGGTTATTGTACAATCATATCATAGTCAAACAATACCATTTGTATGCCAAAATAAAGGAAAAAGCGTGAAAACAGGGCGGTGAATTGATTCAAGCACCCCATGAATCGATTCAAATGGTTCTGGAGTCTAAAACAGTGAAAACAAAACCCCTTGAATCGATTCAAACGTCTCTATAACTCAAAATAGTGATAACAGAGGCCCTTGAATCGATTCAAACTCATATGAATCGATTCAAATGTCTCTGACTCTCCAAATAGTGAAAACAGCACCTATCGATTCAAGACCGCACAGTTACTATTTTTATGCAGAAAAAGCATGATTTTTGGACTTCCAATCCCCCTAACGTTTTCATATCAACTCCAAACGCTACCAAATTTTGACACTAACTAAAATACACCGTTTGTGACGTGTGGCCACCGGCCTTACTCAAAAATTCTCAAAAATGAGAAACTTATACAAATAAATGTGTTTAGTTCATTCTTGAGCCTTTTTTGAGTAACTTAAGAGTCTATTCTCAATGAAATTGACTCATTCCAATTGCTACAAGTCATAAATTACATATATATCATATTAGAACCATTACATATAATTCAAATTTCCTACAACTCATTTTGACCCTATTGGTTCCTCAATTATGCATAAACATCATATACACACTTCACAATTCAATCAAATCTTGAACCAACTTACACACTAATGCCATCAATTGGCCATCAAACTTCATAATCAACATCCATTCATCAATACAACAAGTAAATTCATTATGTCTCACCAATCACATCCATTGTTAAGGTCACTACCAAAAATTGGCTTTTCACAACATACAAAGCCCAATTTTCACAAGTGACCCTCAAAACAATTACATATCTTCATTCAATATCCATGAAACAAAATGAGCATATGCATATATTAAATGCTTTACAAAAAGGTGCCGGCTAAGGCTTATAAGTTTCCACTTCCATATTTACCTCCACCATGACTCAACCTCCAAAAAGAGTAGGATGTTCAACATACCTACATCAAACTTTAAAAATGGCAACTAGGAGGTGAGTAACATATACCAAATGAATCAAAATCATACATTATGATGATATTCATACATATATACATGTGAACAACACACATTTCACAAAGAGCATCATAAGCTCTGTAACATCCCAAATTTTATAAAAATGATTAAATATATGGAATAAATATTAAATAATTATGAATGAGTTAATGAATGTCCCAAAAATATTGAAAATAATTAAATTAAGATTTATGAGGATTATTTATAATTTATTGAGATTTTTGGAGCTAAAATTTTACCCAGTTAAAAAATGGGTGTCGGACCAAGTATCTCCGAATAAGATGTCGTTGGTCAGGGCTGTTAAGAATATTATTGGGAATCCGAATATATCTTCAGAATAATTTTTGGATAAAATATTAAGCCCGAACGGAGATCCTGTTTATTATAAACCGGAGAAGCTTTAATGAAGAGTTAAGATTTTAAAACAAGATCCCTCTCCTTTCTCTCATTTTTCACGATGCACTCCTTATAGGCAAACACGTTTGCTTTCTTCTTCTTCCTCACTTCTCCTCTTTATCTTTTTCTCCTTTCAAAAAACCATAAATAGTGGTGTGCCTTCTCACCCCTATTTCATTTTCTTCATGGGACAAGAAGGAAACTTGGATGATTGAAGCTCACCTCTCCTCCTCCTTCTCTTATTTTCATGTTCACCTTGGGGCTCTTATGGGAGGTATGATTTTTGAACACCCATGGCTATTGTTTATGGTTTTTGAGTCATTGAAGTATTGTAATGAGAGATTGGGTGTTGTTTGGTGGATAATGGTATATAGAACCAAACCTTAGCCTATAAAACCATTAGGGATTGTTGTTATGGTTGATAACAGTTTGAATGATATGTTGTTAGTTTTGGGGTGCTTGAAATGAAGCTTATAAATGGTTGAAATTGATGATTGTGGATTTTTGATGGGAAGCCTAGGAATTGAGATTTTAGGGCTTTGGGAAATCCTTCAGAAAATTGTGAGTTATTGATGTTGGAGTGGTTATATATATATATGAATGAGTTTTTGAATAAGTAATATTGATTGTTGATGTTGAGATATTGTTAAGAGAGACTTGAACAATGAGGATGATGATTAATGAATTTTAAAGAATCCAAATCCTAAGATTTAAGAATGTGTATATGGTGACTAAAAGAATTTAGTTATGAGAAATGGATATTAGGTACCAAATGTTAAGTGTTGATTCGTATGATGATGTATGATGGTGAAAATGATAGAAAACAATTGATGATAAAAGCTATAGATAGGTGTTGTTATGAATATGAAACGATGAATATGAGTACCAAAACCATGGTGAATGTGAGGGATTGGTGAAATAAGCACGTGTCTTGATGAGGTCTTAGACCGTCTTGTATTCCATATGAAATTGTTGGTGGATGATGGTTTGAAAGGAGCTAAGAGGCTTATGATGAATTTGAATTTCAAACGGATAGTTTAAGTATGGTGGAAGAAACGTTGATATTGTTGGGTATGGTTAGCCCTTTAAGCTCTAGAGAATCTTGGTTTTGGGAAAGGAATTCCCGAAGCCTAACACAATGGCATAAATGGGTGTTTTGACAAGTTTAGAACTTGTTCACAAGCCTTACAAAATGTAAATCATTATTTAGAATTTATGAGGAATGCCTTAAGATGATTTATTGATTGTATGAATGCATATGTATGCAATATGTACATTATGTTTCGGATTATGTGGCGAAGCATTCAGAGCGTACATTTGATTGTGGTTCTTCTCTCGAGGTAGGAGAGGAGTTTACATTCAAATTACATGGGTAGAATAATAGTGATTATTATATGTGATTAATACTAATGCCTGCCTTGCCATGTAGATAATGAGATAATGTGAATGGCAATTTAATGATTATTGAGAATGATGCATGAGAATGTGTAATGATTGTTATGAAAATATATATATGATGATGATAAGTTAATTTTGATATGATTAATGAATTGGAATGGGAATTATTGAGTATGGATGGTTAAGGCAAGTTTTAAATACCTAATAAGAGGTGTATGATGTGTTGAATTTGTCCAATTTGGATTTGTATGAGTTTCGGTATATAAGGTTGTGGAATTCTTATGTTTCTGCTCTTGAACTGATAATCTCGCTCAAGCGAGAAACCCCTGTATCAGTATTATGGCCTCTGGCCCAATCTCACTCAAGCGAGACATGTGTGGGATGAGTTGAAGAGATACTAGATGAATCTCGCTCAAGCAGGCGTGGCCATGCTTGAGTGAGTGAGAGAGGAAATGATTCTGGGTGAATTTTGCTTAAATAAATAATAAGGCAAGCCGGATCTCGCCCAAGCGAGCGTGAGTCGCTGGAGCGAGCACGAGGGATCTGATACTAATACCCCACTCGCTCGAGCGAGTGGCCAGTTGAATGGAGTCTTGCTCAAGCGAGTGTAAGTGGAAATGGATAATCGAGTATTTTCGCCCGAGTGAGTGACTAGCCTTGGGAAGCCTTGCTCGAGCGAGCGAGCCTGAAATTAGTCACTGGAGGAATCTCGCTCAAGCGAGAATGGCCCGCTCAAGTGAGATCAGGGTCTGATACTGAAAACCCTTCTCGCTCAAGGGAAATTGGGGGCGCTCAAGCGACCCACCTCAATCTTGCTCAAGCGAGTATGGGTCTCGCTTGAGCGAGTTGCTCAGAACTGAGTTTATTCTTTTCCTTTATTTTGGGCTTATGTAGGACCCCTTTCCCCTCTTATTGTGTGATGCTTGAGGAGACGTATATGGGGTATTTAATGAAGATACAATACGATGGTGATTTGAAATTGTTACATTTAGAGGAATGGTTTATGATATGTTTACCATCTAGAATGGAATAATGAGAGAATGATAATGAGAAATATGATGATGGGGTTATGAGATACACCTTAGTGTGATTATGAAACCGATGAGAGAATAATTAAATGATGAGGTGTTTGTTAAAAACCGATGTATCAGAGATGATATCAGTATCGGGTGATAATAAAAGATGTTGTGATCATTCCTTGTATAAAGGATGAATGTTATTATTGATGAAATTTTGAATTGCCACTATATTGTAAACAAGTGTGATTGATTGTTGTATTGCCATACTAGATATGAGACAACGGTGATGGACAATGAGATGAAAATCCACTAAATGAATGTGTGACAATATTGATGAATATTATGTGATGTTGTAACGCCATTGTGGTTAATCGCAAGCATTGACTTGCGTATATGATATGAAATATATGCAAAATGCATTGAGATGAAAATACACATTTAATGATGGAACAAATGATATGTCTTGAATGTTATAATGATTGTCATTATTTTTTATTTCCATGCATGGATTGTTGTGAAATGATATTGTAGCCATTGATATGCTAAGTATGTGAATAAAATGCCTTAAGGGGCTTTGTAAATGATTGTATATTATTGATTGAAAATGACAAATTAAAATATATCCCTAAGTGAGAGGGTGAGATATCCTGGCGAGGTTGATTGGCATATACATTATTGCATTTTGCATTCATGGCATGGAATAACATTGAATATGTGGTTGTAATCACAATGATGAAAGATCTTGCGGGATTCTATGAGGGGAGTACCCCTTGCGAGGAGGGAAACCAATGTGATGATGATATGATATTGAGTCGGTGGTTGTGATCACCTGGTTGTTGAAATGAAAGGCCCTGCGGGGACCATTGTGGACGAATACCCTTGGTTACGATCACGAGGAGGGAGTACCCCTTGCGAGGCGGGAAACCATTATGAAATGATTGAAATGTGGTTACAATCACAACGAAACATCCTGCCGGATTGTATGATGATAAGCCAGTGGTTGCGATCACTTGGTACTTGAAATGAAAAGGGCTTGCGAGTACCTATGATGTCCCGTGGTTGTGATCACGAGGAAGAAGTACCCCTTGTGAGGAGGGAAACCAATATAATGATAATTATAAGTGGTTACGATCACTTGAGATACCATGTGCACATGGGTGATTGAAATGTATCCATTGCATATGCATTAAACAGTTAACATATGCATTAGCCATAGGTGCATGGCATTTGAGATGGGATGACCACGAGAGATGAAAACCCCTTGCGAGGAGGAACCGGGTAAAGATTTAATAAATTAATGATGATGATTTGTGAATACCCTTGATGATAAGTGACAATGTGATTGTGTATGTGTTTGTGCTTGCTTACAGTATAATTTTGACTTATGAGGAATGTGTACCTATTTATAAGAATGGGATTGTGAAATAATGATGAATTATTGATTATATAAGCAAAGCACACATGATGATTATATGCATATACACATGATCACGATATATTTATATTCGTCATTTTGAATGTATAACTCACTCTCCCATGTGGTCTCCTTTTAGCATTGTGATGCAGGGTTGTCATGGGATGAGATGAGATTTTGAATTAAAGCTTTTGGCGAAGGTAAATAGTGGTAGTGGAAGTGCCTTGGCCGGCATCAATTGTGAATTTTAATGTATTGAATAAATCGTATATGATGATATTGATGATTTAGTGATTTTGGATATGTATAAGATAAATTTTTGTATATATGAATGGTGAATATATATTTAGTATGTAAGTGATGATTTGATGAGTACTTGAGGAATTGAATTTGAATGATATACATTGTTGATGGTGATGTTGTATTAATGCCACTAGGCGAATAAATGCATCAATTATGAAATATGGACAGTAGTGATAGTGGTGGCATGACCCCGGTTACGTGCATATACATATTCTTTAGGCAATGCATGTGTATGTTGCAAGTGAAGGATTGGTATTGACTTAATAGATTTATGATAGGTATTTTTGCATGCTTTTGCCGAGCCTTTTCTCATATCTTCATATATAGGGCTAGGCGTATGCCCGGTATACACATTCTTCTTCCACTGTAAACTCTATTATTTTGTATACCGATATGGGCAATTTAATTATCGATCCAGTTACATTTATATAAATCTTACTCCTCGATTTTCTGTGGTTCGGGTTTTGGTGTAATCATTGGAGTAATTAGAAACTATTTCGAACGTGAAAAATTTACTCGCATTTTTATTATTAATTATTATCTTGATTTCATTCGGGGTTCGGGTCCGGAAAATCGGGGGTGTTGCAAGCTCCATTCTCATGCCATATCATTTCATTCCAACATAACACATATCCCAAAATTAATATATTCACAACATGAATATATATATATATATATATATATATATATCAAAATCATTAGTATTCTCAACAAAAGCCATCGCACACTCAATGTTAGTACAACAATTATTTTCCTCTTTATTTATCAATCATCCATCGCCAACACAAGCTATCAACTAGGCATATCTCCGACTATATGTAAATCCTCTTACAGCTAATGCATATGCACAACGGAATCAATTTCAAATCACGGATCCGACTGTGGGAAACAACAACGTACATATGTGGGTCAAGCAAAGGTGTGCTACTATACCCCTACTACAGTAGTATAATGTGTACACATATCTCATAATGCATTCATAATCACCAATTTTACTGCTACCAAACCACATCGCCCGTATGTAGCACTAGTCACCCCGTGACTTGTGGATCAACAACATGGCCTCACTAGCCAAAAGTACTACGACCCCTCCCAAACACTCATCGAGAGAGTCATGCCCCGTCAGACACCGTGGTAACTTGCTTATCATAGAGCCGCCCGTCCACTGGGCCCGCCACATAGGGTGCCTCATCACCAAACTATAGACAGCTTCATGATTCCCAGAATCACTAAGGAACAACAACAATTTACCCGTGCACTGGGTCGCCCTCCCATTGGGCCTGCCTATTGGAACCCCTAACATTCCAAATAGACAGCGAATGATATGCCATGGATGAAAATGCCAATCAATGCATTCTCACTCTATACATCCTACCATGCCACTCCATATTCAATAATTCACCATAACCACTTAGTGGATTTCATATACTCAATTAGTTAGTGGTAATCAATATTTATTAGTTCACACATTATGGAATGTTCAACAACATATCAATCAATACAACCATGGTCATCAAGCCATTCATAACAACTCTCATCAACATAAGTCAAGTCTCATCATAACATCATCCCAAAACACATGCCACATAGCATCAATTACTCTAAATGCATTTTAATCATATAATCATCAATGCATCCATCCACGCCAAATTTGCAACACACAATTATATGCATACACATCACTAATGGATGAAATCATGCATTTAGAATAGTTACCCCCTCCTACCTCAAGAGAAGTAGTAATCAACGCGGTCCAGTGGTCTCGCCTAGTCAATGAGGTTGTTTCCTACATTATACAATATACCACACAATTATTCTCTATTCAAACCACCAAGATTCAAGTGCTCTTAATTAACTACTTGGTGTTTTATGCCTTTTTAATTCTTAATCCTTACTTATTTCATTTAATCCACTATAACCACCATGGGTTAGGTGCCCAAATTTATTATTATGCATTTAAGGCTAAACCCATTCATGGGTTTCCACATTAATGGTTCCCAACCACCATTATCAACCATTCACCATCATTAATGGTTATTACTCATCATAAATAACAATTCCTATCATTAAATACATTCTCTTAGCATTAATAAATACTCTTCTACTTATATTTTTCATTTCCCCCAAATTATAGGGTTAGGGTTTCTCTAAAACCCAACAACCATCATCAATGTCCATCATCTTCTGACACATTAAATGCCATTTTCGTGTACCCCACCATGCCCTCGTAAAACTCACATTAAAACACCCCACCTTAGGGTTTCACATCAATAATGGCTTCTCCAAAGTAACCCACATGCAACCAAACACTCTTTCATCACCTATAACCCCAAAACCTAGGGTTTAAGTTCAAGAAATTAAGATGAAACCTTACCTCAAGCCATGAGTAAAGTGAGCTCTATTAGAGAGAGAGAGGGTGATGAAATTAGAGAGGGGAAGAAGGAAGAGAGCTTCCAAACCAAGGGCTCCTTCTTGCTTGATGAAGAGGAAAATAGGAGCAAAAGGGCACACACACCACTTGATGGGTTTTTGAGGAAGAAGAAGATGAAGAGTGGAATGTGAAGTAATGAAGAAGTAGAGAGTATAGAAGAAGGGGAAATGCAACGTAAATGAGAAGGGAAAAAGAGTTCAAGTGTTTTAATTTAATCCCTTCCCTTAAAGCTTCACCGTTTTAAATCAAACAGGATCTCCTTTCGGGCTCAATACATTATCTAAAAATTATTCCGATTACATATTCGGACCCCGAATAATATTCTTAATAGCCCTGACCAACAGTACCTCAATCGGAGATACTTGGTCCAACACCCATATTTTAACCGGGTATTATTTTCAACTATTTAAGTCACCATAAATTATGAAAAATCAAAAAAATTCCCAATTTAATCATTTCAATATTTTTGGGACATTAATCAATTCATATTTAATTATTCACTATTTATTTCTCTTAATTAATCGTTTATATAAATTTTGGGATGTTACAATCCACCCCACCTAAAAAGAAATTTCGTCCTCGAAATTTACCAACCTGATTCGAATATCTCAGGATGTCGCTTCCGCATATTATCCTCACGTTCCCACGTGGTAGTAATCACATCTCCGTGCCTCCAAGATACCTTCACCAAAGGAATCAACTTGTTCCGCAATTTCTTGACGGAACGCTCCACAATAGTAGTAGACACAGGAGGAATAGATAAATTCTCCCTGATTTCAACATCATCAAGGGCTACCACATGTGTAGGATAATGCACATACTTCCTCAGTTGTGAGACATGGAACACATTGTGCAAATTCGATAAACGCATAGGGAGAGCAATCCTATATGCTAACTCACCAATCCTTTCGAGGATTTCAAATGGTCCAATGAACTTTGGACTTAATTTCTTGCTCTTCAAAGTTCTTCCAATGCCCTTATCTCGTGATACTCTTAAAAACACGTGATCGCCTACTTGAAACTCAAGTGGCTTCCGTCACTTATCATAATAGCTCTTCTGACGATCTTGGGCAATTTTCATCTTTTCTTGTATCATCTTGATTTGTTCATTTGTCTCCACAATTAACTCCGGCCCTAAGCTAAGTTCTCACCAGTTTCAAGCCAACATAGCGGAGTTCTACATTTCTGACCATACAAAGCTTCAAAAGGAGCCATACCAATAGTACTATGATAATTACTATTGTACGTGAACTCAATCAATGGCAGGAATCTTTCCCAACAATCGCCATGCTCTAATACACAAGCACACAACAAATCTTTAAGGCTTTGAATTGTTTGCTCAGATTGTCCATCTGTTTACGGATGATACGCCGAACTAAGCTTGAGCTTAGAACCCAGTTCTTTATGCAAGCTTCCCCAAAATTAAGAAGTGAACCGCGGGTCGTGATCTGACACGATACTCGAAGGTACACCATGTAATCTAACAATCTCCTTAATGCATAATTGTTCCAACTTCTCTAAAGAACTCTTCATCTTCATGGGTAAGAAGTGAGTTCTTTTTGTCAATCTATCAACAATTACCCATATTGTATCATTTCCAGTACGTGTTCTGGGAAATCCAGAAACAAAATCTATAGCGGTATCATCCTACTTCCAAACAGGGATATCAAGAGGTCTCAAATAACCAGATGGTTTCTGATGCTCAACCTTGACCTTTGACAAATAAGGCAAGATGCTACAAAATTTGCCACATCACGCTTCATACTGGGTCACCAGAAATTCTTCTTCAAATCTTGTTACATTTTTGTGGAACTAGGATGTATGCTTAACACAGTCTTGTGAGCTTCTTCAAGTACCATCCTTCTCAAATCACCACCAGATGGAACATAAATTTGGCCCTTCACACGCTAAATACCATCATGACAACACCTCAAGGGACATCTTTTTCGTGGTATATATTTCTACTCCCATATTCAAGTTTCTAAATTGCTCAATTAGCTCCATCTCTTTCACCATCATTGCTTAAACTTGCAACAACTTCCGACTCAAGGCATCGGCAACTATATTTACCTTTCTGGGATGGTATCTCAAATCAAACTCATAATCTTTAAAAAATTCCATCATCTTCGTTGGCGTATATTTAGCTTCTTCTGATCAAATAGGTATTTAAGACTCTTATGATCACTAAAGACCATAAACTTCGAGTCGTACAAGTAGTGTCGCCATAACTTCAAAGCAAATACCACTGCCACTAATTCAAGATCATGTGTGGGGTAGTTAACCTCATGCGGTCGCAATTGTCTTGATGCATAGGCTATAACACACTCCTTTTGCATCAACACACAACCAAGACCAAGCTTGGAAGCCTCACAATAAACCACAAATTCATCCAATAAATTAGGCAAGACCAACACTGGAGTAGAAGTGAGTCTTATCTTCAACTCTTGGAAACTCTTCTCGCAGTTGAGATTCCACACAAATGGATGATTCTTACGAGTTAGCTTCGTCAACGGTAAAGCTAAACAGGAGAAACCTTCATTAAATCTCCGGTAATAACCAGCAAGACCAAGAAAACTTCTTATTTCGGTCATGGACGTCAGTCTTTCCCAAGCTATCACGACTTCAATCTTTGATGGATCAACTGTAACACCATCTTTGGAGATAACATGTCCAAGAAATTAGAGCACCGACAACTAAAATTCACACTTAGAAAGCTTCGCATACAACTCTTTCTCACGAAGGATATTCAACACAAGACGAAGATGTTCTTCATGTTCTTTATGACTCTTGGAATAGACAAAGATGTCATCAATAAACACCACCACCAATTTGTCAAGATAGTCATGGAAAATGCGATTCATGTAATCCATCAAAATTGTAGGAGCATTTGTCACACCAAAAGGCATCACTACATATTCATAGTGGCCATAGCGAGTGTGAAAAGCAGTCTTTGGAATGTCATCGGTCTTCACCCGGATTTGGTGATATCCAAAATGCAAATCAATCTTTGAGAACACCATTGCGTCCTTCAATTGATGCAAAAGATCACTAATGCAAGGTAGGGGATATTGGTTTTTGATAGTCAACTTATTAAGTTGTCGATAGTCCATACATAACCTCATACTTTTATCCTTCTTTCTCACCAATAAAACAGGCGCACCCCAAGGAGACAGACTTAGGTGAATAAACTCTTGCTTTAATAACTCTTGAACTTGTCTCTTCAACTCGGCTAACTTTATTAGAGACATCCGATACGGTGCTCGAGAAATAGGTTTCGCACCCAGAACAAGATCAATAGAAAACTCCACCTCTCGGGGAGGAGGTAAACCAGGTACCTCATCAGGAAACACATCCAGAAATTTGGATACGACGGGGATATCAAGGGATTGAATAGTATTTTCTCCATCATTATGCATAGCATAACAAGAAGTTGAGATATACCTTGCACATCAAAGCGCTCGGTATTTGGAGAAGGAAAAACAATGCTCTGATTTAATCAATCCACCAATACCTTATTGGTAGATAACCAGTCCATCCCCAAAATAACTTCCAAGTCCTTCATGGGCAAACAAATAAGGGATACGATAAATCTCCTATTTTCAAGAATCATCATCATCATATCGAGTGATCGCCTACAAAGAAGTACCAGTTGGTGTAGACACCATGATAGAACCTTTCATCATGCTTATTGGATATTTCAATCGCCTCACACAATCTTTCGAAATGAATGAATGTGTTTCACCCGAATCAAATAAGACATCAACATAACAACCAAGGATTTGGCACTTACTTTGGACAAGATCACCAGCTTATGCAGCTTCTTCACCAGTCACAGTGAAGACTCTTCCAGCGGTCTGTTGATTAGCACCATTATTGTGACAATTTCGGCCACCGATACCATTACCACGGCCATTGCCATTGCCACGATCATTGCCACCATTACCATTACCATTGCGACCACCATTTCGACCGTCATTATTGTTTCCACGATCACGGCCTCCAAAAGCACCATAGCCTCCACGGTTTCCATCATTACGCGCCACCACATCCGTGGCATTCAAGGGACAATCGGGACGGATGTGCCCCGGTTGGTTGCATCTATAGCACATCACCGTCTCCTAATGATTACATTCACGAGCCAAGTGATTTCCGCCATACCAGAAACAACAAAGTCCTTGGCCATTACCTTGGCCACCACTAGCACCATGTCTTCCACCACCACGTCCACCTCTAAGAGAAGAGGAACCATGCACAAATTGTCTATTCTTCTTGAAATCACTCCTCTTCTTGAAGTTAGAGGATTGGCCCTTCAGTCTATGATCGTGTCCCAAATAACTCTTAGGAGCCACATTATTTTCTTCAAAAATTCTACACTTGTTCACAAGAGTAGGGAAACTCCTAATCTCTTGATGACAAATCACCTCCTTAATCTCTTGGCGCAATCCGTTCTCAAACTTGACACATTTTGAAGCTTCAGTACCTTCCTATTGAAAAGGAGGGTAAAACACACATAATTCTTCAAATTTTGAGGCATATTCCTCAACCCACATGCTTCCTTGTTTGAGCTCTATAAACTCAAGCTCTTTATTGTTCTTGTAACTCTCAGGGAAATACTTCCTCATAAACTCCACTTTGAAATTTTCCCAAGTTAAGGGAGTATGAGAAGAAATCATACGTCCATGAGTCAAAATCACCAAGACTCAGCTTCATCACGGATCATGAACACTGCATACTCAACCTTTTAAGTTTCAGAACATTCTATGCTAGCAAATATTCGCTCCAAATTGTGAATCCAAACATAAGCATCTTCTGATTTGTAACCCCTGTGAAATTCAAAAGGTTTTTGCTTGAGGAATCAGTTAAGACCATGATTCAGTTGACCAACAGGTTGTTGTTGCCATACAAGGATATCGGCAAACTGATTGAAAGCTTTAGCCATAGCGGCTGCATCAACATTGCGTCTATTCACCATCAATCAATCTAAACACACAACAAAAATATATTTAGAAACCTTGTGTTTCTTTCCTCAAGATTTACCAATCATTAACAATTTATCATTAACACATGCATCATCATAATGTATTCACAATTCGAATGTAAAAATTGGAAACGAATGTCTGACTGGGCTTAATAACAATCACATATTTATCATCATCATTCATGATACAAGCAATAAGCAATTCAAGCTCCATCATTATAACTATAGCATTAACATCAAACATTGAGCAACTAGTGTTCTCACAAGGCACAACAATGTTTCAATAACAACAACAACATTTTAATGCCAAACAATCTCAATTCAATAAGACAATCACTCTACTTTAGTATTTAATTCACATAAACCAAGTAATGAGCAATCAACACTCTGATACCAGGTTGTAACACCCTCCTAAATATAGAGGTAAATTAATAAATAAAATTTGGATAATAAAATAGAGGGTAAATTTTTTATGATTCAAAAGAAAAGAAAGAATCGCAAAAATAAGTTTCAACGAGTAACCCCGGATCTCTTTAGATAACCTATCCCATATATGAAGATATGAGAAGGTGGATACTTAAATCAAGAGTAAGTCTTAGGTAATCAATGTCATGATCACCAACAAGGATTAGCGGAAGTGTACAATTACGTTAAGAAAATGAAGGAGAGTGGTAGAAGGTCAAAGGATGGTCCATTGAATTGTTAAAATGTATTAATTATGCGTGTAGGTTATTGTATAATCATATCATAGTCAAACAATACCAATTGTACCCCAAAACAGAGGAAAAAGTGTGAAAACAAGGCCGTGAATCAATTCAAGCACCCCATGAATCAATTCAAATGTTTGTGGAGTCCAAAACAGTGAAAACAGGACCCCTTGAATCGATTCAAACTTGCATGAATCAATTCAAACGTCTTTGGAACTCAAAATAGTGAAAACAGGGGCCCTTGAATCGATTCAAACTTGTATGAATCAATTCAAACATCTCTGACTCTCCAAACAGTGAAAATAGCACCTCTTGAATCGATTTAGGAATCCTTGAATCGATTCAAGACAGCACAGTTGCTGTTTTTATGCAGAAAAAGCATGATTTTTGGACTTCCAAGCCCCCTAACTTTTTCATATCAACTCCAAACGCTACCAAATTTTGACACTAACTAAAATACACCGTTTGTAACGTGTAGCCATCGTCCTTACTAAAAAAATTCTCCAAAATGAGAAACTTATGCAAATAAATGCGTTTAGTTCATTCTTGAGCCTTTTTTGAGTAACTTAAGGGTCTATTCTCAATGGAATTGACCCATTCCAATTGCTACAAGTCACAAATTACATATATATCATATTGGAACCATTACATACCATTCAAATTTACTACAACTCATTTTGACCCTATTGGTTCCTCAATTATGCATAAACATCATATACACACTTCACAATTCAATCAAATCATGAACCAACATACACAACAATGCCATCAATTAGCCATGAAACTTCATAATCAACATCCATTCATCAATACAACAAGTAAATTCATTATGTCTCATCAATCACATACATTGTTAAGGTCACTACCAAAAATTGGCTTTTCACAATATACAAAGCCCAATTTTCACAAGTGACCCTCAAAATATATCAAATGAGCATATACATATATCAAATGCTTTACAAAAAGGTGTCGACCAAGGCTTACAAGTTTCCACTTCCATATTTACCTCCACCGTGACTCAACCTCCCAAAAGAGTAGCATGCTCAACATACCTACATCAAACTTTAAAAATGGCAACTAGGAGGTGAGTAACATACACCAAATAAATCAAAATCATACATTATGATGATATTCATACATATATACATGTGAACAACACACATTTCACAAAGAGCATCATAAGCTCCATTCTCATGTCATATCATTTCATTCCAACATAACACATATCCCAAAATTAATATATTCATAACATGAATATATATATATATATATCAAAATCATTAGTATTCTCAACAAAAGCCATTGCACACTCAATGTTAGTACCACAACTCTTTTCCTCTTTATTTATTAATCATCCATCACTAACATGGGCTATCAACTAGGCATATCTCTAGCTATATGTAAATGCTCTTATGGCTAATGCATATGCGCAACAGAATCAATTTCAAATCACGGATCTGACTGTGGGAAACAACAACATGCATATGTGGGCCAAGCACAGGTGTACTATGCCCCTACTGTAGTAGTATAATGTACACACATATCTCATAATGCATGCATAAACACCAACTTTACTGGTACTAAACCGCATCGCCCATATGTAGCACTATTCACACTATGACTTGCGGATCAACAACATGGCCTCATCAGTCAAAAGTGCTACGGGCCCCTCCCAAACACTCATCAAGAGAGCTATGCCCTATCGGACACCGAGGTAACTTGCTCATTACAGAGCCGCCCGCCCATTGGGCCCGCTATATACGGTGCCTCGTCACCAAACTATGGACAGCTTTGTGATTCCCAGAATCACTAGGGAACAATAACAATTTACCCATGCACTGGGTCGCTCTTGTGTTTGAATATGCTTTCAGTTTTGAAGATTTTGATAATGACAAAAAGCTCTTGAAGAAACTCTTAAAGAAAACAAGAAAACAACATCAGACCTGTAAAAATAAGCAGGATAATCGATTACGAGGTCCCAGATAATCGATTACATAGCTTCTGTCTTGCCAGCTAATTGATTAGACAGACCAGCCTAATCGATTACAAGGGTTCTGCTTTTCAACTAATTGATTACACCAAAAGACCTAATCGATTACCAAGCTGAGAATTCAGATTAAATGCATCAGGTACTTATGCTAATCGATTGTAGGACTTCTACAATCGATTACAAGGCTTCTGGAATAACACCTAATCGATTACAACATATCAACTAATCGATTACAAGGCAATTGTTTGTGCACTAATTGATTATAACAAGGCACAATCGATTACCAAGCTGCGTAACCAAATTAAATGCATCAGGTGCCATCATTAATCGATTACAAGACAAGGAGTAATCGATTACCAAGGTTCTGTGTCACACCTAATCGATTACATGGTGTACGCTAATCGATTACAACATGAAATACACTAAAGTTTTCAAAGTGTAATCGATTATAGCTCGAGGCGTAATCGATTACAGTCGTGCCAGAATTTGTGGAAACTGCTTTTTAGTGGGAAACCAGCTCATTTCTCCATATCTCTCAGACACCCATCACATTCAATGGCTAGGAACTCCACCAAGCTCCATCAAGGCTCTATAAATGCATGTCAAACTCAAGCACAATAACAAGAAACAAGAAGCAATCAATCTTTAGTTGTATTTTTGATTAGTGAGTTCATTTTCTTGTATATTCTGAAATCTTTGAGCTATAATTTGTATATCCTCTCTTGTTGAGAGTTAGAAATTGTGTGAGCTTTCATTTGTATATCTACTCTATTAAGAGAGTCACTTGCTTGTAAACACTAATCCAAACACAATGTTCTTCACTCTAGGTTGAGTGGTCACAAAGGTTGGGGTTCAACCTTTGGGTATTGAGAGTTTGAGAGATTGGGTGGGTTAACCTTTGCTTGTGAGGATTGAGTTCTTGAGTGTGGGACACTAGGAAGCTGCAATTGCTCAAAGCTTGTAATCTCAAATTCTCAATAGTGGAAATCCTTCAAGTGGGTTGCTTGAAGGCGAGACGTACACCGGGGTGGTGGAACTCGTTAAATTAGTTTGCAAGCTCTTTTCCCTTACTCTTTTACATTCATACATTGCATTTGATTGGTTTGTTGTTGATAGATTATGATTTACCCACTTGAGCTTGCTTGAACTAGTTGCTTTAAAGTGTTGCACACCAAGTGCTCGATAAATTACTTCAGCAATATTTACTACTTGATTTGCATTGACTCTTGTACTAAACTTGCCTTCTCTTGCATAAACTCTAAACTTGTGATAAAAGAACTAAGTTCAAAGGCATTTCAAGCAAAATTTTAAAAACTCAATTCACCCCCCTCTTGAGTATTGAGGCCACTTGAATAATAACTCTCTCACTGGTCCCACCTATTGGAACCCCTAACATTCCACATAGATAGTAAATGATATGCCATGGATGTAAATGCCAATCAATGCATTCTCACTCTATACATCCTACCATGCCACTCCATATTCAATAATTCACCATAACCACTTAGTGGATTTCATATACTCAATTAGTTAGTGGCAATCAATATTTATTAGTTCACACATTATGGGATGTTCAACAACATATCAATCAATACAACCATGGTCATCAAGCCATTCATAACAACTCTCATCAACATAAGTCAAGTCTCATCATAACATCATCCCAAAACACATGCCACATAGCATCAATTACTCTAAATGCATTTTAATCATATAATCATCAATGCATCTATCCAAGCCAAATTTGTAATACACAATTATATGCATACACATCACTAATGGATGAAATCATGCATTTAGAATAGTTACCCCCTTCTACCTCAAGAGAAGTAGTAATCAACGCGGTCCCATGGTCCTACCTAGTCAATGGGGTTGTTACCTACATTATACAATATACCACACAATTATTCTCTATTCAAACCACCAATTTTTAAGTGCTCTTAAGTAACTAATTGGTGTTTTATGCCTTTTTAATTCTTAATCCTTACTTATTTCATTTAATCCACCATAACCACCATGGGTTAGGTCCCCAAATTTATTATTATGCATTTAAGGCTAAACCCATTCATGGGTTTCTACATTAATGGTTCCCAACCACCATTATCAACCATTCACCATCATTAATGGTTATTACTCATCATAAATAACAATTCCCATCATTAAATACATTCTCTTAGCATTAATAGATACTCTTCTACTTATATTTTTCATTCCCCCAAATTATAGGGTTAGGGTTTCTCTAAAACCCAACAACCATTATCAATGTCCATCATTTTCTACCACATTAAATGTTATTTTCGTGTACCCCACCATGCCCTCATAAAACTCACATTAAAACACCCCACCTTATGGTTTCACATCAATAATGGCTTCTCCAAAGTAACCCACATGCAACCAAACACTCTCAACACCCATAACCCCAAAACCTAGGGTTTAAGTTCAAGAAATTAAGATGAAACCTTAAATCAAGCCACGAGTGAAGTGAGCTCTATTAGAGAGAGAAAGGGTGACAAAATTAGAGAGGGGGGAGGAGGAAGAGAGCTTCCAAACCAAGGGCTCCTTCTTGCTTGATGAAGAGAAAAATGGGAGCAAAAGGGCACACACACCACTTGATGGGTTTTTGAGGAAGATAAAGATGAAGAGTGGAAGATGAAGTAATGAAGAAGTAGAGAGTATAGAAGAAGGGGAAAATGCAATGTAAATGAGAAGGGAAAAAGAGTTCAAGTGTTTTTAATTTAATCCCTTCATTTAAAGCTTCACCGTTTTAAATCAAACAGGATCTCCTTTCGGGCTCAATACATTATCTAAAAATTATTCCGATTACATATTCGGACCCCCAATAATATTCTTAATAGCCCTGACCAACAGTACCTTAATCGGAGATACTTGGTTCGACACCCATATTTTAACCGGATATTATTTTCAACTATTTAAGTCACCATAAATTATGAAAAATCAAAAAAATTACCAATTTAATCATTTTAATATTTTTGGGACATTAATCAATTCATATTTAATTATTCACTATTTATTTCTCTTAATTAATCGTTTATATAAATTTTGGGATATTACACAAGAGACATAGTCCCATTGAGGGCTCTATCCTGTAGCTGTTATCCATCTCGCAGTGGTTCTTGTCTTCCTCATCTGGGGTGGTTAGTCTCTTCTGGTATGCATTGTCTTCCACACATGGTCTCTTATCCAATCTAAAAAATAGTTGTAAAGGTGAGGAATGTACCCTCACTTATAAAACACAGAGAATTGTAATTTCTAATGTTTCTCCCATCCAACACATAGTTCACCAGTCCCACTAAGGGCTCTATCCTATAGTTGTTGTCCATCTCACCGTAGTTCCTATCTTCCTTATCTAGGGCTGTTAGTCTCTTCTAGTATGCCTTGTCTTCCACATATGGTCTCTTATCCAATCTGAAAAATAATTGTAAAGGTTAAGAATATCCTCTCACTTATAAATAATAGAGAATTATCACTTTTGACGTCTCTCCTATCCAACACATAGTTCATGTAACAACCCTAATTTTTAAGAATGGGAAACTAAACCCTCAGGACTCCTAAGGATACTCTAATAAGCTTTCAGTAGGAAGCTTGAGGCTTCAGTCTGTTTCCCCGAACAGTCTAGTATGAGAAAAATAGTGAAGAACGAAGCTAGTTAAGATATTTAAAATGAAGTATAAGAATACCGAGAAAGAATATAACGAGTAGAAAAAAAAGCAAAGTAAAGAAAATGGTAATAACCTTAATAACGTTCGACAATACTGTCTAATTAAAAATAATATGTTAATATTGATTATTTTGTACTGATTGATTTCCTGTCAACAATATTTAATAGATAATACTTCATCTTGGTAATTAATATCCAACTCCAATCAATAATTATTTATTTTGAAAATATATTAAATGTTTAATTGTTTAATTTTAAAAGTGTTATTTATTTAGTTTGAAATTTTATAACATCATTTGTATAATAATTATTTAATGATGATTATTTTAATTGAGTATTAATTAATTGATAATTATTTAGTTGATAATTAGTAATTATTCCCTGCTAATAATATTTAGTTTAATATATAATAATAATTTATGCTTAATAATTAATATTTAAAATTAATATTAATAAAATATATTTAATTGATTATTTCAAAAATATATTAATATTTATAATCATATTTTTGAAAATATATATTTAAAATTATTTATTTGATAATTACATTATATTTAATAAAATGTCAAGTTTCTCAGTATTGAACTGTGGGACCCAGCCTAAGGTCAGACTCTGACCGTTTGACCAGAGACTAGTGATCCAGTAAGGAAACTAGTCCTGTTAGGATCGTTTCGTAAAGGATCAAGAGTGTCTGACTTAGCCTGACCGGCCCAATCAAAACCTTTAACGTCTCACACGTTTGACCGTTCATATCCTTCGGGACATCCGATAGCAGCACGGCCAGTCTTTGCTGACTCGTTTTGATGTTTTAGGAACTTTTCTTAAAGAGGCTGAAACCGTCACCCTTGCTTTTCCATAAATCTGTTTCTTCATAAATTGTTTTCAAACTCGACCCGAATACCTTTAGTGTTTTGGATCCAAATTTTGCATACGATCTTGTAATCGAACGATTTTGGTCTCAATATCTTTGTGTTGAAAGTATCTTCAATCTCTTTTTCTATCCCCAAATTCTGATTCCTACTCTGTCAACCTCTAAGTCAAAGATTAAGTATGTTCGCCTCAAAATTCCATCGTTTGGACGTTTTTCCCTACGCATGGTTCAGAAAAAAATTCATAACTCTCTCATACGACCTTCAATTCGTGCAAACTTTATGTCAAAATCTCTTTAACAAAATTATCTATGTTTTCTATGTGGGAATCAAAGGCTAAATTGTAACATCCTGATTTAAAAATTAACTACCGAATGAGATTAGTGAATGAGTTAAGATTAATTGTAGATTAAAGAACTAATGGTTCATTAATTAATGTTAGTGGCCAGCGGTAAAGACGCATGTGCCCCTGGAGTATATAAGAGTTTTGGCTCTTCTCTTCTCCACTCACTTCCTCATTCGCGTGATTCCACTTACCAAAGGTCGAGAGAGAGTTGAGAGCTTTTCTTCAAAGGAAAACAGAGACGCTGTCCAATCCTCTTTTCCTGCCCACTCATCTCTTCGTTCTCTTCGACTTCCTCTTCATTTCCTCCTTCCACTTAACACTGAGTAGAACCGAGTGGAACAGCATAGTGGCAGAGGAAATAACATTGTACTGTATCCTGGAGGTTGGATCCTCCTCTGTTTTTCTTCTTCTCGTCTTCTTCCATCTGATGGGGCTGCATGAGTCCCGGTGTGGATGTTAGCAGCGTGGGGTGTCTCGGTTTATGGGAAATGACCCACTGAGTTGAAAGCTAAGGGTATTTCTTCGAAGGATGCAGAGACACTGTTCTGTTCTCTTCTCCTGTCCTTCTTCTTTTCCTCGTTGAGCCAGAGAGGGTGAGAGTGTGCATTCCCTCTGCATGCAACCAGTCTTCTTCCCTACTGTTCCTCGTCGTCTTCTCCTTCACCCAACTCAGTGACGTTGGGATGTCTTGGGACTGGAACCCTCAATTGTTGGCAAGATCAGACTGTTCATGGGTATGGAAACAGCTTTGGATTCTCTATGCTGAGTGTGGAGTCCAGCGTCTGAACCCAGAGGTCGTGTGAGTTGGAGGGAGCGGTCGAAGGATGATTGGTCGGCACTGTTAGCTCGAGGAGCTCCTGGAATCTTCATTCCAGGTAGGGGGTATCTTATATCTTAAATGCATGGGTTATGGACGGGTTCTGGGTGTTAACGATTGTTGTTCTGTGTTCTGATTGGCGTGTTGTGTTCGCATGAAGAAAATGTGATACCCGGTTGCATGGTGATTAGGTGTTGAGTGATGCATGTCTGATTCCGTCCATGAAATGCATGTTAATAGTCTTGTGAATATTGAATGGTTACATGAAAAGCATGTATTGAAGTGTTGTTGATGATTACCGTGTGACTTATGTGGCATGCAGGTTATTATGAGTTTAAATGCTGACTGCATGTGAGAAAATGTTGACTTAGTGAGTCTGATGATGTATTATACCGATTGCATGTGATGCATGTATAGTTAAGTGAAAGGTTGTGTATATGAACTCTGTGTTTGTGTGATCGATCCGTGTGTGGCGCATGGGATGCGTTAAATGCTGAGAGCATGTAGTGTGGGACACTACCATCGGTTATTAAAAGCGTAAGACGCTGTGAAATCCTTTTGAGTGGGACTCAAGGTAGCCTTTGAGTGGGACTCAGGCTGCCCGTGAACACCGCCGTTGACGTTGAGAGCGTTGGTGTTACCTGTGAGGGAAAACGGTTGGGTACCTGTAAAACGGCTAAGCACCTGGGAGCTGAATAGAAGGCTGGGAGCCTATGTTGCAACGAATAAAAACCGATTACACATGAATGCGGATCCGAGTGAATTAATCTGTGTACATGTACAGTTGATGTTGATTGAAATCTGATTGTATGAGTATATGTTAATGTCATTGAAATGATATATGTATATAGCCGAGAGATAACTGTTGGATTCTGATCGGAACATGTCTTATGTGTGTCCCGATTAATTGGCATTGTGTATGTTATTAATGGTCATTGTGTATATTTATGTTGTTGCATAACTAAGGAATAATCCAAGTCAGTATCTATCATTTAATATCTAAGATACTCACCCCTACACCATTTTTCAGTATGTGCAGGTCGGATTCGGAATGAGGAGAAAGCCTTAACCCGAGTGATGGGTATTTATGTTGTTATAGTGTATAGAGTATGCTGTACCGATTGTATATAGTTATATTAAAGCCTTGGCCGGCTCTCATGTAAAATGATGATTAAACATATTTATTTATAAGGATTGATTATGAGAATTATAGACATGGTGTCACTTGTATGGGATTATAAGTATTGGTAAATGTATAATGTCAAGATAATGAGTATTCTGAGTGTATGATTATGTATATACATCTATGTTGTATGCTGGTGACTTGTGTTTGGGTGGACTGAGAGATGTTGATGGATAGAATATTGCTAAGTTAATTATTTTCTGAGTAGACATAGTTGTGAGAGTCATCTCCGAGTGAGGCTATAAATGGCTGGGCCTTCTTGTCCGAGTGGTAAAGACTTAAAGGATTCTGAGAGAAATCTCTTTTGATGAACCTATTCTGTGTGGGACTTAATGGGAGAATTTCTGAGTAATACTAGGCTTGATTATTCCGAGTGAAAAATATGTGTAGATCCTGAGTGGGAAAGGGTGTGGATAATTCCGAGTGGAAACCCCGAGAGAACCTTTTCCGAGGGGAGAGTTGTTGTAATGGTTAGATTGGAATGAATTCTAAGTGTATGATATTTATAATCCGAATGAATGATATATAATCTGAATGAATGAGGAACTATATTTCGAGTGGTTAGGATTTGAATAAGTCCACGTAGGACTTGACTTAATGATTTCCCCCGAGTAAATAAGGTGATATTTGCCGAGTACATCTGGCTGGCATAATCCAAGTGATGTATGACTGTGGGGACCCCTTCTGAGTAGAGGAAGGTCTATAGGTTTCCCGAGTAAGTGGAACTCCTATACCGAGTGATTGAATGCCGAGTGTAGCTTCTCGCTTCAGCGAATAAGGCATTCGCTCCAGCGAGTGTGATTGGATGGAAGGCTTTTAGGTTGGCTTCGCTTAAGCGTTGAGTGCTTCACCCGAGCGAGTTGGGCTGCCTCACTTAAGCGTGCTGGATCTCGCTTGAGCGAGTGGACGCTGTTTTGTAGGCTTCGCTTGAGCGTTTTGTTCTTCCGCTGGGCTGTTCCTGATCGGTTTATTTCTCTTGCCTTCCTTTCCCTTCTTCTTTTGTGCCCGGTTCCATTGGTTTTATTTTGGGAAAAATTTTTCCCTGGTCTTGGTTTATTCTTAAATTAAACTTAGGATGTTTCATAAATCCTTCTAGATCAGTACAGTTTAACAAATCTTTACAACCCTTTAGCTATTTCATCATTATGCTGGCAGTCGTCATTAAAATTCACGTATCTCCCTCGTCGGGTGCTTGAATCACTTTGTTATTTTTGATATGGATCCATACCAAAGAGATCTATAATGTCCATGAAGGGCACGAAATCTAATTCTCAAAGGAAAATTAAAGGTGAATTTATTTTCGAAGCCGTAGCTCATCCGGGAAGCTTCTGGAGCACCCTATCATAAATCCGGTATATCTCGGGCTACCAATATTGGATTGTCACAAATTATATATCAAATTAAATAGAAAAAGAATATCTACAAACTTCATGAAGGGCTTGAAAGCCAATTCTTGCTCCATAAATCTCAGAATTTAAAGTACCATACTGATTCACGTTTTCCTAGTGGCAGCTTGCACTATGTTTAGTATTTTTTGCGTTTCTCACTCGTATAGCCATGAAATCGAATGATTCTTTCACCTAAATTTTCTAAACTCAATTTCCTACAATTTTGATGAAGGGAACAAAGTCAAAATTCTCACTAATGTTTCCCAAAAAATTAATCTTTGAAAAAAACATCAATCCTGTCACAACCTTACACTGTTTTAGTAAATGGGCCATATCTCATTCATTTCTCAATGAAAAGTTTTATGCCATATATCAATTTAAAGATAAGAAAAAGACCTAAAATTCTTATGCCAGGCCTTTTTTCCAAATTCAGCCTACATCATCCCTTAAAAGCCTAAACAAGTTGACGCCCCAACACTTTGACACATCAACCCCTTCATGCAACATGAGCCAATCACTTTCTCCCACCCAGTAGACATTTGCCTCCCTTTCTTGAACTCCTTGATCAACACTCACTTGCTTCAGGATACACTTGTCCAGCATGCCAAGACTTGATCTTTTCCCTTTCCTTAGCCACCAAGCTGAAACTTGCATGTAAAACCATAGACCACTTCCACTTAACCTCTTAAAACAAAATTCACCTTATTCCTCCACTACCTCTATCTCGGCAGAACCAAGGGTCATCCTCTTCCTCTTAATTTTCTTCATTTCACAGCCATTGAGACCTATCAAAAGTTTGGCCTCCTTGCTCTCTTGAATCATGGCCATACTACCTCCACCATCCTATCAAAAATTTCCTTTTTTCTTTCTTCCTCCTTCACAAAACTTGTGACCCTCTTCTCACCAAACAGCCATCTCTTCTTTAATTTTCTTCAAGCTTGGAGACCTCAAAATCCAGTTAGGAATCCCCTTGCCTTGGCCTCTTAGAACCGTGACCATCCAAGGCCACCAAGGTAAGGATACAAAATCAACATATACACATTCCTCAATTAATTATTTCTCCATACCACCCAATCTAGATTATTACTATTCATTGATGTGTTTATCGCATAGTTTTTATCATTAATAATCTTGTCTATTCATAACGTTTCACCTCTTCATCTATCACCATCATTTCAACATCTCATTCTCATTCTGGCATATCTTAAGGCTATATGTAAATGCTCTTAAGCTAATGTATATGAACAAATACTCAACAATTTGTAACAATGCATTACGGATCCGACTACGGGAAAACAACACCAAAGTGGGTTTAAGCACATATATTCAATCATGCAACACCTGTCATTTTCACCATGATAGCGATAAATAACATCAACAACAAAATGGTGTTGTGGGCCAACCATGAACCATGCCATGGCAGCTGTGATCCAATAGGACCACCGGCGACAACTGCTCATCAAAGATCCATCCTCACAAGGGTCAACCACACGTAATCCCCCATGATTAAGCTTGGGCAGCTTTGTGATTTCAGCACTGAATCACTAGTGTAAACAAATGCTCGTGCACAAAGCCGCCTCCCCACTAGGCTAACTGGAGGAACCCTAACATTCCATACCGACAACTATGCAGATATGTCATGGATACAATACAGATGTAATACATATGCAATCTATCACTATGCATCCTACCATGTATCATTAAATCATCCATCATAAACATCATCACCACCACCACCTTCATTTAGTGGATTTTAATTATTCGAATATTGCCATTATCTCAAAAGTTTCATGTGGCATTTACATCATTTTTAATAATTTTATTCCATTCATTGTCACAATTGTAACACCCTCGGTTAACTAGGACATCCCTTCCACTAAATTATCCTGGTCAACTAAGAGGTTATGAGTTTTAAAAAAATATGGAATTTTTTTTTACAGCAAACTTGGTGGAATAGATACATCGTATATACTACACATGGTCATAACAGCAACTGTACATACTGAAAGAAAATGGGCCACACAGGCTCCCATAAAAGAAAATAAAATTAACTTATCTTATTCGTCCTTGGCCCGAGAAGAGTCTGGTTGGTCCTTGATGCGAAGTCTGTGTCCATCTCTACGATGTCTGAAAAATTTGGTGTAAGGGTGAGTTATCACCTCCACAACAATCGGGAATGAGTTGTATTAACACCTACCCCACACAACATAAACAATTCATAATCGAACTCTCTTTGGGGTTCCTAGCCAGTTCAATCTATGTCATCTCACTTCTCTCAGCCTCAACTGACCATCCCTATCCACCACCCACTCACAAGATATCTAATACTCATACGATCATAATCAAATAATCAATAAGGAATCACACAGTAATAATGCAATGCATGAATTTATTTCTTTCGTTCATTATGTTTAGCCAGTATGATGTATGAGGGCCCATCTGCTCCTCAATGATCCCAACACACAGATATCATATTCCCAACTTATACCCCTTGCCCACTAGAGCGACCAAAGTTCTCCATGTTTGTTTCCTAAATCAAAAGAGGTAAGGACTCTTAGTCCTGCAATAAATTATGGATCCAACACAAGTCAGACAGGCACTACACGGTCACGGTAACCGTCGCTCTGGGACCATGTATACCAGAGTTGCTATGGACTATCCGGTCTCAGGCGCAACTCCTAACCATTGGACGCCTGCTTCGGTATACTCCCAAGACCGCCAGTAGGGGGTCGGTGTACTCGTGGTTCCTCAGCATTCTCCATCGCTGTTATGCTCTAGGGAGTCATTCCATTCTCCATCCTTATCCTCTATGTATCATGCATGACTCATGGGTTTCAATCAATCATCTTATTGGTTCTCAATGAGGTTCCTCTAATGACTCTATTTTATTTCTAATGTCAGACTTCTTTCTTTTTATCAAATTTCAATTCGTTCTTTTCTTTTCTTTCTCAAAGTTTTTCAATTTCTTAATGATTATACCCGACACTTAGAAATGATACGAGATTTCTCCCTTTACAAAAAATCACAAGGTATATTTATGGTATACGCCCACTAATTATTTTGGGTCCAAATTGCATATTTTCGTAATCTAGTCATCTCGGAACCCTCATTGATACCGCCTTTACATTATCTTTCTCATTTCTATTCAATACTTTCCACTTTGTTCAATCATTAATGCATCTTGCAATGTAAGTCTTCATATCTTGTTTATAGGATAATTCATTCAATCCATACACAACGTTCACAATCATAGATTTTGTCATAGTACATAAACATACATGACCACAGATTAAATCATAAAACATAGGCATCCATCATCACAGATTTTATTATGACACATAATCAGTCATTTAGCAAGTACTATATTAAGGAATCGTCACATATTCAATCAACACTCCATGGAGAATTTAAGTAAAAACATTTGCATTTAAATCTTGTATATTAGCTAACACGTCATCATGTCATCATTAATCTGGCCACTAAAATATATAGACATTCTAATTTAGCCTACCGATCTAAGGGTATCTTATGAAATGATTTAAAATCCTTATGTATTTTTCAATCGTCTATCTTTCTATTATTCATTTATATTCCATTCTAATTCCCAAGTTTCTAAGTCCTAACTTAATGTGAAACTTAGGTTTGTACTAAGTGGCTTGCCATTTCCTCCTACTAGTTAAAGAAACCTTACCTATTTTGGTAGTGTATCCTTTTATTCCCTATATTAGTTAAGTGATTTCTAGTTCTTATTTTGATTTATGTCCTCACTAACCAATATTGTCCTTTGCTTTCTATGATCTACATTACCATTAATTCATAGTATTTATTTCTTTTTATGTCATTATTGACCATTATTACGTCTTTACTTATCCTAACCTACACCATTACCTACCCAACATTATTATTTCCTTACTTTCTTCTCACCTAATGTTACTATTTCATATAAGTCTATAGTTTTTCTAAATCATAACTTGGTCCATTTTAATTTTCTTTATTAATATAGCTTACTAGTGCTACTTTTCTTATGACATACCAAGATAGAATACCTTATATATTCTTAAGTCTCTATTTCCTTCCTATGGTGTCTAATCCCTTTTGTTACCAAGAGTTATAAGTTACCCATTCTTTTAAGAAAAGATTTTTCTTAATAGAGTTTCTAAAGTTATCTACTTTACTTTTTAGGAAAAGATTTCTTTTATTAGAACTTGTAAAATCTCTCTTTTCACTCTAAGAAAATATTATTTCCTCAATATACTAGAAACATTATTTTAAATCAAATTACTCTCTTTTTAAAGTCCTTTCCTTTTCTAGAAAAATCCTTTTAGTTCAAAAACAATTTTCCAAATTAATGAAATCCATTTAATAATATCCTATCAATTTCAAGAAAAGTTTTTATTATCTCTACTAAGTTACTAATAGTGTCAAATTTCTTAAACACCATTATTAACGATATTAAGTCAAAATTATTTTCTTAAGTACAAATGACCAATTTACTCGCGATATACTAGTCGATTAACTTACCGGATTAAATCACACAAATTACATCAAGTCTCAAATAATTAAAATTATATACAACCATGTCGAATATTCTACCGAGCCCACATCGGTTCCTAATGTTTGGCAAGTTCATGTAAAAGTTTATTTGTACAAATTTTCTTTTAACGATTTGAAAATCTTTCTACGTCCTCATTCGAGAGCTAGCGAACAACATAATATATACAAGATAACGTTGAAATTTTTAGCGATGGTAAAAATTGTTTATCTCATAATCTAACCGTTGGATCGTGACAAAACTAAAAATAACGGCTTCTGAATTCATACTAATTAATATAGAGGAATCAAAATTAAACTAAAATGAGGCGGAACCCTCCTTATCTCCTAGGTAGCTCACGGTTAGGAGAGGGAAAAAAATCGGGCGTTGTAAAATTTTTTGATCATGACCAAACTCGCTGTCATAGCTCCCGGTCGCTTTCAAGTCACCAAAACTAACATGCAATGTATTTAAGCCATCATGAGGGTCACGGCCAGCCACTAAAAGGAATTATATACTGATAGCTTGTTGTCCGCCTTTGAATCCTTCACCGCTTTAGTACTGATTATCAGTGATCGTCCCATGGATTTTAGAAACAAACCATGTAACAAAAACAGGCATGAAAGTCACAGCTTTGGGTCTTCAACATAGAGGAAGTGTTCAAAAACATATGCACAATGCTCAAAATTTTCTAAAGAAAAGGAAGAATAAAAATTGAGAGGTTTAAATTCAAAAATCTCACCCTTTGGACCAAGAGATGTCATAGTTTTTAACCCACAAAATAGAAAAGAAACAATCTAAAAAGAACATGCATGCTTGCTAGTTTTTTAAGAAAAATAAGGAGACCAAAGACCTAAGAGTTAGAAGCTCAAGATTTACCTTGCTTTGCCTAGAGTGCCTCACGGTCAAGAGAAGAAGACGTGCAAGGATTTTGGCTCTTGATTCTCCCCAAGTATAACATCAAGAAATAAGGAAAATAAAAGCCTTTTTATGAGTTATAGACATGATTATGAAGAGGAAAAAGTGAGATAAAGGTGTTGTTTTGGAAAAGTGAGAAGAATTGGTGAAGTGTTAAGAGTTAATCATGTTTGTAAAGAATTTTAGAAGACAAATTAAATGCTAGTATAGAGAGGAAGTGGATGGTTAGTGGTGTGAAGTGATAGAGGATGAGTGGGGGCTGAATCTGTTTTTGTGTCTTAGAAGAATATTGGAGTGTTTGAAATAAAGTTTTTTTTTTGTATGTAGAGGCTAAGAGATAACAAGTGTCACAACTAGGAAGAGAGAAAAATAAATGGCTAAGGCTTAGAAATTGTTTAGCAAGTTCTTCTTCAAAAAGGTGAGTGTTAAGCAAGGGGTTAACTTGGAGGCAACAAATGTCCATTGAGTAGTGAGAGCTAATTGGGCCATGTAGCATGAAGGGCTGTGTTGTCACATTTTTGGGATGTTAACAAGCATGATAATTTCGAAGGGGTTATGGTGGTTATTTTGAAAAGCATAAAATATAAAAGGTGTAGATCTATGTTTTCTCTTTAAAACTAAAGGTGGCACATAAAAACTCGACATTGGACGAGGGAGATATGACAAAAATATAAAAGCTGCTCCAAGCTGTGATAGAAATGAAATTGTGAACAAAATAAATTTGCTCGGAAAAATGGGTAAGGAATTAGCTTTTGTACCCTTTATGAATTTGTAGATCTTTTTGATACGGAGCCATATCAAAAAGAAAAGAGTCATTTCAATACCGTATGAGGGAGATATGAATTTTTTTCTAAAAGTGTGCAGTGTATTCATGAAATTCAAATAGGTCTGTGAAGATTGAGAAAACTATACCAATTGGTAAGGATCTAGCCTTCAAGGCCGCACAGAAAATGTAGAGAATTTTGTTACGGAGATTTTGACACCGGGTTTTCCTGAATCAAAAGTCGTATGAGAGAGTTATGAATTTTTGAATGGCCCATGCGCAGGATAGAACATCCAAATGATGAAATTTTGAGGTGACCAGGCTTAATCCTTAATTGTATGGGTGACAGTAGGAATCGGAGTTTGGGGCCAGAAACAAAGGTTATAGATCTTTTCAAAACACAGAGATTGGGACCAACATCGTCCAATCTAAGACCGTATGTGAAGTTGTGTCCAAAACACTAAAGGTGTTTGGGTCGAGCTTTAAGGTGATTTCTGAGGAAACCGGTCTATGGAAAAATAGGGTTGATAGAGTCCGAATCAAGCTTCAGTTCCTTCAAGAAAAGTTCCTAAAACATCGAAAAGAGTAACCAGGGACAGACTATGTTGCCATCGAATACCCCAAGTATAGGCATGATCAAACGTAGGAAGTACTTGAGGCATTGGTCGAGCCTATCGAACCGAACCAATTATCCTCGATTTACAACAAAAGGGTTCTAACAGGACTAGTTTCCCTATTAGACTACTAGTCTCGAGTTGAACCACCGATACCGAATCGTTTACTGGGTCCCACAGTTCAATACTGAGGAACCCAACATTATTTTATTATTAGATATGATTACTAAATAAATAAACAATTTAAATATGTAACTTTAAAAATAACATTATTATAAATATATTTTTGAAATAATTAATTAAATATATTTTATTATTTAAATGTCAATAAACAATTAAATAAATCCCAATAAAATATTATTATGGTTAATTATACATATATATAATTAATTACATATTTAGATATTTAAATATACAATAAACAATTATTCTATAGAGATATTATAAAGATTATTAACCAATTAAAAATAAATTAAGATAAAATAATCCTTATTAATCATAATTATTAAATAACATTATAAAATTTTTAATTTAATAAATAAATAAATAAATATTAAACACTTAAAATTAAATATTTAATAATTAAACATTTAATATTTTATTGAAATAAATAATTTTTGATTGAAATTAGATATTAATCACTAAGATGAAGTATTATCTACTAAATATTATTAGTATGGAATAATTATCAACTAATATAATTATAAATTAATTAGTACTCAATTAAACAAAATAATCGTCATTAACATATTATTATTCATTATTATCGTTGTTAGTCCTCAAATTGATCATTATTTTCATAATAAAAATTATCTTAAATTAATAAAATTAGTTTAAATATGAATAAATTTATGTTTTATGTTAAAATAAATGGAAGTTATTTAAATATATCTGTTATGACCCATTTCTCCTATTTTTGCAGACAAAAGTTCAGGAATCAAAGTGAAAATTCATTTCAAGCAGAAGGACTAACGCGTAGCATCAACCTCACGCTCAGCGTCAGGCCCATGCATAGTGTCAGGTGATACGTGTAACCCACTGACAAGTGAAATTACACTATGAAGTGAACCAATTAATTATTGAAAATGGCTAATCCATTTTTGACTAAGGTCCAAATCATATTGGGAAACATGTCTGCAGATCATTGGGACATAATAGAGCAAATCATGGCCTAAAATCATGAAATTTAATAGAGGTTGAGTCAGAGGCCTGATGCGTAGCGCCAGCCTTACGCGTAGCATCAGCACCTCTACTCAGCCCTATAAATAAGCCATTTGCCATGAGTTTTCAACATCCATTTCCTTCATTTTCTCTTCCTATCCCATAAATTCAGTTCTGAGTTGTGCTGCAGAATAACTTCCATATACTTGAGGGTGTTGTTTCAGTGTGTTTCCTTTTGTGTTGTGAAGTGTGTTTAAGTGTGATCAAGTATTCGTGATGTCTTCAACTGTAACTTATGTTTTTACTTTCATGTGTAACTAATCTGTTTATGTTGGAATTGGTGAACCAATCTTTGAATGTGATGTTTTGATTATGAATTATACATGTTTTTTATTTAAGTTTCATGTTAGTATTTCAACCTTTATTAGTATGAACTTCAAACGGGAGAATGATTTTCATGCGTGTTAATTAACTTTAACAGAAGTAAAAGTTAAACTACCCTTACTATACCAATTACTAGGGATAGAGTTGGTAATTATTATTATGATAAGGCCAACACTTAAAGCAAGTTTTTACTGAGAAAGCATATAAGGGATCAAACTTTACGGTAACTATTTAGAATTTATTCACCGAGGGATCGGGTTTAATGATTTTAAGCTGCAATGACATGAACTTGATGATTAAATATGCATGTTTATAATTGTTATGCTATATTCTAGTGCGGGGATCTAAATTCCAACATAGTTTGTTATATTGTATTTAAATCTCAAGTATTGGAATCACTCTCAAGTACCATTTTCTTAAGTGAATTTCTAGATTGATTTTAAATTTACTTACACAATCTTTTTCCTGATGAATCAATTAATCTCTAAATTTATGAATATTGTATACTTTGTAAATAAATCATTCTTTTGTTAATAAGTTTTGACATTTTTTACCATAGTAAATAAAAATTACTGGTTTACACTGAAAACATTTGTTTCGTCCTGAACCAGAGTCAAAGAGATCCGGTGTCAGGCCAGTCACAAATAGTGTGAGAAGTGCATGTCTGAAGGCCGGCTCTGTGAGTATCCGGTATATGAATCCGGTGTCACTAAATGAAGAGACCGGTCTTAGCGTCCTGGAGGTCCTGCACACCGTCCTCACACGTTGATGTGGGCGAAAGGTGGTGTCACCTGCGAAGATTCTCCAACGCTCAAGTCAGTGAGATATTCCAGGTATGGAATATAAATGATCACAGGGATCAGATGAATGCATAAGAGAGGAAGAATGATGAACCAGCCCCAGAATTGGGAACCCTCTCTCCAGTAAACTGAAGTGAATTATTATACCTGATTGGCTCGGTTTACAAGGAACTGTTAGTGGGGAACCACCAACCTTTATTATGCAAGTATATTATTGTTTAATGCGCACTTACCAGCATGATTGAGGCAAGTGGCTATTTTATATTGAGCGTAGGGAGTATGGGCTAGACTTAGGGGACAAGTTGATCATTTCCGTGAGCAAATTTTGGCTCGTAGTGTAGGGAATTATTGATCGGTCCCTGTAGCAATGCCCTTCGTCTTCTGTTGGGTAACGAATATGTTATCCGGCGTGCATGGTGTTATTCGGACTAACCGATGCAGGGAGAACGCCTGACTCAGGATTACAGTCCGGATGTATATCGATGACACCGGTTGCATGTGTTATGATAGAAACTGGTTAATCGGTCCGGATCAGCTTCTCAACACCGGGTGAAAGGGGAACAGATGTGGTATCTGATATCTTGGTCACTACTTCGGATAACCGGTATAGTTGCAGACTGAGTCGGTATCTTGTGATACCAATTGAGGTCGGCTAACATTTTTACCGACTGGATCGTTGTCTAGTGGTATACCGACTGAATCATTGTTCAGTGATACCGACTGAACTATGGGCCGGCTAAGATAATTATCTCTTAGTCTTAGGGCCGGTATCCAGACCGGATCATATGTCCCCTAGCTTATATGAGGGACTTATGAAGTTGCTCATATGAGCTATACAACCTGCGAGAGGTCTGGATGCTGGTGTAACCTGCAAAAATATCTTTGCAGTTCCCGTTAGCCATTAAATATTGTCCCTGAGCGTTATTGAGTGATCGGTTCCGAATGAATATTTGACTCTGAGTGAATGATTCCGAGCGAATATTCGACTCTGAGTAAATGATTCCGAGTGAAGTTGGTTCTGGCCGTGTCACTCGGGAAATTCTATTACTTGTAATCTCCTCGTACTGCTCGGTAAAAGTTTGTACGTTTTACCCGAGTCTTTTATTTTTATGTCGATGGCTCGTGTTTTGTCTTGAAAATTCCGAGTGGAAGATCTCCGATTGAGCCTTCCGGAAGCTGGATTTTCCGAGTAATCCCTCGGAAGTTACTTCCGAGTGAATTGATGGTGTTTGGTTTAATAATGTTCTTAACCGTACTCGGAGTTCGATTTTGCTCTAAAACCCGAGCTTTTACTCGGGTGGGAAATTTCTGAGTGCAACTTTCCCGAGTAGGTGTGTCCCCGATTCGAGTGCAAGTTCCCCGAGTGAAGTGTCTCCGAGTGTGACACTTCTAATTGGGATTGCACCGAGTAAGACGTTTTCGACTTCTACTGGGTAAGACACTGAGTGAATAATTTCCGACTTCCACGTGGTATGGCACCGAGTGAAGAAATTCCGAATGGGCCATTTCCAAGGGAAGTACTTTTGGTCAGAGGAAGGCTCTGACTTTGAATAAGTACGTTTCGGGTAGATATATTCCCGAGTAGGTAATTCGAGTCTAACTTCAAATTTGAAGTGTTTCCGAGTAAGGAATTCCAAGGGAATGTATTTCCGAGTGAGGAATTCCTAGGAGAAGTACTTCGACTGAGGTTCAGTTTGATCCTACAACCCGTACTCGGAGTTCGGTTTAATCCTATAATCCGAGCCTTGGAATGAGTTCGATAAAATCCTACAACCCAATTCCTAGGGTTCGGTTTAATCCTACAACCCAGTTCTTCAATAGTGATCAGTTTAATCCTACTAACCATTCTTCGCTTCGGTGTTGGATTTTACCCATTCACCGGTTGTTTTTAATTTACTCGGGGTTCAGCGTGGTCTTGAAGAAAAAGCTTCACCCAGCTTACTGCGCCCAAGCCTTCACCGACGTTCGGCCAAACCTACTAGTCATACTCGGAGTTCGGTTTAACCCTGCAATCTGAGCCTTCGGCACGGGGTTTAGATCAGGGCTAATCCTGAACCTACTACACCCGTTACTCGGGGTTCAGCATGATCTTGAAGAAGAAGCAGCTTACTGCGCCCAAGCCTTCAATCGGTGTTGGATTTTACCCATTCACCATTTTCTTCACTCGATGTTGGATTTTACCCATTCACCGGCCTTCAAATGGGGTTCGATGCAATCCTACAACCCATTTCCTGAGGTTCGGTTCAATCCTACAACCCAGGTCTTCACCAACGTTCGGCCAAACCTACTAGTCGTACTTGGAGTTTGGTTTAATCCTACAATCCGAGCCTTCTCCGGTGTTCAGCCAAACTTACTAACCGTACCCAGAGTTCGGTTTAATCCTACAATCTGGGCCTTCAATCGGTGTTGGATTTTACCCATTCACTGGTCTTCACCGATGTTCGGCCAAACCTACTAGTCGTACTCCGAGTTTGGTTTAATCCTACAATCCGAGTCTTCAATACGTGTTCACCCCTTTGTTCCTTCGAAGAGGTTCATCGCTAACAACAAATACATTGTTAGGATCATCCACCCTGAAAGCATCTTGTCACAACTGTGTTGTGCATCGAATAAAATCATAAAGACAATAGGTGAACAGATAGAATATTTTATTGATTATTAATTACAAAAGAGAAAGAGAGCTGAGTCGGGGTTATGCCTTGTTAAGCCTTCTTGGTAAAACCCAATCGGGAAAACCCAAGTTAGGAAATAGAGTGTATATTGTCTTACCGACTAGCCATAAAAGCGAAAGGTATTTTTTGACTTTGATGGCCCGATCCCTAATCAATGACCTCTCGACGGCCTTGATGTTGATGTCAGGGCATAATATTTTGCCGTGTAGGCTCATCAACCAGAACTCCCTTTTGCTTTTCAGAAGCAGTAAATCTTCTGATCGGAGTGGGATGATCGTCATCGCCTTCCTCGTAATCCCTTCCCTTTTTCTCAATCCATTCTGGTTCATCAAAAGTACCCTCTTTGAAAGATACTGTTTGAGTTTACCTTCTCGGATCAAGGTCTCAATAGTATTTTTCAAGGCTTGACACTCGTTTGCCGAGTGGCCCTTTTGCTCATGGAATTCGTAGTATTTCCGAGGGTCACCATGTTTACGAAGCTGGGGCGGCTTCCTGACCCCGTATGCAGTAAGAGTTGGCCATCCGATCTCACTCAGAATCTGTGACCGTTTAGAATTTAACGGAGCATAATTGCTAAATGTATTTACCCGTTCTTCCTAACTCGGAGGTACAGGATTGTTGAAGACGTTGTCCTGGAACGGTCTCTCCATGCGTTCCAATCGGGGCCTGTCCTTATCTCTCCGTTGTTGTGGCGTTGGGGATTTCCTTCTCGCAGCTGTTGCTTCCAAGTGCATTTCAATGCTCACATACTTGGATGATTTCCTCCTGAATTCTTTGAAATTCACTGGAGGATTCTTTGCCAACGACAGGGCAAAAGCAGAGCTCGGTTGTAAAGCTTCTATTGCTATGTGCAACTGTAGTGCCTCTACCAAGTTTGGAACAGCAGCTGCTTCCTTGTAAAACCTCTTTAAGAAGTCCTTGAGAGTTTCATGTTCCCCTTGCCTAATCTGGGCTAAAGTATGAGATGTTCTGGGAATATCACTAGAAATGACAAAGTGGTCCACAAACGTTGTTGCCATTTCTTCCCATGAGTCGATGGAACCTGATGGTATCCCCTTGAACCAACTAAGGGCATCATCAACAAGAGTCCGAGGGAACATCCTGCACATGACATCTTCATCTTCCCCCAGGTACATGGCTTCAAATGCATAAGCATCAAGATGCTTAGTAGGATCAGTTTCACCACTGTATTTTTCGATAGAGAGAGGTTGAGTATTCTGTAGGTGCTTAGGGATGTGTATACTCATAAGTCTCCTTGAAAAAGGGACTGTGAGCTTATAAGTTACCGGAGAGGCTGTCATCAGCTTCCTCTTCCCTTTAGCAACTCTATCAACAGAATCATGGATCTGTTCCTTCCCTTCAAACGTAGGGATGTTCGAGTACTGGGGACTTGAGGATTTTTCTCCCTCGGTGGTGTGATGTGCCCCCTTGGTCTAAGACATGCCTCTTTCCTCCACGTTTCTCCTTTCACGTTTCAACTCCATCAGTTCTTCCATCAACCTTCGTATCATCTCATCTTTGGGATCTAGTGCAGACACCTGCACCATCTTTCTTGAACCTTCCACAGGCGACTCGAAGGCCAAGCGTCTACTCGCTGGTTGTTCCTGGGTAGTGATGTCTTCCACGTGCCCATCTAGTTGGTTTCTCCCATTGCCTTCCATGATAAGAGACGAGACTTCTCAAACGAGAAGTGGAAATAACTTTAACGAGTCCCACCGAGCGTGCCAATGTTCCATCCTGAACCAGGGTCAAAGAGATCCGGTGTCGGGCCAGTCACAAATAGTGTGAGAAGTGCATGTCTGAAGGCCGGCTCTGTGAGTATCCGGTATATGAATCCGGTGTCACTGAATGAAGAGACCGGTCTTGGCGTCCTGGAGGTCCTGCACACCGTCCTCAGCATTGATGTGGGCGAAAGGTAGTGTCACCTACGAAGATTCTCTGACGCTCAAGTCAGTGAGATATTCCAGGTATGGAATGTAAATGATCATAGGGATCAGATGAATGCATAAGAGAGGAAGAATGATGAACCATCCCCAGAATTGGGAACCCTCTCTCCAGTAAACTGAGTGAATTGTTATACCTGATTAGCTCGGTTTACGAGGAACTGTTAGTGGGGAACCACCAACCTTCATTATGCAAGTATATTATTGTTTAATGCGCACTCACCAGCATGATTGAGGCAAGTGGCTATTTTATATTGAGCGTAGGGAGTATGGGCTAGACTTAGGGGACAAGTTGATCATTCCCGTGAGCAGATTTTGGCTCGTAGTGTAGGGAATTATTGATCTGTCCCTGTAGCAATGCCCGTCGTCTTCTGTTGGGTAACGAATATGTTATCTGGCGTGCATGGTGTTATCTGGACTAACCGATGCAGGGAGAACGCCTGACTCGGGATTACATTCCGGATGTATACCGATGACACCTGTTGTATGTGTTATGATAGAAACCGGTTAATCGGTCCGAATCAGCTTCTCAACACCGAGTGAAAGGGGAACGGATGTGGTATCCGATATCTTGGTCACTACTTCGGATAACCGGTATAGTTGCAGACTGAGTCGGTATCTTGTGATACCGATTGAGGTCGGCTAACATTTTTACCGACTGGATCGTTGTCCAGTGGTATACCGATTGGATCATTGTTCAGTGATACCGACTGAACTCTGGGCCGGCTAAGATAATTATCTCTTAGTCTTAGGGTCGGTATCCAGACCGGATCAACATTCAATCCTTGAGGCAATGATATCTTTTTGAAAACTGAAACAATACATTGATGCGTTTACCAAATAGCCAACAACATTCAGGCACTAAAATGTTTTCTGGCCTGCTGCCGAGGATTAAATTGATTTCAGTAAAATAGTATTTTTTTTAATTATCATGGTAAAATTTCTTTACTTTTTAACTTAGGTAAATTTTTCATTCATTTATTCACTTTTACTTCTTCTTTAATTACTTTTGTTAGACTAACTCTCTTTGTTTAGGGTTTAGGGTTTATGCAAACTCAATCTTCTACAGGAAGGATCTACTTTGACCCTGAGATTGAAAAATTTGCAAAAAGACTTAAATCTTTAAAATAAAAAACACAAACTACTTCTTCTTCTTCTTCAACTTCATCTTCTTTTCAAAACTCTAAAAATTCTAAAATGGCTAGGGAACAACAAAGACAAACTTTGGAACAGTTTGCTGCTATCAATGGACCACTCCGTGTATTAGGGATGTTTCAAGGACCTGTGGCTGCGGTGGAAATTAAACCTGCTACATTAAATATAATTCAAAATAATCAGTTTGTTGGTTTAAATCATGAAGAATCGTATGAACATCTAACTCTTTTTTACGAATTATGCAGCACTATTGGTTTTGAACCTAATCAAGAAGAATCTGTGTACATGAGACTATTTCTTTTTTCTTTGGTTGCGAAGGCTAAAGAATGGTTTAAATCTTGTCCACATGGTAGTTTTGCAAACTGGTCCAATCTTGAAAGAAAATTTTTGGAAAGGTTTTATTCCCCTTCTAAATATTTTGAAGCTATGACAACCATTCATTCATTTTCACAAAATAATGATGAGTCATTAGGAGAAGCATGGGAACGATTCAAAGCATTGTTAAGAAAATGTCCAAATCATAATTTGGATGATAGTGGTAAGGTAAAAATCGTCTATCATAGTTTATTGCCTCAGTTTAAGATGATGTTAGATGCTTGTGTAGGTGGTTCATTAATGAACAAAACAATAGATGAGGCAATAGTTATAATGGAGTCCATCTCTACTAGTGACAGACAAGCAAAACATGAAAGAGGTAATGTCAACAAAAATTGTTGACACAACGAATTGAGGCAATGAGCAAGCAATTGCAGAAACTTCAAATTGCCCAAGTGTCATCACCACCTCCTGTTCAGTTAAAACAGTGCATTCATTGTATGGGTGAACAACCTTGCAGTTACTGTTCACCAGATAGAACTAAACAAGAGCAAGCCAATTTTGTGCTCTACTAAAGAATACCTGTAGGTAATTTACCTTTCAATATTGGTAATCTTTTTCCTAACGATTACCCACAGGAATGGCAGAATTAGAACTTTGGTTGGAAACAAAATGTTGGACCCTCTAATAGACCTCCTAACAAACAGTTTCAACAACAACCACAATCTGACCAAAATGCTAGATTGACAAGGATAGAAGATTCTATCCAACATTTGCTGCAATATATGCAAACGAATGAAGCTATATGGAAAGGGTCAGATTTGCAATTGGGACAGCTAGCAAAGAAAGTAGCTAAAATAAAGAGTTCTGGTTTCTCTGCCAATACCCAGAACCCAAGGGAACAGTGTAAAGCTATTTTTACTAGAAGTGGTAAAGTTGTAGGAACTGATTGTAAAGAAACTTGTAGAGAGAGTGAAAAGAGTGAAAAAGAAAAAATGAAAAAGAAGAGAATGACAAAGAAAAGAAAGAAAAATAAAATGAAGAAAAAGAGAGTGATGAAAAGAAAACAAAGAAGAAGAAAATAAAGAAAAATAAGAAAAAGAAGAAGAAAAACAAAAACAAAAATCAAAAATCAAAAAACCAAAAAATAAAAGAATTAGTACTTGGGTCAGACTCCTTCTGTCAAGGATCTGCCTTATCCTCATGCACCATCAAGAAAGGATAAGGAAAGAGAATACAAGAGATTCCTTTATATTTTTAAGCAGTTACAAATAAACATTCCATTCTCTGAGGCATTAGAACAAATGCCAACATATGTAAAGTTTATGAAGGAACTGCTTAATAAGAAGAGGAGGTATAATGAAGAAATTGTGGAGCTTGAAGCTGTTTACAATGCCATTTTGCAATACAGCATGCCAAAAAAGTCAAAAGATCCAGGAAGTTTCACCATTCTCGTTTTAATTGGAGGTGTAAATATTGGGAAGGCTTTATTAGATTTAGGGGAAAGCATCAATTTAATGCCCTTAAGTATGATGAAATGCATTGGTGATCTTGATGCTCAAAGGACGAAGATGACTCTACAACTGGAAGACCACTCAATCAAAAGACCCTATGGAATTGTGAAAGATGTACTTGTGAAAGTGGACAAGTTCTACTTCCCTATTGACTTTGTGGTATTAGACAAGGAGGAGGATACTGAAGTTCCCCTAATTCCTAAAAGACCATTCATGAAGACTGCTAGAGTGCTGATTGATATGGACAATGGAAAACTGGCAGTCAGAGTACATGATGAGGAGTTAAATTTTGATGTTTTCAAAGTAATTAAACATCCTAACCCAAAACAAGATTGTTTTAGAGTGGATGCCCTTGAGGAAGTTTGCCTCTCCGTATCAAAAGGTTTGTTTATTTCTGACCCTCTCAATAAATTACTGATTGACTCTATTGAATGTTTAAATGAGGAAGAGGAAATACAGATAGACAGGTGTTTGGAAGAACTTAAAAGAGGGAAAGACATTTCCTCCGAATCCAAAAAGATTGAGGAACTCCAAGAAATACCTGTTGAACAAGTCCAGAGACCAGAGCTCAAAGTTTTACCTTTACACCTCAAGTATATCTTTCTAAAAGAAGGTAATATTAAACCTGTTATCATTAGTAATTCACTAACTAAAGAAGAGGAAGCAAAACTGGTGGAGGTGCTGAAAAAGAATCAAGAAGCAATCGGATGGACACTTAAAGATCTGAAAGGTATAAGCCCATCTTATTGCATGCACAGGATATTATTAGAAGATGATTTCAAGCCTGTAGCCCAACCTCAAAGACACCTCAATCCTATAATGAAAGAGGTAACAAAGAAGGAAGTTCTAAAATTGCTCAAAGCAGGTATCATCTATCCTATTTTTGATAGTGCATGGGTAAGTCCTGTTCAAGTGGTACCTAAAAAGGGTGGTATAACAGTAATTTTAAATGATAAAAATGAATTAATCCTAACAAAAATTGTCACCGGTTAGAGAATAGCATTGATTACAGAAAATTGAACCAAGCAACAAGAAAAGATCATTTCCCCCTCTCCTTTATGGACTAAATGCTTGAAAGATTATCTGGATAGGCTTATTATTGTTTTCTTGATTGTTATTCTGGATATAACCAAATTGTTATGGATCCTCTTGACCAAGAAAAGACTGCGTTTACATGTCCTTTTGGTATCTTTGCTTATAGAAAATTCCATTTGCGTTGTGCAATGCACCTGCTACTTTTCAACGATGTATGTTTGCTATTTTTGCAGATTTATGTAACACCCTCGGTTTACTAGGACAATCCCTTCCACTAGATTATCCTGGTCAACTAAGAGGTTACGAGTTTTAGAAAAATGTGGAAGTTTTTTTTTTGTATAAGGAAACTTGGTGGAACAGATACATCTTATATACAACATATCATATATAATACATGGTCCTAACAGCAACTGTACATACTAAAAGTGAAGGGGCACACAGGCTCCGACAAATGAAAATAGAATAATCTATCCTAATCTTCCCGTCCTTGTTCCAAGAAGAGCTCGCGTGATCCTTGTTCTGAAGTTTTTCTTCATCCCCATGACATCTGGAAAAATTAGCGTAAGGGTGAGTCTTCACCTCCATAATAATCGGGAAGGTGTCTCATCAACACCTGCCCACATACAACACAAACAATCTAAGATCGAGTCCCACCCACTCTCTTTGGGGTTCCTAAAATACACTCTAAGTTATCTCACCACTTTTCATCTTAGCTAGACATTCCCATCTTCCTAGTCACCTCTTAGGGTTACTAATATCTATACGATCATATTTAAACAACAAGCAATCGCAATCTCAACACAGTGATGCAATGTATGAATTCATTTCGTTATTCAAATCTTTTATTAGTCATCATGATGCATGTGGGCCCATCTCCTCCTTAACAATCTTATATACAATATCCATGTGCACAATAACGCCAGCCTTATCTCCCCTCCCCAACTAGAGTGACTGGAGCTATCCTCGTTCTGGTTTTCACAAATAGGTAAGGACTCACAGTCCCAATCATCAAAATGGCCAACCATACATCACCACAAAACAGGCACTCCACGGTCATAGAAAATCCCGCCTCTTGTCGAAGTATACCAGAGTTTGCTACGGGCTGTTCAGCGACTAGCGCAAATCTGATGCCACTTGGAATTCCCGCCTCCGGTGATACTCCCTAGATTACCCTCAGGTATCGAGGCGCGGAAAATTCTTCAGTGTACCCATCACTGTATGCTCTAGGGGATCATTCCAACATCCCTCCTCAACTCCATATATGATGCATACAATACACAATTTTCTTTTTCACTAGTCATCGGTAGGGTCCTTTTAATGACTTCGTTTTATTTCTAACATCGGGTCTATTTCAATTAATTCATTCTTTGTTTTAAAAAATTTCCCAATCCATAATGATCTTACCCGACACTTAGAAATGAAACGAGACTTCATATTTTCCATAAAACCATGGGGTATATTGGTGCTACAATGCCCATCATCACATCGGATCTGATCTAGTGTTATCATATCATTTTAAAAATTTATTCATCTTAGGATCCCTGCCGAGACATTTATTCATTATTTTCTTATTTATTTCATCATATTCGTTTGATGCATCATATAAGTACAACATTATAGTCCATACACATGTTATCTTACCATGCTCATCATACATCTCATCACACATACTTATCACGTATAATTAACATAATTCATTCATATACACAATTATATAACAATCGTCACACACATCATTCATCATACAAATATTATACAACAATCATGATAGATATCATTATAATGAGAGGATTACGTGTACCGGTATACTTATGAATATTTCTTTATAAATGTTTTAATCTAGGTTTCCTACTCAAATCTTATCAAACTTATTTATCTTGATTATCCTTTTTAATTAATCGACTTATCAATAGTAAAGTTGTATTCGTGGGTTATGTTTCCTTAGGCATGACTTATCTCTTGTTACTGAGTGATCTTATGTAACTATTTAGTATATTACTATGTGAACTTGGTTTCTTGAAAATACGCTTTGAATGACTTAACCTTAAATTACTAACAAAAGTACTTATTAAATATATTTAAGGTGCTAGTAACACATTTTACTGTCCCTTACTTACTACCACCGAGTCAATTTTTCTTTAAATTATTCATTTACCTTTTAAGTTGGTATTCAACTTCGCTAAATGTCACTATATATTACCGATATAAGTATTCATTCATTACCTTTAAATTCTTCTTCTAAGTAACATTCTTAAAAACTTTAATGCACTTATATTGATTGTCGCATGGTATTACCTTTTAATTCTCATTGAATTTTTGCATCCTTGGTATACATATACTTAAATTTTTAGATCATGATTACCTTAGTTGGTTTGTTACTATATCGCAGAACTTTTCTTAAGATTTTCTAAACTATCTTTGTTTTCTAAAATCTCCTTACTCTTTCTTTTTAGTTCTTGGTATAAAAGTTGTTGTCTCTAAATTTTACTCACTAATTCAAATAACCCATAGTATATTTCTCTACAAATATTTTTATTACATAAGTCTCATTATTTTCCTAAGGCTTTATCCAACTCACTAAATCTAATTATCACTTCTTGTAAAATTCTTATTTTTGTTACATTCTACTTAATGTACTTTCCTTAGGAAAATGCTTTAAATTTAATCCCTATTCAAATTCCTAAATGCCGAATTTAATCAAAATAATTGTTATCTTATAAGTTACATTAACTTTTTCTATCCATTTATTAACACTAAATTCCAATACCCTTTCTATGACTTTCATTCCACTAGTTTACTAAAATATTTAAATTTCTAATGTTCTGACCTATTCTAACTTTTCAGTATCATTTTTCTTATCTTATGCTAAGGTGAAACTCTTTAAATTTCTAAGTTCCTAATTTATTTATTTGGTCACTAATTTAGTCTCTCTTTTTCTTCTTTCTTCTCTCTTTTTTTTGATTATTTATTAAATTCCGAATTGGACCTAAAATTTCCTTTTCTTTTTCTACTAGGCTAACTTAGTTCATTAAAATATTTAAATCAAGCCTTATTCTTTAATTAAATTCCTAAAAACTGTTTTTATATTTTTCCTCAATTGATCACTAAGGTCAGTAAAATGGTTGCTAAAAGTTTAGTTATTAATAACTTCTTATTACTCCTAACATTCATTATACTAAAACTTCACTTGTTTTATTTTCTTTACTTAACTCATTAAATGTCATTTGTGCCTAAGTTATAGAAATCCTTAATAAAGTTCTTTTAAGTAAAATTTTTATCTAAAAAGAATTTCCAATTTGTTTATTTAACTACTATTATATGGTTACACATATTTTTCTTAGGAATTATTATCTTACTAAATTTTTTTTATACTTCTTATTATAATTTAGTAAAAGAAAATATTTTACTTTCCCGAATAGTAAATTTACTTGAAAGTACGCAATATTCCTAAAACGACTTCGGCAACGTATAATCGGTAAATTAAATTTTTATCGGAAAAATTAAATTTCAAATTACATAAGTACTTAAAAATAATCAATACAACCATATCTAATCATCCATCGTACCCACGTCATTTACTACTGCTTACTAAATCGTGTAAAATTTTAATTTAGAAATCTTTTCCTTTTTAGCAAACCAGTATATATATATATATATTTTATGGGATAACAAATTATAAAATATATATATATATATTCAAACGTCCAAAACGCAGCGGCAAGAAAAAGCTTGGATCTTTCGATTCAACCGTCGGATCGTAACGAAAATTAAGATAACGGTTTCTAACTACGCGAGAAATATTATAGCGGAATCGAAATCAATTTAAAACGAGATGGAACCCCCTTACCTCATGGTACCTCACGACCTTAAAGGGGGAAAAAGGTGGTTTGCTTAAAAAAATTTCCGATCACCGTTCTTGCCACCGATCGCCATGGATTGCCTCTTGAATGCTAAAAAAAATATCATGCAACAATTTCAAGAATTTAGGAGCCATGGACAGTCAACAAACAGCAAGGGTTTTTCCAAGAAAAGTGGAAGATTTGACCTTTCTAAAGTTCTAATAACCTTCGAGTCCTTCATCGTTTAGGTGCCGGTTCCTATCGATGATTTTTGAGGAGTGTGAGTTCAAACATACATCTCTAAGAGCAGCCATGGTACATGGTTTTTGAGTCCCAAAAATAGAAAAAGAATGATGATCAATAAGCATGCATGGTGGTAGAAACATTAGAAGGAAATAAATGATCATAAGCCAAAGATTCCAAGTGCAAAGGCCTTACCTTTGGGCCAAGGAAGTCACGGCCTAGAAGGGATGAACAAAAGGGTTTGAATGTTGGATTTTTGACTCTTGGATGATGAGGAAATGAAGAAGTTCTTGCTGCCTGGAAGGAGTTCACACGCTGGCCAAGAAGGAGAAAAAAAGAGCAAGACAATGTGTGTTGGTTTAGAGTAATGGTGATGGTGGTGGTGTAGCCGTGAGGAAGGAGAAGTGTAGTGACTGATTTGGGTAATTAAGGAGGAGATGTGGTGGCTAGAATAGAGAGGAGGTGGCTATTGAAATTTTAGAGAAGAGAGCAAGTTAGTGGGAAGTGTGTTGGATAAAGTGAAGGCATCATGTATATGGCATAAGGTATTGTGTAATAAAAGAATATGGTTTGTTAAAGTCTTGGTCCTAATCTTGCAATTCTGAACATGAATAGGCAAGGAAAATAAGACAATCTTAATGAATAGTGTGGCATGATATAGGGTATGTCATGATACATGGTCATAGGACATGATGTGGTAACATAGTACATGTGTCTCCTTGTGAGACAAGCTGTTGGTGCTTGTTAAAGAAGGGATTAACCATGAGTGGACACCTAGAAAGGCAGGTGGTAGGCTGGAGTAATGCATGGGAGAAGGAGCTAAGGTGGAGGAGACAAGCCTTGAGTGGTGGAAGTTAATTGGCTAAGGTTGCATGGAGAAGCTAATGTGGTTAGCTTTAGATGTCACTTTGTACGGACATTTTGGGGCCTTTATGGGCCGAATTCAAAAATGGCCCAACCTAAAATTTGTAGAACTTTTTGTCCTCTTTAAGTCCATATAAAGAACAGAAAAAACCATCAATAATTGAGTGAGATATGGCCCAAATACTAAAAGGGTGCAGGGCTATGACGGGATTTTTGTCCCGGTCATAGATTAATTTTCTGGGCCAAATGGGTTACAATTTGGGCTTTAAGTCCTTCATAAAAGTTGTGAAGAATTGAGTTAGGAAAAATTTGGTGAAGGCGTCATTCAATTTAATCATCATATGAGAGAGATATGTGGAAAATACTACACCTCAGTGCAAGTTGTTATTGGAGAATGTGAATTGGTGTAGTGTTTTAAATTTTAGGATTTATGGAGTGGGAATTTGATATATCATTTGTAATGATCCAAGTTTTGTAGCCCGAGATATACCCGATTTACAACAGGGTGCTCTAGAAGCTTCCCAAATCAGCTAGGGATTTCGAAATAAATTTACCATTATGCCCTTCATGAAAATTGTAAAGGTCTATGATAAGGATCCATAGAAAACAGAACGGACTAATTCAAGCACCGGAAGAGGGAGATACGTGATTTTTATCGAAGACTGCCAGCATTAAAATGAAACAGCTAAGGGGTCAAAAAGATTTATTAAACTGTACCAATCTAGAAGGATTTAGCTTTTTATGTCTGCATGGAAAATGTAGATAATTTTGTTACGGAGATTTCGATATCAAGTTTGTATAAATCAAAGGTCGTATGAGAAAGTTATGAATTTTTTCTGAACCATGCGCAGAGAAAAACGTTGAAATAGTGGAATTTTGAGATGAATATACTTAATCTTCGATTTTGGAGTTGACAGAGTAAGAGTCCTGGGGCTAGAAATGGAGATTGAAGATCTTTTCAAAATGAAGAGATTGAGACCAAAATTCGATCCTAAGATCGTATGAAAAATCTGGGTCCAAAACACCAAAGGTATTCGGGTCGAGTTTTAAAGCGATTTCTGAGGAAATCAACTTATTAAAAAACACGGATGACAGAGTCCGAATCAAGCTTTGGTCCCTTCAGGAAAAATTCCTAAAACATCAAAATGAGTCACCAGAGACTGGCCGTGTCACCATCGGATATCCCGAGGTATATGAACAGTCAAATGTAGGAGACGCCAAAGGTTCTGATTGAGCTTATCAGGCTAAGTCAGACACCCTTGATTCTTCACAGAGAGATTCTAACAGGACTAGTATCCCTACTAGATTACTTGTCTAGTATGACCTCAGGTTAGGTCCCACAGTTCAAATCTGAGGAACCAAGCAGTATCATATGAAATATAATTTTCAAATAAATAAATAATTTAATATATATATATAATTTAAAAATAAATTATAATAATTATTTATCTATTAAATATTGTCAACAGAAAATAATTATTGAATAAATATAGTTATAAATTAATTTGTACCCGAAATAATCGTCGTTACATATTTTTTTCTAATTAAACAGTGTTGTCGAATGTTATTTATTATTTTCTTATTTTTGCCTTTCTCACTCATTACATTCTCTCGGTATTCTTATCTTTCACATTAAACTCTGCTTCTCTCTATTTTCGCATTCTAAACTGTTCGGGGAATAGGCCGAAGCCTCGAGCTTCTTACCAAAAGCTCAACAGAGTGTCCTCGAGAGTCCTGAGGGTCTGGTTTCCTATTCTCAAAAATCAAGGCTGTTACAATTTAGCTGAAAAGAGTATAGAAATTTTCATGAATAACTTCTCAGTCTTTGGGAACTTTTTTGATACATGTCAACTTGGACACCGTACTGAAATAGTGTATTGATACAAATCTGGTCTTGAATTGGGAGAAGTGTCACTTCATGGTGACCAAAGGTATTGTACTTAGTCATAAGATTTCTGCAAAAGGTATTGAAGTAGACCAAGCAAAAATTGAGGTGATATCTAAAATCTCACCCCTTGTAAATGTGAAAAGGATTAGAAGTTTTCTAGGACATGCTGGGTTTTATAGAATGTTCATTAAAGATTGCTAAACCTTTGACAAGGGCATGAAAAGATTTTTTGAGTTATACATTATGCTAGTAATGTTTTGAATGAAAATCAAGTGAATTATGCCACTACCGAGAAAGTGTTACTAGTTATAGTGTGTGCATTGGAAAAATTTAGATCATATTTGATTGGCTCTAAAATAATTGTCTTTACTGATTATGCAACCATCAAATATTTCTTGACTAAAACAGATTCTAAACCTCGGTTAATCTGATGGACTTTACTCCTACAGGAATATGATCTTGAAATCAAAGATAAAAAGGGTAGTGAAAATGTGGTTACTGATCATTTGTCTAGATTAATGAATGATGAGGTCACTACTAAGGAAAATAAAATTTTGGAAGAATTTCCTGACAAGAAATTGTTTGAAATAACAAAATGGCCATGGTTTGCTGATATGGCCAATTTTAAAGCAACTGGAATTCTTCCTAATGATTTAACCCGACAGCAAAGAAAAATTTTTACACGGATGCCAAATATTTTGTTTGGGATGACCCTCATCTATTTAAAATTAGTATGGATAATTTGTTACAATGTTGTGTACCTGATTGGGAAATTAATGATGTGTTATGGCACTGCCATAAATCCTCTTATGGTGGTCATTTTAATGGAGAAAGGACTGCTGCAAAAGTCCTTCAATCAGGTTTGTACTGGCCCACTATTTTTAAAGATGCCCATTCATTTGTACTGTCTTGTGACAACTACCAAAGAATAGGGAACATAACCAGGAGGCAAGAAATGCCTCTCACAAATATACAAAAGGTAGAGGTATTTGATTGTTGGGGAATTGACTTCATGGGACCCTTCCCCAACTCTCAATCTAACCAATTTATTCTTTTGGCAGTGCATTATGTTTCTAAATGGGTGGAAGCAATTGCTTCACCTAATGTTGATTCCAAAACTATGGTAAATTTCTTAAAGAAAAATATTTTTTATAAGTTTGGGACTCTAAGAACTCTGATTAGTAATGAAGGTTCACACTTCTGTAACAAAATTCTTCAAAAAGTGTTACAACGTTACAGTGTAAGACATAAAGTGGCCACAACTTATCATCCATAAACCAATGGTCAAGCTAAAATTTCAAATAGGGAATTGAAAAGGATCTTGGAAAAGACAGTGTCTTCTTCAAGAAAAAACTGGTCTCAGAAACTTGATGATGCACTCTGGGCTTACAGAACTGCATTTAAAACTACAATTGGCCTTTCTCCTTTTCAGATGGTTTATGGAAAAGCTTGTCATCTCCTAGTTGAAATGGAATATAAAGCATACTGGGCATTGAAATTCCTCAACTTTGATTAAACTGTTGCAGTCGACCAAAGGAAGTTGCAACTATTTGAGTTAGAGGAAATACGGAATCATGTTTACGAATCATCCAGGTTTTACAAGAACAAGGTGAAAGCTTACCATGATAAGAAATTGAAGAAAAGACATTTCCTACCCGATCAGTAAGTCTTATTATTTAATTCAAGATTAAAATTATTTTCTGGTAAATTGAAATCAAAGTGGTCAGGTCCATTTGTGCTCAAAGAAGTGAAACCATATGGAGTAGTGGAAATTGAAGATCCAACTTCCAAAAGAAGTTGGATGGTGAATGGACACAGGTTAAAGCCTTATTTGGGTGGTGAGATCAACAGGCTCGCCACCATTTGTTACTTATCAGATCTGTGACTTACAGGATGTCAAGCTAGAGACATTAAACCAAGCGCTCAATGGGAGGCAACCCATTATTTAATTGTTTGTTTTTAATTTTAAAATAAAAAAATAAATTTGTTTTTAATTAAATTTTAGTTAATCTTATAATTTTAGGAATAAAAAAGGGTTTAAATTGCATGAAATTAGGTTTTGAAATTAAAAATTGAAGAAAATAAAAACTGGACACCAATGCGTAGCATGGCATCAAAATTTCAGAGCTGACGCGTAGCGTCAAGTCCTACGTATAGTTTTTAAAAACAGAATCCATTTCAGAATAGAGGCCCATTCACAATTTCTAAACCTAAATTTTCCTTCTCTATGCTTCATTCTTCCTAACCCCTAAATTTCTCAAACCCCAATTCCCTCTATATCTCTCATTCTGCATTTTCTAGGTAAGTTTTTCATTCCTTTTTTCTCTTTAAATTCATGTTTTTCAATTTGTAGAATGCATGTGGTTAGGTTAGTTTAAGTTGATTAGAAACCAATTAGGACTGGCTACGAAGTTTTCTAATTGCAAAATGAGAAAGAGGGGTTGCTGCTGCACAACGCCCAAACATTGGATTTCTGTTACTGTACTCTCACACATAGCGTCACCCCGACACGTAGCGTGGGGGAACAGGGCTGACGCTATGCGTCAGGTCTCTGTTTCTGTTTTCTTAATTTTTATGTTTTAAGTGGTTTTTGTTATTTTAGGTTTTTATATATTTTCTGTATTTTATATTTTTTAAATTTGATTATAATATTATATCTTTTTGTTCTTTTAAATTAAATTTTTATTTGTATGGTTAGTGTGTTTTATTTTGTATATTAATATGTGTTAAAACTTTTTGCATGTATTTTATATTTTAGAATATAGATTTTATTTTAAAGTATGTTTCTTTTTGTATGTTTTGTTAAATGTGTATTTTGTAAAAATTGTTTATTTTAAATTTGTGTGTTCACTTTCTAGGATTGTTTGTTTCACTAGTTGTATGTTTGTTGTATAAAATATTTCCTTTTATGCATGAATGATTGTGTGTAAAATATTTTCTTTTCTTTAATTTACAGATGGCCCTAAAGAAATTCATTCCTGCCACTGGTCTTAAAAGAAGAAAAACTACTGATACTGCTTCTTTTGAGGACCCCAACATTCAGATTAAGGAGGAGCATCTTGGACCTCGTGATCCTACCAGGTTCAAGACTGATGCTAAGTGGGCTAGGTTCCACCAGATCAAGGGATTCAAATTGATCTGGGAGATAGTGTTAGATCTGGAGTAGTTGACCACCCAGAGCTGCTGGGAGAGATCTAGAGGAGGAGGTAGGGGACATTATTTTACCTACCCACAGAGGGAGATCCCATCTTGGTGATGGAGTTCTATGCTAATGCCTACTGGACGCGACAGGATTCGTCCAACATTGGGTAGATGGGGAGCAGCTGGGTAAGGGGCCGACACATCACCTATGACAGAGATATTATCGATGCCCTTCTAGGTAACCCTTGGGAGTCCACTCCTGAGAGCTATACTTGCTTCTGGTTGGAGAACAAAAACAAGGTAGCTATGAGGATGGTGATCTAGGATACTTCCTAGATCAGGTTGCTTATCTTTTAAGCAAGGATGGAGTCTATTTTAACTTGAGCAAGGTTAATAAAGCTCTCTCCAATCTATAGAAGACCCAGATGACCCTGATAGCTCAGGCGTAGATGTACTTGATGCTCCACAATATCACACCGGTGACTCATCTCTCTACTTTACCTGTTGAGCGTTACTGTTTGTTGTATTCTATTATTCAGGGCCACACCATTGACATCGCTGCTCTTATTTCCAAGCAGATTCACCAGTATGCCCTTGGGCATAAGGTGAATCCCCCTGTACCCTTTTCACTTATCATATCTGCCTTAGTGAGGAGGCAAAGGGTGCAGGTGCCATCACTAGAGTTCACTAGCTCATCGGGATGAGTATCCCGTGTTCTAGTGAACAGAGCCTATTTTGCATAGCAGTGCGAGCTTCCACCTCTTGAGCAGGAGGCCCAGCCGATACCTAGGAGAAGGCGACCACCACAGGCAGAACTTTCTGATGCTTTCACTCAGGATTTTGCTAGGTTGAGGATAGACTGTCAGCATATGATGCAAATGATGGCTGCTTCCTATAAAGCTTATGCACACTTAAATGATTCATTTTATCAATACAGGGTTCAGGGACGGGATGCACCATTTATGACACCTGTTGACTTTGCATCACATGTGGCGTGGCTAGGAGATCAGCCCACATACCCTAAGGTAGGAGGTCCATCTGGAGCTCAAACTGACATGGCTGAGACTGAGGGTGATGTTGATGAGGAGGACGATAAGGATCAGATGGAGGATGATGATTGAGGATCATCTTTTATTTTCTTCATTTTTATGACTGCTTACACATTAGTTTACTTTTATATTTTCTTTGACATGTTGGTTATTTAGTTTGGATTTCTATACCTATGGTTTGATTTTATTTTGTGTGGTGTGATCTTATTTTTGCATTATAATTATCTTCTTTTCTTAAGATAAAAATAAAAAACAAGTATGATTTTCTAAATAAAATAAAATAATCAAATTTTTGAAAATTGAAAGTTCTATGCGCTTGAAGTTTTACACAATAAGCCATTTTTAATAATCAAATATTGATTCTTTTGCAACTAAGGCATTTTGATAAAACCAATTACAACGTTCTTATCAATAATCAAGCTAATTTTGAAAACCCGGTGAGTTGAGAGTTTTTTAAACACTTTGAGGGTATCGACATAATTTCTTACGAATTGATTTTGCTTAATTCTTTGATTGGTGTTGTTATACAGAAGATCCAAGAGCTTGATCAAGGCACTTTATTGATAAACACATGAACTTAGGGCCAAAAAGCTTACCATGGTAACAATGTATTTATCCTTTGTTAGCCAATTTGAGCCTTAAAAATAATTTCTTTGACATCCCTAGCTCATAAATATTTTCAACTATTTCCTTTTATCTGATTGAGTAACAGAACATTATAATTAAAATGAGGAATATTTTTGAGTGTTCTTACAAAATGGGGAGTGAAATTGTAAACTTAGTTCTTTTCAAAATTATCAGTTATGCAAAATGAAAAATAAAAAAATGAAAATATATATGCAAAATCAAAAAAGAAACAATGAAAGGAATTATGTTGGGGGTATTTACCAAAAAGGGGAAGTGAGATATTTGGTCAAGAAAACACCCTAAATTTATGCTCTTTTTATGATTTTAGGTGTTCACTAGTGCAAAAAAGACTTTTTACACCGGCTATTTTTGGCTTTTTACACCTGTTTTTACACAGGTTATTTTAAACTAACCTGGTGTAAAAAACGTTTTTACACCGGTTATAAACTAATACCCGGTTACACTTATTTTTTACAATGTTCGGTGTAAAAAAGGTCTTTTGTACCTATTTTTTGCAAGATACGGTGTAAAAGGAGTCTTTTGTACCTTCTTTTTGGTAAAATCAAGTGTAAAAAGGGTCTTTTGTACGTATTATTTTTTGCAATATCTGGTGTAAAAAAGGGTATTTTATACCTATCTTTTTCATATATCCAATGTAAAAAAGGGTCTTCCATATCTATTGTTTTTGCAATATTCAGTGTAAAAAAGGGTATTTTATACCTGACTTTTTTATACATCCGGTGTAAAAATATTTTCTTATTTTTTTCTATTTTTTTGTTTTCCTTTTTTTATTTGCTTTTCAAACCTGTTTAGTTAATTACCGCTATCAAATTACAATGACTAATATTTAATTACAATGACCTCAAATTTCAATGATCAATTTCAAATTAACCAATAACTAAATATAATGACAAAACATATAATATTTTGCAGTCCATAAAAACATCTATAATTTTGCGATCCATAGAAATATAATATTTTACAATATCAAATTATGAAATGTTAATAATGTATAAGAAAAAAACATCTACAATTTAACCAATCCATAAATTTAAACTAGACTTTTGCAATATCAAATAAATATTTTGCCCAACGCTTCTAAACATCTTTAATGTCATCAGGATCAAATCTTTGGAACATTTAATAAGAAAATTGGTAGTGAGAACATTTAATAAGCACAAAGCAACAATTGAAAAAATACACACAATTAATCACAACATACATTCAATATGCTTCCCTTGTTGAAATTAAGGCATAGTTGAAAAATTACCTTGTCCCATGAATCAAGAATGTTTGCCAAAATAATATCCTATATATTTTTCATTACATAAAATCCACATTGCATGCTGCCTAGTGGTTGTATTGCATACTATAAAAAATAACACAAATTAATACATACATGTGTGGGAAAAAATATCACAATCAAACAGATAATAGTTTACATATATATAACTTATAATTGGAGTGATCCATTTAAGAGCTTTTAAAATTTTTGTGTGGCAACCTTGCAACAACTGAGATTCTTGTACAGGTCTGTAATAAATTCATTTTAACACAAAACTAGTTATAACTCTACTAGCTTACAATAACATGCATATATAAGGTAATAATTTCTAAACATATTAAGAGTTGAGAGCAAACAGATGTCGAGGGCATTCGACTGTTCTATTTTGTTCTGCATCATCTTTATAGAATACTAACTATGTATCAATTTTATAGAATACTAACTAAATAAGGGAAATCATCTAAACTAAAGAAACCAATTACTTATACAAATGACATAAGTGAGCAAGATAACAAGCATATAACGATTCCCTCCAGGCACACATGATTTCATTAAGTAAGATAACAAGCATATAACCAATATTTATTCATTGAGCATAGCAAATAGTACTGCCATACTTTATTATTGCTTTTAACACTTCTAAAGATTTATCATTGAACATTATAAATTTCCTCTACAAGTAATCCTTTCAACTTCATTTGGTGATATTTATTTAATTTACGAACTATATTTCAAGGGCATTCTAGCAAAAAAAAATTGAACAATGAAACGCTAGCCTACTGACTAATACCATCCAAATGATTTACAATAACAATAGCCTCTCTCGAAACTGGACAAACAAAAATGCTACAGGTTTTACTTTCTGTTAAATAAGTAAAGGTTTTTGTTTTTTTATTGAAGTAAGATAAAGAGAAGAAAAAAAACGTTTTACTTAGGAAGGTTTTACAGGTTTTAATTTAAAAATTTTATTTTTAAAAATAAAATAAAAAATAGTATTAAGAATTATTAAAATTATAAAGAGACAATAATAAAATAAAAATGAATTTCAACTAAGTAAATTCTAAAAATGTTATATCAAATAGGTAGTTGAAAATGCTACCCACTAAAACTTATATATTTTGCTTAAAATAAAATACTTAATGTTTTCCACCAATTTTTCTTTACGCATTCATAAATGTTGGCCGTTAAAAGTGATATTATGTTAATAAATTTCAAGTAGTATAGATTATATGGTATAAAGTAAGCAAGTAAGAAAGTATTGGACAATGTGGAAAAGTCTTAATTTTCATGTCTAAAATATTGATTTTATTTCTATTTTTATTTTACACATGTTAATACTTTAGACTTCATACTTCAAAGAGATAGCTCTTACAATTAGCATTGTAGTTTTGTTAATTAAAATTAATGAGTATCTAATATTGTTTTAGTTTAAAAATACAATATAATTAAGTTAAGAAGATTGATAAAATATACACAAGGATTGGGTATTGCTAATAATTATGTCCTGTTTTGTGTTAATTTTTCTCTTTTCTCTATTAAAATCATGTATGTACTCAAGTTTTATAAGCATAACTTTTATAAATTTTATCAAAAAGATAATTAGTTGTTTAGAATTTGAATCATTACGAAGTTATCACTGAAGAAGCATGAAAATTTTCTTTTATGGATTTATCTTCATTAATCTCTATCACCATTATGATGACTATAATTATAATGTGTATCAGAACAAAGAACTCATTAAAGCATCGTGAAGTTCCTAGTAACAAAATTTCAGTTGACAAAACAAAAACTTTGTCCTACTACCTGTGGCTTGTCTTTGACTACAAGTTAAGCAAATGTGGAATACAGTTATGTTACGCGCATGACATTTAGACTATTTCTGGTGAGAACACTTATGACTAAACCAAGAAAAGTTGCAGCATCACATAAAAGAAGCGACACTTGAATTAGTAGGCAGATAAATTTCGCAGGGACGCTTGTGGGGAGAATCTGAAAATCTTATACAAAGCCTTGATTTGATTTCATTCTCTCAATTATAAACAAAATCATAAAATTCAAATCTTCAACGATTTGTGTAACTGCAGCAAATCCAATTCCAAGAGAGTGAAAGATCCAAAAGCTCAGCCATTAGGAGGCTGGAGGCCGAAGATCCTTCATCATCAGTAATGGATACTTTGCCTATTACAAGCAACTATGTTAATCCCCACCTAATATTTCCATTACTCATGCACAAAATTAACACTATTTTATTCATTTATTTTTTTGTCAATAAAAATTTAGATGAGTTCAATCCATGACCAGAGAAAAAAGTCTTCAAAACCAAACATTAATATTGTATTTGATAGTAGTATCTTGTGTCCGCACGTGTGAGGTTTGCATATATTAGTATTAAAACAATGAATTAAAATATATACAGATTAAATTTCCGGTTTTTGAAAATTTCTAGATAACTTGTTCACATAATTTTGTTTTCTTTACCAACTTTTGTAATCTGTGTGTGGGTTAATATACTGCTACTAACAACAATAACAAAAACAGTTTGTTTGTATTGCACAAACTAATTAGCAGTTGGGTCTTTCTTGATTGCAACTCTAAAACCATGAAACAGCTAAAATTCAAGGGTAGTAGAATTTGACTAAATTAGAGCTAGTGTATAATGGTGAATTACAGGAGCTGCTTCATCACAATTCACGTGAGCTGCTTGACAGAGCACTGAAGAAAGCCGACAATATTATGCACGTGTAACTTAATCTCAGGAAAAAACTAATTAAGGAGAGTATGTGTGCTTGGAATAAGTTATCCGGTTTTAGTAAATTTTAATTTATTGATAAATCATAATTAATTCCTAATTAATTTTTCATATACGTTGGACATTAAATACTTAATTATCATTATCCAATAATTTATTTCTCAAAAATTTGGGATGTTACAAAGTACAAAAGTGAATCTCACAAGTGTTGATGCTTTTTATAATGCTCATAGGAGTTGATCTACTTTGTAGGTAGTATTTTAAACATATTACAGATCATTTAAACAATCAAAATAATCATTGCCAATGTAAAGTATCAAGTATCAACTAATATTAAAAATATAAGTCATTAAAATTATAAACTTTTGTAGCATTTAAATCAAGAAAAATATATTTATAATTTTTAGATATTGACGATATACTTTTTTTATACAAACATTTATTAAATTAAATTAACAATCACAAGCATATCTTTTTTTTAAAAGTTTCATGAGCAAATGAAACACGTCTTGTTGTTGTTGCTAATGAGAGACTTGAAACAAGGTAAACTACTAACGAATAACAAAAATTAAAAATGATATACATGATTAGTCCAAAGAAGACACTTTCATTTCCATATAAAAGCATGCATAAACATCTTTACATAATCAAGTACCACATGAACATTTTAAAGGTAGGTGCGATTATTGAAAGGACAAATTAAGTAACTATCTTTATTATATTAAGAACCTCAATTTAAGGAAATATCCTTTATATTAAGAACTATTTTTAAAAGAAAAAATAGAAACAAACGAATTAGTGACAACTTATCTTTACAAAACCTCTAATTCAAATGTAAAAGATATGGGCTACAATTAGTTGAAGTTTTTGGTGTGACCTTTGACATTCTCTGTGGCATTTGCCTTCCTAGAGGCCGATATTACATATACCTTTATTTGGGCATGTGAGAAGTTAAGGGGCTTGACTCTAGGAAATGATGTAATGCCTAAGGTAGTGGTTACAAATAAAGACATTTCCTTGATGGATGCAGTTCAGAGTGTGTTTCCAAGTTCTAGCCTCTTGTTATGTTAGTTTCACAGAATAAAAAATATAAAGGACAAATGTAAAATATATTATTAAACATATTATTATTATAAAGCATAAATGTGCTTCTAATCCAACTTGAAATGGGTTTGCTGTATGGAGGGCTGATTTGCAAGTTCAAGTCTGGTTGTTTAGGGAATAGCTCTATCCTTGCTTAATTTAATTTACCAACACACACCAAACAAGTCGTTACTTTGCAGCCTTATAAGCTCTGTTATCTTGTTCTTTTGCTTCTTCTTTTTTGGCATTATATAGGACAAATTTGAATTAGAAGAACTGGAGAAAGAAAGTGTGTTGTTGTTGGGGGCTCAGTGGTTGAAAGGTGAGGGAAATAAATTAGATTTTGAGAACAGGTGTGTGGATGGATTTTTCAGCATTCAATCAAATTGATAGAGTTGTAGATAAAGAGTATAGAGTTGAGGTTGAGAGGAGAAGAAAGAGAATAACTTGTAATTTTTCTTTATTGAGTGAGAAATTAAATTGAAATTTTTAAAATCTTAAATATTAAAGTTAATTGAAATTTTTTAAATCTTAAAATCTAAGGTGACTTTTGGAACTCATTTCTAGTTCTAGTAGCAATTGAGTGTGGCAGGACAAGATTAGGTTACCTGTTATTCTGTTAACCACAATTTAAGTGAGATCTCTCTTCAGAGAACTAGAGAGTGAAGACACTAAGACAGTATAAAATAAGACATTCAAATTTATGACCATATGCTAAATTCAATCCTTATGAATCTAGAAAAAAGAGTTCTTAAATCGTAGCCTTTTGATGACATGAATTTTGTAGCACAACCAAACAAAATAGCAAATGAGTTATTAAGCCAACACATTCAATGCTTGGTAAGGGAAAATGTAATCCATAAAGAGAGAAAACAATTTACATGTATAAATATATAATAAAGCATGAGGAAAATGTCTTACCAACATTTCCTTTGCTAAATAAATAAGAGCTACTACCATCTATTTTTCTAGCTACCACTAATGTTTTGTTAGGACTATCTACTATGTAATAGCCCTGGTTTTTAGGGTAGGAACTCAAACTCTCAAGATCCTTGAGAGTGTCTTATTAAGTCTTTTGAAGAGAGTTTGGGGCTTTGGCCTGATCCCTAGATTGATCTGAGTGTAAGGAAAAGAAAGGAAGTCGGTAAGATATTAAATAAGAGATACATAAGTATCAGGAAAAGGTAAGGAAACCTAGTACGGAAGAGACAAAGGTAAACGAGAGATATTAAGATAAAAAGTAATAATAGAATAAGTGTTTAATATTAAATTAGAAGTAATGTACCGGTATTAGTAAATGATTCGCGATGATTATTTTATTTTGGGGCATCCGATGGTAGCACGGTCAGTCTTTGGTAACTCGTTTCAACGTTTTAGAAACTTTTCCTGAAGGGACCGTATCCTAATTTGGGCCCTATTGACCTCATTTTTCAATAAAATGATCAACTCAAATTGAACCCCGAACTCGGCCTGAACATCTTTAGTGTTTCGAGCCTAACTTTCTTGAATAATGCTAGAATCGAGTAACTTCGGTCTTGGTTCCTTCATTTCGACGAGATATCTAGTCTCTATTTCTTGTCCCGAGCCCTGATTCACACTCTGTCACCCCCTAAATCAAGAGTTAAGCAATTTCACCTAAAAACTCCATCGTTTGATCTTTTTATTTTGCGCAGGTTTCATTAAAAAAATTCATAACTTTTTCATACGACCTCTGATTTATGCAAACCCGGTATCAAAATCTCCGTAAAAAAATTCTATACATTTTCTGTGAAGACATCGAAGGCTGAATTGTAACATCCAGGATAATTAATAAAAATAATAAAAACTGTGATTGATGAAAAATTATAAATAATTTATTTTTGGATGAGTATAGATTTTTTTAAAACAATTATTAATTGTTATAAATTAATTTACCTCTAATTTAAAAATAAGAATTAAATAAATTATTTTATTGGTTGATGTTAAGGTTAAATAAAATAAAGGGGGTGGTGGTAAAATTTTAAGTTAGTAAAAGGTTTTTTATGATTAATAAATAAAAAAGAATGGATAAATGACCAATTCACCCCTAATGTAATAAAAACAAAAAATGCCTTCTTCTTTCTCATTTTTCACGAGCTCATGATAGTGAAAGAACAACACCTTACTTTCCTCCATAACCGTGGGCGTGGAGCTTCGACAAAGGTCGGTTTCTTGGCAAAATCCAAAATTGATTGTATTTTGGGATTGTAGCAACGAGGTAAGCTTATTGGAACCTTTAATTTCTCATTTCTTCTTCTTTCCCTCTCATTATCGTGCATGGGTTTTCCTTTGGGGAATGAGCTTGGTTCTTGCATATGGCAATTTGAAGCTTAAATATGGTTGTTGGATCCTTGGGCTTTCGATTTACATTTCCCCCTATTCTCCCCTCTCTTGGCTGAATTGTATTCATGGGGAAAGGATTCTGATTTCTTGTTTCAATGGAAAAATAGAGTTTGTTTGAGGTTTTAGAAGTGATGCGTATCGTTAACGGCTAATGGGTTATATGTTTTAATGATCGTAGGTGTCGGAGCGGGTTTCAGTAGATTGTTAAGTGAAGTGGATATCGTAACCGGAGGCGGAACAAAAGATTAACGAGTTGTTAGACGTGATCGACACCGAGAACAAGTAACCAAAGCTTGGAATTGAGGTAAGGGGGTGTTCGGTGTTATAATTAATTAGGATTGGGAGGAGACCCTAATCAAGGTTCAAAATGAAAATGTAACTAATGAAAAATTGGGAATTTAGTTAGGTTGGTGTAGTATGTCTAATAACCCTCGTTTTATGTGTTAGGTCCTTGAGGCCAATTGTTTTAATTTCATGATAATTTTATGTGTACTGATGACTGTGCTACGGCCAACATGTTGTGTGATGACTGATTTGTGTTTTAGAAAGATTTTATGAACTAAGGAAGAGTATTAAATTAGATAAATAATAGTAATGACTAAAATAGTAATATTTAGTATGTTTTATAATACTCACATGTGGAACCTTTTCTAGAGTTCTAGGAAGTTAATTGCTTCTCCCTTTTTAGTGTGCAAACCGTGTGGATTAGGGGCAATTCAAGCATCTTGATTAGCTCCTACAAAGGTTCCATTCTAGTGTTGGGAGGTCTCACATTCAAGACACTCCAAAGTCAACTCAATTTTTAGGATTGTTAGTTTCTATTCTTAGTTTGATTCTAGGTTTAATTTTGTTGCACTATTAGGATATCTCTTTTACATTCCTATTTTCATCTTGCTTGCATCAAAATACAAAACTTGTCAAAAAGAATTTTAATCACCTCCTATACTTCAATTTAGGAGAAGGTTGCATAGTTTGCCTTAAGCAAGAAGCATTAATTGAACTTGTTGAACCATTTGTGCATTTCGGTTTTGGTATTATAAGAGTGGTGTTGTAACCTTGAAATTTTGAGAGGCAAAAGAAAAGTATCAAAAGAAAAGAAAAGTATCAAAAGAAAAGAAAAGTACCAAAGAAGAAAAAAAAGAGTGTTAAAGAGAAAGCCTCATTACAAAGTTGAATTTGAGACACCAAACATCATCACCAAAATTTCGAAATTACTAATACTAAAAGAGAATTGTTTCATTACTTGACATTTCTAAGACTTGTTCATTAAGACTTCATTGCCTATTCTTGCAACTCTAGAGTTTCTAGGCTAGGTTATACCTTAAACTTTGTTTCTTGCATTTGTTTGCTTGTTTGTCTTGTTTTGTCATTTTCAATTCTATTCCAAGTTAGCTTTCATTCTTTTGAACTTTTATTTGTTTTTAGAGTCTTGTCATTCCAAGTTAACTTTTGAACCTTCATTCTATTCCATTTGAGTAGCCATTATTTCTTAAGCCTTTTTAGTTTGTCATTTTTGCTTCTTAAAGTTTTGTCTTGAGTTTGTATTCTTTTGGACTTCTAAGATCACTCCATTTCGCCATTAAGTGAGGGTAGCATATTGAAACACTTGAGATTGGTGTGGAAATTGATTGAGCTTGATAATCTCTAAGAGAAGGCATACACTTGAGAGATACACTTTTGAGAGGTTTAAAGTTTTCTTTGTGATTTCCATTAACCAAATCTTGTTTGGAGTTGTTGTCTTATTCTTTTGCTAGGTAAAGTTCGAGGTTATACATCAAGAAGGACTTGTGAAGACACTTGTAAAGGAGGCAAAAGCTTTGTAACTAGTAGATATTAGACAAAGTTTTTCAATTCTTAGGCTTTGTGTAATAGGATTTTGTCTTGTATTTTGGACACAACAAGGACATTGGACTTTTTTGGACATTATAACTTTCCTTTTGCTTAGTAAATTTCGAATTAGGATAGTGCATGTGCATTTGTTTGTTAACTACTTTTAGTTAATTGGTTAGAGTTAGTTAGAAGTTACAACTATAATTAGTTAGTTAGTTGGTAGTTAGTTGAGTGTCTTAACTAATTGGTTGGTTAGAACTAATTCTAGTTGTCATAACTAATTGTTAGTTGAGTTAACTAATACATAACCGAATTAGTTGGGTAGTTATAGTGGTTAGACTTTGTTACAACCTCCATAACTAATTAACTACTTTTGGTTAGGGTTGTTAAGACTTAGTTAGTTAGTTGAACTAATTTTGTTAGGTTAACTACTTCTTAAAACCGAATTTGGTTAGGCTTGTCTAGGGTTAGTTAATCACTAGCAACATCCTAGGACAACCATAATCAACTTAGGTTAAGGACAACTTAGGATTTACATAAGCAACATAGGACTAACCTAGTTAAAGACAACCTAGGACATTGTTTCCCTTTAGGATAGAAACCTAGTATTGATATTTTAGGTTTGTTGAAGTGTTTTTTTCACTTGTATTGCATTCATCTTCCTCGACTAGCTTGTCTATACATACTTTGTTTTTGTCTTGAATTTCTTTGACAACATTAAAAGATGTCATCTAGTGATAGGGAGAACAAAACCATGCTTCATAACATAATGGATAGCTTAAACAATATTAATGCTAGGCTAACTAATCTTGAGCATAATGAACCCCCTAGAACTAGGCATAGACAAAGAAATCAAAGACATAACACTAGTGATAATGAGGAAGAAACAAGACAAAGAAGGCACCATGAACATAGAAAAGATGACATAGGCTTAAGAGAGGTAAAATTAGAAATTCCCCCATTCAATGGAAAGAGTGACATTGAAGCTTACTTAGAGTGGGAGATGAGGGTAGAACAAATATTCAACTCTCATCAAATAAAAGATGAAAAAAAAGTTAGGATTGCAACTCTTTCTTTCCAAAATTATGCCCTAGTTTGGTGGACCCAAATTTGTAAGGAGAGAAAAAGAGACAACTTCCCTCCCATAGATGATTGGGTAGACTTAAAAGCTCTCCTTAGGAAAAGATATGTTCCTAACTATTATAGGGGTGAACTATTAGCAAAGCTTAATAGGCTCACACAGGGCTCTAAATGTGTAGAAGATTACTATAAAGCCTTAGAGATAGCCATGATTAGAGCCAATCTAGAAGAGGATGAGGAAACCCTAATGCATAGGTTCTTACATGGGCTTAATAGGAACATCAAAAATAGGGTAGAACTCCTTCCACATGTGGATATAGAAGAGTTACTCCACCAATGCACCAAAGTAGAAAACCAATTTAAGGAAAGAGAATCCTATAGTGGGGATAACAATAGAGCCTATAAGTCAAAATGGGTAGAAAATAAGGGTAGGTTTGAGAGAAACCCTAGAGAGCGAGAAGTGGGCACTTCCTCCTCTAAACCCCAAAGTGAGTTACACAAAAATGGCAAAGTCTTTCGCAATCAACATGATAAGCATGAACCATCATCAAAACCACAATCCTCTAGATCTTCTTCCATAAAATGTTTTAAGTGTCTTGGAAGAGGAAACATTGCTTCAGACTGTCCAACAAAAAGAACAATGATTTTAAAAACCAATGGAACCTACTCAAGTCAATCAGAGTCTAATTCTGATTCTCACTATTCAAGTGATGACTCTAGTAGTGATTCCAGTGACAGTGAGCATATTTTAGGGGATGATGGTGAGTTGTACATGATTAGAAGGTTGCTTGGTAGTCATGTAAAACTCGATGACACAACACAAAGAGAGAACATCTTTTATACAAGATGTTATATTAATGACAAATTATGTTCTCTCATTGTGGATAGTGGGAGTTGTGCAAATGTTGCAAGCCAAAGACTAGTCAAAAAGATAGGATTAGAGCTTATAGACCATCCAAGTCCCTATAAATTACAATGGTTAAATGAAAAAGGGGAAATGGTAGTCAATAAGCAAGTCCTAATCAATTTCACCATACGCACATATAGAGATGAAGTCAAATGTGATGTAGTGCCTATGGAAGCAACCCATATACTATTAGGAAGGCCTTGGCAATTTGATAAGAAGGTCCTTTATGAGGGGTTCACTAATACCCTCACATTTAAACTAGATGGTAAGAAGATAGTATTACATCCACTAACTCCACAACAAGTAGCCAAAGACCAAATCCAAATGAAAGCTAAGAGAGAAAAAGAGTTAGGATCTTCTTCCCATATGAGTTTAGAAAAACCAAAGAAAAACAAAAAAGACAATAAAGGGAAAGGAGTTATTGTCTATAATGACTCCCAACCTAATCTCTTTGCAACTAAATATGATGTGAAACATGCCATGTTTTCACAAAAACATTGCTTGATCATATATCCAAAAGATATCCCTAACACTTCCTTGTGTTCAATGGGCACCTCTCCTCCCCCCTTGCCCAAAGGGATACAAAATATCTTGCAAGAATTTAACGACCTCTTCCCAAAAGACATTCCAAAAGGGTTACCTCCTATTAGAGGCATTGAGCATCAAATAGACCTTATTCCTGGGGCTAGTTTGCCAAATAGACCGGCCTATAGATGCAACCCTAAGGAAAGTTTAGAAATAGAAAACCAAGTGAATGAACTACTTTCCAAAGGTTGGATTAGAGAAAGTTTAAGCCCTTGCGCATTACCGGTTTTACTTGTACCCAAGAAAGATGGTTCATGGAGAATGTGTACGGATTGTAGAGCCATTAATAACATCACCATCAAGTATAGGCATCCCATACCTAGACTTGATGACATGTTAGATGAGCTTAGTGGATCTACAATCTTCTCAAAGATTGATCTTAAAAGTGGCTACCACCAAATTAGAATAAAAGAGGGAGATGAATGGAAAGCCGCTTTTAAAACCAAGCTTGGCCTTTATGAGTGGTTAGTGATGCCTTTCGGCCTAACTAATACACCAAGTACCTTCATGAGACTTATGAACCATGTTTTAAGGGATTTAATAGGGCATTTTGTTGTGGTTTACTTTGATGACATTCTTGTGTACTCAAAGTCCATGACCTCTCATCTAATCCACCTAAGACAAGTTATGCTTGCCTTGAGAACAAACAATCTTTATGCTAACTTTGAAAAATGTTCTTTTGGCATGGATTCCATTGTCTTTCTTGGTTTTGTAGTTAGTTCTAGAGGTGTTGAGGTAGATCACTCTAAGGTTAAGGCAATCCAAGATTGGCCTACACCTAAAAATGTGAGTGAAGTAAGAAGTTTCCATGGTCTCGCAAGTTTCTATAGGAGATTTGTGAAAGATTTTTCAACCTTAGCCTCCCCTTTAAATAAGTTGGTTAAAAAGAATGTTTCTTTTGTGTGGGGGCCTAGGCAAGAAAAAGCCTTTCAAGATCTCAAAGATAGGCTCACTCATGCTCCAATTTTAAAACTTCCAAATTTTTCTAAAACCTTTGAGCTTGAGTGTGATGCATCAAATGTGGGCATAGGAGCTGTGCTTTTACAAGAAGGTCACCTCATTGCTTTCTTTAGTGAAAAACTTAATGGGGCCACTATTAACTATCCCGCATATGATAAGGAATTTTATGCCTTAATTAGAGCCCTACAAACTTGGGAGCACTACTTAATCCCAAAAGAGTTTGTGATACATAGTGATCACCAATCTTTGAAATTCATAAAAGGGCAACATAAGTTAAACAAAAGGCATGCAAAGTGGGTTAAGTATTTGGAACAATTTCCTTATGTCATCAAGTATAAAAATGGCAAAACCAATACTGTGGCTGATGCTTTATCTAGGAGGCACTCTTTACTTACCTCTCTAGGAGCCAAAGTTATTGGGCTTGATGAAATTAGGTCTTTGTACCCAAATGATCTTGATTTTTCAAACATCTTTAACTCATCTTCCACTTCTACATCTCATAAAGGCTTCTACATTTTAGATGGCTATCTTTTTAAAGCCAATAGACTTTGTATTCCAAGAAGCTCTTTAAGGGATCTACTACTTAGGGAGAGTCATGAGGGAGGACTCATGGGTCATTTTGGAAGAGATAAGACTTTGTCTATCTTACATGAACACTTTTATTGGCCCAAAATGAAAAAGGATGTTCAAAAACATTGCTCTAGGTGTATTGTATGTAGAAAGGCTAAATCAAAACTTTCACCTAGTGGTTTATATACTCCTTTGCCAACACCTAGTGCACCTTGGATTGATATATCAATGGACTTTGTGTTAGGCCTACCTAAGACCTAAAGGGAAATGGATTCTATCTTTGTGGTTGTGGATAGGTTTAGAAAGATGGCTCACTTCATCCCTTGCCATAAGGTTGATGATGCTAGTCATATTGCTAAGATCTTCTTTAAAGAGGTTGTGCGATTACATGGTGTACCCAAAACCATTGTTTCTGATAGGGACACCAAATTCCTAAGCCATTTTTGGAAAACTCTTTGGTCAAGGCTAGGAACACAACTCCTCTTTTCCACAACTTGTCATCCTCAAACGGATGGCCAAACAGAGGTAGTAAACAGGACCCTCTCACAACTTCTTAGGGTCTTAGTACACAAAAATGTGAAATCTTAGGATGAGTGTTTACCCCACATTGAGTTTGCATATAATAGGGTACAACACTCCACAACCAAGCATAGTCCATTTGAGGTTGTATATGGTTTTAACCCTCTTACACCCTTGGACCTTTTGCCCATTGAGGTTTCTGACTCTGTCCTTCATATGGATGGAGAGGCAAAGGCCCAATTTATCAAATATTTTCATGAGAAGGTTAGACACCAAATACAAACTAAAAATGAACATTATGCTCGTTGTGTAAATAAACAAAGAAAGGAGATCACCTTTGAGGTTGGAGATTGGGTATGGTTACACCTTCGAAAGGAACGCTTTCCCAATTTGAGAAAATCCAAACTCAACCCTAGAGGTGATGGGCCTTTTCAAATTCTCAAGAAAATTAATAATAATGCTTATGTCCTAGATCTACCAGGCGATTATGGTGTGAGTGCTTCTTTTAATATCTCTGATTTGTCTCCCTTTGATATAGATGATGAGGATGATGCCTTTGATTTGAGGACAAATCCTTTTGAAGAGGGGGAGCATAATGTGGACATACCCAAGGAAGACCCTCGCACTACATTGGAGAAAGGACTTGAGGCATATAGAGGTCCCCTCACAAGGGCAAAGACCAAACGGGCCAAAGAGAGCATCCATAAAGCCCTTTTCTCTTTTCTCTCTTCTAGTGGGCCTAAGCCCAATAAGGAACCTATGAGGATCTATGTGTACTTTACTTGTAATATACTTCCTAAATAGTTTCTCTAGGCTTATAGGATAGCTTTGGGCCTTACAAGGTCAAATGGGCCACTTTTGGGCCTTGTACTTTCCCTTTTGGGCCATGTATAGGCCATTTGTTCATCTTTTCTCTTAATGGGCCTTGGATCCATGACCAAGCCCATCTAGCTAGTCCTTGGCCGAAATTCTCCATGGCCTATATAAGGGCTTCTCCTTTTGTAATCAAGGACCATTAATTCATTTTACAAAATTTGAGAGCACTTAAGTATTTCCTAGTGAGAGATTCTCCTCCTTCTCTCTAGAATTTGAGAGCTCTCTCAAGCTCTTATCCAAGGGGTTTCTCCCTCCCTTGGTGGTGAGTGGAGTTATCTTCCTCCATCTTAGGAAGTGGCCTCCAACCTTTCCCTCTCCTCTTTTCCAAGCCTTCCTCCATTGTCCACCTTCTCTCTTTCCATTTCCACTCTCTTTTTCTTTGTTTTGGCGTCACATTCCTCTAGCTTAGGCTTAGATTTTTCGGTTTCCTTGCCTTGAAGAAGAAGAGTTCTCAAGCTTACTTTGAAGGAAGATAGGAGAAAGAACCCTAGATCCATCTCTCTTCAAGAAAGTGCATGAAGAGCCTAAATCAGTAACTCCCCCGGTCTTGACCAAGAAATTGTATGAGAGACTTGAGCCAATTATTTTTATCCCAAAACGTCCCTCACATCATCCCTAACAATTTTTACAAAGGGCCTGATGCCCGTTTCCAACTATCCAAGCCCAAAAACTTCAATTTTACACATATTTTGGGCATAATTTCCTATCTCGTTATTGAATTAAAGTCATTATTATCCAAAAATCTCTGTATCAAATTTATCTACAACTTTGATGTTGACCATGAAGGCCAATTCTTACCCCATAAATCCCAGAATTTAATGCCACACTGATTCACGTTTTTCTAGTGGCAGCTTGCACTATGTTCAGTATATTTCGCGTTTCTCCCTCGTATGACCATGAAATTGAACAATTCTTTCGTAAAAATTTTCTTAATTCAATTCTCTACATTTTCGATGAAGAACACGAAGCCCAAATCCCCACTAATTTTGCCCAGAAAATTAATCTTTGCAAGGAACAATAATCTCGTCACAACCTTACATTACTTTTGTATTTGGGTCATAACTTCCTCATTTATTAATGAAAAGTTCTATGCCATATACCAAATTAAAGATAACAAAAATATCTAAAACTTTTGTGTTTAGCCCTGTTTCAAATTCGGCCCAGAAAGGCCATTAAATTAACGAGCAAACTGCTGCACCTGTACTTGACACATTAGCTTTGCATGGGAATTCAGCCAATCATGTTACACCACCACCTTGTCACTTGCCTTAGCCATGCAAAGTGCTTTTCCACCACTCTACAAGCTGCATTGGACACCTAGCAAGTGCATGAATTCATCTTGACACCTATCACACTCTCTCTTGGCCGTGTGAACCCTTAGAGGACAAGCATTTCATGTAAATTTCCACCTTTCCAAAAGACTACTCTTGTTTTTCCTTTGTTTTCCTTCATTCTCTATAACTTAGCAAAAATTCGAACAACATCTTTCTTCATTATCTTATACTTCTTTCATCTAAAGCATCATCATCTAACCTAGACCACCACACCACCCTCCCTAACCTCCAAAATTCAAGTTACTACCTTCTAATTATCAAATCTTCTTAAATTCCCTCCAAACAACAACGTTTTCTTCTTCTTTCCACCATCATATTCACGTGATCCATCACCCTCTAAGCCTCTATTTTCCTTCTCCTTGATGAGGCAAACCATGAAGGTCTAGGAGCAAGTCTTGAAGTCCTTGTCACTTTTCTTGGAGGACAAAAATTTGATGGTAAGGGGGAGTATTTAGCTTGTCTAAAATTTATAATTTTACACATACATGGTGAGGTATAAATGTCCCTTATCATTTATACCTTGATACCCTCCTTAAAGATCTTTGTTTTCATGGTTTAAATCTTGAAAAATTCTTTGGAAAAAGTGAGATATTTAAGTGGTATCATGGTTGCACCATGATTTTATTAAGTACTTTGAATTTTAAATTTTAATTATCAAATTTCTAACTTGTAAATTTTGGTTGCTGCAGAACTTTGTTGTGAATATGTGCATGTGATATAATTGTCAATTAATGTGCGTTCTTGGTTTAATTGGTGGCTTGTAGTGTTGGTATTTTTTAAAAAATCTAAAAGTGTTTTAAAATGAGTTTTGGATGATTAAGATAAATGTTTATTGCTACCGGGAATTTTTATGGTTAGTTAAAAGATTTAGTGTTAATAGATCCTAACGTACAATCGTGCTTAAAAATCACCTAGTGTGTGGGATTTGTTTGTATGACTTAATATTTAAATTTTATTTGATAAAAATGAATTTTAGGATATATTTTAAATCCTAGAATTTTATTAAATAAAGAAAATAAATGGCTTATGTTTATGGTAATTATGTGAAACACTAGAAATTTGGAAAAATGATTTTATAAACGTTTGAAACCCATTTTCGTTTGGCAAATGATGAGGCATTTGACCTGCTATACTTTTGGTGATTTAGTGTTCTCTTAAATTATAAAAATTTTGTGGATGAAGTGATTAATGAAAGAATTAAAAAGGAACCCGAGTTTAGACGCGAACGGTGAATTAGAAACAGTAAAAAACATATTTTCGTATGTAAACTGAGGAGTTTGGTAAAACTGTTTTGGAGGAGTATTTTGTGATATGAGAAATGAATTTTGAGTATAAGAAAAATACCCAAATGAGTAAAATTGATTAGGAGAATTTCTGACGTGCAATTTGTCCTTAATCGCGTCTTTTTTACAAACTTTGGAACAATAGATTTAGCACTTTGTGACCTTTTCATGTAGAGGCTATTTCTGGGCAGAATTAATACTTAAAATTTCTATAATTAATTAGTATTTTAAAAATTAAACACTTTTGGCTTTGGAACCACCCAAATCAGAATTTTCTAGATAAAATACGACAAAAATGACATTTTGACAAAAAAATGAAAATTTACCACTTTGTACCTTTACTTTAGAAAAAGAGGATTCTTTTGTTTTCAATATTGGATTAGGAGAATTATTTTATAATGATAAAATGTTTTACCCAAGAGTTTATAAAAAAATTTAGAAAGTCAAAATCAATTTAATTCGGTTGTCGTACGTCAATACGACGACAAGACATTAGTAAGAAATTAAAAAATTATAAGAAATATGTTTTATCCTCACTTTTCTCTTAAATATGATGTATAATTATAAGTTCATATTTTGAAGAAGGAAACAAAATAAATTAAAAAAAATTTGTTCTTTAAGAAGTCTAATAAACGTATTTATTTTCATAGATTTGAAAATAAATTGGATATTTTAAATTCATTATAAGACATACATAAGGAAACAACCCCGATATTTTAAGCCAAATAATTTGGGTAGTAATTAGACTTTGGTCCCTGGTGCCTATTACACGGAAAGATTTTACTATAAATACTTTGCACGTTTTTAAGGACAAATACGTCGAGCGAGTAAGGTTCCGTCTAGTACTCGGGCACCCTAATGATGAGATAGGTATATGACATGTTGCATTTGGAGTTAAGGAGGGATGTTGGAATATTCCCCTAAAGCATACAATGATGGGTACGCTAAAGAAATAGCAGACGTCTCAATCCCCGTACTCTTTCAAGTACACTTATGTTAAAAGAATCGAGCTATGTAATGGACTTATTTTAAATCATGAGCTGATGATCACCAATAAAAAAAACTCCTATCTTCTTACAAATATTAGTGATTCCTTAATTAAGTAGGACATTCCAGTGTGGGAATTTGTCCTAGTTAATTAAGGGTGTCAGTATGAATAATAATATGATAAATTTACGTAGGAATATATATATATATATATATCTATGTGTGTGTATGTGTGTATAACTATGTGGTGCATTATAATTCAGGAAATAAGAGCATTTCGAAAGATGTGAATTATGTAATTGGTTATGGTGTATGATAAATAAGAATCAATGAATTATGATTAGATTAAAGAATATTAGTGTGAAATGGAATTTTAATTTGGAAAAATGGTCATTTTAGAAAGGTGATTGATGAATTATAATTATTAATGTTTATGATGACAAAAGTAAATAGACATGCTTTAGTGGTTATGTGATGCCATAGTTACGTTTACGAGTTTAGTGGTAGCGTGAAATATGATATTAATTGATGAAGTAAAAGAAAAAGTGAATTTAGAAAAATGTATGAGTCATGTGGAGTGGAGTAATATATGGCGCATGGTGAACTGAATTGTATAGATGATGCTTGTAATTATGTATTATGAGTAAGGTTACGCCGCATACATATCATGATATATGTGGAGTTAAATAGATTTTTGAATGTGGTTTGATGTGAATTATGATTAATTAAGAATGTTTTTGATGTTATGGTAAAGATGTTGATATCTTGATAGTTAGTTAAATTGATTAGAGTATATGTTGGATGTAGTCTGTATGGCCGCCCTTTTTATTAGGATTGATATCGTGCATTATTGTGTTATGAGTAAATTGAAAGGCGTGGTGATTTAAAATTTGAATGGTCATTAATAAATGAAATATGGTAGTTAGTAACTTGGTGTATTGTATTATGCAATTGAAAGCATAAGAAATATGTTGAGTTGCAAGGTAGTTTGGTATGATATATTTAGATATTTGGGCATGGTCTGTGTGGCCACCCCGGCGTTGATAAAATTAATGCTTGATGATGATTTGATGATTTAAGGCGATATGATTGGGGCTGGGTCTGTGTGGCTACCCTAGTGATAGAAACGTGGGTCGGATCTGCGTGACCACCCTGTTTATTTGAAATAAGATTTTATGCTATTTAATGATGAGGAAGAAATTGAAATGAAATTTTGTGGTTTGTATGGTTGAGGACGACCGACGATATATGTTACCCTTCCCTTTTGGCTCCCGTGGTCAAGTAGCACCTAGTTGAGCTACCTAGTGGTCAAGTAGAACCCAGTGGTTGAGGTGGGGAGCCAAGTCGGGCTCGGTGGACCAGGTTAGGTTCATGGGGTGTCGAGTAGGACCCTCAACTGAAGGTTGATCCTTTTTAGTATCTAGATACTAAGGTGTCATAATATTTCTTTGATAGTTAGTTATGTTTTACATGCCTTGACTTGAGATGATGCTTGTGTTAGCATTTATGTGATGGTAGATAATGTTTATACTAGCGTTATGTGATGGTTAAAATATTGAAATGATTTAGAATCTATATTGGTGTATAACATAACTGGCTTTATGATTAGTGGGACATATGTATATATATATATATATAGTGTCATGCATAATGAGATAGATAAATTATAATGGTGTGTGTTGGAACCTTTTATAGCTTGTGGGGCTTGTGTGGCGTTGGAAAAATGAGTAATTGATAACCATTAGTTTACATTACCATTCTACATTAATTATGATTTCCAAACACTCACTACTGCTTTTCGTTTTAGTAACCAATGACAGGGAAGAAGCGGATGCAAAGGAAGAAAATAAAGAATATGTAACTTGTGATTGTAGGGAAACTTAATGAGTTTGACAATTTATAATGATGTGTTAGGTGTTGAGTTCAAATCATGTTTGTATATTCAACTTAGTATGCAATATCGAGATTTTATGTTAAGGTGTGCGAAGATTTAAGCTAGCAAATTAGAACCTGGGGCATGATGATGTGATGTGGTATATGATACTTTAAGAACTTGATTATGGTGATTGAATTTAGGAAATTGAACTAGTTTGGGATGTGTGATGATGTGAAATTGTAGTATTATTATATTTATGTGTTATGTGCCATAGAACCAATTGCTTTAATGAATTTATGATAGGCAGGGATATGTTCATGTGTATGAGATATAGTATAGCTTGATTATGTTGTGACATGGTGAATGATGATGAGATTTATAGTTTTAAGGTAATGGAGATTATGCATTTTTAGTTGAAAACAAGTTAAATTAGGAACTAAATAGATGATTTTATGATCAGGTGGGCTTTAGGACCCCCAAAGGGAATCAATATGTTGCCTACATCATTTAGGACTTGTGCATGCAGGCCTTGGGTGGTTTGGAACCCATTTGAATGGTTTGGTGCATAGGTTTTAGTTACTTTTAACTTAAATGCATTTTTGTGCATAACTCACACATATGATGGAATTCTGGCAAACGGGCTACGCCAGCAATTTCAAAATGGGGAAAACATGTGGCCCGTAAAGTTTTATGGAAATCGGAGCTAAAACGTGTCATTTAGGTAGGCCGAAAGTTGGCCAAAATGTAAAATTATACATATTTGTTGTCACTGTTCTAATGGTAATCGATTACCACATTCTGGTAATCGATTACAACTTACTGCAATCGGTTACCAGAGTCAAAAATTAGGTTCTTTGAGCTGTTTTGAATTATCTTAGATATTGTGACCCATAGACATCTCTTATTTAATGCGGGGGGATTCAAACGTGAATTTTTCTTTTTGTAAAATTGATGGAATTAAAATTAAAAATAAGTGTAAATTAGGGAGGATCTTACAAGGTGGTATCAGAGCGGTTCCTTTCAGGATCGAATATGGTGTATAAAATATTGTAATGTGAAGAGAAATAATTGGTTAAATGTGATAATTAAATACTGAATGTGTGGTGGTTTGTTTGAGTTCTATATGGACGCATTGTTGTGTTTTGCTTGTATTACTGGCAAGACCCCTTGGCATCGCTCTTTTGGCGCTCCGGTTGTGTAATATTTATATATAAATATAGTAGTTTTTCTATTCCCTGGGTGGTTCATTAGTTACTAATGGTAATATGTTTGGCTATACGAACTTAGTAAAATGAGTTATTATGTGGTATATTATGTGATTGTATATTGTTAAAATGAGTTGATAAAATGTGAAATGGATTGAAAATTTTTGGAATGGTGAGGTTTGATAAGAAGAGTTTCATAGCGGTTTGAATTATAATAATGATGTTGGTGTAATTAAATGAAAAGAATTTATGAATTAATCTAGAGAAAGAAAATTAAATTAAAACTTACGAGGTTAATGAGGTGTTAGAAAATTTTTTGGTGCATAGTTGTACTTATACCTATTTACATGGAATTAAATAATGTTTGAAAATTAGAAATCTGTTAAATAAATAGCAAATAGAAATTAGTCGGTGGTGTTTTAATGGGGTTGTTCATTTAAGGAATGATGATCCTCCTATATCATTTTATTGAGTTAGAGAAGGGTGAGTATTATCCGTGTATTCCACCTTAGGAGCTAAGTGAGCAATTGATCGCGTTAAGAGAAATTCCAGATAAATAAATCAATGGTGGTAATAAAGTACTTTGAGTAAGCCTAAAATTAATACTCATATTATAATATGTTAATAGTGATTGGTGATGTGTTGAATTAGTAGCATGCGAAGTCAAAGTATATAAAATAATGGTCAAGTGGGGCTAATAAGAACTTGTGCATAGTTGTTTGTTTTGAAATCTACACGATATTGACTTTAGAATAAAATAGCAGTGGCTGGCCACCCTGGATTCTTTCAAATGTCAATTTGGTGTAGAATCAACAGGTAGGCTGAGATGGATAATTTACATTGTGGTTAATCAGGTGTATGAGATCTTGAGAAGTGGTTAGGCTATTTACCTAATCTTTACACAACCTTAGCTACAGAGCATTTAGCTACAAAGCATTGAACTACTGAGACTGATAATCTCGGATGGTTACGTTGGTAGTCGAGGCTGTGTGAGATCGGGAGGATGAGTGTATCCTAGTGTACCACAGGCATTTATGTAGCAAAGTAATGGATAACGGAGATAAAATTATGTAACAAGTGTGAGATAGTGGATGAACGGTGAATTGTGTTTTCTTAGTAATATTGGGACAAAATGTGATTATGTTAAACTTAGAGCGAGGATTGATTATTTGAAGAAGATTGATGAATTAATGAGAAAATTGTTAGCAAATGGTCAATGATGCGATTGATGAGTTGCGGAGGTGAAATGGGCCAGTATGGCTTGTGGGTGAGTGAAATTTTTATCCATAAGGGTATAGTACCCTCAAGCATGTTTTGTAATCTTTAAAAGGTATATAGAGTTTGCTTGGACAATATACGACAGATACTGAAGTTGACAGGGTGAGTTTAGAACCCATAAAAACCCGTAAATAGCCTAATCACGTTTCGTGTGTATCTTCTTCATTTGGTGGAATTTTTTAACAAGACCAGTGGCTACGAATCATAAATGAGATAGAGATATTGATGTCCAAATTTGGCACAATTTGGAGGTCATTTGACTAAAAATGCATTTGTATAAATGAACTAGAGCTTGGATTTGGTGCAGAAAACTTCTACATAATTTATCAAGGGGGCAACGTTGGTTTTTGGTGTGTGGTGACCGGTGTGTTGAGAATTTAGCTCGGGCGTCAACACAAAACTTGTAGATAATCTTCTTAGTAATGCGTTACCTCAAGTTTCACTTTACTCGAAGGTCGGACGCAAGAGATATGCGTGTTTTTCCGAATGTTGGTGTTGATGCCAAGCTGTTATGACAGCTTTTGAACATGAAACTTTGATACAAAACTGTAATTAATCGGGGAAGAATTAGCTCGTCGCATCTTAATAAAAATTTTAAAGCATCGAGTTAAGAAAATTATGGGACTAGACTCATGTCGATCTGAGCACCGGAGCTAAGGATATGCACGGTTTTTGAAAACTATTCACTATTGAAATTCTGTTATGACAACAATTAATTATGCCGCTTCACGCAAAATTTGGGAATAAACCGTAAGGAATTTGAACCTTTGGCCTTCACAAAAATCAAAGATAATTGCGATACCAAACCAACGAGACTAGAATAATGCTAAAACGAGACCTGTAGTGCGAGTTACACAGGAATCATTGGACCTGCATTTTGCTGCAAAAATCCAGTAACAGATTTGAAAAGAGATTTGGGTGTAAAGGCATTTTGGTCGGGAATCGACGTATCATGCCTTCATGACAAGTTTTGTATAATAAGAGGCAGAACTTTTGAAGTCAGATTCAATCTCATCTGAAATCCAGAGCATAATTTATAATTAAATATGACTATATTTTTAACGTTGTGAGAACTGTGTGGGGAAGTAGAGGTTGTGGCTCCTCATGGCCTAAAAGGTTAAGGTGTTGATACCAATAAACACACATGTATATTAAGCCACAAATGATGATGTGATTTGGAAATATAACTTGAGATGGCAATGATATCACCATATTATAGGACAATATTAAGTTCTGAGGCAACAATGGCTACTTCTGTGTAACCATCTGAGGGAACGTGATGTTAAAGTGTTCTGAGTTATGAATTGACAGAGGTATATGAGTACGATGTGTTGGTGCCTCCATTCATGAGGAGTCAATGGTCGGCAAGACCCTTGGATACGTTGATTTCGAGGACAAAATCCCCTTTTAAGGGGGGTGTGTGTAATATCCCAGAGAATTAATAATAATAATAATAAAAATAAAACTGTGATTGATGAAAAATTATAAATAAATTGATTTTGGATTAATATAGATTTTTTTAAAACAATTATTAATTATTATAAATTAATTTACCTCTAACTTAAAAATAAGAATTAAATAAATTGACTTGATTGATTGATATTAAGGTTAAATTAAAATAAAGGGGGTGATGGTAAAATTTTAAGTTAGTAAAAGGTTTATTTATAAGGTTAATAAAAAAAGAATGGGTAAATGACCAATTCACCCCTAATGTAATAAAAACAAAAAATGCCTTCTTCTTTCTCGTTTTTTATGAGCTCGTGAGATTGAAAGAGCAGCACCTAGCTTTCCTCCATAACCGTGGGCATAGAGCTCCGATCAATGGTCGGTGTCTTGGCGAAATCCAAAATTGGCTGCATTTTTTGGGACCCTAGCAACGAGGTAAGTTTATTAGAACCTTCAATTTCTCATTTCTTCTTCTTTCCCTCTCATGGTCGTGCATGGGTTTTCCTTTGGGGAAGGAGCTTGGTTTTTGCATAGGGCAATTTGAAGCTTAAATATGGTTATTGGGTCCTTGGGCTTTCAATTTCCATTTTTCCTATTCTCCCTTCTCTTGACCGAATTGCATTCATGGGGAAGGATTTTGATTTCTTGTTTCAATGGTAAATTAGAGTTTGTTTGAGGTTTTAGAAGTGATGGGTATCGTTAATGGCTAATGGGTTATATGTTTTGATGATTATAGGTGTCAGAGCGGTATTAACGAGTTGTTGGGCGCGATCGACACCGAGAACAAGTAACCAAAGCTTGGAATTGAGGTAAAGGAGTATTCGATGTTATAATTAATTAGGATTGGGTAGAGACCCTAATCGAGGTTCAAAATGAAAATGTAATTGATGAAAAATTGGGAATTTAGTTAGGTTGGTGTAGTATGAAAAATAATATGATAAATTTAGGTGGGAATATATATATATATATATATATATATATATATGTGTGTGTGTGTGTGTGTGTGTGTGTGTGTGTGTGTGTAACTATATGTGGTGAATTATAATTCAGGAAATGAGAGCATTTAGAAATACATGAATTATGTAATTGGTTATGGTGTATAATAAATAAGAATCATTGAATTATGATTAGATTAAAGAATATTAGTGTGAAATGGAATTTTAATTAGGAAAATGGTCATTTTAGAAAGGTGATTGATGAATTATAATTATTGTTGTTTATGATGACAAAAATAAATGGATGCATTTTAGCGGTTATGTGATGGCATAGTTACATTTACGAGTTTAGTGGTAGCATGAAATATGATATTAATTCATCAAGTAAAAGAAATAGTGATTTTAGAAAATGTATGAGTTATGTGGAGTGGAGTAATATATGGCGTATGGTGAACTAAATTTTATAGATGATGTTTATAATTATGTATTGTGAGTAAGGTTATGTCGTATATATGATGAGATATGTACAGTTACATAGATTTTTGAATGTGGTTTGATGTAAATTATGATTAATTAACAATGATTTTGATGTTACAGTAGAGATGTTGATATCTTGATAGTTAGTTAAATTGATTGGAGTATATATTGCGTCTGATCTGTGTGGCTGCCTTTTCATTGGGATTGATGTTGTGCATTGTTGTGTTGTGAGTAAATTAAAAGGTGTGGTGATTTAAAATTTGAATGGTCATTAATAAATGAAATCTGGTAGTTAGTAACTTGGTCTGTGCAACTAAAAGCATAAGAAATATGTTGAGTTGCAGTTTGGTTTGGTATGATATATTTATGTTTGAAAATTGTTTCAGGTCACAATCGCTTATATGTTAAATTTTGATAATGGCAAAGTAAACCAATTGAAGAATCGTGACATGACAAATGAAGTTCATGAAGACTCAAAATGCCAAAAAACATGTGCATAAACTTCTGGCAAGATTAAAATAAAGAACTACAAAGAGCTTACAATCAATCAAAGACCAGATTTGAGTTTTATGTACAAGCTAATTGATTACATGATGAAGCCAATTGATTACAGAGCTACGAAAACTTTGAATAATTGTATCAGGTATATGTCCTAATCGATTACAACACTGAGATAATCGATTACCTTGGCTCTGGAAGAAACATAATCAATTAGAGCAAAGAAGATAACTGATTACAATGTTGTAATAAAAGGTGTAATGTATCAGGTATTTTTCCTAATCGATTACAAGGCTAGGATAATTGATTACATTGGTTCTGTTTGACTCATAATCGATTATAACATGAACATAATCGATTACAGTGCTGCGAATAAGAATTAAATGCGTCAAGTATAATGCATAATCGATTATAAGGGTATGCAAATTGATTACATTGACTCTGTCTAACCACTAATCGATTACACAACTACTGGGCACTTAAATTAATGGATTACAACAAAGCGTAATCGATTACAGATCGAGGTGTAATCGATTACCTAAGTGCCAGAATATAGGGAAATGTTTTTAAAGTGCAGATCCAGCTCATTTCTCCATTTTCCATCTTTGTGCCCATGCTGTGTAACGGCTCTGAACCTCCATGGCTCACCTCCAAGGCTCTATAAATGGATCTCCAACTCAAGCACAAGACATACAAAAACAAGGAGTCATCAATAAAAGCAATATATTGTGCTTAGTGAGTCTATTTCTCTTGTAGTTTCAGGTTCTGAAACTTAGGTTCTAAATTTGCATATCCTCTCTTGTTGAGAGTTAGAAATTGAGAGAGCTATTCAATTTGTGTATCTACTCTATTGAGAGAATTATTTGCTTGTAAACATAAACACCAAACACAAAGTTTCACTCTAGTTTTAAATGGTCACAAAGGTTGGGGTTCAACCTTTGGGTATTGAGAGTTTGAGAGATTAGGTGGGGTGCCCTTGTGCTAGTGAGGATTGAGTTCTTATGTGTGGGACACTAGGAAGCTGCAATTTCTCATAGCTTGTATCTCTAAACTTTAATAGTGAAAATCCTTCAAGTGGTTGCTTGAAGGCGAGACGTACACCGGGGTGGTGGAACTCATTATATCGATTTGCAAGCTTCTCTTCCTTACTCTCTTTACATATTGCATCTGGCTGGTTTATTGATTTGGTTGTGATTGCGTTACTTAAATTTGATTGATTTGGCTAAGCTAAGTTCTTGCACACCAAGTGTTTGATATATTGCCAAAGTGAATTCTACACATCTTTTCTATCTTATTTCTTACACTATACTTGTTGTTTCTTGCATATAATTATCTTTTGAGAAAAAGGAATCTATTTCAAAAGCTTTCCAAGCAAAAGATTTAAAACTCAATTCACCCCCCTCTTGAGTATTGAGGCCACATGACTAACAATATTTAGATATGTTTACTATATATGTTTTGGGCATGGTCTGTGTGGTCGCCTTGCCGTTGATAAAATTAATGCTTGATGATGATTTGAGGCGATATGATTGGGGCTGGGTCTATATGGCCACCCTAGTGATAGAAACGTGGGTCGAATCTGCGTGACCACCCCGTTTATTTGAAATGAAACTTTATGCCATTTAATAAAGAGAAAGAGAATTGAAATGAAATTATGTGGTTTATGTGGTTGAGGACGACTGACGATATATGTTACCCCTTGCTTTTTTCCTCTTATGGTCAAGGAGGACCCAATTGAGCTACCCAGTGGTCAAGTAGGACCCAGTAGTTGAGGTAGGGAGCTAATTCAGGCTCGATGGACAAAGGCGGGTTCGCAGGGTGTCAAGTAGGACCCCCAGCTGATGGTCGATCCTTTTTAGTATCCGGATACTAGGGTGTCATAATATTTATCTGATAGTTAGTTATGTTTTACATGCCTTGACTTGAGATGATGCTTGTATTGGCGTTTGTGTGATGGTAGATGATGTTTATACTGGCGTTATATGATGGTTAGAATATTGAAATGATTTGGAATCTATATTGGTGTATAACATAACTGGCTTTATGATTAATGAGACATATGTATATCTATATAGTGTCATGTATAATGAGATAGATAAATTGTAATGGTGTGTACTGGATTAGTTTGGGATGTGTGATTGTGTGAAACTGTAGTATTATTATGTTGATTTGTTATATGGCACAGAGCCACTTGCTTTAATGAATTTATGATGGGCAGGGATATGTTCATGCATGTGAGATGTAGTATTGCTTGATTATGTGGTGACATAATGAATGATGATGAGATTTATAATTTTTAAGGTAATGGAATAACATTATGCATTTTTAGGCGAAAACAAGTTAAATTAGGAACTGTACAGGTGATTTGTGATCCATTAGGTTTTAGGACCCCCAGAAGGAATCAATAGGTTCCGTACATCATTTAGAACTTGTGCATGTAGGCCTTGGGTGGTTTGGAACCCATTTGAATGGTTTGGTGCATAGGTTTTGGTTACTTTTAACTTAAATGAATTTTGGCTAACGGTCTGTGCCAACAGTTCCGTAATGGGGAAAACATATGGCCCGTAAAGTTTCGTAGCAATCGTAGCTAAAACGGGCTATTTAGGTAGGCGGAAAGTGGGCCAAAATGCAAAATTTTGCATAATTGTTGTCACTGTCTTGATGGTAACCATTTACCACATTCTAGTAATTGATTATTAGCTCTCAAATTTTGGAAAATTGTATTTTTCATGATGGTAATCGATTTCCACTTGTTGTAAACGATCACCAAAGTCAAAAGTTAGGATCTTTGAGCTGTTTTGAATTATTTTAGATATTGTGATTGATAGACATCTATTATTTAATGCCGGGGGATTCAAACGTGAATTTTTATTGCAAAATTAATGGAATTAAAATTAAAAATAAATGTAAATTAGGGAGGATCTTACATGAATGCTTCTAGATCAATACAGTTTTGTATATCTTCCCTGACCTTCTACTTTCTCGTAACAGCCTAGGCAGCCTTTAGAAAAAATTATATATGCCCCTTATACGATAGTGGAATTACTTTGTTATTTTTTCTATGGTTCCGTATCAAAAAATCCTACAAGTCTAATTCAGGGCACGAAAGCTTATTCTCAAAGGAAAAATAATTACAAATTTATCATTACAGCCCTAGCTGATTTGGGAGCACTTTATCTTGGCTCAGGCATAACTTGGGCTACCGACCTTTGATTTTTGCCTATGATCTATCAAATCGAAGAGAAATAAGATCTCTACAAACTTCATGTTGACCATCTTTCCAAATTCTCACTTCTCAAATTAATCGCTATTTATTTTTAACCTCCTTAATTTTTACTTCCTAAAAATCCTGAACAACTTAATTTCTTACACAAGTAAATTTTCCGGCCACCTACTTCTGACCACACCTCCACCACACAGCACCTAGAGGACTAGGTGTCACCTCCCTACTCTCACCGTCCACTCACTCTCCCTCATCCCTACTCTGGCTAACTAAATTTACATGTAAATTTATTAAACATCCCATCACCATAACTTACTCTACCACACCAATTCCACTACTTCACTCTTGGAACCACTAAAAGCCACTCTCCTTCCCCTTAAATTTTTCATCTCACAACCACCAAACCCTTCCAAAATTCAATCCTTCATCATACCTAAATTGGCCCCTTGCTCCATTTAATTCACGGCCACACTACCTCAACCACACACCATTTCCTAATTTCAAACTTCTTTCCTCTTCTTCTCCACCCAACCCATGACACCACTCCATCCAAAACAGCCCCCAATCTCTTCAATTTTCCTCATAAAGAAGCCTTCACTTATATCTGGATTCCTTCTTGTCCTAGCCATCCTTGGCCGTGAATGCACAAGGTAGGATTTTACAATTTTTGGCTCTTAATCTTGTCTTTCTTTTCCTTAAGCAAAAATCATTAGTGATCATGAATTTTATAGCATTTTTCTCCTATTTTGGAAGCCAAAACTATGACCTTCTTATTCCAATTTTGGGTTACATGTTGTGTTTCTTTAGGTATAGAAGTGATCAATGACAATCAGCGAACGGGTCGAGGCGTTTGGTGAATTTTCAATGAGCCCTTGTTCTTCCTCTCTCTAAACCGTAAGCACAAAATGAGGTAAGTGGAGTCTCGCTTCATTTTATTGTGTTTAAATTTGTCCTATAATATTTCTCTAGTGCCCGGGAATAACCCCTTTAAGTTTCATTGAGATCTAACGGTTAAATCTTAGGCTATACAATTTTTTGTTACTGATAGTAATTTTATTATATTTTTATGTTAGTATGTGTTTTTATAAATCTCGTAAAGTATTCCTCGATACCCGTGCATTTGGTGAAGATTTTATCATAATTGAAGCTGTTACGAAGAAATTAGGAATTTTAGAATTTAGGTGGGCTCGATTGTAATTCGATTAGGTTGTATTAATAAATTATAAATTCTTCAGCAATATTATGTAATTTGTTGCAATTTTCCGGTAAGCCCCACTAGAGTAGGTTAGGTTCATTACTAAGTATCCCATAAGCCATCTCAAGAAAAGTGTACATTTCAAGATATTTCCCCAACCGCGATGATCACGACGCTTTATTTTATTTTATTGAGTTTTGGAAAAGAACTATTTAAAATTATAGGGTTTTTATAAATTAAAGGATTTTAAGGATTTAATTGGAATTTAAAAACAAAGAGTTAAACATAATGGTAGGACATTAATAATTTAAGGTTAAAGTAAATCTTTAAGAGTATAAGTGTTACTAGTGATTAAATATAATAAGATTTTCTAAATGGGCCTTAAAATTTAGACGTAGCATAAAGGATCAAAAAGGAACCAATGTAGGTGGGTAATCTTGGCCAAAGTTTTAATCATGAAATTTAGAATTTTATATCCAAGCCTTAGTGATTTAGAATAATAAGTAAGTCTGTAACTAATAACTAAATCATAATGAAGAAAGAGGAAAAATTTGATTTACAGTTAGATAACATGAAGTATTTGAATAGGTGTACCCAAAAGGATCTAAGAATAAATGAAACAAGTATTAAGAGAATAATTTAAGAATGGTAAATAAAGATGTATGTATTACTAAATACTAGTTAGATAAATAAAATTGGACTTAGATTACGAAAACTTAGACACCTAGAGTAGTAATAGAATAAAACTAAGCGTAGCTAGGAATAAATAAACTTAATGAAACAAGTTCTAGTGTATTAGAAGTTAAAGACTCAAACAAGCCCTTTAAATAAAGAACTAACTCATATCAGTAAATAAAAAGATTGATTCTAAAGGGTAGACAAGAGCTATATTTAGAACTAAGTGTTAATTGAGTAAGAATGGAAATCGGACTAAAATTTGAGATAATAGGCAAGCTTAGAAGGGAAATAAATATAGTGAAAGAATAAATAATAGATAATTGATAATTAGTAAACCAAAGTACCTAGTTAATGGGAAAAGTAATATAAAAGCAGAGACCATTAGATATAAATAAGGGATTTAACTAGTATATATATGTATAAAATAAACAAATATACTGAGATGTCTAAAACAATACAACAATTATAAAGGGGGGAATGTAGTACCATAATCGGGGTAACCATTAGTACTGGGTAACAATTAGTAATTATAAAGGAATACATATATCTATATATATATATATATATATATATAAGTAACAAATAATAGTATTTTATAATGAATTCTACTAAGATAACCTTATAGGATTCAAGTGTAACATAATGAATGATTAGATAGTTAATCTTTGTTCATTGATGCTTAGATTGTTCAACTAAAATTAAATGTACTTGTTATGCCTATGATGTTGTTAGCTTTTGGCAAGCGCGTCAATTTATCATTGCAGTTTTCAAAATAGATATAGTTCCCTCAAGGATTGAATACTTTCAGTAAGTGACAATAATTTTTATTTACTATGGTAAAATGTGTCAAAATTCATTAACAAAAGAATGTTTCATATAAGAATTGTACAGTATTCATAGATTTAGAGATTGATTGATACATTGGGAAAAAGATGAATTATAAAACTACTTAGAAAATAACTTAGAGTAGCACCACTAGTGTAAAAATTGGATATAACAACGGGATATTATTCACGGGTAGAAGAGGATCAGTGATAAAAACATGCGCGGTGGCATTTTTGAAATTATAAGGTGAACGTTTTAATCAGAGAAAACTATATATCCACGGTTAACATCATAACCGTGAACGTACCCATCAATATATATTCACGGTTGAGGAGTCAACCGTGGATATATAGTACCTGAAATATATATCGATGGTTGTGTTCACAACAGTGAATATATATTCCTGGGTACGATGACGGTTATATTGTGAACCGTGGATATATATAGAAGTCATTATTCACGGTTGTATTTCCAACCGTGGATATATAGTTCAGGTTTTAGGGTTTAATCATTGGGTACTGTATGTCCACGGTTGTTTCTTTAACTGTGATTATAGATTTCAATATATATCCACGGTTGGGATCATAACCGTGGATATATAGTTAACATTTATCCACGGTTGTTTGTTAAACCGTGAATATATGTGTAATATATTCACGGTTTCAAGGGGAACCGTGAATATACATCCTTTCTGAAACTTCAAAAGCCGCGCCTTTCACTCTTTTTTCACTTTCTCTTCTTCTGCGCGTTGGTTGTCGTCTTCTCCATTCTCTCTGAGCTTCGTGCCCTGAGCTTCGTGCTCTTCTCTCTGTTTAGCATCTTCTTCCTTTCTTCATTCAGGTAGGTTCCCTGAACCCCCATTGTCATGCGTGTTTGTCATTCGGTCACTTGCTGCTGAGAACCCTCTGTTCCCTGAACCCCCCATTAAAATGCGTATGTAGTAGAAGCTGAACCAATGTTGCCTCTGTGTGTGTCTTTTCATTGTTAATGTTACCTCTGTATCTATATTTGTTGGATGGCCTGCACGGAGGTCACCCGGCGTAGGAGCAGCGACGAACACTTCTTCTTCCTCTGTTTGTTATTTTGTGTTGTTTATGAATGGTCCTGTTTTGTTAGGTCGTAAGTACATAATAATTTCATTGTTCAATTATTGATTCTTTCTCTGTTGGTACATAATAATTTGATTCCTTGTTTCCTGTGACACGATAGTAATTGGTTCAAAAGGTTAAGTTATAGAGAAAATTACCAGGTTTAAACTCTGTTTATATATCACAGATAATCGATTTTGCAACAGTGAAAATTTATCACCTATATATTCTAGAAAATTAAGATGGAAGCCTTATATTCATAGGATAACTAGTTACATTAACAATCTTTGGATGAACCAACCTATTGATTTGTAGTTGTAAGTTTAAATTGGGTGTATGAACTTTTGAAATATTATAAGATACCTCTTTTGGATAAAATGTACTCTCTAAATTGAAAAGTTCTAAATGGTTGAGATTACTGTTCTCCTAGAACTTATATTGTTCTTCTTAAGTAGAATTTAACCAAATTCAACACCATGTCCATAAGCCGTAATCCATAAAATAAAAGTACAAATCTCAATTCTCATAATCCATAATCCATCATCTAACACCATAGTTCTACTTGAAAATAATAGAATTTAAAAATATCATATTAATTACTAAATAAAAGTCTAAAGTTTGAACCTGCATTATAAACCAACATCATAATCCATAATCCATAATCCATACTCCAACACCATACTTCTACTTCAAAATAACACAAATTAAAAACATCATACTAATTTAGGAAAAAAGTTAACTAAATTATTATCCATTTTATTTCTGTTATTGTTGGTTGCTATTATATGTTATGTTTATTGTTGTTGTATGTGTGTGGTTGTTAACTAGTATGAAAGTTGTTGTGCATATGAGTGAACCGTAGTTCCCCGTTTGAGATTCGACATAAATGGTCATTAAATCAATTAATGTCATCGTTTGTGTTGAATCTTGAATTGTCTGTTTGGACAGTTTGGGATGAACAATTATTTTTTATACGTCATTGTTAGTATGTACAAGTTAGGAGTTATTTTAAAATTTGATAAAATTTCGGTAACTTGCATTTTGTGTTGTTCTCTGGGTGCATATTTGGTTGTGGTTGAATTGGATTTGACCACTCTCATTTTGTGTACTTAGAGACCAATGCGAAATGCTGCTGAAATTTCATCAAATTTTAAAATAAGTCCTAACCTGTATATATGAATGACGTATAAAAACAATTGTCATGCTGAATGGGTATAGGACCACCACCTTTGTATAAAAAGTGACGTTGATCATAGCACCTTGTAAACAGTTGGTATGGATCGGAGTTGGATAACTGCATCACGCCTAAGTCTGGAGTACGAGGGGGGAGTTGAATCATTTATAGAATTCGTAGCGAGGAATGCAGTGGGGGTGAATGGAAAGTATTTTTGCCCTTGTGTTAAATGCTTCAACCTGCGTCGGGTAGACTTGGAAGAGGTGCGAGAACATCTACTGTGTGACGGTTTTCTACGTAGTTATACGCGTTGGATATGGCATGGTGAAGATGTGGTGGTGCCAAGTAACAGCTCTCAGACTAAAAATCAAAGCTCGATGCATGACAACGATGTCGACATGGATGACCGACTTGAGGATATGATCCGTGATGTAGGGGTAGAAGGTTTTAAGAAAGCTCATGTATATACAACTCTGTGTGAGGACTCTGAGCAGCCGTTGTATCCAAACTGCCTCAATTTCACGAGGTTATCAGCAGTTTTGCGATTGTTTAATTTGAAGGCCATAAACGGATGGACGGATAAAAGTTTCACTGACTTATTGAAGTTGTTGAAAGAAATGCTCCCAGCTGGAAACACCTTGCCGAATCGTAACTATGAGGCCAAAAAGGTGTTGTGTCCTATGGGTTTGGAGTATGAGAAAATACATGCATGCCCAAATGATTGTGTATTATTCCGGGGTGAGTTAGAAATGCTGCATCGATGTCCTAGATGTGGGGTGTCACGGTATAAGAAGAAAGAGGCGGATTCTGATGAGGTATGCACTAAAGGGTCTCCTGCAAAGGTGTTGTGGTATCTACCTATAGTTCCAAGACTAAAGCGTCTGTTTGCCAATGCAGATGATGCAAAACTTATGAGATGGCATGCTGATGAGAGGGTTGTTGATGGACTACTTAGGCATCCGGCCGATGGGTCGCAATGGAAGAAAATGGATAGGATTTTTCCAGAATTTGCCAATGAACCAAGAAATGTTAGGCTTGCACTAGCCACAGACGGCATGAACCCGTTTGGGAACCTGAGCACAAACCATAGTTCGTGGCCTGTTTTGTTGTTTGTTTACAACTTTCCGCCATGGTTGTGCATAAAGCGAAAATATGTGATGTTATCAATGATGATTTCTGGTCCACGACAACCGGGGAACGACATTGATGTATATTTAACTCCATTGGTTGAAGACCTCAAAAGGTTGTGGGAAGACGGGGTTGAAGTGTTTGATGGGTTTACCGGGCGATCATTCAAATTGTGTGCCATGCTATTTTGCACAATCAATGACTTTCCAGCGTATGGTAACTTATCTGGGTACAGTGTGAAGGGTCATAAAGCTTGTCCAGCGTGTGAGGAGGGGACTAGTTCTGTGCGGTTGCATCATGGCAGGAAAATGTTTATCTTCGACATCGAAGGTTTCTTAAAGCGAATCATCCGTTTCGAAGGTTGAAGAAGTCGTTTAACGGTGCCCAAGATTTTGAAATGGCTCCTCCACCACTATCTGGTCGCCAGGCATATGAAAAGATGAAGGACGTCAATGTGCAATTTGGTAAGTGTGAAAAACAGCACCCGACACAAAACAACTGGAAGAAAAGGTCAGTGTTTTTTGACCTGCCATATTGGAGGGAGCTTGATGTAAGACACTGCATTGATGTAATGCATGTGGAGAAGAATGTGTGAGACAGTTTAGTTGGTACACTCTTAAACATACCCGGGAAGACTAAGGATGGCCTAAACTCGCGTATGGACTTAGAGTTGATGGGTATACGTCAGGATTTGCATCCACAATCAAAGGGCAAAAGAACATATTTGCCTCCAGCATGTCATACGTTATCCAGAAAAGAAAAGCAAAGTCTGTGTGAATCGTTACGAAGTGTGAAAGTTCCGTCTGGTTATGGCTCCAACATCAAGTCTTGTGTTTCCATGAAAGATTTGAAGTTAGTTAGGTTGAAGTCTCACGATTGTCACATGTTGATACAGCAGTTTCTGCCTATCGCCATTCGTGACATTCTTCCTAAAAATGTGAGAAATGTCATAACAAGGTTGTGTATGTTTTTCAATTCCATATGTTGCAAGGTAATCGTGCCCGGCGAATTGGATGTGTTGGAACAGGAAGCATCACTTATATTATGTCAGCTTGAAATGTATTTCCCGCCCTCTTTTTTTGACATAATGGTCCACTTAATCATCCATTTGGTGAGAGAGGTCCGTTGGTGTGGTCCAGTGTTCTTACGGTGGATGTATCCCGTTGAGCGATATATGAAGATATTAAAAGGGTATATGAAGAACCAACGTCCTCCCGAAGCTTCAATTGTGGAAAGATATATTGCAGAGGAAGCAAATGAGTTTTGCACTGAATACATGTCACATGCTGCAAGCATTGGTATTCCAACGACTCGTCATGAAGGGAGATTGGATGGGAAAGGAACGATTGGAAAAAAAGTGAAGAGCATGCCACGTGCTGATGTCCTTCAGGCACACTTGTATATTTTAAACAACACGGACTGAAAACCGTATCTAGCCACACACAAGGAGCTAGTCAAGAAAACCAACCCTAAAATGATTGAAAAGTGGTTGTTGAATGAACACAACAAGAGTTTCATGCAGTGGTTCCAAAAGACCGTCTTGAAAGATGCATCTGCATCCTCGACATTACATCGACTAGCACAGGGCCCGAACTTTGATGTCCTCACCTTTTGTGGGTATGACATAAACAACTATTCATTTTATACAAGGACACAGGATGAAAAGAGTACAAATCAAAACAGTAGAGTGATAGTTGTGGCTCAGTCAATGCATTTCTCAACTGCAAAGGACAACAACCCTGTGATGGCTGAGTCATGCTACTTTGGTGTGATTGAAGATATATGGGAAGTTGATTACGGTCCCTTCACCGTTCCTGTGTTTAAATGCAAATGGGTTGACAATAAGAACGGTGTCACAACTGATGATTTAGGAGTTACGTTGGTGGACCTCAACAAGATAGGGCATAAGGACGAACCATTCATAATGGCAACGCAGGTGAAGCAAGTTTTTTATGTGGCTGACCCAGCTGACAAACGGTGGTCAATTGTTATCCAAGGTAGACACATTGGAGACCCCAATGTTGATATTGTGGACATTCCATCAACTACAACACGTATTCCAACATCTATCGTGGAACATGACATAGATGATGTAGTTGCCAGTCGTCATGACCACCATGAGGGCTTGTGGGAAAATATTTCATCTTAATAAGGTATTAATCTTGTTGGTGAGACATTGAATTACATGTTATATTAGTTATTCGTTGTTTTAAATGTTATATTAAATATTTGACAGTTTTTTTCCTTGTTTGGATAGATACTCATGGCTGACCAGGATGGACGATCCAGGTCCGACTCACAGGCCAGTGGTTCCTCTGCTCGGAAGAGTAGAGGTGTTACCCGGATGCCAGACGTCGCACGTAGGCGTCACCGGGGAGAGAGGATAGTTGTTGAGATGGATGTCAACACCGGTAGATTCAGTGGACCGCATGCCACGAAGTTGAGCAGTTATCTGGGGGTTGTGGTACGGTCGAAGGTGTCCATCATTATCCCCGACTGGGATAGTGTCGAGGAGGTGGTGAAGAATCAGCTATGGAGTGATGTTCTGGTAACTTAGATATTATTTAAGTTTTATTTTAGTGTATTATTTCATGTAACTCTTAATAAGGACTCCTTTATGGACTAACTCCTTTCATGTAGGATTCTTTTGACATACCATCTTCCGACATAGCGAGGAGGAAGGTCCTCGGTATCATGGCTGAGTGATGGAGGTCGTTCAAATCCATACTCACCACGAGGTATATTGAACTTTAAATTCTTAATCAACGCTTCACCAAATTGTACCAATCCTTAGTTTTAATGTACCTTTCATTGTAGGTATGTATTCGGGGACGACCAAGGAAAGTTCCCTGGAGAGAAATATCCATTCATCGATCAGGAGACCTGGGATGCTTTTGTTGCATCTAGACATTCTGCCGAGTTTCAGGTACATTGGTTTTTAGATGATTAAATTATGTATAATTTATACGGCTAACTGTGAATATTTTTTTTCTTGTTGTAGGAGACCAGAAAGAAAGCCAAGGAGACTAGGAAGCTAAATAACTGCCCACACACACTGTCACGTGGGGGTTACCGTAGGTTGGAGGAGCGGCTGGCACAGGAGAGGCTGAGTCAGTGTCAGACTGACACTGGTATTGTGGATCCCCCTTCCCCACCTGCACGCCACGACAAATAGAAGCGGGCTAGGATCAAGAAGAGTGGGGAATACACTTCCTCACAGGCTCAGGAGGTTGCCTCACGGATAGTAAGTATTCCCCTTTATATCAGTGTCTGTTTTTCAGTTTACGTGAAGGAAGTGAATACTAACTTGTTTGGTTTCAGGATTCCTTGGTTGAGCAATCAACCCAAGGGTCTTTTGTAGCCCATGGACGGGAGGATATTTTGACTACCGCCATCGGCAGGCCAGAGCACCCAGGAAGAGTGCGTGCTATTGGTCGAGGTGTAGGTAAGTGCTAACTAACTTTATGCCTTCATTTTGTTATCTGTTAAACAATTATGGGCTAATCATTCACATTTCACAGGCCTCCGCGCCTATTACGGTGCTCCCGACCCTGCCCCATCCCTTGAGCAAATGGTGGAGCAAAAGGTGGCTGTTGTGAAGGCTGAGTAACAGGAGGAGATATCTAGGCTCTACCAGGAGATGGCCCGATTCAGGGAGGAGATGAAGGCCTCACTCAGCCACCACCAGGAGACTACTACACCAGCCAGCGACCCACAGGTTAGATTCTTTATTTAATTTCCTCAATTTTATTGTTTGTAATCACTTTATTTCATTGTTGAATAACTTCTGCTTGATGTGTAAATATGTAGGTACGGAAGGTTAGCACTAAGGGGTCGTGCGCTGCGGCTGACCCTGACGATGACGGGGTCGAGCCACCAGACACCCGTCAATGTGACCTGTTCATTGACGGGTCGGAGGAGCCAGTTGCCACTGGTATGGTGTACAACTTAGGCCCTGTGGTTCACCATCAGACATTACCTGATGGTATGTCCAGAGTCTCGATTGTGCTCGTCCTCGAGGAGGATGCTGCTGTGCCAGTGGTAACTCAGGAGGTGAAGGCCGTCGGTCAGGCGGTGGGCCACTTTCTGATGTGGCCCAACAGACTTCTGGTGATTGCCCCTGGACAGGTAAAAACCCTAAACACTAACTAGCTTTATTTCCTTGTCAATTATGGTACAAAATGTGATGGTTGTCAATTGTTCAACAGGAACAGACATTGAAGAAGCCAGACCCGGCCAAGGATCCCATCCGGATGCTATGGCGCATCGGGTATGAGCAAGCAGACGACACTGTTCAGGTCCCATGGCAGCCACTAGTGTTCGGCCGTCCCAGTGATTTTCCAGTTTACGTTACAAATTCTGACATTTGTGACATTATTTCGGGGACGTCGATGCTGAACGGCTCCATCTTTCAGATGTGGGAGCTGTAAGTATATCCTTGTTTTGTCCAATTTTTTCATTATACAAATTATTTGTCGCTAACCATGTCTTAACTTGTTTAGGTTTCTGGCAAAACTCTGTGTGGACTTGGGTTTCCAAGGAACTTACGGTTTCTTAGAGCCCTCTCTCATACAGAGGCAAGGAAACACCTCGTAGAACACCCAGACATACATCCAGAATTGGATGTTTGAGTCTGGGAAGCCTATATACATGGGCCCCTATCATAAAGGGTAATATTCTATTCCATAATTATTGTCATGAATTTTTGCATTTTGAAGTCTCACTTATCACTGGTAACTGCAGGGCTCACTGGACGCTTCTGGTGATCTGTCCGAAGGACTATCTTGCTCTGTACTTTGATAGTTTGCATCGGACAGCTCCACAAGACCTGAAAGATATAGTAGACTGGTAAGTTCATCCCTAAAAGATAACAACAAATTCGATTACATCATTTTTAGAACTATACAATTCTAACTTATCTTGTGTTTTGTTTGACGTAGGGCGGTGGTTGGATACAATCTACTGATTGGAAACAAGCCCAAAGGAAAAACAGTTGTATGGGTGTCCCAAAAGTAAGTCAATCGTATTCATTCAAATCTTCAGTACATATTTTTTAAGTTGCGAATTCACTTATTCTATACTATATGTCCATTGTAGTCTTACAAGCAGAAGGGTACCTACGAGTGTGGCTATTTCGTCATGCACACTATGCTGACCATTGTCCAACATCATTTAGTAGATGGATGGACAGAGGTAAGTCTCATCATTTGGACTACTTTTCTACCAATTTCATCAATTTCATGTAATAAATAAAGCTTTTGTTCTAATTGTTTTGTGCATTGTTTGCAGTACTTTAATGACCGGTCATTTTTCCCAAAGGAACTTGTAGATGATGTTAGAAGGCAATGGGCCTCACACTTCATTGAAGTTAGGCAAAGCTAGATATAGGATCTTTATTCTTTTATATATGTATCTAGTAGGATTTAGGGTTTACTTTTATTAGATTACATTCAACTTAATTGTATATACTTTCATTTTTTAGGTTGTTATGAATTGATATAGAAAATAAATTGTTATATATATACATACCATTCTTTTGATATAGTGTTGCTGTGGCATACTGTATACTGTACTGGTTGTCTGAATGCAGGGTTGGGAAACGATAAAATAGAATCCATTTTTAAAAAAAAACCTCAGTATTTATTCACGGTTATGGCAACAACCGTGAATATAGACTATATTTATCCACGGTTACTACCATAACCGTGGATATAGATATATTTTATCCACGGTTGTCCATCATAACCGTGAATATAAGTATTAAAAGGTTTCAGTTACAAACTACTTATATTCACGGTTATGATGGACAACCGTGGATAAAATATATCTATATCCACGGTTGTCCATCATAACCGTGAATATAAGTGGATGTAACTGACACCTTTCAGTTCTTATATTCACGGTTGTGCTCGATAACCATGAATATAAATAGTAAGTTATATTCACAGTTATTCTTAACCGTGGTTAGATGTGATTTATTACCACGGTTGTTAACCGTGGTTAAAGACCATCATCAACTACCACGGATGCAACAACCACGGTTCTTTAACCGTGAATAAAGGCCTTTTTTAACCGTGATTATATCCATTTTTTCCACTAGTGCACTTAGAATGATTCTAATACTTGAGGTTTAAATACAGATTGACAAACTATGTTGGAATTTGGATCCCCGTACTAGAATATAACATAGCAACTATAAACATGCATATTTAATCATCAAGTTCATATCATTGCAGCTTAAAATCATTAAACCCGATCCCTCAGTGAATAAATTCTAAATAGTTACCGTAAAGTCTGATCCCTCAGATGCTTTATTAGTAAAAACTTTCTTTAAGTGTTGGCCTTAACACAACAATAATTACCAACTCTATCCCTATTAATTGGTATATTAAGGGTATTTCAACTTTTACTTCTGTTAAAGTGATTTTAACACGAATGAAAATCATTCTCCCATTTGAAGTTCATACTAATGAAAGGTTGAAATACTAACATGAAACTTGAATCATAAACATGCATAATTTATAATCAAAACATCACATTCATAGTAAACAGATTAGTTACACATGGTAAAAGTGAAAACACAACTTAAAAATGGAGACATGATGAACACTTGATCACACTTGACAACACACTTCACAACATGAACGGAAACAACACAAAAACAACACTATCAAGTATGTGGAAGCTATTTTCGCAACACAACACAGAAGACACTCTGAATTGGATGATCAAGGATGCCTAAAACCTATGGAAAATGGCCCTATTTATAGTGCTGAGTCGAGATTCTAACGTTACGCATGGGAGTAGAGCTGCGCGTCAGACCTCTAACTCAGTCTCCATTAATCTTTCATGAATTCCAGCTTGATTTCCCATTTTTGGTCCGAATAATGAGCAGACACATGTTGATTCTTGTTCCACATTGAGCTAGTGCCACTAGTCTGTAGTGGAGTAGCCATTCTGCATAATTAATTGGCCCATTTCAAAGAGCAATCCAACCTACCAGTGGGATAGACGTAGCACCTAATGCTATGCATGGGCCTGACGCGTAGCGTTATAACCAAAAATCCTGACGCTGAGCCTAGGGTTAATGCTACGCGTCAGCCCTCTGACTTGCACAAATTTTTCACCTTTAATCTCAACTATTCACTACAAAAATAGGAAAATGGGTCATAGTAAGTTAAATTTAATAACTTCCATTTATTAAAAATAAAACCTAAATTTATTTATATTTAAGATAATTTTTATTAATTTCCTAACACTTTTTATTGTAAAAATAACGATAAATTAAGGATTAACAGTACTTGAGTGACTTATGAGGATTATTTGTTGGTTATGATATACATGTCTGTGAGAAATTATAAGCAGTATGATTTAAACGAGTATGATGAAAGGTATATGAATAGACTTAGTATGATGCCTTGTTAATCCATAAAGAGATAAAGAGTTAATAAAAATAAGGTATATGTCGCGATAAAAAATCCCAATACATTAAGTAATAAAAAGCAAAAGCACGATACACGCATCATTTGACGTATGGAAACTAGAGCATACACTGTAGGTACGCTGGAGACATTCATGTTTGGTCTCCAAAGAGAACCTTAGCAGTGCAACCGGGATGGAAATCCAATGGCATCAGAGTCGCGCCTGAGCCGGGTGAGACGATGCAAGCCCGGTATACTATGACTAAATGACAGGATGTATCTAAGACCGTAGAGAGCCAAGTCCCCTTTTTATAATAGAAGATGGATCCCTAATAATGAATAGGACCTGAGAGTCCTTAGTAACCTGTGGTATAAGGGACTTGGTGAGCTTCGGTCGCTCTAGTACAGAAACGTTATGTTCAGGAGCAGCCTGGGCAGGACGGATTCTAATATTGAGGATGAATATCATGATTAAAGAGATGGAATTAGGCCTAGATGCATTCATAATGAATAATGAAAAAGATTAACTAAAAGTAATATGACTCATGCATTAGATTACATGGCATTGATAAATTGTATATGAGTGTAATTGATATTTGATATACAGATTATTCTATGACTATTAGCTTAAAAGAGAGAAGAAGGTAAGGTAGAGAGGGGAATGCTAGTCAAGACTGAGTGAGGCAGACAACTTAGAAAAACTAGGTAACCCAAGATGAGAAAAGATTATGAGTACCTATTTGAATTATGTGGAAGGATGTTAGAGATGGCAGTACTCTGATTGTATGGAAGGGAAAGCTCACCCTTACAGATTTTTTTAGGCCTCCAATGAGACTATATTCACACGCCAGACGAGACCGGGTGAGGATTCTAACAGAGGGTGGTCCTGGACCGAGCTGGTTACCAGTCATACCAGAGTTACCAGAAGAGATTCTTGAAGAGCAACCACTAGTGGCAGATTTCCCACAAGAGGATGAGCATCCTTTTGAGAAGGACGTGGAAGTTATAGAGAGTACAGTGAGGCGGTATGGAGACCTACCTTTTCTCTCGAGTACCACAGAGTTGGAGGAGCTTATAGGCCGATGAGCAGTGATGAACAAGGATCCGTTAGGGACATATCCTTTACCAGAGCCACTTTAGCATCCTCTAAGGTCTCCAACTCTGAAGTATTTCCCACTATCTCTAAGAGGGAGTAGTGATGATAATGAGGACAAGGACCTAAAGGAGCTTCCATTGGGATGCCCCAGGTTTAACCCGGTGGATGTCGTGATGTCCAAGCCAACTATTCTTCTTGAGTTTCTAGTCCAGCTATCTCTATTCGGGTTCTTGGATATGGTTACCACATCAGCCCCCGCCCTTGCATTACCAGTAGAGTCGGTGAGTATGTACATTTTGGAGATGGCGATGGAAGACTTCGTTCCTCCCGTTGCTACTGGACCGACACCGATGGATGTATTCCTGGCGAGGCAACAATAGGACCCGTCCTAGAGGTTTTTACACCATATTTTTAGGACTTTCATGTACAGAAGGATAGAGTGACTCACAGAGATGTCTCCTGCAGTTAGGGATCTAATGAGAGAGGCCTTCAACGCATATAATAGCTGATATGGGCAGATTTCTCCTCCTACCACCTGTCAGCCTTTTACCAATACAACACCCCTAAACATTTCCACGCCCTTTGCACCATCCAGGCCCATCTTTGGAGTATATCAACTTGACTCTCCTTTGAGCGACGAGGACTAGGAGTAGTATTGTCCCTTTCCTTTATATTTTCATGTATATACTATTGGGAGCCTATGTGCCTCTTAGTTCTAGTATGTATGGATCTTATAAGGCTATGGGTTATATTTGACTGAGGTATATGTATATATGTGTATATATGTTTTTGTTCCACCACGTGTATGTTTATATTGTATGGTGCAAAAAAAACTTCCATATTTTTCTATAATTTGTAACCTCTTAGTTAAGTAGAATGATCAAGTGGAAGAGATTGTTCTAGTTAACCAAGGATTTTACATATATGACATGGATTCTTTATTTTATTTTTTATTCCTTTGTATATAACAATTTTTTTAAGTTAATGCAAGCAATTCAGGATAATAATTTGATAGGTAAATGAATCAATCTACTATTTCTATCTATAAAATCCATATTAGAAAAGTCACTAGTGCAAAATATAGATATAAATACTAGATATAAGCACGGTTAAAGGGAACGGTGTTAATAAAATACACAGTGGCATTTTTAAAATTTTCAGGAAAACACTATAAACACAGTTCATAGATAGCCGTGGTTACGATATAATATAACCTTGGTTAGAAGGGCACCGTGTTTATATGGTTTACGGTTTAGGGTTTTTTTTATTTTGGTAAAACATTTCAACTTGTTTGCTTAATGCGAAATCACCAGAGATGAACTTTCTATGGCAAGCACACTAATCATTAAAATAAGTATACTTGTATCGTTTCCTTAGGGATTGTGTCAAATACCACAACCTAGGGAGTGCATTAGCTGAACCTTAACAAATAAAAGCAACATATGTTAAAACTTCAGAAAGTAAAAGATATTTTTGGTATTTTTTAAATAGTTATAGCAATGAAATAGTAACAGTAACAAGATGAAACAAAAGAAAAGGTAAAGAAATACTTACAAGCAGACAAGGGTAGAAATTAGCTATAATGTCCCTTAAGTTCTCATTCAACAAGCCTTAGGATTAATCAAGCATGAAAAGAATTTTCATAGGTGAATAAACCCTTAATCCTAGGTGTTTGTTACTAATCCAATACAAAATAACCATAATCCCTTAGGCGTTAAGTTACACTGGATCCAATTCTAAAAATTACAAGAATCTTACTCACTTACCCTAATCCCTTAGGTCTAAATAACTGGTTCAACAATCTTAAACTGAGATATTCATCACGATTCTCCTCTAATGAATAATATCTCCAATGGGTTTGGATTTCCTAATCCAAAGTTGAAGCTCAAGGATTATTGAAAATTGCTTAACTTGATCCTAATGCTTATTTTACTTGAACTTCAGGTTCATTATAGCCTCAAACAACCCCAACCCAAGAGTTTTAGCCACTTATGGATAGGTAAGAATGAACAACAATGGTAGAAATTTGCCCTCTTGTAATGAGGGAAAATTAATAGCTATATTGATAATGTTACTTGGAATATGCAAGCTGTAAAAGCCAAAAAATTTCTCTTTCCTCTCTTAGGGCAGAGTGCCCGTCATAGTATTTATACTACCTAGAAAAACAAAAACCTAGGTAACAACCTACACAATTATATAAATGCCCTTAATGACAAGAAATTACAAAGGTAAGAAAAATAAGTCAGCAACAACTAAGCCTATGAAATTCATGTGTACCCACGTTGGCTGATGTAGGGGTATGTTGACTATGAAGTGCTAAGGCAATAATACAACATGTGCATGTTGAGTATTGGCATGGATGCGTTAGGCTTCTAGAGCATTAGATGTGGTCTGAATGAATTGAGTGTAACCTGAGCACTGGATAAGCATGGAAATGCTGAGCTTCTAGGATAGAAGTCTACAATGGGTCATGTGTTGGGCGTAGGCGCACGTAGGCGAGTACGGTTATGCTGAGCCTCTGGAACATCAAGTATGGTCTGAACAATTGAGCGTAATTCCTGGCGTAAATAAGCATAGGAACGTTGGGCTTTTGGAATAGAAGTTTGTTTTGCAATGTAAGAGATTAGTGCCAATGGGTATCAGAATGCTGGGCTACTGGCACCATAGAGTTTAAGCATAAGTGCCCAATGTAAGAGCTTCCCTACGGGCATAGGAATACGCTGGCTTTAGAGTGTGAAGCACTTGGTGAAGTCTAATCCAATTTGTCCCTAGCGTAGACATATGCTCCCCAGCATAGGAATGTGCATATTAAAGGTTCACAACGGGGCTTTGTCTTGCCTATACATGTTCCTACGCTAGCCTTGCAACAAGCTATATTGAAGTGGTCCTGAAACACATAAAGGAACAAACACCTAGCACACCTACTTTGTCCTTAAGCATGGTTATGCCAAAGGGGTTATAAGGCACCAAGAATCCAAGTTAAATAACTACCTTTATTTTCTTCTCACGATCATAATTAAACCTGAATTTTGATAAAATAACACACATGCACATGAAAGACTCAACAAACTAAAAATTAAACATAATTATTCAAACACAACTAAAAAGGCTTTATTGGATAGACTAAAAGACTCGAATTACTTTACCAAAGTATAAGTCTTTTCAAGACTTATCATTGCCTTTATAACCATGGTTATATCCTATAGATAACTGTGTTTATATCTGATATATAAACATGATTTTTTAAATAACTATGGTTATATATTTTAAGTTTGCACCTTTTTCCTTTCATTGTAACATCTCTTGTGTCATTTAAAGTCTTTCTCTAAAACCTTACTCCCCTATTTCCCTTTGTTTTCTCTCTTGCGCGACATTGTTGTTCCTGTTTATACCTTATCCTTTTCAATACGTAAGTATACCTTCTCCCTGCACTGCTCATTGTTCTCATTATTCTAAAGTGTTTTTCCTGTTGTGAACCATGTTCTCATTCTAAGCCTTTCCCCTTTTAGTGAAGGTGTTGTTCCCATTATTGTTCATCATCGCAAGTATACCACCACGCTAACACTGTCTCCAACAAGTATGTATGCTTCTCCCTCCTTTTTGCTTTATAGAAAGAAAGTGAAAACTTAAAATAATAATAGTATCTCTTGTTGCCAAGTGGGTGGCAATATGAATAGTTGTAGCTTTTTAAAAAATAGTTTTCTTAGCCTTTGTTTCGCTACTCGACAAATAATAATAGTACCTCTTACTGTCAAGTGGGTGACAATGTGAATAGCCATGGCTTTTAAAAAAATAGTTATCTTAGCCTTTGTTTGTCTACTGGATAAATAATAATATTTTGGATAACAGTCAAGACCATAACCTATCAAGAGTTAGTGGACTTGGCTTATAAAATAAAAATCAAGAGTTGGTGGAAGAATGAAAAATGAATCAAATTTTGCATGACCTATTGGAAGAAATCAATTGATAAATGAAAATGAAATTCATTCACTTCTAATTTTATTGATTTAATTGATTTAATTATTGCAAGTAGTTTAAAATTTCTCTGCTTTGCATGAGTGAACCATAGATTCCCATTTGAGATTTGACACAAATGGTAATTAAATTAATTAATTTCATCGTTTGTGCTGAATCTTGAATTGTTCGTTTAGACAGTTTGGGATGAACATTATTTTATATGTCATTGTTATGTAAAAGTTAGGACTTATTTAAAATTTGATAAAGTTTTGGTTACTTGCATTTTGTATTGCTCTCTGGGTGTATATTTGATTGTGGTTGAATTTGACGTCACCACCTTCATTTGGCGTACTTAGAGACCAATGTGAAATGCTGCCAAAATTTATCAAATTTTAAATAAATCCTAACTTGTACATAACAATGACGTATAAAAAATTGTTCATCCTGAATAGGTAGGACCACCACCTTTGTAAAAATAGTAAGATTCATAGCAATGTTATCTTTATGTGTATTGTAGACAGTTAGTATATATAGAAGTTGGATAACTGCATCACACATAAGTAAAGAGTATGAGAACGGAGTTGAATCATTCATATAATTTGTAATATGAAATGCTGAAGAGGACAATGGAAGATATTTTTGTCCATAAGTAAAATGCTTGAACATGCGTCGACTAGAATTAGAAGTGGTACGAGAACATCTACGGTGTGATGGATTTCTTATGGGTTATACGCGTTGGATATGGCACGGTGAAAGATGTTGTTGTGCCATGTAGCACTTTTCAAACTGGAAGTCGAAGGTCTGTGTTAACCAAGTGGCCTCAATTACTCAAGAGGGGGGGTGAATTGAGTATTAAAAATTTTACTTTGAATGCTTTTGAAATTGATTCTTTAGTTACTATGTCTATTGAAGATGATAAACTTAATGGCAAGTGATAACAAATTATGCACAAGTCAAGATAATAAGTACAAAAAAAATCTAAGTAATAATCAAGATATAGAATCAAATTAACCACAAAGAAATTAATGAGATTTTTTAGAAAGATTAATAGAAGAATGTTACTTAAAGTCAAGTTCAACAATGTTAATCAAAATAGTTTGCAACTTAGTGTAACATGCACTTAGTCCAAGTTAATGAAACAATGAATCAAGCAAGCAACTTAAGTGCACAAATTAAATGAGTTTAGGGAAGAGAGATTTGCAAACCGATATATACGAGTTCCACCACGCCGGTGTACGTCTCGCCTCTAAGCAACCCACTTAGAGGATTTCCAATATTTGAGATTAGAGATACAACTTTGAGCAATCGTGACATCCTAGTGTCCCACACTCAAGAATCCAATCCTCACAAGTACAAGGGCACTCCACCCAATCTCTCAATCTCTCAATTACAAGGTTGAAACCCCAACCCAAAGATTTTAAGATGTTTGGTGTTTGAGCATACAAGGAAACTCTCCAATAGAGTGGATATACAAGTTAAAGCTTTCACAAAGTAATAACTCTCAAAGATAGGATATGCAAAATAAGTACACAATATAATTTCCCCATAAATTAACTCTCAAAAATAACTTCAAGAAATATGCTAATCAAAGAATAAAGAGAGCAAGAAGAAGAGGAAGAGAATGGAGGGGGAAGAAAGCAAATGGAAATGCTTCAAATGCTTTGGTACGAATTGCTTCTTCAAGTTCCTCTCTATTTATAGCCTCCAGTAGCATGTCATTGCAATTAAATGATTCCCTTCAATGCAATACAAGTGGAGCAAGGGAGCGTCTGTCTTCAATTGTTTAATTCATAGTGCGATGCGTAATTTGCATAGTGCGTTCAGTGCTATTTCCATTTAAATTGAATGAATCGGTGCATGAATGGATTCCCAGCGTGTATTTTACCCCTGATACAGTGTGTGAATCGATTCCTTAAGGCTGTGAATCGATTCCTTCATGAAATAAACAACAATGAATCGATTCTTTGTGCTTTGAATCGATTCCCTTTGTTTTTATAGCTAATGAATCGATTCCCTTGACTGCTGAATCGATTCCCAGGGCTTTTGAAGAGAGTGAATGGATTCCTTCAACTGTTGAATCGATTCCCAAGTTTTTCTATCAGCATGAATCGATTCTTTTAATGGGTGAATCGATTCCTATGTTGATTTTGCATCATGAATCGATTCCTAACACTTATGAATCGATTCCTTGCCTGTTTAAAACACATGAATCGATTCCTAGTAATGGGGAATCGATTCCCAACCCGTTTTTCTTAAAAATAATTGCGTTTTGGACCCTTTTTGATACTTAATTGCATACGTTTTGTTTCCTTTGATTCTTGGCACTTTTGTTGATCATTTTTCACTTGATTTAGTCCTTTATGAATGCCTTGACTCAAGTCTTTTTGCTGTTCATCAAAATTGATAGCTTGATCTTCATGAATTGATTCTTAATTAATCGTTTTGCACAACATCCTTAATATATCTTAATTTGTTGTATCATTATCAAAACCTACATCAACATATAAATACATTCTCACCCTTTTTGATGATGACAACAAATGTTCATCTCATGGGGTATTAGTTTCATAACAATTCATATACATGGCATAAATGACTGTCCCTTACACATATAAATTGATACCACATGTTATACATATAATTGAATACCACTTTGTCATTTACACATGTAATTTGATATCACTTGTTGTAAAGAAATATAGTAAGGCTCCCCCTTAATCATGCATTTTCAACAAGGATAGATAGAGATATTGATTTCTAGATTTTATCTCCCCCTTAATCATTTAATAGATACCATTATTACATCATGATATTCTCTCCCCCTTTGTAAGATATTTTATGCCACTTAGAATGTATATATTTATTTTCTCCCCCTTTGGCATCATCAAAAACATTTAAGAATATATATAAAACATTAAGAAGCATACATTTTGTAGAGATAGATACCATTTGCATATAAAACTCCCCCTAAAACATGCAACATATATCATAGAGTAATTCAAAGCATGTAAGCAATCATAATGATGTTTTCTCCTTCTTTTGGATAAGCAAAGTTAGAGGTTGTATAGGTTTAAAATTTTACAATTTGCCAATGATTTTATTGCACAAGATAGTCAAGAAAATCAAAGTCATTTGCCATTTATTTTTGAGAACCATGTGGTACATAGAAGATTATATTTGTGTCAAAAATATGTTTACTTAAGTGGGGACTCCGTGGGATCTTAAATAAGATAAGTGATTTGTGGAGCATTAAGATGATTATGAAAACGTGATTGTCATTTTAATGAAAAAAAATAGACTTATATATTACAAAGTAAGTTACTATTTTCAAAGAAATGAAAATTTTATGAAAGGAGTAAGTGAAATACTTTGAGTCAAAGATTTTCAAAAGATTTTGTTCAAATTGTAAGAAAGTGTGATAAAAGATGAGTCAATTTAATCAATTTCCAAAATTCCTAATTCCCTTCTAATATTTATAAATTGTTCTTTTGGGAGGGGTTTTGTAAAAATATCCGCCAATTGTTTTGAAGTTTCAACATATTCAAGTACACAATCTCCTTTCAAAACATGGTCTCTTATAAAGTGATGTCTTATTTCAATATGTTTAGTCTAAGAGTGCATGACCGGATTTTTAGAGATATTTATTGCGCTAGTGTTGTCACATTTAATGGGTACTTTGTTTAAAACAACACCAAAATCAAGAAGTTGTTGTCTCATCCAAAGGATTTAAGCACAACAACTACCAGCTGCTACATATTCTGCCTCAGCTGTCGATAAAGCAACACTTACTTGTTTCTTGCTATGCCAAGAAACAAGGGAACTACCAAGTAAATGACATGTGCCACTAGTACTTTTTCTATCAAGTTTACAACCCGCGAAGTCAGAATCAGAATATCCTAAAAGATTACATTCAACACCTTTGGGATACCATAAACCAACATTTTGAGTACCCACAAGATATTTCAAAATTCTTTTTACAGCGGTGAGATGTGATTCTTTAGGACACGCTTGATATCTAGCACACATGCATACAACAAACATAATATCGGGTCTACTAGTTGTTAAGTAAAGTAAGGAACCAATCATACCTCGGTATTTAGTTATTTCAACGTCCTTACCCTTCTCATCTTTGTCTAAGTAGCAGGATGTACTCATGGGTGTAGCTATTTCGTTTGCCTTATCCATTTCAAATCTTTTGAGTAGTTCTTTGCAATATTTTGTTTGACTAATGAAAGTCCCTTCATTTGTTTGTTTGATTTGTAATCCAAGGAAGAAGGTGAGTTCTCCCATCATGGACATTTTGAATTCATCTTGCATAATCTTGGCAAACTCTTGACAAAGAATTTTGTTAGTAGCACCAAATATTATGTCATCAACATAAACTTGTACCAAAAGAATGTCATTGTTTTTATGTTTTATAAACAGCGTAGTATCAACCTTTCCTCTTTCAAAATTATTTTCTAAAAGAAATTTACTAAGTCTTTCATACCAAGCTCTTGGAGCTTGTTTCAAACTATATAAAGCTTTTCCCAATTTAAAAACATGGTTTGGAAATTTGTGATTTTCAAAACCGGGAGGTTGATCTACATAAATTTCTTCCTGAATATAGCCATTTAGAAAAGTGCTTTTGACATCCATTTGATAAAGCTTAAAATCCATACAACAAGCAAAAGCTAACAGTAATCTTATGGCTTCTAATCTAGCTACGGGAGCATACGTTTCTTCATAGTCTGTTCCCTCTTCTTGATTATATCCTTTAGCAACTAATCTAGCTTTGTTTCTAGTTATTATTCCATTTTCATCTAACTTATTTCTAAAAACCCATTTAGTACCTATTATTAGATGGTCATTAGGTCTTGGCACAAGTTCCCAAACTTCATTTCTTTCAAATTGATTCAATTCTTCTTGTATGGCCAACATCCAATGTTCATCAATAATAGCTTCATTGATATTTTTGGGTTCTATTTGTGATATAAAAGCAAAGTGATTGCATGCATTTCTAATAGCGTTTCGAGTACTTACACCTTTTGTTATTTCTCTTATAACATTGTCCAAGGGGTGATTCTTTAAGGTGATCCATTCCTTTTGTTGAGGTTCGCCGTTTTGTGTTGTATCTCCTTCATTTTTATTTCCTTCTTCGTCTTCCAAGTTCATTTCTTGGAAGGTACCTACAAGATCATGAATTTCTTTTCTCAGAGGATTTTGGTTAAGTTCATCAAATTTGACATGTATAGACTCTTCAATTGTACATGTTCGTTTGTTAAAGAGTCGATAAGCTTTACTAGTAGATGAATAACCTAAGAATATTGCTTCATCAGATTTTGCATCGAATTTGCCGAGATTATCCTTTCTATTATTTAAAACAAAGCATTTGCATCCAAATATATGAAAATAAGAAATATTTGGTTTTCTTCCTTTATAAAGCTCATAGGGGGTTTTCTTTAACATAGGTCTTATCAAACATCGGTTCATAACATGGCAAGCAGTATTTACCGCATCGGCCCAAAAATGTTTTGAAATGTTACTTTCATTTAACATAGTTCTTGCGAGCTCCGCTAAATATCGATTTTTCCTTTCAATTACTCCATTTTGTTGTGGAGTTCTTGGAGCCGAAAAATTATGATCAATGCCAAATTTTTCATAACTTTTCAAAAGATTGGTTTTCAAATTCTCCCCCATGATCAGTTCGAATAGATGCAATTTTCAAATTTTGTTCATTTTGGATGATCTTGGCAAGTTTCTTAAATGCATGATATGCTTCATGTTTATGAGTAAGAAACAATGTCCATGTATATCTAGAATAATCATCCACAATCACAAGACCATAATAGTTTCCACCAAAACTTTTAATTTTTGAAGGTCCAAACAAATCCATATATAAAAGTTGTAAAGGTCTAGTTGTTGAGACAATATTTTTTGCTTGAAAAGAAACTTTTACTTGTTTTCCCTTTTGACAAGCGTCACAAAATTTATTTTCGAATTTCAATTTTGGTAAACCAATTACTAAATCTTTCGAAACAAGTTTATTTAAATGGTCTATCTGAATGTGAGCAATTCTTCTATGTCATAGCCATGATTCATCCTCTTTAGTTATGAAGCATTGCACATCATTTGAAGCAGGACAATCAAGATTAATCATATAAATATTATCAACTCTTTGACCAACGAATTTTATTTCCTTGTTTAGCTTATTTTCAATTATGCAACCATTTAATTCAAAAACAATTTTATAGCCCTTATCACATAATTGACTAATGCTAAGCAAGTTATGTTCAAGTCCTTCAACATATAATACATCGTTTATAGAAGTGGAAGAGTTTTTACCAACATTTCCGATTCCTAGTATTCTTCCCTTCGTGTTATCCCCATAAGTAACGAATCCTTTATTTCGTGGAGTAAATGATATGAACTTACTTTTGTCTCTCGTCATGTGTTTTGAACACCCACTATCCAAATACCAATGGGTGCTATTTGCTTTAAAGCATACCTACAAAACATGTCAAGTTAGAGAACTTGGTACCCATTTTATGTTGGGTCCTTGTAGGTTAGTTTGAGGTAATGTTCCTTTAGGAACCCATACTTTTCTCACAACCTTTGGCCCTAGTTTTCTAACATTACAATTAGATGCATTATGTCCTTTAAAACCGCAATGATTATATTTCATAAAAGGTGATAAAGTTTTACTAGGTGGTATAAAGAAGTTCTTATAATTCTTTTGTTTCTTAACGGCATTGAAACCTAAACCCGTTTTATCAAACATACACCGTTGTTTACCAAGTAAAACATTTAAGTTGTCTCTACCATTTGTAAATTTTTCTAGAGTTCTATTTAAGTCCAAAACCTTAGTTTCTAGCATGTCACATTTCTTTACAAATTCACAAGATTTAGTCCTAGAGCATGCTTGAACATTTACTAACTCATTTTTCAAACATTCATTTTTTTACAAACTTCCATAAGATGCATCTCAAGAGTGTCAATGGTTTTTCTAGATAATTTATGCTTATTAGACACTTTCATAAATTTATCATACAATTCTTCAAGAGCATCAAGTAGTTCTTCCTTATCTAAGTCATGAAAGCTTACCTCATCTTCTTCATCTTGGTGATTGGCCATAAGACAGAGGTTCGCTTCTTCATTTTCCGAATCGTCCGAGCTACTTATCTCATTTTCATCCCATGCGATATATGCTCTTCTCCTTTCTTTTCTTTCTTTATTTTTCTTCTTTAGGTTTGGACAATCTATCTTGAAGTGTCCTTCCTTTCCACATTCAAAGCAAGTAGGTGAAGTAGAATTTTCTTTAGGATTAGATTTCTTACCTTGTGATTTGAAGTTCCTTTGGAAGCGTTTGCTCTTCATAAGCTTTCCAAAACGTTTCACGAATAGGGTTAACTCTTCATCCTCGTCAAGATCACTCTCGGATTCATCTTCAACAATTGAGGTGGCTTTGAGAGCTAGCCCTTTCTTCTTAGAGACTTTTTCTTCTTCCTCCGCTTGTTTCAAGTCTTTCAATTCTTGTTCTTGTTCTTGGAGTTTACCAAACAAAGTGGCAAGAGACATATCATTTATATTTGGAGATTGTTTGATGGCCGTAACAAGAGGTTGCCATTCCCTAGTAAGACTTTTTAGAACTTTGTGGATAAGTTCCTTGTTAGTATAAGATTTACCAAGTGTAATAAGATGATTAATAATCAAAGTAAATCTCTTTTGAAGTTCTAAAATAGATTCATTGGAATTCATTCTAAAACTTTCATATTGACTAGTTAAAGTACTAATCTTAGAGTCCTTAACATCGCTAGTTCCTTCATGAGTTACTTGAAGGGTATCCCACATATCCTTAGCAGATTTACATGTAACTACTCTAAAGAACTCATCGGGATCTAAGGCTAAAGTGATAAGATTTTTTGCTTTGTAATTATATTGTACTTTCTTCTCTTCCTCACTAGTCCAATCATCCATAGGTTTTTCAACTTGTTTATCATGAATAGTATGCATAGGTACAAAAGGACCATTTTCAATAGCATTCCATACTTTCAAGTCAATTGATTGCATAAAAATTTTCATCCTTGCTTTCCAAAAAGCGTAGCCCTCACCATTGAAAGCGGGAGGTCTATTTGTGGCACCACCCTCAGGAAAAAGGTTTAGAGAATTTGAGGCCATTTGTTCTCTTGAAGCTGTTAAGCTTGATCTACCAAGAGTCAAGCTCTGATACCACTTGTTAACCAAGTGGCCTCAATTACTCAAGAGGGGGGGGTGAATTAAGTATTAAAAATTTTACTTTGAATTCTTTTGAAATTGATTCTTTAGTTACTATGTCTATTGAAAATGATAAGCTTAATGGCAAGTGATAACAAATTATGCACAAGTCAAGATAATAAGTACAAAAAAAATCTAAGTAATAATCAAGATATAGAATCAAATTAACCACAAAGCAATTTATGAGATTTTTTAGAAAGATTAATAGAAGAATGTTACTTAAAGTCAAGTTCAACAATGTTAATCAAAATAGTTTGCAACTTAGTGTAACATGCACTTAGTCCAAGTTAATGAAACAATGAATCAAGCAAGCAACTTAAGTGCACAAATTAAATGAGTTTAGGGAAGAGAGATTTGCAAACCGATATATACGAGTTCCACCACGCCGGTGTACGTCTCGCCTCTAAGCAACCCACTTAGAGGATTTCCAATATTTGAGATTAGAGATACAACTTTGAGCAATCGCGACATCCTAGTGTCCCACACTCAAGAATCCAATCCTCACAAGTACAAGGGCACTCCACCCAATCTCTCAATCTCTCAATTACAAGGTTGAAACCCCAACCCAAAGATTTTAAGATGTTTGGTGTTTGAGCATACAAGGAAACTCTCCAATAGAGTGGATATACAAGTTAAAGCTTTCACAAAGTAATAACTCTCAAAGATAGGATATGTAAAATAAGTACACAATATAATTTCCCCATAAATTAACTCTCAAAAATAACTTCAAGAAATATGCTAATCAAAGAATAAAGAGAGCAAGAAGAAGAGGAAGAGAATGGAGGGGGAAGAAAGCAAATGGAAATGCTTCAAATGCTTTGGTACGAATTGCTTCTTCAAGTTCCTCTCTATTTATAGCCTCCAGTAGCATGTCATTGCAATTAAATGATTCCCTTCAATGCAATGCAAGTGGAGCAAGGGAGCGTCTGTCTTCAATTGTTTAATTCATAGTGCGATGCGTAATTTGCATAGTGCGTTCAGTGCTGTTTCCATTTAAATTGAATGAATCGGTGCATGAATGGATTCCCAGCGTGTATTTTGCCCCTGATACAGTGTGTGAATCGATTCCTTAAGGCTGTGAATCGATTCCTTCATGAAATAAACAACAATGAATCGATTCTTTATGCTTTGAATCGATTTCCTTTGTTTTTATAGCTAATGAATCGATTCCCTTGACTGCTGAATCGATTCCCAGGGCTTTTGAAGAGAGTGAATGGATTCCTTCAACTGTTGAATCGATTCCCAAGTTTTTCTATCAGCATGAATCGATTCTTTTAATGGGTGAATCGATTCCTATGTTGATTTTGCATCATGAATCAATTCCTAACACGTATGAATCGATTCCTTGCCTGTTTAAAACACATGAATCGATTCCTAGTAATGGGGAATCGATTCCCAACCCGTTTTTCTTAAAAATAATTGCGTTTTGGACCCTTTTTGATACTTAATTGCATACGTTTTGTTTCCTTTGATTCTTGGCACTTTTGTTGATCATTTTTCACTTGATTTAGTCCTTTATGAATGCCTTGACTCAAGTCTTTTTGTTGTTCATCAAAATTGATAGCTTGATCTTCATGAATTGATTCTTAATTAATCGTTTTGCACAACATCCTTAATATATCTTAATTTGTTGTATCATTATCAAAACCTACATCAACATATAAATATAGTCTGTACCTGACATTGATATTGACATGGATGACTGACTTGAGAATATGATTCATGATGTAGAGGTAGAAAGTTTTAAGAGTACTCATGTATACATGACTTTGTGTGAGGATTCTAAGAAGCCCTTGTATCCAAACTGCACTAATTTTATGAGGTTGTCAACAGTTTTATGATTGTTTAATTTAAGGGCGATAACTTGATGGATTGATAAAAGTTTCATTGAGTTACTTAAGTTGTTGAAAGAAATGCTCCCAATTTTCAGACCCCGATTCTCCAAGCCCGAATCATAAAATAGTCATCACAATTAAATTTGTAAAACATAAGTAAATTTTTCACATTTTAGAAGTTCGAACGTCCAATCATTAACCAAAGGCTCGAACGTCAAAAAATCAATGGCTAAGATTAAGAAATTTAAAAACTGGATCAGTAAAATGTTCGCCCCAAGGTGTATACAAGATAATTAAGTTTTAAGTGGAATAAAAATATGTATATCAGGCATATACCTAGTCCTGTATATGAAGATATGAGAAAAGGCCTAAAAAATGAAGAAAGAGATGAAGGGAAATACCATAAAAATGAAAGTGAGGATAGAAAAACAACAAGTACAATCCTGGGCAATTCGCTTAAGCGAAGCCACTCTTGCTTGAGCGAGTCCACAAGCATTCGCTTAGGTGAGTTCAAATTCGCCTGAGCAAGAAGCAACAAAGTATCAGACCCAACTATTTCGCTTAAGCGAGCCATATCCACTTAAGTGAAAAACATCCAATAACCACTCCACAATTAATTTGCTCGAGTGAGACACTCTTCGCTTAAGTGAAAAAGAGACAGAATCCATTTTGAAGGAATTCACTAGAGTAGAACCTAATCCGCTTGAGTGAAATTGAGGCAAAATCAATTCTTTAAGAAATCACTCGAGCGAGCCTATCTCGCTTGAGTGAAATCGGTCCAGAGACTATAACACTAATACAAGGCCTATCTCGCTTGAGCGAGAGTCCACTTGCTTGAGCGAGTTTAACAAAAATGTATATTTACATATGTAACTCACACAACATGATAGGCAAACACTTATTTCATACAAAATTGACCCAAAGCAATACTTGATATATATTTAAACACCTATTTAGGACTTGTTCCATCAAGCCACACACCAGAATTTGGACTCTAAATCAATCCATGCATAAATGACAATCTAAGGGCATTTCGGCCCAAACAAGCATACCAAATCCCAATCTATGCCTATTTGGCCACAACCAACATTACACCTAAGTTACAAATGAGAAACATAAGTTATAAGCAACCTCAATGCGAGGCATTAGTCATCAATTGGGAATATGGCCTACCTTCTTCCCAATGTGTAGACATTTCAACAACATAACATACATAACCATGCAACATTACCAACAAAGATCATATCCATTTAAAATCATCAACATCCTTCACATGGTGATACAAAATGATCACAAGTTCAGCCCCAATAATCCTAGTGTATCAACTACCATCCTAGGATTTCAAGCCATTAAATATTCAATGAACATCATACTGATAAAGCATTCAAGCTAAATCATGGCTATACAAAAGAATACCATTTACAACCATTTCCCCAAAATGGAATATACAAAAGGTTTTCACAAAACATGTCGGCCAAGGAAACCATACCATATCTTCCTTCACACCATACCTCATTTCATTGAAAACCTTTTGCTCCATAGCCATACCCTACAACACAAAGGCTAAAAAGATAGACAACATAGAGAGTGAGCATACTTTCTAAATGATGAAAATAAAACAAATAGTGATAATATAAATATGAATACAATTTAACACATTCTCCTATCAAAGGGGTTCAATTAACCAATAAGGCTACATAATCCATTACTTCTGTTGAACACACAGATTCATATAGAATAAGTCCATTAATCAAGGACATCACCAAGTAAGACCAATTCATTAATTCACAACATTATCATATTCATTACCAAAATCCAAAAGCAACATCAAGGGTTCACCACAACAACAATACATACTTGGTTAGTGACCACAATGAGGTCTATTTCTCAATTTACACTCTCAATAGGGTATCATTCTCTTGATCGTCCTTAACTCATATGCCATGTTCCTATGGCTAATACGAATGTCATACTGTATAATGCATATGCAATGGATCTAATTCAAAACATTTTCTCATAACCCATGCGCACATGGTTTTTCCAATAATTACAACCACAGATAGTTGCTTAAGTCTTTATCCCCCCGCAAGGGTGCTTTTCACAAGATCCTACAAGATCTGTATCACTTCCCTATATCAAGTGATCAAACCATTGAGGAACATTCAAATACAAGTCCCCCCACAAGGGTCCTCTTTCTGATAGTCCTACAAGACCTTTATAATTTCAATACACTTGTGATCGCAACCATATTCATTCAATTACATACTGGTTTCCCCCACGCAAGGGTACTCCCTTTCATAGTCCCGTAAGACCTTTATTGTTTTGATAATTCGTGTGATCGTAACCACATATAATATGATATGCCATGTATGCCATGAATGCAACAACGCACATGCTAGCCTTAGCTTCACAAAAATTCCTCACCCTCTCACTTAGGGGTATAATTTGCACTTAACATTATAGTTAGGGGCATATAGTAATATATAACATTCTCTAAGGCTTACCAGTCATAGTGTTCAAGATTATACTAGCCAAGGGTTCATATCAATGCCAATCCACTCATGGAAATTAAAGGGCATGTCAACAAATATATTCCAAATTCATATCCTCATCAAATGTGTCAATCCAATATATAATCATCAATATGAATCAATCTGAATTTATATCACACACAAGAAGTAGTATATCCATTCAAGAAAAAACATGCAAATATACATCAATATATATTATCAATATACAATTGATCATGCATTTAGAAAATATACTCCTCTCCTACCTTAAGAGAAGTACTCTTCCGGGTTAGATGGTCCCGTCTCACTAGAGTTATCAAACCCTACATTAAATAATCATAGGACAACATTAATGACTCATTCAACATCACTTTCAATTTTTACATACAACTAAGGCATATATATGAGTCTTGTTATATTGTAACTTGCCATGGGTTTCATTCTTTTATTTTCTTAGATTTCAGGAACTCCTTCCCTTAAACCAAAATTCATCATATTTAAAGGGGGCAACATAATAAGTTACCTACACATATCAATTTTTCACCCAACATCCTTAGTGGGTTTTCTCATTATTGGGTTTCAACCAATATTATTAACCATCTACCATTATTAATGGTTTTCACTCCTCATTAATAATTTCCAACCATCATCAATGGCTATTTCTCTTCATTAATAATATTTCCCCAACATCATTAAATGCATATTCCATTCACATTCTACACTTTCCCTAAAATCAAGGGTTAGAATTTTATCAAAAAACATAACAACCATCATAAATGCATATGATTTCCACTATTACATTAATGACCATCTCCATATACCATCACCATCCCTCATAAAGGTGACACTTAAGACACCCAACCTTAGTGTTTGCATATTTAATGGTCCCCATAACAACCCATATGCATTAACGCTTTCCCAACAACCACAACCCAACATCTACGGCATAAACTAAATAGAAGAGTAAGGACCTTACCTCAACCCAACAAGCACAATGGGTTTCCAAGAGAAGGGGAGAGGATCACGAAAATGCAAGAGGAGGGAGGAGAGCTTCAAGCCACCATCGTCTCCTTCAAGCTCAATGGAGAATTTTGAAAATAAAGGGGAGATGCCCAAAACCATCTTCTAGGTTTTTAGAGAATGGAAGAAGATGAAGATGAATAGGAGAAAATGAGAAGAGAAGACAACATGTGTATTTGCTAAGGGAAAGGAAAAGTGACGTGAATTCACAAGAGGGAAAAGAGAGTTTTGTTTTAAATTTTAATCCTTTACTTAAAATTTCTTTGTTTAATAACAAACAAGATCTCCATTTTGGCTCAATACTTTATCTAAAAATTATGTCAAATATATATTCAGATTCATAATAATATTCTTAACAACCTGACCAATGGCATCTCAATCGGAGATACTTGGTCCGACACCTATATTTCAACTGGATATTAATTTCAACACATTAAGCTTAGTAAATTATGAGTAATCATAATAAATCCCAATTAAATCATTTCTAAATTTTTGGGACATTAATTATTTCATATGTAATTGTTTGCTATTTATTTCTCTTAATTAGATATTTATATAAAATTTGGGATGTTACACCAACTGGTAACACTTTGCCAAATTGTAACTACGAGGCAAAGAAGGTTTTGTCTTCTATGGGTCTGGAGTATAGAAAGATTCATGCATGCCTGATAAGTAATAAATAAGCATTGATTTCATGGCTCATTTGAACTAAAAATTCTTAAGATTTGAAGCAAATTGATGAATGATAGAAGAAATCGAGCATGAATTCTTCAAGTAGTGATAGATACGTTATAAAAGAAAAATTGCCTCAAAACTCTTGAAAAGTTGCAGGAAATTTAAGAAGGAACCAAGGCCAAGCTTGAGCAAAGCAAACTTAAAAGAAAATGAGGTCAACCAGCACCATACACGCTTGAGCGTGACAAAGGGAGCCTTAAGTGTGGAACCATGAAGAACTTAAGAAGTATCAGGGCCTCCCATGCTTGAGCGTGAAAGGGAGCGTGGCATAAAGTGAAGCCCACACTTGAGTGTGATAGCATGCGTCTGAGCGTGAATTGATAAAGTTTGAGCTTGAGTCTTTTGCTTAAGCGTTCACAACTCAGAGAGCAACATTTACCTCCCACGCTTGAGCTTGCACAAGTTAGTAACAATTGATCTCTCCTATGTTTGAGTCTAACAATGGAAGCTTAACCGCAGGTCAAGCGCAAAGGAAATAGAAGCATCAGACTCCTCCTCCACTTGAGCGTGAAATAGGACGCTTAAGAGTGACACAAAGAAGAAGCTCACGCTCAAGCGTGACCAATGGCCCTTAAGCGTGGAATGATAGAAAAGTGAAGTTTGAAGCTCTACACAGTGGAGAAACGACCATTGACGCTTAAGCTTGATAACTAGACGCTTAAGCTTGTCCACCTCAAGCTTGAAGTAACGAGAAAGAATGGGTCATTCAATTAATTATTGCCCAATGGTGCGATTACAGCAAATCCTCTATGGGTCATTCAAATAATTAATTACCAATGGTGCGATTACAGCGCATTTACTTCTGCACATTTCTGACCACTGCTGTATGGGCCATCAACAAGTGGAGTGTCGCTTAAGCATATTTTGGATAAACTTGAGCGAGGATTTCATTATAAAAAGCAGAGCTCTCCGAAGAATCAAATCATCGAGCCATAAAGCCACTTAAGGCGGAAACATATTTTGTCTTAGATTTTCTTTTCTTTGTTACTTTGTTGTACCTTGAAGAAAGCTATGAGCAAAATGCAAATCATGAGCAGCTAAAATCTTCATTGGGATTAGTTGTAATCCATTCAAACTTCATGTAATACTGTTGTAGGTTTTATGTATGGTAACAAGATCTGATAGTTTTTGTATTTCATTCTGTATTTAATGCTTAAAAGTATTTAATCACTATTTTCTTATCTTTAGTTTTCTTAAGTGTATTGGGAAATAACTTTTGAAAGCAGAACTAAATCAAATACTTATTGGAGTAGCTACCAAGGATGGTATCTATCGCAATAAACGTCTAAACAATCAGGCATTAATGTTAGAATGGTTTCAAGTTGACTGAGGGATCAGCAGGTTGGAACCATTCTTATGAATTTTGTAGTTGAGAAATCGATACAAATAACTTTGATTGTGACATAAAAACTATCATTTCAAGTTACATGCATGCAAGTTTTATACAACTTATGAAAGGTAAGATAAGATGAAACCAATCCTAGTTTCCCCACCATTGATCTTTGTTAAACTTAATATTGTTTGTTCTTCAGAATTATTACTCTTAGTTGATCATTTCCATTATCATCCTTTACACCAACGTAAAATGAATCTGTTGTTGAATCAATTCATATGTTAAAATTTCTATACTAACACCTCCTCAGTGGAATGACAACCCTTTATACTACAACTCTAGTGTTTAAACTTGGCACTAATTTTCATTGAAACCATATTATACAAACTTGATTCTTTTCTTGAAAACTTCATTTCTTTGTATGATAAAAACCATTATCAATGCCTAAATGATTGTGTACTATATCGCAGGGAGTATGAATTGTTAAATCGTTGTCATAGGAATGAGGTGTCACGATACAAGAAGAAAGAGGTGGATTCTGATGTAGTCTTTACTAAAGGGTCTCCTGTGAAGGTGTTATGGTATTTGCCCATAGTTCCAGGACTAAAGCATATGCTTGACATTGCAGATGATGTAAAACTTATAAGATGGCATGTAGATGAAAGGGTTGTTGACAGTTTACTTGGGCACCTGGCAGATGAATTGAAATGGAAGAAACTAGATAACTTGTTTTTGTATTTTGCCAATGACCTAAGAAATGTTAGGCTTGCACTAGCCATAGATGAAATGAAACCATATGGTAACTTAAGCACAAACCATAGTTTGTGGCCTGTTTTGTTGTTTGTTTACAACCTGCCGCCATGGCTATGCATGAAGCTCAAATATGTTATATTATCAATGATGATTTCTTGTCCATGACAACCAAGAAACGATATTGATGTATACTTAGCTTCATTAGTTGAAGACCTCAAAATGTTATGGGACGATAGGGTTAATGTGTTTGATGGGTTTACAGGACAGTCATTCAAATTACGTGTCATGTTATTCTACACGATCAATGATTTTCCAGCATATGTTAACCTATCAGGGTATAGCAAAAAGGGTCATAAAGTGTGTCCTATATGTGAGGAGGAAACCTGTTCTGATCGACTACATCATGGAAGGAAAAATGTTTATCTTCGACATCGAAGGTTTCTTAAAGCTAATCATGTGTATTATAGGTTAAAGAAGTCCTTCAATGGTGCACAAGAGTTTGAAATGCCTCATCCACTATTAACTGGTCGTCAAGTATATGAAAAGGTGAAAGATGTCAACGTGGTTTTTGGTAAGTTTGAAAAGCAGTCCACTTTAAAAACAACTAGAAGAAAAGGTCAATATTTTTTTATCTACCATATTGGAAGAAGCTTAATGTAAGACATTGCCTTGATGTAATGCATGTGGAGAAAAATGTGTGCGATGGTTTAGTTGGAACCTTTCTAAACATACCCAGAAAAACTAAGGATGCCCTCAATTCATGTCTTGACTTAAAATTGATGGGTATACGTAAAAAGTTGCATCCACAATTAAAGGGAAAACAAACATATTTGCCCTCAGCATGTCATACCTTGTCTAAAAAAGAAAAGCAAAGTTTTTGTGAATCATTACGTAGTGTGAAAGTTCCATCTGGTTATAGTTTAAACATCAACACTTGTGTTTCCATAAAGGAACTAAAGTGAATTGGTTTGAATTCTCACAATTGTCATATATTGATACAACAGTTTCTACCCGTCGCCATTCATGACATTCTCCTTAAAAATGTGAGACATGTCATAACAAGGTTGTGTTTGTTTTTCAATACCATATGTTGCAAAGTAATCGCCCTTATGGAATTAGATTTGTTGGAGCATGAAGGATTTCTTATACTATGTCAATTGGAAATACATTTCCCACCTTCATTTTTTGACATTATGGTCCACTTAATTATTTATTTGGTGAGGGAGATTCGAGTGTGTGGTCCAGTGTTCTTGTGGTGGATGTATCCAATTAAGTGATACATGAAAATATTGAAAGGGTATATGAAGAAACAACACTGGCCTGAAGCACTGATTGTTGAAAGGTATATTGTAGAGGAAATAATTGAGTTTTGCACTGATTATTTGTCACACGCTGAAAGCACCGGTATTCTGAAGAGTACAGATTAGATGGGAAAAGTACGATTGGCAAAAGAATACAGAGCATGCCACATGATGAAGTACTTCAAGCATACTTGTATATTTTGAACAACACGAACGAGGTGCTACTATATTTAACCATTCACAAGGAACTAGTGAAAAATAACCCTAGAATGACTAAAAAGTGGGTGTTGAACAAACACAACAAGGCATTCATGTAGTGGTTCAAAATGACCATTGTCAAAGATACATCTGCTTCTTAGACATTACATCGACTAGCACAGGGTCCTAACTTTGATGTAGACCTATTGTGGATATGACATAGATAACTATTCATTCTATACGAGGACATAAGATGCCAAAAGTACATTGCAGAATAATGGAGTTATGATTGTGGCTTCTAGATGCATTTCTCAACTTCAAAGGACAACAATCCTGTCATGGCTGAGTTATGCTATTTGGGTATGATTATAGATATATGGGAGGTTGATTATGGTCTTTTCACGGCTCCTATGTTTAAATGCAAATGGGTTTACAATGGTGTCAAAACCGATGATCTTAGATTTTTATTGATGGACCTCAACAAGATAGGTCACAAGGAGGAGCCTTTCATCATGGTAACTCAAGTAAAGCAAGTTTTTTACATTACTGACCCATCTAAAAAAAGGTGGTCAGTTGTTATCCAAGGGAGACATGACATTAGAGATCCCAGTCTTGATGTCTTGGAAATGCTTTCTCTAACAACACGTATGCCGACATCCAATATGGAACGTGACATAGATGATGTACTTGCTAGTCGTCATGACCACCATGAAGGATTGTGAGAAAATATTCCAACTTCATAGTTCTGATTGAACATAGGGTATAGTTGTATATGATTCATTGTATTTAATGTTTACTGAAATTAACTAAACATGTAATTCATTGTCTTTAGTATTTTTGTCATACTCACTAATGTTTCTTTCTTGTTTGAACAAATACTTATGCCTGATCCACCTAGGAGGTCCAACCCACAGATTACAGATTCCCCTGCCAAGAGTAAAGGCGTTATACGAATAAGTAGTATTACTCTTATGCTTAGATTCCAATGTAACTTTAGGGTTTAGAGTATGTTTTATTTTAGTCATGTAAATATTATTCATTGTGATCCGTTCTTTACGGGGGGTGTAAAGTTATGATCCTGAAACAGCTCAATCTGATACAAAATAGTGTACATAAATGTTCAGATGTAGAGTGTCTTTGTATGTTGAGGCAGAGTCTGAACCATACTGGGGCGGAGTGTAACTCGCACTGCGGAGTGGTAGTCCGCCTGGAATTGCCTCTTATGCTTTGACACGGAGTGCAGTATACACTGGGCGGTGTCCCAGTCCGCCTGGAGGAGTCTTCTTAGCCTTGACCCGATTGGGGGTAGTACCTGCAATCGTTCTCCGACGCTCAAGTCAGTATATCAGAATACTTTAAGACTTAGAAAGACAATCAGAGAGAATTATGCAAGTAAGAGAGAGAGTAAGGTTCAGAAATGGGGAGAGAGAGCCCTTATACCTTTTCGAGAGAGGTTTATATACCTGTTACTGGTGCTGCATTATTGGTAGGACCCGCTCCTTGTCTTCAGGCATAATGCTGAAAAGGTAGTGGGTCCCTGTGCCGTTTACATGCACCATTATTGTAGTAGGTATCACAACTTGTCTGGAAAGCGTTAGTGCTTTAATATTTTATTGTTATTTCCCTTTATGCGTGACAGCGTGATTCCCATTATTAACCTCTCAAGACAGAGTCAATCTCGTGCCGGGGTTGTGAGTATGGGCTCGCTACGCAGTAGGGGAAATTCGGCATTCCGCTAATATTGAGCCTATGGCTTGGCGGAGTAACAACTTTGGCGAGGTTACATTCCTCGGCGGAGTAACATGCCTGGACGGAGTTACATTCCTTGGCGGGGTAACGTGCGTGGGCGGAGTTATGAGCCTTGGCGGCATTACTTGCCCTGGCGATGTGCACTCCGTATATTATTTGTAGTGTATTTGAAGAGTACTTCTCTTTATTCAAAATGCTGATCTGGCAAGGCATTAAAGCCATGCTCTTGGGGGCCGGTGTTAGGACCGGATCAGATGCCCCCTAGCTTGTTATAGTGACTGGCGGAGTCACTTTAATAAGCTACAACACTTAAGTTTAGCTTTTGTAGGCATGGGTTTAGGCGGTATTTGCTAGTCCAGGTTTTGTGGACAAGTGCTTTCGTGCATTTATTAGCTGTCATCACTTGACACGCCCGTCATTAATGCGTCTCGAAACCACGTTTTTTGTTCTTCAGTCTCCTATTGCCACGTATGCCCTCGTAACGGTTGCCATTCTAATGATGGGACATAAATACGCGTGATGGCAATTGAGAACCGTTTTCGAGGTTATTACCGTGGGCCTTGGATTTTGAAAACGTGGCCCATGAAATATCTGCCCTTAGATATATCTATTGGTTTCAGCAAAAAAGGAACCGTCAGTGGGGCAAATCCAACGGTTGTAAACGCATACTTCAATTTTAGAACCGTTGATGAGATTTATCTAACGGTTGCAAACACATCTTCGAGATTCCTGATGATTCGCTTATTTCCCCCCAAGCCATGCCTATAAATAGGTAAACTTTCAGAAGGGGAATGTTTTGCTTCATCTCTCACTTCGCATTTGTTTGCTGAAAGCGTTTTTGCTACTCTTTTGCGAGTTTATTGGTGTTTGGAGTTCTTCTATCTTTTCAGAAGCTTAAGGTACTTGCTTCTTCCTCTTCTTTGCTTCTTCATTTCCATTGGGTTAGCTTTGTTTTCCCTTATTGTGTGTTCGTAAAAAGGAAGATGAGAGGAAAGAGGGCAGAGTCACGTTCTAGGGTTTCTGTTCGTCCCATATTTTCTGACATTGAGAGTGGAGATGAGGCTTTTTATACTGGGAGGGACTCGACGTTTTATAGCAGCGTGGAGTACTTTAGTAATGTTATACATTCATTTGTGTCAGGAGGTGCTTCCCATACACAAGTGCTGACTATGGCAGAGTGTCGAAATGTTGTGTTGCATGGACTGGATTGGGAGAAGACACTCGAGAGTGACCCCTACTGTTGGGTTGAGGAAGATGTCAAGGATGCTTCCTCTCGACATGCGACAACAAGCGGAGGGGTAGTGGAGTTGCCTGTTCCGGTTTGGAAGGATGAGAAGTATGAGGATAGGTTCATCGTCCGTTCACCCAAGACGTATGAACGGGTTTGCCATCGTCCTCAGAATGAAAGTACCATATATATGTACGATATTCTGTTTACCCAGTTAGGGGTGCGCTTCCCATTGAATAAATTCCAGATGGGTGTGCTTAGGTTCTTGGATTGTGCCCCTTCTCAGCTGCATCCTAATGGTTGGGGAATAGTTCGCAGCTTTGAGGTGATGGCTGAACATTTGGGGTTTACGCCTACAGTGGCGTTGTTTTTCGCTTTCTGCCGCATTATGAGGAGAGTAAATATGAAAACCGGCGGCATGGGTTTTGTGACTCTCCGGGCGGAGCCAAAGATTTTAAACTTTAAGGCGTTTGCTGATTCCGCCAAGGAAGGCGGACTTCACTTCAGGATGAGTTTTGTGAAGGTATCCGTCAGGAAGGACAAACTTGTCTTTTGGCGGAATAAAGAGGGTGTTGATAGATTTCCAGTGGCCTGGACGCATGAGCACTTTCTTTTAACCAAACGAGCGTATGAAGTTGAAGAGGGTGCTCTATCGGCGGCGTCTGTGGAAGTACTCCGGACGTTGAAGGAGTACAACTCTGTCCACAAGCTGATCCTTTGTCGAAGGCTGCTTGGGCGGGATGCTCAGGGATACTTGAGTAATATTACTAACAATCGTAATGTTGATTGAGTATTGCTGCTATCTTGCATCTTCTAATCATATTCTCGTTTTGTTATTTCGCAAGAGAAATCGCTGAGTTCCCTGGGATGGAGCGCATCAAACGGATCCGAATGAGCCGCAGGGAAATTAACGCGGAGAACAATGTGCAGCCCAGGCGGAGTCTGACTGCTGCTCTCACAAAGACCCTTCCTTTCCCTACCTCCACCAACATAGTAAATTTTGAAGGTGGTGCAGGATCTTCAGCAGCTACTGTTGAAAGGCGTTCTAAAAAACGCCAAGAACCAGAAGCTGCTGCAGAAGAAGAAGAGGAAATAGACCTCCAGCCCTTGCAAAGAAGGAGGACCAAAAGCAAGAAGAGGGTTGAGGAAAGAGCATCAATTGATGCTGCTATTGATTTGGAGGAGACTCCGGAAGTACCTGTTGCGGGTACTTCTGCTGCTATGGGCGGAGTTGAAGGCATCCCCGAAGAAGATGTCGAGGGGAACAAGCGGAGGGATTCCAAGCCTCTTCTGACCAAGATACAGGGGACGAGGCAGGGAGAGTTCAAGTTTCCCCAGTCCGCCCGTCTGAGGATCCCGCCCTGAGCTTGACCACTCGAGGGACCGCAGTTTTCCCCATTGATGTGCCAGGGGAATCATCCAGGCGGTTTGTCTCTTTGCCCCAGGCGGGGTCTCGCTTGAATCCTTTTTTGTACTTTGCAAATACGGGATCCCGCCAGTCAGAGAGGCGTGATCCAGAATTCATTCTCCGCCCAAACATCGACTTTGAGGAAGTTGCAGATGCCACTGCTGCTGCAAGGTGGCATCTTGCTGAAATTGATGGTTTCCTTGCTTCCGTCCCTCGTATTGCGGAAGTGGCTGCTGAAGCCAACATGTTCCAAGAATCTTTTAATGATTCTATTGAGAAGATACGCAACTTGGAACATGATAATGAACAACTGTCGGAGGTGATCAAGGCGAAGGATAAACACCTTGACACCGCCGATGCCAACACCAAGAAGCTGGAGGAGGAGCTGGCTCGGGTGAGAGCTGACAAAGCTTTGCTGGAGAAGCAAGTCTCCGGCTTAAAAGAGCAAAACACAAAACTGGGTGAGGAGGTGAGTGGTCTGACCCAGGTGAGGGCTGACAATAATCTGCTGAAACAATAGATTTCAGACTTAATTCAGCAGAAACAAAAATTGGGCGAGGATGCAAGTGAGCTCCAGCAGAGGTTGATTTTCCTTGAACTTGATAAAGCCACTGCTGAAGATGCCTGGGTGGCGGAGTTAGACCAAGCAGCTACTGCGTACACTAACCTTGAAAAACAGGTTGAAGTGTTGCAAGCTGAAAAAGCTACCTCTGATGCCGCCAATGAAAAGCTTGACAAGGAGTTACAATCCACGCTGGATGCGGCTGAGGCAGCGATTGATGATGCTTTCAGCATGGCTGTTCGTCAACTCCGTTATCGCAATCCAGGCGTCGCTCTGTCCACCACAGGCATTCATCCTTACTATGAATTCATCAATGGAGAATTGATGGTGCCTGTTCAAGGGGGTCATGCTCCTGTGCCCAGTGTTGAATATATCTTGGCGAACTTGCCTCCCTCTCAGTTTAAGCAAACCTGGTGAAGGTCAGGCCACCTCTGCCCAACAAGAAGGGATGCCGTCCAACCCTTAAAGACCAGCTCCTGAAACCCTTCGCAAGCTTTTATTTTTTGAATTTTGTTAATATTGCCTTGTTCCAGGATAGGCTCTGGACTTTTATCAATCCTTGACAATATTAATGAAGCATATTTTCTGCAAATGTATACTTGTTCATAGAAGTAGTGTTTAAGTCCGTCGTATTTATGCCTTGTAAAATGATATTGAGAAGGCGGAATATTCATCTGAGGACTTAATGAAATATGACTAAGTATAACGAGGCGGGGTAGTCCCTTTGAAATTTTGGTGAAGTAACTTCAGTAGGGAGGCGGGATAGCCTCTTAGGAATTTTAACTGAAGTAAATTCAATAATGAGGCGTAATGGCCTCTTGAGAATTTTAGTGGGGTTGAATTCCGTAAGGAGGCGGAGTAGCCTCTTAGGAATTTAAAAGGAGTTGGATTCCGTAAGAAGGCGGAGTAGCCTCCTAGGAATTTCCAAGGAATTGGATTCCGTAAGAAGGCGGAGTAGCCTCCTAGGAATTTCCAAGGAATTGGATTCCGTAAGAAGGCGGAGTGGCCTCTTAGGAATTCCAATGAGTTGTATTCCGTAAGAGGGCGGAGTAGCCTCTTAGGAATTTCCATAAGGTTGGATTCCGTAAGAAGGCGGAGTGGCCTCTTAGGAATTTTGATGAAACAGATTCCGTAAGAAGGCGGAGTGTCCTCTTAGGAATTTCCATGAAGTAGATTCCGTAAGAAGGCAGACTAGCCTCTTAAAAATTTCAATGGAGTTGGATTCCGTAAGAAGGCGGAGTAACCTCTTAGGAATCTCCAAGAAATAGATTCCGTAAGGAGGCGGTATGGCCTCTTAGGAATTTTGATGAAACAGATTCCGTAAGAAGGCGGAGTGGCCTCTTAGGAATTTTGATGAAACAGATTCCGTAAGAAGGCGGAGTGGCCTCTTAGGAATTTCAATGAGTTGTATTCCGTAAGAGGGCGGAGTAGCCTCTTAGGAATTTCCATAAGGTTGGATTTGAATTCCGTAAGAAGACGGAGTAGCCTCTTAGGAATCTCCAAGGAGTTGGATTCCGTAAGAGGGCGGAGTAGCCTCTTAGGAATTTCAATGAAGCACAATTTCACAAGTGTTGAACTTACTTGAACTTGTTGGGTAATGCTTGAGTTGGTTGCTCATGTACTCCGTAAAACATTGGCAGTTAGGCGGAGTCAAGCTTTGGATGGAATGTTCATCCTTTTGAACTTGGACCGGAGTGTAACTCCTGATCAAATGAAAATTGTTGAATCCAGGATTGCTATGGTGCAGCATATAGCTGTGACACCGATTCATCCTGCAAGAAATTGGTTAAACCTTTGAGGCGGTATGGTGCAGCATATAGCTGTGACACCAATTCATCCTGCAAGAATTTGGTTGGATTTTGTGGTTAGCGTGGTGCAGCATATAGCTGTGACACCAGCTCTTCCCACAAGAAGCCTGCAGGACCTTGGGGGCGAATTAGTGCAGCATATAGCTGTGACACTAATTCTTTCCATAGGCGACCTGTAGGACCTTAGGGTCGGTATGGTGCAGCATATAGCTGAGACACCAATCCTTTCCCCCCAAGGAGTTTTCTGTACCTTAGGGTCGGTATGGTGCAGCATATAGCTGAGACACCAATCCTTTCCCCCCAAGGAGTTTTCTGTACCTTAGGGTCGGTATGGTGCAGCATATAGCTGAGACACCAATCCTTTCCCCCCAAGGAGTTTTCTGGACCTTAGGGTCAGTATGGTGCAGCATATAGCTGAGACACCAATTCCCCAAGGAGTTTTTGTTGACTCCGTTTGCGAAGCGTTATTGCATGTTGGAGCCGTTATCTTATCTGCATGGGAATAAATTCTGCCATGGATAATCAATTCAAAGTTAGAGTAAAGATCGAATGCAGGAAAGCATTTAATAATCCGTTCAGCGTGATCAATATTGAGGTCGGATTGAGTCTTCAAAGACTTCCATCATAAGGATGATGATGGGAACTGTTCGTACCAGGAGTTTTATCATCGAATCACTTCATAAGTGATTGAGATCATCCGTCTTGGGGATGTGTACGATACCAGGAACTACATCGTCAGGTCACATATTAGGTGATTGAGATCATCCGTCCTTTGGGTGTGTATGGCGCCAGGAGTTACATCGTCAGATCACAGCATGGGTGATTGAGATCATCCGTCCTGGGCAGGTACACCACGTTAGGAGTTACATCGTCATATCACATAATGGGTGACTGAGGTTATCAGTTCTGGAAAAGTACACATCGTCAAGAGTTACATCATCAGATCACAGATTAAGTGATTTAGATAATCCGTCCTGGAGACATTTTTCAATCATAGGAGTACGGATTGTGTCTTCAAAGACTTCCTACAACCCATGTAGTCTTCGAATGGGGTGATTCACTCAGTTGTACCTTCGAAGAGGTTCATCGCTAACAACGGATACATTGTTAGGATCATCCGTCCTGAAAGTATCTTATCACAACAGTGTTGTGCATCAAATAAAATCATGAAGACAATGGGTGAATCCGTTAGAGTATTTCATTAATTATGAATTACGAAAGAGAGAAAGAGAGATAAGTCAAGGTTATGACTCATTAGACCTTCTTAGTAAAAACCTGATCTGGATCTGCTCTTATCACTCTGTTGTAACGTTGGGGATTTCTTTCTTGCTGCTGTTGCTTCCAAGCGCATTTCAATGCTCACATACTTGGATGCTTTCCTCTTGAATTCTTCGAAATTCACTGGCGGATTCTTTGCCAATGTCATGGCAAAAGCAGAGCTTGGTTGCAAAGCTTCTATTGCTATGTGCAATTGAAGTGCTTCTGCCGAGTTTGGAACAGCAGCTGCTTCCTTATGAAATCTCTTCAAGGAGTTCTTGAGTTTCATGCTCCCCCTGCCTAATCTGAGCCAAGGTATGAGATGTTTTGGGAGTATCATTGGAGATGACAAGGTGGTCAACAGACGCTGTTGCCATTCCTTCCCATGAGTTAATGGAACCTGATGGTCCATGGAACCTGATGGTCGCTTGCTGAACCAGCTAAGGGCATTATCAACAAGAATCCAAGGGAACATCCTGCACATGACATCTTCATCTGCCCCCAGGTTCATGGCTTCCCTTCAACTGTGGGATATTTGAACGCTGGGGGGTAGAGGATTTTTCTCCCTCGGTTGTGTGATGTGATCCCTTGATTAGAGACATGGCTCTCTCCTCCATGCTCTTTCTTTCGCGTTTTAATTCCATCGGTTCCTCCCTCAGCTTTCTTACCATCTCATCCTTTAGATTTGGTGCTGAAACCTGCACCATTCTTCTTGAACTTTCCACAGGCGACTCGAGAGCCAAGTGCCTGTTCACTGGTTGTTTCTGGGCAGTGATATCTTCTACGTGCCCATCTGGTTGGTTTCTCCCATTGCCTTTCACAATAAGAGACTCAACTTCTTAAACGAGAGGTGGGAATAACTTTAACGTGTCCCACTGGGCGTGCCAATGATCCGTTCTTTACGGGGGGTGTAAAGTTATGATCCTGAAACAGCTCAATCTGATACAAAATAGTGTACATAAATGTTCAGATGTAGAGTGTCTTTGTATGTTGAGGCAGAGTCTGAACCATACTGGGACGGAGTGTAACTCGCACTGCGGAGTGGTAGTCCGCCTGGAATTGCCTCTTATGCTTTGACACGGAGTGCAGTATACACTGGGCGGTGTCCCAGTCCGCCTGGAGGAGTCTTCTTAGCCTTGACCCGATTGGGGGTAGTACCTGCAATCGTTCTCCGACGCTCAAGTCAGTATATCAGAATACTTTAAGACTTAGAAAGACAATCAGAGAGAATTATGCAAGTAAGAGAGAGAGTAAGGTTCAGAAATGGGGAGAGAGAGCCCTTATACCTTTTCGAGAGAGGTTTATATACCTGTTACTGGTGCTGCATTATTGGTAGGACCCGCTCCTTGTCTTCAGGCATAATGCTGAAAAGGTAGTGGGTCCCTGCGCCGTTTACATGCACCATTATTGTAGTAGGTATCACAACTTGTCTGGAAAGCGTTAGTGCTTTAATATTTTATTGTTATTTCCCTTTATGCGTGACAGCGTGATTCCCATTATTAACCTCTCAAGACAGAGTCAATCTCGTGTCGGGGTTGTGAGTATGGGCTCGCTACGCAGTAGGGGAAATTCGGCATTCCGCTAATATTGAGCCTATGGCTTGGCGGAGTAACAACTTTGGCGAGGTTACATTCCTCGGCGGAGTAACATGCCTGGACGGAGTTACATTCCTTGGCGGGGTAACGTGCGTGGGCGGAGTTATGAGCCTTAGCGGCATTACTTGCCCTGGCGGTGTGCACTCCGTATATTATTTGTAGTGTATTTGAAGAGTACTTCTCTTTATTCAAAATGCTGATCTGGCAAGGCATTAAAGCCATGCTCTTGGGGGCCGGTGTTAGGACCGGATCACATTGTATATAGATTTAGTTTCTTCATCATGTAAAAATCACGTGTTTTCATTAATTTGTGCAATGAATATACTTTGCTAAGTTATGGTAATCTATTGTGCTGTTTATGTAACATTGCAGGTTTGGGAAATGAACAAAACCAAACCTACTAAAAAAACCCTGTATTTCAACTCCGTTATGTAACAACTGTGTTTAAATTTCCCTTTCAAACATAAACAAGGTTTTGAATAACCATGGTTAAACTAGACTTTTAAACACAGTTGAAAACCGTGGTTAAAAATCCTTATCTATTACCATGACTGGAACAAACACAATTTTAGAACCGCGTTTAAAAGTCTGGTTTAACCGTGTTTATATCCCCTTTTTACACTAGTGAGTATATATTTCGCTAATCATTTAAAAGCAATTTTTAAAAATTGGATCGGTTATTAACTTAATAAGAATATCGAATCAAGTAAATTAGAGGTTCAACCGTGAATGAACAGGTAATAAAACAAATGGATCAATCACCTAATTAATTAACGATTCAATTTGTTCAATCGGATTGATGTGTTAAGTTTTAAGAATCATGTATTTAAACCACCCTGTGTTAAATTCTTAAAAATGAGTTTTTTTAAAAAGAAACTTGATATTATTTTCACTTGTTTTTAACATTGACTAAGTTAAAATTTAGGTTTAATTAAGTTTTTCATCCCTGTAAAAATTTCATTTTTTGGTTTTAGTCTCTAACAAAAACACATTGCTAGTATTAAGTCCCTAATGGAAACTAATCCATGCAGTTAGTCCACTTCTCTTAAATGATAATGTAGCTAATGATAGTTTATGTTAGCAATATTATATGTCCAAGTTAATTGTCACATCAGTTCTTTTTGTTGTTCTGATTGTAAACCAAAGTAGAATATGAACCAAAGTAGAATTCAGATTATGAACCAAAGTAGAATTTAGAACTCATCAACAGTTCATTAACACACAGAGAGAACACAAAGGAGAGGACGACAGAGTGAGAGAGAGCCAAACCTGTGAGCCACCAGAGATGAGAGCCAAGACACGGGAGAGGGGGTTTGAGACATAAAAGACTCATTTCCTCAGTCACAAAGACGAGAGACGAAGGCCATAGAGAGAGTGGGATGGTCGTCAAGGCAGGGACACAAAGAGAGGGTTGGAGGATTTGGACACTAGGGCAAATGATTTGGGAGAATAAGGGCTCGAATTAGATTAAAAGAATAAGTAACCGTAACAAACCCATCACTAACCTCATCACAAAAAATACATTAGACACATGGCAAAAGTCTATTCGTTACTCATCTACATGGCTTAAATTCAACGACGGCTACACAACTCGTCGTTGACTGTGCTACCAAATAGCGATGGCGAGATTCATCGCTGTAAGTTCCCTGCCCTTTTAGTCATAGACACAATAGGAGCTATTGTTGGTGGAACAACAAACTGTAATGATGGAATGCCTAAACCTTTCGCGATGAACAAGCGTCCGTTACTAGAAACAAAAAATTGGTGGGAAAACCAAAATCTTGGAGGGAAACCACAAAACTGTAACGACGACATCCTTCCATCACTATAGTCATTTAGGGTTTAGGGTTTTCCTTCTGCATCGCTAATGTGGTCACTAAATAGCAACAACAACCTGTGGTTGCTACATTGAATAGAAAGCAAAAAATATTGGAAAGACGGGGAAAACTTAGCGATGGCAGGTTCCCTCGCTAAGTTGGGCGCCAACAAAAAGATTTAGAGGGAAAGCAAAAAAATTTGAGGGAGGTGAATATTACGACCGTTTTAGCAACAGAGTACTTTTAGCGATGGCGTTGGTGACAACATGCTGCAAACATTAACGACGATATCTGACATACCACAGACATTCGTGGTTGTAGCGTAAGATAAAAAATATCATCTCCACAGGGACCGTGTTCTCAAGTACCCAGAATAATGATCCTATTTATCTAAATAGACAAGAATAAAGATTTTATGAAAATAAAATAAAAACAAAGGAAAAAGTGCAAATCAAGAGATCTCCAAAAATGAATTCAATTAAAAGACATCTTAAGATTTTCAGGGATAGAATTGCTTTGTAAAGGTGTATAAATATTTTACCTTATCTTTTACTCTCAAGACCCCCTAAAGTTTTAACTCCCTCTTTTCAGAGTCCCGTTAGGTTACTTAGTCATCAAATAAATTATTGTTTAATTCAAAAACCAAGTTATAAAAATAGTGGAAGTCTTGAATTAGCACAACAATCAAAATGGTTCACCGTTCGGTCACATTCCTATTTTCAATTATTTTGAAAACTCTAATCCTCAGAAGATTGAATAAAGTTCCTAGTATGGCCATCCTAAATTCAATCTTAGGTTCTATTCTTGAAGTAAATTAATTTGGTTCACCATTAAGTCACATCCCCAGAATCAATTAAAGATAACTCATAGTTGTGTTTAGGCCAATGAGTAAATCATGCAATCAAGAATTCAAAGGCAAATAAAGATTTCATTAATAAACAATAAAGATTTCACCAATTACATTACAAGTCACACCCTAAATCCCAAGAATAAGGATTCTAACCACTCGTGGTAAACAAAGAATCATAAAGTTTCATCAAATCCATACAACTCATAAAACAAGGATTTCAAAGAGTTAAACTAAAGGTATACTAAGGATCTAAGACAAACCACAAGACATGCATAGTCTTACAATCCTTCATTCCCTCAGCATTCTTCTCCTAGAAAAACCGTGAAAAGAATCCTCCTGGGCCGCCCTTTATGCCTATACAAGTGCCTCTAACTCCTAGAGAGTGAGCCCTCTAAAACAGAGCCCCCTACTCCTATTTATACAGGAAAAAAATGATCTTTGGGGCATCAGTACCAAACTACGGCCTTGGTGGCCACCACTACCAGGTCTTGGTTTTCTCTAGACTTGAGTTTATGAATTTTGGGCCTGTTCCTCTCTGGCCCTAGTCCTTACCAAGGCCAAGCCATGGAGTGCTCTATTTTTAGGCCTTCTTTCCTTTGTTTCTTGATTATTTTGGAATGCATTTGTTTGGTTATGCATTGATTTCCATATATGATCCAAAAAATTCCAAAAAGGTCTTTAAACCTGTAATTTTTGTAAAACTAGCAAACCAAGTAGCACAAGTGGGAAATGAGCAAATATAAAAAGGATTTAGGGTGATTTTGTAACATCCCAATTTTAAAGCTAAATGTCGAATGAAAAATAAACCATTAAGATTTGATTCAAACATAAAAAGTTAATTGTTAATTATAATCAGATTAGCTTAAGGAATAATGACAAGTTAATTAAAGCTGAGTTGGTGAAAGATGGCTATTTATGATTGGCGAGTTACGTGAGTGGGCTGCGACTCACGTTTTCCCATCCTACTTCCTTTCCTTCGCATGCATATATATGCCATGTACCACCGTGAATACTCATCCTTCTCCCACTACTTCATTCCCCCTTTTTCTTCTTCGCCTCTATTCTCTTTTCTGTTCTTGCCCTTCGCTTCCGGAGATCACGACGGTGGTGCGGGAGGAAGGTCAGAGCCCCTCCAACTGGTGAAGGACGATCATTGAGGCAGAGGAAGAACAACGCTCCATTCCCGAACCGAGTGCAGAGTACGACGGAGCGAAGGAAGACCGAACGAAACAGAAGAAGGACGTCAGACCCAACGTCGAGGGCAGAAAAGCTTCTTGAGTTCCTTCTGTAGGTAGGGGGCACTTGTATGTCAAATGCATGGTCTACGAACGGTACCGGATGAATGTACTGCTTTAAGTGTGTGTGTGTATGTGTTTATAACGACTGGATTTTATGAATGATTGAGGATTCTGGATTCTGTGTGTATTACAGTGGTTTGCCAGATGCTATTATTTGATTGTCCGATTATTGTACATATTGGTGTGACTAATAAAACAAATATAAAGGCTGTGTTGAATCTGTTCTTACTTAATGGTTGCGAAGGAGGTATCGGTTGTGTGATGATGCTTGCTAGTAAACGCATTAGCTGCATGAGTAAGAATGGGGTGACCCGTGGAAGGTCAAAAGCCCGAGGGGATGACTTTCAGCTATAGACCTTGGCTAGATCCTGAAGGGGCTCGTGGTAGCCGTAGGAGCTAGAGAGGAGTCTCGAGACGCCAATGGGAGGCCGGTACCACGCGGGAAGAGCTGAAGGACGAGGGGCCAGTAAGGGGGGAACTGTAACTGGAAGTCATCACTCGAGTCGGATCCGCAGGCATGCATGTAGATATGAGGTTGACTAGGGTAGTACGCATAGTATGTGTTGGGTGTTATGAATGATTTCCGAGTGTGTGGATGCATGTGTATGTATGTGTGAAGATGAACTAGACGTAGTATGTATGTTATAGATGTTACTCTGACTGGCATGGCCTTAGTTAACCTGAAAACGATTTAATGAAGGTAAGTGTGCGTGCTGACACTGATACCGAGTCCTTGATTGTCATTTTACATGTAAAAAGCTCACCCCTGCAGTGGCTACATTTTCAGTGAACATCTCTCGGAATGAAGCTTGAAGGAGGAGCTGAGTGCAGAACAAAACAGCCGAGTGCTTCTGAATATATGTGTATATGTATATACTGTGTGTAAGGTCCTGTTAAGCCTTGGCCGGCTCATATTTTGGTTTTAGCTTTTACGTTAGAACTTGAACACCCTCGGGTGACAGAAGACATGATGAAACTCTTGTAATTATTTAAATGTTTCCCTCTATATATATATCGTGTGTTCTTCTATACTGTAGGTGACGCCCGAGCGGTAAATATGGATGTGTGAGTATACCTTACGAGCGTAGGAGGTTAGTGTGTCTATGGGCAGTAGCGGAGCTGAGTGGTTGCTGGGGAAAGGGAAGATAATAATTTATTCCAGGTGTTGAGAGGCTGAAATGGCTGAATGGTTCCGAGTGAGTTAGTTACTACTCCCCGAGTGAATATGAGTCTGAGTATTCCCGAGTAAAAGTAGGTATAAGAGTCGAGCGAGATTCATTTGTATGAGTTCCTTCTGAGAGAAGAACACTTAGACGAACTCTTAAGGGAGTTCCCTTTGAGACATTCTGGCAAGTAACTCAGTGGAAAGATTCCCGAGCGCATAGGCTTAACGGATTCCGAGTGAAAACATGTATAAGTTCCGAGGGGGAAATATTCCAAGTGAGAGTTTATGGAATCCGAGTGAAATAACCCTCCTTACTGGGCGAATCAGGTGTGTACCTTGGTGGATAAATATAAAAGGCTATGTTATAGGATGTAGGTATGATGGGGTCGTTTCCCGAGTGTTGGAACCCTTATACCGAGTGGCCTTAGGAATGGATCCCGAGTGGACTTAGTCGTTTACCAAGTGTTTGGATGTCTCGATGCCGAGTGGTGGTTTTGCCGAGTGAGGCTTCTCGCTTCAGCGAATAGAGGACTCGCTCCAGCGAATGTGTATTGCTGGAAGGTGTTTGTCGTGGTACCGCCCAAGCGATTGTGTGCTCGTCCGAGCGAGTTGGGCGTCTCGCCCAGGCGGATTGTGTCTCGCTTGAGTGAGTGTATGCTGTATGGTGGTTCGCTCAGGCGCTGTCGGTGCTTCCGTGTGAATGGTTTTAATTCCCTTGCCTCCTTTTCTTTTTCTTCTTGGTCTTGGGGCCAGCTCTCTTATCTTCATATAAGGGAGTGTTTTTTTTTATTATGGATCCAGGTTATTTTCTAATTAATTCGAGAAAAATTTTTCCCCCTAAAAATTAGGATGTTTCAGATTTCATACAATTTATCCTAAAAAGCCTAAGAAATGCAACCTAAAATGATGTGTTTTGAATACACATCAGTATTCTGGTTGGTCGCTGATGTGGTAGTTAATTTCTTTTTAAAGGTCCCTTTTAACATAGTGGTCCCTAATACGCTCGTTAACTAGCGACGACTAGTTTCGATTGTTGATTTCTTGTAGTTGTCAAGAGTTTTTTTAGTAATGATTCAAACTTGAAACCACATGACAATTTTTTTTATGCTTTTAAAATCATATAATGATGTATACATTAGCCATCTGTGTTACCTAATACTTTAAGTGTTTTGATGGATCCTTGACATATCTTTTCTTTGATCTTGATGAGAATATGGTTGAACGAGTTTTTCCATTTTACAACCACTACTACAATTGCATTCTAAATTTAGTAGTAGATGTATAATACTAGGATTTGGAAAACAAATACATCAAATTGCATAAAATTGGAGGTGATTCATATCGTACAAAATTACAATCTTGAGTGTAACTATTTTGTCCCTATTCGTGTGTAGTTGTTTTGTCTCTGGAGGCCTCTGTTTGCATTTTAGAAATTAAGATTCCTGCTACTCCCATTATTTTTTGCAATAAAATATATTATATTATTATGAAACCGGGTTGGACAAACTAGTTAAACGGAAAATTGATCATATAACTAATGTAAGTCTCGAATAGTCAAATTCTCCCACAGTGGTTATTTACAGGTGTGGATTATTTTATTTTTCTGGCATCTTTCATGGCTCTCACAGTCTAATCTAGGTTAGTTTATAGGTTAGGTTAAGTGAAGTAAACTTACATGCCAAAAAATTTGATTGAGCACCATAGACTAGACATATAGTTAGTTATCTAAATTTTCTTAAGGATGGGTAAAAATGTTGATGATTGTTAAGTATTTATCAAAGTTTGAAATCAGAGTCCTAACTCCCAAGGTCACAAAAAGTGTCTCTAATTGATGTGGACTTTTACTCAAAACTAGTTTAGGAATGGTTTTTTATGCATTAAGTGATAGGCTTAATTAGCCACCATAATTTAAGATCACTATTTTTTTGGAACCATTGAAACTTTAAGCATTTGCATTTATGTAAATAAGTAACTGTTGGAGAAAATTGCTAAAGTACTTTAATAATAAAAAACTTATTTAATCAAGTTACTAGCTCTGTGAAGAACCAAACATATATGTTTTATTCCATGTATCTACTTATACTGTTCACATCTTACGGTGAATCAATATATTAATTAGAATTGATTCTTAATGTCTCACAGATGTGGTGACTTATTTATATTTAATTTCCCACAAGACATAGTATTTAATTGCCTAATATAAGGAATGTTTTATGGTCATATATTTAGTTACCTCTAGACTGATAGACCTAATTATATCATGTAGTCTGTTAAGACTTGTCTAAAAGTATTGACATTATCAAATATTATAGTATTTTTTATGGAATCATTCATTTTTCATTGCTTATAGATGACATGCTACAAGAACGAGTTTCTTTATTATCACTTGCTACAAATGAGTTGTGGATTTGGTCCTAGTTATCACTTGCTTTATAATATGCTCATTCCTATTGAATTAAATGCCTCGTGTACTGCTCAGAGTCATAATCAGTTACTCAATTTTTTAAAGTGCATGATGTCTTATTTGTTATGATTAGATACTTTCCCTAGTGAAACCAGGGTATATCAACCGTACATATCTTGCTTCTAATTGGTTGAGGTAACATGCTCCAATAGGGCGTAACCTATATATATATTGGTGTTTGTGTGAAACTTGTGTTATTCGTGTGCAATTGGAATTCTAGTTTTCTTATTTTATGTTGTCTCTGGGTGCATTTCTACGTACAATGTTTCAACCCGCACGTACCTCTATGTACTCAGGGACCAATGCAAAATGCTGCTGAAATTCTGATTAAACATCAACACACAAAGTTAACACAAACATGTAGATGGGTTACATATGGTTACATTTTTCATTCTGAATGGGATAGGGCCCCACCTACTTACAACATCAAAGAGATAGAGAGTGATTCACAAACGATAGTTAGGTCTTGTTTAATTAAAGTAACCAATCCTATTATCGTTAGATATCGTGAATGGAGGTTCTGGCACATCGACAATGGATGTACAACCGGCTAGATCGTAATCGGCGAGTCACTTAAGAGTTTTTGATAGGGTTGTATGAGTTCATTCCATTTGCTACAAATAACACCCCTGAGTTTAAAGTGACCCAAAAGATCCATTGTCCTTGCTCTAAGTGCGGATGCATGAATTTTAAATACACGAATGACGTGATGTACCACTTAAACGAGAAGGGGTTCATGAAAGGATATTATTGGTGGTACAATCATGGTGAGCGGTTACCACCTAGGCCACCAAGCATACCTGCGTAATCGTCTTATTATCAAGTAGGAGGCAACAGGGTTAACTACAACAACATAGACCAGATAGTGATGGATCATGTTGGACCTTTCAACGATCGTGTTCTATAACATGATGACAAACCTAGGGATCAGACTGAGGTTGTTAAGAGATTTTATGATTTGTTGGTGGCAACCTGTGAACACCTCTTTTGGTCCGGTCAGGATGACTCTGATTGAAGCATTTCCGAGTGAAAATGTCTATTTCCGAGTGAAAAATGGCTGTTACCGAGTGAGATATCCGAGTCAGCCGTTACCGAGTGACATTCCGAGTGGGATGTCTCCGATTGACAGTTTCCAAGTGGACTGCTTCCGAGAGGGTTACTTCCGAACAGAGTAAAGATTTCCTTATGTCCGAATGATCATTTTCGAGTGAGATGTCTGCGAGTAGAGCATTTCTGAATGAGGGAAATACCTCTCAGGCGAAGATATACGCGAGTGTTGAATTCCCGACTGAAGTACCTCCAAGTGGAGACTCTGACTTTGAATGAATTCTTTTTCTGGGTAGAGATATTTCTGAGCAAATCACCATGGGTAGACTCTCTCAATGTTTCAAACTAAGCCCGAGTGAGATTCCAAGGAAAGCATATCCGAGTGAATAATCTCTGACGGAAGCTGTTCTGAGTTAGAACAAAACTGACTCCGAATGAACACATCCAAGTGAATAGGGTCAGTTCTGAGTGAATGCATCCATAGGGTCGGTTCCGAGTGAATGCATCCAAATGATGGATGACAAGTGAAACCATCCCAATTGGAAAATAAGACCAACTCCGAGTGAATGCATCCGAACTGTTGATTGACGAGTGAAACCATTCCTAAGGACGATTCCCGAGTGAAAACAACTGAATAGAATGATTGATGACCGAAGCCAATTCCGAGTGAGAAGCCAGTCGGGTTTCTGAATGAATGTGTCTGGGTGGAGTGGAGAAAGAGTCGACTGAATGACTCCCACAGGTCTTTCCGAATGGTTCGTTTCCAGAAGCCGGGTGAGACATTTTAGGAGGTACCGATTGAAACCATTCCGAGACCGACTCCCAAGTGATTTGATTCTGAGCAGAATATTTCTGAAGTTCCGATTGAATCAATTAAAAAAGGACTTCCAGAAGCTCCTGACTGAATCAAATAGAGAGACCGAATGGATGCTTCAAACAGAAGCATTGCCGAGCAAAACCCTCTAATTGAAGTAATTCCGATTGAATACTTCAAACCGTGACGCTACTAAGCAAACCCGAGCAAGGTTTCTCTGAGTGGTTCATTTCCATAGAGATATCTGAGTAAAACAGTGGTTCAATTCCAGAGCAAATCCGAGTTAAGAAGGACTTCTCGCTTGAGCGAGCCTTTCTCCGCTTGAGCGAAATGAGTTTCCTTCAAAAAACGCTTAAGCGAAATAAACTCTCGCTTAAGCGGAATAGATTCTCGCTTGAGCGAAAGATGGACAGTGAGCTACTGGAGTGTTTCTGCATAAGCGAGAAACTCTCGCTCAAGCAAAGTGGAGAGAAAATTTAGCATCAGGGGTCTTCACGCTTAACACCAACTGGTTTTCTCCTAAAAACCGACCCCTCAACTCAACACCGAGCAAAGATTTCACTCGGCCTGGTGTACAAGACAGACCTTTTCCACTCGGATTATGTCCCACTCTGGATGAATACCGACTGAGAGGCTAATCCGAGTCATCCTCTCTCGGATTTCCACCATCCTCTCTCGGATTTCCATCAGGCTCTCCATATTCCCACCATGATGACTTGGATTTCCACAATCCAAGTGGATCCATGAATCCTGGAAGTGGCAGACAGGGGGCGAAAGTGGGGAAATTAAAAATCCCCACCAGCCGTTGTCCCCCACTTCCTGTTAGTGGCTAGGCTGGCCTCCACTCTGAGTGGAAGCATGTGCTATCCAAGCACTTGGCAACTCCCTATAAGTACCCCATCTGAAGATGCTCAAGGGGTTGGTCTTTGAGGATCGAATTTTGGAGGAGTCCTGAAGTTTTCATTGAGAGAACTCTAAGGCTTTTGAGAGAAGAAACTCTGCCCCTCTCCATACTGTCCAGCACTCTTCCCTCTCCTCACCAGCACCCTTCCCTCTCCTCACCAACACCGTCCTTCACCTCTCCATACCGAACAGCTCCCCACACCGTCCAGCACCCTTCTCTTTCCCTCTAAACACCTTCAAACTCCTTTCAACCCTCCACTGCCTTTCTCCCTCGGTCAGTCCCTTTCTCACTCGGTCGGTCTCTTCCACCTTCAGTCAGTTTCTGACCCTCCCTGCAGTCTCTTACTCCATCAATCGGTATTCCACTTTTCACTCGGTATTCCACTTTTCACTCGGTATTCCACTTTTTCACTCGGTATTTAATTTTTCACTCGGTATTCTATTTTTTCACTCGGGTTTTCCATTTTTTTACTCGGTTTTCCATTTTTCCACTTAAATAAATTTCTGTTATTTTCTTTTCTTTTCTTTTTTACCCTTTCCTAGGTTCATAATAAATAAATAACAAAAAAACAAGTGTTTCACGTTCAGACTAGCCAAAAAAAAAAATCATCCACCATTAATCTTTTAGCCTCCTTCTAAAAAAAAACATCACCAAAGAACTACGTAACCCTGATTTCTTGGTAACTCAAGAATACGTAGGAGCAGGACTTTAAATCCTGTCGGGCCCATCTCTTTTTTTATCCCCACCTTTCCCATTTCATTCCTATTTTATTTTCTTTATGTTTCCTTTGTAACCACCCTTTTATCAAGCCCATGAAAATCAATTTAGACGTGACGTCTTGTTGATTTTCCCATAAGGAACGGGATACTTGGGACGAGACGTCCCGCTTATCCCCTTCCCATCTTTGACCCCGTGTCTTGATTAAATTCCATGAAAATCAATTTAGACGTGACGTCTTACTGATTTTCCCCTATTTTGGGCAGGTCGTCACCACAAGGAACGAGATACTTGGGACGAGACGTCCCGTTTATCCCCTTCCTGTTTCTAACCCCATATGTGATTAAAGGATGACTAATTTAGACACAACGTCTTGTTAGTATTCCTCCCTTTCAATGTTTTATACCAAAGTCGAGGTTAACTTGGACGCGACGTCCTGTTGACCTACATTCCATGTTTGTTCAGTTTGTTCCTTCCATTTCCTTCTGTTTTTATACAAATAAAAGGGAATAAATAAAACATCTTTTGTAAGGCTATTTATGTTGCGCGTTTTCAATCTTGGTACTGCTTTTGACAGACGATGTAGGGTGCTAATACCTTCCCTACTCGTAACCGACTCCCGAACTTGAATCTCACAATTTCTACCAGTACTTTCACTGAACTTAGTTTTTTTCCAATGTTTTTCCTATGGATAAAAATGTTGGTGGCGACTCCCTATTTCATACTAGTTTTCTTCCTCGCCACGCCGTCGCAATCCAGGTTGCGACAGATGGCGACTCCACTGGGGATACTTAAGAGAGTCAGGCCAGTTTGATTGAAAGCGCATGTTCTTTTTATATAGCCTTTGTTATCTTGGATTTCTTCCCCTTGTTTTATTTTCTGTTGATTGTTGTGAATGTTTGTTCTTGTTTTAATTGTATCTTGTTATTTGTTTCGTTGTCTATGTTTTGCATGTTTGTTGAACCCTAGGGTAGAAGACCATGTTACTTTTCCACAATCATTGAACCCTAGGGTAGACGACTTTGTATATTTGTTCTGTGTTTGTTCTTTGTGCAGAATGGGGTAAGGTAAAAGGTATGGACTGCCCTTCCACACACTACACTCACAATTACTTGCACACACCTATGAGTGGCGCCCTATACCCGGGCCCCAAATGAAGCTTAAGTTAGGAGAGGTTGGTAACGGAATCGTATGGGATGTACTTCCTATCCGGTGTTCATGAGAACCTCAACCAGAGTTCGACCTCTCATGATATACGCATCTAGTGGATTCCCTACTGTTTGCGTCCCTGTCATGGTTAGGATCTTGGCTCTGGTGACCTTCTAGATGTCTAGTGGAAGCCACCTGGTGTGGAGAGTCACTTTTAGACAAGCCATAGGGCCTAGAAAAGACTTTCAACAAAACCCGACCCAGGCCACAAAAGGGCAAACTTTACTTTACCTTACGTCATTTTTGCTTTCCCTTTTATCCAAAAAAAATGAATTATCTACCACCCGCAGATTTGCTTAGTTTTTGAAATAATGACTCATTTTGAAACACACAGTATTCTTCGGGTGAATAGATAATCCTCTTTTGGTCGTGTACCTCTGAGTCCTGAGTCATAGATTTTCCTAATCATCAAAAAATCAAAAAAATATAACTTTATTTTCGCTCCAGCGGGGGCGTCAATGACAATTAAAAAATTTATGACTATTGCGACTTGGACCCTTGGTAATCGTTGTTTCCCCAAGAAAAATTGCTTTATGTTAAATGAATGGGGAAGTACCGGTTTTAAAACATGACATCAACTAATTTCTTCTCTTTATCCTCATTTTCGTGGAAGGCTATTCAGAACTTAACGAATACCCTTTGAGTATCTATGGAAATTAACATGGGATTGAACTTAAGAAATGAGGGCTGTAGTTGCCCAAAGAAAATGTTTGAGCTTGAGGCTCCCGCCTCAGGATGAAAGATTTCTTCTGTCTTCACAATTATCCCATATTAATTTCCATGTTTACCATACCTAGTACTTTTGAATGATAAGTTCTAAGGAATAGTCAAAGGATACTCGCCAAAGCCTGTAATTGCTTCCCACGACATTCTCCTTCTTTCTATTTCCACCTAACATTTTTGTTTTTTTAAAAAAAGAGACACAGGTGTCATAGGTAGGCATCCTTACCTGACCCGGCTCCAAAGGAAACTCATGGCTGAGGCAGAAGCTGTTGACGGAGACTTTAGAACCGAGCTCGATCAGTTGAAAGAGCGAGTGGCGGAGTTAACTAAACTTTTAGAAAAGAAACTCACAGAAGGAGGCTCCTCTGCAGGTGTTAAGGATGCCCAACAGCAGCCTGCCACCGCGCCACCCCCCTTGGTTCTGACCCAGCAAGAACCCAACTCCCTAACACAACGGCACCCCCTCTCACTATTCATGTCAGAAGACCTAACCCTACCATTGAGGCCCAGCCACCTTACGGTTAGTCATATGCACAACAGCATACATTTGTCGGTCCTGACGGTAACCCAGTACCTTTTCCACTTTATGGCCTACCACCGGGGTACTATCCCCCGCTCGCTAACCAGCAAGACGCCCACGACCAGCAAGCGATGAATCCTCATGCTTCATACCCCACCCAGCCAAACATGCCACCACTCCACCAAACCCAAAACACGCAAGCCCATGACCCACAAGCCTACCAAACCCAAAACACACAGGCCCATGACCCACAAACCTACCAAACCCAAAACACACAAGCCCCGATGGCCCAGCCAACCTACAACGCACAAGCCCAAAACACACGAGCCCAGATGATCCAGCCGACTTATGTCGTACAAGCTATGGCCCAACCCCAAGGTCCCTCACCAAATACAGGCCTAATGAACCAGTCCCATACGTTACCTCCTTTCAAGCAGTCATTCGGCTATCCATACGGATACGCAACCCCCTATATGACCAATCTCCAAGATACAACCCGCATGATGAACCCGGTAGCCGGTCATAGCACGGTTGCAGCTCCCCAAAAGGAAAAGATAGAAATCTTAGAGGAGCGTTTGAGAATGATGGAAGACGCCGGAGGTTTTGGACTGATAGATGCTTCTGAGCTATGCCTAGTCACAGATGTTGTCCTTCCGCCCAAATTCAAGATGACAGACTTTGACAAGTATCGGGGAATGACTTGTCCAAAGAACCATCTCACGATGTACTGTCGAAAGATAGCATCTTATTCTTCTAACGACCAATTGTTGATCCACTGCTTCCAAGATAGTCTGGCAGGGGCCGCTCTTACATGGTATGCTCACCTTGAACGGAACCATATTCGTTGTTGGAAGGACTTAGCAGATGCCTTCCTTAGGCAATACAAGTATAATATGGATATGGCACCTAACAGGGTTCAGTTACAGAATATGGTGAAAAGGGACAATGAAACGTTTAAGGAGTATGCCCAACGATGGAGAGAGACAGCGGCGCAAGTGGACCCCCCATTGTCAGAAAAAGAGATAGTCGTGATATTTATCGACACGCTCTCATCACCTTTCTACGGCAAGATGATTGGTAGTGTTTCAGCCAACTTCTCCGACATCGTGACTATTGGGGAAAGGGTAGAGAGCGGAATACGAATGGGAAAGATCACTCAGGGCCCATCTGGGGCAAGCATGACAAGAAAGCCAACGCCTGGGAGAAGGGATGGAGAAACTAATTCCATCTCTTCTAATCAAAAGACAGCTCTGCCAAGACCATTCGCCCCTACCATGATTCAAGCTCCCAACCCTTATGTGGCCACTGCTACTTATGGCCCAGCAGCTCATACTCCTCATTTCCGTCGGCCCATGGTAAGAGCGCCAACGCCGTAACCCATGCCATACCATCACCCGCAGCAAGTGACTCGTCCACCCGATCATAATCAGAACACAAGGAATCCCAACAATGAATGCACCCCTGTGCAGTTTGATCCAATTCCTATAACATATACCGAACTTTTTCCAATCCTTGTTCAGAAAGGTCTGGTAGCTCCATCCCCCATGAGGCCATTGCAACCTCCTTATCCAAGGGGTATGACCCAAACGCTCATTGTGATTACCACGCTGGGGCACTGGGGCATTCCACAGAAAATTACATAGCTTTGAAATATAAAGTGAGAGATTTAATCAAAGCCGACTGGATTAATTTTCAAGAAGGAAGCCCTAACGTGACCATAAATCCCCTGCCTAATCATGGAAGTTCAGAAGTTAATGCCGTGGTGGCCGATATTGAAGATGGTTTTGATGATAATGCCAATTTGGTGATCGCTTGCCCACCGGGCCAAGAGTTCGGTAATTGGGAGGCTGTCGAACTCCTTACGATTATAAACAATTCACCAAAGTAATTTGTCATTGCCTTAAATATCTTGTTTATCCCTCGGCTATGCCTAAGGCTTTGGGACTTTTCATGTAATAAGGGCAAAAAAACTTGCTTTATCGTTCAATCAATAAATGCGTATAAAAAAAAGAAAAAAAATTTTTTTTCTCATCCCATTATCCTTGCTTTGATTCACTTTCTTTATTTACTTGTTCCCTTTCCTTCTTTTTATTTTTGCCATAACATACTGAATTGTAGATCCAAAAATGATCTTCTTGGGATTAATGAAATTACGATCCCGCTTCACGATTTCGATCACCCGGTTGACTATGCCAATGAAGAAGGTGGAAAAGACTGTGAGCCACCGTCTAAGTTAACAAGATTGTTAGAACAAGAGGTTAAAAAGAGGTTTTAAGAGGCGGTTAAGATCGTCAAATGGAGAGGAGAAAAGATCAAGATGGGTATACCCCTAAGTCAAGAACAATTGAAGGAATCACATGGGCAACCTATCAGAAGGCATTTTGCAGGAATCTATGGAATGACAACATGGCCAAGTCCCGTATTGGACAAGTGGTAGGCTAGTCATTTAAGGAAATTCAACAGTCATCAACATAGATGGGGGGCAAATTGCTGATGCCTATAAATACAGATACAATCAAGGGAGACTTTACAAAAAAAAAACAAAACAAAACAAAACAAAAAAAATGAAAAAAAAACGAAAAAATGATCAAACTTGGAGTCCAATGCATGTGCCCAGTGAGACAAGCTGGTTACGTCCAGATCCTCGAGCAAGCTGTCATTTTCTGTATAAGGGGAACGAATGTCGTTAGGCCAAGAAATTGCATTCTTGTCGTCATCAACACCTCAACCCTAAAGAGTGCGCCATTCCTCATGCCTATGTAGCCAAGGAAATAGTCTGTCAGATTGAGTCGTTGCGTCATTAAGGGGATTAAAAAAACAAAAAAAACAAAAAACAAAAAACAAAAAACAAAAAAAAACAAAAACAAAAAAGAGGGCAAACAAAAAGACATGGAAAATAAAAATAAAAAAAATAAAAATAAAAAAAGAGAAAAAAGAAAATAAAGGCCAAAATGATGATTCAAAAGTAATTCCCTCTCGTTGATGCCAAAAGACTCACCAATATTTCCTTGGGTACATGGCATAAGAGTGGAGTCTCCTATTTGAAGTGACATCAGTTCCCCAAAGGATCAAACTAAATTTGGAAAGGCTAGGCAGACTCAACTGGAGTATAATCAGTTTCAACCTTTTACTGTAAAGGATGCAGCCAAAAATGAACAAGAAGAGAAAAACACATGGAAAGCTCGCTAGGCTGAAAACCTGAAAGGGCGGCCTAGGCAAAAGTTATAGCAACACGGTGAGTCAAAAACATGAAAAGGCGGCTCAGGTAAAAATTAGGGTCAAGATTTCGGCAAAGTAACTAAAGTTTCCAGTGCAAAACGTGCAAACTGGGGCATGTGGACCGTGGTCAAACTACCCTCTCAAAAGGCAAAGTTGAACGATGTGCTTGAGATCGTGACGTGGGATTAAGGTTCTCACTAGTCTCAGGAATTCACTAGAGGATCCTTGAAACTGCCCTATTTCTCCTGGCCTTGACCTGTCCTATGTAACTTCATTTCATCCCATCTATTTTCCCGTTGTCCATTCTCCGTATTCTGAATAAAATTTATCCTTTTTCGATACGTGTTATGAATTGCATTGATCTGATAAAACATTGTGTTTTTATAAAAATAAAATAAAAGAATGGTGAACATTTAAAGTCGTAAGGAAGAAGACGCTCCCACTACTCGACCTCGTCTTAGGCAATCATCATGAGGACTCGGCCAGGCATGCGCTTCAAAGCTATGATCGCCTCTTTCATTCTCCTCTGTCCATGAGTTATCCTAAGGGTCGCGGTTTCACATGGCCTACCCAGTTTTTGAATGTATCTTTGCACTATTTACCTTTTTTTTTGCAGGTTATTACAACGGACAGTCATGTCAAGTATTGACACCTCAATCAAGTCCTTCAAGTCTCTTCTTCCATCGCCAAAGCTGGCACTTCTCAGAATTCTTTCCCCAAATCGTCAAAGTTGGCATTTTTCAAAATCTCTTCTTCAATCGCCAAATTGGCACTCCTCAGAATCTTTTCCCCAAACCGCTAAGGTTGGCACTCCTCAGAATCCTTTCCTCAAAACACCAAAGCTGGCGCTCCTCAGAATCCCTTCCTTAAATTGTCAAGGTTGGTACTGCTCAAAATCTCTTCTTCAACTGCCAAAGTTGGCACTTCTCAGAACTCCTTCCCTAGACCGCCAAAGTTGGCACTTCTTGAAGTCCTCTCCTCAATTGCCAAAGCGGACACTTTTCAAACTCCTTTCCGAGGAATCTACCTGATACATTCCAACAGTCAAGTGTGTCCCCTTCCCAAGCCCAAGGATAGTTTCCAACAAAATTCTTTCCCCCAGCAGAATCACCAAACCCTCTCCCGGTGAGCCAAAAATTCAAATCATCTTCTTCCCCCTAATAAGAACACTTTTCTTTTCAGGCTTAGAAGAACTCTCCCAAAAAAAACCCCAGCACACTTCTCTCAGTAAATCCACACATTCCAGGTGGACCCCAGATTTTCCCTTCCTAATCAAGGGGCGATGCTCGAGCCATCAATCCTTCTCCAGTGGAACTACACTTCCCAGACAAATCAAACTGGGACATCACCCCAGGATCATTTCTTCTCGCTCAAGGGGGAGCTCCCCAAGGTTTCGAAGCAGATAGTTCAAACTGGGGCATCACCCCAGGTTCATTCTCTTTCACCCAAAGAGGCAGCACCCCGAACCATCAATCCTTCCCTAGTAGAAACACATTTCCTAAACAACTCAAACTGGGACATCTCTCCAGATTTCTTTTGTTCATTCAAGGGGTAGTTCCCCAACAACCTTCAAATCATGCCAAATCGGGGCATCGCCCCTGGTCCATTCTCTTTCCACCAAAGGGGCAGTTCCCCAAGGCCCCTTCAGACCATCTCAAACTGGGGCATCACCCCAGATCTATTCAGTCAAGGGGGCGATTCCCCAAGATTCCTTCAAAATATGTCAAACTGGGGCATCACCCCAGGTTCACTCTCTTTCATTCAAGGGGACAATTCCCCAAGATTCCTTCAAAATATGTCAAAACTGGGGCATCACCCCAGGTTCACTCTCTTTCATTCAAGGAGCCATTCCCTAAAGACTCCTTCAAATCATGTCAAACTGGGGCATCTCCCCAGGTTTCTTCTATTCCAGTCAAGGGGTAATTCCCCAAGAACCTTCAGTCATGTCAAACTGGGGCATCGCCAAGAGCCTTTAAGTCCAGTGAGTTAATTTGGATGAGACGTCCTGTTAGCTTCTCTAATCTCTACATTTCCATTCGCCTATTCAGGCACCCTTTACTTTCCAGTCGCCTATTAAGGCGCCCTTTTACTTTTCAGTCACCTATTCAGGCACCCTTTACTTTCCAGTCGCCTATTCAGGCACCCTTTACTTTCCATTTGCCTATTCAGGCACCCTTTACTTTCCAGTCGCCTATTCAGGCACCCTTTACTTTCCATTCGCCTATTTAGGCACCCTTTACTTTCCATTCGCCTATTCAGGCACCCTTTTTACTTTCCAATCGCCTATTCAGGAACCCTTTACTTTCCATTCGCCTATTCAGGCACCCTTTACTTTCCATTTGCCTATTCAGGCACCCTTTACTTTTTAGTCACCTATTCAGGCACCCTTTACTTTCCATTCGCCTATTCAGGCACCCTTTACTTTTCATTCGCCTAATCAGGCACCTTTTACTTTCCATTCGCCTATTCAGGCACCCTTTACTTTCCAGTCGCCTATTCAGGCACCCTTTACTTTCCATTCGCCTATTCAGGCACCCTTTACTTTCATTCGCCTATTCAGGCACTTTTTACTTTCCAGTCGCCTATGAAGGCACCCTTTACTTTCCCATTCGCCTAACAAGGCAACCTCTACCTTCCAGTCTATCGGGGGTCAACCCCAATTTTCTCACCTCCTGTTAATTGAAAGACAATTTTTCCCGTTCAATTCAGAACACAAAAAAAACACACAAAAAAAAAACAAAAAAAACAAAAAAAAACAAACTAAAAAAAACCAAAAAAACAAAAAAAAGAAAAAAAGAAAAAAAAGAAAATGACAGAGACAGAAGAGGGAAATGCTCATCTTAAAAGAAAAGGGTCATACTGACTCGTGATTGCCAGCACCGTCAGACGCCATACCGATCAAGAGGTCCCACTTGGCCCCTACATCGGTGTTCATATCTTTAATTCCTTTTCGCTTTAGAAACACAGAAGCTTCGTGTTTCTTTTGTGAAAAAGAAGTAAAGAGGGGCATCTGTGAACACCTCTTTTAGTCCGGTCCAAGTGGAACGAATCTTCTTTTATACTGAATTCTGAATCAGAATGGTCAAATCCAAGTAGAATGGCTCAAAAATAATCAAGTCCGAGCAGGATGACTCTGATTGAAGCATTTCCGAGTGAAAATGTCTATTTCCGAGTGAAAAATGGCTGTTACCGAGTGAGATATCCGAGTCAGCCGTTACCGAGTGACATTCTGAGTGGGATGTCTCTGATTGACAGTTTCCGAGTGGACTGCTTCCGAGAGGGTTACTTCCGAACAGAGTAAAGATTTCCTTATGTCCGAATGATCATTTTCGAGTGAGATGTCTGCGAGTAGAGCATTTCTGAATAAGGGAAATACCTCTCAGGCGAAGATATACCCGAGTGTTGAATTCCCGACTGAAGTACCTCCGAGTGGAGACTCTGACTTTGAATGAATGCTTTTTCTGGGCAGAGATATTTTCAAGCGAATCACCATGGGTAGACTCTCTCAATGTTTCAAACTAAGCCCGAGTGAGATTCCAAGGAAAGCATATCCGAGTGAATAATCTTCGACGGAAGCTGTTCTGAGTTAGAACAAAACTGACTCCGAATGAACACATCCGAGTGAATAGGGTCAGTTCCGAGTGAATGCATCCATAGGGTCGGTTTCGAGTGAATGCATCCAAAGGATGGATGATAAGTGAAACCATCCCGATTGGAAAATAAGACCAACTCCGAGTGAATGCATCCGAACTGTTGATTGGCGAGTGAAACCATTCCTAAGGACGATTCCCGAGTGAAAACAACCGAATAGAATGATTGACGACCGAAGGCAATTCCGAGTGAGAAGCCAGTCGGGTTTCCGAATGAATATGTCCGGGTGGAGTGAAGAAAGAGTCGACTGAATGACTCCCACAGGTCTTTCCGAATGGTTCGTTTCCAGAAGCCGGGTGAGACATTTTAGGAGGTACCGATTGAAACCATTCCGAGCCTGACTCCTGAGTGATTTGATTCCGAGCAAAATATTTCTGAAGTTCCGATTGAATCAATTAAAAAAGGACTTCCAGAAGCTCATGACTGAATCAAATAGAGAGACCGAATGGATGCTTCAAACAGAAGCACTGCCGAGCAAAACCCTCTAATTGAAGTAATTCCGATTGAATACTTCAAACCGTGACGCTACTAAGAAAACCAAGCAAGGTTTCTCCGAGTGGTTCATTTCCATAGAGATATCCGAGTAAAATAGTGGTTCAATTCCAGAGTAAATCCGAGTTAAGAAGGACTTCTCGCTTGAGCGAGCCTTTCTTCGCTTGAGCGAAATGAGTTTCCTTCAACAAACGCTTAAGCGAAATAAACTCTCGCTTAAGCGGAATAGATTCTCGCTTGAGTAAAAGATGGACAGTGAGCTACTGGAGTGTTTTCGCTTAAGTGAGAAACTCTCGCTCAAGCGAAGTGGAGAGAAAATTTAGCATCAGGGGTCTTCACGCTTAACACCGACCGGTTTTCTCCTAAAAACCGACCCCTCAACTCAACACCGAGCAAAGATTTCACTCCGCCTTGTGTACAAGAGAGACCTTTTCCGCTCGGATTATGTCCCACTATGGATGAATACCGACTGAGAGGCTAATCCGAGTCATCCTCTCTCGGATTTCCACCATCCTCTCTCGGATTTCCACCAGGCTCTCCATATTCCCACCATGATGACTTGGATTTCCACAATCCAAGTGGATCCATGAATCCTGGAGGTGGTAGACAGGGGGCGGAAATGGGGAAATTAAAAATCCCCACCAGCTGTTGTCCCCCACTTCCTGTTAGTGGCTAGGCTGGCCTCCACTCTGAGTGGAAGCATGTGCTGTCCAAGCACTTGGCAACTCCCTATAAGTACCCCATCTGAAGATGCTCAAGGGGTTGGTCTTTGAGGATTGAATTTTGGAGGAGTCCTAAAGTTTTCATTGAGAGAACTCTAAGGCTTTTGAGAGAAGAAACTCTGCCCCTCTCCATACTGTCCAACACTCTTCCCTCTCCTCACCAGTACCCTTCCCGCTCCTCACCAACATCGTCCTTCACCTCTCCACACCGAACACCTCCCCACACCGTCCAGCACCCTTCTCTTTCCCTCTAAACACCTTCAAACTCCTCTCAACCCCCCACTGCCTTTCTCCCTCGGTCAGTCCCTTTCTCACTCGGTCGATCTCTTCCACCTTCAGTCAGTTTCTGACCCCCTCTGCAGTCTCTTACTCCATCACTCGGTATTCCACTTTTCACTCGGTATTCCACTTTTTCACTCGGTATTTAATTTTTCACTCGGTATTCTATTTTTTCACTCGGTTTTTCCATTTTTTACTCGGTTTTCCATTTTTCCACTTAAATAAATTTCTGTTATTTTCTTTTCTTTTCTTTTTTACCCCTTCCTAGGTTCATAATAAATAAATAACAAAAAAACAAGTGTTTCACGTTCAGACTAGCAAAAAAAAACATCATCCACCATTAATCTTTTAGCCTTCTCCTAAAAAAAACATCACCAAAGAACTACGTAACCCTGATTTCTTGGTAACTCAAGAATACGTAGGAGCAGGACTTTAAATCTTGTTGGGCCCATCTCTTTTTTTATCCCCACCTTTCCCATTTCATTCCTATTTTATTTTCTTTATGTTTCCTTTGTAACCGCCCTTTTATCAAGCCCATGAAAATCAATTTAGATGTAACGTCTTGTTGATTTTCCCATAAGGAACGGGATACTTGGGAAGAGACATCCCGCTTATCCCCTTCCCATCTTTGACCCTGTGTCTTGATTAAATTCCATGAAAATCAATTTAGACGTGACGTCTTACTGATTTTCCCCTATTTTGGGCAGGCCGTCACCACAAGGAATGAGATACTTAGGACGAGACGTCCCGTTTATCCCCTTCCTGTTTCTAACCCCATATGTGATTAAAGGATGACTAATTTAGACGCAACGTCTTGTTAGTATTCCTCCCTTTCTATGTTTTATAACAAAGTCGAGGTTAACTTGGATGCGACGTCCTGTTGACCTACACTCTATGTTTGTTCAGTTTGTTCCTTCCATTTCCTTCTGTTTTATGCAAAGTACAACAATAAAAGGGAATAAATAAAACATCTTTTGTAAGGCTATTTATGTTGCGCATTTTCAATCTTGGTACTGCTTTTGACAGGCGATGTAGGGTGCTAATACCTTCCCTACTCGTAACCGACTCCCGAACTTGAATCTCACAATTTCTACCAGTGCTTTCACTGAACTTAGTTTTTTTCCAATGTTTTTCCTATGGATAAAAACGTTGGTGGCGACTCCCTGTTTCATACTAGTTTTCTTCCTCACCGCGCCGTCGCGATCCAGGTTGTGACACAACCCAGACACCATTATGGAATAGTTGTGAGAGTCATATTGAACTATCTGCCTCCCAAGCTACTGTAAGCATAAAGGCAGAGTATAATCTCTCTAGAGGTTGTTTTAATAGAATGGTGGATTTGATGGGTTCCATTATGCCAAATGGAAATAGAATGTTGTCAAACTTGTATTATGCTAAGAAAAGTATGGCGAACCTGGGGTTGGGATGTGTGAAGATAGAGTGTTGTGTTGATGGGTGTATGTTGTTCTGAAACAAGTTCATGGATAAAAGTGTGGACAAATATGTACACTATAGTAAGGATTGTTACAGAACTATTAAGAGAAGAGGGAAAGTAACTAGAACGACAAGGAAGAAAATGTGGTACTTTTTGATTACACCACATCTTCAATGTTTAGATGCCTCATTGTCCACGGAAAAACACATCCGTTAGCATACTCTAAATCGAACACAGAAGGGTATTTTGTGTTATCCATCTGATGGGAAAGCAGGGAACTATTTGGATGGGTTGTACCTGGACTTTTCACATGAGTTGCGTAATATACGACTTGCCTAATGTATTGACGGATTCAACCTATTCAGTCAATACGAAAGAGCGTACTCTTGTTGGCTAGTTATTTTGACCTCGTACAATCTACCTCCTGAGATATGTATGAAGAGGGAGGTGATGTTTCTATCTGTATTGGTCCCAGGCCCCAAAAATCCAAAGGCAAAAATAGACGTCTTTTTACAACTATTGATTGAGGAGTTGACACAATTATAGGATGTTGGGGTTATGACTTACGATGCATCCTTAAAAAACAATTCAATGATGAGGGTAGCTTTGATTTGGACCATTAATGACTTCCTAATGAGGATATTCTAAGGGAGTACCCACACACTATATTGGACAAAGGACTAGAGGCTTACAAAGGGCCCCTCACTAGGGCCAAGTCCAAGAAAAGCAAGGAGGCTACCCATAAAGCCCTATCTTCCTTCATCTCTTTATTTAATGAACCCAAGCCCAATGGAGATATCTTGAGGATCTATTTGTATTCATCTTGTAATATAGGTCATAATTAGATTCTCTAGTTACTTAGGCTTTATTTGGGCCTTCCTATGCCAATTGGTCATTTTAAGACCATGTACTCTCACATTGGCCATGTATAGGCCATCTCCTTTCTCTCTTAGCATCATTGGGCCTAGGAAGCATGGAAAAGCCCAACAAGGCTCTCCTTGGCCGAATGCACTATTGCCTATATAAAGGCTTCTTCCTTTAGGGTTTAGGGTTTAATATTATTTTAAGTTTTAGACACTTTGAGTGTACTTTTTATTGAGAGATTCTCCTCCTTCTCTCTAGGATTTGTGAGGCTCTTGCAAGCTCTTATCCAAGGGGTCTCTCCCTTCTTGGTGGCGAGATAGGAGTTATCTACCTCTCTTGGGAGTGGCCTCCACCACCTATCCTATTTCCTTAGCCTTCTCTTTCATCTTTTATCATTTTCACTTTACTTTCATCCCTTTTCTCCTTTTTATTTTTGTCCCTTCTTCCATAGCTTTTTCCTTTTATGATTCAATTTCCCTCTTAAGAAGAAGATCAACATCTTTGGCTTGAAGGATTGAAGAAGGAAAGATCCAAGATCCACCTTCTCTTAAGGAGCTTGAAGAAACTCCTACATCATTTGGTATCATCTGGAGCTTGGGAGGTTGGTTTTCAATTTTGAAATCCTTTCTTGTCTAGCTGGTTGGTTTTCAATTCCATGTTTGTTTGTGTTTCGATGCCATGCTAAAAGTAGAAAATCCATAAAAAGTTATTGTTTCTTTGAAGTTTTGTGTTAGTTCTTCTTGTTCTTTAATTTTTGCATGTTTCCTTACTAGCTTTCGGTTTGGTATGCTTCGTTCTTGTTTATCCCTTCAAAAATTCTGAGTTTGGCACTTGTGAGTTTCATTTTAGAGGTTTATAATTGGTTGTTGTGGGTTTGTTGAGTGCTAGAGCCAAATAGATGTGTTTGTGCCATTTGGAACCTTTTTCTAGTGTCCTGGAAAATTTGATTGCTTCAACATATTAGTTGTGCTTAAACCGTGTAGTGGAGTTGATTCAACATTCTTGGTTAACTCCCTAAAAGGTTCCAATTTTCTTTTGTTAGGAGGCCTCATCTTAAGGCCCTCCAAAAAGTACCTCATTTTTAGGCTTGTTAGTGATCCAATCTTAGTTTTCATCTAGGTTTAATTTTCATTTCAAGCATATTAGGTCAATATTCTACTTCGATTTTGTATCTTGTATTAGCATAAAAGAAAATTATCAAAAGATACAATACACCTTCCATTCATCTTGTTAAAATTGAAACTTGTAAGACTAGTGTTTGGTTTCAGTTTTGGAATTAGAATTTGGTGAAGTACATTACAAAATCAAGAGGCAAAACATAAAGAGAAAAGAGAAAAAAGTACAAAAGAAAAAGAAAAGTAAAATCCCTACATCTCAAAATTCAAAAGGGCGTTAAAAAGAAAAGTGTGAAAGTAGACCTCTTTAGCAAAATTTGTGAAGTTGAGCACCAAACCAAGTGACAATTTTGAAACCTTAAAGCCATAAAAAGTGTTTGCTAGTTGATATTTTACACTTGTTTCAATTACACTTGCTTGCTTAGGAGTTGCATCTCTAGAGTTTCTAGGCTTAGGAGTCCTTTATTTTGTTCTTGCATATTATTTTCTTGCTTGTCTTGTTTTGTCTATCATCTCCAAATCCGAATTCCACTAAGTGTAGCTTTATTCATTTCAACTTTTCTTGCTTTGGTCTTGTCATAATCAAAAATACAAAAAGAATCCAAATTGAGTAGCTTCTTTCAAATTAGCCTTTTTAGTTTGTCATTCTTTCTTCTTAAGTTTTGTCATTGAGTTTTCCTTCCTTTCACAATCCATTGATAATTTCTTTCTCTACACCATTGAGGGTAGCATATTGAGACACTTGAGATTTGTATGGAAATTGCTTGAGTCTCTTGATCCTAAGAGAAGAGATACACTTGAGAGAGAGACACTTGTGAGGTTATGATTAGTAGTTTCCATTTTGCCTAACCAATTTCATGTGGACGTTGCTTGTTTTGTTTTTGCTAGGTGTGGTGGAGGTTCTACAATTCAAGAGAAGACTTTGAAGACCATTGTAAAGGAAGCAAAAGCCTAGTACTAGTAGAAACTTAGGCAAATTTTTTCAATTCTTAGAAAAGTGTAGTAGTATTTTTGTCTTGTATTTTGGACATCCATTGGACATTGGACTTTTGGACTCTTAATTTTTTCCTCTAAGTAAATTTGGATAGATTTAGTAGCATATGCCTTTAAGTGTTTGTTAATTAGTTAGTTGGTTAAAACTAGAAGTAGTTAGTTAGTTGTTGGTCTTAACTAAATTTTGTTAGTTAGTTGCTTGTCTTAACTAAGTTGGTTAATTAGTTAGTAGTTGGAACTAATTCTACTTGTCATAACTAATTGTAACCGAATTGATTAGTTGTAATAACCAACCTATAATCGAAGTTAGTTGTTAGTTAGGGTTGTTAGATCTAGTTCAAACTACCATAACTAAATAACTAATTCTAGTTAGGGTTTGTTAGGCGTTAGTTAGTTAGTTGAACTAATTTGGTTAGTTAACTACCTAGTTGGCCGAATTAGTTAACCTTGTTTAGGGTTACTTACTTGATTAGTTACAACCTAGGATTCTCATAAGAAACATAGGTAAAGACAACCTAGGTCTTGCATAACTAATCATAGTACTACATCTTTGGATACAACCTAGTACAAGACAACTTAGGTTCTTGTTCCCTTTAGGAAAGAAACCTAGCACTTGTATTTTAGGATTGTTGTCTATTTCTAATACTTGCCTTGCATCAAGCATCCTCTACTAGATTACTTACAACTTTGTTTTCATTGTCTCCAATTTATTTGGCAACATTAAAAGATGTCTTCTAGTGAAAGGGAAAACAAATCTATGCTTCATAATATAATGGAAAGTTTGAATAACATCAACAATAGGTTAACTAACCTAGAGCATAATGAAAACCTTAGAACTAGACATAGAAATCAAAGAAATCAAAGACATAACAATAGTGATAGTGAGGATGAACCTAGACATAAAAGACACCATGAACATAAAAGCAAAGACATAGGCTTAAGAGAGGTAAAACTAGAAATTCCCCCCTTTAATGGTAACAGTGATGTTGAAGCTTATCTAGAAGGAGAGATGAGAGTTGAGCAATTGTTTAATTCTCATCAAATAAAAGAAGAAAAGAAAGTTAGGATTGCAACTCTTTCATTCCAAAATTATGCTTTAGTGTGGTGGACTCAAATATGTAAGGAGAGGAAAAGAAATGACTTTCCACCCATAGATGATTGGGTAGACTTAAAAGCCCTCTTAAGGAAAAGATATGTTCCTAAATATTATCAAGGGGAGCTATTAGCAAAGCTAAATAGACTCACCTAAGGCTCCAAAAGTGTAGAAGACTACTACAAAGCCTTAGAGATAGCCATGATTAGGGCCAATCTAGAAGAAGATGAAGAAACCCTAATGCATAGGTTCTTACATGGCCTCAATAGGAACATCAAAAATAGGGTAGAACTCCTTCCTCATGTTGATATAGAAGAGTTACTACACCAATTCACTAAGGTAGAGAACCAATTCAAAGAGAGAGAATCCTATAGTGGGGAGAATAAAACCTACAAGTCTAAGTAGGTAGGTCAAGAAAACAAGGGTAGGTTTGAGAGAAACCCTAGGGAGAAGGAAGTGGGCACTTCTTCTTCCAAATTACCAAGTGAGTTGCATAAGAATGGTAAAGTCTTTAGGCACCAAAAAGATAAGCATGAATCCACATCTAAACCGTAATCCTCTAGATTTTCTACCATAAAATGTTTTAAATGTCTTGGTAGAGGTCACATTGCTTCAGACTGTCCAACAAAAAGAACAATGATTTTGAAAACTAATGGAACCTATTCAAGTCAATCAGAGTCTGATTCTGATAATCACACATCAAGTGATGACTCAAGTAGTGATTCCTATGACAGTGAGCATATTTTAGGGGATGATGGTAAGCTGTACATGATTAGAAGATTGCTTGGTAGTCATGTTAAGCTAGATGACACTACACAAAGAGAGAACATCTTTTATACAAGATGTTACATAAATGACAAACTATGTTCTCTCATTGTGGATAATGGGAATTGTGCGAATGTAGTGAGCCAAAGATTAGTAAATAAGATGGGCTTAGAACTAATAGATCACCCTAGACTTTATAAGTAGCAATGGTTTAATGAAAAAGGGGAAATGTTAGTTAATAAGCAAGTCTTAATCAACTTCACCATAGGCACATATAATGATAAAGTTAATTGTGATGTAGTACCTATAGAGGCAACTCACATCCTTTTAGGAAGAACTTGGCAATTCGATAAGAAGGTCATCCATGAGGGGTTCACTAACACCCTCACATTCAAATTGGATGGTAAGAAGATAGTTTTACACCCCCTAACTCCACAACAAGTAGCTAAAGATCAACTACAAATGAAACTTAAAAGAGATAGAGAGTTAGGATCTTTTTCCTCTAATCATCTAGAAAAACATAAGAAAAAAAAGAGGATGAAAGGAAAAGGAGTTGTCATCTATGATGACTCTAGAGCCAACTTCTTAGCCAATAAACATGATGTGAAACATGCTATGTTTTCACAAAAACATTGCTTGATCATGTATGCAAAAGACATCCCTAGCACTTCTTTATGCTCAATGGGCTTTTCCCATCCTCCTTTGCCCAAAGGGATTCAAAACATCTTAAGTGAATTCAAAGACCTCTTCCCTAAGGACATCCCAAAAGGCTTACCTTCTATTAGAGGCATTGAGAACCAAATAGATTTAATACCTAGTGCTAGTCTTCCAAATAGACTTGCATATAGGTGTAACCCTAAGGAAAGCCTAGAAATAGAAAACCAAGTGAGTGAACTACTATCTAAGGGTTGGATTAGAGAGAGTTTAAGCCCTTGTGCTTTACTCGTTTTGCTAGTTCCTAAAAAAGATGGTTCATGGAGAATGTGTATGGATTATAGAGCCATAAACAACATAACCATCAAGTATAGGCATCTAATACCTAGACTTAATGATATGCTTGATGAGCTTAGTGGTTCTACTATATTTTCCAAGATTGATCTTAAAAGTGGTTATCACCAAATAAGAATCAAAGAAGGAGATGAATGGAAAGCCGCTTTTAAAACCAAGCTTGGATTATATAAGTGGTTAGTTATGCCTTTTGGCTTGACTAATGCACCAAGTATATTCATTAGACTTATGAATCATGTTTTGAGGGAATTCATTGGGCATTTTTTTATGGTCTGCTTTGATGATATTTTGATTTACTCAAAGACCATGACCTCTCATCTAAACCATCTTAAACAAGTTATGCTTGCTTTAAGAACTCCTACATTACTTCCCTGTATATGGTATGCTTTCTAGATGGTCAATGTCTAGGAAGCTTGCTTGCCTTATATGCATGGAACATACCGAGAGGGGGTTACTCCTCTTTAGTGGTAAGACAACTTATTTTGACTGCGATTGTAAATTCCTACCATTTGATCACCCTTACAGGAGATCAAGAACCGCTTTTAAGAAAAACGAGGTTGTCAATGAACCTCCACCCTACAAATTATCCAGTCCATAGGTGTGGCAAAGAGTATATGACTATCCTTACATTTGGGATAAGAATGTTAAGGAGTTTGTGGGTTATGGGAAGGAGCATCACTGGGTGAAGCAAAGTATATTATGGAATTTTTTGTATTGGAAAAACTTGTTAAGACACAAAATAGATATCATGCACACTGAATGAAATATTTTTATTAACATATTTGACACTGTGATAAACATCAAAGGGATAACAAAGGACAACAAGAAAAGCTGATTAAACGTTGCAAGTTCGTGTTTAAAGAAGGATCTAAAATTGAGGGAAGTGGGACATAACAAAATGTATGAACCACAAGCCAAATATGCATTAACAAAAGCTCAATGAATGGTTGTCTGTTTGTGGGTGAATGGGTTGACCATACCTGACGGGTTTGCTTTGAATTTGAGTAGATGTGTCGACCTAAAGGAGGGCAGGCTATTTGGCATGAAAAGTCATGATTGTCATGTGTTTATGCAACGACTACTATCATATGTATTTCATGCCTTATCGAAACCCATCTGGAAAGCGTTGGTTGAGTTGAGTCATTTTTTTAAAGAGTTGACAGCAAAAGTCTTCACAAATGAGACTCTTGTGAGGATGGAGGAAAATATTCCGGTGTTGATTTGTAAGCTGGAGTAGATTTTCTCCCCTAGTTTTTTTTGTTCTATGGAGCACCTGCCGATTCATCTACCATACGAGGCTAGGGTTGGTGGTCCAATGTAGTATCATTGGATGTATCCATTTGAAAGGTTAGACGTTAGAATAACTTTACTTCCATTCCAAAATTTGTTGTAAAAATTAATGTATACATAACTCAATAACTCTTTATGTTTCACTAGATTCCTACACTCTTTAAAAGAAAAAGTATCAAACAAGGCATGTGTTAAGGCGTCGATTTGTGAGGCATACTCAGTGGAAGAAATGACTATTTTTGCTTCATTCTACTTTCTGACAGAGATAGAAATAAGAATGACTAGAATCCCCCGTAACCTTGCGGTGGCACCACCCCGGTTTGGATGAACAAACTTCAATATTTAACTATCTCGGTCATCCTGGGGGAAAGGTCATAGAATGTTACATTGATGAGAAACATTAAAAGGCGGCTCACTTATACATTCTTTTAAACTTTGAGGAAGTTGAACTATATCTCGAGTAAGTTACCAACTTTTACATTGTTTCATCCTGAACATAGAATTTTCATGTAGTTAAACTATTGTTCTTTACATAGTATATATGTAGATATACTGAGACAAGAGAAAAATGATAGAACTAACGACCAAGTCCGTAGTGGGGTATTGTCTAAGTTCATTGATTGGTTTACACAACACGTAAGGCTTGTATACTTTATGTTTTTTTTAAGTTGTATAGTTATGTACATTCTAACATTGTTGTATGTTATGCTTTAAATAGATTCAAGACTCAAACAACCAAATTGAAGACCCTTTACTCCAAGCTCTTTCTTGAGGGCCTATGAATACTGTTAAAAATGGCCAATTTACTATGTAAACGGCTTTAAGTTTAACATTTTCCAATGGAGTAAAGGAATGCGAACACATAACTTTAGGGTTTGTGTTAAAGGCACAACTGGACATTTAGAGGAGGACTTCTATAGTGTGTTAAAAGAGATTATTCAAGTTTCTTTCTCCAGGTGAGTTAAAAGAGATTTAGTTTTATACAAGTATGATTGGTATGACAACACAATTGACGTGGGTAAAAAAGTCGACAACCATTACGGATTAGTTGAGGTGAAAAAAGCCAGTAGATATAAAGGGTTTGATCCCTTCATCTTTCCTCAGCAAGCCGAGCAAGTTTATTGCACAGATTTCCCTGGAGGTCACCGGGACTGGTATGCAGTCATCAAAGCCAAGGCTCTTAGTCAAATCACTGATAACGTCTCCAATAAGGTTGAAGATGCTTATCAGCTAGCTTCGAGCGACCTCCACGACAGTCATTCAGTGTTGAATATTGATATAGTCATATTGGATAAGACACTTGTGGCCTCAGGCAAAGAACACATTAACACACAAGCTGTCTTATCATTAAAATAGTCCAGGGCCAATTTGGATAATGATAACATGTCTGAAACAAATTTCCAGAGTCACAATGACACTAAAGGGGACTTCCAAATTGAAACAGACACAGAATATGTAGTTGTATATAAATATATGTATATATATATATGTATGTTATTATTTTTATCGATTAATGCTTACATTGTTTTATTGACGGATGACTAGACGTAGAGGACAGTTTGGTTGGGGTGGTGGTAGACACTCCCCGATTACACAACTTGGTACCCCTGGCACACAGAGGGAGACCACACCGACATATGACACTACACATTGGATGTCAACACTGACAATTCTGGGTGATGCTGTAACCTCATCCACCCCGGATGTGTTACAGCCTCAGTAGCAAGAGGAGCAGGTCCACGAGGCGACCCTTTCATCAGTATCCAACCCCCTTCCCACTCTAGTCCCATTATCAGACGCAGACGAGTAAGTATTACTATGTTTCCTCAAGTTTACATCTTTTTGTACTAGTGTGTGTGTTGATAACATAACTTATTTGTGTTATTGAGATTGATATGATTGATGTTTGTTAGTGGAGAGAAAAGCTCACTAGGTACTATTCTGTATGTGGTATACTTATGTTATTTGTAATGTTGAGATTGATTTGATTGTTATTTGTTAGTGGAGAGCAAAGCTCACTAGGTACTGGTATATGTGCTGATAACATAACTATTGCATGTCTGTTGATGTTTCTTTACATTGAACTGTGCTGGAAAGTTTTTTATGTGTAACAGGGTACTTGTAAAAATTTGGAAATATCGAGTTTACAGGGGAGACTCTGCCAAAATTTTGGTGGACTCCCTGGTTTATGTTAGTTTTAAGGTTCAATTTTGTTGATTAATTGTTTGATTGTTTGAACTACAGTTATGTTGATAGTACTCACACTACCAAAGTGATTACTAAGGTTCCAAAGGCCCAGTGAGATGGTCCTTACATCTCTTTGACATATGCTGGTAAGACTATCCACGATAGATGGTTTGATACTTTCTCGGTAAGTTAAGAACAACCCTTCTAATTTCATGTGACTTTTATTATTGTATACACTTGTTTTTTAATTTGGAATTGCATTTTAATTTACAACATGACTATCGATGGGAAGATTATATGACTGATAAGATTAGAAAGATCTTTACCATAAAGACCTCTAAAATCATCAAGAGTACCCTCTAGAAGGTGGGGGCGAAGACGGAGCATCCCCGCTGGATCCTCGAGCCCCATCAGAAAGGGATGCTGTAGAAGTGGGGAAGTGTCTTGTTCCAGTAGGCCAGTGCTAGGAACAAGGCAAATAGACAGACTAATGTTGGAGCCTTCATCTACACTTGGGGTTCTGTTTCAGTTATTGAGCACAAAAAAAGATTTATAAGTACACATTGTTAAATATGTTTCTTAATACAATGACTTCAAAGTTTTTTAACTAACAATTTTAATATGTTGTGAATTGCAGGAGCACCATGAGCCTTCATTATTCGAGGTGATACAAATCACCAAGAAGAACAAGGTTGGTTACTGGGTTAACAACAAGACCACAGAGATGGCGGTACTTTATCTAAACTTACAAATGTTTTTAGTTTTTTTTATAGATTTATATTTACTAACTTATTTGATTTTTCTAAACATGTATGCAGGAGGCGTACTAAGCCATGCGGCCCTAGAAGGAGGCTGAGTTGTCCTCTTCGACACCTGATGGGGAGGTGTTAACCAAGTGGCCACAATGACTCAAGAGGGGGTGAATTGAGTCTTAAAATAGTTACCTTTTAGAACTTAATTTCAATTTTACTTTACCTTACTTAAAGAGATGAAGAAATTAGTATCACAATAAATAAGTAATAACGATTAAAACAAGAAAGTAAAGCAAGTAAACAACTTGAAATTGAATAAGGTAAGGGAATAGGGAGAATGGCACCACTCAAATTTTATCCTGGTTCGGAAACCCTTACGTCTAGGCCCCAAGTAAACCACTTGAGATTTTCCACTAAGAATTTGAGATTTACAAGATGAGCCAATACAAGTCTCTTGATTTTCCTACAAAGAACTTTATCCCTCACTTTTATCTTTCTCACAATTCTTACTCAACCCCCAAAGGCTACAACCTTGCCTTTTTTACAATACTTCAACCCAATTTGTGTATGAGTAAAAACAAACCTTTTCTATTCCCCTTACAATGATAAACAAAGCAAGAGAAGAAGTAATATGACAATAATCACGAGATGTAGCTCTCATTGTAGAGCTGATTTGCAAATTAGAAGTAACAATAAAAACTCTCTTGATAGAGTAGAATAGAAATTTTAAAGTACAAATCAAGTATGATCAACTTTAAGGAATGTAGCTCTCTTTTTGATAGAGTGGTTTTAGAAAATTAAAGCATAGAAAAAGTTAATCAAAAATAAAATTCTCTTTGATAAAGAAAATTTAAAATTGAAAGCACAAAGAGAATAACTTACTCACAAAAATGTAGCTCTCTTCAAGAGCAAAATCAGAATTTTAAAAGCGTGGAAGAAATAAACAAACTTAGCTTCTTAAAAATATGTGAGAAAAAATAAGAAAGCTTAATGCATATGAGTGTGATTTTCAATGAGGACTTAGGCCTCTATTCATAGTGTTTCAAGAGATAACTAGTCGTTGTAATCTAATTATTTTCAAATTTAATTCCCTTGAAATATCCCTTAAGTTTAGCAAAAGCTGAAAATTAGTCAAATTTACCCAATGTATTTGAATACCTTATTCGATTAACAACGTTCTGCTTCACTAAAAATTGGTCCAGATCATCCTATTCGAATACCTTAATCGATTAGCAACGTTCTGATTTGATTTAGAAAATTCCAGAATCGTCTTAATCGATTACCTTAATCGATTAGCAAGGTTCTGTTTCAATTAAAACTTGTCTAGATTTACCTTATTCGAATACCTTACTCGATTAGCTTTGTTATAGATTAATAAGAAATTGTCTAGACTTACCTTATTCGAATACCTTATTTGATTAGCTCTATTCTGGTTTAATAAGAACTTGTCCGGATTTACTTTATTCCTTTACCTTGCTCCTAATCAAATACCTTATTTGATTACAAAAACTGATTTTAGATTTTCAATGCTTTAATATTTTTTGAAACATATTTTTGGAATCATCAAAACTTGGATTATAAAAATTCTTATTATAAAAACTCCTCTATTTGATATATTATTATGAACAAAAACATTCTCCCCCTTTTTGATGATGACAAAAATTTGTTGATGATAGGGAAAATGATGAAGAAACCTTATTTTTCTCATTTCAATAAATCTCAAATCCATAGTAGTAAGGATCAAATTTTTCATATTCAAAACATAGCATGATATTCAAATCATCATATAGCATATCATACCATTATATTTTCTCTCTCTTTCTCTCCCAATCATATCATCATTATATTCAAATCATATCATCATATTCAAATCATTTCAAAATCATCAAGGGCATGCATCATTCATCAAAGACATGCATCACTTAAATAATCATATTTTCTCCCCCTTTGTGTTCTAATCATTATATATTCTTATGTTAATTTCATTTCATATCAATGCAAATCATAAATCATCATGTTCAAATCACTATATCATCATCATGTTCAAAATCATCAGTTTTAAGCCATGCATCATTTTCAAATCATCATTTTATCTCCCCCTTTGTCATTATAAAAAAATACTCACTAAAGAGTAAAAACAAACATTGTCATAGATTGATTTATCATTAAAAGCATAAGCTAATACAAAGAAGACTAATCCACGTTAGGTGAAGGTGGTGGATAGGATGGATGATGAAGTTGAAGACTCTCCAATCAAGCAATGATAGATTGTTGCTCTTCTTCAAGAATGTCAAAGCGAGCTTTAAACCTATCAAGACGATTGTTCAAGTTTTGAACCGCTTCAAGGATAACATTTCCATGGTCTTGAGGTGGTTGTCGAGGAGGGGGATGATGAGCAGGAGGATGAGTATTAAAGTCCCATACTCTGATATATTGAGAAATTCCTATTTATGCCAATTGATTCATTGCCATTTCATTCTTAGAAGATAGCTTTTCCTTAAATTCTCCTCTTAAATCAATGTTAAGGGCTTTGAAGAGCTTGGTGAGAAGGATAGCATAAGGAAGTTTGGAGTGGTTCTTACTTTAAACCATATAAGTTTTGATCATATCAATCCAATTAATAGGACTCTCATTAACCATAGCCTAAAGGATCAAAACATCCATTTCTTCAACCAAAGCATAGTTGCTACTTCTAGGAACAAGAATCTTAGCCAAACAATAATGTAGCAATCTATTGTCTAAGGAAAGCCTACCAACAATCCTAACATTATGGGTGTCATGACCTTCACACCAAAGAGATGCTCTAGTCATTGTTGGATCATAATTCCAGGAATCATCAATAGAGTGACCATTAAAATCAGAGTGAACTAAAGGAATAAGACCAGTCATGGATAATATTTCATCAGAAATTTTCATATGAACTTTTTTTACACATGCTTTAAGAATTCCATCTTTTAAGAATAAAGAGAAGTAGAACATTTTCACCAAATCAGGATAAATGAATTCATCGGATATGGAAGCAAATTCAAGAATATCATGTTTCTCTAAGACATTTAGGAAAGAGAAACCTTGGTCTTAAAAGAAGTTCTTTGAAAGCCATAGAGGGGAGATGATACCTTTGCTTGCAAAATTAGAGAGGTAATGGGTTTCCTCTTGCTTGGTTTTAAAGTGGGGTGAGAAATACTCAGAGGAATAAGAGGATACTCCAACAATGTCGGCTCTTTGCTTCTTTCTTGCATGAGACATGGTTGAGAAAGTTGAAAGCTTGAAGCTTTTTGAACCTTAACAATGGGGGTTTTAAAGAGAGAGAAAATAAAGGATGGGTAAGAGATTAGAGGAAAGGCACGATTTTTATAGAAGGGAAGAGTGATAGAGTGAACTAATGGAGGATTAATGGGGGAAAAGAAAGAGTTTTGGTGCAAATGAAGAGTTGTAATTTGTTGGGGTTCCTTCGAAATTGAATAAGCATGTGAAGAAGAACAACCTTCTTCCCTTTCTCACTCTCAAGGAAGAATTTTATTATCCGGAATTGATGAGGGTCTTCTTCTGCAACCTCAAGCTTGTTAATGGCACATTAGAGGCAAGAGTCAAGAATGTGACTCTAAAAATCACCAACCAACAGCTTGTTGAGATCACCCAAATTCCCCTCACCGATGTTGAATTTGCAGGGGGAAATCCAGAAGATGAGTGGGATTTTAATCCTATTCCCGCACGCCAATCTCTATGGAAGGCCAATCATCCACTTAGTAATCACAAATTGGTAGGTCACTTAACCCTCAATAACCGTCTCCTTCATTTTTTCTTGGTTAAACTTCTTATTCCCCAAGGTGGAAATTATGCTCTAGTTGAGGAAGATGATGTACTTCTGATATGGGCTATTATTAACCACAAGGAAATAAACGGGATCCAACTTCTCAAGCTCCACATGCTCAAATCCAAGGAGCAACACAAACTGCCCTATGTCATTCTCTTCACAAAAATCTTCAAGGCATATGGAGTAGACATGGCTGGTGAACTTGCTGAGAAGGTGCCTTCTCAAGCGTGCATTGGCACTCACCATCTCAACAAAATGGGTATGGTATGTGTTACTGGTAGATGGGTCTTCAAGAGTGACAGAATCCATGGAAGTAGTCCATTTGAAGAAGACCATCCTATTCTAGTTGTTGATCCTACTCCTACTCCTGCACCTCAAGGCAAATCCTCCGCTCCACCTGATCCTTTCACCTCCCTTTATGCATATCTTGATCATGTTTTGTTAGGATTTCTTGATGCTTTAAATTTTCTACAAGTTTGTACTTTCCCTTTTCCATAAATGAATGAGATTTCCCTTTCATATATTTCTCTACATTGCCTTATTTATTTTTTATGATTACAAAGGGGAAGAATAATTGAAACTGGAGTTCATCTTAAATCTGTCTCATTGAATTCTAATCTGTTTTCACTAAGGGGGAGAATATATGACTAAATCTGTTTTCCTAAATTGTGTTAAAAATCTACTAAAAACAACAATTAGTTAATGATTATCTTTATTTTTTATGGCATAAACTCCTTCAGATAGGGGGAGATAATTTTAAGATATCTCTAAATTAAGGGATAACCTTAGAGATCACTCTAGAAGATAAACATGGGTGATAATTGTGTTTGAACTAACACCCTCATGAGATGAACATTGTGTCATCATCAAAAAGGGGGAGAATGTGTTTGAATATGCTTTCAGGTTGAATTATTTTGATAATGACAAAGGTTTTTGAAGACTCAAAGAAAAAGGCTTGAGTTACAATGAAAACAGCATCAGACCTGCAAAAATGCATAGCCTAATCGATTACAGCATCCAACACAATCGATTAGCTAAGTTCTGTTTGTGAGATAATCAATTGCACCTATGGAGATAATCGATTACCACATTGAAAAATTGAATTAAGAGCATCAGGTATACTCTCTAATCGATTGAAAGTATGCAACAATCGATTACAAAGACTCTGAAAGGTCACTAATTGATTACCAAGCCAGGAATAATCGATTATGAAAACTCTGCTTTGCACCCTATAATCGATTGCATGAAAGCATAATCGATTACAATGCTACAAGACATAATTAAATGCATCAGGTGCCACTTGTAATCGATTACAAGGCATAAAATAATCGATTAGCAAGTCTCTGTTTCTAATCTAATTGATTACACAAGAATACCTAATCGATTACCAACTGAACTACACTTAAGATTTCAAAGAGTAATCGATTACAGCTTAAATCCTAATCGATTACCATCGTGCCAGAAATTGGGGAAAAGCTTTTTAAGTGGAAAACCAGCTCATTTCTCCATTCCAACTCAGTGCCCATAACTTGCAACGGCTAGGAAGACTTTGGCTCTCCCTCAAGACTCTATAAATGGCTCTCCAACTCAAGCACAACACACAATACAAGAGGCAATCAATCCTTACTTACATTTGTGCTTAGTGAGTTCATTTTTCTTGTAAATTCTAAATATTTGAGCTTAGAATTTGTATATCCTCTCTTCCTGAGAGTTAGAATTAGTGTGAGCTATTCACTTGCTTATCCACTCTATTGAGAGTAAATATATTGTAAACACACACACCAAAACATCAAGTTTCACTCTAGGTTGAATGGTTACAAAGGTTGGGGTTTAACCTTTGGGATATTGAGTGATTGTGAGATTGGGTGGGTTACCCTTTACTTGTGAGAATTGGGTTCTTGAGTGTGGGACACTAGGAGACAATTGCTCAAAGTTTGTATCTCAAATCTTCAATAATGGAATCCTTCAAGTGGGTTGCTTGAAGGCGAGACGTACACCGGGTTGGTGGAACTCGTTAAATTTGGTTTGCATTCTCTCTAACCTTAAACTCATCTCTTAATTGTGCATGCAAACTATTTGTTATATTGCCTTGGTTAATTTCTTGTGTTAATTGTGCTTTCTAGTAGTTTCTTGACCTTTGCACACCAACTGTTTGATAAAATCACTGAGCCTTTGTTCTTCATTAATTCTTATTTCTCAGTTAAGTATCTCTTGTTCTAAAAGTTCATTTTCTCTAATCAAAGCAATTTGTGTGTGATACTCTATTGTTGCTTGTTCATTTCCATTTACCCATCAAAGTTGCATAAATAACCAAGTTCAAAGGCATTCCAAGTCAAACTTTTAAAACACTCAATTCACCCCCCCTCCCTCTTGAGTATTGAGGCCACTTGAATAATACTTTTAACACATGATCTCGAATAAAATGATGTCTTATTTCAATATGCTTAGTTCAAGAGTGCATTACCGGATTCTTTGTTATATTAATCGCGCTTGTGTTATCACATTTTAAAGGAATTTGATCTTGGAGTTGTTGCTTCAACTATAAGCTTTGAGCACAACAAATTCTAGTTGTGACATACTCAGTCTCGACAGTAGATAAGGCAACACTGACTTGTTTCTTGCTATACCAAGACACAAGAGAACTACCTAGATGGCACGAGCCACTAGTGCTCTTACGGTTAATTTTGTAATCGGTAAAATCAGAATCAGAATATCCAACAATGGTGTAATTTGCCCCTTTTGGATACCACAGACCAACATTTTGAGTACCAACAAGATATCTTAAAATTATTTTCATAACAGATAAATGAGATTCTTTAGGATTAGATTGAAATCTAGCATATATACACACAACATTTATTATATCAGTAAGATAAAGAAGAGATCTGATCATGCCTCTATATTTGGTGACATCAACTTCTTAGCCTTTTTCATCCTTATCTAGATAACATGAGGTTGCCATTGGTGTAGCAATTTCTTTTGCTTTGTCCATGTCAAACTTCTTAAGAAGTTCTTTGCAGTACTTTGATTGGTTGATGAAGAAACCATTCTTTCCTTGTTTGACTTGAAGTCCAAGGAAGAAAGTCAACTCTCCCATCATTGACATTTCAAATTCTTTCTGCATTATACTTGAAAATTGCTTGCAAAGCAAATCGTTAGTAGCATCGAAAATGATGTCATCAACATAGATTTGTACTAACAGGATGTCTTTATTCTCACATTTTATAAAAAGAGTGTTGTCTACTTTTCCTCTTTCAAACTTATTTTCTAAAAGAAATTTACTTAGCCTTTCATACCAAGCCCTTGGAGCTTGCTTTAATCCATATAAGGCCTTTTTAAGTTTGAAAGTATGATCGGGATATTTAAAATCTTTAAAACATGGAGGTTGTTCAACATACACATCTTCTTGTAAATAACCATTTAAGAAAGCACTCTTTACGTCCATTTGATATAATTTAAAATCCATACAACATGCAAATGCTAGTAGTAATCTAATGGCTTCAAGTCTGGCTACGTGGCATATGTTTCATCATAATCTACTCCCTTTTGTTGATTATAACCCTTAGCAACTAATCTAGCTTTATTTCTAGTTATTAAGCCCGATTCATCAAGTTTGTTTCGAAAAACTCATTTTGTTCCTATTACTTGATAATTATTAGGTTTGGGCATTAATTCCCATACTTCATTTCTTTTAAATTGATTTAACTCTTCTTGCATTGCTAAAGTCCAATGTTCATCTAATATTGCTTCATCAATAGTTTTAGGTTCAATTTGAGAAACAAAGGTGAGATGATTGCATGCATTTCTAAGAGAACTACAAGCAATTACCCCTTTGGAGATATCACCTATGATATTGTTCGCTGAAAGATTTCTTGGATATATCCATTCTTTTGGTATATTAGATGGTGATTCTTCTTGTTCAAGAGCCTCGTCTTGCATTGCTTTTTCTTCTTTTTCTCCTATCTTCATGTCTTCCATTAGACCTGCAAGATCATCAATACCCTCCTTTCTCAAAGTCTCTTGGTTATCTTCGTTAAACTTTACATGAACAGACTCTTGTATAGTCAAGGTTCATTTGTTAAAAACTCGATAAGATTTACTATTAGCTGAATAAACCAAAAAAATTGCCTCATCAGACTTAGCATCAAATTTTCCTATATTGTCCTTACCATTATTATGAACAAAACATTTGCATCCAAAAACACGTTATGAAATATTTGGTTTTCTATTTTGAAAAGCTCATAGTAGGTTTTGTTTAAAATGGGTCGAATCAAACAATGGTTCATAACATAGTAGGCTGTATTAACTGCTTTGGCCCAAAAACTTTTTGGAATCCTATTTTCATTTAACATTGTTCTTGCAAGTTCTTCTAGAGAACGATTCTTTCTCTCAACAACATCGGTTTGTTGAGGTGTTCTTGGTGCAGTAAAATTGTGTTTGATTCCATTATTTTCATAAAAGTTTTCAAAATCTTGGTTTTCAAATTCTCCCCCATGGTTAGTTTAAATAGATGTTATTCTTAAGTTCATTTCAGTTTGGACAACCTTCATGAGCTTTTTAAATGCTTTAAATGTTTCACTTTTATGAGATATGAATAAAGTCCATGTAAATCTAGAGTAATCATCCACAATCACGAGTGCATAGTAATTATAACCAAAACTTCTAATTCGTGATAGTCCAAAAAGATCCATATGCAAAAGCTGTAAAGGCCTATTTGTTGAAACAATGCTTTTAGGTTCAAAGAAGGCCTTTACTTGCTTTCCCTTATGGAAAGCATCACAAAATTTGTTTTCAAATTTCATTTTGGGCAATCCTATCACTAAGTATTTTGAAATCAATTTGTTCAAGTAATCTATGTGAATGTGGCCAATTCTCATATGCCATAGAAATGGTTCATCTTCTCTAGAAATCAAGCATTGTGCATCATTTGAGGGAAAGCTATCTAGATTAATCATGTACATATTATCTATTCTTTGACCAACGAATTTGACTTTATTTTCTTTATTTTTAATCATGCAACAATTTGAATTAAAGGTTATAATGAATCCTTTATCATATAATTGACTTATACTTAATAAATTGTATTTTAATCCCTCAACATATAAAACATCATTGATTGAGGTAGAGGAATTGGTACTTACATTTCCATGTCCAAGTATCCTTCCCTTTGTGTTGTCTCCATAAGTAATACTTTCTTTATTCTTTGGAGTGAAGGTTGAGAATTTTGACATATCTCCAGTCGTGTGTTTTGAACATCCGCTATCTAGGTACCAATGGGAGTTTTTTGCCTTAAAACATACCTACAAAACAAGTTTTCAAGTTTTAGGTACCCTTTGTATATTGGTTCCTTTCTCATTAGTTTGGGTTTTCAAAATTTCTTTGGAACCCATACCTTTCTAGTAGACTTTTGGAAGGTATTTTTTATAAAGCAATTTGAAGTAATAGGACCATATACACCACAATAGAAACATGTTGCATTCAAGGAATAAGACATTTTATAATGGTTCTTATATGGTTTGTTATACCTTCTTTTTAAGCAATTTGAACTTGTATGACCCATTTTCCCATAAGTTGCATATTTTAGAATGGGTTTAGGTTTTTCTTTAAAGGGTACAAAGAAGTTCTTGTATTCCTTACTATTTTCATACTTTTCATAACCTATGCCCGTTCTATCAAGGGTATACTTTTGATTTCCAAGAAGTGCATCAAGATTCTTTTTACCATTTGTAAATTTCTCAAGAGTTTCCTTTAATTCTTTATTTTCATTTTCAAGAAGCATGTATTTATCAAACAACATATAATCTTCATCACCATTACAAGTCATAAGAGTGATATTAGATGTGATTAATTCTTCATTTTGAATTCTAAGGTTTTCTTTTTCTAAGTTAATTTCATGCAACTCATTTTCAAGTTTCAAAATGGTTTGTTTTGAGCATGCATACTTTTTTGTTATTAACATAAACTTCTTACATAGTTCACCAAATGCTTCTAGTAATTCATCTTTATCAATTTTACTTTCATCATCACTAAAATCATTTAGGAAACTTACCTCATCATTTTTGGAGTGCTTGGACATAAGGAAAAGGTTGGCGACTTCTTCCTCCAATTCCTCAGATGAGTCTTCATTGTTTTCTTCCCAATCTATGTATGTTCTTCTTTTTCCTTTGTTGTCCTTGTTCTTTTTCTTGAGGTTTGGACAATCTATTTTGAAGTGACCTATTTTGCCACATTCGAAACAAGTAGGAGGATTAGTATACTCTTTAACGGACTTTTTACCTTGGTTTGGATTTCTTCCTCGAAAGCCCTTCTTCTTCATGAACCTTGCAAACTTTTTGACAAGTAGACCAAATTCTACATCGTCAATTTCTTCATTTTCGGATTCTTCTTCTTCATCTTCTATTGATAAAGCTTTAAGAGCAATGCTCTTCTTTTTAGTAAGCTTCTTCTCTTCTTCTTCCTCGGCTATTTTCAAATCTTTGAGCTCTTGTTCATGTTCTTGAAGCTTACCAAATAGTATGGCAAGGGACATGGTGTAGAGATTTTGCATTTGCTTTAATGTGGTCACCATTGGTTGTCATTCCCTAGTTAAACTTTTCAACACCTTTTGAATCAATTCCTTGTTGCTGTAACTTTTACCCAAGGTGAGTAAACGATTTATAATAAGAGTAAAATGTTTTTACATATCCATAATACTTTCCTCCGAACTCATTTTAAAACCTTTATATTGACTAGTAACTGTACCAATTTTAGCATCTTTAACATTATTAGTACCTTTATCAATTGTTTCAAGAGTATCCCACATTTCCTTAGCAGAATCACAATTAATAACTCTAAAAGTTCATCAGGACCTAATGCTAGAGTAATAAGATTTTTGCTTTAAAATTAAATTGTACCTTTTCTCCTCCTCATTTGTCCATAAGTCCATAGGCGTAGCACATTCAACATTATCAACAACATATTAGAAATAAAAGGACCAAATGAACAACATTCCATACCTTGAGATCATAGGATTGGACGAAAATTTTCATCATTCCACCCTCGGGAAAGAGATTGCTTGAGGCCATTTCTATCTCTTGCAACTGTTAAGCCTTGTAGCAAGAGTCAAGCTCTGATACCACTTGTTAACCAAATAGCCTTAATGACTCAAGAGGGGGATGAATTGAGTCTTAAAATAGTTACCTTTAAGAACTTAATTTCAATTTTACTTTACCTTACTTAAAGAGATGAAGAAATTAGTATCACAATAAATAAGTAATAACATTTAAAACAAGAAAGTAAAGCAAGTAAACAACTTAAAATTGAATAAGGTAAGGGAATAGGGAGAACGACACCACTCAAATTTTATCCTAGTTTGGAAACCCTTACGTCTAGGCCCCAAGTAAACCACTTGAGATTTTCCACTAAGAATTTGAGATTTACAAGATGAGCCAATACAAGTCTCTTGATTTTCCTATAAAGAACTTTATCCCTCACTTTTATCTTTCTCACAATTCTTACTCAACCCCCAAAGGCTACAACCTTGCCTTTTTTACAATGCTTCAACCCAATTTGTGTATGAGTAAAAATAAACCTTTTCCATTCCCCTTACAATGATAAACAAAGTAAGAGAAGAAGTAATATGATAATAATCACGAGATGTAGCTCTCTTTGTAGAGAAGATTTTCAAATTAGAAGTAACAATAAAAACTCTCTTGATAGAGTAAAATAGAAATTTTAAAGTGCAAATCAAGTATGATCAACTTTAAAGAATGTAGCTCTCTTTTTGATAGAGTGGTTTTAGAAAATTAAAGCGTAGAAAAAGTTAATCAAAAATAAAATTCTCTTTGATAAAGAAAATTTAAAATTGAAAGCACAAAGAGAATAACTTACTCATAAAAATGTAGCTCTCTTCAAGAGCAAAATTAGAATTTTAAAAGCGCGGAAGAAATAAACAAACTTAGCTTCTTGATGGCATGTGAGAAAGAATAAGAAAGCTTAATGTATATGGGTGTGATTTTCAATGAGGACTTAGGCCTCTATTTATAGTGTTTCAAGAGATAACTAGCCGTTGTAATCTAATTATTTTCAAATTTGATTCCCTTGAAATATCCCTTAAGTTTAGCAAAAGTTGGGAATTAGTCAAATTTACGCAGTGTATTTGAATACCTTATTCGATTAGCAACATTCTGCTTCACTAAAAATTAGTCCAGATTCATCTTATTAAAATACCTTAATCAATTAACAACGCCTGATTTGATTTAAAAAATTCTAGAATCATCTTAATCGATTACCTTAATCGATTAGAAGGGTTCTGTTTCAATTAAAACTTGTCTAGATTTACCTTATGCGAATACCTTACTCGATTAGCTCTGTTCTGGTTTAATAAGAACTTGTCCAGACTTACCTTATTCGAATACCTTATTCGATTAGCTCTGTTCTGGTTTAATAAGAACTTGTCCAGATTTACCTTATTCGAATACCTTGTTCGATTACCTTGCTCCTTATCAAATACCTTATTTGATTACAAAAGCTGATTTTAGATTCTCAATGCTTTAATATTTTTAAACAAATTTTTGGAATCATCAAAACTTGGATTATAAAAATTCTTATTATAAAAACTCCCCCTGTTTGATACATTATTATGAACAAAAAGAGGAGGTACCTCCCACCTTTTCTTCTGCCGATGATAACACCATCTATTTAGAGGCTCTTGGGAAGTCAACAAGAAAAGGAGGGTGTTTGGCCTTGGTGGTATCGGGACCCAAATAGCCAGGACTGGGAAGGCCCCTGCCTCTTCCTCTACGTTGCCAGTAGATGTTGTTCATGTTATTCAGAACCTCAACAACAAGCTCGTATAGGAGCGCAGACAAAGGCAACTGGCGGAGGAGCGAGCTGAGGCGGACCGCTAGCGGGTATTGTTAATAGTGTAGCGAGCTGAGCATGATCGAAAAGAGACTCGCAGGTAGTTGGCACATCAGGAGGCTCTGATCTGCTAGTTCATGGAGTCTTTTAGGCATTGAGCTAGCCCAGGCTCTCCTTCCCAGCCAGACCCCAGGATCCCCCAGTTGATATTTGTATTTATTTTTTTATTCTTACATATTTTTGTATTTATTCTTTTTATTGTTACAGTTGTAAATCAGTTTTGTATTATTTACATTTTTAATTTGACTTTGTTTTTTATTGATTATTTTTATATATTGTTATCTCCTTTTGTTTATTACGAGTCTATATATGTATCGGTTAAATAATAAAAACATTATAAAAATATATATAACTTTTTATATAAAATTATTTAATCCAACTTTATAAAACCTAAACCCTATATTTTATGAAAAAGTATTTCAAAAAATCATTTTTTAATGTTAGTAATGGACGGGTGTCGTGACTAACTTGGTAAATATTAGCGACGGGTCTGTAATCGTCACTACAATTACAATATAATAGCAACTGTCTTAGCGATGGAAACCTTGTTATAGAAATAGCTACGACGGTTATGTCGCCATTGAACTTGATATAATAATGACTGTCTTAGTGACGGAAACCTCGTCATAGAAATAGCTACGAAGGTTACACCGTCGCTGAACTTGATATAATAGTGACTGTCTTATCAATGGAAACCTCATCATAGAAATAACTACAAAGGTTACACCGTCGCTAAACTTGATCATTTAGCGACAGTGTTAGCGACGGGTTATGGTCATGTCATTAGCTACGATCGAGTGTCTGTCGCTAAAATGGCCTGTCTTTAGTGGTGCCTTCAGTGACAAAAGTACTCTAATCCCACAACGACGAAAGTGAACCCGTCGCTACTTGTAACTCAACTAAGACAGATATTATCACAATGGGGACCATCAATGTGTCACCCTTCAGTGATGGGGTAATTCTACCATAAACTTTGCCACGGGCTTAATTTTTTGTTGCTGATGTGTTAGCATCCAGACTCGTAGCGACGGAGGAACGTCATAGCTTATTTTGTCACTGACACAAATTTGGGACAGAAACCTTCTTGTTAGCGATGACTTTTTTTGTCACTAAAATGTCTTTTTTAGTAGTGACCTTCAAAATAATTTAAAGCCAAAATAGCCTTACATCTTTTGCTTAATTTGATGGTGAGTCATTAAGCGAAGGCTGAGAGCATTATGAAGAACTGTTAAGAAGATGTCCTAATCACCATGCACCTTGATGATGAAGAACATATGCATATGTTCTACCATGGTTAGATGTGTTGTTAGATGCATTAGTAGATGGTTCCTTGATGAATAAAACACTTGATGAAGGACTTGCCATAATTGAAGCTTTATCTACAAGTGATCACCAATCAAAGTTAGAAAGAGTTCTAGTTCAACAAAAAAGAGGAATTTTGGAGCTAAGTATAAACGATGCAATTTTAGCTTGGAATAAAACTTTGACACAAGAGAAGTAAAGGTCTGAGTAAACAGATGGCTAATTTACAAGTAGGTTATGTATCTACTCCTCCTCCAACTCAAGTATTATAGTGAATTTTTTTGCAGGTGACCACTAAATGAACATTTTCCTCTTAAAGACATTGACCCTAAGCAAGAAAATTATATAAATAATCAACCAAGGCCACCTATAGGAAACTATGCTTCTAACTCTAGTAACTAATTAATAATTTTCAACAGGGATAAGAGATCAAGGCTATGGTTAGAAAAATCAACATGATAGACCTTCTACAAGACCACCATTGAATTAATCACAACAATACCTACCACACTATACCAACCACTTTAACAGTATCAACAACCTGGTAGAATTTTAAAGTTAGAAGAATTGTTGCATTAGTTCATGCAAACAACCATGAACAATGAAAAGAACACAAACACTTTCATAAAAAATTTTGGAGGTTCAGGTTGAATAATTGGCAAAGTAGATGACAGATTATTAGAGTGGTAGCTTCTCAACTAGCACTCAACCCAATCCAAAGGAACATTCCAATGTAATTGTTACTAGAAGTGGTAAAGAAGTTGGTAAGGGTATAAGTGATGAGCTGAAAGAAAAAAAAAGTAAGAGTGAAAAAGAAGAGTGTGAAAATATAAAAGAAAGAAAAGGAAAAATTTGAAAAAAGAGAAAAATAAAGAAAAAGATGTTATTCAATCACCTTTTATCAAGAACATCATTTATCCTCATGCACCATCCAAAAGGATAAGAAAAGACAATATGCTAGATTTCTTGATATTTTCAAGAGGCTCCAAATCAATATTCCATTTTCTAACACACAGGAGCAAATGGCTACATATGCCAAGTTCACAAAGGAGCTTATGACAAAGAAAAAAAAGTATATTGAAGATGAACTATGAATTCAAAAGTTGGTTATAGTGTTATTCTTCAATGTAATTTGCTTGAAAAATCCAAAGATCTGAGTAGTTTCACTATTTCAGTATCTATTAGAAGCTTGAATATAGGTAAGGCCTTATTGAACTTAGGGGCAAACATTAATCTGATGCCCTTGAGTATGCTGAAAAAGATTGGAGAGATTTAAGGCCTACAATAGAATGACATTGTAGCTAGTTGTTTCTTTTATTAAAATACCATATGGGATTATTGAAGATGTCTTGTTAAAGTTGACAAATTTTTCTTCTTTGTGAACTTTGTTGTTATGGATATGGAGGAAGATACTAAAGTCCCTCTGATTTTTGGTAGACCATTTGTGAAGGCTACAAAAATGCTTATTGATATTGGTCATGGTAAGTTTGCAATTATAGTTCAAGATGAAGAGGTAAATTTTGATGTTTTCAAAGCTATGGAACATTCAAATAATATGAAAGATTGTTTTAAAATGAATGTTATTGACGAAGTTTGCCTGGCTTTAACAAAACAAATTCTTTTCTCAAGTCCTCTAGAAAAGTCATTGATGGAGGCATTTGATTGTTTAAATGAGGAGGAATAAAAAGAAATTGGAAAATGTTTGATGGAGTTAGAAAATGGTAAAGAAATTCCTTCAAATAACCTAAGACATGAAGATTTAGAACCAAGTTTATCATGTGATAATCCAGAACTAGAATTGAAAATTTTACCTACTCACATTGAGTATGTCTTACTTAAGAATGGTGGAGTAAGACTTGCCATCGTTAGTAATTCTTTGTTTGAAGATGAAGAATTCAACACACGGTGATTAAAAACATAATTAACCCATAATTTTTTCACAATCAAGATTTTTTAGAAATTTATTTTTAATAAAAATTAGAACAAGATTATTTAATCTATTTTGTGACATAACAAAACATAAATAGGATTGTAACAATTTTATTTTTAAAAAATTTCTTTCAGTAGATATAATAGTAATAGGAATAGTTAATATTAATATTTTATTTTTTGACCGATTATTAGTATCTTATTTTTTGAATTATAATATATTATTAGTGATTGTTTATTTTTTATAATAAAATAATTATATAATTATAACAATAATTGTAATTTTAGTGTTCCTTGAATGGGGTCCGAGCAGTCGGTCACTTTGACCGTGCTCAGCTTAACTTACAAGGAGTATTTGCTTTTTTTATTATTATTTTTAGAAAATAAAAATCACATTTCGCATTGCACCGGGAATCCTACAATGCATGGTAGTGTTAATATACAAACACGGGCTAATTTAGCTTTTGGCCAAAGACCAAATGGTACTGAAAGACATCAAAATGACCAAACATGTGTTTCAATCTGAAACGACACTAGTGCAAAAGTAGTCTTTCACAACGTCAAATTCACCACGGATTTACAAAAACCCATGTGAAAAATCAACGCGGTGGCATTTTTGAAAATATATACAAATATTCATATCGGTTTTTCATAAAACCGTTGTTAAATATTAGAGCGGTGGCATTTTTGAAAATATTAGCAAAACATTTAACATCGGTTTTTTTTAAAACCGATGTGGATTATATGATCTCACATCAACTTTTAAAAACCGTAGTGATATAATTACACGGTGGCAATTTTGAAAATATGCTAACTTTTAGAAACAGATTTAAAATCTAAAACACCAAAGGTATCATATCGGTTTTGTAGAAAACCGTTGTGAAATGAAAGGAAAAAGACAAAAATGAGGAAGACAAAAACGAGGCGTTCACATGGGGAACCAGCACGCAGAACCCACATCGGTTTTTAATAAAACCGTTGTGGAGAGGAAGACAAAAACGAGGAAATCATTGACTCGAGGACGTGGGTCCATATCGGTTTTGATGAAAACCGTTATGAAATTAAAAGGAAAAAGACAAAAACGATGGACTCGAGGCGTTCACGTGGGTCAGGGAGAGCATCATTGTCCACATCGGTTTCGAATAGAACCGTTGTGTATGTTGGTTTACGCAGAAGCCACATCGGTTTTTAATAAAACCGTTGTGGAATGTGAAGTCTATTCACATCGGTTTTTCAGGAAACCGTTATGGAAGTTTTTTTACGCAGATGCCACATCGGTGTTTAAGAAAACCGTTGTGGAAAAGGACGCGGGATTATCAAAATTAAAATAAAATAGTGTACGCATACAGCTTTGCAAACCTTTCTCCATCAGCGAAAACAACATTCTTCAACCTCTCCATCACTGAAATCTCCATTGTTGAACCTTTCTCCGTTGTTAAACATTTCTTCAACCTTTCTCCATCAACCTTTCTCCATCAACCTTTCTCCACCAATCTTTCTTCAACTCTTTATTTTCAGCGCTGTTGAACCGAGAAATATCTGTTCGAACCTTCGTTGCCCCCAAAGCGTCTCGTAGTTGCTTCTCCGTTGGCCTCCGTTGTGGAGCTGCCCCAAACACCCTCCAACCTTCTCCATTTCATGACAACAACATTCTTCAACTTCAACCTTCTCCATTTTGCAACATCAACGAGTTCTTCAAGTTTCTCAACTCAACCTTCTCCCAGTGTGTGCTTCTCTCAATCCTCTTCTCTCTGTCTTCTTCAACTCCATTATTGTGAGCTTCTTAAACTCCGCATCTTTAACTCTATTATTGTGAGCTTCAATTGGATATGGTTTATTTTTTGTATTTAAAATGGGTTTTTACCTTGAACATGTGTAGGTGTGTACGGTGATGGACTAATAATTTTTGCTCTTAACATGTTTGTTAAAATGCCTAGTTGAACTTGAATTGTGTTGAAAATGTTTATTTTCTTTGACCATATGTATAGTTGAGGTTGAGTGCCTTAAACATGTTTCTTAAAATGCCTAGGAGAACCTAAATATAAAATTTGGTATGTTTGTGTTAAAAATGGTGTGTATGAAGGTGTGTTGGATATTGAGTTGTGTTGGATATGGTTCTTTTTTGTGGTTAAAATAGGTGGTGTGTATAAGGTTGAGGTGGACCAATAATTTTTACTTTTAACATGTTTGTTAAATGACTTATTTACTTAGTTTGCACATTAGCCTAGTAACTTAGGTTGTTTAAGAAAGAACATTATGTTGCTTAATTCATACCATGTTTTAGCGGGTCATTAATGTCCATTGATGTTTTGATGTTGATTTTAGAACATTAGTACCAATGGATCGGAGTTGGATTAATGCTAGACGAACAAGTAATGAGTATGCAGTCGGGGTGGAAGCTTTTTTGGAATTTGCTCAGAGAAATGTTCCTAACAATAATGGGAGATTTTATTGTCCATGTGTGAAATGTTTGAATGTAAAACGATTAAGTGTTGAGGAAATTAGAGATCATGTCATATGTCATGGGTTTTGTAAGAATTATACAACATGGACGTGGCACAGGGAATTAATGTTGATACCGAGTGTGTCTGAAACAGAAGAAGTTAATGAAGGAATAAATGATGGGTTGGAAGACATGATACGTGACATTAGACGCGAATCTTTTGAAAGAGCACATGTGTATGATAATTGGACTCAGAATATGGATTTGCCTTTGTATCCAGGGTGTAAACTAAAACGATTGGAAGCAGTGTTAAGGCTAGTTAATTTGAAGGCAAAGAATGGATGGACTGATAAAAGTTTCACAGAATTACTTGGGTTATTGCAACAGGAAATACTTCCAGAAGGGAATACATTACCTAATCGTACCTATGAAGCGAAGAAGGTTATATGTCCTATGGGTATGGAGTATAAAAAAATACACGCATGTCCGAATGACTGCATCTTGTATAGAAGAGAGTATGAAAAGCTACATGAGTGTCCTGTATGTGGTGAATCACGATATAAGGTGAAAAATGGTGAATCTAGTGATGATGTGAGAACCAAAAATCCTCCTGCAAAAGTTTTATGGTATTTACCTATAATTCCAAGGTTTAGGCGATTGTTTGCCAACAAGAATGATGCAAAGAGTCTTAGGTGGCATGTTGAAGAAAGAAAAGTAGATGGAAAACTTCGTCATCCAGCAGATTCTTTACAATGGAAGAAAATTAATCAATTATTTCCTGTTTTTGGAAATGAACCCAGAAATCTCCGGCTTGGACTTGCCACAGATGGAATGAATCCTTACAGTAGCCTAAGTAGTATACACAGTTCATGGCCTGTTATGTTGGTTGTCTATAATCTATCCCCTCAACTATGCATGAAACGAAAATACATCATGTTGTCTATGATGATTTCAGGCCCTAAACAACCAGGGAATGACATAGATGTATATTTAAGGCCGTTGATTGAAGACTTGTCAATGTTATGGGAGGAAGGCATAGATGTCTATGATGCCTACAGCTGTGAATATTTCAAGTTACGTGCCATGATCTTTTGTACCATAAATGACTTCCCAGCATATGGTAACTTATCCGGGTATAGTGTTAAAGGACATAAGGCATGTCCTATATGTGAAGTAGGAACATGTTACCGTCAAATGTATCATGGAAAGAAAACAGTTTACCTTGGGCATAGGAGATTTCTCAGACATGATCACCCGTATCGTAAATTAAAGAAAGCTTTTCATGGATCTCAAGAGAATGAGATTGCTCCTGTGGCATTGACAGGAGATGAGGTTTATGAAAAGGTAAAAGACATCAATGTTGTCTTGGGAAAGAAGCAGAAGCGTCAGGCTACAGACAAAAATGTATGGAAGAAAAGATCTATCTTTTTTGACCTCCCTTATTGGCCTTCTCTTGATGTAAGGCATTGTATTGATGTGATGCATGTGGAGAAAAATGTATGTGATAGTGTTATTAGAACACTTCTAAATATCCCAGGAAAGACAAAGGATGGGGTGACTTCTCGTCGAGACATGGTTGACATGGGTATACGGGATTCCTTGGCTCCAGTAATTATAGGTCAGCGGACATACTTGCCTCCAGCTTGTCATACATTGTCAAAGAATGAGAGAAAAAGTTTGTGTCAATGTCTGTATGGCGTAAAAGTTCCACAAGGTTATTCATCAAATATCAAAAAACTTGTTTCAATGAAAGACCTCAAATTAATTGGTTTAAAATCTCATGATTGTCATGTGTTAATACAACAATTATTACCAGTGGCTATTCGTGACATTTTGCCCAAAAATGTTAGAGTGACTATAACCAAGTTATGTTTTTTCTTCAATGCTATATGTAGTAAAGTGATTGACCCTGGGAAATTGGTTGAGTTACAAAATGATGCAGTGGTTATATTGTGCCAATTGGAGATGTATTTTCCACCTTCTTTTTTTGACATCATGGTGCATCTAATTGTTCATCTAGTTAGGGAGATTAGTATTTGTGGCCAGTTTATTTGAGATGGATGTACCCAATTGAGCGATACATGAAAATTTTAAAAGGGCATGTGAAGAATCAGTATCGTCCGGAAGCTTCTATTGTTGAAAGATATATTGCAGAAGAAGCAATTGAATTTTGTACTGATTATTTGTCAGGTGTGGACTCAATTGGAATACCAAAGCCTCGTTTCAGAGAAGGAAGTACAGGACATGGCATTCGGGGTTTCTCTGTTAAGAGTAAGCCACGTGAGGAGGTCCTACAAGCACATTTGTACATCTTGAACAACACTGATGAGGTTCTACCATACATATCTAGGCATAAGAATATTATCAAGACAAAAAACCCTCGCATGACTGAAAAATGGTTGGTGAATGAGCATAATAAAACTTTCCTTAATTGGTTCAGAGGACAAGTGGTGAATGATGACACTGCCTCAGAGACATTGAAATGGCTAGCAAGCGGTCCTAACTTTGATGTTGTGTGTTGGAGTGGTTATTACATTAATCATTACACCTTCTACACAAAGTCTCAGGATGACAATAGTCGGGTGCAAAATAGTGGTGTGATGATAGTGGCTGAATCCATTCATTTTTCCAGTGCAAAGGATAAAAATCCAATTGTGGCATCCATCCCCTATTATGGAGTCATTGAGGAGATTTGGGAAGTTGACTATGTTAAATTTAGAGTGCCCATTTTCAGATGTAAGTGGGTTGATGGTAACACTGGTGTAAAGACAGATGAAATAGGGTTTACCTTGGTGGAACTTAACAAAGTAGCGCATGAGGATGAGCCTTTCATCATGGCATCCCAAGCAAAACAAGTTTTTTACATAACTGATCCTTCTAACAAAAGGTGGTCAGTTGCACTTCATGGAAAATGTTTGGTGGATATCGATGAGAATCATAGTTCAACACTTGATATTATAGAGACTCCTCCATTCTCATCTAGCATGCCAACATTATGCGATGATGATGAAATAGACAATGTCCATGCCATCCGTAATGATCATCAAGAAGGGATTTGGGAGCATATAATCGACACTTCTTAAGTTAGTTATCAAACTTGTTTCATATTATTGCATTTATATTATTTAACCATGTAATTGACAATTATTTTATTTTCTTTCAACAGGGAAATGGATGATCATCCTGAGAGTACATCAAACACCCAGGGGACTTGTCAGAAGAGTAGGGGTACCATACGGATGAGGGAGCTAGTAGCTACACATGGTGGTGGTCAAAAAATCGCCATCCAATTTGATGAGGTAACTTGGAACCCTATTGGAGAAAACAGGGATAAATTTGTTAGCTTTGTAGCCTTACTTGCACGGAGCAAGGTTAGCATCTTGAATGATAAGTGGAAGGATGTAGATGCATGTGTTAAGGAGCAAATTTGGGATAGTATAACGGTATGTTGTTATTTATAAGTAATTGTACTATAATTTTGAAATGTTTTGTTATATTTGATAATGTTTTATTATATCTAATGTAGCTCACATATGATGTCCCCAACAACACCACTTTGAAGAAGAAATTACTAACATTTTGTAGTGAGCGTTGGAGAGCTTTCAAGACATATCTAGCAACTAATTATATTTTTGGGAATATGAGGGACAAAGTTCCATTAGAGGATTACCCATGGATCGATGAAGACACATGGAAGTCATTTGTTGAGATTAGGACAGATCCGACCTTCCAGGTAATTTCAATTACTTGTTTAGTTATTATTGGAATTTATAAGTTATTTTATATACTAACATTTATTTAGATATCATTAATGACAGGAGAAAAGAAGAGTTGCACAAGACATTCAAAAGAAGAATTGTTATCCTCACCTATTATCTCGTGGAGGGTACAAATTGTTAGAAAAAAAGATGATGGAAGAGAAGTTGAAACAGAGGCAGGAAGCTTCAGGAACTGATCCTACTGCTATCATCTCTCCACATCTCCTCCACTACGACATGAAAAATGGAAAAAAGCTAAACAAAGGAAATCAGGAAGCTACACATCCGAGGAAACTCGTGTTGTTGCTGAGACAATTGTGGGTATTCATAATTAATTATCATTTTATCGTGTCATTTAATTTATTCATGAACGTAATGTTATATTTTTGCAGGATTCTTTGGAACAAAGAAGCTCAGTTGGTGAATTTGTGGCATCTGGACGAGAGGACATATTGACTACTGCCTTAGGGCGGCCAGAACATAGTGGTCGTGTTCGAGCATGTGGTCGAGGGGTTGGTCTAAAGACATATTTTGGACATTCAGGACGACAAAATATTATCAAGGATGAGAAAAAATTTAGGGAAGAGCTAAAGATGGAGCTTAGAGAGGAACTAAAACATGAAATTCTGCAGGAGCTAGCCCGTATGCAACAACCTTCACAAATTCCTGAACGACCACCACAAACGCCTTCACATCCTGTACTCTTAAGCACAAAAGGGAGTTGTGCTCCAGATGATTTATCTCCACAAGATTATGCTCATGTCCTAGACCGATGTAAGCTTTATGTTGATCATCCATACCGTTTGGTGGCACTTGGCAATGTGTATAATTTTGGGTCTACCATCCACCATAAGCAAATAAGTAATGATCATGTGAGGGTATCAATTGATAGGATTAAGGAAGCAGATGCTGCATTACCTATTCCCACAGATGAAGTATGTACAATGGGGGAAGCCTTTAAGCACTTCATCTTATGGCCCAGAAGACTAGTTAAAATTATATCGGAGGATGAGGTATGAAATTCCATGCAATAATACCTATTTAATTACACCCACTATTAGTTATATATGATTTTATTAATACCTATACCTGTTTAATTGTGATTTATTAGGCCAATGTTGATGTGGTTAAGAAAGTTACACAAAAACAACCTTTACAAGAAACAGAAGAGTATAGTGATCCACTTGGGAGGTTGTGTTTTATAGCAATGAATCTTGGATCTGAAACAATACAGTTGGAACTAGATGCTAGTGCCATAGGCAAGGACTCTCCAATCTCTTTCTTTATTACCCAACAAGATATTTTGGAATTTCTAATGGGAAAAGAGATGCTAAACATATCTGTGCTCCAATTATGGTTGATGTGAGTTTATTACTAGTTAATTTTTTAAATGTCTATTACAAATACATATATGTGATCTAATTATGTTTGTTTATATTTTAGGTATTTGCACAACCTTTGCAATATTAATGGATATCATGATTATAGCTTCCTTGAGCCTGAGCACATCCAAGACACAGGAAATAGTGTAGATCAAATACGGGCATATATTCAACATAGGATATCCACAAGTTCTCATGACTTTTTTTTAGCTCCATATTATGAATTGTTAGTACAACCTTAAATTTAAAGTTTTATTATACATGTGTTTTTGTGTAAACTTCGTCATTTCTTTTGTGATCTGACAGGAACCATTGGCAATTGATCATTATTTGTCCCAAACAAAATGTTGTTGTCTTCTTTTGCTCATTATGTAAACAACCAGGGAAAAACATTAAGGGTGCTATTAACTTGTAAGTGTTTTGTTAACTTGTAGGTGTTTTGTTAACTTGTAGGTGTTCTTGAGAATTCTTGAATGTTAACTTGTTGGTTGTTCTTATACTATAGAGCCTTGGATGCTTGTAATGTTTTGGGAGGGTCACGACCTATGACTAGGAAGAAGCTTGAATGGATAATCCTAAGAGTAAGTCACTTTATGTTACATTAACTCTATGTTGCCTTTATGCCTAGACATGACTTGATGAGGTTTAAGAATTTGATGCAAAGTTTACTTGTTCCTAATTTTAGGCTAATAAACAATCGTCGGGCAGCAACCATTGTGGTTATTATGTCATGGGACACATGCTCAATGTCATAATAGGGAACATTAAGGATAATTGGATACAGGTATTGAAATGATTTAAAGAAGGAAGCATTTTCTAGTAGTTAAATGCATATTCTGACATCACATACTTGTAGGTTTTTAGCAACAAGGAACCATTCACTTTTGATGAAATTGATGTGGTTCGTAAGCGTTGGGCAACATATCTTCTTCAAGTAGCTAGATTATGATCAACACAAGTGTTTAAATTTTGTATATATTATGTATGAAATTCTGACCTAAACTATGTATAAAACAATGTTTGGTGTTATATATATATTGATTGACATATGATTTTAATTGGTGTTGATATATTTGTTTTCTGTGTTGTATAAATGTATGCCCAGGAATTGACATGAAAAGTTGGGATGAATGCTGAAATCATATGTCCAGGTTTCTTTAAAAAATTCGTATATAATGAAACAATTAAAAAAATTTAAAAAAAAAACATGTTTTCACATCGGTTTTTAAAAAACCGATGTTATAAGCCAAAATCCACCACGGTTTTTCTAAAAAACCGATGTGGTAAGTTCCAAATTCACATCGGTTTCCCCAAAAACCGATGTGGTAAGTTCCATATTCACAACGGTTTTTTAAAAACCTATGTTATATCTTGCATATTCACAACGGTTTCCATTAAAAACCGATGTTATATATCCATATTTTCACATCGGTTTTCTCAAAAAACCGATGTTACATCCATTTTTCACATCGGTTTAAAAACCGATGTGAAATATCCTTATATTTCACATCGGCCAGATCCACATCGGTTCGAAAACCGATGTGAAAAGCCCAAAAAAACCGATGTTAAATGTCTTTTTTACACTAATGCGAAAGAAGGCCAAATGTGCACAAATGGAAACAACGAATGGTAGAGAAGAAAAGATGCTTATGTACCCAAAATAAATTAAAACAGGGTCATTCCCTAATATAAAAACATAAAAATAAAAAAATAAAGCGGAGAAAGCAAATTAAGATATGGAAAGTGAATTAAATAATTGTTTCAAATAATACATATTTAGTTTTTTTGGTAAAATCTCGGTCTGAGTCTAGTAAATAAAAGTATCTTTACTAAAAAAATTAATTTTATTATAATATAAATATTCTTGGTTTAATGAGAGCATAGCCGTGATTAAAAAAAAAAAAACAAAAAGAGCCAAAGCCAAAACAAAATCCGTCGCCAACACAAAATTGCATAACACTTCACAAAGTAGCTCAGTACATTCAATTAATGCTTACGTATGTCTCGCGAGTACGGTCAAATGTTCAATTCTGGTCTGTTAGATTTGGAAGGAGAGAGGATGGAAAAAAATTTCCTTTTGTTTGTTTGGGAAAAAAATAAGGCAACTTAAGATAAACTAATTCATTTTTAAAATAGAATCAAGGAAATATAAAATGATTGTTGTTTAATAAATACTAATGTTTTAATAACAATAAAAATTATATATATATATATATATATATAAATTTATCATAATAAAATGTTAATTTTTAAATATAAAATTTAATTTATTTCTTATCTAACTCATTTTTATTTAACTTCTTTCCATTCATCCAGACAATAAAAGATTATTTTTATCTATTACTTTCCCTTTTATTTTTATTCATTCAAAAATATACTTTTTTATATTATTTTCAATTTATTTTTTGCTTTCGTAATTTTTTTCATTCTATTTCATTTCTTCATCTAAACAAGGTTTTGATTTTGTTAATTTTTAATATTAACCATACATGTATCTTTCTTAGGAAATAAACCTATGCAATTTAATGAATTGCATCCTTTCTAAAAAACATCTTTAGTGATAATCAAACCTAGAGCTCTTCGCATAATTTTAGTGTAACATGTTATAATAGGATAATGAGTCTATTTGGTTCCTATATGGAATTTTCAGTTGGGATTAGTCAGATGTAAATTTTTATCTATTGGTTAAACAAAATTTAAAGGTGTCTCGAATGACGTGTTACAACAATATTAACTATGAGATTGTTGGGAAAATATCATGGAATTATGGGAAACTCATAAATGGAGGCATGTGACTCACTCTTTAAGAGTTTATTCATTTGAGGCATGACCCCTTGAATTCAATAGCTTATTCTTGTCGTAAACAGGAATCAAAATTAACAAAAGGATTTCTTATCCGTCACCTGGTCTCAAAACTTAGATATATGTATATATATATATAAAGGGATTTAAAAGATAAATTAATTTACCCGATATAATACCAAAAATTAATCAAAATAACAATTAAATTTAATTTGTTATTAATAAAGAATCATTAATATAATAATATCATAAATAATTAACCCTTAAGTATTTGTTAAATCAAGTCAATTCATTTTTTAGAAAAGCCATTTAAAAATTTCAATCTAAAATTCTTTTGAAATATAACAGAATATCCAACTTCCCCTTCATATTTCAAAAGAATTTAAACATTATAGTAGAACTAATTGGGCTTACATGATTAGTGTAAATGCAACAAACTTGATGTCTTTCAGACAAAATGAACTAAATCTTAGACAAATAAACTTAACTCACAGTGAATTGGTGAAGCAAAGCTTCTATGAACTAAGATCAATTTAATGTAAGATAGTGGTTTACATGTTATATTACACGTCAAGACTATTTTGTCAGTTTTGCCATTTTGCGTGGATAAGCCATATGCGTGTTTGATATTTCATAAGTGCTCTATAAATTTTGTCATATAATTTCATAGGAGTGGTCTCACTCCACACTCATATAGGTGTTTTCATCAAGTATATGCTACACTTTATACATCACCCATAAAGATATGAAAATTATTAAATGTTTTAAGCTTAACCATTGTTTAGTATAGTCCAACACTTCTCACATACCATAGGAAGAGATAAAAAACTAGTTGTGCTACCTGTAAACAAGTGGAATAAAGGTATTTCACATTAATATTAAATTTGTGCAGTACAAATATATATATATATATATATACAAGGTTGTTACTAAACAGAACAAAAAAGGTGCAAGGTTGTTGCAGTAGTAAGCTGTAAAGTTAAAGATAAGAGCAGATGTTGCACAAATGTAGGCAAGAGGTTAGGTTAGTTAGTGAGTACTCCAACATGCCCCTGCAAGATGGTGGTGGGAGGAACAACACCAATCTTGGACATGAGAAAGTTATGTCAAGCTGAAGACACTAGCTTTGTGAGGAGGTCTGCTGGTTGGTGGCTGGAGGGAATGTGAGTAACATGAAGTTCCTTAGTTTCCACTAAGTCACGAACAAAATGGTAACCAATGGAGATATGCTTCATTAGGGAGTGGAACACTAGATTGGCACATAAATATGTAGCACCAATGTTGTTAGTGTGAATAATGGGAGATGAGGGAAAACATAGGTAAAGTTCCGTCAATAATTCACGGAGCCATAAAAGCTTAGTGGTTATGGAGGCAATAGTCCGGTACTCAGCCTTAGTGAAGGATTTTGCAGCATTGGATTACTTTTTCTTGACCAGAAGACCGTATTAGGGCCTATGTAGATGATATATGCGGCCGCAGACTTCATGTCCTTAGCATCCCCAGCCCAATCAGAATCATAGAAAGCACGATGTGTGAGATTAGAGGATTGTTGAATATGAAGTCCATGGTCTATAGTATCCTTGAGATAGCGAAGAACTCTTTTAGCAGCTTGAAGATGAATGTCCATAGGGGCTTGCATGTATTATGATAGCTTGTTTATAGAGAAAGAGATATCAAGTCTCGTGAGAGATAGATATTGCATGGAGTCAATAAGTTTTCTAAAGGTATGCACATCATAGATAGAGGCATCACCAGAAGCAGCCAAATTGTAAGACACCGACAAAGGTGTAGAGACTGATTTTGCATCATGCATGTTGAAGGAGTGAAGTAAAGTGTGAATCTAATGGCGTTGTGTAAGAAACAAACCTGTTGAGGTTGGCACAAGTTCAATCCAAGGAATCGGTGTGTAAGAGCTATTTGAAACCGAGACAGAAACGTGAAGTCATTACTTATAAGTAGTAAATCAGCAACATAAACAAGAAAGTAGGCCAACATGGTAACGTGGTGGTAGATAAATAAGGATGTATCAGATTTTGAGTTATAGAAACCAAACTCCCCAAGAAAGGTCTTGAGTTTATGATACCAAGCACGGGGGGCCTGTTTGAGACCATATATTGCTTTCCGTAGTTTGCAAACATGATTAGGGTACTGTGGGTGCATAAAGCCTGGAGGCTATTCCATATGTAGATGTCTTCTGTGACTGAGTCATGCAGGAAGGAATTGTTGACATCTATTTGTTTGAGAGGCCAGCCTCTGGATAAGGCAACACAAAAGCACACGTTTGATAGTTTGAGGCTTGATGACTGGACTAAATGTGTCATGATAGTGAATCACAGGTCGTTGATGAAACCGTTTAGCAACTAAGGGAGCTTTATAACGAGCAATAGAGCCATTGGTGTTGTGTTTAAGGCGGTATACCTATTTATTTCCAATAATATTAAAGTGAGATTATTTTGGAACAAGCATCCACGTACCATTTACAAGAAGTGCATTGAACTCTTCAAACATGGCATGCTTCCAATTTGAGTGCTTTAGTGCTTGAGTGAGACAGATGGGTTCCAAGGGTTCGGGAGAGGGAATTTAGTGACTGAGATGATGTGCTTGGGTTTATAGATGTCATTCTTGGACCGAGTGATCATGGGATGAAATGATTGAGGTTGGTGATGGTAGGGAGGAGGAGCATCTATAGACGCAGAAGGTAGAGACCATGTGTACAATGAGCCTTCAATATGAGTGGAGTGGTGAGGTGATGGTATAGCACAGGAAGAAAAAGAGTTGGGTTGGTCTTGAATGGATGTTAAGGGAGAGGATGTGATCGGGTAGGATGATTGAGAATTGGACGAAGGTGGTGGATTGTAGATAGATAAGGGACAAGGAGAGGATTAAGAGATGGATGAGCTGAGGTTAGAGTTGACATTTGATTTGTCAGGAAGGAAGCACCAAAAGGAAAAATGTTTTCAACAAATTGGATATGACGAGGTGTTCAACTTGGAAGTGGTGGGATTAAAGCATAGGTAAGCACTTTGTGTGGGGCTGTAACCAAGAAAGGTGCATGGTTGAGACTTTGGTTGTAGTTTTGTGTTGGTGTATGGAAGTAGCCATAGGAAGCATAAGCATCCAAAGACACGAAGCTTTTCATAGTTAGAAGTGATTTTGAATAACTTTTGGAGAGGTGGCTGCATATGAAGACTGGGGGTGGGCATTTGATTTATGAGGTACGTACTAATTTGAAGGGCAAAGGACCAAAACTTGTCTGGAAGTGAAGCGTGATGTAAGAGATAGGGCGTTGTCTCAACAAGATGGCGGTGTTTGCGTTCAGAGAGACCATTAGTTAGGGAGTGTAAGGAGAAGTGGTTAGGCAAATTATGTTATTAGATTGAAGAAATGGTCATAGTTTTAGAAATCCACCACCATTGTCACTGTAAAAAGTTTTAATTTTGCAGTTCAATTAGTTCTCAACTAGTCATTTGAATAATGGAAAGATGTTGGAGACCTCTGATTTAAATTTAATAGGATAAAGCCATACAAATTTAAGAAAATGATCAAGGAAAATAACATAGTAAGAATACCATTTAGTGAATCAACAGAGGCAGGGCCCCATACATAAGAGAAAATAACCTCTAAAGGACTATTACTGGACACGATGAAAATAGAGAAGGGTAATTTATGACTTTTATTGGAGAGATAATCCATGCATTGGACAGTGGAAGATGAAATGGTAATATGACTTTGCTGGAGTGCATGCTAGAGAATGCGAGAGTGAGGATGACCAAGACGATGGTGCCATAGGGATGAGGAGGAGGATTGACGAACATGATGTAAGGAAGGAACAGAATGATTTAAAGGCAACTCGCACACATGATTTTCATTTCTTCCGCACAAAAGAACCGCCCCCATGATGAAACTCTTGACCTTAAAAAAAGAAGGAAAGAATTCAATTGAAATTGAGTTAGTTTTGCATAATTGAGATACCGAAATTAAGTTTTGGGTAACAGACAAAACATGAAGCATATTATGAAGATGTAAAGAAGCAGTAGAGGTGGGAATAAAGGAGGATCCATAGTGGGTGATGGGAAGAGTATTACTATTCACAACTAGAAGGTGATCAGACTCATGATAATCATTGGAAATGGTCAGGTTACTAAGGTCATTGGTGACATGATGGGAGGCACCCAAGTCAAGAAGCCAAGATAGTTCATCTTGGGTAGGAAAATACGCATGGTTAGCCTGATGTGGAGGATTATCGGAGGGATACCCATGCAACTTGTAGCAGGTTAATGTAGTATGTCTTTTACGATCACTGTACTAGCAGACAGGAACAACACAAGGGAGTGAGCCCTTGTGGTAAGACCCATGGTTGAGTGTAGGTGAGCTAAAATAAGGAACTTGGCCACGTGGCATGGAGCACTACTAGAAAAATCCCTGATAGCTACTCCAGTTTAGCGACCGCCACTTGTCATCATTATTTAGCGACTGTATTAACGATGGTAACATGAAAGGGACCTTGAAAAGGAAAATTAGTGACCCCATTAGCGACCAACAAACCCACATTGCTAAAATAAGCAAACAACTATCACTAAATTTGTTGCTAAATAAGACCCCGTCACTGATTCGGTCGCTACATTTTGGTGCCAACAAAAACCATAGAGGGAAAGCAAAAAATAGAGGGAGGTAAAACGTAGCGACCGAATCAGTGGTCGCTATTAATGTCACTTGAGCGACGACGTTACTGTCATCGCTAGAAGCGTCAAGCAACGACGGGCCACTATCGTCGGTATATTTGGATAACTCAGCGACAACAGTGATACCGTTGCTAACTGCGGCACCAACAAACACCATGGAGGGAAACCAAAAAATGGAGGCAGGTAAAAGGTAGTGACGGTCTATGTGGTCGCTATAAATATCACCTTAGCGACGGATGTGGATTCTGTCACTATAGTTGGAGGGAAACTAAAAACGTTGAAGGGAAACTAAAAAGTTAGAGGGATTTCAAAGTTAGCGACGGAGATTGTCGTCGCTAGTTCATGTTAATGTAGCGACAGCAGTGGATAGGCATCGCTAGTTCGTCCATGTGTCAACGTTTTTTAAAAATAGCCACGGTTTTAAAGACGTATTTTTAGCCGTTACTAAATCGACCTCCCCCTTTCCCCTCCGCCACTTTCTCAAGCCCTAAGCCACCTTGTTCTTCTCTTCCCCCTCTCCTCCTCTGGTCGTTGCACTCTGTTGAGGCGTAAACCCCCTCCGTCTGGTCCACTCCTCCGTCCGTTCTGCTCCTCAATCTGTGGGCTCCCTCAACTTCATCGAGGATGTCTTCCCCTCCGCCAGTCTTCTATCGTCTCCCTCGCCTCTGTCAAGTACGTCGTCTACGAGCCCTCTCTCTGCTCCGTGTCTGCCTCGTTCATGACTAGAAGCCACTCCTGTAGGTAAGGTACATTGCCTTTTTAATAACCAGAAAACATGTTCATGATATTTGGCTAAATTATTTGGCATGGTGAATATGGGAATGATGAATTTTTTATTTTGCTGAGTTTATAATTTTATTTGAATTTGAATTTTTTATTTGGAATGATTGTGTAATGTGTTGAGTTTATGTTAAATATGTTTAAAATTACTGTGTTAAATGTGTCTGTGTAGTTTATGTGATTGTTTGTGTGCAGGTTAAGTCCTTGTATGCAAGTTGTATGGTGTTTGTGCGTAGACTATGACAATGTATAATTCTATGTAAGTTGTGTGAGTGTTTGTGTGTAGGCTATGATAGTGTGTATTTGTGTATAGGTTGTGTGAGAGTAGGTGTACAAGTTATCCGAGTGTTTGTGTGTAGGTTGTGATAGTGTGTATTCTATATAGGTTGTGTGAGAGTATGTGTGCAGATTGTGTGAGTGTTTGTGATAGTTATGTAACTATGTTAGTGTCTATGTAGGTGGTTATGTGAGAGTATGTTAGTGTTTATGATGGTTCCTGCTGGTGGCAACATTACAAGTGTTGAGTGAGAGTGAGTGTTTGGTGAAATGGATATGGATATGGATTTGGTGGTGAGGATTTGGGGAATAAGAAGTGTTGCTCTTTTGTGTGTGGTATGATGTAGAATAATCCACATTTTGTGTTTTTTTATTTATTTAGTTGCCTTGGTCGATACATAGTGGCATTGTGTGTTTCAGAATCCAGAGGAAACCATCTTTGATTTGAACTTTGACGAAATTGTAATTTGGCTATGGATAAAGAATTCCCTTGCGATGTATGTCTTGTGTAGTTGGCCTTTTTATTTTGTGATTATTTTGTATGGATTGAGAAAAAATCATCATTTTTTGTTGGCAACATTGAACTTCTTGGTGCAAATTGCTAATGCCTTGGTCATTCTAAATATAATAACAATAAATTCATTGATCCTCATGCTTAATCATTAATCAAATACAAAGTTGTCAGATAAAAGTTCCATATACATTTAAATAAATGATATACAAAGTTCTGTCATTGTAAATCATGTTGAAGAATCAAACTTGGTGAATGCAGTTCCTTCATATTCTGCAATAAATGTGAGAAGTTCCTTTAAACAATACATAAAACTAAAATTGTCAAATTGTCAACCACACTATTAGGAATGAATAAACAAAAACTGGTATTGTATTCTTCTCTTTTAGCTTATGTATGTCTTTAAGGGAAACTCTTAATGAAGACTCTTTTGAATGGCCCCTAAATGCTCCATGCACAATGGTGATGTATGTTTGCTTAAATTAAAAGAAATGCAGAACAACTTTGTATCTTAATGTTCAAAACTTACATTTCTTGTATGTTAGGAGCAATGGTTTATCAACAATTATGTTTTGTGAATGTGTTCTTTGTGCTCATCGGAAATGATTTTTTTATTATCATTAGTTATTCCTAAGTTTTGGTGCTGTGCTTGAGGGAGATTATGTGAATTTTTGCTCAATAAATCTATAGATGCAGTCACAAGTTTTGATCTAGTTAGATACTTCTGTAGAAGTTTGTTCCTATTGAATAACTATTGCAAATTTTGGATGCTATGTGATAGAAGTTGCATCCTTAATCTGTGATCAGTGAACTGGTGAAATTGAGCCCTATTTTTAGTGTTGATAGCTGTCTGTAATTCAGATGTTTATTTACAGTTCATAAGTTTTTAGTGTTTTTTCTACTCTAATCACATTAGCAAAAAAAATACTAACAGAAGTAATTTTAGATTCCTAATTTCAATGCATTATGTTGGGGTCATAAGTTGGGCTGGGTTTATTGAGCCAATATGATTAACCCATTAATATTTGTAAACTATTTTTTCCATTGAATTTAAGTATCAAGCATTTTCCTTAAAGGACCTATCTATTGAGAACACTTCGATTTTTTGTTACCTCAAGCATTTTTATTTTCTCCCTCAGATTTGCCATTTCTTTTGAATTTTGAGGACTTGAAACGCTTTGTTTGTTCTTCAAATTGGTTTTACTTCCATCAGGCTGCGTGCATCCATTGCTATCCTTTATCATGTATGTTTCTGTTTGCTCATGTATGTTTCCACTTCACAATAGTTGCAAATTATGTGTAGGATTATGCTGTAATTGGGTTGTTACTTTATTTTGTATCTAAGCTAGTTATCATCTCAATTATGTATGCTGAAAATTTTCTTGCTTCTTGTTTAGTTTCTTAGTTAAAGCTTCTGAGCTCTTGTGTTTCCTATTTAATTTTAGATTGGCTTAATTAACTTGGATAATAAGGAGTTTGTGAAACTACTAGTGGACATAGCACATATTAAATTTCAGGTAAGAAGTTAAGTCACTAAAGCTGCTAGATTGATGTTGTATTTGCATTGTCTTCATTCTTTTAGTTGATGTTAATTCATTACCTGGGTGATTCAATTACTTAGTTTTTTGTTATGTGTTAGTTTTATTTATCTCATAACAGAAAACTAAGTATCTTTAAATCCTTATATTAGTGATTCATATAATTCTAATATCAAATGAAAAAAATAATACAACACGTTAAGGCTTAAAGATCAAAGGCATAAAACAAATATTTTAAATGAATATTTATAAGTTCAGAAATATACAACACGTTACCTTCTTCTTGAAATTCAAGAATCATGATTTTAAATCAATTTTATTGGTGAGTATTAATTTCATTTTATTGAAACTTTTGTCTTTGGGCTTTATTGTACAGGCCCATTATTACTTAGGTTTTATTTTACCTGTTTATATGCTAGCTTTTAACAGAGTTTTAAGCTTTTAGTTTTGACTAATAATTAGGAATTAATAATTTATTGAAATTAATATTATTATTTTTATGATATTCTAGAGACAGGAAACATTCACCTAGAGGCACACTCTAGGATTATTTAGGAAGTAATTTATGAAGTGTTAAAACACTCTTTTAGGAAAGATGTGAAAGTATAAAAATAAACAAATTGAAAGTATGTTGGCAGTTTAGCATACATAATGCTATTTTAGTCCCAAGCTTTTCAAATTAAATATTTCCAATGAAATATATGTTAACATATTCAAAGCTCTAACATGTTATTATCCCCCAATCCCAACTCATATCTTAGAATATATGTACTTTAAAAATAATATTGGCTTGTAATTAAGAAAGTACTTCCTATAAAAATTTCTACTTTTAGAAAAATCAATATATAGTTTTTTTAGAGATAAAATCGATATATAGTTCTTGAGTAGGTTTTAATAACTTCAAAGGTATATTACCAATTAGATTTCCGATATCATTTGGTGTAGGGCTGTAAATGAAACTACAACCGAACCCAATATCATTTGGTGTAGTGTTGTTTGTAGTCTTTTAAAGTGATTTAAATTTCTCAAGTAGAAACTAAGTTTAGGCTCATTAAAAAGATAATAAAAACCTTAATAAATTTAAAATAAAAATATCATGATTTTAATATACCAAGTTATTAAAAGTTTAGTGTATTTTTCTATTAGAACAAAAAACGTCGATTCTTATAAAAGGGATAAACCAATTTAATTAAGGAAGATTACAACACAAAAGAGTCAAATTTCACGAAGCCAAATTTATCTAATTATGTAAATACAAGTATCCCTAAAATTTTCTTTCATCATGTGTATTTGAAGTTCCATCTATTTAAATTGAAACATTATCAAGTTACAAACTTTAGGTACATTATGAAGTTACCTCCGACGTCAATCTTGTTAACCTCTTCAAGTTTACCTTTTCAAAATTTAGAAGTAAGCATTCAAGAAGAACTATAAGAAACATTATGCTTATCTAAATGAAACAAAATGATGATGATTTGATAATTAGAGTTTCATGAGTTGCTAACCATGTAGGTCTCTTAAGTCCTAGCAACATCACTAATTCTTTACCAGGTTGTAAACTTTGGTCATTTATTTATTCAAAATAAAGGCATTTTTTATGGACTTGTCTATTTCTGTAATTTATGTAACAAAATTGATATAGGCCAAGCATGAGCAAAATTGTTTATAATCAACCCTTAGAATATTTTATAATGAAAATGTAGTCTCTGCTACCTCTCTTATGGACTCGTTCTCACTGCGTTTTCATATTTTCATTTCAACACAAAAAATTTATAACTGTGAACCACTTCTTGGTTTGTTATGCAAACCAACATACCTCACGCATGGTATCTGTTCGTCTCTCTTCACTTATCTTCACCTTTGTCTTCACTCTCTTTTCTGGGTAATCTCCTAACACTAACTTTCTCGTGATGTGTGTTGTATCTTTTGATGTGTATGCGTCTTGATTGTTTTTTATTAGTGGAGAACAAAGCTCATTAGGCATTGGTTTTGTATGCTGATAACATGTTTTTTATGCATATGTATTGTTGTTTGTTAATGGAGAGCAGAGCTTATTAGGCATTGATTTTGTATATTGATAACATGTGTTTAATGTATGCATGTGTATTGTTGTCTGTTAGTGGAGAGCAGAGCTCACTAGGTTGTGGTGTTGATTGCCTTAATTTGTTTATGCAAGTTGTAGTTATATATTGAACTGTACTGGGAACTTTTCTATGGGTAACAGGGCGTTGTAAAAAATTTGGAAATGTCTAGTTTACAAGGAAGACTCTGTCGGAATTTCGATAGGCTCCTTATTTTAGGGTACATAAAAAAGTATATTAAAGTTTAAAAATGTAGGGTTTAGTCTTGTCTGTACCCGTTAGGTTCCCGTTCAAGATTCAAGACAACCGATTGACATACCGTGTTGTGTTGGATCTTGAATTATCTCAGTTGGACAGTTTGGGATGAATTCGTAACCAATAGGGCGTAACCCTCCGATGTTGTTTGTGGTCTATCTTGCGTGGTTGATGTTTATTTGAAATTTCAGTTACTGTGTTTTGTATTGTCTCTGGGTGCATGTCTGCGTATGGTGTTTCATCCCGTACATATCTCTATGTACTCGGGGACCAATGGGATATGCTCCCGAAATTCCAAATGATCATCAACAATATAAGATAGACCAGAAACAACATCAATGGGTTACAGATAGTTGTATATTCATCCCGAATGGTATAGGGTCCCACCTACTTACAACATCAAAGAGATAGAAAGTGATTCAAGAACGATAGTCACATAACTTAGTGATTTAAGTAACTAGAACTCTGCTTGTTAGATATCGTGAATGGAGATTCCGATAAATCGGCGATGGATGTACAACCGGCTAGATCACAGTCACCGAGTGACTGATGGGCTTGTTGGAGTTTATTCTATTTGCTACGGCGAACACGCCTGGTTTTGAAGTGACTCAGAAGATTCGTTGTCCATGCTCAAAGTGCAAATGTATGAGTTTTGAATACGTGGATGATGTCATGTACCACCTAAGTGAGAAGGGTTTCATGGAAAGATACCACTACTGGTACAACAATGGTGAGCAATTACCGCCCAGGCCATCAACTGTAACCATGCAATTGTCTTACTATAAGGTCAGAGGGAACAGGGATACGTACAACAACATGGAGTATATGGTGATGGATCATGTTGGAACCTCTATCGGGCATATGTTAGAACATGATGACCAAGCTAGGAATAAGGATGACAATGTAGAAGAGGATCCTAATCCAGAGGTGAAGAGATTTTATGATTTGTTGGCGGCGGCTCAGACTCCATTATGAGACGGGTGCGAGAGTCACACTGAATTATCTTCCTTCATAGATGCTTTAAGCCTAAAGGAAAATTATAAACTTTTAAGAGGTTATTTTAATATAATGGTCGATGTTTCTAACTGCACTAGTTCCAGCACCCAAAAATCCAAAGGCAAAAATAGACGTGTTTTTGCAACTGTTGGTTGAGGAGTTGTCACAATTGTGGGATGTCGGGGTAATTACCTGTGATGCGTCCTTGAAGAACAATTTCATGATGCGGGCTGTTTTGATGTGGACCATTAATGACTTCCCAACATATGGTATGCTTTCTAGATGGTCAACATCTGGGAAGCTTGCTTGCCCTGTCTGCATGGAACATACCGAGGGGAAATCACTCCTTGTTAGTGGCAAGATAAGTTTTTTTGACTCTCATAGAAAGTTTCTATCGTTGAATCACCCATTCAGGAGAAACAAAATTGCTTTTAGGAAGAACAAGGTTGTTAACGAACCTCCACCCCATAGGTTATCCGGTGCACGGGTTTGGCAGAAAGTCTAAGAGTATCCGTACATCTGGGATAAGAATGTTAAAGAGTTTACGGGTTATGGGAAGGAACACCACTGGGTGAAGTAGAGTATCTTATGGGATTTTCCATATTGGAAAGACTTGTTATTAAGACATAACATTGATGTCATGTACACTGAACGAAATGTTTTCATGAATATTTTTCACATTGTGATAGACATAAAAGGGAGAACAAAGAACAATGAAAAGAGTTGACTAGACCTTCTGATTTGGTGTTCTAGGAAAGAGTTGGAATTGAGGGATGCAGGACGTGGAAGAATGTTTAAACCGCATGTGAAATATGTTTTAACTAGACCTCAACAGATTCTTGTATGTGTGTGGATGAATGGGTTGAGCCTGCCTGACGGATTCATTTCTAACTTGAGTAGATGTGTCGACGTGAAGGAGGGTGGGGTGTTTGGCATGAAAAGTTATGATTGCCATGTGTTTATGCAACAACTATTACCGTACGTGTTTCATGCCTTATCGAAACCTATTTGGAAACCGCTGGTTGAGTTGAGTCACTTCTTTAAGGAGTTAACGACAACTTCGTTAATTGAGAAGAGACTTATGAAGATGGAGGAAAGTATCACAGTCTTGATTTGTAAGTTGGAACAGATTTTTCCACCAAGTTTTTAACTCGATGGAGCATCTACCAATCCATCTATCGTACAAGGCCTTAGTGGGTGGCCCAGTGTAGTATCGTTGGATGTATCCATTCGAAAGGTGAATGCCAGAACTACTTAATTTTGTTGCAAAGATTTTTTCCTATAATAGTATTATGTAACTTAACATTTGTTTATATTGTTCTAGATTCTTACGCTCTTTAAAAGACAAAGTGTCAAACAAAGCGTGCGTTGAAACATTAATTTGCGAGGCATACTTAGCGAAAGAAATGACCATTTTTGCTTCTTTCTATTTTCCGACGGAGATAGAAACTAGAATGAGTAGAATTCCCTGTAATCTTGGGGTGGCCACACACACAGGGTTGGATGATCAAATTTCAATTTTTAACTATCGCGGTTGTCATGGAGGCAAGGTCATAAAATGTTACATTGATGAAAAAGGCGACTCACTTGTACATTCTTCTGAATTACCTAGAAGTGGAACCCTATCTTGAGTAAGTCACCAACTTATAGTTTGCATTCTTATGATATGCTTTTATTGCACCTAAATTTGTGTTCTTTAAATAGCTTATATGTAGATATGTTGGAACTCAAGAAAAATGATATAACTGATGACCAAATTCATAGTGAGGTATCATCCAAATTCATTGGTTGGTTTGCACAACATGTAAGACTTGTATACCTTCTATTTTTTAGTTGAACTTCATCTGTTAGGTATCTAACGATTACCTATGTGTTATGTTGTAAATAGATTCAAGACCCCCATAACCATATTGAAGATCCCTTACTCCAAGCCCTTCCTTGGGGGCCAGTGAAAACTGATAAGAAATGGCCCATTTACTATGTAAACGGCTACAAGTTTAACATTTTTCAATGGAGTGAAGGGGTGTGTACCCATAACTACGGGGTTTGTGTTAAAGGCATGGTCGGACAGTTAGAGGAAGACTTCTATGGAGTGTTGACAGAGATTGTTGAAGTTTCTTTTTCCAGACGACTAAGAAGAGATATCGTTGTATTCAAGTGTGATCGGTATGACAACACAATCGGTGTAAGAACAAAGGTTCACAACAACTACAGTTTAGTTGAGGTCAAGAAAAGCGATAGATATAAAGGGTTTGATCCCTTTATTTTTGCCCAACAAGCCGAGCAGGTTTATTACACGGACTTCCCTGGAGGGCATCAGGATTGGTACACAGTACTCAAGCCCAAGGCCCGAAGTCAAATCACTGATAATGTCTCCGATGAGGTTGAGGATGCTTATCAGCTCACTCCGAATGAGCTCAATGACAGTCATCTGTTGTTCAACATTGATCTAGTGATAATGGATGAGACACTCGTCACTATAGGGGGTGAACATATTGACAAAGATGTTGTCTCCCAGTCAAAATAGTCTAGGACCGATTTGGAGACTAAGGAACCTATTAAAATAGATAGCCATAGTGACATTGAAATTGATGGGGAATTTCAAATTAAAACAAACACAGAGTATGCAGTTATTAAACATATATACATATCTTTATAGTCTGAGACTAACATTTGTTTTCATGGACCCTAGGATCCTAGGATCCCGTCAGCAGGCCACCACACCACAGTAAACCACCACTCCTTCACCACTTATCCCACCATCCCACAACAGACCACCCCATAACAGGCCACCACTCCTTCACCACCACAGCAGACCACAACACAGTAGACCACCCTAGAGTAGAGTTCTTCACCTGGTGGTTTAGATGACGCTAGCCTCGAGGCCACCCCACCTCGGTATCCCCCTAACTATGCTGGTTCCATTGCCGGCTGGAGACGAGTAAGTATACTATAATTTGTTTTAAGCTTCTTAGTTGGTATCTTGTTAGTTGCTTTGTATATAAAACTCATATAGTGCCTAAATTAGTTTGTTGTATGTTAGTTTATTTAGTAGTTGTATAGATTGAACTGTACTGGGAACTCTTCTATTTGTAACAAGGCAACCATTTAAATTTGGAAACGTTATATTTATAGGGGAGACTCTGTCAAAATTTCGGTAGCCTCCCCGTGTGTAAGTTGTTTTATTTGTTTCTAACTATTGTTTATTACAGCTTTGTTGATAGTAATCACACTACCAAAGCGATTACTAAGGTTCTAAAGGCCTAGTGGGATGGTCCATACATCTCTTGGACAAATGTAAGGAAGGTTGTCCAGGATAGGTGGTTTGACACTTTTTCGGTAAGCTAACACTCCCTTTGTTGTGAATTTATGGCTAATTCATATACTCATTTCATATAACAACGGGATTATCAGTGGACAGAGGGTATGATTGATCAGATTAGGAGGGTCTTTACGACAAAAACTTCCAAAATCATCAAGAGTACCCTTTGGAAGGTGAGGGACAAGGGTGTGCGCCCTCGTTTGATCCCCAAGGACCATTGGGACAGTGTAACATCCCGAAACTTATAAAAATGATTAATTGAGGGAAATAAATAATAATAATAAATAATTATATATGAGTTGAGTCATGTCCCGAAAATTTGAAAATAATTAAATTAGGATTTATTATGGATATTCGTAATTTATTAAGACTGAATGAGATAAAATTATACCCGATTAAAATATGGGTGTCGGACCAAGTATCTCCGATTGAGATGTCATTGGTCAAGGCTGTTAAGAATATTATCGGAAATCCAAATATATATTCAGAATAATTTTTGGATATAGTATTGAGCCCGAATAGAGATCCTATTTATTTTAAAATGGTAAAATTTTAAATGAAGGGTTAAAAGTTAAAAACAAAACCCCTCCCTTCTTTCTTCCTTTCATTTTCGGCAGCAACTTCTCCCTCCCCAAACACTTTATTTTCTTCTTCCTCTCTATTCCCTTCTCTTGCCAAAACATGACCACCACCACCTATGGCCATTTCTGTAACATCCCAGATTTTTAAATAAAATAAATTTATTGGATGATGATAATTGATTGTTTATGGTCAAATAATTATGGGAGATGTTGTTAGATATTAGAGGTGAATTATCGGTAAATTAAGATTTACCAGAACCGGGTGAATTAACAGGTGATGTGGGACCCACTTGATTTAATTAGATGTTTGATGGGTCTAGAATGTTTGGAAAATTATTGTGGTTAAGATGGTATATTTAAAATGATTTTTGGTCTCAAGGAAATAATTAATTGGACTCGATGTATGATAATAACCGGGGAAAATATGAACCAATTGGAATTAAAAGAAAACCAAAAATCCCCTTTCTCCTCTCATTATCACTGTGGCCTCTTTCTCCATATCACTTGGTTCTTTTACCCGTTGGATAATGGGGAATTATTAACCATTGGTAAAAGCAACTTGATACACTCTTTTGCCCATTGGGTAATACCCAATTTACATTAAAATTCCTCTATCTTTCTCCTTATCACCGTGGGGTGTTTTCCCTCTCCATTCACTCTTCATTTCACTTCTCCTTTATTTCCCATTTGTCCCAACACCGTCCCCTACTCTTTCTTCTTCTACCTCTTACTAAAATCAAGAGCTAAGCTTGGATTTGTGAGGCTAGAATGGCGTTTATGGAGCTTAGGAGCTTGTGGGATCATCTTCTTCTTCTTCCTCACTTCATTTTCGTTTTTGGTGGAGCTTGAGCTTGAGGTAAACATTTCTTACCTCCACCTTATTTTATTTATGGTTTTGAGTTGTTGAGTTGAAAATGGTGATGTTAGAAACCTTGCATGTGGGTGGAAATGGAAATCCTAGGCTTGAATGTTTGGAATGGGAACCCTAAGTATTAATAATTTGGGGGGTTTTGACTCACTTGATGATTTTGATGATTATGGATGTCTATGAATAGAGTATATGAGAGGAATGGATCTTTAGAATCATTAAGATTGATTAATGAGGTTGATGATATTTGTATGTGAGTAGATTTGATGACTTGAGGAATAAATCTTGAGAATAGGAAAATGATAGGCAATGTTGAGTGATGTTATTGGTAATAACAATAATGGTGGATGACCATTGATAATGGATACTTGACTTGATGAAGTCTTAGGCCATGATAAATACCATAAGGGTTTATTGATTAGTGATGGCTTAAGAAAATCCATGGTGACTTAAGTTGAAATTGGATGCCTTGTGATGGCTTATTAATTACATGTATATATGTGTGTTGTTGATAGGATTGTATTCCGGACGATGATGCATAATAATCAAAGCAATCGGAGCATTGGAATTGCGGTTCTTCTCTCGAGGTAGGAGAGGAGTTTGCATTTCAAATCACATGAGTGAATTCATTGTTAATTATGTATATGTTAAACTCATGCAATTCTTTGCCATGTTTGTGTTATATGATTAATTTGATGAAGTGATGAATGATGGCTTGGCTTATGTTGAGTGTTATAAAAATGTATGTATTTATAACATATTGATGATAAGGGGTTGATGGTCCCTTGGTTGGACGTAATTGAAATGAGGGTGATAAATTATGAATGAATGAACCACACGATTGTAAAGAATTATTTTGAAGTGGTTATGTGGAAAGGTGAATGAAGGAATGGTGTGGGTTATAGTTAAACCTTTTTTCCTTTGTGAATAAAGTAACAATGATTGATGAGGTGGAATGAGGATTTTCCGAGCAAGGATGGGTAGAGAGAGTTATATATATACCACATATGATGTGTATGGTGTATGGGAGGTGATTCAGTTGGCTTAAAATGAAAATTTCCTGCGTCAGGTTGTGAGGATTGTTAATTCTGTGTAAGACCTGATAGTCTCGCTCATGCGAGATGGGATCTCGCCCAAGCGAGAGTCCCCTGCTCCAGAGAATTAGTTTCTTGAGGAAATTCACCCAGGTGAATTGAGCTTCGCCCGAGCGAGGGCGAAGGAATTAGCCACTGGTCTGATTTCGCTCCAGCGAATGGCCAGTTCGCTCAAGCGAGAATGTTAGTAGATCAGGGATTTAGCTACTGGACGAAATTCGCCCGAGCGAAGAGTCTTGAGGGATGGCATTCGCCCAGGCGAGACAAGTAAATGGTGATTGGGTAAGTTTCTGAACAAACTTTGTCTAAGTGGGAGTTTTGGAAATGAATTAAGAGGTGGTGGAATTTTTGGGTGAATTCCAAGTGACTCATATCCGAGTCATAACCTTCTGAGTGAGGAAGTGGGCATAATCCAAGTAGAAGACTCGTGAATGTGATGATCTGGGCAGTGGAGTCCCAAATGGGGAATTTCCGAGTCCAGTGTAACCTGTGCCGAGTGGAGTGCCTTCTAATGTGCAATTCCGAGTGAGGGTATAGCCATTGGGCCTTTTCCGAGTGGTGAAGGCTTAAGAGGACTCCCGGGGAAATGTGTTCTGTGAGAGATCCATTTTAATAACCTAATCCGAGAGGGATCTTAGTGAGAGAATTCCCGAGTAATGATAGGTCTAATTATTCCCGAGTGGAAAATCCTGATTGAACCTCTCCTGTGGGGAGAGTGATTGTGATGGTTCTGATTGAGGTATCCTAGGGGTTCTTTTCTAAGTGAATAAAGATATATAATCCGAGTGGACAAGACTTAAATAGGTCCGAGTGTGACAGCTTAGTGAATTCCTCCGAGTGATGAGAGGTCAGAGTAATTCCGAATGGAACTTGATGGTGGAGTCCGAGTGTGCAATTCCGAGTGTGCACCTATGGGGATATACTGTGTCTGTCCAGAGGTATTTTGGAATAGCTTCGCCGAGTGAAGGCTGAGTGCTAGGAAATCTAGCCCGATAGAAAGAAAAAGAAGTTGTTTTAGAGATAATCTCACCGAGTGAAACTGAGTAGGAGATATGTCGTTTTTGAGATGATTATGCCGAGTGGAAACTGGGCGAAAGATGGGTCGGCTTTGTATTAAGTTTACCGAGAAAAAGACTGATTGAGATGACTCGGTTTTGGAATGAAATTGCCGAGTGAAAGATTGATTGAGAGATGACTCAGATTTGGAATTAATTGGCCGAGTGAATGATGGGTCGGTCAGGATTAATTTGCTGAGTGGAAAACCTGAGTGCTTTGAGTCGGTTTCAAGGAGATCCTGCCGAGTGAAAACCTGAGTGTTGGGAGTCGGTTTTGATTGATTTTACCGAGTGGACAACCGAGTGTGATAGGTCGGTTTTAAAGAAATTTGCCGAGTGAAGGACCGAACGAGAGGGATTGGTTCTAGAACAGGTTTACCAAGTAAAAACCGAGTGTTGGTAAGAACGACCTCTGGTCGGATTTCGCTTAAGCGAGCTGGTGCTTCGCTCAAGCGAGTGTTAAAGGAATTGGTTACTGGATGTATTTCGCTTATGCGAAAGGGAGTCGCCCAAGCGAACCGGGCCTGTCTCGCTCAAGCGGATGTGAATCTCGCTTGAGCGAGTTTCCACCAGATTGGGTTTACTCGATATTGCTGGTGGCAGGCTCATATTTGACCCTTCTTTTTGGCATGACTAGGTAAAGCTGAGACGAATCAGGGGATGTATGAGAGGTAATGTGTTAATGATAAAACATGGTGGTGATTAAGGTTGATTGGTAAAATACATGGGAATTAAATAATTATGTATTTACCACCTGTATTAAAATAATGCATTATGATATATTTGCCACCTGAAATTGAATGATAAGAGGATGATAATGAGATTATGATGGTAGGATTATGAGATATATCCTAAAGCGAATTTGAAATTAAAGGAAGGATAATTAAATGACATTAAACAATGATTGATGATGATGTTGAACACTCTCTTGCACAAAAAGGTGTACATTTATATTGATGAATTGTTGTGTACCATTGTGTGTGATACAAGCATGGTCTTGTATGTGTGGTATGAAATATGAAATTGAAAATGTTGTGAATGCCACACGATTATATATACATATGAGTATACTTGAGCAATGGTAATGAATAATGAGCTGAAAATCCACTAAATGAAAGTGTGATAATATTGATGAATATTATCTAATATTGAAATGCCATTGTGATTGATTGCACGTGTTGACTTGTGTATATGATGTGGAATGTATGTGAAATATGTTGAGATGGAAATGCCACATTAAAACTTGAAAATAATGACTAAGAGACCAACAATGCTAAAATCCACTAAGGTGTATGGTGGTGTTGGTGATTATGATGATGATGATGATGTTTGATGAGTGGTATTTAGGATGCACAGAGTGAGAATGCATTTGATTTGCATTGCATTGCATCCATGGCATATCATAGCTGCCGGTGTTGGAATATTAGGGGATTCCCCCGATTGGCCTAGTGGGAGGGCGGCTCAGTGCACGAGCATTTCTGTTGTTTCCCCTGTGACTCAATGTGTAAGTCACGAAGCTGCCCATGCTGAGCTACGGGGAGCTGCATGTGGTTGACCCTTATGGGGGGTGGCTCTTGAGGAGCAGGTGTCCCCGGTGGTCCTTGGGATCACAGCTGCCATGTTGAGAATCATGGTTGGCCTGTAACACCATGTGTTGAATATGTTGTATACCGCGGTCATGGTGAAAATGACCAGGTGTTGCATGATGGGCGATGCGGTTTGGTACCAGTAAAAATATGGTGAATATGCATGCATTATGATATATATGTACACCTTTTACTACTGCAGTAGGGGCATGGTATGTGATCATGCTTGAACCCACAACTTGGTGTTATTTCCCACAGTCGGATCCGCATTTGTTGTTGATTATTCCATTGTGCATATGCATTAGCCATAAGAGCATTTGCATATAGCATGGAGATATGCCAGAATATGATGATGATTGATGATGATTGAGATGATGGTATTGGTGTTGATGAGATGAGAAGTTAATATAATGAAAGACCACATAAAAGTAATGAATGATATGAAATGATACTGAATATTGACGATATGTATGATATGGCCCAATGTAATGAAGGGCGTATTTGTTTATGATTGATAATGATGATTTTAGCCCATGGTGGCTTTGATGAAAGACCAGAATGGTCTATATTGATATGTTGGCCCATTGTGGCGATGTGATAGATATATGTTGGCCCATTGTGGCGGTGTGACAAATGTGTATATGCTTGCTTTGCTATGATTTGAGGAATAAGTATGAAATGAATATATGTTATTGAATTAATAATTTATGATGGTTGTTGATGAGTTTAGTAAAGCATACATGATGTTGATATGCATATGCATATAATTTCAATTGTATTCATATCGTCATTTGAAATGTATAACTCAGTCTCCCATGTGGTCTACTTTTTAGCATTGATGCAGGAATGCCATGGGAAGAGGATGTTTCTAAAAGTAAAGCTTTTGGAAAGGTAAATAGTTGTAACGGAATGCCTTGGCCGACAGTTTTGTAATGTAATGTGTTATGTATATGATGGATAGCATGATGTTGTAATTATTGATATTGATGGACGAATTGTGAATACAATTATACATTTGGATGATGTACTATTAGTGGAGATATATGAATTGGGGTTGGACTGGTTATGGTCTATTATGAATATGAACATTGATGATGTATGACGCATGACCATATAGATAAGTATATACTTATATCTTAGGCATTGTATGCTTAGGTGATTATGTAAAATGATGATGGTTGTCTATTAGGCTTATGATATGCCAATGTATTCTTGCCGAGCCTTTTCTCATATCTTTATATATGGGACTAGGCGTGTGCCCGGTATACACATTTTTCTTCCGCTGTAAACTCTGTTATTTTTGTATACCGAATGGGCAAACTATTTATCGATCCAGTTATAGGTTATTTAATCTCACTCTTTGGTTTTCTGTGTTTAGGTCTTGATGTGGTCATGGTGGTGTTTTGGAAATGTTTTCCAACGCGAAAAATTTATTCACATTTTTATTTATTATGTCGATCACATCGGGATTCGAGTACAGAAAATCAGGGGTGTTATAATTTCCACCCAAAATCAAGAGGACCCCTTGGATTTATGAAGCTTGTATTGGACATGGAGGCAAAGCTTGGCTCACCTCTCCTTTTCTCTCCCCCATTTTCGTGTTTGGTATTGAGCTAGGAGAAAGAGGTAATATTTTGAACACTCATGGCTTTTGTTGATGGTTTTAAGTTTATTTAAGTATTATGATAGGAGATTAGATGTTTTTTTTATGAATAATGGTATATAGAACCAAACCCTAGGTTGGATGATCCTTGGGGATTTATTGTTGTTGTTGATAATGAATGGGATACACTGTTGTTGGTCTATGGATACTTGAAATGATGCATATAAATGGTTGAGATTGATGATTATGGATTGTTGGTGAAAACCCTAAGAATTTAGATTTTGGGGCTTGGGGAAATCCTTAAGAAAATTATGAGTTATTGATGTTGGAGTGGTTTTATATATGAGAATGAGTTTTTGAATGAGTAATATTAATTGTTGATGCTGAGGAATTAAGAAATCAAGAAAATATAGTAATGACTCCAAGTTATTTGAGGTGTCAAAGGTTGAGATATTGTTAGGAGAGGCTTGAACAATGAGGATGATGATTATTGAATTTTAATGAATCTTAATCCTAAGACTTAGGAATATATATATGGTGAAAGTGATAGAAAACCATTGATGATGGAACCTATAAATAGGTGTTGTTATGAATATGAAATGAACAATATGAACACTAAAACCATGGTGAATGTGTGGGATTAGTGAAATGAGAATGTGACTTGATAAGGTCTTAGACCATGTGGTATGCCATTGAATTTGTTGATAGATGATGATAAAAGGAGCTAAGAGGCTTATGATGAATTTGAATGAAATAATGGCAAGTAGATGGTTTAAGTAATAAAGAATACATTATGAATGAAGAAAGAGATGTTGTCAATTACTTAAACTTGTGGTGATGCCTTGTGATGGCTCATTAATTTAGTGTATGTATGCATGTGATTATTGTGTAGATTATATTTCGGGCAATGTGGCGGAACACTTAGAACGCGTGGATCATTATGGTTCTTCTCTCGAGGTAGGAGAGGAGTTTACATTTCAATTGCATGAGTAGATTGATTGGTGATTGAAATATATATGATTTATACTCCTGCTTGCCTTGCCATGAATATAATGAAATGATAATATGATTAGTAATGTGATAAATGATATGCTTGGTAATTTGATGACTTTGGAAGTCATGTATATATGAGATAATGATGAATGTTTAGTGGTCCCCTTTAAAAGGCATGAATTAATTGTTGATGGAAATCCATGGATTGATAGATTGTTTAAATTGTGATGTTATGTTTATGATGTTATGCATAATTAAGGAACTAATGGGGCCATATTGAGTTTTAGTACGTTTGGATGCCATGGAATAGTTCCAATAGCCTTTATGCATGAATTATGACTTGTAGAAATTGGAATAGGTCAATTCCATTGAGAAATGACCCCTAAGTTGCATCAAGATGCTTCAAAACAAGTCAAACATATTTATATGCATAACTCTCTCATTTTTAGGAATTTTTGAGTGCGGCCAGTGGCCACACGTCACAAATAATATATTTTAGCTTGTGTTAAAATTTGGTGACCATTGGATTTGATTTGAAAAAGATAGGGTGGTTAGAAGTTGGAAAAGGATAAGTTTTCTGCATAATATGTAGCAGGGCCTGATGTGCAGGGCTTGAATCGATTCATATAAAGCCTTGAATCGATTCAGAGCTCTCTAGAATCACTGTTCATTGAAATGCAAAACATGTGAATCAATTCACCCTGGGGATGAATCGATTCAGAGGCCTGAACTTACACTGTCTTTGCCTGCTGGAATGTATGAATCAATTCACCTGGAGGTTGAATCGATTCATTCAACTGTTTTTCACAATTCTTGGCCCTGAATCATGAATGAATCGATTCATGGTGCTGTCCTAGTGGAAAATCATCAGTTTTAATGCCTGTTGGGTCCCATTTAACCATTGCATGATCATGTATCTCTGTGTAAGTGTATCTAATGCATTTTAACAAATAAATTGAGTATCTTTAAACCTCTTTTTATATAATTTAATAACTCTCAAATTAAATTATGTTTCTTGATGTAAAATACCAGACCCACTACACTGTAAAACTCAAGCTTAAGAGGGTCTTGAGCCCAACTTTTTATGATTGTCAAATTAGGACTAATAGATGATATTTGTGACATGTCCTACTATTTTTGAAACTAAAAATGAAATTCCCTCATACACCTTGATGTTGAAATTTGACATGAACTTATTATTATCCAAACCTTGTTTCATCATGCAAAACATGTGATTATGTTGAAAATATATAATGATGGTGTTTCTTGGTGGTGTTTGATATTGATTGAGACATTGGAAAATATGTATGTACCTATGATATGTTATGAAAACATGAATGTACACCACTAATGATATGTTATAATGTTTGATAATGAAAAGTTAAATGATGTGGTTGTATGACACACCCTTGTATGATGATGAAACTAATAAGGGATGATTGCATGACAATGTATTTATTTTAAATCGATGAATCGGAGATGATATCAATAATGGATAATGATGAATGATACTGTGGATCTTTTCCTTGAATAAAAGGATGAGTGTTATTATTGATGATTGTTGAATGCCATTGTGATGAATACAAGTGTGATCTTGTGTATGTGGGGTTTGAATTATATTGATGAATTGTTGTAATGCCACACCAATATATGAAACAATGGTAATGATCAATGAGAAGAAAATCCACTAAGAAATTATGTGGTGATGTTGATGAATGATATTGGTGCCATTATGATTGTTGCAAGTATTGACTTGTATGTATGATATAAAATGTGTTGAAATAAAATGCCACACCTAAAGCTTGAGAACAATGGCTAAAACCAACGATGTTAAAATCCACTAAAAGATTATATGGTGGTGTTGGTGTTGATGAGTAGCATGATAGAATGCATAGTGTGAGAATGCATTGATTGACATTTGTATCCATGGCATACGCTGTCTATGTGGAATGTTAGGGGTTCTACTAGGTGGGCCCAGTGGGAGGGCGATCTAGTGCACGGGTCAATTGTTGTTGTTCCCTAGGGATTCTGGGAATCATGAAGCTGTCCATAGTTTGGTGACAAGGCACCCTATGTGGCGGGCTTAGTGGGTGGGCGACTCTATGATGAGTAAGTTACCTCAGTGTCCGACGGGACATGGCTCTCTCGATGTGTGTTCGGGAGGGGCCCATAGCACTTTTGGAAAGTGAGGCCATGTTATTGATCCGTAAGTCACGAGGTGACTAGTGCTACATATGGGTGATAGTGGTTTGGTACTAGTAAAATTGGTGATTATGCATGCATTATGAGATATGTGTACACATTATACTACTGTAGTATGGGCATAGTAGCACACCTATGCTTGACCCACAAATTGGTGTTTATTCCCACAATCGAATCCGTATTTGTTGTTGATAATTCCATTGTGCATATGCATTAGCCTAAGAGCATTTGCATATAGCATGGAGATATGCCAAAAGGTGATGATGATTGATGATGATTGAGATTGAGATATGATGATGATGAGATAGGTAAATGAATTACCTAAAAGACATGCAAGATATGAATACAACAAATTATAACATGGAATATGATGATGTTGTATGTGATGGCCTAATGTAATGAAAGGCTTCTCCATTTATGGTTGGTGACAATGATGTTGGCCCATTGTGGCATTGATGAGAGATGTGTATATGTGCTTGCTTTGCTATGAATTAATGGTTGAATATGTTACATGTATATTGTTGAAATGAGAATTTATGATGGTTGTTGATGAACTTAGCAAAGCATACATGATGTTAATATACATATGCATATAATCTCAATTGTATTCATATTCATCATTTGAAATGTATAACTCACTCTCCCACGTTGTCCATTTTTAGTATTGATGCAGGAATATCATGGGATGAGGATATTTTAAGGTAAAGCTTAGGTGAAGGTAAATAGTGGTAATGGATTGCCTTGGCTGGCAACGGTTGAAAATTATCGTATTGTGAATAAAATGTGTATCATAGCGTTGATATTTATTGATATTGATGGATGTATTGAAAATGATAATATAAGTGGGTGATGTATCGATATTTGGGGTATATGTTTTCTATTAACAATTTTAATTTTACTGTGAACAACAGGAGCAGAAAGAGCACCGAGAGCCATCATTGTTTGAGGTCATGCAAATGACCAAGAAAAACAAAGTCAGTGCTTGGGTTAACCAGAAATCCACAAACATGGCGGTAATTTAATTTAACTTACACATACTTAAACTTACAAATTATATATTACTGAATTTTATCATCATTTTATATTTGCAGGAGGCTTATCTTGCCATGAGAGTTGAGAAAGAGGCGGAGTTGGTGGTGTAGCGCCCTTAATCCGGAAAATAAGTTATTAACATTAATTATTTGGATTGTGAAAATGAGGGTAAATTTTTTTTTACGGTTTTAAAACAAGTACAATGGATAAGGAACAACACAATTATATTTTAAATGATTAACCCTGGATCTATACGAAGACCTAACTCAAGTGGCTTTCTCCTCTTGTCATAATAGCTCTTCTGCCTGTCCTGAGCGATTTTCATCTTCTCTCGGATCATCTTAATTTGTTCAGTGGTCTCCTCAACAATCTCAAGCCGTAAGGCCAAGTTCTCTCCAACTTCAAGCCAACATAAAGGAGTTTGGCACCTCCTTCCATATAACGCTTCGTATGGGGCCATACCAATACTAGAATGAAAACTGTTGTTATAGGTAAATTCGATCAGAGGCAAATATTTCTCCCATGAACCACCATGCTCCAAAACATAAGCACGCAATAAGTCCTCAAGAGTCTGAATAGTCCTCTTAGATTGCCCATCAGTCTGAGGATGATACGCCGAGCTTAGCTTCAATTTAGAACCCATCGCCTCATGCAAGCTTCCCCAAAATCGGGAAGTAAATTGGGGGTCACTATCAGAAACAATACTTGATGGTACTCTATGTAACCTCACAATCTCTTGTATGTATATCCCTACCAAATCCTGTAAGGAACTCTTTATACTGATCGGTAGAAAATGTGTGCTCTTTGTTAAGCGATCCACAATCACCCAGATTCCATCACATCTGGACCTCGTCCTTGGTAGACCAGACACAAAGTCCATAACAATAGCATCCCACTTCCAGACGGGGATATCAAGTGGTCTCAATGTACCAAAAGGTCTCTGATGCTCAACCTTCGCCTTCTGACAAATAAGGCACAAAGCCACAAAACTAGCAATGTCACGTTTCATTCCGGGCCACCAAAAATTCTTCTTCACGTCTTGGTACATCTTGGTCGCACCAGGGTGAATACTAAGAATGCTTTTGTGTGCCACCTCAAGCACCGTATATCTCAAATCTCCAAAAGAAGGCACATACACACGACCTTTTACATGCCATAAACCATCAACACCTTCAACAAAGAATAGATTTTTCCCATCACGTAGAGATATTCTCATTTCCTGTAAGTAATCATCATCTTCTTGTTTCTTCTTCACCAACTCTAAAAACTCATTGCATATCTTTAGTGTAGCAAAACACAATTTCTGGAAAGATTGAATTTCGGTCCCAACATTCAAATTCTGAAATTCCTCAATCAATTCGAATTCCTTGACCATCATGGCCGACATATGCAAGGACTTCCGACTAAGAGCATCTGTAACTACATTAGCCTTCTCCGGATGATACTTCAATTCAAAATCATAGTCCTTCAGGAATTCCATCCATCTCCTTTGGCGCATATTCAATTCTTTTTGATCAAAGAGGTATCTCAAGCTTTTGTGATCACTAAAGACCACGAACCTTGAACCATAGAGATAATGACGCCAAATCTTCAAGGCGAACATAACCGCTGCCAACTCCAAGTCATGAGTCGGGTAGTTAACTTCATAAGGTCTCAACTAGCGTGAAGCATAAGCTATAACACATTCCTTCTGCATCAAAATACATCCAAGACCATGCTTGGAAGCATCACAGTATACCATAAAGTCTTCTTGTAAATCAGGCAATGCCAAAATAGGCGCAAAAGTGAGTCTCATTTTTAACTCTTCGAAACATCTCTCACACTCGACCGTCCACACATACGGTTGGTTCTTTCTTGTCATGTTTATCAAAGGTTTAGCAAGACGAGAAAAACCTTCGATGAACCTTCGATAATAACCGGCAAGTTCAAGGAAACTTCGGATTTCAGTAACCGATGTAGGTCTAGGCCATGCCATAACGGCCTCAACCTTAGAAGGATTAACAGAAACACCTTCTTCAGATATCACATGTCCAAGAAACTGGACGCTCGTCAACCAGAATTCACATTTAGAGAGCTTAGTATACAACTGATTCTCTCTAAGAATGTTCAACACAAGTTTTAAATGTTCCCCATGTTCCTCACGGCTCTTGGAATACACCAAGATGTTGTCAATGAATACCACAACAAAATGATCCAGGTAATCATGAAAGATGCGGTTCATGTAACTCATGAACACTGCTAGAGCATTAGTCACTCTGAATGGCATCACAATGTACTCTTAATGGCCATATCGCATCCTAAAAGCAGTTTTCGGGATGTCTTCAAATTTCACCCGAATTTGATGGTAACTAGAGCGCAAATCAATCTTTGGAAACACCACAGCACCTTTTAATTGATCCAATAGATCATCGATACGAGGTAAAGGATATCTATTCTTTATTGTCATATTATTCAATTGGCGGTAATCAACACACAACAGCATGGTTCCATCCTTCTTTTTAGCCAATAAAACAGGAGCCCCCCAGGGTGATACACTGGGTCGAACAAATTCTTTCTCAAGTAACCCCTCAACTTGCTTCTTAAGTTCAGCTAACTCCATAGGAGACATCCGATAAGGAGCAATAGAAATGGATTTCGCACCAGGCACAAGGTTGATAGCAAATTCAACCTCCCGTGGAGGTGGCAAACTGGGTACCTCCTCAGGAAACACATCCAAAAACTCTGACACTACAGGGATATTAAGGGGATCAGGACCATTTATCCCATCAACAAGAGATAATAGTATGCAAAGTTGAGTTATACCTTGCATATCGAATTTCCCCATATCTGAAGAAGGGAAAATGACAGCCCGTTGTTGACAGTAAACCAAGACTTTATTGGCAGAAAGCCAATCCATACCAAGAATGATCTCCAAACCCTTCATAGGTAGGCAAATGAAAGAAGTAACAAACTTTCTCCCTTCTAGAAGCATGTCAATGTTATCATATTGGTTAACCGATCTAAGACAAGCACCGGTTAGGGTGGTAACCACAAGTGTATTTTTCATGAGGCACACCGGCAATCTCAATCGCCGTACACAATCCTCAGATACAAAAGAATAGGTCACACCCGAATCATAAATAACATTCACGGAATTTTTGAGTATTTCACACTTACTTTCAACTAGGTTGTCGGCCTGAGCTGCTTCCTCACCGGTCACAGCAAACACCCTTCCAGCATTTGGTTGGGGATTCCCACCATTTCCATTTCCATCGCGGGCACCATTGTCGTTACCACGACCATTACCATGTCTTCCACCATTATAGCCACCACGGCCACCATTTCGACCGCCATTGTTTCTATTACCACGGCCCCAACCACCATTGTGGCCTCCGCGGTTCACATGAGTAGGAGCAATAGCACGATTTTGAGTATTAGCTTGCATAGGAGCCTGTCTTGTGAGCAAAGGACATGCAGAACGGATATGTCCCATCTGGTTACAATTAAAGCATGTCACATCATCATGATGTGCACACTCGCGAACATAGTGAGGACCACCACACCTATAGCATTTCAGCCCATCAGCATTTGCATTGCCCCGGCCAAAGGTGTTACCATGACCACCGCCTCTAGCTTGGACATTTGGGTAAGCACCCCTTTCAAAACGTCCCCTTCTAAAATTCCCTTGCTTGTTAAAACTAGAAGATTGACTCTTCAGCTTAGAGTCAAATTTGGAGTGATGAGGTTGAGCATGTTCCTCATAAATGTAGAACTTATTCATAAGTACCGTGAAGCTTTGGATCTCTTGATGTCACATGGCCCTTTGAATGTCAGGGCGTAGACCGTTCTCAAATTTCACACACTTAGAGGCTTTGGTTCCCTTTTGCTGATAGGGAGGGTAAAATTCACAGAGTTCTTCAAATTTGGAAGCGTACTCTTTCACCGTCATTGTGCCTTGCTTAAGTTCCATGAACTCAAGCTCCTTCTTACTCTTATAGGTCTCGGGCACATATTTCCTCATGAGTTCAAGCTTAAAATTTTCCCAAGTCAAGGGAATAGCTGCAGCAATCATCCTACTCTTGGTGAGTCTCCACCAAGTCTCGGCTTCATCTCTCAACATAAAAACAACATACTCCACTTTCCGAAGCTCAGTGCACTCAAAACTATCAAAGATTCGCTCAACATCTTGGATCCAAACATAGGCTTGCTCGGGCCTAAATCCAGCATGAAAATTTGGAGGGTTTCTGCTTCAAGAACATATCAAGGTCTTGAGTACCTTGAGCAGCTGGAGCAGTTTGCCTTTCTGCTTCTTGTCTATCACAGTTTTACGACTCAAGAAGGTCCACAAAGCGATTCAGAGCTCTAGCTATAGCGTCATCGTTATCTTGACGACGATGAGCCATCACAATATCTATAACCATAACATTAAATTCAACTAACATCAGTAAACTAGCTCATAGATCTCTCTATAGTCTTATGCATTCACATAATCATAAGAATTCATCATTGAGGGAGAATAGTGTGAAGAAAGCTTGGCCGGACTTATAAAAATCGAATTCCATCCACAATCAATCCATACAAGTTAAACAACAATGACAATCATTCACCAAATGCATGTCATGTGCTGATAATACTAATTAATCACAGCAACAAAGGACAAACAAAGCTCTGATACCACCCAATGTGGCGCCCTTAATCCAGAAAATAAGTTATTAACATTAATTATTTGGATTGTGAAAGTGAAGGTAAATTTTCTTTTTGTTGTTTTAAAACATGTACAATGGATAAGGAACACCATATTTATGTTTTAAATGATTAACCCTGGATCTATACGAAGACCTAACTCATATATGAAGATATGAGAAGGTATATAGTTTAATGAATAGTGGAATGCATAAAATAATTCAAATACATGGATTGATTCAAGGGAAAGTATCAAAGATGCATGGATCAACGAGTAGAACAAGTACAGATGATGTATATTTAGTTATAAAGGAGTACCATGACTTAAGAACACCAAGGGCCCTCCAAAAATGAGGAAAATATGCAACAACAAGGCTGGGAATCGATTCAAGAAGTGCATGAATTGATTCCCACGATTCTGGAAATCATGAACAACAAGTATCAGGGTCAGGAATCGATTCCCAATTTAGTGAACTGATTCACGCGTGAGATTTTGCAAAAATAGTGAAATCAGAGACTTGTGAATCGATTCCCCCCTAAACTTGAATCGATTCATGCGTAAATAAGTGCCATGAATAGTGCTTCCAGAATCGATTCCCCATTTGGTGTGAATTGATTCATGAAATTTCAATTCCATGAATAGTAAATCTAGAGAAGATTGAATCGATTCAAAGCCTAGCTTGAATCGATTCAAGCCTGGCCTATCAGTTCCCTGCTACATTTTATGCAGAAAATCACAAAATTTTCAATTTCAAATCACTCTTTCTTATTCAAATCAAATCCAATGGCCACCAAAATTTGATACAAGCTAAAATATATTATTTGTGACGTGTGGTCATTGACCACACTTAAAAATTCTCAAAAATGAAGGACTTATGCAATTAAATGTGTTGGGTCTGCTCTTGAGTCTTTTTGAGCAACTCAAGGGTCTACTCTCATTGGAATTGACCCATTCTAGTTTCTACGAGTCACAAATCATATATTTTAGCTATTGGAACCATCACAAATCATCTAAGACTTATAAAATTCATTTTGACCCTATTGGTTCCTTAATTATGCATGATTATCATATACAAATTGCATACTTCATTCCATACATAAACCATCAAGCACATCAATACCATCCATCATCAAATTGTAATTAAATGAGGGTCATAATTCATCATCGTCTATTCTTCTTTCTCACAAGTTACTCAATTTAATTCATGGCCATACAAGGTATCTATTATGTACATACAATTCCAAAAGGATACATACAAGTCATAAAATCAAAACATTGTCGGCCCAGGCATCTTTTACCCTAAAATGACCTTCTTCACACAATTCTCCCACACAATGAGGCTCTTTTCTCCATAACAAGCCCTACAACACAAGAGCTAAAAGATATACCACATGGAGAGTGAGTATACTTTCTCAATGATGAAAATCCAACAAATTGAGATAATATACATATGAATGCAAGATTAAACATCGTCTCCTAAAAAGGAGTTCAAATAACACTAAAATCAATCATTCATCCAATTCATTGAACACACATAACCATAAAGATTTATAAAGCCATACCAAACCAATAACATAATTATAGTTAGTGATCAAAGAGAGTTCCACATATACCTCATATAACTTCCTCAATGGGATATCACTCAATGTCATACTTCTATAGCTAATGCACATGTTGGTGTTTAGGGATGCATATGCACGGATCCGATTTCATTTCATCAAGTGATCGCAACCACCATAATCATTCATTCTCATGGGTTTCCCGTCTCGCAAGGGGTACTCCCTCTAGCAGCCTTGCAAGGTGCTTTCTCATGATCGCAACCATATTCAATAATTCATATTGGTTTCCCGCCTCGCAAGAGGTACTCCCGCCTCGTGATCGCAACCACGGGCATTCATTCTCAACACCAGGTGATCGCAACCACCGGCTCAATTTCATAGGAACTCGCAAGCCCTTTATATTTTGAATAACAAGTGATCGCAACCACTTTTCAACATCATCAAACTAGTCCCACAAGACTTTTCCTTGTGATCACAACCACATTCAAATGTTATGCTAAGCATGCTATATATTCAATAATGCTCATGCAAGCTTCAACCTCTCAAGGAGTATCTCACCCTCTCAATTAGGGGTATAATTCATACTCTAAATCATAGTTAGTGACACACAATCACACATATATATATATAGATATATAATATCCTTCAAGGCATACCATTTACAAAACTCATGAACTTCTCTAGCCAAAGATCTCATATAATTGTTCATCCATACATGGAAGCAATATCATGTCAACACACATTCTAAAATTTATAATCTCATCAAGGTATCATTCTACAGTCAATCATTACCAGAGCCATGCTTAATTTCATATCACACATATATGATACTAAATCCATTCAAGGAAAACATGCCACATTACATCAATACATACATTATCATCATACAAGACATCATGCATTTAGAAATACATCCCTCTCCTACCTCAAGAGAAGTAGACTTCCGGGTTCGATGTTCCCGCCTCACAAGTGGTATCAAGTCCTACACTATTCAATTATAGGATCACATCAATCATTCATTCAAGCACCATTTTCAATATATATATATATACATATACATATACACATGATTCTCATCATGTAGAAACTATTTATAGTTCTATTCATTTGCCCAATTAGGCTTCGAGAATTCCTTCCTTTTAATCAAGGCCCATTATTACCAAAGGCAACAACCAAATTAGTTAAGTTACTGCATATACCAATCTCACATCCAACTCATTTTAAGTGGGTTTTTCATTTATGGCTTCCAACCACCATCACCAATCATTATTTATAGCAATACCTCATCGTTAATAATATTCTCATCATCATTTAATGCTAACCCCTTCTACATTACACATTTCCCCCAAATTCATAGGTTAGGGTTTTATTAAAAACCCAACAATCATCATAAATATACATCAATATTCATCATCCTTCAATACCATTTTCATGTACCCTAATTAATGTTCATAAAAGTTCATATTTATTTCACCTCATCTTAGGTTTTCATTCAATACCCACATGCATTTAATACTCTCCCAAGCCATAACCATCCATTTCCTAGGTTCCAAATACAAGAAAAATGGCAAGAAGCTTACCTTGTTCTAAAAATGAAAATGGGAAACAAAGGGGAAGATGAAGATGACGAAAATTAGAGAATAGTCGGAAGAGCTTCCAGCCACAATGGTCTCCTCCTTGGCCAATGACGAAAATGAAGATTGAAGGGAGAAGATGGGTTCACCAATTGATTAGGTTTTGGGAGAGGAAGAAGAAGATATGAAGAAGAGAAGAATGAGGGAAGTGTGTTTGCCAAAGGGAGTGAAAAACCAGCGTGAAGAGAAAAGGAAAGTTGGGTTTAAATTTAATATTTTGCTCATTCACTTAAAGTTTCTCTATTTTAAGATAAACAGGATCTCTGTTCGGGCTCAATACTCATTCTAAAATTATTCTGAATACACATTCGGATTCCCAATAATATTATCTACAGCCCTGACCAACGGCATCTCAATCAGAGATACTTGGTCTGACACCCATATTTTAACTGTGTATAAATTTTAGCTCATGCAGCGTAGTAATTTATGAAAAATCATAATAAGCTCAAATTAATTTATTTCTATATTTTTGGGGTACTAATCTTTCCATATGTAAATAATTGTCATTTATTTCTCTTATTTGGGCACTTATATAAAAATTGTGATATTACAGGTGGCCTTTACACCTGAGGGGGAGGTACCTTCCACCCTTTCTTGTTCCAATGACAACGCCATCTATATGGAGATTGTTGGCAGTGTGAACAAGGAAGGGAGGATCTTTGGATTGGGCAGCATGGGCACGCAGCTGGCAAAAAAAGAGGAAGTCCTCTTCCTCTACCTCTTCCTCCTCTGGCCTTCCGGCGGATGTTGTTCAGGTCATTCAAAAAAACCTGAACAATGAGCTACAGGAGGAGCGACGCCAGAGGTAGCTTTTAAAGGAGCGGGCCAAGGCGGACCAACGATGGCTGAGGTGCAGCAGGCCAAGACTCGTCAACAGCCTGCTGTGCAGCAGGAGCTACTAATACAGTTGACGGCGAGGCTACCTCCCCTTACTTCCTAACCGCCTCCACCACCACCACCACAGGATCCCCTTTCACTATGATTTTACTTTTTGATGCTTCATTTGTTTATTTATTGTATACATTGATTTAGACTTTATATCATATATACCTTATTTCAGTCTTTGTTAATGTCATTATCCTTTTCTTGTTTTATGTCATTCAATATTCGATATTTAGGGTTCACTCGCTCAATGAAGAATCACAATATTCTTAATCGATTCAATTAAAAATAATAAAAAAATTAAATTTAATTAAAAAAGTAATAAGAAAAAATTAAATTTTTAAAAAAGAAAAACATATCTTAGCGACGAAATGGCCATGGTCACTAATAAGCCTGTAATAGCGACGACATGTGGTGGTCGCTAGTGAGCCAGTAATAGCGACGACGTGTGGTGGTCGCTAGTAAGCTAGTAATAATGACGATAGTGTGGTGGTCGCTAGTAAGCTAGTAATAGTGACGATGGTGTGGTGGTCGCTAGTAAGCTAGTAATAGCGATGGCGTGAGGTGGTTGCTAATAAGGAAGTATTAGCGACAGGGTGTGTCACCACTATAGGGACCCATTTAGCGATGACGTGACCCCATCAAAACTTTTGCGACGGTGTCTATTGACGTCGTTGTGGTGTCAACGATGATGTAGATAGCGATGACGTCTTGTCCTTCATAAGTTTTGTCGCTAATAGTTTTAGAGACAGAAAAATCATGATTTAGCGACAAGTTTTTATGGTCGCTAATAGGTCTTTTTTTGGTTGTGGAGGGACCGCGTTGAGAATGATTGTGTCGGCCATGAGTGGAGGTAGCAGGGTAACGCTGGGTAAAATTTACTATTGCAGGCAAGGAAAGTTGTTACCGTTCATCGCATTGAAGGAACCTCTCGTAATCCACCAGCTTATCAAAGAGTTCATCAAAGGGAATAGGTGAATCACATGCACGGATGGACCAATGAATTCATAGAAAGCAGGACCAAGATCGTTTAGGGTAGCAATGACTAGATCAAGGTCATTAACAGGATGACCAATGAGAGCTAACTCATCAGAGATGACACGAATGGAGCAAGATACTCGCTCACAGAAGAGATGCCTTTGGTTATAGAGGCAAGTCGTTCTTTCAAGGACATGATTCGAGTATGAGAACAGTTTGTATAATGTTTGTTGAGGCGAGCCCAAGCAGCGGCTACGGACTCGGTAGAGTCATTACAACCCGAGCTTCGGGACTGTAGGAACCAAGTAGGGAAAGAAGAACATAGTGATCTTACCGTTTCCAATAAGAATATATTGGATTATCAATAACATCAACACCTGAACCGATTGTTGAAGACAAGCAAGGAGGGTCACCTGTGACATAGCCAAAAAGTTTAGTGGCTTGTAGAAGATGAGAAATTTGCATGTACCAGGTATGATGATTTGTGGAATATAGTTTGATGGGAAGGACGAAGGTTGTAGTGAGCTCAATAAGAGGTTTGGATTGGGCGGGTGTAGCGGCCATTTAAAAAAAAAGGAAGGATCGAAAGGCTGTTAGGCTAAGGGCTCTATGATACCATGTAAACAAGTGGAATAAAGGTGTTTTACATTAATATTAAATGTCTGCATATATACAAGGTTGTTACTAAACAGAACAAAAAGGTGCAAGGTTGTTGCATTAGTGAGCTGTAAAGATAAAGATAAGAACAGATGTTGCACAAGTGTAGGCAAGGGGTTAGTTAGTGAGTACTCCAACACTACCCTAACTAATAACGTGAAATGCTATTATATATATAGACACACACATACGCACACCTCTTCATGAGATTTTCAATCACAAAGGTTAAGTTTTCATCACTGTTAGTTACAACTAGCTTTTAAGTCTCATTCTTCTCAATGTTTAATCGTTGGTTTTTCACTTTTTAAGGCAAGGTTAAATTAATTTTGATCCATAATTTAGTAGCTACTTTATATAACTATAATTATAATTTACATGTACATTTCTTAAAATGTGTCAAATTCTATCATTTTGTTTTGAATATTGCCACTTAGCAATCACAATACAATTTAGAAAAATTCTTCTCCCATAAAGGAATATGCTACCAAGTAAAATAATAAACTTGACCTTTATTTTTAATTTAGATTACTCAAATAAATCCTAAGTAACAAACACCTTTTTTGAGAGTCAAATAAATTTACTTGAGAATTTATTCTTACAATTAATTAAATTACTAAACATCACCATGTCATTAATTATGACATGAAAATCTCAATATCAAAATTCATTCATGATAACTCTATCAAGAATAAAATAAATTTATTTATAAATTTATTCTCATTTAACTTCAACATTGTATTTACATCATCATATAGTTAGTATGGTAAAAGTTTAATATACACAAACCATTGTTTATGGTATCTCATGAACTCTTTATGAATCCAACAAATTCAACACAAACTATCATTTCAATAAATTTATTAATATATATATATATATATATTATATGTGTGTATGTTCTTTATGGGTTAAAATACCTCATGTGCCGTAATTTATAAAATTCATTTTGATATTTAAAAAAATGTCCTTAAGAACAGGGGACAATTAATGTCATGGAATTGTACAGGAGATTAGTAGACAGAAGTAGGTAACTCATATTATCCTTAAATGTTTGTTTAAGATATGACATCTAAGATTCAACAACTCCTACTTGTAAGCAGAATTAGAATTAACAAAGAGATTTATTAGCTACCTATTATATATATATATATATAAGAGGGAAATTTAAAAGATAAATCAATCACAACTTATATAATAACGGAAATTAATCAAAATAATTAAATTTAATCTGTTATGTAATAAAGAGTTATTAATATATGAGATCAGAGATAATTAACATTTAAATATTTATTAACTTAGGTCAAATCCATTTTTAGAAAAATCCTTTAAACATTTAATCCAAAATTCTTTTAAAATATAACAAATTTTCCAATAATGATATCTTAATTGAAAAATTCAATTTCCATAACTTGTACTAAACAAACACTAAACTTTAAAATGAGGTAAGGTATCGTCAATCAATTCTAAGGTTAATATTTAGCAATCAACATATAGGCAGAAAATTGCATGTCGGCAAAGGAATTAGTTGTGCTTGTTCAAGTTATATACCCATATTCATAATCATAAGTGCACCAGAATTTGACCTAAAAGGATAGAAACAATTAATGACCAGCACAGGTTGTATATATGTAGTGAGGAAATTGAAAAGTGAGAGAGAAGAAGGTATTAAAAATGGTTAAAGAAGATTATAAAAAAAACAGCTAAACCCAAAGAAAAGCAGGTGAATATTTGATCTGATGGACGAAGGGATGAACCAGAGGAGAAAACTCGTGGGTCGTGGCGCCGTCAATGAAAGGGATGCACGTAATGTTCTGATCCGTACGACATTGACACTGTTTAAACCATCAGACACTTGAAGAAAAGTTGAAACCACTGAGCAACAGCAAAAGAAATATCATTGTGTGGCTGTTAGTTACCACAGACAGCAATGTGCTAACTGACCAACCAATCACCTCTCGACAACACAACGTTAACAAGACTACCCTGGTTTCCCAAACCAGAAACCATAAACCACTTACAATCTTTCAATAATAGTAGAAAGAGATACAATAATAATAATAATAATAATAATAATAATAATAATAATAATGATGATGGTAATACTAATAGCATACCATATGCACACTACTACTTGTCCAGAAGAAGAAATATCCGTAAATTAACATTCTCTTCCTCGTTTCGCTATAATAGCAACCCTTTTCTGGGGTTTGTGTTCCTTTTCCTTGTTTGGGGGTTTCTCTTTTCTTGTGAAAAAAAGGGAAACAAGTATACAATTAGGTATATATAATATAATTAACATGGGAAGGGGTAGGGTTCAGCTGAAGAGGATAGAGAACAAGATCAATCGGCAGGTAACTTTCTCGAAAAGGAGAGCTGGGTTACTCAAGAAAGCACATGAGATCTCTGTGCTCTGTGATGCTGAGGTTGCCTTGATTGTCTTCTCCCACAAAGGAAAGCTCTTTGAATATGCAACTGATTCTTGGTAATATCATATTTTATATACTAAACTAAATTAAATATTATTATTATTATTGTTATGCGTATCAAATTTCATGGATGGATCTCTATATATAACACCCTTCTTGCTAAATATTTTTTATGTCACTAATCGTATAAATTTCATAGATCTTTCTCTCTCACACTATATTTAACAATAATGCTTGTGTAGAGTGAAGGTGGTTATATGTGTATTATTTATTTACTCTTTACAATATTGGGTAAATCATTTCTAAGCCAGCCTTTATTTTCTTGAAATTTCTTTTTCTTTTTGACAAATCTGTTTTCTTTTTGCTCTTTCATTTGAGTAGGGTTTCGGTTTGGCGGGTTGAAAATCTAAAAGGAGAAGCTTGTTTTCTCTTTTTTTTTTCCCTTTGAAATGTTATTTTTGGTATGCTGTGATTGTGCACAGATGAAGCTATCTGGGGTTTTTTCTTCTTTAAAAAATACTTCAGAAAGAAAGAGTGTAATAACCCACAATTATAAGAACAATAAATATTCAAACTTGTCTAAGAATCTGTTTTTCTTTTAGTTGATTAGAAAGCACTGCATGTAAACCGTTTATTTTTCTACAATTAAGTGCATTCTTTTGTATAATAACTGGTTTTGGACATGGATGTGGACATGTATATATTTTTCATTCATCAGAAACATCTGGGAAAGTTGTTTGGGAAGAGGGTAAATCTTTTCCTTTGCATATTATTGGTGTTTTCGTTTTGGATTTGAAAGATTCAGCATATGACGTTAGAAAACCCTTGTCTGGTTTTCTATATATAAAATTTTTTGTATGAAAAATGTTGATGAGATGTTTAATCTTCTCCGGAAACTGCGTCAGGAGTGACAGTATTTGGTTACTTGTCAAGCTTATTTTCGAGCTCTCAAGTCCTTTCGGGTGCAGGGGGACCTAGAAACTTATACAGTTCTGTTTCTTCAGCTTTTAAAATTTTGTACTTTTGATTTTCCTTTTAGGAAAATGATGTTTTTTTCCTTCTTTTGCGATGGTTGCTTTAGCATGGTTAATCAACACGTATTTACATATAGCTAGGTGTCATGTTCATTTTTAAGCTCAGGTCCCCTCACACTGGGAAGTAAGAATGTTGCATGCTTTTCTGTTTAGTTATGGGTGCAGTTTCCTAGAAGGATCGTGTCAATGAATCAATAAATTAAGGAAAAGTTAATGAATGTCTTAACTAATACACCTCTATTCCATGATTTTTGATATATGTCTCTGTAGTTTTTAATAAAAACTTTTCATTTTAATTTTTTTTATTAAAAGTACTCAGGAATTTTGAAATAAACCTCTCTAATGTCTTGTAATTGGATGATATGGGAACACTATACATATTATTTCCCCCACATTAGGAATTAATTCTTTCACTATATCTTGTGAAGCAATAAAATTTCTTCTTGCTTGTTCAAAAAAGAAAATTCTTTCACTAAGTGTTTTTTAAATCATTTTGATAATATTGGAGTGTTAACTTTTAAAAATTTCAGACATGAAGAGAATAAAAATTGAGAAATATAAATTGTAATGCAGTAAACCTGCATCTTTAAAAATGTTGAAAAAATTTTGCATATTATTTTTAATTTGTAGTGCATAAACCTCCTCCTTTTCCATCTTTTCTCTCTATTGGTTGAGTGGTTTTTATTCGAATTCAAATTCCAAGGAGGAAAACTATATATGTATGTTACATTCATCTCTAAATATAAAATTAGAATTTTTTTGTCTTTTAATATAAAACTCTTTTTTAAATTTCTATGTTAATTATTTTTAGACTGAAATACCCTTATTAAATAAGTAACTTTTATTGGAATTTAAAAAGATAATAAATGAATTACATTGCTTAAAATATTTATTTTTCCTATTATAATTAATTGATACAAAGATTAATTTTCTTCCTTATCGACTTTGTTTATTTGGAATACAATATTATTAACTATGATGGAAAGAGAATTAGCGGAGAAGAATGACCGGAAGGGGAAGGAAAGATGATATTCCTAATGATCTTAAAAGTAATTTTGAAAAAATTTACCCTTAATTTTAAATAAAATTAATGATTTTAACTAAATTAATTAATTTTCGTAATACTTGTGAATTAGGTTAAAGGTCTTATATTTAGGGATGAAACTTGTAATATATTATATATTATATCATATATATGAAAAGTTGCATGCAATTATAACAGTCATTGGCTTCATACTGAGGTATGCTAAGACTGTATTCAGATTCGTATGAACCTCTTAATTTTTCTGTTCGGTTATGCTCTAGTTTCGTAAGTAAGACTTTGAATTCTGTTTAAATAAACGCATTAGCTTAAGAAACTTACAAAAATATGAAGAGAATTTACATTGGATAGCATAAAAATCCTTAGGGTGTGATTGTTATAAGTGATGGTGATATAAAGGAACTAAATGAAAATTTGGTTTTTGGTTTTACAATTATTGAACAGCATGGAGAAGATACTGGAACGCTATGAAAGGTATGCCTATGCAGAGAGGCAGCTAGTTGCAAATGATTCTGAGTCACAGGTTTGTATTATATATTATATATATTATTAATTATTAATTAGTCGGCCGAAAGACATGCCCACAATTTATATGCATATGAACCTAAGTTTAACCCACATATAAGTGGTAAACTTTTTGACATGCATACACTTATTTCATCACAAAAATATTAGTATAAATAATGTGTTCATCCGAGAAAAACTTTTCACTTTAAATGATTCAAATTCAACAGTTGGAATTGAGGTTAATAAAACTCTTAAACGTGTCTTTCCCTTCTGATTCAGTTTAATAAGGATACCGGTAAATATTATCTTTATTCTTGAATAGGCACATCAAATAAGTGTGAAAATATGAATTCAGATTTGAGCCCTTTGGCCAAAGATAAAAAAAAAGGTAAGGAAAAACACTGAAGAAGAAAACATTAAATAATAAAATTTAAGATTGTATATTATGGTAAATCCCCAAAAAAATATGAAATATTCTCAGTTGATTTAAAAATCAAACCATTTAGATTTACAATCTCTTGTTATTTTAAAGTCCATAATTAATATTATACTTTAATTTATTCTAGAGAAGTCAAATTAGAAAGTAGATTAGGCTTAACTAAATCCCCGTCCGAGGTGGAGGTAGTTGCACAAGTTTTTACTTTGATTTGAGATATTATTATGAAAATAAAATTTGTTTAAATAAAACAAAAATAGTTCCGTTTTAATATATTCTAAAAATAATTAGAAAGCTACATTTTAAAATCATAAAATTTGGTTTTTGATTTTTAAGCTTTTGATTTTCAAAAAATAACAACTAAAACTAAAAATCACTTTGACCCAAATGATTGGTTTCTACACATGTTTTCTAATTTCTATTTCTGTTAAGATTTTGTGTTAATTTTTTCAAAATACTAAAATCTGGTTCTTACTTATCAGATGTAACTAAGTTTGATGGATTTATGTAGCCGTTGCACTCTTTAATAAATGGTTTAAAAGGAAACATATTCCACTAAAAAAAATTCATTTACTAACCTCTTTTTTCTCAGGTTAACTCTTCTTTTTGTCTAATAGAAATGGTGAAGGGGAGAGGGTTGAGAGTGAGGGGTAACAAAATCAAACCCTTTCCCCACATTAGTGTCTCACATGCAATTTATTAGGCTGCCGGTCAAGGGACAAATCTTATTAGTATATACTTTTTTTAAACAAAAATAAATTGTTATAACATTATCATTTTAAGTCTAGATATACATACAATAAAATGTTTTATACGAATTATAATATATCAAGTTTCTACCAAACAAAACTGTTTATTTGTATGACGGATCACATTGTCAGTATAATTTGTCTATATCAATAAATTAATTCTGTTAAACAAACTCTATTTTTAAGGGCAACCAATAAACGAATTGTTAGTAATTTGATTTCTTTTTGTAGTGTTCTATCAAAACCTCAAGCACCAAAGCTCAGTTTCTAACAATTCTAAAAAATCAGAGATCAAATCTTAACGAATCTTCCAGGGATAAATTCCAACATTGACAACAGTTCTAGGTATAAGAAAATAAAGTACGAAAATGTTAATTAATTAATATAATACAAAAAAGAGAAATGAGGGTGGTTTTCTTCTGTATTTGAGACGAGAAATGAGGAAAAAACAAAAGAAGAGAGAAAAATGAAAGATGTACTAGGTAATAAATAGAGAAAACAAAGAGAAATAGAAAACAAAAGAGGTATTAAATGATATTCAATGTGATTAGTATATGAACGTAAATGTTAATTAATTAATATAATACAATACATACCGTTTACTATTCAGAATATTGAATAGTTAGATTACTGTTTGGATATGGTTATGTTCAGACGCACGTACATGTAGGTGTCCTGATTTTACATGTATTGATATAAAGTGATGCAAACGAAACTGATACTTATATCACTGCCTAAATAAATCCAAGTAACTAATGAAGCTGACTAGGTAGCTGTGTGTATGTTTGTGTTTGTGCAGGGAAATTGGACCATTGAGTACACTAGGCTCAAGGCAAAGATTGACCTTTTGCAGAGAAACCATAGGTATATATTATAACTATGACTACTGTGACCTTTGTTCTTTCATTTGTTGGATTGGATCACTCAGTATATAGTAGTTTCACTGAAAGTAATATTATGACATGAAAATGCTTTATATATATATATAATTAAATACAGGCACTACATGGGGGAAGATTTAGGTTCAATGAGCCTCAAAGAGCTTCAGAGTCTGGAACAGCAGTTGGATACTGCCCTCAAACAAATTCGTACCCGCAGAGTATATGATTAAACACACAACTTGAGCTACAATAATATTCATGATATTTTTGCTTCATTTTTTATAAGGATTTATTTAATTTGTGTAATTTTACACATGATATAAAATTGAAACTTAAAAATAAAAGTTGATGAAAATTAATAATGATATTAAAGAAAGACTTTTCTTTTTCAAATTTCTTATATTGTCTAAAATGGTTGCAGAAACCCATTTATTAATCTTTAATTCATATGATTTGTTGGTACTGGTTTTTGTGATCTTATGCATTATTTTTAACAGAACCAACTCATGTACGAGTCCATTTCAGAGCTTCAGAAGAAGGTATAACTTTCTCACATCTTGTCTCAAACATTACGTAGTCCTGAAAAGGTTGTAACGGTTACACCAGAAAGTTTCAGAGACCAATCTTGATTATGCGTGTGTCTCTGGAAAATCATTTGGTGACATGTGTTCTACAATTGTACTTTGACAGGAGAAAGTGATACAGGAGCAGAATAACATGCTTGCAAAGAAGGTGATGGAACTATATATGTATTATATTTTGGGCATAGAATTTTATTTTTCTACTGTTTAAAATCAGTTTTATCTATTTTTCTTAGCACTGTTATATATATATATATATATGAATATAAAACCATGCATTTTGATTATTCTTCTTAATTATACTTTGGACTATTATTATCGCAATTAATGATTGTGATATGGTTAGATAATTGATTCGGATTAATTTTTTATTATAATTGATTTAATAATAATTCGATACTCAATACGATGATTTATTTAAACTGATATATTTATTAACCTGTTAGATTTTGAAAATATTTCTTTTCACCCTCCTTCCAGCTGCTTGTTTTACTAGATTAATGTCCACTAACTTTACTTAGTCTTGACTTTATCAAATTGGTGGCATATGCACGACCTATAATTAGTATCTGTGTAACCATTTGATGAATCCTACAACTTCAATTACTGTTTGATGTAAATAAAACATATGTTTATGGGTGTTTCAAAATATTTCATTTCATTTATTATTTTAGTAATGTCACATCCATTCCTACAGTATCTTCCTACTAATCAGCTTAATATTTTGTAGAGTAAAAGTTTAAAATGAGTTGCTGTCATGAAATTTTAGTATTTTAATTAGCGTTCTGCAGCATATGTTCATGCATTTTATCTTTCAATTTGGGTTGCACAGCATATCAGTCATTGATTACATAAAGCTGAATGCTAGTAATGCATCCTCTTGAGCCCATTTATAAGCTTTGAACTTAAGTATGGGCACTTTTCTGCTTTTGTTTTTGTTTTAATGAAATTTTGTTGGCCTTTCTTTTAAAAAAAGTAAAATCAAACAGAAAAATGAATGTATGCATTTTTTAAAAACAAAAAATACTTAATTGTCTTTTTAATTAGTAAGACGGACATGCAGGTTGATAGTGTGTAGGAAATGGGTTAAATATGATTTTAGTCTTGTTTTTTATCATGTTTTTTTTATCTGTTAGTTTTTTTTCATTAATTTTGATTTTTATATGTTATTTAATATATTGAAATTAGTCCGTATAAACTTAATAAAAAAAGAGGATAAAATCCATTTGGAGAAGTTAGATTTAAATAAGTTGGAGAAATTGAAGAATAAAATACAGGTAACACCTATGACATTTTCTGTTTGTTGAGTTGGTGATTATGTTAACTGTAATACATTTTAGATATTAATTTTAACATAGTAGAGATTCATGTTAACATATTAAATAATAAAAGGATTAAAACCAATAAAAATAAAAACTAGAACAAAATAAAAAATTATTCAAAACATAGACAAAAACACATTAAACTCAAAAATTGTTCTTATTTTGCAAATTACATAAACCTTGCATTTTTTTCACTATATAAGGTGGACTTGTTATTTATTTTATTTTATCAGTAAATGTTAATGGTTAATTTTCATAGAAGTATTAATGAGGAATTCAACTCACGAACTCTCTCCCATTATTTTCCCTTCAGTTGCACCCGTTGAGTTAGCCTCATATTTCTCTGCGTCATTGTTGATTAACATTTATGTGTAAACATAAAAAGAATCGTTGTTTCTTCAATTAGTAAGTACAGGAGAGTTTCACAGTTTGTAAGAAAACATTCTATATATAATAAGATATAGAGAAAATATTATTATTATGAAAATTACATTTGTGTTGGAATAAGTCTAGATACTTTTAGGGTTATTCAATGCTACTAATATTAGTAATCGTTGATTTATATTAAAAAAAAATAAACAGTTATTGTTTAGCTGTTGAAGCAATTTTTTCTTTTAAATCTTGAATATCCAATGATTATGGTGTTTACACCATTGAATGGTCCCAAAAATATTTAAACCATTGTAACCAAAACCATGAGAACACAAGGTGGATTCCTTGTTGATTTATTTATTTTCTCATAGATAAATATCTCTTTGCATTGCTGATTAATAAGTGTAACCCTAACAATTTTTGCGGTTTGAAATGAAATTAGATCAAGGAGAAAGAAAAGGTTGCAGCGCAGCAGCAGCAGGCACAATGGGAGCATCCAAACCACGGTGTTAATGCATCGTTCTTGCTACCACAGCCACTTTTGAACATGGGGTGACTTTCCTACAACTGGATTTCAATGTCACATTTGTTCTTAAAAAGAAAAATCAAACCTATAGCACCCTCTCTACTTTTTAACTCCATTATCACTATATGTAAAATGTCTCGTTCACTCTTAAACTTAAATCAAACTTTGAAATTCCTTTTCAATAACTGCTTTATTGCAGTGGCAATTTCCGTGAGGAAGCACCAGAAGTAGGGAGGAATGAGCTTGACCTGACTCTGGAACCGCTATATTCGTGCCACCTTGGATGCTTTTGAAGCCTTTATGATGATCGATGTTATATAATATGGTAAGGCATATATTCCAAGGCTTATATATATGCATATATAATGCCTAAATGTTTGTGGTTTTCCCTTTTCTTTGAAGACGTTAATATGTAGTGTGTTACTGTAAGTTAATTTAGAACTTGATTATGCTTATGCAGTTATGCAACTAAACTGCTGAAAGACAAGTCGTGTAATGAAATTTAAAACTAATTAAGTGTTGACTTTCCCTTTTATATATGCCTCGCCTTTTATTTAATTTCTGTGCTAGTAACTGGTGTATACAAGTATTTTACTGTTATTTTTTTTGTTTACAAGAAAAACTGATGATAATGATGTTTTAACTTAACATGTTAAGCTAATTTCTTAAACCTTTCATTTCCTTAAGCTGATATGAGTTATATTTCACTACTTTCAAGAAAGTATCTAAATTACAATTAGTATGTTTCAAAATATTTCTATATTGTCTTGAATATGAATTTTTAATATATACTATTATAAAATTTAATAATTTTTCTCTCAATCCATTTCAATTACGTTTTTTTTTATGAAATTAATGTTATATTTTTCTGTAAACTTATGCTCCGAAATTTCTTAATACTTTATACGTTAAATATAAATAAAAATAAATTCATTTAATATATTAAAAACACAACAAAGTTAGAGGGTATTTGGATTGAGAATTTTAGAATTATTAATCTAATAATAAGTAGATATTATTAATAAAAAAAGTCTAATGTGAATGATCCTAGATGTCCATACGAAGATGAGTTTTAGAAAAGAAGAATTATTCTGTTATATATCATTTTAAAATTCCTCCAATTTTATACGAAAAATTTTCAAATTATAAATTTGTATTAATATTAAAGTAATTTCATTCCTTAGCAATTATATTGTCAATTTTAAAATTCTCAATAATTCTAGAAATTTTATCCAAACATCCCTTAAGTATTCTTTTTTATAAGTTATGATTCATAGGATGGATGAATTTATCGGAGGAGTTGTTTATTCCTTGTATTCTAAAGAGAAATAATAGTATTTCAAGCTTTATTGCCATGGGTGCACATAGTGAATTCTGAATTTAAAAAGGACATAGTATAATAAGTGTGCATATTTATAAATGTTTTTTAAAAGTTAGATTTATTTCTGGGAATTTCTCTAGCCTTACAAGTAGCTAGGTGACTCCTTTTTACAATGAAAACTATAAAGCAATGCTATCACAAGGAAAAATAACTGCATTTCTATCGTAGCTCAAATCGGTAACCAAGAACTTAACAAGGAGAAAGTACTACTAGTTTTAGAATATTAAGATTAATGATAAAGTAACATATGTGAATAAAAAATATTATATATTTTTTATTCATAAAATCTTAATAATTTCTACATTTATTGTTAAAGGTTCCATCTCAAAACTAATTAACAATGGTTAGAGTGATCTAACAGGTATTTAAACCATACGAAATATTATGAAGTAGGCGATGTGGGACTTCCAACACACCCCCTCCAATGAAACCTGTCAGACCAGGCAAGGAATAACTTTTGACCCACAACGAAAGGGTAACTTTTAGGCCATAAGAACCGGAAAAAATGTTTTGCCTCTGATACCATATCAGAACTCTTCCACACCATGAATGAACAAAAAATAAAGAGATAGCTTTGGAGGGAAGAAGCAAACTCAGAAATTGATCGAAAATTATTCATTCATTACATTCAAAAAGAGAGGGAAAAAGTATTTATATACAAGGAAGCAAAAAACCAACTAACAGAAAGTAGTTGGCCACTAACAAGCTATCAACAGAAAAATAAATACATTAACTAACATTTATCAAATAACAACTAATTGAAAACATGAGGGATGTAGTGATCCTGAACCACGTAACAATTACTCCTCAACTAGAAGTATCTATCAAAATCCAACAGAATATTCGTGAAAATAATATCACTTGAATACTTGAGTATTGATTTTGAAACGCCAAAAATATCCATAATAAATAGGAGATTTACCAATAAAATAGATGTGGGCTTAGTATAGACCCTTACACACAATAGTAAGGTGCGGGAGTACTAGAATTATTACAGAGAACATAATTTGATAAATAAAAAATAATAAAATATAGGATAATACACTATTTTTACTATGGTCTATTTATGTTTGCTCTATAATATGTTTTCTTGTTTTTATTTATTACAGAGAACATAATTTGATAAATAAAATTTAAAATAAAAAATAATAAAATATAGGATAATACACTATTTTTACTATGGTCTATTTATGTGTGCTCTATAATATGTTCAAATCACATGTCTTATTTTTTATTTATTTTCTTGTTTTTAATATTTTTATTTAGAATTAGAATTACAATAAATTATTCATAAATCACAACAATATCCTTCTATTGCATTTGAGTAATTTTTTCAACTTGCATTAATTGTATATAAAGTTTAATGTTTCCTCCCGGGTAGAGGGGCCCACTACACCCATTTCTCCCCTATTTTAGGCGAAAATCTAGAAAGGATTTACCCTCTCACCCAATAATGGGAGAAAACAAACACCCCACGTGATTGTGGGCCTACACCCGGGACCCCTCTTGCTTTGCCCTTACCTTTGACCCGTTCATTGATTGTATAAATGGCATAGAAGCCCTCGTTTTGTAATTAAGTGACATTTTGAGTAATTTAGTCCTTATTCTTTTAGAGTAATCTCTTTAAGGTTTTAGTCTTTTAACTCATTGCGAACATTTTGACACCCATCGTGGACTCGGTAAAATGGTTCCTACACACACAAAACTCTAATCCTGAAGAAGAAAAAGAAAAACAATGGGAGACGACGGAAACTCCCAACAACAGCCACGGAATGGAGACGATTAGGTACAAAAACTAGCAACCATGGTCGAGACATTGCAACAGATAGTGGAGGAATTATGACGGGAAAACCATGAGTTGTGTACTCGTTGAATAGAAGAACGAGAGGCCTCAAGCTACCACACCTCCCATATTTCTTATTTATGAATTTCCTTATTTAGATATCCATACATCATACAACATTCACAACCATGACAGACCAATAAGTATTCAATGGCATCACAACGTACAATTCATTATACAACATTCATCACGCACTTTCATCACAACGTTCATCACGTAATTAACACACGTATATCTATATACAGAATCATCCACAATATTTATTAGGCATACCACATAATATGCATATCAACACTCACCATTTACCATACCTTTACAAATTATCACACATTTAATTGCCACTAAAAGTTTACTTATATATATATATATATATATATATAGATGTAAGCGTTCACAATATATCCTTACCGTTGATCTAGTTCACGTCATTAGCTTTCCTTTACTTTAGTTCGTTATTTAAGGCATACTGTCACTTAATTTAATTCTTTATGTAACTTTCAATTCCCAGTAGGGAACCAGCTATCACGACACTCGATTGACAAAAGGAATGGTCAGACCTGATCAGAAAAATCCATACGCAGCATACCCATTCACGAAGAAGATTATGGTGGCCCTAACCCCCAAAACTACAAGCCACCAGCCATGGAAAAATATGATGGGAGGGGGGACCCAGAAAAGCACCTCACCATGTTCACTACCACCATGTTGATCACGGGAGCGTCAAACGCCCTACTTTGCAGGACGTTCCCAATCACGTTGACCAAGTCCACCTTATGATGGCTCTCACACCTTCCACCGAGGACCCTATCAAGCTTTACGGAATTGATAGAAAAATTCCTGAGTCAATTCACGTCTAGTCGGGTGGTGCAACAAACCTCCCATAGCCTAGTGAATCTAAGATAGGCCCGGGATGAAACCCTTAAGTAGTTTATGGCCCGCTTCAATGAACAAGCTATCTAGATACCCAACCTTAGCTCGGAGGTTGCCCTACACATAATTCAAACGGGGTTAAGTATCGGTAAGTTTTCTGATCTATTGGCCAAAAAACCCCCTGCGGACATGGATGATTCCAGGAAGAGGGTCACACAATACATTAACATGGAGGAGAGAGAAGCTGGCAGAATAGGCCATATCAAGTAGAGTGCAGTCAAAATAGAACCTTGAGACAAACGAGAATACATATCATTCAAAAGAATAAACAAAACCATAAAAAGGAATTTAAGTGTTCATACGGTAGATGCGTCAGTAACGACAACATCAGAGGAGGCGACACTGGATACAAGAGTCGAAGTCTCCCTAGCAACAGCCTCAGAAGGAACGGTTTCGGCAGCAGAAGTAGAAGTCGCCTTAGCTTCCTCACCCGGATGAGGAGGATGGGGTTAACCGCTCCATCGACATCATCTTTGAGGTCTGACGGATCAACCACTTGCCCATCAACCATAACCTTGAATGGGTCAGCTCCCCCCCAAGTATTAACAAGAGAAGGGCTCAAAGTAGAAACTTATTCGTGGCAAGCCTCAAAACCCAGAACGTATTTCTTCATGATCTCCTCCCTTAACAGGTTCACTTAGGCCTCCATCTTCGACCGCTCTTATTGGCGCTGTGACTCTACCTCCTCAAATTTGTTTCGCACTGAGCAAAGCCTACTGGGTCTTCTTAAGTGCATCCTCCATCTCTATATTTTTTAAGGAAAGCTCACGGCGTGCATCCTCGGACGTGGACATATCTTTATGACAAGACTCCAACATCACAACGGCAAGCTTAGCCTCGAGGGAGGCTCGACTGGCTTTCGAGTCCTTCAAAGACTGCTCAGCCTTTCCTCAAGCTTCCTCGGTGGCTTTTAACTCACTCCTCAAGTCAACAATGTTTTGGAGTACCCCGACTGCCTCCTTGAGCTTAGCCTTCGCCTTCTCTTTCTGTTTGGTTAGACGGTTCACAGCTTTTTCTTGGGCTCCAAAATAGTCATCAACATATCGACTCATGGAGAAAACTCGAAGACCAAACATCTCATGGATCGGCAAATGGCCACAGGATTTGAATCCATGTACCTTTTTCTGTCCTCCTCAAACAACATGGCCTGGTCAATGAATTTTGGAATAGAAAACCAAGCATCCCAAAAAGAGCGTGTTGGGCTCCTGCGGAACTCTAGACTTTTAAATCATGAACTTCTCCCATTGGTGGAAGGAATCTTCGTACTCGTTATAGGGGGCGGCGGGGGGCTATCCACTCGGTAGTCATTGGAGTTGTTCGGTCCCGAGCGGACAAGGACGCATCTGGAGACTCAGGGTTCTCAAAATTTTGGTAAAACATTTTTATAAGCATTGGATATATTTTATGTAATGAAATTACTTGCTTAAATTAATTTTGATTTTGCAAAATATTTGCACGGTCATTAATTGATCATGATATAAAATAAATGAGTATGGGTATTTAGCTAGGTATATTCGAAAGGTATGGAGACGGGAATTAAAAGTTTTACCTACACATAGGTATGGATTCAGGTACGATAATTTTTCAAACATAACACGGGTATAGGAATGAGTTTTATAATATCCTACGTCAATCTTAAAAAAAATTATTATTTCCTCTTACACAAAATTTAAAAGTCGTTTGAATATTTTTTTCTAATAACTTTTAACCGTAAAGATATTTTAAGTTTTCATTATATTAACATTTAATAGTATAACTCAATTTTATATTAATAAAACTATTTAATTATATAATTCATCATATTGTTAATATAATTTTAAATAATCTATATCTAACACTTTGTTTTTTTAGTCAAAGGTTATATCAATAAAAGATTTCTTAACAATTTTTAAATTTTGTTTATTTTAAAAGTTATTAAAAAAATCATTGTTGGTATAACTTTTAACTAATAAAAAATATAATTGAGTAAAAATAATTTAGGTTTTCACTAACAACAAAATACATTAATTATATTAATATAAGTGAATATAATTTATTAAATTACTAATATAAACCAAAATGAGCTATAATAAAATTTTATTCTTTTGTTAGTTAAAAGTTAAAATAACATAAGCTTTACAAACAAATTTCAAATTTTGTGGTCAATTTTTATTAAGTGTCCGTACAATTATATTTTGCAATTGAAATATACACCCAGCGAATCACCCTCAAGTCCCGATTAAAAGCGAGGCTAGACCTACAATCACCAAATTAGCCTGAAGATGTGAGAACAGTGATGTCCAACGAAGAGCCAACAAAACAGCCACCTCCACCGACGCTCAAACTTCATGCAAGTTTGTTTCATCAGGGGCTTCCAAATTATATTTCAGCTCAACCATATGCTTTAACTTATGATTAAAAATCATCTCATTCCTATCCAACCACTAGGAATAAATCAAACCAATTGTATTTCTCTGTCAACTTAAACTCCCCCTTCAGATTAAGCAATATGACTCATGAGTCTTCTTGCGCATAAGGGCAGTCCCGAAGCACATGATCAATGTCTTAACAAGTGAAACTCGACAATTGAACACCTTCCAGTTCCAATGCGATGAGTCTACTTAGGGAGAAGGAACCATTGGCTTCAAGCCTTCAAGTAACAGGATCCTCTCAAGTTTGGAATAGGATGGTAAGATATTGATTAGCCCCATCTTGCTACCGAGCCATAATAAAAAAAAAACGGCTTAAGAAATTGGGTTCAACTAGCCGGTTAACCTACTTTCTCGTTCCTCATTTTAAAAATAATGTTTTTAATTAAAATTTTATTTTTAATGAAAAATAGTTCTTGTAAATAATTTTTTTCTAAATTTTGTAGGTAATTTTTTTTTTTGCAATAGTTACCTTTTTTTAATCCTTTCAAAAAAATATTTTTTTAAAAATCATATAAATTGACATTTATATAAATGTTACATTAATTTTTATTTATTTTTAAAATATAATTGTCCCAACAAGACAGTTCATTTTGTCCTACTTTTAACATATTTTTTAATGAACCTAAATGAATCAAACTTAAGTATGATGGCAGATTAAAAACCTTGTCTCGACCCTATAACATCCTTAATTTTTTTAAATTAAATTTTCAATAAACCAAGTAAATTTTTCGCAAATGATTTAAATTTTCCAATAGAAATCGGGTTCAGTCATTAAAATTACCAATTCCTCATCGAACCGATTGACCCATTGGAATGCAATTTAAACGTAATTAAACTTTTCATAAATTATTTCATGGTTAAAACAAAATTTATATTAATAATATTATTGTCACAGTACAAAAGCCAACCGGCCATTTCATAGTATAAAAATTTATATCACTCGGTAAACAATAAATCTCTCGGTAAACACAAGAGCCGGCCAAGGCTTCTACTCAGTTTACTATGTACATTATGTATAATGCATACGAATACATAATGTTCCAATCGGTCGAGTGACTTCAAATGCCTTCACCGTGTCCTCTATCCACTGCAAAAAAAAATAATAAGTAGGGGGTGAGCATAAAAATATCAAATAATAGTTATTGAATTGGATTTAAGGCCCAATCCATAATTATACACTTACCATAAACCGAGTCATACAACATAAATAGTATTTTCAATCGGTAATCAAGCATACACGCTAAAAATTGTGTATATCAGTACTCAAACAAATGGATCTATAAGATTGTTAGTTTTGTGTTGCAACACTAGCTCCCAGAGCCATAATTCAGCACTCGGCTGATTCGGCCGTTTTACAGGTACCAAACCACTCTACGCCCCCAATGCAACACCGAGTACCACTCCCAGAGTGATAGCGGTCCTCTACTCGGTATTACGGGCCAAACCCCGAGCCCTGCTCAAGAGGTTGCCTTGAGTCCCACCCAAGGTCTTTTATGAACATCACAACATGTCTCATACTCATGCATTTCAAGCATATACAATGATATTACGAAAAATTTCGATACTCGTCATCAATCTCATATCACTGTCAATATCAGCATCAGAAATATGAATAGAACATATATATATATATATATATATATATGTAAAAACGTAACGCATTACACAAGTGGGGTATCAAACACACGACACATATATAACATAATAGTATCACCCCACATCCATTCATAAACTATTTATTTAAAATGGAATGCTCCCCCTACCTGAAATTAAGAGCTCTTGCAACACTTAAAGCTTTATCCAATTCACAGCTTGCGAATTCCGACTGGAATCTCAGCTTGGTGCTAATTCAGTGTTTTCTTTATAAAAGAAGAAATAAAGACTGATTCCTTCTTCGTTAATGGCTTTTTCAGCAGTATTTAGGAGAGGACAATTACAAACGATATCTTCTCTTTCAAAGGTTTTTCTAAACTCCTTTAACAGTGGAAATTGGTAATTATATCATTCATGCAAAGAGACGTGAATGACTAAAAGATATCTGTTGTACTTTTCTTCAGATGCTGAATAAGAAGTAAGCATTTAATGAAAAGGGACAACACATTAGAGAGGGTCCCATACTTAGAAAAATATCAGAAAAGACTTTACTAGAAGGTAGAAGAACAGGTTGACGTGGAAAGCATCAGACCTGATTCTCGCTTGAGCGAACCGCTCTCGCTTGAGCGAGAACTGCCCAGTAACCACTTTCCATGCTTTCGCTCGAGCGAGACTCCCTCCTAAAAGCCACTCGCTCGGGTGAGAAATATCCAGTAACGAATTTCATACTTACTCGCTTGAGCGAGGTATCCTCTTGCTTAAGCGAAACTTGACCCAACACTCGGTTTTACACTTGGGAAAGTTATTCCAGAACCGATTCCTCTTATTCGGTCCTTCACTCAGCAACTTACATTAAAGTCGACTTATCGCTTAGTCGGTTATTCACTCGGTAATTCACCCTCACACCGACTCAGCATCTGATCGATCTTCACTCGGCGAATTATTTCAAAACCGACTCTTCTCTCGTGTTGGTCTTTCATTCGGTAATTAATTCCAAAACTGATCATCATTACTCAGGTTTCCACTCGGTAAAATAATCCAGACCGAGTCTTTTCTCACTCGGTATCATTCCACTCGGAAATGTCACACTTGGAAACATTTTACTTAAAAAAGTTTCACTTTAGAGATACTCCATCCAGAACTGTTTCACTCGGTTTTCCTTATTCAAAAGTGTCTCATTCGGTCATTATTTTCTTAACTTAGAAATAATTTACTTAATGATGTTTCACTCGAAAACATCTTAATTCCATTCGGAGATAAGTTCCTCGGTCTTACCTCACTCGGTATCATACTATATTCACTCGGAATATCACATTTCAAACAACATTCACTCAGAATTTCATTTAGAATTCCTTTATTAATCCTTCATAAATGAATTTGCTAAATATTACAAAACTTGGGATGTTACATTTCCCCCCTCCTATAAAAATTTCGTCCTCGAAATTTAATTACAAAAATTATACATCAACGAAATAACTCGGGATATTGTTCCCTCATAGAATCTTCTCGTTCCCAAGTATGCATGATACTCTGATCTTGCTGCCATGTAACCTTGACCAATTGAACATTTTTGTTTCTTAATCGTTTTACCGATCGGTCCACTATACTAGTGGCCTCGGCTATCGTGGTCAGGTTTTCTTGAATTTCAACATCATCATCCGGCATTTCTTGAGTAGGATCTGGCAAGTATTTCATCAATTGTGAAACGTGAAACACGCTATGTAAATTTGCTAAATGAGAAGGCAATGCAATTTGATAGGCTACTGGTCCGACTCTCTTCAATATTTCATACGGACCAATATATTTTGGACTCAACTTCTTGCTTTTCAATGCCCTTCCAACGCCTTTGCTTGGAGAAACTTTTAAAAAGACTTTATCACCGATCTGAAATTCAATCGGCTTCGTCCGGTTATCATAATAGCTCTTTTGACGGTCTTGGGATGCTTTCATTTTGTCCTTGATCATTTGGATTTGCTCAGAGGTCTGCTGTACAATCTCTGGTCCTAACATTAGATTTTCACCCGATTCCGACCAGCAAAGAGGAGTTCGGCATTTTCTTCCATATAAAGCTTCATAGGGAGCCATACCTGTGCTACTATGATAGCTATTATTGTAACTGAATTCAACCAATGGAAGGTACTGTTCCTAGCTCCCACCATGCTCTAGCACACAGGATCTCAACAAGTCTTCTAAACTCTGGATAGTCCGCTCGGATTGCCCATCTGTTTGAGGATGATAGGCCGAACTCAATCGGAGCTTCGATCCTAACTCCTGATGTAGACTTCCCCAAAATCGGGACGTAAATCTCGAATCTTTATCCGACACAATCGAAGATGGAACACCATGCAATCGGACTATTTCGCTAATGTACAATTGTGCTAGCCTTGGCAAGGAATAACTCATGTTAATCGGCAAAAAGTGTGTAGATTTTGTCAATCGGTCCACGATAACCCAAATAGCATCATGACCATTCCGAGTCTTTGGTAATCCCATTACAAAATCCATAGCTATAGCATCCCACTTCCATACGGGAATTTCCAAAGGTTGTAAACCACCGGTCGATTTTTGATGCTCAACCTTTGCTTTTTGACAAATTATGCAATGGGCCACAAAGTCGACTACATCTTTCTTTATTCTGGGCCACCAAAAGTGTAATTTTAAATCATGATACATCTTAGTAATACCCGGATGAATACTTAACATGCTTTTATGTGCCTCATTAAGCACCGATTGTCGTAAGTTTTCCGAGTCAGGTACATAAATCCGCCCCTTCACTCAGTAAATACCGTCTAAGCACTCAGTCAAAAATAAATCTTTACCTTTAGCCTGAGTTTCTTTCATCTTGGCTAAATAAGAATCGGTCATTTGCTGTACATAAACAGTCTTCAAAAATTCATTAGCTATCTTTAATGTTCCGAGAATCGCTTTCTGAGACGAATATATATCCACTTGCAAATTCATGTCTCGGAATTGTTCAAGCAACTCCATTTCTTTAACCATCATTGTCGCCATGTGAATGGACTTCCGACTCAATGCGTCGGTTACCACATTGGCTTTTCCTGGGTGGTATTTTAAATCAAATTTGTAATCTTTCAAGAATTCAATCTATCTTCTCTGCCTCATATTTAATTCCTTTTGATCAAACAAATATTTTAGACTCTTGTGGTTACTATATACTTCAAACTTAGAGCCATAAAGATAGTGCCTCCAAATTTTCAGTGCAAAGACAACTGCTGCCAATTCCAGATCATGAGTTGGGTAGTTTTGCTCATGTGGTCGTAACTGTCGTGAAGCGTAAGCAATCACTCGGCCATTCTGCATCAGTACACTTCCTAGGCCAAATCTGGATGCATCATAGAAAACTACAAAACTTTCCTGCAAATTTGGCAAGGCCAATACAGGAGTAGATGTCAATCGGATTTTTAATTCTTGAAAACTCTGCTCGCACTCGGATGACCACACAAAAGGAACATCTTTCCGGGTTAGCTTAGTTAATGGTAAAGCGATTTTGGAGAACCTCTCAATGAATCTCCGATAGTAACCGGCTAAACCCAGAAAACTTCTGACTTCAGTGATTGACTTAGGCTTCTCCCAAATCATTACAGCTTCAACCTTTGAAGGATCTACCGAGACACCTTCTCTGAAAATAACGTGACCCAGGAATTGAATTCTATCCACCCAGAATTCACACTTAGACAATTTGGCAAACAATTTCTTCTCCTTTAACACTTGGAGTACCAACCAGAGATGCTCTTTATGTTCTTCATAAGATTTTGAATAAATTAATATATCATCAATAAATACCACCACAAACCTATCTAAGTAAGAATGAAAGATATTGTTCATATAATTCATGAACATAGCCGGAGCATTTGTCACTCCGAACGGCATTACCACGTATTCATAGTGTCCATACTGGGTCCTGAATGCCGTTTTAGGTATATCGGTAGCTTTCACTCGGATCTGGTGGTATCCCGACCGTAAGTCAATTTTTGAAAAGACCGACGCACCCCGTAGCTGATCAATTAAATCGTCGATTCTAGGCAATGGGTATTTATTTTTGATGGTCAGCTTATTCAGTTGGCGGTAATCAATACATAACCGTATGCTACCATCCTTTTTCTTGACGAGTAACACCAGAGCACCCCATGGTGATACACTTGGTCGGATAAATTATTTTTCGAGTAGTTCATCTACTTGCTTCTTTAGTTCAGCCAGCTCAATCGGGGACATTCTGTAAGGAGCTCTAGAAACTGGCTCAGCTCTAGGGATTAAATCAATAGAGAATTCAATCTCTCTATCAGGAGGAACACCAGGCACATCCTCTGGGAATAACTCGGGAAAATCACAAACAATAGGAATGTCTCAAATTCGAGACTCACTCTTCCCATCAGCCATACAAAACAGCATAAGCAGTTGAGATATACCTTTGATTTCATATTCATTGGCTTTTTGTTTAGGAAAGATTACTTGCCGATTCCGACAGTCAACTAGGACTTTATTGGCTGATAGCCAATCCATACCGAGAAAGATGTCAAGACCTCTCAAAGGTAGACATATTAAATTAGCAGTAAAATCCCTATCACCGAGAGTGAAAGATACGTTCTCACACATCATGGAAGTCCATAATTTTGCACCAGTCGGATTAGACACATTTAATGGCCGATTCATAGTAACAATAGGTAATCTCATTTCCATAACACAATTATTAGAAATAAATGAGTGAGTTGCACCCGAGTCAAACACCACGTCAAGAGTAGTATTTCTAAATAAACACTTACTTTGAACCAAGTCATGGGCTTGAGCAGCTTCTTCTACAGTAGTAGCATACACTCGGCCTGCCGTCGGTGTACTAGAACTTCCAACCCGATCGTTCCTTGGCACCATAGAATTATTGTTGCGTTCCCCATTGCCTCTTCCTCCTCTGTTACCATTTCCACAGCCTTGTCCTCTGAAGCCTCCACGGTTTACACTAGTATATGATTCAGTTGTTTGGAGAAGAGGACAGTTAGGATGAACATGTCCTTTCTCATTGCAGTGATAACAAATAACGTCCTCATCTTTGTCACAGTTTCGAGTATAATGACTACCCCCGCATCTATAGCATTTGATGTCTCTCGGTTTATTCACCAGTCAGCCACCAGCATTTCCCCGACCTCTAAATTTAGAGGAAGATTCTCCTCTCACAGACTTTCCTTGCTTCTTAAAGCTGATTGGTGGTAACCTTGAAGAACTATCCGACTTGCTACTCGAGTCGGTTGAAGCTTTATCATCCTCCTCATATATTCTACATTTATTAACAAGGATTGGAAAACTTCTAATCTCCTGGTGTCGGAAAGCTTTCTTGATCTTTGGGTTCAGACCACTCTCAAATTTGATGCATTTCGAACCTTCTGTACCTGGCATCTGGAAGGGAGGATAGAACAGGCACAACTCCTCAAACTTTGCTGCATATTCCTCAACGCTCATATTGCCCTGTCAGAGTTCCATGAATTCCAACTCCTTTTGACTCCTAACAGTATTTGGGAAATACTTTTCAAGGAAGCATTCCTTGAAGTTTTCCCAATTCAGCTCAGTCTCCGTGGCAATCAAGCGGCTTCTTGCCATTCTCCACCAGTTTTCAGCTTCTTTTCGAAGCATGAAAACAGCATACTCTACCTTCTGTGCTTCAGAGCATTGTAAACTACCAAAGATTCATTCTAGGTTCTGTATTCAAGCATAGGCTTGATCAGGCTGAAATCCCCCATGGAATTCAGTCGGCTTTCTTTTCAAGAAACAATCAATGTCTTGATTGTTACTCGGTTGGGGCTGATTCTGCTTTTCTAGAATATCAGCCACACGCTGAAAGGTAGCAGCCATTGCGTCCATACCATGAGGGTCCATTCTTATCCTGAAATAATCATCATACTTTAGTGCCACTCATGGATATGAAAGCAATTCATTTATAGTTGATTCCCTTAACTACATTACACAACAACAGTGATATGGCTTCACTCGATCATAGCATCTAGTAGCTTAACCTTGGCCTTGGACTTTTCAAGTCTTGCTCTAATACCAAATATAACATCCTTAATTTTTTTAAAATTAAATTTTCAATAAACCAAGTAAATTTTTCGTAAATGATTTAAATTTTCCAATAGAAATCGGGTTCAGTCATTAAAATTACCGATTCCTCATCGAACCGATTGACCCATTGGAATGCAATTTAAATGTAATTAAACTTTTCATAAATTATTTCATGGTTAAAACAAAATTTATATTAATAATATTATTGTCACAGTACAAAAGCCAACCGGCCATTTCATAGTACAAAAATTTATATCACTCGGTAAACAATAAATCTCTCGGTAAACACAAGAGCCGGCCAAGGCTTCTACTCAGTTTACTATGTACATTATGTATAATGCATACAAATACATAATGTTCCAATCGGTCGAGTGACTTCAAATGCCTTCACCGTGTCCTCTATCCACTGCAAAAAAAAAATAATAAGTAGGGGGTAAGCATAAACATATTAAATAATACTTATTGAATTGGATTTAAGGCCCAATCCATAATTATACACTTACCATAAACCGAGTCATACAACATAAATAGTATTTTCAATCGGTAATCAAGCATACACGCTAAAAATTGTGTATATCAGTACTCAAACAAATGGATCTATAAGATTGTTAGTTTTGTGTTGCAACACTAGCTCCCAGAGCCATAATTCAGCACTCGGCTGATTTGGCCGTTTTACAGGTACCAAACCGCTCTACGCCCCCAATGCAACACCGAGTACCACTCCCAGAGTGATAGTGGTCCTCTACTCGGTATTACGGGCCAAACCCCGAGCCCTGCTTAAGAGGTTGCCTTGAGTCCCACCCAAGGTCTTTTATGAACATCACAACATGTCTCATACTCATGCATTTCAAGCATATACAATGATATTATGAAAAATTTCCATACTCGTCATCAATCTCATATCACTGTCAATATCAGCATCAGAAATATGAATAGAACATATATATATATATATATGTAAAAACGTAACGCATTACACAAGTGGGGTATCAAACACACGACATATATATAACATAATAGTATCACCCCACATCCATTCATAAACTATTTATTTGAAATGGAATGCTCCCCCTACCTGGAATTAAGATCTCTTGCAACACTTAAAGCTTTATCCAATTCACAGCTTGCGAATTCCGACTAGAATCTCAGCTTGGTGCTAATTCAGTGTTTTCTTTATAAAAGAAGAAATGAAGACTGATTCCTTCTTCGTTAATGGCTTTTTCAGCAGTATTTAGGAGAGGACAATTACAAATGATATCTTTTCTTTCAAAGGTTTTTCTAAACTCCTTTAACAGTGGAAATTGGTGTTTATATCATTCATTCAAACAGACGTGAATGACTAAAAGATATCTGTTGTACTTTTCTTCAGATGCTGAATAAGAAGTAAGTATTTAATGAAAAAGGGACAACACATTAGAGAGGGTCCCATAATTAGAAAAATATCAGAAAAGACTTTACTAGAAGGTAGAAGAACAGGTTGACGTGGAAATCATCAGACCTGATTCTCGCTTGAGCGAACCGCTCTCGCTTGAGCGAGAACTGCCCAGTAACCACTTTCCATGCTTTCGCTCGAGCGAGACTCCCTCCTAAAAGCCACTCGCTCGGGCGAGAAATATCCAGTAACGAATTTCATACTTACTCGCTTGAGCGAGGTATGCTCTTGCTTAAGCGAAACTTGACCCAATACTCGGTTTTGCACTTGGGAAAGTTATTCGAGAACCGATTCCTCTTATTCGTTCCTTCACTCAGCAACTTACATTAAAGTCGACTTATCGCTTAGTCGGTTATTCACTCGGTAATTCACCCTCACACCGACTCAGCATCTGATCGATCTTCACTCAGCGAATTATTTCAAAACCGACTCTTCTCTCGTGTTGGTCTTTCATTCGGTAATTAATTCCAAAACTGATCATCATTACTCGGGTTTCCACTCGGCAAAATAATCCAGACCGAGTCTTTTCTCACTCGGTATCATTCCACTCGGAAATGTCGCACTTGGAAACATTTTACTTAAAAAAGTTTTACTTTAGAGATACTCCATCCAGAACTGTTTCACTCGGTTTTCCTTATTTGAAAGTGTCTCATTCGGTCATTATTTTCTTAACTTAGAAATAATTTGCTTAATGATGTTTCACTCGAAAACATCTTAATTCCATTCGGAGATAAGTTCCTCGGTCTTACCTCACTCGGTATCATACTATATTCACTCGGAATATCACATTTCAAACAACATTCACTCGGAATTTCATTCAGAATTTCTTTATTAATCCTTCATAAATGATTTTGCTAAATATTACAAAACTTGGGATATTACAGACCCGACCTACCTCTAACCCATTTTTAATGAGTCAATCTAATGAGTCTATCATTTTTTACCACCCCACTTGTACTTTGCAAGAAGGAATTTAACTAGAGCCGAACAATGGTCAGACTAGGTCGGATTCAGGGAAAAAATGGTTAATCCAACCAAAATCAAAACTCTAGTAAAATGGCCTATTTTTTTACCGTTTCCAAGCTTGGATTTGGCAGATCTTGGTTCTGTCAGTTTCGAATATACAATTGGATTATTCAGTTATATTTTATCATGTTTAAAATATTTTTTCAAACAAAGATTTGAAGCCAGAAACAAACATGGAACAGGCAAGAAAGAGATGCACATCGGTATTACATAGATCTAGAAAGTAAAAAAGGAAAAAACAGATACAAAAAGTAGAAGAAAAATCAGAAGTTGGATCTGAAAATATATTCAAACATATACAAGCCAAAGTTGCGGAAGAAAAGAAATGAAAAAGAAACAAAACTTCAGACCAAGGTTAATGGCAATGGACATAATGATTGGTCATGTGAGAATGATCATGGAGGCGGTCGTGGTTGGTGGACGGCGCTGGCGAAAATAGACGACAAGTGGTTAGGTACACGGAGCTTATGTCGCCAGAGTTAAGGCGGCAGGAGAAGTAGAGGTCGGAGGGGACGATGCGGTAGTTGGGGGTGAAGGGTTGAAGAAGATGGTGGGAGCAGAACAACCGTCAAGTCTAAGAAGGAAGAGAGAAGAATTGAATAAAAGTAAAGAGGGAAAGTTAGGGTTTCTTTATTATGGGCCTTGAATATTTATGGGCTTTTAAGAGAATGAATTTTTCGGTTGGATACGGATACCATTGGGTTAAATTTTGCTCATCCGTTTTCGACCGAACTTAACCATTTTAGACCGAAATTTTTATTTTTTAAATTCAAACCACCTGGGACCCACATTGGGTATTCACTTTCAGACTTCATGGGCCGGACTAGTTTGCTCAGTTTCACCTAGTCCTAAATTTAACCCACGAGGCCTCACGCTTTATAATAACATCATCACAAATAGTGAATGGAATAGGCATGGCTTCCATTACAAAAATAGGAATTGCCATGATCATGGATTGAGCCAAAGTAACCTGTCCTAGCATGGATAATGAGGATGCCTTCCAACCACTTAATGTAAGCTTCACTTTATCAATGATAAAATCAAAGTGGTTTTCCACCCACACTCTTAAGCACCAGTGCCCCCAAATAACGATTGAAAGAAGACACATTTTTTCACATGCTAGACTTTTCTAATATTAGCAGCAACCACCTCATCAACATTTTTTTGAGAACAATAATTTCTGAATTTGAATATCTTACCTGCTGGCCTGAATTATAGCAAATAAAACAAAATTAGAATATCAAGGGATGCTTTTATGACAAGAATCGTGTTATCTGCAAATAACACGAGACAAGGAAGGACCACCCTAAGCCACCTTGAACAGCTTCCAAGTACTGTCATCAACATGGTCTAAAATAATATGGGAAGTCTCTCCATGGAAAGAACAAACAATAGTGAATATAAGGGATCTCTAGAATCAAGACATTTTTACCACACAAACGATTTTGACATGAAACCATTCTAATTAAGAACCATTGACGATGTGGAAATACACTAGCTAATAATGTCCACCACCAATCAGCTAATAATAATGAGTGAGTGATAAAACTCCATGACATTTTATTGTATGCTTTAAACATATCAATCTTAAGTGCCATGTAGCCTCTCGAACCCTTCGAAGGAATACATCAACTCATTAAGTAAAATGATATCATCTGCACTTTGTCTTCCCTTAACAAAAGCTTGTTGACTATCACCCACCAACCTCAACATAACCTTAACAATTCTACTTCAGGAATAATGGAGAGAGAGGTACTAATAATATCTTCCACCTCCACCAGGTTATAGTCCAAAGCTTGAGGATGAGTTTAATCAATGATAGTTGTATTAGTTCCTAACTAATTATACATTAATTGAGGAGTTAGTTACTAATAATTAACTCCACTTATATAATAACAAAATGTATCTTACCACATATTAATTAAGTATTCAATTCATTTTTCTTCACTCAGTTAGCTTTCTTTTCTCTCTAAGCTCTCTTCCTTCCCATGGCCATCTCTTTCATTTGATGGTATTAGAGCTCTCATCTAGGGCTTTGCCATCATCCCTGCCATGGTTCGCGTTGGGAGCTTAAATGCTGCTCCACCACCACTGCAAGATCCAACCCGTTAAGTTTGTTTTATGTCCATCCGAATAAATTGATGTCAATCTTGCTTGTTAATCCCATGCTCGATGGCAGAAACTATCATGTCTGAGAGGAATGAAGAGAGCATTCATTTCGAAGAATAAGTGGAAGTTTGTTTGTAGCTCAATTCAAGCTCCAGAGCCTTTCGATCCAATGTATGAAGCTTGAGAGAGGTGCAATAACTTGGTTCATGCGTAGATTGTAAGCTCTATTTCACAATCCATAGGTCAATCAATCATGTTCACTGAAACCTCGATTGAAGCTTGGGAAAAGCTTAAGGAGAGATTCTCTTAGGCTAATTTGGTGCGCATATTAGAATTGCAACAAGAAATTTATAGTTTTAAACAAGGTGGATCCTCTGTTATCATACAGTTCCTTATTAGCCTCAATGATAGCTTTGGTGTTGTCAAGTCGTAGATCCTGTTAATGGATCCTATACCAAGCTTGAATAAGGTGTTCTCCTTGGTTTTTCAGCATGAAAGACAAATTAACCCCGTGTCCTTGAATCAAAAGGATAATTTTGATGTTTTGGTCAATATGATGGAAGGAAGGATAAGTATTGGCAAAGGCTGAGGATCTGGTTTCAGTGGTAGTGGCAATGGAAGAAACAAGGTATGCTCATATTATGGAAAAACTTGACACATTATTGATACTTGCTACAGGAAGCATAATTTTCCTTCAAATTTCAAATTCATACACTCAAACAGAACTAACTATGCATTTGTTGAACATTCTGAAGTGTATACAGATAATAGGCACCTAGTTAAGGCAGAAGAGAAAACTCTTGGTGGAGTAGCTCCTTTCACACCTGAACAGTATAAGAGCATTTTGGCTCTAATTCAACAATCAAGTCATCCAACTATAGTAACACTTGTGGCTAATCACATTAGCTCAACTGGTATCTCTTCTACATATCACAGGATAGGTATCTCTCTTGCGATGTCTTGCTTAACATTGCACAAACATGACACTACTTGCTTCTAGATCTTAGATTCAGGAGCAACTCACCATATATATATATACACACACAAAAGGATTTATTTAAATGTCTCAATCGAATTTTCCCTATCTCAATACATTTACCTGATGGAAGCAAAGTTGTCACTGAGTTTAGTGGTTCAGTTAGGATATATGAGGATTTGATTCTGCATGATGTTTTGTATCTTCCTATATTCAAGTTCAATCTTATATCTATTAGTAAGTTGGCTATGAACCATGATTGTCAGCTGGTTTTTCATCATGGCATATGTGGTATACAGGATCTCAAGAGCAAGAAGATGACTAGTTTGATTGAAGCCAAAGATGGTTTATATTGGTTGAAGGCACAATTCCCTTTACATGCTTTACATAGCAATTTGAATAATATCGATCCCAACATTAATTCCATGTATGTTATTCTTAAAACTGCTTTATGGCATTATAGGCTAGGTCATTTGTCCCTAGCTCGTGTATAGTCTATGTTGAAAGCTAATCCTTCTATCATTGTTAATGGCGATTTAATGTGTGATTCTTGATATGCTTCTAAGCAGAAAAGTTTACCACTTTCTTTGAGCAGTAGTAGAGCTACAGGGCTATTTTATCTAATCCATGTAGACACATGGGGACCATTCAATGTCCTATGTAACACCCTCGGTTAACCAGGACGATGTCCTAATTAACTAAGATGTTACTTAATTTTATGTAAAATTAAGAACTATTTTTTTGTACAAGAAAACAACGGTGGATCATGAACCTCAGAAAAACATTTTATACATTACATGGTCTTCAACAGAAACTTACATACTCTAAATGACAGGGGCACGTAGGCTCCCATAAATTACAAATATTAATCAACCAAATTACTACTCCATAGAGTTAAGAGTCCAACCACTTCCATTTCATAACTCTGATGAGCTTTCTTGCTCCTTCAAATTCATCCTTTGGAGACCTAGAGTGTATATATAAATATACACAAAATAACAAAACAAAGAGGGGTGAGTTTATCTCACTCTAGCCTTACCGTCATGCCTCACAGATTTCATACACAAAGATAAATCATTAAGTGAATCTTATCAACCACGAATTCATACCATTCCCTCACTTTAACTGTCTTTGATATATATATATATATATATATATATATTCTCAATAAATCACAATTTCACAATAATAATCCCAATCCATTTCTAATCAAGCTAGTGTATAATTATGTTCAACAGTCAATCATATCCTCCCTATAGTTATTTTGTCACCTAGTTATAATTCTATCCTCACAATCCACCTACCATTCAGACCCTTACTATTTACTTAGACCCAATATGTATCCTTATAGGGCATACGGAAATAATTAATTATCATTCATCATGATACACGACCCTACAATCTCCAATGAACCAGCACGCAATCGTTATCACATATCCTAAGGGTCTCTAACCAGTCCAACCAACAGTTAGCCTACTCAATACTAGTTATAGTACATTAGGCAAGGATCAATTATTTTCCTATAATACAATAATCAATCATCATGGCAAGAACATGTTATACAGTCACATTAACCAAATACAGACATTCTTAGCATCACACAGTTCATAAGCATAATTATAATGTGGTTAGTCATTTAGGATGCTATGCATAAGTTAGGTTTATTATGATTATCTCATCATTAAGTATTTCATGAATGAGAATAAGGGCCCTTACCACATTATATTGATGAGTCGTCCTGCCTAAATCTCATACTGAGCACAACGCTTCTGTACTAGAGTAATCGGAGCTCACCAAATTTGCTTCAAAACATATCTAGGTAAAGGGCACACTGGTCCAACATTTTATAAATGTGATCATACTTCGTAGAGTAACCGTAACTTGGTTCTATACGGCCATAGTAACACTCATCCTAGTCAAGGTATACCTGGTTGGCCCACGGGATAGCTTGGCTTCGAATGCGACTCTAAGCCATCAGGGATTTAACCCGGTTATATCCTCGAGATCTTATCATATGGATTGGAATGCCATGTCTTCCAACATACCTCTTGTATGCTCTAGTATTTAAGTCCAAACCATAAATTCACAATGTAGATAATGCATGTGTAATGCATATTCTTAACACATTATTACTTACTAACTCCTATTGTTGTCACCGGGTAAGGTTATACCTCAATAAGTCCTTTGTCCTTAATTCCACATTTAAGTCTTACCAAAGATACATCTTTCTTATAGAACTTTCTTATACTTGCGTAAACTCTTTGATCCACCTACTTATACCTTATTAACAACCATCTTTATGGCTATAGAATACATATACTCACATATATTTACTTACTTAATATTTCTTCAAAAATGTGGTTAGCAAATATCCCTTTTTTTCAAAATAAGGTTACATGAATGCGATAAACCTTAGTAGATTAATATTCTTCATAGGTCAACTCTCTGAAATATTTAGTTGTATGTATATATACTCATCCTTAAGTCCTCAATATTCATTAGGAGCATGCACTACTTGAAGTTGGGGTTTGAGGCCAAGAGGTGTCAAAAGTTTGTTGTTGTATACCTGGACCGTTACGGTGAACGCTATCCCGTAACATTGGTTGCTACAGAACTTTGTTCCTTAGTTCTTAATGTTAGTGTATGCACTATGAGCTTTATGTTTTTTCATTTGTATCATTTTTCTGCTTATCAATAAAATAAGTATTTCAGTTTAAAATTGTTTTAAAACGTATTTATCCTTGGAGTAATAGGTCATATGAAAGTTATTCCTAAAATGTCCCTAGTCAAGTATTTACATAGGGACATGTAATTATATTGAGACTAGTGTGTGAGTGTACTGATGACCTGATCTCACAGATCATAGATATAGATGATATCAAGTCTTCACACGAGTACACATTAAGAGTAATGATGTACTGGACAGACCCACCATGAGAGCATTGCATGGATCGTTACATGAATATCATAAACGATTCTCAATGTGATAATGGTATATGTAGTCCTTCGACCTGAAGTCACTATGATTCCTACATGAGGAGTTTATTGTTTTAATATAATTAAACGTCTTCTGTAACAAGAGGACTATAAAGGTTGTGATTAGGCAATGAACAAATTATGCAGAGGGATGTGAGTGATGTAGATGGAATTTGTCTCTCCTATGTGACAGGAGTGATATCTATAGGCCACTTGATGGAGTAAGACTAAGAAAATGCATGGCCATGCTAGTAAGAATAAATATTAGATATTTATTCGGATCAAGTCTACTCCGGTATCAAGTAAAATAAATTGGGCCGTACAAGGATGACGCGACCATGCCTTGGGCCCAATTAGGATATAGTGACAAAAGGAACAAACATATTAAATAATTATCACTTATAGGTGATATTGATATTAAATAATATTCAGACATAATGATGCATTGCTAGATGCCGCTCTTATTTTATATTAATAATAAAATAATTTATTATTAATATGACCGGGTATTTTACCTATAGGGTCACACACATAGAGTAAGCCCATCAGAAAATGTTTTGTTTTATTTTAGTTGGACTAAAATAAAGCTATTGGGCCTAACTCATTTAGAATGAGTAAGGAGCCCACTCTTTAGAGAGAATAAATTAGGTTAAACCTAAGCCTATAAATAGAGCATAAGATGCTCATAGGCCATTCACAAAAGTGAGACACAAATTTGCAAAAGTTGCAAGAGCTACACGCCGTCAAACTAGCAGTTGGCAAGTGTTGTGATTCTGGTGGGAGTGCTCGTGTGGACTCCTAAAGGATAAGGCTATGACTGCTTCGGTGTTCTTCAAGAGGTAATCCAAAATGTGTTTTTTTTGTGTTTGTTTTGTGCTTTGAAACATGGCACTTTGCAAATCCTATGGAATCCCTGTTTTTTCCGCTGCTCATGTTCTAGGGATTCCCTGACAGTGGTATCAAAGCCAAGTTGTAAAAACCATGTTTTGGGTATTTGTTTATGTTTCATGATGATATGTTTTCGTTTGTAAGAGCTTTTAGAAAATATGATTTATGAAATTGTAACATCCCAATTTTTACAATGTACCGGGTGAAATAAGCCATTAAAATAATAATTCAGAAGTGGAAATTGTTCACTAAATTACCCCTTAACTTAATTAATCAAAAGGTGTGCTGATTGAAAAGGTGATTAGCTTTAGTGGGTGCTGATGGGACTGGGTGACGTGAGCAGACTGCTCCTCACGTTTTCCACCCCACCATTCCTTTCCCTCATGCATGCGTTTATAATTGGTCGATGGCTTTCCTTGCCATTCATTCTTCAGAAATTCCCTGCGAGTTTCTTCTTCTTCTTCCTTCTTCTTCCCTTCTCCTTCTCTGCTTTCTGTTTCCACTCCCTGTTTCGGAGGCCACGTTGACGGTGCTGCAGATGAGACGGAGCTCCCTTGTATGAGCAAAGGACGAGCGTTGAAGCAGAAGCAGAAACAGCCCCTGCACCACTCGTGGAAGACGGTAGTGTTCAAGTGAAGGCTAAACGAGTGGAAGTGTCGAGTGAAGTAGTGAGGAAAAGGACCAACGCCCAAGCAGAAGAGTCTCTCGGAGTCTCGTAGTTGGTAGGAGGAGTACCTTACATGTTAAATTCATGGGTTATGAACGGGTTTCGGGTGTTGATATTTGTGGTTCTGCATCCTGTTTGTATGATGTGCTTGCATGTGGAGTACCCGAGTGTAGGATAAGTGAGAGTGAGTGTTGCATGTTGTCATTGCCCTTGAAGATGCATGCGTTGATTAAGTCCTGACACTGTTATATACCGATTGCATATTATGTTGTGTTGATTAGAATACTTATTTAAATCTGTTGATCTTCATATGGATGCATGCGTTGATTAGGTCCGGATACTGCTGTATGCCGAGTGCATGTTATGCTTGAGTTGATGAGAATACTTATAGACTCTTGATATTGATTGACACCGATTGCATTAGACCTTACGTTGCTGTATCCACCTAATGGAGTTATGATGATGATTGCATGGAAGTATGTGTGTGTTAGATTAATATGTGGAGTTCTGAAAATGGGTATTACCGACTACATGTGAAGTATGTATGGCTGAGTGAAAGATTGTGTACATGAACTCTATGTTGTGTGATGAATCCGCGTGTGGTGCATGGGATGCGTTGTGCTGGGAGCACGTAGTGTGGGACACTACCATCGGTTATTAAGCGTGGGACGCTGTAAAATCCTTGAGTGGGACTCAGGGTAGCCTTCGAGTGGGACTCGGGCTGCCTGTGAACACCTCCGTTGGCGCTGAGAGCGTTGGTGTCACCTGTGGGCAAACGGTTGGGTACCTGTAAAACGGCCAAGCAGCTGGGAGCTGAAATAATAGCTGAGAGCTATATACAGAAGGCTGAGAGCCTACGTTGCAACGTTAAAACCGATTACACATGAATACGGAACCGATTGAATAACTTGTGTTTATATTGCTACTGATGTTGTGTAGGATTAATTATGCATGTGATGATGTTAGTGAGATGATGTATACTCTCGACCGAGTGCACTATTCTGAGTACATATGCTGTTAATGCTGATTAAAATCTGTTCTATGAATGTATGTTATGTTATTGGAAAGTTGTGTGCATATAGCCGAGTGAGAATTGTGGATTCTGACTGATAAATGTTCAAAAGATGCATTCTGATTCATGGACCTTAATATCATGTCACTGATTGTTGTATGTCAATATTATTGAGTTGATGTGTGTAAACAGCCGAGCGACAACTGGTGGATTCCGATCGGTAAGGATCTTGTGCGTGTGTCCTGGTTGATTAGTAATACTCTGACCTTAATCATTGCCACGTATGATTGTGTGTACATATAAATATATATAGTTGTATAAACGTGAGACAACCTGAGTCAGTATCTATCATTTAAAATTTAAGATACTCACCCCTGCTGTGGCAATTTTTCAGTGAACATCTCTCGTAATGAGGATTGGAGGAGGAGCTGAATGCCGTGTGAGGTGCTGATGCACTATGGAAATTTTATGACTGTGCATATGCTGTATATAATGTTTCGGGTTAAGCCTTGGCCAGCTCGTGTTTTGCTGTTAGTCTTTTATACAAAGTTGACTCCCTTAGAATGGGAACATGACGATGTGGTTGTAAATCCGTGATATGCACTCCTATATATATATATGCCTATGTTTATGCCATGTTGCATGTCTATCTTATGCTGTGAAACGTCCGGATAATCTATATATATATATATATGTGTTCATATTCCCGAATGTGTAGGAAATGACATAACTTAACATGAAGGAAGCCAATCTATGGTCTAGAAGGGTGAGTTTATGACTCTGTCACCGAGTGGGGAAGGTTCAGACGTTCTGAGTGAGTGGAATCAGATAGCTCTGAGTAGGAATTGACATAGAGGACTGTCCCTAATGATGGGTTGTCAGGATCGAAGTTGAGAGCCTGAATACACGTTCTGAGTGGTTATTACTAGGATTTCTCCCGAGCGTAGGATAATCAATGAACCCCGAGTGAGAATCCGTCGAGTGAGGGTTTTTCCGACTGGAGAGTGACACCTTAGACTCTAGGAGACCCCACTGTAGTAAACTGTTAGTGACAAAAGAATCCGAGTGAGTCTTAGCCTAGTAGAATGTTTAGAGTCGGAAGATTATGGTTACCGAGTGTAAACTAAGTGAAATACCCTGAGTGACAAAAAGGACGTGAAGGTTACTCTGAGTGAGGAGTCCCCATAGATTCCGAGTGAGTGATAGTGGGGACCATCTCAGTATTATTCGTGTATGTGTTCTAATTGATGAAATCGTAGAATAAGTTGCATTTTCCGAAGGGGACTAGTAGGTGTAGGAGCCAAGTCCGAGTGAATCAGGCGCGGGAATCCGAGTGCGGGAATGTTGAGTGAAGTGAGCGAATACCGTGTGTAGCTTTCGCTTGAGCGAGTGCGCATTGTTGAGTAATTCGCCTAAGCGATTTCCCCTTTCTTCCGCTGTCAGCTCCTCTGAATCGGTTTTATTTCCCTTGCTCTTCTTCTCCTCTCATTCCTTTTGTGCCGAAGCATTCTGGTCTTCCTTTTATTGTAAAAAAATAAAAATAAAAATATATAATAACAATATTTCCTCCGTTTTACCGTCTATGATCTATTTAAATTAGGGTGTTACAGAAATCGTTTCTTCTTTAAAGCTTTGCATTTTTGTTTTGCGAAAATGTTTTGTGAAACTAGGATTCGAAAATGAACAAGCATGATTATGTTGTTATTTTGAGTTATCGCATATGATGCATATTATTACAATGATTAATCATGCATATGGTATGACCTCTATTTTGGCATGATACATATAATTTTGAGTTATTCTTTGTAAATTGTATATGATGCATGTTATAGAGTTTCTCAATTTTAGTATGTATGTTGTTGCCGTTTAAATTTGTATGATGTATGAGTTTATGCATTTTTCGTATTTGATATGTGTTTTACTCATATGATAGTCATCATACAAATTATGAATCAATTGAGTTGATCTTCGACCATGAATGGTTCATGTTATAGGGCGTTGAGTGATAAGGTTTAAGTGTTAAACCTTGGCCGTTCCTTAATCTAGGGTTCAAGAGTTGAAACCTAGACAGTCGTCATGGAAAGGCATTGCATGTTGGCATTAGCGCAAATTGAATTCTAGGTTTTGAAACCCTAGACAGCGCTGCCTCCATGTGCCTTGACGGCTGTGTTATGAAGCATTCGCAATAAGGAATTATGGTTTTAAAATGGTTGAAACCCTAGCCCAAATTTTATGGTCTAAGATGAATATTCCTAAGATGAATAATCAGTAATAGTTACTTAACCCAATGACTAAGAGTTGTATAAAGATACAATTGGAAAAAGTTTCCTACCTAAATACCAAGTTTTAGGTGATCAGCCAAAGCTGACTTAACACTTGGGAAATTATGGATCTTAGCCCACTAGAAAATCTTCCTACGGGATTTTCTGATTCGTGGAGGGTATTTTGTTTTGAATCAAAATAGTGGGAGACATATTTAATTTAAATGACTATAATTTAAATATGTTTTGAAAATGATACTTACTACATATTTTCTGTTTTAGATAACCATGACGTCAAACACACCTTCAAACCTTTCGTTGCGATCAATCCTAGACAAGGAAAAATTGTCTGGTTCTAACTTCCTTGACTTGTATAGAAACTTGAGGATTATCCTCAAACAAGAGAAAAAGCAGTATGTCTTGGAAAGTGTAGTTCCGGAACCACCCGCTGCAAACGCCTCTGAAGCTGATAAGGATGCTTATAAGAAGCATCAGGATGATGCTTTAGATGTCCAATGCCTTATGTTGGCTACCATGTCTCCTGAGCTTTAGAAGCAACATGAGCACATGGAGGCTTTCAATATGATCGAAAACCTAAGGAAGCTATATCAAGGTTAAGCTGACCAAGAAAGATATGAAGTTTCCTCGACCCTATTTAGCTGTAGACTTAAAGAGAGAGGTTCTGTAGGACCTCATGTGCTCAAAATGATTGGGTACTTGGAGAATCTAGCTAGGCTAGGATTCCTTTTCCCTCAGAAGTTAGCTACCGATCTCGTTTTAAAATCATTACCTGACAGTTTTAAGCCAGTCATCATGAATTATAACATGAATGCATTGGACAAAACATTGCCAGAGCTACTCAATATGTTAAGGAATGTTGAGCCCAATATTTCTAAAGGAAAGGGCAAGGCCATAATGATGGTCAATTCTGGCAAAGGTAAAGGAAAGGGCATGTATAAAGGCAAAGGAAAGGCTATTACAGGAAATGGCAAGAAAATTTGGAAAGGCAAGGATAAGCCAAGTACATCAGCCTTAAAACCTGTGGGCGGGGTGGCTAAGGAAGGTAAATGTCACCATTGTGGACAAAAGGGACACTGAAAGAGAAACTGTCCAAAGTACCTAGAAGAGCTTAAGAAGAAGGTGTCGCGTCCGGGATCGCGGCGGCACGGCCGACCCTCAAAATGATTTTGTTTAAACGTGAACGTTTTCTGAAATCCTTTCGAAAAGAAAAACAGGGAGTCGCCACCAATATTTTTTAGGATAAAATACCGGGAAAACCTTTTATTAAAGCATTGGTCAAAAAAGTGAAATTCTAGATTCAGGAGTCTGATTACAGATGAGGAAGGTATTAGCACCTCACAACTGTCCGTTATAAAAACGGTTACCTCAATATGATAGCGCACATTATAATTAACTTAGAAATTATTTTAACTTCTTCATGGAAAGAAAGCATACGAAATGACAAAATATACAAAAATAAACATGAAATTTTTACATGAGATTAACAGGACGTCTCGTCCAGATTAAACTCGCTCCATCTTTTTAAGAAAAGATATTATAAAAAAAATGAGATTAACAGGACGTCTCGTCCAAATTAAACTCGCTCCACCTTTTTAAGAAAGTAATAAAAATTGCAATAATAATAAGAATAATAATAATTATTACAACTTTTATGCTAGTCCAAATAGAATGTATGAAGCACTCATTTTTATTAATATTTATCAATCAATAGAAATTAATTGATAATTGAAAAGGAAAAAAAGTCATCGAACAACAATTAATTTAACAGAAAGTAAATAAATACAAGCATTAAAAAAAAAGAGGGGCAGAGTGGGACCGGTGTGGTGAGAAAGGGCTGGGCGCCGGTGTTGGAGAGAAAGAGAGGGAGCTGGACGGTGTTATAGGTTAAAGAGAGAGCTGGACAGTGTTGGTGAGGAGGGGCTAGACGGTGTGGAGTTGAGAGGACGGTGTTGGTGGGGAGAGAAGGACTGGTCAGTGTTTGAGGAAGTGTTGGACGGTATGGTGTGAAGAGAGGTCGGATGATGGTATGGATTTAAGAGGAGTCGGTGTTTGGTTGCTGTGAGGAGCTGGACGGTGTTTGAGAGGTGGAAGACGGTGTGGAGAGGTGCGTTTTAGGGGGCTGCGTGGAGAGGGAATGACGGTGTGGGTGAGGGAAGGAGGGACGGTATTGGTGAGGCTTAGTGACGGTGTTATTTTGAGAGCTGTACGGTGAGGTGGAGAGGGAGAGAGGGGACAGTGTGGAGAAGGAGAGAGGGAGACAGTGTTGGTCTTAGTGAGCTGTATGGTGGATTTGAGAGGAAGGAGAGGACGGACAGTGTGGGTGAGGGAAGGAAGAACAGTACGGTGTTGGGTAAGGAGAGAAGGACGAAGGAAAAGTTTCAAAATTCTTTCTAATGAAGGCTTCCAGGATCCCTTTTCTTCTCTTTCGTTGGGGTATTTATAGAAGTCCCAAGTATGCTTATTGTTTGAACAGCCCAAAGACAGCCTGGCCACCAATGATGGGAATAGCAGCTGATGAATAACTTATTATTTTAATTTTGTTTGTTATCAGCCGCCCCATAAAATTAGCAAAGCAACTTGGATGGTGTGTTGGAGAAACAGCCTGGATCTTGACAATCGTAGGGAATGGAGGCTGGTGGGAATTCTTTATTATTTTTCTCCTTCGTCTTGTTATGAGCCGCCCCCATAATTCAAGGATCCACTTGGATAGTGGGAATCCAAGTCAGCAAGGGCAATCGGTGGAAAATATGGCTCAGTTTTCTCCTTCTGACTCGGATTTAGTGCCTCGGTCGGTATACACCCATAGTGGGAAATAATCCGAGTGGAAAAGGTGATGTTCATACACAAAAGACCGAGTGAAAGCTTTGCTCGGTGTTGCTTTGCTGGTCGGTGTTGGGTTGCTGTGAGGAGCTGGACGAGCAAAGCAATTCTGATTGGAACACTCAATCGGAACCGAGTGGAAAGTGACTCGGAACTGACTGAAGGGTGACTCAGAACCGCCTGAAGGGTGGCTCGGAACTGGCTGAAGAGTGACTTGGAACAAGTTCAAACGATCCAATCGGCACTGATTGAAGAATGACTCAGAACAAGTTCAAATGATCCAATCGACACTGATTGAAGAGTGACTCGGAACAAGTTCAAATGATCCAATCGGCACTGATTGAAGAGTGACTCGGAATAAGTTCAAATGATCCAATCAGCATTTCCTAAAATTTTCACTCGGCTATGTCTCTGGAGTTGAATCACTCGGAGAAACTTGTTCAGATTTACTTGGGAGTCATTCAGTCGAGAATGACCCTTCCTTCACTCCACTCGGACACATTCATTTGACAATCCGACTGCCTTCTCACTCGGATTGCCTTCAGTCGTCAATCATTCCATTTGGTCGTACAATCGGGAGTCGTCCTTGTTTCTTCAATCAGAATGGAACTTTGAGAAAATCCGACCATTCGGTCGTATTTACTTACTTTTCAATCAGAAATGGTTTCACTCGGCAATCAACGGTTCGGATGCACTCACTCGTCCTTACTTTCCAATCAGAATGGTTTCACTCGTCATCCATCCTTTGGATGCATTCACTCGGAAACCGGCCTTATTCCCCACTCAGAATTTGGAACTCAGCTTCAACAATGCTTCCCACTCGGATGTGTTCATTCAGGAGTAATTTAATAGGAATTCGGCTTTTTTTTTAACCAGAATTTGGGTTGACAATCAACCCTTCGGATTCATTCGGAGTCGGCCTTGTTTTCACTCGGAACAGCTTCAATCATCAATCAACTCTTCAGATTTATTCACTCAGAAACCGACTCTCTTCTTACTCAGGACTTGGAACTTGAGAATCTAGCCACCTAGATATATTTACTCGGAGCCGGCCTTCTTTTCAATTAGAATTTGGGTTTTGAGAATCTGACCGATAAAAATTCTTCCCAGGTCTGAGCCTTTCTTTGTTCGAAATACAGCTCTCTGCCTCAACTCACTCGGATGTGCTTTAATCAGGAATTATTCACTCGAATGTATTCATCAGACATCGGGCTTGCTTTTCATTCAGACTGGCTTCAGTTGGGGATTATCCTTCACTCGAATTTATCCAATCGGTAAGTAGTCATTCAATAATAGTCCCTTTTTCATTTAGAGCAGTTTCAATCGGGAATCCTCCACTCGGAAACACCCCATCCGGTGATAATTCACTCGGCAACGTCTCACTCAGAGACATGTTACTCGAAACGCCTGAGCGAAAGAGAAGAATATGCACCAGGTATCAATCTCGCTCAGGCGAGACATGTCTCGCTTAAGCAAAATTGTTCCAGTATATAAAACTTTTCCATCTTGCTTGAGCGCTCAACTTTCCGTTTGAGCGAAATTGATCCATGGGCTAACTACTTATTCTCCATCAATCTTGCTTGGGCGAATCCACCTCCCGCTCGGGCGAAAATAGGCCAGAGGCCAAATTCTTAATTCACTACAATCTCGCTCAAGCGAGATTCCCACTCAGCCATGTCTCACTCGGAGACTCCTTACTCGAAAATGATCATTCCGAGTCATCTTACTTGGAAATGATCATTTCTGAGTCAGAATTCTCTTTTTTTAAATTCTTTTTCTTTTTTTCTTTTTTCTTCTTTTTTACTTGTGGATATCAATCAGAGCCTAAGACAGTCCTTAAGATGAGCACAGATAGAGAGAAGGGATTCCAAGTGACGAAAATTCCCCATTCTTAGTGAAAATTGACCGGACCGAAATAGGTGTTCACAGATGCCCCTCTTTACTTCTTTTCCATGAGAAAAGCATGAAGTTTCTTCTTGCTTTAGAAATGGAAAGGGAGTAAAGACGTGAACACCATTGTCGAAGTCATGCTGACTCTAATAACCAGGAGTACCAGATGAGGGGGAAAACACAGGAATTGACACTTGAATCTTCTTTTTTTTTTCTTTTCCTTTTTTTTAACATAAAGAATTACCCTAGTATCTTGAGCAGCCTAGAAATCGGTATCCGAAGCTTTGGAGAAAAATGAATGAATTGGGGTGTGCTTGGAAATTGTCTAGGCAGGGATTTCTAAATCTATGACTGGAAAGTAAACAGCGTGGGTATTGCCTCTTAGTGAACAACAAAAGTAAAGGTGAGGGTGTTGCCTCTCGGTTGACAGGAAAAGAAAAAGGTGAGGGTGTTGCCTCTTGGTTTACTGGAAAAGTAAAGGGTGAGGGTGTTGCCTCTCGGTTAACAGGAAAAGTAAAGGGCTGCCATTTGTTCGGCGATTGGAAGATAAAGGTGCCATTTATTCAACGACAGGAAGGTAAAAGGGTGCCATTTGTTCGGCGACTGGAAGGTAAAGGGGTGCCATTTGATCGGTGACAGGAAGATAAAGGGTGCCATTTGATCAGCGACAGGAATGTAAAGGATGCCATTTGATCGGCAACTAGAAGATAAAGGGGTGCCATTTGATCGACGACCGGGAGATAAAGGGTGCCATTTGATCGGCAACTGGAAGATAAAGGGTGCCATTTGATCGGCAACTGGAAAATAAACGGGTGCCATTTGATCGGTGACAGGAAGGTAAAGGGTGAGGGTGTTGCCTCTCGGTTGACTGGAAAAGTAAAAGGTAAGGGTGTTGCCTCTCGGTTGACTGGGAACGTAAAGATCGGGGGAGCTAACAGGACGTCTCGTCCGAATTAACTCTCTGTACCTAGAAGCTTGGGGTGATGCCCCGGTTTGTCATGACTAAAGCCCTTGACTGAAAAAGAATAAATTTGGGGTGATGCCCTAGTTTGAGATGGTTTGAAAGAATCTTGGGGTATTGCCTCTTGTTTGAAAGAAGGAGGCCTGAGGTGATGCCCCAGCTTTTGGAAATACTGAAGAAGTTAGGGGTACTTCCCCTTGACAGAGAAAAACCTAAGATGATGCCCTAGTTTCGAAAGGTTGAAGGAATTTCTGGGGGGGTGTCTTTTTACTGGAAGAGTGATCTGGGGGTTAACAGGACGTCCCGTCCAAATTAACCAGGATCTAGAGCTTTGGGGTGATGCCCCAATTTTGGAAAGTTTGAAGGAATTCTGGGGATTTGCCCTTTTACTGGAAGAGTGATCTAGGGGTTAACAGGATGTCCCGTCCAAATTAACCAGGACCTAGAGCTTTGGGGTGATGCCCTAATTTAGAAGAGAGATCTGGGGCGATGCCCCAGTTTGGAAGAGATATCTGGGGAGATGCCCCAGTTTGAGCTTTTTTGGAAATTCGGGGTACCGCCCCTTGACTGGAAGAGTGATCTAGGGAGATGCCCCAGTTTGAGCTTTTTAGTGAGAGGAGTATGATGGGCTCGGGAAGGGGACACGCTTGGCTATTGGAATGTATCAGGTAGATTCCTTGGAAAAGAGTTTGGAAAGTGTCAGCTTTGGAAGTTGAGGAGAGGACTTTAAGAATTACCAACTTTGGCAATGGAGGAAGAGATTCTGTGGAGTGCCAACCTCAGCGATTTGAGGAAAGGATTTTGAGAGGTGCCAGCTTTGGCGGTTTGAGGAAGAAACTTTGAGAGGTACCAGCTTTGGCGATCTGAAGAAAGGATTTTGAGAAGTGCCAACTTTGGCGATTTGAGGAAGAAACTTTGAGAGGTACCAGCTTTGGCGATCTGAGGAAAGGATTTTGAGAAGTGCCAACTTTGGCGATTTGAGGAAGAGACTTGAAAGATTCTAGTTTTGGCAGTTGCGGTTCCATTGAGGAAAGGACTTGATTGAGGCGTCAATACTTGACATGACTGTCCATTGTAATAACCTGCAGAAAGAAAAGGTAAGTAGTGCAAAGATACATTCAAAAACTGGGTAGGTCCTGTAAAACCGCGACCCTTAGGATAACTCATGGACAGAGGAGAATGAAAGAGGCAATCATAGCTTTGAAGCGCATGCCTGGCTGTGTCTTCGTGATGATTGTCTAGGATGAGGTCGAGTAGTGGGAGTATCTTGTTCCTTACGACTTTAAATGTTCACCATTCTTTCATTTTATTTTTATAAAAACATAATGTTTTATCAGATCAATGCAATTCATAACACGTATCAAAAAAAATGGATAAATTTTATTCATGTATGTCAAACAGAATACAGAGAATGGACAACGGGGAAAATAGATGGGATGGAATGAAGTTACATAGGACAGGTCAAGGCCAGGAGAAACAGGGAAGGTTCAAGGATCCTCCAGTGAATTCCTGAGACTAGTGAGAACATTAATCCCACGTCACGACCTCAAGTACATCATTCAACTTTGCCTTTGAGAGGGTAGTTTGACCATTGTCCACATGCCCCAGTTTGCATGTTTTGTATTGGAAACTTTAGTTACTCTGCCGAAATCTTGACCCTAATTTTTACCTGAGCCGCCATTTTAGGTTTACGACTCACCGGGTTGCTCTAACTTCTGCCTAGGCCGCCCTTTCAGGTTTTCAACCTAGCAAGCTTTTGTATTTCTTTATAAAGTGTTCTTGTTTATTTTTGGCTGCATCCTTTACAGTAAAAGGTTAAAACTGACCACACTCCAGTTGAGTCTGCCTAACCTTTTCCAAATTTAGTTTGATCCTTTGGGGAGCCGATGTCACTTCAAATAGGAGACTCTATTCCTATGCTATATACCCAAGGAAATATTGGTGAGTCTTTGACATCGATGAGAGGGGATTACTTTGAGTCACCATTTTGGCCTTTATCTTCCTTTTTTTTCTTTTTATATTCTCTGTTTGCTCTTTTTTTTTTGAATGACACAACGATTCCATCTAACAGACTATTTCCTTGGCTACATAGGCATGAGGAATAGCGCACTCTTTAGGGTTGAGGTGTTGATGACGGCAAGAATGTAAGTTCTTGGCCTAACGACATTTATCCCCCTTATACAGAAAATGACAGCTTGCTCGATGATCTGGACGCAATCAGGTTGCCCTACTTAACACGTACATTGGACTCCAAGCTTGATTCTATTTTTTCATTTTTTTTCATTTTTTTGTTTTTGTTTTTTTTTGTTTTTTTTGTTTTTTTGTTTTGTTTTTTGTAAACTCTCCCTTGATTGTATCTGCATTTATAGGCATCAGCAATTTGCCCCCATCTATGTTGGTGACTGTTGGAGTTTCTTTAAACGACCGGCCTACCTTCGTTCAATTCGGGACTTGGCCATGTTGTCATTCACATAGATTCCTGCCACGTCTTGAAACAAAATACTAATGCCTTCTGATAGATTGCCACTGTGATTCCTTCAGGCATTCTTGACTTAGGGGTATTCTTTAACCTCTTGTTCTAACAATCTTGTTAACTAGTGTGGTGGCTCACAGGTTTCCTTACCTTCTTCATCGGCATAGTCGACTGGGTGATAGAAATCGTGAAGCGGAATTGTGATTTCACTAGTCTCAAGATAATCATTTTTGGATCTGCAACTTAGTGTGTTATGACAAAATAAAGAAGAGAAAGGAAAAGCAAGTTAAAGAGAATGAGTCAAAAGCAAGGATAAAGGGATGAGAAAAAATTTTGAATTTCGATACGTATTTATTGATTGAATGGTAAAACAAGTTTTTTTTCGCCCTTATTACATGAAAATGTCCCAAAGCCTTAGGCATAGCAGAGGGATACACAAGATATTAAGGCAACGACAAATTACTTTGGTGAATCATTTAAAGTCGTAGGGAGTTCGACAGCCTCCCAGCTACTGAGCTCTTGGCCCGGCGGGTATACGATCACCAAATCAGCATTATCAGCAAAACCCTTTTCAATATCGACCACCACGACGTTGACTTCTGAATCTCCATGGTTGGGCAGGGGATTTGTGATCACGTTAGGGCTTCCTTCTTGAAAATGAATCCAGTCGGCTTTGATCAAATCTCTCACTTTATATTTCAAAGCCATGCAATTTTCTGTGGAATGCCCTAGTGCCCTAGCGTGGTAATCACAATGAGTGTTTGGGTCATACCCCCTTGGATAAGGAGGTTGCAATGGTCTCATGGGGGATGGAGCTACCAGACCTTTCTGAACAAGGATTGGAAAAAGTTCAATATATGTTATGGTAATTGGATCGAACTACACAGGGGTGCGCTCATTGTTGGGATTCCTTGTGTTCTGATTATGATTGGGTGGTCGAGTCACTTGCTGTAGGTGATGGTATGGCATGGGTTGCAGTATTGGCGCTCTTACTATGGGCGGACGGAAGTGAGGAGTATGAGCTGCCGGGCCATAAGTGGCTGCGGCCACATAAGGGTTGGGAGCTTGAATCATGGTAGGGGCGAATGGTCTCGGTGGAGCCATCTTTTGATTAGAAGAGATGGAATTAGTTTCTCCATCCCTTCTCCCAGGCGCCGGCTTTCTTGTCATGCTTACCCCAGATGGGTCCTGGGTGATCTTTCCCATTCATATTCCGCTCTCTACCCTTTCCCCAATAGTCACAATGTCAGAGAAGTTGGCTGAAACACTTCCAATCATCTTGCCGTAGAAAGGTGATGGGAGTGTGTCGATAAACATCGCGACTATCTCTTTTTCTGATAATGGGGGGTCCACTTGCGCTGCTTTCTCTCTCCATCGTTGGGCATACTCCTTAAACGTTTCATTGTCCCTCTTCACCATATTCTGTAACTGAACCCTGTTAGGTGCCATATCCATATTATACTTGTATTGCCTAAGGAAGGCATCTGCTAGGTCCTTCCAACAATGAATATGGTTCCGTTCAAGGTGAGCATACCATGTAAGAGTGGCCCCCGCCAGACTATCTTGGAAGCAGTGGATCAACAATTGGTCGTTAGAAGAGTAAGATGCCATCTTTCAACAGTACATCATGAGATGGTTCTTTGGACAAGTCATTCCCCCATACTTGTCAAAGTCTGGCATCTTGAATTTGGGCGGGAGGACAACATCTGTGACTAGGCATAACTCAGAAGCATCTATCAGTCCAAAACCTCCGGCGCCTTCCATCATTCTCAAACGCTCCTCTAAGATTTCTATCTTTTCCTTTTGGGGAGCTGCAACCGTGCTATGACCGGCTACCGGGTTCATCATGCGGGTTGTATCTTGGAGATTGGTCATATAGGGGGTTGCGTATCCGTATGGATAGCCGAGTGGCTGGATGAAAGGAGGCAACGTATGGGACTGGTTCATTAGGCCTGTATTTGGTGAGGGACCTTGGGGTTGGGCCATAGCTTGTATGACATAAGTCGGCTGGATCATCTGGGCTCGTGTGTTTTGGGCTTGTGCGTTGTAGGTTGGCTGGGCCATCGGGGCTTGTGTGTTTTGGGTTTGGTAGGTTTGTGGGTCATGGGCCTGCGTGTTTTGGGTTTGGTAGGCTTGTGGGTCATGGGCTTGTGTGTTTTGGGTTTGGTGGAGTGGTGGCATGTTTGGCTGGGTGGGGTATGAAGCGTGAGGATTCATCGCTTGCTGGTCGTGGGTGTCTTGTTGGTTAGCGAGCAGGGGATAGTACCTCGGTGGTAGGCCATAAAGTGGAAAAGGTACTGGGTTGCCGTCAGGACCAACAAATGTATGCTGTTGTGCATAAGACTGGCCGTACGGTGGCTGGGCCTCAATGGTAGGGTTAGGTCTTCTGACATGAATAGTGAGAGGGGGTGCCGTTGTGTTAGGGAGTTGGGTTCTTGCTGGGTCAGAACCAAAGGAGGGTGCCGTGGTGGCAGGCTACTGTTGGGCGTCCTCAACACCTGCAGAAGAGCCTCCTTCTGTGAGTTTCTTCTCTAAAAGTTTAGTTAACTCCGCCACTCGCTCTTTCAGCTGATCAAACTCAGTTTTAAAATCTCTGTCAACAGCTTCTGCCTCAGCCATGAGTTTCTTTTGGAGCCGGGTCTGGTAAGGATGCCTACCCGTGACGCCTGTATCTCCTTTTTTAAAAAAAAACAAAAAATGTTATGTGGAAATAGAAAGAAGGAGAATGTCGTGGGAAGCAATTACAGGCTTTGGTGAGTATCCTTTGACTATTCCTTAGAACTTATCATTCAAAAGTACTAGGTATGGTAAACATGGAAATTAATATGGGATAATTGTGAAGACAAAAGAAATCTTTCATCCTGAGGCGGGAGCCTCAAGCTTAAACATTTTCTTCAGGTAACTACTGCCCTCATTTCTTGAGTTCAATCCCATGTTAACTTCCATAGATACTCAAAAGGTATTCGTTAAGTTCTGAATAGCCTCCCACGAAAATAAGGATAAGGAAAAGAAATTATTTGATGTCATGTTTTGGAACCGGTACTTCCCCATTGATTAATCATAAAGCATATTTTTTTTGGGGAAACAGCGATTACCAAGGGTCCAGGTGTTAGGAAATCCCTAAGCATGAGCAGCGGAAAAATAAAAGGGATTCCATAGGATTTGCAAGGTTCCGTGTTTCAAAGCACAAAACAATTTCGAAATTATTTTAGGTTACCTCTTGAAGAACTCCGAAGCAGTCGTAGCCTCGTCCTTTAGGAGTCCACACGAGCACTCCCACCAGAATCGCAACACTTGCCAACTGCTAGTTTGACGGCGTGTAGCTCTTGCAACTTTTGCGAATTTGTGTCTCACTTGAGTGAACGGCCTATGAGCATCTTATGCTCTATTTATAGGCTTAGGTTTGACCTAATTTGTTCTCTCTAAAAGTGGGCTCCTTACTCATTCCAAATGAGTTAGGCCCAATAGCTTTATTTTAGTCCAACTAAAATAAGACAACATTTTCTGATGGGCTTACTCTATGTGTGTGACCCTATAGGTAAAATACCCGGTCATATTAATAATAAACTATTTTATTATTAATATAAAATAAGAGCGACATCTAGCAATGCATCATTATGTCCGAATATTATCAACATAACCTATAAGTGATAATTATTTAATACGTTTATTCCTTTTGTCACGATATCCTAATTGGGCCCAAGGCATGGTCGCGTCATCCTTGTACGGCCCAATTTATTTTACTTGATACCGGAGTAGACTGGATCCGAATAAATATCTAATATTTATTCTTTCTAGCATGGCCATGCGTTTTCTTAGTCTTACTCCATCAAGTGGCCTATGGATATCACTCCTGTCACATAGGAGAGACAAATCCCATTTACATCACTCACATCCCTCTGCATAATTTGTTCATTGCCTAATCACAACCTTTATAGTCCTCTTGTTACAGAAGACGTTTAATTGTATTAAAACAATAAACTCCTCATGTAGGAATCGTAGTGACTTCAGGTCGAAGGACTACATATACCATTATCACATTGAGAATCGTTTATGACAATCATGTAACGATCCATGCAACGTTCTCATGGTGGGTCTGTCCAGTACATCATTACTCTTAATGTATACCTGTGTGAAGACTCGATATCATCTATATCTATGATCTGTGAGATCAGGTCATCAGTACACTCACACACTAGTCTCAGTGTATTTACATGTCCCCATGTAAATACTTAACTAGGGACATTTTAGGAATAATTTTTATATGACCTATTACTCCAAGGATAAATATGTTTTAAAACAATTTTAAACTGAAATATTTATTCTATTGATAAGTAGAAAAATGATACAAATGAAAAAGCATAAAAGCTCATAGTGCATACACCAACAATCTCCCACTTGCACTAGAGCCAATTAGACATTTGCCTAATGCCTAATGATCTAGTGTGCTCCTCATGTTTTTGTTGTGTAAGAGGTTTTGTGAGTGGGTCAGCAATATTCTCATCAGTATGCACCTTACATATCTTTACATCTCCTCGGTCAAGGATCTCTCGAATGAGATGAAATCGCCTAAGTATATGCTTGGATCGTTGATGTGATCTAGGTTCCTTAGCTTGTGCGATTGCTCCACTATTCTCACAGTAAAGACTTATAGGGTCCACAATGCTAGGAACAATCCCAAGTTCTGTTATGAACTTCTTGATCCATACTGCCTCTTTTGCAGCATTTGAGGCAGCAATATACTCAGACTCTGTAGTAGAATCAGCAACTGTCTCTTGCTTTGAACTCTTCTAGCTTACAGCGCCACCATTTAGACAAAACACGTACCCAGATTGCTATCTTGAGTCATCCTTATCAGTTTGGAAGCTAGCATCAGTGTAACCTTTTACAATGAGCTCTTCTTCCCCTCCATATATCAAGAATGAATCCTTAGTTTTTCTTAAGTACTTCAGGATATTCTTGACAGCAGTCCAGTGACTTTCACCGGGATCAGACTGGTATCTGCTCGTCATGCTTAAAGCGTACGAGACATCTGGTCGGGTACATATCATGGCATACATGATTGATCCAATAGCAGATGCATATGGAATCTTATTCATCCGTTCTCTTTCTTCTTTAGTGGAAGGAGATTGAGCTTTTGATAAGCTTATGCCATGAGCCATAGGCAAAGTTCCTTTCTTGGAATCTTGCATGTTAAACCTTTTTAACACTTTGTCTATGTATGTATTCTGACTTAGGCCAAGAAGTTTTCTTGATCTATCTCTATAGATCTTAATTCCCAACACGTAGGTTGCTTCACCTAAGTCTTTCATAGAAAAACAGCTTCCCAACCAACTCTTCACAGACTGAAGAGTAGGAACGTCATTTCCAATAAGTAGTATGTCATCAACATACAGGACCAGAAAAACAATTGTGCAGTCACTAACCTTCTTGTAGACACAAGGTTCATCCTCATTTTTAGTAAAGCCAAATTGTTTAACAGCTTCATCAAAACGAAGATTCCAGCTTCTGGAAGCTTGCTTAAGTCCATATATAGAACTTTGTAGCTTGCACACCTTCCTGGATGCTTCAGGCTTAAGAAAGCCTTCAGGTTGTGTCATGTACACTTCCTCAAGAAGATTTCCATTAAGGAAAGCAGTCTTGACATCCATTTGCCATATCTCATAATCATGGTATGCAGCAATAGCAAGCAGAATCCGAACAGACTTTAGCATAGCAACTGGGGAAAAAGTTTCATCATAGTCTATACCATGTATTTGCTTGAAACCTTTAGCCACCAACCTTGCTTTAAAGGTACTTATATTACCATCCATGTCAGTTTTCTTTTTGAAAACCCACTTGCATCCTATAGGTTTTACCCCTTCAGGTGCATCAATCAAGTTCCAAACTTGATTAGTGTACATGGAGTCCATTTCAGATTCCATGGCTTCTAGCCATTTCTCAGATTCTGAACTTGCAATGGCCTCTTCATAAGATGTTGGCTCATTTTGATCCATTAGGAATACATCTCCTTCCTGAGTTACAAGAAATCCATATCTTTCAGGTTGTTGACGTATTCTACCTGATCTACACAAGTCTTGTGCTACTGGAGCTGGTGTTATCACAGCATTTTGTGGGTCCTGCTCCACTTCCACCATTGGCTCTTCAATGCCTTGTGAGTCTTGAATTTCTTCAAGTTCTACTTTCCTCCCACTGATTCTTGTAGAGATGAATTCCCTTTCTAAGAATACAGCATTCCGAGCAACAAACACTTTGCCCTCAGTAGGATTGTAAAAATAATAACCCTTAGTTTCTTTTGGGTATCCCACAAAAAGACATTTATCTGACTTGGGCCCAAGTTTATCAGAACTTTGGCGTTTAACATAAGCTTCACAGCCCCAAATCTTAAGAAAAGACATACTAGGTCGTTTCCCAGTCCATATCTCATATGGTGTCTTTATGACAGCCTTTGATGGAACACGGTTAAGTGTGAAAGTTGCTGTCAACAAAACATGTCCCCAGAATGAGTTAGGGAGGTCAGTTTGACTCATCATTGATCGAACCATGTCCAACAAGGTTCTATTTCTCCGCTCAGAAACCCCATTCCATTCTGGTGTTCCAGGGGGAGTAAGTTGAGATATAATCCCACACTCTTTAAGATATTCATCAAACTCTAAGCTCAAATATTCACCACCTCGATCGGATCGAAGTGCTTTAATTGTCTTGCCAAGTTGGTTCTCTGCTTCATGTTTAAACTCCTTGAACTTTTCAAAGGATTCTGATTTATGTTTCATGAGAAACACAAATCCATATCTACTGAAATCATCAGTAAAAGTGATGAAGTAACTAAAACCTCCCCTAGCCATTGTCCCTATGGGCCCACATACATCACTATGTATCAAGCCAAGAAGATCACTCGCCCTTTCACCTTTTCCGGTAAAATGGGTCTTGGTCATCTTCCCTAATAAACAAGATTCACATGTATCTATTGATTCAAAATCAAAAGATGCTAAATATCCATCTTGATGGAGTTTAGAAATGCGTTTCTCATTTATATGTCCTAGGCGACAATGCCAAAGATAAGTTGGGTTTAAATCATTTGTTTTAACCCTTTTAGTATTAATGTTATAGATAGGGGTTTCGAGATCTAGAACATAAAGTCCATTACTCAAATTTGCACAACAATAAAACATGTCTTTTAAATAAACAGAACAACTATTGTTCTTTATTGTAAAGGAAAACCCTTTCTTATCAAGACAAGAAACAGAAATAATGTTTCTCCTTATTGCCGGAACAAAATAACAATTGTCCAATTCAAGGACTAACCCTGAGGGCAAGGATAAAAAATAAGTCCCTACAGCTAATGCAGTAACTCTTGCTCCATTTCCAACGCGTAGGTCTACCTCGCCCTTCATCAACTGCCTACTCCTTCTTAGATCCTGCACATTAAGACAAATGTGAGATCCACATCCAGTATCTAATTTTAATTTCTATAACAAAAATACCTGAAGTGGAAGTCTCACTTCCCTTCTTCTTAAGCTCTTCTAGGTACTTTGGACAGTTTCTCTTCCAGTGTCCCTTTTGTCCACAATGGTGACATTTACCTTCCTTAGCCACCCCGCCCACAGGTTTTAAGGCTGATGTACTTGGCTTATCCTTGCCTTTCCAAATCTTCTTGCCATTTCCTACAATAGCCTTTCCTTTGCCTTTATACATGCCCTTTCCTTTACCTTTGCCAGAATTGACCATCATTATGGCCTTGCCCTTTCCTTTAGAAATATTAGGCTCAGCAGTCCTCAACATATTGAGTAGCTCTGGCAATGTTTTGTCCAATGCATTCATGTTATAATTCATGATGACTGGCTTAAAACTGTCAGGTAATGATTTCAAAATAAGATCGGTAGCTAACTTCTGAGGGAAGGGGAATCCTAGCCTAGCTAGATTCTCCAAGTACCCAATCATTTTGAGCACATGAGGTCCTACAGAACCTCCCTCTTCAAGTCTGCAGCTAAATAGGGCTGAAGAAATTTCATATCTTTCTTGGTCAGCTTGACCTTGATATAGTTTCCTTAGGTTTTCGATCATACCGAAAGCCTCCATATGCTCATGTTGCTTCTGAAGCTCAGGAGACATGGTTGCCATCATAAGGCATTGGACATCTAAAGCGTCATCCTGATGCTTCTTGTAAGCATCCTTGTCAGCTTTAGAGGCATTGTTCGCGGGTGGTTCCGGAATCGGACCTTCCAGGACATACTGCTTTTTCTCTTGTTTGAGGACAATCCTTAAATTTCTATACCAGTCTAGGAAGTTAGAACCAGACAATTTTTCTTTGTCTAGGATTGATCGCAACGAAAGGTTTGAAGGTGTGTTTGACGTCATGGTTATCTAAAACAGAAAATATGTAGTAAGTATCATTTTCAAAACATATTTAAATTATGGTCATTTAAATTAAATATGTCTCCCACTATTTCGATTCAAAACAAAAATACCCTCCACGAATCAGAAAATCCCGTTGGAAGATTTTCTAGTGGGCTAAGATCCATATTTTGCCAAGCGTTAAGTCAGCTTTGGCTGATCACCTAATACTTGGTTATTTAGGTAGGAAACTTTTTCCAATTGTATCTTTATACAACTCTTAGTCATTGGGTTAAGTAACCATTACTAATTATTCATCTTATGAATATTTAGCCCAATGTTTACGCCTCTAAGTTATATTCAATCCAATTGAAAACTTAGTTAAGTTAAAGCCCAATAAAACAGTTTGGATATTACCATTATCCCATCGCGTCTTACTAATATAAATAATAGTGCCCTGCTTTGGCAGACCCACTATTTATTGACATTAGTGTTGACGAGTGTACTTATTGGAAGGCGTTTATAACTTAATATTATTTTGAGGGATTTTTAATTTATTTTAAAATTACCGTCTTTGTTAAACGCTTTAACGTAATAAAATTATCCCCAAAACATGCAAACAAAATTGTGAGATGGTTATGGTCTTCCTAGAAGAAAATAAATAAAAAAATAAAAAAATAAACCTAGAGGAACTATATAGCCAAGGCTTCATGAAGTCCTACTTCTTGAACCCACCATCCTCTTGGAGTCACCACTCCTTGGTTCCTTTCAAAGACAAAAGCGCTTAGAGTCACCACTCTAGTTTTCTTCTAGATCTCTACTTTGTTGCCTCGATCAAGATTACAAGATTTTTAAAGAAACTCGCTTTACATACGAGTAAAGGGTTGAGAAAAGAAATACAACAGAATGAAGAGAGGCACAGCACGCAGGCTGTATTTAAATAAAATAACTAAGACCATAACCATTCACCATGCAACGTGTTAATTAATTAATTATAACCCATTTGAAATAATTTAAAAAAAAATAAATTTTTAAACGGGCCATTAAACACGTGGGTCGGTAATAAGGCGCTACGCAGAGAATGTACGGGGGTCCCGAAATTTTAGTACTGTAGTCAGGTTGGTTCCCAGGAAAGAGAGGTGGGTCCGGTGTGACCGCTTAAGTACCAAATCTTTCCTAGGCAGAACGTCCCACTGACCATTAACAGCTCTAAAATTTCAGCTAGGGTTTCAACCACTTTGAAACCCTAATTCCTTGTTGCGAACACTTCACAACGCAGCCGTCAAGGCACATGGAGGCAGCGCCGTCTAGGGTTTCAAAACCTAGAATTCAATTTGCGCTAATGCCAACATGCAATGCCTTTCCATGACGGCCGTCTAGGTTTCAACTCTTGAACCCTAGATTAAGGAACGACCATGGTTTAACACTTAAACCTTATCACTTAACGCCCCATAACATGAACCATTCATGTTCGAAGATCAACTCAATTGATTCAAAGTTTGTACGATGACTATCATATGAGTAAAACACATATCAAAATTGCATAAACTCATACATCATACAAATTTAAACGGCAACAACATACATACTAAAATTAAGAAACTCTATAACATGCATCATATACAATTTATAAAGAATAACTCAAAATTATATGTATCATGCCAAAAAAGAGGTCATACCATATACATGATTAATCATTGTAATAATATGCATCATATGCGATAACTCAAAATAGCAACATAATCATGCATGTTCATTTTCGAATCCTAGTTTCACAAAACATTTTCGTAAAACAAAATTGCAAAGCTTTAAACAACGAAACGATTTCGCAAATCATATTTTCCAAAAGCTCTTGCAAACGAAAACATATCATCATAAAATATAAACAAATGCCCAAAACACGGTTTTGCAACCTAGGCTCTGATACCACTGTTAGGAAATCCCTAAGCATGAGCAGCGGAAAAATAAAAGGGATTCCATAGGATTTGCAAGGTTCCGTGTTTCAAAGCACAAAACAATTTCGAAATTATTTTAGGTTACCTCTTGAAGAACTCCGAAGCAGTCGTAGCCTCGTCCTTTAGGAGTCCACACGAGCACTCCCACCAGAATCGCAACACTTGCCAACTGCTAGTTTGACGGCGTGTAGCTCTTGCAACTTTTGCGAATTTGTGTCTCACTTGAGTGAACGGCCTATGAGCATCTTATGCTCTATTTATAGGCTTAGGTTTGACCTAATTTGTTCTCTCTAAAAGTGGGCTCCTTACTCATTCCAAATGAGTTAGGCCCAATAGCTTTATTTTAGTCCAAATAAAATAAGACAACATTTTCTGATGGGCTTACTCTATGTGTGTGACCCTATAGGTAAAATACCCGGTCATATTAATAATAAACTATTTTATTATTAATATAAAATAAGAGCGGCATCTAGCAATGCATCATTATGTCCGAATATTATCAACATAACCTATAAGTGATAATTATTTAATATGTTTATTCCTTTTGTCACGATATCCTAATTGGGCCCAAGGCATGGTCGCGTCATCCTTGTACGGCCCAATTTATTTTACTTGATACCGGAGTAGACTGGATCCGAATAAATATCTAATATTTATTCTTTCTAGCATGGCCATGCGTTTTCTTAGTCTTACTCCATCAAGTGGCCTATGGATATCACTCCTGTCACATAGGAGAGACAAATCCCATCTACATCACTCACATCCCTCTGCATAATTTGTTCATTGCCTAATCACAACCTTTATAGTCCTCTTGTTACAGAAGACGTTTAATTGTATTAAAACAATAAACTCCTCATGTAGGAATCGTAGTGACTTCAGGTCGAAGGACTACATATACCATTATCACATTGAGAATCGTTTATGACAATCATGTAATGATCCATGCAACGTTCTCATGGTGGGTCTGTCCAGTACATCATTACTCTTAATGTATACCTGTGTGAAGACTCGATATCATATATATCTATGATCTGTAAGATCAGGTCATCAGTACACTCACACACTAGTCTCAGTGTATTTACATGTCCCCATGTAAATACTTAACTAGGGACATTTTAGGAATAATTTTTATATGACCTATTACTCCAAGGATAAATATGTTTTAAAACAATTTTAAACTGAAATATTTATTCTATTGATAAGTAGAAAAATGATACAAATGAAAAAGCATAAAAGCTCATAGTGCATACACCAACACCAGGTCGTAATAGTCATAAGTTTTCTAATCATCATCGACGCCCCCTGTTGGAGCGGAAATAAAGTTATATTTTTTGATTTTTTTTTGACAATTAGGAAAATCTATGACTCAGGACTCAGAGGTACATGACCAAAAGAGGATTATCTATTTACCCGAAGAATACTGTGTATTCCAAAACAAGTCATTATTTCAAAAACTCAATAAATCTACGGGTGGTAGATAATTCACTTTTTGGATAAAAGGGAAAACAAAAATGACATAAGGTAAAGTAAAGTTTGCCCTTTTGTGGCCTAGGTCGGGTTTTGTTGAAAGTCTTTTCTAGGCCCTATGGCTTGTCTAAAAGTGACTCTCCACACCGGGTGGTTTCCACTAGACATCTAGAAGGTCACCAGAGCCAAGATCCTACCCATGACAGGGGCGAAAACAGTGGGGAATCCACTAGGTGCGTATATCATGAGAGGTCGAATTCTGGTTGAGGTTCTCACGAATACCGGATAGGAAGTACATCCCATACAATTCCGTTACCAACCCCTCCTAAATTAAGCTTCATTTGGGGCCCGGGTATAGGGCGCCACTCATAGGTGTATGCAAGTAATTATGAGTGTAGTGTGTGGAAGGGCATTCACTACCTTTTGCCTAACCCCATTCTGCACAAAGAACAAACACAGAACAAATATACAAAGTCGTCTACCCTAGGGTTCAATGATTACAGAAAAGTAACATGGTCCTCTACCCTAGGGTTCAACAAACATGCAAAACATAGACAATGAAACAAATGACAAGATACAATTAAAACAAGAACAAACATTCACAACAACTGACAAAAAATAAAACTAGGGGAAGAAATCCAAGCTAACAAAGGCTATATATATAAAAAAACACGCGCTTTCAATCAAACTGGCCTGACTCTCTTAAGTGTCCCCAGCGGAGTCGCCATCTGTCGTGACCTAGATCACGACGGCGCGGCCGACCCTCTCGAAACAAAACGGGTTTCGAAATCCTTTCGAAAAGAAAACAGGGAGTCACCACCAACGTTTTTATCCATAGGAAAAACATTGGGAAAAAACTAAGTTCAGTAAAGCACTGGTTTAAAGAATGAGATTTAAGTTTGGGAGTCGGTTACGAGTAGGGAAGGTATTAGCACTCTACATCGCCTGTCAGAAATAGTACCAAGATTGAAAATGCGCAACATAAATAGCCTTAGAGAAAGATGTTATATTTCTCCCCTTTTATTGTTGAACTTTATGTAAAAACAGAAGGAAATGGAAGGAACAAACTGAACAAACATAGAGTGTAGGTCAACAGGACGTCGCATCCAAATTAACCTCGGTTTTGGTATAAAATAGAGAAAGGGAGGGATGCTAACAAGACGTCGCATCTAAATTAGTCATCCTTTAATCAAAATACGGGATTAGAAACCGGAAGGGGATAAACGGGACGTCTCGTCCCAAGTATCCCGTTCCTTGTGGTGATGGCCTACGAAAAATAGGGGAAAATCAACAAGACGTCATGTCTAAATTGATTTTCATAGAATCTAATCAAGATGCAGGGTTAGAAATGGGAAGGGGATAAGCGGGACGTCTTGTCCCAAGTATTCCGTTCCTTATGGTGACGACCTACCAAAGATAGGGGAAAATCAACAAGACATCACGTCTAAATTGATTTTCATGGGCCCGACAGGATTTAAAGTCCTGCTCCTATGTATTCTAGGACGACCAAGAAATCAGGGGTTACGTAGTTCTTTAAATGTTTTTTTTAGGAAATGGATGAAATAATTTTCTTCTTTTTAAGTAAAACTCAAAAGTAAAGGGCAAAAAAAAGAAGACAGTAAAGAGGGGGGGGTAGCAGAAGCTACAAGAGAGAAAGAGAAACAGTAAGCTCGGAAAAGAGAGGGAAAAATGAGCGAAAACCAAGTGAGAGAAGAAAAACTGAGTGGGATAAGAAAAACCGAGTGAAAAAAAGGAAAACCGAGTGAGGAAGAGGAAAACCGAGTGAGGAAAAGGAAACCCGGGTGAGGACGAGGAAAACCGAGTGAAGAAAGGAAATATACCAGAGTGTTCTCCATTCTGGGAGGATGTGGGGGTGAGTGTGCTGGGGCGGTGTGAAGGGTTGGCGCAGGGACGGTGTTGTGGGGAAGTTGGACGGTGTGGTGAAGAGAAGGACGGTGTTGGAGTTGAGGAGAAGGACGATGTGGACTCGGATGGGCTGTACGGTATTAGAGGAGAGAGAATGGAGTGTGGGTTAGGAGAGGTGTTGTACGGTGTGTTGAAGGGAGAGGGACAGTGAGGTTTTATGGAGGATGATTGGAGGAGAAGAGGACGGTATTGGTCTTAAAGGGGCTGTATAGAGAAGGATTTGAGGGGGGCTGTGGAGGAGGATTTAAGGGGACGGTGTTAGGTGAGGTGGAGAGAGGAGACAGTGTTGGAAGAGAAGGACAGTATGGGAAAAGGAGGACGGACTGAGAGGAAGAGGACGGTGTGGAAGGGAAGGAGTGAGGAGAGAGAACGGATGTGGATGAAAAGGAGAGTTTCTTCTCTCTAATGAAGGCTCCAAGATCCTCACAGAATTCAACCCCGAAAATCCAACCAAAGTGCCAACCTTCCAGCCTCCAACCCCTTATGCTCCTTCAGATGGGGTATTTATAGTAAGTTGCCGAGTGCTTGGACAGCACAGGCTTCCACTCAGAGTGGAGGCCAGCCTAGCCACTAACAGGTAGTGGGGGAACAGCGGCTGGTGGGGAATTTTTAATTTCCCCACTTCCGCCCCCTGTCTGCCACCTCCAGGATTCATGGATCCACTTGGGTGGTGGAATCTAAGTCAGCACGGGCGAACAGTGGAAATAGGGGTCGGTTTTCTCCTTCTGACTCAGATTTATTGCTTCAGTCGGTATACACCCATAGTGGGAAATAATCCGAGTGGAAAAGGTGCTGTTCATACAAAAACCGAGTGAAAGCTTTGCTCGGTGTTGCTTTGCTGGTCGGTGTGAGGTTGCTGTGACGAGCTGGAGGAGCAAAACAATTCTGGTTGAAACATTCAACCGGAACCGAGTGAAAAGTGACTCGCAAATGACTGAAGAGGACTCGGAAATGGTTGAGAAGATGGCTCGGAAATGGTTGAAAGGTGACTCGGAAATGGCTGAAAAGATGGATCGGAATTGGGTGAAAAGTGGCTCGGAATTGGGTTAAAGGTGGCTCAGAAATGGGTGAAAATTGGCTCGGTAATGGGTGAAAAGGCTTCACTCGGTGCTGACTGAAGAGTGAGTGACTCGGAATTGTTTCAATCGGAAGTATTTTGCTCAGATCTTATTTCTGCTTGAAACATTCACTCAGAATTTCTTCAAAAGTGACACTCAGAACTTCACTGCTCGAAGGATTCACTCGGAGTTATTCCATTCAGAAGTGCTTTGTTTAAAAATTGATTCAATCGGTTCTTCAAAATGTTCTACCCGGATATATGCTTGGCCGGCAGGTCAGAACCATTCTTTCTTTGACTTTAAATTGATTCAAGCGTGAAGTAAGTTTCACTCGGAATCACATCAGTGGGATTGAAGAACAGAGAAATTTTGGTCGGATACATGGCTCAAGAGTAATTCAATCAGACACATTCATCAATCTTGGTCTTTCAACTCAGAATTGTTCCATGTGTGCATCAACCCACTCTGTCGTCCTTGTTTCTTCGATCGGAATGGAACTTTGGGAAAATTTGACCACTCGGATATATTCACTCGGAACTAACCTTGGGAGTCGGTCTTATCCCTCCAATCAGAATGGTTTCACTCATCCATCCTTTGGATGCATTTACTCGGAGTCAGTCTTATTCCTCCAATCAGAATGTGGAACTCAGCTCCAATAGTGCTTCCCACTCGGATGTGTTCATTCAGAATTTGGATTGACAATCTTCCCTTTGGATTCATTCGGAGTCGGCCTTGTTTTCACTCGGATGTGCTTTCCTTGAAATCCTCACTCGGGCTTAGTATGAAACTTGAGAATCTAGCCGAAAGTGATTCATTCCTGGTCGGATCTTTCTTTGTTTGAAGAGGCACACTACTCGAAAATGCCTTGCATAACAATTGTTCTTCTGAGGTTCAGAATTTATTCCACTCGGAATCAATTCACTCGGGAGTCTTCCACTCCTAACTGACCTTGTCCAGAAGAAGCAGTTGTTCCCCAAGCCTTTTCTTTGAAGCTTTTCCTTTATTTTTGGAAATTTCTTGAAGCCCACTTGGAATAGCACCTGGTTACATCTCACTCGGAGACTCTTTACTCGGAAATGATCATTTCGAGTGAGTTTTTTTTTTGCTAGTCTATTTCACTTGTGGATCGACCGGACTGAAATAGGTGTTCACATAGGTGATCAAAGGATTAGCTCAAAATTAGGTTTGTTAGTTTCAGTTCTTTAGTATTTTGCCTCTAGGAATTTTTTTTCATTTTTATCCAGCACACTAGGTTCACTAATAATTCTGTTTGCATTTTTTTTGCATCAAAACCTTGTCAAAAACTATTGTCTTTCATAACCTAAATTTTTTGGAAGAAGTTGCATGCCTTGCGTTAGTGAAAGGACCATTAAAAATTGAACTTTGAGTGTGTAATATTGCATTTGGTTTTGGCCATCTTTAAGTGCAGTAATATCTATTTGTAAAAGGTGAAAAAGAAAAGAGAAGCCCTCATAAAAAATACAAAAGTTCAAAAGGGTATTTTAGCAAAAAAAATTATAAAAGAAGAAACATTCCCTTGTATGTCATTTAAGTGCACTGTTTTGGGTGATTAGTGAAGCTCATTAACTGCTAAATATTTTAGCTTTATACACACATTAACTCAAGTTCATTTTGGTATCTAAACCTTAAACTACACAAAAGTGTTTTCTAGGGTTTCTAAGGTTAAACGTGCTTGCCTTTACTTGTTGCATTTAATTTTTGTGTGTCAAAGTTTTGTCTAAAATTTTGTATATGTTTTGGTTTCTCCTTAATCATTAGCATACCTTCTTCATTCCTTGAATCCTTTATTGCTTTTTTAGGGTTAGTCAATTTTTTAATTCCAAATTCCATTTTCAGTTTCTTTTTCCTTCAATTTTACTTTTGCTTGCTTGCCTTTCTTTTACTCAAAGTTTTGTCTTAGAGTCTTTTTTACCTTTAAAATTCTTTGGATATATCTTATTCTACATTCCAAGAGTAGCATATTTTGGAAAGTAGAAGGTGAGTGTGAAAATTAAAGAGGGTGAAAAAGGCTTGAAGGTTTAAGAAAGGAAGTGAGTGAAACCCATAGAAAGGGAGAGTAACTTTCAGTTTTGGAATTTTTGTTCTAACAATTGCATTGAGTTTGTTACTTGTGTAGCTCAAGACCCAATGGAGGAAGACTTAAAGATAAAAGTGAAGACTTTGTAGGAGAGCAAAGCCTTGTAACCCTAAAAGTTCAAACAAATTTTCAATTCCTTTGTATTACTTTTTAGTTCTTGTATTTTGGACTTTTAAATTTCAAACAAAAAAGACATTGAACTTTGGTTAATTTTTTAGTTTTAATTAGGGTACAATTTTGCTACACTACTTTATTCATCATTCCACTTGTATTTTTTACCTAATTCTAGGGTTAGTTAGTAGTTTTAACAAAATTAGTTAAGTTGTTAGGAAGTTTCAACCTCTTAACCACTATTAGTTAATTTTGTTAGGATTGTTATAACTAAAGTTGTTAGTAGTTAGGGTTGTCAAAACTAAATTTAGTTATTTGTTAGGATTTTGTCTTAACCACCTTAGATTAGTTACAACTAATAACCTACTTAACCAACCAGGTTTGTTAGTAGTTACACCTAACTTGGTTAGTTTTCCTACTCATAACTAATTAGTTAAACAATCTAGGACTAAAGTAATTGGTCTCATAAAACATAAACAACCTAGTCCTACAACCTAGTATAGCATACTCCTAGTATAACAACTTAGGTAGACAACTTAGTACAAACATCCTAGTATACCCTTACATTATAGTTTGTCATTTGCATTTTAATTATTGTCTTACATACATCCTCGACTAGTATATCTCTTGTCTGCTTCTTTGATTTCCAAATATGTCATCTAGTGATAGAGATAATATGTCCTCACTTAGGTTAATCATGGAAAATCTTAATAAAATCAACACTAGGTTAGATAACCTAGAAAATAAAAATGATCACTCTAGGCATAGAAACAAAGATAGGAATAAGAGACCCAGTAGACATCAGGAGAGTGAAAGTGAGGATGAACCTAGGTCAAGGAGACATCATAAAAGGGATGATGTAGGCTTAAGAGAAGTTAAACTAGAGATCCCACCCTTCCATGGTAAAAGTGATGTGGAGACCTATCTGGAATGGAAGATGAGGGTTGAATAACTTTTTAACTCCCACCAAATAAAAGATGAAAAAAGGTTAGAATAACAACCCTATCTTTCCAAAACTATGCTTTGATCTGGTGGAACTAAATTTGTAAGGAAAGAAGAAAATATAATTTTTCTCAAATAGAAGATTGGTTAGACTTGAAAGCCTTATTAAGAAAAAGATATGTTCCAAACTACTACCGTATTAGCAAAGCCAAATAGGCTCACTCAAGGTACCAAATCAATAGAAGATTACTATAAGGCCATAGAAATAACAATGGTTATAGTAAACCTAGAAGAAGATGAGTAAACCTTAATGCATTATATTTTACATGGTCTTAATATGAACATTAAAAACAGGGTAGAGCTTTTACCAATGTAGATATAGATGAATTACTTTACTAGTGCACTAAAGTAAAAAGCTAACGTAGTGAGAGGGACTCCTACAATACAGGGGATTACTAACCCTTTAGGACCAAATAGAAAGGCAAGGAGCATTCTAACCTTAAGAAAAACATGTTTGAGAGGAAACCTAGGGAAAAGTGAATGGGCACTTCTTCTCCATATGTTAAGAGTAAGTTGCATAAAGAAGGAAAAATGCATAGGACTAATAAAGATAAGCATGATTTCACATCAAAACCTTATTCTTCCAAATCTTCTGCTATCAAATGTTTTAAATGTCTAGGCAGAGGACATATTGCTTCAGACTTTCCTACAAAGAAAATAATGATTTTGAAAAACAATGGGAGTTACTCAAGTCAATCAAACTCTGATTCTAATGTTCACTCTTCAAGTGATGACTCGAGTAGTGACTCATATGACAATGAGCATATATTGGGGGATGATGATGAACTTTACATGATTCGAAGATTACTTGGAAGCCATGTAAAGGTTGATGTCTATACAATAAGAGAGAATATCTTTTATAATAAATGAGAAACTATGATCTAATTATGGACAGTAGAAGTTGTGTGAATGTGGCTAGTCAAAGGCTAGTCCATAAAATGGGCTTAAATCTAATAGATCACCCTAGGCTATATAAGCTTTAATGGTTAAATGAGAAAGGTGAGATGTTAGTAATAAGCAAGTCTTAATAGCCTTCACTATAGGATCCTATAAGGATGAGGTTATATGTGATGTAGTTCCTATGGAAACAACCCATATCCTATTAGGTAGACCTTGGCACTTTGATAGGAAGTTCACCCATGAGGGGTTCCACAACACCCTCACTTTCAACATAAAGATAGGAAAATTGTGTTTCATGCTTTAACTCCTCAAAAGGTTTTGGGGGATCAACTTCAGATAAAGTTAAAGAGAGAGAGAAGTAGGTTCCTTCTCTCCTCATACATGATGACTCTAAATCTAGTCTCAATGTGAAGCAAGCTTTGCTTCTTTACAAACCCTTGTATGTCATGTACCCTGTAGATACTCCTTGCACTTCTGTGTGCACAATGGGCTCCTCCCCTTCTAGCTTGCCCAAAGGTGATCAAAATCTTTAAGAAGAATTTAGGGACATCTTTCCTAAAGACATACCCAATGGATTACCTCCTGTTAGGGGCATCAAAGATCAAATAGATTTAATCCTAGGTGCTAGCTTACCTAATAGGCTTGCATATAGATGTAATCCAAAAAAAAGACTTGAGATAGAAAAATAAGTGAACAAACTATTATCTAAGGGATGGATAAGGGGGAGTTTAAGTCCTTGTGCCTTTTTTATTTTACTTGTTCTGAAGAAAGATAATCCATGGAGAATGTGCATTGCCTATAGAGCCATTAATAATATTACCATCAAGTATACGCACTCAATACCTATACTTGATGGTATGCTTGATGAATTGAGTGGTTTCACCATATTCTCCAAGGTTGACCTTAAAAATGGATATCACCAAATAAGAATCAAAGAGGGTGATGAACCATGTACTTTTGACTTAACAAATACACCAGGTACTTTTATGAGATTGATGAACCATGTTTTAAGGGAATTCATAGAGCACTTTGTTGTTGTATACTTTGATGATATACTTATTTACTTTAAGACCACGACCTCTCTGTTAGTGTATGCACTATGAGCTTTATGTTTTTTCATTTTTATCATTTTTCTGCTTATCAATAAAATAAGTATTTTAGTTTAAAATTGTTTTAAAACGTATTTATCCTTGGAGTAATAGGTCATATGAAAGTTATTCCTAAAATGTCCCTAGTCAAGTATTTACATGGGGACATGTAATTACATTGAGACTAGTGTGTGAGTGTACTGATGACCTGATCTCACAGATCACAGATATAGATGATATCAAGTCTTCACACGGGTACACATTAAGAGTAATGATGTACTGGACAGACCCACCATGAGAACGTTGCATGGATCGTTACATGAATGTCATAAACGATTCTCAATGTGATAATGGTATATATAGTCCTTCGACCTAAAGTCACTACAATTCCTACATGAGGAGTTTATTATTTTAATATAATTAAACGTCTTTTGTAATAAGAGGACTATAAAGGTTGTGATTAGGCGATGAACTAATTATGCAGAGGGATGTGAGTGATGTAGATGGGATTTGTCTCTCCTATGTGACAGGAGTGATATCTATAGGCCACTTGATGGAGTAAGACTAAGAAAACGCATGGCCATGCTAGAAAGAATAAATATTAGATATTTATTCGGATCAAGTCTAGTCCGGTATCAAGTAAAATAAATTGGGCCGTACAAGGATGACGCGACCATGCCTTTGGCCCAATTAGGATATCGTGACAAAAGGAACAAACATATTAAATAATTATCACTTATAGGTTATATTGATATTAAATAATATTTGGACATAACGATGCATTGCTAGATGCCGCTCTTATTTTATATTAATAATAAAATAATTTATTATTAATATGACCGGGTATTTTACCTATAGGGTCACACACATAGAGTAAGCCATCAGAAAATGTTTTGTTTTATTTTAGTTGGACTAAAATAAAGCTATTGGGCCTAACTCATTTAGAATGAGTAAGGAGCCCACTCTTTAGAGAGAACAAATTAGGTTAAACCTAAGCCTATAAATAGAGCATAAGATGCTCATAGGCCGTTCACAAAAGTGAGACACAAATTCGCAAAAGTTACAAGAGCTACACGCCGTCAAACTAGCAGTTGGCAAGTGTTGCGATTCTGGTGGGAGTGCTCGTGTGGACTCCTAAAGGACGAGGCTACGACTGCTTCAGTGTTCTTCAAGAGGTAATCCAAAATGTGTTTTTTTTGTTTGTTTTGTGCTTTGAAACACAGCACTTTACAAATCCTATGGAATGCCTGTTTTTCCGCTGCTCATGTTCTAGGGATTCCCTAACAGTGGTATCAGAGCTTGGTTGTAAAAACCGTGTTTTGGGCATTTGTTTGTGTTTCATGATGATATGTTTTCGTTTGTAAGAGCTTTTAGAAAATATGATTTGCGAAATCGTTTCTTGTTTAAAGCTTTGCATTCTTGTTTTGCGAAAATGTTTTGTGAAACTAGGATTCAAAAATGAACAAGCATGATTATGTTGCTATTTTGAGTTATCGCATATGGTGCATATTATTACAATGATTAATCATGTATATGGTATGACCTCTGTTTTGGCATGATACATATAATTTTGAGTTATTCTTTGTAAATTGTATATGATGTATGTTATAGAGTTTCTCAATTTTAGTATGTATGTTGTTGCCATTTAAATTTGTATGATGTATGAGTTTATGCATTTTTCGTATTTGATATATGTTTTACTCATATGATAGTCATCGTACAAATTATGAATCAATTGAGTTGATCTTCGAACATGAATGGTTCATGTTATGGGGCGTTGAGTGATAAGGTTTAAGTGTTAAACCTTGGCCGTTCCTTAATCTAGGGTTCAAGAGTTGAAACCTAGATGGCCGTCATGGAAAGGCATTGCATGTTGGCATTAATGCAAATTGAATTCTAGGTTTTGAAACCCTAGACGGCGCTGCCTCCATGTGCCTTGACGGCTGTGTTGTGAAGCATTCGTAATAAGGAATTAGGGTTTTAAAATGGTTGAAACCCTAGCCGAAATTTTAGAGCTGTTAATGGTCAGTGGGACGTTCTGGCTAGGAAAGACTTGGTACTTAAGCGGTCACACCAGACCCACATCTTTTTCCTTGGAACCAACCTAACTACAATACTAATTTTTCGGGTCGGGGCGCTGCCCCGCACCCCGCAAGGTGAATGGTTATGGTCTTAGTTATTTTATTTAAATACAGCCTGTGTGCTGTGCCTCTCTCTATTCTGTTGTATTTCTCTTCTCAACCCTTCACTCGTATGTAAAGCGAGTTTCTATTTAATCATGCAATCTTGATCGGGCCAACAAAGTACAGACTTAGAACAAAACCAAGGAGTGGTGACTCTAAGAGGATGATGGATTCAAGAAGTAGGACTTCATGAAGCCATGGCAATATAGTTCCTCTAGGTTTATTTATTTATTTATTTTTCTTCTAGGAAGACCATAACCATCTCACAATTTTGTTTGCATGCTTTAGGGATAATTTTATTGCGTTAAAGCGTTTAACAAAGATGGTAATTTTAAAATAAATTAAAATCCCTCAAAATAATATTAAGTTATAAACGCCTTCTAATAAGTACACTTGTCAACACTAATGTCAATAAACAATGGGTCTGCCAAAGCAGGGCACTATCATTTATATTAGTAAGACATGATGGGATAATGGTAATATCCAAACTTTTTTATTGGGCTTTAACTTAACTAAGTTTTCAATTGGATTGAATATAACTTAGAGGCGTAAACATTGAGCTAAATATTCCTAAGATGAATAATCAGTAATAGTTACTTAACCCAATGACTAAGAGTTGTATAACGATACAATTGGAAAAAGTTTCCTACCTAAATACCAAGTTTTAGGTGATCAGCCAAAGCTGACTTAACACTTGGGAAATTATGGATCTTAGCCCACTAGAAAATCTTCCAACGGGATTTTCTGATTCGTGGAGGGTATTTTGTTTTGAATCAAAATAGTGGGAGACATATTTAATTTAAATGACTATAATTTAAATATGTTTTGAAAATGATACTTACTACATATTTTCTGTTTTAGATAACCATGACGTCAAACACACCTTCGAACCTTTCATTGCGATCAATCCTAGACAAGGAAAAATTGTCTGGTTCTAACTTCCTTGACTAGTATAGAAACTTGAGGATTATCCTCAAACAAGAGAAAAAGCAGTATGTCTTGGAAAGTGCAGTTCCAGAACCACCCGCTGCAAACGCCTCTGAAGCTGATAAGGATGCTTATAAGAAGCATCAGGATGATGCTTTAGATGTCCAATGCCTTATGTTGGCTACCCTGTCTCCTGAGCTTCAGAAGCAACATGAGCAGATGGAGGCTTTCGATATGATCGAAAACCTAAGGAAGCTATATCAAGGTCAAGCTGACCAAGAAAGATATGAAGTTTCCTCGGCCCTATTTAGCTGTAGACTTGAAGAGGGAGGTTCTGTAGGACCTCATGTGCTCAAAATGATTGGGTACTTGGAGAATCTAGCTAGGCTAGGATTCCCCTTCCCTCAGAAGTTAGCTACCGATCTCTTTTTAAAATCATTACCTGACAGTTTTAAGCCAGTCATCATGAATTATAACATGAATGCATTGGACAAAACATTGCCAGAGCTACTCAATATGTTGAGGACTGCTGAGCCCAATATTTCTAAAGGAAAGGGCAAGGCCATAATGATGGTCAATTCTGGCAAAGGTAAAGGAAAGGGCACGTATAAAGGCAAAGGAAAGGCTATTATAGGAAATGGCAAGAAAATTTGGAAAGGCAAGGATAAGCCAAGTACATCAGCCTTAAAACTTGTGGGTGGGGTGGCTAACGAAGGTAAATGTCACCATTGTGGACAAAAGGGACACTGGAAGAGAAACTATCCAAAGTACCTAGAAGAGCTTAAGAAGAAGGGAAGTGAGACTTCCACTTCAGGTATTTTTGTTATAGAAATTAACATGTCAACTTCAACATCATGGGTATTAGATACTGGATGTGGATCTCACATTTGTCTTAATGTGCAGGATCTAAGATGGAGTAGGCAGTTGATGAAGGGCGAGGTAGACTTACGCGTTAGAAATGGAGCAAGAGTTGCTGCATTAGCTGTAGGGACTTATTTTTTATCCTTGCCTTTAGGGTTAGTCCTTGAATTGGACAATTGTTATTTTGTTCTGGCAATAAGAAGAAACATTATTTCTATTTCTTGTCTTGATAAGAAAGGGTTTTCCTTTATAATAAAGAACAATAGTTGTTCTGTTTATTTAAATGACATGTTTTATTGTTGTGCAAATTTAAGTAATAGACTTTATGTTCTAGATCTCGGAACCCCTATCTATAACATTAATACTAAGAGGGTTAAAACAAATGATTTAAACCCAACTTATCTTTGGCATTGTTGCCTAGGACATATAAATGAGAAACGCATTTCTAAACTCCATCAAGATGGATATTTAGAATATTTTGATTTTGAATCAATAGATACATGCGAATCTTGTTTATTAGGGAAGATGACTAAGACCCCATTTACCAGAAAAGGTGAAAGGGCGAGTGATCTTCTTGGCTTGATACATAGTGATGTATGTGGGCCCATAGGGACAATGGCTAGGGGAGGTTTTAGTTACTTCATAACTTTTACTGATGATTTCAGTAGATATGGATTTGTGTTTCTCATGAAACATAAATCAGAATCCTTTGAAAAGTTCAAGGAGTTTAAACATGAAGTAGAGAACCAACTTGGCAAGACAATTAAAGCACTTCGATCCGATCGAGGTGGTGAATATTTGAGCCTAGAGTTTGATGAATATCTTAAAGAGTGTGGGATTATATCTCAACTTACTCCCCCTGGAACACCAGAATGGAATGGGGTTTCTAAGCGGAGAAATAGAACCTTGTTGGACATGGTTTGATCAATGATGAGTCAAACTAACCTCCCTAACTCATTCTGGGGACATGCTTTGTTGATAGCAACTTTCACACTTAACCGTGTTCCATCAAAGGCTGTTATAAAGACACCATATGAGATATGGACTGGGAAACGACCTAGTATGTCTTTTATTAAGATTTGGGGCTGTGAAGCTTATGTTAAGCGTCAAAGTTCTGATAAACTCGGGCCCAAGTCAGATAAATGTTTTTTTGTGGGATACCCAAAAGAAACTAAGGGTTATTATTTTTACAATCCTACCAAGGGCAAAGTGTTTGTTGCTCGGAATGCTGTATTCTTAGAAAGGGAATTCATCTCTACAAGAATCAGTGGGAGGAAAGTAGAACTTGAAGAAATTCAAGACTCATAAGGCATTGAAGAGCCAATGGTGGAAATGGAGCAGGACCCACAAAATGTTGTGATAACACTAGCTCCAGTAGCACAAGACTTGCGTAGATCAGGTAGAATACGTCAACAACCTGAAAGATATGGATTTCTTATAACTCAGGAAGGAGATGTATTCCTAAGGGATCAAAATGAGCCAACATCTTATGAAGAGGCCATTGCAAGTTCAGAATTTGAGAAATGGCTAGAAGCCATGGTGTAACACCCCCGGTTAAATAAGATAGACCCTTCTGTAGGATCATCCTTTTTAACTAAGAGTGTTAACAGTTTTTAGAAAAAGTGAATATTTTTTTTAAAATAAAGTAATGGCAGATCAGTGGAAGCAGATAGTAGGTAAATCACATAGTCATTCACAAAACTATAAGTAATTGTACTCATAACAGAATGGGGCACGCAGGCACCCTTAAATATTTATACAGTCATCCATTGTCTTATTATTCATTAATAAATATTCTACTACATATATTCTACTTTTAATGAGTGTTCCCAGTCGGTTCAACGTATTGCTGTTCGTCATACTCCGGTTCTTGGTTTCCTATTTCCTCTGTTAATATTCAACAGTAAGGGTGAGTATAACCCAAGACCCTGAAGGTTATCCGGTGCAGACATAATCCAGTTAACAGATAATATCACATAAATCATGCAATTGATATATTTATAACTATAACAATCAAATATACTATCATGAAATACATGTGTTTGGTTTATTATAATTTATCTTGAGTTTAAGTCTCATGATGCATGTGGGCCCAATAAATCAATCCACCATCACCATTATCTCTTTCTTTTGTAGTCATTCTGCTCAATTTGCCTCTTGGGCACAAAGTTTCCATTCTAGAGCGATCAGAGCTCACCAAGTCCCCCATTCATTATCATAGGGTACGAATGAACTCACAGGTTCTCATCAATATATTATTTCATCTCGGGACTTGGCTCTACACGATCATAGATACATTCCATCATTTAGTCAAAGTACACCAGAATTGCATCGTCTCACCCGGCTCCAGGCGCGACCCTGATGCTATTGGGTTTCCATTCCGGTTGTACTCCCAAGATTCTCCTCAGAGATCGAACGTGAATGTCCTCCAGCGTACCAGGTGTATGCTCTGGTTTTACTCCCTCAAAAATATTTTCATGATGCAAAATGCACTATTTTTATCATTTGATCCTTGGGTATCTACATGTTTCCAGTCTCATAATATTTATTCACAAGTTCTTGGGTCCCATCAATTTTTTAGAAGTTGAAAGTCATTTTTATTATTTTACTTATTCTTATTCTAGAAAATATATCCATTATATCTCGGCTAAAATAACGCTTCGTTTAAAGAGTAAGTAATATGTTCCTTATTTCATTACTCATAATTAAAACAATAATAATTTCAATAACAATAATAATAGTTAGTGATATTAATAATAATAACAACAATAATAATAAAAATAATAATAATAATAATAGCAATAATAATAATAATAATAATAATAATAACCAGAATAATGATGATAATAATAATAATCATATTCATAATTATAAGTTTCTTATTTTATTATTCATAAATAATCAATAATAATATTAGTAACAATAATAATGATAATAATAATAGAAATAAGAATAATAATGATAATGATGATAATATTAATAATTCTGATAATAATAATAATAATAATAATAATAATAATAATAATAATAATAATCATTATTATAACAACAATAATAATAACAGTGGTATAAATGTTCATCTCATTTTTTTTCAAAGCTTCCTCTCTGGAATTCACATAGACACCCATTGTTCTTAATATTTTTACTATTCAATACCGATCACATCATTTAATTCATCATGGTTAATGATAATCAACACAGCCAATTAATCATGTACATATCAATAAAAATGTATAAAACAAATATATGGACATTAAAACATTTAATTTAAAACAATTCCTGAACCTGTCCTGGAAAGGTGAGGACCAAAGGTACCTTAACCCTTTCCTAACACTCGGTTTCCCCCCCAGAATACCCGAGAATATACCCCCCTTACCTTAATGGAGTTGAGAATGTTTCGTTATTTCCTTTGCTTCAGCTCACAGTGAGGAGAAAAGAAAATGAGAGAGAAAGAGCCTTGTACGTAGAGAAGGATAAGAAAGAGTGCGTTTTACTAAGTGTGGTTGGTTCTGAGAGTTCAGACTTGGGAATAAGTTGTGGTATCAATTTAATAATGCAAAAGACAAGTGGGGGGATAAGCTTTCTCGTGATTGAAGATTAGGTGAGTTAATTATGGAAATAATAGAGATTTTTGGATAGAAAGTGAGCTGTTTTTGACCATTTCAGCCACCTACGTACAAGAGTTGGTAAGATTGAAGAGAATATATATTAAAATATATAAAAGGTGCTTTGATTGGAGTGAAAAGGTGCAAACCTGATAATGGAACGTGTGGTAAGCTTTTGGATTATGTGAGCTAGTGGGCCGGTTACTAACAGGAGCGAATCTGTCTCGGTTCAGCTTGTTTCAGTCGGTTTCCAGTGAGGTGAACACTGGTGAGTGCAAAACTGGTTGGATTCTAGCAGGTATGGAGCAGGTCGTGCTCGGTCCTGCCCTGGTCCAGTCGGTTTCCTTTCCATCAGTCACTTTCCATTTGGAATTGCTCCACTCGGAAAGGACTTACTCGGAATTGAATCTTCTTGAAACACCCGGTCAGATTTCCCTTCCCTGGAGATGACTCAATCGGACTTTCCTCACTCGGACTCACTCAGAAAGTATCTCAATCAGATATATATATCTCTTACTCGGATCAGTCCCATTTCCATTCCGACTCACCCGGCCATGGTTGATCGGAATTGGTTCTCTCGGAAGCTTTTTAGTCGGATATAGTTTTTGCCCGAAAGTACTTAAAAATCTTAAAAATCTTCCTTCACTTGAAATATTTCACTCGGAGGTGCATAACTCGGAATTTATTACCAAAGGATTACTCGGAATTTGTCACTCGGGAATGTGACAAATGAGGTCATTCGGAGTTGACCTTTATTTGTTACAGAGTCCCTCACCTGAAGTGACTCACTCGGTATCTATTTCAGTCGGCGTCAGGGAAATTACACTCGACTCGGACATAGCCCACTCGGATATCTATTACTCGGAAATGAGTTTTCCTTCAATTGGACGTGCTTCTCTCGAAACGTTGCACTCAGAGAAGTTTCATTCGGAAATAAGGCACTTGATGATGTTTGACTCAGAAACGAGTCATTCGAGGACATTTGACTCAGAAACGAGTCATTCGAGGACATTTGACTCGGAAACGAGTCACTCGGACCTTTCACCCAGAAGTGGTTCTATCGAACACACTTCGTTCCAAATGTCTCCGAGGCCAGGACTCTACTCGGTAGTGGCTCTTTCGGTCATGTCTTACTCGGAAAACATAACCTTCACTCGGAATTTCAACCTTCACTCGGAATTTTCAATCTTCACTCGGAATTTCTTTCGATCACTCGGAACAGCTCCCTTTTTTCACTCGGACAATCTTATTTAAGACATGTTTCACTCGGAAAATGGACAATATCACTAATGGTCCATATAAAATCCATGATTATACACAAAAATAAAATTTTTGGGATATTACAGACCATCCACAGGGTATTTATTCACTTATTAACACTTTACAGACCTTCCATACTTTAAAATTACAAGATTAAAACTGTTACTAAAAATAGGGATGTTACACTCTCCTCCCTTTTTGGGAATTTCGTCCCGAAATTCAAAGTTGAAATAATTGAGGGTACAATTCTCTGATCTTTTCCTCAATTTCCCAAGTAGCGTCCCCATCATCTGATTGACTCCAAACTACTTTGACCAAAGAGATTTCCTTGCCTCTTAGCTGTTTTAGACGTCGGTCAACAATCTTAACCGGTGATGCTTCAAAGGTAAGGTTTTCTTTCAGAACAAACTGATCAGGACTTAGAACATGATCAGGGCTTGGTACATATTTACGGAGTTGAGAGACATGAAAGACATTATGAAGGTTTATTAGCTCAGGTGGCAGAGCAATACGGTACGCATGGGTTCCTATCTTTTGCAGAATCTGATAGGGTCCTACGTACCTGGGACTTAACTTCTTGGCCTTTAGAGCTCTTCCTACTCCAGTGGTAGGGGTAACTTTGAGAAATATATGGTTTCCCTCCTCTAATTCCAATGGTTTCCGACGTTTGTCGTAGTAACTCTTTTGTCTATCTTGTGAAGCCTTCATTGCCATTTGGATCTTTCGGACTTGTTTTGTAGTCTTCTGAACAATCTCTGGTCCAATTATCATCTTTTCACCTGTCTCATACCAACACAAAGGTGTACGATATTTTCTTCCATATAAAGCCTCATAAGGGGCCATTCCGATGCTAGCATGGTAGCTGTTATTGTAAGTGAACTCAACAACTGGAAGATATTCTTGCAAACTTCCCCCATGTTCTAAGACACAAAGACGTAACAGATCTTCAAGAGTTTTGATTGTCCTTTCTGATTTTCCGTCTGTCTGTGGGTGATATGCGGAACTTAACTTTAGGCGAGTTCCTAGAGCTTGTTGCAGGCTCTTCCAAAATTGTGATGTGAAACGAGGATCTCGGTCAGACACAATTGCAGTGGGTGTTCCATGTAATCGTACGATTTCCTTGATATAGATCTGGGTGAGTTTCTCTAGAGAATACTTCATATTGACAGTGATAAAGTGAGCGGTCTTTGTCAATCGATCTACGATTACCCAAATAACATCATATCCACTTGATGTTCTGGGAAGTCCGGTCACGAAGTCCATAGCAATCTCATCCCATTTCCATTCTGGAATCTCCAAAGGTCGAAGGATCCCACTTGGTCGTTGTTGTTCCGCCTTTACGTTCTGACACATTAGGCAAGCTGTTACATACTCGGCGATATCCCTTTTCATTCCTTGCCACCAGAATATTTTCTTCAAATCCTGATACATCTTGGTTGATCCTGGGTGGATACTGTATTTACTTTTGTGTGCTTCATCAAGGATGGATCTTTTAAGATCTGTGTTGACTGGAATACAGAGCCTCTGTTGATACCTGATTACCCCATGTTCATCTTTGCTAAATTCTGAGCCTTCTTTCTTTTGTCTTTCCTACTAAACTTTGTAATTCCTGGTCATTAGCTTGAGCTTCCTTGACTTGTTCCAAGAAATCATTTGAAATTCTTAGTATTCCAACCATAAGGTTTCCCCTTTTAGGTGTTACTGCCAGATTCAGATCTCGAAACTGTTCAATTAATTCCAACTCCTTTGTCATCATATACGACAGGTGTAAAGCCTTTCTGCTGAGTGCATCAGCTACAACATTTGCCTTTCCAAGATGATATCGAAGTTTAAAATCATAATCTTTGATGAATTCCATCCACCTACGTTGTCGTATATTCAACTCTTTCTGGTTGAATAGATACTTTAAGCTCTTATGATCACTGAAGACTTCAAAGTATGTGCCATATAAATAGTGTCTCCAAATTTTCAAGGCAAACACAACTACAGCTAGTTCCAAGTTGTGTGTAGGATAATTAACTTCATGTGGTCTTAGCTGTCGTGAGGCATAAGCAACAACCTTTCTTTCTTGCATTAGAACACATCCTAGTCCTTGTCTTGATGCATCATAATATACTTCATATGACTTGGCAGGATCTGGCAAAATCAAGACAGGTGCACTAGTGAGTCATTGGCATAACTCCGTAAAACTGCTTTCACATTTGTCGGTCCATTCAAATGGTTGATCTTTATGTGTTAGCCTAGTTAAAGGTGCTGCAATTCGAGAGAAATTCTCGATGAATCGATGATAATATCCAGTAAGTCCAAGGAAACTGCGAATTTCTGTCACATTCTTAGGTTGTTCCCACTTTAGTACAGCTTCTACTTTTGTAGGATCCATGGCAATTCCTTCTTTAGAGATGACATGTCCCAAAAGTTTTACTTCAGTCAACCAAAATTCACATTTTGATAACTTGGCATATAATTGTCTTGCACACAACGTATTTAGAACAATTCGGAGATCTTCCTCATGTTCTTTATGGCTCTTGGAGTAGACAAGAATGTCGTCAATGAATACCACTACGAATTTATCCAAGTATTCATGGAAACTCCGATTCATGTATCCCATAAAGAATGCAGGTGCATTGGTAACTCCAAAGGGCATGACAAGATACTCATAGTGCCCATATCGTGTCCTGAATGCCGTTTTGGGTATATCATCTTCCTTCACCCTTATTTGATGATAGCCTGATCGTAGATCAATCTTTGAAAAGATAGTGGCTCCTCGTAGTTGATCCATCAAATCATCAATCCTTGGAAGAGGGTATCGGTTCTTGATTGTAGCTTTATTCAACTGACGATAGTCAACGCACAACCGCATACTGCCATCTTTCTTTTTGACTAGAAGAACTGGTGCTCCCCAAGGTGAGACACTGGGTTTAATCATTCCCTTCTCTAAAAGTTCTTCTATTTGCTTTTTGAGCTCACTGAGTTCCTTGGGTGACATTCGGTAAGGAGCAATAGAGATTGGTCCTGCGCCCGGTATAATGTCAATACTGAATTCAACTTCTCGCTCTGGAGGTAGCTCTCGTATATCATCAGGGAAAACTTCTGGAAATTCTTGGACAACAGGAATCTGATCAATTTAAGAAGTGTCCTTACTTTTAGTATCAGTAAGGATCATGTATAGTTGGACTTCCTTTGTTAGGATTACCTTTTCTGAGCTAACAGGACAAGAATCATTGACTTGATCACATTCAAATGTAGTAGACCCGAGAGAGATGGATCTATTACGACAGTCAATAAGGATATGGTTGGCAGCAAGCTAATTCATCCCTAGAATAATATCTAGATCAATCAAAGGTAAACATATCAGATCTACTTGATAAATTTTCCCTTCAATGTTGAGAGGACATTCCAAGCACATACAGGAAGGGCAAATAGGTTTATTGGCAGCAGTTGTGACAATCATCTTATTGGGCAGAGAGGTTGTAGGTAGCTTTAAATGTTTTACACAATTCTCTGATATGAAAGAGTGAGTGGCTCCAGAGTCATATAATACATTTAACAGAGTACTTCCTATAAAGTATGCACCTTGCATAAGATCGTTCTCTTGTGATATCTCTGCACCATTCATGGTAAAAACTCTAGCATTTCCTCCATGTCTTCCAACCGATCCATTTTCGGGTCTTCTTAGATTATTGTTTTGATTGAAATTGTTGCGGTGAACATTCTGCATCCTCGGGGCATTATTTGCAGAGGTATTTGTAGCAGGTCCTCCATTCCCTTGGCCTGTTGGTCGCACTACCTGTCTTTGAGTCATCTGTTGTTGGTTGTTAGTATTTCTGTACCAACATTCATCATCGCGATGTCCAGCCCGTCCACAAACTGCGCAGCTTTTACCTCTTTTAGTACAATTTACCGCCATATGTGGTCCTCCGCAGATATAGCATTTCAAATTCTGACTGTTCCCTTGATCCCTTGGAGGAATTCAGTTGGCTGAGTAAGGTGGTCAGGAATATGGTCGTTCTGCTCGAAAATCTCTTCTTTGTTGTCGGTCTGGCATATGTCATTCTGGACCATAATTAGACATTCCAGGTCGTCGAAGATTAGAGGTATTCTCAAATATACGGCATCGGTCAACCAAATTAGAAAATTGAGTGATTTGTTGGCAACATATAGCTTGACGGATTTCCTGTTGTAGCCCTGGTTCAAATTTTGCGCATCTCGACGCTTCTCCCATTTGGGTGTAGTAGGGACAACATTTGGCCAGTTCATCAAATTTAGAAGCGTATTCCCCAACTGTCATATTACCTTGTTTCAGATTAAAGAATTCCTGCTCTTTCTGCCTCCTTATGTCTTCAAGGAAATATTTGGCGAGAAATTCTGCCTTGAATCGTCCCCAAGTGATGACGTGTCCATTAGTTGTTAATCTGATTCTAGTATGAGTCCACCAGTGCTCTGCTTCCCCAACCAGCATGAAAACAGCAAAGGTTATCCTGTCCTCATCAGGGCATCGCATAGCGGCAAAAATCTTTTCAAGGTGCTCAATCCATAATTGTGCTCCTTCTAGATTGAAGCCTCCCTTGAATTGTGTAGGATTGTTCCTCTAGAAGTCAGCTAATCCTTGGCTCTGCCTGGTAGAAGCATGAGGTAATTCTTGTCGTTCTATTACCTCCACGATTCGAGTAAGAAGTTCCTCCATGACATGATCATTGTTTCGGCGAGCCATTAGGAAATTACTGAAAGAATATCAACAAAAGATTCAGGGTATATGTTATGTGGAGAATTCCACATAAGAAATTTAGTCTTAGGTGTTTTATGGACTATTCAATATTTCTATCAGAGTACGTGGAAACCTAATGGTCCACTTCCCAAGCTTAATGAATCGACTATGCTCTGATACCACCAATGTAACACCCCCGGTTAAATAAGATAGACCCTTCTGTAGGATCATCCTTTTTAACTAAGAGTGTTAACAGTTTTTAGAAAAAGTGAATATTTTTTTTAAATAAAGTAATGGCAGATCAGTGGAAACAGATAGTAGGTAAATCACATAGTCATTCACAAAACTATAAGTAATTGTACTCATAACAGAATGGGGCACGCAGGCACCCTTAAATATTTATATAGTCATCCATTGTCTTATTATTCATTAATAAATATTCTACTACATATATTCTATTTTTAATGAGTGTTCCCAGTCGGTTCAACGTATTGCTGTTTGACGTACTCCAGTTCTTGGTTTCCTATTTCCTCCGTTAATATTCAACAGTAAGGGTGAGTATAACCCAAGACCCTGAAGGTTATCCGGTGCAGACATAATCCAGTCAACAGATAATATCACATAAATCATGCAATTGATATATTTATAACTATAACAATCAAATATACTGTCATGAAATGCATGTGTTTGGTTTATTATGATTTATCTTGAGTTTAAGTCTCATGATGCATGTGGGCCCAATAAATCAATCCACCATCACCATTATCTCTTTCTTTTGTAGTCATTCTGCTCAATTTGCCTCTTGGGCACAACGTTTCCATTCTAGAGCGATCGGAGCTCACCAAGTCCCCCATTCATTATCATAGGGTACGAATGAACTCATAGGTTCTCATCAATATATTATTTCATCTTGGGACTTGGCTCTACACGATCATAGATACATTCCGTCATTTAGTCAAAGTATACCAGAATTGCATCGTCTCACCCGGCTCCAGGCGCGACTCTGATGCCATTGGGTTTCCATTCCAGTTGTACTCCCAAGATTCTCCTCAGAGATCGAACTTGAATGTCCTCCAGCGTACCAGGTGTATGCTCTAGTTTTACTCCCTCAAAAATATTTTTCATGATGCAAAATGCATTATTTTTATCATTTGATCCTTGGGTACCTACGTGTTTCCAGTCTCATAATATTTATTCACAAGTTCTTGGGTCCCATCAATTTTTCAAAAGTTGAAAGTCATTTTTATTATTTTACTTATTCTTAGTCTAGAAAATATATCGATTATATCTCGGCTAAAATAACGCTTTGTTTAAAGAGTAAGTAATGTGTTCCTTATTTCATTACTCATAATTAAAACAATAATAATTTCAATAACAATAATAATAGTTAGTGATATTAATAATAATAACAGCAATAATAATAATAATAATAATAATAACAATAATAATAATAATAATAATAATGGTAATGATAATAATAATAATAATAATAATAATAATAATAATAATAACAACAACAACAACAACAACAACAATAATAATAATAATAATAATAATAACCAGAATAATGATAATAATAATAACAATCATATTCATAATTATAAGTTTCTTATTTTATTATTCATAAATAATCAATAATAATATTAGTAACAATAATAATGATAATAATAATAGAAATAAGAATAATAATGATAATAATGATAATATCAATAATTCTGATAATAATAATAATAATAATAATAATAATAATAATCATAATTATAACAATAATAATAATAATAGTGGTATAAATGTTCATCTCATTTTTTTTCAAAGCTTCCTCTCTGGAATTCACATAGACACCCATGGTTCTTAATATTTTTACTATTCAATACCGATCACATCATTTAATTCATCATGGTTAATAATAATCAACACAGCCAATTAATCGTGTACATATCAATAAAAATGTATAAAACAAATATATGGACATTAAAACATTTAATTTAAAACAATTCCTGAACCTGTCCTGGAAAGGTGAGGACCAAAGGTACCTTAACCCTTTCCTAACACTCGGTTTTTCCTCCAAAATACCCGAGAATATAACCCCTTACCTTAATGGAGTTGAGAATGTTTCGTTATTTCCTTTGCTTCAGCTCACAGTGAGGAGAAAAGAAAATGAGAGAGAAAGAGCCTTGTACGTAGAGAAGGACAAGAAAGAGTGCGTTTTACTAAGTGTGGTTGGTTCTGAGAGTTCAGACTTGGGAATGAGTTGTGGTATCAATTTAATAATGCAAAAGACAAGTAGGGGGATAAGCTTTCTCGTGATTGAAGATTAGGTGAGTTAATTCTGGAAATAATGGAGATTTTTGGATAGAAAGTGAGCTGTTTTTGACCATTTCAGCCACCTACGTACAAGAGTTGGTAAGATTGAAGAGAATATATATTAAAATATATAAAAGGTGCTTTGATTGGAGTGAAAAGGTGCAAACCTGATAATGGAACGTGTGGTAAGCTTTTGGATTATGTGAGCTAGTGGGCCGGTTACTAACAAGAGCGAATCTGTCTCGGTTCAGCTTGTTTCAGTCGGTTTCCAGTGAGGTGAACACTGGTGAGTGCAAAACTGGTTGGATTCTAGCAGGTATGGAGCAGGTCGTGCTCGGTCCTGCCCTGGTCCAGTCGGTTTCCGTTCCATCAGTCACTTCCCGTTTGGAATTGCTCCACTCGGAAAGGACTTACTCGGAATTGAATCTTCTTGAAACACCCGGTCAGATTTCCATTCCCTGGAGATGACTCAATCGGACTTTCCTCACTCGGACTCACTCAGAAAGTATCTCAATCAGATATATATATCTCTCACTCGGATCAGTCCCCTTTCCATTCCGACTCACCCGGCCATGGTTGATCGGAATTGGTTCTCTCGGAAGCTTTTTAGTCGGATATAGTTTTTGCCCGAAAGTACTTAAAAATCTTCCTTCACTCGAAATATTTCACTCGGAGGTGCATAACTCGGAATTTATTACCAAAGGATTACTTGGAATTTGTCACTCGGGAATGTGACAAATAAGGTCATTCGGAGTTGATCTTTATTTGTTTCAGAGTCCCTCACCTGAAGTGACTCACTCAGTATCTATTTCAGTCGGCGTCAGGGAAATTACACTCGACTCGGACATAGCCCACTCAGATATCTATTACTCGGAAATGAGTTTTCCTTCAATTGGACGTGCTTCTCTCGAAACGTTGCACTCAGAGAAGTTTTATTCGAAAATAAGGCACTTGATGATGTTTGACTCAGAAACGAGTCATTCGAGGACATTTGACTCAGAAATGAGTCATTCGAGGACATTTTACTCGGAAACGAGTCACTCGGACCTTTCACCCAGAAGTGGTTCTATCGAACACACTTCGTTCCAAATGTCTCCGAGGCCAGGACTCTACTCGGTAGTGGCTCTTTCGGTCATGTCTTACTCGGAAAACATAACCTTCACTCAGAATTTCAACCTTCACTCGGAATTTTCAATCTTCACTCGGAATTTTCAATCTTCACTCGGAATTTCTTTCGATCACTCGGAACAGCTCCGTTTTTTCACTCGGACAATCTTATTTAAGACATGTTTCACTCGGAAAATGGACAATATCACTAATGGTCCATATAAAATCCATGATTATACACAAATAAAATTTTTGGGATATTACAGACCATCCACAGGGTATTTATTCACTTATTAACACTTTACAGACCTTCCATACTTCAAAATTACAAGATTAAAACTGTTACTAAAAATAGGGATGTTACACTCTCCTCCCTTTTTGGGAATTTCGTCCCGAAATTCAAAGTTGAAATAATTGAGGGTACAATTCTCTGATCTTTTCCTCAATTTCCCAAGTAGCGTCCCCATCATCTGATTGACTCCAAACTACTTTGACCAAAGAGATTTCCTTGCCTCTTAGCTGTTTTAGACGTCGGTCAACAATCTTAACCGGTGATGCTTCAAAGGTAAGGTTTTCTTTCAGAACAAACTGATCAGGACTTAGAACATGATCAGGGCTTGGTACATATTTACGGAGTTGAGAGACATGAAAGACATTATGAAGGTTTATTAGCTCGGGTGGCAGAGCAATACGGTACGCATGGGTTCCTATCTTTTGCAGAATCTGATAGGGTCCTACGTACCTGGGACTTAACTTCTTGGCCTTTAGAGCTCTTTCTACTCCAGTGGTAGGGGTAACTTTGAGAAATATATGGTTTCCCTCCTCTAATTCCAATGGTTTCTGACGTTTGTCGTAGTAACTCTTTTGTCTATCTTGTGAAGCCTTCATTGCCATTTGGATCTTTCGGACTTGTTTTGTAGTCTTCTGAACAATCTCTGGTCCAATTATCGTCTTTTCACCTGTCTCATACCAACACAAAGGTGTACGATATTTTCTTCCATATACAGGGATGTTACACATGGAATCCGAAATGGACTCCATGTACACTAATCAAGTTTGGAACTTTGTTGATGCCCCTGAAGAGGTAAAACCTATAGGATGCAAGTGGGTTTTCAAAAAGAAAACTGACATGGATGGTAATATAAGTACCTTTAAAGCAAGGTTGGTGGCTAAAGGTTTCAAGCAAATACATGGTATAGACTATGATTAAACTTTTTCCCCAGTTGCTATGCTAAAGTCTGTTCGGATTCTACTTGCTGTTGCTGCATACCATGATTATGAGATATGGCAAATGGATGTCAAGACTACTTTCCTTAATGGAAATCTTCTTGAGGAAGTGTACATGACACAACCCGAAGGCTTTGTTAAGCCTGAAGCATCCAGGAAGGTATACAAACTACAACGTTCCATATATGGACTTAAGCAAGCTTCCAGAAGCTGGAATCTTTGTTTTGATGAAGCTGTTAAACAATTTGGCTTTACTAAAAATAAGGATGAACCTTGTCTCTACAAGAAGGTTAGTGACTGCGCAATTGTTTTTCTGGTCCTGTATGTTGATGACATACTACTTATTGGAAATGATGTTCCTACTCTTCAGTCTGTGAAGAGTTAGTTGGGAAGCTGTTTTTCTATGAAAGACTTAGGTGAAGCAACCTACGTGTTGGGAATTAAGATCTATAGAGATAGATCAAGAAAACTTCTTGGCCTAAGTCAGAATACATACATAGACAAAGTGTTAAAAAGGTTTAACATGCAAGATTCCAAGAAAGGAACTTTGCCTATAGCTCATGGCATAAGCTTATCAAAAGCTCAATCTCCTTCCACTAAAGAAGAGAGAGAATAGATGAATAAGATTCCATATGCATCTGCTATTAGATCAATCATGTATGCCATGATATGTACTCGACCAGATGCCTCGTACGCTTTAAGCATGACGAGCAGATACCAGTCTGATCCTGGTGAAAGTCACTGGACTGTTGTCAAGAATATCTTGAAGTACTTAAGAAAAACTAAGGATTCATTCTTGATATATGGAGGGGAAGAAGAGCTCATTGTAAAAGGTTACACTGATGTTAGCTTCCAAACTGATAAGGATGACTCAAGATTGCAATCTGGGTATGTGTTTTGTCTAAATGGTGGCGCTGTAAGCTGGAAGAGTTCAAAGTAAAAGATAGTTGCTGATTCTACTACAGAGTCTGAGTATATTGCTGCCTCAAATGCTGCAAAATAGGCAGTATCGATCAAGAAGTTCATAACAGAACTTGGGATTATTCCTAGCATTGTGGACCCTATAAGTCTCTATTGTGATAATAGTGGAGCAATCACACAAGCTAAGGAACCTAGATCACATCAACGGTCCAAGCATATACTTAGGCGATTTCATCTCATTCGAAAGATTCTTGACCGAGGAGATGTAAAAATATGTAAGGTGCATACTGATGAAAACATTGCTGACCCACTCACAAAACCTCTTACACAACAAAAACATAAGGGGCACACTAGATCATTAGGCATTAGGCAAATGTCTGATTGGCTCTAGTACAAGTGGGAGATTGTTAGTGTATGCACTATGAGCTTTATGTTTTTTCATTTGTATCATTTTTCTGCTTATCAATAAAATAAGTATTTCAGTTTAAAATTGTTTTAAAATGTATTTATCCTTGGAGTAATAGGTCATATGAAAGTTATTCCTAAAATGTCCCTAGTCAAGTATTTACATGGGGACATGTAATTAAATTGAGACTAGTGTGTGAGTGTACTGATGACCTGATCTCACAGATCATAGATATAGATGATATCAAGTCTTCACACGGGTACACATTAAGAGTAATGATGTACTGGACAGACCCACCATGAGAACGTTGCATGGATCGTTACATGAATGTCATAAACAATTCTCAATGTGATAATGGTATATGTAGTCCTTCGACCTGAAGTCACTATGATTCCTACATGAGGAGTTTATTATTTTAATACAATTAAACGTCTTCTGTAACAAGAGGACTATAAAGGTTGTGATTAGGCAATGAATAAATTATGTAGAGGGATGTGAGTGATGTAGATGGGATTTGTCTCTCCTATGTGACAAGAGTGATATCTATAGGCAACTTGATGGAGTAAGACTAAGAAAACTCATAGCCATGCTAGAAAGAATAAATATTAGATATTTATTCGGATCAAGTCTAGTCCGGTATCAAGTAAAATAAATTGGGCCGTACAAGGATTACGCGACCATGCCTTGGGCCCAATTAGGATATCGTGACAAAAGGAACAAACATATTAAATAATTATCAATTATAGGTTATATTGATATTAAATAATATTCGGACATAATGATGCATTGCTAGATGCCGCTCTTATTTTATATTAATAATAAAATAATTTATTATTAGAGAGAACAAATTAGGTTAAACCTAAGCCTATAAATAGAGCATAAGATGCTCATAGGCCGTTCACTAAAGTGAGACACAAATTCACAAAAGTTACAAGAGCTACACGCCGTCAAACTAGCAGTTGGCAAGTGTTGCGATTCTGGTGGGAGTGCTCGTGTGGACTCCTAAAAGACGAGGCTACGACTGCTTCAGTGTTCTTCAAGAGGTAATCCAAAATGTGTTTTTTTTGTGTTTGTTTTGTGCTTTGAAACACAGCACTTTGTAAATCCTATGGAATCCCTGTTTTTCCACTGCTCATGTTCTAGGGATTCCCTAACACTCTCACCTTGAATATTTTAGACAAGTTATGCTTGCCTTGAAAACAAGTTACCTTTACGCAAATTTTGAAAAATGTTCTTTTGGCATGGATAGTATTATCTTTCTTGGATTTATAGTGAGTTCAAAATGGGTAGAAGTTGATCATAATAAGGTTAAAGCTATACAAGACTGGCCAACACCTAAAAATGTTAATGAAGTTAGAAATTTTCATGGTTTGGCTACTTTCTACAGAAGGTTTGTAAGAGATTTTTCTAACTTAGCCTCACCATTCAATGAATTGGTTAAGAAAAATGCTCATTTTATTTAGGGACCAAGGCAAGAAAAAGCTTTTCAAGACCTTAAGGATAAACTCACTCATGCTTCAATTTTGGCATTACCTAACTTTTCTAAAACCTTTGAGCTAGAGTGTGATGCATCCAATGTAGGAATAGGTGCAGTCTTGTTACAAGAAGGCCACCCTATTGCATTTTTCAGTGAAAACCTCAATGTGGTTGCCCTCAATTACGCTACCTATGATGAAGAACTTTATGCATTAGTTAGAGCACTATAAACTTAGGAGCATTACTTGATCTCTAAAGAGTTTGGCATTCATAGTAATCATCAATCACTAAAGCATATAAAAGGGCAGCATAAGTTAAACAAAAGACATGCTAAATGGGTTGAATTTTTGGAACAATTTCTATATGTTATTAAGTACAAGAATAAAAAATCTAACATTATGGCTGGTGCTTTGTCAAGAAGGCATAATTTGCTAGCTTTTCTTAGAGCTAAAATTCTTGGGCTTGATGAAATAAGGGAATTGTATTAAAATGATTTAGATTTTTCAAACATATACAACTCATCTAGTTCAAACACATCTCATAAGGGATTCTATATTTTAGATGACTATCTTTTTAAAGCCAGCAGGATCTGCATTCCTAGGAGTGCCTTAAGAGAATTATTTGTTAGAGAAATCCATAAGGGGGGATTAATATGTCATTTTGGAAGAGATAAAACTTTAGCAACTTTACATGAACACTTGTATTGGCCTAAGATGAAAAAAAAATATGAAAGACTATGCTCTAGGTGTATTGTTTATAGTAAAGCTAAATCTAAAACTTCACCTAATGGTCTTTATACTCCTTTAACTACTCCATGTTCTCCTTGGATTGATATTTCTATGGTATTTGTGCTTGGATTGCCTAGGACCCATAGGGGAGTGGATTCTATCTTTGTTGCAGTGGATAACTTTAGTAAGTTAGCTCACTTCATTCCCTGTCATAAAGTGGATGCTGTAAGGCATATTGCTAAGATATTTTTAAAGAAATTATGAGATTGCATGGCATCCCTAAAACCATTATTTTTTATAGGGATATCAAGTTCCTTAGCCATTTTTGGAAAACACTTTGGGCAAGGCTAGGAACTAAGCTTCTCTTTTCCACTACTTGTCATTCACAAACTGATGGAATATTAGAGGTAGTAAATAGGACTCTTTCTACTTGCTTAGGTTCTTAGTGAATAAAAATGTTAAGTCTTGGGATAAGTGTTTACCACACATAGAGTTTCATATAATAGGGTACAACACTCAACAACTAAACATAGTCCATTTGAGATTGTTTATGGTTTTAACCCTCTCACACCTCTTGATCTTTTGCTCATTGAGGTTTTTGATTCCTTCCTTCACATGGATAGAGAGGAAAAAATAAGCTTTATAAAAGATTTTCATGAGAAGGTTAAAAATAAAATACAATCCAAAATTGAGCATTATGTCTATTGTGCTAATAAGAAAATAAAGGAAGTTATCTTTGAGGTTAGGGATTGAGTTTGGTTACACTTAAGAAAAGAAAGATTTCCTAATATAAGAAAATCCAAACTAAACCCAAAAGGTGATAGTCGATTTTAAATAATTGAAAAGATTAGTAATAATGCCTATGTCTTAGATTTACCTGGTGATTATGGGGTTAGTGCTACCTTTAATGTCTCTGACTTGTCTCCTTTTGACTTAGATGATAATGATGATAGTCTAGATTTAAGGATAAATATTTTCAAAGAAAGGGAGCATGAGGAGGACATGAGCAGGAAAGATCCTGTCATAACCCTAGACAAGGGTCTGGAGATTTACAAAGGTCCTTTAACAAGGGCAAGGACAAAAAGGGCTAAAGACATTACCCAACAAGGAGGACCATTGGATAACCTACACATTCTCTTCATGTAATATTTTAGAAGAATAGGTTGTTAAGTGTAAAATAGGGTTCCACAAGTGTTAGAGATATGATTTGGGCCTTGCATGGTCATTGGGACACTATTTGTATTTGGCCATCCTTCTCTAGTTTGAGCTGATTGGGCTTAGGAGAGCGTTAGAAGCCTAATAAGCATGCCAATTCTGAATTCTCCTTAAGCCTATATAAGGCTTGTATTTGTTGGAAATATGCACTAAGAGCCTATATAGGAGGCATCATTTTGTATAAGGCATTTTTTTGTTAAATAGTTTAACAACCTTTATTTATCATTGGAGTAATAGGTCATATGAGAGTTATTCCTAAAATATCTTTAGTCAAGTATTTACGTGGGGACATGTAAATACATTAAGACTATTGTGTGAGAGTACTGATGATTTGATCTCACAGATCATAGATAAAGATGATATCAAGTCTTCACACGGGTACACATTAAGAGTAATGATGTACTGGACAGACCCACCATGAGAATGTTGTATGGATCGTTACATGAATGTCATAAAAGATTCTCAATGTGATAATGGTATATGTAGTCCTTCGTCCTGAAGTCACTACAATTCCTATATAAGGAGTTTGTTATTTTAATACAATCAAACGTCTTCTGTAATAGGAGGACTTTAAAGGTTGTGATTAGGTAATAAACAAATTATGCAGAGGAATGTGAGTGATGTAAATGGGATTTGTCTCTCCTATGTGACAGGAGTGATATCTATAGGCTACTTGATGGAGTGAGACTAAGAAAATGCATAGCCATGCTAGAAAGAATAAATATTGGTTATTTATTCGGATAAAGTCTACTCCGGTATCAAGTAAAATAAATTGGGTCGTACAAGGATGACATGACCATGCCTTGGGCCCAATTAGAATATCGTGACAAAAGGAATAAACATAAAATAATTATCACTTATAGGTTATGTTGATATTAAATAATATTCGGACATAATGATGCATTGCTAGATGCCGCTCTTATTTTATATTAATAATAAAATAGTTTATTATTAATATAACCGAGTATTTTACCTATAGGGTCACACACATAGAGTAAGCCCATCAGAAAATAACTTTTTATTTTAGTTTGACTAAAATAAAACTATTGGGCCTAACTCATTTAGAATGAGTAAGGAGCCACTCTTTAGAGAGAAAATTAGGTCAAACCTATGCCTATAAATATTGCATAAGATGCTCATAAGTGATTACCCAAAAAGAGACACAAAATATGCAAAAGTTGTAAAAACTACACGCCGTCAAACAAGCATTTGGAAGGTGTAGCGTTTCTGATGGGAGTACTCATATAGACTCCTAAAGGACGAGGCTAGGACTGCTTCGATAATCTTCAAGAGGTAATCCTAAAACGCAATATTTTTGGGTGTTTGTCTTATGCTTTGAAACATGATGCTTTACAAATCCCATGGGAATCCTTGTATTTACGCTGCTCATGCACTAGGGATTCCCTAACAGTATTTCAATGTATTACTTACCTTTTGACTTGAATAAAATTAGACTTGTGAAAAGTGAGTGTATACTTCCCTTCCTTAGGCTAGACAACATTTTAGCCTTCTTCAAGCTCTCATCATTAGGTTTCCATCCATAAAGTGGTGAGTTGAGAGACTTATCCATCATGGTGGCGTCTCTAATTCTTCCTTTTCCATGATCCACTTCCATCTTCCAAACCATTTCACCATCCTTCCACCTTTCCCATTCTATTCTTTCTTTTAAATACCTAGAGTTTTCTTTTTGTTTTAGGAATTTAGCATTTTAGTTTCCTTTTCATTTTCCATTTTTGAATTGACCTTGCAACTTAAAGGAATCATTTCACAAGTTTGAAGAGAAGGAAAATGACTAGATCTAACAATTCTCCCTTTCAAGAGGAAAGGCTACATCATAAGATTAAGTTTAAAAATAATCATGGTTTAGCGTAAGGACAATCTTCTTTCACAGCTTCTTTTTCTAAAACATTAACAACAACAACTTCTTAATAACCTCAAGCAGAGATGTCAGGTCAACAAAACAATCCACCAAGGAGAACTTTAGGTGATTATGCCACTCAGCAAGGTCCCTAATATTTCTCCACTATAGCCATTCCAAATACTTCAAGAGCTTTGGAAATAAAGCCAACTTTTCTGAGTCTAATTAGTGCTCACCAGTTTACTAGAATGTCGAATGAAGATCCTTATACACATCTATCAATATTCTAAGAACTGGTAGGAACAATAGAATTTGAATAGTGAGATTTAAAAGCAACTTACCTGTGTTTGTTTCCTCTTTCATTAGCAAGAAAAGTAAAAGAATGGTTATCGTCCCATCCAAACCAAAGTTTAAGCAATTGGACTGACATGAGAAAGTTTTGTCTAGATTCTTTCTACCTTCAAGGTTTATTAAAGCTAAATCTGATATATATACTTTCAAACAGGGACTAAAGAACCATTTTGTGAGGCTTGAAGCAAATTCAAGTCACTTATTAGAAAATGTCTTAACCATGGTTTCGAGGATATAACACAGTTGAATATTTTCTATAATGGATTGAGGTCAGATACTAAGATGATTCTTGATACAACAGCTAGTGGTACTATAATGACGGTTGATGTTGATCAAGCTAGGAGAATTATTGAAGCTTTATCTTCTACTGACTATCAAGCCCAACATGACAGACATCAGGTCCAAAGAAAAGAAATGTTAGATCTGAGTACCATAGATGCTATCCTCGTTCATAATAAAAGTCTTACCCAGCAGATTGAGGCTTTGACCCCATCAATGGCAAAGCTTCCTTAGCAGCTACATCTAGTGCATTCTTCTTCTTTTATGTGGAATCAACAACCACCACTCAGATATGATTTTTGTGGTAGAGATCATCCCAATGGACATTGTGGTTCTCAGGAGGAATTAGTCCATTATATAGGAAATCAGGGCCATTCAGGTAATTAGAATTCTAACTATTCTAACCCTTCATTTCAAGGATGGGGAATAATCAGAATCAAGTTGCAGGATGGAAACAGAATGCAGGCCCGTCCAACAGACCTCCCTATCAGTAAAACTTTCCTTCCTTGTTAGAGAAAACTTCTAAATTGGAAGACATTTTGGAGAAGTTTATGCAGGCCTCGTTGACAAATCAAAAAAAATACTAAGGCATTAATAAAAAATCTAGAAACCTAGGTGGGACAACTTACTCGCCAAATACCAGAGCAGCAAGGGAACCAGTTTTCAACAAACACCCAACCTAACCTATAGGAGATATCCAAGGCCATTACTACCAGAAGTTGTATGACTATAAGGCGTGATGTAGGTGAGAATGAAAAGATAGAGGAGGAGATATTGTGTGAAAAAGAAAATGAGGGTGGAGAGTTAAAAAATAGAAGGGAAGAAGTTGAAAAGAAAGTGTGGTTATAACATCCCAAAATTTATATAAATGATTAATTAAGAGAAATAAATAGTGGATAATTAAATATGAATTGATTAATGTCCCAAAATATTGAAATGATTAAATTGGGATTTTTTGTGATTTTTTATAATTTATGGGGACTTAAATAGTTGAAAATAATACCCGGTTAAAATATGGGTGTCGGACTGTAACATCCCAAATTTTAAAATATGAAATTAATTAAGGAAATAAATATGGAATAATTGAATGCAAACTAGTTAATGTCCCAAAATATTGGAAGTAATTAAATTAAGATTTTCAGGAACTGTTAGTAATTTATTGGAATCGGATAAGCAGAATACTAACCTGGATAAAATATGGGTGTCGGACCAAGTATCTCTGATTGAGATGTTGTTGGTTAGGGATGTAGATAATATTACGGGGAATCCGAATATGTATTCGGAATAATTTTTAGATAAAGTGTTGGGCCCAAATAGGGATCCTATTTATTGAAAAACGGAAAAGTTTTATGAAGGGTTAAAAACTTAAAACAAAACTCCCTTCTCCTCTATCAAATTCATGTTACTATCCTTCTCCAAGAGCAAAACACACTTGTTCTTTTCCCTTCTATTTTCCACACCTCTTCATCATCTTCTTCTTCAAAAAGCTAGAAAAGGTTTTGTATATTTCCCTCTCCATTTTTGGAATCTCCATTGAGCTTGGAGGAGACCATTTTGGTTTGGAGCTCCTCCCTTCCTTCTCTCTATTTTTGTCACCATCTCTCCCTCTTGGCTCCCATTTTTGTTTTTGGAGCAAGGTAAGTTTCTTGCCATTTCCTTGTGTTTTGAACCTATAAATGGTTAGTTATGACTTGGAAGAGTAATTAATGTATATGGGTATTGAATAAGAGCTTTAAATAAGGAAAACCTAAGGTGGGGTGAAAGAAATATGGACATTTATGAGCAATAAATGGGGTGCACAAAAATAGGGTTGAAAGATGATGAATGTTGAAGTGCATTTATGATATGGTTGGGTTTTCACAAAACCCTAACTTATGAAATTAGGGGAAATATGTAAGGTGAATGTGAAAGGCATTAATTGATGATGAGAATGTTATTAATGATGAGGTATAGTCATAAATGGTGATTGGTAATGGTGGTTGGAAACCATAAATGAAAGCCACTAAAATGAGTTGAATATAAGATTGGTATACGTGGTAACCTAACTAATTAGGTTGTTGCCTTGATAATAATAAATGATGATTTAAAGGAAGGAATTCCCAAAGCCTAATTAGGTGAATGAATAAAACCTATAAATAGTTTCTACATGATGAGAATCATGTGTACATATGTATATGTATATTGAAATGGTGTTTGAATGAATGATTAATGTGGTCCTATAATTGATTAGTGTAGGACTTGATAACACTTGTGAGGCGGGAACATCAAACTCAAAAGTCTGTTTCTCTTGAGGTAAGAGAGGAGTGTATTTTCTAAATGCATGAAATTTTGTATGTTGATAATGTATGTATTGATTCCATGTTACATGTTGCTCCTTGAATGGATGTAGTGCTTTATGTGTATGATAAGAAATATAGATTGAATCTTACGATGGTTGATTGTGAGATGATATATATATATATATATATATTTGAATATGTGGGATGAATATTATGATTGAGTATGAGTGTACCCTAGATGAGAGGGTGAGATAATCCCTATGAGGTTTAGGCATGCATGAGCATTGTTGTATACATAGCATGGCATGCATAACATGGTACTTGAAAAATGGTTGCGGTCACTTGAGATTTGTGATATAAAGGGCTTGCAAGTTCCAGTGATTATTGAACCGACACTTGCGATCACCTGGTATTTGAAATGAAAGGCCCTGCGGGACCTTTGAGATTGAATGCCTGTGGTTGCGATCACGAGGCGGGAGTACCCCTTGCGAGGTGGGAAACCATTATGAATTGTTGAAAGTGGTTGCGATCACAAGAAAGCACCTTGCGAGGCTGCTAGAGGGAGTACCCCTTGCGAGGCGGGAAACCAATAAGAATGAATGAATGATTATGGTGGTTGGGATCACCTAATGAAATGAAATCGGATCCGTGCATATGCATCCTAAACACTCGCATGTACATTAGCCATAGAATCATGGCATTGAGTGATACCCCAATGAGGAAGTAATGTGAAGTGTTTGTGGAATCCTATTGATCACTAAATATAATTGTGTTTATTAGTTTGGTGTGACTCAAAGAAATTTTATGGATATGAGTGTTCTATGCATTGGATGATTGTTTGATCTTAGTGTCACTTGAACTCTTTAGGGAGAAGATATTAACTTGCATCCACATGTATATTATCACTAATTGTTGGATTTTTCATCATTGAGAAAATATACTCACTCTCCATGTGGTCCATCTTTTTAGCTCTTATGTTGTAGGGCTTGTCCGTGGAGCTCATGTGTGGAGGAATGGTGTGGAGAAAGTCATTTTGGGTAAAGAATGCCTTGGCCGGCTATTGTTTTGGATTATATGGCTTTTATGTATATTTTTGTAATGTATTTATACATACATGAATATTTTGTATAACCATTAATTGATGTGGATAACTTGTATGGATGATAGATAGATAATGATGATTTTGGAGGTCATGTAGGAAAATGAGACTTTTCGCGTGTATTGCTTATTTTCGTTTGTGACCTTGCCATTGTATGAATGATGAACATGGTGTGAACGATTTGGAATTCGATAAATGAATGAATAGTTATATGAGGGTTTAAATTTGGTGGAGTGCCCAAGATGATAGACTTAGTTAGGACATAATTTATGAATTTGAATTGAGATCACAGAGTATGATTAATTAGAATAGGTTCAAATACTTAAAATGATGTATGATACCATGAGCATCGAAGAATGAATTGATACCTACCTATATTTTGAGTTTCATAGAGTATACATCATGTTAAGCTTGATTGTGAAGTGATTTAATGAATTGGAATGTGATTTATGGAATATGATGCTTGGAACAAGTTCTAAATACTTAATATATTATAGGTAATGCGTTGAACTTGTTTGATTCTGCCTTGAAAGAATTTTCATATGTTAAGTTGTTTAAATTCCCATGTTTTCTATGTTTTTACTGGTATTCTCACTCAAGCGAGATGGATTCTCGCTTAAGCGAGAATCCCCTGTGTTGGTGTATGGCCACTGGCCAATTCTCGCTCAGGCGAGAGTGGGTCTCGCTCAAGCGAGATCGCCCACGCATTAGTTGTTGGCCACTGGAGGAAATTCACTTAGGCGAGTAGGGTCTCGCCCGAGCGAGAATGAGGCATTTAGCTACTGGGCCATTTTCGCTTGAGGGAAAGGCCTTTGAGGTGGCACTCACTCGGCGAGCGAGCGTATGTTGGGTTTTGGATGATTCTCGCCCATGCTAGCTTGCCTCGCCCAAGCGAATCCTGGGGATCTCGATCAAGCGGATTGGGGGCTTGCTCAAGCGAGACGGCCCCTGATGCTCCTTTTCTTCCTCTCGCACAACGTGTTCCATGGCTCGCCCAAGTGCCTCACTCGGTCTCGCTCTAGCGAGTGTGACTCTCGCTTGAGCGAGTGGTGCTCTGATTACCCAATTTGCATTGTTTTAATTAATCCCTTCTTCCTTTGTACCAAATCTTCTACTTGAAATATCCTATGAATGCTTTGAAACACATTATGAAGTCATTAAACCTCATGATGATTAACTACTTTAAATCCAATCATATAGCATTAATTTAAGTAATTATTTCTGCTGTTTTAATTTGAGAATCTCGCATTGATATTTATTAACTTACCTTCTCATATCTTCATATATGAGATAGGTCTTTCTTAGATCTAGGGTGTCAAATTAAGTTTTACCACTTGACGTCTCCGTTAATTAATGATGTTTAAATTGCAAAAATAAAAAATAACAAATTTACCCCCCATTTTCAGGGTGTTTCACGGACCAAGTATCTCCGATTGAGGTACTGTTGCTCAGGGCTATTAAGAATATTATTGGGGATCCGAATCTAACTTTAGAGTAATTTTTAGATAAGGTATTGAGCCCGAACTGAGATCCTGTTTGATTTAAAATGTAGAAGTTTATATGAATGGTCCAATTAAAACATAAAAATCCCTTCTCTCCCTCTCTTATTCACGTTGCAACTCTACTCTCCCTCTTCCCTTTAATTTTAATTACTCCCCTTCGCCCTCAAAAAACCTCTTCATTTCTCTTATTCTCCCACAAAACTCATCAAATTTGTGAGCCTCCTCCCATACCCAATCAATTTGGCTTCTTCTTCTTCACTTTAGGAGGTGCTTGGGGCTTGGAAATTCCCTCTATTTTCTTCTATTTTGATGGTGGTGCTAGGGCTTAGGTTTTCTTGGAGCTTGAGGAAAGTTCCCCTATCCTTTTGGTATTCTAAGCCTTAGGCTATGGTGTTGGGTTATTGGGAGAGTGTTAAATATGTATTGGTGAGTATTGGGAAGCCATTAATGTGTGAAACCCTTAGTGGGTGCATATGGCAAGGGAGATGATGGAAAATTATGGGCATTGATTATGGTTGTTGGGTTTTTAGAGAAACCCTAACCCTAAGATTTGGGGAAGATATGGAATATGTGTAATAAAACATCTATTATGTTAGATAAATTTTAATAATGAGGTGAAGTTGTGTCATAAATGGTGGATGGCCATTAATGAAATTTGATGGTTAATGATGGTTGTTGGAAACCAACACCCATGAATGGGTTTAGCTTAAATGTATAATAATGAATATGAGCACCTAACCCATGGTGGTTATGGTGTGTTAAAAGAAATAAATGAGACTTGAAACTTAAAATGTTACAAACACAAAGTTATTGAATATATAAACCCTTGAGTCTTAGTGGTTGGATAAAAAATTAATTATGTGGTATATTGTATGATGTAGGAAATAACCCCATCGACGAGGCGGGTTCTTCAGACCGCGTTGATTACTACTTCTCTTGAGGTAGGATAGGGTAACTATTCTAAATGCATGATTTTATCCATTGATGATGTGAATGTATAGTATTGTGCTATGATAATGTGGCTTGAGTGGATGATATGATGATTTTATGATTGAAATGCATTTAGAATGATTGATGTTATGTAGCATATGCTTTTGGGATGATGAGTATGTTGTTGTTTTGATTCATGTTAATGAATTTTTATGAATGGCTAGAGACTATGGTTGTATTGATTGATATGTGGGTGAACCTCCCATAATGTGTGAACTAATAAATGTTGATTGCCACTAATTAATAGTGTGTATGAAATCTAATGAATGTTGGTGGTAGTAGAGAATAATGAGTATATAAAACCCACTAAGTGGTCATGGTAAATTGTTGAATGTGGAGTGGCATGATAGGATGCATAGAGTGAGAATGCATTGATTGGCATTTGCATCCATGGCATATCATACGCTATCTATGTGGAATATTAGGGGTTCCACTAGGTGGGCCTAGTGGGAGGGCGGCCCAGTGCACGGGTATAATGTTGTATTTTCCTAGTGACTCTGGGAATCATGAAGCTGTCCATAGTTTGGTGACGAGGCACGCTATGTGGCAGGCCTAGTGGGCGGGTGGCTCTATGATGAGCAAGTTACCTCGGTGTCCGACGAGGCATGACTTTCTCGATGTATGTCCGGGAGGGGCATATAGCACTTTGGCAAGTAAGGCCATCATGTTGATCCGCAAGTCACGGGCTGACTAGTGCTACACATGGCCGAGATTTGTTTGGTACCAGTAAAATATGTTGTTAAGCATGCATGAATTGAGGTATATGTGTATACATTTTTCTACTGCAGTAGGGGCATGGTAGCACACCTATGTTTGACCCACATTTTGTATGTTGTTGTTTTCCCACAGCCGGATCCGTATTTGATAATAATTCATTTGTGCATACGCATTAGCTAAAAGAGCATTTGCATATAGCCGGAGATATGCCTAGTTGATAGCCTATGGTGGTGATGAATGATTAAGAAATAAAGAGGAAAGAAATGTGGTACTAACATTATGTGTATAATGATGTTATTGAGAATGCCAATGATTTGGATATGTGTTGTGGATGTATTGCTTCAAGTATGTAATATGTTGAAATAAAGTGATATAGTATGTGAATGAAACTTGTGATGTTTCTGGGGAAATGTATCATTTGTAGGCATGTATAAGTATCATCATAATGTATGACTTTGATACATTTTTATTATGTTACTCACCTCCTAGTTGCCATTTTTAAGTTTGATGTAGGTATGATATAATTCCTACTCTTTTCGAGGTTGAGTAATGATGAAAGTAAATATGGAAGGAAAGTGGGTGAGCCTTGGCCAGTATATTGTCATTTTGTAGAGTATATGATGTATATATGCTTAATTTTGTAATTTAATGTGATGGATGATGATTTTGGAGGTCATGTAGGAAAATTAGACCCTTGTATGTATGGCTAATTTTCATTAATGACCTTGACATTGTATGGATGACACACATGATGTGGAATGTTGTTAAAATTGATGAATGAATGAAATATTTCTTAAGATTTTATGTTTATAGAGTATATAAGGTGATAAGCTTAACAATGATATGATTCATGAGTTGGAATGGAAATTATTGAGTATGAATACTTGAAACAAGTTTGAAATACTTAATATGATGTATGTGATATGTTAATTTTGATCAATTTTGTTTAGGATGAGTTTTTGGATGTTAGGTTATGAGATTTTTCATGTTTCTACGCATGATCTGATAATCTCGCTCAAGTGAGATGGATCCTCGCTCAAGCGAGAATCCCCTGTATCAGTAGTATGGCCTCTGGCCTAATCTCGCTCAAGCAAGAGTGGTTCTCGCTCAGGCGAGACGACTCTGCACTTGGTGTGTGCATTCTGGACGTTCCTCGCTCGAGCAGGCTTGCCTTCACTCAAGCGAGCGTTGTGTGGTTTGTTTCTGGATGGATTTCACTTAGGCGGGCCTGGCCTCGCTCGAGCGAAATATGGGCAGTGAGGTTCTGTCCCTTTTTCGCTCAAGCGAGCGAGAGTAGTGGTGGTTCTAGAGGATTTTCACTCATGCTCGTTGGCCTCGCTTAAGCGACCCATGTGGGTCTCGCTCAAGCGAGTCAGGGCCTCGCTCAAGCGAGATATCCTTATTCCACTTTCTTCATTTTTTTTCTTTTATTCAATTTCCTTACATGTTTTGGGTCCCATGACCTCTAGAAACATTATTACTATTATGAAATTATATTATCACTGTTTAAATGAATTAATGGTGCATCTTTCAATCTCTTTTCATATAGATTATTGTAATCCTCAATTTTAATTATATCTTCCGCTTTTCCCTTGTGATGACCTTGAGTTCGATTGTCCAAGGAGCACTCTGGTACCTCCTCATATCTTCATATATGAGATAGGTTATTTAATGATCCGGGGTAATTACTCAACATTTTATATATCGCGTTTCTTCTACTTATAATTATTTTTAAATTGTGAAAAATTTACCCCCATTTTCGGGGTGTTACAACCTAGTATTAGAGCATTTGTTAATGCTCATTGCTTGTTATATGTGAATGAAATACCAAAGTAGAGTGACTCTCTTATTGAATTGAGATTGTTTGACATTGAAATGTTGTTGATTGTCATTGAATCATTGATATGCCTCATGAAAGTACTGGTTGCTTAATGTTATGATGTTGTTGCTATAGATGAGCATTGTTGGAGCATAAATTTCCCCTTAATTCATATCATGAATGGTAATAGGTTTATGATTATTTTTATGCCTAACCAGGCATGTCCTTTCCCATATTTACCTTGTATTAATGATAATTGATGATGATTGGTATATATTGAGGAAAGAAACACAAGGTTTCTAAATATGTTTGTGTTATGATGTAGATTGATTGATGGTGAATAGGCCTAATGTTGAAGCAGCTGCTATGGCTGAAGTTTTCAATCGGTTTGTCGATATCCTTGAACAGAAACAACAACCCGTTGGTCAACCAAATCATGGTCTTGGCCGATTCCTCAAGCGAAAGCCTTCCGAATTTCATGGGGGTTATAAACCAGAGACGCTTATGTTTGGATCCGTGACTTGGAGCGGATATTTGCTAGCATGGAGTGTACCGAAGCTCAAAAAGTTGAGTACGTGGTATTTATGGTGTGAGATGAAGCTGGATCTTGGTTGATTCTTACTCGTGGGCGTATGATGGTGGCCCACACTTCTTTGAATTGGGAGAACTTTAAGGTGGAGTTCCTTAGGAAATACTTTCTTAAGAGTTACAAGAACAAAAAAGAGCTAGAGTTCATAGAGCTCAAACAAGGAAGCATGTTGGTGGAAGAATATGCCTCAAAATTCGAAGAGTTATGTGCGTTTTACCCTCCTTTCCAACATGAAGGTATCGAAGCTTCGAAATGTGTTAAGTTTGAGAATGGGTTGCGTCAGGAGATCAAGAAGGCTATATGTCATCAAGAGATTAGGAGTTTTCCTACTCTTGTGAACAAATGTCGAATCTTTGAAGAGAATGATGTGGCTCCTAAGAATTATTCGGGACATGACTACAAGTTGAAGGGTCAATCCCCTAACTTTAAGAAGAAAGGCAACTTTAAGAATAACAGACACTCTGTGCGTGTGTTGTAGGAGAAACTTCTAATCTTCTTTGGAGGGGTGGATCTAGGAACTTTCACTTCTTCAATCTTTAAGCAAAGTGGAGATGTGTTCTTCTTCAATGTGAAACCAAAACCCAAAAGGTCAAGTAAGGCTAAGGTTGGACGAAAATGAAAAGGAAAAGAAAGAAGAAATAAAAGGAGAAAAGGTGGAAATGATGAGGAATAATCAATGAGATAAAGTAAGGTGATGGAGGCCACTTCCAAAGGGTGGAAGATAACTCCACTCACCACCAAAGGGAGGGAGAGACCCCTTGGATAAGAGCTTGCAAGAGTCTCTCTAATCCTAGAGAGAAGAAGGAGAATTTCTCTCTACAAATTTACACTCAAAGTGTCAAAATCTCAAAATGAATTAATGTGTAGCTTTTTACAAAAGGAGAGACCCTTATATAGGCCAAGGGGATTTTGGCCAAGGGATGAGATAATAGGCTTGGTTCAAGGATCCAAGGCCCAAAAGAGGAAAGGGAAAGGAAGATGGCCTATACATGGCCCAAAATGAAGTACATGGCCCTAAAGTGGCCCAATTGACATTGTAAGGCCCAATTAAAACCTATAAGCCTAGAGAATCTAATTAGGAGGTATATTACAAGAGAAGTGTGAGTAGATCCTCAAGGTGTCCTCATTGAGCTTGGGCCCACTAAGCAAAGAGAGGTAGGGAACTAATGCTTTGTGGATGCTTTCTTTGACTTTCTTTAACTTTGCCCTTGTGAGGGGACTCTTGTAAGCTTCAAGTCCTTTATCTAGGGTAGTGTGAGGGTCCTCGCTTGGTGTGTCCTCATTATACTCCCCCTCTTTGAAAGGATTTGTCCTCAAATCTAAGGCATCATCCTTCATCTAAGTCAAAAGGAGATAAATCAGAGATATTGAAAGAAGCACTCACACCATATTCTCTTGGAAAATCAAGGACATAAGCAATATTATTCATTTTCTTGATTATTTGAAAGGGGCCATCACCTCTAGGGTCGACTTTGGATTTTCTCAAGGTTGGAAATATTTCCTTTCTAAGATGTAGCCAAACTCAATCTCCAACCTCAAAGGTGACTTCCTTTCTTTTCTTGTTGGCACAACAAGCATAATGTTCATTTTTAGTTTGTAATTGGTTCTTAACCTTCTCATAAAAGTCTTTAATAAATTTGGGCTTTGCCTCTCCATCCATATGAAGGATGGAGTCAGAAACCTCAATAGGCAAAAGGTCCAAAGGAGTGAGAGGATTAAAACCATACATAACCTCAAATGGACTATGCTTGGTTGTTGAGTGTTGTACCCTATTATATGCAAATTCAATGTGGGGTAAACATTCATCCCAAGATTTAACAATTTTATTCACTAAGACCCTAAGAAGTTGAGAAAGGGTCCTGTTTACTACCTCTGTTTGGCCATCCGTTTGAGGATGACATGTGGTGGAAAAGAGAAGTTTTGTTCCTAGCCTTGACCAAAGAGTTTTCTAAAAATGGCTTAGGAATTTGGTGTCCCTATCAGAAATTATGGTTTTAGGAACACCATGAAGTCTTACAATCTCTTTAAAGAAGAGTTTAACAATATGACTAGCATCATCTACCTTATGACAAGGGATGAAGTGAGCCATCTTACTAAACCTATCCACTACCACAAAGATAGAATCCATTCCCCTTTGAGTCTTAGGTAAGCCTAACACAAAGTCCATAGATATATCAATCCAAGGTGCACTAGGTGTTGGCAAGGGAGTATATAAACCAGTAGGTGAAATTTTGGATTTAGCCTTCTACACACAATACACCTAGCACAATATTTTTGAACATCTTTTTTCATCTTAGGCCAATAAAAGTGTTCATGCAATAACGATAAGGTTTGATCTCTTACAAAGTGGCCCATCAAGCCTCCCTCATGGCTTTCTCTAAGTAAAAGATCTCTTAAAGAGCTCCTAGGAATGCAAAGTCTATTGGCTTTAAAGAGGTAGCCATCTAAAATGCAAAAGCCTTTATGAGATGAAGATGTGAAAGATGAGTTGAAAATGTTTGAAAAATCAATATCTCATCAAGTCCAATAACTTTGGCTCCAAGAGAGGTAAGTAAAGAATACCTTCTTGATAAAGCATCAGCCACAATATAAGATTTTCCATTTTTGTACATGATGACATATGGAAATTGTTCCAAGTACTCAACCCACTTAGCATGTCTTTTATTTAACTTATGCTGCCCCTTAATGAATTTTAGTGATTGGTGATCACTATGTATAACAAACTCTTTTGGGATCAAGTAATGTTCCCAAGTTTGTAGGTCTTTAATTAATGCATAAAATTCTTTGTCATATATGGGATAGTTGAGAGTAGCCCCATTGAGCTTTTCAATAAAGAAAGCAATGGGGTGACCTTGTAATAGAACGGCTCCTATTCCTACATTTAAAGCATCACACTCAAGCTCAAAGGTTTTTGAAAAATTTGGCAGTGCTAAAATTGGAGCATGAGTGAGCTTCTCCTTGAGACCTAGAAAGGCTTTCTCTTGCCTTAGCCCCCATATAAAAGGAACATTCTTTTTCACCAATTCATTTAGGGGGGAGGCTAAGGTAGAGAAATCTCTCACAAATCTCCTATAAAAACTTGCTAGACCATGGAAACTTCTAACCTCATTCACATTTTTAGGTGTTGGCCAATGTTGGATTGCCTTCACTTTAGAGTGATCAACTTCAACAACTTTGGAACTAACTACGAATCCAAGGAATATAATGCTATCCATGCCAAAAGAACATTTTTCAAAATTTGCATAGAGGTTGTTTGTTCTTAAGGCAAGCATAACTTGTTTAAGATGGTTTAGATGAGAGGTTATGGTCTTGGAGTATACCAAAATATCATCAAAGTAGACCACAACAAAATGCCCAATGAATTCCCTCAAAACATGATTTATTAACCTCATGAATGTTCTTGGTGCATTAGTCAAGCCAAAGGGCATAACTAACCACTCATATAATCCAAGTTTGGTTTTAAAAGCGGCTTTCCATTCATCTCCTTCTTTGATTCTTATTTGGTGATAGCCACTTTTAAGATCAATCTTAGAAAATATAGTAGAACCATTAAGTTCATCAAGCATATCACCTAGTCTAGGTATTGGATGCCTATACTTGATGGTTATGTTGTTTATGGCTCTACAGTCGGTACACATTCTCCATGAACCATCTTTCTTAGGAACTAGTAAAACAAGTAAGACACACGGGCTTAGGCTCTCTCTAATCCATCCCTTAGATAATAATTCGTTCACTTTTTTTTCAATCTCAAGGCTTTCCTTAGGGTTATATCTATATGCAGGCCTATTAGGTAAGCTAGCACCGGGAATTAAATTTATTTGATGTTTAATGCCCCTAATAGAAGGTAAGCCTTTTGGGATATCCTTGGGAAAGAGGTCTTTAAATTCATTTAGGAAGTTTTGAATCCCTTTGGGCAAAGGAGGAGAAGTGCCCACAGAGCACAAAGAAATGCTAGGGATATCTTTAGCATACATGATCAAGCATTATTTTTGTGAAAACATAGCATGTTTCACATCATGTTTGTTGGCCAAATAGTTGGCTCTAGAGTCATCATAAATGATAACTCCTTTTCCTTTATCCTGTTTTTTGTTTTTCTTATGTTTTTCTACATGGTTAGAGGAAGAAGATCCTAGCTCTCTATCTTTTTTAAGCTTCATTTATAGTTGATCTTTGGCTACTTGTTGTGGAGTTAGGGGGTGTAAAACTATCTTCTTACCATCTAGTTTGAATGTGAGGGTCTTAGTGAACCCCTCATGGATGACCTTCCTAGAAGTATATGAGTTGCCTCCATAGGTACTACATCACAATTTACTTTATCATTATATGTTCCTATGGTGAAGTTGATTAAGACTTGCTTATTAACTAACATTTCTCCCTTTTCATTTAGCCATTGCAACTTATAAGGTCTAGGGTGATATATTAGTTCTAAACCCATCTTATTTACTAATCTTTGGCTCACAACATTTGCACAACTCCCACTATCCACAATGAGAGAACATAGTTTGTCATTTATGTAACATCTTATATAAAAGATGTTCTCTCTTTGTGTAGTATCATCTAGCTTAACATCACTACCAAGCAATCTTCTAATCATGTAAAGCTCACTATCATCCCCTAAGATATGCTCACTGTCATAGGAATCACTACTTGAGTCATCACTTGAAGAGTGAGAATCAGAATTAAACTTTGATTAACTTGAGTAGGTTCCATTAGTTTTTAAAACCATTGTTCTTTTTGTTGGACAGTCGGAAGCAATATGACTTCTACTAAGGCAATTATTAGAAAACACACAACAATCCTAAAATACTAGTACTAGGTTTCTTTCCTAAGGGGAAACAAGAACCTAAGTTGTCTTGTACTAGGTTATATCCTAGGATGTAGTACTATGATTAGTTATGCAAGACCTAGATTGTCTTTACCTATGTTCCTTATGAAAATCCTAGGTGTAACTAATCAAGTAACTAACCCTAAACAAGGCTAACTAATTTGGCCATAAGGTAGTTATCTAGCCAATTTAGTTCAACTAACTAACTAACACCTAACAAACCCTAACTAGCAACTAATTTTAGTTATGATATTAGTTATGCCAACTAGGAATTCGGTTAGGATTAGTTATGACGACTAGGATTAGTTCCAACTCCTAACTAATTAACCAACTTAGTTAAGACAAGTAACTAACTAACCAATTTTAGTTAAGACCAACAACTAATTAACTACTTCTAGTTTTAACCAACTAACTAATTAACAAACACTCCAATAGTCCAAAGTCCAATGAGTGTCCAAAATATAAGACAAAATCCTACTACAATTCTCTAAGAATTCAAAAATTTTCCTAAGCTTCTAATTAGTACAAGGCTTTTGCTTCCTTTACAATGGTCTTCAAGGCCTTCACTTGGAATGTAGAAGCTCAATCACACCTACAAACAACACAAACAACAAGACTCCACATGAAATCGGTTAGGATAATAGAAGCAAAATTCAAAGCCTCTCAAGTGTATCTCTCAAGTGTATCTCTCAAGTGTATCCCTTCTCTTAGGAATTAAGAGACTCAAGCAATTTCCACACCAATCTCAAGTGTCTTAATATGCCACTCTTCCTTGGTATTGAGTAAAGATATCTTGGATTTTTGAAAGGGAGAAAACTCAAATGACAAAACTTAATAGAGAATAAAGACAAACTAAAAATGGTAAATTTGAAGAAGCTACTCAAATGGATTCTTTTTGGATTTTTGATTATGACAAGACCAAAACAAGAAAAAGTTCAAATGAAAGAAAGCACATACATGAATTTTAAAAATTAAAGGATGACAAAACAAGACACACAAATAACTAAAATGCAAGAACAAAGGTTAAAGCACACCTAAACCTAGAGACTCTATAATTGCACTACTAAGCAAGTAAGTCCAATTGACAACTTTTGTAATTGTATCAACTAGCACAACACTTTTAATAGCTTTGTAATTTCGTAACAAGACTCATGCTTTTGGCATTTCACTTTTCAAGACTTTGCTAAAGAAGGTCTATTTCAAATCTTTTCTTTTTGGTACCCTTTCTTACTTTTGGGATGTAGGGTTTTCTTTTTCTTTTTCTTTTGGCTTTTGTCTTTCTCTCTCTTTCTATTTCCTTTTACAATTTGTAATTCTAACCCCAATTTTATATCACAAAACTGAATACACTAGCTAGTCTTCTACTAAATTCAATTGTTACTCTATTGCTTAGGGAAAGTGAAACCGTCTTCCACTAAAAGATGGTGGAAGGTGTATGATTCTTTTTAACAAGTTTTTCTTTTATCCAAATCGAATTACAACAAAACCTAATGTGCTTGAAATTGAAGATTAAACCTAGAAAAGACTAAGAATAGATTTCTAAGAACCTAAAAGTGAGCTAACTTTGGAGAGCCTTAAAGTGAGGCCTCCAAATACACAAGGATTGGAACCTTTTTGAGAGTTAATCAAAGATGCTTGAATTAACTCTACCCACAAAGTTTTGCACTCTAACTATTGAATCAATACAAAAATTTCTAGAACACTAGAAAAAGGCTCCAAATGGTACAAACACACACTTATTTGGCTCTAGCTTTCAACAAACCAATAACAAGAATTCTAGTGACACAAAAACGAAACAAACAAGGTGCTAAACTCAGAATTTTAAACACACATTAAAGCATATGACATCACAAAATTAGACTCTACAAATTCAAGATGCAAAAATTGAAGGAAAATGACTTAACATTCAAAAAACTTCACAATTTTTATGCTTTTTCTAATATAACATGGCATCTAACAACAATTAACCATGAAAATGAAAACACAACCATCCAAGAACAAGACTGAATTCAAAATTGAAAAGAGGAAGGCGAAGTAGGAAAGAATGTCCAAGCTCAATTGATACCAAATGATGTAGAAGAAGCTTCTAATCTCCTTTGGAGGGGTAGATCTAGGAACTTTCCCTTCTTCAATCTTCAAGCAAAGTGGAGATGTCTTCTTCTTCAATGTGAAACTGAAACCCAAAAGGCCAAGTAAGGCTAAGTTGGACAAAAATGAAAAGGAAAAGAAAGAAGAAATGAAAGGAGAAAAGGTGGAAATGATGAGGAATGATCAAGGAGATAAAGTAAGGTGATAGAGGCCACTCCCAAAGGGTGGAAGATAACTCCACTTGCCACCAAAGGGAGGGAGAGACCCCTTGGGTAAGAGCTTACAAGAGTCTCTCTAGTCCTAGAGAGAAGGAGGAGAATCTCTCTCTACAAATTTGCACTCATAAAGTGTTAAAATCTTAAAATGAATTAATGTGTAGCTTTTTACAAAAGGAGAGATCCTTATATAGGCCAAGGGGATTTTGGCCAAGGGATGAGATAATGGGCTTGGTTCAAGGATCCAAGGCCCAAAAGAGAAAAGGGAAAGGAAGATGGCCTATACATGGCCCAAAATGAAGTACATGGCCCTAAAGTGGCCCAATTGACCTTGCAAGGCCCAATTAAAACCTATAAGCCTAGAGAATCTAATTAGGAAGTATATTACAAGAGAATTGTGAGTAGATCCTCAAGGTGTCCTCATTGGGCTTGGGTCCACTAAGCAAAGAGAGGTAGGAGACTAATGCTTTGTGGATGTTTTCTTTGACTTTCTTTGACTTTGCCCTTGTGAGGGGACCCTTGTAAGCTTCAAGTCCTTTATCTAGGGTAGTGCAAGGGTCCTCCCTTGGTGTGTCCTCATTAGCATGGTTCCTCTTCACTTAGAGATGGACGCGGTGGTGGAAGACATGGTGCCAATGGTGGCCAAGGTAATGGCCAAGGTCTTCATTGTTTCCGGTGTGGCGGAAATCACTTGGCTTGTGAATGTAATCATAAGGAGACGGTGGTATGTTATATATGCAACCAATCAGGACACATCCATCTTGAATGTCCCTTGAATACCACGGATGTAGTGGCGCATAATGATGGAAACCGTGGAGGCTATGGCGCTTTTAGAGGTCATGGTCGTGGAAACAACAATGGCGGCCACAATGGTGGTCGTAATGGTAAGGGCAATTGTAACACCCTAATTCTAATTAAATAAATAAAACCAGCAGGGAAATTTTTCCGAATTGTCGAGTTAGCAAGGCCTGTAAAATCCGCCCCAAATCGAATAACCCGATACAGCAAGAAGGAGGAGGGAGCGGAAAGCAAGGGGAGTTAAGGGCCAAACAAAAGCCCTCCAGCGGAGCCCAGCAACGCTCGAGCGAGCCCAAAGGAATAACGTACACTTGCTCGGTATCAAGACAATCATTCACTCGGTAAAGGCCTAATTCACTCGGATTTCATTCCTAAGTCTACTCGGATTTCATTCCTAAATCCGCTCGGTAAAGGGACTCTCTCCTCTCGACCCCAAACTCGCACCCCCATAACTTAGTTCTCTATTTGTCCATCATGCCACACAACAGTTCACTCGGGAAACGTAGGCTATTCCATTCAGAAACCAGGGGTATCTTCACTCGGACAGCTCCTCAATTATCTACCCCTCGGTATTTCACTCATCTCTCGCTCGGCAAGTATAGTCCTTCCTACCCTAGTGCTCGCACTGACTTAACCTCCCTTCAAGGGCTCCATAGTCTTCTACCATTTCTCTATACGGTTTACACTCGGAATCAGGTGGATTGCTCTCTAGTCGGAAAATACTCTCTCGGCTAGTCCTTAATCGAAAGCATGATTAGGCTATTCTACTATGAATCGTAACAGTTTATCAACTGGGAATCTACTGCGTCAATCCCCATTCGGAGTGGTATACCCTCATCCCCTCGGAACACCTAAAGCTTTCCCCACTCGGCAACAGGATCACGAATTCACTCTCTAGATCATATCTTGACTCCCTTCATACTAAGTCTTTCCATTCCTACATACTCGAATGAACATGAACATATATACCAATCAAACATCACGCACAGGATGGTATAACATGCAGCACAACATAAACATAACCATATATATATAAGAGTGTATATCAATATTTACAAACATATTTCCATGTTTCCCAGCCCCAAGGGATTCTGTTCTATTCTAAAGGATTAACATCAGACACGAGCCGGCCAAGGCATACTCAAAACATTATACACAGTATCTACATATATATATGGTTCCTTGGTGCACAGCTAATCCGCTCGGTAAGTAGCTCCACTTTACTCGTAGTTCTGAGGAACGTTCATTGAAAATATTACCACAGCAGGGGTGAGCTTTTACATTTAAAATGATAGTTAATGACTTGGGAACCCGTACGCTCCCTACCACACCACATCACATTTCAAGCAATCATAACGTTAACTGTCCTCTAGTTTATCTACTCGTAACAGTGCCATGCAATCAGAATTCATTCATGCAACATTCCATTATACAAATTATATCATTTTCGACTTACACTATACACATGCAACACAATAAATTCATCATAGCACAAGAGTATACATATACATTCAGTACACACCAGTCTACTACAGTCGGATCCGACCCCCACTCAATTAATTTTACGTTACAACAGAGGCTCCAAGCCTTTTTCCTCTAGCTCCAAGCTGGTTCGGCCGTTTTATTGGTACCAAACCGTTTGCCCTCACATGTAACACAATCGCTCCAAGCGACCACGACAGTGTTACGGGCAGCCCCGAGTCCAACCCGGTGGCTTGCTTGAGTCCAACTCAAGACTTTAAGCGTCCAACGCTAGTGCACTCGGCACTGCCTCAAGTCCAACTCAAGGTCTTTTAATTATATTCTTTTGTGTGTGTCTGCCAATACAATATTACTTCTCCTTTCATTTATCATAACCACACTCTGCATGCAATTCAGTCGTCATCTTATAACGACACAGACTCATTTTCAACACTCGCATGCAAGGCAACATAGGATAGCAATCAGGATCTACTCATTATTCCATAAATAGAGCACTCAGAAGTCACACAATATATCTCCACTTCACGCATGTACATGTAAATATTTAACTAGACTCAGTATGGCAGTTTGAGAGTATGTACTGCATTCACACACGGTCTCATAACACGCGCATGCATCCACATCCAACGGTGTATCTCATAAGCACATATATCGATTATAAGCTATCTACCAACGGATTCAGTCATAGCATGCCTCGGTATACAAAGTTATCTATCAAATATACATTTCATCAGAAATACCCTTAAGCACATATGCATGCATAAGAAACCACTCGGAACCCATTCACAAGCTATGCATTTGAAATGCAAGCGCCCCCTACCTACTGAAGAAAGTTCGAAGGGTTCCTCTGTTTTCCTGACGCTGGTCTGATTGCCTCACCCAGGCTCACACTCGTTCTGGCTTCCTTGGTTGAAGTTGCACTGTGAAACAGGGGCTATTCGTCTTTTGGCCGAACGAACTCCAAGTCTTTTACAGTATTGTCGTCACACGTTCTCAGGAACAGAACAGTAAACAGGGGGGAAGACGAAGAACAAAAGGGAAAAGAGAGTGTACGAGGAGAGAAAGAAGAGAAGAGAAGAAGTCTAACAAAGATGCATAACTCCAATGATCAAAGACACATATATAAGCATATGCGTGCACGAGGAAGGGAAGGAGAGTGGGATGGGAAAACGTGAATTGCAGTCCCACTCACGTGACTCCCAATCGGAAGCAGCCACCTTTTACCAACTAAGCTTAATTAATTTGCCACTATTTCATAGATTAAGTTAACAGTCAATTTTTCCTGGTTTGAAATCAAAGTCTTAATGGTTATTTTCATTCGGTATTCAGCTTCAAAACTGGGATGTTACAACAATGGAAATGGTGGCAATAGTCATGGTAATGGGAACAGCCGAGGTAATGATAATGGTGGCTAGAATGGTTACAATCATGGTGCTAACCAACAAACTGCTGGAAGAGTCTTTGCCATGACCGGTGAAAAAGCTGCACAGGCCGAGAATCTTGTCCAAAGTAAGTGCCAAATACATGGTAATTGTGTTGATGTATTGTTTGATTCGGGTACGACGCACTCCTTAATTTCGGAAGATTATGTGAGATGATTAAAATTGCCAATAAGTATAAAGAGAGGTTCTATCATTGTGTCTACACCAACCGATACTTGTTTACGGGTAGTCACTCAATGTAGTGATGTTAAGATGATTCTTAAAGGTAGGAGATTCGTCATATCTCTTATTTGCTTGCCTATGAAGGGCTTAGAAATTATCTTGGGAATGGATTGGTTATCTGCCAACAAGGTCTTGGTGGATTGTCAGAATCGGAGCATCGTCCTTCCTTCTCCAAATACTGAGCGCTTTGATGTGCAAGGTATATCTCAAATTCTTGTTATGCTATGCATGGTGGATGGAGAAAATACTATTTAATCCCTTGATATTCCCATTGTGTCTGAATTTCCAGATGTATTTCCTGATGAGGTACCTGGTTTACCTCTTCCACGAGAGGTGGAGTTTTCAATTGATCTTGTTCCGGGAGCGGAACCTATTTCTCGAGCACCATATCGGAGGTCTCCTATAGAATTAACCAAGTTGAAAAGGCAAGTTAAAGAATTGTTAGAACGGGAATTTATTCACCCAAGTGTGTCTCATTGGGGTGCACCTGTTTTATTGGTGAAAAAGAAGGATGAGAGCATGATGTTATGTATGGATTATTGACAACTTAACAAGTTGACCATCAAAAATCGATATCCCTTACCTTGCATTGATGATCTTTTGGACCAATTAAAGGATGCTGTTGTATTCTTAAAAATTGATTTACGTTCCGGATATCACCAAATCCGGGTGAAGACCAAAGATATTCCTAAAACTGCTTTTCAAACGCGATATGGCCACTATGAATATGTGGTGATGTCATTTGGTGTGACAAATGCACCTGCAATTTTCATGGATTACATGAATTACATCTTCCATGAATATCTTGACAAGTTTGTGGTGGTGTTTATCGATGACATCCTTTTCTATTCCAAGAGCCATGAAGAACATCTTCGTCTTGTGTTGAGTGTTCTTCGTGAGAAAGAGCTGTATGCGAAGCTTTCCAAGTGTGAATTTTGGTTGTCGGAGTTTAATTTCTTGGACATGTTATCTCCAAAGATGGTGTTGTTGTTGATCCATTTAAGATTGAAGCCGTGCTGGCTTGGGAAAGACCGATGTCTATGACTGAAATAAGGAGTTTTCTTGGTCTTGCAGGTTATTACTAGAGATTTATTAAAGGTTTCTCCCGATTAGCTTTACCATTGACGAAGCTAACGCGTAAGAATCAGCCGTTTGTATAGAATCTCGACTGCGAGAGGAGTTTCTAAGAGTTAAAAGTTAGACTCACTTCTACTCTTGTATTGGCGTTGCCCAATTTATTGGATGACTTTGTGGTGTATTGTGATGCTTCCAAGCTTGGTCTTGGTTATGTATTGATGCAAAATGAACGTATAATAGCCTATGCACCAAGATAGTTGCGACCGTATGAGGTTAACTACCCTACACATGATCTTGAATTAGCGGCAGTTATTTTTGCATTGAACTTACGACGACACTACTTGTATGGTGCAAAGTTTGTGGTCTTTAGTGATCACAAGAGTCTCAAATATCTATTTGACCAGAAGGAGCTTAATATGCACCAACGAAGATGGATGGAATTTTTGAAAGATTATGAGTTTGATTTAAGATACCATCCCGGGATGGAAAATATGGTTGCTGATGCCTTGAGTCAGAAATCCTTGCATGTTTCTGCTATGATGGTGAAAAAAATAAAGCTAATTGAGCAATTTAGAAACTTGAACGTAGGTGTAGAAATATATACCTTGAAGAATATGTCCCTTGACGTGTTGACGGTAGCAAATATGTTTCTTGAAACTGTGAAATTGCAATAACCGAAGGATGAGTTTTGATTGAGATGAAGGAAGCTCAAGCTGATAGAAAAAATTCATTTTTGACGGAGGGTCATGATGGCATTTGGCGTGTGAAGGGCCGAATTTATGTCTCATCTGGTGGTGATTTGAGAAGATTGGTACTTGAAAAAGCTCACAAGAGTGTGTTAAGCATACACCTTGGTTTAACAAAAATGTATCAGGATTTGAAGAAGAATATCTGGTGGCCAGTATGAAGCGGGATGTGGCTAATTATGTAGCCACTTGCATTATTTGTCAAAAGGTTAAGGTTGAGCATCAGAAGCCATCTGGCTATTTGAGACCTCTTAATATCCCTATTTAGAAATGGGACGACATTGCTATGGACTTTGTCTCTGGATTACCCAGGACACGTACTGGAAATGATGCTATATGGGTAATCGTGGATCAATTGACAAAGTGTGCTCACTTCTTACCCATGAACATGAAGAGTCCTTTGGAGAAGTTGGCACAATTGTACATTAGATAGATTGTAAGGCTACATGGTGTACCTTTGAGTATTGTGTCGGATCGCGACCCGCGGTTCACTTCCTGATTTTAGGGAAGCTTGCATGAAGCAATGGGTTCCAAGTTGAAGCTTAGTTCGGCGTATCATCCACAAACAGACGGACAATCCGAGCAAACAATTCAAAGCCTTAAAGATTTATTGCGGGCTTGTGTATTAGAGCATGGTGGTTGTTGGGAAAGATTTCTACCACTAATTGAATTTACATACAACAATAGTTATTATAGTTCTATTGGTATGGCTCCCTATGAAGCGTTATATGGTCGGTAACGTAGAACTCCGTTGTGTTGGCTTGAAACTAGTAAGAATTTAGCTTTGGGGCTAGAATTGATTGTCGAGACAAATGAACAGATTAAGATGATACAAGAAAAGATAAAAATTTCCCAAGATTTTCAGAAGAGTTATTATGATAAGAGGAAGAAGCCACTTGAGTTTCAAGTTGCCGCACATGTGTTTTTGAGAGTATAAAGAGATAAGGGTATTGGTAGAGCCTTGAAGAGCAAGAAATTAAGTCCTAAGTTTATTGGACCTTATGAGATTCTTGAATGAATTGGTGATGTGGCTTATCGGATTGCACTTCCTTCGTATCTTGCGAATCTGCACAATGTGTTTCATGTGTCACAGTTGAGGAAGTATATTCCTTATCCCTCGCATGTAATCCCAATTGATGATGTTGATGTGCGAGATGACTTGACTATCCCTCATGTTTCCGTTTGTATTGTTAAATACTCCGTGAAGAAGCTACGGAACAAATTAGTACCTTTGGTAAAAGTTGCATGGGAGCATGGAAATATAGAGACGTTCACATGGGAATGTGAAGACGATATAAGAGCACGATACCTTGATGCGTTCGAATCTGGTATGTTAAATTTTGAGGACGAAATTTCTTTTTAGGTGGGTGGATGCTATCATCCTAAAATTTATATAAATGATTAATTAAGAGAAATAAATAGTGAATAATTAAATATGAATTGATTAATGTCCTAAAATATTGAAATGATTAAATTGGGAATTTTTGTGATTTTTCATAATTGATGGGGACTTAAATAGTTAAAATAATACCCGGTTAAAATATGGGTGTCGAACTAAGTATCTCCGATTAAGGTACTATTGGTCAGGGCTATTAAGAATATTATTGAGTATCCGAATCTAACTTCGGAATAATTTTTAGATAAAGTAATAAGCCCGAATTGAGATCTTGTTTGATTTAAAACGTAGAAGTTTATGTGAAGGGTCTAATCAAAACACAAAAATCCTTTCTTTCCCTCTCTTATTCACGTTGCAACTCTACTCTCCCTTTTCCCTTTAATTTTCGTCACTCCCCTTCCCCCTTACATAAACCTCTTCATTTCTCTTATTCTCCCACAAAACTCATTAAATTTGTACGCCTCCTCCCATACCCAATCAATTTGGCTTCTTCTTCTTCACTTTGGGAGGTGTTTGGGGCTTGGAAATTCTTTCCATTTTCTTCTATTTTTGTGGTGGTGCTAGGGCTTAGGTTTTCTTGGAGATTGAGGTAAGTTCCTCCATCCTTTTGGTATTCTAAGCCTTAGGCTATGGTGTTGGATTGTTAGGAGAGTGTTAAATATGTATTGGTGAGTATTGGGAAGCCATTAATGTATGAAACCCTTACGTGGGGTGACATTGATGAGAGTTATAAATGGGTATTTATGAGTGGGTGCATATGGCAAAGGAGATGATGGAAAATGATGGGCATTGATTATGGTTGTTGGTTTTTAGAGAAACCCTAACCCTAAGATTTGGGGAAGATTTGGAATATGTGTAATGAAACATCTATTATGTTAGATAAATGTTATTAATGAGGTGAAGTGGTGTCATAAATGATGGATGGCCATTAATGAAATTTGATGGTTAATGATGGTTGTTGGAAACTATTAATAGGAACATCCATGAATGGGTTTAGCTTCAATGTATAATAATGAATGTGAGCACCTAACCCATGCTGGTTATGGTGGGTTAAATGAAATAAAAGTTATTGAATATATAAACCCTTGAGTCTTAGTGGTTGGATAAAAAATTAATTATGTGGTATATTGTATGATGTAGGAAATAACCCCATCGATGAGGTAGGATCTTCGGACCGCGTTGATTACTACTTCTCTTGAGGTATGAGGGGGTAACTATTCTAAATGCATGATTTCATCCATTGATGATATGAATGTGTAGTATTGTGTTATGATAATGTGGCTTGAGTGGATGATATGATGATTTTATGATTGAAATGCATTTAGAATGATTGATGTTATGTTGCATATGCTTTTGGGATGATGAGTATGGTGTTGTTTTGATTCATGTTAATGAATTTGTTATGAATGGCTAGAGACTATTGTTGTATTGATTGATATATAGGTGAACATCCCATAATGTGTGAACTAATAAATGTTGATTGCCACTAACTAATAGTGTGTATAAAATCCAATGAATGTTGGTGGTAGTAGAGAATGATGAGTATATGAAACCCACTAAGTAGTTGTGGTAAATTGTTGAATATGGAGTGGCATGATAGGATGCATAGAGTGATAATGCATTGATTGGCATTTTCATCCATGGCATATCATATGCTGTCTATATGGGAATCACGAAGCTGTCCATAGTTTGGTGATAAGGAACCCTATGTGGCGGGCCCAGTGGGCGGGTGGCTTTGTGATAAGCAAGTTACCTCGGTGTCCGACGGGGCACGGCTCTCTTGATGTGTGTTCGGGAGGGGCCCATAGCACTTTGGCAAGTAAGGCCATCATGTTGATCCGCAAGTCACGGGGTGACTAGTGCTACAGATGGGCGAGAGCGGTTTGGTACCCGTAAAATATGTTGTTAAGCATGCATGAATTGAGGTATATGTGTACACATTTTTCTATTGCAGTAGGGGTATAGTAGCACACCTATGCTTGACCCATATTTTGTATGTTTTGGTTTTCCCACAGCCGGATCCGCATTTGATAATAATTCCTTTGTGCATATGCATTAACTATAAGAGCATTTGCTTATAGCCGGAGATATGCCTAGTTGATAGCTCGTGGTGGCGATGAATGATTAAGAAATAAAGAGGAAAGAAATGTGGTACTAACATTATGTGTATGATGACGTTATTGAGAATGTCAATGATTTGGATATGTGTGTTGTCGTTGTATTGCTTCAAGTATGTAATATGTTGAAATGAAGTGATATAGTATGTGAACGAAACTTGTGATGTTTCTGGAGAAATGTATCATATGTAGGCATGTATAAGTATCATCATAATGTATGACTTTGATACATTTGGATTATGTTACTCACCTCCTAGTTGCCAATTTTAAGTTTGATGTAGGTATGATGTAATTCCTACTCTTTTGGAGGTCAAGTAATGATGAAAGTAAATATGGAAGGAAAGTGGGTGAGCCTTGGCCGGCATATTGTCATTTTATAGAGTATATAATGTATATATGCTTAATTTTGTTTTTTAATGTGATGGATGATGATTTTGGAGGTCATGTAGGAAAATTAGACCCTTGTATGTATGGCTAATTTTCATTAATGACCTTGACATTGTATGGATGACACACATGATGTGGAATGTTGTTAGAATTGATGAATGAATGAAATATATCTTAAGATTTTGTGTTTATAGAGTATATAAGGTGATAAGCTTAACGATGATATGATTCATGCGTTGGAATGGAAATTATTTAGTATGAATACTTGACACAAGTTTGAAATACTTAATATGATGTATGTGATATGTTAATTTTGATCAATTTTGCTTAGGGTGAGTTTTTGGATGTTAGATTGAGATTTTTCATGTTTTTACGCATGATCTGATAATCTCGCTCAAGCGAGATGGATCCTCGCTCAAGCGAGAATCCCCTGTATCAGTAGTATGGCCTCTGGCCTAATCTCCCTCAAGCGAGAGTGGTTGTAGCTCAGGCGAGACGACTCTGCACTTGGCGTGTGCATTCTGGACGTTCCTCGCTCGAGTGGGCTTGCCTTCGCTCAGGCGAGCGTTATGTGGTTTGTTTCTGGATGGATTTCGCTTAGGCGGGCCTGGCCTTGCTCGAGTGAAATGTGGGCAGTGAGGTTCAGTCTCTTTTTCTCTCAAGCGAGCGTGCCTCGCTCAAGCGAGCGAGCGTAGTGATGGTTCTGGAGCATTTTCGCTCACGCTTGCTGGCCTCGCTCAAGTGACCCGTGTAGGTCTCGCTCAAGCGAGTCAGGGCCTCGCTCAAGCGAGATATCCTTATTCCACTTTCTTCATTTTTGTTTCTTTTATTCAATTTCCTTACATGTTTTGGGTTCCATGACCTCTATAAACATTATTACTATTATGAAATTATATTATCACTGTTTAAACGAATTAATAGTGCATCTGTCAATCTCTTTTCATATAGATTTTTATAATCCTCAATTTTAACTATATCTTCCACTTTTCCCTTGTGACCTCCTTAAGTTCAATCGTCCAAGGAGCACTCTGGTACCTCCTCATATCTTCATATATGAGATAGGTTATTTAAAGATCCGGGGTAATTACTCAACATTTTATATATCACGTTTCTTCTTCTTATAATTATCTTTAAATCGTGAAAAATTTACCCCTATTTTCGGGGTGTTACAGTGGTGAAAAAGTTGAATAAAGAGAGTGAGAGTGTAAATAAAAAAAGTGAAAATATAAATAAAAAGAAAAAGACTATAAAGAAAAGGTTGAAAAGCTTATGCCTCAACTAAAAAATCTGCCTTATCTCAAAAATCCTTCAAAGGTAGATAAGGAGAGACAATTTGCTCGTTTTATGGATATTTTTAAAAGATTATAGATTAATATCCCTTTCATAGAAGCCATGGAGCAAATACCTACCTGTGCCAAATTCATGAAGGAACTGCTCTCTAAAAAGAAGATATTTTCTAAAGAAACAGTAGGAGCTAGAAGCTAGATGTAGTGCCATCATTCAGAAGGCATTTCCATTGAAGGCTAAAGACCTAGAAAGTTTTACTATTCCAGTTACCATTGGCGCCTTGCCAGTGGGGAAAACATTGTTGGATCTTGGAGCAAGTATTAATTTGATGCCTTTATCTATGATTAAGAGGATTGGAGACCTTGAAGTCAGGCCAACAAGAATGACATTACAGTTGGCTGATGGGTTAATAAAATTCCCTTATGGTGTTGCTGAAGATGTATTGGTCTGAGTTGATAAGTTTATTTTGCCTATGGATTTTGTGGTGATGGACATTGAGGTAAATTCAGAGGTACCATTGTTTCTAGGAAGACCGTTCATGAAAATGACCAAAGTGATAATTGATGTTGATGATGGTAAGTTGAAGGTTAGAGTGCAGGATGACGAGGTAAAATTTAATATGTTTGAAGCCATGAAACATCCTACATACAAACATCATTGTTTTAAGAGTAATGTAGAAGAGGAGGTGGTTCACAGGGAGTCAAGCAAGATGAGTACTCCAGTACCTTGGAGAAAGCTTCAATTTATGCCTTGGAAAAAATTGAGCAAAGATGAAGCTGATGAGGTGGAAAAACTTTTGAAAGATTTTGATGCTAACAAATGTATTCCACCAAATACTAAATCTGTGGAAGATCTACTAGAAAAGGCTGACATTACAGTTAAGAAGCTGGAATTGAAGGCTTTACCTTCACGTTTGAAGTATGTTTTTCTTGATTCAGAAGGTCAAAAGCCTGTAGTTATCAATATCGGCCTTACTAAGTCAGAAGAAGAGAAATTGATTTAGGTGTTTCAGAGTAATTTAGGAGCAATTGGATAGAGGTTGGAAGATTTGAAGGGAATTAGTACATCTTATTGCATGCACAGAATCTTTATAGAGCAAAAGTTTAAGCCAGTTGCACAACCCAGAGGTGTTTGAAGCCAACAATGAAGGAGGTGGTCAAGAAAGAGGTTATGAAGCTTTTGGAGGCGGGCATGATTTACCCTATTTCTAATAGTGCATGGTAAGTCTTGTCCAGGTGGTTCCCAAGAAAAGAGGCATGACTATGATTAGAAATGAGAAAAATAAATTAATTCCTACTAGAACAGTCATTAGGTGGTGGATGTGTATCGATTATAGGAATTAAATCAAGCCACTTAGAAGGATCATTTCCCCTACCTTTCATGGGCCAAGTGCTAGAGAGATTGGTTGGATAAGCTTATTATTATTTTCTTGATGGTTACTCTACCTACAATCAAATAGCAGTAGCTCTAAAGGACCAGGAGAAAATTGCTTTTACATGTCCCTTTGGAATCTTTGCTTACAAAAAGATGCTATTTGGATTGTGTAATGCTCCAGCCATATTTCAAAGGTGTATGTTGGCTATTTTCCCTAACTTGGTGGGAAAATACATAAAGGTCTTTATGGATGAATTTCCTGTATTTGGATCATCATTTGATCACTACCTAGATAATCTGGACACCGTACTGAAGCGATGTATGGAAACTAATCTAGTTTTGAATTGGGAAAATTGCCATTTCATGGTCACAAAGGGAGTGGTACTTGGACACTAAATTTCAGGTAGAGGTATTGAGGTGGATCGAGCTAAGGTGGAAATTATTGAGAAGCTACCACCAGCAGCGAATATTAAGGGAATTCATAGTTTTTAGTACATGCAAGATTACACCGGCACTCTATCAAGGATTTCTCTAAGATTGCCAAGCCATTGAGCAATCTTTTGAATAAGGACATTCCTTTTAATTTTGCACTGCTTGTTTATGTTCCTTTGAATTATTGAAACAAAAATAGATTTTTGCTCCTGTGATTGCCACTCCATATTGGAAACTTCATTTTGAATTAATGTGTGATGCGAATGACTATGTAATTAGAGCAGTTCTTGGATAGAGAAAATCTAAAATTTTTTATGCTATACACTATGCTAGTAAAGTGTTGAATGAAGCTCAAATCAATTATGCTACTATTAAAAAAGAGCTTCTAGCAGTAGTGTATGAATTGGAAAAATTTAGATCTAATCTGATTGGTTCTATAGTAATTATGTATATAGATCATGTTGCCCTTAAATATTCATTGAATAAATCCGATTCTAAACCTAGATTGATCTGTTGGATTTTATTGTTATAGAAGTTTGATTTAATAATTAAGGACAAGAAAGAGAATGGAAATTACATTGCTAATCATCTTTCTAGGCTCATCAACAAGGAAGTTACAAATTCTCAACTTGAAGTTGATGAAGATTTTCCTGATGAGAAACTATTGTTGGTTTAGAAACGACCTTGGTTTGTTGATATTTCTAATTATTAAGTAGCTAGGGTTATTCCTGAAGATTTAACCTAGTAGCAAAGAAAGAAGTTTCTGAAAGAAGCATAACAATTTGTATGGGGTGATCCATACTTGTTCAAGATTGGATTTGATAATATTCTACGTAGATGTGTTTCTTTACAGGAAGCTATGAGTATTTTGTGACATTTTCATAGCTCAACTTATGGAGGCCACTTTAATGGAGAAAGGATTGCTGCAAAAGTCCTTCAATATAGACTTTATTGGCCTTCCCTATTCAAGGATGCTCATTCCTATGTCCAGCTGATCCGGTCTTGATACCGGTATCCGATCTGCAAGACATATTTCAACGTCTTTATCAAATCATCAACGTTCAACCGGTGTCATCGGTATACATCCGGACTCTAATTCCGTATCAGGCGCTCTCCCTATACCGGTTGTCCAGGATAACACCATGACACTGGATAACATATACGTCACTATGCAGAAGACAGAAGGTATTGCTACAGGGACCAATCAATAATTCCCTACACTACGAGCCAAAATCTGCTCACGGGAATGATCAATTTGTCCCTTAATTCTAGCCTATACTCCCTACGCTCAATATAAAATGGCCACTTGACCCAATCATACTGGTAAGTCCGCAATAAAATAATAATTTAAGGTGTTATTAGAGGTTAGTGGTTCCCCACTAACAGATCCTCGAATATCGAGCCAATCAGGTATATGAACTCTCTTCATCAATGAAGGGAAGGATCTTTTTGACTCTATCAACTTACAATTACTCTCTGAAAAACATTCCTCACTTGGAATATTATCACTGACTTGAGCGTCGGAGAATCTTTGCAGGTGACACCACCTTTCGCCCACATCAACGCGTAAGGACGGTGTGAAGGACCTCCAGGATGCCCAATCCGCTCTCATCATACAGAGACATCGGATATATAAACCGGATACTCGTATAACCGGTCTTCAGAGAAGTAATCATCTACCATTTGTGACTGACCAGACACCGGATCGCTTGACCCCAGTTCAGGACAAATCATTGGCACGCCCAGTGGGACACGATAAAGTTATTCCCATATCCTATGAAAGAACAAGTAATCATCAATGGAAGGCGAGGCACATGATTTTGTGGAAAATCAACCTGAAGACAGGACCAACCCCAACGTTTTCAGGAAGCTTAACTTCGATTCTCATGGGGGCAGCGCAAAGAAGATAGTAACAGTGTCTAACCTCGATCCTCATGATGAGTTGATCAGTCAAGTCCAAAGAGAACTCGCAGAATTGCGAAGAGAGAGAAGACAGAGTGAGGACAAGGAGTCATCTCGCACAAGAGACACTCCCCGTACAACCGATGGAGAAAAATCCACAACTCTTCAATACTTAAACATCCCCATGTTTGAGGGGAGAGAACAGACCCACGATTCTGATGATGGAGCCGCTCGGGGAAGGAGAGAGCTAATTACAGCACCCCCTGTAACTTACAAGCTCAAAGTTCCTTTTTCAAGGAGACTTATGAGTGTCCATATCCCCAAACATCTTCAAACCACTCAGCCACTCTCCATTGGAAAGTATAATGGCGAAACTGATCCTACTAAGCATCTTGATGCTTCCATATTTGAAGCCATGTACTTATAGGCTGATGAAGATATGATGTGTCGGATGTTCCCACGGACATTATCAGAAGAGGCCCTCGGTTGGTTTAAAGGTTTACCTTCTGGATCCATAGATTCTTGGGCTGAAATGGAAGCTACTTTTGAAACTCACTTGGTCATCTCTAGAGATGTTCCCAGGACATCTCATACTTTGGCCCAAATTAAGCAGGCGAAAACAAAACCTTAAAAGATTTCCTGAAGAGGTTTTACAAGGAAGCATCCCTGGTTCCTAACCTCAAAGAATCCATTAAGCTGTATATCGTTATCGAGGCACTGCAGCGAGGATCAGCCTTTGCTCTCTCATTAGCAAAAAGCCCGCCAACAACGTTTGAAGAGTTCAGGAAAAAAGCCTCGAAGTATGTGGGTATAGAGATGCACCTAGAGGCTATGGCTACGAAGAAAAAGCCCCCAACACCACCTTCACAGCCGCGGAGAGATAAGGAGAAAATGAGGTCAGAACGTATAGAGAGGCCATTCAACAACTCCAAGGTTAATAACCCTTCTCCTCGACCTCGAGAAAGGCGTGTTAATTCCTTTAGCCATTATGCACCTCTGTCAGCCAGACCATCTCAAATTTTGAGAGAAGTAGGATGGCCAGCCTTCAGCATCGATGGCATCAGAAGGCCAGCCCCTATAAAGAGACCAGGGAATCCCTGTAAGTACTGTGACTTTCATGAACAAACAGGTCATTCCACTGATGAATGCCAAGCTCTAAAGAACGCAGTCGAAACGTTAATTAGAGAAGGCAAATTAAAGCAGTACCTGTTCAAAGAAAAATCCTTTGACAGGGCAGATCGGAATGAGAAAAAAGAAAGAGATCCAGACGATGGGGATGACAATAATCATAATCGGGTTAGAAAGTTCTCTGCTGCGGAGAAACAAAAAGGTGCAATGACTGATGATACAACACACAGAGATAACATGCCTCAGTGACAGCGTCAAGGCCGGCGTGAAGTCATTGATATGATCGCTGGAGGGTTCGCTGGGGGAGGAGCTTCAATTACAGCCCGAAAGAATCATCATAGAATGATTCTGTCTGTACAAGGAAAAGTTAAAGACAATCGTCCTTACAGAGGAGGGGTTGAAGCTTCAATAATTTTATTCTCTGATGAGGATTTTGGTCCTACCATTCCTGGTGGAGATGATGCTGTAGTCATCATTGCAGTCATAGCCAATAAGGACGTCCGAAGAATCCTTGTTGACCAGGGAAGTTCCTGTGATGTTATTTTTTATAATTGCTTTAAAAAGATGGGTTTTAATGACTCAGACTTATAGCCTTACACACAGGAACTAACAGCTTTCAATGGTGCAAAGCAACCAACAAAGGGATACCTTGATACCCTTATCTCCTTTGAAGGTGAACCAGGAGCCAGAACGGTTAAATCCCGAGTGCTGGTAATCGATGTCAAGTCACCATTCAACGGCATCATAGGATGCCCCACGCTGAATGCTATGGAGGCAGTCGTGTCAACTCCATATTTCCTTATCAAGTTTATCGATAAGGACAATGCAGTTTCATCCATCTGAGATGACCAAGAGATGGCCAGGTACTGTTATAACCTGAGCCTAAATATGACAAAGTTGGAAACCTCCAACAAAAAGAGGAAACTCAATGATTGTAGGACAGCTGCTGGTTCTGTGAACCTTGTCGACCTGGACCCTAGGGCGGATTTGCACATTGATCCGTCCAACCCATCAAAGCACACACCGGATGGAAGTTCCAGGGACATCGTATTGGGAGATTCTCTAGAAAAGGTCACCCATATTAACAACAAGCTAGATACAGAAATGGAGCAGCGACTGTTGATGCTCCTACAGGAGTTCAAAGACCTCTTTGTATGGACTACAGCCGATATGCCTGGCATAGATCCTACTTTCTGTTGTCATAAATTGTTCGTCTACCCAGAGACGAGACCGGTTACCCAAAAGAAGAGAAGATTGGGACCAGAGAAATAGAAAGCAGCTTGCCAACAAACCAAGGAATTGCTGAAGGCCGGATTTATCAGGGAAATCCGTTATTCCTCTTGGCTTTCAAATGTAGTAATGGTCCGCAAAGCCAATGGCAAATGGAGAATGTGCATCGACTATGTGGACCTTAATCGTTGTTGTCCAAAGGATCCTTATCCTCTTCCTAACATAGATCGGATGGTGGATGATTCCTCTGGCTACCAATACCTGAGCTTCATGGATGCGTACTCAGGTTACAACCAGATTCTGATGTGTGAGGAGGATCAGGAGAAAACAACTTTCATCAATGATCGTGGTGTCTTTTGCTACACCGTTATGCCCTTCGGCCTGAAGAATGCTGGAGCCACATACCAGCGCATGATCAATAAGGTGTTTGAGGGCATGCACACCAAACTTGTTGAGGTGTACATTGACGACAGACATCGATTGGGGGTGATCATATTGAAGACCTACGCCAAGTATTTATCCGCTTGAGAGAATTTAACATGAGGCTAAACCCATTAAAATGTACTTTTGCTGTCCCAGCTGGGAAGTTTTTGGGTTTTATGTTAACTCAACGCGGTATCGAAGCCAATCCAGGGAAGTGCCAAACGATTCTCGACATGCAGAGTCCAAAGAATCTGAGAGAAGTCCAATCCCTGAATGGCAAAGTAGCAGCCTTGGCATGGTTCATGCCAAAGATGGCTCACAGGTCACTTCCTCTGTATAAAGTACTGAAAAAGTCCAAGAAATTCGAATGGGGACAGGAACAAGAACAAGCATTCCAAGAGCTTAAGGAGGTGTTGTCTAAACCTCCTATTCTTACAAAGCCTGACCCCGAGGACACGCTCAACCTATACTTGGCTATTTCAGATGAAGCTTTGGGCATAGCTGACGTGAATATTTTTACAGTCGTGATTCTGTCAAATTAGTATATTAAAATTAATTAATGTAGTACCAGGGTGTCAACCTAGGTCGTTCTCTCAAGGATCAACACAAAAATTTAGGAAAATCAAGTCTTAAACTAATTTTAAGAAACTAAAATCTAACAAACAAAATTTACTCTTACAAACAACAATTCAACAAACATACAATGGGGGGGTTTGTTTGATTGTCACAGAAATTTAATATAGAATACAAGAATATAGAATAAATGTGAAACAAATAACTAACAAGCGATTGATTTTCTTGGAGTATTGCAATTTATTTTATCCTTGGATTTGAAAAGAATTCTATACACTTTCCTTATTATCGATCTCTTAGTTCAATTTGAATTAATCAACTAAGCGTCTTTTAATTCATAATTCCTTTACTTTCATTCAATTAAAAATGAAGATTTTAATCAAGCATCCTAATTAAGCAAAAGGAGTCAAGATTTTAAATTCTAGGAATTATTGAACATACATAGAACATCGCCTACATACATAATCTAACTTCAACGTTATGGAATTAAGCAAACCACAACTATCAAGATTGATTTTGAAACATTCATTAAGCATGTATATTTCTTAATCTATCTTAATATAATTTTAATTCAATTCTAACTGTATAATTAAATTGATTAAGCATACAACTTAATTAAACAATATAGATATTAAATAATTGAGCTAGAATTATGAAGATATTAATAACAAGGAAATGTATTGAAAATCAAAACCTCAAAAATAACATTACATTAACCTCCAAGAAAATCAATCTAAGGGTTTTAGCCCTCCATAACTAAAACAAACTAAAAACAAGAAAGATCAAACCCGGAATAGGAGAGAAGAATTTCCTCCTAGAGGCTTTGTACCTCTGTTACTCCGAATGAATATGCTGGAGGAATGGTGTGTTTGAAGCCTTTGGCATTGGTCCTATTTATAGTGAAAGCAAAGGTAAAGGTCTCCTGCTGACGCACAGCATCAGCAGGACGCTACGCGTCAGGGTTGCGAATTTGCTTCCACGCTACGCGTAGTTGTGAGGCTATGCGTGAGGTTTTCTGACTCAGAATACATTATTTTCTCCAATAATTCTTCAATAATGCTTAGACACTTGTGCTGCATGTTCCCCACTGAGATAGTGCCGTATGTCTGTAATGGATTGGCCAATATGTGTTTAATATAAATAAATCCCCCACTTCTGAAGTTGCATACAGCCTGTTAATGGGATCCTCGTCACTGTTGACGCTACGCGTCAGCTCTTGAGGTCTTATGCCACGCGTGGTACTGGCGCTACGCGTCAGCCCTGATGCTCAATTTCATAATTTCCCAATTGCAACCTCAATTATTCACTACAATATAAGGGAAATCAAGTAAGATTTATTATTTCCATTTAAAGATTATCGCCTAATTCATTGAATATTAAATAAAGCTTGAATTATGAAAATGTGTTAAAATGCATAATATTACACAATTAGCAATGGCAAATTATACACATTTAAACCAAGGAATTAAGGAAAAATCATGCATCATCAGTAGCCTTAGTAAAGAAAACTCCTGATGGACAGAGGCCGGTCTATTTCACCAGTAAAACATTGCAAGGTGCTGAGATCTGGTATCAAAAAATTGAAAAGGCCGCCCTCGCTGTTGTTTGGGCCTCTCGACGGCTACGTCCGTATTTTCATGCATACCCAATCTTAGTAAGAACGGATCTGCCACTCCGCTCTGTGTTAATCAAGCCTGACCTCGCTGGTAGGTTGATCAAATGGTCCATTGAACTTTCAGAGTTTGATATATCCTATGAACCTCAAGGCGCTATTAAAGCTCAGGTCCTGGCCGATTTCATTATGGAAATGACAGGGATAGATCCAGATACACCTTGTGTCCATTGGACCATCTATGTCGATGGTTCATCGAATCAAAAAGGCTCTGGAGCAGGTGTAGTTCTCAAAAGTGACGATGGAGTACACTTAGAGATCTCCCTTCGTTTTAATTTCAAAACTTCCAACAACCAAGCTGAATACGAAGCTTGCTTGGCCAGACTACGAGCTGCGATTGACATCGGAGCCTCTGAGGCGATGCTATGCATTGATTCACAACTCGTGATTTCACAAATCCTGGGAGACTATCAGGCTCGTGAACCTCAACTCCAACTGTACTTAAACCGTGTCAAAGAGTTGAGAGAGAAATTCTCAAAAATGGAATTCAAACATGTTCCACGCGAAGAGAATACAAGAGCGGATATACTCTCCAGATTGGCAAGCACCAAAAAACCAGGCAGCACCACAACGTTGGTCCAGAGTACACTGACATCGCCCAACATTCCTCTTTTCCCTTCTCTAAATGCCATAATGACTAATTCCCTTTATGGTGATACATGGATGGCCCCATACATCCGTTATTTGGCCGATGGGCAGTTGCTTACCGATGAGAAGGAAAAGAAGAGAATAAGAAGAGAACTGTTATACTTCACTATGATAGATGGTAACCTCTACAGAAGGGCACTCTGAGTACCTTACTTAATCTGTCTGAGAGAGAATGAAGTACATGAAGTAATGAAGGAAGTGCACGAAGGACAATGTGGACACCACGCCGAAGGAAGAAGTATGATGAGAAAAATCCTTAGAACGGGATATTGGTGGCCCACAATGAAGCAGGACTCCATTGACTTTGTCAAGAAATGCGATGCCTGCCGAAAATTCTCTAATCTTCACCACACACCGGCAGAAGAACTCTTCACATCCGCTGTTCCATGGCCGTTCTATCAATGGGGATTGGATATTTTGGGCCCTTTCCCAACTGCTCCTGGGGGCATCAAATATCTCATTGTAGGGGTCAATTATTTCACTAAGTGGATTGAAGCAGAGCCGGTGGTGCATATTACTTCAGCCCGAACTCGTCGTTTTATGTATGAAAATATCATAACACGATTCGGAGTCCCAGTACGGGTTGTCACAGACAATGGCACCCAATTCACGGACAGGAAATTTACAGATTTACTTGAAGGGTTAGGAATAACCCAGATATTTTCCTCCGTCGAACATCCCCAAACTAACGGCCAGGCTGAGGTGGCCAACAGGGAAGTGCTGAAAGGACTGAAGAAACGTCTTGGTGAAGCCAAGGGCGGATGGACAGACCAATTGTGTCACATCCTTTGGGCATATCGTATAACGCCTCATTCTTCCACCAATGAATCCCCATATCGCCTGACCTATGGGGTGGAGGCAATGATACTTGTGGAACTGCAAATTGCTTCTACTAGGGTCAAATACTTCTCTGAAGAAGGCAATAATGCTAACTTAGCATCAGAAATGGATGTCATACAAGAACTCAGAGAAGACGCATTCATTAGAGATCAGGCCATCAAAGCCAAAGTCGCTCTTCGATATAACAAACGAGTCCAATCAAGGACTTTCAACGTCGGAGATTTGGTTTTAAGGAAGGCAAGTATGGGAAATAAATTCGCTCATCAAGGCAAACTAGCCCCAAACTGGGAAGGCCCATACAGAGTATCCGAGGTTGCTGGCAAAGGCTCTTACCGCCTTGAAAACCTTGATGGCACTCCAATCCGAAACAAGTGGAATACCCAGAACTTGCGCATTTATTATAGCTAGCTATTGGAGCAACATGCAATCTTTTCTCCTCACTTGAGACTGTTCAACGGAGAAATCATTATATCATAATCCCAGCTACGCTTTTATTGTAATTCTTATTTTTGCTCAATAAGAATGTCATACGTCAACTTAACTCTTTTGAGTTTTTCTTATGTTGTGATTTTCAGTCCATCCAGCATGCACAGACATATTCAGGACAGATGATCTCAACTACCCATTCTGTAGTTGACGATGTAACTCCTCGAATATGTATGAATAATTGAAGACCTGGGCATAGTAGGATTGGTCCTCTTGCAAAAACCATACTGAATCCTAGGAAAAGGGCGCAGTAAGATCAGACCTTTATATAAGGCTGTACCGAACCCCATTCGAAGACCTAGATTGTAGGATAAAACCAAACTCTAGGTACGGTTAGTAAGTTTGGCTGAACACCATTGAAGGCTTGGATTGTAGGACCAAACCGAACTCCAAGTACGGTTAGTAGGTATGACCGAACACCGAAGAAGGCTTGGGCGCGGTAAGCTGGTTCTCTTTCAAGACCACGCTGAACCCCGAGTAACGGGCGTAGTAGGTTCAGGATTAGCCCTGATCTGAACCCCGTGTTGAAGACTCGGATTGTAGGATTGAACTGAACTCCGAGTACGACTAGTAGGTTTGGCCGAACGTCGGTGAAGAACGGTTAGTAGGATTAAACCGAACGCCAAGAAAGACGTGGGTTGCAGGATCAAAACCGAACCCCAGTGAAAGGCTTGGACTGTAGGATCAAACCAAACTCCAAATACAACAAGTAAGTGACACCGAACTCTAAATTTCCCAGAAGCACTTCTCCTGGAAATTCTTCAATCGGTAATACTTTCTGTTGAAATTCCTTATTCAAAGGCTCGGGTCATATTTTATCGAAGCCCGACTCATTATTTTCGACTCGGGAATAATTCATTCGGGCATGTCTCTATCTGAGACGTATTCACCCGAAGCATTTTGTTCGGAAATTCTCCATTCATTACTGCGCCATGAAGGAATCAGAAATATTCCATTCGATGCCATGTCACACGTGAATTGGAAGTATTTCACTCGGCCTTTTTTTTCCTACTCAGAAATGCTCCACTCGGAGCTATGATATTCGAAAATGCTTCACTCAATGAAATCATTGAAAAGTATTTCCTTTAGTAATTCCCCACTCAGAAATACTTTCCCTTGGAATTCCTTACTCGGAAATGCTTCAAGTTCGATACTATACTATTAAAATTCTTCAGTCGGCAATATTTCATTGAAATCCGACTCACGAAGAATCAATCATCACTCTCATTAACCTTACTTGGAAATACTTTTCCTTAGAATTCCATACCCGGAGACACTTCAAATTTATTGCCCGACTCATGAATTCTTTAAGTCGAAAATATTTCACTTCGGAGTTTCAATCAGCAATACTCCACTCAGAAAAATTTGCACTCAAAAAATTTGAGCCTTCCACCCAAGAAGGTTCACTCAAAAGAATTTCCACTCAAAGCTCTCACTCAGAGGAGTTTCCAGTCGGAATTCTCAATCAGAAGAACTCCCACTCGGTGTCCTCATTCGAAAGAAATTCCACTCGGAAATATCACTGGAAATCGTCCTTGATGAAAAATAAGACTTAGTTAAAACGTATATGCTTTTACTAAGCAACTTTAGGGGTAATGGAATTTCCCGGATGACATAGCCAGAACCAGCCTCATCCGGAGTCACTCATTCAGAGTCAGTTGCTCACTCGGAACTGATCACCCAATAATGCTTGGGGACAGTATCGAACAACTAACGCGTATTCCGAGTGATGAACACTTAGTAAAACGTTCTCACAATCATTCCCCCTCAAGATTAACATCGCAAGCCGTTCTCATGACAACATGTTTCCTAATAATGGCGACCCCCCCATTATGGTACTTATAATCGAAAAGCCCTATCATCAAAGATTAAGGTGTGCCCTTTACCAGGCTTATGTATGCCAAACATATGATTTAAGTAAACAATTTCGATACAACAAAATATATTCTATCTTTTCTATCAAACCGAGCCTTTGGTTATTTAAGTACCCATACACGAGAACTAAACTTGTTCGCTGCTATCCAATGTAATATTTACGCCTCTACATCCGAATTGGATCATTACATATACAATGATTCTATTGAACTTACACTCAACGGACAAACATATAAAGCAAGTTGTATTTTCATTTGATCAAATCATGAATTACATTAAAGAATTGATTCAGTAATCCGGAGCTGATCCCGGAACACAGCAGATTTGAATCAATAAAAACTACAAGACAAGGAAGGCACTATTTATGTTGGCTTGTCTCTCCGCCTTTTCCTTTGCCTTTATCTCCGGCCTCGCCTCCCCTTTCACCAGCAGCTTTACCTACATCAGCACTTGTTCCTTCACTTTTAGGCTGCTGGGTGATGAGAGTCAGGAGAGAAGGTCCCATTGACTGACCTTTGGGAAGAGGAGCTAGCTTATATATGGTGTTTGGCGGTTCCTCCTGACGATCATCAACCAAAGCTACCAGTTTCCCTCCATGAAACTCATAGAACGGATCAATACCGTTCAAATTGAGTTCCACTTTTGGATTCCGGTATTGAATCTGACGAACAGCAAGCCCAAAACATTCCTTGACTGCCTGGCTGCAGATATCCACAGCCTCTTCCGCTCGGGTATTTGCAGCAGTCAGATCCGCTTTTAGAACTTTGACCTCGTCATTCGAACTCGCCAGTTTTAGTAACAACTCCTTCTCCTTACGGGCCCAGTCTTCAACTCCTTGCGAGTAAACGACCTTGGCTTCTTTCAGTTCCTCTCCCAACTTGGCCGAATGCTCCTTCTCCATACAGAGGCTGGCGTGGAGGTCGGAATTGATTTTCTTCTGGTCAAGTGCTTGAGCCTCCAACTCGTTAACAAGATATTTCAACCCGGAGATTTCCTCGTCTTTCTTGTACCCTTCTTCCTTGGAAGCCTCCAACCGACTTTCCAAGCGAAGAATGGTCGCTCTGTCCTTAGCTGCGGCAACGTTTAGGTCGTTAACCTTGCCCGTTAACGGGCCAAGTTTTTCATTATCTTCTGACAGCCTGCGAACCGATCTCAGAAGACCGGACAGTTCAGCCAGTTACCATTGCCCAGTGTCACAAGCTTGAGTTACTTCTCCAGGCTCTAAAGTCTTCAGCTTATACGGAGAATGAGGGATACATTGAGGCACTAGACCCTCATACACCAGGTATGGGGCAAGATTGGAGTTCCCTAGAGGAGGACAGGAAACCTTGGATGCAAAGTAAGAACTTATTGGCCTGGCGCCGAAGGTAGTCACATTGCTGGGGGCAGCCGTTGTTGTCTTCTCAATCCCCTTTCCTTTAGAGGCCCCAGGATCAGCTGCCCCTTTGGAAGTCTTTGGTTTTTTGGGAGAGGGCTGAGGCTCCATTTTCTTAGAAGAGTCATGTTTTGCTTTCGTCCTCTTCTTTCTGGCCTTTGGTTTTTTAGGGGAGGGCTGAGTTTTCGGTATGTTAGATCCGCCCTCCAATAAAGGAATATCGTCACCAGCAGACGAAGTGAGTATGATGGTCTCGACAGTAGCCTTCTTAGAATTCCATTTTGGCTGAATATTGTTTTCAGCCACGACGGATTTCCCTCCAGCTTTGAGGCCCTTCAATTTATCCATCTCTGGTGACTCAGCTCCAATTTCAACTGCATAATCAGATAGAAAGATCATCAGTAACAGAAGACATTAAGACATAAAAAGAAGGAAAATAAAAAAATCACAGAAAATTCCGCAAGTATTCTTCACGGGTAGTTTCTGACCCTAGCAGACGCCTGCAAGAGAAAAACTTGTGCGAGGCGGTGTACGATTGAAGTGTAGAAAGAACGGAGACCAATGTTGGGGTTAACTCATTCTCATCGGTGTAATAAGCCTGGGACATCAACAAAAAGTGTTCGTGAGTCCAGGCTACGGGAAATTCTTGAATCCCGTCTTTATTTAGCCAAAAAACTGGGTCGTTGGGCTTTACACGAATCCTGGTGAAGTAAGATTTAAACGAACGCCCATCCACTTTTGCTGAGTCAGTGTATGACTCGAAGTTGATGACTTTGGAGTTAGTCCGAAGGGTTATCAAACTTACTCCCACTTTCTCTTTGTTGGCACGACGGACCACCTGTGTGAAGTAAAAGAGCATGGCCACCGTCGGTGTGAAATTAAAGTGCTCCCCAAGCACTTCAAGAGAATGGATCAAACCCCATCCGTTGGGGTGAAGCTGTGAGGGGGCACAGTCTAAAAACCTCAAGACCCCCATTTGAAACTTGGTGAAAGGAAAACGAACGCCTAAGTTCAGGAAGAGGAAGTCATACATATATATCGACCTCTCATCTAGTGTATGACATATCCGTTCTGAGGGTAGAGGAGCCAACACCATGAAACGCTCCTTGTACTTTTCCTTTTTGAAGACACTGAAGCGAGGCTCCAACCTTGCTCCGTCCTCCCGAGCGTGTATGGATGGTATGGCACGAAATTCATCTACCACCCAGCTGTATGGACGCATCTGCTGGAACTTCACCCAGTCAATCTGGTGTGCAACTACATTGCACAGTCCAGAAGCTGTCTTCACAATATATTGTTGAGATGGTACGCCGCTGGCAGAGGTACTCTCTCCAATCATCTTCTTTACAGCTAACTTAAACGCCTTTACGCTGCGATAAAAACTAACATCATCAGAGAGGTACAAATCAGTGCTCCCCTCACTCTCGCTAGAAGAGGATTCTGAGGAGGGTATTATCACCCTTCGCCTCGAGTAGGGTAACGCCTCCCTCTCTGAATGAATTGGATTTGAGTGGACGATCACAGGGATCCTCCCACAACGACTCGGGGAAGTCCGAGACAACACTCTCCCTCCTCTTCCCCTACGGCCAACGTGGCTCGACCTAGCAAAGCCTCTCCTAGACATTTAGAAAAACTAGAAGAAAAAATGAGAAGATGAAAGAGAGGTTACCTAAGGATGAAGAGAAGTGGAGAATCAAATCTCACACAAGCAAACAGGAATGTCTTCTCGAAATTTTTGCAGAGTTTCGTCAGGGAAGAAAAGACTGAGTGACTTCTGAATCTACTAAGTTCTCCTTTTATAAGGAGTCGAAGGTTATGTCGTTTACGACCAAACGACACTTTTAAACGACACTTTTTTCATAAACACAAGACTGCCGTTTCGAACATTAAGGCGTGAAATCAGCGTGAATTCGTCAAAGGGCCTCTCAAATGGGCCTCAGAATTTAAATTTCAGGCCCATGAAACTCCCGAGTGACGGTTATAAAGACGTGCGTATTTAAGGCAATAATGGCTTGCCCACATGATTAAAGGCATTAAATGTCCAATCATGAGAAACGTTGCAACTGTTTCTCAAATACCAAGGGTTGCAAGTTTCAATAACTTTTGGGATTCCCACACAAAAAACTTTTTATACGGATCCGTCCTAAGAAGATCTACGACAACGGAACTTCATTCCAAGAACGGATATTTACGCAAGCACGTAATGACTTTTTATAAACGACGAATATCATCCGGTATCCAAATTCATTACAGACGATGTAGCTTATATGAGCCACTTTACTAGTCCCTTACACAAGCTAGGGGACAAATAGGATGATGACCCTGTCTCGATACCAGATTTGATAACGGAACTGAAAACTCAGTTCCGTACCCTGACGATCGAAGTGTACTTCCCCAGAATGGATGATCTCAATCACTTATTCTGTGATTCGATGATGTAACTCCTGGCGTAGTGTACTTCCCCAGGACGGATGATCTTAATCACCCAATCTGTGATTTGATGACACAACTCATGGCGTGAACAGGTTCCCATCACTATCCCTATGATGGAAGACACAACCATCATTTTTTATGTATCTTTACAGTTTAATGAGCTCGGAACAATACTCTCACATCGAACAGTAGATTGACTCTGTGAACCTTCCTGTGAGAATAACACCAATTAATGCTAGTCATCCGTCCTGAGACACTGCTCCTGTGAACAATGGATCGACCCCTTTTCTCCCCAATAGACTTAAGGATGATGCCCTATGACAGGTATCTATTCCTTAACATATTTATACTTGGGGATAGTATTCATGTATATACTTCTCCGCTCTAAATTTATTTATTGTCTAATTTTCTGAGCCAATTATTTCAATCTGACCTTAATGTTTATCATACGGAATGGATTATCAATGACTCAAACGATATATACATGAAGTATTGAAGACAAATTTCTAAAGTGAATTTTATTCATTCATAAAAAGCAAGATTACATATAATTGACCCAAACCGAAGTTGATCCCGGTACACAACTTTACATACAAAAAATAACAAAACTACGAAGGAGGAACTTGCTCTTCTGTCTCTTTTTGTCCTTCCCCTTCTCCAGGTTCTTGCGTCCCTTCTTTTTGGATTTCTTCCGGAGCTTTCTCTTCAGGTGCCTCAGCACCTTCTTCAGATGAAATGCCCTCTGGTTTAGGAACAGCAGAATTCGGACCCATACTTTGACCCTTGGGAAGAGGGGGAAAACCGTATAAGGACTCCGGAGGATCTTCAAGACGATCTTTAACCACTGCGAATAGCTTCCCTCCATGAAATTCATAAAATGGATTCATTCCATAAAGGTTTAGTTTCACAGTGGGATTGCGGTAGAAGACTTGACGTATAGCCAGGCCGAAGGATTCTTCAGCAACCTGGTTGCATATATCAATGGCTTCCCCCGCCTCAGCTCGTGCTACAGCCAATTCTTCTTGCAATCTCGAAAGATCTCCATCCGATCCTTGGGACTTGCTCCTAGCCTTCAGTCCCTTGATCTCAAGGAGGAATTCTTCTCCTTCTGGGACCACTCTTCTGCTTGTTTAAAATAATCCTCCGCAGCAGCTTTGCTTTTGTCTTCAAGATCAGCTTGTTTGGCTTGACTGCTACAGAGTTCTTCTTGTGATTTACCAAGCATCTCCTCCTTCTCCGCCAATTTACCCTCCAAGTCTTTAAGCATGGTTTTGAGCTTGAGATTTTCCTTGTTCATAATATCTCCGAACTCTTTAGACTTGGCAAGGCGATCTTCCATTAATCTTAGGGTAGCTTTATCCTTCCCCGACGAGAGTTTGAGCTGTTCTACTTTATCACTCAGCTCATCAACCTTGTCAACATCATCAGCTAACAAACTGAGTGAGTGAAGCATCCCAGTCAGTTCTACTAACTGCCATTTTCTGGCCTCACACGCCTCCTTGATTTCTTTAGTTTTAAGCGTGGGCCGGAGTTCGTATAACGACTAAGGAAGAATTACTGGAGTTGTCCCTCGGTATGAGAGGAAGGGAGTAAGGAATGAAGCAGTGGGGAAAGAGGTCGGACTAGATCCAGGGACCCCAGAAGGAACACCCTTATGGAGTCCAGAAGAAACTTCAGCTGCATCCGAGGTCTCTACAGCTTTACCTTTTGAAGCTCTTGCCCTTTTCAGACTTCTTGAAGGTTTATGTTTCTTCGATGGTCCTCCTGAAGGGTCATTCTTGATCTTCCTTCTCCTCTCTGTGATTTTGGGCTGACTCGCAGTTGCGCCAACACCAGTCGAGCCGCCCTCTACCAGTGGAATCTCCCCTTCTACATCCGAAGTCAGAATGATCAACTCGGAACAATCCTTCGCAAAATCCTTCTTAGGCAGGATTTTATTCTCTCCAGCTACAAATTTGCCTCCTGCTTTCAAGTCTTTCAACTTGTCCACGTCTGGAGATTTTTGCTCTATTTCACCTACATACATGAATAAAACGTGTTAGCAACGAAGAAATGCTCAATACAGTTAACAAAGGAGGAAAAGAAGAATAAAATGAGAATTACGGAGATATTCATCGCAGACTGCACTTGAACTACTCAAAAGACGTCTACACAAAAATGCTTTAAAACGTGTAGAATATGCTTCAAGGGCGAATAACACCGTTGCCGTCTCAGTAGATAGCTCGGACTGATGAGTGAAGTATGCTAAAGAATTTAGGAGAGAGTGCTCATGAGTCCAGCTCAGGGGAAATTTATTAAGACCCTCTTCATTCTTCCAGAAGACGGGCTTACTCTTCTTAACTGATATCCGGGTAAAGAAGGACTTAAATGACTTCCCGTCAACTTTAGCCGAATCGGTGTAGGATTCAAAGTTTACGAAGGAACATAGAGTCCGGAGTGTGATTAGGCCTACACCGCCTTGCTTGTTAGCCCTCCGAACTACCTGAGTGTAGTAGAACAACATCGCTACGGTGGGCGTAAAGTTGAAGTGGTCTCCCAATACTTCTAGAGCACGGACGAGTCCCCAACCGTTCGGATGGAGTTGAGAAGGTGCACAATTTAGGAACCTTAATACACCCATTTGAAACTCGGATAAGGGGAAACGAACTCCGAGGTGATGAAATACAAAATCATGCATATATACCGAACGCTCATCTGGGACAACGTGGTATATCCGTTCTGTAGGGAGCGGTGCAAATACCCTGAACCATTTTTTCATTTCCTCCTCAGCGCAAATTGTAAACCTTGGCTGAATCCAAGCTCCGTCCTCATTCGCATGATGGGAGGCTAAGTTTTTAAACTCGTCAACTATCCAGCAGAAGGGCCACTTAGCCTGAAGTTCTTCCCAATTTAGCCGAGAGGCGACTACGCTATATAGACCTTCTGCTGTTTTCAGAATAATTTGGTCCCCAGAGGTTCCTTCTCCAGTCATCGTGTGAGTAGCGTGAACAAAAATATCTGCTCTACGATAAAAAGTCACATCGTCAGAAAGGTAACAATCATTACTCATCTCACTTTTCAGAGTGACTACAATTAGAGGACGACTCTGAGAAGGGAAAAGTCACTCTCTACCGTGAGTAAGATCCCCTTTCTGAGCGATATGACTCAGCCCTCGGAAGAATCACAAGGATTCTTCCCCCATGATAATTAGGGTTGCGAGAAGTTAATCTCCCCCTAGTAAGATACATTCTTTTCAAGCAAAAACAGCAGAGCAAAAGAAGACAAAAATAACAGGGGAAAGAAAAATGGTTACCTCAGATAATAAGGAAGATGAAAACTGAGAAAAGCTTCACAAAACAAGCGGCAAGCGTCCTTACAAAATTTTTGCAGAGTTTTGCTAAGAAATCAGAAATGAGTGGAACCCAGAATCCACTAAGTGTTTCTTTTATAGGAAACGAAAGGGTTCGGTTACTAACTCTTGAGGTTGTGTCGTTCACGACTAAACGCGTTGATTCATGAGTCAAACGACACAGTTGTTCTAAATTGATGGGCGCCAAAACAATATCAATTCGTCAAAGGGCCTCTCCGTTGGGCCTAGAAGTTTTAAAAATTGTAGGCCCATTAGGCCCCAAACGACGGTTACTGAGATTTCCGTCTTAAATGCAATAACTGCTCGCACACGTGATTAAAGGCATTTAATGTCTAATCATGCGACGCAATCTATGCTCTACAGACGTCACTCGAATTTCGAGGGTCTTCAGTTTTCAAAAAACTTTTGGTATTCTCCTCCTGTGAATCTTTGTCTGAAACCGTTATAACAACATTATGACAACAGAACATTCAACCCTAGGACGGTTCCTCGTGACATAATAATGTTGAACAGCACACATGCATAAAAACGTTTCCTGCAAAGCTATACCGGCATCTAGACCTTTCACAGGTTGAGTAGCTCATGTGAACAACTACACAGTCCCTCACACAAGCTAGGGGACATATGATCCGGTCTTGATACCGGTATCCGATCTGCAAGACATATTTCAACGTCTTTATCAAATCATCAACGTTCAACCGGTGTCATCAGTATACATCCGGACTCTAATTCCGTATCAGGCGCTCTCCCTATACCGGTTGTCCAGGATAACACCATGACACCGGATAACATATACGTCACTATGCAGAAGACAGAAGGCATTGCTACAGGGACAAATCAATAATTCCCTGCACTACGAGCCAAAATCTGCTCACAGGAATGATCAATTTATCCCTTAATTCTAGCCTATACTCCCTACACTCAATATAAAATGGCCACTTGACCCAATCATACTGGTAAGTACGTAATAAAATAATAATTTAAGGTGTTATTGGAGGTTAGTGGTTCCCCACTAATGGATCCTCGAATATCGAGCCAATCAGGTATATGAACTCTCTTCATCAATGAAGGGAAGGATCTTTTTGACTCTATCAACTTACAATTACTCTCTGAAAAACATTCCTCACTTAGAATATTATCACTGACTTGAGCGTCGGAGAATCTTTGCAGGTGACACCACCTTTCGCCCACATCAACGCGTAAGGACGGTGTGAAGGACCTCTAGGACGCCCAATCCGCCCTCATCATACAGAGACATCGGATATATAAACCGGATACTCGTATAATCGGTCTTCAGAGAAGTAATCATCTACTATTTGTGACTGACCAGACACCGGATCTCTTGACCCCGGTTCAGGACAGATCACCAGCATTGTGACAATTGCCAGAGATTAGAACTATATCTAAACACAATGAAATGTGTTTGAATGTTATTTTGGAGGTTGAAGTATTTGATTGTTGGGGCATTGACTTTGTTTGACCCTTATCTGCTTCATTCTCTAATGAGTATATTCTGGTTATGGTGGATTATGTCTCAAAATGGGTTGAAGCTATTGCAAGCCCCAAAGCAGATGCCAAAACTATAATTAAATTATTGAAGAAAAATAATTTATGCAGGTTTGACACTCCAAGAATCTTGATCAGCGATGAAGGATCTTAATTTTGTCATAAGCAGCTTCAGAAGTGCTTGGAACACTATAGAGTTAGGCATAAAGTAGCCCCTCTTTACCATCCATAGTTCAATGGTCAAGCTGAAGTTTCCAACAGGGAGATCAAATGTATTTTGGAGAAGCCTATATCCCAAAGTAGAAAGAACTAGTCTTAGAAACTTGATGATGCTTTGTAGGCTTATAGGACAACATTCAAGGCCCCTATAGGTCTTTCTCCTTGTCAGTTAGTTTATGGCAAAAGTTTCCATCTACCAGTGGAACTCGAGCATAAGCCATATTGAGCCATGAAGCTTCTTAATTTTGATCCTTAAGCAACAGGTGAAAAGAGGAAATTACAGATGCAAGAATTGGAGGAATGAAGGATTAATGCTTATGAGTCTTCTAAAATTTACAACGAAAAAATGAAATTCTTCCATGACAGGAAGATTCTCAAGAAAAGCTTTTATCCTAGATAATTAGTGCTGCCATTCAACTCCGGGCTTAAACTTTTTCCTGGAAATTTGAAATCAAAGTGGTCAGGACCTTTTCTTATCAAAGAAGTAAAATCCTATCGAGCGGTTAAGTTGTAGGATCCTGAGTTTAAGAGGACTTGGACAGTAAATACGAAAAGATTGGAACCTTACCTAGGTGGAGAGATGGAGAGGCTTACCACTCCCATCCACCTTTATGATCCATGATTTTATCAGGCGTCGAGATAATCACACTAAACAAGCGCTATTTGGGAGGCAACCCGATATTTTATCCCTGTTTTCATTTTCTTTTTGGGTTAAGTTTTTATGCATATTTGTGTTTGTATCAAGTTTGAAGTTTGAAGTTCATATCATGATCCTCATGACTTATGACTATATGTGATTTATGTTTGTGATGATTTGATCAATGACTTGTGCATATCATGATGTGATGAATATATTTAGGATTCAACATGTTTTATGTGCAATCATTGAGCTTGTTGGAATTAGGTGCAAGAATTCGCAAATCGATGCATAAAATTGGTTGGCATAGGGAAATCATGCATGTTTTGATTGGAAATTAGGTCATGTTGAATGATAATATGATTAGCAAAAAGGAAAAGTCGATTGGCATGTAATGTGATGGTGCAAGTAAGGTTTTTGTGTCTAAAATGCAATTTGATCATTGATCTTTATTAGTGGGATTGTATCATTGCATAATTGTGTAAATTGCTATGATGAATCTTTATAGTTGATTTGGCATGTTGGAATTGACAATTGATGCATAATTAATCTTGCCCAAGCGAGAGTTGCAGACAAAGAATTTAATGCTCATAAATGTTTTGTCTACTAAATTCGCTTAAGCGAGCCCAGGCTTGCTCAAGTGAAATTGGACCTTTTGCATTCTGCATGTTTTTCTCCCAAGTGAGGAATCCTCGCTCAAGCGAAAATATGTTAATTGCATTTGTGAATTTTTTGCTCAAGCGAGCCACAACTTGCTTAAGCGAGAAAAGTTTAATTTGATTTTGGAAGTTTTTTGCTTAAGCGAGTGAAGGTCGCTCAAGCGTGTGTGAATTAATTGCATCAGAGTTGGGAGCAGAGTAATTCTCACTCAAGCGAGTCAAAACTCGCTCAAGCAAGAAGATGAAGAGTTGCATCAGAGGGTTATGCGCTTAAGCAAAAGAGATTCTCGCTTAAGCAAGGTAGTCTTAATTTAATTCTGTGTGTTTTTCACTTAAGCGAGATATGCTCGCTCAAGCGAGTTAAGTTAATGATAATCAGGGTTGGTTTTCACCTAAGGAGCTTAAACTTGCCCAAGCGACATTTAAGGAGGGGGTAGTTAAGAGCTTCTTGAATTCCCTCGCTCAAGCGAGCCACTGCTCGCCCAAGTGAGGATGACATCTTTATATTTTAGAACTTTTTCGCTTAAGCGAGTCTTTACTCGCTCAAGCACGATAATTAACGGGGCATTCTGGAAGATTTTTGCTTAAGTGAGTCTCACCTCACTTGAGTGAATTTGTTTTAATTGGTTTCTGGAGTATTTTCACTTAAGCGAAATCCCTTCGCTTGAGTGAAATTCATTTAAGTTGGTTTATACACAATCTCGCTTAAGCGCGCTCGCGTAGCATTTTAATATTAGAAAAGAGGGTTATGTTTTTCATTCTCTCTAAACGTCTTCTTCTCCCCTAATCTCCATTACTTTTATTTATGCTTTATATGTACATTTTAAACCTCTAGATCGTTATTCCTTCTTCTTATTCTCTGAACCAATTAAGTTTGCATTGCTTTTTGTGCTCTTTCATACAAAGTTTAGAAATGCTTTCATCTCCTCATTGAACATGCTTGGGCAATGTAATGGAATAAGTGTCATATGCCTTTTATTTTGCCATGTTGCTAAAATGCTCTTCTTCCCTTCTCTCTCTTTGAAATTGGTTGAGCGTACTTTTCATTGATGCAATTTTGAATATATTGTAAGCGTTTCCATGTTCTTGATTTTAGAAATAAAGTGTTGCTTACCAAGTGTTTGTTGAAATGTTTGCGTGAACCATATATCTTTCAATTTTCATTTTCTCTGGGTCTGCATTATTGTCCATACTATAGTGTATATTTTGCATTGTTGATTGATTATATGCAAACCTTTTTCCATACCATGACATCGCTTCATGACTTGTTTGCAAAAGTGATGTGTTATGGGCTAATTTCTTAATGATTTGTTACTATAACTGGCTTACAAGTGTTAATATGCAATAGTGGGTTTTGCTTAACTAATTTAATTTTACCAAAACTGTTATGATGCTGATTTGCTTGATTTTTTTTAATGATGAACTGTACCTTTTCTTTGTGTGTTGTTTTTAATTTTTCGTTTCAGGATGGTTAGGGCTATGGCCGCCGCTGCTGTCACTACAAGGAGGGACAAGGGAAAACATGCTAGGACTTATGATAATCCCCCAACTGTTGGCCCACGCTTTTGTGATAAGGATCAGGCTAAGCGTTTTAATGAGATCCAAAGCTGGAATTTTATTCCAGAACATAGGGTGGAATTGAAGAGTAGAGAATATGATGATATCATTAATGTTCTGTAGGATTGGGATCAGGCCCCTCATTGATCGAAGGTTCATTGAGCACTATTGCACCAACCAGCTGGCCCTACCCACACAGGATCAGCCATCCCCACCACCAGTATCTGAGCACAGTTTCCCTCACCAGCAGCACACCCACTCCTTCGTCTGTCTCGTCTCTGATCAGGTAGTCCCGTGACATCCCTCATCTTCCTTATCTCTCACTCCCTCAAGTCAGTCTTCTTCTTAGGGTTATGGTGAAGGGTTGGAGCACTGCTAGTTGTTGCCTTTATGAATGAGAGATTTTTTAATATGACTTAAGTATTTATGGCTTTGATGATGCATATGTGTCATTCAGGTAGTTGCAAGTATTAGTGAGAAAGATTTTTCAATATTACATAAATATTTGTAGCTTTGATGATGTGTGTGCCATTGAAGACCATGTTTCTATGTCTTTGGGGACTACATTTTAAATTTTAGTGTTTCCTATATCTTCCCCATTTATGTAACTACAAACAGAATTTGAGTAATGCATATAAATAGAATGATGCATACAAATATCTTACAAATTTTGAAATTCCAAATAGACAATATAGAAATAAGATTTTTATCTATAAGTGAACAACTAAAAAGAAACAGAGGAAGTATAAAATATATCAATATAATTACTATATCTTAAAATATTTGAGACTAGCTTAGATGATCTCTAGGAGTGGTTTCCATATTCACTATACTTCTCTATCTGTTTCCTAAATCTTAATCTGATTAGTTTTGCAATTTGCAAATCTAGTATTAGGATAAATACAGGTTAATGTTGTAATTTTGTATTGCATCAATAGATGTAAGAGAATATTTCTAGTCTACTTTATACTTCTTTTGCTTATTTTCTACCTAAATCTCTATAATTACATTTCACATTCAATTTCTTTCAATTAATAATAGAGCAAACAAATGATAGGCCTCTTTAGATTGGTAGGATTTTCCCTATTTATACTACCATTTTTTTAATAGAGTAGTCTTGTTACTTAGTATGTTGGTCTTTAAAATCCTTTTTGTGTGCTTGTTTTGATCTCTTTGATATATTGCCATTTCATGTAGTTATTATAATGTAGGATTTAATTATCAACATTGTATTTTTATAGGCGATTGTTTGTGTACATATTACATGTTTTCATAACATTACTATAATCTGTATTTAATCACAAATGCTGGTTTCTTGTATATGAAACTTTTCTAGGTCTGTGCCTTTCTGGGTCTCACTTACATGCTTAATTTATTCCTTTTTAGCTGTTTGGAGAAACCCTAGATAATGTTTTATTCAAGAATATGTTCTGCAAGGCTTACTAAACTAAAATTATGACCCCCTGCCCTATGTATTTTGCTCTTATGTTTTGCTAAGTTCTCCTATTGTGCATTTCTATTTTAGCAGCCAATGTTTGTTGTGTGTTTACCTTAGCAACCATGTAGTTGCTATTTGTAAAATTAATTTTGATCATAGATGTTCTCCAATGCTTAATCATTAGAGTATCATCTTAATAAGAGTTCCTCCATTTAAATATTATGTACCATAACTAAACAACCAATTTAGGCTCTAGCTCATGCAATCAGTAGTTGACGTAGACCGTGTCTTTGCTCTTAACCTTACATTTTATATGCTACACAAGGTTTTGTTGGCCACTTTTGTTGTTCAGAATTTAGATAATTGCTCATTAAATTTCTTAAATTTAATCACCATAGAGGCATTATTTACTTATTTAATAATCCATAGTGGAAACATTTTGTAGCTATAACAGAAAGTGAGGGTATTATAGATTATGGAAGGGTGACTCAAAATACTCTGCTATTTTCCTCTGTGGTTAAGAACATGAATGTCAACAATAGATACTCTTAAAAATTAAACAAAATCAAGCTGTAGGTTCAGGATAAGCATGATTTCAGAAGCACTTTTAGGTGATGTTTTGTTGCATAAACATTTGTATTTTTATCATTTTAAAAACATGTGCAAGAACTTATATGACCTATGGCTCTAATGTGACTATGCATTTGAGTTGTCTTCTAGTGTAGTTGAGGTGTTGTATTTACTTCCATGTGGTTGAATCTCATAAGAAGATAATTTTTAACCCTTGTTGACTAATTTTGACAGAGTCAAAACCCAAATTGAGTTACAAACAAAAATAAATAAGTTATCTAGTTTGAATTTACTTGTAATGAATTGAGTAAGAGATGAATATGAAAAATGTGTAGCGTTATAGATATGTGTTGGACATTCTTTGATTTAGTAGTAGTACACATAAATATAAACATTTGCTTGGTTACATGCTAGTTAGCATAATTATCACCTGTTATTTATAAGTGTTTGCTTTAGTTATAGTTACCTACTATCCTTTTATTAGTTTCTTCACAAGGATAATCTTATTTCTTTTTTCGTTTCTTTTCTTCATTACATGGATCCTGAATTGATGTGTTTTTTAACTCTCAAGATGTTGCGTGAAGGAAAACTCATCACTGCATCATAATTTGCATAGTTCATACTATTTTGTCTTATTTTTAGCTTATCCACCTTGTTTGTTAATTTTTAACATTTGCAATTTAGCTTTATGCTTTTGACCTTAAAGATGCATTTTAAGAAAATCTTCATTCATACATGAAATGCCACAAACTTCACACTATTGCATCTGATTGCCTCTATCCTTTTACACGTTTTCCTTGTGTTTGTGACGTATCAAATTGTATTTGTATGTTGTAGATAGGTTTTGATAATGACAAGTACACAAGAACAAGAAGAGTATCATTCATGGATCAAAAACAAGTGAAATGAACAAATCAAAAAAATCCAATTGATGTACTCAAAATCAAAGATTCAAGGAATCATGAAGAACATGCTCCCATATGATCAAAGAATCAAGAAAACAATGCATGAAGATCAAGGAAAGGAACCATGACTCAAAATGCATCAAGGAAACATCAAAAAGCATGGAAAAACAACAAACAGCAATGCTTGAATCGATTCACATACGTATGAATCAATTTAGAGGACTGGAAGTCCCAAAAATATGAAAATAGAATGTTCTAAATCGACTCACCACAGCCTGAATAAATTCACACGAAGCTGACAGCCCAGGAATTCAAAACAGAACAGCCTGAATCAATTCACCTAAGTCTGAATCGATTCACCAAAGTCTGAATCCATTCACACGCTCTTGGAAGCCCAAAATGCCCAAATCAGAATGCCTTGAATCGATTCGGAAACGTATGAATCGATTCAAGTAGTGGGAAACATCACTAAAAAGACATTTTTAGGTGGGAAACATAGATCTAAAACCCACTATACGCAGAGACAAGCTGGAACCATGATGTGCAACGGCTAGAAGGACCTTCAAAGCTCTATAAATGGATCTCCAACTCAAGCACAACACACACCAACAAAAGGCAATCAATCTTTACTTACATTTGTGCTTAGTGAGTTCATTCTTTTTGTATATTCTGAATCCTTGAGCTTAGGACTTGTATATCCTCTCTTGTTGAGAGTTAGACATTGTGAGAGCTTTCATTTGCAAATTCACTCTATTGAGAGAGTATATTGCTTTTAAACACAAACACCAAACACCAAATTTCACTCTAGGTTGAGTGGTTACAAAGGTTGGGGTTCAACCTTTAGGATATTGAGAGTTTGAGAGATTGGGTGGGTTGCCCTTGTGCTAGTGAGGATTGAGTTCTTGAGTGTGGGACACTAGGAAGCTGCAATTGCTCATAGCTTGTATCTTTAAACTTCAATAGTGAAAATCCTTCAAGTGGGTTGCTTGAAGGCGAGACGTACACCGAGTTGGTGGAACTCGTTAAATTGGTTTGCACGCTCTTCTCCCTTACTCTCTTGCATTTACATACTACATCTGGTTGGTTTGTTATTATTGATAGTGATTTCCTCTCTTAAACTTGCTTGAACAACTAGCATTATAGTGTTTCACACCAAGTGTTTGACAAATTGTGTAAGTAATATTTACATCTTGTTTTGCATTGTTTCTTCCATAAAATTTCTATCTCCTGCATATTCAATTAACTTGTGAGAAAGAAATCAATTTCAAAGGCATTTCAACGAAAAATTTTAAAACTCAATTCACCCCCTTCTTGAGTATTGAGGCCACTTGGATAACAAGTGGTATCAGAGCTTGACTCTTGGTAGATCAAGCTTAACAGCTTCAAGAGAACAATGGCCTTTAATTCTCTAAATCTTTTTCCTGAGGGTGGTGCCACAAATAGACCTCCTGCTTTCAATGGGGAAGGTTATGCTTTTTGGAAAGAAAGGATGAAATTTTTATACAACCTGTTGATCTTAAAGTTTGGAATGCAATTGAAAATGGTCCTTTCATACCCATGCATACTGTAGATGGTAAGCAAGTAGAAAAATTGATGGATGATTGGACTAGCGAAGAAGAAAATAAAGTCCAATATAACTATAAAGCCAAAAATCTAATCACTTTAGCTTTAGGCCCTGATGAATTCTTTAGAGTAGTTACATGTAAATCCGCCAAGGATATGTGGGATACCTTACAAATAACCCATGAAGGTACAAGTGATATCAAAGACTCTAAGATTAGTACCTTAACTAGTCAGTATAAAAGCTTTAGATTAAATTCTGGAGAAATAATTGTTGATATGTAAAAGAGGTTCACCCTTATTATAAATCATCTCATTACTCTTGGCAAGACTTACACTAACAAAGAACTTATTCATAAAGTGTTAAAAAGTCTAACCAGGGAATCGTAACCTCTAGTCACTGCCATCAAACAATCTCCTAGCATCAATGAAATGTCTCTTGCTACACTATTCGGTAAGTTACAAGAACAGGAACAAGAGTTGAAAGAATTAAGGATGGCGGAAGAGGAAGAAAAATCTTCCAAGAAGAAAGGTTTAGCCCTCAAGGCCACTCCTATCAATGAAGAAGAATCCGGTAGTGAGCTTGATGAAGAAGAAGAATTTGGATTATTTATGAAGCATTTTGGGAAATTTATGAGAAACAAACGATTCCAAAAGGGCTTCAAACCTCAAGGTAAGAAACCTACCTCTAATGAAAACTCTTCTTCACCAAACTATTTTGAATATGGCAAGGAAGGGCATTTCAAGGTAGATTGCCCAAATCTCAAGAAGAAGAACAAGGAGAAAAGAGGAAGAAGAAGAGCTTACATTGCTTAGGATGAAAATGATATAAGTAGCTCAGACGAATCTAAAAATAAGGAAGCCAATCTATGCCTTATGGCAAATTATCAAGATGAAGATGATGAGGTAAGTCTTCTTGACTTAGATAGAAATGAATTGCTTGATGCGTTTGAGGAATTGTATGACGGGTTTGTTAAAATCTCAAACAAGTATAAGTTATCTAGAAAAACTATTGATACTCTTGAATAGAACTTGGCAAAGAAAATGAATGTTTGAAAAATGAATTAGCAAATGTTAAACATGCTCCAAAAATAAACCTTGTGATTTTGCAAAGAAATGTGACATCCTAGAAACTAAGGTCTCAGACTTAAATAAAACCTTAGAGAAGTTTACCAATGGTAGAGATAATTTAAATGTATTACTAGGAAATCAAAGATGCATGTTTGACAAAACGAGATTAGGATATAATTCTACCAAAAAGGAAAAGCATTACAAAAACTTCTTTGTACCACCTAAAAAATCTTCATCACCGTTCACTAAATGAAATCATTGACCAAAAGTGGTAAGAAAGGTGTGGGTTCCCAAAGGGACATTACCACAAGATAACCAAAAAGGACCCAACATAAAATGGGTACCAAGTTCTCTAAACTAATTTTGCTTTGTAGGTATACTTCAAGGCAAGCAACACCCATTGGTACTTGGATAGTGGGTGTTCAAAGCACATGACGGGAGATATGAGCAAATTCACAACTTTCACTCCTAAAAGAAAAGGAAGCGTCACTTATGGGGATAATACCAAAGGAAGAATACTTGGCATTGGAAACATTGGTAAAAATTCTTCTACCTCAATTAGTGATGTATTATATGTTGAAGGACTCAAACATAACTTGCTTAGCATAAGTCAATTATGTGATAAAGGATATAGAGTATTATTTGAATCAAATTGTTGCATAATTGAAAATAAGCTAAACAAGGAAGTTAAGTTTGTTGGCAAAAGAATTGATAACATTTACATGATTGATATTGATAGTTTATCCTCAAATGATGTGCAATGCTTCATGACTAGAGAGGATGAATCTTGGTTATGGCATAGAAGAATAGCTCATATACATATAGATCATTTAAACAAACTTGTTTCTAAAGAATTAGTAATTGGCCTACCAAAGCTCAAATTTGAAAATAAATTTTGTGATGCATGTCAAAAGGGAAAACAAGTAAAGGCATCTTTTCAAGCTAAAAACATTGTCTCTACTCAAAGACCTTTACAACTTTTGCACATGGATTTATTTGGACCCTTAAGGTTAAAAGCTTTGGTGGTAATTACTATGGTCTTGTAATTGTAGATGACTATTCTAGATATACATGGACCTTGTTTATTACTCATAAAAATGAAGCATATCATGCATTCAAGAAACTAGCCAAGGTTATCCAAAACGAACAAAATTCAAAGATTGCATCCATAAGAACCGATCATGGGGGAGAATTTGAAAATCAACTATTTGAAAAATTTTGCAAAAAACATGGTATTGGTCACAATTTTTTAGCTCCTAGAACTCCACAACAAAATGGAGTAGTTGAAAGGAAAAATAGATCTTTGGTGGAGCTAGCAAGAACCATGTTAAATGAAAATAATGTTTCAAAACATTTTTGGGCCGATGTAGTAAACACTGCTTGTCATGTTATGAATAGATGTTTGATAAGGCCTATTTTAAAGAAAACCCCCTATGAACTCTACAAAGGAAGAAAACCTAATATTTCCTATTTTCATATTTTCGGATGCAAATGCTTTGTACTTAACAATGGGAAGGATAATCTAGGAAAGTTTGATGCAAAAGCTGATGAGGCAATCTTTCTTGGATATTTATCATCAAGTAAATCTTACCGAGTCCTTAACAAACAAACTAGCACTATTAAAGAATCAATTCATGTGAAATTTGATGAAAATAGCCATAATTCCCCAAGGAAGGAAGATATTGATGACATTGTAGGTACTCTCCAAGAATTGAGCTTGAATGACAAAGAGGAAAACAAAAGTGAAGGAGATGTAACACAAAATGATCAAGCTCAACAAAAGGAATGGATCACCTCAAAAGACCATCCTTTGGATAACATTATAGGTGATATCACAAAAGGTGTAAGTACCTGACGTTCTTTTAATACTTGCAATCATTTAGCATTTGTCTCTCAAATTGAACCTAAAACCATTGATGAAGCTATTATTGATGAACATTGGATGTTGGCTATGCAAGAAGAACTAAATCAATTTGAAAGAAATGAAGTTTGGGAATTGGTGCCAAGACCCAATGATCACCAAATAATAGGTACTAAATGGGTTTTTAGGAACAAACTAGATGAAAATAGAATAATTACTAGAAACAAAGCTAGGTTAGTTGCTAAGGGTTACAATCAAGAAGAGGGCATAGACTATGAAGAAACATATGCTCTCGTAGCTAGGTTGGAAGCTATTAGACTATTATTAGCCTTTGCATGTTGTAAAGATTTCAAATTGTACCAAACAAATGTCAAAAGTGCCTTCTTGAATGGATACATTCAAGAAGAAGTATACGTTGATCAACCTCCTGGCTTTGAAAATTATCAATTTCCAAAGCATGTTTTTAAACTAAGAGAAGCTTTATATGGTTTAAAACAAGCTCCAAGAGCTTGGTATGAAAGATTGAGCAAATTTCTTTTAGAAAATAATTTTAAAATAGGAAAGGTTGATACAACATTGTTCATTAAGCACAAAAAGAATGACATACTATTGGTTCAAGTATATGTAGATGATATCATTTTTGGTGCTACTAATGATTCACTTTGCAAGGAGTTTTCTAAGCTAATGCAGGATGAATTTAAAATGTCCATGATGGGAGAACTTACATTCTTCCTTGGGCTACAAATTAAGAAAACCAAAGAAGGTACATTCATTAGTCAATCCAAATACTGCAAGGAGTTTCTTAGGAAATTCAACATGGACAAGGAAAATGAAATTGCCACACCTATGAGCACTTCATGTTATTTGGATAAGGATAAGAAAGGTAAGGATGTAGAACTCATAAAGTATAGAGGTATGATTGGATCCTTACTTTATTTAACTGTCAGTAGACCGGATATCATGTTTGCTGTTTGTATGTGTGCTAGATATCAAGCATGTCCAAAAGAATCACACTTGACTGTCATAAAATGAATAATGAAATACTTGGTTGGAACTCAAGATGTTGGTTTATGGTACCCAAAAGGGGTTGAATACACTCTTGTTGGTTATTCTAACTCTGACTTTGCAGGATATAAACTTGATAGGAAAATCACTAGTAGTACTTGTCACTTGCTTGGTAGTTCTCTTATATCTTGGCATAACAAGAAACAAGTGAGTGTTGCACTGTCCACAACTGAGGCAGAATACGTTGCAGCTGGTAGTTGTTGTGCTCAAATTCTTTGGATGAGGCAACAACTTCTAGATTTTGGTGTTATATTAGACCATGTGCCCCTTAAATGTGATAATACAAGTGCCATTAATATTTCAAAGAATCCTGTGATGCATTCTAGAACCAAACATATTGAGGTTAGACACCATTTCATTAGAGATCATGTGTTAAAGGGTGATTGCGTGCTTGAACATGTTGAAACCTCTAAGCAATTAGCTGATATATTCACAAAACCTCTTACAAAGGAACAACTCATAAACATTAGGAGAGAATTAGGAATTTTAAAGATGTCTAATATGAACTAATTACACTCATTTCAAACAATTTGGAGAAACGTTTGACTATCTTTATTGATCAATGATTCTTATTGAGCATGAAAGTTGGATAAGCATGCAACTTGGTTCTCTTTGACATGAAAGTTATCTTTTGAATCTTGAATGTAGTTGGCATTATGATTCTTAAAGCATGAATAATTCATGAGTAAAATTGCCCAAATGATTGAGTTAAATTGTTCATGAATGTTTGATTGTTTTAGAAGGTAAAAAGAACTATAAAAACTGATGTCTTAATGATCCAAAAGCATTGCCATGTGCCTAGAATTGATTCAGCAGTTCAAAACTGCAGTTCAAAGGGAAACAGAATCGATTGAATCGATTCACCCGTCCCCTGAATCGATTCAAAGACCTGATTCTTAAATTTTTTAGAAACAGAGAGGTCTGAATCGATTCACTCGTAGCTCAAATCGATTCAAACCCCTGATACTCCTTAATTCTCACAAACAACAACGTCTAAATCAATTCACAGTCACTCTGAATCGATTCACATGACTGATTCTCCCTATATCACGCTGTTTTGGGCTCATTTCCTCATTCCACTTAACATTTCTCCTACTCCTTTTCTCCTCTTTCTCTCTAAAAATACCTCTCTCACTCTAGAAACCTCCCCTCCAAACCTCTATTCTTCATGGCCTCTTCATCCCAACCAAGGAAGAAACAAAGAGCAAATGTTGCTGGTTCTTCCGTCCCTCAACATTCCGATTTATCACGCTTCTTCACCACACAAAAGGAATTAGAAAGGTACCAAAACACCTTTTCTGAAAAACAATTGATTTCACCACATTGGATTGATGTTGCATTCGTTGAATCCTCTGGTCTTCCTCTCATTACTACTCTTCACCAACAAGAACTTGTTGACTTCATGGCTCTTGAGGAGATTGCTATATACCCAGAATTGATCCGTGTGTTTTACTCCATATTGCGCCTACAAGATGATCGATATTATGCCAAAGTGAAAGGCAAGACCATTGTTCTTGACAATGAAGTCATGAACCAAGTTGGCAAACTTCCTATAAGTAATGCCCACTTCCATGGCAAAGATCCCTCTCCCTCCTGGAACTACAACCCATTAAAGGCAAGAGCATTCTTCAATCTCACCGCTCCTGCAAGTACCGTTGGCACCTTAAGCATTGATCACCACCTCTTGCACTATGTTTTAGTCAAAATCCTTACACCTTTAGGTGGAAATTATGCTAGACTCAATGAGTCTCAAGTTCTACTACTTTGGGCTATTCTCAACTAGAAAGAGATCAATTGGATCAACATTGTGAGGCATCACATGCTTGATGCTCAAAACGTCACTCGCCTCCCATATGCTATTTTTATCACTAAGCTGATTCATCATTACAAGGTGGATCTGAAAAACAAAGTCAAAGAACTGATCGGGCCAAAAGGACCTATTGGGAGATCTCATCTTACCAAGATGAACATTATTGAGTATCATGGATTTTGGCAGTATCTCCGCCGTCCTCGTGATGATAATGAACCTGCTGCTTCTCCTCCTCCTTCACCCGCTCCTGCTAATGATCTTTTTGCTCGCCTCACTGCTCATATGGATCGTCATTTTGATGCAATGGAAGCAAATATCACTACCCGACTTGATAAGCTTGAAGCAAACATGGAGGAACGCTACACAGAGCTTGCCACCCAAATCTCCAGCCTCCAATTCCCTCAGCCTTAGTTGGCATTCTTTTCTACATTTTGCTTGACATTAATATGTTTTATGGTTATCTTGCTTAAACTTTGTTGCCCTTCTGAGGCATTTCTCATTGCTATGTTTGATGTGCGTGGATTTTACGTTGTTAATTCTCACGGTTGTTCAAAACTTGTTGGTTATTTGTCCTCAATTATGCAATACATATTTCCTTTTCTTGTGTAAAGCTTATATTATTTTTGATAATGACAAAGGGGAGAGATATTAGATATTGAATACTTTTCTAAAGGGAAGAGTAATAAGAGTAATTGTATGATCAGATCAGATGAATAATAAGAGAAAATGTATGATCAGATGAATATAAATAAATGCAATGATTCAATATATTTCTAACTGAAAAACAAAAGGGGAGACACACTCTGTTCTAAAAACTTGAAATTGTTCAATAAGTGGTTCTTCTCAACTGTTACTTAAATATTAATACTAACACCCCAAGAGATGGCCATTGGTTGTCATCATCAAAAAGGGGGAGAATGTATTTACATGTTGTAGATAGGTTTTGATAATGACAAGTACACAAGAACAAGAAGAGTATCATTCATGGATCAAAAACAAGTGAAATGAACAAATCAAAAGAATCCAATTGATGTACTCAAAATCAAAGATTTAAGGAATCATGAAGAACATGCTCCCATATGATCAAAGAATCAAGAAAACAATGCATGAAGATCAAGGAAAGGAACCATGACTCAAAATGCCTCAAGGAAACATCAAAAATCATAGAAAAACAACAAACAACATTGCTTGAATCGATTTGCATACCTATGAATCGATTCAGAGGCCTGGAAGTCCCAAAAATATGAAAACAGAATGTTCTGAATCGACTCACCACAGCCTGAATTGATTCACACGAAGCTGACAACCCAGGAATTCAAAACAGAACAGCCTGAATCGATTCACCAAAGTCTAAATCGATTCACACGCTCCTGGAAGCCCAAAATGCCCAAGTCAGAATGCCTTGAATCGATTCAGAAACGTATTAATCGATTCAAGTAGTGGGAAACATCACTAAAAAGATATTTTTAGGTTTGAAACATAGATCTAAAACCCACTATATGTAAAGACAAGCTTGAACCATGATGTGCAACGGCTAGGAGGACCTTCAAAGCTCTAGAAATGGATCTCCAACTCAAGCACAACACACACCAATAAGAGGCAATCTATCTTTACTTACATTTATGATTAGTGAGTTCATTGTCTTTGTATATTCTAAATCCTTGAGCTTAGAACTTGTATATCCTCTCTTGTTGAGAGTTAGACATTTTGAGAGCTTTGATTTGCTTATTCACTCTATTGAGAGAGTATATTGCTTGTAAACACAAACACCAAACACCAAATTTCACTCTAGGTTGAGTGGTCACAAAGGTTGGGGTTCAACCTTTGGGATATTGAGAGTTTGAGAGATTGGGTGGGTTTCCCTTGTGCTAGTAAGGATTAAGTTCTTGAGTGTGGGACACTAGAAAGCTGTAATTAGTCATAGCTTGTATCTCAAAACTTCAATAGTGGAAATCCTTCAAGTGGGTTGCTTGAAGGTGAGACGTACACTAAGTTGGTGGAACTCGTTAAATTGGTTTGCACGCTCTTCTCCCTTACTCTTTTGCATTTACATACTGCATCTGGTTGGATTGTTATTATTGATAATTATTTCCTCTCTTAAACTTGCTTAAACAACTAGCATTATAGTGTTGCACACCAAGTGTTTGACAAATTGCCTAAGCAATATTTACATCTTGTTTTACATTGTTTCTTCCATAAAATTTTCTATCTCCTACATATTCAATTAACTTGTGAGAAAGAAATCAATTTTAAAGTCATTTCAATGAAAAATTTTAAAACTCAATTCACCCCCCTCTTGAGTATTGATGCCACTTGAATAACACAAATGTTGTTTGAGATTGAATGGACTTGAGCAAGACACTTGGCACATAAGGCAGTATAAATCATCAGCCTTAGCTTTTTTATTGAGGTTGTAATGAAATGGTTGTTGATTTAATAAACCTACCAAAAGTTCTGTGTGTTTTAATTTATACATTATTGTCGCAACCTGGACGCGACGGCATGGCCGACTCTTTTTCGAAATAAAATGTGTTTATCGAAATCCTTTCAAAAAGAAAACAGGAAGTCGCCACCAACATTTTTATCTATAGGAAAAACATTGGAAAAAAACTAAGTTCAGTAAAGCACTAGTTTAAAAAATGAGATTCAAGTTCGGGAGTCAATTACGAGTAGAGAAGGTATTAGCACCCTACATCACCTGTTAGAAACAGTACCAAGATTGAAAATGTGCAACATAAATAGCCTTACAAAAGATGTTATATTTCTCCCCTTTTATTGTTGTACTTTGTGTAAAAATAGAAGGAACAAACTAAACAGACATGGAGTGTAGGTCAACAGGATGTCACGTCCAAATTAACCTTGGCTTTGGTATAAAATAGGAAAAGGGAAGGATACTAACAAGACGTCGCGTCTAAATTAGTCATACTTTAATCAAAATACGGGGTTAGAAACGGGAAGGGGATAAACGGGACGTCTTATCCCAAGTATCCTGTTCCTTGTGGTGATGGCCTACCAGAAATAGGGAAAATCAACAAGACGTCACGTCTAAATTGATTTTCATGAAATTTAATCAAGATACGGGGTTAGAAATGGGAAGGGGATAAATGGGACATCTCGTCCTAAGTATCCCATTCCGTGTGGTGATGGTCTACTGGAAATAAGGGGAAATCAACAAGACGTCACGTCTAAATTGATTTTTTCATGGAAGTAGATAAAAAGGAAGTTACAAAGGGAAAATAAAGAAAATAAAAATAGGAATAAAATGGAAAAGGTGGGCCTGACAGGATTTAAAGTCCTGCTCCTACGTATTCTTGGATGACCAAGAAATCAGGGTTATGTAGTTCTTTAGATGTTTTTTTTTAGGAAATGGATGAACGAAATTTTCTTCTTTTTAAGTAAAAACTTAAAAGTAAAGGACAAAAAAAAAGACAGAAAAGAGGGGGGTAGCAGAAGCTACAAGAGAGAAAGAGAAACAGTGAGTTCGGAAAAGAGAGGGAAAAATGAGCGAAAGCTGAGTAAGAGAAGAAAAACCGAGTCGGAGAAGAAAAACTGAGTCGGAGAAGAAAAACTGAGTCGGAGAAGGAAAACCGAGTCGGAGAAGAAAAACCGAGTGGGAGAAGAAAAACCGAGTGGGAGAAGGAAAACCGAGTCGAAGAAGAAAAACCGAGTGGAAGAAGGAAAACCGAGTGAGGACGAGAGAGACCGAGTGATGGAAGGAAACGTACCAGAGTGTTCTCCTTTCTGAATTTCTAGTCTATGTTTCCTTGTCCCCCTTTTTGGTTTTCTGAATTTATTTTTTTTCTGAGAGGATGAGTGTGGGTGAGAGTGCTGGGACAGTGTGAAGGCTTGGCATAAGGACGGTGTTGTGAGGATTTGAGAGGTGCTGCTCAGTGCTGTTTGGGAGGAGAAGGACGGTGTGGGATTTAGGAGGAGTTGCTCGGTGTGGATTTAAGAGGAGCTGGATGGTGGAGGATTTGAGAGGCTGGACGGTGTTATGGGAATTTGAGGTGCTGGAATGGTGTGGGATTTAGGAGGAGTTGCTCGGTATGGATTTAAGAGGAGCTGGATGGTGGAGGATTTGAGAAGCTGGATGGTGTTATGGGAATTTGAGGTGCTGGAATGGTGTGGGATTTAAGAGGAGTTGCTCGGTGTGGATTTAAGAGGAGCTGGATGGTGTTATGGGAATTTGAGGTGCTGGAATGGTGTGAGATTTAGGAGGAGTTGCTCAGTGTGGATTTAAGAGGAGCTGGATGGTGGAGGATTTGAGAAGCTGGATGGTGTTATGGGAATTTGAGGTGCTGGAATGGTGTGGGATTTAGGAGGAGTTGCTCGGTGTGGATTTAAGAGGAGCTGGATGGTGGAGGATTTGAGAAGCTGGTGGTGTTAATGAGGATTTAGGAGGAGCTGTAGGAGCTGGATGGTGTAAAGGACTTAGGACAGTGTTTCTCAAAAAGAAAAGCTTCAAAGTTCTCTCCAACGAAGGCTAAACCCTAAACCCCCAAAAATCCAACCCCTTGTGCATCCTCAGATGGGGTACTTATAAGGGTTGCCGAATGCTTGGACAGCACAGGCTTCCACTCAGAGTGGAGGCAGCCTAGCCACTAACAGGTAGTGGGGGGACAGCAGCTGGTGGGGAATTTTTAATTTCTCCACTTTCGTCCCTGTCTGCCACTTCCAGGATTCATGGATCAACTTGGGTGGTGGAATCCAAGTCAACATGGGTGAACAGTGGAAATATGGAGCCGGTGTTCTCTTATGACTCGGATTAGTGCCTCAGCCAGCATCCATCCTCAGTGGGGATTAATCCGAGCGGAACAGGTACACTTTATACACAAAAGACCGAGTGAAAGCTTTGCTCGAAACTTGTTTCTGTTTGAAGCAATTCGAGCTGGACGAGCAAAGCAACTCTGATTGAAACATTCAATCAGAATCGATCGAAACATTCATTCGGAACTGATTGAAGAGTGACTCAAAACCGATTAAAACATTCATTCGGAACCGAGCCGATTGAAACATTCATTCAGAACCGAGTGACTCACTCGGCACAGGTTCAAGCCCTCTTTCTTTCACATGTGACCCACTCAGGATCGGGAAGTTTTCATTCAAATGATTCAATCGGCACCCTCAAAATGTTTCACTCGGCTATGTCTCTGGAATTAAACCACTCAGATATATTGCTTGGGAGTAATTCAGTCGACCCTTCCTTCACTCCTTGAAATGACCCACTAGGACACATTCATTTGTCAATCAGCCCATTCGGTTGTATTTACTCAAGAGTTGGCTTTGCCTTTCACTCAGAAATTTGGAACTTGAGAGAGTCTGGAATCTGGCTGATAGAAGCTCTTCCCAGGTCCGAGCTTTGCTTTACTCGGAAATGCAACTCTCTGCCCCCAACTCACTCGGAAGTGCTCCTCACATGTAACTCACTCGGAAGTGCCTTCCTTGGAGACATCTCACTCGGGCTTAGTTTGAAACTTGAGAGAGTCTGCCCGGATATTCATTCACAACCTTTCTACGCTCGGAATCAGTACATCCGGGAATATCTCACTCGGAGACAACCTACTCGGATATATCTGTCTGAAGTATTCATTCGTAGTTGAGCCTCGTTTAGAATAAATTCACTCGGAGGTGATTCGCTCGAAAATATCTCTACCAAGAAAAAGCACTCATTCAAAGTCAGAATCTCCACTCGGAGGTACTTTAGTCGGGAACTCAACACTCGGATGTATCTTGGCTTGAAAGGTACTTCCCTCGGACTCAACCCATTCAGAAAATGCCCCACTCAGAGACATCTCACTCGGAAATTATCATTCGGACATATGGAACTTGAGTCTCTGTCCGAAAAGATACTCACTCAGTCAGAGCCTTTTCTTTGTTCAGAGTAATTCCTTTTGAAGCCCACTCGGAAATGATCATTCAGACATACGGAAGTCTTTGCTTCATTCGGAAGTAACTCTCTCGGAAGCAATCCACTCGGAATGACTCAATCAGAGACATTCCACTTAGAAATTGCACTCAGAAACAGCTAACTCAGATATCTCACTCGGTAACAGCCATTTTAACTCGGAAATAGCCATTTTTCACTCGGAAATTATCATTCTGAGTCATTCTACTCAGAAGACCATTTGGTGATAAAGTCCAGTCCTCTCAGAATTCTTTCCACTCTGGTCGGACCGAAAGAGGTGTTCACAAGTATGAATTTCAATTGAAGAGTTGTAGTTCAGTGCTAAAAACTAAGAAAAGAAAGTTGTAGCTTAGTGCTCAAAACTAAGAAAAGAGAGATCAATGTGGAGCATGGAGAGGCCTATTTTAAATTTAGTTTGGTTATTCTTGTTTACTAGTAGAAAATGCATAATTGAGTTGATGAGTAGAAATATATATATGTTTGTTTTAATTTATGCAGAATGAATCTGAATTGAAGAGTTGTAGTTTAGTTTGAGCTTTGTTTAGTTATTTTTAAGCTTTTTAAGCTCTCTATTTTTCTTTCTCTTTTGTTATTGATTGAGCTTTGATCAACTTTTGTTTTGCCTTATTTTTGTGTTTCTGATTTCTAGTTTGGGATGTGGATGACATATCCCTAACCTTATTTTTCTGCATTTTTCTTTTTTTTATTCCAAAGTCTTTATTAGTTTTTTCTTTCCATGGCTTGATTTAACAATGAATGGGATAATTAGGCTCAAAGAAAAAAGGGTCAATGGATTAATTAATTTAGGTTATTGATAAGTCTTGAAAAGACTTAAGTATTTGTCACTTAGTTATGCATTAAAATTATAGTTCAAGCTAATTTAACATTTATTTTGAGGTCATTTACTTATTAATTAGAAAAAGTGATAAAGTATAGAAGTTTTAAATTTTTTATCATATAGGCGTAATTATGTATAATTTAGGTCAAATTAAGTTAAGAAGTGAAAACCAAGATTTTATTATTATAAGTCTAGCGTGCTAACCTTTATTTCCAGCGTTTATACGATAGGCTTCTGTCCATGATTTATGTTTTAGGGCCAACTGAGTGTCCCACATGCCTAAGCATATCATCACCACGCTAATTGAAAAGGATATAAAAGCCAAAGTCTAGAGTCTCAGCGTTTGCATGCCCTTCACAAGCTCAAATTGCATGCTAGAATTTTGAGTAATTTTTTCATCCATGTGTGCTTACGGTAGCTAGCGTAAGGTCACATTGGGATTAAGTTTTGGAGGCTGAAGAGATCCAAAAGCTAAACATACCCACACCATACGCACGCTACCTTGCTACGCTAAAGGCTTTGCTTACTAAGTTCACCACACGTAGGCATGCTATGAAGCGTAAGCCTACATTGATCCTTCTTCATCCATCAATTGTCATCCAGAAGCCTAGCATCCACACGCTTTTATACGCCCAGGCCTCTACGCTCAACCCAACTATAGTCATGTACCCATGCGTGGTCACGCCCACTAGCATGTGCATACGCTGGGCCATATCCATGAATTCAAGTCCTTTCAGATTCTCACCATGGTCACACTCACCCTTTGCTAGTGCCACGCTTCATTTGTTATGTACGAATAAAAACTCAACATTCATACACTCCATACCAGGATCTATACGCCAAGCTACAGGACCAAGTTTTATGTTTTCACTTATTTTCAGCACGCTTCTATGCTCTCCAGTGTGCTTACGCACGCATGCGCAATAAAGAACTATTTTTAAAAGGCTGAAGTGTTTATACCTTGTACTCAAGTCTTTGTATTTATGTTTAAGCCCCTATAGGGTATCTTAGTAATTTAGTTAGTTAGTAGTTGTCAGTTTATTTCAGATAGTATATACTTGTAAATTACATTGTAATTATAACACACAACTACATATTTTTAGATTCATTGTCCAGATTTCAACTTCTGACTAGAATTTTATCTCTCTAAATCCTCTCTGACCATTACCATGTCTTCTTCTTTTGAGTTTATCTTTTCACCTAACATGGATTGCTAAATCCCCAAGGTTAGGAGCTGCCAAGGCTTCAATGGAGGTTAGGTGTTGCTGATTGAAGTTTAATTCTAATAAAAGTATGCTTTAATTAAAGTTGAAAGCTTCAACTCCTAAATTGGAAGATTCATGGCCTATTAAGAGTTCTCTCCAAAGAGGAATCACGGTAGAGATCTTTGGTATGTAGCTTATTACCTAATTACTTCAGGCCTAAGACATTAGGTGAATAATTAGGGTTCATCTTTAATTTCCCATTCAGTTTCAATGCATATAAATACCAAAGGAATTAGAGTTTATATGTAGTAAAACAATAGTAATCACCTAAGCGATTATGGATTATTCATCTGTGGAATTCGAAGAATGTCTTTATTTAGAATTTATGCTTTATTCATGTTCAATTAACTAAAATTGAATGTTGAAGCTGATTCCAACCTATTCTTACTACTGTTAGTTACATAATTTTATTAGTGTGTTTACTTGTTTTCACTTCTCTTATAAAAATCAATAAAAATCTAAAAGAATAAAAATGTAAAACAGAATGAATTGTCTGAAATTGTTGCTTGGTTCAGATAGTATTAACTCTGGCTTGTGGTAGTTACCTCAATCCCCGTGGGATGATCAAATATACTACATTTTTAATGACTGGTGCGCTTGCCATAGTTTTTATCCTCCGATGAACTCGCATCAATTGTCTTTTTGGGTTTAGGGTTTAGAAGAAGATTAAATCTATGCACAATAGGGAATTTTGTTTGCAGCAGCTGAAAAATAGGGAGTTTTGTTTAAATAAGGAGTTTTATTTTTCATTGCTTATCATATCATGTGTATAAATATGTAGTACCTCTTTTTTAGCTGCTCATTCATGTGTATAAAAATGTCATATCTTTTTTTAGTTGCTTACTCATGTGTATGTAAATTTCTTATTGCCTTTTCACTAGCAACAGTCCAAAAGTGAAGAGTTTCTATATTGGCGCTTTCGTGAAGCAAATTTCAGCATAGGTATATTCTTTCTTATCCCTTTTGCATCCTGTATAGGCTTTCCTTTCTTAGGATAATTTTTTAGTTAAGTTAAGACCATTTGCTAGTTGATGCTGAATTTTTAGGCTGCTATTTAGGCCCCATTAGATTTTTATTGTGTTCTTGTTTGGTCCCTATTTAGTACTTGTTTAGAAATAAGCCTTTTAAGGTTATAGGTTCAAAATAAGCCTTTTAAAAAATCAATGTGTCCCCTTAAACAATCCATAGTGTATATATTGAGTTGTACTGGGTTATTTTCTTTGTGTAATAGGGCGCTTGTAAAATCTTGAAATGTCTAGTTTACAAGGGAGACTCTGCCAAAATTTTGGTAGGCTCTCTGTTTCATTAGACCGTGTGTGTACCCAAGAGGTACCTATTCAAGACTCAACACAACAGGTCAATACACCATGTTGTGTTGGATCTACAATTGTCCCGGTTGAGCAGTTTAGGATGAATCTGTAACTAGTAGGGCGTAACCCATATATATTGGTGTTTATGTGAAACTTATGTTGTGGATGTGCAATTGGAATTTTAGTTTTCGCATTTTGTGTTGTCTTCGGGTGCATGTTTGTGTGGGGTGTTTTAACCTACACCTACCTCGGTGTACTCGGGGACCAATGTGAAATGTGATAAGTGTGCATGTTGTCTTGTTTTTGAGTGTTTTTAAATGTAGTTTTTGTTTATTTTTTCCCTTATTTCTTCCAACTCCCTTGATTTTTAATTTCTTTCCACAAAGATTACTCGATTATCTCTATTTTTGCAGGACTATTGATGTTTTAGGTCTATTCTAATGAGAAATGGCAACTTGGATACAAGAGGAAGCCTCTGGGAACCTTGGCGGTGTGATTGGGCAAAGTTGGAACAAACCACTGCTAGTGGTTGTCACTAGAATGAAGAAAATGAAGAGAATCAAGTGGAAAATACAACCACTGGCCGTGGTTTCCCACCACTAGCCGTGGTTGGTTCTGTTTACTTTAAGGTTTATCCAACAGTGGCCACCACTGACCATGGTTGGCACTATGGCAATTTAAAATCAAGAGTCAGAGACAACCACTGGCCGTGGTTTCCCACCATTGGCCGTGGTTGTCATTAGGTGCCAATGTACATTGAATTTTGCATGATTTGGATCATCCCACCACTGTTTCCTGATTTTTTAGGTGCATATTGGGGGCAGTTACGGGGGTTTCTGGAGACACTTTTGTAGAGAGAAGAAAGAGCATGAAAGATGAGAGATTGGAAAAAAGAATTGGCAAGAGAAAAAGGCAAGGATTGAAGGAATCACAACATCAAAGGATCAAGATTTCTAGGTATTTGAAAGTGAGGTCTATTCTCTGATTTTTGTATTCTTCTTTTCTGTATTTCTAGGAAATCTTCTGATGATGTATGTGATAATTGAAATTATTTGCAATTTGAACTTGTACATAGGTAACTAAACTTCTAATCTTGGGATTAAGGGGAATTGTGATCATGTATCAAAATTGAGTTTTTGATTTTCTTGATTATGAAGTTCTATTTTCTATTGATTTTCATGAGTTCTTAATACCTTTAATGATTCAAAGATGAACTTAATTGATCTTAGGCGTATCGGGTAATCGAGAGATTAATGATCGTCTGAAAGCATGAAAATGAACCTGTGATTTTAGGTTACGAAAGTAAATAAAATTACTTAAGGAATTGATGGGTTTTTACTACACTTAATGAATCCGATTAACAAATTGAATGTTGTTCTTTGATAACTGGGTATGTTAGTAAGGTTCCGAGAGGAAATTGCTAATTAATTGAGGAAAATACCCCTTGGAATCAGAGTTTTGTAATTGAGAAAAGATTTAATTTAGTTAAGTTATATTTCACATGAACCCCTTAAATCCCAAGAGTCTCTCATAATCTTTGCCACCAAAAAAGAATTAAGTTTACTGTCACGTTCTTGCTGCTATTTAATTTATTGCAGTTTTTCCATTGTCAAATAGATTGTTTAGATAATCGAACCATCGCAAAAACTAGTAATTGGTACAATTCTCATGAGAACGATCTTATTTATTGCTTCGATAAACCATATACTTGCGGAACAGCTATCAAGTTTTTGGTGCCGTTGTCAGGGATTATGTTTTCCCCAATATTGGCAAAACGGTGTTCCGATGAGACTAGATTCTTCTTTATTTTTATTTCTTCTGCATAATTTTTTCTAATTTTTGTCTTATTTTTCTGCAGAATTACGCCTTGGTTTTTGTCTGTTTGTGTTGTGCAGGTTCATTTATGCGAAGGAGTCGTAACTTTGAACATATTTTTGATCTAGAAATTGAAAGGACTCTTCGTAAGATCAGAGCACTTCAGAAATAGCTTGAACAAAACAAGCAACAAGCTTCGAGTTCAAATACCGAGAGACGGATGGACAATCCTGATAACCGAGCTCTTCGTGATTTTGTAGTACCCAATGCAATGGGTAGGAGGCCTAGCATCACAAGGCTAACCATTGAGGCAAACAACTTCGAATTAAAGCCCTCCTTACTCTCAATGGTTCAGCAAAACCAGTTTAGAGGTTTGCCATCCGAGGATCCAAATCTGCACCTCCAAATCTTTCTTGAGTACTGTCATACAATCAAGGTAAATGGCGTCTCAAGTGATGCAATTTGGCTATGGCTTTTCCCATTCTCTTTAAGGGATAAGGCTAGAGTTTAGTTATATTCACTTTCGGAGGGGTCAAATCACTACATGGGAGCAATTATCTCATGCCTTCCTCAACAAATATTACCCACGGAGCAAAATAGACTAGTTGAGGAAGCAGATCATCACTTTCACCTAGAAAGATGATGAGACATTGTATGATGCATGGGAGAGGTACAAGGAGTTGCTTTGAGAGTGTCTACATCATGGAGTAGAAAGATAGTTGACGGTCCACATCTTCTACAATGGTTTGACCCCAAACCAAAGGGTTACCTTAGATGCCTCAGCTGGCAGAGCTTTTATGAGCAAGAACATGGAGGGGGGGTACAACCTTATAAAAAAGGTGGCATAAAACATATACTAGTGGTCATCTGAACGGAGTTTGACATTAAAAACTCCTGGTAAGTATTCTTTAGATGCTATTTCCCTTCTTACTATCTGTTAAATTTGATAAGTTGGGAACAAGTACTTCTAATGTGGTGTGTGAGTTATGTGGTGTTATAGGTCATATCATATCAGGTTGTCAGCTTGGAGTATCCCAAGCCCCCGAAGCCAACATGCAACAAGTGGATGCTATTGGGAGCTATAGTGGAAATTTTGGAAATAACTATAGACAATAGGGACAACTAGGTTTCCAATATAGACCTTCACCATTCCAAGGAAATCAAGGCAACCAGAATAACTTTAGGTCACAACAAGGACCCTATACTCCTCAGAAATCAAAATTGGAGTCCTTGATGGAGACATTTATGACTACACAAATTAAGTAAAATGATGAATTCTTTGAGGCGATCAAGAAGTTAACTTCCAAGGTGGACTCTCTTGCCACCCACAACAAAATACTAGAGAATCAAATTACTCAACAAGCCTCATCTTCAACTAGAATTCCAGGAAAATGTCTTGGAAAGCCCGAAGCAGGACCATCCAATCACACCATGGCTATCACTCTTAGGAGTGGTACTAAGTATGATGGCTCAGTTGGTATGACCGAAGAAAAGGCTATGAAGGAAAAGAAATCGGATGAGTCTCCATCTCATCTGGTGGTTGTGGAAGAGAAACCAGTTGAGAAGAAGGAGGAGATGAAGCCTTACCAGCCTTCTATCCCATTTCCTCGGCGCTTGGCCAACGCCAAGCTGGACAAACAATTTGATAAGTTTCTTGAGATTTTGAAAAATTATATATTAATATCCCTTTCATTGATGCGTTGCAACAAATGCAGACTTTATGCGAAGTTCCTGAAGGATATTTTGTCTAACAAGAGAAAGCTTGAGGAAGATGGCACAGTGGTACTTACTAAGGAGCGTAGTGCATTGATCCAAAGGAAACTGCCACCCAAGCTCCAGGATCTAGGTAGTTTCTCTATTCCCTATATGATTGGTGACATGGCAATTGATAGGGCGTTATATGATTTAAGAGCTAGTGTTAGCTTAATGCCACTGTCTATTTCTGAGAAATTAGGATTGGGTGAGTTAAAACCTACTAGGATGTCTTTACAATTAGCCAATAGGTCTGTTAAATACCTTGTAGGCATTTTAGAGGATGTTCCTATCAAAGTAGGAAAGTTTTTTATTCCTATCGACTTTGTTGTTCTAGAAATGGATGAGGATTCCATGATACCCAAAATCCTAGGCAGGCCATTTTTGGCAACCGCAGGTGTGGTTATAGATGTTAAAAATGGGAAGTTATCTCTAACTGTTGTTGACCAAAAGGTTCATTTTAATTTGAAAAATGTTTTAAGGAAACCTTTTAATGAGGATGTTTGTTGTGGTGTGGATTGTGTTGACCAAGTGGTGAAGGAAGGAACTCTTCCTAATGACCCACTTGAATCTATTTTTATGATTGAGCCTGTAGGAACGTCAAATTGTTCTGAAGGAGATGTTCCACTAAAACATGATACTGAAGTCATTTGTGAAAAAGTGGTGAGCCCCCAGGTCGAACTGAAGCCTTTGCCGGCTTCATTGAGGTATGAGTTTCTTGGACTAAATTCCACATATCTTATACCTGTTAATGCTAAATTGAATCCATTTGAAACCGAAAAGCTTTTAAATCAATACAATGGATGATATTAAGGGGATTAGCCCCTCTTTTTGCATGCACAGTATTACTGTAGAGGATGAGAGTAGGCCCATAGTAGAACCACTTAAAGATTAAATCTGAAAATGCAAAAAGTGGTTAAGAAAGAGATTTTAAAATCACTTGATGCTGGAGTAATCTACCCTATTGCTAGTAGTAAGTGGGTAAGTCCAGTTCATGTAGTGCCAAAAAAGGGAGGGATAACTATTGTTAAAAATGAAAAATAGGAACTAATTTCTACTAGGATAGTTTCTGGGTGGCGCATGTGCATTGACTATAAAAAATTAAGTAGTTCCACAAAGAAAGATCATTTCCCTCTCCCTTTCATTGATCAGATGCTTGAGAGGCTTGCTAAGCACTCTTATTTCTGTTATTTGGATGGGTACTTGGGTTTTCATCAAATCTTCACCTATCCATCTAATCAAGAGAAAACTACCATCATTTGCCCTTATGGGACATATGCATATAGGAGAATGCCTTTTGGCTTTTGTAATGCACCTACGACTTCTCAAAGGTGTATGCAGACCATCTTTTCTGATTTAATTGAAAATGTGATAGAAGTTTTCATGGATGATTTTTATGTGCATGGTTTTGATTTTGATAATTGTTTAACTAATTTGTGCCAAGTCTTGTAGTATTGTAAGGAGAATAATTTAGTCTTAAATTTGGAAAAATGCCACTTCATGGTAAGGGAAGGCATAGTTCTTGGACATTTGGGGTCTGAGAGAGGCATTGAGGTGGATAAGGCCAAGGTGGAGGTGATTGAGAAATTGCCCTCACCTACCAATGTGAAAGGCATTCAGAACTTTCTTGGCATGCTGGGTTTTACCAGTGGTTCATTAAAGACTTCAGCAAGATCACAAAGCCTTTGACGAACTTGTTGGGTAAGGATGTTCCTTTTAATTTTGACTCATCTTATTTGGAGGCTTTTTGCAGGATTAAGCAAACTTTGATCTCTGCAACTATAGTGCAACCCCCGATTGGGAACTCCCATTCGAGTTGATGTGTGATGTGAGTGATCACGCAGTGGGGGCTGTGCTTGGCCAACGGAAGGATAAGAAGCTTCATGTGATCCATTATGCTTGCCGAACATTGGATGATGCCCAGGTAAACTATGCCACAACTGAAAGGAATTATTAGCTATTGTCTTTACTTCGATAAGTTTAGATCATACTTGATAGGCTCGCATGTCACTATCTATATTGATCATTTTGCCATCAACTATCTATTGCATAAAAAAGAAGCAAATCCTAGGCTAATTAGGTGGATTCTAATTTTACAAGAATTTGATTTAGAAATTAAAGATAAGAAAGGTATTGAAAATCTTGTTGCTGACCATTTATCTAGGTTGTCATCCAAAAAAGATGAGATGGGTGATTATGTTCCTATTAATGAATCTTTTTCAGATGAACAACTTCTAAGTCTTAGTGTCCAACAAGTGCCTTAGTATACAGATTTTGTCAATTTTCTTGCATGTGGTATTTTGCCTCCTGACCTTGGTTTTTAGCAGAAAAAGAAGTCTTTTGTAGATGTCAGGTACTATTATTGGGATGAGCCTCTCCTTTTCAAATAGTGTATAGATGGTATCATAAGGAGGTGCATACCAGAAGAGAAAGTGTGACAAATCTTGGACCATTACCATTCTTTATCCTGTGGAGGCCACATGAGCACCTCCAGAACAACCTTAAAGGTTTTGCAAGTGGGTTTCTACTGGCCACATATTTTTAAGGACGTTCATAAGTATGTCCTAACATGTGACTCATGTCAAAGGTTAGGTAACATTTTTAAAAGACATGAAATGCCACTTAATAACATCTTTGAAGTTGAACTTTTGGATGTTTGGGGTGTAGATTTCATGGGACCATTCCCATTATCCTTTGGAAATAAATTCATTTTAGTAGCAATTGGCTATGTGTCTAAATGGGTAGAAGCTATTGCTTCACCTTATTCGGATGCTAAGACTTTTACAAGGCTTTTTAAAAAGATTATATTTCTAAGGTTTGGGGTCCCACGATGCATAATCAGTGATAGAGGGCTACACTTTATCAAAAAATCTTTTGAAACCCTCCTTGGGAAATATGGAGTGAGGCATAAGGTTGCTATACCTTATTACCCTTATACTAGTGGACAAGTAGAGGTTTCTAATAGGGAGATAAAATTTATTCCCCCAAAAGTAGTGAACACGTCAAGCAAAGACTGGTATATTAAATTAGATGATTCCTTGTGGGTACAAAACTACATACAAGATCCTATTGGAATTAATCCTTTCAAACTAGTGTATGGAAAACCATGCCATTTACTTGTAGAGTTGGAATATAAATCCTTTTGGGCAGTTAAAATGCTTAATCTTGATCTTAAGGATACAGGTGAACATAGATTGTTGGAACTTAATGAGCTTGAAGGGCTTCGCTTAGATGCTTATAAGAATGCCAGGATTTATAAGGAAAAGACTAAGTGATTGCATGACCGGCACATTCTAAGGAGGTCATTTAAACCAGGGGATATGGTACTTCTTTTTAACTCTAGATTGAAGCTTTTCCCTGGTAAGCTGAGATCTCGTTGGTCAGGACCGTTACGGGTGTCTAAGGTATTTCCTTTTGAAGCTATTGAATTGTGGAGTGAAAAGTCTGGTCCTTTCAAGGTAAATGGGCAAAGACTTAAGCACTACTTGACAGGAGAACCCATACAACAAGTAAGTGTCTTAGACCTGCTTGATGTATCAGATTCATAAATCCAAATGGGTAAGGCATCCAGCTGAAGACGGTAAACTTAGCATTGGTGGGAGGTAACCCCATAGTTGTTTATATCTCAGTGATTTCTTTAAATGTTTTAGTTGGTAAAAAAAGAAAAATAAAATAAATAGAAAAATAAATAAACAAGAACTTGTTGAATTGCTATGTTTTGGAGTAAGGCATAATTTTGATTACCATGATGCATGTCTTAATTTGGATCATATGAATGTATGCTTAACTTGGTGTTTTGCATTTATTTAGTGACATAAGACAGTGGGAACCATAGGCTATAGATTGCCACCACCAGCTATATTTTTACCCAAGAATTTTCATGGAATATGTAAAAGTTTTCTGCGTGACAAATAGTGCCAATCATTGGTTGTGGTTATTCACCACTGGTAGTGGTTTGGCTCAGGTTTTTCCTCTTTGTGAACATGGAATTTTTGGACACAACACAGTGACAACCACTAGCTGTGGTTAGGTCCAGAGAGTCCTCTTTGCATTTAAAATTTTTCTAGGCACAAAAAAGAGGTAACCACTTGCCGTGGTTCAGCCCAACATGGAAAATTTGGCATTTTAGACACCCTTGTGCTTCATTTATGCATACACTTTTGGTTCCCCTTATTTCCCTCCTTTGAAAACTCTAAGAAAGCTCCTAATATATTTGAAAAACTCAATTCCCTCTTAATATTGTTGTCCATTGTCATCATCTTGCTACTTGAATCATCATTTCTTTTCTCTAAATTAAGTAAGCAACCTACATCTTCTCATGGTTTGAGTTTTCATTTGGTTTTTGGGGTTTTCTTAAATTTATGGATTTTGTGTAAAAATGATAAACATGATGCATATAATCACTCCCTAAATACTATGTGAAGTTTATGAATATCTAGAAACCAAGTGGGTTTGAATAAATCCTATGTAAACTATGCTTGTTGTTCATCCTTGTTATGAAATCCACTTGTTTTATTTTACATTTTATGATCTTGGGTTATGATTGGAACCTTGATTGAATTATTATTTCTTGAAATTGGTTGATTTCTTGAGGTATTTACTTTCATGGGATGATTATATGCTTGAGAATGTCACACTTAGAATGTATTGTGCACACCAAATGTTTGATGAAATGCCAAAGAGACAAAATTCTTGAATTGTTACATGGTTTGAATATGCATGTGGTCTAGTTTACCTTTCATGGTATTTAATTGTTCATATATGTACCTTTCTCTTATAGATACCATCAATGTGTGACATTATATAGGTGTTATCTCTTGTCATTGTGTAAAAATTTGGAGTTTTAGAATAGAATGCTTTTTAACCCTCCTTGTATGGTTTTAATAGGTCACCTCCAAGCTCTATATTCAACTCCATGGCACTAAAGGTTCCCTTCAAGAAAAGGAAGACCAAAGGCACGTCTTCTAACTACTCCGACCTTAATGACATCGAATGCGCATCGGAAGGGCAAAAGATGAGGTTGGAATCATTACTCAAGAGGGAATTTCTTCCCTCTAGATTCTTTTGTAGAGAAATCTTAATGGAATTAGGTATACTTGAGGATACTCTAAAGCTATGTCAAAATGTGGGGTGGGATTCATTTATTAATTTATTTGAACCTACATACGAACTTACTTCAATGGAGTTCCTAAGTTCAGTGGAGGTGAATAGGTACCCAACTACCGATCGATGGGAAATGTCCTATAGACTGAACAATACTAATTATAGAATGAATGTGGATGAGGTAACTGAAATCTATGGTTTCCCCCAGGGGGTGCTGCTAGCATCCCGAGGGACTTCAAGCCAGGATACTTTTGGTCCTTTATTTCTAGAGCACAAGGTAACTATGATTCTTTCTCTTCTAAAGCTTCCTCCATTCATCATCCCATTTTCTGATACTTTTAGCAGTTTGTGGCCCGCTCTATTTTTGGTAGGTATGATAGCCTCAGTACCGTTCGGCAATCTGAGGTATTTTTCTTGCACTCTATGCTTCAAAGTACTCATATCGACTCTGCTAAATGGTTAGGTAGCCAATTTTCCCGAGTCGGCAATGCCACTATTGGTAAAATTGTTCTTTCAGGCTACATTAATCCTATAACAAGGTATGTGGGTATAGATTTAAAGCAGGATAATCTTCTACACCAACCAAAGAGGGTTGATATAGGTGAATTAATACATATGGGAATGATTGTAAAGGAGCATAATGTCTATTGTTTGGTCATACCTGGTTTTTTTGTTCCTCACCCCTTGCCTGATCCTACTTTCACGAGTTTGGAAGGCAAGACATCTTTTCTTTTTGTAGAGATAGATGACCATACTCCAGTTTCCATCGAGATGCCCCTACCTACTGAGCCTTCAGAGCAGGGTGAGCCTTATCACACCCGTAAGGAGTAACCTTTTTCCATGTAGCAGATGTATGCCTTGTTTCAGCATATATCTGCTAAGCAAACTCATCAGGGGTCCTATATTGATCAGATTTTTGACTGGGTAGATGCCATGTATGACTAGCATACCCAACAGGGTCATTTCACCCCTCTTTCTCTATGAAAGGTATTAGTTGAACTTTTATGTTTTACTCCCCTTGATATAGACATTGGGGACAATGTCCGACTTTAGTTTGGGGTGGTGGGTACACAAAAGTTTAACTAACTCTTACTTTTTTCTTGTTTATGCTTCTGTTTGATTCTATTTTTGTTCATTTGCATAATTGTATGCTTGTTTTCTTGTTCATTTGCATGATTGTATGTCTGCTCATATGCCATAGGCTAGCATTGATTGCTGATTGCAGTTATTGTTGTCTATATGACTTGTAATGTAGACTGGTTAGACTAGGAACATAGCTTGGGTGAATCTTGTCAAAAATAAAAAAAAACAAAATAAATATGATTGCTAGTATTGCCAGAATAATTCACCTTTATGATGATGTGTTTTCTCTAGTTTGACTAAGTTACCATTGTGAGCTTTTGAGCCGATAGGGTATTCAGTGCATATAATTATTAATTGCCCATGTTTCTTTGTTTGAGTGATTCACACATTTAATGGCACTCTAGAACTTGGCTTTTGACCAATTCAAAATGGTTTGTGAACGCATGCTTGGAATGAAAAACGCAAATTAGGTTTTGTTTCTTTAACCTCATAATTTGTTAAAAGCATATCCCAATAATTACCCATTTTGAGCCTTGAAATGAAATGTTCTTTTAAAGCCTTTGATATAATGTTTCTCATTAATATGTAGAGGAGGCAAAGAGGTAAAGCAAACTAGATGAGGTTTGAGAAATAAATTGTGATAGTTTGGGGTTGATATTCAAGAAAGAAAGGAAAAGGGAAAAAGAATAAAAAGTTGAGTTCAAAATATAAATATAAAAAATAAAAAGAAATGAACCATACTCCTTATAGTTTGAATTTGTAAGAGTTATTGAATTGAGGTTTGCCTCCTTATGATATTACTTTTCCTATGATATTAGCCCTTTGTAATTTCCTTTTCTTGGTTTCCATTCCCACACATTACAACTATATGAAAGACCTTTTGACTAATGCATGTTTCCTTGATAACTATGGAGTTTTGTGGTCATTTGCCCAGCTTATGGTAGTGTTTATGATGTAGTGATTAGAGTGGTTGAAACACAAACACTGAGTGGACAGTGAGAAAGAGCCTCTTAGTCAAATCTTAGTTGACATGGTTTGATTGTTAGTTATGGTATATTCTGGTACTTTATGCAGTCACTTTAAAAACACAAAAACACAAATAAATAAACATAAGGTTCCTCAGGTTTGTTTGGGTCTGCTGGTCCTTCACTCTATGTTGTATGAATACAATGATTGCTTGAGGATAATCAATGCTTTAGTTTGGGGTATTTTGATAAATGTGCATGATGTCTTGTTTTCGAGTGTTTTTAGATGTAGTTTTTATTTATTTTTGCCCTTATTTCTCCGGACTCCCTTGATTTTTAATTTCTTGCCATATAGACTACTCGGTTGTTTCTATTTTTGCAGGACTATTGATGTTTTAGGTCTATTATAATGAGAAATGGTAACTTGGATGCAAGAGGAAGCCTCTGGGAACCTTGGCTGTGTGATTGGACAAAGTTAGACCAAACCACTGCTAGTGGTTGCAAACAACTAGTAGTGGTTGTCACTGGAATGAAGAAAATGAAGAGAATCAAGTGAAAAAGACAACCACTAGTCGTGGTTTCCCACCACTGGTCGTGGTTGTCATCAGGTGCCAATGTACATTGAATTTTGCATGATTTGGATCATCAGACTCCAAACCATTGCCAGTGGTTTGCCACCACTGGCCATTGTTACCCCACAAAGCACTGTTTCCTGATTTTTAGGGTGCATATTAGGGGCAGTTGAAGGGGGTTCTGAAGGAACTTTTGTAGAGAGAGAAACAAGCATGAAAAAGGAGAGATTGGAAGAAGGATTTGGCAAGAGAAAAAGGCAAGGATTGAAGGAATCACAACATTGAAGGATTAAGATTTCTAGGGATTTTAGAGTGAGATCTATTCTATGGTTTTTGTATTCTTCTTCTCTGTATTTCTGGGAAATCTTCTGATGATGTATATGATGATTGAAATTATTTGTAATTTGAACATGTACATAGGTAACTAATCCTTTAATCTTGGGATTAAAGGGAATTGTAATCATGTATCAAAATTGAGTTTTTGATTTTCTTGTTTATGAAGTTCTATTTTCTATTGATTTTCATGAGTTCTTAATGCCTTTAATGATTCAGAGATGAACTTAATTGATCTTAGGCGTATCGGGTAATCAAGAGATTAGTGATCGTTGGAAAGCTTGAAAATGAACCTGTGATTTTAGGTTACGAAAGTAAATAAAATTACTTGAGGAATTGATGGGTTTTCACTACACTTAATGAATCCGATTAACAAATTGAACGTTGTTCTTTGATAACCGGGTATGTTAGTAAGGTTCCGAGAGGAAATTGCTAATTAATTGAGGAAAACAACCCTTGGAATCAGAGTTTTGTAATTGAGAAAATATTTAATTTAGTTGAGTTACATTTTACATGAACCCCTTAAATCCCAAAAGTCTCTCATAATCTTTGCCACCAAAAAAGAATCAAGTTTACTGTGACGTTCTTGCTGCTATTGAATTTACTGCATTTTCTCCATTGTCTAACAAATTTTCTAGATAATCAAACCATCGCAAAAACTAGTAATTGGGCACAATCCTCGTGGGAACGATCTTATTTATTACTTCGATAAACCGTATACTTGCGCAACGGCTATCAAAATGCTGCCAAAATTTTGATTGAATGTCAACGCACAAACTTCACGTAACCATACAGATGGGTTATAGATTGTTACATTTTCAATTTGAATTGGATAGGGCCCCACCTACTTGCAACATCAAAAAGATAGAGAATGATTCATGAACGTTAAAAACATTTTTTTAAATTAAAGTAACCACTCCTGTCATCGTTAGGTATCGTGAATGGAGGTTCCGACACATCGGCAATGGATGTACAACCAGTTGGATCGTAATCAGTGAGTCATTGTGGAGTTTTTGGTGGGGTTGTGTGAGTTTATTCCATTTGCTACTGCCAACACCCCTGATTTTGAAACGACTCAAGATTTGTTGTCCTTGCTCTAAGTGCGGATGCAAGCGTCTACTAAGTAGAGGGCATAAGGGATAACTATAACAACATGAAGCAGATAGTGATGGATCATATTAGACCTTCCACCGGGCGTATTCTATAACATGATGATTAACCTAGAGATCAAAATGAGGGTGTAGAGAAGGATCCTAATCCAAATGTTAAGAGATTTGTTGATTTGGTGGTGGCGGCCCAGACCCCGTCATGGGACGGGTGTGAGAGTTATACCGCATAATCTACCTAAAGGTAGAGTATAATCTCTCAGAGGTTGTTTTAATAAAATATTCACTTTGATGGGTTCCACTATGCCAAACGATAATAGAATGCCCTCAAACCTATACTATGCTAAGAAAAGTGTGGCAAACTTAGGGTTGTGGTGTCTGAAGACAGAGTGTTGTGTTGAAGGGTGTATTTTGTTTTGAAACGAGTTTGCAAACAAGAGTGTGGACAAATGTGTACACTATAATAAGGATCATTTCAAAACCGTTAAAAGAATGGGGAAAGTAACTAGAACGACAAGGAAGAAAATATGGTACTTTCTTATTACACCATGTTTTCAACATTTATACGCCTCATTGTCTATGGCAAAACACATGCGTTGGTTTGATTCAAAGGAATGTGTATAAATATTGAAAAAATCCAAAGGAAAAAATAGATGTCTTCTTGCAACCATTGATTGAGGAGTTGGCAGAATTATGGGATGTTGGGGTTATGCCTACAATGCATCCTTGAAAAATAATTTCATGATAAAGGTTTTTTGATTTAGACCATTAATGACTTTCTTGCCTATGGTATGCTTTCTGGATGGTCAACATCACCAAGGGGGAATCACTCTGCGTTAGTGGCAAGACAAGTTATTTTGACTGTCATCATAAATTCTTACCGTTGGATTATCCATACAAGAGATATGGAACCCCTTTTAAGAAGAACAATATTATCAATGAACCTCCACCCTATAGATTATCCTGTTCAGGGTGTGGTAGAGTGTATTTGACTATCTTTACATTTAGGATAAGAATGTTAAAAGTTTGTGGATTATGGGAAGGAACACCACTGGGTGAAGCAAAGTATATAATGGGATTTGTCGTATTAGAAAGACCTGTTATTAAGACACAACATAGATGTCATGCACACTGAACGAACTATTTTCATGAACATATTTGACACTGTGATGGACATCAAAGGGAGAACAAAGGCTAACAAGAAAAATTTATTAGGCCTTGCAAGTTTGTGTAATGAACAATCTGGAATTGAAGGATATAGGACACAGGAAAATGTTTAAACCGTAAGCCAAAGATGTATTAACAAAAGCTCAATGGATGGCTGTCTGTTTATGGGTGAAGAGGTTGACAATGTTTGACAGGTTTACTTCAAATTTGAGTAGATGTGTCTACTTGAAGGGGGGCAAGGTGTTTGACATGAAAAGTCATGATTGTCATATGTTTATGCAATGACTACTGCTATACGCATTTCATGCCTTAATAAAACCCATCTGGAAACGGTCTAGGACCAATTAAAATTGTCCAAGGCCAATTTACGACTTTAGGCACCTAAAACAAATTGAGGGTGACATTGACACCGAATGGGAATTCTAAACTGAAATAGACATAGAGTATGACTTTATACTGTCATTCTCATTAAATAACTATGTAGTTATATGCAAATATATGTATATATATATTATTCTTTTTACTAAACTTATTTACATTGTTTTATTGATAGATGACTAGACGCAGATCACGGTGTGCTTAAGGTGGTGGTAGACAGACCCCCGGTTACACGGCTTGGTACCCCTAGCACACCAAGGAAGACCAAACTGACAAATGAGACTACAGAATGGATACCCACACCGACAGTTCCTGGTGATGCTGTAGCCACGGACAAGTCGGATGTGATGTAGACTCAGTAATAGGTGTCGGTCCACGAGGCGACCCTTTCATCTACACCCGACCCCTTCCCACTTTGGTCCCACTATCAAACACAGACGAGTAAGTATTACTATATTTCCTAAAGTTTAAACATTTTTGTATTATTATATGGTAGTTAAGATTGATTTGATAGTTGTATGTTAGTGGAGGGCAAAGCTCATTAGGTACTAGTGTATGTACTCATAACATAACTATCTATATTATTGAGATTGATTTGATTGTTGTTTGTTAGTGGAGAGCAAAGCTCACTAGGTACTAGTGTGTATCCTGATAACATAACTATCTGTATTGTTGAGATTGATTTGATAGTTATCTATTAGTGGAGAGCAAGGCTCGCTAGGTACTGGTGTGTGTGTTGATAACATAACTATTTGTATTGTTGAGATTGATTTGATTATTGTTTGTTAGTGGAGAGCAAAGCTCACTGAGTACTGGTGTGTGTACTAATAACATACTTCAATTATGCATGTTTGTTGTTTCTTTACATTGAACTGTACTAAAAAGTTTTGTGTGTAACAGGGTGCTTGTAAAAATTTGGAAATGTCTAGTTTAAAGGGAAGACTCTACTAAAATTTTGGTGGACTTTATGTGTCATTAGTCCAAAATAAGAAACCCTAAACCCCTATTTGTTTGATTATGTTAATGTTAGTTTTATGGATAGTTTGCTTGATTAATTGTTTTATTGTTTGAACTACAGTTATGTTGATAATACTTGTAGTTCAAAAGTGATTACTAAGGTCTTTAAGGGCCAGTGGGATAGTCCTTACATTTCTTGGACAGATGCTGATAAGACTATCCAACAGAGATGGTTTGACATTTTTTTAGTAAGTTTAACATAACCCTCCTAATTTTTCATCTATCTTTTATATTATTGTATACACTTCTTTATTAATTTAGAATTACATTTTAATTTACAGCATGACTATCAGTGGGAGAAGGGTATGACTAATGAGATTAGGGGGATCTTTACCATGAAGACCTCTAAAATCATCAAGAGTACCCTCTAGAGGTTGAGGGCAAAGAATGAGCTCCCCTGCTGGATCCTAAAGCCTTACTAGGAAGGGATACTTCAGAAGTAAGGAGATGCCAAGTTCTAGCAGGCTAGTGCTAGGAACAAGGCAAACAGACAGGCTGATGTTGGAGCCTCTATCTACACTAAGGTTTCCATCTCAGTTGTTGAGCATAAAAAAGATTTGTAAGTACACTTTGTTAAATATGTTTATTAATACAATGACTTCAAAACTTTTTCACTAACAATTTTAATATGTTGTGAATTCCAGTATTAGAAGGAGAGTTGTGAGCCTTCGTTGCTTGAGGTGATGCAAATCACCAAGAAGAACAAGGCTGGTGACTGGGTTAACCAGAAGACCACCGAGATGGCGGTACTTTATTTAAACTTACAAATGTTTAGAGATTTTTCATATATTTACATTTACTAACTTGTTTGATCTATCTTTAACATATGCAGGAGGTGTACCACGCCATGCGAGCTCACAAAAAGGCTAAGCTGGCGGCTCAGACACCTGATGAGGAGGCAGCTCCCACCCTTTCTTCTACCAATGATAATGTCATCTATTTAGAGGTCGTCGAAGGCGTCAACAAAAAAGGTCGTCAAAGTCTTTTTGGTCTCAAGTTGTCTCTGGCTCTGCTTCCCAGCCGCCCTTACTAACCCAGGATCCCCCTAACAGTTATGGATTAATTTCATGCTACATTTTTGTATTTATTTTTTTATTGTTGCACTTTTTGTATTTATTTTTTTATTGTTGGAGTTGTAAATCATTTTTGGATTATTTTTATTTTGTATTGTTTTTTACTGATTTTTTTATTTCTTTTTATCTCATTCTGTTCATTACGAGCCTATAAATGCATCGGTTATATAATAAAAGCATTATCATAAAAAATCATATATAATTTTTTGAATTAAAATATTTAATTCAACTTTATAAAATATACTCTATAATATTCTACCAAAACCTAAACCCTATAATATTCTACCAAAATAATATTTATAAAATAATCATATTTTACTATTAGTGATGGATGAGAAAGCTGTCGCTAACTTGGTCATACAGTAGCGACAAGCATCTTATCTATCGCTAACGTGGTCATAGAGTAGTGGCAACTAACTTGTAATCCTTGTAGCAATACAGACTAGTCCATCTCTAACTTAAGGTCCCTATAGCAACGGTAGCATGTCAATGCATTAATTACGGCTAGTCTGCCGTTGCTGATTTGGGTTCCTTGTAACGACTGCTGTAGCGACGAAAGATCTCATCCATTTGGCTACGACATGTCAGTTGTCACTAGTTCATCCTTGAGCTAGCGACGGTTGTACTTCAATTTGACAGCGACCACATCCTTTCCATCGCTACTTTGGGACTAAAACAGCGGCGGAGGTAATGAGAAAAGAGACCACCACTTTGTCACCCTTCAGCGATGCCAGCTACCTGTCATAGTTTATGCGATGGCTGTCTGTTGCCGTTGCTGATGGGTTAGCGACCAAGCATTTAGCGACAGAGAACTCTCATAGCTAAGTTCGTCGTCGATACCATTTAGCGACAGATTCCTATTTGTTAGCGACAAATTTTTTCCATTGCTATAAGGACTTTTTTTAGTTGTGTCCCTCACATAGGTTTGGACTTCCTTTTTGCTGGCCAATATGACCCTTCTGGTCATGTATCTGATTTGAACTACTAAAAATACAATCTCCTTTATTGTATTTTGTAGCCAAGGATGACTGTGGACATCGCTCAGCTTACATATAATAAGATCCATAAATTTATAAGGATGCACCCTAAGACTACTGCTTCTAGACAACAGGCGTAAGGAAGTTTGGGATTCCCTACCTTTATTATTGGTTTTTATGCAACAAATAAGGTAGATGTTCAGCCTGCCAGACCCATCAGGCCCCCCATTGACTGGAGGTTCATTGAGCACTATTACACCAACCATCTGACCCTACCCACACAGGATAAGCCACCCCTACCACTAATGTCTAAGCCAGTAGCACCAGACCCTATTGATTCCACCCTATCTCAGTATCAGTCTACTTCTATTATGGAGTCTCGCATCCTGGATACAATTTCCCATATTCATTTATAGCAGAGTGCCACTCACAGAGGTCTCTTCCACATCCACCAAGAACTTTACAGCAACATTCCACAGGGTCAGCCTAACCCTTAAATGGACTTAACCTATTTTGTTACCTACATTTCTTGTCCTGGGGACCAACCTATTTTTCCAGGGGGATGGAGCAGCTGGACCTGTAGCAGGACCTAGAGCCTTTGAAGGTGACTTTGGCAGCAGAACCTATGAGGAGGGAAGAGCATCAGGAGTAGCTTAGGAGATGCAGGAGTAGCTTAGGAGATGTAGGAATAGCTTAGGAGATGTAGGATATGGAATTTGAGCAGGATTTGGACCGAGTCATGAGAGGAGACTAATTGACTTTCATGAAATCCTTGATTGGTTTACCATTTTTATTTTATATAGCAGTTTATTTCAGCATTTTACAGTTTTAGTTGCTTGCTTTAGTTTTATGTCGTTTACTTTTAATGCACGATGAACTTTGATAGCTCGCGTATTTTAGGTTTAGTTTATATTTACTACTTTAGCAGTGTTGATACTTTTGGGATTTTTCACTATTTATACCATGTTTTCTTTTGAAATGCCGCGTTAGTATTTAGTTTTGATATGATTATATATGTCTTTATGTTTTGATATAGATACTTAAAGAAACATTTTGATATAGGTTGTAAATAACTTAAAGAAGTTAGAAGTAATTTTTGGTAAGAAACAAGCATGACTAGTAGTGAATAATTCAAGAAACTTATTTAGGGCAAATAATCAGTTGTATTCTTTTTTTGAAAATAAATACACAATGGTTGAATTTAAAATTATGATGAAAACTAGGATGTCTGTACATGTAAGCTAACTTTCCTGATAATTGAACCTTTTATTGTTTGGATTAAGGAATCAAGCCTAATTAGCCAGGTGAGATTAGTGAAATTGTTTAAACATCGAGAGTTTAACTGATTTATGTTAAGTCTTTATTACCTAACTTTTTGTCATATTGCATTATTTTAAATTAGCATGGAAATGATTAAGGATATTTTGTTTATTTTAGGAATTAACTAGGGCCAAATAGCCAACCTGTACATAATAAATATCCCTTTTGTTCATAGCCCTTTGAGCTAAAATTTTCTTTCTTATATACCTTACTTTTTAAGCCTACACATGAATAAATAATTCCTACCTTCTTACATACTGTAACATCTTGTTTTTAATAATAGTCCCATTTTGTAAATTATGAGGTATAGAAGGTCTATAAGTGTTAATCAATGAATAAAACACTCTATGGATGGTATATAATACTCCAAAAATTTTATTTTTGGGTATAATTATAGGATTTACATAGACCTTTAATGATAAGATTCATTTTCCGAGTGAAACATGCCTTAGAAAGGACTGTCTGAGTGAAAAAGGCACCCTGTTCCGAGTGAAAGAGAAAAATTCCGAGTAAAGGTAGAGATTCCGAGTGACAAATTAAAATTCCGAGTGAAGAATGAAAATTCTGAGTGAAAAAGGAAAATTCCGAGTGACAAAGAAGAATTCCCAGTGAAGGTTGTGTTTTTCCGAGTGGAACATGGCTGAGAGGGTTTATTCCGAGTGAAACACCTTCAAATGACTCATTTCCGAGTCAAATACCCTAGAAAGACTCAATTCCGAGTCAAGTATTTTCCAATGACTCAATTTTGAGTCATACATTGTTAGGGGTTTTCATCTCTGAATAAACGTTTCCCGAGTGCTTCATTTCCGAGAGGAGAGCAAAGGAAACTTCGTTTCCGAATAGAGCTTATGCGTATGGCTTCTTTTTTGGTGAAAGCCTTAAAGGGTTCCGAGTGAAGAACAATTTAAGGAAGGTTAGTCTGTGATGCTAAGAGATGAATAACCGAGTGAGTCTCATGTATATAAGCCAAATTCCGAGTGAGACTCGTAAGTATGGGCCTTTTTCCGAGTGGTAATGGACCTGATGGACTCTGAGTGAAACGTAGTTGAAGAAGTTGGTTTGATCTTGACTAAGTAATGATTAACCGAGTGAAACCCGAGTGGGAAATACTTCTATATTCCTAAGTGTTGATATCCGAGTGAAAAATATTATACATATTCCGAGTGAATCATGTAACCCGTATTCTGAGTGACTAAGTAATGGCTGTGTCCGAGTGAGATTTGACTGTGATGCTTGTCTCTGATGAATGAATGGTTAAGTTATTCCTCAGATGAGAAAGGGTATGAATACCGAGTGAAGATCGAATGGGCGTTGGTCAGTCTTGGAATTAATTGCTGAGTGAAAGACTACAGGACAGAAGAATTCAGTTTCTAATTCACCGAGTGAGAACTGATTAAGAAATGAGTCGGTAAGGAAAGAAATTGCCGAGTGATGGCCGATCTGATGTTGAGTCAGTTCTTGAAGGGAAATGCTGAGTGAATGATGATCAGTAAGGATTATTTTACTAAGTGGAAATCAGGGTGTTGGGAATCGGTTTTAATTGATTTTACCGAGTGCACAATCGAGTAGAATGAGTCGGTTTGTAGTAATCTGCCGAGTGACAAGCCAAAGAGTGTGGATCGGTCTGGAAGATTTAATTGAGTGAAAGACTGCTTGTGATGACTCGGATTTAGGATAAATAGCCGAGTGATAGATTATGTGGGTGTGAGTCGGCTCTGACTGACTGAGTTGAATGAAAATGGATCGGTTTAAACTCTTATGCCAAGAGGGAAGCCGAGTGTGAGATGACTCAGACTTGAGTGATGATGCCAAGTAGACAGAATGAGAGTTGACTCGGTCTTGCTGAGTGAAAAACTGAGTGAAGAATGGCTCGTGCCGAGTGAAAACTGAGTGAGAAGGACTCGGATTTCCTTCTTTTCACATTACTGACAATTTCCAGTCAGCATAGGTAGGATTCCAGTCGACTTAGAGGCTAACCGAGTGGATTCCAGTCGGTATTCAGTACAGGAGTAACTTTTTGACTCCTTTCTTGTCTCTTATGCATATTTTAATGCATCTAAACCCATTATTCACCCCTAGTATGTAGGACGGCCAGAAGTGGACCAATATAAGCCCACTTTCTTATTTAATTCCCATTATCAACGCACTAACAGCACTAAACATCCACTCAAGGGAAAGTTGTTCCCCACTTGTCCTTACATTATTAACATTGCTTCTGCTCAGACCTACCTTCAGAGAACAAGGCCAGTATACCTTCTTCCTCTCTTTTACTCTTCTTCCTCAATACACCTTCGAACAGGAGCAAGGACAGCAAGGAGACCATTTTTCAGTTAGTAAACCAAGTAAGAGGGGACAGGGTTGTGAATAACTATGAAATGGGTAGAATTGTATGCTGTTCTAGGATTCCAGTTTTAATTTCGTATATTGTTGCTCAGTTTTGAAATTGAAAACTTGTGAATTTGATTCCGACTTCTTCATGAACGTTGTAGATCTTTTTGTTATCTGAATTTTGAGACCTGAATCAATCAATTTGAATATGTATAGCAAAAGATATAGCCAAAATACTACAGCATGTCCGAGTAGAATATTTATTCTATGTTTTGTGTATATATTAAAATTCTGGGACTTATACATGTATAATCAGCCTTTGATGTCTTCATTAAAGTTGTAGATATTTGTGTTATGGATCTGTAGAAAGTGGTTTCAAGTCAATGATTTTTGTAGCTCGAGTTATGCCTAAAATACTGAAGTATGTCCAAGCTGTAAATCTGTTAACTTGAGATACGTATTTTATTTTTAAAACTGGGAACTTTGTGGTGAGAATTAGTGATTGGTGTCTTCATGAACGTTGTAGATATTCTTGCCATGTGAATTTTGAGATCTGAACTGACTGAATTGGATATGTATAGCATGAGTTATGATCAAAATACTACAGCATGTCCGATTAAAATACTTATCTTGTGTTTTGTGCATATATGAATATTCTGGGAATTATACATACGTTTTTAGACTTTGATGTCTTATGAAAGTTGTAGATATTTATGTTAGGGATCTATAGAAAGTGGTTTTGAGTTAAAGAGATGCTTGTAGCTCTAGATATGCTCAAAATATAGAAGTATGTTCATGATGAAAATCTGTTAACTATTAAATCCGAATCTTATTTTTAGAACTGGGAATTTTGTGGTGAGAATTAGTGGTTGGTACCTTCATGAAAGTTGTAGATATTTTTGTTAGAAATAATTTAGAACTGGTTTCATGCAAAAATTGTTTTTGTAGCTCCAGAAACGTTGAAAATACTAACCTGTGTACATTTTAAAAATCCTCTTTGAGGCAGTTTTGTATTCTGTGAATAAGTGATGTTTCTGTTTAGAATTTGAATTTATGGTCTTCATGAAAGTTTTAGATATTCACGTTATTGAGCTATAGAAAGTGGAATCACATGAAAAGTATTTGATTTGCTCATGTTATGACTGTTTTACTAACGTATGTTGCTGTTAGAAATGCTGAAATTTGCTTATAATGGTTATTATGGATAAAAATGATATTTTCCCTATGGGTAACAATTTATTATGGAATTCTTGAGTGATTATGAAGTATTATGAATGTTGATGAGTGTCTAATGAGCATTATTCAGTTTGTGTATTTTGGTGGTAAATAATTATGAATGACTAAATTAATATATATATATATATATATATACATGATTCTGAAAATTATTATATGTGATGTGTCCTTTGAGGACTTGTGGTTTTCCAAGTGGTTTTGGAAATTGATATATCATGGTATGTTAAATGATAAAGAGAATTAAAGGCATTCATGCATCATAAGCATTTGGACGCACCATGGAATTTAGGGGTTCCATGATTGCCTACCCTGGTGGGGGGTTACTCTATGATGAGTTTAAGCCCTATTTTCACAAGAACCATGGAAGTGTAGGGTTCCATGGTTGTGCAAATTCCTACTGGTATACTTATTTCTACAGGAGCCATGAAAGTGTAGGGATTCATGGTTATGCTAATTCCTACTTGTGCACTTATTTCCGCAGGAGCCATGAAAGTGTAGGGATTCATGGTTATGCTAATTCCTACTTGTGTACTTATTTTCGTAGGAGCCATGAAAGTGTAGGGATTCATGGTTATGCTAATTCCTACTTGTGCACTCAATTTCGCAGGAGCCATGAAAGTGTAGGGATTCATGGTTATGCTAATTCCTACTGGAGTCTCTATGAGACTTTTTACTGCAGTATTCCCACCAAACCAAATGGATCCAGCATGACATCATTGGACTAAATTAAAGACTTATTAAATATAAATGAACTTGTTTGGCATATTCATCATATCATTATGGTTTGTTGATTATGTTTGTGCAATTCTATATATTTTATATTTATTCTATATTCTGTCTCACTCTTACATTAAATTTTACAGTGAATACCACGCAGAATGAAGAGTGATGCGATGATTAATGCCTATATGAATTATTACTTGGACTTTGATTTTATGGGTTGTAATAAGTATAACGTATCATGTACCGTTATTTTCTAAATCGTTTCCGCTACTTAAATGTTTTCTTGAATTTAATTATTCACGACTAGTATGTATGATAATATTCCATAATTATCAACTATTACGTGAACTCTGAATTTAATTCATAAATTTTAAAATGATCTTTTAAAAAAAACGCGAAAAATTTATTCAGAAAATTATTCGGGACGTCACATTGGTGGTATCAGAGCATTTTCAAACAAAATTCAGGACCAATTACTATGACATGTATTGATTCTTGATATACTATGTGAATTGTTTGATTATTTGTTTGATAATATGTTACGTATGTGCTATATGACTTGTGCCTGACTGATAAACTGCAAAATAATTTGTTTGATTACTACTTGATAATATGATAAATGTTATATGATTTATATGATAAACTATAGAACATTCATAGTTAGATAGTATTTATATACATAATATACTTTCCCATAGGATTAGTATAAATCAAACCATGAATATAGGATGGCAAGGAACGATAACGACGCTATGGCATCTGCTATCAACCGTTTGGCTGAAGCTATAGAAAGGCAAAATCAACTAAGAATTTTCGAAGAAAACCACCAAGTCAGATTGGCACGAGAAGAGATTAACAGACAATTGAAACCTCAGTCAATTACCTTCAAAAGGAGAGGATCGTTTTATCCAAATCGTTTCAAGGGAAGATCATCATCTTCTTTTGAAAAACGTAACAATCATGTGAATATAAAGTGTCATAACTGCGGAGGTAATCACCATGTACGTGATTGCTATAGACGCTTAGAAAATATTACTTGCCATCGATGCAATCAGAAGGGTCACATCAGCCCAAATTGTCCACAGAAACGTCGAATCAACAACAACAATAACATCAGGAATAATCAAAGAGGTTCTAGTTATCAAGAAGTTCGTAGAGAAAACGCTCGCGCTGTTCAACCTATAAGACAGTATAGGGAGTCAACAGACGAGAGATCACATACAGGAAGAGTCTTTGACATCAGCGGGTCAGAGACAGACCAAGCAGGCGACCTTATGCAAAGTAAGTGTGAGATCGATGATACCATATTACCTATGATGTCTGATTCTAATGCTACATATTCTTCTATTTTTGAGAAGTAAGTTAGACGTCTTCAATTACTTATGGGGCCTATAATATATGACCTGATTGTTTCCATTTCCACCGGTACATAACTTAGGATTACTAAGGTGTGTGACGATTGCTCTGAGCTCATTAGAAGGTAGGAACTTCCTTGTCAATCTTGTTTGTTTACTTTTGAAGAATCTGGAATGAATTAGTTATCGGTGAATCAAGTTTTAGTAGACTATCATAACGAAACCATGATATTTTCATTAGAAGAAAATCCTATTTCGGATAATCATTTTATGAGTCTCCTTCCATACCAACCAACCATGCTTTCTTATTCATCAATATGAAGATGATTCAATGATTGGAAACTCTGTATTCTCTCTTCATTTTCGTGGACATACTAAGGCTAGGGATAGCGTGGAGCTTAAGGTGAAATTCTTATACTCTTTTGTTGTTTTAGGTTTTGGTTTCTATGGTGATAGGAGAGTGCATTATGAATGGGTTAAGAATATAAACCATTTTCGTGTGAAACCCAAAAGTGGAATATGTCTTAAGTATCTTTGGATAGGTGTGAAATGGTATACGAAGATTTTAAGATTTGAGATGGAAGATAATGGCTGTTAAGGGTGACTGTTTGATTTTAGTAAAACCCTAACTCTAGGCTTTGGGGGAAATGAGTAATGATATTATGGAAAGTGATTTTTGTGGAAAACCATGATTATGTGTGTGTAGGTGTTATAAATAATGGAGATTAGTGGTTATTAGAAATAATCATTAGGTTTTGATGAAAAGTATAATGAGTTAAAGATTTTTTTGTTAAGTTGATGATTCTGATGACTTTTAATACTCTAAGATGATTATATATGAGGAATTGACTGTTTGAATCATTGATGACGATTATTGAGAATTAGGAGGGAAGTGTATATGAGTATTTGAGTGATTGGAGGAATTAATTTAGGTTATTGATGTTTATGATGATGTTGAAAATGGTTGTAAGCCATTGATAGTGGATTAGGGGAATAGATACTTAAATTGATGAATGGATATGCCATTTTGAAATAGTTGAATTGGTAATGATCTTAGACGGATCCGATAGGTTTATAATGAGTTCGAATAGATTTTTGATGATGGTTGAATAATTCATGTGATGATTTGGAGGTCTTAAGGCTAAGGGACATAGTATTGTTGTTGTTAAGTGCGGTTAGCCCTTTAAGATTTAAAGAGTCTTAGTCTTCGAAGAAGAATTCCCGAAGCCTAACATGAGCATGTAAATTGGATTTAGACAAGTCTAGTACTTGATAGTGAGTGTTGGGGGATGATGCCCTATGATGATATATTAATAGCGTGTATAAGTATGTTTGTGATAGGTTTGTGTTCCGAACGATGATTTCAACTTTAAATTTCGAGGACGAAATTTTTATTAGGGTGGGAGAAATGTAACATCCTGTTATTAATAATAGTCCCATTTTGTAAATTATAAGGTATAGAAGGTCTATAAGTGTTAATCAATGAATAAAACACTCTATGGATGGTATATAATACTCCAAAAATTTTATTTTTGGGTATAATTATAGGATTTACATAGACCTTTAATGATAAGATTCATTTTCCGAGTGAAACATGCCTTAGAAAGGACTGTCTGAGTGAAAAAAGCACCCTGTTCCGAGTGAGAGAGAAAAATTCCGAGTAAAGGTAGAGATTCCGAGTGACAAATTGAAATTCCGAGTGAAGAATGAAAATTCTGAGTGAAAAAGGAAAATTCCGAGTGACAAAGAAGAATTCCTAGTGAAGGTTGTGTTTTTCCGAGTGGAACATGGCTGAGAGGGTTTATTGCGAGTGAAACACCTTCAAATGACTCATTTCCGAGTCAAATACCCCAGAAAGACTCAATTCCGAGTCAAGTATTTTCTAATGACTCAATTCTGAGTCATACATTGTTAGGCGTTTCCATCTTTGAATAAACGTTTCCCGAGTGCTTCATTTCCGAGAGGAGAGCAAAGGAAAATTCGTTTCCGAATGGAGCTTATGCATATGGCTTCTTTTCTGGTGAAAGCCTTAAAGGGTTCCGAGTGAAGAACAATTCAAGGAAGGTTAGTCTGTGATGCCAAGAGATGAATAACCAAGTGAGTCTCATGTATATAAGCCAAATTCCGAGTGAGACTCGTAAGTATGGGCCTTTTTCCGAGTGGTAATGGACCTGATGGACTCTGAGTGAAACGTAGTTGAAGAAGTTGGTTTGATCTTGACTAAGTAATGATTAACTGAGTGAAACCCGAGTGGGAAATACTTCTATATTCCTAAGTGTTGATATCCGAGTGAAAAATATTATACATATTCCGAGTGAATCATGTAACCCGTATTCTGAGTGACTAAGTAATGGCTATGTCCGAGTGAGATTTGACTGTGATGCTTGTCTCTGATGAATGAATGGTTAAGTTATTCCTCAGATGAGAAAGGGTATGAATACCGAGTGAAGATCGAATTGGCGTTGGTCGGTCTTGGAATTAATTGCTGAGTGAAAGACTACAGGACAGAAGAATTCAGTTTCTAATTCACCGAGTGAGAACTGATTAAGAAATGAGTTGGTAAGGAAAGAAATTGCCGAGTGATGGCTGATCTGATGTTGAGTCAGTTCTTGAAGGGAAATGCTGAGTGAATGATGATCAGTAAGGATTATTTTACTAAGTGGAAATCAGGGTGTTGGGAATCGGTTTTAATTGATTTTACCGAGTGCACAATCGAGTAGAATGAGTCGGTTTGTAGTAATCTGCCGAGTGACAAGCCAAAGAGTGTGGATCAGTCTGGAAGATTTAATTGAGTGAAAGACTGCTTGTGATGACTCGGATTTAGGATAAATAGCCGAGTGATAGATTATGTGGGTGTGAGTCGGCTCTGACTGACTGAGTTGAATGAAAATGGATCGGTTTAAAATCTTATGCCAAGAGGGAAGCCGAGTGTGAGATGACTCGGACTTGAGTGATGATGCCAAGTAGACAGATTGAGAGTTGACTCGGTCTTGCTGAGTGAAAAACTAAGTGAAGAATGGCTCGTGCCAAGTGAAAACTGAGTGAGAAGGAATCGGATTTCCTTCTTTTCACATTACTGACAATTTCCAGTCAGCATAGGTAGGATTCCAGTCGGCTTAGAGGCTAACCGAGTGGATTCCAGTCGGTATTCAGTGCAGGAGTAACTTTTTGACTCCTTTCTTGTCTCTTATGCATATTTTAATGCATCTAAACACATTATTCACCCCTAGTATGTAGGACGGCCAGAAGTGGACCAATATAAGCCCACTTTCTTATTTAATTCCCATTATCAACGCACTAACAGCACTAAACATCCACTCATGGGAAAGTTGTTCCCCACTTGTCCTTACATTATTAACATTGCTTCTGCTCAGACCTACCTTCAGAGAACAAGGCCAGTATACCTTCTTCCTCTCTTTTACTCTTCTTCCTCAATACACCTTCGAACAGGAGCAAGGACAGCAAGGAGACCATTTTTCAGTTAGCAAACCAAGTAAGAGGGGACAGGGTTGTGAATAACTATGAAATGGGTAGAATTGTATGCTGTTCTAGGATTCCAGTTTTAATTTCGTATATTGTTGCTTAATTTTGAAATTGAAAACATGTGAATTTGATTCTGACTTCTTCATTAAGGTTGTAGATCTTTTTGTTATCTAAATTTTAAGACCTGAATCAATCAATTTGAATATGTATAGCAAAAGTTATAGCCAAAATACTACAGCATGTCCGAGTAGAATATTTATTCTATGTTTTGTGTATATATTAAAATTCTGGGACTTATACATGTATAATCAGCCTTTGATATTTGCATTAAAGTTGTAGATATTTGTGTTATGGATCTGTAGAAAGTGGTTTCAAGTCAAAATGATTTTTGTAGCTCGAGTTATGCCTAAAATACTGAAGCATGTCAAAGCTGTAAATCTGTTAACTTGAGATACATATTTTATTTTTAAAACTGGGAACTTTGTGGTGAGAATTAGTGATTGGTGTCTTTATAAAAGTTGTAGATCTTCTTGTTATGTGAATTTTGAGATCTGAACCGACTGAATTGGATATGTATAGCATGAGTTATGATCAAAATACTACAGCATGTCCAATTGAAATACTTATCTTGTGTTTTGTGTATATATGAATATTCTGGGAATTATACATACGTTTTTAGACTTTGATGTCTTCATGAAAGTTGTAGATATTTATATTAGGGATCTATATAAAGTAGTTTTGAGTTAAAGAGATGCTTGTAGCTCTAGATATGCTTAAAATATAGAAGTATGTTCATGATGAAAATCTTTTAACTATGAAATCCGAATCTTATTTTTAAAACTGGGAATTTTGTGGTGAGAATTAGTGGTTCGTGCCCTCTTTAAAGTTGTAGATATTTGTGTTAAAAATAATTTAGAACTGGTTTCATGCCAAAATTGTTTTTGTAGCTCCAGAAACATTGAAAATACTAACCTGTGTACGTTTTAAAAATCCTCTTTGAGGCAGTTTTGTATTCTGTGAATAAGTGATGTTTCTGTTTAGAATTTGAATTTATGGTCTTCATTAAAGTTGTAGATATTTATGTTATTGAGCTATAGAAAGTCGAATCACATGAAAAGGATTTGATTTGCTCATGTTATGACTGTTTTAATAACGTATGTTGCTGTTGGAAATGCTGAAATTTGCTTATAATGGTTATTATGGATAAAAATGATATTTTCCCTATGGGTAACAATTTATTATTGAATTCTTGAGTGATTATGAAGTATTATGAATGTTGATGAGTGTCTAATGAGCATCATTCAGTTTGTGTATTTTGGTGGTAAATAATTATGAATAACTAAATTAATATATATATACATGAATGCCTTGCGGTTATTGATATATGTGGTTGAAACAGTAAATCCATGATTCTGAAAATTATTATTTGTGATGTGTCCTTTGAGGACTTGTGGTTTTCCAAGTGGTTTTGGAAATTGATATATCATGGTATGTTAAATGATAAAGAGAATTAAAGGCATTCATGCATCATAAGCATTTGGACGCACCATGGAATTTAGGGGTTCCATGATTGCCTACCCTGGTGGGGGGTTACTCTATGATGAGTTTAAGCCCTATTTTCACAAGAACCATGGAAGTGTAGGGATCCATGGTTGTGCAAATTCCTACTGGTATACTTATTTCTGCAGGAGCCATGAAAGTGTAGGGATTCATGGTTATGTTAATTCCTACTTGTGCACTTATTTCCGCAGGAGCCATGAAAGTGTAGGGATTCATGGTTATGCTAATTCCTACTTGTGTACTTATTTTCGCAGGAGCCATGAAAGTGTAGGGATTTATGGTTATGCTAATTCTTACTTGTGCACTCAATTTCGCAGGAGCCATGAAAGTGTAGGGATTCATGGTTATGCTAATTCCTACTGGAGTCTCTATGAGACTTTTTACTGCAGTATTCCCACCAAACCAAATGGATCCAGCATGACATCATTGGACTAAATTAAAGACTTATTAAATATAAATGAACTTGTTTGGAATATTCATCATATCATTATGGTTTGTTGATTGTGTTTGTGCAATTCTATATATTTTATATTTATTCTATATTCTGTCTTACTCTTACATTAATTTTTACAGTGAATACCATGCAGAATGAAGAGTGATGCCATGATTAATGCCTATATGAATTATTACTTAGACTTTGATTTTATGGGTTGTAATAAGTATAACGTATCATGTACCGTTATTTTCTAAATCGTTTTCGCTACTTAAATGTTTTCTTGAATTTAATTATTCACGACTAGTATGTATGATAATATTCCGCAATTATCAACTATTACGTGAACTCTGAATTTAATTCATAAATTTTAAAATGATCTTTTAAAAAAAACACAAAAAATTTATTCAGAAAATTATACGGGACGTCACACATATTACAGAGGAAAAGAGCATAGGTGCATGTGGTATTATAGGGCTGACGGTTGGTTGAATAAAAATTCAAAATGTCAATGTGGTATTTTGACTGGAAAAAAAGAAAAGGAAATGTCCACCAAAAGAAAAATTGGAAGGTGAAAAGAATAATGAAAGAAGATTCATTGTAAATGAAATTGTAGTGAAAACAAAGTGCATGCTAGTGAATGATAGTTGGAAATTGCATTTATGCTCTTTTTCATTACAATGTGCATTTTTGAATTCGAGAAAAACCAATGATTCTTCTAAAACCTTGGCCCCATTACAACCTTTTTGAAGACCTTAAGATCCAAGCTGTCTATTATGATAGCAAATTGATTAGAAATGACAAGCAATCTTGTTTTTGGTATGATCAGTGAATATTAGAGTGAAACACTCACCTGTGAGAGGAAGAAAGGATTCCTTATCCTTAAAGTTTCTCCTTTTTGTGATCTGTTTGTGTATTGCTTGTATTTTTATCTTACTTGATTCAATTTTGAAGGCACTATGTGTTTGTAAATAAATCAATTGTATAAAAGTTGTTTTCTTTGTCCTGGTCAGTTTGATTGATTTTGAACAACTTGTTTTGGCCTTTTTTGCTTAAGGATTTATTGGTTGAGGGTAAGCAAGATTCAAGGTTAGGAAGAGTTGATAAGTGTCCACTATGTTGTAATTGTACATGCTAATTGGATAGATTTTATGAGAAATTATTCATTTGGATGAGAATTAATTTATAAAATAGTAAAAATTTGAATCTGAATGACCGAGCTTAGGTTTTGTGAGCTTGATAGTGTATAATCCCTCATATTTTGTTTATTTTATAGGAAAAAGAGGGAAAATGGAGAAAGAAGATTGAAGTGGTCAAAAAGTTAAGCAAATTTGGAGCAACTCGCACGAGCGAGGCTAATTTTGTTTAAGCGAGTATTTGCTTGAGCATGGCGTCATTCGCTCAAGCGAGAAGAGGATTAGAAGCATTACAAGTATATTCACTTGAGCAAGGTTCATCCCATTCAAGCAAAAATATTCTAGAGAGCAAAGAAAGAATTCTCACTTGAGCGAGGCTTAGACCGCTCAAGCGAGAAAACTTTAGAGAGCAAGGAATATGTACTCGCTCGAACAAGGTTTATCTCGCTCAAGCAAAAAAGAGACAAATACTTCAAGATGTTGATTCGCTTGGGTGAGGCTTGGACCGCTTAAGCGAAAACAAGGTGGTAACATCAGATAACTACCGCTTGAGCAAGCATACGAAGATTTAAGCAACTGACAAAGCAACTTCAAGATAGAGCAAGTAGTTCTTGCTTAAGCAATATTACTTATATAAAAAGAATTTTAATGAAAAAAATGGGCAGCTTTTGGAACGAAAAAGAACAAAGATCTTCATCTTTTGTAGAAGTGACGTAGAAGGCCATAAAAGTTGTTTTTCTTCTCATTTTCCTCATTTTCTCAGTTTCTAAGGGCTACCATGTGTACCTAAACTTTCTTTTGAAATTGGATGTAGTCGATTCGAGTCTGGCGTATTTTGGCTATTTATATATATATATACATATGGTATTTTGTTCTATTGATTTTGGTATTTTATTCTATGTTCATTGCTTGATTCTATTGGATAAATAGTCTCTTGATTCAGTTTCTCTTGAGTTATTGGAAAATAATTCTTTAAACCGATCTGAATGAAATACTTGAGATAATTAGTTGTTAGGAATAGCTTCTAACGTATCGAACGCTTTAAAACAACTTATTATATAGGCGGAAAATTTCTTAAAATGATTAAGGGATCAACATCATAGGAGTTTTCTTACAAATTTCGTAATCAAGGAATCAATATGGATGACTTTAGAATGTTGTGTAAAACTCCATAGTTTCGAACACCATTTATATATGTATATCTAGGGTATGGCTGGATGAGATAGATGAAATCTAATCCGAACTTCTCATCACTTAATTTCCTTTTTATTCACATTATTGTTTATGTTTGTTTTCAAGTCTTAGTTTTACTTTGGAAATATATCCATGTTTTTAAATCACTTTCTCGCCTAAATTATTTGAAACTGAATATTTTAGATTACAACCCCTACTGGAACGACATTTATTTATACTACAACTGGAAGTGGATAACTTGCCACGGGCCCTGCCTATTAGACACATAGACATTCGAAATTTAATTTTATGCCCATCGACATAATCAAACTACTCCAATTTTATTTATTATTTATTATCACTAATATTATCTTTATCCTTATCATAGTTCTTAATATCAAATATTTCCCAACAATTTATAATCGCTTCCCTTGAAGTCATACTCACAAAACTATACCATAGAATCAACCGAAGCCCAAACTTACCATTTTCAACTAATACAGACACGCCATAACAAAGGTCGAAGCCTCATATTTTCCATAGAAACACACAATGAAACACATAGAGTTTGTCCCAAAAATCCAGGATGTTACATCCTAGGCATCCATTAACACAAATACTTTCTCATCATTCTAAATAATCATAGTAGCTATGATAGGGAATCCCTAGAACATGAGCAACGGAAATACAGGGATTCCATAGGATTTGTAAAGTGTCGTGTTTCAAAGCACAAAAGAAACACAAAAAAATTCGTTTTGGATTACCTCTTGAAGAACACCGAAGCAGTCGTAGCCTTGTCCTTTAGGAGTCCACACGAGCACTCCCACCAGAATCGCAACACTTGCCAACTGCTAGTTTGACGGCATGTAGCTCTTGCAACATTTGCGAATTTGTGTCTCACTTTTGTGAACCGCCTATGAGCATCTTATGCTCTATTTATAGGCTTAGGTTTAACCTAATTTGTTCTCTCTAAAGAGTGGGCTCCTTACTCATTCTAAATGAGTTAGGCCCAATAGCTTTATTTTAGTCCAACTAAAATAAAACAAAACATTTTTTTGATGGGCTTACTCTATGTGTGTGACCTTATAGGTAAAATACCCGGTCATATTAATAATAAATTATTTTATTATTAATATAAAATAAGAGCGGCATCTAGCAATGCATCATTATGTTTGAATATTATTTAATATCAATATAACCTATAAGTGATAATTATTTAATATGTTTGTTCCTTTTGTCACGATATCCTAATTGGGCCCAAGGCATGGTCGCGTCATCCTTGTACGGCCCAATTTATTTTACTTGATACCGGAGTAGACTTGATCTGAATAAATATCTAATATTTATTCTTTCTAGCATGGCCATGCATTTTCTTAGTCTTACTCCATCAAGTGGCCTATAGATATCACTCCTGTCACATAAGAGAGACAAATCCCATCTACATCACTCACATCCCTCTACATAATTTGTTCATTGCCTAATCACAACCTTTATAGTCCTCTTGTTACAGAAGACATTTAATTGTATTAAAACAATAAACTCCTCATGTAGGAATCGTAGTGACTTCAGGTCGAAGGACTACATATACCATTATCATATTGAGAATCGTTTATGACATTCATGTAACGATCCATGCAACGTTCTCATGGTGGGTCTGTCTAGTACATCAGTACTCTTAATGTATACCCGTGTGAAGACTTGATATCATCTATATCTATGATCTGTGAGATCAGGTCATCAGTACACTCACACACTAGTCTCAATGTATTTACATGTCCCCATGTAAATACTTGCCTAGGGACATTTTAGGAATAACTTTCATATGACCTATTACTCCAAGGATAAATACGTTTTAAAACAATTTTAAACTGAAATACTTATTTTATTGATAAGTAGAAAAATGATACAAATGAAAAAACATAAAGCTCATAGTGCATACACTAACAAGCTACACATGGACTGCTCTATTGAAGACTAAATATGAGGCCATTATATGCATTCAACATTTTATCCAGATGGTTAACACACAATTTGATATAAAGGTGAAGAAAATTTGTACTAATAATGGTGGAGAATTTCATATGCCAAGGTTTTATTCCTCTAAAGGGATTTTACACTGGCAGAGTTGTGTACAAACTCCTCAACAAAATGGCAGAGTTGAGAGAAAGCACCAATATCTACTCAATGTTGCCAGGGCTATCATGTTCCATTCCCATGCTTCTAAAAGCCTTTGGACCTATGTAGTGAAGTATGCTTGTTACTTGATCACCAGGATTCCCACTGTGGTACTGCATAATAAGTCTCCCTTTGAAGTTCTATATGGAAATAAGCCAGACCTGGAGGACTTGAAGGTTTTTAGCTGCTTGTGCTATGTTTTAACTCTCAAGGCTCAAAGAGGGAAGTTTGATTCTAGGACCAATAAGGCTATATTTTTGGGATACAAGGAAGGAACTAAGGGTTACATTATTCAGAACCTGAACACAAATGAACTAGCTATAAGTAGGGATGTTTATTTTCATGAAATAATCATGGCTTTCACTTCTAGGAAGCCTCGGGGATCAATTCATACTTGTATTAACTCGGTATGTATTGACTCAATTTCTTCTGTTGCTTAACCTACTAACATTATTCCTTAGTCCTCCAATGTCCTGAACCCTTCAACATCCACAATGTCACCTCAGTCCAGCCCACTAATTACTTCTTCTAACTCATCAGAACCGTAACCTCACCCACTTAGAAAATCCACTAGAACTAAGCAACCTCTATCACACCTTACTAATTATAAGTGTCCCACTATTTATTAATTCTCCACTAAATATCCTATATCCAATCACCTATCCTATTCTAAGTTTCATCCTTCACATAGACCGTATGACTTAGCCCTCAGCATTAAAACTGAACCTCAAACCTATGAAGAAGCCTCTTCCATCCATGCCTGGAACAAAGCCATGATTGATGAGCTGACTACCCTGAACAGAAATAGGGCATGGATACTTGTTGATCTACCTCCTAGAGTCAAACCAGTTAGCAATAAATGGGTCTACAAGATTAAGAGAAATGAGGAAGAGACTATTCCTACAAGGCTCACCTAGTTACTAGGGATACAACCAAATAGAAAGAATTAATTATTTAGAGACATTCTCACCTATTGTCAAAATTGTAACTGTTAGATTGCTCCTAGCTCTGGCTATTGTACAGGGGTGGCATCTACACTAATTGGATGTAGGATATGCCTTCCTACATGGGTACCTCCACGAGGATGTTTACGTGGACTTCCTTGTAGGATTACATGCCACTAGTCCCAATCAGGTTTGCAAACTGGTTAAGTCAATTATATGGCTTGAAACAAGCTAGTAGGCAAAGGTATGAGAAGCTCACACAGGCCGTAGCTGCCTATGGTTACCACCTTGCACACAATGATCCCTCCTTATTTCTTAAGTTTAGTAATTCCTGATTTACAGCTCTAACCTTATATATGGATGACACCATGCTAATTGGCAAAGACTTGATAAAATTTGAGCTTGTTAAGGGGAATCTCTATCAAACTTTTAGGATCAAAGACTTGGGACCCCTCATGTATTTCCCGGGGTTTGAAATTGCAAGGTCCAAATTTGGAATTTTAATGTGTCAAAAAAAGTAATACCTAGACTTGTTGCGAGACACAAGTTTGCTTGGTGACAAGCTTGTTTCCACTCCTATGGATCCTGCTATTAATCTCATCAGGATTGATGCAGGCCAGCCTTATGATGATGTAGCAGGATATAGAAGGTTCATTAGAAGACTTTCTATCTTACAACTACCAGGCTAGATATTTACTTTGTTGCACATTAGCTTAGCCAGTTCCTTAAGAATCCATAGACTAGCACCTTCTTACAGCCTTGAGAGTTGTCAAATACCTAAAGCAAGCTCCTGGCCAAGGACTATTCTCATCCTCTTCTACTTTACAACTCCTTGGCTATTCGGATGTTTATTAGGGCTAATGTAATCTTAGCAGGGAGTTTATTTTTAGTCATTGGTTCTTCCTTGGTAGTTCTTTCATTAGCTGGAAATCTAAGAAGCGTACCATTATATCCAGATCCTCTTCTAAAGATAAGTATCAAGCCTTGGCATTAGCCACTTATGAGTTACAATGGTTGCTCTATCTTCTTTGAGACTTGCACATAACCTGTAGCATGCCTCCAGCTTTATTCTATGACAATTAGAGTGCTCTACACATAGCTCAAAACTTTTTGTTCCATGAAAGAACTAAGCGCCTAGACATTGATTGCCATTTGGTCAGACAAGCTGTAGGAAGAAGTTCTCAAGCTTCTTCCTATCTCTACCAAGAACCAACTTGCGGATCTATGCACCAAGGCCTCTCACCCAAAATACTTTACTGATTTTGTTTCCAAGCTTGGCATGGTGAATCTATTTTCCACCATTGCGATCCTAAGGGGGTGATTTCCTAACTAATTAGGCCTTAATTGAGGAATTAATTACTAATCATCAACTCTACTTGTATAAATAATAGAATGTATCTTACCACACATTAATCAAGCATTCAATTCATTTTTCTTCACTCAGCTAGCTTTCTTTTCTCTCTGAGCTCTCTTTCTTCCCATGGCCATCTCTTTCATTTGGATCAAGGAATCCCAACAACTTGCCATTGAGTTTTATAAAAAAAAATGGCATGCACATATGCATTGGGATCCAACAAATTCAAGTTGCCAATCCTAAACACTACAGCCTTGATTTCTTCTGATAAGGGAGTGATTCCCAAAGCATATAGAATTTTAGTCTCATTCTTTAGGAAGAATGAATAGTCATGAGGTCATCCAAACTTAACTCATCACCAGAGAAAATGGAAAGTAAAAAAAAGTCATCAAGATGCTAAGAAATTGACTTTCATAAAAAAAAACCTAGTCCCCTTCATGATTATTTAATGCTTCAACTTTATTCCTCACCTGACGCATCAACGCAAGCTTATGATAATATGACGTGTTACAGTCCCTGGACTCAATCCATTTTTCTCTAGATAAGTAAAGCGAATAGACTTCTATCTATAAAGGATGGATTGATACTCGTTCCACATGGCATGGTTTTTTTGGAAGATCATCATTACATTTAATTTCCCCAACAAGCGTTTCTTTTGGGTAAATATGTTCCCAAAATAATGGCATTTGATACGATGATCATAATTATTTTGTGATCAACAATGAAGGAAGTAAGTGACTTGGTACAACAAGTTTCTTGATTCATGGGTATGTGTAAGAGGTATTTACATATATTTGATTAATCTTTCCACTTTAAAATATCAGTGATGTTTTTTTATTATATATATAACATATTTTGGTGATTAGTGTTGAAATAATATGTTTAGTAGGTTGGGAAAAATAATGATAGTCTTCTTTTTTACAAAATCAAATTTGGGAGAAAGGGTTTAGGGTACTCATCATACTTATGTAGAACCTGGTGGAAGGGGAAAGTGAAATTATTTAGTTTAGGAATTGACCCATTGTTAGCCATTTTTTTAGCTGGTCTTGCAATAACTAAGTGGTGGTTGAGTAGAGATTAAGTTAGAGTGTCTCGTTGCTTGTTGCTGGTCCTTTTCAAGTTGTTTAAGGGATCCAATCCTGCTGGAGGTTAAGAACATGTCGTTGTTATAGTCTCAGGTTTTAATTGTTTATCTGTCAAAGAGCATCAAAGGTTATTTACTATGTAGTTTTGTCTATTTTGGATCATTAGATCTATTTGTTAACTGAACCCTTTAGGTCTAATTCAAATTGTTAAGTTGAGGACTTATGAATTCTATATCTATTACAACACATGTTGTAGCCTTTAAACATATTTATATGAATTCTATATTGGTATTTCTCTACTTTTAGTAGTGAAATTGAATAACTGGGTTTTAAAACTGCATATGAATTTATGAAATGAATGTTATTCGAGTCTTGTGAATGGATTTTTAGGAACACAAACCCTTGTACCTCCCTCTTTTTATGGAATGTTTTTGATAATTCTTTAATAAGAGTATGATCGCAAGAAACATAAAAGAACACCATAAATCACAAATGCAAAACAAAGAAAGAAGTTGAATAGAAAATTAGATGAAATAGAGCATAAACCAATGTAGTAGATTTAAAGCAATTAAACATAAAAGAGAGATAAAAAGGAAGAAAATACACTAAGAAATTATGTGGTTCAGCAAAAGGTAGCTTACATCCACGAGAAAAGCAGCAAAACTGATTAAGATGATGTTACACGGTTACAATCATTAACCAACACTTAGCCAATGATCCAATAACTTTTCAATAATTCTTTCAGCCTATTACATAAGCATCCAAGGGCCCTATATATAGGAAACAATGCCTAGCACTATCTATGAACCAAGGCAGTTACATAGAAACTGAAACATAACAGAATCAGGCTAAGTGTACTAACAGACTTAGGCAAACTCTATGAACAAACTTTGTAATATGTTAAGTCTATTATCATAGGACCAATAAATTTTGGAATAGGCAATAGACTTAGAGTCTGCAGCAGTCTTTAGAGTCATAGTTCTTCACAATTCTCCACCTTAACTCTAACAGACCTTGATTCAAAAATATGTTTCCGTAGCTGCTCTCCATTTATGCATCAACAATGTCTTGAAATTTTGATTAAGTCCAAGCAATGCTTGAACTTCACTCTTGGAAAAGACTTAGTCAACATATTTGAAGGATTTTCTTCAGTAGCAATCTTCTCCACTAGAATTTTCTTTGAATCAATCATTTCCCTTATGAAATAAAACTTCACATCAATGTGTTTAGTCCTTTCATGGTAACTCTAATGGTTTACCAAGTGGGTTACACTTTAGCTTTCACAAAAAAATGTAATATTGTCTTGGTTTATTCCAAGATCACTAATCAGACCTTTTAATCACAAACCTTCCTGCATTCCTTCAGTTAGAGTAATCTACTCAGACTCTGTTGTTAGCAGACCCACCACAAACTATAAATTTGCTTTCTAGGACACTCCAGTACCAAACAGGCTAAAAATATAACCAGTGATAGATTTCCTTATGTCAATGCATCCTACAAAGTCTGCATCCACATAACTAGTGATAGGATCACTGCCTTGAGCCATTTTCTTATATATTAAGCCAAAGTCTATTGTGCCATTTAAATGTCTAAAAACCTACTTCAGAGTATTCCAATGATCATGGTAAGGATTAGTCGTGAACCTGTTGATCAGACTTACAACATAGGCCAAATTAGTCTGGTATAGACCATACCATACATGATGCTACCAACACCACTTGTATATGGAATAGAGCCTATCTTGTTTCTTTCTTCCTTAGTTATGGATGACTGAGAAGCTAAAAGCCTTGACAGAGAGCCTAGAAGAGTTTCAAAAAACCTAGACTGATGCATTCTAAGTCGTTTAGCAATTTTCTTCAAATACTCTTGATAAGATAAGAAGAGCTCCCCTTTCTTTCTTTTCCTAATGATGTCCATTCTCAATATCTTCCTAGCTAGTCCCAGATCCTTTATTTCAAACTCTAATTTTAATGTTTGTTTGAAAAACTATGTCATTTGTGCTTAAGCTTGCTAGTAGAATATCATCCACATAAAGGAGTAAGTATAAGACACAAATGTTATCCCTTCCGATAGTGTACACACAGTTGTCATAGTTGCTCCTACAAAACCCATACTTTAGTAGAAAATCATCAAATCTTCTACACCACATCCTTGGACTTTGCTTCAAACCATAAACAGAATTCTTGAGCAAACAGACTTTGTTCCTATCTTCTGAAAACCTTTTTGGTTACTGCATGAAGATAGTTTCCTTCAAATCACCATGAAGAAATAGTGTTTTTACATCCATTTGTTCCTGCTCCAAGTTAAATTGATTCACTAGACTTAGCAGAATTTTATTAGAATAGCGTTTGACTATTGGTGAGAAAATTTCATTGTAATGTACATAAACCTGGGTAAAACTCTTTGTAACAAGTTTGGCTTTAAATCTTGGTGCTTCCACTCCTACTATGCCATCCTTTCTCTTGAAGATCCACTTGCTTCCAATAACTCTTTACCCCTTAGGTAAATCCACAGGTTTCCAAGTCTGGTTCTTCTTTAGAGACTTCATTTCTTCATGTATGGCCTTCCTCCAATCTGGTGCTTTCGAGCTTTCCATAGCTTCCTTAAAAGATCTTAGTTCAATACTCTGAATTTTTTCTACCACATTTAAGGCATAACAGATAAGGTTTGTATACCTATATTTGTTTGGTGGTTTAGGAATTCTTTTCCCTTTATCTCTGATGAACTGATAATTAGGGACACTGTGAAGGTCTACAGCTCCACCTGAGCTATTAATTTTTGGAAAATCAAGTTCTTCTATAATAAATCCCGGGTCTGGGTCTATAGTCTGTAAGAAGTACTCCTCCATATTCTGAGTCTGCTTCTCCTTTATTAAGAGCTCCACATCAATATGAGTTTGTTCACCCTTTGAGGTGTTTTCCTACAAAGTCTATTCCTCTTTAACATCCTATTTTTACTCATAAAAATGACATCTGCACTTTCCTCCACCTGCTCCCAGTCTCAATAGCTTGTAACCTTTCACACCTTCAGAATATCCAAGAAAAATGTATTTAACGGTCCTTGGTTCCAGTTTCCCTTCCTTGACATGGGCATAAGCTAGAAAACCAAACACAATAGACCTAAATAGTTTGCAAGATTTCCACTCCAAGCTTCTATAGGTGTCTTAAAATTTAAAGCTAAAGAAGAGCATCTATTTATTAGGTCTACTGCAGTGGCAGTAGTTTCTCCCCAGAAGCATTTAGGCATTCCTGCTGCTAGAAGCATGCATCTAACTCTTTCAAGAATTGTCTTGTTCATTCTTTTAGCCAAACCATTTTGCTGAGATGAATGAGGAATTATTTTATACTTCTTAATTCCCTATTTCCTACAAAACTTATTAAAATGCTTTGAAAGAAATTCTAGGCCATTGCCAGTCCTTAAAACTTTGAGTCTGTTGTCTAACTGATTCTGAATCAGTGTGTGCCATTCTTGAAAAATTATAAAGGTTTCAGACTTATCCTTTAGCACATATAGCTAGACTCTCCTTGAAAAATCATCAATAATTGATAAAAAAATATGAGCCTCTACCTAGAGTCTAAACTCTAGAAGGCCCCCATAAGCTAGAATAGACATATTTAAAAGGCTTGGAAGAAATATGCATGCTAGACCCAAATTTCATCTTATGTGATTTACCAAGAACACAGTTTTTGTGACGACCCGTGTCAATTTTCTCATTTTCCAAAATAATTTTTCGCGTTTTACTATAAAGATCCACTCGGTCTTAACATAAAAATCTTTACTTTTGTTAAATACATTCAGAGTAGTAAAATCACACTTAAAAGAGCAATTACCGACTGAAACCGATTCAAAATACCATTAATAAAATAGTTATTTAGGAACAGCAGAAGAAAGAAAACAATCAGGGTTCACTTAGAAGTAATTCTTTCACCCGGTCATCTCTTACTTGGGACAGCTTAACTTCCACCCAGAAAAGGTTCACTCATATCCTCACCTAGAAACACTTTGACCTTCAGTCGGAAGCACTCTTATCTTTCTTCACTCGGAAACACTCTAACCTTTTCACTCGGAATTGAGTCTCTCGGCTATTCTTCTCTCGGAAAGAATGAGGGGTACTCAAATGGGCATCAAATTAATAGACCCTCACTCGGGTAAGGAATTCACTCAGCTAGATTCACCAGGTGGTCAACTCTGCTACAACAATGCAAATTCCTTCATAAAATAAACACGATCAAATAGCATCATAAATCATGACCGAATCAAATTTAATTCAACATACCGTTAACATATCTCATCACACACTCGGAAAAACTCAATATATGTATATATTACATAATTTCATTCAAATTCACTCGGTGCCTTGGCATCAATCCTCCGCTTGGCGCACCTCCATGGCTCCGACCTCCTCCCTGTCACTGGTTACTAAAAATTGAAAACAACAACAAGGGTGAGTGTTTAGCATTATAATTAATATAGAACGGAATAAATACGAGTATAAACTCCGTCTGATTGCTTTATCCTAAAAACTGCACATTTCGCTCGGCAATTAACTCAATCGGTAATACACTCACACTCGGCAACATATCCATTATCACTCGGCATCATTATAATTCACACTTAGTAGCATAACAATTCTTCTTCGACATTCTTAACAAGTAACATTCAACAAGTAACTTCCACTCAGCAAATATAACAAATTTTCCACTCAGAAAATATATCAATCCCTCGGCAAAGATATGAAATTACACTCAGCAATTACATCAATTCGTTCAGCAACGATTTAAACTTTCGTTCAGCAATTATAACCAATTTACCACTCGGTGAATATAACATCACTCAGCAATTAGTTCAATTTTCATTCAGCATTTATAAAAAATTAACACTCGGCAATCATAACAATTCATGCTCAGCAACTATAATACTTCACACTCGGTAATTATATTCAACCTCAATCAGCAAATATGATAATTTACCACTCAGTAAATGTAACATAGCACACCTAACAATTATACCCGTTTACACTCGTCACATATAATAAATTGCACTCAGCAAATATAACATCATACTCATCAATTCTCACTCAGCAAATATGGCAAACCTCACTCTGTAAGTACAACAAATCTCACTCGGCAAATACAGCCAATCACTCGGGAAATATAGCCAATCACATTTGGCAAATAAGTCAATTCATACTCATCAAATATATCAAATTCTCATTCGGCAATTAAAACAAACTGCACTCGGCAAAATCATCAAATCATCAATTGTCACAACTAACTCTCACATAAAATCGACGCCTAGTATCCGGATACTAAAGGATCGGCCTTCAGCTGGGGGTCCTACTTGACACCCCGTGAACCCTGCTTGGTTCACCGAGTCCTGCTTGACTCTCCACCTTGACCACTGGGTCCTACTTGACCACTGGGTAGCTCAACTGGGCACAAAAACCACGGGAGCTGGAAATGAGGGGCTATATATACTGTCGGCCGTCCCATACCACATAATCATATCTCAATCATTTCATATTATCAACAATCAACAAATACAACTACCAGAAACTGGCATGTGCTCACAACACAGGGTGACCGACTTGTCAAACCCATTCATCACATTGCCACTGGGCGACCTGCTTGTCAAGCCCATTCATCACATTGCCAGCAAATACCGATTATCACAACATTAAATATTTTAATTTCAATCGGCTCAAGCCACAAACACACGATCAAAAACCGATCGGTGTCCATATACATGCATCCATACACATTCATTTACACTCATTCGGCATCATCTCAAATATCACAGTATCAATTATTTCTCAAGTCACATACACATGATCAGAAACTGATCGGTGTTCACATACATACATGCATACTCATATATTCACAGCTTTCATTTAGCAACAACATCAGATATTTCTTCACTCACACACACACACACGATCCCAAACCGATCGGTGTGCACATCCATACATACATTCATACACATTCACATACTTTTCTTCTAGCATTAATTCTCACCCGGTTTACAAATATCTCGACGATTCGGACAGTATGTCCTATTCTATTTAATTATAACCCGAACACCCCCTTACCTCTGTTCCACGTTTTAACAGTCATTGGGTTCACAATTCCACCACCGTTGCAGCAGCAACTCCTTTAATCGTCCCACTGATGGCCGTTCCAGCACCAGCTCCTTTAAGCGTTCCACCAGTGTTGTTCCACTACCTACGGGTTTGGAACCCCCACATGCATGTACATGGTTCGGCCAAGAGAGGAAGAAAAAGGAAGAATGCATAAATGGATCACCCATGCAACCAAGCTTCATATTCATGCTCGAAACCACTGCCACGGAAATATGATTATCTCAAGGTTTTGATGCAAATTGGACTTCCCCACAGAGCATGCAGCTTGCAACAATGGAGGAAGGAAAGGAAGAAGAGAGTAACGGATGAAGAAGAAGAAGAAGGTTCTCAAAAATGAATGATTAAGGGAGAGAAGCCTTTACTTAAACTCATGGCAACCTACTACCTGCTCAACCGGTCACTTCCAACCGGTGACCTCTTCAACCGGTCATTTCTCCATTCCCTTTATAATTTCTCTAATAATTTTAATTAAACCTCTCTTCTTCTAATCCCCCTTTCCTAATAAACCAATAATTCTTAAAAATATCAAATAAATTCTTAAAAACAATTTTTAACATTTTCCACTTCACAGAATTTTTCTATAAATATCCGGGATGTTACAGTTTTCACAAAAATATAATTTGTTCATTTTATCTCCATTTAACAGATTCTATTTTTCTAGTTCAAATAAACCTTTTTCACTAACATGCCCAAGTCTGAGATGCCATAGTTTTGTTTTATCATGACAATTTTTACTAGCTACAGACATATGAGCAATTATAGTAGAACCATCTAAGATAAACAAGTTATTATATTTATCCTTAATGTCTCTAGCAATGATTAAAGACTCATTGGAAATCTTAAGCACACCATGTTGAGTTCTAGTAGAATATCCTAAATTATCAAACATGCTTATAGAAATAAGATTTCTCTTAAGTTCATAAACGTAACTTACCTCCTTGAGAAGATATTCCCTGTCATTAAATGTCTTTAATTTTATGGTTCCTATCCCTTGCACCTTGTAGGGATGATTGTCTCTTAGTAAGATTGCTCCACCTTCTTTCAGGTCTAATGTCTGAAATAATCCATCTTAAGGCACATATGTTAAGAGCAGCTAAGTCCATGACCCAGTTGAAGCAACCAGAACTTCTGCACTTTTATATCCATCTAATGTAGCTGGAAAGTCTACTGCTTCAACAGTCCCCTTTGGACCCTTAAAATTTGTAGGACAACCGCTTTTAAATGGTTTACCAAAATAAATAAACCCTAAACCATATAAACACAGTTTCCCCTCTAACCATGGTTATATCTTATAGATATAAACATGGTTAATCGTGTTTAAATTGTAACATCCCAAATGTTAAAGAAATTAATTATTAGATGATGATAATTAAGTATTTGAGGTCCAACATATATGGGAAAATTAATTAGGAATTGATTACGATTTATCAGTAAATTAAAATTTACCGATAATGAATAATTTAATGGAAGGTATGGGACCCATTAAATAATTTTGGGCATTTGATGGGTCTAGAATAATGAGGAATTTATTGTGGTTATCGTGGTATGTTCAAAATAATTTTTGGTGTTGAGGAGATATTTATTTAGACACGATGTGTGTTAATAAATGGTAAAAATATGAACAAAATATAATTTAAGAAAAATGCAAAATCCTTTTACTTTCCTCTACATTGTTGTGTCCCTCTTTCTCACTCACTTTACATATATTTAACCATTGGATAATGGGGATTTAAGGGCCAATAGACAAAAGCATGAGGTGGTGCATTAACTAATGGACAAAGGACACACTTTTCACCTTTCCCTTTCTCCTTCCTCTAAATTTTTTGTCACTCCTTCTTCTCCTTCTCTATTCTCATTTTTCTTCATCTTCTTCCTCCTCCCAAAAGGCAAAACTATCCCATTCATAACCATAGCCATTTTTCTTTCAAAATTAACACTTAAGCTTAGATTTGTGAAGCACAAATGGGATATTGAAGCTTATCTTGGGTCATTTTCTCCTTCATTACTCTTATTTTCATTTTTGGTGAAGTTTGGAGCTTGAGGTAAAAGTTCATGACAGTTATGGCCTTTTATCTATTGTTTTAAGGTTATTGAAGCCTAATAATGGAAGATTGGATGTTGTTATATTGAGAAAATACACGTGGAGCTTAAAACCTAGGTTAGAAGACCATTGGGATTTGTTGATTAGTTATTGATAATTAGAATATGATGTTAATGTCTTGAGAATACTTAAAATGATGCAAGGAAGTGATTAAAATTGATGTTTGGTAATTATTGTTGAAACCCTAGAATTTGGAAGTTTGGGGTTTTTGGTAAATTTTGAGAAAATTATGATTAATTGATGTTGATTATTGGTATTGGAAGTTTATGGAATCAAGAAAATTGTTGGTGTTCTAATAAGTATTGAAAATTGATAGAAGTTACATTTGGTGTTGTTGGCATTAATAAATTGGAATGATGTGTTTTTGGAACCATTATAGATGATGGATTAAGAAATTAAGTGTAGTGGTATCTTGAGGTACTTGGTGTATTTGTAATCCTTAGGATTTTAGAAAATTTTGGATTAACAGGAAGGAATTCCAGAAACCTAATAAAATAAGAAAATAAAGCTTATATAATACTTAAAACATGATAAGAATCATATATATATATATAGTTGAGAATTGAGAATGATGTTTGAATGAAAAATTAATTGCATTATGTATGTATTAACTCTAGGATCAATTTCGAACGATGAGGCAGGACAGTCGCATCGCTCGAATTAGTTCTCTTAAGGTAGGAGAGAAGTTCATATTCTAAATGCATGAGTTGAATAATTGATGATTGTTGTATGTGATATTGCTCATGTTTGCCTTGCTATTGTTATTTTGAACCTTTGTAATGTTAGATATATTGGTGGTGGATGCTAAAATTAGTGACCAATAAAAACCCTTCACTAGAATTAGTAAAGAACCATCACTAACCCCGTCACTACCTCATACCCCGTCACTGCATTGGTCGCTACATTTATTTCCCTCTATCTTTTTTGTTTCCCTCTAACGTTTTGTTGGCGCCAAACCATAGCGACGGGTCTGACAACCGTCGCTATGTCTTTGGATACATCAACGACGCACATATACCGTCGCTACTATCACTGATGTACCACCATAGCGACGGTTATGGATATCCGTCGCTAACTTTGGATACAGTAGCGATGAATGCATACGGTCGCTACTATCACTGATGTACCACACTAGCGATGGTTATAGACACCCGTCGCTATGTTTGGATACATCAACGATGAAGTCGTGCTATCGTTATAGTTCCTGGAGGGGAACAAAAATTTTGGAGGGATTTCAAAATTGAGCGACGGATGTCATCATCGCTAGTGTTATTATCATAGTAACGGGCTTCAATAGCTATCACTATATTTGTCAATTTTGTAACATCTCGAATGTCATAAAAATGATTAATTAAGAGGAATAAAGAGTAAATAATTATATATGAGTTGATTCATGTCTCAAAAAATTAAAAATAGTTAAATTGGGATTTATCATGGATATTCATAATTTATTGGGACTAAATGAGACAAAATTATACCCGATTAAAATATGGGTGTCAGACCAAGTATCTCCGATTGAGATGCCGTTGGTCAGGGTTGTTAAGAATATTATTGGGAATCTGAATCTATATTCGGAATAATATTTGGATTAAGTATTAAGCCCGAACGGGGATCCGATTGCTTATAAAACAGAGAAGCTTTAATGAAGGGCTTAAGTTAAAACAAAAATCTTCTCCTCTTTTCTTCACTTTCCCATGGCTTCTCTTTCTCCCTCTCCCTTCTTCATTTCTTTCATCTTCTTCCTCCTCTCTTCTTACCTAAACCGTGCCCTCTTTCCATAACTATTACCCATTAAAATTTCTTAGTCTCCATGGATTCATGAAGCATGAATGGAACATTGGAGCAAAGCTTGGTTCTCCTCCTTCTCTCTTTTCCTCATTTTCGTGTTTGGCATAGAGCTAGGAGAAAGAGATATGATTTTTGAACACCCATGGCTTTTATTTATGGTTTTTGAGTTATTGAGGTATTATGATGGGAGATTAGATGTTATTTAGGTGAATAATGGCTTTTGGAACCAAAACCCTAGGTTAGAAAACCATTGGGGATTGTTATTAATGTTGATGATGATTGGAATATACTGTTGTTAGCCTATGGATGTTTGAAATGATGCATATAAATGGTTGGAGTTGATGATGGTGAATCTTGATGAAAACCCTAGAAATTAGGATTTTGGGGCTTTGGGAAATTATGAGAGAATTGTAAGATATTGATATTGGGATGATTATATATATATATATATGAGAATGAGTCTTTGAGTGGGTAAAATTGATTGTTGATGTTGAGATATTGTTAGGGGAGCTTGAACAATGAGAATGTTTGAATGATTGTTATTGAATTTTAATGAACCTTGACCCTAAGATTTAGGAATGTGTGTATTGTGGCTAGAAGAGATGGTTTTTAAGAAGTGAATATGAGGTACTCAAGGTTAGGTAATGATTTGTATGATCATAAATGATAGTGAAAATGGTAGAGGACCTTTGATGGTGAAACCTATAAATAGGTATTGATATGAGTATGAAAAGGGGGATGTGAGCACTAAACCATGATGGTTATGATGAGGTAAGTAAATAAATAAGATTGTGAATTGATGAGGTCTTAGACCATTTTGTGTGCCATTAAAAATTATTGATTGATAATGATTTAAAAGGAACTAAGAGGCTCATAATGAATTTGAATGGCAAATGGATAGTTTAAGTGATGGTGAAAGAGATGTGGTTGTTATTGGATATGCTTAGCCCTTTGAGACTTAGAAAATCTTGGCTTTGGGAAAGGAATTCCCGAAGCCTAACACAAGTATGTGAATAGGTGTTTTAACAAGTCTAAGACTTGATATTGGACTTTAAGAGATGTTATCAATTATTTAGATTTATGATGGTGCCTTGTGATGACTCATAAATTGAATACATGTATATTTATGTGTGTTGATAAAAGATTATATTCTGGACAATGTGGTGGAACTTTCGGAGCATGCGAATCATTGCGATTGTTCTCTCGAGTTAGGAAAGGAGTTTACATTTCAATTACACGAGTTGAATGATTGATGATTGATGGCTATATGACTTATACCCATGCTTGCCTTGCCATGATTATTTGAATGATGATTGATAGTGTGATGGATGATAGGCTTGGCAATTTGTTGAATGTTTGGGAATTGTATATATATGAGATAATAATGAATATTTAGTGGTCCCTTTTGATAGGTATGATTTATTTGTTGTTAGAAATCCATGAATGGATGAATTACTCAAAAATGTAAAGTTGTGTTTGTAACATCCCAGATTTTAAAATAGAGCATTAATTAAAGAGAAATAAATATTGACAAATTGAAGGTAAATCATTTAACGTCCCAAAATATTTTAAATAATTAAATTGAGAGTTTTGGGGACTGCTGGTAAATTAAGGAGACCGGATAAGCTAAAAATACGCCCGGATGAGATATGGGTGTCGGACCAAGTATCTCTGATTGAGATGATATTGGTCAGGGCTGTTAAGGATAATATTGGGAATCCAAATATGTATTCGGAATAATTTTTAGATGAAGTATTGAGCCCAAACGAAGAGTCTGTTTATGGAAAAATGATAAAGCCTTAATGAATGAGAGTAAAATAAAAATATAAACTCTTCTCTTCTCCCTTTCATTCTCACGTGTGTTCTCTCCCACTTAGGAATTCATATCCCACTCATCATCTTCTTCTCCTTTCTCTTTAAAAATCCACAAGTGTGGTGTGTGCCATCTCCTCTTCTATTTTCGTGTGGAGCTTGGGCTTGGAGGCTCTCTCTCTTTCTCTCACTCTCTCTATTTTCATGTTCCTTCTCACCCATTCTAGAAGCCCATTTCTCTTGACTTGAGGTAAGGGTTTCTCTTCATTTTCATGAGCTTTAAGCTCTAGCTTTTGGGTATTGGTTGTTGGGAGAGAGTTAATGCATATAGGTTAAGTTAGGAGAGACATTTATGATGAAAAACCCTAAGGTGGGGTGTATTTAAATTGAGTTTTATGAGGGCCTTGGGTGGTACACAAAAATGACATATGAATGATGGAAAATGATGACACAAATAGTGGTTGTTAAGTTTTTTTAAGAAACCCTAGCTTCATAAATTTGGGGGAAATATGTAATGGAGGTAGATGAGCATTTACTGTTGGTAATAGAGGTAGTTTATGATGAGTAATGGCCATTGGCGATGGAAATTGGTTGGTGGAGGTCATTGATAGAGAAACCCATGAATGGGTTTAGCACTAATCTCATAATAAGGAATGGTGGCACCTAACCCATGGTGGTTATGGTGGGTAAAATGAAATAAAAGAGGTTGAGAGTTAAAATGATATAAACACCAAGTTATTGAAATATATGAGTATTTGAGTCTTGGTGGGTAAATAGAAAATTGATTGTGTGATGTGTTGTGATGTAGGAAGTGACCCCATTGACGAGGCGGAACCGTCAAACCGCATTGTTCACTACTTCACTTGAGGTAGGAGGGGGTAACTATTCTAAATGCATGATTTCATCCATTGATGATGTGAAAATATGTATATACGATTACTTGATGATTGTTTGAATGGATGATGTGGTAATGTTATAATTTGAATGCATTTAGAATGATGATTGTTATGTGGCATTGTGTTTGGGATAATATTGTGATGTGGTGATGATATTATGATGATGAAGTATGTTGATGGTTTGAGACCATGTATAAATTGAAATCTATAATATAGAATATCCCAAGATGTGTGTATGATTTATTGAATGTGTATGCCAATAACTATTAATGTGAATAAGTCTCAAAGAGAATTGGGATTAGATGAGAATGATGAGAATATTGAAATCCACCTAGTGGTGGTGGTGAATGATTGAATATGGAGTAGCATCTAGGATGCAGTGTGAGGATGCATTTGATTTGCATTTGCATAGCATCCATGGCATATCATTGCTGTCTATGTGGAATATCAGGGGGTTCCACTAGGCGGGCTAGTGGAAGGGCGGCTCAGTGCACGACCGTATTGTTGTTTTTCCTCTCTGACTCGGTGTGTGAGTCACGAAGCTGTCCATAGTTCGGTGACGAGGCACCCTATGTGGCAGGCCCAGTGGGTGGGCGGCTCTATGGTGAGCGAGTTACCTCGGTGTCCGACGGGGCACGGCTCTCTCGATGTGTGTTCGGGAGGGGTCCGTAGCACTTGTGGTAATTAAGGCCACGATATTGATCCGCAAGTCACAGGATGACTAGTGCTACAGATGGGCGATAGCGGTTTGGTACCAGTAAAAATTATGATGTTATAACCATGCATAAATTGAGATATATGTGTACATAATTTACTACTGCAGTAGGGGCATAGTAGCACACCTATGCTTGTCCCACAAATTGATTTGATGTTGTAATCCCACAGTCGGATCCACATTGTTTGATGAGAATTCCTTGCGCATATGCATTAGCTTTAAGCGCATTTGCATATAGCCGGAGATATGCCTAGTTGATAGCCCATAGTGGCGAAGGATGAATGAGAACTAAAAAGGGAAAAGAGTGTGATACTAACCCTATGGGTGTATTCAGTGATTTGAATGAATATGATTGTGGGTGTATACTTGAGAACGTGATATATAGTTTTAAATAGTATAGTATATAAATGATGTATGATATTCTGAGAGGTGTGGTATATAAACAAGTATACATGTATTTCGTCATAATGTATGACTTTGATTCATTTAGATTTTGTTACTCACCTCCTCATTGCAATTTTTAAGTTTGATGTAGGTATGATGTAAATCCTACCATTTTGGAGGCCGAGTTTGAAGAAGGTAAATATGGAATGGAAAAGGGAGAGCCTTGGCCGACGTGTTTTTACTTTGTATTGTACATGGTGCATATATGCCCAATTTTGTAATCTTGATATGGTAAATGATGATTTTGGGGTCATGTAGGAAAATGAGACCTTATGTGCATGGCTCATTTTCATTAATGACCTTTGGTAAGGTATAATACCATTGTGATGTTTAAATCTCAGCCAATTTGATGAATGAATGTTGAGAATCATGAATTATAGCCTTTTAGGATGTGTGTTGGAAACTTTGTATAGTTGTTTTAATGCATGAGCTAGGAACTAGTATGGTCAAATGATGATTTATGAGGTTTTGATGCGATGGATGGAATGCAACAGGTTAAGTACATTAATTGTGGTTTGTGGGAAATGGAATGGATCCATTTTGCCAAAAGTAGACCCATTGGTTACCTCAAAATGCCTTAAAATGGGATAATAACGCTTATATGCATAAATTACTCATTTTTAGGAATTTTTGAGTGCGGCCAGTCGCCACAGTTCACAAATAATGTGTTTTAGCTTGTGTTAAAATTTGGTGGCATTCTGATATCGTTTGAATAGGTTTTGGTAGTTGTGAAGTTCATTTTCCTTATAAAATCTGCATAATTTCTACATAAGGCAGGGTGTAATCGATTAGTCCTGCTGATCTAATCGATTATAGGGCCTCTGTTTTTAAGGTAATCGATTACACTGAGTGCTGTAATCGATTATCATTACTCGAAGTCCTGTAATCGATTAGAATTGTCCCTGTAATCGATTAGGTGGGATGTCTGATGCATTACATGAATTCCAGGAGCTCTGTAATCGACTACTACCAACTCTCTAATCGATTAGTATAGATTCCAGGAACCTTGTAATCGATTAGGGTTGACAGAATAATCGATTATTGACCCAACAGGGACAATGTAATCAATTATTCTGAAAGTTGTAATCGATTAGTTATAACACCTGATTCATTGTGCCATTTCCAGGAGCTCTGTAATCGATTACCTGTTGCTCTGTAATCGATTATGGACTGATAATCGATTAGTTCGTATCCCGTAATCGATTAGGACCTTTAATTTGTACATGGATTTATCGACTATATGAATCGGGATCGTAATGGTACTACATGAACATCTATTGCGTACTCTAATACCTTCTCATATCTTCATATATGAGATAGGTTGCATAGATCCAGGGTATTGGATGATAGCTTCATCACTCATATTTTTCATAAATTAATAACATTAAATTCATGAAAAATTTACCCCTACTTTTGGGGGCGTCTCAGTGTTTACGATTTTCATGCATAATTGAGGAACTAATAGGGCTATATTAAGTTTTAGTATGATTGAATGCCATGGAATAGTTCCAATAGCCCATATATGTAGTTCATGACTTGTAGAAATTGGAATGGGTCAATTCCATTAAGAATAGGCCCTTGAGTTGCATAAAAATACCTTGGAATTGTTTAAACGCATTTATGCGTATAAGTCCCTCATTTTTGGGAATTTTTTAATGCGACCGGTGGCCACACATCATAAATGATGTATATACGTTGGTGTTAAAATCATTAATTAATGAGGAAATGAAGTGGTGAAGCTTTAATCAACACCCTAGATCTATGAAAAACCTATCTTATATATGAAGATATAAGAAGGTGAATTAAAAATGATTCATCAGAATCTCTCAATTAAAGACAGCGGAAAAATCATTTATAATGGTGCTATATGATTGGATTTAAAGAGGATAAATACTTTGAAGATTAATAGATCAAACTATGTTAAATACATTTGTGTAATGACGCTAGGAGGAGCCTTAATTCAAGGGGGCGAGCCAACGATCACGCTTGAGCAAAGGGAAAAATATGCATCAGGTACCAATTCTCGCTTGAGCTAGCTCTGCTCGCTTGAGCGAGATCACTCCAGTAGCTAAAATGGTTCCCCTTCGCTTGGGCGAGGCACGCTCGCATGAGTGAAAAAAGGACAAAACCTCACTGCCCACATTTCGCTCGAGCGAGGCCAGGCCCGCTGAATAAAATTCATCCAGAATCAATCCCCCTCCTCACTCGCTTGAGCGAGCCACCATACACTGGCCATTTCGCTTAAGCGAAAGTGGTCCAGTATCGATCCTTCTCACGCTCGCTCGGGCGAGGCCCTGCCTGCTTGAGCGAAATGTGGCCAGTAGCCACACCCCTAACACAAGAGGATCTCGCTTGAGCGAGATTATTACTCGCTTGAGCGAGTTATGCAGAACAACAAAAATCTTGGAAATTTTTATACAACTCATGTATCAATTTTTATTTCCTACCAATTATGGCCTAAGTAAACTTATCAATTGCAGTAATTCATAGATACAATAGCCAATTAATTGATCATACATATCCAATTCAATGCATGATATTTGAATCATTTTCACATAAACTTCATAAATTGCTGTAAGTTGTAAAATACTTCATTCATTCATGGGATTCAATATTAACCAACATCACAATTCATCCACATACATCATCTAGGTGATTAATGAAAATTGGCCATACACACCAAGGTCCAATTTTTGTCCATGACCATCCAAAATCATCATTCAATCATCCAAATTACAAAATTTACATACATCCATACTATGTGCTATAAAAAATTCAGATTTTGCCAGCCAAGGCACTTCCTATATGATAAGTCTTGAAAAGACTTAATTATTTCACCTTTTATTTAACATAATTCATTAAATATTGTTTAGTTTAGCACTATTATTTAATAAATTGTCAATAATTCTTAGTTTATTTATTTATTTCAAAAGTGTTTAATTTATGTAAGAAAATGATTAAAAACAATAATTAATTAAGAAATTATGTTTTATTTATAAATTCACTAATCCAGCATACAAGCACTGGACAGTCAGCGTACAAACGCTAGGAATTATTTATTTGCATATGCAGGAGCAGTTCACGCCCAAGCTTGAAGGTTGCAAGCTCAAGAGAGAAAGAGCCATGCAAAGTAAGTGAAAAGAAACAAAGGAAAGTACGATCTCGCTCAAGCGAGCAAACTCACGCTTAAGCGTGACTCCAAAACACCATCACGCCCAAGCTTCTCCATCACGCTCAAGCGTGAAAGGAATACTGCAGTGAATAATTCAACCTCGCTCAAGCGAGAGCCCTTCACGCTCAAGCGTGAAGGTGGTTATTTAAAGCTGATGCTTTCCCTCCAAAAGAAGTTGTGCACCGTTCCTTTTTCCTGACGTGTTGCTGCTGTATATTAGTAATTTAAGTAATGTTTGTAATTAATTATTTATTTCTAATTATGTAATTAGTTTAGTTAGTTTAATTATTAATTAAGGTTTCTTTGTAATTAATTAAGTTAGTTAGTTATTTGCCTATACTTGTAGATACTCTCTGTAAAAATGGGGACGGTAGAATACAAAATACGATTCATTTGCCATTTTTAATCTCTTTCTAATTCTTTTCTCTCTCTAAATTCTCTCATCCATGTCTCTCCACATTCCTTCGTCCGAATCCATTTCCATGGGTTTCTAAACCCCTAGGATTAGGATTGCGAAGGTTTGCAATGAATTCTTGAAGGTGTATTGAGGAAGTCAACTTCTAAATCAAGAGGAGAACAAGCTGAGGAGTGAATCTACTTTGCTGGATTGACAAATCCAGATCTGATGAAGAAACTCACCAATGAGGAATCGTGGTTGAGGCTTAGGTAATTTCTCGCTTCCTAACTAATTCAGGCCTAGTAATTAGGTGAATAGTTAGGGTTCAACCCCCAATTTCGCATTAGATTTCTCTATTAATTGAGCACCTAAGGGATTAGGGTTTAATGCTTAGGAATTAGTGTTATTCACCTAAGGAATTATGGATTAACCATCTGTGAATTGTCCTCTTGAGTCTGAAGCTTGATTGAACCTTAAATGCATGTTTCTTGATGAAATTGTAAGCTGAAGCAATCCTAACCTATCTTCCATTAATCACATTTCATCTTTTGTTCTGTCTCTAAAAATACAAAAACATTAGAAATATAAAACAACAAAATCAGAATGAATCCTATCTGCATTGTGTTGGTTCAGCTTGTACTAGTCTAAGATTGAGGTAATTACCATAATCCCTGTGGGAACGATCAAATATATTACAAATTTAACGATTGGTGCACTTGCCAAAAGAGTAAATCCTCTGAGAGTCATACAATAAATCAATATTAATTTAAGATTTTCCAACCAAATTAATGACTCGGAGATTTAGCATCAAGTTAATAGCACCGTTGCCGGGGATTGTTGAGTAATATCAACAATCCTTGGACCGGTACTAGACTGAACCATTTTTTTAGTCTTTGTGACTTTTGTTAGTTGTTTGTGAATTTTGTTATAGGAGTAGATTTTGTTAAGTGTTGGTATTGTGTTGAGTGTTTGCTGTTAGTTGTTTTTGGCTATTCTAGTGGTAGCACTAACCATTGCAGTGGCCTTGTTTGTAGTTAGTTGTTGCATTTATGTTTTTTTCTAGTTCCTTTTGAAAGTGAAAAGTTGCAAGTGATGGAACTTGATGACACCTTAGCAGAGTTTCTTCAATATTCACAAACATTATGCATGAACCATGTAGAGGAGGTACAACCAATTGAGGAGGAGCCATCAGAGTTAGAAAGGATTTTAATTCAATTTATAAAAGTCACTCAAACCGGCCTCAAAAATTTTGATAATTCAATCATGAATATCCAGAAGTAAGTGGATTTTATTGCAAAGCAGTTAGCCGAAGAGGAAAGAAATACAGAGGTTGTACAAAGAGAAGATCAATATGAAGAGCCATGGGATGACGATGTTGGTCTAGCTAAAGAAACTAAGTTTGGGGAAGAAGAGGACCAGCTAGAAAACATTGAACTGGATGAACCTAAACTTGAAGTTGATGTAGAAACAAAAGAAGAAAAGGAAAATAAGGAAGTTCAGGGATATTTGATGAAAGAAGAGTCAATTGAAGAATGTGAAGAAGAAAGTGATATGGATTATACTTTAGAATTGGAAGATGATAGTATATCTAGAGAAGCATTCTTTGATGATTGGAATGAAGAAGATTGGTCTGAAGAAGAACAAAAGCAAAAGTTGTCATTGAATAATTTCTTTGATGATGCAAGTTTTGCAGGAGTACAAATTGAACAAATGACAACAGAATCCATTGACGAACCTGAAAATCAATTAGATGCTATAGTTGAGCAAGAAATGATAGAAGAGGTAGAGGTCTCAGCTGAGATGGAAACCACATCTTGGCAACATAATAATGATACTGAAATTTTGTTGGAGCCAAGTGTAAATGCAGAGAAAGAAGTATAGGTTCATGCATAAGAAGAGTTAACATGTTTAGATGTTGAGAATATAAAAGAAGAAGAAATTCAGCCATGTCATGAGGAGCGTTTGCTAGTGGTGACTACTGTAGCTATGGAAATCACAAGGAAACGTGAATTCTCAAGTCAAGAAGAACATTGCTTGTGGCATAAAAAGAGGAAGACTAACACCAAACAGAAAAAGAAAAAGAGTGAAGGAAAGAAAAAGAAGAAAAAGCAGAAAGTTTGGAAAAATAAAGATTGGAGAAAAGTTGTGTTGAGCATTAGCCTCAAACACAACAAGGAGAAACAAGGAGTAAAAAGACCAAGAGTGTATGGTCATAAGCAATGGGATCCTGGAGGATGATCTTATGTTTGTTTTTCTTACACATAAATAAAATAGTGAGAGAGGTTTTTAAAAAAAAGAAAAAAAAGAGAGAAAAATAGAATTAAAAAAAGAAGAAAAAGAAAAAGAAAAAAGAAGAAAAAGAAAAAAAAAGAAGAAAAAAAAAGAGAAGAAGAAAAAGAAAAAGAAAAAAAGAAGAAGAGAGAGGAAGAAGAAGAAAAGAAAGAAAAAAAAAGAAGAGAGGAAGAAAAAAAAAAGCATCAGACCCCCCCCCCCCGGCGCTCGAGCGCCCTAACCTCACGCTCGAGCGCCCTAACCTGGCGCTTGAGCGCGCTCGGGTCCACGCTTGAGCGTGACCCGTTATGCTGACCCTGGCGCTCGAGCGTGATTCTGTCACGCTTAAGCGTGAATTGTTCCTGGTCTTGATTCTTTCTGTCCGCTTAAGCGAGTCTACTGGCGCTTAAGTGAGTTACACTCATTCCTCTTATTTCGCTCAAGCAAAAAACATTTCGCTTAAGCGAAGTTCATACAGAATGGAAATTATCATAGTCCTTTCTCCTCGCTCAAGCATAACCATGTAAGCTTAAGTGAGAAGCCGCTATTTTTCCTACACGCTCAAGCGAGAATTTGTCAAGCTTGAGCGTGATCGTCCTGTGCACCTGCTGTTATACCTCACGCTTGAGCAAACATTACCTACGCTTGAGCGTGAGCTCTTTTACAAACCAGTGTATGTGCCTCGCTTGAGTTTCCTTCAATCACGCTTGATCGTGAGCTCTTTTGCCTCTCAACAAACTACTCGCTTGAGCGTCATTCACACGTTCTAAGCGTGATCGAGAGCCTGCAACACATTGTGCATGATACAAACCTTGCACGCTTAAGCTAGGGTCGACACGCTTGAGCGTGACTAATGATTTCATCTTTTTGTTTGAGCGCACCTTGCTGTCGCTTGAGTGAATTATTTTACCCCCCTGTTGTACCTCACGCTTGAGCGTCATTCCACACGCTCTAAGCGTGACCGTGATGCATGATTTTTTTTTTTGCACTTCCGCTTGAGCATACGTTAACACGCTATGAGCGTGACCACTTGTGCCTTGTATAAATCCCTCGCCTGAGCGTCCCAAGCTCACGCTTAAGCGTGATCGAGGCTAAGGCAATTTTGTTCCAATTCCTCACTTAAGCTTGATGTTGTAAGCTTGAGCATGAGTGCCATACTGAAGCCATCTGATACCTGTTTGATTGCTGCTTGAGCATATTTTTTGACGCTTAAGCGTGACATTCCCTGGCATATCATTCGCTTAAGCAGAGAATGGTACCCTTTAAGCGTGATTCATACCTGTTGCCACCTCTGTGCTTTAACGTGGGTGTATGTACGCCAAAGATCTAATGTACCTACGAGTACTCATGACTCATATCCATTGAAAGGTAACATCTCTTCCTTCCTTGATTTTACTTAATAGTTAGAATTAGTACATTCCACTGTTTCAATTTTGAATTTAATGTATCCATCATATTCATTCATTTTATATTTTCATTTTGTTGTGGTTGTGTTATTTTTACATTTGCACCCATTTAGGCTTTATAAATACCACCTATACCATTTTCACTTATGATAATTTACTTTTGTGTATTAATAACGTTATTTTAGAATTCCTTTTCTTAAACAATGTAATTCTTTTTCAGTTGTAATGAAATTTTATTTCTATGTAAGTTGTTTGTTGTTATTTCTTTTCTAAATTGTATTGTTAAATTCATCGACACCATTACTCACCATTCATTGCCATTCAGGTAAAAAGGGAAGTAATTTATCCTTTCATCTTATTAATTGATAAACTATGTTAATTATGTTTAATTTAGAATCCATCTTAATAAGTTAAAGTTTGTTGATTCTCAGGCATGAATTGGATAATTAATTGATTGGCATTGCTTGATTCATGATCCCTATCCATAACTATTTCAATCCTATATTATTTGTTTATTCAGCATGCTAGTTAGCAATCTGAATTTATAATCTTGCATTAAGTTTGGGGACATGATTGGCTGATTACCTGTTACTGTTAGCTTTTGAGCCTTTATTAATTCTTTTCTGAGTGTGCCTGCATTCTTGTTTAGTGAGACAGAATTTTCTTCAGTCCTTACTAAATGATTATTTGTTTGCCAATTGGAAATGATGAAGGCCTTCTTTGTTAATTTAGCCAGGGCCAAATTTAGCCATCCTAATATTATTAATTATCCTTTGACCTAATAATTATATTTTGAGCCTAAGACCCTTTCATTCTACTTATGTACCTAACTTTATAAGCCTATTTATCTAAGAAAAACCAAGTGAATTATCCCTGGATGTACCACTGATGAATTACTGAGTCTTATCTTATTGTTAGGGACTAGCAAGTTCTAAGTTTGGGGATGAAGAGTGTGCCTAACAGCAATTAAAGGACACACTCTGACCTTAATTATAGATGAGGATTTTGAGAAATGAAAGGAAGAACAGCAAAAGCTAAAAAAAAGTGAAAAATCAGCTAAAAAAGAAGGTGTAAAGCACCACAAGAAAAAAAAAGAAAAAAAATTTGAAAAAAAGAAGAAAAGAGAAGAAAGAAATAGTTTAAAGGACTGAAAGAGAAGAAGGTGCAAAGCACCACAAGTTATTGAGTTATCCTTCATATGAAAAATAATGAAAATAAAATAGCTAGTTAGTTAAGGCATTTAAGTTAAGATTGAGGCAAGGCATCAGTGGCCACATCCTTTAACCCAACATTGACTAGAAAAACAAAAATAGAGCCTGTAGCCTAACCCCATTACAAGCTTAAAAAGCCCTTACTGATCCAATTATGCTAGCATTTGTCATGATGTTTAGAACTGTTGCAAGCCTATGTTGATCTAACAATTATGCAGGTCATGAGTGCATGTTATTGAACCTTATACACTGAGAGAAGAGTGAAACACTAATCCAGTAAGGAAAGTATCACCAACTTGTTTCCCAAAGGAGGTGTGAGTTATTATATTTTCAGAATTTGTGAAAAGAAAGCATGGTTGGTATTCAATAATTATGGTATGAACTAAGTTAAGGAAAGGTGGATTGTCTTGAGTAAGTGCAATTGATTTAAGTAGTCTGAGTATTTGCTTGAGGACAAGCAAGTTTTAAGTTTGGGGATGTGATAAGTCTTGAAAAGACTTAATTATTTCACCTTTTATTTAACATAATTCATTAAATATTGTTTAGTTTAGCACTATTATTTAATAAATTATCAATAATTCTTAGTTTATTTATTTATTTCAAAAGTGTTTAATTTATGTAAGAAAATGATTAAAAACAATAATTAATTAAGAAATTATGTTTTATTTATAAATTCACTAATCCAGCATACAAGCACTGGACAGTCAGCGTACAAACGCTAGGAATTATTTATTTACATGTGCAGGAGCAGTTCACGCCCAAGCTTGAAGGTTGCAAGCTCAAGCGAGAGAGCCATGCAAAGTAAGTGAAAAGAAACAAAGGAAAGTACGATCTCGCTCAAGCGAGCAAACTCACGCTTAAGCGTGACTCCAAAACACCATCACGCCCAAGCTTCTCCATCACGCTCAAGCGTGAAAGGAATACTGCAGTGAATAATTCAACCTCGCTCAAGCGAGAGCCCTTCACGCTCAAGCGTGAAGGTGGTTATTTAAAGCTGATGCTTTCCCTCCAAAAGAAGTTGTGCACCGTTCCTTTTTCCTGACGTGTTGCTGCTGTATATTAGTAATTTAAGTAATGTTTGTAATTAATTATTTATTTCTAATTATGTAATTAGTTTAGTTAGTTTAATTATTAATTAAGGTTTCTTTGTAATTAATTAAGTTAGTTAGTTATTTGCCTATATATATACTTGTACATACTCTTTGTAAAAACGGAGACGATAGAATACAAAATACGATTCATTTGCCCATTTTCAATCTCTCTCTAAATTCTCTCATCCATATCTCTCCACATTCCTTCATCCGAATCCATTTCCATGGGTTTCTAAACCCCTAGGGTTGGGATTGCAAAGGTTTGCAATGAATTCTTGAAGGTGTATTGAGGAAGTCAACTTCTAAATCAAGAGGAGAACAAGCTGAGGAGTGGATCTACTTTGCTGGATTGACAAATCCAGATCTGATAAAGAAACTCACCAATAAGGAATCATGGTTGAGGCTTAGGTAACTTCTCACTTCCTAACTAATTCAGGCCTAGTAATTAGGTGAATAGTTAGGGTTCAACCCCCAATTTTGCATTAGATTTCTTTGTTAATTGAGCACCTAAGGGATTAGGGTATAATGCTTAGGAATTAGTGTTATTCACCTAAGGAATTAGGGATTAACCATCTGTGAATTGTCCTCTTGAGTCTGAAGCTTGATTGAACCTTAAATGCATGTTTCTTGATGAAATTGTAAGCTGAAACAATCCTAACCTATCTTCCATTAATCACATTTCATCTTTTGTTCTGTCTCTGAAAATACAAAAACATTAGAAATATAAAACAACAAAAACAGAATAAATCCTATCTGCATTGTGTTGGTTCAGCTTGTACTAGTCTAAGATTGAGGTAATTACCATAATCCCTGTGGGAACGATCAAATATATTACAAAATTAACGATTGGTGCACTTGCCAAAAGAGTAAATCCTCTGAGAGTCATACAATAAATCAATATTAATTCAAGAATTTCCAACCAAATTAATGACTCAGAGATTTAGCATCACTATACATCCATTTATCTTCTTCATCAAAATATATTTCAAAAGAGATTTACATCCCCTATGAATGTCCTGCATTACAAATCTAAAAAGTAGACAACATGGGAGAGTGAGTCGTACATTCGAAAAGAATGAATATGAATACCATGTGATTATGTACATATGCATCAAAACATGTATACTTTGCATACACATATCATTCATCATCTCATTCATCATCATAGTACTATCATTCATATATCACAATCAACATTTTAGATTAAGCAAAGTATATAAGCATACACATAATCAAGTCCTTCAATAAATTGGACTATTACATACCTCATCATTTTACTCAATTTATTGTTTGGTATTCATATCTTTTATATTGTTATGATTCATTTTCTCATCCTCAACACAACCATCATCATATCTCATCACCTTTGGCATACTTCCCTGCTATATGCAAATGCTTTTAAGCTAATGCATATGCATAATGGAGTATTTCAACAATTGCAGATCTGACTATGGGAAATAAACACCAATTGTGGGATTCAAGTATGATCATCTACCCATACCCCTACTACAGTAGTAAAATGTGTACACTTATCATCCAATTGCATGCATTTCACCAATCTTTTACTGGTACCAAACTGCATCGCCCATTTGCAACACCTGGTCATTTTCACCATGACCGCGGTAACATATATTCAACATATGGTGTTGTGGGCAGGCCATGACTCATATCATGGCGGTTATGATCGAATAGACCACCGGAGTCACATGCTCATCAAGAGCCACCTCCCACAAGGGTCGGCCACATGTAGCTCCCTGTAGCAATACATGGGCGGCTTCGTGACTTACACACCGAGTCACAGGGGAAAATAAAATTTGCTCGTGCACCGAGCCACCCTCCCATTGGATCGGCCGAGGGAACTCCCCTAATATTCCAACATCAGCGGCTATGCAGTATGCCATGGATGCAAATGCCAATATATGCATTGCTCACTCTATGCATCCTAATCATGTCTCTCATCAATCATCATTATCATCATCACCATAAGGCTTTTAGTTGCTTTATTATCGTTGGTTATTGCCATTTTTTTAAGTTTTCGTGTGGCATTCTCAATAATTCTAATTATCGCAATTTAATTCTTTCATCAATCATAATGGCATCAATCTTTCATTGTCAAACAAGGTATGCTATTCATGCACACCATTCTCATTTAATCATTAATAGCATTCATTCCTCACTTATGGTGGATGTAAACACAACATCATACTCAAGGCTTACACTTGCCAAACAATTTAACGCCACCATATAGCACACGTCTTATATTCTAAATGCATAATGCAAGTTTCCAAACATCATCACCAACATCATACACAACATTACAATTCATCATAACATTGCAGGCAAGGCAAACATGCATGTTGTCACATATGACAATCAAATACTATTCAATTCATGTATTTAGAATATAAAGACTCCTCTCCTACCTCAAGAAAAGAATTCCAATTGATACGACATACCTGGCTCATCGTTTGGAATGGATCCTACATTAACATACATATAGAATCAAATTCAATTAACGATTCAAGGCACAACTTCAACTCAAATTAACCATCATCGTATCTACAATTTCATAGCATGTATAAGACAAGTTATAGACATCATTTCTCCATTTATTAGGCTTCGAGAATTCCTTCCCATCAAATCATACACATTATATTTAAAGGCTACAAACAACTATATCCTAACATTCATAAGAATGCCCCATCAATTAATACCCATATCCTCAATATTATGTATTTTCTCTCAAACACATTATCCATCACACATTTATTATTTTCCCCAATTTCTCATAGTTAGGGTTTCACCTAAAACCCAATAACATTCATAAATACATCAGTAAATCTTCATCTCCTTCCAAAAATAAATTCATCTACCTCACCTATTACCACCAAAGCTTGCCTTTATGATAACCCATCTTAGTGTCTTCACATTTATGGCTCTCCACCAACCCCCATTCATATCATTACTCTCCCATGTCCTAATAACTCATAAACATAGCATTAAACCTAAACAAAATGGTGAGAAGAGCTTACCTCACCCCAAAATGAAAATGGGTTCTAAAGAGTGAGAGAGAGACCAAACAAAAATGGGAGAGGAGAAGGAGGAAACTTCAAGCTCTAATGGCTTCCTTCAAGCTCTCTCTCAAAAACAAAAGTGGGGGAGGAATGGGTCACCACTAAGCTTAGGTTTTAGAAGAGAAAAAGAGAGGAAATGAAGAAGGAGAAGAAGAAGAAGTGTTTTGCCAATTGGTCAGGAAGATAATGAAAAAGAGAAGAGAGAAATAGGTTTTAGATTTTTCTTTTAATCCTTCTCATTAAAAGTTCATCATTTTATGACAAACAGGACCTCCGTTTGGGTTCAATACTATATCTAAAAATTAATCCGAATATGTATTCGGACTTCCAATAATATTCTTAATGGCCCTGACCAATATCATTCCAATCGGAGATACTTGGTCTAACACCCATATTTTAATCGGGCTTAATTTCATCTTATTCGCCTCCAATAAATTATAAATAGTCCCCAAAAATCTTAATTTAATTATTTCTAATATTTTGGGACATTAAATAACCCACATACAACTATTTAATATTTATTTCCTTAATTAATCCTTTATTTTAAAATTTAGGGTGTTACAATCCACCCAACCAAAAGAAGATTTCGTCCTTGAAATTTAACATACCAGATTCGAATGCATCGGGGTATCGTTCTCTTATATCATATTCACATTCCCAGGCGAACGTCTCCACATTTCCGTGTTTCCAAGCGACCTTCACCATAGGCACTAACTTGTTCCGCAATTTCTTCATGGAATGCTCAACAATGCGAATAGAAACAGGAGGAATAGACAAGTCGTCCCGCACATCCACATCATCAACAGGGATTACGTGCAAGGGATCATGAATATATTTCCTCAACTGTGACACATGGAATACATTGTGTAGATTCACGAGATGCGGAGGGAGTGCAATCTAATAAACAACGTCGCCAATCCGCTCCAAAATCTCATAAGGTCCAATGAACCTAGGGCTTAGCTTTCCACTTTTCAACGCCCTTCCAATCCCTTTATCACACAAGACCCTTAGGAACACATGATCACCAACTTGAAATTCAAGTGGTTTATGTCTCTTGTCATAATAACTCTTCTGTTGGTCTTGAGCAATTTTCATATTCTCTTGTATCTTCTTAATTTGCTCAATAGTCTCTTGAACAACCTCCGGCCCTAAAGCCAAATTCTCACCTGTCTTCAACCAACATAAAGGCATTCTACATTTCTTACTATAGAGTGCCTCATAAGGAGCCATAGCAATACTACTATGGTAACTGTTATTATAAGTGAACTCGATCAGTGGGAGAAATCTCTCCCAACATCCACCATGCTCAAGAACACAAGCCCTCAAGAAATCTTCAAGGCTTTGAATAGTCCTCTCAGACTGTCCATCGGTTTGGGGATGATATGCAGAACTAAGCTTCAACTTAGAACCTAACTCATGATGCAAGCTTCCCCAAAATCGAGAAGTAAACCGAGGGTCATGATCCGATATAATACTAGATGGCACACCATGTAGTCTAACAATCTTCTTTATGTATAATTGGGCTAATTTCTCCAATGAACTCTTCATATTCATGGGCAAGAAGTGAGCACACTTCATCAACCGATCCACAATCATCTAGATAGCATCATTTCCAGCACGAGTTCTAGGTAGTCCAAAAACAAAGTCCATAGCAATACTATCCCACTTCCAAACAGGGATCTCCAAAGGTCTCAAATAACCAGATGGTCTTTGATGCTCGACCATAGCCTTCTGACAAACAAGGCAAGATGCTACAAAGTTTGCCACATCACGTTTGATACTGGGCCACCAAAATTTCTTCTTCAAGTCTTGATACATCTTGGTGGAACCAGGATGAATGCTCAATACACTCTTGTGAGCTTCCTCAAGTACATATTTCCTCAAATCACCACTTGAGGGAACATAAATCTGGCCCTTCACACGCCAGATTCCATCATGACCTTCCACTAGAAACAAGTTCTTCCCTTTTTCCTGAGTTCTTCTCATCTCAACCAAGTATTCATCCTTCAGTTGTTATAATTTTATAGTTTCAAGGAACACGTTCGCAACCATCAACATCTCAAGGGACATCTTCTTTGGAGTATATGTTTCCATGCCCACATTCAAGTTTCTAAATTGCTCAATTAATTCTATCTCTTTCACCATCATTGCGGAAACATGCAATGACTTTCGGCTTAAAGCATCGGCAACCATATTTTCCTTTTTGTGATGATGCCTCAATTCGAACTCATAATCTTTTAGAAACTCCATCCATCGCCGTTGGCGCATATTAAGTTCTTTTTGATCAAATGAGTACTTAAGGCTCTTGTGATCACTAAAGACCACAAACTTAGAACCATACAAGTAATGTCGCCACAACTTCAAAGCAAACACCACCCCACCAATTCAAGATCATGTGTAGGATAATTAACCTAATACAGTCACAACTGTCTCGACGCATAGGCTATTACACGCTCACACTACATCAACACATAACCCAGACCATGCATAAAAGCATTACAATATACCACAAAGTCATCCAACAAATCAGGCAATGCTAACACTGGTGCGGTAGTAAGCCTCATTTCAACTCTTGAAAACTTTCATTACATTCATGGGTCCATACAAATGGTGGATTCTTATGAGTCAACTTCGTCAATGGTAAGGCTAAATGAGAAAATCCTTCAATAAACCTCTGGTAATAGCCAATAAGACCAAGAAAACTTCTTATTTCCGTCACGGACGTCGGTCTTTCCCAAGCCATAATAGCTTTCACTTTTCATCTATCAATGGCAACTCCATCACCGAAAATTACATGACTAAGAAAAAAGATCTCATTCATCCAAAATTCACATTTGGAGAGTTTGGCATACAATTCTTTCTCTCAAAGAATAGATAACACAAGGCAAAGATGTCTTTCATGCTCTTCTTGGCTCTTAGAGTACACCAAAATATCATCAATAAACACCACGATGAGTTGGTCAAGATACTCATGGAAGATGCGATTCATGTAATCCATGAAAATCACAGAAGCATTTGTTACACTGAATGGCATCACTACATACTCATAGTGACCATAACGTGTTCAGACGGTGGTTTTAGGAATATCCTCGGTCTTCACCTGAATTTGGTGATATCCAGAACATAAGTCAATCTTGGAAAACACAACGGCACCCTTCAATTGATCCAAAAGATCATCAACACACAATTTCATGCTTCCATTCTTCTTTTTCACCAATAATACAGGAGCACCGCAAGGAGACACACTTGGGCAGATAAACTCCCATTCAAGTAATTCCTTGACTTACTTCTTCAATTCGGCCAACTCCATAGGAGACATCCTATAAAGAGCTCTAGAAACAGGTTCAGCACCAGGAATGAGATCAATAGAGAATTCCACTTCACGTAGAGGAGGTAATCCAGGAATTTCATCTGAAAAAACATCGAGAAATTTAGAAACAACAGGGATTTCACAAGATTGGGAAGTACCATTCCCATCAACCATGCAGAACATCACGAGAAGCTGAGAGATACCTTGTAGGTCAAAGCTTTCAGCATTAGAAGTCGGGAAGAACATCGTCTTGTTATGGCAATCCACCAAGACTTTATTGGTAGATAACCAATCCATGCCTAGAATAATGTCCAGGTCTTTCTTAAGTAAACACACGAGAGATACAATAAACTTCCTACCCTCAAGGGTCATCTCTACATTCTCACATCAAGTCACCGATCTCAAACAAGCACCAGTTGGTGTAGTCACCAATATGGAGCCTTTCATCATGCAAACAGGCACCTTCAAGCGCCTCACACAATCCTCAGAAATAAGTGAATGCGTAGCACCAAAATCAAATATAACATATACCAAAGTACCAAGGATTTCACACTCACCATGAACAAGATCTTCAACGTGTGCGGCTTCTTCACCGGTAACAACAAAGACTCTTCCAGTTGCTTATGGTTGATCACCACCATTACAGTTACCATTCCTTCCACCATGGCCATTGCCATTTCTTCCACCATTATGGTTTCCACCACGGCCACCATTGTGGCCACCATTATGACCATTATCGTTTCCACGACCACGGCCTCCAAAGCCACCATGGCCTCCACGGTTACCATTATGGTTCACAAGAGCAAGAGTATCAACATTGGCATTCCTTGCATTCAATGGGCAATCTGGGCGGATATGCCCGGGTCAGTTGCATTGATAACATACCATATCATCTCTTGGGCAATCATGGGCCAAGTGGTTGGCACCACATTTAAAGTAAGTAAGGCCTTGGACATTACCACGACCTTGGTTACCATGTCCATAACCACCTCTTAGTCCACCACGTCCTCTTGCATTGGAAGATCCGCCATGAAAAAACTTCTTCTTCTTAAAATTACCTTGCCTATTAAAACTAGAAAATTGGCCCTTCAACTTGGGCTTATGCTTGCCATAACCCAAAGAAGTCACATCATCTTCTTCATAGATGCGACACTTGTTCACAAGTGTCAGAAAGCTTCTTATCTCTTGATGTCGAATAGCACGCTTGATTTCGGGCATCAAACCATTTTCAAACTTCACACACTTCGAAGCCTTGGTACCCTCTTATTGATAGGGTGGATAAAATACATAAAGTTCTTTAAACTTGGAGGCATACTCCTCCATGGTCATACCACCTTGCTTAAGCTCCATGAACTTGAGCTCTTTCTTGCTTTTGTAGCTTTCTAGAAAATAATTCTTCAAGAATTCAACCTTGAATTTTTCCAGAACCAAGGGAATATCAGCAGATATCATGCGCCCTCTAGTAAGACACCACCATGCTTCGGCTTCATCATGGACCATAAAGACCGCATATTCTACCTTTTGTGCTTTAGAACACTCGAAGCTAGCATAAATTCTCTCCAAATCATTAATCCATGCATAGGCATCCTCAGGTTTATAACCTCCATGAAATTCAGAAGGTTTTCTCTTGAGAAATAGATCAAGACCTTGGGCACCTTGTCCCACATTCAGTTGGCCTTGTCTTTCCAAGCGATCAACAAAGCAATTCAAGGCGTTTGCCATAGCAGCAGCCTCACGATTAGTTCTACCAGTTATATCTTAAGCCTATTCATTAAAACACAGCTCACACATGATTAATCTAGAACAAACATTAGATTTTTAACCTATAAATCCAAAGGTTTCAACATTCATAAATCCCTTATGCATCACATCACATAATCATGTCAATCTCAAAACATAATCATAACATATTCATTATTGAAGGTAAATAGTGTAAGGAATCTTTGCCAAACTCAACAGCAGTACATTAATCTTAAATTAATAATAAACAACCATAATTCAATCAAAGAAATCCTTAACTCAATCAATTATACCCCACACAGTCTAATCATAACCAATAAATACTTGCATACATCAATTAAGTCTGTATGAAAGAGAACCAACGCTCTGATACCAGGTTGAGACGCCCCAAAAATATAGGGGTAAATTTTACATAATTTTAAAATCATTAATTAATAAGGAAATGAAGTGGTGAAGCTTTAATCAACACCCCGGATCTATGAAAAACCTATCTCATATATGAAGATATGAGAAGGTGAGTTAAAAATGATTCATAAGAATCTCTCAATTAAAGACAGCGGAAAAATTATTTATAATGGTGCTATATGATTGGATTTAAAAAGGATAAATACTTCAAAGATTAATAGATCAAACTATGTTAAATACCTTTGTGTAATGACGCTAGAAGGAGCCTTAATTCAAGGGAAAACCAAAATAATTAAAGCATTCATGTTTGGAGAATCAGGGGGCATTTTGCTCAAGCGGATGCCCCACTCGCTTGAGCGAGTCCAATAATCCACGCCTAAGCGAGCCAACGATCAGGCTTGAGTGAAAGGAAAAATATGCATTAGGTACCAATTCTTGCTTGAGCTAGCTTTGCTCGCTTGAGCGAGATCACTCCAATAGCTAAAATGGTCCATCTTCGCTTGAGCGAGGCACGCTCGCTTGAGCGAAAAAAGGACAAAACCTCACTGCCCACATTTCGCTCAAGCGAGGCCAAGCCCGCCTGAGCGAAATTCATCCAGAATCAATCCCCCTCCTCGCTCGCTTGAGCGAGCCACTATACACTGGCCATTTCACTTAAGCGAAAGTGTTCCAGTATCGATCCTTCTCGCGCTCGTTCGGGTGAGGCCCTACCTGTTTGAGCGAAATGTGGCCAATAGCCACACCCATGATACAAGAGGGTCTCGCTTGAGCGAGATTATTACTCGCTTGAGCGAGTTTTACAAAATAGTGAAAATCCTGGAAATTTTTATATAACTCATGTATCAATTTTTATTTCCTACCAATTATGGCCTAAGATAACTTATCAATTGTAGTCATTCATACATAAAATAGCAATTAATTGATCATAAATATCCAATTCAATCATGATATTTGAATCATTTTCACATAAACTTCATAAATTATTGTAAGTTGTAAAATACTTCATTCATTCATGGGATTCAATATTAACAAACATCACAATTCATCCACATACATCATCTAGGTCATTAATGAAAATTGGCCATACACATTAAGGTCCAATTTTCGTCCATGACTATCCAAAATCATTATTCAATCATCCAAATTACAAAATATACATACATCCATACTATGTGCTATACAAAATTCAGATTTTACCGGCCAAGGCACTTCCTATACATCCATTTACCTCTTTCATCAAAATATACTTCAAAAGAGATTCACATCCGCCATGAATGTCCTACATCATAAATCTAAAAAGTAGACAACATGGGAGAGTGAGTCGTACATTTCAAAAGAATGAATATAAATACCATGTGATTACACATATCATTCATCATCTCATTCATCATCATAGTACTATCATTCATATATCACAATCAACATTTTAGATTAAGCAAAGTATATAAGCATACACATAATCAAGTCCTTCAATAAATTGGACTATTACACACCTCATCATTTTACTCAATTTATTGTTTGGTATTCACATCTTTTATATTATCATAATATATTTTCTCATCCTTAACACAACCATAAACATATCTCATCACCTTTGGCATACTTCCTTGCTATATGCAAATGCTCTTAAGCTAATGCATATGCATAACGGAGTATTTCAACAATTGCAGATCTGACTGTAGGAAATAAACACCAATTGTGGGATTCAAGTATGATCATCTAACCATACCCCTACTGCAGTAGTAAAATGTGTACACTTATCATCCAATTATATGCATTTCACCAATCTTTTACTGGTACCAAACCGCATCGCCCATTTGCAACACCTGGTCATTTTCACCATAACTGTGGTAACACATATTCAACATATTGTGTTGTGGGCTGGCCATGACTCATATCATGGAGGCTGTGATCCAATGGACCACCGGGGTCACCTGCTCATCAAGAGCTACCCGCCACAAGGGTCGGCCACATGTAGCTCCCCGTAGCAATACATGGGCGACTTCGTGACTTACACACCGAGTCACAGTGGAAAATAAAATTTGCTCCTGCACCGAGCCACCCTCCCACTGGGTCGGTCGAGGGAACTCCCCTAATATTCCAACATCAGCGACTATGCAGTATGCCATGGAGGCAAATGCTAATCATATGCATTGCTCACTCTATGCATCCTAATCATGCCTCTTATCAATCATCATTATCATCATCACTAACATCACCACAAGTCTTTTAGTGGATTTATTATCGTTGGTTATTGCCATTGTTTTAAGTTTTCGTGTGGCATTCTCAATAATTCTAATTATCAGAATTTAATTCTTTCATCCATCACAATGGCATCAACCTTTCATTATCAAACAAGGTATGTTAATCATTCACACCATTCTCATTCAATCATTAATAACATTCATTCCTCACTTATGGTGGATGTAAACACAACATCATATTCAAGGCTTACACTTGCCAAACAATTTAACGCCACCATATAGTACACCTCTTATATTCTAAATGCACAATCCAACTTGACGAACATCATCACCAACATCATACACAACATTACAATTCATCATAACATTGCAGGCAAGGCAAACATGCATGTTGTCACATATGACAATCAAATACTATTCAATTCATGTATTTAGAACATAAAGACTCCCCTCCTACCTCAAGAGAAGAATTCTGATTGATACGACGTACCTGCCTCGTCGTTCAGAATGGATCCTACATTAACATACATATAGAATTACAATCAATTAACCATTCAAGGCACAACTTCAACTCAAATTAATCATCATCGTATCTACAATTTCATAACATGTATAAGACATGTTATAGACATCATTCCTTCATTTATTAGGCTTTGGGAATTCCTTCCCATCAAATCATACACATTATATTTAAAGGCTACAAACAACTATAGCCTAACATTCATAAGAATGAACCATCAATTAATACCCATATCCTCAATATTATGTATTTACTCTCAAACACATTATCCATCACATATTTATCATTTTCCTCAATTTCTCATAGTTAGGGTTTCAACTAAAAGCCAACAACATTTATAAATACATCATAAATCTTCATCTTCTTCCAACAATAAATTCATCTACCTCACCTATTACCACCAAAGTTCATATTTATGATAACCCATCTTAGTGTCTTCATATTTATGGCTCTCCACCAACCCCTATTCATATACATTACTCTCCCAAGTCCTAATAACTTATAAACATAGCATTAAACCCAAACAAAATGGTGAGAATAGGTGACCTCAACCAAAAAAGAAAACGGGTTCCAAACAGAGAGAGGGAGACCAAACAAAAATGGGAGAGGAGAAGGAGAAAACTTCAAGCTCCAATGGCTTCCTTTAAGCTCTCTCTCAAAAATGAAAATGGGGGATGAATGGGTCACCACTAAGCTTAGGTTTTAGAAGAGAAAAAGAGAGGAAATGAAGAAGGAGAAAAAGAAGTGTTTTACCAATTGGTCAGGAAGCTAATGAAAAAGAGAAGAGAGAAATGGGTTTTCGATTTTTCTTTTAATCCTTCTTATTAAAAGTTCATCGTTTTATGACAAACAGGATCTCTATTTGGGCGCAATACTTTATCTAAAAATTAATCCGAATATGTATTCAGACTCCCAATAATATTCTTAACGACCCTGACCAATATCATTCCAATCAAAGTTACCTGGTCTGACACCCATATTTTAATCGGGCTAATTTCAGCTTATTCGCCTCTAATAAATTATGAATAGTCCCCAAAAATCTTAATTTAATTATTTCCAATATTTTGGGACATTAGCTAACCCACATAAAACTATTTAATATTTATTTCCTTAATTAATCCTTTATTTTAAAATTTAGGGTGTTACAAAAGGAAAATGTTGTGGCTGTGTACACACCCTTAAATGATGATTAAAACTAATGAAGGGACAATTGTATGACAATGTATTTATTATAAATCGATGAATCAGTGATGATATCGATAATGAATGATGATGGATGATGTTGTTGATCATTTCCTTGAATAAAAGGATGATTGTTATTGTTGATGAATTGTTAAATATCGTTGTGTTCGATACAAGTGTGATCTTGTGTGTGTGGTTTAAAGTCATATTGATGAATTATTGTGATGCCACACTAATGTATGAACAATGGTAATGATCAACGAGATAAAAAATCCACTAAGAGATTATATGGTGATATTGATGAAATATTGATGAATGTTGTTGATGTTTGTGATGCCATTGTGAATGTTGCAAGTATTGACTTGCATGTGTGATATGAATTACGTTGAAATGAAATGCCACACTTAAAACTTAAAATAATGGCTATCACTAACAATGATAAAATCCACTAAAGATTGTATGGTGGTTTTGGTGATGATGATGATGTTTGATGAGTGGCATGATAGGATGCATAGTATGAGAATGCATTGATTGACATTTGCATCCATGGAATATCATACGCTGCCAGTAAGGAATGTTAGGGGATTCCCCCGGTTGGCCCAGTGGGAGGGCGGCTCAGTGCACGAGCATTATGTTGTTTCCCCTGTGACTCGGTGTGTAAGTCACGAAGTTGCCCTTAGTTTGGTGATGAGGCACCCTATGTGGCAGGCCCCGTGGGTGGGCAGCTTTATGATGAGCAAGGTACCTCGGTGTCCGACGGGACACGGCTCTCTCAATGTGTGTTTGGGAGAGGCCCGTACCACTTATGGTAGGTGAGGCCATGTTGTTGATCCGTAAGTCATAGGTTGACTAGTGCTACATATAGGTGATGCGGTTTGGTACCAATAAAATTGGTGATTATGCATGCATTAAGAGATATGTGTACACATTATACTACTATAATAGGGGCATAATAGCACAACTATGCTCGACCCATAATTTGGTGTTTATTCCGACAAAATCGAATCCGCAATCGTTGATGTTTATTATACTGTGCATATGCATTAGCCTAAGAGCATTTGCATATAGTAGGGAGATATACCAAAAGGTGATGATGATTGAGATTGAGATGTGATGATAATGAGATGGGTAAATGAATACCTAAAAGACAACATGAAAATATAAATGACGTGAATACAATGAAAAGACATTGTATATGATGATGCCTTTGTGATGGCCCAATGTGATGAAGGGCGTGTTTATGTATAATTGATAATGATGGTGTTGGCCCATTGTGGCAATGAGAAAATATATGTATGCAATTGCTTTGCTATGAATAGATGGATGAATACATGATATGTATATTGTTGACATGAATAGATTATGAAGATTGTTGATGATTTAAGCAAAGCATAAATGATGATAATATGCATATGCACATAATCTCAATTGTATTCATATTTGTCATTTGAAATGTATAACTCACTCTCCCATGTTATCCATTTTTAGCATTGATGCAGGAATATCATGGGATGAGGATATTTTAAAAGTAAAGCTTTGGTGAAGGTAAATAGTGGTAATAGAATACCTTGGCCGGCAGCGGATATAAATTATTTCATTGTGAATAACATGTATATAATGATGTGATGACTATTGATATTGGTGGATGTATTGTGAATAATGATATAAGTGGATGATGTATCAATATTTGGGGTATTTGAATTTATACCCACTTGATGAATAAAATAATGTTGGATATGTAGCCCATTTTGGGAATGTATGAGTGTTAATGATATATGACTTTGAGGTTGAATTGAATATGGTCAATTATGAATTGAACATATGCTGCATGACCATATATATATACATATTCCAGGCATTACATGTTTATGACTTATGTGTAAGGTTGATTGTGGCCTATATGGTTTATGTTGTGTATTTGCATGCTTTGCCGAGCCTTTTTCCATATCTTCATATATGGGACTAGGCGTTTGCCCTATATACATATTCTTCTTCCGCTGTAAACTCTATTATTTTTGTATACACTTATGAGTGATTTATTTAACGATCCAGTTATAAATTCTAATATCTCACTCTTAAGTGTTCTGGGGTTCGGGTTTTGATGTAATTGTTAAGGTGTTTTGAAACTATTTTAGACGTGTAAAATTTAGTTGCATTTTTATTAATTGTTTATCTTGATTACATCGCGATTCAGGTCTGGAGAACCAGGGGGTGACAACTTTTCTAAAAATATCCACAGTTTGAGCGATAGTGTATATCCATCACTAAAACTTATAACTAAACCTACGTCAACCTTTCCCCTTCGTCACTTTCTTGAGCCCTAAACCCTGTCCCTCTTCTTCTTTGCCCCCTGCTCCTTCGTCTTTCTCCACTCTCTTGAACGACCTTACCCCCTTGCCATCCCCTCTACACCAACGTCGTATTTTGCTCGGTGTTTGCCTCACCGGTTTCCCTTAGTCCCTCATCGGCGTGTCGTCTCACTCACCGGTTTCCCTCAACCTCTATCGGCCGTCTCCCTCAGGTCAGGTTTCTCACTTGTTTCCATTTTATGCTCCTTATGTTCTAAATTTTAGATTGAGATAGTCTTGGTTTCGTTGATCAAATTAGGATTGCTCTGTTTACAAAGTAATATTGTAAAAAAAATTTTAATTTTTACGCCATTTGAAATATAACATTTTGCACCTATATTGGAATTCTAGAGCAGCAAAGTAAGAGAACATACCCGAGGGACATTCTTCCATATGTAAAATGTGAAAATGTTGAGAAAGTTTGTATGAAATCATAGTAAAATGCCTAATGTTGACTATGTGGACTGAGTTGAACGTGTATGAAATCATTTTGCATATCCTTTATTATATGACAATGAAGTCCTTTAATACAGTCTTATTATTTTATCAAATGGAAAAAATACCATTAAAATAAGTTGAGTTTTTACTTATATTTTTTGTAATAAAAGTAAAAAACTTGGTACACAAACTAACATTTGTTGCTTAAAATTTTCAAATATGAAAATTTATTTATTTCTGATGGAGAAATGACATATATGAGAGTAAGGTTTGAAAGGGTGGTTGGTTCTAAGGATTCAGAAGCCTTATACATGATAAATCCAGATGGTGCTGAAGGACCAGAGTTAAGTATCTTCATTGTTACAGCTCATTAGAACAATCAGATTAATCATTAGTTATATATATATATAAGTAATATATGTATATGTACCAACTACTAATACTACCTTAGCTTACATTGTATCATTATTATTATTTAGAATGTAAGCTCAAAGCTTTTTGAAAATGGCCATGATCAAATGAAATCAATTAATTTCCTATGTTGGTTGCTATTAGGGAGATCAACTCTTCTTTACCATGTCTGATTAATATCTTGCTTTCACAATAACACAGGTCCATGAATCAATGCCTTTGTCTACAATTTTCAACTACAAGTATAGTTTGTCAACGTATTATGTTTGATGTGCTAGAAAAGTTTATTATAAATCCAAAAACTTTCCAATTAATCCTGAAGCTACCTATAGTATTGGATAACCTTGAAATCATAGAAACCTTTTTATTTGTTTCTCAAGTTAATTCTTTCAAAAAGGAATGATCCACCTTAAGCCATAGGATAAAACTCTAAATGGTATATTACTATTTAATTAATAACTACTTTGTAGTAGCTTTTTTATTTTGTATTATTTATTTCTCATCTTTCTACTATTCTCACCATTGTTCATTGGTAGCTTTGTCAAGCTTGACAAGATTTACGATGGGATGCTAACATAAATTAGTTGAGAAGGAAAAATCAATTTGCACCTAACATTCTCATAACATTCATATATATTAAGCAACAAGATTTACCTTTCAAACTGACATTAATCACCTTATCTATGTGATGAAAACAATTATCCTTTGACAACAACCTGAAAATCCTGTGGGCATCCCTTCCATACCTTTTCAACACAATTGACTCAACCTACAACATAGTACAGAAAAAATGAGATAATTTTGCATAAGGAAAACATGACGACTACATAAGGAAAACATGACAAAATACTCATTAAATTATTCTAATTTTCTAAACTGTTTGCTTTAAACGCCACAATATTTACAAAATTGAACCATTTCTTAGTCATCTTATTTCTGATTCAGCCATTTCCAGGTCCCGTTGGCTTGATTATGTTGGCATACTGCATTTGATGCGACTATTAGTCTTGATTTAAGTATATATGGTGTGTGAGAGGCACCTTGTTCATTTTGTTATGTTTGCTGTGTAGATTTTTGTTTCTATATTCTGATTAACCTCTAAGCTACTTGATCTACATTCTAATTTTAACACTGTAATATGATATAATCTTGTTTTCCTTTTTCTAAAATAATGAACAAATCATAAAAATGAGATATATCATGTAACATTAGTAATAAATAGTCATAAAATATATGGTGGATGAGGAGACATTGTAATCTTATGTTTAGAAAATTGACATGCTGATGGTATATTGTCTCTATGTCATGATTAACCATTCAACTACTTTGAGCTAGATAATCAGAAAATTTTTTAGTTATTGCAAAATTGGTTTTTGAATTAGTTTATGAAATATGAACTAACTCAAAACTAATTTACCAAAACAAAGAACTTAGTTTAGTGAATTCAAACATAGTTTATTATTACCAAAACTAATCAATTTTCATAAAAAGAAAACATAACAAAAGTATCACACAAACCAAAAAAAAAGTAATAAAACAAAATGATAGGATACTAGATTAGTATCTTTGTTTAGTTTTATCTTATAGCCAATTATCACCTTTCTTCCTCTGCCTACCTGCATGTATGCTTGTCACTATGTTGTATTTTCCCAAAATGAAAATTTTCTATAGTTGTTTTTTTTACCTCATTTCATGCATGGCTCTGAACCCATTATTTGCTTTCTTATCTTGTGAATACATGTTGTGATTATTGCTGGTTAACATAACATAAGCACAAACATCCTGTTGTTTTTGTGTTTGAAAATTGTTTCAGGATTTTGATAATGACAAAGTAAACAAATTGAAGAATCATGACATGACAATGAAGTTCATAGAGACTCAAAATGCCAAAGACAATGTGCAATAAACTTCCCAGAAGTTTAAAACAAAGAAATACAAGAGTCTACACTGAATCAAGACCACACTTAAGCTCTTTGCAAAAGCATAATCGATTACAAGGCTAAGATAATCGATTACAGAGCTGCTAAATAGAAAATAAATGCATCAGGTATATGTCATAATCAATTATAGCACTGGGACAATCGATTACATTGATTTTGGAATGCACCTAATCGATTAAAACAAAGAGAATAATCGATTACACTATTGCAATAAAAGGGATAATGTATCAAGTATTTTGCCCAATTGTTTACCAGGCTTGACTAATTGATTACAGAGGTTCTGTTTGATGTATAATCGATTATATGAGTTACATAATCAATTACAGTACTGCATACAAGAATTAAATACATCAGGTATAACGCATAATCGATTACAAGGGTATGACATAATCGATTACAGGAAAAGACATAATTGATTACACAACTACTGGACACTTAAATTAATGGAATACAACGAAGCATAATCGATTACAGGCTTGAGGAGCAATTGATTACACTAGTGCCAAAATATGGGGAAATGTTTTTAAAGTGTAGATCCAACTCATTTCTCCATTCCCACTTTTGTGCCCATACTCTAAGGTACCCCTTGGAGACATTGTGCAATGTCTAGGACCTCTCAAATGGCTATAAATGGAGCATGAATTCAAGCAAGAGAATGGAAGAGACTAAGGCACAACAGAAGGAAATCGACATCCTTCTTTTAGAGGTCTTTTTGTTAAATCTCTCTTGTATATTCTCTGCAACTCTAGTTTCTAAACTTGCATACACTTAAGAGTTGTTAGATTATGATCTTAAAATTGCATATCCTCTCTAGTTGAGAGTCATTAGATTGTGAGAGCCTTTCAATTGTATATCTACTCTATTGAGAGAGTTATTTGCTTGTAAACACAAATACCAAACATAAAGTTTCACGCTAGTTGTGAGTGGTCATAAAGGTTGGGGTTCAACCTTTGGGTATTGAGAGATTGTGAGATTGGGTGGGATGCTATTTTTCTTGTGAGGATTGGGCTCTTGAGTGTGGGACACTAGGAGACAATTTCTCAAAGCTTGTATCTCAAATCTTCAATAGTAGAATCCTTCAAGTGCGTTGCTTGAAGGCGAGACATACACCAGGTTGGTGGAACTCGTTAAATTGGTTTGCATTTCTCTCTACCTTGAACTCTTTATACAACTACGCATATAAATTATTTGTTGAAATACTTGAGCTGAATGATTGAATTGAAGTTGTTGTTCAAGTAGAAACTTAACTCTGCATGCCAAGTGTTTGATAATTTGCTTGAATCAATATTTGGTGAAGTTCTTAAAAACTAGAATTTGCTATAACTTGCCAAGTATCTAGAACATTGTTTCCTATCAACTCTTGTATGATACTTACTTGATTACAATCATTTATCTCATGCACACAAGCTGTTTGATAAATTGAATGAGCTGAATCTTTATAGGAAACATCATATTATTGATGAAACAAATCTAAGCACACCAACTGTTTGATGAATTGCCTAAACCAATAACTTGCCTTGTTTATCACACATAAGGATGAATATTGTCACTGCACATCAAGTGTTTCATAGTGTGATATATGCATAAAAGTTATTATCTCTTCATCATTGCATCATTTGTATATTACTAACCGTTTTCAAGGGGATTCCGCGTGAAAGTTTGAAACACTCAATTCACCTCCCCTCTTGAGTGTTGAGGCCTTGGCTAACAAGTGGTATCAGAGCTTGACTCTTACCACAAGGCTTAATAGCTGTAGGAGATCAAGATGGCCTCCACTTCATATGATGCATTTCTAGAAAATGGTGCACTAAATAGACCTCCAATCCTCAATGGCAAAGACTATGCTATTTGGAAAGAAAGGATGAAAATCTTTGTCAAATCCTATGACCTAAAGGTATGGAATGTTATTCAATTTGGTCCTTTCATTCCTAAACATATTGTTAATAATGTAGAGTGTATGAAGCCCATGAACTCATGGACTAGTGAAGAGGAAAGAAAGGTACAATTCAATCTTAGAGCGAAAATCCTTATAACATTAGCATTAGGACCTAATAAAGTTTCTAGAGTTATTACTTGTGATAATGCTAAAGAAATATGGGAAACTCTTGAAACAATTTATGAAAATGCTAATGATGATAAAGATGTAAGAAGTAGTACTCTTTCTAGGAAATATGAAGGCTTTAAAATAAATCTGGAAGAAGAGACCATGGAATCGAAAGAAGAAATTGTATGCCTCATGACAAAGCACTCCAAAGATGATGAGGTATGTTCTTTAAATGCATTTAGTGATAATGATGATGATAAAATTGACAAAGATGAATTGTCAGAAGCATTTGGACAATTGCATGACAAATTTATGTCAATTTCAAAGAAGTATGCATATTCAAAACAAACCATTTTGAAACTCGAAAATCATTTTCTTGATGCTCAAAATAATGAATTGACAGCCTCAAGTGTCACTCTTAGGAGTTGTAATGATAATAAGGATTGTATGCTTTTTGATAAATGTATGCTTCTTGAAAAGGAAAATAAAGAACTAAAAAAAGCACTTAGAAAGCTCACAAATAGTCAAACATATCTAAGTGCACCTCTTGAAGATCAAAAGCATACACTTGATAGAAGGGTAATACGTCATTGTAAAAACCCTTTGCATTCTTCAAGAAAAACCTAAACTCATTCTAAAATGTACAAACCATGAAAGAAAGGGGCATTCAATGTCCAATTATTTTAAAAGGAGGCACATAGAACATAATAGGAGTCATTACTAGTCTAAAGTGCCTTACTCTTTGGATGCAACATGTCTTTATTGTGGAACATATGGTCATATATCATCAAATTGCTTTGTAAAGAAATCCCGTCAAAAGTGTACAAGAAAAGTATGGATTTGGAAAATAAACTTAAAATCCTAAACTAACAAGGAAGGACCCAACTCTTAAAGGGTACCTTAAAATTTTGAAATCTTGTAGGAAAACTTTAAAGCAACAACTTCTTATTGACAGATGACCAAAATTCATGGCCTAAGGAGATATCAAGTATCTCAATCTTCACTCCAAAAGACAAAGGAGAATAATAAAGCAAGCCAAGATTATGATGACTCATCATACATCTAAAAGGTGAACGCATCCTATGATTTAAGGCTAACAAAAATCCTTGAGAAAGGAAATTAATGTTTTTGAAGGTAGCACTCAAAACAAGGAGATGAACAAGAAGCTTCAATGTGACTCACACAAATTGGATTGCACCAAGACAAAATCCAAAGGACAACACTAAAGGTGATACAATAAGAGTATAAGTACTTGTCTTATAATTAATGTCAATGCTCACTTAAGATGAACTTTGATGTGTAAAGATCTAACTTGATATGTAAGCTTGAATGATATGAAGTTTTGAGATGGATGAGTGAATAACTTTAGAACCCCTTAAATTCATGAAAATCTTTGTATCAATGATGTATGTACATAATGATTGACGATTCATAATGATTGATGATGAGTTTGATGAATGATTGCTTGAATAACATGTTTGATTCCATGAAAAACTTGAGATTAAGGTTGTTTATGCATAAACATGTATGTTAGGAAGGTTTGATACATCAAAATGATGATAAGTGAAATCTTGATGCTTAAATTCAATGTCTTGATGATGCATGATCTTGATTATGAAAATAAATTTGAAACTATGCAATATTAAGTTTGAAAACATGTATTGAACAATAATATCAAGAATTATGTGTTCTTACATGATAATAATTGATATCAAAGAGTTGCATTTGGCAAATACACAAGTGATATCATACATAACATCTAGTATATGTCATAGCATAGCAAGTGGTATGATAACAAGTGATAATGAATTATGTCCTTCTAAGCATGAATCACGTATTACTCATTATAACAAGTAGCATCATGTCAAATATATGATTACATGAGTATGTGACTTGCATTACAGCTGCACTATAACCATGATATGCTTCTGTGACTTATCTCTAGGTGCTATAAATGATCTATGCCAAATGTATTCTCTTGTATAATCACATGCTTTTGATAAATGACATATGCGCTTTAGGTAAATGCTTGACAAGACCTATATGTGACATCATAGGCACCAGTAAGGAAAGAATATTTGAGATAAAAAGGTCATATGGAAAAAGAGTATATATATTGGCATATGTTCTAATACAAATGCATGAGTAAGTTAACAAGTTGTAGTAATCATTCCACCTTTGCTCTGATACCAAGATATAAGTAAAATTGCATTAACAAGTAGTATAGACAATGAACTAGAAATAAGTAGACCATGTATTGTTAAACAAATCCTCTCTGTTATTGTTTTGATACCTTGGAATGTTACATTATAACAATTCTTTAAAATATGTGGGTATCCATCGAAAGAGAAAGATTATTATGCTTGCCTATGTTGAAATTAGTGTTTACTCTAACACTATGCTCTGTGAATTATATGAATTATGTTAACAAGTGGTATGAATAACAAATTATACAAGCCATAATACTTACAATCATTTAGCTCTTGTGTTGAATCTAGGCTCATAAATGAAATTATTACTAGAAGCTAGATTAGAATCAATATTGACATTTGAATGTTGAATCTTAATCCTTATCAAATAAACATCAAAAATATTTTCCATATTCAAAATGCATTATGGATCAACATCCAAATTTATGAAACAAATTTCCAAAACATAATCTTAAACTTAGAAGAGCATTATATGGTTTAAAACAAGCTTCAAGAACTTGGTGTGAAAGTTTGAGTAAATCACTTTTAGAAATTTTTTTTTGGAAATCATATTCATTAAAAACCTACAATTGGTACAAATTCATGTGGCTTTAGTGCTACTAATGAAATGCTTTGAAAAGAGTTTGCTAAGGTTATATAGGATGATTCTAAATTGCCAATGTTGGGAGAACGTGTAACATCCCAATTTTTATATAAATATTCAATTAAGGGGAAATAAATAACAATTATTTATGTATGGAAAGATTAATGCCCCAAAAATATAGAAATGAATTAAATTGAGTATAATATGATTTTTCATAAATTACTAAGCTTCAGGAGCTAAAATTTATGCCCGGTTAAAATGTGGGCGTCGGGTCAGGTATCTCTGATTGAGATGTCATTGGTCAGGGCTGTAGATAATATTATTAGGAATCCGGAGATGTATTCAGATTCATTTTTAGATAAAGTATTACACCCGAAAAGAGATCCTATTTATTATAAAATGGAAAAACTTTAAATAATGGACCCAATGTTAAAACAAAATCCCACTCTCTTTTCTCAATTCACGTTACTCTACTTCTCTTAAGGCAAACCCACGTTTCTCTTTCCTCTTATTTCTATACTCTCTTTTCTTCATCTTCTTCTTCCAAAAACCTAGACCAAGAGGTGTCCCCTTTCCTTTCTCCATTTTCATTCTTCAAGGTACAAGGAGGAGACCATGGAAGCTGGAAGTTCTTCCCTCTCTTCTCCTATTTTCATACTCTCTCCTACTCCTTTGGTGCCCATTCCCTTTTCTTGGTTTAAGGTAAACTCTTCATCATTTTTATAGTGCTAAATCCCTAGGTTATGTGTTGTAATGGTTGGGAGAGTGTTTAAATGCATATGGGTGTTAAAGGAAACCATTAGGTGCATAAACCCTAAGGTGGGGTGAGAGAAATATGAAATTTTATGGGCAATGAATGGGGTACACGAAAATGTGGATTTGGAAGGTGATAAATCATGTGTGTTAATGATGTTTGATGGGTTTTTAATGAAACCCTAACCTTTGATTTTAGGGAAATGTGTAATGTATATGGGATTGACATTTATTGATGATAGAAGAGTTGTTAATAATGATGTGTTGCCATAAATGAGGATTTGTAATGGTGGTTGGAAGCTATAAATGAAAAAAAAATCCACTTAAAAAGTTGGGTGTGAAATTGGTATGTGTGGGTAACTTAACTACTTAGGTTGTTGCTTTTGGTAATAATGAACTTTGATCAAAGGGAAGGAATTCCCGAAGCCTAATTAGGTAAATGAATAAAGCTTGTAAATAATTACTACACGATGAGAATCATGTGTGTATATGCATATATATATTGAGAATGATTGTAACATCCCAATTTTGAAATTAAATACCGAATGAAATTAAAACCATTAAAATTATAATTTCAAAGTAGGAAATTATTTGTTAATTATAATCAACTTAATTAGTCTAACTTAAGAAATAATGGCAGATTAATTATGCTTAATCGTTAATGGTTGGCTGCTTATGATTTGCGGGTCACGTGAGTGGGGCTGCAATTCACGCTCTCCCACCCCACTCTCCTTCTCTTCGCACGCATATACATATGCCCTGTGCCACTGTGGTTATTCATCTTTCTCCACTACTTCGTCCTCTCTTTTCTTCTCTTCTTTGTTCTACGTCCTCTTCTCTTCTCCCCTGTCCTTGTTCTCTGTTTTTGGAAACCCACGACGATGGTGCGGCAGAAGAGTCAGAGTCTCCTTCGGTTGGTGAAGGACGATCATCAAAGCAGAGGAAGAACAACTTCCTATCCCTGAGCCGATTGCAGAGTACGACTGTGCGAAGGGGACTGAACGAGGCAGACAGAGCATCTGACCAAACGTCGAAAAACAAAAGAGCTTCTCGAGTCCCTTCAGAAGGTAGGGGGCGCTTGCATGTCAAATACATGGTTTATGGACAGTACCAGATGAACGTATTGCTTTGCGTGTGCATGAATGTGTCTGTCATGACTGCGTGCAATGAATGATTGTGAATCCTTGAGTGCCATGTATGTGATAGCAGAGTCCTGATTATGGTTATACATTCGTATGCATGTATTCAGGGTTGTTGTGCTGAATTCTGATAGTTAGTTATACATAAACGCATGTGATGCATGTTCTTATTACTGTTAATACCGAGAGGATACGTATGTGTGACTGTTGGCTGATTTCATTTGAGATGTTGTAAACATGAACCGTTCGAGTTTTGTGTATGCTAGTGCGATGGATGATTGAATGTAGGAAATATGTTAGATCGGTTATAACGCTAATGGTTACGAGGAATGAGTCGGATAATTGAGGATGCTCGTTATTTAAGCACATAGACTGCATGTACAGGAACGGGGTGACCCATGGAAGGTCAGGAGCCCCAAAGAAATGATCTCCAGCTACAGACCCTTGGCTAGATCCTGTGAGAGCTCGTGGTAGCCGTAGGAGCTAGAGTTAAGTCTCGAGATGTCAATGGGAGGCCGGTACCACGCGGGAAGGGCTAATGGACGAGAGTCCAGTAAGGGAACCTGTAACTAAAAATCATTGCCTAAGTTGGATCCGCAGGCATGCATGTAGATGCAATGTTGATTAGTATAGTATGAGTGGTATGGCTCGGAGTGATACGAGTAAATTCCGAATGAGTTGATGCATGTTTTTGTATGAATGAAAATGAACTTCATGTAATATGTATGTAAACGTATGTCTTTGTAAGTATCATATTCTGCATGGCGGAAATCCAAATTGAATGCAACCCGAGTGAACATGAGTGTAAGTATTGATGCTGATGCCGAGTCACTAACTGTCATTTTATATGTAAAAGCTCACCCCTACTGTGGCTATAATCTTTCAGTGAATGTCTCCCAGAGCAACGAGTGAAGGTGAAGCTGTACGCCGAGTGGAATGCTTGTGCCCTATGGAATATCTGTATATATGTAGATATTGTGTATAAGGTTTTGGTTAAGCCTTGGCCGGCTCGTATTTTGATCTCAGTCTCTTAAATCAGAATTTGAACCCTCTCGGGTTGAGAGTATGACAATGTGTTTGTAATTATTTATATACACTCCTATATATATATAATTATGTCGTACTATATGTCTATTCTATGCTGCGTGTGAAATCTGAGTGATATGCCTATATATGTACTTCCAAGCGTGGGAGATTAATACGACCTTAGGTAAAAATGGAACTAAGTTATGGGTAGTATATGTGTTGGGATTATTTCCGAGCGATTGAAACCCCTGACTCCGAGTGAATGGTTGTCTTGATACCGAGTGATCGAATGCCGAGTGTGGCTTCTCGCTTCAGCGAATATGGGATTCGCTCCAGCGAGTGTGGTTTCGATGGAAGGCTTTTGTGTGGTTTCGCCCAAGCGATTGAGTGCTCGCCCGAGCGAATTGAGCTGTCTCGCCCAAGCGGAGTCGGATCTCGCTTGAGCGAGTAGACGCTGTTTCTATTGGGCTCGCTTGAGTGTTGTTGGGCTTCCATTGTATTTCGCTGATTCTTTTTGGGTCGGCTTGGGTGTCTTCCGCTGGGTGGTTTCACGAGTGGCTTTTCTTTCCTTGCCTTCCATTCTCTTTGTGGCTCGGTTTTTGGGAAAAATTTCCCCTGTTTCGGGTTTTATCTATTTATTAAAATTTAGGTGTTACATTTTGGTATCAGAGCAGACCTAAAAGGTCCAAGGCCAAGGTATGCTTACCGAGTGTAAGCGGTTGTGTGCATTATGACCGAGTGGTCATTATTATTGTGATATTCTGTTGAACATGAACGATGTTGAAATATTGAATTGAGGATAGGAGATTATTCCCCTCCTGGTCTGATTAATTATGTGATATATAGGAATGGTAAAATGTGCTATAGTTATTGAATGTTGGGATGAGATCCGATCGGTAGTGAGTAACTTGTATACTTATCCTTGAAGGGGTGTTAATTTCAGGATAAGTAATGGCGAATCGTCAAAGCCTGGAAGCCATAGCCGCCGTATTCCAACGTTTTGCTGACGTGTTTGAGAGGCAGGGCCAGCCTCGAGCTGAAGATGGCCAAGTATTGGATCGCTTCCTAAAGAGGAAGCCGAGTGAGTTTCAAGGGGGACTTAACCTCGAGGCAGCTTACAAGTGGATTCAAGAGTTAGAGAGGATTTTTGGGGGCCTTCACTGTATCGAGACCCAGAAGGTGGAGTGCGCAGTGTACATGCTGCGGGACAAAGCAGAAAACTGGTGGAAGATCACCAGAAACTGACTGGTTGATGCTGACACCCAGCTGACCTGGGAAAATTTCAAAACGTGCTTCCTAGAAAAATATTTCCCCGACACAGTAAGGAGTCAGAAGGAACTGGAATTTATGGAACTGGAACAGCGTTCCATGTCTGTAGAGGAATACGCAGCCAGATTTGAAGAGCTGTGTCTGTTTTATCCACCCTTCCAACAACCCGGGACTGAGAGTTCTAAATGCCTCAAATTCGAGAACAAATTGCGATCGGACATTAAAAAAGCCTGCAGATATCAGGAAATTAGAAGCTTTCCAGTGCTGGTGAATAAATGTAGGATTTTTGAAGAAGATGACAAGGCCCATTCGGGCCAGAGCAGTAAGACAGAACCCTCCTTGAGGCCTCAACAGTCACGCTTCAAGAGATTAGGTAATGTTAGAAGAAGTGGACCCTCTGCTAGATACAAGGGTCGGGGTAGTCAAGGGGGACAGACTGGTGGACGTCCAAGATTTGGCAAGTGCTTCAAATGTGGTGGCGACCACTTTGCTCAGAATTATGATGGTGGAGGAGATGTCATATGTTTTCATTGCAATGAGAAGGGGCACATTTGCCCCGACTGCCCTCAATTACGCCAAGCAAACACCCACGTGCATCATGGAGGCTTCCGAGGGAGAGGCCGTGGGAATGGTGGCCAAGGATCGGGGGCAGAGGTAATGGGGCCAGAGGAAATATGATGTTCGCTCCAAACAACCGAAAGAGAAATACCGACCAACCAGCTGCTGGGAGGGTATACGCCATCAACGCGGAGGAGGCTGCACAAGCGAATGACTTGGTGCAAAGTAAGTGCTTACTCGGTAGATATACACTTAATGTAGTTTTTGATTCTAGAGCCACCCATTCTTTTATAGCTGATGAGTGTGTAAGACGTTTAAAGTTGTCGACTGTGTATATGGATCGGACTTTGGAAGTAGCCAATCCGACTGGCACTAAGGTGTTGACATCATCGATGTGTAAAGATATAACGTTTGTATTGGGCGATCGGAGTTTCACCTTCAATTTGGTGTGCGTGCCTCTAAAGGACCTCAACATTGTACTTGGCATAGATTGGCTTTCAGCCAATAAGGTATTGGTGGACTGTCAAAACCGAAGGGTAATTTTTCCGAGGCAGAATAATAAAGATTACACGGTACAAGGTATAGCTCAGCTATTTATGATACTTTGTTTAACTGAGGGAGAGAGTAGAGCCCGAGTGAACGATATTCCGACTGTTTGTGAATTCCCTAAAGTGTTTCTGGAGGACGTACCGGGTGTCCCTCCGAATAGAGGAGTTGAATTCTCTATAGACTTGATTCCTGGAGCCGAGCCAGTCTCCAGTGCACCTTATAGAATGTCCCCAATAGAATTGGCTGAGTTGAAAAAGCAGGTGGATGAGTTACTCGAAAAACAATTCATCAGACCGAGTGTATCACCATGGGGCGCACCTATACTACTTGTCAAAAAGAAGGATGGCAGCATGAGATTATGCATAGATTACCGACAGCTGAATAAACTTACGATTAAGAACCGATACCCATTGCATAAGTTAGCCCAGATTTACATCCGTGATATTGTCCGATTGCATGGAGTGCTGACTTCTATCGTCTCAGATAAGGATCCCCGATTCACTTCCCGGTTTTGGACAAGCTTACACGAAGAATTAGGTACGAAACTTTGGCTCAGTTCCACCTACCACCCCTAATCGGATGGACAATCCGAGCGAACGATACAAAGTCTAGAGGACTTACTGAGAGCGTCTATCTTGGAGCATAGTGGATGTTGGGAGCAGTACCTTCCCTTAATCGAATTTACGTACAACAATAGCCACCACAGCAGTATAGGTATGGCACCCTACGAAGCCTTGTATGGATGAAAATGCCGAACCCCTCTCTGTTGGTCGGAAACGGGTGAGAATTTACTATTGGGATCGGAGATTGTGAGACAAACCTCAGAACAAATCCAAGTAATAAGGGAAAAGATAAAGGCGTCTCAGGACAGGCAGAAAAGCTACCATGATAAACGGACTAAACCATTAGAGTTTTCAATCGGAGATAGGGTATTTCTAAGGATTTCATCAAGTAAAGGAGTCGGAAGAGCCTTGAAAAGTGGGAAGTTGAGCCCCCGATATATTGGACCTTACGAAGTACTAGAGCGGATCGGTTCCATGGCATACCGAATAGCATTACCGGCTCACCTATCCCGATTGCATAATGTATTTCATGTGTCTCAACTAAGGAAGTATCTACCCGATTCTACTCACATAATGCCGGATGATGGAGTGGAAATCAAGGAAGATCTGACCACTATAACGGTACCGACTAGAATCGTGGACCGATCAGTAAAGTGTTTGAGAAGCAAGGATGTGCAACTGGTTGAAGTAGAGTGGCAACAAGACGGGTATACCTCTTACACCTGGGAACGCGAGGATGTCATTAGGCAACAGTACCCCGAGTTGTTTAATCAAGGTGAGTTACCGAGTGAATTTCGAGGACGAAATTCTTTTAAGAGGGGGAGAATTGTAACATCCCAATTTTGAAATTAAATACCGAATGAAATTAAAACCATTAAAATTATAATTTCAAAGTAGGAAATTATTTGTTAATTATAATCAACTTAATTAGTCTAACTTAAGAAATAATGGCAGATTAATTATGCTTAATCGTTAATGGTTGGCTGCTTATGATTGGCGGGTCATGTGAGTGGGGCTGCGATTCACGCTCTCCCACCCCACTCTCCTTCTCTTTGCACGTATATACATATGCCCTGTGCCACTGTGGTTATTCATCTTTCTCTACTGCTTCGTCCTCTCTTTTCTTCTCTTCTTCGTTCTACGTCCTCTTCTCTTCTCCCCTGTCCTTGTTCTCTATTTCTGGAAACCCACGATGACGGTGTGGCAGAAGAGTCAGAGTCTCCTTCGGTTGGTGAAGGACGATCATCGAAGCAGAGGAAGAACAACTTCCTGTGAGAAGGGGACTGAACGAGGTAGACAGAGCATCAGACCAAACGTCAGAAAACAGAAGAGCTTCTCGAGTCCCTTCAGAAGGTAGGGGGCGCTTGCATGTCAAATGCATGGTTTATGGACGGTACCGGATGAATGTATTGCTTTGCGTGTGTATGAATGTGTCTGTGATGACTGTGTATAATGCATGATTGTGAATCCTTGAGTGCCATGTGTGTGATAGCAGAGTCTTGATTATGGTTATACACTCGTATGCATGTATTCAGGGTTGTTGTGCTGAATTTTGATAGTTAGTTATACATAAACGCATGTGATGCATGTTCTTATTACTGTTAATACCGAGAGGATACGTATGTGTGACTGTTGGCTGATTTCATTTGAGATGTTGTAAACATGAACCGTTCGAGTGTTGTGTATGCTGGTGCGATGGACGATTGAATGTAGGAAATATGTTAGATCGGTTATAACCCTAATGGTTACGAGGAATAAGTCCGATAATTGAGGATGCTCGTTGTTTAAGCACATAGACTGCATGTACAGGAACAGGGTGACTCGTGGAAGGTCAGGAGCCCCAAAGAAATGATCTCCAGCCACAGACCCTTGGCTAGATCCTGTGAGAGCTCATGGTAGCCGTAGGAGCTAGAGATAAGTCTCGAGACGTCAATGGGAGGCCGGTACCACGCGGGAAGGGCTAATGGACGAGAGGCCAGTAAGGTAACCTGTAACTAAAAATCATTGCCTAGGTCGGATCCGCAGGCATGCATGTAGATACAATGTTGATTAGTATAGTACGAGTGGTATGGCTCGGAGTGATACGAGTAAGTTCCAAATGAGTTGATGCATGTTTTTGTACGAATGAAAATGAACTTCACGTAATATGTATGTAAACGTATGTCTTTGTAAGTATCATATTCTGCATGGCAGAAATCCAAATTGAATGCAACCCGAGTGAACATGAGGGTAAGTATTGATGCTGATGCCGAGTCACTAACTGTCATTTTATATGTAAAAGCTCACCCCTACTGTGGCTATAATCTTTCAGTGAATGTCTCCCAGAGCAACGAGTGAAGGTGAAGCTGTACGCCGAGTGGAATGCTTGTGCCCTATGGAATATCTGTATATATGTAGATATTGTGTATAAGGTTTTGGTTAAGCCTTGGCCGGCTCGTATTTTGATCTCAGTCTCTTAAATCAGAATTTGAACCCTCTCGGGTTGAGAGTATGACAATGTGTTTGTAATTATTTATATACACTCCTATATATATATAATTATGTCGTACTGTATGTCTATTCTATGCTGCGTGTGAAATCTGAGTGATATGCCTATATATGTACTTCCGAGCGTGGGAGATTAATACGACCTTAGGTAAAAATGGAACTAAGTTATGGGTAGTATATGTGTTGGGGTTATTTCCGAGCGATTGAAACCCCTGACTCCGAGTGAATGGTTGTCTTGATACCGAGTGATCGAATGCCGAGTGTGGCTTCTCGCTTCAGCGAATATGGGATTCGCTCCAGCGAGTGTGGTTTCGATGGAAGGCTTTTGTGTGGTTTCGCCCAAGCGATTGAGTGCTCGCCCGAGCGAATTGAGCTGTCTCGCCCAAGCGGAGTCGGATCTCGCTTGAGCGAGTGGACGCTGTTTCTATTGGGCTCGCTTGAGTGTTGTTGGGCTTCTGTTGTATTTCGCTGATTCCTTTTGGGTCGGCTTGGGTGTCTTCCGTTGGGTGGTTTCACGAGTGGCTTTTCTTTCCTTGACTTCCATTCTCTTTATGGCTCGGTTTTTGGGAAAAATTTCCCCTGTTTCGGGTTTTATCTATTTATGAAAATTTGGGTGTTACAATGATGATTGGATAAATAATTGATATGGTCCTATAATTAATTGATGTAGAACTTGAAATTTGTGAGGCGGGATCATCAAACTCGAAAGTCTACTTCTCTTGAGGTAGGAGAGGGGTATATTTTCTAAATGAATGATGCCTTATGTGATGATAATGTATGTATTGATGCATTATGGTATGTTCTTCATTGGTTGGTTGTTGCATTTCATGAGATGATATGAAATAGATATTTAACCTTATAATGAGCAATTATGAAAATAATACCTTGATGAGGTTACGAATGATAGAGCATGTTGATGATATGTTATTCACTTTCCATGTGTGGATTGACTTGATAAAATACTTGGCTAGAATGATCTTTATGATTTTGAATGATATACATTTGGGGGAATAATATATATATATATATATATATGTGTGTCCGTGTGATTGTGTGACACTGACTATGAGAATGAGTACGAGCATACCCTAGATGAGAGGGTGAGATAATCCTTATGGGGTTAAGGCATGCATGAGCATTATTGCATACATAGCATGGCATGCATAGCATATCATTTGAATACGTGGTTGCGATCACAAAGAAAAGTCTTGTGGGACTAGTATGATGATGTTGAAAAGTGATTGTGATCACTTAGTGTATGAAAAGTGTTAGGGGATCCCATCAGGGTCAGGCAGTGGAAACACAAAGGATTCCCAAAAATAAGGATTGCAAATACAAATTTCTCAAAGCATTATGTAATTTAAGTTTTGATTTAGGGATTACCTCTTGTAGACGCACAACGACTTCCTCGATTGAAGCAATTGTAGCTTCGCCCTTAGGAGTCCACACGGCACTCCCACCAGAAAACCAAAGATCCGAATGCTAGTACGGAATTTGATTGTAATCTAATTTCTGAGCAGCAGCCTATGAGCATCTCATACTCTATATATAGGCTTAGGTCTTGACCTGAGCTCTCATTAAACATTGGGCTCCTGACTCATTCTAAATAAGTTAGGCCCAAATAGTTTTATTTTTAGTCCAACTAAAATAAAACTATCCTCTATGTGTGTGACCCTATAGGTAAAATATTCGGTTATATTAATAATAAACTATTTTATTATTAATATAAAATAAGAGCGGTATCTAGCAATACATCATTATGTCCGAATATTATTTATCATCGACATGACCTATAAGTGATAATTATTTTATATATTTATTCCTTTTGTCACAATATCTAATTGAGGCCAAGGCATGGTTGTCGTCATCCTTGTATGGCCCAATTCATTTTACTTGATACCAGAGTAGACTTTATAGAATAAATATCTAATATTTATTCATCCTAGCATGAGCATGCATTTTGTTAGTCTCACTCCATCAAGTGGCCCATAGATATCACTCCTGTAACATAGGAGAGACAAATTCCATCTACATCACTCACATCCCTCTGCATAATTTGTCTATTGCCTAATTACAATCTTTATGGTCATCTTATTACAGATAACGTTTGATTGTATTAAAACAATAAACTCCTTATGTAGGAATCGTAGTGACTTCAGGTCGAAGGACTATATACCATTATCACATTGAGAACCGTTTATGACACTCATGTAACGATCCATGCAACGTTCTCATGGTGGGTCTGTCCAGTACAACATTACTCTTAATGTGTACCCGTGTAAAGACTTGATATTATATATCCATGATTTGTGAGATCAAATCATCAGTACATTCACACACTAATCTTAATGTATTTATATGTCCCTATGTAAATACTTGATTAGGGACATTTTAGGAATAATTCTCATATGACCTATTATTCTAGGATAAATAGCATTAAAATTAGTCTAAAAACTGAAAATACTAATTTTATTGATAAGTTAAAATTGATACATTAATAGCTCTAGTCATACACCAACAAAAACAACTCGGGAGTTTCTGTGATAATTGAGTCGGTGGTTGTGATCACCTGGTAATTGAAATAAAAGGCCCTGCAGGACCATTAGAATTGAATATATGGTTACGATCACAAATAAAAGATCCTGCAGGATTCTTGAGAAGGGAGTACCCCTTACAAGGTGGGAAACCAATATGACTTATAGAACGTGGTTGCGATCACAAGAAAGCACCTTGCGAGGCTGCTAGAGGGAGTACCCTATGCGTGGAGGGAAACCAATGAGAAATGAATGATTATGGTGGTTACGATCACCTAATGGAATGAAATCGGATCTGTGTATATGCATTTCAAACACCAACATTTGCATTAGCCATAGGAACATAGCACTTAACGAAGTAAATTGAGAATGTGGCATGAAGTAGATGTAAGATCCCTCTTTAGTCTCTAACTATACTTGTGTTATTGACTTGATATGTCCTTGATGATGGACTTGCTATTTTATATAGGTACATGAGCATTGGTGCTTAATGAATTGAGTGATTAGTTGTTTCCATGATACATTGGACTCCTTGATAGAAGAAGGTGTTTTATTGCATTCATATGTATATTATCGCATCTTATAGGTTTATCATCATTGAGAAAGAATACTCACTCTCTATGTGGTATATCTTTTTTAGCTCTCGTGTTGTACGGCTTGCTATGGAGAGAAGCGCCTTATTGTTTGGAGGAAGTGTGTGAAGAAGGTTTATTTTGGGTAACGATGCCTTGGCTGATGATGATTTTGATTTCATGACTTATACGTATTCTTTTGAGATGTATATATATATATATGATGATATTTAGTATGGCCATCATATGTCTGTGAGTAACTTGTGAGAATGGAGAATAGATGATGATGAATTATGACCTTTATTGAACTGCAATTTGATGATTGATGGTATTAATGTGCTTGGTGGTTTATGTATGGATTGAATTATGTAGTTGTATGATAATCATGCATAATTAAGGAACCAATAGGGTCAAAATGAATTTTATAAGTCTTAGATGGTGTGTGATGCTTCCAACAGCCAAAATATATGATTTGTGACTCATAGAAACTGGAATGGGTCAATTCCACTAAGAATAAACCCCTAAGTTGCCTCAAAATGCCTCTAAACAGGTAAAACGCATTTATGTGCATAACTCCCTCGTTTTTAGGAATTTTTGAGTGCGGCCAGTGGCTATTGGATTTGATTTGAATGAGAGAGCGTGATTTGAAGTTGGAAATTATGTGATTTTCTTCATAAAATACAGCACGGAACTGATAGGCCAGGCTTGAATCGATTCAAGCGAGGCTTTGAATCGATTCAATCTTCTCTGGATTCACTGTTCATGAAATTGAAATTTCATGAATCAATTCACACTAAGTGAGGAATCGATTCAATTGATTCTGGAAGCACTGTTCATGGCATTCATTTACACATGAATCGATTAAAATTTGGGGGAATCGATTCATTAGCCACTGATTCCCCTATTTTTGCAAATCTTTTCGCATGAATCGATTCACTCAATGGAGGAATCGACTCAACACCCTGATTCATGAAAAATTTTATACTTTAGAACGCTGTTTGGTATCAATAGGACACGGTACCCTTCTATACTTGCTTCAATCATATCTTTGACATAAATTAGCATCCTTTTTAAGTGTTCTTGATGATTTCACTCAATTAATCCATGTTCTCGCATCAAGTTACACATTCCGCTATTTATTAAATCCTTTACCTCCTCATATCTTCATATATGAGTTAGGTCTTCATGTAGATCCGGGTAGTCCTCTCAAAATAAAATTGTGGTGTTCCTCATCCACCTTTTAAGATTTATAAACGTGAAACATTTACCCTCAATCTTATTATCCAAAGGCTTAATATTAATGGTTTATTTACCAGATTAAGGGCGCCACATTGGGTGGTATCAGAGCCTGGTTTCTCCTAGTATGGTATGGTTCGGGGACAAACCAGGAGGAAGCTGGTTGGCATGTGACATCCCAGCGTTGTTGAGAGCGGGGAGTGATCGCCGGTGCATGGGCACGGACAATTAGTGGCTCCTGGAAGGCTTCCAGCAGGGAATGTGACATCCCGGGCACTGTTGAGGGTGGGGAGTGATCGCTGGTGCATAGGCACGGACAAGGAGCGGCTCCTGGCAGGCTTCCAGTGGGAGGGACACATGAACGAACCGAATACATACCAGAATGAGAGGGATCCAAAGACTGTATAGGTATGGGACTATACAGTCGAGGATAGCTTAAAGGAATGAATTCGTACTACCTATACCAACAAATGTATTAGCCTTTTTGGTGGCCTATCACTTAAAGACTCCAAAGTTAAGCGTGCTTAACTTGGAGTAATTTTGGGATGGGTGACCTCCTGGTAAGTTCTTGGGAAGTGTGTCATTGAGGACAAAGCACACTAGAAAGGTCTCGTGTTGGTTTGTGGGGAGAGTCGTTCATTCCTGAAAAGCGGCCACGGCGTTACAGTTGGGTGGTATTAGAGCATGACATGCATTTAGTGGATGATTGTCATTGTTGCTTGACTTTGTATGGATTGATTGTGGTTGAAACTTGATTTCTATAAGTCTGGCCAAGCTTTCTTCACACTATTCTCCCTCAATGATGAATCCTTATGATTATGTGAATGCTTATGACATCATAATATGATGATATGCCTTTTATGGGCTTTAATGTGGATTGGCCGATGTTGGACTCCATGATGGAGGGCCATAGCTTAATTATGTGATGAAATTGCTATAGCATGAGACTATAGACATGTCTATGAGATAGTTTGCTGATGTTAGTTGAATTTAATGTTATGATTATAGATCTTGTGATGGCTCATCGTCGTCAAGATAATGATGACGCTATAGCTAGAGCTTTGAACCGTTTCACTGACCTTCTCGAGTTGTAGAATCGTGATAGACAAGAAGCGAAAAGGCAGGTTACTCCTGCTGCTCAAGGCACTCATGGCCTTGATAAGTTCTTGAAGTGGAAACCCTCCGAATTTCATGGTGGATTTAGGTCTGAGCAAGCCTAAGTAATCTAAATAATTAAACAATGAAAATGCGAGTAAATTTTTCGCGTTCGAAATAATTTCAAAACAACTCCACGACCACATCAAGATTCGAACCATAAAAAACCAAAGGGTAAGATTTGATTATCAATAACTGGATCGTTAAATAGTTTGCCCATAACGGTATACAAAATAACAGAGTTTAGAGCGGAAGAAGAATGTGTATACCTGGCATACGCCTAGTCCCATATATGAGGATATGAGAAAAGGCTCGGTGTCACACCCCGGATTTCCAGACTCGGATCCTGATGTAATCAAGATAATAAAAATACGAGTAAATTTTTCGTGTTTGAAATAGTTTCTAAACACCACCTCGACTACATCAAGACCCGAACCCCAGAAAACCGAAGAGTAAGATTTATCAACATATAACTGGATCGATAACTAATTCGCCCATAACGAGTTTACAGCGGAAGAAGAATGTGTATACCGGGCATACGCCTAGTCCCATATATGACGATATGAGAAAAGACTCGGCAAAGCATGCAAACACCTAACATAAACCTATTATTATAACTCATTCATGCACTTATAACAGACACATGCATTGCCTAAGATATAATGTAAATATGCATATATATCCAGGGTCATGCCCCATCTATCACCACTGCCCATATCTCATAATTGACATACTCATTCACCTATTGGCATTAATCCAAACACTCCCAACATTAATGTATATTATTCAAGTTCAATTCCTCAAGAACTCATCAAATCATCACTTATGTACTAATACATAGGTTCACCATTTATGCATTCACGATTATCTATGACTAAAATCACCAAATCATCGATATCATCATATACAATTTATTCATTACATTAAAATCCACAAATGATGCCGGCCAAGGCACTTCCACTACCACTATTTACCTTCTCAAAACTTCAATTTAAAATCCAAACTCATCCCATGGCAAGCTGCATCACAATGCTGAAAAGGAGACCACATAGGAGTGTGAGTTATACATTCAAAATGAAGAATATAATATATTGTGATTAACTGTACATGAATTCATTCATCATGTGTGCTTTGCTATAATATCATCAATTCATCATTCAATCATCATCACATTGATATAATAGGCATACAAGCCTCGTGAAACGCAGTTCACAACATAAGCAAGCACAAGCACATACACAATCACATTGCCACTTATCAATAAGGGCATTCACAAGTTATCATCATTAATTCATTAAATCTTTACTCAATTCCTCCTCGCAAGAGGTTCCTCATCTCGTGGTCATCCCATCTCAAATGCCATGCACCTATGGCTAATGCATATATCAACTGTTTAATAATGCATATGCACGGATCAGATTTCATGTCAACAGGTGATCGCAACCACCACATCATTCATTCACATGGGTTTCCCGCCTTGCAAGGGGTACTCCCTCTAGCAGCCTCGCAAGGTGCTTTCTCATGATCGCAACCACGTTCAATAATTTATATTGGTTTTCCACCTCGCAAGGGGTACTCTCGCCTCATGATCACAACCACGGGCATCATAGGAACTCGCCCACCGACTCAATATCATATCACCATCAAGTTAGTTTCCTGCCTCGCAAGGGGTACTCCCTTTATAGAATCCCGCAGGATCTTTCATCATTGTGATCGCAACCACATTTCAATGTTATGCCATGCCATGAATACAAAATGCAATAATGCATATGCCCATCAACCTCGCAAGGATATCTCACCCTCTCACATAGGGATATATTTTAATTTGACATTTTTAATCAATAACATACAATCATTTACAAAGCCCCTCAAGGCATATCATTCATGTACTTGACATCTCAATAGCCACAATATTATTATCACACTAATCCATGCATGGAATTCAAGAAGCATAGCAAGCATCATAGTATGAGTCCACACATGAGAATCAATCGAGGCATGTTAAGAAACACTTTTCAAAATACATAGCATCACATGCTAGCCAATACAATTAAATCTATATGTACAAGATTACACTTGTATCAAACACAATGGCGTTGCCACATTAATAATATAAATTAACATTAAACCAAGGGTATGTTCAACAACAATATCCCTTTTCATCGAACATCATTAATCATCATTCAATGTGTGTGGCCTTATCCATTTTTTTATCATTACAGAAACTATTTCAATTTCATTGAGTTATCATAACTCATTGCGACTCAATTGTCACCTCATTAATTTCATTATCATACAAGGTGTATCATATAACCACAACCTTTAATTTTCGTTATCAATCATGTATCACATCAATGGTGGTGTACATTCATGTTTTAATAACATGATTTAGACATACACGTAACTTACCAAAGCCTTAAGCCATTCCCCAATCACCACTAAGACAACCACACATATACCCCTAGTTAATTCGCTTGCAATTATTCCAAAAGTATGCATGGGATTGGAAGAAGGTTTCATAATACCCCATTTAATTTTCAAGTAGGCCTAAAGGACCAAGGAGTACAAGATAAGTACTCAAAAGAAGTAAAAATGCAAATCCTAAGCTGATTTAATCAATCTAGCTAGTGATAATCGATTACGGGGTAGGAGCTAATCGATTACACTGCTTCTGTAGGTGGTATAATGTATCAGGTGTTGTGCATAATCGATTACTTTGTTTCTGTTTTAGTACATAGTCGATTTCACCCTCGAACACAATCGATTACATTAATTATGTTTGGTCTCTAATCGATTACGAACACAATCGATTACATTAATTCTGTTGGGTCTCTAATCGATTACACCCTCGAACACAATCGATTACTAGGCTGCGTACAGGTTTGTAATCCATTAAGCCAATTGATTACTATAGGAACAAAATCCTCATAATCGATTAAACTGATAATCTAATCGATTACGGCCTATCAGAATGCAGAAATTATGTAGAAAATGCATAATTTTGGACTTCCAACCGCTCTAACTTTTTCATATCAACTCCAAATGCTACCAAATTCTGACACCAACTAAATTACACCATTTGTGATGTGTGGCCACCAGCCTCACTCAAAAATCCTTTAAAATGAGTGACTTATGCGTATAAATGCGTTTTATCCATTTTGAGGCACTTTTGTGCAACCCAAGGGCCTATTCTCATTAGAATTGGCCCACTTCAATTCCTACAAGTCATAAACTATACATGGAAGCTATTAGAACTATCCCATGCCATTCAATCCTCATAAAACTCTATTTGGCTCTACTAGTTCTTCAATTATGCATCAATGTCAACACCTAGTTTCACATTTTGAGCAATTTCCCTATCAATATAAACATTAATGTCATCTATTGGCCTTTGCCTCTCATTTCCAATATTCATTCATCGAAATTACATGGAATTCTAAATTCACATGGTGTATGCATATTTCAACCCCTCATGGGTTATTCATCAACAATGCATTACTCCCACTAAAGGGCACTAAACACTTATCATCAATTCATATATATATATATATATATATATATATATATATATATATATATATATATATCATTCTCAAGAATCCATCATTACCGAGCATAACATTCATCAACTTATATACACATATATTACCACCAGTAGCCAACAATTTGCCATTCACATCATTTCACTATAAACATGGCAAGGCAAGCATGAGTATCATCATATACAATAATCATCAATTATATAACTCATGCAATTTGAATGTAAACTCTTCTCCTACCTCGAGGGAAGAATCGCAATGATCCGCACATTCCAAACATTCCGCCACATTGTTCGAAATACAATCTACATATTACATACATATATCTCAATTAATTTGCCTTTCAAGGTACAACAATATATCCTAAACATGTTATAAACATGGTTTCACAATTTTTTTAGGTTTCAGGAATTCCTCTCCCAAAACCAAGATTCTCTAAGTCTAAAAGAGCTAACCATACCCAATTACAACAATATCTTATCCATCACATAATGCAATCTCGTATTACATTAATCCTTCAAATATTATCATTGTCACTTAGAGCTCAACATAAGCTATCCTTGCCTCTTGTAAACCATCTTTAATTAACAAACTCTAATGGCACAAATCATGGCCTAAGGCCTCATCAAATCCTTATCACCCATAATCTCATTAGTCCATCACAATCACTATGACCTTAATATTCATATTCATTCTTACACATTTCATAATAACACCCATCCATGAGTTTTATCCTCTATGTTTCACCATTTCTATCACTGCCCATCATCATAAAGAACAACACTTCCATTAAATATCATTTGGACTTTCAATTCAATCCTCAGAGTCACAACATATACATTTCCCCTAAATTTTTAGGGCTAGGGTTTCTATCAAAACCTAACAATCATTATCAATAATCATCAACCATCATCAATGGCTATTTCTCCTCATCAACAATATTCCCTAACATCATTAAACACATTTTCGCACTCATATTTTGCATTTCCCCCAAATTATGGGGTTAGGCTTTTATCAAAACCCAACACCCATCATCAATGCTCATCATTACACCTCATATTTTCATGCCATTTTCGTGTACCCTCCAAGGCCCTTATAAAACTCACATTAAAAACACCCTACCTTAGGGTTTCACATCATTAATGGCTTCTCAACATCTACCCATACACAATACACTCCCAAGATTCATAATAACCCATAACCTAAGGCTAGAATTCAAGAAAATGGTGAGGAAACTTACCTCAAGCCAAAAATGGAGAGAGCTCCAAGAGAGGGAGAGAGAGATAAAAATACAAAAGAGAGGGAGAGCTTCTAATCACCATTGTCATCTCTTCCAATGCTTGAAGCAAAATGAAAGTGGAGAGGGAGAAGGCATACCACTATGCTTAGGGATTTTAGAGAAGAAGGGAAAAGAGATGAAGAGGAAGGACGAGAGTGAAAAATGATTTTGTTTTGCCTTAGAGAGGGAAAGGGGGTAACGTGAAAAGAGAAGAGAAACTGAGAGTTTTGGTTTTAATTTTAATCCCTTCATTAAAACTTACCGGTTTATGACAAACAGGATCTCCGTTCGGGCTCAATACTTATCTAAAAATTATTCCGAAGAAATATTCAGATTCCCAATATTATTCTTAACAGCCCTAACCAACGACATCTCAATCGGAGATACTTGGTCTGACACCTATATTTTAACCGAGTATAAATTTTAACTCTTAAAGCCTCGATAAATCATAAATATCCATAATATATCCTATTTTAATTATTCCAATATTTTTGGGACACTCATTAACCCAATTATAATTATTTAATATTTACTCATTCTATTTAATTATTTTTTATAAGATTCGGAATGTTACAATCCACCCCTCCTAAAAGAAATTTTGTCCTTGAAATTTAGCATCGATATATATATATATATATATATATATATATATATCGCAAGGCCATACCTCAGGCCACACACCAACGGAGCTCAATGACATCATAAATAACATCAGACTTTCTAAAGTCCATCAAGACATGTTTATAAAATTTCCTACATCCAAATGAGTCATATGTCACCTATCACAACTCACTAAACAGAGTCCACATGTCCATACTCAGTATGACCAGAAAGGCTCAGTACATTCAACATAAGCAGTTACAACCCTACACCTGCCTGGCCTACGTGTTGCTGCATCCGACATATAGGAAGGCGTCCCAATCCCATAGTGGTTACCACAAACACATAAATTCGGCGCATAAGTGTATGTTGCTAAAATGCCCATGGCCTGTAAGGCCATATCGGGACCAGTACTTCGTATTCCCATTACTCAGTCGGTTACTCTTATTCTAATAACATCAATTCATAAGAGACTTAGTGACTATTCATACAAGTCCACAACTCACTTATTCATATCTCATTGTCGTTATATAATTAATTCGACACAATTCACGTCATACCAATCATCAAATATTAATTAATATCACCCTAAATTGGCGTACTGACCATAGATTTTCAATCCTCACAGGGTAAACATCCCATCATCGGATTTCATCCATCTAGAATTCATGATCAAACATCATAACAATCCTTTATCTCATTCACATATTATTGGTTATAAATCGATTCAAGCCTAAACGGGTTACTAAACTTACAGGAAGTACGCAACTCCAAAGTTAAAATAGAGTTCCCAAACATATAACAAGCTCTCATATTAGGGATTCTCCTAACAGTTCATAACCCAAGTCCATAAGCTGGACACACGACTTGTATCATATCACGTCACTACATGGTTTTTATCATCAACATAGCACCCTTCAAAACAAAAAAGGAGGTAATGTCATAATTAAATTTCCATCTACCAACCCATGACCACACACGTCATCTCCACTACCAAATCATACCCCGAATTCAACATTATTATCCATCAATTGTCAGGGGTTTACATTCACTATTCGAATTTCCATCGCACATACCGGCCCTAGCTTCAACAATGTATTTCACAATTAATTTCGTTATGGCTCAACTGTTCACATGATTCGATCAATCACTAGACTTAGAAGGTCTAAGGGTTACCTAGTACCCATTGTGGAATACTCCCACAACACAAACATCATTAGACATGGCTCATAAAAATATCATAGAGCCTAGACCGCCATGGGGTCTATCCCCTAAAGTTTGATCATACATGATCACATCAAGTCACCCGGGGTTACCACACCTAGTGGGTTATAATCAAATCAATCATTCACTCGGTTCACAAATATGAAACTGGGTCATAACCCCAATCTACTGAATCACAATTTCACTTTCAATCATTTTCAATATTTCACTTCCACGATTAACATTCAACATAGATCCACTATCAAATCATTTCACATTCAATATATTAACACCAATGCAAAATCATAACATATTTGTCAATGGAAGGAAACAGGGTAGGGGACTTGGCCAGACTTACATAACAACCATATCAATCATAGGGAGGAATTCATCCATATATATTTAATCTCATGAATCATTCATGATTATCAATGAGCAACTAGGCTCTACTAGTGCATCACACATCCTTGACAACAAATTGGGCACATTTTTATAAACATTAACCATAGCCCATTATCAATAATTTACAAAGAATCCAAAATGGGTAGACAATACCAAGATAATTAATCCTGGACAATTAATCCTTCACAAATCCATATAGGGCAACCAGTGCTTAACATAACATCATTCTCAAGATAATTGCCATTCTTAAATCCATATAGAATAACCATATTTCAATGATCACCAAAATATTCCACTATTGAGCAATCGTGCTCCAATCATCTATAATACCAATTCACCATAGAGCAACCATGCTCTGATAATAACCAATAACTCTAATTCAGAGCGAAATACGCTCTGATACCACCTTTATCACACCCTGGATTTCTGGACTCGGATCCCGATATAATCAAGATAATAAAAATATGAGTAAATTTTTTGCATTCGAAATAATTTCTAAACACCACCTCAACTACATCGAGACCCGAACCGTAGAAAACCGAAGAGTGAGATTTATCAACATATAACTGGATCGATAACTAATTCGCGTATAACGTTATATGAAAATAGTAGAGTTTACAGCGGAAGAAAAATATGTATACCGGGCATACGCCTAGTCTCATATATGACGATATGAGAAAAGGCTCGGTAAAGCATGTAAACACCTAACATAAACCTATTATTATAACTCATTCATGCACTTACAACAAACACATGCATTAAATATGCATATACATCCGGGGTCATGCACCAACTATCACCACTGCCCATATCTTATAATTGACCTACTCATTTACCTATTAGCATTAATATAAACACTCCCATCATTAATGTATATTATTCAAGTTTAATTCCTCAAGCACTCATCAAATCATCACTTATGAACTAATACATAGGTTCACCATTTATGCATTCACGATTATCTTATACATGACCAAAATTACCAAATCGTCGATATCATCATATACAATTTATTCATTACATTAAAATTCATAAATGATGCCGGCCAAGGCATTTCCACTACCGCTATTTACCTTCCCGAAACTTCAATTTAAAATCTGAACTCATCCCATGGCAAGCTGCATCACAATGCTAAAAAGAAGACCATATGGGAGAGTGAGTTATACATTCAAAATGACAAATATAATATATTGTGATTAAGTGTACATGCATTCATTCATTATGTGTGCTTTGCTATAATATCATCAATTCATCATTCAATCATCATCACATTGATATAATAGGCATATAAGCCTCGTGAAACATAGTTCACAACATAAGCAAGCACAAGCACATACACAATCACATTGCCACTTATCAACAAGGGCATTCACAAGTTATCATCATCAATTCATTAAATGTTTACTCAATTCCTCCTCGCAAGGGGTTCCTCATCTCGTGGTCATCCCATCTCAAATGCCATGCACCTATGGCTAATGCAGATGTCAACTGTTTAATAATGCATATGCAAGGATCCGATTTCATTTCAACAGGTGATCACAACCACCACATCATTCATTCACATGGGTTTCCCGCCTCGCAAGGGGTACTCCCTCTAGCAGCCTTGCAAGGTGCTTTCTCGTGATCGTAACCACGTTCAATAATTCATATTGGTTTCCCGCCTCGTAACGGGTACTCCCGCCTCGTGGTCGCAACCACAGGCATCATAGGAACTCGCAAGCCCTTTTTCATTTCAACAACCAGGTGATCGCAACCACTGACTCACTATCATATCACCATCAAGTTGGTTTCCCGCCTCGCAAGGGGTACTCCCTTCATAGAATCCCGCAGGATCTTTCATCATTTTTATCGCAACCACATTTCAATGATATGCCATGCCATGAATGCAAAATGAAATAATACATATGCCCATCAACCTCGCAAGGATATCTCACCCTCTCACATAGGGATATATTTTAATTTGACATTTTTAATCAATAACATACAATCATTTAAAAAGCCCCTCAAGGCATATCATTCATGGACTTGACATCTCAATAGCCACATTTTTATTCTCATATTAATCCACGCATGGAATTCAAGAAGCATAGCAAGCATCATAGTATGAGTCCACACATGGGAATTAATCGAGGCATGTTGATAAACACATTTCAAAATACATAGCATCGCATGCTAGCCAATACAATTAAATCTATATGTACAAGATTACACTTGTATCAAACACAATGGCGTTGTCATCCTTAATAATATAAATGACCATTAAACCAAGGGTATGTTCAACAACAATATCCCTTTTCATCCAACATCATTAATCATCATTCAATGTGTACAGCCTTATCTATTTTTTTTTATCATTACAGATACTATTTCAATTTCATTGAGTTATCATAACTCATTGCCACTCAATTGTCCCCTCATTAATTTCATTATCATACAAGGTGTATCATATAACCACAACCTTTAATTTTCGTTATCAATCATGTATCACATCAATGGTGGTGTACATTCATGTTTTCATAACATGATTTAGATATACACGTAACTTACCAAGGCCTTAAGCTATTCCCCAATCACCACTAAGACAACCACACATATACCCCTAGTGAATTCGCTCGTAATTATTCCAAAAGTATGCATGGGATTGGAAGAAGGTTTCAGAATACCCCATTTAATTGTCAAGTAGGCCTAAAGGTCCAAGAAGTACAAGATAAGTACTCAAAAGAAGTAAAAATACAAATCCTAAGCTGATTTAATCAATCTAGCTAGTGATAATCGATTACAAGGTAGGAGCTAATCGATTACACTGCTTGTGTAGGTGGTATAATGTATCAGGTGTTGTGCATAATCGATTACGAGACTAGGGTAATCGATTACCTTATTTCTGTTTTAGTACATAGTCGATTTCACCCTCGAACACAATTGATTACATTAATTATGTTTGGTCTCTAATCGATTACACCCTCAAACACAATCGATTACATTAATTTTGTTGGGTCTCTAATCGATTACACCCTCGAACACAATCGATTACTAGGCTGCGTACAGGTTTGTAATCAATTAAGCCAATCGATTACTATAGGAATGGAATCCTCATAATCGATTAGACTGATAATCTAATCGATTACGACCTATCAGAATGCAGAAATTATGCAGAAAATGCATAATTTTGGACTTCAACCCTCTAACTTTTTCATATCAACTCCAAATGCTACCAAATTCTGACACCAACTAAATTACACCATTTGTGATGTGTGGCCACCAGCCTCACTCAAAAATCCTTTAAAATGAGTGACTTATGCGTATAAATGCATTTTACCTATTTCAAGGCACTTTTGTGCAACTCAAGGGCCTATTCTCATTAGAATTGGCCCACTTCAATTCCTACAAGTCATAAACTATACATGGAAGTTATTCAAACTATCCCATGCCATTCAATCCTCATAAAACTCTATTTGGCTATACTAGTTCCTCAATTATGCATTAATGTCAACACCTAGTTTCATATTTTGAGCAATTTCCCTATCAATATAAACATTAGTGTCATCTATTGGCCTTTGCCTCTCATTTCCAATATTCATTCATCGAAATTACATGGAATTCTAAATTCACATGGTGTATGCATATTTCAACCCCTCATGGGTTATTCATCAACAATGCATTACTCCCATTAAAGGGCACTAAACATCCATCATCAATTCATATATACATATATATATTATTCTCAAGAATCCATCATTATCGAGCATAACATTCATCAACTTATATACACATATATTACCACCAATAGCCAACAATTTTCCATTCACATCATTTCACTATAAAGATGGCAAGGCAAGCATGAGTATCATGACATACAATAATCATCAATTATATAACTCATGCAATTTGAAAGTAAACTCCTTTCCTACCTCAAGGGAAGAATCGCAATGATCCGTACGTTCCAAACATTCCGCCACATTGTCCGAAATACAATCTACATATTACATACATATATCTCAATTAATTTGCCTTTTAAGGTACAACAATATATCCTAAACATGTTATAAACATGGTTTCATAATTTTTTTAGGTTTCAGGAATTCCTCTCCCAAAACCAAGATTCTCTAAGTCTAAAAGGGCTAACCATACCCAACAACAACAATATCTCATCCATCACATAATGCAATCCCGTATTACATTAATCCTTCAAATATCAACATTGTCACTTAGAGCTCAACATAAGATATCCTTGCCTCTTGTAAACCATCTTTAATTAACAAACTCTAATGGCACAAATCATGGCCTAAGGCCTCATCAAATCCTTATCACCCATAATCTCATTAGTCGATCACAATCACTATGACCTTAATATTCATATTCATTCTTACACATTTCATAACAACACCCATCCATGAGTTTTATCCTCTATGTTTCACTATTTCTATCACTACCCATCATCATAAAGAACAACACTTCCATTAATTATCATTTATTCACTTTCAATTTAATCCTCATAGTCACAACATATACATTTTCCCTAAATTCTTAGGGCTAGGGTTTCTATCAAAACCTAACAATCATTATCAATAATCATCAACCATCATCAATGGCTATTTCTCCTCATCAACAATATTCCCTAACATCATTAAACATATTTTCCCACTCATATTTTGCATTTCCCTTAAATTATAGGGTTAGGGTTTTATCAAAACCCAACACCCAGAATCAATGCTCATTATTACACCTCATATTTTCATGCCATTTTTGTGTACCCTCCAAGGCCCTCATAAAACTCACATTAAAAACACCCCACCTTAGGGTTTCACATCATTAATGGCTTCCCAACATCTACCCATACACAATACACTCCCAAGATTCATAATAACCCATAACCTAATGTTAGAATTCAAGAAAATGGTGAGGAAACTTACCTCAAGCCAAAAATAGAGAGAGCTCCAAGAGAGGGGGAGAGAGAGAGACGAAAATACAAGGGAGGGGGAGAGCTTCTAATCACCATTGTCATCTCTTCCATTGCTTGAAGCAAAACGAAAGTGGAGAGGGAGAAGGCACACCACTATGCTTAGGGTTTTTAGAGAAGAATAAGGGAAAGGAGATAAAGAGGAAGGATAAGAGTGAAAAATGAGTGTGTTTTGCCTTAGAGAGGGAAATAGGGCAACATGAAAAGAGAAGAGAATGTGAGAGTTTTGGTTTCAATTTTAATCCCTTCATTAAAGCTTAGTGGTTTACGACAAACAGGATTTCCATTCGGGCTCAATACTTATCTAAAAATTTTTCGAAGAAATATTCGGATTCCCAATATTATTCTTAACAGCCCTGACCAACGGCATCTTAAACAGAGATACTTGGTCCGGCACCTATATTTTAACCGAGTATAAATTTCAACTCTTAAAGCCTCGATAAATCATAAATATCCACAATAAATCCCAATTTAATTATTCCAATATTTTTGAGACACTCATTAACCCATTTATAATTATTTAATATTTACTCCTTCTATTTAATTATTTTTTATAAGATTCGGGATGTTACAGTCGGCAAGGCATGCAACGGCATATCATAAGCCTAATAGACAACCATCATCGTTTCACATAATCTCATGAACATGCAATGCCTAAGATATATGTATATACATATCTATATAGTCTTACATCATACATCCCCAATATTCATATTCTATCATTGACCATATCCAATTCAACCCCAAATTCGTGTATCATCATCACTTATGCATTCCCAAGATGATTACGTAATCAACATTATATTATATACCAAAGGGGTATAAATACAAGGCCTCCAATATTAATACATCATAATATCTATTTTTCATACGACACATTAAATTACAATGCTGCCGGCCAAGGCATTCCATTATCACTATTTACCTTCCCAAAAACTTTACTTTATAAACATCCTCGTCCCATGATATTCCTGCATCAATACTAAAAAGGAGACTACATAGGAGAGTGAGTTATACATTTCAAATGACGATATGAATACAATTGAAATTATATGCATATGCATATCAACATCATGTATGCTTTGCTAAACACATCAACAATCATCATAATCTATTCATTTCATAATATATATATCATGTATTCATTAATCAATTCATAGCAAAGCAAGCAAATACACATCTATCATAATGTCACAATGGGCCAACGTCATCCATATCGACCATTCTGGTCTTTTCTCAAAGCCACCATAGGCTATCATTATTATCATCAATCATAATTAATTATGCCCTACATTACGATGGGCCATAACACATAGATCGTCATATTCAATATCGCTGCATTGTATTCATGTCTTTTATCAATTTTATGTGGTCTTTTAGGTATACCAATTACTCATTTCACCAACACCATACCACAATCTCAATCATCATCATCATCTGGCATATCTCCATGCTATATGAAAATGCTCTTATGGCTAATGCATATGCACAATGGAATAGACAACAAATATGGATCCGACTGTGGGAATAACACCAAGTTATGGGTCGAGCGTAGGTGTTCTACTATGCCCCTACTGCAGTAGAAAAATATGTACACATATCTCAAAGCATGCATGCATGTCAACAACATCTTTTACTGGTACCAAACCGCTATCGCCCACCTGTAGCACTAGTCACCCCATGACTTACGGATCAACAACATGGCCTCAACCGCCAAAAGTGCTACGGGCCCCTCCCAAACACATATCGAGAGAGCCGTGCCCCGTCAGACACCGAGGTACTTGCTCATCATAGAGCCACCCGCCCACTGGGCCAGCCACATAGGGTGCCTCTTCACCAAACTATGGGAAGCTTCATGACTCACACACCGAGTCATAGGGGAAACAACAATAATGTTCGTGCACTGAGCCGCCCTCCCACTAGGCCAACCGGGGGAACCCCCTAATATTCCTTACTGGCAGCGTACGATATGCCATGGATGCAATGCAATGTAAATAAAATGCATTTCTCACACTGTGCATCCTAAAGGCCACTCATCAGACATCATCATCAAAATCACCAACACCACCATACACACCCTAGTGGATTTTATCATTGTTGGTTTTAGCCATTGTTTTCAAGTTTTATTTTATGGCATTATCATTCAATATATTTCATGTATATTTCATATTATACATACAAGTCAATACTTGCAATCAACCACAATGGCATTACAACAATACATAACATTCATCAATATTACCACACTTTCATTTAGTGGGTTTTCATCTTATTATTCATTACCATTATATCATGTATATATATATACTGGTGTGGCATTCACAACATTTTATCATTATATTTCACACCACACATACCAGGTTACACTTGTATAAAATACAATGGCATTTCACAATTCATTAATCATAACATTCACCCCTTTATTCCAGGAGTGGTCACAACATTATTTATTATCACACAATACCGATATTATCTCCGATTCATCGGTTTAATAATCATACTAGGGTGTATCTCATAACCCTTCATCAAACTCTCATTATCATTTTTTTATATCGCATCCTCGGTGGTAAATATATCATAATCAATTCATCCCAAATGTACCAATCAATCCCAATCACCACTATAGTATATCATCATTATATAGCCCTCATATATTTCCTCAAGCATCTCATAGTATAAAGGAAAGGGTCCAACACTCAAGCGAGATTCACCTTCGCTTGAGCGAGATCAGCAAAGGTCGCCTGGGCGAGCATTCTCGCATAAGCGAAATTCCCCCAGTAACGTTTCCACGCTCGTTCACTTAAGCAAAATTTCCTTCACTTGGCCACTCACTTAAGTGAGTGGAGTCTCAGCATCAGACCTCATGCACGCTCAAGTGACTCACGCTTGCTTGGGCGAAAAACATCCAGTGCCTCATTCAAGGTTTGCTCGCTTGAGCGAGAATCCATTTTCCATGCCACTCGCTTAAGTAAGATCTCTCCAGAACCATTTTTCCTCTCGCTCGCTCAAGCGCGACGACACTCGCTTGAGTGAGATTCCTCCAGTAAGCATCCCTCCTGTTCCACACACGTCTCGCTTGAGCGAGACTCCTTCTTGCCTAAGCGAGATTGGTCCAGTAGCTAACTCCTCTATGTTGTAAGTGTCTCGCTTGAGCGAAACTCATATTCGCCTGAGCGAAATTAGGCCAGAGGCCACAATACTGATACAGGGGACTCTCACTTGAGCAAGATCATTATCTCATGTCCAACACTGAGGTTTTTCATTCATTGTTACATGGCACTATCTATCCTTTGTAAAAATTGGCCTAACCCAACATCATACTTAGATGCAATCATATCCGTAGGCCTATACCAACATCATACTTAGATAGAATCATATCCTAGGCCTATACCAACAAGTTATATCTCTCCATTTCTAATTCTAATTCATCAATTACATAAGGGAAATTTAACACAAATTTTCATCATAGCCATACATATTATTGTGCATAATTATCATAAACATTATTTCACACCTCAAGTAAGTTATCTATTCATAGATGTTCATTTCCAATAATTCATGTCCAACAAAGGGACATCCCAACACTTATCATCAACATCATATTTATAATTTCATAACATTCAACATAAGCCAAGCCATTCATCACTTCATCAATTCAACATTTAATACATTCATGGCAAGGCAAAGCATGAGTTCATACATATACATAATTAATAATCATTCATTCATACAATTTGAAATGCAAACTCCTCTCCTACCTCGAGAGAAAAACCACAATCCAAACGCTCTGATTGCCTCGATCATTCCGCGTCATCGTCCGGAACATAATCCTATCACAAACATGCATATACATGCTATTAATATACCATCATAAGGCACCATCTCTCAAAACCCATAATCAAGTCCTAGACTTGTCTAAACCCCAATTCATATGCTTATATTAGGCTTTGGGAATTCCTTTCCCAAAACCAAGATTCTCTAAATCTTAAGGGCTAAACAAATCCAACAACATCAATATCATGGCCCATATCCATAAGGCTTCCAAATCATCACATTAGTCACTCAACTATCATCAATTGAACAATTTCAAAATGGCATATATCAAGGCCTAAGACTTCATCAAATACTCATCTTATTCCTTTTATCCACTATTATCATTATCATCATAACTACCAATACCCAACAAAGAATATCATGTACTCATCCTCAAAAATCAATTCCAATATCCCAAAAATTCATTTCCTTTATATAGTTTATTCTAGGGCATTCATAATCATCAAAATCATCAATTTAGCCAAAACCCCTAAATCTCTATACTTAGGGTTTCCTCAAAATCACTAACCAACAATAATCAACTTCCACCATTTCCATGAATCCTCATAAACTCAATAACCCTCATTCTCATATATCATAAAACCATAATCAAAATCATTTCTTAAGCCATCAAGCCTAGGGTTTACATCATCCCTATTATCATACAAAGTTTCTAACATCACCATTTCCAACCTAACATCACAAAGCCATAAATAAGATAATGAGGAGGTAAGAAATCTTTATCTTAAGTCTAAGCCCCATCAAATCAAAATAAAGAAGAAGGAGAGGGAAAATGGTCCATGTAAACTTCCATGCTCCACAAGTGCTTAACATTCCCAAGTTTAGTTTCATTTTTGGCAAAAAGATGGAGGTGGAATGGTGGCACACGATTTTGGCCATGGAGGAGTGGAAGAGAAGGAGAAATATGAAGAAGAAGGAGAAGAGAAACGGGCCACCAAAAATTAGGGAGAAGAGTGAGAGAAATGTGTAAAATTTGGATATTGTCCATTGGATAAAACCATGCACCTTACTTTTTGTCCATTGGGTCATAGAACCCCATTAGCCATTGTGTAATACCATGAAAAGCAAAAATAGGAGAGAGAAAAAAAGGTCACGGTGGAATTAAGAGGAGAAATGGGATTTTTGAATTTCTTTTAATTCCATTTGGCTCGTATTTTCCCCGTTTCATATCCTACATCGTGTCCAAATAATTATTTCCTTAACACTAAAAATTATTTTAACTATACCATCGTAACCATAATAATTTTATAAACATTTTAGACCCATCAATTATTTAACTTGACCAAGTGGGTCCCATATCGTCTGTTAAATTACCCGGTTCCGATAAATTTCAATTTACCGATAATTCACCTATAGTATCAAATAAAATTTCCCATAATTATTTGACCATAAATAATTAATCACCATTATTCCATAAATTGTTTTCTTTAAAATTTAGGATGTTATAACCTTCATTAGTAAATATTGCAAAGAATTGATCAATAAGTGCAACATGGACAAAGCAAAATGCCACACCATGTATTTGGACAAGGATGAGAAAAGGATATAAAGATTGTAAAATGCCGAGGTATGATTGAATCCTTATTCTACTTAACTCTTGGTAGACTGAATATCATGTTTGTTGTGATTAATCATGTTGAAACCTTTTGGCAAATTAGTAGATGTAATCACTAAATTCCTTGGAAAAGACATTCTTAATAAACATCAAAGAAGGAATTAGAAGTCTTAAGAATATCTAAATTGCATTAATGTCAATGCTTATTCATATATAATTGGTATCATATGTGATCGAATGATTCATGAGCTTACTTGATGAATGTTGTGCTTAACTATTCATTCTAAATATTAACATGTGAGTATAACATCAATCAAATCTATAATTGGTATCAGACTTGATCAAATTGGTATAATTGGTTTCACACGTTAACAAGTGGTATATTTTTTACAAGTGGTATCAATAACAAGTATTAAGGGGGAGCATACACATAAGTCTTTATATTTGATTAACTTCTCTATGTTATGATTATAGCACTTACTCTCCTATCTGCTTACTTGGAAGAATATTTTTATGTTTTTGATGATGCCAAAGGGGGAGAAGAGAAGTGAAATATTTAAGGGAAGAAGAATTAAGAATCATAAGAAAAGGATCATATATGTGTATTTATTTGAGAAAATATGTGGTGCTTACCATACTTGAAAATAATATAAATTGCATGATTAAAACAGTTGGCATAAGTTACAAGACAAAGGGGGAGAAAAATTATAAGTTCATCAAAGAATCTGCAAATGGTTAATAACAAGTGGTTAATCAAAGAACCTGCAAATAGTTAGTAAAAAAAGCTCTAAGAACTATCCTTGTTAAAATAGAAATTGAGCATCTTCATGATTCTTAAAATTACGCATGAACTCCTTAAGAAAGGGGGAGAAATTTTATCTGGACTAACACCCTCATGAGATGAACATAGTTTGTCCTCATCAAAAAGGGGGAGAATATGTTTGAAAATTATTTTAGGATTCTGATAATGACAAAGTAAACAAATTAAAGAATCATGACATGACAATGAAGTTCATAGAGACTCAAAATGCTAAAGACAATGTGCAATAAACTTCCCAGAAGTTTAAAACAAAGAAATACAAGAGTCTACACTAAATCAAGACCAGACTTAAGCTCTCTGCAAAAGCATAATCGATTACAAGACTAAGCTAATCGATTACAGAGCTACAAAATAGAAAATAAATGCATCAGGTATATGTCATAATCGATTATAGCACTGGGACAATCGATTACATTGATTCTGGAATGCACCTAATCGATTAAAACAAAGAGAATAATCGATTACACTATTGCAATAAAAGGGATAGTGTATCAGGTATTTTGCCTAATTGATTACAAGGCTTGACTAATCGATTACAGAGGTTCTATTTGATGATAATCGATTATATGAGTTACATAATCAATTATAGTACTGTATACATGAATTAAATGCATCAGGTATAATGCATAATCGATTACAAGGGTATGATATAATCAATTACATTGACATAATCGATTACAGGAAAAGACATAATCGATTACACAGCTACTGGACACTTAAATTAATGGAATACAGCGAAGCATAATCGATTACAGGCTCGAGGAGCAATCGATTACACTAGTGCCAGAATATGGAGAAATATTTTTAAAGTGAAGATACAACTCATTTCTCCATTCCCACTTTTGTGCCCATACTCTAAGGTACCCGTTGGAGACATTATGCAACGGTTAGGAGCTCTCAAATGGCTATAAATGGAGCATGAATTCAAGCAAGAGAATGGAAGAGACTAAGGCACAACATAAGGCAATCAACATCCTTCTTCTAGAGGTCTTTTTGTTAAATCTCTCTTGTATATTCTCTGCAACTCTAGTTTCTAAACTTGCATACACTTAAGAGTTATTAAATTATGATCTTCAAATATCATATCCTTTCTATTTGAGAGTTATTAGATTGTGAGAGCCTTTCAATTATATATCCACTCTATTGAGAGAGTTATTTGCTTGTAAACATAAATACCAAACATAAAGTTTCACTCTAGTTGTGAGTGGTCACAAAGGTTGGGGTTCAACCTTTAGGTATTGAGAGATTGTGAGATTGGGTGGGGTGCCCTTTTGCTTCTAAGGATTGGGCTCTTGAGTGTGGGAGACTAGGAGATAATTGCTCAAAGCTTGTATCTCAAATCTTCAATAGTGGAATCCTTGAAGTGGGTTACTTGAAGACGAGACGTACACCGGGTTGGTGGAACTCGTTAAATTGGTTTGCATTTCTTTTTACCTTAAACTATGTATACAACTGCGCATATAAACTGTTTACTGAAATGCCTAAGCTGAATGATTGAATTGAAGTTGTTGTTCAAGTAGAAACTTAACTCCGTATGCCAAGTGTTTGATAATTTACTTGAATCAATATTCGGTGAAGTTCTTAAAAACTGGAATTTGTTATAACTTATGAAGTATCTAGAACATTGTTTCTTATCAACTATTGTGTGATACTTACTTGATTGCAATCACTTATCTCATGCACATAAGCTGTTTAATAAAATGAATGAGCTGAATCTTTATAGGAAACATCATATTATTGATGAAACAAATCTAGGCACACCAACTGTTTGATGAATTACCTAAACCAATAACTTGCCTTGTTTATCACACATAAGGCTGAATATTGTCACTACACATCAAGTGTTTCATAGTGTGATATGTGCATAAAAGTTATTGTCTCTTCATCATTGCGTCATTTGTATATTACTAACCGTTTTCAAGGGGATTCCACGTGAAAGTTTGAAACACTCAATTCACCCCCTCTTGAGTGTTGAGGCCTTGGCTAATAGTTTCCATTCTGCACATGCATATACTCATATTTGGGGACTTGGTGTTACCTAATTAAGGTAGGGTATGCTTGAATAGAGGGTAAGGGAGGGAAGGGAATATGGTTAAAATAGAGAAACAAAGGATTTCTGTGTGTATCGATAAACATCCTGCATAGAGTTGAAATATCAGGTAGCAGAAATACCCTTACATTAGTGATAATGACACAAATACTGTTCAATTTTTTTTACTCTTTCTGTCTCTGGTTGTGGGGTTTGTGAAGTTGTGTTTTTGTTTGTAACTTAGATTATTGGTGGTGATTAAAGTGAATGGAAAAAGGGGTGGATTTTTTTAGGTCATTATATCCTTTTCATTTTCATTTTCATTTAATCTCCTTAACTTATTATATCCTTTAACTTTTTAAAATGGACCTTATATTTTTATATTTGATAATTCATTTAGAATCCAAAACCAATAAGAAAATTGAGGGATCAAAAATTTAACTAAAATATGAAGATTAAAAATATATTTAAACCTTGTTTTACTCTAAGAATTTAAGCAAAATAGCTATAGGAAGTCAATGGTCGCTAAATAACAACAATAGCAACAGTGTGATGCAGTAATAGTAACGGCGTGAGGTGGTTGCTAATAGGTCAATAATGGCGATGGTGTGGGGTGGTCGCTAGTGAGCCAGCATTAACGACGGTGCGACGTGGTCGCTAGTCAGCCAATAATAGCGACGGGGTGCGTCACCACTATAGGGACCTGTTTAGCGATGGCGTGACCCCGTCGAAACTTCTAGAACAATTTATGTCAACGTCGTTGTGGTGTCAGCGACGATGTAGATAGCGATGACGTATTTTCCGTCATAACATCCATCACTAATAGTTTTAGTGACAAAAATATCATGATTTACTAACGGGTTTGTATGGTCATTAATAGGTTTTTTTTTGGTTGTGTATTCATCACTAGTATGGAATAATGATTATTGATGAGATTGGAATGGATGTTGTTTGGGCATACCCTTGAATGTTGATGAAAAGGTGATAAGGGTTGTTGTTGATAAGAATTGTTAATGCCAAAATTATGTTGTGTGATGTGTGTGATATTGTGTTGTTAAAAGAGATTGTGAATGTCACACTTAACCTTGAAATAATGGCAATAATTATTGAAAATTAAAATTCACTAAGATTTAGATGGTGATGTTGATAAGATGATAATGATGATGATGGATGAGTGACATGTGTAACATCCCAAAATTTATTTAAATGATTAATTGAGAGGAATAATTAGTAAGTAATTACTTATGAGTTATCAAATGTCCTAAAATTTAGAAATGATTAAATTGGAAATTTTTATGATTATTCATAATTTATTATGGCTTAAAGAGCTGAAAATAATACCCGATTAAAATATGAGTGTCAAACAAAGTATCTCCGATTGGGGTACTGTTGGTCAGGGCTGTTAAGAATATTAATGTTAATCCGAATATACCTTCAAAATAATTTTTAGATGAGAATTGAGCCCGAACGGAGATCCTATTTATTATAAAACGGAGAAAGTTTTAATGAAGGTCAAACTAAAACTCTAAAATCCCTTTTTCTCTTCTTGCATTTCACGTTGCTTCTCCTTCCAAAGGCAAGTGATATTTGCTCTTTTCTTTTCCCATTCCCTTTCTCCTTTACTCTTTTCTTCGTCCACTCTCTAAATCTATCAAAGCTTGTATGTGTGCCACTTTACTTCCTCTTCACCTCCCATTTTTGTTATCCCCAACAAGCAAGAAGAAACTTATGATTGGAGCTCTCATTTTTGTTTTCTTCTCCCTCACTCCTTGGAGCTCACTTTCTCTTGGCATGAGGTAAGTTTCCCTCACCATTTCTTGAGCTCAAGCCCTAGGTTATAGGTATTTATGGTTTATGAGAGTGTTAAATATGTATGGGTTATGGATTGGAAGATATTAATGATGCAAAACCCTAAGGTGGGGTGTATTTACTGTAAGTTCTATGAAGGTATAAATGGGTACATGAAAATGGCAATAAATATGGTAGAAGAAGATGGACATTAATGATGGTGGTTGGGTTTTTTTATAAAACCCTAACCCTTGGAATTAGGGGAAATGTAAAATGTGAGTGGAATATGTGTTTAATGATGTTAGAGAATATTATTAATGAAGGGGAATGGCCATTGATGATGGTTGGTGGTTATTAATGATGAGTAATGACCATTGATAATGTTAAATAGTGGTTGGAAGCAATTAATATGGAAACCCATAGATGGATATGGTCCTTAAATGCATAATAATGATTTTGAGCACCCAACCCATGGTGGTTATGGTGGATTAAGTGAAATAGAAAAGGTTTGAGGTTTAAAAGGGTATAAACACCAAGTGGTTAATTAAGAGCATTTAAATCTTAGTGGTTTGGATAGAAAATAATTGTATGGTACATTGTGTGATGTAGGAAACAACCCCATCGACCAAGCAGGACCTTCAGACTGCAGTGATATTCCTGAATGTATGATTTCATCCATTATTGATATGTATGTATGAATGCGTTATCCTAATTTGGCTTGGATGAATATCTTGATGTTTATGTGATTGGAATGCATTTAGAATGAATTGTATTATGTGGTAAATGTTGTTAGGATGATGATTATGATGTTGAATTTGATTCATGATAATGGGACTTGTTTGTGAATGGCATTGAGAAAATGATTGAAATAATTGTAATTATATTGGACATCCTGTAACATCCCAAATTTTATATAAATGATTGAAGGAGAGGCATAAATATTAGATAATTACACGTGAATTAATAAATATCCTAAAATGTAGAAATAATTAAATTGGGAATTTTTATGAGTATTCATAATTTATTGTGGCTTCAATAGCTAAAAATAATACCTGATTAAAATACGAGCGTCGGACCAAGTATCTCCGGTTGAGGTACTATTGGTCAGGGCTGTTAAGAATATTATTGGGGATCTAAATATATATTTAGAATAATTTTTGGATAAAGTATTGAGCCTGAACGAAGATCCTGTTTGATTTAAAATGGAGAAGTTTAAGTAAGGGGTTAAAATAAAATACAAAAATCTCTTCTCCACCTCTTCAATTTATGTTGCTTCTACTCCTCCAAAGGCAATCACTCTTTTCTTCTTCTTCATCATTCCCACTGATCTTCTTCTTCCTCTCTAAACATATTATTGGTGTGTACCCTTCCTTCTTTCTCCTTCCATTTTCGTTTGCTTCAAGCTTGGAGGAGATGGAAATGGTGGTTTGAAGCTCTTCCTCTTCCTCTCCTTCTATTTTCATTTTCCCACTCCCTCTATTGGGGCTCTCTTCTCCTTGGCTTGAGGTAAGGATTCCTCACCATTTTCCTTGAGTTTTATGCCCTAAGTTTTGGGTAATGGTTGTTAGGAAAGAATTTAATGCATATGGGTTGTTAATGGAAGTTGTTTATGATACAAAACCCTAAGGAAGGGTGCATTTAATATGAGTTTTAAGTGGGCACTGAGGACTATGATTTTGAAGGAGATGGATGGAATTCCTGAAGGACTATGATTTTGAATTAAAGTATCATCCGGGAAAAGCTAATGTTGTTGCCGATGCTCTTAGTCGAAAATCCTTGCATATGTCGGCCATGATGGTCAAAGAGTTCGAATTGATTGAGGAATTTTGGAACTTGAATGTTGGGACCGAGGTTCAATCTTCCAAGAAGCTATGCTTTGCTACCTTGAAGATATGTGATGAGTTTTTGGAGCTTGTAAAGGAGAAACAAGGGAATGATGATTATTTACAAGAGATGAGAAGATCTCAAGATAATGGGAAGAATTTATTTCTTGTGGAAGGTGTTGATGGCTTATGGCGAGTAAAAGGTCATGTGTATGTACCTTCATTCAGAGATTTGATACGCACGGTGCTTGAGGAAGCACATAAAAGCATTTTTAGTATTCACCCTGGTGCAACCAAGATGTACCAAGACATAAAGAAGAATTTTTGGTGGCTCGAAATGAAACGTGACGTTGCAAGTTTCGTAGCTTCATGCCTTACATGTCAAAAAGCGAAGATAGAACATCAGAGATCTTCGGGTACTTTGAAACCACTTGATATTCCCGTTTGGAAGTGGGATGAAATTGCCATGGATTTTGTGTCCGGATTGCCAAGGACGAAGTCCAAATGTGATGGAATCTGGGTGATTGTGGATCATTTGACGAAGAGTGCGCATTTTCTGCCGATCAGTATGGAGAGTTCCTTGCAGGATTTGGCACAACTATACATTTAGGAGATTGTGAGATTACATGGTGTGCCATCAAGCATTGTTTCTGATCGTGACCCCTGATTCACTTCCCAATTCTGGGGAAGCTTACATGAAGCAATGGGTTCAAAACTGAAACTAAGTTCAGCGTACCATCCTTAGACTGATGGACAGTCTGAGAGGACTATTCAGAGTCTTGAGGACTTACTGCGTGCTTGTGTTTTGGAGCACGGCGGTTCGTGGGAGAAATATTTGCCTATAATCAAATTCACATATGTGAACACCTCTTTTGGTCCGGTCCAAGTGGAATGAATCTTTTTTATACTGAATTCCAATTCAGAATGGTCAAATCTGAATGGGATGGCTCCAAAATAATCAGAACCGAGCAAGATAACCCTGATGGAAGCATTTCCGAGAGGAATATAGACCTGTTGGAGGCAAATCCGAGTGAAATGACTCAGATTGGATCAAATCCGAGTGGAATATAGACCTGTTGGAGGAAAATCCGAGTGAAATGACTCAGATTAGAGTATTTCCGAGTAGAGTATGTCCCTGTTAAAGAGAAATCCAAGTGAAATGACTCAAGAGGATCAAATCCGAGTAGAATTACTCAGAATGAGTCAATTCCGAGTGAGATTTCAATTCCTGAGTGGAAAGAAGGCCGGATCCGAGTGAAGATTGCCAAGTCTCCAAATTCTGAGTGAGGAGAAGGCCATGTCCGAGTGCAAATGGCCAAACTTACAATTTCTGAGTGGAAAATAGGTAAATTCCGAGTGAAAATGTCCAAGTTCCATTCGGACTAAGAGATCCCAAGGTCAGTTCCGAATAGATCCTTCAAGCAGTGAAGTTCTGTATCACTTTTGAAGAAATTCCGAGTGAATGCTTCACACACAGATGAGATCCGAGCAAAATACATCCAACTGAAGGAATTCCGAGTGTTTCCTCTTCAATCAGAACCGAGAGTCCCTCTTCAGTCAGTCGGAACCGAGTGATACTGCACTCAGTCAGCCCTCTTCAAACCAATTCCGTGTCAGCCCTCCTTAAATCACTTCCGAGCCACCATTTGTACCACTTCTGAGCCATACTTAAACCTTTCCCGAGCCCCTTTGGCCAATCAATTCCGAGCCCCCATTTCCACCAATTTCCGAGCCATACTTCACATTTCCGAGTCAATTCTTGGTCAGTTCTTGGTTAGTTCTGACTCATTTTTTACCAATTCCGAGTGACACTTATCGCCCGTTCCCGAGTCATCTTTCACCCATCTCCGAGTCATCCTTTAGCCAATTCCGAGTCACACTTCACTCGGTTTTTGTATAAACAGCACCATTTCACACATCTCAGTACCGAGTGACCCACTTTTCACTCAATTCCGAGTAATCATTCGATCATTTCTGATTGCTTTTCAGGTCTTTCGCCCAAGCGATTCTTGTTACACTCAAGCGGGAATGGGAATCCGAGTCAGTTTTCACTCGGTTCTGACTGAATGTTCCAATTAGAATTTCTTTGATTGCCCACTCAATCCAATTGCACAACACCAACATGATTTCATTCGGTCTTTAGCATAAAAGGGGCCTTTTCCACTCAGATTTAGGAGGCAATGTGAAGACCGACCCCTTTTTTCCACTCGGAATTGACTCCCAATGTGGATGAATGCTGACTGAGAGGCTGATCCGAGCCATCCTCATTCGGATTTCCACTATTTTCTCTCGGATTTCTACCATCCTCTCTCAGATTGCATATGCTGACCTGGATTCCACCACCCAAGTGGATCCAGGAATCCTGGAGGTGGCTGGCAAACAAGGGGCGGAAGTGGAGGAATTAAAAATTCCCACCAGCCACTGTCCCCCACTACCAGGACCGAGTGGAAGCCTGAGCTGGCATTCCACTCAGAGTGGAAGCCTGAGCTGGCATTCCACTCGGAGTGGAAGCCTGAGCTGGCATTCCACTCAGAGTGGAAGCCTGAGTTGGCCTTCCACTCGAAAAAGCCTATAAATAGAGGGCTGAAGCTTTGAAACGGGGGCACATTGATGAAAAAAAAACTCTGCTTGAATTCGCCCTCATCCTCTTTCTCTCACACACTGTCCAGCCCCCTTCCAGCCACCAAACACCCTCCAGCTCCCTCCTCTCACCCTCTCTAACACCCCCACTCCTCCTTCTCCTCACCAAACCGACTTCCCCAACCCCCTTTTACCAATCCAACCTCCTACACACCGTCCCAATTCCCTTCTCCACCAACCGTTCTCCTCTCAACTCCAACACCATCCCTCTTCTCACTCAGTCTCACTCGGTATTCACTCCTCACTCGGTAATCCACTACTTTCACTCGGTATTTTCCTATTTCCACTCGGTTTACCATTTTTTATTCGGTTTTCTACGTCCTCACTCGGTTTTCTGCTTTTATCACTCGGTATTTCATTTTTTACTCGGTTTCTTCCTATTTCCACTCGATTTTACCATTTTTTACTCGGGTTTCTACGTCCTCACTCGGTTTTCTGCTTTTATCACTCGGTATTTCATTTTTTTACTCGGTTTCTTCCATTTCCACTTAGTTTTTTCCATTTTTACTCAGTTTTTCCCTCTTTCTCACCCGGTTTTCTCTTCTTCCCCTCAGTTTTCGCTCATTTTCCCCTCTGTTTTCTGAACTTACTATTTCCCTTTCTCTTTTGTAGCTTCTGCTACCTTCCCCTTTCGCTTCCTAGTAAAAATATAATAAAGGGAAATAAATGCTTCCTATGTTTCCTTTCAAATCTAAATAAAATCAAAAAAAGGGGGAAACAAATCATTTTTAAATAGTGTCGTACGGGAACACTCCCGTCTACACAACCTCTTTAGGATTCGTACACGTGCGAAGAACTTCGCCTTGTACGAGTTCCCCACCTCAGTAACATCCATCATCATCTCCCAAGTCTTTTCCTAAAAGAAAAACACTCAGAACTACGTAACCCTGATTTCTTGATAATTCAAGAATACGTAGGAGCAGGACCTCAACTCCTGTCGGGCCCATCTTTCTTATTTCTTTTTATTGATTTATTTCCTCACTTTCATGTTTCTTTCATAAATGTTTTTTTTGGTCGCTTCTGTGAAAATCAATTTAGACGTGACGTCTTGTTGATTTCCCCCTAGTTTTTGCTCAAGCCTCGCCATAATTCATAGGAAAGGGATACTTAGGACGAGACGTCCCGCTTATCTCTTTCCTATCCCTATTTTTTTATTCGAGAACGTCTAATTTAGGCGTGACGCCTTATTAGCATTCTCTTCCCCTCTCTGTCTCATATCGAAGTTGAGTTTAATTCGGATGAAACGTCCCATTGACCTCGCTTTGACATTCTATGTTTGTACAGTTCTCTCACTCCATTCTGTCGTTTTTAAATAAAAAAATAAAAAATAAAGAGGAAGAAACCATGTTTTATTTAAGGTTATTTATATTGTGCTTTCAATCTTGGTACTGTTTCTGACAGGCGATGTAGGGTGCTAATACCTTCCCTACTCGTAACCGACTCCCGAACTTGAATCTCAATTTTTTACCAGTGCCTTACTGAACTTAGTTTTTTTCCAATGTTTTTTTCTATGGATAAAAATGTTGGTGGCGACTCCCTGTTTCATACTCCGGTTTCACTCTCTCTCGCCGCGCCGTCGCGATCCAGGTTGCGACAGATGGCGACTCCATTGGGGACACTTAAGAGAGTCAGGCCAGTTTGATTGAAAGCGCATGTTCTTTTTTATATAGCCTTTGTTATCTCGGATTTTATTCCCTTTGTTTTATTTTCTGTTGATTGTTGTGAATGTTTGTTTTTGTTTTAATCGTACCTTGTTATTTGCTTTGTTGTTTATGTTTTGCATGTTTGTTGAACCCTAGGGTAGAGGACCATGTTACTTTTCGGCAATCATTGAACCCTAGGGTAGACGACTTTGTATATTTGTTCTGTGTTTGTTCTTTGTACAGAATGGGGTAAGGCAAAAAGGTATTGAATGCCCTTCCACACACTACACTCACAATTAGTTGCACACACCTATGAGTGGCGCCCTATACCCGGGCCCCAAATGAAGCTTAAGTTAGGAGAGGTTGGTAACGGAATCGTATGGGATGTACTTCCTATCCGGTGTTTGTGAGAACCTCAACCAGAGTTTGACCTCTCATGATATACGCACCTAGTGGATTCCCCACTGTTTGCGTCCCTGTCATGGTTAGGATCTTGGCTCTGGTGACCTTCTAGATGTCTAGCGGAAGCCACCCGGTGTGGAGAGTCACTTTTAGACAAGCCATAGGGCCTAGAAAAGACTTTCAACAAAACCCGACCTAGGCCACAAAAGGGCAAACTTTACTTTACCTTACGTCATTTTTGCTTTCCCTTTTATCCAAAAAAAAATAAATTATCTACCACCCGCAGATTTGCTTAGTTTTTGAAATAATGACTCATTTTGAAACACACGGTATTCTTCGGGTGAATAGATAATCCTCTTTTGGTCGTGTACCTCTGAGTCTTGAGTCATAGATTTTCCTAATCGTTAAAAAATCAAAAAAAATATAACTTTATTTCCGCTCCAACAGGGGGCGTCAATGATGATTGGAAAAATCATGACTATTGCGACTTGGACCCTTGGTAATCGTTCTTTCCCAAAAAAATTTTTTTTTTTGCTTTACGTTAAATCAATGGGGAAGTACCGATTCCAAAACATGACATCAACTAATTTCTTTTCCTTATCCTCATTTCGTGGAAGGCTATTCAGAACTTAACGAATACCCTTTGAGTATCTATGGAAATTAACATGGGATTGAACTTAAGAAATGAGGGCTGTAGTTGCCCGAAGAAAATGTTTCAGCTTGAGGCTCCCGCCTCATGATGAAAGATTTCTTCTGTCTTCACAATTATCCCATATTAATTTCCATGTTTACCATACCTAGTACTTTTGAATGATAAGTTCTAAGGAACAGTCAAAGGATATTCGTCAAAGCCTGTAATCGCTTCCCACGACATTCTCCTTCTTTCTATTTCCACTTAACATTTTTTTTTAAAAAAAAGAAACACAGACGTCACGGGTAGGCATCCTTACCAAACTCGACTTCAAAGGAAACTCATGGCTGAGGCAGAAGCTGTTGAGGGGGACTTTAGGACTGAGTTCGATCAGCTGAAAGAGCGAGTGGCGGAGTTAACTAAACTTTTAGAAAAGAAACTCACAGAAGGAGGCTCCTCTGCAGGTATTGAGGACGCCCAACAGCAGCCTGCCACCGCGCCACCTCCCCTTGGTTCTGACCCAACAAGAACCCAACTCCCTAACACAACGACATCCCCTCTCACCATTCATGTCGGGAGACCTAACCCTGCCATTGAGACCCAGCCACCTTACGGCCAGTCTTACGCACAGCATACATTTGTCGGTCTAGACGGCAACCCAATACCTTTTCCACTTTATGGCCTACCCCCGGGGTACTATCCCCCGCTCGCTAACCAACAAGACGCCCACAACCAGCAAGCGGTAAATCCTCATGCTTCATACCCTACCCAGCCAAATATGCCACCAATCCACCAAACCCAAAACACACAAACCCATGACCCACAAACCAACCAAACTCAAGACACACAAGCCCAAATGGCCTAGCCGACCTATACTGCATAGGCCCAAAACACACAAGCCCAAATGGCCCAGCCGACTTATGTCGTACAAGCCATAGCCCAACCCCAAGGTCCTTCACCAAATACAGGCCTAATGAACCAGTCCTATACGTTGCCTCATTTTAACCAGCCACTCGGCTATCCATACGGATACGCAACCCCCTATATGACCAATCTCCAAGATACAACTCGTATGATGAAGCCCAGTAACCGGTCTTAGCACAGTCGCAGCTCCCCAAAAGGAAAAGATAGAAATCTTAGAGGAACGTTTGAGAATGATGGAAGGCGCCGGAGGTTTTGGACTGATAGATGCTTCGGAGTTATGCCTAGTCACAGACGTTGTCCTCCCGCCCAAATTCAAAATGCCAGACTTTGATAAGTATCGGGGAATGACTTGTCCAAAGAACCATCTCACGATATACTGTCGAAAGATGGCATCTTACTCTTCTAATGACCAACTGTTAATCCACTGCTTCCAAGATAGTCTGGCAGGGGCCGCTCTTACATGGTATGCTCACCTTGAGCGGAACCATATTCGTTATTGGAAGGACCTGGCAGATGCCTTCCTTAGACAATACAAGTATAACATGGATATGGCACCCAACAGGGTTCACTTACAAAATATGGTGAAAAAGGACAGTGAAACATTTAAGGGGTATGCCCAACGATGGAGAGAGACAACGGCGTAAGTGGACCCCCCATTGTCAGAAAAAGAAATAGTCACGATGTTTATCGATACGCTCCCATCACCTTTCTACGGCAAGATGATTGGTAGTGTTTTAGCCAACTTCTCCGGCATCGTGACTATTGGGGAAAAAGTGGAGAGTGGAATACGAACGGGTAAGATCATTCAGGGCTTATCTGGGACGAACATGACAAGAAAACCGACACCTGGGAGAAGGGATGGAGAAACTAATTTCGTCTCTTCTAATCAAAAGACAACTTCGCCGAGACCATTCACTCCTACCATGATTTAAGCTCCCAATCCTTATGTGGTCGCAGCCACTTATGGCCCGATAGCTCACACACCTCACTTGCGCCGGCCCATGGTAAGAGCGCCAATGCAGCAACCCATGCCATATCATCACCCGCAGAAAGTGGCTCGACCACCCAATCATAATCAGAACCCAAGGAATCCCAACAATGAGCACACCCCTGTGCAGTTCGATCCAATTCCCATAACATATACCGAACTTTTTCCAATCCTTGTTCAGGAAGGTCTGTTGGTTCCATCCCCCATGAAGCCATTGCAACCTCCTTATCCAAGGGGATACGACCCAAACGCTCATTGTGATTACCACGCTAGGGCGCCAGGGCATTCCACAGAAAATTGCATGGCTTTGAAATATAAAGTGAGAGATTTGATCAAGGCCGACTGGATCGATTTTAAAGAAGGAAGCCCTAACATGGTCAAGAATCCCCTGCCTAATCATGGAGGCTCAAAAGTTAATGCAGTAGTGGTCGATATTGGAAATAGTTTTGATAACAATGCTGATTTTGTGATTACTTGCCTGTAGGACCAAGAGCTCAGTAACTGGGAGACTGTCGAACTCCTCACGATTTTGAATGATTCACCAAAGTAATTTGTCATTGCCTTAAAGTCTTGTTTATCCCTCTGCTATGCCTAAGGCTTTGGGACTTTTCATGTAATAAAGGCGAAAAAGCTTGTTTTACCAGTCAATCAATAAATGCATATCGAAATTCAAATTTTTCATCCCTTTATCTGTGCTTTTGACTTATTCTTTTGCTTCGTTATTTTTCCATAACACACTAAATTGCAGATCCAAAAATGATTCTCTTGAGACTAGTGAAATCACAATCCCGCTTCACAGTTTTGATTACCCGGTCGACTATGCCGACGAAGAAGGTAGGGAAACCTGTGAGCCGCCGCACAAGTTAACAAGATTGTTAAAAAATACCCCTGAGTCAAGAACAACTGAAGGAATCACGGGGCGATATCAGAAGGCATTAGTAATATTGTTTCAGGACGTGGAAAGAATCTACGTGAATGATAACATTGCCAAGTCCCGAATTGGACAAGTGGTAGGCCAGTCAACTAAGAAAACCACAACAGTTACCGGCATAAATAGGGGAAAATTGCTAATGCCTTAAATGCAGATACAGTCAAGGGATACTTTGCCAAAAATTCAAAAAAAAAACAACAAAAAAAACAAAAAAAAATGAAAAATGAAAAATAGAGTCAAGCTTGAAGTCCAATGCACATACCAAGCGGGGAAAGCCGGTTACGTCAGATCCTCGAGCAAGTTGTCATTTTCTGTATAAGGGGAACAAATGTCGTCAGGCCAAGAACTCGCACTCTTGTCATCATCAACATCTCAAAGAGTACGCCATTCCTCATGCCTATGTAGCCAAGGAAATAGTCTATCAGATTGAGTCGTTGCGTCATTAAGGGGGTTAAAAAAAAAGCAAAAACAAAAAAAAACAAAAAAAAAAACAAAAAAAAAGGAAAAAGAAGGGCAAACAAAAAAATCAAAAAAAAATATAAAGGCCAAAATGATGACTCGAAATAACCCCCTCTCATCGATAACAAAAGACTTACCAATATCTCCTTGGGTACATAGCATATGAGAAGACTCTCTTATTTGAGGTGACATCAGTTCCCCAAAGGATCAAACTAAATTTGAAAAGGGTTAGGCAGGTTCAACTGGAGTGTAATCAGTTTCAACCTTTTACTGAAAGGGATACAACCAAAATAAACAGGAGCACATTATAAAGAAAAGAGCTCGCTAGGCTGAAAACCTGAAAGGGCGGCCTAGGCAAAAGTTAGAGCAACCCGGTGAGTTGAAAACCTGAAAAGGCGGCTCAGGTAAAAATTAGGGTCAAGATTTCGGCAGAGTAACTAAAGTTTCCAAGGCAAATTGGGGCATGTGGACCATGGTTGAACTATCCTCTCAAAGGCGGAATCAAACGGTGTACTCGAGGTCGTGACGTAGGATTAAGGTTCTCACTAGTCTCAGGAATTCACTGGAGGATCCTCGAACCTTCCCTGTTTCTCCTAGCCTTGACCTGTCCTACGTAATTTCATTCTGTAACACCCTAATTATTTGCAACTAATAAATCCCAAAATATGAGAAAATTTTTTTTTCACAAAAACAATCACGTAACATTTGATGTAGAAGGGAGCAGGCAAAGGGGAAAACTAAGAACATTCACGCGCATAAAGCAACCTACAGGGAAGCTAAAAACTGAGGCCGGCTCAATGGGCTTATCGTAACGCACCAACACTAGGGCGGATTGCACGAGACCGTTATTCGCTCAGACGGGGTCTTACACCGTCCAGGCGGAGTATGGTAATACAGCAGCGGATAGAAGAAATTTCGCACCGAGGCTTCCCTTCGAGAAATACTGATCGCTCAACAGGAGGAATAGATAAGGGAAATATGTTAATACATTCACACGCGTAGCAATTGGTGGAAAGCGAAGTTAGAATCATCCTACTTGGCTAGGCGGGGTATATTTATCTTGGGCGGGCTGTCCTAGTTACTTGGGCGAGGTATGACACCGCCTAAAAGAAATCTACATAACGCCTCTTTAACACGACTACAAGGTAATTTTTCCTCCATCGGGTATGGACAAGGGTTCACTAAGTAAATCCTCACACTCGCCTTTCACTCAGGGAAAATGAGAAGTTACAGGGTACATATACGTTAGTAGGTTGTGGAGAAAGGAGGGATCTGAACCTATTCCGCCCAACTCAACTACTTAGGACAACGTCTGGGCGGACTTAACCATAACGCCCAAATCCGGGGTTCAACACCGGGGTCCGGATTACGTTAGTATCACAACGGATAGGAAAGGATAATGGTCGATACCTCGCTCTGGTAATTCCTCGCTTCAGCGTGAGTCCTCACGCTTAGGCGAATTGCTCCCACACTTCGGGCGGGGTACGACTCCGCCCAACGTATCCGACATAAGTTTTCCTAAGACAATTCTCGGTTCATTCGGACTTAACTATAACCTGCTCAATCAGACTGTCCCTGTGTATCCATTAAAGCACAATTATAAAACAAGGCAGCACATAGCATCACACACACCAAAACCATACATCTATATGTACATAAGAGTGTATATTAATATTTACAATGCAGAATCAGACTTCTTCTTGTTCATAAAGTTCTATTCATCCCCAAAAAACATTAATATCCGGTATGAGCCAGTCCGGGCCTCATCTAACAACGCCTCAATTAAACCTTCGAAATGCATCAGCACTCCGCCCAGCATTCCAGCTCTGTTTCTGATCCTCCTCACGAGAGACATTCACTGAAAATGGCCACTGCAGGGGTGAGCTTTTACATGTAAAATGATACTCACAGACTCGGTATCAGCGTCAGTACACGCTCCTGCTATCATTCAACCTTTCTCAAGTAACCAAATTCATACAATTCAACAACATCCTTGACACACATAATTCACAGAGTTTATTCCACATCTCAATATATATATATTCATGCATTCAAAACCATACACATGCACATACATAGATTTATACATCACCACAATCAGTCTTATTTCTATATGCATGCCTGCGGATCCGACTCGGGAAAAGACTCTCAGTTACGGCCCCCTTTTTCTTTTGGCCCCTCGTCCCTCAGCTCTTACCAGGTGGCACCGGCCCCCCACGGCGTCTCGAGACTCACTTCTCTAGCTCCAACGGCTACCACGAGCCCTATTGGGATCTAGCCAGGGTTGGTAACTGGAAGTCATTTCCCTTGGGGTTCTTGACCTTCCATGGGTCATCCCACTTTTACTCATGCAACTAACACATTCATTATTACACATCATCGCGCCATGAACACATTACCGTAGTCATCAAATAAGAACGAATATCCCCCATTACTCATCATCATTCAGTCAGTCACACCAGCGCATGTTACAATCGATCATCAGACTAACAACATTGGGCAATTCAATTAAGAACATGCACATACATACTTTTCACAGAAACAACAAAATAGATCCATCATTATCATCCACGAGCAAACTACGCCATCGTCACGAAGATCACTATCAAAATCTCAAATCATGCATCAGTTTTAGTAATTGTGAACACATGCACACATGCACAGCATCAGTTCTAATGAATTATAAAAACATGCACACACACACTTGGCAGTACGTTCATCCGGTACCGTTCTTAGACCATGCATTCGACATGCAAGCGCCCCCTACCTTTAGAAGACTCCTCAGAAACCTTTTCCGTTCTTGTCGTTGGGTCCGATGTCCTCCTCCTGGTTCGTCCGGTCTTGCTTGGCTTTGTCGTATGCTGCGTCTGATTCTGGGATGAAGTGTAGTCTGTTCTTTAGTACTGGAATCAAGATCTCCAGGAGCGAAGAGTGAGGGAAGAGAAGAAGAAGAAAGATGAAGACGAAGAGAGGAAAGTGGAGGATGAAGTGACGGAGAGGAAGTCTGAAGAAAGAGTAAGTGTGTTTTCACCAAGGCTCACGCTTATATATATATACATATGTGCATGCGCACAGCAAAAGAAGAGTGGGATGGGAGAGTGCGTGCCCGTCAGTCACGCGCACTCCACCCCGTCCCTGACCACCACCATTTTTTTTTGGCTTAAACCCACTTAGTTAATGCAATTAACAGTCATTTTTAGTTGAAATTAAGTCTTAATGGTTCATTTTTCATTCAACATTAAATTTTAAAACGGGGATGTTACAGTTCTCCCCCACTGAAAAAGAATTTCGTCCCCGAAATTCAATCGGTACTTACGTTGGTAAACAATCCGGGGTACTGCTGTCGCATGACGTCTTCGCGTTCCCACGTGTAGGAGGTGATCTTGCCTTGCTGCCACTCCACCTTAACCAGCCTTACGTTCTTGTTCCTTAAGCGTTTTACCGATTGATCCACGATTCCAACCGGTGTAGTCACAGTGGTTAGGTCTTCTTTGATCTCTATCTCGTCGTCAGGCATCGTGTGGCTGGGGTCATGCAAATACTTCCTTAGCTGAGACACATGAAAAACGTTGTGTAATCGGGACAAGTGAGTTGGTAACGCGAGGCGGTATGCCACGGGGCCAATCCGTTCTACTACCTCGTAAGGTCCGATGTAGCGAGGGCTTAACTTCCCACTTTTTAAGGCTCGTCCAACTCCTTTACTCGGAGAGGTTCTCAGAAACACTCGATCTCCGACTTGAAATTCCAATGGCTTGATGCGTTTGTCATGGTAGCTCTTCTGCCTGTCTTGTGATGCTTTCATCTTCTCCCTTATCACTCGAATCTGTTCTGTGGTTCGCTTCACGATGTCTGGTCCCAATAGTAGACTTTCACCCGTTTCCGACCAGCAGAGCGGGGTTCGGCATCTACGCCCATATAATGCCTCGTAAGGTGCCATGCCAATGCTGTGATGATGGCTGTTGTTTTACGTAAACTCGATCAAGGGAAGGTACTGCTCCCAGTCCCCACCGTACTCTAACACACACGCTCTCAATAAGTCTTCTAGACTCTGAATCGTTCGCTCAGATTGTCCATCCGATTGGGGGTGGTAGGCAGAACTAAGCCAAAGCTTCGTCCCCAGTTCTTGATGCATGGTGGTCCAAAACCTGGACGTAAATCTAGGGTCCCTATCTGAGACGATGGAAGTAGGTATGCCATGCAGTCGAATAACTTCTTGAATGTAGATTCGAGCTAATTTATGCAATGGGTACTTCATATTTACAGGTAAGAAGTGTGCACTCTTCGTCAATCTGTCAACAATGACCCAAATGGCATCATGGCCCGCTCGGTTTTTGGGTAATCCCATGATAAAATCCATCGCAATTGAGTCCCATTTCCACACGGGGATTTCTAGAGGCTGCATTGCACCGTACGGTTTTTGGTGCTCTACCTTTGATTTCTGACAAGTGATACACCGGGCCACGTACTCCGCCACATCCTTCTTTAGTCCGGGCCACCAAAACTGTCTCCTCAAGTCGTGGTACATCTTCGTGGTTCCTGGGTGAATGCTAAGTAGGCTCTTGTGGGCTTCATCAAGCACCATCCTTCTCAATCTTCCTTCACTTGGTATGTATATTCTGTTCCTCACCCGGAAGATCCCATCTGACCCTTCTGCCAAGGATAAATCCTTTCCTTTAGCCTGAATTTCCTTCATTTCAGCTAGGTAAGAGTCCGCCTGTTGCTGTTCGTACACGGATTTTAAGAATTCGTTGGCAATCCTCAACGTACCGATTGTCATCTTCTGAGAGGAAGGGGCGTCAACATGCAAGTTCATGTCTCGGAACCGCTCCAACAACTCAACTTCTTTCGCCATCATGGCGGCTATGTGGAGGGATTTTCGACTCAAAGCGTCTGCTACGACATTTGCCTTACCTGGGTGGTATTTCAACTCGAAATCATAGTCCTTCAAAAACTCAACCCATCTTCTCTGCCTCATGTTCAGCTCCTTTTGGTCGAATAGGTATTTGAGGCTCTTATGATCGCTGTACACTTCAAATTTGGATCCGTACAAGTAATGCCTCCAGATTTTCAATGCAAAAACTACTGCTGCCAATTCCAAGTCATGGGTCGGATAATGCTGTTCGTGGGGTCTCAATTGTCGAGAGGCATATGCTATCACTCGATCTTTCTGCATGAGTACACATCCTAATCCGAGTCCGGACGCGTCACAATAGACCACGAAGCTTTCTCGTAACTCAGGCAATGCTAACACCGGAGCCGTTGTCAACTTATTCTTCAGCTCTTGGAAGCTGCTTTCACACTCCGGACTCCACACAAAAGGAATGTTCTTCCGAGTCAATTTAGTCAGAGGTAATGCCAACTTAGAAAAACCTTCGATGAACCTTCTATAATAACCTGCCAAGCCCATAAAACTCCTTATTTCCGAGATCGATTTGGGCCTCTCCCACGCTATTACAGCAGCTACCTTCGCAGGATCCACCGAGACGCCTCGCTTGGAGATCACATGCCCGAGGAAGTGGATCTCATCCATCCAAAATTCGCACTTTGAAAGCTTTGCAAACAATTGCTTCTCCTTCAACACCTGGAGTACCGTCCTGAGATGTCCTTCGTGCTCCTCCGATGTCTTAGAATAAACTAGAATATCATCGATGAAGATAACAACAAACCGATCTAAGAAGGAATGGAATATGCTGTTCATGTAATTCATGAAAACAGCGGGGGCGTTTGTCACACCGAACGGCATCACTACATACTCATAGTGACCATACCTAGTCCTAAAGGCAGTTTTAGGAATGTCCGAGTCCTTCACTCGGATTTGGTGATATCCCGATCGTAAGTCGATTTTTGAGAAGACTGAGGCTCCACGCAGCTGGTCAATTAAATCATCAATTCTAGGCAGTGGGTATCGATTCTTGATTGTGAGTTTGTTAAGCTGTCGATAATCTATACAAAGTCTCATGCTGCCGTCCTTCTTCTTAACAAGTAGCACAGGTGCGCCCCATGGTGACACGCTTGGTCTAATAAACTGCTTCTCAAGTAACTCATCCACTTGTTTCTTCAACTCTACCAATTCAGTTGAGGACATTCTGTAGGGTGCACTGGAGACCGGTTCGGCTCCAGGGATCAAGTCTATAGAGAATTCAACTTCTCTATGGGGAGGTACACTCGGGACGTCCTCTGGGAACACTTCTGGGAATTCACAGACAACCGGAATTTCGTTCGCTAGGGTCTCATTCTCATCTTTGGTTAGACAAAGCATCATAAATAGTTGGGTTATACCTCGTGCCGTGCCATCTTCAGTGGGTTGTTTTGGGAAAACTACCTCTCGGTTTCTACAATCTACTAATACCTTATTGGCTGAAAGCCAATCTATTCCAAGCACAACATCAAGACCCTTTAAGGGCATGCAAATCAGATCGAAGGTGAAACTCCGATCATACAACTCAAATGCTACATTTTTACATATTGACGATGTGAACACACTAGGGCCAGTGGGGCTGGCCACTTCTAAAGTCCGGTTCATAGACACAGTTGGTAGCTTCAACCGTTTCACGCACTCATCAGCTATAAAAGAATGGGTTGCCCCCGAATCGAAAACAACACTAAGCGTATTCGTTCCAAGTGAGCACTTACATTGTACTAGATCGTTTGATGGTGCAACATCCTCTGCATTGATGGTGTAGATCCTTCCTGTCGCTGTTGGGCCGGTGTTCCTCTCTCGACTGTTCGGGGCATGCATCATATTTCCTCTGGTTCCGTTGCCTCTGCCACCGGGTCGTTGGTTATCATTCACTCTGGTTCGATCTTGAAATCCTCCTTGACGCACATTGGTGTTTGCCTGGCGGAGTTGGGGGCAGTCCGGGCGAACGTGTCCCTTCTCTCCGCAGTGGTAGCATTTAACATTTGTATCATTGCATTCCTTAGCAAAATGATCACCGCCACATTTAAAGCATCCGCCATACCTTGGCCGCCCACTCATCTGTCTCCCTCGGTCATTATGGTTCTGATATCTGGTGAAGGGTTCATTCCTCCTCACGTTCCCTGGCCTCTTGAAACGTGGTTGCTGAGGCCTCAAGTGTTGGTTGGCTCTGCTGCACTGGCCCGAATGGGCCCTGTCATCCTCTTCGAATATCCTACACTTGTTCACTAAGGCAGGGAAACTCCGGATTTCATGGTATCTGCAGGCCCTCTTGATATCCGATCTCAGTCCGTTCTCAAACTTAAGACACTTGGAGTGCTCCGTTCCCGGCTGCTGGAAGGGCGGATAGAATAGGCACAATTCTTCAAATCTGGTCGCGTATTCTTCCACAGTCATGGAGCCCTGTTTTAACTCCATAAACTCCAGCTCTTTCCGACTCCGCACTGTGTCGGGAAAGTATTTGTCTAGGAAGCAGGCCTTGAAATCGTCCCACGTCAGTTGGTTGTCATCTTCGGGAAATTGACTCCTGGCTATCTTCCACCAATTCTCCGCTTCATCTCGCAGCATATACACTGCGCATTCCACCTTCTGGGCTTCGGTACAGCGAAGACCCCTAAAAATTCTCTCTAATTCCTGAGTCCACTTGAACGCCGCCTCAGGGTTCCGTCCTCCTAAGAATTCACTCGGCTTCCTCTTCAGGAAGCGGTCCAGCACATGGCCATCCTCAGGTTGAGTTTGGCCTTGCCTTTCAAACACATCAGTAAAGCGTTGGAATGCTGTGGCTATAGCCTCCATACTTTGACGATGCGCCATTCCTTATCCTGAAATTGACATTTAAGGATAAGTATACGGAGCCACTCACTACCGATCTAGTTATTAGTCCAACAATTAATAACTTAGCACATTATGTCATTCGCCTAAGTCATACACACAATCGGACCAGGGGAAACAACCCCTTGTCCTCAAGACAATCATCAATCAGGTTAACCAGCATCAGAACAATTTCAACCATTCAATCAAAAGACACAAACACCACCGCTTACACTTGGTAAGCATATTTTGGCCTTGGACTTTTCGGTCCGCTCTGATACCAAAATGTAACACCCTAATTATTTGCAACTAATAAATCCCAAAATATGAGAAATTTTTTTTTTCACAAAAACAATCACGTAACATTTGATGTAGAAGGGAGCAGGCAAAGGGGAAAACTAAGAACATTCACGCGCATAAAGCAACCTACAGGGAAGCTAAAAACTGAGGCCGGCTCAATGGGCTTATCGTAACGCACCAACACTAGGGCGGATTGCACGAGACCGTTATTCGCTCAGACGGGGTCTTACACCGTCCAGGCGGAGTATGGTAATACAGCAGCGGATAGAAGAAATTTCGCACCGAGGCTTCCCTTCGAGAAATACTGATCGCTCAACAGGAGGAATAGATAAGGGAAATATGTTAATACATTCACACGCGTAGCAATTGGTGGAAAGCGAAGTTAGAATCATCCTACTTGGCTAGGCGGGGTATATTTATCTTGGGCGGGCTGTCCTAGTTACTTGGGCGAGGTATGACACCGCCTAAAAGAAATCTACATAACGCCTCTTTAACACGACTACAAGGTAATTTTTCCTCCATCGGGTATGGACAAGGGTTCACTAAGTAAATCCTCACACTCGCCTTTCACTCAGGGAAAATGAGAAGTTACAGGGTACATATACGTTAGTAGGTTGTGGAGAAAGGAGGGATCTGAACCTATTCCGCCCAACTCAACTACTTAGGACAACGTCTGGGCGGACTTAACCATAACGCCCAAATCCGGGGTTCAACACCGGGGTCCGGATTACGTTAGTATCACAACGGATAGGAAAGGATAATGGTCGATACCTCGCTCTGGTAATTCCTCGCTTCAGCGTGAGTCCTCACGCTTGGGCGAATTGCTCCCACACTTCGGGCGGGGTACGACTCCGCCCAACGTATCCGACATAAGTTTTCCTAAGACAATTCTCGGTTCATTCGGACTTAACTATAACCTGCTCAATCAGACTGTCCCTGTGTATCCATTAAAGCACAATTATAAAACAAGGCAGCACATAGCATCACACACACCAAAACCATACATCTATATGTACATAAGAGTGTATATTAATATTTACAATGCAGAATCAGACTTCTTCTTGTTCATAAAGTTCTATTCATCCCCAAAAAACATTAATATCCGGTATGAGCCAGTCCGGGCCTCATCTAACAACGCCTCAATTAAACCTTCGAAATGCATCAGCACTCCGCCCAGCATTCCAGCTCTGTTTCTGATCCTCCTCACGAGAGACATTCACTGAAAATGGCCACTGCAGGGGTGAGCTTTTACATGTAAAATGATACTCACAGACTCGGTATCAGCGTCAGTACACGCTCCTGCTATCATTCAACCTTTCTCAAGTAACCAAATTCATACAATTCAACAACATCCTTGACACACATAATTCACAGAGTTTATTCCACATCTCAATATATATATATTCATGCATTCAAAACCATACACATGCACATACATAGATTTATACATCACCACAATCAGTCTTATTTCTATATGCATGCCTGCGGATCCGACTCGGGAAAAGACTCTCAGTTACGGCCCCCTTTTTCTTTTGGCCCCTCGTCCCTCAGCTCTTACCAGGTGGCACCGGCCCCCCACGGCGTCTCGAGACTCACTTCTCTAGCTCCAACGGCTACCACGAGCCCTATTGGGATCTAGCCAGGGTTGGTAACTGGAAGTCATTTCCCTTGGGGTTCTTGACCTTCCATGGGTCATCCCACTTTTACTCATGCAACTAACACATTCATTATTACACATCATCGCGCCATGAACACATTACCGTAGTCATCAAATAAGAACGAATATCCCCCATTACTCATCATCATTCAGTCAGTCACACCAGCGCATGTTACAATCGATCATCAGACTAACAACATTGGGCAATTCAATTAAGAACATGCACATACATACTTTTCACAGAAACAACAAAATAGATCCATCATTATCATCCACGAGCAAACTACGCCATCGTCACGAAGATCACTATCAAAATCTCAAATCATGCATCAGTTTTAGTAATTGTGAACACATGCACACATGCACAGCATCAGTTCTAATGAATTATAAAAACATGCACACACACACTTGGCAGTACGTTCATCCGGTACCGTTCTTAGACCATGCATTCGACATGCAAGCGCCCCCTACCTTTAGAAGACTCCTCAGAAACCTTTTCCGTTCTTGTCGTTGGGTCCGATGTCCTCCTCCTGGTTCGTCCGGTCTTGCTTGGCTTTGTCGTATGCTGCGTCTGATTCTGGGATGAAGTGTAGTCTGTTCTTCAGTACTGGAATCAAGATCTCCAGGAGCGAAGAGTGAGGGAAGAGAAGAAGAAGAAAGATGAAGACGAAGAGAGGAAAGTGGAGGATGAAGTGACGGAGAGGAAGTCTGAAGAAAGAGTAAGTGTGTTTTCACCAAGGCTCACGCTTATATATATATACATATGTGCATGCGCACAGCAAAAGAAGAGTGGGATGGGAGAGTGCGTGCCCGTCAGTCACGCGCACTCCACCCCGTCCCTGACCACCACCATTTTTTTTTGGCTTAAACCCACTTAGTTAATGCAATTAACAGTCATTTTTAGTTGAAATTAAGTCTTAATGGTTCATTTTTCATTCAACATTAAATTTTAAAACGGGGATGTTACACATTCCATCCCATCTATTTTCCCCGTTGTCCATTCTCTGTATGCTGTTTGACATACATGAATAAAATTTATCCTTTTTCGATACGTGTTATGAATTGCATTGATTTGATAAAACATTGTGTTTTTATAAAAGTAAAATGAAAGAATGGTGAACATTTAAAGTCGTAAGGGACAAGACGCTCCCACTACTTGACCTCAACAATCATCACAAAGACTCAGCCAGGCACGCGCTTCAAAGCTATGATCGTCTCTTTGATTCTCCTCTGTCCATGAGTTATCCTAAGGGCCGCGGTTTCACAGGACCTACCCAGTTTTTAAATGTATATTTGCACTACTTACCCTTTTTTCTACAGGTTATTACAACGGACAGTCATGTCAAGTATTGACACCTTAATCAAGTCCTTCAAGTCTCTCCTTCCATCGCCAAAGCTGGCACTTCTCAGAATCCTTTCCTCAAATCGCCAAAGCTGGCACTTCTCAGAATCCTTTCCTCAAATTGCCAAAGCTGGCACTTCTCAGAATCCTTTCCTCAAATCACCAAAGCTGGTGCTCCTCAGAATCCCTTCCTTAAATTGCCAAGGTTGGTACTGCTCAAAATCTCTTCTTCAACTGCCAAAGTTGGAACTTCTCAGAACTCCTTCCCTAGATCGCTAAAGTTGGAACCTCTCAAAGTCTTTCCCTCAACTGCCAAAGCTGACACTTTTTCAGACTCCCTTCCAAGGATTCTACCTAATACATTCTGAAAGTCAAGCGTATCTCCTTCCCAAGCCCAAGGATAGTTTCCAGCAAAACTTTCCCCAGTAGAATCACCAAACTCTCCCCAGTGAGCCTACAATTCAGATCATCTTCTCCCACTAGTAAGAACATTTTCTAATCAGGCTTAGAAGAATTCTCCCCAAAGGGCCCAACACATTTCTCTCAGTAAATCCACACATACCAGGTGGACCCCAGATTTTCCCTTCCCAATCAAGGGGCGATGCTCGAGCCATCAATCCTTCTCCAGTGGAACTACACTTCCCAGACAAATCAAACTGGGGCATCACCCCAGGTTCATTCTCTTTTACCCAAAGAGGTAACACCCCGAACCATCAATCCTTCCCTAGTAGAAATACATTTCCTAAAACAACTCAAACTGGGGCATCTCCCCAGATTTCTTTTATTCATTCAAGGGGTAGTTCCCCAACAACCTTCAAATCACCTTAAACTGGGGCATCTCCCCAGATTTCTTCTGTTCCAGTCAAGGGGTAGTTCCCCAAGGCTCCTCCAAACCATCTCAAACTGGGGCATCACCCCAGATCTATTCAGTCAAGGGGGCAATTCCCCAAGATTCCTTCAAAAACTAGGGCATCACCCCAGGTTCATTCTTTTTCAGTCAAGGAGCAATTCCCTAAGATTCCTTCAGTCACGTCAAACTGAAGCATTGCTAAGAGCCTTTAAGTCCAGTGAGTTAATTTGGACGAGACGTCCTATTAGCTCCTCCAATCTCTGCATTTCCAATCGCCTATTTAGGCACACTTTAGTTTCCAGTCGCCTATTCAGGCATCCTTTACTTTTCGTTCGCCTATTCAGGCATCCTTCACTTTCCGCTCGCCTATTCAGGCACCCTTTACTTTCCGTCCGCCTATTCAGGCACCCTTTTACTTTTCCAGTCACCTATTCAGGCACCTTTTTACTTCCAATCGCCTATTCAGGCACCATTTACTTTCCAGTCGCCTATTCAGGCACCCTTTACTTTCTAATCGCCTATTCAGGCACCCTTTACTTTCATTCGCCTATGCAGGCACCTTTTACATTCCGTTTGCCTGTTCAGGCACCCTTTATTTTCTAGTCGCCTATTCAGGCACCTTTTAATTTCCGTTCGCCTATTCAGGCACCCTTTACTTTTCCAGTCGCCGAAGCTGGCACCCATTTACCTTTTCTGTCCGCCTATTCAGGCACCCTTTACTTTTCTGTTCGCCTATTCAGGCACCCTTTACTTTCCGTCCGCCTATTCAGGCACCCTTTTACTTTTCCAGTCACCTATTCAGGCAACTTTTTACTTCCAATCGCCTATTCAGGCACCATTTACTTTCCAGTCGCCTATTCAGGCACCCTTTACTTTCCAATCGCCTATTCACGCACCCTTTACTTTCCAGTCGCCTATTCAGGCACCCTTTACTTTCCATTCGCCTATTCAGGCCTTTTACTTTCCAATCGCCTATTCAGGCCCTTTACTTTCCATTCGCCTATTCAGGCCCTTTACTTTCCAATTGCCTATTCAGGCACCTTTTACTTTCCATTCGCCTATTCAGGCCCTTTACTTTCCAATCGCCTATTTAGGCCCTTTACTTTCCATTCGCCTATTCAGGCCCTTTACTTTCCAACCGCCTATTCAGGCACCCTTTACTTTCCATTCGCCTATTCAGGCCCTTTACTTTCCATTCGCCTATTCAGGCCCTTTACTTTCCAATCGCCTATTCAGGCACCCTTTACTTTTCCAGTCGCTGAAGCTGGCACCCATTTACCTTTTTCGTTCGCCTATTCAGACACCCTTTACTTTCCGTCCGCCTATTCACGCACCCTTTTATTTTCCAGTCGCCTCTTCAGGCACCCTTTACTTTCCGTCCGCCTATTCAGGCACCCTTTACTTTTCTGTTCGCCTATTCAGGCACCCTTTACTTTTCGTCCGCCTATTCAGGCACCCTTTTACTTTTCCAGTCACCTATTCAGGCACCTTTTAATTTCCGTTCGCCTATTCAGGCGCCCTTTACTTTTCCAGTCGCTGAAGCTGGCACCCATTTACCATTTTTGTTTGCCTATTCAGACACCCTTTACCTTCTAGTCTATCGGGGGTCAATCCCGATCTTCTCACTTCCTGTCCATTTGAAAACAATTTTTCCCGGTCAATTCAGAGTTCAAAAAAAAAAAAGAAAAAAAGAGAGAGGAGAGAAGAAGAGAAACAGAAGTGGAGAATGCTCGTTTTAAAAAGAGGTCACACTGACTCGTGATTGCCCACACCATCAGTTGCCATACCGATCAAGAGGTCCCACTTGGCCCCTACATCGGTGTTCATATCTTTACTTCCTTTTCACTTCAAAAACACAGAAGCTTCGTGTTTCTTTTGTGAAAAAGAAGTAAAGAGGGGCATCTGTGAACACCTCTTTTGGTCCGGTCCAAGTAGAATGAATCTTTTTTATACTGAATTCCAATTCAGAATGGTCAAATCTAAATGGGATGGCTCCAAAATAATCCGAATCGAGCAAGATAACCCTGATGGAAGCATTTCTGGGTGGAATATAGACCTGTTGGAGGCAAATCTGAGTGAAATGACTCAGATTGGATCAAATCCGAGTGGAATATAGACCTGTTGGAGGAAAATCCGAGTGAAATGACTCAGATTGGAGTATTTCCGAGAGGAGTATGTCCCTGTTGAAGAGAAATCCGAGTGAAATGACTCAGGAGGATCAAATCCGAGTAGAATTACTCAGAATGAGTCAATTCCGAGTGAGATTTCAATTCCTGAGTGGAAAGAAGGCCGGATCTGAGTGAAGATTGCCAAGTCTCCAAATTCTGAGTGCGGAGAAGGCCATGTCCGAGTGCAGATGGCCAAACTTACAATTTCTGAGTGGAAAATAGGCAAATTTCGAGTGAAAATGTCCAAGTTCCATTCGGATTAAGAGATCCCAAGGTCAGTTCCGAATAGATCCTTCAAGCAGTGAAGTTCTGTATCACTTTTGAAGAAATTCCGAGTGAATGCTTCACACACAGATGGGATCCGAGCAAAATACATCCAACTGAAGGAATTCTGAGTGTTTCCTCTTCAATCAGAACCGAGAGTCCCTCTTCAGTCAGTCGGAACCGAGTGATACTACACTCAGTCAGCCCTCTTCAAACCAATTCCGTGTCAGCCCTCCTTAAATCACTTCCGAGCCACCATTTGTACCATTTCCGAGTCATACTTAAACCTTTCCCGAGCCCCTTTGGCCAATCAATTCCGAGCCCCCATTTCCACCAATTTCCGAGCCATACTTCACATTTCCGAGTCAATTCTTGGTTAGTTCTTGGTTAGTTCTGACTCATTTTTTTACCAATTCCGAGTGACACTTATCGCCCGTTCCCGAGTCATCTTTCACCCATCTCTGAGTCATCCTTTAGCCAATTCTGAGTCACACTTCACTCGATTTTTGTATAAACAACACCATTTCACACATCTCAGTACCGAGTGACCCCCTTTCGCTTCCTAGTAAAAATATAATAAAGGGAAATAAATGCTTCCTATGTTTCCTTTCAAATCTAAATAAAATCAAAAAAAGGGGGAAACAAATCATTTTTAAATAGTGTTGTACGGGAACACTCCCATCTACACAACCTCTTTAGGATTCGTACACGTGCAAAGAACTTTGCCTTGTACGAGTTCCCCACCTCAGTAACATCCATCATCATCTCCCAAGTCTTTTCCTAAAAGAAAAACACTCAGAACTACGTAACCCTGATTTCTTGATAATTCAAGAATACGTAGGAACAAGACCTCAACTCCTGTCGGGCCCATCTTTCTTATTTCTTTTTATTGACTTATTTCCTCACTTTCATGTTTCTTTCATAAATGTTCTTTTTTTGGTCGCTTCCGTGAAAATCAATTTAGACGTGACGTCTTGTTGATTTCCCCCTAGTTTTTGCTCAAGCCTCGCCATAATTCATAGGAAAGGGATACTTAGGACGAGACGTCCCGCTTATCTCTTTCCTATCCCTATTTTTTTTATTCGAGTACGTCTAATTTAGGCGTGACGCCTTATTAGCATTCTCTTCCCCTCTCTGTCTCATATCGAAGTCGAGTTTAATTCGGATGAAACGTCCCATTGACCTCGCTTTGACATTCTATGTTTGTACAGTTCTCTCACTCCATTCTGTCATTTTTAAATAAAAAAATAAAAAATAAAGAGGAAGAAACCATGTTTTATTTAAGGCTATTTATATTGCGCTTTCAATCTTGGTACTGTTTCTGACAGGCGATGCAGGGTGCTAATACCTTCCCTACTCGTAACCGACTCCCGAACTTGAATCTCAATTTTTAACCAGTGCCTTACTGAACTTCGTTTTTTTCCAATGTTTTTTTCTATGGATAAAAACGTTGGTGGCGACTCCCTGTTTCATACTCCGGTTTCTCTCTCTCTCGCCGCGCCGTCGCGATCCAGGTTGCGACAACATACAACAACAGTTTCTATTCTAGTATTGGTATGGCACCATACGAGGCATTATATGGAAGGAGGTGTCGAACCCCTTTATGTTGGCTAGAAGTTGGTGAGAACTTGGCTTTAGGGCCTGAGATTGTTGAGGAAACCACTGAACAGATCAAGATGATCCGAGAAAAGATAAAAATCACTCAGGACCGACAGAAGAGCTATTATGATAAAAGGAGGAAGCCACTTGAATTTCAAGTTGGCGATCATGTGTTCTTACGAGTCTCGCGTGATAAGGGCATTGGTAGAGCTTTGAAGAGCAGAGAGTTAAGCCCTAAATTTATCGGACCCTTTGAGATCTTGGAGCAGATTGGAGATGTTGCTTATCGGATTGCGCTCCCTCCATACCTTGCAAACCTACATAACGTGTTTCATGTATCCCAGTTGAGAAAGTATGTTCATGATCCACTACATGTGATCTCGGTGGACGATGTCGAGGTGTGAGATGATTTGTCTATTTCTCCTGTTTCAGTTAGCATTGTCAAGCATTCCGTGAAGAGACTACGGAACAAGTTGGTACCTTTGGTGAAGGTCGCTTGGAAACATGGAAATGTGGAGACGTTCACATGGGAACGAGAGGACGATATCAGAGAACGATATCCTGACGTATTCGAATCAGGTATGTTAAATTTCGAGGACGAAATTTTCTTTTTGGTGGGGTGGATTGTAACACCCTAAATTTTAGAATATAGGATTAATTGAGGAGAATAAATATCGAATAATTATTTGTGGATTATTTAATGTCCCAGAATATTAGAAATAATTGAATTAATATTTTTGGGAACTGTTGATAATTTATTGAGACCAAATAAACTGAAAACTGACCCTATTAAAATATGGGTGTCTGATCAAGTATCTCCGATTAGGATGATATCGGTCAGGGCTGTTGAGAATATTATTGGGAGTCTGAATATATATTTGGAATAATTTTTGGATAAAGTATTGAGCCCAAACAGAGAACCTGCTTGTGGAAAAATGATGAAATTTTAATGAAGGAATTAAAGATAAAGCAAAAACCCAATTTTTCTCCCTCTTATTCTCGTGGCTTTCTGAGACCATTTGGCAGAGATACATTTCTTCTTCTTCTTCTATTTTCTCCTCTTCTCTTCTCCTGGAGCCAATTTCGTTTAGGTGTGGAACCATTCCGAACGATGAGGCGGGTACGTCGAATCAATCAGAATTCTTCTCTTAAGGTAGGAGAGGGGTGTATTTTCTAAATGTATGAGAATTGTGATGATAATGTATGTATTAATGTAATATGGCATGTTCTCTTGGATGAGTGTGGTATCATGTGTATGTGATGTGAAATTGAGCATGGTGATTGTAATGATTGATTGTGTGATGAAGCCTAAATGAGGCTATGAGTGGTATATTATGTGATGATGTATTATTGATTCCATATGTGGTATGAAGAATACTTGAAACTTTTGGTTAGAATATTTCTTGAATATGGGGAATTAATGTATATGCTTGATTTATGGATAATAGTGTGGTTAAGTATGAATGTACCTTAGATGAAAGGGTAAGATAATCCAAATGAGGTTGAGGCATGCATGAGCATTGTTGCATACATAGAATGACATGCATATCATGATGATGTTGATAAGTGGTTGCGATCACTTGATGTTGGAAATATAAAAGGGCTTGCGAGTTCCTGTGATTAATAGACCGGTGGTTGCGATCACCAGGTGTTTGAAAAGAAAGGCCCTGCGGGACCATTGAGATGGAATGCCCATGGTTGCGATCATGAGGCGGGAGTACCCCTTGCGAGGCGGGAAACCTTTATGAAATGTTAAATGTGGTTGCGATCACGAGGAAGCACCTTGCGAGGCTGCTAGAGGGAGTACCCCTTGCGAGGCCGGAAACCATTGAGAATGACTATATGATTATGGTGGTTGCGATCACCCGAGGAAATGAAATCGGATCCGTGCATATGCATATTAAACACTAGCATGTGCATTAGCCATTGAAGCATGGCATAGAGTCATATCTTGTTGAGGTGATTATGTGAGGAGTAGATGAAACTCCCTTTTATTTACTAACTGTGATTGTGATATTGGTTAGTGTGAATTTGAGAATCCTGAAGGATATTTTATGTTTCAATGAACTTGAAAAGGAATTGAATTCGTGTTGATTGAACTCCTCTTGTAGAGGAGATGTTAGTATTGCATTCATGCATATATTGTCAAAATTATTGGATTTTCATCATTGAGAAAATATACTCACTCTCCCTGTGGTATATTCTTTTAGCTCCTGTGTTGTAGGACTTGCCTTGGAGCTGTTTTGAGGAGAAGTGTGTAGGAAGTGCCTTGGCCGGCAGTCCAATATTGTGTATAATATATATTACAGTTATATACTTATTTTGCATTTGGATTGTTGGATTACGATATTGAAGATTTGATCTGGAAAATGTCTAAAGTTTGTGTAAGGTTTTGGTAGTATTGCATGACAGATTATGATATGGGTTTATCATCCAATTTTATGAATGAATGATGTATCTCGAAAAATTTGACTCTTATGCAGTATAAATGATTGGTGTTTAATTGTTGTGCAATGGATAGATTGGAATGAAAATTAGGATGTATAGTTAATTGATTCAATTATGAATGTATAATATTGCCCAGATATATTACTAGCTTGAATTATTTTGTGAAGAATTGATTTGGGTATATCAGGGTGCATAAGTTTCTAAGTTTTCTGCATAATTTGTCAAATACGCTCAAGCGAGAAGATTCCTCGCTCAAGCGTGGATGCTCTGCATCTAAAATTTGCTCACTGTCCATCCTTCGCTCAAGCGAGAATTTATTTCGCTTAAGCGCTTGTTGAAGGAAACCATTTTGTGATAATCTCGCTCAAGCGGAGAAAGGCTCGCTCAAACGAGAAGCATTAGGTGAGCTACTAGAGTGTTTTTGCTTAAGTGAGAAATTCTCGCTTAAGTGAAATGAAGAGAAAATTGAGAGTACAGGGGTGTCACGCTCAAGCGTGACCAAGCGTGAAGAAACCCACGCTCAAGCGAGCGTTCTGCGCTCAAGCGCGCACGGGTCCTGATTCTCCCTTCTTCTCACGCTCAAGCGTGAGTCATGTGTAAAAGGGGCGCGCTCAAGCGTGATCGTGTGGGGAGAGGCTGATTCTTTCTCACGCTCAAGCGTGATAACATGCTCACGCTCAAGCGAAAGGGGGCCACGCTTAAGCGTGAAGACCCCTGATGTTAAATTTTCCTTCTTTCAATTTTCTTCGTTTTAACTTAAGCGTAACTTTTCAAACCCGATCGCGCTTAAGCATGGAACTTCACGCTCAAGCGTGAAGAATCAGTTTTTGTACTGTTCATGAAAGTTGTAGATAATTTTGTCGCCGTTATTTTGATACCCAATTTGCGTCAATCGGAGTTCGGTAGCCTGAGTTATCCCCAAAATACTAATGGGTGTTCAGGCTGAAAATTTTAGCAGGGCTGATTTCATAAATTAACAAATTAAGCAATCTTTGGGGTATAATTGGCCCTCAACTTCTGCATAACAATTGTAGATATTTGAGTTACCAATCTTTACAAACCATGTTCACCTTGATTGGAGTTGTGTAACTCCGATTTGACTTAAATTCTCTTTTAATCCACTCTCTTTGAAATACAAACATACAACATCAATTTATTTAAATTCTTCCGCTGATTTTAAATGAGAATATCTCTTATATTATTTTCAAACTCACCTTCTCATATCTTCACATATGGGATAGGTTTTATAGATCCGGGGTGGCGATTTAATGCTTCACCACTTAATTTACTTTATTGATTAATATCTTTAAAATCGCGAAAAATTTACCCCTAATTTCGGGGTGTCACAGCAGTGGTATTAAAGCATTATTCGCTCTGTAATATTGTGATTATTTGTTGTTATTACTGGAATATGATAGGCAATTGATGAATGAATGCCATTGTTGTTTGACTATATATGAATTGATTATGGATTAAATGTGATTATTATAAGTCCGGCCAAGCTTTCTTCACACCATTCTCCCTCAATGATGAATACTATAGAGAAGTTTATGAATGAGTTTACTGATATTAGTGAAATCTCATGTTATGATTATAGATATTGAGATGGCCCGTCGTTGTCAAGATAATGATGACGCTATAGCTAGAGCTCTGAATCATTTTACGGATCTCCTTGAGTCACAAAACCGTGATAGACAAGAAGCAGAAAGGCAACCTACTCCTATTGTTCAAGGTACTCAAGGCCTTGACATGTTTTGGAAGCGGAAACCTTCTGAGTTTCATGGCGGATTTAGACATGAGCAAGCCTATGTCTGGATCCGAGATGTTGAGCGAATCTTTGATAGTTTCGAATGCAATGAACACCAGAAAGTAGAGTATGCTGTTTTCATGCTGAGAGATGAAGCAGAGACTTGGTGGAGACTTACCAAGAGTAGAATGATTGCTGCCACTATTCCTTTAACTTAGGAAAATTTCAAGCTTGAACTCATGAGAAAGTATGGTGCCCGAAAGCTATAAGGGTAAGAAGGAGCTGGAGTTCATGGAACTCAAGCAAGGTACAATGACAGTGGAAGAATATGATTCCAAATTCGAGGAACTTTGTGAATTCTACCCTCCTTATCAACAAGAAGGAACCGAAGCCTCTAAGTGCGTAAAGTTTGAGAATGGCTTACGCCCTGATATTCAGAGGGCCATATGTCACTAAGAAATCCGAAGCTTCACGGTACTTGTGAATAAGTGCCGCATCTATGAAGAACATGCTCCCCCACTTCAATCTAAATTTGACTCTAAGTTGAAGGGTCAGTCATCCAGTTTTAAAAGGCAAGGAAATTTTAGGAGGGGACATTTTTTGAGGGGTGCTCATTCTAATGTCCAAGCTAGAGGTGGTGGACATGGTCACACTTTTGGCCAGGGCAATGTAAATGCTAATGGGCCGAGATGCTATAGGTGTGGTGGTCCACACTATGTTCGTGAATGTGTACACCGTGAAGATGTGGTATGTTTTAACTGTGATCAAGTGGGACATATCCGTCCTGCTTGTCCTATGCTTGCAAGACCGGCTCCGGTACGAGCTAATACTCCCAATCGTGCTAATGCACCTGGTCATGTGAACCGCGGAGGCCACAATGGTGGTCGGGGCCGTGGTAATGGAAACAATGGTGGCCGAAATGGTGTCCGAGGTGGTTATAATGGTGGAAGGCATGGCAATGGTCGAGGAAATGGCAATGGTGCTCGTGATGGAAACAGGAATGGTGGAAATCTCCAACCAAATGCCGGAAGAGTATTTGCTGTGACCGGTGAGGAAGCAGCATAAGCAGATAACTTAGTTGAAGGTAAGTATGAAATACTTGGACATTCTATTCATGTTATTTATGATTCGGGTACAACTCACTCTTTTATATTCGAGGATTGTGTCCGGCGATTGAGATTGCCGGTGTGTTTAATGAAAAATACCCTTGTGGTTACCACCCCAACCGGTGTAACAATGTTGATATGCTCCTAGATGGGAGAAGATTTGTTATATCTTTCATATGTCTGCCGATGAAGGGATTAGAGATCATACTTGGTATGGATTGGCTCTCCACTAACAAGGTTTTGGTCGACTGTCAACAACGGACCGTTATTTTCCCTTCTTCTGATATGAGACAATTCGATGTGCAAGGTATAGCTCAACTTTACATGTTACTATCTCTTGCCGATGGGACAAGTGGTCCCGATCCTATTAACATCCCTGTAGTGTCTGAATTCCTGGATGTGTTTCCCGAAGAGATACCCGGCTTACCACCTCTACGGGAGGTTGAATTTACTATTGATCTTGTACCTGGTGCGGAACCAGTGTCTATCTCTCCTTATAGGATGTATCCTATGGAGTTGGCTGAACTTAAGAAGCAAGTTGAGGAGCTACTTGAGAAGGAGTTTGTTCGACCCAGTGTGTCACCCTGGGGAGCTCCTATTTTATTGGTCAAGAAGAAGGATGGAACCATGCGGTTGTGTGTAGACTACCGCCAATTGAATAAGCTAACAATAAAGAATAGATATCCTTTACCTCGTATTAATGACCCGTTAGATCAATTGAGAGGTGTAGTGGTGTTTTCGAAGATTGATTTGCGGTCCGATTATCATCAAATTCGGGTGAGAACTGAAGACATTCCGAAGACTGCGTTTAGGACGTGATATGGCCATTATGAGTATGTTGTGATGCCATTTGGAGTGACTAATGCTCCAGCGGTGTTCATGAGCTACATGAACTGTATCTTTCATAAATACCTGGATCGTTTTGTTGTGGTATTCATTGATGACATCTTAGTGTATTCCAAGAGCCGTGAGGAACACGAAGAGCACTTGAAAGTGGTGTTGAATATTCTTAGAGAGAACTAGCTGTATGCTAAACTCTCTAAATGTGAATTCTGGTTGACGAGCGTCCAGTTTCTTGGACATGTGATATCCGAAGATGGTGTTTCAGTGGATCCTTCTAAGGTTGAAGCCGTTATGGCATGGCCTAGACCTGCGTCGGTTACGGAAATCTGGAGTTTCCTTAGACTTGCCAGATATTATCGGAGGTTTATCGAAAGTTTTTCTCGTCTTTCTAGACCTTTGACGAACTTGACAAGGAAGAACCAACCTTTTTTATGGACAATTGATGCTTTGAAGAGTTAAAGATGAGGTTGACTTCTGCGCCTATCTTGGCATTGCCTAATTTACAAGAAGATTTTGTGGTGTATTGCGATGCTTCCCAGCATGGACTGGGATGTGTGCTAATGCAGAGGGAACGTGTTATAGCTTATGCTTCACGCCAGTTACGACCCCATGAAGTTAACTACCCAACTCATGACTTGGAGTTGGTGGCGGTTGTGTTTGCTTTAAAGATTTGGTATCTATATGGTTCAAGGTTTGTGATTTTTAGTGACCACAAAAGCTTAAAATACCTCTTCGATCAAAAAGAATTGAATATGCATCAAAGGAGATGGATGGAATTCCTGAAGGACTATGATTTTGAATTAAAGTATCATCCGGGAAAAGCTAATGTTGTTGCCGATGCTCTTAGTCGAAAATCCTTGCATATGTCGGCCATGATGGTCAAAGAGTTCGAATTGATTGAGGAATTTTGGAACTTGAATGTTGGGACCGAGGTTCAATCTTCCAAGAAGCTATGCTTTGCTACCTTGAAGATATGTAATGAGTTTTTGGAGCTTGTAAAGGAGAAACAAGGGAATGATGATTATTTACAAGAGATGAGAAGATCTTAAGATAATGGGAAGAATTTATTTCTTGTGGAAGGTGTTGATGGCTTATGGCGAGTAAAAGGTCATGTGTATGTACCTTCATTCAGAGATTTGATACGCACGGTGCTTGAGGAAGCACATAAAAGCATTTTTAGTATTCACCCTGGTGCAACCAAGATGTACCAAGACGTAAAGAAGAATTTTTGGTGGCCCGGAATGAAACATGACGTTGCAAGTTTCGTAGCTTCATGCCTTACTTGTCAAAAAGCGAAGATAGAACATCAGAGATCTTCGGGTACTTTGAAACCACTTGATATTCCCGTTTGGAAGTGGGATGAAATTGCCATGGATTTTGTGTCCGGATTGCCAAGGACGAAGTCCAAATGTGATGGAATCTGGGTGATTGTGGATCGTTTGACGAAGAGTGCGCATTTTTTGCCGATCAGTATGGAGAGTTCCTTGCAGGATTTGGCACAGCTATACATTCAGGAGATTGTGAGATTACATGGTGTGCCATCAAGCATTGTTTCTGATCGTGACCCCCGATTCACTTCCCGATTCTGGGGAAGCTTACATGAAGCAATGGGTTCAAAACTGAAACTAAGTTCAGCATACCATCCTCAGACTGATGGACAGTCTGAGAGGACTATTCAGAGTCTTGAGGACTTACTGCGTGCTTGTGTTTTGGAGCACGGCGGTTCGTAGGAGAAATATTTGCCTCTAATCGAATTCACATACAACAACAGTTTCCATTCTAGTATTGGTATGGCACCATACGAGGCATTATATGGAAGGAGGTGTCGAACCCCTTTATGTTGGCTAGAAGTTGGTGAGAACTTGGCTTTAGGGCCTGAGATTGTTGAGGAAACCACTGAACAGATCAAGATGATCCGAGAAAAGATGAAAATCGCTCAGGACCGACAGAAGAGCTATTATGACAAAAGGAGGAAGCCACTTGAATTTCAAGTTGGCGATCATGTGTTCTTACGAGTCTCGCGTGATAAGGGCATTGGTAGAGCTTTGAAGAGCAGAAAGTTAAGCCCTAAATTTATCAGACCCTTTGAGATCTTTGAGCGGATTGGAGATGTTGCTTATCGGATTGCGCTCCCTCCATACCTTGCAAACCTACATAACGTGTTTCATGTATCCCAGTTGAGAAAGTATGTTCATGATCCACTACATGTGATCTCGGTGGACGATGTCGAGGTGCGAGATGATTTGTCTATTTCTCCTGTTTCTGTTTGCATTGTCGAGCATTCCGTGAAGAGACTACAGAACAAGTTGGTACCTTTGGTGAAGGTCGCTTGGAAACATGGAAATGTGGAGACGTTCACATGGGAACGAGAGGACGACATCAGAGAATGATATCCCGACGTATTCGAATCAGGTATGTTAAATTTTGAGGACGAAATTTTCTTTTTGGTGGGGTGGATTGTAACACCCTAAATTTTAGAATATAGGATTAATTGAGGAGAATAAATATCGAATAATTATTTGTGGATTATTTGATGTCCCAAAATATTAGAAATAATTGAATTAATATTTTTGGGAACTGTTGATAATTTATTGAGACCAAATAAGCTGAAAACTAACCCGATTAAAATATGGGTGTCAGATCAAGTATCTCCGATTGGGATGATATTGGTCAGGGCTGTTGGGAATATTATTAGGAGTCTGAATATATATTTGGAATAATTTTTGGATAAAGTATTGAGCCCAAACAGAGAACCTGCTTGTGGAAAAACGATGAAATTTTAATGAGGGAATTAAAGATAAAGCAAAAATCCAATTTTCTCCCTCTTATTCTCGTGACTTTCTAAGACCATTTGGCAGAGATACATTTCTTCTTCTTCTATTTTCTCCTCTTTTCTTCTCCTGGAGCCAATTTCGTTTGGGTGTGGATCCATTCCGAACGACGAGGCGGGTACGTCGAATCAATCAAAATTCCGAACGACGAGGTGTGTTGCATACATGGAATGACATGCATATCATGATGATGTTGATAAGTGGTTGCGATCACTTGATGTTGGAAATATAAAAGGGCTTGCGAGTTCCTGTGATTAATGGACCGGTGGTTGCGATCACCAGGTGTTTGAAAAGAAAGGCCCTGCGGGACCATTGAGATTGAATGCCCATGGTTGCGATCATGAGGCGGGAGTACCCCTTGCGAGGCGGGAAACCTTTATGAAATGTTAAATGTGGTTGCGATCACGAGAAAGCACCTTGCGAGGCTGCTAGAGGGAGTACCCCTTGCGAGGCGGGAAACCATTGAGAATGACTATATGATTATGGTGGTTGCGATCACCCGAGGAAATGAAATCGGATCCGTGCATATGCATATTAAACACTAGCATGTGCATTAGCCATTGAAGCATGACATAGAGTGATATCCTATTGAGGTGATTATATGAGGAGTAGATGAAACTCCCTTTTATTTACTAATTGTGATTGTGATATTGGTTGGTGTGAATTTGAGAATCCTGAAGGATATTTTATGTTTCAATGAACTTGAAAAGGAATTGAATTCGTGTTGATTGAACTCCTCTTGAAGAGGAAATGTTAGTATTGCATTCATGCATATATTGTAAAAATTATTGGATTTTCATCATTGAGAAAATATACTCACTCTCCCTGTGGTATATTTTTTTAGCTCCTGTGTTGTAGGACTTGCCTTGGAGCTGTTTTGAGGAGGAGAAGTGTGTAGGAAGTGCCTTGGCCGGCAGTCCAATATTGTGTATAATATATATTACAGTTATATGCTTATTTTGCATTTGGATTGTTGGATTACGATATTGAAGATTTGATCTGGAAAATGTCTAAAGTTTGTGTAAGGTTTTGGTAGTATTGGATGACAGATTATGATATGGGTTTATCATCCAATTTTATGAATGAATAATGTATCTTGAAAAATTTGACTCTTATGCAGTATAAATGATTGGTGTTTAATTGTTGTGCAATGGATAGATTGGAATGAAAATTAGGATGTATAGTTAATTGATTCAATTATGAATGTATAATATTGCCCAGATATATTACTAGCTTGAATTATTTTGTGAAGAATTGATTAGGGTATATCAGGGTGCATAAGTTTCTAAGTTTTCTGCATAATTTGTCAAATACGCTCAAGCGAGAAGATTCCTCGCTCAAGCGTGGATGCTCTGCATCTAAAATTTGCTCACTGTCCATCCTTCGCTCAAGCGAGAATTTATTTCGCTTAAGCGCTTGTTTAAGGAAACCATTTTGTGATAATCTCGCTCAAGCGGAGAAAGGCTCGCTCAAACGAGAAGCATTAGGTGACCTACTGGAGTGTTTTTGCTTAAGCGAGAAACTCTCGCTTAAGCGAAATGAAGAGAAAATTGAGAGTACAGGGGTATCACGCTCAAGCGTGACCAAGCGTGAAGAAACCCACGCTCAAGCGAGCATTCTACGCTCAAGCGCGCACGAGTCCTGATTCTCCTTTCTTCTCACGCTCAAGCGTGAGTCATGTGTAAAAGGGGCGCGCTCAAGCGTGATCATGTGGGGAGAGGCTGATTCTTTCTCACGCTCAAGCATGATAACATGCTCACGCTCAAGCGAAAGGCGGCCATGCTTAAGCGTGAAGACCCCTGATGCTAAATTTTCCTTCTTTCAATTTTCTTCGTTTTCACTTAAGCGTAACTTTTCAAACCCAATCGCAATTAAGCGTGGAAATTCATGCCCAAGCGTGAAGAATCAGTTTTTGTACTGTTCATAAAAGTTGTAGATAATTTCGTCGCCGTCATTTTGATACCCAATTTGTGTCAATCAGAGTTTGGTAGCCTGAGTTATGCCCAAAATACTAAAGGGTGTTCAGGCTGAAAATTTCAGCAGGGCTGATTTTATAAATTAACAAATTAAGCAATCTTTGGGGTATAATTGGCCCTCAACTTCTTCATAACAATTGTAGATATTTGAGTTACCAATCTTTACAAACCATGTTCACCTTGATCGGAGTTGTGTAACTCCAATTTGACTTAAATTCTCTTTTAATCCACTCTCTTTGAAATACAAACACACAACATCAATTTATTTAAATTCTTCCGCTGATTTTAAATGAGAATATCTCTTATATTATTTTCAAACTCACCTTCTCATATCTTCACATATGGGATAGGTTTTATAGATCCGGGGTGGCGATTTAATGCTTCACCACTTAATTTACCTTATTGATTAATATCTTTAAAATCGCAAAAAATTTACCCCCAATTTCAGGCTGTCACAAGGATTATTGAAGAAGTCGCTCAAGTGAAGTGGTTTCGCCTGAGCGAATGGGCTTCGCTCAAGCGTGCCTAGTAAAACCCATCAGCGAAAAACAACCAGTGAAGTCTAATGATGACGTTGCTTGAGCGAGATATATTCGCTCAAGCGAAATTCGTCCAAAACCAAGATGTAAAGAATTCGCTCCAGTGGATGGGCCATGGCTTAAGCGAATGTTGAATAAGGGATCATCAACTTAAGTCTCGCTCAAGTGAAAGTTCTTGCTTGAGCGAGTTAATCATGCAGGTGAAGTAGGACATAAAACTCCTTCAAGCTGAAGAATTCTGCTCGCTTGAGCGAGATTTAAACTCACTTGAGAGAGTGAAGCATTATAAAAGGAAAACAATTATTTGTAGTTAGAGAAGTTAGAGGGAGCTGGAAAGGCGGCCACAAAATCTCAACAGAGTGCTATTAGCTTAGGTTTTTCTTCTTCTTCACATTTTGTTGTATGAACATGGCTACCATGAGTAGGTAATTCTCTCATTGGGATTGGAGGTAACCAATCAATCCGGATGAACATGTGTTTGGTATTCATGTAATCGATGAATTTGTTTTATGATTCTTGGTGTTTCATTTCATGCCCATTGCTTGAATATGCTTGATCAACATTTTCTTGATTTAAGTTTACGTTTGTTGTTGGAAAATAACTTGCAAAAACGGATCTAAATGAAATGCTCATTGTGAGTAGATAACCAGGGATGGTATTTAACACAGTGAATATCTAAATAATCGTACTTAATGCTGGAATGGATTTGAAATGATCAAGGGATTGACGTTATCAAATCTATTCTTATGAATTTTGTAGTCGAGGTATTGATACGAATGACTTGGATTGTGACGTAAAGAATCATATTACAAAAGTCGTTTATATGAATATTGACTGTGTATCGGAAGGTGAGAAAGGTGAATCCAAATCCCAGTTTCTAAACTCTGATATTTCAGCTATATTATGTGTATTACTTTCATACATTTCTTAGATTGTTTCTTTAGTTCACCATCATGAAAACAATAACCCTTATCTGGCGTAATAGTTTAGAATCGATTTATCACAATCCGTAATGGGAACGACATTTGTTTTTTAAAACATATACTACATCAACAGTGGTCCACTTGCCACAAGTCAAATTAAAACTGACCATCTAAGTATTTTGTGCATCATTCCATGAAAAATAAGCAGCAAGTTTTTGACGCCGTCCGCCGGGGATCAAACTTAAATCAATTTTAACTATTTTGGTTTGTGAATATAGTAGTTGTGAATAACTCTATCTTTATATATTTTTCTTCGTTAACCTCTTTGTTGTTAGTTTTGCTTATGATATTAAGAAGTCAGGGATCTAAAGATCAGGTTGAACTAGACCTTGAAATAGAGAAGACTTTAAAGAAAATTAAAGAAAAAGGAAAGGAACAACACAAAGAGGAAGGACAATCTTCTGGACAATCTTCTTCTCCAACTTCAATACCAATATCAACTCCAAAATCTGAAAAAGAAAATATGGAAAGACAACATCAACCACTACCAAGGCGTACTTTGGGAGACTATACAAATCAACAAGGACCATGATACTTCTCAAGTATTGTGATGCCACAAACAAGAGCTTTGGAGATGAAACCAGCTTTTCTGAGTTTGATTAATGCACATCAATTCACTGGAATGTCGAATGAAGATCCATATACTTATTTGGCAACATTCTATTAATTAGTTAGTACTATGGGTTTTGGACAGGAGGATATGGAATCTGCATACCTTCGCTTATTCCCATTTTCATTGGCTGGTAAAGCTAAGGAGTGGTTGCAATCACATCCAAATCAGAGCTTAGCTAGTTGGTCTAATGTAGAAGAAAATTTTTTGGCTCATTTCTTTCCTCCATCAAGGTTCATAAAAGCTAAATCTGATATTTTAGCATTCTGTCAAGGACCTGAGGAACCATTTTGTGAAGCATGGGACCATTTCAAATTACTACTTCGTAAATGTCCTAATCATGGTTTTGAAGACATTGCACAACTGAACATCTTTTATAATGGACTTCGACCTGATACAAAGATGATTTTAGATGCTGCAGCTAGTGGCACAATGATGACAGTTGATACTGATCAAGCTACAAGAATCATAGAGGCTTTATCCTCAATGGATTATCAAGCCCAACATGATCGTCAACAAGTCCAGAGAAAAGGAGTTCTAGATTTTAGCACCTCGGATGCTATCTTGGCTCAAAACAAAATTTTGACTCAACAAATTGAAGTTCTAACTCAACAATGGCCAAACTCCTACAACAATTGCATTCAGTGCATTCTTTATAACCAATACAGCAACAAACTGCAAGATGTGATTTTTATGGAGGCGATCACCCGAATGGTTATTGTAGAGCACAAGAAGAGGCAGTCTACTACATGAATAATCAAGGTAAACTAAACAATTTCAATTCTAATTATCCTAACCAACAATTTCAGGGATGGAGGAGTAATCAACATCAAGGACAGGGATGGAAACAAGAAACAAGTTCTTCAAATAGACCATACCAAAGTAATTATCCTTCCTTGATGGAGAAGACTTCAAGATTAGAGGACACCTTGGAGAAGTTCATGCAGGCTTCTTTAACAAACCAGAAAAATATTGAGGCGTTGATAAAGAATTTGGAAACTCAAGTGGGACAACTGGCCCGACAGATTGCTAAAAATCAATGACCTCAGTATGGAGCAAATACTGAACCAAATCTAAAGGAGCATTACAAAGCTGTCACAACAAGGAGTGGTAGACAAATTGGAGTTGAGTTAGGATCAAAAGAAAAAGAAGAAGAAGAGATTTTGAAAGAAAGAAAAGAAAAAGAAAGAGAGTGTCAAAAAGAAAAAGAAAAAGATATGGAAGAAAGTGAAAAAGAAATAAAAGAAAATGTAAATAAAGAAAATGAAAAAGAGAAAAACAAAAAGAGTGAGTTTGAAAAGGGCAAAGGCAAGGTTGATGAAGAATTGCCTCAATTAAAAAACAAGCCTTACCCAAAGAATCCTTCGAAGCGTGATAATGAGAGACAATTTGCAAGGTTCATGAACATCTTTAAAAGACTTCAAATTAATGTCCCATTCATGGAAGCCATGGAACAAATGCCAACCTATGCAAAGTTTATGAAGGATTTGTTAACTAAGAAAAGAAGGTTTTCAGAAGAGACAGTTGAATTGGAAGCTGGATACAGTGCCATTATCCAAAAGGCATTACCGCCTAAGACCAAAGATTCAGGGAGTTTCACAATTCCTATTACTATTGGTCATATGCTGGTGGGAAAAGCATTTCTAGATTTGGGAGCAAGTATAAACTTAATGCCACTCTCAATGCTTAAAAGGATCGGAGATCTTGAAATAAGGCCAACAAAAATTACATTACAATTGGCTGACAGATCAATGAAGTTTCCTTATGGTGTGGCAGAAGATGTTTTGGTAAGAGTAGAGAAATTTGTGTTCCCAGTGGATTTTGTGATAATGGACACGGAAGAAGACACTGAAGTACCACTGATTTTAGGAAGACCATTTATGAAAACTGGCAAAGTAATCATAGACATGGACGATGGAAAATTAAAGGTACGAGTTCAGGATGAAAAAGTAAATTTTAATGTTTTTGAAGCAATGAAATATCCAGCAGATAAATAATGTTGTTTTAAAATTGATGTGGAAGAGGAAGTGATTGAAAGACAGTTTAACAAAGTACAAAATTTAAGTCCTCTTGAAAAGGCTTCAGTTGGTGCTGTAGAAAGTCTTAATGATTCCGAAGATGAAGAAGTGAGGGAGATTTTGCAAAGATTAGATGCAGGCAAAGCAAGTACTAGCAAAGAAGAAACAATGGAGACTCTTTTGAAAAAATAAGTTCCTGAAGTTCAAAAGTTAGGGCTGAAAGAGTTGCCTTCACATTTGAAATATATCTTTTTAGATGTTGAAGGAGAAAAACCAGTAATCATTAGTAATAACTTGTCGAACGAGGAAGAGGAAAAATTGACTGAGATCCTGAAGAAGAATGAAGAGGCAATTGGATGGAAGTTGAGCGATTTAAAAGGAATTAGCCCTTCATACTGTATGCACCACATTTTTATGGAGTAAGAGTACAAACCTATAGCATAACCACAAAGAAGATTAAATCCAACAATGAAAGAAGTTGTTAAAAAGAAAGTCATCAAATTGTTGGAAGCTAGAATGATTTATCTTATCTCTGATAGTGCTTGGGTGAGCCCTGTACAGGTTATACCAAAAAAAGGTGGTATGACGGTGGTAAAGAATGAAAATAATGAGTTGATTCCCACCCGAACAGTAACCAGGTGGAAGATGTGTATAGATTACAGGAAGCTCAATTAAGCCACAAGAAAGGATCATTTTCCATTGCCCTTCATGGACCAGATGTTGGAAAGATTGGCTGGACAAACATATTATTGTTTTCTAGATGGTTATTCAGGATATAATCAGATAGCTGTAGCACTAGAAGACCAAGAAAAAACAGCATTCACTTGTCCCTACGGTGTTTTTACTTATAGAAAAATGCCTTTCAGACTCTGTAATGCCCTAGCCATTTTTCAAAGGTGCATGCTCTCTATCTTTGCTGATCTTGTAGAGAAATGTATAGAAATTTTTATGGATGATTTTTCAGTCTTTGGTAAATCATTAGAATTATGTTTGGAAAATCTTGACACTGTGCTTAAAAGATGTGTAGAGACTAATGCTGCGTTTAGTTCATAAGTTTTCTTAGAAAAACAAAAAATTATTCTTAGAAAAATTGAAAAAATAGAAAAACTGTTTATTTACAAATTATTTAAAATTTTTTATAGAAATATAGAAAACTGATTTTCTATTTTTTAAGAAAATCAAAAAACTATTTTAAATGATTTTCTAGGAAAATTGAAAAATTGGAATACGCGCTATTCTAAATCTCTTTACCGCGCAAGCGCGTCTTCTTCCAAGCATTAAAAGCATCCTGCTTCCTTCCTCTGTTTGAGGTTTCTTTTCTTCACCACAATCTGCATTCTTCATCTTCTTCCATGAGCCTTCGTCGTTACCGCTGGTGAATCTTCTCTTCATACCCCAGCTTCCAATTTCTCTTGCTTCAGCAAAGGTCAACTTTGAGGTATTTCTTTCTTTAACATTTGATTATGAATGATGAATTCTTTCTTATCAATTACACTCATGGATGATGAATTCTTTCTTATCAATTACACTCATGGATGATGAATTCTTTCTTATCAATTACACTCATGGACTTGTTGGGAAAAAATTAGGGGAGGGAAGGAAAAAACGATAGAAGATTTTAGAATTGGAAGCTTGTTGCTTGGGTCAGGATGATTACATGAATCCAATATTAGAAAAATCTCTGGCCCATCTGATAGATAGACTGTGCAATTTTGAATTACTCTACCTATTTGTTATATTCTTTCTTATGATTGCTTCTCTTTCATGCTTATGGAAACTATAACATGGGTTTTGTTATGTAGTCAAGACTTTTAGTTTGGCCCTGTGAGTGTTGCCTTGATGCTGACAATTCAACACAAAACTGGTAATTTTACTTTTGTTCTTCCACTGATCTGTTAAGAAAATACAATCAGTTTCAAACTCCACATTTTGTAAACACTCCTTTGCTAATATAATAGCCACTGATACATCCTACCAATAATCTGAAAATAGAGATGGTGCAGCTAGTATCTCACCACAATTATTCTGTGCTACCATCCCAAAACCCATGCCTGATCCAACTCTAACTGGTGCATCTATATTTCAGCCATTCCATAAAATTAACTAGTGCATCTATATTTCGGCCATTCTAGATTTTACATCATAAACCCATGAAGAAACTCCATCCTAAACCATTCATAGTGTCTCTGATTAAAGCGTGATGTGTAGGCTCCTAAGAACACCAGAAATTTTTCTGTTATTCCCTCCTTCAAGTTTAATTTAATTTGGATTAATGGAATGGATAATAAGAGATTCTCAAAGCTATATAGCATACAAGGTAGTGTTAGAGGTCCTGTCAAGACCATTTCAAAGGTTCAAAGCTTTTCAAAAGAGATACCTACTTGATAAGCAAGTGTGGTATGAGTAAGATCCAAGGGGTATGTACATATAACTGAACTTCCTCCTGCTGTGGAGCCAGCTAAAAGATCAATAAAAGGACCTATTCCTAACACTAGTTACATTTCCTCTGAAACAACCACATAAGCATAGATTAACAATACATACTTTTTCCCTTGAAAAGCCATATTATGTAATTTGATTCTTACTTGTATAATCCTTGAAAACCTTCACGCTTTATTAGCTTATTCAAAGATTAGTACACCCCAATAGACTGAAATCCTTTTGTCCTTGTCTGTAGATAAAATCAATAAGTAAAGGCTAAAGAGGAACATACACGCCCATTAAAGAACATTCTTAAGGAGCAGAGAAACAATATCCTAAATCTGAAGTGACAGCAACTATACCCTTAAACCAGAGTTTAAAAGAAACCTCCTTGAAACAGCTAGAGACAATAAACTATGAAAATCACTAGATGAGAATAGAAACCAAGAACTTCAAGAAAGGCACAAGTCAAGAAGAATAATTTAATTAACAACCAAGGCAAGCCCAGGGCATAACAGAATCCTCACGTTATACACTTAAATTCTCCCCTCTTCCCCTATGATCCTAGGATATTCTAAGTTCAAGATACCTACCATAGCATAGTTCAAATCAAACCCATCAAGGAATTATATATTACATTTATCTAGTATATCATAGATATTTTTGGCATCACACTAAAAAATAAAAATGTTTAAATCAATTCACCAAAGACTGATAACATGATCTATTAACATAAGCCTTAGATCATGTTCCCCTAAACGGACAAACAATTAGAAATAAAGAAAGAAAGAGAGGAATGAAAAGGGTAGGGGACCTGCCACAGTATCTTGACACGTTTAAGAGGCACAACAGAAGTCTTGGAAAGTGCACTGGCAAAGCCTCCAGCAACCAACTCCTTAACATAGACAGGAACGCCATCAAAACATGGTTCATAAAGGAGTGACGCTCGACTTGGATGGCATAATAAAGTGCAACCAAATAAAATCACACAAAAGAAACATGAAATTTGAAATAATTACCACTTTAGTTATGTTAGGATTTATACCCATTATTGCTAGAAGAAAAGTGCATGTAAGGTGTAGCTCAATTTTGAGATTTTATGAATTTCTAAAGGATTAAGCTTATCAATTTTGAGATTTTATGAATTCTAAATCATGTGGTTAATTACTTTTGGTGTTTTATAATTAAGGTTTTTATCTAAGAGATTAGAATTAATGTTTTACTTTTGGGTTGTTAAATAGATGGGTGGGCATGCTCAACATGGGGAGGCTATGGAGTGGAGTGAAGAATCTGAAAAGTATTTCTTAGAGATCTTAGCAGATAGGTTCAATAGAGATCCCAATGGTCATCTAACTTTTAAAACAACTGATTGGGAAGAAATGGATGAAATTATATTTATAAAATTTGCAAAAAGATATGGTGTTGATAAGTTGAAGGAAAAATACCACCGAATGCGAGGTGTGCATTCAAAATTCAGTGAGCTAATAAGTAAAACTGGTGTTACATGGGACTCTAATACCAACATTGTATCCGCTAAAAACAGAGTTTGGGATGAGTTTTTTAAGGTATGAATTATGCTCTAAATTGTTAATTTTTTTACCCTTTGATTACATAATTAATTAATTAATTAATTTAATATATTACAGCGAGATAAAATCTACAAATCTTTCAAGAAAAAAGGTTGCAAGCTATACCTATTATTGAATATTGTCTTCAGTAGTTCCTCTACAAATGGTGCTTTTCATAATGCTTCAACTACAACACCTCAAACTTCAGAAGAAGAACACAAAATTGAGGAAGAATATCTAGGTGTATATGAGGGTGGAACTGATATAAGTGAGGGTTGTGTAGGTACTGATGGTAGTAGAGGTGAGGGTAGTAGCAGAAGAAAACGTAATTATAATGTTGATTTGGAGTCTTTAGATTGTAGTAGAAGGGTTAAAAAAAATTCTAAAAGGGATAAGATTGATGCACTAAGATTGATGCACTAACTGATGCATGGTCCCAATCTATAGTTGCTAGAAAGGAAAGAGATATGGCCAAGGCCGAGCGTTACAAATCACAACCCAATGAAGCTATTGAAGTATTTTCTATTACAAATTGCATGGCTATATTAGATGAGTTACTAGATGTTGGCACTGCTTCTTATAACAAGGCCATTGGGTATTTTGTTGACCCAAATTGGAGGAAGATTTTCCTACTTATGTCTAAAGATAGGAGAAAGGGTTGGGTGGATGGTTTGGTTTGATGTTTTTATGTTATATTAATTTTTAGGACTTATTTTTAATATTTTTAGGATTTTCTTCTTGACTTATGAATGTTGGCACGCGAGTTGAATTATTTATAATAATTTTAAGGATTTCCTACTTATGAATATTTCATTAGTACATTGAAACATTGAGCATTGTTATGTATGTGATTATATTTACTTAATTTAGAATGTTAATTGTAATAGAAATTCGTTGTTTTGCAGAGTTGGATATGGATGTGCATGTTATGTCAGATTCATCAAATAATACTTACAGATCAGATGAAGAATCTGATATGGATATGGAAATGGATATGATGTTCTTTTTATTTTTGAAGAAACATACTCATACCTTTGTTGATAGAGTTCCTTGTAGGACGTCAATGCTTAGTGGAAAACAATATATAAGAGAAATATTGTGTGGAAACCCTTCACAATGCTATGAATCATTTCACATGAAGCCACATGTGTTTTTAAATTTATCCAAAGGCATTGTGTTAGGCCACATAATCTCAAATAAAGGCATTGAAGTGGATTGTGCCAAAGTGGAAGTTATTGAAAAATTACCTCCACCAATCAATGTCAAAGGTGTTAGGAGTTTCCTTGGGCATGCTGGCTTTTACGGAAGGTTTATAAAGGATTTTTCAAAAATTACAAAACCTTTGAGTAATTTGCTATAAAAGACATCCCCTTTCATTTTGATGAAGCTTGTTTATCATCTTTTCAACTGTTGAACCAAAAGTTGATCACTGCTCCTGTCATAGTTGCCCCTGATTGGTCACTTGATTTCGAATTAATGTGTGATGCAAGTGACTATGCCATAGGTGCAGTGCTCGGACAAAGAAAATCTAAATTGTTCCACCTTATATATTATGCTAGTAAAGTTTCAAATGAGGCACAAATTAATTATGCCATAACTGAAAAAGAATTACTAGCAGTAGTATATGGATTGGAAAAATTTAGATCTTATTTAATTGGTTCTCGAGTTGTTTGTTTTACAGATCATGCTGCAATTAAGTACCTATTAATCAAACAAGATTCCAAGCCTAGATTGATCAGATGGATCCTGCATTTGCAAGAATTTGATTTGACTATTCGTGATAAGAAAGGCAGTGAAAATCATATAGCTGATCATTTATCCAGACTGATCAACAATGAAGTCACTACATTACAGCCCGAGGTTCAAGAAGAATTTCCAGATGAAAAGCTGTTGTTAATTCAGAAGAGGCCATGGTTTGTAGACATGGCAAACTTCAAAGCTGCCGGAGTACTTCCAGAAGACTTTACCTGGCAACAAAGAAAAAAATTTCTGAAGGATGCACAACACAGTGTGTGGGATAATCCATACTTATTTAAGCTTGGATCTGATAATATATTGAGAAGATATGTATCCCAACAAGAGGCCAGAAGTATTCAATGGCATTGTCACAGTTCTACATATGGAGGCCATTTTAATGGAGAAAAGACAGCAGCTAAAGTCCTTCAATCAGGTTTTTTCTGGCCCTCTTTGTTTAAAGATGCTAACTTGTTTGTGCAAAATTGTGATATGTGTCAAAGAACAGGAAGTATAACAAGAAGAAATGAAATACCACTGACAGCTATTTTGGAAGTGGAAGTCTTCGACTGTTGGGCATAGATTTTGTTGGACCCTTACCAGCCTCACTTTCCAATGAATATATTCTAGTCATTGTTGACTATGTTTCAAAGTGGGTTGAGGCAACAACTTGTATAAGGGCAGATGCCAAAACTGTGATAAAATTTTTAAAGAAAAATATTTTTAGCAGATTTGGTACTCCCCGAGTATTGATAAATGATGGAGGGTTCCACTTTTGCAATGCACAACTTCAAAAGTGTTTAGAACATTATAGTGTGAGGCATAAAGTGACTTCTCCATGCCATCCACAGGCCAATGGACAAGTGGAAGTGTCTAACCGGGAAATCAAAAGAATTTTAGAAAAGACAGTTTCTCAGAGTAGGAAGGATTAGTCTCTGAAGCTAGATGATGCTCTATGGGCTTATAGAACAGCTTTTAAAGCTCCGACAGGATTTTCACCTTATCAGTTGGTCTATGGAAAAAGTTGTCATTTACCTATACAGCTGGAACACAAAGCGTATTGGGCAATGAAATTGCTCAATTTTGATCTGGAAGCATTAGCCAAGGAGAGAAAGATTCAACTTGAAAAACTGGGAGAATGGAGGCTGGAAGCATATGAGTCTTCAAATATCTACAAAGATAGAATGAAGGCTTATCATGATAAAAAGATTTTGAAAAAGAGCTTCTACCTAGGTCAGTTTGTGCTTTTATTTAATTCAAAGTTAAAACTTTTTCCAGGAAAACTACGATCGAAATGGTCGGGACCTTTCCTAGTCAAAGAGGTCAAGTCATATGGCGCAGTTGAGCTTAAAGATCCAGAATCTGAGAGAACTTGGACTGTTAATGGGCAGCGACTCAAACCCTACATGTGAGGAGGTGTGGAGAAGCTGGACATGCTTCTTTACTTACATAAAACTTAAAAAGTAAATCAGACATCGAGCTAACGACGTTAAATAAGCGCTAACTGGGAGGCAACCCAGTGTGTTTGATCTTTTGCAAGTTTTGTCCTTGTGTGGATTTTCTTGTTTGTGATATGTTTTCTTAATGTACATATTGAGTATGTGTTAAAATCCAAGAAACTGAAGAAATAGAATGATGGAATTTAATTAAGAGAAGGAATTCAACTAAGGGAATTCAAAATTTGAACATAAGTTATTTCACTCAAGCGACATCCAGTTCGCTCAAGCGAGAAGTACTTTCATACACCTTCGCTTGAAGTAATTGCTAGTTGCTTAAGCATAAAACCATCATTTAGGTACTGGAAGAAATTCGCTTAAGCGAATCTGAATCTGCCAAAGCGAATGGGACTTTCGCTTGAAGCTATTGAGCTTTGCTCTGGCCAATAACAAGAAAAAAGTCACTAGAGAAAATTCGCTCAAGTGAAGTCTACTTGCTCTAGCGAATGTTAAAGAAAAATTACAAAAAGTTTAAGTTTTCAAGCTACTACAAGATTCGCTCAAGCAAATTAAATGTCGCCCAAGCGAGTCACAACAATTTAGACACTGGAGTAAAATCGCTTAGGCGATAAAAAAAAGGCGCTCAAGCGAAATACTTCCAGAATGAAAATTCCAATTGCTCGCTTAGGCGCCGTTTACTCGCCCAAGCTAATTTCAGCCAGAATTGATATTATTAATATTTCGCCTAAGCGAAACCCAAATAGCTTGAGCGAATGAATTTTTGAAGCATCAGGTACCTTTCCCACTATATTTCGCTTCAACGAACTTCCCTCGCTTAAGCGAAATAAGCGACCTTTCCATTCTCGAATGTAAAATTTGCTACAGCGACTGAAGCTCGCTCAAGCGAATTTAGGTGGTTGAGGTTTTAAAAGGGTTTTAAACACAATCGGTAGTTACAAAACTTCTTCTCTCTTAAAAACCTCTCGCTCACAAATTCCTCTCCACTTCCATTTTCGGTTTGGAAGGTTGAACACCGTCTTCTCTTCTCTTTTCTGATTCTAGGTCTCAGATTTTTAACACCTTCAGGTAAGCATTAAAAGACTTCATCTTCTCCACTTTATTTTTCTCTCTAAATCTCTCATATGTCATGCTTTCACTTTCATATACTGGTACATATTTGAGACATGCATTTTGCCCTAAGGATTGGATTTTGTTATCTTAGTTTGGATGTATTATGCATGCTTTGTTTCATTGACTCCATGCCGTAAGTTGATGTATTAATTTAGATGGATTATGCATGCTCTATTTTTAGATAAAATTAATGCTGATACATGCAATTGCTAATTGGAAGTTGAATTGATAGGTAATATTACAAGCTGTGACTAGATATTCTATCCCAGAGATAAACTTATGAATGAAACATTATTTTCAGGGATTTTTTATGTCTTTTGTGATATGCTCTGTTCTTTCGAATATTCTAGTGTATAACATTGTGAATGATGCTCTGTTACTGTGATTGAATTTTGTTTTAGATTCTGAAATGTGTTTCGGTTCCTGAAAATTTAAAATGATATATGTATGTTTTCAGGACATAGCTCGCACCAAGAACGCACGAGAAATGCAAAGAGGCCAGGAAAGGGCCGCTGTACACAGGGATAGAGGAAAAAGGAAGCGCACATCTGAGTCTTCCCCTCCACCTCACAAGAAGTTCAAAAACAAGGAGACCGAGAAGAGATTCACCAATATTCAGCACTGGACTATCCTTCCGAAACGAAGGGTCGACTTACGAGAAGACGAATGCGATGAATTTATGAACATGATCAGAAGAAGGAAGTGGCTAAGAGTTGCAAATCCTCGAGTTAAATATGATCTAGACGTGGTAAAGGAGTTTTATGCCAATGCTTGGTGGACTGAGGGTGCGATGGACAGAAAAGCCTGGGTTCGAGGTCATTGGGTTTCTTATGACAGAGACACCATTAATGATCACCTCGGAAGAAGGTGAACTGTATACCTATGGCAGATTGAAGAAGGAATGTTATGTCTATTCTGTTCTCGAATTGGAATCTATCTTATGCCTTCCAGAACACTATTTTCAGAAAGGTGCCAACCAACATCCAACCAGATTGCTTAGGAAGGACATGACAATGCTGACGAGGGTTTGGATAGCATTTTTACTAGCCAATGTTATTCTAAATGCTCACGTTTCTGACCTTCCCTTGCCTAAGTGTGAACTTCTCTTATGCATCTTGGATCCAAGGATATCAGTAGACATAGCCCAAATCCTTTCTGATGAGATCTTCTGTTTTGCTCAGCAAAATCCAAAAACCACCATAGCTGATGCAAAACCCAAAGGAACTCTTTGTTTTCCTGCTTTCATCATAGGATTATGTGCAACCCAAGGTGTTAATGTTGAATCTACCACCCCTATCCAACCTTCCATTGATAAAAGATTTATCGATAAAAACTATCGGGTTAAAACAATACAACCAACAGGAGAGCCATCATCTGTACCACCCCCAGTATCATCACAACCTTTGACTACCTCATCTCCACCACGTCTTGAAGCTCCATCTTCCTCAGTCACACCTCTGCCTCCTACCACTAACCCTATCCTCCTCACTTATCTCACTCATATTCAGCAGCAGCAGGCAGCTCTTAATAGAGCTATCACCTATTTCTACCATGCCAGCTATTGGAGTCATCCTACAGGTCCATTCATGCATCCAGATGAGTTTATTACTAAAGTTGCTTGGCCTGGGGACTGTCCAGTCTTCCCGGAGGAGGAGAGGCCAGCAGTTACAGTTGAAGCTGAGCCGGTAGCAACAGCACCACCACCACCATCAGCACCATCATCTAAACCAGTAGAGATACCAATCCCAATATCTTCTTCAGTACCAGAGTCACAACCAGCTGTTATACAGACTCAGGAGCAGCATGATGCTGAGGATAGAGAGTTCGAGGAGCAGCTCGATCGAGTAGTCACCGACATCTTGATGTCGCGTGATTGATTAGCCTCTGTGGTTCACTTTAGTTTGTTCATTTTATTTATGTTTATGCTACTTTTACGTTCAATAATTGCTTTAGTACTTTTACTTTGTAGTATTTTAGTTTAGTTTATAGTTTGATTCACATGTTTAACTGAGTTTTGTTGCATACACTAGTTATTATGATTAGGCGCGATTTCTACTAATGTATGCAATGTTTTGAAAAAGTGAAGAAAGATGTGAATTAATCTTAGGTTGCATAAAAGGAAGGACAACCATTTTTAAAAATATGATAGTTCCTGATAAATGTTGAATGCAATCTTTCTAAATTTTGAGTTAGGAACTAGCTCACAATGTTTGAACCCTTTTCTGTGAAGATAAAGAAATCAAGACGATTAACCTAGTAAGTGAGTGTAACCTTAAACACTGAGAGTTTATTGATTCTTATGTAATCGTTCATTGCATGAATTTCTAGCAAGGATCATTACTTAGCCAAACATGGACAGGATAGAGGCAAAAATTTGTGTTGAATAGGCAAACTAGAGCCAAAAAGCCAACCCATGATAATAATCAATCCAATTTTTCATAACCCCATTGAGCTAAAAAGTTTTTCTATAACCTTATAACATGCTTGTATGTAAAGCCCAACCCTGATGCATGCTAAGGACAAGAAAAATTTTGTAAGAAGGCCATGTGAATAAGTTGGCTATGCCTATGAAGGAATGAAAAATTATAAAAGAAAAAAGAGAAAAAGGAAATAAAATCCTCCAAATAAAAACTAGAAATGTTCAAAGAACAAACAAAAATTAGGAGGAATAATAAAAATTCAATGGCTCAGGTGAAGAAAGGATGGGACTATAAAATTAAGGTAGCCAAGGCTAAGGTAGATGATGTATTTAATTGTCCTTAGTATGTCCTTTAAATTCCAAAGAAAAACCAGAAGTTCCTTGTTAGCCTGGCCAAATTACAACCTATCATGACCTCTTGATCCATGCTTGTATGAGTAGTTGTCTTATGCAATGAAATGAAATGCAATGATTGAATAACACTTGATCAGTGATTGAATGAGTAAACACTCACCTGAAAGGTATGGATAGAGAGGATTTCTTGTTTTTACGGGAAAGTGGTTACTTGCAATTGTAAAGTACATTTCAAACTTGGAATCTAGCTAGATGTGTAGAAGCATGATACAGGAACTATCAATTGTAAATATTAAGAAGTTATCCTTCATTTTATATGCAGTTGTGATTAATTAAGATCTTTGTTTCACTTTCCTATTCTGTACCATTTACTTGAGGGCAAGCAAAGTTCTAGGTCGGGGAGAGTTAATAGATGTCCAAATTACATAGATTTTATGATGTAAATTAATCAAAAGTTGGACATAGAGTGCAGTGCTTATCATTTTGTAAGCTAAATATAACATAATTTAGGATCCAAGTATTGTACATGTTTGATTGGTTAATAAGTATTATCAAATCCCAAATTTTGATATAATTTCAGGTAAAATGAAGAAGAAAGAAGAAGGGAAAAAGAAAAGAACGAGTTTCACCAAAAATGTTCAAGTTAAAAGCAATGATGATCAAGAGCGCTCAAGTGAAGGTCTATTTTGCTTGAGCGAATCAAGTCGCTATGGCCAATTGAAGTCTCGCTTGAGCGAGCAAGGCATTCCATGTGTTTGTATATTGAAACAGGTTTTAATGAATGACAAACGATTGAAGGATCAAGAAATTAAAAGGATGTTGTACAAGCAATTAAATCATGAAGATCAAGTTGAATCGGGTCAAGAAATCAAGAATTAAATGCATAAGAATTGATGAAGTCCAAAGAAATGATTGAAGGCATTCATAGAAGATTAAAATAAGAGAAATAATCATTCAAGTGCCAAAGAATCAAAGGAATCAAGAACCATGAGCCATGTGATAAAAAAACGTATCAAAATGCATCAAAAATTCAAGGAAACAGGTCCAAGAAAGCCAGGAATCGATTCAGGAGTAGTAGGAATCGATTCATGTTGAATTTTTCCAAAAGGAATCATTTCAAGAGCTCAAGGAATCGATTCAGGGGGCTAGGAACGATTGCCCCCTAAATCGATTCATGCAACAGAGAATCGATTCATGCTATGAAGGAATCGATTCCCCTTGCCAGGAATCGATTCACTCACTATTTTTGATGAAAAAATAGCCTGAAGGAATCGATTCATCATTGGAATCATGCGTTGAATCATGGAAAACACCAATACGCATTTTCAGAAACTCAAACTGCGCTGATTTCTCTGATTTCTCTCAAGACTCAAATTAAAACGGTGTTGTATTAATTGAGGCAGACAATCTCCTTCTCCAAGCTAGAAATCAAGCACGCGGGAAACATGGAGGCAGACAAAATTCAAATTAATTGGCTAAATTGAGGATCGGAGGTTGAAAGAAACCATGCTCCTTTGCCTATAAATAGAAAGGAAACTGAAGGCAGAAGACACAACACCAAGCAACAAAATTCCTTTACTTTCCTTCTTGTTCTCTTATTCTCTCTAAGTTTAAGCTCTCTGTCTCTTTTCTTTGCAAATAATTTTTGAGAGTTATATTGTGAGAAAAATATTTTTGAGTGCTAAATTTTATATATCCTTTTCTAAGAGAAAAAAAATATTTTTCAAGTGAATAACATTTGTATATCCACTCTATTGAGAGAGTCACACTTGTAAAATTACATTCACAAATTCTAAGAGATTTTGGGTTGGGTTTCAACCTTGTAATTGAGAGATTGTGAGATTGGGTGGGTTGCCCTTTTACTTGTGAGGATTAAGTTCTTGAGTGTGGCACACTAAGAAGCTGTAATTGCTCAAAGCTTGTATCTCAAATTCTTAATAGTTGAATCCTTCAAGTAGGTTGCTTGAAGGAGAGACGTACACTGGTGTGGTGGAACTCGTTATATCGGTTTGCAAATATCTCATCCTTAAACTCCTTTTTTATTGAGATTTAATTTGCTTGGATATTTAAGTACACCATTAAGTTGATATAAATTGCTTAACCAATTATTTAGATTAATTTGTTGAATTAATTGTGTTAAAATTATTACTTTCTAAGTGCTAAAATAACTTTGTAATTAATTTGACATTATTATTTGTTCTTTTGTGTATTATTCATATTTATTAAATTGATTACAAAAGAATTAATTTCAAAAAGCATTCCAACGAAAATTTTTAATACTCAATTCACCCCCCTCTTGAGTAATTGAGGCCACTTGGTTAACAAGTGGTATCAGAGCTTGACTCTTGGTAAATTAAGCTTAAAAACTTTAAGAGAACGAATGGCCTCAAATTCTTTAAACCTTTTTCCTGAGGGTGGTGCTACAAACCGACCTCCTGCTTTTAATGGGGAAGGTTATGTTTTTTGGAAAGAAAGAATGAAAATTTTTGTTCAATCAATTGATCTAAGAGTTTGGAATGCTATTGAAAATGGTCCTTTCATACCTATGCATACTGTTGATGGTAAACAAATAGAAAAACCCATGGATGATTGGACTAGTGATGTAGAAAAGAAAGTATAGTATAATTATAAAGCCAAGAATCTAATCACTCTAGCCTTAGGTCCCAATGAATTTTTTAGAGTAGTAACATGTAAATCTGCCAAAGATATATGGGATACCCTTCAAATAACTCATGAAGGAACTAGTGATGTTAAGGATTCTAAGATTAGTACATGAACTAGCCAATATGAAAGTTGTAGAATGAATTCTGGTGAGACGATCTTAGAACTACAAAAGAGATTTACTTTGATTATTAATCATCTTATTACTCTTGGTAAATCTTACACTAACAAGGAACTTATCCACAAATTTCTAAAAAGTCTTACTAGGGAATGGCAAGCTCTTGTTACGACCATCAAGCAATTTCCTAATATAAATAATATGTCCCTTGCCACATTGTTTGGTAAACTACAAGAACAAGAACAAGAGTTGAAAGATTTGAAACATGCGGAGGAAGAAGAAAAAGCCTCAAAGAAGAAAAGGATATCTCTCAAGGCCAGCTCAATAGATGAAAATAAATCTAAGAGTGATCTTGATGAGGACGAAGAGCTAAGACTATTCATGAAACGTTTTGGGAAACTCATGAGGAACAAATTCTTCCAAAAGAGCTTCACAAATAAAGGTAAGAAACCTATCTCTAAAGAAAATAATTCCTCACCTACTTGTTTTGAATGCGGAAAGGAAGGGCACTTTAAAGCGGATTGCCCAAACCTAAAGAAGAAAAACAAAGAAAGAAAAGGGAAAAGAAGAGCATATATCGCATGGGATGAAAATGAGGTAAGTAGCTCGGACGAATCTGAAAATGAAGAAGCAAACTTTTGCCTCATGGCCAACCACCAAGATGAAGATGATGAGGTAAATTTTCATGACTTAGATAAAGAAGAACTACTTGATGCTCTTGAAGAATTGTATGATAAATTTATAAAAGTTTCTAATAAGCATAAGTTATCAAGAAAAACCATTGATACTCTTGAGATGCATCTTACGGAGGTTTGTAAAGAAAATGAACTTTTAAAAATAGAAGTAGTAAAAGAACAAGCATGCTCTAAGACTAAACCCTGTGAATTTGCTAAGAAATGCGACATACTTGAAAAGAAAGTGTTAGATTTAAATAAGACACTTGAGAAATTTACCAACGGTAGAGATAATTTAAATGCACTTCTTGTAAAACAACGTTACATGTTCAATAAAACTGAATTAGGTTATAATCAAGGATCACATGCTTACAAGAAGGAGAAACATTACAAAAATTTCTTCATACCACCTAGTAAATCATCTACACCTTTCATGAAATGCAATCACTATGGTCTTAAAGGTCACAATTCTTACAATTGTAATGTTAGAAGATTAGGACCAAAAGTTGTGAGAAAAGTATGGGTTCCTAAGGGAACATTTTCACAAACTAACCAACAAGGACCCAACATAAAATGGGTACCAAGTTCTCTAACTTGACTTTTTTGTAGGTATGCTTTAAAGCAAGTAACACCTATTAGTACTTGGATAGTGGGTGTTCAAAACATATGACGGGAGACAAAAGTAAGTTTATATCATTTACTCCTCGAAACAAAGGTTTTGTTACTTATGGAGACAACACAAAAGGAAGAATACTTAGAATCGGTAACATTGGTAAAAACTCTTCAACTTCAATAAATGACATACTATATGTTGAAGGACTTAAACGTAACTTGCTTAGTATTAGTCAATTATGTGATAAAGGATATAAAATTTTTTTCGAATCAAATTGTTGCATAATTGAAAATAAGCTCAACAAGGAAGTAAAGTTCATTAGTCAAAGAATTGATAATATTTACATGATTAATCTTGACTGTCTTGCTTCAAATGATGTGCAATGCTTCATAACTAAAGAGGATGAATCATGGCTATGGAATAAAAGAATTGCTCACATTTATATAGACCATTTAAACAAACTTGTATCAAAAGATTTAATAATTGGATTACCAAAACTGAAATTTGAAAACAAATTTTGTGACGCATGTCAAAAGGGAAAACAAGTAAAGGTTTCTTTTTAAGCAAAAAATGTTGTTTTAACAAATAGACCTTTACAGCTTTTACACATGGATTTATTTGGACCTTCAAAGATTAAAAGTTTTGGTGGAAATTATTATGGTCTTGTGATTGTGGATGATTATGCTAGGTACACATGCACTTTGTTTCTTACTCATAAAAATGAAGCATATCTTGCATTTAAGAAACTTGCCAAGATCATCCAAAACGAACAAAATTTGAAAATAGCATTCATTCGAACGGATCATGGGGGAGAATTTGAAAACCAATATTTGAAAAATTTTGTGAAAAATTTGGCATTAAACATAATTTTTTGGCTCCAAGAACTCCACAACAAAATAGAGTAGTTGAAAGGAAAAATTGATCTTTAGCGGAGCTCGCAAGAACTATGTTAAATGAAAGTAATATTGCAAAATATTTTTGGGCCGATGCAGTAAATACTGCTTGCCATGTTATGAATCGATGTTTGAAAAGACCTATATTAAAGAAAACCCCCTATGAGCACTATAAAGGAAGAAAACGAAATATCTTTTATTTTCATGTATTTAGATGCAAATGCTTTGTTTTGAACAATGGAAAGGATAATCTCGGTAAATTCGATGCAAAATCTGATGAAGCAATATTCTTAGGTTATTCATCTACTAGTAAATCATATCGACTCTTTAACAAACGAACTTGTACAATTGAAGAGTCTATACACATCAAATTTGATGAACTTAACCAAAATCCTCCAAGAAAGGAAATTGATGATCTTATAGGTACCTTCCAAGAAATGAACTTAGAAGATAAAGAAGAAAACAAAAATGAAGGGGATACAACACAAAATGATAAATCTCAACAAAAGGAATGGATCACCGTAAAGAATAACCCCTTAGAAAATGTCATAGGTGATATCAATAAAGGTGTAAGTACTTCTCGCACATTAAACACTTGTAATCATTTAGCTTTTGTTTCACAAATTAAGCCCAAAACTATTGATGAAGCTATTATTGATGAACATTGGATGTTGGCCATGCGAGAAAAACTAAATCAATTTGAAAGAAATGAAGACTGGGAACTAGTGCCAAGACCCAATGATCACCAAATAATAGGAACCAAATGGGTATTTAGAAACAAGCTTGATGAAAACGGAATAATCACTAGAAACAAAGCTAGGCAAGTTGCTAAGGGATATAATCAGGAAGAAGGTATAGACTATGAAGAAACATATGCTCCCATAGCTAGGTTAGAAGCCATTAGGTTATTACTAGCTTATGCATGTTGTAAAGATTTCAAACTATATCAAATGGATGTCAAAAGTGCATTCTTGAATGGATACATTCAAGGAGAAGTGTATGTTGATCAACCTCCCAGTTTTGAAAACTATCAATTTCCAAATCATGTTTTCAAACTAAGAAAAGCCTTGTATGGTTTGAAACAAGCTCCAAGTGTAACATCCTAGATTTTAAATATAAAGGAATAAATTAAGGAAATAAATATTGAATAATTGAATGAGTCATTTGATGTCCCAAAATATTAAAAATAATTAAATTAAGATTTTTAAGGACTGTTAGTGATTTATTAAGACCAGGTAAGCCGAAAATAAGCCTGGCTGAGATGTGGGTGTCAGACCAAGTATCTCCAATTGGGATGATATTGGTCAGGGCTGTTGAGAATAATATTGGGAGTCTGAAAATATATTCAGAATAATTTTCAGATAAAGTATTAAGCCTGAATAAAGATCCTGTTTGCCATAAAAGATGAACCTTTTAATGAAGGGTTAAAATTGAAGCGAAAACTCATATTTTTCCCTTCCTTTTCATGTTTGTTTGCTGAGTACTTTAGGCAAAAACACATTCTCTTTCTTCTCTTCTTATTTCCTTCTCCATTTCCCATTCTCTTCTTCTTCCAAAACCCTAGCTAAGGTGGTGTCATCTCCATTCCCTCCATTTTCGTTTGAAGAGGACTTGGAAACTTGAAGTTCTTCCTCTCTTCTCCTTCTCATTTTCGTGTGACCTCCCTTTCCCTTGAAAACCCATTTCGTTTTTGGGTGAGGTAAGCTTTTTTCACCAATTTTTGGATGGAATAATGATTTGGTTAAGAGTTTTTAAGGTTTGGGGAGTCATGCATGTGAATGGGTATTTATTAGAAGCATTTAAAACTTGAGCCCTAAGGTGGGTGGCCATAAATATGAGCTTTTAATGAGGGATAAGTGTAGTAGATGTACTTATGTTGGTAGGAGATGAAGAAGGATGGGGCATTAATGAGAGTTGTTGGATTTTGGTGAAAACCCTAATTTTAAGAATTAGGCAAAATGGAGAATAATTGGTTAAATAATATACTTGAGAAGGAATGCATGACAATGATGAATATGAATATAGATAAATGGAGTTGTATGAAGGTTAGGTTATTATTGTTGATAGCCTTTGAATCTAATGGATGTGGCTTAATGGGAAGGAATTCCCAAAGCCTAATAAATAATAAAAATGATGGCTATAATATGTCTAGTACATGTTAAGAAATTGTAGATATAATTATGATTAAATAAAAATGAAATGATGTCTTAAATAGTTGATTGATTGGAATTCTATATGCATGTTAATGTAGGATCCGTTCCGAACGACAAGGCAGGTATGTCTTATCAATTGGAATTCTTCTCTTGAGGTAGGAGAAGAGTCTTATGTTCTAAATGCATGAATTTAAATGGTATATGATTGCCATATGTATTGATATACGTGTTTGTCTTACTTGGAGTGCTACATAATATTGTGTATAATGTTGATGATATGTTTTGGCAACATGCTTGATGCGTTTAGAATGATTTTGTTATGTTGTATGGTGGCGTAAATTGTTGATTAATATGTGGTGATACACATGTCCACCATAAATGTATAATGAATGTTGATGATGTTTGATAGTGAATGATTGAAGCCTTGTATTAATGTTGGTGGGTGGCATATATAGGATGCGTAGAGTGAGAAATGCATATGATTGGCATTTGCATCCATGGCATACTGCATAGCTGTCGGTGTTGAAATTTTAGGGGATTCCCCCGGTTGGCCCAGTGGGAGGGCGGCTCTGTGCATAAGCAATTTATATTTTCCCCTGTGACTAGATGTGTAAGTCACGAAGCTGCCCATGTTGTGCTACGGGGAGCCTCATGTGGTTGACCCTTGTGGGGGGTGGCTCTTGATGAGTAGGTGTCCCCGGTGGTCCTTGGGATCATAGCTGTCATGTGTAACATCCCGAATTTTATAAAAATGATTAAATATGAGGAATAAATATTGAATAATTATGCATGGGTTAATGAGTGTCCCAAAAATATTGGAATAATTAAATTGGGATTTATTATGGGTATTTACAATTTATTGAGATTTAAGGAGTTAAAATTATACCCAGTTAAAATGTGAGTGTCAGACCAAATATCTATGATTGAGATGCCGTTGGTTAGGGCTGTTAAGAATATTATTGGGAATCCGAATATGTCTTCGGAAAAATTTTTGGATTTAGTATTGAGCCCGAATAGAGGTCCTGTATATTATAAAACGGTAAAATTTTAATGAGAGGTTAAAAAAAAAACTTAAAAACAAACTCTCCTCCCTCTCTTTGTTTTCACGCCACTTCTTCTCCTACCTTCTATCCTCTTCTCTTTATCTCTTCTCCTTCTCCTCTTCTTCTTCTTCTTCTCTTCAAAACCCTAAGCTAATGGTGGCCCTCTCCTCCTCCACCAATTTTGTCTTCTTGGAAGCTTGAAGGAGAAGCTTGTAGCTGGAACTCTCCCCCTCTTCTATTCCATTTTTGTGTGGAGCTGCCTCTTTCTTCTCTTGAGGTAAGCTTCTTACTATTTTTCAAGAGCTTAAACCTTTGGTTATGAGTTTTAGGTGTTGGGAAAGAGTTTAATGCATGTGGGTTATGAGTGGAAGCCTTTATGATGAAAACCCTAGGTGGGATAACCATTGGGGATCACTATTGGTGTTGATAATGAATGGGATATATTGTTGTTAGCCTAAGGATGTTGGAAATCATGCATAGGAATGGTTAGAATTGATGATTGTGGGTTATTAATGAAAACCCTAGGTTTAGGAATTTGGGGCTTTTGGCCAATTGATAGGTATTAATGATTTATGCATTAGAATAGGTCTTGGGAAGATTGGAATTGATTATTTGTGGTGATGGTTGGGATTTAATGGAACCCTAACTTTAATATATTGGGGGAAAATGTAAAATATAAGTAGAATGTATGTTTAATAATGTTAGAGAATGATATTAATGATGGGAGATAGCCATTGATGATGGTTGATGAATATTGATAATGGTCATTAAGTTTTAATGAAACCCTAAGTGTTGGTGATTTGGGCTTTAAGCATAGAGGGTGAAATTAATGATGGGGTTGTCATGAGGATGGTTTTATGGATGGAGATAATGTTTGGAAATGTTTGGTAGGATGATTGAATTGAGTAGATTTTAATGAGGACCCAATCTTGAGGTTTGGAAGATATGAACATGTGTATATGGTTGAATTGAATGTGGGTAGGAAATACCCAATGTAGGGCTAATATGAATATGAAATGATGAATATGAACACCAAGCCATGGTGAATGTGAGGGGTTAGTGAGATAAGCATGTGTCTTAATGAGATCTTAGACCATGGGTGTGCCATATGGAATTGTTGATGGATAATGGTTTGATAGGAGCCAAGTGGATCATGATGAACTTGAATGGGAAATGGATAGTTTGAGTAATGAGGAACACATTACGAATGATGAGAGTGATATTGATGTCATTGGACATAGTTGGCCCTTTTAGATCTAGAGAACCTTGGTTTTGGGAAAGGAATTCCCAAAGCCTAACACAATGGTATGAATTGGTGTTTTAGCAAGTCTAGGACTTGATATTGGGCTTTATGATAAGCTAGAAAATGTTTAGAATTATGAGGAATACCTTGAGATGGCTTATTAATTGTATGAATGCATATGTATATGGTGTAGATTGTATTCCGGGTAATGCAACGGAGCATTCAGAGCATTGGAATTATTGCGGTTCTTCCCTCGAGGTAGGAGAGGAGTTTACATTCAAATTGCATGAGTTATATAATTGATGATTATCGTATGTCATGATACTCATGCTTGCCTTGCCATGTTTATAGTGAAATGATATGTATGGAAAATTGTTGGCTATTGATGATAATATATATGTATATATGATGATGAATAACCCATGAGAGGTTAAAATATGTACATGCTAATGAACCATCCTTGAGGGGATGAAGTATATGTTTTGTGAATTGAGAATTTATGTGGATGATTGACATTGAATGTGATAGCCATTATGATGGTATTGGTGATAAGTTTGAGGTTTATGCATAATTGAGGAACTCATAGAGTCAATTAGAGTTTTATGCGGTTTTGATGACATAGGGTAGTTCCAATAGCTTCCATGTATGAATTAAAACTTGTGGAAATTGGAATGGGTCAATTTAAGTGAGAAATGACCCTTGAGTTTCACAAAAGTACCTCAAAACGGGTAAAATGCTTCTATGCACATAACTCCCTCATTTTTAAGAATTTTTGAGTAAGACCAGTGGCCACGCGTCACAAATGGTGTAATTTAGTTGGTGTCAAAATTTGGTAGCATTTAGAGTTGATATGAAAAAGTTAGGGGGGTTAGAAGTTCCAAAATTATGCATTTTCTGCATAATTTCTGCATTCTGGTATGCGTAATCGATTACAAAGGTGTTCCTAATCGATTACAGGCATTCTGTTTCATGAGTAATCGATTACAAAGGTATTCGTAATCGATTACAGGCCTTCTGAGTCATTTGTAATCGATTAGGTGCTTGGCCTAATCGATTAGCTACGACAGGATTGCCCGATAAGCGTTCTTTGTTGTTTTTGGGCCGTTTGGGGATCTTAATGACATTTTTTGCCTCCAAGTTCTACACAAAAGTTGTAGATAATTATGTTAAGGAGGTGTGAGAATTGGTCTCACTTTAATTGGAGTTTTCTAACTCTCATTAGGCGAAAAATACCAAACCTAGCGTGTTGAAAAATACAAGTTTAAGAGGGTTTTGAACCCAACTTTTTATGGTTATCAAATTGGGACTAATAGGTGATATTTGTGACATGTCCCACTATTTTTAAGACTAAAAGTAAGCTTTCCTCATGTCTTAATGTTGAAATTATCATGGGCTCATTATTGCCCCAAATCCCTTTTAGTATGTAAAAACAAAGAGAATTCACTAAGGGTATATGTGTGGTTTGCTTTAGAGGTGATCGGGGAATGACTTAAGGCCATGGAAAGCTATGTATATGTCTATGCTATGTTACGGAAACATGTATGTTTCCCCTCTATTGATATATTATGAATCTTGATGAGAAGTAAATGATGTGATTGTATGACATACCTTGGTTGACGATGGAACTAATAAGGGGGACAATTGAATAGCAATGAGTTGTTATAACTCAATGAATTTGAAAAAGTGTTAATGATGAATAAAAATGAATGATGAATGATAATGTTGAATGATAAGGGACGTTGTTGTTGAACATACCCTTGAATACATAGTGTTTGCTATTTTAGATGAGTATGTTTAAAATATATTGTTGGTTTAAAATATATTGATGATTGCTGAATGTATGTTTAAAATATATTGCTGAATGTATGAGATGCAATGATGATTGCTGAATGTATGTTTAAAATATATTGTTGGTTTCCATGTGTGGATAAATGTTATGATGATTGATATGCTATGAATGCCATGTATGGATTTATGAAAATGTAAATGTTGAGCCTTGAGGGGCCTTATGGTTGATTGTATGCCAACGATAATAAAAACCAAATATATATATATATATAAGATACCCCTAATTGAGAGGGTGAGATATCCTTGCAAGGTTGATGGGCATATGCATTATTGCATTTGCATTCATGGCATGGCATAACATTGAATATGTGGTTGTGATCACAATGATGAAAGATCCTGCGGGATTCTATGAAGGGAGTACCCCTTGCGAGGCGGGAAACCAAGTTGATGATGATATGATATTGAGTCAGTGGTTACGATCACCTAGTTGTTGAAATGAAAAAGGGCTTGCGAGTTCCTATGATGCCCGTGGTTGCGATCACGAGGCGGGAGTACCCCTTGTGAGGCGGGAAACCTATGAGAATTGTTGAACATGGTTGCGATCACGAGAAGCACCTTGCGAGGCTGCTATAGGGAGTACCCCTTGCGAGGCAGGAAACCAATGATTATGAATGATTGATTATGGTGGTTGCGATCACCCGTGATATGAAATCGGATCCATTGCATATGCATTAAACAGTTGACATGTGCATTAGCCATAGGAGCATGGCATTTGAGATGGGATGACCACGAGTGACGAGAAACCCCTTGCGAGGAGGTATTGAGTGAGGCCTTAATGAATTAATGATGATAATGATTATGAATGCCCTTGGTGATAAGTGGCAAAGTGATGGTGTATGTGATTGTGTATATGTTGTGCTTATTTATGATATGAATTGCGATTCATGAGGCTTGTTTGCCTATTATAATAATGAGATGATAAATGAATGATAATTTTATGATTTTGTAGCAAAGCACACATGACGTTTGTATGCATATACACATGATCACAATATATATATTATTCGTCACTTTGAATGTATAACTCACTCTCCCATGTGGTCTCCTTTTTAGCCTTGTGATGCAGGTTGCCATGGGATGAGTCCGGACTTTTAATTGAGGCTTTGACGAAGGTAAATAGTGGTAATGGAAGTGCCTTGGCCGGCATCATTTATGAGTTCTTATGTAATGAATGAATTGTTTATGAGAATATAGATGATTTTAATGAATTTGGATATGTATAAGATGATCCCTTGAAATTGTGGATGGTGAATATATATGTAGAATGTAAGAGATGATTTGATGTGTAGTAGAAGGGTTGAAATTGAATGATGAATATTGATGATTGTGATAGTCGGGGGAATATCCCTGAATGTATATGAATATATGTCTGTATATATATAATTATATCTTAGGCATTGCATGCTTATGTGACTATGTAAAATGATGATGGTCGTCTATTAGACTTATAATATGCCATTGCATGCTTTGCCGAGCCTTTTCTCATATCGTCATATATGGGACTAGGCGTTAGCCCGGTATACACATTCTTCTTCCGCTGTAAACTCTGATATTTTGTGTACCTTTATGGGCAAACTATTTATCGATCCAGTTATAGGGTATTAAATCTCACTCTTTGGTTTTCTGTGATTCGAGTCTTGATGTGATCGTGTTGGTATTTTGAAAACATTTTGAACGCGAAAAATTTACCCGTGTCTTTATTATTTAATTATGGCGATTACATCGGGATTCGAGTACAGAAAATCAGGGGGTGTTACACCATGATATAACTCATGGTTGGCCCGCAACACCATATGTCGAATATGTTGTATACCGCAGTCATGGTGAAAATGACCAGGTGTTGCAAGATGGGCAATGCGGTATGGTACGAGTAAAATAATTAGTGATTGCATAAAAATTTTAGGAATAAGTGTACACATTTTACTACTGTAGTAGGGGTATGGTTAGATGATCATACTTAAAACCCACAATTGATGTTTATATTCCCATAGTCAGATCTGCAACTGTTGAAAAGTTCCATTGTACATATGCATTAGTTTAAGAACATTTGTATATAGCATGGAGGTATGCCAAAGAAGATAAGTTTTGATGATGGATGTAATGGAGATGATATAATACGTTAAGACAACATGAAGATATGAATACCAAATAATGATTTGAGTAAAATGATGCATTGTGTAATAGTCCAATGTTACAGGACTTGATTATGTATATGCTAGTATACCTTGCTTGACTTAAAATGATGTTGAGTTATGTATGTGATAGAGATATAATGATGAATGAGGTGTTGTGTGTATGCAAGTATACATGTTTGATGCATGTGTACATAATCACATGGTATTCATATTCATCCTTTTGGAATGTATGACTCACTCTGCCATGTTGTCCATTTTTAGACTTATGATGCAAGGCATTTATGGGAAGAGTGGATGTTTTGCAGAACATTTTGGTTTAGTAGGTAAATAGGAGTATAGGAAGTGCCTTGGCAGACGAAATCTAGATTTTTGCATAGCATGTGATGTATATGGATGCTTATTTTGTTATCTAGATTAGTGATGATGATTTTGAGGGTCGTGTAGGAAAATTGGACTTGGTGTGCATGGCTAATTTTCATTTATGACCCAAATGATGTAAGATAATGAATCATGATATTTGATGATGTTTAATTTCATGGATGAATGAAGTGTTTCACAACCTAGAGAATTTTATGAAATTTTGTAGAATTAGTTTCGACTCCATGCATAGAAATCATGTAGTTTGTTCTTGAAGTGTAAGGATAATTTGGAGGACTTGTAAATGCATAATGAAGTGTAAATAATGCATTAGGATAGGTTAATTTGGGAGTAAATGGAAATTGATATGCCATGTTGTGTAAATTTCACGTTTCTGCACAAGTTCTGCAGAACTCGCTCAAGCGAGTGGTTGTCTCGCTCGAGCGAGACCCTTGTGAAACAGGGGTGAAGCCACTGGTCAAAATTCACTTAAGCGAATAGCCTTCTTGACCAAGCGAGATTCGGTTGGAATCAGTGGTTGGTCACTGGACCATTTTCGCTCAGGCGAAATGGTCTGGGCTTCGGAGTCGCTCAAGCGAGAGGGAAGGAAATTGAACACTGGACAATTTTTACCCAGGTGAGCCTTGCCTCACCCAGGCGAAAATCGGGCAGTGAGTCCCTATGTTTGTAGGAGCAATCTTGCTCAAGCGAGATGGAACTTGCTCAAGCGAGATTAGCCCCTAAGGCAATTCTCCTCCTTTGCTCAAGCGTCTCGTTGGCTCACCCAAGTGTGGCCTTCGAATCTCACTCAAGCGAGATGGGGTCCGTTCAAGTGAAGGGACCCCGTGATGCTCAAACTCACCCTCGCTCAGCATTCTTCTTGGCTTCGCTCAAGCGTTACCACCTGTGCTCGCTTAAGCGAGTGTGGCTCTCGCTTGAGCGAGTAGCCTTCTGATGCCCCACTTGTTTTGTTCTAAATAAATTTTTATTTCTTATGCATCAAACCCTTATCATGCATCATCTTAAGGGTGTTATTGGACATATTATGAATAATGGAACCTCATGAAATCCCTTCTCTTAAATTCAATCATACAACAATCAAATTAAATTAATTCTTCCGCTGTTTCTAATTGGAAATTTATTACGAAATCTTCTTTTAATCTACCCTCTCATATCTTAATATATGGGAGTGGCTTTTTATAGATCCAGGTGTTGAACTAGAAAGCTTCACCACTTATTCTTCTTTTCATTGAATAATGATTTTAAATTCGTGAAAAAATTACCCGTGTTTTTGGAGCGTCTCAACCTGATATCAGAGCATTGGTTGCTCTTGATACGATCATGATTAATATTGTTCATGTAATTATTGTTTATGATTGGATTATATGAGCTATGATTGATTGATTTATGGATTGTTTGATTGAATTATGGCTGTGTGCTATTGAAATAAAGTGAATGCATTATTGTTGAGTCCGGCCAAGAGTCCTTACGCTATTTACCTCTAATGATGAATATGCTGTGATCATGTATTGAAAATGATATGATTATGTGATGTAGTACATGATAGGCTTATGAGTGCTAAAATCCTTGAATTCATAAGCCACAAGGTTATTGTTTAGTCTAGTTTACTCATGTGTGAGCCATGTTTTGATGTATAGGCTTAAGATATGGCTAGTAGACCAAATCGTGAGGCTGTTGCTATGGCAAATGCCTTAAATCGATTTGCCGATCTCTTGGAAAGACAAGGCAACTGAACGTGGGACAAGGCTCCCAAGGTCTTGATTTATTTCTCAAAAGGAAACCTTCAGAGTTTCATGGAGGTTATAAGCCTAAAGATGCGTATGCTTGGATTAATGATCTGGAGAGAATTTATGCTAGCTTCAAATGTTCTGAAGCTCAAAAGGTGGAATATACGGTCTTTATGATCTGCGATGAAGCCGAAGCTTGGTGGCGTCTTACTAGGGGACGCATGATATTTGCTGATATTCCCTTGGTTTGGGAAAACTTTAAGGTAGAGTTCTTGAAGAAGTATTTTCCGGATAGTTATAGAAGCAAGAAAGAGCTTGAGTTTATGGAACTTAAGCAAGGTGGCATGACAGTGGAGCAGTTGTAACATCCCCATTTTAATTAAAGCAACTAAGTTAAATAAAAAGTCAACAAGTCAACACCTTCCTTAATTTAATTAACTATGCAACAGGGCAATTAACGTGAGAGCATGGTGGCATGGGCAGGATTATCGCGTTTCCCCATCCCACCATACTGCACTCCGCGCAAGTATATATATATATGCGGGTGATGGTCATGCTCTTCACGCAGAGGACCCAGCGAGCTTCCTTCTTCGTTCTTCTTTTCTCTTGTTTTCTCTCTTGCCCTCTCCGCTCTCCAGTCCATCCCCTGCTTCGAGAACCAAAGTGACGGTGCTACAGTGGAGTGGAACTCCCCACACTCGAGAGAACGATCGCCGAGTGAAGCAGCAGAGAGGAGAACCACCACCTAAGCAGGAAGAAATTCCTCGGAGTTTCGTAATTGGTAGGGGGAGTATCTTCTATCTTAAATGCATGGGTTATGAACAGGTTTCGAGTGCGGATGTTTGCTATATTCGTGCTCTGAGGATGTATTGCGTTGCATATGAGTGCGTATAGTTCGGTTGCATGACGAGTGAGAAATGAGTGATTGCATGTTAACACCTTTCTCACAGATGTATGTGTTGCAGGATCTCCGTTTGCATGTTGAGTTGTGTTGGTATGAATGTCTGACTGAAGCTACCCAGGTTATAGAAATGCATATGTTGATACGTCTGTTATAATAAATTGTTTGCATGTAGGAAATGCCTTCTTTAGATGGATTTGACATTGTCTTACATCGATTGCATGATAGGTTGTAATAACTTGAGATGCCTGACTGAACTTGCGATTTTTAGAATGATGCATGCGTTGAATGAAGCTGTAAACTGATTGCATGTCTTGATTGAACGAAATATTGTGGATGTCTGAATATGGAATGATAACTGATTGCATGGCAGCTATATATTGAGTCCGGATAATATGTACTACTGATTGCATGGTGCGTGTGTGTGCTTGAATGCAAGAATGCATGCATGAAATAAATGTTGTGCGTTGAATCCGCGTGTGGCGCATGGGATGCGTTGTGTTGGGAGCACGTAGTGTGAGACACTACCCTCGGTCATCCAGCGTGGGACGCTGTAAAATCCTCGGGTGGGACTCGGGGTAGCCCTTGAGTGGGACTCGGGCTGTCTGTGAACACCGCCGTTGGCGCTGAGAGCGTTGGTGTCACCTGTGGACAAACGGTTGGGTACCTGTAAAACGGCCAAGCAGTTGGGAGCTGATTTGATAGCTGAGAGCTATGTATAAAAAGGCTGTGATGCCTACGTTGCAACGTCGGACCGATACACACGATGCGGAACTAAGTGAAATCTTCTGTGCTTATCATTGTTAATATTACTACTACTGTTAATGTTGTTGAAATTGGTTAAGCGTGCCGTGTGGGAAATGAATGGGTGAAATGCGTAAGACTAAGTGGATGCTCCGTGCATGTGTTATTGATTGAAATTTGATTATGCATTTGATATCGTGTAAGAGTATACTGAACGTGCATGCCAAGTAATCCATTCCGTGTGTACATACCCTAGATGCTGAATGAAAACTATTTTCGTGACTATACGTGTATATGTATATGCATGCAAGTGTATCTGTGCCATTGAAAATGCGATGACTACGGTCAAGGGACGATTGGTAAATATAGAACGGTAAGTGTTACTCATGTGTGTCCTGATTGATGGATGTTGCCCTAACCTTAATCGTGTTGCACGTATATGTATTGTTGTGTAATTGGCAGATAACCTGAGTCGGTATCTATCATTTAAAATTTTAGATGCTCACCCCTGCAGTGGCCATTTTTCAGTGAATGTCTCTCGAGATGAGGGCCAGAAGCAGAATTGGAACGCTGGGCGGAGTGCTGATGCATTTGGAAGGCTTAATTAAGGCGTTGTTAGATTAAGTCCTGACTGGTTCATACCGGATGTTAATGTTTTGGGATAAATGAAACTTTATGGACAAGGAGAATCCGATTCTGTGTTTGTGAATATTGACATGTGCTCTTATTATATATATATCTGGATGTATGGTTTCGTGTGTGACATATTATGTGCTACCTTGTTTCATACTTGTGCTTTAATGGATACACAGGGACAGTAGGATTGAGCAGGCTATAGCCAAGTCAGAGTGAATTGAGAATTGTCTTAGGAAAACCTATGTCGGATACGTTGGGCGGAGTCGTACCCCGCCCGAAGTTTGGGGATATTTCGCCCAAGCGAGAGGACTCGCGCTGGAGCGATGTAGTTGTTAGAATGGGACACCGTTCAATTACCTTTCCTATCCGTTGTGATGCTAATACAATCCAGACCCGGTGTTGACCTCTGTTTTGGGCGTTGTGGTTGAGTCCGCCCAGGCATTATCATAATTAGTTGAGTTGGGCGGAATAGGTTCAGACTCTTCCTTCTTCTGTAATCTTCTACCGCATATGTACCCTGCAACTTCCCGTGTTTCCTAAGTGAAGTGCGAGCGTGAGGATTTACCTAGTGAACCCTTATCCATATTCGATTGAGGCATTACCTTGTGTTTGTGTTGAAGAGGCGTTGTGCTGATCTCGTTTAGGCGGTGTCATACCTCGCCCAAGTAACTAGGACGGTTCGCCCAAGTGCGTGGAAACATGCTAAAGCAAGTAGATATCAATTTGAGATTCCGCCTATGTACCTTCCTCCTCCGATGTAGCACTATCATGCCTCGCTAGGCGGTGTTTAACATCGCCTGAGTAAGTGAATGTCGTGAAGTAGTCCGTCCAGGTGTTGTTGTGCCTTGCCAAACTGGACGGCAGTGTAATCACTTCCTCTTTCCTTCACAAATTACTCCTGTATATGTATGACTCTCTCCTCTCTTCCCTTACTTATTTCCTTCCACTAAATGATCAGGGTTACTCGTGAAAAAGCTTCCTTGTGAAATTCCCTATCCGTTGTTGCATTATCATACTCCGCCTGGACGGTGTCAGACCCCGTCTAAGCGAACAAACGGTGTTGTGTAATCCGCCCTGGTACGGGTGTGTTACAAGAAACCCATTGAGCCGGCCCCAGTTTAGCTTCTCTGTAGGTTGCTATATGCGCGTGAATGCTTTTCGTTTCCCCCTTGCCTGCTCCCTTCTATATCAAATGTTACGTGACTGTTTTGTGAAAAATTTTCTCATATTTTTGGAATTATTAGTTACAAATAATAAGGTGTTACATTTTGGTATCAGAGCAGACCGAAAGGTCCAAGGCCAAGGTAAGCCTACCAAGTGTAGGTGGTTGTGTGTATGATCATGATTGTTGTGGTGTGAATTTAACTTGACTGGTACTCTGTTACTGATTCATGGGTGGGAGGAGTTGTTCCTCCTGACCCGACTAATTGTGTGACATACGAGAACACATAGTGGGTTAAGTTACTAAATGTTAAACTAAATTCCGATTGGAATTAAGTAACTAGGAATACTTATCCTTGAATGTTGATTTCAGGATAAGGGATGGCACATCGCCAAAGCATGGAGACTATAGCTACGGCATTCCAACGCTTTGCAGACGTGTTTGAAAGGCAGGGCCAGCCTCGAGCTGAGGAGGGCCAAGTAATGGACCACTTCTTAAAGAGGAAGCCGAGTGAATTCTTAGGAGGACAGAACCCTGAGGCGGCGTTTAAGTGGACTCAGGAATTAGAAAGGATTTTTGGGGGTCTTCGCTGTACCGAAGCCCAGAAGGTGGGATGTGCAGTGTACATGCTGCGAGACGAAGCGGAGAACTGGTGGAAAATAGCCAGAAGCCGATTCCCTGAAGACGATAACCAACTGACGTGGAACGATTTCAAGGCCTGCTTCTTAGAAAAATACTTTCCCGACACAGTGAGGAGTCGGAAAGAGCTGGAGTTTATGGAGTTAAGACAGGGCTCCATGACTGTGGAAGAATACGCGACAAGGTTCGAAGAATTGTGCCTATTCTATCCGCCCTTCCAGCAGCCAGGAACGGAGAACTCTAAGTGCCTTAAGTTTGAGAACGGATTGAGATCGGATATCAAGAGGGCCTACAGATACCATGAGATACGGAGTTTCCCTGCACTAGTGAACAAATGTAGAATATTTGAGGAGGATGACAAGGCCCATTCGAGCCAGAGCGGCAGAAACCACTATTCCCTGAGGCCCCAACGACCTCATTTCAAAAAGCCAAGCAATGCCGGTAGGAACAAGCCTTTTTCCCGATATGAAGGACGGAATCAACCTGGAAGACGACCAGTGGTAGGAGACAGAAGGTGTTTCAAGTGCGGAGGAAATCACTTTGCCAGAGACTGCAAGGATGATGGTGATATAGTGTGCTTTCACTGCAACAAGAGGGGACACATTCGCCCCGACTGCCCCCAACTACACCAAGCAGACGTTAATGTGCGTCAAGGAAGATTTCAAGAAAGGAACCGAGTGAATGATGACCAACGTCCTGGTGGCAGAGGCAACAGAGCCAGAAGAGACGGGATGCGAGGGAGGAATACCGGCCCAACAGCGACAGGAAGGATCTACACCATCAATGCAGAGGATGTTGCACCAGCAAACGATCTAGTACAATGTAAGTGCTCACTTGGAACGAATACGCTTAATGTTGTTTTCGATTCGGGAGCTACCCATTCTTTTATAGCTGATGAGTGCGTGGAACGGTTGAAGTTACCAACTGTGTCCATGAACCGGACTTTGGAAGTGGCTAGCCCCACTGGCGCTAATGTGTTCACATCGTCAATATGTAAGAATGTAGCATTTGAGTTGTATGATCGGAGTTTCACCTTCGATCTGATTTGCATGCCTTTAAAGGGTCTTGACATCGTACTTGGAATAGATTGGTTTTCAGCCAATAAGGTATTAGTAGATTGTAGAAATCGAGAGATAGTTTTTCCGAAACAGCCCACTGAGAGTGACACAGCACCAGGTATGACCCAACTATTTATGATGCTTTGTCTAACCAAAGATGAGAGTGAGACCCTAGTGAACGAAATTCCGGTTGTCTGCGAATTCCCAGAAGTGTTCCCAGAAGACGTTCCGAGTGTGCCTCCCAATAGAGAAGTTGAATTCTCTATAGACTTGATCCCTGGAGCCGAACCGGTCTCCAGTGCACCCTACAGAATGTCCTCAACTGAATTGGCAGAGTTGAAGAAACAAGTGGATGAGTTACTTGAGAAGCAGTTCATTAGACCAAGTGTGTCACCATGGGGCGCACCTGTGCTACTTGTTAAGAAGAAGGATGGCAACATGAGACTTTGTATAGATTATCGACAGCTTAACAAGCTCACAATCAAGAATCGGTACCCACTGCCTAGAATTGATGATTTAATTGACCAGCTGCGTGGAGCCTCAGTCTTCTCGAAAATTGATCTACGATCGGGATATCACCAAATCCGAGTGAAGGACTCGGATATTCCTAAAACTGCCTTTAGGACTCGATATGGTCACTACGAGTATGTAGTGATGCTGTTCGGTGTGACAAACGCCCCTGCTGTTTTCATGAATTACATGAACAGCATATTCCACTCCTTCTTAGATCGGTTCGTTGTTGTTTTCATCGACGACATCCTAGTTTATTCTGAGACGTCTGAGGAGCATGAAGGACATCTCAGAGCGGTACTCCAAGTGTTGAAGGAGAAGCAATTGTTTGCAAAGTTTTCGAAGTGCGAATTCTGGATGGATGAGATCCACTTCCTCGGGCATGTGATCTCCGAGCGAGGCGTCTCGGTGGATCCTGCGAAGGTAGCTGCTGTAATGGCATGGGAGAGGCCCAGGTCGGTCTCGGAAATAAGAAGTTTTATGGGCTTGGTAGGTTACTATAGGAGGTTCATCGAAGGTTTTTCTAAGTTGGCATTACCCCTGACTAAATTGACTCAGAAGAACGTTCCTTTCGTGTGGAGTCCGGAGTGTGAGCACAGCTTCCAAGAGCTGAAGAATAAGTTGACAACTGCTCCGGTGTTGGCATTACCTGAGTTACGAGAAAGCTTCGTGGTCTATTGTGACGCATCCGGACTCGGATTAGGGTGTGTACTCATGCAGAAAGATCGAGTGATAGCATATGCCTCTCGACAATTGAGACCCCACGAGCAGCATTATCCGACCCATGACTTGGAGCTGGCAGCAGTAGTTTTTGCATTGAAAATCTGGAGGCATTACTTGTATGGGTCCAAGTTTGAAGTGTACAGCGATCATAAGAGCCTCAAATACCTATTCGACCAAAAGGAGCTGAACATGAGGCAGAGAAGATGGATTGAGTTTTTGAAGGACTATGATTTCGAGTTGAAATACCACCCAGGTAAGGCAAATATCGTGGCAGACGCATTGAGTCGGAAATCCCTCCACATGGCAGCCATGATGGCAAAAGAAGTAGAGTTGTTGGAGCGGTTCCGAGACATGAACTTGCATGTTGACACCCCTTCCCCTCAGAAGATAACAATCGGTATGTTGAGGATTGCCAATGAGTTCTTAAAATCCGTGTACAAGCAGCAACAGGCGGACTCTTACCTAGCTGAAATGAAGGAAATTCAAGCCAAAGGAAAGGATTTATCCTTGGCAGAGGGGTCAGATGGGATCTTTCGGGTGAGAAACAGAATATACGTACCAAGTGGAGGAAGATTGAGAAGAATGGTGCTTGATGAAGCCCACAAAAGCCTACTCAGCATTCACCCAGGAACCACGAAAATGTACCACGACTTGAGGAGACAGTTCTGGTGGCCTGGACTAAAGAAGGATGTGGCGGAGTACGTGGCCCGGTGTATCACTTGTCAGAAATCAAAAGTAGAGCACCAGAAACCGTATGGTGCAATGCAGCCTCTAGAGATCCCCGTATAGAAATGGGACTCGATTGCAATGGATTTTATCATGGGATTACCCAAAAACAGAGCGGGCCATGATGCCATTTGGGTCATTATTGACCAATTGACGAAGAGTGCACACTTCTTACCTGTAAATATGAAGTACCCATTGCATAAGTTGGCTCGGATTTACATTTAAGAAGTTATCCGACTGCATGGCATACCTACTTCCATCGTATCAGATAGGGACCCTAGGTTTACGTCCAGGTTTTGGACCAGCATGCATCAAGAATTGGGGACGAAGCTTTGGCTTAGTTCTGCCTACCACCCCCAATCGGATGGACAATCCGAGTGAACAATTCAGAGTCTAGAAGATTTATTGAGAGCGTGTGTGTTAGAGTACGGTGGGGACTGGGAGCAGTACCTCCCCTTGATCGAGTTTACGTACAACAACAGCCATCATCACAGCATTGGCATGGCACCTTACGAGGCATTATATGGGCGTAGATGCCGAACCCCACTCTGCTGGTCGGAAGCGGGTGAGAGTCTACTATTGGGACCAGACATCGTGAAGCAAACCACAGAGCAGATCTGAGTGATACAGGAAAGGATGAAAGCATCACAAGACAGGCAAAAGAGCTACCATGACAAGCGCATCAAGCCATTGGAATTTTCAGTCGGAGATCGAGTGTTTCTGAGAACCTCTCCGAGTAAAGGAGTTGGACGAGCCTTAAAAAGTGGGAAGTTAAGCCCTCGATACATTGGACCTTATGAGGTGTTAGAACGGATTGGCCCCGTGGCATACCGCATCGCATTACCAACTCACTTGTCCCGATTGCACAACGTATTTCACATGTCTCAACTAAGGAAGTATTTGCATGACCCCAGCCACACGATGCCTGACGATGAAGTAGAGATCAAAGAAGACCTGACCACTGTGACTACACCGATTGGAATCGTGGACCGATCGGTAAAACGCTTGAGAAACAAGAACGTAAGGCTGGTTAAGGTGGAGTAGCAGCAAGGCAAAACCACCTCCTGCACGTGGGAACGCGAAGATGCCATAAGACAGCAGTACCCCGAGTTGTTCATTTAGGTGAGTTATCAACTAAAAACTACACGTGAATTACCAACTGAATTTCGGGGACGAAATTCTTTTCAAGTGGGGGAGAACTGTAACATCCCCATTTTAATTAAAGCAACTAAGTTAAATAAAAAGTCAACAAGTCAACACCTTCCTTAATTTAATTAACTATGCAACAGGGCAATTAACGTGAGAGCATGGTGGCATGGGCAGGATTATCGCGTTTCCGCATCCCACCATACTGCACTCTGCGCGAGTATATATATATATATGCGGATGATGGTCATGCTCTTCACGCAGAGGACCCAGCGAGCTTCCTTCTTTGTTCTTCTTTTCTCTTGTTTTCTCTCTTGCCCTCTCCGCTCTCCAGTCCATCCCCTGCTTCGAGAACCAAAGTGACGGTGCTACAGTGGAGTGGAACTCCCCACACTCGAGAGAACGATCGCCGAGTGAAGCAGCAGAGAGGAGAACCACCACCCAAGCAGGAAGAAATTCCTCGGAGTTTCGTAATTGGTAGGGGGAGTATCTTCTATCTTAAATGCATGGGTTATGAACAGGTTTCGAGTGCGGATGTTTGCTATATTCGTGCTCTGAGGATGTATTGCGTTGCATGTGAGTGTGTATAGTTCGGTTGCATGACGAGTGAGAAATGAGTGATTGCATGTTAACACCTCTCTCACAGATGTATGTGTTGCAGGATCTCCGTTTGCATGTTGAGTTGTGTTGGTATGAATGTCTAACTGAAGCTACCCAGGTTATAGAAACGCATATGTTGATACGTCTGTTATAATAAATTGTTTGCATGTAGGAAATGCCTTCTTTAGATGGATTTGACATTGTCTTACATCGACTGCATGATAGGTTGTAATAACTTGAGATGCCTGACTGAACTTGTGATTTTTAGAATGATGCATGCGTTGAATGAAGCTGTAAACTGATTGCATGTCTTGATTGAACGAAATGTTGTGGATGTCTGACTATGGAATGATAACTGATTGCATGGCAGCTATATATTGAGTCCGGATAATATGTACTACTGATTGCATGGTGCGTGTGTGTGCTTGAATGCAAGAATGCATGCATGAAATAAATGTTGTGCGTTGAATCCGCGTGTGGCGCATGGGATGCGTTGTGCTGGGAGCACGTAGTGTGAGACACTACCCTCGGTCATCCAGTGTGGGACGCTGTAAAATCCTCGGGTGGGACTCGGGGTAGCCCTTGAGTGGGACTCGGGCTGTCTGTGAACACCGCCGTTGGCGCTGAGAGCGTTGGTGTCACCTGTGGACAAACGGTTGGGTACCTGTAAAACGGCCAAGCAGCTGGGAGCTGATTTGATAGCTGAGAGCTATGTATAAAAAGGCTGTGATGCCTACATTGCAACGTCGGACCGATACACACGATGCGGAACTAAGTGAAATCTTCTGTGCTTATCATTGTTAATATTACTACTACTGTTAATGTTGTTGAAATTGGTTAAGCGTGCCGTGTGGGAAATGAATGGGTGAAATACGTAAGACTAAGTGGATGCTCCGTGCATGTGTTATTGATTGAAATTTGATTATGCATTTGATATCGTGTAAGAGTATACTGAACGTGCATGCCAAGTAATCCATTCCGTGTGTACATACCCTAGATGCTGAATGAAAACTGTTTTCGTGACTATACGTGTATATGTATATGCATGCAAGTGTATATGTGCCATTGAAAATGTGATGACTACAGTCAAGGGATGGTAAATATAGAACGGTAAGTGTTACTCATGTGTGTCCTGATTGATGGATGTTGCCCTAACCTTAATCGTGTTGCACGTATATGTATTGTTGTGTAATTGGCAGATAACCTGAGTCGGTATCTATCATTTAAAATTTTAGATGCTCACCCCTGTAGTGGCCATTTTTCAGTGAATGTCTCTCGAGATGAGGGCCAGAAGCAGAACTGGAACGCTGGGCGAAGTGCTGATGCATTTGGAAGGCTTAATTAAGGCGTTGTTAGATTAAGTCCTGACTGGTTCATACCGGATGTTAATGTTTTGGGATAAATGAAACTTTATGGACAAGGAGAATCCGATTCTGTGTTTGTGAATATTGACATGTGCTCTTATTATATATATATCTGGATGTATGGTTTCGTGTGTGGCATATTATGTGCTACCTTGTTTCATACTTGTGCTTTAATGGATACACAGGGACAGTAGGATTGAGCAGGCTATAGCCAAGTCAGAGTGAATTGAGAATTGTCTTAAGAAAACCTATGTCGGATACGTTGGGCGGAGTCGTACCCCGCCCGAAGTTTGGGGATATTTCGCCCAAGCGAGAGGACTCGCGCTGGAGCGATGTAGTTGTTAGAATGGGACACCGTTCAATTACCTTTCCTATCCGTTGTGATGCTAATACAATCCAGACCCGGTGTTGACCTCTGTTTTGGGCGTTGTGGTTGAGTCCGCCCAGGCATTATCATAATTAGTTGAGTTGGGCGGAATAGGTTCAGACTCTTCCTTCTTCCGCAATCTTCTACCGTATATGTACCCTGCAACTTCCCGTGTTTCCTAAGTGAAGTGCGAGCGTGAGGATTTACCTAGTGAACCCTTATCCATATTCGATTGAGGCATTACCTTGTGTTTGTGTTGAAGAGGCGTTGTGCTGATCTCGTTTAGGCGGTGTCATACCTCGCCCAAGTAACTAGGACGGTTCGCCCAAGTGCGTGGAAACATGCTGAAGCAAGTAGATATCAATTTGAGATTCCGCCTATGTACCTTCCTGCTCCGATGTAGCACTATCATGCCTCGCTGGGCGGTGTTTAACATCGCCTGAGTAAGTGAATGTCGTGAAGTAGTCCGTCCAGGTGTTGTTGTGCCTTGCCAAACTAGACGGCAGTGTAATCACTTCCTCTTTCCTTCACAAATTACTCCTGTATATGTATGACTCTCTCCTCTCTTCCCTTACTTATTTCCTTCCACTAAATGACCAGGGTTACTCGTGAAAAAGCTTCCTTGTGAAATTCCCTATCCGTTGTTGCATTATCATACTCCGCCTGGACGGTGTCAGACCCCGTCTAAGCGAACAAACGGTGTTGTGTAATCCGCCCTGGTACGGGTGTGTTACGAGAAACCCATTGAGCCGGCCCCAGTTTAGCTTCTCTGTAGGTTGCTATATGCGCGTGAATGCTCTTCGTTTCCCCCCTTGCCTGCTCCCTTCTATATCAAATGTTACGTGACTGTTTTGTGAAAAATTTTCTCATATTTTTGGAATTATTAGTTGCAAATAATAAGGTGTTACAGCAGTAAGCCTCCAAGTTTGAAGAACTTTGTGCATTTTATCCACCCTATCAACAAGAGGGTACCGAGGCGTCTAAATATGCAAAATTTAAAAATAGATTGGGGCCTGAGATCAAGCGGGCTATCCGACATCAAGAGATAAGGAGTTTTCTGACACTTATGAATAAGTGTCGTATCTATGAAGAAGATGATGTGGCTCCTTCGAGTCATGGAAAACACGAGCCTAAGTTGAAGGGCCAATTCTCTAGTTTCAAGAAGCAAGGTCACTTCAAGAAGAACAAGATCCTTCGTGGTGGATCTTCCAATGCTAGAAGACGTGGTGCTTTTAGGGGTGGTTACGGTGGTGGTAACCAAGGTCGTGGAAATGTCCAAGGCCTAACTTGCTTCAAATGTGGTGCTAACCATTTGGCACGAGATTGTCCACAAGATGATGTGGTGTGCTACCAATGCAATCAATCGGGGCATATCCGCCCTAATTGCCCATTGAATGTAAGAAATGCTAATGCCAATACTCCTATACGTATGAATCCTAATGGTAACCGTGGAGGCCATGGTGGCTTTGGAGGTCGTGGCCGTGGAAACGGTAATGGTCATGATGGTGGCCGAAATGGTGGCCGTGGTGGAAATCATAACGGTGGAAAAAACGGTAATGGTCGAGGTAATGGCCATGGTGGAAGGAACGGTAACCGCAATGGTGGTGATCAACCATAAGCTGCTGGTAGGGTATTTGTAGTTACTGGTGAAGAAGCCGCTCAAGCTGAAGATCTTGTCCTTGGTGAGTGTGAAATCCTTGGTATTTCGGTAAATGTTATCTATGATTTTGGTGCTACATACTCATTTATTTCTGAGGACTGTATGAGGCGCTTAAAGGTGCCTGTTTGCATGATGAGAGGTTCTATAATGGTGACTACACCGACCGGTACTTGTTTAAGATCGGTGACTCGATGTGAGAATGTCGAGATGAACCTTGAGAGTAGAAAGTTCGTTGTATCCTTGCCTATGAAGGACCTGGACATTATTCTAGGCATGGACTGGTTATCCGCTAACAAAGTCTTAGTGGATTGCCATAACAAGACGGTGATCATCCCGACTTTGAATGCTGAAGGCTTTGATGTGCAAGGTATTTCTCAACTTCTTATGATGTTCTATTTGGTTGATGGGAATGGTACGTCCCAATCTGGTGAGATTCCTATTGTTTCGGAGTTTCTCGATGTGTTTCCAGAAGAGATTCCTGGACTACCTCCTCCACGAGAAGTAGAATTTTCTATTGACCTTATTCCCAGCGCTAAGCCTGTTTCTAGAGCTCCTTATAGGATACCCCTATGGAATTGACCGAGCTAAAGAAGCAAGTCGAGGAATTACTCAAGCAGGAGTTTATTCGCCCAAGTGTGTCCCTTTGGGGTGCTCCAGTGTTGTTGGTGAAAAAGAAGAACAGAAGCATGAGATTGTGTGTTGACTATCGCCAACTCAACAAGCTAACTATCAAGAACAAATATCCTCTTCCTCGAATTGATGATCTTTTAGATCAGTTAAAGGGTGCTGTGGTATTCTCTAAGATTGACTTGCATTTCGGATATCACCAAATTCAGGTGAAGACCGAAGATATTCTGAAAACTGCCTTCCAAACGTGATATGGACACTATGAGTACGTAGTGATGCCATTTGGAGTGACAAATGCTCCTGCGATTTTCATGGATTACATGAATCGTATTTTTCACGAGTATCTTGATCAATTCGTCATGGTGTTTATTGATGATATTCTGGTATACTCTAAGAGTCATGAAGAGCATAAAAGACATCTTCGTCTTGTATTGTCTATTCTTCAAGAGAAATAATTGTATGCTAAACTCTCTAAATGTGAATTCTGGATGAGTGAGATTTCTTTTCTTGGTCATGTGATTTTTGGTGATGGAGTTGTCGTTGATAGATCAAAAGTTAAAGCTGTAATGGCTTGGGAAAGACCAACGTCCGTAACGGAGATAAGAAGTATTCTTGGTCTTGCCGGTTACTACCGGAGGTTCATTAAAGGATTTTCCCATTTAGCCTTACCATTGACGAAGTTGACTTATAAAAATCAACTGTTTGTGTGGACCCGTGAATGCGAAGAAAGCTTCCAAGAGTTGAAGTTGAGACTTACTACCGCACTGGTGTTAGCGTTGCCTGATTTGATGGATGATTTTGTGGTGTATTATGATTCGTCTAAGCTTGGTCTTGGATTTGTATTGATGCAAAAAGAGCATGTGATAGCCTATGCATCGAGACAATTGTGACCGCATGAGGTTAATTATCCCACTCATGACCTTGAATTGGCGGTGGTGGTGTTCGCTTTGAAGTTATGGCGACATTACTTGTATGGTTCTAAATTTATGGTCTTTAATGACCATAAGAGCCTTAAGTATTTGTTTGACCAAAAGGAACTTAATATGTGCCAAACAAGGTGGATGGAATTCCTAAAGGACTATGAGTTCGAGTTGAGGTATCATCCCGGAAAGGCCAATGTGGTTACCGATGCTTTGAGCTGAAAGTCGTTACATATCTCTATGATGATGACGAAAGAGATGGAGTTGCTAGAACAATTTAGAGATTTGAATGTGGGCGTGGAGACATATACTTCCAAGAAAATGTCGCTCGAGATGTTGAAAGTCACAAATGAGTTTCTTGAATATGTGAAAGTACAACAACTCGATGATGAGTATTTGATTAAAATGAAGAAAACCCAAGAGAAAGGGAAGAATTTGTTCCTAGTGGAAGGCCAAGATGACATTTGGTGTGTGAAGGGTCGAATTTATGTTCCCTCAAGTGGTGATGTGAGGAAATGTGTACTTGAGGAAGCTCACAAAAGCGTATTAAGCATTCATCCTGGTTCTACCAAGATGTATCAAGACTTGAAGAAGAATTTCTGGTGGCCCGGTATGAAGCGTGATGTGGCGAACTTTGTAGCATCTTGCCTTATTTGTCAGAAGGCTAAGGTCGAGCACCAAAGATTATCTGGTTATTTGAGGCCGTTGGAGATCCCTGTTTGGAAGTGGGATAGTATAGCTATGGATTTTTTTTCTGGACTACCCAGAACTCGTGCTGGAAACGATGCCATATGGGTAATTGTGGATCGGTTGACGAAGTGTGCTCACTTCTTGTCCATGAATATGAAAAGTTACTTGGAGAAATTGGCACAATTATATTTAAAGGAGATTGTTAGGCTGCATGGTGTGCCGTCTAGTATCATATCCGACCGTGATCGTCGATTCACTTGTCGATTTTGGGGAAGTTTGCATAATGAGTTGGGTTCTAAGTTGAAACTTAGTTCTGTATATCATCTTCAGACCGACGGACAATCTGAAAGGACGATACAAAGCCTCGAAGATTTGTTGAGGGCTTGTGTTCTTGAACATGATGGATGTTGGGAGATATTCTTGCCATTGATTGAATTCACATACAACAACAGCTACCATATGAGGCGTTGTATGGAAAGAAGTGTAGAACCCCTTTGTGTTGGCTTGAGGTTGTGAGAACTTGGCCTTAGGGCCGGAAATTGTTCATGAGACCACTGAGCAGATTAAAAAGATAAGGAGAATATGAAGATTGCTCAGGATCGACAGAAGAGTTACTATGAAAAGAGGCATAAACCACCTGAGTTCTAAGTGGGTGATCATGTGTTTTTGAAGGTTTCACGTGATAAAAGGATTGGAAAGGCGTTGAAAAGTGGAAAGTTGAGCCCTAGATTTATTAGACCTTATGAGGTTTTGTAGCGGATTGGCGACGTTGCTTATAGAATTGCACTCCCTCCGCATCTCGCTAATCTACATAATGTGTTCCACGTGTTGCAATTGAGAAAATATGTTCATAATCCTCTAATGTGATTCCTATGGATGATATCGATGTACGTGATGATTTATCTCTCTCTCCCGTTTCTGTTCGTGTTGTTGGGCATTCTGTGAAGAAACTACGGATCAAGTTGGTACCTTTGGTGAAGGTCGCTTGGAAACATGGAAATGTGGAGACGTTCACATGGGAACGTGAGGACGCCATCAGAGAATGATATCCTGATGTATTCGAATCCGGTATGTTAAATTTCGAGGATGAAATTTTCTTTTGGTGGGGTGGATTATAACATCCCAGATTTTAAAAATAAAGGAATAAATTAAGGAAATAAATATTGAATAATTGACTATGAGTCATTTGATGTCCCAAAATATTGAAAATAATTAAATTAAGAGTTTTAGGGACTGTTGGTGATTTATTGAGACCGGATAAGCCAAAAATAAGCCTGGCTGAGATGTGGGTGTCGGACCAAGTATCTCCGATTGGGATGATATTGGTCAGGGCTATTGAGAATAATATTGGGAGTTTGAAAATATATTCGGAATAATTTTCAGATAATGTATTGAGCCCGAACAAAGATCCTGTTTGCCATAAAACGATGAACCTATTAATGAAGGGTTAAAATTGAAGCCAAAACTCATATTTTCCCTTCCTTTTCACGTTTGTTTGCTGAGCACTTTGGGCAAAAACACATTCTCCTTCTTCTCCTCTTATTTCCTTCTCCATTTCCCCTTCTCTTCTTCTTCCAAAACCCTAGCTAAGGTGGTGTCTTTTCCATTCCCTCCATTTTCGTTTGAAGAGGACTTGGAAACTTGAAGTTCTTCCTCTCTTCTCCTTCTCATTTTCATGTGGCCTCCCTCTCCCTTGAAAACCCATTTCATTTTTGGGTGAGGTAAGCCCCTTTCACCAATTTTTGGATGGAATAATGATGTGGTTATGAGTTTTTAAGGTTTGGGGAGTCATACATGTGAATGGGTATTTATTAGAAGCATTTAAAACTTGAGCCCTAAGGTAGTGGCAATAAATGTGAGGTTTTAATGAGGGATAAGTGTAGTAGATGTACTTATGTTGGTAGGAGATGAAGAAGGATGGGGCATTAATAGAGTTGTTGGATTTTGGTGAAAACCCTAATTTTAAGAATTGGGGAAAATGGAGAATGATTAGTTAAATAATATACTTGAGAAGGAATGCATGACAATGATGAATATGAATGTAGATAAATGAAGTTGTATGAAGGTTGGGTTATTATTGTTGATAGCCTTTGAATCTAATGGATGTGGCTTAATGGGAAGGAATTCCCAAAGCCTAATAAATAATAAAAATGATGGCTATAACATGTCTAGTACATGATAAGAAATTGTAGATATGATTATGATTAAATAGAAATGAAATGATGTCTTAAATAGTTGATTGATTGGAATTCTATATGCATGTTAATGTAGGATCCATTCCGAACGATGAGGCGGGTGCGTCTTATCAATCAGAATTCTTCTCTTGAGGTAGGAGAGGAGTCTTATGTTCTAAATGCATGAATTTAAATGGTATATGATTGCTATATGTATTGATATACGTGTTTGCCTTACTTGGAGTGCTACATAATGTTGTGTATGATGTTGATGATATGTTTTGGCAACATGCTTGATGCGTTTAGAATGATTTTGGTGTGTTGTATGATGGCGTAAATTGTTGATTAATATGTGGTGATACACATGTCCACCGTAAATGGATAATGAATGTTGATGATGTTTGATAGTGAACGATTGAAGCCTTGTATTAATGATGAAATTGAATGATATGAATGAGAATTATCGAGAATGCCACACAAAGATTTAGACTAATAAGAATAACCAACAATAATGAATACACTAAAAACTTTGTGGTGATGTTGGTAATGGTGTTGATGATGATGTTGGTGAGTGGCATGTATAGGATACGTAGAGTGAGAAATGCATATGATTGGCATTTGCATCCATGGCATACTGCATAGCTGCCGGTGTTGAAATTTTAGGGGATTCCTGAAACATCCTTACTTAATTAAAAATGAAACCGGAACAAGGGAAAATTTTTCCCAAAAATAAACCAAGCAGTCGGGTAATTTAAAAACAACATAAAGGCAAAGAAGCAAAACCGACAGCGGAATAACAAGCTTCAGCGAGCCCTCACATAACGTTCACTCGCTCAAGCGAGATCCAACTCCGCTTGAGCGAGACAGCCCAACACGCTTGGGCGAACATTCATTCGCTTAAGCGAAGCCAGCCCAAAAGCCTTCCATCCATTCACACTCCCGGGAGCGAATCCTTATTCGCTGAGGCAAGAAGCCCCACTCGGTAATTCCCATCACTCGGAATCTGGGGTTCTATTCATTCGGGAAAACAACCCCAATCAATATGCCTCCCTCGGAAGCCCATATTTAATTCCTTATTTTTATCAACATAGGTCACACACACATAAGATCCACTCGGAAAAGAATAATTATTCCATTCGGAATCTCTAAACTTCCCTCACTCGGAATAACTCCCAATCAAATACCACTCGGTATATTTCAACCTTAACTCATTCGGAATGCATTTCATATTTATCACTCGGCATATATTTACTTCTCTCACTCGGGGAACACATAGACCTTCCTTCACCCTGAAGGGGTCTCCACAATCATACTCCACTCAGAATATTCTTTAATAATATAACCTACTCAGACTTGACCCAATCTCTCGTCACTTGGAAAGGGATTCGTGTCTTACCTCACTCGGATTTACCTTAACTCTCTCCTTCACTCAGAATACGCAAGTTCCAGTTATTTGGTAGAATGTAAAGGTACCTACTTTGACATTCGCCTACCACATTATTTACTGATCAAGATTAAACACATAACATCACATGTATATATATATATATATATAAATTTAGTGCCGCTCTTAATACTAAGAGAGTTCAATCCCGACATATTCAGACAAAACAATATATTACGAGCTGGCCATGGCTTAACAACACTTTTTACATAGTATATACAATTATATACACGTCTAATGCACAGTTCGCCTCACAGAACAGGTGCTCTTCCATCATCCATCATTCCGAGTGACGTCCACTGAAATATAGCCATAGCAGGGGTGAGCTTTTACATATAAAATGACAATTAGTGACTCGGAAATCCTCAAGTCTTCCACTATACAGCATCACATCTCAATCATTTATAATATGAACTGCCATTCAATATATCTACATACAACAGTATCATGCAATCGGAATTCATACATTTAATACACAGCTATATGGATCATATTATTCCCGATACATGCACATGCAACGCAATGAGCTCATCAAAAGTATAAGAGTATATATATATATAAATGTATACATATCCATTACAGTCGGATCCGACCCCCTTATTACAAATTGTTATGTTGCAACATAGGCTCCAAGCCTTTTTCCTCAGCTCCAAGCTGATCCGGCCGTTTTACTGGTACCAAACTGTTTGCCCTCACACGTAACACAATCACTCCAAGCGACAACGGAAGTGTTACAGGCAACCCCGAGTCTAACCCGGTAGGCTTGCCTTGAGTCCAACCCAAGGTCTTTCATCAAGCGTCCAACGCTAATGCACTCGGCATTTCCTTGAGTCCAACCCAAGGTCTTTCAATTATATTTCACACATATTTATCAATACAACAGTACCCCTTTTTCCTCATTATAACCACACTCTGTATGTAACTCATTCATCATCACACAAGCACAACAGATTTCATCCCCAACATTCGTATGCATATTAATATAAGATAGTAATCGGGATCTACCCACTGTCTCCCAGTACAGAGCACTCAAAAATCATATCAACATACACAGTGACACATATCTCATATATTTAATATAACATCCCAGTTGAAACCAGTCAGTAGTCACACACATACTCTCGGTATCAGAGATCCCCACCTCATGCATTCATGAGTGAGATAACCAACCGGACTCAGTACGACAAATTTTAGACACATGCACTCGATTCACACACAATCCCATAACTCTCACATGCATTCACATATCTAACAGCATACCTCATAATTACATGCATTAAGTATAAAAACTACCATCAGACTTAACTATCACACGCCCTCGGTATTCAAAAGCTGTCAATCATATATATATTACATAGTTACCACATTCACAAACACACATGCACAGGTAATACTTCACCCGGAGACCATTCATAAACTATGCATTTGAGATGCAAAGCGCCCCCTACCTATTGAAGGGACTCGAGAAGTTCCTCTGTTTCCCGATGTTGGTCCGTTGCCTCTGTTTGCTTCGTCCACCACTCTCACTCGTTCAGTCTCCATCGAACACAGTCGTACCCTTTAGTCAGCTTAGGAATAGGAAGTTGTTCTTCTTCCACTCGAACGATTGCTCCTCACCAGCAGTGGGACTCTCGGTTCTCCACTTCACTACAGTCGCGATGTTACGAAAAACAGGGGACGGAGAAGAAGAACGAAGAAGAAGAAAAGTAGAAGAAGAGGGAAGGTCTTGAGGAATTCAAGTGAATGGACAGTCGTTGAGGCTTCTGCACATATACCCGTAGGATGGAGAGAGTGGGGTGGGAGAACGTGAAACAGCAGTTCCTCACGTGTCACACACATCACAATCACTCAGTAATCAACTTCTTAAGTCATAATTAATCATAATTAACAAGAACTCTCATTTGCAATTATCCTAGTTTAGTGGTTTAATCTCATTCGGTAGTTAATTTTAAATCAGGATGTTATGATTCCCCCGGTTAGCCCAGTGGGAGGACGACTCTGTGTATGAGAAATTTTATATTTTCCCTCTCAATCGATATGTAAGTCATGAAGCTTCCCATGTTGTGCTACGGGGAGCCGCATGTGGTTGACCCTTGTGGGGGGTGGCTCTTGATGAGCAGGTGTCCCTGGTGGTCCTTGGGATCACAGCTGTCATGATATAACTCATGGTTGGCCTACAACACCATATGTCAAATATGTTGTATACCGTGGTCATGGTGAAAATGACCAGTAAAATAATTAGTGAATGCATGCAAATTTTAGGAATACGTGTACACATTTTACTACTGCAGTAGGGGTATGGTTAGATGATCATACTTGAAACCCACAATTGATGTTTATATTCCCAGAGTCAGATCTGTAACTATTAAAAAGTTCCATTGTGCATATGCATTAGTTTAAGAACATTTGCATATAGCATGGAGGTATGACAAAGAAGATAAGTTTTGATGATGGATGTAATGGAGATGATATAATACGTTAAGACAACATGAAGATATGAATACCAAATAATGATTTGAGTAAAATGATGCATTGTGTAATAGTCCAATGTTGCAGGACTTGATTATGTATATGCTAGTATACCTTTCTTGACTTGAAATGATGTTGAGTTATGTGTGTGATAAAGATATAATGATGAATGAGGTGTTGTGTGTATGCAAGTATACATGTTTGATGCATATGTACATAATCACATGGTATTCATATTCATCCTTTTGGAATGTATGACTCACTCTCCCATGTTGTCCATTTTTAGACTTGTGATGCAGGGCATTTATGGGAAGAGTGGATGTTTTGAAGTACATTTTGGTTTAGGAGGTAAATAGGAGTATAGGAAGTGCCTTGCTGGCGAAATCTAGATTTTTGCATAGCATGTGATGTATATGGATGCTTATTTTGTTATCTAGATTAGTGATGATGATTTTAAGGGTCATGTAGGAAAATTGGACTTGGTGTGCATGGCCAATTTTCATTTATGACCCAAATGATGTAAGATGATGAATCATGATATTTGATGATGTTTAATTTCATGGATGAATGAAGTGTTTCACAACCTAGAGAATTTTATGAAATTTTATAGAATTAGTTTCGACTCCATGCATAGAAATAATGTAGTTTGTTCTTGAAGTGTAAGGATAATTTGGAGGAATTGTAAATGCATAATGAAGTGTAAATAATGCATTAGGATAGGTTAACTTGGGAGTAAATAGAAATTGATATGCCATGTTGTGTAAATTTCACATTTCTGCATAAGTTCTGCAGAACTCGCTCAAGCGAGTGGTTGTATCGCTCGAGCGAGACCCTTGTGAAACAGGGGTGTGGCCACTGGTCAAAATTCACTCAAGCGAATAGCCTTCTCGCCCAAGTGAGATTCGGTTGGAATTAGTGGTTGGTCACTGGACTATTTTTGCTCAGGCGAAATGGTCTGGGCTTGGGAGTCGCTCAAGCGAGAGGGAAGGAAATTGGATACTGGACAATTTTCACCGAGGGGAGCCTTGCCTCGCCCAAGCGAAAATCGGGCAGTGAGTCCTTGTTATTGCAGGAGCAAGCTCGCTCAAGCGAGATGGAACTCTTTCAAGCAAGATTAGCACCTGAGGCAATTCTCCTCCTTCGCTCAAGCGTCTCGTTGGCTCGCCCAAGTGTGGCCTTCGAATCTTGCTCAGCATTCTTTCTGGCCTCACTCAAGCGTTACCACGTGTGCTCACTTAAGCGCGTGTGGCTCTCGCTTGAGCGAGTAGCCTTCTGATGCCCCACTTGTTTTGTTCTAAATAAATTTTTATTTCTTATGCATCAAACCCTTATCATGAATCATCTTAAGGGTGTTATTGGACATATTATGAATCATGGAACCTCATGAAATCCCTTCTCTTAAATTCAATCATACAACAATCAAATTAAATTAATTCTTTTGGTGTTTCTAATTGGAAATTTATTATGAAATCTTCTTTTAATCTACCTTTTCATATCTTTTTATATGGGAGTGGCTTTTTATAGATCCAGGTGTTGAACTAGAAAGCTTCACCACTTATTCTTCTTTTCATTGAATAATGATTTTAAATTCATGAAAAATTTACCCGTGTTTTCGGGGCGTCTCACCAAGAGCTTGGTATGAAAGATTGAGCAAATTTCTTCTAGAAAACAATTTCGAAAGAGGAAAGGTTGATACTACACTATTTATCAAGCACAAAAGAAATGACATACTTTTGGTACAAGTATATGTGGATGATATTATATTTGGTGCTACTAATGAATCACTCTGCAAAGAGTTTGCTAAGATAATACAGGACGAATTCGAGATGTCTATGATGGGAGAACTCACATTCTTCCTTGGATTGCAAATTAAGCAAACTAAAGAAGGAACATTCGTTAGTCAGCCTAAATATTGTAAGGAATTACTAAGAAAATTCAACATAGACAAGGCAAATGAAATTGCCACACCTATGAGCACATCATGCTACTTGGACAAGGATAAAAAAGGTAAAGATGTTGAACTAACTAAGTATCAAGGTATGATCGGATCTTTACTCTATCTAACTGTAAGTAGACCAAACATAATGTTTGTTGTATGTATGTGTGCAAGATATCAGGCATGTCCTAAAGGATCACATCTCACTGCCGTAAAAAGAATTCTAAAATATCTTGTGGGTACTCAAAATGTTGGTTTATGGTATCCCAAAGGTGCTGAATGTATTCTTGTAGGATATTCTGATTCTGATTTTGCTGGTTGTAAATTAGATAGAAAAAGTACCAGTGGTACCTGTCATATGCTTGGAAGTTCTCTTGTTTCTTGGTATAGCAAGAAGCAAGTAAGTGTCACGTTATCCACAGCTGAAGCAGAATATGTTGCAGCTGGGAGTTGTTGTGCTCAAATCCTATGGATGAGACAACAACTTCTTGATTTTAGTGTTGTTCTAGACCAAATACCCATTAAATGTGACAACACCAGCGCCATAAACATCTCCAAAAATCCGGTTATGCATTCACAGACAAAACATATAGAAATCCGTCACCATTTCATACAAGATCACGTTTTAAAAGGAGATTGTGTTCTTGAGTATGTTAAAACTTCTAAACAATTGGCGGACATTTTAACTAAAACCCTTCCAAAAGAGCAATTTATAAATATTAGAAGGGAGTTAGCCATTTTAGAAATTTTTTAATTAAACTTAAAAAAAATTCATTTTCATTTTCTTAAATATTTTTGTCTTGAACATATTTTAATCTTTAACTTAAAGATTTTAATTTATTCCTTTCATAAAAGTTTTATTTCTTTGAACATAGTAATTTACTTTGTAATATATGGTCAAATCTTTTCATTAAAAAGTAAATTACATTTTCAATAATCATATTAATGCTCCACATATCTCTTGTTTTATTGAGCTCTAAAATGGCATCTACTAAATTAAAACATATTTCTTTTACACAAAATAGTCTCTTATGAACCATATGATCTTAAAAAACAAATGCAAATTAGCCTTTGATTTTCTTGATACTTTTATGAAACAAAATCATTGGTAAAATTGCAAAATTTTTAAACCCTTCACATTATACCATGACACCATCAGGGAATCAATTTTTTTTTTGCAAATGCATATGAAGATCTCTTATCTCATATATTTTGTCACATTCACTTACAAAATTTTGCACATCATGTGACCTTGTATTTGAAAATTCCAAAGTCTTACTCATGCATGTGATTATCACTTGTCTCATATGCTTGTAATTCAAAGCCATTCTCGTGACAAAGCTCCAGCATATTTTTCTTCAAAGCTTTCACGTGAACTAATAAGGCAAAATGACAAAAGCCAAGATTCCAAAGCTTCTCATGACAAACGCGTGAACAAGCCAAAATCCAAAGAAGGAATTGATTCCCATTTAAGGTGAATCGATTCCCATGCGTCCAGTACCAATAATTTGACAAAATTTCTTCTGATGAATCGATTCCCCTACTCTTGAATCGATTCATATCTTACATTTTGGCCAAGATGAATTGATTCCCCTACCCTGAATCGATTCATATATTAATTTTCCTATAAAAACTGACGCTTACAGTATCCTTTCGCCATACTACTTCATTAACTCACACCCTTTAAGATTTTGAACTTTCTTATTCTTCTCCTTTCTTTTCATAAATCTTCATGGCCTCTTCATCTTATAACAGGAAGAAAAGAAGAGGAGATATGGGTTCCTCATCCTCAAATATCAATGATCTCTCAAGATTTTTTGATAATCAAATGCAACTTGAGAGGTACCTTGAAAAATATTCAGAATGACTCCTCATACCTGCTCATTGGCTTGATTTTCCGCTCTTTGACGAACATGATTTTCCTGTACTCAACATCCTTAGGCAACAAAATCTTTTGGAGTTCATCATGCTTGAAGAGAATTACATTTATCCTGAGTTGATTAGAGCCTTCTACTCAACTTTAAGGATCTCTAATGGACGATGTTTAGCCAAAATCGAAGGGGTAACCATTACCCTTGATGATAATGTTCTTCATCAAGTCGGGAAGCTTCCAATCAACAATGTTGATTTCTTTGGCTTTGAACCTTCTCCCGATTGGGAATATAATTCTATTGATGCTCGTGCTTTTCTAAATCTATCTTCTGTTTCCAAAAGCACTGTTGGGGAGCTAAACATTGATCATTGTCTTCTGCACTACTTCTTGGTCAAAATCATTCTTCCAAAAGGGTCAAACAATGCTAGAGTAAGTGAGAACCAAACTCTTATTCTTTGGGCTATGCTCCATGAAAAAAAGATAAATTGGACCAAACTTATTCGTAATCATATGATTGACTCTAAAAGACTCATAAAACTTCCTTATGCTTTTTTAATCACCAAGCTCCTCAAGTATTTCAATGTTGATCTTTCAAATGAAGTAAAGGAAGCAGTTGGACGCAAAGGTAAAATAGGGAGCACTCATCTCTCAAAAATGGGTTGGCATAACCAAGATGGTGCTTCGCAATACTCACCTCCACATGCACAAAGTAGTGATGATAATGATGATCAACCTCAACAACAAGCATTTCCACCACCTCTTTTAAATCCAAATGATGCTTTCTTTAATAGGTTGATCTCTCACTTTGATACCCACTTTGATCAATAAATACTCGCTTTGACGGAATTACTTCTCGCATTGATGGAATGGAAAACAATATGAATGCGCGTTTTGATCAAATAGAAGACAACATGACTACCCACTACAATGAACTCTATCAATAATTTTCTGAGTTCCAATTTTTGAATCCTTAAATTAGTCTTTGTTGTATCCATCCTTGTATATATCTTGTTTAATAAAATTTTGTTATTTGTTTAATCTCTCTTTTGAGTTCTCTATTTTTTGATGATGCCAAAGGGGGAGAGAGATAAAATCTAAATTCAACATCTCTATCTATCCTTGTTGAATTACATGATTAAGGGGGAGCTTTATAAAATATTTCTTGATAATATGTTATTACAAGTGGTTTACTAATGCATGATAATTATAATTAAATTTGATAGGTGGAGTTCTATACTTTAAAAAATAATTATGAAACTAACACCCCAAGAGATGAACAATTGTTGTCATCATCAAAAAGGGGGAGAATGTGTTTGCATGTTGAAACAGGTTTTGATGAATGACAAATAATTGAAGGATCAAGAAATTTAAAGGATGTTCTACAAGCAATTAAATCATGATGATCAAGTTGAATCGGCTCAAGAAATCAAGAATTAAATGCATAAGAATTGATGAAGTCCAAAGAAATGATTCAAGGCATTCATAGAAGATTAAAATAAGAGAAATAATCATTCAAGTGCCAAAGAATCAAAGGAATGAAGAACCATGAGCCATGTGATCAAAAACATATCAAAATGCATCAAATATTCAAGGAAACGGGTCCAGGAAAGCCAGGAATCGATTCAGGAGCAGTAGGAATCAATTCATGTTGAATTTTGCCAAGAGGAATCAATTCAAGAGCTCAAGGAATCGATTCAAGGGGCTGGGAATCGATTCCCCCCTGTAGGAATCAATTCATGCACATTAATCACCTAGGGAATTGATTCATACAATATAGAATCGATTCATGCTATGAAGGAATTGATTCCCCTTGCCAGCAATCGATTCACTCACTGTTTTTGATGGAAAAATAGCCTGGAGGAATCGATTCATCACTGGAATCATACGCTGAATCATGGAAAACATCAATACGCATTTTCAGAAACTCAAACTGTGCTAATTTCTCTGATTTCTCTCGAGACTCAAATTGAAACGGCGTTGCATTAATTGAGGCAGAGAATCTCCTTCTCCAAGCTAGAAATCAAGCACGCGGGAACACATGGAGGCAGACAAAATTCAAATTAATTGCCTAAATTGAGGATCGGAGGTTGAAAGAAACCATGCTCCTTTGCCTATAAATAGAGAGGAAACTGAAGGCAGAAGACACAACACCAAGCAACGAAATTCCCTTGCTTTCCTTCTTGCACTCTTATTCTCTCTAAGTTTAAGCTCTTTGTCTCTTTTTTTTGCCAATAATTTTTGAGAGTTATATTGCGAGAAAAATACTTTTGAGTGCTAAATTTTGCATATCCTTTCCTAAGAGAAGAAAAATATTTTTCAAGTGATTAAAATTTGTATATCCACTCTATTGAGAGAGTCACACTTGTAAAATTACATTCATAAATTCTGAGAGATTTTGGGTTGGGTTTTAACCTTGTAATTGAGAGATTGTGAGATTGGGTGGGTTGCTTTTTGCTTGTGAGGATTAAGTTCTTGAGTGTGGCACACTAAGAAGCTATAATTACTCAAAGCTTGTATCTCAAATTCTCAATAGTGGAATCCTTCAAGTGGGTTGCTTGAAGGCAAGACGTACACCGGTGTGGTGGAACTCGTTATATCGGTTTGTAAATCTCTTATCCTTAAACTCCTTTATTATTGAGATTTAGTTAACTTAGATATTTAAGTACACCATTAACTTGATATAAATTGCTTAATCAATTATTTAGATTAATTTATTATAATAATCTAAGTAATATTCTTGAATTAATTGTGTTAAAATTAATTATTACTTTCTAAGTGCTAAAATAACTTCGTAATTAATTTGACATTATTACTTGCTCTTTTGTGTATTATTCATATTTATTAAATTGATTATAAAAGAATTAATTTCAAAAAGCATTCCAACAAAAATTTTTACTACTCAATTCACCCCCTCTTGAGTAATTGAGGCCACTTGGTTAACATTCCAAAGATACAAGCAACAAGGCATCCATCGTTTGAGCGAATAACCAATTCGCCTAAGCGAAAATGGACCAGTGAGGATTATTGAAGAAGTCACTCAAGCGAAGTGGTTTCGCCTGAGCGAAATTGATCCAGAAAGCAAGGCTGTGGGCTTCGCTCAAGCATGCCTAGTAAAACCCATCAGCGAAAAGCAACCAGTGAAGTCCAATGATGATGTGGCTTCAGTGAGATATATTCGCTCAAGCAAAATTTGTCCAGAACCAAAATGTAAAGAATTCGCTGCAGCAGATGGGCCATGGCTTAAGCGAATGCTGAACAGGGGATCATCAACTTGAGTCTCGCTCAAGCAAAAGTTCTCGCTTGAGTGAGTTAAGCATGCAGGTGAAGCAGGACGTGAAACTCCTTCAAGCTGAAGAATTCTTCTCACTTGAGCAAGATTTAAACTCGCTTGAGCGAGTGAAGCATTATAAAAGGAAAACAATTATTCGTAATTAGAAAGTTAGAGGGAGCTGGAAAGGCGGCCACAAAATCTTAACAGAGTGCTCTTAGCTTAGGTTTTTCTTCTTCTTCACATTTTGTTGTATGAACATGGCTACCATGAGTAGCTAATTCTCTCATTAGGATTGGAGGTAACCAATCAATCCGGATGAATATGTGTTTGGTATTCATGTAATCAATGAATTTGTTTTATGATTCTTGGTGTTTCATTTCATGCCCATTGCTTGAATATGCTTGATCAACATTTTCTTGATTTAAGTTTACGTTTGTTGTTGGAAAATAACTTGCGACAACGGATCTAAATAAAATGCTCATTGAGTAGATAACCAGGGATGGTATTTAACACAGTGAACGTCTAAATCATTGTACTTAATGCTGAAATGGATTTGAAACGATCAAGGGATTGACGTTATCAAATCTATTCTTATGAATTTCGTAGTCGAGGAATCGATACGAATGACTTGGATTATGACGTAAAGAATCATATTACAAAAGTCATTTTTATGAATATTGACTGTGTATCGGAAGGTGAGAAAGGTGAATCCAAATCCCAATTTCTAAACTCTGCTATTTTAGCTATATTACGTGTATTACTCTCATACATTTCTTAGATTGTTTCTTTAATTCACCATCATGAAAACAATAACCCTTATCTTCCGTAATAGTTTGGAATCGATTTATCATGATCTGTAGTGGGAATGACATTTGTTTTTTAAAACATATACTACATCAACAGTAGTCCACTTGCCACGAGTCAAATTAAAACTGACCATTTGAGTATTTTGTGCATCATTCCATGAAAAATAACCAGCATATGATTTCATCCATTAGTGATGTATCTGTATGATTGGGTTATGCTAATTTGGCTTGGATGAATGAATTAATGATTATATGATTGAAGTGCATTTAGAATGAATGGTGTTATGTGGCATGTGTTGTTGGGATGATGTTTATAATGGTGAATTTGACTCATGTTAATAAGACTTACTATGAATGGCTTTGAGTCCATGAATAAATTGATTTCAAAGATGTTAGGCATCCTATGTTATATGATTTGATAAATGATGATTGCCACTAACTATTGATGTGTATGAAATCCAATGACAATTGGTGATGGTTAAGAATGATGAGAATATTGAATTCCACTAAGTGTTGGTTGTGAATTATTGATTATGGAGTGGCATTAGGATGCATAGTATGAGAAATGCATTGATTGGCATTTGCATCCATGGCATATCATTCACTGTCTATGTGGAATGTTAGAGGTTCCAATAGGCGAGCCCAGTGGGAAGGCGGCCCAGTGCATGGGTAAAATTATATGTTTGTCCCCTAGTGATTTTGGGAATCACGAAGCTGCCCATAGTTTGGTGGCGAGACACCCTATGTGGCAGGCCCAATGGGTGGGTGGCTCTTTGATAAGTGATAATGCATGATTTATCCTTAATTCATTTGTTTAAATGTGTATAATTTGCCATCACTTATTGTCTAACATATTGCATTTTAACATATTTTCATATTTTGTGCTTTATTTAATAATTGATTTTAAAATGAATTAAGAATAAGTTTTTAATTGAAATAATGAAATCTTGTTTCCTTTTTTGTTTTTGTAGGGAATAAATGGTCAACAAATTAAAGAATTATGACCAAGGATCAAGAAGAAGAAGCCATGGATGATTAAATATCAAGAAAGGGTGAAAACGTATGCAAAACATGGAAAATCAGGTGTATGAATCAATTCATCCATGTATGAATCGATTAATACGAATAAAAATGCCCAAGAATTGGAAAATTTGAGCCATGAATCGATTCATTCTGGTCTGAATCAATTCATACGTCTGATTCACTCAAAAATCATGCAATAATTGGCCTTGAATCCATTTATTTGCTTCCTGAATCGATTCATTTCAATTGGAATGCACAAAATACACTAAATGAATAGATTCATGGCCAAAAAATGAATAGATTCATCAAGTGGAAACATCAGATAACGCATTCATCAAGTGGAATCAACACTGAAGGATTATTAATTATGCACTAACATTCCACTGTCTCAGTTTTTTATCATTTCCTGACTCCTTTCTCATGCTATAAATAGAAGACCCTCTTAGCTTCTTCAACACACTTCAATTCACATTTCTCTCTTAATTCCCTCTTAGTTCCTTTAAGCATCAGAGGAAGGCACAAAGCCTCCTCCTCTTTTCTTTCCCCTCTTTGCTCCATTCCAGGTTAGTTTCTTTTTCTTGTAATTGTTTTTAATTATGGAGGGCTAAAACCCCTAGATTGATTTTCTTGGAGAATATTGTAATGTAATTTTGAGGTCATTATTTTTAATACAGTATGTTTTTGTTATTGTTATTTCTTCATAATCTTACTCTGCTTATTTAATTCCATTCTGTTTAATTAAATTTGTATGCTTAATCGGTTTAATTATTCAAATGGAATAAAATAAGATTTTAAATTAGAATGGATTAAGGAAATATGCATGCTTAATGAATATTTTCATAATCACTTTTAATAATTATGGTTTGCTTAATTCCATAATATGAGAATAGATTATGTATGTAGGCGATGTTCTTACATATGCTCAATAATTCCTAGATTTTACGATCTTGACTCCTTTTGCTTAATTAGGATGCTTGATTAAAATATTCATTTTTTGAAAGTAAAGGAATTATGAATTGAGAAAGACGCTTAGTTGATTAATTCAAATTGAGCTAAGAAATTAACAGTAATAAAAGTATACAAATTATCTTTAGTGAACCAAGGATAAATTTATTTATAATACTCCAAGAAAATCAATCGCTTGTTATTTATTGTTTTAAATCCTATAATTACTTTGTTTTAATTTTAATTGTGACAACAAAAATCAATCAAACCCGTCCCCCAATTGTATGCTTGTTGAACTTATGTTTGTAAAAAAATTTAGTTGTTGAGTTTTTATTTTTAATTGTTAAAAATTAGTTTAAGACTTGATTTTTCCTAAATTTTTGTGTTGATCCTTGAGAGAACGACCTAGGTTGACACCCTAGTACTACATTAATTAATTTTAATGTACTAATTTGACGGAATCACGACTGTAAAAATATTCACGTCAAAATTTGGCGCCGCAGCCGGGGATCAATGATCTTTAGGAAAAATTCTTGTTTTAGATTAATTTTTTTTGTATAAATTGAAAAAAAATAAAAAAAATAAAAAAAAATTTTGTTTGTTTGTTTTATTTTATTTCTTTTGCATGATTTAGGATTCTTATGATATATTGCTCATGATGATCAAATATCTTGTTGTATGCTATGTATGACTAGAAGAACTTTTGAGCATTTATATTCATTTGATCCTGAAATTGAAAGAACTTTTCATAGGTTAATTAGAAAAGCTAGATTTAATAATAACTTTGTTGATATTGATAGTGATAGTATCTTTTCTGAATCTGCTGAAAGTACTACTGCTAGTTTTTCTGATATGGCTGAACCTCGTGAAAGAACTCTTAGAGAACTAGCTGCACCTGAATTCACATACGAAAGTTTGTGTATTCAATATCCTGATGAGGATGTCCCTTTTATACTTAAGACCGGACTTATACACTTGTTGCCTAAGTTTCATGGTCTTACGGGTGAAGATCCGCACAAACACCTCAAAGAATTCCACATTGTGTGCTCCACAATGAAACCCTAAAACGTTCAAGAAGACCATGTCTATCTTAAAGTGTTTCCTCATTCTTTAGAGGGTGTTGCTAAGGATTGGTTGTACTACCTTGCTCCAAGAAAATGTTGGAATGACTTAAAGAAAATGTTCTTGGAAAAATTCTTTCCTGCCTCTAGAACAACTGCAATCCATAAAGACATATCTTGCATTAGGCAACTCTCTGGAGAAAGTCTTTATGAGTATTGGGAGAGATTTAAAAAACTCTGTGCAAGTTGCCCTCACCACCAAATTTCTGAACAACTTCTTCTTCAGTACTTCTATGAAGGTCTACACCACGTTGATCGCAACATGATTGATGCGGCAAGTGGATGAGCTTTAGGAGATATGACTGCTGCTGAAGCAAGAAATCTGATTGAGAAGATGGCATCTAACTCTCAACAATTTAGTGTGAGAAATGATTCTTTCAAACCTATGTTTGATTCTAATTCTAGTTCATCTGGAATTAAATTGGAGAGCAAACTTGATGCTCTCACCACTCTGGTCACACAATTAGCAGTAAATTAAAAATCCATGACTGCTAAAGTATGTGGCATTTGCTCTTCACAAGAGCACCCCACTGATTGTTGTCCTTCTTTACAAGAAAAGGATAATAATAGTCCCCAAGCCTATGCAGCTAACATCTACCATAATAGACCTCCACCACAACGACAACAAAACCATGACCTTTCCACCAATAGATACAACCCTGGTTGGAGGAACCATCCAAATTTGAGATGGAGTAACCAACAACAAAATCCCCAATCCCCATTTCAAAACAATGCACCAACCTTCCAAAGACTGATAAGTCTTGAAAAGACTTAATTATTTCACCTTTTTATTTAACATTATTAAGTAATTATTAGTTAGTTTGTTAGTATTATTTAATAATTTGATAACAATTCGTGTTTTAGTTATGAATTTCAAAAGTACTTCATTTATGTAAGAAAACGACTAAAAATATTAATTAGTTAAGGAATTTTGAAGTATTTATAAATTCACTAAGCAGCCAGCGTATAAATGCTAGGCAATTAGCTGTTTAATGGTGCAGGAACAGGGCGCACTTGAGAAAAGAAGACAAATCCGAGTGAAAATTACAAAAGCCGAGCGAGATTTGGAAAAATCCGAGTGAGACTTCACAAATCCGACTGAAAGGAGTCCAAAGACCGACTGAGTGAGACTTCAAAGACACCGACTCCAAAAGAGAACAAGGACTCGGAATATTGCATGAAGAACCCGAGCGCCAACTGCAGAATACCGATTGAATAATCAACTCGCTCAAGCGGGAGTTAAATTTGCTCAAGCGAGAACCCAGCAAGCTGAAGCGTAAAGGCAGTAACTTAAACTCTGTTTCTTCCCTCCAACAACACACACTTGGCCCAGTGCTGTTTCCGTCTTCCATTGCCTTCTCTTCTGCACCTTAGTAATTTAAGTAGTGAGATGTTAATTAGTTAGTGATGAGTTGTACATTAGCTAATGATGAACTAGAATCTGCTAAGAGCTGAGCTGTGATTGGTTAATTATTCTGTAATTATTCAATTAGTTAGTTTAGTTTAATTAAGAACTCAGTTTTCAGATATTAGCTAAGTTAGTTAGTTTAATTAGATGCCTATATATATTCATGTACATACTCTGTAAAAAGAGAACAGAACAGCGTACAACATAATACACTTCATTTTCCATTTCCAATCTCTCACTATATTTTCATCTCTCTAAACTCTCCCATCCATGTCTCTCTGTATTCCTTCGATGAATCCGAAGTCAATGGAGTTCTAAATCCCTAAGGTTGGGATTGCGAAGGTTAGCAATGGAGTCTTGAAGCTATGAGCAAGTAGATCGACTTCTAGATCCTGAGGCGAACAAGCTGAGGAGTGGAGCAGAATCACTGGATTGACAAATCCAGAACTGATGAAGAACTTCACCAGTGAGGAATCATGGCTGAAGCTTAGGTAACTTCCAGCTTTCTAACTAGTTCAGGCCTAATCAATTTAGGTGAATAGTTAGAGTTCAACCTCCAATTTCACATTAGATTCTTAGGTTAATCAAGCACTTAAGGAATTAAGGTTCATTGCTTAAGGATTAGTGTTTTTCACCTAAGGAATTAGGGAATAACCACAAGCGGATTGTCCTCTAGATTGTGAAGTTCGATTATACTTAATTGCATGTTTCTTGAGGAAATTGTGAGCTGAAGCAATCCTGACCTGCTTTTTTTTAATCACTTTTCATATTCATCTTAACTCTGTTTCTGAAAATACCAAAAACAACTAGAAAACATTAAAATCATAAAAACCGAATGAACTACCTGTATTTCGTGTTGGTTTAGCTTGTACTAGTCCTAGATTGAGGTACTTACCACAATCCCTGTGGGACGATCAAATATTCTACAATTTTAACGACTGGTGCCCTTGCCATAAGTATAAATCCGAGAGTCATATTTTGTTTTACTAAGATTTTCACCACCAAGTTAATGGCTCGGGATTTTAGCATCGAGTTAATGGCGCCGTTACCGGGGATTGTTGAGTAATATCAACAATCCTTGGACCGGTACTAGACTGAACCATTTTTGTTAGTTTCTGTAGATGTTGTTAGTAGTTAGTAAATTTCGTTGTAAGAGTAGGATTTGTTAAGTCTTGCGTGAATCGTTGTTCTTAGTTACTACTCTTTGATTTTAGTTGTTTAGTTGTTAGCACTAACTGTTACAGTAGCCTTGTTTGTAGTTAGTTGTTGCATTTATGTTTTTCCTAGTTCCTTTGGAAAGTGAAAAGTTACAGGTAATGGATCTTGATGACACCTTAGCAGAGTTTCTTCAATATTCACAAACGTTATGCATGAACCATGAAGAGGAGGTACAACCAATTGAGGAGGAGCCATCAGAGTTAGAAAGGAGTTTAATTCAATTCATAAAAGTCACTCAAACCGGCCTCCAAAATTTTGACAATTCAATCATGAATATTCAAAAGCAAGTGGATTTTATTGCAAAGCAGTTAGCCGAAAAGCAAAGCAATACAAAGGTCGTACGAAGAAAAGACCAATATGAAGAGCCATGGGATGATGATATTGGTCTAGCTGAAGAAATTAAGTATGGGGAAGAAGAAGACCAGCTAGAAAATCTTGAAATAGATGAACTTGAACTTGAAGTTGATGTAGAAACAAAAGAAGAAGAAGAAAATATAGAAGTTCAGGGATATTTAATGGAAGAAGAGTCAATTGAAGAATGTGAAGAAGAAAGTGATATGGATTATACTTCAGAAGTGGAAGATGATAGTATATCTAGTAAAGCATTCTTTGATGATTGGAATGAAGAAGATTGGTCTGAAGAAGAACAAGAGCAAAAGCTAACCACATCTTGGCAACACAATATTGATACTGAATTTTTGTTGGAGCCAAGTGTGAACACAGAGGAAGAAGTAGAAGTTCATGCACAAGAAGACTTAACAGGTGTAGATGTTGAGAATATAAAAGAAGAAGAAGAAATTCAGCCATGTTATGAGGAGCGTTTGCTAGTGATGACTAATGCAGCTATGGAATTCAACAGGAAACGTGAATCATCAAGTCAAGAAGAACATTGCTTGTGGCATAAAAAGAGGAAGACTAACAAAAAACAGAAAAAGAAAAAGCGTGAAGAAAAGAAAAAGAAGAAAAAGCAGAAAGTTTGGAAAATAAAAGATTGGAGGAAAGTTATATTGAGCATTAGCTTCAAACATAACAAGGAAAAACAAGGAGTAAAAAGACCAAGAGTGTACGGACATAAGAAATGGGATCCTGGAGGATGATCTTGTGTTGGTTTTTCTTGTACATAAATAAAATAGTGAGAGACTGAACAACATGAAGAAAATAGAAGAAAATAGAATCAGATTCCCTCCACGCTTGAGCGTCATCCCACACGCTCAAAGCATGACGGTGATGCATGGCTTTTTCTGCACCTCCGCCTGAGCGCTTCAAGCTCACGCTTGAGCGTGATCGGGGCTGAGGATGTGCTGTGCATTTCCTCGCTTAAGCGAAATCTTAATGAGCCTGAGCGAGATTGACATGATCGGCCACTGATACCCTTTTCGATGGGAAACTTCTCATAGGGACTTTAATAAATGGTTTCTGATTGTTGATGTAATAAACGGGTTAGATGATGAAGGGTGACTTATTTCAGTCAGCCTTTTATCACTCGGATCCCTCATTCCTCACTCAGTTTCTTTCATTTATGTGTCACTCGGCCTTCTTTTCATGTATTCTGTTGTCCACTTTCACTCGTCACTCATCCCCATACTTTATCTCTTCCTCTCAGTCATTGATTCATTTATTCGTGCTTTCAATCCACCTGAGCTCTTCCTCGGTTTCCTCACCCGATCTCTCTGCATGTGTTGGTTGTTCATCCAGCCTTTCATTCACTCATTCTTTCGTCCACTCATTTTGTCATTTAATCGTCTTCTTCTTCATCCATTCGGTATTCCGTTCACTCGGACCCCTATGCAGTCATTCTTGTATTCACTCATTTTTCTCACTCAGTCGCTCCATATCATTCTGACTTTCGTTGTTCACCTCATTTTTCACTCGTTCTTCATCCACTTGGTATAACTTGTACTCGTCTATCCCACTCGGTCTTCATTCATTCGGTGACTCTATTTCACTCGTTCTTCATTCACCCCGTCAATCTTCCACTCGTCTTTCATTTATTTGGTCACTTTCACTTATCTACTCGTCTCTCCATCTTGGTCTCTTTCACTTCTGTCACTCGATTTTTCATTCACTCAGTCAATCATTGTCTCGAGTGTTCCTCCACTCGTTCTTTCTTTCACTCAGCCTTACTCTCATTCGTTCTTTCTCCCACTCACTTCTCTGTTCACTCGTATCTCACGGCAGTTGTTCACTCGTCCATTTATTGTCACACTCGGTTCTCATACACTTTTCTTTATTCATTTATTCTTTTACTCATTCTGTGACCCATTCGGTATTCATTCACTCAGTACCCTTTTCATTCAGTGTTTTATTCACTTTTTCTCACTCACTCATCACTCAGTTCCTCATTCACTCGGTTTCTCGCTAGATCACTCGGTTTCTTTCACTCGTTCATCTCCGTCATCCAATCGGTATATCCTTCACTCGGAATATTCTCATTCGTTCTCCCATTCATTCTTCCATCCACTGGTCTTTTTCATCCACCCTCAATCTACTCGTCTTTCTTCCACTCGGTCACTCTCTTTTCCGTTCCTCACCTGTCATTCAGTTTTTCATTACCGTACTCTATCTTTTATCCATTCGTTCTTCCACTTGTCGTTTTATTCACTCAGCTTTGCTCTCATTTTTCCGTTCGTCTTTTATTTATCGGTTCTTCCATTTACTCAGCATCTCTTTCATTCTTTCTTGATTCTTCCATTCACTCGGCCCTTTATTCCTCCAGTTAATCTTTCACTTGTCTTTATTTTCTCATTCTTCATTCACTCAGTATTCTTTCCATTCAGTATATCATTCACTCGTTCTTTCAATTTAGCTTATTTCCATTGTGTTCCTTTACCCATCTCTCCATAATTCTCTCATTAACTCGTTTTACATTCACTCGGTTTATTTCAGTCAGTTTCTTATCCCTTCGTTCACTCGGTTTTTCCTTCATTTTTCTACTCGTCTCTCTCTCTGTCTTTCGTTCACGTATGTGTAATACACATATATTGTTCACTCGGCCATTTGTTCACTTGTTTCCCTCACCGCTTCCTTCCCTGACCTCATCCACTCGGTATGGTTCTTTCACTCGTTTTTATTTACTCGGTCCCTGTCTTCATTCGTTTTTGATCCACTTGGTATCTATTTCATTAGATCTTCCGCCTTCAGTCTGTCACTTTTATTCTTCATCCGATCTTTCATTCTGTCACACACTCGTCTCTCATTCACTAATTGTACATTCGTCTTTCTCTCTCTCGGTCTTTTATCTATTCGGTATGTGAGCTTTTAGCGAGAGTACCATATTGATGATACCTGATGTTATTTGGGTGACGCTTGAGCGAGGTTTGACACGCTTAAGCGAATACCATACCTGATGCTTTATTTATTTTATTTTATTTTATTTTTTATTTAAATTGGGCGTTGACACGCCAATATTTCAGCGTACTTACGCGTATTGCAGGAAAAGGCACATCTTCTAATTTCTAAGAAAGTCCAACCAGGTGCTTTCCATGAACTGCCAATCAGGTAAAAAGGGAAGTATTCTAGCTTTCCTACTCATTATTTGTTAAACTATCTTAACTATTTATTCATTAATTTATGTAATTTAAAATCCATCTCAATTATTTAACTCTCGCTGATTCTCAGGCTTTAGTCGGATAAATTAATTGATCAGTTTTCTTTAACTCATGATACCTGGCCATAACTTTTTCATCATTAATTAATTGTTTATTCGGTATGCTAGTTAGCAATCTGAATGTATGATCTTACATTAAGTTTGGGGACATAACTGGCTGATTAACTGTTATACTCATATGAGTTTTTGAGCCTGTTTTATTCTTTTTCGAGTGAATCTGCATGCTGGTTAGTGAGACAGAATTTGCTTCAGTGCTTGCTAATTGTTGTATGTCAACCAATCGGAAATGATGGAGGCCTTCTTTGTTTATTTAGCCAGGGCCAAAAATAGCCTTCCTAATCTATTAAATTATCCTTTGACCTAATGATTATGTTTGAGCCTGAAACCTTTCATTCTGTTTATATACCTAACGTTACAAGCCTATTTATTCAAGAAAAACCCGACTAGAGTACCCTGGATGTTCCATTGGTGAATTACTCAGTTTTTGCTTATTGCTAGGGACTAGCAATTTCTAAGTTTGGGGATGAAGAGTGTGTCTAACATTAATTAAGGACACACTCCAACCTTAATTATGGATAAATATGTAGAAAAATAAAAGGAAGAAAGGCAAAGCCGAGAGAAAAATGAATAAGTTAGAAAGAAAAAGAGGTGCAAAGCACCACAAGAAAAAAAATTCGATCGAAACAAAATGGAAAGAAAAGAAAGAAAAGGAAAAGTCCGAAGGACTGAAAGAAAAAGAAGGTGCAAAACAGCATGAGTTATTAAGTAGCATTCAGTCGGAAAAGTTAAGAGAGTTGTTAGTAGAGGCAATTAAGTTAGAATTGAGGCAAGGCATCAGTGGATACATCTTGTAACCTATCTATGACTCGGAAAAACAATAATTGAGCCTGTAGCCCAGCCCCATTACAAGCTTAAAAAAGCCCTTACTGATCGGATTGGGTTGGCATATTTCATGATGTTTAGAACTGTTGCAAGCCTATGTTTATCTAACAAGTATGTAGGTGATGAATGCATTCTATTTACCCCATACACCGAGAGAAGAGTGAAACACCGACCTAGTGAGGAAAGCATCAACAGCTTGTCTCCCAAAGGAGGTGTAAGTTTTTATACTTTTAGAAATTGCGAGAAGAAAGCATGATCGGTATTCAATAATTATAGCATGAACTAAGTTAAGGAAAGGATGAGTGTGTTGATCAAATGCTGTTAGTTAATTAATCTGAATATTTTCTTGAGGACAAGCAAGATTTAAGTTTGGGGATGTGATAAGTCTTGAAAAGACTTAATTATTTCACCTTTTTAATTAACATTATTAAGTAATTATTGGTTAGTTTGTTAGTATTATTTAATAATTTGATAACAATTCGTGTTTTAGTTATGAATTTTAAAAGTACTTCATTTATGTAAGAAAACGACTGAAAATATTAATTAGTTAAGGAATTTTGAAGTATTTATAAATTCACTAAGCAGCCAACGTATAAATGCTAGGCAATTAGCTGTTTAATGGTGCAGGAACAGGGCGCACTTGAGAAAAGAAGACAAATCCGAGTGAAAATTACAAAAGCCGAGCGAGATTTGGAAAAATCCGAGTGAGACTTCACAAATCCGACTGAAAGGAGTCCAAAGACCGACTGAGTGAGACTTCAAAGACACCGACTCCAAAAGAGAACAAGGACTCGGAATATTGCATGAAGAACCCGAGCGCCAACTGTAGAATACCGATTGAATAATCAACTCGCTCAAGCGGGAGTTAAATTCACTCAAGCGAGAACCCAGCAAGCTGAAGCGTAAAGGCAGTAACTTAAACTCTATTTCTTCCCTCCAACAACACACACTCGGCCCAGTGCTATTTCCGTCTTCCATTGCCTTCTCTTCTGCACCTTAGTAATTTAAGTAGTGAGATGTTAATTAGTTAGTGATGAGTTGTACATTAGCTAATGATGAACTGGAATCTACTAAGAGCTGAGCTGTGATTGGTTAATTATTCTGTAATTATTCAATTAGTTAGTTTAGTTTAATTAAGAACTCAGTTTTCAGATATTAGCTAAGTTAGTTAGTTTAATTAGATGCCTATATATATTCATGTACATACTCTGTAAAAAGAGAACAGAACAGCGTACAACATAATACACTTCATTTTCCATTTCCAATCTCTCACTACATTTTCATCTCTCTAAACTCTCCTATCCATGTCTCTCTGTATTCCTTCGATGAATCCAACGTCGATGGAGTTCTAAATCCCTAAGGTTGGGATTGCGAAGTTTAGCAATGGAGTCTTAAAGCTGTGAGCAAGTAGATCGACTTCTAGATCCAGAGGCGAACAAGCTGAGGAGTGGAGCAGAATCGCTAGATTGACAAATCCAGAACTGATGAAGAACTTCACCAGTGAGGAATCATGGCTGAAGCTTAGGTAACTTCCAGCTTTCTAACTAGTTCAGGCCTAATCAATTTAGGTGAATAGTTAGAGTTCAACCTTCAATTTCGCATTAGATTCTTAGGTTAATCGAGCACTTAAGGAATTAAGGTTCATTGCTTAAGGATTAGTGTTTTTCACCTAAGGAATTAGGGAATAACCATAAGCGGATTGTCCTCTAGATTGTGAAGTTCGATTATACTTAATTGCATGTTTCTTGAGGAAATTGTGAGCCGAAGCAATCCTGACCTGCTTTTTTTTAATCACTTTTCACATTCATCTTAACTCTGTTTCTGAAAATACAAAAAATAACTAGAAAACATTAAAATCATAAAAACCGAATGAACTACCTGTATTTCGTGTTGGTTCAGCTTGTACTAGTCCTAGATTGAGGTACTTACCACAATCCCTGTGGGACGATCAAATATTCTACAATTTTAACGACTGGTGCGCTTGCCATAAGTGTAAATCCGAAAGTCATATTTTGTTTTACTAAGATTCTCACCACCAAGTTAATGGCTCGGGATTTTAGCATCAAAGACCTACACCTCAACCATCCACAAATGGCCCTTCTTTGGAGGATCTGGTGAAACAAATGGCTACACAGAACTTAGAGTATCAACAGAGGAATGATGCTACCATCCAGAGTTTAAGCAACCAAATTGGGCAATTGGCTTCATCATTAAGCCAGTTACAATCTCAAAACTCTGACAAATTACCATCTCAACCAGCTGCAAATCCAAGAAATGTGAGTGCAATTCAGTTAAGATCAGGTAAGAACCTTGAAGTACCCATACCCAAGGAACCTGAAAAACAAACAACTAAGCCTGAAATAGTTGAGAATGATGTACCCTCTTCAAGCAAATCTGAGATACAACCACCCCAAATTCCACCTCATATCCCTCTTCCTTTCCCACCAAAAGCAATTCCAAGTAAGAAGGTGGAAGAAGTGGACAAAGAAATTTTGGATACTTTTAGGAAAGTGGAAGTGAATATACCTCTTCTTGATGCAATCAAGCAAATTCCCAAGTATGCCAAATTTTTGAAGGAGTTGTGTACTCACAAGAGGAGACTCAAAGGGAATGAAAGGATCAGTATGGGAAGGAATGTATCTGCACTGCTTGGTAAGGAAATTTCAAATATTCCTGAGAAATGCAAAGATCCAGGTATGTTTTCTATACCTTGTATCATAGGCAATAACAAATTTGAAAATTGCATGTTAGATTTATGAGCTTCAATAAATGTTATGCCTATGTCTATTTTCAAATCATTGTCTCTTGGAAATTTACAACCTACTGGTGTAGTAATTCAGCTAACCAATAGGAGCACTGCTTACCCTGCTGGAGTTATAGAGGATGTTTTGGTTCAGGTAGAACAACTTGTTTTCCCTGCTGATTTTTTCGTACTTGATATGGAAGAAGGTATGCCTCAAATTCCTGTTCCTATCATTTTGGGAAGACCATTTTTGAAAATAGCTCGAACCAAAATATATGTTCATTCTGGAACTCTCTCTATGGAATTTGGTGACACGAGAGTTTAATTTAATATTCTTGATGCCATGAAATACCCATCTGAAAATCATTCTGTTTTCCAAATTGACATTATTGATGAACTAGTTTTTGAACATTTTTCTGATGTTGATTTGGAATGCATAGATGATTCATACAGTTGTTTTGCGTGCAATAATTCTGAGAATTGTGATATTTGTGCTGAAATTGACAAATACATAACTGCTGATTTAGAGTCTATAGAAATACCTTTTCTAAATACAGATTTTCAAGAAAACTCTAACAAAATTTTTGAGGTGCAAGAATCCAAATCTGCTTTGTTAGTTCCATCTACTTTGCAAGCACCTAATCTGGAGCTAAATTTCTTACTTGAAAACCTCAAGTATTCATACTTGGGAAATGATGAGGAGCTTCCGGTGATAATCTTTACTTCTCTTGATGAAAATCAAGAAGAGAAATTGCTACAAGATTTGGGAAGGCACAAGAAGGCTAGACCACTATCCAATATGCTTCAAAAGGATGTGGTATTTGAGTTTGATCCACCTTGAGGGAGTTTTTCTTACCCATCTTTTTACTTTTTCATTATATTGTCTATTTTGTATGCTCTGTCTTACATTGAGGACAATGTATGATTTAAGTGTGGGGGTGGGAATATTGTTGTATATTGTTTTGTTGTTGTGTGATTAATTTTGTGTGACTATGTTAAAAAAAAAGAATTAAAAATAAAAGATTTTGTGTGTGTTTTTGTTTTAAAAAGGCATGTTTTATTGGAATTTTAAGATATGCATGAGTAACAGGTAAATTCTTTCATGTCTGATATGAGCTTAATGATATATTATAATTTGAACTCAAGCAATTTTGGTATGATGAGAATGACATGATAATTGATAGATGATCATATATGATAGAATTATACCTTGTGAGATTTTTGAGCCTTAAAATTTGATGGATCACTTTAAACCATCTTAATCCTTTCATGTGTGATTAATTCCTGAAAGCTTACATCCTAATTTTTGTCTTGTTTCTTGATGATACTTGAAACTCATATGAATGTATTTGAAATGATACAGGCATTTTATTCAATTGAGCCACTAAGCCATATAAACCTACCATGAATAAATTATCTCTTGCTAGCCATTTTTAGCCTATTTAACTGTTTCCTTGTTGCAGCTCAAATAAGCCATGGATGAAAAACCAAAAATATACCTACCTTAAGGAATATATTGGAGCTTTGGAATCAAGTCAAAAACAGGCATTCAAATAAGTGTGGGGGTGTGCAAAAAGGAATTGCAACTCTTGTTCCAAGTGTTATGCAATCTCATTAAAAAAAAATTTATTATGATTGCGACCTAATATCATATAATAAATGTTTTACCCTCACTGTTTGCCAGTTAAAATTAATTGCTTCATCATTCTTTTTGGTATTTAAAAAATAAAAAAATAAAAAATAAAAAAAATATAAATAAATAAAATTTCCATCCATTTTAACCTTGGCCACATTACAACCCTGCAAAGCCCTGTTGATCTATACATGCATTTAAGTTGATTGTGGAATTGAGAAACTTGCCAAATTTTTAGACTGTTTGTTTTTCAGGAAATGTTTAGAAAGTATACACAAACCTTAAACACTTAAGAGTTGAGAGTATGTCTTGTGAGGTTCTATCACTTATGATCTTCTTTTCAGTTTAATTTAATTTTCACATGCCTAAGTGTTTGAATGATTTTTATATATACCTTGATGCTCTGTATCTTGCATGTTGAATAACTCTTGTTTTTCTGTATATTCCTAAGATTTCATGCCAATTCTGTGTGTTGTTTTCAACTTAATGTTTTCAATAAATTGTGATACTTGTTTTTATTCTGATTTTGCCCGGGAGTGCAAAAGAATAAGTGTGGGAGTATTTGATAATGCATGATTTATCCTTAATTCATTTGTTTAAATGTGTATAATTTGCCATCACTTATTGTCTAACATATTGCATTTTAACACATTTTCATATTTTGTGCTTTATTTAATAATTGATTTTAAAATGAATTAAGAATAAGTTTTTAATTGAAATAATGAAATCTTGTTTCCTTTTTTGTTTTTGTAGGGGAATAAATGGTCAACAAATTAAAGAATTATGACCAAGGATCAAGAAGAAGAAGCCATGGATGATTAAATATCAAGAAAGGGTGAAAAGGTATGCAAAACATGGAAAATCAGGTGTATGAATCGATTCATCCATGTATGAATCGATTCATACGAATAAAAATGCCCAAGAATTGGAAAATTTGAGCCATGAATCGATTTATTCTGGTCTGAATCGATTCATACGTCTGATTCACTCAAAAATCATGCAATAATTGGCCTTGAATCCATTCATTTGCTTCCTGAATCGATTCATTTCAATTGGAATGCACAAAATACACTAAATGAATAGATTCATGGCCAAAAAATGAATAGATTCATCAAGTGGAAACAACCGATAACGCATTCATCAAGTGGAATCAGCACTGAAGGATTATTAATTATGCACTAACATTCCACTGTCTCAGTTTTTTATCATTTCCTGACTCGTTTCTCATGCTATAAATAGAAGACCCTCCTAGCTTCTTCAACACACTTCAATTCACATTTCTCTCTTAATTCCCTCCTAGTTTCTTTAAGCATCAGAGGAAGGCACAAAGCCTCCTCCTCTCTTCTTTCCCCTCTTTGCTCCATTCCGGGTTAGTTTTTTTTTCTTGTAGTTGTTTTTAATTATGGAGGGCTAAAACCCCTAGATTGATTTTCTTGGAGAATATTGTAATGTAATTTTGAGGTCATTATTTTTAATACAATATGTTTTTGTTATTGTTATTTCTTCATAATCTTACTCTGCTTATTTAATTCCATTCTGTTTAATTAAATTTGTATGCTTAATCGGTTTAATTATTCAAATGGAATAAAATAAGATTTTAAATTAGAATGGATTAAGGAAATATGCATGCTTAATGAATATTTTCATAATCACTTTTAATAATTATGGTTTGCTTAATTCCATAATATGAGAATAGATTATGCATGTAGGCGATGTTCTTACATATGCTCAATAATTCCTAGATTTTATGATCTTGACCCTTTTGCTTAATTAGGATGCTTGATTAAAATATTCATTTTTTGAAAGTAAAGGAATTATGAATTGAAAAAGACGCTTAGTTGATTAATTCAAATTGAGCTAAGAAATTAACAGTAATAAAAGTATACAAATTATCTTTAGTGAACCAAGGATAAATTTATTTACAATACTCCAAGAAAATCAATCGCTTGTTATTTATTGTTTTAAATCCTATAATTACTTTGTTTTAATTTTAATTGTGACAACAAAAATCAATCAAACCCCCCCCCCCCCAATTGTATGCTTGTTGAACTTATGTTTGTAAAAAAATTTAGTTGTTGAGTTTTTATTTTTAATTATTAAAAAATTAGTTTAAGACTTGATTTTTCCTAAATTTTTGTGTTGATCCTTGAGAGAACGACCTAGGTTGACACCCTAGTACTACATTAATTAATTTTAATGTACTAATTTGATGGAATCACGACTGTAAAAATATTCACGTCAATAAGTAAGTGACCTCGGTGTCCCTATGGGGCACGACTCTCTCGATGTGTGTTTGGGAGAGGCCCGTAGCACTTTTGGCAAGTGAGGCCATATTGTGAATCTGCAAGTCACAGGGTGACTAGTACTACATATGGGCGATAGGGGTTTGGTACCAGTAAAAGAATGATGTTATGCATGCATGATTTCAAATATAAGTAAAGACATTTACTACTGCAGTAGGGGCATAGTAGCACACCTTTGCTTAACTTACAATTGATGTGTTGTTATTTCCCACAGTTGGATCCGCAATTGTTATTGATTCCGTTGTGCATATGCATTAGCCATAAGAGTATTTGCATATAGCCAAAGATATGCCGAGTTGGCAGCCCGAGGTGGCAATGGATGATTGGATAAGTGAAAAGAAAGAAAAGGTGGTACTAACCTTGAATGTATGATGGTATTTGATGAATTTATCAATGATTTTGATACATATGTTGTGAATTATATTGATTTGGATATGTGTTATGTTGAAATAGAATGATATCATATGTGAATGGAGCTTGTGACGCTCTTTGAGAAATGTATGTTGTGCACACATATATATATATGTATCATCATAATGTATGACTTTGATTCATTTGGTATATGTTACTCACCTCCTAATTGCCATTTTGAAAGTTTGATGTAGGTATGTGTAATATCCTACTCTTTTTGGATGTTGAGCGATGAAGGAGGTAAATATAGAAGGAAGGTCTTTGAGCCTTGGCCAACATTCTTTTGTAAAGAATTTGACTATGTGTGCATGTTTATTTTGTATATGGATATTGTATGATATTTAGACATGTATTTTAAGGGTCACTTGGGAAAATTAGGCCTTATATGTTTGGAAGGCTAATTTTTGGTAGTGACCTTAACAATGGTTGTGATTAATTATGATACAATGATTTGTTTGTCATATTGATGCATGGATGATGATATTTGTGTTAATGGAAGTCCATGGATGGATGAATGGCTTAAAATCTAATGTTATCTTTATGATGTTTATGCATAATTGAGGAACCAATAGAGTCAAAATGAGTTTTATGAGATTTGAATCGTATATAATGGTTCCAATAGCTTATATATAGGATTTGTGATTTGTAGAAACTAGAATGGGTGAATTCCATTAAGAATTGACCCTTGAGTTGCCCAAAAATACCTTAAAATGGGCTAAATGCATTTATGCTCATAAGTCTCTCATTTTTAGGAATTTTTGAGTGCGGCCAATGGCTACACGTCATAAATGATGTATTTTAGTTGGTGTTAAAGTTTGGTGGCCATTGGATTTAATATGAGAAAGTTAGGGTGTTTGAAACTTGGAAGAATGTGAAAATTATGCATAATGCAGCAGGGACGCTGTCATGAATCGATTCACAAGACCCATGAATTAATTCAGAGGTCCCTGGATTGGCTCGAATCGATTCAAATGACTCCTTGAACCGATTCAGAGGATTCTATAAGGGCTTGAATCGATTCAACACAAAGCGCTGAATCGATTCAAGACTCCCCGGTTTCACTGTTCCTCCAATTCCTTAAGGCTTGAATTGATTCACATAGGTTCGAATCGATTCAAGGCTCTCTGTTTCCACTATTTTGGGCCTAAAGCACATATGAATCGATTCACTCTAGTCCTGAATCGATTCATGGTCCTGTCTTGGTGAAAATCCATGAGTTATGTTGGGCACCATTGAGCCATCACTTGAATCTATAACAACACGTATGCATATTTTCCATAATTGGCACTTAATTAGGGTATCTTTGAACATCTTTCAAACGCTTCTCAACTCTTGAAATAATTTACGTTTTTGCTATTCCTTGTCGATGATCATGTTGTTGATTGTCCAAGGTGTACTCTTGTTTCGACTTGTATACCTTTTCATATCTTCATATATGGGATAGGTATTTTAAATGGTCTGGGGTTATTTATTGAAATGTTATTTCGCGGTTTCCTCTTCTTCCTTTAATTACTTTTTAAATCATGAAAAATTTTCCCTCATTTTCATTATCTAATTAATGATATCTTTATTCATATAATATTATGTAAGGACTCCAGTCCTCACACATCCCATAACAAGTAATTTTATGAATAATGATTGCTACTAACTATTGATATGAATGAAATCCAATGATAATTGGTGATGATTGAGAATGATAAGGATATTGAATTCCACTAAGTGTTAGTGGTGAGTCGTTGATTGTGGAGTGGCATTTTAGGATGCACAATGTGAGAAACGCATTGATTGGCATTTGCATCCATGACATATCATATGCTGTCTATGTGAGATGTTAGGGGTTCCAATAGGCAGGTCGAGTGGGATGGTGACCCAGTGTACAAGTGAAATTATTATTGTTCCCTAGTGATTCTTGGAATCATAAAGCTGTCCATAGTTTGGTGGCAAGGCACCCTATATGGCGGGCCCAGTGGGTAGGCGGCTCTGTGATAAGCAAGTGACCTCAGTGTCCCTGTGGGGCACGGCTCTCTCGATGTGTGTTCGGGAGGGGCTCGTATCACTTTTGGCAAGTGAGGCCATGTTATTGATCTGTAAATCACGGGGTGACTAGTGCTACATATGGGCGATAGCGGTTTGGTACCAGTAAAAAGGGTAATGTTATGCATGCAATTAATGAGATAAGTGTACACATTTACTACTACAGTAGGGCATAGCACACCTATGCTTGATCCATATTTTATATGATGTTATTTCCCATAGTCGGATTCGCGATTTGATAATGATTCCTTGTCCATATTGTAACATCCTTAAGATTTTAGCAAAATTTTAATTGGCGGAAAATATTAATAATTGCCCAACTGGATTTATTGAGATTTTGGGAATTATTATTAATATAAATGCAATTATAGATAATTAAATATGGTGGGAATAAGTAAATTTATTTGATTGATTAATTATAAAAGGTAAAAGTTTAATTAAAACTTTCAAAGAAATTATAAAAGAAATGGAGAAACGACCATTTTGCCCTTGGTCTTAACGACCATATGGCAAGAAATTATAAAAGTTTATTTGATTGAATAACAAAGTTTCCTTCCTCTTCCTCATTGTACACGCGCGACTTCTTCTTCTTCCTCTTCCTCACCATTGCTGTGGACTTGCATGCCTCAAGGGGAGGACCATTTCGTGTCGAAACTCCGAAATAACTACGTTTTTGAGATCGTGGCTTCGAGGTGAGTACAATGGACCCTTTAAATTGAGTTATCTTCTCCCTCTTCACTTTCTCTCTCTAGACGATGGCTTTGCATGGGGGGATAAGCTTCGGTTTCCTACTCCTCTAGTGTATGGGAGTTTGAAAATGGTCTTTGAAGCATTGAGGGTAGTATAATGTTGATGAGTTTTGCGCTTCGACCTCCGTAGGTAACGGAACAGACGTCGGAGGACCGAGCGGTGAAGCGGGTGTTGGATTCGGAAGTAGGACCTTGAACCAAGCACTTAGAGGACGCAACCGGCATCAAGAACAAATCGTCGAAGCTTGGAATCGAGGTAAAGGGGTGTTCGGGTTGTAATTAATTAGAATAGGTGCATATTTTAGGTTTGGGTTGTCGAACTAAATACTAAAACGGCAAGAAAGATTACTAGATGATAATTATATGTATATATATGTATGAATGTGAATTGTGTATGGTTTATGATGATTATGAGAATAGTGTTTTACATTGTGATGAATCGATGTGTATAGTGGCATTGGTGATGACGGGCTTGACAAGTAGGTCACCCATTTGATGAATATAAGCTGTTGTTGATGGCCACCTGTTATATGATATGATGAATGTGAGTTATACATGTATGATTATGTGGTGTGGGATGGCCGACGGTATGTATAGCCCCTCGTTTCCGGCTCCCGTGGTTTTTGTGCCTAGTTGAGCTACCTAGTGGTCAAGTAGGACCCAGTGGTTGAGGTGGAGAGTTAAGTAGGACTCGGTGGACCAAGCAGGGTTCACGGGGTGTCAAGTAGGACCCCCAGCTGAAGGCCAATCCTTTAGTATCCAGATACTAGGCGTCGATTTTGTGTGAGAGTCAGTGGTGATAATTAATGGAATTATTAGCATTGTGTGATGATGTATATGTACTTAATTATATTTGCTGATTGTGATTTGTAATTTGAGGACAAAGAATTCAGATAGAGTTTATGATTGGTGAGTATATGTTGATGATGAATGGGTAAGACTACTTGTATAAAGTGGAGTTTGTACATATGCATTTTGTTATTTAATTTCCGTTCTAGATTAATTATGATACCAAACACTCACCCTTGCTATGGTTTTCTTTTAATTTAGTAACCAGTGACAGGGAGGAGGTTGAAGCTTCGGAGTTGCGCCAAGCGGAGAATTGATGCCAAGAAGTGAAATGAACTATGAAAATAATGCTGTGTACAATGTGTAATGTGTTTTATGTATGTCATGATTATATTTTTCTTATGTGTGATGAAATAAGCATAGTTGGGATCGAATGATTATGAATGATTGTGATGAGTAGTGAGCTAGAATTGACATGCTGCATGATGAAACTATGAGTTCATATGAATAAAGTGGTGTGGTGGCAATGCTAATATGATCAGTGTCGATTTTCATGAGTTTAATATATATATATATATATTGGCACAGAGCCAATAGTAGATGTAAATGATAAATTGCTATGGGTAGGTTTTGTAAATAATTGTGGGTCATGAATGATGAAAAAGGGATGAATTGTGTCTACAGTAGTATACGTGATTACTGGACAAATCTCGCCCAAACGGATTCAGTCTTGCCCGAGCGAGGGCTGGGGGAATTGATTCTATGCCTATTTCGCTCAAGCGAATATCCCTCGCCCCCTTCCAAGTGAAGAAAGGTTAAGATGTTTCTGAGTGAGGCATGACCGAGAGAAACCCTTCCGAGTGAAGGAAGGTTAGGATGTTCCCGAGTGAGGCATGACTGAGAGAACCACTTTTGAGTGAAGGAAGGTTAGGATGTTTCTAAGTGAGGCATGACTGAGAGAATCATTTCTGAGTGAAGGAAGGTTAAGATATTTCTGAGCGAGGTATGACCGAGAGAACCCCTTCCGAGTGAAGGAAGGTTAGGATAATCCCGAGTAAGGCATGGCTGAGAGAACCACTTCTGAGTGAAGGCAGGTTAGAATGATTCTGAGCGAGGCATGACAGAGAGAACCCCCTTCCGAGTGAAGGAAGGTTAGGATGTTCCCGAGTGAGGCATGACTGAGAGAACCACTTCCGAGTGAAGGAAGGTTAGAATGTTTCTGAGCGAGGCATGACCGAGAGAACCCCCTTCTGAGTGAAGGAAGGTTAGGATGTTCCTGAGTGAGGCACGACTGAGAGAATCATTTCCGAGTGAAGGAAGGTTCAGATGTTTCCGAGTGAGGCATGACCGAGAGAACCACTTCCGAGTGAAGGAAGGTTAGGATGTTTCTAAGTGAGGCATGATCGAGAGAACCACTTTCGAGTGAAGGAAGGTTCAGATGTTTCTGAGTGAGGCATGACTGAGAGAATCCTTTCTGAGTGAAGGAAGGTTAAGATGTTTCCGAGTGAGGCATGACCGAGAGGACCATTTTCGAGTAAAGGAAGGTTCTAGCTTCGAATGAAGACACATCTTAGGAATATTGCATGTTTTTCTGTGTAAAAGACTGAATTGTTAGTGAATTTTCTTTGCAAGTCTTGTAACTCGCTCAGGTTTAAAATGTAGAACTCGCTCACGCGAGTAGGAACTCGCTCACGCGAGTAGGAACTCGCTCAAGCGACCTTCACTGGTTTGGCTTAAGCGAATCAGGGTCTCGCTCAAGCGAGTGACCCCTGACCTTATTTTCTTCTTCCACTTATTTTAATTAATTCCATTTTATTATTTGATTTATTTACTACTGTTTAGTATTTTGAGTATGCTTAAGAAAAATAAATGTTATTTTACCTAATTAATTATCATTAAACCCAAAAACTTTATTGTGAAAAATAATTAAACGGATATAAATAAATATAAAATGACGTAGGACGTCATACATATGCATTAGCCATAAGGGCATTTGCATATAGCCAGAGATATGCCGAGTTTGGTAGCCCGTGGTGGCAATGGATGACTGATAAATAAAGAGAAAGAAAAGGTGGAACTAACCTTAAATGTGTGTTGGTATTTGATGAGATTGCCAAAAACTTGATACATATGTTTTGAATACATTGATTGGAACATATGCTATGTTGAAATGAAATAATATGATATGTGAAAGGACTATACGATTGTCTTCGAGGAATATTTGTTGTGCGCATATATATATGTGTATATCATCATAATGTATTATTTTAATTCATTTGGTATATGTTACCCACCTCCTAGTTGTTATTTTTAAAGGTTGTTGTAGGTGTGTTGGACATCCTACCCCTTTTTGGAGGTGAAGCAATGGTGGAGGTAAATATGGAAAAGGAAGCCCTTATGCCTTGGCCGACAATCGTGTCTGTAAAAAGCACAATGTTTATGTTTTGTATATGATATTTGAATAGTTATAGATATTGATTTTGAGGGTCATGTGTGAAAATTAGACCTTAGTGTTTTGGAAGGCTACTTTTTGGTTGTGACCTTAACAATAGTTCATGTTAATTGTGATACAATGATTTTCATGTTGCATTGATGAATGAACGTTGATAGTGAAATTCTTATAGCCAATTGATGGCATCGATGCTTATGTTGATGGAAATTCATGGATGGATGAATTATTTAAATTGTGAGGTTATGTTCATAATGTTTATGCATAATTAAGGAATTGATTGGGCCATTTAGAGATTTAGGAGGTTTGGATGCTACAGAATAGTTTTAATGGTGTGTATACATGATTTAGAACTTGTGGAAACTGGAATAGGCCAATTCCATTAAGAATTGGCCCTTGAGTTGCACAAAAATGCTTTAAAACTAGCTAAACACGTTTCTACACATAAGTCTCTTGTTTTTCAGAATTTTTAAGTGCAGCCAGTGGCTACACGTCATAAATGGTCTATATTAGGTGGTGCCAAATTTTGGTGGTGATTAGAGTTCATATGAAAGAGTTAGGGTGGTTGGAAGTTGGAATTTGCAGATTTTTAGTGCATTTTCTGCAATCTGCTATAATTTGTTGTCATGAATCGATTCATGATTTAACTTGAATCGATTCATGAGCTACTGGATTTGCATGAATCGATTCATGAATTACCTTCCATCGATTCATGGCCTGCTAACTTCCATGGTGGTGTTTTTGAGAATTCCTTGAATCGATTTATGTAGTTCATTGAATCGATTCATAGCTTACTGCCTGGTTGGGATTGCTTTCTAATTCGCATGAATCGATTCACACAGCTCTTGAATCGATTCATAGACTTCTATTTTGTTGTTCTGGATTCTGAGAGAACCACTTCCGAGTGAAGGAAGGTTAGGATGATCCCGAGTGAGGCATGACTGAGAGAACCATTTCCGAGTGAAGGAAGGTTAGAATGTTTCTGAGCGAGGCATGACCGAGAGAACCCCCTTCCGAGTGAAGGAAGGTTAGGATGTTCCCGAGTGAGGCATGACTGAGAGAATCGTTTCTGAGTGAAGGAAGGTTCAGATGTTTCCGAGTGAGGCATGACCGAGAGAACCACTTCCGAGTGAAGGAAGGTTAGGATGTTTCCGAGTGAGGCATGACCGAGAGAACCACTTCCGAGTGAAGGAAGGTTAAGATGTTTCCGAGTGAGGCATGACTGAGAGAATCCTTTCCGAGTGAAGGAAGGTTAAGATGTTTCCGAGTGAGGCATGACTGAGAGAATCCTTTCCGAGTGAAGGAAGGTTAAGATGTTTCCGAGTGAGGCATGACCGAGAGGACCATCTCCGAGTAAAGGAAGGTTCTGGCTTCGAATGAAGAAACATCTTAGGGATATTGTGTGTTTTTCTGTGTAAAAGACTGAATTGTTAGTGAATTTTCTTTGCAAGTCTTGTAACTCGCTCAGCTTTAAAATGTAGAACTCACTCACGCGAGTAGGAACTCGCTCAAGCGACCTTCACTGGTTTGGCTTAAGCGAATCAGGGTCTCGCTCAAGCGAGTGACCCCTTTATTCATTTTCTTCTTCCACTTATTTTAATTAATTCCATTTTATTATTTGATTTATTTACTACTGTTTAGTATTTTGAGTATGCTTAAGAAAAATAAATGTTATTTTACCTAATTATTTATCATTAAACGTGAAAAATAATTAAACGGATATAAATAAATATAAAATGACGTAGGACATCATACATATGCATTAGCCATAAGAGCATTTGCATATAGCCAGAGATATGCCGAGTTTGGTAGCCCGTGGTGGCAATGGATGACTGATAAATAAAGAGAAAGAAAAGGTGGAACTAACCTTAAATGTGTGTTGGTATTCGATGAGATTGCCAAAAACTTGATACATATGTTGTGAATACATTGATTGGAACATATGCTATGTTGAAATAAAATAATATGATATGTGAAAGGACCATACGATTGTCTTCGAGGAATATTTGTTGTGCGCATATATATATATATATGTGTGTGTCATCATAATGTATTATTTTAATTCATTTGGTATATGTTACCCACCTCCTAGGTGTTATTTTTAAAGGTTGTTGTAGGTGTGTTGGACATCCTACCCCTTTTTGGAGGTGAAGCAATGGTGGAGGTAAATATGGAAAAGGAAGCCCTTATGCCTTGGCCGACAATCGTGTCTGTAAAAAGCACAATGTTTATGTTTTGTATATGATATTTGAATAGTTATAGATATTGATTTTGAGGGTCATGTGTGAAAATTAGACCTTAGTGTTTTGGAAGGCTACTTTTTGGTTGTGACCTTAACAATAGTTCATGTTAATTGTGATACAATGATTTTCATGCTGCATTGATGAATGAACGTTGATAGTGAAATTTTTATAGCCAATTGATGGCATCGATGCTTATGTTGATGGAAATTCATGGATGGATGAATTATTTAAATTGTGAGGTTATGTTCATAATGTTTATGCATAATTAAGGAATTGATAGGGCTATTTAGAGATTTAGGAGGTTTGGATGCTACAGAATAGTTTTAATGGTGTGTATACATGATTTAGAACTTGTGGAAACTGGAATAGGCCAATTCCATTAAGAATTGGCCCTGGAGTTGCACAAAAATGCTTTAAAACTAGCTAAACACGTTTCTACACATAAGTCTCTTGTTTTTTAGAATTTTTAAGTACGGCCAGTGGCTACACGTCATAAATTGTGTATATTAGGTGGTGTCAAAATTTGGTGGTGATTAGAGTTTATATGAAAGAGTTAGGGTGGTTAGAAGTTGGAACTTGCAGATTTTTAGTGCATTTTCTGCAATCTGCTGTAATTTGTTGTCATGAATCGATTCATGATTTAACTTGAATCGATTCATGAGCTACTGGATTTGCATGAATCGATTCATGAATTACCTTCAATCGATTCATGGCCTACCAACTTCCATGGTGGTGTTTTTGAGAATTCCTTGAATCGATTCATGTAGTTCATTGAATCGATTCATAGCTTACTGCCTGGTTGGGATTGCTTTCTAATTCGCATGAATCGATTCACACAGCTCTTGAATCGATTCATAGACTTCTATTTTGTTGTTCTGGATTCCGAGAGAACCACTTCCGAGCGAAGGAAAGTTAGCATGATCCCGAGTGAGGCATGACTGAGAGAACCACTTCCGAGTGAAGGAAGGTTAGAAGGTTTCTGAGCGAGGCATGACCGAGAGAACCCCCTTCCGAGTGAAGGAAGGTTAGGATGTTCCTGAGTGAGGCATGACTGAGAGAATCCTTTCTGAGTGAAGAAAGGTTCAGATGTTTCCGAGTGAGGCATGACCGAGAGAACCACTTCCGAGTGAAGGAAGGTTAGGATGTTTCCGAGTGAGGCATGACCGAGAGAACCACTTCCGAGTGAAGGAAGGTTAAAATGTTTCCGAGTGAGGCATGGCTGAGAGAATCCTTTCTGAGTGAAGGAAGGTTGAGATGTTTCCGAGTGAGGCATGACCGAGAGGACCATCTCCGAGTAAAGGAAGGTTCTGGCTTTGAATGAAGAAACATCTTAGGGATATTGCTTGTTTTTCTGTGTAAAAGACTGAATTGTTAGTGAATTTTCTTTGCAAGTCTCGTAACTTGTTTAGGTTTAAAATGTAGAACTCACTCAAGCGAGTAGGAACTCGCCCAAGCGACCTTCACTAGTTTTGCTTAAGCGAATCAGGGTCTCGCTCAAGCGAGTGACCCTTGACCTCATTTTCTTCTTCCACTTATTTTAATTAATTCCATTTTATTATTTGATTTATTTACTACTGTTTAGTATTTTGAGTATGCTTAAGAAAATAAATGTTATTTTAACTAATTAATTATCATTAAACGTGAAAAATTTATTGTAAAAAATAATTAAACAGATATAAATAAATGTAAATGACGTAGGACGTCACAGGTGGTATCAGAGCAGTTCTTTCTAGGATTGCAATAGGTGGATATGTGTAACAAATTATGTGAGTCCTGTACGGGGATATTATGTATTTTTGTTGAATTTGTTGTGGTTATTTATGTTATTGGCAGGGTAGCTTGGCATCATTCCCTTGATACTCCGGTGGCGTTATGTTTTATATGTGTATGAGGTAAATATCCTACTCTCTGGTAGATTATTGGTTATTAATGGTGATGTGTTTGGTTATTATAGAAACACTTTATGGCTGAAGAAGCTAGTTCTGGTGGAGGAGATGACTTCTTCTCGAAATTTTCTCAACTGATGAGTAGGACTGAATCTGGTCCTACTCTTGACAAATTCCTAAAAAGGAATCCACTTGCTTATAAAGGAGGGCATGACTATGATGGAGCTCATGTTTGGATACGGGAAATTGAGCAAGCTTTTGAGTATTTTGAGTGTTTAGAGGAACAAAAAGTGCAATTTGCAACTTATCAGCTGAAAGATGAGGCTAGGGTATGGTGGTCTAGAACCAAGGTGCAAATGAATGCAGCAAGGGAAACGTTGGTGTGGGCAAATTTTTGAAGAAGGTTTCTCGTTAAATATTTTCCATACAATTACAAAATCTGTAAAGAGATGGAGTTTCTGAGATTAGAACAAGGCAGAATGTCAATGGCTGAGTATACTGCCAAATTTGATGAATTGTATGACTTCTATCATCCTTTCTCTTTGGAAGGAACTGAAGGCAGTAAATGTGCTAAATATGAAGCTGGATTACGAATTGAACTTCGCAGTGTGATTGTGCCTATGGAAATTTGAGATTATCCTACTTTGGTGAATAAGGCTAGGCTGACTGAGGAAGTATAATTGCAGAGAACATTTCAACCAAAGGATAAGAAACCGTTGAAGGCAAGAGGATTTAGTTTTAAGAAGATGGGCCAGTTCTTCCGTGGGGGTAAGTCTTCTGCTATGTCTTCTTCCTCTTTTGGTCGTGGTTCTACAGGCCGTTCCAGTGGTCATTCTGGTAGTCGTGCATGTTATAATTGTGGTCAGGAGGGCCATATTGCAAAGCATTGTCCTGCTAGTCAAATTGTTTGCTTCCAATGTGGACAATCGGGACACCTTAGGCCAGATTGCCCACAGAGGCAGCAACAGGGTGGACATGGTAATCGAGCCAATACTTCTGTGACTCGTGGTGCTAATTTTCAGAGGGGAGGTAGAAACGGCGGTGGTCATGGAGGCCAACATTCAAGGAGGTCTGATGCTGAATCTAGTGGTGCTCAAAATGTTATGACTGGGCGAGTATTTGCCTTTGATGCTTCTGAGGTTGCAAGAACTCATAACTTGGTGGAGGGTAAGTGCCTTATTCATGGCTACATGGTAAATGTTATTTATGATTCTGGTGCAACGCATTCTTTTATTTCTGAAAGTTGTGTTAGACGGTTTGGCTTACCAGTGGTGTTAATGGAGAATGCCCTTAGTGTCTCCACCCCTACTGGTTCTACATTTCGTGCAACCACCATGTGTGGAGAGTTGCCAATGCAAATTGAAGACCGTTACTTTTTGGTGAATTTAATATGTATGCCATTGAAGAACTTAGATGTTATCCTAGGTCTTGATTGGTTGTCTGCTAACCATGTTATGGTGGATTGTTATCGCAAGACTATAGTCTTCTCTCAGGAATTGGATACTAAGAATGTGGTAAGTGATGTCTCTGCAACTTATGTTATTCTATTTACTTCGGAAGGACGGTATAATCTTACGCCTAGTGATATTCCAGTGGTGTGTGATTTTCCTGATGTATTTCCAGAAGAAATCCCGGAATTGCCTCCCAATCGGGAGATTGATTTTGCCATTGATTTTATTCCTGGGGCCAAACCTGTATCCCATGCACCTTATAGAATGTCTTCTGTGGAATTGACTAAAGTGAAAAAGCAAGTGAATGAGATATTAGAGAAGGGATTTATCCGACCGAGTGCTTCACCTTGGGGCACTCCGGTATTATTGGTGAAAAACAAAGATGGCAGTATGAGGATGTGTATTGATTATCGACAATTAAATAAGTTGACGATTAAGAATAAATATCCTTTGCCACGAATTGATGATTTGTTAGATCAGTTAAGAGGCGTTGTGGTATTTTCCAAGATTGACTTGAGGTCGGGATATCATCAAATAAGAGTGAAGCCGGAAGATATTCCAAAGACGGCATTCTGGACTCGATATGGACACTTTGAGTATGTTGTGATGCCCTTTGGAGTGACAAATGCTCCTGCTATCTTTATGGATTACATGAACTGGATCTTTCAACCATACTTGGATCAATTTGTAGTAGTGTTCATCGATGATATATTGGTGTATTCGAAGTCTATTGAGGAGAATGCACAACATCTTCAAATTGTTTTACAGATATTACAGGAGGAAAGGTTGTATGCTAAGTTATCTAAATACGATTTCTGGGAAGAAAGTGTACAATTCTTGGGACATGTGATTTCTCGGGATGGAGTATCTGTTTATCCATCCAAGATTGAAGCATTTATGGCTTGGGAGAGGCCTAAATCAGTGACTAAGATTAGGAGCTTCCTTGGATTGGCTGGTTATTATCGCCGTTTTATTGCAGAATTTTCTCGTATTGAGCTTCCTTTGACTCGATTGATGAGAAAGGAGAATCCATTTGTATGGACAGACAAGTGTGAATTGAGTTTTCAAACTCTGAAGCGGTGTTTGACTACTGCACCTGTGCTTGCACTACTAGATGTGACGAAAGAATTTGTAGTGTACTGTGATGCATCCAAGTTTGGCTTAGGATGTGTATTGATGCAGGATGACAGGGCAATTGCCTATGCTTCAAGGCTACTGAGACTGCATGAGCAGAATTACCCTACCTACAATTTGGAACTTGCAGCGGTGGTATTTGCATTAAAGATCTGGCGCCATTATTTATATGGTTCTCGTTTTATGGTATTTAGTGACCACAAGAGCTTGAAATACTTATTTGATCAGAAAGAATTAAACATGAGACAAAGGAGATAGGTGGAATATCTGAAGGATTATGATTTTGAATTGAGGTACCATCTTGGAAAAGCAAATGTTGTGGCTGATGCCTTAAGTAGAAAAGTATTACATGCAGCCTTTTTGATGAGCAAAGAACAAGAATTGTTGGAAAACTTCCACGATATGAATATTGGGGTTGTTATGAACGCCCCAGATCAAATGATAGTTGGGATGCTGAAGATTTTCAATGAATTTCTAGAATCTTTAGATGTGGCACAAGAGGATGATGAAGAGTTGCTGGAATTGCTTGACACTCAAGTAAGAGGTAAAAATATGGAATTAACTAGAGGCAACGATGGAATTTGGCCATTCAGAAACCGAGTTGTGGTGCCTGCAAAAAGTGATTTCAAGCAAGCCGTGTTATCAGAGGCACATAAAAGTTCTTTAAGCATTCATCCTGGTGTTACAAAAATGTATCATGATTTGAAGAAAGAATTCTGGTGGCCGGGAATGAAGAAAGCAATAATTGAATATGTGAGATCTTGTATAGTATGTCAGAAGTGTAAGGTTGAACACCAGAGACCTCCTGGACTACTTGATAAGTGCTTTATAACATAATAAAATAGATCTAGTTTGCTTAGGATTTTAATCATTATGCACTGTATTTCCTTTATTTATTAAGATTTTTGCTTTCTTTCCACTCTAGTCTACTTGGGTATGTTATTTTGCAGAAATTAAGGTAATAAAGGGTCAAAAACAAGAGAAAAACGACCATAAAATGATAATGAAACAAGAAGAAGCCCAAAGTAGAAAGAACTCTCTTTTTATGCTGAATTCCGACTCAGAAAGCATAAATCCGACTCAGAAGCAATGAAATCCGACTCAAAATAGGCCAAATCCAAGTGGGATAGCTCAGAAATGACCAAATCCGAGTGGAATACTGCACTGCTGGAGGAAAATCCGAGTGAAATGTTCCCTGTCAAAGCCATTTCGAGTGATAAATGGCTGACTCGAGTGAAGGATCAATGCTAAAAAGGAATAAGTCTCGGTTTTAGGAAAATCCGATTGGAAGCTGTCCGAATGCAACAATTCCGAGTGAAAAAAGGAACTGAGCTATTAATAAATGCTACCCAAAGGTACTTTCTGAGTGAAAGGATTGCTGATTGAAGTGAATCCGAGTGGGAATTTGCTGATTGAAGTAAATCTGAGTGAAGAATGCTGACTGAAGCAGGTCTGACCAAAGAACAAGTGCTTTTCTGGGCAAAAAGCTGAATCTGAGTGAATTGATTCCGAGCAGAAGGAATGCCATTGAATGAATAAATGCTGACTAAGGAGAATCCGAGTGATTTCATTCGGAGAACAAGGCATTTCCGAATGGTGTCTTAATCGGACAAGGTGAAATCCGACCAGGAGTGAATCACACTCGGACTGACTTTTAAGTTTCGCATTAAAACCGAGTGAAAAGTCGCCAAGGAAGACATCCGAGTAAGCTAAGGCAGAAAGCTGCACTTCCGAGCAAAACAAGGCTCGGACATAAACTTCTACCAGCCAGCTTCCAGAGTCCTTCAAGTGCAAGTTCTGAGTGAAAAATAAGAAGGCACTTTCGAGTGAATTCCAAAGCAAAGCTTTAACCGAGTTGTTCAAATTCAGAGACAGCCGAGTGAAAATGATTAGGAACCGATTGAATCTGAGCCGAGTGAGTTTTCAATCTGTTCCGAATGAACTCCATGAACCTGAGCCGAGTGAATGGTTTCAGTCGGTTCCGAGTCCTTCTGCAGTCAATTCCGACTGAATGGAAGTTGCTCTTCAGTCAATCTTCACTCGTCCTTTCATCCAGTAAACACCGACCCCCCAACAACACTGACTGGCTGTCACTCAGATCTGTGTCCAAAGTCACCTTTCACTCGGTCTTTTGCTCAAAAAGCCTTTTTTTTCCACTCGGATTCTAGAGAGAAAACCGACCCAATTCTCCACAATGCAACCCCGGATCACTACCTCCATCAACACCGACTCCTTCCATCTCTTCACAGGCCCAACACCGGCCACAATCAACAACACTCCTCTCCACACCGTCCCCTCTCTTTTCAAAACCGACCTACACTCCACAACTCCAAACAACGGATCACTCTACATCATCCTCAAGCCACAACACCGTCCCATTCCCTATCCGCTGTCCCTTTCTTCTTCTAATCCATAACACACACCATTCTCTCCTTTCCATCCATAACACCGCCCAGACAACCCACTCAACACAACACCGCCCAGACTCCTCTCCAACCAACACCGCCCAGACTCCTCTCCAACCAACACCGTCCAGCAATACTCTCCACACCGTACAGATCTCCATCCAACAGTAACTCCTCTCCGTGCTGTCCAATTTGCACCCACACCGTCCAGCACTCAGCAAACCACCCTCCAGCAAGCTTTCACTCGGATTTGTGGGAAAATAACATTTTTCACTCTGAATTTCATCATTCTGCACCAATCTTCACTAAAATCCAAGCACCGAATTATTGGAAATATTAAAATATGCAAATTGGAAACAAATTGGCACAGCTGGAACTCACATGCACCGAAAGTTTCTTCCACCTGCAAATTGAACGCGTTTTCAAAGCTGGAATCCTCCATCCATTTGCCTATAAAAGCAGCAGCAACCCATCAGCAAAAACTCAATCTCTTTCCATCAATTACCATCAGCTCCGTTCCAATTCCTCCTTCCTTTCTCTTTGTTTTTTCGTTTCTCTTTTCTTTCTTTTCTTTCTGTTTATTTCTCTTATTTTCTTTCTCTGTCCCGTTCCCATTTTTTCTTTACTTTCTTTTTCTTTATTTTATTTTAAGAGTGTGAGGGCTGTAAAAGTGAGAATTTAAATTTATAATTGATGGAGAATATTGCAACAAGGAATTACAGTGGTAAATTATTGTGAGCTTTTGGAGAAACCCGTAAGTCTTTATTTTTACCATGTCTTGTATGTTTTATTTTTCCATTATTTATATGAATTTGAATTATTTCATGAGTAGCTAAATTAATTATCTTGGGATAAAGGGGGTATGATAATATTTTATTGTTAATATTATTTTGACTTGGAATTAAATAAATTTCTGTTTTCCATTTAGTTCAATTATGCTTAATGCTTTTAGTAATTCCTAACAAGAACCTAAATGATAAAACTGTATACTTGCGGGTATATTAGTAAATTTAGGTAATAAATAGAATCGAGAGATTTATTTTTACCGGAAAGCTTTGAACTAAACCTAAGATTTTTGAGATGCTTTTTGTGACCTCGGTAAAACCGTGAAAGTAATCAAAATTATTTTGAGGAAATAAAAGGGATTTTTATAAAACGATAATGGGCCTTTCTGAGGATTAAGCAGCACTTTCCATAGGTTAGGTACATTAATAGGATTCTGAGAGGAACATATTAATTAGCTTTTGGAAAATTCTCCTTGGAAAACTTAATTCGATTCTTATTTATGAAAAGTTAAAATTTATTAACATAAAATAGAGTCTTAATCCCCCGAAATCCCAAGATATTTTCAACTCTGATTTTTAAGTGTCAAGTAAATTTTATTTTTATATTTATTCGTATCCTGTGCAATTTTAATTTGTGCTTTATTTTATAAAAATCTTAAAAATCAATTGTGTGGATAATTAAATTTTAATATGCCGGTACTTTGAACACAGTCCCTGTGGAGAACGATAATCTTTTATATTACGCGACATAACCCGTGCGCTTGCGGGCCCTGTCACTACTCCAACCACCTGAGATTCCAATTTGGAAGTGGGAGAGTATTACGATGGATTTTATATCTGGGTTACCTCAGACCCGTTCTGGATGCAATGCAATCTGGGTAATTGTAGACAGATTGACCAAGAATGTTCACTTTCTGGCTATGAACATGAAATGGTCATTGGACCGATTGGCTAGATTGTACATTACTAAAATTGTACGGTTGCATGGCGTGCCTTCAAGTATTATTTCAGACCGTGATCCCTGATTTACTTCCAAATTCTAGGGAAGTTTACAGTAGGAATTGGGTACTGAGCTGAGACTAAGTTCAGCTTATCATCCTCAGACCGATGGCCAATCTGAGCATACAATTCAGACTTTAGAGGATATCTTTAGAGCCTGTGTATTGGAGCAAGGTGGCTCATGGGAGAGATACTTGCCATTGGTGGAATTCGCTTATAACAACAGCTATCATAGTAGTATTGGTATGGCTCCATATGAAGCTTTGTACGGTAGAAGGTGTCGTACACCTTTATGTTGGAATGAAAATGGTGATGCTATCCATTTGGGTCCTGAACTAATTCAGGAAATGAATGAACAAGTTGCTTTGATTCAAGAAAAAATGAAGATTGCCCAGGATCGACAAAAGAGTTACTATGATAATCGACATAGACCACTTGAGTTTCAGGTGGGAGATTGGGTATTTCTGAAGGTTTCGCCTACCAAAGGTGTAGGTCGGATACTGAAGAGTCATAAGCTTAACCCGAGATACATTGGGCCATATCAAATTTTGGAGAGGATTGGTGATGTTGCTTACCGATTGGATCTTCCCCAATCGTTAACTAATATCCACAATGTATTTCATGTGTCACAACTTCAAGCGTACATTCCTTGTGACTCCATGATTGTACCGGCAGATTCTATTGAACTAAAAGAAGACATGACGGTGGAGGTAGCACCTATCTGCATTGAAGAGTACCAGAATAAACGATTAAGAAACAAGGAAGTACCATTGGTAAAAGTGAAGTGGCAAAATCTAAATGGAATAACCTATACATGGGAGTTGGAATCAGACATGAGGCGATTATTGTAACATCCCAAATTTTTAATAATGTACCGGGTGAATAAAACCATTAAAATAATAATTTCAGAAGGGGGAATTTGTTTATTAATTACCATTAACTTAATTAATCAAAGGGTGTGCTGATTAAAATGGGTGATTGGCTTTAGTGGGTGCTGATGGGACTGGGTGACGTGAGCAGACTGCTCCTCACGTTTTCCCACCCCACCATTTCTTCCCTCGTACATGTATTTATAATTGGTCGAAGGTTCATTGCCTTTCATTCTTCGAAACTCCCCCTGTGATTCCTCTCTTCTTCCTTCTTCTCTTTCTCTCTTGTTCTCCTTCTTCTTCTTTCTTCTTCTCTCCTCCTTCTCTGCTCTCTGTTCCATTCCCTGTTTCGGAAGCCAAGTGACGGTGCTGCAGAGGAGTCAGAGCTCCCTCATACGAATAGAGGACGAGCGTCGAAGCAGAAGCAAAAACAGCCCTGCACCACTCGTGAGCGCAGTAGCGTTCAAGTAAAGGCTAAGCGAGTGGAAGCGTTGAGTGAAGCAGCAAGGAAGAGAACCAACACCCAAGCAGAAAAGTCTCTCAGAGTCTCGTAGTTGGTAGGGGAGTACCTTATATGTTAAATGCATGGGTTATGAACGGGTTTCGAGTGTAATAATGGTGATTCTGTATCCTGTTGTATGATATGCTTGCATGTGGAGTACCCGAGTGTAAGATAAGTGAGAGAGAATGTTGCATGTTATTACTGTCCTTGAAGATGCATGCGTTGATTAAGTCCTGACACTGTTGTATACCGATTGCATGTTATATTGTGTTGATTGGAATGCTTTGTTGAATCCGTTCGTATTCATATGGGTGCATGCGTTGATTAAGTCCTGACACTGTTGTATACCGATTGCATGTTATATTGTGTTGATTGGAATACTTTGTTGAATCCGTTCGTATTCATATGGGTGCATGCGTTGATTAAGTCCTGACACTGTTGTATACCGATTGCATGTTATATTGTGTTGATTGGAATGCTTTGTTGAATCCGTTCGTATTCATATGGGTGCATGTGTTGATTAAGTCTTGACACTGTTGTATACCGATTGCATGTTATATTGTGTTGATTGGAATGCTTTGTTGAATCCGTTCGTATTCATATGGGTGCATGTGTTGATTAAGTCCCGACACTGTTGTATACCGAATGCATATTATGTTGCACTGATTGGAATGCTTGTTTGAACCTGTTGATCTTTATATAGATACATGAGTTGAGTAAGTTCTGATACTGCTGTATACCGAGTGCATGTTTTATTGTGTTGATTGGAATGCTTTGTTGAATCCGTTCGTATTCATATGGGTGCATGCGTTGATTAAGTCCCGACACTGTTGTATACCGAATGCATATTATGTTGCACTGATTGGAATGCTTGTTTGAACCTGTTGATCTTTATATGGATACATGAGTTGAGTAAGTTCTGATACTGCTGTATACCGAGTGCATGTTGTGCTTGAGTTGATGAGAATGCTGTTAGAAGCTTGACATTGATTGACACCGATTGCATTGGGTTCATGTGTTGCTAATGGAGCTATGATGATGACTGCATGGAAGTATATGTGTGTTAAATTAATATGTGGAATCCTGGAAATGCGTATTACCGACTGCATGCGAAATATGTATAACTGAGTGAAGGTTGTGTGCATGAATTCTAAGTTATGTGATGAATCCGCGTGTGGCGCATGGGATGCGTTGTGCTGGGAGCACGTAGTGTGGGACACTACCATCGGTTATTAAGCGTGGGATGCTGTAAAATCCTTGAGTGGGACTCAAGGTAGCCCTTGAGTGGGACTCGGGCTGCCTGTGAACACCTCCGTTTGCACTGAGAGCGTTGGTGTCACCTGTGGGCAAATGGTTGGGTACCTGTAAAACGGCCAAGCAGCTAGGAGCTGATTTGATAGCTGAGAGCTATGTATAAAAAGGCTGAGAGCCTACGTTGCAACGTCTATACCGATACACACGAATGCGGAACCGAGTGAAATACTATGTGCCTATTTACTGTTGATATTGTTTGGAATTGGTTATGCATGCGAAGGTGTTAATGAGATGATGAATGTTTACAACCGAGTGAATTACTCTGTGTGTATTAACTGTTGACATTGTTTGGAATTGATCATGCAGGTGGCAACGTTATCGAAAGGATGAATGTATATAACTGAGTGAATAATCTGTGTTTATATTGCCACTGATGTTGTGTAGAATTAATTACGCATGTGATGGTGTTAATGAGATGATATATATATATATATACTCATGACCGAGTGTACTACTCCGTGTGCATATGCTGTTAATGCTGATTGAAATCTGTTCTATGAATGTATGTCATGTATTGGAGAGTTGTATATATATATATAGCCGAGTGAGAATTGTGGAATTTGACTGATAAATGTTCAAAGGAGGTATTCTAATTTACGGGTCTTAATATCATGTTACCGATTGTTGTATGTTAATACTATTGAGTTGATGTGTGTAAAGGGCCGAGTGACAACTGATGGATTCCGAACGGTAAGGATCTTGTGTGTGTTCTGGCTGATTGGTATTGCCCTGATTATAATTGTTGCCATGTATAATTGTGCGTATATATATATTGTTGTATAAATGTGGGGCAACCTGAGTCAATATCTATCATTTAAAATTTAAGATACTCACCCCTGTTGTGGCAATTTTCCAGTGAATATCTCTCGTAATGAGGATGGGAGGAGGAGCTGAAATGCCGGGTGAAGTGCTGATGCACTATGGAATTTTATGACTGTGCATATGCTGTATATAGTGTTTTGAGTCAAGCCTTGGCCGGCTCATGTTTTGTTGTTAGACTTTTAAACAGAGTTGAATCCCTCGGAATGGGAACATGATATTGTGGTTGTAAAATTGTGATATACACTTCTATATATATATATATGCCATGTTGCATGTCTATCTTATGCTGTGAAATGCCTGGATAATCTTTATATATATGCGCGTTCATATCCCCGAGTGTGTAGGAAATAACATAACATAACATGAAGAAAGCCAACCTATGGTCTAGAGGGTGAGTTTGTGACTCCGCCACCAAGGGGGAAGGTTCAGACATTCTGAGTGAGTGAAATCAGATGGCTCCGAGTAGGAATTGACGTAGAAGGCTGCCCCCAACGACGAGCTGTTAGGATTCGGAGTTGAGAGTCCAGAGACGCTTTCCGAGTGACAACTACTAGGATTTCTCCCGAGCGTAGGATAATCAACGAACCCCGAGTGAGAATCTGCCGAGTGAAGGTTTTTCCGACTGGAGAGTGACACCTTAGACTCTAAGGGACCCCACTGTAGTAAATGGTTGGTAACAAAAGAATCTAAGTAAGTCTCAACTTAGTAGAATGTTTAGAGTAGGAAGATTATGGCTGCCGAGTAAAAACCAGGTGAAATACCCCGAGTGACAAAAAGGGCGCTAAGGTTGTTCCGAGTGAGGAGTCCTCATAGATTCCGAGTGAGTAATAGTGGGGACCATCCACGAGTAGGACTGGTAAGTGCAAGAGCCAAATCCGAGTGAACTGGGATCGGATCCTCCTGAGTGAATTAGGCACTGGAATCCGAGTGCGGAAATGCCGAGTGTAATGAGCGAATGCCGAGAGAAGCTTTCGCTTGAGCGAGTGTGTGTTGCTGCGTGGTTCGCCTAAGCGATTTCCCCTTCTTCCGCTGTCAGCTCCCTGGATCGGTATTATCTCTCTTGTTCTTCTTCTTCTCTCATCTCTTTGTGCCAAGGCATTCTGATCTTCTTTTTCTTGTGGGAAAAAAAACATTTCCTCTTTTTACCGTCTTGATTCATTAAAATAGGGTGTTACATTTTGGTATCTGAGTAGACCGAAAGGTCCAAGGGCAAGGTATACTTACCGAGTGTAAGCGGTTGTGTGCTTTCTGACCGAGTGGTCATCCTGATTGTGATATTAGTTGATCCTGATTGATATTGACTTGTGGATAGGAGGTTGTTCCCCTCCTGGTCTGATTGATTGTGTAGCATATAGAAATAGTATGATGTGCTAAGTTACTGAACATTAGGCTGAAATCCGATCAGTGGTAAGTGGCTTGGTATACTTATCCTTGAAGGGGTGTTAATTTCAGGATAAGGAATGACGCATCGCCAAAGCATGGAGGCTATAGCCACAGCATTCCAACGCTTTGCAGACGTGTTTGAGAGGCAGGGCCAGCCTCGAGCTGAGGAGGGCCAAGTACTGGACCGCTTCCTGAAGAGGAAGCCGAGTGAATTTTTAGGTGGACGGAACCCTGAGGCAGCGTTTAAGTGGACTCAGGAGCTGGAAAGAATTTTTGGGGGTCTTCGCTGTACCGAGGCCCAGAAGGTAGAGTGTGTAGTGTACATGCTGCGAGACGAGGCTGAAAACTGGTGGAAGATAGCCAGAAACCGATTTCCTGATGATGATGCTCAGCTGACATGGAACGATTTCAAGACATGCTTCTTGGAGAAGTACTTCCCCGACACAGTAAGGAGTCAGAAGGAGTTGGAGTTTATGGAGTTGAAACAAGGCTCCATGACTGTGGAAGAGTATGCGACCAGATTCGAAGAGTTGTGCCTTTTCTACCCACCTTTCCAATATTCGGGGATGGAGAGCTCCAAGTGCCTTAAATTTGAGAATGGATTAAGGTCTGATATTAAGAGAGCTTGTAGATACCAAGAGATACGGAGTTTTTCTACACTGGTAAATAAGTGTAGGATATTTGAGGAGGATGACAAGGCCCATTCGGGCCAGAGCAGCAGAGCTAACCATTCTTTGAGGCCCCAGCAATCCCGCTTCAAGAGGCCAAGCAACGTTGGTAGAAACAAATCTTTTTCCAGATTTGGGGGATGGAATCAGTCTGAAAGACGACCAGTGGTAGGAGACGGAAAATGTTTCAAGTGTGGAGGAAATCATTATGCCCGAGACTGCAACAACAATGGTGAAATGGTGTGCTTCCATTGTAAAAAAAAGGGGACACATCCGCCCCGATTGCCCCCAACTCCGTCAAGCAAACACCAGCATACGTCAAGGAGGTTTCCAAGGGAGAAACCGAGTGAATGATAACCAACGACCGGGCGGTAGAGGCAACAGAGCCAGAGGAAACATAATGCTTGCTTTAAATAACTGAGAGAGGAATACAGACCAACCAGCAGTGGGAAGAGTCTACGCCATCAACGTAGAGGATGCTGCACAAGCAAATGACCTGGTACAATGTAAGTGCTCACTCGGTAGACATACACTTAATGTTGTTTTCGATTCGGGAGCCACCCATTCTTTTATAGCTGATTAGTGTGTAAAGCGTTTAAAGTTACCAACTGTGTTTATGGATCGGACTTTGGAAATGGCCAATCCGACTGGCCTTAAAGTGTTGACATCGTCAATATGTAAGGATGTGACATTTGTGTTGTGTGATCGGAGTTTCACTTTCGATTTGGTGTGCATACCTTTAAAGGATCTTGATATTGTGCTCGGAATAGATTGGCTTTCAGTCAACAAGGTGTTAGTGGATTGCAGAAACTGAAGGATAATCTTCCCGAGACAGCACAATGAGGATGACACAGCACAAGGTATAACCCAACTGTTTATGATGCTTTGTCTAACCGAGGGTGAGAGTAAAACCCGAGTGAACGAAATTCCAACTGTCTGTGAATTCCCAGAAGTGTTTCCTGAAGACGTACCGAGTGTCCCTCCCAATAGAGAAGTCGAATTATCTATAGACCTGATCCCTGGAGCCGAGCCAGTCTCCAGTGCACCATACAGAATGTCCCCAACTGAATTGGCCGAGCTGAAGAAGCAAGTAGATGAGTTACTCAGAAAACAATTCATTAGGCCGAGCGTATCACCTTGGGGCGCACCTGTGCTGCTTGTTAAGAAGAAGGATGGCAGCATGAGGCTTTGTATAGACTACCGACAGCTAAACAAACTCACGATTAAGAATCGGTACCCGTTGCCCAGAATTGATGACCTCATTGACCAACTGCGTGGAGCCTCAATTTTCTCAAAAATCGACCTGCGATCGGGATACCACCAAATCTGAGTGAAGGAGTCTGATATTCTAAAGACTGCCTTTAGGACTCGGTATGGTCACTACGAGTATGTAGTGATGCCGTTTGGTGTGACAGACGCCCCTGCTGTCTTCATGAATTACATGAACAACATATTCCACCCGTATTTAGACCAATTCGTAGTTGTTTTCATTGAAGACATCCTAGTTTACTCCAAGACTTCCGAGTAGCATGAAGAGCATCTCCGAGCGGTACTTCAAGTATTGAAGGAGAAGCAGTTGTTTGCAAATCTTTTGAAATGCGATTTCTGGATTGATAAAATCCATTTCCTCAGACATGTGATTTCCGAGGAAGGTGTCTCGGTGGATCCTTCAAAGGTGGCAGCTATAATGGCATGGGAGAGACCCAAGTCGGTCTCGGAGATAAGGAGCTTTATGGGCCTGGCAGGTTATTATAGAAGATTCATTGAAGGTTTTTCTAAGTTGGCCTTGCCACTGACCAAATTGACTCGGAAAAACATTTCCTTCGTATGGAGTCCCGAGTGCGAGAACAGCTTCCGAGAGCTGAAGGACAAGTTGACGAATGCTCCTGTACTGGCATTACCTGACTTGCAAGAGAGCTTCGTGGTTTATTGTGATGCATCAGGACTCGGATTAGGATGCGTGCTAATGCAGAAAGACCGGGTGATAGCGTATGCCTCTCGGCAATTGAGACCTCACGAGCAGCATTATCCGACCCACGACTTGGAATTGGCAGCTGTTGTGTTCGTATTAAAAATTTGGAGGCATTACTTGTACGGGTCCAGATTTGAAGTATACAGTGATCACAAGAGCCTCAAATACTTATTCGACCAAAAGGAACTGAATATGAGACAGAGGAGATGGATGGAATTTTTAAAAGATTATGATTTCGAGCTAAAGTACCATCCGGGTAAAGCGAACGTTGTTGCCGACGCGTTGAGTCGGAAATCCCTTCATGTAGCAGTGATGATGGTGAAGGAGGTAGAGTTATTGGAACAGTTCCGAGACATGAACTTACATGTTGACATTCCCTCCTCTCAGAAAATGGCGATCGGCACGCTGAGGATTGCCAATGAATTCCTGAAATCCGTGTACGAGCAACAGCAGTCAGATTCCTACTTGGCTGAGATGAAGGAGACTCAGGCCAAAGGTAAGGATTTGTCCTTGACCGAGGGATCAGATGGAATCTTCCGAGTAAGAAACAGAATATACGTGTCGGATGGAGGAGAATTGAGGAGAATGGTGCTTGATGAAGCCCACAAGAGCTTGCTAAGTATCCACCCGGGTACCACGAAGATGTACCATGACCTGAGAACCCAGTTCTGGTGGCCCGGATTAAAAAGGAACGTGGCAGAATATGTGGCTCGGTGCATCACCTGTCAGAAGTCAAAAATGGAGCACCAGAAGCCGTATGGTGCATTGCAACCCCTGGAGATTCCCGTGTGGAAATGGGACTCAATTGCCATGGACTTTATCATGGGATTGCCCAAAAACCGAGCAGGCCATGATGCGATATGGGTCATTGTTGACCGACTAACGAAGAGTGCATATTTCCTGCCTGTGAATAAGAAGAACCTGATGCATAAGTTAGCTCAGATTTATATTCGTGAAATTGTCTGACTGCATGGTATACCGACTTCCATCGTATCAGATAGGGATCCTAGGTTCACGTCCCGGTTTTGGACCAGTCTGCACCAGGAAATGGGTACAAAACTTTGGCTTAGTTCTGCTTACCACCCCCAATCTGATGGGCAATCCGAGCGAACAATCCAGAGCTTAGAGGACTTACTAAGGGCGTGTATGTTAGAGCACGGTGGGGATTGGGAGCAATACCTTCCCCTGATCGAGTTTACGTACAACAATAGCCACCACAACAGTATTGGTATGGCACCCTACGAAGCACTGTACGGTCGAAGATGCCGGACCCCGCTTTGCTGGTTGGAAACGGGTGAGAGTCTGCTATTGGGACCAGAGGTTGTGAAGCAAACTTTAGAGCAGATCCGGGTGATAAGAGAAAAGATGAAGGCATCTCAAGATAGGCAGAAGAGCTACCATGACAAACGCACCAGACCATTGGAATTTTCAGTCAGAGACAAGGTATTTTTAAGGACTTCACCGAGTAAAGGAGTCGGGCGAGCCTTGAAAAGCAGAAAGTTAAGCCCTCGATACATTGGGCCTTATGAGGTGTTGAAACGAGTCGGCTCCATGGCATACCAAATAGCATTACCGACTCATTTATTTCGATTGCATGATGTGTTTCATGTGTCTCAACTAAGGAAGTACCTGCCAGATTCTACTCACACAATGCCTGATGATGAGGTGGAAATCAAGGAAGATCTGACCACTACAACTATACCGACTAGCATCGTGGACCGATCGGTAAAGCGATTAAGGAGTAAGAATGTGCAACTGGTTAAAGTGGAATGGCAGCAGGACAGGTATACCTCTTATACCTGGGAGCGCGAGGATGCCATGAGGCAGCAGTACCCCGAGTTGTTTGACCAAGGTGAGTTACCGACTGAATTTCGAGGACGAAATTCTTTTGAAGTGGGGGAGAACTGTAACATCCCAAATTTTTAATAATGTACCGGGTGAATAAAACCATTAAAATAATAATTTCAGAAGGGGGAATTTATTTATTAATTACTATTAACTTAATTAATCAAAGGGTGTGCTGATTAAAAAGGGTGATTGGCTTTAGTAGGTGCTGATAGGACTAGGTGACGTGAGCAGACTGCTTCTCATGTTTTCCCACCCCACCATTTCTTCCCTCATGCATGTATTTATAATTGGTCGAAGGTTCCTTGCCTTTCATTCTTCGAAACTCCCTCTACGATTCCTCTCTTCTTCCTTCTTCTCTTTCTCTCTTGTTCTCCTTCTTCTTCTTTCTTCTTCTCTCCTCCTTCTCTGCTCTCTGTTCCATTCCCTGTTTCAGAAGCCAAGTGACGGTGCTGCAGAGGAGTCAGAGCTCCCTCATACGAATACAGGACGAGCGTCGAAGCAGAAGCAGAAACAGCCCTGCACCACTCGTGGAAGGCAGTAGTGTTCAAGTAAAGGCTAAGCGAGTGGAAGCGTTGAGTTAAGCAGCAAGGAAGAGAACCAACACCCAAGCAGAAAAGTCTCTCGGAGTCTCGTAGTTGGTAGGGGGAGTACCTTATATGTTAAATGCATGGGTTATGAATGGGTTTCGAGTGTAATAATGGTGATTCTGTATCCTGTTGTATGATATGCTTGCATGTGGAGTACCTGAGTGTAAGATAAGTGAGAGAGAATGTTGCATGTTATTACCGTCCTTGAAGATGCATGCGTTGATTAAGTCCTGACACTGTTGTATACCGATTGCATGTTATATTGTGTTGATTGGAATGCTTTGTTGAATCCGTTCGTATTCATATGGGTGCACGCGTTGATTAAGTCCTGACACTGTTGTATACTGATTGCATGTTATATTGTATTGATTGGAATGCTTTGTTGAATCCGTTCGTATTCATATGGGTGCACGCGTTGATTAAGTCCTGACACTGTTGTATACCGATTGCATGTTATATTGTGTTGATTGGAATGCTTTGTTGAATCTGTTCGTATTCATATGGGTGCATGCGTTGATTAAGTCCTGACACTGTTGTATACCGATTGCATGTTATATTGTGTTGATTGGAATGCTTTGTTGAATCCGTTCGTATTCATATGGGTGCATGCGTTGATTAAGTCCTGACACTGTTGTATACCGATTACATGTTATATTGTGTTGATTGGAATGCTTTGTTGAATCCGTTCGTATTCATATGGGTGCATGCGTTGATTAAGTCCCGACACTGTTGTATACCGAATGCATATTATGTTGCACTGATTGGAATGCTTGTTTGAACCTGTTGATCTTTATATGGATACATGAGTTGAGTAAGTTCTGATACTGCTGTATACCGAGTGCATGTTGTGCTTGAGTTGATGAGAATGCTGTTAGAAGCTTGATATTAATTGACACCGATTGCATTGGGTTCATGTGTTGCTAATGGAGCTATGATGATGACTGCATGGAAGTATATGTGTGTTAAATTAATATGTGGAATCCTGGAAATGCGTATTACCGACTGCATACGAAATATATATAACTGAGTGAAGGTTGTGTGCATGAATTCTAAGTTATGTGATGAATCCACGTGTGGCGTATGGGATGCGTTGTGCTGGGAGCACGTAGTGTGGGACACTACCATCGGTTATTAAGCGTGGGACGCTGTAAAATCCTTGAGTGGGACTCAAGGTAGCCCTTGAGTGGGACTCGGGCTGCCTGTGAACACCTCCGTTGGCGCTGAGAGCGTTGGTGTCACCTGTGGGCAAATGGTTGGGTACCTGTAAAACGGCCAAGCAGCTGGGAGCTGATTTGATAGCTGAGAGCTATGTATAAAAAGGCTGAGAGCCTACGTTGCAAAGACTATACCGATACACACGAATGCGGAACCGAGTGAAATACTATGTGCCTATTTACTGTTGATATTGTTTGGAATTGGTTATGCATGCGAAGGTGTTAATGAGATGATGAATGTTTACAACCGAATGAATTACTCTATGTGTATTAACTATTGACATTGTTTGGAATTGATCATGCAGGTGGCAATGTTATCGAAAGGATGAATGTATATAACTGAGTGAATAATCTGTGTTTATAGTGCTACTGATGTTGTGTAGAATTAATTACGCATGTGATGGTGTTAATGAGATGATATATATATACTCATGACCGAGTGTACTACTCCGTGTGATATGCTGTTAATGCTGATTGAAATCTGTTCTATGAATGTATGTCATGTATTGGAGAGTTGTATATATATAGCCGAGTGAGAATTGTGGAATTTGACTGATAAATGTTCAAAGGAGGTATTCTAATTCACGGGTCTTAATATCATGTTACCGATTGTTGTATGTTAATACTATTGAGTTGATGTGTGTAAAGGGCCGAGTCACAACTGATGGATTCCGATCGGTAAGGATCTTGTGTGTGTTCTGGCTGATTGGTATTGCCCTGATTATAATTGTTGCCATGTATAATTGTACGTATATATATATATATATTGTTATATAAATGTGGGGCAACCTGAGTCAATATCTATCATTTAAAATTTAAGATACTCACCCCTGTTGTGGCAATTTTCTAGTGAATATCTCTCGTAATGAGGATGGGAGGAGGAGCTGAAATGCCGGGTGAAGTGCTGATGCACTATGGAATTTTATGACTGTGCATATGTTGTATATAGTGTTTTGAGTCAAGCCTTGGCCGGCTCGTGTTTTGTTGTTAGACTTTTAAACAGAGTTGAATCCCTCGGAATGGGAACATGATATTGTGGTTGTAAAATTATGATATACACTTCTATATATATATATATATGTCATGTTGCATGTCTATCTTATGCTATGAAATGCCTGGATAATCTTTATATATATGCGCGTTCATATCCCCGAGTGTGTAGGAAATAACATAACGTAACATGAAGGAAGCCAACCTATGGTCTAGAGGGTGAGTTTGTGACTCCGCCACCGAGGGGGAAGGTTCAGACGTTCTGAGTGAGTGAAATCAGATGGCTCCGAGTAGGAATTGACGTAGAAGACTGCCCCCAACGACGAGCTGTTAGGATTCAGAGTTGAGAGTCCAGAGACGCTTTCCGAGTGACAACTACTAGGATTTCTCCCGAGCGTAGGATAATCAACGAACCCCGAGTGAATTAGGCGCTGGAATCTGAGTGCGGAAATGCCGAGTGTAATGAGCGAATGCCGAGAGAAGCTTTTGCTTGAGCGAGTACGCGTTGCTGCGTGGTTCGCCTAAGCGATTTCCCCTTCTTCCGCTGTCAGCTCCTTGGATCGGTATTATCTCTCTTGTTCTTCTTCTTCTCTCATCTCTTTGTGCCAAGGCATTCTGATCTTCTTTTTCTTGTGGGAAAAAAAATTTTCCTCTTTTTACCATCTTGATTCATTAAAATAGGGTGTTACAATTATACCCCGATCTTTTCCAATAAGGTACGTTGATTTCGGGGACGAAATCCTTTTTTTTAGGGGGGGTGGATGTAACATCCTTAAGATTTTAGCAAAATTTTAATTGGCGGAAAATATTAATAATTGCCCAACTGGATTTATTGAGATTTTGGGAATTATTATTAATATAAATGCAATTATAGATAATTAAATATGGTGGGAATAAGTAAATGTATTTGATTGATTAATTATCAAAGGTAAAAGTTTCATTAAAACTTTCAAAGAAATTATAAAAGAAATAGGGAAACGACCATTTTGCCCTTGGTCTTAAGATAACAAAGTTTCCTTCCTCTTCCTCATTGTACACGAGCGACTTCTTCTTCTTCCTCTTCCTCACCATTGCCGTGGACTTGCATGCCTCAAGGGGAGGACCATTTCACATCAAAACTCCGAAATAACTACGTTTTTGAGATCGTGGCTTCGAGGTGAGTACAATGGACCCTTTAAATTGAGTTATCTTCTCCCTCTTCACTTTCTCTCTCTAGACGATGGCTTTGCATGGGGGGATAAGCTTCTGTTTCCTACTCCTCTAGTGTATGGGAGTTTGAAAATGGTCTTTGAAGCATTGAGGGTAGTATAACGTTGATGAGTTTTATGCTTCGACCTCCGTAGGTAACGGAACGGACGTCGGAGGACCGAGCGGTGAAGCGGGTGTTGGATTCGGAAGTAGGACCTTGAACCAAGCACTTAGAGGACGCAACCGGCATCAAGAACAAATTGTCGAAGCTTGGAATCGAGGTAAGGGGGTGTTCGGGTTGTAATTAATTAGAATAGGTGCATATTTTGGGTTCGCGTTGTCGAACTAAATACTAAAACGGCAACAAAGATTACTAGATGATGATTGTATGTGTATATATGTATGAATGTGAATTGTGTATGGTTTATGATGATTATGAGAATAAAGTGTTTTACATTGTGATGAATCGATGTGTATAGTGGCATTGGTGATGACGGGCTTGACAAGTAGGTCGTCCATTTGATGAATATAAGCTGTTGTTGATGGCCACTTGTTATATGATATGATGAATGTGAGTTATATGTATTTATATGTTGATGTAGGTTTTGACAATAAACAAGAAATGAAGATTTAAGTTCAAATACACAAATCAATAATGATTGATAAGATAAACAAATGATTGCCAAAAGAACAAAGGATTAAGCGTGAGAATCAGGTGCTTGGCACGCCCAAGCATGAAGGAAGCTCGCTTGAGCGAGGGAGACAATTGTTAAGCGCGAGGAGAGCCGCTTGAGCGTGATGATATGATTGGTTGCTCGCTTAAGCGCGAGTAAAGACACGCTTGAGCGTGGTCGAGGAAGCCTGTGTGACGTCCCATGTAATTTTCTGAATAAATTTTTTTTTGTTTTTAAAAGATCATTTTAAAATTCATAAATTAAAATCAGAGTTCACATAAAGGTCGATAATAGCGGAATATTATTATGCATACTAGTCGTGAATAATAAAATTCAAGGAATAATTACATAGCGGAAACGATTTTAAAAATAACAGTACATAACACGTTGTATTTATTACAAATCATAAAATTAGAATAAATTAGAAATCCAAGCAATAATTCACATAGGCATCAACCATAGCATCACTCTTCATTCTGGGTGGCTTTCACTGTAAAAATTAATGTAAGAGTGAGATAGAATATAGAATAAATATAAAATAAATAAAATTGTGCAAACACAATCAACAAACCATAATGATATGATGAATATGCCAAACAAGTTCATTTATATTTAATAAATCTTTAATTTAGTCCAATGATGTCATGCTGGATCCATTTGGTTTGGTGGGAATACTGCAGTAAAAGGTCTCATAGAGACATCGGTAGGAATTAATACAGTCATGGATCCCTACAGCCCCATGACCAACACATCGGTAGGAATTTATACAGTCATGGATCCCTACAGCCCCATGACCAACACATCGGTAGGAATTTATATAGTCATGGATCCCTACAGCCCCATGACCAACACATCGCAAAAATAGGGCTTTAACTCATCATAGAATAACCCCCCACCAGGGTAGGCAATCATGGAACCCCTAAATTCCATGGTGCGTCCAAATGCTTATGATGCATGAATGCCTTTAATTCTTTTTATCATTTAACATACCATGATATATCAATTTCCAAGACCACTTGGAAAACCACAAGTCCTTAAAGGACACATCATATATAATAATTTTCAGAATCATGGATTTACTGTTTCAACCACATATATTAATAACCGTAAGGCATTCATGTATATATATATTTAGTCATTCATAATTATTCACCACCAAAATACACAAACTGAATGATGCTCATTAGACACTCATAAACATTCATAATACTCCATAATCACTCAAGAATTCAATAATAATTTGTTACCCATAGGGAAAATATCATTTTTATCCATAATAACCATTATAAGCAAATTTCAGCATTTCCAACAGCAACATACGTTAGTAAAACAGTCAAAACATGAGCAAATCAAATCCTTTTTATGTGATTCCACTTTCTATAGCTCAATAACATAAATATCTACAACTTTCATGAAGACCATAAATTCAAATTCTAAACAAAACATCACTTATTCACAGAATACAAAACTGCCTCAAAGAGGATTTTTAAAACGTACACAGGTTAGTATTTTCAACGTTTCTGGAGCTACAAAAACAATTTTGGCATGAAACCAGTTCTAAATTATTCTTAACACAAATATCTACAACTTTCATGAAGGCACCAACCACTAATTCTCACCACAAAATTCCCAGTTTTAAAAATAAGATTTGGATTTCATAGTTAACAGGTTTTCAGTTTGAGCATACTTTAGTATTTTAGGTATAACGAGAGCTAAAGACATCCTTTTAACTTGAAACGACTTTCTATAGATCCATAACATAAATATCTACAACTTTCATGAAGCATCATAGTCTAAAAATGTATGTATAATTCCCAGAATATTAATATATGCACAAAACATAAGACAAGTATTTCAATTGGACATGTTGTAGTATTTTCACTATAACTCATGCTATACATATCATTTCATTGTTAACAGATTTTTAGTTTGAGCATACTTCAGTATTTTAGGCATAACTAGAGCTACAAACATCCTTTTAACTTGAAACCACTTTCTATAGATTCATAACATAAATATATACAACTTTCATGAAGACATCAAGGTCTAAAAACGTATGTATAATTCTCAGAATATTCATATATGCACAAAACACAAGATAAGTATTTTAATCGGACATACTGTAGTATTTTGATCATAACTCATGCTATACATATCCAATTCAGTCGGTTCAGGTCTCAAAATTCACATAACAAGAATATCTACAACTTTGATGAAGACACAAATCACTAATTCTCACCACAAGGTTCCCAGTTTTTAAAAATAAAATATGTATCTTAAGTTAACAGATTTACTTCTTGAACATACTTAAGTATTTTAGGCATAACTCGAGCTACAAAAATCATTTTGACTTGAAACCACTTTCTACAGATCCATAACACAAATATCTACAACTTTCATGAAGACATCAAAGGCTGATTATGCATATATAAGTCCCAGAATTTTAATATATACACAAAACATAGGATAAATATTCCACTCGGACATGCTGTAGTATTTTGGCTATAACTTTTGCTATACATATTCAAATTAATTGATTCAGGTCTCAAAATTCAGATAACAAAAAGATATACAACTTTCATGAAGAAGTTAGAATCAAAATCATACGTTTTCAATCTCAAAACTGAGTAACAATTTACGAAAGTAAAACTGGAATCCTAGGACAGCATACAATTCTACCCATTTCATAATTATTCACAACCCTATCCCCTCTTACCTTGATGGAGGATCCTAGAGTGGTTGAAAATGTTCACTTATTGTCCTAGCTTCAGATCAAGGGTGACTTTGATGGAGAAAATGAAAGGAAATGAGAGAGAGACTTCACTAACTTTAGTTTGTTCTAAGAATTCAGACTTGGGAACAAGATGTAGTGTTGATTTAATGATGCAAATGACAAGTGGGGGACAAGCTTTTCATAATGGGATTGTAGTGGGATGTTAGGTACATTATTGTGGTGATAATGAAGGTTTTAGGTAAGAAAAATGAGCTGTATTGTTGACCATTTCCGCAGCCTACATAATGGAGCTTGTATGATTGAAGTAAACAACAAATCTAACACTGTTTTAGTATTTTGGGCATATCTCTCTCATATCTTAATGGATTTTAATAAATGTGGTCTTGTTGGAAAGCTAAGACAACAAGGAACAACTTTGTAGTTTATCACTTTTTCAGATTCGGATTTAACTAGGAGTTAAAATATGTATAAGATGATATGATTGAAGTAAAATACCAATTTTGATACGGTTTTGGTATTTTGGGTATATCTCTCTCATATCTTAATTGAGTTTAACAAATTTGGTCTTGTTAGAAAGCTAAGGCAACGAGGAACAACTTTGTAGTTGATCATATTTCCAAATTCAGAGTCTAACTAATAATTAAAATGTATACAAGATGACGCAATTTGAGTAGAGTATGTGGTAATTTGATGAGAGGAATTGGAAAAACCAAAGGAATTAATAACTAAGGAAATAGGTAATAAGTTACTTGATTAACTTTTACCTAAGGTATAAAGTTAAAATTATTTACCATGGTAAAAGGTTAAATTGAAGATGTTGTCCTAACCAAAAATTTTTTTTATAGAAAATTGAGATAAAATGGATAATATTAATAATGACCTAGATTAAAAATAATTGCACATGAGATTGAAATTTTTGGGATGTTACAGCCTGAGCGTGAGATAAAGTATGCAATGAAATAAAGGAAGCTTAAGCAAAAGAATGAAGAATCAGGAACTTGGAGCGTTGGACAAGCTCGCTTAAGCGAGAAGCTATGGAGCTTAAGCGTGAGTCAGCGTGGAAGTATCGCTTAAGCGCTGGACCAGCTCGCTTAAGCGCTGGACAAGCCCGCTTAAGCGTGAAGCTATGGAGCTTAAGCGTGAGTGTAGAGCAAAGCGTGATGCATCAGGAGCCCAAAATCACAAGTCTCGCTTAAGCGTAAACAAGGTTCGCTTGAGCGTGATAGCACGCTTGAGCGTGGATTCGAGCATGATGCAAGCGTGAAAAGGAAATCAAGGGAAATATACCTGTACGCTTAAGCGTGATCAAACTCCCTTGAGCGAGGATGCTACAAAATTAATTACAGCATGTGTTTATGATGTGCAGTGGAATATCAGAAGTTCCAAGAAGCTAATTCAAACATCATGCTACTCTCAAATGATTAAACTACGTCACCATGAGTCAGATAAGTTTACTTAATTCAAATGAATTATGTGAATTTAAATTTGAATCTCTATTGAATATATGACAGCCTTGCATCGGACTTGGACAAACTGAATCACACTATGAATTAGCCAAATACAACGTTCCAACATTCTCTGAGCATATTGCATTCTCCAGGTCTCCACTATGCAAGTTGCAATTTAAGTAACTAAAAATAGACATACGCTCCACTATTTCACCTTGTCGTGGAAATTAAATACACTGCTCCACCATAAAATGACCATGTTGCTCCATGTCATCAAATGAAGCTAAAGATACAAGGAACCATACTACACTATCCTCGGGTGAATATTTTAATTGTAATCACCATGCTTCCATCCACTCTATTGGAGAGTTTCCGTGTATGCTCAAACACCAAACATCTTAAATTCTTTGGGTTGGGGTTTGAACCTTTTAATTGTAAGATTAAGAGATTGGGTGGAGTGCCCTTGTACTTGTGAGGATTGGATTCTTGAGTATGGGACACTAGGAAGTCGCAGTTGCTCAAAGTTGTATCTCTAATCTCAAATAGTGGAAATCCTCTAAGTGGGTTGCTTAGAGGCGAGATGTACACCGGCATGGTGGAACTCGTATATATCGGTTTGTAAATCTCTCTTCCCTAAACTCATTTAATTTGTGCACTTAAGTTGCTTGCTTGATTCATTGTTTCATTAACTTGGACTAAGTGTATGTTATACTAAGTTGTAAACTATTTTGATTAACATTGTTGAACTTGACTTTAAGTAACATTCTTCTATTAATATTTCTAAAAATCTCATAAATTGCTTTGTGGTTAATTTGATTCTATATCTTGATTATTACTTAGACTTTTTAAGTACTTATTATCTTGATTTGTGCATAATTTGTTATCACTTGCCATTAAGCTTATCATCTTCAATAGACATAGTAACTAAAGAATCAATTTCAAAAGCATTCAAAGTAAAATTTTTAATACTCAATTCACCCTCCTATTGAGTAATTGAGGCCACTTGGTTAACAAGTGGTATCAGAGCTTGACTCTTGGTAGATCAAGCTTAACAGCTTCAAGAGAACAAATGGCCTCAAATTCTCTATACCTCTTTCCCGAGGGTGGTGCCACAAATAGACCTCCCGCTTTCAATGGTGAAGGCTATGCTTTTTGGAAAGCAAGGATGAAAATTTTTGTGCAATCAATTGACTTGAAAGTATGGAATGCTATTGAAAATGGTCCTTTTGTACCTATGCATACTGTTGATGATAAACAAGTTAAAAAACCTATGGATGATTGGACTAGTGAGGAAGAGAAGAAAGTACAATATAATTACAAAGCAAAAAATCTTATCACTTTAGCCTTAGGTCCCGATGAGTTCTTTAGAATAGTTACATGTAAATCTGCTAAGGATATGTGGGATACCCTTCAAGTAACTCATGAAGGAACTAGCGATGTTAAGGACTCTAAGATTAGTACTTTAACTAGTCAATATGAAAGTTTTAGAATAAATTCCAATGAATCTATTTTAGAACTTCAAAAGAGATTTACTTTGATTATTAATCATCTTATTACACTTGGTAAATCTTATACTAACAAGGAACTTATCCATAAAGTTCTAAAAAGTCTTACTAGGGAATGGCAACCTCTTGTTACAGCCATCAAACAATCTCCCAAAATAAATGATATGTCTTTTGCCACTTTGTTTGGTAAACTCCAAGAACAAGAACAAGAATTAAAAGACTTGAAACAAGCGGAGGAAGAAGAAAAAGTCTCTAAGAAGAAAGGGCTAGCTCTTAAAGCCACCTCAATTGTTGAAGATGAATCCGAGAGTGATCTTGATGAGGATGAAGAGTTAAGCCTATTCGTGAAACGTTTTGGAAAGCTTATGAAGAGCAAACTCTTCCAAAGGAACTTCAAATCACAAGGTAAGAAATCTAATCCTAAAGAAAATTCTACTTCACCTACTTGCTTTGAATGTGGAAAGGAAGGACACTTCAATATAGATTGTCCAAACCTAAAGAAGAAAAACAAAGAAAGAAAAGAAAGGAGAAGAGCATATATCACATGGGATGAAAATGAGATAAGTAGCTCGGACGATTCAGAAAATGAAGAAGCAAACCTCTGTCTTATGGCCAATCACCAAGATGAAGAAGATGAGGTAAACTTTCATGACTTAGATAAGGAAGAACTACTTGATGCTCTTGAAGAATTGTATGATAAACTTATGAAAGTGTCTAATAAGCATAAATTATCTAGAAAAACCATTGACACTCTTGAGATGCATCTTATGGAAGTTTGTAAAGAAAATGAATGTTTGAAAAATGAGTTAGTAAATGTTCAAGCATGCTCTAGGACTAAACCTTGTGAATTTGTAAAGAAATGTGACATGCTAGAAACTAAGGTTTTGGACTTGAATAGAACTCTAGAAAAATTTACAAATGGTAGAGATAACTTAAATGTTTTACTTGGTAAACAACAGTGTATGTTTGATAAAACGGGTTTAGGTTTCAATGCCATTAAGAAACAAAAGAATTACAAGAACTTCTTTATGCCACCTAGTAAAACTTCATCACCTTTTATGAAATGTAATCATTGCGGTTTTAAAGGACATAATGCATCTAATTGTAATGTTAGAAAACTAGGGCCAAAGGTTATGAGAAAAGTATGGGTTCCTAAAGGAACATTACCTCAAACTAACCTACAAGGACCCAACATAAAATGGGTACCAAGTTCTCTAACTTGACATGTTTTGTAGGTATGCTTTAAAGCAAATAGCACCCATTGGTATTTGGATAGTGGGTGTTCAAAACACATGACGGGAGACAAAAGTAAGTTCATATCATTTACTCCATGAAATAAAGGATTCGTTACTTATGGGGATAACACGAAGGGAAGAATACTAGGAATCGGAAATGTTAGTAAAAACTCTTCCACTTCTATAAACGATGTATTATATGTTGAAGGACTTAAACATAACTTGCTTAGCATTAGTCAATTATGTGATAAGGGCTATAAAATTGTTTTTGAATCAAATGGTTGCATAATTGAAAATAAGCTAAACAAGGAAATAAAATTCGTTGGTCAAAGAGTTGATAATATTTATATGATTAATCTTGATTGTCTTGCTTCAAATGATGTGCAATGCTTCATAAGTAAAGAGGATGAATCATGGCTATAGCATAGAAGAATTGCTCACATTCATATAGACCATTTAAATAAACTTGTTTCAAAAGATTTAGTAATTGGTTTACCAAAATTGAAATTTGAAAATAAATTTTGTGACGCTTGTCAAAAGGGACAACAAGTAAAGGTTTCTTTTCAAGTAAAAAATATTGTTTCAACAACTAGACCTTTACACTTTTACATATGGATTTGTTTGGACCTTCAAAAATTAAAAGTTTTAGTGGAAACTATTATGGTCTTATGATTGTGGACGATTATTCTAGATATACATGGACATTGTTTCTTACTCATAAACATGAAGTATATCATGCATTTAAGAAACTTGCCAAGATCATCCAAAATGAACAAAATTTAAAAATTGCATCTATTCAAACTGATCATGGGGGAGAATTTGAAAACCAATCTTTTGAAAAGTTTTGTGAAAAATTTGGCATTGATCATAATTTTTTGGCTCCAAGAACTCCACAACAAAATGGAGTAGTTGAAAGGAAAAATCGATCTTTAGCGGAGCTCGCAAGAACTATGTTAAATGAAAGTAATATTTCAAAACATTTTTGGGCCGATGCGGTAAATACTGCTTGCCATGTTATGAACCGATGTTTGATAAGGCCTATATTAAAGAAAACCCCCTATGAGCTTTATAAAGGAAGAAAACCAAATATTTCTTATTTTCATATATTTGGATGCAAATGCTTTGTTTTAAATAATGGAAAGGATAATCTCGGCAAATTCGATGCAAAATCTGTAACACCCTAATTAATTGCAAAAAAAAATAAAAATTTCAAAGAAAATAACAAAAAATTTTTCACAAAACAGTCCCGTATTATTCGATATATGAGGGAGCAGGCAAGGGAAGAACGAAAAGCTTTCACACGCACATAGCAACCTGCAGGGAAGACTAAAACTGGGGCCGGCTCGATGGGTTTATCGTAACGTACTAACACTAGGGCGGATTGCACAACACCGTTTATTCGTTCCGACGGGGTCTTACACCGCCCAGGCGGAGTATGGTAATACAGCAGCGGATAGAAGAAATTTCGCACTGAGGCTTCCCTTCGAGAATTACTGGTCACTCAACAGGAGAAATAGATAAGGGAAATATGTTAATACATTCACACGCGTAGCGTTTGGTGGAAAGGCGAAGTTAGAATCATCCTACTTGGCTAGGCGGGGTATATTTATCTTGGGCGGGCTGTCCTAGTTACTTGGGCGAGGTATGACGCCGCTTAAACGAAATCTACATAACGCCTCTTTAACACAACTACAAGGTAATTTCCTCCATCGGGTATGGACAAGGGTTCACTAAGTAAATCCTCACACTCGCCTTTCACTCAGAAAAATGAGAAGTTACAGGGTACACATACGTTAGTAGGTTGTGGAGAAAGGGGGGATCTGAACCTATTCCACCCAGCTCAACTAATTATGACGACGCCAGGGCGGACTTAGCCATAACGCCCAAATCCGGGGTTCAACACCGGGGTCCGGATTGCGTTAGTATCGCAACGGATAGGAAAGGATAATGGTCGATATCTCGCTCTAGTAATTACTCGCTTCAGCGTGAGTCCTCGCGCTTGGGCGAATTGCTCCCACACTTCGGGCGGGGTACGACTCCGCCCAGCATATCCGACATAATTTTCCTAAGACAATTCTCGGTTCATTCGGACTTAGCTATAACCTGCTCAATCAGACTGTCCCTGCGTATCTAGTAAAGCATAATTAGGAAACAAGGCAGCACATAGCATCACGCACATCAAAACTATACATCCATATATATATATATACATAAAAGTGCACGTCAATATTTACAATACAAAATCAGACTTCTCCTTGCCCGTAAAGTTCTATTCATCCCCAAAAACATTAACATCCGGTATGAGCCAGTCCGGGCTTCATCTAACAACGCCTTAATTAAACCTTCGAAATGCATCAGCACTCCGCCCAGCATTCCAGCTCTGCTTTTGATCCTCCTCACGAGAGACATTCACTGAAAATGGCCACTGCAGGGGTGAGCTTTTACATGTAAAATGATACTCGCAGACTCGGTATCAGCGTCAGTACGCTCCTGCTATCACTCAACCTTTCTCAATTAACCAAATTCATACAATTCAAACAACATTCATGACACACATAATTCACAGAGTTTATCCCACATCTAAATATATATATATTCATGCATTCAAAATCATACACATGCACATATATAGATTTATACATCACCACAATCAGCCTTATTTCTATATGCATGCCTGCGGATCCGACTCGGGTAAAGACTCTCAGTTACAGCCCCCTTTTTCTTTTGGCCCCTCGTCCCTCAGCTCTTACCAGGTGGCACCGGCCTCCCCACGGCGTCTCGAGACTCACTTCTCTAGCTCCAACGGCTACCACGAGCTCTATTGGGATCTAGCCAGGGTTGGTAACTGGAAGTCATTTCCCTTGGGGTTCTTGACCTTCCATGGGTCACCCCACTCTTACTCATGCAACTAACACATTCATTATTACACATCATCGCGCCATGAACACATTACCGTAGTCATTAAGTAAGAACGAATATCCTCCACTACTCGTCATCATTCAGTCAGTCACACCAGCGCATGTTACAATCGGTCATCAGACTAACAACATTGAGCAATCCAATTAAGAACATGCACATACATACTTTTCATAGTGACAACAAAATAGATCCGTCATTATCATCCACAAGCAGACCACACCATCGTCACGAAGATCACTATCAGAATCTCAAATCAGGCATCAGTTTTAGTAATTGTGAATACATGCACACATGCACAGCATCAGTTCTAATGATTATAAAAACATGCACACACACACACACACACACTTAGCAGTACGTTCATCCGGTACCGTTCTTAGACCATGCATTCGACATGCAAGCGCCCCCTACCTTTAGAAGAATCCTCAGAAACCTTTTTCGTTCTTGTTGTTGGGTCCGATGTCCTTCTCCTGGTTCGTCCGGTCTTCCTTAGCTTTGTCGTATCCTGCGCCTGATTCTGGGATGAAGTGTGGTTCGTTCTTCAGTACTGGAATCAAGATCTCCAGGAGCGAAGAGTAAGATGGAAGAAGAAGAAAGATGGAGACGAAGGGAGGAGGTGGAGGATGAAGTGACGGAGGAGGGAGTCTGAAGAAATAGCAAGTGCGTTTCTCTGCCAAGGGCTCACGCTTATATATATATATATGTGCATGCGCACAGTAAAAGGAGAGTGGGATGGGAGAGTGCGTGCCCAGCAGTCACGTGCACTCCACCCCATCCCCTGGCCACCACCATTTTTTTATACTTTAATGGCTCAAACCTACTTAGTTAAATGCAATTAACAATTATTTCTAGTTGAAATCAAGTCTTAATGGATTATTCTTCATTCAGCATTTAATTTCAAAACTGGGATGTTACAGTTCTCCCCCACTGAAAAAGAATTTCGTCCCCGAAATTCAGTCGGTACTTACGTAGGTAAACAATTCGGGGTACTGCTGTCGCATAGCGTCTTCGCGTTCCCACGTGTAGGAGGTGATCTTGCCTTGCTGCCACTCCACCTTAACCAGTCTTACGTTCTTGTTCCTTAAGCGTTTTACCGATTGATCCATGATTCCAACCGGTGTAGTCACAGTGGTTAGGTCTTCCTTGATCTCTACCTCGTCGTCAGGCATCGTGTGGCTGGGGTCATGCAAATACTTCCTTAGCTGAGACACATGAAAAACGTTGTGTAATCGGGACAAGTGAGTTGGTAACGCGAGGCGGTATGCCACGGAGCCAATCCGTTCTACTACCTCATAAGGTCCGATGTAGCGAGGGCTTAACTTCCCACTTTTTAAGGCTCGTCCAACTCCTTTGCTCGGAGAGGTTCTCAGAAACACTCGATCTCCGACTTGAAATTCCACTGGCTTGATGCGTTTGTCATGGTAGCTCTTCTGCCTGTCTTGTGATGCTTTCATCTTCTCCCTTATTGCTCGGATTTGTTCTGTGGTTTGCTTCACGATGTCTGGTCCCAGTAATAGACTTTCACCCGCTTCCGACCAACAGAGCGGGGTTCAGCATCTACGCCCATATAATGCCTCGTAAGGTGCCATGCCAATGCTGTGATGATGGCTGTTGTTGTACGTAAACTCGATCAAGGGAAGGTACTGCTCCCAGTCCCCACCGTACTCTAACACACACGCTCTCAATAAGTCTTCTAGACTCTGAATCGTTCGCTCGGATTGTCCATCCGATTGGGGGTGGTAGGCAGAACTAAGCCAAAGCTTCGTCCCCAGTTCTTGATGCATGCTGGTCCAAAACCTGGACGTAAATCTAGGGTCCCTATCCGAGACGATGGAAGTAGGTATGCCATGCAGTCGAATAACTTCTTGAATGTAGATTCGAGCCAATTTATGCAATGGGTACTTCATATTTACAGGTAAGAAGTGTGCACTCTTCGTCAATCTGTCAACAATGACCCAAATAGCATCGTGGCCCGCTCGGTTTTTGGGTAATCCCATGATAAAATCCATCGCAATTGAGTCCCATTTCCACACGGGGATTTCTAGGGGCTGCATTGCACCGTACGGTTTTTGGTGCTCTACCTTCGATTTCTGACAAGTGATACACCGGGCCACGTACTCCGCCACATCCTTCTTTAGTCCGGGCCACCAAAACTGTCTCCTCAAGTCATGGTACATCTTCGTGGTTCCTGGGTGAATGCTGAGTAGGCTTTTGTGGGCTTCATCAAGCACCATTCTTCTCAATCTTCCTTCGCTTGGTATGTATATTCTGTTCCTCACCCGGAAGATCCCATCTGACCCTTCTGCCAGGGATAAATCCTTTCCTCTAGCCTGAATTCCCTTCATTTCAGCTAGGTAAGAGTCCGCCTGTTGCTGTTCGTACACGGATTTTAAGAATTCGTTGGCAATCCTCAACGTACCGATTGTCATCTTCTGAGAGGAAGGGGCGTCAACATGCAAGTTCATGTCTCGGAACCGCTCCAACAACTCAACTTCTTTTGCCATCATGGCTGCTACATGGAGGGATTTTCGACTCAATGCGTCTGCTACGACATTTGCCTTACCTGGGTGGTATTTCAACTCGAAATCATAGTCCTTCAAAAACTCAATCCATCTTCTCTGCCTCATGTTCAGCTCCTTCTGGTCGAATAGGTATTTAAGGCTCTTATGATCGCTGTACACTTCAAATTTGGATCTGTACAAGTAATGCCTCCAGATTTTCAATGCAAAAACTACTGCTGCCAACTCCAAGTCATGGGTCGGATAATGTTGTTCGTGGGGTCTCAATTGCCGAGAGGCATATGCTATCACTCGATCCTTCTGCATGAGTACACATCCTAATCCGAGTCCGGACGCGTCACAATAGACCACGAAGCTTTCTCGTAACTCGGGTAATGCCAACACCGGAGCAGTTGTCAACTTATTCTTCAGCTCTTGGAAGCTGCTCTCACACTCCGGACTCCACACAAAAGGAACGTTCTTCCGAGTCAATTTAGTCAGAGGTAATGCCAACTTAGAAAAACCTTCGATGAACCTTCTATAATAACCTGCCAAGCCCATAAAACTCCTTATTTCCGAGATCGATCTGGGCCTCTCCCACGCTATTACAGCAGCTACCTTCGCAGGATCCACCGAGACGCCTCGCTTGGAGATCACATGCCCGAGGAAGTGGATCTCATCCATCCAAAGTTCGCACTTCGAAAGCTTTGCAAACAATTGCTTCTCCTTCAACACTTGGAGTACCGCCCTGAGATGTCCTTCATGCTCCTCAGATGACTTAGAATAAACTAGAATATCATCGATGAAGACAACAACAAACCGATCTAAGAAGGAATGGAATATGCTGTTCATGTAATTCATGAAAACAGCAGGGGCGTTTGTCACACCGAACGGCATCACTACATACTCATAGTGACCATACCTAGTCCTAAAGGCAGTTTTAGGAATGTCCGAGTCCTTCACTCGGATTTGGTGATATCCCGATCGTAAGTCGATTTTTGAGAAGACTGAGGCTCCACGTAGCTGGTCAATTAAATCATCAATTCTAGGCAGTGGGTATCGATTCTTGATTGTGAGTTTATTAAGCTGTCGATAATCTATACAAAGTCTCATGTTGCCATCCTTCTTCTTAACAAGTAGCACAGGTGCGCCCCATGGTGACACGCTTGGTCTAATGAACTGCTTCTCAAGTAACTCATCCACTTGTTTCTTCAACTCTACCAATTCAGTTGAGGACATTCTGTAGGGTGCACTGGAGACCGGTTCGGCTCCAGGGATCAAGTCTATAGAGAATTCAACTTCTCTATTGGGAGGCACACTCGGGACGTCCTCTGGGAACACTTCTGGGAATTCACAGGCAACCGGAATTTCATTCACTAGGGTCTCATTCTCATCTTTGGTTAGACAAAGCATCATAAATAGTTGGGTTATACCTAGTGCCGTGCCATCTTCAGTGGGTTGTTTTGGGAAAACTATCTCTCGGTTTCTACAATCTACTAATACCTTATTGGCTGAAAGCCAATCTATTCCAAGCACAATATCAAGACCCTTTAAGGGCATGCAAATCAGATCGAAGGTGAAACTCCGATCATACAACTCAAATGCTACATTTTTACATATTGACGATGTGAACACACTAGGGCCAGTGGGGCTGGCCACTTCTAAAGTCCGGTTCATAGACACAGTTGGTAGCTTCAACCGTTTCACGCACTCATCAGCTATAAAAGAATGGGTTGCCCCCGAATCGAAAACAACATTAAGCGTGTTCATTCCAAGTGAGCACTTACATTGTACTAGATCGTTTGCTGGTGCAACATCCTCTGCATTGATGGTGTAGATCCTTCCTGTCGCTGTTGGGCCGGTGTTCCTCTCTCGACTGTTCGGGGCATGCATCCTATTTCCTCTGGTTCCGTTGCCTCTGCCACCAGGTCGTTGGTTATCATTCATTCTGGTTCGATCTTGAAATCCTCCTTGACGCACATTGGTGTTTGCCTGGCGGAGTTGGGGGCAGTCCGGGCGAACGTGTCCCTTCTCTCCGCAGTGGTAGCATTTAACATTTGTATCATTGCATTCCTTAGCAAAATGATCACCGCCACATTTAAAGCATCCGCCATACCTTGGTCGCCCACTCATCTGTCTCCCTCGGTCATTATGGTTTTGATATCTGGTGAAGGGTTCATTCCTCCTCACGTTCCCTGGCCTCTTGAAACGTGATTGCTGAGGCCTCAGGTGCTGGTTGGCTCTGCTGCACTGGCCCGAATGGGCCCTGTCATCCTCTTCGAATATTCTACACTTGTTCACTAAGGCAGGGAAACTCCGGATTTCATGGTATCTGCAGGCCCTCTTGATATCCGATCTCAGTCCGTTCTCAAACTTAAGACACTTGGAGTGCTCCGTTCCCGGCTGCTGGAAGGGCGGATAGAATAGGCACAATTCTTCAAATCTGGTCGCGTATTCTTCCACAGTCATGGAGCCCTGTTTTAACTCCATAAACTCTAGCTCTTTCCGACTCCTCACTGTGTCGGGAAAGTATTTGTCTAGGAAGCAGGCCTTGAAATCGTTCCACGTCAGTTGATTGTCATCTTCGGGAAATCGGCTCCTGGCTATCTTCCACCAATTCTCCGCTTCATCTCGCAGCATATACACTGCGCATTCCACCTTCTGGGCTTCGGTACAGCGAAGACCCCTAAAAATCCTCTCTAATTCCTGAGTCCACTTGAACGCCGCCTCAGGGTTCCGTCCTCCTAAGAATTCACTCGGCTTCCTCTTCAGGAAGCGGTCCAGCACATGGCCATCCTCAGGTTGAGTTTGGCCTTGCCTTTCAAACACATCAGCAAAGCGTTGGAATGCTGTGGCTATAGCCTCCATACTTTGACGATGCGCCATTCCTTATCCTGAAATTGACATTTAAGGATAAGTATACGGAGCCACTTACTACCGATCTAGTTATTAGTCCAGCAATTAATAACTTAGCACATTATGTCCTTCGCCTAAGTCATACACACAATCGGACCAGGGGAAAACAACCCCTTGTCTTCAAGACAATCATCAATCAGGTCAACCAGCATCAGAACAATTTCAACCATTCAATCAAAAAGACACAAACACCACCGCTTACACTTGGTAAGCATACTTTGGCCTTGGACTTTTCTGTCCGCTCTGATACCAAAATGTAACACCCTAATTAATTGCAAAAAAAAATAAAAATTTCAAAGAAAATAACAAAAAATTTTTCACAAAACAGTCCCGTATTATTCGATATATGAGGGAGCAGGCAAGGGAAGAACGAAAAGCTTTCACACGCACATAGCAACCTGCAGGGAAGACTAAAACTGGGGCCGGCTCGATGGGTTTATCGTAACGTACTAACACTAGGGCGGATTGCACAACACCGTTTATTCGTTCCGACGGGGTCTTACACCGCCCAGGCGGAGTATGGTAATACAGCAGCGGATAGAAGAAATTTCGCACTGAGGCTTCCCTTCGAGAATTACTGGTCACTCAACAGGAGAAATAGATAAGGGAAATATGTTAATACATTCACACGCGTAGCGTTTGGTGGAAAGGCGAAGTTAGAATCATCCTACTTGGCTAGGCGGGGTATATTTATCTTGGGCGGGCTGTCCTAGTTACTTGGGCGAGGTATGACGCCGCTTAAACGAAATCTACATAACGCCTCTTTAACACAACTACAAGGTAATTTCCTCCATCGGGTATGGACAAGGGTTCACTAAGTAAATCCTCACACTCGCCTTTTACTCAGAAAAATGAGAAGTTACAGGGTACCCATACGTTAGTAGGTTGTGGAGAAAGGGGGGATCTGAACCTATTCCACCCAGCTCAACTAATTATGACGACGCCAGGGCGGACTTAGCCATAACGCCCAAATCCGGGGTTCAACACCGGGGTCCGGATTGCGTTAGTATCGCAACGGATAGGAAAGGATAATGGTCGATATCTCGCTCTAGTAATTACTCGCTTCAGCGTGAGTCCTCGCGCTTGGGCGAATTGCTCCCACACTTCGGGCGGGGTACGACTCCGCCCAGCATATCCGACATAATTTTCCTAAGACAATTCTCGGTTCATTCGGACTTAGCTATAACCTGCTCAATCAGACTGTCCCTGCGTATCTACTAAAGCATAATTAGGAAACAAGGCAGCACATAGCATCACGCACATCAAAACTATACATCCATATATATATATATACATAAAAGTGCACGTCAATATTTACAATACAAAATCAGACTTCTCCTTGCCCGTAAAGTTCTATTCATCCCCAAAAACATTAACATCCGGTATGAGCCAGTCCGGGCTTCATCTAACAACGCCTTAATTAAACCTTCGAAATGCATCAGCACTCCGCCCAGCATTCCAGCTCTGCTTTTGATCCTCCTCACGAGAGACATTCACTGAAAATGGCCACTGCAGGGGTGAGCTTTTACATGTAAAATGATACTCGCAGACTCGGTATCAGCGTCAGTACGCTCCTGCTATCACTCAACCTTTCTCAATTAACCAAATTCATACAATTCAAACAACATTCATGACACACATAATTCACAGAGTTTATCCCACATCTAAATATATATATATTCATGCATTCAAAATCATACACATGCACATATATAGATTTATACATCACCACAATCAGCCTTATTTCTATATGCATGCCTGCGGATCCGACTCGGGTAAAGACTCTCAGTTACAGCCCCCTTTTTCTTTTGGCCCCTCGTCCCTCAGCTCTTACCAGGTGGCACCGGCCTCCCCACGGCGTCTCGAGACTCACTTCTCTAGCTCCAACGGCTACCACGAGCTCTATTGGGATCTAGCCAGGGTTGGTAACTGGAAGTCATTTCCCTTGGGGTTCTTGACCTTCCATGGGTCACCCCACTCTTACTCATGCAACTAACACATTCATTATTACACATCATCGCGCCATGAACACATTACCGTAGTCATTAAGTAAGAACGAATATCCTCCACTACTCGTCATCATTCAGTCAGTCACACCAGCGCATGTTACAATCGGTCATCAGACTAACAACATTGAGCAATCCAATTAAGAACATACACATACATACTTTTCATAGTGACAACAAAATAGATCCGTCATTATCATCCACAAGCAGACCACACCATCGTCACGAAGATCACTATCAGAATCTCAAATCAGGCATCAGTTTTAGTAATTGTGAATACATGCACACATGCACAGCATCAGTTCTAATGATTATAAAAACATGCACACACACACACACACACTTAGCAGTACGTTCATCCGGTACCGTTCTTAGACCATGCATTCGACATGCAAGCGCCCCCTACCTTTAGAAGAATCCTCAGAAACCTTTTTCGTTCTTGTTGTTGGGTCCGATGTCCTTCTCCTGGTTCGTCCGGTCTTCCTTAGCTTTGTCGTATCCTGCGCCTGATTCTGGGATGAAGTGTGGTTCGTTCTTCAGTACTGGAATCAAGATCTCCAGGAGCGAAGAGTAAGATGGAAGAAGAAGAAAGATGGAGACGAAGGGAGGAGGTGGAGGATGAAGTGACGGAGGAGGGAGTCTGAAGAAATAGCAAGTGCGTTTCTCTGCCAAGGGCTCACGCTTATATATATATATATGTGCATGCGCACAGTAAAAGGAGAGTGGGATGGGAGAGTGCGTGCCCAGCAGTCACGTGCACTCCACCCCATCCCCTGGCCACCACCATTTTTTTATACTTTAATGGCTCAAACCTACTTAGTTAAATGCAATTAACAATTATTTCTAGTTGAAATCAAGTCTTAATGGATTATTCTTCATTCAGTATTTAATTTCAAAACTGGGATGTTACAAAATCTGATGAAGCAATATTCTTAGGTTATTCATCTACTAGTAAAGCTTATCGACTCTTTAACAAACGAACATGTATAATTGAAGAGTCTATACATGTCAAATTTGATGAACTTAACCAAAATCCTCGGAGAAAGGAAATTGATGATCTTGTAGGTACCTTCCAAGAAATGAACTTGGAAGACGAAGAAGGAAATAAAAATGAAGGAGATATAGCACAAAAAGGCGAACCTCAACAAAAGGAATGGATCACCTTAAAGAATCACCCCTTGGACAATGTTATAGGAGAAATAACAAAAGGTGTAAGTACTCGAAACGCTATTAGAAATGCATGCAATCACTTAGCTATTGTATCACAAATAGAACCCAAAAATATCAATGAAGCTATTATTGATGAACATTGGATGTTGGCCATGCAAGAAGAATTAAATCAATTTGAAAGAAATGAAGTTTGGGAACTTATGCCAAGACCCAATGACCATCTAATAATAGGTACTAAATGGGTTTTTAGAAATAAGCTAGATGAAAATGGAATAATAACAAGAAACAAAGCTAGATTAGTTGCTAAAGGACATAATCAAGAAGAGGGAATAGACTATGAAGAAACGTATGCTCCCGTAGCTAGATTAGAAGCCATAAGATTACTGTTAGCTTTTGCTTGTTGTATGGATTTTAAGCTTTATCAAATGGATATCAAAAGCGCTTTTCTAAACGGCTATATTCAAGAAGAAATCTATGTAGATCAACCTCCCGGTTTTGAAAATCACAAATTTCCAGACCATGTTTTTAAATTGAGAAAAGCTTTATATGGTTTGAAACAAGCTCCAAGGGCTTGGTATGAAAGACTTAGTAAATTCCTTTTAGAAAATAATTTTGAAAGAGGAAAGGTTGATACTACACTGTTTATAAAACATAAAAACAATGACATTCTATTGGTACAAGTTTATGTTGATGGCATAATATTTGGTGCTACTAACAAAATTCTTTGTCAAGAGTTTGCTAAGATTATGCAAGAAGAATTCGAAATGTCAATGATGGGAGAACTCACCTTCTTTCTTGGATTACAAATCAAACAAACAAATGAAGGAACGTTCATTAGTCAAACAAAATATTGTAAAGAACTACTCAAAAAGTTTGAAATGGACAAAGCAAATGAAATAGCTACACCCATGAGTATATCTTGCTACTTAGACAAAGATGAGAAGGGTAAGGACGTTGAAATAACTAAATACTGAGGTATGATTGGTTCCTTACTTTACTTAACAGCTAGTAGACCCGATATTATGTTTGCTGTATGCATGTGTGCTAGATATCAAGCGTGTCCTAAAGAATCACATCTCACCGCTGTAAAAAGAATTTTGAAATATCTTGTGGGTACTCAAAATGTTGGTTTATGGTATCCCAAAGGTGTTGAATGTAATCTTTTAGGATATTCTGATTCTGACTTCGCGGGTTGTAAACTTGATAGAAAAAGTACTAGTGGCACATGTCATTTACTTGGTAGTTCCCTTGTTTCTTGGCATAGCAAGAAGCAAGTAAGTGTTGCTTTATCGACAGCTGAGGCAGAATATGTAGCAGCTGGTACTTGTTGTGCTCAAATTCTTTAGATGAGACCACAACTTCTTGACTTTGGTGTTGTTTTAAACAAAGTGCCTATTAAATGTGATAACACTAGCGCCATAAATATCTCAAAAAATCCTGTCATGTATTCTAGGACTAAACATATTGAAATAAGACATCATTTTATAAGAGACCATGTTTTGAAAGGAGATTGTGTACTTGAATATGTTGAAACTTCAAAACAATTGGCGGATATTTTTACAAAACCCCTTCCAAAAGAACAATTTATAAATATTAGAAGGGAATTAGGAATTTTAGAAATTGATTAAATTGACTCATCTTTTATCACACTTTCTTACACTTTGAACAAAATCTTTTGAAAATCTTTGACTCAAAGTATTTCACTTACTCCTTTCATAAAAATTTCATTTCTTTGAAAATAGTAACTTACTTTGTAATATATAAGTCAATCTTTTCATTAAAATGACAATCACGTTTTCATAATCATCCTAATGCTCCACAAATCATTTATCCTATTTGAGATCCCACGGAGTCCCCACTTAAGTAAACATATTTTTGACACAAAGATAATCTTCTGTGTACCACATGGTTCTCAAAAATAAATGGCAAATGACTTTGATTTTCTTAACTATATTGTGCAATAAAAATCATTGGCAAATTGCAAAATTTTAATCCTGTATAACCTCTAACTTTGCTTATCCAAAAGAAAGAGAAAACATCATTATGATTGCTTACATACCTTGAATTACTCTGTGATATATGTTGCATGTTTTAGGGGGAGTTTTATATGCAAATGGTATCTATCTCTACAAAATGTATCTTTCTTAAAGTGGTAAATATATATATTCTTAGATGTTTTTTGATGATGCCAAAGGGGGAGAAAATAAATATATACATTCTAAGTGGCATAAAATATCTTACAAAGGGGGAGAGAATATCATGATGTTATAATGGTATCTATTATATATGTAAGGGGGAGTTATTTTTGCAATGTATTTGAACTGCTATGATACTAACATCCCAAGAGACAAACATTTGTTGTCATCATCAAAAAGGGGGAGAATGTATTTATATGTTGATATAGGTTTTGACAATAAACAACAAATGAAGATTTAAGTTCAAATACACAAATCAATAATGATTGATAAGATAAACAAATGATTGCCAAAAGAACAAAGGATTAAGTGTGAGAATCAGGTGCTTGGCACGCCCAAGCATGAAGGAAGCTGGCTTGAGCGAGGGAGACAATTGTTAAGCGCAAGGAGAGCCACTTGAGCGTGATGATATGATTGCTCGCTTAAGCGCGAGTAAAGACACGCTTGAGCGCGGTCAAGGAAGCCTGAGCGTGAAATAAAGTATACAATGAAATAAAGGAAGCTTAAGCAAAAGAATGAAGAATCAGGAACTTGGCGCTTGAGCACTGGACAAGCTTGCTTAAGCGAGAAGCTATGGAGCTTAAGCGTGAGTTAGCATGGAAGTATCGCTTAAGCGCTGGACCAGCTCGCTTAAGCGCTGGACAAGCCCGCTTAAGCGTGAAGCTATGGAGCTTAAGCGTGAGCGTAGAGCAAAGCGTGATGCATCAGGAGCCCAAAATCACAAGTCTCGCTTAAGCGTAAACAAGGTTCGCTTGAGCGTGATAGCACGCTTGAGCGTGGATTCGAGCATGATGCAAGCATGAAAAGGAAATCAAGGGAAATATACCTGCACGCTTAAGCATGATCAAACTCCCTTGAGAGAGGATGCTACAAAATTAATTACAGCATGTGTTTATAATGTGCAGTGGAATATCAGAAGTTCCAAGAAGCTAATTCAAACATCATGCTACTCTCAAATGATTAAACTACGTCACCATGAGTCAGATAAGTTTACTTAATTCAAATGAATTATGTGAATTTAAATTTGAATCTCTATTGAATATATGACAGCCTTGCATCGCACTTGGACAAACTGAATCACACTATGAATTAGCCAAATACAACGTTCCAACATTCTCTGAGCATATTGCATTCTCCAGGTCTCCACTATGCATGTTGCAATTTAAGTAACTAAAAATAGACATACGCTCCACTGTTCCACCTTGTCGTGGAAATTAAATACACTGCTCCACCATAAAATGACCATGTTGCTCCATGTCATCAAATGAAGGTAAAGATACAAGGAACCATACTACACTATCCTCGGGTGAATATTTTAATTGCAATCACCATGCTTCCATCTACTATAAATAGGGAAGGCAATTGAATTTGCAATTCGTACCAAAGCATTTGAAGCATTTCCATTTGCTTTCTTCCCCCTCCATTCTCTTGCTCTTCTTCTTGCTCTCTTTATTCTTTGATTGGCATATTTCTTTAAGTTATTTTTTAGAGTTAATTTGTGGGGAAATTATATTGTGTACTTAATTTGCATATCCTCTCTTTGAGAGTTATTACTTTGTGAAAGCTTTAACTTGTATATCCACTCTATTGGAGAGTTTCCTTGTATGCTCAAACACCAAACATCTTAAATTCTTTGGGTTGGGGTTTTAACCTTGTAATTATGAGATTGAGAGATTGGGTGGAGTGCCCTTGTACTTGTGAGGATTGGATTCTTGAGTATGGGACACTAAGAAGTCGCAGTTGCTCAAAGTTGTATCTCTAATCTCAAATAGTGGAAATCCTCTAAATGGGTTGCTTAGAGGCGAGACGTACACCGGCGTGGTGGAACTCGTATATATCGGTTTGCAAATCTCTCTTCCCTAAACTCATTTAATTTGTGCACTTAAGTTGCTTGCTTGATTCATTGTTTCATTAACTTGGACTAAGTGCATGTTATACTAAGTTGTAAACTATTTTGATTAACATTGTTGAACTTGACTTTAAGTAACATTCTTCTATTAATATTTCTAAAAATCTCATAAATTACTTTGTGGTTAATTTGATTCTATATCTTGATTATTACTTAGACTTTTTAAGTACTTATTATCTTGAGTTGTGCATAATTTGTTATCACTTGCCATTAAGCTTATCATCTTCAATAGACATAGTAACTAAAGAATCAATTTCAAAAGCATTCAAAGTAAAATTTTTAATACTCAATTCACCCCCCCTCTTGAGTAATTGAGGCCACTTGGTTAACATTATACATGTATGATTATGTGGTGTGGGACGGCCGACGGTATGTATAGCCCCTCGTTTCCGGCTCCCGTGGTTTTTGTGCCCAGTTGAGCTACCCAGTGGTCAAGTAGGACCCAGTGGTTGAGGTGGAGAGTCAAGTAGGACTCGATGGACCAAGCAGGGTTCACGGGGTGTCAAGTAGGACCCCCAGCTGAAGGCCGATCCTTTAGTATCCAGATACTAGGTGTCGATTTTGTGTGAGAGTCAGTGGTGATAATTGATGGAATTATTAGCATTGTTGATGATGTGTATGTACTTAATTATATTTGCTGATTATGATTTGTAATTTGAGGACAAAGAATTCAGATGGAGTTTATGATTGGTGAGTATATGTTGATGATGAATGGGTGAGACTACTTCTATAAAGTGGAGTTTGTACACATGCATTTTGTTATTTAATTTTCGTTCTAGATTAATTATGATGCCAAACACTCACCCTTGCTGTGGTTTTCTTTTAATTTAGTAACCAGTGACAGGGAGGAGGTTGAAGCTCCGGAAGTGCGCCAAGCGGAGAATTGATGCCAAGAAGTGAAATGAACTATGAAAATAATGCTGTGTGCAATGTGTAATGTGTTTTATGTATGTCATGATTACATGTTTCTTATGTGTGATGAAATAAGCATAATTGGGATCGAATGATTATGAATGATTGTGATGAGTAGTGAGCTAGAATTGACATGCTGCATGATGAAACTATGAGTTCATATGAATAAAGTGGTGCGGTGGTGATGCTAAAGTGATCAGTGTCGATTTTTATGAGTTTAATATATATATATATATGTATATATATTGGCACGGAGCCAATAGTAGATGTAAATGATAAATTGCTATGGGTAGGTTTTGTAAATAATTGTGTGTCATGAATGATGAAAAAGGGATGAATTGTGTCTGCAGTGGTATAGGTTATTACTGGACGAATCTCGCCCAAGCGGATTCAGTCTCGCTCGAGAGAGGGCCGGGGGAATTAATTCTATGCCTATTTCGCTCAAGCGAATATCCCTCACCCCCTTCCGAGTGAAGGAAGGTTAAGATGTTTCTGAGTGAGGCATGACCGAGAGAAACCCTTCCGAGTGAAGGAAGGTTAGGATGTTCCCGAGTGAGGCATGACTGAGAGAACCACTTCTGAGTGAAGGAAGGTTAGGATGTCTCCGAGTGAGGCATGACTGAGAGAATCCTTTCCGAGTAAAGGAAGGTTAAGATGTTTTCGAGCGAGGTATGACCGAGAGAACCCCTTCCAAGTGAAGGAAGGTTAGGATGATCCTGAGTGAGGCATGACTGAGAGAACCACTTCCGAGTGAAGGAAGGTTAGAATGTTTCTGAGTGAGGCATGACCGAGAGAACCCCATTCCGAGTGAAGGAAGGTTAGGATGTTCCCGAGTGAGGCATGACTGAGAGAACCACTTCCGAGTAAAGAAAGGTTAGAATGTTTTTGAGCGAGGCATGACCGAGAGAACCCCCTTCCGAGTTAAGGAAGGTTAGGATGTTCTTGAGTGAGGCATGACTGAGAGAATCCTTTCCGAGTGAAGGAAGGTTCAGATGTTTCTGAGTGAGGCATGACCGAGAGAACCACTTCCGAGTAAAGGAAGGTTAGGATGTTTCCGAGTGAGGCATGACCGAGAGAACCACTTCCGAGTGAAGGTTAAGATGTTTCTGAGTGAGGCATGACTAAGAGAATCCTTTCCGAGTGAAGGAAGGTTAAGATGTTTCCGAGTGAGGCATGACCGAGAGGACTATTTCCGAGTAAAGGAAGGTTCTGGCTTCGAATGAAGAAACATCTTAGGGATATTGCGTGTTTTTCTGTGTAAAAGACTGAATTATTAGTGAATTTTCTTTGCAAGTCTCGTAACTCGCTCAGGTTTAAAATGTAGAACTCGCTCACGCGAGTAGGAACTCGCCCAAGCGACCTTCACTGGTTTCACTTAAGCGAATCAGGGTCTCGCTCAAGCGAGTGACCCCTGACCTCATTTTCTTCTTCCACTTATTTTAATTAATTCCATTTTATTATTTGATTTATTTACTACTGTTTAGTATTTTGAGTATGCTTAAGAAAAATAAATGTTATTTTACCTAATTAATTATCATTAAACGCGAAAACTTTATTGTGAAAAACAATTAAACGGATATAAATAAATGTAAAATGACGTAGGACGTCATACATATGCATTAGCCATAAGAGCATTTGCATATAGCCAGAGATATGCCGAGTTTGGTAGCCCGTGGTGGCAATGGATGACTGATAAATAAAGAGAAAGAAAAGGTGGAACTAACCTTAAATGTGTGTTGGTATTTGATGAGATTGCCAAAAACTTGATACATATGTTGTGAATACATTGATTGGAACATATGCTATGTTGAAATGAAATAATATGATATGTGAAAGGACCATACGATTGTCTTTGAGGAATATTTGTTGTGCGCATATATATATATATGTATGTGTGTATCATCATAATGTATTATTTTAATTCATTTGGTATATGTTACCCACCTCCTAGTTGTTATTTTTAAAGGTTGATGTAGGTGTGTTGGACATCCTACCCCTTTTTGGAGGTGAAGCAATGGTGGAGGTAAATATGGAAAAGGAAGCCCTTATGCCTTGGCCGACAATCGTGTCTGTAAAAAGCACAATGTTTATGTTTTGTATATTATATTTGAATAGTTATAGATATTGATTTTGAGGGTCATGTGTGAAAATTAGACCTTAGTGTTTTGGAAGGCTACTTTTTGGTTGTGACCTTAACAATAGTTGATGTTAATTGTGATACAATGATTTTCATGCTGCATTGATGAATGAACGTTGATAGTGAAATTTTTATATCCAATTGATGGCATTGATGCTTATGTTGATGGAAATTCATGGATGGATGAATTATTTAAATTGTGAGGTTATGTTCATAATTTTTATGCATAATTAAGGAATTGATAGGGCCATTTAGAGATTTAGGAGGTTTAGATGCTACGGAATAGTTTTAATGGTGCGTATACATGATTTAGAACTTGTGGAAACTGGAATAGGCTAATTCCATTAAGAATTGGCCCTTGAGTTGCACAAAAATGATTTAAAACTAGCTAAACACGTTTCTACACATAAGTCTCTTGTTGTTCAGAATTTTTAAGTACGGCCAGTGGCTACACGTCATAAATGGTGTATATTAGGTGGTGTCAAAATTTGGTGGTGATTAGAGTTCATATAAAAGAGTTAGGGTGGTTGGAAGTTAGAATTTATAGATTTTTAGTGCATTTTCTGCAATCTGCTCCAATTTGTTGTCATGAATCGATTCATGATTTAACTTGAATCGATTCATGAGCTACTGGATTTGCATGAATCGATTCATGAATTACCTTCAATCGATTCATGGCCTATTAACTTCCATGGTGGTGTTTTTGAGAATTCCTTGAATCGATTCATGTAGTTCATTGAATCGATTCATATCTTACTGCCTGGTTGGGATTGCTTTCCAATTCGCATGAATCGATTCACACAGGTTTTGAATCGATTCATAGACTTCTATTTTGTTGTTCTAGATTCCAATTCGTATGAATCAATTCATGGTTTGGTCGAATCAATTCATGGCTTGTTATTTGCCAATTTTCTATAAGTTTTGATGCTTGCTTGATGTGTGTGAGTCATGGCATTATTTCCTTGCTTCTCATGCATGTTTTCTTGGATTATTTCTTATACCCACTCTTGCTTTTGAATTAATATACGTTTCCGCAAAACACTCGCATGGTGACTGAGTAATTGTTTACTCTAAGTTACTATTTGTATAAAACAACTACCTTCTTATATCGTCATATATGGGATAGGTGTTTAAATGGTCCGGGGTTAATTATTGAAGTTTTTATTTGTGGTGTTCTTCTTCTGACAATTATTTAAATCGTAAAAAATTTATCATCACCTTTAATATCTAATTAATATTATCTTTAATATTACTTACCGGATTAAAGGCGCCACAACATGGTGGGATGCATAGTGTGATATTGCATATATTTGGCATTTGCATTGCATCCATGGCATATTGCATAGTTACCGGTATGGGATGTTAGGGGTTCCTCCGGTTAGCCTAGTAGGAGAGCGGCTCTATACCCGAGCATTTGTTTACCCTAGTGATTCAATGGTAGAATCACGAAGCTGCCCATGCTTAATCACGGGGGATTGCATGTGGTTGACTCGGTGGGGATGGCTTTTTGAGGAACAGGTGTCCCCGGTGGTCCTATTGGATCACAACTGCCATGGCGTGGTTCATGGTTGGCCCGCAACACCATTTTGTTGTTGATATTGATTACTGTTGTCATGGTGAAAATGACAGGTATTGCATGATGGGCGATGCAGTTTGGTACCAGTAAAATTGGGATTTGATATATATGTGTACATATTTTACTACTACAATAGGGACATGGTTATATATCTATGCTTAATACCCACAATGATGATTTATGTTCCCACACTTGAATCTACAATGCATTGATTGAGCAAAATGGTTGAATATGATTCCTTGTGTATATGCATTAGCTTAAGAGAATTTGCATATTTGCATATAGTCAGTGTATGCCAAATGAGATTGAGATATTGAGGTGATAAATGGTGATGATAGAAATGAGAAATGAAACCCAAAAATTGATAAATAAAATATTTATGATGAAAGCTATGTATGATGGTCATGTTATGTGAATGTGTATGTGCTTGCTATTGATGATAATTGATGTTTGTGGTGCAAAGCACACATGTTGTTTATATGCATATACACATTATCACAACATATTCAAATTTGTTATTTTGAATGTATAACTCACCCTATGTTATCCCTTTTAGCCTTGTGATGCAGGACTTGCACAGGGTGAGAACGCAACTCATTTTGAAATCTTTTATTTTTGTAGAGAAGGTAAATTAGTTGTAAAGGAAAGCCTTGGCTGACAAATGTTAAGATTTTAGATATTATATGTATTTTGAAGACAATGACGTTGATGTTGATTTAGTGGCAATGACCTAAGTATTCAAATACTTGAACCTTTATTCTTTTGGGTACATATGTGGTTTCATTGGCCAATTCTTTTGTAAATCACCATATTGATGTTTGACAATGCGAATTTGATAGCTATTGTAATGGTATGTATGTCTATGTTGATGGAAAGCTCGTGTGTTGATGAGATATTTAATTGATGGATGATTTATGATATAAAAGGGCTTGATGATTTTGTGATGTTTCTCCATGTTTTGTACCCTAAAATATATGGTTTTTGTTTGTCCAAAAAGTCTAGGAATTGCATGACTCAAGGTCCCAAGGCATGGCACATTTAAAATTAAAAAATGGTGAATCGGGGGGTGATCCACGACCAGTGGAAAAATCCCATGGCTAGTGGATCATACTGACCTTAAATTACGTAATTCTAGACAAGAAAATAGTGTGTTCCACGACCAATGGAAAATTCCCATGGCTAGTGGAGCATACTGACTTGAAATGTGCAATTTTTGGGCAAAAGGCAGATTCATCCACGGCTAGTGGAATTTTTCCACTGCCGGTGGAATTCCCAAATGATGGTTATGCGTTTTTGTGTCATTTTGGGTTAAGGTTTGCACCCTTTTGTTTCATGGCATGTTTGCATAATCGAATGCACGTGTTTTTACTGAACTTTAACAACTGCCTTGTATTTTCTTTGAATCTCTTTTAATATCTTCATATATGAGATGAGACCGGTGCCCGATATATGTGACACCCCAAAAATAGGGGTAAATTTTTCATGATTTTACTATTATTAATCTATGAAAAACATAGGTGGTAAAACTATCATTCAATACCCTAGATCTAAAAGACCTAACTCATATATGAAGATATGAGAAGGTAAGTTAAGGGAAACCACTATTGAGGAATTCTCAATTGAAAATAGCGGAAAATTTATTTAAATTGTTGCTATATAGTTGGGTTTGAAGAGGTTAAACATCATAAGGATTAATGACCTCAAAATGTATCCAAAGGGTTCATAAGTTAGTTTAAGATGAAGATCCTATATAAAGAAAATGAAAAGTGATCAAGGCAATACAATTTGGAGGACCAGGACATCCCTCGCTCAAGCGAGAACCACACTTGCTTGGGCGAGTCCCAAGGGAGCGCTCAGGCGAGATATAAGGCGAGCTCAGCGAAAGAAATAAGAGAAGGATCAGGGGCCGACTCGCTTGAGCGAGCCCCATCTCGCTTGAGCGAGATCCTCAGAAGTCGCTTGGGCGAAGCAAGTGAGCATAGGCGAAAGTCGTTTAGAATCTACCCAACGCTCACTCGCTTGACCGAATGCCACCTCCAAAAGCCTTTTGCTCAAGCGAAATTTGACCAGCGGTGAATCCCTTCCCTCTCGCACGGGCGAGATCCAACTTGCCTGGGCAATTTTCCTCCAGTGGCTAACCACTGATGCCAGGGCAGTCTCGCTTAAGCGAGACACACTCTCGCCTAAGCGAGATTTGGCTAGTAGCCAAATGTCATAAGGGGGATTCTCGCTTGAGCGAGAACCCATCTCGCTTGAGTGAGATTATAAAAAAAACACAGAAAATGAAGGAATGAAATAACACCTCATACCAAAACTCAATTTAATCCATTCCACTTAGATTCATCATATCTCATTCATCATATTCAACATTTAAAACTTGTTCCAATGTATCTTACTCATAAATTTACCTTCCAATTCATGAATTACATTTCAATCTAACTTACTACTCAGCATGGTCTATAAAATGCAATATTTCATGTAAACTATCAATCCTCCATAAGTTTTAACTACATCAAGCTTCATTTTCATTATCCGAATAAGGCCAAGGTTATTAATGAAAATGAGCCATAAACTCTGGGCTCTTATTTTCCTACATGACCTTCTATAATCAACATTGTCTATTCATCATCCATACTAATGTCTATACCAATCCTTGGCTATACAAAGCATTCATTATGACTATATACATTACAAAAATTCAAGTAGAACCCACAAACTCAAAACAATTACTGACCAAGGCATTCTTTACCCAAAATAGGCTTCCTTCACACCTCTTCTCCACACAATAGCTCCATAGGCAAGCCCTACAACACAAGAGCTAAAAAGATATACCACATGCAAAGTGAGTATACTTTCTCAATGATGAAAATCTAGCAATTGTGATAATATATACATGAATGCAATATTAAACATCTTCTTCCCAAGAGAAGTTCAATTAGCACAAAACCAATCATTCATCAAATTCATTAAACACATGTATCCATCAAAATTCACAAGGTCACACCAATCATCGACACAATTACAGTTAGTAATTAAAAAGGGAGTTCCACCTACTCCTCACACAATCTCCTCAATAGGATACCACTCTATGCCATGCTTCTATGGCTAATGCACATGCTGGTGTTTAAGATGCATATGCACGGATCCGTTTACATTTCCTCAGGTGATCGCAACTGTTAACCCGGCGATAGCGTCTCAACAGTTCGTTTCCACCACCGGGTTGTTAATTGGCAAGCGCACCAATCGTTTGTAGTTTTCAAAATTTAGATATCGTTCCACTGGGATTGAAAGTCCAATATCAACAGTAATTTTCTATTTACTATGATAAATGTGAAGAAAGTTATAGACAAAAGAATGATTTATATACAATTTATACAATATTCACAGGATAGCATGATTGAGTGGTTTATAAGATAAAAAGAAAATAAAATCTATCTAAAAAGTTGATTTGCAATCTAAAATAGGTAAGATACTTGAGATAAACACTGATAAGCAAATTATGTTGGAAATTGGATCCCTAATCTAGAATAACAATGAGGAACTCAAGACATGCATATTTAATCATTAAGTTTCATGTCATTGCAGCTTAAAATCATTATAACCGATCCCTCGTGATATAAATTCTAAGAATTCACCGTAAAGTCCGATCCCTCGTGAGCTTTCTCAGTAAAAACTTGCTTTAAGAACTGGCCTTATGGCAACAATGGTTAACAACCCTTATAGAATTGAGATACCAAGGGTATTCCAACTTTTACTTTTGTCAAAACAAGTTTCAATACGGCATGAATAATCATTCTCCCATTTGACATTCATACTAATAAAACAAGTTTCAATACACATGAAAATCATTCTCCCGTTTGACGTTCATATTAATAAAAGGTTGAAATACTAACATGGACTTGAATCATAAACATGCAGAGGTCGAATTCACAACATTATACTCAATAGATTAGTTCACCAATTCTAACATAAACAAATTAGTTACACATGGTGAAAGTAAAAACAACACTTACAGAGTTTGACATTACGAAGACGATGGGAACTTTACAATACAACGATCACAATACACCAAAACACACTCAAGTATCTAGAAAACTATTCTAGAACTACAACTCACAAAAGAAGTACTCAAAGTCGAGCACAAAGAGAGAAAAGAAGAGAATGTTAGGGTTTTGTGAAAACCCAACCACATCATAAATGCACTTCTATATACATCATCCTTTAACCCTATTTTCATATACCTCATTTACTGCTCATAAATGTCCATATTTATTTCACCTCACCTTAGGGTTTATATATTTAATGGTTCCTTTCACTACCCACAAGCATTTAATACTCTCCCAAGTCATAACGAACCATTTCTAGGTTCAAAACATAAGGAAATGGCAAGGAACTTACCTTGCCCCAAGAAAACAAAAATGGGAATCAAGAGGGAGGATAAAGATGATGAAAATGGAGAGGAGAAGGGATAACTTCAAGCATCTAATGCTTCTCCTTGCCTTTAGAAAATGAAGATAAGAGGGAGAATGGAAAGTAGCACCTTGGCTTAGGGTTAGAGAGGGAGAAGAGATGAAGAGAATAAGAGAAAAAGAAGAAGAAGAAAGTATTTAGCCAAGGGGTTAACCACATCAACGAAAAGGAAAGTGAAAAGTGAGGTTTTATTTTAAGTTTTTAATCTTTCATTAAACTCTTCTATTTTTAAACAAACAGACTCTCTGTTCGGGCTCAATACTTATTCTAAAATTTTTTCTGAATACATATTTGGATTCCCAGTAATATTATCTATAGTCCTGACCAACGACATCTCAATCGGAGATACTTGGTCTGACACCCATACTTTATCCGGGTTAGTTTTCTACTTATCCGGTCTCAATAATTTACTAACAGTCTCCGAAAATCCATATTAAATTATTTCTAATACTTCGGGATATTAATTAGTTCAAATTCAATTATCCAATATTTATTTCCTTAATTTATTCTCTATTTTAAAATTTGGGATGTTACAATATACACTTATCTCTTTCCGTTGTTTTAAATATCGTTGTGTATACATTGTGGGCTTTTGTTTTACGATCCATTTCTTCCTTATTTCTTTAAAATTTGGCCTCCGATTTTCCATGGTTTGAATCTTGATGTAAGTGGGTTATTGTAAAGCCTAAAACCGTGAAAAACTTATCCGTACTTTCATTGATTAATTATGCTTATATCGGGATTCATATTTGGGGAATCGAGGCACCACATAAATAGTTTACTAAAATAAATAAACCCTAAACCCTAAACTATGTAAACACGATTGCCTCTCTAACCGTGGTTGTATTATATTATAACAATGGTTGCCTGTAAACCGTGTTCATAGTGTTTTCCTGAAAATTTTAAAAATGCCACCACACATTTTATTAACACTATTTCCTTTTAACTATGCTTATATCTAGTGTTTATATCTATAACTAACTATACTCTGCTAAACTATTAGTTGTTTGTTTATTTGATCTTATTCTCTTTAGCAGGTTTACTATGAAAAGGGTTGTTTACCTACTGGAAAGTTATGAAATTTTTTTTGGGAGAAATATTCATGACCTCTCCTTTCCCCTTATAATAATCGAACAAGTACTGGTTCCATCATTTGGTGACTAACAAATAGCTTTAGTTACCCACTAATATTGTCAGGGAATATAAAACGTTGATGGGTGATATACAAATATGAAATTTACAAACTTGTTTTCTATTTCATTTTGTGGGAGGACATGTTTTACATATGATTTGGTATTGTGTTAGAAGAGAGAAAGTAGATAGTTTAGGCAATTGTTGTTGTGTTGTTGAGTTATGTGGTCGATACTCAATTATAAATCAACTTCCCCTGTAATTCGGTGGGTATTGATTATTAGTATTTAGCCAATTTAAGCTTATGTTGTAGTTTTTTGGGCCACACCTACCCACCACCCGAAATGAGGATGTTATTATTTCACTTAATGATAAATTTTTTACTACAGTCAAGTTAATTTAATTTGGTTTAATTTTTATTCATTGGTGATACATACAGGTGAGTTAAAATCATACAAGTGACCCTATCCACATATTAATATATATGATTTATTGTTTGTTTTTTTGTGCAAATAGGAATATAGCCATTGCTAGAATAACCATAAGTTATGGTCTATATATTTTATTTCTTATAAAAAATCTTACTTACATTACCTTTACATATTATACACACACATATATATATATATGTTCACATAAAGAGTAGAAAAACACAAAACCCTAGGAAAATACTCCTAGGAATCAGGTATATTAAATCTTTATAGTGTGTCACTTAGGTCACAGTATGAATGACATGTGTTTTTATATAAGAGTTATCTAATGGGCTTCGGCCCATTAGATTTAATATGTGAACTAATCTATTCTCTGATACGAGGGAGAGATATAAGGGATTGGTGAGGACCACCCCTCATATTAAGGGGGGAACAAGAGCCCTTAGCCATGAGCCTTGGGTATAAGTCCGAGCGAAGTGGCTTAAGTATAAGTCGAACAATCCCTCCTTGCATTACTATAGGTGAAAGTGTGAGTGAGATTATTGTTCCTTTTCAAATGAAGAAGGTCTTCATCTTTAAGTGAGGAGGGTCTTTATCTCCGAGTGAGGAGAGTCTTGGTCTCCGAGTAAGGAGGGTCTTCATTTCCAAGTGAGGAGGGTCTTCATTTTCAAGTGAGGAGGGTCTTAGTCTCTGAGTAAGGAGGGTCTTCATTTCCGAGTGAGCGGGGTCTTTATCTTTGAGTGAGAAGGGTCTTCATTTTCGAGTGAGGAGGGTCTTCATTTCCGAGTGAGAAGGGTCTTAGTCTCTGAGTGAGGAAGGTCTTCATTTCCGAGTGAGGAGGGTCTTTATTTCCGAGTGAGGAGGGTCTTGATCCTTTTGAGGAGGTCGTGGATGGCCAAATCGTGCCTTTGTCTGACACTCGGGGTGATAATGTGAATATCGACAGAGGGGAAAAGTAGGATAACCCCGAGCAAATTTAGGAAAGTCTGAGTATTGACTCGGCTATGGGAACTTAATGAAGTTTGTACTTTGTGTTTGTTGTTTTCTTTGCATGCAACCCTTCACGAGAATTTTGAATGTATAAATTTCTATTTACTTACTGTACTCTATTCGAAAGTTATGTTATACGGGATGATAGGATCTGCACTCGGGCTTAACTTGAATAAGTTCAAGCCTTCAAAATCGTATATTGAGGGATTAACTCCGCGCTCGGGCTTAACTTGAATGAGTTCAAGCCTTCAAGATCGTATACCGGGGGATCGATTCCGCACTCGGGCTTAACTTGAATGAGTTCAAGCCTTCAAGATCGTATGCCGAGGGATTAATTCCGCACTTGGGCTTAACTTGAAATGAGTTCAAGCCTTTAAAATCGTATGCCGAGGGATCGATTCCACGCTCAGGCTTAACTTGAATGAGTTCAAGCCTTCAAAATCGTATGTCGAGGGATTAACTCCATGCTCGGGCTTAGCTTGAATGAGTTTAAGCCTTCAAGATCGTATGCCGAGGGATTAATTCTGCGCTCGGGCTTAACTTGAATGAGTTCAAGCCTTTAAAATCGTATGCCAAGGGATTAACTCTGCGCTCAGGCTTAACTTGAATGAGTTCAAGCCTAAAAGATTGTATGCCGAGGGATTAACTCCGTGCTCAAGCTTAACTTGAATGAGTTCAAGCCTTCAAGATCGTATGTTGAGGGATTAATTTCACGTTCGGGCTTAACTTGAATGAGTTCAAGCCTTAAAAATCGTATGTCGAGGAATTAACTCTGCGCTCGGGATTAACTTGAATGAGTTTAAGCCTTCAAGATCGTATGCCGAGGGATCGGTTTTACACTCGGGATTTTTTTGTTATGGATTTGTCTTTACTGAAAAACATAAAGGTCTTTATTGAGAAATGGAAGGGGGGCTTCATTAAAACCTCCCGAGGGAAAACCCAGTGGGAAAAACCCCTCAGGTAGGAAAAAAGTGCCCAAGTGTACAATAAGATGATTAACTATAATAAAAATTTAAATAAGTCACGTTCCAAGTTCTAGGCAATTCCTTCCCTGACAGTTCTTCTAAGCGGTATGCATCCTTTCTGAGCACCTCCTTGACCCGGTATGGGCCCTCCCAAGAGGGTGTGAGCTTTCTGTCTTCCTGTGCCTTCCTATTATTGTCTGTGGTGCGTAGGACAAGATCACTTGTTTGGAGCGGTTTGGGTCAGAGGAGAGAACTCCATTTCTGAGCGAATTTATGCTTGGCTATCTAAATTTTGACATAGGCAATATCTCGTTCCTCCTGACTGAGGTCAAGGTCTTATTTCCTTTTGGCGTCGTTTACTTCTTCATCATAAGCGAGGCATCGGAGAGTGGGTTCTCCCAATTCAACGGGTATCATAGCGTCATCCCCATAAGTGAGTCGGAACGGAGTCTCATGGGTAGAAGAATGTGGAGTGGTGTGGTAGGCCCAGAGGATTCCATGTAGCTCTTCTGCCCATCGGTCCTTAGTTTACCCGAGCCGTTTCTTGAGTTGTTGGAGGATAACCTTGTTTGCTGCCTCTGCCTAACCATTCGTTTGTGGATGTTCTATGGAAGAGAATTTCCTTTTGATGCCCAAGTTCTCACAGAACTCTACAAAGTTCTTGTCTGCGAATTGTCGATCATTGTCAGAAATGATGGTGTGGGGGAGGCCGTGTCGGCAAATGATGTTTTTCCATGTGAATGTTTGGACTTTAGTCTGCTTCAATCCACTTGGTAAAGAAGCCTATGGCTACCAGAAGGAATTTGAGCTGCCCTTTTCCTGGGGGAAAGGGACCCAAAATGTCCATTCCCCAGGTGTTGAAGGGCCACGGCGATAAGATTTCATGTAATAACTCAGAGTGGCTATGGATCCAGTTGGCGTTGCATTGGTAAGAATTACATCTTTTCACTAATTCAGAACAATTGGATCGTAGGGTAGGCCAGAAATATCCTGCTCAGAGAACACGGGCTGTAACACCTTATCTCTTGCAACTAATAATTCCAAAAATATAAGAAAATTTTTTCACAAAAACAGGCACGTATTATTCGATATAGAAGGAAGCAGGCAAGGGAAGAATGAAGAGCATTCATACGCATATAGCAACCTACAGAGAGGCTAAGACTGGGACCGGCTCATTGGGTTTATCGTAACACACCAACAATGGGCGGATTACACAACACCGTTTGCTCGCTCAGACGGGGTCTGACACCGTCTAGGCGGAGTAAGGTAATGCAGCAGCGGATAGAGGGAATTCCACAAGGACAACTTTCCTTCGCGCAACACTGGTCACTCAATAGGAGGAAATAGATAAGGGAAAGATATTAATACATTCACACGCGTAGCACTCAGAAGAAGGGCGGAGTTCGAATCATCCTACTTGGCTAGGCGGGGTATGTGTGTCCTGGGCGGACTCCATGGTGAAGATGGCCTGCTCAACCCTTGTCTCACACCGCCTAAACGACGTGTGGCAATGCAACATCAGACTTGAAACTCTTCAAGTAAACCTTACACTAGCGTCTATTCGTTTCTACGGGCTGACCCTTTCTCAGAGAACGCTGGACGTTCAGCTTCAGAGGACAGGGAAGAAGAAGAGAGATATACATATGCAGGAGTAGTTTGTGAAGAAAAGAGGAAGTGATTACACCGCCGTCCAGTTCGGCAAGGCACAACAACGCCTGGACGGACTACATCACAACATTCACTTACTCAGGTGATGTCCAACACCGCCCTGCGAGACAATAATGCGACAACGGAGAAGGTACATAGGCGGAGTCTCACGTTGATATCTGCTTGCTTCAGCATGGTTCCACGCACTTGGGCGAACCGTCCTAGTTACTTGGGCGAGGTATGACACCGCCTAAGCGAGGTCAGCATAACGCCCCACAAACACAAGGGAATTTCTCAATCGGACATGGACAAGGGTTCACTCGATAAATCCTCACGCTCGCACTTCGCTCAGAAAACGGGAAGTTACAATGTACATATGTGGTAGTAGGTTATGGGGGAAGGAAGGGCCGAACCTATTCCGCCAAACTCAACTATTTATGACGACGCCTGGGCGGACTCAACCACAACGCCCAAAACAGAGGTCAACACCGGGGTCTGGATTGCATTAGCATCACAACGGATAGGAAAGGATAATGGGCGGTATCTCACCCTGATAATTACTCGCTTCAGCGTGAGTCCTCACGCTTGGGCGAATTGCTCCCATACTTCGGGCGGGGTATGACTCCGCCCAAACGTATCCGACATAAGTCTTCCTAGAGACAACTCATAATTCACTTAGACTTGGCTATAACCTGCTAAATCATGCCGTCCCTGTGTATTCATTAAAGCACAAGCATGAAACAAGGTAGCACATAGCATGTCACACACGAAACCATACATCCATATATATATAATAAGAGCATACGTCAATATTTACAAACACAAAATCGGATTTCTCCTTGTCAATAAGGTTCTATTTATCCCAAAACACCAACATCCGACATGAACCAGTCAGGACTTAATCTAACATCATATTAATTAAGCCTTCCAAATGCATCAGCACTTCGCCCAACATTCCAGCCCTGCTTCTGGTCCTCATCTCGAGAGACATTCACTGAAAAATGGCCACTGCAGGGGTGAGCATCTTAAATTTTAAATGATAGATACCGACTCAGGTTATCTGCCAATTGCACAACCATACATATACGTACAACACGATAAAAAATCAATTTCAACAACATTAACAGTAGTAGTAATATTAACAATGATAAGCACAGAAGGTTTCACTCGGTTCCGCATCGTGTGTATCGGTCAGACGTTGCAACGTAGGCATCACAGCCTTTTTATACATAGCTCTTAGCTATCAGATCAGCTCCCAGCTGCTTGGCCGTTTTACAGGTACCCAACCGTTTGTCCACAGGTGACACCAACGCTCTCAGCGCCAACAGCGGTGTTCACAGACAGCCCGAGTCCCACTCAAGGGCTACCCCGAGTCCCACTCAAGGATTTTATAGCGTCCCACGCTGGATGACCGAAGGTAGTTTCTCACACTACGTGCTCCCAGCACAACGCATCCCATGTGCCACACGCGGATTCAACGTACAACATTTATTTCTCGCATGCATTCTCGCATTCAAGCACACACACACACCATGCAATCAGTAGTAAACATTATCCGAACTCAATATATAGCTTCCATGCAATCAGTTATCATTCCATATTCAGACTTCCACAACATTTCGTTCGATCAAGACATGCAATCGGTTTACAGCTTCATTCAACGCATGCATCATTCTAAAAATCACAAGTTCAGTCAGGCATTGCAAGTTATCACAACCTATCATGCAATCGATGTAAGACAGTGTCGAAAATCCATTTAAAGAAGGCATTTCCTACATGCAAACAATTTAATAGCAGTCATATCAACTTATGCATTTCCATAACCTGGGTAGCTTCAGTTAGACATTCATATCAACACAACTCAACATGCAAACTGAGATCCTGCAACACATACATCTGTGAGAAAGGTGCTAACATGCAACACTCGTCTTTCACTCATCATGCAACTGGATTGTACACATTCACATGCAACACAATACACAATCAGAGCACGGGTACAGCAAGCATTATCATTCAGAACCTGTTCATAACCCATGCACTTAAAATAGAAGATACTCCCCCTACCACTCGCAAAACTCCAAGGAACTTTTCTGCTTGAGGGGTGGTTCTTCTCTCTGCTGCTTCACTCGGCGATCGTCCTCTCAAGTGTGGGGAGTTCCACTCCACTGTAGCACCGTCACCTTGGTTCTTGAAGCAGGGAATGGACTGAAGAGCGGAGAAGGCAAGAGAGAAAAAAAGAGGAATGAAGAAGAGAGTTCGTGGAATTCTCTGTGTGAAGAGCATGGCCTCACCTGCATAAATACCCGCGTGGAGTGCAGTATGGTGGGATGGGGAAATGTGATAATCCTGCCTATGTCACCATGCTTCCACGTTAATCATCCTGTTACTCTTAGTTAATTAAATTAAGGGAGGTGTTGACTTGTTGACTTGTTATTTATCTCAGTTGCTTTAATTAAAATGGGGATGTTACAGTTCTCCCCCACTTGAAAAGAATTTCGTCCCTGAAATTCGGTCGGTGACTCACCTAAATGAACAACTCGGGGTAGTGCTGTCTTATGGCATCTTCGCGTTCCCACGTGCAGGAGGTGGTTTTGCCTTGCTGCCACTCCACCTTAACTAGTCTCACGTTTCTGTTTCTCAAGCGTTTTACCGATCGGTCCACGATTCCAATCGGTGTAGTCACAGTGGTCAGGTCTTCTTTGATCTCTACTTCATCGTCAGGCATCGTGTGGCTAGGGTCATGTAAATACTTTCTTAGTTGAGACACATGAAATACGTCGTGCAATCGGGACAAGTGGGTTGGTAATGCGATGCGGTATGCTACGGGGCCGATCCGTTCTAACACCTCGTAAGGTCCAATGTATCGAGGGCTTAACTTCCCACTTTTTAAGGCTCGTCCAACTCCTTTACTCGGAAAGGTTCTCAGAAACACTCGATCTCCGACTAAAAATTCCAATGGCTTGATGCGCTTGTCATGGTAGCTCTTCTGCCTGTCTTGTGATGCTTTCATCTTCTCCCTTATCACTCGGATCTGTTCTGTGGTTTGCTTCACGATGTCTGGTCCCAATAGTAGACTTTCACCTGCTTCTGACCAGCAGAGTGGGGTTCGGCATCTGCGCCCATATAATGCCTCGTAAGGTGCCATGCCAATGCTGTGATGATGGCTGTTGTTGTACGTAAACTCGATCAAGGGAAGGTACTGCTCCCAGTCCCCACCATGCTCTAATACACACGCTCTCAATAAGTCTTCTAGACTCTGAATTGTTCACTCGGATTGTCCATCCGATTGGGGGTGGTAGGCAGAACTAAGCCAAAGCTTCGTCCCCAATTCTTGATGCATGCTGGTCCAAAACCTGGACGTAAACCTAGGGTCCCTATCTGATACGATGGAAGTAGGTATGCCATGCAGTCGGATAACTTCTTGAATGTAAATCCGAGCCAACTTAAGCAATGGGTACTTCATATTTACAGGTAAGAAGTGTGCACTCTTCGTCAATTAGTCAACAATGACCCAAATGGCATCATGGCCCGCTCGGTTTTTGGGTAATCCCATGATGAAATCCATCACAATCGAGTCCCATTTCCACACGGGGATCTCTAGAGGTTGCATTGCACCGTACGGTTTTTGGTGCTCTACTTTCGATTTCTGACAAGTGATACACCGGGCCACGTACTCCGCCACATCCTTCTTTAGTCTGGGCCACCAGAACTGTCTCCTCAAGTCGTGGTACATTTTCGTGGTTCCTGGGTGAATGCTGAGTAGGCTTTTGTGGGCTTCGTCAAGCACCATTCTTCTTAATCTTCCTCCACTCGGTATGTATATTCTGCTTCTCACCCGGAAGATCCCATCTGACCCCTCGGCCAAGGATAAATCCTTTCCTTTGGCCTGAATTTCCTTCATTTCAGCTAGGTAAGAGTCCGCCTGTTGCTGCTCGTACACGGATTTTAAGAATTCATTAGCAATCCTCAACTTACCGATTGTTATTTTCTGAGAGGAAGGGGTGTCAACATACAAGTTCATGTCTCGGAACCGCTCCAACAACTCTACTTCTTTTGCCATCATGGCTGCCATGTGGAGGGATTTCCGACTCAATGCGTCTGCCACGACATTTGCCTTACCCGGGTGGTATTTTAACTCGAAATCGTAGTCCTTTAAAAACTCAATCCATCTTCTCTGCCTCATGTTCAGCTCCTTTTGGTCGAATAGGTATTTGAGGCTCTTATGATCGCTGTACACTTCAAATTTGGACCCGTACAAGTAATGTCTCCAGATTTTCAATGCAAAAACTACTGCTGCCAACTCCAAGTCATGGGTCGGGTAATGCTGCTCGTGAGGTCTCAATTGTCGAGAGGCATATGCTATCACTAGGTCTTTCTGCATGAGTACACACCCTAATCCGAGTCCTGACGCGTCACAATAGACCACGAAGCTTTCTCATAACTCAGGTAATGCCAACACCGGAGTAGTCGTCAACTTATTCTTCAGCTCTTGGAAGCTGTTCTCATACTCCGGACTCCACACGAAGGGAACATTTTTCCGAGTCAATTTAGTCAGGGGTAATGCCAGTTTAGAAAAACCTTCGATGAACCTCCTATAATAACCTGCCAAGCCCATAAAACTTCTTATTTTTGAGACCGATCTTGGCCTCTCCCATGCTATTACAGTAGCTACCTTTGCAGGATCCACCGAGACGCCTCGCTCGGAGATCACATGCCCGAGGAAGTGGATCTCATCCATCCAGAATTCGCACTTCGAGAGCTTTGCAAACAATTGTTTCTCCTTCAACACTTGGAGTACCGTTCTGAGATGTCCCTCATGCTCCTCAGACGTCTTAGAATAAACTAGGATGTCATCGATGAAAACAACAACAAACCGATCTAAGAAGGAGTGGAATATGCTGTTCATGTAATTCATGAAAACAGCAGGGGCGTTTGTCACACCGAACGGCATCACTACATACTCGTAGTGACCATACCGAGTCCTAAAAGCAGTTTTAGGAATGTCCGAGTCCTTCACTCGAATTTGGTGATACCCCGATCGTAGATCAATTTTCGAGAAGACTGAGGCTCCACGCAGCTGGTCAATTAAATCATCAATTCTAGGCAGTGGGTACCGATTCTTGATTGTGAGTTTGTTAAGCTGTCGATAATCTATACAAAGTCTCATGCTGCCATCCTTCTTCTTAACAAGTAGCACAGGTGCGCCCCATGGTGACACGCTTGGTCTAATGAACTGCTTCTCAAGTAACTCATCCACTTGTTTCTTCAACTCTGCCAATTCAGTTGAGGACATTCTATAGGGTGCGCTGGAGACCGGTTCGGCTCCAGGGATCAAGTCTATAGAGAATTCGACTTCTCTATTAGGAGGCATACTCGGAACGTCTTCAGGGAACACTTCTGGGAACTCACAGACAATCCGAATTTCGTTCACTCGGGTCTCACTCCCATCCTTGGTTAGACAAAGCATCATAAATAGTTAGGTTATATCTGGTGCTGTGTCATTCTCAATGGGCTGTTTTGGAAAAACTATCTCTCTGCTTCTACAATCTACTAACACCTTATTGGCTGAAAGCCAATCTATTCCGAGCACGATGTCCAGACCCTTTAAGGGCATGCAAATCAGATCGAAGGTGAAACTCCGATCATACAACTCAAATGCTACATCTTTGCATACTAACGATGTGAACACATTAGCGCCAGTAGGGCTGGCCACTTCCAAAGTCCGGTTCATAGACACAGTCAGTAACTTCAACCGTTTCACGCACTCATCAGCTATAAAAGAATGGGTAGCTCCCGAATCGAAAACAACATTAAGCGTATTCATTCCAAGTAAGCACTTACATTGTACTAGGTCGTTTGCTGGTGCAACATCCTCTGCATTGATGGTGTAGATCCTTCCTATCGCTGTTGGGCCGGTATTCCTCCCTCGTATTCCGTCTCCTCTGGCTCCGTTGCCTCTGCCACCAGGGCGTTGGTCATCGTTCACTCGGTTCCTTTCTTGAAATCTTCCTTGACACACATTAACGTCTGCTTGGTGTAGTTGGGGGCAGTCGGGGCGGATGTGTCCCCTCTTGTTGCAGTGAAAGCACACTACATCACCATCATCCTTGCAATCTCTGGCAAAGTGATTTCCTCCACACTTAAAACACCTTCTGTCTCCTACCACTGGTCGTCTTCCAGGTTGACTCCATCCTTCAAATTTAGAAAAAGGTTTGCTCCTGCCAACATTGCTTGGCTTTTTGAAATGAGGTCGTTGGGGCCTCAGGGAATACTGGTTTCTGCTGCTCTGGCTCGAATGAGCTTTGTTGTCTTCCTCAAATATTCTACATTTGTTCACTAATGCAGGGAAACTCCGTATCTCATGGTATCTGCAGGCCCTCTTGATATCCGATCTCAATCCGTTCTCAAACTTAAGACACTTAGAGTTCTCTGTCCCAGGCTGCTGGAAGGGCGGATAGAATAGGCATAATTCCTCGAATCTGGCCGCGTATTCTTCCACAGTCATGGAGCCCTGTTTTAACTCCATAAACTCCAGCTCTTTCCGACTCCTCACTGTGTCGGGAAAGTACTTCTCTAAGAAGCAGGCCTTGAAATCGTTCCACGTCAGTTGATTATCATCTTCGGGGAATCGGCTTCTGGCTATTTTCCACCAGTTCTCCGCTTCGTCTCGCAGCATGTACACTGCACATTCCACCTTCTGGGCTTCGGTACAGCGAAGACCCCCAAAAATCCTTTCTAATTCCTGAGTCCACTTAAACGCCGCCTCAGGGTTCCGTCCTCCTAAGAATTCACTCGGCTTCCTTTTTAAGAAGCGGTCCATTACTTGGTCTTCCTCAGCTCGAGGCTGGCCCTGCCTTTCAAACACGTCTGCAAAGCATTGGAATGCCGTAGCTATAGTCTCCATGCTTTGGCGATGTGCCATCCCTTATCCTGAAATCAACATTCAAGGATAAGTATTCCTAGTTACTTAATCCCAATCGGAATTTAGTCTAACATTTAGTAACTTAGCCCATTATGTGTTCTCGTATGTCACACAATTAGTCGGGCCAGGAGAAACAACTCCTCCCACCCACGAGTCAGTAACAGAGTACCAGTCAAGTTAAATTCACACCACAACAATCATGATCATACACACAACCACTTACACTTGGTAGGCTTACCTTGGCCTTGGACCTTTCGGTCCGCTCTGATACCAAAATGTAACACCTTATCTCTTGCAACTAATAATTCCAAAAATATAAGAAAATTTTTTCACAAAAACAGGCACGTATTATTCGATATAGAAGGAAGCAGGCAAGGGAAGAATGAAGAGCATTCATACGCATATAGCAACCTACAAAGAGGCTAAGACTGGGACCGGCTCATTGGGTTTATCGTAACACACCAACAATGGGCGGATTACACAACACCGTTTGCTCGCTCAGATGGGGTCTGACACCGTCTAGGCGGAGTAAGGTAATGCAGCAGCGGATAGAGGGAATTCCACAAGGACAACTTTCCTTCGCGCAACACTGGTCACTCAATAGGAGGAAATAGATAAGGGAAAGATGTTAATACATTCACACGCGTAGCACTCGGAAGAAGGGCGGAGTTCGAATCATCCTACTTGGCTAGGCGGGGTATGTGTGTCCTGGGCGGACTCCATGGCGAAGGTGGCCTGCTCAACCCTTGTCTCACACCGCCTAAACGACGTGTGGCAATGTAACATCAGACTTGAAACTCTTCAAGTAAACCTTACACTAGCGTCTATTCGTTTCTACGGGCTGACCCTTTCTCAGAGAACGCTGGACGTTCAGCTTCAGAAGACAGGGAAGAAGAAGAGAGATATACATATGCAGGAGTAGTTTGTGAAGAAAAGAGGAAGTGATTACACCGCCGTCCAGTTCGGCAAGGCACAACAACGCCTGGACGGACTACATCACAACATTCACTTACTCAGGCGATGTCCAACACCGCCCTGCGAGACAATAATGCGACAACGGAGAAGGTACATAGGCGGAGTCTCACGTTGATATCTGCTTGCTTCAGCATGGTTCCACACACTTGGGCGAACCGTCCTAGTTACTTGGGCGAGGTATGACACCGCCTAAGCGAGGTCAGCACAACGCCCCACAAACACAAGGGAATTTCTCAATCGGACATGGACAAGGGTTCACTCGATAAATCCTCACGCTCGCACTTCGCTCAGAAAACGGGAAGTTACAATGTACATATGTGGTAGTAGGTTGTGGGGGAAGGAAGGGCCGAACCTATTCCGCCAAACTCAACTATTTATGACGACGCCTGGGCGGACTCAACCACAACGCCCAAAACAGAGGTCAACACCGGGGTCTGGATTGCATTAGCATCACAACGGATAGGAAAGGATAATGGGCGGTATCTCACCCTGATAATTACTCGCTTCAGCGCGAGTCCTCACGCTTGGGCGAATTGCTCCCATACTTCGGGCGGGGTATGACTCCGCCCAAACGTATCCGACATAAGTCTTCCTAGAGACAACTCATAATTCACTTAGACTTGGCTATAACCTGCTAAATCATGCCGTCCCTGCGTATTCATTAAAGCACAAGCATGAAACAAGGTAGCACATAGCATGTCACACACGAAACCATACATCTATATATATATAATAAGAGCATACGTCAATATTTACAAACACAAAATCGGATTTCTCCTTGTCAATAAGGTTCTATTTATCCCAAAACACCAACATCCGACATGAACCAGTCAGGACTTAATCTAACATCATATTAATTAAGCCTTCCAAATGCATCAGCACTTCGCCCAACGTTCTAGCCCTGCTTCTGGTCCTCATCTCGAGAGACATTCACTGAAAAATGGCCACTGCAGGGGTGAGCATCTTAAATTTTAAATGATAGATACCGACTCAGGTTATCTGCCAATTGCACAACCATACATATACGTACAACACGATAAAAAATCAATTTCAACAACATTAACAGTAGTAGTAATATTAACAATGATAAGCACAGAAGGTTTCACTCGGCTCCGCATCGTGTGTATCGGTCAGACGTTGCAACGTAGGCATTACAGCCTTTTTATACATAGCTCTCAGCTATCAGATCAGCTCCCAGCTGCTTGGCCGTTTTACAGGTACCCAACCGTTTGTCCACAGGTGACACCAACGCTCTCAGCGCCAACGGCGGTGTTCACAGACAGCCTGAGTCCCACTCAAGGGCTACCCCGAGTCCCACTCAAGGATTTTACAGCGTCCCACGCTGGATGACCGAAGGTAGTTTCTCACACTACGTGCTCCCAGCACAACGCATCCCATGCGCCACACGCAGATTCAACGTACAACATTTATTTCTCGCATGTATTCTCGCATTCAAGCACACACACACACCATGCAATCAGTAGTACACATTATCCGGACTCAATATATAGCTTCCATGCAATCAGTTATCATTCCATATTCAGACTTCCACAACATTTCGTTCGATCAAGACATGCAATCGGTTTACAGCTTCATTCAACGCATGCATCATTCTAAAAATCACAAGTTCAGTCAGGCATTTCAAGTTATCACAACCTATCATGCAATCGATGTAAGACAGTGTCGAAAATCCATTTAAAGAAGGCATTTCCTACATGCAAACAATTTAATAGCAGTCATATCAACTTATGCATTTCCATAACCTGGGTAGCTTCAGTCAGACATTCATATCAACACAACTCAACATGCAAACTGAGATCCAGCAACACATACATCTGTGAGAAAGGTGCTAACATGCAACACTCGTCTTTCACTCATCATGCAACTGGATTGTACACATTCACATGCAACACAATACACAATCAGAGCACGGGTACAGCAAGCATTATCATTCGGAACCTGTTCATAACCCATGCACTTAAAATAGAAGATACTCCCCCTACCACTCGCAAAACTCCAAGGAACTTTTCTGCTTGAGGGGTGGTTCTGCTCTCTGCTGCTTCACTCGGCGATCGTCCTCTCAAGTGTGGGGAGTTCCACTCCACTGTAGCACCGTCACCTTGGTTCTATAAGCAGGGAATGGACTGAAGAGCGGAGAAGGCAAGAGAGAAAACAAGAGGAATGAAGAAGAGAGTTCGTGGAATTCTCTGTGTGAAGAGCATGGCCTCACCTGCATAAATACCCGTGTGGAGTGCAGTATGGTGGGATGGGGAAACGTGATAATCCTGCCCATGTCACCATGCTTCCACGTTAATCATCCTGTTACTCTTAGTTAATTAAATTAAGGGAGGTGTTGACTTGTTGACTTGTTATTTATCTCAGTTGCTTTAATTAAAATGGGGATGTTACACGGGCGGCCAAGGGTCGAACTCCCCCTTGGAGACCATAAATCCTCAAGTGTAGCTCTCGCATGACATAGTTGGCCTGTTCTTCATTTAAGCACTTTAAGAATGGTACGGTGAAACCCCTCTTGTACAGATGTCAATCTATTAAAGTGTAGTTGGCTGCTTAAACTTGTAAATTTTTGGCTTGTTGTCGCTCCTCTAGCAGAACTCCCTGTTTCAAGAAATCAACAATAGGGGTCATCCATGTATTTTCAATTTAGACTTCACTCACCTGGAGGATTTACTACGTTTCCTGGATGGTAGGTTCTTCTAGGACAATCTGGAAAATTGTCTTAAGATTCCCCGCTTTGACTGTGCTGGTGAGCTTGGATAAGGTGTTGGCCTGCTCGTTGGCCACTCGCGGAAGGTGCACAACCTGGAAATGTTTTAGGTTCTGGGTTATTTCTTTTACTTGAGTCAGGTACTTTGCGAGGGTTAGGTCCTTGGTTTGGTATGACCCTTCAATCTGTCAAGCTACTAGTTGAGAGTCAGTCTTCGCTTGAACGCATCGGGCGCCTAGGTCGGCAGCGGTCTGTAGTCCTACAATGAGTGCTTCACACTCTGCTTGGTTATTGCTGGCTTTGAATCGGAATTACAATGATTCCTCTATAATTAGTCCAGTCGGGGATTCTAGGACAATATCTGCTCCACTTCCTTTAGCATTTGAGGAGCCATCTACTGAGAGGGTCCATAGGCCATACTCTGTATCATATTCATCTTTGTCTTCTCCCAATTCTACTAGAAAGTCTGCCAGTATCTGGGCTTTTATAGGTCCTCGGGGTTTGTACTAGATACCATACTCAAATAATTTAACAGCCCAAGACACCATGCATCCTGCAATCTCATGCTTCCTGCAATCTCATGCTTCTAAAGAATTTTCCCCAACGGTTGATCTGTCCACATCACTATTTGATGACTGTGGAAGTAGAGGAAGAGTCGTCGGGCAGCTATAACCAGGCTGTATGCGAATATCTCCACCCGTTGGTACCGTGTTTCCGCCCCTTGTAACGTCTTGCTGGTGAAGTATACTGGTTTCTGGATTGGGACATCCTCTTGGACTAAGACTAAACTTACCGCTTCGGCTCCTGCCGAAAGATAGAGAATCAGGTCCGACCCTGCTTCTGGTCGTGTCAAGATTGGGGGGGACACCAAGTAATTTTTGAGATTCTAGAAAGCCTGCTCACTATCCGAGGTCCATTCAAATGCATTCATCTTTTTTAACACCTTGTAGGATAGCATGGACTTTTTGGAAAACTTCAAAAGGAACCGGGAGAGGGCCGCAATCCGCCAGGTCAGGCGCTAAACTTCCTTGATGTTTTGGGGGCTTCGCATACCTAAAATTGCTCGACACTACTCAGGGTTAGCCTCGATGCCTCTGTAAGTGAGCATATATCCCAGGAACTTTCCTCCCTGGACTCCGAAGGAGTATTTTTCAGGATTCAGTCACATATTATGCCTGCGTAACTCAGTGAATATCTCTTCCAAGTCCTGTACATGCAACTCGGTTTGCTTGGTCCTTACTACCATATCATCCACGTACACCTCCATGTTCCTTCCGATCTGCTTAGCAAATATTTTGTCGACAAACCTTTGGTAGGTTGCCCCCGTATTTTTCAGGCTGAACGAAATCACCCGGTAGTAATAGTTGGCACCCCCGGTGATGAAGGCCGTCTTCTCTTCGTCTCTTGGGTCCATTCGGATCTGGTTGTAACCTGAGTAACCATCCATGAAGCTTAGCATCCTATAACCTGAAGTACCATCTACCAAACTATCAATACTAGGTAAAGGATAGGTATCCTTAGGACATACCTTATTTAGATCAGTGAAGTCCACGCACATCCGCCATTTACCATTTGACTTCTTTACCATAACCACGTTTGATAACCAAGTTGGGTACTTGACCTCTCTGATGAATTTTACGGACAAGAGCTTCTTTGTTTCTTTCTTAACTGCGCTTTTACGATTGGAGCACATTGTCCTGGGTCTTTGGGACACCAGCTTAGCATCTTGCTTAAGGTTGAGTGAGTGACAGATTATATTAGGGTCGATGCCCTGCATATCGGCGGGGCTCTAGGAGAATAGATTAGTGTTTTCCTTCAGCAACTTGATAAAGGCTTCCTCTAAGCGTGGATCTAGGATTGCACTGATTCAGGTAAATTGGCCCGGAGAGGATCCAATTTGAACAAGTTTAAGTGATTCCACAGGCTGGGGTCTCTCATATTTCCAATCGTCAGGAGGATCAAATCCTGTCTCCATGACTTCTTCGATTATGAAAGCTGATTTGGGACGAAGGTTTTCATGATAGCACATCTGTGCTACTTCAGGGTCGGCTCTGACAACTCCGACCCTTCCGTCACCAAGGGGGAATTTCATGGTTAGGTGCATGGTCGAGACGACGGCACCTAAAGCGTTGAGTGAGGGTCGGCCCAACAAAGCATCGTAGGAGCTTGGGAAGTCTATGACCAGAAACTTGACCCATATGGCACGGCTGTCTTTTCCACTCCCGAAGCTGGTCCTCAAGTCAACACATCCTAAGACCTGCACAGAATCACCTGAGAAGCTAAATAGTGCACCATCATACCTTTGTAGTTGCTGGAGAGGTAGGCCCATCTTCTGGTACGCCTTCCAATGGAGTATATCTGCCGAACTACCCAGATCTATGAGGACCTGCTTGATCACAAAATCTTCAACTTCCATGGTCACCACCATAGGCTCGTCTCGGTTAGGTGCACCCCTGGGAAAATCTGACCTGTCGAATGTGATAGCAGTTGAGTCGGGGTAGTCCTACAACAAATTTACCTGGCCTGTCTGTCGTGCTCGGCATGCTCGAGTTCCTGGGAATCCACCAAAAATCATGTGAATGACTCGACGTGCGCTTCTTCTCTCTTCTACATGTCTGGGCAAGCGAGAGCGAGGGGCTCAGGATCGGTTCCGAGTCTGGAGTTCTACCTGGTCAGGACGACCCATGTCCCTTCTTTGAAAATCTTCTCAGGGGTTGTCTCCTCTCCGTGCGACAAATCTTGTGAGGTGTCCCTGGCGAATTAGATATTCTATCTGGTTTCGGAGGGATCGATAGTTTTCTGTAGCATGGCCAAAAGCTTTGTGGAATTCGCAAAACTTTGAAGTATTCGGCCCCTTGGGGCCATCTCCTGGGGGTGGCAGAGCTAGGAGTCCCGTGTTGTAAACTTCGTACAAGATTTGATCATGGCGGTCTCTCAACGGTGTGAAATCCATGTAATGGGGGCAGTGTGAGCCTTGACATCCCTGTTTCTTCTGGGGCTTTTTCTTTTTTGTTCGGGACGAAGATTCCATCATTCTGGGTGGTTAGCCTGATTGATTACCTTGGTTCGGTCGGCCTCCCACTCATCGACAGTAATGTATCTTCCAGCTCTTGTGCAGAAATCATCCATATCTGACGGTGGTTTTTTCGCGAGGGAGTCGGGGAATTTGCCCGGGCGTAAGCCCGTTTGAATGGCATACAGAGCCACCTCCGGGCTGAGGTCTCAGATTTGGATGGCCTATTCGAAGAAACGTGCCATATATTGCTTTAATGATTCTCCCAGAAGCTGGCGCAGGTTAACCATGTTATGTGACGTCTATTGCACGGCCCTGCTGGTGGAGAATTGGCTGAGAAATTTCTTGCTCAAGTCGGAAAAACTAGAGACACTTTTCAGAGGATGATGGGAGAACCAGCGCAACGCTGACTTGGTTAGAGTCGTGCGGAAGGCTCCGCAAAAGAGTGAATCAGATGCGCCTGTTACTAAATGTTGTTGGTATAGATAGTGAGGTGATCCTCGGGATCGCTGCTTCTATCGTACTTTTCGATCACCGGGGGTTTGTAATCATGGGGGTGGGTGCCTCCATAATCAGGTCGGTCCAGGGGTACGCAGCAAAAGGTAATTCAGGATTATATCTGGCAGTCTCTATCTGGTATGATGGTTGGTCGGCGGTTTTCTGACGGGTGGATCGTCCAACATTGTGACTAGAGGCTTCGTGCTCTCCTCTCTTTTGTCGTCTGAGTTCTGCATTCTCTTGCTGCAGGTTGGTAACCGTCCTCTGTAGATTCTCGACGATGTTGGTGAGGTGTTGTATCCGATCATCATGATCGGATGAGGCTTGATGTCCGTTGTCTTCCTCTCACCGTGTATTACGAGTGTTCCAAATGGTTGGGGCTAGCTCTTCTGTAGAAGTAGGGTTAGGGTTTTGGTGGCGTAGGATCTGTTTTACCGGACCCCATGGTGGGTGCCAAAATATTCACACAAAGAGCTGAAAAACACAAAACCCTAGGAAAATACTCATAGGAATCAGGTACATTAAATCTCTATAGTGTGTCACTTAGGTCATAACGTGAATGACATGTGTTTTTATATAAGAGTTATCTAATGGGCTTCGTCCCATTAGATTTAATATGTGAACTAATTTATTCTTTGATATGGGGGAGAGATATGAGGGATTAGTGGGGACCACCCCTCATATTAAGGGTGAACAATATATATATATATATATATATATATATATATATATATATATATATATATATATATATATATATATATTAATGAAGACTAGTATGAAAGATGATAACAATTTACGATACTAGCTATTGGAAGATACTATATTTCAAGTTGTTTGCAAACGGTACATTAACCATTAAACACGTACACACTTAAAGATAATCCTTGTAAGTACTATTTAAGGAACAAGATTTGCATAACACATTAGACCCAAGACCACACACCCTTTTATTACTTTCACCCAAAATTTTTCTATCAACTTCCTTACTTCTCCTACAAATTCGTTGAACGGGCTTAGAACCAAACCAAGTGCAGTCTTTATATTGACCTTGTTTTCATTAATCTGGAAAACAAATAAACTATTTAAATATTACAAATAAAACAATTTTATGGATGTTGAATAGAACGCAACATAGTTGTGAAATAAATTTTTACCGGTGGCCATACAGTGGGTGTACATCCGTAGTCCATGGCCATGCACTCTACAATCCAAATGGCAAAGTTTTTACTAACAAATTTCATATTGTGCGAATAAATTTATCAAACAAGTCATAAAATATTTTGGAAATTAATTCACCAAAGATGTTACTTCATTAGTGTTCTAAAGTTACTAGTTGTTTAGATTTGATAACCCTTTAATGGGAGCCTTTTCCCACGACTCAATGGTGGGGCTGTGAAAGTGGAATGTTGTCCCACCAAATATCTGACCGAACATACTATATTAATATAGATTAAAACAATTTGGGGTTATTATTATTATTATTATGTAGACATCTAACTGAAATTGATTTGCTTGCATAGGTATGAGGTTTTAACAACAACACTTACAATGACACGTATTTGGTCTACCATAGTTTCATCAAACGTTATACTTTTGTAAGAAGTCAAATAACATATTGTTCTTTTTACACAACCAAAAGAAACCAATTCCCTGCATGCACCATTGGTAGGTAGATCTGTTCGTTGGAATCATGTTGCCATCAATAATAATTTAAACTTTATGTGAAAACAACTCCATTACTATATACTAGTAAATATTGTTAACTATTATAAATATTTTAATTTATGGTGGATGTCCACCTTGGGCTATAAAAAGGGCTCATGCCCTTCATGTATTTGCAAGAGAGTAAAAGCATAAACTTTGCTACTTCTTCTATGATATTCCTCTCCTCTTTGATTTTCTTTCATTAAAATCTTAGAGTTATTTTATAACATGTTATCAGCACCAGGTTCTGACCAATTGAGATCTAATCAAGACTACGAGAGGTAATTTGTGATTATTACACTGGTGGAAAAAAGGGTTTTAAGCACGGTTCTGGAGGGGTTTTAAGCACGGTTCCAGAACCGTCCTTGTTCCCACCGTGCTTGTAAATAAGGGCTTTTAAGGACGGTTCGCGACCGTGCTCGTAAGTGGCTTTTAAGCACGGTTGATATTAACCGTGCTCGTAGGTGGGCACTTTTAAGCACGGTTACTCCAGAACCGTGCTCGTATGTGGCACTTTTAAGCACGGTTCCTCTTGAACCGTGCTTGTTTCTGCTGGAAATTCAAAGCAAGCTGATAGCAACTATGGCGGTTTACTTCTTCTATTGCAATTTCCATTGCCACCTTATGCTCCTTTCCAACTCGCCAACCAAAGTCTATGACGCCTCCAATCTTCACAAAAATCTTGGATTTCATCAGACAATCTTCTATTTCGTAGTCCTTGCCATAATCCTGTGGAATTTTGTGGAATTTTTAAGGAATCGTAACTTACTGTATTTCAAAGATCTGACTTCTGCATAATCCTGACAAGGTCTCCACTCTCCACCCTTCTTTTTCATCATTTCTTTCTTTGGCTGGAAGTTTGGATAAACCAATACAACATTATTATTCTATTATGCATGTCACACGATGTGTTAAGAAATCATAAGAAATGAAAATAAACTATATATTTAAAAATACCTCTTGAACGCCCAACTTCAATGGAGACGAAGAAGGAGGTGGAGTGTTGGACGAAGGTGATATTGGGAACGTTTAGAGGAAAGGTGAAATGGAGGGAGAGAGGGAGGAGGAAGACAACACGGTTATGGAGGGAGGAGGATGAAGAAGAGGGAGAATGGAAGGAGGGGAATGTTTAGATGAAAGGTGAAATGGAGGGAGGGAGGGAGGAGGAAGACGAAGAAGGAGATGGAAGGAGGGGAATGCTTAGATGAAAGGTGAAATGGAGGGAGAGAGGGAGGAGAAAGAGAACACGGTGAAATGGAGGTAAGGTAATGGAGGGAGGAGGAAGAAGAGGAGGGAAATGAAAATTCGAAAAACGACCCTATAAGCACGGTTCCCCTCAGAACCGTGCTAATATCCCCATTATTTAATTACTTTTCAGGACGGGCCCCTTCCAACCGTCTTCGTAGCCATCCCTTTTTAGCACGGTTCCCCCACAACCGTCCTCGTATCCTTACCTTTAAGCACGGTTCTTAGAAACCGTCCTCGTATCCTTACCTTTAAGCACGGTTCTTCCCAACCGTCCTTATAACTCTTTCAGAAAAAAAATTTAAAAATTTTTTCCAGTATTTAAGCACGGTTCGTTGTCAACCGTGTTCGTAGGTCTAGTTTTAAGCACGGTTGCAACTCAACCGTCCTCGTATGTGACTTCAAAAATTTCAAAAATGCCACCGCCTCTTTTTTAGCACGTTTTTGATATAACCGTGCTTAAAACCTGTCCTCGTATCCATTTTCTGCACTAGTGTTATTACTATTATTATTATTATTAATTTTAATTTATATATCTTATATTGTTTTTATATATATATATATATCTATCATAAAAGTTCCCGAAGAACTTACATTCTAAACATCCCAGAAGGATGTATAAGATTATATCTATATCATATAAAAATAATATATAGGTTCCTGAAGAACTTATTCATAAACATCCCAGTAGGATGTATAAAATTAATAGTCAAATAATTCAGAGTTCTTGAAGAATTCTTAAAAATATTTATTAATAAATAAATAAATAAGTTTATACGGCACTAATTTTGTACCTGTGCTAATTATTGGATTGCTATGGATTGCTAATGGTTATTTTATACTTCACCTAATTTACGCACTTTACTTTGTTGTATAATATGTTCATGTTAATTATTGGCCTCACTTCACTAATTTTGCACTATTATGCCTGTTGGCACTAATTGCTTCTGATTGCACTAATACTTAAATATATTAAATATATTAAATTTTGATTGCTCTTGTTTACTACTAATACTGCACTGCACATTATATATATTAAATTTTGTTTGCCTTTTGGAATTAGTGACTAATCTACTTATTTTAATAACACCTTCACATGCTTCATAATTGGTACCTACTTCATATTTTAATTACGCTATTGCACTAAGTGTTTCACGTGTACATCCTATCAATTTGAATATTATAACATGTGAAGCCTGACTGCTTTTTGAAATTAATTGCACTAATTTTTTTATTTTAATTGAACTACCTGTACCTTTCATAATTGGACATATTGAGTAACATAGAACCTGCACTAATTTTTATTCACGTGAATATACACTAATTGAGTAACTAATACCTTTCATAATTGGATTCTAATTCTGCTTCACGTTGGCACTGCCTATAGTAATTTTGCTTTGCTCCTTTATTTATATAAATAATAATATAATATATTTTATATAAATAAAGGAGTTGATATAGTTAATATATTTATATAATTGTTATATATCATGTTATAAATTATTATTACCATCATTATAATTATAGTTAATATATTTATTTTGTTGAAGTATTATTTAACTTATTATTTGTAATTTTTGTACAGAAATAGCTATGTCGAATATTATCAACCTTGAGCTTGCGGCTCTTGACATCAGTGGAAAAAATTATCTATCATGGACATTAGATGCTGAGATCCATTTAGATGCAAAAGGTCTTGGTGACATGATTAAAAATGGAAATAATGCATCTAGTCAAAATAAAGCTAAAGCCATGATTTTTTTACGCCATCATATCCATGAGGGGTTAAAAATGAATATTTAACAGTTAAAGACCCCTTTGTTTTGTGGAATAATTTAAAAGAGAGATACGACCATCAAAAGGATATAATTCTTCCAAAAGCCCGTTATGAATGGATGCATTTGCGCTTTCAAGATTTTAAAACTGTAAATGAATATAATTCTGCGCTATTTAGAATTACTTCAAAATTGGAGTTATGTGGAGAAAAGATCACTGAAAGTGATATGTTAGAGAAAACATTCTCCACTTTTCATGCATCCAGTATGCTCCTGCAGCAACAATATCGCCAAAAGGGCTTTACAAAATATTCTAAATTAATTACTTGTCTCCTTGTGGCTGAGGAAAATAATGAATTGCTTATGCAAAATCATGAATCTCATCCAACTGGAACTGCTCCATTCCCAGAAGTGAATGTAGCAACACACGATCATCATACTCATGGTCGTGGTCGTGGCCATAGTCGCGGTCGTGGACGAGGTAATGCTCGGGGACATGGTATTGGTCGTAGTCGTGGATATGGTTATGGCCGTGGTCATGGTCGAAATGATAAGAGATCATCATTCATATGGAAAAATAAAGAACATATGAAAAAAGGGACAGATGCTCAAAATAGCGAACAAACTAAAAATATCTACTATCGTTGTGGTAGCAAGGGACACTAGTCTCGAGTTTGTCGCACACCAAAGCATCTCGTAGATCTATACCAAAAATCCCTTAAAAATAAAGGAAAAATAATAGAGACAAATTTTACTGGTATAGATGATGATTTCTCTGATTTTAGTGTTGATGATTTTCTTACTCTTCCTGAAGAAGAAATTGACCACTCGGTTGGAGAAGGGAGTGCCCCTAAATAAATTGTTTTATGTTCCATGTAATGTATTTTGTTATAAATTTAGTCATTATCAATAAAATTTTATGTTAAATATTTATTATTGTTAATTATATTTTCACTTATTTTTATTTATTATTTGAAGAATGAATGCTCATGTGAATGATGAAGATATATGTCTCGCAGACAGTGTAACAACTCATACTATTCTCAAGAATGATAAATATTTTTATCATATAGTAAAAAAGGAAGCAAATGTTAATACTATATCTGGTAGTATAAATATAATTGAAGGCTCCGGCAGAGCCAGTATTTTGTTACCTGGAGGAACAAAATTGCACATTGAAAGTGCATTATATTCTACGAAGTCTCAAAGAAATTTGTTGAGTTTTAAGGATATCCACAGAAATGGATACCATATTGAGACCACAAATGAAGAAAATGATGAATATCTTTACATAACAAAGTTAATCTCTGATAAGAAATGTATATTGGAAAAATTGCCTTCATTTTCCTCCAGTTTGTACTATACATATATTAGTACAATTGAAACAAATGCCATAGTAAACCAGAAGTTTACAAATAAGAATAACTTTGTTATCTGGCATGAACGATTAGGCCATCCGGGATCAATTATGATGCAAAAAATAGTTAAGAATTCAAATGGTCATTGTTTGTCCAGCAGACAAATTCTGTAAACTAAAAATTTCTCATGTGCTGTTTGTTCTCAAGGAAAATTGATCATTCGACCATCACCAATGAAAATTAGAAGTGAATCACTCACTTTTTTAGAGCGTATACAAGGTGATATTTGTGGACCAATACACCCTTCATGTGGACCATTTAGATATTTTATGGTTTTAATTGATGCATCAACTAGATGGTCACATGTTTGCTTATTGTCAACTCGCAACCAGGCGTTTGTGAGATTACTAGCTCAATTAATTTATTTAAGAACTCATTTTCCTGATTATCCAATTAAGAAAATACGCCTTGATAACGCTGGTGAATTCACATCTCAATCATTTAATGATTATTGTATGTCCATTGGAATTGATGTTGAACATCCTGTAGCACATGTTCATACACAAAATGGACTTGCTGAATCATTAATTAAACATTTGAAATTGATAGCAAGACCATTGTTAATGAGATCAAAACTCCCAATTTCAACTTGGGGACATGCAATCTTGCATGCAGCAGCACTTATTCGCATCAGGCCTACGAGTTATCATGAATATTCCCCTTTACAATTAGTTCATGGTAAAGAACCAAATATTTCCCATCTAAGAATTTTTAGAAGTGTGGTATATGTTCCTATTTCTCTTCCACAACGTACTAAGATGGGACCTCAAAGAAGGTTGGGAATATATGTTGGATATGAAAGTCCATCCATAATAAAATATCTTGAACCCTTAATGGGTGATTTGTTTATAGCTCGTTTTGCTGATTGTCATTTTGATGAATCTATTTTCCCATCATTAGGGGGGAGAAAATAAACAGTTGGATAAAATGATTAGTTGGAATGAGATATCTTTATCTTATCTTGATCCTCGAACAAAGCAATGTGAACTAGAAGTTCAGAAAATAATTAGTTTGCAAAGTTTAGCCAACCAATTACTGAATGCATTTGCTGATCCTAAAAGAGTGACTAAGTCACATATACCAGCTGTTAATACTCCAATGAAGATTGTTATCCCTGAAGGACAATCTAAAATTGCAAATGAGTCTAAAGCCAAAGTAAAACGTGGCAGACCTGTTGGTTCTAAAGATAAAAATCCTCAAAAAAGAAAAGTAAATAAAGAGAATGGTCAAATCGAGGATATAAAGACTCCAGTAGAGTCTTCTGACATAATCAAGGTTTCAAATCCAGAAGAAACCAAGATACCAAAAATTGATAAAAGGAAAGAGATCTCTATAAATTATGTCACGGATGAAATACAATGGAATCAACATGAAGTCGATGTTGATGAAATTTTTTCATTTAAAGTAGCTCTTGATATTATAAATGATGATAAGGATCATGAGCCAAAATCTATTAAGGAATGTGCATAAAGAAATGATTGGCCAAAATGGAAAGATGCAATGCAAGAAGAGTTAAACTCACTTACAAAACGGAAAGTTTTTGGACCTGTAGTCCAAACACCCAAAGGTTTAAAACCAGTTGGGTACAAATGGGTCTTTACGAGAAAAAGAAATGAAAATGGTGAAATTGTGCGATATAAAGCAAGACTTGTTGCACAAGGATTCTCATAAAGACCTGGTATTGATTTCGAAGAAACATATTCACCAATGATGGATGCCACTACTTTTCGATACTTAATAAGTTTGGCAATCTGTGAAAGGCTTGACTTACGCCTTATGGATGTTGTTGTAGCAAATTTATATGGCTCACTTGAAAATGACATCTATATGAAACTCTCTGAAGGATTTAATTTGCCTAAAGCATACAAGACAAATCCTCGAGAAAATTATTCAATTAAATTGAATAAATCTTTTTACGGACTGAAACAATCTGGACGTATGTGGTATAATTGCCTTAGTGAATATCTGTTGAAAGATGTGTTTTTATGAAAAGATTAGGAAAAGAATTTGTTATAATTGCAATTTATGTAGATGATTTAAACATCATTGGAACTCCTGAAGAGCTCTCAAAGGCTGTAAATTGCTTAAAAAAGGAATTCAAGATGAAAGACTTGGGAAAAACAAAGTTTTGTCTCGGATTACAATTAGAATATTTAAAGGAAGGAATTTTAATGCACCAAAAGACTTATACAGAAAAGGTGCTAAAGCGGTTCTATATGGACAAATCACACCCATTGAGCAGTCCAATGGTTGTAAGGTCACTTGAAGTGAGCCAAGATCCGTTTAGAGCTCAAGAGAAAAATGAAGAACTACTAGGTCCTGAAGTACCATATCTTAGTGCAATTGGTGCACTAATGTATCTTACTAGTCATATAAGACCTGATACATCATTTGCTGTCAATTTGTTAGCAAGACATAGTTCTTTACCCACGAAAAGACATTGGAATGAGATTAAACATATATTCCGCTACCTTAGAGGTACAATGGACATGTGTTTATTTTTCCCATATGTACCTAAGGCAAACCTAATTGGTTATGCAGATGCGGGATATTTGTCTGATCCTCATAATGGTCGATCACAAACAGGTTATTTGTTCATATGTGGTGGTACAACAATTTCATGGAGATCCATAAAACAAACGATCACAACAACATCATCTAATCATGCTGAAATCTTAGCATTACATGAAGCAAGTCAAGAATGTGTTTGGTTGAGGTCTATGATTCAATATATTCAAGAAAATTATGGCTTGCATGCTGGAAAACTACCACCAACTATCTTATGTGAAGATAATGCAGCTTGTATTTCTCAGTTAAAGGAGGGCTATATTAAAGGAGATAGGACAAAGCATATTTCACCAAAATTTTTCTTTACTCATGATCTTATAAAGAATGGTGAAATAAATATCCAACAAGTCCGATCATGTGAGAATCTAGCAGATATCTTTACAAAATCATTACCAACCAAAGTCTTCGAGCAACTAGTACAGAAGATTGGTCTTCGACGCTTACATAAGTGTTCTGATGAGGGGGAGAATTAAATATTTGTAATTTAATTATTTTTCATGAATATACTTTGTAAAGAATGTTGTACTCTTTTTCCTTCACTAGGTTTTTATCCCACTGGGTTTTTCCTAGTAAGGTTTTAACGAGGCACATTCTAAAATGTGGACATCCAAGGGGGAGTATTATAAATATTTTATAATTTATGGTGGATGTCCACCTTGGGCTATAAAAAGGGCTCATGCCCTTCATGTATTTGCAAGAGAGTGAAAGCATAAACTTTGCTACTTCTTCTATGATATTCCTCTCCTCTTTGATTTTCTTTCATTAAAATCTTAGAGTTATTTTATAACATTAACAACTTTATTGATTGAGGCATAATACACTACTATTATAGCTAATTTGATGGGGTGCTCATCCAATGTTTATCTCTAGAAAAAATTCGGTCATATGTCAAGCCTTTTTTATGTCCACCTACTAACAATTGGGAGTACTTATTTTACAATAAATTATCAATTCACTCTCAATCAACTACAAAAATATACACCAGTTTACCTCAAATGATGGTGGAAACATCCATGTTTGAATATTCCTTGCATGTTTCAATAACCATGTGTTCCTTTGCGCCACCAAATGAATTATTTGATCATGGACAAATAATCATTCTATTAAACATGACACATAGGTTTGTATTTAGTGATAATGAAATTAAATTTAAATCAGTCTACAATATTTAGTACATCAGGGTGTGTGTCCTTTCCCGGACATAGCCACATTAAGTGTTCCCTTATGATTTTGGTTTAATCAAAACATCCCTACAAACAAATTGAACGCTTCAGTTTAAGGGAATTAATATCAGCTTAAATTGAATGGGAGGGTCAAACATTTATCTGAGACATTACCTAGGATTTCCCCCAAATCTATATATAAATGTAGCGCCCTCCATTTGATCTTTCCATATGTCCATGGCAATGACAAGAACTTAACTAGAACAAGTTATAGGTAAAATAATTATAATTTGTGTAGCATTTACTAATTTGATGTCAATAGGTTTCCTAACCAACTTATCTGGGATGTTGCAAATTTTACGTTATGTGATATTGATGATTCTTTTGCTATATTGTTGACATTTTGCTTCATACTCACCCCAACCTGTGTTCCTTTCCTATTAGGGGGCATCTTGAATGATTTTCCATTTGACCACTTACCTTCTGATTGTAGTTCTCCATTAATGCATACCTGATATTTGGTTAGGAAAATATATGTGGCATCAACTTATCAAACCTAAATTCATTTATTATTTTGAGCCTCTTCCTTATTATAACACCCATGGGGATAACTTCTAAACTCTAATTATTCAAGTTGTCTATTGTGTCAAGGTTACTTACGCCACTTTCATGTTTCTTTGATCATGGTGGACATAGTCAACATTTGTCGAGTCCATAACAGGTCGAGCAAATGTCACCTTTTTTAGTCTAAGGGTTTCAAGCAAGTTTCCGGCTTTATGTTCATCTTCAGCCTTATATGGTATTTTAGGCTTTCCTTGATCTATTGTAGAGATTTGATCAATGAATGAAGTTGGTATTTTTTGATTTACATTAATTGATATTTTCTCTTGTTCATGAGTGTGACTTGCGAGATACTTAATGTTCGTGTTTCTTTTGTATGCATGTGTCTCTAGTTTCACTTGCCCCAGCCATATTTCATTAACCTTTATCATCATAAGAATGGACTGAGGATGATAAATCATCTGTAAGTAACGCATTCTCAAGGTTGCTGGTAGCTGATGATGTTGTTGTTATGTCTTCTGTTCATACACAGAGGATAATAAGGATTACTCAAAAACCCCTAGAGAATTCCCCTAGGGATTAGGTTTATTATTTCTCTATAATGTGTCACTTAGCCTACATCATGCATATGTAAGTTATATTTATACCTAGGTTATAGAATGGGCTTGGCCCATCAAGTCATGACCTGGGCAGTTAATTCCTTGCTAGTCATGGGGTGAATCGGGGGAAGCCGTGGGGTCCACCTCCTATCTCGTGGGGGGAATAGGAGCCCCCTAGCCACGAGTCTTTGTTATGAAATCGAGCGAGGTGGCTAAATGCGAACTGGGAAAATAAGGTTCCGGGTGAGGACTCCCGATGAGGAAGATTCAGAGCAAAAGATGATTCGACTCTGAGTAGAGACTCCGGGTAAGGAAGATTCAGAGTAAAAGATGATTTGACTCCGAAAGAAGACTCCGGGTAAGGAAGGTTCCAATATGTCTTTCTGACACTTGGCGAAAAACTGCTAACCACCATTTCTTTTTACGAGGAGTTAGGGTCATGTGCCTATCATGATTGCGCCGTTCCTGCATCTCTATGCCATTTAAGAGCGTATCGCTTCACCCAAGGGTGTCTGAAAATGTCATACCCATTAATTTGAGGGCCATCAAGTCCCATCCATTGGATTAAGAGTCACATGGCTTTGTGCAGAAGGATAGGGTTTTGGAGCAACTTGTCCGTTGTTCTCATACCCTCTCACCTTCTCATCGTTGGATCTGGGGGGCTGAAAAGACACATTTCCTTCTATAAATTGGTTTTCCTTCTTCATTTCACCTTTTTAGACTTTTTTCCCTCTGCTCACACCCTCTCGTCTTCTGCTGCTGAATCTCGTCGCTCCCCAAGCTCTTTCTTCTCTTTACTTTTCCAGCACTTCTTGCTTTTACCCATCAGGTTAGTGTCTTCTTCCTTCTAACTTCTTTTAGAATTATACTAAGGACTGTAATGGCGTCGTCTGAGGGGAGTTCCTATGGTTGGGTAAAGGATGCAATGTTGATCATCCCATCTTCTCTTCAGAGTGAGGAGTTTATGGCCCAGTTATGGGAGGGGGAACGTTCAACCATTTTGACTTGGCCCGCAATGTAGAATGTGTCTGTTGCACCATCTCCAATAGGGTTTATCATGCACGCATGGACCCAAGTGAGTTGGACTTCACATTTGTATATGAAACCTTCTTTTCTAGATTGTATTTGTCTTTTCCCTTTACCAACTTTGAGATTGGAGTATTGGCCGCCTTGAACATTGCCCCCACCAGTTGCACCCGAACGGGTGGGCATTTATGAAGGCCTTCAAGGTGTTGTGTGAGCACTTTGGCCGAGCCCCTTCCGTTCCTTTGTTTTTCTATTTCTATAATGCTAAGTTTCCGAAGGTGGGAATGTCTGTGGGCTGGGTTTCTCTGAGTGGTGTTGCCTATCATAACTTGATTAGGGCCTTTGACCAGTCTTATAAGAATTTTAAAATAGGTTTTTTCAAAATCCAAGTTGGTTTGGATCCTCCTGGGGAAGACTTCCTGCACTATCCCGATGCTCATCCCTAGTTCCCTCTTTACTGGACTCGTAATCCTGTCCAGTTCCTTGTATCTTTGAACGATCTGTCCTTAACTGGGAGGGCAGATGCTAAGTTCTTCCTTGAGGGAAAAGGCATATACAATAGTTCTCAAGGTAGCCCTGCCCTTATCCGAGCGCCCTTGACGCCTGGATTGGTGAGTGTAGTTTTGATTGTACTACCTTTCACATCTGTTTTTTGACTCTGGTTTTTTATTGATTTTTTCTGTTTGTACAACTGATATGGCTCCCCATAACTTATCACTCAAGGACCTCACTACAAGAAAATTTAGATTTAGGGAAGAAGAAAAATGTCACTAAATGGTAGCTAATGCCTCACAAAATCTAATAGTGAGACAATAGTGAGAAAATAACTACGAATCATTTTATAGCGAAAAAACAAGTCGCTAATGAGCTACGAATGCAATTTCCTCACTAATGTGTCTCTACTTATGAAATAGTGAGGAAATGTTAGTCTCTAGTTTGTTGCTAAGTTACAGGAACATTTTCATAGCAACTTTCCTATGGGATACTATTATCGGTATTGTGTCAAAAAATTGTAGCTAAACTTCCTTGGTGAACTGCATCAAATCCCTCGTAAATTTGTTAGTTTATTGCTTTGCCAATTTCCTCGCTTTACTATAGCAAATCATCATAAGAAAATCAAATATTTCCTCTCTAATAGGCTCACAAACTTGACACAACGCTCGCTAATTTGTCACTAGTTATAAAATAGTGAGGAAACATGTGTCTCTAGTTTGTCGCTATCTTAAAGCTATATTTTTTAGCAACTTTGGTGAGGGATACTATTATCGGTGTTTTGTCGGTAAAGTATAGCTAAAATTGCTCACTAAAATGCAACAAATCCCTTGAAAGTTTGCTAGTTTATTGTGTTGACAATTTCCTTGCTATATTGTAGCAATGTATCATCGTAAAAACCCAAATAGTTCCTCGCTCATAGTCCACAATTTCCTTGCTAATTTAATTATTTTTGGTAAAATAATTTTTTTAAATTATTTATAATTTATTTTATATCTCTATATATTTTTAATAACAACCCATTAAAGAAAATATAAATAGGAACAAAAAAGTAAATGAAAAATATGTAGTAAAATCCTATTTCTATAGAAATTCTTGTAAACTAAAGAGTTATATGTCAAGTTAAACAAAGATAGGTAATTCTAAAATCCATGTTCAAATGTCAAGTCAAACATCAAAATTCTAATACAAAACCATGAAAAATATCTTAATTGATAATTCAGTCTAAGTTGATAATTCTTATGTTGCAATGTAGCAGTCTAGGCACTTCTCTTTCCAAATACAAATGGTTTTTCAAGGCAACATGCTTGACTAATTAAGTTTGCACACCCGAATGCAACCTTCTAATTTGGAACTTCTATCAGCTGTCCTAGAGTCGTCAAGCTCAGTATCTTTGTTCCCTACACTAGAATCCCTTAAATCCTTAATAACAAGGGATGAAGAAAGTGTATTATGACTACCTTCCATGGTTTCAATTGACTTCTTTTTTATTGTTATCAGTTATCATCTCTTGAATAAGAGTAATAGAAGGAGACTGACCACGCACTCTTCTTTGCATCTTCTTGTAGATACAAAAATACTATTCATAAATTGCAAATGAAAATAACCAAGCTAATTCAGATCTAGACATGAGCTAACAAAAAATGAAACAAAAATAATATACTATGTTTTAATGGAAGACTAGTGGTAAAAAAAATAAATTTCAAGCAAGTAAATTGCTTTCTTTTCCTTATATCATTTTAGTGGTTGCATTCTCTTTATCTTAGATTTAGCCTCTTTTTGATTTTCCCCATAAAATGTAACACCCTCGGTTAACTAGGATAATCCCTTCCACTAGATTATCCTAGTCAACTGAGAGGTTACGAGTTTTAGAAAAATGTGGAAGTTTTTTTTTTGTACAAGGAAACTTGGTGGAACAGATACTCCTTATATACAACATATCCTATATAATACATGGTCGTAACAGTAACTGTACATACTGTAAGTGAAGGAGCACGCAGGCACTCATAAATGAAATTAAAATAATCTATCCTAATCTTCCCGTCCTCGACCCAATAAGGACTCGCGTGATCTTCGATGCGCAGTCTGTACGATCCTCTGCGGTGTCTTGTCCAACCTGGAAGTTTGGAAAAAAAGCTGTAAAGGTGAGTCTTCACCCCCACAATAATCGGGAAGGTGTCTCATCAACACCTGCCCATATACAACACAAACAATTTAAGATCGAGTCCCACCCCTCTCTTTGGGATTCCTAAAATACACTCTAAGTTATCTCCCCACTCTTCATCTTAGCTGAATATTCCCATCTTCCCAGTCATCTCTCAGGGTTACTAATATCTATAAGATCATATTTAAACAACAAGCAATCATAATTTCAACACAGTAATGCAATGCATGAATTCATTTCGTTATTCAAATCTTTTATTAGTCATCATGATGCATGTGGGCCCATCTCCTTCTCAACAATCTCATATACAATATCCATATGCATAACATCACCACCCTTATCTCCCCTCCACAACTAGAGTGATCGGAGCTCTCCTCGTTCTGGTTTTCATAAATGGGTAAGGACTCTTAGTCCTAACATCAAAATGGCCAATCACACATATCACACATCACTACAGAACGTGCACTCCACGGTCATAGAAAATCCCGCCTCTTGTCGAAGTACACCAGAGTTTGCTACGGGCTGTCCGACGACGGGCGCGAATCCGATGCCACTTGGAATTCCCACCTCTGGTGATACTCCCTAGACTGCCCTCAGGTATCGAGGCGCGACAGATTCTTCAATGTACCCATCACTGTATGCTCTAGGGGATCATTCCAACATCCCTCCTCAACTCCAATTCATGATGCACAATTCAATAATTCATTTTTATTCAATGGTCCTCGGTAGGGTCCCCCAAATGACTCCCCTCCATTCCTAATGTCAAGTCCTTTTCTTTACTCAGTGTAACCAAGTCTTCTCATTTTCTTTATTATAGTAATGTGCTCGACACTTAGGAATGAAGTGAGGTTTTACACTTTCTCAACAATTTTGGGTACATCGGCGCTTCAACGCCCACATTTCATATCGGATCCGAGTCTCATATACTTTCATATTTAACTATTTCGGGACCTCTACCGATACCATTTTCCAAATCCTTTATTTACAAATTCCTCATCTAGTTATCCATGCATCACTCAATGTTCACAACTATACCACATCAACAAGTGTACAATAGCATCATACCAGTGCCATTCATCACGTCACATTGCATATACACATTGTCACAAACATCACATATTTCATCACATATGCACCTTGCACAACTAGCACACACATACATCCATTGTTCTTAAGAAACCATTACACAATCACTTAGTACACCACATATCAAACGCGTACGTATTCATGGGGTCTCATTGTCTTGGTTCACTTAGTAGTACCGGATCAAATTCTTATCAACTCGGTAAGCTTTCAAGTGTAATTAAGAACCATTTATAATTCTCTATGATCTTATTAAGTAAAACTAGTCCATTAGATTTTTATTGTTTGATATTCCTTGCTAAATTCTTAGTTAGTTTTTGATTATCTTCCGTAACTATTATTTTATCTTCATTTTTAAATAAATCTTAACTTCCATACTTCACTCCTTTTAATTCATCATATATCTTGTATTTACCTTATCTTAATTCCCTGCACATAATCATAATATTTTCTTTAACTTAGTTTTTCACTAGATTAAATAACTCTTCCTTAATAACTTAATTGGTCAACCCACTTTTTCTAACTATATTCAATTCTTTTTCTCTTGGGGTGATTTACTTTACCTACATGAACGTTGGACTCCTCTAATTCAGGGTATCCTAGTCATTTAAGGAAGTTAATATTTATCCTAAATACTTTCTCTTTTACCATACTCCAAAATTTTGTGTAGCTAACTTTCATGCCTTCGTCGTTAACCATTTTAATCTAGACTAACTTTCCCTTTGGTTTCTTTCTTTAATCATAATGGTTAAATTATTCGCTTATTAATTCATTGCCCCAAGAAGTAAAAGAATGTTGGTCCCTACTCTTTTCTATTTAGAGAAAGAACTTATCAATCTATTTGAACTTTTCCTTAGGGTCTTGGCTAATATGTTAAGTTGTAACTTGATTACCTTTACTTCTAAGTCTCATGGATATTCTAAAATAATTACTTCCAGATTCATTCTTATTAATCCGGTTCTCTTTAAAGGCTTCTATCCCTTTATCTTAATCTCTAAAGTTATCACGTACTTCTCCTAAATGAATGGTCACTAAAGTGGTGGCTAAAGTTAATTACTAATGTTTTCCTCTTTTACTACTAACATTTATTTCTTGTTTTCATTTCTAAGAAAAATCTTCACATGGCCCCAAAGAGAAATCTCCAATTTATTTAACTATATTGTCATAGCTATTTTTTTTTGAGTTAAATCATTTAATTACAAAAGTATACTCATTTACTTGCCAAAAAAAATCATCTTTAATAGTTGAGCTTTTCATTACCACCTTAATAAATTTTCTCAAAATTAAATTTCTTCATTTCAATTTTTGACTCATATGATCATAAGAAACTTTTTTAAAAATCTAATTTCTTTACTTTAACTCTAGAAAACTTTTTCGCGACTAACGATCGAAGGTTCTTTTATCGTACGAGATATTTTGTAAAGCGATTAGGTAACGATTAATGATGAATTAACTATCTAATGGCGGGGCTTACCGGATAGTGTTCCACAAATTACATAATAATTTCCAACAATTGAAATTTATTAGTTACAACCATCTCGAATGAAACTGAGCCCGCTTAACGCTAAATTTTTCCTAAATTCCTTTTTGAACGTCCGATCGCGAGAGAATTCTTTCGGGTATACGAACATCGTGTTGTACCAAATAATTTTAGAATATTGATTATTTCAAAAACATAAGTTTTGGGTTGTCGGTTACGAAAATTTCTACCGTTTGGAATCCGACCGTTGGATCGTGACGAAACTTGAAACGTGTTTCCTAAATACGTAATCACCATCATAGCACAACTAGGATTGCAAACAAATGAGATGGAGACCCACTTTACCTCATTTTATAGCTGCTGCCTGGGGAGAAAAATTCAAATATTTCGTCGAAACTTCTTCCGATTGATCCTAACGTACTCCGATCGCCGATTTAGCTTCCGGTCTCTAAAGAAAATGTATGCATGGTTGGAAAAGAATAGGACAGCCACGGTTTCAAGCTTGGAGAGCAAGGGTCCATCACAAAAATTAGATCAAGATTTGAAGTTGATCTCAAAAATTTCAAGGACAACAACCAATAAAGATATTTTTTCCAAACTCACCCTTATAAGTCCTAAGAGGAGTCACGGCCTTGGAGTCTTACAATGGAGTGGATGATTGGAATTTATAGCCTTCAATCCAATCAAGAAAATGCCATTAATTTTATGGAATAAAAATAGCACCTTGACCATAGCATTTTAAGAGTAAAAGTGAGAAGGAAACTTAGCAACTTGCCTAGAATAGCCTCATGTTTTTTGGAGCTATAAAAAGGGGCGATTATCTCTTCAAATCCTTTGCATGCAAGTGATAGGAAGGAGAATAGAACTTGGAGGGTTGGACAATGAAGGTTGCGGTTTAGAAGTAAGAAGAAGAGTAGAAGTGCAAGCTTTTGAAAGGTGGAGGTAAGTGGCGATGGTATCCAAATTTTTTGTGTGGCTAGAGGTGGAGGTTGTGGTTGACGTGAGGTTGAGAGGAGGAAGAGGTGAGCTGGAATCTGTTTAAGCTTCAAGATGAGGAGGAGAAATGCTGATTATTGATCATGACTCAAGAGAAGGAATAGTGGAGACCATAGCTAATTAGGTTCATGAGTGTGTTTTGCTTTATTGGAAATGAGGAGCACTAGGTAGCTGAATGTTTTGAATTCTGAGGTGTGCCTTGGGCTGCATATAACGTGAATGGAGCAAGGGCAGAGTGGAGCATGGCTGAAAGTGTAGTATATGCCTATGGAATAGTGGAAGGTAATGTGAGTGGGATGATGGGCAGCTTGGCATGCATGTAATCTGATTGGCCAAAGTTGCATGGAGAAGCTGAGCTGTCCAGTTCAGGGGTGTCATCTTGCTAGCCGTTTTAAGGGCCTCTTTGGGCTGAATTAGAGAATGGCATAAACATAAAGGTTGTAGAACTTTTTGTCCTCTTTAACTCCATATAAAAAACAGAAACATCCATCAATAATTGAGTAAGATATGGCCCAAATACTAGAAGGGTGCAGGGCTGTGACAGGATTTTGTCCCTTGCACAAATAATTTTTCTGGGCCAAATGGGCTGTGAATTGGACTTTTGTTTCTTCATCAAAGTTGTGTAGAAATATGTTGGGAGAAGTTTGGTTAAGGTTTCATTCAATTTAATGGCTATATGAGAGAGTTAAGTGGAAAATACTGCACCTAGTGCAAGCTGTTACAGGAGAAATGTGAATTGGTGTAGTGTTTTAAAATTCTGGGATTTATGCAGTGGGAATTTGATTTCGATCCCTTCATGAAGTTTTTAGATCTTCCTTTCCACTTTAAATTGATATATCATTTGTGGCAATCCGATTCCTGTAGCCCGAGATATGATTAAAATTCGACAGGATGCTCTAATCGCCTTCGAATCAGGTGGAGCTGTAGAAATAAATTTCTAATTAATTCTCCTTTGAGAATTGTCTTCATGATCTTCATAAGAATTGTATATGTTATCGATACAGATCTGTACCAAAATGAACGAAGTGGTTTGAGTCCCAGAAGAGGGTGATATAGCAATTTTCTGGGGGCTGTCAGCATAGTGACGTGAAATTCATGGATTTGTAAAGATTCTAAAAAGTGTACCAATATGTAAGGATCTAGCTTTTGAAGTCTGCATGAAAAATGTATATAATTTTGTTGCGGTGATTTTGACACCAATTTTGCAAGAAACAGAGGTCGTACGAGAGAGTTATGAGTTTTCAAACGAACCATGCACAAGATAAAACGTGAATAATCATGGTTCTATGATGATTTTAATAAATTCTTGAATTCGAGTATGACAGAGTAGGAATTTGAGATCATGACCAGAAATAGAGTTTGAAGATATCTTTGAAACAAAGTGAACAAAACTAGAATTACCTCAATCGAACATCGTTTGAGGAAACTACGTGAATTACATCAGAAACACACAGATTGGGTTTCTGAAGAAATGAAATGACTCGTGGATGAGGTTAGCAGAGACCAAATCGAACTTCGAGCTCTTAATGAAACATTCCTAAAATGTTGAGATGGGTTATTAGGGACTGACCGTGTCACCATTGGACACTCTGAGGTATATAAATAGTCAAACGTAAGAAACGTTGAGGATTTTGATTTGGCCGGTCAGGCTAAGTCAATTACCCTTGATTCTTCAGGAAGCGATCCTAAGAGGACTTGTTTCCTTAGTGGATCATTAGTCTTAATTCAATTGGTCAGAGCCTGGCCTTAGGTGGGGCCCTACCATTTAATTTTTGAGAAATCAAACGTGGTTTATTATTAAAATACAGTAATTAAATAATCTCTTTAACTAAAATATTAGATATATATATATATATTTTGTATCTTAATCTCATCACAAATAATTTTAAACACTAAAATAAGGATTATCTATTTATTTCATTTTATATTAATTAACTGAACTCTTCAATAACAACGTCTGTTTATCTGCTGACATCCAAATAACGTATTATTCTGTGATCTTTTTATGAAGGAGGTTTAATTAAGTTTTATGAAATCTTGGGCTCTAATAATCATTTATCCTCTAAATCTAACTTGATACTTAAATGGATCTACTTATTCTTAATCTGTTCCCAATCAGGTAATCGACCATTCACACTTATACTCTATCAGAATTAAATATATATCATAATTCATCAATTCTAGCATCAATAATAGGATACATTCACGAATACAATACTTCATTAGTAATTTAATTACTGAATCAAACACAATTATCTCTATATAAATTGTCAGTAATTTAGTAAGTCTCTCTAGGGTTTACCATTGCACACAGTCTCCTTTACTCACTCGTCTTCGTTTAACTGAACTATCTATCGCTCACATCCTCTCAAATCTTATTTTCCTACATTCTCACAATGATCTAAGGATCAAGCCTAAGCCTCATTCTCTCAAAATACTTAGCATGATACTCTCAGTGGTTCTGAGAGCTTGGGTTCCTATTCTGAAAAATCAGGGCTGTTACATAAAAGGCATGCTGAATCTGTTTCATTATGCAAATAGGAATGGGCAAAGTTGCCTCGTTAATGAAGTCTTCCCTTCCTTGTAAAAGCTTGTTAATACACTGCTACACTCTAATGTTAAGACCAGCTATACAAAGGCACCCGATGCAACACATCACAGGGGAATCAAAGTCCATATGATGTGTGGCATATCCAGCTAGAAATGCTTTCATGCCAAGGCAAAATTATAAAAGCTATATAAAATAAAGCAACAAATGGAATGGAAAGCAAGGAACATAAATTTTTACTTAAAGTTTTACAATAATTCAATGCTCATCATGGTTCACCTACCTCTATTTCAAGCTAAAAATTAATAATATTGATGCACTAGCAGATTCCTGCTGAGTGGGTTTTCCTTAGTCTAACACATATAACTCGAATGCTTTCTTCCATTATTGTCTCTTTTGTAGGAGTATAAGGGTTCCCATTTTCATTTGCTGAAGTGGAAGGAAAAGGTATTACTTCAATCTCCTTTGGCTCTGTCACTGCTGGTGCAGATTGGTTGGTTATTTTAGATGCAACATTAGACTTTTGAGTACTCAAACTTGCAACAGACTTCTGATTACTCAAACTAGCAACAGCTCACTTCTGACTACTTAATCCTGCTAGGAGTCTTCTAGTTACTTATGCCTGCTACAGGAGGGGCTGATTTAGGTACTTATGGAGAACCTAACTTCTCTGCTACCTCCCTCTAGAACTGAGTTGAAGTTGTGCTAGAGGTAGGAGATGGGGTTTCTCAGCTTGTGGTTCTAATGCTGTAGCTGGTTAGTGGTTTCCAGGTATTGGTTTACAGACCCTCACGCTTGGTTGTTGTTATGATTTGAAGAGGCAATTTGTTTTATTATGAGTGCATGCATTTTTAACTTGTGCATATAAGAATCCTATCAGTATTTAGAAGCAAGTGTTTCGCACACAAACTAAAAATGCATTTTTAACTTTTTCAAACCAACATGCTCGATTTTATTGGATGGTGAATTTCTGAAGTGAAAACCAATTAATTGACACTGATATATACTTATTTCTAAATGAAAATCTATAGGTACCTATATAATATATACCTATTTCTGAATGAAAATCCAAATAATATGGAGAAAAAAGGCAGCAATTCAATCACTAATTTTAAGACCTATAGCTGGCTGGTTTACGATCACACAGCTAATCAATTAAAGGGTAGTGCTTTCACAGAGATTTTAAAGTAAGGAAAAAATAAATGATTGATCGCTACAACTTGTTAGGAGCTCAAAAAAATGAGAATGAGAACTTTGATCAATGCTTAAACAATTTCTACACATAACTGTCCCCAAAGCTAACTTCTCAAAGTCAAATCTCTGCCTGAGAGCTAACATTACCCCACTTTCTATTTATACAATTGTCCTAATAATAGTAACATAAAAAAGCAACTAACTAACAACCTAGTAACAGAAGAAACTAATAAACTGAAGGAATACAGACAAGAAAAGAGAACATAGATCAAAGCCTTACCTTTTGTGAATATTCCCTTTCAAAGAGATGCTTCAAATTCGAATGTACCGGAAGCCATGAACCACAAGGCACTGCATGGAAGACGAATTAGGAACTTAGGACTTTAAATTAAATTGGAACCTTGACTAAAAAATTTCTAATTAGGAACTCTGGCTTTGGCTTATTATAGCAGGATCATTATAATGCTGACTATGACCATCAGAACCTGATCATGATGAACCACTATAGCTTACTGGTCCATTGGTAACTGCATCAAAGGCAGATCTCCAGTCATCACCTACTCCGTTGCTTCTTGGGCTCCTTTCTACAGAACAAACAAGCACACTAAATAAAAAAGATTAACCAAAATATGGAAGTTACTAGTCCAATTCCAAACAAATGCTTTCATACATTAATAAATATAAATAAATAAGAAAATTACATATACCTGCACCTCCATTTAACCAACTAGAGGCAGCAGCTGCTCGATTGTCATGAATACTCAATGCCGTGTCAATTTTGAGAGAAGCGAAGATTGTTTCTTGTATCGTTCTCTTCTACTTTTCTCTTCTGGTACCATTCTCTTCTGCACCCTAATAAAACCTTCATAAAGATGTAATAGACATACTCTAAGTTCTAACCAAATGCACCAAAACATATAACAGAGAGCAGATTGCCACAAAATAACCTCTACCAAAACCATATTAAGCTAATACTAAAATTGTTCCAAGGAAGTAGGATAGACCTAGAATTTAGCAAATGGCCAAACAACTTATTCGACATAAAAAAAGTATGTCAAGTTAAACAAAAGTATGTCAACTTATTCCAAAAGTAAATGAAAAATATTATGTAGGAAAATCCCATTTATTTAGAAAATCTTGTAAACCTAAGAGTTGTATGTCAAGTTAAACAAAAATATATGGCTCTAAAAACAAATTCAAATGTCAAGTAAAACATCAAAATTCTAATACTAAACCTAAAAAATCCTAATTGATAATTCAGTCTAAGTTGAAGGCATCGTGATCATCAAAGTTTGCTCTATTCTCCTCTCTAACACCTTGATCTTGTGATGCTCCACTTGATGTTACAAGTCCATCTTGGAAACCAGGAATCCTAGATAGTAATAGAACTAGTTGAGCCTAAACAAAGGATGATAATGCATCATTTACAATTTGTGTGAATCGTGTATCATCCGTAGGTGGAGGACAAGAAGGACGACCAGTCCCATAGCCTTGTGATGAACTACCATTTTCTAAGCTATTACATAGACCATGAACTCTTCCTTTTTTGGTGTGACCCACAACATCAATCCATACTTCCTCATCAACCATATGATGAGTTTCATCATCTTGCCCACACTTCTCTATTATGGTAACATCATATGATTCCTACATTAAAAGAAAACATGTACATATTTACAAATATAACAATGAACTAGTTGTCACTATGAAATAATATCTATATAAAATGAAATTCAAGTTTACTTCTATAATACAACATTATAGTACAACTTAAAAACAAATTACATTTCAATTATACAAAACAAAGTGTTGACTTTAAAGACACTCACAATAACATTCTTTGAGCGCTCAGAAACATATTCCCCATTCTTCTTTTTATGAACCCGGTCATACAATTCTCTATAAGTAACATCGCGCTTCAATTCGGCCTCCTGTAAGCACTTATGAAGGGATTAATAAGTATTATATATAAAGATAAAAAAATCATAGATACATTAACATTTTCCGTTTATGTTCACCGAAGCTTATTGAACCTCCAGTGTGTAACATGGAATCAGGGATAAATACCCTATTATTTCATTCAGCCCGTGACTTCTTTTGCTACTCTTTAGTGACCCAAATGTTAACCAAACCATCCTAGACTTCTCTTCTCATTTCTCTTGGACCATGACCTTTTAACTCAATAATATTATTTGAGTTAATTTTCTTGAAGGTTGCTTCTCTTGCCTTTGCCAATAGATCAGGATAATGATCTCCACATGTTCGATCCCAAACATTCCTTGCCATGTTACTATCATATAGAGTTGCAAACTTGTATTTTTCCTACATGAATAAAATGTTAAGAAAATCTCATGGAAAACAAAAATATGAAAATAAAAAGCACAATAACTATTTGAAAACCTTAAAGTCATCAAATAATGTATCTTTCACGTCCATAGGATATTCTTTCCATTTACTAGCTGCAATCAGCATCCTTGGTAAGATTTCCAGTGGAATATCATGAGTCACACATGATGGAATAAACCTCCTTCTTCATGTCAAATAACAAATGATATAACAAGCCTATTAATTCAATGTAGCAATAATATATAATTTATAATTTATAACCACTTACGGGCGAGTAACTGGCTCCATAGATATAATAAGCTTCTTAATAGTTACAAGGTTAGATGCTTCACTAGAAGGCACTGAGTTTCGATCACCACTTTTAATGTTATTTGGTTCTAACATTGGTGTCGATTGGGTAGGTGATTTGTCGGCAATAGGTTCCTGGACATTAGTTGATTGTCTTCGAATAGGCTGTTGAATATTTGTTGTTTTCCTAATAGGTTCTTGAACACTAGTTAATTGTCTACCAACAGGTTGTTGAATAGTTTTTGTTTGCCTAATAGGAGCTGCTATACTTCCAAAAGCTTGCTGCATATTGGTTGTTTGCCTAACAGGTGTTGGTTTCCCTCTAACAAGTTGTTGACCATTTATTTTCCTAACAGGTGCTAATGGCCTTCCAATAGTTTAGGCAACATTATCTATATTCCTTACAACTTGTGATTGCCTTTCATCAGTCTCCTAGCATTAGTTGTCACATGGTGGAAGTTGAATCGTCACCTACATTAAGTAAACAAAGACAATAAAAAAGACATTAAAACAAATTTTGAATTAGTATATAAAAGACTAAACATTATAATTAACAATACTTGATAGGTGGGGTGAAAGTTGTGTTGGATCAAAAGCAATGTTTGACTATGAAAGTTCAGGTAGAGATAGCTTCTTGCACGACCTTGACTTCATACACCTCCACCTCGGGTTCGCATGATGAATATCTGCACATTGAAATTTTATTTGATTTAGGTAATTATGTATTCCAAAGTTATTAAACAAAGCTATGTAAAACGTAAATCATATTTCACCAATCATACCATTATAAATTAAAGATTAATATTCAATAATCATCATTACTTGAATATGTATCATTCAAGTCCTCATCCTCATCCATGGACTCACTACCCACAATATCTTCATTGTCATCAATAAAGGGCTCATCATTCAAATTTTCCTTAGCATTATGAATGTCTTTTGTGTTTACTTCTTCCATTGGGGCATGAGCATCAAATAACAACAATGGTTCATCATCTATGACAACATTGTGTGTTCTTAAGGATCCATCATCTTGATAATAATGAATGCTATGCAACTCATTTATGTCACCATCTTTATTCATTGTTTCAGCCAAAAAGAGCTTTGGCCTGATCTTGCAAGCAGCCCACCATTCATTAGTAGCTCTATTTGTGCTTTGTGGGTAGCTAGTATAATATACTTATTGAGCTTTTTCAGCTAGTACAAACAACTTATTTGAGTGAAGTTTTGATTTGATTTTAATATCAACCAATCGAAAATTTTTATCAACCTTGACTCCATTAATGGGATCAAACCAATGACACTAAACATGGACTTTATTATTTCCTAAATAAGATAATTCTAATATCTCCTCGATGATGTCATAATAGTCTAGGTTATTTTCACCATATATGTTTCCTCTAACACAAACACCACTGTTTATAGTAGCTTTGTTTTGTCTATAACTTTTAGTATGGAATCTGTACCCATTGACTATTATCCCATTATAAGAAGTCACGAACTTGGATGGACTAAAACTTAGGTCTCGAATCATACATTCCTCAATTTCACCAATACTCACATGTAAATTTTGACAAACACAATAAATGGTTTTAAATTTTGAAATAAAAAATATTAGTTTTTATATCACTTATGATGAATGAATGACTTACTTGATGCTTTACCCACCAATTAAAGTCTTTATCACAACTTTCCAATATTTGATCCTTAGATATGGTTGGATTTGTTTCCCTTAACAAATCCTCAAATTGTCTAATAAACAAATATATAAAATTATTAATGTTAAACACAATTTAAATAACTTATCGAATTCACTAATTGAAGGAAACTTACTGAAGATATGGTTCAACTTCTATAGAATTCATAAGTATATACGTCTCAACAATTTGAAGCTCAATATCGGTTAAGAATCTTTTTAAACCTTTGCCAATAAGACGACATGGGTGTTTAAAAATGGATAATTGGTCATCCATCATATCTTCACCTCCATCATCATTCTGAGCAACTTGAGTACGTCTTGTATGTATGCTAGGATCAAAATACAAGGACACGAAGTTGGAAACTTCTTCTAGAATATACGCTTCACAGATACTCCCTTCAACCCTTGCTTTATTTCGTACCTTCCTTTTCAGGTACAACATGCACCTCTCAAATGGATACATCCATCTGTATTGTACTGGTCCTCCAACCTTAGCTTCAAAAGGAAGATATATAGTCAAATACTTTATCACATCAAAGAATGTTGGGGGAAAATCTTTTCTAGCTTGCATATTGTTTCAATGATGGATAGCTCTAAATCTTCCATGATAGAAGTACGTATTTGAGTGGCTGTTATTTCTTTAAAAAATAAACTGAGTTCCGTTAAAACTCCCCATATAGGTTTTGTCAACATATCATGAAATGCCAAAGGAATCAACCTTTGCATGAAAATATGGCAGTCATGACTTTTCAACCCATATATCTTTCCATCATCTATATTGATGGAACATCAAATATTTGACACATATCCATCAAGAAACTTTAATTATTTTATCCACTCATACACCACCTATTTTTGATTGACACTTAAAGCATATGTTGCCTTCGGTTTCTTATACTTTCTATTATCAACTATTAGCTCCATGTTGGGACATCTACAAATCTCCTTCAAATCTTCCTTTGCATTGGCATTATCTTTAGTCTTTTCTTTTATGTCCATAACAGTGTTGAAGATATTTTCAAACACATTCTTCTCAATATGCATAACATCTAAGGTATTTCGTATCAAATTAGTGCTCCAATAAGGTAATTCCTAAAATATGCTTTTCTTGAACCAATTAAATCTCTTACTAAATCCATGTTGTTTGAGTAGCTCTTTCCTCCATAAATTAATCTGTCCAATTTGGTTAACTTTATGTAAAATATCTGCCCTATTTAGTTGTTTTGGTGGAAAAGACTTCACCAAAGTTGATCTCTTGAAAGAATATTGATCACGACGAAAAGCATGATCAATAGGAAGATAATATCGATGGCAATCAAACCAACAAGGTTTCCTACCATGATCCAACCTGAATGCCTTGTTTTGCTCCATACAATAAGGACAAGAAAGATTTCCGTGTGTGCTCCACCCAAACAACATCCCATAATTGGGGAAATCACATATTGTCCATAATAATGCTGCTTTTATCATGAAATTTTACTTCTTCTAAGTATCAAAGGTGTTAACACAATCGTCCCATAACATCTTTAAGTCATCCACCAAGGGCCTAAGATAGACATCCATATATTTTCCAAGTGACTTTGGTCCAGGAATCAAAAGACTCAAGAATATATATTCTCTTCTCATACACATACTTGGGGGAAGATTGTATGGTGTGACAAAAATAGGCCAACATGATTATGGGGTAGTTGAGCTACCAAAAGGATTAAAACCATCTGAACAAAGGCCAAGTCAGACATTTTGAGGCTCTTGCGCAAATGTTGGATGGGTATAGTCAAACACTTTCTAAGCCAGAGCATCAGATGGATGAGTGATCACCGATTCATCTTTACGTACTCCATCCACATGCCAACGTATATATTGTGCAGTCTTTTTTGACATATAGAGGCGTTGAAGTCTTGGAATAATGGGAAAATACCGCAAGACCGAGTATGGCACTTTTTTCTGAGTTGTTGAACCTTCTTCCCTTGGTTTAAATCTTGCATATTTGTATACTGAGCAAATTTGCTTGTCACTATTTTCCTTGTAATATAGCATACAATGTCCAAGACAAACATCAATTTTCACGCATCCTAGTCCCAACTCGCTCACCATTCTCTTTGATCTGTAGAAATTTTTAGGTAACCTTTCAGATTCTTGAAGCATACTTTTAATTATCATGATCATTCTATCATAACAACTTTCACTCATGTTGAATTCAGATTTTAGATTGAGTAGTTGCGCTACTGCTGATAATTTTGTATGCTTCTTACAACCATCCTATAGTGACTCATCAACATCTTTTAACATGTCATAGAACTTTGAAGCCGAAGGATTTAGATCTTCTTCTAAATTTTCACCTTTTACATATGGTCCAAGTCCAGCAGCATCCATGACCATATCAATATACGGATTCGTGTCCCTATCTTAATCTTCTGTAAAAGGTATTGGTGGATGATCCCCTCATCTTTGTTTACCGTGTAGTGTCCAATTTACATAACCTTCCAAGATCTGTACTCATACAAATGCTTTTCAACCAAAAAGGCCTCCTACCAATAGTGATTTTTACATCTTGCACACAGGCAAAGAATGTGACTTAATATATCTCTACTCATGAAGTTAATGAAATCATCAACCCCATTCTTGAATTCTTTGCTTACAGACCAGTGTGATCTTTTCTACTTAAAATCCAAGTTCGATCGGATCGCATATTTGCTGTAATTAGTCTAATATAAGTATAAAAATAATCCTAAATGAATTATTGTTATCCCATATAAGGGCTCACTCAATTATGTTCAACCAATAAATCTGACTCTAAGAAATAAGAAAACAAAATTTAAGTGTATATTTTCAAAAATAAATAGATAAATAGATGAAATATTCATCAATAGAAGCATGTCAATACTACTAGGTAAGAATAACAACAAAATAAATATGTAATTACTTGTGATGGGCAGCGTTTAATGACTTTGACAAGGATAAGAAAATCCAAGCTGTGATGGGCAGCTTGTAGTGTAACAGCCCTCGTTTTTATGTTAGGTCCTTGAGATCAGTTGTCTGTATTTTATGATAATTTTTATGTGTACTGATGAATGGGCTACGGCCGACTTGTTTATATGTTTGTTTTAAAGAGATTTTGTGAGTATGAGGCAGAGATTTTGGTTTCAATTTTGTGAGTAATTGAGATAATTAGGATTTTTAATAACAAAGATTTATAAAATAAAACATTAGGTGATTTAATATAAATATCTAAATATTTATTTTAAGTTAGTAAAATTGTATAACTCCCCGGATCTGGCTTAGAAATTATCCAAGGGACTTGAGTTAATTATTTTTATCTCGAAACGTCCCTCATGTCAGTCCTAACAACTTTTATGAAGAGCCCAATACCCATTTTTAACTAACCAAGCTTAAAAACGTTGATTTTAAGTTACCCGGGTAAGCCAAAATGCGCATCTGTACGTATTTTGAGCGTAAGTTCTTGTCCTAAAATTTCCGTATCAAATTTATCTACAACTTTTATGTTGACCTCAAAGGCCAATTCGTATTCCATAAATCCCAGAAATTAAAACACTACATCAATTCACGTTTTTCCAGCAACAGCTTGCACTAGGTGTAGTATTTTCCATATATCTCTCTTACATTACCATCAAATTAAATGAGGCCTTCATAATTTTTTTTAACTCAATTTTACATAACTTTGATGTGAACAAAAAAGCCCAAATCCCTACCCATTTGGCCCAGAAAAATAATCTATGCAGGGAACAAAAATCCCGTCATAGCCCTGCACCCCTTTTGTATTTGGGTAATAAATTTCTTAATTCTTAATGGATTGTTTTGTGTTTAAATCAAATTAAAGAGAACAAAAAGTTCTATAACTTTTGTGTTTAGCCCATTTCCTAATTCGGCCCAGAAGACCCCTTAAACCCACAAGCAAGCTGCTGTCCCTGCACTTGACACCTAAGCTTGCATGCACCATGAACCAATCAAGTCACTCCATCACTTGGCCACTTGTCCCAGCCATGCAAAACTCTTCACCACCTCACTACCAGCTGCAATGGACACTAGCATTGCATGGAAAAATTGTGACACTTGCCCCACTCACTTGCATGACCGTGAGAACCTAGGGAGGCAAGGCACTTGCATGCGAAAAATTCATCCTTTCATTATTCTTGCTTTGTTTTTCTTTCTCCTTCTAACTTAGCAAAATTTCAGCAACATAATTCTTCTTTTTCTCATGGTTCCTTCCATCTAAACACCATCACACAACCATCACCACCCATCCTAAATCATCATACCACCTTACATAATCCAAGTTACCACCTCTTAAGATCAAAATTTCTCCTTCTCCTCCACTAAAACAGCAACATTTTCTTCACCATCCCACCACCAAAATCACGTCAAATCCACCATCCTCCAAGGCATACCTTTCATTCTTCCTTGATGAAGCAAACCATGGTGGCCTAGAAGCAAACTTTGAAGTCCTTGGCTTTTTCTTGAGCACGAAATTTTAGTAGTAAGGGGGGAGTACCTTACTTAACTAGATCCATAAAATCATACATGCATGGTAAAGTATAAGTGTCCATTAACACTTATACTTTGATATCTCCTTAAAGATCTTAATTTATATGGTTTAGATCTTGAAATTATATATTTAAAGTTATTTATTTATTCGATAATTACATTATGTTTATATTTAATAATAAAATATTGTCAGGTTCCTCGGATTTAAACTGTGGGACCTAGTTAGAGGTCAGACTCTGACCGTTCGACCTGAGACTAATGATCCAATAGGAAACTAGTCCTGTTAGAATCTCTCCATGAAGAATCAAGGGTGTTTGACTTGGTCTAACAATCTCAATCAAAACTTTTAGGAATATTCGATGGTGGCACGATTAGTCTCCGGTGACCTGTTTCGACATTTTAAGAACTTTTCCTGAAGAGGCCAAAGCCCGGTTCGGAGTCTATCACCCTCGTTTTTCCATAAATCACTTTCTTCATAAAACACTTTAAAACCCGACCCAAGCACCTTCAATGTTTTGGACCCAACTTTGGCATACAACCTTAGAATCAAATGATTTTGATCTTAATCTCTTTGTTTTGAAAATATCTTTAATCTTTGTTTCTATCCCCAAAGTCCAATTATCACTCTATGAACCCCAAAATTTAGGATTAAGCGTGTTCACCTCAAAATTCCACCGTTTGGATTTTTTCCTTGTGCATGGTTCAGAAAAAAAATTCATAACTCTCTCATACGACCTTCGATTTGTACAAAACTGGTGTCAAAATTTTTGTAACAAAATTATCTATTTTTTTGTCCGGCATCAAAGGCAAAATTCTTCTGGATCGGTACAGTTTAATAGATATTTATAACCCTTTAACTGTTTCATCACTATGTTGGAAGCCTTCTTTAAATTTTGTATATCTCCTTTGTCTAGTGCTTGAATCACTTTGTTCTTTTTGCTATGGATCCATATCAAAGAGCTCTACAATGTTTATGAAGGGCATGAAACCAAATTCTCAAAGGAGAATTAATGGTGAATTTATTTCCAAAGCCATAGCTGATCCAAGATCTTCTAGAACACCCTGTAGTAAATCGGGTATATCTCGGGCTACCGATCTTGGATTGTCACAAATGATATATCAAAATAAAGAGAAAAGGAGGATCTACAAACTTCATGAAAGGCTTGAAAGCTAATTCATTACTCAATTTTCCCAGAAAATTTATTTTGTTCACAGTTTCATTTCCATTACAGCCTGGAGATTTTTCATATTTTGAGCATATCTCCCTCATCCGATATTGAATTTTTTCATATGTTAGCTCGTTTTAAAGAGAAAAAATGATATATAACTTTCATGTTGATCATTTTTTTCAATTCATACTTGAAAATATCCAAAAATTAACGTTAATAGGAGCATGAAAATCTGCCCAAGCAAAACAACTCCATGTGTCATGCTTGTTGCCTTGCCACCTTGTTTCATGACCTATGGGAGCTGTCTAGAATATGGCTAATGTGGAAGCACCTTGAGAACTCCTTGCTTTCTAAGTTGAACTCCTTGTTCAACAAGGAGAATCAGCTACCTTCCAAGTGTCTAAAACTTGCTAAACAAGTTATTAAATTGCAATAGAAAATCATGAATGCATGTGCCAATTTTATTTCTCCACTCATGTTGTCCCCTGTGCAAGCTGCCTTCTTTCCTTTTATCATACCATATCATGCCATCATGGGTATTGTGTGCCTTGTTATTACATACTACATACCATACACTATACCATCATGTGTTATCTTATGACCATGCATCAAATCCACTCCCTCTTGCACGCTGCCTCCTCTTCTAATAGCATGTCTCAAATTCCACATTTTTTATTTCTCTTCCTAATCTATATAAAAAAATACCTCTTTATTAAATAAAATACCTTTTCTCTTGGCATCATAAAGAAAAACCACCACCACCTTTTAAAACCATGATTTCTCCTAATTCTTCCACCACAAAACAACGATCATCCTCTCCATTCCAGCCCTGATTTGGTTCTAATCCTACCATCAAAAATATCCCCTAAATTGCCATCATCAACATGCTAATTTCCTCTGAGACCGTGGCCATCTATTTGATCATTAAAGTAAAATTTTAACTATCGATCCTTGATCCTTATTTCTTTTTATTTTCTTTCAAAAATTCTAGCATTTTACATGATGATACCTTGCTGTCCTTGGCTGGAAACCGTGCCTCCTTTTCTTGATTTTAGTTACATGTTTGATTTCTAGGTATTGGAGAACAATCGACGATAATCAACGAATGATTTTGAGTAACCGGTGAATTTTCGGCATCCGATTCCCTTGTCTCCTTCAAGACCGTGAGTTATCCCTAAGGTAAGGGGAGTCTCGCTTCATTTTTAATTAATATAAAGTGCATAATATCGTGCCTTCAATATTCAGGGACAACCCCTTCGAGTTTCGTGGCGATCCGACAGCTAGATTAAAAGTTACGCGATTTTATTACCAATAGTGATTTTAATTTGAATTTTAATATTTTATGCGCTCTGATGATTTTTGTAAAAAGCATACTAGAGTTTGGATATTCCACTAGAAAAAATTTTAAAAGTAAATTTACAAGTAGAATAACACACACTAAAGTCGTATTATGGACGTAGTTAGCGATTCGATTGGGTTGTATGATAAATTATAAATTTTTGAGTATCCTTATGTAATTTATTATAATGTTCCAATAAGTCTCACTTAATTATAATGTTCTAATAAGTCTCACTCAACAAGTCACGCAAAAATAAGGCGTTTTACCAATTTAATTACGACCACGCTCCGCTTTAAGATTTTATAGCATTAGAAATATTTTCAGAAAATTACTAACGTGAGTTTTTATAAAATAGAAAAAAAGAGTTTTTAATAGAAGAGAATTAATAACCAAAAGAAAGATTAGAAATAATAAATTTCAAGTAATATATATTAGAAATAAAAGAAATAGAAAGTTTAAAGTATTTTCTTTTTAGGAAAAATATATTATTAAGTATTAAATAGAATGTGGAGAATATAATATTTGGACTTAAAAAGAGTAATGAAATTTGGTAAGTTTTGAAATAATGAGTTTTTTTAATAAATATGTTAGAAATCAAAGAAAGGAAATTCTAAGGCATCTCACAAGAAAAATGTACATGCCATTGATAATATGGGTTAAGCCAAAATTAGAAATAACAATTACATACTATTAAATTAAAAAGAAATTGATTGGGAATTAATATTAAGATTTAGTGAGTCCAACAAAATATTTATTTTTTTAAGAAAGACTTATAATGTAAACATTAAACTGTTAAATGAATATTTATGATAATAACTAGGTACCAAGAGGGTTTGACTTATATGAAAAGCAAGTAGTAATTTAGAGACAATAACAAATTTTATAAATTTATGCTCAGTAATTAAGAGGATCTAGGAATAACTAGAACCAGTTGTTAACCAAGTGGCCTCAATTACTCAAGAGGGGGGGGGGGTGAATTGAGTATTAAAAATTTTACTTAGAATGCTTTTGAAATTGATCTTTAATAATTATGCTTAACAAAAATGACAAATTTAATCAAAAGTAATAACAATTTAAGCACAAGACAAAATATGGCAAGTAAATTCACTTAAGGAGTATAAGCAATATTCAAGATAACAATTAATTATATCAAATTAATCGTTACACTATTTTGAACACTTACTAAAGCAAAATTAATTTTAACACAATTAATTCAAGAATATTACTTAAATAACTTCAACAAATTTAATCTAAGTGATTTACAAATTTAATCAAGCCAATAGAATATGCACTTTAATTTTAACAAGTAAATTAATAAAGTTGCTTAACTAATTAATTTATAAACACAAATATTTAGCAAGCAATTTTAAGTGCATAAAATTAAATGAGTGTAGGGAAGAGAGATTTGCAAACCAATATATACGAGTTCCACCACACCGGTGTATGTCTCGCCTCTAAGCAACCCACTTAGAGGATTTCCACTATTGGAGATTAGAGATACAACTTTGAGCAATCGTGGCTTCCTAGTGTCCCACACTCAAGAACCCAATTCTCACAAGTACAAGGGCAACCCACCCAATCTCTCAATCTCACAATTTACAAGGTTGAAAACCCCAACCCAAAATTCTAAGATTTTTGGTGTTTAAGTGTACAAGGATAACTTTCCAAAAGAGTGGATATACAAATTAAAGCCTTCACAAAAAATAACTCTCAAAGAGAGGATATGCAAATTTTAGCTCACTTAAAATATTTTCCTCACAAGAAAATATTCAATTTTTAGCACTTAAAAAATAATTTTCTCTCTAAGAAATTATTCAATTTTAGCACACAAATGATTTCCTCACTGTTAACTCCAACAAAAGATTATTTGCAAATGAAGCAATAAAGAGAGAACTAGGTGCAGCGTGAATGGAGAGGGAAGTAAAAAACAGAGGGAATGCTTCTCCGTTGAGTGATTTGAGCCTTCAACTCTTCTCTTATTTATAGCGTTCATAAGGCATGGTGCTTGCAATAAATAATTCCTTCAACATGGTGCCATTGCATAATGAATTGTAACTTGCATTATGGAGCATGGCTTTGTGAATTTAGATTTCCTTCGATGACATGGAGCAGCATGGTTCTTCGATTAAGAAATTGGTAGTACGATGCAAGTTGTTTCCACTTCGAAGCTTTGAGGATTTCAAATTTGAATTTCAAATTTGAACTGAATGAATAGATTTATTTCCCAAATGAATAGATTCATTTAGTGTAATTTTGCATAAGAATTGAAATGAATAGATTCAAACTCAAAATGAATGGATTCAATGGGTAAAAACACCTCCTGGAGTACGTAAGAATTAATTCAATTGTGTAAAGAATCGATTCATGGCATGAAATTGAGGTTCCTGGGCACTTGAAAACCGTGTGAATCGATTCAGCCTTGTAATGAATCGATTCAAGCTCCAAAAATTCATTCCCTGGTGCTTTTACACCGTGTAAATCGATTCACACATATAATGAATCGATTCAGGCCTTAAAAAATCACATCCTGGGCCATTCAAACCGAGTAAATCGATTCAGGTGGGGGATGAATCGATTCATCCACCTGATTCTCCATTCTTTGTGTACTTTTCCACCCTTTTTGAGATCTTTTTGCATATATTTTGGTTCCTTTGATCCTTAGGCACTTTGATGATTATATTTCACCTGTTTTAAACCTTTACAACTGCCTTGACTCATTTCTTTGGAGTTCATCAATTTTCCATCATCAATTATAATTAATCACTTGACAACATCTTCATTTGTTGTGTCATTATCAAAACCTACATCAACATATAAATACACCAGTATGTAGTGAATGAAAATAATAGTCTACAGAGTGTAACACAAACTTTTAAGTTAATACAATGAAAGTAGTAATTAGGATTAAATAAGAACTTATTAGCTAGTAAGCAGAATTAAAAGGAAAAAAATTGATCTCAAGAACTAGAAATAGGAACACTTATGTCAGGACTATCTAGTAAGGCCTAAATACTGACCCAATTAGGATATGAACAATTTAAGGATAAGTCAACTCAGTGACGATAAGTAAGAGACGATGAAAAATATTTTGGTCATCTTGAATAAATGTAATAGGCACCTTTAGGGGAAATAAGTATAACTATCCAATGGCTAAAGTATGTACTAAAATAGATTGCCTAGGTAATACACTTAATAAAATTACTTGATAGCAAAAAAAAGATGAGTCGAGGATAAAAGAAGTTATACTAAGGATACACTTTACTAGTGAGGACAATTGATTAAGGAAGTGATCAAGATAAATAAGCCCGGTAAGTGTGTTCATAAGTAACTATATTTAAAACACCTATAAGAACATATTCATGAGAGTGATTATATCACAGTACTGTGTAAACAGTTGAATAATCTGTCTGAATGGAATATTGATAATTAGATAAAAATGTTTAGAAAATAACTATGTATATTAGGGGTATTAAATACTATTAAAAGAAACGAATCGTTACGATGGTAATTAAGATAACTAAAGCCAACATACGTACACATAAAATAAGCGTTTTCACTTAGCCACTTACAAAACCCCATTCACGAATAAGTTCATGTTAGGATGCGTGATTCCTTTACTAGGGTAATATATATGATGACTGTTATATGATGAATATTGTGTATGGTGACTGTGATGAACGTTATGTGTAGTAATTTCTATATGATTGATGTGTGTGTGCTAGTTATGTGATGAACATTTATGATGAAATACATGATGAGTGTGGTATAATGAATTGTATAATGAATGAATGGATCCTGATACATTGAATGAGTATGTTGAGATGGATAAGAAAAGGATGAATGAAGAAATGTCTTGATAGGGATCCTGAGATGAATAATTTATGGAAATGATGTGATGAGATTATATCAGATCCGATGTAATGATGGGCGCTACGGTGCCAATATTACCCCGAGGTTTTGTGGATAATCAGAACTCATTTTATTCCTAATTATCGAACGAGATGTGTTGTGAATTGAGTGAATACGAAAAGAGTAATGACTAAAGAAAAATGTTTAATCGGGGATTTCACGAAACAAATCTGATGTTAGGAATGAAATGGAGTCTCTAAAAGGACCTTATCGATGAATAATAAATTAACAGAAAGAATGTATGTTACATGCATCATATGCATATGACTTGATGTGGACTAAAGCCAGCAGCGAAGGGTACGCTGAAGGATATGAGGGTTCGATCCTTGAGGTTGGATCTTGGAAGTGTAACGGGAGGGGATCCCAATGGCTCGGTAGTAGCGCCCCGATGCCAGGCATAACGATGCAATCCTGGTGCACTTCGACTCAGACCGGTATCACTAAGACCATGGAGAGCTAAGTCCCATTATGATATGATGATATATGTTTTGGATCCATGATGTTGGGATTGCGAGTCCATGAGTACCCTGTGTTGTGATGTGGGGACTTGGTGTACTCCAGTCGCTCTTGTGCGGAAATGTTGTGTCCAGGGGCAGCCTGGGCAGGATGTATTCTGACATGATATGATGATGAGAATTGGGCCCACATCCATCATGATGGCTAAAAGAAAAGATTAAAATTAATAAAATGGAACTCATGCATTGCATTATCTTATCTATGTAAGTTTGGGTTTGATTGTGATAGAATTCATATCTGTGTAGAAGTAATTAGTGGTAAGGGGGGGAGCAGAGAGGAATGTGTTCAGGGGCGATTTTGATAAGACTAAATTAGGATAGACAACTTAGAAGAAAACTGAGTAGGACTCCCGAGGTGAGGATATTATTGTATGAAAACCCTATGGGATTGTGTGAGGGGGACGCCAATAATGACGACTCTCTAATTGTTGTGGAAGTGGAGACTCACCCTTACGTTATTTTTCAAACCTCCAGTTGGACCATACATCACAAAGATTAGTGCAAGCTTCATATCGAGGATCAACCAGACTTTTTGGACCAAGGACAAATAGAATAGATTATTTTGTTTTATTTTATGGGAGCCTATGAATGAGGACATCATAAGGGAGGACCCACACACCATCTTAGATAAAGGACTAGAGGCTTACAAAGGGCCCCTCACAAGGGCCAAGTCCAAGAAAAGCAAGGAGACCATCCATAAAGCCCTATCTTCCTTCATCTCTTTGTTTAATGAGCCCAAGCCCAATGGAGATAACTTAAGGATCTATTTGTATTCATCTTTTAATATAAGTCATAATTAGATTCTCTAGTCATTTAGGCTTTATTTGGGCCTTACTAGGCTAATTGGTCATTTTAAGATCATGTACTCTCATATTGGGCCATGTATAGGCCATCCCCTTTCCTAATTCTTAGATTTGGGCCTAGGGTCCATTTAGCTAAACCCATTTCTATGCCTTATCCGAAATCCTCTAAGCCTATATAAAGGCTTCTCCTTTTGTAAAATGACACACATTAATTCATTTTGTGATTTTGACACCTTGAGTGCAAACTTTTAGTGAGAGATTCTCCTCCTTCTCTTTAGGATTTGTGAGGCTCTTGCAAGCTCTTATCCAAGGGGTCTCTTCCTTCTTGGTGGTGAGATTGAAGTTATCTCCCTCTCTTGGGAGTGGCCTCCAAACCATCCTTTCCCATTCCCTTGGTTTCCTCCTTACCCTTCCATCTTTTTCCCTTTCACTTCCATCTCTTTCTACTTCTAAATTCTGTCCACTTCTCTAGAGTTTTCTCCCTTTGTGTTTCGGTTTCCCACTTGAAGAGAAGAATACTACATTGGCTTGAAGGTTGAAGAAGGAAAGATCCTAGATCCACCCCTTCTTAAGGAGATTAGAAGAAACTTCTACATCAATTGTTATCAATTTGAGCTTGGGAGGTTCTTTCTTACTTCTTCCTTGTCTCAATTCAGTTTTGAATTCTCTTGGTTGGTTAGTTTTCAATTTCATTATATGTTAGTGAGTTGTTGATGCCATGATAAAATAGCAAAACCATAAAAAATTGTAGTTCTTTTGAGTTTTTGTGATAGTTTTTCTTGTCTTTCAATTTTTGCATATTGTTCTTTCAAGTTTTGAATTTGGTATGTCTTTGATCATGTTTAGGCTTTCAAAATTATGAGTTAGGCACTTGTATGATTTGGTTTTGAGTTGTTAGAGTGGTTGTTATTAGTTTGTTGAAAGTTAGAGCCAAATAGGTGTTTGAGTGTGCCATTTGGAACCTTTTTCTAGTGTTCTAGAAATTTGTTTTTGCTTCAACCAATTAGTGTGCTAAAACCGTGTGGGTGGAGTTAACTCAAGCATCTTTGATTAACTCCCAAAAGGTTCCAACCCTTGTGTGTAAGAGGCCTCACCTTAAGGCCCTCCAAAAGTTAGCTCATCTGTTAGGTTGTTAGTAATCCAATCTTAGTTCTTCTAGGTTAATTTTTTCAATTTCAAGCACATTGGGACACATTAAAGTTCAGTTTGCATATTGATGGTCATAAAAGAAAAATTTTTCAAAGAGAGTCATTCACCTTCCATTCTATTAGTGGAAGAAGGTTGCACAATCTTCCCTAAGCAAAAGAGTAACAATTGAATTGGTATACTAGCTAAGCAAAAGAGTAACAATTGAATTGGTATACTAGCTAAGCAAAAGAGTAACATTTTTTACATTTGCAAATTGGTAAAAGGCAAAAAGAAAAGAGAAAGACTAGACAAAAGCCAAAAGCAAAAAGGAAAAAGAAAACCCTAAAGACCAAAAGTAAAAAAGGGTACCAAATGAAATACTTGAAAGTTCCTCTTTAACAAAGTTGAAAAGTGAAACACCATACTATGAGTCTTAATTTTCAAAATCTCAAAGCCATAAAGAAGTGTTGTGCTAGTTGATACATTACATACTTTTCAATTAGACTTGCTTGCTTAGTCGTGCAATTCTAGAGTTTCTAGGCTTAGGTTTTCCTTCGCTTTCATTCTAGCATTTTTAGTTGTTTGTTTGTCTTGTTTTGTCATACTACAATTTTGAAATCTATTAGTATGCCTTCATTCATTTGAACTTTTTCTTGCTTTGGTCTTGTCATAATAAAAAATCCAAAAAGAATCTAATTAAGTAGCTTTTTCAATTTTACCATTTTTAGTTTGTCTTCATTTTTTCTTAAGTTTTGTCATTTGAGTTTTCTTCCCTTCAAAAATCCAAGATAACTTTTCTCAATACCAAAGGAGGGTAACATCTTGAGATACTTGAGATTGGTGTGGAAATTGCTTAAGTCTCTTGATTCCTAAGAGAAGGGATATAGTTGAGAGAGACACTTGTGAGATTTTGAATTTTGTTTCTATTTTACCCTAACCAATTTCGTGTGGAGCTTTAGTTTGTGTTGTTTGTAGGTGTGGTGGAGCTTCTACATCCCAAGTGAAGGCTTTGAAGACTATTGTAAAGGAAGCAAAAGCCTTGTACTAATTAGAAGCTTAGGAAAATTTGAATTCTTAGAAATTTTGTAGTAGGAATTTTGTCTTGTATTTTGGAACCCATTGGACATTGGACTTTGGACTCTTAATATTTCCTCTAGTAATTTTGTCTAGTTTTTAGTAACATGTTCATTTGAGTGTTTGTTAATTAGTTAGTTGGTTCAAACTAGAAGTAGTTAGTTAGTTGTTGGTCTTATCTAAATTTTGTTAGTTAGTTACTTGTCTTAACTAAGTTGGTTAATTAGTTAGTAGTTGGAACTAATTCTAGTTGTTATAACTAATCCTAACCAAATTCTTAGTTGGCATAACTAATATCATAACTAAAATTAGTTGTTAGTTAAGGTTGTTAGATCTAGTTACAACTACCATAACTAAATAACTAATTCTAGTTAGGGTTTAGGTGCTAGTTAGTTAGTTGAACTAATTTTGTTAGATAACTACTTTCTTAGCCGAATTTGTTAGCCTTGTCTAGGGTTAGTTACTTGATTAGTTACAACCTAGGATTCTCATAAGGAACATACGTAAAGACAACCTAGGTCTTGCATAACTAATCATAGTACTACAACCTAGGATCCAACCTAGTACAAGATAACTTAGGTTCTTGTTCCCCTTAGGATAGAAATCTAGTACTTGTATTTTAGGATTGTTTTGTGTTTTCTACTACTTGCCTTACATCAAGCATCCTCAACTAGATTGTTTACAACCTTGTTTTCATTTCTCTGACAACCTTAAAAGATGTCTTCTAGTGATAGGGAGAACAAATCTATGCTTCATAATATAATGGATAGTTTAAATAATATCAACAATAGGTTAACTAACCTAGAGCACAATGAGAACCCTAGAACTAGACATAGAAATCAAAGAAATCAAAGATATAACAATAGTGATAGTGAGGATGAGCCTAGACATAGAAGACACCATGAACATAAAAGAGAAGACTTAGGCTTAAGAGAAGTAAAACTAGAAATCCCTCTTTTAATGGTAAGAGTGATGTTGAGGCTTACCTAGAATGGGAGATAAGGGTTGAGCGATTGTTTAACTCTCATCAAATAAAAGAAGAAAAGAAAGTTAGGGTTGCAACTCTTTCATTCCAAAATTATGCCTTAGTTTGGTGGACTCAAATATGTAAGGAGAGGAAGAGAGATGACTTTCCACCCATAGATGATTGGGTAGATTTAAAAGCCATTCTAAGAAAGAGATATGTTCCTAATTATTATCGAGGAGAGCTATTAGTAAAGCTAAATAGAAATAGTGTAGAAGATTACTACAAAGCCTTAGAAATAGCCATGATTAGGGCCAATCTAGAAGAAGATGAACAAACCTTGATGCATAGGTTCTTACATGGCCTCAATAGGAACATCAAAAATAGGGTATAACTCCTTCCTCAAGATGATATAGAAGAGTTACTACACTAATTCACTAAGGTAAAGAACCAATTCAAAGAGAGAGAATCCTATAATGGGGAGAATAAAGCCTACAAGTCTAAGTGGGTAGTTCAAGAAAATAAGGGTAGGTTTCAGAGAAACCCTAGGGAGAAGGGGGTGGGCACTTCCTCTTCCAAAATTCCAAGTGAGATGCATAAGAATAGCAAAATTTTTAGAAACCAAAAAGATAAGCATGAATCCACATCTAAACCACAATCCTCTAGATCTTTTACCATCAAATGTTTTAAATGTCTTGGTAGAGGTCACATTGCTTCCGACTATCCAACAAAAAGAACTATGATTTTAAAAACAAGTGGAACCTACTCAAGTCAATTAGAGTTTGATTCTGATAATCACACTTCAAGTGATGACTCAAGTAGTGATTCCTATGATAGTGAGCATATATTAAGGGATGATGGTGAGCTATACGTGATTAGAAGATTACTTGGTAGTCATGTTAAGCTAGATGACACTACACAAAGAGAGAACATCTTTTATACAATATGTTACATAAATGACAAGCTATGTTTGCTCATTGTGGATAGTGGGAGTTGTGTAAATGTAGTGAGCCAAAGATTAGTAAATAAGATGGGCTTAGAATTAATAGATCACCCTAGACCTTATAAATTGCAATGGTTAAATGAAAAGGGAGAAATGTTAGTTAATAAGCAAGTCTTAATCAACTTCACCATAGGCACATATAAAGATAAAGTCAATTGTGATGTAGTACCTATGGAGGCAACTCACATCTTATTAGGACTACCGTGGCATGATGGAAATGTCATCCATAAGGGGTTCACTAACACCCTCACCTTCAAATTAGATGGCAAGAAGATAGTTTTACACCCCCTAACTCCACAATAAATAGCTAAAGTTCAACTACAAATGAAGCTTAAAAGAGATAGAGAGTTAGGATCTTCTTCTAATCATCTAGAAAAACATAAGAAAAACAAAAAAAAGGATAAAGGAAAAGGAGTTGTCATTTATGATGACTCTAGAACTAATCTTTTGGCCAATAAATATGATGTGAAACATGCTATGTTTTCACAAAAACAATGCTTGATCATGTATGTTAAAGACATCCCTAGCACTTCTTTGTGCTTAATGGGCTTTTCTCCTCCTCCTTTGCCTAAAGGGATTCAAAACATCTTAAATAAATTCAAAGGCCTCTTCCCTAAGGATATCCCAAAAGGCTTACCTCCTATTAGGGGCATTGAGCATCAAGTAGACTTAATCTCTGGTGCTAGTCTTCCAAATAGACCTGCATATAGGTGCAACCTTAAGGAAAGCCTAGAAATAGAAAAACAAGTGAATGAACTACTATTTAAGGGATGGATTAGAGAAAGTTTAAGCCTTTGTGCTTTACCCATTTTACTAGTTCCTAAAAAAGATGGTTCATGGAGAATGTGTACGGATTGTAGAGCCATAAACAACATAACCATCAAGTATAGGCATCTAATACCTAGAATTGATGAGCATAGTGGTTCTACTATATTTTTCAAGATTGATCTTAAAAGTGGCTATCACCAAATAAGAATCAAAGAAGAAGATGAATGGAAAGCCGCTTTCAAAACCAAACTTGGATTATATGAGTAGTTAGTTATGCCTTTTGGCTTGACTAATGCACCAAGTACTTTCATGAGACTCATGAATCATGTTTTGATGGAATTCATTGGGCATTTTGTTGTGGTCTACTTTGATGATATTTTGATTTACTCAAAGACCTTGACCTCTCATCTAAACCATCTCAAACAAGTTATGCTTGCCTTAAGAACAAACAATCTCTATGCAAATTTTGAAAAATGTTCTTTTGGCATGGATAGCATTGTATTCCTTGGATTTGTAGTAAGTTCTAAGGGTGCTGAGGTAGATCACTCCAAAGTGAAGGCAATCCAAGATTGGCCAACACCTAAAAATGTGAGTGAAGTAAGAAGTTTCCATGGTCTAGCAAGTTTTTATAGGAGATTTATGAAAGATTTCTCTACTTTAGCCTCCCCTTTAAATGAGTTGGTGAAAAAGATTATTGCTTTTGTGTGGGGGACAAGGCAAGAGAAAGCCTTTCTAGATCTCAAGAGAAGCTCACTCATGCTCCAATTTTGGCACTTCCAAATTTTTCAAAAACCTTTGAGCTTGAGTGTGATGCTTCAAATGTGGGTATAGGAGCTGTCCTATTGCAAGAAGGTCACCACATTGCTTTCTTTAGTGAAAAGCTTAATGGGGCCACCCTCAATTATCCCACATATGATAAAGAGTTCTATGCATTGATTAGAGCCCTTCAAACTTGGGAACATTACTTGATCCCAAAAGAGTTTGTCATCCATAGTGATCACCAATCACTAAAATTTATTAAAGGGCAACATAAGTTAAACAAGAGACATGCTAAGTGGGTTGAGTTCTTGGAACAATTTACATATGTCATCAAGTACAAAAATGGAAAATCTAATACTATGGCTGATGCTTGATCAAGAAAACACTCTTTACTTGCCTCTCTTGGAGCCAAAGTTATAGGACTTGATGAGATTAGGACTTTGTACCCAAGTGACCTTGATTTTTCAACCATTTTCAACTCATCTTCCACTTCTTCATCTCATAAAGGCTTTTACATTCTAGATGGCTACCTATTTAAAGCCAATAGACTTTGCATTCCTAGGAGCTCTTTAAGAGATCTTCTACTTAGAGAAAGCCATGAGGGAGGCTTAAGGGGCCATTTTGGAAGAGACAAAACATTAGCCATTTTACATGAATACTTTTATTGGCCTAAAATGAAAAAAGATGTACAAAAACTTTGCGCTAGGTGTATAGTATGTAGGAAAGCTAAATCTAAACTTTCACCTAGTGGTTTGTATACTCCATTGCCTACACTTATTTCTCCTTGGGTTGATATTTCTATGGATTTTGTGTTAGGCTTGCCTACGACCCAAAGGGGAATAGATTCTATCTTTGTGGTGGTAGATAGGTTTAGCAAAATGGCTCACTCCATTCCTTGTCACAAAGTGGATAATGCAAGTCATATTGCTAAGCTATTTTTTAAAGAAATAGTAAGACTTCATGGTATCCCTAAAACTATCATTTCTGATAGGGACACCAAATTCGTAAGCCATTTTTGGAAAACCCTTTGGTCAAGGCTAGAAACGAAGCTTCTCTTTTCTACCACTTATCATCCTCAAATAGATGGCCAAATAGAGGTAGTAAACATGACCCTTTCTTAACTACTTAGGGTCTTAGTGAATAAAAATGTTAAATCTTGGGATAAGTGTTTACCCTACATTGAATTTACTTATAATAGGGTACAACACTCCACTAAGCATAGTTGTTAACCCGGCGATAGCGTCTCAACAGTTCGTTTCCACCACCGGGTTGTTAATTGGCAAGCGCACCAATCGTTTGTAGTTTTCAAAATTTAGATATCGTTCCACTGGGATTGAAAGTCCAATAACAACAGTAATTTTCTATTTACTATGGTAAATGTGAAGGAAGTTATAGACAAAAGAATGATTTATATACAATTTATACGATATTCACAGGATAGCATGATTGAGTAGTTCATAAGATAAAAAAAAATAAAATCTATCTAAAAAGTTAAGTTGCAATCTAGAATAGGTAAGATAGTTGAGATAAACACAGATAAACAAATTATGTTGGAAATTGGATCCCTAATCTAGAATAACAATGAGGAACTCAAGACATGCATATTTAATCATCAAGTTTCATGTCATTGCAGCTTAAAATCATTATAACCGATCCCTTGTGATATAAATTCTAAGAATTCACCGTAAAGTCTGATCCCTCGTGAGCTTTCTCAGTAAAAACTTGCATTAAGACCTGGCCTTATGGCAACAATGGTTAACAACCCCTATAGAATTGAGATACCAAGGGTATTCCAACTTTTTACTTTCGTCAAAACAAGTTTCAATACGGCATGAACAATCATTCTCCCGTTTGACATTCATACTAATAAAACAAGTTTCAATACACATGAAAATCATTCTCCCGTTTGACGTTCATATTAATAAAAGGTTGAAATACTAACATGGACTTGAATCATAAACATGCAGAGGTCGAATTCACAACATTATACTCAATAGATTAGTTCACCGATTCCAACATAAACAAATTAGTTACACATGATGAAAGTAAAAACAACACTTATAGAGTTTGACATTACGAAGACGATAGGAACTTCACGATACAACGATCACAATACACCAAATCACACTCAAGTATCTAGAAAACTATTCTAGAACTACAACTCACAAAAGAAGTACTCAAAGTCGAGCACAAGAGAGAAAAGAAGAGAATGGGATGCTATGGGATGTTTCAGAATAGTGTTGGATGGCCCTATTTATAGGGCTGAGCAAGGGTGCTGACGCTACGCGTCAGTGTGACGCTACGCGTCACACCCCTGACTCAGCTTCCATCAAACAGCTGATAATGGCCACTTCAAATTATTAAATATGATCATGCCTGGCCACTTGGACGTGTTTCCACTGTATTTTGGCCATTTGTGCTTAGTGGGGTGGCCCTTGGTGCTGAGTGGGGTGGCCATTATTGGGTCAAAGCTGAGTGCTTAGCCAAGTTGGATGTGGAGTCCACGCAGCACTGACGCTACGCGTGGCTGTGACGCGTAGCGTCAGCATCAAAAATAGCTGTTGATGCTACGCGTGGGGTGAGGTTATGCGTCAGCTCCTCCAGTGTAATTTTCTCTTGATTTCTTTAACTTTTTTACTGCAAAACTTAGAGAAATTTGATCAAGGGCAGATTATTTCCAACAACATCCATTTATTGAATTTAAATCCTAATTTTCTAACAAATTAAACTAATTTTTGTAATTTTTATGAAATTTTTATTAGAGCTTTTATTGAAAATTTGAGGACTAATAAATACCCCCAACTTGAGACATTGCTCGTCCTCGAGCAAGAGAGAAAAAATAAGAAAAATAAAAATTTGGAATCAAATTTTTGAGTTAGTCCGAGAATTTACAACAAAAAGTAATTTTCACAATTTAACTAACTTTGTAATAATCAAAAATTGGTATCAAGTATAACAAAGGTTTAATGATAAAATTTATTTACAATATTCTATTAACAATCAAGCAGAATTTCAGGCTTACCTCACAGGTGTTTATCTCTATGTAATAGGTAACCTGTTTCACTCAATCAATCATAAGATCAAACGAATTTAACTTTGTTTGTCATCTAATCAATGGTTATTTATACAGAATTAGTTCAGAAATCACAACGTCTTCTCACGGGTTGTAATGAGGCTTGGTTTATAAGAATCAATGGTTTTTCTTGGAATTCAAAAACCTGAAATCATAAAAGAGCATTTTATAATTTTTTTAGGCTTTCTCTTGACCCAAACTCTCATTTCTTTTGTTGATGAAAAATAAATACCCCCAACTTGATTCTTTTCACTATTTTTGACTTTTCTTTTCCATACTTTATTATTTTTATTTTTTTTGAAAAGAATCAAGTTGCTTATTTTCACTCCCCATTTTTGTGAGAACACTCAAAATATTTTTCATTTATTTCAACTGCTCTTTTAATCAATCAAGTATAGGGAATGGTAAAAACAGATTTAGTTTTAAGGGTACCAAGGAATTTTATTTTAGGCTCAAATTGGCTTGCAAAGGATAAAAGAATTTTTACTAAGGTAAGCTGTTTGGCCCAAGGTTTTTTTCACAAAAAATGTGCCTTGATCATTTTCCTGAATTTTCTGTACAACAACACAAATCAGAGATTAAAGCAAAATCAATTCGAATTGAAAATATGTCGATTAAACCCTCAAGTATATAAAAAGATATCTCTCTACTCACCGGGCTATCGAAATTTGCTTGATGGTTAATAAACCTATTGTGATTAAATTTATCAAAATTCCTAAGTTATAAAGAACTAATAATTGATTTTACAAAATTAAGTTTCATTGTGTAAAAACTCTAAGTGTATTAACTTTCTAACAAAAATTTGATTGATTTATTAAAAGATAAATTTTATTTTTGGATTTTTGGATTATTTTTCGAATTATTATTATTATTATTATTATTATTATTATTATTATTATTATTTTTAAAATAAACAAATAACAAAATGGGTTGCCTCCCATTGAGCGCTAGGTTTAGTGTCTCCAGCCTGACATTCCTGCATTTCAAGGGTCAGTTAAAAGATAACTGGTGGTAATTTTGTTAATTTCACCACCCAAATATAGTTTCAACTTTTGCCCATTTACCATCCAACTTCTTTTGGAAGTTGGATCTTCAATTTCCACTGCTCTGTATGGTTTGACTTCTTTAATCAAAAACGGGCCTGACCATTTTGATTTCAATTTTCCAGGAAACAATTTTAATCTTGAGTTGAACAATAAAACTTGCTGACCTGGAGTGAAGTGTCTTTTCTTTAACTTTTTATCATGGTAAGCTTTCACCTTACTTTTGTAGCATCTAGATGATTCATAGGCATTGTTCCTCATTTCCTCTAACTCGAGTAGCTGTAACTTCCGTTTGTCTGCTGCTACATTTTGATCAAAATTGAGGAATTTTAAAGCCCAATATGCTTTATGTTCCATTTCAACTGGAAGGTGACATGATTTTCCATAAACCATCTGGAAAGGAGAAAGACCAATTGGTGTTTTAAATGCAGTTCTGTATGCCCAGAGTGCATCATCAAGTTTTTGTGACCAATCCTTTCTAGAAGATGACACGGTTTTCTCCAGAATTCTTTTCACTTCACGATTTGAAATCTCTGCTTGCCCGTTGGTTTGTGGATGATATGCGGTGGCTACCTTATGCTTTACTCCATAATGTTGTAATACTTTCTGAAGAATTTTATTACAAAAGTGTGAACCACCATCATTGATTAAAGTTCTTGGTGTCCCAAATCTGCAAAAAATATTTTTCTTCAAAAAATTCACAACAGTTTTAGTGTCAGCATTAGGGGTAGCAATTGCTTCCACCCACTTTGAAACATAATCAACTGCCAAAAGAATGTATTGATTTGAGTATGAGTTAGGAAAAGGTCCCATGAAGTCGATTCCCCAACAATCAAATACCTCAACTTCTTGTATATTTGTGAGAGGCATTTCTTGCCTTCTTCCAACATTACCTTTTCTTTGGCAGTTATCACAAGATTGAACAAATAAGTGAGCATCTTTAAAAAGAGAGGGCCAGTATAAACCTGATTGGAGAACTTTTGCAGCTGTTCTTTCATTATTAAAGTGTCCTCCATATGGTGATTTATGACAATGCCACAACACATCTTTTACTTCCCAGTCAGGCACACAACGTCGTAACAAATTATCCGCTCCAATTTTGAATAAATGAGGGTCATCCCAAACAAAATATCTTGCATCTCTAAAGAATTTTTTTCTTTGTTGCCAAGTCAAATCATTTGGAAGAACTCCTGCTGCTTTGAAATTGGCCATGTCAGCAAACCATGGCCGTTGTGTTATTTTGAAAAGTTTTTCATCGAGAAATTCTTCCAAAATTTCTTTTTCTTTGGCAGTAATCTCATTATTCATTAATCTAGAAAGATGGTCAGCTACCATATTTTCACTACCCTTTTTATCTTTGATTTCAAGATCATATTCTTGAAGGAGCAAAATCCATCTGATTAACCGAGGTTTTGAATCAGATTTAGTTAAAAGATACTTGATTGCAGCATGATCAGTAAAAACAATTATATTTGAGCTAATCAAGTAAGATTGAAATTTTTCTAAAGCATATACTATGGCTAGTAATTCTTTTTCAGTAGTTGCATAATTTATTTGATTTTCATTCAAAACTTTACTAGCATAATGTATGACTTTAAAAACTTTTTCATATCTTTGACCTAAAACTGCTCCAACAGCATAATCACTTGCATCGCACATAAGTTCAAAGGGTAAATTCCAATTAGGAGCAACAATTACAGGGGCAGAAACCAATTTTTCTTTCAAGGAATTAAAAGCTTTAAGACATGCTTCATCAAATTTGAATTCAACATCTTTATTTAGAAGGTTTGATAAATGTTTTGCAATTTTTGAAAAATCTTGAATAAACCTCCTATAAAATCCAGCATGTCCTAAAAAACTTCTAATACCTTTTACATTTACAGGAGGTGGGAGTTTAGAAATTACCTCTATTTTGGCTTGGTCAACTTCAATGCCTCTAGAAGAAATTTTATGACCAAGTACAATTCCTTCTTTCACCATGAAGTGACATTTCTCCCAATTAAGCACCAAATTTGTCTCAATACACCGCTTTAGTACGGTATCCAGGTTGGATAGACATGTTTCAAATGAATTCCCAAAAACTGAGAAGTCATCCATGAAAATCTCAATGCTCTTTTCAATTAAATCTGCAAAAATAGCAAACATGCATCTTTGAAAAGTAGCAGGTGCGTTACATAATCCAAATGGCATTTTTCTGTAAGCAAATATGCCAAAAGGACATGTAAAGGCAGTTTTCTCTTGATCAAGAGGGTCAACAGCAATTTGATTATATCCAGAATAACCATCAAGAAAGCAATAATATTCTTGTCCAGACAATCTTTCAAGCATTTGATCCATAAAAGGCAATGGAAAATGATCTTTTCTTGTTGCTTAATTTAATTTTCTATAATCAATGCACATTCTCCAACTGGTGACAGTTCTTGTAGGAATTAGTTCATTTTTTTTCATTAACAATTACTGTCATACCACCCTTTTTTGGAACAACTTGAACAGGACTTACCCATTGATGATTTATTTTTCATATATTGGAATGAAGAGTTCAATGAAAGAGAATCAAGTTTGTATAATATGAACTCAAGGAAATGAATGTGCCAAGTTTAAACACGGAGGTTGTAATATAGTATAGTTGTCGTTCCACTGAGGAGGTATTAGCATGAAAATCTTAGCTTTGAACTGAGTTGACAAAAGGTTTTGTTCTGGATTGGTATAAATATTGCTGATTGAAAAAGTAATAAATAACAGAGAGTGAAATTTTTGCAAAAGATAACAGTGAATGGTTTTTGAGAGAAATCGATTTGGTAAAACAAGGATTGGCTTCATCACATCTTCACCTTCTGTAAGCTGCATAAGTTTTAATATAAGTAAATCGAAAAGATAATTTCTACGTCACAATCACAGTCATTTGTATCGATCCCTCGACTACAAAATTCATAAGAATGATTTCAAACCGTTGATCCCTCAGTCACTTTGAAATCATCCCAGCATTATCGATTGATTGTTTTGACGTTTATTGCGTTAGACGCCATCCCTGGCTACCTACTCACAATAAGTATTTCTTTCAGATCTGCTTTCAAAAGTCACTTCCCAGCATACTTGAGAAAACTTAAAACAAGAAAATAGTGATCAAGTACTTTCAGGCATTAAACGCAGAAGGAAATACAGAAACTTATCAAATCTCATTACTAAATAAAAACTTACAACAGCATTACTTCAGTGTTGAATGGATTACAGCTAATCCCATAAGGGAGTTTAGTTACTCATGCTTTGCATTTTCACCTTTAAAATATGAATACAGAAAATAATGGAAATGGTTGGATTGTGAGGGAAGTACAGGGAATGAATTTGATGCCTCATGTATTGTTTTCTGCTAGATTTATAGGGGTTATGGTTTAGCTTCCCTTGCCACTTGCATAGACCCCATGAAGGAATATTCGGAGACATGCAGAAACACAAGAAAGTGGATGAGTTGGCACCGCACCATTGGTGAATATTAAATTAAAAATCCCATACTACATGAGTCACACTTGAGCTTACTGGTCACGCTCAAGCGTGAAAGGTTCTGATGTTCAGTGATAGTCTCACGCTCAAGCTAACTTAACCACGCTTAAGCGTGGTCTTCCTTTGTTCAATATGCTTGTTCCACGCTTGATCCATGCTGGTTCCTCGCTCAGGCGCGTTCGGCTTATGCTTTGCTATCCATTAGTCATGCTCAAGCGTGGAATGCCTACGCTCAAGCGTTCTTCTTGTTAGACCATGTGTAATCCGCGCTTAACTCATGCTCACTCCACGCTTAATCCACGCTTAGGCTTTCATTTATATCATTCCACGCTTAAGCGCCTAGTGTTCACGCTCAAGCGTGAGAGGTCCTGATGCTCTTCAACTTGTTCAAGCTTAAGCTTGCTTGCTCAAGCTTAAGCTTGGTTGTTCAAACTTAAGCTTGCTGTCTTCAAATGCTCGCGATCACGCTTAAGCTTGCTCTTTCACGCTTAAGCTTGCCCTTTCACGCTTAAGCTTGCCTGCTCAAGCTTAAGCTTGATCTTTCACGCTTAAGCTTGCCTGCTCAAGCTTAAGCTCTCCTTGCTTTCCTGTTGAATTTCTTGCAACTTTCCAAGAGTTTTAACACAATATTTCTTTTATACACCTATCCATCACTACTTAAAAGATTCATGCTCACTTCCTTCAATAATTCATTAATTTAGCTCAAGTCTTTACAAAATTAGTTCAAATGAGTCATGAAATCAATGCTTAATCAACACTTATCAAACTCTCCCCAACCTAGATTTTTGCTTGTCCTCAAGCAAAAGAACTTTGGATTTAATCTTTCATGAGGATTCAGTTGTAAACAAAATTTTTAAGACAGTAATCATAATTTAACTTCTTTTAGGCAAATAACATCCTTAATACCCATTTCTTTGAAATGCAATGCACCAATGAATCTTTCACAAGGCAAGTAACCGCTTACTGTAAGAATAAGGAGCTTCTCATTAATTCTCTCCAGGTGCCTATTTTACTCATCCATCATTAGAACTGCTCAGTTAACATTGCCCGTCATTTCTAGTAAAACCAAAATTCAAATGAACAGCAAGGATCAAAAGGTCTTTTAAGGTTGTAATGAGGCTGGGTTAACAGGAATTTTTGGTTTTTCTTGGATTTCAAATCGCATGTACAAAGAAGAGCATAAGTATTTTTAGTTAATTTATTTAACAATTTAGAAGGCTTCTTCTTTGAATTTAAACTTTAGTATTTTCGTTTGTTTTCCTCCAGCTCTTTTATACATTTTTAGAGAGCTTACTATTTTTCTTTCTGCATTTTCTTTTTCTGCCTCCATTTGTTTCATCACTTTTTGAAAAAAATATTTTATGCTCTTTTTCAAGATGAACATGCAAGTAAGGTAGGATTTTTGCTTTTATGCTTAGCTCAGGGTAGAAGAAAAAAAAATTTTATGGCTCAAAATAGGCTACCAAAGAATAGGATATTTTTATCAGGGAAGCTTTTTAGCTCTCGGCTAACTGTGTTTTCAAAATTGCCTTATCATTTCCTTGCTTATTTCTTGAGAAAAAGGTTAATTAGAAAATCAGGCAATGCCAATTTTAACAAATTCAAATGAGGCTCTCAGTGTTTAATTGCTCACTTCTCACCAGGTTTATAGGCCTACTCCAATACTCTAACAGAAAAAGGTTCAAGTATGTAAACAGATTCACTAGCTTATTTTATTTTCATGGTTCTTAAATCAGCCATTTTCCATTTCAAAATAATTTTACTGTCTTAAAATTTGTTACTCAGAATCTTTTCTTGTTCCAAAAATGGTTCTTGGTTGGGTTTTCAAAAATGTTTTCAGCTTCAAGCATGTATTCATTCAATCATAACACATAACCCTAATGATATGCAAAAAAAAAATCAAACCATAAGATATAAATCAAACTACTACAAAGAATTCAAACAAAAACCAAAACATGTTAGTAAAGCAAGCAATAAAAATTTAAAACTTGAAAAATTGCAAAGCAATAAAAATTGACAAAGCGAAAAAAAAACTCATCACTCATCAGCTTCTTCTGTGTCTTCCTCTCTTACTGGAGGTACCTGTTATGAAGGTCCTGGTCCAGCCTGTGAGGTGCCACTCCCCCTTAAGAAAGGAGGCCTGTCCCCAGGCCAAGCAACATGGGCTTCGAACTTCACGCTTAAGCATGAGATTAGAAAAATGTTTCGCTTGAGTGCTCCAAGTTCGCTTGAGTGTGGTATATACAAGATTGGTACCTGATTTCCATGCTTGTCCCTGCGCTTGAGTGTGCTACTTGAGTAGAGAGACTTCAGGCTTTAAGCGTGGGTAATTATGCTTGAGCGCGGTCGGGGTGGCTTTCTTGCATACGAACCATTACCAAGTGAGGCGCTTGAGCCTGGATGATTCACGCTTAAGCGTGACTGAGATTTAGAAGTGGCGCTTAAGTGCTCTATCACTCGCTTGAGTGTGTATGCTACTGATACAGAAAAAGTCCCACGCTTGAGCGTATCAATGTGCGCTTGGGCGAGCTTACCCCCTGATACTTATTTCTTCTTTCACTTAAGTCTTGACATTATTCGCTCAAGTGAACTTAATGCAGCATTTGGAATGGAAGTCTCCCGTTTAAGCGGGGAAATCCACACTTGAGTGTGGTGTTTGTCCTTTGTCCTTTTTCTTTGACACTTAGCATTTGAAGTTTGAACGATGAGGTGAGTTATCCTGAAAATCAAAAGTATGAAAACATAACACACAGATTATTAAATTGACATCAACAAAATAAGAAAAGAAAATATAAAAGATTGGGTTGCCTCCCAATAAGCGCTTGTTTATCGTCTTTAGCTTGACGCCTGATAGATTTTCCAATATGGGTCATGGAGCTGGTGGATAAGAGTATTGAGTTTTTCCACCTCCTTTCCTAAGTCAGGCCTTGACTTTTTTCCATTCAGATTTTCAAGTGCACCTTCTGAGTATTTATTTGTTTCATCAATAACAAAGTTGGCTTCTTCTTTCTGCACTGGAATTTTTACTCTTCTGTCATTCACATCTATGATGACTTTGGCTACTTTCAAGAATGGTCTCCCCAGTATTAGAGGGACTTCAGAATCTTCCTCCATATCTATGACAACAAAGTTCTCATGAAATTCAAATTTATCAACTTTGACCTCAATATTTTCAACAATACCATAAGGGGTTTTTATTGATTGATCTGCCATTTTTAAAGTCATGTTTATTGGCTTTACTGAAAAATCCCCTATCCTTTTAAGTGTGGATAATGGCATCAAGTTTACACTAGCACCAAGATCTAATAAAGCTTTACTTTTTGAAAGATTTCCAATAGTGACAGGAATAGAAAAACTCCCTGGATCTCTGGTGTTATGAGGTACTACTTCAGGGGTGATAGCATCATGTCCATCTTCTTCCTTAGTTGTTTCCTTAGTCAGTATGGTCACAGCCTTGCAATGCTCTATTGGATTTGTTTCAGTGTTTGCTCCATACTGAGGCTTCTGTTTCTCAGCAAGCTGTCGGGCTAGTTGTCCCAATTGTGTTTCCAAATTCCTGAGTGATGCCTTATTATTCTTTTGACTTGCTAAAGAAGTTTGCATAAATTTTTCCAAGGTGTCCTCTAATCTAGAAGTTCTCTCCACCAAAGAAGGACCATTATTTTGATATGGTTTATTTGAAGAGCTGGGCTCTTGCTTCCATCCTTGGCCTTGGTTTTGGTTACTTCTCCATCTCTGAAATGGTTGGTTAGAAAAATTTGAATTGAAATTACCAGACCTTCCTTGGTTGTTCATGAAGTATACAGTTGCTTCTTGTGAGCCACAGTTCTCATTGAGATGATCTCCTCCATAAAAGTTACATGTTGCAGGCATTTGGTGTTGCCCTGGTTGTGATGATTGTACTATATGTAATTGTTGTGGAAGATTGGATATCTTTTTGGTCAATGATTCTAATTGTTGGGTCAGAATTTTATTCTGTGCTAAAATGGCATCTGTGGTGTTTAAGTCAAGGACTCCTTTCTTTTGAACTTGCTGACGATCATGTTGAGCTTGGTAGTCTGTTGAGGATAAAGCTTCTATTATCCTTGTGGCTTGGTCAGCATCCACTGTCATCATTGTTCCTCCTGCTGCTGCATCTAAAATCATTTTAGTGTCAGCCCTTAAACCACTGTAAAAAATATTAAGCTGTGCAATATCTTCAAGTCCATGGTTTGGGCATTTTCTGAGCAGTGATTTAAAGTGTTCCCATGCCTCACAAAAAGGTTCATCTTGGCCTTGTCTAAATGTTGTAATATCTGATTTGGCCTTGATGAATCTAGATGGAGGAAAGAACCTTTGTAGAAATTTTTCTTCAACTATGTTCCAGCTATTCAAACTTTGATTTGGATGAGATTGTAACCACTCCTTTGCTTTTCCTGCTAAAGAGAAAGGAAATAGTCTTAAATATGCAGCATCAATAACATCTTGGTTAAATCCCATGGTTCCAACCAATTCATAGAATGTGGCTAAGTGAGTATACGGATCTTCACTTGACATTCCAGTAAATTGGTGTGAACTAATCAAACCAAGAAATGCTGGTTTCATTTCTAGTGCTCTGACAGTGTTTGGAACTACAATGCTTGAGAAATGTCTTGGCCCTTGTTGTAAAGCATAGTCTCCAAGTGTTCCCCTTGGTGGGTTTTGATTGTTGTTGTTGACATCCATTGTATCAGAGGAAGTTTGTCCTACGTGGAAGTTCTGCTTGGCTTTCTTGATTTTCTTGAGGAACCTGTCTATCTCTGGATCAAATGCAAGTTGTTCTTTTGTACCCTATCCTCTCAAGATCATAAATCAAGTACTCAAAATAGCAAAGTTACTACACAAAAAAATAAAAACAAATTGAAAACAAATTTATTTACACTGTCTTGTCAATTCAATGCTAAAATATTCAAACTTAAATCACCTCCCCGGCTGCAGCGCCAAAACTTGATGATTTATTTTTCATATATTGGAATGAAGAGTTCAATGAAAGAGAATCAAGTTTGTATAATATAAAATCAAGGAAATGAATGTGCGAAGTTTAAACACAGAGGTTGTAATATAGTATAGTTGTCGTTCCACTGAGGAGGTATTAGCATGAATATCTTAGCTTTGAACTGAATTGACAAAAGGTTTTGTTCTGGATTGGTATAAATGTTGCTGATTGAAAAAGTAATAAATAACAGAGAGTGAAATTTTTGCAAAAGATAACCGTGAATGGTTTTTGAGAGAAATCAATTTGGTAAAATAGGGATTGGCTTCATCACATCTTCACCTTCTGTAAGCTGCATAAGTTTTAATATAAGTAAATCAAAAAGATAATTTCTACGTCACAATCAAAGCCATTTGTATCGATCCCTCGACTACAAAATTCATAAGAATGATTTTAAATCGCTGATCCCTCAGTCACTTTGAAATCATCCTAGCATTATCGATCGATTGTTTTGACGTTTATTGCGTTAGACGCCATCCCTGGCTACCTACTCACAATAAGTATTTCTTTCAGATCTGCTTTCAAAAGTCACTTCCCAACATACTTGAGAAAACTTAAAACAAGAAAATAGTGATCAAGTACTGTCATGCATTAAACGCAGAAGGAAATATAGAAACTTATCAAATCTCATTACTAAATAAAAACTTACAACAGTGTTACTTCAGTGTTGAATGGATTACAGCCAATCCCATAAGGGAGTTTAGTTACTCATGCTTTACATTTTCACCTTCAAAATATGAATACAGAAAATAATGGAAAAGGTTGGATTGTGAGGGAAGTACAGGGAATGAATCTGATGCCTCATGTCTTGTTTTCTGCTAGATTTATAGGGGTTATGGTTCAGCTTCCCTTGCCACTTGCATAGACCGCATGAAGGAATATTCAGAGACATGCAGAAACACAAGAAAGTGGATGAGTTGGCACCGCACCATTGGTGAATATTAAATTAAAAATCCCATACTGCATGAGTCACGCTTGAGCTTACTGGTCACGCTCAAGCGTGAAAGGTTCTGATGTTCAGTGATAGTCTCACGCTCAAGCTAACTTAACCACGCTTAAGCGTGGTCTTCCTTTGTTCAATATGCTTGTTCCACGCTTGATCCATGCTGGTTCCTCGCTCAGGCGTGCTCGGCTTATGCTTTGCTATCCATTAGTCACGCTCAAGCATGGAATGCCTACGCTCAAGCGTTCTTCTTGTTAGACCATATGTAATCCATGCTTAACTCACGCTCACTCCACGCTTAATCCACGCTTAGGCTTTCATTTATATCATTCCACGCTTAAGCGCCTAGTGTTCACGCTCAAGCGTGAGAGGTCCTGATGCTCTCCAACTTGTTCAAGCTTAAGCTTGCTTGCTCAAGCTTAAGCTTGGTTGTTCAAACTTAAGCTTGCTGTCTTCAAATGCTCCCGATCACGCTTAAGCTTGCTCTTTCATGCTTAAGCTTGCCCTTTCACGCTTAAGCTTGCCCTTTCATGCTTAAGCTTGCCCTTTCACGCTTAAGCTTGCCTGCTCAAGCCTAAGCTTGATCTTTCACGCTTAAGCTTGCCTGCTCAAGCTTAAGCTCTCCTTGCTTTCCTGTTGAATTTCTTGCAACTTTTCAAGAGTTTTAACACAATATTTCTTTTATACACCTATCCATCACTACTTAAAAGATTCATGCTCACTTCCTTTAATAATTCATTAATTTAGCTCAAGTCTTTACAAAATTAGTTCAAATGAGTCATGAAATCAATGCTTAATCAACACTTATCACCCATGCACTATCAGAAATAGGATAAATAATACCTGCTTTCAGCAATTTCAGAACCTCCTTTTTGGTTACCTCATTCAAAGTTGGGTTGAGGCGTCTTTGAGGTTGAGCAATAGGTTTGAAATTATCTTCCAACAAGATTTTGTGCATGCAGTATGATGGACTTATACCTTTCAAATCTTCAAGTGTCCACCCAATTGCTTCTTGTTTCCTCTTCAATACTTCCACCAGTTTTTCTTCCTCTGTTTCACTTAATAGATTACTAATGATTACTGGTTTTAAATTACCTTCTTTCAAAAAGATGTATTTCAGATTGGAAGGTAACACTTTTATTTCAGGTTTCTGGATTTCTTCAACAGGTGATTCTTGAATTTCTTCAATCTTTCTTGATTCAAAGGAAATTTTTTTCCCTTGATTGAATTCTTCAAGATACCTTTCAATCTGTTTCTCCTCTTCTTCATTCAAAAATTCAACAGAGTTAGTCAATAACTTATTTAATGGGTCAGAAATAGTCATACCTTTTGATAAGGAAAGATAAGTTTCATCAAAGATGTCCACTTTGAAATAGTCTTGCTTCGGGCTAGGATGTTTCATTGCCTTGAAGACATCGAAATTCACTTCCTCATCATGCACTCTTACTGCTAGCTTCCCATTGTCCACATCAATCAGTACTCGAGCAGTTTTCATGAATGGTCTTCCAAGAATTAGAGGAACATCAGCATCTTCTTCCATGTCTAAGATCACAAAATCCACAGGAAAGTAGAATTTGTCAACCTTTACAAGCACATCTTCTACAATCCCATAAGGTCTTTTAATGGATTTATCAGCTAATTGCAGAGTCATCCTTGTCTGTTGTGGATCAAGGTCACCAATACGCTTCATCATACTTAGGGGCATTAGATTGATGCTAGACCCTAAATCTAATAAAGCCTTACCGATATTTACTCCACCAATAGAGATAGGAATAGTGAATTTGCCAGGATCTTTGGATTTTTCTGGCATCTTGTATTGCAAAATAGCGCTGCAACTTGCTTCAAGTTCTACGATCTCTTCATCATACTTCCTTTTCTTTGTAAGCAGTTCTTTCATAAACTTAGCATATGTAGGCATTTGTTCTAATGCCTCAGAAAAAGGAATGTTTATGTATAAATGCTTAAAGATTTCAAGGAATCTCTTGTATTCCTTTTCTTTATCTTTTCTTGATGGTGGATGAGGATAAGGTAAATCCTGGACAGGAGGTGTCTGTCCAAGATATTGATTTTTTTGATTTTTTTCTTTTATTTCATCTTTTTCTTTATTTTCTTCACTTTCTTTTTCTTTTTCTTTTTCTTTTTCTTTTTCTTTTTCTTTTTCACAGTTTATACCTACAGTTTTACCACTTCTTGTAAAAATAGCCTTACATTGTTCTTTCGCTTTGAATTCCTTGATGTCGGCTACTTCTTTTACTAGCTGACTTAACTGTTGATCTGATGCTTTACGTGCAGCTTTAATTGTCTCCATGTATTGCATCAATTGTTGAATATTTTCTTCAGCCTTTGTCAATCTAGTATTGTAATCACCTTGATTATTGAAGGGTCTAGCATGTTGCTTCCAACCATAATTTTGGTTTTGCCTTCCCTGCAGGTAATTGTTAGAAAAAGAATTTACAAGAGGATTTAGAGAATTACCTGTAGGTAACCTCTGATGAATCAAGGAATTAGCTTGTTCTTGTTCATTCTGGTCAAGAGCACAGTAACCACATGGTTGTTTGCTCATACAATACTCACATTGTTTTAATTGAGCAGGAAGTTGTGGTGGTACATGGGTAACTTGAAGTTTTCCAAGTTGTTTACTCATTGCCTCAATTTGTTGTATCAACAATTTTTGTTGAATTAACACTGTATCATTTACTCCTTGTTCAAGTATACCTTGTACATTACCTCTTTCTGGTTTAGCTTGATGGTCACTAATGGACATTGATTCCAATATCTTAATAGCTTCCTCCACAATTTTGTTCATTAAAGAACCACCTGCACAAGCATCTAACATCATCTTGAATGAGGCAATAAACCATGGTAAACGATTCTTACCTTTTCGGTATCATTCAGGTTGTGATTTGGACATTTTCTCAAAAGTGCCTTGAATCGTTCCCATGTCTCTCCTAGTGATTCATCATTATTTTGAGAAAAAGAGTGTATGGCTGTCATTGCTTCAAAATATTTCAAAGGAGAATAAAATCTTTCTAAAAATTTTCTTTCAACATCGGACCAGTTTGCAAAACTACCCGGTGGACAAGATTTAAACCATTCTTTTGCTTTACCAATCAATGAAAAAGGAAAAAGTCTCATGTAAACAGACTCTTCTTGATTGGGTTCAAAACCAATTGTGTTGCATAACTCATAAAAAATAGTTAAATGTTCATATGGTTCTTCATGATTTAAACCAGTAAATTGATTGTTTTGAATAATATTTAAAGTAGCAGGTTTAATCTCCACTGGTACAACAGGTCCTTGAAACATACCCGAAACTCGGGGTGGACCATTAATAGCAGCAAACTGTCCCAATGTTCTCCTTTCAGCAGCCATATTTGAATTTTCAAAATTAGAAGTAGAAGAAGATTTAGTTTGAGTTTTAGATTTCAAAGACTTGATTTTCTTTACAAACTTTTCTATCTCAGGATCAAAATAAATTTTACCTGCAGTAGATCGAGTTTGCATACATAAACTAGACAAAGAAAGTTAGTGTAACAATAAGTAAAAATAAATAATAAAAAAATTTTAACTAAGGTAAAAAAATATTTACCACGGTAATTAAAAATTTATTGTTTTACTGAAACAATTCAATCCCCGGCGACGGCGCCAGAAAACTTGTTAACCCGGCGATAGCGTCTCAACAGTTTGTTTTCACTACCGGGTTGTTAATTGGCAACCGCACCAATCGTTTGTAGTTTTCAAAATTTAGATATCGTTCCACTGGGATTGAAAGTCCAATAACAACAGTAATTTTCTATTTACTATGGTAAATGTGAAGGAAGTTATAGACAAAAGAATGATTTATATACAATTTATACGATATTCACAGGATAGCATGATTGAGTGGTTCATAAGATAAAAAGAAAATAAAATCTATCTAAAAAGTTGAGTTGCAATCTAGAATAGGTAAGATACTTCAGATAAACACAGATAAACAAATTATGTTGGAAATTGGATCCCTAATCTAGAATAACAATGAGGAACTCAAGACATGCATATTTAATCATCAAGTTTCATGTCATTGCAGCTTAAAATCATTATAACCGATCCCTCGTGATATAAATTCTAAGAATTCACCGTAAAGTCCGATCCCTCGTGAGCTTTCTCAGTAAAAACTTGCATTAAGACCTGGCCTTATGGCAACAATGGTTAACAACCCCTATAGAATTGAGATACCAAGGGTATTCCAACTTTTTACTTTCGTCAAAACAAGTTTCAATACGGCGTGAACAATCATTCTCCCGTTTGACATTCATACTAATAAAACAAGTTTCAATACACATGAAAATCATTCTCCCGTTTGACGTTCATATTAATAAAAGGTTAAAATACTAACATGGACTTGAATCATAAACATGCAGAGGTCGAATTCACAACATTATACTCAATAGATTAGTTCACCAATTCCAACATAAACAAATTAGTTATACATGGTGAAAGTAAAAATAACACTTACAGAGTTTGACATTACGAAGACGATAGGAACTTCATGATACAACGATCACAATACACCAAATCACACTCAAGTATCTAGAAAACTATTCTAGAACTACAACTTATAAAAGAAGTACTAAAAGTCGAGCACAAGAGAGAAAAGAAGAGAATGGGATGCTATGGGATGTTTCAGAATGGTGTTGGATGGCCCTATTGTGAACACCTATTTCAGCCCATCCGCAAATGAAAAAAAAAATTTAAAAAGAAAAAAAAATTAAAAAAAAAGGGACTCGGAAATGATCATTTCCGAGTGGAAGGACTCGGAACAGATCAAATCCGAGTGGAATATGCCACTGTTGAAGAGAAATCCGAGTAGAATAACTCAGAAATGATCAAAACCGAGTGGAATAACTCAAAAATGATCAAATCCGAGTCAAAATGAAGAATTTCTGAGTGGAATGGCTCAAAAATGATCAAAACCGAGTGGGATCACTCAAAATGAGTCAGTTCCAAGTGAAATGCTTCCCTGTCAGAGCCATTCCGAGTGAAGAAATTCAAAAATTCCAATTCTGAGTGAGAAGAGGCCTATTTCCGAGTGAAAATGGCCAAAATTCCAATATCCGAGCCATTTCAGTCCTTTCCATGTCATGCTTTTCTCACCCTCTCCCACCAATCTCTGAGCCGTACTTCAAACCATCACCGAGCCCTTTTAGCCAACCAATACCGAGTGAGTTATTTCACCCAATTTCCGAGCCCATTTTCAGTCGGAACCGACTGGCAATTCAGTCAGTTTGCCTTCTCCCTCTCACCCCTCCTTTTTTCACGTATTTCTGAGTCACAATTTGACACGTTTCAGTCGGTTCCGAGTCATTGGTCACTCGGATTGTGGAGAGGAAGTGAAGTCCGGGCCAATTCTCAGTCAATACCGAGTGAAGGGGGCTTTTTACACTCGGATTTAGGTAGCAAAGTGAAGGCCGACCCCTTTTCCACTAGGATTTGACTCCCAATGTGGAGGAATGCTGACTGAGAGGGTGATCCGAGTCATTTACACTCGGATTTCCAACATTCTCAATCGGAATCCCACCCTCCTCTCTCGGATTTCAATATCATCACTCGGAATTCCACCATTTTCACTCGGAATCCCACCCCCCTCTCTCGGATTTACTATTTTGCACTCGGTTTCCCTGATTTCCACTCGGATTTCCAACATTCTCAATCGGATTCCATCATTATCTCTCGGATTTCCACCAGTTTCCTCCCGTTTGGCCGTGCTGACTTGGATTCCACCACCTAAGTGGATCCAGGAATCCTGGAGGTGGCTGGCAGACAGGGGCGGAAGTGGAGGGAATTAAAAATTCCCACCAGCCGTTGTCCCCCCACTACCAAAACCGAGTGGAAGCCTGAGCTGGCATTCCACTCGGAAGTGGAAGCCTGAGCTGGCATTCCACTCAGGCCAGCCTATAAATAGGCAAGGGGGAGGGCAGCTGCGGAGGAGGAGGAAAAAAAAGAAGGGAAAACTCTGCCAAAGAAACCTCTGTTCTCTCTCACTCTCACACCAAGTCTTCTCTTCCTCTCACTTCACTCACCCCTCACCCTTCAAACTCTCTCTACCCCAACACCGTCCTCACTCTCACTCAACAGCACCTCTCCCAGCCTTTTCCCATTCCCTCTACTTCCCTTTCCCTTCTCGGACCAGCATTCTTGTTCCAATCGCTCGGTTCTGCTCAAATTTCGCCCGGTAATCCACTTATCACTCGGATTTTACTTTTTTTTATTTGATTTTCTTTATTTCCACTCGGATTCTCACTGTTTCACTCAGATTTTCTCTGTTTCACTCGGATTTTCATTGTTTCACTCGGATTTTCATTGTTTCACTCGGATTTTCATTGTTTCACTCAGATTCTCACTGTTTCACTCAGATTTTCACTGTTTCACTCGGATTTCCATTGTTTCACTCGGATTTTCATTGTTTCACTCAGATTCTCACTGTTTCACTCAGATTTTCACTGTTTCACTCAGATTTTCACTGTTTCACTCAGATTTTCATTGTTTCACTCGGATTTTCATTGTTTCACTCAGATTCTCGCTGTTTCACTCAGATTTTCACTGTTTCACTCAGATTTTCACTGTTTCACTCGGATTTTCATTGTTTCACTCGGATTTTCATTGTTTCACTCAGATTCTCGCTGTTTCACTCAGATTTTCACTGTTTCACTCAGATTTTCACTGTTTCACTCAGATTTTCACTGTTTCACTCGGATTTTCATTGTTTCACTCGGATTTTCATTGTTTCACTCAGATTCTCACTGTTTCACTCAGATTTTCACTGTTTCACTCAGATTTTCACTGTTTCACTCAGATTTTCACTGTTTCACTCGGATTTTCATTGTTTCACTCAGATTTTTCCATTTTTGCACTCGGATTCTCCCAGTTTCACTCGGTTTTCTCACTTTTTACTCGTTTTTTCCATTTTTCACTCGGTTTTTCCCCTTTTTCACTTGTTTTTTTTCTTCTCCCACTCAGTTTTTTATTCATTTTTCTTAATCAGTGTCGTACGGAAAATACTTCCGTCTACACAGTCTCTATAAGGTCCGTGCACGTGCGAAGCACTTCGCCTTGTATGGATTTTTCACTAAAATGATACCCATCAATATCTTCCTAATCTTTTCCTTAAAAAAACAACATTTAAAGAACTACGTGACCCTGATTTCTCGAAAGCTCGAGAATACGTAGGAGCGGGAAACAGTTCCTGTCGGGCCCATCTTCTTTTATTCAATTTTTGAAGTTTTTTTTTCCATTTTCATCTTGCTGTTAAAAGGAGGAGCGAGGTTAATTTGGACGAGACGTCCTGTTAATCTCATATTTTTAAATATCTTTTTTAAGAAAAAAGAAAGAAGTGAGATTAATTTGGACGAGACGTCCTGTTAATCTCACGTTTTTTTTATATATCTCTTTAAAGAAAAAAGAAGGAGCGAGATTAATTTGGACGAGACATCCTGTTAATCTCATATTTTTTATATCTCTTTAAAAGGTGGAGCGAGATTAATTTGGACGAGACGTCCTGTTAATCTCATGTAAATATTTTGTGTTGATTTTTGTTTATTTTTTTTTTGTTTATTTTGTCGTTCCGTACATTTTTCTTTTCATGAAGAGGTTAAAATAATTATTGGGTTAATTATAATGCGCACTATCAAATTGAGGTAACCGTTTTTTTTATAACGGACAGTCGTGAGGTGCTAATACCTTCCTCACCTGTAATTAGACTCCCGAATCATGGAATTTCATTTTTATAACCAGTGCTTTAACAAAAGGTTTTTTTCCGATATTTTATCCTAAAAAAATATTGGTGGCGACTCCCTGTTTATTATTTAAAATTGTTTCGAGGGTCGGCCGCGCCGCCGCGATCCCGGTCGCGACAGATGGCGACTCCACTGGGGACTTAGAGAGTCAAGCCAGTCAATTTGATAGCGCATGTTTTAATTAGCATATTAAATATTTAACTTCTTCTTTTATTTTATTTCCTTGTCAATGTTTAGTTTCTGTTTTGTTTGTATTCTATCATTATGTTCTGTAAATATCTGTGTGATCATTGAACCCTAGGGTAGTCGACTTTATTTTGTTGCTCTGTGTTTGTTCTATGTGCAGGATGAGTAAGGTACAGGTATTGAATGCCTCTTTCACACACTACACTCACAATTTGCACACACTTTTGAGTGGGACCCTATACCCGGGCCCAAATAAGCTTAAGATTAGGAGAGGTTGATAGCGGAGCCATTTGGGATGTACTTCCTGTCTGGTTACTGTGAGAACCTCAGCTAGAGTTCGACTTATTCATGGTGCTCACACTTAGTATACTTCTTACTATTTGTGATCAACATCATGAATAGGATCTTGGCTCTAGTGACCTTTAGAAGTTTTAGAACAAGCCACCTAATGCGAGGTATCACTGATAGATGAACTTTAGAACCATTAGGAGACCTCCAGAAAAACCTAACTTAAGACACAAAGGGGCAAACTTTACTTATACCTTTCCTCATTCTCGCTTTCTTTTATGATCCAAGTTAGAGAGGACCGCTTACCCATTTAGTGGATTACTTCTTCCAAAAATAACATATTTTTAACCCGTGATCCTTTAATGGGCAAGTAGTCCTTTCCTTTTATGCACAAGTCTTTGGGATTTGAGTTACGGATGTTTTGAATCAAAAAAAAGAGGTATAAAAAAAAATCAAAAAAAATCAATTTTTTTATTGACAATGATCAAAAAATCCGTAGCTCACATAACCCTTGATTTGTCATAAGTTTTGTCAAATCGAAACTTCCCTGAATACAAAATATTTTCAAAGTTACTAGGGGAGTATCGATTTGCAAACCACGTCAGTTCTAGTGACTGATTTTCTCATTTCTCATGTTCTCGCAGGAAGCTATCAAGAGCTTAGCCAGTACCTCTGAGTGAAAGTATGGAAATTAACATGAGATCAGATAGTTGTGGTACAAATATACCCGGGTTAAAAAAATTACTGCATGTTAAGGCTAGGAAAGTTGATACAACCAGCTTGCAAGCATTAGGCAAGAAATTAGACATGAATCAGAAAATTGTTTTTTCAAGGAAATATGAGAGGATCCTAAAATTGCTAGAAGTGGAGGTACAAGTTGAGGCAATTACTGCTTTGATTCAGTTCTATGACCCACCTCTTCGTTGTTTCACTTTCCAAGACTTTCAATTAGCTCCGTCTGTTGAGGAGTTCGAACAGATTCTGGGGATGCCACTAGAGGGACAAATGCCTTACCGCCACCTTGGACGCCATGCGAATGTTGTTACCATCGCTGATATCCTAAGGATTAATTCGGAAGTCTTAAGAAGTAAGCAGCTAAATAGAAATCAAGTCCTGGGGTTTGATCGGGAATATTTTAAGAGGCACATACACTTGCTGGCTGAGAAAGGAGATTGGGAAGCCTTCATGGATACCTTGGCTCTAACCATTTACGGTGTGATCTTGTTCCCCAACATTGACAATTACATAGACTATGATGCCATTGGCATTTTCCTTGCCCGTAAATTCAAGTCTGAAAATCCTGTCACTGCTATCTTGGCAAATATATACTGCACCATGGACTTCTGCTGTACACAAGGTGGAAAGAGAATCATTTGTTGTCTACCTGCTCTGTATGTGTGGCTCACGTCACATGTTTTCCACCAAGTTGGCAAAGTTGAGTGTCCTATTTCTGATCTGAAGTTATGCCAGTTAGTAACAAAGAACGGGCGTGAATGGGCCAATCAACTGATGGGGCTCACAGCTGACAAAGTAAGGTGGTATCCATAATGGTTGAAGGTTGACACCATTATTCATCATTGTGGAAGCTACCCGAACGTTCCTCTTATGGGCACACAAGGATGCATTAACTACAACCCTGTCATAGCCAAACGTCAGCTAGCTTATCCATTGCTCGGGCCGCCAGATGAAAAGTCACTTACTCCTTTTGTCCTTCACTACTCAAAAGGAGATTGTACCTCGGTTATTCGAGATGTAGCAAACGTGTAACGCCCCGAAACGTGGATTAAAATTTTCGAGTAAATTTTTCGCTTTTTTGAAAGATCATTTTAAAAATTATAAATTTAATTCAGAGTTTATATAACAATTAATAACAGCGGAAAAATTATCATACATACTAGTCGTGATTAATTAAATTCAAGAAAATATTTAAGTAGCGGAAACGATTGTGAAGATAATGGTACATGACATATTATATTTATTACAACCCATAAATTCAAAGTTCAGGTAATAAAACAAATAGACATCCATCATGGCATCACTCTGCATTCTGCGTGTCATTCACTGTAAAAATTAATGTAAGAGTAAGACAGAATATAGAATAAATATAAAATAGATAAAATTGCACAAACACAATCAACAATTCATAATGATATGATGAATATACCAAACAAGTCCATTAATAGATCTTTAATTAGTCAAATGATGTCATGCTGGATCCATTTGGTCTTGGTGGGAATACTGCAGTAAAAGTCTCATAGAGACACAAATAGGGCTTTAGCATATACCATGAATCCCTATACTTCATGGCGCTTAAGTACCGAAGTACACAATATCATAAGTAGGACTTCTGCATAAACCATGAATCCCTACACTCCATGGCACACAACATAATAGGGCTTAACTCATCATAGAGTAACCCCCCACCAGGGTAGGCAATCATGGAACCCCTAAATTCCATGGTGCGTCCGAATGCTTATGATGCATGAATGCCTTTAATTCTTTTAACATACCATGATATCCATATTTCCAAAACCTCTTGGATACTACAAGTCCTCAAGGAACACAATACACATAATAATTCACAAAATCATGGATTTACTGTTTCAACCACATATGTCAATAACCACAAGGCATTCATGTACATATATATTAATTATGTCATTCATAATTATTCACCATCACAATATACAAACTGTGTGATACTCAACAACATTTATAATAATTCATAATCACTCAATAATTTAATAAATAATTTTTAGACATAGAGAAAATATCATTTTCTTTCAAAATAGCCATTCTAAGTGACTTTCAGCATCCCCAACAGCAACATACATTAGCAAAACAGTCATAACATGGGCAAATCAACTCCTTTTTAGGTGATTCCACTTTCTATAGCTCAATAATACAATTATCTACAACTTTCATGAAGAACACAGTTTCAAATTCCAAACAGAAATATTACTTATTCACGAAATACCACACTGCCTCAAGGTGAGTTTTTCAAAACGTACATATATTAGTAATTTCAGTGTTTCTGGAGTTACAAAAATGATTTTTGCATGAAACAAGTTCTAAAATACTCTTAACATAATTATCTACAACTTTCATGAAGACTCAAACAACTAATTCATACCACAAAATTCCCAGTATTGAAAACAAGATTCAGATTTCCAAAATTCCAGAATTTCAGAATTTCAGCTTGCACATACTTTAGTAATTTGAGCATAACTTGAACTACAAAAATTATTTTGATGTGAAACCACTTTCTAAAAATCCAAAACGTAATTATCTACAACTTTCATGAAGACTCAAACAACTAATTCATACCACAAAATTCCCAGTATTGAAAACAAGATTCGGATTTCCAAAATTCCAGAATTTCAGAATTTCAGCTTGCACATACTTCAGTAATTTGAGCATAACTTGAACTACAAAAATTATTTTGATGTGAAACCACTTTCTAAAAATCCAAAACTTAATTATCTACAACTTTCATGAAGACATCCAAGGCTGATTATGCATGTATAATTCCCAGCATATCAAAATATACACTAAACATGAAGCAAATCTTTCACTCGAACATACAGTAGTATTTTGGCTATAACTTTTGCTACACATACTCAAATCAATCGTTTCAGGTCTCAAAATTCACATAACAAAAAGATTTACAACTTTTAGGAAGACACTGATCACTAATTCTTACTACAAAATGCCGAATTTTAACAATAAGATACGGATTTCAAGTTCACAGATTTACAGCTTGTACATACTTCAGTATTATGAGCATAACTTGAGCTACAAAAATTATTTTAATGTGAAACCACTTTCTAAAGATCCACAACTTAATTATCTACAACTTTCATGAAGACATCCAAGGCTGATTATGCACGTACAGTTCCCAGTAAATCAATATATACACAAAACAAAGGATAAATCTTTCACACGAACATGCTGTAGTATTTTGGCTATAACTTTTGCTATACTTATTCAAATTACTTGATTCAGGTCTCAAAATTCATATATCAAAAAGATCTACAACTTTCATGAAGAAGTCTGAGTCAAATTCACACGTTTTAAATATCAAAAATGAGCAACAAGTTATGAATAAATTCTGGAATCCTAGAATCAGCATACAATTCTACCCATTTCACAAATATTCACAACCCTGTCCCCTCTTACCTTAATGGAGGTTCCTAAAGTGGTTGAAAGTGTTGTATTATTGTCCTAGCTTCAGATCAAGAGTGAAATTGATGGAGAAAGTGAAAGAAAATAACAGAGAGACTTCACTAACTTTAGCTTGTTCTAAGAATTCAGACTTGGGAACAAGATGTAGTGTTGATTTAATGATGTAAATGACAAGTGGGGGACAAGATTTTCATAATGGGATTGTAGTGGGATGTTAGGTGCATGAATTATGGTGATAATGGAGGTTTTAGGTGAGAAAAATGAGCTGGATTGTTGACCATTTCCGCAGCCTACATAATGTAGTTTGTTTGATTGAAGTAAATATCAATTCTGACACTGTTTTGGTATTTTAGGCATATCTCTCTCATATCTTAATGGATTTTAACAAATGTGGTCTTGTTGGAAAGCTAAGACAACGAGGAACAACTTTGTAGTTTACGACTTTTTCAAATTCGGACTCTAACAAGGTATTAAAATATGTACAAGATGATATGATTGAAATAAAATATCAATTCTGACACTGTTTTGGTATTTTGAACATATCTCTCTCATATCTTAATGGAATTTAACAAATTTGGTCTTGTTGGAAAGATAAGAAAAAGAGGAACAACTTTGTAGTTGGACATATTTCCAAATTCGGACTCTAACTAACAATTAAAATGTGTACAAGATGACGCATTTTGAGTGGAGTATGTGGCAATTTGATGAGAGTAATTGGAAAAGCCAAGGAAATTAATAACTAAGGAAATAGGTAATAAATTATTTGATTAACTTTTACCAAAGGTATAAAGTTAAAATTATTTACCATGATAAAAGGTTAAATTGAAGATGTTGTCCTAACCAAAAATTTATGTAGAAAGTTGAGATAAAATGGATAATATCATTGATGGTCTAAATCAAAATGATTATACATGAGAATAAAATTTTTAGGATGTTACAAAACGCATGGAAGATGATCCACAGGCAAGGAAAAGAACTAGGAGCTCGAAGCCATGCCGTGAAGGACGAATACTACCAATGGATCCTGAATAGGGTTTCCATTATCAAGATGCCTTTCAGAAGTCCCTCCTATCTCCCGACAAGAGCACCTGTTCCCTCACCTACCCTTGAAGAGGAAGCCATGGAAGCCAAGATAAAGGAGTTAATTGTAAAAAATAAGAAGCTAGAGAAAGACTTGCTAAAGTCTCAACAAGAATGCGCCCTTCAGAAAAGGGAGAACTTAGAAAGCAAGCAAACCATCAAGGAGATTGGAAAAAAATGGAAAATTGAAAGGGATTACTTGAGAAAGCAAAGTCAATGCCTTCGAACAGCTAATACCCAACTGAGGATGAAAAGCAAGCAAAGGGATACTATGTTGGCTGACAAGCAACTCTTGAGAGATATGTTGGAAAAAGCCAAAGAGAACGAGCAAATTGCCTTAGTGCAAAAAGAGCTCCTACAATTGCAAGTTGGTCAATTAGAACATCAGCTTAATGAGGTGGTAGAAGCTTGCCAGCAAGAGATAAACGGCGAGCGACAGCACGCGATAGATACTGAGCAAGAATGTCGTGAGGCTATCTGTATTTTGAAAACTGAAATAACACAACAAGATGAAGTTATTCATTCATGGATGAACCGCTTCGCCCACTTGGCACATTTGGCTAATGGAGTTCTGGAAGACCTCCCGCTCCTGCTTAAGCAAGCTGAGGGGATGGTTAACCCTCTTAGTACCCCAAAAGAAATTGTAACCTTCCTTGATTACTGTAGAGAAAGGATTTGTAAAATGAGGGCCATGATTGCCCGAGCTAGGAATGGCTGATTTACTTTTCCTGCATAAAAAAAAAGGGATTGGCAGCAGTAATGTACTTTGAAATTCAGAAAGAAGGATTCTTTTGTCTCCACAACTATCTCATGTTAATTTCCATTTATCACATACTTATTATTCTTGAATATGACGTTCTGAGAAATGGTTGGAGGATACTGGCCGAGTTCCACGATAGCTTCATGCACCATACTAATGGTTTTTCTTTTACCACTTTTATTTAAATACTTTCTTTTTTAACAATTTTGTGTTTTGACTTACATTAGACATTACGGGTAAACATCCTTATCCGACCTGACTTCAAACGAGACTCATGGCCGAAGCCGAAATCAGGGATGAAGATTTCAGAAACGAGTTCAATCAGCTGAAGGAACAGGTAGCTGAGTTGACCAAGCTTTTGGAAAGGAGAATCACATAAGGGGACTCCTCTGCAGGTATTGAGAACACCCAACAGCAGCCTGCCACTGTACCACCCCCTCTTGGTTCCGACCCAGCAAGAACCCAATTACCTAACACAATGACACCCCCTGTCACCATTCATGTTGGAAGACCTAACCCTGCCATTGAGACCCAGCTACCTTACGGCCAGTCTTATGCACAGCATACATTCGTCGGTCCTGACGGCAACCCAATGCCTTTTCCGCTTTATGGCCTGCCACCAGGATACTTTCCTCCCCTCGCCAACCAACAAGAAACCCACGACCAGCAAACGGTGAATCCTCAAGCTTTATACCAGCCAAATATACCATCACTCCACCAAACCCAAAACATGCAAGCCCATGACCCACAAATTTGCCAAACCCAAAACACGCAAGCCCATGACCCACAAACTCACCAAACTCAAAATATACAAGCCCCGATGACCCAGCCGACCTACAACGCACAAGCCCAAAACACACGAGCCCAGATGACCCAACCGAATTATGTTGTACAGACTATGGCCCAACCCCAAGGTCCTTCACCAAATACAGGCCTAACAAACCAGTCCCATGCTTTGCCTCCGTTCAACCAGCCACTCGGTTATCCGTATGGATACGGAACCCCCTATGGGACCAATCTCCAAGATGCAACCCGCATGGTCGCAGCTCCTCGAAAAGAAAAGATAGAAATCTTAGAAGAGCGTTTAAGGATGATGGAAGGCTCTGGAGGTTTTGGACTAATAGATGCTTCGGAGCTATGTTTAGTCACAGATGTTGTCCTCCCACCCAAATTCAAGATGCCAGACTTTGATAAGTATCGGGGAATGACTTGTCCAAAGAACCATCTCACGATGTACTGTCGAAAGATGGCATCTTACTCTTCTAATGACCAACTGTTGATCCACTGCTTCCAAGATAGTCTAGCAGGAGCCGCTCTTACATGGTATGCTCACCTTGATCGGAACCATATCCGTTGTTAGAAGGACCTGGCAGATGCCTTCCTTAGACAATACAAGTATAACATGGATATGGCACCCAACAGGGTTCATTTACAAAATATGGTGAAGAAGGACAGTGAAACGTTCAAAGAATATGCCCAACGATGGAGAGAGACAGCGGCGCAAGTGGATCCCCCATTGTCGGAAAAAGAAATAGTCGTGATGTTTATCGATACACTCCCATCACCTTTCTACGGCAAGATGATTGGTAGTGTTTCATCCAACTTCTCCGACATTGTGACTATTGGAGAAAGAGTGGAAAGCGGAATACGAACAGGAAAGATCATTCAGGGCTCATCTGGGGCAAGCATGACAAGAAGGCCGGCGCCTGGGAAAAGGGATGGAGAAACTAATTCCATCTCTTCTAATCAAAACACGCCTTCGCCAAGACCATTCTTTCCTACTATGATTCAAGCTCCCAATCCTTATGTGGCCGCTACCACTCAGAGCCCGACAGCTTATACTCCCCACTTCCGTCCACCCATGGTAAGAGCACCAGTGCCGCAACCCGTGCCATACCATCACCCGCAACAAGTGACTCGACCACCCAATCATAATCAGAACACGAGGAATTCCAACAATGAGCGCTCCCCTGTGCAGTTCGATCCAATTCCTATAACATATACCGAACTTTTTCCAATCCTCGTTCAGAAAGGTCTGGTAGCTCCATCCCCTATGAGGCCGTTGCAACCTCCTTACCCAAGGGGATATGACCCAAACGCTCATTGTGATTACCATGCTGGGGCACCAGGGCATTCCACAGAAAATTGCCTGGCTTTAAAGTATAAAGTAAGGGATTTGATCAAAGCCGACTGGATTAACTTTAAGGAAGGTAGCCCAAATGTTGCCACAAATCCCCTGCCCAACCATGGAAATTCAGAGGTCAACGCCTTGGAAAATGATGAGGAGTGCGTTAAGAATGTTGCTGACATAAGAATGCCATTAAGGGTAGTTCATTCCCTTTTGCTTGAAAGGGGATTAATTGAAGGAACCTGGAGTGTGGAACATGATTGCGAACAGACTGCCGAACACCAAGGTTTCTGTGAGGTCCTTCAAAGCCTTATGGACAGCCATATTGTGCAGGTCTGTAAACGCCGTGGAGATGAGGTCGACATGATCGAGGAACAAACAGGGGCACGGATCCCTAAGCCCTTGACAATTTTTTACACCAGGAACCCCCAAGCAGCTCCTGTTTTTGTACAACCAACCATCACTATTCAAGCACCCACCCCGTTTGCGTTCAAAGATTCTCGGGCTGTCCCTTGGAAGTACAACGCAGATGTGATCGTTGCAAGCTCGGCAATAAGTGACCCGTCTCCTTCGTCCGTCATAAATATTGTTGGGGTAGGAGGTATAACCCGAAGTGGAAGAGTATACGCCCCTCCAGAGCCGAAGAAGGATCAGGTTACCGGAAATGCCAAGGTGGACAAAGAAGGGGCCAATGGTGAAATGAAAAGGGCCGTGACTAATTTAGAGGCCCATGAATTCTTAAAGTTTATTCGCCAGAGTGAATATCAAGTGCTTGACCAACTGACCCATACTCCTGCAAAAATCTCTTTGTTATCATTGTTGATGAGCTCTGAACCACATCAGAAGATGTTGATGAAGGTCCTTAACGAGGCCCATGTCAGTCATGACATTCCTGTTGATAAATTTCAAGGAATAGTGGGGCATATTATTGCAGATAACTATCTAACCTTCACTGACGATGAAATACCAACAGAGGGGATTGGGCACAACAAAGCTCTCCATATCTCCGTAAAGTGCCGAGACTACATCTTAGCAAAAGTACTTATTGACAATGGGTCATCCCTCAACGTCATGCCAAAGTCTATATTGGCCAAGTTACCATTTGATGGGACTTATATGAAGCCAAGTGCCACGATAGTATGAGCTTTCGATGGAACTCGGAGAGAGGTCATGGGTGAGATTGAGCTGCCTATACAGGTTGGGCCATGCACGTTCCAGGTTCTTTTTCAAGTCATGGATATCTTGCCGGCCTACAGCTGTTTATTAGGCAGGCCATGGATTCATTCTGCTGGAGTGGTACCCTCTACCTTGCACCAAAAACTAAAATTCATAATTGACAACAAACTAATAATTGTTTCTGGTGAGGAGGACCTTCTGGTCAGCAAACCTCTGCCAACCCCTTACATCGAGGCAGCAGAAGAGGCCCTTGAAACTTCTTTCCAAGCATTAGAAATAGCAAACGCTACCTATGTAGGGGAAGGAGCCACAATGGCAAAAGCTTACACGCCTAATGCATCTTTAATGATGGCAAAGATTATACTGCGTGGAGGATATAAACCTGGAAGAGGGTTAGGACGTTCTTTGAATGGAGAAGTAGAACCTATACACCTGCTTGATAACAAAAATGGTTTTGGATTAGGATACCGGCCCACGGCTGCCGACAGAAAAAGGGTAGAGGAAGAGAAGAGAGAAAAAAGGGCTGCTCGTCTTACCAGCAGAGATCCTCATACTACAAGAGTCCCCATCTGTGATCTCTACCAGAGCTTTCAGAGCGCTGGACTGATACCTCCAGACCAAGTGGCTGTCATTGAAGAAAGTCCTTGTGATAGTGTTGATTTTGTGATTGCTTGTCCACCAGGCCAAGAACTTCATAACTGGGAGGCCATCGAGCTCCCCACGACTTTGAATGTTTTGCCAAAGTAATTTGTTTATGCTTTAAGTACTTATTCGTCCCTCTGCTCTGCCTAAAGCTTTGGGATCCTTCCATGTAATAAAGGCAAAAAAAAACTTGTTTTTATCATTTTCATCAATAAACACGTATCGTAATTCAAAAAAAAAAACTCTTCGTGTATCCCCTATCCTTGTTTTAAACCCTTCTTTTTGCTCGCTTGTTCTTTCTTTTTATTTGCCATATCACACTAAATTGCAGATCCAAAAATGACTCTCTTGAGGAAAGTAAGGTCGCAATCCTGTTTCCCGACTTCGATCACCCAATTGATTACGCTGATGAGGAAGGTGGGGAAGATTGTGAGCCATTGCCTGAGCTAACAAGGTTGTTAGAGCAAGAGGATGAAGGGATTCAACCCTACCTAGACATAGTTGAGGTCATTAATTTGGGGAATAAAGAAAATAGGAAGGAAGTCAAGATCGGCACTACCCTAAGCAGAGAACAAAGAGAAGATTTAATCAAGTTGTTGATGGAATTTTATGATGTCTTTGCCTGGTCTTATCAAGATATGCCTGGGCTAGATGCTAGCATTGTCGAGCATAGACTGCCCTTGAAACTTGAGTGCCCTCCAATAAAGCAGAAATTACGCCGAATGAAGCCGGAAATGCTCTTAAAGATTAAAGAAGAGGTTAAGAAGCAGTTTGATGTCGGGTTCCTAGCTGTGGCAAAATATCCTCAGTGGGTAGCTAACATTGTCCCTATCCCAAAAAAGGATGGAAAGGTACAGATGTGTGTAGACTACCGAGATTTGAATAGGGCTAGTCCCAAGGATGATTTTCCCCTACCACAGATCGATGTTTTGGTTGATAATACAGCTCAGCATTCTATCTTCTCATTCATGGACGGTTTCTCAGGGTATAATCAAATTAAAATGGCACCTGAAGACATGGAGAAGACCACGTTTATCACTTTATGGGGCACATTTTGCTATAAGGTGATGTCCTTCGGGTTGAAGAATGCTGGGGCAACTTATCAGAGAGCAATGGTGACTCTTTTCCATGATATGATGCACAAGGAAATAGAAGTCTATGTGGATGACATCATTGCCAAGTCTAGAACAGTTGAAGGGCACATTAGCGATCTAAGGAAGCTTTTTGAACGATTAAGGAAGTTCAAGCTAAGATTGAACCCTGCCAAGTGCACGTTCGGTGCAAGGTCAGGTAAGCTGCTAGGGTTTATAGTAAGTGAAAGGGGAATAGAGGTTGATCCCGACAAAGTCAAGGCGATTCTCGAGATGCCTCCTCCCCGTACAGAAAAAGAGGTCCGAGGGTTCTTGGGAAGGCTCAATTATATCGCCCGATTTATTTCACAATTGACAACAACTTGCGAACCCATCTTTAAGTTACTCCGCAAAAATCAACCGGGGCGATGGGATGAGAACTGTCAAGCAGCTTTCGAAAAGATTAAGCAGTACCTACAAGAACCACCAATTTTAGTGCCCCCAACCCCAGGAAGGCCACTTATATTGTATATGACTGTATTGAACGAATCCATGGGTTGTGTGTTGGGACAGCACGATGAAACTGGAAAGAAGGAACATGCTATCTACTACTTAAGCAAGAAGTTCACTGATTGTGAAATGAGGTACTCCGCTTTAGAACGGACTTGTTGTGCGTTAGAATGGGCCGCTAAGCTCCTAAGGCAGTACATGTTGAGTCACACCAGTTGGCTAGTTTCTAAAATGGACCCCGTCAAGTACATTTTTGAAAAACCTGCTCTGACCGGAAGGATTGCTCGTTGGCAAGTGCTATTAACTGAGTATGACATAATATATGTCACTCAAAAGGCCATAAGAGGAAGTGCCCTGGCTGATTACTTGGCACACTAACCCATCAATGATTATCAGCCGATGCAATTTAACTTCCCGGATGAGGATATCATGACACTATTCAATGAAGAAGGTGGTCAGAAAGAGAAATGGACCCTGAGATTTAACGGAGCTTCTAATGCATTGGGGCACGGAATTGGGGCTATCTTGATTTCGCCCAATAAGGAATTTATCCCTATCTGCGCCAGATTGTGTTTTGACTGTACCAATAATATTGCTGAATATGAGGCATGCTCATTAGGAATCCAAGCAGCGTTGGACGCAAAAGTAAAGTTGTTGGAAGTTTATGGGGACTCTGCTTTGGTTATCCACCAATTGAAAGGCGAGTGGGAGACTAGGGACAGTAAGTTGATTCCTTATTATGACCATATCAAGGAAATGATCAAAGAGTTTGACGAGATCTCTTTTCATCATGTTCTCCGGGATGACAATCAAATGGCTGATGCATTGGCTACCCTTGCCTCAATGTTCAAAGTAAGTAGTGACTACGATATGCCTCTCATCGAAGTAAAGAAGCATTGTGAGCCTGTATACTATCAAATGATGGAAAAGGAGTCTGATGGGAAACCTTGGTACCATAATATCAAGAGATATATCCAGAGTCAAGAATACCCTGAAGGTGCTACAGAAAATGATAAGAAGACCCTAAGACGACTCGCCATGGGTTTCTTCTTAAATAGGGATGTGCTTTACAAAAGAAACTATGACTCTGTCCTTCTTCGCTGTGTTGATGCTGATGAGGCAAACGAAATCATGAAGGATGTTCATGAAGGATCTTTTGGGACTCATGCTAATGGACATGCCATGTCTAGAAAGATCTTGAGGGCTGGTTATTACTGGATGACTATGGAAGCAGACTTCTTCGCTTATGTCCGAAAATGTCACAAATGTCAGATATATGCCGACCATATTCATGCACCTCCGTTATCTCTAAATGTCTTGACGGTACCATGGCCCTTCTCAATGTGGGGCATGGATGTCATTGGACCCATCGAGCCAAAAGCCTCAAACGGTCATCGTTTCATCTGGGTCGCCATCGATTATTTCACCAAATGGGTAGAAGCAGCTTCATATACCAGTGTAACAAGGGGTATTGTGGTCAAATTCATCAAGCAAGAACTGATATGCCGATATGGCCTACCAAGTCAGATCGTTACTGACAATGGTACGAATTTGAACAACAAAATGATGAAGGAACTCTGTGAAAGTTTCAAAATTCACCATTACAATTCCTCTCCTTATCGGCCTAAAATGAATGGGGCGGTTGAGGCGGCCAATAAGAACATCAAGAAGATAGTGCAGAAGATGGTAGTCACTTACAGGGACTGGAGTGAGATGCTCCCTTTCGCTCTGCATGGGTATCGCACCTCGGTCCGAACCTCGACAGGGGCAACCCCGTTTTCTCTCGTATATGGAATGGAAGCGGTCTTGCCTTTTGAAGTAGAAATCCCGTCCCTTCGGGTAATGATGGAAGCAAAATTAGAAGAAGCTGAGTGGGTTCAAGCTCGACATGACCAATTAAACTTGATTGATGGAAAAAGATTGACTGCCCTCTGTCATGGTCAGTTGTACCAGAGGCGCATGAAACGAGCATTCGAGAAGAAAGTGTGGCCTCGACAGTTTCAAGAAGGAGACCTGGTACTCAAGAAAATTTTACCAATTCAAAAGGACAATCGAGGCAAATGGACTCCTAATTATGAAGGACCATATGTTGTGAAGAGGGCTTTTTCTGGAGGAGCCTTAATACTCACTAATATGGATGGCCAAGATTTGCCAATGCCTGTAAACACGGATGCAGTGAAAAAATACTATGCTTAGGGAGGAAATATCAGAACAAAAAAAAACCAAAAAAAAACAAAAAACAAAAAACAAAACAAAACAAAACAAAAAAAGAGAAGAAAAGAAAATTAATGCTCGCTAAGCTGAAAACCTGAAAAGGCCGCTTAGGCAAAAGTTAGAGTGACCCGGTGAGTCGAAAACCCGAAAAGGGCGGCTCAGGCAAAAGTTAGGGTCAAATTTTTGGCAATGCGAATAAGACCTCTGGCTCAAAGAAGTACGAGTCCAAGCTCGGGCACGTGAATCACTGTCGAACTTACCTTTCCAAAAGCAAGGTCGAAGGGTGAACATGAAGTCGTGTTGGGGGTTAAGGCTCTCATCAGTCTCAGAGATTCACTAGAGGATCCATGAATCTTCCCAGTTTTCGCCTATCCTTTGACCTGTTCTATGTGACCTCATTCATTTCATCTACCTTCCTTATTTTTCTTTCTCTGTATTTGTTTAACATGCATGAATAAAATTCACCCTCTTCGATACGTGTTATGAATTTAGTTGATCTGATAAAAACATGTATTTTAACAAAATAAAATGGAAGAATGGTAAACATTTAAAGTCGCAAGGGACAAGATGCTCCTGCTACTCGACCTCATCATAGGTAATCATCACAGGGACTTGGCCAGGCACGCGCTCCAAAGCTATGGTTGCCTCATTCGTTCTACTTCGTCCATGAGTTATCGTAAGAGTCGCGGTTTCACAGGACTTACCCAATTTTGAAACTTATCTTTGCACTACTTACCATTTTTCTGCAGGTTATCTCACAGATAGTCATGCCAGGCACTAACACCCCAATCAAGTCCTTCAAATCCCTTCTTTGAATCGCCTGAGTTGGCACTTCTCAAAACTCCTTCCTTAAATCGCCAGGTTTGACACCTTTCAATGTTTTACTCTTTCATCGCCTAAGCAGGCACCTTCAAAGTCTTATCCTCGATTATTAAAGTCCGTACCTATTGAAATTCTTCCCCAGTGAAACTACGCTTCCCAGGCAAACTCAACTGGGGCATCTTCCCGAATTTCTTGTGTTATAACCATTCTCCAAGAATCCTTCAGTCATGTCAAACTGGGGCATCTTCCCGAATTTCTTGTGTTCTCCAAGAATCCTTCAGTCATGTCAAACTGGGGCATCTTCCCGGATTTCTTCCTTTCCAGTCATGAGGCGTATCTCCAAACTTCCTTCCAACCTATCAAAACTGGGGCATCTCCCCGGAATTACTGTCTTTCAATCAAAAAGCAATCCTTTCAGTCTTGTCAAAATGAGGCATCACCACCAGCCCATAAGACCAGTGAGCTAATTCGGAAGAGATTGTCCTGTTAGCTTCCCCAATCTCTGCGTTTCCTGTCAAAATTGAGGGTCAGCCCTATCCTTTACCTTCTGTCCGCCTATTCAGGCACCCTTTACTTTCCATCCGCCTATTCAGGCATCCTTTACTTCCCGTCCGCCTATTCAGGCATCCTTTACTTTCCATCCGCTTATTCAGGCATCCTTTACTTCCCGTCCGCCTATTCAGGCACCATTTATTTCCTATCCGCCTATTCAAGCATCCTTCCCGTTCGCCTATTCAGGCACCCTTTACTTTTCAGCCGCCTATTCAGGCACCATTTACTTTCTTGTCCGCCTATTCAGGCATCCTTCACTTTCCTTCCGCCTATTCAGGCATCCTTTACTTCCCGTCCGCCTATTCAGGCATCCTTTACTTTCCATCCGCCTATTCAGGCATCCTTTACTTCCCGTCCGCCTATTCAGGCATCCTTCCTGTCCGCTTATCCAGGCACCCTTTACTTTCCAGCCGCCTATTCAGGCACCATTTACTTTCTTGTTCGCCTATTCAGGCATCCTTCACTTTCCTTCCGCCTATTCAGGCATCCTTTACTTCCCGTCTGCCTATTCAGGCATCCTTTACTTTCCATCCGCCTATTCAGGCATCCTTTACTTCCCGTCCGCCTATTCAGGCATCCTTCCTGTCCGCCTATCTAGGCACCCTTTACTTTCCAGCCGCCTATTCAGGCACCATTTACTTTCTTGTCCGCCTATTCAGGCATCCTTCACTTTCCTTCCGCCTATTCAGGCATCCTTTACTTCCTGTCCGCCTATTCAGGCACATCCTTTACTTCCCATTCGCCTATTCAGGCACCCTTTACTTTCCTTTCTACCGGGAGTCAACCCTGATCTTCTCACCTCCTGTTAACTGAAAGGCTCAAGTGTCAATTCCTGGGTTTTTCCCTTTCATCTAATACTTTGACAAAGGTGTTCACGTCTTTACTCCCTTTCCATTTCAAAAGCAAGAAGAACTTCATGCTTTTCTCATGGAAAAGAAGTAAAGAGGAGCATCTGTGAACACCTATTTCAGCCCATCCGTAAATGAAAAAAAAATTTTTTAAAAAGAAAAAAAATTTAAAAAACAAAGGGGACTCGGAAATGATCATTTCCGAGTGGAAGGACTCGGAACAGATCAAATCCGAGTGGAATATGCCACTGTTGAAGAGAAATCCGAGTAGAATAACTCAGAAATGATCAAAATCGAGTGGAATAACTCAAAAATGATCAAATCCGAGTCAAAATGAAGAATTTCTGAGTGGAATGGCTCAAAAATGATCAAAACCAAGTGGGATCACTCAAAATGAGTCAGTTCCAAGTGAAATGCTTCCCTGTCAGAGCCATTCCGAGTGAAGAAATTCAAAAATTCCAATTCTGAGTGAGAAGAGGCCTATTTCCGAGTGAAAATGGCCAAAATTCCAATATCCGAGCCATTTCAGTCCTTTCCGTGTCATGCTTTTCTCACCCTCTCCCACCAATCTCTGAGCCGTACTTCAAACCATCACCGAGCCCTTTTAGCCAACCAATACCGAGTGAGTCATTTCACCCAATTTCCGAGCCCATTTTCAGTCGGAACCGACTGGCAATTCAGTCAGTTTGCCTTCTCCCTCTCACCCCTCCTTTTTTCACGTATTTCCGAGTCACAATTTGACGCGTTTCAGTCGGTTCCGAGTCATTGGTCACTCGGATTGTGGAGAGGAAGTGAAGTCCGGGCCAATTCTCAGTCAATACCGAGTGAAGGGGGCTTTTTACACTCGGATTTAGGTAGCAAAGTGAAGGCCGACCCCTTTTCCACTCGGATTTGACTCCCAATGTGGAGGAATGCTGACTGAGAGGGTGATCCGAGTCATTTACACTCGGATTTCCAACATTCTCAATCGGAATCCCACCCTCCTCTCTCGGATTTCAATATCATCACTCGGAATTCCACCATTTTCACTCGGAATCCCACCCCCCTCTCTCGGATTTACTATTTTGCACTCGGTTTCCCTGATTTCCACTCGGATTTCCAACATTCTCAATCGGATTCCATCATTATCTCTCAGATTTCCACCAGTTTCCTCCCGTTTGGCCGTGCTGACTTGGATTCCACCACCTAAGTGGATCCAGGAATCCTGGAGGTGGCTGGCAGACAGGGGCGGAAGTGGAGGGAATTAAAAATTCCCACCAGCCGTTGTCCCCCCACTACCAAAACCGAGTGGAAGCCTGAGCTGGCATTCCACTCGGAAGTGAAAGCCTGAGCTGGCATTCTACTCAGGCCAGCCTATAAATAGGCAAGGGGGAGGGCAGCTGCGGAGGAGGAGGAAAAAAAAGAAGGGAAAACTCTGCCAAAGAAACCTCTGTTCTCTCTCACTCTCACACCAAGTCTTCTCTTCCTCTCACTTCACTTACCCCTCACCCTTCAAACTCTCTCTACCCCAACACCGTCCTCACTCTTACTCAACAGCACCTCTCCCAGCCTTTTCCCATTCCCTCTACTTCCCTTTCCCTTCTCGGACCAGCATTCTTGTTCCAATCGCTCGGTTCTGCTCAAATTTCGCCCGGTAATCCTCTTATCACTCGGATTTTACTTTTTTTTATTCGATTTTCTTTATTTCCACTCGGATTCTCACTGTTTCACTTAGATTTTCACTGTTTCACTCGGATTTTCATTGTTTCACTCGGATTTTCATTGTTTCACTCAGATTCTCACTGTTTCACTCAGATTTTCACTGTTTCACTCGGATTTCCATTGTTTCACTCGGATTGTCCTTGTTTCACTCAGATTCTCGCTGTTTCACTCAGATTTTCACTGTTTCACTCAGATTTTCACTGTTTCACTTAGATTTTTATTGTTTCACTCGGATTTTCATTGTTTCACTCAGATTCTCGCTGTTTCACTCAGATTTTCACTGTTTCACTCAGATTTTCACTGTTTCACTCAGATTTTCACTGTTTCACTCGGATTTTCATTGTTTCACTCGGATTTTCATTGTTTCACTCAGATTCTCGCTGTTTCACTCAGATTTTCACTGTTTCACTCAGATTTTCACTGTTTCACTCGGATTTTCACTGTTTCACTCAGATTTTTCCATTTTTGCACTCGGATTCTCCCAGTTTCACTCGGTTTTCTCACTTTTTACTCGTTTTTTCCATTTTCACTCGGTTTTTCCCCTTTTTCACTTGTTTTTTTTCTTCTCCCACTCAGTTTTTTATTCATTTTTCTTAATCAGTGTCGTACGGAAAATACTTCCGTCTACACAGTCTCTATAAGGTCCGTGCACGTGCGAAGCACTTCGCCTTGTATGGATTCTTCACTAAAATGATACCCATCAATATCTTCCTAATCTTTTCCTAAAAAAACAACATTTAAAGAACTACGTGACCCTGATTTCTCGAAAGCTCGAGAATACGTAGGAGCGGGAAACAGTTCCTGTCGGGCCCATCTTCTTTTATTCAATTTTTGAAGTTTTTTTTCCATTTTCATCTTGCTGTTAAAAGGAGGAGCGAGGTTAATTTGGACGAGACGTCCTGTTAATCTCACGTTTTTTTTTATATATCTCTTTAAAGAAAAAAGAAGGAGCGAGATTAATTTGGACGAGACGTCCTGTTAATCTCATATTTTTTATATCTCTTTAAAAGGCGGAGCGAGATTAATTTGGACGAGACGTCCTGTTAATCTCATGTAAATATTTTGTGTTGATTTTTGTTTATTTTTTTTGTTTATTTTGTCGTTCCGTACATTTTTCTTTTCATGAAGAGGTTAAAATAATTATTGGGTTAATTATAATGCGCACTATCAAATTGAGGTAACCGTTTTTTTTTATAATGGACAGTCGTGAGGTGCTAATACCTTCCTCACCTGTAATTAGACTCCCGAATCATGGAATTTCATTTTTATAACCAGTGCTTTTACAAAAGGTTTTTTTCCGATATTTTATCCTAAAAAAATATTGGTGGCGACTCCCTATTTATTATTTAAAATTGTTTCGAGGGTCGGCCGCGCCGCCGCGATCCCGGTCGCGACACCTATTTATAGGGCTGAGCAAGGGTGCTGACGCTACGCGTCACACCCCTGACTCAGCTTCCATCAAACAGCTGATAATGGCCACTTCAAATTATTAAATATGATCATGCCTGGCCACTTGGACGTGTTTCCACTGTATTTTGGCCATTTGTGCTTAGTGGGGTGGCCCTTGGTGCTGAGTGGGGTGGCCATTATTGGGTCAAAGCTGAGTGCTTAGCCAAGTTGGATGTGGAGTCCACGCAGCACTGACGCTAGGCGTGGCTGTGACGTGTAGTGTTAGCATAAAAAATAGTTGTTGATGCTACGCGTGGGGTGAGGCTACGCGTCAGCTCCTCCAGTGTAATTTTCTCTTGATTTCTTTAACTTTTTCACTGCAAAACTTAGAGAAAATTGATCAAGGGCAGATTATTTCCAACAACATCCATTTATTGAATTTAAATCCTAATTTTCTAACAAATTAAACTAATTTTTGTAATTTTTATGAAATTTTTATTAGAGCTTTTATTGAAAATTTGAGGACTAACAATAGTCCTTTTGAAGTTGTTTATGGTTTTAACCCTCTCACTCCCTTGAACCTTTTGCCCATTGATGTTTCTGATTCTGTCCTTCACATGGATGGAGAGGCAAAAGCCAAGTTTATCCAAGATTTTCATGAGAAGGTTAAAAACCAAATATAAACTAAGAATGAACACTATGCTCATTGTGCTAATAAGAAGAGTAAGGAAGTCGCCTTTGAGGTTGGGGATTGGGTTTGGTTACATCTTAGAAAAGAGAGATTTCTAAACTTGAGAAAATCCAAACTCGACCTTAGGGGTGATGGACCTTTCCAAATACTTAAGAAAATAGAGAATCATGCCTATGTCCTTGATTTACCTGGGAATATGTTGTGAGTACTTCATTTAATGTATCTGACTTATCTCCTTTTGATTTAGATGAAGAGGATGATGCCTTATATTTAAGGACAAATCCTTCTAAAGAAGAGGAGCATAATGAGAACATCATAAGGGAGGACCCATACACTATCTTAGACAAAGGACTAGAGGCTTACAAAGGGCCCCTCACAAGGGCCAAGTCCAAGAAAAGCAAGGAGACCATCCATAAAGCCCTATCTTCCTTCACCTCTTTGTTAATGAGCCCAAGCCCAATAGAGATACCTTGAGGATCTATTAGTATCCATCTTGTAATATAAGTCATAATTAGATTCTCTAGTCATTTAGGCTTTATTTGGGCCTTACTAGGCCAATTGGTCACTTTAGGGCCATGTACTCTCATATTGGGCCATGTATAGGCCATCTCCTTTCCTAATTCTTAGATTTGAGCCTAGGGTCCATTTAGCCAATCCCATTTCTATGTCTTAGTCGAAATCCCCTAAGCCTATATAAAGGCTTCTCTTTCTGTAAAATGACACACATTAATTCATTTTAAGATTTTAACACCTTGAGTGTAAACTTTTAGTGAGAGATTCTCATGCTTATCTCTAGGATTTGTAAGGCTCTTGCAAGCTCTTGTCCAAGGGGTATCTTCCTTCTTGGTGGCGAGATTGGAGTTATCTCCCTCTCTTGGGAGTGGCCTCCAAACCATCCTTTCCCATTCCCTTGGTTTCCTCCTTACCCTTCCATATTTTTCCCTTTCATTCCATCTCTTTCTACTTCCAAATTCCGTCCAGTTCTCTAGAGTTTTCTCCCTTTGTGTTTTGGTTTCCCACTTGAAGAGAATAATACTACATTGGCTTGCAGGTTGAAGAAGGAAAGATCCTAGCTCCACCCCTTCTTAAGGAGATTAGAAGAAACTCTTACATCACTTTGTGCCCTTTTACTTTTAGCATGCACAATTACTATTATGACCTGTATTATATATGATTATGTTGTGTATGGGATGTATCCGTCTCTATCGAGTTTTCTTATACAAAAAAGAATTCCACATTTTTCTTAAACTCGTAATCTCTTAGTTGACCAGGATAATCTAGTGGAAGGGATTGTCCTAGTTAACTAAAGGTGTTACAAGGTAGGAGAACTAGTGAAGGGTCGACTTGGTCAATGTAGTGGGGAAAGTTCGGCAAAGGAGGGAAACTGACACCCCAGTAATTAGCATGGTGGTGGTATACATGGTAAGGTGTTCTTCAGGGTCCCCTCTGCCGTCGTATTTTCCATGGAAGGGGGCTTGTAGTTCGGAGGGGTAGGAGCATCCATGATCTTATCAGACCACAGGTAGGCAGCAAAAGGGAGCTCAGGCTTGTACCTCGTGGTCTCTCGCGTTTGGTAGGAGACATGGCCAGTGACCTTTCGTTGGGCGGATTGGCCCCCATTGTTGTTGGAGGCCTCTCGCTCGTCATTCCTATGTCCTCGAAGTTCTGCGTTCTCTTGCTGCAGGTTGGCCACCATTCTCTGTAGGGTTTCCACCATATTTGTGAGTCATTGTATCTAGTCGTCGTGATTTGACGATTCTTGATGACGCCCGCTGTCTTCCTCCCAACGGGTGTTTCAGGTGTTTACCATGGCTACATTAAGAATTAGGATTAGGGTTGGAGAAAAGTGGTGTATGATCCGTTTTACCGGGTCCCATGGTGGGCGCCAAAATGTTCACACATAGAGGATAATAAGGATTACTCAGAAACCCCTAGGGAATTCCCCTAGAGATTAGGTTTATTATTTCTCTATAATGTGTCACTTAGCCTACAACATGCATACATAAGCTATATTTATACCTAGGTTACAAAATGGGCTTGGCCCATTAAGCCATGACCTGGACAGTTAATTCTTTGCTAGTCGTGGGGTGAATCGGGGGAAGCCGTGGGGTCCACCTCCAATCTCGTTGTGGGAACAAGAGTCCCCTAGCCATGAGTCTTGGTTGTGAAGCTGAGCGAGGTGGCTAAATGCGAACTGGGAAAATAAGGTTCCGGGTGAGGACTCCTGGTGAGGAAGATTCCTAGCGAAAGATGATTCGACTTCGAGCAGAGATTTCGGGTAAGGAAGATTCTGAGCGAAAGATGATTCGACTCCAAAAGAAGACTCCGGGTGAGGAAGGTTCCAATGTGTCTTTCTAACACGTGGCGAAAAACTACTAACCGCCATTTCTCTTTATGAGGAGTTGGGGGCACGTGCCTGTCATGATTGCGCCGTTCCTGCATCCCTATACATTTAAGAACGTATCGCTTCACCCAAGGGTGTCTGGAAATATCATGCTCATTGATCTGAGGGCCATCAAGTATTGACCAACAAATAATAGTATGAGTAATTGGGGTTAAGTAATAGTATTGATTGTCACTCACAGTTGTTTTATTGGATGAAGTATTCGGGATAAAAAATAGGAATTTATATTTTTCAAAATATATTAGATGAAGCTATTCGAAATAACTTGATGAGTGCCATGTTACGGCACAATCTCAAGTTTAAACCAATCAATAGTATGATGCCTATACAGGTTATGATGCCTATACATGTTAGGATCTAAGATGAAATTGTTTACCTTCTATATGAACCAATGTATTGTCTATCAACAAAAAAAATATAGAACTTTTGTAGGGACCGTCTTATTTGAATAAAGGGAACTGACTACACAATTTAGCGGTTAAAGGGTCTGTACTAACACCTCCTAGTAACTTAATCTCATTGAAATTCACAAGCCTAACACGTTAATTCGTAGAACTACTACACGTAAATATTTTTATAATTATATTAAATATATTCACGCGAATATATTTGATTCCTGTGGATTTTATTTTATAAATATATATTACGTGAATGTATTTAATATGTTAATAAAAATTATTTAAAAAATTATTTTTATGTTTTTATTTATTAAAATATATATTTTTATTTATAAAAATATTTTTAACGAAAATTATTTTTTCAATTAAATTAATAAATATTATAATTGAAATTTATAGTATTTAATATATTTATAAGAAATTTATTTTTAAAATATAAACTTTTATCCTTATATATTGGAGGTTTTTCTTTACATATAAACACTATCAAACTAATAGTAAATATTGGTCCAGTGGTGTAGAATGTCTTTTGCTAAAAGGTCCGGGGTTCAAGTATTTATGATTTTTTCTCTTAAACGCTTTCCATGAATAGTTATGAATTTCTCTCTTAAAATTGCATTGCTGTAGTGTGGAAGTGCTTTTGTAAAAGTAGAATGGGTTGTAGTTGTAGTTGCCTAGATTGTTGTAATTAGGATTTGGTAGTAGTTGCCTGATTATCAGAGATGGTTATTTGGAATTAGTATCATGATATAGAATTGGATGGCAGCACATGTGGCCTTAGCATCACATTCTATTTTTAACTGATTTGCATAACTAAAAGTAGAATTGAAGTTCGGGAAATCAAAAAGACCGAAGCTGAGCATTTGCAGAAGAGATTATTATTATTAGGAGGAAAAAAAAATTCCAAAATGACAACTAAAACCAGGCATTGTTAAAATAGAATTCAGTTTTATCTTTAAAGCCAAGCACACTTTCATATTTGTATACTTATATATTCTTGTTGATCATTTTCGATATTTGTCTAATTTCCTATGTAATTACTAATTAATTCATGACATGCTTCAGTATGCCGTATTTGCAAACAAAAGGCATATAGCTACATTTGTCTACTAGTCCTTTCACGGTTCTGATATGTTATTGCTCAGTCTATATTACTGACATGTCACTTGCTAATTTTATTGTCTCACTTTAAGGAGTTTGAATTCATATAAGGTCTAAAATCAACATAGTAAAACTGTTATCATTTTATTCCTTTTATCTACTTTCTTCACAAAACTTTAGGAATAGCATTCTTGTTAATTACCTACGTTACTTTTATTTCTCTGCACATAATCAAATCTAACTAGTAAAACACTTCTTCATGAAATGGAACAACAAGTTATCTTTCTATGAAGGGCAGTACTATAGTAACAATTAGGCTCCAAATAAAACGTGGTTGACATTGGAAACTAGATGTATTATGATTCCTCCACTTTATGAGTCCTGGAGATTAAACATATTTTGATAAGATGTATCATGAAAAAGCTGTTAAATGCAATTCTGCTAAAAAGTGGAGCGCTCTGTTAAAATGGTTAAGCATTCTCTTAACAACGCTTTAACATAAGTAAATTCTTAATGGCAGACTATTCCATTCTTCAAAGTAGTGTTGTTTCATGTTTTTCCAATAGTCCAACCCATAATATGGAGAAACTATAGTTAACTGGTACTAATTCCAAACTGCATAACATAACAGAACTTAACCAAAGAAAGGAGACTAAGAAAGTGATCTTCCAAAATAATAAGATACGATAAAAGCAAATACAATTTGACTGGGGTAAAAAAAGATTTATTGCCCATCAACAATCACTGAATTAATTAAGCATGGCTTATTCCTACACCATTAACATGTCCACTTTGAGCAATAACCCCTCTTGGTGGTCTTCCCTTCTTTAACTGGTGCAATAATGGACTGTATATTGGCTTGAGATTGCTGAGTTGCATGCAGGGCCACTATATTGGCTTCAGATTGTTGACTTGATGGCATTGATTGCATATTAACATTTGTAGGTTGAGATGGAGAAGCAGTTGAGACACTCTCAGAAAAGGACCTGAAACAGCTACTATAGTTGTCAAAGCTCTCAAGCAATTGGAATGAATCACACAAAGAAGCACTCTCAAGAGCCATTGAATTCAACTCTCTAAGGAACCCTAACACAAAATCAAAGGAGAAAGGGAGAAAGTAGGGAGAGAAATCGAAAGAGAGAGGGAGAGAGGCACAGAAAATATGTGAATTATATGATTCATTCCTCAACAAAAAAATACAATGAGATGAGTTTATATTCAAACTAGGAAAGAAAACAAAATAACTAACTAACTAACCTCTAACAAACTAACTAATATTTAACAAACTAATAAATACATATTAGAAGCCCCCCTCAAGCTAGAATGTGTATATCTTGAAGAAAAATTGTTATTATAAACATACAATTCATAACACAATTTTAACACACATCATGTCAACAAAGTTTTGATTGAAGGCGTACCTGAAGACAAGCAATCCATGAATCCCAATAGTGAGCGTGTACTACTCTCAATCTGAGTGCCTTATATTCAGTGTGTTACTAACTCTGTGTAATAATCACCTAATGAGATAGTGATTATATAGGCAACCACAGATTAGAGCAGGAACCTCTCACTGGGCACATAGAATGGGCCAACCCATCACGGTCCATCCAAACAAAAGCCTAATAGCTAAATCTATCTATATGCATAATATTTACATATTATATAATTAATCAACAAAATATAGATATAATGATTTAATGATGCTAATCCATCAAATTACTATAATAATATATTAATAAGAAAATCTAACATTTCTCCCACTTGGATAGCATTATTAAATTATTAAGTACAAAATCTATATTATTATGACAAGTTATATATCACCAAGAAATATAATAATTTCACAATATCATACAATCATATCCGATAGGGATATACATTATACATTACAATAGTTTATATTTCAGTCACGGTATAGATAAGGAAATATGAATTTCATTTCCACATGTTCCAAGCATCCAAAATGCAAGAAAATATATGTCAATAAAATGACGTCAATAATAACATATCCAAAACAGAAAACTAGTTTCAATAAACAGATTACAAAATAAAACTCCCACTAATCCAAAATATCAAAAGACTTGACTAAACCCATATGGGTTACATGATTTTGAAAAACTCCAACGGTCAAGCCTTTGGTTAGTGGATCTGCCAACATGCTCTGAGTAGCAATGTGCTCAATTCGAGTCTGAAACTCAAGTACTTTCTCTCTAACAAACAAGTAATTCATATCGAAGTGCTTCGAACGAGTAGAGCTCTTATTATTTTGAGAGAGAAGTACGGCAGCAGTATTATCGCAACAAATTACAAGTGGCCTAGAAATACTTTCAACAATGTGGAAGCCAGAAATCAAATTCTTTAGCCACGTAGCTTGGCGGGTAGTCTCATAACAAGCAATATACTCTGCCTCCATAGTAGAAGTAGCTGTGATTGTCTGTTTAACACTCTTCTAGGATACAGCTCCTCCTGCCATCATAAAAATGAAGCTTGAAGTAGACTTACGGTCATCAGGGAAACCTGCAAAATCAGAATCTGAATAACCTATGACTTCAAGTTGATCAGACTTTGCATAGGTCAACATATAATCCTTGGTTCCCTGTAAATATCTCAAGACCTTTTTCACGGCTTTCCAATGACCCAAACCTGGGTTGCTCAAGTATCTGCCCAAAGCATTAACAACGAAAGCAATATCGAGACGAGTACAGACTTGAGCATACATCAAGCTCCCAATAGCGGAAGCGTGTGGAACTTTCTCTATTTCAAACAATTCTTTGTCGTTCTGAGGACACTGAGAATTAGAGAGTTTCTCACCCTTTTGAATAGGCGCGACACATGGGGAGCAAGAGTATATATTAAACCTTCTGAGAATTCTATCAATGTACCCTTTCTGAGACAATCCAAGAGTATCACGAGACCTATCACGACATATTTGGATGTCCAAGACAACAGAAGCATCACCAAGGTTTTTCATATCAAAATGGCTACTCAACATTTTCTTTGTCTCATTCAAAACATTAATGCAGCAGCTAGCAAGAAGAATATCATCAACATATAAAACAAGGATGATAAAATTGCTCCCACTCATCTTCAGGTAAATGCACTGATCTGAGGCATTTTCCTTGAAGCCAAAAGAAGTGACCACTTGGTCAAATTTCAAGTACCATTGTCTAGAAGCCTGTTTCAAACCATAAAGGGATTTCTTCAACCTGTAAACTAAATTTTCTTTGCCCTTTTCAGCAAAACCATCAGGTTAAACCATGTAGACATCTCCAACAAGATCACCATTTAGAAAAGCTGTTTTGACGTCCATCTGGTGCAATTCCAGATCAAAATGAGCCACCATAGCCATAACAACTCGAAAAGAATCCTTTGTAGAGACCAACGAGAAAGTTTCTTTAAAATTAATGCCTTCTCTGTGACTGTACCCTTTCACCACCAATCTAGCTTTGTATCTTTCAACTTCGCCAGATGGTGTATGCTTGGTTTTGAAAACCCATTTGCAGCCAACTGGTTTGCAACCAGGCGACAAGGAAACAAGCTCCCAAACATTATTGTGAGTCATAGAAGCTAACTCATCATGCATGGCATTCACCCATTCAGAAGCATGAGAGCTAGAGATAGCTTGCTTAAAACAAATAGGGTCATCATCACCACAGACATCCATGTTCTTGAAGATACACAATATAATCATCATGTATGGACGACTTACGTGTTCTTTGAGATCTTCTCACCACAGCCTCAATGGTAACAGGTGTAGGTACAATTTCATCATTTAAAGGGATATGGTCAATGGCAACGTTAGGATCTTGATAAGTTGCCACAGGTGCTGCCACAGTCTCATCAACGATAGGAACATGTTCATTATTAGGTATGAAAGGAGTTGGATCGATTTTCAAACTAGAAAATTGAGGTGCGGTGACTTTAACTCTATCTTCTTCAAAGACAACTGGTCGTAAGGCAATGCTCCCATTACCCAAATCATCCTCAAAGAATATTGCATGATCAGACTCTATTACTCGTGTAGAGTGAGAAGGACAATAAAATCTGCTACCTCTTGAACCCACACAATAACCAATGAAGAAGCCACTAACAGTCTTCAGATCAAGCTTCTTCATCGCAGGGTTATAGGGTCTGACTTCTGCCTTACATCCCCAAACATGCAAGTGTTTCAAACTTGGTTTCTTTCCAGTCATCAATTTATAAGGAGTTTTTGGTACAGACTTGCTAGGCACTTGATTAAGAACGTACACAGCGGTTCTCAAGGCATCTCCCCAAAGAAAATCGGGTAAGCAAGATGGGCCCATCATAGATCTCACCATCTCTATAAGCGTGCGATTTCTCCTTTCTGCCACTCCATTTTGTTCAGGTGTACCCGGCATCGTGTATTGAGCTTCGATGCCGCATTCTTGGAGGTATCTAGCAAAAGGTCCTGGATTCCTTCCAGTTTCATCATATCTGCCATAATATTCTCTTTCTCTATCAGACCGCACACACTTTATTTTCTTGCCAGTTTTTAATTTAGTAGCAACCTTGAACAATTTAAAAGCATCCAAGGAACATGATTTCTCTTGAAGAAGATCTATCCGGCCAAAACGAGAGAAATCATCTATAAAGGTAATGAAATACCTATATCCACCCATAGCAGTGGGTGTAATAGGCCAACACATGTCAGTGTGAATTAACTCTAACACGGCATCACGACGACTCCCAGACTTGTTCCTGGGTTTAGTAGTAAGCTTACCTTTAATGCAAGCCACACAAGCGTCAAAATCAGAGAAATCCAAATTGGGCAAAATCTCATGTTTAATGAGTTTCTCAATACGAGGCCTTGAAATATGCCTCATGTAACACCCCTAATTTCATTATTTCTTATTTAAAATAAAATTTTAAAGGAATTTGATTATAGTTCTTTAGAACTTTTTGATTGTTATAAAATTTATAATTTTTTGGAATTTTTATATTTTTTTCATTTTTTGAGAATAACAAAATACCCTTAACCTTTCATCTAATAACCAAAATGCCACTGCCGACATCATCGCTTACATCATCGGTTGGTAAATACTTATATCATGAATAGTGACCGGTGGGTAAATACTTACATCATAAATAGTAAAATAAATAATTAGTAATCTTAAATAGTAAAATTCTCTTCATATAAATAGATGGCTCATTTACAACATTTCCACACCAAAAATTAGAGAGAGAATCTAGAGAGATAGTGCGTAAGAAATTAGTAAGGAGTAAATTCTTTTGGTAAAAAAAGGTTCTGCCGGAGGTGTAAGGTAATAACATCTTTCTTCTATATTTTTTTATGATTATTTAGATTATTCTTTTTAGCACTCTTAAACTATTAATATACTATTACTATTTTGAATAAGTTACTATGGTAAAAATAAATTACCCCTATGCGTTATTTTTACGATTTACTGTTTACTATTTACTGTTACTATTTATAATTTACCATTTACTGTTATTGCTCAAAATTTATTTACCGTTATTATTCAAAATTTATTAGTTACTGTTACTATTCAAAATTTACTATTTACCGTTACTATTTAAAATTTACTATTTACCATTACTATTTAAAATTTACTATTTACTGTTACTGTTCACGATTTACCATTTACCACTATTATTCAAAATTTACTATTTACGATTTACTATTTACTGTTACTATTCAAAAATTACTATTTACCGTTACTATTGATGATTTACTATTTACTGTTAATATTTACTATTACTATGCATAATTACTATTTATCATTATGATATCAATCTTAATTTTTATCTTATGCTTATACTGAAATAAATTAGTATTAATATTTTGTTAGAACTTGGAGGCGCAGAGCAAATTCACTTTTGGTAGCAAATCAAGGTAAGGGGGTGAGATAAGGATATAATATGAAAATATATAAGAATATTGGGAGGAGTCCCCTACTCCTTTTAAACATAACAATATTATTATTTTAAAATAATAACTTTTAACTTAAAATTTATAATAATTGTTATTAATAAATTAAGCATCTTGTGTAACTTAATATCTGAAATATTTATTCAAAAACTTGAACTATTATGACTTATGCGGACTGGACTGAACCTATGCAAGGACTTGGGCTATTATGACCTATATGGACTGAACTAGACCTATGCAAGGACTGGACTATCTTGGATTTATATAGACCTGTGCGAGGAATTGACCATAGAACTTAAAACAAACTTTATTAATTTAAATAATCATTGAATTTTAAATTATCATATTTATAACTGATGTTTAATTATTTGATTTGATTATGATTGTTAATATTTATTTGTGCTTTATGATGTTTGATTGTGATTGACAATGTTTGATTATGATTGATAATCTTGTACTGTGGAGTTTGAGCATATAGCAAGCATGGCGGAAAGCTAAAATTCAGTAAGAATTTACTTATCTCCTACTTCCTTATTTACTTATTCATCTTTATTCAATTTACTTTTAAGAAATTTCTTAGATTTAAATAAAACTACATAAGTTTTTAGAAATCTCTCTTTATCTTTTAATATATATATGTATATATCTTTACTAAAATTTAGATTTTTAGTTAGTTTATCAGAAAGAAAAAGAAAGAGAAATTATTTATAAAAATAAATTTTTACTAATATTTTAATATATATATATATATACATATTATTTTCAAAATGTATAAAAATATTATACAAAATTTTCAAGTACTAAGGTTTTAAAGATTGATAGTTCCGAATTCGAGTTTTTAGTAATTGATTTTGAATTAACCCATATACTTTCTAAAGAAGGTTGTGAAATATATTTAAGGCTTTGAAACTCAAATTATAAAGAGATTTGATTTGTGATTTGAAAAGGAACTGTACTAAAATTCTATGTGTGTATTTGAGAAGTTGAAAAAGTACAGTTTACTGGGGTGGCTATGTCGTGATTCGTAGGCCCCGATAATATAGTTGAGTTTCTAAGAGCCTTAACCAACTAAATACGTGAGTAGTTCATGCATCATGAATCATCAAAGAGAAACAAAATGATATTGTCTGGGGACAGATTATAGAAACCGAGGATACATTAAAGGAGGCTTAATTGTGAGCCTTGGGATGAAAGGGTGTGAAAGGGTGCTTCAGGGGGCCTGGGGTAGCTCCCTAGTGTCGGGTACTTTCACAATAAAAACCTTCTCAATCTGATTAGTCTCTAAGTGTTTCCATGCCAGTTGAGCTATTCATGTTATTATTATCTGGAATTATGGAACAGTGTAAACTCCTGGTTGGCCCAGTGCAAATTAAGATTTAAGGGGCCCGCATATATAGATAAGTTATGCTGAAGATATTGCATAACATTCATACATTCATAATTGATTTTGTATGTGATTGTGATTGATATTATTATACTAGTTTGTGAAAACCCTTTATTGCTTATGTCCCATTTGGGAATATTATATTCTGTTTCTCACTCCTTTCTCTGTGTTTTTGTTTCATATGTTTTAAATTGATAGTTCATACAGAGGGAATGATCGAAGAATCTTGACAGTATATATAGCACATTATAGAAAGGGAGCTCGGTATGAATACCGTGGTCCAATGAATAAATAATGTCATTAGGCAACTGCTCTTGGGCCATGGAGTTTCCTCTCTTTCTAATAATGTTTAATATCTATTTTATTTGGATGAATGTAAAACTACTTTATAAATTTTAATGATATTCATGAGGTATTTCAGAAATATTGTATGTAATTTTATTCTGATAGTTTCTTTTTAACGATTATATTTTTAAAAAAAAATTCATGAATTTTTTAGAAATTATTGAGATGTAATAGAGGGTGTTACACCCCAAGCGTCTATGCCATAACATGGAAGAGTTCTCATTGACCTTGCCACGCTTATGCCCAATAACAGAATTAACGCTTGATCCGGTCCCAACACCGGCCCCCAAGAGCATGGTTTTAATGCTTTGCCAGATCAGCATTTCAAACAGAAGAAGTACGTTTCAAATACCTTATAATTACTTTTATAACGGAGTACATACCGCCAGGGCACGTTACTCCGCCAAGGCATGTTACTCCGCCAAGGCATGTTACTCTGCCAAGACATGTAACTCCGCCAGGGCACGTAACTTCGCCAGTGCACATTACTCCGCCAAAGCTTATTAATCCGCCAAGATGGAAAATATTGAAAATCTTATGCATAAAGCATTTCCAATGCATATTACTCCGCCAAGCCATAGGCTCAATACAGGCGGAATACTGAAATTCCCATATTGCGAAGCGAGCCCATACTTATAACCCCGACACGAGATTGACTCTGTCTTGAGAGGTTGAAAATGGGAATCACGCTGTCACGCATAAAAGGGAACAATGAATAAAATAATAAAACATCAACGCTTTCCAAGTGAGTGGAAATGTCCACTACAGTGATGGTGCTCGTGAACGGCACAGGGACCCACTACCTTTCTTGTATTATGCCTGAAAACAAGGAACGGGTCCCACCAGTAATAGAGCACCAGTAACAGGTATATAAACCTCAACAAAAAGGTATAAGGGGGATCCCCTAATTCTAAACCTTACACTCATACTTGCATAACTCTCTCAGATTTGCTTTCTAAGTCTAATAGTATTCCATAATACTGACTTGAGCGTCGGAGAATAATTGCAGGTACAACCACCAATTGTGTTAAGGCAAAGGAGGCTATTTCAGGCGGACTGCTACACCGCCACAGAGTGCATTGTACTATGCCCAGTATACAAAAGCACTCTGTATTTGTATCTGTATAAGAACCTCCTCATACCAGATTTTATCTTACATGTACATTTTGAATTGTTCGACAATCATACCTTTACACCCCCTGTAAAGAACAGTTCAACGCTCATATCGAAAAAAGTCAACATATAAAAATTATCACAAAGAACCCCATGACCAACAACAGAAGATGCAAAAAAGATGTCCAATTTTCCATTGCCAAACACAAAAGAATAACCACACTTGTCCAAAGCAGAAATAGAAATCAGGTTTCTATGAATAGAAGGAACATAAACAGCGTCTTTCAGAAGCAAAACATGACCAGAGGGAAAACACAAAGAAACAACCCTATATCTTCAACAGGAACTCTAGCTCTATCTCCTACTACGATCTTTGATTCAAAATCACTTGGTTTCCTCAGGCTTGTGAACCCCTGCAAAGAATTCACCACATGAATAGTTGCGCCCGAATCAAACCACCAAGTATTAGGAGGAACATCAACAACATTGGATTTAAAACAAGCTAGAGCAAGAGGTGTACCTTCCCTCTGATTCTTCTTCTTTAGGATATAGCAATCCTTCAACATATGTCCAAACTTCTTGCAATACTTGTATTCTCCTTTGAAAATATTTTTATTGGGACTAAGGTTAGGAACCATCTTCTTTGTTTTCTTCTTATTGTGATTTTTGTGAACAGATTTGGACCTAGAAGTGGAATCAGCAAACTTATTCTTGTGAGGTTTATTAGCAAACTGAATAACTCCTGGCTTTCCCTTTTTCATAGCTTCCTCCTCCTGAGTAACAATGGCAATAGTCTGATCAAAAGTCCACTCATGGTTTTGAGTATTATAAGAAGTCCTCAAAACATCAAACTGGGAAGGGAGTGATTCTAGAATTTTCTGAATCAAGTAACTTTCATCAATCTCAAGCTTCACCCCCTTAGTTTGTTACGATAGTGCACCATTTTCAGCATGTGCTCATGAACTCCACTAACACCTTCATACCTAGCTCTATCAAAGAGTAAGGGATAGTGACCCTTCTCAGCTTTGTCAAAAGTCTTAAATTTATCTCCAATGGATTTCAGAAAAGCTACAGCATTGTCATTTTCAACAATGCTCTGTCTGATTGACTTCTCTATGGTGAACTTTATCACCATCAAACACACTCAATTCAAATGATCCCATTTTGCACGATAAGCCTTTTGATCATTAGTTGACTCAGCAGTAAGAGCACTTGGCTCTTCTTCTCGCAAAGCTAAGTCAATATTGGCCATAGCCAAATATAAATCCAAAGACTCCTTCCAATCCTCATAATTCGTCCCGTTCAACATTTTAACCGAAGTGGGCATTGATACTGATATACGAGAAATTAATCAATATGCATAATTAAATCATGCAAAATATAGTGTGCCCATCATAAAATTTCTTATTAATTATAATCCCGCCTAAGGGTCACAGATTATAATAAATAAAAAATATTCACAAAAGAATACAATTCATAAAAAAAAATTCATGTCACAAATCCTAATACCGATAGGGTATCAGTACAAAATTGACATAGATAAAACACAAGTGCATGATATTCGACAAATTACTCTAACAACATCACATCGATAGGACATAATTATTATTAATGTAATATAGTATTCATTTTATTTTATTTTCCCAAGTCCTGTACAAATGGTCTCACGATAGGTGGGATGACATTAATACAGAATAATTCAAAATTTTGTATGCAATATTACTAATTTTATATTTTATAGTTATTGTATACATAATTAATTATAAATATACCAATATTCTGCCATATAGAATAAATGTCACACAATTAAAAAAAATTGTGGCTGCATAGTATTAATATTTTAATACTATGGAATATTATATGGCTGCACGAAGCATAACATATATATATATGGCATATTATATAAAATTGACACGTAACACAATGCGCTTGTGCAAATATATAATGGCATGGAACATGACGGGCAATTACTTATTATATATATATATATAAATGGCACGCACCATAGCATATTTTAACTGTGCCAAAATTCAAATTTTTTTTTAAAAAATACAACAGAATACGGTTACCCAAAATTTCTCCACTAATATATAACTGAACTCTAAAAAAGAAAAAAAGGTAACACTCAAATAGATTATTATATTAACAGCTTTATATAAAAAAATAGATATGGAACAGATATGGAACATGGCCATCGTGGGAAGTAATCAAACAGATTATAGTAAAATAAAGAAACTGGTAAAACGCCGAATAACACAATCAATGACTATTCCATGATTTATTTCACTGAAATTCAGGCCGCAAAAGCTAGATCAAACATCCTCAACAATCACGAATGAACAAAACTGGAAAATCCAGATCTAGACAAAATCTCACGAGATCGACACCGAATATATAAAAAACAAAATAAAATAAAATAAAATTATTTAGCATTCATGATACGTGTTAACTAGGCTCTGATACCAATTGAAGAAAAATTGTTATTATAAACATACAATTCATAACACAATTTCAACACACATCATGTCAACAAAGTTTTGATTAAAGGCGTACCTGAAGACAAGCGATCCATGAATCCCAATAGTGAGCGTGTACTACTCTTAATCTGCGTGCCTTATGTTCAGTGTGTTACTAACTTAGTGTAATAATCACCTAATGGGATAGTGATTATATAGGCAACCACAGATGAGAGCAGGAACCTCTCACTGGGCACATAGAATGGGTCAACCCATCACGGTCCATCCAAACAAAAGCCCAATAGCTAAATCTATCTATATACATAATATTTATATATTATATAATTAATCAACAAAATATAGATATAATGATTTAATGATGCTAATCCATCAAATTAATATAATAATATATTAATAAGAAAATCTAACATATCTAACATTCCAAGCTTAGAAATGAGAAATGAAAAAGGTCCCGCAGATATAGGTTTTGTGAGAATGTCAGCTAATTGTTCTTTTGATGGAATGAGAAGAAGATGCACATGGCCAACAAGCACTTGGTCCCTGGCAGTATGGCAATCTAATTCAATGTGTTTAGTTTACTCATGAAAAATTGGATTGGAAGCAATGTGTCTTGAAGCATAATTATCACAAAATAAAGTAATTGGAGAAGAGTCTGAAAGACCAAAATCCTGGAGCAAAGATAGAAGCCATTGTGCTTCATATGTAGCTAGAGTAAGCGCTCTATATTCAGCCTCAGAACTAGATCTGGAAATGGTGTGTTGTTTCTTGGTTTTCCAGAAAATAAGAGAACTGCCCAATATGAAACAAAAACCAGTTACAGACCTGTGACTATCTAGGCAAGATGCCTAATCTGAATTAGAATATCCGGTTAACTTAAAATCAGAGGAGGGGGAAGGAAAAGGTCCTTGGCTGGAGATTGTTTGATGTATTTGAGCACCTTGAGGGCAACTTGATAATGATCTGCAGTGGGATGGGAAATGTATTGACTGAGTTTACTAACTGAGAATGAGAGATCAGGTTGAGTATTTGTATGATATACCAATTTGTTAATGAGTTTCCTGTATGAAGTGGGATCAGAAAGAGGGTTCCCTAAATATAGACTAAGTTTGAAGGTGGGTTCCATGGGAACAATGTTGGGTTTAGCTGTAAGCAAGCCTATTTCTTAAAGTAATTCCAAGGCATACTTTCTTTGGTAGAGAAGGATGAAGCAGAAGATCTTGCAAGTTCAAAGCCTAGAAAAAAAATCAATAGACTAAGATCTTTGATTTCAAAATGATTATGAAGAAGAAGTTTCATATATTTGATTTCAATCAAGTCTGAACCTATAAAAACTAAATCATCTACATATATTAATATTGTAGTGAAACCATTAGGAGATTGCTTGGTGAACAAAGAATAATCAGCCTTGGACTGAGTGTATCCAGAGGCTGTCAACACTACAGTAAGCCTAACATTCCACTGTCTACTGGCTTGTCTTATACCATAAATTAATTTGTGAAGCTTTCAAACCAAAGAAGGATTAGGCAAAGATAGGCCTGGTGGAGTTGACATATATACTTCATCATTTAAAGTGCCATGGAGAAAACCAGTGTTGATGTCAAGCTGCTGCAAATGCCAATTCTGAACAGATGTAAGGGACAAGAGAACCCTAATGGTGGTTATTTTAACAACAGGACTAAAGGTCTCCAAGAAGTTAATTCCCTCAGTTTGGGTGAGTCCTTTGGAACAAGTCTGGCCTTGTGCCTTTCAATAATTCCATCTGCTCTAAGCTTGGTCTTAAAGACCTATTTACATTGTATAAGCTTGTGTTCTGGAGGAAGATGAGTGAGTTTCCAGGTTTGGTTAGACGCCAAAGCTTGTAACTCAACCTTGATTGCTTGACGCTAAAAGGCCTCCTTAATAGCCTCAGAGTAGGATTTAGGTTCACAAATGGAGGATAATGCAAGAGAATAAAATTGATGAGAAGTATGCAATGAATTGTAAGAAATAGAAGAGGAAATTGGATACCTGACAAGTGGATTGATTAGTGAAGTGCCTAAAACAGCTAGTGAGTGATGATATTCCTGTAGGTATGAAGGTGGTCTTCTCTCTCTATTGGACTTTCTGAGAACAGGTATAGGTTTAGAGTGCTGATCAGGTGAAAGATGATTAAAAGAAAGGTTGCTGGTTGGGGAGGGTGTAACAAGGTTGGTAAGGGAATGATTGGGAAAAGGATTAGGGTAGGGGGTTCATCAGTATCATAATAGATAAAAGGATCAGAATCAGATTTAGGAGGTGTAGGACTAGAAACAGGATTAATGGTTACAGATGGTAGCATGGGAAACACAATTTCATGGAATTAAACATGTCTGGAAATAAATAACTCTCTATTTTTCATATCATAAAAAAGGTAACCTTTGGTACCAGGATTAAATCCAAGAAAAATATAATTTCTGGACCTTGGAGCTTTGTTCTATGAGAAACAATGGTAGATGCAAAAGCTAAACATTTAAATACCTTTAAGTTTGAAATGTCTGTGATGGTACAAAGTTATACTTAGAAGGGGAGGTTGAACAAGTCTTAAACTCTTTTTTTGAAACTTATATAGACCGCTCAAACAGAATAATCAATTTAACAGACCAGTGTAAGGAGCAGAAAATCACACAAGGGAATTTATCCTGGTTCACTTCCAACTCAGAAGCTACGTCTAGTCCCTTCAGGCTGAAAGACTTTTCACTATTGTAAAATGCCTTTACAATCTGCACCAGCCCAGTGCAACATTATTCTTGACTCCAGCCACTTCTAGCTTAAACCCAAGTATTCTTGACACTAGCCACTCCTGGCTACAAACCCAAGTATTCTTTCAAAAGCCTTTTCAGGTCATATGGTTTCCCAACACTTACAGATTCTAGCAACACAGCAGAATATACAAAGTGTAGTAGTAAAGTGTGTGAAGTTACAATCAAATAACTTAGTGTACAAAGATATGAAATTATTATAGGGTACACTAAGCTACAGACTACCATAAGTAAAGGTTTGCACTAAGAGAAACTACAAAGAAGACTTAAGTAGTGAATACAAGAACTGATAATGACACAGTCTATAAATAATTTCAATTGTACTCAAAATAGTTTAGGTTTATTGTAGGGTCACTTTTTGACGTTGTACATCATTTTGGGCCTTGTAGTTGGCCATATTTCCTAGTTTAGTTGATTTTGGGCCTAAGGAAGAGTGGGAAGCCCAAGTTGCCTAGCTTGGCCACCACTCCACCTTGCTTATATAAGGATTACCTCTCCATGTATTTCCACACCATTAGTTTTGAATGAAATTTACACTTTGTGAGATTTGAGTGCAAACTCTCTCCTTTAGGTTAGAGAAAGTCTAACCCCTTTCAAGCTCTTATCACTAGGTGACCATCCCTAGAGTGGTTAGTAGAGACTTATCCAAGTCATTGGTGGCGTCTCCGTCATCATCTTCCATCCCTTCCATCAACCTCAATCCATCTTCTATATTTCCATGCTTCCGATCATTTTTGTTAGGCTTAGGGTAACCTTTTCCCTACCAACTTGAAGAAAGATAGCTAGATTTTCCTCCATCCTATATCAAGTGGTATCAAAAGTCTAAGGTGCCATCTTTCTTCTTTTGAGTTTTCTTTTTATTTTGTGCATATTGATTGAGTTCTTTTAATTTTTTAGAATTGATTTTTCATATTCTCTAGTTTCTTAGTCTCGCACCATTGATAAAAAAAAATCAGCTTTAGCCTTATTAAATACATGAATCTAGAGCCAAAATTAGGGTGTTTGGTGCATATTGGAGCTTCATCTTTGTTCTAGATATTTTCAAAAATTTTGCTTGTAGAAGTGCTAATTCTATACCATTTTAAATCATCTTTTAATTGGTATTGAAGCTCCAAATTCCTTTGTTGCATTGCCTCAATTTAAGGTGATCATTTGTGCTCATTTTTAGGCTTGTAGTTTCATTCTTTAGAATTTTTCTCTAGGATTTAATTTTTGTTTTGGTCCAGCACTATAGGAATATACTATACCATATTAAAATTGCATTACATATTGCATTTTGGGTCCATATTTTCATTCCTGAGCAAATGTTAAACTGTGCAAATAAAAAGCTTTGGGGTCAGAATGAGTTTCACGTTAATCTTGGATTCTGGTGAATTGCTTCAAATTCTTGCAATAGAGTCATCTAGATATTCCACTTCGAATGGGTATGTGCATATTTCTTTTGCCTTTTCTATGTGCTGTGCCAAATTCTTGTTCACAAATTGCTATTGATTCTTCCAATTCGAAAGCTGTATGTGTTAAGCATTCGAAATCTTGATTGGACAATTGTCAATTTTCCTTCATTAAATTCATGCAAAAGATGTAAATGATTTTCTCGTGTCTTGTTCATTTGATCTGAGCAATTTCTGGTCAATCACTTTGGTCTACATTGGCATTAGAAAGTTCTGGTCCATTCAAGTTGGTCGTGTCATAATATTACAATTGAATTTCTTGGTCAATTTCAATAAAATTCTCTATACGTGTGAATTCAAATCATTTCCTTGGTCAATTCATAAATTCTTGTGGTCAATAGCTTTTGCTAAATTTTCCTTCGATCTTTACGTAATTCACGTATGTGTGCAGTATCTTTTGGTGATTGAAAATTGAATTCATTCTAATTGGCCCAATTTTTACGTCACGTACGGTGCTGTGCAATTCTTTCTTTTTAGTCAATTGGAATTGCAATCTTTCTTTGGTCAATTCAGTCAATTAAACAAGAATTTTTAATTGGTCAAGTGAATGAATTGGCCTGTGCATACGAAAGTTTGGTTGGCAAATTTTGTTACTCATTACGTTACTGTTCACCAATTTTTGGGCCAGTCAATTCGATATCTTCTTGGTCAAATGTCCAATTTTCCTTCTTTCGATCCATACAATAGAGCAATTGATTTGTTTCAGTCTTGGCATAATTGAAATTTTTGGTCATTCATTCTTAACAATTGCAATTGTGTGCCAAAATAAGGTCAGTTTGAAATCACTGTACGTGCCTAATACTTGCCAATTTCATGTTCTAAGCAATCTTTCTTTCGTGCTTGTCCAAAATCTGTACATGCCTAATTGTTGTAGTACAATTGAATTCATTCGGTCTTGGCAATTGACATATTTGTGGGTGTACACTAAAGTGGTCATTCACTGTTACAAATTTTTTGGGTGATTCAATTGTTGATTTTTTTTTCAATGCTGTATGTGCGTAGCAAATTCTGGCACACTGAATTGTGGTAAATTGGCCATGTTGTTCCTGATTGAACCATACCTCTGATTGGCAAATGCAAAAGTGATTTTTTGGGCCCAATTAAAAAAAGAGCCTAGTTAAAAAAAGCCCAGTTCAAAAAAAAATCAGATTTTCTTTTTTATTTTTCTAGAAATTCTAGGTATTAAAATTTTGTGCTTGCATTTTATTGTTGCATTTTAATTTTGTTGATTGTCTAGTTTTGTTTTTTGCGTAATATCTTATCTTTTCCATAATAAATACAGTACCACCTTTATTCATTTGAACTTTTATTTGATTTTTTAGGTTAATTCTTGTCAAATTTTAAAATTCTTTTGAGTAACCAATTCTTTCAAATTAAATTTTTTTTTTGCTTGTCTTCTTCTCTTCTAGTTTTATCTTTGAGTTTCCATTTCCTTTGAAATTCTCTTGGATTTTTCTCTTCCTCCATCTCAAAGAGTAGCATTCTATGGGAAATAGTAAATAAGAGTAAAAATTGAAGGAGGTGAAAACAATTGAAGGCCTAAAGAAGAAGCTAAGTGAAACACAATTGTGAGAGGAGTGGTTAGATTTTGGATTTAATTTTTGCTAACAATTCTTTAAGTTTGTTCATTGTGTAGCAAAATTGGTGGAGAAAAAAACTTGAAGACATTGAAGACCATTGTAAAGGAAGCAAAAGCCTTGTACTAATTAGAAGCTTAGGAAATTTTCAATTCTTAGAAAATTGTAGTAAGGATTTGGTCTTGTATTTTGGACATTAATTGGACTTTGGACATTGGACTCTATTACTTTCATTTCCTTTTGGTAATTTTTGAAATTAGGGAGAAGCATTTGCATTTGTTTGTTAATTAGTTAGTTGTTAGTTGGTTAAGTAGTTAATTAGTTAGAATTAGAAGTAGTTAGTTAGTTGTTGGTCTTAACTAATTTGGTTAGTTAGTTAGTATTTGGAATTAATTCTAGTTAACCTAACTAAATCCCAACTGAATTCTAGTTGGCATAACCAATTAGGTAACTGAGTTTAGTTAGGAGGTTAACTGGTTAGACTTAGTTACAACCATAATACCTAAATAACTAAATTTAGTTAAGGTTAGTTGGTGTTAGTTAGAGTTAGTTGGTTAGTTGAAACTAATTGGTTACTCTTAACTTCCCATAACCGAATTAGTTGTAGGATTGTTAGGGTTAGTTACTTGAGTAGTTAAAACCTAGGATTCTCATAAGGAACAAAGGTAAAGACAACTTAGGACTTTCATAACTAATCATAGTTAGACAACCTAGGATTCTACCTAGTACAAATATCTTAGGTGTTGTGTTCCTTAGGTAGAAAACCTAGAATTTGATTTTTAGGATTGTTGTTTGATTTCTTGTTTTAGTCTTGCATACATTCTCGACTAGTATCTCTTGATTGTTTTCTTGTCTACTTTTGTGAATAGAGATAACATGTCCTCGCTTAGGTTAATCATGGAAAATTTAGATAAAATCAACTCTAGGTTAGATAATCTAGAAAATAAGGATGAACCTAGATTAAGGAAACATCACAAAAGGGAAAATAGGAAAGATAGAACACCTAATAAATTTGAAGTTTTAATTGAACAACTAGGTGTCCTTTATTCTAAATTAGATTCTTATGAGTCTAAGTATGATTCTTCCATAGAAAAAAATAAAAAGATAAAAAAGTTCTTGAGGAAATCCATAGGAAATTAAAAGCACTTTGGGATCATATTTTAGAATGTGATACCATTGGAAATTTAGGAGTTAGTTTGTGTAACAATGAAAAAGAAATAGAAAAATTAAGATACAAACATAGTAGAGCTATGGATGAAAAAGTGAAACTTTATTGGAAAGAATATGATAGGTATAAGAAAATGAAAAAAGTCATCAAAGGTGAAAATTAAAATAGAGAACATAAGGTAGAGAGTAATAGCTTATCTTTAAGCAACCTTAGTGTTTCAATAAAGATTCACCTTGATCATAGTTTACCTAATCCTATGCCCAATAACAGTTTGTCCATTCCAATCATTAGTGATAGTTTTCCTAGCGTTAATGATATTTTGCCTTTACCCATCATCAGTTCTAAACCTCAAGATGACCTTAAAATAGAAGAATCACACCCATTTTTTCTTGTCCCTAGTAAAGAGAATTAGTCAATCATTGTTCATAATTGTCTTAGAATTAGTTCTAGCATGTATACGATCATTATAGAATCTTATAGGATTAACATATGTCTTTACTCTTTTGAATTGTCTTTTCCAAGAGTCATTTCATATGTTATCATGTTGCATAGTAGAAATTTTATAGGATTAACATTTTGTCCATTAATTAACATGTCAATTTCATTGCATTTTTCACATCTTATCCATGATCATGTTGATATAATTTATTTTCATAAAGGGTTATATAGAGAATTTTTGGCAACATTGCATGACATGCATACTTTAGTACCAACTTTAGATGCCATTACTCATTATGATCCCTTTAGGAAAATCCATCTTTTTGAGGATAAGTCAATATTTTGCCATCTCTCACATGATCATATAACTAATATGTTCATTTTAGTGAATTTCGATAGTAGCATGATTAACTGTCATAGAGGTATCCATAGTTTCAGATTTGCATTCTTATGGAAACTTTTGATTGTGTTCTTTTCTGATATTTTTTATATAATCTTTTCAAAAATAAAAAGGTTAGTGTTTGATTCTGGTGGTTATCCATTCTGAATAGGTTATCCGTTCTATAGCAGTTGACCTTAGGTTATCCGTTCTGAATAGGTTTAGCTTTTCTGACACCTTAAGGCATGTGAGGCAGTTTTCTTGATAAGCATGAGAAAGTCTTCAACTTTTCTGTTGATTTCCTTTTGATGATAGCTTCATAGATAACATGAAAAAGTTCATGTAGCTTCATATTTGGAAAGGAAATATCCTTTTTCCAATACTCAAAGAGTTAGACATCCTTTCATAGTCTGTAGAGAGATCTTTTCATGGTCTATAGATTCAAATTGGCTTGATTCAGAGAAGTTTCAAGTAAGTACAGAATTTTAGAAGTGAATTGATTTCTACGGACTCCTCTTATCTTTTGTAAATGGAGTTCTTCGGACTCTTGGCACACTTCAATAGAATTGCTAGACAAACAAATAGTACAGACTTCATTTTAGCTGAGAGTCTTGATGTGCATTATTAACAAATCATATAGGGTTCGAACTACTCAATCATGAGTTCAGACTTTACTCTAACAATCTTCCCCTATTTATTGATAACAAACATTAAGTCTCGAAGATAGAATGAATTCTGTATGAGGTGAAGAATTGAAACATTGACTCATGAGTTTATTCATTCAAAGCATGAGTTTCAAATTCTTTCAAGTTTTTATAAAAAATAGTCAAGTTAATCACATGTCACAGACTTCAAGAGTATAGAGCAATAAATCTATAAGTCATGAAGATAAAAACTGAATAATTTTATTCATGAACACAAGATATGTTACAGACTCAAGAAAATATTTAACGGACAATACACATATTCTAACTTAGACTACTTTCTAATTATTCTCCCACTTTTGTAATCAACAAATTAGGGCCATCATAGAGACTCGGGTGTCTTGGGAGCGGAGGTTTGAATACAAATTTTTGGTTAAGGGGAGTGTCGCAACCTGGGTCGCGACGACGCGGCGAACAAGAGAGAAAAGGTGAAACAGGGAGTCACCACCAACATTTTTTTTATCCATAGGGAAAAACATTGGGAAAAAACTAAGTTCAGTAAAGCACTGGTTTTAAAAATTGAAATCCAGGTTCGGGAGTCGGTTACGAGTAGGGAAGGTATTAGCACCCTACATCGCCTGTCAAAGACAGTACCAAGACTGAAAGCACGACATAAATAGCCTTAAATAAAACATGGTTTCTTCTCTTTTATTTTGAAAATGATAGAATGGAGGAAAGGACTGTACAGACATAGAAGGCCAAAGCGAGGTTAATGGGACGTTCTTGTCCGAATTAAGCTTGACTTCGATATGAGACAGAGGGGTGAGAGAATGCCAACAAGACGCCACGTCTAAATTGGACATCCTAGAATAAAAGGATAGGGATAGGAAAGGGATAAGCGGGACGTCTTGTCCTAAGTACCCCTTCCCTATGAAATTATGGCGAGGCTTGGGCAAAAAACTATGGGGAAACCAACAAGACGTCACGTCTAAATTGATTTTCACGGAAGTGACCGAAAAAGGAAGTTTGTGAAAGAAATATAAAAAGTAAAGCAATAAATCAGCAAAAAAAGGAAATAAGAAAGATGGGCCCGACAGGAGTTAAAGTCCTGCTCCTACGTATTCTTGAATTGTCAAGAAATCAGGGTTACGTAGTTCTGAATGTTGCTATTTTTAGGAAGGAATCTGAAAGATATTGGTGGATATCATTAAAGAGGAGGATCCATGCAAAGCGAAGTTCTTCGCACGTGCACGAATCTTAAGCGGGTTGTGTAGACAGGAGTGCTCCCGTACGACACTATTTTTTACAAAATCGCCCTTTTTATTATGTCAACTTATTATGGAAAAGAATAAAGATATTAACAGCGCAAACTAATGGAACGCAGGCAACTACAATCAACAAACAGCAAACTCACAGGAAAGTAAAAAAGGGGAACTGGAAGCAAAGAAATAAGGAAAGGAGTGGAACCGGTGTGACGAGCTAAGAACCGATGTGGGAGGTTGAGCACGGTGACGGTGTCAGACTGATTTCGAACTCGTACGCTGGCAGGGACAATGGACCGGAGTTGGACCTGAGCTGGAAATCCGAAGGTCACGACCGGTGTTGTAGGGAGTTGGTCCGGGGTGAACGCTGTTGAGCAGTAACGAAGATTGACAATGTATGGGAGTTGGAACGGAGTCAGTTCTGTGATGACGAGGTACATTCGGGATACGGACGGTGTGAGAGCAGTGACTTTGTATTAGTGGAAAAAAGAAACTTCAAACCCTCTTTCGAACTAAGGGGTCCTTTGTGGTGACTAAGGCAAGTCACTGGTTTCAGGTGGGGAAGTCAGTTAAGGACCTTGAGGAATCAGAGAGAATTTCCAAAGTTTTCTCGCGTAGAGGGAGAATCTGAAGACTAACCCCTTGAGCTTCCTTGGTTGGGGCATTTATAGGGGCTTCGAGTCATGGGCTGAGGGTTTTGGGACAACCAGAAACCCCACTCACCCATCTGTGTAGTGGTGTGCAGCTCTGGCCATTATCATTGGTGGGGAGCAGGGTTTTCAGTGGGGTTTTTTAATTGCCCACTTCCGCCTCCCTGTCTGCCATTTTCCAGGGAGTGCGATTCTAGGTCACCGCGCATAATCTTCCGACCTCGCCCCCTCCGTTGTCAAATTTGTGACTCCGGTTAGCAAAGCCATTGGTTGGACGGGGTCTCCACTGATCCGATGTGGGGCCTTAAGAACCATTACCTGTGTCACACCGGCTGAATCTTTCAGTAATCATAGGGGCCGGTGTTCTCCTTCCTGGTCCGGATCTACTACCAGCCGGTGTGCCCACGAGATCGTCTTACTCGGGCCGGACTCGCTCGTCTTTTGTTCTCAGATCCGAGACATCGGTCATTAGGGACTTGAGGTGAGGACATTGGGCTGAGTTGATGTTAGCTAACACTGTCTGTGGAACGTTGTGTGAGGAGGGCGGAGTGCCACACCGTTTACGGGACGGTGTGTAAAGAGGCGGAGTTCGACGTCATCTGTGAAGTATATGAGGGCAGAGTGCAAATGAGGGCGGTTGGCGGAGTGTTAAGGACTCATGGGCGGAGTTGAGGTGAGGTGTTAACTTAGGCCTTGTCCGGTGTTACCAACTTCAAGGCTGGGTCCGGTGTCATAACAATTTGGGCCGGACCGAAAGAGGTGTTCACAGATGCCCCTCTTTACTCTCTTTTACGAGAAATGTAAATTTCCGAGGTGAAAGGGGAGTAAAGATATGAACACCGATGTAGGGGCTAAGTAGGACCAAAATCCGGTGTGGGGGTTAATGATGTGGCATTTTAAACAGCCGACGTGTCTCAAATGTGGTCCACGTCACTGGGTGACTGAGCATCCCATGTGTCATCAGCTAACTGGCTCTTTCAAAATTTAAAATTCGCGCCATTGGGCCGGAATGCCGAAAGTCGGCCTTTTTTAATGGGCCATGGGCCGGAATGTGGAAGGTTCTGGATTTCAGCTCCTCCCTCTATAAAAGCAACTTCGGGGATCCATCATTTTCACTCCTTTCTTGATATTGAAGTGCTGTCTCTCCGACGTTCAACCTCTCCGGTGTTCTAAGTTCTCCTCCGGCGTTAAAGCTTTTCCTCCGGTGTTACGTCCTGGCTCGTACCAAAAAAACTACACGCATCGTCTCAGCAGGTAGCCATCCCACCCTTCACTTTAATTTCATAGATAGGTTATGGGGGACACCGGTTCGAGTAATGACTCCATTGAGGTCCTGTCTGGTCCTCCTTCAATTACATCCCGGCGTCAGCCGGGTGGAGTTTCGAGCCGAGGTCCGAGTCACCAAAGTGGGGCAACTTCGGGAGCTTCACATCGGTTCGTCTCATCAGGGTACCGTTTCTCCGCATTGCCTTTGTGGGAAACAGAGGGGTTTGACACATCGTCAGGCTCCTCGTTTAACTTTGGCACTGCTAGTGAAGGGGGAAGCAGTGCCGATTTATATCTTACTGACGATGTGGCCTTTTACAGTTGTATTCCCTTTCTTCGCCATACCGTACGAATGGCTTCTGAAAATTCCTCCACCGGTGTTGCTGTGATTACTGACCCTATTGAGACAAATGTCTTGGCACACCGGATCAACTGGCTAGCTGAGAAGGCCAGAGATCCTTACTTCTGGGTTCATGAAGACCCAAAGACGATTGTCTCCCGGTATGCCGAAGATGCTGCCGATGTCACCATTGAAGACGTCGTTGTCCATGCCGATGTGGAGCATGAAAACGACTTTACCGTATTTTGCCCCCAAACCTCGGACAGGATCTGCCATCAACCGGGGTCAAGGAACCTCTTCATGTATGAGATGGTCTTCTCCAAGATCGGCGTCCGCTTTCCATTGACGGAGTTTGAGATGGGGGTACTCCGGTTTCTTGACTGCGCCCCTAGCCAACTTCATCCCAATGGCTGGGGCTTGGTAAGGTCCTTGGAAGTGCTTGGGGAGTACTTCCACTTCGTCCCCACAGTGGCCCTCTTTTTTACTTATTGCAGGGTGATGCGCCGGGGTAACTCTGGAGGGGGTCTAGGCTTCATCAACCTCCGCTGCGACTCAAAGGTGGTTAACTTTGAAAGTTACACCGAATCGGCCAAGACGGACGGGGTCAGTTTCAAACACTCCTATGTCAAAGTCGAGGTCAATGCTGGCAGGCCGGTGTTCTGGGAGAATTCTGATTTTTCCAGAAAGTTTTACACCGGCTGGACTCATGAACATTTTCTCCTGACAAGCAATGCCTACATCGTCAGTGAGAGTACTTTGTCCACCGAGTCCAAGAAGGTCCTGGACGCTCTGAAGGGTTATTCAGCCATGGCCAAATTTTCCTGCAAGAGGCTTTTGGGGATGGAGTCGGGCCGGAATACTTACCTTGGTAGATATTGTTTAACTTTCCCTCCTTCTATTATATGTTCACACCGGTACTAACATCGTTTCTCTTCTTTTTTTCTTTCCAGGCGAGATGGCTCGGATAGACATCCTCAGAAAACTGAGGGAGGCTGCCGAAGCCCGGAACGCTGCTGCTGCTGCACAGGAGAATAGGGTGACTCCTCGTCGCACACCGGCCAAGATGGTGAGCATTCCGGCCGAAAATGTTGGGGCGATGGATCTGGGGCCAGCTGAGAGAGTCCCAATAAAGAGGAAGTCCCACCCCGGCTCATCCTCCAAGTTGAAAAAACACAAGGCTCCAACGGTTGTGGCCGAGGTGGAGGTACCAAGGGAGGAGGAGGCCGGTCCTGTAAATATTTCTCCAGTCCGGTCTCAACCTGAGGACATCGTTGTCAACTCCCGCCTCTCAGATTTTCTCGAGTACGTTGGAGGGACACCGGCTCGGGTTCACATCCCCTTCAAGCTCAAGGCCGATCTCCCTGCTTCTGAAGCTCAGTCTGCTGCTGAAGCAGCTATTTTTAATTTGGTCGAGGCAGCCGGGGTCCTCAGCTCTTTAGGCCGCTCTTACTACTCCGGTGTCGAGGCTAAGGAATGCCTAGACCGGATGAAGAAAGCTGAGGCCTTGAGAGTCGAGGCTCAGACTGCTTTGACCGAGAAGGAGCAGGAGCTGACCAAGAGCAAGGAGGACCTGTCCGAACTCGCTGCTGCTTACACATCGGCTGCCAAGAGGGCAGATGCTGCTGAGGCTAAGGCTAAGGCTTCAGAGGACGCTCTCAAAGCTCTCCGGACCGAACTGGATGAAGCCAAGGCTGCGAAGGTCGAGGTGGACAAGAAAAACAAGGAACTATCTGGGAAGATCGCCGATGTGCAGGAAGAGCAAGCGAAGGAGCGGATGGAAGCTGAGGAGCAGATGGCTGAATTTTCGGTACTGGCCGATGTCGCCTTTAGTTCTGCCGTTCACCAGGTTGTACACCGGAATTCCGCTGTTCAACTTAACCTGAACGGTATAGGTGTCTACTATGAATTTCATGGTGGCCACCTATATGCTATGGACCGGGGTCAGGCTTCGGAACCTGAGGATATTCCTTATGAACTGATGCCCCTCCCCGAAGGTCAAAGCATGGAACTGAGGACGGTGTCGGAGGAATCCGAGAGGACAGCCTCCGCTAGACCGGACTCTCCAGCACCCAACTCTTAGGACTTTTCTTTTTTTTTTTCTTAGCCTTGTTCCGGGATGGGCTCCGGAGTTTTAATTTTTGTAATGGCCTCGGTGCCCTCTATTAATACAATGCAATTTTCATCCATCAGCTTGTCTTCTCTTTTCTTTCAAACTATTTCTAAGTATCTCTTTCTTGTGACCGGTATGAGGTAACGATTTGAAGTAATATCGTCTAATCATCAACTTAAAATTAGGACTTCATCATGGATAATGTCCTTTGTGCAGCATAGAACCTCGGATCAGCGTATCATGGCCACCCCGTCCACAACTTCGATTAACCTTCGAACCTCCGGTGTAATTGGCCTAACATCGGTCTTGGCAACCCCTTAACCCAATTCTATCCGAGGTAGGTCTCACGACACCGTTTGTTATGCCCCGAGGTGGTAGACGGTGTAACCATTGGGACATCGTCCCAGCAACTTGACAGGGCCTACTTCATTTGACCTTGAGGGTCATGACACCGTCCTTTGGATCGTCACTTGTCTTGGAATAGTGGACTTCCTCTACCTATATCGGATCAACACCGTTTGTTTTTTTTTTTTTTTTTGACATACGATGGGTGATAGGAGGGTAAGAGTGGGGAATCGCCCCTTGACCGAAGATAAAATATGGGGTATGGCCCTTGATTCATGGAAGAGTGAAAAAACTGGGGTTGTCTTTCAACTGACAGGAAAATAAATGTGGGGTGTGGCCCTTGATCTGCAGAAAGATAAAGGTGGGGGATTGCCCCTTGACTGACAGGGAAATAAATGTGGGGTGTGGCCCTTGGTTTGCAGAAAAGTAAAGGTGGGGATTGCCCCTTGACTGACAGGAAAACAAATGTGGGGTGTGGCCCTTGGTTTGCAAAAGGTAAAGGTGGGGGATTGCCCCTCGATTAACGGGAAAATAAGTGTGGGGTGTGGCCCTTGGTTTGCAGAAAGGTAAAGGTGGGGGATTGCCCCTCGATTAACGGGAAAATAAATGTGAGGTGTGGCCCTTGGCTTACAAAAGGTAAAGGTGGGGGATTGCCCCTCGACTGACAGGAAAATAAATGTGGGGTGTGGCCCTTGGTTTGCAAAAGGTAAAGGTGGGGGATTGCCCCTCGACTGACAGGAAAATAAATGTGGGGTGTGGCCCTTGGCTTGCAAAAAGGTAAAGGTGGGGGATTGCCCCTTGACTGACAGGTAAATAAATGTGGGGTGTGGCCCTTGGTTTGCAAAAAGGTAAAGGTGGGGGATTGCCCCTTGACTGACAGGTAAATAAATGTGGGGTGTGGCCCTTGGTTTGCAAAAAGGTAAAGGTGGGGGATTGCCCCTTGACTGATAGGAAAATAAATGTGGGGTGTGGCCCTTGGTTTGCAGAATGGTAAAGGTGGGGGATTGCCCCTTGACTGACAGGAAAATAGATGTGGGGTGTGGCCCTTGGTTTGCAGAAAAGTAAAGGCGGGGATTGCCCCTTGACTGACAGGAAAATAGATGTGGGGTGTGGCCCTTGGTTTGCAGAAAGGTAAAAGGTGGGGGATTGCCCCTTGATTGACAGGAACTATGACTGTGGGGTGTGGCCCTTGGTTTGTCATGACTACGAGTCTTTGGGAAACTGCCTGGGGCGATGCTCCTGTTGGAATTGTTTAGGAAGTGTAGTTCCACTGGGGAAGGATAACTCCTCCTGGTGACCTTCATGGTACCACTGGGAAAGTGTTAGGTGAGTTGGGACAGATAATCTGGGGGTTGTCGGGGAACTGTCCTCCTAAGGAAAGAGAATGAAATCTGGGGAGATGCCCCAGTTTGATATGGCTGCACGTTGTTAGGGGACTGCCCTTTGAAAGAAATCTGGGGAGATGCCCCAGTTTGGGTTGACTGGGAAGTGCAGTCCCACTGGGGATGGGTTTGGAAAGTGTAGTTTTTGGTGATTATGGTTCCACTGGGGAAGAGAACTTGGGAAGTGCCAGCTTCGGCGATCGTGATTTCACTGGGGATGCAAATCTACTGATTTCTCTTGGGGAAGACTTCTGATCCAGATTTTTGTGTCAGGTTCTTCATTTTAGTGTGACGTAGTTCCATCACCCTTCAAAACAGATGGTTAGAAGCACGAGTAACAAAAGAATTAACATTTCGAGCAACCTTTCCTAAGAGATAGGCTTTCAAGATAGCTCATGGATGAGATAGAGACAAATTCTGTCTTCCAAGAACATAACTAGCAGGATTGGTTATGCTTTCTCACAGGCTGGGTCTGATGCCAGGATGCATTTCGTTCCACCACGACTTTTCATTTCATCACTTTTCATTTCAAAAATTTCCTCTTAAGAAAAACTTGTTCGTTTATAAGATTCAGCCGTAGATTCAGGGGAAGGAAAAGGAAAGCTTATTTTATTATTGAATATAAGTATGTACATTGGTAATGAAGGTAGAGGTAACAAAACATATGTATAAACAATTAAAAGGTGGGAGAGAAAGATGGCCTTTTGAACCCTCCAGCGATTCCCCGCGAGTGATAAGAATCCGGATCTTTCCTCACGACTTCAAGACCATCCTCTGATTTTACTTCTGGGAAATGATTTTGACAAAGATACGCGTGCCTGACCAGTTTTCCTTCTCTGAAGAGTCCACGTCCTTACGCCTGAACTTGTGGCTTTTATTCTACCTGAGCCGCCCTTCCGGGTTTTCGATTCATCAAGCAGCTATAATTTCTGCCTAGGCTGCCCCATGGGTTTTCAGCCTAGCGAGCACCCCTCTTTTTTTTTTTTTTTAGGCAAAATATTTCTTCACCGCGTCAGCGTTCACAGGCGTCGGTAGATCCTCTCCATCCATGTTGGTGAGAATTAGAGCTCCTCCAGAGAAAGCCTTCTTCACGACGTATGGTCCTTCGTAATTAGGTGTCCATTTCCCTCGAATGTCCTTTTGGATTGGCAAGATTTTCTTGAGGACTAAGTCTCCTTCTTGGAATTGTCGAGGTCGTACCTTCTTTTCAAACGCTCGTTTCATACGTTTCTGATACAGCTGACCATGACAAAGGGCGGTTAATCTTTTTCCATCAATCAGATTTAACTGGTCATGTCGAGCTTGGACCCACTCAGCTTCCTTTAATTCCGCCTCCATTATCACTCGAAGAGAAGGGATTTCTACTTCGAAAGGCAGGACTGCCTCCATTCCATAAACCAGGGAGAATGGAGTTGCCCCAGTTGAAGTTCAGACCGAGGTACGATACCCATGTAAAGCAAAGGGGAGCATTTCGCTCCAATCTCTGTAGGTCACAACCATTTTCTGTACGATCTTCTTGATGTTTTTATTGGCTGCCTCGACTGCCCCATTCATTTTAGGGCGATACGGGGAGGAATTATGATGGTGGATTTTGAAGTCTTCACAAAGTTCCTTCATCATTTTGTTATTCAAATTCATGCCATTATCAGTGATGATCTGACTCGGCAGACCGTACCGGCATATCAGTTCACGCTTGACAAATTTAACCACAACATTCCTTGTCACATTGGCGTACGAAGCAGCTTCTACCCATTTTGTGAAATAGTCGATAGCGACTAAAATGAAACGATGACCGTTAGAGGCTTTTGGCTCGATGCGTCCAATGACGTCCATACCCCACATTGAAAAGGGCCAGGGAGCTGACAAGACGTTCAGGGAAGACAGGGAAGCGTGAATATGGTCTGCGTATATCTGACATTTGTGACACTTACGAACATAGGCAAAGCAGTCAGACTCCATGGTCATCCAGTAGTAACCAGCCCTCAAGATCTTTCTCGACATAGCGTGTCCGTTAGTATGAGTTCCAAAACATCCCTCGTGGACATCCCTCATGATTTTACTTGCCTCGTCGGTGTCGATGCAACGAAGAAGGACAGAGTCGTAGTTTCTCTTATAAAGCACATCACCGTTTAAGAAGAAACCCATGGCGAGCCGGCGCAGGGTTCTCTTATCATTCTCTGTAACACCTTCGGGATATTCTTGACTTCGGACATATCTCTTGATATCGTAATACCAAGGTTTCCCATCTGACTCCCTTTCAATCATCTGGCAATATGCGGGTTCGTGGTGCCGCACTATTTCAATGAGAGGCATGTCGTAATCATTGCTCACCTTGAACATAGATGCTAGGGTAGCCAAAGCATCAGCCATTTGGTTGTCCTCCCGGGGAACATGGTGAAAAGAAACATCATCAAATTCCTTAATCAACTCCTTGATGCGTGTTTGATAGGGAATTAATTTGCTGTCTCTAGTCTCCCACTCTCCTTTTAGTTGGTGAATGACCAGGGCAGAATCCCCGTATACTTCCAATTTCTTCACTTTGGCATCCAATGCTGCTTGGATTCCCAGAGAACACGCCTCGTACTCAGCGATGTTATTGGTACAATCAAAACATAATCGAGCATAAACGGGGATAAGTTCTCTGTCAGGTGAAATGAGGATTGCTCCGATTCCGTGTCCTAATGCGTTAGAAGCACCATCAAACCTTAGGGTCCATTTATCCTTTTGGGCTCCTTCTTCATCAATCAGGGCCATGATATCTTCGTCCGGGAAGTCAAACTGCATGGGCTGATAATCTCTTATGGGTTGATGAGCTAGGTAGTCAGCCAGAACACTTCCTTTTATAGCCTTCTGAGTGACATAGACTATATCATACTTAGTTAGCAGGACCTGCCATCGAGCAATCCTTCCGGTCAAGGCAGGTTTTTCAAAGATATATTTGACAGGGTCCATTTTGGAAACTAGCCAAGTAGTGTGGTTTATCATGTATTGCCTCAAACGTCGGGCTGCCCATGCTAACGCACAACAGGTCCTTTCCAGAGCAGAATACCTCATCTCGCAGTCAGTGAACTTCTTGCTTAGATAATAAATGGCATGCTCTTTCTTCCCAGTCTCACCATGTTGCCCCAACACACAACCCATGGATTCATCCAACACTGTAAGGTATAAAATGAGTGGTCTTCCCGGGGTAGGTGGGATCAAAACTGGCGAGTTCTGCAAGTACTGCTTTATCTTTTCAAAAGCCTTTTAACAATCCTCGTTCCATTGAACTGGTTGGTTCTTACGGAGCAATTTGAAAATTGGCTCGCATGTTGCCGTCAACTGTGAGATGAAGCGAGCGATGTAATTTAATCTCCCTAGGAAACCTCTAACTTCCTTTTCTGTATGGGGAGGAGGCATTTCAAGAATGGCTTTAACTTTGTCAGGGTCGACCTCTATGCCCCTCTTGCTTACTATGAATCCCAGCAATTTCCCGGATCTTGCGCCGAAAGTGCACTTGGCTGGGTTTAGCCTAAGCTTGAATTTCCTCAGCCTTTCGAAGAGTTTCCTTAGGTCTTCCATATGCCCTTCATCCGTTTTAGACTTGGCAATAATATCATCGACGTAAACTTCCACCTCCTTGTGCATCATGTCATGGAAAAGGGTTACCATGGCCCTCTGGTAAGTTGCTCCGGCATTCTTTAGACCAAAAGACATCACCTTATAACAGAAGGTTCCCCACAAGGTGACAAATGTGGTTTTTTCCATATCCTCGGGCGCCATCTTAATTTGATTGTATCCGGAGAAACCGTCCATGAATGAAAAGATCGTATGTTGCGCGGTATTGTCGACCAGAACATCAATCTGAGGCAGGGGAAAATCATCCTTGGGGCTAGCCCTGTTCAAATCGCGATAGTCCACGCACATTCGTACTTTGCCATCCTTTTTCGGGACCGGGACGATATTTGCCACCCACTGTGGGTATTTTGCCACGGCTAAGAACCCGGCATCAAATTGCTTCTTGACTTCTTCCTTGATTTTCAAAAGCATCTCAGGTTTCATACGTCGCAGCTTCTGCTTTACTGGCGGACATTCGGGTTTTAATGGTAACCTATGTTCGACAATGCTATTGTCCAGTCCCGGCATATCTTGGTAAGACCAGGCGAAAACATCGCTGAACTCTCTCAACAACCCAATCAGTCCCTGCCTCTGTTCTTTACTTAACGAGGTACCAATTTTGACTTCCTTTTTAACTCCTCCAATTCCCAAATCGATAACCTCGGCTATCTCTAAGTAGGGCAGAATTTCCCTATCCTCCTGTTCCAATAACCGGGTTAACTCAGGCGAGGGATCACAGTCTTCATCATATTCCTCATTGGCGCAATCAGTTAGACAGTCAAAATCGTGAAATAAGACCGAATTCTCACTATTCTCAGATGAATCGCTTTCGGATCTGCATTTTCAGTGTATCATAGCAAATGAAAAGGAAAACAAGCAAGAGAAAGGTTTAAATAATAGGTTACTAAACAGATCAAGCTATTTGGAAACTGACAGCATTTATTATTCAAACAAACGAACAAGTTTTTATTGTTACAAAATGAGATCCCGAAGCATAGCTAAAGGATCGAACAGAAAACATGATTACTTTGATGAAATGGTACAAATCGTGGGGAATTCTATGACCTCCCAGTTGTTCAGTTCCTGACCAGGTGAGCCAGCATACACAAATCCGGGGCCTTCATCAAGATCACTTTGGATCACGGCCACTTGATCTGGAAACATTACTCCGGCGCTCCTGAAGCTCTGGTAGAGGTCACAGATGGGGACTTTCGCAGTGTTGAATGCATGCCCGGTATGACGAGTAATCCTCTTCCCTCTCCTCTCTTCTTTTACCCTTTTTTGGTCTTCAGTGGTAGGCTGGTATCCCAGGCCGTACCTATTTTTGTTCTCAGGGAGACAGACAGGTTGAATTCTTCCTTCCAGTTCTCTTCCGAGTCCTTTTCCCGGCTTATATCCTCCTCGTAGCATGGTCTTTGCTACTGCTAGCGGTACCTTCGGGAAAGGCATGCTTGTGGCGTTGGCTATCTCCAAAGCCTGGAATGATGTCTCGAGGGCTTCCTCAGCTGCCTCTACATAGGGGGTAGTAACTGGCCTACTGACCAGAAGATCCTCCTCTCCAGAAACGATTACCAGTCTGTTATCAACGACGAACTTTAGTTTCTGGTGTAAAGTGGAAGGAACTACCCCTGTTGAATGGATCCATGGCCTCCCTAACAAGCAACTATAGGCGGGCATGATATCCATTACTTGGAAGAGAACTTGAAAGATATGGGGTCCAACTTGTATGGGTAGCTCAATTTCGCCTATGACCTCCCGTCGGGTCCCATCAAAAGCTCTTACTATCATGGAGCTCGGTCTCATGCATGCCCCATCTATGGGTAGTTTAGCTAATGTAGACTTGGGCATCACATTCAAGGATGATCCATTATCGACGAGCACTTTTGCCATAATATGGTCTTGACACTTCATAGAGATGTGGAGAGCTTTGTTGTGTCCTTTCCCTTCCACCGGCACCTCGTCATCCGTGAAAGTCAGATAGTTACTGGCCACTATATGTCCGACAATACCTTGGAACTTATCAACAGGCAAGTCATGTTTCACGTGTGCCTCACTTAGCACCTTCATCAGCGCGTTCCGATGTGATTCAGAACTTGTCAGCAGAGATAATAAGGAGATCTTGGCGGGGGTATAGTTCAACTGATCCAATACCTGGTAATCGCTGTGGCGGATAAATTTTAAGAACTCCTTAGTCTCTTCTTCTGGCACAACCTTCTTTGCTTCGCCAGCGATCCCAACCTTCCCGGTTTTGCCTTCCGCGGCAGTCTTGTCTTGCTTTGGCTCTGAAGGTGCATATACTCTCACACTTCGGGTCATTCCGCCTACACCGGCGATGTTGGTAACCAACAAAGCAGGCACCGGATCAACTATTACGGGGTTGGAAACAACTATGCCCGTGTTATACTTCCAAGGCACGGCGTGGGAGTTATCATACGGGAATGGAGCAGGTGGCCGTGCCGTAATAGTAGTTCTGGCAGGGGTCTGTGTTAGCGACACGTTTTTACCATAAAATATGACCAGGGGTTTTGGGGCCCGAGGTCCAGTCTGTCCCTGTATCATATTTACCTCATCACCATGGCGCTTGCAGACTCGTATAGTGTGACTGTCCATAAACCTTTGGAGAGTTTTTCGAAACTCTTACTGCTTTGTCGATTGGGCATCATCGAAGTCTTCATCCCATTTGTCCTTCACTAACCCTACCCCAAACATAAGGGAGTGAATTCCTTTTAGAGGCATCTGAATATCCTCAACATTGGATGTATACTCCACATCTTCCCCGATAGCATTGACCCCGGGCCCTTCATGATTAGGCAGAGGGTTTGTTGTCATATTTGGACTTCCTTCTCGGAAGCTTATCCAATCTGCCTGAATCAGGTCCCTTACTTTATATTTCAAAGCCAGACAATTTTCAGTAGAATGGCCTGGTGCACCCGCATGATAATCGCATCGGGCATTAGGGTCATACCCCCTAGGATAAGGTGGCTGTAGTGGCCTCAAGGGACAGGGTACTACTAGAGTTTTTTCAATGAGGTGAGGCAAGAGTTCGGTATAGGACATTGGGATGGGATCGAACTGGGGTGGAGCACGGTCATTGTTCCTTCTTTGGATATTTGGCGGTGGGTTGGCTTGTGGTGCTTGGTGTGGTATCTGTGGTGGCGCAGGCGGCCGTACAATGGTTGGTCTGAATTGTGGTGGATTAAGGTTTGGAATGGCTGCCACATACGGGTGCGACACGCCGGGATATACTGGTGAAAGGCTAACTGGGGTAGGTGGCCCTGCCAGGTTCCTTCTCTGGTTGTGAGAGACCAAGTTGGTCTCCCCTTCTCTTCTCCTGTTTTCGCCAAGTGTAGGTCTCCTTGCAGCTCCCATCCCAGATGGACTTCAGACTATCCTGCCGGTCCTTAGCCCATTTTCTATCCTTTCTCCAATAGTGACAATATCAGAGAAATGGGACGAGACACTTCCAATCATCTTCTCATAGAAAGGAGTTTGAAGTGTATCTATGAACATAGTGATCACCTCCTTTTCAGATAGAGGTGGGTCAACCTGTGCCGCCACTTTGCGCCACCTTTGGGCGTACTCCTTGAACGTCTCGTTATCTTTCTTAGTAATGTTCTGCAATTGTCCCCTATCCGGGGCCATGTCCAGGTTATATTTGTATTGTTGCATGAATGAGTCTGCTAGGTCTTTCCAGCAGCGTATACGAGAGCGCTCTAGATGATTGTACCATGTCAGGGGAGCCCCAACAAGGCTGTCCTGAAAACAATGAATCAGCAGAGGGTCATTTGACGCATGCGAAGCCATCTTACGGCAGTACATGGTTAGATGATTCTTTGGGCATGTCAACCCTCTGTATTTGTCAAAATCGGGCGTCTTGAATTTAGGAGGTATGACGACATCAGGGATTAGGCAAAGTTCAGCAGCAGTGCCTGTCCCAAATTTACTTGTTCCTTCCATCTCCCTTAAACGCCTTTCCAAGAATTCCAACCTCTCTTCCTGGGTGGTAGCCACAACACTCGGACCGGCAGCAGTGTGTTGACCAAACTTCCCATATTGCTGGTAGGAATGAAACAGGTCAGTGTTTGGTATAAAGGTATCCGGTTTGGCAGTGGTTCGGGGTATATGAATGGTATGTGCAGGCTGCGCTTGGGCGGCTTGTGTTTGGGCGGCTTGAGTATGAGTGGGTGGCATCTGGGTGGCTTGTGCTTGGGTAAGTGGGTCGTTTGGTTGATTAGTGTTAGGCTAGGCAGTGATGGGAACTTGGTCTTGGTGGCAAGGTTCTTCCTGGAGTGGTGGGAAATATCCGTGCGGTAAACCATACGGGGGAAAGGGAATAACATTGCCTTCCTCATCCACAAAGGTATGTTGTTGTGTGTTTGCAGGATTTGGTCTCCTTATACGAACAACGAGGGGAGGTGCGGTGGTCCTGGGGTCAGATCCTGTAGCCGGATCTTGACCGTGATGAGAGGTGGGTGGTTGTTGCCGGGCGTCTTCAACCCCTGCAGAAGATCCCCCTTCTGTGACTCTCCTTTCCAGGAGCTTGGCCATCTCAGCCATCTGTTCCTTGACCTGGGCGAGCTCAGCCTTCAAATTCTCATTTTCTTGTTCCATGTCAGCCATGAGTTTCTTCCTGAGCCTGGTCCCGTAAGAATGTTTACCCGTAATGTCTTTAGAAAGAAACACAAAAGAAAATTTAGAAAAGATAAGCGAATTAAAGAAAAAAAATTAAGTGAAACGAGATTACACGGGAAGCAATGTTGGAACTTGACGGATCCTTTGATTGTTCCTCAGAACGTCACGTTCAAGAGTACTAAGTAAAGCATTGAATGGAAATTAACATGAGATAGTTGTGAAGACAAAGGAATCCATTATTTTGAAAAGAGTACATTATTGCCATAAAGTGCCAAGTTACAAAGCGGGAAAATAAATCAGCCATCCCTAGCTCGGGCAATCATTTCCCTCATTTTACAAATTCGTCCTCTGCAGTATTCTAAGAACGTTGCAATTTCCCTAGGAGTGTTGACAGGGTTAGCAATTCCTTCCGCTTGTTTGAGTAAAAACGGGAGATCTTCTAGAGTTCCGTTGGCCAGGTACGCCAGCTTAGCAAAGCGATCCATCCATAAGTGAATAGTTTCATTTTGTTCAGCTTCTAAGAGGCGTATGGTCTCTTGACAATCTTGCTCAATGTTTATGGCGCGTTGTCGTTCCCTACTTATCTCTTGTTCGCAAGCCTTTTTCATTTCATTGAGCTGTTGTTCCAATTTGTGGACTTGTGTCTGTAGGAGCTCTTTTTGTACCATGATATTCTGCTCATTTTCTTTCGATTGTGCCAGCATATCCTTCAGAAGACGTTTCTCAGCCAGGATGGTATCACTTTGCTTGTTCTTCATTTTTAGTTGAGAATTGGCCGCTTGAAGACATTGGTCTTGTTTTATCATGTAGCTCTCATCAATCTTTCGTTTCTTCCTGATCTCTTCAACAGCTTGCTTGTTCTCCAGGTTCTCCCTTTTCTGAAGGGTGTATTCTTGCTGACATCTCAATAAGTCTTCCTCTAGCTTCTTGTTCCTGGCAGCTAACTCTTCTATTTTGGTCTTTAGCGCCTTAGTTGCTTCATCCTCCGCAACAAGTGATGGAGCAGGAGGATTTTCCTGGAGACGAGGGGGACTCCTGAAGGGTAATTTAACAATAGAGACCCTATTCAAGATCCACTCATAATATTCTCCTCTGACATCATGGCTTCGGGCCCCCAGCTCTCTTCCCTTTCGGTGGACTTTCTTCCATGCATTCGCTATATCCCGAATGACAAGGACACAGCTTCCTTTCGAGTAATATGAGACGAAAGGAATGAGAGACTCTTCATCAGGTGGTCCAAGCAAAGGATAAGCTAGCTGACGCTTGGCTATGATGGGATTATAGTTGATACATCCTTGCGTACCAATAAGGGGAACATTTGGGTAATTTCCACAGTGATGAACAATTGATTCAACTTCCAACCATTGGGGATACCACCTAACTTTCTCAGCTGTGAGCCCTATGAGGTGATTGGCCCACTCGCGCCCACTTTTCACTGTTAACTGACATAGCTTCAGATTAGAAACCGGACATTCGGCCCTACAAACTTGGTGGAAAACATGCGATGTGAGCCATACATACAAAACAGGTAGACAACAAACAACCCTTTTTCCACCTTGTGTGTGACAGAAATCCATGGTGCAGTACACATTTGCCAACACAGCCGTGACAGGATTCTCAAGCCTGTGCTTGCGAGCTAGGAATACGGCAATAGCATCATAATCCACATAGTTATCAATGTTGGGAAACAAGACCACGCCATAGATGGTAATAGCTAGAGCATCCATAAAGGCTTCCCAATCTTCCTTTTCTGCTAGGACCTGCATATGTTTCTCGAGAAATTCCCGAGTGAATCCAGGGATCTGATTTCTATTTAGTTGTGCGTCCCTTAAGGTGTCGGGACGGATCTTCAGAACACGGGCGACGGAAGCAGTAGTTGCATGATGGTCAAGATGACGATAAGGTATCTATCCTTCCAAAGGCATCCCCAAGATTTGTTCAAATTCTTCAATGGATGGGGCCAAATGAAAGTCTTTAAATGTGAAACACCTGAGAGGGGGGTCATAGAATTGCGCTAAGGCAGTGATCGCCTCAGTTTGCACTTCCACTTCTAACAACTTCAGAATCCTTCCATACTTCCTTGTAAAAGCCATTTTCTGTGTCAGGTTTAATTTTCTCCCCATTGTTTGTAGACTACCCATGTCAATCTTCTTGGCCTTAAGGTGTAACACTTTCCTCAACTCGGTTACATTTGTGTCACAACTATCAGATCTCATGTTAATTTCCATATTGCTCAAAGGTACTCGCTAAGTCCCAAACAGCTTCCTGCAAGAGCAAAGAGAGAGGAAAAGAAATCAGTTTCTGTCATGTTTTGTGAACCACTACTTCTTTATTAATTCATTGGAAAACACTTTCAGTTTGAGAAGTAGCGGTCGGCAAAACTCATGTGAAGCTAAAGTCACGTGGGTTATGGATCTTCCTAACATCGTCAATATCTGCTCGAATAGAATTTTGTTTTCATTTTTGTTTTGACGATAGGGAAGATCTATAACCCAGGACTCATAAGTACACGAAAGGAGAAGGAACTGCTTACTTGTTAAAGGATTAATAGTTCTTTTTTAGAAAGAAAAATGATTCACCCCCTTTTTTGGAGTAAAGTAACCCTTTGAACATGTAAGCAGTTCATCAATTTTGGATTTAAAGGGAAAGCGAGAATGAGATAAGGTATAGTAAAGCCTGCCCTCTTGTGCCTTAAGCCAGGTTTTTCTGAAAGTCTTTTCTGGGACCTATAGCTTATCTAACAGTGGATTTCTCACATTGGGTGGCTTCCGCTAGACATCTAGAAGGTCACCAGAGCCAAGATCCTAATCATGACAGGGACGCAAATAGTGAGGAATTCACTAAGTGCGTGTATCATGAGAGGTCGAACTCTGGTTGAGGTTCTCACGAATACCGGATAGGAAGTACATCCCATACGATTCCGCTACCAACCTCTCCTAACTTAAGCTTCACTTGGGGCCCGGGTATAGGGCGCCACTCATAGGTGTGTGCAAATAATTGTGAGTGTAGTGTGTGGAAGGGTAGTCCATACCTTATACCTTACTCATTCTGCACAAAGAACAAACACAGAGCAAATATACAAAGTTGTCTACCCTAGGGTTCAATGTTTGCGGAAAAGTAACATGGTCTCCTACCCTAGGGTTCAATAAACATGCAAAATATAGACAACGAAACAAATAACAAGACGATTAAAACAAGAACAAACATTCACAACAACCAATAGAAAATAAGACAATGGGAAGAAATCCGAGATAACAAAGGCTATATAAAAAGAACATGTGCTTTCAATCAAACTGGCCTGACTCTCTTAAGTGTCCCCAGTGGAGTCGCCATCTGTCGCAACCTGGATCGCGACGGCGCGGCGAAAAAGAGAGAATGGTGTGGAATGAAACAGGGAGTCGCCACCAACATTTTTTTTTATCCATAGGGAAAAACATTGGGAAAAAACTAAGTTCAGTAAAGCACTGGTTTTAAAAATTGAAATCCAGGTTCGGGAGTCAGTTACAAGTAGGGAAGGTATTAGCACCCTACATCGCCTGTCAAAGACAGTACCAAGACTGAAAGCACGACATAAATAGCCTTAAATAAAACATGGTTTCTTCTCTTTTATTTTGAAAATGATAGAATGGAGGAAAGGACTGTACAGACATAGAAGGCCAAAGCGAGGTTAATGGGACGTTCTTGTCCGAATTAAGCTTGACTTCGATATGAGACAGAGGGGTGAGAGAATGCCAACAAGACGCCACGTCTAAATTGGACATCCTAGAATAAAAGGATAGGGATAGGAAAGGGATAAGCGGGACGTCTTGTCCTAAGTACCCCTTCCCTATGAAATTATGGCGAGGCTTGGGCAAAAAACTATGGGGAAACCAACAAGACGTCACGTCTAAATTGATTTTCATGGAAGTGACCGAAAAAGGAAGTTTGTGAAAGAAATATAAAAAGTAAAGCAATAAATCAGCAAAAAAAGGAAATAAGAAAGATGGGCCCGACAGGAGTTAAAGTCCTGCTCCTACGTATTCTTGAATTGTCAAGAAATCAGGGTTACGTAGTTCTGAATGTTGCTATTTTTAGGAAGGAATCTGAAAGATATTGGTGGATATCATTAAAGAGGAGGATCCATGCAAAGCGAAGTTCTTCGCACGTGCACGAATCTTAAGCGGGTTGTGTAGACAGGAGTGCTCCCGTACGACACTATTTTTTACAAAATCGCCCTTTTTATTATGTCAACTTATTATGGAAAAGAATAAAGGTATTAACAGCGCAAACTAATGGAACGCAGGCAACTACAATCAACAAACAGCAAACTCACAGGAAAGTAAAAAAGGGGAACTGGAAGCAAAGAAATAAGGAAAGGAGTGGAACCGGTGTGACGAGCTAAGAACCGATGTGGGAGGTTGAGCACGGTGATGGTGTCAGACTGATTTCGAACTCGTACGCTGGCAGGGACAATGGACCGGAGTTGGACCTGAGCTGGAAATCCGAAGGTCACGACCGGTGTTGTAGGGAGTTGGTCCGGGGTGAACGCTGTTGAGCAGTAACGAAAATTGACAATGTATGGGAGTTGGAACGGAGTCAGTTCTGTGATGACGAGGTACGTTCGGGATACGGACGGTGTGAGAGCAGTGACTTTGTATTAGTGGAAAAAAGAAACTTCAAACCCTCTTTCGAACTAAGGGGTCCTTTGTGGTGACTAAGGCAAGTCACTGGTTTCAGGTGGGGAAGTCAGTTAAGGACCTTGAGGAATCAGAGAGAATTTCCAAAGTTTTCTCGCGTAGAGGGAGAATCTGAAGACTAACCCCTTGAGCTTCCTTGGTTGGGGCATTTATAGGGGCTTCGAGTCATGGGCTGAGGGTTTTGGGACAACCAGAAACCCCACTCACCCATCTGTGTAGTGGTGTGCAGCTCTGGCCATTATCATTGGTGGGGAGCAGGGTTTTCAGTGGGGTTTTTTAATTGCCCACTTCCGCCTCCCTGTCTGCCATTTTCCAGGGAGTGCGATTCCAGGTCACCGCGCATAATCTTCCGACCTCGCCCCCTCCGTTGTCAAATTTGTGACTCCGGTTAGCAAAGCCATTGGTTGGACGGGGTCTCCACTGATCCGATGTGGGGCCTTAAGAACCATTACCTGTGTCACACCGGCTGAATCTTTCAGTAATCATAGGGGCCGGTGTTCTCCTTCCTGGTCCGGATCTACTACCAGCCGGTGTGCCCACGAGATCGTCTTACTCGGGCCGGACTCGCTCGTCTTTTGTTGTCAGATCCGAGACATCGGTCATTAGGGACTTAAGGTGAGGACGTTGGGCTGAGTTGATGTTAGCTAACACTGTCTGTGGAACGTTGTGTGAGGAGGGCGGAGTGCCACACCGTTTACGGGACGGTGTGTGAAGAGGCGGAGTTCCACGTCATCTGTGAAGTATATGAGGGCGGAGTGCAAATGAGGGCGGTTGGCGGAGTGTTAAGGACTCATGGGCGGAGTTGAGGTGAGGTGTTAACTTAGGCCTTGTCCGGTGTTACCAACTTCAAGGCTGGGTCCGGTGTCATAACAATTTGGGCCGGACCGAAAGAGGTGTTCACAGGGAGGGTCAAGAGAGATCATGACTTATTTGAACTGTTAGAGCTACAACTTACTTCACCTATCATCCATAAAATATCATTCTACATTCGTGTAGCATTATCCTCATTGTTGTTATCAGACTATAAGAGTCTTGAGATTTCTTTGTTAGAGAGTCTTCTTGGTCTAGGTTCATCCCATGTAGGCACGTATGGTTGAACCAAATCAGAAATAGGTTCTTTCCCTTTCTTGGATGATTGAATCTTAACCTGAGGGTAAAGCTTGTCCGGAGCAATGAGGATCTTCGTAGAGGGTAAGATGAAAGAAGACTTTTCCTTTCCACTTGTGATCCCGGTCAACGATCTGTTTTATTGAATATCCACTATCATTGTTCTTTGTTCTTTCTTGAACTTGTAATACATTGCAGCATCAGATGCTAATTAAAGACTATCATCATGAAGAAGTTACTAAGTCGGCAGAGGTGGGGCAACTTTGAGTGATGGTGAGGCGGATGACAATTTGATTCTATTTGTCTAAAGTCTAGTTTCTGGATGATGAAGGGGCACATAAGTGAATGAAGGGTGGAGGTCTGCAATATTTGATTTTGAGTAGGGGCAATAGATATGGTTTCCTAATAAGGTAGAGGTTGATCAGGAAGTATCTAAGATGGATTTTGGGAAGGTGAAGGTGAAGGTATAGTTTCTAGTTCAGGTGTGGTTAACTTGGAGTCTTAAGAGTTGAATACCAAAGGATTAGCAGCTGAGGATTCTTCTGAAACAATATTTCTTGTAGAGATATTCTTCAACATTCCCCTCATGATTCTTCTAAAGGATCTGACAAGGACAGACGGTTTAGCAATCTTCAAAGCAGGTGGTGAATGACCAGACTTTGACATGGAGGACGGGTCAGACTTTCCTATTCTTGGAGAAATTATAACGAAAGTCTTTACTTTCTTCTTAGGGGGTCCAGACTCTGGTTGATCAAAGTTTGATGAAGAATCATCACTTGAAGATTCCTTCTCGTCTTTCAAGAACTCTTCTGGTTGAGCTTGTTGAGGGGCTCCAGGAAGAGTAATTACTTCTGAAAATGTAAGGGCTTTGGTGACTAGACCACCGCATATTTTTAAGTCTCTTGAACTGTGAACATCAATCCCATGATGTTCAAAAATCTTGCTCAAAACACTTAGGTATGGAATTTTCTTTTGCCTTCTGGTTATAGAGTAGATCAGATAACACAAGATCACACTAGGGAGATTTACCTTTGTTTTCCTCATCATAAGAACCATGCTGAATTTTTCCAACTTAGTCACTATGTCCCTTACACTTTTTCTCAGAGAGAAAGTTTGTCTCATTAGTGCATGAAGAAATTTCACTTTGGGAGGTAAGTCCTTTACTAGGAGAGTAGGAAGATATTTTGAACCATGGAGACACAAATTTGCTTCAGCTTCTAGGGTTGTGGTCCTAATGTAGTCTTCAGAAAAAAGGTAATTGTTCATTCGGGCAACCACAAAAAAGGTAATTTACTATTTTGCACTCGGTTTCCCTGATTTCCACTCGGATTTCCAACATTCTCAATCGGATTCCATCATTATCTCTCGGATTTCCACCAGTTTCCTCCCGTTTGGCCGTGCCGACTTGGATTCCACCACCTAAGTGGATCCAGGAATCCTGGAGGTGGCTGGCAGACAGGGGCGGAAGTGGAGGGAATTAAAAATTCCCACCAGCCGTTGTCCCCCCACTACCAAAACCGAGTGGAAGCCTGAGCTGGCATTCCACTCGGAAGTGGAAGCCTGAGCTGGCATTCCACTCAGGCCAGCCTATAAATAGGCAAGGGGGAGGGCAGCTGCGGAGGAGGAGGAAAAAAAAGAAGGGAAAACTCTGCCAAAGAAACCTCTGTTCTCTCTCACTCTCACACCAAGTCTTCTCTTCCTCTCACTTCACTCACCCCTCACCCTTCAAACTCTCTCTACCCCAACACCATCCTCACTCTCACTCAACAGCACCTCTCCCAGCCTTTTCCCATTCCCTCTACTTCCCTTTCCCTTCTCGGACCAGCATTCTTGTTCCAATCGCTCGGTTCTGCTCAAATTTCGCCCGGTAATCCTCTTATCACTCGGATTTTACTTTTTTTTATTCGATTTTCTTTATTTCCACTCGGATTCTCACTGTTTCACTCAGATTTTCACTGTTTCACTCGGATTTTCATTGTTTCACTCGGATTTTCATTGTTTCACTCAGATTCTCACTGTTTCACTCAGATTTTCACTGTTTCACTCGGATTTCCATTGTTTCACTCGGATTGTCATTGTTTCACTCAGATTCTCGCTGTTTCACTCAGATTTTCACTGTTTCACTCAGATTTTCACTGTTTCACTCAGATTTTTATTATTTCACTCGGATTTTCATTGTTTCACTCAGATTCTCGCTGTTTCACTCAGATTTTCACTGTTTCACTCAGATTTTCACTGTTTCACTCAGATTTTCACTGTTTCACTCGGATTTTCATTGTTTCACTCGGATTTTCATTATTTCACTCAGATTCTCGCTGTTTCAATCAGATTTTCACTGTTTCACTCAGATTTTCACTGTTTCACTCAGATTTTCACTGTTTCACTCAGATTTTCACTGTTTCACTCAGATTTTTCCATTTTTGCACTCGGATTCTCCAAGTTTCAATCGGTTTTCTCACTTTTTACTCATTTTTTCCATTTTTCACTCGGTTTTTCCCCTTTTTCACTTGTTTTTTTTTCTTCTCCCACTCAGTTTTTTATTCATTTTTATTAATCAGTGTCGTACGGAAAATACTTCCGTCTACACAGTCTCTATAAGGTCCGTGCACGTGCGAAGCACTTCGCCTTGTATGGATTCTTCACTAAAATGATACCCATCAATGATACCCATCACTACGTGACCCTGATTTCTCGAAAGCTCGAGAATACGTAGGAGCGAGAAACAGTTCCTGTCGGGCCCATCTTCTTTTATTCAATTTTTGAAGTTTTTTTTTCCATTTTCATCTTGCTGTTAAAAGGAGGAGCGAGGTTAATTTGGATGAGACGTCCTGTTAATCTCATATTTTTAAATATCTTTTTTAAGAAAAAAGAAAGGAGCGAGATTAATTTGGACGAGACGTCCTGTTAATCTCACGTTTTTTTTATATATCTCTTTAAAGAAAAAAGAAGGAGCGAGATTAATTTGGACGAGACGTCCTGTTAATCTCATATTTTTTATATCTCTTTAAAAGGCGGAGCGAGATTAATTTGGACGAGACGTCCTGTTAATCTCATGTAAATATTTTGTGTTGATTTTTGTTTTTTTTTTTGTTTATTTTGTCGTTCCGTACATTTTTCTTTTCATGAAGAGGTTAAAATAATTATTGGGTTAATTATAATGCGCACTATCAAATTGAGGTAACCGTTTTTCTTTATAACAGACAGTCGTGAGGTGCTAATACCTTCCTCACCTGTAATTAGACTCCCGAATCATGGAATTTCATTTTTATAACCAGTGCTTTAACAAAAGGTTTTTTTCCAATATTTTATCCTAAAAAAATATTGGTGGCGACTCCCTGTTTATTATTTAAAATTGTTTCGAGGGTCGGCCGCGCCGCCGCGATCCCGGTCGCGACACCTATTTATAGGGTTGAGCAAGGGTACTGACGCTACGCGTCAGTGTGATGCTACGCGTCACACCCCTGACTCAGCTTCCATCAAACAGCTGATAATGGCCACTTCAAATTATTAAATATGATCATGCCTGGCCACTTGGACGTGTTTCCACTGTATTTTGGCCATTTGTGCTTAGTGGGGTGGCCCTTGGTGCTGAGTGGGGTGGCCATTATTGGGTCAAAGCTGAGTGCTTAGCCAAGTTGGATGTGGAGTCCACGCAGCACTGACGCTAGGCGTGGCTGTGACGTGTAGCGTTAGCATCAAAAATAGTTGTTGATGCTACGCGTGGGGTGAGGCTACGGGTCAGCTCCTCCAGTGTAATTTTCTCTTGATTTCTTTAACTTTTTCACTACAAAACTTAGAGAAAATTGATCAAGGGCAGATTATTTCCAACAACATCCATTTATTGAATTTAAATCCTAATTTTCTAACAAATTAAACTAATTTTTGTAATTTTTATGAAATTTTTATTAGAGCTTTTATTGAAAATTTGAGGACTAACAATAGTCCTTTTGAAGTTGTTTATGGTTTTAACCCTCTCACTCCCTTGAACCTTTTACCCATTGATGTTTCTGATTCTGTCCTTCACATGGATGGAGAGGCAAAAGCCAAGTTTATCCAAGATTTTCATGAGAAGGTTAAAAACCAAATATAAACTAAGAATGAACACTATGCTCGTTGTGTTAATAAGAAGAGAAAGGAAGTCGCCTTTGAGGTTGGGGATTGGGTTTGGTTACATCTTAGAAAAGAGAGATTTCTAAACTTGAGAAAATCCAAACTCGATCTTAGGGGTGATGGACCTTTCCAAATACTTAAGAAAATAGAGAATCATGCCTATGTCCTTGATTTACCTAGGAATATGTTGTGAGTACTTCATTTAATGTATCTGACTTATCTCTTTTTGATTTAGATGAAGAGGATGATGCCTTATATTTAAGGACAAATCCTTCCAAAGAAGAGGAGCATAATGAGAACATCATAAGGGAGGACCCATACACTATCTTAGACAAAGGACTAGAGGCTTACAAAGGGCCCCTCACAAGGGCCAAGTCCAAGAAAAGCAAGGAGACCATCCATAAAGCCCTATCTTCCTTCACCTCTTTGTTAATGAGCCCAAGCCCAATAGAGATACCTTGATGATCTATTAGTATCCATCTTGTAATATAAGTCATAATTAGATTCTCTAGTCATTTAGGCTTTATTTGGGCCTTACTAGGCCAATTGGTCACTTTAGGGCCATGTACTCTCATATTGGGCCATGTATAGGCCATCTCCTTTCCTAATTCTTAGATTTGAGCCTAGGGTCCATTTAGCCAATCCCATTTCTATGTCTTAGTCGAAATCCCCTAAGCCTATATAAAGGCTTCTCTTTTTGTAAAAGGACACACATTAATTCATTTTAAGATTTTAACACCTTGAGTGTAAACTTTTAGTGAGAGATTCTCATCCTTATCTCTAGGATTTGTAAGGCTCTTGCAAGCTCTTGTCCAAGGGGTATCTTCCTTCTTGGTGGCGAGATTGGAGTTATCTCCCTCTCTTGGGAGTGGCCTCCAAACCATCCTTTCCCATTCCCTTGGTTTCCTCCTTACCCTTCCATATTTTTCCCTTTCATTCCATCTCTTTCTACTTCCAAATTCCGTCCAGTTCTCTAGAGTTTTCTCCCTTTGTGTTTTGGTTTCCCACTTGAAGAGAATAATACTACATTGGCTTGCAGGTTGAAGAAGGAAAGATCCTAGCTCCACCCCTTCTTAAGGAGATTAGAAGAAACTCTTACATCACTTTATGCCCTTTTACTTTTAGCATGCACAATTACTATTATGACCTGTATTATATATGATTATGTTGTGTATGGGATGTATCCGTCTCCATCGAGTTTTCTTATACAAAAAAGAATTCCACATTTTTCTTAAACTCGTAATCTCTTAGTTGACCAGGATAATCTAGTGGAAGGGATTGTCCTAGTTAACTAAAGGTGTTACAAGGTAGGAGAACTAGTGAAGGGTCGACTTGGTCAATGTAGTGGGGAAAGTTCGGCAAAGGAGGGAAACTGACGCCCCAGTAACCAGCATGGTGGTGGTATACATGGTAAGGTGTTCTTCAGGGTCCCCTCTGCCGTCGTATTTTCCATGGAAGGGGGCTTGTAGTTCGGAGGGGTAGGAGCATCCATGATCTTATCAGACCACAGGTAGGCAGCAAAAGGGAGCTCAGGCTTGTACCTCGTGGTCTCTCGCGTTTGGTAGGAGACATGGCCAGTGACCTTTCGTTGGGCGGATTGGCCCCCATTGTTGTTGGAGGCCTCTCGCTCGTCATTCCTATGTCCTCGAAGTTCTGCGTTCTCTTGCTGCAGGTTGGCCACCATTCTCTGTAGGGTTTCCACCATATTTGTGAGTCGTTGTATCTAGTCGTCGTGATTTGATGATTCTTGATGACGCCCGCTGTCTTCCTCCCGACGGGTGTTTCAGGTGTTTACCATGGCTACATTAAGAATTAGGATTAGGGTTGGAGAAAAGTGGTGTAGGATCCGTTTTACCGGGTCCCATGGTGGGCGCCAAAATGTTCACACATAGAGGATAATAAGGATTACTCAGAAACCCCTAGGGAATTCCCCTAGAGATTAGGTTTATTATTTCTCTATAATGTGTCACTTAGCCTACAACATGCATACATAAGCTATATTTATACCTAGGTTACAAAATGGGCTTGGCCCATTAAGCCATGACCTGGACAGTTAATTCTTTGCTAGTCGTGGGGTGAATCAGGGGAAGCCGTGGGGTCCACCTCTAATCTCGTTGTGGGAACAAGAGTCCCCTAGCCATGAGTCTTGGTTGTGAAGCTGAGCGAGGTGGCTAAATGCGAACTGGGAAAATAAGGTTCCGGGTGAGGACTCCTGGTGAGGAAGATTCCTAGCGAAAGATGATTCGACTTCGAGCAGAGATTTCGGGTAAGGAAGATTCTGAGCGAAAGATGATTCGACTCCAAAAGAAGACTCCGGGTGAGGAAGGTTCCAATGTGTCTTTCTAACACGTGGCGAAAAACTACTAACCGCCATTTCTCTTTATGAGGAATTGGGGGCACGTGCCTGTCATGATTGCGCCGTTCCTGCATCCCTATACATTTAAGAACGTATCGCTTCACCCAAGGGTGTCTGGAAATGTCACGCTCATTGATCTGAGGGCCATCAAGTATTGACCAACAAATAATAGTATGAGTAATTGGGGTTAAGTAATAGTATTGATTGTCACTCACAGTTGTTTTATTGGATGAAGTATTCGGGATAAAAAATAGGAATTTATATTTTTCAAAATATATTGGATGAAGCTATTCGAAATAACTTGATGAGTACCATGTTACGGCACAATCTCAAGTTTAAACCAATCAATAGTATGATGCCTATACAGGTTATGATGCCTATACATGTTAGGATCTAAGATGAAATTGTTTACCTTCTATGTGAACCAATGTATTGTCTATCAACAAAAAAAATATAGAACTTTTGTAGGGACCGTCTTATTTGAATAAAGGGAACTGACTACACAATTTAGCGGTTAAAGGGTCTGTACTAACACCTCCTAGTAACTTAATCTCATTGAAATTCACAAACCTAACACGTCAATTCGTAGAACTACTACACGTAAATATTTTTATAATTATATTAAATATATTCACGCGAATATATTTGATTCCTGTGGATTTTATTTTATAAATATATATTACGTGAATGTATTTAATATGTTAATAAAAATTATTTAAAAAATTATTTTTATGTTTTTATTTATTAAAATATATATTTTTATTTATAAAAATATTTTTAACGAAAATTATTTTTTCAATTAAATTAATAAATATTATAATTGAAATTTATAGTATTTAATATATTTATAAGAAATTTATTTTTAAAATATAAACTTTTATCCTTATATATTGGAGGTTTTTCTTTACATATAAACACTATCAAACTAATAGTAAATATTGGTCCAGTGGTGTAGAATGTCTTTTGCTAAAAGGTCCGGGGTTCAAGTATTTATGATTTTTTCTCTTAAACGCTTTCCATGAATAGTTATGAATTTCTCTCTTAAAATTGCATTGCTGTAGTGTGGAAGTGCTTTTGTAAAAGTAGAATGGGTTGTAGTTGTAGTTGCCTAGATTGTTGTAATTAGGATTTGGTAGTAGTTGCCTGATTATCAGAGATGGTTATTTGGAATTAGTATCATGATATAGAATTGGATGGCAGCACATGTGGCCTTAGCATCACATTCTATTTTTAACTGATTTGCATAACTAAAAGTAGAATTGAAGTTCGGGAAATCAAAAAGACCGAAGCTGAGCATTTGCAGAAGAGATTATTATTATTAGGAGGAAAAAAAAATTCCAAAATGACAACTAAAACCAGGCATTGTTAAAATAGAATTCAGTTTTATCTTTAAAGCCAAGCACACTTTCATATTTGTATACTTATATATTCTTGTTGATCATTTTCGATATTTGTCTAATTTCCTATGTAATTACTAATTAATTCATGACATGCTTCAGTATGCCGTATTTGCAAACAAAAGGCATATAGCTACATTTGTCTACTAGTCCTTTCACGGTTCTGATATGTTATTGCTCAGTCTATATTACTGACATGTCACTTGCTAATTTTATTGTCTCATTTTAAGGAGTTTGAATTCATATAAGGTCTAAAATCAACATAGTAAAACTGTTATCATTTTATTCCTTTTATCTACTTTCTTCACAAAACTTTAGGAATAGCATTCTTGTTAATTACCTACGTTACTTTTATTTCTCTGCACATAATCAAATCTAACTAGTAAAACACTTCTTCATGAAATGGAACAACAAGTTATCTTTCTATGAAGGGCAGTACTATAGTAACAATTAGGCTCCAAATAAAACGTGGTTGACATTGGAAACTAGATGTATTATGATTCCTCCACTTTATGAGTCCTGGAGATTAAACATATTTTGATAAGATGTATCATGAAAAAGCTGTTAAATGCAATTCTGCTAAAAAGTGGAGCGCTCTGTTAAAATGGTTAAGCATTCTCTTAACAACGCTTTAACATAAGTAAATTCTTAATGGCAGACTATTCCATTCTTCAAAGTAGTGTTGTTTCATGTTTTTCCAATAGTCCAACCCATAATATGGAGAAACTATAGTTAACTGGTACTAATTCCAAACTGCATAACATAACAGAACTTAACCAAAGAAAGGAGACTAAGAAAGTGATCTTCCAAAATAATAAGATACGATAAAAGCAAATACAATTTGACTGGGGTAAAAAAAGATTTATTGCCCATCAACAATCACTGAATTAATTAAGCATGGCTTATTCCTACACCATTAACATGTCCACTTTGAGCAATAACCCCTCTTGGTGGTCTTCCCTTCTTTAACTGGTGCAATAATGGACTGTATATTGGCTTGAGATTGCTGAGTTGCATGCAGGGCCACTATATTGGCTTCAGATTGTTGACTTGATGGCATTGATTTCATATTAACATTTGTAGGTTGAGATGGAGAAGCAGTTGAGACACTCTCAGAAAAGGACCTGAAACAGCTACTATAGTTGTCAAAGCTCTCAAGCAATTGGAATGAATCACACAAAGAAGCACTCTCAAGAGCCATTGAATTCAACTCTCTAAGGAACCCTAACACAAAATCAAAGGAGAAAGGGAGAAAGTAGGGAGAGAAATCGAAAGAGAGAGGGAGAGAGGCACAGAAAATATGTGAATTATATGATTCATTCCTCAACAAAAAAATACAATGAGATGAGTTTATATTCAAACTAGGAAAGAAAACAAAATAACTAACTAACTAACCTCTAACAAACTAACTAATATTTAACAAACTAATAAATACATATTAGAAGCCCCCCTCAAGCTGGAATGTGTATATCTTGAAGAAAAATTGTTATTATAAACATACAATTCATAACACAATTTTAACACACATCATGTCAACAAAGTTTTGATTGAAGGCGTACCTGAAGACAAGCAATCCATGAATCCCAATAGTGAGCGTGTACTACTCTCAATCTGAGTGCCTTATATTCAGTGTGTTACTAACTCTGTGTAATAATCACCTAATGAGATAGTGATTATATAGGCAACCACAGATTAGAGCAGGAACCTCTCACTGGGCACATAGAATGGGCCAACCCATCACGGTCCATCCAAACAAAAGCCTAATAGCTAAATCTATCTATATGCATAATATTTACATATTATATAATTAATCAACAAAATATAGATATAATGATTTAATGATGCTAATCCATCAAATTACTATAATAATATATTAATAAGAAAATCTAACATTTCTCCCACTTGGATAGCATTATTAAATTATTAAGTACAAAATCTATATTATTATGACAAGTTATATATCACCAAGAAATATAATAATTTCACAATATCATACAATCATATCCGATAGGGATATACATTATACATTACAATAGTTTATATTTCAGTCACGGTATAGATAAGGAAATATGAATTTCATTTCCACATGTTCCAAGCATCCAAAATGCAAGAAAATATATGTCAATAAAATGACGTCAATAATAACATATCCAAAACAGAAAACTAGTTTCAATAAACAGATTACAAAATAAAACTCCCACTAATCCAAAATATCAAAAGACTTGACTAAACCCATATGGGTTACATGATTTTGAAAAACTCCAACGGTCAAGCCTTTGGTTAGTGGATCTGCCAACATGCTCTGAGTAGCAATGTGCTCAATTCGAGTCTGAAACTCAAGTACTTTCTCTCTAACAAACAAGTAATTCACATCGAAGTGCTTCGAACGAGTAGAGCTCTTATTATTTTGAGAGAGAAGTACGGCAGCAGTATTATCGCAACAAATTACAAGTGGCCTAGAAATACTTTCAACAATGTGGAAGCCAGAAATCAAATTCTTTAGCCACGTAGCTTGGCGGGTAGTCTCATAACAAGCAATATACTCTGCCTCCATAGTAGAAGTAGCTGTGATTGTCTGTTTAACACTCTTCCAGGATACAGCTCCTCCTGCCATCATAAAAATGAAGCTTGAAGTAGACTTACGGTCATCAGGGAAACCTGCAAAATCAGAATCTGAATAACCTATGACTTCAAGTTGATCAGACTTTGCATAGGTCAACATATAATCCTTGGTTCCCTGTAAATATCTCAAGACCTTTTTCACGGCTTTCCAATGACCCAAACCTGGGTTGCTCAAGTATCTGCCCAAAGCATTAACAACGAAAGCAATATCGAGACGAGTACAGACTTGAGCATACATCAAGCTCCCAATAGCGGAAGCGTGTGGAACTTTCTCTATTTCAAACAATTCTTTGTCGTTCTGAGGACACTGAGAATTAGAGAGTTTCTCACCCTTTTGAATAGGCGCGACACATGGGGAGCAAGAGTACATATTAAACCTTCTGAGAATTCTATCAATGTACCCTTTCTGAGATAATCCAAGAGTATCACGAGACCTATCACGACATATCTGGATGTCCAAGACAACAGAAGCATCACCAAGGTTTTTCATATCAAAATGGCTACTCAACATTTTCTTTGTCTCATTCAAAACATCAATGCAGCAGCTAGCAAGAAGAATATCATCAACATATAAAACAAGGATGATAAAATTGCTCCCACTCATCTTCAGGTAAATGCACTGATCTGAGGCATTTTCCTTGAAGCCAAAAGAAGTGACCACTTGGTCAAATTTCAAGTACCATTGTCTAGAAGCCTGTTTCAAACCATAAAGGGATTTCTTCAACCTGTAAACTAAATTTTCTTTGCCCTTTTCAGCAAAACCATCAGGTTAAACCATGTAGACATCTCCAACAAGATCACCATTTAGAAAACCTGTTTTGACGTCCATCTGGTGCAATTCCAGATCAAAATGAGCCACCATAGCCATAACAACTCGAAAAGAATCCTTTGTAGAGACCAACGAGAAAGTTTCTTTAAAATTAATGCCTTCTCTATGACTGTACCCTTTCACCACCAATCTAGCTTTGTATCTTTCAACTTCGCCAGATGGTGTATGCTTGGTTTTGAAAACCCATTTGCAGCCAACTGGTTTGCAACCAGGCGACAAGGAAACAAGCTCCCAAACATTATTGTGAGTCATAGAAGCTAACTCATCATGCATGCAATTCACCCATTCAGAAGCATGAGAGCTAGAGATAGCTTGCTTAAAACAAATAGGGTCATCATCACCACAGACATCAAACTCATGTTCCTGAAGATACACAATATAATCATCTTGTATGGACGACTTACGTGTTCTTTGAGATCTTCTCACCACAGCCTCAACGGTAACAGGTGTAGGTACAATTTCATCATTTAAAGGGATATGGTCAATGGCAACGTTAGGATCTTGATAAGTTGCCACAGGTGCTGCCACAGTCTCATCAATGATAGGAACATGTTCATTATTAGGTATGAAAGGAGTTGGATCGATTTTCAAACTAGAAAATTGAGGTGCGGTGACTTTAACTCTATCTTCTTCAAAGACAACTGGTCGTAAGGCAATGCTCCCATTACCCAAATCATCCTCAAAGAATATTGCATGATCAGACTCTATTACTCGTGTAGAGTGAGAAGGACAATAAAATCTGCTACCTCTTGAACCCACACAATAACCAATGAAGAAGCCACTAACAGTCTTCAGATCAAGCTTCTTCATCGCAGGGTTATAGGGTCTGACTTCTGCCTTACATCCCCAAACATGCAAGTGTTTCAAACTTGGTTTCTTTCCAGTCATCAATTTATAAGGAGTTTTTGGTACAGACTTGTTAGGCACTTGATTAAGAACGTACACAGCGGTTCTCAAGGCATCTCCCCAAAGAAAATCGGGTAAGCAAGATGGGCCCATCATAGATCTCACCATCTCTATAAGCGTGCGATTTCTCCTTTCTGCCACTCCATTTTGTTCAGGTGTACCTGGCATCGTGTATTGAGCTTCGATGCCGCATTCTTGGAGGTATCTAGCAAAAGGTCCTGGATTCCTTCCAGTTTCATCATATCTGCCATAATATTCTCTTTCTCTATCAGACCGCACACACTTTATTTTCTTGCCAGTTTTTAATTTAGTAGCAACCTTGAACAATTTAAAAGCATCCAAGGAACATGATTTCTCTTGAAGAAGATCTATCCGGCCAAAACGAGAGAAATCATCTATAAAGGTAATGAAATACCTATATCCACCCATAGCAGTGGGTGTAATAGGCCAACACATGTCAGTGTGAATCAACTCTAACACGGCATCACGACGACTCCCAGACTTGTTCCTGGGTTTAGTAGTAAGCTTACCTTTAATGCAAGCCACACAAGCGTCAAAATCAGAGAAATCCAAATTGGGCAAAATCTCATGTTTAATGAGTTTCTCAATACGAGGCCTTGAAATATGCCTCATGTAACACCCCTAATTTCATTATTTCTTATTTAAAATAAAATTTCAAAGGAATTTGATTATAGTTCTTTAGAACTTTTTGATTGTTATAAAATTTATAATTTTTTGGAATTTTTATATTTTTTTCATTTTTTGAGAATAACAAAATACCCTTAACCTTTCATCTAATAACCAAAATGCCACTGCCGACATCATCGCTTACATCATCGGTTGGTAAATACTTACATCATGAATAGTGACCGGTGGGTAAATACTTACATCATGAATAGTAAAATAAATAATTAGTAATCTTAAATAGTAAAATTCTCTTCCTATAAATAGATGGCTCATTTACAACATTTCCACACCAAAAATTAGAGAGAGAATCTAGAGAGATAGTGCGTAAGAAATTAGTAAGGAGTAAATTCTTTTGGTAAAAAAAGGTTCTGCCGGAGGTGTAAGGTAATAACATCTTTCTTCTATATTTTTTTATGATTATTTAGATTATTCTTTTTAGCACTCTTAAACTATTAATATACTATTACTATTTTGAATAAGTTACTATGGTAAAAATAAATTACCCCTATGCGTTATTTTTACAATTTACTGTTTACTATTTACTGTTACTATTCATAATTTACCATTTGCTGTTATTGCTTAAAATTTATTTACCGTTATTATTCAAAATTTATTAGTTACTGTTACTATTCAAAATTTACTATTTACCGTTACTATTCAAAATTTACTATTTACCGTTACTATTTAAAATTTACTATTTACTGTTACTGTTCACGATTTACCATTTACCACTATTATTCAAAATTTACTATTTACGATTTACTATTTACTGTTACTATTCAAAAATTACTATTTACCGTTACTATTGATGATTTACTATTTACTGTTAATATTTACTATTACTATGCATAATTACTATTTATCATTATGATATCAATCTTAATTTTTATCTTATGCTTATACTGAAATAAATTAGTATTAATATTTTGTTAGAACTTGGAGGCGCAGAGCAAATTCACTTTTGGTAGCAAATCAAGGTAAGGGGGTGAGATAAGGATATAATATGAAAATATATAAGAATATTGGGAGGAGTCCCCTACTCCTTTTGAACATAACAATATTATTATTTTAAAATAATAACTTTTAACTTAAAATTTATAATAATTGTTATTAATAAATTAAGCATCTTGTGTAACTTAATATCTGAAATATTTATTCAAAAACTTAAACTATTATGACTTATACGGACTGGACTGAACCTATGCAAGGACTTGGGCTATTATGACCTATATGGACTGAACTAGACCTATGCAAGGACTGGACTATCTTGGATTTACATAGACCTGTGCGAGGAATTGACCATAGAACTTAAAACAAACTTTATTAATTTAAATAATCATTGAATTTTAAATTATCATATTTATAACTGATGTTTAATTATTTGATTTGATTATGATTGTTAATATTTATTTGTGCTTTATGATGTTTGATTGTGATTGACAATGTTTGATTATGATTGATAATCTTGTACTGTGGAGTTTGAGCATATAGCAAGCATGGCGGAAAGCTAAAATTCAGTAAGAATTTACTTATCTCCTACTTCCTTATTTACTTATTCATCTTTATTCAATTTACTTTTAAGAAATTTCTTAGATTTAAATAAAACTACATAAGTTTTTAGAAATCTCTCTTTATCTTTTAATATATATATGTATATATCTTTACTAAAATTTAGATTTTTAGTTAGTTTATCAGAAAGAAAAAGAAAGAGAAATTATTTATAAAAATAAATTTTTACTAATATTTTAATATATATATACATATTATTTTCAAAATGTATAAAAATATTATACAAAATTTTCAAGTACTAAGGTTTTAAAGATTGATAGTTCCGAATTCGAGTTTTTAGTAATTGATTTTGAATTAACCCATATACTTTCTAAAGAAGGTTGTGAAATATATTTAAGGCTTTGAAACTCAAATTATAAAGAGATTTGATTTGTGATTTGAAAAGGAACTGTACTAAAATTCTATGTGTGTATTTGAGAAGTTGAAAAAGTACAGTTTACTGGGGTGGCTATGTCGTGATTCGTAGGCCCCGATAATATAGTTGAGTTTCTAAAAGCCTTAACCAACTAAATACGTGAGTAGTTCATGCATCATGAATCATCAAAGAGAAACAAATTGATATTGTCTGGGGACAGATTATAGAAACTGAGGATACATTAAAGGAGGCTTAATTGTGAGCCTTGGGATGAGAGGGTGTGAAAGGGTGCTTTAGGGGGCCTGGGGTAGCTCCCTAGTGTCGGGTACTTTCACAATAAAAACCTTCTCAATCTGACTAGTCTCTAAGTGTTTCCATGCCAGTTGAGCTGTTCATGTTATTATTATCTGGAATTATGGAACAGTGTAAACTCCTGGTTGGCCCAGTGCAAATTAAGATTTAAGGGGCCCGTATATATAGATAAGTTATGATGAAGATATTGCATAACATTCATACATTCATAATTGATTTTGTATGTGATTGTGATTGATATTATTATACTAGTTTGTGAAAACCCTTTATTGCTTATGTCCCATTTGGGAATATTATATTCTGTTTCTCACTCCTTTCTCTGTGTTTTTGTTTCATATGTTTTAAATTGATAGTTCATACAGAGGGAATGATCGAAGAATCTTGACAGTATATATAGCACATTATAGAAAGGGAGCTCGGTATGAATACCGTGGTCCAATGAATAAATAATGTCATTAGGCAACTGCTCTTGGGCCATGGAGTTTCCTCTCTTTCTAATAATGTTTAATATCTATTTTATTTGGATGAATGTAAAACTACTTTATAAATTTTAATGATATTCATGAGGTATTTCAGAAATATTGTATGTAATTTTATTCTGATAGTTTCTTTTTAACGATTATATTTTTAAAAAAAAAATTCATGAATTTTTTAGAAATTATTGAGATGTAATAGAGGGTGTTACACCCCAAGCGTCTATGCCATAACATGGAAGAGTTCTCATTGACCTTGCCACGCTTATGCCCAATAACAGAATTAACGCTTGATCCGGTCCCAACACCGGCCCCCTAGAGCATGGTTTTAATGCTTTGCCAGATCAGCATTTCAAACAGAAGAAGTACGTTTCAAATACCTTATAATTACTTTTATAACGGAGTACATACCGCCAGGGCACGTTACTCCGCCAAGGCATGTTACTCCGCCAAGGCATGTTACTCCGCCAAGGCATGTTACTCTGCCAAGGCATGTAACTCCGCCAGGGCACGTAACTTCACCAGTGCACGTTACTCCGCCAAAGCTTATTACTCCGCCAAGATGGAAAATATTGAAAATCTTATGCATAAAGCATTTCCAATGCATATTACTCCGCCAAGCCATAGGCTCAATACAGGCGGAATACTGAAATTCCCATATTGCGAAGCGAGCCCATACTTATAACCCCGACACGAGATTGACTCTGTCTTGAGAGGTTGAAAATGGGAATCACGCTGTCACGCATAAAAGGGAACAATGAATAAAATAATAAAACATCAACGCTTTCCAAGTGAGTGGAAATGTCCACTACAGTGATGGTGCTCGTGAACGGCACAGGGACCCACTACCTTTCTTGTATTATGCCTGAAAACAAGGAACAGGTCCCACCAGTAATAGAGCACCAGTAACAGGTATATAAACCTCAGCAAAAAGGTATAAGGGGGATCCCCTAATTCTAAACCTTATACTCATACTTGCATAACTCTCTCAGATTTGCTTTCTAAGTCTAATAGTATTCCATAATACTGACTTGAGCATCAGAGAATAATTGCAGGTACAACCACCAATTGTGTTAAGGCAAAGGAGGCTATTTCAGGCGGACTGCTACATCGCCACAGAGTGTATTGTACTATGCCCAGCATACAAAAGCACTCTGTATTTGTATCTGTATAAGAACCTCCTCATACCAGATTTTATCTTACATGTACATTTTGAATTGTTCGACAATCATACCTTTACACCCCCTGTAAAGAACAGTTCAACGCTCATATGAAAAAAGTCAACATATAAAGATTATCACAAAGAACCCCATGACCAACAACAGAAGATGCAAAAAAGATGTCCAATTTCCATTGCCAAACACAAAAGAATAACCACACTTGTCCAAAACAGAAATAGAAATCAGGTTTCTATGAATAGAAGGAACATAAACAGCGTCTTTCAGAAGCAAAACATGACCAGAGGGAAAACACAAAGAAACAACCCCTATATCTTCAACAGGAACTCTAGCTCCATCTCCTACTACGATCTTTGATTCAAAATCACTTGGTTTCCTCAGGCTTGTGAACCCCTGCAAAGAATTCACCACATGAATAGTTGCGCCCGAATCAAACCACCAAGTATTAGGAGGAACATCAACAACATTGGATTTAAAACAAGCTAGAGCAAGAGGTGTACCTTCCCTCTGATTCTTCTTCTTTAGGATATAGCAATCCTTCAACATATGTCCAAACTTCTTGCAATACTTGTATTCTCCTTTGAAAATATTTTTATTGGGACTAAGGTTAGGAACCATCTTCTTTGTTTTCTTCTTATTGTGATTTTTGTGAACAGATTTGGACCTAGAAGTGGAATCAGCAAACTTATTCTTGTGAGGTTTATTAGCAAACTGAATAACTCCTGGCTTTCCCTTTTTCATAGCTTCCTCCTCCTGAGTAACAATGGCAATAGTCTGATCAAAAGTCCACTCATGGTTTTGAGTATTATAAGAAGTCCTCAAAACATCAAACTGGGAAGGGAGTGATTCTAGAATTTTCTGAATCAAGTAACTTTCATCAATCTCAAGCTTCACCCCCCTTAGTTTGTTATGATAGTGCACCATTTTCAGCATGTGCTCATGAACTCCACTAACACCTTTATACCTAGCTCTATCAAAGAGTAAGGAATAGTGACCCTTCTCAGCTTTGTCAAAAGTCTTAAATTTATCTCCAATGGATTTCAGAAAAGCTACAGCATTGTCATTTTCAACAATGCTCTGTCTGATTGACTTCTCCATGGTGAACTTTATCACCATCAAACACACTCAATTCAAATGAACCCATTTTGCACGATAAGCCTTTTGATCATTAGTTGACTCAGCAGTAAGAGCACTTGGCTCTTCTTCTCGCAAAGCTAAGTCAATATTGGCCATAGCCAAATATAAATCCAAAGACTCCTTCCAATCCTCATAATTCGTCCCGTTCAACATTTTAACCGAAGTGGGCATTGATACTGATATACGAGAAATTAATCAATATGCATAATTAAATCATGCAAAATATAGTGTGCCCATCATAAAATTTCTTATTAATTATAATCCCGCCTAAGGGTCACAGATTATAAAAAATAAAAAATATTCACAAAAGAATACAATTCATAAAAAAAAATTCATGTCACAAATCCTAATACCGATAGGGTATCAGTACAAAATTGACATAGATAAAACACAAGTGCATGATATTCGACAAATTACTCTAACAACATCACATCGATAGGACATAATTATTATTAATGTAATATAGTATTCATTTTATTTTATTTTCCCAAGTCCTGTACAAATGGTCTCACGATATGTGGGATGACATTAATACAGAATAATTCAAAATTTTGTATGCAATATTACTAATTTTATATTTTATATTTATTGTATACATAATTAATTATAAATATACCAATATTCTGCCATATAGAATAAATGTCACACAATTAAAAAAAATTGTGGCTGCATAGTATTAATATTTTAATACTATGGAATATTATATGGCTGCACGAAGCATAACATATATATATATGGCATATTATATAAAATTGACACGTAACACAATGCGCTTGTGCAAATATATAATGGCATGGAACATGACGGGCAATTACGTATTATATATATATATATATATATATATAAATGGCACGCACCATAGCATATTTTAACTGTGCCAAAATTCAAATTTTTTTTAAAAAAATACAACAGAATACGGTTACCCAAAATTTCTCCATTAATATATAACTGAACTCTAAAAAAGAAAAAAAGGTAACACTCAAATAGATTATTATATTAACAGCTTTATATAAAAAAATAGATATGGAACAGATATGGAACATGGCCATCGTGGGAAGTAATCAAACAGATTACAGTAAAATAAAGAAACTGGTAAAACGCCGAATAACACAATCAATGACTATTCCATGATTTATTTCACTGAAATTCAGGCCGCAAAAGCTAGATCAAACATCCTCAACAATCACGAATGAACAAAACTGGAAAATCCAGATCTAGACAAAATCTCACGAGATCGACACCGAATATATAAAAAATAAAATAAAATAAAATAAAATAATTTAGCATTCATGATACGTGTTAACTAGGCTCTGATACCAATTGAAGAAAAATTGTTATTATAAACATACAATTCATAACACAATTTCAACACACATTATGTCAACAAAGTTTTGATTAAAGGCGTACCTGAAGACAAGCGATCCATGAATCCCAATAGTGAGCGTGTACTACTCTTAATCTGAGTGCCTTATGTTCAGTGTGTTACTAACTTTGTGTAATAATCACCTAATGGGATAGTGATTATATAGGCAACCATAGATGAGAGCAGGAACCTCTCACTGGGCACATAGAATGGGCCAACCCATCACGGTCCATCCAAACAAAAGCCCAATAGCTAAATCTATCTATATACATAATATTTATATATTATATAATTAATCAACAAAATATAGATATAATGATTTAATGATGCTAATCCATCAAATTAATATAATAATATATTAATAAGAAAATCTAACATATCTAACATTCCTAGCTTAGAAATGAGAAATGAAAAAGGTCCCGCAGATATAGGTTTTGTGAGAATGTCAACTAATTGTTCTTTTGATGGAATGAGAAGAAGATGCACATGGCCAACAAGCACTTGGTCCCTGGCAGTATGGCAATCTAATTCAATGTGTTTAGTTTACTCATGAAAAATTGGATTGGAAGCAATGTGTCTTGAAGCATAATTATCACAAAATAAAGTAATTGGAGAAGAGTGTGAAAGACCAAAATCCTGGAGCAAAGATAGAAGCCATTGTGCTTCATATGTAGCTAGAGTAAGCGCTCTATATTCAGCCTCAGAACTAGATCTGGAAATGGTGTGTTGTTTCTTGGTTTTCCAGAAAATAAGAGAACTGCCCAATATGAAACAAAAACCAGTTACAGACCTGTGACTATCTAGGCAAGATGCCTAATCTGAATTAGAATATCCGGTTAACTTAAAATCAGAGGAGGAGGAAGGAAAAGGTCCTTGGCTGAAGATTGTTTGATGTATTTGAGCACCTTGAGGGCAACTTGATAATGATCTGCAGTGGGATGGGAAATGTATTGACTGAGTTTACTAACTGAGAATGAGAGATCAGGTTGAGTATTTGTATGATATACCAATTTGTTAATGAGTTTCCTGTATGAAGTGGGATCAGAAAGAGGGTTCCCTAAATATAGACTAAGTTTGAAGGTGGGTTCCATGGGAACAATGTTGGGTTTAGCTGTAAGCAAGCCTATTTCTTAAAGTAATTCCAAGGCATACTTTCTTTGGTAGAGAAGGATGAAGCAGAAGATCTTGCAAGTTCAAAGCCTAGAAAAAAAATCAATAGACTAAGATCTTTGATTTCAAAATGATTATGAAGAAGAAGTTTCATATATTTGATTTCAATCAAGTCCGAACCTATAAAAACTAAATCATCTACATATATTAATATTGTAGTGAAACCATTAGGAGATTGCTTGGTGAACAAAGAATAATCAGCCTTGGACTGAGTGTATCCAGAGGCTGTCAACACTACAGTAAGCCTAATATTCCACTGTCTACTGGCTTGTCTTATACCATAAATTAATTTGTGAAGCTTTCAAACCAAAGAAGGATTAGGCAAAGATAGGCCTGGTGGAGTTGACATATATACTTCATCATTTAAAGTGCCATGGAGAAAAGCAGTGTTGATGTCAAGCTGCTGCAAATGCCAATTCTGAACAGATGTAAGGGACAAGAGAACCCTAATGGTGGTTATTTTAACAACAGGACTAAAGGTCTCCAAGAAGTTAATTCCCTCAGTTTGGGTGAGTCCTTTGGCAACAAGTCTAGCCTTGTGCCTTTCAATAATTCCATCTGCTCTAAGCTTGGTCTTAAAGACCTATTTACATTGTATAAGCTTGTGTTCTGGAGGAGGATGAGTGAGTTTCCAGGTTTGGTTAGACGCCAAAGCTTGTAACTCAACCTTGATTGCTTGACGCTAAAAGGCCTCCTTAATAGCCTCAGAGTAGGATTTAGGTTCACAAATGGAGGATAATGCAAGAGAATAAAATTGATGAGAAGTATGCAATGAATTGTAAGAAATAGAAGAGGAAATTGGATACCTGACAAGTGGATTGATTAGTGAAGTGCCTAAAACAGCTAGTGAGTGATGATATTCCTGTAGGTATGAAGGTGGTCTTCTCTCTCTATTGGACTTTCTGAGAACAGGTATAGGTTTAGAGTGCTGATCAGGTGAAAGATGATTAAAAGAAAGGTTGCTGGTTGGGGAGGGTGTAACAAGGTTGGTAAGGGAATGATTGGGAAAAGGATTAGGGTAGGGGGTTCATCAGTATCATAATAGATAAAAGGATCAGAATCAGATTTAGGAGGTGTAGGACTAGAAACAGGATTAATGGTTACAGATGGTAGCATGGGAAACACAATTTCATGGAATTAAACATGTCTGGAAATAAATAACTCTCTATTTTTCATATCATAAAAAAGGTAACCTTTGGTACCAGGATTAAATCCAAGAAAAATATAATTTCTGGACCTTGGAGCTTTGTTCTATGAGAAACAATGGTAGATGCAAAAGCTAAACATTTAAATACCTTTAAGTTTGAAATGTCTGTGATGGTACAAAGTTATACTTAGAAGGGGAGGTTGAACAAGTCTTAAACTCTTTTTTTGAAACTTATATAGACCGCTCAAACAGAATAATCAATTTAACAGACCAGTGTAAGGAGCAGAAAATCACACAAGGGAATTTATCCTGGTTCACTTCCAACTCAGAAGCTACTTCTAGTCCCTTCAGGCTGAAAGACTTTTCACTATTGTAAAATGCCTTTACAATCTGCACCAGCCCAGTGCAACATTATTCTTGACTCCAGCCACTTCTGGCTTAAACCCAAGTATTCTTGACACTAGCCACTCCTGGCTACAAACCCAAGTATTCTTTCAAAAGCCTTTTCAGGTCATATGGTTTCCCAACACTTACAGATTCTAGCAACACAGCAGAATATACAAAGTGTAGTAGTAAAGTGTGTGAAGTTACAATCAAATAACTTAGTGTACAAAGATATGAAATTATTATAGGGTACACTAAGCTACAGACTACCATAAGTAAAGGTTTGCACTAAGAGAAACTACAAAGAAGACTTAAGTAGTGAATACAAGAACTGATAATGACACAGTCTATAAATAATTTCAATTGTACTCAAAATAGTTTAGGTTTATTGTAGGGTCACTTTTTGACGTTGTACATCATTTTGGGCCTTGTAGTTGGCCATATTTCCTAGTTTAGTTGATTTTGGGCCTAAGGAAGAGTGGGAAGCCCAAGTTGCCTAGCTTGGCCACCACTCCACCTTGCTTATATAAGGATTACCTCTCCATGTATTTCCACACCATTAGTTTTGAATGAAATTTACACTTTGTGAGATTTGAGTGCAAACTCTCTCCTTTAGGTTAGAGAAAGTCTAACCCCTTTCAAGCTCTTATCACTAGGTGACCATCCCTAGAGTGGTTAGTAGAGACTTATCCAAGTCATTGGTGGCGTCTCCGTCATCATCTTCCATCCCTTCCATCAACCTCAATCCATCTTCTATATTTCCATGCTTCCGATCATTTTTGTTAGGCTTAGGGTAACCTTTTCCCTACCAACTTGAAGAAAGATAGCTAGATTTTCCTCCATCCTATATCAAGTGGTATCAAAAGTCTAAGGTGCCATCTTTCTTCTTTTGAGTTTTCTTTTTATTTTGTGCATATTGATTGAGTTCTTTTAATTTTTTAGAATTGATTTTTCATATTCTCTAGTTTCTTAGTCTCGCACCATTGATAAAAAAAAATCAGCTTTAGCCTTATTAAATACATGAATCTAGAGCCAAAATTAGGGTGTTTGGTGCATATTGGAGCTTCATCTTTGTTCTAGATATTTTCAAAAATTTTGCTTGTAGAAGTGCTAATTCTATACCATTTTAAATCATCTTTTAATTGGTATTGAAGCTCCAAATTCCTTTGTTGCATTGCCTCAATTTAAGGTGATCATTTGTGCTCATTTTTAGGCTTGTAGTTTCATTCTTTAGAATTTTTCTCTAGGATTTAATTTTTGTTTTGGTCCAGCACTATAGGAATATACTATACCATATTAAAATTGCATTACATATTGCATTTTGGGTCCATATTTTCATTCCTGAGCAAATGTTAAACTGTGCAAATAAAAAGCTTTGGGGTCAGAATGAGTTTCACGTTAATCTTGGATTCTGGTGAATTGCTTCAAAATCTTGCAATAGAGTCATCTAGATATTCCACTTCGAATGGGTATGTGCATATTTCTTTTGCCTTTTCTATGTGCTGTGCCAAATTCTTGTTCACAAATTGCTATTGATTCTTCCAATTCGAAAGCTGTATGTGTTAAGCATTCGAAATCTTGATTGGACAATTGTCAATTTTCCTTCATTAAATTCATGCAAAAGATGTAAATGATTTTCTCGTGTCTTGTTCATTTGATCTGAGCAATTTCTGGTCAATCACTTTGGTCTACATTGGCATTAGAAAGTTCTGGTCCATTCAAGTTGGTCGTGTCATAATATTACAATTGAATTTCTTGGTCAATTTCAATAAAATTCTCTATACGTGTGAATTCAAATCATTTCCTTGGTCAATTCATAAATTCTTGTGGTCAATAGCTTTTGCTAAATTTTCCTTCGATCTTTACGTAATTCACGTATGTGTGCAGTATCTTTTGGTGATTGAAAATTGAATTCATTCTAATTGGCCCAATTTTTACGTCACGTACGGTGCTGTGCAATTCTTTCTTTTTAGTCAATTGGAATTGCAATCTTTCTTTGGTCAATTCAGTCAATTAAACAAGAATTTTTAATTGGTCAAGTGAATGAATTGGCCTGTGCATACGAAAGTTTGGTTGGCAAATTTTGTTACTCATTACGTTACTGTTCACCAATTTTTGGGCCAGTCAATTCGATATCTTCTTGGTCAAATGTCCAATTTTCCTTCTTTCGATCCATACAATAGAGCAATTGATTTGTTTCAGTCTTGGCATAATTGAAATTTTTGGTCATTCATTCTTAACAATTGCAATTGTGTGCCAAAATAAGGTCAGTTTGAAATCACTGTACGTGCCTAATACTTGCCAATTTCATGTTCTAAGCAATCTTTCTTTCGTGCTTGTCCAAAATCTGTACATGCCTAATTGTTGTAGTACAATTGAATTCATTCGGTCTTGGCAATTGACATATTTGTGGGTGTACACTAAAGTGGTCATTCACTGTTACAAATTTTTTGGGTGATTCAATTGTTGATTTTTTTTTCAATGCTGTATGTGCGTAGCAAATTCTGGCACACTGAATTGTGGTAAATTGGCCATGTTGTTCCTGATTGAACCATACCTCTGATTGGCAAATGCAAAAGTGATTTTTTGGGCCCAATTAAAAAAAGAGCCTAGTTAAAAAAAGCCCAGTTCAAAAAAAAATCAGATTTTCTTTTTTATTTTTCTAGAAATTCTAGGTATTAAAATTTTGTGCTTGCATTTTATTGTTGCATTTTAATTTTGTTGATTGTCTAGTTTTGTTTTTTGCGTAATATCTTATCTTTTCCATAATAAATACAGTACCACCTTTATTCATTTGAACTTTTATTTGATTTTTTAGGTTAATTCTTGTCAAATTTTAAAATTCTTTTGAGTAACCAATTCTTTCAAATTAAATTTTTTTTTTGCTTGTCTTCTTCTCTTCTAGTTTTATCTTTGAGTTTCCATTTCCTTTGAAATTCTCTTGGATTTTTCTCTTCCTCCATCTCAAAGAGTAGCATTCTATGGGAAATAGTAAATAAGAGTAAAAATTGAAGGAGGTGAAAACAATTGAAGGCCTAAAGAAGAAGCTAAGTGAAACACAATTGTGAGAGGAGTGGTTAGATTTTGGATTTAATTTTTGCTAACAATTCTTTAAGTTTGTTCATTGTGTAGCAAAATTGGTGGAGAAAAAAACTTGAAGACATTGAAGACCATTGTAAAGGAAGCAAAAGCCTTGTACTAATTAGAAGCTTAGGAAATTTTCAATTCTTAGAAAATTGTAGTAAGGATTTGGTCTTGTATTTTGGACATTAATTGGACTTTGGACATTGGACTCTATTACTTTCATTTCCTTTTGGTAATTTTTGAAATTAGGGAGAAGCATTTGCATTTGTTTGTTAATTAGTTAGTTGTTAGTTGGTTAAGTAGTTAATTAGTTAGAATTAGAAGTAGTTAGTTAGTTGTTGGTCTTAACTAATTTGGTTAGTTAGTTAGTATTTGGAATTAATTCTAGTTAACCTAACTAAATCCCAACTGAATTCTAGTTGGCATAACCAATTAGGTAACTGAGTTTAGTTAGGAGGTTAACTGGTTAGACTTAGTTACAACCATAATACCTAAATAACTAAATTTAGTTAAGGTTAGTTGGTGTTAGTTAGAGTTAGTTAGTTAGTTGAAACTAATTGGTTACTCTTAACTTCCCATAACCGAATTAGTTGTAGGATTGTTAGGGTTAGTTACTTGAGTAGTTAAAACCTAGGATTCTCATAAGGAACAAAGGTAAAGACAACTTAGGACTTTCATAACTAATCATAGTTAGACAACCTAGGATTCTACCTAGTACAAATATCTTAGGTGTTGTGTTCCTTAGGTAGAAAACCTAGAATTTGATTTTTAGGATTGTTGTTTGATTTCTTGTTTTAGTCTTGCATACATTCTCGACTAGTATCTCTTGATTGTTTTCTTGTCTACTTTTGTGAATAGAGATAACATGTCCTCGCTTAGGTTAATCATGGAAAATTTAGATAAAATCAACTCTAGGTTAGATAATCTAGAAAATAAGGATGAACCTAGATTAAGGAAACATCACAAAAGGGAAAATAGGAAAGATAGAACACCTAATAAATTTGAAGTTTTAATTGAACAACTAGGTGTCCTTTATTCTAAATTAGATTCTTATGAGTCTAAGTATGATTCTTCCATAGAAAAAAATAAAAAGATAAAAAAGTTCTTGAGGAAATCCATAGGAAATTAAAAGCACTTTGGGATCATATTTTAGAATGTGATACCATTGGAATTTAGGAGTTAGTTTGTGTAACAATGAAAAAGAAATAGAAAAATTAAGATACAAACATAGTAGAGCTATGGATGAAAAAGTGAAACTTTATTGGAAAGAATATGATAGGTATAAGAAAATGAAAAAAGTCATCAAAGGTGAAAATCAAAATAGAGAACATAAGGTAGAGAGTAATAGCTTATCTTTAAGCAACCTTAGTGTTTCAATAAAGATTCACCTTGATCATAGTTTACCTAATCCTATGCCCAATAACAGTTTGTCCATTCCAATCATTAGTGATAGTTTTCCTAGCGTTAATGATATTTTGCCTTTACCCATCATCAGTTCTAAACCTCAAGATGACCTTAAAATAGAAGAATCACACCCATTTTTTCTTGTCCCTAGTAAAGAGAATTAGTCAATCATTGTTCATAATTGTCTTAGAATTAGTTCTAGCATGTATACGATCATTATAGAATCTTATAGGATTAACATATGTCTTTACTCTTTTGAATTGTCTTTTCCAAGAGTCATTTCATATGTTATCATGTTGCATAGTAGAAATTTTATAGGATTAACATTTTGTCCATTAATTAACATGTCAATTTCATTGCATTTTTCACATCTTATCCATGATCATGTTGATATAATTTATTTTCATAAAGGGTTATATAGAGAATTTTTGGCAACATTGCATGACATGCATACTTTAGTACCAACTTTAGATGTCATTACTCATTATGATCCCTTTAGGAAAATCCATCTTTTTTAGGATAAGTCAATATTTTGCCATCTCTCACATGATCATATAACTACTCATATGTTCATTTTAGTGAATTTCGATAGTAGCATGATTAACTGTCATAGAGGTATCCATAGTTTCAGATGTGCATTCTTATGGAAACTTTTGATTGTGTTCTTTTCTGATATTTTTTATATAATCTTTTCAAAAATAAAAAGGTTAGTGTTTGATTCTGGTGGTTATCCATTCTGAATAGGTTATCCGTTCTATAGCAGTTGACCTTAGGTTATCCGTTCTGAATAGGTTTAGCTTTTCTGACACCTTAAGGCATGTGAGGCAGTTTTCTTGATAAGCATGAGAAAGTCTTCAACTTTTCTGTTGATTTCCTTTTGATGATAGCTTCATAGATAACATGAAAAAGTTCATGTAGCTTCATATTTGGAAAGGAAATATCCTTTTTCCAATACTCAAAGAGTTAGACATCCTTTCATAGTCTGTAGAGAGATCTTTTCATGGTCTATAGATTCAAATTGGCTTGATTCAGAGAAGTTTCAAGTAAGTACAGAATTTTAGAAGTGAATTGATTTCTACGGACTCCTCTTATCTTTTGTAAATGGTGTTCTTCGGACTCTTGGCACACTTCAATAGAATTGCTAGACAAACAAATAGTACAGACTTCCTTTTAGCTGAGAGTCTTGATGTGCATTATTAACAAATCATATAGGGTTCGAACTACTCAATCATGAGTTCAGACTTTACTCTAACAATCTTCCCCTATTTGTTGATAACAAACATTAAGTCTCGAAGATAGAATGAATTCTGTATGAGGTGAAGAATTGAAACATTGACTCATGAGTTTATTCATTCAAAGCATGAGTTTCAAATTCTTTCAAGTTTTTATAAAAAATAGTCAAGTTAATCGCATGTCACAGACTTCAAGAGTATAGAGCAATAAATCTATAAGTCATGAAGATAAAAACTGAATAATTTTATTCATGAACACAAGATATGTTACAGACTCAAGAAAATATTTAACGGACAATACACATATTCTAACTTAGACTACTTTCTAATTATTCTCCCACTTTTGTAATCAACAAATTAGGGCCATCATAGAGACTCGGGTGTCTTGGGAGCGGAGGTTTGAATACAAATTTTTTGTTAAGGGGAGGGTCAAGAGAGATCATGACTTATTTGAACTGTTAGAGCTACAACTTACTTCACCTATCATCCACAAAATATCATTCTACATTCGTGTAGCATTATCCTCATTGTTGTTATCAGACTATAAGAGTCTTGAGATTTCTTTGTTAGAGAGTCTTCTTGGTCTAGGTTCATCCCATGTAGGCACGTATGGTTGAACCAAATCAGAAATAGGTTCTTTCCCTTTCTTGGATGATTGAATCTTAACCTGAGGGTAAAGCTTGTCCGGAGCAATGAGGATCTTCGTAGAGGGTAAGATGAAAGAAGACTTTTCCTTTCCACTTGTGATCCCGGTCAACGATCTGTTTTATTGAATATCCACTATCATTGTTCTTTGTTCTTTCTTGAACTTGTAATACATTGCAGCATCAGATGCTAATTAAAGACTATCATCATGAAGAAGTTACTAAGTCGGCAGAGGTGGGGCAACTTTGAGTGATGGTGAGGCGGATGACAATTTGATTCTATTTGTCTGAAGTCTAGTTTCTGGATGATGAAGGGGCACATAAGTGAATGAAGGGTGGAGGTCTGCAATATTTGATTTTGAGTAGGGGCAATAGATATGGTTTCCTAATAAGGTAGAGGTTGATCAGGAAGCATCTAAGATGGATTTTGGGAAGGTGAAGGTGAAGGTATAGTTTCTAGTTCAGGTGTGGTTAACTTGGAGTCTTAAGAGTTGAATACCAAAGGATTAGCAGCTGAGGATTCTTCTAAAACAATATTTCTTGTAGAGATATTCTTCAACATTCCCCTCATGATTCTTCTAAAGGATCTGACAAGGACAGACGGTTTAGCAATCTTCAAAGCAGGTGGTGAATGACCAGACTTTGACATGGAGGACGGGTCAGACTTTCCTATTCTTGGAGAAATTATAACGAAAGTCTTTACTTTCTTCTTAGGGGGTCCAGACTCTGGTTGATCAAAGTTTGATGAAGAATCATCACTTGAAGATTCCTTCTCGTCTTTCAAGAACTCTTCTGGTTGAGCTTGTTGAGGGGCTCCAGGAAGAGTAATTACTTCTGAAAATGTAAGGGCTTTGGTGACTAGACCACCGCATATTTTTAAGTCTCTTGAACTGTGAACATCAATCCCATGATGTTCAAAAATCTTGCTCAAAACACTTAGGTATGGAATTTTCTTTTGCCTTCTGGTTATAGAGTAGATCAGATAACACAAGATCACACTAGGGAGATTTACCTTTGTTTTCCTCATCATAAGAACCATGCTGAATTTTTCCAACTTAGTCACTATGTCCCTTACACTTTTTCTCAGAGAGAAAGTTTGTCTCATTAGTGCATGAAGAAATTTCACTTTGGGAGGTAAGTCCTTTACTAGGAGAGTAGGAAGATATTTTGAACCATGGAGACACAGATTTGCTTCAGCTTCTAGGGTTGTGGTCCTAATGTAGTCTTCAGAAAAAAGGTAATTGTTCATTCGGGCAACCATAAAAAAGGTAATTTACTATTTTGCACTCGGTTTCCCTGATTTCCACTCGGATTTCCAACATTCTCAATCGGATTCCATCATTATCTCTCGGATTTCCACCAGTTTCCTCCCGTTTGGCCGTGCTGACTTGGATTCCACCACCTAAGTGGATCCAGGAATCCTGGAGGTGGTTGGCAGACAGGGGCGGAAATGGAGGGAATTAAAAATTCCCACCAGCCGTTGTCCCCCCACTACCAAAACCGAGTGAAAGCCTGAGCTGGCATTCCACTCGGAAGTGGAAGCCTGAGCTGGCATTCCACTCAGGCCAGCCTATAAATAGGCAAGGGGGAGGGCAGCTGCGGAGGAGGAGGAAAAAAAAGAAGGGAAAACTCTGCCAAAGAAACCTCTGTTCTCTCTCACTCTCACACCAAGTCTTCTCTTCCTCTCACTTCACTCACCCCTCACCCTTCAAACTCTCTCTACCCCAACACCGTCCTCACTCTCACTCAACAGCACCTCTCCCAGCCTTTTCCCATTCCCTCTACTTCCCTTTCCCTTCTCGGACCAGCATTCTTGTTCCAATCGCTCGGTTCTGCTCAAATTTCACCCGGTAATCCTCTTATCACTCGGATTTTACTTTTTTTTATTCGATTTTCTTTATTTCCACTCGGATTCTCACTGTTTCACTCAGATTTTCACTGTTTCACTCGGATTTTCATTGTTTCACTCGGATTTTCATTGTTTCACTCAGATTCTCACTGTTTCACTCAGATTTTCATTGTTTCACTCGGATTTCCATTGTTTCACTCGGATTGTCATTGTTTCACTCAGATTCTCGCTGTTTCACTCAGATTTTCACTGTTTCACTCAGATTTTCACTGTTTCACTCAGATTTTCATTGTTTCACTCAGATTTTCATTGTTTCACTCAGATTCTCGCTGTTTCACTCAGATTTTCACTGTTTCACTCAGATTTTCACTATTTCACTCAGATTTTCACTGTTTCACTCGGATTTTCATTGTTTCACTCGGATTTTCATTGTTTCACTCAGATTCTCGCTGTTTCACTCAGATTTTCACTGTTTCACTCAGATTTTCACTGTTTCACTCAGATTTTCACTGTTTCACTCGGATTTTCACTGTTTCACTCAGATTTTTCCATTTTTGCACTCGGATTCTCCCAGTTTCACTCGGTTTTCTCACTTTTTACTCGTTTTTTCCATTTTCACTCGGTTTTTCCCCTTTTTCACTTGTTTTTTTTCTTCTCCCACTCAGTTTTTTATTCATTTTTCTTAATCAGTGTCGTACGGAAAATACTTCCGTCTACACAGTCTCTATAAGGTCCGTGCACATGCGAAGCACTTCGCCTTGTATAGATTCTTCACTAAAATGATACCCATCAATATCTTCCTAATCTTTTCCTAAAAAAAAACAACATTTAAAGAACTACGTGATCCTGATTTCTCGAAAGCTCGAGAATACGTAAGAGCGGGAAACAGTTCCTGTCGGGCCCATCTTCTTTTATTCAATTTTTGAAGTTTTTTTTCCATTTTCATCTTGCTGTTAAAAGGAGGAGCGAGGTTAATTTGGACGAGACGTCCTGTTAATCTCATATTTTTAAATATCTTTTTTAAGAAAAAAGAAAGGAGCGAGATTAATTTGGACGAGACGTCCTGTTAATCTCACGTTTTTTTTTATATATCTCTTTAAAGAAAAAAGAAGGAGCGAGATTAATTTGGACGAGACGTCCTGTTAATCTCATATTTTTTATATCTCTTTAAAAGGCGGAGCGAGATTAATTTGGACGAGACGTCCTGTTAATCTCATGTAAATATTTTGTGTTGATTTTTGTTTTTTTTTTGTTTATTTTGTCGTTCCGTACATTTTTCTTTTCATGAAGAGGTTAAAATAATTATTGGGTTAATTATAATGCGCACTATCAAATTGAGGTAACCGTTTTTTTTTATAACGGACAGTCGTGAGGTGCTAATACCTTCCTCACCTGTAATTAGACTCCCGAATCATGGAATTTCATTTTTATAACCAGTGCTTTAACAAAAGGTTTTTTTCCGATATTTTATCCTAAAAAAATATTGGTGGCGACTCCCTGTTTATTATTTAAAATTGTTTCGAGGGTCGGCCGCGCCGCCGCGATCCCGGTCGCGACACCTATTTATAGGGCTGAGCAAGGGTGCTGACGCTACGCGTCAGTGTGACGCTACGCGTCACACCCCTGACTCAGCTTCCATCAAACAGCTGATAATGGCCACTTCAAATTATTAAATATGATCATGCCTGGCCACTTGGACGTGTTTCCACTATATTTTGGCCATTTGTGCTTAGTGGGGTGGCCCTTGGTGCTGAGTGGGGTGGCCATTATTGGGTCAAAGCTGAGTGCTTAGCCAAGTTGGATGTGGAGTCCACGCAGCACTGACGCTAGGCGTGGCTGTGACGCGTAGCGTTAGCATAAAAAATAGTTGTTGATGCTACGCGTGGGGTGAGGCTACGCGTCAGCTCCTCCAGTGTAATTTTCTCTTGATTTCTTTAACTTTTTCACTGCAAAACTTAGAGAAAATTGATCAAGGGCAGATTATTTCCAACAACATCCATTTATTGAATTTAAATCCTAATTTTCTAACAAATTAAACTAATTTTTGTAATTTTTATGAAATTTTTATTAGAGCTTTTATTGAAAATTTGAGGACTAACAATAGTCCTTTTGAAGTTGTTTATGGTTTTAACCCTCTCACTCCCTTGAACCTTTTACCCATTGATGTTTCTGATTCTGTCCTTCACATGGATGGAGAGGCAAAAGCCAAGTTTATCCAAGATTTTCATGAGGAGGTTAAAAACCAAATATAAACTAAGAATGAACACTATGCTCGTTGTGCTAATAAGAAGAGAAAGGAAGTCGCCTTTGAGGTTGGGGATTGGGTTTGGTTACATCTTAGAAAAGAGAGATTTCTAAACTTGAGAAAATCCAAACTCGATCTTAGGGGTGATGGACCTTTCCAAATACTTAAGAAAATAGAGAATCATGCCTATGTCCTTTATTTACCTGGGAATATGTTGTGAGTACTTCATTTAATGTATCTGACTTATCTCCTTTTGATTTAGATGAAGAGGATGATGCCCTATATTTAAGGACAAATCCTTCCGAAGAAGAGGAGCATAATGAGAACATCATAAGGGAGGACCCATACACTATCTTAGACAAAGGACTAGAGGCTTACAAAGGGCCCCTCACAAGGGCCAAGTCCAAGAAAAGCAAGGAGACCATCCATAAAGCCCTATCTTCCTTCACCTCTTTGTTAATGAGCCCAAGCCCAATAGAGATACCTTGAGGATCTATTAGTATCCATCTTGTAATATAAGTCATAATTAGATTCTCTAGTCATTTAGGCTTTATTTGGGCCTTACTAGGCCAATTGGTCACTTTAGGGCCATGTACTCTCATATTGGGCCATGTATACGCCATCTCATTTCCTAATTCTTAGATTTGAGCCTAGGGTCCATTTAGCCAATCCCATTTCTATGTCTTAGTCGAAATCCCCTAAGCCTATATAAAGGCTTCTCTTTTTGTAAAATGACACACATTAATTCATTTTAAGATTTTAACACCTTGAGTGTAAACTTTTAGTGAGAGATTCTCATCCTTATCTCTAGGATTTGTAAGGCTCTTGCAAGCTCTTGTCCAAGGGGTATCTTCCTTCTTGGTGGCGAGATTGGAGTTATCTCCCTCTCTTGGGAGTGGCCTCCAAACCATCCTTTCCCATTCCCTTGGTTTCCTCCTTACCCTTCCATATTTTTCCCTTTCATTCCATCTCTTTCTACTTCCAAATTCCGTCCAGTTCTCTAGAGTTTTCTCCCTTTGTGTTTTGGTTTCCCACTTGAAGAGAATAATACTACATTGGCTTGCAGGTTGAAGAAGGAAAGATCCTAGCTCCACCCCTTCTTAAGGAGATTAGAAGAAACTCTTACATCACTTTGTGCCCTTTTACTTTTAGCATGCACAATTACTATTATGACCTGTATTATATATGATTATGTTGTGTATGGGATGTATCCGTCTCCATCGAGTTTTCTTATACAAAAAAGAATTCCACATTTTTCTTAAACTCATAATCTCTTAGTTGACCAGGATAATCTAGTGGAAGGGATTGTCCTAGTTAACTAAAGGTGTTACAAGGTAGGAGAACTAGTGAAGGGTCGACTTGGTCAATGTAGTGGGGAAAGTTCGGCAAAGGAGGGAAACTGACGCCCCAGTAACCAGCATGGTTGTGGTATACATGGTAAGGTGTTCTTCAGGGTCCCCTCTGCCGTCGTATTTTCCATGGAAGGGGGCTTGTAGTTCAGAGGGGTAGGAGCATCCATGATCTGATCAGACCACAGGTAGGCAGCAAAAGGGAGCTCAGGCTTGTACCTCGTGGTCTCTCGCGTTTGGTAGGAGACATGGCCAGTGACCTTTCATTGGGCGGATTGGCCCCCATTGTTGTTGGAGGCCTCTCGCTCGTCATTCCTATGTCCTCGAAGTTCTGCGTTCTCTTGCTGCAGGTTGGCCACCATTCTCTGTAGGGTTTCCACCATATTTGTGAGTCGTTGTATCTAGTCGTCGTGATTTGACGATTCTTGATGACGCCCGCTGTCTTCCTCCCGACGGGTGTTTCAGGTGTTTACCATGGCTACATTAAGAATTAGGATTAGGGTTGGAGAAAAGTGGTGTAGGATCCGTTTTACCGGGTCCCATGGTGGGCGCCAAAATGTTCACACATAGAGGATAATAAGGATTACTCAGAAACCCCTAGGGAATTCCCCTAGAGATTAGGTTTATTATTTCTCTATAATGTGTCACTTAGCCTACAACATGCATACATAAGCTATATTTATACCTAGGTTACAAAATGGGCTTGGCCCATTAAGCCATGACCTGGACAGTTAATTCTTTGCTAGTCGTGGGGTGAATCAGGGGAAGCCGTGGGGTCCACCTCCAATCTCGTTGTGGGAACAAGAGTCCCCTAGCCATGAGTCTTGGTTGTGAAGCTGAGCGAGGTGGCTAAATGCGAACTGGGAAAATAAGGTTCCGGGTGAGGACTCCTGGTGAGGAAGATTCCTAGCGAAAGATGATTCGACTTCGAGCAGAGATTTCGGGTAAGGAAGATTCTGAGCGAAAGATGATTCGACTCCAAAAGAAGACTCCGGGTGAGGAAGGTTCCAATGTGTCTTTCTAACACGTGGCGAAAAACTACTAACCGCCATTTCTCTTTATGAGGAGTTGGGGGCACGTGCCTGTCATGATTGCGCCGTTCCTGCATCCCTATACATTTAAGAACGTATCGCTTCACCCAAGGGTGTCTGGAAATGTCACGCTCATTGATCTGAGGGCCATCAAGTATTGACCAACAAATAATAGTATGAGTAATTGGGGTTAAGTAATAGTATTGATTGTCACTCACAGTTGTTTTATTGGATGAAGTATTCGGGATAAAAAATAGGAATTTATATTTTTCAAAATATATTGGATGAAGCTATTCGAAATAACTTGATGAGTGCCATGTTACGGCACAATCTCAAGTTTAAACCAATCAATAGTATGATGCCTATACAGGTTATGATGCCTATACATGTTAGGATCTAAGATGAAATTGTTTACCTTCTATATGAACCAATGTATTGTCTATCAACAAAAAAATATAGAACTTTTGTAGGGACCGTCTTATTTGAATAAAGGGAACTGACTACACAATTTAGCGGTTAAAGGGTCTGTACTAACACCTCCTAGTAACTTAATCTCATTGAAATTCACTAGCCTAACACGTTAATTCGTAGAACTACTACACGTAAATATTTTTATAATTATATTAAATATATTCACGCGAATATATTTGATTCCTGTGGATTTTATTTTATAAATATATATTACGTGAATGTATTTAATATGTTAATAAAAATTATTTAAAAAATTATTTTTATGTTTTTATTTATTAAAATATATATTTTTATTTATAAAAATATTTTTAACGAAAATTATTTTTTCAATTAAATTAATAAATATTATAATTGAAATTTATAGTATTTAATATATTTATAAGAAATTTATTTTTAAAATATAAACTTTTATCCTTATATATTGGAGGTTTTTCTTTACATATAAACACTATCAAACTAATAGTAAATATTGGTCCAGTGGTGTAGAATGTCTTTTGCTAAAAGGTCCGGGGTTCAAGTATTTATGATTTTTTCTCTTAAACGCTTTCCATGAATAGTTATGAATTTCTCTCTTAAAATTGCATTGCTGTAGTGTGGAAGTGCTTTTGTAAAAGTAGAATGGGTTGTAGTTGTAGTTGCCTAGATTGTTGTAATTAGGATTTGGTAGTAGTTGCCTGATTATCAGAGATGGTTATTTGGAATTAGTATCATGATATAGAATTGGATGGCAGCACATGTGGCCTTAGCATCACATTCTATTTTTAACTGATTTGCATAACTAAAAGTAGAATTGAAGTTCGGGAAATCAAAAAGACCGAAGCTGAGCATTTGCAGAAGAGATTATTATTATTAGGAGGAAAAAAAAATTCCAAAATGACAACTAAAACCAGGCATTGTTAAAATAGAATTCAGTTTTATCTTTAAAGCCAAGCACACTTTCATATTTGTATACTTATATATTCTTGTTGATCATTTTCGATATTTTTCTAATTTCCTATGTAATTACTAATTAATTCATGACATGCTTCAGTATGCCGTATTTGCAAACAAAAGGCATATAGCTACATTTGTCTACTAGTCCTTTCACGGTTCTGATATGTTATTGCTCAGTCTATATTACTGACATGTCACTTGCTAATTTTATTGTCTCATTTTAAGGAGTTTGAATTCATATAAGGTCTAAAATCAACATAGTAAAACTGTTATCATTTTATTCCTTTTATCTACTTTCTTCACAAAACTTTAGGAATAGCATTCTTGTTAATTACCTACGTTACTTTTATTTCTCTGCACATAATCAAATCTAACTAGTAAAACACTTCTTCATGAAATGGAACAACAAGTTATCTTTCTATGAAGGGCAGTACTATAGTAACAATTAGGCTCCAAATAAAACGTGGTTGACATTGGAAACTAGATGTATTATGATTCCTCCACTTTATGAGTCCTGGAGATTAAACATATTTTGATAAGATGTATCATGAAAAAGCTGTTAAATGCAATTCTGCTAAAAAGTGGAGCGCTCTGTTAAAATGGTTAAGCATTCTCTTAACAACGCTTTAACATAAGTAAATTCTTAATGGCAGACTATTCCATTCTTCAAAGTAGTGTTGTTTCATGTTTTTCCAATAGTCCAACCCATAATATGGAGAAACTATAGTTAACTGGTACTAATTCCAAACTGCATAACATAACAGAACTTAACCAAAGAAAGGAGACTAAGAAAGTGATCTTCCAAAATAATAAGATACGATAAAAGCAAATACAATTTGACTGGGGTAAAAAAAGATTTATTGCCCATCAACAATCACTGAATTAATTAAGCATGGCTTATTCCTACACCATTAACATGTCCACTTTGAGCAATAACCCCTCTTGGTGGTCTTCCCTTCTTTAACTGGTGCAATAATGGACTGTATATTGGCTTGAGATTGCTGAGTTGCATGCAGGGCCACTATATTGGCTTCAGATTGTTGACTTGATGGCATTGATTTCATATTAACATTTGTAGGTTGAGATGGAGAAGCAGTTGAGACACTCTCAGAAAAGGACCTGAAACAGCTACTATAGTTGTCAAAGCTCTCAAGCAATTGGAATGAATCACACAAAGAAGCACTCTCAAGAGCCATTGAATTCAACTCTCTAAGGAACCCTAACACAAAATCAAAGGAGAAAGGGAGAAAGTAGGGAGAGAAATCGAAAGAGAGAGGGAGAGAGGCACAGAAAATATGTGAATTATATGATTCATTCCTCAACAAAAAAATACAATGAGATGAGTTTATATTCAAACTAGGAAAGAAAACAAAATAACTAACTAACTAACCTTTAACAAACTAACTAATATTTAACAAACTAATAAATACATATTAGAAGCCCCCCTCAAGCTGGAATGTGTATATCTTGAAGAAAAATTGTTATTATAAACATACAATTCATAACACAATTTTAACACACATCATGTCAACAAAGTTTTGATTGAAGGCGTACCTGAAGACAAGCAATCCATGAATCCCAATAGTGAGCGTGTACTACTCTCAATCTGAGTGCCTTATATTCAGTGTGTTACTAACTCTGTGTAATAATCACCTAATGAGATAGTGATTATATAGGCAACCACAGATTAGAGCAGGAACCTCTCACTGGGCACATAGAATGGGCCAACCCATCACGGTCCATCCAAACAAAAGCCTAATAGCTAAATCTATCTATATGCATAATATTTACATATTATATAATTAATCAACAAAATATAGATATAATGATTTAATGATGCTAATCCATCAAATTACTATAATAATATATTAATAAGAAAATCTAACATTTCTCCCACTTGGATAGCATTATTAAATTATTAAGTACAAAATCTATATTATTATGACAAGTTATATATCACCAAGAAATATAATAATTTCACAATATCATACAATCATATCCGATAGGGATATACATTATACATTACAATAGTTTATATTTCAGTCACGGTATAGATAAGGAAATATGAATTTCATTTCCACATGTTCCAAGCATCCAAAATGCAAGAAAATATATGTCAATAAAATGACGTCAATAATAACATATCCAAAACAGAAAACTAGTTTCAATAAACAGATTACAAAATAAAACTCCCACTAATCCAAAATATCAAAAGACTTGACTAAACCCATATGGGTTACATGATTTTGAAAAACTCCAACGGTCAAGCCTTTGGTTAGTGGATCTGCCAACATGCTCTGAGTAGCAATGTGCTCAATTCGAGTCTGAAACTCAAGTACTTTCTCTCTAACAAACAAGTAATTCACATCGAAGTGCTTCGAACGAGTAGAGCTCTTATTATTTTGAGAGAGAAGTACGGCAGCAGTATTATCGCAACAAATTACAAGTGGCCTAGAAATACTTTCAACAATGTGGAAGCCAGAAATCAAATTCTTTAGCCACGTAGCTTGGCGGGTAGTCTCATAACAAGCAATATACTCTGCCTCTATAGTAGAAGTAGCTGTGATTGTCTATTTAACACTCTTCCAGGATACAGCTCCTCCTGCCATCATAAAAATGAAGCTTGAAGTAGACTTACGGTCATCAGGGAAACCTGCAAAATCAGAATCTGAATAACCTATGACTTCAAGTTGATCAGACTTTGCATAGGTCAACATATAATCCTTGGTTCCCTGTAAATATCTCAAGACCTTTTTCACGGCTTTCCAATGACCCAAACCTGGGTTGCTCAAGTATCTGCCCAAAGCATTAACAACGAAAGCAATATCGAGACGAGTACAGACTTGAGCATACATCAAGCTCCCAATAGCGGAAGCGTGTGGAACTTTCTCTATTTCAAACAATTCTTTGTTGTTCTGAGGACACTGAGAATTAGAGAGTTTCTCACCCTTTTGAATAGGCGCGACACATGGGGAGCAAGAGTACATATTAAACCTTTTGAGAATTCTATCAATGTACCATTTCTGAGACAATCCAAGAGTATCACGAGACCTATCACGACATATCTGGATGTCCAAGACAATAGAAGCATCACCAAGGTTTTTCATATCAAAATGGTTACTCAACATTTTCTTTGTCTCATTCAAAACATCAATGCAGCAGCTAGCAAGAAGAATATCATCAACATATAAAACAAGGATGATAAAATTGCTCCCACTCATCTTCAGGTAAATGCACTGATCTGAGGCATTTTCCTTGAAGCCAAAAGAAGTGACCACTTGGTTAAATTTCAAGTACCATTGTCTAGAAGCCTGTTTCAAACCATAAAGGGATTTCTTCAACCTGTAAACTAAATTTTCTTTGCCCTTTTCAGCAAAACCATCAGGTTAAACCATGTAGACATCTCCAACAAGATCACCATTTAGAAAACCTGTTTTGACGTCCATCTGGTGCAATTCCAGATCAAAATGAGCCACCATAGCCATAACAACTCGAAAAGAATCCTTTGTAGAGACCAACGAGAAAGTTTCTTTAAAATTAATGCCTTCTCTGTGACTGTACCCTTTCACCACCAATCTAGCTTTGTATCTTTCAACTTCGCCAGATGGTGTATGCTTGGTTTTGAAAACCCATTTGCAGCCAACTGGTTTGCAACCAGGCGACAAGGAAACAAGCTCCCAAACATTATTGTGAGTCATAGAAGCTAACTCATCATGCATGGCATTCACCCATTCAGAAGCATGAGAGCTAGAGATAGCTTGCTTAAAACAAATAGGGTCATCATCACCACAGACATCAAACTCATGTTCCTGAAGATACACAATATAATCATCTTGTATGGACGACTTACGTGTTCTTTGAGATCTTCTCACCACAGCCTCAACGGTAACAGGTGTAGGTACAATTTCATCATTTAAAGGGATATGGTCAATGGCAACGTTAGGATCTTGATAAGTTGCCACAGGTGCTGCCACAGTCTCATCAACGATAGGAACATGTTCATTATTAGGTATGAAAGGAGTTGGATCGATTTTCAAACTAGAAAATTGAGGTGCGGTGACTTTAACTCTATCTTCTTCAAAGACAACTGGTCGTAAGGCAATGCTCCCATTACCCAAATCATCCTCAAAGAATATTGCATGATCAGACTCTATTACTCGTGTAGAGTGAGAAGGACAATAAAATCTGCTACCTCTTGAACCCACACAATAACCAATGAAGAAGCCACTAACAGTCTTCAGATCAAGCTTCTTCATCGCAGGGTTATAGGGTCTGACTTCTGCCTTACATCCCCAAACATGCAAGTGTTTCAAACTTGGTTTCTTTCCAGTCATCAATTTATAAGGAGTTTTTGGTACAGACTTGCTAGGCACTTGATTAAGAACGTACACAGCGGTTCTCAAGGCATCTCCCTAAAAAAAATCGGGTAAGCAAGATGGGCCCATCATAGATCTCACCATCTCTATAAGCGTGCGATTTCTCCTTTCTGCCACTCTATTTTGTTCAGGTGTACCTGGCATCGTGTATTGAGCTTCGATGCTGCATTCTTGGAGGTATCTAGCAAAAGGTCCTAGATTCCTTCTAGTTTCATCATATCTGCCATAATATTCTCTTTCTCTATCAGACCGCACACACTTTATTTTCTTGCCAGTTTTTAATTTAGTAGCAACCTTGAACAATTTAAAAGCATCCAAGGAACATGATTTCTCTTGAAGAAGATCTATCCGGCCAAAACGAGAGAAATCATCTATAAAGGTAATGAAATACCTATATCCACCCATAGCAGTGGGTGTAATAGGCCAACACATGTCAGTGTGAATCAACTCTAACACGGCATCACGACGACTCCCAGACTTGTTCCTGGGTTTAGTAGTAAGCTTACCTTTAATGCAAGCCACACAAGCGTCAAAATCAGAGAAATCCAAATTGGGCAAAATCTCATGTTTAATGAGTTTCTCAATACGAGGCCTTGAAATATGCCCCATGTAACACCCCTAATTTCATTATTTCTTATTTAAAATAAAATTTCAAAGGAATTTGATTATAGTTCTTTAGAACTTTTTGATTGTTATAAAATTTATAATTTTTTGGAATTTTTATATTTTTTTCATTTTTTAAGAATAACAAAATACCCTTAACCTTTCATCTAATAACCAAAATGCCACTGCCGACATCATCGCTTACATCATCGGTTGGTAAATACTTACATCATGAATAGTGACCGGTGGGTAAATACTTACATCATGAATAGTAAAATAAATAATTAGTAATCTTAAATAGTAAAATTCTCTTCCTATAAATAGATGGCTCATTTACAACATTTCCACACCAAAAATTAGAGACAGAATCTAGAGAGATAGTGCGTAAGAAATTAGTAAGGAGTAAATTCTTTTGGTAAAAAAAGGTTCTGCCGGAGGTGTAAGGTAATAACATCTTTCTTCTATATTTTTTTATGATTATTTAGATTATTCTTTTTAGCACTCTTAAACTATTAATATACTATTACTATTTTGAATAAGTTACTATGGTAAAAATAAATTACCCCTATGCGTTATTTTTACGATTTACTGTTTACTATTTACTGTTACTATTCATAATTTACCATTTACTGTTATTGCTCAAAATTTATTTACCGTTATTATTCAAAATTTATTAGTTACTGTTACTATTCAAAATTTACTATTTACCGTTACTATTCAAAATTTACTATTTACCGTTACTATTTAAAATTTACTATTTACTGTTACTGTTCACGATTTACCATTTACCACTATTATTCAAAATTTACTATTTACGATTTACTATTTACTGTTACTATTCAAAAATTACTATTTACCGTTACTATTGATGATTTACTATTTACTGTTAATATTTACTATTACTATGCATAATTACTATTTATCATTATGATATCAATCTTAATTTTTATCTTATGCTTATACTAAAATAAATTAGTATTAATATTTTGTTAGAACTTGGAGGCGCAGAGCAAATTCACTTTTGGTAGCAAATCAAGGTAAGGGGGTGAGATAAGGATATAATATGAAAATATATAAGAATATTGGGAGGAGTCCCCTACTCCTTTTAAACATAACAATATTATTATTTTAAAATAATAACTTTTAACTTAAAATTTATAATAATTGTTATTAATAAATTAAGCATCTTGTGTAACTTAATATCTGAAATATTTATTCAAAAACTTGAACTATTATGACTTATGCGGACTGGACTGAACCTATGCAAGGACTTGGGCTATTATGACCTATATGGACTGAACTAGACCTATGCAAGGACTGGACTATCTTGGATTTACATAGACCTGTGCGAGGAATTGACCATAGAACTTAAAACAAACTTTATTAATTTAAATAATCATTGAATTTTAAATTATCATATTTATAACTGATGTTTAATTATTTGATTTGATTATGATTGTTAATATTTATTTGTGCTTTATGATGTTTGATTGTGATTGACAATGTTTGATTATGATTGATAATCTTGTACTGTGGAGTTTGAGCATATAGCAAGCATGGCGGAAAGCTAAAATTCAGTAAGAATTTACTTATCTCCTACTTCCTTATTTACTTATTCATCTTTATTCAATTTACTTTTAAGAAATTTCTTAGATTTAAATAAAACTACATAAGTTTTTAGAAATCTCTCTTTATCTTTTAATATATATATGTATATATCTTTACTAAAATTTAGATTTTTAGTTAGTTTATCAGAAAGAAAAAGAAAGAGAAATTATTTATAAAAATAAATTTTTACTAATATTTTAATATATATATATATACATATTATTTTCAAAATGTATAAAAATATTATACAAAATTTTCAAGTACTAAGGTTTTAAAGATTGATAGTTCCGAATTCGAGTTTTTAGTAATTGATTTTGAATTAACCCATATACTTTCTAAAGAAGGTTGTGAAATATATTTAAGGCTTTGAAACTCAAATTATAAAGAGATTTGATTTGTGATTTGAAAAGGAACTGTACTAAAATTCTATGTGTGTATTTGAGAAGTTGAAAAAGTACAGTTTACTGGGGTGGCTATGTCGTGATTCGTAGGCCCCGATAATATAATTGAGTTTCTAAAAGCCTTAACCAACTAAATACGTGAGTAGTTCATGCATCATGAATCATCAAAGAGAAACAAAATGATATTGTCTGGGGACAGATTATAGAAACCGAGGATACATTAAAGGAGGCTTAATTGTAAGCCTTGGGATGAGAGGGTGTGAAAGGGTGCTTCAGGGGGCCTGGGGTAGCTCCCTAGTGTCGGGTACTTTCACAATAAAAACCTTCTCAATCTGACTAGTCTCTAAGTGTTTCCATGCCAGTTGAGCTGTTCATGTTATTATTATCTGGAATTATGGAACAGTGTAAACTCCTGGTTGGCCCAGTGCAAATTAAGATTTAAGGGGCCCGCATATATAGATAAGTTATGATGAAGATATTGCATAACATTCATACATTCATAATTGATTTTGTATGTGATTGTGATTGATATTATTATACTAGTTTGTGAAAACCCTTTATTGCTTATGTCCCATTTGGGAATATTATATTCTGTTTCTCACTCCTTTCTCTGTGTTTTTGTTTCATATGTTTTAAATTGATAGTTCATACAGAGGGAATGATCGAAGAATCTTGACAGTATATATAGCACATTATAGAAAGGGAGCTCGGTATGAATACCATGGTCCAATGAATAAATAATGTCATTAGGCAACTGCTCTTGGGCCATGGAGTTTCCTCTCTTTCTAATAATGTTTAATATTTATTTTATTTGGATGAATGTAAAACTACTTTATAAATTTTAATGATATTCATGAGGTATTTTAGAAATATTGTATGTAATTTTATTCTGATAGTTTCTTTTTAACGATTATATTTTTTAAAAAAAAATTCATGAATTTTTTAGAAATTATTGAGATGTAATAGAGGGTGTTACACCCCAAGCGTCTATGGCATAACATGGAAGAGTTCTCATTGACCTTGCCACGCTTATGCCCAATAACAGAATTAACGCTTGATCCGGTCCCAACACCGGCCTCCAAGAGCATGGTTTTAATGCTTTGCCAGATCAGCATTTCAAACAAAAGAAGTAAGTTTCAAATACCTTATAATTACTTTTATAACGGAGTACATACCGCCAGGGCACGTTACTCCGCCAAGGCATGTTACTCCGCCAAGGCATGTTACTCCGCCAAGGCATGTTACTCTGCCAAGGCATGTAACTCCGCCAGGGCATGTAACTTCGCCAGTGCACGTTACTCCGCCAAAGCTTATTACTCCGCCAAGATGGAAAATATTGAAAATCTTATGCATAAAGCATTTCCAATGCATATTACTCCGCCAAGCCATAGGCTCAATACAGGCGGAATACTGAAATTCCCATATTGCGAAGCGAGCCCATACTTATAACCCCGACACGAGATTGACTCTGTCTTGAGAGGTTGAAAATGGGAATCACGCTGTCACGCATAAAAGGGAACAATGAATAAAATAATAAAACATCAACGCTTTCCAAGTGAGTGGAAATGTCCACTACAGTGATGGTGCTCGTGAACGGCACAGGGACCCACTACCTTTCTTGTATTATGCCTGAAAACAAGGAACGGGTCCCACCAGTAATAGAGCACCAGTAACAGGTATATAAACCTCAGCAAAAAGGTATAAGGGGGATCCCCTAATTCTAAACCTTATACTCATACTTGCATAACTCTCTCAGATTTGCTTTCTAAGTCTAATAGTATTCCATAATACTGACTTGAGCATCGGAGAATAATTGCAGGTACAACCACCAATTGTGTTAAGGCAAAGGAGGCTATTTCAGGCGGACTGCTACACCGCCAGAGAGTGTATTGTACTATGCCCAGCATACAAAAGAACTCTGTATTTGTATCTGTATAAGAACCTCCTCATACCAGATTTTATCTTACATGTACATTTTGAATTGTTCGACAATCATACCTTTACACCCCCTGTAAAGAACAGTTCAACGCTCATATCGAAAAAAGTCAACATATAAAGATTATCACAAAGAACCCCATGACCAACAACAGAAGATGCAAAAAAGATGTCCAATTTTCCATTGCCAAACACAAAAGAATAACCACACTTGTCCAAAGCAGAAATAGAAATCAGGTTTCTATGAATAGAAGGAACATAAACAGCGTCTTTCAGAAGCAAAACATGACCAGAGGGAAAACACAAAGAAACAACCCCTATATCTTCAACAGGAACTCTAGCTCCATCTCCTACTACGATCTTTGATTCAAAATCACTTGGTTTCCTCAGGCTTGTGAACCCCTGCAAAGAATTCACCACATGAATAGTTGTGCCCGAATCAAACCACCAAGTATTAGGAGGAACATCAACAACATTGGATTTAAAACAAGCTAGAGCAAGAGGTGTACCTTCCCTCTGATTCTTCTTCTTTAGGATATAGCAATCCTTCAACATATGTCCAAACTTCTTGCAATACTTGTATTCTCCTTTGAAAATATTTTTATTGGGACTAAGGTTAGGAACCATCTTCTTTGTTTTCTTCTTATTGTGATTTTTGTGAACATATTTGGACCTAGAAGTGGAATCAGCAAACTTATTCTTGTGAGGTTTATTAGCAAACTGAATAACTCCTGGCTTTCCCTTTTTCATAGCTTCCTCCTCCTGAGTAACAATGGCAATAGTCTGATCAAAAGTCCACTCATGGTTTTGAGTATTATAAGAAGTCCTCAAAACATCAAACTGGGAAGGGAGTGATTCTAGAATTTTCTGAATCAAGTAACTTTCATCAATCTCAAGCTTCACCCCCCTTAGTTTGTTACGATAGTGCACCATTTTCAGCATGTGCTCATGAACTCCACTAACACCTTCATACCTAGCTCTATCAAAGAGTAAGGAATAGTGACCCTTCTCAGCTTTGTCAAAAGTCTTAAATTTATCTCCAATGGATTTCAGAAAAGCTACAGCATTGTCATTTTCAACAATGCTCTGTCTGATTGACTTCTCCATGGTGAACTTTATCACCATCAAACACACTCAATTCAAATGATCCCATTTTGCACGATAAGCCTTTTGATCATTAGTTGACTCAGCAGTAAGAGCACTTGGCTCTTCTTCTCGCAAAGCTAAGTCAATATTGGCCATAGCCAAATATAAATCCAAAGACTCCTTCCAATCCTCATAATTCGTCCCGTTCAACATTTTAACCGAAGTGGGCATTGATACTGATATACGAGAAATTAATCAATATGCATAATTAAATCATGCAAAATATAGTGTACCCATCATAAAATTTCTTATTAATTATAATCCCGCCTAAGGGTCACAGATTATAATAAATAAAAAATATTCACAAAAGAATACAATTCATAAAAAAAAATTCATGTCACAAATCCTAATACCGATAGGGTATCAGTACAAAATTGACATAGATAAAACACAAGTGCATGATATTCGACAAATTACTCTAACAACATCACATCGATAGGACATAATTATCATTAATGTAATATAGTATTCATTTTATTTTATTTTCCCAAGTCCTGTACAAATGGTCTCACGATAGGTGGGATGACATTAATACAGAATAATTCAAAATTTTGTATGCAATATTACTAATTTTATATTTTATAGTTATTGTATACATAACTAATTATAAATATACCAATATTCTGCCATATAGAATAAATGTCACACAATTAAAAAAAATTGTGGCTGCATAGTATTAATATTTTAATACTATGGAATATTATATGGCTGCACGAAGCATAACATATATATATATGGCATATTATATAAAATTGACACGTAACACAATGCGCTTGTGCAAATATATAATGGCATGGAACATGACGGGCAATTACTTATTATATATATATATATATAAAAATGGCACGCACCATAGCATATTTTAACTGTGCCAAAATTCAAATTTTTTTTAAAAAATACAACAGAATACGGTTACCCAAAATTTCTCCACTGTCGCGACCGGGATCGCGACGGCACGGCCGACCCTCAAAATGATGTTTTTGAAAATGATGAACAGGGAGTCGCCACCAATATTTTTTAGGATAAAATACCGGGAAAACCTTTAATTAAAGCATTGGTCAAAAAAATGAGATTCCAGATCCGGGAGTCTAATTACAGGTGAGGAAGGTATTAGCACCTCACAGCTGTCCGTTATAAAAACGGTTACCTCAATTTAATAGCGCCTATTATAATTAACCCAAAAATTATTTTAACTTTTCCATGAAAAGAAAATATACGAGACGACAAAATATATAAAAATAAACAGAAATAAACACAGAATATTTACATGAGATTAACAGGACGTCTCGTCCAAATTAAACTCGCTCCACCCTTTTTAAAAAAAAATGAGATTAACACGACGTCTCGTCCAAATTAAACTCGCTCCTCCTTTTTTAAAATAAAAAGAATAAAGAATAAAAGAAATAAAAATTGCAATAATAATGATAATAACAATAGTCACACCTTTTATGCTAATTTAAATAGAATGTGTGAAGCACTCATTTTATTAATATTTATCAATCAATAAAGATTAATTGATAATTAAGAAGGAAGACAAAATCACTGAATAATAATTAATTTAGCAAAAAAATAAAAATAAATACAAGCAATAAAAAAAGGATAAGAGTAGGACCGGTGTAGTGAAAGTGGAGTTGGATGGTGTTATGGGCTTGAGGTCCTGGACAGAGAGGAAAAGAGGGATTTTTTTAAGAAATGATGTGGTTTTTTAGTGGAGGGGGATGGTGTTTGGAGAAGGAAACAAGGGCAGTGAGATGTTGAATGAGGAGAGAAGGGGACGGTGTGGGGGAGAGTAGAGGGCTGTATGGTTTTGGGTGAAGAGAGAGAGAGCCGTGTGGTATATATGTGGGTTGGAAGGAAAGGGGAAGCAGTATGGTGAGGGCTGCGTAGAGAAAGATGGGCTATTGGTGTACGGTGTTGTGGAGAGAGGGAGCTGGAGAGTGAGAGGAGGAAGGGGACAGAATGAGGTGAGGTGAGGGAGAGTACGGTTTGGGGCGGTGTGGAGCAGGATAGTGCGTAGGGAGAGAAGGACGGTGTGGGGCGATGTGGAAAGTGGAGTGAGGTGAAGGCTGTGAGGAAGGTGAGGACGGTGTCTTGGGGCGGTGTTGAGAGGACGGTGTTTTAGGGGGGCGGTGTTGAGGACGGTGTAGAGGGGCGGTGTTGAGAGGACGGTGTTTTAGGACGGTGTGTAGGGGGCGGTGTTGAGGACGGTTTGGGCAGTGTGTGGGGCGAGTGGAAGACGGATTGGGAAGGAGGTTTGGGCGGTGTGTGGGACGAGTGGAGGACGGACTGGGAAGGAGGTTTGGGCGGTGTATGGGGCGAGTGGAGGACGGACTGGGAAGGAGGTCTTAAGGACGGTGTGGGGGTGAGTGGAGGACGGACTGGGAAGGAGGTCTTAAGGACGGTGTGGGGGTGAGTGGAGGACGGACTGGGAAGGAGGTCTTAAGGACGGTGTGTGGGACGAGTGGAGGAGTTTGTGAGGTCGATTGTGAGGCAGGGAGGGGCGGTGTTGAGTGAGCTGTGAGGACAGTTGTGAGGATGAGGGCGAAAGCTTTTTTCTTTCTCTTTCAATGAATCTTCCAGGATCCCTTTCTTCTTCCTTCGCTTGCTATATTTATAGAGCATTTGGGGAGCATGATGATTGCTTGAACAGACCCGTGACCAGCCTGGCTGCCAATTGGTGAGGATTTTTTAATATTTCCACATTGTCTTGTTGCCAGCCGCCCCACGAGATTGTCAAACAACTTGCATGGTGGTGTTGGCAACAGCCTGGATCTTTGACAATTAAGGAAAATGAAGGCTGGTGGCAATTCTTTATCATTTCCCACCTTGTCTTATTGCCAACTACCCTCCGTAATTCAAGGATCCACTTGGATAGTGGACATCCAACTCAGCAAGATGACAATCCGAGAGAAAGTGATGAAAATCCGAGTGAGGAAGGCATAATTCCGAGTGAAATGACTCGAGTCAGCTTCTCAATCGGTATTTATCCATATTGGGAGTGAGTTCCGAGTGGAATGAAGCATTTCCAATGGTAAACCGAGTGAAAACACACCTTTCCGAGTGAGAATTACTCGGTATGAGGTTGCTGTGAGACACTCAGTCGGAGCCGAGTGGAAAATGACTCGGAACCGACTGAAATGGTTGCAATGGGCTCGGTAATTGGCTTGAGGAGGGCTAACTAGCTGAAATGCCAGTCGGTTCCGAGTGAGCATTGGTTCGGACTTGAATGAGAGTGGTCATTTGGGAGTCGGATATGATTGGAGATTGACCCAGAACCGACTGGAAAATGTCACTCAAAAACCGATCGAATATTGCCTCAGAACTGATTAAAAATGACTCAGAATGATGACTCGGAATTCGGTAATAATTGACTCGGAATCCGGGTGAGAATGGTGAGCCAGCTTTGGGTGAAAATTGGTGGCTCGGGTTTGGTGAAAACGAGCTCAGTGATATTTAAATATGGCTCGGAAATAAGTGGAATGGAGGGTGATGGCTCGGAGCTGACTGAAAATAGAAGGGGATGACTCGGTGCAGACTTGGAAATATCTCACTTGGTTATGAATGGAAAGCCTTTACTTGGTACCGATTGAAGAACATCACTCGGAATACTCCTTCTTCCCTCGGTTCCGAGTGGATTTTTACTTGGAATTTCTTTCAGTCATCCCTCATTTCATCCACTTGAAAATCTGACCTTTTTACTTATTTTCCAATCGGTAATTGGCTTTCATTCGTCACTCAGGAATGGCTTTCACTCGGCAATCAGGTATTCGATGCATTTTCTTAGAAGTTTTTCACAAGTCCGAATCTTGATTTGCTCAGAAACACATGCTTGTTCTCCAAGTCACTCGGAGTCGGCCTCATGCTTCAATCAGAATCAAAAACTTAGTCTTCATCAATCGGCATCGTCTTTCTTTACACTCGAAAATTAGAAGTTCAGCCATTTGCACTCGGAAATTGCCTTCTTATTACTCAGAATTTGGAAGCTTGGCATTTTCACTCGGAATCTGCCTGTTTTTTCGATCAGAACATGGAAATTGGACGTTTGTTACTCGGAAACTGTCTCTTTTCCACTCAGAGGTTGGAATTTCACTGTTTTTCACTCGGATTCTGGTCTTCTTTCTACTCAGAGGTTGGAATTTGGCTTCTGCACTCGGGTCCAGCCCTCTTTGTGTTCTTCCTTGACACTTGAGGTCCGCTTGGAGGCTCCTTCACTCGGAAATGATCATTCCGAGTCCTTTCCACTCGGAAATGATCATTTCCGAGTCAGAGTTTTTTTTTTTAATCTTTTTTTTATTAATTAATTAATTAATTTTTTTTTTTTGCCTTGTGTATTCCCCATTCTTGGTGAAAATTGACTGGAACGAAATAGGTGTTCACAGATGCCCCTCTTTACTTCTTTTTCATGAGGAAAAAGCATGAAGTTTCTTCTTGCCTTTTTTAGAAATGGAAAGGGAGTAAAGACGTGAACACCATTGGAAAAGTAGAAAGTGAAGGTGTTACTTCTTGGTTAACAGGAATGATGAGGATGTTGTCTCTAGGTTAACAGCAAAGGTGAGGGTGAGGGTGTTGCCTCTCGGAAAAGTAAAAGGTGAGGGTGAGGGTGTTGCCTCTCGGAAAAGTAAAAGGTGAGGGTGTTGCCTCTCGATTGACTGGAAAAGTAAAAAGATGAGGGTGTTGCCTCTCGGTTGACTGGAAAAGTAAAAGGATGAGGGTGTTGCCTCTCGGTTGACTGGAAAAGTAAAAGGATGAGGGTGTTGCCTCTTGGTTGACTGAAAAAGTAAAAGGATGAGGGTGCTACCTCTCGGTTGACTGGAAAAGTAAAAGGATGAGGATGTTGCCTCTCAGTTGACTGAAAAAGTAAAAGGATGAGGGTGTTGCCTCTCGGTTGACTGGAAAAGTAAAAGGATGAGGGTGTTGCCTCTCGGTTGACTGAAAAAGTAAAAGGATAAGGGTGTTGCCTCTTGGTTGACTAACTGAGGCCCTGGATTGAAAGGGAATAAATCTGGGGGTAATGCCCTAGTTTGGGGTAGTCTGAAAGAATTCTTGGGGCGTTGCCTTTTGTCTAAAGGGAAACTTGGGGTGATGCCCCTGTTGGAATTGTTTAGGAAGTGTAACTCCACAGGGGAAGGATAAGTCCTCCTGGTAACCTTCATGGTACCACTGGGAAAGTATTAGGTGAGTTGGGACAGAATAATCTGAGGGTTGTCGGGGAACTGTCCTTCTAACTGCCCTTTGAATAAACAAAAGAAATCTAGGGAGATGCCCCAATTTGACATAACTGAAGGTTGTTGGGGAACTGCCCCCTTGAAAGAAATCTGGGGAGATGCCCCAGTTTGACATAACTGAAGGTTGTTGGGGGACTGCCCCCTTGAAAGAAATCTGGGGAGATGCCCCAGTTTGACATAACTGAAGGTTGTTGGGGGACTGCCCCCTTGAAAGAAATCTGGGGAGATACCCCAGTTTGACATAACTGAAGGTTGTTGGGGGACTGCCCCTTGAAAGAAATCTGGGGAGATGCCCCAGTTTGACATAACTGAAGGTTGTTGGGGAACTGCCCCCTTGAAAGAAATCTGGGGAGATGCCCCAGTTTGAGCTTTTTAGTGAGAGGAGTGTGATGGATGCTAGTTTGGTAATGGTGAACTCACTGGGGAAAGACAAGTCCTCTTAAGCCTGATCAAAGAAACATCCCGGTTGAGGGAACTGATCCCATTTTTATGGAACTCCTTGGGAGAGATCTTCAGTCTATAGGTCTCGCTGAGAGAAAACTTTGGAGAATACCTGCTTTTGGATGATGGATTTGGCGTACCGCTGACAAAAGAATGAGTTAGTATAAAAAGACATTACAGGTAAATTTTCCTTGGCGACTGGCTCTTTAAGATAACTCATGGATGAAACAGAAATATCTTCCAACTTTTGGCGAGAGTACATTTCATCCCCCATAACTTTATGCTCTGTTGTTTCCAATTTCAAAAAATCTTAGGCGAAAACTTGTTTATTCATAAAAAATGAGCACATGTAGGATGAAGAGAGACTTTTATTTATAAACATCAGATATGTACAGCGATGAAAATAATATTAAACACAACGATGTGACAAAGTATGTAAAGAATTGAAGGCAAATAAAAAGGAAAAGGCTCATATATCCTCAAATGATCCTCCGCGAGCAATAAGAAACTTGATCCCATATCATGACTTTGTGTTCGTCCTTTGATTTTGCTTCTGAGGGCGTAATTTGACAATGACCTAATACCCGTTTTGAGCTCCTTTGACTTTGGTTTGAAGGGCTTATGTTGTGGAGTCGAATTTGTAGAACCGCCTTTTTAGGTTTTCGGCTCATCTTGCTGCTCTAACTTTTGCCTAGGTCGCCTTTTCAGGTTTTCAACCTAGCGAGCTCTTTTCCTCTTTTTTTTTTATTATTATTATGCAAAGTATCTTTTCACTGCATCGGTATTGACAGGCATTGGCAGGTCGTCTCCATCCATATTGGTGAGTATGAGGGCTCCTCCGGAGAAAGCCTTCTTTATAACATATGGTCCCTCATAATTAGGTGCCCATTTCCCTCGGACATCCCTTTGAATTGGCAAAATCTTCTTGAGGACCAGATCACCCTCTTGGAATTGTCGGGGACGTACTTTCTTTTTGTATGCCCGCTTCATGCGTCTTTGATACAATTGTCCCTGGCAAAGGGCAATTAATCTCTTCCCGTCGATTAGATTCAATTGGTCATATTTGGCCTGGACCCATTCAGCTTCTTGCAATTTAGCCTCCATGATCACCCTAAGGGATGAAATTTCCACTTCGAATGGTAGTACAGCTTCCATTCCGTAAACCAAAGAAAATAGGGTTGCCCCAGTTGAGGTTCGTATCGAGGTTCGGTATCCATGTAGTGCGAAATGGAGCATTTCATGTCAGTCTTTGTAGGTTACTACCATCTTTTGCACTATCCTCTTTATATTTTTGTTGGCTGCCTCAACCGCTCCATTCATTTTCAGACGGTATGGAGAGGAGTTGTGATGGGAGATTTTAAAACTCTCACAAAGCTCCTTCATCATTTTGTTGTTTAAATTTGTACCATTGTCCGTGATGATTTAGTTTGGTAGGCCATACCGGCATATCAGTTCACGCTTGACGAATTTGACCACAATATTTTTCGTCACATTGGCGTATGAAGCTGCTTCTACCCACTTGGTGAAATAATCGATAGCAACCAAAATGAAACGATGACCATTCGAGGCTTTTGGTTCAATGGGCCCAATTACATCCATACCCCACATTGAAAAAGGCCATGGTGCTGACAAGACATTTAGGGATGAGGGAGGAGCATGAATGTGATCAGCATAAATCTGACATTTATGACACCTCCGTACGTAAGCAAAACAATCGGCTTCCATAGTCATCCAATAATACCCAGCTCTCAGTATTTTTCTTGACATAGCATGCCCATTTGTATGAGTTCCGAAAGATCCTTCGTGGATATCTTTCATGATCTGGTTTGCTTCAACAGTATCAACACACCGGAGGAGAATGGAATCATAATTCCTCTTGTAAAGCACGTTACCACTCAATAGGTATCCCATGGCTAGCCTTCTCAAAGTTCATTTGTCATTGTCCGTGATACCTTCAGGGTATTCTTGGCATTGGAGGTATCTTTTGATGTCATGATACCAGGGATTGCCATCTGGTTCTTCTTCTATGGCCTGGCAATGGGCAGGTTCTTGCTGTTTCTTTACCTCAATGAGAGGCACTTCGTAATCATTGCTGACCTCGAATATAGCAGCTAGGGTGGCTAAAGCATCTGCCATTTGGTTGTCCTCCCGTGGAACATGATGGAAGGTAACTTCATCGAACCTTTTAATCATCTCTTTGATATGAGCGTGATAGGGAACTAGTTTATTATCTCTAGTCTCCCATTCATCCTTTAGTTGATGGATAACTAAAGCAGAATCTCCATAAACCTCCAGAACCTTTATTCCCACATTTAGAGCCGCTTGTATTCCTAGAGAACATGCTTCATATTCCGCAATATTATTGGTGCAGTCAAAACACAGCCGAGCGCAAATAGGGATGAATTCCTTATCAGGTGAGATTAAGATAACCCCAATTCCATGTCCTAGTGCATTGGATGCTCCATCGAATCTCATGATCCATCTGGTTTCCAGGCCATCTTCTTCTTTGGAAAGAGCCAAGATATCCTCATCTGGGAAATCATGCCGCATTGGTTGATAAGCTTCAATGGGTTGGTATACCAAGTAATCTGCCAGCGCACTCCCTTTAATTGCCTTTTGGGTGACATATGTTATGTCATATTCTGTCAGTAACACTTGCCAACGGGCAATCCTTCCAGTCAAAGCGGGTTTTTCAAAGATATACTTGATGGGATCCATCTTAGACACCAGCCAAGTAGTATGATTAAGCATGTATTGCCGTAAGCGTCGGGCAGCCCAAGCCAATGCACAACACGTTCTTTCAAGAGAAGAATACCTCATCTCACATTCGGTAAATCTCTTGCTCAAGTAGTAGATGGCGCATTCCTTTCTTCCAGTCTCATCATGTTGACCCAATACACATCCCATGGATTCATTCAACACAGTCAGGTATAGGATTAATGGTCTCCCATGAACGGGTGGCACCAAGACTGGTGGCTCCAATAAGTACTGTTTTATTTTTTCAAATGCAATCTGGCAATCCTCATTCCACTGTCCAGGCTGATTCTTGCGAAGCAATTTGAAAATTGGCTCACAAGTTGCCGTCATTTGGGAAATGAATCGGGCGATGTAATTCAATCTTCCCAAGAATCCTCGGACTTCTTTTTCAGTACGAGGAGGAGGCATTTCCAGAATTGCCTTGACTTTGTCAGGATCAACTTCTATCCCCTTCTCATTTACAATGAACCCTAACAATTTGTCGGATCTTGCGCCAAAAGTACACTTAGCGGGATTCAATCTAAGCTTGAATTTCCTCAACCTTTCGAAAAGTTTTCTCAGGTCAGCAATATGCTCCTCCTCAGACCTGGACTTGGCAATTATGTCATCCACATAGACCTCTATTTCCTTGTGCATCATGTCATGGAAGAAAGTCACCATTGCCCTTTGATAGGTGGCTCCTGCATTCTTTAATCCGAAGGACATTACTTTATAACAAAAGGTGCCCCACAGAGTGATGAACGTGGTCTTTTCCATATCTTCTGGTGCCATCTTGATCTGGTTATATCCCGAAAATCCATCCATAAATAAGAAGATGGAATGCTGAGCTGTGTTATCAACCAATACGTCAATCTGAGGTAAAGGAAAATCATCCTTAGGACTCGCCCGATTCAAGTCTCGGTAGTCCACACACATCCTTACTCTCCCATCTTTCTTTGGAACGGGAACTATATTGGCTACCCATTGCGGATACTTAGCTACGGCTAAGAAACCAGCATCGAATTGTTTCTTGACTTCTTCTTTGATCTTAAGAAGCATTTCTGGTTTCATTCGTCGTAACTTTTGCTTGATCGGTGGACATTCCGGCTTTAAAGGCAACTTGTGTTCCACAATGTTATTATCCAGACCTGGCATATCTTGATACGACCATGCAAAAATGTCTCAAAATTCCCAGAGTAGTCTAATCAATTCACTCTGCCGTTGTTTGCTCAAGAGGGTGCCTATCTTGACTTCTTTATTTTCTCCTTCATCTCCCAGGTTAATGGTCTCAATCTTTTCCTGATGAGGTTGAATTTCTTTATCTTCTTGTTCCATTAACTTTGTCAACTCAAGTGAAGGTTCAAAGTCTTCCTCACTATCCTCATAGGCATAATCATTTGGATTATCAGAGTCATGAAATAGAACCGAGTTTTCATTGCTCTTAGAAGAATTGCTTTCAGATCTGCATTTAGTGTTATATCATAATGAATGAAAACAAAGAAAGGCAAGCAAATGGAAGGTTTAAAAGAGAGAGTTTGAACAAAGATGAGGTATGAAATCAGACTGCATTCATTTAATTTAATAAACAAGCAAGTTTTTGCCTTTATTACAAAACAGATCCTAAAGCCTTAGGCATAGCAAGAGGATCGACAAGTTTTGAAAACAACAATTACTTTGGCTAAGGATTGATAGTTATGGGGAACTCTATGATTTCCCAGTTGTCCAGTTCTTGACCGGGTAAGCAAACGTGCACTAATTCTACATCAGGGCTGTGTCCGTCTCCAACCATAGCCACCTGACCCGGATATATGATCCCGGCGCTTCTGAAGCTTTGATAGAGGTCACAGATAGGGATTCTAGCAGTATCGAACTTTTGACCGGTAAGGCGAGCGATCCTTCTCTCCCTTCTTTCTTCTCCCATCCTTTTTCTATCAGCTGCTGTAGGCTTGTATCCCAGACCATACCTATCCCTGTTTTCTGGGAGACATATAGGTTGGGTTCTCCCTTCCAATTCTCGTCCTAACCCCTTTCCCAGCTTGTATCCTTCTCTCAACATTGTCTTTGCAACCATCAGAGGCACGTTTGGGAAGGATTTCTTTGTAATGCTCGTTGCATTGGCCACCTCTAAAGCCTGAAATAAGGTTTCAAGGGCTTCCTCAGTCGCTTCAATGTATGGGGTGTTGGCAGGCTTACTAACCAACAAGTCTTCTTCTCCCGAGACAATCACCAACTTGTTGTCAATGATGAACTTCAACTTTTGATGTAGAGTAGAAAGAACTACCCCAGCCGAATGGATCCACGGCCGTCCCAGTAAACAACTGTATGCGGGCGTAATATCCATGACTTGAAAAAGGATTTGAAAGGTGCATGGCCCAACTTGTATAGGCAATTCAATTTCTCCCATGACTTCTCGGTGAGTTCCGTCAAAAGCCCGGACTACCATGGAACTGGGTCTCATATAGGTCCCATCAAAAGGCAACTTTGCCAACGTAGATTTTGGCATTACATTCAAGGACGATCCATTGTCAACCAGCACCTTCGCCATGATATAATCTTGACATTTTACGGAGATATGAAGGGCTTTGTTGTGCCCTCTTCCTTCCGCTGGTGTCTCATCATCCGTAAAAGTTAGATAGTTGTTGGCCACAATGTGTCCCACTATGCCCTCGAATTTATCTACCGGCAAATCATGTTTCACATGTGCCTCACTCAAAACTTTTATCAGCGTGTTCCGGTGTGGTTCAGAACTCATTAGTAAGGACAACAGAGAAAGTTTTGCCGGGGTGTGGTTTAGTTGGTCCAACACTTGGTAGTCACTATGACGAATGAATCTAAGAAACTCTTGGGCTTCCTCTTCGGTTACTACCTTCTTTGCTTCACCGGAGGATTCTCCCTTTCCATTTCCTGTGGCTTTGTCAAGTTTTGGTTCTGGGGAAGCATACACTCTTCCACTTCGGGTGACACCCCCGATTCCGGCAATATTCGTGACAGGGGATGATGGAGTAGGCTCAACGGCCTCAGAACCGGTAACGATCACATCAGTACCATACTTCCATGGTACAGCTTGCGAATCCTTGTAAGGGAATGGGGTTGGAGTGTTTACCGTGATGACAGTTTTAACAGGGGTTGAAGCCACAGGTGCATTTTTATTGTAAAATATGACTAGAGGTTTTGGAGCTCGAACTCGGCCTTGCTTTCGTATCATATTTATTCTGTCTTCATGATGCCGGTAAACTTCTATGACGTGACTGTCCATAAATCCCTGAAGGGTTTTCTGGAAGTCTCTTCGCTTTGCGGACAGGAGGTCATTGCACTCTTTATCCCATGATCCTTCTATCAATCCCATCTTAAGCATATGGGAATGAATTGTTTCCAACGGCATTTGGATGTCCTGAACTTTGGAAATACATTCCTCATCTTTTTCCACAGCATTAACGCCTGGTCTCCCATGGTTAGGCAAAGGATTGGTGGTCACATTCGGGTTTCCTTCCTTGAAGCTTATCCAATCAGCTCTGATTAAATCTCTTACCTTAAACTTCAATGCCAGGCAATTTTCGGTGGAATGTCCCGGTGCACCGGCATGGTAATCACATCACGCATTTGGGTCATACCCTCTGGGATAAGGTGGTTGAAGCGGTTTTAAAGGACAAGGTGCCACTAAGGTGTTTTCAATAAGATGGGGGAGAAGCTCTGTATAGGTCATAGGAATTGGATCAAATTGCACTTGAGTGCGGTCATCATTCTGTCTCCTCATGTTTGGATTTGGTGGGTTTATTTGTGGTGGTTGATATGGTGTTTGTGGTGGTGCGGGTGGTCACATGACAGGTGGTCGAAAATGTGGTGGGTTTGGATTTGGAATTGTAGCTACATATGGGTGTGGTGTGTTATGGTAAGTTGACGGAAAGGTGACGGGAGTAGGTGGTCTGAGCTGGTTCCTTCTTTGGTTGTGAGAGACCAGGTTAGTCTCTCCCTCTCTTCTTTTTCCTTCTCCAAAAGAAGGTTTTCTTGCTGTCCCAGCCCCAGATGGGCTACGAGTAATCTTCCCCATTCTCAAGCCATTCTCTATTCTTTCTCCGATAGTGACGATGTCGAAGAAGTGGGAGGAAATGCTTCTAATCATTTTGTCATAGAAAGGTGACTGGAGTGTATCAATAAATGTGGAAATCACCTCTTTTTCTGATAGAGGTGGATCGACTTGTGCTGCTATTTCTCGCCACCTTTGGGCATATTCTTTAAACGTCTCATTATCTTTCTTGGCCATGTTTTGCAACTGTACTCTATCTGGCGCCATATCCAGATTATACTTGTACTGTTGCATGAAAGCATCTGCCAGATCTTCCCAACAGCGTATATGAGATCGTTCAAGGTGGTTGTACCAGGTAAGAGGTGCTCCCGTCAAACTATCCTGGAAACAATGAATAAGCAAAGGGTCATTAGAAGCATGAGAGGCCATCTTCTGACAGTACATGGTTAGATGGTTCTTTGGACAGGTTAGCCCCCGATATTTGTCAAACTCTGGCATTTTGAATTTGGGGGGAATGACAACATCAGGAATCAGACAGAGTTGTGCAGCACTGCCCATTCCAAACCTGTTTGTTCTCTCCATTTCTCGGAATCGCCTTTCCAGGAATTCTAGTCTTCCCTCCTGGGTAGTAGCAGCAGTATTTGGACCCGCAGTAGCATGATGACTGGTATCCCTAACTGGTTGGTTGACATATGTCGGGTTTCCATTAGGCATTGAGATGTGGGGTCTGGCTGTTGTCTGGGTAGCTTGTGGTTGTGTAACTTGTGCAAGGATTGGATTTTCTTGAGGGTCTCGGACGGGCGGGACACTTGGCTGGGCCGTATGTAGGATTGCCTCTTGATAATCAGGTTCTTCTTGAAGCGGTGGGAAATAACCCGGTGGCAATCCGTAAGGTATGACGTTACCTTCTGCATCTACAAAGATGGGTTGCTGGGCTTCAGTAGTGTTTGGTTTCCTAACATGAATGGTTAGGGGAGGCGCAGCTGGGTTTGAACTTGGTCCCCCAGTGGGACCCTGAGTGGACGGTCGTTGTCTAGTGTCTTCAATTCCTGCTGAAGAATCCCCTTCTGTGACCCTTCTCTCAAGGAGTTTGGCCATTTCAGCCATTTGCTCTTTCAGTTGATTGACTTCAGCTCTCAAACTCTCATTTTCTTATTCTATTTCAGCCATGAGTCTGGTATTAAGCCGAGTCGCGTAAGGATGTTTACCCGTTATTTCTGGGAAATCAACAAGAAATTGTTAAAAAGAAAGTAAAAAAACAGCAAAAGAAAAACAAATGACACGTGAAGCAATCGCGGAATTCAGCCAGTATCTTTCGACTTTTTTCAGAACTTCATTCAAAAGTGATGAGTGGAAATTAACATGAGGTAATTGTGGGGACATGAAGAAACCCCCTTTTTTCGGAATACATTACTGCGGCCAGCCTATTTTTATGCAGAAAAAGTAAATCAGCCATTCCTAGCTCGGGCAATCATGGCCCTCATTTTACAAATCCTTTCTCTACAATAATCAAGGAAGGTTGTAATTTCTCTTGGAGTGTTAAGAGGATTAACCATCCCTTCAGCTTGCTTGAGTAGGAGCGGGAGGTCTTCTAAAACTCCATTAGCCAAATATGCCAAGTGGGCAAAGCGATTCATCCATGAATGAATATCTTCATTTTGCTGTGTTAGTTCATCTTTTAAAACTCGGATAGCTTCTCCACATTCTCGTTCAGCATCTATCACGCGCCGTCGCTCACCATTTATCTCATGCTGGTAAGCTTCTACCATTTCATCAAGCTGATGCTCTAATCGGCAAACTTGCAATTGCAGAAGTTCTTTCTGTACCAAGACATTTTGCTCGCGCTCTTTGGCTCTTGCCAACATGTCCCTTAGAAGCTGCTTATCAGTCAACATGGTATCTCTTTTCTTGTTCTTCGCTTTTAGTTGAGCATTAGCCGTTCGGAGGCATTGGCTTTTTTTCCTCAGGTAGTCCCTTTCAATTTTTCTTTTCTTTCCAATCTTCCTGATGGTTTGTTTGCTTTCTAAATTCTCCCTTTTCTGAAGGGCACATTCTTGCTGAGATATCAATAATTCTTTTTCCAATTCCTCATTTTTGGCGGTTAGCTCTTTTATTTTGGCTCTCATTGCCTCTTCTTCAAGGGTAGGAGAGGTAACATGTGCGCCTGTTGGGAGATAGGAGGGACTTTTGAAAGGTAGCTTGACAATGGAAACTCTGTTTAAGACCCATTGGTAGTACTCTTCCTTCACGGCGTGGCTTCGACTTCCTAATTCTTTCCCTTGTTTGTGGACTTTCTTCCATGCATTTGCTATATCCCGAATGACAGACGTGCAATCCCCCTCTGAGAAATAAACGATGAAAGAAGTAAGGGATTCTCCATCGGGTGACCCAAGTAAGGGATAGGCTAGCTGACGTTTGGCTATGACAGGGTTGTAATTGATACACCCCTGAGTACCCATGAGAGGAACATTCGGGTAGTTTCCACAATGGTGAATTATGGTATCAACCTTCAACCATTGCGGGTACCACCTTACTTTATCAGCTGTGAGTCCTACCAGGTGATTGGCCCATTGACGCCTATTCTTCGCTACTAACTGACATAACTTCAGATCTGAGATTGGGCATTCAATTTTGCTGACTTGATGGAAGACATGTGATGTAAGCCATACCTATAGAGCAGGTAAACAGCAAATGATTCTCTTTCCACCTCGTGTACAGCAGAAGTCCATGGTGCAGTATATATTTGCCAATATAGCAGTGACATGATTTTCAGATTTGAACCTATGGGCAAGGAAAACGCCAATAGCATCATAGTCCACATAATTGTCGATATTAGGAAACAAGATAACTCCATAAATGGTGAGAGCTAGAGTATCCATGAAGGCTTCCCAATCTCCTTTCTCAGCTAGTAAGTGCATGTGCTTCTCAAAATACTCCCGATCAAATCCCAGGATCTGATTTCTATTCAGTTGCGCACTCCTTAACATTTCTGGGTGAATCTTTAGGACATTAGCAACAGTAACAATATTTGCTTGACGTCCAAGATGACGGTAAGGTATTTGTCCTTCTAATGGCATCCCCAGAATTTGTTCAAACTCCTCAACTGACGGAGCTAATTGGAAGTCCCGGAAGGTAAAACAACGGAGAGGTGGGTCATAAAATTGAGTCAAAGCGGTAATTGCCTCGACTTGTACTTCCACTTCTAGCAGTTTTAGGATCCTCCCATATTTCCTTGAGAAAACCATCTTCTGATTCATGTCCAATTTCTTCCCTAATGCTTATAGACTGGTTGTATCAACTTTCCTAACCTTAACATGCAGTAATCTTTTCAACTCGGGTACATTTCCACCACAACTATCTGACCTCATGTTAATTTCCATATTTCACTCAAAGATACTGGCCAAGCCCTTAATAGCTTCCTGTAGGGACATAAAGAAAAGAAAAATCAATCACTGACATGCTTTGCAAATTGATACCCCCTAATAACTTTCTTGAAAACATTTTGGGATTTAGGGAAGTTACAATTTGTCGAAACTTGCAATAAATCAAGGATCACGCGAGCTATGAATTTTCTGATTATTTTTTTTTCTTTTTTTTTTAGAAAGTTCATAACTCCAGATCCTAAGACTTAAGCAAACATAAAAAGAAAGGTCCACTTGCCCATTAGAGGATCACAGGTTAAAAATAGGTTATTCTTTGAAAAAGTAATCCTCTAAACAGGCAAGCGGTCCATTAGTTTGGATTGGAAGAGAAAACGAGAATGAGAAAAGGTATAAGTAAAGTTTGCCTCTCTGTGCCTTAAGTCGGGTTTTTCTGAAGATGCCTTAATGGTTCTAAGGTTTATTTATCAGTGATGTCTCACATTGGGTGGTTTATTCTAAAATTTCTAAAGGTCACTAGAGTCAAGATCCTACTCATGATGTTGGCCACAAATAGTAGGAAGTCTACTAAGTGTGGGCACCACGAATAAGTCGAACTCTAGCTGAGATTCTCACAGTAACCAGACAGGAAGTACATCCCAAATGGCTCCGCTATCAATCTCCCCTAATCTTAAGCTTTATTTGGGCCCGGGTATAAGGTCCCACTCAAAAGTGTGTGCAAGTTGTGAGTGTAGTGTGTGAAAGAGGCATTCAATACCTGTACCTTACTCATCCTGCACATAGAACAAACACAGAGCAACAAAATAAAGTCGACTACCCTAGGGTTCAATGATCACACATATATTTACAGAACATAAAGGATAAGATACAAATAAAACAGAGACCAAATAAAATAAAGGAAAAAGTCAAATAATATGCTAATTAAAACATGTGCTATCAGATTGACTGGCTTGACTCTCTAAATCCCCAGCGGAGTCGCCATCTGTCGCGACCGGGATCGCGACGGCACGGCCGACCCTCAAAACGATGTTTTTGAAAATGATGAACAGGGAGTCGCCACCAATATTTTTTAGGATAAAATACCGGGAAAACCTTTAATTAAAGCATTGGTCAAAAAAATGAGATTCCAGATCCGGGAGTCTAATTACAGGTGAGGAAGGTATTAGCACCTCACAGCTGTCCGTTATAAAAATGGTTACCTCAATTTAATAGCGCGTATTATAGTTAACCCAAAAATTATTTTAACTTTTCCATGAAAAGAAAATATACGAGACGACAAAATATATAAAAATAAACAGAAATAAACACGGAATATTTACATGAGATTAACAGGACGTCTCGCCCAAATTAAACTCGCTCCACCCTTTTTTAAAAAAAATAAGATTAACAGGACGTCTCGTCCAAATTAAACTCGCTCCTCCTTTTTTAAAATAAAAAGAATAAAGAATAAAAGAAATAAAAATTGCAATAATAATGATAATAACAATAGTCACACCTTTTATGCTAATTTAAATAGAATGTGTGAAGCACTCATTTTATTAATATTTATCAATCAATAAAGATTAATTGATAATTGAGAAGGAAGACAAAATCACCGAATAATAATTAATTTAGCAAAAAAATAAAAATAAATACAAGCAATAAAAAAAGGATAAGAGTAGGACCGGTGTAGTGAAAGTGGAGTTGGATGGTGTTATGGGCTTGAGGTCCTGGACAGAGAGGAAAAGAGGGATTTTTTTAAGAAATGATGTGGTTTTTTAGTGGAGGGGGATGGTGTTTGGAGAAGGAAACAAGGGCAGTGAGATGTTGAATGAGGAGAGAAGGGGACGGTGTGGGGGAGAGTAGAGGGCTGTATGGTTTTGGGTGAAGAGAGAGAGAGCCGTGTGGTATATATGTGGGTTGGAAGGAAAGGGGAAGCAGTATGGTGAGGGCTGCGTAGAGAAAGATGGGCTATTGGTGTACGGTGTTGTGGAGAGAGGGAGCTGGAGAGTGAGAGGAGGAAGGGGACAGAATGAGGTGAGGTGAGGGAGAGTACGGTTTGGGGCGGTGTGGAGCAGGATAGTGCGTAGGGAGAGAAGGACGGTGTGGGCCGATGTGGAAAGTGGAGTGAGGTGAAGGCTGTGAGGAAGGTGAGGACGGTGTCTTGGGGTGGTGTTGAGAGGACGGTGTTTTAGGGGGGCGGTGTTGAGGACGGTGTAGAGGGGCGGTGTTGAGAGGACGGTGTTTTAGGACGGTGTGTAGGGGGCGGTGTTGAGGACGGTTTGGGCAGTGTGTGGGGCGAGTGGAAGACGGACTGGGAAGGAGGTTTGGGCGGTGTGTGGGACGAGTGGAGGACGGACTGGGAAGGAGGTTTGGGCGGTGTATAGGGCGAGTGGAGGACGGACTGGGAAGGAGGTCTTAAGGACGGTGTGGGGGTGAGTGGAGGACGGACTGGGAAGGAGGTCTTAAGGACGGTGTGGGGGTGAGTGGAGGACGGACTAGGAAGGAGGTCTTAAGGACGGTGTGTGGGACGAGTGGAGGAGTTTGTGAGGTCGATTGTGAGGCAGGGAGGGGCGGTGTTGAGTGAGCTGTGAGGACGGTTGTGAGGATGAGGGAGAAAGCTTTTTTCTTTCTCTTTCAATGAATCTTCCAGGATCCCTTTCTTCTTCCTTCGCTTGTTGTATTTATAGAGCATTTGGGGAGCATGATGATTGCTTGAAGAGACCCGTGACCAGCCTGGCTGCCAATTGGTGAGGATTTTTTAATATTTCCATATTGTCTTGTTGCCAGCCGCCCCACGAGATTGTCAAATAACTTGCATGGTGGTGTTGGCAACAGCCTGGATCTTTGACAATTAAGGAAAATGAAGGCTGGTAGCAATTCTTTATCATTTCCCACCTTGTCTTATTGCCAACTACCCTCCGTAATTCAAGGATCCACTTGGATAGTGGACATCCAACTCAGCAAGATGACAATCCGAGAGAAAGTGATGAAAATCCGAGTGAGGAAGGCATAATTTCGAGTGAAATAACTCGAGTCATCTTCTCAATCGGTATTTATCCATATTGGGAGTGAGTTCCGAGTGGAATGAAGCATTTCCAATGGTAAACCGAGCGAAAACACACCTTTCCAAGTGAGAATTACTCGGTATGAGGTTACTGTGAGACACTCAGTCGGAGCCGAGTGGAAAATGACTCGGAACCGACTGAAATGGTTGCAATGGGCTCGGTAATTGGCTTGAGGAGGGCTAACTAGCTGAAATGCCAGTCGGTTCCGAGTGAGCATTGGTTCGGACTTGAATGAGAGTGGTCATTTGGGAGTCAGATATGATTGGAGATTGACCCAGAACCGACTGGAAAATGTCACTCAAAAACCGATCGAATATTGCCTCAGAACTGATTAAAAATGACTCAGAATGATGACTCGGAATTCGGTAATAATTGACTCGGAATCCGGGTGAGAATGGTGAGCCAGCTTTGGGTGAAAATTGGTGGCTCGGGTTTGGTGAAAACGAGCTTAGTGATATTTAAATATGGCTCGGAAATAAGTGGAATGGAGGGTGATGGCTCGGAGCCGACTGAAAATGGAAGGGGATGACTCGGTGCAGACTTGGAAATATCTCACTTGGTTATGAATGGAAAGCCTTTACTTGGTACCGATTGAAGAACATCACTCGGAATACTCCTTCTTCCCTCGGTTCCGAGTGGATTTTTACTTGGAATTTCTTTCAGTCATCCCTCATTTCATCCACTTGAAAATCTGACCTTTTTACTTATTTTCCAATCGGTAATTGGCTTTCATTCGTCACTCAGGAATGGCTTTCACTCGGCAATCAGGTATTTGATGCATTTTCTTAGAAGTTTTTCACAAGTCCGAATCTTGGTTTGCTCGGAAACACATACTTGTTCTCCAAGTCACTCGGAGTCGGCCTCATGCTTCAATCAGAATCAAAAACTTAGTCTTCATCAATCGGCATCGTCTTTCTTTACACTCGAAAATTAGAAGTTCAGCCATTTGCACTCGGAAATTGCCTTCTTATTACTCAGAATTTGGAAGCTTGGCATTTTCACTCGGAATCTGCCTGTTTTTTCGATCAGAACATGGAAATTGGACGTTTGTTACTCGGAAACTGTCTCTTTTCCACTCAGAGGTTGGAATTTCACTGTTTTTCACTCGGATTCTGGTCTTCTTTCCACTCAGAGGTTGGAATTTGGCTTCTGCACTCGGGTCCAGCCCTCTTTGTGTTCTTCCTTGACACTTGAGGTCCGCTTGGAGGCTCCTTCACTCGGAAATGATCATTCCGAGTCCTTTCCACTCGGAAATGATCATTTTCGAGTCAGAGTTTTTTTTTTTTAATCTTCTTTTTTTTTTATTAATTAATTTTTTATTTTTTTTTGCCTTGTGTATTCCCCATTCTTGGTGAAAATTGACTGGAACGAAATAGGTGTTCACATCCACTAATATATAACTGAACTCTAAAAAAGAAAAAAAGGTAAAACTCAAATAGATTATTATATTAACAGCTTTATATAAAAAAATAGATATGGAACAGATATGGAACATGGCCATCGTGGGAAGTAATCAAACAGATTACAGTAAAATAAAGAAACTGGTAAAACGCCGAATAACACAATCAATGACTATTCCATGATTTATTTCACTGAAATTCAGGCCGCAAAAGCTAGATCAAACATCCTCAACAATCACGAATGAACAAAACTGGAAAATCCAGATCTAGACAAAATCTCACGAGATCGACACCGAATATATAAAAAACAAAATAAAATAAAATAAAATTATTTAGCATTCATGATACGTGTTAACTAGGCTCTGATACCAATTGAAGAAAAATTGTTATTATAAACATACAATTCATAACACAATTTCAACACACATCATGTCAACAAAGTTTTGATTAAAGGCGTACCTGAAGACAAGCGATCCATGAATCCCAATAGTGAGCGTGTACTACTCTTAATCTGAGTGCCTTATGTTCAGTGTGTTACTAACTTTGTGTAATAATCACCTAATGGGATAGTGATTATATAGGCAACCACAGATGAGAGCAGGAACCTCTCACTGGGCACATAGAATGGGCCAACCCATCACGGTCCATCCAAACAAAAGCCCAATAGCTAAATCTATCTATATACATAATATTTATATATTATATAATTAATCAACAAAATATAGATATAATGATTTAATGATGCTAATCTATCAAATTAATATAATAATATATTAATAAGAAAATCTAACATATCTAACATTCCAAGCTTAGAAATGAGAAATGAAAAAGGTCCCGCAGATATAGGTTTTGTGAGAATGTCAGCTAATTGTTCTTTTGATGGAATGAGAAGAAGATGCACATGGCCAACAAGCACTTGGTCCCTGGCAGTATGGCAATCTAATTCAATGTGTTTAGTTTACTCATGAAAAATTGGATTGGAAACAATGTGTCTTGAAGCATAATTATCACAAAATAAAGTAATTGGAGAAGAGTGTGAAAGACCAAAATCCTGGAGCAAAGATAGAAGCCATTGTGCTTCATATGTAGCTAGAGTAAGCGCTCTATATTCAGCCTCAGAACTAGATCTGGAAATGGTGTGTTGTTTCTTGGTTTTCCAGAAAATAAGAGAACTGCCCAATATGAAACAAAAACCAGTTACAGACCTGTGACTATCTAGGCAAGATGCCTAATCTGAATTAGAATATCCGGTTAACTTAAAATCAGAGGAGGGGGAAGGAAAAGGTCCTTGGCTGGAGATTGTTTGATGTATTTGAGCACCTTGAGGGCAACTTGATAATGATCTGCAGTGGGATGGGAAATGTATTGACTGAGTTTACTAACTGAGAATGAGAGATCAGGTTGAGTATTTGTATGATATACCAATTTGTTAATGAGTTTCCTGTATGAAGTGGGATCAGAAAGAGGGTTCCCTAAATATAGACTAAGTTTGAAGGTGGGTTCCATGGGAACAATGTTGGGTTTAGCTGTAAGCAAGCCTATTTCTTAAAGTAATTCCAAGGCATACTTTCTTTGGTAGAGAAGGATGAAGCAGAAGATCTTGCAAGTTCAAAGCCTAGAAAAAAAATCAATAGACTAAGATCTTTGATTTCAAAATGATTATAAAGAAGAAGTTTCATATATTTGATTTCAATCAAGTCCGAACCTATAAAAACTAAATCATCTACATATATTAATATTGTAGTGAAACCATTAGGAGATTGCTTGGTGAACAAAGAATAATCAGCCTTGGACTGAGTGTATCCAGAGGCTGTCAACACTACAGTAAGCCTAACATTCCACTGTCTACTGGCTTGTCTTATACCATAAATTAATTTGTGAAGCTTTCAAACCAAAGAAGGATTAGGCAAAGATAGGCCTGGTGGAGTTGACATATATACTTCATCATTTAAAGTGCCATGGAGAAAAGCAGTGTTGATGTCAAGCTGCTGCAAATGCCAATTCTGAACAGATGTAAGGGACAAGAGAACCCTAATGGTGGTTATTTTAACAACAGGACTAAAGGTCTCCAAGAAGTTAATTCCCTCAGTTTGGGTGAGTCCTTTGGCAACAAGTCTGGCCTTGTGCCTTTCAATAATTCCATCTGCTCTAAGCTTGGTCTTAAAGACCTATTTACATTGTATAAGCTTGTGTTCTGGAGGAAGATGAGTGAGTTTCCAGGTTTGGTTAGACGCCAAAGCTTGTAACTCAACCTTGATTGCTTGACGCTAAAAGGCCTCCTTAATAGCCTCAGAGTAGGATTTAGGTTCACAAATGGAGGATAATGCAAGAGAATAAAATTGATGAGAAGTATGCAATGAATTGTAAGAAATAGAAGAGGAAATTGGATACCTGACAAGTGGATTGATTAGTGAAGTGCCTAAAACAGCTAGTGAGTGATGATATTCCTGTAGGTACGAAGGTGGTCTTCTCTCTCTATTGGACTTTCTGAGAACAGGTATAGGTTTAGAGTGCTGATCAGGTGAAAGATGATTAAAAGAAAGGTTGCTGGTTGGGGAGGGTGTAACAAGGTTGGTAAGGGAATGATTGGGAAAAGGATTAGGGTAGGGGGTTCATCAGTATCATAATAGATAAAAGGATCAGAATCAGATTTAGGAGGTGTAGGACTAGAAACAGGATTAATGGTTACAGATGGTAGCATGGGAAACACAATTTCATGGAATTAAACATGTCTGGAAATAAATAACTCTCTATTTTTCATATCATAAAAAAGGTAACCTTTGGTACCAGGATTAAATCCAAGAAAAATATAATTTCTGGACCTTGGAGCTTTGTTCTATGAGAAACAATGGTAGATGCAAAAGCTAAACATTTAAATACCTTTAAGTTTGAAATGTCTGTGATGGTACAAAGTTATACTTAGAAGGGGAGGTTGAACAAGTCTTAAACTCTTTTTTTGAAACTTATATAGACCGCTCAAACAGAATAATCAATTTAACAGACCAGTGTAAGGAGCAGAAAATCACACAAGGGAATTTATCCTGGTTCACTTCGAACTCAGAAGCTACGTCTAGTCCCTTCAGGCTGAAAGATTTTTCACTATTGTAAAATGCCTTTACAATCTGCACCAGCCCAGTGCAACATTATTCTTGACTCCAGCCACTTCTGGCTTAAACCCAAGTATTCTTGACGCTAGCCACTCCTGGCTACAAACCCAAGTATTCTTTCAAAAGCCTTTTCAGGTCATATGGTTTCCCAACACTTACAGATTCTAGCAACACAGCAGAATATACAAAGTGTAGTAGTAAAGTGTGTGAAGTTACAATCAAATAACTTAGTGTACAAAGATATGAAATTATTATAGGGTACACTAAGCTACAGACTACCATAAGTAAAGGTTTGCACTAAGAGAAACTACAAAGAAGACTTAAGTAGTGAATACAAGAACTGATAATGACACAGTCTATAAATAATTTCAATTGTACTCAAAATAGTTTAGGTTTATTGTTGGGTCACTTTTTGACGTTGTACATCATTTTGGGCCTTGTAGTTGGCCACATTTCCTAGTTTAGTTGATTTTGGGCCTAAGGAAGAGTGGGAAGCCCAAGTTGCCTAGCTTGGCCACCACTCCACCTTGCTTATATAAGGATTACCTCTCCATGTATTTCCACACCATTAGTTTTGAATGAAATTTACACTTTGTGAGATTTGAGTGCAAACTCTCTCCTTTAGGTTAGAGAAAGTCTAACCCCTTTCAAGCTCTTATCACTAGGTGACCATCCCTAGAGTGGTTAGTAGAGACTTATCCAAGTCATTGGTGGCGTCTCCGTCATCATCTTCCATCCCTTCCATCAACCTCAATCCATCTTCTATATTTCTATGCTTCCGATCATTTTTGTTAGGCTTAGGGTAACCTTTTCCCTACCAACTTGAAGAAAGATAGCTAGGTTTTCCTCCATCCTATATCAAGTGGTATCAAAAGTCTAAGGTGCCATCTTTCTTCTTTTGAGTTTTCTTTTTATTTTGTGCATATTGATTGAGTTCTTTTAATTTTTTAGAATTGATTTTTCATATTCTCTAGTTTCTTAGTCTCGCACCATTGATAAAAAAAAATCAGCTTTAGCCTTATTAAATACATGAATCTAGAGCCAAAATTAGGGTGTTTGGTGCATATTGGAGCTTCATCTTTGTTCTAGATATTTTCAAAAATTTTGCTTGTAGAAGTGCTAATTCTATACCATTTTAAATCATCTTTTAATTGGTATTGAAGCTCCAAATTCCTTTGTTGCATTGCCTCAATTTAAGGTGATCATTTGTGCTCATTTTTAGGCTTGTAGTTTCATTCTTTAGAATTTTTCTCTAGGATTTAATTTTTGTTTTGGTCCAGCACTATAGGAATATACTATACCATATTAAAATTGCATTACATATTGCATTTTGGGTCCATATTTTCATTCCTGAGCAAATGTTAAACTGTGCAAATAAAAAGCTTTGGGGTCAGAATGAGTTTCACGTTAATCTTGGATTCTGGTGAATTGCTTCAAAATCTTGCAATAGAGTCATCTAGATATTCCACTTCGAATGGGTATGTGCATATTTCTTTTGCCTTTTCTATGTGCTGTGCCAAATTCTTGTTCACAAATTGCTATTGATTCTTCCAATTCGAAAGCTGTATGTGTTAAGCATTCGAAATCTTGATTGGACAATTGTCAATTTTCCTTCATTAAATTCATGCAAAAGATGTAAATGATTTTCTCGTGTCTTGTTCATTTGATCTGAGCAATTTCTGGTCAATCACTTTGGTCTACATTGGCATTAGAAAGTTCTGGTCCATTCAAGTTGGTCGTGTCATAATATTACAATTGAATTTCTTGGTCAATTTCAATAAAATTCTCTATACGTGTGAATTCAAATCATTTCCTTGGTCAATTCATAAATTCTTGTGGTCAATAGCTTTTGCTAAATTTTCCTTCGATCTTTACGTAATTCACGTATGTGTGCAGTATCTTTTGGTGATTGAAAATTGAATTCATTCTAATTGGCCCAATTTTTACGTCACGTACGGTGCTGTGCAATTCTTTCTTTTTAGTCAATTGGAATTGCAATCTTTCTTTGGTCAATTCAGTCAATTAAACAAGAATTTTTAATTGGTCAAGTGAATGAATTGGCCTGTGCATACGAAAGTTTGGTTGGCAAATTTTGTTACTCATTACGTTACTGTTCACCAATTTTTGGGCCAGTCAATTCGATATCTTCTTGGTCAAATGTCCAATTTTCCTTCTTTCGATCCATACAATAGAGCAATTGATTTGTTTCAGTCTTGGCATAATTGAAATTTTTGGTCATTCATTCTTAACAATTGCAATTGTGTGCCAAAATAAGGTCAGTTTGAAATCACTGTACGTGCCTAATACTTGCCAATTTCATGTTCTAAGCAATCTTTCTTTCGTGCTTGTCCAAAATCTGTACATGCCTAATTGTTGTAGTACAATTGAATTCATTCGGTCTTGGCAATTGACATATTTGTGGGTGTACACTAAAGTGGTCATTCACTGTTACAAATTTTTTGGGTGATTCAATTGTTGATTTTTTTTTCAATGCTGTATGTGCGTAGCAAATTCTGGCACACTGAATTGTGGTAAATTGGCCATGTTGTTCCTGATTGAACCATACCTCTGATTGGCAAATGCAAAAGTGATTTTTTGGGCCCAATTAAAAAAAGAGCCTAGTTAAAAAAAGCCCAGTTCAAAAAAAAATCAGATTTTCTTTTTTATTTTTCTAGAAATTCTAGGTATTAAAATTTTGTGCTTGCATTTTATTGTTGCATTTTAATTTTGTTGATTGTCTAGTTTTGTTTTTTGCGTAATATCTTATCTTTTCCATAATAAATACAGTACCACCTTTATTCATTTGAACTTTTATTTGATTTTTTAGGTTAATTCTTGTCAAATTTTAAAATTCTTTTGAGTAACCAATTCTTTCAAATTAAATTTTTTTTTTGCTTGTCTTCTTCTCTTCTAGTTTTATCTTTGAGTTTCCATTTCCTTTGAAATTCTCTTGGATTTTTCTCTTCCTCCATCTCAAAGAGTAGCATTCTATGGGAAATAGTAAATAAGAGTAAAAATTGAAGGAGGTGAAAACAATTGAAGGCCTAAAGAAGAAGCTAAGTGAAACACAATTGTGAGAGGAGTGGTTAGATTTTGGATTTAATTTTTGCTAACAATTCTTTAAGTTTGTTCATTGTGTAGCAAAATTGGTGGAGAAAAAAACTTGAAGACATTGAAGACCATTGTAAAGGAAGCAAAAGCCTTGTACTAATTAGAAGCTTAGGAAATTTTCAATTCTTAGAAAATTGTAGTAAGGATTTGGTCTTGTATTTTGGACATTAATTGGACTTTGGACATTGGACTCTATTACTTTCATTTCCTTTTGGTAATTTTTGAAATTAGGGAGAAGCATTTGCATTTGTTTGTTAATTAGTTAGTTGTTAGTTGGTTAAGTAGTTAATTAGTTAGAATTAGAAGTAGTTAGTTAGTTGTTGGTCTTAACTAATTTGGTTAGTTAGTTAGTATTTGGAATTAATTCTAGTTAACCTAACTAAATCCCAACTGAATTCTAGTTGGCATAACCAATTAGGTAACTGAGTTTAGTTAGGAGGTTAACTGGTTAGACTTAGTTACAACCATAATACCTAAATAACTAAATTTAGTTAAGGTTAGTTGGTGTTAGTTAGAGTTAGTTGGTTAGTTGAAACTAATTGGTTACTCTTAACTTCCCATAACCGAATTAGTTGTAGGATTGTTAGGGTTAGTTACTTGAGTAGTTAAAACCTAGGATTCTCATAAGGAACAAAGGTAAAGACAACTTAGGACTTTCATAACTAATCATAGTTAGACAACCTAGGATTCTACCTAGTACAAATATCTTAGGTGTTGTGTTCCTTAGGTAGAAAACCTAGAATTTGATTTTTAGGATTGTTGTTTGATTTCTTGTTTTAGTCTTGCATACATTCTCGACTAGTATCTCTTGATTGTTTTCTTGTCTACTTTTGTGAATAGAGATAACATGTCCTCGCTTAGGTTAATCATGGAAAATTTAGATAAAATCAACTCTAGGTTAGATAATCTAGAAAATAAGGATGAACCTAGATTAAGAAAACATCACAAAAGGGAAAATAGGAAAGATAGAACACCTAATAAATTTGAAGTTTTAATTGAACAACTAGGTGTCCTTTATTCTAAATTAGATTCTTATGAGTCTAAGTATGATTCTTCCATAGAAAAAAATAAAAAGATAAAAAAGTTCTTGAGGAAATCCATAGGAAATTAAAAGCACTTTGGGATCATATTTTAGAATGTGATACCATTGGAAATTTAGGAGTTAGTTTGTGTAACAATGAAAAAGAAATAGAAAAATTAAGATACAAACATAGTAGAGCTATGGATGAAAAAGTGAAACTTTATTGGAAAGAATATGATAGGTATAAGAAAATGAAAAAAGTCATCAAAGGTGAAAATCAAAATAGAGAACATAAGGTAGAGAGTAATAGCTTATCTTTAAGCAACCTTAGTGTTTCAATAAAGATTCACCTTGATCATAGTTTACCTAATCCTATGCCCAATAACAGTTTGTCCATTCCAATCATTAGTGATAGTTTTCCTAGCGTTAATGATATTTTGCCTTTACCCATCATCAGTTCTAAACCTCAAGATGACCTTAAAATAGAAGAATCACACCCATTTTTTCTTGTCCCTAGTAAAGAGAATTAGTCAATCATTGTTCATAATTGTCTTAGAATTAGTTCTAGCATGTATACGATCATTATAGAATCTTATAGGATTAACATATGTCTTTACTCTTTTGAATTGTCTTTTCCAAGAGTCATTTCATATGTTATCATGTTGCATAGTAGAAATTTTATAGGATTAACATTTTGTCCATTAATTAACATGTCAATTTCATTGCATTTTTCACATCTTATCCATGATCATGTTGATATAATTTATTTTCATAAAGGGTTATATAGAGAATTTTTGGCAACATTGCATGACATGCATACTTTAGTACCAACTTTAGATGCCATTACTCATTATGATCCCTTTAGGAAAATCCATCTTTTTGAGGATAAGTCAATATTTTGCCATCTCTCACATGATCATATAACTACTCATATGTTCATTTTAGTGAATTTCGATAGTAGCATGATTAACTGTCATAGAGGTATCCATAGTTTCAGATGTGCATTCTTATGGAAACTTTTGATTGTGTTCTTTTCTGATATTTTTTATATAATCTTTTCAAAAATAAAAAGGTTAGTGTTTGATTCTGGTGGTTATCCATTCTGAATAGGTTATCCGTTCTATAGCAGTTGACCTTAGGTTATCCGTTCTGAATAGGTTTAGCTTTTCTGACACCTTAAGGCATGTGAGGCAGTTTTCTTGATAAGCATGAGAAAGTCTTCAACTTTTCTGTTGATTTCATTTTGATGATAGCTTCATAGATAACATGAAAAAGTTCATGTAGCTTCATATTTGGAAAGGAAATATCCTTTTTCCAATACTCAAAGAGTTAGACATCCTTTCATAGTCTGTAGAGAGATCTTTTCATGGTCTATAGATTCAAATTGGCTTGATTCAGAGAAGTTTCAAGTAAGTACAGAATTTTAGAAGTGAATTGATTTCTACGGACTCCTCTTATCTTTTATAAATGGAGTTCTTTGGACTCTTGGCACACTTCAATAGAATTGCTAGACAAACAAATAGTACAGACTTCATTTTAGCTGAGAGTCTTGATGTGCATTATTAACAAATCATATAGGGTTCGAACTACTCAATCATGAGTTTAGACTTTACTCTAACAATCTTCCCCTATTTGTTGATAACAAACATTAAGTCTCGAAGATAGAATGAATTCTGTATGAGGTGAAGAATTGAAACATTGACTCATGAGTTTATTCATTCAAAGCATGAGTTTCAAATTCTTTCAAGTTTTTATAAAAAATAGTCAAGTTAATCGCATGTCACAGACTTCAAGAGTATAGAGCAATAAATCTATAAGTCATGAAGATAAAAACTGAATAATTTTATTCATGAACACAAGATATGTTACAGACTCAAGAAAATATTTAACGGACAATACACATATTCTAACTTAGACTACTTTCTAATTATTCTCCCACTTTTGTAATCAACAAATTAGGGCCATCATAGAGACTCGGGTGTCTTGGGAGCGGAGGTTTGAATACAAATTTTTGGTTAAGGGGAGGGTCAAGAGAGATCATGACTTATTTGAACTGTTAGAGCTACAACTTACTTCACCTATCATCCACAAAATATCATTCTACATTCGTGTAGCATTATCCTCATTGTTGTTATCAGACTATAAGAGTCTTGAGATTTCTTTGTTAGAGAGTCTTCATGGTCTAGGTTCATCCCATGTAGGCACGTATGGTTGAACCAAATCAGAAATAGGTTCTTTCCCTTTCTTGGATGATTGAATCTTAACCTGTGGGTAAAGCTTGTCCGGAGCAATGAGGATCTTTGTAGAGGGTAAGATGAAAGAAGACTTTCCTTTCCACTTGTGATCCCGGTCAACGATCTGTTTTATTGAATATCCACTATCATTGTTCTTTGTTCTTTCTTGAACTTATAATACATTGCAGCATCAGATGCTAATTAAAGACTATCATCATGAAGAAGTTACTAAGTCGGCAGAGGTGGGGCAACTTTGAGTGATGGTGAGGCGGATGACAATTTGATTCTATTTGTCTGAAGTCTAGTTTCTGGATGATGAAGGGGCACATAAGTGAATGAAGGGTGGAGGTCTGCAATATTTGATTTTGAGTAGGGGCAATAAATATGGTTTCCTAATAAGGTAGAGGTTGATCAGGAAGCATCTAAGATGGATTTTGGGAAGGTGAAGGTGAAGGTATAGTTTCTAGTTCAGGTGTGGTTAACTTGGAGTCTTAAGAGTTGAATACCAAAGGATTAGCAGCTGAGGATTCTTCTGAAACAATATTTCTTGTAGAGATATTCTTCAACATTCCCCTCATGATTCTTCTAAAGGATCTGACAAGGACAGACGGTTTAGCAATCTTCAAAGAAGGTGGTGAATGACCAGACTTTGACATGGAGGACGGGTCAGACTTTCCTATTCTTGGAGAAATTATAACGAAAGTCTTTACTTTCTTCTTAGGGGGTCCAGACTCTGGTTGATCAAAGTTTGATGAAGAATCATCACTTGAAGATTCTTTCTCGTCTTTCAAGAACTCTTCTGGTTGAGCTTGTTGAGGGGCTCCAGGAAGAGTAATTACTTCTGAAAATGTAAGGGCTTTGGTGACTAGACCACCGCATATTTTTAAGTCTCTTGAACTGTGAACATCAATCCCATGATGTTCAAAAATCTTGCTCAAAACACTTAGGTATGGAATTTTCTTTTGCCTTCTGGTTATAGAGTAGATCAGATAACACAAGATCACACTAGGGAGATTTACCTTTGTTTTCCTCATCATAAGAACCATGCTGAATTTTTCCAACTTAGTCACTATGTCCCTTACACTTTTTCTCAGAGAGAAAGTTTGTCTCATTAGTGCATGAAGAAATTTCACTTTGGGAGGTAAGTCCTTTACTAGGAGAGTAGGAAGATATTTTGAACCATGGAGACAGAGATTTGCTTCAGCTTCTAGGATTGTGGTCCTAATGTAGTCTTCAGAAAAAAGGTAATTGTTCATTCGGGCAACCACAAGAATTTGTAATGCCATTGATGAAGATTTTGATTCTTCTATTTCTAAGTAGCCCAGAAATTGTTGAGTCTTCTTTGTTGATGGTGGTAGTGGACCAGAATTCTATTATCAAGGAGGGTGAATAAACATTGATTATGGAGTACAATGGTAACCAACCTATGCCATTCAGTTCAGCAATGACATCTCTTCCTTCGTCTTTGAATTGGATTGGAGAAAAGAATACTGATTTAACAATATCTTTTGTGGTGAAGTTGATTCCAGCCATTACAGAGAAAATGGGTTTCGAAAGGTAAAAGGTTTAGGGCAAATGGAAAGTTCTCGAGGAAATGCAAAAAGAGAGAGAAAGAAAGATTTTACAAAGAGAATGAAGAGTTGCAAAGAGAGTTTTTGAAAAGGTGAAAAGACAAGTAAGAGCAGTTGTGTTTATAGACAACGTGGCAAAAATAGAGGGAAAAGTAGTTTTTAGAAACAGTTTCACTCCAAGCAATGAATGAGTGCCACGTATTATGAAAAGAGAATTAAATGCTAAAGAGGGAACAAACTGCGTCTCTCAATTGACAGAGAATAAAACAAAAATAATTCTAGTTACAGAGTAGGCAAACTGTAAACATACAGACGCCTTAATCATTCAATATTACGCATGTTCAGACTATACTTAATAAAAGCAAACCTGGCTTCAGCTAAGGGCTTTGTAAGGATATCTACCCATTAATGGTCTGTATCCATGTACTACGGATCCAAAATACCTTTCTGAACGTAGTCACGTATAAAGTGATACTTCACTTCAATATGCTTTGCCTTTGAGTGCTGGATTAGATTCTTTGATAGGTTGATAGCACTTGTGTTGTCATGGAATATTGGAATTTCTTTTTCCTTGATTGAATAGTCCTCTAGTTGGTACTTTATCCACAGAAGTTGTGAACAACAGCTAGTTGCAGACAAGTATTATGCTTAAGTTGTGGAGAGGCTAATTGAATTTTGTTTCTTACTACTCCAAGAAAGCAAGCTGCTTCCTAGAAAGTGACATCCTTCACTAGTGCTTTTTCTATTTGTTCTATCACTTGCAAAGTCTGCATCACAAAAACCACGAAGAGAGAAAGAGTCTGTTCTGTTATAGAATAACCCAAGGTTAGTGGTACCCACAAGATACCTTCGAATCCTCTTCACTGCAGACAGGTGTGAATCCTTGGGGTTTGCTTGATATCTTACGCGCACACTCACTAAACATTATATCTGGTCTGCTGGATGTTAAATACAACAGTGATCCAATCATTCCTCTATACAGAGTCTGATCAACTGATGTACCAGATTTATCTTTATTTATAGTACAATTTGGATGCATTGGAGTACTCATGGGTTTGGCATCATCCATTTTAAAATTTATGAGTAACTCTTTGGTGTACTTCTATTGATGAATAAAAATTCCATCATTAGTCTGTTTAATCTGTAGACCAAGAAAGAATTTCAGTTTACCCATCATGCTCATCTCAAATTCAGACTGCATAGTTTTGGTAAATTCTTTACACAAGCTTTCTTTAGTAGCACCAAAGACAATGTCATCTACATAGATTTGTACTATAATAAAGTGTTTATCTAAACTTTTTCTAAATAATGTTGTATTAACCTTCCCTCTAGTAAAGCCTTTTGACTTGAGAAAAGAACTGAGTCGATCATACCAAGCTCTTGAGAAAAGAACCTTGCCTCTAGTAAAACCTTCCCTCTACTAACTTTAAAGACATGATTTTCTAAAGATTTGTATTCAAACTCAGGAGGTTGTTTTGTAAAAACTTCTTCAATAAAATAATTTAGAAAAACAATCTTAACATCCATCTGATATAATTTGATTCCTTTAAAAGTAGCAAAGTCGAGTAAAATCCTTATAGCTTCAAGTCTAGCTAAAGGAGTGAAGGTTTTAGTAAAATCTATACCTTCTTGTTGGTTGTAACCTTATGCCATGAGTCTTTCCTTGTTTCTTAAAACTTTTCCATCTTCATCCAGTTTATTTTTGAACACCTATCTTGTTCCAATGATGCTCTTGCTCTTTGGTCTTGGAACCAGGGTCCAGACTTTACTTCTTTCAAAATGGTTGAGTTCCTCTTACATAGCAATAATCCAGTCTGGATCCTTCAAGGCTTCCTCAATGGTCTTTGGTTCAAAATCTGAAATGAGTGCCATTGATGATTGGTTCTAGAATCTTTATGTGGTTCGGACTCCTTCAAATTGATCTCCAATGATAAGGTCTGAAGGATGATATGCCTTGAACTTCTAATATTTTGGTTTCTCTGGTTCAGACACTGTCTGTTGATCTGGTTCTTGTTGTTGAGGAGCAATAAAGTCTGAAGGTTTAGGTCTTTCTTCAGACTGCATGATACCTGCATCATCACCATCTAGATGTACTAATTTCTTGTCAGTATTTATTAGATCATCAAATCTTACGTGCATTGATTCCTTAATGGTTTGAGTTCTTGTATTAAAAACTCTGTAAGATTTTGATGTATTTGAATAGCCCATGAAAGTACCTTTATCACACTTTGAGTCAAACTTTCCAAGTTGATCTCTTGTGTTTAGGATATAGCATGTGCATCCAAATAGGTGAAAATATGATATGTTGGGTTTTCTTCCCTTCCACAATTCATAGGGAGTCGGATTTAGTATTGATTTGATAAAGGCTTTATTCTAGATATAATAGGAAGTGCTTATAGCTTCAACCCAAAAATATTTTGGCAAATCATTTTCACAAAGCATGGTTCTAGCCATCTCTAATATACTTCAGTTTTTCCTTTCCACAACATTATTCTGTTGAGGTGTTCTTGGAGAAGAAAATATGTGAGAGATGCCAGTTTTGTTACAAAACTTTTTGAAAATTTCATTTTCAAATTCTCTACCATGGTCACTTCTTATTATACCAATACAGATTCCTTTTTTAGACTGGATTTTCTTATAGAAAATCTTAAATACTTGTGCAGACTCATCCTTGTGGACTAGGAAATATACCTATGTCATTTTGGTCAAATCATCAACAATAAAAAAACCATATCTTTTTCCATTAAGACTCTGGATTTGGGATGGTCTGAATAAGTCTAAATGCAACAGCTCAAGTGGTCTGGATGTTGAAAAAAAATCTTTATTTTTAAAAGAAGTTTTGTGTTGTTTCGTTTTTTGACATGCTTCACAGGGTTGGGTTCCATTGAATTCTAGGAAGTCCCTTAACTAACTCTTTTCTATTGATTTTAGAAATATGTTTCATGCTAACATGTCCAAGCTTCTTGTGCCAGATCCATTTTTCTTTAGACGGAGAAAAGAGACAGGTTAAATTTTGACTATCCAGCTCACCCAATCAACCTTGTAAAGGTTGTTGTGTCTGTTGGTTGAGAAAAGAGTGGTTCCATCACCATTGATGATTGTACACTTTTCTTTATCAAAAGAAACTTTATAACTACTGTCACAAAATTGGCTTATGCTCAATAAGTTATGTTTCAGACCTTCAACAAAGTAAATATTCTCAATTATAGGGGAAGGAATTTTACCAACTTTATCAATCCCAGTGATTTGTCCGGACTGGTTTCCTTTAAAAGTAACTTTTCCTCCTTTAAACTGTTCCAGGTTTAGGAACATAAACCTTTTGCCCATCATGTGATACGAGTATCCATTGTCCAGATACCAGAAGTATTGCTTTGCTTTTGTCCTTAAGCACATCTGAAATGGGAACAATCATTGTCTTTGGTACCCAGAACTTTTTGGGTCCTGTAGGGTTAGCTGTTTCAACATTTTTCCCTTTTCTTTTTAGGCAGTCTTGAATCACATAACCATGTCTTTTGCAATAGTTAAACTTAGCATGTTTATGTTTAACAACAAAGTGTGTTTCCAAATAGTCTTTAGTCACATGACCTTGCTTCTTGCAACTTTTACATTTAACATGCTTATATTTTGATTGAAAGGACGTAGAGGGGGTATTCTTTACTCTTCAATCAGTTTCTTCAACAAATTCTAGACCATGCCTCTTGGAACTTCCTTTTGATCTTCCCATAAGTTTATACAAATTTTCTGTTCCATTTACAAACTTGGCCAGGTCTGTAGTAAGGGAGCTTACTTTTTATTGAAGAGACTTGATTTCCTTATCTTGTGAGATACACCAAGAGTTTGAACTGTTGAGATCAATTTTTTAAAAATCATTTTCCTTTTTAAGTCTGTGTATCTCCTCAAGATGCATCCTTTCTTTATCATCAAGCTCCTTAAGAAGTTCTTGGTCTGAATCCTTTTTCTTCAGTTCAGATATTTTATCTTTATATGAAGAAATTATTTCACACTGCTTCTTTTTCAACAGTTTATGATTTTTCAAAAGGATTGAGAAATCTTTAAATAGAGCTTCATAGTTTTCTTGTAGTTTAGATTAGTTTACCTCTTTAGTTTCAGATTCATCTGAACATAATTCGAATTCTGAATCAATGTTGGCCATGAGACAGATCTAAACAGTCTCTACTTCTTCTTCAGACCCACTTATACTAGTTGAGTCTTCATCATCCCAAGTGATGAGTCCTTTTAGTTTCTTGAAAAATTTCTTCTTTTCTTTTCTGTCTTTCCTATCCTTATTCAGGAGAGGACACTCAACTTTCATGTGTCCTGGTTTCCTACAATTGAAACATTCTATAACAGATTTGTCAGTTTTAAACTTAAATGAACTTTTACCTTTAGGTTCTTTTCGATTGAACCTTCCTCCTTCACTTTTCTTCTTCTTCAGAAGTTTGTGGAATCTTTTAGTCACGAGGGCCAATTTTTCATCAGTGCCCTCTTCCTCTTCATCAGTTATAAGGTTTAAGCTAGTTGATTCTTTAACTTTTGGCTCCTTGCTTCTCCTAGTAGTCTCTTTAGTCTTCAGAGCAATGTTCTTAGAGGATGAGGGCTTGGACACTTCTTTTTGGCTAAGCTTCAGCTCATGAACTCTTAGAATACCAAAAAGTTCATCCAGAGTAAGAATGCTGAGATCCTTAGCTTCCTCTAGAGCAGTACATTTTGCATCAAACTTCTCTGGCAAACAGCCTAGAAGCTTTATATTTATGTCTTCAGTTAAAGGCGTGGATCCTAGTGCTTTAAGCTCATTGAGGAGAGTCTGAACCCTTCCAAACATCTGGTCTATGGACTCATGATCTTCCATTTTGAAGTTATCATACTTCTTGGTCACAAGAATCTTCTTTGACCTCTTAACATTGGAAGTTCATTCATAGTTGCGCTGAAGAGCATCCCAGATTTCATTGGTTGTTCTGTAGCTATACACCTTGTTGTACTCTGATTTACTCAAAGCACAGATTAAAAAAAATCTAGCTTTAGTATTTAATTTCATCTTTCTTGTGTCAGCAGTGGACCATTTATGTTCAGGAATTAGCTTTTCTTCCTTGTCTGTAGGTTTTGGATTATCATCTCTTGTGATTATTCCCCATAGTTCATTACTAAGTGAACTTGATGAACATTTCCATCCTATCTTTCCAGTAAGGATAATCTTCACCAAAGAAGGCAGGTGGTCTGTTTAAAGATGCCCCTTCTTGAATTAGCTGATCCTGAGAAGATGAGGCCATGGATCTTGTTCATTTTTACTCGTAAGAGAGATCGACCTAAAAGGACAAGCTCTGATACCAATTGATGGTACAAAGTTAGACTTAGAAGGGGGTTGAATAAGTCTTAAACTCTTTTTCTAAAACTTATACAGACTGATCAAACAGAATAATCAATTTAATAGACCAGCGTAAGGAGCAGAAAATCACACAGCAGAATTTTTCCTGATTCACTTCCAACTCAGAAGCTATGTCTAGTCCCTTCAGACCAAAGGATTTTCACTATTGTAAAATGCCCTTACAATATTCACCAGCCTAGTGCAACAGTATTCTTGACTCCAGCCACTTCTGGCTTAAACCCAAGTATTCTTAACACTAGCCACTTCTGGCTACAAACTTAAGTATTCTTTCAAAAGCCTCTTCAGGCCACAATGTTTTCCAAACTTTACAGATTCTAGCAACACACCAGAATATACAAAGTGTAGTAGTGAAGTTTTTGAAGTTACAATCAAATAACTCAGTGTACAAAGATATGAAATTATTAGAGTACACTGAGCTACAAACTACTATAAGTCAAGGTCTACACTAAGTAGAACTACAAAGAAGACTTAAGTAGTGAATACAATAACTTAGAAACTTACAAGAAAAGTCTTTTAGACTTTGGTTTCTAAATAGAACAAAAGAGAGTATTAAAGTATAAAATTAAGTAGTGTAACTGTCTTGAATTCGAAAGTTTCTTGTATTTATAGTCCTTCTAAAAAATATCTGTTGGTTTAACTTCGAAGGATATTGGTCTCTTGAGGGCTGTGTTGTTAGTGAGTGTAGACACATGCTTCAGAGAAATTTCCTTAACTAGGATGCTTCGAAAGTCTTCAACAGATGATCCCTTTTTGCTTATGGACTTTTGGAAAGCTTGTACACTCTATAGTAGTTGACCTTAGGCTATCTATTCTAAACAGGTTTAGCTTTTCTGACGCCTAGAGACATGTGAGGAAGTTTTCTTGAAAAGTGTGAGAAAGTCTTCAACTTTTTCGTTGATTTCCTTTTTGATGATAGCTTCAGAGATGACATGAAAAAGTTCATGCAACTTCATATTTGGAAAGGAAAGATCTTTTTTCCAATACTTGAAGAGTTAGACATGCTTTCATAGTCTGTCGAGAGATCTTCTCATGGTCTATAGATTTAAATTGGCTTGATTCAGATAAGCTTCAAGTGAGTATAGACTTCTTCATTTCAGAAGCGAATTGATTTCTACGGACTCCCTCTATCTTTTACAAATAGAGTTCTTCGGACTCTTAGCATACTTCAACAGAATTGTTAGATAAACAAATAGTACAAACTTCATTTTAGCTGAGAGTATTGATGTGCATTATTACCAAATTATATGGGGTTCAGACTACTTAATCATGAGTTCAGACTTTGTAACACCCTCGGTTAACTAGGACAATCCCTTCCACTAGATTATCCTTGTCAATTGAGAGGTTACGATTTTTAGAAAAATATGGAAGTTTTTTTCTGTACATAAAACTTTGTGGAATAGATACACCTTATATACAACATGATCATATATAATATATGGTCGTAACAATAACTATACAAACTAAAAGTGAAAGGCACGTAGGCTCCCATAGAGAAAATAAAATAATTTATCCTATTCGTCCTCGGTCCAAGAAGAGCCTGATTGATTCTCGATGCGAAGTCGATGTCCATCACCACGAGGTCTAAAAAAATGTAGCGTAAAGGTGAGTCTTCACCTCCATAACAATCGGAAAGGTATCTCATCGACACCTATCCCACACACAACACAAACAATCTTGAATCGAGTCTGTCCACTCTCTTTGGGGTCCCTAAGGTACATTCTAAGTTATCTCACCACTTTTTATCTTAGCTGACCATTCCTATTTTCCCAGTCACTTCTCAGGGTTACTAATATCTATACAATATATTTAAACAACAAGCAATCACAATCTCAATACAATGATGCAATGCATGAATTCATTTCGTTATTTCAAATCTTTTTTTAGTCATCATGATGTATGTGGGCCCATCTCCTCCTCAACAATCTCGTATACAATATCTATGTGCACAACCACACCACCCTTATCTGCCCTCCCAACTAGAGCGACCGGAGCTCTCCACGTTCTGGTTTTCATAAATGGGTAAGGACTCATAGTCCCAACATCAAAATGGCCAATCACACATATCTCACATCACCACAGAACGGGCACTCCACGGTCATAGAAAATACCGCCTCTTGTTAAAGTACACCAGAGTTTGCTACTAGCTGTCAGGCGACAGGCACGAATCTGATGCCACTTGGAATTTTTGCCTCTGGTTGTACTCCCTTGATTGCCCTCGGGTATCGAGGTACGACAGATTCTTCAGTGTACCCATCATTGTATGCTCTAGTGGATTATTCCAACATCCTTCCTCAACTCCAAATATGATGCATAATTCAACAATTCATTTTTTTTATTCAGTGGTCCTCGGTAGGGTCCTCTAAATGGCTCCCCTCTATTCCTAATGTCGAGTTCTTTTTCTTTACTTAGTATAACCAAATTTTCTCTTTTTCTTTATTGTAGTAAACTTACTCAGAACTTAGGAATGAAGTGAGCTTTTACACTTTCTCAATAATTTGGGGTACATTGGCGCTTCAACACCCACAATTCATCTCGGATTCGAGTCTCTCATACTTTCATATTTTAATCATTTCGGGACCCTTACCGATACCATTTTCCAAATCTTTTATTTATAAATTTCCTCATCTAGTTATCCATGTACCATACAACATTCATAATCATACCACATCAATAAGTGTTCAATAGCATCACAACATACAATGCATTATATCACATTCATCACGTAACTACCACACGTATTACATAATCATTCACAGTCATATATCCCACAAAATCAGTCAACCAACAAGTGTTATATTACATGTCATATTAAGACACCATTACACTCACGCATGATATAAATTTTATCCTCACCATTACCATGGCTTAGTAAGTAATGACACAATTAACATCACTAAAAGTTTACTTATATAGGCAACAAGACGTAAGCATTCACATTATATCCCTACCATTTATATAGTTTACATTATTGGTATTTCCTTAACTTAATTTGTTACTAAGGGAATACTATTAAGTTTAATGCTCTTTTATTTATTTATTTATTTTTCTCTACTTATTAAGCATTCCCTATTCACTTGCGTATGATTACTTCCTTAATACAACCTCCCGAGGTCCAATTATGAACTCTTTAGTTATCGTCAAACGACTCATTAGTTATTTTCTAATCTAAGTGGACTTTGTTATTAATCTTATTTTTCTTAATCACTAAATGGGGCATTAATCCTTTATATCCCAATAATGATTTTACGATATTTTATTTTCTTACGATTGTTAAATTAGATAACCTTTTTATTTTCTCATTTATCTGTCACTACTTCATCTAAATTGTTTTCGCAATTATATTCTTTTGACTAGCTAAATTTTATTTGCTCCATGATTGATCATCTACTACCTAGGGATCTAGGTGGTTTTGTTATTTAAATACCTCATTTCTTGGTCATCAATCCCTTTTTATCCTGTATTAATCTCTTATATCCTAAAAGTGATATCTTTCTTAATTATAAATTCACTAAAATCTATAATTCCTTCCTCTAATAACTAAATTAATTAGTTCATTTCTTTAACTACATTCCTTAATTATTAAATTCCATTTTGCTCATGGTTGCTCATTTTAAAGGCCTAGTAATGAGGACATTCTAAGGGAGGACCCACACACTATATTAGACAAAAGGACTTAAGGCTTACAAAGGGCCCCTCACTAGGGCCAAGTCTAAGAAAAGCAAGGAGACTATCCATAAAGCCCTATCTTCCTTCATCTCTTTGTTTAATGGGCCCAAGCCCAATGGAGATAGCTTGAGGATCTATTTGTATTCAGCTTGTAATATAGGTCATAATTAGATTCTTTAGTTACTTAGGCTTTATTTGGGCCTTACTAGGCCAATTGGTCACTTTAGGACCATGTACTCTCAAATTGGGCATGTATAGGCCATTTCCTTTCCTATTTCTTAGTTTTGGGCCTAGGATCCAATTAGCGAAGCCCATATCCATGCCTTGGCCGAATTCTCCATAGCCTATATAAAGGCTTCTCTCTTTGTAAAATGGTACACATTAATATCATTTTGAGTTCTAGTTACTTTGAGTGCACTTTTTAGTGAGAGATTCTCCTCCTTCTCTCTAGGATTTGTGAGGATCTTACAAGCTCTTATCCAAGGGGTCTCTCCCTCCTTGGTGGTGAGATAGGAGTTATCTCCCTCTCTTATGAGTGGCCTCCACTACCTATCCCATTTCCTTAGCCTTGCTCCTTCACCTTTCACCTTTTCCACTTCACCTCCTTCCCTTTTCTCCTCCTTATTTTTGTCTATTCTTCTTTAGTTTCTTGTTTCATGTTTCAGTTTCCCTCCTAAGAAGAAGATCATCATCTTTGGCTTGAAGGATTGTTAGTCCTCAAATTTACAATAAATCTTTTAATAAAAATTTCATAAAAATAATAAAAATTTGGTTAATTTGTTAGAAAATTAGGTTTTAATTCAATAAATGGATGTTGTTGGAAATAATCTGCCCTTGATCAATTTTCTCTAGTTTTGCAGTGAAAAAGTAAAGAATTCAAGAGAAAATTATACTGGAGGATCTGACGCGTAGCGTGGACTTTGAATTTTGATGCTGACGCTACGCGTCACAGCCACGCGTAGCGTCAGTGCTGCGTGGACTCCAACTCCAACTTGGCCAACCACTCCACTTAGACCCAATAATGGGTACTCCACTCAGCACCAAGGGCCACCCCACTAAGCACAAATGGCCAAAATACAGTGTAAACACGTCCAAGTGGCCAAGCATGATCAAATTTAATAATTTGAAGTGGCCATTATCAGCTGTTTAATAGAAGCTGAGTTAGGGGCCTGACGCGTAGCGTCAGCACCCTTGCTCAGACCTATAAATAGGGCCATCCAACACCATTCAATATAACACCCCTGATTTTCTGTACTCGAATCCCGATGTAATCGACATAATTAATAAAAATATGAATAAATTTTTTTCGCGTTTGAAATGTTTTCAAAATATCATCACGATCACATCAAGACCCGAATCACAGAAAACCCAAGAGTGAGATTAAATAACCTAAAGCTGGATCGATAGTCAAATTACCCATAACGGTATATGAAAATAATGGAGTTTACAGCGGAAGAATATGTATACCGGGCACACGCCTAGTCCCATATATGACGATATGAGAAAAGGCTCGGCAAAGCATGCAATGGCATTTCAAAAGCCTAATAGGCAATCATCCGTAATTACATAAGCATGCAATGCCTAAGATATAATTATATATATATACATATACATTCGGGAATCTTCTCCCGATTATCTCAATCATCAATGAACGTCTTTCAATTTCAATCTTTCTAATATACAATAAATTATCTCTTACATTCTACATATATATTCACCATCCACAAATTCAAGAATTATCTTATACATACTCAAAATCTCTAAATCATCTACATTCTCATAATTAATTTATTCATTACACAAGAATCCATAAATGATGCCGGCCAAGGCATTTCCTCTACCACTTATTACCTTCACCCAAGCTTTAATTAAAATCTGAACTCATCCCATGACAACCTGCATCACAAGGCTAAAAAGGAGACCACATGGGAGAGTGAGTTATACATTCAAAATGATGAATAATATATATATTGTGATCATGTGTATATGCATACAAACGTCATGTGTGCTTTTCTATCAAATCATCAAATTATCATTCATATATCATCTCATTATTATAATAGGCATACAAGCCTCATGAATCGCAATTCATATCATAAATAAGCACAACATATACACAATCACATACATAATCTCTTTGCCACTTATCAACAAGGGCATTCACAATCATTATCATCATTAATTCATTAAGGTCTCACTCAATACCTCCTCGCAAGGGGTTTCTCAACACTCGTGGTTATCCCATCTCAAATGTCATGGTCTTAAAGCTAATGCATATGTCAACTGTTTAATGCATATGCAACGGATCCGATTTAATATCACGGGTGATCGCAACCACCATAATCAATCATTCATAATCATTGGTTTCTCGCCTCGCAAGGGGTACTCCCTATAGCAGCCTCGCAAGGAGCTTTCTCGTGATCGCAACCACGTTCAACAAGTCACATAGGTTTCCCGCCTCGCAAGGGGTACTCCCGCCTCATGATCGCAACCATGGGCATCATAGGTGCTCGCAAGCCCTTTATCATATCAAATACCAAGTAATGTGGAGATACCCAAGGAAGACCCTCACACTACATTAGAGAAAAGACTTGAAGCATATAGAGGTCCCCTCACAAGGGCCAAGACCAAAAGGGCCAAAGAGAGCATTCATAAAGCCCTTTTCTCTTTTCTCTCTTCTAGTGGGCCTAAGCCCAATAAGGAACCTATGAGGATCTATGTGTACTTTACTTGTAATATACTTTCTAAATAGTTTCTCTAGGCTTATAGGATAGATTTGGGCCTTGCAAGGTCAAATGGGCCACTTTAGGGCCTTGTACTTTTCCTTTTGGGCCATGTATAGGCCATTTGCTTACCTTTTTCTCTTAATGGGCCTTGGATTCATGCTCAAGCCCACTTAGCTAGTCCTTGGCCGAAATTTCCCATGGCCTATATAAGGACTTCTCCTTTTGTAAACAAGGAGAATTAATTCATTTGCAAGATTTTGAGAGCACTTAGTGTTTTCCTAGTGAGAGATTCTCCTCCTTCTCTCTAGAATTAGAGAGCTCTCTCAAGCTCTTATCCAAGTGGTTTCTCCCTTCTTGGTGGTGAGTGGAGTTATCTTCCCCACTTTGGGAAGTGGCCTCCAACCTTTTCCTCTCCCATTTTCCAAACCTTCCTCCATTGTTCATCCTTCTCTTCTTCCATTTCACTCCCTTTCCTCTTGTTCCTTGCGTCACACTCCTTTAGTTTAGGCTTTGGTTTTCAGTTTCCTTGCCTTGAAGAAGAAGTTCTCAAGCTTACATTGAAGGAAGATAGGAGAAAGAGCCCTAGATCCATCTGTCTTCAAGAAAGTGGATGAAGAGCCTACATCATGTGGTATCATTGAGCCTTGGGAGGTTCTTTTCTTCTTCTCTTCCATTTTAATTTTTGTTTTCACTTCTGTTTGCTGGCTGGAATTCTGGTTCTTAATCATCATATGTCTTGTTAATGCCATGTTAGCATAAAAAATCATAAAAAGTTTTAGTTCTTTTGAGTTTTTGTGCTAGTTTCTTTTGTGGCTTCAATTTTTGCATATTGGTATGGTCATTTTCGTTTGGGTAATGTTAGCATTCTGTTTTAGCTTCTAAAATTCAGAGTTGGCACATGTTAGTTTTGGTTTGTTAGGTTGTTAGTTTGTTGTTACAAGTAGTTAATTGTTAGTTGTTAGTTAGAGCTAATTAAGGAAGTTAGTTAGGTGCCATGTGGAACCTTGTCTAAAGTTCTAGGAAATTACTTGCTTCATCTTTTAGTTATGCAAAACCGTGTGGTGAAGGGGCAATTCAATCACTTTGATTAGCTCCTAAAAAGGTTCCACTCTTGTTATTGGGAGGTCTCACATTAAAGACACTCTAAAGTCAAGTCAACTTTTAGGGTTGTTAGTTTCCAATCTTAGCTTTGATTCTAGGTTTAATTTTTCTTGACTTGTACTATTAGGATATCACTTTTACATTCCTTTTCATCTTGCTTGCATCAAAAACAAAAACTTGTCAAAAAATTAGTCACCTCCTATACATCAATTTGGGAGAAGGTTGCATAATTTGCCTTAAGCAAGAAGCATTAATTGAACTTGTTTGTACCATTTGTGCATTTCGGTTTTGGAATTATAAGATTGGTGTTGTTACCTTGAAATCTTGAGAGGCAAAAAAAAAGAAAAGTATCAAAAGAAAAGAAAAGTACCAAAGGAGAAAAAGAGTATTAAAAAGAAAGCCTCATTACCAAGTTGAATTTGAGACACCAAACATCATCACCAAAATTTCGAAATTACCAATACCAAAAGAGAAGTGTTTCATTACTTGACATTTCTAAGACTTGTTCATTAAGACTTCCTTGCTTATTTTTGCAACTCTAGAGTTTCTAAGCTAGGTTGTACTTTAAGCTTTGTTTCTTGCATGTGTTTTCTTGTTTGTCTTGTTTTGTCAAATTCAATTCTATTCCAAGTTAGCTTTCATTCTTTTGAACTTTTATTGCTTTTAGAGTCTTGTCATATAAAAAAAAAATCCATTTGAGTAGCCTTTATTTCTTAAGCCTTTTTAGTTTGTCATTTTTGTTTCTTAAAGTTTTGTCTTGAGTTTGTATCTTTTCAAACTTCTAAGATCACTCCATTTCTCCATTAATTGAGGGTAGCATATTGAAACACTTGAGATTGGTGTGGAAATTGATTGAGCTTGATAATCTCTAAGAGAAGGCATACACTTGAGAGATACACTTTAGTGAGGTTTAAAATTTTTTCTTTGTGATTTCTATTAACCAAATCTTGTTTGGAGTTGTTGTCTTGTCTTCTTTTGCTAGGTAAAGTTGGAGCTTATACATCAAGAAGGACTTTTGAAGACAATTGTAAAGGAGGCAAAAGCTTTGTAACTAGTAGAACTTAGGCAAATTTTTTTCAATTCTTAGGCTTTGTGTAGTAGGATTTTGTCTTGTATTTTGGACACAACAAGGACATTGGACTTTTTGGACATTATAACTTTCCTTTTTGCTTAGTAAATTTCGAATTAGGATAGTACATGTGCATTTGATTGTTAACTACTTTTAGTTAATTGGTTAGAATTAGTTAGAAGTTACAACTATAATTAGTTAGTTAGTTGGTAGTTATAACAAAAAGTTGTTAGTTAGTTGAGTGTCTTAACTAATTAGGTTAATTGGTTAGTGGTTGGAACTAATTCTAGTTATCATAACTAATTGTTAGTTGGGTTAACTAATACATAACCGAATTAGTTGGTTAGTTATAGTGGTTAGACTTTGTTACAACTTCCATAACTAATTAACTACTTTTTAGTTAGGGTTTGTTAAGACGTAGTTAGTTAGTTGAACTAATTTTCTTAGGTTAACTACTTCTTAAAACCGAATTTGGTTAGGCTTGTCTAGGGTTAGTTAATCACTAGTAACATCCTAGGACAAACATAATCAATTTAGGTTAAGGATAACTTAGGATTTACATAAGCAATATAGGACTAACCTAGTTAAAGACAACCTAGGACATTGTTTTCCCTTAGGATAGAAACCTAGTATTGATTTTTTTTAGGATTGTTGAAGTGTTTCTTTCACTTGTATTGCATTTATCTTCCTCGACTAGCTTGTCTATACATACTTTGTTTTTGTCTCAAATTTCTTTGACAACATTAAAAGATTTCATCTAGTGATAGGGAGAACAAAACCATGCTTCATAACATAATGGATAGCTTAAATAATATTAATGCTAGGCTAACCAATCTTGAGCATAATGAACCCCCTAGAACTAGGCATAGACAACAAAGAAATCAAAGACATAACATTAGTGATAGTGAGGAAGAAACAAGACAAAGAAGGCACCATGACCATAGAAAGGATGACATAGGCTTAAGAGAAGTAAAGTTAGAAATTCCCCCATTCAATGGCAAGAGTGACATTGAAGCTTACTTGGAGTGGGAGATGAGGGTAGAACAAATATTCAACTCTCATCAAATAAAAGATGATAAAAAAGTTAGGATTGCAACTTTTTCTTTCCAAAATTATGCTCTAGTTTGGTGGACCCAAATTTGTAAGGAGAGAAAAAGAGACAACTTCCCTCTCATAGATGATTGGGTAGACTTAAAAGCTCTCCTTAGGAAAAGATATGTTCCTAACTATTATCATGGTGAACTATTAGCAAAGCTTAATAGGCTCACCCAAGGCTCCAAATGTGTAGAAGACTACTATAAAGCCTTAGAAATAGCCATGATTAGAGCCAACCTAGAAGAGGATGAAGAAACCTTAATGCATAGGTTCTTACATGGACTTAATAGGAACATCAAAAATAGGGTAGAACTTCTTCCACATGTGGATATAGAAGAGTTACTCCACCAATGCACCAAAGTAGAAAACCAATTTAAGGAAAGAGAATCCTATAGTGGGGATAACAATAGAGCCTATAAGTCAAAATGGGTAGAAAATAAGGGTAAGTTTGAGAGAAACCCTAGAGAGAGAGAAGTGGGCACTTCCTCCTCTAAACTCCAAAGTGAGTTACACAAAAATGGCAAAGTCTTTAGGAATCAACATGATAAGCATGAGCCATCATCAAAACCACAATCCTCTAGATCTTCTTCCATAAAATGTTTTAAGTGTCTTGGAAGAGGACACATTGCTTCGGACTGTCCAACAAAAAGAACCATGATTTTAAAAAGTAACGGAACCTACTCAAGTCAATCAGAGTCTAATTCTGATTCTTACTATTCAAGTGATGACTCTAGTAGTGATTCCAGTGACAATGAGCACATTCTAGGGGATGATGGTGAGTTGTACATGATTAGAAGATTGCTTGGTAGTCATGTAAAACTCGATGACACGACACAAAGAGAGAACATCTTTTATACAAGATGTTACATTAATGACAAATTATGTTCTCTCATTGTTGATAGTGGGAGTTGTGCAAATGTTGCAAGCCAAAGACTAGTCAAAAAGATGGGATTAGAGCTTATAGATCACCCAAGTCCCTACAAATTACAATGGTTAAATGAAAAAAGGGAAATGATAGTCAATAAGCAAGTCCTAATAAATTTCACTATAGGCACATATAGAGATGAAGTCAAATGTGATGTAGTGCCTATGGAAGCAACTCATATACTATTAGGAAGGCCTTGGCAATTTGATAGAAAGGTCCTTCATAAGGGGTTCACTAACACCCTCACATTTAAACTAGATGGCAAGAAGATAGTACTACATCCTCTAACTCCACAACAAGTAGCAAAAGACCAAATCCAAATAAAAGCTAAGAGAGAAAAAGAGTTAGGATCTTCTTACCATACGAATTTAGAAAAACCAAAGAAAAACAAAAAAGACAATAAAGGGAAATGAGTTATTATCTATAATGACTCCCAACCCAATCTCTTCGCAACTAAATATGATGTGAAACATGCCATGTTTTCACAAAAACATTGCTTGATCATATATCCAAAAGATATCCCTAACACTTCTTTGTGTTTTATGGGCACCTCTCCTCCCCTTTTGCCCAACGGGATCCAAAATATCTTACAAGAATTTAAAGACCTCTTCCCAAAAGACATTCCAAAAGGGTTACCTCCTATTAGAGGCATTGAGCATCAAATAGACCTTATTCCTGGGGCTAGTTTGCCAAATAGACCTGCCTATAGATGCAACCCTAAGGAGAGTTTAGAAATAGAAAAACAAGTGAATGAACTACTTTCCAAAGGTTGGATTAGAGAAAGTTTAAGCCCTTGTGCATTACCGGTTTTACTTGTACCCAAGAAAGATGGTTCATGGAGAATGTGTACGGATTGTAGAGCCATTAATAACATCACCATCAAGTATAGGCATCCCATACCTAGGCTTGATGACATGTTAGATGAGCTTAGTGGATCTACAATCTTCTCCAAGATTGATATTAAAAGTGGCTACCACCAAATTAGAATAAAAGAAGGAGATGAATGGAAAGCCGCTTTTAAAACCAAGCTTGGCCTTTATGAGTGGTTAGTGATGCCTTTTGGCCTAACTAATGCACCAAGTACCTTTATGAGACTTATGAACCATGTTTTAAGGGATTTCATAGGGCATTTTGTTGTGGTATACTTTGATGACATTCTTGTGTATTCAAAGTCCATGGCATCTCATCTAATCCACCTAAGACAAGTTATGCTTGCCTTAAGAACAAACAATCTTTATGCTAACTTTGAAAAATGTTCTTTTGGCATGGATACCATTGTCTTTCTTGGTTTTGTAGTTATTTCTAAGGGTGTTGAGGTAGATCACTCTAAGGTTAAGGCAATCCAAGATTGGCCTACACCTAGAAATGTGAGTGAAATAAGAAGTTTCCATGGTCTCGCAAGTTTCTATAGGAGATTTGTGAAAGATTTTTCAACCTTAGCCTCCCCTCTAAATGAGTTGGTTAAAAAGAATGTTTCTTTTTTGTGGGGGCCTAGGCAAGAAAAAGCCTTTCAAGATCTCAAAGATAGGCTCACTCATGCTCCAATTTTAAAACTTCCAAATTTTTCTAAAACCTTTGAGCTTGAGTGTGATGCATCAAATGCGGGCATAGGAGCTGTGCTTTTACAAGAAGGTCACCCCATTGCTTTCTTTAGTGAAAAACTTAATGGGGCCACTATTAACTACCCCACATATGATAAGGAATTCTATGCCTTAATTAGAGCCCTACAAACTTGGGAGCACTACTTAATCCCAAAAGAGTTTGTGATACATAGTGATCACCAATCTTTAAAATTCATAAAAGGGCAACATAAGTTAAACAAAAGACATGCTAAGTGGGTTGAGTATTTAGAACAATTTCCTTATGTCATCAAGTATAAGAATGGCAAAACCAATACTGTGGCTGATGCTTTATCTAGGAGGCATTCTTTACTTACCTCTCTAGGAGCCAAAGTTATTGGGCTTGATGAAATTAGGTCTTTGTACCCAAATGATCTTGATTTTTCAAACATCTTTAACTCATCTTCCACTTCGACATCTCATAAGGGCTTCTACATTTTAGATGGCTATCTTTTTAAAGCCAATAGACTTTGTATTCCAAGAAGCTCTTTAAGAGATCTACTACTTAGAGAGAGTCATAAGGGAGGACTCATGGGCCATTTTGGAAGAGATAAGACTTTGTCTATATTACATGAACACTTCTATTGGCCCAAAATGAAAAAGGATGTTCAAAAACATTGCTCTAGGTGTATTGTATGTAGAAAGGCTAAAACAAAACTTTCACCTAGTGGTTTATATACTCCCTTGCCAACACCTAGTGCACCTTGGATTGATATATCAATGGACTTTGTGTTAGGCCTGCCTAAGACCCAAAGGGGAATGGATTCTATCTTTGTGGTTGTGGATAGGTTTAGCAAGATGGCTCACTTCATCCCTTGCCATAAGGTTGATGATGCTAGTCATATTGCTAAGATCTTCTTTAAAGAGGTTGTAAGACTACATGGTGTGCCCAAAACCATTGTTTCTGATAGGGACACCAAATTCCTAAGCCATTTTTGGAAAACTCTTTGGTCAAGGCTAGGAACACAACTCCTCTTTTCCACAACTTGTCATCCTCAAACAGATGGCCAAACAGAGGTAGTAAACAGGACCCTCTCTCAACTTCTTAGGGTCTTAGTACACAAAAATGTAAAATCATGGGATGAGTGTTTACCCCACATTGAGTTTGCATATAATAGGGTACAACACTCCACAACCAAGCATAGTTCATTTGAGGTTGTATATGGTTTTAACCCTCTCACACCCTTGGACCTTTTGCCCATTGAGGTTTCTGACTCTGTCCTTCATATGGATAGAGAGGCAAAGGCCCAATTTATCAAAGATTTTCATGAGAAGGTTAGACACCAAATACAAACTAAAAATGAACATTATGCTCGTTGTGTAAATAAACAAAGAAAGGAGATCACCTTTGAGGTTGGAGATTGGGTATGGTTACACCTTCGAAAGGAACGCTTTCCTAACTTGAGAAAATCTAAACTCAACCCTAGAGGTGATGGGCCTTTCCAAATTCTCAAGAAAATTAATAATAATGCTTATGTCCTAGATCTACCAGGAGATTATAGTGTGAGTGCTTCTTTCAATATAACTGATTTGTCTCCCTTTGATATAGATGATGAGGATGATGCCTTTGATTTGAGGACAAATCCTTTTGAAGAGGGGGAGCATAATGTGGACATACCAAAGGAAGACCCTCACACTACATTAGAGAAAGGACTTGAAGCATATAGAGGTCCCCTCATAAGGGCCAAGACCAAAAGGGCCAAAGAGAGCATTCATAAAGCCCTTTTCTCTTTTCTCTCTTCTAGTGGGCCTAAGCCCAATAAGGAACCTATGAGGATCTATATGTACTTTACTTGTAATATACTTTTTAAATAGTTTCTCTAGGCTTATAGGATAGATTTGGGCCTTGCAAGGTCAAATGGGCCACTTTAGGGCCTTGTACTTTTCCTTTTGGGCCATGTATAGGCCATTTGCTTACCTTTTTCTCTTAATGGGCCTTGGATTCATGCTCAAGCCCACTTAGATAGTCCTTGGCCGAAATTTCCCATGGCCTATATAAGGACTTCTCCTTTTGTAAACAAGGAGAATTAATTCATTTGCAAGATTTTGAGAGCACTTAGTGTTTTCCTAGTGAGAGATTCTCCTCCTTCTCTCTAGAATTAGAGAGCTCTCTCAAGCTCTTATCCAAGTGGTTTCTCCCTCCCTTGGTGGTGAGTGGAGTTATCTTCCCCACTTTGGGAAGTGGCCTCCAACCTTTTTCTCTCCCCTTTTTCCAAACCTTCCTCCATTGTTCATCCTTCTCTTCTTCCATTTCACTCCCTTTCCTCTTGTTCCTTGCGTCACACTCCTTTAGTTTAGGCTTTGGTTTTTGGTTTCCTTACCTTGAAGAAAAAGTTCTCAAGCTTACATTGAAGGAAGATAGGAGAAAGAGCCCTAGATCCATCTCTCTTCAAGAAAGTGGATGAAGAGCCTACATCACTAAGTGATCACAACCACTGGCTCATCATCATACAATGGTCCCCGTAGGGCCTTTCACATTTCACAACTAGGTGATCGCAACCACCGGCACAATATCATATCATAATCAAGTTGGTTTCCCGCCTCGCAAGGGGTACTCCCTTCATAGAATCCCGCAAGATCTTTCATCACTGTGATCGCAACCACATAATACCAATGCTATGCCATGCCATGAATGCAAGATGCAATAATGCATATGCTCAACAACCTCGTAAGGATATCTCACCCTCTCAATTAGGGATATAATTTAATCTGGCAATTTCAAGAATCATATAATTATTTACAAGCCCCTCAAGGCATATCATTCATATAATTGGCATTCAATGGCCACAAACATCACTTATAGTAATCCACACATAGATATCAAAAAGCATAGCAAACAATCATAATATTATTCTACACTTGGAGTTATCCAAGACATATTCATCATTCACATATATGGCAATCACACTTAGGCCCAACACAATCATGTTCTTGACTTTGCATCTCAACACAATACATTTATTTATTTCATATCGTGTGGCAAGTCAACACTTGTATTTCCTCCATAATAGGTTTACATTATTAGGTAATATTCATCACTGTTGCCACACATTCATTTAGTGGGCTTTCCTCTCATTATTTCTCCTCATTGTCTTAAAATGTAGCTTACAGCCTTTTATTAAATTCTCATCATCATTCCCTCATATTCCACTTTTAGTGGTGAAAACATCACAAATAATTCATTTCAAACCCATTAGTTTATTTTTAATTCTCCATAGTGGCATATCATCAATAATTACGTCACGAAAATCACCATAGATATCACATAATATAAGGGAATAGGGCTCGGTATCTATTGAGGGAAGAAAAGCAAAACCCCAAGTTTTGGGTATCTCGCTCAAGCGAGATTCACTTCCGCTTGAGCGAGATGAGGGCAGTTCCCTTAAGCGCCCCAAGTTTTCCCGAACAAAGAGAGGGGTTTTGAGTATCAGGCCCAGTCTCGCTTGAGCGAGCCTATCTGGCTCGGGCGAAATCGAGCCAGTACCAAATTCCAGGTTGCTCGCTTGGGCGAAGCATCACATACCCAGTCACTCGCTTGGGCGAAGTTACTCCAGTAACTATTTCCACACTCGCTCACTTGAGCGAGGAGTCCACTCGCTTAAGCGAAATCCGACCAGAGGTTGTATTTCCCAACACTCGGTTTCTACTCAGTGGACCTGTTCTAGAACCGATTCCTGCCATTTGATCCTTCACTCAGCTAAATCCTTCCAGGACCAACTTCACACTGCCAAGAATATACCCACTCGTTCCATTAGGCTCCCCAACACTTGGGTTTTCAATCAGCAAAGTCCCACCAGAACTGACTCCCATCACTCGGGTTTTAACTTGATAGAATCCCTCAAAACCGACCCATTATTCATTCAACCAAATCATTCCAGGGCTGTCTTACACTTACATAGTCTATCACTCGGCTAATTACTCCAAAACTGACTCATCACTTGATTGACCGTTCACTCGGTAATTCATCTCAACACCGACTCATCTTACTTGGTTTTCTACTCGGCAAAATCAATCAAAGCCCACTTGGCCTTTCACTCGGCAATTTATTCCAAACCCGAGTCATCTCAATCAGTTTTACACTCGGTAATTTCATTCTAAATCCGAGTCATCACTCGATCGATCCTCACTCGACAATTCATACCAAAACCGACTCATCACCCTCAAGTTCCCACTCGGAAAAATACTCCAGATCGAGTCTTTTCTCACTCGGTTTTCCACTCGAAAATTTATTCCAAAAACCGTCTCCCTTTCATTTTCACACAAATGAATTTATTCCAGAATACTTCTGGCTAACACATCATGTATCCCCACTCGGTGGCATCCCCACTCGGAATTACACACACGGAGGGGCTCCACTCAGAATGAGCTACACTGAACTCGGGAATTTCCACTCGAAACTCCACTGCTCGGAATAACACACAGGGAGACCTCTCACTCGGAATTTTATCCACTCCATCACTCAGAGGGTTCTGCCTTGGCATAGCCCACTCAGAATTTTACTCAGAAATTCACCACAGATCATGTATTATTTTCTAAGTCCCCACTCGGGCGGAATTCATCTAGAATCAATGTCCTCCCTTGCTCGCTCAAGCGCAGCCACGCCCGCTTGAGCGAGATTCATCCAGAACCTCACCTGATCACAACACACTCTACTCGCTCGAGCGGAACGCTCACTCGCCTGAACGAAAATGATCCAGAGACCATTATACCAATACAGGGGATCCTCGCCTGAGTGAGATCCCTTCTCGCTTGAGCGAGAATATCAGGACAGAGGCAGGAAATGAAAATTCTTACAACTCAACATATGATTTCACTCTTTAGGCCTACTAAATCATATCCAACATATCATATACGATATTTGAGGCACATTCAACTCGTTCTAAAAGTTCTCACTCAGAATTTCTCATTATAAGCCAAATTTGGATTTATCCTACAGTTCATACATATCATGAAAGACTTATACAGTCACTTCGAGCATTCCTTCTTATAAAATTATCATTCCACATATTAATCATGTTACATTCAAACTCATCTTCATCTTATACATATATATTCATACATTGCCACAATAATTCCACATATTCTCACACGTCATCCTCAATAAACATCAACTTGCCATTTTAATTAATCTAATACATATACGTGGCAAGGCAAGCATGAGTATTTAACACATACATCAATCACTATCGAATTTACTCATGCAATTTGAATGTTAACTCCTCTCCTACCTCGAGGGAAGAGCCGAAACGATTCCAATGTTCTGAATGCTTCATTGCATCACCCGAAATACAATCTACATACCATACATATACATACACATAATCAATAACCATCATAACTCTAAACATTTGTTAGCTTATCATAAAGCTCAACCCCAAGTCCTAGACTTGCTAAACACCAAGTTATGCAATTGTGTTAGGCTTCGGGAATTCCTTTCCCAAAGCCAAGATCCTCTAGATCTTAAGGACCAACTAATCCAACAGCATCGTCATCTTACCCATTACATAATGTAGTCTCAAATCACCTCAATCCTTCAAACATCATCATTGTTACTCAATATTCAACTTAGCCCTCAAATCCTTTAATAATCACAATTAATCATTCAAATTTAAATGGCACACCACAATGGTCTAGAACCTCATCAAGTCACAATCTTATCATACCGATATGTATATCCATTGATTCCACCATTAAGGATTATCTACAATGTTCATCATTGTTCATCACTATAACTAACAACATACATATTAAACAACACCCATTCACTTCCAACTCAACCTTCAAGTCCCAATATATATATATCTTCCCAAATTCTTAAGGCAAGGGTTTTTCATTAAAATCCAATAACTATTACCAATACTTATTAATTACCATAAATAGCCATCTTTCTTCATTAATATCATTCTCATAATCATTAAACCTACATTCTATTCACATTTCACACTTTCCCCAATTTATTAAAGTTAGGGTTTCACTAAAACCCAACAACACCATAAATGCTCATTCATTTTCCACTCATCCAAGTATTAACTCCTTACACATATAATAACCCACCATTAATGCCATAATAACAACACCCCACCTTAGGGTTTCCTCATTTAAAGCTTCTCCCAACAACCCTTATGCAATAAATACTCCCCCAAATACATAGAACCCAAAATCTAGAGCATAAAACTCATAACGAATGGTGAGGAACTTACCTCACCCAAAGAAACAACATGAGCTTCCAATAGAGAGAGATCCACACGAAAATAGAGTGGGAGAAGGAGGAGGAGTTCCAGCACAAGCTTCTCCTTCAAGCTTCCATAAAAACGAAAATGGTGGAGGAGGGGAAGGCCACCATGCGTTTTAGGTTTTGTGGAGAAGAAGAAGAAGAAGTGAGGAAAAGAGAATAATGAGGATGAGAAGAAGTAGCGTGAAGCATGAGAGGAAGAAGGGTTTATGTTTTTAATAGTCTTGCTTCACATTAAAATTTCACCATTTTATAATAAACAGGCTCTCAGTTCGGGCTCAATACTAATTCCAAAAATTATTCCGAATATAGATTCGGATTCCCAATAATATTCTTAACATCCCTGACCAATGGCATCTCAATCGGAGATACTTGGTCCGACACCCAAATTTTAATCGGGTATAATTTTAACTCCTTAAATCTCAGTAATTCATAAATATCCATAATAAATCCCAATTTAATCATTCTAATATTTTTGGGACACAAATCAACTCACATACAATTATTTATTATTCATTTCTTCGGGGTTTTACAATCCACCCCACCTAAAAAGAATTTCGTCCTCGAAATTCAGCATCGATACACTTGTCACAAGGCCATACCTCAGGCCATACATCAATAAGGTTCAACGACACCATAGAATAACATTGGACTTACCAAAGTCTATGAAGTTATATCCATCATCACTTCATCATTCTTAGCATAAAATTTCCACATTAAGTGTGTCATATATCATCAATTACAACTCACCCAACAGAGCTCACATGTTCATACTCAGTATGACCAGATAGGCTCAATACATTCACCATAAGCAGTTACAATCCCTACACCTGCCCGGCCTATGTGTTGCTGCATCTGACATACAGGAAGGCGTCCCAATCCTGTAGTGGTTACCACAAACACATAAAGTCGGCGCTTATGTGCATGCTGCCACAATGCCTATGGCATGTAAGACCATATCGGGACCAGTACTTCGTATTCCCATTGCTCATATTGGTCACACCTATTCAAACAATACCAGACCATATAAGACTCGGTGACAATCATCACCAGTCCACAGCTAACATATTCATACTTCATTGTCATTCTACAATTAATTTGGCATCCATCATGCCACATCAATCATCAAATCTTAATTAACTTCACCATCAATCGGACCAACCATAAATTTTCAATCATCACAAAATAAATACCCCATCCTTGGGTTTCATCCATCCAAATACATGCTCAAATAGCCTAAAATTCTTGTCTCACCTACACATTTGTTGGCTATAAATCAATTCGAGCCTTAAAAGATTCACCAAATCCTTATCAAGTAGGCTACTTAATCGAATGATAAACTTTTATATTAGGAATTCTCCTCTTAGATCACAACTAAAGTCCATGAATTGGATCTACACCTCATATAATATAACATCACTATATGCTTCCCATCATCAATATAACACCTTTCTACCAAAATAGAGGGGTAATGACATGATCAATTTCTATTCACCGACTCACAATCACATATGTCATCTCTAAATCACATCATCATCCATAATTAATCCAATAATCATAATCTCAAGAACATACAATTTAGCCCAAGGTCACTTCATAAAATCATATACCATAATCAATACCAATAATTCCCTAAGTTTGATCATGCAGGATCATACCAAATCCTTCTAGGTCATCACACTTAGTGGGTTATAATCAATTCAATTATTCACTCGGTTTTCTCACATTAAAAACCGAGACACAACCCCAATTTAACACATGTTCGATTTCACATTTAATCACTTATCACCTATTCAAATTCCCAATCTAGGGGATATAATAAATCACTTATATCACATAGCACATGGGGTCCTTGTGCCAAAGGATATAAAATCCATCCTTCACAAATGGCACAACCAAACATTTAAATTCAAACATACCCATATTAGGGAATTCTTTCAATATTATTCATTCATTCAACTCCAACATGTGAGTTCCATTTTCATTTAGCAAGCACTCCTTGGCTAGACGCCATAGGCATAGTGCATATAAGAGACCTGACCAACAATTTATATTCAAAGTGCATATGCACATCAAGGCCTCAATATATATGGTCTACTACCACATCCATTCACCTTTATTACCTTCTATCTGTAATCAACATACGGCATAGGTCCATCATTAAATCAGTACATATTTAACATATCATATCCATGATCACACATGGTACAAATTCATCATCAATCGAAGTCATATCTCATATTTCATATTCATAAACTCATCTTTCATTTCCATGATTAACATCCAACATGGGTCTATCATCAAATCAATTTGCATTTCATATATTAACATCAATGCACAATAACAATATATTCGTCATTTGAAGGTAATAGGGTAAGGAACTTGGCCGGTCTTACACAATAAATACATCAATCATATATTGAGGAAATTCATTCACTCATTTTCAATCTCATGATTCATTCATGATTATCAATGAGCAACTAGGCTCCACAAGTGCATTATACAACCTCAACGAAAAAGGGTATACACCCAATAGTCAACGACCACATCTTATGAATCACAATCTCATAAAAGTCCTCATTGAGCATCAATCCCAACTCAACTCTAATGATTCACAATAATTCCTCAATAAGAAATTATGCCCTCATAATCAATTCATAATCCTTAGACAACTAGTCATTCACAAGTCCATATAGGGCAATCAATACTCAATCATGTCATCATCCTTATATCTATACAAAACGACCATATTCCAATAATGAGCATACCGCTCCAAAGATCATCATAAGTATCTCTTTATTGAGCAACCATGCTCCAATCATCTATAATATCAATTCCTCTCAGAGCAACCATGTTCTAGCAGTAGCCAATAACTCTAATTCAGAGCAAAATATGCTCTGATACCACCTTTATAACACCCCTGATTTTCTGTACTCGAATCCCGATGTAATCGACATAATTAATAAAAATATGAATAAATTTTTTTCACGTTTGAAATGTTTTCAAAATATCATCACGATCACATCAAGACCCGAATCACAGAAAACCCAAGAGTGAGATTAAATAACCTAAAGCTGGATCGATAGTCAAATTGCCCATAACGGTATACGAAAATAATGGAGTTTACAGCGGAAGAATATGTATACCGGGCACACGCCTAGTCCCATATATGACGATATGAGAAAAGGCTCGGCAAAGCATGCAATGGCATTTCAAAAGCCTAATAGGCAATCATCCGTAATTACATAAGCATGCAATGCCTAAGATATAATTATATATATATACATATACATTCGGGAATCTTCTCCCGATTATCTCAATCATCAATGAACGTCTTTCAATTTCAATCTTTCTAATATACAACAAATTATCTCTTACATTCTACATATATATTCACCATCCACAAATTCAAGAGTTATCTTATACATACTCAAAATCTCTAAATCATCTATATTCTCATAATCAATTTATTCATTACACAAGAATCCATAAATGATGTCGGCCAAGGCACTTCCTCTACCACTAATTACCTTCACCCAAGCTTTAATTAAAATCTGAACTCATCCCATGACAACCTGCATCACAAGGCTAAAAAGGAGACCACATGGGAAAGTGAGTTATACATTCAAAATGATGAATAATATATATATATTGTGATCATGTGTATATGCATACAAACGTCATGTGTGCTTTGCTATCAAATCATCAAATTATCATTCATATATCATCTCATTATTATAATAGGCATACAAGCCTCATGAATCGTAATTCATATCATAAATAAGCACAACATATACACAATCACATACATAATCTCTTTGCCACTTATCAACAAGGGCATTCACAATCATTATCATCATTAATTCATTAAGGTCTCACTCAATACCTCCTCGCAAGGGGTTTCTCAACACTCGTGGTCATCCCATCTCAAATGCCATGGTCTTAAAGCTAATGCATATGTCAACTGTTTAATGCATATGCAACGGATCCGATTTCATATCACGGGTGATCGCAACCACCATAATCAATCATTCATAATCATTGGTTTCTCACCTCGCAAGGGGTACTTCCTATAGCAGCCTCGCAAGGAGCTTTCTCGTGATCTCAACCACGCTCAATAATTCACATAGGTTTCCCGCCTCGCAAGGGGTACTCCCGCCTCATGATCGCAACCATGGGCATCATAGGTGCTCGCAAGCCCTTTATCATATCAAATACCAAGTGATCGCAACCACTGGCTCATCATCATACAATGGTCCCCGCAGGGCCTTTCACATTTCACAAGCAGGTGATCGCAACCACCGGCACAATATCATATCATAATCAAGTTGGTTTCCCGCCTTGCAAGGGGTACTCCCTTCATAGAATCCCGTAGGATCTTTCATCATTGTGATCGCAACCACATAATACCAATGTTATGCCATGCCATGAATGCAAGATGCAATAATGCATATGCTCAACAACCTTGCAAGGATATCTCACCCTCTCAATTAGGGATATAATTTAATCTGGCAATTTCAAGAATCATATAATTATTTACAAGCCCCTCAAGGCATATCATTCATATAATTGGCATTTAATGGCCATACACATCACTCATAGTAATCCACACATGGATATCAAAAAGCATAGCAAATAATCATAATATTATTCTACACTTGGAGTTATCCAAGACATATTCATCATTCACATATATGGCAATCACACTTAGGCCCAACACAATCATGTTCTTGACTTTGCATCTCAACACAATACATTTATTTATTTCATATCGTGTGGCAAGTCAACACTTGTATTTCCTCCATAATAGGTTTACATTATTAGGTAATATTCATCACTGTTGCCACACATTCATTTAGTGGGCTTTCCTCTCATTATTTCTCCTCATTGTCTTAAAATGTAGCTTACAGCCTTTTATTAAATTCTCATCATCATTCCCTCATATTCCACTTTTAGTGGTGAAAACATCATAAATAATTCATTTCAAACCCATTAGTTTATTTTTAATTCTCTATAGTGGCATATCATCAATAATTACCTCACATAAATCACCATAGATATCCCATAATATAAGGGAATGGGGCTCGGTATCTATTGAGGAAAGAAAAGCAAAACCCCAAGTTTTGGGTATCTCGCTCAAGTGAGATTCACTTCCGCTTGAGCGAGATGAGGGTAGTTCCCTTGAGCGCCCCAAGTTTTCCCGAACAAAGAGAGGGGTTTTGAGTATCAGGCCTAGTCTCGCTTGAGCGAGCCTATCTGGCTTGGGCGAAATCGAGCCAGTACCAAATTCTAGGTTGCTCGCTTGGGCGAAGCATCACACACCCAGTCACTCGCTTGGGCGAAGTTACTCCAGTAACTATTTCCACACTCGCTCGCTTGAGCGAGGAGTCCACTCGCTTAAGCGAAATCCGACCAGAGGTCGTATTTCCCAAGACTCGGTTTCTACTTAGTGGACCTATTGTAGAACCGATTCCTCCCATTTGATCCTTCACTCAGCTAAATCCTTTCAGGACCAACTTCACACTGCCAAGCATATACCCACTAAATTCCACTAGGCTCCCCAACACTTGGGTTTTCAATCAGCAAAGTCCCACCAAAACTGACTCCCATCACTCGGGTTTTAACTTGACAGAATCCCTCAAAACCGACCCATTATTCATTCAACCAAATCATTCCAGGGCCGTCTCACACTCACATAGTCTATCCCTCAGCTAATTACTCCAAAACTGACTCATCACTTGATTGACCGTTCACTCGGTAATTCATCTCAACACCGACTCATCTTACTTGGTTTTCTACTCGGGAAAATCAATCAAAGCCCACTTGGCCTTTCACTCGGCAATTTATTCCAAACCCGAGTCATCTCAATCAGTTTTACACTCGGTAATTTCATTCTAAATCCGAGTCATCACTCTGTCAATCCTCACTCGGCAATTCATACCAAAACCGACTCATCACCCTCGGGTTCCCACTCGGAAAAATACTCCAGACCGAGTCTTTTCTCACTCGGTTTTCCACTCGGAAATTTATTCCAAAAACTGTCTCCCTTTCATTTTCACACAAATGAATTTATTCCAGAATACTTCTGGCTAACACACCATGTATCCCTACTCGGTGGCATCCCCACTCGGAATTACACACACGGAGGGGCACCACTCGGAATGAGCTACACTGAACTCAGGAATTTCCACTCGAAACTCCACTGCTCGAAATGACACACAGGAAGACCTCTCACTCGGAATGTTATCCGCTCCATCACTCAGAGGGTTCTGCCTTGGCATAGCCCACTCAGAATTTTACTCAGAAATTCACCACAGATCATGTATTATTTTCTAAGTCCCCACTCGGGCGGAATTCATCCAGAATCAATGTCCTCCCTTGCTCGCTCAAGCGCAGCCACGCCCGCTTGAGCGAGATTCGTCCAGAACCTCACCTGATCACAACACACTCTACTCGCTCGAGCGGAACACTCACTCGTCGGAATGAAAATGATCCAGAGACCATTATACCAATACAGGGGATCCTCGCCTGAGCGAGATCCCTTCTCGCTTGAGCGAGAATATCAAGACAGAGGAAGGAAATGAAAATTCTTACAACTCAACATATAATTTCACTCTTTAGGCTTACTAAATCATATCCAACACATCATATACGATATTTGAGGCACACTCAACTCGTTCTAAAAGTTCTCATTCGAAATTTCTCATTATAAGCCAAATTTGGATTTATCCTACGATTCATACATATCATGAAAGAATTATACAGTCAGTTCGAGCATTCCTACTTATAAAATTCTCATTCCACATATTAATCATGTTACATTCAAACTCATCTTCATCTTATACATATATATTCATACATTGCCACAATGATTCCACATATTCTCACACGTCATCCTCAATAAACATCAACTTGCCATTTCAATTAATCTAATACATATACGTTGCAAGGCAAGCATGAGTATTTAACACATACATCAATCACTATCGAATTTACTCATGTAATTTGAATGTTAACTCCTCTCCTACCTCGAGGGAAGAGCCAAAATGATTCCAATGCTCCGAATGCTCCATTGCATCATTCGGAATACAATCTACATACCATACATATACATACACATAATCAATAACCATCATAACTCTAAACATTTGTTAGCTTATCATAAAGCTCAACCCCAAGTCCTAGACTTGCTAAACAAGAAGTTATGCAATTGTGTTAGGCTTCGGGAATTCCTTTCCCAAAGCCAAGATCCTCTAGATCTTAAGGACTAACTAATCCAACAGCATCGTCATCTTACCCATTACATAATGTAGTCTCAAATCACCTCAATCCTTCAAACATCATCATTGTTACTCAATATTCAACTTAGCCCTCAAATCCTTCAATAATCACAATTAATCATTCAAATTTAAATGGCACACCACAATGGTCTAGAACCTCATCAAGTCATAATCTTATCATACCGATATGTATATCCATTGATTCCACCATTAAGGATTATCTACAATGTTCATCATTGTTCATCACTATAACTAACAACATACATATTAAACAACACCCATTCACTTCCAACTCAACCTTCAAGTCCTAATATATATATATCTTCCCAAATTCTTAAGGCAAGGGTTTTTCATCAAAATCCAACAACTATTACCAATACTCATTAATTACCATAAATAGCCATTTTTCTTCATTAATCTCATTCTCAAAATCATTAAATCTACATTCTATTCATATTTCACACTTTCCCCAATTTATTAAAGTTAGGGTTTCACTAAAACCCAACAACACCATAAATGCTCATTTATTTTCCACTCATCCAAGTATTAACTCCTTACACATATAATAACCCATCATTAATGCCATAATAACAACACCCCACCTTAGGGTTTCCTCTTTTAAAGCTTCTCCCAACAACCCTTATGCAATAAATACTCCCCCAAATACATTGAACCCAAAATCTAGAGCATAAAACTCATAAAGAATGGTGAGGAACTTACGTCACCCAAAGAAATAACATGAGCTTCCAATAGAGAGAGATCCACACAAAAATAGAGTGGGAGAAGGAGGAGGAGTTCCAGCACAAGCTTCTCCTTCAAGCTTCCATAAAAACGAAAATGGTGGAGGAGGGGAAGGCCACCATGCGTTTTGGGTTTTGTGGAGAAGAAGAAGAAGAATTGAGGAAAAGAGAATAATGAGGATGAGAAGAAGTAGCGTGAAGCATGGGAGGAAGAAGGGTTTATGTTTTTAATAGTCTTGCTTCACATTAAAATTTCACCGTTTTATAATAAACAGGCTCTCAGTTCGGGCTCAATACTAATTCCAAAAATTAATCCGAATATAGATTCGGATTTCGAATAATATTCTTAACAGCCCTGACCAATGGCATCTCAATCGGAGATACTTGGTCCGACACCCAAATTCTAATCGGGTATAATTTTAACTCCTTAAATCTCGGTAATTCATAAATATCCATAATAAATCCCAATTTAATCATTCTAATATTTTTGGGACACAAATCAACTCACATACAATTATTTATTATTCATTTCCATCAATTATTCATTTTTATAAAATTCAGGGTGTTACATTCAAGATATCCCATTCTCATTCACTTCTCTTCTTTTCTCCTTTGTGCTCGACTTTGAGTACTTCTTTTGTGAGTTGAAGTTCTAGAATAGTTTTCTAGATACTTGAGTGTGTTTTGGTGTATTGTGATGGTTGTATTGTGAAGTTGCCATTGTCTTCGTAATGTCAAACTCTGTAAGTGTTGTTTTTACTTTCATCATGTGTAACTAATTTATTTATGTTGGAATTGGTGAACTAATCTATTGAGTATAATGTTGTGAATTCGACCTCTGCATGTTTATAATTCAAGTCCATGTTAGTATTTCAACCTTTTATTAATATGAACATCAAACGGGAGAATGATTTTCATGTGTATTGAAACTTGTTTTATTAGTATGAATGTCAAACGGGAGAATGATTATTCATGCCGTATTGAAACTTGTTTTAACGAAAGTAAAAGTTGGAATACCCTTGGTATCTCAATTCTATAGGGGTTGTTAACCATTGTTGCCATAAGGCCAGGTCTTAATGCAAGTTTTTACTGAGAAAGCTCACGAGGGATCGGACTTTACGGTGAATTCTTAGAATTTATATCACGAGGGATCGGTTATAATGATTTTAAGCTGCAATGACATGAAACTTGATGATTAAATATGTATGTCTTGAGTTCCTCATTGTTATTCTAGATTAGGGATCCAATTTCCAACATAATTTGTTTATCTGTGTTTATCTCAAGTATCTTACCTATTCTAGATTGCAACTCAAGTTTTTAGATAGATTTTTATTTTCTTTTTATCTCATGAACAACTCAACCATGCTATCTTGTGAATATTGTATAAATTGTATATAAATCATTCTTTTGTCCATAATTTTCTTAACATTTACCATAGTGAATAGAAAATTACTGTTGTTATTGGACTTTCAATCCCAGTGGAACGATATCTAAATTTTAAAAACTACAAACGATTGGTGCGCTTGCCAATTAACAACCCGGTGGTAGAAACGAACGGTTCATACGCTATCACCGGGTTAATAAGTTTTTTGGCGCCGTCGGCGGGGATTGAATTGTTTCAGTAAAACAATAAATTTTTAATTACCGTGGTAAATATTTTTTTACCTTAGTTAAATTTTTTGTTTTTTTTACTTTTACTTATTGTTACACTAACTTTCTTTGTTTAGTTTGTGTATGCAGACCCGATCTACTGCAGGTAAAATTTATTTTGATCCTGAGATAGAAAGGTTTGTAAAGAAAATCAAGTCTTTGAAATCTAAAACACAAACTAATTCTTCTTCTACTTCTAAAACTTTTGAAAATTCAAATATGGCTGCTGAAAGGAGAACATTGGGACAGCTTGCTGCTATTAATGGTCTACCCCGAGTTTTGGGAATGTTTCAAGGACCTATTGTACCAGTGGAGATTAAACCTGCTACTTTAAATATTATTCAAAATAATCAATTTGCTGGCTTAAATCATGAAGAACCATATGAACATTTAACTGTTTTTTATGAGTTATGTAGCACAATTGGTTTTGAACCCAATCAAGAAGAATCCGTTTATATGAGGTTATTTCCTTTTTCATTGATTGGTAAAGCTAAAGAATGGTTTAAATCTTGCTCACCGGGTAGTTTTACAAATTGGTCCGATGTTGAAAGAAAGTTTTTGGAAAGATTTTATTCTCCTTTAAAATATTTTGAAGCCATGACAGCCATACATTCTTTTTCTCAAAATAATGATGAATCATTAGGGGAAACATGGGAACGATTCAAGGCATTCTTGAGAAAATGTCCTAACCATAACCTGGATGATGCCGAAAAGGTAAGGATCGTTTACCATGGTTTATTACCTCAGTTCAAGATGATGTTAGATGCTTGTGTAGGTGGTTCTTTAATGAACAAAACTGTAGAGGAAGCAATTAAAATATTGGAATCAATGTCTATCAGTGACCGCCAAGCAAAACATGAAAGAGGTAATGTACAGAGGAAGCCAGGAATACTTGAATTGGGAATGAATGATGCAGTATTGGCTCAGCAAAAATTGCTGACCCAACAAATTGAAGTTATGAGCAAGCAATTGGAGAAACTCCAAATTGCTCAAGTAACATCACCACCCCCTGCTTAACTTAAACAATGTATGCACTGCATGGGAGAACAACCATGTGGTTATTGTGGAAATGAGCAAGAGCAAGCCAATTTTATGAACCATCAAAGAGCACCCTTAGGTAATTTTCCTTTCAATCATGGAAATTCTTTTCCTAACAATTACCTGCAAGGTTGGAAAAATTAGAATATTGGTTGGAGACATGATGCTGGACCTTCCAACCGACCTCCTAACAATCAGTTTAAGCAACAACAAACTGAAAATGCAAGATTGGCAAGGATAGAGGAATCTATTCAACAGCTATTACAGTTTGTGGAGACAAATGAAGCTGCCCGGAAAGCATCGGATATACAAATGGGTCAGCTTGCAAAAGAAATAGCCGAATTAAAAAGTTCTGGGTTTACTGCAAACACTCAAAACCCAAGGGAACAATGTAATGCTGTTTCTTCTAAAAATTGTAAAGTTGTGAAAATTGATTGTAAAGAAAAGAATAAGAAAAAGAAAGAAGAAGAAAAAAAAGAAAGTAAAAAAATAGAAAAAAATAAAAAAGAAAACAATATGCAGGAACCAGTAAATGAAGAGCAAGAAACAAACTGTACTACCATCATAACTCCGGAAAAATGTAAAGATCTGGGGAGTTTCACCATTCCTGTAACCATTGGAAATATCAACATTAGGAATACTCTGTTAGATTTATGGGCAAACATCAATCTGATGCCCCTAGATTTAATAAAGCGCATTGGTGAATTTGAGCTAAAAGAAGCGAAGATGAACTTACAGTTTACGGATCGCTCTGTCAAGAAGCCTTTTGGGATTATGGAAGATGTATTGGTAAAGGTTGATAAGTACCACTTCAGGGTTGACTTTATGGTACTGGATATGAAGGAGGATACTGAGATCCCCCTGATCCTAGGAAGACCTTTCATGAAGACTGCAAAGATAAGACTAGATGTTGATCAAAGTATGGTTGCAGTCAAAGTTTATGAAGAAGAGGTAAACTTCAGTGCTCATGAACATCTTAGGACGAATGATAAAGTTTACCCTTCAACCGAACCAGGTATATCTCTTCCTAATCAATTAAATTGTTTTAAATTAACCGATGCCTTAAATGATGAAAGACAGGTAATCAAGCATCGGAGAAGAAGAAGGAGGAAGAAAAAGACAGGTGATTCCTCAACGAATATTGGGAGACCACCTGATTAATCAGAGGTAATGTCTGGCTGGAGACATTAAATCTAGTGCTCAATGGGAGGCAACCCATTCTTTTCTTGTTATTTTCAATTATTTTTAACATAAAAAAAAACAAAACAAAAATTTTTAGAATTATGTTTTTAAAAGAAAAGGGGTTTAAAACTCAAAAGAAAAGGTTTTTGAAAATCAATGTCGCAACCTGGATCGCGACGGCGCGGCGAGAAAGAGAGAAAAAGTGGAATGAAACAGGGAGTCGCCACCAACGTTTTTATCCATAGGAAAAACATTGGGAAAAAACTAAGTTCAGTAAAGCACTGGTTAAAAAATTGAAATCCAAGTTCGGGAGTCGATTACAAGTAGGGAAGGTATTAGCACCCTACATCGCCTGTCAAAGACAGTACCAAGATTGAAAGCACAATATAAATAGCCTTAAATAAAACATGGTTTCTTCCCTTTTATTTTGAAAATGATAGAATGGAGTAGAGAACTGTACAGACATAGAATGTTGAAGCGAGGTCAATGGGACGTTTCGTCCGAATTAAGCTCGACTTCGATATGAGACAGAGAGGGTGAGAGAATGCCAATAAGACGTCACGTCTAAATTAAACATCCTTGGGTAAAAAGGATAGGGATAGGAAAGAGATAAGCGGGACGTCTTGTCCTAAGTATCCCTTCCCTATGAATTGTAGCAAGGTTTGAACAAAAACTAGGGGAAATCAACAAGATGTCACGTCTAAATTGATTTTCACAGAAACGACAAAAAGTAACATCACGAAAGAAACGCAAAAACCAAGGAAATAAATCAGTAAAAGGAAATAAGAAAGATGGGCCCGACAGGAGTTAAAGTCCTGCTCCTACGTATTCTTGAATTATCAAGAAATCAGGGTTACGTAGTTCTGAGGAAAAATTTTGACTCGGAACATGATGATGGAAGTCATTGAGATGGGGAACTCATACAAGACGAAGTTCTTCGCACGTGTACGGATCCTAAGGAGATTGTGTAGACGGAAGTGTTCCCGTACGACACGGTAAAAAGATGGAAATTTTTAGGCTAGAAAATAAAACATATGCAAAACTTATTACTTATTATTTTTTTTTATTATTTTATTTTTTTTATTTTTTTTATTATTTTATTAATAATAGCATACTTTATTAAAAATAACCTGGAAATAAAAAAAACTTGGGAATGAAAAGAAACTTGCTGGAAGAAGAAATGAAACTACATAATAACAACTACAAAGAAAAGTAAAGAAAAGAAAAGAACATAATAATCTGGAAAAGAAACTAACCCGGAAATGGAAAAACTTGGAAATGAAAAGAAACTTGCCGGAAATGAAAAAAAACTTGCTGGAAGAACAAATGCAACAGAGAAGAAGAAGAGGAGAAACGAATGGCTTCCCAAGACTTGATTGCCTTCAATGAAGAATCCCCCTTGAATGAATGCTCATGGTGCCTATTTATAGGAATGCAAAAGCAGCCATTACCATAAAAAATTTGTAATGGAAGGTGCACTCTCCAATTAACAAGTCCATGGTGCTCCATTATCAACTTAAGTGCTCCATTATGATCTTTAGTGCCCCATTATGATGCTTTAGTGCTCCATTATGATCCTTAGTGCTCCATTATGATCTTTAGTGCCTTGCCCACCATCACAAACTTGCTCGTGCATTTGAGGGCTCATGCGTGCCAAATTTGAAAAAGAGTCCAACATGAAAGTTGTAGATCTTTCTCTTGGCTTTAATTTGATATATGGCACAAAAATTTTCATCAAGAAATGAGGGAGATATGACTCATCTACGAAAACTGCTCCAGACTCTGACAAAAATACCTTTGCATGTAAAATAAATTCACTGGGCAAAATGGGTAGAGAATTAGCTTTTATGCCCTTCATGAAGTTTGTAGATCTTTCTCTTAGCTTTAATTTGATATATGGCATAAAAATGTTCATCAAGAAACGAGGGAGATATGGCCCATCTATGAAAACTGCTCCAGAGTGTGACGGAAATACATTTGCAAGCAAAATAAATTCACTGGGCAAAATGGGTGGAGAATTCGCTTTTGTGTCCTTCATGAAGTTTGTAGATCTCTTTGATATGGAGCCATAGAAAAAAGAATGGGGTCATTTCAGTATCATATGAGGGAGATATGAATTTTTTCTTAAAGATGTGCAGAGCAGTCATGAAACTGGAGCAAGTCCAGGAAGATTATTAAAACTGTACCAATTGGTAAGGATTCAGCCTTCAAGGTCTTCACAAAAGTCGTAGACAATTTTGTTACGAAAATTTAGAGACCGGGTTTGCGCAAATCAAAGATCGTATGAAGGAGTTATGAATTTTCAAATGAACCATGCGCATAAAAGAGTGCTCAAAGGATGGAACTGTACCAATTGGCCGGACAAAAAGAGGTGTTCACAGATGCCCCTCTTTACTTCTTTTTCACAAAAGAGACACGAAGCTTCTGTGTTTTTGAAGTGAAAAGGAAGTAAAGATATGAACACCGATGTAGGGGGCCAAGTGGGACCTCTTGATCGGTATGGCAACTGATCGCGAGTTAGTGTGACCTTTTTCTTAAAAAAAACGAGCATTCTCTACTTCTGTTTCTCTTCTTTTCTCCTCTCTTTTTTCTTTGTTTTTTTTTTGTTTTTTTTTTGTTTTTGTTTTTGTTTTTTTTTTTTGAACTCTGGATTGACCGGGAAAAATTCTTTCAGTGGGAAGATCGGGATTGACCCCTGGTAGACTAGAAGGTAAAGGGTGCCTGCATAGGTGAACGGAAAGTAAAGGACGCCTTGATAGGCGACTGGAAAATAAAGGATGCCTTGATAGGCGGCTGGAAAGTAAAGGATGCCTTGATAGGCGGCTGGAAAGTAAAGGATGCCTTGATAGGCGGCTGGAAAAGGACGCCTTGATAGGCGGCTGGAAAATAAAGGATGCCTTGATAGGCGGCTGGAAAAGGATGCCTTGATAGGCGGCTGGAAAAGGATGCCTTGATAGGCGGCTGGAAAATAAAGGATGCCTTGATAGGCGGCTGGAAAATAAAGGATGCCTTGATAGGCGGCTGGAAAATAAAGGATGCCTTGATAGGCGGCTAGAAAAGGATGCCTTGATAGGCGGCTGGAAAATAAAGGATGCCTTGATAGGCGGCTGGAAAATAAAGGATGCCTTGATAGGTGGCTGGAAAATAAAGGATGCCTTGATAGGCGGCTGGAAAATAAAGGATGCCTTGATAGGCGGTCGGAAAATAAAGGATGCCTTGATAGGCGGCTGGAAAATAAAGGATGCCTTGATAGGCGGCTGGAAAGTAAAGGATGCCTTGATAGGCGGCTGGAAAGTAAAGGATGCCTTGATAGGCGGCTGGAAAGTAAAGGATGCCTTGATAGGCGGCTGGAAAATAAAGGATGCCTTGATAGGCGGCTGGAAATTAAAGGATGCCTTGATAGGCGGCTGGAAAATAAAGGATGCCTTGATAGGCGGCTGGAAAATAAAGGATGCCTTGATAGGCGGCTGGAAAGTAAAGGATGCCTTGATAGGCGGCTGGAAAGTAAAGGATGCCTTGATAGGCGGCTGGAAAATAAAGGATGCCTTGATAGGCGGCTGGAAAGTAAAGGATGCCTTGATAGGCAGCTGGAAAGGTAAAAGGTGCCATTTGATCAGCGACAAGAAGGTAAAGGGTGGGGTTGACCCTCGGTCGACAGAAAATACAGAGATTGGGGGAGCTAACAGGACGTCTCGTCCAAATTAACTCACTGTTGGCAAGAAATGTAAAGGTTGGGGGGAGCTAACAGGACGTCTCGTCCAAATTAACTCACTGGACCTAAAGGCTCGGGGTGATGCCCCAGTTTGACATGACTGAAGGTTCTTGGGGAATGACTCTTTGACTGAAAGAGGGTGAACCTAGGGTGCCCCAGTTGGAGATGATTTGAAGGAATCTTGGGGAATTGCCCCTTGACTAAAATAGAAGAAATCTGGGGGAGATGCCCCAGTTAGGAAGATTGAAAGGATCTCAGGGAACTGCTTCTTGACTGGAAGGAAAAATCTGGGGTCCACTTGGGATGTATGGTGGGCTTACTAAAGGAAAGAAATCTGGGGATGATCCAGTTCAAGCTGTCTTGGATGATTCAGCGAACTGCTCCTTGATTGGTAGGAAGAGAAATGGGGGGAAAATCTAGCTGAAAGAGCTAAGGATACTGCCCCTCGAACGGAGGAAAGATTTGGGATTCATTGGGGAAGAGATCTTGATAAGTGCCAGCTTTGGCGATTGATTTCACTGGGGATGAGAATTTGAGAGGTGCTGATTTTGGAGTTGAGTGGGAGACTTTGAAGATTGCCAACTTTGGCGAAAGAGGCTTAGAACGGAGTTTGCTTTGGAGATTGAAGAGGAGACTTTGAGAAGTGCCAACTTTGGCGACCTAAGGATGGAGTTCCGAGAAGTGCCAACTTTGGCGAGGAAGGTTCCACTAGGGGGATGAGAATTTGAGAGATGCTGACTTTGGAGTTGAGCGAGAGATTTTAAAGATGTCTGCTTAGGCGATGGAAGAAGAAAACACTAAAAGGTGCCAACTTTGGCGATTTAGGGAAGGAGTTCTGAGGCGATTCGAGGAGGGGACTTGAAGGACTTGATTGAGGTGTTAATGCCTGGCATGACTGTCTGTGAGATAACCTACATAAAAAATGGTAAGTAGTGCAAAGATAAGTTCAAAAACTGGGTAGGTCCTGTGAAACCGCGACCCTTAGGACAACTCATGGACAGAGGAGAATGCAAGAGGCGATCATAGCTTTGAAGCGCATGCCTGGCTGAGTCTTTGTGATGATTGTCGAGGTCAAGTAGTGGGAGCGTCTTGTCCCTTACGACTTTAAATGTTCACTATTCTTTTATTTTATTTTTTATAAAAACACAATGTTTTATCAGATTAATGCAATTCATAACACGTATCGAAAAAGGATAAATTTTATTCATGTATGACAAACAGAATACAGAGAATGGACAATGGGGAAAATAGATGGGATGGAATGAAGTTACATAGGACAGGTCAAGGCCAGGAGAAACAGGGAAGGTTCGAGGATCCTCCAGTGAGTTCCTGAGACTAGTGAGAACCTTAATCTCACGTCACGACCTCAAGTACATCGTTCAACTCTGCCTTTGAGAGGGTAGTTTAACCATGGTCCACATGCCTCAGTTTGCACGTTTTGCATTGGAAACCTTAGTTACTCTGCCGAAATCTTGACCCTAATTTTTACCTGAGCTACCTTTTCAGGTTTTCAACTCACCGGGTTGCTCTAACTTTTGCCTAGGCTGCCCTTTCAGGTTTTCAGCCTAGCGAGCTCTTTTCTTTCTTTATAATGTGTTCTTGTTCATTTTTGGGCTGCATCCTTTACAGTAAAAAGTTGAAACTGATCATACTCCAGTTGAGTCTGCCTATTCTTTTCCAAATTTAGTTTGATCCTTTGGGAAACTGATGTCACTTCAAATAGAAGACTCCACTCCTATGCCATGTACCCAAGGAAATATTGGTGAGTCTTTTGGCACCAATGAGAGGGAATTACTCTTGAATCATCATTCTGGCCTTTTGTTTTTTCTTTTTTTTATTTTTTTTCATTTTCCATTTCTTTTGTTTGCCCTCTTTTTTTTGCTTTTGTGTTTTTTTTCCTTTGTTTTTTTTAATCCCCTTAATGACGCAACGACTCAATCTGACAGACTATTTCCTTGGCTACATAGGTATGAGGAATGGCGCACTCCTTAGGGTTGAGGTGTTGATGATGACAAGAATACGAGTTCTTGGCCTGGCGACATTTGTTCCCCTTATACAGAAAATGACAGCTTGCTCGCGGATCTGGACGTAACCAGCTTTCCCTGCTTGATATGTGCATTGGACTTCAAGCTTGACTTCTACTTTTCATTTTTTCATTTTTCATTTTTTTTTGAATTTTTGGCCAAGTCTCCCTTGACTGTATCTGCATTTAAGGCATTAGCAATTTTCCTCTATTTATGCTGGTAACTGTTGTGGTTTTCTTAGTTGACTGGCCTACCACTTGTCCAATTTGGGACTTGGCAATGTTATCATTCACATAGATTATTTCCACACCCTGAAACAATATTACTAATGTCTTCTGATATATTGCCCCGTGATTCCTTCAGTCATTCTTGACTCAGGGGTATTCCTTAACCTCTTGTTCTAACAATCTGGTTAACTTGTGTGGTGACTCACAAGCTTTCCTACCTTCTTTGTCAGCACAATCGACCGGGTAGTTGAGGTCGTAAAATAGGATTGTGATTTCATTAGTCTCAAGAGGATCATTTTTGGGTCTGCAATTTAGTGCGTTGTGGCAAAAAATAAAAAGGAAAGAAAAAGAGGAACAAGCAAGTAAAGAAAATGAATCAATGCAAGGATAAAGGGATGAAAAATTTTTTTTAGAATATCGATACGCATTTATTGATTGACTGGTAAAACAAGTTTTTTTCGCCTTTATTACATGGAAAGTCCCAAAGCCTTAGGCATAGCAGAGGGATAAACAAGACTTTTAAGGCAATGACAAATTACTTTGGTGAATCATTTAAAATCGTAGGGAGTTCGACAGCTTCCCAGTTACTGAGCTCTCGGCCCGGCAGGTAAGCGGTCACCAAATCAACATTGTTATCAAAACTATCAACCACCACGGCATTAACTTCTGAGCTTCCATGATTAGGCAGGGGATTCTTGACCACGTTAGGGCTTCCTTCTTTAAAATCGATCCATTCGGCTTTGATCAAATCTCTCACTTTATATTTCAGAGCCATGCAATTTTCTGTGGAATGCCCCGGTGCCCCAGCGTGGTAATCACAATGAGCGTCTGGGTCATATCCCCTTGGATAAGGAGGTTGCAATGGCTTCATGGGGCATGAAACCAACAGACCTTCCTGAACGAGGATTGGAAAAAGTTCGGAATATGTTATGGGAATTGGATCGAACTGTACCGGGGTGCGCTCATTGTTGGGATTCCTTGGGTTCTGATTATGGTTGGGTGGTTGAGCTACTTGTTGCGGGTGATGGTATAGCATGGGTTGTGGCATTGGAGCTCTTACCATGGGTGGGCGGAAGTGAGGAGTATGAGCTGTCGGGCCATAAGTGGCTGCGGCCACATAAGGATTGGGAGCTTGAATCATGGTAGGAGTGAATGGTCTCGGCGGAGCCGTCTTTTGATTAGAAGAGATGGAATTAGTTTCTCCGTCCCTTCTCCCAGGTGCCGGCTTCCTCGTCATGTTTGCCCCAGATGAGCCTTGAGTGATCTTACCCGTTCGTATTCCACTCTCCACTCTTTCCCCAATAGTCACAATGTCGGAGAAGTTGGCTGAAACACTACCAATCATCTTGCCGTAGAAAGGTGATGGGAGTGTGTCGATAAACATTGCGACTATTTCTTTTTCCAACAATGGGGGATCCACTTGCGCCGCTATTTCTCTCCATTGTTGGGCATACTCCTTGAACGTTTCACTGTCCCTCTTCACCATATTTTGTAAATGAACCCTGTTGGGTGCCATATCCATGTTATACCTGTATTGTCTAAGGAAGGCATCTGCCAGGTCTTTCCAACAACGGATACGGTTCCGATCAAGGTGAGCATACCATGTAAGAGCAGCTCCTGCTAGACTATCTTGGAAGCAGTGGATCAACAGTTGGTCATTAGAAGAGTAAGATGCCATCTTTCGACAATACATTGTGAGATGATTCTTAGGACAAGTCATTCCCCGATACTTGTCAAAGTCTGGCATCTTGAATTTAGGCGGGAGGATAACATCTGTGACTAAACATAGCTCCGAAGCATCTATTAGTCCAAAACCTCTGGCGCCTTCCATTATTCTTAAACGCTCTTCTAAGATCTCTATCCTTTCCCTCCGAGGAGCGGCGACCGCGCGGGTTGTATCTTGGAGGTTGGTCCCATAGGGGGTTCCGTATCCATACAGATAGCCGAATGACTGGTTGAACAGAGGCAACACATGGGACTGGTTTACTAGGCCTGTATTTGGTGAGGGACCTTGAGGATGGGCCATAGCATAAGTCGGCTGGGTTATCTGGGCTTGTGTATTTTGGGCTTGGGCGTTGTAGGTTGGCTGGGCCATCGGGGCTTGTGTGTTTTGGGTTTGGTAAGTTTGTGGGTCATGGGCTTGCGTGTTTTGGGTTTGGTAGGTTTTTGGGTCATGGGCTTGCGTGTTTTGGGTTTGGTGGAGTGGTGGCATATTTGGTTGTGTGGGGTATGAAGCATGAGGATTTACCACTTGCTGGTTGTGGGCGTCTTGTTGGTTAGCGAGCGGGGGATAGTACCCCGGGGGTAGGCCATAAAGTGGAAAAGGTACTGGGTTGCCGTCTAGACCGACAAATGTATGTTGTGCGTAAGACTGGCCGTAAGGTGGCTGGGTCTCAATGGCAAGGTTAGGTCTCCCGACATGAATGGTGAGAGGGGGTGTCGTTGTGTTAGGGAGTTGGGTTCTTGCTGGGTCAGAATCAAGGGGAGGTGGCGCGGTGGCAGGCTGCTGTTGGGCATCCTCAACACCTACAGAGGAGCCTCCTTCGGTAAGTTTCTTTTCTAAGAGTTTAGTTAACTCCGCGACTCGCTCTTTCAGCTGATCGAACTCGGTTCTAAAGTTTCCTTCAACAGCTTCTGCCTCAGCCATGAGTTTCTTTTGGAGCCGGGTCTGGTAAGGATGCCTACCCGTGACGTTGGTGTCTTTTTTTTTTTTTAAAAAAAAAAAGAAATAAATGTTAGGCAGAAATAAAAAGAAGGAAAATGTTGTGGGAAACAATCACAGACTTTGGCGAGTATCCTTTGACCATTCCTTAGAACTTATCATTCAAAAGTACTAGATATGGTAATCATAGAAATTAATATGGGATATTTGTGAAGACAGAAGAAATCTTTTATCCTGCGGCGGGAGCCTCTAGCTCAGACATCTTCTTCGGGCAATTACAGCCCTTATTTCTTAAGTTCAATCCCATGTCAATTTCCATAGATACTCAAAGGGTACATGACCAAAGGAGGACTATCTATTCACCCGAAGAATACTGTGTGTTTCAAAACGAGTCATTATTTCAATAACTCAGTAAATCTGCGGGTGGTAGATAATTCATTTTCTTGGATAAAAGGGGAAAGCAAAAATGACATAAGGTAAAGTAAAGTTTGCCCTTTTGTGGCCTAGGTTGGGTTTTGTTGAAAGTTTTCTCTAGGCCCTATGGTTTGTCTAAAAGTGGCTCTTCACACCAGGTGGCTCATTCTAGACTTCTAGAAGGTCACCAGAGCCAAGATCCTACCCATGACAGGGACGCAACAGTGGGGAACCACTAGGTGGGTATATCATGAGAGGTCGAACTCTGGTTGAGGTTCTCACGAACACCGGATAGGAAGTACATCCCATACGATTCCGTTACCAACCTCTCCTAACTTAAGCTTCATTTGGGGCCCGGGTATAGGGCGCCACTCATAAGTGTGTGTGAGTAATTTGTGAGTGTAGTGTGTGAAAGGGAATTCAATACTTTTTACCTTACTTCATTCTACACAAAGAACAAACACAGAACAAATATACAAAGTCGTCTACCCTAGGGTTCAATAATTACAGGAAAGTAACATGGTCCTCTACCCTAGGGTTCAACAAGCATGCAAACATAGATAATGTAACAAATAACAAGATACAATTAAAACAAGAACAAACTTCCACAACAATTAACAGAAAATAAAACAAGGGGGAAGAAATCCAAGCTAACAAAGGCTATATAAAAGAACATGCGCTTTCAATCAAACTGGCCTGACTCTCTTAAGTGTCCCCAGCGGAGTCGCCATCTGTCGCAACCTGGATCGCGACGGCGCGGCGAGAAAGAGAGAAAAAGTGGAATGAAACAGGGAGTCGCCACCAACGTTTTTATCCATAGGAAAAACATTGGGAAAAAACTAAGTTCAGTAAAGCACTGGTTAAAAAATTGAAATCCAAGTCCGGGAGTCGATTACGAGTAGGGAAGGTATTAGCACCCTACATCGCCTGTCAAAGACAGTACCAAGATTGAAAGCACAATATAAATAGCCTTAAATAAAACATGGTTTCTTCCCTTTTATTTTGAAAATGATAGAATGGAGTAGAGAACTGTACAGACATAGAATGTTGAAGCGAGGTCAATGGGACGTTTCGTCCGAATTAAGCTCGACTTCGATATGAGACAGAGAGGGTGAGAGAATGCCAATAAGACGTCACGTCTAAATTAAACATCCTTGGGTAAAAAGGATAGGGATAGGAAAGAGATAAGCGGGACGTCTTGTCCTAAGTATCCCTTCCCTATGAATTGTAGCAAGGTTTGAACAAAAACTAGGGGGAAATCAACAAGACGTCACGTCTAAATTGATTTTCACGGAAACGACAAAAAGTAACATCACGAAAGAAACGCAAAAACCAAGGAAATAAATCAGTAAAAGGAAATAAGAAAGATGGGCCCGACAGGAGTTAAAGTCCTGCTCCTACGTATTCTTGAATTATCAAGAAATCAGGGTTACGTAGTTCTGAGGAAAAATTTTGACTCGGAACATGATGATGGAAGTCATTGAGATGGGGAACTCATACAAGACGAAGTTCTTCGCACGTGTACGGATCCTAAGGAGATTGTGTAGACGGAAGTGTTCCCGTACGACACGGTAAAAAGATGGAAATTTTTAGGCTAGAAAATAAAACATATGCAAAACTTATTACTTATTATTTTTTTTTATTATTTTATTTTTTTTATTATTTTATTAATAATAGCATACTTTATTAAAAATAACCTGGAAATAAAAAAAACTTGGGAATGAAAAGAAACTTGCTGGAAGAAGAAATGAAACTACATAATAACAACTACAAAGAAAAGTAAAGAAAAGAAAAGAACATAATAATCTGGAAAAGAAACTAACCCGGAAATGGAAAAACTTGGAAATGAAAAGAAACTTGCCGGAAATGAAAAAAAAATTGCTAGAAGAACAAATGCAACAGAGAAGAAGAAGAGGAGAAACGAATGGCTTCCCAAGACTTGATTGCCTTCAATGAAGAATCCCCCTTGAATGAATGCTCATGGTGCCTATTTATAGGAATGCAAAAGCAGCCATTGCCATAAAAAATTTGTAATGGAAGGTGCACTCTCCAATTAACAAGTCCATGGTGCTCCATTATCAACTTAAGTGCTCCATTATGATCTTTAGTGCCCCATTATGATGCTTTAGTGCTCCATTATGATCCTTAGTGCTCCATTATGATCTTTAGTGCCTTGCCCACCATCACAAACTTGCTCGTGCATTTGAGGGCTGATGCGTGCCAAATTTGAAAAAGAGTCCAACATGAAAGTTGTAGATCTTTCTCTTAGCTTTAATTTGATATATGGAACAAAAATTTTCATCAAGAAATGAGGGAGATATGACTCATCTACGAAAACTGCTCCAGACTCTGACGAAAATACCTTTGCATGTAAAATAAATTCACTGGGCAAAATGGGTAGAGAATTAGCTTTTGTGCCCTTCATGAAGTTTGTAGATCTTTCTCTTAGCTTTAATTTGATATATGGCACAAAAATGTTCATCAAGAAACGAGGGAGATATGGCCCATCTATGAAAACTTCTCCAGAGTGTGACGGAAATACATTTGCAAGCAAAATAAATTCACTGGGCAAAATGGGTGGAGAATTCGCTTTTGTGGCCTTCATGAAGTTTGTAGATCTCTTTGATATGGAGCCATAGAAAAAAGAATGGGGTTATTTCAGTATCATATGAGGGAGATATGAATTTTTTCTTAAAGATGTGCAGAGCAGTCATGAAACTGGAGCAAGTCCAGGAAGATTATTAAAACTGTACCAATTGGTAAGGATTCAGCCTTCAAGGTCTTCACAAAAGTCGTAGACAATTTTGTTACGAAAATTTAGAGACCGGGTTTGCGCAAATCAAAGATCGTATGAAGGAGTTATGAATTTTCAAATGAACCATGCGCATAAAAGAGTGCTCAAAGGATGGAACTGTACCAATTGGCCGGACAAAAAGAGGTGTTCACAATCAAAATTTTGAAAAATCAAAAACAGAAGCCCACGCGTAGCGCCACTGTGACGCGTAGCATGGACCCTGAATTTTCAACCTTACGCGTAGCGTCCCAACCACGCGTAGCGTCAGAGCCCATGTTCAGTTTCTAAAACTGAACCAGAGAGGCCCATCTTAGGTTTTAAAACCTAAAACCTCCTCTCTGCCTCACTTTAGTTTTCAAAACCCTAAAATTTTGAAACCCTCTTTTTCTCTCAACACTTCTAAACCTTCTCATATTTGCTCAAGGGATCATAAGTAAGTTTTCTAATCCTTTCTCTTTAGTTTGATTTTAATTTTCAAATCTTAGAATTGCATGTGGTTAGGGTTAGAATTAGATGACCATTGGAAATTGCTTGCTGATTGAATTGAATGTGGTTTGGAAAGGGGTTGCTGCTATGCAACCCCTGTTTTTGTTTCTGTTGTACGCAACTCACGCGTAGCGTCCCACTGACGCATAGCGTGAGGATGGACTGCAAGCCCACGCGTAGCGTCCCATTGACGCGTAGCGTGGGCAGAACAGGCTGACGCGTAGCATCCCACCCACGCGTAGCGTCAGCCTCTATTTTTATTTTGAGTGATGTTTACTGTTTCATGTATATATTTATTTTTTGTTTTTAATAAATCAGTCCAGTATGCCTATTTTAAAGTTTGTTTGTTGTTTTATTTTAAATTAATAAATTATCTTATTTAGTATTTGTTATACTTTCTTGCATTGATAAAAATTAAAAATAAAAAATTTTGTTGATGCATATTATTTTGTGTGAATTTTTGTTTTATTGTTAAAAATCCAAAAATATGCATATTAACTTTCTTTATAAATCATAAAAATACAAAAATATGTTGTTTTGAATTTTGTGAATTACATGTCTATTTTGTGTAAATTTTTTATCCTTAGAAAAACCAAAAATATTTATGTTTTAAATTTTGTGTAAATATTTGGTTGATTGTATATGATTGTTAAAGTATGATTTACTTTTTAATTCAATGTGTGTTTAATTTTAAAATTTTTTACTTTTTACAGATGGCTCCGAAGAAATCCATCCCTGCCACTGGTCCTTCTAAAAGACAAAGAAGGGCCACTGACACCGATACTACTTCTGAGGATCCTGATCTTCAGGGATAGGAGGTGTTAGAACCGAGGGATCCTACGAGATTTCGCACTGACGCGAAATGGGCCCGCTTTCATCAAATTAAGGGCCAAAAGCTGATTGGGAGAGAGTATTGGATCTTAGTGCTGGAGACTATCCTGAGCTACAGGATGAAGTTCAGAGGAGGAGATGGGGACCCCTGTTTTCTCTACCGACTGAGGGGGATCCCATCTTAGTGATGGAGTTTTATGCGAACGCCTTCAGGACTCGCCAGGACACACCGAGCATAGGACAGCAGCAGACGAGTTGGGTGAGGGCATATTACATATGACCGGGACACTATCAGTACCCTATTGGGTAATCCTTGGGAGCCTACTCCCAAAGATGATACTTGTTTCTGGAAGGAAAATAGAAACAAGGTTGCTACTGAGGGAGAGTTAGGATACTCCCTCGAGGAGGTTGCTCATTTCTTGAGCAAAGATGGAATCTTTTTCAACCTAAGTAAGGTTGGAAGGAGTCCATCTAACCTCCTGAAGACCCAGCTGACCCCTCTAGCCCAGGCGTGGTCCCACCTCATGCTTCATAACATCACTCCTGTCACCCACCTCTCATCTCTTCCAGTTGAACGCTGTTGCCTTCTCTTTTCTATTCCTCAGGGCCATACCATCGACATCGCTGAGCTTATATCTGAGCAGATTCACTTTTATGCCCTTGGGTATAAAGTGAACCGCCCCATTCCATTTCCTCTCATCATATCTGCCTTACTGAGGAGGCAGGGAGTCATTGTACCTTCACCAGAGTTCACTAGTTCTTCAGGGAGAGTCCCTAAAGTTCTAGTGAATAGAGACTATTTTGTTCAGCAGTGCGAGCTTCCACCTCTGGAGCAGGAGGCTCAGCCCAGACCTAGGAGGAGGAGACCACCAGTTCAACCTTCATCTACTGATGCTGTCACACAGGGATTTGCCCGGATTTCACTTAAGCATCAACATATGATGCAGATGATGGCTGCTACTCATAGAGCATATATTCATCTTCATGATGAATTTTATCAGTACAGGTTACAGGGAGAGGGAGCACCATATGTCACCCCGGCTGAGTTTGCAGCACATGTAGCTTGGCCTGGCGATTCACCTACCTACCCTAAGACTGGTGGACCTTCTGGAGCACAGGCTGATATTGATGGTGATGCTGATGAGGAGGAGGAGGATGATGACCTGATGGAGGATTGATGGTGTTATCTTTTGCACCTTTTTACATACATTTTTATTGTTAGTTTCATGTTTACATTGATATTATTTTGGATATTTTGTCTTTTATTATGTAGTGTGTTTAAGCTTGCGAAATTATGTTTTTGCATGAAAAGTAAAAAATAAAATTTTTTTTCTCAATAAATAATCAAATTTTTGTTAGAAAGTTAATTTATTCACTTAACATTTTTACACAATAAAACAAATTTTGTAAAATCAATTATTAATTCTTTTAAAACTTAGGAATTTTGATAAATTTAATTACAATAAGTTTATTAACTATCAAGCAAATTTCAGAAAAACCCGGTGTGTTGAGAGATCTTGTTAAACACTTGAGGGTTTAATCGACATAACTTCATTCAAATTAATTTTGCTTTAATCTTTGATTTGTGTTGTTGTACAGAGAATTCAGGAAAATGATCAAGGCACATTTATTGGTGAAAAGAAACCTTGGGCCAAACAGCTTACCTTGTTAAAAATTATTTTATCCTTTGAAAGCCAATTTGAGCCTAAAATAAATTCTTTGGTACCCTTAAAACCTAAATTTGTTTTAACCATTCCCTATACTTGATTGATTAAAAGAGCAGTCGAAATAAATGCTCTTACAAAAATGGGAAGTGAAAATAAGCAACTTGATTCTTTTCAAAAGCAAATAAAGTATGAAAAAGAAAAGTCAAAAATAGTGAAAAGAATCAAGTTGGGGGTATTTATTTTTCACCAATAAAAGAAAATGAGAAGTTTGGGCCAAGAGAAAGCCTAAGAATTATAAAATGCTCTTTTATGATTTAAGGTTTTTGAATTCCAAGAAAAAACCATTGATTCTTGTAAGCCAAGCCTCATTACAACCCGTGAAAAGACCTTGTGATATCTGAATTAACTCTGTATAACCAACCATTGATTAGATGAAAATCAAAATTAAATTCATTTGATTTTATGATTGATTGAGTGAAACAGGTTACCAATTGCATTGAGATAAACACTTGGAGAGGTAAGCCTGAAATTATGCTTGGTATGTTAATAAAATATTGTAAAGAATTTTATCATTAAACCTTTGTTATATTAGATGTCTATAATTGATTATTTCAAAATGGTAAATTGTGTAAATACTTTTTGTGGTAAATTCTCGGACTAACTCAAAAATTTGATTTCAAATTTTTATTTTTATTTTTTTCTCTTGCTCGAGGATGAGCAATGTCTCAAGTTGGGGGTATTTGTTAGTCCTCAAATTTACAATAAATATTTTAATAAAAGTTTCATAAAAATAATAAAAATTTGGTTAATTTGTTAGAAAATTAGGTTTTAATTCAATAAATGGATGTTGTTGGAAATAATCTGCCCTTGATCAATTTTCTCTAGTTTTGCAGTGAAAAAGTAAAGAATTCAAGAGAAAATTATACTGGAGGATCTGACGCGTAGCATCAATCCCACGCGTAGCGTGGACTCTGAATTTTGATGCTGACGCTACGCATCACAACCACGCGTAGCGTCAGTGCTGCGTGGACTCCAACTCCAACTTGTCCAACCACTCCACTTAGACCCAATAATGGGTACTCCACTCAACACCAAGGGCCATCCCACTAAGCACAAATGGACAAAATACAGTGGAAACACATCCAAGTGGCCAAGCATGATCAAATTTAATAATTTGAAGTTGTCATTATCAGCTGTTTAATGGAAGCTGAGTCAGGGGCCTGACGCGTAGCGTCACACTGACGCGTAGCGTCAGCACCCTTACTCAGCACTATAAATAGGGCCATCCAACACCATTCAAGATATCCCATTCTCATTCACTTTTCTTCTTTTCTCTCTTTGTGCTCGACTTTGAGTACTTCTTTTGTGAGTTGTAGTTCTAGAATAGTTTTCTAGATACTTGAGTGTGTTTTGGTGTATTGTGATCGTTGTATTGTGAAGTTGCCATCGTCTTCGTAATGTCAAACTCTGTAAGTGTTGTTTTTACTTTCATCATGTGTAACTAATTTGTTTATGTTAGAATTGGTGAACTAATCTATTGAGTATAATGTTGTGAATTCAACCTCTGCATGTTTATGATTCAAGTCCATGTTAGTATTTCAACCTTTTATTAATATGAACGTCAAACGGGAGAATGATTTGCATGTGTATTGAAACTTGTTTTATTAGTATGAATGTCAAACGGGAGAACGATTATTCATGCCGTATTAAAACTTGTTTTAACGAAAGTAAAAGTTGGAATACCCTTGGTATCTGAATTCTATAGGGGTTGTTAACCATTGTTGCCATAAGGCCAGGTCTTAATGCAAGTTTTTACTGAGAAAGCTCACGAGGGATCGGACTTTACGGTGAATTCTTAGAATTTATATCACGAGGGATCGGTTATAATGATTTTAAGCTGCAATGACATGAAACTTGATGATTAAATATGCATGTCTTGAGTTCCTCATTGTTATTCTAGATTAGGGATCCAATTTCCAACATAATTTGTTTATCTGTGTTTTTCTCAAGTATTGCAACTCAACTTTTTAGATAGATTTTTATTTTCTTTTTATCTCATGAACAACTCAACCATGCTATCTTGTGAATATTGTATAAATTGTATATAAATCATTCTTTTGTCCATAACTTTCTTAACATTTACCATAGTGAATAGAAAATTACTGTTGTTATTGGACTTTCAATCCCAGTGGAACGATATCTAAATTTTGAAAACTACAAACGATTGGTGCGCTTGCCAATTAACAACCCGGTGGTAGAAACGAACGGTTCAGACGCTATCGCCGGGTTAACAAGGATTGAAGAAGGAAAGATCAAAGATCCACCTTCTCTTAAGGAGCTTGAAGAAACTCCTACATCATTTGGTATCATCTTGAGCTTGGGAGATTCTTTCTACTTCTTTTTCCTCTTTTCAATTCTGAATTTGTATCTAGTCTTGGCTGGTTGGTTTTTATTTCCATGGTTATTTGTGTGTTGATCCATGTTAAAAGTAGAAAAGCCATAAAAAAGTTGTTGTTCTTTAAGTTTTTTGTGATAATTCTTCTTGTTCTTCAAATTTTGCATATTGCGTTTGTAACTTTCAGTTTTGGTATTATTTTGTCTTGTTTAAGCTTTCAAAATTCTGAGTTTGGCACTTATCTTGTTTCGGTTTTTGAGTATTACAATTGGTTGTTGTTGGTTTGTGAATGCTAGAGCCAAATAGGAGTGTATGTACCATTTGGAACCTTTTCTAGTGTTCTAGAAATTTTAATTGCTTCAACCTTTTTAGTGTGCTAAAACCGTGTAGTGGGGTTGACTCAATCATCTTTGGTTAACTCCCTAAAAGGTACCAATCTTGTTTTTAAGGCGGCCTCATCTTAAGGTCCTCCAAAAGTTACCTTATTTTTAGGCTTGTTAGTGATCCAATCTTAGTTTTCATCTAAGTTTAATTTTCATTTCAAGCACATTAGGTGAACATTCCATTTTCGGTTTTGCATATTGTTAGCATAAAAGAAAATTGTCAAAAAGAACATTACACCTTCCATTCATCTTGTGGGAGAAGGTTGCATATTTTCCCCTAAGCAAAAGAGTGACAATGGAAGTTAGTGAGCTAGCTAAGTGATTTCGGTTTTATCATAAGAAAGTGGTGTTATATTTTGCAAATCGGTAAAAGGCAAAAAGAGAAAAGAAAAAAGACTAGACAAAAGCCAAAAGTAAAAAGGAAAAAGAAAACCCTAAAGACAAAAAGTAGAAAAAGGGTACTAAAAGAAATAGTTGAAATCCCTATAACAAAGTTGAACACCATAATTTGAACCTCAAATTTTCAAAATCACAAAGACTTAAGAGAAGAGTTTGCTAGTGACATTTTACACTTGTTCAATTACACTTGCTTGCTTAGTAGTTGCAACTCTAGAGTTTCTAGGCTTAGGTTTCCTTTCCTTTGTTCTTGCATATTATTTTCTTGTTTGTCTTGTTTTGTCCATCATCTATAATTTCGAATTCCACTAAGTGTAGCTTTATTCATTTGAACTTTTCTTGCTTTGGTCTTGTCATAATCAAAAATCCAAAAAGAATTCAAATTGAGTAGCTTCTTTCAAATTAGCCTTTTTAGTTTGTCTCCTTTCATTCCTAAGTTTTGTCATTGAGTTTTCTTCCTTTCACAATCCTTTGATAATTCCTTTCTCTATACCATTAAGGGTAGCATCTTGAGACACTTGAGATTGGTGTAGAAATTGCTTGAGTCTCTTGATCCTAAGAGAAGGGATACACTTAAGAGAGACAATTGTGAGGGTTTGATTTTAGTTTCAATTTTACCTAACCAATTTCATTGGAAGTTTGCTTGTTTTGTTTTTGCTAGGTGTGGTTGAGCTTTTACAATTCAAGAGAAGAATTTGAAGACCATTGTAAAGGAAGCAAAAGCCTTGTACTGGTAGAAAATTAGGCAAATTTTCAATTCTTAGAAAAGTGTAGTAGGATTTTTGTCTTGTATTTTAGACACCCATTGGACATTGGACTTTTGGACTCTTAATATTTCCTTTAGTAATTTCGGCTAGTTTTAGTAGCATATGCATTTGTGTGTTTGTTAATTAGTTAGTTGGTTAAAACTAGAAGTAGTTAGTTAGTTGTTGGTTTTAACTAAAATTTGGTTAGTTAGTTGCTTGTCTTAACTAAGTTGGTTAATTAGTTAGTAGTTAGAACTAATTCTAGTTGGCATAACTAATCCTAACCAAATTTGTTAGTTGTCATAACCAACCTATAACAAAAATTAGTTTCTAGTTAGGGTTGTTAGATCTAGTTCAAACTACCATAACTAAATAACTAATTCTAGTGAGGGTTTGTTAGGTGTTAGTTAGTTAGTTGAACTAATTTGGTTAGTTAACTACCTTGTTGGCCGAATTAGTTAGCTTTGTTTAGGGCTAGTTACTTGATTAGTTACAACCTAGGATCATCATAAGGAACATAGGTAAAGACAACATAGGTCTTGCATAACTAATCATAGTACTACATCCTAGGATACAACCTAGTACAAGACAACTTAGGTACTTGTTTCCCCTTAGGAAAGAAATCTAGTACTTGTATTTTAGGATTGTTGTGTGTTTTCTAATACTTGCCTTGCATCAAGCATCCTCGACTAGATTGCTTACAACTTTGCTTTCATTGTCTCCAATTTCTTTAACAACCTTAAAAGATGTCTTCTTGTGATAGGGAAAACAAATCTATGCTTCATAATATAATGGAAAGTTTGAATAACATCAACAATAGGTTAAATAACCTAGAGCATAATGAAAACCCTAGAACTAGGCATAGAAATCAAAGAAATCAAAGACATAACAATAGTGATAGTGAGGATGAGCCTAGACATAGAAGACACCATGAACATAAAAGAGAAGACATAGGCTTAAGAGAGGTAAAACTAGAAATCCCCCCTTTAATGGTAAAAGTGATGTTGAAGCTTACCTAGAATAGGACATGAGAGTTAAGCAATTGTTTAATTCTCATCAAATAAAAGAAGAAAAGAAAGTTAGGATTGCAATTCTTTCATTCCAAAATTATGCCTTAGTGTGGTGGACTCAAATATGTAAGGAGATTATTAGGTAGACTTAAAAGCCCTCCTAAGAAAAAGATATGTTCCTAACTATTATAGAGGAGCTATTAGCAAAGCTAAATAGACTCACCCAAGGCTCAAAAAGTGTAGAAGACTACTACAAAGCCTCAGAGATAGCCATAATTAGGTCCAATCTAGAAGAAGATGAAGAAACCCTAATGCATACGTTCTTACATGGCCTCAATAGGAACATTAAAAATAGGGTAAAACTCCTTCCTCATGTAGATATAGAAGAGTTACTACACCAATGCACTAAGGTAGAGAACCAATTCAAAGAGAGAGAATCGTATAGTGGGGAAAATAAAGCTTACAAGTCTAAATGGGTAGGTCAAGAGAATAAGGGTAGGTTTGAGAGAAACCGTAGGGAGAAGGAAGTGGGGCACTTCTTCTTCCAAGTTACCTAGTAAGTTGCATAAGAATGGTAAAGTCTTTAGGCACCAAAAAGATAAGCATGAATCCACATCTAAACTACAATTCTCTAGATCTTCTACCATAAAATATTGTAAATGTCTTGGTAGAGGTCACATTGCTTCAGACTATCCAACAAAAAGAACAATGATTTTGAAAACTAATGGAACCTACTCAAGTCAATTAGAGTCTAATTCTAATTCTCACTCTTCAAGTGATAACTTAAGTAGTGATTCCTATGACAGTAAGCATATTTTAGGGGATGATGGTGAGCTTTACATGATTAGAAGATTGCTTGGTAGTCATGTTAAGCTAGATGACACTACACAAAGAGAGAACATCTTTTATACAAGATGTTACATAAATGAAAAACTATGTTCTCTCATTATGGATAGTGGGAGTTGTGCGAATGTAGTGAGCCAAAGATTAGTACATAGGATGGGCTTAGAGCTAATAGATCACCCTAGACCTTATAAGTTACAATGGCTTAATGAAAAAGGGGAAATGTTAGTTAATAAGCAAGTCTTAATCAACTTCACCATAGGCACATATAATGATAAAGTCAATTGTGATGTAGTACCTATGGAGGCAACTCACATCCTATTAGGAAGACCTTGGCAATTCGATAGGAAGGTCATCCATGAGGGGTTCACTAACACCCTCACGTTCAAATTAGATGGTAAGAAGATAGTTTTACACCCCCTAACTCCACAACAAGTAGCTAAAGATCAACTACAAATGAAACTTAAAAGAGATAGAGAGTTAGGATCTTCTTCCTCTAACCATCTTGGAAAGCATAAGAAAAAAAAAAGAGGATAAAGGAAAAGGAGTTGTCATCTGTGATGACTCTAGAGCCAACTACTTGGCCAATAAACATGATTTGAAACATGCTATGTTTTCACAAAAACATTGGTTGATCATGTATGCAAAAGACATCCCTAGCACTTCCTTGTGCTTAATGGGCTCTTCCCCTCCTGCTTTGCCTAAAGGGATTCAAAATATCTTAAGTGAATTTAAAGACCTTTTCCCTAAGGATATCCTAAAAGGCTTATCTCCTATTAGGGGCATTGAGCACCAAATAGATTTAATCCCTGGTGCTAGTCTTCCAAATAGACCTGTATATAGGTGCAACCCTAAGGAAAGTCTAGAAATAGAAAACCAAGTGAATGAACTACTATCTAAGGGTTGCATTAGAGAGAGTTTAAGCCCTTGTGCTTTACCTGTTTTGCTAGTTCCTAAAAAAGATGGTTCATGGAGAATGTGTACGGATTGTAGAGCCATAAATAACATAACCATCAAGTATAGGCATCCAATACCTAGACTTGATGATATGCTTGATGAGCTTAGTGGTTCTACTATATTTTGCAAGATTGATGTTAAAAGTGGCTATCACCAAATAAGAATCAAAGAAGGAGATGAATGGAAAGCCGTCTTTAAAACCAAACTTGGATTATATGAGTGGTTAGTTATGCCTTTTGGCTTGACTAATGCACCAAGTACTTTTATGAGACTAATGAATCATGTTTTGAGGGAATTTATTGGGTATTTTATTGTGGTCTACTTTGATGACATTTTAATTTACTCAAAGACCATGACCTCTCATCTAAACCATCTCAAATAAGTTATGCTTGCCTTAAGAACAAACAATCTCTATGTAAATTTTGAAAAATGTTCTTTTGGCATGGATAGCATTGTATTCCTTGAATTTGTAGTAAGTTCTAAGGGTGTTGAGGTAGATCACTCTAAAGTGAAGGAAATCCAAGATTGGCCAACACCTAAAAATGTGAGTGAAGTAAGAAGTTTCCATGGTCTAGCAAGTTTTTATAGGAGATTTGTGAAAGATTTCTCTACTTTAGCCTCCCCTTTAAATGAGTTGGTGAAAAAGAATATTGCTTTTGTATGGGGGCCAAGGCAAGAGAAACCCTTTCTAGATGTCAAGGAGAAGCTCACTCATGCTTCAATTTTGTCACTTCTAAATTTTTCAAAAACCTTTGAGCTTGAGTGTGATGCTTCAAATGTGGGAATAGGAGCCGTTCTATTGCAAGAAAGTCACCTAATTGCTTTCTTTAGTGAAAATCTTAATAGGGCAACTCTCAACTATCCCACATATGACAAAGAGTTCTATGCATTAATTAGAGCCCTTCAAACTTAGGAACATTACTTGATCCCAAAAGAGTTTGTAATCCATAGTGATCACCAATCATTAAAATTTATTAAAGGGCAACATAAGTTGAACAAAAGACATGCAAAGTGGGTTGAGTTCTTAAAACAATTTCCATATGTCATCAAGTACAAAAATGGAAAATCTAATACTATGGCTAATGCTTTATCAAGAAAGCACTCTTTACTAGCCTCTCTTGGAGCCAAAGTTATTGGACTTGATGAGATTAAGACATTGTATCCAAGTGACTTTGACTTTTCAAATATTTTCAACTCGTCTTCCACTTCATCATATTATTAAGGCTTCTACATTCTAGATGGCTATCTCTTTAAAGCCAACAGACTTTGCATTCTGATGAGCTCTTTAAGAGATTTGTTATTAAGAGAAAGCCATAAGGGAAGCTTAATGGGCCACTTTGGAAGAGATAAAACTTTGTCTATTCTACATGAACACTTCTATTGGCTAAAAATGAAGAAAGATATGCAAAAACATTGTGCTAGGTGTATTGTATATAGAAAAGCTAAATCTAAACTCCCACCTAGTTGTTTGTATACTCCTTTTCCTACACCTAGTGCACCTTGGATTGATATATTTATGGATTTTGTGTTGGGCTTGCCTAAGACTAAAAGGGGAATGGATTCTATCTTTGTAGTGGTGGATAGGTTTAGTAAGATGGCTTACTTTATCCCTTGTCATAAGGTAGATGATGCTAGTCATATTGCTAAATTCTTCTTTAAGGAAATTGTAAGATTTCATGGTGTTCCTAAAACTATCATCTCTGATAGGGACACCAAATTCCTAAGCCATTTTTGGAAAACTCTTTGGTCAAGGCAAGGAACGAAGCTTTTCTTTTTTCCCACTTGTCATCCTCAAACAGATGGCCAAACTAAGGTAGTAAACAGGACCCTTTCTCAACTTCTTAGGGTCTTAGTGCATAAAAATATTAAATCTTGGGATGAGTGTTTACCCACATTGAATTTTCCTATAATAGGGTACAACACTCAACAACTAAGCATAGTCCTTTTGAAGGTTTGTATGGTTTTAACCCTCTCACACCTTTGGAGCTTTTGCCCATTAATGTTTCTGACTCTGTCCTTCACTTGGATGGAGAGGCAAAAGCCAAGTTTATTAAAAATTTTCATGAGAAGGTTAAAAACCAAATACAAACTAAAAATGAACACTATGCTCGTTGTGCTAATAAGAAGAGAAAGGAAGTTACCTTTGAGGTTGGGGATTGGGTTTGGCTACATCTTAGAAAGGTCAGATTTCCAAACTTGAGAAAATCCACACTTGACCCTAGAGGTGATGGCCCTATACAAATAATCAAGAAAATGAATAATAATGCCTATGTCCTTCATTTACCAGGTGATTATGGTGTGAGTGCCTCATTCAATATGTCAGACTTATCTCTTTTTGGCTTAGATGAGGAGGATGATGCTTTAGATTTAAGGACATTCTAAGGGAGGACCCACACACTATATTAGACAAAGGACTTAAGGCTTACAAAGGGCCCCTCACTAGGGCCAAGTCCAAGAAAAGCAAGGAGACTATCTATAAATCCCTATCTTTCTTCATCTCTTTGTTTAATGAGCCCAAGCCCAATGGAGATAGCTTGAGGATCTATTTGTATTCAGCTTGTAATATATGTCATAATTAGATTCTTTAGTTACTTAGGCTTTATTTGGGCCTTGCTAGGCCAATTGGTCACTCTAGGACCATGTACTCTCACATATCTTAGTTTTGGGCCTAGGATCCAATTTCTTAGTTTTGGGCCTAGGATCCAATTAGCCAAGCGCATATCCATGCCTTGGCCGAATTCTCCATAGCCAATATAAAGGCTTCTCCCTTTGTAAAATGGTACACATTAATATCATTTTGAGTTTTAGTCACTTTGAGTGCACTTTTTAGTGAGAGATTCTCCTCCTTCTCTCTAGGATTTACGAGGCTCTTGCAAGCTCTTATCCAAGGGGTCTCTCCCTCCTTGGTGGCAAGATAGGAGTTATCTCCCTCTCTTGGGATTGGCCTCCACCACCTATCCCATTTCCTTAGGCTCGCTCTTTCACCTTTCACCTTTTCCACTTCACTTTCTTCCCTTCACTACTACAAAAAAGGCCTTTGTCAGCGGTTCCGTAATAGCTATTGTCAGCGGCACAAACACAGAAAATAATGGCGCTATTAATAGCATAAAAAACAATGTCAGCGCTTAAACCGCTGACATTAGTTATGTATTTTCAGCGGTTGTAACGCGGAACCGCTGACAATAGTCAAACAATGTCAGCGGTTGGGATAAGGAGCCGCAGAGAATAAGCAAACAATGTCAGCCGTTGGTACGAGGAACCGCAGACAATACAGAATTTGTAAGAAAACATTGTCTGCAGTTGTGACGCTGAACCGCAGACAATAGTCTATACTCTCACAATGTCTGCGTTTATTTCTATAACCGCAGACAATAGTTGCTTTTTTTTTAATTTTTAATTTTTAATTTTTAATTTACTAAACCTGTATTAATTAATAAACTAATTTTTACTCTAACATTTTTAAAATTATAGATACAACAATACCTAAAAAAGTAAAACATCAACCAACAATTTTTTAAAATGGTTTTAGCTTCATGTACCTATATTAATTACATACTTCCATACTAATTCTTGCACATGATAATTACCAATGAACATTGTAACATTAAGTGATACCTAAAACATAATTCACCAACTAATATTTATAGTTTCAGACACCTATATTAAATACAAATATATACTAATTTCCATCATTATTTCTCAAAAACGAAATATAACAATATGAATACCTAAAAAGGAATACATCCACTTATAAATTTGATCAAGCCCACATCTATCATTATAGTGTATTCTAATCTAAAAATAATTTTAATTCCTGCACATGATATCATAGTAAATTGTCAACCATCATTAGTTAGCAATACCAATGACTAACGCATAGATCTAGCATTATCCTACACCAAAATATAGCATGTTAAGTGTGAGTTCTATATATCTACTACTAGCATGATTCATGCGACATGTGCTGTCCAAAAAATAAGTGAGTACAATCAACTGTTTGCATGATTCATATAACATGTACAACCCAAAAACACATGGTGGTACTATCTATTGCTGGCATTGTTCATGTAGGACTTTGATTGCAAAGGATGAGTTACTTTGTTTCCTAATTGACAAAAACATAAACAAATTAATACATATAAGGTAAAATTAGTAAATATGAACAAAGGAACTAATAAATTATGAAATTTAGAAATTAACCTAATTTAAAAATGTGTTGAAAACATATGAAGACCAATCCTCCTTTACTTCATCTAATTATTCAATGTTGTAGCTGGTACACTGATACTCATCAAAATACTGCAAGTGCAAACATTTAAGCAGTTGTGGAGATTAAAATTAAATTACACATACACATAGACATCAAGAAAATGAAATTATAATAGGAGTATAATACACATGGTTAGAGTCATACTGTCTTTGGAATCTTTGTTTGTCTCATTTGCATAATCTCTTTCATGAACCTCATTACATAATATCCACAGTCTATATTATTCTTTTGACGAGGGCACTGCACTTAGAAAAAATTATCCCATTAAAAGCACTTATTGGATTGATGAACTGTAAAAGGTAAAAGATGAAAACATATACCTCCACCTTGCACCTTTTCATTTGAGTCTTGAATTTAGGTATCGGGATTCCTCGAAATGCACGATAAATACATATACCTCTAACAAAATTTATTAGAACAAAAAACATATGTTAATAAATTCTATCATTAGATACACTCATGAAAATCTCCACTAGATAAATAATATACTCACGCATTAAACAAGTCTCTCATTTCTGGGTATTCATTGATATTACCATGAAGACTATCCAAATAATACACAGTTTCCTCCAACACGTTAATGGCAATCAATACCCAATGTCCCCTGTATGTTTTTCTAACAAGTATATATTAGTTAAGACAAATCATTAAGAAAGGTTATTGTCAACAAGTGATGATGACCTCACCTTGTATTATATGGTGCAATAATCAATTTATCTTGCTCACGAAATGAACAAAGAGCATCAGCTATATATTGAAAAGGGCAGTCTTTGTTGTATTGAGACAACATGGGTGGAGATAGAAAAGAAAACTTTGTTGTTGAATTTCCATGCAAGTACTGATCATATAGAAACCTGATATAAACACAAATACCAAAGTAAGTTTTTTAAAACATAACAAGGAAATAGTAAAGTAATTGTTACAATTATTAAATACCTCATATAAACACAAATACTAGTAGCACTCAACAAATCATGATCAAGAATCTCCTTAATGCATTCAGTGCCAATTTGGTCTTCGAATTCAACATTGAATATTTCAATAGGCATGTGAAGAGAAAATTGGACCCCCTCTGGATGGGATTTCACATAAAACTCTAGAAATTTGCAATAAGGAACTGCTTTGGCACTATTGCTGGAAACTAGTGGACTGGGAGACAATTGTTTCAATGGGGAAGTTACTGATTTTGCTACATGGCTTATGTTTTTTCCCTTATTCTTGGATGCTGTTGGTGTCTAAAATTTCCATGTGAATATAATGAATTAGCTAAATTACACTAAACAAAATAAACTATCAAAGTAAAATTTAACAATTAAAGGATACCTGATTAAGTATCTGTATAAGATGAATAGGCCAAGACACAAAAGTACCTAATGCATCAGTCAGAGTTACCAAACAATCATTTTCATTAGGCACAGGAAGTGTAGTATGACATTCAGCTTCTTCCACTATGTCAATTGACACTCTTGCATGATTTTCCAACATTGTGTTATTATGGAGAGTCTCCCTCGACAAATTATACACTTTACCTTTAGCAACCATTCGATGGCATGGAGTTGACAAATGTAATAAACATTTATGTTCACCCTAAAATCAAGTAAGAATAATTATTAATAAACTTTAAGGTCATGCTTGTACACAATAGTTAGATAATAATACATACATTTGTTAATATACCTTAGGTAACTTTGACATTGAAATTGGTGTCCAACTATCCTTACCACTCGATGGAGGTGGTTTGCCCGAAACTGGTATTGGTGTGCAACTACCTTTTCCACTTGATAGCCTAGTAGGTTGCCCAAAGGATGGTATAAGTGGATCTGGTCTCACCATTTCTGGCATATGAGATGGATGTGCTTGTGTGTTTACAAAATGTGCAACAATCTGTGTTAGTTTCTCCATTTGTATCTTTAGTTGCTCTACTTCATAGTTGTTATAATGAGTTTGCTTTTTAGGTCCAAATAAATCTCTTTGACAAACACCAAAACCAATACCCCTAACACGGCCAGGGTGCTCTGGTACATTTAAGGCTTTAGCCAGAATATCATCACGAGATTCACATTGTGATTCAGACGATTGTGAGAGCTTCTCCTGTAATTAACATGAAAATTATCCAAATAGAATACAAAACCTAACAAAAATATAGCTAGTCAATTATGACACTTACACATTCTTCCCATACTTTCAGAATACTCTCATCATCAATTATGCCATCTTTGTTAACTCGGCCAGCTTTCCATAATAAATGACGAGGTATAGAAGTAGTCCCATCTGAACTTGACTCAGCTAACTACAAACATTATTTGTAATATACTATCATATAATTTAAGGTTACAAAAGTTATTGCTAACAAAATACTAATCAGTCATACATACCATCTCTTGTTCCAAAATAGCATATCCTTTAGCAGATTTTCTGAACCTATATTGCATTGACCTCGCTCTTTCAGCATTTTCTTTACTTAGTTTCTAATTAAACACAATGTAATTTTATTAACATGTTAGACTAGGTATCTTGAATTTGAAGAAAGTAAATGGAAAGGAACATAACTTTTATTACCTTGAATTCTTCAGTTTCACAATGAGTCATAAAATCATTCCAAACATCCTCATCTATCATTCTAGAATATTTTTCTGGAATTTCTGAACTAAGCTCACCATCTTCATGAACTGCACGTTTCTTTACTTTTGTTCTAAATGATCTAGCCACTTGAGCGGCCTTAGAAAGTACAAATTTCCTTCTTTCCTCACCCACATCAAAGGCTTGCTGGAAACAAATGATATTAAATGAAGTTAAGGGGTTAGATAGTGTTCAAAAATCCAAGTCATGATAAGCCTACCCTCACTGAATCCCAAATAGTTCTCTTGATTTCATCAGGTACATTTTCCCATTTATCATATGAGATCGGCACATTATTCCGGGTGACATGGCCAATGTAATTTACAAAACTAGCTTTGTTGGGATTTATAGGCTGGCCCTTAAGATTCCATCCAACCTACAAACAAGACAAGTAAGTAAGTGTATTTCAAGTGTAAAAAATAAAAAGTAATTTGTTGTTACCGATAGTTTTTGTCCTTCTTTTGTAGCCTTCATAATGTTCTTCAACATGCTACATCCACGTCCTATTTTCTTGTTTTTTCTAGCATCTTTATTTGCATCCTCAGTGTTAGATGCCATGGATCTGTAAAATCATACATACACATGGTGAGTTATGTTTACATAAATATAATAAATGGAGATACTAAACATGAACATAATGAAAGAAAAAGTCATACACATTTAGGTTATCCTCTTTCTTTTCCTTGTACCATGATGTAATATATTTATCCATATTCCATCTGTATGATCATTTCTTAAATACATGTTATCTTTAACCATTAGATCACTGCCTTGTGATTGTGACATTCCCAAGAAAGGATTATCCTCAACATCATTATTTAAGGCACCTTCTTCAACATTTTTATTCATGTTTTCCTTTGATAAAAGAACAATTGAACACCTTTTGTCTGAAGGGTCTGGGACATAGAACACCTGTTTAGCTTGTGATGCCAAAATAAATCGATCATCTTTGTATCCTTCTTTATGTAGATCAACTTGTATGAAGCCCGATCCATCCACTCGAACACCATGGTTGTTGTCAACCCACTTACAACAAAAGACCACCTCTTTAAACATTACATAATCCAACTCCCATATGTGTTCAATAACCCCAAAGTATGACATACTTACATATATTGGATTTTTGTCTTTAGCACTTGAGATATGCAATGATTGAGCAACAAGACTCACGCCACTATTTTGTTGTGTACTCCGTTCATCATGCTCCTTTGTATAAAATGTATACCCATTAATCATGTAAGAACTATATGAAAAGGCCTGTATTTGTGGTCCTTTAGATATCCATCTGATTCTCTCTGATACTGAAGCATCTCTTTCTCCTAATTCCATTGAAATATGATCTTTAAACCATGGTACAAAAGTTTGATTGTGTTGTTTTAATATCCAATTTTCATTCCTACTTGGATACCTAGATTTGAGAATCTCCTTGTGCATTTCAACATATGGATCAACCTCTGTAGAGTTATGCAGAATATATAAATGTGCTTGTTCCCATTCTGTTATTGGAACATCTATGATTTGTGCCCCAGTCAAACCATGACCATTCAACCTTCCTGTGTGACGAGACCTTGGTACCCCTATGAAATCAACATTAGACAAGTAAGATGTGCAAAACTCAACTGCCTCCTCAACTATATATCGTTCAACAATACAACCTTCTGGCCGACTTCGATTCTTTACATATCCTTTCAAAATCTTTATGTAACGTTCAATGGGATACATCCATCTCATGTAAGCCGGGCCACATAATTGTGTCTCTCTAACCAAATGAACCGTTAGATGAATCATGACATCAAAAAAAGAGGGTGGAAAATACATTTCTAACTCACATAATGTTGTAACAATTTTATTCTGTAGAGTCGGTAATGTCCCAGGGTCAACCACCTTGCTACAAATCGCCTTGAAGAAGAAACATAACTTTGTTATTGCACCACGAACCTTTTCAGGCAAAACCGAGCGTATAGCTATCGGGATCAAACTCTCCATTAGAATATGATAATCATGGGATTTTAGACCTTTTAACTTGAGATCCTTCATTGATACAAGACTCTTGATATTTGAAGAGTACCCTTCTGGAACTTTAACCGCACTAAGAAATTGGAGAAATGTTATTTTCTCCTTTCGAGATAGTGTATATGCTGCTGGGGGTAGATACGTTTGCTTTCCCTTTTTTTGTGGCCTCAATTCTTTTCTTATTCCCATACATACCATGTCAAGTCTTGCTTTGATGCCATCTTTGGTCTTTCCTGGAATGTTCAGAAGTGTACCAATGATACTTTCACAAACATTCTTTTCAATATGCATCACATCAAGAAAATATCTTACATATAATGATTTCCAATAAGGCAAGTCAAACAATATAGACCTTTTCTTCCACCCACTAGTAGGAAGGTTCTTGGCAAAAGGTTTACCAAAATTAGCTTGTAAATCTTTCACCTTGTCAAATACTTGATCACCTGTTAAGCCTAAAGGGGATCTACGTTCTTCTATGTTGCCATTAAATGCCTTTCTCCATCCTCGGTAATGATGTCCCAATAGTAAGAATCTACGGTGCCCAAGAAATACATTCTTCATACAATGACTCAGTCGGATATAATCTGTATCTTCTTCACATATAGGACATCCACATTGGCTTTTTATGCTATACCCAGATAGATTGCCATAGGCAGGAAAATCATTGATTGTACCAAACAACATTGCTCGTAGAGTAAAACTCTCACCTCGATATTCATCGTACACCTCAACACCATGGTCCCATAACATTTTTAAATCTTCAACTAAAGGTGTAACATCCCCATTTTAATTAAAAGCAACTGAGTTAAATAACAAGTCAACAAGTCAACACCTCCCTTAATTTAATTAACTAAGAGTAACAGGATGATTAACGTGGAAGCATGGTGACATGGGCAGGATTGTCACGTTTCCCCATCCCACCATACTGCACTCCACGCGGGTATTTATGCAGGTGAGGCCATGCTCTTCACACAGAGAATTCCACGAACTCTCTTCATTCCTCTTGTTTTCTCTCTTGCCTTCTCCGCTCTCCAGTCCATCCCCTGCTTCGAGAACCAAGGTGACGGTGCTACAGTGGAGTGGAACTCCCCACACTTGAGAGGACGATCGACGAGTGAAGCAGCAGAGAGGAGAACCACCACCCAAGCAGGAAGAAATCCCTCGGAGTTTCGTAATTGGTAGGGGGAGTATCTTCTATCTTAAATGCATGGGTTATGAATAGGTTTCGAGTGCGGATGCTTGCTATATCCGTGCTCTGATGGTGTATTGCGTTGCATGTGAGTGTGTATAGTTTGGTTGCATGACGAGTGGGAAATGAGTGATTGCATGTTAACACCTTTCTCACAGATGTATGTGTTGCAGGATCTCAGTTTGCATGTTGAGTTGTGTTGATATGCATGTCTGACTGAAGCTACCCAAGTTATAGGAATGCATATGTTGATACGTCTGCTATAATAAATTATTGCGTGTAGGAAATGCCTTCTTTAGAAGAATTCTGATACTGTCTTACATCGAATGCATGATAGGTTGTGATTTTTAGAATGATGCATGTGTTGAATGAAGCTATAAACTGATTGCATGTCTTGGTCAAACGAAATATTGTGGATATCTGGATATGGAATGATAACTGATTGCATGGCAGCTATATATATTGAGTCTGGATAATGTGTACTACGGATTGCATGGTATGCGTGTGTGCTTGAGTGCGAGAATGCATGCATGAAACGAATGTTGTGCGTCGAATCCGCGTGTGGCGCATGTGATGCGTTGTGCTGTGAGCACGTAGTGTGTGACACTACCTTCGGTCATCCAGCGTGTGACGCTGTAAAATCCTTGAGTGTGACTCAAGGTAGCCCTTGAGTGGACTCGGGCTGTCTGTGAACACCGCCGTTGGCGCTGTGAGCGTTGGTGTCACCTGTGGACAAATGGTTGGGTACCTGTAAAACGGCCAAGCAGCTGTGAGCTGATCTGATAGCTGTGAGCTATGTATAAAAAAGGCCGTGATGCCTACGTTGCAACGTCGGACCGATACACATGATGCGGAACCAAGTGAAATCTTCTGTGCTTATCATTGTTAATATTACTACTACTGTTAATGTTGTTGAAATTGATTTTTTTATCATGTTGTACATATATATATTGTTGTGTAATTGGCAGATAACCTGAGTCGGTATCTATCATTTAAAATTTAAGATGCTCACCCCTGCAGTGGCCATTTTTCAGTGAATGTCTCTCGTGATGAGGACCAGAAGCAGAATTGGAACGCTGGGCGAAGTGCTGATGCATTTGGAAGGCTTAATTAATATGATGTTAGATTAAGTCCTGACTGGTTCATGTCGGATGTTAGTGTTTTGGGATAAATAGAACCTTATTGACAAGGAGAATTCTGATTTTGTGTTTGTAAATATTGACGTATGCTCTTATTATTATATATATATGGATGTATGGTTTCGTGTGTGACATGCTATGTGCTACCTTGTTTCATGCTTGTGCTTTATTGAATACGTAGGGACGGCATGATTTAGCAGGTTATAGCCAAGTCTAAGTGAATTATGAGTTGTCTCTAGGAAGACTTATGTCGGATACGTTGGGCGGAGTCGTACCCCGCCCGAAGTATGGGAGCAATTCGCCCAAGCGTGAGGACTCGCGCTGAAGCGAGTAATTATCAGAGTGAGATACCGCCCATTATCCTTTCCTATCCGTTGTGATGCTAATGCAATCCAGACCCCGGTGTTGACCTCTGTTTTGGGCGTTGTAGTTGAGCCCGCCCGGGCGTCGTCATAAATAGTTGAGTTTGGTGGAATAGGTTCGGCCCTTCCTTCCCCCACAACCTACTACCGCATACGTACCTTGTAACTTCCCGTTTTTCTGAGCAAAGTGCGAGCGTGAGGATTTACCTAGTGAACCCTTGTCCATATCCGATTGAGGAATTACCTTGTGTTTGTGTGGAGAGGCGTTGTGCTGACCTCGTTTAGGCGGTGTCATACCTCGCCCAAGTAACTAGGACGGTTCGCTCAAGCGCGTGGGACCATGCTGAAGCAAGTAGATATCAACTTGAGACTTCGCCTATGTACCTTCCTCCTCCTTGTCGCATTATTCTGCCGCGCAGGGCGGTGTTGGACATCGTCTGAGTAAGTGAATGTTGTGATGTAGTCTGTCCAGGTGTTGTTGTGCCTTGCCGAACTGGACGGTGTAACATCCTGCTTTTAATAATAGCTCTATTTTGTAATTTATGAATCATGGAAGGCTTATAAGTGTTTATTAATGAATAAAAACACTTTATGAATGGTATATAATACTCCAAAAATTTCATTTTGGGTATAATTATAGAAATTACATAGATCTATTTTGATAAGATCCAATTTCCGAGTGAAAGATTGAAGGTAGAGGAGTAAATTGAGTGAAATTAGAAGAAACATTCTGATCCGTTCTGACCTCCAAGGCTAGGACGACCTCAAGGTTCCAAAGGGGAAGAATGGATGACAGTAAATGCCACATCACACCGGACAACCGGTGTGGATAGGATTGTCTTTTATGTTGCACACCGGATCAACACTTTACCAAATGAGCTGTAGGACGGATAACTTTGAACCGATATTCAAGACCGGAATTGAGTCCGTCCAAGAAAAGTAGATAACAATAAAAGGGTACAGTTTTCCTAAGTGGAAAGCTTACTAATTGTCTACAAGACTGAGTGACGTCTTGCTGGTTGCTGGACGGTATAGTTTTCCGAGCTGTTGGCTATTGGACGTTGTTAGTTGCTTACTGAATAGTTGGATGGTATTTGAACTGTTCTTTATTGGCGGAGTAAAGCTTAGGCAGAGTCACGTACCTTGGCGGAGTAAAGCTTAGGCGGAGTCACGTACCTCGGCGGAGTAAAGTTTAGGCGGAGTCTCATGCCATGACGGAGTCATAAGCATTGACGAGGTCTAATGCCTTGGCGGAGTAGTAAATTTAGGCGGGGTCACACGTCTGGCGGAGTCATAAGCATTGACGGGGTCAAATACCTTGGCGGAGTAACGCGAATATCTTTTAGAACATGGACATCTCTTAAGATACACTCAACACCGCCCTTCACATTCAATACCGCCCTCACTCCATACCGCCCTCACACTCTACACCACCCCATATACTCAATACCGCCCTTAACACTCAACACCGCCCTTCACACTCAACAACGCCCTTAACCCTCAACACCGTGCAGAAGTAACTGTTGACCTTTTTCTTGTCTTTTAGGCATTTTTTTAATATCTTTTAATCCTACTAATCGCACTAATACGTAGGACGGCTAGAGATGAGCATTAAGATAGCCACCTTCTATTATTAATCCTCCATTATCTCCACTAACAGCACTAACAAACCCACTCACAAAGGGCTTGTTCCCCACTGCCGTGCTTTTAAAACAAAACCATATCTCTTCAAAAACTCTTAAGAGAAAACAGCATTTACAGTATACCATTTTTTCTTCTTCCTCAAGACCTTCGAATAGAACCAGGACAATCAGGAGACCTCTTTTCCAATCAGCTAAAAGTCTTCAAACCAAGTAAGAGGGGACAGGGTTGTGAATATTTATGAAATGGGTAGAGTTGTATGCTGTTTCTAGGATTTCAGTTTTAATTTCGTAACTTGTTGCCTAATTTTGAAGCTGCAAACGTATGAATTTGATTTTGATTTCTTCATAAAAGTTGTAAATCTTTTTGTTATGTGAATTTTGAGACCTGAACTGATTGATTTGAGTATGTGTAGCCAAAGTTATAGCCAAAATACTACTGTATGTCCGAGTGAAAGATTTGCTTCATGTTTAGTGCATATTTTGATATACTGGGAATTATACATGCATAATCAGCCTTGGATGTCTTCATGAAAGTTATAGATAATTAAGTTGTGGATTTTTAGAAAGTGGTTTCACATCAAAATAATTTTGTAGCTCAAGTTATGCTCAAATTACTGATGTATGTGCAAGCTGAAATTCTGAAATTCTGGAATTTTGAAATCCGAATCTTGTTTTTAAAACTGGGAAGTTTGTGGTGAGAATTAGGGGTTGGTGTCTTCATGAAAATTGTAGATATGTGTGTTAAGAATAATTTAGAATTGGATTCATGTCAAAATCATGTTTGTAACTCCAGATACGTTTTAAATACTAATCTGTGTACATTTTGGAAAACTTATCTTGAGACAGTATGGTATTTTGTGAATAAGTAGTATTTCTGATTGGAATCTGAAACTGTGTTCTTCATGAAAATTGTAGATAATTGTATTATTGAACTACAGAAAGTGGAATCACCTAAAAAGGAGTTGATTTGCTCATATTATGACTGTTTTACTAATGCATGTCGCTGTTTGGAAATGCTGAAATTTACTTATGATGGTTATTATGGATAACAATGATGTTTTCTCTATGAATAATAATTTATTATTGAATTCTTGAGTGATTATGAATAATTCTGAATGCTGTTGAGTATCATACAATTTGTATATTGAGGTAGTGAATAATTATGAATGACATAATTAATATATATGTACATGAATGCCTTGTGGTTATTGAGATGTGTGGTTGAAACAGTAAATCCATGATTTTATGAATTATTAAGTGTATTGTGTCCCTTGAGGACTTGTATTATCCAAGAGGTTTTGGAAATGTGGATATCATGGTATGTTAAATGATAAAGAGAATTAAGGGCATTCATCAATCATAAGCATTGGACGCATCATGGAATTTAGGGGTTCCGTGATTGCCTACCCTGGTGGGGGGTTACTCTATGATGAGTTAAGCCCTATTTCGATGTGTTGGTCATGGGGCTGTAGGGATCCATGACTGTATAAATTCCTACCGATGTGTTGGTCATGGGGCTGTAGGGATCCATGACTGTATAAATTCCTACCGATGTGTTGGTCATGGGGCTGTAGGGATCCATGACTGTATTAATTCCTACCGATGTCTCTATGAGACCTTTTACTGCAGTATTCCCACCAAACCAAATGGATCCAGCATGACATCATTTGACTAATTGAAGAATTATTAAATGGACTTGTTTGGCATATTCATCATATCATTATGAGTTGTTGATTGTGTTTGTGCAATTTTATCTATTTTATATTTATTCTATAATCTGTCTCACTCTTACATTAATTTTTACAGTGAATGACACGCAGAATGCAGAGTGATGCCATGATGGATGTCTATTTGCTTTATTACCTGAACTTGAATTTATGGGTTGTAATAAATATAATATGTCATGTACTATTATCTTCACAATCGTTTTCCGCTACTTATGACAATTTTTCCGCTGTTATTAATTGTTATATAAACTCTGAATTAAATTTATAATTTTAAGATGATCTTTCGAAAAAGTGAAAAATTTACTCGAAATTTTTAATCAATGTTTCGGGGTGTTACAGACGACGGTGTAATCACTTCCTCTTCTCTTCACAAATTACTCCTGCATATGTATATCTCTCTTCTTCTTCCCTGTCCTCTGAAGCTGAACGTCCAGCGTTCTCTGAGAAAGGATCCGCCCGTAGGAGCGAATAGACGCTAATGTAAGGTTTACTTGAAGAGTTTCTCATCTGATGTTGCATTGTCACACATCGTTTAGGCGGTGTAAGACAGCGATTGAGCGGGTCACCTTCGCCATGGAGTCCGCCCAGGACACACATACCCCGCCTAGCCAAGTAGGATGATTCGAACTCCGCCCTTCTACCGAATGCTACGCGTGTGAATGTATTAACATCTTTCCCTTAGCTATTTCCTCCTATTGAGTGACCAGTGTTATTCAAAGGAAAGCTTCCTTGTGAAATTCCCTCTATCCGCTGCTGCATTACCTTACTCCGCCTAGACGGTGTCAGACCCCGTCTAAGCGAACAAACGGTGTTGTGTAATCCGCCCTGGTACTAGTGTGTTACGATAAACCCATTGAGCCGGCCCCAGTTTTAGCTTCTCTGTAGGTTGCTAAATGCGTGTGAATGCTCTTCATTCTTCCCTTGCCTGCTTCCCTCTATATCGAATAATACGTGACTGTTTTTGTAAAAAATTTTCTCATATTTCTGGAATTTATTAGTTGCAAAGAAATAAGGTGTTACAAAAGGGGCCAGATACACATCAATATCATTTCCAGGTTGTTTAGGTCCAGAAATTAGCATCGACAACATTAAATATTTTCGCTTCATACATAACCATGGAGGTAGATTATAAATCATTAAAATCACTGGCCATGTACTATGGGTGCTGCTTTGAACTCCATGTGGATTGATTCCATCAGTTGATAATGCAAGTCGTAGGTTTCTGGGTTCATTGCCAAATTCTGGGTAGTCATCATCAATTTTTCTCCATTGAGGAGAATCTGCAGGATGCCTAAGTTTCCCGTCCCTAATCCTTTCATTAGCATGCCATGACAAGTGTCTTGCATCTTCTACATCATGAAACATGCGCCTGAATCTTGGTATTATAGGAAAATACCATATAACTTTAGCAGGAGAAGAATTTTCCTTCTTATATCGCAAGGAATCACATTTAGGGCAGCTGGAGTATGATGCATATTCATTTCGAAACAAAATGCAATCATTGGGACATGCATGTATTTTCTGGTAACTCAACCCGATAGAGCATAACATTTGTTTTGCCTCATAAGCTCTTCCTGGGAGCACATTATCATCTGGAAGCATATCTTTCAGAAGAGAAAGCAGAGCTGTGAAACTTTTATCACTCCAACCATTTCCTGCTTTCAAGTTATATAACTTTAACACCGCTGACAGCCTTGTGAATTTCAAGCAACTAGCATACAATGGCTTCTTTGCATCATTTCTTAAACTGTCAAACATCTCAGGACAATCTCGAAGATCATCCTCAAGAACCTTTGCAATCTCTTCAACATTATCGCCCATGTACATGTTATCTGTGTCAGTATCCATGGCTGTCAAGTTCACAGTACTTCCTAAACTTTCACTACACCCAGCTCTTAGCTCACCATGCTTTGTCCAACATGTATAACTTGTAGCAATTCCGTTACACATAAGATGATCTTTTAATTCATTAACATTAACCCCCCTCACATTCGAACAACACCAGCATGGGCAAGGAATACGGTTGAGGTCTTTGGCATGTTTAATTACAAAGCTAATGAATTCCTTCACTCCATCCTCATACTCTTGAGACAAACGATTAGCATACACCCAACGCCTATCCATTCTTAGTAAATACAAGGAAAAACTAATCAATACTTTATGTACAATTAACTTAATATAGAATAAACATTGTATTTACTAGTTATTACCATATCCAACTACAATAAATAAAATCTATGAAACTTGAAAGGGAAAGCTAAATCATTACACTTATTCAATTTTATATTACATAGTTAAGTTAATTAATAGTTGATCAATTTACATTGATTATTTTAATAATCAATATAAAAATAATTCTCTATAATTTTTTTACCTAATTTTATGAGAACTAATAAATGTAATTAGGATTATGACCATTACGGATTTTATACACTTTATTTATTTGTTCTTTTTTTCTTTCAAACCGAAGGAATACCATTAAATTTTTACACCTCTAATTGTTTGTTGAAGTAAGCATAGATTGGAGAAAGTTAAAAAAAATTCATCAATAAAATTTTAATTATTTTAAATTATGGAAAGAATTAATATTATTAATTTTTCTATTTTACTGATTTTATTAATTATTAAATTTTTTTATTTTCATACTTTTATTTTCTCAACTAATTACTGAACATTAAAGCTCCAGTTTTGTTAATTTATTCTTACAACAGGAAAATCACTAAACCACCAAATTTCCAAATGTCACTAATTTTAGATGAAGCTGCAAGAGAACTCTAACACACAGTGAAATGAATAATAATTATTTTCAGCATGAAAAAGCATGTTGCTTAAGCATAGATCAAAATATTGTGAACCTAAACATGTTTGATTAATTATATTTGATGGAAAATCAAGCAAGCTTCAGCATTTACAATAACTAACACTCATATATAAAGAAAATAAAAAAATACCTTGAAGAGAATCACAGCCCAACAGCACTAACGCATAAAGAAAGGGACCAAGAAGAGGGACCACAAATTTTTCTCCACCAACAGCAACACTAACGCATGAAGAAGAGGGACCACAAAATTTTTTCCACCAACAGCAACACTAACGCACAAACAAGAAGGACCAAGAAGAGGGACCACAAAATTTTTTGTTCTTCTAACGTGCAGCACAGGAGTTTAACGCAGGGGAGTGAAAGTTGGAACAGGTCTAGAAGCATAAAGGAAAAAGGCACGCACAGAGGGAGAAAAGAAACGTTAGCTTGCTTTTGTCCTTTCAATAAAATAATATTATGTTATGCAACATTGGATCAGCGCTTGTGTCCTTTCAATAAATTAATTTTTTAACTCACGCAGCTATGGGATCAATAACGCGCGGGAGGAATTTTAGGACTATAGTCTGCGGTTCACACTTCTAACCGCAGACAATAGTATTGTCTGCGTTTACACCCTTAACCGCATACAATAGAAGCTTCTTGTGCACTAATGTCTGCGGTTCCGCCCAACCGCAGACAATAATAGCGTTTCCTTTCTCAATTTCTGTTGTAGTGCTTTTCTCCTCCTCATTTTCGTCCATTTTCTTTAGTTTCTTGTTTTATGTTTTGGTTTCCCTCCTAAGAAGAAGATCAACATCTTTGGCTTGAAGGATTGAAGAAGGAAAGATCCAAGATCCACCTTCTCTTAAGGAGCTTGAAGAAACTCCTACATCACCTAGGTGCCTCTTTTAATTTAGGCGGCATAACTTAGTCCAATATTGCTTAGTTACCAATTGATTTGATAAATCCTATAGAAAGTCTACATCTAGTGTATCCAAATCTTTCCTTAGTTTACTAGTAAATTTTCACTAGGTAATAAACTTCCTTTAATCTTTTCTCCTAGTTTTAATGGTTATTTAAATTTCTTACTCACAATATCATTCCAAATTTTAAACTTAATTCATCTTGAATAATCCTCTCTAAATTAATCTATTAGAAACATTGTTTATAACTTACTCTGAATAAAATCCTAGTTATCCATTTCTTTTTATTTTTGATCCATTTAACCTATTAAAATAGATAACCCTGAAATCTTTATTTTCTCGATTTAGTTTCTTATATACTTGAATTCTTAAAGTTATTATTTATTTCTGTCTAAGTAGTCACAAAAGTGGTTGCTAAAAATTTTATTACTAACAACTTCTAATAATTCCTAACATTCATTGTACTAAACTTCACTTGTTTTATTTTCTTGACTTAACTCTTAAAATGTCATTTGTACCTAAGTTATAGAAATCCTTAATAAAGTTCTTTTAAGTAAAATTTTCCATCTAAAAGGAATTTCCAATTTGTTTAACTCACTATTATATGGTTACACATATTTTTCTTTGAATTTATTACCTTATTAAATTTTAATACTTCTTGTTGTAATTTAGTAAAAGAAGAAATTTTAATCGCCCGAACGGTAAATTAAATTTCTAATGGTGGGACTTACCGGGGAAATTAAATTACCAATTTATAATATCAACGTGAATTCAAATTAATTATTACAACCACATTGAATGAAACCGAGCCCACTTGAACGCTAACTTTATATATATATATATATATATATATTAAGCTTTTCATTTTAATAGCGATCATGATAAAACTTTTTCCGAATATTCCAATTTTGAGATACACTCATTAAATTTATTGAAAATTCATTTTAACGATATATTCGATTAAAGTTAATCATCGTCGACAAAAATTTCCATAACTTGAGATCTAACCGTTAGATCGTGGCGAAATTCAAAATGGAGATTCTTGAATATACGAGCAATATTATGAACGGTTAAAAATAATTTTAGACGAGGTGAAACCCCCTTACCACACAGAACAACTGCTGTCCAGAGGAATAAATACAGTACGCTTCACCGAAAAATCGCTAAACGCTTCGATTCGCCCTCCAATCGCTTCCGGGTTACTAGAAACTAGCAGCATGGATTTTTTAAGTTATCAAGGGCAGCCAAGAAAACCCCTAACAGCCATGAAATTATTTAAAACCGAAAGATCATTTACTGAAAATTTGTCGTTTGCTCCGTATTTTCCATCGTTTATCACCGACCACCGTCGATCGTTCTCGATCGTTCTATGACACTGAAAAACTCAACATGTGTAACACCCTAAATTTTAAAATAAAGGATTAATCAAGAAAATAAATATTAAATAGTTGTGTGTGGATTATTTAATGTCCCAAATATTTGAAATAGTTAAATTAAAATTTTTGGGGACTACTCATAATTTATTGGAGCTGAATAAGCTGAAATTAAGCCCGATTAGAATATGGGTGTTGGACCAAGTATCTTCGATTGAGATGATATTGGTCAGGGCTGTTAAGAATATTATTGGGAGTCCGAATATGTATTTGGAATATTTTTTAGATAAAGCATTGAGCCCGAACAGAGATCCTGTTTGTGGTAAAACAATGAAATATTAATGAGAGGAAGAAAATTAAAAGCAAAAGCCCATTTTCCTCTCTTCATTGTCGTGAACTTGCTGGACCATTTGGCACACTCTTCTTCTTCTTCTTCTTTATTTTCCTCTTTTCTCTTCTTCTAAAAATCCTAGCAAAGGTAGTGACCCATTTCTCCTCGATTCTTCATTTGAGAAGCTTGAAGGAAATTATCAAAGCTTGGATTCTCTTCCTCTTTTCTCTATTTTCGCAGCTTTCTCTCCCTTTAATACCCATTTTCGTTTTGGGTGAGGTAAGCTCTTCTCACGATTTTTGTGGGGTTTAATGCTATGGTTATGAGTTTTATGGACTTGGGAGAGTAATGTATGTGAATGGGAGTTGGTGGAGAGCCATAAATATGAAGACATTAATATGGGATGTCATAAATGCTAACTTTGATGATAATAAATAAGGATGATGAACTTATTGTTGGAAGAAGATAAGGATTAATGATGCATTTATGAGTGTGGTTGAGTTTGGTGAAAACCCTAACTTAGAAATTTTAGGAAAGTGATAAATATGTGATGGATAATGTGTTTGAGAGCAAATACATGATATTGAGGATATGGGTATTGAATGATGGAGCATTCTTATGGATGTTAGGCTATGGTTGTTTTGTAGCCTTTGAATATAATGAATGAGGCTTAATGGGATGGAATTCCTAAAGCCTAATGAATAAAGGAAAATAATGTCTATAATATGTCTTATACATGTTATTAAATTGTAGATATGATTATGGATAATTAGGGTTGAATTTGTGTCTTGAATAGTTGATTGATTAGGATTTTACATGTATGTTAATGTAGGATCCATTCCGAACGACGAGGCGGGTATGTCGTATCAATCAGAATTCTTCTCTTGAGGTAGGATAGGAGTCTTTATGTTCTAAATATGTGAATTAAATAGTATTTGATTATCATATGTGACAATATGCATGTTTGCCTTGCTTATAATATTATGAAGAATTGTAATGTTGTGTATGATGTTGGTGATGTGTTTTGGCAACGTGCATTGATGCATTTAGAATAATCGTGGTGTGTTATATGGTGGTATGGATTGTTTGACAATGTGGTGTCTTGAATATGATGTTATACTTATGTCCACCATAAATGTGAAATGAATATAGTTGATGTTTGATTGAGAATGAGTGTGAATGAATAACATACCTTGATTGATAGTGAAAGATTGATGTTGTTGTGTTTGATGATGGAATTGAATTATGTTAATGAGAACTATTGAAAATCCCAAACGAAAACTTAACCCAATGACAATCACCAACAATAATGAATCCATTAAAAGCCTTGTGGTGATGTTGGGGATGATGATAATGATGAATGATGAGTGGCATGATTAGGATGCATAGAGTGAGAAATAGATATGATTGGCATTTGCATCCATGGCATACTTCATAGCTGCCGGTGTTGGAATTTTAGGGGATTCCCCCGGTTGGCCTGATGAGAGGGCGGCTCTGTGTGAGCGATTTGTTATTTCCCCTGTGACTCAGTGTGTAAGTCACGAAGCTGCCCATGTTGTGCTACGGGGAGCCACATGTGGTTGACCCTTGTGGGGGGTGGCTCTTAATGAGTAGGTGTCCCCGGTGGTCCTTGGGACCACAACTACCATGATATGACTCATGGTTTGCCCACAACACCATATGTTGATTATGTTGTTACCACGGTCATGGTGAAAATGACCAGGTGTTGCAAAATGGGCGATGCATTTTGGTTCCAGTAAACGATTGGTGAAATGCATGTAATTGGATGATAAATGTACATATTTTACTACTACAGTAGGGGTATGGTTAGATGATCATACTTGAGTCCCCTAATTAGTGTTATGTTCCCATAGTTAGATCTGCAACTGTTGAAATATTCCGTTGTGCATGTGCATTAGCTTATGAGCATTTGCATATAGTAAGGAAGTATGCCAAGAGTGATAAAATGTGGTGATGGTTGTGTTGTGAATGAGAAAATGAATTAAGACAACATAAGAGATGTGAATACCAAAATAATAATAATTTGAGTAAAATGATGAGGTGTGTAATAGTCCAATTTGTGAAGGACTAGATCATGTGTGTGATTTTATACTTTGCTTGATTTACAAAGATATTTGTAATATGTGATGATAGTTGATGATGAAATATGTGTGAATGCAAAGTATACATGTTATGATACATATGCGCATGATCACATGGTATTCATATTCATTCTTTTGGAATATATGGCTCACTCTCCCATGTTGTCTACTTTTTAGACTTGTGATGCAGGGCACTCATGGGTGGAGTGAATCTTTTGAAGTACATTTTGATGGAGGTAAATAGGTGTATAGGAAGCACCTTGGCCGACAAATCTAGATTTTTGTATAGCATATAGTGTACATGTATGCTTATTTTGCCATCTAGATTGTAGTTTGATGATTTTTGAAGGTCATGTAGGAAAATTGGATCTTGGTGTGTATGACCAATTTTCATTAATGACCTAAGTGATGTAAGATAATGAATTATGATGTTTGTTGATGATAAATCCTATGTGTGAATGAAGTATTTTATAACTTACAACATTTCATGAAGTTTATGCAAAGATTGATTTAAATATCATGCATTGAATGAATGGGAATTGAACTTAATATGTATGACTAATTGGATTGACTCCCAAATTCATGATGGAGTGTATCTAATACATTGGTATAGGCTAATACATAGCGATTCGCTCAAGCGAATAAGGGAAAAATCAGTTCTGGAAGGTTTACGCTCAGGCGGGCCTAGCCTCGCTCGAGCAAAATATGGACAGTGAGGTTCTGTCCTATTTTGCTCAAGCGGGCGTGCCTCGCCCAAGCGAAATAAGTACCTGATGCTTCTGGAGTAATCTCGCTCAAGCGAAGCGAAGCTCGCTCCAGCGAGATTGGCACCTGATGCTTTCCTCCTCTTCACTCAAGCATATTTCGTGTCTTGCCCAAGCGTGACCACAAGAACTCGCTTAAGCGAGTGTGGTACTCGCTTGAGCGAGTGGGGCCTGATTCCCTTCAATTGTTGTTGTGTCAATTATTTTAATTTTCCTTTGCATGAAGGCTCCTTATGGTATCATCTTGCAAGTATTTTTAACATAATATGAACCACTAAATCTCATGAAATCACACACCCTTTAAATCCAATCATACAACATCACTTTAAATGATTCTTTCCACTGTTTTTAATTAAAATTTTCTTATTAATCATTTTTAACTCACCTTCTCATATCTCCATATATGAGATAGGTTTTTAGTAGATCCAGGGTGTTGATTAAGACTTCACCACGTTAATACTATATCAAATAATGACTTGTAAAACATGAAAAATTAACCTAATTTTTGGGGCGTCACAACATACATCACCAAAAAGAAAAGGATATATTAAGGCCAGCCAAGGATTACAAGAAAACTAACATGTAAATTATCAATTTAAACTAAAGAAATTGAATGGAAGGAGAAATGGAAATCGATCGAGAAAATATCGCCGATTGCTTACCAAATCGAAAAAGGGTGATCATGGCTTTGAAGAGGGGGTGGCAAACCTTGGATGGTGATTTGGGGTGGTGAATAGGAGCCTTACGTTGGCTATGGTGGAAGGTGATAGCTGCTGGTTGTTAAGGGGAATAAGGAAAACAATGGTGATTTTGAAGAGAAAAGGTGTCATGGTGATGGTGGAAGGTAACTCCGTGAAGGGGGGAGGGAGTTATGGTGGTTTTAGGTGGTTGAATGGTGGTTGGGTAAAAAGCGTTAATTGTTGGAAGGTGGAGAAGAATTAAGAGAAATGAGTGATGGTTTCTACCGAGAGAGAGAAGGAAGCTTAGTAGAAAGATTATGGTATTATGGTATGGGCAAGGCATGGTGTCATGATATATGTCATTGCAATTATTTTGTGAGACAAAGGAATTGGGTTTTCTCTTATTTTTGCTAGTGGTGAACGTGAATTATTGGAATAAATGGAAGTAAGGCAGCATGACATGTATATGGGTATGGCATGATGATTTAGGTGATGGCTTATCATGACATGATACCATGTCATTACTTCTCCTTGTGAAGGAAGCTGTTGTAGCTTGTTGAGAAAGGAGCTAACCATGAGTTAACACATAGGAAGGTAGGTGGTAGGCTGGAGTAATGCATGGGAAAAGGGTTATCTTTGGAGTTAACATGTGTCCCTTGAAAGAAGAAGCTTCATTGGCTAAAGTTGCATGGGAGCTGATGTGTCCAAATCTAGGGTGTCATTTTGTGAGAATTTTAGGGGCCTTTTTGTGCCGAATTAGAAAATATCCCAAACATAAAATTTGTACAACTTTTGGTTATCTTTAATTTGATATATGTCACAAAATAATCCATTAAGGAATGAGAAAGTTATGGCCTAAATACGAAACTAGTGCAGGGCTGTAAGGGGATTTTTGTTCCTTGCATAGATCATTTTTCTGGGCCAAATGGATAAGGATTTGGGCTTTTTGTTCTTCATAAAAGTTGTGTACAATTGAGTTTATAAAAATTTGGTGAAGATCTCATTCAATTTTATGGTCATATGAGAGAGATTTATGGACAATACTGCACCTAGTGCAAGTTGATGCTGGAGAAACGTGAATTAGTGTAGTATTTTATTTTCTGGAATTTATGGGATGCGAATTGTCTTTCAAGAACTTCATGAAGTTTGTATATATTTCTTTCCTCTTTAATTTTATATATCATTTGTGATGATCCAAGTTTGGTAGCTCGAGATATACCCAATTTATGACAGGGTACTCCAGAAGCTTCCCGGATCAGCTAGGATCTTAGAAATAAATTCACCATTAATTTTCCTTTGAGAATTTGATTTCATGCTTTGAATGAAACTTATAGAGGTCTATGGTACGGATCCATATCAAAAAGAATGGAGGGATTCAAACACTGGACGAAAGAGATACATGAATTTTATCAAGGCTGCCAGCATTGAAACAAAATAGCCAAGGGGTCACAAAGATTTATTAAACTGTACCAATCTAGAAGGTTTTAGCCTTCGATGTTTTCACAAAAAATGTAGATAATTTTGTTACAGAGATTTTGACACCATTTTTGCACAAATCGAAGGTTGTATGAGAAAGTTATGAGTTTTTTCTGAACTATGTGTAGAGAAAAAATCCAAATATTGGAATTTTGAGACGAATATACTTAATCTTCGATTTTGGGGTTGACAAAGTAAGAATCGGAATTCGGGGCTAGAAACAGAGATTGAATATCTTTTCAAAACGAAGAGATTGAGACTAAAATCATTCGATTCTAAGATCGTATTAAAAATCTGGGTCCAAAACACCAAAGGTATTTGGGTTGAGTTTTAAAGTGATTTCTAAAATAATCAACTTATTCAAAAACATGGATGATAGAGTCCGAATCAAGCTTCGGTCCCTTCAGGAAAAATTCCTAAAATGTCGAAATGAGTCACAAGAGACTGACCGTGCCACCATCGGATATCCCGAGGTATATGAATGGTCAAACATAGAAGACATTAAGGTTTTTGATTGGGCCGGTTAGGCTAAGTCAGACACCCTTAATCTTTTAGGAAATGATCCTAACATGACTAATTTCCCTACTATATCACTAGTCTCAGGTCGAACAGTCAGAGTCTGACTTTAGGCTGGGTCCCACAGTTCAAATCTGAGGAACAAAGCGATATTTTATTATTAAATATAATTATCAAATAAATGAACAATTTAATATATATATAATTTCAAAATAAATTATTATAATTATTTATCTATTAAATAATTGTTGACAGAAAGTAATTATCGAATAAATATAATTATAAATTAATTTGTATCCAAAATAATCGTCATTACGTATTATTTTTAATTAAACAATGTTGTCGAATGTATATATTATTTTCTTATTTATGCTTTTCTCACTCATTACATTCTCTCGACATTCTTATATTTCAGGTTAAGCTCCGCTTACCCCTATTGTTCTCATCCTAAGCTGTTCGGGGAACAGGTCGAAGCCTCGAGCTTCTCACCAAAAGCTCAACTGAGTGTCCTAAGGAGTCCTGAGGGTCTGGTTTCCTATTTTTAAAAATCAGGGGTGTTACACTCTCCCCACCTTTTAAGAATTTTTCCCCCGAAATTCTCCGCATGTTCTACTGGCATCGAGGTAACCTTGGTCACTAACCCTTGGTATCCTTGTCTGATGCCTTAACTACTTGGGTTCAATCAAGTAGTTCCTACCACACAAGTCCTATTGACTGTCAAACAGATGACTTTTAGAGTATAGTGGGGTATAGTGAACCATACCTAAGCCTGTTGAATTGACCATGCTCTGACACCACCAATGTAACACCCTTGGTTAACTAGGACAATCCCTTCCACTAGATTATTCTGGTCAACTGAGAGGTTACAATTTTTAGAAAAATGTGGAAGTTTTTTTTTATACATAAAACTTGGTGGAACAGATACACCTTATATACAACATGATCATATATAATACATGGTTGTAGCAGTAACTATACAAACTGAAAGTGAAGGGGCACACACGCTCCCATAAAGAAAATAAAATAATTTATCCTATTCATCCTCGCCTGATTGATTCTCGAAGTGAAGTCAATGTCCATCACCACGAGATCTAAAAAAATGTAACGTAAGGGTGAGTCTTTACCTCCACAACAATTGGGAAGGTATCTCATTGACACCTGTCCCACACACAACACAAACAATCCTGAATCGAGTCTCTCCCACTCTCTTTGGGGTCCCTAAGGTACATTCTAAGTTATCTCACCACTTTTCATCTTAGCTGACCATTCCCATTTTCCCAGTCACCTCTCAGGGTTACTAATATCTATACAATCATATTTAAACAACAAGCACTCACAATCTCAATACAATGATGCAATGCATGAATTCATTTTGTTATTTCAAATATTTTTTTAGTCATCATGATGCATGTGGGCCCATCTCCTCCTCAACAATCTCGTATACAATATCTATGTGCACAACCACGCCACCCTTATCTGCCCTCCCAACTAGAGCGATCGAAGCTCTCTATGTTCTGGTTTTCGCAAATGGGTAAGGACTCATAGTCCCAACATCAAAATGGCCAATCACACATATCTCACATCACCACAGAACGGGCACTCCACGGTCATAGAAAATACCGCCTCTTGTTAAAGTACACCAGAGTTTGCGAGCTGTCAGGCGACAGGCACGAATCTGATGCCACTTGGAATTTTCGCCTCAGGTTGTACTCCCTAGATTACCCTCGGGTATCGAGGTGCGGCAGATTCTTCAGTGTACCCATCATTGTATGCTCTAGGGGATTATTCCAACATCCCTCCTCAACTCCAAATATGATGCATAATTCAACAATTCATTTTTTTATTCAGTGGTCCTCGGTAGGGTCCCCTAAATGGCTCCCCTCCATTCCTAATGTCGAGTTCTTTTTCTTTACTTAGTATAACCAAATTTTCTCTTTTTCTTTATTGTAGTAAACTTACTCGGCACTTAGGAATGAAGTGAGCTTTTACACTTTCTCAACAATTTGGGGTACATTGGCACTTTAACACCCACAATTCATCTCAGATTCGAGTCTCTCATACTTTCATATTTTAATCATTTCGAGACCCCTACCAATACCATTTTCCAAATCTTTTATTTATAAATTTCCTCATCTAGTTATCCATGCACCATACAACATTCACAATCATACCACATCAACAAGTGTTCAATAGCATCATAACATGCAATGCATTATATCACATTCATCACATAACTACCACATGTATGTTTATGTACACAATCATTCACAGTCATATATCCCACAAAATCAGTCAACCAATAAGTGTTATATTACATGTCATATTAAGATGTCATTACACTCATGCATGATATAAATTTTAATCCTCATCATTACCATGGCTTAGCAAGTAATTACGTAATTAACGTCACTAAAAGTTTACTTATATAAGCAACTAGATGTAAGCGTTCACATTATATCCCTACCATTTATACAGTTTACATTATTGGCATTTCCTTAACTTAATTTGTTACAAAGGGTATACTATTTAGTTCAATGCTCTTTTATTTATTTATTTATTTATTTATTTTTTCTCTACTTGTTAAGCATTCCCTATTCACTTACGTATGATTACTTCCTTAATACAACCTCCTGAGGTCCAATTATGAACTCTTTAGTTATCGTCAAACGACTCATTAGTTATTTTCTAATCTAAGTGGACTTTGTTATTAATCTTATTTTTCTTAATCACTAAATGGGCCACTAATCCTTTATATCCCAATAATGATTTTAGTGATATTTTATTTTCTTATAATTGTTAAATTAGATAACCTTTTTATTTTCTCATTTATCTGTCACTAACCAAATTTTATTTGCTCCATGATTGATCATCTACTACCTAGGGATCTAGGTGGGTTTCATTATTTAAATACCTCATTTTCTTGGTCATCAATCCCTTTTTGTCCTATATTAATCTCTTATATCCTAATAGTGATATCTTTCTCAATTATAAATTCACTAATATCTATAATTCCTTCCTCTAATGACTAAATTAATTAGTTCATTTCTTTAACTACATTCTTTAATTATTAAATTCCATTTGCTCATGGTTGCTCATTTTAAAGGCCTAGGTGCCTAATGAGGACATCATAAGAGAAGAACCACACACCATCTTAGACAAAGGACTAGAGGCTTACAAGGGTCCTCTCACAAGGGCCAAGTCCAAGAAAGGCAAAGAAACCATCCATAAAGCTCTATCTTTCTTCCTCTCTTTGTTTATTGGGCCCAAGCCCAATGGAGATACTTTAAGGATCAATTTGTACTCATCTTCTAGTATAAGTCATAATTAGATTCTTTAGTCATTTAGGCTTTATTTGGGCCTTACTAGGCCAATTGGTCACTTTAGGGCCATGTACTCTCATATTAGGCCATGTATAGGCCATCTCTTTTCCTAATTTTTAGATTTGGGCCTAGGATCCATTTAGCCAAGCCCATTTGCATCTCATAGCCAAAATCCTCTAAAGCCTATATAAAGGCTTCTCCTTTTGTAAAATGGTAGACATTAATTCATTTTGAGGTTTTGACACCTTGAGTTCAACTTTTTAGTGAGAGATTCTCCTCCTTCTCTCTAGGATTAGTGAGACTCTTGCAAGCTCTTATCTAAGGAGTCTCTCCCTCCCTTGGTGGCGAGTGGAGTTATCTTCCACCCTTTGGAAGTGGCCTCCATCACCTTACTTCATCTCCTTAGTCATTCCTCCTTATTTCCACCTTGCCTTCTTTAATTTCCTTTCTCTTTTTACCATCCAATTTTGTCCATTCTTAGCATTTCTTTTCCTTTTTAGTTTCAGCCTCACATTGAAGAAGAAGATACATGCACTTGCTTGAAGATTGAAGAAGGGAAAGTTCCTAGATCCACCCCTCCAAAGGAGATTAGAAGCTTCTCCTACATCATTTGGTATCAATTGAGCATGGAGGTTCTTTTCCTACTTCTTCTTCCTCTTTTCAATTTTGAATTCAATCTTGTTCTTGGCTGGTTGGTTTTCATTTTCATGGTTGTTTGTGTTTAGATGCCATGTTATAATAGAAAAAGCATAAAAATTATGAAGTTTCTTTATATATTGTGTCACTTTCTTTCAATTTTTGCATCTTGAATTTGTAGAGTTTAGTTTCGTAATGTCATACGGCTTAGTGTGTGTTTAAAATTCTGAGTTTGGCACTTGTTCTTGTTTCAGTTTTGAGTCATTGTATGCTTGTTATTGGTTTGTTGAAAGTTAGAGCCAAATAGGTGTGTGATTGTGCCATTTGGAGCCTTTCTCTAGTGTTCTAGAAATTTTTATGTTGCTTCAACCATCAGAGTGCAAATCTATATGGTGTGAGTTACTTCAAGTGTCTTGAGTAACTCTCAAAAGGTTCTAATCTTTGTGTGTTAGGAGGCCTCACCTTAAGGCCCTCCAAAAGTTAGCACATCTTTTAGGTTCCTAGCAATCTACTCTTAGTCTCTTATAGGTTAATTTTTTAATTTCAAGCACATTAGGATACATAGTATTTTTGGCTTGCATCTTGTTTTGCATAAAAGAAAATTGTAAAAAGAAACATTCACCTTCCATTCTTTCTAGTGGAAGAAGATTACACATCATTCCTAAGCAAAAGAGTACAATTGAACTAAGTAGACTAGCTAAGTGCATTCGGTTTTGGCCAAAAATTGGTGTTGGAATTACAAATTGGTAAAAGGCAAAAAGAAAAGAGAAAACAATAGACAAAAGCCAAAAGCAAAAGGAAAAAGAAAAACCCTACATACCAAAAGTAAGAAAGGGTACCAAAAAGAAAATGTTTGAAAAGTCTTCTTTAACAAAGTTTTGAAAAGAAGAACACCAAAAGCATAGGTCTCATTTCGAAATTTCAAAGCCATAAAGAAGTGTTTGCTAGTCATATATTACTCAATTTCTTCAAGTGAATTTGCTTACTTAGTAGTGCAATTTAAGAGTTTCTAGGCTTAGGTTTTCCTTCACTTTGTTCTTGCATTTTAATTAATTAATTGTCTTGTTTTGTCAACCTTTAAAATTCAAATTCCAATTATGTGCTTTTTTTCATTTGAACTTTTTCTTGCTTTGGTCTTGTCATAATCAAAAATCCAAAAAGAATACATTTGAGTAGCTTCTTCAAATTTACCATTTTTAGTTTGTCTTCATTCAATTCTTAAGTTTTGTCATTTGAGTTGTCTTCCTTTCAAAATTCAAGATATCTTTACTCTATACCAAGGAAGGGTATCATACTGAGACACTTGAGATTGGTGTGGAAATTGCTTAAGTCTCTTGATTCCTAAGAGAAGGGATACACTTAAGAGAGACACTTGAGAGGTTTTGAATTTTTGCTTTTATTTTCCTAACCAAATTTGTGTGGAGTGTCTTGGTTTGTGTTGTTTGTAGGTGTGGTAGAGCTTCTACATTCCAAGTAAAGGCCTTAAAGACCATTGTAAAGGAAGCAAAAGCCTTGTACTAATTAGAAGCTTAGGGAAATTTGAATTCTTAGAAAATTATAGTAGGGATTTAGTCTTGTATTTTGGATATTAATTGGACTTTGGACATTGGACTCTATTAACTTTCATTTCCTTGAGTAATTTTCAAAATTAGCTAGAAGCATTTGCATTTGTTTATTAATTAGTTAGTTGTTAGTTGGTTAAGTAGTTAATTGGTTACAACTAGAAGTAGTTAGTTAGTTGTTAGTCTTAACTAATTTGGTTAGTTAGTTAGTAGTTGGAACTAATTCTAGTTAACCTAACTAAATCCCAACCGAATTCTTGTTGGCATAACTAATAGGTAATTGAATTTAGTTAGGAGGTTAAAGTGGTTAGACTTAGTTACAACTATAATAACTAAATAACTAATTTAGTTAGGGTTAGTTGGTGTTAGTTAGAGTTTGTTGGTTAGTTGAAACTAATTTGTTACTTGTAACTTCTCTTAACTGAATTTGTGTAGGCTTGTTAGGGTTAGTTACTTGATCAGTTACAACCTAGGATTCTCATAAGAAACATAGGTAAAGATAACCTAGGTCTTGCATAACTAATCATAGTGTTACAACCTAGGATTTAACCTAGTACAAGACAACTTAGATTCTTATTCCCTTAGGTTAAAACCTAGTATTTGTTTCTTAGGATTCTTATTTGAATTCTTATTCTTGTCTTGCATAACTATCCTTGACTAGTTTGTTTACAACTTTGTTTGCCTTGTCTTGTTTTCTTTGACAACCTTAAACCAAGCCTTCTAATGATAGGGAAAACAAATCTCTTCTCCATAACATAATGGATAGCCTTATTAATATTAACACTAGGTTAACTAACCTAGAGCATAGAGATGAGAACCCTAGAACTAGACATAGAAATCAAAGAAATCAAAGGCATGATAATAGTGATAGTGAGGATGACCATAGGTCTAGAAGACATCATTATAATAATAGAGGAGAAGACCTAGGGTTAAAAAAAGTAAAATTTGAAATTCCCCCATTTAATGAAAACAGTGATGTTAAAGCTTATCTAGAATGGGAAATGAGAGTTAAACAATTGTTTAATTCTTATCAAATAAAAGAAGAAAAGAAAGTTAGGATAGCCACCCTCTTATTCCAAAACTATGCCTTAGTATGGTGGACCCAAGTGTGTATGGAGAGAAAGAAAGATAACTTCCTACCAATAGATGATTGGTTAGACTTGAAAGCTCTATTAAGAAAATGTTATGTTCCTAATTACTATAGAGGGGAGCTATTAGCCAAGCTAAATAGACTCACCCAAGGGTCAAAGAGTGTAGAAGATTACTACAAAGCTCTAGAGATAGCCATGATTAGTGTAACATCCCAAAATTTTTGAATAAAGAATTAATTAAGGAAATAAATATTGAATAATTGAATATGAATTATTTAATGTCCCAAAATATTGGAAACAATCAAATTAAGATTTTTGGGGACTTTTAGTAATTTATTGGGACCGAATGAGCTGAAAACTGACCCGATTGAAATATGGGTATCGGACTAAGTATCTCTGATTGAGATGATATTGGTCAGGGATGTTAAGGATAATATTGGGAGTCCGAATATATATTCAGAATAATTTTCGGATAAAGTATTGAGCCCAAATAAAGATCCTATTTGACATAAAACAATGAACCTTTAATGAGAGGAGTTAAAATTAAAAGCCAAAAGCCCAATTTCCCCTCCTAATTTTCATTGGCTCTTAAACGCCTTTGGCAAATACACTTTTCTTCTTCTCCTCTTCATTTCTTCTTCATCTCCTATCTTTTTCTCCCAAAAACCCTTGGCAAAGGTAGTGCCCTTTCTTTATCTCCCATTTTCATTTTCAAAGGAACTTAAGGGAAGCTTGGAGCTTGGAGTCTTCTCCCTCTTTTCCCTTATTTTCGTTGGCACTCTCTCCCCTTTTTGGAACCCATTTCATTTTTGGGTGTGAGGTAGGTTATTCCTATCATTTTGTTGAGTTTATGGCTATGGGTGTATATTATTATGTTAGGGGAGCAATAATTATAGGAGGGATATTTAATAGAAGTCATAAATGAGAAAACCCTAGAGTGGGTTACCATAAATACAAGCTTTAAATGAAATAAATGTGGTAGATGAACTTGTGCTTGGTAGAAAATGAAAGATGGATAATTATTTATGAATGGTGGTGGGTTTGGTGAAAACCCTAACCCTAAGATTTAGGGAAAGTTATAAATGTTGGTTAAATAATGTGTTTGAGAGGGAATACATAATATTGAAGGTATGAGAGTTGGTAAATGGGGCATTCTTATGAATGTTTAGGCTACGGTGGTTTTGTAGCCTTTGAATCTAATGAATGTGACTTGATGGGAAGGAATTCCCGAAGCCTAAAAATGATAAAATGATGTTTATAACATGTTCTATGCATGTTATGAATTATAGATGTAATAATGGTCAATTAGGATTGAATTTGTGTTTTGAATAGTTGATTGATTGAGGTTTTACATGTATGTTAATGTAGGACCTATTCTGAATGACGAGGCAGGTACGTCGTATCCATCAGAATTCTTCTCTTAAGGTAGGAGAGGAGTCTTTATATTCTAAATGCATGAGTAGAATAGTGTTGATTGTCATATGTGACAATATGCATGTTTGCCTTACTTGAAATGTCATAAAGAATTGTAATGTTGTGTATGGTATTGGTGATGTGTTTTGGCAACATGCTTTGATGCATTTAGAATATTCATGGTGTGCTATATGGTGGTGTGGAATGATCAATAATATGATGTTGTTGATGTTTGATTGATAACGGGTATGATGTATAGCATACCTTGAATGATAGTGAAAGATTGATGTCATTGTGTTGATGATAAAAATTGAGTGAAGTGAATAAGAACTATTGAAATACCACACAAAATTCTAAACTAATGATAATAACCAACAATAATAAATCCACTAAACGCCATGTGGTGATGTTGGTGATGATGATAAAGGTGAATGGTGAGTGGCATAAATAGGATGCATAGAGTAAGAAATGCATATGATTGGTGTAACATCCCTGTTTTTAGAAAAAGTTTTACCTTTGTAAATTTTGAATTATGGAGAGTTGTAAGTAAGAATAAGTCAATATATACCCTGTTGATGGTCTGTGGTATCTCAGAAATGTCATTTTTGTGCATAATAATGGAATTTATATGGATCATTAGTGAAATTATGCAAAAACTGAGTGAAAACGACTCTGTTCTGAGTAACAGAGAGGAATTCCGAGTGAAGGAATGAAATTTCGAGTGAAGGAATGAAATTCCGAGTGAAGGAATGAAATTCTGAGTGTAACGTTACGTTTTCTGAGTAAAACATGACTGAGAGGGCTACCACCGAGTGGAGTCCTAACCTGAGAGGCAATTCTGAGTGAAGTGTGTTCAAGAGAACCACTTCTGGGTGAAATTCCGAGTCAAAACACCCTAGAAAGGCCCGTTTCCGAGTTAAACATTGCCAAATGCTTCTTTTCCAAAGGAAATTCCTCTGATTGGAGCATTCCGAGTGAAAGAATGCATATATACTTATGTTTATGTTGATTTGATGCTTCCTATCGACTGGAATGTGCTGTGGAATCAATTGGGAAGGATTCCGAATGGTTTCGTATGTGTTTGCTTAGGAAACCGAGTGGAAAATGGCAGATTGAGCCATTCCGAGAGAAATGTAAGAGGCTAAACCATTTCCGAGTGAGTCTATGAGAATGACCCCTCTTCCGAGTGAGATATACTCTACTGGACCAAAACCGAGAGGTAATGGCTTAAATAAGCCTTAGTTTGGAAATATAATTGAAGAAGTTGGTCTAAACCGAGTGAATGAAGACTCGGATTGCTGAGTGAAAACTCTGAGAAAGAGAGGACTCGGTCTGGATAGATATTACCGAGTGAGAAACCGAGTACCTGAGTCGGTTTCACAGGAATTCCGAGCGAGCCTTGTATTTGTTGACTCGGAAGAAGAATTCCAGTCGGCATAGTAGTTAATCGAGTGGAATTTTCACTCGGTATTCAGTGTCAGTTTTGCGTGTTGACTTCAATTTTGTCTTTTAATGATTATTTTAATTCAATCATGCGCATTATAGCTAGTGGGCGGCCAGAAATGGGCACTGACTCAGCATATCTCCTTATTTAAATCTCCATTGCCACTCCATTAACACTCCACTAGCAGCCCACTCACAAAAGCTGTTCCCCATTTAGTTTTCCACTTAGCAGCCCACTCCTTATTTAAACCAGCACAAGGACTCTTAGAGAACACACACACGAAACACACCTCCATCATTCTTCTTCCTACAAGTTACTTTATCTCTCTTTTCTCTTCTGTTTCACTCGGAATTCGTACGGGACAGTGAAAGGGAACCTCTGCTTCTCTTCCAGGAGCTCCATAAAGGTAAGGGGGTATATTCTTGGGTGCTCTGTGGGAAAACCGAGTGAAGGAAAGGGTTAAGGAACTTGTTCCTCACCTTTCCAGGACAGATTCAGTGTTGTGTGAATTAAATGCCTTAATTGTTATTATTTGTATTTATATATATATATATATTTGTTATTAAATGCATATAATCAATGATGAATTGTGAAATGATATGAACTGTATTGGACTGAAAATACTAAGCATCATGGGTACCGTGTGATTTCCAGTGAAAAATTATGAATAAAAGATGGATTTAATGATAACAGGTTCTGTTTTATGTTAATCCGACCGGTTTTACATCTATAACAACTCGGTTTTGCTTAGTTTCAATCGGATTCAACCTTAAATGAATGTATTTCATTCTGATAGAATAAATTTTCACTCGGTAAACAACCTAATTTCACTCAGAGAACTTTTTCTAGTTTATTTCCACTCGGACAGCATCTTCCCAGTTGATATCACTCGGAAAACATATTTCACACGGAACTTATATTGATTTCACTCAGAAAACTCCTTTGAGACTGATGTCACTTGGAATCGTATTTTATTACACTCAGAAATTCATTTTTACTCGGTTTCACCAACATTTTCACTCATGAAACTCTTTCTTACTGATTCCACTCGGAAATTATATTTTAATTCACTCAGAAATTTATTTCACTCAGAATTTTAAGTTATTTCATTAAGAAAATACTTCTCAGTTTCTGTTTCACTCGGAAAACATATTAATTTCATTTAGTAAACTCTGCTCAGTTTTATTTCACTCGGATTCATAGTTAATTCATGCGGAAAACTGATTTTCACTCGGAATCAAACCTGTTTCAGTCAGAAAACAGCCTTCCAGTTCATTTTCACTCGGACTCAAACTTGTTTCAGTCGGAAAATAGTTTTCCAGTGTAATTTCACTCGGATTTTTAGCCAGATCGTTTGGTAAACCCTTCTCAGTATGATTCTACTCGGAATCATACTTATTTCACTCGGATTTACCCTAGTTTCACTTGGAAAACTCTGTTTTTAGTGTTTTTCGCTTGGATTTTCATTTAGAAACTATTCTTTAATACTTTTTAAATTATTGGGAAGTTATAATTATTATTATCATTATTATTCTATTATTATTATTATTCTAATTATTATCAATCTTAATATTGTTTTTATTATTATTAGTTTTATTGTTATTAACATTGTTAACGTCTTAATTATGAGTATTTACATAAAGAATATATTATTTTACTCTTTATGGAAAATATAATTTTAACCAAGATATAATTGATATATTTCTAAAATAATAAACGAATATCTTACAATGTTTAAATAATTGATGGAATTCAAAGAACTTGGGAATGATATGATGAGACTGGAAACACATAAGATACCTAAGGAATCAATTGATAAAATAAATGCATTTCGCATCATGAAAATATTTTTGAAGAAGAAAAACCTCTAGAGCATACACTTGGTACAGTGGAGGACACTCACGTTCGATCTCCATGAAGAATCTTGGGAGTACAACTGGAACGGCAACCCAATGGCATCAGAGTCGCGCCTGATAGCCGGGTGAGACGATGCAATTCTAGTGTACTTTGACTAAATGACGGAGTGTAACTATGATCGTAGGGATCCAAGTTCCAAAAATATTTAAATCAATGATAAGAACCAATGAGTTCATTTGTACCATATGGAACTTGGGCGACCCTGATCGCTCTAGATGATTGGAATGGTGATATTCTAAAGAATGAGAAGAAGATGAAATGATTTATTGGGCCCACATGCATCATGAGACTTAACCATAGATAAATCATAATAAATCCAAACTCATGCATTTCATTACAGCATATTTGATTGTTATATTTATGAATATGTTAATTATATGATTTATGTGATATTATATGTTAACTAGATTATGTCCGCACCGGATTAACCAATCAGGGTCTTGGGTTATACTCACCCTTACTGTTGACAATTTTCAGAGGAATTAGGAAATCAAGAACCTAAATATGAAGAACAGCAATATGCTGAACCAAATGAGAACGCTACTTAAATAGAATATAAGTAGCTGAATATTGACGGATGACTGTATAATATTTAAGGGTGCCTACGTGCCCCATTCTGTTAAGAGTACAATTACTTGCAGTTTGTGAATGACTATGTGATCTATATAATATTGCTTCCACTGATATGCCATTATTTTATTTAAAAAAAAATATTCACTTTTTCTAAAAAAAAACTGTTAACACTCTCAGTTAAATAGGATGAACCTACAGAAGGAATCGTCTTATCTAACCGAGGGTGGTACAAAGGTGGTTTTAGAGCATAGTCGATTCATTAAGCTTGGGGAGTGGGCCATTAGGTTTCCACGTACTCTGATAGAAATATTGAACAGTCCATAACACTCCTAAGACTAAATATCCTATGTGGAATACTCCACATAACATATACCCTGAACCTATTTGTTGATATTCTTTCAGCAAATTCCTAAATGGCACGCCGAAATAACGATCATGTGATGGAGGATCTTCTTATCAGAATTGTGGAGGTAATAGAACGCCAAGAGTTACCTCATTCTTCTACTAGGCAAAACCAAGGATTAGCTGACTTCCAGAGGAATAATCCTACTCAATTCAAAGGAGGCTTTGATCCAGAAGGAGCACAATTATGGATTGAACACCTTGAAAAGATTTTTACCGCTATGCGGTGCTTTGACGAAGACAGGGTAACTTTTGCCGTCTTCATGCTGGTTGCGGAAGCAGAACACTGGTGGACTCATACCAGAATCAGATTAACAGCTGAGGGACACTTCCTCACTTGGGGATGATTCAGGACAGAGTTTCTCGCCAAATACTTTCCTGAAGATATAAGGAGGCAAAAAGAGCAGGAATTCTTTAATCTGAAACAAGGTAATATGACTGTTGGGGAGTACGCTGCTAAGTTTGATGAGCTAGCAAAATGTTGTCCCTACTACACCCACATGGGAGAAGCGTCAAGATGCGTAAAGTTTGAAGCAGGATTACGGCAAGAAATTCGCCAAGTTATATGTTGTCAACAAATTACACAATTCACTACTTTGGTTGACAGATGCCGCATCTTTGAGAATACCTCTAATCTACGACGACCTGGAACGTCTAATCATGGGCCAGAATAACGTATGCCAGATCGACAGCAAAGAAGGGATTTTCGAGCAGATCGGCCATATTTCCGACCTTTCAACTCAGCCAACCGAATTCCTCCTAGAGGTCAGGAGAACCAAAGCGGTAAAAACTGCACAATTTATGGACGGATTGGACATCGTGATGCTGACTGTTGGTACAGAAATAAAAATAACCAACAACAAGTAACTCAAGGACAGGCAGTACGACCAACAGGTCAAGGAAATGGAGGATCTACTGCAAATACCTCTACCAACAATGTCCCAAGGATGCAAAATATTCAACGCGGCAACAATTTCAATCAGAACAATAATCCTAGAAGGCCCGGAAATAACTCTACTGGAAGACCAGGAGGAAATGCTAGAGTTTTTACCATGAATGGTGCGGAAGTATCACAAGAGAACGATCTTGTGCAAGGTACATGCTTTATAGGAAGTACTCTATTAAATGTATTATATGATTCTGGAGCCACTCATTCTTTCATATCTGAGAATTGTGTAAAACATTTAAAGCTTCCTACAACCTCTCTGCCTAATAAGATGATTGTCACGACTGCTGCAAATAAGCCCATTTTCCCTTCTTACATGTGTTTGAAATGTCCTCTCAACATCGAAGGGAAAGCTTATCAAGTAGATCCGATATGTTTGCCTTTGATTGATCTAGATATTGTTCTAGGAATGAATTGGCTTGCTGCCAACCATATTCTGATTGACTGTCATAATAGATCCATCTCTCTCGGGTCTACTACATCTCATTATGATCAAAACACTGATCTTTGTCCTATTAGCTCAGAAAAGGTAATTCCAGCAAAGGAAGTCCAATTATACATGATCCTTACTGAATCTGAAAGTAAGGCCACTCCTCAAATTGACCAGATTCCTGTTGTTCAGGAATTTCCAGAAGTTTTTCCTGATGATATACTAGAGCTACCACCAGAGCAAGAAATTGAGTTCAGTATTGACATTATACCGGGTGCAGGACCAATCTCTATTGCTCCTTACCGAATGTCACCTAAGGAACTCAGTGAACTTAAAGAGCAAATAGAAGAACTTTTAGAGAAAGGAATGATTAGACCCAGTGTCTCACCTTGGGGAGCACCAGTTCTTCTAGTCAAAAAGAAGGATGGTAGTATGCGGTTATGTGTTGACTATCGTCATTTGAATAAAACTACGATCAAGAACCGATACCCTCTCCCAAGAATTGATGATTTGATGGACCAATTACGAGGAGCCACTATCTTCTCGAAAATTGATCTGCGATCAGGCTATCATCAAATCAGAGTGAAGAAAGATGATGTACCTAAAACAGCATTCAGAACACGATATGGGCACTATGAGTATCTTGTTATGCCCTTTGGAGTTACAAATGCACCTGCAGTCTTTATGGGATACATGAATCGAATCTTCCATGAGTACTTGGACAGATTCGTGGTTGTATTCATTGACGATATTCTCGTCTACTCCAAGAGCCATGAGGAACATGAAGAGCATCTCCGAATTGTTCTAAATACTTTGCGTGCAAGGCAATTGTACGCCAAGTTTTCAAAATGTGAATTCTGGTTGACAGAAGTGAAATTTTTAGGACATGTCATCTCTAAGGAAGGAATTGCTATGGATCCTACAAAGGTAGAAGCTGTACTAAATTGGGAACAACCCAAGAATGTGACGGAAATCCACAGTTTCCTTGGACTGGCTGGATATTATCGTCGATTCATCGAGAATTTCTCTCGAATTGCAGCACTTTTAACTAGGTTGACTCGTAAAGATCAACCATTTGAATGGACTGACAAATGCGAAAGTAGTTTTACGGAGTTACGCCAATGACTCACTAGTGCACCTGTCTTGATTTTGCCAGATCCTGCCAAGCCATATGAAGTGTATTGTGATGCGTCAAGACAAGGACTGGGATGTGTTCTAATGCAAGAAAGAAAGGTTGTTGCTTATGCTTCAAGACAGCTAAGAACGCATGAAGTTAATTATCCCACACATGATTTGGAATTAGCTGCAGTTGTGTTTGCCTTGAAAATCTGGAGACACTACTTGTATGGTACATACTTTGAAGTCTTCAGTGATCATAAAAGTTTGAAGTATCTATTCGACCAGAAAGAGTTGAATATGCGACAACGTAGATGGATGGAATTCATCAAGGATTATGATTTTGAACTCCGATATCACCCTGGAAAGGCAAATGTAGTAGCTGATGCACTCAGTTGAAAGGCTTTACGTCTATCATATATGATGACAAAGGAGTTGGAATTAATTGAACAGTTTCGCGATTTGAATCTGGCAGTAACACCAAAAAGGGGAAGTCTTATGGTTGGAATATTGAGAATTTCCAATGATTTCCTGGAACAAGTCAAAGAAGCTCAAGCCAATGATCAGGAGTTTCAAGATCTAGCAGAAAAGACAAAAGAAGGAGTCTCAGAGTTTAGCAAAGATGAACATGGGTTGATCAGGTATCAATAGAGACTCTGTATTCCAGTCAACACAAATCTTAAAAGATCCATCCTGGATGAAGCACACAAAAGTAAATACAGTATCTACCCAGGATCAACCAAGATGTATCAGGACTTGAAGAAATTATTCTGGTGGCAAGGAATGAAAAGGGATATCGCTGAGTATGTAACAGCTTGCCTGATGTGTCAGAAGGTAAAGGCAGAACAACAATGACCAAGTGGGACCCTTCGTCCTTTGGATATTCCCGAATGGAAATGGGATGAGATTGCTATGGACTTTGTGACTGGATTTCCCAGAACATCAGCTGGATATGATGCTATTTGGGTAATCGTGGATCGATTAACAAAGACCGCTCACTTCATTCCTGTCAATATGAAGTATTCCCTAGAGAAACTCACCCAGATCTATATCAAGGAAATCGTACGGTTACATGGAACACCCACTGCAATTATGTCTGATCGAGATCCTCGTTTCACATCACAGTTTTGGAAGAGCCTGCAACAAGCTCTAGGAACTTGTCTGAAGTTAAGTTCTGCATACCACCCACAGACTGACGGACAATCAGAAAGGACAATCAAAACTCTTGAAGATCTGTTGCGTCTTTGTGTCCTAGAACATGGGGGAAGTTGGCAAGAATACCTTCCACTTGTGGAGTTCACTTACAACAACAGCTACCATACCGGTATCGGAATGGCCCCCTATGAAGCTTTATATGGAAGGAAATGTTGTACACCTTTATGTTGGTATGAGACTAGTGAAAAGACAATAATTGGACCAGAGATTGTTCAGAAGACTACAGAACAAGTCCAAAAGATCCAAATGGCAATGAAGGCTTCGCAAGATAGACAAAAGAGTTACTACGACAAACGTAGAAAGCCATTGGAATTTGAAGAGGGCGATCACGTATTTCTCAAAGTTACCCCTACCACTGGAGTAGGAAGAGCTTTGAAGGCCAAGAAGTTAAGCCCCAGATACGTAGGACCCTATCAGATTTTGCAAAAGATAGGAACTCATGCCTACCGTATTGCTTTGCCACCCGAGCTGTCAAACCTTCATAATGTCTTTTATGTCTCCCAACTCCGTAAATATGCACCAAGCCCTGATCATGTTCTGAGTCCTGATCAATTTGTTCTGAAAGAGAACCTCACCTTTGAAGCATCACCAGTTAAGATTGTTGACCGACGTCTTAAACAGCTAAGAGGTAAGGAAATCTCTTTGGTCAAGGTAGTTTGGAGTCGGACAGATGATGGGGATACTACTTGGGAAATTGAGGAGAAAATGAGAGAATTGTATCCTCAATTGTTTTAACTTTGAATTTTGGGACGAAATTCCTAAAAGGGGAGGAGAATGTAACATCCCTGTTTTTAGAAAAAGTTTTACCTTTGTAAATTTTGAATTATGGAGAGTTGTAAGTAAGAATAAGTCAATATATACCCTGTTGATGGTCTGTGGTATCTCAGAAATGTCATTTTTGTGCATAATAATGGAATTTATATGGATCATTAGTGAAATTATACAAAAACCGAGTGAAAACGACTCTGTTCCGAGTAACAGAGAGGAATTTCGAGTGAAGGAATGAAATTCTGAGTGTAACGTTACATTTTCCGAGTAAAACATGACTGAGAGGGCTACCACCGAGTGGAGTCCTGACCTGAGAGGCAATTCTGAGTGAAGTGTGTTCAAGAGAACCACTTCTGGGTGAAATTCCGAGTCAAAACACCCTAGAAAGGCCCGTTTCCGAGTCAAACATTGCCAAATGCTTCTTTTCTGAAGGAAATTCCTCTGATTGAAGCATTTCGAGTGAAAGAATGCATATATACTTATGTTTATGTTGATTTGATGCTTCCTACCGACTGGAATGTGCTGTGGAATCAATTGGGAAGGATTCTGAATGGTTTCGTATGTGTTTGATTAGGAAACCGAGTGGAAAATGGCAGATTGAGCCATTCCGAGAGAAATGTAAGAGGCTGAACCATTTCCGAGTGAGTCTATAAGAATGACCCCTCTTCCGAGTGAGATATACTCTACTGGACCAAAACCGAGAGGTAATGGCTTAAATAAGCCTTAATTTGGAAATATAATTGAAGAAGTTGGTCTAAACCGAGTGAATGAAGACTCGGATTGCCGAGTGAAAACTCTGAGAAAGAGAGGACTCGGTTTGGACAGATATTACCGAGTGAGAAACCGAGTACCTGAGTCGGTTTCAAAGGAATTCCGAGCGAGCCTTGTATTTGTTGACTCAGAAGAAGAATTCCAGTCGGCATAGTAGTTAATCGAGTGGAATTTTCACTTGGTATTCAGTGTCAGTTTTGCGTGTTGACTTCAATTTTGTCTTTTAATGATTATTTTAATTCAATCATGCGCAATGGGCACTGACTCAGCATATCTCCTTATTTAAATCTCCATTGCCACTCCATTAACACTCCACTAGCAGCCCACTCACAAAAGCTGTTCCCCATTTAGTTTTCCACTTAGCAGCCCACTCCTTATTTAAACCAGCACAAGGACTCTTAGAGAACACACACACGAAACACACCTCCATCATTCTTCTTCCTACAAGTTACTTTCTCTCTCTTTTCTCTTCTGTTTCACTCGGAATTCGTGCGGGACAGTGAAAGGGAACCTCTGCTTCTCCTCCAGGAGCTCCATAAAGGTAAGGGGGTATATTCTTGGGTGCTCTGTGGGAAAACCGAGTGAAGGAAAGGGTTAAGGAACTTGTTCCTCACCTTTCCAGGACAGATTCAGTGTTGTGTGAATTAAATGCCTTAATTGTTATTATTTGTATTTATATATATATATATATTTGTTATTAAATGCATATAATCAATGATGAATTGTGAAATGATATGAACTTTATTGGACTGAAAATACTAAGCATCATGGGTACCGTGTGATTTCCAGTGAAAAATTATGAATAAAAGATGGATTTAATGATAACAGGTTCTGTTTTATGTTAATCCGACCGGTTTTACATCTATAACAACTCGGTTTTGCTTAGTTTCAATCGGATTCAACCTTAAATGAATGTATTTCATTCTGATAGAATAAATTTTCACTCAGTAAACAACCTAATTTCACTCAGAGAACTTTTTCTAGTTTATTTCCACTCGGACAGCATCTTCCCAGTTGATATCACTCGGAAAACATATTTCACACGGAACTTATATTGATTTCACTCAGAAAACTCCTTTGAGACTGATGTCACTTGGAATCGTATTTTATTACACTCAGAAATTCATTTTTACTCGGTTTCACCAACATTTTCACTCATGAAACTCTTTCTTACTGATTCCACTCGGAAATTATATTTTAATTCACTCAGAAATTTATTTCACTCAGAATTTTAAGTTATTTCATTAAGAAAATACTTCTTAGTTTCTGTTTCACTCGGAAAACATATTAATTTCATTTAGTAAACTCTGCTCAGTTTTATTTCACTCGGATTCATAGTTAATTCATGCGGAAAACTTATTTTCACTCGGAATCAAACCTGTTTCAGTCGGAAAACAGCCTTCCAGTTCATTTTCACTCGGACTCAAACTTGTTTCAGTCGGAAAACAGTTTTCCAATGTAATTTCACTCGGATTTTTAGCCAGATCGTTTGGAAAACCCTTCTCAGTATGATTCCACTTGGAATCATACTTATTTCACTCGGATTTACCCTTGTTTCACTCGGAAAACTCTGTTTTTAGTGTTTTTCGCTTGGATTTTCATTTAGAAACTATTCTTTAATACTTTTTAAATTATTGGGAAGTTATAATTATTATTATCATTCTTATTCTATTATTATTATTATTCTAATTATTATCAATCTTAATATTATTATTATTATTATTAGTTTTATTGTTATTAACATTGTTAACGTCTTAATTATGAGTATTTACATAAAGAATATATTATTTTACTCTTTATGGAAAATATAATTTTAACCAAGATATAATTGATATATTTCTAAAATAATAAACGAATATCTTACAATGTTTAAATAATTGATGGAATTCAAAGAACTTGGGAATGATATGATGAGACTGGAAACACATAAGATACCCAAGGAATCAATTGATAAAATAAATGCATTTCGCATCATGAAAATATTTTTGAAGAAGAAAAACCTCTAGAGCATACACTTGGTACAGTGGAGGACACTCACGTTCGATCTCCATGAAGAATCTTGGGAGTACAACTGGAACGACAACCCAATGGCATCAGAGTCGCGCCTGATAGCCGGGTGAGATGATGCAATTCTAGTGTACTTTGACTAAATGACGGAGTGTAACTATGATCGTAGGGATCCAAGTTCCAAAAATATTTAAATCAATGATAAGAACCAATGAGTTCATTTGTACCATATGGAACTTGGGCGGACCCTGATCGCTCTAGATGATTGGAATGGTGATATTCCAAAGAATGAGAAGAAGATGAAACGATTTATTGGGCCCACATGCATCATGAGACTTAACCATAGATAAATCATAATAAATCCAAACTCATGCATTTCATTATAGTATATTTGATTGTTATATTTATGAATATGTTAATTATATGATTTATGTGATATTATATGTTAACTGGATTATGTCCGCACCGGATTAACCAATCAGGGTCTTGGGTTATACTCACCCTTACTGTTGACAATTTTCAGAGGAATTAGGAAATCAAGAACCTGAATATGAAGAACAGCAATATGCTGAACCAAATGAGAACGCTCCTTAAATAGAATATAAGTAGCTGAATATTGACGGATGACTGTATAATATTTAAGGGTGCCTGCGTGCCCCATTCTGTTAAGAGTACAATTACTTGCAGTTTGTGAATGACTATGTGATCTATATAATATTGCTTCCACTGATATGCCATTATTTTATTTAAAAAAAAATATTCACTTTTTCTAAAAAAACTGTTAACACTTTCAGTTAAATAGGATGAACCTACAGAAGGAATCGTCTTATCTAACCGAGGGTGTTACAATTGGCATCTCCATCTATGGCATACTGTATAGCTGCCGGTTGATGACATATCTTTTTACCTTTAATTACTTACTCTGTTTGTCTGTTTTATCTACTGTTAAATTATAATAACTGTGTTTTAGCGTAATTTATCAGTAATGTCCATTTGTAATTTTTATTTCACTATTTGTTAGTAATCACTGTTTTCTTATTTTTTTTAATGTTACTATTAAGTGTTGTATTTTATGATTTATGTTTTATTTTACTGTTACTGTTTACTAGTGATTGTTGTTTTTAATTTCTACTGTTTCTATTTCTTTTGTATTAATTAGTGTGTTTAAAATAATTTAAGCTTTCATGAATGTTTAGTCCTAAAATAAAATTTATTGAATTAACTAAGTTTAATTTGATTTTATTTTACAGGCTATCAAATTATTGGAAGCTTCTTGATTATTTTGCAAATAAATTGCCCTCCTCCAAGTATAAATTCACATTAATTACTTTTTCTTAACAAGTATATTAATATGAAATTGTGTAAGCCTTATCCATGCTTCAAAGAATAACAAAATAAACCTTCTAATTCCCTTACTTGTGCCAATGTGAATTATGAGTGCTGGTGGGAATTATTTCACGTTGGAAGCTCTCTAAATGCAAGGTTCCATTACTTGTTATTTTAATACAATAATGCAAAGGCCTTCCCCTTTCTTTTTAGCAAGTAATTCACGTTGATATCCACTCCACAAGGTCCCATGTGCAGAATTTTTACAAGCAATTAAGTCACCTAATTCCTCATTATTTCTCACGGTTTCAAAGCTCCATGTACCATTAATTTATGCAAATAAGTGGTCACCTACAAGTCTATTTTTGGCAGCATTGGACAAAGCTCTAAAGGACCAATATTTTATGCAAGAAATGCATTCAACAAGAGCCACTCATGGACTGCACCAAGAGAACTCCCATTACACTTTGATTTAACAAATAAAGGCAAGGCAAAAGTGGAAAATAATTGGATAAAGCTTTCAGCCATGGGCCCACGTGAATTTTAGCATGATTTCAAAGCTAAATGTTGAATTTTCCAAAAGCAAATTGGACCACACTTGCCTCTACAATCTTTCACGTTGGCAAGGCTTTTTGTACCATTAGCTTATGCAATTAATAGGTAACAAGGATTTCCCTTTTAGCTGCTGTTTTCATGTTAAAATGCTGGCTGTTGGCAGTAGAAAATAGGCACAAAACAACAAGTTTTCAACAATAAAGGGTGCTGAAAAATAAGAGAAAGTGGGACAGCAACAGCAGTGAAAAATGGACAGTAAACAGCAAGAAAACAACACAAAAATAGCAATGGAAATTGGAGCTGGACAGCAAGAAATTCCAAGAGAAATGCCCTCAATGTTTTCCACTTTATTACATTAAAGATTTGAAAAGAGAAACCACCAAGTGCAGCACTCTCACGGTTTTGGAGAACAATTTGGCATGTTCTATTGGTGCTAAATAATGGCCAACAAGGAAGCTCAGTGGACATTTAATGGGCTGATTGTTAATGAGAAAAATCAGCCTTGAAATGCTATAAATAGGGAGCTTAGTACTCAATGAAAATCATCTGAAAAGAGTGAAGAGAGGGAATTTTTGAAGCAGTGGACAGTAGGAGAAATGGAGGAAGAATTTCGGAGGAGCGTCATTCCAGGTTCAGTTTTTATTTTGTTTTAATTATGGAGGGCTAAAACCCTTAGATTGATTTTCTTGGAGAATATTGTAATAATGATTTTGAGGTTCTTGTTTCTAAAATAATATATTTTCATTATTGTTGATTTCTTCATAATCTTACTCTACTTGTTTAATTCCATTTTGTTTACTTAAATTTGTATGCTTAATCGGTTTAATTAGACAAATGGAATAAAATGATATTTAAATTAAAATTAGTTAAGGAAGTATACATGCTTAATGAATATTTTCATAATCACTTTTAGTTATTATGGTTTGCTTAATTCCATAAGTTGAGAATAGATTATGTATGTAGTCGATGTTCTTATGTATGCTCAATAATCCCTAGATTTTACGATCTTGACTCCTTTTGCTTAATTAGGATGCTTGATTAAAATATTCATTTTTAAATGAAAGTAAAGGAATTGTGAATTGAAAAAGACGCTTAGTTGATCAATTCAAATTGAGCTAAGAAATCGACATAATGAAAGTGTATAAACCACCTTTTGTGAACCAAGGATAAATTTAATTACAATACTCCAAGAAAATCAATCGCTTATTATTTATTTTTCTAAATTTATATTGTTTTAAATTTCTATGACAATCAAACAAACCCCCCCATTGTATGCTTGTTGAACTTCTGTCTGTAAAAATAAATTTTATTTGTTGAGTTTTAATTGTTAAAATTAGTTTAAGACTTGATTTTCCTAATTTTTTGTGTTGATCTTTAAGAGAACGACCTAGGTTGACACCCTAGTACTACATTAATTAATTTTAATGTACTAATTTGACGGGACCACGACTGTAATTTCACGTCACCGGTGTTGGAATTTTAGGGGATTCCCCCGGTTGGCCCAGTGAGAGGGCGGCTCTGTGCATAAGCGATTTGTTGTTCCCCTGTGACTCGGTGTATAAGTCACGAAGCTGCCCATGTTGTGCTACGGGGAGCTGCATGTGGTTGACCCTTGTGGGGGGTGGTTCTTGATGAGCAGGTGACCCCAGTGGTCCTTGGGATCACAGCTGTTATGATATGACTCATGGTTAGCCCGCAACACCAAATATTGATTATGTGTTACCGCGGTCATGGTGAAAATGACCGTTGTTACAAAATGGGCGATGTGGTTTAGTACCAGTAAAATAAACGGTGAAATGCATGCAATTTGAGTATAAGTGTACATATTTTACTACTGCAGTAGGGGTATGATTAGATGGTCATACTTAAATCCCACATTTGGTGTTTATATCCCACAGTCAGATCTGCAATTGTCGAAATATTTCATTGTGCGTATGCATTAGCTTAAGAGCATTTGCATATAGCAAGAAGTATGCCAAAGGAGATGATATATGGAGATGGTTGTGTTATGGATGAGGAGTTGTAATAAGACAACATAAAAGATATGAATACCAAGAGTAAATTGATTGAAAGGATGAGATGTGTAATAGTCCAATTATTGAAGGACTAGATTATACGTTAAATGCCTTACTTTGCTTTATTTCATGATGACGCTTATTTTGTGATGATTGATGTTAAGTTGTATGTGAATGCAAAGTATACATGTATGATTCATATGAACATAATCACATGGCATTCATATTCATACTTTTGGAATATATGACTTACTCTCCCATGTTGTCTACTTTTTAGATTTGTGATGCAGGTCACTCATGGGAAGAATAAAACTCTTTTGGAGTACATTTTGAGGAAGGAGGTAAATAGGTGTATAGGAAGTTCCTTGGCTGGAAATCCGTTGTTTTGTATAGGTTACGATAGGAGCTCATGTCATTGTAGTTGGAATGATGTATATTGATTTGGTGGGTCATGTGTGAAAATTAGAACCTACATATATGCGTAATTTTTGGTTATGACCTTAGTGATGTATGATGCTAATGTGTGGTGTTTGAACTTTACTCAAATTGATGAACAAAAGATGAGGATTATGAATGATGATTTTATGTGATGCATATTTGAAGATTTCCATGATTGTTATGCATAAGTAAGGAACTAGGAGGGCCAATTTATGATTTATGAAGTTTTGCGGTGATTTAAGGAGTCCATTAGCTTAAACATGTTAATTGTGTTTTATGGAAAAAGGAATTGTTCAATTTTATAGAGAATAGACCCCTTGGTTGCTTCAAAATGCCTTGAAATGAGATAAACGCATTTATGTGCATATCTTTCTCATTTTTAGGAATTTTGGAGTGCGGCTGGTGGCCACATGTCACAAATAATATATTTTAGCTTGTGTCAAATTTTGGTGGCCATTGGATTTGATTTGAATGAGTTAGGGTGATTAGAAGTTGGAATTTAGGGGATTTTCTGCATAAAATGCAGCAGGGGACTGATATGCCCAGTTTGAATCAATTTGCCTATGATCTTGAATCGATTCAATGAGTTCTGGAATCACTGTGCATTTTGGGCAGCAACGTGTGAATCGATTCACATTGTACCCATGAATCGATTCATTCCCTTCTATTTTTACTGTTCCTGGCACTCTCAAATCGTGTGAATCGATTCATCATATGGGGGGAATCGATTCATTCCCCTGAATCACATGACTCTGTGCATTAAAATTGTATAAATTGATTCATTTGCAAAGGGGAATCGATTCATTCACTTATGTAGGGAATTTTGGCATATCAGTAATGCATGAATCGATTCATGCATGTAGTTGAATCGTTTCATGATGCTGTTCTTGCTTAGTTTCATCAGTTTTCATATAAGCTTAGTATTTTTAGATTATGCCATGTTTATACAAGGTCTTACACACTAAATTTTACATATTCTTAAGATTTTAAGTGAGGTGCTTATGAACCATTAAACTTCATGGAATTTATCCTCTTTAGATTCAATCATACAACATTATTTTAATCGATTCTTCCGTTGTGTTTAATTGAAAACTTCTTAATAATTATTCTTGACCCGCCTTCTGTGACGCCCCTAAAATTTGGGGGGTAAATTTTTTGTGATCCAAATTTTATTTGTATGTAGAGTGAACATGACATAGAAAATATTAAGTCACTTCCCTGGATCTTACAATAACCTATCTCATATATAAAGATATGAGAAGGTATCAGAGTACGCAAGATATATTCAAGTAGTACCATTACGATCCTGATTGATATAGTTGATTAATCCATGTACAAATCAAAGGCCCCAATCAATTACAGGGCAGGAGTTAATCGATTACAATACCATAATCGATTACAGAGCAAGGCGTAATCGATTATAGAGCTTCTGAAATGGTACATTGAATTAGGGGTTTCACCAAATCGATTACAACACTTAGAATAATTGATTACATTGTTTCTGTTGGGTCCATAATCGATTATAATATTAATTATAATCGATTACCAAGCTACTGGAATCTACACTAATCAATTATAGAGTTGGGAATAATCGATTACATAGCTCCTGGAATTTATATAATGCATCAGGTATTTCACCTATTCGATTACAAGGACCAATCTAATCGACTACAAGGCTTCGGGTTGGTTCATAATCAATTACAACACTGAATGTAATCGATTACCTTAAAGACAGGGGCCTTGTAATCGATTAGGTCAGGGGAGCTAATCGATTACACCCTATCAGTATGTAGAAATTATGCAGATTTAAAAAAAAGATGGACTTCTCAACTATCAAAATGCATGCAAACGATATCGGAATGCTACCAAACTTTAACAAAAGTTATAATATATCGTTTGTGATGTGTGGTCATTGGCCGTACTCAAAAATTCCTAGAAACGAGGAACTTATGTGCATAAACACATTTAGCTCATTTTAAGGCATTTAGAGCAACATAGGGGTCCATTCTTGGTATAATCAACCCATTCCAATTTGCACAAGTCATAAATAATACATTTAAGCTATTGGAATTATTACCTACAACTCATAGTCCTTAAAACTCATTTTCACCCTATAGGTTCCCTAATTATGCATGAAAATCATTTAAATTTCAACATATTCAAGCTTATCATATTGTATGCTCTATAAAACACAAAATCTAGATAAACCTCTATGCATAATCAATTCTATCAACATAACACATCATCCCATTATTCAACCATTGTCAAGGTCACCAATGAAAATGAGCCATACAATATAAGGGTCTCATTTTCCTACATGACCTCCAAAATCATCATTCATATACTTATCATTCATACAAGTTGTCCACATTAATTCAAGGCTATACTAAATATCCATCAGGTGTATACATTACAAAAAACACCTATATAAGCAATAAAATCAAAATAATTGCTGGCCAAGGCATTCTTTACCCAAAATAACTTCCTTCACACAATTCTTCCTTCCATGAGCTGCATGGTCAAGCCCTACAACACAAGAGCTAAAAAGGTAGACCACATGGAGAGTGAGTATATTTTCTCAATGATGAAAAATCCAACCAATTGTGATAATATACATATGAATGCAAGTTAAACATCTTCTCCCAAAAAGGAGTTCAAATGGCACAAAAATCAATCAATCACCCAATTTATAGAACATTCATATCCATAAAGATTCATTGAGCCACACCAAACCAATAACACAATTATAGTTAGTGATTAAGGGGATTCCCCATACACTTCATATAACTTCCTCATTTGGATGTCACTCAATGCCATGCTTTTATGGCTAATGCACATGCTGGTGTTTAAGGATGCATATGCACGGATCCGATTTCATTTCAACGGGTGATCACAACTACCATAATTATTCATTCAGTCACATAGGTTTCTCGCCTTGCAAGGGGTACTCCCTCTAGCAGCCTTGCAAGGTGCTTTCTCATGATCGCAACCACGTTCAATAATTTATATAGGTTTCCCGCCTCACAAAGGGTACTCCCACCTCGTGATCGTAACCACGGGCATTCATTCTCAACACCAGGTGATCGCAACCACCGGCTCAATTTCACAGGAACTCGCAAGCCCTTTATATTTCAAATATCAAGTGATCGCAACCACTTTTCAACATCATCAACTAGTCCTGCAAGACTTTTCCTTGTGATCGCAACCATATTCAAATGCTATGCTATGCATGCTATGTATACAATAATGCTTATGCAAGCCTTAACCTCTCAAGTAATATCTCACCCTCTCAATTAGGGTACAACTCACACTCAATCACATTGTTAGTGACATATAAATCAACATACATGTCATACTCCCAAAGCATAACATTCATAATACTCAAGAGTTATTCCAAGCCAAGAATTTCAAACATTCATCCAGCCACACATGGATACGATAGCATATCTTCACACATTATGCAACTCATAATCTTTTCAAAGTATCATTTTACAATCAACCATCATAAGGTTCAATCTCCATTTCATATCTCATACATAAAACACTACGTTCATTTAAGGGAACACATGCTACATTACATCAATACATACATTATCATCATACAAGACATCATGCATTTAGAAAATACACCCCTCTCCTACCTCAAGAGGAGTAGACTTCCAGGTTTGATGTTCCCACCTCACAAGTGGCATCAAGTCCTACATCATTCAATTATTAGACCATATCAATCATTTATTCAAACATCACTTCAATATATATACATATATATATATATGTACATATGATTCCCATCATATAGAAACTATTTATAGGTTTTATTCATTTGCCTAATTATGCTTCGGGAATTCCTTCCCTTTTATCACAATCCATTATTACCAAGGCAACAACCTAATTAGTTAGGTTACCACATATACCAATCTCACATTCAACTTATTTTAAATGGGTTTTCATTTATGGCTTTCAACTACCATCACCATTCATCATTTATGGCAATACGTCATCATTAATAACATTCTCATCATCATTCAATGCCTTTCCCATTCACATTACCCATTTCCCCCAAAATTCATAAGTTAGGGTTTTACCTTAAACCCACCCATATTATAAATACAAATCAATATCCATCATTCTCCAATACCATTTTTGTGCACCCCATTTAATGCTCATAAAAGTCCACATTTATTTCTCCTCTCCTTAGGGTTCATGCATTTAATGGTTCCTTTCACTACCCATATGCATTTGATACTCTCCCAAGCCTTAGCAATCCATATTCTAGGGTTCAACCACTATTAAAATGAGGAAAAACTTACCTCATTCAAGAAACAAAATGGGAGCCAAAGGATAGAATGGTGAACTTGAAAATGAAGGAGAGAAAGGGAAAGACTTCAAGTATCCAATGCTCCGCTTTGCTCCAATGGTGAACAAAAATTGGAGAGGAATATGGGTTCACCACTTTGGCTTAGGTTTAGAGGGGAAGAAGATGAAGAGGAAATGAGAAAGGAGAAGAAGAAGTGAATGTTTGGTGTTTAGAAGAAAAAGGCAATGTGAGAGTAAAGAGGGAATAGGGAATTAGAATTAAAACTTATGCCCTCATTAAAACTTCTCCGTTTTTCAATAAATAGGATCCCAATTCAGGCTTAATACTTATTCTAAAAATTATTCCGAATACACATTCAGATTCCCAATAATATTATCTACAGCCCTGACCAACGGCATCTCAATCAGAGATATTTAGTCTGATACTCATATTTTAACCGGGTCAGTTTTCTGATTATTCGGTCCCAATAAATTACTAATAGTCCCCCAAAATTTTAATTTAATTATTTCCAATATTTTAGGACATTAAATAATTCACATTCAATTATTCAATATTTATTTCCCTAGTTCATTCTCTATTTTAAAATTTGGGATGTTACACCTTCTCATATCTCTATATATGAGACAGCTTTTTCTTAGATCCGAGGTATTGAATTAAAACTTCATCACGTTATTTCTTTATCTAAAATGATTTATAAAACGTGAAAAATTTACCCGTGTTTTTCTTTCTAGGTGTCTCAACCTGGTATTAGAGCAATGATTGCTCTTGATACAGACATGATTGATATTATTCAAGTAGTTGTTGCTTTTGATTGAATCATGTGAGCTATAATTGATTGAGTTATGGATTATTTGATTGAATTGTGACTATTTGTCATTGAATTGTGATTGCTGTCTAGAGTTGTTGAGTCCGGCCAAGAGTCCTTACACTATTTACCTCTAATGATGAATATGTTGTGCTTATGTATTGAAAAGTGATATGGTTATGTGATGTGGTACATGATAGGCTTATGATACTAAGACCTTTAAAATTTATAAGTTAAAAGGTTATTGTTTGGTCTAGTGTACTCACGTGTGAGCCATGTTTTAACATATAGGCTTGATATATGGCTGGTAGACCTAACCGTGAGGCTGCTGCTATGGCAAATGCCTTGAATCGATTTACTAATATCTTGGAAAGACAAGGCCAACTGAATGTGGGACAAGGCTCCCAAGGCCTTGATTTATTTCTCAAGAGGAAACCTTCAGAGTTTCATAGAGGTTATAAGAATAAGGATGCGTATGCTTGGATTAATGATTTGGAGAGAATTTATGCTACTTCGAGTGTTCTGAAGCACAAAAGGTGGAGTATGTGGTCTTTATGATCCACGATGAAGCTGAAGCTTGGTGGCATCTTATTAGGGGACGCATGGTGTCTGCTGATATTCCCTTGGTTTGGGAAAACTTTAAGGTGGAATTCTTGAAGAAATATTTTCCTGATAGCTACAGAAGCAAGAAAGAGCTTGAGTTTATGGAACTTAAGCAAGGTGGTATAACGGTGGTGGAATATGCCTCCAAGTTTGAAGAACTTTGTGAATTTTATCCGCCCTATCAATAGGAGGGTACTGAGGCATCCAAGTGTGTAAAGTTTGAAAATGGGTTGAGGCCCAAGATCAAGCGGACTATCCGACATCAAGAAATTAGAAGCTTTCCGATGCTTGTGAACAAATGTTGAATTTATAAAGAAGAAGATGTAGCTCCTTCGAGTCATGGCAAAACATGAGCCTAAGTTGAAGGGCCAATTTTCTAGTTTTAAGAAGAAAGGTCACTTCAAGAAGAACAAGTTCTTTCTGGGTGGATCCTCAAATGCTAGAGGACGTGGTGCTTTTCAAGGTGGTTATGGTGGTGGTAACCAAGGTCGTGGAAATGTCCAAGGCCTAACTTGCTTCAAGTGTGGTGCTAACCATTTGGCACGAGATTGTCCACAAGATGAGGTGGTGTGTTACCAATGCAATCAACCAGGGCATATTCACCCTAATTGCCTATTGAATGCAAGGCAGGCTAATGTTGATGCTCTTGCTCGTGTAAACCATAATGGTAACCGTGGAGGCCATGGTGGCTTTGGAGGTCGTGGTCATGGAAATGGTAACGGTCATAATGGTGGCCATAATAGTGGTCGAAATGGTGGCCGTGGTGGAAACTATAATGGTGGAAGAAATGGCAATGGTCGAGGAAATGGCCATGGTGGAAAAAATGGCAACTGAAATAGTGGTGATCAACCACAAGCTGCTGGTAGAGTATTTGCTGTTACTGGTGAAGAAGCCAATAAGCTGAAGATCTTGTCGGTGGTGAGTGTGAAATCTTTGGCAATTCTGTATGTGTTATATTTGATTCGGGTGCAACACATTCATTTATTTTCAAGGATTATGTGAGGCGCTTGAAGGTGCCTGTTTGTATGATGAAAGGTTCTATATTAGTGACTACACCGATCGGTACTTGTTTATGATCAGTGACTTGATGTGAGAATGTCGAGATGAACCTTGAGGGTAGGAAGTTTGTTGTATCCCTCGTATGTTTGCCTATGAAAGACCTGGATATTATTCTAGGCATGGACTGGTTATCCGCAAACAAAGTCTTGGTGGATTGTCATAACAAGACAGTGATCTTCCTGACTTCGTATGCTGAAGGCTTTAATGTGCAAGGTATCTCTCATATTCTTATGATGTTCTGCTTGGTTGATGGGAATGGTACATCGCAGTCTTGTGAAATCCCTATTGTTTTGGAATTTCCCGATGTGTTTCCAGATGAGATTCCTGGATTACCTCCTCCACGTGAAGTAGAATTTTCTATTGACCTCATTCCTGGTGCTGAGCCTGTTTCTAGAGATCCTTATAGGATGTCTCCTATGGAGTTGACCGAGTTGAAGAAGTAAGTTGAGGAATTACTTGAACGAGAGTTTATTCGCCCAAGTATGTCTCCTTGGGGTGCTCCTGTGTTGTTGGTGAAAAAGAAGGACGGAAACATGAGATTGTGCGTTGACTATCGCCAACTCAATAAGCTGACTATCAAAAACAAATATCCTCTTCTTCGCATTGATGATTTATTGCATCAATTGAAGGGCATCGTTGTATTTTCAAAGATTGACCTACGTTCTGGATATCACCAAATTTGGGAGAAGACCGAAGACATTCCTAAAACTGCCTTCTGAACGCGATATGGACACTACAAGTATATTGTGATGCCATGTGGGGGTGACAAATGCTCCTACGATTTTCATGGATTACATGAATCGCATTTTTCACGAGTATCTTGACCAATTCGTTATAGTGTTCATTGATGATATTTTGGTGTACTCTAAGAGCCATGAAGAGCATGAAAGACATCTTCGTCGTGTATTGTCCATTCTTCGAGAAAAAGAATTGTATGCTAAGCTCTATAGATGTTAATTCTAGTGAGATCTCTATTGGTCTTATGATTTCCGGTGATGGAGTTGCCGTTGATAGATCAAAGGTTAAAGCCGTTATGGCTTGGGAAAGACCGACGTCTGTGATGGAGATAAGAAGTTTTCTTAGTTTTGCCGGGTATTATCGGAGGTTTATTAAAGGATTTTCCCGTTTAGCCTTACCTTTGACGAAGTTGACTCATAAGAATTAACCATTTGTGTGGACTCAGGAGTGTGAAGAAAGTTTTCAAGAGTTGAAATTGAGACTTACTACCACACCGGTGTTGGCACTACCCGATTTAACAGATGAATTTGTGGTGTATTATGATATGTCTATGCATGGTCTTGGTTGTGTGTTGATGCAGTGTGAGCGTGTGATAGCCTATATGTTGAGACAATTACGACCGCATGAGGTTAATTATCCTACACATGATCTTGAATTGGCGGCGGCGGTGTTCGCTTTGAAGTTGTGGCGACATTACTTATATGGTTCTAAGTTTGTGGTCTTTAGTGATCACAAGAGCCTTAAGTATTTGTTTGACCAAAAGGAACTTAATATGTGCCAAAGACAATGGATGGAATTCCTAAAAGACTATAAGTTTGAGTTGAGGTATCATCCCGGAAAGGCAAATGTGGTTGCTGATGCTTTGAGCCGAAAATTGTTGCATATTTCTATGATGATAGCGAAAGAGATGGAGTTGATTGAACAATTTAGAAATCTAAATGTGGGTGTGGAGACATATACTTCCAAGAAAATGTCTCTTGAGATGTTGAAGGTCATGAATGAATTTCTTGAATATGTGAAGGTACAACAACCCGATGATGAATATCTAATTGAGATAAAGAAAACCCAAGAGAAAGGAAAGGATTTGTTTCTAGTGGAAGGTCCGGATGGCATTTGGCTTGTGAAGGGCCGAATTTATGTTCCCTCAAGTGGTGACATGAGGAGATGTATACTTGAGGAAGCTCACAAAAGCATATTGAGCATTCATCCTGGTTCCACCAAGATGTACCAAGACTTGAAAAAGAATTTCTGGTGGCCTGGTATGAAGCGTGATGTGGAAAATTTTGTTACATCTTTCCTTATTTGTCAGAAGGCGAAGGTAGAGCATCAGAGGCCTTCTGGTACTTTGAGACCACTTGATATCCCTGTGTGGAAGCGGGATACTATTGCTATGGACTTTGTGTCTGGTCTACCTAGGATGAGGTCCAATTGTGATGGAAATTGGGTGATTGTAGATCGTTTGATGAAGAGTGCGCATTCTCTACCGATTAGCATGAAGAGTTCCTTAGAGAATCTAGCGTAGTTGTACATTAAGGAGATAGTGAGGTTGCATGGGGTGCCCTCTAGTATTGTTTTTGATAGAGACCCACGCTTTACTTCTGGATTTTAGGGAAGCCTACATGAGGCCATGGGCTCTAAATTGAAATTGAGCTCAACTTATCGCCTTCAGACGAACGAACAATTCGAGAGGACTATTCAGAGTCTTGAGGACTTGTTACGTGCATGTGTTTTAGAACATGGTGGTTCATGGGTGAAATACTTGCCTTTAATTGAGTTTACCTACAACAAAAGCTTCTATTCTAGTATTGGCATGGTACCATATGAGGCGTTGTATGGAAGGAAGTGTAGGACCCCTTTGTGTTGCTTGAGGTTGGTGAGAACTTGGCTTTAGGGTCGGAGATTATTCAGGAGACTACTGAGCAGATTAAGAAGATACAAAAAAATATGAAGGTTGCTCAGGACCGACAAAAGAGTTATTATGACAAGAGACATAAACCACTTGAATTCCAAGTGGGTGATCATGTATTTTTGAAGGTCTCACGTGATAAAGGGATTGGAAGGGTGTTGAAAAGTGGAAAATTAAGCCCTAGATTCATTGGACCTTATGAGGTTTTGGAGCGGATTGGCGACGTTGCTTATCGGATTGCACTCCCTCCACACCTTGCTAATCTACATAATGTGTTCCATGTGTCGCAGTTGAGGAAATATGTCCATGATCCACTACACGTAATCCCTATGGACGATGTCGATGTACGTGATGATTTATCTATTCCTCCTGTTTCTGTTCGCATTGTCGAGCATTTCGCGAAGAGATTGCGGAACAAGTTAGTGCTTTTGGTAAAAGTCACTTGGAAACATGGAAATGTGGAGACGTTCACATGGGAACGTGAGGACGACATCAGACAACGATATCCTGACATGTTCGAATCCAGTATGTTAAATTTCGAGGACGGAATTTTCTTTTTGGTGGGGTGGATTGTAACATCCTAAAATTTTGGAATAAAGGATTAATTAAGGAAATAAATATTGAATAATTGAATATGAATTATTTAATGTCCCAAAATATTGGAAACAATCAAATTACAATTTTTGGGGACTATTAGTAATTTAATGGGACCGAATGAGCTGAAAACTGACCCGATTAAAATATGGGTATCGGACCAAGTATCTCTGATTGAGATGATATTGGTTAGGGCTGTTAAGGATAATATTGGGAGTCCAAATATATATTCAGAATAATTTTCGGATAAAGTATTGAGCCCAAATAAAGGTCCTATTTGACATAAAACGATGAACCTTTAATGAGAGGAGTTAAAATTAAAAGCCAAAAGCCCAATTTCCCTTCCTAATTTTCGTTGGCTCTTGAACTCCTTTGGCAAATACACTTTTATTCTTCTCCTCTTCATTTCTTCTTTATCTCCTATCTTCTTCTCCCAAAAACCCTTAGCAAAGGTGGTGCCCTTTCTTCATCTCCCATTTTCGTTTTCAAAGGAGCTTAAGGGAAGCTTGGAGCTTAGAGTCTTCTCCTTCTTTCGCCTTACTTTCGTTGGCACTCTCTTCCCTTCTTGGAACCCATTTCGTTTTTGGGTGTGAGGTAGGTTATTCCCATCATTTTGTTAAGTTTATGGCTATGGGTGTATATTATTATGTTAAGGGAGCAATAATTATAGGAGGGATGTTTAATGGAAGGTCACCCTATCGCTTTCTATTTTGTATTCATTTCTTTCCCATATTCTTGAGTGAAAATACAAGGCATGGGTAGCTAACTCATTCATTGGGATTGGTTGTAATCCATTCAAACCCCGAGTAATGCTGCTGTAAGTTTTTCATGCATGTAACAAGATTTGATAGTTTTTGTGTTTCATTCTGCACTTAATTCTTGAAAGCACTTGATCACTATTTTCTTGTGTTTAGTTTTCTTAAGTATATTGGGAAATACCTTTTAAGAGAAGATCTGAATGAAATACTTGTTGTAAGTAGATGACCAGGGATGGTATCTAATGCAATGAACGTCTAAATAATCGAGCATTAATGCTGGAATGATTTCAGGGTGACTGAGGGATCAACAGGTTGAAATCATTCTTATGAATTTTGTACTTGAGGGATCAATGCAAATGATTTTGATTGTGATGTAAAAATTATCATTTCAAGTTACATACATGCAAGTTACTTAGCTTACGAAGGTGAGATGTGATGAAAAACCAATCCAGTTTTCCAAATCTGATTTCTACCAAAACGTATTATTGTTGTTCTTTACATTTATTGCTTTCTATTAACCATTTCAATCAGTATCCTTTACAACAAACCAAAATAAACTTTTTGTCAAATCAATTCAAGAACTAAGATCTTCAAGCTAACACCTCCTCAGTGGAACGACAACCTTTTTTTACTACAATTCTAGTGTTTAAACTTGGCACTAATCTTTCAGTGAATCCATATTATTCAAACTTGATTCTTTTATTGAAAACTTCCTTTTCAACAAGCTTCTGTGCAAGATCTGATAACATTAATCAAGTTTTATGTTACCTAGTTTTGGCATTCACTAAGTGACCAAAATATTTTTATACCAAGTTTTGGCGCCGCAGCCGGGGAGGTAATTCAAGTTTGAAAATCTAAGCATTGAATTGATAAAACTTTGTGAATAGTTTTTGTTTATTTGTGTTTTCATTTCTTTCTAACATATGGTAACTTTGTTGGAGTAAGTGCTTAATTTATGCTTTTAAGAGGACAAGGATAAAAAGAACAATTTGCATTTGATCCATAGATAGATAGGTTCCTCAAGAAGATCAAGAAAGCAAAGAAAAAGTAGAACTTCCACACGGGTGAAACTTCTTCCTAAACATAAGCTGAGAAAATGGCGGAAGACAATAGCCACAATCAAAATCCACCAAGAAGAACACTGGGATATTATGCCTTACAACAAGGACCCAGACATTTTTCAAGCATTGCTATTCCTAACACCATAATTTTTTGGATTCGAATCCCGATGTAATCAAGATAAACAGTTAATAAAAATACGAGTAAAGTTTTCGCATTTAAAATAGTTTCAAAACACCTCAATGATTACACCAAAACTCGAACCACAGAAAACCGAAGGGTGAGATTTAATATTTTATAATTGGATCATAAAATAAATTGCCCATGATTGTATACAAAAATAACAGAGGTTATAAGGGAAGAAGAATCTGTATACAAGGCACACGCCTAGTCCCATATATGAAGATATGAGAAAAGGCTCGGCAAAGCATGCAAATATACAACACAAGCCTATTAGGCCACAAACAATCTTACACATAAATCATAAACATGCATTGCCTTAAATATATATACACATGCATCATTATGGTCATACAACATACGTCTCCAATATCCATATTCCATAAATGACCACTTTCAATTTTATCCCAATATCATGTATCATCAATACTTATACAATCCCAAAATGGGCTACATGTCCAATGTCACTATATTCATCAAATGGGTATGAATTCCCAATGCCCCAAATATTAATATATCATTCACATATCTAGCCATTTACAATACATCCACCAATATCTATAATTATTCACACTATCATATACATTTTATTCACAATAAAATGAATTACAATCGCTGCCGGCCAAGGCATTCCATTACCACTATTTACCTTACCAAAGCTCTACTTTAAAATATCCTCATCGCATGATATTCCTGCATCAATGCTAAAAATGGATAACATGGGAGAGTGAGTTATACATTTCAAATGACGAATATGAATACAATTGAGATTATATACATATGTATATCAATATCATGTATGCTTTGCTAGAATCATCAACAATCATCATAATCTATTCATTTCAACAATATACATATTATGTATTCATCCATCAACTCATAGCAAAGCAATCACATACACACATCATTTCTCAATGCTACAATAGGCCAACATCATTGTCATCAACCATAGACAAACAAGCCCTTCATCACATTGGGCCATCACATACAACGTTATCATATTCAATATCTTTTCATTGTATTCATATTTTACATGTTGTCTTTTAGGTATTTATTTACTCATCTCATCATCATCACCACATCTCAATCTCAATCATCATCAATCATCATCACCTTTTGACATATCTCTATACTATATGCAAATGCTCTTAGGCTAATGCATATGCACAATGGAATAAACATCAACAAATACGGATCCGGTTGTGGGAATAAACACCAAATTGTGGGTTGAGCATAGGTGTACTACTATGCCCCTACTATAGTAGTAAAAGTGTACGCATATCTTAATGCATGCATAATCACCAATTTTATTGGTACCAAACTACATCGCCCATATGTAGCACTAGTCACCCCATGACTTACGAATCAACAACAAGGCCTCACTTGCCAAAAGTGCTATGGGCCCATCCTGAACATACATCGAGAGAGCCGTGTCCCATCGGACACCGAGGTAACTTGCTCATCATAAAGCCGCCCGTCCACTGGGCCCGTCACATAGGGTGCCTCGTCACCAAACTATGGATAGCTTCGTGATTCCCAGAATCACTAGGGAACAACAACGATTTACCCGTGCACTGGGTCACCCTTCCACTGGGCCCGCCTAGTGGAACCCCTAACATTCCATATAGACAGTGTATGATATGCCATGGATGCAAATGCCAATCAATGCATTCTCACACTATGCATCCTATCATGCCACTCATTAATCATCATCATCAACACCAACACCACCATTCAATCTTTAGTGGATTTATCATTGTTGGTTTTAGCCATTGTTTCATGTTTTAAGTGTGGCATTTTATTTCAACATATTATAAATATCATACATGCAAGTCAATACTTGCAACATTCACAATGGTATCACAAACATCAACAACATTCATCAATATTTCATCAATATCACCATATAATAATCTCTTAGTGGATTTTTATCTCATTGATCATTACCATTATTCATACATTAGTATGGCATTCACAATAATTCACTAATATAATTTTAAACCACAGATACAAGATCACACTTGTATCACACACAATGGCATTCAACAATCATTCATAATAACAATCATCCTTTACTCAAGGAAATGATCAACACACCGTTCATTATTACATATCATCGATATTATTTCCACTTTATCAATTTATAATAATTATTATGTCATTCAATCATCCCCACATCTATTTCACATTCATTCAAGGATGTATCTTACAACACCATCATGTATCCTTTCATTTGTACCCATCATATCATATTATTGGTGGTGAACATTCATGTTTTCTTAACATGTTTCAATTAATATCAAACACCCCAAGACACATCATCATCATATACCTAACATAATCTCTTACTTTTACATAATAAAGGGGTTTTGGATACTATTAAGCTCGTGACAAATTACAATATTAAGACATGAGGGAAACTCATTTTTAGTCTTAAAAATAGTGGGACATGTCATAAATATCACTTATTAGCCCTAATTTGATAACCATTAAAAGTTGGGTTCAAAACCCTCTTCAATCTGAATTTTACAATGCAGTGGGTCCGGTGTTTTATGCCTAATGAGAGTTAGAAAACTCCAATTAAGGAAACACTAATTTTCACACCTCCGTAACATAATTATCTATGACTTTCATGAAGAAGTCGGAGGCTAAAAACATTATTAAAATGCCCAAACGGGCCAAAAATAGCAAAGAAAATAGAGCAATTGGAAAAAACAGCATAACAATGGCCATAACAGGGCATTGAATCGATTCAAGGGTCTTTGAATCGATTCAAACATCTCTGGAACTCAAAAATAGTGAAAATAGGGTCCTTGAATCGATTCCAACTCGTGTGAATTGATTCAAACACCCCTGAAGCCCAAAACAATGAAACCAGCACCTCTTGAATCGATTCAAGACAGCCCTGCTGCTGTTTTTATGCAGAAAACACATGGTTTTTCAACTTCTAACCCTCCTAACTTTCTCGTATAATACACATCATTTATGACATGTGGCCACCGGCCTCACTAAAAAATTCCCAAAAATGAGGGACTTATGCATATAAATGCATTTAGACTATTTCAAGACGTTTTTATGCAACTCAAGGGTCTATTCTCAATGGAATTGACCCATTCCAATTTCTACAAGTCACAATTCATGTATGCATGCTAGTATGACCATCCTAAGCCATCAATCTTTCATAAAACTCATTTTGACCCCATGAGTTCCTCAATTATGCATAAAAATCATAAAACACAACTTCACACCTTTGAGTAATTCACTTATCCATGGGTTTCTATAAACAAATAATCATGTTCATCAAAAGGATAACTAAGCATTCATCATTATCTCATATATATCTAATTCCCAAACATTCACCAAATGGCCAAGCCTATCATCCATCAGATTATCAATCACCATTCAAGATAATCATGGCAAGGCAAGCATGAGTACAATCATATACATCAACCATCAATTATTCAACTCATGCAATTGAAATGAAAACTCCTCTCCTACCTCGAGAGAAGAGCCGCAATGATTCGCACGCTCCAAAAGTTCCACCACATTGTCCGTAATGTAATCTCCTATGAACACATATAAATACACATGTATTCAATTCATGAGCCATCCTAAGGCACCATCATAAATCTAAACAATTGCCAACATCTCTTAAAGTCCAATATAAAGTCTTAGACTTGTTAAAACACCTATTCACACACTTGTGTTGGGCTTTGGGAATTTCTTTCCCAAAAACATGATTCTCTAAATCTCAAAGGGGCCTAACCACACCCAACAACAAGATCACATTCCTTATTCATAATACATCCAATCATCATATAAATCATCCATTTGCCATCATTATCACTCAAAATTCAACATAGCTATCCTATCCTCTAATAACCATAATTAATCAACAAAATCAAATGGCACATGCCATGGCCTAAGGCTTCATCAATCCATAATGTCCAATCCACACATCCATCATAACCATTATGGTTTTGGTGTTCAAACTCATTATCATTCATTTAAAGGCCATACTCATCTATGGACTCCCATACTAATGACTTTCAACCACCTCCACCAACCATTTACCTTGACTAATGCCATCTCTCCTTATCAACAAATATCCTTTCAACATCATTAACAATAGCCATACTCTAAATATTACACATTTCCACCTAAAATTAATCCTCAAACCAATATTACATGTTTTCCGCAATTTCTTAGGGCTAGGGTTTCATCAAAACTTAATCACCATTATTAATATTCATCAATCATCATCAATGACCATTCTTCCTCATCAATATCATTCCCTAACGTCATTAAACACACTTCCCACTCATATTTCATATTTCATATTTAGGGTTTAGGGTTTAGGGTTTAGATCTTATGCACCACAACACGCCTTCCTGGGCTCAAACAACAACCTGCCCTATGTAGTACCCTCAGAATACTCTCCCCCGTTCCATAACCAACAAGAGGATCATGATTTACAAACAATGAACCCCTATATTTCACAATCCTCCCAGTCGCCTGGGGCACCTATCACGAGAATGTCTGCATTGGGCGATAAGGGGAATCGAAAAGGGGATGCTAATTCCACTTCCTATAACCAAAAAAGGGCCCAACCCAGACTAATGACTCATTCTTCCTTTCAACCTGCCAATCTCCCTACACCTTACATGGCCACCACCACCCCTGACCAGGGCTCTAATCTTTTCCCATTCCAGCTTTACTTTCATCCGTGTATCCCTCAAGCACCTTCCCATTCTCATTTGCCTGCTATTAAACCCTCTCTTCCACAACCTTACTGTCCCCTACTAGGGCAGACTCAGCCACCTAATCCAGACCGAAGCACAATAAAACCCACTGATAGTCGAACACCAGTCCAGTTCGACCCCATTCCCATAACCTACACAGAACTTTTGCCTCACCTTATCCGTAGTTCCCTTGCGGTACCCTGTCCATTGAAACCGATGGTTCCTCCTTACCCCAAAGGTTATAATCCTAATACCTGATGTGATTACCATGTTGGAGCCCCAGGGCACTCTACTAAGGACTGTTATGCCTTAAAATTCAAAGTGAGGGATCTAATTAAAGCCAAGTGGCTAGATTTCTAGGAAGGGAGCCCCAATATAATCATAAACCCCAGGTCTAACCATCAGAATCCTGGGATCAGTATGATAAGAAGGGACTGGGGGCATAGAGAGGATGCAAGCTTTGTGATTTGCACGCCAAGTGGAGAGGTTCATGACCAGGAGATCACCTAGCTCTTTACGACTTTAAACTTCTGTTTTTTTATGACTTTTCAACCCAAACGCTATGCCTAAGGCATTGGGATATTTTATGTAATAAGGGCAAAAGCATATTTTTATCATTTCAGGTTTTTCTCAATGAATGCGTATCAAATTTCAAAATGTTTCCATTTGCTTCCCTTATTTGTTTTAACTTTCCCTTTATCCATTGGCTCTCTTTTATTTTTCCTCCTTCTCTTTGCCTCATACACTAAAAAAAAAATCCATCCGAAAATGATCCTTCTAAAAACAATGAGATCGCAATCCTATTTCATAACTTTGACCACCCGGTTGATCACGCTGACGAAGAGGATACCAAAGACGAAAGTCCCTTGGCCGAATTAACCAAAATGTTTGGGTAAGGGTCACCTAGCTCTATCCAAAAGCGTTCGACAAGGTCAGCACACGGAGTGAAGAGGACTCGCAAACAACTGGAAAATCGATCGAGTCGCCTTAGAAGATGTTATAGTATGATGGTAGCTCAATCTGGTGACATAAAGTCTACATGAATGAAGATAGTGCCAGACTCCTTAATGGCATATCTACCCTTCAGGGGAATGTTAGTATTGACCAACATGGATGACAAAGGCTTGCTAAGACCCATAAATGTAAACATGGTCAAGAAATACTCTGCCAAAAAATGATTATAAAAGAAACAAAAAAAACAAAAAAAAACAAAAAAAATAAAAAAGGTTGGTGCCCTACGCATATACCAATCGGGGCGAGCTGATTCATAGATCAAACTATCACTTTTCCACATGGGGGCATAAAGTTATCAAGCTAAGAACGCGACAAAAACAATGTTTCATCTATGTCGCAATCAACACCCCAACCTTAAGGGAGTATAACTGCTCCCATACCAGTGTAACCAAGGGAATAGTCTTCTGTGATACCGTTAATATCATAGTTCTTTGCAACATTGGCTAAGGGTAAATAAAACGGCTAGACCATAACGAAGGTACCAAGGGGGTCATTCAAAAAAGAAAAAAAAAACAAAAAAACAAAAAAAAGGAAGAAAAAAATGAAGAAGAAGAAAACAATAAAAAAAAGATAAAAGAATGAACAAAAAAGATAAAGACTCGGAATGAGTGCCGAAAAGGGCTTGCTTCTATTTCCTTGGATACATGGTGTTGGGGCAAACCTTCCTATTTGAAATAACATCTATTCGCCCATAGGATGAGACTAAATCAAGAGAGATCAAATAAGCTCATTGTCAATAAGCTTAAACCTTTATTGTGAAGGACACAACCTTGAAAAAAAAACAAAAAAAAACAAAAAAAAGCGAAACACATCACAAGGAGAAAAAAGCTCGCTAGGCTGAAAACCTAGAAGGGCAGCCATGGCAAAAGTTAGAGCGACCTGGTAAGCTGAAAACCTGAATAGGCGGCTCAGGCAATAAATTGGGATCAAGATTTTGGCAGAGTAATTTAAAGATTCTTATGCGAATGGTCTGGTTCCAAGTTAGGGCATAAGGATCGTAGTCCGACTACCTTTTCAGAAGCAGAGTCAAATGGTGAATTCAAAGTCGTGGTGTGGGATCGAGATACACTTTGTTCTCAACAGTTCACTGGAGGATCTGTAAAATCATTCCTATTCTACCCAATTATCAACATTTCCCATGCGACTCCACTTGTTTCTTTGGCTTCCCTTTTCCCACACCTACTCAACTTGTAAATACAATCTCACCTATTTTTGACGCGTGTTTGTATTGTGATTTTCCCTGATTTAATAAAACATATGTTTTCCCTTAATATATAAAAATGAGAAGGTAATGAAAATTTAAAGTCGTGAGGACAAGATGTTCTTGTTACTTGATCTCGCCTCAAGCAATCATTATGAAGGCTGGGCCTGACACGTTTCCAAAGCTAGGGTTGCTTCATCTGCTCTGTTTCAGTCATGAGTCACCTCGAATCTCTAAGGATTGTGGTTTTGCAGGAAGTCCCTTCAAGTTCCAATTTGTTTTACACCACTAACCTTTCTTGCAGGATGTCACAACAAGTAGATGTGTCAAGTCTCAATTGCCAAAACTGGCACTTTCCAGGGTATATCCATTATTCCCCAAAGCTCATTCTCATCCTCACTCATTGAAGCCGGCTCTCCTCGAGTTTCTTCTCATAACCCACCCAAATCATTGGACAAAATACCTTTCTATGGCCGAACATGACGCCTTTCTAAGTTTCCATTGTGCTTTGAGGCTTCCATCAATACCTCGTGGTCGGAGCCGGCATCTTCTCAAGGTTTCTGTCTCGATTCATGAGGCATATTAGGGGTCACATTTCCAAAAAAATAAAAAAAATCAACTTGGTATATTCCAACAATCTAGTGTATCTCATTCCCCGGCAACGACGCCAAGTACGGTTTAATTTGGACAAGACGTCCTGTTAACCCCCAAATCTTTCAAATCTGGGATTTTACCCCCAAGTCTATCATTCCTCTCCAAAACTGGGGCATCACCCCAAATCTTTTCAGTCAAAGGGCAATCCCCCGAAGTCCTCCCGATCTTCCAAACTGGGGCATTTCCCCAGATTTCTCTTCCATTCAAGGGGCGGTACCCTGAATTTCCAAGCAGCTCAAGCTAGGGCATCTCTCTAGATTTCTTTTCCATTCAAGAAGCAACACCCTTAGATTCTCTAGTATCTTCAAAACTGGGACATCACCCCAAATCTTTTCAGTCAAAGGGTAGTCCCCTGAAGTCCTCCCAATCTTCCAAACTAGGGCATCTCCCCACGTTTCTATTCTCTCTCAATCAGGGGGCAGCACCACAACTTCTTTTAATCTTTCAAAAAAAAAACTAGGGCATCACCCTAGATCCTTCTCCTAGCCAAGGGGCAGTACCCTAAATCTTTCAACCTTTCCAAAAAACTGGGACATCACCCCGGATCCAATCCTAATCAAAGGGCAGTACCCTGAACCACTAAATCCTTCCCCAGTGGAACTACACTTCCCAAACAACTCAAACTGGGGTATCACCCAGATTTCTCTGTCAGTCTAGGGGCAGTACCCCAAATTCCCAAATAACTCAAACTGGGGCATCTCCCCAGAGTTCTTCTGTCCCAGTCAAGGGGCAGTTTTCCCCATGATTCTTTCAAATCATGTCAAACTGGGGCACCTCCCCCAGGTCATGATCCTTTGTCAACCCAAGGGTAGTACCCCGCGCTCCCAAAAAGTTTGAACTAGGGCATCACCCCAGGCCTCTCTCTGTCAAAGGGGAGCACCCCTAGCTTCTTCAATCTCCTAACTGGGGCATCGCCCCAGGTCTACTCTCTCAATCAAGAAGTAGTACCCCTAAAATCTTTCAATCTTTCTGAAATTGGGGTATCACCCCAGATCCTTCCTCCGTTCAAGGGGTAATACCCCTAACTCCTTCAGCCGGATTTCCCAAACTAGGATAGTTCCCCCAGTTCCTTTTCTCTCCCAGTTAAGGGGTAGTACCCCGAAACGCCTAAAACAGCTTAAACTGGGGCATCCCCAGATTTCTCTCCTCCAGCAAGCCCGCCATACATCCCTGGTGGACCCCAGATCTCTCTCCCAGTCAAGAGGCGGTATCCCGAATCACTAAACAACTCAAATTGGGGCATCACCCCAAATCTTCCTAGTCAAAGGGCAGTTTCCCATAAATCCCTTCAATCTTCCTAACTGGGGCATCGCCCCAGGTCTACTCTCTCAATCAAGGAGCAGTACCCCAAGGTTCTTTTAATCATGTCCTAACTAGGGCATCACCCAGGTCACATCTTTCAGTCAAGGGGTAGTTCCCCGTGATTCTTTCAATCATGTTCTAACTGGGGCATCTCCCTAGATTCCTTTTTCAGTCAACCGAGAGGCAACACCCTCACCTTTACCTTCCATTCACCGGACAAATGGCATCCTTTACCTTCCAGTCACCGAACAAATGGCACCCTTTACCTTCCAATCGCCGGACAAATGGCACCCTTTACCTTCCAGTCGCCGAACAAATAGCACCCTTTACCTTCCAGTCACCGGACAAATGGAACCCTATACCTTCCAGTCGCCAAACAGATGGCACCATTTACCTTCAAGTCGCCGAACAAATGGCACCCTTTACCTTCCAGTCGCTGAACAAATGGCACCCTTTACTTTCCAGTCGCCAAACATATGGCACCCTTTACCTTCCAGTCGCTGGACAAATGGCACCCTTTACCTTCCAGTCGCCGGACAAATGGCACCCTTTACCTTCTAGTCGCTGGACAAATGGCACCCTTTACCTTTCAGTCGCCGAACAAATGGCACCCTTTACTTTCCAGTCGCCTAACAAGGCACCCTTTTCCTTCCAGTCGCCGAATGAGACACCTTTTATTTCCAGTCTACCAAGGGTCAACCCCAATCTTTTCATCTCTGGTCAATTGAGAATTGGCCCCCAATCCTCTTACCTCCTATTAACTAAAAGACAATCCTTTCGCTTCCTGTCATCCAAAAGGATAATTCCCAGTTAACCACTTCCTGTTGAAACTGGTGCACCGCCCTAATTCTTTTTACACAAAAAAAATAAAAAAAAACACACAAAAAACATAAAAAAAACAAAAAAACAAAAAAACAAAAAACAAAAAAAAAGAAAACAAAAAAAAAACAAAAAAAGAAGAAAAAAAGAACGATGTTGACACCAGCCTGAAAAGGGTTTCAACTATGACTGAGGTTGAAGGCAAGAGAAAACAGGACGACATCCAAGAATGGTGTCATGGCCTCTACGTCGGTTAGAACCAGATGCACTTGGTTCAATTTGGTGATAAGGAAAGATATTAGCGAAATTCAGTTGGCCGTTATTAAATGACGATGTGGGTTTTATTGATTCGGAATTCAAGTGCAATTGATGAGATTAGACGATGTTATTTCAAGTTATTATTTATCATACGTCGGTCACAAGTCAATCATGGCATTCTAGGAAATTAAAAAACAGAGGCAGATGTGAAAAATGCACTTCATTAAATAGGAAAAGGGCACAATGGCCTTATAAAAAGTTTGACTCCAGAGCCTATCCCGAAACAAGGCTATCAGAAAGGAAAAAACATTCTAAGTCCTAGTGCTTGGGGAGTCCTGACCGGCGACAGTAGCTGTCCTCTCGGAATTTTCTGACACCATCCTCAGCTCCATGCTTTGGCCCGCGGGGAGAGGCAGAGGTTCATGGGGAATATCCTGTTCGATTAAGAGGTCACGCCTGACCCCTACATCAGTGTTCATATCCTTACTTCCTTTTTACTTCAAAAACACGGAAGCTTCATGTTTCTCTTGTGAAAAAGAAGTAAAGAGGGGCATCTTTGAACACCTATTTCGGTCTGGTCAATTTTCACCAAGAATGGGGAGTTCTGTTGCTTGGAACCCCTTCTTTCTATTCATGCTCGGGTGTGCCTTAAGAATTAATAAGAGCTTATTCTCGGGTGTACCTTAAAGATCGCCCAGAATTTGTGCTCGGGCCTATTTTCAAAATTGCCGAGAGCTTATGCTCGGGTTCCTCTTCAAGATTGTCTTCGACTCCGAGTGATATTCCTAGGTGAAAGGATTTCCGAGAGACTGAACTTCGACTCTGAATGATCATTTCCGAGTAAGCACCTCCGAATGATCATTTCCGAGTAGGGTGTCTCCGAGTGAGACGTTGCCAAGTGGGATGTCTCCGAGTGAGGCATTTCCGAGTGGGCTGCTTTCAAGGGAGTTACTTTCGAATGAAGAAAGGCTATGACTATGAATGAATACCTTTTAGGCAGAAACTCTTTTAAGTTCTATATTTCTGAATGATTATTTCCGAGTAGGGTGACTCCGAATGATCATTTTCGAGTAGGGTGTCTCCGAGTGAGACGTTGCAGAGTGGGATGTCTCCGAGTGAGGCATTCTCCGAGTGGGATGCTTCAAAGGGAGCTACTTCCAAATGAAGAAAGGCTCTGGCCATGAATGAATACCTTTCGTGTAACATCCCGATTTAAAAATTAATTACCGAACGAAATTAAGCCATTAAAATAATCATTGCAAAGTGGAAAATTACTTGTTAATTATAAGTAACTCAATTAACCTAACTTAAGAAAATAATGGCTGATTAATTATGAATAATGGTGATGGCTGGTTGATTATGATTGGTGCGTGTGGCTTAGTGGAACTGCCGATTCACGCTTTCCCACCCCACTTTTCTTTTCTTCGTGCACGTATATATACGCCCATGGTCACTATTATTATTCATCTTCCTTCAGACTCCCTCTTCCTTTACTGCTCCATTCTCTCTTCTCTTCTCTTCCTCGTTTTTCGTCTTCTTCTCCCCTGTTCACTGTTTTCCGTTTCTGGAAACGCACGACGACGCTACTGCAGAAGACTCAGAGCTTCCTTCTGCCGGTGAGGGACGATCATCGGAGTGAAAGACGAACAGCTTCCTGTTCTCCGGTGCGACTACGTTCAAGGAAGCCTGAATGAGTGTGAGCCCTGGACGAAGCAAACAGAGGCAAAGGACCAACATCGGGAAACAGAGGAACCCCTCGAATTCCTTCAGTAGGTAGGGGGCGCTTTGCATCTCAAATGCATAGCTTGTGAACAGTCTCTGGGTAAAGTATTGCTCATGCATGTGTGATTGAAGGTGTTAGCTATGAAATATATATCTGATTGACAGCTTTTGAATACGGAGGGCATATGATGGTTGAGTCTGATGGTAGTTCTTTTCATATTTAATGTATGTGATTATGAGATATACTGTTAGGTATATGAATGCATGTGTGAGTTATGGGACCGTGTGTGAATGGAGTGAATGTATCTTAAGTCACCATATTGAGTCTGGTTAGTTATTTTACACAGGAATGCATGAAGTGGGGATTCCCGACACCGAGAGCAGGTGTGTGACTACCGTTGATTCCAGACGGAATGTTATATTCAAATATGAGATGTTTGTCGCTGTGCATGTTGACGTGACTTCTGAGTGCTCTGTATTGGGAAACAGTTGGTAGATCCTGATTACTATCCTATATTAACATGCATGTGAATGTTGGAAAATGAATTTGTTGTGTTTATGTGATGATGAATGAGTTACTTGCAGAGTGTGGTTAAGATGCGGAAAAATGGGTACTGTTATATTGACAAATATACGTAAAATATGATTGAAAGACCTTGAGTTGGACTCAAGGCGGTGCCGAGTGCATTAGCGTTGGACGCTTGATGAAAGACCTTGGGTTGGACTCAAGGCAAGCTTACCGGGTTGGACTCAGGGTTGCCCGTAACACTTCCGTTATCGCTTGGAGTGACTGTGTTACATGTGAGGGCAAACGGTTTAGTAACAGTAAAATGGCCGGACCAGCTTGGAGCTGTAGGAAAAAAGGCTTGGAGCCTATGTTGCAACGTAAAAATTTATAATAAAGAGGGGTCGGATCCGACTGTAGTGGATATGTGTGCATTATATATATATACTCTTATACTGTGATGAATTCATTGTGTTGCATGTGTAGGTATCGGAAATGATATGATCCATATGGCCATGTATTAAATGTATGAATTCCGATTGCATGGTACTGTTATATGTAGATACATTGGATGGCAGTTAACATTATAATTGATTGCGATGTGATGTTGTATGGTGGAAGATCTAAGGGTTTCCGAGTCACTAACTGTCATTTTAAATGTAAAAGCTCACCCCTACTGTGGCAATATTTTTCAGTGAATGTCTCTCGGAACAACGAGTGAAGGTGGAGCTGCATGCCGAGTGGAATGTTTGTGCACTATAGAAATATATGTATATGTGTAGATACTGTGTATAATGTTTTGGTTAAGCCTTGGCCGGCTCGTATTTTGATCTTAGTCTCTTAAACCAGAATTTGGACTCTCTCGGGTTGAGAGTATGACAATGTGCTTGTAATTATTTATATACATTCCTATATATATATATATCATACTATATGTTTACCTATGCTATGCATGAAATCTGAGTGATGTATATACTTTCCGAGTGATATATATATGTACTTTCCGAGCGTGGGAGGTTGGTATGACCTTAGGTGAAAATGGAACTAAGTTATTGTCGTGGGGAGCGAGATATTGACTTTACCCCGAGTGAAGAAAGGTTTAGATGCTTCCGAGTGAATGAGGTCGTATAATTCCGAGTGGGGATTGACCTGAAGACATTCAGGGTAATAAACTGTTAGGATTTCCTCGAGTGGAGAATGACAACATGCTTCCAAGTGAGAACCCTCCGAGTGAGTGTTTCCGACTGAAGAGTGACCTATAAGACCCTGAGTGGAAACCATTGTAGTAAACTTATTGGAAACTAGAAGATTCTTAGGTGAGGCTTGATTAATAAGAAACCTTGGGTAAGAAGGATTATATGCGCCGAGTGAAAAATGAGTGAAATACCCAAGTGATAAAAGACCGTGAAGAATATTCCGAGTGAAATGTACGTGTGAAATCCGAGTGAAATGACTATGGGAATCACCTCCCGAGTGGTCAAAATCCGCGGCTAAGGGTTAATCCGAATGAATCGTGAGTAAAGACTTTTCCGAGTGAACATAAATTCTGAAATCCGAGTGAGGGGAATACCGAGTGGAGTTACTCGCCTCAGCGGCTAAGTGCTCACTCCAACGAGTGCGAGCGAAGGGAAGGTCTCTGATAGGTTACGCTCAAGCTATGCGCACTCCGCCCAAGCATGATGGGCTGTCTCACTCGAGCGATATTGAATCTCGCCTGAGCGAGTAGGCGCTGTTGGGTTCACTCACGTCCTGCATCTTCCGCTGTTTTCTTGTGTATGGTTTGCACTCCTTTCCTTTCCTTTTTGTCCTAATTCTTCTCTCCCTACCCTTCAACTACTCATTTTGTCTTTGAATCCCCTCTGATTTTGGAAAAATTTTCCTGGTCTCGGTTTATTCTCAAATTGAATTTAGGATGTTTCAATACTCATTATTTCAAATTATCTATAAGCATATTACAACCTCTAACATACTCATCAACTTGAAGTCATCACTATATCCTCTTGGTTTCTCAATCCTCAACATCAATAATCAATGTCACTCATTTATAAACTCATTCCCACATACCAAATCACTCTAACATTATCCAAGGACATTATCCACCACCAACTTCCTAATTTTTCCTGAAAGCCATTATCAAGAACTACGTAACCCTGATTTCTCGACGACTCGAGAATACGTAGGAGCGGGACTTAACTCCTGTCGGGCCCATCTTTCTTTTTTTCTTTTTTTTCACATTTTTTTGTAATTATTTTGTTCTTATCACTTCCACAAAAATCAATTTAGATGTGACGTCTTGTTGATTTTCCCCCATTTTTGGTTGACCATCACCCCGACTCATAAGGAAAGGGATACTTAGGACGAGACGTCCCGTTTATCCCCTTCTGGTTTCTGACCTCGTATTTTGATTAAAGGATGACTAATTTAGACGCGATGTCTTGTTAGTATTCTTCCTTTTCCCTGTCTTATACCGAAGCCGAGGGTAATTTGGACGAGACGTCCTGTTGACCTTGCTTCGACACTTCATGTTTGTTCAATTTATTCCCTTTGTTTTTTTTACACAAAGTACAATAATAAAAAGGAAGAAATAAAACATCTTTTGTATGGCTATTTATGTTACGCATTTCTAATCTTGGTACTATTTTTGACAGGCGATGTAGGGTGCTAATACCTTCCCTACTCGTAACCGACTCCCGAACTTGAATCTCACCTTTTTTAACCAGTGCTTTGTTAAAAGTTTTTTCCCAATGTTTTTCCTATGAATAAAAACGTTGGTGGCGACTCCCTGTTTTGTTTGTTTCATTTCTTTCGAAGGGTCGGCTGCACCGCCGCGATCATCCGGTCGCGATAACCCTTTAATTGATAGACGACCAAAGCAGAGTCTCCGTAGACTTCCAAGGACTTTACTCCTACATCCAAAGCTACTTGTGTTCCCAAAGACCATGCCTTATACTCAATGACGTTATTGGTACAATCAAAACATAGCCGAGCGCAAATAGGAATGAACTCTTTGTCTGGTGAAATTAAGATGACTCTAACCATATGCCCCAGTGAATTAGAGGCTCCATCAAATCTCATGATCCATTTGTTTTCGTGACCACTTTCTTCTTTAAAAAGAGCTAAGATATCCTCGTCCAGGAAGTCATGTTGCATTAGTTGGTAGCTATTGACGGGTTGGTGCGCCAGGTAATCTACCAAAGCACTTCCTCTTATGGCCTTTTGGGTGACATATGTTATGTCATACTCGGTTAATAGCACTTGCCATCGAGCGATCCTTCCCGTCAAGACAGGTTTTTCAAAGATGTATTTGATGGGGTCTATCTTGGAAACTAACCATGTAGTGTGACAAAGCATGTACTGTCTTAACCGTCGGGCGGCCCATGCTAATGCACAGTAGGTTCACTCAAGAGAGGAATATCTCATTTCAAATTCGGTAAACTTCTTGCTCAAATAATAGATGACGCATTCCTTCTTCCCAGTCTCATCATGTTGACCCAACACACATCCCATGGACTCATTTAACACGGTCAAATACAAAATCAATGGCCTCCAAGGAATTGGTGGCACCAGGATTGGTGGTTCTAGCAAGTACTATTTTATCTTTTCAAATGCTATTTGACAATCCTTATTCATTGCCTAGATTTTTTTGCAGAGCAGCTTGAAGATCGGTTCATAGGTTGTAGTCATTTGTAAAATGAATCGGGCAATATAATTCAATCTCCCCAGGAATCCTCGGACTTCCTTCTGTGTGAGGAGAAGGCATTTCAAGGATGGCTTTAACTTTGTCAGGATTAACCTCTATTCCCTTTTCGGTTACTATAAACCCAAGTGGCTTTCTAGACCTTACGCCGAAGGTACATTTAGCTAGGTTTAATCTGAGCTTGAATTTTCTCAGTCATCTGAAGAGCTTTCTCAAATCGACAATGTGCTCCTCCTCTGTTTTGGATTTAACAATGATATCATCCACGTATACTTCTATTTCCTTGTGCATCATGTCAGGAAGAAGGTTACCAGTTCTCTTTGATAGGTTGCCCCAGCATTTTTCAATCCAAAGGACATCACCTTGTAACAGAAGGTGCCCCAAAGAGTGATAAATATGGTTTTTTTCCATATCTTTTGGTGCCATCTTGATCTGATTGTACCCCAAAAACCTGTCCATGAATGAAAATATGGAATGTTCAGCAATGTTATCAACCAAGACGTCGATTTGTGGTAGAAGAAAATCATCTTTAGGGCTAGCCCAATTCAAGACTCGATAATCCACACACATCCTCACTTTCCCATCTTTCTTTGGAACAGGCACTATGTTTGCTACCCATTAAGGATATTTAGCTACGGCTAGGAAACTGGCATCAAACTATTTCTTCACCTCGTCCTTAATCTTAAGGAGCATCTCTGGTTTCATTCGGTGCAGCTTCTGTTTAATCGGTGGATATTCTGGCCTTAGAGGTAACTTGTGCTCCACAATACTATTGTCCAACCCTGGCATATCTTGATACGACCATGCAAAGACATCACGGAACTCTCTGAGCAGTTTGACTAGTTCTTCACTTCGCTCCTTACTTAGAGAAGTGCCAATCTTGACTTGTTTCACCTCTCCTTCATCCCCTAGGTTAATGGTTTTGACCCTTTCTTGATGGGGTCGAATCTCCCTAACTTCTTGCTCCAATAACCTTGTTAACTTGGGTGAAGGCTCAAAGTCTTCCTTACCTTCTTCATTGGCATAGTCATTTGGATAATTAGAGTCATGAAATGAGATCAAGGTCTCGCTATTCTCAAGGGAATCATTTCTAGATCTGCATTTTATTGTATTATAGCGAATAAAAAAGAAAACAAGCAAGCAAGAGGATCAAACAAAAGGATATAAAGCAAAGTAGGATACTAGATTTCCGCATGTGTTCATTAATGAAAGAAATAAACAAACTAGTTTCGCCTTTATTACAAAAAAGGGTCCCAAAGCCTTAGGCATAGCAGAGGGACCAACAAGCCACAAGGGTATTGTAACATCCCAGATATTTATAGAAAAATTCGGTGATGTAGAAAATGCTAAAAATTGTTTTTAAGAATTTAATTGATATTTTTATGAATTATTGGTTTATTATAAAAGTTGTGATTAAAAGAAGAGAGGTTTAATTAAAATCATTAAGGAAATCATAAAGGAATGGAGAAATGACCGATTGGGCAGGTGACCGGTTGCCCCTGGCTTTAAATAAAAGGTTTCTTTTCCCTTTTCTCTTTCATTCAGCATTCACGTAGGCCACTGTCTCTCTCTTCTCCTTCATCTGGTTCCCTCTTCTTCCTCCTTCGTCTTCTTCTTCTCCTTCCCCATGCTGCGAATTGCATGTTCTGAAGGGAGACCCTGATTGCATCATAACCGAGTGGTAAACCCATTTCTGTGACTGTGGTGTCAAGGTGAGTCCACTAACCCGTCTGCATTTGTATTTTCCTACCCTTTCGTTTCATGGGTAACCGTGTGGCTATGCATGGCTGTGTGTGGGCCTGTTCTCCACTCCTCTAGTGAGTGTGAGCTCGGTGGAGGCTCTTAGAGCTGAGAGTGTGAAGCTAACGGGTTTGTATTCTGACCCATAGGTAGCAGTGAAGGTGCTGGTGCTGCGTTCGGAGGAGAAGCTGTGAACCCTGTGCTAAGAGAGAGTAACCGACACCAGGAGCAGATTATAGAAGCTTGGAACCGAGGTAAGGGGGGTGTTCGGGTTATGATTAATTTGAATAGGACTTATTTCCCATCCGGGTCATTGAACGGTATGAACAGGGTAAGAAAATGTTATTGAATGTTGTTGCGTGCCCATGTTTGTACGTGTGTGACTGTGTACACCGATCAGTTAAAGATCGGGTGTGTGGTTGAGTTAATCATGTCATGAGCTTGAAATATTTAATGCTGAGATGATGTTGGATGAGTTGTATGTGTATGCATGTATGTGTGTATGGCTTACAATGGCATGAAATACGTGATGGTTGTGGTAATCGGTATGTTATGTTAAGGGGCTTGACGAGTCGGTCGCCCTACGCTGTGAGCACAGGTCAGTTTCTGACAGTTGCAAGTGGTAATCAGAATGATATGTTTATGTTTATATGATGGAATGTGATTATGTGGTGGAGGACGACCAACGGTATGAACTACCCTATTTTTGGCTTCAGTGGTCAAGTCGGACCCAGTTAAGCTACCCAGAGGTCTTTGACCCAGTGGTTGAGGGAGAGCCAAGTCAGGCTCAGAGAACCAAGTTGGGTTCACGGGATGTCAAGTCGGACTCCCAGCTGAAGGTTGATCCTTTAGTATCTGGATACTAGGCGTCAAAATTTATCTGAGAGTCAGTTGGGATAATTGATAAATTATTGGTTGTGATATGTTTGCCGAGTGTAGTCTGTTATAATTGCTGAATGAGTGGTTATATTTGCCAAGTTCGAATTGCTATAATTGCTGAGTGATTTGATGTGATTGCCGAGTGTAATTTTACATATTCCCGAGTGATTGTTATATTCACCGAGTGGTAAATTGTTATACTTGCCGAATGTTACTTGTGAAAATTGTCGAATGAGAACTGTCATAACACTAAGTGTGAATTACCATAATGCCGAGTATTAATGAGTAAACTGCCGAGTGAAAATTGATGAGTATGATGTTGTATTTGCCGAGGGCCAATCTGTTGTATTTGACGAGTGTAACTTGTTGTATTTGCTGAATGAGGTTGAATATAATTGCCGAGTATGAAGTATTATAATTGCTGAGCATGAATTGTCATGATTATCGAGTGTTAAATTAGCCATAATTGTTGGATGAAAGTTTAAGTCATTGTTGAACGGTTGGAGGTAATTGCCGAGTGTAATTTCATATCTTTGCCGAGTAGAAAATTGTTATATTTGCCGAGTGGAAAATTGTTATATTTGCCGAGTGGAAAATTATTATATTTGCTGAGTGGAAATTACTTGCTGAATGTTACTTATTAAGATTGTCGAAGGAGAACTGTTACATTGCTGAGTATGAATTACTATAAAGCCGAGTGTTAATGGATATATTGCCGAATGTGAGTAAAGTACCGAGTGTGAGTTAAAAGGCGAGTGTAATGTACAATCTGAAGATAAAGAATCGGATAGAGTTTATACTCATATTTTATTCTGTTCTAGATTAATTATAATGCTAAACACTCACCCTTGCTATTGTTTTCAATTTAGTAACCAGTGATAGGGAGGAGGTTGGAGCCCGGGAGTCGCGCTAAGCGGGAGGTTGATGCCAAGGCCCAGTGAATTTGAATAAATGGTGTAACATATATATATATATAATGAGTTCTCCGAGTGTGGAACTAAGTGTGAGTTGATGTGTTAATGGAATGAATGTGAATTTATGCTGTTAGATGATTGGTATTAATTTTCATGTGTTTGTTGTAGCAAAGCCGATTACCGGGCGAATCTTGCCCGAGAGGATTTATTCCTGTCCGAGCGAGGGCTAGTCGGTTTGACGTCCATTTTATCTCTGTAGGAATTCCTCGTTCCTTTTTTGAGTGAAGAATAATTGAGAGACCCCCTCCTGGGTGGAAGGTTAGAATGTCTCGAGTGAGATTGGCTGGGAGAATGTTCCGAGTAATGAAAAGTAGAATGTTTCCGAGTGAAAATTTGAGTGCTTCCGAGCGAAGGTGAAAAGGTTTCTGAATAAATTGTGGCCGAGAGAGCTTCTCCTGAGTGAAGTAAGGATGGGGTATTTTCCAAGCGGGGATACCCGGAGAAACTCTTACCGAGTGAAGGAGGTTACGTTATCCCTGAGAGAGCGGTGACCGAGCGAACCTTTCTGAGTGAAGCGTAGGAATGAGTCAAGCGTGGTACGCCGAAGTGAATGAAAGTTAAGTGTTTCCCGAGTGAAACCCTTTTTCCGAGTGAAACTCCGACTTGAGTCTCCCGTGTGCGTCCTGCTCGCTCAGGTTTAACGTGTGGCATTCGCTCAAGAGAGTCGGCGCTCACTTAAGCGAATGACCCCCTGTCTTCTTCCTCTTCTTCTTCTCCTTCTTCTCCTGCTGCTTTCAACTCCACTTTATTAAAGGATGTGTTTTCGATCGGTTTTATTTATACTGAGTATGATTTTATTATTTGGAATGTAACTAAAAGAAGTAAATATTATTTTACAACAAGGCCGAGTGGGTTGTTTATTGAGGAAAGTAAATATTATTTTATATTAAGATCTAAATTTTTATTAAACGTGAAAAATTTATTGCGAAAAATGATTAAATTAACCTAGGATGTTACAGTCATATGACATCCTGGCACTGTTGAGGGCGGGGAGTGATCGCCAGTGCATGGGCACGGACAAGGAGTGGCTCCTGGCAGGCTTTTAGCGGGGAATGTGGCATCCCGGGCACTGTTGAGGGCGGGGAGTGATCGCCGGTGCATAGACACGGACAAGGAGCGGCTCCTGGTAGGCTTCCAGTGGGAGGGACACATGAATGAACCGAATACATACCAGAATGAGAGAGATCCAAAGACTGTATAGGTATGGGACTATACAGTCGAGGATAGCTTAAAGAAATGAATTCGTACTACGTATACAAACAAATGCATTAGCCTTTTCGGTAGCCTATCACTTAAGAACTCCAAAGTTAAGTGTGCTTAACTTGGAGTAATTCTGGGATGGGTGACCTCCTGGGAAGTTCTCAAGAAATGTGTGAGTGAGGACAAAAACACATTGGAAAGGTCTCGTGTTGGTCTGTGGGGTGAGTCGTTCATTCTTGAAAAGCGGCCGGGGCGTTACAGTGGTATCAGAGCCTAGCCTCTCCTTGTACGGTATGGTTCGGGGACAAACCAGGCGGAAACTAGTGGGCATGTGACATCCTGGCACTGTTGAGGGCGAGGAGTGATCGCCGGTGCATGGGCACGGACAAGGAGCGGCTCCTGGCAGGCTTCCAGTGGGGAATGTGGCATCCCGGGCACTGTTGAGGGCGGGCAGTGATCGCCGGTGTATAGGCACGGACAAGGAGCGGCTCCTGGCAGGCTTCCAGTGGGAGGGACACATGAACGAACCGAATACATACCAGAATGAGAGGGATCCAAAGACTGTATAGGTTTGGGACTATACAGTCAAGGATAGCTTAAAGAAATGAATTCGTACTACCTATACCAACAAATGCATTAGCCTTTTCGGTAGCCTATCACTTAAGAACTCCAAAGTTAAGTGTGCTCAACTTGGAGTAATTCTGGGATGGGTGACCTCCTGGGAAGTTCTCAGGAAATGTGTGAGTGAGGACAAAAGCACATTGGAAAGGTCTCGTGTTGGTCTGTGGGGCGAGTCGTTCATTCCAGAAAAGCGGCCGGGGCGTTACAGGTATTGTTAAATTACTCTGATAACTTTGGTAAAGGTCACAAACAAGGATTCTCACGGTATGAGGTTCTTGGCCAGTGAGACGGGCAACCCTCCTTTATCTTCTCTCTTCCCCCGCCCTCCTTTTATCAGCGGCCGTGGGCCGGTATCCTAAGCCATATCTATCTTTGTTTTTGGGGAGGCACATAGGTTCGATTCTCTCTTCCAGGTCTCGTCCCAGCCCTTTTCCTTGCTCGTACACCTCACGTAGCATTATCCTTGCCATTGCTAAGGACGTATTTGGAAGCATGTCCTTGTGGTACCTTTTCCCATGTGTATAGTGTTAGCTATTTCCAAAGCCTGAAAAGAGGTTTCAAGAGCCTCTTCGGCCGCTTCAATATATGGGATGGTGACAGGCTTGCTGATTAAAAAGTCCTCTTCCCTAGAAACAATCAACAACTTGTTATTGATGATAAATTTCAGTTTTTGATGTAATGTGGAAGGGACCACCCTGGCTGAATGGTTCCACGGTTGACCTAGTAAACAGCTGTAGGCGGGCATGATGTCCAAGACTTGGAAGAGGATCTGGAAGGTACAAGGTCCAACCTGTATTGGCAATTCGATTTCACCCATGACTTCCCTGCGAGTCCCATCAAAGACTCACACCACCATAGAGCTCGGCCTCATATACGTCCTATCGAAAGGTAATTTTACTAATGTCGACTTCGGCATGACATTGAGGGATGACCCATTGTCGATAAGCACTTTCACAAGGATATGGTCTCGACTTTTAGGGAAATATTAAGTGCTTTGTTGTGTCCAATTCCTTCTGCAGGTACCTCATCATTTGTGAAGGTCAAGTAGTTACTGGCGACGATGTGCCCCATTATGCCTTGGAACTTATCGACAGGTATGTTATGGTTGACATGTGCCTCACTCAACACTTTCATCAATGTGTTCCGGTGCAGTTCGGAATTCATCAACAGAGATAACAGGGAAATCTTTGTAGAAGTATGGTTCAATTGATCCAGCACTTGATATTCACTATGGTGAATGAACTTCAAGAATTCTCGGGCTTCTTCATTAGTTACTGCCCTCTTTGCTTCGCCAGTAGTTTTTTCTCCCCTCATTTTAGCCTTCCCAGTAACCTGGTCACGCGTTTGTTCCGGAGGAGCGTAAACTCTTCCACTCTGGGTCATTCCTCTAATTCCTGCAATATTGGTGACGGAAGTTGAGGGTGAGTCATTTGTTGTTGAACCGGAAATGACCACATCTACATTATATTTCCATGGGACTGCCTTGGAATTCTTGAATAGGAATGGTGTAGGAGTTTGCACAGTGATGAACGGTCGTGGAAAAGTGGGAGCTGCTGGAGTACTTTTGTTATAAAATATAGTCAAGGGTTTCGAGGCTTGTATCCTTAGTTGATCTTGGATCATACTTATTTCATCTTCTCAGCGCTGACAAACTTGTACAGTATGGCAGTCAATGAGTCCTTGAAGAATTCCATGAAAGCTTTGGTATTTGGCAGTTTGTTCCTTGTCATGTCTTTCTCCCCATGAACCCTCTATCAAACCTCTTTTCGGTAAATGAGAATGAATCACCCTCAATGGTGTTCTTATGTCAGCAACACTCATGATACAGTCTTCATCAACCCCGATAGCATTGACCCCTGGACCTCTATGATTGGGTAGTGGATTCGTGGATATATTCAGACTACCCTCTCAAAAATTGATCCAATTGGCCCGAAGCAGATCTCTTACTTTGAATTTCAAAGCTAAACAGTTCTCCGTGGTATGCCCTGGTACACCGGTGTGATAATCGCACCGTGCGTTCGGGTCATACCCCTTAGGGTAAGGAGGTTGCATTGGCCTCAAGGGGCAAGGTACCACTAGAGTGCTTCTGAGGAGATAAGGTAAGAGTTCAATATAACTCATGGGGATGGGATCAAACTGTATCTAGGGATGCTCATTATTGGGCCTTCTTGAATTCAGATTCGGGTTGGGTTATTGGATCACTTGCGGCAGTTGATATGGTGCTTGTTGGGGTATGGGAGGTCTTGCAACGGGTGGTCGGAAATGGGGCTAAGTTGGATTTTACACTACTGTCACATAGGGACCAGGTGCATAGAAACTGGTGGGCTGAAAGGCGATAGCAGGGGAAGGATTTGATTGGTTTCTTTGGTCATAAGAGATGGTGTGGGTCTCCCCACTTCTCTTCTTACCTTCACTAGTCGTCATTCTTTTCACGGCTCCTATTCCAGGCGAGCCTTGGGTGATCTTCCCAGTTTTTAATCCATTTTCTATCCTTTCGCTAATAGTGAGGATATCAAAAAAAATGATGAAACACTTTTGATCATCCAATCATAAAAAGGAGATGAAAGTGTGTCAATGAACACGGAGACTACTTCTTTTTTTGACAACGGGTGATCTACTTGTGCGGAGACCTCCCGCCACCGTTATGCATATTCCTTAAATGTCTCACTCTCCTTTTTCATCATGTTCTGAAGTTGGACCCTATTTGGCGCCATATCCAGATTATACTTATACTGTCTCATAAAGGCGTCTGCCAGATCCTCCCAACTACAAATGCGAGATCATTCTAGATGTATGTACCATGTCAAAGCAGCCCCTGCTAGGCTGTCCTAGAAATAGTGGATCAACAGCGAGTCGTTGGAGGCGTGTGAGGCCATCTTTCTGCAATACATGGTAAGATGATTTTTAGGGAAAGTTAAACCTCGATACTTGTCGAAATCTGACACCTTAAACTTTGGGGGAAGGAAAACATACGGAATCAAACATAATTTAGTGGCCTTTCCCAATCTGAAACCTCCCAACCCTTCCATCGTCTTCAAACGCCTTTCAAGGATCTTTATTCTTCCGTCTTGGGTGGCAACGGAAATGCCTGAGCTAGGGGTAACAAGGGGAGGTCCACATTCAATGGGGAGATCAGGGGTCAGGTGACGGTTTGAGCGGCATAGGCAGGCTGGGAAACTTGGTCTTGAGTGGCTTGTGTTTTGATAAGTGTTTTATAACACAATAAATTAGATTTAGTTTGCTTAGGATTTTAATCATTATGCACTGTATTTCCTTAATTTTTGTGATTTTCGCTTTCTTTCCACTATATTCTACTTGGGTATTTTATTTTGCAGAAATTAATAAAATTAAGGAACAAGTACAAAGATAATCCAAGGGTCAATAACAAGAGAAAAATGACCATCAAATGATAAAGAAACAGGAAGAATAAGCCCCGAAGTTTACATGGTGAAAAAAAAAACAACAAAAGCATGAAAATTGGCTATTAGTGCGCTATCTATTAGTGCGGTTGTAATAGGAACCGGACTAATAGGGTGTGAATCGATTCACACATAAAAATTGCTCCAGGAATCGATTCCCAAGCCCATGTATCAATTCCCAAGGCCATGAATTGATTCCCCACCTAAATTGAATAAATCTATTTCTCTGCTTTGGGCTCTCTAGTTTACTGAGTTAAGTGTTTTCTGTATCTTATCATGTGAATATGGTAATTGCTTGAGGACAAGAAATGTTTTGGTTTGGGGTGTTTTGATAAGTGTTTTATAACACAATAAATTATATTTAGTTTGCTTAGGATTTTAATCATTATGCACTGTATTTCCTTAATTTTTGTGATTTTCGCTTTCTTTCCACTATATTCTACTTGGGTATTTTATTTTGCAGAAATTAATAAAATTAAGGAACAAGTACAAAGATAATCCAAGGGTCAATAACAAGAGAAAAATGACCATCAAATGATAAAGAAACAGGAAGAATAAGCCCCGAAGTTTACATGGTGAAAAAAAAACAACAAAAGCATGAAAATTGGCTATTAGTGCGCTATCTATTAGTGCGGTTGTAATAGGAACCGGACTAATAGGGTGTGAATCGATTCACACATAAAAATTGCTCCAGGAATCGATTCCCAAGCCCATGTATCAATTCCCAAGGCCATGAATTGATTCCCCACCTAAATTGAATAAATCTATTTCTCTGCTTTGGGCTCTCTAGTTTACTGAGTTAAGTGTTTTCTGTATCTTATCATGTGAATATGGTAATTGCTTGAGGACAAGAAATGTTTTGGTTTGGGGTGTTTTGATAAGTGTTTTATAACACAATAAATTATATTTAGTTTGCTTAGGATTTTAATCATTATGCACTGTATTTCCTTAATTTTTGTAATTTTCGCTTTCTTTCCACTATATTCTACTTGGGTATTTTATTTTGCAAAAATTAATAAAATTAAGGAACAAGTACAAAGATAATCCAAGGGTCAATAACAAGAGAAAAATGACCATCAAATGATAAAGAAACAAGAAGAACAAGCCCCAAAGTTTACATGGTGAAAAAAGAGCAACAAAAGCATGAAAATTGGCTATTAGTGCGCTATCTATTAGTGAGGTTGTAATAGGAACTGCACTAATAGGGTGTGAATCGATTCACACATAAAAATTGCTCCAGTAATCGATTCCCAAGCCCATGAATTGATTCCCCATCTAAATGAATCGATTCCTAGCTGATTTTCATGCCATGAATCGATTCCCAACTCAATGAATCGATTCATGGACCTATGAATCGATTCTTCCTCCCTATGAATCGATTCCTGCATAAAAATAAGTGCAAAAATGAACTATATGAATCGATTCATCAATCAAATCATGCGCCGAATAATTGGAAATAGCAAATACGCAAGTTGGAAACAGCTAATCATGCACCGAAAGTTTCCACCGAAAAAATCCCACTTGCTCCTTAAATCACGTACGCGTTTTCCTTTGATTGTCTCCCTTCCATTGCCTATAAAAGGAGAAGAAGTTGCAAGCAGAGAGCATTAATCCAATCCAGAAATCATTCTTCCTTGCTCTCTTTTCTTTTCCTTTGTTTTTCTTTCTCTGTTCTATTTTCTTTCTATTTTTATTTTCTTTTTCTTTCTTTTATATTGTGTAAGAGTTGTGAGGATTGTGAAATTGAGTGTTCTAATTTGTAATTGGTGGAGGAATATTGCAACAAGAAAATACAGTGGTGAAATTATTTTGAGCTTTTGGAGAAACCCGTAAGTCTTTATTTTTACCATGTCTTGTATGTTTTATTTTTCCATCATGTGTATGAATTTGAATTATTTCAAGAGTAACTAAATTAATTATCTTGGGATGAAGGGGGTGTGACAATATTTTGTGTTAATGTTATTTTGACTTTGATTTAAATAAATTTCTGTTTTCTATTTAGTTCAAATTATGCTCAAAGCTCTTAGTGATTCCTAACAAGAACCTAGGTGATAAAACTGTATACTTGCGGGTATATTAGTAAGTTTAAGTAATTAATAGAATCGAGAGATTTATTATTACTGGAAAGTTTTTGAACTAAGCCTAAGGTTTTAAAATACATTTTGTGACCTCGGTAAAACCGTGAAAATAATCAAAATCTTTTGGGGAATAAATAAGGGATTTTCACAAAACAATAATGGGCCTTTCTTAGGGATTGAACGTTGTTCTCCATACGTTAGGTACATTAATAGGATTCCGAGAGGAACATATTAATTAGCTTAAGGAAAATCCGCCTTGGAAAACTTAATTTGATTCTTATTTATGAAAAGTTAAAATTCATTAACATAAAATAGAGTCTTGATCCCCCGAAATCCCAAGATACTGATTTTTAAGTGTCAAGTAAATTTTATTTCTAAATTTATTTTTAATTTGTGTTTTATTTTACAAAAACATTAAAAATCAATTGTGTGGATAATTAAATTTCAATATGCTGGTACTTTGAACACAGTCCCTGTGGAGACAATAATCTTTTATATTACGCGACATAACCCGTACGCTTGCGGGCCCTGTCATGTTTGGGTTTGGGCTATCTGGAATTCATGAAGTGGTGGTATGTTTGGTTGAACAGGATGAGGGACTGGTTCTTGGTGGTTTGGCTCTTCTTGTGAGTTAGTATAGAGAGGGGGAAAATATCCTGGGGGTAAGCCATATAACTTGAAAGGTATAGCATTGCCATCCGCATCCACGAAGGTATGTTGTTGGGTATATGTCGTGCCACGACCGGGTTGAGATTCGACAACGGGGTTTGGCCTTTGGATATGGACGGTGAGGGGAGGTGCTGTAGAGTTAGGGAGTTGTTCTCCAGTTAGGCCAGGAGGGTGCCGTGGGGTAGGCGGCTGGTGCTGGGCATCCTCAATACCAGTAAAGGAGCCCCCTTCTATGACTCTTTTTTCTAGAAGCTTGGCCATCTCAGCCATCTGTTCCTTGAGTTGATTGAGCTCAGCCCTCAAATTCTTGTTTTCTTTCTCTATCTCTGCCATGAGTTTCTTTTGGAGCCTAGTTCCATAAGGATGCTTACTCGTAATGTCTAAAGAAACGTTAGAAGAAAAACAAGTTGATAATTGAAATGAAGAACTAAAAAGAAATTACGCGGGACGCCATTCGGGACTCAACGCATATCCTCTAATTGTTCCTTAGAACATCGCGTTCAAAAGTACTAAGTAAAGAAGTAAACGGAAATTAACATGAGATAGTCATGGAGGCTGGTAAGATAATTTTTATAAATCATACAAAGAAATGAAGTGTTCAAGGAAAGCGAATCAAGTTTGTATAATGTAAACTCAATGGAATGTTTGTGCCAAGTTTAAACACAGTAATTGTAGTATAGTATAGATGTCGTTCCACTGAGGAGGTGTTGGTTTGAAGATCTTAGTTCTTGAATTGATTTTGACAAAAGATTTGTTTTGATTTTGTAGTGCAAAAGATTGAATACAAGATAAACAGCAAGTGTTGAATGAAAACAATGATAGTAAAGTGTTTGGGTAAAAATCAGTTTTGGAACTGGGATTGGTTTCATCTCATCTCACCTTCCATAAGCTGAATAAATTGCATGTATGTAATTTGAAATGATAATTTCTACGTCACAATCAAAGTCATTTGTATTGATCCCTCGACTACAAAATTCATAAGAATGATTTCAAACCGTTGATCCCTCAGTCACTTTGAAATCATTCCAGCATTAGCGATTGATTGTTTTGACGTTCATTGCGTTAGATGCCATCCCTGGTCAGCTACTCACAACGATTATTTCATTCAGATCTGCTTCCAAAAGTTACTTTCCAGTATACTTAAGAAAACTTAAAACAAGAAAATAGTGATCAAGTACCTTCAGGCATTAATGGCAGAATGAAATACAGAAAGTATCAAATCTCACTAACATACATAAAAACTTACAGTAGCATTACTTTAGGTTTGAATTAATTACAACCAATCCCAATAAAGGAAAATTAGTTACTCATGCTCTGTATTTTCACTTAAGAAAATTTGGAAATAAATATAGAATGAATGGTGGGATGTAGGAGATGTGTTTAATGATATCAAGGAGATGCCTTCGAATGATCTTTTCTGCTAGATTTATAGTGATTATGCTTCAGCTTCCTTTGCCCACTTGCATAATGCCCATGAAGGAATATTCAAAGACATGCAAAAACACTTCAAGGTGGTTGAGTTGGCATCTCCCCATTGGTCAATATTAAATTACAAACTCCATACTGCATGAGTCACGCTTGAGCTTAATGGTCATGCTCAACCGTGAGGAACCTGATACCTTCTTGTAGTTCCTGTGTTACCTATGCTTGGTCACACCCAGAGTCACGCTCAAGCATGCTTGGGCTCACGCTTAAGCATGTAGTGTCCTAGCTCAAGCGTGAGGAGAAAGTCTGATGTTGCCTTGTCACGCTCAGTCATGCTCAAGCGAGGCTTCCTCTTCTTGGCTTTCACGCTCAAGCGCCCCCTTCTCACGCTTAAGCGTGGAAGGGTTCTGATGCTTATTTTGTCATTGTGTCCTTCGCCCAAGCGTCCATTTCTTCACGCTTAAGCGTGAAGAAACCTGATGCTCATTTCTTCATGTTGTGGATTCTTGTGAAGGATTTTGAGTCAATTTTTCTTAAGAGTTTGAAGAGTTTGCCTTTTTACAAAGAATTTTTCATAAGAGTTTTCATGCTTAATTATGTACAAATTTAGTTGAATTTTTATCAAAAATGGGTTAAATTGAAGCATGAAATTAATACTCAATGAACACTTATCAAACTCTCCCCATCCTAGATTTTTGCTTGTCCTCAAGTAAAAAGAATTAGATTTTGAATCAAGACAAGAAGATAGTCATACTCAAATTCTCAATATGAACATAATTAAAAGACAACAATTATTCAATGTTTTTAGACAAGTGGCATTCTCAATATCCATTAATTTGAAATACAGTGCTCTGTTTTAACTTCTCACAAAATAAGTAACCTAATGCTGTAAGATCAAAGGACTTCTCATTATCTTTAACTAGGTGACTGTTTCACTCTTTCATTATTAGAATTGCTCAGTTGACATTGTCAGTCATTTCTTTTTAAACCCAATCAAAAGATTAGCAAGGATCAAAAGGGTCTTTTAATAAGGTTGTAACGAGGTTGGGCTAACAAGAATTACTGGTTTTTCTAGGATTTTCAAATTGCAAGTATGAAGAAGAGCATAAATATTTATTAGAACTTAGAGGCTTCTTCCTTGCTTTTCAAGCTTCAAGATTCATTTTCTTTCTTTTTCTGTTTTTGTTCAAAGACTCTTGTTTGGAGAATCTATTAATTTCCTTTTGGCATTTTTTTTCAACCTTTCTTTCTTTCATCACCATTATATGGAAAAATATTTTATTCTCTTTTCTTATTAAGCATACTGAGAAGGTAGGAATTTTATTTCTCATGCTCAGGTTAGGGTGTTTTTCTGAAAAAATTTGGCTCAATTGGGCTACCAAAAAATTGGGATAATTTGTTAAGGATAGCTTTTTGGCTCTTGGCTTAAAATGTGTTTTCAAACAAAATGCCTTGATCATTTCCTTGCTTGCTTCTTAGGAAAAGGGTTAATAAAAAATTAGGCAATGTCATCTTAACAATTTCCAATAAGACTCTCGGTGTTTAATTATTCACTTCTCACCTGGTTTAAAGGCATATTCCTTTGTTCTAACAGAAAAAGATTCAAGCATGTAAGAAGTTTTCACAAGTTTATGCATTTCATTTTTCTGGTTTTTGATTCAACCAATTGTCCTCTTTAATTGTTACTGTCTTATAATTTGTTATGCTATGCATTCTAATTTCTTGCTTATGGTTAGGAAACAAATCTACTGCAAGCATATTCATGTAAAACCATTCAAGCAGTTCATGCAAAATTATGAGAAGCTTTAAACCAAAACCAAAGTACCTTAAATGAGTTATCTACAGTAAGTAAAATAAAAGGAGCAAAATGAAAATTGTTTATCAAAATAAAAATAGCAACCATAGATCAGAAAAGGAAATTAAGAGAAAAGTCACTCATCATCCTCTGTGTCTGTCTCTTCTTCCCTCACTGGAGGACCTTGTGAGGAGGGTCCTGCTCTCGCCTGTGATGTCTCACCCCCTCCAAAGAAAGGAGGCATGTCCCTAGGCCAAACAATATGGGCTTCAAAGTTGATTGGGTCCATCCAGGGGTTGGGTTGTCCTGTAGGAATGCTATGGTATAAGCCATTATGTATGTGCATCAAACCTCGATGATTAGCATTTTGTTGTGCCAAGAGGTGGCTGTTCTGGATCTTAAGAAGATGGATGGCCTGCAGAATCTTTGATGTCTCTATGCTGAGAGGATGGGGACAGGTTCTGATCCTGCTGGTGGTGGTGCTTGCTGTTGTGCTTCTGAGGTAGGTGGAGGAGGTACATCCTGAACACTACAATGACGCTCAATAAAGCGTTTGTCAATTGGTGGCCTGATAGGCTTCAGGTCCTGCACCTCAATACCATGCCCAACACAGAAGTCAGTAATAAAAGCTGGAAATCCTAAACTTCCCTTAACCTTTTCATCTGCCTAGGAGTATTTTTGATCGGCTGTGGCAAATTTGTGGATTTCGTCTGAGATAATTTGTGTCAAATCAATGGTGATATTTTCCTGAAAAATACAATATAACAAATAACACCTGGCATAAATTAAATCAGAAACGTGAGCATTTGGGGCCACATTGGCAAGCAAGAAGGATGTCCAGACTTGAGAAGGGGTAGTCATATCCTTTCTTAGGATACGCATTGGTTGTTCCCCTTGGCCAGTCTGAAAATGGTGACCAGGGATACATATGGCTGCCTCTATATCTTGTGCAGGGATCTCTTGGTTCTGTAATCTCATGCTTACATATTGACAGGTCTCTCCTTCTCCTAGTTCCATAAGGTTACCCAGGTAGAAGTTGATTTCATCTCTACCATAAGAGAGCCAATGGCCTCTTACATATGTCTTTCGATCTTCTTCTCCCCCCTTTGGCCAAGCATTGGCATAGAATTCTCTTACAACCTAGGGGTCATATTTTTCTCTTGGATAGCAGATTTTTAGCCAATTCCTCCTTCTGATAACTTGTAAAAAGGCAACACATTCCCCCAGTGCTAAGTCCACTTTTCTTTCAGGAATGAATGTCCAGTTAAAAATATCTTTATAGCGCCTACTCTTATCTTTATTTATGAATTTTGGGTCGTTATCTTGGTTATCAGTTCTTGGTCTCTTTCTTTTATTTCTTCTTGAACTTCTTGGTGGGGAAGTGGTTGCAGGGGAACTTGGTGCAACTTGCTTGGTTCTTGACTTGCTTGAGCGAGCTTATCCACGCTTGAGCGTGGTGATCCCCCTGATACTTTATGTTCTTGTCTCGCTCTAGCTTGAATCCATTCGCTTGAGTGAATTTAAGACAGAACCACATTTTTCCTTCCTCGCTTAAGCAAATGTGACCACGCTTAAGCGTGATGATGTTTCCAGCTTTGAGCGTGGCAGATCACGCTTGAGCGTGTAACTTGTCCTTCCCTTTGAATCTTAGCACTTTGGCACTTAATATTGAATGATAGGTGATGATAATGATGAGTTGTCCTGAGAAATAAAAGAGAACTTCAAACACAACATAAAAATTACTTAAATTGAAATTAACAAAATTAACAGAAAATATAGAAGGTTGGGTTGCCTCCCAAAAAGTGCTTGTTTATCGTCATTAGCTTGACGCCTGATTTGTTTGATCATGGGTCCTTTAGTTGAATGATAGTGGTGACCTTCTCCACCTCTCCTCCCAAATAAGGTTTGAGTCTCTGACCATTTACAACCCAGGTTCTTTCAGATTTAGGGTCTTGTAATTCAATGGCCCTATAAGACCTTACTTCTTTCACAATGAATGGCCCTGACCATTTGGATTTTAGTTGTCCTGGGAACAATTTTATCCTTGAATTAAACAGGAGCATAGACTGTCCTGGATAAAAACTTTTTTTCACAATGTGCTTGTCATGGTAAGCCTTCATCTTTTCCTTATAGATTTTTGATGATTTATAGGCTTCCTTCCTCCATTCTTCTAGCTTGTGCATCTGAATTTTTCTTTCTTGAATTGATGCTTCTGGGTCATAGTTCAGTACTTTCATTGCCCAGAATGCCTTGTGTTCAAGTTCTACAAGAAGGTGGCAATTTTTTCCATACACCAATTGGTAAGGTGAAAATCCAGTTGGTGCTTTGTAAGCTGTTCTATATGCCCATAAAGCGTCATCGAGCGTCATCGAGCTTTAAGGACCAATCCTTCCTACTATGGCCAATTGTCTTTTCTAATATCCTCTTGATCTCTCTATTGGATACTTCCATTTGGCCATTGGTTTGAGGGTGGTATGGGGAGGTTACCTTATGCTTTACTCCATAGTGTTCTAGACACCTTTGAAGTTGAGTGTTGCAGAAATGAGAACCTCCGTCACTTATCAGTACCCTTGGAGTACCAAACCTGCTGAAAATATTTTTCTTGAGAAATTTGATCACGGTTTTGGCATCAGCTTTAACACAGGCCAAGGCTTCAACCCACTTTGACATATAGTCCACTGCTACAACAATGTACTCATTTGAAAATGAAGTAGGTAGAGGTCTAACAAAGTCTATGCCCCAGCAATCAAAGACTTCTATTTCAAGAATGGTAGTTAACGGCATCTCGTTCCCTTTTGATATGCTACCTGTTTTCTGACATGCATCACAATACTGCACAAAAACATTAGCATCTTTAAACAATGATGGCCAATAAAAACCTGATTAGAGGACCTTAGCTGCAATCCTTTCCTCATTAAAATGTCCTCCATATGCGGAGCTGTGACAGTGCCATAAAATGTTGTTGGCTTCTTGTTGAGACACACATCTCATCAAAATATGGTCTGATCCAAGTTTAAACAAGTATAGATCATCCCATATAAACTGCTTTTCATCTTTCAGAAACTTTTTCTTTTGTTGCCATGAAAGATCCTCAGGCAACACTCATGCGACTTTAAAGTTTGCCATGTCTGCAAACCATGGCCTTTCTTGTATCATCAACAGCTTCTCATCTGGAAATTCTTCATTTACTTCCAATTGTACTAGTGTGACTTCCCTATTGACAAGGTGAGACAGATGATCTGTAATAAAATTGTCACTGCTCTTTTTGTCTTTGATTACTAGATTGAACTCTTGCAACCATAAGATCCATCTAATTAACCTGGGCTTAGAGTCAGGTTTGTTCAGCAGATATTTGATAGCAGCATGGTCAGTAAAAATAGTGACTTGGGAACCAATCAGATAAGGTTTAAACTTTTCCAGGCCATACACTATTGCTAATAGCTCTTTTTCTGTTGTTGCATAATTTGTTTAGGCAGGATTTAAAACTTTGCTAGCATAGTGAATGACATGAAAAATTTTAGCCTTCCTTTGTCCTAATACGACCCCAACAACATAGTCACTTGCATCACACATTATTTCAAAATCTAACTTCCAATCAGGAGCAATTATTACAGGTGCACAAATTAATTTATGTTTCAAAGTTTTGAATGCATGTAAACAAGAATCATAAAAAATAAAGGGAGTGTCTTTGTTCAAGAGATTACTCAAGGGCTTTACAATTTTGGAGAAATCTTTGATGAATCTTCTATAAAATCCTGCATGGCCCAAGAAGCTTCTAACACCTTTCACATTCCCTGGTGGTGGTATCTTCTCAATTACTTCCACTTTGGCTTTGTCCACCTCGATGCCTCTTTTGGATATTTGATGTCCAAGCACAATTCCTTCAGTAACCATGAAGTGGCACTTTTCCCAATTTAAGACTAAATTGGTTTCCACACACCTTTTCAATACTATACTCAAATTTTCCAAACATTGATCAAATGATGGCCCAAAAATAGAAAAATCGTCCATGAAGACTTCAATGCATTTCTCCACCAAATCTGAGAAAATAGCTAACATACACCTTTGGAATGTTGCAAGAGTATTACATAACCCAAAAGGCATTTTTCTGTATGCAAATACCCCAAAGGGACATGTGAATGTTGTTTTCTCTTGATCTTCTGGTGCAACAGCTATTTGGTTATATCCTGAGTATCCATCCAAAAAGCAATAATAGGCTTGTCCTGCAAGCCTTTCCAAAATTTAGTCCATCAAGGGTAGAGAAAAATGGTCTTTCCTAGTTGCTATGTTTAGCTTCCTGTAGTTAATGCACATTCTCTATCCTGTGACTGTTTTTGTGGGGATTAATTCATTTTTGTCATTTTGTATGACAGTTACTCCTCCTTTCTTTGGAATAACCTGCACAGGACTAACCCAAAAACTATCAGAGATTGGATAAATTATACCAGCTTCTAGTAACTTAATTACCTCCCCTTTGACAACTTCCTTCATGGTTAGGTTCAAGCGTCTCTACGGCTGAGCAACTGGTTTAAATTCTTGTTCCATGTAGATATGGTGCATACAATAGGCTGGACTTATACCTTTCAAATCTTCTAGTTTTTAACCGATTGTTGTTGTGTTTTCCTTCAATACTTGAATCAATTGCTTTTCCTCGGATTCTGACAAGTGCCCATTAATAATAACAGGTTTTTGTCCTTCATCGTCAAGAAAAACATATTTCAAGTGTCAAGGCAAAACTTTTAGCTCCACTTTTGATGCTGTGACTTCTCTTGCTTTCTTTGGTAGCTCTTCATAATGATTTTCTTCCTGGGTGTCACACTTTTTATCTTCCAAGTCCTTAAAATCCATGTCAGCATCCTCCATCACCTTGCTATTTGGTTCAGCTTCTGCCATTAACTTCTTCAGTGAATCTTTGTTGAGCCATTCATTGGATTTTTCTTTGATAGCTATTTCTTCAATGTCAATTTTGAAGCACTCGTGCTTCTCTACTGGGTACTTCATTGCATCAAACACATTGAAGTTCACTTCCTCATCTTGCACTCTTACTTTGAGCTTCCCATCATCTGCATCGATAATTACCTTTGCTGTTTTCATGAAGGGCCTGCCCAAAATGAGAGGCACCTCTGTATCTTCTTCGATATCCATGATGATAAAATCTATAGGGAACACGAACTTGTCAACTCGTACCAGCACGTCCTCTGTTATGCCATATGGAAACTTCATAGATCGATCAGCGAGTTGGAGAGTCATTCGTGTTGGTTTCACCTCTAGATATCCGATTCTTTTTACCATTGAGAGAGGCATTTAGTTAATGCTAGCTCCTAAGTCTAAGAGTGCCTTTCCTACTGGTAAAGTACCAATAGTTACTGGAATTGTGAAACTCCCTGGGTCTTTTGTTTTCTAAGGCAATGCTTTTTGAATAATAGCACTGCATCCTGCTGCGAGCTCCACTGTCTCTTCAGAGAATCTTTTCTTCTTTGTTAATAGCTCTTTCATGAACTTTGCGTATGTTGGTATTTGCTCCATAGCTTCCATAAAAGGTATGTTTATCTGCAACCTTTTGAAAATGTCCATGAATCTTGCAAACTGCCTTTCCTTGTCTATCTTTGAAGGGTTCTTTGGATACGTTAAACTTTTCAGCTGTGGTGCTAGGTCGTCCACCTTTTTCTTTCCTTCTTTTATTTCTTTCTTTTTATTTTTTCAACTACATCCTCCTACATATGTACATCCTCATTTTTTTTATTTTTTTCTTTTGTAACTTCCTCCCTTGATTCTTTTTCATAATTTTTTTCTTCCACCTTTCACCTTTCTTCTCTTCTTGTCTAGTGACTTTTTTGCTTCTTATGGTGATTGCTTTGCATTGCTCCTTTGGGTTTGGGTGGGTATTAGCCCCAAATTGCGAATTATGATGTTCTGCAATTTGACGAGCCAATTGTCCCACTTGGGTCTCCAGATTTCTGATTGAGGCATCTGTATTTTTTTAGTTGGTTATAGAAACTTGCATGAACTTTTCTAGAGTGTCCTCTAGTTTGGATATTCTTTCTATCAAAGAAGAACCTTGTTGGTAAGGTTGTTGTCCGGTGGAAGTGCTTGCCTTCTGCTTCCATCCACCATTCTGATTACTTCTCCATCCCTGTGAAAAATTGTTAGAGTAAGCATTGTTATTGAAATTACCCTACTTACCTTGGTTATTCATGTAGAGTATGGATTGGTCAGATTGCTCTCATTGGCAATGTCCATTCTGATGTTCTCCTCCATAAAAATCACATTTCAATTGTAATTACTGATTGTTTATAGAGGTTTGCACTGCATGTAACTGTTGCGGGAGTTTTGCCATTTGTTGTGTTAAAGCTTCAATTTGTTGAGTCAAAATTTTATTTTAAGATAAAATGGCATCTGTTGTATTTAGTTCTAATACTCCCTTCTTTTGGACTTGCGTTCTATCATGCTGGGCTTGGTAATCTGTGGATGATAATGCTTCAATAATTCTTGTGGCTTGTTCTGCATCCACTGTCATCATGGTGCCTCCAGCTATTGTGTCCAATATTATTTTGGTATCAACTTTGAGTCCACTGTAGAAGATATTAAGTTGTGCAATATCTTCAAGTCCATGGTTTGGGCATTTTCTTAGGAGAGATTTGAAACGTTCTCATGCCTCACAAAAGGGTTCATCTTGGCTTTGTTTAAATGTTGTAATATCTGACTTGGCCTTGATGAATCTGGATGGAGGAAAGAATCTATGTAGGAATTTTTCTTCCATAGTGTCCTAACTATTCAAACTTTGATTTGGGTGTGACTGGAGCCATTCTTTAGCTTTACCTGCTAGAGAAAAGGAAATAGTCTTAAATATGCAGCTTCAATTATTTCCTGTTCAAAACCCATAGTTCCAACTAATTCATAGAATATGGCCAAGTGAGTATATCGATCTTCACTTTTCATTCCATGGAATTGGTGGGAACTAATTAAACTAAGAAAAGTAGGTTTCATTTCTATAGCCCTTATTGTGTTTGGAATAGTAATGCTTGAGTAATGTCTAGGTCCTTGTTGTAAAGTATAATCTCCCAGTGTTCTTCTTGGTGGATTTTGATTGTTGCTATTGACATCCGCCATTCTGTCAGAGGAAGTTTCTCCTGTGTGGAAGTTATACTTTTGCTTGGCTTTCTTGATTTTCTTGAGGAGCCTATCTATTTCTGGATCAAATGCAAGTTTTTCTTTTGGTCCCTGTCCTCTCAAGATCATAAATCAAGCACTCACTCTAGCAATGTTACCACAAAAAAAATGAAAAATGTAAACACATGAAATTTATTTATAGAGTCTTATCAATTCAATGCTAAAATATTCAAACTTAAATCACCTCCTCGGCTACGTCGCCAAAACTTGGTAAGATAATTTTTATAAATCATACAAAGAAATGAAGTGTTCAAGGAAAGAGAATCAAGTTTGTATAATATGAACTCAATGGAATGTTTGTGCCAAGTTTAAACACAGTAATTGTAGTATAGTATAGATGTCGTTCCACTAAAGAGGTGTTGGTTTGAAGATCTTAGTTCTTGAATTGATTTTGACAAAAGATTTGTTTTGATTTTGTAGTGCAAAAGATTGAATACAAGATAAACAGCAAGTGTTGAATGAAAATAATGACAGTAAAGTGTTTGGGTAAAAATCAGATTTGGAAAGCTGGGATTGCTTTCATCTCATCTCACCTTCCATAAGCTGAATAAATTGCATGTATGTAATTTGAAATGATAATTTCTACGTCACAATCAAAGTCATTTGTATCGATCCCTCAAGTACAACATTCATAAGAATGATTTCAAACCGCTGATTCCTCAGTCACTTTGAAATCATTCCAGCATTAGCGATCGATTGTTTTGACGTTCATTGCGTTAGATGCCATCCCTGGTTAGCTACTCACAACGAGTATTTTATTTAGATCTGCTTCCAAAAGTTACTTCCCAGTATACTTAAAAAAACTTAAAATAAGAAAATAGTGATCAAGTACCTTCAGGCATTAATGGCAGAATGAAATACAGAAAGTATCAAATCTCATTAACATACATAAAAACTTATAACAGCATTACTTCAGGTTTGAATTGATTACAACCAATCCCAATAAAGGAAAATTAGTTACTCGTGCACTGTATTTTCACTTAAGAAAATTTGGAAATAAATACAAAATGAATGGTGGGATGTAGGAGATGTGTTTGATGATATGAAGGAGATGCCTTTCAATGATCTTTTCTGCTAGATTTATAGTGATTATGCTTTAGCTTCCTTTGCCCACTTGCATAATGCCCATGAAGGAATATTCAAAGACATGCAGAAACACTTCAAGGTGGTTGAGTTGGCATCGCACCATTGGTCAATATTAAATTACAAACTCCATACTGCACGAGTCACGCTTGAGCTTAATGGTCATGCTCAAGCGTGAGGAACCCGATGCCTTCTTGTAGTTCCTGTGTTACCTACGCTTGGTCACGCCCAGAGTCATGCTCAAGCGTATAGTGTCCAAGCTCAAGCATGAGGAGAAAGTTTGATGCTGCCTTGTCACACTCAGTCACGCTCAAGTGAGGCTTCCTCTTCTTGGCTTTCACGCTCAAGCGCCCCCTTCTCATGCTTAGGTGTGGAAGGGTTCTGATGTTTATTTTGTCATTGTGTCCCTCGCCCAAGCGTCCCTTTCTTCACGCTTAAGCGTGAAGAGACCTAATGCTTATTTCTTCATGCTGTGGATTCTTGTGACTAGGACTTATCGTTGCTCAACTTGGCCCCCTTGAATTCCTGTAACTTGTTAAAGATTTTGAGGCAATTTTTCTTAGGAGTTTGAAGAGTTCGCCTTTTTACAAAGAATTTTTCATAGGAGTTTTCATGCTCAATTACGTACAAATTCAATTGAATTTTTATCAAAATGGGTTAAATTGAAGCATGAAATTAATACTCAATGAACACTTATCAGAGGCAAAAGATTCCTTCATTTCATACTTCCACAAGGGTACAATGCTACAGTAAAGGCTTGATTACAATACATGAGAACATATTAGCCGTTCCTGGCTTGGGCAATCATGGGCCTCATTTTACAAATTCTCTCCCTACAATAACTCAAGAAAGTTGAAATTTCTTTCAGAGTAGTGAGAGGGTTGGCCATCTCCTCAACTTGTTTCAGCAAGGACGGGAGATCTTCTAGAGCTCCATTTGCCAAGTGTGCCAGATTAGCAAAGTGACCCATCCACGAGCGAATAGTTTCATCTTGTTGAGTCAACTCAGCCTCCAAGAGGTGTATGGCCTCTTAACAGTCTTTCTCTATACTCATGCCGTGTTGTCGTTCACCATTTATTTCCTGTTCACAAGCTCGCACCACCTTGTTAAGTTGTTGCTCTAACCTGTCCTTTTGCGCCAAAGCATCCCATTCATTTTCTTTAGATTGTGTTAGCATATCCTTTAGAAAATGTTTCTCAGCCAAGATGGTATCACTTTGTTTTCTTTTCATCTTTAGCTGAAAGTTGGCTGCCAGAGACATTGCTCTTATTTTATCCTGTAGTCTTCTTTAAGCATCCGTTTCTTCCCAATCTCTTCCATGGCTTGCTTATTCTCTAAATTTTCCCTTTTTTGAAGGGTGCATTCTTGTTGATATCTCAACAAGTCTTCCTCTAGCTTCTTATTCTTAGCAGTTAACTCCTCTATCTTGGCCTTCAACACCTTGGTTGCTTTATCTCCTATGATAAGTGGTGGAGCAGGAGTGCTTGTCGGTAGATAAGAGGGATTCCTGAAAGGCAGTTTAACAATAAAAACCCTATTCAGGACCTATTCATGATACTCCTCTCCCACAGCATGGCTTCGTTCCCCTAACACTTTTCCCATCTTTTGGACCTTTCTCCACGCATTCGCTATATCCCGAATGACAGACATATAGCTTTCCTTCACATAATACAAAATGAAAAGAGTAAGCAACTCTTCATTCGGTGGTCCAACCAAAGAATAAGCCAACTGATGCTTAGCTATAACAGGATTATAGTTGATACATCCTGGCGTGCCAATAAGAGGAACATTTGGATAATTCCCACAGTGATGGATGATTGATTTGACTTCCAACCATTGGGGATACCACCTGACTTTCTCAGTTGTGAGCCCTATAAGATGGTTTGCCCATTCACGCCCATTCTTTACTGCCAGTTGGCATAGTTTCGGATCGGAGATAGGACATTCAGCCTTGAAAATCTAATGGAAAGCATGAGACGTGAGCCATACATATAGAACAGGTAGACAACGAATGATCCTCCTTCCACCTTACGTATGACAAAAATCCATGGTGTAATACAAATTGGCCAGCACTGCTGTGACAGGATTCTCAAGCCTGTGCTTGCGAGCTATGAAGATAGCAATAACATCATAATCCATGTAGTTATCAAGATTAGGGAACAAGATAACTCCATAGATAGTAAGAGCTAAAGTATACATAAAAGTTTCCCAATCTTCCTTATCTGCCAGGATCTGCGTGTGTTTCTCAAGAAACTCTTGAGTGAATCTAGGAATTTGATTTCTATTCATTTGCACACTCTTCAATGTCTCGTGATGGATTTTCAAAATATGGGCGACAAAAGTGATAGTTGCATGATGGTCAAGATAACGGTAGGGAATTTATCCTTCCAAAGGCATCCCTAAGATTTGTTCAAACTCTTCTATAGATGGGGCCAGCTGAAAGTCCCTAAATGTGAAGCATCTGAGAGGCGGGTCATAGAATTGTGTTAAGGTTGTGATCGCCTCACACTTCCACTTTTAAGAGCTTTACAATCCTCCCATACTTTCTAGTAAAGGCCATTTTCTATGTCAAGTTCAATTTTTTTCCCATCGTTTATAGACTACCAGTGCCAATTTTCTTGGCTTTAACATGCAGTATTCTTCTTGATTCAGTCACATCTGTACCACAACTATTATGTCTTATGTTAATTTCCATATTTGCTCAGAGGTACTTGCTAAGTCCCGAATGGCTTCCTGCAAGAACAAAGATAAGGAAGAAAAATTAGTTACTGCCATGTTTTGGAAACCATTACTTCCTTACTAATTTATTGAAAAACATTTTCACTTTGGGAAGTAGCAGTCGTCAAAACTCATGCCAAACTAAAGTCATGTGGGTCATAGATTTTCCAATCGTCGTTAATGCCTTACTTGAAGAGAAACAAAATTATATTTCACTTTTCATTTTTGTTTCAATGATTGGGAAGATCTATGACCCAGGACTTAGAGGTACACGACGAAGAGGGAGCTGCCTATCCGTTCAAAGATTACTAGCCTTTTTAGAAAATTGAGTTAATTTTGGAATAAAGTAATCCTTTGACGGGTAAACAGCTGACCAATTTGGATTCAAAAGGGAAAGCGAGAATGATGCAAGGTAAAGTAATGTCTGCCCTTTTTGGCCTAAGTCAGGTTTCTCTGGAAGTCTTTTTCAGGCCCTATGGCTTGTCTAAGAGTGACTCCTCACATTGGATGGCTTGCACTAGACTCCTAAAAGGTTACTAGAGCCAAGATCCTACTCATGATGTGACCATGACAGTAGGGAATCTACTAGGTGCGTACATCATGAAAGGCCAAACTCTAGTTAAGGTTCTTACAATCGCCAGATGGTAAGTACATCCCAAACGACATCGCTACCAACCTCCCCTAACTTAAGTTTTATTTGGGGCCCGGGTATAGGGCGTCACTCATAAGTGTGTGCAAAAATATGAGTGTAGTGTGTGAAAGGGCATTCAATACCTGTACCTTACCCCATCCTGCACAGAGAACAAACACACAACAATAACATAAAGTCATCTGCCCTAGGGTTTAATAATTACACAGAAAAATAACATAGAGTCATCTACCCTAGGGTTCAATAATCATGTAAATATTAATAGTGTATAAATGACAAAATACGATTGAAATTAAAAACAAACACCTACAGCGTTAACAAAAAATAAAATAAGGGAAGAAATAAAAACAAACAAAAAGCTATATAAAAACATGCGCTTTCACTCTAATTGGCCTGACTCACTTAAGTATCCCCAGTGGAGTCGCCATCTGTCGTGACCGGGATCACGGCGGTGCATGGTGTGAAAATCTTAAGCCATTAGCTTGATGCATATTTCTTGGAGGATTTATCTTTTGGCAAGTGCATCAATTATTAAATTTGTAATATGAACTGTTCTTTACAGGGGGTGTAAAAGTATGGTTGATGAACAATTCAAAATGTACATGTAATGTCAATCTGGTACAAGGAGATATTTATAAATGTGCAAGTACGGAGTATCCTTGTATACTGGGGCGGAATACAACGCACTCTCGGCGGTGTGACAGTCCACCTGAAGTAACCTTCTTTGCCTTCACACAATTGGTGGTGGTACCTGCAATTATTCTCCGACGCTCAAGTCAGTATTCTGAAATACTGTAAGACTTAGAAAGCAAATCTGAGAGAATTATGCAAGTAAAAGTGTAAGGTTCAGAATTGAGGGGGAATCCCTCTATACCTTTTTGCTGAGGTTTATATACCTGTTACTGGTGCTCCATTATTGGTAGGACCCGTTCCTTGTTTTCTGGCATAATGCAAGAAAGGTAGTGGGTCCTTGTATCGTTCACGAGCACCATCGCTGTAGTGGGTATTTCCACTTACTTGGAAAGCGTTAATGCCTTATTATTTTATTCATTGTTCCCTTTTATGCGTGACAGCGTGATTCCCATTTTCAACCTCTCAAGATAGAGTCAATCTCGTGCCGGGGTTATAAGTATGGGCTCGCTACGCAATATAGGAAATTCAATATTCCGCCTATGGCTTGGTGGAGTAGTATGCATTGGTGGAGTAACGTGCTTTGGCGGAGTTACGTGCCCTGGCGGAGTTATATGCCATGGCGGAGTTGCATGCCTTGGCGAAGTAATGTGCCTTGGCGGTATGTACTCCGTATAAAAGTAATTATAAGGTATTTGAGACGTACTTCTCCTGTTCAAAATACTGATCTGGCTAAGCATTAAAACCATGCTCTTGGGGACCGGTGTTGGGACCGGATCATAATATATTTGATCGTTCCCATAGGGATTGTGGTAATTACCTCAATCTTGGACTAGCATAAGCTGAACCAACATAATGCAGTGTAATATTTATTTTGTTTTTGTTGTTTTATACTTTCTATGCTTTTGTATTTTCAGAAACAATAGAAGAGATGAAATGTATTAAATGGAAGATAGGTTAGGATTACTTCAGATTACAACTTCATCAAGAAACATGCAATTGAGGTTCAATTAAGCTCTAGATGCAAGAGGACAATTGACAGATGGCTAATCCCTAATCCCTTAGTGACTAACACTAATTCCTAAGCATTAAACCCTAATCCCTTAGGTGTTCAGTGATAGAGAAATCTAATGCAAAATTGGAGGTTGAACCCTAACTATTCACCTAATTACTAGGCCTGAATTAGTTAAGAAGCTAGAAGTTACCTAAGCCTCAACCATGATTCCTCACTGGTGAGATTCTTCATTTGGATCTGAATTTGTCAATTCAGCAGAGTAGATCCACTTCTTAGCTTGTTCTCCTCTTATTTCAGAAGATAATTTCCTCAATATAGCTTCAAGCTTCCATCGAAAACTTCAGCAATCCCAACCCTAGGGGTTTAGAAACCCATGGAAATGGATTCGGACGAGGGAGGGAATGTGGAAAGACATGGACGAGAGAATTTAGAGAGAGATTAGAGAGATTAGAAATGAGAAAATGAATCATGCTATTGCTTCTGTGTGTTCTCTCCCCTTTTCTTACAAAGTATGTACAAGTATATATAGACATATAACTAACTAACTAACTTAATTAATTACAAAGGAGTACTTAATTAATAATTAACTAACTAAACTAAATACATAATTACAGGGAAATAATTAATTACAAAACATTACTTAAGTTACTAAGGTACAGCAGAAAATAGCAACGGTGCAACACTTCACTTGCAGGGAAAAACAGCAAATTAAATAACCACCTTCACGCTTGAGCATGAAGGACTCGTGCTTAAGCGCGAGCTTTATTTCATGCATTCTGTTGAATATTCGCTTGAGCGTGATTGCATTTGGTCTTCACGCTTGAGCGTGAATGATCACGCTTGAGCGTGGTCGTGTTTTCCTTTCTTTCCTTTTACGTGAATTGCATGGATCTCATGCTTGAGCGTGAAGTTTTCAAGCTTGAGCGTGAAGAGTATTTTACTGCACCTGCACATGCAAACAAATAAATGCCTAGCGTATGTACGCTAGCTGTCCAGCGTATGTACGCTGGGTTAATGAATTTACAAATAAACAAATTTCCTTAACTACTTTCTCTTTTTAATCATTTTCTTGCATAATTTAAACATTTTTGAAATAAATAAATAAAGCCAAAATTATTGACAATTTATTAAATAATAATGCCAAACTAAACAAAATTAAATGGATTAAGTTAAATTAAAGATGAAATAATTAAGTCTTTTCAAGACTTATCAGTGCGGCCGACCTTTCCAAAACGAACAGAGATGAAAAACAGAACGGAACAAGAAGTCGCCACCAACATTTTTATCCATAGGAAAAAACATTGGGAAAAAAAACTTTATCAAGGCACTGGTTAAAAATAAGATTCAAGTTCGGGAGTCAGTTAGGAGTGGGGAAGGTATTAGCACCCCAGTACGCCTATTAAAAATAGTACCAAAACTGAAACACGCATTGTAAATAGCCTTAAAATATCTTTTATCTCTTCTTTTTTTTTAAAAAATGAAAGAAACAAATGAAATAATTAAAAGAGTTTCAAACAAAGTTAGCAGGACGTCTCGTCCAAATTAACCATTGCTATTTTGTGGGAAAATATGTGGAAAAGGAAAGAATACTAACAAGACGTCTCGTCTAAATTAGTCATTCTCGTCAAAAGGCAGGCTCGAAAAATAGAAAAGGTTAACAGGACGTCTCGTCCAAATTAACCTCATCTCGAGGAAAATGATAACGACCAGAACGAGATGGAGAAAATCAACAAGACGTCACGTCTAAATTGACTTTCATGAAAATAATAAGAATGAGATCAATTTTGAAAGAGGAATGAGAAAGGAAAAGAAATAGGCCTGACAGGAATTAATTCTCGGTCCTATGTATTCTTGAGCTTTCGAGAAATCAGGGTTATGTAGTTCTTTAGAGGGATATTCTCAAAATAATGTCATAAGATTCGATAATAGATCGGGTCTAAAAGGAAAAAGGAATACAAGGCGAAGTTCTCCGCATGTGTATAGGACCTAGAAATAGTGTAGGCAAAAGTACTTCTGCACGACACTAACTTAAGATTACCATTGTAATAAGAAATAACAAAAATGCATGTTTTGTTGTTTTGCACTATGGAACAGAACAAAAAGAAATTTCGACAGAAACAGAATAAACAAAAACAATAAAGAGATGATGGAATTGTAACCGGTATGGGAGTGCGCACTGGGAAGGCCGGGATCGAGACTCAAGGCCGGTGTGGACTAGGAAGGCGATGACCGGAGTGGGGCAGTGAGAATGGATTAGGTAGTTGCCAAATCTGGTGTGGGAACTCAGTAAGATCCGGTATATTAGGTCGGAGAAAATCTTAGGGACTTTGGATATGGATCCGGTATGAGCAGGAGTAAACTTAGGACAGGACCAGTAGTCAATCTGAAGTGGATCCGATATGGAAATGGGATTTGGTCGATGTTTAATTAGCTGGAAAAGGAGAGATGGTACTCTTTTTTAACACTCAAAATGCAAAGGGAATTCGAAAGGAAATTTAAGCAGAGTTTTGGTAATGAGAGAAAAGTCTTCTCAGGGGGGGAGGGGGTAAGGGATCAGAACTTCGGACCCTTGGACCTCTTCAAGTGAGGCATTTATAGAGGTTTTTCAACCTCCACCCATGCTGCTGAGTGCTTTAACAACTCATGTTTCCATCAACCCAGGCTCGTAATGGCGATATAGGCTGGCCACTAAACAGTTGTGGGGAACAAAAACGAGTGGGGAGTTTTTTATTATTTTATACTTTATCCTATCTGCCATTCTCCGGATTTCATGGATCGAATCTGGTAGTGCTTTTCCACATCATAGGACGAGGTCCAAGACGATGTAGGAGAGCTTTGAATTCTTTACATCAGGGTGAGACTGAATGATACCGGTTAAACTGGTCCCCTTAGGACCGGTATAGGCAACGATAATGTAACAATCACACTGGTATAGGCACAAGACAGGCTGGCGTTGGTCCATTAATCATGCACTACACGGGCTGAGACGCCCCGAATGATACGGGGGAATTTTTCATGATTTTAAAATCATTATTCAATGAAAAGAAGAATAAGTGGTGAAGCTTTCTAGTTCAACAGCTGGATCATAAAAGCCACTCCCATATATGAAGATATGAGAGGGTAAGTTAAAAGATGATTTCATAATAAACTTCTAATTAGAAACAACAGAAGAATTAATTATTTCGATTGTTGTATGATTGAATTTAAAGGAAGAAGATTTCATATGACTCAGAGATCCATAATATGCCCAAACTGATTTTAAGATGATACAATAAGAGGTTTAATGCAAAGGGAAATGCAATCATTTAAAACAGAACAATTATGAACATCAGGATGCTACTCGCTCAAGCGAGTATCACATTCGCTTGAGCGAGCTTGCGTAGGTACGCTTGAGCAAAAACAAGAAGGGCTGAGCGAACGAGTGTTTTGAGCATCAGGGGGTCCCTTCGCTTGAGCGAACCCCGTCTCGCTTGAGCGAGATCCGAAGGCCACACTTGGGCGAGCCAGCGAGACGCTTGAATGAAGGAGGAGAATTGCCTCAGGGGCCAATCTCGCTTGAGCGAGTTCCATCTCGCTTGAGCGAGATTGCTCCAGTGACATTAGAAACTCTTTGCCCGATTTTCGCTAGGGCGAGGCAAGACTCGCCTGAGCGAAAATTGTCTAGTAACCATTTCCCCTCTCCTCGCTTGAGCGAGTCTCAAACCAAGGCCACTTCGCCTGAGCGAAAATGGTCCAGTGACCAACCACTGATTCCAACCAAGTCTCGCTTGGGTGAGTAGGCCATTCGCTTGAACGAATTTCGACCAGTGGCCACACCCCTGTTTCACAAGGGTCTCGCTCGAGCGAGACAACCACTCTCTTGAGCGAGTTCTACAAAACTTGTGCAGAAATAGGAAATTTACACAACTTGGCATATCAAACTTCAATTCATGCTATTTTAGCCTATTTTAATGCATTATATCCCTCAACCATGCAAGCATAATCTCATCCAATTATCCATACATTTCAAATTCAATTATCGTTCATTTAATGCATATCATTTGAGATCATCTACTCATAAATTCCAAAAAGTACTTACGAGACACCATACTCATCATTCATTCATAAGAATTAACATCATCCAACATCATAATTCATCATCTTACATCATTTGGGTCATAAATGAAAATTGGCCATGCACACCAAGGTCCAATATTCCAACATGACCCTCAAAATCATCATCTCTAATCTAGATAACAAAATAAGCATCCATATACATCACATGCTATACAAAAATCTAGATTTCACCGGCCAAGGCACTTCCTATACTCCTATTTACCTCCTCAACCAAAATGTACTTCAAAACATCCACTCCTCCCATAAATGCCCTGCGTCACAAGTCTAAAAATGGACAACATGGGAGAGTGAGTCATACATTCCAAAGGGATGAATATGAATACCATGTGATTATGTACATATGCATCAAACATGTATACTTGCATATACACAACACCTCATTTCTCATTATATCTTTATCATACACATAACTCAACATCATTTTAAGTTAAGCAAGGTATACTAGCATATACATAATCAAGTCCTGCAACATTGGACTATTACACAAGGCATCATTTTACTCAAATTATTATTTGGTATTCATATCTTCATGTTGTCTTAACGTATTATATCATCTCCATTACATCCATCATCGAAACTTATCTTCTTTGGCATACCTCCATACTATATGCAAATACTCTTAAGCTAATGCATATGCACAATGGAACTTTTCAACAATTGCAGATCTGACTGTGGGAATATAAACATCAATTGTGGGTTTCAAGTATGACCATCTAACCATACCCCTACTGTAGTAGTAAAATGTGTACACTTATTCTTAAAATTTGCATGCATTCACCAATTGTTTTACTGGAACCAAATCGCATCGCCCATCTTGCAACACCTGGTCGTTTTTACCATGACAGCAGTATACAACACATTCAACATATGGTGTTACGGGCCAACCATGAGTTATATCATGGCAGTTGTGATCCCAAGGACCACCGGGACACCTTCTCATCAAGAGCCACCCCCACAAGGGTTAAACACATGCGGCTCCCCATAGCACAACATGGGCAGCTTCGAGACTTACACACCGAGTCACAGGGAAAATATAAAATTGCTCGTGCACAGAGCCGCCCTCCTACTGGGCCAACCGGGGGAATCCCTTAAAATTCAAACACCGGTAGCTATGCAGTATGCCATGGATCCAGAAGCCAATCATATTCATTTCTCACTCTATGCATCCTATATATGCTACTCATCAACCTCATCATCAACACCATTACCAACATCACCATAAAACTTTTAGTGAATTCATTATTGTTGGTTATTCTTATTAGTCTAAATCTTTATGTGGCATTCTCAATAATTCTCATTCATATCATTCAATTTCATCAGTTATACAAGGCTTCAATCATTCACTATCAAACATCATCAATATTCATTATACATTTATGGTGGACATGTGTATCACCACATAATAATCAACAATTTACGCCACCATAAAACAAACCAAAATCATTCTAAATGCATCAAGCATGTTGCCAAAACATATCATCAACATCACACATAACATTTTGTAGCACTCCAAGTAAGGCAAACATGTATATCAGTACATATGGCAACCATATACCATTCAAATTCATGCATTTAGAACATAAGACTCCTCTCCTACCTCAAGAGAAGAATTCTGATTGATAAGACGCACCCGCCTCGTCGTTCGGAATGGGTCCTACATTAATATACATGTAAAACCTTAATCAATCAACTATTTAAGACATCATTTCAATTCTATTTAATCATAATCATATCTACGATTTCTTATCATGTACTAGACATGTTATAGACATCATTTTTATTATTTATTAGGCTTCGGGAATTCCTTCCCATTAAGCCACATCCATTAAATTCAAAGGCTATCAACAATAATAACCCAACCTTCATGCCACTCCATTTATCTACATTCATATTCATCATTGTCATGCATTCCTTCTCAAGTATATTATTTAACCAATCATTCTCTACTTTCCCCAATTCTTAAAAGCTAGGGTTTCTCTAAAACCCAACAACTCTCATTAATGGCTCATCATTCTTCATCTCCTACCAACATAAATACATCTACTACACTTATCCCTCATTAAAACCTCACATTTATGGCCACCCACCTTAGGGCTCAAGTTTTAAATGCTTCTAATAAATACCCATTCACATTTATGACTCCCCAAACCTTAAAAACTCATAACCACATCATTATCTCATCCAAAAATTGGTAAAAGAGGCTTACCTCACCCAAAAACGAAATAGGTTTTCAAGGGAGAGGGAGGCCACACAAAAATAAGTAGAAGAAGAGAGGAAGAACTTCAAGTTTCCAAGTCCTCTTCAAACGAAAATGGAGGGGATAGAGATGACACCACTTTAGCTAGGGTTTGGAAGAAGAAGAGAAGGGAAAATGGAGAAAGAAATAAGAGGAGAAGAAGGAGAATGTGTTTTTTCCCAAAGTTCTCAGCAAACAAACATGAAAAGGAAGGGAAAAATATAAGTTTTGGCTTTAATTTTAACCCTTCATTAAAAGGTTCATCATTTTATGGAAAACAAGATCTTTATTCGGGCTCAATACCTTATCTAAAAATTATTTCGAATATATTTTCAGACTCCCAATATTATTCTCAATAGCCCTGACCAATATCATCCCAATCAAAGATACTTGGTCCGACACCCACATCTCAACTGGGCTTATTTTCGGCTTATCCGGTCTTAATAAATCACCAACAGTCCCCAAAATCTTAATTTAATTATTTCCAATGTTTTGGGACATTAAATAATTCACATTCAATTATTCAATATTTATTTCCTTAATTAATCCTCTATTTTAAAATTTGGGATGTTACAATCCACCCTACCAAAAAGAAAATTTCATCCTTGAAATTTAACATACCGGATTCGAATACGTCGGGGTATCGTTCTCTGATGTCGTCCTCACATTCCCATGTGAACGTCTCCACATTTCCATGTTTCCAAGCGACCTTAACCAAAGGTACCAACTTGTTCTGTAGTTTCTTCACAGAATACTCGACAACACGAATAGAAACGGGAGGGATAGATAAATCATCACGTACATCGATATCACCCATAGGAATCACATGTAGAGGATCATGAACATATTTTCTCAATTGCGACACGTAGAACACATTATGTAGATTAGCGAGATACGGAGGGAGTGTAATCCTATAAGCAATGTCGGCAATCCACTCAAAAACTTTATAAGGTCCAATAAATCTAGGGCTCAACTTTCCACTTTTCAACGCCCTTCCAATCCTTTTATCACGCGAAACCTTCAAAAACACATGATCACCCACTTGGAACTCAAGTGGTTTATGCCTCTTGTCATAGTAACTCTTCTATCGATCCTGAGCAATCTTCATATTCTCCTGTATCTTTTTAATCTGCTCAGTGGTCTCATGAACAATTTCCGGCCCTAAGGACAAGTTCTCACCAACCTCAAGCCAACACAAAGGGGTTCTACACTTCTTTCCATACAACGCCTCATATGGTGCCATACCAATAGAGCTATGGTAGCTATTGTTTTATGTGAATTCAATCAATGGCAAGAATCTCTCCTAGCATCCACCGTGTTCAAGAACACAAGCCCTCAATAAATCTTCAAGGATTTGTATCGTCCTTTCGGATTGTCTGTCGGTCTGAGGATGATATGCGGAACTAAGTTTCAACTTAGAACCCAACTCATTATGCAAACTTCCCCAAAATCGAGAAGTGAATCAAGGATCACGGTCAGATATGATACTAGACGGCACACCATGCAGCCTAACAATCTCTTTTACATATAATTGTGCTAATTTCTCCAAGGAATTCTTCATATTCATGGGCAAGAAGTGAGCACACTTCGTCAATCGATCCATAATTACCCATATGGCATCGTTTCCAGCACGAGTTCTGGGTAGTCCAGAAACAAAATCCATACCTATACTATCCCACTTCCAAACAGGGATCTCCAAAGGCCTCAAATAACCAGATGATCTTTAATGCTCAACCTTAGCCTTCTGACAAATAAGGCAAGATGCTACAAAGTTTGCCACATCACGCTTCATACCGGGACACCAAAATTTCTTCTTCAAGTCTTGATATATCTTGGTAGAACCAGGATGAATGCTCAATACGCTTTTGTGAGCTTCCTCAAGTACACATTTCCTCACATCACCATGTGAGGGAACATAAATTCAGCCTTTCACACGCTAAATGCCATCTTGGCCTTCCACTAGGAACAAATTCTTCTCTTTCTCTTGGTTTTCTTCATTTCAATCAAATACTCGTCATCGGGTTATTGTACTTTCACATATTCAAGAAAGTGATTTGTGACTTTCAACATCTCGAGCGACATTTTCTTGGAAGTATATGTCTCCACGCCCACATTCAAATCTCTAAATTGTTCAATCTGTAACACCCTAATTAATTGCAACAAAAAAAAGTTCCAAACAAAATATCAGAAAGTTTTTCACGAAACAGTCCCGTATTATTCGATATATGAGGGAGCAGGCAAGGGAAGAACGAAACGCCTTCACACGCACATAGCGACCTACAGGGAAAACTAAAACTGGGGCCGGCTCGATGGGTTTATCGTAACGCACCAATACTAGGGCGGATTGCACGATACCGTTTATTCGCTCAGACGGGGTCTTACACCGTCCAGGCGGAGTATGGTAATACAGCAGCGGATAGAGGAGATTTCGCACTGAGGCTTCCCTTCGAGAATTACTGGTCGCTCAACAGGAGGAATAGATAAGGGAAATATGTTAATACATTCACACGCATAGCGTTTGGTGGAAAGGCGAAGTTAGAATCATCCTACTTGGCTAGGCGGGGTATATTTATCTTGGGCGGGCTGTCCTAGTTACTTGGGCGAGGTATGACGCCGCCTAAATGAAATCTACATAACGCCTCTTTTAACACAACTACAAGGTAATTTCCTCCATCGGGTATGGACAAGGGTTCACTAAGTAAATCCTCACACTCGCCTTTCACTCAGAAAAATGAGAAGTTACAGGGTACACATACGTTAGTAGGTTGTGGAGAAAGGAGGGATCTGAACCTATTCTGCCCAACTCAACTAATTATGACAACGCCTGGGCGGACTTAGCCATAACGCCCAAATCTGGGGTTCAACACCGGGGTCCGGATTGCGTTAGTATCACAACGGATAGGAAGGATAATTGGACGGTGTCCCACTCTAACAACTACATCGCTCCAACACGAGTCCTCTCACTTGGGCGGATTGCTCCCATACTCCAAGCGGGGTACGGCTCCGCCCAACGTATCCGACATAAGTTTTCCTAAGACAATTCTCAATTTACTCTGACTTGGCTATAGCCTGCTCAATCAGACTGTCCCTGCGTATCTATTAAGGCATAATTAGAAAACAAGGCAGCACATAGCATCACGCACACCAAAACCATACATCCATATATATATACATAAAAGTGTATATTAATATTTACAATGCTAAATCAGACTTCTTCTTGTTCATAAAGTTCTATTCATCACAAAACATTAACATCCGGTATGAGCCCGTCCGGGCTTCATCTAACCACGCCTTAATTAAACCTTAGAAATGCATCAGCACTCCGCCCAGCATTCCAGCTCTGCTTTCGATCCTCCTCACGAGAGACATTCACTGAAAATGGCCACTGCAGGGGTGAGCTTTTACATGTAAAATGATACTCACAGACTCGGTATCAGCGTCAGTACACGCTCCTGCTATCACTCAACCTTTCTCAAGTAACCAAATTCATACAATTCAAACAACATTCATGACACACATAATTCACAGAGTTTATCCCACATCCAAATATATATATTCATGCATTCAAAATTATACACATGCACAGATATAGAATTATACATCACCACAATTAGCCTTATTACTATATGCATGCCTGCGGATCCGACTCGGGTAAAGACTCTCAGTTACGGCCCCCTTTTTCTTTTGGCCCCTCGTCCCTCAGCTCTTACCAGGTGGCACCGGCCTCCCCACGGCGTCTCGAGACTCACTTCTCTAGCTCCAACGGCTACCACGAGCTCTATTGGGATCTAGCCAGGGTTGGTAACTGGAAGTCGTTTCCCTTGGGGTTCTTGACCTTCCATGGGTCACCCCACTCTTGCTCATGCAACTAACACATTCATTATTACACATCATCGCGCCATGAACACCTTACCATAGTCGTTAAGTAAGAACGAATATCCTCCACTACTCGTCATCATTCAGTCAGTCACACCAGCGCATGTTACAATCGGTCATCAGACTAACAACATTGAGCAATCCAAATAAGAACATGCACATACATACTTTTCATAGTGACAACAAAATAGATCCATCATTATCATCCACGAGCAGACTACGCCATCGCCACGAAGATCACTATCAGAATCTCAAATCATGCATCAGTTTTAGTAATTGTGAATACATGCACACATGCACAGCATCAGTTCTAATAATTATAAAGACATGCACACACACACACGCACTCAGCAATACATTCATCCGGTACCGTTCTTAGACCATGCATTCGACATGCAAGCGCCCCCTACCTTTAGAAGAATCCTCAGAAACCTTTTTCGTTCTTGTTGTTGGGTCCGATGTCCTTCTCCTGGTTCGTCCGGTCTTCCTTGGCTTTGTCGTATTCTGCGCCTGATTCTGGGATGAAGCGTGGTTCGTTCTTCAGTACTGGAATCAAGATCTCCAGGAGCGAAGAGTAAGATAGAAGAAGGAGAAGAATGAAGACGAAGGGAGGAAGTAGAGGATGAAGTGACGGAGAAGGGAGTCTGAAGAAATAGCAAGTGCGTTTCTCTCTGCCAAGGGCTCACGCTTACATATATATATATATGTGCGTACATGCGCATAAATAAGAGAAGAGTGGGATGGGAGAGTGTGTGCTGCAGCAGCCACGTGCACTCCACCCCATCCCTGACCATCACCATTTTTTTTATACTTTAATGGCTTAATCCTACTTAGTTAAATGCAATTAACAGTTATTTCTAGTTGAAATCAAGTCTTAATGGTTTATTCTTCATTCAACATTTAATTTCAAAACTGGGATGTTACAGTTCTCCCCCACTGAAAAAGAATTTCGTCCCCGAAATTCAGTCGGTACTTACGTAGGTAAACAATTCGGGGTACTGCTGTCGCATGGCGTCTTCACGTTCCCACGTGTAGGAGGTGATCTTGCCTTGTTGCCACTCCACCTTAACCAGCCTTACGTTCTTGTTTCTTAAGCGTTTTACCGATTGATCCACGATTCCAACCGGTGTAGTCACATTGGTTAGGTCTTCCTTGATCTCTACCTCGTCGTCAGGCATCGTGTGGCTGGGGTCATGCAAATATTTCCTTAGCTGAGACACATGAAAAACGTTGTGTAATCGGGACAAGTGAGTTGGTAACGCGAGGCGGTATGCCACGGAGCCAATCCGTTCTACTACCTCATAAGGTCCGATGTAGCGAGGGCTTAACTTCCCACTTTTTAAGGCTCGTCCAACTCCTTTACTCGGAGAGGTTCTCAGAAACACTCGATCTCCGACTGAAAATTCCAATGGCTTGATGCGCTTGTCATGGTAGCTCTTCTGCCTGTGTTGTGATGCTTTCATCTTCTCCCTTATCACTCGGATCTGTTCTGTGGTTTGCTTCACGATGTCTGGTCCCAGTAATAGACTTTCACCCGTTTCCGACCAACAGAGCGGGGTTCGGCATCTACGCCCATATAATGCCTCGTAAGGTGCCATGCCAATGCTGTGATGATGGCTGTTGTTGTACGTAAACTCGATCAAGGGAAGGTACTGCTCCCAGTCTCCACCGTACTCTAACACACACGCTCTCAATAAGTCTTCTAGACTCTGAATCGTTCGCTCGGATTGTCCATCCGATTGGGGGTGGTAGGCAGAACTAAGCCAAAGCTTCGTCCCCAGTTCTTGATGCATGCTGGTCCAAAACCTGGACGTAAATCTAGGGTCCCTATCTGAGACGATGGAAGTAGGTATGCCATGTAGTCGAATAACTTCTTGAATGTAGATTCGAGCCAATTTATGCAATGGGTACTTCATATTTACAGGTAAGAAGTGTGCACTCTTCGTCAATCTGTCAACAATGACCCAAATGGCATCATGGCCCGCTCGGTTTTTGGGTAATCCCATGATAAAATCCATCGCAATTGAGTCCCATTTCCACACGGGGATTTCTAGAGGCTGCATTGCACCGTACGGTTTTTGGTGCTCTACCTTCGATTTCTGACAAGTGATACACCGGGCCACGTACTCCGCCACATCCTTCTTTAGTCCGGGCCACCAAAACTGTCTCCTCAAGTCGTGGTACATCTTCGTGGTTCCTGGGTGAATGCTGAGTAGGCTTTTGTGGGCTTCATCAAGCACCATTCTTCTCAATCTTCCTTCACTCGGTATGTATATTCTGTTCCTCACCCGGAAGATCCCATCTGACCCTTCTGCGAAGGATAAATCCTTTCATTTAGCCTGAGTTTCCATCATTTCAGCTAGGTAAGAGTCCGCCTGTTGCTGCTCGTACACGGATTTTAAGAATTCGTTGGCAATCCTCAACGTACCGATTGTCATCTTCTGAGAGGAAGGGGCGTCAACATGCAAGTTCATGTCTCGGATCCGCTCCAACAACTCAACTTCTTTTGCCATCATGGCTGCTATGTGGAGGGATTTTCGACTCAATGCGTCTGCTACGACATTTGCCTTACCTGGGTGGTATTTCAACTCGAAATCATAGTCCTTCAAAAACTCAATCCATCTTCTCTGCCTCATGTTCAGCTCCTTTTGGTCGAATAGGTATTTAAGGCTCTTATGATCGCTGTACACTTCAAATTTGGATCCGTACAAGTAATGCCTCCAGATTTTCAATGCAAAAACTACTGCTGCCAACTCCAAGTCATGGGTCGGATAATGTTGTTCGTGGGGTCTCAATTGTCGAGAGGCATATGCTATCACTCGATCTCTCTGCATGAGTACACATCCTAATCCGAGTCCGGACGCGTCACAATAGACCACGAAGCTTTCTCGTAACTCAGGTAATGCTAACACCGGAGCAGTTGTCAACTTATTCTTCAGCTCTTGGAAGCTGCTCTCACACTCCGGACTCCACACAAAAGGAACATTCTTTCGAGTCAATTTAGTCAGAGGTAATGCCAACTTAGAAAAACCTTCGATGAACCTTCTATAATAACCTGCCAAGCCCATAAAACTCCTTATCTCCGAGATCGATCTGGGCCTCTCCCACGCTATTACAGCAGCTACCTTCGCAGGATCCACCGAGACGCCTCGCTTGGAGATCACATGCCCGAGGAAGTGGATCTCATCCATCCAAAATTCGCACTTTGAAAGCTTTGCAAACAATTGCTTCTCCTTCAACACTTGGAGTACCGCCCTGAGATGTCCTTCATGCTCCTCAGATGTCTTAGAATAAACTAGAATATCATCGATGAAGACAACAACAAACCGATCTAAGAAGGAATGGAATATGTTGTTCATGTAATTCATGAAAACAGCAGGGGTGTTTGTCACACCGAACGGCATCACTACATACTCATAGTGACCATACCTAGTCCTAAAGGCAGTTTTAGGAATGTCCGAGTCCTTCATTCGGATTTGGTGATATCCCGATCGTAAGTCGATTTTTGAGAAGACTGAGGCTCCACGCAGCTGGTCAATTAAATCATCAATTCTAGGCAGTGGGTATCGATTCTTGATTGTGAGTTTGTTAAGCTGTCGATAATCTATACAAAGTCTCATGCTGCCATCCTTCTTCTTAACAAGTAGCACAGGTGCGCCCCATGGTGACACGCTTGGTCTAATGAACTGCTTCTCAAGTAACTCATCCACTTGTTTCTTCAACTCTACCAATTCAGTTGAGGACATTCTGTAGGGTGCACTGGAGACCGGTTCGGCTCCAGGGATCAAGTCTATAGAGAATTCAACTTCTCTATTGGGAGGCACACTCGGGACGTCCTCTGGGAACACTTCTGGGAATTCACAGGCAACCGGAATTTCATTCACTAGGGTCTCATTCTCATCTTTGGTTAGACAAAGCATCATAAATAGTTGGGTTATACCTTGTGCCGCGCCATCTTCAGTGGGTTGTTTTGGAAAAACTATCCCTCGGTTTCTACAATCTACTAATACCTTATTGGCTGAAAGCCAATCTATTCCAAGCACAATATCAAGACCCTTTAAGGGCATGCAAATCAGATCGAAGGTGAAACTCCGATCATACAACTCAAATGCTACATTTTTACATATTGACGATGTGAACACACTAGGGCCAGTGGGGCTGGCCACTTCTAAAGTCCGGTTCATAGACACAGTTGGTAGCTTCAACCGTTTCACGCACTCATCAGCTATAAAAGAATGGGTTGCCCCCGAATTGAAAACAACATTAAGCGTATTCATTCCAAGGGAGCACTTACATTGTACTAGATCGTTTGCTGGTGCAACATCCTCTGCATTGATGGTGTAGATTCTTCCTGTCGCTGTTGGGCCGGTGTTCCTCTCTCGACTGTTCGGGGCATGCATCATATTTCCTCTGGTTCCGTTGCCTCTGCCACCAGGTCGTTGGTTATCATTCACTCTGGTTCGATCTTGAAATCCTCCTTGACGCACATTGGTGTTTGCCTGGCGGAGTTGGGGGCAGTCCGGGCGAACGTGTCCCTTCTCTCTGCAGTGGTAGCATTTAACATTTGTATCATTGCATTCCTTAGCAAAATGATCACCGCCACATTTAAAGCATCCGCCATACCTTGGTCGCCTACTCATCTGTCTCCCTCGGTCATTATGGTTCTGATATCTGGTGAAGGGTTCATTCCTCCTCACGTTCCCTGGCCTCTTGAAACGTGATTGCTGAGGCCTCAGGTGTTGGTTGGCTCTGCTGCACTGGCCCGAATGGGCCCTGTCGTCCTCTTCGAATATTCTACACTTGTTCACTAAGGCAGGGAAACTCCGGATTTCATGGTATCTGCAGGCCCTCTTGATATCCGATCTCAGTCCATTCTCAAACTTAAGACACTTGGAGTGCTCCGTTCCCGGCTGCTGGAAGGGCGGATAGAATAGGCACAATTCTTCAAATCTGGTCGCGTATTCTTCCACAGTCATGGAACCCTGTTTTAACTCCATAAACTCCAGCTCTTTCCGACTCCTCACTGTGTCGGGAAAGTATTTGTCTAGGAAGCAGGCCTTGAAATCGTTCCACGTCAGTTGATTGTCATCTTCGGGGAATTGGCTCCTGGCTATCTTCCACCAATTCTCCGCTTCATCTCGCAGCATATACACTGCGCATTCCACCCTCTGGGCTTCGGTACAGCGAAGACCCCTAAAAATTCTCTCTAATTCCTGAGTCCACTTGAACGCCGCCTCAGGGATCCGTCCTCCTAAGAATTCACTCGGCTTCCTCTTCAGGAAGCGGTCCAGCACATGGCCATCCTCAGGTCGAGTTTGGCCTTGCCTTTCAAACACATCAGCAAAGCGTTGGAATGCTGTGGCTATAGCCTCCATACTTTGACGATGCGCCATTCCTTATCCTGAAATTGACATTTAAGGATAAGTATACGGAGCCACTTACTACCGATCTAGTTATTAGTCCAACAATTAATAACTTAGCACATTATGTCATTCGCCTAAGTCATACACACAATCGGACCAGGGGAAAACAACCCCCTCGTCTTCAAGACAATCATCAATCAGGTCAACCAGCATCAGAACAATTTCAACCATTCAATCAAAAAGACACAAACACCACCGCTTACACTTGGTAAGCATACTTTGGCCTTGGACTTTTCGGTCCGCTCTGATACTAAAATGTAACACCCTAATTAATTGCAACAAAAAAAAGTTCCAAACAAAATATCAGAAAGTTTTTCACGAAACAGTCCCGTATTATTCGATATATGAGGGAGCAGGCAAGGGAAGAACGAAACGCCTTCACACGCACATAGCGACCTACAGGGAAAACTAAAACTGGGGCCGGCTCGATGGGTTTATCGTAACGCACCAATACTAGGGCGGATTGCACGATATCGTTTATTCGCTCAGACGGGGTCTTACACCGTCCAGGCGGAGTATGGTAATACAGCAGCGGATAGAGGAGATTTCGCACTGAGGCTTCCCTTCGAGAATTACTGGTCGCTCAACAGGAGGAATAGATAAGGGAAATATGTTAATACATTCACACGCATAGCGTTTGGTGGAAAGGCGAAGTTAGAATCATCCTACTTGGCTAGGCGGGGTATATTTATCTTGGGCGGGCTGTCCTAGTTACTTGGGCGAGGTATGACGCCGCCTAAATGAAATCTACATAACGCCTCTTTTAACACAACTACAAGGTAATTTCCTCCATCGGGTATGGACAAGGGTTCACTAAGTAAATCCTCACACTCGCCTTTCACTCAGAAAAATGAGAAGTTACAGGGTACACATACGTTAGTAGGTTGTGGAGAAAGGAGGGATCTGAACCTATTCTGCCCAACTCAACTAATTATGACAACGCCTGGGCGGACTTAGCCATAACGCCCAAATCCGGGGTTCAACACCGGGGTCCAGATTGCGTTAGTATCACAACGGATAGGAAGGATAATTGGACGGTGTCCCACTCTAACAACTACATCGCTCCAACACGAGTCCTCTCACTTGGGCGGATTGCTCCCATACTCCAAGCGGGGTACGGCTCCGCCCAACGTATCCGACATAAGTTTTCCTAAGACAATTCTCAATTTACTCTGACTTGGCTATAGCCTGCTCAATCAGACTGTCCCTGCGTATCTATTAAGGCATAATTAGAAAACAAGGCAGCACATAGCATCACGCACACCAAAACCATACATCCATATATATATACATAAAAGTGTATATTAATATTTACAATGCTAAATCAGACTTCTTCTTGTTCATAAAGTTCTATTCATCACAAAACATTAACATCCGGTATGAGCCCGTCCGGGCTTCATCTAACCACGCCTTAATTAAACCTTAGAAATGCATCAGCACTCCGCCCAGCATTCCAGCTCTGCTTTCGATCCTCCTCACGAGAGACATTCACTGAAAATGGCCACTGCAGGGGTAAGCTTTTACATGTAAAATGATACTCACAGACTCGGTATCAGCGTCAGTACACGCTCCTGCTATCACTCAACCTTTCTCAAGTAACCAAATTCATACAATTCAAACAACATTCATGACACACATAATTCACAGAGTTTATCCCACATCCAAATATATATATTCATGCATTCAAAATTATACACATGCACAGATATAGAATTATACATCACCACAATTAGCCTTATTACTATATGCATGCCTGCGGATCCGACTCGGGTAAAGACTCTCAGTTACGGCCCCCTTTTTCTTTTGGCCCCTCGTCCCTCAGCTCTTACCAGGTGGCACCGGCCTCTCCACGGCGTCTCGAGACTCACTTCTCTAGCTCCAACGGCTACCACGAGCTCTATTGGGATCTAGCCAGGGTTGGTAACTGGAAGTCGTTTCCCTTGGGGTTCTTGACCTTCCATGGGTCACCCCACTCTTGCTCATGCAACTAACACATTCATTATTACACATCATCGCGCCATGAACACCTTACCATAGTCGTTAAGTAAGAACGAATATCCTCCACTACTCGTCATCATTCAGTCAGTCACACCAGCGCATGTTACAATCGGTCATCAGACTAACAACATTGAGCAATCCAAATAAGAACATGCACATACATACTTTTCATAGTGACAACAAAATAGATCCATCATTATCATCCACGAGCAGACTACGCCATCGCCACGAAGATCACTATCAGAATCTCAAATCATGCATCAGTTTTAGTAATTGTGAATACATGCACACATGCACAGCATCAGTTCTAATAATTATAAAGACATGCACACACACACACGCACTCAGCAATACATTCATCCGGTACCGTTCTTAGACCATGCATTCGACATGCAAGCGCCCCCTACCTTTAGAAGAATCCTCAGAAACCTTTTTCGTTCTTGTTGTTGGGTCCGATGTCCTTCTCCTGGTTCGTCCGGTCTTCCTTGGCTTTGTCGTATTCTGCGCCTGATTCTGGGATGAAGCGTGGTTCGTTCTTCAGTACTGGAATCAAGATCTCCAGGAGCGAAGAGTAAGATAGAAGAAGGAGAAGAATGAAGACGAAGGGAGGAAGTAGAGGATGAAGTGACGGAGAAGGGAGTCTGAAGAAATAGCAAGTGCGTTTCTCTCTGCCAAGGGCTCACGCTTACATATATATATATATGTGCGTACATGCGCATAAATAAGAGAAGAGTGGGATGGGAGAGTGTGTGCTGCAGCAGCCACGTGCACTCCACCCCATCCCTGACCATCACCATTTTTTTTATACTTTAATGGCTTAATCCTACTTAGTTAAATGCAATTAACAGTTATTTCTAGTTGAAATCAAGTCTTAATGGTTTATTCTTCATTCAACATTTAATTTCAAAACTGGGATGTTACACAATCAACTCCATCTCTTTCACCATCATCATAGAGATATGCAACGACTTTCAGCTCAAAGCATCGGCAACCACATTTGCCTTTCCGGGATGATACCTCAACTCGAAATCAAAGTCCTTTAGGAATTCCGTCCACCTCCTTTGGCACATATTAAGTTCCTTTTGGTCAAACAAATACTTAAGGCTCTTGTGATCACTAAAGACCAGAAATTTAGAACCATACAAGTAATGTCACCACAACTTCAAAACAAACACCACCGCCGCCAATTCAAGGTCATGAGTAGGATAATTAACCTCATGCACTCACAATTGTCTCGACACATAGGCTATCACGCGTATCTTTTGCATCAATATGCATCCAAGGACAAGCTTAGATGCATCACAATACACCATAAAATTATCCGTCAAATCGGGCAACGCTAACACCGGTGCCGTAGTAAGTCTTAACTTCAACTCTTGGAAGCTTTCTTCGTATTCACGGGTCCACACAAATGGTTGATTCTTACAAGTCAACTTTGTCAATGGTAAGGCTAAACGGGAAAATCCTTTAATGAACCTCCGGTAATAACCGGCAAGACCAAGAAAACTTCTTATCTCCGTCACAGACGTCGGTCTTTCCCAAGCCATAACAGCTTTAACTTTCGATCTATCAATGACAACTCCATCACCAAAAATCACATGACCAAGAAAAGAGATCTTACTCATCCAAAATTCATATTTAGAGAGTTTAGCATATAATTCTTTCTCTCAAAGAATAGACAATACAAGATGAAGATGTCTTTCATGTTCTTCATGACTCTTAGAGTATACCAGAATATCATCAATAAACACCATGACGAATTAATCAAGATACTCGTGAAAAATGTGATTCATGTAGTCCATGAAAATCGCAGGAGCATTTGTCACTCCAAATGGCATCACTACGTACTCATAGTGTCCACATCGTGTTCGGAAGGCAGTTTTCAGAATATCTTCAGTCTTCACCCAAATTTGGTGATATCCGGAACACAAGTCAATCTTAGAGAATACCACAGCACCCTTCAACTGATCTAGAAGATCATCAATTCGAGGAAAAGGATATTTGTTCTTGATAGTTAGCTTGTTGAGTTGGAGATAGTCAACGCACAATCTCATGCTTTCATCCTTATTTTTCACCAACAACACAGGAGCACCCCAAGGAGACACACTTGGGTGAATAAACTCCCGCTCGAGTAATTCCTTGACTTGCTTCTTCAGCTCGGTCAACTCCATAGGGGACATCCTATAAGGAGCTCTAGAAACAGGCTCATCACTGGGAATGAGATCAATAGAAAATTCCACTTCTCGTGGAGAAGGTAGTCCAGGAATCTCTTCTGGAAACACATTCGAAAACTCTAAAACAATAGGAATCTCACAAGATTGGGATGTACCATTCCCATCAACCAAATAGAACATCATAAGAAGCTAAGAGATACCTTACACATCAAAGCCTTTAGCATTTGAAGTCGGGAAGATCACTGTCTTGTTATGGCAATCCACCAAGACTTTGTTAGCAAATAACCAGTCCATGCCTAGAATAATGTCCAGGTCCTTCATAGGCAAACAGACGAGGTATACGATAAACTTTCTAACCTCGAGGTTCATCTCGACATTCTCACATCGAGTCACCGATCTTAAACAAGTACCGGTCGGTGTAGTCACCATTATAGAACCTCTCATCATGTAAACAGGCACCTTTAAGCGCCTCACATAGTCCTCGGAAATAAATGAATAAGTTACACCAGAATCAAATATCACATATACCGAATTACCAAAGATTTCACACTCACCACGGACGAGATCTTCAGCTTGAGTGGTTTCTTCACCAGTAACTGCAAATACCCTACCAGCAGCTTATGGTTGATCACCACTATTGTGGTTACCATTTCTTCCACCATGGCCATTACCTCGACCATTGCCATTTCTTCCACCGTTATGATTTCCACCACGGCCACCATTTCGACCACCATTATGACCATTACCGTTACCACGGCCATGGCCTCCAAAGCCACCATGGCCTCCACGGTTACCATTAGGATTCATACGTACAGGAGTATTGGTATTATCATTCTTTGCATTCAATGGGCAATTAGGGCGGATATGCCCCGATTGATTGCATTGGTAGCATACTACATCATCTTGTAGACAATCTTATGCCAAATGGTTAGCACCGCATTTAAAGCAAGTTAGGCCTTGGACATTTCCACGACCTTGGTTACCACCCCTAAAAGCACCACGTCCTCTAGCATTGGAGGATCCACCACGAAGGAACTTGTTCTTCTTGAAGTGACCTTGCTTCTTGAAACTAGAGAATTGGCCCTTCAACTTAGGCTCGTGTTTTCCATGACTCGAAGAAGCCACATCATCTTCTTCATAGATACGACACTTATTCACAAGTGTCTGAAAACTCCTTATCTCTTGACGTCGGATAGCCGCTTGATCTCAGGCCTCAATCCATTTTCAAATTTCACATATTTTGATGCCTCGGTACCCTCTTGTTTATAGGGTGGATAAAACGCATAAAGTTCTTCAAACTTGGAGGCATACTCCTCCACCGTCATGCCACCTTGCTTAAGTTCCATAAACTCAAGCTCTTTCTTGTTTCTATAATTATCCAAAAAATACTTCTTCAAGAACTCCACCTTAAATTTTTCCCAAACCAAGGGAATATCAGCAGATATCATGTGTCCCCTAGTAAGACGCCACCAAGCTTTGGCTTCATCGCGGATCATAAAGACCGTATACTCCACCTTTTGTGCTTCAGAACATTCGAAGCTAGCATAAATTCTCTCCAAATCATTAATCCAAGTATACGCATCTTTAGGCTTATAACCTCCATGAAACTCTGAAGGTTTCCTCTTAAGAAATAAATCAAGATCTTGGGAGCCTTGTCCCATGTTCAGTTGGCCTTGTCTTTCCAAGAGATCGGCAAATCGATTTAAGGCATTTGCCATAGCAGCAGCCTCGCAGTTAGGTCTACCAGCCATATTTCAAGCCTATATGTTAAAACATGGCTCACACATGAGTAAACTAGACCAAACAATAACCTTTCGGCTTATGAATTCAAGGATTTTATCACTCATAAGCCTATCATGTACTACATCACATAATCATGTCATTTTTAATACATGATCACAATATATTCATCATTAGAGGTAAATAGTGTAAGGACTCTTGGCCAAACTCAACAATTCTAAACATCAATCTCGATTCAATGATAAACATTCATAATTTAATCAAATAATCCATAAATCAATCAATTATAGCTTATTTATTTCAATCATGAGTGACAACAACATAAACAACATCAATCATGATTGTATCGAGGGCAAACCATTGCTCTGATACCAGGTTGAGACGCCCCGGTTGATAGGGGGAATTTTTCACGATTTTAAAATCATTATTCAATGAAAAGAAGAATAAGTGGTGAAGCTTTCTAGTTCAACACCTGGATCTATAAAAGTCACTCCCATATATGAAGATATGAGAGGGTAGGTTAAAAGATGATTTCATAATAAACTTCTAATTAGAAACAGCAGAAGAATTAATTATTTCAATTGTTGTATGATAGAATTTAAAGGAAGAAGATTTCATATGACTCGGAGATCCATAATATGCCCAAACTAATTTTAAGATGATGCAAGAAGAGGTTTAATGCAAAGGGAAATGCAATCATTTAAAACGAAACAATTATGAACATCAGGATGCTACATGCTCAAGCGAGAATGACATTCGCTTGAGCAAGCTCGCATAGGTACGCTTGAGAGAAAACAAGAAGGGCTGAGCAAGGGAGAGTTTTGAGCATCAGGCGGTCCCTTCGCTTGAGTGAACCTCATCTTGCTTGAACGAGATCCGAAGGCCACACTTGGGCGAGCCAGCGAAACGCTTGAGTGAAGGAGGAGAATTGCCTCAGGGGCCAATCTCGATTGAGCGAGTTCCATCTCGCTTGAGCGAGATTGCTTCAGTGATATTAGAAACTCTCTGCCCGATTTTCGCTTCGGCGACGCAAGACTCGCCTGAGTGAAAATCGTCTAGTATCCATTTCCCCTCTCCTCGCTTGAGCGAGTCTCAAACCAAGGCCACTTTGCCTGAGTGAAAATGGTCCAGTGACCAACCACTGATTCCAGCCGAGTCTCGCTTGGGCGAGTAGGCCATTCGCTTGAGCGAATTTTGACCAGTTGCCACACCCCTGTTTCACAAGGGTCTCGCTCGAGCGAGACAACCACTCTCTTGAGCGAGTTCTACAAAACTTGTGCAGAAATGGGAAATTTACACAACTTGGCATATCAAACTTCAATTCATGCTATTTTAGCCTATTTTAATGCATTATATCCCTTCAACCATGCAAACATAATCTCATCCAATTATCCATACATTTCAAATTCAATTATCGTTCATTTAATGCATATCATTTGAGATCATCTACTCATAAATTCCAAAAAGTACTTACGAGACACCATACTCATCATTCATTCATAAGAATTAACATTATCCAACATCATAATTCATCATCTTACATCATTTAGGTCATAAATGCAAATTAGCCATGCACACCAAGGTCCAATTTTCCTACATGACCCTTAAAATCATCATCTCTAATCTAGATAACAAAATAAGCATCCATATACATCACATGCTATACAAAAATCTAGATTTCACCGGCCAAGGCACTTCCTATACTCCTATTTACCTCCTCAACCAAAATGTACTTTAAAACATCCACTCCTCCCATAAATGCCCTGCGTCACAAGTCTAAAAATGGACAACATGGGAGAGTGAGTCATACATTCCAAAGGGATGAATATGAATACCATGTGATTATGTACATATGCATCAAACATGTATACTTGTATATACACAACACCTCATTTCTCATTATATCTTTATCACACACATAACTCAACAGCATTTTAAGTCAAGCAAGGTATACTAGCATATACATAATCAAGTCCTGTAACATTGGACTATTACACAAGGCATCATTTTACTTAAATTATTATTTGGTATTCATATCTTCATGTTGTCCTAACGTATTATATCATCTCCATTACATCCATCATCAAAACTTATCTTCTTTGGCATACCTCCATACTATATGCAAATGCTCTTAAGCTAATGCATATGCACAATGGAAATTTTCAACAATTGTAGATCTGACTGTGGGAATATAAACATCAGTTGTGGGTTTCAAGTATGATCATCTAACCATACCCCTACTGCAGTAGTAAAATATGTACACTTATTCTTAAAATTTACATGCATTCACCAATTATTTTACTGGTACCAAACCGCATCGCCCATCTTGCAACACCTGGTCATTTTCACCATGACTGCGGTATACAACACATTCAACATATGGTGTTGCGGGCCAACCATGAGTTATATCATGGCAGCTGTGATCCCAAGGACCACCAGGGACACCTGCTCATCAAGAGCCACCCTTCACAAGGGTCAACCACATGCGGGTCCCCATAGCATAACATGGGCAGCTTCGTGACTTACACACCGAGTCACAGGGAAAATATAAAATTGCTCGTACACAGAGCCGCCCTCCCACAGGGCCAACCAGGGGAATCACCTAAAATTCCAACACCGGCAGCTATGCAGTATGCCATGGATGCAAATGCCAATCATATGCATTTCTCACTCTATGCATCCTATACATGCCACTCATCAACCTCATCATCAACACCATTACTAACATCACCATAAAACTTTTAGTGAATTCATTATTGTTGGTTATTCGTATTAGTCTAAATTTGTGTGTGGCATTCTCAATAATTCTCATTTGTATCATTCAATTTCATCATTAATACAAGGCTTTAATCGTTCACTATCAAACATCATCAATATTCATTATACATTTACAGTGGACATGTGTATCACCACATAATAATCAACAATTTACGCTACCATAAAACACACCAAAATCATTCTAAATGCATCAAGCATGTTGCCAAAACATATCATCAACATCACACACAACATTATGTAGCACTCCAAGTAAGGAAAACATGTATATCAATACATATGGCAATCATATACTATTCAAATTCATGCATTTAGAACATAAGACTCCTCTCCTACCTTAAGAGAAGAATTCTGATTGATAAGACACATCCGCCTCATCGTTCGGAATGGGTCCTACATTAATATACATGTAAAACCTCAATCAATCAACTATTTAATACATCATTTCAATTCTATTTAATCATAATCATATCTACGATTTCTTATCATGTACTAGACATGTTATATACATCATTTTTATTATTTCTTAGGCTTCGGGAATTCCTTCCCATTAAGCCACATCCATTAAATTCAAAGGCTATCAACAATAATAACCCAACCTTCATGCCACTCCATTTATCTACATTCATATTCATCATTGTCATGCATTCCTTCTCAAGTATATTATTTAACCAATCATTCTCCATTTTCCCCAATTCTTAAAAGCTAGGGTTTCTCTAAAACCCAACAACTCTTATTAATGCCTCATCATTCTTCATCTCCTACCAACATAAATACATCTACTACACTTATCCCTCATTAAAACCTCACATTTATGGCCACCCACCTTAGGGCTCAAGTTTTAAATGCTTCTAATAAATACCCATTCACATGTATGACTCCCCAAACCTTAAAACCTCATAACCACATCATTATCCCATCCAAAAATTGGTAAAAGAGGGTTACCTCACCCAAAAACAAAATAGTTTTTTAAGGGAGAGGGAGGCCACACGAAAGTGAGTAGAAGAAGAGAGGAAGAACTTCAAGTTTCCAAGTCCTCTTCAAACGAAAATGGAGGGGATGGAGATAACACCACTTTAGCTAGGGTTTGGAAGAAGAGAAAGAAAAATGGAGAAGGAAATAAGAGGAGAAGAAGGAGAATGTGTTTTTCCCCAAAGTTCTCAGCAAACAAATGTGAAAAGGAAGGGAAAAATATGAGTTTTGGCTTTAATTTTAACCCTTCATTAAAAGGTTCATCGTTGTATGGCAAACATGATGTTTATTCGAGCTCAATACCTTATCTGAAAATTATTCCGAATATATTTTTGGACTCCCAATATTATTCTCAACAGCCCTGACCAATATCATCCCAATCGAAGATACTTGGTCCGACACACATATCTCAACTGGGCTTATTTTCAACTTATCCGGTCTCAATAAATCACCGACAGTCCCTAAAATCTTAATTTAATTATTTCCAATGTTTTGGGACATTAAATAATTCACATTTAATTATTCAATATTTATTTCCTTAATTAATCCTCTATTTTAAAATTTGGGATGTTACACGGGCTCCTTATTTGGCCGGTGTTATCTCTTTATTTGTTATTGTTAGCCTCATTTTCGAAGTACATTTGGGCCGGACCGGAGGAGGTGTTCACAAGAGTCACAGTAAACACCAATTTTCAAAGCATGACTTAGCCTTTTCCATAAAAATGCTAATTGTCTCGTGTTTTCAGATATCAAAAACCAAACAAACAGCTCAATCCCTTCCAAAAGCTACTGCTGGCTCTAGCAAAAGGAACAAAGGGAAGAGAGTTCATACTGAGGACCAAGATATAGGACCCAAATTTAGAGACAAGGCCAGGAGTAAGCGTTATGATGATATCAAAAACTGGACCTTCATCCCTGAGAGAAAGGTGGACCTAGCTCTTGGAAAATGTGATGATTTCCTAATGGTAATTAGGAGAAGAACTTAGCTCAAAATTTGTTATCGTAGGGATAAATATAACCCTAAAGTTGATAGAGTTCTATGCCAACGCATAGCCTAAGGAGGGTGAAGGTGATCGAAGGACTTATGTGAGAGGCCATTGGCTTTCATATGGTAGAGATGAGATCAACACCTATCTAGGCAGCATTATAGAATTAGGGGAAGGAGAGTCCTGCAATTATGCTGCTATGAAACAAAGGAATGAGTTCATTGAAACTCATGACATTGAAGCTACAATATGCATACCAGGACACCATTTTTAGTTTGGCCAGGGAGAGAACCCATTACGTATCCTGAGAAAGGATATGACCACCATCTCTCAAGTTTGGACATCCTTTTTGCTTGCTAACATAGCCCCTAATGCACACATCTCTGATTTAATTTTTAGCAGGTGCTATTTGTTTTACTGCATTCTACAGGATGATATCTCTATTGACTTGGCCCAAATTATTTCGGATGAAATCCATAAGTTCGTGAAGGCTAATCAGAAGATATCCCAGGATGGAAACAAGGTAAAAGAGAGTCTAGGATTCCCTGGTTTCATCACTAATTTTTGTGCAGGACATGGAATTGAGGTACAGGATCTCAAACCTATCAAGCCTCCCATTGATAGGCGTTTCATTGAGCGCTACTATAGTGTCCAGGAACCACCTACACCTGCACCACCTGGCACAGATGCACCTTTCTCACCACTAGCAACTACAACAGCACCTATGTCTTCTACACTAAATAGAGAGTCAAAGATGATTCTCTAGGCTATCTTCCAGCTCAAAATCCAACAAAATCATATCATATGGCACAACAGAGTGCCAATCACAAAGGCCTTGTACACCTACACCATGACTTGTATCATAGCACTCCTGTAGGCCAAGTCAACCCGTGGATGGACCCTACTCAGTTTGCAGTTCACAAGGCATGGCTTGGGGACATGCCTTTTCTACCAGGGAGGGATGAGACACCATGATGTAGGCTCTTCATGCACTTTCTTGAAAAGGGTTGGATCTAGGGCTCTTTCTTCTATCCTCCTTCAATGGAAGCTTGAGACTTCTTCTTCAAGGACCAAGAAAACCGAAACTAAAAGCCTAAGACTATAGGAATGTGACGCCAAAAACAAAGGAAAGGAAAGTGGAAATGGAAGGAGAGAAGGTGGATAATGGAGGAAGGCTTGGAAAAAGGGAGAGGGAAAGGTTGGAGGCCACTTCCTAAGGAGGAGGAAGATAACTCCACTCACCACCAAGGGAGGGAGAAACCCCTTGGATAAGAGCTTGAGAGAGCTCTCAAATTCTAGAGAGAAGGAGGAGAATCTCTCACTAGGAAACACTAAAGTGCTCTCAAATTTTGCAAATGGATTAATGGTCCTTGATTACAAAAGGAGAAGCCCTTATATAGGCCACTAGAATTTCGGCCAAGGACTAGCTAGATGGGCTTGGTCATGGATCCAAGGCCCATTAAGAGAAAAGATGAACAAATGGCCTATACATGGCCCAAAAGGGAAAGTACAAGGCCCAAAAGTGGCCCATTTGACCTTACAAGGCCCAAATCTACCCTATAAGCCTAGAGAAACTATTTAAAAAGTATATTACAAGTAAAGTACACATAGATCCTCATAGGTTCCTTATTGGGTTTAGGCCCACTAGAAGAGAGAAAAGAGAAAAGGGCTTTATGGATGCTCTCTTTGGCCCGTTTGGTCTTTGCCCTTGTGAGGGGACCTCTATATGCTTCAAGTCCTTTCTCCAATGTAGTGTGAGGGTCTTTCTTGGGTATGTCCTCATTATGCTCCCCCTCTTCAAAAGGATTTGTCCTTAAATCAAAGGCATCATCCTCATCATCTATATCAAAGGGAGACAAATCAGTTATATTAAAAGAAGCACTCACACCATAATCTCCTGGTAGATCTAGGACATAAGCATTATTATTAATTTTCTTAAGAATTTGAAAAGGCCCATCACCTCTAGGGTTGAGTTTGGATTTTCGCAAATTGGGAAAGCGTTCCTTTCGAAGGTGTAACCATACCCAATCTCCAACCTCAAAGGTGATCTCCTTTCTTTGTTTATTTACACAACGAGCATAATGTTCATTTTTAGTTTGTATTTGGTGTCTAACCTTCTCATGAAAATCTTTGATAAATTGGGCCTTTGCCTCTCCATCCATATGAAGGACAGAATCAGAAACCTCAATGGGCAAAAGGTCCAAGGGTGTGAGAGGGTTAAAACCATATACAACCTCAAATGGACTATGCTTGGTTGTGGAGTGTTGTACCCTATTATATGCAAACTCAATGTGGGGTAAACACTCATCCCAAGATTTCACATTTTTGTGTACTAAGACCCTAAGAAGTTGTGAGAGGGTCCTGTTTACTACCTCTGTTTGGCCATCCGTTTGAGGATGACAAGTTGTGGAAAAGAGGAGTTGTGTTCCTAGCCTTGACCAAAGAGTTTTCCAAAAATGGCTTAGGAATTTGGTGTCCCTATCAGAAACAATGGTTTTGGGTACACCATGTAATCGCACAACCTCTTTAAAGAAGATCTTAGCAATATGACTAGCATCATCAACCTTATGGCAAGGGATGAAGTGAGCCATCTTGCTAAACCTATCCACAACCACAAAGATAGAATCCATTCCCCTTTGGGTCTTAGGCAGGCCTAACACAAAGTCCATTGATATATCAATCCAAGGTGCACTAGGTGTTGGAAAGGGAGTATATAAACCACTAGGTGAAAGTTTTGACTTAGCCTTTCTACATACAATACACCTAGAGCAATGTTTTTGAACATCCTTTTTCATTTTGGGCCAATAAAAGTGTTCATGTAAGATAGACAAAGTTTTATCTCTTCCAAAATGACCCATGAGTCCTCCCTCATGACTCTCTCTAAGTAGTAGATCTCTTAAAGAGCTTCGTGGAATACAAAGTCTATTGGCTTTAAAAAGATAGCCATCTAAAATGTAGAAGCCCTTATGAGATGTAGAAGTGGTAGATGAGTTAAAGATGTTTGAAAAATCAAGATCATTTGGGTACAAAGACCTAATTTCATCAAGCCCAATAACTTTGGCTCCTAGAGAGGTAAGTAAAGAGTGCCTCCTAGATAAAGCATCAGCCACAGTATTGGTTTTGCCATTCTTATACTTGATGACATAAGGAAATTGTTCCAAATACTCAACCCACTTAGCATGCCTTTTGTTTAACTTATGTTGCCCTTTGATGAATTTCAAAGATTGGTGATCACTATGTATCACAAACTCTTTTGGGATTAAGTAGTGCTCCCAAGTTTGTAGGGCTCTAATTAAGGCATAAAATTCCTTATCGTATGTGGGATAGTTAATAGTGGCCCCATTAAGTTTTTCACTAAAGAAAGCTATGGGGTGACCTTCTTGTAAAAGCACAGCTCCTATGCCCACATTAGATGCGTCACACTCAAGCTCAAAAGTTTTAGAAAAATTTGGAAGTTTTAAAATTGGAGCATGAGTGAGTCTATCTTTGAGATCTTGAAAGGATTTTTCTTGCCTAGGCCCCCATATAAAAGAAACATTCTTTTTAACCAACTCATTTAAAGGGGAGGCTAGGGTTGAAAAATCTTTCACAAATCTCCTATAGAAACTTGCGAGACCATGGAAACTTCTTACTTCACTCACATTTTTAGGTGTAGGCCAATCTTGGATTGCCTTAACCTTAGAGTGATCTACCTCAACACCTCTAGAACTAACTACAAAACCAAGAAAGACAATGGTATCCATGCCAAAAGAACATTTTTCAAAGTTAGCATAAAGATTGTTTGTTCTCAAGGCAAGCATAACTTATCTTAGGTGGATTAGATAAGATGTCATAGACTTTGAGTACACAAGAATGTCATCAAAGTATACCACAACAAAATGCCCTATGAAATCCCTTAAAACATGGTTCATAAGTCTCATGAAGGTACTTGGTGCATTAGTTAGACCGAAAGGCATCACTAACCACTCATAAAGGCCAAGTTTGGTTTTAAAAGCGACTTTCCATTCAACTCCTTCTTTTATTCTAATTTGGTGATAGCCACTTTTAAGATCAATCTTGGAGAAGATTGTAGATCCACTAAGCTCATCTAACATGTCATCAAGCCTAGGTATTGGATGCCTATACTTGATGGTGATGTTATTAATGGCTCTACAATCCGTACACATTCTCCATGAACCATCTTTCTTGGGTACAAGTAAAACTGGTAATGCGCAAGGGCTTAAACTTTCTCTAATCCAACCTTTGGAAAGTAGTTCATTCACTTGATTTTCTATTTCTAAACTGTCCTTAGGGTTGCATCTATAGGCAGGTGTATTTGGTAAACTAGCCCCAGGTATAAGGTCTATTTGATGCTCAATGCCCCTTATAGGAGGTAACCCTTTTGGAATGTCTTTTGGGAAGAGGTCGTTAAATTCTTGCAAGATATTTTGGATCCCTTTGGGCAAGGGGGGAGGAGAGGTGCCCATTGAACACAAGGAAGTGTTAGGGATATCTTTTGGATATATCATCAAGCAATGCTTTTGTGAATACATGGCATGTTTCACATCATATTTATTTGCAAAGAGATTAGGTTGGGAGTCATTATAGACAACAACTCCTTTCCCTTTATTGTCTTTTTTGTTTTTCTTTGGTTTTTCTAAACTCACATGGGAAGAAGATCCTAACTCTTTTTCTCTCTTAGCTTTCATTTGGATTTGGTCTTTGGCTACTTGTTGTGGAGTTAAGGGATGTAATACTATCTTCTTACCATCTAGTTTAAATGTGAGGGTGTTAGTGAACCCCTCATGAAGGACCTTCCTATCAAATTGCTAAGGCCTTCCTAAAAGTACATGAGTTGCTTCCATAGGTACTACATCACATTTGACTTCATCTCTATATGTGCCTATGGTGAAATTGATTAGGACTTGCTTATTGACTACCATTTCCCCTTTTTCATTTAACCATTGTAATTTGTACGGACTTGGATGGTCTATAAGCTCTAATCCCATCTTTTTGACTAGTCTTTGGCTTGCAACATTTGCACAACTCCCACTATCCACAATGAGAGAACATAATTTGTCATTAATGTAACATCTTGTATAAAAGATGTTCTCTCTTTGTGTTATATCATCGAGTTTTACATGACTACCAAGCAACCTTCTAATCATGTACAACTCACCATCATCCCCTAAAATATGCTCACTGTCACTAGAATCACTACTAGAGTCATCACTTGAATAGTGAGAATCAGAATTAGACTCTGATTGACTTGAGTAGGTTCCATTGGTTTTTAAAATCATTGTTCTTTTTGTTGGACAGTCTGAAGCAATATGTCCTCTTCCAAGGCACTTAAAACATTTGATGGAAGAAGATCTAGAGGATTGTGGTTTTGATGATGGATCATGCTTATCATGTTGATTGCGAAAGACTTTGCCATTTTTGTGTAACTCACTTTGGGGTTTAGAGGAGGAAGCGCCCACTTCTCTCTCTCTCTAGGGTTTCTCTCAAACTTACCCTTATTTTCTACCCACTTTGACTTATAGGCTCTATTGTTATCCCTACTATAGGATTCTCTTTCCTTCAATTGGTTTTCTACCTTGGTGCATTGGTGGAGTAACTCTTCTATATCCACATGTGGAAGGAGTTCTACCCTATTTTTGATGTTCCTATTAAGCACATGTAAGAACCTATGCATTAGGGTTTCCTCATCCTCTTCTAGATTGGCTCTAATCATGGCTATCTCTAAGGCTTTATAGTAATCTTCTACACATTTGGAGCCTTGGGTGAGCCTATTTAGCTTTGCTAATAGTTCACCCCTATAATAATTAGGAACATATCTTTTTCTAAGGAGAGCTTTTAAGTCTACCCAATCATCTATGGGGTGAAAGTTGTCTCTTTTTCTCTCCTTACAAATTTGGGTCCACCAAACTAGGGCATAATTTTAGAAAGAAAGAGTTGCAATCCTAACTTTTTTATCATCTTTTATTTGATGAGAGTTGAATATTTGTTCTACCCTCATCTCCCACTCTAAGTAAGCTTCAATGTCACTTTTTCCATTGAATGGGGGAATTTCTAATTTTACCTCTCTTAAGCCTATGTCATCTCTTCTATGTTCATGGTGCCTTCTTTGTCTTGTTTCTTCCTCATTATCACTAGTGTTATGTCTTTGATTTCGTTGTCTATGCCTAGTTCTAGGGGGTTCATTATGCTCAAGATTGTTTAGCCTAGCATTAATGTTGTTTAAGCTATCCATTATGTTATGAAGCATGCTTTTGTTTTCCCTATCACTAGACGACATCTTTTAATGTTGTCAAAGAAATTCAAGACAAAAACAAAGTATGTATAGACAAGCTAGTCGAGGAAGATGAATGCAAAACAAGTGAAAAAAACACTTCAACAAACCTAAAATATCAATACTAGGTTTCTATCCTATAGGGAAACAAAGTCCTAGGTTGTCTTTAACTAGGTTAGTCCTATGTTGCTTATGGAAATCCTAGGTTGTCCTTAACCTAAGTTGATTATGTTTGTCCTAGGATGTTACTAGTGATTAACTAACCCTAGACAAGCCTAACCAAATTCGGTTTTAAGAAGTAGTTAACCTAACAAAAATTAGTTCAACTAACTAACCAAGTCTTAACAACCCTAACCAAAAGTAGTTAATTAGTTATGGAAGTTATAACAAAGTCTAACCACTATAACTACCTAACTAATTTCGGTTATGTATTAGTTAACCCAACTAACAATTAGTTATGACAACTAGAATTAGTTCCAACCACTAACTAACTAGTTAAAACACTCAACTAACTAACTAATTATAGTTATAACTTCTAACTAACTCTAACCAATTAACTAAAAGTAGTTAACAATCAAATGCACATGCACTATCCTAATTCGAAATTTTACCAAGCAAAAGGGAAAATTATAATGTCCAAAAAGTCCAATGTCCTTGTTGTGTCCAAAATACAAGACAAAATCCTACTACACAAAGCCTAAGAATTAAAAAAAACTTTGCCTAAGTTCTACTAGTTACAAAGCTTTTGCCTCCTTTACAAGTGTCTTCACAAGTCCTTCTTGATGTATAAGCTCCAACTTTACCTAGCAAAAGAACACAAGGCAACAACTCCAAACAAGATTTGGTTAATGGAAATCACAAAGAAACTTTAAACCTCACAAAAAGTGTATCTCTCAAGTGTAAGCCTTCTCTTAGAGATTTTCAAGCTCAATCAATTTCCACACCAATCTCAAGTGTTTCAATATGCTACCCTCACTTAATGGCGAAATGGAGTGATCTTTAGAAGTTCAAAAGGATACAAACTCAAGACAAAACTTTAAGAAGCAAAAAATGACAAACTAAAAAGGCTTAAAAAAATAAAGGCTACTCAAATGGGATAGAATGAAGGATCAACAATTAACCTGGAATGACAAGACTCTAAAAGCAAATAAAAGTTCAAAAGAATGAAAGCTAACTTAGAATAGAATTGAAATTGACAAAATAAGACAAACAAGAAAATAAATGCAAGAAACAAAGTTTAAGGTATAACCTAGCCTAGAAACTCTAAAGTTGCAAGAATAAGCAATGAAGTCTTAATGAACAAGTCTTAGCAATGGTCAAGTAATGAAAACAATTCTCATTTGGTATTTGTAATTTCGAAATTTTGGTGATGAAGTTTGGTGTCTCAATTTCAACTTTGTAATGAGGCTTTCTCTTTAACACTCTTTTTCTTCTTTTGGTACTTTTCTTTTCTTATGATTCTTTTCTTTTCTTTTGATACTTTTCTTTTGCCTCTCAAGATTTCAAGATAACAACACCAATTTATAATACCAAACCGAAATGCACTAGTGTTACTAACAAGTTCAATTAATGCTTTTTGCTTAAGGGAAATTATGCAACCTTCTCCTAAATTGATGTATAGGAGGTGACTAAAATCTTTTTTGACAAGTTTTGTTTTTGATGCAAGCAAGATGAAAATAAGAATGTAAAAGAGATATCCTAATAGTGCAACAAAATTAAACCTAGAATCAAACTAAGAATAGAAACTAACAATCCTAAAAATTGAGTTGACCTTGGAGTGTCTTTAATGTGAGACCTCCTAACAAGAATGGAACCTTTGTAGGAGCTAATCAAGATGCTTGAATTGCCCCTAATCCACACGGTTTGCACACTAAAAAGGGAGAAGCAATTAACTTCCTAGAACTCTAGAAAAGGTTCCACATGGCACTTAACTAACTTCCTAAATTGGCTCTAACTAACAACTAACAAGTAACTAACATGTAACAACAATCTAACCACCTACTAACCGAATTTAACATGTGCCATTTCTGAAATTTTAGAGACCAAAACAGAATGGTAACAATAACCAACCGAAATTGACAATAACAAGATGCAAAAATTGAAACCACAAAGAAAGTAGCACAAAAACTCAAAAGAACTAAGACTTTTTATGATTTTTCTATGCTAACATGGAATTAATAAGGCATATGAATGACTAAGAAACAGAATTCCAGCCAGCAAAATGAACTCAAAACCGAAAATTAAAATGGAAGAGAAGAAGAAAAGAACCTCCCAAGGCTCAATGATACCACATGATGTAGGCTCTTCATGCACTTTCTTGAAAAGGGTTGGATCTAGGGCTCTTTCTTCTATCCTCCTTCAATGGAAGCTTGAGTCTTCTTCTTCAAGGACCAAGAAAACCGAAACTAAAAGCCTAAGACTATAGGAATGTGACGCCAAAAACAAAGGAAAGGAAAGTGGAAATGGAAGGAGAGAAGGTGGATAATGGAGGAAGGCTTGGAAAAAGGGAGAGGGAAAGGTTGGAGGCCACTTCCTATGGAGGAGGAAGATAACTCCACTCACCACCAAGGGAGGGAGAAACCCCTTGGATAAGAGCTTGAGAGAGCTCTCAAATTCTAGAGAGAAGGAGGAGAATCTCTCACTAGGAAACACTAAAGTGCTCTCAAATTTTGCAAATGGATTAATGGTCCTTGATTACAAAAGGAGAAGCCCTTATATAGGCCACTAGAATATCGGCCAAGGACTAGCTAGATGGGCTTGGTCATGGATCCAAGGCCCATTAAGAGAAAAGATGAACAAATGGCCTATACATGGCCCAAAAGGGAAAGTACAAGGCCCAAAAGTGGCCCATTTGACCTTACAAGGCCCAAATCTACCCTATAAGCCTAGAGAAACTATTTAAAAAGTATATTACAAGTAAAGTACACATAGATCCTCATAGGTTCCTTATTGGGTTTAGGCCCACTAGAAGAAAGAAAAGAGAAAAGGGCTTTATGGATGCTCTCTTTGGCCCGTTTGGTCTTTGCCCTTGTGAGGGGACCTCTATATGCTTCAAGTCCTTTCTCTAATGTAGTGTGAGGGTCTTCCTTGGGTATGTCCTCATTACACCAGGACCATCATCACAGCCACCTCCAGCAAGAGAACTGAGCCAGATGATACAAAGTCAGAGGATGAGGGAGAGGATGATGAGAGGGGAATTGAATCATTGCCACTTTCAGATTAACACTTCATAATTTTTATCTTGGTTTATTGTGTTTCTTTTCGGACTACTTTTACTTTGGTGTACTACTTTGACTTGCTGCAGATAATTTCTGGATATTTAACTTTGGAATTTCTAAATTTTATACTGTGACTGATGATTTTGCATGATCTGCTTAATTAGTTTGATATGAACATGCTTGAAATTAAGTCTATGCCACAAACCAACCGTAAGCAAGAAAGTAAAATGCATGCAAAAGATTCAATAAGTTCTAGCAACAAATTCTAAGGCAGTAACATTGTTTGAAAGGATAATTGGTTGAATTAAGAATCAGGAAATGAAATAAATGAACTTTTGAAATTCTTTACATGCTTGAACCTCTTACTATGAGAACATTGGAGTATGCAGTATAACCTGGTGAGAAGCGAGAAATTAAACACTGAGAACCTCATTAGTAGCTGTTAAGTTTGCATTGCCTAATTTTCTGATTAACCTTTTTCTTAAGAAATAAGCAAGGAAATGATCAAGGCATTTTTGAAAAAAGCATTTAGCCAAGAGCCAAAAAGCTACCCTTAACAAAATATCCCATTCTTTGCTAGCCCATTTGAGCCAAAAATTTTATTTTATAAAAACACCCTAACCTAAGCATGAAAAATAAATCCTTACCTTATCAGCATGCTTAATAAGAAAAGAGCATAAAATATTTTTTCCCAATAAGGGTGATGCAAGAAATAGAGGTTGAAAAGGAAAATGCTAAAAAAAAGTAGTGAGTTATCCATCCAGAAATCATTGAACAAAAGGAGAACTGAAAAAAGAAGATAAAGAATTCTGAAGTTCGAAAAAGAAGAAGCCTCAAAATTATGAAAATTTCATTACTTATGCTCTTCTTTGTGCATGCAAATTTGAAATCCAAGAAAAACCAAGAATTCTTGTTAGTCCAGCCTCATTACAACCTTGCTAAAAGACCTTTTTGATCCTTGCTTTTCTTTTGATTTTGGGTTTGATTGGAAATGACTGGCAATGTTAACTAGGCAGTTCTAATGATAAATGTGTGAAACAAACACCTAGTGTGAAACAATAAGAAGCTCCTTATTCTTACAGCATTAGGTTATTTGCTTTGTGAAAAATTACATTGTGCATCACATTTCAAATGAAAAGGTATTATGGATGCCATATGTCCAAAGAAATTAAATTGTAGATATTGTCTTTTAATTGTGTTCATACTTAGAATCTGAGCATCATGAATATCTTCTTGTTTAAACTTTCATTCCTTTTGCTTGAGGACAAGTGTAACATCCTGAATTTTATAAAAATAATTAAATAGGATGAATAAACATTAAATAATTATAAATGGGTTAATGAGTGTCCCAAAAATATGGGAATAATTAAATTAAGATTTATGAGGGTTAATTATAATTTATTAAGGATTTAAGAGATAAAATTTCACCAGTTAACATATGGGTGTCAGACCAAGTATCTCCGATTGAGATGCCATTAGTTAGGGCTGTTAGGAATATTATTGGGAGTCCAAATCTATATTCAGAATAATTTTTGGATCAAGTATTGAGCTCGAACTGAGATCTTGTTTGTCATAAAACGGTGAAATTTTAATGAAAAGCCATACATTAAAACACACAAACCCTCTTTTCCTCCCTTCACTTTCACGTTAGCTCTCTACTCTTTTTGGGCCATCACTCTTTTCTTCTTCTTCCTCATTCCCTCTTTATCTATTCTATCCTCTAAAACCCTTGTGTTGGTATGCCTTCTCCTCCTCAATTTCATGTGACTTTCCCCTCTCTTGGAAACTCTCTCATTTCTTCTTTTGAGGTAAGCTCTTTGTCATTTCTCATGTGCTTGAACCCTAGGTTTTTGGTTTTGGTGTTGGGGGAGCATTTAATATATATGGGTTGTTGGGTGAAGCATTAAACATGGAAACCCTAAGGTGGGGTGTTGTTAGCATGGCATTTATGATGGGTTATTAAGGGTACACGAAATTAATACTTAGATAGGTGGAAAGTTGATGAGAATTTATGATAGTGATGGGTTTTAGTGAAATCCTAACCTTAATAAATTGGGGGAAATGTAAAATGTGAATAGAGTGTATGTTTAATGGTTAGAGAATGATGTTAACGATGAGAGATAGCCATTGATGAAGGATGAGTATTGATAATCGTTGTTGGGTTCTCATGAAACCCTAACCCTAAGAATTTAGGGAAAATGGATATATTGTAACTTGGGAGGCTGAATTGAATATGAATATATGATATTTAATGTGTGAGTTTTATTTATAGTGATGGATAATGATAGTAATGGCAAATCATAGAGAATGAAACTCATAAATGAGTGTTGTTGTTGATGATAATGATAATGATGATGGTGGATGACCCTTGATGATGAATAGATAAGTTAAGATGAGGATTTGGTGAGGCCTTAGGCCAGGATGTGTGTCACTTGAAAATTGTGAATTGTTGATGGCGTCGGGTGAAGCTAAGAGGCTCATGATGAATTTGAATGGTAAATGGATAGTTTAAGTAATGATGGGAGTGATGTGATGTTGTTGGGTATGGTTAACCCTTTTAGATCTAGAGAATCATGGTTTTGGGAAAGGAATTCCCAAAGCCTAACACAATGGCATGAATTGGTGTTTTGACAAGTTTAGAATTTGTTCACAAGCCTTACAAAATGTAAATCATTATTTAGAATTTATGAGGAATGCCTTAAGATGGTTTATTGATTTTATCAATGTATATATATGTAATATGTAGATTGCTTTATTATGATATTTCCACCACTAAGAATGGAATATGAAAAAATGATAATGAGACTTTGATGATGGGGATATGAGGTACACTCTTGGGCGATTCTAAAACCAATGAGAGGATAATTGAATGCCTTAGTATGCGCTATAGATTGATAAATTAGAGAAAATATGATATTGAATGATGATAGGTGATGATGTTGATCATTCCCTTATATAGGAGGATGAATGTTAATAATGATGAATTGTGAAATGCCATTGTATTTTATACAAGTGTGATCTTGTATGAGGGGTTTAAAATGGTGTTGATGAATTGTTGTGTTGCCACGCTAGTTATGAAACTGTGGTGATGAATAATATTACAAAAATCCACAAATTGATTATGTGGTAATAATGATGAAAGTTTAATGTATGATAATTATGTTATGATGCCATTATGGCTAATTGCAAGTATAGACTTGCCTGTATGATATGAAATATATATATGAGATATGTTGAGATGTATTTGAAGTATGTGAATAAAATGCCTTGAGGGACTTTATACATAATTGTATATTATTGATTGAAAATATCAAATTAAAATATATCCCTAAGTGAGAGGGTGAGATATCCTTCTGAGGTTGATTGGCATATGCATTATTGCATTTTGCATTCATGGCATGGCATAACATTGAAATATGGTTGCGATCACGATGATGAAAGATCCTGCGGGGTTCTATGAAGGGAGTACCCCTTGCGAGGCGGGAAACCAACTTGATGATGATATGATATTGAGCCGGTGGTTGCGATCACCTGGTAATTGAAATGAAAATAGGCTTGCGAGTTTGTATGATGCCCGTGGTTGCGATCACGAGACGGGAGTACCCCTTGCGAGGCAGGAAACCATTACGAATTGTTGAACGTGGTTACGATCACTAGAAAGCACCTTACGAGGCTGCTAGAGAGAGTACCCCTTGTGAGGCGGGAAACCCGTGTGAATGAATGATATGGTGGTTGCGATCACTTGATGAAATGAAATGGTTCCATTGCATATGCATTAAACAGTTGACATTTGCATTAGCCATAGGTGCATGGCATTTGAGAGGGGATAACCACGAGAGATGAAAAACCCCTTGCGAGGAGGAATTGAATAAAGATTTAATAAATTTATGATGATAACTTATGAATGCCCTTGTTGATAAATGGCAATGTGATTGTGTATGTGCTTGTGCTTGCTTATGTTGTGAACTGCGTTTCATAAGGCTTGTATGCCTATTATATCAATTTGATGATGATTGAATGATGAATTGATGATATTTTAGCAAAGCACACATGATGAATGAATGCATGTACACTTAATCACAATATATGTATAATCGTCAATTTGAATGTATGACTCACTCTCCCATGTGATTTCCTTTTTAGTATTGTGATACAGGTTGCCATGGGATGAGTTCAGATTTTAAATTGAAGTTTTGGGAAGGTAAATAATGGTAGTGGAAGTGCCTTGGCCGGCATCATTTGTGAATTTTAATGTAAGGAATAAATTGTATATGATGATATTGTTGATTTAGTGATTTTGGTCATGTATAAGATAATCATGCATGCATGAATGATGATCATATGTATTAGTACATAAGTGATGATTTGATGAGTACTTGAGGAATTAAACATGAACAATATATACGTTGATGATGGTGGTGTTTGGATTAATGCCAATAGGTGAATAGGTAGGCCAATTATGAGATATGGGCAGTGGTGATAGTTGGGGCATGACCCCGAACGATATGCCTATTTATATTATATCTTAGGCAATGCATGTGTCTATTGTGAGTGCATGAATGGGTTATGATCTAATAGGTTTATGTTAGATGATTGCATGCTTTTCTAAGCCTTTTCTCATATCGTCATATATGGGACTAGGCGTAAGCCCGATATACATATTCTTCTTCCGTTGTAAACTCTACTATTTTTGTATACCGTTATGGGCGAATTAGTTGTGGATCCAGTCATATGTTGATAAATCTTACTCTTCGATTTTCTGTGGTTCGGGTCTTGATGTAGTCGAGATGGTGTTTAGAAACTATTTCGAACACAAAAAATTTACTCGCATTTTTATTAATTATTATCTTGATTACATTAGGATCCGAGTCCGGAAAATCAGGGGTGTTACAACAAGAAAAACTCTAGGTTGGGAAGAGTTTGATAAGAGTTTATTAAACATTGATTTCATGAACCAATTGAACTTATTTTGTAAAGAATTTAACTTGATTGATGAATAATTGAAGTAAGTTAAGCATGAAATCTCTTATGAAAGATACATTGTGTTTATGAAAGATACATGATGTAAAAGAGATTATTTCACTACTGAAAAAACCTTAAACAGCGACCACAATTTAGCGACCACCAACTACCGTCGCTAATCAGCGACCGATTTAGCGACCATTTTAAGTAAAAAGGGACCAAAAAAATTTTAGCGACGCGTTTAGCGACCACAAGGGGGATCGGTCGCTACCAAATGTAGACACCGTCGCTAGTACGGTCGCTAACATCCGCGACGGTCAACTGCGTCACTAAGTTTTGTGCTAGTGACGGAGGCCTCCGTCGTCGCTATTATTAACAAAGGATACTAGTGACGGATTTTTCCTTCCGTTGCTAATATTCAGGAACGTAGTGACGGAATTATGTACCGTCGCTAATGTTTTCGTCTTCCCTCCATATTTCCACATTCAGGAAGGGAATGTAGCGACGGGGTTTATCACCGTCGCTAATATTTAGGAGGTTAGCGACGGCGTTTTTCTTCCGTTGCTAATATTTTCGCCTTCCCTCCATATTTCCACTTTCAAGAATAGAACGTAGCGACGGTGGTGTTTACCCGTCGCTAATATTTAGGAGATTAGTGACGGAATTGTTATACCGTGGCTAATATTCAGGAGCGTAGTGACGGTGTTAGTGTGCCGTCGCTAAGGGTTTTAGTTGTAGTGACGTACGTAGCGACGGGAAGGTTGCCGTCGCTAAGTGTCAGTAATACTCGACCAGCACCTCTCCCCAAATCATTTGCCCTAACTCTCCCTGCCTCCCTCCTCTGTTTCCCTGAGCTCCTCTAAGTGCCTCCCTATCTCTGACTTCCTCGACCGGTGTCCCCCCGTCCGTTCCTTCCCCAAACCCTCCCTCCCTCCCTCCTCTGTTTCCCTTAGCTCCTCCGTCACCCTCCGTCTCTATCTCTCCTTTGCGCCCGTCGGTTCCTCCCTCTATCTCCTTCTCCGTGCGTTCGTCGGCACCTCCCTCCCTCCTCTGTTTCCCTTAGCTCCTCCGTCACCCTCCGTCTCTATCTCTCCTCTGTGCCCGTCGGTTCCTTCCTCTATCTCCTTCTCCGTGCGTCTTCGTCGGCACCCATTCCCTCACCGGTGGCTACACGCATCCCTTCCTGGTCAGGTTAGTTCTCTACGTTTTTCCGTTCGTGTATGTTAATATTGCCATGGATACTTGTAGTTGCATGAACCCTTGCTATCATAGATTTGCAGTTACAATTTTTTGATATCTTTATAGATGATATAATTTGGTTTTATGTGTATTACTTATTTGTGTGCTTAGTAGGACAGCTTTAGTTGAATTAAGAACTTTCCATCTCAGTTTTTTCAAGTAGTCTATATTTGAACTTGCCTAGATGTGTTATATTGATAAATTGGGCTGTGTGATAGTGTGTAAAAACTGTGTGCATTGTGTTATATGCCCTGTTTGAAAAGTTTATGATTCTTCACTGATTTTTTTCATATTAAAGTATAGAAGATAGAAAATAAACAAGATGATATAACCTACATAACAGGAACAAGGTATGTATTATGTTATATGTATTTTTTTTCATATGTGGCAGAACTGCTAGATAAGTGGTGAAATAGTTTAGAAATTGGATCCTCACAACAATTCTATTAAAGTTCTATTAAACACCAAACCTAATTAAAAGCTCTGAAATAGTTCAGAAATCTACATAAAAAAGTTCAGTAACCTGATTATTGAGAGCGAGGCAATTACAAATGATTCAAAGTTCAGGAACCTGATTATAAACTTTCAAATTATAGGAACTTAATTAAATATATCCAAATTAAAACCCTTTTTGGTTCAACAACCAATTTTTAAACTGGTTTTTCCTTTTAAATTGTTTGAAACTGGTTTGAACTCAATTTCAGCCAAAACTGGTTTTTCCTTCTCTGTGTGGGCTGTGTGTATTGGCTGTGTTCTCCTTTATTGGTTGTGTATTACTTTCCTCATAGTAGTCCTTTGAAGCACCATCTATTTCTTCAATGTAACAAAAATCTGCATCCCATTACCGTGCAAGATAACAAAAAACATGAAATTAAATTCTTAGTGATTGGTTCGGTTATGTTGTCAGTATGTGTTTGGTTATGTTGTCAAACCCCTAAAATTAATTTTCACTTTCTAAAAACATGTTTCACTGCAATTGTATATGTTTAGAAAGTCTTCCCAAATTGATTTCTAGTCATGAGAACCATGTTCTGGTTGAAGTCACTCCTCCTTACAGTTTCTGCTTTAACAAAATCAGTTTATAAAATCATTTTAATCTAAAATTTAGTGAATTTTAGTGTTTGTTCGGTATCCCTTATAAAAAAAGACACTACCTATTAGAGAAGATTGATGTTACACATTGTTTGAATTGTTAGAACAATAATTTCAATTAACTTTTGTCATTCGTTAACTTTTCAAGTCTCATATTAAAAACTCTATCTCTTAGATCATATTTTTATATATCTTAACCAACTTAATTTGGTATGTTAGTTAAAAGACTAATAAATAAAATCGTCAAGCAGCCCTGGCCCGGTTACACAGTATACACGCTCATTATTTGGCTGAAGTGAATCAGTAGACCATTATACACAATTCTATCTCCTTGAATCATTTTATAAAAGAACCCTAACAACATTGTTAGACACTATATAACAATCAAATTAAAAACTAACCCAATTGAGAATCAAAGATGAACTAAATATGATTCTTCCTTTTATATCAGAATATATTTGTCAAACATGCCAAACTTTATTTTTTAAGTTGAGCTTGTAGTTTAATTTGAATTTTTAAGTTTCAAGGTTTTTAAATAAATAGAAAGAAAAAACTTTTGTTAAACTTGCTTTTTCTCTAAAAATTAAATGGCAAAGGTGTCTTTTTAGTTGTCAGGTTGTAATTCATTGTATCCAGGGTGACTTTTGCTTTTGTTTTGAACTTGTTTTTACTAATTAATAAAGTTATGCATTATCCTTACTATTGAATTTTTAAGCTTGACATATAGTAACAATTATGGATGAGTTAGTAATTAACAATATTGATTTCTCCTATGTGTTTTTTAAAGAAAAATTATTATATGGGTATTCTAGATGGAATGTATTATTAGATCAGTGAAATTTAACTGAAAGTCACTTAAATTAGAGAAGTGAAATTTAAGTGAAAATCACTTAAATTCCTTGAAACTTAATGTGAATGTATTATTAGATAAGTGAAAATCTGTTTCATAGAACACTACGGTAATATTTTGTTTAATTGCATTGACGTAGTTAGCTCTACTGGAGTCATAATATCTTTCTTTTGTTATTTCAATTATGTTATCATATTAAACCTGTATTAATGCATGCACACAATTAGTCTAAAGCATAGTAGTTAAATCACGCGTAGCGGCCGCGATCGCAACGCGAAATAGTGTCGTGGCTCCCTTGCGCGACAGAGCAGGCATAGCGGGCATGATTGAGGTTGCGGCGTGATTGCCACGATCCCACGATCGTAAATCGCGGAGAATCGCGGAGGGGAGCGGCCGCGATCCGGTTCCTCTGTAAAGCTGCGTCGTTTTGGGCCAAAATTAAGGGTAAATCAGTACTTTTTTTAGTTTCCATCCTTTTTCTCACTTAGGTCAAGTTTCTTCTCCCTATTCTTCTCTTCTCCTCACTGTTTCATGCTTCCACTACTCTCTCTCTCATCTTCGACAACTCCCTCTCATCTTCGACAGCTCCCTCTTATCTCTGGCAGCTCCGTTCATCTTCTCCGGCGAGTTCCCTTCTTCTCCGGTGAGTTCCCCTTCTTGGGTGAAGGTTTTTCTTTTTGTCTTCTTTCTTTTCTTCTTGGGTGGAGGCTCTGTTTCTGCCTCTTGGTCTCCGGTGAGCCTTCAGCAAGCTGCAAGGAGGAAGAACAGCCATTGTTGGCTCCGGTGACAACCCCACACAGCAACTGCACCCTCCTGCAACAGCCCCTGCAACCTCTGTTTTCTCTTCTCTAAATTTTTTTTTTGTTGAAATTACCTCTATTAACAATGGCAAGTGGTGGACAGCAGCCTGTAAACACCTCTGGGACTCCTAATTCAGCTGCACAAGCTGAAATGTTTAGGCCACCAGGAAGAGAATGGTGCATTTGACCTGAAACAACTTGGGTCTTTTAACTAATTAACTCATCTAAGAAGAGTCTTTATAAATTAACTCATCTAAGAAGAGTCCTTACAAATAACGTTTAGAATGTTTAATAATGCAAATGTAGTCTCCGTTGCATCTCTCATGGACTCATTCTCACGTGGATCCCAAGTGTCTAGATCATTAAGAAGTCATTGTTATGTAATCTATAATTTGCTTTGCGTGTCTATCTTTGTTTAGTTTCCTTGCTACTTGTAACTGTCTAACGACTTCTTGGTTTGTCATACAGAGTAACACACATCACGCGTGGTCTCTGATCGTCTCTCTTCAGCACGGGGTTTATCACCGACTTTTTTCCCCAGGTAATCCCTTAACGCTGACTTTCTCGATATATGTATGCATGTCAATTGTTGTTTGTTAGTAGAGAGATTAGGAACTGGTTTTGATGTGTTTATAATGAGTTTTATGCATGTGTAATGTTGTTTGTTAGTGGAGAGCAGAGCTCATTAGGCATTGGTTGTGTGCTGATAACATGATTCTTTATGCATGTGTAATGTTGTGTGTTAGTGGAGAGCAGAGCTCATTAGGCATTGGTTTTGTGTGCTGATAACATGATTCTTTATGCATGTGTAATGTTGTTTGTTAGTGGAGAGCAGAGCTCATTAGGCATTGGTTTTATGTACTGATAACCTTGTCTCTCGATCGTATTCATAACTCTTAATATCATATACAATACGTATGGTATGTATATTTATCATTTCTGGAAAGTTTTATGTATGTAACAGGTTGTTCGTAAATTTGGGAAATGTCCAGTTTACAGGGGAGACTCTGCCAAAATTTTGACAGGCTCCCTTTCTTAGGAAACTTAAAAAATGAAACTCATGATTTAATAATGTAGAGTTTAGTCGTGTGTGAACCCATTAGATTCCCATTCAAGTTTCAAAACAACCGGCTAATGTACCGTGTTGTGTTGGATCTTGAATTGTCCCAGTTGGACAGTTTGGTATGAATTTGTAACCAGTAGGGCATAACCCATCAATGTTGTATATAGTCTATCTTAAGACGTTGAATGTTCATATAAAATTTCGGTTATGGTGTTTCGTATTGTCCTCAGGGTGCATGTCTGCGTGCGGTGTTTCATACCGTACGTATCTCTGTGTACTCGGGGACTAATGCGAAATGCTGCCAAAATTTTAAATGAACATGAACGACACAAGATAGACCACATACAACAGAGATGGGTTACAGTTGGTTGCATATTCATCCCGAATGGGATAGGGCCCCACCAATTTGCAACATCAAAGAGATAGGGAGTGATTTACAACCGACAGTCAAATAAAATTACAATAATTTAAAGTAACAGAAATCGTGCTTGTTAGATATTGTAAATGGAGGTACCGGCTAATCGGCGATGGATGTACAACCGACTAGATCGCAATCGGCGAGTGACTGAGGAGTTTATGATGGGGCTGTTGGAGTTCATTCCGTTCGCTACAGCAAACACGCCTGGATTTGAAGTGACTCAGAAGATCCGTTGTCCGTGCTCAAGGTGCAAATGCATGAGTTTTGAATACGCGGATGATGTCATGTGCCACCTAACTGAGAAAGGGTTCATGGAAACATACCACTGCTGGTACAACCATGGTGAGCAGTTACCGCGTAGACCGTCAGACGTAACCGTGCAACAGTCTTACTACGAGGTTGGAGGAAACAGGGATACGTACAACAACATAGAACAAATGGTGATGGATCATGTTGGACCCTCCACCGGGCGTATGCTGGAACATAATGACCAAGCAGGTAATGGGGACTCTGACAATGCAGAGGAGGATCCTAATCCGGAGGTGAAGAGATTTTATGATTTGTTGGCGGCGGCTCAGACTCCATTGTGGGACGGGTGCAACAATCACACTGAGTTATCCGCCTCCCTAGCTGCTTTAAGCATAAAGGCAGATTATAATCTTTCTGGAGGTTGTTTTGATAGAATGGTCAGTCTGATGGGTTCCACCATGCCTAGTAATCACAGAATGCCAGCAAACCTGTACCGTGCTAAGAAACAAGTGGCAAACTTGGGGCTGGGTTGTGTGAAGATAGAGTGTTGTGTTGGTGGATGTATGCTGTTCAGAAATGAGTTTGCAGACGAGAGTGTCACAAAATGTCTGCATTGTAATGAGGAACGCTACAAGACCGTTAAAAGGAGAGGGAAGGTAACCCGGACGGCCAGGAAGAAAATGTGGTACTTCCCTATAACACCGCGTCTTCAACGCCTGTATGCCTCATTGTCCACGGCAAAACACATGCGTTGGCATGCTCTGAACCGATCACAAGAGGGGTTTCTTTGCCATCCTTCCGACGGGAAAGCATGGAAGTGTTTGGATGAGCTATATCCGGACTTTTCTGGCGAGCCACGAAATGTAAGACTTGGACTATGTACTGATGGGTTTAACCCTTTCGGTCAATACGGAAGGGCTTACTCTTGTTGGCCAGTCATCCTGACCCCATACAATCTGCCGCCTGATATGTGTATGAAGAGGGAGGTCATGTTTCTATCTATACTGGTTCCAGGACCCAAAAATCCAAAGGCGAACATAGACGTGTTTTTGCAACCGTTGGTTGAAGAGTTATCACAGTTATGGGATGTCGGTGTAATGACATACGATGTGTCTTTGAAGAACAACTTCATGATGCGTGCTGTTTTGATGTGGACTATTAACGACTTCCCGGCCTATGGTATGCTTTCTGGATGGTCCACGTCTGGGAAGCTTGCTTGCCCTGTATGCATGGAACATACCGGGGGGGAATCACTCCCTGTTAGTGGCAAGACAAGTTTCTTTGACTGTCATAGAAAGTTTCTACCGTTGGATCACCCGTTTAGGAGGAACAAAACCGCTTTTAAGAAGAACAAGGTTGTTAACGAACCTCCACCCCGTAGGTTATCTGGTGCACGAGTTTGGCAGAGGGTCGAAGAGTATCCTTACATCTGGGACAAGAGTGTTAAGGAGTTTGCGGGTTACGGTAAGGAACACCACTGGGTGAAGCAGAGTGTGTTGTGGGATTTGCCATATTGGAAAGACTTGTTGTTAAGACACAACGTTGATGTGATGCACACTGAACGTAATGTTTTCATGAATATTTTTGACACTGTTATGGACATCAAAGGGAGAACAAAGGACAACGAGAAGAGTCGTCTAGACCTTCCGATTTGGTGTTCCAGAAAGGAGTTGGAGTTGAGGGATGCGGGACGTGGAAGAATGTTTAAACCCCATGCAAAATATGCTTTAACTAGACCACAACAGATTGCTGTGTGTATTTGGATGAATGGGTTGACCCTGCCTGACAGATTCGCTTCTAACTTGAGTAGATGTGTCGACGTGAAGGAGGGCAGGGTGTTTGGCATGAAAAGTCATGATTGCCATGTGTTTATGCAACAACTACTCCCGTACGCGTTTCATGCCTTACCGAAGCCTATTTGGAAACCGTTAGTGGAGTTGAGTCACTTCTTTAAGGAGTTGACGGCTACTTCGTTGAGTGTGGAGAAACTTGTGAAGATGGAAGAAACTATCCCGGTATTGATTTGTAAGTTGGAGCAGATTTTCCCACCAAGTTTTTTTGACTCCATGGAGCATTTGCCTATCCATCTACCGTACGAGGCCTTGGTTGGTGGCCCAGTGCAGTATCGTTGGATGTATCCATTCGAAAGGTGAATGCTTGGTGAACTCTTTAATTTACTTGCAAATCATGCTTATAATAGTATTTTCTAACTTAACACTACCTTGTTAATGATCTTGAAGATTCTTACGCTCTTTAAAAGATAAAGTGTCGAACAAAGCCTGCGTTGAAGCTTCAATTTGTGAGGCATACTTAGTCGAAGAAATGACAACCTTTGCTTCTTTCTATTTTCCAACGGAGATAGAAACTAGAATGAGTAGAGTTCCCCGCAATCTTGGTGTAGCCAGCCGCACAGGGTTTGATGAACAAACGTCGATTTTCAACTATCCTGGTCACCCGGGGGGCAGGCTCACAAAATGTTACATTGATGAGAAAGATCGAAAGGCGGCTCACTTGTACATTCTTCTCAATTGCCCAGAAGTCGAACCCTTTATTGAGTAAGTCATAGAAGTTATATTATACATTCTTAACGTAGCTTTCATATTAAAGTTATTTGTTTCTTTCAATAGCTTATACACAGATATGCTAAAACTTGAGCAAAATGATTTAACTGATGACCAAATTCATAGTGAGGTGTCATCCAAGTTCGTTGGTTGGTTCGCGCAACATGTAAGACCCGTATACCAAGTGTTTTTAAGCCTATTTGCTTCTAACTCCCGTCAATATGGTAACAATGACCTACTTCTTATGTTGTACATAGATACAGGACCCTAACAACCATATTGAAGATTCTTTACTCCAAGCCCTTTCTTGGGGGCCGGTGAAGACTGTTAAAAAATGGCCTATTTACTACGTAAATGGCTACAAGTTTAATATTCTTCAATGGAGTGAAGGGATGCGCACCCATAACTACGGGGTTTATGTTAAAGGCACCGCCGGTCAGTTGGAAGAAGACTTTTATGGAGTGCTGACGGAGATTGTTGAAGTTTCATTCTCTGGACGACTAAGAAGAGATATTGTTCTATTCAAATGTGATTGGTTCGACAACACAATCGGTGTTGGAACAAAGGTTGACAACAACTACGGCTTAGTTGAGGTCAAGAAGAATGGTAGATATAAAGGGTTTGATCCCTTCATTTTTGCCCAACAAGCTGAGCAGGTTTATTACACCGACTTCCCGGGAGGACATCGGGACTGGTATGCAGTAATCAAGGCCAAGGCCCGAAGTCAGATCACTGACAATGTCTCCGAGGAGGTCGATGACGCTTATCAGCTTGCACCACACGAGCTCAACGATGCGAATTTGTTGTTCAACATTGATCCAGTCATAATGGACGAGACACTCGCCACTACGGGGGGTGAACACATTGACAAAGACCTTGTCTCTCGATCAAAACGGTCTAGGGCTGATTTGGATACTGATGAACTTGTTCAAACAGATAACCACAGTGACACTGAAACTGAGGGGGAATTTGAAACTGAAACAGACACAGAGTATGTAGTTGTTAAACATATATACATAGGTTTATATATATCCTGAGACTAACCTTTCTTTTCATGATTTTATCCACAGATGACGGGACGTCGACTGCCCTTCAGTAGGGGTGGTGGGTCCAGGACCCCGGCTTCCCGTCTGGGGATGCAAACCCCAGGGCAGCAGACCACTCCATCACCACCACAGCGGACCACTCCATCCCCATTACAGCAGACCACTCCATCACCACCACCACAGCAGACCACTCCATCACCACTCCAGCAGACCACTCCATCACCACCACCACAGCAGACAACCCCATCACCCCCACAGCTGACCACCCCAGAGCAGACTCCTGGAGTTGATGGCTTGGAGGACCATGGCCATCAGGCGACCCCACCTCCGGCATCCCCTCTGCCCATGTTGGTACCCGTGCCGGCCGGAGACGAGTAAGTGACTAAATTTCATATACTTTTATGTTATTTGTATGATACTTTATATTAGGGTTTAGTTGAAAGACTTGTTGGTTTATTGGATGTTACTTTAATTAGTACTTGTATAGATTGAATTGTACTGGGCACTCTTCTGTTTGTAACAGGGTAACTATTTAAACTTGGAAATGTTACATTTACAGGGGAGACTCTGCCGAAATTTTGGGTGTCTCCCTAGATTGTGTGTTGTTTTATTCCTAACATAATTGTTGTCATTACAGCTTTGTTGATAGTAGTCGCACTACCAAAGCGATTACTAAGGTTTTGAAGGCCCAGTGGGATGGTCCATATATATCTTGGACAGATGCTGGGAAGGTTATGCAAGATAGGTGGTTTGACACCTTCTCGGTAAGTTCCTAGCTCATTTATTGTGACTTGATTTGTAAAATAGACCCGTTATTAATTTTGATTTCTCAATTCATTTTACAGCGTGATTACCAGTGGGCGGAGGGTATGATTGATGAGATTAGGAAGGTCTTTGCCACAAAGACCTCCAAAATCATCAAGAGTACCCTTTGGAAGGTGAGGGACAAGGGTGAGCGCCCTCGTTGGATCCCGGAGGACCATTGGGACGGGATGGTCCAGAAGTGGGGCGGGGTCCCATTCCAGCAGGCGAGTGCTCGGAATAGGGCCAACAGAGCCGCCGATGCTGCAGCCTCGGTTTACACTGGGGGTAGCATTTCAACCCTCGAGCACAAGAAAAGATTTGTAAGTATATTTATGTTAAACATTTCTATTATGATTCGTCTTACATGTTTACAAATAATAATCTCAATGTTTTTTGTCCACCACAGGAGCAGAGGGAGCACCGGGAGCCTTCTTTGTTTGAGGTCATGCAAATGACCAAGAAGAACAAAGCCGGTGCATGGGTAAACCAGAAGACTACGGAGCTAGCGGTATTTACTTTTAACTGACACATGCTTTTAATTTACTTACAAATCAGCTTACTAATCCTATCGTTGTTTTTGAATTTACAGGAGGCGTATCAGGCCAGGAGGGCCGAGAAGGAGGCGGACCTGGTGGCTTCCACTCCTGAAGGGGAGGTTCCTCCCACCCTATCTTGTTCTGACGACAACGCCATCTATATGGAGGCTGTTGGCGGTGTGAACAAGAAAGGGAGGGTGTTTGGATTGGGTGGCGTCGGCACGCAGCTGGCGAAAAAGGGGAAGACCCCTTCCTCTTCGTCTTCCTCTGGTCTTCCGACTGAGGTCGTTCAGGTAATTCAAAACCTGAACGATGAGCTACAGGAGGAGCGACGTCAGAGGCAGTTGCTGTTGGAGCGGCACGAGGCAGACCGACAGAAGGCCGAGGCGGACCGACAGCGGGCCGAGGAGCAGCACGCCGAGACTCGTCGGCAACTTGCTCAGCAGCAGGAGCTACTGATGCAGTTGATGGCGAGGCTACCTCCCCCCACTTCCCAGGCGCCCCCACCACCACCCCAGGATCCCCCACCACCTTGATTGTAGTTCTTTTATTTATACACATTGTATATTTGATTTTTAGTTATGTTATATTTTTATTCAGTATTTATTTTGTCATTCTTTATATATTATGTCAATATTTATTGGTAATTACATTCAAATCACAAAGCCTTATTCTACCTATCATTAATAATTCAACCTATTTGATAAATTAATTTAATTATAAAAATTTTATCAGCCAATACAAAATATTAAGATATTTTTAAAGTTAAATTAACAAAACCAGTCAATATTGAATTAATTTTTAAAAAATATAAAAATTCCCGTTAGCGACGGGACATGTCCGTCGCTGACGTTTTAACACTAGCGACGGATGCCGTGGTCGCTATATCACAATCACTAGCGACGGACGTTGTGGTCGCTAACTGGTCCAACTAGCGACGGACATTGGCGTCGCTACATCGCAACCTCTAGCGACGGATACTGTGGTCGCTACATCACGATCATTAGCGACGGAATAACTTGGTCGCTGTATCACTTCCTATAGCGACGGCAGACGGTGGTCGCTGAGGGCTGTTAGTAGCGACGGGTATTCGAGGTCGCTGTATGACAACACTTAGCGACGGCTGGAGTTATTGGGGCAGAGACGATTTTAGCGACGACCCTACCCCGTCGATATTGTAGCGACGGCAGTTATGTGGTCGCTGATGTGTTTTCGACGAGGGTTTTAGCGACGTCCTCTTGCCCGTCTGCGATGCCGTCGCTAAAACCATTAGCGACGGGAATTCCATTGATTAGCGACCAATTACTTCCGTCGCTAACAGTTGTTTTTTTAGTTGTGGAATGATTCAAAAAACCAAGCTTAACCTTTCACTCAAGCAAAATAATGAAACAAGCTATCAATGCTTAAGCGTGGCCAATTGGAGCTTAAGCGCAACCATGCTCAAGCGAGAATATCTCACGCTTGAGCGTGATCAAAGAAGAATGGGCACTGAATTTTTTATTGACCAATGGTGCGATCCCAGCTCATCCACTCCCGTATGTTTCTGACCACTCCTGTAATGCCACTCAGTAAGTTAGGGTTACGCTTAAGCGTGACAAAGGGAAGCTTAAGCGTGACTCCTCTATAAATAGAGTAGAAGAACAAAGGAACAAAATAATTCATTAATCATTCATCACCCATTCATTCAGCTTAACTTTTCTAATTTGTATCCATTTCTTTCCTATATTCTTGAGTGAAAATGCAAGGCATGAGTAGCTAACTCATTCATTGGGATTAGTTGTAATCCATTCAAACCCCAAGTAATGCTGTTATAAGTTTTGCGTGTATGTAACAAGATTTTATAGTTTTTGTGTTTCATTCTGCACTTAATGCTTGAAAGTACTTGATCATTATTTTCTTGTGTTTAGTTTTCTTAAGTATATTGGGAAATAACTTTCGAGAGCAGATCTGAATGAAATACTTGTTGTAAGTAGATGACCAAGGATGGTATCGAGTGCAATAAACGTCTAAACAATCAAGCATTAATGTTGGAATGATTTCAGGTGACTGAGGGATCAGTAGGTTTAAATCATTGTTATGAATTTTGTACTTGAGGGATCAATGCAAATGATTTTGATTATGACATAAAAATTATCATTTCAAGTTACATACATACAAGTTACTTAGCTTACAAAGGAGAGATGTGATGAAACACTAATCCCAGTTTTCCAAATCTGATTTTTACCAAAACTTATTATTGTTGTTCTTTACATTTATTACTTTTTGTTAACCATTTCAATCAGTATCCTTTACAACAGACCAAAATAAACTTTTTGTCAAATCAATTCAAGAACTAAGATCTTCAAGCTAACACCTCCTTAGTGGAACGACAACCCCTTTTTACTATAACTCTAGTGTTTAAACTTGGCACTAATCTTTCAGTGAATACATATTATACAAACTTGATTCTTTTATTGAAAACTTCCTTTTCAACAAGCTTCTGTGCAAGATCTGATAACATCAATCAAGTTTTGTGTTACCTAGTTCTGGCATTCACTAAGTGACCAAAATATTTTTATACCAAAGCTTCTCCTACATCAGTGCCTCTTTTAGTTCAACATCGCTTAGTTACCAATTGATTTGATAAATCCTATAAAAAGTCTACATCTAGTATATCCAAATCTTTCCTTAGTTTACTAGTAAATTTTCACTAGGTAATAAACTTCCTTTAATCTTTTCTCCTAGTTTTAATGGTTATTTAAATTTCTTACTCACAATATCATTCCAAATTTTAAACTTAATTCATCTTGAATATTCTTCTCTAAATTAATCTATTAGGAACATTGTTTATAACTTACTCTAAATAAAATCCTAGTTATCCATTTCTTTTTATTCTTGACCCATTTAACCTATTAAAATAGATAACCCCAAAATCTTTATTTTCTCGATTTAGTTTCTTATATACACAAATTCTTAAAGTTATTATTTATTTCTATCTAAGTGGTCACAAAAGTGGTTGCTAAAAGTTTTATTACAAACAACTTCTTATAGCTCCTAACTTTCATTATACTAAACTTCACTTGTTTTATTTTCTTTACTTAACTCTTAAAATGTCATTTGTAACTAAGTTATTGAAATCCTTAATAAACTTCACTTGTTTTATTTTCCATCTAAAAGGAATTTCTAATTTGTTTAACTTACTAATATATGGTTACACATATTTTTCTTTGAATTTATTACCTTATTAAGGTTTAATACTTCTTGTTGTAATTTAGTAAAAAAAAGATATTTTAATCCCCCGAACGGTAAATTAAATTTCTAAAGGTGGGGCTTACCGGGGAAATTAAATTACCAATTAATAATATCACCGTAAATTTAAATTATTATTACAACCACATTGAACAAAATCGAGCCCACTTGAACGCTAAATTTATATATATACATATATATTTTAAGTTTTTCGATTTAATATCGATCATGATAAAACTTTTTCTGAATATTCCAATTTTGAGATATACTCATTAAATTTATTGAAAATTCATTTTAACGATATATTCGATTAAAGTTAATCATCATCGACAGAAATTTCCATAACTTGAGATCTAACCATTAGATCGTGGCGAAATTCAAAACGGAGATTCTTCAATATATGAGCAATATTATGGAACGGTTAAAAATAATTTTAGATGAGGTGAAACCCCCCTTACCACACAGAACAACTGCTGTCTGGAGGAATAAATACAGTACGCTTCACCGAAAAATCGCTAAACGCTCCGATTCGCCCTCCAATCACTTCCAGGTTATTAGGCATGGATTTTTTAAGTTATCAAGGGCAGCCAAGAAAACGCCTAACAGCCATGAAATTATTTAAAACTAAAAGATCATTTATCGAAAATTTGTCATTTGCTCTGTATTTTCTACTGTTTATCGCCGACCACCGCCAATCGTTCTTGATCATTCTATGACACCTAAAAACTCAACATGCATCACGGAAAAGAAAAGGATATACTAAGGCCAGCCAAGGATTAAAGGAAAACTAACATGTAAATTACTGATTTAAACTAGAGAAATTGAATGGAAGGAGAAATGGAAATCGATCGAGAAAATATCACCGATTGCTCACCGAATCAAAAAAGGTTGATCATGGCTTTAAAGAGAGGGTGACGACAACCTTGGATGGTGATTTGGGGTGGTGAATAGGAGGCTTACGGTGGCTATGGTGGAAGGAGACAGCCACTGGTTGTTAAGGGGAATAAGGAAAACAATGGTGATTTTAAAGAGAAAAGGTGTCATGGTGGTGGTGGAAGGTAACTCCGTAAGGGGGAGGGAGTTGTGGTGGTTTTAGGTGGTTGAATAGTGGTTGGATAAAGAGTGTTAATTGCTGGAAGGTGGAGAAGAATTAAGAGAAATGAGTGATGGTTTCTACCGAGAGAGAGAAGGAAGCTTAGTAGAAAGATTATGGTATTATGGTATAGGCAAGGCATGGTGTCATGATATATGTCATTGCAATTATTTTATGAGATAAAGAAATTGGGTTTCCTTTGATTTTTGCTAGTGGTGAACGTGAATTTTTGGAATAAATGGAAGTAAGGCAACATGACATGTATATGGGTATGACATGATGATTTGGTTATAACTTATCATGACATGAAACCATGTCATTACTTCTCCTTGTGAAGCAAGTTATTGTAGCTTGTTGAGAAAGGAGTTAACCATAAGTTAACATATAGGAAGCAGGTGGTAGGCTGGAGTAATTCATGGGGAAAGGGTTATCTTTGGAGTTAACATGTGTCCCTTGAGTGGAGAAGCTTCATTGGCTAAAGTTTCATGGGAGCTGATGTGTCCAGTTTTGAGGCATCACTTTGTGCGGGTTTTTAAGGGTCTTTTTCGGACAAATTTGTAAATGTCCCAGCATAAAAATTGTACAATTTTTTGATATCTTTAATTTTATATATGGCATAAAAACATCCATTACAAAATGAGAGAGTTATGGCCCAAATACGAAACAAGTGCAGGGCTATGATGGGATTTTTGTTCCCTGCATAGATTATTTTTATAGGCCAAATGGGTAGGTATTTAGGCTTTGTGTTCTGCATAAAAGTTATGGATAATTGGGTTAAGAAAAATTTGGTGAAAGCCTCATTCAATTTCATGGTCATATGAGAGAGATTTGTGGAAAATACTACACCTAATGCAAGCTGTTACTGGAGAAACGTAAATTAGAGTAGTATTTTAATTTCTAGGATTTATGCGATGAGAATTGGCATTCAAGCTCTTCATGGAGTTTGTAGATATTTATTTCCTATTTAATTTGATATATCATTTGTGATGATCCAAGTTTGGTAGTCTAAGATATACCCGATTTACGACAAGACATTCTAGAAGCTTCCCGGATCAGCTAGGGTTTTAGAAATAAATTCACCATTAATTTTCCTTTAGGAATTTGATTTTGTGCTCTTCATGAAAGTTGTATAGGTATACAATATGGATCCATATCAAAAAGAACAGAGTGATTCAAGCACTGGACAAAAGAGATACATGAATTTTATCAAAGGCTGCCAACATTGAAACAAAACACCCAAGGGGTCACAAAGATTGATTAGACTGTACCAATCTAGAAAGCTTTAGCCTTCGATGTCTTCACAGAAAATGTAGATAATTTTGTTATGGATATTTTAACACCAAGTTTGCATAAATTTAAGGTCATATGAGAAAGTTAAGAATTTTTTTTTGCACTATGTGTAGAGAAAAATATCCAAACGTTGGAATTTTCAGACAAATATACTTAATCTTGAATTTTGGGGTTGACAGAGTAAGAATCGAAGTTTGGGGCTAGAAACAGAGATTGAATATCTTTTCAAAACAAAGAGATTGAGACTAAAATCGTTCGATTCTAAGATCGTATGAAAAATTTGGGTCCAAAACACCAAAGGTATTCGGGTCAAGTTTTGAAGCGATTTCTGAGGAAATCAACTTATTGAAAAACTGGGATGATAAAGTCTGAATCAAGCTTAAGTCCCTTCAGGAAAAATTCCTAAAACGTCAAAATGAGTCATCGGCGATTGACCGTGCCACCATCGGATATCCCGAGGTATATGAACGATCAAACATAGGAGACATTAAGGTTTCTGATTGGGCTGGTTAGGTGAAGTCAGACACCCTTAATCTTGTAGAAAATGATCCTAACAGGACTCGTTTCCTTACTGGATCACTAATCTCCAGTCAAACGATCAGGGTCTGACCTCAGGCTGGGTCCCATAGTTCAAATCTGAGGAACCAAGCGATATTTTATTATTAAATATAATTATCAAATAAATGAACAATTTAATATATATATAATTTTAAAATAAATTATTATAATTATTTATCTATTAAATATTATTGACAGAAAGTAATTATCAAATAAATATATTTATAAATTAATTTGTACCTAAAATAATCATCGTTACGTATTATTTTTAATTAAACAACGTTGTCGAATGTTATTTATTATTTTCTTATTTCTGCTTTTCTCACTCATTACATTCTCTCGATATTCTTATATTTCAAGTTAAGCTACGCTTATCCCTATTTTTCTCATCCTAAGTTATTCAGGGAACAGGCCGAAGCCTCGAGCTTTTCACCAAAAGCTCAATAGAGTATCCTAAGGAGTCCTGAGGGTCTTGTTTCCTATTTTTAAAAATCAGGGCTGTTATAGAATTTACTCTAACAATCTCCCCCTATTTGTTGATAACAAACATTAAGTCTTGAAGATAGAATGAATTTTGTATGAGGTGAAGAATTGAAACATTGACTCATGAGTTTATTCATTCAAAGCATGAGTTTTAAATTCTTTCAAGTTTTTACAAAAGATAGTTAAGTTAATCGCATGTAACAGACTTCAAGAGTATAGAGCAATAAATCTTTAAGTCATGAAGATAAAAACTAAACAATTTTATTCATGAACACAAGATGTGTTACAGACCCAAGAAAATATTTAATAGACAACACACATATTCTAACTTAGACTACTTTCCAATTATTCTCCCCTTTTGTAATCAATAAATTAAGGATACCACATAGACTTGGGTGTCTTAGAAGCGGAGGTTGGAATACAAATTTTGGGTCAAGGGGAGGGTTAAGAGAGATCATGACTGATTTGAACTATTAGAGCAGCAATCGGCTTCACCTATCATCCATAAAATTTGATTCCATATTCGTCTAGCATCATCCTTGGTGTTATTATCAAACTATAAGAGCCTTGAGACTTGTTCGTCAAGGAGTCTTCTCGGTCTGGGTTCATCCCATGTAGGTACCTATAGTTGAGCCAAATCAGAAATAGTTTCTTTCCTTTTCTCGAATGAGTAAATCATAACCTGAGGGCAAAGCTTGTTCAAAGCAATAAGGATCTTTGTAAAGGGTAAGATGAAAGCGGACTTTTCTTTTCCATTTGTGATCTCAATCAACGATCAGCCTTGTTGAATATCCATCATAATTGCTCTTTGTTCTTTCTTGAGCTTGTAACACATTATAGCATCAGATGTTGAGTAAAGACTATTATCATGAAGGATTCACTGAGTAGGCAGAGGTGAAGCAAATTTGAGTGATGGTGACGTGGATGGCAATTTGATTCCATTTGTCTGAAGTCTAGTTTCTGGATGATGAAGGGGCATAGAAATGAATAAGGGGTAGAGGTCTGTAATATTTGATTTTGAGCAAGGGCAAAAGATATGGTTTCCTGATAAGGTACAGGTTAATCAAGAAGCATTTGAGATGGATTTTCTAAATGTGGAGGTGAAGGTTTAGTTTCTGGTTCAGGTGTGGTTGACATAGAGTCTTAAGAGTCGAATACCAAAAGATTAGTAGCTGAGGACTCTTCTAAAATAATATTTCTTATAGAGATATTCTTTAGCATTCCCCTCGTGATTCTTCTAAAGGATCTAACAGGGAGAGACAGTTTAGCAATCTTCAAAGCAGGTGTTGAATGACTAGACTTTGACATGGAGGACGGGTCAGACTTTCCTATTCTTGGAGAAATTCTAACAAAAGTCTTTACTTTCTTCTTAGGGGGTCCAGACTCTGGTTGATTCGAGTTTGATAAAGAATCATCACTTGAAGATTCCTTCTCGTCTTTCAAGAACTCTTCTGGTTGACCTTGTTGAGGGGCTTTAGGAGGAGTGATGACTTCTAAAAATGTAAGGGCTTTGTTGATTAGACCACCACATATTTTTAAGTCTCTTGAACTTTGAACATCAATCCCATAACATTCAAAAATCTTGCTCAAAACACCTGGTATGGAATTTTCTTCTGCCTTCTAATTATAGAGGAGATCAGATAACATAAGATCACACCGGGGAGACTTACCTTTGTTTTCCTCATCATAAGAACCATGTAGAATTTGTCCAACTTAGTCACTACATCCCTTGCACTTTTTCTCGGAGAGAAAATTTACCTCATTAGTGCATAAAGAAATTTAACTTTGGGAAGTAATTCCTTTACTAGGAGAGTTGGAAGATATTTTGAACCGTGGAGACACAGATTTCCTTTAGCTTCTAGGATTATGGTCCTAATGTAGTCTTCAAAAAAGGTAGTCGCTCATTTGGGCAACCACAAGCATTTGCAATGCCATTGATGGAGATTTTGATTCTTCTATTTCTAAGTAGCCCAGAAATTGTTAAGTCTTCTTTGTTGATGGTGGTAGTGGACCAGAATTCTATTACAAAAGAGGGTGAATAAACATTGATTGTGGAGTAGAATTGTAACCAACCTATGCCATTCAGTTCAACCATGACATCTCTTTTTTTGTCTTTCAATTGGATTGGAGAAAAGAATACTAATTCAATAATATCTTTTACGGTGAAGTTGATTGCAGCCATTATAGAGAAAATGGGTTTCGAAAGACAAGATGTTTAGGGCAAATGGAAAGTTCTCAAGGAAATGCCAAAAGAGAGAGAGAGAGAAAGAGAAAGAGAAAGAGAAAGAAATATTTTGTAGAGAGAATGAAGAGTTGCATAGAGATTTTTTGAAAAGGTGAAAAGACAAGTAAGAGTAGTTATATTTATAGACAACGTGACAAAAATGAAGGGAAAAACAACTTTCAGAAACGGTTGCACTTTAAGCAATGAATGAGTGTCATGCGTTATAAAAAAAGAATTAAATGAATATTTAAATGAATTTAAAGAGGGTACAGACTGCGTCTCTCAGTAGACAGAATAAAATGAAAATGATTTTAAGTTACAAAGCATATAGACTGTAAACATACAAACACCTTAATTATTCAATATTATGCATGTTCAGACTATACTTGATAAAAGCAAACCTGACTTCTGCTAAGGGTTTTGTGAGGATATCTGCCCATTGGTGGTTTGTATCCATGTACTATAGATCCGAAATACCTTTCTAAACATAGTCACGTATGAAGTGATACTTCACTTCAATATGCTTTGCCTTTGAGTGCTGAATTGCATTCTTTGATAGGTTGATAGCACTTGTGTTGTCACAGAATACTGGAATTTCTTCTTCCTTGATTGAGTAGACATCTAGTTGGTACTTCATCCATGAGTTCAGACTTTACTCTAATAGTTTGGAATGGTGCTTTTATGCAAAATAGTGTACGGTGATTTATTTTTCAAATATTTTGTGGGTAATCTATTGATTAAATGAACAACATAAGCAATAACGTGATTCTAAAAAGATTTAGGAATATGTGAATGAAACATTAAAGCCCTAGCCATGCTAAAAATATGTTGGTGCTTTCTCTCTACTATACCATTTTGTTAAGGAGTTTCAACACATGAAGTTTGATGGGTTATTCCTTTTAAAGCATATCACTATTTTAAGAGAAATTCATTACCATTATAAATTCTGATTATTCTAATTCTTTTATGAAATTGAGTTTTAATTAACTATGCAAATTAAGGAATTAAAACACTAACTTCAATTTTGGTTTTCAAGAAATAAAGGCATGTATATCTGCTAGTATTATCTACAATGGTAAGAAAGTATTTATGACCTAAAGTAGAAGGAACCTAAATTATTTATGACCTAAAATGTGTTGGTGCTTTCTCTCTACTAGACCCCAATGGGACGAGCACGGGTGTCAACCTTGGGAGGAGATTATAATTGTTCCTGGAGGAAGTACTTGACCCAGTTGCCATTGGGATAGTGTATAGTACAGGGTCGACGGTTCACAGGTAACCCTTGTTGGATGGCATGTCAAGGGTATCTATGGTCTAGGTTATCATATCTGATGGTGACATGGTGGTTCCTGTGCCCACAGATGATGTATTCCACGTTTCACAGACGTGAGGCGCCTTCCCCATGTGGCCCATATCCCTTTTGAAGGTCGTTGTTGATGATTAGGTTTATGGAAAAGTCATATATTGATTTATTTAATTAATTTTATATGTATATACTTATGTTACTTTCTGTTATTGTTATTTATAGGGGGAAGTCCCAGGTCTGAGGCAGCCGATTGATCCTGTAAGTAAGTTATGAAGAGTATGTGTTGATATGTATGACACACCAGCCCAGGTGTTGTGGAGGTAGGATGTCTTCAGTAGGACGAGCACTATTCCCGTATATGTTGATCAGAGTGACATATTGGAGATTATGAACGGGAAGATCATGCTCAACATCTCCATTATACAGTTTTGGGAGATGAAAGGACTTACACATGTAAACATATATTTACCAATTTTATGTGTATTAATGTTTTTTATCGACTATATGTTGTAGGTATATGCACTATATATGTGTGGCTAAAGGGAAGGATCACACGTTTGGATTCTTGGAGCCTGAGGCCATACAGGGGAGTGGGACTAAGGACATTGCCATCCAAGCCTACATAGAGAACTGGATGACTGAGTCCAATAAGAAGGTTTACTTGGCGCCACACATTAACAAGTAAGTTGACACTTTTTTTAATATATGTGTATTTATATAAATGTACATCACTCGTTCGTATGTTAAGTACTAACTCGGTTCCATTTCATTTCAGTGCTTACTAGTTTCTTGTGGCTATTTGCCCAGTAGATAACTTGGCAGTTTCCATTTGTTTAGTACATGGCATAGTTCCTCAACAACTTAAGCTTTGTGTTGAAACGTAAGTTGACATTGGTATATATTATGAATGATAAATGGGCTTGTTTTATTGACAGTTCTAATTGGTGTTTATTTTTCCAATGGAGCTATAAGTGGATATCACAAATTGAAGGGCGTCGACATAAAGAAAAGATTGCAATGGTTGTTCCCTAAAGTAAATACACTTTATAGATTTCATTCTTATAATCTAAAGCAAATACTAACAAACTTTGTATATGTATTGTGCAGTATCATAGACAGACAGGAGGATATGAGTACGGGTACTATGTGATGAAGACGATGCAGACCATAACATTACTGATAAATAGGTAACTGTAAGTTTCGTAACCAATTCATTAATTTTGAACAAATTTGGGTATAATGATGTAAAATGTGTATTTGTAGAATACAGTAACTAACATACACACATATATATTTATACAAATTTTCCAGGACCGGTCCCCATACACTACAAAAGAAATCAAGGATATTCAAGAGCAATGGGCCACATATTTTTTGAGGATTAAGGGATAATGGTACAGGTATATGAGTATAAGTTTTAGTAGTTTGTATATGTATATATGTTAGGAAAACCTATTTGAATTTTAGGATTTTGTGTATATACATTTACTGTTTGGTATATATGTTTACTTGTATTGGGTTAATTTTATTGTTTGCAGGTTTGGGGTTATAGAAAAACAAAACAGATAATTAAAGAAAATCCTAACTACGAACTCCGTTCTGCTATTAATCGAGTTCATAGGACATCTATGAACTCGGTTGTTGCTTAAATAGAGTTCATACTCTGTTTCTGGGTTAATCTATGAACTCAGTTTAAGCAACAACTGAGTTTATACTCTATTTCTGAGTCAATCTAGAAATAGAGTATAAACACGGTTTATCCAGAAACTGAGGTCATAGATTGACCCAAAAATAGAGTATGAACTTGGTTCCTCTTATAACAAGGTCATATATTGGCTCTATGAACTCGTTTTTTTAAATCGAGTTGATACCTTTGTTACCTACGAACATGGTTGCAACGAACTCGCTTTAGGAATTGAGTTCGTATCCCATTTTTAACCGAGTTCATAGACCTTTTCTACACTACTGATTGATGTTGCTTCAGAACATAACCTACACATTATACACATCAATGTGAGGCGGACGAGTCAAGAAATACATTTTTTATTCTGTTAATAATTTTTCGATCAAAAGAACAGATCTCTAGGCTTTCTAAATGCCTCTATATGTATTATCAAACTCCTACCCTTGACACGAATATCAGTATAATTTTATTGAGTTTTCTTTCTTTCTTTCTTAATTTGAACATTATTCATTATTTTGGTACCTTTAAATGGAATTAGATTTTTGTATAAATTGAATTGTTTTAGTTTAATTATACTGATCATTTGATTGTTATTTGATAAACTGGATCTTGTTTGGGATTAAATTTTTGTTTTGATTAGAATTGGATATTTTGGCGTAATGACCTTTGCTTGCTTTTCAAGTCATATCTTGAGCTGTAGGTCTTATTTTTAAGCGATTCTTCTTTCCTTTTAAATCTGACATCAGGGGCTTTAAATTGACGATATCCAACTTGGGAGATATTTAAGTTACAAATCAGAGTTTGATTTCTGCCGATAAGGATGTGATTTATTTGCCTTTTTTCAATTAAACAAATTGAGTACTAACGTTATGTTTTTCAAATGTTTCAAATAATTTTGTTAATCTAAAGTGGTATCACTCTTTTAGTGTAAGGGGTAGGGATCGTCCATACTGTTCTAACTGGAAACGCAAACCAATAGTTTCATAGTTATATATAGAGCTATCGTTCCCTAAAAGTGATTCAAATTAAAACGGTTGGGGTTCTCTTTCTCTCTCTCTCTCTATTACCAATAGTTAGTTTGGTAATGTTACTAACTGGTCAATTTTAAATCATAATGTCAGAATGTCCACCATATTCATAACCTTAGTACGCTTTCTAGTTCATATTTGTAGTCTCCAAACTCTCCTTTTTCAATATGAAAATTAGAAATATATGAATGGAGAATACTTGTTTTGTAAGAAGGTATGTCACTTCATTGTTGTTTTTGTCAAAGGAAAACCTCAAGTATTGCCAATGTTCTTCCTCATCCTATTTCATCAACCAACTCCGCCTATGTACATAGATTGGATCCAGTGGAGCTCACTTCAAACACATCCCTTGTCAAAAGCTTTTAAGATGTCTACTACCATGATCTAGAACTACGATGTGAATACTTTGAATGTCTTGAACAACCTCAACAAATGGTTACATATTCTTTGTGTTAGGATATTAAAAGAATGAACATGTAAATTATTCATTTAACGGTCAAGATCGACTAACTAGAGGTCATTCAACAATATGTTCAACAACACATGGTGCAAGGTTAAGAACAAAGTAACATTTTGATGAATCGAATAAGCCTCTTGGAGTGCTACATCAAACTAGGGGGAATATGCCTTTTGTTTATATTGGTTTGCATCTTCTACAAGTTTGGTTCCATTAAGTGAGTTTTTCTTTTGGTAACATTATTTCCTAGGCAATTTAAATTTAGTTGTTTGCTTAGTAAAAAAATTGTTGCATCAAGCTAGGAAGGTATGGTCTATTTAATATTCAAGCTTTAGTATTGGTATTATGTCTCAATTAAAACACGAGTGCAAAATATCAGTGGTTAATAACGTGTTTCATGTAAACTTTGTCAGGTAGTTCTATATTAATAATGTTAACTATAACATGGTTCTTTAATAGTTTCATATAATGATTATTGTTCACACAAAGAGTATGGAAAGCACAAAACCCTAAAGAATTCTCCTAGGGATTAGGTTTATTATTTCTCAATGATGTTTCACTTAGCTTGCAACGTGTGTCTAAAAGATACATTTATACCTAGGTCAGAAAAAGAGGCCAGACCCAATAGCCTAGAAATACCAAGGATCCACTCCTTGCCAAGATAGAGGGAATTAGGGAAGATTAGTAGGACCTGTGGGTCCCTCCTGATTCTGGGGGGAACAGGAGCTCCCCATCCACGAGCCTTAGGCCCAAGGCTAGGTGAAGTGGCTGAATCAAAATGCTCTCTGGACCTTTGATGGGTTGTCCATGGTTATGCATCTTATCCTAGTCATGAAGATGTTGAGAGGAGTTGATCTCCAAGAGGCATAGATGAACAGAGAGGAGTTAATCTTTGAGAGGCGTAGATGAGCCAAGAGGAGTTGATCTCTGAGAGGCATAGATAAGCCGAGAGAAGTTAATCTCCGAGAGGCTTAGTTAAGCCGAGAGGAGTTGATCTCCGAGAGGCGATGAGTCAAGAGGAGTTGATCTTTGAGAGGCGTAAATGAGTTGAAAGGAGTTGATCTCTGAGAGGCATAGATGAGCAGAGAGAAGTTGATCTACGAGAGGCGTAGATAAGCCCAGAAGAGTTGATCTTCGAGAGGCATAGATGAGCCAGGAGGAGTTGATCTCCAAGAGGCGTAAATAAGCCGAGAGGAGTTGATCTCTGAAAGGCATAGTTGAGCCAAGAGGAGTTGATCTCTGAGAGGTGTAGATGAGCCGAGAGGAGTTGATCTTCGAGAGGCGTAGATAAGCTGAGAGGAGTTGATCTCCGAGAGGCGTAGATGAGCTGAGAGGATTTGATCTCCGAAAGGTGTAGATGAGCTGAGAGGAGTTGATCTTTGAGAGGCGTAGATAAGCCGAGATGAGTCTCGGAAAAGAACTTATGCGTTTTTTTGCCACGTGGTAGAGAGTTGATAACTGCCATTTTAACCCCGAGGGGATAAACGCACGTGCCTGTCATGATTATGTCCTCTCTGCACCCTTATGCCATTAATGTGTCATTTAAAGTGTGTCATTTCACCTAAGGTTGTCCTAAGGTATCATGTCCATTGATCAGAGAACTCTCTGCTCCCTATCCATTGGATTCGGATCCACGTCGTTTCACTTGACATGGTTTCCCAAAACATCACGTCCTTTTATTTTTGAACCACCTCCCATTCTAACTGTTGGATCTAGGATGGCAAAAGGTTAGCTTCTTCACCTATAAATTGGGTTACCCCTTTCATTTCACGCTCTTTAGGCTTTTATTACCCTATATCTGTACCCTTCTTTGTTTTCTTAAGGCTTTGACCTGCTAGATTTTATTGCTTCCAAGTTTTATCCTCCTCTCTTTTTCCTAGCACTCCCTACCTTACCCATTAGGTTAGTGTCTTTTCCTTTCTAACTTCTTTTACCCTGAGAGTTGTAATGGTGTTAACTGTGGGGAATTCTTACGATTAGGTGGAGGATAAGGTGTTGGTCATCTCTTCCTCCCTCTAGAGTGAGGAGTCTATGGCCCAATTGTGGGAGGAGGGAACGTTCAACCATTCTACCCTTGCCCGCAATGTAGAGTGTGTCTGTTGCTCTACCTCTGATAGGGTTTGCCATGAGCGTGCGGACCCGAGTGAGTTAGACTTCACCTTTGTCTATGAGACCTTTTTTTCTAGGCTACATATGTCTTTTCCCTTTTCCAACTTTGAAGTTGAAGTGTTAAGTGCTTTAAACATCTCCCCGACCCAGTTGTACCTAAATAGTTGGGCGTTCGTGAAGGTGTTTAAAGTGTTGTACGAGCATTTTGGTCATCTTTCCTCCATTCCCTTGTTCTTTTATTTTTTTCCATGCCAAAATTCTAAAAGTGGGAGTGCCCATGGGTTAGGTCTCCCTGAACGGTGTTGCCCTTCGAAACTTGATTAGGGCCTCCGAACAATCCTATAAGAATTTCAAAATGGGCTTTTTCAAAATTTGGGTTGGGTTGGATCCTCCTGGGGAGGACTTTCTGACACCTGTCCTCGATTTCCCTTTTATTGGACTCGCACCCCCGTCTAGTTTTACGTGTCCTAGGATTATCTGTCCCTGTTTGAGAAGGCAGATGCCAAATTTTTCCTTAAGGACATGAGGACATACTTTAGCTCTTAGGCTCTGATAGCCTTATCTCCTCATCCGAGCGCCCTTGACGCTTGGATCGATAAGTGTAATTTTAATTGTACTGGATTTTGTACTTGTTGTTTGACTCTCATTTTTCCACTTATTGTTTTGCTTGTGCAGCTAACATAGCCCCACACAACCTATCCATCAAGGACTTGAAGAAATGCTACCCCGGCAGTGATCCCAGGATTGTTGAGAAGAAGGGTGGTGGGAAAAGGGAACAAAGGAAAGCTCAGTGATTCCCGCGGGTGATTCGTGAAGGTCTGCAAGAGCCGTGACCGTTGCCACGCCCGTCAATGTAGTGCCCCTGACTTCGCAGATAGAGAAGGAGGTGGGTTGAACGTTGAAGAGGAACCGCCAAGACGCCTCTGCCAAGGAGGGTGTGACCTCTGGGTCAGCTAGGTTGGAAACTCAGGGAGAGGGCCACTCCGAGTCTCTACACCATGCTGAGGAGCAGGTGGGATGTAACATCCCAAATTTTATATAAATGATTAAATATGAAGAATAAAATACTAAATAATTATATGTGAGTAAATTAACATCCTAAAATGTTAAAAATAGTTAAATTGAGATTTTTGGGGATTATTCATAATTTATTGGGGCTTTATGAGCTGAAATTATACTCGATTAAAATATGAGTGTCAGACCAAGTATCTCTGATTGAGGTGCTATTGGTCAGGGCTATTAAGAATATTATTGGGAGTCTAAATATGTATTCAGAATAAGTTTTAGATAAAGTATTAAGCCCGAATAGAGATCCTGTATGTTATAAAACGATAAAGTTTAAGTGTTAGCCTAAAATGAAACACAAAAACCTTATTTTCCCTCTACACTTCACGTTGCTATTTCTTCTATCTCCCATTCTCTTTTCTTTTCATACTTTCTCATCCACTCTTCATCTTTTTCTTCCTATCTAAAATCCACAAAGTGGTGGTGTGTCCTTCCCCCTTCCATTTTCGTTCTATTGCAAGCTTGGAGGAGAAGATAATGGTGCTTTGAAGCTCTCCCTCTCCCTCTAAATTTTCATGCTCTTCTCCTCCTATTCTTAGAGCCTTCTTTGCTTGGCTTGAGGTCAGGATTCCTCACCATATTTCTTGAGCTCTAGCCCTAGGTTTTGGGTAATGGTGGTTGGGAGAGAGTTCAATGCATATGGGTATGTTAAGGGAAGATATTTAAGATGTAAAACCCTAAGGTGAGGTGTATTTAATGTGAATTTTCTAAAGGCGATGATGTGGTATAAAAAAATGGTATGGAAGATGATGGAAAATGGTGATTATAGATGATGATTGTTAGGTTCCGAGTGTGAAAGTAGTTTTTGAGGGTTAAAAGACAAGTTGACAACCGCTCCAATGTTGGCTTTGCCCAACTTGCAAGAGAGCTTTGTGGTTTACTGTGATGCGTCGGGACTCGGCCTAGGGTGCGTGCTGATGTAGAATGACCGAGTGATAGCTTATGCCTCTCGGCAATTGAGACCTCATGAACAGCATTATCCGACCCATGACTTGGAATTGGCAGCCGTGGTTTTCGCGTTGAAGATATGGAGGCATTACTTGTACGGTTCTAAGTTCGAAGTATACAGCGACCACAAAAGCCTCAAATATTTATTCGACCAAAAGGAGCTGAACATGAGGCAGAGGAGATGGATGGAATTTTTAAAGGATTATGACTTCGAGCTGAAGTATCATCCGGGAAAGGCAAACGTTGTTGCCGACGCGTTGAGCTGGAAATCCCTCCATATGGCAGTAATGATGGTGAAGGAGGTGGAGTTGTTAGAGCAATTCCGAGACATGAATTTGCATGTTGACATCCCTTCGTCTCAGAAAATAACGCTCGGTACGTTGAAGATTGCCAATGAGTTTCTGAAACTGGTAATTGAGCAACAGAGATCAGACCCCTACTTGGCTGAATTGAAGGGGACTCAGGCCAAGGGTAAAGATTTGTCTTTGACCGAGGGACTGGATGGAATTTTCTGAGTGAAGAGTCAGATATATGTACCGGGTGAGGGCGAATTGAGAAGGATGGTGCTTGATGAAGCCCACAAGAGTCTGCTAAGTATTCACCCGGGTGCCACGAAAATGTACCACGATTTAAAACGGCAATTCTGGTGGCCCGGATTAAAGAGAAATGTAGCGGAATATGTGGCTCAGTGTATCACCTGTCAGAAATTGAAAATCAAGCACCAGAAACCGTATGGTGCATTGAAACCCCTGGAGATTCCCGTGTGGAAGTGGGACTCAATTGCCATGGACTTTGTCATGGGGTTGCCAAAAACCCGAGCCGGTCTTGATGCGATTTGGGTCATTGTTGACCGATTGATGAAAAACGCACACTTCCTGCCTGTGAACATGAGGTACCCATTACATAAGTTGGCTCAGATTTATATTCACGAAATTGTCCGATTGCATGGAGTGCCAGCTTCTATCGTATCGGATAGGGATCCTAGATTCACGTCCCGGTTTTGGACCAGCCTGCACCAGGAGTTGGGCACGAAACTTTGGTTAAGTTCCGCCTACCACCCCCAATCGGATGGACAATCCGAGCGAACGATACAAAGTCTAGAGGACTTACTGAGAGCGTGTGTGTTGGAGCATGGTGGATGTTGGGAACAGTACCTTCCCTTGATTGAATTTACGTACAACAATAGCCACCACAGCAGTATTGATATGGCACCCTATGAAGCCCTGTATGGCTGAAAATGCCGAACCCCACTCTGTTGGTCGGAAACGGGTGAAAGTTTACTACTGGGGCCGGAAATTGTGAAGCAAACCTCAGAACAGATCCAGATAATTAGGGATAAGATGAAGGCGTCTTAGGACAGACAGAAGAGCTACTATGACAAACAGACCAAACCACTAGAATTTTTAGTCGGAGATAGGGTGTTTCTAAAGATTTCACCGAGCAAAGGAGTCGGGCGAGCTTTGAAAAGTGGAAAGTTGAACCCCCGATACATTGGGCCTTATGAGATATTGGAACGAGTCGGTTTTATGGCATACCGAATAGCACTACCGACTCACTTATCCCGATTGCATAACGTGTTTCACGTATCCCAACTAAGGAAATATCTATATGATCCCACTCACACAATGCCAGATGATGAAGTGGAGATTAAAGAGGACCTGACCACTGTAACTGTACCGATTAGAATCGTGGACCGATTGGTAAAGTGTTTGAGGAGCAAGGATGTACAACTGGTTGAAGTGGAGTGGCAGCAATACGGGAGTACCTCTTATACCTGGGAACGCGAGGATGCCATGAGGCAGAAATACCCCGAGTTGTTTACTAAGGTGAGTTACCGAGTGAATTTCGGGGACGAAATTCTTTTAAGAGGGGGAGAATTGTAACATCCAGATTTAAAAATTAACTACCGAACGGAATTAAGCCATTAAAATGATCATTGCAAAGTGGAGATTTCTTGTTAATTATAAGTAACTCAATTAACTTAACTTAAGAAAATAATGGCTGATTAATTATGAATAATGGTGATGGCTGGATGATTGTGATTGGTGCGTGTGGCTGAGTGGAACTGCCGGATTCACACTTTCCCACCCCACTCCTCTCTTCTTCGTGCACATATATATATATAAGCCCATGGTCACTAATGTTACTCATTTTCCTTCAGACTCCCTCTTCCTCTACTGCTTTGTTCTCTCTTCTCTTCTCTTCTCTTCCTCGTTCTTTGTCTTCTTCTCCTTCCCTGTTCACTATTCCGTTTCTGGAAATGCACGACGACGGTACTGCAGAAGACTCGGAGCTTCCTTCTGCCGGTAAGGGACGACCATTGGAGTGGAAGATGAACAACTCCCTATTCCACGGTGTGACTACATTCAAAGAGGCCTGAACGAGTGTGAGCTTGGGTGAAGCAATCAGGGGCAAAGGACCAACGTCGGGAAACAAAGGAACCCCTCGAATTCCTTCAGTAGGTAGGGGGCGCCTTGCATCTCAAATGCATAGCTTGTGAACAGTCTCCGAGTGAAGTATTACTCATGCATGTATGTTTGAAGGTGTTAGCTATGAAATGTATATATGATTGACAGCTTTTGAATACCGAGGCATGTGATGATTGAATCTGATGGTAGTTCTCTTATATTTAATGTATGTGATTATGAGATGCACTGTTGGGTATGTGAATGCATGTGTGAGTTTTGGGACTGTGTGTGAATGGAGTGCATGTATCTTAAGTTGCCATATTGAGTCTGGTTAATTATTTTACTCATGAATGCATGAAGTAGGGATTCCCGACACCGAGAGCAGGTGTGTGACTACTATTGATTCCAGACGGAATGTTATATTCAAATATGAGATGTTGTTGCTGTGCATGTTGACGTGACTTCTGGGTGCTCTGTACGGGGGGACAATGGGTAGATCCTGATTACTATACTATATTGACATGCATGTGAATGCTAGAAAATGAATCTGATGTGTTTGTGTGATGATGAATGGGTTGCATGCAGAGTGTGGTTAAGGTACGGAAAAGGAGTATTGTTGTATTGACAAATATATGTAAGATATGATTGAAAGACCTTGAGTTGGACTCGAGGCGATGCCGAGTGCATTAGCGTTGGACGCTTGATGAAAGACCTTGGGTTGGACTCAAGGCAAGCTTACCGGGTTGGACTCAGGGCTGCCCGTAACACTTTCGTTGTCGCTTGGAGTGATTGTGTTACATGTGAGGGCAAACGGTTTGGTACCAGTAAAACGACCGGACCAGCTTAGAGCTGGAGGAAAAAGGCTTGGAGCCTATATTGCAACGTAAAAATTTGTAATAAAGTGGGGGTCGGATCCGACTGTAGTAGACATGTGTGCATTATATATATATGCTCTTATACTGTGATGAATTCATTGTGTTGCATGTATATGTGTCGGAAATGATATGATCTATATAGCCGTGTATTAAATGTATGAATTCTGATTGCATGGTACTGTTATATGTAGACATATTGGAGGGCAGTTAACATTATAATTGATTGAAATGTGATGTTGTATGGTGAAAGAGCTACGGGTTCCCGAGTCACTAACTGTCATTTTAAATGTAAAAGCTCACCCCTACTGTGGTAATATTTTCAGTGAATCTCTCTCGGGACAACGAGTGAAGATGGAGCTGCTTGCCGAGTGGATTGGTTGTGCACTATGGAACTATATGTATAGGTGTAGATACTGTGCATAATGTTTTGGTTAAGCCTTGGCCGGCTCGTGTTTTGATATTAGTCCCTTAAACCAGAATTTGAATTCCCTTGGGTTGAGGGTATGATAATGTGCTTGTAATTATTATATACACTCCTATATATATATATATTTATGTCATGCTGTATGTTCATTCCATTCTGTGCGTGATGTCCGAGTGGTATATGTTCATGTTTTTCCGAGTGTGTATGGATGGTATGGCTTTAGTATAAATGGAGTTAAGTTATTGTCTGGAGAGTGAGTTAGTGATTTTGCCCCGAGTGAAGGAAGGTTTAGATGTTCCGAGTGAATGAGGTCGTATAACTCCGAGTGGGGATTGACCTAGAAGATCCCCCTGAATAATAAGCTGTTAGGATTCCCCGAGTAGAGAACCTCAATATATTTTCAAGTGAGAACTGCCCGAGTGAGTGTTTTCCGACTGGAGAGTAACCTATCAGATTCCGAGTGAAACCCGTGTAGTGAACTTATTGAAAGTTAGGAGGTTCTTAGGTGAGGTTTGAGTTAGCAAGAGAGCTTGGGTAGGAAGGACTATACTTGCCAAGTGAAAAACGAGTGAAATACCTGAGTGGTAGAAGATCGAGGAAGATAGTCCGAGTGAAAACACCCTTGGGTTACGAGTGGGATAGTTGTCATTTTCCGCGCGGTCAACAATTGTGTTCTGTAAAGGATGAAGTTATGGAGTGTAAAGTAACTCCCGAAAGTAGCTGGTAGGAATAAAGATTAATCCGGATAGATTGTGGGTAAAGACCTTTCCGAATGAACATAGATTCAGAAATCCGAGTGATGGGTATAGCGAGTGGAGTTACTCGCCTCAGCGAACAAGGTATTCGCCCAGCGAGTGCGAACTGCTAAGAAGGCTTTTGTATTGGCTTCGCTTAAGCGCATGGTCCTTCGCCCGAGCAAGTGGGTTATCTCGCTCAAGCGTGCTGGATCTCGCTTGAGCGAGTGTACGCTGTGTTTGGCCTTCGCTTGAGCGCTTCTGTGACTTTCGTTGTATGCCTGTTTCCGATCGTTTTTTTCTTTTTCTTTTTCTTCTCCTGCCTTCCATTCCCTTATTCTTATGTGCCGGTTTTACTTAGTTATTTTTAGGAAAAATTTTCCCTGTTCTAGGATTTACTTATTTAATAAATTAGGGTGTTATAATTTGTGACTTGTCGAAATTGGAATGGGCTAATTCCATTGAGAATTGACCCTGAGTTGCATCAAAATACCTCAAAAAAGACTAAACACATTTATTCACATAAGTCCCTCATTTTTAGGAATTTTTGAGTGTGGCTAGCGGCCACTTGTCACAAATAATATATTTTAGCTTGTGTCAAAATTTGGTGACCATTGGATTTGATTTGAAAATGCTAGGGTGATTAGAAGTTGGAAAAAGGTGTGTTTTCTTCATAATTTGCAACAGGGTATTGTCATACAGGACTTGAATTGATTCACATAAAGTCTTGAATCAATTTAGAGCCCTGTCCACTATAAGCACAACATGTGAATCGATTCACCCTGGGGGCTGAATCGATTCAGAGGCCTGGAAGCACACTGTCTCTGCCTAAACAAACGTGTGAATCGATTCATCTGGGGGCTGAATCGATTCAATCACTTGTTTGCACACTGTTTTACCTGATTGAATCACATGAATCGATTCCTAGTATGGCTGAATCGATTCATTCCCTGTTTTTCATAATTCTTGGCCCTAAAGCACGCATGAATCGATTCATCCTGGCCCTGATTCATGGTGCTGTCTTGGTGGGAAATCATGAGTTTCAATGCCTGTTGGGTCCTATTTAACCATTGCATGATCATGTATCTCTGTGTAAGCATATTTAATGCATTTTAACAATTAAATTGAGTATCTTTAAACCTCTTTTTATATAATTCAATAACCCTTAAATTAAATTATGTTTCCGCTGTCCCTTGTTGATGATCCATGTGATCCGTTCTTTACGGGGGGTGTAAAGTTATGATCCTGAAACAGCTCAATCTGATACAAAATAGTGTACATAAATGTTCAGATGTAGAGTGTCTTTGTATGTTGAGGCAGAGTCTGAACCATACTGGGGCGGAGTGTAACTCGCACTGCGGAGTGGTAGTCCGCCTGGAATTGCCTCTTATGCTTTGACACGGAGTGCAGTATACACTGGGCGGTGTCCCAGTCCGCCTGGAGGAGTCTTCTTAGCCTTGACCCGATTGGGGGTAGTACCTGCAATCGTTCTCCGACGCTCAAGTCAGTATATCAGAATACTTTAAGACTTAGAAAGACAATCAGAGAGAATTATGCAAGTAAGAGAGAGAGTAAGGTTCAGAAAATGGGGAGAGAGCCCCTGTATACCTTTTTGCTGAGGTTTATATACCTGTTACTGGTGCTGCATTATTGGTAGGGCCCGTTCCTTATTTTCTAGCATAAAGCAAGAAAGACAGTGGGTCCCTGTGTCATTCACGAGCACCGTTAGTGTAGTAGGTATTTCCACTTACTTGGGAAGCGTGAATGCTTTATTATTTTATTGTTATTCCCCTTTATGCGTGACAGCGTGATTCCCATTATTAACCTCTCAAGACAGAGTCAATCTCGTGCCGGGGTTGTGAGTATGGGTTCGCTACGCAGTATGGGAAGTTCAATATTCCGCCTAAGTTGAGCCTATGGCTTGGCGGAGTAATATGCATTCTGGCGGCGTTACCTGCCTAGGCAGGGTTACTTCCCTTGGCGGAGTAACTTGCCTTGGCGGAGTAACTTGTCTTGGCGGAGTTATGACCCTTGGCAGGGTAACATGCCTAGGCGGAGTATTGCGCCTTGGCAGAGTTACTTGCCTTGGCGGTATGTACTCCGTATAGAAGTGATTATAATGTGCTCAATCGCGTACTCCTCTTGTTCAAAATGCTGATCTGGCAAAGCATTAAAGCCATGCTCTTGGGGGCCGGTGTTAGGACCAGATCATATGCCCCCTAGCTTGTTATAGTGACTGGCGGAGTCACTTTAATAAGCTATAACACTTAAGTTTAGCTTTTATAGGCATGGGTTTAGGCGGCATTTGTTAGTTCAGGATTTGTGGACAAGTGCTTTCATGCATTTATTGGTTTGTCATTACTTGTCACGCCTGTCATTAATGCGCCTCGAAACCACGTTTTTTTTTTTCTTCAGTCTCCTATTGCCACGTATGCCCTCGTAACGGTTGCCATTCCAATGATGGGACATAAATGCGCGTGATGGCAATTGAGAACCGTTTTCGAGGTTATTACCGTGGGCCTTGGATTTTGAGAACGTGGCCCATGAAATATCTGCCCTAAAAGGAATCGTCAGTGAGACTAATCCAATGGTTGTAAACGCATATTTCAATTTTAGAACCGTTGATGAGATTTATCTAACGGCTGCAAACACATCTTCGAGATTCCTGATGATTCGCTTATTTCCCCCCAAGCCATGCCTATAAATAGGTAAACTTTCAGAAGGGGAATGTTTTGCTTCATCTTTCACTTCGCATTTGTTTGCTGAAAGCGTTTTTGCTACTCTCTTGCGAGTTTATTGGTGTTTGGAGTTCTTCTATCTTTCAGAAGCTTAAGGTACTTGCTTCTTCCTCTTCTTTGCTTCTTCATTTCCGTTGGGTTAGCTTTAGTTTTCCTTTTTGTGTGTTTGTAAAAAGGAAGATGAGAGGAAAGAGGTCACAGTCTCATTCTAGGGTTTCTGTTCGTCCCATGTTTTCTGATATTGAGAGTGAAGATGGGGCGTTTTATACTGGGAGGGACTCGACGTTTTACAGCAGTGTGGAGTACTTTAGTAATGCTGTATATTCGTTTGTGTCAGGAGGTGTTTTCCATACCCAAGTGTTGACAATGGCAGAGTGTCAAAACGTCGTGTTGCATGGACTGGATTGGGAGAAGACGCTCGAGATTGATCCTTATTGTTGGGTTGAGGAGGATGTTAAGGGTGCTTCCTCTCGCCATGCAACAACTAGCGGCGGTGTAGTGGAGCTATCTGTGCCTATCTGGAAAAGTGAACGGTATGAAGATAGGTTCATTGTTTCCTCTCCTAAAACATTCGAAAGGATTTGCCATCGTCCTCACAATAATCGTACAATATATATGTACGATATTTTGTTCACTCAGCTGGGAGTGCGTTTCCCCTTGAACAAATTCCAGATGGGCGTGCTGAGGTTCTTGGATTGTGCCCCTTCTCAGCTGCACCCAAATGGTTGGGGAATAGTTCGAAGCTTTGAGGTGATGGCGGAGCATCTGGAGTTTACGCCTACTGTGGCGTTGTTCTTTTCTTTCTGCCGTATCATGAGGAGGGTGAATGTAAAAACAGGCGGTATGGGCCTTGTTACTCTTCGGGCGGAGCCGAAGATTTTAAACTTCAAGTCGTTTGCAGACTCCGCCAAAGAAGGCAGACTCCACTTCAGAAAAAGTTTTGTAAAGGTTTCTGTGAAGGAGGGGGAGTCCGTCTTCTGGCGGAATAAGGAGGGAATTGATCGATTCCCAGTCGCGTGGACGCATGAGCACTTTCTCTTAACCAAGCGAGCGTATGAAGTTGAAGAGGGTGCTCTGTCGGCGGCGTCTGTGGAAGTACTCCGGACGTTGAAGGAGTACAACTCTGTCCACAAGCTGATCCTTTGTCGAAGGCTGCTTGGGCGGGATGCTCAGGGATACTTGAGTAATATTACTAACAATCGTAATGTTGATTGAGTATTGCTGCTATCTTGCATCTTCTAATCATATTCTTGTTTTGTTATTTCGCAGGAGAAATCGCTGAGTTCCCTGGGATGGAGCGCATCAAACGGATCCGAATGAGCCGCAGGGAAATTAACGCGGAGAACAATGTGCAGCCCAGGCGGAGTCTGACTGCTGCTCTCACAAAGACCCTTCCTTTCCCTGCCTCCACCAACATAGTAAATTTTGAAGGTGGTGCAGGATCTTCAGCAGCTACTGTTGAAAGGCGTTCTAAAAAACGCCAAGAACCAGAAGCTGCTGCAGAAGAAGAAGAGGAAATAGACCTCCAGCCCTTGCAAAGAAGGAGGACCAAAAGCAAGAAGAAGGTTGAGGAGGGAGCATCAATTGATGCTGCTATTGATTTGGAGGAGACTCCGGAAGTACCTGTTGCGGGTACTTCTGCTGCTATAGGCAGAGTTGAAGGCATCCCCGAAGAAGATGTCGAGGGGGAGCAAGCGAAGGGATTCCAAGCCTCTTCTGACCAAGATACGGGGGACGAGGCAGGGAGAGTTCAAGTTTCCCCAGTCCGCCCGTCTGAGGATCCCGCCCTGAGCTTGACCACTCGAGGGACAGCCATTTTTCCCATTGACGTGCCAGGGGAATCATCCAGGCGGTTTGTCTCTTTGCCTGAGGCGGGGTCTCGCTTGAATCCCTTTCTGTACTTTACAAATACGGGATCCCGCCAGTCAGAGAGGCGTGATCCAGAATTCATTCTCCGCCCCAACATCGACTTTGAGGAGATTTCGGAGGCTGCTGCAGCTGCGAGGTGGCACCTTGCTGAGTTAGATGGTTTCTTGGCCTCTGTCCCCCGGATAGCTGACGTTGCTGCTGAGGCGAACATGTTTCAGGCGTCTTACCATGAGTCTGTGGAAAAGATTCGTAGCTTGGAACATGACAATGAGCAGCTGTCCGAGGTGATCAAGGCCAAGGACAAGCATCTTGATACCGCCGACTCCGACATCAAGAAATTGACGGAGGAGTTGGCCAAGGTGAAGGCTGAGAAGGTCCTGCTCGAACAACAGAATAAAAAGCTAGGCGAGGTGGTGAGCGGACTTTCCCAGGTCAAGGCTGATAATGTTCTGCTGAAGCAACAAGTTTCAAATTTAGATCAGCAGAACCAACTTTTGGGCGGAGACGTGAGCATTCTTCAGCAGAGGCTGGTCTCCATAGAAATAAATAAAGCCATAGCTGAAGATGCCTGGGCGGCAGAGTTGGGCGAAGCAGCAACCGCATATGGAAATCTTGAAGTGCGGGTTCAAGAGTTGGAAGCTGAGAAGACTGCCTCAGATGCCACCAGTGAGAGGCTTGACAAGGAATTACAATCTGCCTTGGATGCAGCTGAGGCAGCGATTGATGATGCTTTCAGCATGGCTGTTCGCCAACTCCGCTATCGCAACCTAGGTGTTGCTCTCTCCACCACAGGCATTCATCCCTATTACGAATTCATCAATGGAGAATTGATGGTGCCTGTGCAAGGGGGTCACATGCCTGCGCCCAATGATGAATATGTTTTGGCGGACTTGCCTCCTTCCCAAAGTTTGACCAGGCTAGGAGAAGGTCAGCTCACCTCCACTCAGCAAGAAGGGAAGCCGTCTGACCCTTGAAGATCAGCTTCTCAGTCTCCTTCTCAGTCTCTTTGCAAGTTTTGTTTTTATTAGTATTTTAATGATATCGCCTTGTTCCAGGATAGGCTCTGGATTTTTATTAATATTGGCAATATTCAATAAAACATATTTCCTGCAAATGTATACTTGTTCATAGAAGTAATGTTTAAGTCCGTTGTATTTATGCCTTGTAAAATGATATTGAGAAGGCGGAATATTACTCCGTTAAGCCATAGGCTCAACACAGGTGGAATATTCATTTGAGGACTTAATGAAATATGACTAAGTACAACGAGGCGGAATAGCCTTTTTGAGAATTTAACTGAAGTAATTTCAATAATGAGGCGTAGTAACCTCGTGGGAATTTCATTGAAATGATTTTAATAGTGAGGCGTAGTAGCCTCTTAGGAATTTAAAAGGAATTGGATTCCGTAAGAAGGCGGAGTGGCCTCTTAGGAATTTCAATGAGGTTGGATTCCGTAAGAAGGCGGAGTCGCCTCTTAGGAATTTCAATGAGATTGGATTCCGTAAGGAGGCGGTGTGGCCTCTTAGGAATTTCCAAGGAATTGGATTCCGTAAGAAGGTGGAGTGGCCTCTTAGGAATTTCAACGAATTGGATTCCGTAAGAAGGCGGAGTGGCCTCTTAGGAATTTAAAAGGAATTGGATTCCGTAAGAAGGCGGAGTGGCCTCTTAGGAATTTCAATGAATTGGATTCCGTAAGAAGGCGGAGTGGCCTCTTAGGAATTTAAAAGGAATTGGATTCCGTAAGAAGGCGGAGTGGCCTCTTAGGAATTTTAATGAAGCACAATTTTACAAGTGTTGAACTTACTTGAACTTGTTGGGTAGTGCTTGAGTTCGTTGCTCATGTACTCCGTAAAACATTGGGAGTTAGGCAGAGTTAAGCTTTGGATAGAATGTTCATCCTTTTGAACTTGGACCGGAGTGTAACTCCTGATCAAATGAAAATTGTTGAATCCAGGATTGCTATGGTGCAGCATATAGCTGTGACACCGATTCATCCTGCAAGAAATTGGTTAAACCTTTGAGGCGGTATGGTGCAGCATATAGCTACGACACCAATTCATCCTGCAAGAATTTGGTTGGATTTTGTGGTTAGCGTGGTGCAGCATATAGCTGTGACACCAGCTCTTCCCACAAGAAGCCTGCAGGACCTTGGGGGCGAATTAGTGCAGCATATAGCTGTGACACTAATTCTTTCCATAGGCGACCTGTAGGACCTTAGGGTCGGTATGGTGCAGCATATAGCTGAGACACCAATCCTTTCCCCCCAAGGAGTTTTCTGTACCTTAGGGTCGGTATGGTGCAACATATAGCTGAGACACCAATCCTTTCCCCCCAAGGAGTTTTCTGGACCTTAGGGTCAGTATGGTGCAGCATATAGCTGAGACACCAATTCCCCAAGGAGTTTTTGTTGACTCCGTTTGCGAAACGTTGTTGCATGTTGGAGCCGTTATCTTATCTGCATGGGAATAAATTCTGCCATGGATAATCAATTCAAAGTTAGAGTAAAGATCGAATGTAGGAACTGTTCGTACCATGAGTTTTCAAAGACTTCCATCATAAGGATGATGATGGGAACTGTTCGTACCAGGAGTTTTATCATCGAATCACTTCATAAGTGATTGAGATCATCCGTCTTGGGGATGTGTACGATACCAGGAACTACATCGTCAGGTCACATATTAGGTGATTGAGATCATCCGTCCTTTGGGTGTGTATGGCGCCAGGAGTTACATCGTCAGATCACAGCATGGGTGATTGAGATCATCCGTCCTGGGCAGGTACACCACGTTAGGAGTTACATCGTCATATCACATAATGGGTGACTGAGGTTATCAGTTCTGGAAAAGTACACATCGTCAAGAGTTACATCGTCAGATCACAGATTAAGTGATTTAGATAATCCGTCCTGGAGACATTTTTCAATCATAGGAGTATGGATTGTGTCTTCAAAGACTTCCTACAACCCATGTAGTCTTCGAATGGGGTGATTCACTCAGTTGTACCTTCGAAGAGGTTCATCGCTAACAACGGATACATTGTTAGGATCATCTGTCCTGAAAGTATCTTATCACAACAGTGTTGTGCATCAAATAAAATCATGAAGACAATGGGTGAATCCGTTAGAGTATTTCATTAATTATGAATTACGAAAGAGAGAAAGAGAGATAAGTCAAGGTTATGACTCATTAGACCTTCTTGGTAAAAACCTGATCTGGATCTGCTCTTATCACTCTGTTGTAACGTTAGGGATTTCTTTCTTGCTGCTGTTGCTTCCAAGCGCATTTCAATGCTCACATACTTGGATGCTTTCCTCTTGAATTCTTCGAAATTCACTGGCGGATTCTTTGCCAATGTCATGGAAAAAGCAGAGCTTGGTTGCAAAGCTTCTATTGCTATGTGCAATTGAAGTGCTTCTACCAAGTTTGGAACAGCAGCTGCTTCCTTATGAAATCTCTTCAAGGAGTTCTTGAGTTTCATGCTCCCCCTGCCTAATCTGAGCCAAGGTATGAGATGTTCTGGGAGTATCATTGGAGATGACAAGGTGGTCAACAGACGCTGTTGCCATTCCTTCCCATGAGTTAATGGAACCTGATGGTCCATGGAACCTGATGGTCGCTTGCTGAACCAGCTAAGGGCATTATCAACAAGAATCTAAGGGAACATCCTGCACATGACATCTTCATCTGCCCCCAGGTTCATGGCTTCCCTTCAACTGTGGGATATTTGAACGCTGGGGGGTAGAGGATTTTTCTCCCTCGGTTGTGTGATGTGATCCCTTGATCAGAGACATGGCTCTCTCCTCCACGCTCTTTCTTTCGCGTTTTAATTCCATCGGTTCCTCCCTCAGCTTTCTTACCATCTCATCCTTTAGATTTGGTGCTGAAACCTGCACCATTCTTCTTGAACTTTCCACAGGCGACTCGAGAGCCAAGTGCCTGTTCACTGGTTGTTTCTGGGCAGTGATATCTTCTACGTGCCCATCTGGTTGGTTTCTCCCATTGCCTTTCACAATAAGAGACTCAACTTCTTAAACGAGAGGTGGGAATAACTTTAACGTGTCCCACTGGGCGTGCCAATGATCCGTTCTTTACGGGGGGTGTAAAGTTATGATCCTGAAACAGCTCAATCTGATACAAAATAGTGTACATAAATGTTCAGATGTAGAGTGTCTTTGTATGTTGAGGCAGAGTCTGAACCATACTGGGGCGGAGTGTAACTCGCACTGCGGAGTGGTAGTCCGCCTGGAATTGCCTCTTATGCTTTGACACGGAGTGCAGTATACACTGGGCGGTGTCCCAGTCCGCCTGGAGGAGTCTTCTTAGCCTTGACCCGATTGGGGGTAGTACCTGCAATCGTTCTCCGACGCTCAAGTCAGTATATCAGAATACTTTAAGACTTAGAAAGACAATCAGAGAGAATTATGCAAGTAAGAGAGAGAGTAAGGTTCAGAAAATGGGGAGAGAGCCCCTGTATACCTTTTTGCTGAGGTTTATATACCTGTTACTGGTGCTGCATTATTGGTAGGGCCCGTTCCTGGTTTTCTAGCATAAAGCAAGAAAGACAGTGGGTCCCTGTGTCGTTCACGAGCACCGTTAGTGTAGTAGGTATTTCCACTTACTTGGGAAGCGTGAATGCTTTATTATTTTATTGTTATTCCCCTTTATGCGTGACAGCGTGATTCCCATTATTAACCTCTCAAGACAGAGTCAATCTCGTGCCGGGGTTGTGAGTATGGGTTCGCTACGCAGTATGGGAAGTTCAATATTCCGCCTGAGTTGAGCCTATGGCTTGGCGGAGTAATATGCATTCTGGCGGCGTTACCTGCCTAGGCAGGGTTACTTCCCTTGGCGGAGTAACTTGCCTTGGCGGAGTAACTTGCCTTGGCGGAGTTATGACCCTTGGCAGGGTAACATGCCTAGGCGGAGTATTGTGCCTTGGCGGAGTTACTTGCCTTGGCGGTATGTACTCCGTATAGAAGTGATTATAATGTGCTCAATCGCGTACTCCTCTTGTTCAAAATGCTGTTCTGGCAAAGCATTAAAGCCGTGCTCTTGGGGGCCGGTGTTAGGACCGGATCACCATGTTCAATTGTCTAAGGAGTACTCTTGATTTAATTTATTCACCTTGCCATATCTTCATATATGAGATAGGTTATTCAAATGATCTGGGGTTACTTGTTAAAGCTTTATGTCGTAGTTTCTTCCACACTTTATTTGTTTTAAAAATTGCAAAAAATTTACCCTTATTTCCTTTGATCAAATTGGGGTCGTTTCAACTTGGTATCAGAGCATTGATTGCTTATTGGTTGATTATGTGAGTTAAAGGCCATTTGAGAGTGAATTCTCTTATTGAATTGGGTTTGTTTGATGTTAAAATGTTGCTGTTATGGTTGAAATGTTATTGTTCCTTGTGAGAGTGCTTGTCACTTAATGTTGGGATGTTATTGCTATAGTTAAGCATTGTTAGAGCTTGAATTGCTCACTACTTTATATTATGAATAATGATGATAGATATATGATTGATATTAAGCCTAGCCAGGCATTTCCTTTCCAATATTTACCTTCAAATTGTGCTTACATTATGATGATATATATGTTATGATAATTGTTTCTTTGGATAGTGAATCTTGAGTAAAGAAATACAAGATTCTAAATGTTGTTGTGTTGTGTGTCTAGATTGATTGATGACGAATAGGCACAACATCGATGCAGCTGATATGGCTGAAGCTTTCAATCGGTTTGCCAACATTCTTAAACGGCAACAACAACCTGTTGGTCAACTAAATCATGGTCTTGACCAATTCCTCAAGCGAAAGCCTTCTGAATTTCATGGGGGTTACTAACCGGAAGATGCTTATGTTTGGATCCATGACTTGGAGCAGATATTTGCTAGCATGGAGTATTCTGAAGCTCAGAAAGTTGAATATACGGTGTTTATGACCCGTGATGAAGCCGATTCTTAGTGGATTTTGACTCGTGGGCGTATGATTTCTTCTCACACTCCCTTGACTTGGGAGAACCTCAAGGTGGAGTTTCTAAGGAAATACTTTTCTGAGAGTTACAAGAACAAGAAAGAGCTTTAGTTTATGGAGGTCAAAAAAGGAAGCTTGTCGATTGAGGACTATGTCTTAAAGTTTAAAGAATTGTGTATGTTCTACCCTTCTTTCCAACAGGAAGGTACCGAATCTTCAAAGTGTGTCAAGTCTAAGAATGGTTTGCACCAAGAGATTAAGAAGGTGATTTGTCACCAAGAGATTAGGAGCTTTCCTATTCTTGTGAACAAGTGTAGAATCTTTGAAGAAAATGACGTGGCTCCTAAGAGTTATTCGGGGCATGACTACAAATTGAAGGGCCAATCTTCTAGCTTCAAGAAGAAGGGTAATTTTAAGAAGACTATACACTTTGTGCGTGGTTCCTCTTCACTTAGAGGTGGACGTGGTGGTGGAAGACATGGTGCTAATAGTGGCCGAGGTAATGGGTAAGGTCGTCGTTGTTTCCGATATGGCGGAAACCAGTTGGCTCGTGAATGTGATCATGAAGAGATGGTGGTATGCTATAGATGCAACCAACTATGGCACATTCATCCCGATTGCCCCTTGAATGCTACAGATGTGGCGATGCGTAATGATGGAAACCATAGAGGCTATGGTGCTTTTAGAGGCTGTGGTCGTGGAAACGGTAATGGCGGCCGCAATGGTGGTCGCAATGATAATGGTAATGGTAACGGTAATGGTAACGGTGGCAACGGTCGTGGTAATGGTAATGGCCGTGGGAATGGCAATGGTGGCCGGAATGGTCATAATCATGGTGCTAACCAACAAACTGCTGGAAGAGTCTTTACCGTGGCTAGTGAAGAAGCTGTACAAGCTGGTGATCTGATTCAAAGTAAGGCCAAATTCTTGGTAGTTGTGTTGATGTCTTATTTGATTCCAGTGCAACACATTCATTCATTTCAGAAGATTGTGTAAGGCGATTAAGATTACCAATAAGCATGATGAAAGGTTCTATCATGGTGTCTACACCAATCGGTACTTGTTTACAGACGGTCACTCGATGTGACGATATTGAGATGATTCTTAAAAATAGGAGATTTGTTGTGTCTTTTATTTACTTGCCCATGAAGGACTTAGAGATTATTTTGGGAATGGATTGGTTGTCTGCCAACAAGGTCTTGGTGGATTGCCAAAATCAAAGTGTCATCTTTCCTTCTCCAAATACCGAGCGCTTTGATGTGCAAGGTATATCTCAAATTCTTGTTATGCTATGCATGGTAGATGGAGAAAATGCTAATAAATCCTTTGATATCCCTGTTGTATCTAAATTTCTTGATTTATTCCCTGATGAGGTACCTGGTTTACCTCCTCCATGAGAGGTAGAGTTTTCGATTGATCTTGTTTCAGGTGCGGAACCTATTTCTCGAGCACCATATCGAATCTCTCCTATAGAGTTAACCGAGTTGCAAAGACAAGTTGAAGAGTTATTGGAATGGGAATTCATTCACCCAAGTGTGTCTCCTTGGGGTGCACCTATTTTATTGGTGAAAAAGAAGGATGGAAGTATGAGGTTATGCATGGATTATCGATAACTTAACATGTTAACTATCAAAAACTAATATCCCTTGCCTCACATTGATGATCTTTTGGATTAATTGAAGGATGTTGTGGTATTCTCTAAGATTGACTTTCATTCCAGATATCACCAAATCCGGGTGAAGACTGATGATATCCCTAAGACTGCTTTCCGCACGCGTTATGGCCACTATGAATATGTGGTGTTGCCATTCAGTGTGACTAATGCTTATGTGATTTTCATGGATTACATGAATCACATTTTCCATGACTATCTTGATAAATTTGTGGTGGTGTTTATTGATGACATCCTTGTTTATTCCAAGAGCCATGAAGAACATCTTCGTCTTGTGTTGAATGTCCTTCGCGAGAAAGAGTTGTATGTGAAGCTTTCTAAGTATGAGTTTTCGTTGTTGGAGGTCCAATTTCTTGGACATGTTATCTCCAAGGATGATGTTGTAGTTAATCCATCAAAGATTGAAGCCGTGATGGCTCAGGAAAGACCAACGTCTGTGACCGAAATAAGGAGTTTTCTTGGTCTTGCCGGTTATTACCAGAGATTCATTGAAGGTTTCTCCCATTTGGGTTTGCCACTGATGAAGCTAACCCATAAGAATCAATCGTTTGTGTGGAACCTTGATTGCGAGAAAAGTTTCCAACAGTTCAAAGTTAGACTCACTTCTTCTCATGTATTGGCATTCCCCGATTTATTGGATGACTTTGTGGTGTATTGTGATGCTTCCAAGCTTGGTCCTGGTTGTGTGTTGATGCAAAGTGAGCATGTGATAGCCTATACGTCAAGACAATTGCGACCGCATGAGGTTAATTATACCACACATGATCTTGAATTGGTGGTGGTTGTATTTGCTTTGAAGTTATGGCAACTTTATTTGTATGGCTCAAAATTTATGGTCTTTAGTGATCCCAAGAGTCTTAAATATTTGTTTGATCAGAAGGAGCTCAATATGCGCCAACGACGATGGATGGAGTTTCTTAAAGACTATGAGTTTGATTTGAGATACCATCACGGGAAGGCAAATGTGGTTGCCGATGCCTTGAATCGGAAGTCGTTGCATGTTTCCGTAATAATGGTGAAAGAGATGGAGCTAATTAAGCAATTTAGAAACTTGAATGTGGGTGTAGAAATATATACCCCAAAGAAGAGGTCCCTTGAGATGTTGACAGTTGCAAATGTGTTCCTTGAATGCGTAAACGTACAAGCAGCAAGAGATGAGTATTTGATTGAGATGAAAGAAGCTCAAGCTAATGGGAAGAATTCATTCTTAACGGATAGTCATGATGGTATTTAGCGTGTGAAGGGCCGAATTTATGTTCCATCTAGTAGTGATTTGAGAAGGTTGGTACTTGAAGAAGCTCACAATAGTGTGTTGAGTATTCATCCTGGTTCTACTAAAATGTATCAAGACTTGAAGAAGAACTTCAGGTGGCTCGTTATGAAACATGATGTGGCAAACTTTGTAGCATCTTGCCTTGTTTGTCAGAAGGCTAAGGTTGAGCATCAAAAACTATCTAGTTATTTAAGACCTTTGGAGATCCCTGTTTGGAAATGGGATAGTATTGCTATGGACTTTGTTTTTGGTTTACCCAGAACTCGTGCCGGAAATGATGCTATATGGGTGATTATGGATTGGTTGACGAAGTGTGCTCACTTCCTACCCATGAATATGAAGAGTTTATTAGAGAAATTAGCCCAGATGTATATAAAGAAGATTGGTAGATTGCATGGTGTGCCATCTAGTATTATATTTGATCGTGATCCTCGGTGTACTTCTTGATTTTGGGGAAGCTTACATCATGAGTTAGGTTCTAAGTTAAAGCTTAGTTTTGCTTATCATCCTCAAACCAATGGATAATCCGAGAGGACTATCCAAAGCCTTGAAGATTTGTTGACTGCTTGTGTTCTTGAGTACAGTGGATGTTGGGAGAGATTTCTTCCATTGATCGAGTTTACTTACAACAACAGTTACCACAGTAGTATCTGTATGGCTCCTTATGAGGCACTTTGTGGCAGAAAGTATAGGACGTCTGTATGTTGGTTGGAGATTGGTGAGAGTTTGGCTTTAGGGGAGGAGATTATCCAAGAGACTATTGAGCAGATTAGAAAGATACACGAGAATATGAAGGTTGCTCAAGACTGACAGAAGAGTTATTATGATAAGAGACATAAACCACTTGAGTTTCAAGTTGGTGATCATGTATTCCTGAGAGTCTCACGTGATAAAGGTATTGGAAGGGCTTTGAAGAGCAGGAAATTAAGTCCTAAGTTCATTGGACCTTGTGAGATTCTAGAACGAATCGGTGATGTCGCTTATCAGATTACACTCCCTCCGCATCTTGCGAATCTGCACAATGTATTCCATGTGTCACAGTTGGGGAAGTATGTTTATGATCCCTTGCACATGATCCTTTTTGATGATATTGATGTGCAAGATGACTTATCCATTCCTCCTCTTTCTGTTCGTATTATCAAGCATTCGGGAAGAGGTTGTGAAACAAATTGGTACCTTTGTTGAAGGTGGCGTGGAAACATCGTAATGTGGAGACGTTCACGTGGGAACGTGAAGATGATATTCGGGAGCGGTATCCGAATGCGTTTGGACCTGGTACATTAAATTTTAAGGACGAAATTTCTTTTAGGTGGGGTAGATTGTAACATCCCAAATTTTATATAAATGATTAAATATGAAGAATAAATACTAAATAATTATATATGAGTAAATTAATATCCTAAAATGTTGAAAATAATTAAATTAAGATTTTTAGGGATTATTCATAATTTATTGGTGCTTTATGAGCTGAAATTATACCCGATTAAAATATAGGTGTCGGACTAAGTATCTCTGATTGAGGTGCTATTGGTCAGGACTATTAAGAATATTATTGGGAGTCCGAATATATATTCGGAATAATTTTTAGATAAAGTATTGAGCCTGAACAGAGATCCTGTATGTTATAAAACGATAAAGTTTAAGTAATTGTTAGGCTAAAATGAAACACAAAAACCCCATTTCTCATCTACACTTCACGTTGTTGTTTCTTTTATTTCCCATTCTCTTTTGTTTTCATACTTTCCCATCTACTCTTCATCTTCTTCTTCCTCTCTAAAATCCACAAAGTGGTGGTATGTCCTTCCCCATTCCATTTTCATTCTATTGCAAGCTTGGAGGAGAAGATAACGGTGTTTTGAAGCTCTCCCTCTCCCTCTAAATTTTCATGCTCTTTTTCTCCCATTCTTGGAGCTTTCTTTGCTTGGCTTGAGGTAAGGATTCCTTACCATATTTCTTGAGCTCTAGCCCTAGGTTTTGGGTAATAGTGATTGGGAGAGAGTTCAATGCATATGGGTATGTTAAGGGAAGACATTTAAGATTTAAAACCCTAAGGTGGGGTGCATTTAATGTGAGTTTTATAAGGGCATGACGTGGTATACAAAAATGGTATGGAAGATGATGGAAAATGGTGAACATAAATGATGGTTGTTGGGTTTTGATGAAACCCTAACTTTGTAAACTAAGGGAAATATGAAATGTGGGTAGGAGAATATTTATTGATGTTAGGAGAATGTATTTAATGATGTAGTTATAGCATTGATAGTGGATGGCCATTAAGGAGGTTTGGTGATTGGTAGTGATGGTGGAAAACCAATTGATATGGGAACCCATAAATGGGTTTAGCTTTAAATGCATAGTAATAAATTTAGGTGTGTTTATATGTTGAAACAAGTTTTGATAATGACAAACATAGACTCAAGCATGAAGAACGCATTAGCAATGCATATGTAACATTAGCTGTCATCATCAAAAAGGGGAGAATGTAATTGGGTAAGATTTTGATAATGACAAGCATGATGACAAAGGCAAAGCACAAGCATAAAGAATGCACATGAACAAGAAATGAATGTGTTTGATGAACAACAAAGGGAAAATATGGTTGATAAAGACATGACATGAACAATGATCAAGAATAAGGACTGGATGCAAAACGCTTGATGAACAACTAGGGGAAATATGATTAGCAAAAATTATGACATGGATTAGATTTATGCATTTGAATTATTTGAAGGTATAGTGCAATGAATCAATTCATGGAAATGGTGAATCTATTCATGCACTTTTATGAATCAATTCATAGAAATGGCGAATCTATTCATGCGCTCTTATGAATTAATTCATGGAAATGGCCAATCTATTCATGCACTTTTATGAATCAATTCATGGAAATGGCCAATCTATTCATGCGCTCTTGTGAATCAATTCATGGAAATGGCGAATCTATCTATGCACTCTTATGAATCAATTCATGGAAATGGCGAATCTATTCATGTGCTATTATGAATCAACTTATGGAAATGGTGAATCTATTCCTGCGCTCTTGTGAATCAATTCATAGAAATGACGAATCTATTCATGCGCTCTTGTGAATCAATTCATGGAAATGGCGAATCTATTCATGCACCTTTGGGAATCGATTCATGCATTCAAAAAGGACCAAAATGTAATGGAACATCCATGGGAATCGATTCAAGCTTAAAGGAATCGATTCATGCGATTTAAAACACCTGGGAATCGATTCATGCACCTGGGAATCAATTCATGTACTCTAGGAATCGATTCATGTGATATTTTACACCTGGGAATCGATTCACAAAGCCCAGGAATTGATTCATATGCTTTAAAACACCTGGGAATCGATTCATCATGTCTAGGAATCGATTCATGCACCTGGGAATCGATTCATGTACTGTAGGAATCGATTCATGTGATATTTTACACCTGGGAATCGATTCACAAAGCCTAGAAATCAATTCACATGCTTTAAAACACCTAGGAATTGATTCATCTACTAAGGAATCGATTCATTGCCTCTGAATTACTCAAGGAATCGATTCACCTACACAAGGAATCGATTCATGATATTTTTATGTTGCAGGAATCGATTTATATGCTGCAGGAATCGATTCATATGCTGCAGGAATCGATTCCTATGAGAGTAATCGCCTGGAAAATGTGAAAACTAGCATTTCAGATTTTTAGAACCTGAAACTATGCTGATTCTCTCGAGACTCAAATTAAAATGGCGTTGCATTAATTGAGGCAGACAATCTCCTTCTCCAAGCCAGAAAACATGCGCACCTGGAAAAATGGAGGCAGACAAATAATTAATCAAAGGCATAAATTAAGGAACGGAGGAGTTAAAGCACCTGAGCCTTTGCCTATAAAAGGAGAAGAAGCTGAGGCAGTGAAGACACACCAATGAGCTGAGAAGCATTTCCTCTGTTTTTCTTCTTCCTTCCTCTTCGTTGCAATTTCTCTCTATTATTTATTAATTGGTATATTTCTCTTTTAAGAATTATTTGAGAGTTAGAGAGAAAAATATTTTGAGTGCTTAAATTTACATATCCTCTCTGTGAGAGTTATTATTATTTTGTGAGAGCTTCAAGTTGTATATCTACTCTATTAAGAGAGAAAAATCTTGTAAACCAAATACCAAAATTCTAAGAGTTTTAAGGTTGGGGCTCAACCTTGGTTATTGAGAGATTGTGAGATTGGGTAGGGTTCCCTTTGCTTGTGAGGATTGGGTTCTTTAGTGTGGGACACTAGGAGACAATTGCTCAAAGCTTGTATCTCAAATCTTTAATAGTGGAATCCTTCAAGTGGATTGCTTGAAGGCGAGACGTACACCGGGGTGGTGGAACTCGTTATATCAGTTTGCAAATTCTCTCTTCCCTTTAACTCCTTTATTATTGAGAATTTAAATTGCATGCTAAAATATTTATATCTAATTGGTTTTGTAAAATTTGCTTAAATTAAATCCTTGAATTAATTGACTTAAATCTTGTTGGATTTAATTATTGCATAAGTGAGTAAAATATTATTATAGCTTGGAAAATTAATTATGCTTATTTAATTTGTTAGAAATTGTTTAAGTTTGTATTGGAATTAATTATTGCATGCCAAGTATTTCAAGAATTTCCTAAACTAATAACTTGCCTTGCTTATCAAAACCAATTCTTGAATATTGTACCTTTAACTTAAAGTATTTTAGTATGATATGTGCTTCATAATTATTATCTATTTTATATTGCATCATTTGTATATTACTAACCGTTTTGAAGGGGATTCTGCATAAAAATTTGAAATACCCAATTCACCCCCCCCCCCCCCTCTTGAGTATTGAGGCCTTGGCTAACAAGTGGTATCAGAGCTTGACTCTTGCCACAAGGCTTAACAGCTGCAGGAGATCAAGATGGCCTCTACCTCTTATGATGCATTTCCGCAAAATGGTACAATAAATAGACCTCCAATCCTCAATGGCAAAGACTATGCTATTTGGAAAGAAAGGATGAAAATCTTTGTCCAATCCTATGACCTCAAGGTATGGAATGCTATTCAATTTGGTCCTTTCATTCCCAAATACATTATTGATAATATAGAATGTATGAAGCCCATAAACTTATGGACTAAGAAAGAAGAAAGAAAGGTTTAATTTAATCTAAGAGCTAAAATTCTTATCACATTAGCATTAGAACCTAATGATGTTCCTAGAGTTATTACTTGTAACAATGTTAAAGAAATATGGGAAACTCTTGAAACAATTTATGGAAATACTAATAATGATCAAGATGCAAGAATTAGTACTCTTTCTAGCAAAAATGAAGGATTCAAAATAAATCCAAAAGAAGAGACCATAGAATCAAAAGAAGAATTTACCAACCTTTGCCTTATGACAAAGCACTCCAAAGACGATGAGGTAAGTTCTCTAAATGAATTTAGTGATGATGAAAGTGAAATTGATAAAGATGAGCTGCTAGAAGCTTTTGATGAATTGCATGAAAAATTTATTTTATTATCAAAGAAATATGCATGCTCAAAACAAACCATTTTGAAACTTGAAAATGAATTGCATGTTGTTCACATAGAAAAAGAAAATCTTAGAGTTCAAACTGATGAGTTAATAGCTTCAAATGTCACTCCTAGGACTTGTAATGGAGATAAGAAATGTATGTTACTTGATAAATGTATGCTTCTTGAAAAGGAAAATAAAGATCTAAAAGAAACACTTAAGAAGCTTACAAATAGTCAAAAGAATCTAAGTGCACCTCTTGGAAATCAAAAGCATACACTTAATAGAACGGGAATAGGACATGGAAAATTTGAAAAGGAAAAAAATACAAGAACTCCTTTACACCCCTTAAGGAAAAACCTATACCTATTCTAAAATGTACAAACCATGAAAGAAAGGGTCATACAATATCCAATTGTTTTAAGAGAAGGCACATAGAATATAAAAGGAACCATTACAATTATACTAAGACTTATTCTTTGGATGCAACATGTTTCTATTGTGGAATATATCGTCATATATCATCAAATTACTTTATAAAGAAATCCTGTCAAAAGTGTACAAGAAAGGTATGGATTCTAAAAAGAACTTTGAAATCCTAAACTAACAAGAAAGGACCCAACTCTCAAAGGGTACCATAAAACTTGAAATTTTGTAGGCATACTTTAAATCGACAATTTCTCATTGACGAATGACCAAAGAATCAAGATTCACAATCGTCACTCCAAAGAACAAAGAATGAGAAAGATAAGGATGTAGGAACTGCAAAATGCCGAGGTGTGATTAGATCCTTACTCTAGTTGATTAAATATCACGTCTGCCATGTGATTATATGTTTAATTATGTTAAAATATCCATGCACTTGGTTGATAGTTTATTGAGAATTTTTAGAAATATCTAAATAATTTTATAAAGCCAAATTCCATACTTGTTCATAATAAATTCTTGATGATATGTGAATTCTTAATAACGTATGATTTCTTGATATATAATGTATGAATTCTTAATGATACACGAATTTTTGATTAAATATGAATTCTTGATGATGTATCGATTATTAAACAAGAGGTATTTTGTTTAACTATTGGTGTCTATGCTCTGATAATTTATGCATAATTTGTTTTAACAAGTGGTATGTCATATAATTTTCCTAACAAGCAAGTATCTTTTCATAACAAGTTGCATTGAACTTCATATCAAGAATATGTTATGACAAGTTGATTATGACAAAATTTTATAGTTGCTTTAAGTTAGGACTATGTTATGCTTCTATGACTTATCCCTATGTTCTATAAAGCTGTCTATCTTAGGCAAAATGTTTCTATGCAATTATATATTATTTTTGATAATGCCTAAGAGAAAGTATATATGCTCTATGTATGTTATAAAAAGTGATTGCCTAGACTTTAACTTCATGACTAGTAACATCATAGGCATGAACAAAAAAAAAAGATTAACGTTAAATGTCTATGCATTATGGTATATTAAGAGATAATGCATGAAATACTAAGAAATAATGCATGATATGTTAAGTGATAATGCATGACATGATCTTCCTTAATACATCATGCTTGAGCAATTGGTATCTATCTTGATTGACATTATAGTTCTTATCTGCGCTGTGTGTTTGATGATGCGTGATCTTGACTGTGAAAAGAAATTTGAAAATATGCATCATTGAGTTTGAAAATAATTATTGAACAAAAGTATCAAGAATGAGGTATGCTTGAATGCTAACAATCTTGTGCTAAATGCTTAAATGTTAATAATTGATATCAAGAGCTTAAATTGGCAAATCCATCAAGTGGTATCATACATAGCATCAAGATAATAAGTGGTATAACATATATGGAAAATTGATTATATGACTTGCATTACAGCCGCACCATAACCATGATATGATTCTGTGACTTATCTTTAAGTGTTATAAATGATCTATGCCAAATGTATTCTCTTGTACAATCACATGTTTTTAAATAAATGACATATGTGCCCTAGGTAAATGCTTGACTAGACCTATATGCATCATAGGCACAAGAAGAGAATATTTGAGATAAAAAGGTCATATGAAAAAAAATTATATATTGGCATATGCTATAATACAAATGCATGAGTAAGCCAACAAACTGTATTAATCATTCCACCATTGCTCTGATACCTAGATATAAGCAAAATTGCATTAACAAGTGGTATAGACAATGAACTAGAAATAGGTAGACCATGTACTGTTAAAAGAAAACAAGCTATATATATCATTTTATCCCTACTCTAATACCCAGACATAAGTATACATTGTTGAAAAATCTTCTATGATTACTGCTCTGATACCTAGAAATGCATCAAGTAATATTAATTAAATGATTAACAAGTGAATTTTTATATGCAAGAGGTATCTAACCTTTGAGTGGTATCTATTTATATTGTGGTATCTATTGTTTCAACAAGTGGTATCTATTAAGAAGGATAAATGCTTAAAAAGTAAACAAATGGTATCAAACTTGATCAAATTGTTATAATTGGTTTCACACGTTAGTAAGTGGTATATTTTTACAAGTGATATCAATTACAGTGGTAAGGGGGAGCATACACATGAATAATTATCTTTGATTTCACTTCTCTGTGATTATGTTTATGGCACTTATGTTTATAATCTTGTTTCTACTCTTCTATGTGCTTACTTGGAAGAATATCCTTGTGTATTTGATAATGCCAAAAATGGAGAAGATTATGTGCTTATTTGAAATAATTATCTGCCTACCATAATTGAGAAAATTACTTGCTTACTTATATTTTGACTTATTAACAAATGTGCTAGTAATGATAACAATCAAGAGAACTACATGTGTGCTTAATTGAAAAGAATCATGTGATGCTTACCATACTTGAAAAGTGATATTAATTACATGATTAAAAATTAGTTAGCAATCAATTGCATGATTAAAGGAGAGATATTATCTTGCATGATATAATATGATCCTTTTAACAAGTGGTATTTCCTTTAAATTATGACTATGTATGATCCTACATTAACAAGTGGTATCAATTGACATTTATTACATTAATTAAAGGGAAAATACATATAAGAGATGATTGTCATTAATTTATCTTTCTGTGATTATGATTAATATTGGTTTATAGCACTTATCTTTACTCTAGATTCTACTCTCTTATGCTAATTTTTGTTTTTGATGATGCCAAAGGGGGAGATAATTATGTGCTTACTTGATTGAGAAAATTATGTGCTTGATTATTTACTCTAGATAGTAACATATGGTATGCAACAAAATGGTATAACATCAATCAAATCCACAATTGGTATCTATTGCATGAGTAAGGGGGAGAATAACTCTAAAGATCAAAAAAGGCTAGATAACTTTGGAATAATAGTAATTGGTATCTAAATGCATCAGTAAGAGAGAGTTTTTATTTTGTTTGTCAAAACCGTGAGCTATAACTGTTACAAAACTAACACCCCAAGAGATGAACATCTGTTGTCATCATCAAAAAGGGGGAGAATGTGTTTATATGTTGAAACAGCTTTTGATAATGACAAACATAGACTCAAGCACGAAGAACGCATTAGCAATGCATATGTAACATTAGCTGTCATCATCAAAAAAGGGGAGAATGTAATTGGGTAAGATTTTGATAATGACAAGCATGATGCCAAAGCTAAAGCACAAGCATAAAGAATGCACATGAACAAGAAATGAATGTGTTTGATGAACAACAAAGGGAAATATGGTTGATAAAGACATGACATGAACAATGACCAAGAATAAGAACTGGATGCAAAACGCTTGATGAACAACTAGGGGAAAATATGATTAGCAAAAATTATGACATTGATCAGATTTATGCGTTTGAATTATTTGAAGGTTCAGTGCAATGAATCAATTCATGGAAATGGTGAATCTATTCATGCACTTTTATGAATCAATTCATGGAAATGGCGAATCTATTTATGCACTCTTATGAATCAATTCATGGAAATAGCGAATCTATTCATGCGCTCTTATAAATCAATTCATGGAAATGACCAATCTATTCATGCACTCTTATGAAGCAATTCATGGAAATGGCGAATCTATTCATGCGCTCTTATGAATCAATTCATGGAAATGGCAAATCTATTCATGCGCTCTTATGAATCAATTCATGGAAATGATGAATCTATTCATGCGCTCTTTGTAACACCTTATTATTTGCAACTAATAATTCCAAAAATATGAGAAAATTTTTCACAAAACAGTCACGTAACATTGGATATAGAAGGGAGCAGGAAAGGGGGGGGAAACGAAGAGCATTCACGCGCATATAGCAACCTACAGAGAAGCTAAACTGGGGCCGGCTCAATGGGTTTCTCGTAACACACCCGTACCAGGGCGGATTACACAACACCGTTTGTTCGCTTAGACGGGGTCTGACACCGTCCAGGCGGAGTATGATAATGCAACAGCGGATAGGGAATTTCACAAGGAAGCTTTTTCACGAGTAACCCTGGTCATTTAGTGGAAGGAAATAAGTAAGGGAAGAGAGGAGAGAGTTATACATATACAGGAGTAATTTGTGAAGGAAAGAGGAAGTGATTACACTGCCGTCCAGTTTGGCAAGGCACAACAACACCTGGACGGACTACTTCACGACATTCACTTACTCAGGCGATGTTAAACACCGCCCAGCGAGGCATGATAGTGCTACATCGGAGGAGGAAGGTACATAGGCGGAATCTCAAATTGATATCTACTTGCTTCAGCATGTTTCCACGCACTTGGGCGAACCGTCCTAGTTACTTGGGCGAGGTATGACACCGCCTAAACGAGATCAGCACAACGCCTCTTCAACACAAACACAAGGTAATGCCTCAATCGAATATGGATAAGGGTTCACTAGGTAAATCCTCACGCTCGCACTTCACTTAGGAAACACGGGAAGTTGCAGGGTACATATGCGGTAGAAGATTGCGGAAGAAGGAAGAGTCTGAACCTATTCCGCCCAACTCAACTAATTATGATAATGCCTGGGCGGACTCAACCACAACGCCTAAAACAGAGGTCAACACCGGGTCTGGATTGTATTAGCATCACAACGGATAGGAAAGGTAATTGAACGGTGTCCCATTCTAACAACTACATCGCTCCAGCGCGAGTCCTCTCGCTTGGGCGAAATATCCCCAAACTTCGGGCGGGGTACGACTCCGCCCAACGTATCCGACATAGGTTTTCCTAAGACAATTCTCAATTCACTCTGACTTGGCTATAGCCTGCTCAATCCTACTGTCCCTGTGTATCCATTAAAGCACAAGTATGAAACAAGGTAGCACATAATATGTCACACACGAAACCATACATCCAGATATATATATAATAAGAGCACATGTCCATATTTACAAACACAGAATCAGATTCTCCTTGTCCATAAAGTTTCATTTATCCCAAAACATTAACATCCGGTATGAACCAGTCAGGACTTAATCTAACAACGCCTTAATTAAGCCTTCCAAATGCATCAGCACTCCGCCCAGCGTTCCAGTTCTGCTTCTGGCCCTCATCTCGAGAGACATTCACTGAAAAATGGCCACTGCAGGGGTGAGCATCTAAAATGTTAAATGATAGATACCGACTCAGGTTATCTGCCAATTACACAACAATACATATACGTGCAACACGATTAAGGTTAGGGCAACATCCATCAATCAGGACACACATGAGTAACACTTATCGTTCTATATTTACCAATCGTCACTTGACCGTAGTCATCGCATTTTCAATGGCACAGATACACTTGCATGCATATACATATACACGTATAGTCACGAAAACAGTTTTCATTCAGCATCTAGGGTATGTACACACGGAATGGATTACTTGGCATGCACGTTCAGTATACTCTTACACGATATCAAATGCATAATCAAATTTCAATCAATAACACATGCACGGAGCATCCACTTAGTCTTACGTATTTCACCCATTCATTTCCCACACGGCACGCTTAACCAATTTCAACAACATTAACAGTAGTAGTAATATTAACAATGATAAGCACAGAAGATTTCACTTAGTTCCGCATCGTGTGTATCGGTCCGACGTTGCAACGTAGGCATCACAGCCTTTTTATACATAGCTCTCAGCTATCAAATCAGCTCCCAGCTGCTTGGCCGTTTTACAGGTACCCAACCGTTTGTCCACAGGTGACACCAACGCTCTCAGCGCCAACGGCGGTGTTCACAGACAGCCCGAGTCCCACTCAAGGGCTACCCCGAGTCCCACCCGAGGATTTTACAGCGTCCCACGCTGGATGACCGAGGGTAGTGTCTCACACTACGTGCTCCCAGCACAACGCATCCCATGCGCCACACGCGGATTCAACGCACAACATTTATTTCATGCATGCATTCTTGCATTCAAGCACACACACGCACCATGCAATCAGTAGTACACATTATCCGGACTCAATATATAGCTGCCATGCAATCAGTTATCATTCCATATTCAGACATCCACAACATTTTGTTCAATCAAGACATGCAATCAGTTTACAGCTTCATTCAACGCATGCATCATTCTAAAAATCGCAAGTTCAGTCAGGCATCTCAAGTTATCACAACCTATCATGCAATCGATGTAAGACAATGTCAAATCCATCTAAAGAAGGCATTTCCTACATGCAAACAATTTATTATAACAGACGTATCAACATATGCATTTCTATAACCTGGGTAGCTTCAGTCAGACATTCATACCAACACAACTCAACATGCAAACGGAGATCCTGCAACACATACATCTGTGAGAAAGGTGTTAACATGCAATCACTCATTTCTCACTCGTCATGCAACCGAACCATACGCACTCACATGCAACGCAATACATCCTCAGAGCACGAATATAGCAAACATCCGCACTCGAAACCTGTTCATAACCCTTGCATTTAAGATAGAAGATACTCCCCCTACCAATTACGAAACTCCGAGGAATTTCTTCCTGCTTGGGTGGTGGTTCTCCTCTCTGCTGCTTCACTCGGCGATCGTTCTCTCGAGTGTGGGGAGTTCCGCTCCACTGTAGCACCGTCACTTTGGTTCTCGAAGCAGGGGATGGACTGGAGAGCGGAGAGGGCAAGAGAGAAAACAAGAGAAAAGAAGAACGAAGAAGGAAGCTCGCTGGGTCCTCTGCGTGAAGAGCATGACCATCACCCGCATATATATATATACTCGCGCGGAGTGCAGTATGGTGGGATGGGGAAACGCGATAATCCTGCCCATGCCACCATGCTCTCACGTTAATTGCCCTGTTGCATAGTTAATTAAATTAAGGAAGGTGTTGACTTGTTGACTTTTTATTTAACTTAGTTGCTTTAATTAAAATGGGTATGTTACAGTTCTCCCCCACTTGAAAAGAATTTCGTCCCCGAAATTCAGTTGGTAATTCACGTGTAGTTTTTAGTTGATAACTCACCTAAATGAACAACTCGGGGTACTGCTGTCTTATGGCATCTTCGCGTTCCCACGTGCAGGAGGTGGTTTTGCCTTGCTGCCACTCCACCTTAACCAGCCTTACGTTCTTGTTTCTCAAGCGTTTTACCGATCGGTCCACGATTCCAATCGGTGTAGTCACAGTGGTCAGGTCTTCTTTGATCTCTACTTCATCGTCAGGCATCGTGTGGCTGGGGTCATGCAAATACTTCCTTAGTTGAGACACGTGAAATACGTTGTGCAATCGGGACAAGTGAGTTGGTAATGCGATGCGGTATGCCACGGGGCCAATCCGTTCTAACACCTCATAAGGTCCAATGTATCGAGGGCTTAACTTCCCACTTTTTAAGGCTCGTCCAACTCCTTTACTCGGAGAGGTTCTCAGAAACACTCGATCTCCGACTGAAAATTCCAATGGCTTGATGCGCTTGTCATGGTAGCTCTTTTGCCTGTCTTGTGATGCTTTCATCCTTTCCTGTATCACTCAGATCTGCTCTGTGGTTTGCTTCACGATGTCTGGTCCCAATAGTAGACTCTCACCCGCTTCCGACCAGCAGAGTGGGGTTCGGCATCTACGCCCATATAATGCCTCGTAAGGTGCCATGCCAATGTTGTGATGATGGCTGTTGTTGTACGTAAACTCGATCAAGGGGAGGTACTGCTCCCAGTCCCCACCGTACTCTAACACACACGCTCTCAATAAATCTTCTAGACTCTGAATTGTTCGCTCGGATTGTCCATCCGATTGGGGGTGGTAGGCAGAACTAAGCCAAAGCTTCGTCCCCAATTCTTGATGCATGCTGGTCCAAAACCTGGACGTAAACCTAGGGTCCCTATCTGATACGATGGAAGTAGGTATGCCATGCAGTCGGATAACTTCTTGAATGTAAATCCGAGCCAACTTATGTAATGGGTACTTCATATTTACAGGTAAGAAGTGTGCACTCTTCGTCAATCGGTCAATAATGACCCAAATGGCATCATGGCCCGCTCTGTTTTTGGGTAATCCCATGATAAAATCCATTGCAATCGAGTCCCATTTCCATACGGGGATCTCTAGAGGCTGCATTGCACCATACGGTTTCTGGTGCTCTACTTTCGATTTCTGACAAGTGATACACCGGGCCACGTACTCCGCCACATCCTTCTTTAGTCCGGGCCACCAGAACTGTCTCCTCAAGTCGTGGTACATTTTCGTGGTTCCTGGGTGAATGCTGAGTAGGCTTTTGTGGGCTTCATCAAGCACCATTCTTCTCAATCTTCCTCCACTTGGTACGTATATTCTGTTTCTCACCTGGAAGATCCCATCTGACCCCTCTGCCAAGGATAAATCCTTTCCTTTGGCTTGAATTTCCTTCATTTCAGCTAGGTAAGAGTCCGCCTGTTGCTGCTTGTACACGGATTTTAAGAACTCATTGGCAATCCTCAACGTACCGATTGTTATCTTCTGAGGGGAAGGGGTGTCAACATGCAAGTTCATGTCTCGGAACCGCTCCAACAACTCTACTTCTTTTGCGATCATGGCTGCCATGTGGAGGGATTTCCGACTCAATGCGTCTGCCACGACATTTGCCTTACCTGGGCGGTATTTCAACTCGAAATCATAGTCCTTCAAAAACTCAATCCATCTTCTCTGCCTCATGTTTAGCTCCTTTTGGTCGAATAGGTATTTGAGGCTCTTATGATCGCTGTACACTTCAAACTTGGACCCGTACAAGTAATGCCTCCAGATTTTCAATGCAAAAACTACTGCTGCCAGCTCCAAGTCATGGGTCGGATAATGCTGCTCGTGGGGTCTCAATTGTCGAGAGGTATATGCTATCACTCGATCTTTCTGCATGAGTACACACCCTAATCCGAGTCCGGACGCGTCACAATAGACCACGAAGCTTTCTCGTAACTCAGGTAATGCCAACACCGGAGCAGTTGTCAACTTATTCTTCAGCTCTTGGAAGCTGTGCTCACACTCCGGACTCCACACGAAAGGAACGTTCTTCCGAGTCAATTTAGTCAGGGGTAATGCCAACTTAGAAAAACCTTCGATGAACCTCCTATAGTAACCTGCCAAGCCCATAAAACTTCTTATTTCCGAGACCGACCTGGGCCTCTCCCATGCCATTACAGCAGCTACCTTCGCAGGATCCACCGAGACGCCTCGCTCGGAGATCACATGCCCGAGGAAGTGGATCTCATCCATCCAGAATTCGCACTTCGAAAACTTTGCAAACAATTGCTTCTCCTTCAACACTTGGAGTACCGCTCTGAGATGTCCTTCATGCTCCTCAGACGTCTCAGAATAAACTAGGATGTCGTCGATGAAAACAACAACGAACCGATCTAAGAAGGAGTGGAATATGCTGTTCATGTAATTCATGAAAACAGCAGGGGCGTTTGTCACACCGAACGGCATCACTACATACTCGTAGTGACCATATCGAGTCCTAAAGGCAGTTTTAGGAATATCCGAGTCCTTCACTCGGATTTGGTGATATCTCGATCGTAGATCAATTTTCGAGAAGACTGAGGCTCCACGCAGCTGGTCAATTAAATCATCAATTCTAGGCAGTGGGTACCGATTCTTGATTGGGAGCTTGTTAAGCTGTCGATAATCTATACAAAGTCTCATGTTGCCATCCTTCTTCTTAACAAGTAGCACAGGTGCGCCCCATGGTGACACACTTGGTCTAATGAACTGCTTCTCAAGTAACTCATCCACTTGTTTCTTCAACTCTGCCAATTCAGTTGAGGACATTCTGTAGGGTGCACTGGAGACCGGTTCGGCTCCAGGGATCAAGTCTATAGAGAATTCAACTTCTTTATTGGGAGGCACACTCGGAACGTCTTCTGGGAACACTTCTGGGAATTCGCAGACAACCAGAATTTCATTCACTAGGGTCTCACTCTCATCTTTGGTTAGACAAAGCATCATAAATAGTTGGGTCATACCTGGTGCTGTGTCACTCTCAGTGGGCTGTTTCGGAAAAACTATCTCTCGATTTCTACAATCTACTAATACCTTATTGGCTGAAAGCCAATCTATTCCAAGTACGATGTCAAGACCCTTTAAAGGCATGCAAATCAGATCGAAGGTGAAACTCCGATCATACAACTCAAATGCTACATTCTTACATATTGACGATGTGAACACATTAGCGCCAGTGGGGCTAGCCACTTCCAAAGTCCGGTTCATGGACACAGTTGGTAACTTCAACTGTTCCACGCACTCATCAGCTATAAAAGAATGGGTAGCTCCCGAATCGAAAACAACATTAAGCGTATTCGTTCCAAGTGAGCACTTACATTGTACTAGATCGTTTGCTGGTGCAACATCCTCTGCATTGATGGTGTAGATCCTTCCTGTCGCTGTTGGGCCGGTATTCCTCCCTCGCATCCTGTCTCTTCTGGCTCCGTTGCCTCTGCCACCAGGACGTTGGTCATCATTCACTCGGTTCCTTTCTTGAAATCTTCCTTGACGCATATTAACGTCTGCTTGGTGTAGTTGGGGGCAGTCGGGGCGAATGTGTCCCCTCTTGTTGCAGTGAAAGCACACTATATCACCATCATCCTTGCAGTCTCTGGTAAAGTGATTTCCTCCGCACTTGAAACACCTTCTGTCTCCTACCACTGGTCGTCTTCCAGGTTGATTCCGTCCTTCATATCGGGAAAAAGGCTTGTTCCTACCGGCATTGCTTGGCTTTTTGAAATGAGGTCGTTGGGGCCTCAGGGAATAGTGGTTTCTGCCGCTCTGGCTCGAATGGGCCTTGTCATCCTCCTCAAATATTCTACATTTATTCACTAGTGCAGGGAAACTCCGTATCTCATGGTATCTGCAGGCCCTCTTGATATCCGATCTCAATCCGTTCTCAAACTTAAGGCACTTAGAGTTCTCCGTTCCTGGCTGCTGGAAGGGCGGATAGAATAGGCACAATTCTTCGAACCTTGTCGCGTATTCTTCCACAGTCATGGAGCCCTGTCTTAACTCCATAAACTCCAGCTCTTTCCGACTCCTCACTGTGTCGGGAAAGTATTTTTCTAAGAAGCAGGCCTTGAAATCGTTCCACGTTAGTTGGTTATCATCTTCAGGGAATCGGCTTCTGGCTATTTTCCACCAGTTCTCCGCTTCGTCTCGCAGCATGTACACTGCACATCCCACCTTCTGGGCTTCGGTACAGCGAAGACCCCCAAAAATCCTTTCTAATTCCTGAGTCCACTTAAACGCCGCCTCAGGGTTCCGTCCTCCTAAGAATTCACTCGGCTTCCTCTTTAAGAAGCGGTCCATTACTTGGCCCTCCTCAGCTCGAGGCTGGCCCTGCCTTTCAAACACGTCTGCAAAGCATTGGAATGCCGTAGCTATAGTCTCCATGCTTTGGCGATGTGCCATCCCTTATCCTGAAATCAACATTCAAGGATAAGTATTCCTAGTTACTTAATTCCAATCGGAATTTAGTCTAACATTTAGTAACTTAACCCACTATGTGTTCTCGTATGTCACACAATTAGTCGGGTCAGGAGGAACAACTCCTCCCACCCATGAATCAGTAACAGAGTACCAGTCAAGTTAAATTCACACCACAACAATCATGATCATACACACAACCACCTACACTTGGTAGGCTTACCTTGGCCTTGGACCTTTCGGTCTGCTCTGATACCAAAATGTAACACCTTATTATTTGCAACTAATAATTCCAAAAATATGAGAAAATTTTTCACAAAACAGTCACGTAACATTGGATATAGAAGGGAGCAGGCAAGGGGGGGAAACGAAGAGCATTCACGCGCATATAGCAACCTACAGAGAAGCTAAACTGGGGCCGGCTCAATGGGTTTCTCGTAACACACCCGTACCAGGGCGGATTACACAACACCGTTTGTTCGCTTAGACGGGGTCTGACACCGTCCAGGCGGAGTATGATAATGCAACAGCGGATAGGGAATTTCACAAGGAAGCTTTTTCACGAGTAACCCTGGTCATTTAGTGGAAGGAAATAAGTAAGGGAAGAGAGGAGAGAGTTATACATATACAGGAGTAATTTGTGAAGGAAAGAGGAAGTGATTACACTGCCGTCCAGTTTGGCAAGGCACAACAACACCTGGACGGACTACTTCACGACATTCACTTACTCAGGCGATGTTAAACACCGCCCAGCGAGGCATGATAGTGCTACATCGGAGGAGGAAGGTACATAGGCGGAATCTCAAATTGATATCTACTTGCTTCAGCATGTTTCCACGCACTTGGGCGAACCGTCCTAGTTACTTGGGCGAGGTATGACACCGCCTAAACGAGATCAGCACAACGCCTCTTCAACACAAACACAAGGTAATGCCTCAATCGAATATGGATAAGGGTTCACTAGGTAAATCCTCACGCTCGCACTTCACTTAGGAAACACGGGAAGTTCCAGGGTACATATGCGGTAGAAGATTGCGGAAGAAGGAAGAGTCTGAACCTATTCCGCCCAACTCAACTAATTATGATAATGCCTGGGCGGACTCAACCACAACGCCTAAAACAGAGGTCAACACCGGGTCTGGATTGTATTAGCATCACAACGGATAGGAAAGGTAATTGAACGGTGTCCCATTCTAACAACTACATCGCTCCAGCGCGAGTCCTCTCGCTTGGGCGAAATATCCCCAAACTTCGGGCGGGGTACGACTCCGCCCAACGTATCCGACATAGGTTTTCCTAAGACAATTCTCAATTCACTCTGACTTGGCTATAGCCTGCTCAATCCTACTGTCCCTGTGTATCCATTAAAGCACAAGTATGAAACAAGGTAGCACATAATATGTCACACACGAAACCATACATCCAGATATATATATATAATAAGAGCACATGTCAATATTTACAAACACAGAATCGGATTCTCCTTGTCCATAAAGTTTCATTTATCCTAAAACATTAACATCCGGTATGAACCAGTCAGGACTTAATCTAACAACGCCTTAATTAAGCCTTCCAAATGCATCAGCACTCCGCCCAGCGTTCCAGTTCTGCTTCTGGCCCTCATCTCGAGAGACATTCACTGAAAAATGGCCACTGCAGGGGTGAGCATCTAAAATTTTAAATGATAGATACCGACTCAGGTTATCTGCCAATTACACAACAATACATATACGTGCAACACGATTAAGGTTAGGGCAACATCCATCAATCAGGACACACATGAGTAACACTTACCGTTCTATATTTACCAATCGTCACTTGACCGTAGTCATCGCATTTTCAATGGCACAGATACACTTGCATGCATATACATATACACGTATAGTCACGAAAACAGTTTTCATTCAGCATCTAGGGTATGTACACACGGAATAGATTACTTGGCATGCACGTTCAGTATACTCTTACACGATATCAAATGCATAATCAAATTTCAATCAATAACACATGCACGGAGCATCCACTTAGTCTTACACATTTCACCCATTCATTTCCCACACGGCACGCTTAACCAATTTCAACAACATTAACAGTAGTAGTAATATTAACAATGATAAGCACAGAAGATTTCACTTAGTTCCGCATCGTGTGTATCGGTCCGACGTTGCAACATAGGCATCACAGCCTTTTTATACATAGCTCTCAGCTATCAAATCAGCTCCCAGCTGCTTGGCCGTTTTACAGGTACCCAACCGTTTGTCCACAGGTGACACCAACGCTCTCAGCGCCAACGGCGGTGTTCACAGACAGCCCGAGTCCCACTCAAGGGCTACCCCGAGTCCCACCCGAGGATTTTACAGCGTCCCATGCTGGATGACCGAGGGTAGTGTCTCACACTACGTGCTCCCAGCACAACGCATCCCATGCGCCACACGCGGATTCAACGCACAACATTTATTTCATGCATGCATTCTTGCATTCAAGCACACACACGCACCATGCAATCAGTAGTACACATTATCCGGACTCAATATATAGCTGCCATGCAATTAGTTATCATTCCATATTCAGACATCCACAACATTTTGTTCAATCAAGACATGCAATCAGTTTACAGCTTCATTCAACGCATGCATCATTCTAAAAACGCAAGTTCAGTCAGGCATCTCAAGTTATCACAACCTATCATGCAATCGATGTAAGACAATGTCAAATCCATCTAAAGAAGGCATTTCCTACATGCAAACAATTTATTATAACAGACGTATCAACATATGCATTTCTATAACCTGGGTAGCTTCAGTCAGACATTCATACCAACACAACTCAACATGCAAACGGAGATCCTGCAACACATACATCTGTGAGAAAGGTGTTAACATGCAATCACTCATTTCTCACTCGTCATGCAACCAAACTATACGTACTCACATGCAACGCAATACATCCTCAGAGCACGAATATAGCAAACATCCGCACTCGAAACCTGTTCATAACCCATGCATTTAAGATAGAAGATACTCCCCCTACCAATTACGAAACTCCGAGGAATTTCTTCCTGCTTGGGTGGTGGTTCTCCTCTCTGCTGCTTCACTCGGCGATCGTTCTCTCGAGTGTGGGGAGTTCCACTCCACTGTAGCACCGTCACTTTGGTTCTCGAAGCAGGGGATGGACTGGAGAGCGGAGAGGGCAAGAGAGAAAACAAGAGAAAAGAAGAACGAAGAAGGAAGCTCGCTGGGTCCTCTGCGTGAAGAGCATGACCATCACCTGCATATATATATATACTCGCGCGGAGTACAGTATGGTGGGATGGGGAAACGCGATAATCCTGCCCATGCCACCATGCTCTCACGTTAATTGCCCTGTTGCACAGTTAATTAAATTAAGGAAGGTGTTGACATGTTGACTTTTTATTTAACTTAGTTGCTTTAATTAAAATAGGGATGTTACACTCTTGTGAATCAATTCATAGAAATGACGAATCTATTCATGCGCTCTTGTGAATCAATTCATGGAAATGGAGAATCTATTCATGCACCTTTGGGAATCGATTCATGCATTCAAAAAGGACCAAAATGTAATGGAACAGCATGGGAATCGATTCAAGCTTAAAGGACTCGATTCATGCCGTTTAAAACACTTGGGAATCACTTCATGCACCTGGGAATCAATTCATGTACTCTAGGAATCGATTCATGTGATATTTTACACCTGGAAATCAATTCACAAAGCCCAGGAATCGATTCATATGCTTTAAAACACCTGGGAATCGATTCATCATGTCTAGGAATCGATTCATGCGCCTGGAAATCGATTCATGTACTGTAGGAATCGATTCATGTGATATTTTACACCTGGGAATCGATTCACAAAGCCTAGAAATCGATTCATATGCTTTAAAACACTTAGGAATTGATTCATCTACTAAGGAATCGATTCATTGCCTCTGAATTACTCAAGGAATTGATTCACCTACACAAGGAATCGATTCATGATATTTTTATGTTGCAGGAATTGATTCATATGCTGCAGGAATCGATTCCTATGAGAGTAATCGCCTGGAAAATGTGAAAACTAGCATTTCAGATTTTTAGAACCTGAAACTATGCTGATTCTCTCGAGACTCAAATTAAAACGGCGTTGCATTAATTGAGGCAGACAATCTCTTTCTCTCATGCCAGAAAACATGCACACCTGGAAACATGGAGGCAGACAAATAATTAATCAAAGGCATAAATTAAGGAACGGAGGAGTTAAAGCACCTGAGCCTTTGCCTATAAAAGGAGAAGAAGCTGAGGCAGTAAAGACACACTAATGAGCAGAGAAGCATTTCCTCTGTTTTTCTTCTTCCTTCCTCTTCGTTGCAATTTCTCTCTATTATTTATTAATTGGTATATTTCTCTTTTAAGAATTATTTAAGAGTTAGAGAGAAAAATATTTTGAGTGCTTAAATTTACATATCCTCTCTGTGAGAGTTATTATTATTTTGTGAGAGCTTCAAGTTATATATCTACTCTATTAAGAGAGAAAAATCTTGTAAACTAAATACCAAAATTCTGAGACTTTTAAGGTTGGGGTTCAACCTTGGTTATTGAGAGATTGTGAGATTGGGTGGGGTGCCCTTTGCTTGTGAGGATTGGGTTCTTTAGTGTGGGACACTAGGAGACAATTGCTCAAAGCTTGTATCTTAAATCTTCAATAGTGAAATCCTTCAAGTGGATTGCTTGAAGGCGAGATGTACACCGGGGTAGTGGAACTCGTTATATCAGTTTGCAAATTCTCTCTTCCCTTAAACTCCTTTATTATTGAGAATTAAAATTGCATGCTAAAATATTTATATCTAATTGGTTTGCTAAAATTTGCTTAAATTAAATCTTTGAATTAATTGACTTAAATCTTGTTGGATTTAATTATTGCATAAGTGAGTAAAATATTATTATAACTTGGCAAATTAATTAATAAAATAATATTATTATAACTTGGAAAATTAATTATGCTTAATTAATTTGTTAGAAATTGTTTAAGTTAAATTTGTATTGGAATTAATTATTGCATGCCAAGTATTTCAAGAATTGCCTAAACTAATAACTTGCCTTGCTTATCAAAACCAATTCTTGAATATTGTACCTTCAACTTAAAGTATTTTAGTATGATATGTGCTTCATAATTATTATCTATTTTATATTGCATCATTTGTATATTACTAACCGTTTTAAAGGGGATTCCGCGTAAAAATTTGAAATACTCAATTCACCCCCCCCCCCTCTTAAGTATTGAGGCCTTGGCTAACATTAGGCACCTAACCCATGGTGGTTATGGTGGAGGAAATGAGATAAATGAGGTTGAGAATTAAAATGGCATAAGACAACATGTAGTTAATTATGAGCACTTGAATCTTGGTTGTTGAATAAAAATTGATTATGTGTTATATTGTATAATGTAGGAAACAACCCCATCAACGAGACAGAATCTTCAGACTACGTTGATTTCTACTTCTCTTGAGGTAGGATGTAACACCCCGGTTTTCCAGACTTAGATCCCGATATGATCAAGATAAAATGCGAGTAAATTTTTTTCAAATAGTTTCTAAACACCATCTCGACTACATCAAGACCCGAACCATAGAAAACCAAAGAGTGAGATTCATCAACATATAACTGGATCGATAACTAATTCGCCCAAGACGGTATACAAAATAATAGAGTTTACAGTGAAAGAAGAATGTGTATACCGGGCATAAGCCTAGTCCCATATATGAAGATATGAGAAAAGGCTCGACATAGTATGCAAACCCCTACATAAACCTATTAGATCATAACCCATTTATGCACTTAAAACATACACATGCATTGCCTAAGATATAACTATAAATATAAATATGCATCCGGGTCATGCCCAAACTATTACCTCTGCCCATAACTCATAATTGGCCGATTTATTCACCTATTGGCATTAATACAAACACCACCATCATCAATATACAATATTCAAACTTTCAATTCCTCTAGTACTCATCAAATCATCACTTACATACTAAACATATATTCACCATTCACAAATTCAAAGGATTAACTTATACATATCCAAATTCACTAAATCCTTAATATCATCATATACAATTTATTCAATACATTAAAGTTCACAATTGATGCTGGCCAAGGCACTTCCACTACCACTATTTACCTTTACCAAAAACTCCACTTTAAAAATCCAAACTATCCTGGGGAAACCTGCATCACAATGCTAAAAGGAGACCATATGGGAGAGTGAATTATACATTCAAAATGACGAATATAATATATTGTGATTAAGTGTACATGCATTCCTTCATCATGTGGGCTTTGCTATAAAATTATTAAATCATCGTTAGTTCATAATCACATTCTCATAAATAGGCATACATGCTTCATAAATCAAAAATCATATCATAAGCAAGCACAAGCACATACACAATCACATTGCCACTCATCATCAAGGGCATTCACAATCATCATCATCAATTTATTAAATCTTTATTCAATTCCTCCTCGTAAGGGTCTTTCATCTCTCGTGGTCATCCCATCTCAAATGTCATGCACCTATAGCTAATGCATATGTCAACTGTTTAATAATGCATATGCACAGATCCGATTTTATTTCATTAGGTGATCGCAACCACCATATCATTCATTCACATGGGTTTCCTGCCTCGCAAGGGGTACTCCCTCTAGCAGCCTCGCAAGGTACTTTCTCGTGATCGTAACCACGTTCAATAATTCATATTGGTTTCCCGCCTCGCAAGGGGTACTCCCGCCTCATGATCGCAACCACGGGCATTATAGGAACTCACAAGCCCTTTTTCATTTCAAGTACCAAGTGATTGCAACCACTGGCTTATCATCATACAATCCCGCAGGATGTCTCATTATGATTGTAACCACATATGAATCATTTTATAATGGTTTCCCGCCTCTCAAGGGGTACTCCTTCCTCATGATCGCAACCATGGAGTATCATAGGAACTCACAAGCCCTTTTTCATCTCAAGTACAAAGTGATTGCAACCACTTAATCAATGTTATGCCATGCCATGAATGCAAAATGCAATGTGCATATGCCAAATCTTAACCTCACAAGGATTTCTCACCCTCTCAATTAGGGGTATATTGTATATTTAGTTTTATTACCATTGGCATACAAGAAATCACAAGGCCCCTCAAGGCACAACATTCATAGCCACATCAAACCATGCATGGTAATTAAAATCATATTAAACATCATAGCATTTTTCCACACATGTAAAACAACAAGGTGTTTCAGAACATACAATTAGCAATCATCATTGCATCTCACACATGCAAGTCAAATACTTGCATCAATCATAATGGCATCACACTCATCAACAATAATCATCACTGATTATCCAAGGGTATGTTCAACAACAACATCCCTTCTCAATCAATATTATCATTCCTTATTCAACATATGTGGTATCATTCACTTTTAATTATCGTTGCCACCATTTCAAATCCATCGATTTATATACTCACTGCCATTCACTTGTCCCCTCATTAGTTTCATTATCAAACAAGGTGTATCATATAACCACATCATTTATTATTTTTTTTCATGATTCATAATATATCAATAGTGGTGAGGCATACTTGTTTCCATAACATAACCTCACATAAAATCTTAAGAATATGTATAATTTAGTGTGTAAGACCTTGTATACACATGGCATAATCTAAAAATACTAAGCTCGTATAAAATCTGATGAAAATAAGCAAGAACAGCATCATGAATCGATTCAACTCCATGCATGAATCATTCATGCGTTACTGATGTGCCAAAATCCCATTTCAAGTGAATGAATCGATTCCCCCTTACACATGAATCGATTCACGCGTTCTCAAGGCACAGGGTCATGTGATTCAGGGGAATGAATTGATTCCCCTTATATGACGAATCGATTCACAAGATTTGTGAGTGTCAGGAACAGTAAAGACAGAAGGGAATGAATCGATTCATGGGTACAGTGTGAATCGATTCACACATTCTTGCCAAAATGAACAGTGATTCCAGAACTCCTTGAATCGATTCAGGGACATAGATGAATCGATTCAAGCTAAGCATATCAGTCCCCTGCTGCATTTTATGTAGAAAGTCCCTTAAAATCCAACTTCTACTCACCCTAATAAATCCAATGACCACCAAAATTTGACACAAGCTAAAATATATTATTTGTGACGCGTGGCCACCAGCCTCACTCAAAAATTCCTTAAAATGAGTGACTTATGCGTACAAACACATTTTACCCATTTTAAGCCGTTTTAATGCAACTAAAGGGTCATTTCTCAATGGAATTGACCCGTTCCAATTTCTACAAGTCATAAATTATACGTGGAAGCTATTGGGACTATCCCACGCCATTAAAATCACGCGACACTCAATTTGACTCTATGAGTTCCTTAATTATATGTTATCTTTCAATCTTATCATTAATGCCATCACAATGGCCATCACATTCAATGCCAAGCATCCATATAAAATCCTTAATTCACAAGGTATACACTTTATCCCCTTAAGGATGGTTCATTAGCATGCATTTAATTCAACCCCTCATAGGTTATCCATCAACAACACATTACTCCCATCAAAGGGACACTAAACATTCATCATCAACATATATATACACAAATCATTCTCAATAGCCAATAATTTACCACTCATATCATTTCACTATAAACATGGCAAGGCAAGCATGAGTATCATGACATACAATAATCATCAATTATATAACTCATGCAATTTGAATGTAAACTCATCTCCTACCTCGATGGAAGAGCCACAATCCGAATGCACGCTCCAAATGCTCTGCCACATAATCTGGAACACGATCTACACCAACATACATACATATGCGTACATATAATCATCAAACCATCTCAAGACACCATCATAATTCTCAACAAGTGCTAGCTTATCATAAAGCTCAATATCAAGTCCTAAACTTGCTAAAGCATCAATTTATACCATTTTGTTAGGCTTCGGGAATTCCTTTCCCGAAACCAAGATCTTCTAGATCTTAAGGGCCAACTACGTCCAACGACATCAATATCACCCTCATCATTCGTAATGTATTCCTTATTACTCAAACTATCCATTTTCCATTCAAGTTCATCATGAGCCTTCTAGCTCCTTTCAAACCATTTTCAATCAATAATTTTAAGTGGCTTACATCATGACCTAACAACTCATCAAATCCAACATCCATTTTATTAATCCATCACTCTTGGTCATCTATCATTATCATTATTAGCACAATACAACATCATATATTCATTTTCAACATCAATTTCCTCTACTCGACCATATACATGTATACTCACATGCTCACATCTTCTAAACCTCAAGATTGGGACCTTATTAAAATCTGCTCCACTAATTAATCATACCAAACATTTCTAAACATTTTCTCTATCCATAAAACTATTCTCATGGCAACCACGTCATTAATTTCACCCTCTATACAAAAAGCCCCAACCACCAACACTTAGGGTTTTCATCAAAACTCAATAACCTTTTCCAATAACCATCAATCTTTATTACTAACAACACCCACACATACATTATCGTGGGTTTTCACTAAAAATCATTTTTCATGGCATTATTACTCATTTCCCCCAACTATAAAGTTAGGGTTCCATTAAAATCCAACAACACCATAAATCATCATCATTTTCTACCATTCAAATCACTAATTTTGTGTACCCTATCAAAGGCTCATAAAACTTGCATTTATAACCACCCCACCTTAGGGTTTTCCATAATAATATCTTCTACTAATAATCCACATACACTAACCACTCTCCCAATACCTAAAACTCATAACTAAAGGTTCAAGCTCTTGAAAAATGGCAAGAAGCTTACCTCATGAGAAGAAAAAGGACAGCTCCCAAGAGAGGGGGAGGGCCACACGAAATTCCAAGGAGAGGAAAGAGAGCTCCAAGTCATCATCATTCCCTTCTTACCAAATGAAAGAAACGAAAATGGGGGAGGAGGATGAGCACCCACCACTTAGGGTTTTGAGAAGAAAAAATGAAGAGGAAATGAGAGTGAGGAGGAAGAAGAATGAATGTTAGAAGAGAAGGAGAAAGTGGCGTGAAAACATAAGAGAGGGAGGAGAGTTTCTTTTTAAGTTTTTACCTTCTATTAAAATTTTACCGTTTTATAATATACAGGACTTCAGTTTGGGCTTAATACTTAATCCAAAAATTATTCTGAGTATAGATTCAGATTCCCAATAATATCTTTAATAGCCTTGACAAACGGCATCTCAATTGTAGACACTTGGTCCGACACTCATATTCTAATCGGGTATAAGTTTATCTCTTAAAATCTCAATAAATGATAAATATCCATAATAAATCCCAATTTAATTATTCCAATATTTTTAGGATACTCACTAATCCATTTTATAATTATTCAATAATTATCCAAATGGGTCATATGTCTTCTATCATAACTCATCCAACAAAGCACACATGTTCATACTTAGTACGACCAGATAGGCTCAGTACATTCAACATAAGCAGTTACTTGTGAAAATTGAGCCTTATATGTTTTGAAACGCCAATTTTTGTAATAAACTTAATATTGGTTGATGCTAATTAAGATACAATGACTTTGCTTGCCATATTGATGAATGAATGATGTTTATGAAATTCCATAGCCAATTGATGGCATTAATGTGCATGTTGCTTGATGAATTAATTAAATTGTGAAGGTTGTGTATGAAATCTATGCATAATTGAGGAATCAAGACTTGAAGCGATTCACATAAAGTCTTGAATCGACTCAGAGCCTTATCGACTGTAAGCACAACGTGTGAATCGATTCACCCTGGGGGCCGAATCGATTTAGAGGCCTAGAAGTACACTGTCTCTGCCTGAACAAACGTGTGAATCAATTCATCTAGGGGCTGAATCGATTCAATGACCTATTTGCATACTATTTTGCCTGATTGAATCATATGAATCGATTCCTAGTATGGCTGAATCGATTCACTCCCTGTTTTTCATAATTCTTGGCCCTAGAGCATGCATGAATCGATTCATTCTAGCCCTGAATTGATTCATGGTGCTATCTTGGTGGGAAATCATGAGTTTTAACGCCTGTTGGGTCCCATTTAACCATTGCATGATCATGTATCTCTGTGTAAGCATATTTAATGCATTTTAACAATTAAATTGAGTATCTTTAAACCTCTTTTTATGCAATTCAATAACCCTCGAATTAAATTATGTTTCTGCTGTCCCTTGTTGATGATCCATGTTCGATTGTCCAAGGAGTACTCTTGATTTAATTTATCCACCTTCTCATATCTTCATATATGAGATAGGTTATTTAAATGATCAAGGGTTACCTATTAAAGCTTTATGTTGTTGTTTCTTCCACACTTTATTTCTTTTAAAAATCAAAAAAAATTTACCCTCATTTCTATTGATGAAATTGGTGTCGTTTCATAGGAGGCGGCCCTCACACAATTGTGGTGTCTGATAGCCCCGAGTGGGAGACATAGTCTTTGAATCCCCAGGACCAAGTGAATCAGGGGGCTTTAGGGGTCGCTTCTTTGGAGGGGGTGTCGGTTGAGAGGATTGCTAGCGTTATTCTTAGCGAGACAGAGCTCGAAGACCGACGGTGAGAGAGTTTTGCTAATGGGTCTCTGTGCAGAACCAACAACCCTGCACACTCTCTATATGATATCCCACTTCCCGGTCTCGAGTTTCATGGACCGAACAATGGTTTTCAAGAAGGACAAGAAGAAGTTTAAAGGATCGAGTGCGACAGCCATATGTCAGGCTGTGGAGATGTTCAACCTTCGAGCAACTTCAATGACTCAGTTCCTAGAGAAGCGCTTCACCGAGCGGGAAAAAGAACTGGCGGCACTGAGGAAAGAGAAGACGGCTCTGTAATACGAAAGGAATTTACTACATGATGCTAATAAGTTTGCCTCCTTATAACTCGAAGATGCCTTGAAGGTAGTTAAGGGGTTAGCAGACGAGCTGAAACTTGTCGAGATTGAGTTGGCGAAGGCGTAGTTAGGGCATAAGCTCGTGGAGTCAAAGTTGGCCACTGCCGTAGATAAGTGTGCCAATCTTGGGAGGTAGCTGGGCTCGGTGGAGGAGGCATATGGCCTAGTATGCACGGCGAAGAAAGAAGTCGAAGAGAAGCTAAAGAAGGCCGAGGATGAGCTGAGGAAGCAGAAGGAGGAGAAGGCGGCTCACATACTTTCTTTGGAGGAGCAACTATCTGAGAAGTATTTGGCTGCTTTTGACCTGTGCCAGCAGTAAATTCAGGTACTAAATCCTTCGACAGACCATAACTTGGAGGGCACCAGGCCGTTCTGAGTCATGGTAAATGGTGAGATCGTCAATCTTTTTGACTTCAAGGATGTAGAGGAGGCAGTTGTTAAGGATGTTCCGGGGACTAAGGCTGGTGCGAAATCTGTAGTGGTGGACAAGTCGACTCTTGCTGCTGTACCTCAGTAATCGGTGATGCACTCTACGGGTGAGACACTCTCTAGTGGGGCCGAGGTAAGAGGACGCCTCAGGGTAAAATGTCAGGTACTGTTGCTGACTCCTAATGTATTAAAATTATTTACCTTGCTGAGAATCATTGTAATGAACTTTCTTCTATAAGTAATTTTGTTTTCTTCTGCAATTGCTTCCTGATGTATTACATTGTGTGTTTGTAAACACGTTATGTTAATTATCTTGTGGGTTTTGAGTCATATTTCCGAGAGAGTTGCTCCTCGCTTAGGCATTCGTGCCTCAACGTAATTTTTGTTTCATACTTGTATTGCCGAGAGGGTCGATTATTCGCTTTGACCTTTATACTTAAACGCACTTTAAGTTTTATAATTTTATTACCGAGAGGATCGGTTCCTCACTCAAACCTTCACACTTAAACTCACTTTAACTTGTATAATCGTATTGTCGAGAGGATCAGTTCATCGCTCAGACCTTTAACTTAAACACACTTTAAGTTTTATAATCATATTACCAAGAGGATTGATTCCTCACTCAGACCTTCATACTTAAATGTACTTTAAGTTTTATAATCGTATTACCGAGAGGATTAGTTCCTCGCTCAGACCTTCGTACTTAAACACACTTTAAGTTTTATAATCGTATTACCGAGAGGATCGGTTCCTCGCTTGGACCTTTGTACTTAAACGTACTTTAAGTTTTATAATTGTATTGCAGAGAGGATCGGTTCCTCGCTCGGACCTTGGTACTTAAACTCATTTTAAGTTTTATAATCGTATTGCCGAGAGGATCGATTCCTCCCTCAGACCTTCGTGCATAGGATTTCTTGGCTGAATATCTTGAAGCTTTTATTGGAGAAATAAGGGCCTCATTTAAACCCCTCAAGAGGAAAACCTTATGGGAAAAAACCTTTTAGGTAGGAAAAAGAGTGCCCTGGTGTATAATGATCAATTGTAGTAAAATTTCAAGTGGATGGCATTCCACGTCCTTGGTATTTCCTTTCCTAACAGTTCTTCTAAGCGGTAAACACCTTTTCCGATGGCTTCTCTAACTCGGTATGAGTCGTCCCAGGTGGCGGCGAACTTGCCTTCTTCTCATCGTCTTCGATTGTTATCTGTGATGCACAAGACAAGGTCTCTTTTACGAAAGGGTCAGGGCCAGACAAGAACGTTGGGCGGATTTCTGCTTAGCTGCTTGTATCTTTACATACACCATGTCACGTTCTTCTAAACTCAGATCCAAATCTTCTCGCCTTCCTTAATTATTCGAGTCTTTTGCATAGGTAAGGCGTTAGAGAGATTGTTCCCCAAGCTCGACTTGTATCATGGCATAAACCCTATATGTGAGTCAGAATGGGGTTTTGTGGGTCGTCGAGTATGGGATCATGTGATATGCTCATAAAGCCCCGGGCAACGCTTCTTCTTATCTTCCTTTGGCTTGTCCGAGTTGTTTCTTGAGCTCTTGGCTGCCTCGGCTTGGCCATTGGTCTACGGGTGCTCTAAGGAAGAGAATTTTCATTTAATGCCTAAGTTCTCGTAGAATTCCATGAAACCTTTCTTTATGAATTGTCGACTATTGTCTAAGATAATTATGTGGGGGAGTTCGTGCCTAAAAATTATGTGTTTCCATGTGAAAGTTTGAACCTTGGATGTGGTGATAGTTGAGAGGGGTTCCGGGGGGGGGATGGGCCAAGGATATCCATTCCCTAAGTGTTAAAGGGCCAGGGGGCCAGGATTTCGTGCAAAGGCTCAGGATGGCTATAGATTCGGTTTGGCGCATAGGGTTGGCTAGAAGTAACCTGTTCGGAGGACCCGGGCTGCCAGTAGGCGGACTCTCCCATGGAGGCCACAGATTCCTAGTATAGCTCCCGCATCAGATAGTCCGCTTATTCCTTATTAAGACATTTTAAAAGCGACATAGTGAAACCCCTTTAATAAAGTTGTTCATCCAGTAAGGTATAATTGGTTGCTTGCACTTGGAGCTTTCTGGCTTGCTGATGGTCCTCTAGAAGAATTCCCTAGAGAAGGAAATCAATGATCAGAGTCATCCACGTGTTTCCAAATGGTACATCGTTTACTAAGAAAACTTGTTGGGCCTCCTGTATTGTGGGCTCTTCTAGAGTGATTTTGACAATCGACTTGAGATTCCCTGCTTTGACCGTGCTGGAAAATTTGGAGAGAAGGTCAGCTCGCTCATTCGTCGCTTGCAGGACATGGACTATTCGAAAGTGCTTAAGGTCTCTTGTCAGCTCATTAACCCGTGCCAAGTACTTTATCAGAGTCGGGTCTTTGGCCTGGTATGATCCCGGTTGGAATTATGCACTAAAAGCCTATATAGGACGCATTATTTTGAATAAATTATTTTTTGTTAAATAGTTTAACAACCTTTATTTATCCTTGGAGTAATAGGTCATATGAGAGTTATTCCTAAAATGTCCCTAGTCAAGTATTTACGTGGGGACATGTAAATACATTAAGACTAGTGTGTGAGTGTACTGATGATCTGATCTCACAGATCATTGATATAAATGATATCAAGTCTTCACATGGGTACACATTAAGAGTAATGATGTACTGGACAGACCCACTATGAGAACGTTGCATGGATCATTACATGAATGTCATAAACGATTCTCAATGTGATAATGGTATATGTAGTCCTTTGACCTGAAGTCACTATGATTCCTACATAAGGAGTTTGTTGTTTTAATACAATCAAACGTCTTCTGTAACAAGAGGACTATAAAGGTTGTTGTTAGGTAATGAACAAATTATGTAGAGGGATGTGAGTGATGTAGATGAGATTTGTCTCTCCTATGTGACAGAAGTGATATCTATAGGCCACTTGATGGAGTGAGACTAAGGAAATGCATGGCCATGCTAGAAAGAATAAATATTGGATATTTATTCGGATAAAGTCTACTCCGGTATCAAGTAAAATAAATTGGACCGTACAAGGATGACGCGACCATGCCTTGGGCCCAATTAGGATATCGTGACAAAAGGAACAAACATATAAAATAATTATCACTTATAGGTTATGTTGATAATAAATAATATTCAGACATAATGATGCATTGCTAGATGCTGCTCTTATTTCATATTAATAATAAAATAGTTTATTATTAATACAACTAAGTATTTTACCTATAGGGTCACACACATAGAGTAAACCCATCAAAAAATAGCTTTTTATTTTAGTTGGACTAAAAAAAAGCTATTGGGCCTAACTCATTTAGAATGAGTAAGGAGCCCACTCTTTAGAGAGTAAATTAGGTCAAACCTAAGCCTATAAATAGAGCATAAGATGCTTATAGGTGGTTACCCAAAAAGAGACACAAAATACGTAAAAGTTGCAAAAGTTACACGCCGTTAAACTAGCATTTGGAAGGTGTAGCATTTCTGGTGGGAGTACTCGTGTGGATTCCTAAAGGACGAGGCTACGATTGCTTCGATATTCTTCAAGAGGTAATCCTAAAACGTAATATTTTTTTTTGTGTTTGTCTTATGCTTTGAAACACGACACTTTGCAAATCCTATGGGAATCCTTGTATTTCCGCTGCTCATACACTAAGGATTCCCTAACAATCCCTCCACCTGTCAGGTGTTAGTTCTCAAATTTACAATAAAATCTTTAATAAAACTTTTGTAAAAAGAATAAAAATTTGGTTAATTTGATAGAAATTTAGGTTTTAAATTCAATAAATGCATGTTGTTGGAAATAATCTGTCCTTGATCAATTTTCTCTAGTTTTGCAGTAAAAATGTGAAGAATTTAAAAAGAAAAATTGAAGAACTGGGAAGCTGACGCATAGCATCAACACCACGTGTAGCGTGGGAACTTCTGATGCTGACGCTATGCGGATTCCATTTCCAGGTGGCCAAGCACTCAGCCTTTGACCCATTATTAGCCTATCCACTACTCATAAATGTCCAAGCCGAAGTGGAGACAAGGACACATGGCCAAGCATGATTCATTTTAATAATCCATCATGGCCACTTCGAGCTGTTTAATGGAAGCTGAGTCAGGGACCTGACGCGTAGCGTCAGGCTGGTGCATAGCGTCAAGACCCTTCCTCAGCCCTATAAATAGGGCCATTCTCCACACATCCTTGGCATCCAATTCTGAAGTTTAGTCTTTCTTTTCTCTCTTTTCACTTGAGTTTAAGTGTTCTTCTTTGAGTTTGTAAAGTTGGAGTGATTTCTAGATACTTGAGAGTGTTGTGTAGTAGTGTGAGCTTTTGTATTGTGAAGTGTTTTCAAGTCATCGTAATGTCAAACTCTGTAAGTGTTGTTCTTACTTTTATTATGTGTAACTAAATTGTTTATGTTGGAATTTGGTGAATCAATCTATTATATGATGTTGTAATTATGACCTCTACATATTTATGATTCAAGAACATGTTAGTATTTCAACTCTTTATTAATATGAACATCAAATGGGAGAATGATTGTCATGTGTTTTAAAACTTGTTTTATTAGTGTGAATATCAAACGGAAGAATGATTATTCATGCTGAATTAAAATCTGTCTTAATAGAAGTAAAAGTTGAAATACCCTTAATTTGCCAATTACTAGGGATAGAATCGGTAATTATTATTGCCATAAGCCTAGGACTTAATGCAAGTTTTTATTCAGAAAGCTCATGAGGGATCGGACTTTACAATAAATACTTAGAATTTATATCACGAGGGATCGGTTATAATGACTTTAAGCTGCAATAACATGAACTTGATGATTAAATATGTATGTTTGTAATTATTTCATTATAATTTACTGCAAGGATCCTAATTCCAACATAGTTTGCTAGTCTGTGTTTTTACCTCAAGTATCTGTATTATTCTGTATTACATCTCAACTTTATAGTTAGATTTTATCTTTTCCCTCTTTTTACCTTATGGACAAATCAATCATCAAATCTTGTGAATATTGTATAAATTGTTTATAGATTATTCTTTTATTAATAATCATTGAGAAATTTACCATAGTAAATAAGAAATTACTGTGAGTTACTAGACTTTCAATCCCAGTGGAACGATATCTAAATTTAAAAACTACAAAATATTGGTGCGCTTGCCAATTAACAACCCAACAGTAACACGGGGGTTAACAAGTTTTCTGGCGTCGTCGCCGGGGATTGAATTGATTTAGTAAAACAGTAAATTTTTAATTACCATGGTAAAAATATTTTTTTTATCTTAGTGAAAATTTTTAATTTATTTATTCATTCATTCATTTTTAACGTTGTTTTACTAACCTTTCTTTATTTAGTGTGTTTATGCGAACTCGATCTTCTGCAGGAAAGGTGTTCTTTGATCCTGAGATCGAGAAGTTTGTAAAGAAACTTAAAGCATTAAAATCTAAAAAAACCAAAAACTTCTTCTTTAACTTCTTCTTTTGAAAATTTTGAAAATTTTAAAAATTCTAATATGGCTGCTGAAAGAAGAACATTGGGACAGTTTGCTGCTATTAATGGACCACCTCCTGTTTCAGGGATGTATCAAGGACCTATTGCTGCTGTAGAAATCAAACCAGTTACTTTAAACATTATTCAAAATAATCAATTTGCTGGTTTAAATAATGAGGAACCTTATGAACACTTAACTATTTTTTATGAGTTATGCAGCACAATTGGTTTTGAACCTAATCAAGAAGAATCTGTTTATATGTCATTGTTTCCTGTTTCATTGATTGGTAAAGTTAAAGAATGATTTAAATCTTGTCTACCGGGTAGTTTTGCAAACTGGTCCAATGTTGAGAGAAAATTTTTGGAAAGATTTTATTCTCCTTCAAAATATTTTGAAGCCATGATAGCCATACATTCTTTTTCACAAAATAATAATGAATCATTAGGAAAAACATGGGAACGATTCAACGCACTCTTAAGGAAGTGTCCAAACCATAATTTAAATGATACCGAAAAGGTAAGGATCGTTTACCATGGTTTGTTACCTCAGTTTAAGATGATGTTAGATGCTTGTGCATATGGTTCTTTAATGAACAAAACTGTGGAAGAAGCAATAGAAATATTAGGATCAATGTCCATCAGTGATTGACAAGTAAAACGTGAAAGAGGTAATGTACAAAGAAAGCCAGGTATGCTCGAATTGGGAGTGAATAATGCAGTATTGGCTCAGTAAAAATTGTTGACTCAACAAATTGAGGCTATAAGCAAACAATTAGAGAAACTTTAAATTGCTCAAATGTCATCACCATCTCCTGCTCAATTGAAATAATGTATGCATTGCATGGAGAACAACCATGTGGTTACTATACCCCTGATAGAAATCAGCAAGAGCAAGCCAATTTTCTGAACCATCAAAGAATACCTTTAAGTAATGTTCCTTTCAATCTTGGTAATTCTTTTCCAAACAATTACCCGCAGGGTTGGTAGAATCAGAATATTAGCTGGAAACAAGATGTTGGACCTTTTAACCGACCTCTTAATAATCAATTCAAGCAACAACCACAATCTGATCAAACTGCAAGGCTAACTAGGATAGAGGAGTCTATCCAACAATTGCTACAATACATGCAAACAAATGAAGCCACATGTAAGGCGTCGGATATGCAATTGGGACAGTTAGCAAAAGAAGTAGCTGGCATGAAAAGCTCTGGTTTTTCTGTAAACACTCAAAATCCAAGAGAACAATGTAATACTATTTTTACAAGAAGTTGTAAAGTTATAGGAAATGATTATAAAGAAGAAAAGAAAAAGAAGAACAGAAAGAAGAAGAGAAAAAAGAAAATAAAGAAAAGAATGATGAAAAAGAAAAATAAAAAAATTAAAAACAAAAAAATTAGTATTTGGGTCAGACACCTCTAGTTAAAGACTTACCTTATCCATATGCACCATCAAAGAAGGATAAGGAAAAGGAATTCAAGAGATTCCTTGAAATCTTTAAGTAATTACACATAAACATTCCATTTTCTGAGGCATTGAAACAGATGCCACCATATGCAAAGTTTATGAAAGAATTGCTCACCAAAAAGAGGAGGTGTGATCAAGAAATTGTAGAACTTGAAGCAGGTTGCAGTGCTATTTTGCAACATAACATGCCAGAAAAGTCGAAAGACCCTAGAAGTTTCACCATTCCTATCTCCATTAGAGATGTAAATATAGGGAAAGCCTTGTTAGACTTAGGGGCCAGCATTAATCTAATGCCTCTAAGTATGATGAGGCGAATTGGTGACCTTGATCCTCAAAGAACAAAGATGACTCTGTAATTGACTGATAGATCAATCAAAAGACCCTATGGTATTATGGAAGATGTACTTGTGAAAGTTGACAAGTTCTACTTCCCTATTGACTTTGTGGTTTTAGACATGGAAGAAGATGTTGAAGTTCCCCTGATCCTGGGAAGACCATTCATGAAGACTGCTAGAGTGCTCATTGATATAGATAATGGAAAGCTGGTAGTAAGAGTTCACAATGAAGAAGTAAACTTTGATGTTTTCAAAGCCATGAAAGATCCCAATCCAAAGCAAGATTGTTTCAAGATGGATGTTCTTGATGAAGCCTGGTTCTCCATATCCATAGGTATGTCAAATTCTGACCCTTTAAATAAGTTATTAACTAACTTTGTGGAATTTTTGAGTGAAGAAGAAGAAAAACAGCTAGACAAATATCTTGAAGATCTTGATCAAGGGAATGAAATTTCCCTTAAATCAAGAAAAATTGAAGAAATCCAAGAAGTACCTATTGAAGAAGTCAAGAGGCCTGAATTAAAAGTGCTACCTTCCAACTTAAAGTATATCTTTTTGAAAGAATGTAATTTAAAACCAGTAATTATTAGTAATTTGTTAAGTAAATCAGAAGAAGAAAAACTGGTTGAAGTCTTGAAAAGGAATCAAGAAGCAATTGGATGGACACTTGAAGATCTAAAAGGTATAAGCCCATCATATTGCATGCATAAGACTTTATTGGAAGATAATTTTAAACATGTTTCTCAACCCCAAAGACGCCTCAATCTAACCATGAAAGAGGTAACCAATAAGGAGGTTTTTAAATTGTTGAAAGCAGGTATTATCTATCCTATTTCTGATAGTGCATGGGTAAGTCCTGTACAAGTTGTTCCAAAAAAGGGTGGTATGATAGTAATTATTAATGATAAAAATGAATTAATCCCAACAAAAACTATCACTAGTTGGAGAATGTACATTGATTATAGAAAATTAAATCAAGCAACAAGAAAAGATCATTTTCCACTTTCTTTTATGGATCAAATACTTGAAAGATTATCTAGACAGGCTTACTATTGCTCTCTTGATGGATATTTTGGATATAATCAAATTGTTGTTGACCCTCTTGATCAGAAAGAGACTGCTTTTACATGTCCCTTTGGTATATTTGCATATAGGAAGATGCCATTTGGATTGTGTAATGCACCTGCTACTTTTCAAAGATGCATGTTTGTTATTTTTGCAGATCTAATTGAAAAGAGCATTGAGATTTTAATGGAAGACTTCTCAATCTTTGGAAATTCATTTGAAACATGTCTAACCAATCTGGACACCGTACTGAAGCGGTGTATTGAAACAAATTTGGTGCTCAATTGGGAGAAATGTCACTTTATGGTGAAAGAAGGAATTATACTTGGTCACAAAATTTCATCTAAAGGTATTGAAGTGGACCAAGCCAAAATAGAGGTAATCTTTAAACTCCCACCCCCTGTGAATATAAAAGGTATTAGAAGTTTTCTAGGACATGCTGGATTCTATAGAAGATTTATTCAAGATTTTTCAAAAATTGCTAAACCTTTAACAAATCTTCTAAATAAAGATGTTGAATTCAAGTTTGATGAAGCATATCTTAAAGCTTTTAATTCCTTGAAGGAAAAATTGGTTTCTGCCCCTGTAATTGTTGCTCCTAATTAGATCTTACCCTTTGAACTTATGTGCGATGCAAGTGATTATGCTGTAGGAGCAGTTTTAGGTCAAAGATATGAAAAAGTTTTTAGGGTTATACACTATGCTAGTAAAGTTTTAAATGAAAATCAAATAAATTATGCAACTACTAAAATGGAATTACTAGCTATAGTATATGCCTTAGAAAAATTTAGATCATACTATTGGATCAAAATTAATTGTTTTCACTGATCATGCTGTAATCAAGTACCTTTTGACTAAAACTGATTTTAAACCTTGGTTAATCTGATGGATTTTGCTCCTTCAAGAATATGATCTTGAAATCAAAGACAAAAAGGGTAGTGAAAATATGGTCGCTGACCATCTTTCTAGATTAATGAATGATGAGGTCACTGCTAAAGAAAAAGACATCTTGGAAGAATTTCCTGATGAAAAACTTTTTGAAATAACAAAATGGCCATGGTTTACCGATATGGCCAATTTTAAAGCAGCAGGAATTCTTCTAAATGATTTAACTTGGCAGTAAAGAAAAAAAATTTCAAAGATTCAAAATACTTTTTTTGGGATGACCCTCATCTATTCAAAATTGGTGTGGATAATTTGTTACGTCGTTGGGTACCCGATTGGGAAAAGAAAGATATATTGTGGCATTGTCATAAATCTCCTTATGGAGGACATTTTAATGGAGAAAGAACTGCTGTAAAAATTCTTCAATCAGGTTTGTATTGGCCCTCAATTTTTAAAGATTCTCACTCATTTGTGCAAACTTGTGATAACTGCCAAAGAACAGGTAATGTTAACAAAAGATAAGAAATGCCTCTCATAAACATTTAGGAGGTTGAGGTATTTGATTGTTGGGGTATTGATTTCATTGGACCCTTTCCTTATTCTCAATTTAATCAATACATTCTTTTGGCAGTCGATTATGTTTCAAAATGGGTAGAAGCAATCACTTCACCTAATGCTGACACCAAAACTATAGTGAATTTCTTGAAAAGAAATATTTTCTACAGGTTTGGAACACCAAGAACTTTGATCAGTGATGGAGGATCACGTTTTTATAACAAAGCTCTTTAGAAAGTGTTACAACACTATAGAGTGAGACATAAAGTGGCCACAACATATCATCCACAAACCAATAGACACACTGAGATTTCAAATCGGGAAGTAAAGAGAATTTTGGAAAAGACTGTGTCTTCCTCCAGAAAAGATTGGTCACAAAAGCTTGATGATGCACTCTGGGCATACAGAACTGCATTTAAGACTCCAATTGGCCTTTCTCCTTTCCAAATGGTCTATGGAAAAGCTTGTCATCTTCCAGTAGAGATGGAACATAAAGCATATTAGGCTCTAAAATTTCTCAACTTTGATCCAAATACAGCAGCTGACAAAAGAAAATTGTAGTTATTTGAGTTGGAAGAAATGAGAAACAATGCTTATGAGACATCTAGAAGTTACAAGAACAAGGTGAAAGCTTACCATGAGAAAAAAATTAAAAATAGACACTTCATACCAGGTCAGCAAGTGTTATCATTTAATTCAAGATTAAGACTATTTCTTGGTAAATTAAAATCTAAATGGTCAGGCCCTTTTGTAATTAAGGAAGTTAAATCCTATGGAGCAGTCGAAATTGAAGATCCAACTTCCAAAAGATGTTGGATGGTTAATGGGCAAAGATTGAAATCATATTTGGGTGGTGAGATCGACAAACTCATTACCATTTTTTATTTGACTAATTTGTGATGTGCAGGATGTCAAGCTAGAGACAGTAAATCAAGCACTCAATGGGAGTCAACCCATTATTTTCTTTTTATTTTTAACTTATTTTTAAACATAAAAAAAGGGTTTTTCAAATTATTTTTAGAATTATCATTTTTGAAAATAAAAAGGGGTTTTAAAATTAAAAAGAAAGGGTTTTTAAAATTGAATTTTGAAAAATGAAAAATAGAATGCCACACGTAGCGTCCCACTGACGCGTAGGTGGGTTCTAAATTTTCAACCTGACGCATAACGTCCCTTCCACGCGTAGTGTCAGAGCCCACATTTAGTTTTTAAAGCTAAACCAGAGAGGCCCAATTTAGGTTTTAAAAACCTAAATTTCCCTCTCTGCCTCACTTTGCCTCTCAGAACCCTAATTTTCACTCTCAATCACCCACATTCCCTCATTCTTTCTTCAATTTCATAAGGATTCCAAGTAAGTAATTTTCTCTCTTTTCTCTTTAAGTTTGCTTTTGATTTTCGATTTTTAGAATGCATGTGGTAAGGATTAGGATTAGAAAACCATTAGGATCTGTTTGCTGTTAAATTTAGGAATAATTTTGATTGAATGTAGTTTGGAGGGGTTGTTGTTGCACAACCCCTGTTTTTGTGATTGAAACTGCGTACTTCACGCATAGCGTCCCCCTGACGTGTAGCGTGAGGCATGAACTATAACCCCACGTGTAGCGTCTCACTGACGCGTAGCGTGGGCAGAACAGGGCTGACGCGTAGCGTCACACCCACGCTTAGCGTCAGCCTCTGTTTTTGAATTTTGTCAATTTTGTGTTTTAATTTCTAATAATGTATATTCTGTTTTTCTTTTTTTTTGTTTTTTCTGTCTTTGATAATTCTGTTCTGTTTAATTTTTGTTGTTGTTTGTTTGTTTTTCTTTTTAAATTTAATAAATTTTCTTAAATTGTATGTTTGTTATACTTTCTTGCATAAAAATAAATAAATAAATTTTGTAAATATATTTGTGAAATTACATGTTGTACTTTTAAAAATCCAAAAATACACATGTTTAATTTTTTATTTTATGCGTTGTAAATATTTTGTGTTAATTTTGCATAAATTCTTATGTTTTGCGTAAAATATAAAAACAAAAAAAATGATTTTTGATGTTTGGCATGTTTAATAATATAGTGTGATGTGTGTTTGATTTTTGTAAAAATTTCTTTTTGAGATGGCACCTAGGAAATCCATTCCTATTGCTGGTCCAAAAAGACAGAGAAGGAACACAGACACTGACACCACCTTTGAAGATTCAGATCTTCAAGGTGAGCAGCAACTGGGACCTAGAGATCCCGCCAGATTTCACACTGATACAAAATGGGCCCGGTTCCATGAGATAAAGGGCCAGAGACTCATCTGGGAGAGAGTCTTAGATCTGAATGTTGGGGACTATCCTGAGCTGCAGGATGAGGTCCAAAGGAGGAGATGGGGACCCCTATTTTCCCTACCTACTGAGGGGGATCCCATCTTAGTAATGGTGTTTTATGTGAACGCCTACAGGACTCGCCAGGACGCACCGAATATTGGTCAACAAAAGACAAGCTGGGTAAGGGGTTGACACATTATATACGACCGAGACACCATTAGTACCCTACTGGGTAACTCTTGGGAGCCTACTCTCGAGAGCGACACTTGTTTCTGGAAGGAAAACAGAAACAAGGTTACGACTGAGGATGGTGATTTAGGATACTTCCTAGATCAGGTTGCTCACTTCTTGAGCAAGGATGGAATCTTCTTCAACCTGAGTAAGGTTGGAAGGACTCCATCAAACCTCCTCAAGACCCAGCTGACCCCTATAGCTCAAGCGTGGTCTCATATCATGCTGCATAATATCACTCCTGTCACCCACCTCTCTTCTATCCCAGTTGATCACTGCTGCCTTCTGTATTCTATTCTTCAGGGCCATACCATTGATATTGCCGAGCTGATCTCTGAGCAAATTCACCTTTATGCCCTTGGGTATAAGGTGAACCGTCCTATTCCTTTTCCTATCATCATATCTGCCTTACAGAGAAGGCAAGGAGTTGCTGTACCATCACCATAGTTTACTAGTTCTTCGGGGAGAGTCCCTAAGGTCTTAGTAAACAGAGATTACTTCGTCCAGCAGTGCTAGCTTCCATAACTGGAGTAGGAGGCTTAGCCCAGACAGAGGAGGAGGAGACCACTAGTTCAGCCACCATCTGCTGATGCTATTACTATGGATTTGTTAGGATGACTCTTGAGCATCAGCATATGGTGCAGATGATGACTGCCACACACAGAGCTTATATGCATCTTCATGATGCATTTTATCAGTACAGACTTCAGGGAGAGGGAGCACCTTATGTCACACCAGCTGAGTTCGTAGCTCATGTAGCTTGGCCTGGTGATTTACCCACTTACCCTGAGACTAGTTGACCATCTAGAGCACATGCTGAGTCAGAGGGTGATGCAGATGAGGAGGGAGATGATGAGGATCACATGGAGGATTGAGGGTGTTATTCTCTATATCTTTTACATACACTTTAGTTTACTTTTAGTTTGATATTTACATTGGTATTTTTACTTTGTGGATTATATTATAGTTTGTCTTTTATTATGTGGTGTGTTTTATTTTTGCGTAATTTTATCATGGTGTGTTTTTGCGTGTTTTGTTCAAAAAAATTCAAAAAAAGGTTTTATCATTTAAATCAAATTTTTGAAAATAAAGAAATTTATACACTTAAAGTTTTTACAATAAAACCATTTTTTTAAATCAATTATCGATTCTTTTTGTAATTAAGGAATTTTGATAAAATTAATTACAATAGTTTTATTAACTATCAAGCTAATTTTGATAACCCGGTGAGCTGAGAGATCTTTTAAACACTTGAGAGTTTTGACATAACTTCATTCGAATTGATTTTGCTTTAATTTGTGATTTGTGTTGTTGTACAGAGAATTCAAGAAAATGATCAAGGCACATTTTTGGTGAAAGAAACCTTGGGCCAAAAAGCTTACCATGGTAAAATTATTTTTTTATCCTTTGAAACACTAGTGCAAAAATTGGATATAACAACGGGATATATTCACGGGTTGTAATGGATCAGTGATAAAAACATGCGCGGTGGCATTTTTGAAATTATAAGGTGAACGTTATAATCAGAGAAAACTATATATCCACGGTTAACATCATAACCATCATCGTACACATCAATATATATTCACGGTTGAGAAGTCAACCGTGGATATATAGTACCTGAAATATATATCCATGGTTATGTTCACAACCGTGGATATATATTCATGGGTATGTTCAGGGTTATGATGTTAACTGTGGATATATATTGATGTCTATAATGACGGTTGTATTTCCAACCGTGGATATATAGTTCAGGTCTTAGGTTTAATCACTGGGTACTGTATGTCCACGGTTGTTTCTACAACTGTGATTATAGATTTAATATTTATCCACGGTTGTGGTCGTAACCGTGGATAAATAGTTAACATTTATCCACAGTTTTTTGTTTAACCGTGAATATATGTGTAATATATTCACGGTTTCAAGGGGAACCGTGAATATACATCCTTTCTAAAACTTCAAAAGTCGCACCTCTCAGGCTTTTTTCACTTTCTCTTCTTCTTTCGCGCTGGTTGTCGTCTTCTTCCTCGTTCTCCTCTTTTGCTCGAGTTTGTTCTTTGCTGGTCATGGGCTTCTACGTTCACTTGCTTCTTCCTTCTTCCTTTCATACTGTTGTCATCTTCACACCATTTTCTTGTAAGTGCCTCATTACCTTTCTTCTTCGTTCACTGCTGGGCTACTTCGCTGTTATGGTCTATCATTGTTTGTGGAATATATTGTGTGTGTTTTCACTTGCATATAGTCGAACCTGAATGAATGTGTTGTCTCTCTGTGTGTGGGTATTATTTCATTGTTCAAGGTGAACGAAGCTTGTCTCTGTCTCTGTGTTATTATTAAGTTTGGTTAAGCTTGTCTCTGTCTCTGTCTCTGTCATTATTTGACATTGCCTGTGTGTTATTAAGTTTGGTTAATTCTGCCTCTGTGTTGTTAACCATTTGTAATAAGCGGCTGAAAATTTGTTTCTAAAAAAAATAATGTTGTTGTTAATAACTATTTGTTTCTAAAAGAAATAATGTTGTTGTGAATAAATTTGTTTCTAAAAGAAATTTTACTATCCAATGACAAATCCCTTATAAGATGGAATGTTTATTTCACAAATTCTAAGCTTGGACTGAACAATATAATCAGTAGTTATACATGCTAGAGAGCTTGTGAAGGAAATTTTTATTTTATTGTGATTTATGCATTAGTTGACATTAAGTAGTAAGTGTTCACTCCTTTGGTTGGAATAATAAAAAACAATATTGGAAGGAGAATGGTGTGTAAGTGTATAAGGATGAAAGATGAATTAATTAAAGGGCATGAATCTTCTGGGAAGATGTAGCTCCAATGGTGACATACCACGATGGAATCTTTGTTCTGAATTTCTATTCATGATAGGATATTATGCCTAAGAGAGATAAGTACAGAATATTGAGTAGGTTGAACATTAAATACACTCACTTGCATTAGGATCAAATGAAATTAGGATCAAATGTACTAAATCGTTTTCTTTAAAGCCCAAATGCACTTAAGTGAACAAGTGAGTTTCATCGAGTGTTTCTTTAAAAGTCTTATAAACCAACATCATAATCCATAATCAATAATACATACTCCAACACCATACTTGTACTTCAAAATAACACAAATTAGAAACATCATACTAATTTAGGTAAAAAGTTAACTAAATTATTATCCATTTTATTTCTGTTGTTGTTGGTTGCTCTTATATAATGTTATTTCTATTGTTGTTGTATGTGGATGGTTGTTAATCTTGCAAACTCGTAGGCTCATAGTATGAAAGTTGCTGTGCATGAGTGAACCGTAGTTCCCCGTTTGAGATTCGACACAAATGGTCATTAAATTAATTGATGTCATCGTTTGTGTTGAATCTTGAATTGTCCATTTGGACAGTTTGGGATGAACAATTATTTTTTATACGTCATTGTTAGTATGTACAAGTTAGGAGTTATTTTAAAATTTGATAAACTTTCGGTAACTTGCATTTTGTGTTGTTCTCTGGGTGCATATTTGGTTGTGGTTGAATTTGATTTGACCACTCTCATTTTGTGTACTTAGAGACCAATGCGAAATGCTGCCGAAATTTCATCAAATTTTAGAATAACTCATAACCTGTATATATGAATGACGTATAAAAATAATTGTCATCCTGAATGGGTATAGGACCACCACCTTTGAAGAAAAAGTGAGGTTGATCATAGCATCTTGTAAACAGTTGGCATGGATCGGGGTTGGATAACTGCATCACGCCTAAGTCTAGAGTACGAGAGGGGAGTTGAATCATTTATAGAATTCGTAGCGAGGAATACAGTGGAGGTGAATGGAAAGTATTTTTGCCCTTGTGTGAGATGCTTGAACCTGCGTCGGGTAGACTTGGAAGAGGTGCGAGAGCATCTACTGTGTGACGGTTTTCTGCGTAGTTATATGCGTTGGATATGGCATGGAGAAGATATGGTGGTGCCAAGTAACAGCTCTCAAACTGAAAATCGAAGCTCGATGCATGACACCGATGTCGACATGGATGACCGACTCGAGGATATGATCTGTGATGTGGGGGTAGAAGGTTTTAAGAAAGCTCATGTGTATACAACTCTGTGTGTCTGAGCAGCCGTTGTATCCAAACTACGTCAATTTCATGAGGTTATTAGTAGTTTTGCGATTGTTTAATTTGAAGGCCATAAACGGGTGGACGGATAAAAGTTTCACTGACTTACTGAAGTTGTTAAAAGAAATGCTCCCAGCTGGAAACACCTTGCCGAATCGTAACTATGAGGCCAAAAAGGTGTTGTGTCCTATGGGTTTATGTTGCTGACCCAGCTGACAAACGGTGGTCAATTGTTATCCAAGGTAGACATATTAGAGACCCCAATCTTGATATTGTGGAAATTCCATCGACCACAACACGGATTCCAACATCTATCATGGAACATGACATAGATGATATAGTTGCCAGTCGTCATGACCACCATGAAGGCTTGTGGGAAAATATTTCATCTTCATAGGGTATTAACCATGTTAATGAATCATTGAATTACATGCATGTTATATTAATTATTCATTGTATTAAATGTTATATTAAATATTTGACAGTTGTGTTTCCTTGTTTGAACAGATACTTATGGCTGATCAGGATGGACGATCTAGGTCTGACTCACAGGCTACTGATTCCTCTACTCGGAAGAGTAGAGGTGTTACCCGTATGGCAGACGTTGCACTTAGGCGACACCGGGGAGAGAGGTTACCTGTTGACATGGATGTTAACACTGGTAGATTTGAAGGACCAAATGCCATGAAGTTTAGCAGTTATTTGGGAGTCCTGGCTCAATCGAAGGTGTCCATCATTATCCCCGACTAGGATAATGTCGAGGAGGTGGTGAAGAACCGGCTATGGAGTGATGTTCTGGTAACTTTGATATTATTTAAGTTTTATTTTAGTGTATTATTTCATGTAATTCATAATAAGCACTCCTTTATGGACTAACTCCTTTCATTTAGGATTCTTTTGACATACCATCTTCTGACATAGCGAGGAGGAAGGTCCTCGGTATTATGGCTGAGCGATGGAGGTCGTTCAAATCCATACTCACCACGAGGTATTTGGACTTTAAATTCTTAATCAACGCTTTACGAAATTGTACCAATCCTTAGTTTAAATGTACCTGAATTATAGGTATGTATTCGGGAACAACCAAGGAAAGTTCCTTTGAGAGAAATATCCATTCATAGATCAGGCGACTTGGGATGCTTTCGTTGCAAACAGGCATTCTGTCCAGTTTCAGGTATATTGGTTTTTAAATGATTAAATTATGTATAATTTAAACGGCAAACTCTGAATATTTTTCTTTCTTGTTGTAGGAGGTCAGAAAGAAAGCCCAGGAGACTAGGAAGCTGAATGACTGCCCCCACACACTGTCACGTGGGGGTTACCGTAGGTTGGAGGAGTGGCTGGTACATGAGAGGCTGAGTCAGTGTCAGACTAGTCAGCCTGACACTGGTATTGTGGATCCCCCTTCCCCACCTACACACCATGACAAATGGAAGCGGGCCAGGATCAAGAAGAGTGGGGAATACACTTCCTCACAAGCTTAGGAGGTCGCCTCACGGATAGTAAGTATTCCCCTTGTATCAGTGTCTTTTTTTTGGTATTACGTGAAGGATGTTTGTTTACTAACTTGTTTGGTTTCAGGATTCCTTGGTTGAGCAATCAACCCAAGGGTCTTTCATAGCCCATGGTAGGCAGGATATCTTGACTACCGCCATCGGCAGGCCAGAGCACCCAGGAAGAGTGTGTGCTGTTGGTCGAGGTGTAGGTAAGTTGGAAATAACTGTATCCTTTCATTTTGTTATCTGTTAAACAATGTTATATTAATCATTCATATTTCACAGGCCTCCGCTGCTATTACGGTGCTCCCGACCCTTCCCCCTCCATTGAGAAAATGGTGGAGCAGAAGGTGGCTGTTGTGAAGGCTGAGTACCAGGAGGAGATATCTAGGCTCCACCAGGAGATGGCCCGATTCAGGGAGGAGATGAAGGCCTCACTCAGCCACCACCAGGAGACTACTACACCCGCTAGCGACCCACAGGTTAGATTCTTTATTTAATTTCCTCAGTTTTATTGTTTGTAATCACTTTATTTCATTGTTGAATAACTTCTGCTTGATGTGTAAATATGTAGGTACGGAGGGTTAGCACTAAGGGGTCGTGCGCTGCGGCTGACCTTAACGATGATGGGGTCGAGCCACCAGACACCCATCAATGTGACCTGTTCGTTAATGGGTCGGAGGAGCCAGTTTCCACTGGCATGGTCTACAACTTAGGCCCTGTGGTTCACCATCAGTCATTACCTGATGGTATGTCTAGGGTCTCTATTGTGCTCTTCCTCGAGGAGGATGCTGTTGTGCCAGTGGCAACTCCAGAGGTGAAGACCGTCGGTCAGGCGGTGGGCCACCTTCTGATGTGCCCTAACAGACTTCTACAGGTTGCCCTTGGACAGGTAAGAACCTTACACTAACTAATTTTGTTATATTATCAATTATGGTACAAACTGTGATGGTTGTCAAATGTTCAACAGGAACAGGCATTAAAGAAGCCAGAGGCCGACAATCCCATCTGGATGCTATGGCGCATCGGGTATGAGCAAGGAGATGAGACTGTTCAGATCCCATGGGAGCCACTAGTGTTCGGCCATCCGAGTGCACTACCACTTTAGATCACACATTCTGACATGTGTGAGATTATTACGGGGACGTCGATGCTGAACATCTCCATCATTTAGTTGTGGGAGCTGTAAGTATATCTCTTTTTGTCCAATTTTTTCATTAAACAAGTTATTTGTCGCTAACCATTTCTCAACTTGTTTAGGTTTCTGATAAAACTTTGTGTGGAGTTGGGTTTCCAAGGAACTTATGGTTTCTTAGAGCCCTCTCTCATACAGAAGCTCTCAAACACCAAGCAGGATACCCAGGCATACATCCAGAATTGGATGTTTGACTCTGGGAAGACTGTATACATGGGCCCCTATCATAAAGGGTAAAATTCTATTCCATAATTATTGTCATTAATTTTTGCATTTTGAAATCTCACTTATCACTGGTAACTGCAGCGCTCACTGGACGCTAGTGGTGATCTGTCCCCGGGCTTATCTTGCTCTGTACTTTGATACTACGCACCGGGCAGTTCCACAAGACCTTAAAACTGTAGTAGACGGGTAAGTTAATCCCTAAACATTAAGTACAAATTCGATTACATCATTTTTGGACCTATACGATTCTAACTTATCTTGTGTTTTATTTGATGTAGGGCGGTGATTGGATACAATAGACTGGTTGGAGTTAAGTCCAGCGGAAGAAAAGTTGTGTGGGTGCACCCAAAGGTAAGTCTATCGTATTTATTCAAATCTTCAATATATATTTTTTAAGTTGCGAATTCACTTATTCTATATTTTATGTCCATTGTAGTCTTACAGGCAGGAGGGTTCCTTCGAGTGTGGCTATTTCGTCATGCACACTATGCTGACCATTGTCCAACAACATTTAGTAGAGGGATGGACAGATGTAAGTCTCATCATTTGGACTACTTTTCTAACAATTTCATCAATTTCATGTAATAAATATAGCTTTTGTTCTAATTGTTTTGTGCATTGTTTGTAGTACTTCCAGGACCGGTCATACTTCTCTAAGACACTTGTAGATAACGTTAGAAGGCAATGGGCCTCATACTTTATTGAACTCGGGAAAAGAACTTAGCTAGATATAGGAACTTTATTCTCTTAAATATGTATCTAGTGTAGGATTTAGGGTTTACATTTTATTAGGTTACATTCATTTGAATTGTATATAGTTTCATTTTTAACGTTGTTATGAATTCATATCCAATTAATTGTTTTCTATATACCATTCTTTTTATATATTGTTTGTTGCTGGATATGCTGGGATACTGTATATTGTGCTGGTTGTCTGAATGCAGGTTTGGGAAACAATAAAACAGAAACCATATAAAAAAAACCTTAGTGTTTATTCACGGTTATGTCAACAACCGTCATTATAGACACTATTTATCCACGGTTATTACCATAACCGTGAATATAGACAGTATTTATCCACGGTTACTACTATAACCGTCATTATACATACTCTGTAAGTGAATTTTTTATATTACTTATATTCAGGGTTATGCTAAACAACCGTGAATATAGAGGTTCTTTATCCACGGTTCCTACTATGACCGTGAATATACATGGTCTGTAAGTTAATTTTTTTTTTACTTGTATTCACGGTTATGCTAAACAACTGTGAATATAGCTGTTCTTTATCCACGGGTTTTACTATAACCGTGAATATACATTGTCTGTTATATTCACAGTTATGCTCGACAACTGTGGTTAGATCTTATTTATTACCACGGTTGTTAACCGTGGTTAAAGACCCTCATCTACTACCACGGCTGCAACAACCACGGTTCTTTAACCGTGAATAAAGGCCATTTTTAACCGTGATTATATCCAATTTTTGCACTAGTGAAAGCCAAATTTGAGCCTGAAAAATAATTTCATCGGTACCCTTAAACCTTTATCAAATGTTAATCATTCCCTTTACTTGATTGATTAAAAGAGCAATTGATCAAAATGGAAAGAATATTTTAAGTGTTCTTACAAAAATGGGAATGAAAATTAACAACTTGATTCTTTTCAAGAAAAATCAGAAAAAGGCATATAAATAAAAATAAATGCAAATCAAAAATAGTGAAAAGAATCAAGTTGGGGGTATTTGTTATCATTAAGGGATATGAGAGGAATTCAAAAAATTATAAAATTCTCTTTTATGATTTCAGGTTTTTGAATTCTGAGAAAAAACCATCATTTCTTATAAGCCAAGCCTCGTTACAACCCGTGAAAAGACCTTGTGATTTTTGAATTATCTCTGTATGATTAACCATTGATTAGATGAAAATCAAAATTAAATTTGTTTGATTCTATGATCGATTGAGTAAAACAGGTTACCCTTTGAACAGAGACAAACATTTGTCACGTAAGCCTAAAATTATGCTTGATTTATTAATAAAATATTGTAAAAAAATTTTTGTCATTAAACCTCTATTACATAAGATATCTATTTTTGATTATTTCAAAATGGTAAATTGTGAAATTACTTTTTGTGATAAATTCTTGGACTAACTCAAAAATTTGATTTCAAAGTTTTATTTTTTATTTTCTCTCTTGCTCGAGGACGAGCAATGTCTCAAGTTGGGGGTATTTGTTAGTCCTCAAATTTACAATAAAATCTTTAATAAAAATTTTGTAAAAAGAATAAAAATTTGGTTAATTTGTTAAAAATTTAGGTTTTAAATTCAATAAATGGATGTTGTTGGAAATAATCTGCCCTTGATCAATTTTCTCTAGTTTTGCAGTAAAAATGTGAAGAATTTAAAGAGAAAAATTGAAGAACTGGGAAGCTGACGCGTAGCATCAACACCACGCGTAGCATGGGAACTTCTGATGCTGATGCTACGCATCAAAGCCGCGCGTAGCGTCAGGCTACGTGGATTCCATTTCCAGGTGGCCAAGCACTCAGCCTTTGACCCATTATTGGCCTCTCCACTACTCACAAATGTCCAAGCCAAAGTGGAGACAGGGATACATGCCCAAGCATGATTTATTTTAATAATCCATCTTGGCCACTTTGAGCTATTTAATGGAAGCTGAGTCAGGGACCTGACGCGTAGCATCAGGCTGGCGCGTAGCGTCAGGACCCTTCCTCAGCCCTATAAATAGGGCCATTCTCCATACATCCTTGGCATCCAATTATGAAGTTCAGTCTTTCTTTTCTCTCTTTTCACTCAAGTTTGAGTGTCCTTCTTTGAGTTTGTAAAGTTGGAATGATTTCTAGATACTTGAGAGTGTCGTGTAGTAGTGTGAGCTTTTGTATTGTGAAGTGTTTTCAAGTCATCGTAATGTCAAACTCTGTAAGTGTTGTTCTTACTTTTATTATGTGTAACTAAATTGTTTATGTTGGAATTTAGTGAATCAATCTATTATATGATGTTGTAATTATGACCTCTACATATTTATGATTCAAGAACATGTTAGTATTTCAACTCTTTATTAATATGAACATCAAACGGGAGAATGATTGTCATGTGTTTTAAAACTTATTTTATTAGTGTGAATATCAAACGGAAGAATGATTATTCATGCCGAATTAAAATCTGTTTTAATAGAAGTAAAAGTTGAAATACCCTTAATATTCCAATTACTAGGGATAGAATCGGTAATTATTATTGCCATAAGGCCAAGACTTAATGCAAGTTTTTATTGAGAAAGCTCACAAGGGATCAGACATTACGATAAATACTTAGAATTTATATCACGAGGGATCGATTATAATGACTTTAAGCTGCAATAGCATGAACTTGATGATTAAGTATGTATGTCTGTAATTATTTCATTATACTTTAGTGCAAGGATCCTAATTCCAACATAGTTTATTAATCTGTGTTTTTACCACAAGTATCTGCATTATTCTGAATTACATCTCAACTTTATAGTTAGATTTTATCTTTTCCCTTTTTTTACCTTATGAACAAATCAATCATCAAATCTTGTGAATATTGTATAAATTGTTTATAGATTATTCTTTTGTTAATAATCATTGATAAATTTACCATAGTAAATAAGAAATTACTGTGAGTTACTGGACTTTCAATCCCAGTGGAACGATATCTAAATTTGAAAACTACAAACGATTAGTGTGCTTGCCAATTAATAACCCAACAGTAACACGGGGGTTAACATCAAGCCACCAATTGAGAGTCAGTTTTTGCCTGGACGCACCGTGCCCTAAAGTCTAGCGCTATGCGTAGTCTAGCGATGAGAGCCTCACACTCCGCTTGGTTGTTGCTGGCCTTGAACAGGAATTTGAGTGACTCCTCGACCGCTAAACCTGTTGAAGATTCCAGTATAACCCCTGCTCCACTGCCTTTCATATTAGAGGATCCATCTATAGAGAGAGTCCATAATCCTTGTGCGGTGTCATAACTGTCTTTATCCTCTCCCCTCTCTACCAAGAAGTCTTCCAGTACCTGGGCCTTAATAGGCCTTCTAGCTTCGTACCGAATACACTATTCAGACAATTCAACAGCCCAAGCGACCATCCTGCTCGTGAGCTCGGGCTTCTGAAGAATCTTTCCGAGCGGTTAGTCGATTCTCACTACTACTTGGTGACTGTGAAAATAAGGTTAGAGACAGCACGCAGCCACAACAAGGCTATGTGTAAAATTCTCAACCCTTTGGTATCGTACCTCAGCTCCCTGCAGTGTCTTGCTGGTAAAATACACTGGTCGCTGGACTGGGCGATCTTCCTGGACTAAAACTGAGCTGACTGCCTCAGTCCCGATAAGTAGATAAAGGACCAACTCTGACCCTGTGTCTGGTCACGTCAAGGTCATGGAGATGCAAGGTAGGCTTTCAAGTCCTGGAACGCCTTCTCGTACTCTGAGGTCCATTCGAATGATTCTTTTTTCTTCAATATCCTGTAGAATGGCATGAATTTCTCTATAAACTTTGAGAGGAAATGAGAAAGGGTCGCAATCCGCCCAGTGAGGCGTTGGACCTCTTTAACATTTTGAGGGCTGCGCATCTCCAATATGGCTCAGCGCTAGTCTGGGTTGGCTTTGACGCCTCTGTAGGTGAGCATGTATCCCAAGAATTTCTCGCCTTGGACCCCAAAGGAGCCTTTTTTAGGGTTTAGCTGCATATTATGCTTGTGTAGCTCGGTGAATGTCCCTTCCAAATCTTGGAGGTGCAGTTCAGCCTATTTGGTCTTGACAACCATGTCGCCCATATACACCTCCATGTTTCTTATGATTTGCTTGGCGAAGATTTTGTTAACTAACCTCTGATAGGTAGCCCCCATGTTCTTTAGGATGAAGGGCATCACTCGGTAGCAAACATTTTCCCGCTTATAATGAAGCTGTCTTTTCCTCATCCTTAGGATCCATTCAGATCTGATTGTACCCCGAGCATCCATCCATAAAGCTCAGAATCCTGTAACCTAAAGTACTATTTACCAAATGATCAATACTAGGTAAAGGATAAGGATCCTTGGGACATACCTTATTTAGGTCGGTGAAGTCGACACACATCCGCCACTTGCCGCTCGACTTTTTTTACGATGACAACATTGGACAGCCAGGTTGGATACTTGACTTCTCTAATGAAGTTAGCGGACATAAGCTTATCTGTCTCCTCCTTGACTGCATTCTTCCGATCAGGACCCATCTTCTGGGGTTTCTGGGATATAGGGTTGGCGTCCAGCTCGATATTGAGTGAGTGGCACATTACAGTGGGGTCGATGGTAGGCATATCAGCGGGGCTCCAAGCAAATAGATCTGCATTCGCTCTCAACAGATTGACTAGACTTTCCTCGAGGTCCGGGTCAAGTATTGTGTTGATCCGGTGATTTGGCTCAGGGCGAGACCAACTTGTACAAGCTTGAGGGATTCCACTGGCTGGGGTCTCTCACATTGCTTGTCACCGCGAGGGTCAAACCCTGTTTCTATATCTTTATCGATTATAAATGTCTCCTTGGGATGGAGGCTCTCATAGTAACATTCCTGGGCTACTTCTGGGTTTGCCTTGATGACTCTTACTCTCCTGTCACCGAGTGAGAACTTCATGGTTAGATGCATAGTGGAGACTATAATGCCCAGGGCACTGAAGGATGGTCGCCCCAGCAACACGTTGTAGAAGCTGGGAAAATCGACAACCCGAAACCTAACCATGATTGCTTGGTTGTCTTTTCTAGTTCCGAAAGTAGTCCTCAAGTCGATAAAAGCTAAAACCTTCATAGAATCACCAAAAAAACTGAGCAAAGTCCCATTGTAACTTTTTAACCAACAAATGTGAAGGCCCATTTTTTGATACGTTTTCCAATGCATTCATCTCTATTGGGACCATCTTCAAGGAAATCCGTCCTATCAAAAGTAATAATCACCGAATCTGAGCTCTCCTGCAATAGGTTTACCTGCCCCGACCGGTGTGTATAGCATGCTTGAGCGCCTAGGAATCCACCTGAAATTGTGTGTATGACTCTCCTTCTATCTTCTCTGCCACCCTCAGGTCTCAGGGACTGAGAATGGGGGGCTCGTGAGCGATCTTGAGAGTGAAGCTCGATCTGGTCGTGGCGCTCTGTTTCTCTTTTTTGGTTTCCCTCATTTGGCCTATCATCCCTCCGAGCGACAAACCTTGCCAAGTATCATTGGCGAATTAAATGCTCTATCTGGTTTCAAAGGGAGCGACACTCTTCAGTTCCATGTCTATGTGCCGATGGAACTCACATAACTTGGACTTATCCGACCCTTTTAGCCCCTCTCCAGGGGGAAACGCAAAGAGACTGGTGTTGTAAACCTCGTGCATAATCCAATCATGGCGGTTATTTAGTGGTGTAAAATTAGTATACCGGGGAGCATTATAAGCATCAACATGCTTGTCTCAGCTCTGTTTAGGACTTCTTTTTCATTGATCGGGTCGATGAATGGCCCGATCCGAGAGGTTTACCCGATCTACCCAATCCATCGCCCCCCGCTCCTCCATGTTGATGTACTAAGAGGCCCTTATACGGAAGTCATCCATGTCCAGGGACAATTTTTTAGCCAAGGAGTCAAAAAATTTACTCAAACAAAGGCTAGTTTGTTCGGCATGCAACGCTACCTCAGAGCTAAGGTCTCGGATGTGAATGGCCTGCTCAAAAAATCTAGCCATGTACTACTTCAGCGTCTCATTCGGGAGCTGGCACAGGTTCACCAAGCTTTACGAGATTTGCTGTACTACTCGGCTGGCAGCAAACAGGCTGAGAAATTTCTTGGTGAGATATGAAAAACTGGTAATGCTTCTCTATGGGAGGTGGGAGAACCAGTGAAGCGCAGACTTAATCAGCATGGTGGGGAAAGTTCTGTAGAAGAGACAGTCTGATGCCCCGGTGATCAACATGGTGATAGTGAACATGGTTGTTTATAGAAAGGGGCTTGTAATTCAATGCGTTGGCACATCCATGATTTGCTCGACAAATGGCTATGTAGCAAATGGGATCTTAGGTTCATATCGTGTTGCTTCCTGTGTCTGCTGGGAGACGTGGCCATTCGTTTTGTGCTGGGCAGATCGAGTGTTGTTATGGTTGGAAGCCTCTAACTCCGCACCCTATCGCCCTTAGAGTTCCTTATTCTCTTGCTACAAGTTCGCCACCTTGTGCTGCAGGGCTTCCACCATGTTCTTATGCTACTGAATCTGATCGTCGTTGCTGGGCTCTTATCATCGTCCAACATCTTCTTCCCTGCGGGTGTTACATGCGTTCACCATAACTGTTGTCTTTTCTAGGATTAGGGTTTGAAAGCGAGGTGTAGGATCCATTTTACCAGGCCCCACAGTGGGTAAAAAATGTTCACACAAAGAGTATGGAAAGTACAAAACCTTAGAGAATTCCCCTAGGGATTAGGTTTATTATTTCTCAATGATATGTCACTTAGCTTACAATGTGCGTCTAAAAGATACATTTATACCTAGGTCAGAAAAAGGGGGCCAGGCCCAATAGGCTATAACTACTAAGGATCTACTCCTTGCCAAGATAGAGGGAATCAGAGAAGATTAATGGGACCTGCAGGTCCCTCCTAATTCTGGGGGGAACAATTATTATTGTGTGTTTAACATTATCCCTCTCTTATATACATTGATATAAATTTATTTAGTTTGTAGGAATATCAAATGGATAATTAATGACTAATTACTTTGGTTACCAAATATCAAACATTGTATCTTCCAAAAGATTAATAGCATAAAAGGGAGCATAAAAGCGGTCATCAACAACCACACAGACGAACCCCATTTGACAATACAAATAGCGAATTACATAAACCCAAGACATCATAATCAACACATCATATTAATTTAAAAACACCTACACCTACACTAATAACATAATTGGTTAGGATTAACCATGGTTATCAAAACCAGACCGGGAATCGGTGATCTGTCCGATCTGGATGCATGGAAAAACCGATCGCCCTTTGATCGGTCAGAAACCAATGAAATCTGTAAAAACTGAGTCAGTTTATTTAATTTAAAAAAAATTAAATGCCCAAAATGACGTCGTATTGGGGCTAACTTAGGGCAAAAACCCATTTTTGATTGTCTTCATTTCTTTGTGCCTCTCCTATTACATCCCGTGAATACACTCTACTGTGTCTTCATTGTTCGTCGCCGAGCTCCGTCTATCATGCTCCAATGCGTCGAGCCTTCCAACGTGTAGTCATCGAGCTTCCTTCATCGTTTTGGTCATCGTTAAGCTCTCTACATCGTGTCGTCATTGTCGAGCCTTCCTCACAGAGAAACCTCTTTGTCAACCTCCAAAATTGCATAGTGAGCCCCTCTTTGTTTGATTAAACTTAATATTTGTTATGCATTACTTTGCTTTGCTTGTTAAATAAAATTGGTGTTGGTTCCTGAACTAAAATGGTGTTGGTTCCTAACTGAAATTGTTATGCTTTGCTTTCTTCTTAAACTAAAATGGTGTTGGTTACTAAACTTAAATTAGTTTGTCTTCTATTACTAAACTGAATCTATTACATTGAATTTTAAATTTAATTGTTGTTCATTGCTTTGCGTTGCTTGTTAAACTAAAATTGGTGTTGGTTCCTAAATTAAAATTTCTTTGTTTGCTATTCCTAAATTGAATTTGTTAAACTGAATTTTAGCTTAAATATTTGATGTTCATTGCTTTGTTTTACTTGTTAAACTGAAATTGGTGCTGGTTCTTGTTAGAGTCAAGAAGACTCAGAATTCTCTTATGATTTGTTGATAACTAACATCGCGTATTCTATTTTAAATAAAGTCATATCATGCTATTATTTGATATATGCGTTTAAGTGTTTCGGGAAAACATAAGGCTTTCGTTACAAAAGAAAGGGGGAGTATGTGTGTCAAAACTCTAGAAGAACTTTTATAAAGTATAGTCTCAACGTAAATCCCTCTATCAAAAACAAGAAAAGTCTTAAAGTCTGGAAATTCACCTCAAAGAGAAAGATCTTTGCTTCTAAATGTTTTACCAGACCTAGTTCAGAAGAGTTTATTATCTCATATCTCAAAGTCTATGAAAACATCAGATCTTGTTCTCATATGTGCTTCAAGCTCCCAGATCTTACAGAGGCATCTAAATATTTGTGCCTTAAAATTATGAATCACCAGACCCAGAATCCTCTAAAAGATAATTTCTATACGAGTCTGGCCTGAAGAACCTTAACAGTCAGAAAGCATCTTCTTAAGCACTTTAAAGCAGTGATTCATGAAAATGAGAATGACCAAGCAAGGAAGATTCTGTTCTATCCTAATAGCGTCAAGTACTTCACCTGTGCCTTAAAGATTCAGAGATTCTCTGAATAAAAGCTTCCTCCTTTGTGAAACTTACGCTACCTCTACCCTGTCTATGTTTCCACACATCTCAAAGCTCTCTATCCTATAATTATGTGCTCAGAACGTCTCTCTTTGACAAAAGAAACCTTGTTGTCCATTGTGCAACGTCTTTCTTATCGGGTATATCATCTCTCAATGGACTTATATCAGTTATTCTCTCCCCGAGCTCTTTTGAAAAATCTTTTATAAATAGAACCAATCTCTTCAAAAGAAGATAGAGCAAGAGTGCAAGAGTAGACTCAAGTTAAAGCAAAAATATAAAGAACACAAAATGGAAATTAGAGAAAGAGAAAGAGCTTGTTGAAGAAAAAGAAGATGGGTAAAACACACTAAGAAAAGTATGAATAAAGAAGAGAAAGTATGAATGAGCACCAAACGTTCATAGACAAAAGCCTAAGAAAAAATGAAATTACAATTAGTGCAAGAAGAAGGAATCAGACCAAGAAGAATTGCAATGAAGAAAAAGAAAGCTCGTTGTGTGAACCCTTTCCTTCTTAGAAGCCATAGCAACCAGGGATATGCCATCAGCTCATATCTCTTTATTCTTTTAAGAGCATATCATCTCTGATCATGCTTTCAGACTCAGTACCTTTTGCACTCTTCTTTCATATTACACAGGTACTGAGTCTACTAAATGAATAAATCCTTCTCTTTCTTTACAAACTCACTCATGTGGTTGATCACTTAGCTCAGCTAAGTTAGAAGGCTTATTCATTTTATTTGAAATAATTCTTCTAACCTTCTAGTAGTACAAGTTTGGTACGTTGCCAGACTCAGTTAGTGTGGGAAACACTATTGGCCTAGAGAGGCTTTTGAAAGAATACTCAGGGTTTAAGCCATGAGTGGCTTGTGAAAGAATACTTGGGTCTGCTCCAGGAGCGGGTGCTGCAAAAGAATACTCATAGGAATCCAGAGGGGTTAGGTGAATTGGCACCGGTTGTGCTTAAGTCAGGAGTGGTTGGAGTCAAGAATACTTAGAGCATGAGTTGTGCTTAAGCCAGAAGTGGCTGGAATCAAGAATACTCAAAAGCATGTGTTGTGCTTAAGCTAGGAGTGGCTAGAGTCAATAATACTCAGTATCTGATGTAAATGATTTTTACATAGTGGAAATCCTTCAGATTTAAAGGTACTGGATGTAGTTTCTGTGTTGGGAGTGAACCAGTATAAATCGCTTGTGTGATGTCTCTTTCTCTCTGACTCTTTATCTATCAAAAGTCTGGTGCATTTTTGGTAATATATGTGATAGTACAAGTCTGGTAAGTTATGCTCATTTAATCAAAGAATCACGCTCACTGTCTCGCAAAGGTCTGGTCCGTTGTGCTTAACATATTTATGTTTAAATATCACTTTTTGGTTTGAAAAAGTGAACAGACTTATTCAACCCCCCTTCTAAGTCTGTTCTCTGAACCATCTATTCCTAAACTGAAATTCCTTTACTTGCTATTCCTAAATTGAATTTGAACTTAAATATTCGTTGTTCATTGCTTTACTTTGCTTTGAACTGAAATTGGTTTGGTTCATAAACTAAAATTGGTGTTGGTTCCTAAACTGAAATAAGTGTTGTATTCATAAACTGAAATTGGTGTTGCTTTGCTTTGTTCCTAAACTGAAATGGTGTTGCTTTGTTATTCCTAAACCTAAGCTTAAACTGAAATTGTTGTTCCTAATTTGATGGATAGGGATGCTACTTTTGCTCTTACATCTAAAAAAGTAAATGAACTTTAGAATCATATGGTTACACGTCCCTAAATAAAATTTGTGTTAAATTTATATTACCATTTAAAGTATAAATTGTTGTTTTCTATTATATATAATCTGATGTTGTCTAGAAACCATGCATCTTCCAATTCATTTTTTAAAATTTCACCAAAATGTATGATTTCCTTATAGGATAACGTGGATGCTAATGCTTCTCAAGATAACATCAATCCTACTCCCTCCAAGGTTAGTAACCCACAGTCTGACAAATAATGCTCTTATAGCATTTCTTCAATTCATAGAAAGACAGACCCTGCATGGGACCATTTTGCCTTTAGAAAAGAAGGAAAAACTAATGTTTATACTTGTCTATTTTGTGGCAATATATATAAAGGAAGGGCATCAACAGAATGAAACATCATCTTGCTAAGATAAAAGGTCAAATAAGCTCTTGTCCAAAAGTCCCTGACGAGGTTCATCATCAAATGGAAGTCATTAAAGAAAGTCAAACTGAATAAGGAAAAAGAGGACCTTGATGAAGCATTTAGATGTAATGAAGAGGAAACACAAGACCAGTCATCTGCCTAAACAAATCTCAAAAGGAAAACTGATAGTCCTTTTTCTTCTTACTTTCCTCTAAGGACTTCCCCTGGTGATCAACCAACCTTTAAAAGTGTATTGGCCAACAAAGCTGCAATGCACAAAGCTAAGTTGACAATTGCTAAATGGATGTTTGATGCTTGCATTCCTTTTAATACGACAAATTCACCTTATTTTTAACTTACCTTGGATGTTATTTGTGCTATTGGACCTGGTTTCAAAGGCCCATCTTATCATGAACTAAGGTTGAACTTGTTAGGAGATTGTAAGAAAGAGTGTCAATTACTTATTGAGACAACACAGGCTAATTAGGCTAAGTTGGGGTGTACTATTATGGCCGACGGTTGGACTAATCAAAGGCAACGAACTCTGATAAACTTTCTAGTTTATTATCCTGTAAGTATTATACAATTTATTTTAACTTTTAAAAATTAATTTATATTGAATCACTTGTACAATCATGCTATGTAAATTCTAAATTCTAATTCCTATATAGATATATCATTTGTGAAATCTGTTGATGCATCAAATGTTTTCAAAGATGCTAACACATTATTTAACTTTTTTTCTGAAATTATTCAGTGGGTTAGGCCTACACTATGCCAAAAATTAGGTACTACAACACTCATATTAAAGCATTTATAATAATAAATGGTATAAAAAATAATGATGGGTTATTTTATGGCATTTCCACTCTAAAATGCTATAATAGAGTAGATGTATTAACAGCATTTATATAAGAAAATGCTTTAAAATTTTATTATAATAATAATTTTGATAAAATAACGGCGTTTATATAGAAAAATGACATAATAAGTAACTTTATTTACAGCATTCCCATGTTTTTTAAAAAAATGTTGTAATAGTTTATTCTATTTATAGCATTTCCGAATTTTTTTTAAGGAAACGCCATAATAGGTTCCCTTTCACTTCTCTGTTCATCTTTTTTTCATCTCTCTGAACCGTGCCTTCACGTCTCCCCTTGAAGCGTTCCCCATCCCTCTCAAAGCCTTCGCTGCCTCCCATCTCCATCTCGAACCGTGCCTTCCACTTCTTGTCTCATTGATTGGTTTGTTTCATCGACCTCCTCACTGTAAATCATCCCCTTCAAATCCCTAACTCTAATTTCTCTCTATCTTTCCTCCTTACTTGCAATGTTTTGATTCTTTCTTTGCTGGTTGATTAATTTCCCCCTTAATTAATTTCATTATTCATTTCTTGACCTTGGTCATTTTGATTTTCACAACTTCCGATGAAGTTATAGTTTGGAAGAAACTTTGTTGTCCGCATTGTTCTTTTTTTAGTTCAGGATGCTAGATCTTGGTGTAGTTGAGAGAGCAACTTCATTTATTACTGATGATCAATGGTATTGAATTTTACAGGAACAAACTAGGTAATCTAGTTCTACATTATAGATTTTCATATTATTTTACCTATGGTGGCCAACAATCAGAAGTTCTTAGCCAAGAACTTTATGTCAATCTTAATTTGATCTCTACTATCTAATTTCTTGGCTTTTTAGTCTTGGTTTAGTGACAAAATAATAGGTGTTGTTGTTGTCTGCAAGTTAATTAAGTGAAGTTTATTTGCATAAAAGGTGATGTTTCTTTAAAAAATGTTTTGACTTCGGAGTTTGGAGGAAATACAATGTTAGAAGTACCTCACTATAAAAAGCCACCTCTTGGTTTACTTATGTCTAATGGGTTTATTGAGGGAATGGTCAGTATCAAATATTAGAATCCAATGGCTTAGGCTAGGGGTTTAATGATTATGGTTATACATTTGAGTTAAAGATCTTTCTGTTTAGAGAATTATCTTGAAAAGTGGAATCCTGCTACAGCTAAAGCCAAATATAATGTTATATTATTTATCTCTTGACATGAAATTTGTGTTGAATAATCCAAAGTTTTCACTCTGCATTTTCTTTACAGTGAGTACTATACCAATTCATTCCAACATTATCTGTTAAATTTAATTTTTTCACCCTCCTTTGATAGTTGTCATTTGTCAATGTTGCACTTAATAGTGATTTAAGTTCTTATATTTAGAAAAAAAATCTGAAAAAGTATTAGGGGTATTGCAGTTATGACATGCCCATGCTTGACCTAGATTATATTAGTGAATATAAGGCCATGAGTCTTGTGTTTTACATAATAATCCTGGGCACGCTTCCTTACTGTTTGATATTTGTTCTTACACACTTGCATTAAAAATTGGTATGTTCTAAGTTCTTAACCAATAGGGCTTAAGAGTCTGAAGTTGGAACTACTTCATTTGAACCTAAGCTAGTGGAGAATTTGCAGGTGTTTACTTGTGTAGGTACTTACAAGGTTAAGTTTTGGGGATTTCTAGTGGTAGAAAAGAGAAGAAAACTTTATGGATCGACTTGATGTTTCTACCAATCTAATGATAGTGTCAGATCTTGATCTCACAATGGTAGATATCATAATTTTGATTTGTCTTTGAATAATGATGCTTGGGCAAAATCTGGTGAAACATGTTTATCTCACTACAGGTGGACCATGCTGATCCAGAAAACCTTGCTCTAGGTGATGGAAAACAGAAACCTTTGTTGCACTAGATGATGGAAAACTTGCCATTGTCTCTTTCTCTTCTTTGTTTTTTAGCACAAAATTGCATAACACATAAAATGATTAATTTTGGCTAATACTATGATACTGGGGACAATGTGAAATATGGACCACCTATGGCTTTCATTGTTACTACTCTAGCATGGGATGCCATCTTTTACAGGTCAGAATTTCAAGCTATAGAGGAATTGGATACTATTTAAGATGCCATTAAATTGGATATTATAGCATGATATGTAAATTTAATCTCTAGCACATGATGAATGTAAATTTTAAGTGTCATTTATATTCATTTATCCAACAGAAACCATCATAGCTGTAAGTCATATCATTTTGCGTGTTTTTCATTTTAACTATCACGTTATTTTGTTGTTTCATTTCAAGTTGTTATTCCATATCTTACAAACCTATTTTCTATTGTTAATAATTGTCAAATGCTCTTTTTTTTGTTATACGAGCATCTTGAGTTGTTTAAAAATAATGATTCCATGGGCAGAAAATATGAATCATTATCCCAATTAAAATTATATATTTTAAGGCCAAGTGACCATTGAAGGGCCTAGCTGATAATTTATATACAATCTGCAAAGTAATATTTAGCATCATATATTTCTTTTATTTCCTACTTCATTTTGTAATTTGCTATTTTTAATTTGATGCCTGAATAGATATATGTATTATTTACTATTGAACTAATATTTTACTTGTCAGATTTATGGCTTCCTGCTATTTTTTCACCAAACACTAGAGATAGCATTAGTAATGGTTCTTCTTTGAACATATTTAGCTTAATTGTTGGGATTGTTTTTACGTAAACCATTAGCCTTTAAATTCATCTTAATTGTTTTTCCTATAATTTCTCTTAACAAATAATCATTATATACATAAGAATAAATAATAAATTAGAAAATACTCTTAACAAGAGCATTTAACTAACAGTAGTTAAGAAATCAAAGCTGAACTATACAAAAAAGTCCCTGATACACTTTATTATTATTTTTAATAATTTTAGTGAGAACTTTTTATTTATTGATTCTCGGGTTCACTTAGCCACATTATATGAAAATTATGTCTATCCCTCTTTTAGTTGCATAAAATAAGTAGACTAGTATTAATATTTCTAAATACTTTTAATTTTTATATGATAAGATAATGTGAAAATTAAATATGAGAAAATGTATGGCTGTTATTAGTGATTATTATGAATCTAGAAATTTATTGGGTTTATACCAAGAAAATGTATGGTTGTTATTAGTGAATCTATTTAGATCACTGAACCTTTTTTTTAGATTACCCGTTTAAATAATTTTTTAAGTATTAATTAAATTAAAAAAGTTTTAGTTGTGTAAGTGTCAATTGAATGCTCACTGAACCTTTTTTTTTCTTACGTAAGAAATACCTATTAGTGCGATTACAATACGAACAGCACTAATAGAGCCAAACATAACCTTTTATCACAGCGTTTTAAAAAAGTGCGGAAACGCTATATCTGAAATAGTTATTACGGCGTTTCTTAAAAAACGCTATAAATTGTATGCCTTTTTTACAACATTTCCGTTCTTTTTCAAAATGATGTAAAAGGATGTGCTTACCTATTACTGCACCTGAAACAATGACGTTTAAAAATGCTGTTAAATGTGATGCGGAAACGTTGTAAAAGACCATTTTTGGCATAGTGCTAGGAATGTTGTTCACATAGTTACTAATAATGCAGCTAACTATGTAGCTGCAGGGAAAAAGATACATGACAAGTATGAATCAATTTTTTGGTCTCCGTGTGCTACTCATTACCTAAATCTTTTGTTGAAGGACATTGCTAGTATGTCATATGTGGCTAAACTTGCAACATAAGCTTTAAAGATAACTATTTTTCTTTACAACTATATGATTTTCTTGTCTTGGCTTAGGAAAAGAGCAGGCTAGAAAGAAATTGTACGTTGCGGGTATTGGAAATATGCACTAAGAGCCTATATAGGACGCATAATTTTGAATAAGGCATTTTTGTTAAATAGTTTAACAGCCTTTATTTATCCTTAGAGTAATAGGTCATATGAGAGTTATTCCTAAAATGCCCCTAGTCAAGTATTTACGTGGGGACATGTAAATACATTAAGACTGTGGGTGTACTGATGATCTGATCTCACAGATCATGGATATAGATGATATCAAGTCTTCACACAAGTACACATTAAGAGTAATGATGTATTGGACAAACCCACCATGAGAATGTTGCATGGATCATTACATGAATGTCATAAACGATTCTCAATGTGATAATGGTATATGTAGTCGTTCGACCTGAAGTCACTACGATTCCTACGTAAGGAGTTTGTTGGTTTAATACAATTAAACGTCTTCTGTAACAAGAGGATTATAAAGGTTGTGACTAGGAAATGAATAAATTATGTAGAGGGATGTGAGTGATGTAGATGGGATTTGTCTCTCCTATGCGACATGAGTGATATCTATAGGCCACTTGATAGAGTAAGACTAAGGAAATGCATGACCATGCTAGAAAGAATGAATATTAGATATTTATTCGGATAAAGTCTACTCCGGTATCAAGTAAAATAAATTGGACCGTACAAGGATAACGCGACCATGCCTTGGGCCCAATTAGGATATCGTGACAAAAGGAACAAACATATAAAGTAATTATCACTTATAGGTTATGTTGATAATAAAGAATATTCGGACATAAAGATGCATTGCTAGATGTCGCTCTTATTTTATATTAATAATAAAATAGTTTATTATTAATATGAACGAGTATTTTACCTCTGGGGTTACACACATAGAGTAAGCCCATCAAAAAATAACTTTTATTTTAGTTGGACTAAAATAAAGTTATTGGTTCTAACTTATTTAGAATGAGTAAGGAGTCCACTCTTTAGAGAACATATTAGGTCAAACCTAAGACTATAAATATAGCATAAGATGCTCATAGGCGGCTCACTAAAAAGAGACACAAAATACACAAAAGTTTTAAAAGCTACACGCCGTCAAACTAGCATTTGGAAGGTGTAGCATTTCTGGTGGGAGTACTCGTGTGGACTCCTAAAGTACGAGGCAAGAATTTCTTTGATTTTCTTCAAGAGGTAGTCCTAAAATGCTCTTATGCTTTGAAACATGAAGTTTTGCAAGTCCAATGAGAATCCTTGTATTTTCGCTGCTTAAGCACTAGAGAAATCCTAATAGTGGTATCAGAGCGTGGTTGCAAAATCATGTTTTGGGCAAATGTTTGTTTAAAGAACATGTGAAAAAAATTTCTTTTACGAAAAGAATTGTAAAGGTTGTATCTTTTATTAGATATGATGCAAAGGTTGCATTTTTTTACAAGATATGTTGTAAAGGTTGCACCTTTTTGAAAGCTAGTATCAATTTAATTTTGTTTTATGTATATTGATTGCTTTTCTCAAAATTTTAATTAAAGAACATGTTTTTTGGTGTGCTTTATTATATGAACACGTTGTATGTTGCAATGGTGATTATTTAGTTGGTATGCTAATTATAAAGCATAATTTTGTATTCGTATAATTAAATTGAAACCAAAGGCTGTATGCAATGCATGTCTATATGCTTTATCTTTCTAATATGAATTGTTTGTGCGAGATTGTGTTTAGAAAGTTTAAGAGTTAAACCTTAGCCGTAATGAAAACTAGGATTCAAAAGTTGAAACCTAGTCATAATAGTATTTTATTTATTTGTAAATGTTACAAATAAAATATTTTTTTAATATTATATTTTCAATTTGATTTGTAAAAGTTTCAAATCAAATTTAAAAATTTGTTAAATTTAAAGTTTGTAAGAGTTACAAATTTAAATAATTTATTCTTATTAATTTTAATAGGATTTGTATCGTATGTGATCTTTTTAAAATTAATGTAATTTGTAGGAGTTACAAATTGATTTTTATTTATTAATTTTAATATGATTTGTAATTGTTACAAATAGAAGATAAGATCTTTATTAAATTTAATAATTATGAAATCAAATATTTAATCCTTAATAAATTTAATAGTACTTGTAAAAGTTTTAGATTAATGATAAGATCTTTATCAAATTTAATAGGATTCAAAATAAAATATCTTAAACTCTAGAGATAAGGTTTAAAATTTAAACCTTGATCATTTCTAAGAATATGATGATTGTTGAGACTCTAGAGATAAGGTTTAAAAGTTAAACCTTGTCTGTTCCAAAATTTTGGATTCGAGAGTTGAAACTTAAAATTAGGATTTCAAATTGTTTGAAACCCTAACTAAATATTTTGAGCTGTTTATGGTCAATGGGATGTTTTAGCTAGGAAAGATTTGGTAATTAAATGGTCACACCGGACCCACCTCTCTTTCCTGGGAACTAACCTGATTACAGTACTAAATTTTTGGCTTGGAACGCCACTCGGCACCCTACAAAGGGTAGCCTCCCCTGACCCTGTCCGTTGAACGGTTAACAAAACCGCCAAACTTCTCTGTGTACTTTTCCTTTTATGACCCCATGTGTTTTATTATGTGTTTTAGAATTTATTTTATTTTAAATACAATTGATCACTCTATTAATTGATTAATTAACATGTCCAACGGTGAATAGTTCTGGTCTTAGATTTTTATTTTATTTTAAATACAGCCTGCGTGCTATGCCTTTCTCTATTCTTGAATTTCTTCTCTTAACCTTTCACTCAAATGTAAAATGAGTTTCTTTATTACATTGTAATCTTAAAGAAGCCAACAAGATAGAGACCCAGAAGAAACCTAGAGTGATGACTCTTAATGGATATGACCTTGAAAGGAACAAAGGAATGGTGACTCCAAGAGGATGGTGGTTTCAAGAAGTAGGACTTCATGAAGTCAAGGCACCATAGTTCCTTTAGGTTTATTTTATTTTATTTTATTTTATAGGAAGACCATAACCATCACACATTTTTTTATTGCATGTTTTGGGGTTTTATTTTGTGCTAAAACGTTTAATGAAAGTCGGCAATGAACAATAAGAAAATTGAAATCCCTTAAGCCTGACAGTCATACTTTCCAATAATAAGTATTAACAGCAAGCGACCACCGAATTTAGCCACTGAAAAATATTCGTAGCTATTTGCCACCGAATTTGGCCACTACTAAGCCTTAGCCACCCAATCCTATTTTTTTAATAGGAATAGCCACAGAGTTTAGCCACCACTTCTTTTTCGTGGCTAAAATTTTCATTTTTAGTTTAGCCACTGAAATTAGCCACTGATTAATTTAGCCACGGAAATAAAAGGGAATATTTGCCATGGATTCTAAAATCAGTAGCTAAAACTTAAAAAAATTATGATTACTAGTAATTAGCCACGAAAATTGGATTCAGTGGCTAATTCAGAACATATTAGCTATGGAATATTAATTCAGTAGCTAATTTTTTTTAAAAAAAAAATTGTTATTAGCTACGAAATGAATCAGTGGCTAACACAATAATGAGGTGATGATTTTTATAATTATCCACAGTTATAATATTCCGTGTCTAAAAAATTAAACTTTTTCACATGGGGGAAATGGAAAATCAAAGTGAGCTAAAATTTAGAACATGTTGGCCACAAATGTAATTTGGTGGCTAAATTTTAAAAGAAATATTTTTTTATTTGTTATGGATTTATTCGATGGCTAACAAAATAAAATTGGATGTGATATTTTTTTATGATTAGCCATAGATATTATAATTCATGGCTAAAAAATTGAAATTTTTAGGTTTTTAAATGGAGCAAAAATTTAATATTAATTTAGTATTAATTTTAAAATTGAAATATTACAAACTATATATATATATATGTTTTATAAGTAAAATTAAATTTGTTAAATATTATACATTATATTACATTATACTCTAAAATTATTTTGAACTTAAAATTTTAAAATAAGTTAGGTTCAAATAAAAAAAATTAAATAGAAACATTTTGAATAATATATTTAATTAATTTTAAAATGACATTTTTTTCAAAAGGGGGCAAAATAGAAGGTAAAGATTTTTTATAATCTTAATGCATAATTTTTAGTTTTTTATGTTGAATAAATTTTTATTAATTGCAGTACATTTTGTTGTTGGGATAATAGCCCTAAAGAATAAGATAGTAATTTTTGTTGGCAGGTCAGTGTGGTTAATGAGCTTGGAATCCCTGTAAATTTGTGAGTGCTGGTGAAGGTGTTGAAGACCTTCAACCCTTTGATGCAAAGGCCTTTGTCAATGCCATTTTTATGTAAAACTAATATCCTGGGTATGGTATGTACAGCAACATCATCACTTGTTCTTTTCATTCCTTTTGCTTCAGTGTCCTTTTTATTCCTTTCAAAATTGAGTGAGTTATTTTCAAACATAATTGCAGTTACTACCCCATAAAATCTTCCCCCCGGCCCCTTCTCATTCCCTTATAATTTCTTTTATATATAATTACTACTTAAAATATATCACCTAATCTTATTTGAATCTACATCCCAGAAATACTTCCATCCTGGTAGTCAAAAATTATACTTTCAAAGAATCAGGTTTCATGAGAATAAATTATAAATGCATCTGATATGGTTAAACAGATTTTCTCATATGATTAAATTAGTTGGCAGAAACTACAAAAGTATATGCTGATGTATATTATAATCCACTCTCACTGCATTTTCATCCTTACTTTGCCAATGTTACTTGTAGAATCAATAACATAATCAAAAACATGAAATCACATTATAAGTTATTTCATCAAACATATTTAGTATCTTTATCATATCAGAACTAAAGATAATATAAAGACTAGAAAAACTACAAAAATACAAGAGCTAGAATGCTATTAAATTGAATCTAATTTTTTTTATCTTACAAACTAAATCAAATATAAATATAGAGTCAAGTGTATACCTTTGGGCTATTTGTACCGAAGTATCGGTCTATGATAATTGGGTTTCCAGCCTCTACTAAAATGATTTCTTCAAAAATGATTTTTCTTGCATAGCGTGATCCACCCTGTAAAATTTAGAAATATATTAAATAACTTTCTTGCATATTCCTTATAATGCTGATTAGTTGGCAGAAAGTGCAAGTTAAATTAGTTGGTAAGAACACTGTATTATTTTATATCATCAATCGATTGCATATATGCTTTCCTTATAATGCTGATTGAAATTTAGATTATGCTACTTTGTTTAATGGTTTTTATTCTTAAAACTTCATTACAGGGGTTGTGGGCATTGTTCAATCTCTGTTGTCCAGAATTGCTTGCCTTATAATTGTAGTCTATCACACACTAGCATCCTTATAGTGTCATTATATATTTATTTATTTTAAAAATAAATTATTTTTAATATAAAATCAATCACATTAAAGCTAGAATATCTAATCATCTAATGTGAATATGTTATAATTTATTTTAAAAAGATGATAATTTTTAGTTAAGATTACATTCATAATAATACTAAAGCTAGAATTGCTAGTCAATTAGTATTATCATAATAATAATTTATTTGAAAAAATAAATTATTTCTTAGAAATATAAATCAATCACATTAAAGCTAGAATAATAAAGCTAGAATTGTAAGTCAATTAGTATTAATTAGTATTATGGAGCCTTGTATTTTAATTAGTATTAAATTGCATCCTGGCTCCAATATTTTGTTGCAGAACAAGACACTTTGTGAATTATAGCATAATCATGTAGCTAAGTCCCCTGTTGAACATGGAAATTTTGTTTTACTCATTGATGTCCCCTGAATCTTAAAGGTAACTACCCTTTATATTAAAATATTCTATCATGGCAATTTTTTTGCACACAATTACCTTAAGAAGCATAGGCACATGAAGCTTGCAATTTTCATTATGAATAATTCAATGAAAGCTTGTATGTTTGGCCATACATTACCGTGAGAAGCATAGGGTGATGGAGCCTTATATTTTGATTTATTAAATTCCATCATGGATCTAATATTTTGTTGTAGAACAAGTTTTACACTTTGTGAATTCTAGCATAATCATGCAGCTTAGTCCCCTGTTGAATATGGAAATTTTGTTATATTTATGAATTCACATCACAACACCTTGAACAGCATTTCAATTTCATATTCTTGTTTGTAGTGGCTCTCATTAACAATCGCTATAGATTCATCATCTTGTGGTGTTTGATGCTGTAAGATTTGCTAAGTGTCACCTTTGAAGGAGTTAGCCATTGTGTGTACATCCAAAACCAGGTTAGTATCTAGTATGCTTGTATACCATTATTTGATATGATCTGCTTGTATAGAATGTGAAGGCCTAGAAATTTATATGAAAATACGTATTATACATAAATTAGAACAAGTTAAATACACCTAAATAAAAAATTGTATATTAATTGAAAAGATTAATATAGCTTCTTAATTGTTTTATTACACTTTAACAAAAAATATATTTAAATGTTTAATAATTAAACTAAGATTAACATATTCTCATGGTACATTCTCTACATATATTCTCATGGTACATTCTCTAGCTGAAATTTTTTCCATTATTCTAATTTCCCTTTATTATGCAATGTTAAATTGCCTTATTAATTACATTTCACCTATAAGAATTAATACATTTATTATCTAATGACATGATCATGTTCAGACACAGACTTCATTGATGGTGATATTCTCCAGCAGTTCATGAGCCATATGGGATTCCAGCCAACCATTCCTATCCCTACCCCACCCATCAAGCAGTTACACCTCAAGGTCATCATGCATCAGTACAACATCAACAACGGGATAACTCACCACAGCACCAAGATGATGTAGTTCAATGATCACCCTCACTGTGTTATCTACTTGAATTTTGTAGACTTTCTATAGTGTTTTTGACATGTATGTATATATATATATATGTCATAGTTGTCTTTTGAAAGATATGTTATTTTGTATATATAAATATGATTATGTTTTTAGTTATGTATGCTTTACAATATTATTGTTATTTTATTTTGCACAACTACATATACATTAGGCTATATGGCTGGTTTTATTACATATAATCTATAATTTGAAATATTCTCATATGTTTATCAGGTGGAATATAAAAAAGGCCTTGAAATTATATGAAAAATTTTACACTAACAAATTAGCCATGGATTTAGCCACAAATATGTTGGAGTCTAATTAGCTACGGAGTTAGCCACTGATTTTTTAAAAAAATTAGCCACAGAATTTACCACTAATTTCTTAAAAAAATTAGCCACCGAATTAGCCATTGATTTCTTAAAATTATTAGCTATGGAATCAGCCACTGATTTCTTAAAAAAATTAGCCACTGATTTCTTAAAAAAATTAGCCACTGAATTGGACACTGATTTCTTAAAAAATTAGCCACGGACTTAGTCACTAAAGTTGAGAAGAATTAGCCACAGAATTAGCAACGATTTTAGTTAAACCCCTTTAGCCATGGAATTAACCACGGAATTTATAGGTCACAAGAATGGTATTTTAAGTATAGATGACCGATTTTAGCAACTAAATTTGAAAAGAATTAGCTACGATTTTTGTCAGTGGCTAATTAGACACGAAAATTCAAAATTTGTTGCTAAACACGTCTCGGATTTCGTGGCTAATATATTTAGCTACTAAATTTTATATGTTAGCCACGGAAAATTTCGGTGGCTAATTCAGTTTTTTCTACTAGTGTTTCCTTGACCCTATCCATTGAATGGTTAACGGAACCGCTAAACTTCTCTGTGTACTTTTCCTTTTATGACCCCACGTGTTTAATTATGTGTTTTAAAATTTATTTTATTTTAAATACAATTGATCACTCTATTAATCGATTAATTAACACGTCCAACGGTGAATGGTTCTAGTCTTAGATTTTTTATTTAATTTTAAATACAGCTTGCATGTTATGCCTTCCTCTATTCTTGAATTTCTTCTCTCAACCTTTCACGTATATGTAAAATGAGTTTCTTTATTACATCGTAATCTTGAAGAAGCCAACAAGGTGGAGACCTAGAAGAAACCTAGAGTGGTGACTCTTGATGGATATGACCTTGAAAGGAACAAAAGAATGGTGACTCCAGGAGGATGGTGGTTTCAAGAAGTAGGACTTCATGAAGTCAAGGCACCATAGTTACTTTAGGTTTATTTTATTTTATTTTATTTTCTAGGAAGACCATAACCACCTCATATTTTTTATTGCATGTTTTGGGGTTTATTTTGCGCTAAAGTGTTTAACGAAAGTCAGTAATAAGCAATAAGAAAATTGAAATCCCTCAATCCCAACTATCATACCTTCCAATACGTATTAACGTCAAACTTGATATAGATAAAGTGCAGGTCACGCCATAGTTGGGTTCCTTTATTTATGTTTAGTAGAACATGATTGGATAATTGGATTATCCAAGTATAACTTATTGAGTTTTATTCAAATAGACATTTTCAATTGGATTGGAGTAGCCTAAAGGTTTGAATAGTCTAAAACGCGTTCTAATAAGCAACATTCATCAATGCTAGTTTCAATAAAGTGTAGGTTCTGCCAAAGCAGGGTGCTTTTATTGATATTAGTAAAGGAGGATGATGGATAATTAGATTATCCAACCATTTGTTATTGGACTTATCTAGGTAACTTTAATCAAATTGAAGAACCTAGAAGCATTAATATTAAGTTTAAACGTCTTCTAATGAGTAACACTCATCGAGACTAATGTCAATAAATAGTGGGCCTGCCAAAGCAGGGTGCTATCATTTATATTAGTAAGGTGCGATGGGATAATTGTAATATCCAAATTGTTTTTATTGGGCCTTCACTTAACTAAGTTTTCAATTGGATTGAAAATAACTTAGAGGCATATGGATTGAGCTTAAATTCATAAGATGAATAAGGGTAAAGGAGTTACCCACTCAATCATCCAAGAGTTGCATGAGATGTAATTGAAAATATGTTTCTTACCTAAATAACCAAGGGTTGGGCGATCGGCCAAAGCTGACTCAACACTAGGCTAAATATGGATCTTGGCCCACTAAAAAAATCTTCCAATGAGATTTTTCTGATTCAGTAAGCGTATTTGTTTTGAATCAAAATACCGGGAGACAACATATTTATTTAATGACCAAAAGTTAAATATGTTTTAAATAGAAGTGATAGATTTACATATAATTTATTTTAGAATAACCATGACAAACCAAATATTGTTTTTGTTGCAATCTGTCCTATAGAAGGCACTTTATTTGGAAAAATATCCAGATAGGTATTGAGACTTAAGAATTATCTTCAATAAAGAGGAAGCGACAGTGTGTCATGTTTGACTTATTTCAATATTATCTATGGTTGGGTATTGAATACCCTATGGAGTCTGCATAAACTCTGAGCTGTAAAAGGAAATATGAATATATAAAGATATACGATATGATTGTATACAGACTCTATTAAGGCCGAGTTGGTCTGGAAGTCTAAAAGGTGATCAAGAAAGGAAATTGTTTCCAATTTTAGCCAAATAAGATATTGAAATAATTTGTCTAAAGAACTTGAAGGAGTTCAAAAGAAAGGGAAGTAAGACTTCCGCTACAAGCCATGTTATAGAAGTCAAGTTATTTTACTTCACTAACTTTAGTATCAGATACTAGTAGTAGATCTCACATTTTGAAAGATCAAGGAAGTAGATCACTTGCTAAGGGTGGAGAAATCTGTGTAAAATTAAGCAAAAGTTATTACAATAAAGATAAGATCTTCACCTATTGGGCTAGTTAGTGAACTAGAAATTGTGTATATTATTTCTTGTTGGACAAGAAAGGTTTTCTTTTATAAAAAACTTTATTTCTTCCAAAGGATATTGATGCACAATTAAGTAATGGATTCCATATCCTAAATCTTAAAACACTCATCTATAACATAACTGTCAAAGTAGGCTAAAGTAAGTGATTTTGAACCTTACATGGTATTGTCTCCTAAGGAAAATGAATGAGAAACACATTTCTAAATACCATTAATGTGGTTATATAGACTCTTTTGATTTTGGAATCAATTAAGACATGTAAATCTTATTTATTGGAGAGATAGTTGAGACCTCATTCATTGAAAAGTGAAAGATGAGTAATTTATTATCTAATACATGACGATGTACGTGGGCCTATTGAAACGATAACTAGATATGTTTTTCAATACTTCGACATACTAATTGAAAAGTTAATAAGTATAGATTTATGTAACACAAGTTAGAAAGCTTTTGAAAAGTTTAAAGAATTCATAATGAAGTGAAAAACCAAATTGGCAAGACAATTAAAGCTCTTGATTAGATCAAGATAGCAAATAATTTGAGCTACAGGTTTGATAACTATCTAATAGAGTGAGAGATTACCTCTTAACTCATTCCTCATGGAATGCCATCATAGCATCTCTATGGGGAAAATTTAAACTTTGTTAGACACCGTTTGATTATTGATTATTATCAAACATCTCTAACTCTTTCAATGTTCCTTTATTGACAAAATTTCCACACTTAACCATGTTCCATCTTAGACTTTCTTAAACAAACCATATATGATATGGACTAAGAAGAAACCTGGTATATCTTTAATAATGATTTGGAACTATGATGCTTCTATAGAGCATCCAACTCTAACAAGGTCAAATCTAAATTAGATAAATGTCTTCTGTGAGATACCCAAAGAAAGCTAAAGGTTATCATTTCTATAATCCATTTAAGAACAAAAGACTTGTAGATTAGAATTTTGTATTCTTGAATAAGAGTACATCTCTTAAAGAATCAGTAGGAGGATAAAAAATTGAAGAAATTCAAGTATCACAAAGCATTCAAAAGTCAAGGATGGATTTAGAGTAGAAATCACAAAGTGTTGTGACATCATTAGCTCCGGTAGCAAAAGACTTACGTAAGATGAAATAGGATATGTCACCAAATCTAAAAGATATGGATATCTTATGAATCAGGAAGGAGGCATATTGCCAAATGACCAAGCTTCTTATAAAGAGGCAAATGCAAGTTTAGATTCTAAGACATGGCATAAGACCATGGGATTTGAAATGGGCTCCATGTACATTAACAATGTATGAACCTTGGTTGATGCACCCAAAGGGTAAAACCTATAGGATACAAGTGAGTTTTCAAAAAGAAAACTAAACATAGATGGTAATAAAAGTACCTTTAAAAGCAAGATTGACAAAATTCAATTAGCTTAAAAATCATTTAGATTCTACTTATTATAGCAGTACACCACCATTGTCAGATATGGTAGATAGATGTCAAGATGGAAATCATCTTAAGGATGTGTATATGACTTAACTTGAAGACCTTTTATGCCTGAAACATCTAAGAAGGTATGTGAACTGCAAATGTTCCATTTATGGACTAAAGCGGGCTTTTAGAAGCTAGAAACTTCACTAAAGAATGAAGATAAATCTTGTGACTATAAAAAGGTTAGTAACTGCATAATTATAGTTCTAGTATTATATGTAGAAGACATGCTTCTTCTAGAACTAATATTCTCATTCTATAGTCAAGAATATCCTTAAAAGTTAAGAAGGACTAAGGATTTGATCTTGATAAATAGAAGATGAGCTCGTTGTAAAGGTTACGTTGATGCCAATCTTTTGAGTAATTTGAATGACTTAAAATTGCAATCAAAATATATATGTGTTATGAAGATGGTTGCGATGTATGCTTGAAAGGTTCAAAGCAAGAAACAATTGTTGGTTCTGTGACATCCTGGCGCTGTTGAGGGCGGGGAGTGATCGCCGGTGCATAGGCACGGACAAGGAGTGGCTCCTGGTAGGCTTCTAGTGGGAGGGACACATGAACAAACCGAATATATACCAGAATGAGAGGGATCGAAAGACTGTATAGGTATGGGACTATACAGCCGAGGATAGCTTCAAAGAATGAATTCGTACTACCTATACTAACAAATGCATTAGCCTTTTCGGTGGCCTATCACTTAAGAACTCCAAAGTTAAGCGTGCTTAACTTGGAGTAATTCTGGGATGGGTGACCTCCTAGGAAGTTCTCGGGAAATGTGTGAGTGAGGACAAAAGCACATTGGAAAAGTCTCATGTTAGTCTATGGGGAGAGTCGTTCATTCTTGAAAAGCGGCCAGGGCGTTCCAGGTTCTACTAACAAATCTAAGTATTTTGCTATGTTAAATTACAAAAGAAGTCACTTTACATTTAATCATTCTAAATTTTTTATATCCTATGAGTTTCCACTATGATGACAATGGAACCTTAGAACAATATAAGGAAGTGGATTAATCCAAGCATACACTTAAATAGTTCCATCTTTGGAAGAAGTGAAAACATGCAATATGCATACCAACAAAATTGTTGGGAACCCACTAGTAAAACAACTTACGTAGAAAAAGTATGAGGGCATTATAGACGTCATTGGGCATTAACCTTATCGGCTCTAAGTTCAAGTGGGAGATTGTTGGAAATATACACTAAGAGCTTATATAGGACACATAATTTTGAATAAGGCATTATTGTCAAAGAATTTAACAACCTTTATTTATCCTTGGAGTAATAGGTCATATAAGAGTTATTCCTAAAATGTCCCTAGTCAAGTATTTACGTGGGGACCTATAAATACATTAGGACCAGTATGTAAGTGTACCGATGATCTAATCTCACAGATCATGGATATAGATGATATCAAGTCTTCACACGGGTACACATTAAAAGTAACAATGTATTAAATAGATCCACCATGAGAACGTTGCATGATTGTTACATGAATGTCATAAACAATTCTCATTGTGATAATAGTATATGTAATCCTTCGACCTGAAGTCACTACGATTCTTACATAAGGAGTTTATTGTTTTAATACAATTAATCATCTTTTGTAACAAGAGGACTATAAAGGTTGTGATTAAGCAATGAATAAATTATGGAGAGGGATATGAGTGATGTAGATGAGATTTGTCTCTGCTATACGACAAGAGTGATATCTATAGGCCACTTGATAGAGTGAGACTAAAGAAATGCATGGCCATGCTAGAAAGAATAAATATTGGATATTTATTCGGACAAAGTTTACTCCAATATCAAGTAAAATAAATTAGAGCATACAAGGATGACGCGACCATGCCTTGGGCCTTATTAGGATATTGTGACAAAAGGAACAAATATATTAAATAATTATCACTTATAGGTTATATTGATAATAAATAATATTCAGACATAATGATGCATTGTTAGATCCCAATCTTATTTTATATTAATAATAAAATAGTTTATTATTAATATGACCGGGTATTTTACCTATAGGATCACACACATAGAGTAAGCCCATCAGAAAATAACTTTTACTTTAGTTGGACTAAAATAAAGCTATTAGGCCTAACTTATTTAGAATGAGTAAGGAACCCACTCTTTAGAGAGCGCAAATTAGGTCAAACCTAAGCCTATAAATAGAGCATAAGATGCTCATAGGCAGCTCACTAAAAAGAGACATAAAATACCTAAAAGTGGCAAAAGCTACACGCCGTCAAACTAGCATTTGGAAGGTGTCGCATTTTTGGTGGGAGTACTCATGTAGACTCCTAAAGGACAAGGCTAGAACTGCTTTGATTTTCTTCAAGAGGTAATCCTAAAACACTTATAAATTTGATATTTGTCTTATCCTTTGAAACACAAAGTTTTACAAGTCCAATAGGAATCCTTGTATTTTCGCTGCTTATGCACTAGGGATTCCTTAGCATCGGGGTAACTAGATTTGTTATTACATTCATCATATTGAAAAGGATTATGATCACAAGAGTGATTTGCAAGCTTTGGTTATGGACAAGCACTTCACATCTCATCGGTTGGCTAAGACTTCAGCTAGAAAACTCTTTAGTGCCATTGTCCTAGAAAATAAATTTTGGAAAGATTGTTTGACAAAATCAAAAATTGTAGCTGCCATTATCACTTTGCTAAGGATTGTAGATGGTGATGAAAAACCTTCACGGGGTTATGTTAATGAAGGTATGCAAAGAGCAAGGAGTAGAATTAAGGAGATGTTTAAGGGTAACAAGGATCTGTATCATCCTTATACATATATTATTAAGGCTAGATAGGACAAGCATTTTAAGCGTCATCTTTATGTTTCAACTTACTTCATGAATCCAGCTTTCTTCTTTGAAGATAGCTTTCATGAGAAAAGTAGAGTTTTGCATGCCTTACTTGATTTGTTTGATATAAAGGGCTTTGGAATTGATTTAACTGCTGGCATTCAAGAAAGTTGAATGTATCGTCAGCGGCAAGGAAGCTTTAACCAAGAAAGTGCTTATACTGTTACGAAGATAATACATACCAGTAAAATTTAATTATCCTTGTGTAAAACTCTTTTTTATAATTTAAAGATTAATTATTGTTATCTAATATCTTTTGTAATGTGTAGATGAATGGTGGAGATTGTATGGAAGTAATGCTCCAAATTTACAAAAATTAGCCATACACATCCTTAGCCAAACTACATCTTCTTCTGGATATGAGAGGAATTAGAGCATTTTTTAACGCATTCACACAAAGAAAAGAAATAGACTAGAACATTAAAGATTAAATGATCTAGTTTATGTTGCTTACAACTTGCGTTTGAAGCATAGGTATGTAGATTTTATTTTAAAATGAAGCATAGGTATGCTTAATGTAATTTTATGATGATTCAAAAATTATGTGTGTTTGTTTACTGTTTAGGGTGCAAAACAAACAACCAAACTTTGATCCCGTTGATTATGAATAAATTGACAAAGTTGCTTTTTGGGGTTATTGATGAAGCAATATCTCCTGAGTTTAGTGTTGATGATATTGAAGATATAATGTCTCATGAAGATGCAGTTTTAGTGTTTGATGGTAAGTCATTAAAAAATAAGTCTTACTCTTTTATTTTTTCATTGATGACCAATGTAAGTTCTATTTGTGATGTAATGTGGGTGGTTACTAACATTTTCAATCAATTTGCTAGGTGTTCAAGAAGTTAACATTGAAGAGCTACCGGTATTGTAACCAACCGATGCAAGTGACCAAAGGTCCTAGTGGAGAAGATGGCATATGTGTTGGAATTAATCTTGATAATTATTATAATGATGTTTAAAGTTTAGTAATTTATGTTCTAACACTAGTGTAGAAAAGGGATTTAATCACAGTTAAAATGGGCTTTTAATCACGGTTCATGAACCATGGTTGTTACAGCTGTGGTAATAGATGAGGGCTTTTAATCACGGTTTACAACTGTGGTTATAGATCATATTTAATCATGATTGTTTACAACCGTGATTAAATAAGACCCTATTTAATGACGGTTGTCAACCATAACCGTGATTATAAATGGTCATAAAACGTGCATTTACATTACTAGTTATAATCACGGTTATGGTAACAACCGTGATTAAATACATTCTATTACCATGGCTATTATAATAACCGTGATTAAATATAAGCATTTTTTTTATTGTAGGCTCTGTTTTAGTGATTTCCCAAAGCTGCAATTGAATACAGCCAGCACAGTATATCCCCAGCATATGCAGCACCAATAAATGAAAACAAATGGTATGTATATACCATTAATTTGCTATCAAATCATAACAATGTAGAAAATGAAACTATATACAATTGACATGAATGTAAACTAATAAAATGTAAACCCTAAACCCTATAGTAGGTACAACGATTAGAGAATAAAAATCATATATCTATCTAAGTCCTTTCCTCAATTCAATGAAGTATGCGGCTCATTGCTTTCTAATATTATCTACATGTGTCTTGGGGAAGTATGATCGGTCCAGAAAGTACTACAAACAATACACAAAACAATTAGAACAAAAGTTGTATTTATTACATGAACTTTATCAAATTGGTAGAAAACTAGGCAAGTGAGACTTACATCTGTCCATCCATATACTAAATGTTCTTGAACGATGGTCAGTATGGTGTGCATGACGTAATAGCCACATTCAAAGCTACCCTCCTGCCTATAAGACTACAATGGACATAAAATATAGAATAAGTGAATTCAAGTTTTTAAAATATAATAAAGATTTGAATGAATTCGATTGACTTACTTTTGGGTGCACACACACGAGTTTTTTTCCGTTTGACTTACTTCCATACAGTCGACTATATCCAACCGCAACCCTGCATCAGAATAAAACACAAGATAAGTTAGAATCGTAGAAGAACAAAAATGATGTAATCAAATTTGTAGAAAGTTATTTTATTTTTTAGGGTTTAACTTACACGTCTACTATTATTTTGAGGTCTTGTGGAATAGTCCCGTGCACAGAATCAAAGTATAAAGCTACTGAAGCCCGGGGACAGATCACCACAAGCGTCTAATGAGCGTTACAGTTACTAGTGATAAGTAAGACTTCAAATTGCAAAAATTAATGGACAATACTTATGGAATAGAATTTTACCCTCTATGATACGGGGCCAGGTATACCGTCTTCCTAGACTCATACATCCAATTTTGTGTCAAAGAGAGCTCTAAAAAACCATAAGTTCCATCGAAACCTAAATCCACACAAATTTTATGTAGAAACCTAAACAACTGTAGACATGGTTAGCGATAAATAACTTATATAATGAAATAATTGGACCTAAAATGGTATACTTACAACTCCCAAATCTGAATGACGGATATGTTCAGCATCGTCGTCCCCATCATAATCTCGCATAAGTCACTCTGCGTAATGTAAAGCAGAAGTGAACATGGACGGCCGAACACCAATGGCTGCCATGGTACCCCAACAGCGTCCTCGCCTAGCTCAACCCCGACCTTCCATAGCATCTGGATCAGATCGTCGATGGGGTTTGGCTTCTTCAATGTCAGGCCTGCTTCCTGTTGAACAGTTAAAACATTAAGGGTTTATACCATACTTGACAATATAACAAAATCAGTTAGTGTTTCAAGTTTATACTTGTGGAGGAGTAACCGACAAGAGTCTATTGGGCCATATAAGGAAGTGTACCACCGCCTGACCAACGGTCTACACCTTTAGAGTTGCCATTGGAACAACAACATCCTCCTTAATAATCTCGACAACAGAGACCCTGGACATACCATCAAGTAATGACTGATGGTGAACCATAGGGCCTAAGTTGTACACCATGCCAGTGGCAACTGGTTCCTCTGACCCATCAATGAACAAGTCACATTGATGGGTATCCACAGCCTCGACCCCATCATCGTCAGGGTCAACTGTAGCGTACGACCCCTTAGTGCTAACCCTCTGTACCTATATATTTACACATCAAGTAGAAGTTATTCAACAATTAAAGAAACAAATTACAAACAATGAATAGTTAAATACTATAAAGAATCCAACTTATGGTCGACAGCTGGTGCAGTAGGCTCCTGGTGATGGCTGAGTGAGGCCTTCATTTCCTCCTTGAATCGGGCCATCTCTACATTTAACGCCATCATCTACTCCTGGCACTCAGCCTTCACAGCAGCCACCCTTGACTCAACCCTCTGCTCCATCAACTGCTTGACGGAGGAAGCCGGGTCGGGAGCATCGTAGTAACTTCGGAGGCTTGTGAAATGTGAATGATTAAACCATAATTATTTAATAGAAAACAAAATGAAAGGATACAACAATTTACAACTTATTATGACCTCGACCAACAGCACACACCCTTCCTGGGTACTCTGCCCTGCCGATGGCGGTAGTCAAAATGTCCTGCCTACCATGGGCTACTAAAGAGCCTTGGGTTGATTGCTCAACCAAGGAATCCTGAAACTAAACAAGTTAGTGTTCAGGGTTTCGTGTTAACCAAAAATCTAAAAACTTTATAAGGTGAATACTTACTATTCGTGAGGCGACCTCCTGAGCTAGTGAGGAAGTGTATTCCCCACTCTTCCTGACCCTGGCCCATTTTCATTTCTCATGGCGCGCAGGTAGGGAAGGGTGATCCACAACACCAATGTCAGGTTGGCTATCCTGACACTGACTGGCCTTTTTCTGGGCCATGTGCTCCTCCAATAGTCGGTAACCCCCATGTGACAATCTGTGGGGGCAGTCATTCATCTTCTTGATGCTTTGTGCCTTCGTTCGTATAGCCTGCAACAAGAAACAAAATTGGTTAGAGTTAGTTTAAATTATAAATGATTTAATCATGTTAAATACCAACGTACCATCCATGGGTTAGAGTTACGTTTAAATTATAAATGAGACTTTTGAAGTTTAAACTTTTATTTTATGGATTATGGATATGGTGTAGGATTATGACATTTTTCATGTTTTGTTTGGTATTGGAATGTGAACAAAAAAATAAAAAATTGGCAATCAAATGCATTCCACTTAATTTATTTGTTTTTAATAATATTATTATAATAAGTTAAGTTTTATTCTTTTGATTTTGCCTTGTAAATAATTATTTTTTTCTTATATAAGATAAGATGTGGTATTTTATCTCTACTTAATTTGTCCAAATCCATCACCATATTTAAGGACAAAACTATCTGTTAACTATCACAATTTTTGTTAATTAGTCATTGGTGTACATGAAAAAGTGTCATGAGAAAAAAAAATCCCAAAATGTATATCATTAAGATAAGATTAAGATCAAGATAATATATGATTATCTACAAAGTTGTGTCCAACTTGACATAAGCTAATCTCTTAGGCTTAATATGATATATGTTGAAGCAAGATCTTTCTTCAGCTACTTGGGCAATCTCATATGAAACTTAATATATCTACAAGTAACATCAGAGTAATATTTGGTGCACATCACCACATAGTTAAGAATTTATGAGTAAGAAATATTATAAGATGTAAAATACAAAATAAAGCAATTTATCTTAAATCAATTTTAATGAATCAAGAACGTGCCTTCTCTATAAGAAACCTCATTTCTCATCTAGTATAAAGCTATGAATGGAAATAAGTGAACAATCTAACAATACAATAGGACAAAATAAGATAAACACCAAACCTGAACAAACACACAACCTTGTTTATGAAAACACACACACAGACAGGGATCCATAATACTGATATAGCATAAGCATCAACTTCATTATTTTTAACATTTACAAATCATAGTATATAGTTTAGGGGAGGACTTACCGGACAAAAAGCCAAGGACAAGCTGCAACGCAAAAAGGGGAAGAGAACCAGCATGAGGATGAGGACAAAAAGGGGAAGAGAACCAGTGTGAATACGAGAACAAACAAAGAGTAAAGACAGGGACGAGGGCAAGCAGAGGAAGAGAACCAACATAAAAGAATGAGAAAACGAAAAAAAGGTCATCAGGCACGGCTTTTGAAATTTTTGAAAAGATATATAATCACGGATCCCCTTACAACCGTGATTATATTACACATATAATCACGGTCACACCAATACCCCTGGTTAAATATTAACCCTATATCCATGGTTAAAATCACAACCGTGATCGTATCCATCAATATATAATCACAGTTGTTAACTCAATAGTGATTACATAGTCCCCAATGAATAAACCCTAAACTATAAACTATATATCCACGGTTGGAAATACAACTGTGATTATATATTTAAGGATACGATCACGGTTCTGATGTTATCCATGATTATATAGTTACCCCTGAACCTACATTCATGGTTGTTTACCACCCGTGATTATATAGTTACCTTATAATTTCAAAAATTCCACCGTGCATTCTTTTATCACTGATCCACTCTAACCCGTGATTATATCCAGTTATTATATCCACTTCTTGCACTAGTGTAATTATGTGAAATTTTAATGGACATGTTTTTATTTTTTTTATTTTTTGGTTTGGTTTGGACTACTATGTGTTTAAATTCTAGTACACTTGTTGGATTTTTATTTTACTTGATTGATTTGGACTATGTGTGGTGTCAATCAATTTGTTAGGTGTTCTAGAAATTCTTATTTTCAATCAATTTGTTAGATTTTTTTAAAAATATTAAGTTATTTAACAATCTAATTAATTATTGTTTAATAAATAATAATAATTTATTACTATCAATTCGACCACGATTTGTCCGCCGGTCCAACCAGTGACCCTTGAACCGGTGCCCTCACAGGTTCAATGACCGGTCTGATTCTGAAAACATTGGGATTAACAGCCATTGACAAATTGAAGTAAATAGAAAACATAAAAAATACCCTTTAACTAGAAATTAGTAATAACACATTCACTAATCACTAACTAACTTAAGTACTTTAGCGCATGGGATCATTCCATAATTTTTGTTTCCTTGACATTTACTAACTCCTCACCAATGTCAATGCTCATAGATTCCCAATAGGTAAAGGCCTTATCCTCTAAAACCTTTGTTAGGTTGTTATGGTGGTCACTATAGATATCTAATGCACACCTCATGGCAGTTAACTTACATGTTGAAATACCTTTGAAAAACTATATTAGGTAGGGTGAACTAAGTGACGTTGCTGTTCAAATAAATTACACATTTTGGTAATTGCTTTTTTAGAGAATTCAGATTCTAGGTTGCCTGGCAAATCCATCCATCCTAACACGTAATGTAGTATAACACCTAATATTTACAAGAAAATAACATCCCCATTAATATTTTTGAAGTGTAAATTCATATTTCTTGTGTATGCTAGGATTTACAGAGAATAATAAAATGCATGATTTCCCAAATTATCATCAGCTAGTTCGGTCAATACAGTACTATAACTTAACATTGGGAAGCAAGGAGGCCCTAACATGCTTCACCTCCCAGTTAGCTAAGTTTTTTACGTCATAAATAAGCTCCTTAGAAAAGGTTGTTATGATCCTTCCCATTATGAAGCATTCATAATACAAAAAATGCTTCATAACATGTTATCTTTAAAGTGAACAAAATTAAGTGTTTTTGTCTAATACTTACAATATCATGAACCATTTATCGATGAATCATTATCATTATTGGGTCATTAACAACATCAGCATAGAAAACACTTCTGCATCGCAGCAATATGGTAACCAAAAACCCATCATCACCACCATAACATACAAGCACCACCACCTGATATGGAAACTCCAGCCAGTAAGTGTTTGTAAAAAATAAAACAATTTAATGTCCTCAAATATCGAAAACACATGCATGATCCAACTCTTTGAACAAGGGCATCCATTCTTTATGGTAATCCTCCAATAAGATATCAATAAATAGTTCCTCCCTTACAACATACTTAAACATATACAATTTGAATGGCAAATTAAATAAGTAGGTTTCACCTATTGTAAACATTAAGGTAAATTCAAATAACTAGCAACAAATAGACGGTACTCAAAACCTAGGTGGAAAACACCAAATGGTTTGATTTGGTGTATGAAGCTGGTCCCACATGATCTTCATAGCCTTAAGTTTGATTATTTGTATAATTAAAAATGGTTTTAAAAGTCCAACCAAGGTTTAATAAGTTGAGTATTACCAAACATACTCTCATACCATGGCATTAAATGATATGATTAAATGGTTTGGTAGTTGTACTAACCTTTTCCTTGACTACTTGATATTGTCGTAAACTCTGGCCATCCCTTGTATAGGATCTATTATCCACTTGGACCATGACCTCTCTATAATGAAATAATGTTGAATACAATGGCAATAAACAATCAGATAAGTAGCATTAATAGGAAAATAACATAACCTAAAACAAAACTATTTATTTAGTTAATAACCTTGGATCTAGATAAGAGACATAGGTAGGTAGGTAGGTAGGTAGAAGGAAATCACCTATTAACTGTATTCCCCCATGAGATCGGGGGTAGTCCCCACTGTCCCCTCAAATATCTCCACGTTCCTAGGAGATTAATTACCTTAAGTTAGGGCTTAATGGGCCGAGCCCATCCAGTAACCTAGATATAAATGTATTCCCCCTACGCATGATGTAACGTCCCAAATTTTAGAGAAAATAAATTTATTGGATAAAGATAAGTAATTATTTATGGTCTAATAATTATGGGAAAATTAATTAGACGCTAGAGGTGAATTATTGGTAAATTAAGATTTACCAGAACCGGATGATTTAATGGATGGTATGGGACCCACTAAACTAAATTGGATATTTGATGGGCCTAGAGTACTTAGAAAATTATTGTGGTTATGGTGGTAAGGTTAAAATAATTTTTGGTGTTGAGGAAATAATTATTCGGACTCGACGTATGTAAATAAACGGGGAAATACAAGCCAAATACAATTAAAAGAAAATGTAAATTCGCATTTCACCTTTTCCGCTCAACCGTAGCATCTTTCCCTCTCTATTTTTGGTCATTTTATCCATTGGACAATGGGGAATTATTAACCATTGGTAAAAGCAACTTGGAGCACTCTTTTGTCCATTAGGTAATACCCAATTTACACTAAATTCTTCTCTCTTTCCCTCTATCACCGTGGAGCCTTCTTTTTCTCCCATCTATCTTCACTTTTCTTCTTCTCCTTCACTCCTCCATGGTAAACCGTCCACTCCCCCTCTCTATTCCATTCTCTTGTAAAAATCAACAACAAAACTTGGATTCATAAAGCTTGTATGGCATTTTGGGGAAAAAATCAAATGGGTTCTCCATCCTCTTCCTCATTTTCATTTTTGACCTAAGCTTGGGACTTGAGGTAAGATTTTTAACTCCTTTTGCCCATTGATGACTTTTAATGATGTTAAGCTTGAAATGGTAGCGTTAGAAACTGTGGGTGTTGATGAGAATGGAAACCCTAGGCTTGAATGGCTTAAGATATACTCTTGATTATGGTTTTATGATATATGAGAATGAGGGTTATTGAGTTTATGAAGATTCATGGAAATGGTGGAAGTTCATTGTTGTTGGAAGATTTTATAGGAAACCCTAAGTGTTGATATTTTGGGGGGTTTTGGCTAAATTGGTGGTTTTTAGTGATTTTATGCCTTTGGAATGATTTAGTATGAGGAAAATGAGTTTTTAGAAGATTGAGATTGATTATTGATATTGATGAAATTTTGAACTAAGTTCAATGTATTATGAATAATGATTTATGCATGTGAAACCCAAAGCATTGGGATCATTATGTGCTGTTTACCATTAATTGGAAAATTAATAACGATATTAAGCTTGTGATGATGTATGAAAATTATTGAAATTGATGCTTGCCAATTTGTATGTGCACCCTTGAGAATTGATAATTTGGGACATTTGGCATAGATGGTGAAATTAATGATTTGGTTGTCATGAGAATGATTTTGGTGTGTAGAAGAGATGATTGGAATGATTGGTAATGATGATTGAGGTTATTAGATTTTAATGAGATTCCAATCTTGAGATGTAGAGGAATTGAGTTTGAGGATGACTTATATTGAACTTGGATGATTTATATGATGATTTGATGCATTATGCATAAAGGGGGTAATGTTGTTGTTGTTGGGTGTGGTTGACCCCTTTAAGATCTAAAGGATCTTGGTTTTGGGAAAGGAATTCCTGAAACCTAACACAATGGTGTGAATTGGTGTTTTTAGCAAGTTTAGGACTTGATACTAAGCCCTACATGATGTTAACAAATAATTAGAATTTGTGATGATGCCTTTAGATGGCCTATTAATTGAATGCATGTATATATGTTGATAGGAGATTGTATTCCAGGCAATGCGACAGAACAATCGGAGCATTCAAATCGTGTTCTTCTCTCGAGGTAGGAGAGAAGTTTACATTCCAATTGCATGGCTTGAATGGTTGATGGTTAATGTATTTGATTATATTCATGCTTGCCTTGCTATAATTATTTTGGAATTATGGGATGATGGACAATGTGATGAGTAATGTGCTTAGTAATTTGTTTATTTTTGGGAGTTATATATATGTATAAGATAATGATGAATGTGTAGTGGTCCCTTGATGGGAATTGATGCGTTTGTAATGAATGATCCATAGTGATATGAAGTATAAATGGTTTGGGTCATATTATAGCTCACAAAGTACATTTTATGCATAATCAAGGAAGTGGATAGGTGATATTCTCATTTAATGGGCTAAACTTCATGTAGAGGTCACCTACAAGTCATAATATATGTATGAAACTTATGTGTATGGTTGGTTGCGGCCAAAGAGGCTTACTTTGCAATTTGGCATGCTTGGTTTAGCCAAGAAGGGGCATGAATTACCACAAGAATATATCTTGATATAGGAAATGAGTTATTGAATGAGACTTGTTGGAGCAAGTCACATTTATATATGTGAATATGGGTCCATAGAGAATTTAGACCAAAACTTAGCCAATTACAATTTGGTATGTCATGTAAAATGCCCAAAATATGCATAAAACTATCCTATAGATTAGATTTTAATTGAGATGGAATTTGGGCTTGAAACATTGCCACATAATTGATATTAGGGTAGGTAAGTTGTGTATAAAATTTCATGCAAATTGGAGTTGAATAGCCTAGTGAAAAAGGGTCCCAAAGTTGGCAAAAACTTGAGGGTAAAAAAACTGTAGAATGGTGCCTACAGAAGTGAAATCCATGGCCAGTGGATCGTTCTGCCTCAAAACATGGAAAAAGTAACTATTTAGGGTGGTCCAAACAGTGGGTTCCACGGCCAGTGGAAATTGCCACTGTCAGAAATTTCCAACTGCTGCTTTTCCCTTGTTGTTTTTGGCCTGTTTGGGTATCTTAATGACATTTTTGGCCTCCAACTTCTTCATTAAAGTTGTAGAATTATATTACGGAGGTGTGAAAATTAGTCTTACCTTAATTGGAGTTTTCTAACTCTCATTAGGCGTAAAACACCAGATCCACTACATTGTAAAATTCCAATTTAAGAGGGTTTTGAACCTAACTTTTTATGGTTATCAAATTGGGGCTAATAGGTGATATTTATGACATGTCCCACTATTTTTAAGACTAAAAATGAGCTTTTCTCATGTATTAATATTGAAATTTGTCATGAGCTTAATAGTATCCAAACCCCTTTTATTATGTAAAAATATGAGATTGTATTAGGGGTATATGATGATGGTGTGTCTTGGTGGTATTTGATATTGATTTGGTATATTATAAAAACATGAATGTATACCACTAATGATATGTTATGATATTTGATAATGAAAAGTTAAATGATGTGGTTGCATGAAACACCCCTGTATGATGATTAAGTCAATGAGGGATGATTGCATGACAATGTATTTATTATAAATCGATGAATCGAAGATGATGTCGATAATGGATAATGATGAATGGTTGTTATTATTGGTGATTCATTGAATACCATTTTGTTTGATACAAGTGTGATCTTGTATGTGTGGTTAAAATTATATTGATGAATTATTGTGATACCACACTAATATATAAAATGATGGTAATGATCAATATGATGAAATTCCACTAAGAGATTATATGGTGATATTGATGAAAGATTGATAAATGTTGTTGATGTTTGTGATGCCATTGTTATTATTGAAAGTATTGACTCACATGCCCTAAACACACTTAAGACTTGAAAACAATGGCTAAAACCAACAATGATAAAATCCACTAAGAATTGTATGATGGTGTTGGTGATGATGATGACGATTGATGAGTGGCATAATAGGATGCATAGTGTGAGAATACATTTAATTTGCATTGCATTACATTCATGGCATATCATAGTTGCCGGTGTTGGAATTTTAGGGGATTCCCCCGGTTGGCCCAATGTGTAACATCCCAGCTTTTAAAGAAAATAAAATCATTAGATAATGATGATTGATTAATTATGGTCCAATAACTATGGGAGATTTTATTAGACGCTAGAGGTGAATTATCGGTAAATTAAGATTTACCAGAATCGGATGATTTAATGGATGATATGGGACCTACTTGGTCAAATTAAATATTTGATGGGTCTAGAATGTTTAGAAAATTATTGTGGTTATGGTGATATAGTTGAAATAATTTTTAGTGTTAAGGAAATAATTAATTAGACTCGATATATGTTATTAAATGGGGAATTACGAGACAAATGGAACTAAAAGAAAACTAAAAATTCCACTTTCTCTTCTCCAATTCAGCCGTCCACTTCCTCTCTCCTTTATGCCACTTTTCATGCTATTACCCGATGGATATGGGGTTCTATGACACAATGGACAAAAAGCAAAATGCATGATTCTATCCAATGGATAATGTCCAAATTTTATACATTTCTCACTTCTTCCTCCCTCATTTTCGGTGGCATCTTTCCCTCTTACCATTTCCATTCTTCTTCTTCTTCTTCTTCTTCTTCTTCTTCTTCTTCTTCTTCCATTCTCCTCCACCAACCTTCCACCTCCATGTTTCTTCTTTCTCTTGCCAAAAATAAAAACTAAACTTAGAAATATGAAGCATTTGTGGAGCATGGAAGCTTGCATGGACCATCTTCCCTCTCCTCCTTCTTTATTTTTGTTTTGATGGGGCTTAGACTTGAGGTAAAGATTTTTTACCTCCACCTTATCTCAATTGTGGTTTTATGATGTTGGGTTTGAAATGGCTATATTAGAAGTTATGAGTGTTAAAGAAAATGATGTAAACCCTAGGCTTGATGGCTTAAGAAATGATTTTTGAGTATGGTTTGTGAGTATATGAGAATGAGGGTTATGATATTCATATGGATTTATGGAATGGTTATAGTTGTTGATTGGATGATTTTGATAAAACCCTAAGTGTTGATAGTTTTAGGGTTTTGGCCAAATTCATAAGTTAAATGACTTTAATGCCTTAGGATGATTTTATATGGGAATGAATGTTTGAAACATTGGTATTGATTCTTGAGGTTTGGGAGAAGTGTGTATGTGATTAGAGGAGTTGAATCCCTTAAGTGTTGGCAACTATGATAATGATAATAATGGTTAAAGACCATTGGTAGTGGATTAAGGAAATGGATACTAGATTTGATGATGTGTTAGGCCTTGATATATGCCATTTAGAAATTGTTGATTGATGATAGTCTTGAATGGAGCCAAGAGGCTTATAATGAGTTTGAATAAATTGTGATGATGGTTGAGTGATTCATAAGATGATTTGGAAGACTTATGGATAAGAGGTAATGATGTTGTTAGGTATAGTTAGCGCTTTTGAACCCTAGAGAATCTTGGTTTTGGGGAAGGAATTCCCGAAACCTAACACAAGTGTGTGTGAATTGGTGTTTAAACGAGTCTAGGACTTGATGATGAGTTTTAAGAAATGATGCCTTACGATGGCTTATTAATTTCATGTATATATATGTGTTTGTTGATAGGATTGTACTTCGAACGATGATGCGGAATAATCAGAGCGTTTACGTTGCGGTTCTTATCTCGAGGTAGGAAAGGAGTTTGCATTTCAAATTGCATGAGTGAATAATGGTTAATTATGTATATGTATGAACTCATGCATTGTCTTGCCATGAATGTGTTAAATGTTGAATTGATGATGTGATGAATGATGACTTGGCCTTTATTGAATGTTATGGAGATGTACATATATAGATATATACATGAAATGATGAAATGTGTTGAGTTATCCTTTTGTTGGGCATGAATTATTTGTTAATGAAAATTTATAAATAGATAAATTACTTGAGTTGTGAAATAATGTTTATGATAATTATGCAGAATGATATGCGTGGTTGTGATAAAAAAGTGTGTTAAATCCCTCTTATCTGTAACATCCTGATTTTTAATTAATTGCCAATTAAGGGTTAAATTCAGGATTAAGGATTATGATTGGTTTAGTTAATGGTTAATTAGAATTTAATGGCCAATTAAGCTAAATGAGGAATAATGATAATAATAATAACAATGCTGGAATTGACCATGGTGCCCTTGGTGGTTTGGAGAGCTTCGGTTCTCTTTCCCTTTCTCCCTCTTTATGCACGCTGGTGGTAGGTGGTGATTTGATGGTTGATGTACGTGCATCAAATGTGAAGGTGATGGCTGATGGAGAGAGTGAGCTGATGGGGCAGTGTGAGTCTGAAGATAAGACTTCAGCTCCACGTTTTCCCCTCATTCCCTTTATTTTCTCTTTGGTGGCTTTTCGGATGGAGGGGGAAACGCTCCTCCTTCTCTCTAGAACTCGTTGAGGCTTTTGCCTCTTTGTCTTCACCTTCGTCCCCTTTTATCTTCTTCTTCCACTCACAAACTGTGTTGAACCGAGTGGATCGGTGTGGCTGTGTGAGCAACAGTGTGGTGATGGGAAACAGCGTGTGGCTGTGTGTTTGGAGGCTGGGTTTCTCCTCTGTTTCCCTGGTGCTTCTCTTTCTTACTGGTCCTTCTTCTTCCTCTTCTTCTTCCTCCATTGATGGGCTGTATGGGGCTCGGTTGGGAGCCTGCAGCTGTGTGTGGGTGCCTCGTTGTGGAAGTAGTCCACTGTGGGTGAGGCTGTGCCGTTGTGAAGAAGCAGGCATAGATGGTGCATGGAAGCTTGGTTGTCCTCCATGGTGGTGAGGACGGTGCTGTTCAAGTGTGGAGTAGCGTTTGGGAACCTCTACTGGGCCGAGTGAGGTCTGTGGTGCCTTGGAGGCTTGACATGGGTGTCTTGGTGGGAGAGCTGCTTCAGAGGAAGCTGTGTTTGGCTCTCCTATGGTTTGAATGCCGAGTAGAGTGCTGCTGTGGCTGGGCCGAGTGGCCAATGTGACTTCTGGAACTTCATTCCAGGTAATGGGGATTTGCATCTCAAATGTATGGTTTATGGACGGGTTTCCGGGTGAAAATATACACTGTAATGAGTTGTGTTGTTGTGATGTATGTTGATTGAGTGTAGCCTGGATGTATGATATTTATTATGTGTATGGTGTCTGATTTTCCGTCCATAATAAGTATGATGCTTGTTGATGATGAATAAATGCTTGAGATGCATGTGATTCTTATTGTTATGTTAAATACATTGGATGCATGATGTTTATGGTATGAATGCCGAGTGCATCTTTTTGTGGGGTTATGTGATTCCCGAGTGAAATATTGTATGTATTGGCATGGGATGATTACTAGTGTTGATTCCCGAGTGGAATTTTATATAAAATGGTATGTGAGGCTTGTGGTAGATGATAATCCGAGTGGATGGCATGGTGATTGCCGAGTGGATAAGATATAAGCTGAGTCATCTGATTCGCTGTGGAAATGTCGAGTGCATATAATGTTGAACGCGGAATACCGAGTGGGCAACCGGATGAATATGTGTTGACTGTAAATGCATACGTGTTGAATATATCACCTTGCGGGGTGCCACGAAGGGTGTATCCCGGAGTGAAGAGGACGTTTTCCTATTGTTGAATATGATGAAAGACCTCGGGTTGGACTCGGGGTAGTGCCTAGGGCACTAAGCGTGAAATGAGACGCTTGATGAAAGACCTTGGGTTGGACTCAAGGCAAATGCTGAGTGCATTAGCATTGGACGCCGAGTGAATGAGACTGTATACATCCGATTCGCCACTGGAATACGTTGGACGTCTATTACCGATCGGCAATCAGATGAAACATGTGAGAATATGATTAAGTCCTTTGAACTGGGCTCAGGCAGACTCTTTGAGCGTGGCTCGGAGTGTGAATATTATTGATATAGTGTTGGAATAGATTTGGGGTGAAATCCGATTGGATGAGTATATTATTATTATTGAGGATGTTGTGCCTTATGGCCGAGTGAAATGGGTGAATTCCCGATCAGATGATGATTGTGATTGTTCATATTGAATGGCAGTGTTTGTTGTGCTGATTGATGTTATATGTTATTGTATGTTGTGGATTCGAAGATTAATCCGAGTCAATAACTGTCATTTAATATGTAAAGCTCACCCCTACACCATTTTTCAGTACGTGCAGGTCAGACTGGAATAATATGATGGCCTTAAACCCGAGTGTTGGGTATTTATGTTGAGGCTGCATACATAACGTAATGTACCAAGTGTATCTTAATGTATTAAAGCCTTGGCTGGCTCATAATAATGTTGTATAATGAATGTGAATACATATGTAAGGAAATCCGAGTGCATGAATATATTTATATATATGTGATTTACATTGTTATCATGTACTTGTATCGGATAATAAGTGTTGGTGAATGAAAGATGTAAAAAATAATAAATATCCGAGTGTATATTATATGTACATAGGTGTGGTGATATGGGTAACTTACACGATTTTGATTGAGGAGTGTTGTTAAACTACTTGGTGAAGTATTGATGGGTAGAATGATGCCAAGTCTATGAATTTCGAGTAGAATATTGTGGTGAGAACCCATTCCGAGTGGAATATAAGAGGCTTAGATACTTTTCCGAGTGAGTCTTATGTATATGACTCCATATTCGGGTGAGACTCATATGTATGAGCCTTTTTCTGAGTGGTGGTAGCTTTAGTGGATTCTGAGTGAAAAATGTTATATATATATATATCGAGTAAATGGTATTATGTACATACCGAGTGAATGTGGGTACCTGTTCCGAAGGAATAACATGATATGTATTCCGAGTGACTAAGTATTGATTTGGTGAATTTCTCCGAGTGTTGAGGAGGTTGAGTAATCCTGATTGGATTTATGGACGCTTACATTTATGTGAATATATATATATGTATAAGTGTTTTATATTGATTTGATGCTTCTTACTGACTGGAATGTGTTGTTGAATTATTTGAGAAGTGTTGATGGATGAAATAGTATTAAGTTAATGATTCCGAGTGAAGCTATGATGTTTGGCCTTCTTTTCTGAGTGAAGAATACTTAAATGGATTCTGAGAGAAATTCCCTTTGATGAACCCATTTTGTGTAGGCTTTGATGGGAGAATTTCCCGAGTGATTATGGGCCTAAGTATTACCGAGTGAAAAATATGAGTAAACCCGAGTAGGGTAGAGTTTGGGTATTCCCGAGTGGGAAATCCGAGTGATCCTCTTCCGAGGGAAGATTTGTTGTTAATGATAGAGATTGGAATATATTCTAAGTATGTGATACAGGTATAATCTGGGTGAATGAGGTTCCATATTCCGAGTGGGTGAGACTTAGATCAAGTCCGAGTGGGACTTAACTTAATGGTTTCTCCGATTGAATAAGATATCAATTGCCGAGTGAAAGATTGATTGAGATGACTCGGTTTTGGAGTGAAATTACCGAGTGGAACCCTGTATGTGTGGAGACTCGGATTCAGACTGAATATTCCGAGTGGAGTATGATTGTGGTGACCCCTTCGGAGTGAAGGAAGGTCTATGTGTTCTCCGAGTGAGAGATGTGAGAATATACCGAGTGACGGGTGTTTGGTACATTCCCGATTGTGTTAAGGTTGAAATACACCGAGTGGTGTTTGATTGGGAAGTATTCCGAGTGAGGGGTTTATGGATACCGAGTGGGATAACCCTCGTTTCCCGAGTGGATTATTGTGTGGCCTTGTGGATAAAAATATGGAACTAAGTTATGGGATGTATGTGTGTGGGGTCGTTTCCGAGCGATTGCAACCCCTTGATACCGAGTGATCGAATGCTGAGTGTGGCTTCTCGCTTCAGCGAGTGAGTTCTCGCTCCAACGAGTGTGAATGGTTGCTAGAAGGCTCTTGGTGGTTTTGCTTAGGCGAATGTGTGCTCGCCCGAACGAGTTGGCTGTCTCGCTCAAGCAGAATTGGATCTCGCTTGAGCGAGTGAACGTTTTATGGCTTGTTCACGCTGTGTTTTCCGCTGGCCTTCTTGTGAAGGATTTTTCCCTTTTCTTGGTCGGTATGTTTGCCTTTCTACCTTGAGCTGTTTGCTAATTTACTCCAACCATTATTTTGGGCAGATTATGAATGTTTTGTAAACTCTAGATTTTTGGGAAAAATTTCCCTGTTTTGGGTTTTATTTATTTGTTAAAATTAGGTTGTTTCATTTTGGTATCAGAGCAGACCAAAAGGTCCATGGCCAAGGTATGCTTACCGAGTGTAAGCAGTTGTGTGCAATGTGACCGGTTGTCATCATTGCTTGTGGTATTTCTTGTAACACCCTCGGTTAGATAAGACGATTCCTTCTGTAGGTTCATCTTATTTAACTGAAAGTGTTAACAGTTTTTTTTTTAGAAAAAGTGAATATTTTTTTTAAAATAAAATAATGGCATATCAGTGGAAGCAATATTATATAGATCACATAGTCATTCACAAACTGCAAGTAATTGTACTCTTAACAGAATGGGGCACGCAGGCACCCTTAACTATTATACAGTCATCCGTCAATATTCAGCTACTTATATTCTATTTAAGGAGCGTTCTCATTTGGTTCAGCATATTGCTGTTCTTCATATTCAGGTTCTTGATTTCCTAATTCCTCTGAAAATTGTCAACAGTAAGGGTGAGTATAACCCAAGACCCTGATTGGTTAATCCGGTGCGGACATAATCCAGTTAACATATAATATCACATAAATCATATAATTAACATATTCATAAATATAACAATCAAATATGCTGTAATGAAATGCATGAGTTTGGATTTATTATGATTTATCTATGGTTAAGTCTCATGATGCATGTGGGCCTAATAAATCGTTTCATCTTCTTCTCATTCTTTGGAATATCACCATTCCAATCATCTAGAGCGATCAGGGTCCGCCCAAGTTCCATATGGTACAAATGAACTCATTGGTTCTTATCATTGATTTAAATATTTTTGGAACTTGGATCCCTACGATCATAGTTACACTCCGTCATTTAGTCAAAGTACACTAGAATTGCATCATCTCACCCAGCTATCAGGCGCGACTCTGATGCCATTGGGTTGCCGTTCCAGTTGTACTCCCAAGATTCTTCATGGAGATCGAACGTGAGTGTCCTCCACAGTACCAAGTGTATGCTCTAGAGGTTTTTCTTCTTCAAAAATATTTTCATGATGCGAAATGCATTTATTTTATCAATTGATTCCTTGGGTATCTTATGTGTTTCCAGTCTCATCATATCATTCCCAAGTTCTTTGAATTCCATCAATTATTTAAACATTGTAAGATATTCGTTTATTATTTTAGAAATACATCTATTATATCTTGGTTAAAATTATATTTTCCATAAAGAGTAAAATAATATATTCTTTATGTAAATACTCATCATTAAGACGTTAACAATGTTAATAACAATAAAACTAATAATAATAATAACAATATTAAGATTGATAATAATTAGAATAATAATAATAATAGAATAAGAATGATAATAATAATTATAACTTCCCAATAATTTAAAAAGTATTAAAGAATAGTTTCTAAATGAAAATCCAAGCGAAAAACACTAAAAACAGAGTTTTCCGAGTGAAACAAGGGTAAATACGAGTGAAATAAGTATGATTCCGAGTGGAATTATACTGAGAAGGGTTTTCCAAACGATCTGGCTAAAAATCCGAGTGAAATTACACTGGAAAACTGTTTTCCGACTGAAACAAGTTTGATTCCGAGTGAAAATGAGTGTTCCGCATGAATTAACTATGAATCCGAGTGAAATAAAACTGAGCAGAGTTTACTAAATGAAATTAATATGTTTTCCGAGTGAAACAGAAACTGAGAAGTATTTTCTTAATGAAATAACTTAAATTCTGAGTGAAATAAATTTCTGAGTGAATTAAAATATAATTTCCAAGTGGAATCAGTAAGAAAGAGTTTCATGAGTGAAAATGTTGGTGAAACCAAGTAAAAATGAATTTCTGAGTGTAATAAAATACGATTCCGAGTGACATTAGTCTCAAAGGAGTTTTCTGAGTGAAATCAATATAAGTTCCGAGTGAAATATGTTTTCCGAGTGATACCAACTGGGAAGATGCTGTCCGAGTGGAAATAAACTAGAAAAAGTTCTCTGAGTGAAATTAGGTTGTTTACCGAGTGAAGAATTGTTCTATCAGAATGAAATACATTCAGTTAAGGTTGAATCCGATTGAAACTAAGCAAAACCGAGTTGTTATAGATGTAAAACCGGTCGGATTAACATAAAACAGAACCTGTTATCATTAAATCCATCTTCTATTCATAATTTTTCACTGGAAATCACACGGTACCCATGATGCTTAGTATTTTCAGTCCAATACAGTTCATATCATTTCATAATTCATCACTGATTATATGCATTTAATAACAAATATATATATATATATAAATACAAATAATAACAATTAAGGCATTTAATTCACACAACACTGAATCTGTCGTGGAAAGGTGAGGAACAATTTCCTTAACCCTTTCCTTCACTCGGTTTTCCCACAGAGCACCCAAGAATATACCCCCTTACCTTTATGGAGCTCCTGGAGGAGAAGCAGAGGTTCCCTTTCACTGTCCCGCACGAATTCCGAGTAAAACAGAAGAGAAAAAAGTGAGAAAGTAACTTGTAGGAAGAAGAATGATGGAGGTGTGTTTCGTGTGTGTGTTCTCTAAGAGTCCTTGTGCTGGTTTAAATAAGGAGTGGGCTGCTAAGTGGAAAACTAAATGGGGAACAGCTTTTGTGAGTGGGCTGCTAGTGGAGTGTTAATGGAGTGGCAGTGGAGATTTAAATAAGGAGATATGCTGAGTCAGTGCCCATTTCTGGCCGCCCACTAGCTATAATGCGCATGATTGAATTAAAATAATCATTAAAAGACAAAATTGAAGTCAACACGCAAAACTAACACTGAATACCGAGTGAAAATTCCACTCGATTAACTACTATGCCGACTGGAATTCTTCTTCCGAGTCAACAAATACAAGGCTCGCTCGGAATTCCTTTGAAACCGACTCAGGTACTCGGTTTCTCACTCGGTAATATCTGTCCAGACCGAGTCCTCTCTTTCTCAGAGTTTTCACTCGGCAATCCGAGTCTTCATTCACTCGGTTTAGACCAACTTCTTCAATTATATTTCCAAATTAAGGCTTATTTAAGCCATTACCTCTCGATTTTGGTCCAGTAGAGTATATCTCACTCGGAAGAAGGGTCATTCTCATAGACTCACTCGGAAATAGTTCAGCCTCTTACATTTCTCTCGGAATGGCTCAATCTGCCATTTTCCACTCGGTTTCCTAAGCAAACACATACGAAACCATTCGGAATCCTTCCTAATTGATTCCACAGCACATTCCAGTCGGTAGGAAGCATCAAATCAACATAAACATAAGTATATATGCATTCTTTCACTCGGAATGCTTCAATCAGAGGAATTTCCTTCGGAAAAGAAGCATTTGGCAATGTTTGACTCGGAAACGGGCCTTTCTAGGGTGTTTTGACTCAGAATTTCACCCAGAAGTGGTTCTCTTGAACACACTTCACTCAGAATTGCCTCTCAGGTTAGGACTCCACTCGGTGGTAGCCCTCTCAGTCATGTTTTACTCGGAAAACGTAACGTTACACTCGGAATTTCATTCCTTCACTCGGAATATCATTCCTTCACTCGGAATTCCTCTCTGTTACTCGGAACAGAGTCCTTTTCACTCGGTTTTTGCATAATTTCACTAATGATCCATATAAATTCCATTATTATTCACAAAAATGACATTTCTGAGATACCACAGACCATCAACAGGGTATATATTGACTTATTCTTACTTACAACTCTCCATAATTCAAAATTTACAAAGGTAAAACTTTTTCTAAAAACAGGGATGTTACATTTCTCAGCCTGAGTCGGCTGTGAGGGAGTATAATGATGGGTGTTGAGACCCTCTTGTGCAGACCATGATAGTGGCTCGTAGTTGAGATATACTGATCGAATGGATTAGAACTCATATGTTGAGTTAGCTGAGTGAATAATATTGAGGAATCCCATAGTGGAAGGATTTGAAATTGTGTAATTGCTTGTGCCATTTGTGATGGATGCTTTATTCCCTTGGCACGTGAACTCCCATATGGTATATGATGTAATTGATTAGTTACAGTCCCTAGGTTGAAAATTTGAATATGATCATCAATGAATAAATGTGAAATCAGGTATATGTCGAATTGGGGTTGTGTCTCGGTGGTTGGCTGAGGAAACCGAGTGAATGGTTCATTAGATGTTAGGCCACTAGGCATGATCAAGTGGGATCGGTATTAGTAAGATGGATACCTGAGAGATTGGAAAACTGGGTGAGAATTGATATGGTTGGGTACCTGTTTGGTTTGGGTACTGTCTCGATTTTGTGGTTGAAAATCGAGTGAATTGTTGATTGAGTTGTTACCCGGTGTTGTATATTTGAGTGAGTGTAATGCATTATTGGCTTAAGGCTAAGTTATGGCCGGTAAATGGATGATGGCATTAAGGATTATTAGGCTGATTGGCCAATGGTTTATGATAAATAAGATTAAATAAGAGATATTTACTCGGTTTGGACTGGAAACCGATTGCTTTTATGCCATTTTATGGTCTGTGTGACTGGCATTTGATGATTATTATCATGAGATTTACACTAGGATAAGTGTATGGATGATATATATGCCTTATATGAGTCAGAATTATACTGTTGATATACCATTTTATAGTGATGATGATTGATGTTTGTCGACTGTTGGCATGTGATACACCATTGTTGGTGCTTAACGGTGATGCTGATTCAGATGTGTAGCTTATGGATTGGTATAAATTGCCATAAATTCTCATATAGATTAGTATTATCTGAGTGAGTTTTGGTCGGTATGAGTGAAATGATTGTGAGGATGCTGTCCGAGACGACTCTACATGCCATAGGTATTGTAGCAGTGTACACTTTTGCAGTGACTCTATGCAATTGTTGTGACCCTATAGGAATGAGGCATCATCCTATAAGTTGGATGCAGCAGTTCATAGGTCGGGCAAGTGAGACTGTAGCTGCTTATGGGTATGGTTTGAGTCTATCGGACTGCTCCAAGCAAAGATAAGAGTGTGTTGAGTGTGTAGTAAATATTAATGTATCAAAATGTGGATGGGTAAATGAGAGGAATATAATTCCGAGTGAAATAATTACTGAGTGAAGTTTTTCAGGAATGGATGGAAGCCTGGAATTTGGTGTACTGCTCGAGTTGGAATGTTTTCAAGCAGTGCATACCCGAATGGGTGATTTTCGAGTCGGATGTGACACTTCCGAGTGAAAGGTGTTAAGAGTGTGATGTCTCGGAATTTCTTGTGGTGCGATCGGTAAACCACTTGAGAGGTGAAATTGTGCTGATTGGAATTAACTGGTCGGTGAATGCTTGGGAAGCATTGGTATGTAACTGTTTTGTGTGGCATGCAGTGATATGTCGAGCTGTTTACTAGGGTATGTTATGCTTGAATTTCGAGGACGAAATTCCTTGAAGGTGGGGAGAAGTGTAACATCCTGATTTTTAATTAATTGCCAATTAAGGGTTAAATTCAGTATTAAGGATTATGATTGGTTTAGTTAATGGTTAATTAGAATTTAATGGCCAATTAAGCTAAATGAGGAATAATGATAATAATAATAATAATGCTGGAATTGACCATGGTGCCCTTGGTGGTTTGGAGAGCTTCAGTTCTTTCTCCCTTTCTCCCTCTTTATGCACGCTAGTGGTAGGTGGGGATTTGATGGTTGATGTACTTGCATTAAATGTGAAGGTGATGGCTGATGGAGAGAATGAGCTGATGGGGCAATGTGAGTATGAAGATAAGACTTCAGCTCCACGTTTTCCCATCATTCCCTTCATTTTCTCTTTGGTGGCTTTTCGGATGGAGGGGGAAACGCTCCTCCTTCTCTCTAGAACTCGTTGAGGCTTCTGCCTCTTTGTCTTCACCTTCGTCCCCTTTTATCTTCTTCTTCCACTCACGAACTATGTTGAACCAAGTGGATCGGTGTGGCTGTGTGAGGAACAGTATGCTGATGGGAAACAACGTATGGTTGTGTGTTTGGAGGCTGGGTTTCTCCTCTGTTTCCCTGGTGCTTCTCCTTCTTACTGGTCCTTCTTCTTCCTCTTCTTCTTCCTCCATTGATGGGCTGTATGGGGCTTGGTTGGGAGCCTGCAGCTATGTGTGGGTGCCTCGTTGTGGAAGTGGTCCACTGTGGGTGAGGCTGTGCCGTTGTGAAGAAGAAGGCATGGATGGTGCATGGAAGCTTGGTTGTCCTCCATGGTGGTGAGGACGGTGCTGTTCAAGTGTGGAGTAGCGTTTGGGAACCTCTACTGGGCCGAGTGAGGTCTGTGGTGCCTTGGAGGCTTGACATGGGTGTCTTGGTGGGAGAGCTGCTTCAGAGGAAGCTGTGTTTGGCTCTCCTATGGTTTGAATGCCGAGCAGAGTGCTGCTGTGGCTGGGCCGAGTGGCCAATGTGACTTCTGGAACTTCATTCCAGGTAAGGGGGCTTTGCATCTCAAATGTATGGTTTATGGACGGGTTTCCGGGTGAAAATATACACTATAATGTGTTGTGTTGTTGTGATGTATGTTGATTGAGTGTAGCCCGGATGTATGATATTTATTATGTGTGTGGTGTCTGATTTTCCGTCCATAATAAGTATGATGCTTGTTGATGATGAATAAATGCTTGAGATGCATGTGATTCTTATTGTTATGTTAAATACATTGGATGCATGATGTTTATGGTATGAATGCCGAGTGCATCTGTTTGTGGGGTTATGTGATTCCCGAGTGAAATATTGTATGTATTGGCATGGGATGATTACTAGTGTTGATTCCCGAGTGGAATTTTATATAAAATGGTATGTGAGGCTTGTGGTACATGATAATCCGAGTGGATGGCATGGTGATTGCCAAGTGGATGAGATATAAGCTGAGTCATCTGATTCGTTGTGGAAATGTCGAGTGCATATAATGTTGAACGCGGAATATTGAGTGGGCAATCGGATGAATATGTGTTGAATGTAAATGCATACGTGTTGAATATATCACCTTGCGGGGTGCCACAAAGGGTGTATCCCGGAGTGAAGAGGACGTTGTCCTATTGTTGAATATGATGAAAGACCTCGGGTTGGACTCGGGGCAGTGCCTAGGGCACTAAGCGTGAAATGAGACGCTTGATGAAAGACCTTGGGTTGGACTCAAGGCAAATGCCGAGTGCATTGGCGTTAGACGCCGAATGAATGAGACTGTATGCATCTGATTCGCCACTGGAATGCGTTGGACGTCTATTACCGATCGGCAATTAGATGAAACATGTAAGAATATGATTAAGTGCTTTGAGCTGGGCTCAGGCAGACTCTTTGAGCGTGGCTCGGAGTGTGAATATTATTGATATAGTGTTGGAATAGATTTGGGGTGAAATCCGATTGGATGAGTATATTATTATTATTGAGGATGTTGTGCCTTATGGCCGAGTGAAATGGGTGAATTCCCGATCGGATGATGATTGTGATTGTTATATTGAATGGCAGTGTTTGTTGTGCTGATTGATGTTATATGTTATTGTATGTTGTGGATTCGAAGATTAATCCGAGTCAATAACTGTCATTTAATATGTAAAGCTCACCCCTACACCATTTTTCAGTACGTGCAGGTCGGACTGGAATGATGTGATGGCCTTAAACCCGAGTGTTGGGTATTTATGTTGAGGCTGCGTACATAACGTAATGTACCGAGTGTATCTTAATGTATTAAAGCCTTGGCCGGCTCATAACAATGTTGTATAATGAATGTGAATACATATGTAAGGAAATCCGAGTGCATGAATATATTTATATATATGTGATTTACATTGTTATCATGTACTTGTATCGGATAATAAGTGTTGGTGAATGAAAGATGTAAAAAATAATAAATATCCGAGTGTATATTATATGTACATAGGTGTGGTGATATGGGTAACTTACACGGTTTTGATTGAGGAGTGTTGTTAAACTACTTGGTGAAGTATTGATGGGTAGAATAATGCCAAGTCTATGAATTCCGAGTAGAATATTGTGGTGAGAACCCATTCCGAGTGGAATATAAGAGGCTTAGATACTTTTCCGAGTGAGTCTTATGTATATGACTCCATATTCGGGTGAGACTCATATGTATGAGCCTTTTTCTGAGTGGTGGTAGCTTTAGTGGATTCTGAGTGAAAAATGTTATATATATATATTTCGAGTAAATGGTATTATGTACATACCGAGTGAATGTGGGTACCTGTTCCGAAGGAATAACATGATATGTATTCCGAGTGACTAAGTATTGATTTGGTGAATTTCTCCGAGTGTTGAGGAGGTTGAGTAATCCTGATTGGATTTATGGATGCTTACATTTATGTGAATATATATATGTATAAGTGTTTTATGTTGATTTGATGCTTCTTACCGACTGGAATGTGTTGTTGAATTATTTGAGAAGTGTTGATGGATGAAATAGTATTATGTTAATGATTCCGAGTGAAGCTATGATGTTTGGCCTTCTTTTCCGAGTGAAGAATACTTAAATGGATTCTGAGAGAAATTCCCTTTGATGAACCCATTTTGTGTAGGCTTTGATGGGAGAATTTCCCGAGTGATTATGGGCCTAAGTATTACCGAGTGAAAAATATGAGTAAACCCGAGTGGGGTAGAGTTTGGGTATTCCCGAGTAGGAAATCCGAGTGATCCTCTTCCGAGGAAAGATTTGTTGTTAATGATAGAGATTGGAATATATTCTAAGTATGTGATACAGGTATAATCCGGGTGAATGAGGTTCCATATTCCGAGTGGGTGAGACTTAGATCAAGTCCGAGTGGGACTTAACTTAATGGTTTCTCCGATTGAATAAGATATCAATTGCCGAGTGAAAGATTGATTGAGATGACTCAGTTTTGGAGTGAAATTACCGAGTGGAACCCTGTGTGTGTGGAGACTCGGATTCAGACTGAATATTTCGAGTGGAGTATGATTGTGGTGACCCCTTCGGAGTGAAGGAAGGTCTATGTGTTCTCCGAGTGAGAGATGTAAGAATATACCGAGTGACGGGTGTTTGGTACATTCCTGATTGTGTTAAGGTTGAAATACACCGAGTGATGTTTGATTGGGAAGTATTCCGAGTGAGGGGTTTATGGATACCGAGTGGGGTAACCCTTATTTCCCGAGTAGATTATTGTGTGGCCTTGTGGATAAAAATATGGAACTAAGTTATGGGATGTATGTGTGTGGAGTCGTTTCCGAGCGATTGGAACCCCTTGATACCGAGTGATCGAATGCTGAGTGTGGCTTCTTGCTTTAGCGAGTGAGTTCTCGCTCCAGCGAGTGTGAATGGTTGCTGGAAGGCTCTTGGTGGTTTCGCTTAGGCGAATGTGTGCTCGCCCGAACGAGTTGGCTGTCTCGCTCAAGCGGAATTGGATCTCGCTTGAGCGAGTGAACGTTTTATGGCTTGTTCACGCTGTGTTTTCCGCTGGCCTTCTTGTGAAGGATTTTTCCCTTTTCTTGGTCGGCATTTTTGCCTTTCTACCTTGAGCTGTTTGCTAATTTACTCCAACCATTATTTTGGGCAGATTATGAATGTTTTGTAAACTCTAGGTTTTTGGGAAAAATTTCCCTGTTTTGGGTTTTATTTATTTGTTAAAATTAGGTTGTTTTCATTATCTAGTTAAATGAATTAGAATTATGAATGGAGAGGTATAGCTTGTTAGAATAGGCCTAAGGGCATGAATTATATATGTTTGATGTTGAATTGAGGTAAATTTTATATAAGAAGGATATGGGCATGTGAAGTAGAGTGAAAAACTTGAGTTATAGGCGTGTAATGACGATCTCGCTTAAGCGAGAGTCCACTGTATCATAAGGGTGGCCTCTGGCCCAATCTCGCTCAAGCGAGCAAGCATGAAATTGTTACTGGAACAATTTCACCCGAGCGAGTGGCTAGCCTTGGGAAGCCTCACTCAAGCGATTGTGTGAGACAATGACACTGGAGGAAATTCGCCAGGCGAGTGTGGCTCGCTCAAGTGGGCGACCGTGATCTCGCTCAAGCAAAGGTGAATCTCGCTTGAGCAAGTTGCCCGGGATGGAATTTTATTTTGTTTTCCTCCTTTTGCTGATCCCAAATCTTTTCCTTTATACTATGAGATACTTGAGGGAATGTATATGGGGGATTTAATGATGGCATGACATGGTGGTGATTGGAATTAATTAATACATTTGGGATGAATTATTTATGATACATTTACCACCAAGGATGGGATATAAAAGAATGATAATGAGAATTTGATGATGGGGTTATGAGATACATCCTAGAGTGATTATTAAACCAATAAGAGAGTGATCAAATGATGAGGTGTTTGTTATAAACCGATGAATCGGAGATGATATCAGTATCGTGTGATAATAAATGATGTTGTGATCATTCCTTGAATAAAAGGATGAATATTATTATTGATAATTTGTAAAATGCCATTGTATTTTATACAAGTGTGATCTTGTATATGTGGTTTAAAATTGTATTGATGAGTTATTGTATTGCCACACTAGTTATGAAACAATGGTAATGATAAATGAAATGAAAATCCACTAAATGATTATATGTTGGTATTGATGAAAGATAAATGAATGTTAATTATGATTTGTGATGTTTGTGATGCCATTGTGGTTGATTGCAAATGTTGACTTGCGTGTATAATAAATGATATAATGAGATGAAAATGCCACATATAAAACTTGAAAACAATGGCTAAAACAACCATGATAAAATCCACTAAGATGTATATGGTGGTGTTGGTGATTATGATGATGATGTTTGATGAGTGGCATTTAGGATGCACAGTGTGAGAAATGAATTTGATTTGCATTGCATTGCATTGCATCCATGGCATATCATACACTGCCGATGTTGGAATATTAGGGGATTCCCCTGGTTAGCCTAGTGGGAGGGCGGCTCAGTTCACGAGCATTCTTGTTATTTCCCCTGTGACTCGGTGTGTAAGTCATGAAGCTGACCATGTGGAGCTACGGGGAGCTGTGTAACATCCCAGTTTTGAACCTAAATGCCGAATGAAAAATAAACCATCAAGACTCGATTTCAAATAGAAAACAACTGTTAATTGTATATAACTATCAAGTGGATTTAAGCCATTAAAATGATTAAAATGATTTGAGGAATTTAGCAGCCCAACTACCCTGAAAATCAGAAAACAATAAACTAATTAAAATATAAAGGATGGTGATGGCCAGGTGATGGGGCGGAGTGCGCGTGGCTGCTGGGCTCACGCTCTCCCACTCCACTCTTCTCTTCCTCGTGCGAATATATATATATGAACGTAAGCCTATGGTCACAAACACTCACTGTTCCTTTAGATTCTTTTTCCTCCATCACTTCATTCTCTCTTTTTCCCTCTTCGTCTCCATCTTCTTTTCTCCCTGTCTTGCTCTTCGCTCCTGGAGATCGTCACGACAGTACTGGAGGAAGGACCATGCTCCATCCCAGAACCAAGCGCAGGATACGACGGAGCCAAGGGAGACTGAACGAACCAGGAGAAGGGCATCAGACCCAACGACGAGAGCAGAAAAGTTTCTTGAGGTTCTTCTGTAGGTAGGGGGCGCTTGCATGTCGAATGTATGGTCCACGAACGGTACCGGAGGAATGTACTGCATGAGTGTGTGTGCATGTGTGTATGACGACTAGATCTTATGCATGATTCTGGATTCTGTGTGTGTTTTACAGTGGGTATGCAGTGATCGCATGTAATCTAGATGGTGGTGACATAGTCTGTTAGTAATTGATAATGACGAATGAAATGCATGGTTCTATCCCTCTTATCTCTGTGAGACTATGAGTGTGTGCTTGTTAGTTGAACTGTCCGATAATATTATTTTGATTGCCGATTGTTGTATGCATTGGTATGACTGATAAAACAAATATAAAGGCTGTGTTGAATCTGTTCTTACTTAATGGCTACGAGGGAGGTATCGGTGGTGCGATGATACGTACTGGTAAATGCATTAGCTGCATGTGCAAGAGTGGGGTGACCCATGGAGGGTCATGAACCCCGAGGGAATGAATTCCAGCTACAGACCTTGGCTAGATCCTGATAGTGCTCGTGGTAGCCGTAGGAGCTAGAGAAGAGTCTCGAGACGCCCATGGGAGGCCGGTACCACCTGGTAAGAGCTGAAGGACGAGGGGCCAGACGAAGGGAAACCGTAACTGAAAGTCATTATCCGAGTCGGATCCGCAGGCATGCATATAGATATGAGGCTGATTGTGGTAGTGCACATAGCATGTGTGGGGTGTGTGTATGATTTCCGAGTGCATGGATGCATGTGTGTGTGTGTGGAGATGAACTATATGTAGCATGTATGTTATAGACGTTATCTTACATTGCATGAACTTAGTTAACCTGAGAAAGATTGAATGAAAGTAGGTGCGTGTACTGACGCTGATACCGAGTCTTTGATTATCATTTTACATGTAAAAGCTCACCCCTGCAGTGGCTATATTTTCAGTGAATATCTCTCGGAATGAAGAATGAAGGAGGAGCCGAGTGTAGAGCAGAGCAGTCGAGTACCATGGAATATGTGTGTATATGTATATACTGTGTATAAGGTCTCATTAAGCCTTGGCCGGCTCGTGTTTTGATCTTAGTCCTTACTTCTGAAACTTGAACACCTTCGGGTAGAAGGAACATGTTGCGTTTGTAATTATTCAGATGTTTCCTAAACATATGTATATATATATTGCGTGTTATATTGTGCTGTAGAAGATGTCCGAATGATAAACATGGACGCATAAGTATACCTTCCGAGCGTAGGAGGCCAGTATGGCTAAGGGTAGAAGTGGAGCTAAGTTGAGGTTTGGAAGGATGAAATAAAGAGTCTAAATATGCGTTGAGTGAGGAATAAGCAAAAACCTGAGCGAATCCCTTCTGAGGAAGGAGTTAAGGCAGTGAGTCAGAATGAAATGGATTCCGAGTACTAGATAATTATAACCTGAGTGAATGAGGATCTGTAACAAGAAAGGTGAATTGGATAAGTCTGAATGGGACTTCTCTACCTAATTCCCGAGTGAATGAGTGAAGGATGACTCTGGGTCCGAGCGTCTATTTAGCCGAGTGAGACTCCTCGCTCCAGCGAGCAATGTACTCGCTCCAGCGAGTGCGGGTTTGGGAAGGCTTGTGTTGGCCTCGCTTAGGCGGAGTCATACCTCGCCCGAGCGACTAGGACGGCTCGCCCAAGCGTGTGGAACCGCGCTGAAGCGAGTAGGTGTCAGTGTGTAACTCCACCCAAATACCTTCCTTTTCCGTTGTTGCATTAACGTGTCTCACTCGACGGTGTTGACCCCTGCTTGAACGGATGGGCGTCGTGGTGGAGTCCGCCCAGGCGTTGTCATGCTTCGCTGAACTGGACGGAGTGGGTTTAGGTCCCATTCCTTCCACAGGTTACCACGCATGGGAGTCTTTCTTCTCTTTCCCTTGCCTAATTCCTTATACTGATTGACTAGCGTTTGCTTGTGGAAAAGTTCTCCCTGCTGATCCTCTTGAGAAAATGAGTGGGGGCTGGTGTTGGGTTTCATTTGTGAACCCCCTCCATCCGCTGTTGCATTGCCATACCCCGCCTAGGCGGTATCGGACCTCGCCTGAGCGAGACAACGATGTCATCGAATCCGCCCAGGCGCTGGTGTGTCACATTGAACCGAATGGATCGGTTCCAGTCCTAATTCCTCTGCTGCTTGCTATGTGCGTATGAATGCTCTTCTATTTCTCTTGTCTTTTTCTTCCTTCTATGCCAAATGACCCGTGGCTGCTTTTGTGAAAAATTTCCTCATTGTTTTGGAATTATTATTTGTTAAAAATTAGGGTGTTACATTTTGGTATCAAAGCAGACTGAAAGGTCCAAGGCCAAGGTAAGCTTACTGAGTGTAAGCGGTTGTGTGATTCCTGACTGAGTGGTCATAATTGTTGTGATGTGAATTGAACCTGATTGATACTCTGACATTGAATTATGGGTAGGAGGTTACTCCTCCTGATCCGACTGATTGTGTAACATACGAGAATACATAATGTGCTAAGCTAATGAATATTAGACTGAAAACCGATCGGTAGTAAGTGGCTGGGTATACTTATCCTTGAATGTTGATTTCAGGATAAGGGATGATGCATCACCAAAGCATGGAAGCTATAGCCACAGCATTCCAACGCTTTGCAGACGTGTTTGAGAGACAGGGCCAGCCTCGAGCTGAGGAGGGCCAAGTGCTGGACCGCTTCTTGAAGAGGAAGCCGAGTGAATTTCTAGGAGGGCGGAACCTTAAGGCAGCGTTCAAATGGACTCGGGAGTTGGAGAGGATTTTTGGGGGTCTTCGTTGTACCGAGGCCCAAAAGGTGGAATGTACAGTGTATATGCTGCGAGATGAGGCGAAGAACTGGTGGAAGATAGCCAGAAGCCGATTCCCTGAGGATAATACTCAGTTGACGTGGAACGATTTTAAGACATGCTTCTTAGAAAAGTACTTCCCCGACACAGTGAGGAGTCGGAAGGAGCTGGAGTTCATGGAGTTAAAGCAGGGCTCCATGACTGTGGAAGAATACGCGACAAGATTCGAGGAATTGTGCCTATTCTACCCACCCTTCCAACAGCCTGGGACGGAGAGCTCCAAGTGTCTTAAGTTTGAGAACGGATTAAGATCAGATATCAAGAGAGCCTGTAGATACCAAGAGATACGGAGTTTCCCTGCATTGGTAAATAAATGTAGAATATTTGAAGAAGATGACAAGGCCCACTCGGACCAGAACAACAGAACCAACCAGTATCTGAGGCCTCAACAGTCACACTTCAAGAGGCCAGGTAATATGGGGAGAACAGGACCCTTTACTAAATACCAGGATCGCAGTGGCCAAGGGGGACAGATGAGTGGACGACCAAGACATGGCAGATGCTTTAAATACGACGGCGACCACTTTGCTAAGGATTGCAATGGTGCAAATGTTAAATGTTATCACTGCGGGGAGAAGGGGCACGTTCGCCCTGACTGCCCCCAACTCCGCCAAGCGAACACAAGTGTACGTCAAGGAGGATTCCAAGAGAGAGACCGAGTGAATGATAACCAACGACCTGGTGGCAGGGGCAATGGAGCCAGAGGAAACGTGATGCGTTCCCCAAACAACCGAGAGAGGAATACCGACCAACCAGCAGCAGGAAGGATCTACACCATCAACGCAGAGGATGTTGCACCAGCAAACGACCTAGTACAATGTAAGTGCTCACTCGGTATGAATACGCTTACTGTTGTTTTCGATTCGGGAGCCACCCATTCTTTTATAGCTGATGGGTGTGTAAAACGTTTGAAGTTACCGACTGTGTCTATGAATCGGACTTTGGAAGTGGCCAGCCCGACTGGCACTAATGTGTTAACATCGTCAATGTGCAAGGATGTAATGTTTGTATTGTATGATCGGAGTTTCACCTTCGATCTGGTTTGCATGCCTCTAAGGGGTCTTGACATCGTGCTCGGAATAGATTGGCTTTCAGCCAATAAAGTGTTAGTAGATTGCAGAAACCGAAGGATAATCTTTCCGAGACAGCACAATGAGGACGACACGGCACCAGGTATAACCCAACTGCTTATGATGCTTTGTCTAACCGAGGGTGAGAGTAAAATCCGAGTGAACAAAATTCTGATTGTCTGTGAATTCCGAGAAGTGTTCCCTGAAGACGTACCGAGTGTCCCTCCCAATAGAGAAGTCGAATTCTCTATAGACTTGATCCCTGGAGCCGAGCCAGTCTCCAGTGCACCCTATAGAATGTCCTCAACTGAATTAGCCGAGTTGAAGAAGCAAGTGGATGAGTTACTCAGAAAATAGTTCATTAGACCGAGTGTATCACCATGGGGCGCACCTGTACTGCTTGTTAAGAAGAAGGACGGCAGCATGAGACTTTGCATAGATTACCGACAGCTTAACAAACTCACAATTAAGAATCGATACCCATTGCCCAAAATTGATGATTTAATTGACCAACTGCGTGGAGCCTCAGTCTTCTCGAAAATCGACCTACGATCGGGATATCACCAAATCCGAGTGAAGGACTCGGACATTCCTAAAACTGCCTTTAGGACTCGGTATGGCCACTACGAGTATGTGGTGATGCCGTTCGGCGTAACAAACGCCCCTGCTGTCTTCATGAATTACATGAACAGCATATTCCACTCCTATTTAGACCAGTTCGTAGTTGTTTTCATCGATGACATCTTAGTCTATTCTAAGACTTCCGAGGAGCATGAAGGACATCTCCGAGCGGTACTTCAAGTGTTGAAGGAGAAACAGTTGTTTGCGAAGCTTTCAAAGTGCGAATTCTAGATGGATGAGATTCACTTCCTCGAACATATGATTTCCGAGCGAGGTGTCTCGGTGGACCCTTCGAAGGTAACAGCTGTAATGGCATGGGAGAAGCCCAGGTCGGTCTCAAAGATAAGGAGTTTTATGGGCTTGGCAGGTTATTATAGAAGGTTCATCGAAGGTTTTTCTAAACTGGCGTTACCACTAACTAAATTGACTCGGAAAAACATTCCCTTCGTGTGGAGTCCCGAGTGCGAGAGCAGCTTCCGAGAGCTAAAGAACAAGTTGACGACTGCTCCAGTGCTGGCATTACCCGATTTACAAGAGAGTTTCGTGGTTTACTATGACGCGTCAGGACTCGGATTAGGATGTGTACTCATGCAGAGAGACCGAGTGATAGCATATGCCTCTCGGCAACTGAGACCTCACGAACAACATTACCCGACCCATGACTTGGAGCTGGCAGCAGTGGTTTTCGCATTGAAAATTTGGAGGCATTACTTGTACGGGTCCAGATTCGAAGTATACAGTGATCACAAAAGCCTCAAATACCTATTCGACCAAAAAGAGCTGAACATGAGGTAGAGAAGATGGATAGAGTTTTTAAAAGATTACGATTTTGAGCTAAAATACCATCCGGGTAAGGCAAATGTCGTGGCCGACGCGTTGAGTCGGAAATCCCTCCACATGGCAGCAATAATGGTGAATTCCGAGACCTGAACTTACATGTTGACACCCCCTCCTCTTGGAAAATGACAATCGGTATGCTAAGAATCGCCAATGATTTCTTGAAATCCGTGTACGAACAACAGTAGACTGATTCCTACTTGGCTGAAATGAAGGAGACGCAGGCCAAAGGAAAGGATTTGTCCTTGACCGAAGGATCAGACGGGATTTTCCGAGTGAAAAACAGAATATACATACCGAGTGGAGGAGAGTTAAGGAGAATGGTGCTTGATGAAGCCCACAAAAGCCCACTCAGTATTCACCCGGGTACTACGAAGATGTACCATGACCTGAAGAAACAGTTCTGGTGGCCCGGACTAAAGAAGGATGTAGCAGAATACGTGGCTCGGTGTATTACTTGTCAAAAATCAAAAGTGGAACACCAGAAACCGTACGATGCAATGCAGCCCCTGGAGATTCCCATGTGGAAATGGGACTCAATTGCTATGGATTTTATCATGGATTACCCAAAAACCGAGCGGGCCATGATGCGATTTGGGTCATTGTTGACCGACTGACGAAGAGTGCACACTTCCTACCTGTAAATATGAAGTACCCGTTGCATAAATTGGCTCGGATTTACATTCATGAGATTGTCCGACTGCATGGTATACCCACTTCTATCGTATCAGATAGGGATCCTAGGTTCACGTCCCGGTTTTGGACCAGCATGCACCAGGAATTGGGGACGAAACTTTGGCTAAGTTGTGCCTACCACCCCCAATCGAATGGACAATCTGAGCGGACGATTCAAAGTTTAGAAGACTTATTAAGGGCGTGTGTGTTAGAACACGGTGGGGATTGGGAACAGTACCTTCCCTTGATCGAGTTTACATACAATAACAGCCATCATCACAACATTGGCATGGCACCCTACGAGGCACTATATGGACGAAGATGTCGAACCCCACTCTGCTGGTCAGAAATAGGTGAGAGTCTGCTATTGGGACCAGACATTGTAAGGCAGACATCAAAGCAGATCCGAGTGATAAGGAATAGGATGAAGGCGTCTCAGGATCGACAAAAGAGCTACCATGACAAACGCACCAAACCATTGGAGTTTTCAGTCGGAGACAGAGTGTTTTTGAAGACTTCTCCGAGTAAAGGAGTCGGACGAGCTTTAAAAAGTGGAAAGTTAAGCCCTCGATACATTGGACCTTATGAGGTGTTAGAACGAGTCGGCACCGTGGCATACCGAATAGCATTACCGACCCACTTGTCCTGATTGCACAACATATTTCATGTGTCTCAATTAAGGAAGTATCTACATGATCCTAGCCACGCAATGCCTGATGATGAAGTGGAAATCAAGGAAGACCTGACCACTACGACTATACCGATCAGAATCGTGGGCCGATCGGTAAAGAAGTTGAGGAGCAAGAACGTACAACTAGTCGAAGTAGAGTGGCAGCAAGGCAAGACTCCCTCTTGTACCTGGGAGCGCGAACACACCATGAGACAGCAATACCCCGAGTTGTTTGCTCAGGTGAGTACCGACTGAATTTCGCACAAGTTACCAACTGAATTTCGAGGACGAAATTCTTTTCGAGTGGGGAAGAACTGTAACATCCCAGTTTTGAAGCTAAATGCCGAATGAAAAATAAACCATCAAGACTCGATTTCAAATAGAAAACAACCGTTAATTGTATATAACTATCAAGTGGATTTAAGCCATTAAAATGATTAAAATGATTTGAGGAATTTAGTAGCCCAACTACCCTGAAAATCAGAAAACAATAAACTAATTAAAATATAAAGGATGGTGATGGCCAGGTGATGGGGCGGAGTGCGCGTGGCTACTGGGCTCACGCTCTCCCACCCCACTCTTCTCTTCCTCGTGCGAATATATATATAAACGTAAGCCTATGGTCACAAACACTCATTGTTCCTTCAGATTCTTTTTCCTCTATCCCTTCATTCTCTCTTTTTCCCTCTTCGTCTCCATCTTCTTTTCTCCCTGTCTTGCTCTTCGCTCCTGGAGATCATGACGATAGTACTGGAGGAAGGACCACGCTCCATCCCAGAACCAAGCACAGGATACGACGAAGCCAAGGGAGACTGAACGAACCAGGAGAAGGGCATCAGACCCAACGACGAGAGCAGAAAAGTTTCTTAAGGTTCTTCTGTAGGTAGGGGGCGCTTGCATGTCGAATGCATGGTCCACGAACGGTACCGGAGGAATGTACTGCATGAGTCTGTGTGCATGTGTGTATGACGACTAGATCTTATGCATGATTCTGGATTCTGTGTGTGTTTTACAGTGGGTATGCAGTGATCGCATGTAATCTAGATGGTGGTGACATAGTCTGTTAGTAATTGATAATGATGAATGAAATGCATGGTTCTATCCCTCTTATCTCTGTGAGACTATGAGTGTGTGCTTGTTAGTTGAACTGCCCGATGATATTATTTTGATTGCCGATTGTTGTATGCATTGGTATGACTGATAAAACAAATATAAAGGCTGTGTTGAATCTGTTCTTACTTAATGGCTACGAGGGAGGTATCGGTGGTGCAATGATACGTACTGGTAAATGCATTAGCTGCATGTGCAAGAGTGGGGTGACCCATGGAGGGTCATGAACCCCGAGGGAATGACTTCCAGCTACAGACCTTGGCTAGATCCTGATAGTGCTCGTGGTAGCCGTAGGAGCTAGAGAAGAGTCTCGAGACGCCCATGGGAGGCCGGTACCACCTGGTAAGAGCTGAAGGACGAGGGGCCAGACGAAGGGAAACCGTAACTGAAAGTCATTATCCGAGTCGGATCCGCAGGCATGCATATAGATATGAGGCTGATTGTGGTAGTGCACATAGCATGTGTGGGGTGTGTGTATGATTTCCGAGTGCATGGATGCATGTGTGTGTGTGTGGAGATGAACTATATGTAGCATGTATGTTATAGACGTTATCTTACATTGCATGAACTTAGTTAACCTGAGAAAGATTGAATGAAAGTAGGTGCGTGTACTGACGCTGATACCGAGTCTTTGATTATCATTTTACATGTAAAAGCTCACCCCTGCAGTGGCTATATTTTCAGTGAATATCTCTCGGAATGAAGAATGAAGGAAGAGCCGAGTGTAGAGCAGAGCAGTCGAGTACCATGGAATATGTGTGTATATGTATATACTGTGTATAAGGTCTCGTTAAGCCTTGGCCGGCTCGTGTTTTGATCTTAGTCCTTACTTCTGAAACTTGAACACCTTCGGGTAGAAGGAACATGTTGCGTTTGTAATTATTCAGATGTTTCCTAAACATATGTATATATATATTGCGTGTTATATTGTGCTGTAGAAGATGTCCGAATGATAAACATGGACGCATAAGTATACCTTCCGAGCGTAGGAGGCCAGTATGGCTAAGGGTAGAAGTGGAGCTAAGTTGAGGTTTGGAAGGATGAAATAAAGAGTCTAAATATGCGTCGAGTGAGGAATAAGCAAAAACCTGAGCGAATCCCTTCTGAGGAAGGAGTTAAGGCAGTGAGTCAGAATGAAATGGATTCCGAGTACTAGATAATTATAACCTGAGTGAATAAGGATCTGTAACAAGAAAGGTGAATTGGATAAGTCTGAATGGGACTTCTCTACCTAATTCCCGAGTGAATGAGTGAAGGATGACTCTGGGTCCGAGCGTCTATTTAGCCGAGTGAGACTCCTCGCTCCAGCGAGCAATGTACTCGCTCCAGCGAGTGCGGGTTTGGGAAGGCTTGTGTTGGCCTCGCTTAGGCGGAGTCATACCTCGCCCGAGCGACTAGGACGGCTCGCCCAAGCGTGTGGAACCGCGCTGAAGCGAGTAGGTGTCAGTGTGTAACTCCACCCAAATACCTTCCTCTTCCGTTGTTGCATTAACGTGTCTCACTCGACGGTGTTGACCCCTGCTTGAACGGATGGGCGTCGTGGTGGAGTCCGCCCAGGCGTTGTCATGCTTCGCTGAATTGGACGGAGTGGGTTTAGGTCCCATTCCTTCCACAGGTTACCACGCATGGGAGTCTTTCTTCTCTTTCCCTTGCCTAATTCCTTATACTGATTGACTAGCGTTTGCTTGTGGAAAAGTTCTCCCTGCTGATCCTCTTGAGAAAATGAGTGGGGGCTGGTGTTGGGTTTCATTTGTGAACCCCCTCCATCCGCTGTTGCATTGCCATACCCCGCCTAGGCGGTACCGGACCTCGCCTGAGCGAGACAACGATGTCATCAAATCCGCCCAGGAGCTGGTGTGTCACACTGAACCGAATGGATCGGTTTCAGTCCTAATTCCTCTGCTGCTTGCCATCTGCGTGTGAATGCTCTTCTATTTCTCTTGTCTTTTTCTTCCTTCTATGCCAAGTGACCCGTGGCTGCTTTTGTGAAAAATTTCCTCATTGTTTTGGAATTATTATTTGTTAAAAATTAGGGTGTTACAAGCTGCATGTGGTTGACCCTTGTGGGGGGTGGCTCTTGAGGAGTAGGTGCCCCGGTGGTCCTATGGATTATAGCTGCCATGTTATGAATCATGGTTGGCCCACAACACCTTATATTGTTGATTATGTTGTTTACCGCGGTCATGGTGAAAATGGCCAGGTGTTGCATTATGGGCGATGCGGTTTGGTACCAGTAAAAATTGGTGATTATGTATGCATTATGATATATGTGTACACATTATACTACTGCAGTAGGGGCATGGTATGTGATCATGCTTGACCCATAATTGGTGTTTATTCCCACAGTCGGACCTGCATTTGTTGTCTATTCCCTCGTGCATATACATTAGCCATAAGAGCATTCACATATAGCATGGAGATATGCCAGATGATGATGATGGTTGATGATGATTGAGATTATGGTATGGAGTTGATGAGATGGGTAATTGAGTACCTAAAAGACTATATAAAATTAATAAATGATATGAATACAACAAAACGATGGCCCAATATAATATAAGGCATAAATATTTATGATTGATGATAATGATGTTAGTCCATGGTGGCTTTGAGAAAAGACCTGAATGGTCAATGCTAATGATGTTGCCCCATTATGGCATTGGAATATATGTGTATATGCTTGCTTTGCTATGACTTGATTAAAGAATATTAAATATGTATATGTTGTTAAAGTAATAATTTATGATGATCATTGATGTTTTTAGCAAAGCATACATGATGTTGATATGCATATGCACATAATTTCAATTGTATTCATATCGTCATTTGAAATGTATAACTCACTCTTCCATATGGTCTACTTTTTAGTATTGATGTAGGAATATCATGGGACGAGGATGTTTATAAAGTAAAGTTTTTGGGAAGGTAAATAGTGGTAACGGAATGCCTTGGCCGGTAGCGTTTGTAATTTAATGAATCGTGTATAAAATAGATATTATGATGTTGTTAATTATTGATGTTGATGGATGAACTGTGAATATGTATAAATATGGATGATGTATTAATATTGGGGGTATCCGAATTCGTATGAATATAAAAATATTGATTATGTAATCATTTTAGGAATGCATAGGTGCTGATGACATATGTCTTTGAGGTTGAAATGATGCGATGAATTATGGAATATGAATATTGGAGATGTATGATGTATGGCCATATAGATATGTATATGTATATATATATCTTAGGCTTTGTATGCTTGCATGCTTTGTCGAGCCTTTTCTCATATCTTTACGTATGGGACTAGGCGAGTGCCTGGTATACACATTCTTCTTCTGCTGTAAACTTTGTTGGTATACCGTTATGGCAAAACTATTTAACGATCCAGTTATAGATTATCAAATCTCACCCATTGGTTTTCTGTGGTTCGAGTCTTGATGTAGTCGTAGTGGTGTTTTGAAATTATTCCGAACGCAAAAAATTTACTCGTATTTTTATTATTTAAATATCTTGATTACATCAGGGCTCGAGTAAGGAAAATTAGGGTGTTACACAGTGGGGGGGCGGCTCTGTGCATGAGCATTCTTGTTGTTCTCCTGTGACTCGGTGTTAAGTCACGAAGCTGCCCATGCTAAGCTACGGGGAGCTGCATGTGGTTGACCCTTGTGGGGGGTGGCTCTTGAGGAGCAGGTGTCCCCGGTGGTCCTTTGGATCATAGTTGCCATGGTATAATTCATGGTTGGCCCGCAACACATTTAAGTTGTTTAATTTGTTTGGTACCGGTAAAATTGGTGATTATGCATGCATGATGTGATATGTGTACACTTTATACTACTGCAGTAGGGGCATAGTAGCACACCTATGCTTGACCCACATTTGGTGTTTATTCCCATAGTCAAATCCGTATTTGTTGATTATTCCATTGTGCATATGCATTAGCCTAAGAGCATTTGCATATAGCATGGAGATATGCCAAAAGGTGATGATGATTGATGATGATTGAGGTTGAGATATGATGATGATGAGATGGGTAAATGAATTACCTAAAAGACAACATGTAAAATATAAATACAACAAAATAACATTGAATAAGACGATGTGGTACATGATGGCCTAATGTAAGGAAAGGCTTGTTTGTCTATGGTTGATGACAATGATGTTGGCCCATTATGGCATTGAGAAATGATGTGTATATGTGTTGCTTTGCTATGAGCTGATTGATAAATATGGTTTATGTATATTGTTGGGATAAATGAATTATGATGATTATTGATGATGTTTGCAAAGCATACATGATGTTGATATGCATATGCACATAATCTCAATTGTATTCATATTTATCATTTGAAATGTATAACTCACTCTCCCATGTTGTCCATTTTTAGCATTGATGCAGGAATATAATGGGATGAGGATATTTTTAAAGTAAAGCTTTTGTGAAGGTAAAATAGCGGTAATGGAATGCCTTGGCCTGCAGCAATTGTAATTTATTGTACTATGAATAAATGTACATGATAGTGTTGATAAATATTGATATTGATGGATGGGATGTAAATAACAATATGAGTGGATGATGTATTGATATTTTGGGTATTTGAATTCATACCCATTTAATGATTAAAATGATGTTGATTATGTAATCCATTTTGGGAATGTATAAGTGTTGATGATACATGACTTTAAGGTTGAATAGAATGTGGTCAATTGTGGAATATGGACATTGGAGATGTACGTTGCATAACCATATAAATGCATATGTATATATATTTAAGACAATGCATGTTTATGATTTATGTGAAAGATTAGTGGTAGCCTATTAGGCTTGTGTTGTATGCTTGCATGCTTTACCGAGCCTTTTCTCATATCTTCATATATGGGACTAGGCGTGTGCCCTATATACATATTCTTGTTTCGTTGTAAACTCTGTTATCTTTGTATATAATTATGGGTGATTTATTTTATGATCCAGTTATAAATTATCAAATCTAACTCTTCGGTCTTCTGTGGTGCGAGTCTTTATGTTATCATTAAGGTGTTTTGAAATTATTTTAAACGTGAAAAATTTACTCATATTTTTATTATTTAATTATCTTGATTACATCGGGATTTGGGTCTGGAAAACCGCAGTGTGACACATGGTGTAACTAAGTGACACATATTGAGAAATAATAACCTAATCCCTAAAGGAATTCTCTAAGGTTTTGTACCTACTACTCTTTGTGTGAACATTGTGGCGCCCACCATGGAGTCCGGTAAAATGAATCCTACGCCACCCTTTTTCAAACCCTAATCCTAATTCTGATCATGGTTAACATTCAGAACACCACATCTCACTAACATGGTGGAAACCTTACAGAAGACAGTCGTCAACCTACAACAGGAGAACACAGAACTCAAGACAAAAGAGAGGCGAGCGTGAGGCCTCCAACCACAATGCTGGATGATTTACCCGTCAGAGGGCCACTGGCCAAACCTCATACAAGACGAAGACAGCCAAATACGAACCTGAGCTACCTTTCGTTGTACATCCCTGGACCGATCCGATTATGGAGGCTCCCACTCTCTTCAATTACAAACCCCCGTCAATAGAGAACTACGACGGTAGAGGTGACCCAGAAGACCACCTTACCATATACACCAATACTATGCTAGTGACAGGGGCATCTGATTCCGTTTTTGTCAGACTTTCCCCACCACGTTGACCAAGTTAGCGCTCTGTTGGTTCACTCACCTCCATCCGAAGAGCGTTGCCAGTTTTTCCAACCTAAGTAAGAAATTCCTCAGTTAGTTTTCCACCAGCAGGGCTGTACAGTAAATGTCGCACAGCCTAGTGAATCTGCACCACCTTCCAGGAGAAACTCTAAAATAATACATGGCCTGTTTCTTTGAGTAAGCCATCCAAATCCGAGACCTCAGCCCGGAGGTAGCACTGCATGCCATACAAACTTGCTTGCGCTCAGGGAAATTTACCGACTTCTTAACCAATAAACCACCACTAGACATAGATGACTTCCAAGCGAGAGCGTCCCGGTACATTACTGTTGATGAGCGCAAAGCCGATCATACCAACCTCACCGAGCGAGTCAATCGCCGCCCCGAGCTAAAAAGGAGAAGCCCTAGGGGAAATTGAGACAGACATGCTAATGCCTACACCGCTCCCATTTACACAAGCTTTACACCATTAAAGGACCACCGCGATCGGATTCTACATGAAGTCTACAACACGAGACTCATCATACTCCCGCCCCCAGGGGAGGGTACCAAGGGGTCAGACACGTTTAAGTTCTGTGAATTGCACAGGGCCTACGACCATGGAACTGAACACTATCGATCTCTCTGTAATCAGATAGAACACCTAATTCGATAGGGACACCTGGCAAGGTTTGTCGCCTGGAAAGATGAAACACCCAGAGAAGGATTTCAAAAGAGAGAAAAGGAGCATCCTGATCAAGTGGAGCTTTAGACTCAGAATCGATCATGAGCCCCCTGCTCTTGATCCCTGAGATCTGCAGGATATAGAGGAGACACACAACGAGTCATACATACCATCTCAGGGGGCTTCCCAGGTGCCCCCGCACGCCGGTCACATCTAGCAGGACAAGTGAATTTATTGCAGGAAGACTCAGACTTGGTAATCATCACATTCGACAGGTCAAACTTCCCCAAGGGCGGACCAAATCGAGATGAACCGATGGTAGTCACTATGGGGGTCGAAGATTTTATGGTAGAATAAGTGCTCATAGACCAAGGGAGTTCAGCATACATCCTGCATTGGAAAGTGTACCAAACAATGGGTCTTCCCACCCGCCGATTGAAAAGGTACGATGGAGCTTTGCATAGCTTTTCTGGTGATTTTGTGCAGGTCCTAGGATGCATCGATTTGAGGACCACCTTTGGAGTCAGAAAAAACAGCCGCGTAATTCTAGTCAGGTTCCTAGTGGTGGACTTCCCCAGCTCCTACAATGCACTATTGGGACGAGCTTCGCTCAATGCCTTAAGTGTCGTTGTCTCCACCATACACCTAACCATGAAGTTTTCGCTCGGAGATGGCAAAGTAGGAGTTGTCAGGGCAGACCCGGAAGTGGCCCAGGCGTGTTACTATAAAAGCCTCCACCTAAATCGACGTTTATTATTGAGGAAGACATGGAGACAAGTTTCGACCCTCGGGACGATAGAAAATACAAGACCTCAACTAGTAGAATCATTCAAGCTCATTCAAGTCGGGTCATCCCTCAGGAAATTCACATAGATCAGTGCTATTCTCGACCTAGGCCTAGAGAAGCCCTGGTCAGCCTGTTGAGAGCAAACACAGACTATTCGCTTGGAGCCCCATTCACAAGCCTAACATTGACCCCGCTGTAATTTGTCACTCCCTCAATGTCGAGCCAAACGCCAAACCTGTGTCCCAAAGGCACCGAAAGATGGGCCTTAACTGAAAGCACACAGTCAAAGACTAGACAGACAAGGTAGTGTCTGCCAAATTTATTAGAGAGGTTAAATACCCAACCTAGATGTCGAACGTGGTTTTGGTCAAAAAAATGAGCAAAAAATGGCGGATGTACGTGGATTTCACCGATCTAAATATAGGTATGTCCCAAAGATCCCTATCCTTTACCTAGCATTGACCATTTGGTACCGAGTGATGCTTTTCGGCCTAAAAAATACAGGGGCCACTTACCAGAGGCTAGTGGACAAAATCTTCACCAAGCAGATAGGACGAAACATGGGATATGGTGGTAAAACTAAGTAGACAAACTTAGACGTACAAGACCTGGAGGAAACATTCACAGAGCTGTGCAAACCCAACATGCGATTGAATCCCGAGAAATGCTCTTTCGGGGTCCAAGGAGGAAAATTTCTATGGTACATGCTTACCTACAGAGGTATTGAAGCCATCCCGGATTAGTACCGGGCCATACTAGAGATGCGGAATCCTCAGAGTATTAAATAAGTATAGCGCCTCACCAGACAAATCGCAACCCTTCCCCAATTTCTCTCAAAATTTGCTGAGAAGTCAATGTCGTTCTACAAAGTGCTGAAGAAGGTAGACTTATTTGAGTGGACTTCCGAGTATGAAGAGGCATTCCAAGACTTAAAAGCCTTCCTCGCATCCCCACCAATCCTAACACAGCCAGAAGCGAGGTCAGAATTAATTCTCTACCTCTCTATAAGAGCCAAGGCGGTAAGCTCAGTTCTAGTCCAAGAAGATGGCCCAATCCAGAGGTTAGTTTACTTCACCAACAAAATGCTGTAAGAAGCTGAAGCCCGATACCAGAGGGTCAAAAAGTTTCCATACAGTATTGTCATAGCCGTAAGACGATTCCGCCTTTACTTCCATAGCCACCACGTGGAAGTAAGAACCGACCAACCGCTCGAGAAAATTCTCCAGAAGCCAGAACTTGTAGAGAGGATGGTGGCCTGGGCCGTAGAATTATCTGAGTATAACATTCGGTGTGAATCACAAGGACCCATTAAAGCCCAAGTATTGGCGGACTTTATAGTAGAACTAGGAGAAGACAAAGATAACTATGATGCAGAGCACGGACTATAGACGCTTTGGGTATATGAATCCTCCAACACGAAAGGCAGTGGAGTGGGTATTGTGCTAGAATATCCAATTGGCTTAGTAGTCAAAGAATCACTGAGGTTCCAATTTAAAGCTAGAAATAATCAGGCGGAATATGAAGCTCTCATCGTTGTGTTGTGAACAGCCATCAAGTTAGGCGCTCGGTGCATCTAAGCAAAGACCGATTCCCAGCTGGTGGCCCAACAGATTGAAGGGTCATACCAAGCTAAAGACCCGACCTTGGCAAAATACCTGACCCGGGTAAACGAGATAGTAAGGAACTTAAAGCACTTCCAAATTGTCCATGTCCCGTGATTAATGAATGAACGTGCAGACATACTCTTCAAGCTTGCCAACACGGTAAAGGCAGATAATCTTAAGACGATCGTTCAGGTCATCCTAGAAGAGCCCACGATCTAGGAAGCCCAGCATGTTCGACAGGTAAGTGAAACTTCAATTGTAAATACATGGATTACCCTCATTGTTGATTTTCTCAAACAGGGAATTCTCCTAGAAGATCGCCAGCAAGCCAAAAAGTTACAAGTTTAAGCAACCAATTACACCTTGCTAGATGGACAGCTCTACAAGAGGGGTTTTACTGTGCATCTTCTAAAGTGCCTAAAAGACGAAAAAGCCAACTATGTCATACGGGAATTGCACTCGGGAATCTATGGCCTTCACAGACAAGTCTGTCCCTTAGCCTCCCGGATCCTTCGAGCAAGGTACTTTTCGCCCACTCTACGTGCTGACTGTTCTGAGTTCGTCAAAAAGTGTGACTCGTGTCAACGTAATGCCAATTGGATCCACAGCCACCCCGAACCATTACACGGAGTTTTGTCCCCCTGGCCCTTCAACACCTGGGGAATGGACATCCTGGGTCCTTTTCCCCTAGGGAAAGGACAGCTCAAATTCCTCCCAGTAGCAATAGACTTCTTTACTAAATGGATTGAAGCTAAAGCTCTCGTAACCATCACTGCGGCCAAAGTACAAACTTTTACCTAGAAGCACATTATCTACCAACACAGACTTCCCATCACATCATCTCAGACAATGGAAGGCAATTTGCAGACAAAGGCTTCATACAATTCTATGAGAACCTAGGCATAAAACAAAAGTTCTCTTTCATAGAACACCCACAGACTAACAGCCAAGCTGAGGCAACAAATAAAATCATCCTCTAAGAACTCAAGAGACGACTCAGACAAGCTAAAAGCAGATGGGAAGAACAATTGCATGGGGATTTATGGGCCTATCACACTACCCCATACTCATCGACTCACAAGATACCATTCCGACTTACATATGGGGCCGATGCCATAATACCTGTTGAACTAGGAGAACCCACCCTCCAACGCCTGGCTTACGATGAAGACTCAAACGACGAAGGGAGATGAGAATCCTTAGACCTTAGTCTGGATGAACGAGATATGGCATATGTAAAGATACAGGCGGCCAAGCAAAAGTCTGCCAAACGATGAAACTCTTTTCTTCGACCACGACCCTTTCGGAAATGCGATCTTGTTTAATGAACAATGGACAACAACAGAAGACCACGTGAAGAAGGTAAACTTGCTCCCTCTTGGAAAGGCCCATACCGAGTCAAGGAAGGGCTAAGGAATGGTGGACACCGCCTAGAAGAACTATCAGGAAAGGAGCTACCCAAAATATGGAATGCGATTCATTTGAAGTTTTATTTCAGCTAATCATTGTACATCAGGGCACTCTATTTCCTGCCTGAGAGGTTTTTTCCTACTAGGCTTTTCTCTCGGGAGGTTTTAATGAGGCCCTTATTTCTCTCAATAAAGTCTTGTCTACATTATTCAGTCAAGAAATAGAGCATATCTAAAGGTCCGAGCACAGAATTGATCCCTCGACAAAAACAACATGAAACATGAAAATCGTTCAAGTATGAAAATCTAAACGCGGAATTGATCCCTCGGCAAAAATAACATGAAACTTAAAAATTGTTCAAGTACGAAAGTCCGAGCATGGGATCGATCCCTCGGCAAAAACAACATGACACTTGAAAATCGTCCAAGTATGAAAATCCAAGCACAGAATCGATCCCTTAGCAAAATGACATAAAATTTGAAAATCGTTCAAGTATGAAAGTCCAAGCATAGAATTGATTCCTCAGCAAAAACAACATGAAACTTGAAACTCGTTCAAGTAAGAAAATTCAAGCGTGGAATCGATCCCTTGGTAAAAATGACATAAAACTTGAAAATCGTTCAAGTACGAAAGTCCAAGCGCGGAATCGATCCCTCGGCAAAAAACACGATATCAAACTTGAAAATCATTCAAGTATGAAAATCTGAGCGTAGAATCGATCCCTCGGTGAAAACATTATGAAACTTGAAAACCGTTCAAGTACGAAAGTCCGAGTGCAGAATCGATCCCTCGGTAAATACAATACGAAAATCAAAACCTGTCTTAGCTCAATGATACAGACAATGTTATGAATAGACAAAGCAAATAAAGTAAACTGTGCCACAAGTAAGTTCGAAAACTCTAATTTCCATTCATAAACTAAATGTACTACAAAAAAAGCAAAGTAAAAAGGGCCAACAAGGGAAAAGTTCAAGCATCAGTAACAAAGGAATCAACAATCAAGGCATCAACAGAGGGAGTATCAACAACCAGGGCATCAATAGAGGGAGTATCAATAACTAGGGCATCGACAGCGAGAGTGTCAACAATTGGAGTATCGCCCTGAGGAACCCCAGGACTCGCAGGAGCCTCCGACCCAACCCCAACAGCAACACTCGCAACTACCTCCTCTTCCTCTTCGGAGTCAGAGAGGTCCATAATCTTGCCATCCACAACAATGCAAAATGAATGAACGCCCTCCAGATTAAGCTCCAGGGAAGGGTTCAGCACTTGTATCTACTATTGACAAAGATCAAACGCGGCCATATACTTCTCTAACAGCTCTTCCCCATGAAACGCATGTAAGCCTCCCCTTCGTCCCTTTGTTTCTCCAGCGCCGATTCTGCCCCTTCAACTTCTCCTCAACCTCTCTTTTGGCCGTACATACCAAGCCATAAGCCTCTTCAGCAGAAAACAGTCACCTCCCAAGATTGGCATACTGCTCTGCGGTGGTACTTAGCTTTGTCTCGGCAAGTTCTTGATTCTTACGAGCCTCCACCAGCTCAGCCTTGGCATGTTTCAACTCGTCGGCAATTCCCCCGACTTCTTTCAAGCATTCCCAAGCTGCAAAGTAGTGAAATCATGAGACTGCTGCAGCTAGTCTTTCTCATATTGAAGGGTGGCCTTCTCTTCCCTCAGAATGGCTAATTCTTTCTCCTACTCGGAGAACCTCTTCTCTAAGAACTGAGTCATCGAGGTAGCTCAGAGGTTGACAATCTCAATTGCTCGACACATAGACGTCGTATTCGAACCTTCAAACTTCCTCTCATCCTCCTTAAAAACCACCATTTGGTCCATGAGGCACGAAATGGGGAAACAGACGTCCCACAATGAATGATCAGGGTTATGGGTGCTGCACAGTGACCCATTGGCAAAACTCGCTCACCGTCTACCCTCGATATCTATCTCACTGGGAAGAGCCACAACAATCTTCTCAGCAGACACTTCACCTTTAGAACTAACCCCCGCTGACTTCCAGCTTACCCGACTGCGAAGCTTGGGAAACTCCATCTCTTTCTCTAGACTGTCAGATATCACAATTCAAAAGACTCCATCCCCATCTTGATCATCATTACGCTGTGGAGAGTCGGGATGACCTGCTCTGGGTGTTTCTGACCTTGCCTCGCCCCCTGAACGAACTCCTCAGAATGTTGCCTCTTGGAAGATCGCCCTGCCTCTTTCTCTAGCTGTGAGGTAGTGGGAACCATGGAGATAGGGATAACTGTAGTAATAACCCTGGGGGAGCTAACAGGTGCCACATGGGAATGGTCGAACTCTCTCCCTTCTGGGTTACCCTTTCCTTCTTGCTGCTCGGGAATCCTTCCTGGGGTATCGTTTCTTTAAATCTTTCAAAGATAATTTTTCAGGGGCCATATCAGCTGCATAAGCATACACACTCAGTTAGAAAATACAAGCCAAAAAATTAACAAACATGCACACCAAACAACAAAAACTACTCTCACCTATCCAAGCGTCAAGAGAACTCAGGTGAGGGGATAGGGCAATCAATGCATGAGAGCTAAAAAAGACCCCCAAATCATCAGACAAAAACTTAGCATCTGTTCTCTTGGATAGAGACAAATCATCCAAGGACATTCGGACTTGGACTGGGGTATGAGTCCGGTAAAGCGAAAAGTGAGGTTGAGCATCGGGGTAATCCAAAAACTCCTCCCCATATGGATCCAACCCAACTCGGATCTTGAAGAATCACATCTTGAAGTTCTTATAGGATTGATTAAAGGCTCTCATCAAGTTATGATGAGCGACACCATTAAGGGAAACCCACCACATGGGTGCCCCCGCCTTAGGAATTTTGGCATTGAAGAAATAGAAGAACAAGGGCATGGAAGGAGTACGGCCGAAATGCTTGCACTGTACTTCGAACGCCCGTATAAATTCCCAACCATTCAGATATAGCTGAGTCTGGACGATATTCAAGGCACACAAAACCCCGATTTGAAATTCAGAAAAAGGAAAAGGCAAGTGGAGTATGGAAAAAGGGTCTCATACACAAAGGTAAAATCTAACTCACTTGGATCGATGTTCGTGGCAAACCTTATCAGACGTGGAACAACGAACACATTCTATGCTACGAGCAAGGGTGGAATGATTAAAGGTCCCTACTTTCCATAGTTGAGCCACTGACTCCTCGCTCTGGAGAGAAGAAGAGATGAGCAACACCTCGTCTCTCACCCAGTTGTAAGCTCCCTCCATAGGCGTACTCAAAATAATTCCTAGATTAAATAAAGGGGAAGAGGGAAAGAAGAAGGGAGAGGCACTGACCTGATGAAGGAAATGCTAAACGAGAAAAGAAGACAAAAGACGAAACAGACGCAACAGCAGAAACCATAAAGAAGTACGAAGTCACTAAGCAAAAGGGTTGAGGAATGAGGAAAGCCTGAAAAGTTTAAAATGAAGAAAGAAAGTGAATTTATAGAAGGAAAGACACCTTTTTGTCAACCCCCCAAATCCAACGACAAGAATACAAGAAGGTGCGAAAAAGCAACAAACACGATACCTCCAAGAGTCGGTACCTCTGAAGGAAGCCACGTGGCCCTTGATCCAACGGTTAGAGGTATAGGGACCCTAAAATCAACAGATGTGACGCTTTAAGATAGCCCTTGGGTGAAGCGACAAACTCTTAAATGGCCTCGAGATATGGAAATGGCGCAATCATGATAGGCACGTGCTCCCACCCCCTTATGATTAGAAATGACGGTTAACAACCCTTCGCCACATGGAAAAGGAGTAAAAGAGTTACTCTTAGCCCAAAACTCTGATCATACAGAATCTTCACTTGAAAACACCCACTCGAAGTCGGGGCTTTTAGCGCTCGGGCGCAAGTTTCTCTCCACTCGAAACCTATAAGCTCAGAACTCCCGGATAGGAGCGTTCATTCAGAATTAGGATTTCTTTTGCTTGGATGTGTCCTCCCAAATCTAAACTTCCCTACACTCCATCTGTCAGAACAAACGAGTAACTTTTCACTCGGTAGTCAGGGAACTCGTTCAAAGATGAAGATTTTTGACTTACACTTAGCCACTTTACTCGGCCCTACACCTAAGACTCGTGGCTAAAGGGCTCCTGTTCCCCCCATGAGATCAGGGGGTGTTTCCCACTGTCCCCTCAAATCTCTCCACATTGCTAGGAGCTTAATTAGCTTAAGTTAGGGCTTAATGGGCTGAGCCCATTTGGTAACATAGATATAAATGTATTTCCCCTGCGCACGATGTAACTAAGTGACATATATTGAGAAATAATAACGTAATCCCTAGAGGAATTCTCTAGGGTTTTGTGCCTATTACTCTTTGTGTTAACAAACTGCATATCAAGTGTTGGATAAAAAGTGGTCTTATGGCATTACTAACAAAGGAGATTATGTAACATCCCTGTTTTTAGTAGCAGTCTAATTTAGTAAAAATTGAAATTTAGAAGGTCTGTAAGTGGTAATAAGTGAATAAATGCCCTGTAGATGGTCTGTAATATCACAAGAATTTCATTTTTGTGTGTAATTATGGAATTTATGTAGACCATTAAAGAAATTTATCAAATTCCGAGTGAAAAGGGCTCTGTTCTGAGTGACAGAGAGAAATTCTGAGTGAAAGAATGAAATTCCGAGTGAAGGATTAGAGATTCCGAGTGAAGGATGAAATTTCGAGTGTAAAGTTATGTTGACCGAGTAAAACATGACTGAGAGGGATACTACCGAGTGTAATTTTGGCCTCGGAGACATTTGGAGTGAAGCGTGTACAAGAAAACCACTTCTAGGTGAAAATTCCGAGTCAAAACACCCTTGATTCTTTGTTTCTGAGTCAAACCTTGCCAAGTACTTCTATTTCCGAGCAAAACCTCCCTGAAATATGGAATTCCGAGTGGAATATAGAAATGGGAGCCCAATCCGAGTAGAATATATAAGGTTTAGAGCCATTATTGGGTGAGGCTATATTTATAACTCTTTTTCCGAGTGATAAAGACCTTAAAGGATTCTGATTGAAACACATTTTGAGGAAGGATAGTGTATTTGTACCTAAGAGATGAGTATCCGAGTGAAAAATGAGTGGGGAAGAATTTAAATACTTCTGAGTGGTAAAATCCGAGTGAATAAATGCATATCGAGTGGTATTTGATTGAGTGATAACCCGAGTGAAGAAGGTTTATGAATTCCGAGTGAGAAAACCCTTATTTCCGAGTGGATCTTACGTGTGACTTTCCTGAGTAGAAGTATGGAACTGAGTAAACTTCCAAGGGAAGGAAAGTGTATTCTCCGAGTGAGAAATGTAAGTCTATGCCGAGTGATGAATATAAAGTACATTCCCAATTGTGTTGAAGTTAAATACACCGAGTGGTATGGGAAGTAGTATTCCGAGTAAGTGGATGAGTTTTACCGAGTGGAACAGTGTATGTAGAGATTCGGATTTGGAATGAAAATTTCGAGTAGAAGAATGATAGGAAAGAAATGAAAGGGAGTCGGTTTTTGAAGTACATTACCGAGTGAGAAAGGACTAGGCTTGGGATGATTTAACCAAGTAAGAACCATCAGAAATGACTCGGATTTGGGATATAATACCGAGTGAAAGGCCAAGCAAATTAGGAGTCGGTGTGGGGGTTAATTACCAAGTGAGTGATGGGAAAAATGAGTCGGTTTCAAAGGAATTCCGAGCGAGGACTTGAAGACTCGCTCAAGCAAGCCTTGTATTTGTTGACTCGGAAGAAGAATTCACTCGGTATTCAGTGTCAGTTCTGCGTATTGACTTCAATTTTGTCTTTTAATGATTATTTTAATTCAATCATGCGCATTATAGCTAGTGGGCGGCCAGAAATGGGCACTGACTCAGCATATCTCCTTATTTAAATCTCCACTGCCACTCCATTAACACTCCACTAGCAGCCCACTCACAAAAGCTGTTCCCTATTTAGTTTTCCACTTAGCAGCCCACTCCTTATTTAAACCAGCACAAGGACTCTTAGAGAACACACACACGAAACACACCTCCATCATTCTTCTTCCTACAAGTTACTTTCTCTCTCTTTTCTCTTCTGTTTCACTCGGAATTCATGCGGGACAGTGAAAGGGAACCTCTGCTTCTCCTCCAGGAGCTCCATAAAGGTAAGGGGGTATATTCTTGGGTGCTCTGTGGGAAAACCGTGTGAAGGAAAGGGTTAAGGAATCTTATTCCTCACCTTTCCAGGACAGATTCAGGAATTATTGATTTACATGCTTTGATTTATGTATGTTTATATGCATTTTTATTATTATGAACATGTTCAATTGGTTGTATAATTCATGATTCAATGAATACGTTTGATTATTTGTATTGATTCTGATAAATTTTGATGATTGAGTGAATATGTTTGATGCTGAATTATGAAAACATTAAGTATCATGTGTATTTATGTGTATTCCAGTAGAGAATCGTAAACAGGAGATGAAATAAATGATAATAAGCTCGGTTTTGTGTAAATTCAATCGGTTTTGTGTAAATTCAATCGGTTTTATGTAAATTCAATCAGTTTTATACAAATCCAATCAGTTTTACATGATTTCATTCGGTAAACCATTATATATTTCAGACAGAACTCTTTTCAACTAATTTCACTCGGTAAACTCATATTTCACTCAGAACTTATATTGATTTCACTCAGAAAACTCCTTTGAGACTGATGTCACTCAGAATCGTATTTTATTACACTCAGAAATTCATTTTTACTCGGTTTCACCAACATTTTCACTCATGAAACTCTTTCTTACTGATTCCACTCGGAAATTATATTTTAATTCACTCAGAAATTTATTTCAATCAGAATTTAAGTTATTTCATTAAGAAAATACTTCTCAGTTTCTGTTTCACTCGGAAAACATATTAATTTCATTTAGTAAATTCTGCTCAGTTTTATTTCACTCGGATTCATAGTTAATTCATGCGGAAAACTCATTTTCACTCGGAATCAAACCTGTTTCAGTCGGAAAACAGCCTTCCAGTTCATTTTCACTCGGACCCAAACTTGTTTCAGTCGGAAAACAGTTTTCCAGTGTAATTTCACTCGGATTTTTAGCCAGATCGTTTGGAAAACCCTTCTCAGTATAATTCCACTCGGAATCATACTTATTTCACTCGGATTTACCCTTGTTTCACTCGGAAAACTCTGTTTTTAGTGTTTTTCGCTTGGATTTTCATTTAGAAACTATTCTTTAATACTTTTTAAATTATTGGGAAGTTATAATTATTATTATCATTCTTATTCTATTATTATTATGATTCTAATTATTATCAATCTTAATATTGTTATTATTATTATTAGTTTTATTGTTATTAACATTGTTAACGTCTTAATTATGAGTATTTACATAAAGAATATATTATTTTACTCTTTATGGAAAATATAATTTTAACCAAGATATAATTGATATATTTCTAAAATAATAAACGAATATCTTACAATGTTTAAATAATTGATGGAATTCAAAGAACTTGGGAATGATATGATGAGACTGGAAACACATAAGATACCCAAGGAATCAATTGATAAAATAAATGCATTTCGCATCATGAAAATATTTTTGAAGAAGAAAAACCTCTAGAGCATACACTTGGTACAGTGGAGGACACTCACGTTCGATCTCCATGAAGAATCTTGGGAGTACAACTGGAACGGCAACCCAATGGCATCAGAGTCGCGCCTGATAGCCGGGTGAGACGATGCAATTCTAGTGTACTTTGACTAAATGACGGAGTGTAACTATAATCGTAGGGATCCAAGTTCCAAAAATATTTAAATCAATGATAAGAACCAATGAGTTCATTTGTACCATATGGAACTTGGGTGGACCCTGATCGCTCTAGATGATTGGAATGGTGATATTCCAAAGAATGAGAAGAAGATGAAACGATTTATTGGGCCCACATGCATCATGAGACTTAACCATAGATAAATCATAATAAATCCAAACTCATGCATTTCATTACAGCATATTTGATTGTTATATTTATGAATATGTTAATTATATGATTTATGTGATATTATATGTTAACTAGATTATGTCAGCACCGAATTAACCAATCAGGGTCTTGGGTTATACTCACCCTTACTGTTGACAATTTTCAGAGGAATTAGGAAATCAAGAACCTGAGTATGAAGAACAGCAATATGCTAAACCAAATGAGAACGCTCCTTAAATAGAATATAAGTAGCTGAATATTGACGGATGACTGTATAATATTTAAGGGTGCCTGTGTGCCCCATTCTGTTAAGAGTACAATTACTTGCAGTTTGTGAATGACTATGTGATCTATATAATATTGCTTCCACTGATATGCCATTATTTTATTTAAAAAAAAATATTCACTTTTTCTAAAAAAAACTGTTAACACTCTCAGTTAAATAGGATGAACCTACAGAAGGAATCGTCTTATCTAACCGAGGGTGTTACAAAAGGTGGTATGAGAGCATAGTCAATTCATTAAACTTGGGAAGTGGACCATTAGGTTTCCACGTACTCTGATAGAAATATTGAACAGTCTATAACACTCCTAAGACTAAATATCCTATGTGGAATACTCCACATAACCAACATCTTGAATATTTTTGTTGATATTCCATCAATAATTTCCTAATGACTCACCGAAACAATGATCATGACATGGAGGAACTTCTTACTCAAATCGTAGAGATGATAGAACAACAAGAATTACCCCATATCACTATTAGGCAGAGCCAAGGACTAGCTAACTTTCAGCAGAACGATCTTACGTAATTCAAAGAAGGGCTACGACAGGAAATCCGTCAAGTATTATTAGGACTTTAAGAGTTAAAATAAGACCCAGTTAGAATCTGAGTATTGGACCAAGTATCTCCGATTGAGATACCAATTGGTCAGGGCTATTAAGAATACGATTGAGAATCTGAATCTACATTCAGAATAATTTTTGGAGTTAGTATTAAGCTCGAACAGAAATCCTGTTTGTTATAAAACGAGAAACGTTTTAATGATGGATCAAGATATCATTTATTTCCCTATTCTCCCTTCATTTTCATGTACATGCTAGGACTTGGGATAGCTTGGGGCTTAAGGTAAAATTCTCTACTCTTTTGATATTTTTGGCCTTAGGTTTTGATTTCTATATGGCTAGGAAAATACCTTATGAATGGATTTAGAAATAGGAACCATTTTCATGCAAGACCCAAAAGGTGGGATATACTTATGTGTGTTTTAGGATGGATGTGAAGTGGTATACGAAAATTTCAAGATTTGAGATGGAATATGATAGTTGTTAATGGTAATTGTTTGATTTTAGTGGAACCCTAACTCTAGGATTTAAGGAAATGAGTAATAATGTTAGGAAAAATGATTTTAGTGAAAACCCATGATAATGTGTGTATGGGTTTTGTTAATAATAAAGATTGGTGATTATTAGTAATGATCATTGAATTTGATAAAAAACCCTAAGTGTAGTGATTTGAGGATTTTAAACTAAGTTGATGGTTTTAATGGCTTTGAATACTCTAGAATGATTATATATGAGGAAATGAATATCTGAGGCATTAGGTGTTGATTATTGAGGATTGGGAAAGGAGTGTATATAAATAAGTATGTAATTGGAGGAATTAATTTAGACTATTGATGTTATGATGATGTTAAAAAAAAATAGTTGCAAACCATTGATAGTGGATTAAGGAAATAATCGATAGTGGATTAAGATACTTGAGTTAATAAATAGGTATACCATTTTGAAATAGTTGAATTGGGGATGATCTTAGATGAAACCAAGAGGTTTATAATGAGTTTGAATAATTTTAGTGATGGATAAGTGATTCATGCGATGATTTGGGGGTCTTAAGGCTAAGGAATCATAGTATTGTTATTGTTAGGTGTGGTTAGAGCATTAAGATTTAAAGAATCTTGATTTTGGGAAATGAATTCTCGAAGCCTAATACGAGCGTGTAAATTGGATTTAGACAAGTCTAGGACTTGACAACGAGTTATGAGGGAATAATGCCCTATAATGGTATATTGGTAGTAAGTATTTCTCAAAGTTACCCTACCACTAGAATAGGAAGAGCTATAAAGGCCAAGAAGTTAAGTCCCAGATACGTAGGACCTATCAGATTCTGCAAAAGATAGAAACCAATGTGTACCGTATTGCCCTATCAAACCTCCATAATGTCTTTTATGTTTCTCAACTTCGCAAAATATGTACTAGGCCCTGATCATGTTCTGAGTCCTAATCAGTTTGTTCTGGAGGAAAATCTTACCTTTGAAGCATCACTAGTTAAGATTGTTAATTGACGTCTAAAACAGCTAAGAGGCAAGGAAATCTCTTTGATCAAAGTAGTTTGGAGTCAGTTAAATGATAGGGACACTACTTGGGAAATTGAGGAAAGATTAGAGGATTGTACTCTCAATTATTCCAACCATGAATTTCGGGACGAAATTCATGGTTGGGAGAAGAGTGTAACATCCTTGTTTTTAGTAGCAGTCTTATTTAGTAAAAATTGAAATTTAGAAGGTCTGTAAGTGGTAATAAGTGAATAAATGCCCTGTAGATGGTCTGTAATATCACAAGAATTTCATTTTTGTGTGTAATTATGGAATTTATGTAGACCATTAAAGAAATTTATCAAATTCCGAGTGAAAAGGGCTCTGTTCCGAGTGACAGAGAGAAATTCTGAGTGAAAGAATGAAATTCCGAGTGAAGGATTAGAGATTCCGAGTGAAGGATGAAATTCCGAGTGTAAAGTTATGTTGACCGAGTAAAACATGACTGAGAGGGATACTACCGAGTGTAATTTTGGCCTCGGAGACATTTGGAGTGAAGCGTGTACAAGAAAACCACTTCTAGGTGAAAATTCCGAGTCAAAACACCCTTGATTCTTTGTTTCTGAGTCAAACCTTGCCAAGTACTTCCATTTCCGAGCAAAACCTCCCTGAAATATGGAATTCCGAGTGGAATATAGAAATGGGAGCCCAATCCGAGTAGAATATATAAGGTTTAGAGCCATTATTGGGTGAGGCTATGTTTATGACTCTTTTTCCGAGTGATAAAGACCTTAAAGGATTCCGATTGAAACACATTTTGAGGAAGGATAGTGTATTTGTACCTAAGAGATGAGTATCCGAGTGAAAAATGAGTGGGGAAGAATTTAAATACTTCTGAGTGGTAAAATCCGAGTGAATAAATGCATATCGAGTGGTATTTGATTGAGTGATAACCCGAGTGAAGAAGGTTTATGAATTCCGAGTGAGAAAACCCTTATTTCCGAGTGGATCTTACGTGTGACTTTCCTGAGTAGAAGTATGGAACTGAGTAAACTTCCAAGGGAAGGAAAGTGTATTCTCCGAGTGAGAAATGTAAGTCTATGCCGAGTGATGAATGTGAAGTACATTCCCAATTGTGTTGAAGTTAAATACACCGAGTGGTATGGGAAGTAGTATTCCGAGTAAGTGGATGAGTTTTACCGAGTGGAACAGTGTATGTAGAGATTCGGATTTGGAATGAAAATTTCGAGTAGAAGAATGATAGGAAAGAAATGAAAGGGAGTCGGTTTTTGAAGTACATTACCGAGTGAGAAAGGACTAGGCTTGGGATGATTTAACCAAGTAAGAACCATCAGAAATGACTCGGATTTGGGATATAATACCGAGTGAAAGGCCAAGCAAATTAGGAGTCGGTGTGGGGGTGAATTACCAAGTGAGTGATGGGAAAAATGAGTCGGTTTCAAAGGAATTCCGAGCGAGGACTTGAAGACTCGCTCAAGCAAGCCTTGTATTTGTTGACTCGGAAGAAGAATTCACTCGGTATTCAGTGTCAGTTCTGTGTATTGACTTCAATTTTGTCTTTTAATGATTATTTTAATTCAATCATGCGCATTATAGCTAGTGGGCGGCCAGAAATGGGCACTGACTCAGCATATCTCCTTATTTAAATCTCCACTGCCACTCCATTAACACTCCACTAGCAGCCCACTCACAAAAGCTGTTCCCCATTTAGTTTTCCACTTAGCAGCCCACTCCTTATTTAAACCAGTACAAGGACTCTTAGAGAACACACACACGAAACACACCTCCATCATTCTTCTTCCTACAAGTTACTTTCTCTCTCTTTTCTCTTCTGTTTCACTCGGAATTCGTGCGGGACAGTGAAAGGGAACCTCTGCTTCTCCTCCAGGAGCTCCATAAAGGTAAGGGGGTATATTCTTGGGTGCTCTGTGGGAAAACCGTGTGAAGGAAAGGGTTAAGGAATCTTATTCCTCACCTTTCTAGGACAGATTCAGGAATTATTGATTTACATGCTTTGATTTATGTATGTTTATATGCATTTTTATTATTATGAACATGTTCAATTGGTTGTATAATTCATGATTCAATGAATACGTTTGATTATTTGTATTGATTCTGATAAATTTTGATGATTGAGTGAATATGTTTGATGCTGAATTATGAAAACATTAAGTATCATGTGTATTTATGTGTATTCCAGTAGAGAATCGTAAACAGGAGATGAAATAAATGATAATAAGCTCTGTTTTGTGTAAATTCAATCGGTTTTGTGTAAATTCAATCGATTTTATGTAAATTCAATCAGTTTTATACAAATCCAATCAGTTTTACATGATTTCATTCGGTAAACCATTATCTATTTCAGACAGAACTCTTTTCAACTAATTTCACTCGGTAAACTCATATTTCACTCGGAACTTATATTGATTTCACTCAGAAAACTCCTTTGAGACTGATGTCACTCGGAATCGTATTTTATTACACTCAGAAATTCATTTTTACTCGGTTTCACCAACATTTTCACTCATGAAACTCTTTCTTACTGATTCCACTCGGAAATTATATTTTAATTCACTCAGAAATTTATTTCACTCAGAATTTAAGTTATTTCATTAAGAAAATACTTCTCAGTTTTTGTTTCACTCGGAAAACATATTAATTTCATTTAGTAAATTCTGCTCAGTTTTATTTCACTCGGATTCATAGTTAATTCATGCGGAAAACTCATTTTCACTCAGAATCAAACCTGTTTCAGTCGGAAAACAGCCTTCCAGTTCATTTTCACTCGGACCCAAACTTGTTTCAGTCGGAAAACAGTTTTCCAGTGTAATTTCACTCGGATTTTTAGCTAGATCGTTTGGAAAACCCTTCTCAGTATAATTCCACTCGGAATCATACTTATTTCACTCGGATTTACCCTTGTTTCACTCGGAAAACTCTGTTTTTAGTGTTTTTCGCTTGGATTTTCATTTAGAAACTATTCTTTAATACTTTTTAAATTATTGGGAAGTTATAATTATTATTATCATTCTTATTCTATTATTATTATTATTCTAATTATTATCAATCTTAATATTGTTATTATTATTATTAGTTTTATTGTTATTAACATTGTTAACGTCTTAATTATGAGTATTTACATAAAGAATATATTATTTTACTCTTTATGGAAAATATAATTTTAACCAAGATATAATTGATATATTTCTAAAATAATAAACGAATATCTTACAATGTTTAAATAATTGATGGAATTCAAAGAACTTGGGAATGATATGATGAGACTGGAAACACATAAGATACCCAAGGAATCAATTGATAAAATAAATGCATTTCGCATAATGAAAATATTTTTAAAGAAGAAAAACCTCTAGAGCATACACTTGGTACAGTGGAGGACACTCACGTTCGATCTCCATGAAGAATCTTGGGAGTACAACTGGAACGGAACCCAATGGCATCAGAGTCGCGCCTGATAGCCGGGTGAGACGATGCAATTCTAGTGTACTTTGACTAAATAACGGAGTGTAACTATGATCGTAGGGATCCAAGTTCCAAAAATATTTAAATCAATAATAAGAACCAATGAGTTCATTTGTACCATATGGAACTTGGGCGGACCCTGATCGCTCTAGATGATTGGAATGGTGATATTCCAAAGAATGAGAAGAAGATGAAACGATTTATTGGGCCCACATGCATCATGAGACTTAACCATAGATAAATCATAATAAATCCAAACTCATGCATTTCATTACAGCATATTTGATTGTTATATTTATGAATATGTTAATTATATGATTTATGTGATATTATATGTTAACTGGATTATGTCCGCACCGGATTAACCAATCAGGGTCTTGGGTTATACTCACCCTTACTGTTGACAATTTCTAGAGGAATTAGGAAATCAAGAACCTGAGTATGAAGAACAGTAATATACTGAACCAAATGAGAACGCTCCTTAAATAGAATATAAGTAGCTGAATATTGACGGATGACTGTATAATATTTAAAGGTGCCTGCGTGCCCCATTCTGTTAAGGGTACAATTACTTGCAGTTTGTGAATGACTATGTGATCTATATAATATTGCTTCCACTAATATGCCATTATTTTATTTAAAAAAAAAATATTCACTTTTTCTAAAAAAAAACTGTTAACACTCTCAGTTAAATAGGATGAACCTACAGAAGGAATCGTCTTATCTAACCGAGGGTGTTACAGATTACATGACCTATTTAACACAGGAAATTATGCAAAACATAAACCAGCAACATCACTAACTTTGACAAGTAAATAGGAAGGCATTAAGAGTGCCAACAAATTTGTGCGTACCATGTGTATGCACAAAAGTGTTTGATTCTCATTTGTTAACAACTTGACTATTTCCCTTGTTAATGATAGCTGCAAGCATGGCTTGCATAATGAAGTTTTCTTCGAATAACTTTTTCACAACCTCGTCGCATGAATACAACCTCACCGAAATGAGTTAGTTGTGGCCACAGTCACATGTTGATTTAGGTAAATAAGTGGTAATTAAATCTAAATGTTTACTAAATAAACTAGCTTATTAACCATTTACTACATGTAATAAAACTTACGTCTTTGGGGACTAAAAAATTACCATACTAATACTTTTGTTGTACTCACTCTTTATTATGAACTTTGACTTAAAAGGCAACAAATTAGGGGTGGGTTTCTTTAGGTAAGAATTCTTGTGGTCTGCAGCCATGGGAGGTGATACTGGTAAAGCATCAACATTGTCAACTTTCTTAGGCACACCATCCTAAACAGTAACTACATCATTAACATTATCTTCATTGAACAGAGGTTTTGAGAGTATTGTTCAATTCATTCCTCTTTCGAGGTGACCCATCAGTACCTGATGTCATTCTTTCTCCTTCAAGTCCTCGCAAATGTTGTAGGAGCAGGACGTATTTTTTAGATATCATATCCATTCGTTGACCTTTGCGCTGAAATAATGAAAAAATTTATAAGTTGTTTAATGTTACTATGTTACATAATATCAACACAATGTATTATCCACATGTTTCAAGTACAGTACTTACCACACTAATCTGAATAGCTCTATCCAAGTTAGCCAGATGTTTGTTCATTATCTAAATGTTAGTTATATATTATATTAGTAATCAAAAATTGATAGATACACAACAAAGTTCAAATGAGTAAATAATATTTTAAAGTGTAACCAATGACATAGTAGTTTTACCTTAATACATCGATCGAGTTCAAACAATTCTGAACATAACTAAGTGCCGTGAATGATCTATCATCACATGGATGAATTTTCTTCTCCTACAAAAAATGTTAAGTGTATGTGTTTGTTATGAACAAATATTTTTCTCAACCACTAAAGTTCTTAACGTGAAAACAATTCTGCAAGAAACACACCAAAAACACAATAAAGTCATTGAGGGGGTTGAGTTCATTTGGTCATGCGGCGTGATTGTCGTAAATTTTGGAGGAAGTTAGTAAAGAGTTTACTAGATTAGGTCAGATGTGTATTTTTGATTGTTGCTTCAACCTCAGAAAAGAAAAGAAGAGGACTGGATAGGTGGTTTAATTTGTTGAAGTTAACATAATTTATAGACTGTAGTAGAGATAACCATATTGCCAATAACATGTAGATAAATCACACGTGTAAGAGGGTCCATACGACGTGTATGTGCACTCATAGTGTCACAATGTTTATATGACTACTGAATACCGATATCGGATTCTTAGAATTTGGAAATGTCAATTTGGTGGATTCGTGTATTCGTTGTGTTATTCAGTTTTGACAAAATATTATGTTTAAATGTTGGCACTACTTAAATTGATCTTAATTTTTTAGGATCGTCATTTGTCCTTTAAAGTGATAATTCAATAAGAGTGTAGTGGCACAACTAACATGGTTTTAATTACGTTCATCGAGGAATGAAGGAGATGACACATCACCATTACCACGGTGGTTCAATGGTTCTGAAAAAATAAGGGAAACTTAACTCAAACATAGAAATAGAAACTTGGCATTTAGGAGAATGAATTGAAACGCGGCAGAAAGAGAGGGCGAAACTTACACAGAAGAAAAAGAGCCAGTGAGCTCCGTCACTGGCGGTATCGTCAAAGGTAGGACGACGGTCACAGTGGCAGGGTGCAGCGAGAGGAGTGAGATGTGTGCATCTGGCACCGGAGAATGAACCACCGTCACTGTTCAAAATGACATCGTCGTGAAAGATGCCACCAATATTGCGGTCTGTTCCAAACTTTGACAAATATACAGAGGGGCAATTCTATAATGCACAAAGTATCTATTTGTGTATTCATGCATAAAGATTTTACACCAGACATATTACACTGGTTTCGTAAAAACCGAATGTAAAAAAGTGGCGGTGGTAATTTTGTAATTATCTATTCCTTTTTTACACCGGTCGTTCAAGAGAATCGGTGTAAAAATACTATTTTACACCAGGTGTAGAGAAAGCGATCTCAAAGAGAGCGCAGTGGCAATTTTGTAAATATTTACACATTTTTTACATCAGTTTTGTAGTGGAGCCCATGTAAAAAATAATTTAACACCAGACATGAATTTTTGTCGGTATAAAAAGTACTTTTTTACACCGGTTAGAAATTTCCTACACCTACTAAATCTACACCGCATGAAAAACTGGTGTAAAATATAAAAAAAAATCTGTTGTAAAAAATATATAAAAAACATATTTCAAAAGATACTTTTTGTTTGAATAGACCAATAGATTCTTTGTGCACCATAACCTATTACAGAAACACCCAAAAAAAATAGAATATTTTGGATGTCATGTAATGTTAACTGATCATAAAGTGGGCCCCGTTATATCTTCATATCTTCAATTTACACATTTAATTTAAAATAATTAAAATGAACGGTTATAACTGTTGGGCTCTTTATTGTCTTTATTATTTCATTTTCCAAACTTCATCCTCTCTGACCGGTGGTGGTGTTGACCTACACAAGTGCTGGGGTTTCCAGTTTCCCCTCACGATCCAATTCCCTGATCGGTGGGTGGGGATTTCATTTAAGAAAATGGATGAAAGTTGAACCTCGTGTTCTCCCTTGTAGGTATATTATTAACAAAAACAATTCCTATTAAGACAAAATACCTACAAAATTAGTTGACCCGACAAAATTTAAAAATTAGGTGGTAACATATTACAAAATTAAAAACTATCAAATGGTCCTAAAATATCAATGAAGGCTAATAATTATCAATAGGAGTATAGCAGGGAACTAATTAAACAATCTTGTTCTACCAGTTGTGTTTTATTATAGATTTGAATATTTACGTGGTTGACAAAAAAAAATCTAAAAAAGCTCATTGAATAAAGCTACAAATAACATTAGCTAGGTAATAGTTTTCAATGAGTCAAGAGAGTGTTTAAATGACAACTTATAATGTGAATAATTCACCAAACAATAAGAAACTAATAATAATATAATAATAATAAATTCCTTGGGATCCTTAGCTAAATAAGGGTTTTAGAACCCCTAACAATTAATTAAATTATAACTTGAAAGACAAATATGATGATGGTTCAGAGGACAGACTTAGAAGGGGGGTTGAATAAGTCTGTTCACTTTTTCAAACCAAAAAGTGATATTTAAATGTTATTACATTACGCACAGCGGACTAGACTTTCAAGAGACGAAGTGCATGATACTTTGGTTGAGCGAGCGTATTTTTGCTAGAGTTTTACTATCAAATTTAACAATAAGAATGCACCATACTTTTGATAGTAAAGAGTAAGAGAGAAAGAGACAATGCACAAGCGATTTATACTGGTTCACTTCCAACTCGGAGACTACATCCAGTACCTTCAAATATGAAGGATTTCCACTATGAAAAAACTTTTACATAAACAACCCAGACCGAGCTTACGAGTATTATTGACTCCAGCCACTTCTGGCTTAAGCACAACCCAATGCTTCTGAGTATTCTTGAATCCAGCCACTCTTGGCTTAAGTACACCTCATGCTTCCGAGTATTCTTTTGTAAGCACCTACTCTTGGGCAAACCCAAATATTCTTTCACGAGCCACTCCTGGCTCAAACCCTGAGTATTCTTTCAAAAGCCTCTCCAGACTAGGGTGTTTCCCGACAGGTCTACCAGACCTATATTCACAAAAGATAGAAAGAATTAAAATAAGATAAACCTTCTTCTTTGAATGGCTTATGAACTACTATGTGTGTTTTTCTTTTCATCACACTATCTTTGTGAGATTAGCTCATTTAACTCGTAAGCTCTCTCTCTTTCTCTTCTACTTTTATATGACTCAACATTCTTCTTTTGTAATTTCTTTTCTTTTCTTGATTCATATAATGCTCACAGTTGTGTATATAAGCTCATATTACTGTGTCTTGTATTTTCTTCTTTATCATTATGTGAGCTATCCTTCTTATTCTCTTCTATTCCTTGATCTGCTCCAACTCTTCATATGTATTTTTCTTTTATCTAATGTTTTTGTTCTTCTGGAGAAATACTTCTACAGAAGAGTTTGATTTTACTTATATAGGATCAACCTATTGAGCTCAGGAAGAGGCTTGTTAATTATATAGTCATTGAGAGAGTTGTTGTATAAGGGACAAAAGTCTTTACACAAAAGGTAAGAGCTTTTGTTGTCAGAGAGAGACGTTCTATACATGCAACATAGATATGAGAGCTTTGAGGAGTGTGCAGTCGTAGGTGGAGTAAATATAGCACTAGTTTCACCAAGAAGGAAGGCTTTGATTCAGGGAATCTCTAAATGTGTGAAACTTAGTTGCTTTTCAGACTAGATTAAAATCCACCCTGTTTAGTCGATCTTCCTTTCAAGAGTCTTTTCTTTGTGCTTCGATGCAGATGACTTATGACCGTTGATGCTTCATGTATCATACCACTTCTAAAGGTTTAAAAGGGGATGGCAGAGTCTGATGCTTTCGTGTTGAAGTGATGTTGTTCGAGTCTGGGTCTAGTAAGTTACTCTGATGAGAGAGTTACTTTTTAAAGCGCAATGCCAGACCTATAAATTCTTTTTCTGTCTTGGATTGAAGAGTTTATGTTGCAATTAAGTCTTCCAAACTTTTGATGTATAAGCTTTCTATGCGTAGGCCCCCTTTTCTTTTGTAGCTTAGGCTTTTCCTGAAATACTAAAATACCCACATCAAGTGATAACAAACATCTTCATTTAAGTTAGAATTTGTAATGTTAGTTATCAACAAATATCGTGAGTTCTGATGGATCGATATTGATCAGACTTTTCTTCAAGATATGAGGTCAATGAACTCATGACATTAACTTTACCCTTCTTTTTTTATTATTGAAATCAGCTTTATTGTAAAATTTCCATAGCATGTTAGCATCTTAATATATAAATATATTTGATTTTTATAATTCTTCCTAAATAAAAGTCAACAACCATAAATAACATGTATAAGTTGTTGAAATTGTTAATATAATCAAAATAGAGGTTGAACGAATGAGAGGTTTCTAAGGAAAAGACGAGTTCAAAGAGAGAGAGAATTAGAGTTTGTGACTTAAACATTTTTTTGTTAAAGAAATATGGATTCACAAACAAGGGCCATAAAAGCCCAAATACAATAGCAAGAATCCACAAGGTCAAAACAGAAGCTCTAATCTGCCTAGGCCTGCTTGCTACTACAAACAAAAATATCTCTGAGACCTAACTCAGATAGGGTACTCCATCCAAAGAAGGAGAAACCTAGACGAGTTACATATAAGGAAGGGAACCTAAGGGGGACCAAAAGAACGAAGGCTACCCTGGAGAGAGTGAACAAACTTTTGCTCCATCAAGGGGGAATATTGTGCTTGTCTTCAACTAAGACTCTTCTTAGGCTCAAGGGCGAGGAGATCCATTAATTTCTTCTTAGAGAATTAGATTTGGCTAGGTGAGCGACTGAGTGAGTTGCTTCGTTCGAATTTCTTCTTGCCCAAGTGAAGCTATAGGAAACAAAAAATTGCTTTAGGTAAAAAATGTCTTTAATTATGGAATCAATTTCCCCAATTTTACTTTCACCCCTACAAGCCCTAATTAGGTTTAGGTTATCTGATTCTACAATTATGTTTCAAGATTGCGGACCAAAATAACTGCACCTCTCAGAGCTAAAGCTTCAACATGAAGAACACTCGGGGCCCAGAAGAATAAAGATTGTCCATAAACGATATCCCCGCGGTGGTCTCTGGCCACTATGCCTGAAGTTACTATCTATGAAGGGTTATACAAAGAGGCATCAGAATTAAGCCTTATTCTTCCTGAGGGAGGAGTTCTCCAAGAAGAATGAAACTGTTGGGAAGGTATGTTAGGATTAGTAGCCTGGCAATTCATATTAGCATTGTAAGATTCATTCACTTTCTGATGTATTAGATGAAACTCTAATTTGGGTCTGGGAGAGAACCATGAAAATAAAATTATTTCTTGTTTTCCATATAATCCATAGAGTAAAAAACAATTTTGCAATAAGTAACTGATAAGCCAATTTATTTCTGGAGAATAATTGAAGCTTTCTGTCAATCCACTAATTTATAATTGAAGCTTTCTCTAGGATGACATTGAATGTTGGCTCCAAACCATACTAGTGCAGTTCAGTGGCACAAGAGCAAAGCATGTTCCATGGTTTCCTCATTTTCTAAGCAAAATGGACAGAGGGATTCCTTAAGAATCTTTCTTTTTTTTCAAGTTTTGTTTTACTAGAAGAAGATTGTGGCACATCTTCCAAATAAATACTTGGATTTTCTTAGGAACCTTTGACTCCCAAATAGTCTTCCATAAACTCATAATTAGATAAAATAAAGGGGAAGGTCTAGAGTCCATAACTTCAACTATTTGTTTAATAGCTCTGTATCCCGACTTGATAGTGTACTCCCTATTTAAGGAGTAGGGCCACCTTAGACAATCCTCCCCCTCATATAGTCTTAGGGGAGTCTGAAGAGCAGTAAGCCATGACTGTTGGAGGAGTAAGTGTCTTATTTTAGGGAAATCCCAGGTTCGGGAGGATTTGTTAATGATAGATTCCAATTTAATGTCAAGCTTATCATCTAGATTCTGATTAGGATAACATAAAGACCCATTCTAAATCCATCTATGTTTAAAAATAGAAATCTATTGTCCATTAATAATAATCTACTGGCCTAACTTCAAGATAATGTGTCTTGTAGCAAACTATTCCATACCAAAGAATTATTTCTCTTCCTTTGTTGCTCTAAAAAAGATTTTACAGGGTAATACTTCCCTCTTAAAATTTGGACCCAAAGATCAATTGGATTTTTTAAGGCCCTCCAGGCTTAATTGGATAGATATGTTGAATTTAAACAATACATCTCCTTAAACCCTACATCTCAAATGCTTGCCAAATGAGAGAGTATTCCACCACTTCCTGTGAATCCCTTTTTTATTTCTCTGGTTCGACCACCAGAAGTTAGAGATGATGGAATTAATGGAGTGGATTAACTTCTTAGGAAATCGGACTAAAGACATAGCATAAGAAGGGATGGCCTAAAGAACAGCTTTAATGAGAACTTATTTCTTAACTTGGCTAAGTAGAGACTTCTTCCAACCTTCCACTTTAGACATGATTTTCTATTGTATCCAATGTGGCGCCCTTATTTTGATAAATAATGTTAAAGGTATCAATATTTAGATAATGAAAACTAGGATAAATTTTTCATGATTTTAGAACACCATTGGAAGAAGCACACCACAATTTAAAGACTTAAACAATTAACCCTAGACCATTTAAAGAACTATCACATATATGAAGATATGAGAAGGTTGATGATTTATACGAATTTTAACTTACAGTAATCAATTGCGCAATCACCATGAAAGTGTTTAGCGAAACACGTATGTTAATTCAGAAGCAAGAATGGATGTAATAAAATATCCAAGAATACTCAAATTGAGTGCTAAAGTTTAGTAAAAATATGTACATTCGCTTACATAAACATGCCATGAAGTAAAGAAGTGTGAATCCTAACACAAAATGACATAAAAGTATGAAAATTCAACATTTGAGAACAACCACTAGCCGTGGTTGTCACTGCCACAGTGCCAAAAATGCCATTTCAAATCAGATCCAACCACTGGCAGTAGTTGTCACTGTTTTCATGCCCCATTTTCATATTAAAGGTCCACTTCCAAGGCAGAACCCACCACTGGCCGTGGTTAGTTCTGTTTACACATCCAAATTTTGCAAGACAAAGGTATTCCAGGGCAAGACCTGTCACGAGCCATGGTTGGCCCCTTGTTCGACTATTTTCTAGTTTTCAAATAATACATGCTTTTGGACCTTGGATAATGCAATGCCTAGTCCTTTTTATGCATTAAATCAACAAGGATCACTAACATTATGGCGCAAGACATTTAAGAACATATCATCAATTCACTAAGCCTTTTTTATGCTAACTCTAAACATTATTTAAATCATCAAATCTACTTATAAGTCATGCATAACTGTTGTAAACATATCCTTACACTTTAATAATTCACCCATCTATGGATTTCCATCAACATATGCATCATTCCTATCAAAGGGGCTATAAAACTTTCATTGTCAATATTCATATAATTGTTTACAAAATAATCAGCCTTTTGTATATGTATGTATACACAAAAACATATGAAACCAAGTATATGTGAACTTAAGCCATCAACACAACATCTACATTAACTCATTGTCATCAAATACATATGTGATCCCAAAAGCTAATGATTTGCCAGCCAAGGCATCCCTATACAACTATTTTACCTTCACCATCAAAACATAAAGTTCCAAAATAAGATGCATCTCACCCCATATACGTCCTGTATCACATTGCTAAAAAGAAAACATAGAGAGTGAGTTATACATTCTAAGTGACGAATATGAATACATTTGTGATTATGTGCATATACATATAACAACATGTAGGCTTTGCTTCAAACATCATTTATCATCACAACTTCATCATTCTATCAACATATACGTATATCATGATCATCAACTAAGACTCATAGCAAAACATATACATATAAATACATCATTGCCCTTTATCTTATTGGGCTAACATAAGCATCATCATTAATACACAAGGTTTTCTCATCACATGTATATTTTTACTTGTTGTCTTTAGGTTCTTTTTCACCCACTTCAATTATCACCAATCTAATCTCATCTTTATTTTGGCATATCACCATGCTATATGCAAATGCTCTTAAGCTAATGCATATGCACAAGAATCATATTTATCAAAAACACTTGCGGATCCGACTGTGGGAATATAAAAAATCAATGTGGGTTCAAGCATAGGTATATATCCATGCCCCTATTGTAGTACTAAAATGTGTACACATATGTGTCAGATCTCAATTTTTACAGGTACCAAACCACATCGTCCATCTTGCAACATTGGTCATTTTCACCAAGACCGCGGTAAACAACATAACAACATAATGGTGTTGCGGGCTAACCATGAACCATGTCATGGTAGCTGTGATCCAAAGGACCATCGGGGACACCTGCTCCTCAAAGAGCCACCCCCCACTGAGTCAACCACATGTAGCTCCCCGTAGCTAAGCATGGGCAGCTTCGTGACTCTACCACTGAGACACTAGGGTAACTAACAACGCTCGTGCATAGAGTTTCCCTCCCACTGGGCCAACCGGAGGAACCCCTAACATCCTTTACTAGCAGCTATGCAATATGCCATGGATGTGCTAATCATATGCAATATCACGTTATGCATCTTACCATGCCACTCATTAACCATCACCATCATCACATCGCCACTCAATTCTTAGTGGATTTTGATTTCATTGATCAATGCTATTGTTTCAAATTTTGGTGTGGCATTCACAACATTTTCCATCAACACAAATTCAACTCACAAATACAAGTTTATACTTGCACCAACCATAATGGCATCAACAATCATCAACAACAATATTCATCAATCTTTCATCAATATTTAAGGGTATTCCCAGCAACAATATCCATTTTAATTCAACATCAATACTCATTATTCAATATTTGTGGTGAATATACATATATTGTCAATAACACAAGGCAACATTTGCCCTAAATTCTCATAACAATTATCAATCACCACAAAGCATACCACCACTATTCCAAATGCATATCACATATTTGCCAAACACACTAACATCACTATATCCAACATCATAAATCATCAATACATCAAAGATAAGGGAAACATGTTGTTGACGAAAGTTTGGTCGATGTCGAATCATTTTTTAATAAACCAAATTTCATGAGATTTATTGATAACTAACATTATGTACTCTAACTTAAATAACGCTATCTGTTATTATTTGATGTGGGTATTTAAGTAATTCAAGAAACATAAGGCTTAAGCTACAAAAGAAACGGGGAGCCTATGCATCAAAAGTCTGAAAGACTTAATCACAACATGAACTCTACAATCTAAGACAAAAGAAGAATCAAAAGGTCTGGTAATTTACTTCAAAAGAAATCCTCTTGCATCAGAGTAACTCTCCAAACCCAGACTTGAAAACATCATTCAAGCCTCAGAAAATATGAAAGCATCAAACCCCGTCTGCTCCCTCTAAATCATTTTAGAAGCGGTCTGATGCATGAAGCATCAATGGTCACAAGTCATCTCCATTGAAGCTTAAAGAAAAGAGTCTCGAAAGAAAGATTGACAAAATAGGGTGGATTCTAACCTAGTCTAAAAAGCATCTAAGTTTCACCTTTATCTCACGCATTTAGAGATTTCCTGAATCAAACTTTCCCTCTTTGGGAAACTTATTCTACCTCTACTCCACCTACGAATGCACACATCTCAAAACTCTAAAATTTATATTGCGTGTACAGAACATCTCTATCTGACAACAAAAGCTGTTACTCTTTGTGCAACTTCAACAAGAAAGGTTTTTTCCCTTGTACAACTACCCTCTCAACGGTCATATAATTAACAGCCTCTTGTAACATCCCAAATTTTGAAGAAAATAAATTTATTGGGTGAAGATAATTAACTATTTATGGTCCAACGATTATGGGAAAATTAATTAGACGCTAGAGGTGAATTATCAGTAAGTTAAGATTTACCGGAACTGGATTATTTAACAGACGATGTGGGACCCATTTGGTCAAGTTGGATATTTGATGGGTCTAGAGTACTTAGAAAATTATTATGGTTATGGTGGTATAGTTAAAATAATTTTTGGTATTGAGGAAATAATTAATTGGACACAGCGTATATTGTTAAACAAAAAATAAATAAGCCAAATGGAATTAAAAGAAAATGACAAATCCCATTTTCCTTCTCATTCCCACCGTAGCCTTTTCTCCCCCTCCTTTTCAACCTTTTGTCCATTGTGTAATAGGAACTATTGACCAATAGTAAATGCAAATTTGGGCATCCTTTTAACCATTGGGTAATGCCTAATTTTCACTAAATCCCTCTCTTCTTCTCTCTGTTACCGTCCAAGCTTCATCTTCTCCCATCATTCTTCATTTTCTTCTTCTTCTTTCCCCTCCATGGAAAAACCGTCCACCACCCTTCTCCCTTCCATTTTCTTGCCAAAATTAATGCTTGGACAAGGATTCATGAAGCTTGAATAGCACTTTGGGGCAAAACCCAATGAGTTCCTCTTCCTCTCCTCCATTTTTATTTTTGTGAAAGCTTAGGATTTGAGGTAAGGTTTCCTTGCCTCTTTAATGTTCTATTTATAGTTTTAATGTTGTTGGGCTTGAAATAGTGATATTAAGCACTTTGGGTATTGAAGGAAATGATGAACCCTAAGCTTGAAGGGCTTCAGAAGTGATTTTGATTATGGTTTTGTGAATGTATGAGAATGAGGGCTATTGATTTATGAGGATTCATGAAATAGGTTGTAGTGGTTGATTTGGTATTTTAGAGGAAAACCCTAAGTGTGGTGATTTGGGGGTTTTTGGCACAAATGATGATTTTGATGGTTTGGATGCCTTAGAGTAATTTATATAAGGGAGATGAATATTTGGAAGCATTGGAAATTGATTATGGATGTTAATGAAATTTTGAGTTAAGTTAAATGCATTATGAATGATAATATATGCATGTAAAACCTAAACCATAGGGTAGATGACCATTGGAAACATTGTGCGTTATTTACAATTGATTGGCACTTTGATGATGATATTATGTTTGTGATAATGCATGAAAATAATTGGAATTGATGTTTGTCCATTTGTAAGGAATCCTTAAGACATTGATGATTTGGGGCTTTTGACAAGTTTAATGAATTGGTGGTTAGATTCCCATGTGAATGAGTAGTAATGGTTGTTGAAGTTAATGGGTTTTGATGAAGTTCTAATCTTAAAGTTTGAGAGATATATGTATATGAGGATATATGAGAATTAGAGGAGTTGATGTTTGAGGTTACTAGATTTTGATGAGGATTTGAAGAGGCCCAAGGCCATGATATGTGCCACTTGAGATTTGTTGATTGATGATGGCCTTGAATGAAGCTAAGATGGCTTATAATGAATTTGAGTGACAATGATGGAAAATGGATGATTTATATGATGATTTAGATGCCATATTGATGAGGGATGTGATATTGTTGTTGTTAGGTTTGGTTGACCTTTTAAAGCTTAGAAAATCTTGGTTTTGGGAAAGGAATTCCTGAAGCCTAACATAAGAGTATAAATGGATGTTTTGACAAGTTTAGGACTTGTTACTAAGCTTGATGATATGGGAGCAATTATTTAGAATTATAATGAAAACCTTGTGATTAATTATAGTTGAATGAATACATATGCGTGTGTTGTGTAGATTGTAATTCGAACGATGTGGCAAAATGATTAGAGCATTTGGATTGCGGTTCTTCTTATGAGGTAGGAGAGGAATTTACATTTCAATTGCATGAGTTGAATGGTTGATGATGAATGTACATGGTTTATGCTCATGCTTGCCTTGCCATGATTATGTAAATATGATAAGTTGAGTGATGATTGTTGAATGAAAAGATTGATAATTTATTGGCCTTGAAAATGATATGTACATGTGTGTGTGATGGCCTTAAGAGTTTTAAACCTCTTTGAAGGATATAATGTAGCTCTTAGTGAATAATCAATGATGAAATGGAATATGTATGTGTGTATATAGATATATGATTTATTGAGTAAAAATCTTATGAGATGGTGTGTCTAAGCATAATAGATGTTGGATTTGATGAATGGGGTCATAGGATGGTGTTTTCTAAAGTGAAAAGGGTGTTGGGAGTGGATGAATCGATTCATGCCAGGGCTTGAATCGATTCAATACATTCTGTTTTGAAAAATAAGGACTTCCAGGGCTTTGAATCGATTCACACGTTTGCTTGAATCGATTCAGAGGCTACTGGATGGGCTTGAATCAATTCATATGAAGTGTTGAATCGATTCAAGACTCACTGGAATTACTGTTCATCAATTTCACCATGCTTGAACGATTCATACGGGGTTTGAATCGACTCAAGGACCCCTGTTTTGTTGGTTGGTGCTCCAGAATCGCATGAATCGATTCAAGGACCATCCTGAATCGATTCATGGTATGTTTTTGGCTCATTTACACTCTGTTTTGATGTTGTTTGATATGGTTGAGCCATGACATGTTTATACATTTGATTGCATACATTTCTAATACGTTTTAGCAATCGAAATGTGAGGGCATTGTCATGACCCTCACATACCCTGGTATTGAAAATGAATTGATCTTGTTACTTTCCAAATTTTGTTCATCATGTAATGACATGTGAATGTGGTAGAGGTATATGATGATGGTGTGTTATGGTTATGTTTGATATTGATTGAGATGTTGGAAAATAGGTATATACCTATGATAGGTTATGAAAAACATGAATGTACACCACTAATGATATGTTATGATGTTTGATAATGACAAGTTAAATGATATGGTTATATGAAACCCCCTTGTATGATGATGATACTAATGAGGGATGATATACATGACAATGTAAATATTATAAATCGATGAATCAGAGATAATATCGATAATGGATAATGATGGATGATGTTGTTGATCAATTCCTTGAATAAAGGATGATTGTTATTATTGATGATTGTTAAATGCCATTGTGAATAAATGCAAGTGTGATCTTGTGTAAGTATGGGTTGAATTATATTGATGATATGTTGTAATACCACACTAATATATGAAACAATAGTAATGATCAAATGAGATGAAAATCCACTAAGGTTTATATGTTGATGTCGATGAATAAAGATGAAACCGGATGCTATGCATTCCTTTAATATTGATGAAAGATTGTTGAATGTTGTTGATGTTGTGATGCCATTGTGAATGTTGCAAGTATTGACTTGCATGTATGATATAAAATATGTTGAAATGAAATGCCACACCTAAAGCTTGAGAACAATGGCTAAAACCAACAATGTTAAAATCCACTAAAAGATTATATGGTGGTGTTGGTGTTGATGATGATGATTGATGAGTGGCATGATAGGATGCATAGTGTGAGAATAAATTGATTGCCATTTGCATCTATGGCATATCATAGCCGCCGGTGTTAGAATGTTAGGGGATTCCCCCGGTGATAAGTGTTTTGCTTATATTGAGTTTGCTGAAAGAGAATCAAGTTTGTATAATATGAACTCAATGAAATGGATGTGCCAAGTTTAAACACAGAAGTTGTAATATAGTATAGTTGTCGTTCCACTGAGGAGGTGCTAGAATGAAGATCTTAGTTTAAATTGATTAGGCAGAAAGTTTCAGTTTTGATTTGTTGTGAATGTTGCTGAATGAAAAACAGTAAGTAACAAAATAACAGAGGATAGCACTTTGCAAAATATAACAGTAAATGATGTTGGAAAAATCAGTTTTGTAAAACAGGGATTGGCTTCATCACATCTTCACCTCTGTAAGCTGCATAAGTTTCCATATAAGTAAATCGAAAAGATAAGTTCTACGTCACAATCAAAGTCATTTGCATCGATCCCTCGACTACAAAATTCATAAGAATGATTTCCAAACCGCTGATCCCTCAGTCACTTTGGAAACCATTCCAGCATTATCGATCGATTGTTTTGACGTTTGTTGCGTTAGACGCCATCCTTGGCTACCTACTCACAACAAGCATTTCTTTCAGGGTCTGCTTTCAAAAGTCACTTCCCAGCATACTCAAGAAAACTTAGAACAAGAAAATAGTGATCAAGTACTTTCAGGCATTAAACGCAGAAGGAAATACAGAAACTTTATCAAATCTCATTACTCAATGAAAACTTACGACAGCATTACTTCAGTGTTGAATGGATTACAACCAATCCCATAAGGGAGATTAGTTACTCATGCCTTGCATTTTCACCATCAAAGAAATGAATACAGACAATGGAAAGTGTGAAATGAAAAATACAGAGGATGAAATGATGTATCAGATGATAGAAGATTGATGATCCTGATGCCCTGTTTGCAGCTTGCTTTATAGGAGTTTTTGGCTCAGCTTCTCTTACCCACTTGCGTAGAACCCATGCGGCATCTTTCAGAGACTGGTGGAAACAACAGAAAGTGGATGAGTTTGCATCGCATTACGGGTGAATAAAGAATTAAGGAGCCCACGCTGTGTGAGTCACGCTTGAGCTTGATGGTCACGCTCAAGCGTGAAGGGCTCTGAAGCTTTTTAATAGTCTTGCGCTTGAGCTTCCTTGTCCACGCCTAAGCGTGGTTCCTTTGTTCAGCATATGCTTGATCCTTCGCTTCAAGCTGGGCATGTTACGCTTTAAGCGAGCTCCTCTATCCCCACAGATGTGTTCCACGCTCAAGCCACGCTCAAGCGGGATCGAGGTCACGCCCAAGCGGCTCCTGCTCACACTTGAGCGTGAGATGACCTGATGCTGTTCCTTCTTCCATTTCAGTCACGCTTTAAGCTTCTTGGTGCCACGCTTGAGCGTCAGTCATGCATGAAGTCACGCTTGAGCGAGCTCGGGCTCACGCTCAAGCTTGAGGGGCTGTTGGTGAGTTCCTTGTTTCACTTGGGTGCATGGGCAACGTGGCTTCCACGCTCAGGCGTGAAGTGTACCACGCTCAAGTGTCCTTTGCTTGATGCTCTTGGTTTCTTCAAGGCTTTTGACAAGTTGTTCCTGATTTTCAAATTTGAAGCTTCTTTCCTTAATACTTCCTTTATACTCAAAATCATGCTCAATTATTTATTAATTTTGTTAAGTTATTCAAAAAAATAGTTCTAATTGAGCCATGAATTTAATCATAAAATAAGCACTCATCAAACTCTCCTCAACCTAGATTTTTGCTTGTCCTCAAGTAACAAGAAGATTTGAAAAGGGAAAACAAGCATTTAAAAATCTGAGTTTCTGTTGCAGACAAAAGTTTGAAAGGCAATAATCTGGCTTAATATCTAGACAAATGATTTTCTTAATACCAATTCCTTAAAATGTAATGCACCATTACCTTATTCATAAAGCATGTAACCCATTGCTGTAAGAATATAGAATTTCTCATTATTTCTTACCCTGTGTCTGTTTCGCTCATCCATCATTAGAAATGTTCTCTTGACATTGCCCGTCATTTCTAGTAAAACCAAAATTCAAATGAATAGCAAGGATCAGAAGGTCTTTTAAGGGTGTAATGAGGCTGGGTTAACAAGAAACTTTGGTTTTTCTGGGTTTCAAAACGCATGTTTTTAAAGAAGAGCATAAGTGTTTTTGGTTGATTTAGAAGGCTCCTTTTCTGCATTGAAACTTCAGAATTTTCTTTTGTTTTACTCCAGCTCTTTTATACAATCTTTAGAGAGCTTACTTATTCTTTCTGCATTTTCTTCTCCTGCCTCCATTTGTTTCATCTTCTTTTGAGAAAATTATTTTATGCTCTTTTTCAAGATGAACATGCAGGTAAGGTAGAATTTTTGCTTTTATGCTTAGCTCAGGGCAGAGAAAAATTTTCATGCTTTTATGGCTCAAAGATGGGCTGCCAAAAAAATCGGATATTTTTATCAGGGTAGCTTTTTGGCTCTTGGCTAATTATTTTTCAAAATTGCCTTATCATTTCCTTGCTTGTTTCTTAAGAAAAAGGTTTAATTAGAAAATCAGTCAATGCTAATTTAACAAATTCAAATGAGGCTCTCAAGTGTTTAGATTTTTCTCACCTCTCATCAAGATATAAAGGTTACTTCCTTATTCTAACAGAAAAGGGTTCAAGTCATAAAAACAAGCAACAATACATGCATTCCAGTTCCTTGGTTCTTAATTAAGTCATTTTGCCTAAACAAAATCAGTGTTGTTGCCTAAAAACATTGTGCTGCTTAGAAACTTTTCTTTGTTCAAAAAGTGAAATCTTTGGTTGGGGTTTTCAGGGATGTTCAAAGTCTTAATCATCAAAACAGGAATAATCAAAAACAAACAAGAATAATCACAGGCAGATAGGAATAATCACAGGCATATAATCTCAAACAATTTCTAAAGTGTGCTGTACTAAAGATAAAGTATGTACTAAAGGTAAAGTAAAGCTATAAATTGTCAAACTAAGTAGCAATTTTAATTGTCAAGAACTGAAAGCATTAAAAAGTTTCACTCTTCCTCGGATGAGTCCTCCTCTGTTCCCAAGTCTCTTTCTGGAGGTCCCTGAGTTGAAGTTCCTGGCCTATCCTCCTGTGTAGCCTCAAAACTTGATAAGTGTTTTGCTTATATTGAGTTTGCTGAAAGAGAATCAAGTTTGTATAATATGAACTCAATGAAATGGATGTGCCAAGTTTAAACATAGAAGTTGTAATATAGTATAGTTGTCGTTCCACTGAGGAGGTGCTAGAATGAAGATCTTAGTTTGAATTGATTAGGCAGAAAGTTTCAGTTTTGATTTGTTGTGAATGTTGCTGAATGAAAAACAGTAAGTAACAAAATAACAGAGGATAGCACTTTGCAAAATATAACAGTAAATGATGTTGGAAAAATCAGTTTTGTAAAACAGGGATTGGCTTCATCACATCTTCACCTCTGTAAGCTGCATAAGTTTCCATATAAGTAAATCGAAAAGATAAGTTCTACGTCACAATCAAAGTCATTTGCATCGATCCCTCGACTACAAAATTCATAAGAATGATTTCCAAACCGCTGATCCCTCAGTCACTTTGGAAACCATTCCAGCATTATCGATCGATTGTTTTGACGTTTGTTGCGTTAGACGCCATCCCTGGCTACCTACTCACAACAAGCATTTCTTTCAGGGTCTGCTTTCAAAAGTCACTTCCCAGCATACTCAAGAAAACTTAGAACAAGAAAATAGTGATCAAGTACTTTCAGGCATTAAACGCAGAAGGAAATACAGAAACTTTATCAAATCTCATTACTCAATGAAAACTTACGACAACATTACTTCAGTGTTGAATGGATTACAACCAATCCCATAAGGGAGATTAGTTACTCATGCCTTGCATTTTCACCATCAAAGAAATGAATACAGACAATGGAAAGTGTGAAATGAAAAATACAGAGGATGAAATGATGTATCAGATGATAGAAGATTGATGATCCTGATGCCCTGTTTGCAGCTTGCTTTATAGGAGTTTTTGGCTCAGCTTCTCTTACCCACTTGCGTAGAACCCATGCGGCATCTTTCAGAGACTGGTGGAAACAGCAGAAAGTGGATGAGTTTGCATCGCATTACGGGTGAATAAAGAATTAAGGAGCCCACGCTGTGTGAGTCACGCTTGAGCTTGATGGTCACGCTCAAGCGTGAAGGGCTCTGAAGCTTTTTAATAGTCTTGCGCTTGAGCTTCCTTGTCCACGCCTAAGCGTGGTTCCTTTGTTCAGCATATGCTTGATCCTTCGCTTCAAGCTGGGCATGTTACGCTTTAAGCGAGCTCCTCTATCCCCACAGATGTGTTCCACGCTCAAGCCACGCTCAAGCGGGATCGAGGTCACGCCCAAGCGGCTCCTGCTCACGCTTGAGCGTGAGATGACCTGATGCTGTTCCTTCTTCCATTTCAGTCACGCTTTAAGCTTCTTGGTGCCACGCTTGAGCGTCAGTCATGCATGAAGTCACGCTTGAGCGAGCTCAGGCTCACGCTCAAGCGTGAGGGGCTGTTGGTGAGTTCCTTGTTTCACTTGGGTGCATGGGCAACGTGGCTTCCACGCTCAGGCGTGAAGTGTACCACGCTCAAGTGTCCTTTGCTTGATGCTCTTGGTTTCTTCAAGGCTTTTGACAAGTTATTCCTGATTTTCAAATTTGAAGCTTCTTTCCTTAATACTTCCTTTATACTCAAAATCATGCTCAATTATTTATTAATTTTGTTAAGTTATTCAAAAAAATAGTTCTAATTGAGCCATGAATTTAATCATAAAATAAGCACTCATCACCCGGCCGGCCTAGTAGGAGGGTGACTCGATGCACGAGTATATTTACTTTCCCCTGTGACTCGGAGTGTAAGTCATGAAGCCGCTCATGCATAGCTACGGGGAGCTGCATGCGGTTGACCCTGTAGGGGTGGCTCTTTGAGGAGCAGGTGTCCCCGGTGGTCCTTTGGATCACAGCCGCCATGGTATGAATCATGGCCGGCCCGCAACACCTTATATTGTTGATTATGTTGTTTAGCGCGGTCATGGTGAAAATGACCAGGGTTGTAAAATGGGCGATGCAGTTTGGTACCAGTTTAAATTGGTGATTATGCATGCATTATGATATATGTGTACACATTATACTACTGTAGTAGGGGCATGGTATGTGATCATGCTTGAACCCACATTTGGTGTTGATTCTTACAGTCGGATCCGCATTTGTTGTTATTATTCCATTGTGCATATGCATTAGCCTAAGAGCATTTGCATATAGCATAGAGATATACCAAAAGATGATAATGATTGATGATGATTGATGAGGATTGAGATTGAGATATGATGATGATGAGATGGGTAAATAAATACCTAAAAGACAACATGTAAAATATGAATACAATAAAAATATATTGAATATGATGATGTTGTATGTGATGGCCTAATGTGATGAAAGGCTTGTTTGTCTATGATTGATGAGAATGATGTTGGCCCATTGTGGCATTACGAAAAGATGTGTATATGTGCTTGCTTTGCTAAGAATTGATTGATGAGTATAATATATGTATATCATTGAGATGAGCGAATTATGATGATTATTGATGATTTAGCAAAGCATACATGATGTTAATGTACATATGCACATAATCTCAATTGTATTCATATTTGTCAATTGAAATGTATAACTTACTCTCCTATGTTATCCATTTTTAGCATTGATGCGGGAATATCATGGGATAAGGATATTTTTAAAGTAAAGCTTTTATGAAGGTAAAATAGTGGTAACGAAATGCCTTGGCTGGTAGTTGTTGTAATTACTATATTGTGAATAAAATGTATATTATAGCCTTGATAATCATTGATATCGATGGATGTGTTGTAAATGATAATATAAGTGGATGATGTATTGATATTTGGGGTATTGGAATTCATACCTATTTGATGAATATAATGATATTGATTATATAATCATTTTGGGGATGTATAAGAGTTGATGATACATGATTTTAAGGTTGAATTGGATGTGGTTAATTATGGAATATCAATAATGGAGATGTATGTTGTATGGCCATAAAGATGCATATATATATATATAAGGCAATCCATGTTTATGATTTATGTGTAAGATTGGTTGTGGCCTAATAGGCTTGTGTTGTATACTTGCATGCTTTGTCGAGCCTTTTCTCATATCTTCATATATGGGACCAGGCATGTGCCCTGTATACATATTCTTCTTCCGTTGTAAACTCTATTATTTTTGTATACAATTATAGGCGATTTATCTTGCAATCCAGTTATAAACTATCAACTCTCACTCTGTGGTTTTCTGTGGTTTGGGTCTTGGTGTAATCGTTCAGGAGTTCTAAAATATTTTTAAACGCAAAAAATTTACTCACGTTTTTAATTATTTATCTTGATTACATCGGGATTCGGGTCTGGAAAACCGTGCTATGACAACTTGGTATCAGAGCGTATTTTTCTCTGAATCAGATTTGTTAATTATCATCAGAGTGCAGTTGCTCTATATTGAAATTGGTATTATGGATGTTTGGAGCATAATTGCTCAATAGTGAGACATTTTTGGTGATCCTTGGAGCATGATGCTCATTGTTGGAATATGGTTGCTCTGTATGGACTTAAGAGTAATAATTATCTAGAGGATGATGATATGTTGAAGTATTGATTTCCCTATATGGAATTATGAATGACTAGTTGTCTATGAATGGTGAATTAATTATCAGGGCATTATTTTCTCAATGGTGATTCCTTGTGAATTATGATTTATAAGTTATGATTATTATTTATGGAAATATACCCATTGTCATGGAAGTTGTGTGATACATATATGGAGCATAGTTTCTCATTGTTGATTATGGTTGATTCATGGAATTGAATACATGTGGATAAATTATCTGATGTGATTGATATGCTTGATTATGTAAGTCTGGCCAAGTTCCTTACACTATTTCCTTCTAATGACGAATACATTGATATTATGCATTTGATATTGATATATTGAGTATGACTTGACTTGATGATGAATTTATACCATGTGTGATCATAGATATGATATATTGAATGTGACTTGATTTGATGATGGACCTATGCCGTGTGTTGACCACGGATAGGAGATATTAAAAGTGAATTGATATGGTAGCGGCCATGAATATTGAGACCTTGTATTATATATTAAAATGGAATTATTTGCTTAGGTCTCTTGTACGAGTCATGTTTATGACTCCTAGCCATGGTATGTCTATTGAATGTGAAAGGTTCATGTGCTAGAATTGATTGAATGAATGATAGTGGAAGAACTTGCTAATATGGGTATTCATGGAATGAAATGATTGATTTCGTTATTGTCGAAAGATGAATTGAAGTGATTGGTTATGTTAATTTTGAAAGATGGATTTTATATCCTTTGGCATAAAATCCTTGTATTATATAATGCAAGTGATTCATTATGTCTCCCTAGATTAGGGACATGAATAAGTGAATCAAATGATGAAATGTGGAATTGTAAATGCACCCAATTGGGGTTAGACTTGATTTTGTATATGTGAGCATCGAGTGAATGATTAATTTAATTATGACCCACTAGATGTGGTACCCCAGTTTAACTTGGTATGATCTTGTATAATCAAATTTTATGGAGCTAGACCCTATGGTGGTCTAGGATTTATGTGATTTTTCAGGCCATGTCTAATGATGCTTGTGTATTGTGGGAGTATCCTACGATGTGTGCTAGGTAACCCCTTGGACTTTCTAAGTTTGATGAATTATTAAACCTTATGGTTAGTTGATCCATAGTAAGATTTATTATGTGATGAATTGTTAAGGCTAGAGCTATCATGGAATAGAATGCGAATAATGAATGTAACCCCTGACGATTGATGAATAATAATGTTGAATTTGGGGTATGATTGGTATTGGCTATGGTGCACATGATTTTATGGTATGACTTTGGGCTAAATTATGTGCACTTGATATTGTGATCGTGAGAATAGCTATGGACTATGATTTGATATAAAGATGACGTGTATGATTAGGAGTTGGTAAATATAAATTTAATCATGTCCTTACCTCCATTTTTATTTAAAGGGTGCTATATTGATGGTAGAAACCACATAGTGATGCAATATGATATGAGGTGTACGTCCAACTTATAGACTTTGATTGTGATCTATGAGAAGATTCACTAGTATGGAAGCTCATTATACGATTATGAACCCTATTATGGCCTTGTGATTACACACTTAATGTGAGTTTGGTGACTCATTTAGGCTTGAATTGATTTATGGCCAACAACATGTGAACAAAATAAAGAATTATTAGGCGATATGATCATGGCTTCTGGATGGATGAAGCCCGATGATGGGGTATTTACCCTGTGGTGATTGGAGATCTATGGTTGATGTACCAATTTATGGTGATGTTAATTAATATTTGATGATTGGTATAGCATGATTTATGCCAGATTATGTGCTAAGACGATGTGATACGGATATATTGAGTTATGGACTTATATGAATTGTCACTAAGTCTCATATGAATAGATGTTGTTCGAGTTAGTATGAATAATGTGAGCGATAAGAATTGAAGGTACTTGTCCCGATATGACTCTGCATGCCATAAGTATTGTGAAAACGTGTACTTATACGTCGAGCTTATGTGTTTGTGGTAACCACTACGGGATTAGGACGCCTTCTTGTATGTCGGATGCAGCAACACTTAAGTCAGGCAAGTAAGGTTGTAACTACTTATGTGAATGTATGGGATCTATCTGGTAGTACTAGATACGAATGCGTGAGGTATGTTGGATGAATTAAGAATTGATGAATTGTGACTCATTTTGGATATATGAGGTTTTATGTTTGGGACAAAGGAGTGATGATGATCATGTCCTATGGACTTTGGGAAGTCCGATACTACATTTTGATGATGATGAACCTTGATGGTGTGCGGCATAAAGTGTGGCCTTGTGATGTATATCGATGTCAAATTTGGAAGACGAAATTTCTTTTTAGGTGGGGTGGATTGTAACATCCTAAATTTTAAAGAAAATAAATTTATTGGGTGAAGATAATTCACTATTTATGGTCCAACGATTATGGGAAAATTAATTAGACGCTAGAGGTGAAATATCGGTAAGTTAAGATTTACCGAAACTGGATGATTTAACAAACGATATAGGACCCACTTGGTCAAGTTGGATATTTGATGGGTCTAGAGTACTTAGAAAATTATTGTGATTATGGTGGTATAGTTAAAATAATTTTTGGAATTGAGAAAATAATTAATTGGACACAGCGTATGTTGTTAAACGGGAAATAAACGAGCCAAATGGAATTAAAAGAAAATGACAAATCCCATTTTCCTTCTCATTACCACCGTAGCCTCCTCTCCCCCTCCTTTTCAACCTTTTGTCCATTGTGTAATGGAAACTATTGACCAATGGTAAAAGCAAATTGGGGCATCCTTTTAACCATTGGGTAATGCCTATTTTCACTAAATCCCTCTCTCCTTCTCTCTATTACCGTCCAAGCTACTTCTTCTCCCATTATTCTCCATTTTCTTCTTCTTCTTTCCCCTCTATGGAAAAACCATCCACCACCCCTCTTCCTTCCATTTTCTTGCCTAAATTAATGCTTGGACAAGGATTCATGAAGCTTGAATGACACTTTGGGGCAAAACCCAATGGGTTCCTCTTCCTCACCTCCATTTTCGTTTTTATAAAAGCTTAGGATTTGAGGTAAGGTTTGTGACACCCCAAAAACAGGGGTAAATTTTTTTCGCAATTTAAAAAGCATTAATTCATGATATAATAAAGTGGTGAAATTATCTTTCACTACCCTAGATCAATCAGAGACCTATCTCATATGTGAAGATATGAGAAGGTAAGTTAAGAGGAGCAACCATGAAGGAATGCTCAATTAAAAACAGCAGAAGCATTTGAGTAAATTAATGATATGTGATTAAGTTTAAGAAGGTCAGCTACTTTAGAATTAAGAGATCCAATTTTTTTTTATGCCCAAAGTATTCCTATAACAATGCAAGGTCAAGGTTTAATGTGAAGAAGAGAGAAAACAATTTGAACATTTCATTTTAGGCAATCAGGGCACCCCTCGCTCAAGCGAGAACCTAACTCACTTGAGCGAGTTCTATGTAGGACGCTTGGGCGAGATAGGAATGGGCTGAGCGAAAAGAGGAAAAGAAGTTTCAGGGGCTAGTTCGCTCAAGCGAGTCCCATCTCGCTTGAGCGAGATACACCAGATTCGCTTGGGCGAAGCCAGCGAGCGTGAGCGAAATCTGTCCAGAACCAATCCTACACTCACTCGCTTGAGCGAGTACCATCCTCAAGGCCATTCGCTCAAGCGGAATTCGGCCAGTAACTAAATTGTCCAACACTCGCTCGAGCGAGACCCCACTCGCCTAAGCGAAAATCTTCCAGAGGCCAAACCCCTGATGCCAGGGCCATCTCGCTTGAGCGAGACTCACTCTCGCCTGGGCGAGAATGGTCCAGAAACCAAAACACTGATGCTAGGACAATCTCGCTCGAGCGAGACCCACTCTCGCCTAAGCGAGAACTGTCCAGAGACCAAATATCACACAGAAGGGATTCTCGCTTGAGCGAGATTATCAAAAAACATGCAGAAATGTGGAAATTCAACAACACAACCTATCAAAACTCAACTCAAGCTAATTTACCTCATTTCATCACATCACAATCATCATATTAGTCGTTCAAAACTTGTTCCAAACAAGCATGCTCATAAATTTACATTACAACTCATCAAATGCATAAAAATCAACTCATCATCTCCTCTAATTCACAAAACTAATACTTAAATATGATTCCTCATTCATTCATCAAAATGTAGGGGAAGTTTCATCCTTCATACATCCATGAGGTCATAAATGAAAATGAGTCATATACAAAAGTTCTCATTTTCCTCCATGACCCTAAAATTTCCATTGTATATATATATTCATCATCCATACAAGTATCCTTGACGATTCAAGGCTAAGCGACATATGCAGAATATCATATACATTACAACCATTCACACAACCATCAAATCAAAATATTGTCGGCCAAGGCATTCTTTACCAAAATAGGATTCCTTCACACTTCTTCTCCACACAAAAGCTCCATGTACAACCCTACAACACAAGAGCTAAAAAGATATACCACATGGAGAGTGAGTATACTTTCTCAATGATGAAAATTTGACAATTAAGATAATATATGCATGAATGCAATACAAACATCCCCTCCTCAAGAGGAGTTCATTCAACACTAAACCATTCATTTATCAACTTCATTTAAATATATATATCCATCAAATTTCTCAAAGTCACATCGACCAATATCACAATCATAGTTAGTAATTTAAAGAAAAGCTTCCACCTACTCCTCACATAACCTCGTCAACAGGATATCACTTTATGCCATGCTTCTATGGCTAATGTACATGCTAGTGTTTATAATGCATATGCACGGATCCGATTTTCAATCCATTGGTGATCACAGTCACTTAAATTAACATCATCACTCTAGGATATACCCTTCGTGGCACCCCGCAAGGTGATATATTCATCAATATGATAACATCATCTTCACAATATGCATGCCATGCCATGTATGCAATGCTCATGCATGCCTCAACCTTATATGGGCTATCTCACCCTCTCATTTAGGGTACATTCATACTCAACCACATTATTATCCACAAATTCATACTTAAACTTCAATCCTTATATTCAAGAAAACATTCCAACCAAGGATTTTAGATACTCATTGTAACACCCTAATCTTTGCAAATAATAATTCCAAAACAATGAGGGAATTTTTTTTTTCTCAAAAACAACCACGACTTATTCAACATAGGAGAGAAGAGGTAGGCAAGGGAAAATAGAGAGCATTCACACACACATGGAAAATAACAGAAAAGCTAAGACTGGAACCGGTTCATTTGGTTTAATGTAACACACCAGCGCCTGGGCGGATTACACAACATCGTTGGCTCGCTCAGGCGAGGTCTGATACCGCCTAGGCGGGGTATGGCCATGCAACAGCGGATGGAGAGGGAATTCATAAAGGAAACCCCATACCGGTCTTCACTCGTTTCTACGGGACCTGAACTCATTCCGCCCAATTCAACTGGGTATGACAACGTCTGGGCGAACTCAACCACAACGCCCAAGTAGGGGTCAACACCGTTATCTGGGATGCATTAACGTATCAACGGAGGGAAGGGTATTTGGGCGGTGTTCCACACTGACACCTACTCGCTTCAGCGCAAGTCCTCACGCTTAGGCGAACCGTTCTAGTCGTTCAGAACTCCATAACTTAGCCCTCCAAATTTATCCATACAGCGACACTCATACTCTACTCGGGAAGTGAGGGTTATCCCACTCGGATTCCAGAACTCCTTCTCACTCGGACTTCCCATCTTTCACTCGGTTATCGATACCTTAAACTTAAAATCCAATCCACTCTAAACCACCATTCGAACTCCTCTCTCAGAAGGGAATCACTTGAGGTTTTCACTCGGAAATATCAACTCTTCCTCACTCGGGATTTCATACTTACTTTTACTCGGAAATCCTCAGGCCTATAATCATTCGGGAGCTAGCGACTGACTCACCCGGCATACCACCATTTAATCACTCGGATTATAATTACCCTACGCTCATAAGACATCCTCATACAGTCCTCTTCACCGCTCAACCTCACTTACAGCATAGAAGAACACACAATATATACTTATATAAACGAAACATTCATATAATTACAAAAACTTCATCATGACTTTTGTTACCCAAAGCTGTCAAGTTTTAACGTAAGGACTACAACCCAAACACGAGCTGGCCAAGGCTTAACAAAACATCATACACAGTATTTATACATATATATACACATATACACATGTAGATATATGTCCCAATAGCGCTCGGATTCATTGTCCTGCACTCACTCCTCCTTCATCCTTCCTTCCGAGAGATGTTCACTGAAAGTGTAGCCACTGCAGGGTGAGCTTTTACATGTAAAATGACAATCAAGGACTTGGTATCAATGTCAGCATGCACATTCACATCCATTCAATCTTTTTCAAATTAAATAAAGTTAGACACGGCAAAATGACATGTAAGACACACAGACAACACATACAGGTATTCCCCACCCTCGGAAACCATTCATAACACTCCACACACGTTATACGTACTACTCTAATCAACCTCATATCTACATGCATGCCTGCGGATCCGACTCGAGTGATGACTTTCAGTTACAGTTTTCCCCTCCCCTGGCCCCTCGTCCTTCATCTCTTCCCGCGTGGTACAGACCTCCCATTGGCGTCTCGAAACTCTTCTCTAGCTCCTACGGCTACCACGAGCTCCTTCGAAATCTAGCCGGGGTTTGTAACTGGAAGTCATTCCCTCGGGGCTCTTGACCTTCCACGGGTCGCCCCACTCTTACACATGCAGCTAAATGCATCTACCAACAAGCGTCATTACACCACCGATACCTCCTTCTTAACCATTAAGTAGGAACAGATTCAATGCAACCTTTATTCGCTTTATTATTTACACCAATATGTTCAACCATCAGCAATCAAGTAATAGTATCTGACAAATCAACTACAAGCACACATTCATATTCTCACAGCGTTAACAAGGATAGAACCATGCATATCATTCGTTATTATCAATACTAACATACTACTTTACCACCATCTAGATCACAAGCATTTATTGTTCAACCACTATAAAACACACGGAATCCAGAATCTCCAATCATGCATAGGATCCAATCATCACAAACACATGCACATACACTCAAGCAGAACATTCATCCGATACCGTTCGTGGACCATGCATTTAACATGCAAGCACCCCCTACTTACGAAAGGGACTTCAAGAAGCTTTTCTGCTCTTTGACGTTGAATCTGACGCCCCTCTACTGATTCGTTCAGCCTTTCTCCACTCTGTCGCACTCTGCACTTGGCTCGGAGTTGGGGTGTTGTTCTTTCTCTGCTTTACGATCGTCCTTCACTTGCCGGGGCTCTGACCTTCTTCCCGCACTGTCGTCTTGACGGACAGAAACAGGCGAAAGGAAAGAAGATGGAGACGAAGAAGAAAAGAGAGAATGGAGTAGTGGGAGAAGTTGTTTGCACCCACGGTGATACTGAATACGCACCTATATACGCATGCGAGGGGAAAGGAGTGGGATGGGAAAGAGTGAGTCGCAGACCACTCACACCTTCCGCCAATCACAGACAGCCACATCCCATCAATTAAGTCCAATTAACTTGTCATTAACTCTCCGGCAATATTGGTTATGATTAACAACTAATTCTTTACTTTCAATTTTTCTTATTATTTAATTTTTATTCGGTATCTAACTTCAAAACTAGGATGTTACACTCATCATGTCATATATGAAATCAATAATACATCATCATATAATATGCCATGCATAGCCTCTTTTAGGCTTCATCATATAAGCAATCATTCCAAAACACAATACACAATTCTTATCACATACACATGATATCACAGCTATCCAAGACAACATGCCATATTACATTAATACATACATTATCATCACAGTTCTCATGCATTTAGAAAATACACCCCTCTCCTACCTCAAGAGAAATAGATTTTTGGGTTTGACGTTCCCGCTTCACCCGCGTTATCGAGTCCTACATCAATCATCATAGGACCACATCAATTATTCACTCAAAGGCCATTTCAATATACATATACATGTCTATGTACACATGATTTTCCTCATGTGGAAGCTATTCATGGATTTTATTCATTTACCCATTTAGGCTTCGGGAATTCCTTCCCTTGACTCACCATTCATTATTATCAAAGTAACAACCTAGTTAGTTAGGTTACCCCATTCACCAACTTTACATTAATTCTATCTCAAGTGGGTTTTTTTTATTCATATTCTCTAACCACCATCTCTCATCATCATTTAATGTCAATAACACTTCATTTATAATGTTTCCCCTCATCAATAAATGTTAACCCCTTAAATATTACACATTTCCCCGAAATTTCATAAGTTAGGGTTTCCACCAAACCCTTCATCCATCATAAATACTCATCATCTTTCAACTCCATCTTCACATACCTCATTTATTACTCATAAATGTCTATATTTATTTCACCCCTACCTTAGGGTCATGCATTTAATGTTCCCCTCACCACCCACAAACATTTAATACTCTCCCAAATCTTAGAAATCCATATTCTATGGTTTAGCTATCATTAAGATGAGGAAAACTTACCTCAATCAAGAAACAAAATAGACACCAAGGGAGAGAGAGTGGTGTGGACGAAAATGGAGGAGGAGAAAGGGAGGAGCTTCAAGCCACAATGTCCTCCTCCAAGCTCAATGGTGAACGAAATGAGAAAGAGAGAGAGCATCAATTGTTCAAACTCTTTGGGGAGGGAGGAGGAAATATAAAGAAGAGAAGAATGGTGGAAGAAGAAGAAGAAATGTGTTTGCATAGAGAAGAAGAGAGTTACGGGAGTGAGAGTGGAAAAATGGTGAGGTTTTATTTTAATTTTTCATCTTTCACTTAAATCTTCCGTTTTTAAATAAAAAAGCTCTCTGTTCGGGCTCAATACTTATTCTAAAAATTATTCCAAATACATATTCGGATTTCTAATAACATTATCTACAGCCCTGACCAACGGCATCTCAATCGGAGATACTTGGTCCGACACCCATATTTTATCTAGGTCAGTTTTCAACTTATCCGGTCAAAATAACTCATTAACAGTCTTTGAAAATCTTAATTAAATTATTTCTAGCATTTTGGAATATTAATTAATCCACATTTAATTATTTAATATTTATTTTCTTAATTTACTTTCTATTTTAAAAATTTAGGGTGTTACAATCCACCTCACCTAAAAGAAATTTCATCCTTGAAATTTGACATACCGGATTCGAATGCGTAAGGATACCGTTCACAAATATTATCCTCGTGTTCCCAGATGAGTGTCTCCACGTTCCCATGTTTCCACGCTACCTTCACCAAAGGTACCATCTTATTCCGCAATTTCTTCATGGAATACTTGACAATACGAACCGAAACGGGAGAGACGGACAAGTTATCCCACACCTCAACATCATCAAGAAAGAGCACGTGCAAAGGATCATGAATATACTTCCTTAACTATGACACATGGAACACATTATGTAGGTTTGCAAGCTGTGGAGGGAGCGCAATCTGATAAGCGACTTCTCTAATCCGCTCCAAGATCTCATAGGGTCCAATGAATTTAGGGCTTAATTTCCTGCTCTTCAAAGCTCTTCCAATACCCTTATCACGCGAGACTCGTAAGAATACATGATCGCTAACTTGAAATTCAAGTGGCTTCCTTGTCTTGTCATAATAGCTCTTCTGCCGGTCTTGAACGATTTTCATTTTCTCTCGGATCATCTTAATCTGTTCGGTAGTTTCCTTAATAATCTCAGGCCCTAATGCCAAATTCTCACCAACTTCAAGCCAACATAAAGGGGTTCGACATTTCCTTCCATATAATGCCTTGTATGGTGCCATTCCGATACTAGAATGAAAACTGTTGTTGTAAGTGAATTCGATCAAAGGCAAATATTTCTCCCACGAACCACCATGCTCCAAAACACAAGCACACAGCAAGTTCTCAACACTCTGAGTAGTCCTCTTAGACTGTCCATCAGTCTGAGGATGGTACGCTGAACTTAGCTTCAATTTGGAACCTATTGCCTCATGTAAGCTTCCCCAGAATCGGGAAGTAAATCGGGGGTCACGATTAGAAACAATGCTTGATGGCACACCATGTAACCTCACTATCTCCTGAATGTATAGTTGTGCCAGATCCTGCAAAGAACTCTTCATACTGATCGGTAGAAAATGTGCATTCTTTGTCAACCGATCTACAATCACCCAGATTTCGTCACATTTGGATCTCGTCCTTGGCAATCCAGACACGAAATCCATGGCAATTGCATCCCACTTCCAAACAGGAATATCAAGCGGTCTTGAAGTACCCGAAGGTCTTTGATGTTCTACCTTCACCTTCTGACAAGTAAGGCACAAAGCTACAAAATTGGCAACATCACGCTTCATTCCGGGCCACCAAAAATTCTTCTTTACATCTTGGTACATCTTGGTTGCACCAGGGTGAATACTAAAAATGCTTTTATGTGCTTCCTCAAGCACCGTATATCTCAAATCTCTGAATGAAGGTACATACACATGACCTTTTACTTGCCATAAACCATCAACACCTTCCACAAGAAATAAATTCTTCCCATTATCTTGAGATCTTCTCATCTCTTGTAAATAATCATCATCCCCTTGTTTCTCCTTTACAAGTTCTAAGAACTCATTGCATATCTTCAAGGTAGCAAAACATAGCTTCTTGGGAGATTGAACCTCGGTCCCAACATTTAAATTTCGAAATTCCTCAATCAATTCAAATTCTTTGACCATCATGGCAGATACATGCAAGGACTTCCGACTAAGAGCATCGGCAACAACATTGGCTTTTCCCGGATGCTACATCAATTTAAAATCATAGTCTTTCAGAAATTCCATCCATCTCTTTTGGTGCATATTCAGTTCTTTTTGATCAAAGAGATATTTCAAGCTTTTGTGGTCGCTAAAGACCATGAACTTCGAACCATAGAGATAATGTCGCCAAATCTTTAAAGCAAACACAACCGCCGCCAACTCCAAATCGTGAGTCGGGTAATTAACTTCATGGGGTCTCAACTGGCATGAAGCATAAGCTATAACATGTTCCTTCTGCATTAACACACATCCCAGTCCATGCTTAGAAGCATCGCAATACACCACAAAGTCTTCTTGTAAATCAGGCAATGCCAAGATAGGCGCAGAAGTCAGCCTCATCTTTAACTCTTCAAAACATCTCTCACATTCAACCGTCCATACAAAAGATTGGTTCTTCCTTGTCAAGTTCGTCAAAGGTTTAGAAAGAGGAGAGAAACCTTCGATGAACCTCCGATAATAACCAGCAAGTCCAAGGAAACTCCTGATTTCTGTAACCGACGTAGGTCTAGGCCATGCCATAATGGCTTCAACCTTAGAAGGATCCACCGAAACACCATCTTCGGATATCACATGTCCAAGGAACTGGACGCTCGTCAACTAGAATTTGCATTTAGAGAGCTTTGCGTACAACTGGTTCTCTCTAAGAATGTTCAACACCACTTTCAAATGTTCCTCGTGTTCCTTACGGCTCTTGGAATACACTAAGATATCATCAATGAATACCACAACAAAACGATCCAAGTATTCATGAAAGATGCGGTTCATGTAACTCATGAACACCGCTGGAGCATTAGTCACTCTGAATGGCATAACAACGTACTCATAATGGCCACATCCCGTCCTAAACGCAGTCTTTGGAATATCTTCGGTTCTCACCCAAATTTGATGATAACCGGAACACAAATCAATCTTTGAAAACACCACCACACTTCTCAATTGATCCAGCAGGTCATCAATACGAGGTAAAGGATATCTATTCTTTATCGTCAGCTTATTCAATTGGCGGTAGTCGACACATAACCGCATGGTTCCATCCTTCTTCTTGACTAATAAAACAGGAGCTCCCCAGGGTGACACACTGGGTCGAACAAACTCCTTCTCAAGCAGCTCCTCAACTTGCTTCTTGAGTTCAGCCAACTCTGTGACACCCTAAAAATAGGGGCCAATTTTTCGCAAGAACATACCTGGATCTATCAAAATCCACTCTCATATATGAAGATATGAGAGCTGGTCCTATGGCCAAGGAGAAAAAGGAAAGGAAGACAAAGGCAATGAAATCTTCCACAGCGGAAAACAACAGCGCCTGAGCGATCCCACAAACAGCATGCATTCGCTCAAGCGAGATCCGACTCTGCTTGAGCGAAACAACACAATTCGCTCGGGTGAACACATATTCGCTTAAGCGAAACCGAATACGAAAGCCTTCCCAAACAACATACTCGCTGGAGCGAGGAATCACTCGCTGAAGCGAGAAGCCACTCGGCATTCAATCACTCGGGAAACCGAGACATTCATTCACTCGGTAAACGATCAGGTCCAGTCGGAATTCATGCCTAAGTCTTCTCGGAATTTAATGTCTTAGTCCACTCAGCATTATGGGGTTCCGTCACTCGGGAAACAACCCCAACACTCATACACCCCATAACTTAGTCGTTAAATTTATACACCAAGGCACACACACAATCCACTCAGTAACTGAAGGTTATCCCACTCGGATTCCATAAACCCTCACTCGGAATATCTTCCAACCCAACACCACTCGGTATAATTCAACCTCGAGTCACTCGGTAAACATCAACCCTTTAGCACTCGGTATATTGAACTCCATCACTCAGAGAATACATAGGCTTCCTCTCAGCCATAAATCACTCGGTTTAATCATTCTTAACCAACTCATCATGAGAGTGGTATTCTACTCGGTAACTAATATCATTGCCGACCAATACTCATTCGGCCATACACTCGGCATCCAAGCCTATTCTCACTCGGAGAATATATGGATCTTCCTTCACTCAGAAGGGATCTCCACAACCATACTCCACTCAGAATATTCCTCATTTCTCACACGGAGAATACCTTAACATCCATCACTAGGAAATAGCTTCCTAAACAATTCCACTCGGAATTGTCTGAACTCCTCAATACTTAGAGGAATTTCCCAAGTAGTTCACTCGGATTCATTCCATAACTTAGCCATTCAAATTACATATTACCCTATCCACTCGGAATAGGTAACCATGTTCACTCGGAATACATGCGTAACTCCACTCGGATCATATATATATATATAAACACTTAGATTATTTCTTATCTGAGCCACCAACAACCCTTCCCTCGGAGAAGTTCACTCGAATTATACAAGATCATTCCCCACTCGGGGCTCACTATATATTTTTCACTCGGAATCCACAAAGGTTATTAATATACAGATGTGTCACACTCAGATAAAGAGTCACCTACACAAGACTCACTCGGAAAAGCATCTAAGCCACTCATATTTCACTCCGGATTCATTAACTTAGAAATATTCATACATCATCATTTCCTAGTCGGTAGGAAGCATCAAATCAACATAAATCACTTATATATATATATATATTCTCTAATTCCAAGTCCGACTACCACTACAGCAATACACTTCCACCGATTCATAACCATGTTATCAACATAACATATATATGTATATACTCATACGCATACACTCGGATACTTATTAACTTTATAATTTCCATTCACCAACACATTCAGTCGGCATGCATATAATACCATCACTCGAAGTATATATATATATATATTAACATGCACTCGGGTTTCCAATAACCCAACTTCAATACATATATAAAGTGTATTCATTATACAACATTAATATGAGCCGACCAAGATTTAACACATCAAAGACACTCGGTACATTACATTATGTACACAACCACATCAATAAACACCCAACACTCGGGTTTAAGACCACCACATCATCCAAACTGACCTGCATACACTGAAAAACGGTGTAGGGGTGAGCATTACATATTAAATGACAGATATTGGCTCGGATTAATCATAGAATCCATAACATGCCATAACACATACATCAATCAGCTCAACATTCACTACCATTCAAATATAAACAATCACAACCATCTTCAATCGGGTTTCTTACCCCTTCCACTCGGCTATAAAGCCTAATATCCTCATCAATAATATAATCCCTCAATCGGATTTCACCTCAAGTCTATCCCAAGACTATCTAAACAATATTCATATTCCGAGCCATACTCAAGGAGTCTGTCCGAGCCCAGCTCCAGGACTTAAATATATTCATCACATGTTGTCATCTGATTGCCGATCGGTATAAAAATCCAACGCATTCCAGTGGCGAATCGGATGCATACGGTTTCATTCACTCGGCGTTCAACGCCAATGCACTCGGCATTTCATCAAGCGTCTCATTCACGCTTAGTGCCCCAGGCACTGCCCGAGTCCAACCCGGGTCTTTCATCATATTCAACATTAGGACCATGTCCTCTTCACTCGGGATAATACCCTCGTGGCAACCCGCAAGGTGTTCATATTCAGTAACACAATAACACGTATGCGTATAAATTCGACTCATATTCATTCGATTTCCCACTTGGAAGTCTGCGTTCAACATTAATTTCATTCGGCAACTCAACAACAGTCAGATGACTCGGCTTATACCATATTCACTCGGCAATCCTATGCCATCCACTCGGATTATCATCTATTCACTCGGATTTATCCTCTATTCACTCAGATTTATCCTTTACAGTAAGCATTTCATGCTTTCCTCCATAAAGCCCACTCGGAATTCATCATAACAGTCCCCATACATGCATTTATCACAAGTATATGCATGAATAAGCATCATACGCATTTAATCATATTATCACAAATATAGGGACCAATAACCACCACACAATGCACTCAGCATCAACGTAACATGCGTCTCAAGCATCACAACATAATCATCATACATCATATGGACAAATAAGCATGCACCATGCAGCAACAAATAATCATACAACCGGGTTCAACTCAACAACAACACACAATACATATCAAACACAACACAATACAATTATGTCACCCGGAAATCCGTCCATAAACCATGCATTTGAGATGCAAAGCTCCCCTTACATGGATGAAGCTTCCAAGAGTCACATGGACACTCGGCCCAGCCACGGCAGCACTCTGCTCGGCTTTCTGAACGTGGGAAGAGCCACACAGCTTCCCTGCCAACCAGCATCAGTCTTCAACCTTTCGCTCAAGCCATACATGTACTCGCTTGAGCGAAACGGGTCCAGTGACCATTTCTTCACTGGCTCGCTCAAGCGTGACCATTCTCGCTTAAGCGAGATACGTCCAGAAGCTCATCAACACTCTATGCTCCACTCTGCTCTGCCACCCAGTCAGTGGAGAAGCTTCCAAGCTCCACCCAACCTTGACTTCTTCCTCGCAACGTCCCAACCTCAACACAGTGGGTCATCTTCCACAAACCAAGACACTCCATGCTGCTGGCACAGGCTCCCAACCGAGCCACAAACAGTCTCATCAACAAGAGGAAGAAGAGGAGAAGAAGAAAGACCAGCAAGAAGGAGAACACCAGGGAACAGAGGAGGGACCTGAACCCAACCTCCAAAACACACAGCCACACACAGTTTCACCATCACCATGCAGCTCCTCATCACCACGTAGTTCCACTCGGTTCTACACCATGCGTGAGTGGAAGAAGAGGATAAAAAGGAGGAAGAAGATGAAGCAGAAGCTCCAACAAGTTCTAGAGAGAAGGAGGAGCACTTCTCTCATCAGGATATACACTTCCAAGGAATGAAGGGAGAGAGTGAGATGAAAAACATGCAACCAAGGCCTTATTATCTCAGCCTCATCAGCATCCAATTCATCACAACATCCCACCCTCATTTAATGCAAGTCCATCAACATTTAATGCCAATTCTCTCAGCAATGATTACACAAAACCACGTGGACAAAGAGGGAGAGAAAACCGGACCCATTTGACCATCAAGGCATATGAGTCATCACTATGGGGACCACACAGAAAAAGAAAAGAGAAAAGGGAAACCGAGCCCTACAATGATCCAAGAGCACCAGTGGTCCCTCATTAATCAATTGCCTCGCCTGAGCGAATTTCATCCTTCAAGACCTTTCGCTCAGGCGGGTTCCGTCCAGCAACTGATTCCTTTCGCCCTCGCTCGAGCGTCCCAAGCTCGCTTGAGCGACCAACACTCAGAATCCATTTCTTCTCTCGCTCGCTCACGCTGATCCCTCATTCGCCTGGGCGAGATCGGGCCAGAGCCCTTGTAATCAACACAAAGGATTCTCGCTTGAGCGAGAATCCCTCTCGCTTGGGCGAGAAGTATCAGGACCTAAGCAGAAACGTGAGCTCTCAATATCACACATAACAAAATCTATTCAAAGCCAATTTAACTCAATTCCATCCTTCATATATCTTACAATAATCATTTAAAACTTGTCTCCAGTGTTCGTGCACAACAATTTCCATTCAACTCATATTCAACCATTTGCCATTCTCATCAATTACTCATTTTTATAAAATTCGGGGTGTTACAATTCTCCCCACCTTTAAGGAATGTCGTCCTCGAAATTCAATCATGAACCTACCTCAATAAACAACCTGGCATTCACTATATACCCAACAAATCATTTACATACTAACACTTTCCAAGTAGTTACTAACCACACAACAAGAAATTCCAAGACACCACACTCTTAACATCTTCCACTCGGAAGTGTCACCAATTGGCTCGGAAATCACCCACTCGGGTATCCACAATTCCACATCACTCAGCAACTCTTTCACTTGTCCATCATTTTAATAATTAACCACATACTCATCTATTCAGATTCAAATCCTCACCTTGCTCGGAGCAATCCAATAGACTCAAGCCATTCCCATAAGCAGTTACAGTCTCATTTGCTGACCTATGAACTGTTGCATCCAACTTATAGGATGACGTCTCATTCCTATAGGGTCACAACAGTTGCATAGAGTCACTGCAAAATGCAAACTGCCACAATACCTATGGCATGTAGAATCATACTAGAATAGCATCCTCACAGTTATGTCACTCATACCGACCAAATTTACTCGGTTAACACCAATTTTCATGAAAATCAATGGCAGTTCTTACAATTTTATAAACAATTCATCCGAATCAACATCATTCTTAGGCACCAACAGTGATGCATCTCATGTCCTCAGTCAGCAAACATCAGTTATTATCACAGTAAAATGCATTTTATCAATAAATTTTCAACTCATTCAAGACATATTTTCAGTCTCTATACTTATTCTAGTGCAATCCTCATTATAACAATCATCAAATACCAACCACACTTACCATAAAATGGCACAATGGCAATCGGTTTCCAGTACAAACCGAATAAATACCTCTTATTTAATCTTATTTATTACAAAATCATAGTCAATCAGCTAATTAATCCCCCAATTCGTCATTCATCATTAGCCATCAATTAATTAAAGCCTAAGGAATTCATCAAATTCTCTTAGATATACCACTCGGTTTTCAATGTGATTTTCAATCATAACAATAGGGTTTTACATTGGTAACTCTCTTCACTGAGCAAAACATAGTCCACCAGTCGGATATACAATCATCATAATATTATTTCCATTATCACCATATCCAGTACCAAGGTGTACTCGGATTTCAACCTTAAGACACTTCAAACCTCAACAATTTGTTATACCATTACTTGACTCAACAATCCACATGATCAATCAGATTCTCTGACTCAGAATTTCAAGGGTTACCAAATACCCCCACAACATCCAATTATCACCGAGTCAAAATCAACACAAAGTCTAGTTCCACAAGGTCTAACAGTGTAAGATCATACCGAATCCAATTGGATTACTACACCTTATGAGTCATAATTCAATCAACCACTCACTCGGTTTTTCAATCACAAAACCGAGACAGTACCCAAACTAACAGGTACATCACCATATCAATCCTCATAACATCCAACCACACATGATTATGCCCAACCAATTGGGTTACCACACTTTGTGGCCCAGTACTTAATCCAATCATCTACTCTATTTTCACACTTCAAACCGAGATATAATTCCAACCAAGTAGGCATCAGGTTTTACATTCAATCACCTATCCCATATTAAAATCCTCACATCATGAGATTTCCCAACATCACTCACCCAGCCAACTTAGCATGTAAATTTGAATCCATTCACAATCATGACTCTGCCATGAATCATTAGCATGGCATACACCAGAATTTAAATCAATTAACACAGTCTTAATACTTGTAAGAACTTCACTATCATCAATTAATCCATCACTCGGTTTTAACGCATTAAAACCGAAACACAATTCCAATATAACATATACTTGATTTCACATTTGTACATTCATGATTGTATTCAAATTCTTGAATTAGGAATCTGCCATAAATCATCTTAATCATATATATATATATGTATTAATCCAGCAGAGTTCTCATGCCAAGGGTATAAATCATCATTTAAGAAATGATACAGTCAAACATCCATAATCCGAATCCAACACACTAGGGAATTCCTTCATTAACATTTTCACATATTTCATTATTAAAGTATCACAATAGCATACCAGCCTCACGAATCGCAATTCATATCATAAATAAGCACAACATATACATAATCACTAACACTGTCACTTTGCCACTTATCCACAAGAGCATTCATAATTATTATCATCATTAATTCACTAAGGTCTCACTCAATACCTCCTCGCAAGGGGTTTCTCAACACTCGTGGTCATCCCATCTCAAATGCCATGGTCTTTAAACAAATGCATATGTCAACTGTGTAATGCATATGCAATGGATCCGATTTCATATCACGGGTGATCGCAACCACCATAATCAATCAATCATAATTATTGGTTTCCTGCCTCGCAAGGGGTACTCCCTCTGGCAACCTCGCAAGGTGCTTCCCGTGATCGCAACCACGTTCAATATTTCATATAGGTCTCCCTCCTCGCAAGGGGTACTCCCGCCTCATGATCGCAACCATGGGCATCATAGGTGCTTGCAAGCCCTTTATCATATCATCATCACATTGGTTTCCTACCTCGCAAGGGGTACTCCCTTCATAGAATCCCGCAGGATCTTTCATCGTTGTGATCGCAACCACATAATATCAATGCTATGCCATGCCATGAATGCAAGATGCAACAATGCATATGTTCAACAACAACCTCGCAAGGATATCTCACCCTCTCAATCAGGGGTATATTATATAGTTTAGTTTTATCATCAATGGCATATAAATATTCACAAGGCCCCTCAAGGCACATCATTCAAATAATTGGCATTCAGTGGCCACAAACACCACTCATAACGATCCACACATGAATATCAAAGGCATAGCACACATAATAATATCAATCCACAAAAAAAATCATTTGAGGCATATTCACCATTCACATACTTGGCAATTATCATTGCCTTACACACATACAAGTCAACTACTTGTATCCACCGCTAGAATGTCATAATATTTCTTTTTATCTATCAATATCCTTATATATTTTCATTGGAGATTTCCAACCCAGCACAAGAGTATCATAATAATTATCCACCAATCCATCTACATAAATCCTAGTCAATTAATCCGACTTCCACAAATATAAGGACACAACATTATGTCACTTTATTTCTCAAATCAACCTTCACAACAGTAGTATCTTTCACTACTGTCCCAGCAAAGCACATAGGCATACAGCCATACAAACTATGCATAGGCATGCATCAACCAATAAAATACCACCAGCAATAATGACAACTGATCATCATACATCCAAACGCTTACACTCGGTAAGCATACCTTGACCATAAACCTCTCTGTTTGCTCTGATACCACCTTGTGACACCCTAAAAATAGGGGCCAATTTTTCGCAAGAACATACCTGGATCTATCAAAATCCACTCTCATATATGAAGATATGAGAGCTGGTCCCATGGCCAAGGAGAAAAAGGAAAGGAAGACAAAGGCAAATGAAATCTTCCACAGCGGAAAACAACAGCGCCTGAGCGATCCCACAAACAGCGTGCATTCGCTCAAGCGAGCTCCGACTCCGCTTGAGCGAGACAACACAATTCGCTCGGGCGAACACACATTCGCTTAAGCGAAACTGAATACGAAAGCCTTCCCCAACAACATACTCGCTGGAGCGAGGAATCACTCGCTGAAGCGAGAAGCCACTCGGCATTCAATCACTCGGGAAACCGAGACATTCATTCACTCGGTAAACGATCAGGTCCAGTCGGAATTCATGCCTAAGTCCTCTCGGAATTTAATGTCTTAGTCCACTCAGCATTATGGGGTTCCGTCACTCGGGAAACAACCCCAACACTCATACACCCCATAACTTAGTCGTTAAATTTATACACCAAGGCACACACACAATCCACTCAGTAACTGAAGGTTATCCCACTCGGATTCCATAAACCCTCACTCGGAATATCTTCCAACCCAACACCACTCGGTATAATTCAACCTCGAGTCACTCGGTAAACATCAACCCTTTAGCACTCGATATATTGAACTCCATCACTCAGAGAATACATAGGCTTCCTCTCAGCCATAAATCACTCGGTTTAATCATTCTTAAATAACTCATCATCAGAGTGGTATTCCACTCGGTAACTAATATCATTGCCGACCAATACTCATTCGGCCATACACTCGGCATCCAAGCCTATTCTCACTCGGAGAATATATGGATCTTCCTTCACTCAGAAGGGATCTCCACAACCATACTCCACTCAGAATATTCCTCATTTCTCACATGGAGAATACCTTAACATCCATCACTAGGAAATAGCTTCCTAAACAATTCCACTCGGAATTGTCTGAACTCCTCAATACTTAGAGGAATTTCCCAAGTAGTTCACTCGGATTCATTCCATAACTTAGCCATTCAAATTACATATTACCCTATCCACTCGGAATAGGTAACCATGTTCACTCGGAATACATGCGTAACTCCACTCGGATCATATATATATATATATAAACACTTAGATTATTTCTTATCTGAGCCACCAACAACCCTTCCCTCGGAGAAGTTCACTCGAATTATACAAGATCATTCCCCACTCGGGGTTCACTATATATTTTTCACTCGGAATCCACAAAGGTTATTAATATACAGATGTGTCACACTCAGATAAAGAGTCACCTACACAAGACTCACTCGGAAAAGCATCTAAGCCACTCATATTTCACTCCCGATTCATTAACTTAGAAATATTCATACATCATCATTTCCTAGTCGGTAGGAAGCATCAAATCAACATAAATCACTTATATATATATATATTCTCTAATTCCAAGTCCGACTACCACTACAGCAATACACTTCCACCGATTCATAACCATGTTATCAACATAACATATATATGTATATACTCATACGCATACACTCGGATACTTATTAACTTTATACTTTCCATTCACCAACACATTCAGTCGGCATGCATATAATACCATCACTCGAAGTATATATATATATATATATTAACATGCACTCGGGTTTCCAATAACCTAACTTCAATACATATATAAAGTGTATTCATTATACAACATTAATATGAGCCGACCAAGATTTAACACATCAAAGACACTCGGTACATTACATTATGTACACAACCACATCAATAAACACCCAACACTCGGGTTTAAGACCACCACATCATCCAAACCGACCTGCATACACTGAAAAACGGTGTAGGGGTGAGCATTACATATTAAATGACAGATATTGGCTCGGATTAATCATAGAATCCATAACATGCCATAACACATACATCAATCAGCTCAACATTCACTACCATTCAAATATAAACAATCACAACCATCTTCAATCGGGTTTCTTACCCCTTCCACTCGGCTATAAAGCCTAATATCCTCATCAATAATATAATCCCTCAATCGGATTTCACCTCAAGTCTATCCCAAGACTATCTCAACAATATTCATATTCCGAGCCATACTCAAGGAGTCTGTCCGAGCCCAGCTCCAGGACTTAAATATATTCATCACATGTTGTCATCTGATTGCCGATCGGTATAAAAATCCAACGCATTCCAGTGGCGAATCGGATGCATACGGTTTCATTCACTCGGCGTTCAACGCCAATGCACTTGGCATTTCATCAAGCGTCTCATTCACGCTTAGTGCCCTAGGCACTGCCCGAGTCCAACCCGGGTCTTTCATCATATTCAACATTAGGACCATGTCCTCTTCACTCGGGATAATACCCTCGTGGCAACCCGCAAGGTGTTCATATTCAGTAACACAATAACACGTATGCGTATAAATTCGACTCATATTCATTCGATTGCCCACTTGGAAGTCTGCGTTCAACATTAATTTCATTCGGCAACTCAACAACAGTCAGATGACTCGGCTTATACCACATTCACTCGGCAATCCTATGCCATCCACTCGGATTATCATCTATTCACTTGGATTTATCCTCTATTCACTCGGATTTATCCTTTACAGTAAGCATTTCATGCTTTCCTCCATAAAGCCCACTCGGAATTCATCATAACAGTCCCCATACATGCATTTATCACAAGTATATGCATGAATAAGCATCATACGCATTTAATCATATTATCACAAATATAGGGACCAATAACCACCACACAATGCACTCAGCATCAACGTAACATGCGTCTCAAGCATCACAACATAATCATCATACATCATATGGACAAATAAGCATGCACCATGCAGCAACAAATAATCATACAACTGGGTTCAACTCAACAACAGCACACAATACATATCAAACACAACACAATACAATTATGTCACCCGGAAATCCGTCCATAAGCCATGCATTTGAGATGCAAAGCTCCCCTTACATGGATGAAGCTTCCAAGAGTCACATGGACACTCGGTCCAGCCACGGCAGCACTCTGCTCGGCTTTCTGAACGTGGGAAGAGCCACACAGCTTCCCTGCCAACCAGCATCAGTCTTCAGCCTTTCGCTCAAGCCACACATGTACTCGCTTGAGCGAAACGGGTCTAGTGACCATTTCTTCACTGGCTCGCTCAAGCGTGACCATTCTCGCTTAAGCGAGATACATCCAGAAGCTCATCAACACTCCATGCTCCACTCTGCTCTACCACCCAGTCAGTGGAGAAGCTTCCAAGCTCCACCCAACCATGACTTCTTCCTCGCAACGTCCCAACCTCAACACAGTGGGTCATCTTCCACAAACCAAGACACTCCATACTGCTGGCACAGGCTCCCAACCGAGCCACAAACAGTCTCATCAACAAGAGGAAGAAGAGGAGAAGAAGAAAGACCAGCAAGAAGGAGAACACCAGGGAACAGAGAAGGGACCTGAACCCAACCTCCAAAACACAGCCATACGCAGTTTCACCATCACCATGCAGCTCCTCATCACCACATAGTTCCACTCGGTTCTACACCATGCGTGAGTGGAAGAAGAGGATAAAAAGGAGGAAGAAGATGAAGCAGAAGCTCCAACAAGTTCTAGAGAGAAGGAGGAGCACTTCTCTCATCAGGATATACACTTCCAAGGAATGAAGGGAGAGAGTGAGAAGAAAAACATGCAACTAAGGCCTTATTATCTCAGCCTCATCAGCATCCAATTCATCACAACATCCCACCCTCATTTAATGCAAGTCCATCAACATTTAATGCCAATTCTCTCAGCAATGATTACACAAACACCACATGGACAAAGAGGAAGAGAAAACCGGACGCATTTGACCATCAAGGCACATGAGTCATCACTATGGGGACCACACAGAAAAAGAAAAGAGAAAAGGGAAACCGGGCCCTACAATCATCCAAGAGCACCAATGGTCCCTCATTAATCAATTGCCTCGCCTGAGCGAATTTCATCCTTCAAGACCTTTCGCTCAGGCGGGTTCCGTCCAGAAACTGATTCCTTTCGCCCTCGCTCGGGCGTCCCAAGCTCGCTTGAGCGACCAACACTCAGAATCCATTTCTTCTCTCGCTCACTCATGCTGATCCCTCATTCGCCTGGGCGAGATCGGGCCAGAGCCCTTGTAATCAACACAAAGGATTCTCGCTTGAGCGAGAATCCCTCTCGCTTGGGCGAGAAGTATCAGGACCTGGGCAGAAACGTGAGCTCTCAATATCACACATAACAAAATCCATTCAAAGCCAATTTAACTCAATTCCATCCTTCATATATCTTACAATAATCATTTAAAACTTGTCTCCAGTGTTCGTGCACAACAATTTCCATTCAACTCATATTCAACCATTTGCCATTCTCATCAATTACTCATTTTTATAAAATTCGAGGTGTTACAAACTCCATAGGAGACATCCTATAAGGAACGATAGACACCGGTTCCGCACCAGGTACAAGATCAATAGCAAACTCAACCTCCCGTGGAGGTGGTAAACCAGGTATCTCCTAGGGAAACACATCCAAAAAGTCTGACACCACAGGGATACTAAGGGGATCGGGACCACTCGTCCCATCGGCAAGAGATAGTAATATGCAAAGTTGAGCTATACCTTGCACATCAAATTGTCCCACATCGGAAGAAGGAAAAATGACGGTCTGTTGTTGACAGTCGACCAAAACCTTGTTGGTGGAGAGCCAATCTATACCAAGTATGATATCCAATCCCTTCATAGGCAGGCATATGAAAGACACAACAAATCTTCTCCCATCTAGGAGCATATCAACATTATCACACTGGTTAACCGATCTGAGACAAGTACTGGTTGGGGTGGTAACCACTAGAGCATTTTTCATTAAACATACCGGCAATCTTAATCGCCGAACACAATCCTCAGATATAAAAGAGTGGGTTGTACCCGAATCATAAATGACATGAACTGAGTTTGCGAGTATTTCACACTTACTTTCAACTAAATTATCTGCTTGTGATGCTTCCTCACCGGTCACAGCAAACACTCTTCCGATATTTAGTTGCACATTTCCACCATTTCTATTTCCTTCACGAGCACCATTGCCATTTCCTCGCCCGTTGCCATGTCTTCCACCATTATAGCCACCTCGGCCACCATTGTTTCCATTACCACGGCCTCGACCACCATTGTGGCCTCCGCGGGTCACATGAGCGAGTGCATTAGTACGGTTAGGAGTATTAACTTGCATATGAGCCCGCCTCGCAAGTAAAGGACATACGGGGTGAATATGTCCTACTTGGTCACAATTAAAACATACTACGTCATCCCGTTGTGCACACTCGTGAATATGATGAGGTCCTGCACACCTATAGCATCTCGACCCATTGGCATTTACATCACCCCAGCCAACGGTGTTACCAAGTCCACCGCCTCTAACTTGGACATTGGAATGAGTACCTCTCTGAAAGCGTCCTCTTCTGAAATTCCCTTGCCTCTTAAAACTAGTAGATTGACCCTTCAACTTAGAGTCAAATTTGGAATGATGCGGGGGAGCATGTTCTTCATAAATGCGGCAATTATTCACAAGTACCGTAAAACTTCGGATTTCTTGATGACAAATGGCCCTTTGAATATCAGGGCGTAGACCGTTCTCGAACTTCACACATTTTGAGGCTTCAGCTCCCTCTTGTTGATAAGGAGGGTAAAATTCATAGAGTTCTTCGAATTTGGAAGCATACTCTTCCACCGTCATTGTGCCTTGCTTGAGTTCCATAAACTCAAGTTCCTTCTTACTCTTGTAGCTTTCGGGTACATACTTCCTCATGAGTTCATATTTGAAATTTTCCCAAGTCAAGGGAATAGCAGTAGCATTCATCCTACTCTTGGTGAGTCTCCACCAAGTCTCCGCTTCATCTCTCAGTATGAAAACAGCATACTCCACCTTCTGGAGCTCATTGCACTCAAAACTATCGAAGATCCGCTCAACATCTCAGATCCAAACATAGGCTTGCTCAGGCCTGAATCCATCATGAAACTTGGATGGTTTCCTCTTCAAGAACATGTCAAGGCCCTGAGTACCTTGAATAGCAGGAGCAGGTTGTCTTTCCGCTTCTTGTCTATCACGGTTTTGTGATTCAAGGAGATCCACAACACGGTTCAAAGCTCTAGCTATAGCGTCATTGTTATCTTGACGATGACGGGCCATCTCAATATCTATAATCATAACATGAAATTTAACTAACATTAGTAAACTCATTCATAAAACTCCTCTATAGTCTCATACTATAGTACCTCATCATAAAATTAAGTTATGGCCCTCCATCATAGAGTCCAATATCAACCAATCCATATTAAGGCTCATACAAACATATCATCATATCATCATGTCAAATGTATTCATAAAACATAGGATTCATCATTGAGGGAGAATAGTGTGAAGAAAGCTTGGCCGGACTTATAGCAATCACATTCAATTAATAATCAATTCATACATAATCAAACAACAATGGTAATCATTTGTCAATCGTATATCATATTCCAACAATAATAACAACTAATCACAGTATTACAGAGCGAATAATGCTCTGATACCTGGTTGTGACACCCCAAAAATAGGGGTAAATTTTTTTCGTGATTTAAAAAGCATTAATTCATGATATAATAAAGTGGTGAAATTATCTTTCACTACCCTGGATCAATCAGAGACCTATCTCATATATGAAGATATGAGAAGGTAAGTTAAGAGGAGCAACCATGAAGGAATGCTCAATTAAAAACAGCAGAAGGATTTGAGTAAATTAATGTTATGTGATTAAGTTTAAGAAGGTCGGCTACTTTAGAATTAAGAGATCCAATTTTTTTTTATGCCCAAAAGTATTCCTATAATAATACAGGGTCAAGGTTTAATGTGAAGAAGAGAGAAAACAATTTGAACATTTCATTTTAGGCAATCAGGGCACCCCTCGCTCAAGCGAGAACCCAACTCGCTTGAGTAAGTTCTATGTAGGACGCTTGGGCGAGACAGGAATGGGCTGAGTGAAAAGAGGAAAGAAGTTTCAGGGGCTAGTTCGCTCAAGCGAGTCCCATCTCGCTTGAGTGAGATACACCAGATTCGCTTGGACGAAGCCAGCGAGCGTGAGCGAAATCTGTCCAGAACCAATCCTACGCTCACTCGCTTGAGCGAGCACCATCCTTAAGGCTATTCGCTCAAGCGGAATTCGGCCAGTAACTAAATTGTCCAACACTTGCTCGAGCGAGACCCCACTCGCCTAAGCGAAAATCTTCCAGAGGCCAAACCCCTGATGCCAGGGCCATCTCGCTTGAGCGAGACCCACTCTCGCATGGGCGAGAATGGTCCAGAAACCAAAACACTGATGCTAGGACAATCTCGCTCGAGCGAGACCCACTCTCGCCTAAGCGAGAATTGTCCAGAGACCAAATATCACACAGAAGGGATTCTCGCTTGAGCGAGAATCCATCTCGCTTGAGCGAGATTATCAGAAAACATGCAGAAACGTGGAAATTCAATAACACAACCTATCAAAACTCAACTCAAGCTAATTTACCTCATTTTATCACATCACAATCATCATATTAGTTGTTCAAAACTTGTTCCAAACAAGCATGCTCATAAATTTACATTACAACTCATCAAATGCATAAAAATCAACTCATCATCTCCTCTAATTCACAAAACTAATACTTAAATATGATTCCTCATTCATTCATCAAAATGTAGGGGAAGTTTCATCCTTCATACATCCATAAGGTCATAAATGAAAATGAGTCATATACAAAAGTTCTCATTTTCCTCCATGACCCTAAAATTTCCATTGTATATATATATTCATCATCCATACAAGTATCCTTGACGATTCAAGGCTAAGTTATATATGCAGAATATCATATACATTACAACCATTCACACAACTATCAAATCAAAATATTGCCGGCCAAGGCATTCTTTACCAAAATAGGATTCCTCCATACTTCTTCTCCACACAAAAGCTCCATGTATAACCCTACAACATAAAAGCTAAAAAGATATACCACATGGAGAGTGAGTATACTTTCTCAATGATGAAAATCCGACAATTAAGACAATATATGCATGAATACAATACAAACATCCCCTCCTCAAGAGGAGTTCATTCAACACCAAACCATTCATTTATCAACTTCATTTAAATATATATATCCATCAAATTTCTCAAAGTCACATCGACCAATATCACAATCATAGTTAGTAATTTAAAGAAAAGCTTCCACCTACTCCTCACATAACCTCGTCAATAGGATATCATTTTATGCCATGCTTCTATTGCTAATGTACATGCTAGTGTTTATAATGCATATGCACGAATCCGATTTTCAATCCATTAGTGATCACAATCACTTAAATTAACATCATCACTCTGGGATATACCCTTCGTGGCACCCCTCAAGGTGATATATTCATCAATATGATAACATCATCTTCACTCTGGGATATACCCTTCATGGCACCCCGCAAGGTGATAAATTCATCAATATGATAACATTATCTTCACTCCGGGATATATATCATCAATATGATAACATCATCTTCACTCTGGGATATACCCTTCGTGGCACCCCGCAAGGTGATATATTCATCAATATGATAACATCATCTTCTCTCCGGGATATACCCTTCGTGGCACCCCGCAAGGTGATATATTCATCAATATGATAACATCATCTTCACAATATGCAATGCTCATGCATGCCTCAACCTTATATGGGCTATCTCACCCTCTCATTTAGGGTACATTCATACTCAACCACATTATTATCCACAAATTCATACTTAAACTTCAATCCTTACATTCAAGAAAACATTCCAACCAAGGATTTCAGATACTCATCATGTCATATATGAAATCAATAATACATCGGCATATAATATGCCATGCATAGCCTCATTTAGGCTTCATCATCTAAGCAATCATTCCAAAACACCATACACAATTCTTATCACATACACATGATATCACAGCTATCCAAGACCACATGCCATATTACATTAATACATATATTATCATCACAATTCTCATGCATTTAGAAAATACACCCCTCTCCTACCTCAAGAGAAATAGATTTCTGGGTTTGACGTTCCCGCTTCACCCATGTTATCGAGTCCTACATCAATCATCATAGGACCACATCAATTATTCACTCAAAGGCCATTTCAATATACACATACATATCTATATACACATGATTTTCCTCATGTGGAAGCTATTCATGGATTTTATTCATTTACCCATTTAGGCTTCGGGAATTCCTTCCCTTGACTCACCATTCATTATTATCAAAGTAACAACCTAGTTAGTTAGGTTACCCCATTCACCAACTTTATATTAATTCTATCTCAAGTGGGGTTTTTTTATTCATATTCTCCAACCACCATCTCTCATCATCATTTAATGTCAATAACACTTCATTTATAATGTTTCCCCTCATTAATAAATGTTAACCCCTTAAATATTACATATTTCCCCTAAATTTCATAAGTTAGGGTTTCCACCAAACCCTTCATCCATCATAAATACTCATTATCTTTCAACTCCATCTTCACATACCTCATTTATTACTCATAAATGTCTATATTTATTTCACCCCTACCTTAGGGTCATGCATTTAATGTTCCCCTCACCACCCACAAACATTTAATACTCTCCCAAATCTTAGAAATCCATATTCTATGGTTTAGCTATCATTAAGATGAGGAAAACTTACCTCAATCAAGAAACAAAATAGACACCAAGGGAGAGAGAGTGGTGTGGACGAAAATAGAGGAGGAGAAAAGGAGGAGCTTCGAGCCACAATGTCCTCCTCCAAGCTCAATGGTGAACGAAATAAGAAAGAGAGAGAGCACCAATTGTTCAAGCTCTTTGGGGAGGGAGGAGGAAATATGAAGAAGAGAAGAATGGTGGAAGAAGAAGAAGAAATGTGTTAGATAGATGATTTATATGAATTTGAGTGACAATGATGGCAAATGGATGATTTATATGATGATTTAGATGCCATATTGATGAGGGATGTGATATTGTTGTTGTTGGGTTTTGTTGACCCTTTGAAGCATAGAAAATCTTGGTTTTGGGGAAGGAATTCCCGAAGCCTAACATAAGAGTATAAATAGATGTTTTGACAAGTTTAGGACTTGTTACTAAGCTTGACGATATGGGAGCAATTATTTAGAATTATAATGAAAGCCTTGTGATGGCTCATAATTGAATGAATGCATATGTGTGTGTGTTGTGTAGATTGTGATTTGAACGATGTGGCGAAATGATTGGAGCCTTTGGATTGCAGTTCTTTTCCCGAGGTAGGAGAGGAGTTTACATTTCAATTGCATGAGTTGAATGGTTGATGATGAGTGTATATGGTTTATACTCATGCTTGCCTTGCCATTATTGTGTAAATATGATAAGTTGAGTGATGATTGTTGAATGAAAAGATTGGTAATTTATTGGCCTTGAAAATGATATATACATGTATGTTTGGTGGCCTTAAGAGTTTTAAACCTCTTTGAAGGATATAATGTAGCTCTTGGTGAATAATCAATGATGAAATAGAATATGTATGTGTGTATATAGATACATGATTTATTGAGTTAAAATCCTGTGAGATGTTGTGTCTTAGCATAATGGATGTTGGGTTTGATGAATGGGGTCATAAGATGGTGTTTCCTAGAGTGAAAAGGGTGTTGGGAGTGTATGAATTGATTCATGTCAGGGCTTGAATCGATTCAATGTTTTCTGTTTTCAAAAATAAGGACTTCCGGGGCTTTGAATCGATTCACACGTTTGCTTGAATCAATTTAGAGGCTACTGGATGAGCTTGAATCAATTCACATGAAGCCTTGAATCGATTCAAAACTCACTGGAATTACTGTTCATCAATTTCATCATGCTTGAATCGACTCTAGGACCCCTGTTTTGGTGGTTGGTGCTCCAGAATCGCATGAATCGTTTCAAGGATATTCCCGAATCGATTCATGGTATGTTTTTGGCTCATTTACACTCTATTTTGATATCGTTTGATATCGTTAAGCCATGACATGTTTATACGTTTGATTGCACATATTTCTAATACGTTTTAGCAATCGAAACGCAAGGGCATTGTCATGACCCTCACATACTTTGGTATTGAAAATGAATTGAGCTTGTTATTATCCTAATTTTGTTCATCATGCAATGACCTATGAATATGGTAGAGGTATATGATGATGGTGTGTCATGGTGGTGTTTGATATTGATTGAGATGTTGGAAAATAGGTATGTACCTATGATAGGTTATGAAAAACATGAATGTACACCACTAATGATATGTTATGATGTTTGATAATGACAAGTTCAATGATGTGGTTATATGACACCCTCTTGCATGATGATGATACTAACGAGGGATGATATGCATGACAATGTAATTATTATAAATCGATTAATCGGAGATGATATCGATAATGGATAATGATGGATGATGTTGTTGATTAATTCCTTGAATAAAGGATGATTGTTATTATTGATGATTGTTGAATGCCATTGTGAATAAATGCAAGTGTCATCTTGTGTAAGTGTGGGTTGAATTATATTGACGATTTGTTGTAATACCATACTAATATATGAAACAATGGTAATGATCAAATAAGATGAAAATCCACTAAGGTTTATATGGTGATGTGATGAATAAAGATGAAATCGGATGCTAAGCATTTCTTTAATATTAATGAAAGATTGTTGAATGTTGTTGATGTTTTGATGCCATTATGAATGTTACAAGTATTGACTTGCATGTACGATATAAAATGTGTTAAAATGAAATGCCACACCTAAAGCTTGAGAACAATGGCTAAAACCAACGATGTTAAAATCCACTAAAAGATTGTATGGTAGTGTTGGTGTTGATGATAATGATTGATGAGTGTGTCGTGACCGGGATAGCGGCGGCACGGCCGACCATTTGAAACAGGACGAGTTATTATGAAACAGGGAGTTGCCACCAATGTTTTTGTCCATAGGAAAAACATTAGAAAAAACTAAGTTCAATAAAGCACTGGTTAAAAAATGAGATTCAAGTTCGAGAGTCGGTTACGTGTAGGGAAGGTGTTAGCACCCTACATCGCCTGTCAAAAACAGTACCAAGATTGAAAACACGCAACATAAATAGCCTTATAAAAATGTTTTATTTCTTCCCTTTTATTATTATTTATAGAAATAGGGGAAAATCAACAAGACGTCACGTCTAAATTGATTTTCATGGAAGTGATTAAAACAGAACAATTAAAAAAAGGTAAGGAAATAAATAAATAAATAAGAATAAAAAAAATGGGGATTAACTCAATTATCAAAAATTAATTAATAATTGAAAAAGGAATGGATCCATCAAATGACAGTTAATTAATTTGACGAAAAAATAAACAAGTACTGAAAATGATGAACAGATTTTGATGGGTGACTAATCTGATCAATGGAAATTAATTACTAATTAAAAGGAAGCAGACCCATCAAACAGCAATTAATTTTGACAAAAAAAATAAACAAATACAAGCTTTAAAAATGAGGAGCAGAATAGGACCGGTGTAGTGAGAGAGAGCTGGACTCCGGAGAGCTGAACGGTGTTGGGGATTTAAGGAGCTGGACGGTGGTGGATTCAGAGGAGAAGGACAGTATGGTTTTTGAGAGAGTGAGGGAGCTGATGTGGTTTTAAGAGTTGGAGAGAGAGCTGATGTGAATTTGAGAGGAGAGGGACGGTGTCGTTTTGAGAGAGTGAGGGACGATGTTGGTGAGGAGAAAGACGGTGTGGGTGAGGAGAGAGGATAGTGTGGGAGGATTTGAGGTGGCCGGTGTTGGTGAGGAGAGAATTAGAATGGTATGGGAAGAGGAGGACGAACAGTGTGGAGAGGAGAGGGGGATGGTATCGGTGTGAATGAGGACGGTTGGAGAGTGGGAGGACGGTGTTGGTGAGGAGAGGGACGGTGTTTAAGGAGGAGGACAGACAGTGTGGATGAGGACAGTTAGAGAGTGGGAGGACGGTGTGGAGAGGATGAGAGACGATGTTGCGAGGGTTTGAGGGGTTGTTAGTTTGAGGGGGTGTACGGTGTGGTGAGGATGGGAGGGACTGTTGGTGTGGTTTTTTTTAGAGGAAAGGGACTGAATTTGAGAGGAGAAGGATGATATGGAGAGGATTTGAGGGGGGCTGGATAGTATGGGTTGAGAGGAGAGGGGGACAGTGTTGGTGAGGAGTTGGTCGGTGTGGGATTCAGAGGAGAAGGACAGCGTTGGTGAGAGGAGAGGGACGGTGTTGGCTTTAGGTGGAAAGAGAGCTTATGAAATTAAGAGGAGAAGGACGGTGTGGGTTAAGAGAGAGTGAAGGGCTGATGTTGAGAGGATGAAGGGGTTGGACAGAGTGAAGAGAGGGACTGGTTTTTGGTTTAAGAGAGGGACAGTGTTTCTTCTCTTAAAAGCTTTAGAGTTCTCTCAAGTGAAGGCTTTTCGGATCCTTTTCTTCTCTTTCGTTAGGGCATTTATAGAAGTCCCAGGTGTGCTGATTGCTTGAACAACCCAGAGACAGCCTGGCCACCAATGATGGGAACAGCAGCTGATGAATAACTTATTATTTTAATTTTGTTTGTTATCAGCCGCCCCACAAAATTAGCAAAGCAACTTGGATGGTGTATTGGAGAAACAGCCTGGATCTTAATAATCATAGGGAATGGAGGCTGGTGGGAATTCTTTATTATTTTCCTCCTTCGTCTTGTTGTGAGCCGCCCCCCATAATTCAAGGATCCATTTGGATAGTGGGAATCCAAGTCAGCAAGGGTAATCAGTGGAAAATATGGGTCGGTTTTCTCCTTCTGACTCGGATTTAGTGCCTCGGTCTGTATACACCCATAGTGGGAAATAATCCAAGTGGAAAAGGTGCTGTTCATACACAAATGACTGAGTGAAAGCTTTGCTCGGTATTGCTTTGCTGGTCGGTGTTGGGTTGCTGTGAGGAGCTGGACGAGCAAAGCAATTCTGATTGGAACACTCAATTGGAACCAAATGAAAAGTGACTCAGAACTGACTGAAGGGTGACTCGGAACCGCCTGAAGAGTGACTCGGAACAAGTTCAAACGATTCAATTGGCACTGATTGAAGAATGACTCGGAACAAGTTCAAATGATCCAATCGGCATTTCCTAAAATTTTCACTCGGCTATGTCTCTGGAATTGAATCACTCGGAGAAACTTGTTCAGATTTGCTTAGGAGTCATTCAGTCGAGAACGACCCTTCCTTCACTCTACTCGGACACATTCATTCGGAAATCCGACTGGCTTCTCACTCAGAATTGCCTCTAGTCGTTAATCATTCCATTCGGTTATACAATCAGGAGTCGTCCTTGTTTCTTCAATTAGAATGGAACTTTGAGAAAATCTGACCATTCGGACGTATTTACTTACTTTTCAATTAGAAATGGTTTCACTCGGCAATAACAGTTCGGATGCACTCACTCGTCCTTACTTTCCAATCAGCATGGTTTCACTCGTCATCCATCCTTTGGATGCATTCACTCGGAGATCGGCCTTATTCCCCACTCAGAATTTGAAACTCAGCTTCAGCAATGTTTCCCTACTCGTATGTGTTCATTCAGGAGTAATTTAATAGGAATCCGGCTTTCTTTTCAATCAGAATTTGGATTGACAATCAATCCTTCGGATTCATTCAGAGTCGACCTTGTTTTCACTCGGAACAGCTCCAATCATCAATCAACTCTTCAGATTTATTCACTCCGAGTCTGAGCCTTGCTTCAATCATCAATCAGCTTCAATCATCAATCAAAGTCTTCCCAGATCTCTGCCTCAACTCACTTGGATGTGCTTTCCTTGGAATCTTCACTCGGGCTTAGTGTGAAACTTGAGAATCTGGCCGAAAGTGATTCATTCCTGGTCGGATCTTTCTTTGTTTGAAGAGGCACACTACTCGGAAATGCCTTGCCTGACAATTGTTCTTCTGAGGTTCAGAGTTTCTTCCACTCGGAATCAATTCACTCAGATGTATTCATCAGACATCGGGCTTGCTTTCCATTCAGACTGGCTTCAGTCGGGAATCCTTCACTCGGATTTATCCAATCAGTAAGTAGTCATTCAATAACAGTCCCTTTTTCATTCAGAGCGGTTTCAATCGGGAACCCTCCACTCGGAAATACCCCACCCGGTGACAATTCACTCGACAACGTCTCACTCGGAGACATGTTACTCGAAACGCCTTTCCGCTTGAGCAGGATTCCCACTCGCTTGAGCGTTCACCTTTCCGCTTGGGCGAGGTTCCCACTCGCTTGAGCGAGAATAGGCCAGAGGTCAAATTCTTGATTCAACACAATCTCGCTTGGGCGAAACCACCACCCGCTCGGGCGAAAATAGGCCAGAGGCCAAATTCCTAATTCACCACAGTCTCGCTTGGGCGAAATTCCCACTCGCTTAAGCGTAATTCCCATTCACATCACCATATATCAACACACCACTCGGCCATGTCTCACTCGGAGACTCCTTACTCGGAAATGATCATTCCGAGTCATCTTACTCGGAAATAATCATTTCTGAGTTAGAATTTTATTTTTTATTTTGATTTTTTTTATTTTTTTAACAAATTCTTTTTCTTTTTTTCTTTTTTTATTATTTTTTTTATTCTTTCTTCTTTTTTTTCTTTATTATTATTATTATTATTATTATTATTATTATTTAATTCTTTTTAATTCTTTTCACTTGTGCATATCAATCGGAGCTTAAGACAGTCCTGAAGATGAGCACAAATAGAAAGAAGGGATTCCAAGTGACGAAATTTCCCTATTCTTGGTGAAAATTGACTGGACCGAAATAGGTGTTCACCGATGCCCCTCTTTACTTCTTTTCCATGAGGAGAAGCATGAAGTTTCTTCTTGCTTTTGAAATGGAAAGGGAGTAAAGACGTGAACACCATTGTCGAAGTCATGCTGACTCTAATAACCAGGAGTAATAGAGGAGGGGAAAAACCTAAGAATTGACACTTGAATCCCTTTTTTTTTCTTTTCTTTTCTTTTCTTTTTTTTCTTTTCTTTTTAACATAAAGGATTGCCTAGTATCTTGAGCAGCCTAGAAATGGGTATCCGAAGCTTTGGAGAAAAATGAATGAATTGGGGTGTGCTTGGAAATTATCTAGGCAGGGAATTTCTAAATCTATGACTGGAAAGTAAACGGCATGGGTATCGCCTCTCAGTGAACAGGAAAAGTAAAGGTGAGGGTGTTGCCTCTTGGTTGACAGGAAAAGAAAAAGTGAGGGTGTTTCCTCTTGGTTGACAGGAGAAGTAAAAGGTGAGGGTGTTGCCTCTCGATTGACTGAAAAAGTAAAAGGTGAGGGTGTTGCCTCTCGGTTTACAGGAAAAGTAAAGGGTGAGGGTGTTGCCTCTCGGTTAACAGGAAAAGTAAAGGGATGCCATTTGTTCAATGACTGGAAGATAAAGGTGCCATTTGTTCGGCGACAGGAAGGTAAAGGGGTGCCATTTGTTCGGCGACTGGAAGGTAAAGGGGTGCCATTCGATCGACGACTGGAAGGTAAAGGGGTGCCATTTGATCAGCGACAGGAAGATAAAGGGTGCCATTTGATCGGCAACTGGAAGATAAATGGGTGCCATTTGATAAGCGACAAGAAGATAAAGGGTGCCATTGGTTCGGCGACAGGAAGATAAAGGGTGCCATTTGATCGGCAACAGGAAGATAAAAGGGTGCCATTTGATCGGCGACAGAAAGGTAAAGGGTGAGGGTGTTGCCTCTCGGTTGACTGAAAGGCAAAAATTGGGGGAGCTAACAGGACGTCTCATCCGAATTAACTCTCTGTACCTAAAAGCTTGGGGTAATGCCCCAGTTTGAGATGGTTTGAAAGAATCTTGGGGTATTGCCCCTTTTTGAAAAAAGGAGGCTTGGGGTGATGCCCCAGCTTCTGGAAATACTGAAGAAGTTAGGGGTACTGCCCCTTGACAGAGAAAAATCTAAGGTGATGCCCTAGTTTCGAAAGGTTGATGGAATTTCTGGGGGGTTATCCTTTTACTGGAAGAGTGATCTAGGGGTTAACAGGACGTCCCGTCCAAATTAACCAGGATCTAGAGCTTTCCCAATTTTTTTGGAAAATTTGAAGGAATTCTGGGGGTTGACCTTTTACTGGAAGAGTGATCTAGGGGTTAACAAGACGTCCCGTCCAAATTAACCAGGATCTAGAACTTTGGGATGATGCCCCAGTTTGGAAGAGAGATCTGGGGAGAAGCCCTAGTTTGGAAGAGATATCTGGGGAGATGCCCCAGTTTGGAAGAGATATCTGGGGAGATGCCCCAGTTTGAGCTTTTTTAGAAATTCGGGGTACTGCCCCTTGACTGGAAGAGTGATCTAGGGGTTAACAGGACGTCCTGTCCAAATTAACCAGGATCTAGAACTTTGGGATGATGCCCCAGTTTGGGAGAGAGATCTGGGGAGATGCCCTAGTTTGGAAGAGATATCTGGGGAGATGCCCCAGTTTGAGCTTTTTAGTGAGAAGAGTATGAGGGGTGCTGGTTTGGTAATGGTGAACTCACTGGGGAAGGATAAGTCTTCTTAAGCCTGATCAAAGAAATATCCTGGTTGAGGGAGCTGAGTCTATTTTACGGTTTTCCTCGGGGGGGACCCTCGGTCTGCGTTCCACTTAGGTACGAACGGTGGTTCTTGCTGGGGAAAGCTTTGGCGAATACCTGCTTTTGGATGATGGATTCTGGTCGTCCCCTTTAACAAGAAAGTGAATTAGTATAAAAAGAGTTACAGGTAAATCTTCCCTGGCGACTAGCTTTTTAAGGTAACTCATGGATGAAATAGAAACATCCTCTGACTTTGGCGAGCATATTTAGCAAAGATGGTTATGCTTATACCAAGCAAAGTCTGGCGCTAGGATGCATTTCGTTCCCCATAACTTTATGCTCTGTCGTTTTCAATTTCAAAAATTTCTTTTAGGCAAAAACTCGTTTATTCATAAAATTTGGTCATGAACATGTAAGAAGAAAGGAGAATTTTATTTACAAATATCAGGTATGTACAGTGATGATGAAAATAAAACACAGAGATGTGATAAGATATAGAAAGGGAAAGGCCGATATATCCTCTAGTGATCTTCTGCGAGTAATGAGAAATTTGACCCTTTATCACGACTTCGTGTTCATCCTCTGATTTTGCTTCTGATGGCGTAATTTGACAATGACCCTAATACCCATTTTGACCTCCTTTGTCTTTGGCTTGAAGGGTTTATGTTGCAGAGTCGAGTTTGTGATTCAGTCTGAACCGCCCTTTTCAAGTTTTCGGCTAATCTTGTTGCTCTAACTTTTGCCTAGGCCGCCTTTTCAGGTTTTCAACCTAGCGAGCTTTTTATCCTTCCTTTTTTATTTTATTTTTTTATATATTATTTATATTATGCAAAGTATTTCTTTACTACGTCGGCATTGACAGGCATTGGCAGGTCATCTCCATCCATATTGGTGAGTATGAGAGCTCCCCCGAAAAAAGCTTTTTTTATAACATATGGTCCTTCATAATTAGGTGTCCATTTCCCTCGGACGTCCTTTTGAATTGGCAAAGTCTTCTTGACGACCAAATCCCCTTCTTGGAATTTTCGGGGGCGTACTTTCTTTTCATATGCCCGCTTTATACGTTTCTGATATAACTGTCCCCGGCAGAGAGCAGCTAACCTCTTCCCGTCAATCAGATTCAGTTGGTCATATTTGGCCTGGACCCATTCAGCTTCTTCCAGTTTGGCTTCCATGATCACCCTAAGGGATGGAATTTCTACTTCAAATGGTAGTACGGCTTCCATTCCGTAGACCAAAGAAAATGGAGTTGCCCCAGTTGAGGTTCGTACCGAGGTTCGGTATCCGTGCAGCGCTAAAGGGAGCATTTCATGCCAGTCTTTGTATGTTACCACCATCTTTTGCACTATCTTCTTGATATTTTTGTTGGCTGCCTCGACTGCTCCATTCATTTTCGGACGGTACAAAGAGGAGTTGTGGTGGGAGATTTTAAAACTCTCGCAAAGCTTCTTCATCATTTTGTTGTTTAAATTTGTACCATTATCCGTAATGATTTGATTTGGTAGGCCATACCGACATATCAGCTCACGCTTGACGAATTTGACCACAACATTTTTCGTCACATTGGTGTACGAAGCTGCCTCGACCCACTTGGTTAAATAATCGATGGCCACCAGAATGAAACGATGACCGTTTGAGGCTTTTGGCTTAATGGGCCCAATTACATCCATACCCCACATTGAAAAAGGCCATGGTGTTGACAAGACATTTAGGGATGAAGGCGGTGCATGAATGTGATCAGCATAAATCTGACATTTATGACACCTTCGTACGTAAGCAAAACAGTCTGCTTCCATAGTCATCCAATAATATCCTGCTCTCAGAATTTTTCTTGACATAGCATGCCCATTTGTATGAGTTCTGAAAGATCCTTCGTGAATATCTTTCATGATTTGGTTTACCTCGACGGTATCAACACACCAGAGGAGAACGGAATCATAATTCCTCTTGTATAGCACGTTACCACTCAATAGGTATCCCATAGCTAGCCTTCTCAAAGTTCATTTGTCATTATCCGTGATGCCTTCAGGGTACTCTTGGCACTGGAGGTATCTTTTAATGTCATGATACCAAGGCTTTCCATCCGGTTCTTCTTCTATGACCTGGCAATGGGCAGGTTCTTGCTGCTTCTTTACCTCAATGAGAGGTACTTCGTAATCATTGCTGACTTCGAACATAGCTGCTAGGGTCGCTAAAGCATCCGCCATTTGGTTGTCCTCCCGTGGAACATGGTGGAAAGTAATTTCATCGAACCTTTTGATCATCTTTTTGATGTGAGCATGATAGGGAACTCTTTTACTGTCTCTAGTTTCCCACTCATCTTTCAGTTGATGGATAACCAACGCAGAATCTCCATAAACTTCCAAGATCTTTATTCCCATGTTCAGAGCCGCTTGCATTCCTAGAGAACATGCTTCATATTCCGCAACATTGTTGGTGCAATCAAAACACAGCCGAGCGCAAATAGGGATGAATTCCTTATCAGGCGAGATCAAGATAACCCCAATTCCATGCCCTAGCATGTTGGAAGCCCTATCGAATCTCATGATCCATCTGGTTTCCTGACCATCTTCTTCTTTGAAAAGGGCCAAAATATCCTCATCTGGGAAATCATGCCGCATTGGTTGGTAAGCCTCAATGGGTTGGTATGCCAAGTAATCTGCTAGCGCACTCCCTTTGATTGCCTTTTGGGTGACATATGTTATGTTATATTCTGTTAGTAACACTTGCCAACGAGCAATTCTCCCAGTCAGAGCGGGTTTTTTGAAGATATACTTGATGGGATCCATCTTAGACACCGACCAGGTGGTATGATTAAGCATGTATTACCGTAAGCGCCGGGCAGCCCAGACTAATGCACAACATGTCTTTTCGAGAGAAGAGTATCTCATCTCACATTTAGTAAATCTCTTACTCAAGTAGTAGATGGCACATTCCTTCCTTCCAGTCTCATCATGTTGACCTAACACGCATCCCATGGATTCGTTCAGCACGGTCAAATATAGGATTAGTGGTCTCCCATGAACGGGTGGTACCAAGACTGGCGGCTCCAACAAGTACTGTTTTATCTTTTCAAATGCAGTTTGGCAATCCTCATTCTACTGCCCAGGCTGGTTCTTGCGAAGCAATTTGAAAATCGACTCACTGGTTGCCGTCATTTGGGAAATGGAACGGGCGATGTAATTTAATCTTCCCAGGAACCCTCAGACTTCTTTTTCAGTATGAGGAGGAGGCATTTCCAGAATTGCCTTGACCTTGTCAGGATCAACTTCTATCCCTCTCTCATTCACGATGAATCCTAACAATTTGCCGGATCTTGCGCCAAAAGTGCACTTGGCGGGATTCAATCTAAGCTTGAATTTCCTTAATCTTTTGAAAAGTTTTCTCAGATCAGCAATATGCTCTTCCTCAGATCTGGATTTGGCAATTATGTCGTCCACATAGACTTCTATTTCCTTGTGCATTATATCATGGAAGAAAGTCACCATTGCCCTTTGATAGGTGGCTCCTGCGTTCTTCAATCCGAAGGACATTACTTTGTAACAAAAGGTGCCCCACAGAGTGATGAACATGGTTTTTTCCATATCTTCCTGTGCCATCTTGATCTGATTATATCCCGAAAATCCATCCATAAATAAGAAGATGGAGTACTAGGCTGTGCTATCAACTAGTACGTCAATTTGAGGTAAAGGAAAATCATCCTTAGGACTCGCCCAATTCAAGTCTCGGTAGTCTACACACATCCTTACTTTCCCATCTTTCTTTGGAACGGGAACTATGTTGGCTACCCATTGCGGATACTTAGCTACGGCTAAGAAACCAGCATCGAATTATTTCTTGACTTATTCTTTGATCTTAAGAAGCATTTCTGGTTTCATTCATCGCAGCTTTTGCTTGATCGGCGGACATTCCGGCTTTAAAGGCAACCTGTGTTCCACAATGTTATTATCCAGACCTGGCATGTCTTGATATGACCATGCAAAAGTGTCTCGAAATTCCTGGAGCAATTTAATCAATTCACTCTACCGCTGTTTGCTCAAGAGGGTGCCTATCTTGACTTCTTTATTTCCCCTTTATCTCCCAGGTTAATGGTCTCAATCTTTTCCTGATGAGGTTGAATTTCCTTATCTTCCTGTTTTATTAATCTTGTCAATTCGGGCGAAGGTTCAAATTCTTCCTCACTCTCCTCATAGGCGTAATCATTCGGATTATCAGAGTCATGAAACAGAACCGAGTTCTCATTATTCTCAGAAGAATCGCTTTCAGATCTGCATTTGGTGTTATATTATAATGAATGAAAACAAATAAAGACAAGCATGAAAGAGATTGAACAAAGATAAGGTATGAAATTGGACTGCGTTCATTTAATTTAATAAACAAGCAAGTTTTTGCCCTTATTACAAAATGGATCCCTAAGCCTTAGGCATAGCAAAGGGATCGACCAGTTTTTAAAACAACAACAATTACTTTGACTGAGGATTGATAGTTATGGGGAACTCCATGATTTCCCAGTTGTCCAGTTCTTGACCGGGTGAGCAAGCATGCACCAATTCCACATCATAGCTGGGCCCGTCTTCAACCATGGCCACCTGACCCGGATATATAATCCCGACACTCCTGAAGCTTTGATAGAGGTCACAGATAGGGATTCTAGCAGTGTTAAATTCTTGACCGGTAAGGCGAGCAATCCTTCTCTCCCTTCTTTCTTCTCCTACCCTTTTTCTATCAGCTGTTATAGGCTTGTACCCTAGACCGTATCTATCCTTGTTTTCTGGGAGGCATATAGGTTGGGTTCTTCCTTCCAATTCTCGTCTTAACCCTCTCCCCAGCTTGTATCCTTCTCTTAACATTTTTTTTGCAACCATTAGAGGTACGTTTGGGAAAGACGTCCTCGTAATGCTTGTTGTATTGGCTACCTCTAGAGCCTGAAATAAGGTTTCAAGGGCTTCCTCGGTTGCTTCAATGTATGAGGTGTTGGCAGGTTTGCTGACCAACAAGTCCTCTTCTCCAGAGACAATCACCAACTTGTTGTCAATGATGAATTTCAACTTCTGATGCAGGGTGGAAGGGACTACCCCAGCCGAATGGATCCACGGCCATCCTAGCAAACAACTGTAAGTGGGCGTAATATCCATGACTTGAAAAAGGATTTGAAAGGTGCATGGTCCAACCTGTATAGGCAGTTCAATTTCCTCCATAACCTCTCAGCGAGTTCCGTCAAAAGCCCGGACTACCACAGAAATGGGTCTCATATGTGTCCCATCAAAAGGCAACTTTGCCAATGTAGATTTCGGCATCACATTTAGGGACGACCCATTATCAACAAGTACCTTTGCCATGATATGGTCTTGGCATTTTACGGAGATATGAAGGGCTTTGTTGTGCCCTCTTCCTTTGTTGGCCACAATATGTCCCACTATGCCCTTGAACTTATCTACAGGCAAATCATGTTTCACATGTGCCTCACTCAAAACCTTCATCAGCGTGTTTCGGTGTGGTTCGTAACTCATCAATAAAGACAACAGAGAAATTTTTGCCGGGGTGTGGTTCAATTGGTCCAACACCTGGTAATCACTATGGCGGATGAATCTTAGAAATTCTTAGGCTTCCTCTTCAGTTACAGCCTTCTTTGCTTCACCAGAGGATTCTCCCTTCCCATGTCTAACCTCTCTTGTAGCTTTGTCAAGTTTTGGTTCTGGGGGAGCATATACTCTTCCACTCCGGGTAACACCCCCAATTCCAGCAATATTCGTGACAGGGGATGATGGCGTAGGATCAACTACCTTAGAACTAGTAACAACCACATCAGTGCCATACTTCCACAGCACAGCTCGTGAATCCTTGTAAGGAAACAGGGTTGGCGCGTTCACTGTGATGACAGTTTTTGCAGGAGTCGAAGCCACCGGTGCATTTTTGTTGTAGAATATGACTAGAGGCTTTGGGGCTCGAACTCGGCTTTGTTCTTGTATCATATTTATCCTGCCTTCACAATGCCTGCAAACTTCTATGATATGACTGTCCATAAGTCTTTGAAGGGTTTTTTGGAAGTCCCTTCGCTTTGCAGACTGGAGGTCATCGCACTCTTCATCCCATGATTCTTCTATCAATCCCATCTTAAGCATATGGGAGTGAATCATTTCCAATGGCATTTGGATGTCCTCAACCTTGGAAATACATTCCTTATTTCTTTCTACAGCATTGACACCTGGTCTCCCGTGGTTAGGCAGAGGGTTGGTGGTCACATTTGGGCTTCCCTCTTTGAAGCTTATCCAATCAGCTCTGATTAGATCTCTTACCTTAAACTTCAGTGCCAGGCAATTCTCGGAGGAATGCCACGGTGCACCGGCGTGGTAATCGCACTACACATTCGGGTCATACCCTTTGGGATAAGGTGGCTGAAGTGGTTTTAGAGGGAAAGGTGCTACCAGTGTGTTTTCAATAAGATGGGGGAGAAGCTCAGTATAGGTCATGGGAATTGGATCAAATTGCACTTGAGTGTAGTCATCATTCTGCCTTCTCAGGTTTGGATTCGTCGGGTTCGTTTGTAGTGGTTGGTATGGTGCTTGTGGTGGTGCAGGTGGTCGCATAACAGGTGGTCGGAAATGTGGTAGGTTCAAATTTAGGATTGCAGCCACATATGGGTGTGGCGCGTTATGATAAGTTGACGGAAAGGTGATGAGAGTAGGTGGTCTGGGCTGGTTCCTTCTTTGGTTATGAGAGACTAGGTTGGTCTCTCCCTCTCTTCTCTTACCTTCTCCAAGTGAAGGTTTTCTTGCTGTACCAACCCCAGATGGGCCTCGAGTAATCTTCCCAGTTCGCAGGCCATTCTCTATTCTTTCTCCGATAGTGACGATGTCGGAGAAATAGGATGAAATGCTTCCAATCATCTTATCGTAGAAAGGTGACTGGAGCGTATCAATAAATGTGGAAATTACCTCTTTCTCTGATAGAGGCGGGTCGACCTGAGCTGCTACCTCACACCATTGCTGGACGTATTCTTTAAACATCCCGTTATCTTTTTTAGTCATGTTTTGTAACTGTACTCTATCTGGCGCCATATCCATATTATACTTGTACTGTTGCATGAAAGCATCTGCCAGATCTTCCCAACAGCGTATACGAGATCGTTCAAGATGATTGTACCAAGTCAGAGGTGCTTCAGCCAGACTATCTTGGAAACAATGAATGAGCAGAGGGTCATTGGAAGCATGAGAAGCCATCTTTTAGCAGTACATGGTAAGATGGTTCTTTGGACAGGTTAGCCCCCGATACTTGTCAAATTCAGGCATTTTAAATTTAGGAGGAATAACAACATCGGGAATTAGACGGAGTTGTGCAGCACTGCCCATTCCAAACCTGTTCGTTCCTTCCATCTCTCTTAACCGTCTTTCCAGGAAATCTAATCTTCCCTCCTAGGTAGCAGCAGCAGCACTTGGACCTGCAGCGACATAATGACTAGTACCCCTAATTGGCTGGTCGACATACGCCGAGTTTGCATTAGGCATTAAGATGTGAGGTCTGGTTGTCGCTTGGGCAGCTTATGGTTGCTTGGCTTGTGTATGGATTGGAATCGTTTGAGGATCCCGGATGGGTTGGATGTTTGGTTGAGCCATATAAAGGATTGTTTCCTGATAATCAGGCTCTTCTTGAAGTCATGGGAAATAACCCGGTGGCAATCCATATTGCGGAAAGGGTATGGCATTACCTTCCTCATCTATGTAGATAGGTTGCTGGGTGTCAGCAGGATTTGATTTCCTAACGTGAATAGTTAGGGGAGGCGCGGCTGGGTTTGAGCTTGGCCCTCCAGCAGGACCCTGAGTGTGTTGGGGAGTGGATGGTCGTTGTCTAGCGTTTTCAACACTTACTGAAGAATCCCCTTCTGTAACTCTCCTTTCAAGAAGCGTGGCCATTTCAGCCATTTGCTCTTTCAGTTGATTGACTTCAGCTCTCAAGCTCTCATTTTCTTGTTCCATTTCAGCCATGAGTCTTGTATTAAGCCTAGTCGCGTAAGGATATCTACCCGTTATGTCTGGGGAACCACAATATTTTGTTAGAAAAATAAAAGAAAACAAATAAAGAAAAAGGAAAAGAAAAACAAATGATATTACGCAGGATGTGATCCCGAATTTAGCGTGTATTCTTCGACCGTTCCTCAGAATGTCCCGTTAAAAAGTACTAGGTAAAGCAGTAAAGCAGAAATTAACATGAGACAATTGTGAAGGCAAATTAATTCATCATTCCATTCTTCCATAGAGGTACAATATTACTTGAAAGGTTTGATTACAACATTTTAGCCATCCCTGGCCCGGGCAATCATGGCTCTTATTTTACAAAGTCTTTCTTGGCAATAATTCAGAAATGACGATATCTCTTTTAGGGTGGATAGAGGATTGATCATGCCTTCGGCCTATTTCAACATTGAGGGAAAATCTTACAAGATTCCATTGGCTAAGTATGCTAACTTGGCGAAACGGTCCATCCATAAATGAACGATCTCGTCCCGTTGAGCTAACTCAGTCCCCAAGACTCGTGTGGCCTCTTGGCAGCGTTGCTCAGCATCACAGGCCTTTTTCTGTTCATCATGCATATCTTGCTCATAGGCCCTCATTATTTCATCAAGCTATTGCTCCAATTTGTGGACCTGGGTTTGCAACATTTCCTTCTGCACCAAGGTCCCTTTTTCTTTTTCTTTGGATTGTGCCAGCATGTTTTTCAGAACCTGTTTTTAGGCCAATATGGTGTCGCTATGTTAGCCTTTCATTTTAAGCTGGGAATTAGCCACACGAAGGCAATGGTCATGTTTTACCCTATAGTCTTCGTCAATCTTCCTCTTCTTTCGCATTTCATCCATAGCATGTTTCCCCTCGGAATTCTCCTTCCTCTGAAGGGCACACTCTCGTTGACATTTCAAAAGATCTTCTTCTAGCTTTTGATTCTTTGCCATCAACTCTTCTATTTGTGCTTTTAGAGCCATGGTGGCCTTGTCCTCCATGATGAGTGGCGGAGGAAAATTATTCGTGGATTGGTATGAAGGACTTTTGAAGGGCAGTTTCACAATGGAGGCCTTGTTTAGGACCCATTCAAAATATTCAGCCTCTACAGCATGGCTTCGTCCCCCTAATTCTTTTCCCATTCTATGGACCTTCTTCCACGCATTGGCTATATCCCAAATAGCGGTTGTGTAATTCCCATTTGCATAGTACAAGACGAAAGGAGTGAGCAGTTGTTCGTTCGGTGGCCCGAATAAAGGATAAGCCAACTGACGCTTTGCAATAACAGGGTTGTAGTTGATGCATCCTTGCGTGCCCATGAGAGGTACATTCGGATAACCTCCGTAACTATAAATGATTGACTCAACCATTAGCCATTGAGGATACCACCTGACTTTTTCAGCTGTAAGGCTTATGAGGTGATTAGCCCATTCACGCCCACTCTTCACGGCCAATTGACACAATTTCAAATCAGAAACCGGACACTCGGCTTTACATATTTGATGGAAAATATGAGATGTGAGCCATACGTATAAAACGGGTAAACAGCAAATGATCCTCTTTCCCCCTTGCGTGTGACAGAAATCCATGGTGCAATACACATTAGCCAACATGGCTGTGACGGGATTCTCGAGCCGATGCTTACGAGCCAGGAAGACAGCAACGGCATTATAATCTACGTAGTTGTCTAAATTAGGGAACAAGACAACCCCATAGATAGTGAGGGCTAAAGTGTCCATGAAAGCCTCCTATTCTCCTTTATCAGCCAGGATCTGCATATGCTTCTCAAGAAATTCTCGAGTGAACCCGAGAACTTGATTTCTATTCATTTGCACATTCCTCAATGCTTCAGGAGAGATTCTCAAAATACGGGCAACTGAAGCGATTGTGGCATGATGGTCAAGATGGCGATAGGGGATTTGACCATCCACTTGTAACCCCAATATTTGCTCAAACTCTTCTATTGACGGCGCCAGTTGAAAATCTCTAAATGTGAAACAGCGGAAGGGTGGGTCATAAAATTGTGCCAAGGCTGTAATTGCTTCGGTTTGGACTTCCACCTCTAATAATTTTAAGATCTTCCTATATTTCCTGGTAAGGGCCATCTTTTGAGTCAGACTTAATCTTTTCCCCAGTACTTGTAGGCTATCTGTATCAACCTTCTTAGCTTTGAGATGTAATATTTTCTTCAACTCTGTCACATCTGTACCATAATTATCATGTTTCATGTTAATTTCCATACTTGCTCAGAGATACTGCCAATTTCTGAATCGTTCCCTGCGAATACCGAAACAAAGAAAAGGAATCAATTATTGTTACGTTTTGAAATTCATGTTTTTCCCAAAGATGTAAATTTTTTTGTTTTTTTGTTTTTTTTGTTTTTTTTGTTTTTTTGTTTTTTTTGGGAAACATTGATTTCCAAAACTCATGCGAGTCCAAGTCACAGAAAACATAGATTTTCTTAATCGTCATTGATGCCCCAGTTGAAGGGTCACAAAGTTGTTTCTTTTGATTTTTTTTTGTTTTGACGACAAGGAAAATCTACAACTCAGGACTTAGAGGTACATGATCAAAAGAGAATTATCCATCCACTCGAAGTATACTTGGTGTTTCGGAAATGAATCATTGTTTTCGAAATAGAGTACCCTTAATGGGTAGATAATTCATTCATTTGGATTAAAAGGGAGAGTGAAAATGACATAAGGTAAAGTAAAGCTTGCCCTTTTGTTGCCTAGGTTGGGTTTTGCTGAAAGTCTTTTCTAGGACCTATGGCTTGTCTAAAAGTGATTCTCCATACCAGGTGTCTTATACTAGATATCTAGAAGGTCACTAGAGCCAAGATCCTACCCATGACAGAGACGCAACAGTGGGGAGTCCACTAGGTGCGTATATCATGAGAGGTCGAACTCTAGTTGAGGTTCTCACGAACACCGGATAGGAAGTACATCCCATACGATTCCGTTACCAACCCCTCCTAACTTAAGCTTCATTTGGGGGCCCGGGTATAGGGCGCCACTCATCAGTGTGTGCAAAAATGTGAGTGTAGTGTGTGAAAGGGCATTCAATACCTTTTACCTTACCTCATTCTGCACAAAGAACAAACACAGAACAAATATACAAAGTCATCTACCCTAGAGTTCAATGATTACAGAAAAGTAACATGGTCGTCTACCCTAGGGTTCAACAAACGTGCAAAACATAGACAATGACACGAATAATACAATTAAAACAAGAACAAACATTCACAACAATTAACAGAAAATAAAACAAGGGGAAGAAATCCAAGTTAACAAAGGCTATATACAAAAAACAACATGCGCTTTCAATCAAACTGGCCTGACTCTCTTGAGTTTCCCCAGTGGAGTCGCCATCTGTCGCGACCGGGATCGTGGCGGCGCGGCCGACCCTTTGAAACAGGACGAGTTATTATGAAATAGGGAGTCGCCACCAATGTTTTTGTCCATAGGAAAAACATTGGAAAAAACTAAGTTCAATAAAGCACTGGTTAAAAAGTAAGATTCAAGTTCGGGACTCGGTTACGAGTAGGGAAGGTGTTAGCACCCTACATCGCCTGTCAAAAACAGTACCAAGATTGAAAACACGCAACATAAATAGCCTTTTAAAAATGTTTTATTTCTTCCTTTTTATTATTATTTACAGAAATAGGGGAAAATCAACAAGACGTCACGTCTAAATTGATTTTCATGGAAGTGATAAAAACAGAACAATTAAAAAAAGGTAAGGAAATAAATAAATAAATAAGAATAAAAAAATGGGGATTAATTCAATTATCAGAAATTAATTAATAATTGAAAAGGGAATGGATCCATCAAATGACAGTTAATTAATTTGACGGAAAAATAAACAAGTACTGAAAATGATGAATAGATTTTGATGGGTGACTAATCTGATCAATGGAAATTAATTACTAATTAAAAGGAAGCAGACCCATCGAACAACAATTAATTTTGACAAAAAAATAAACAAATACAAGCTTTAAAAATAAGGGACAGAATAGGACCGGTGTAGTGAGAGAGAGCTGGACTCCGGAGAGCTAATCGGTGTTGGGGATTTAAGGAGCTTGACGATGGTGGATTCAGAGGAGAAGGACGGTATGGTTTTTGAGAGAGTGAGGGAGCTGATGTGGTTTTAAGAGTTGGAGAGGGAGCTGATGTGAATTTGAAAGGAGAGGGACGGTGTCGTTTTGAGAGAGTGAGGAACGATTTTGGTGAGGAGAAAGACGGTGTGGGTGAGGAGAGAAGACGGTGTTGGAGGATTTGAGGGGGCCGGTGTTGGTGAGGAGAGAATGAGAACGGTATGGGAAGAGGAGGACGGACAGTGTGGAGAGGAGAGGGGGACGGTATCGGTGTGAATGAGGACGGTTGGAGAGTGGGAGGACGGTGTTGGTGAGGAGAGGGACGGTGTTGAAGGAGGAGGACGGACAGTGTGGATGAGGACGGTTGGAGAGTGGGAGGACGGTGTGGAGAGGATGAGAGACGATGTTGAGAGGGTTTGAGGGGTTGTTAGTTTGAGGGGGTGTATGGTGTGGTGAGGATTGGAGGGACTGTTGGTGTAGTTTTTTTTAGAGGAAAGGGACTGAATTTGAGAGGAGAAGGATGATGCGGAGAGGATTTGAGGGGGGCTGGACAGTATGGGTTGAGAGGAGAGGGGATGGTGTTTGAGGAGTTGGTCGGTGTTGGTGAGGAGTTGGTCGGTGTGGGATTCAGAGGAGAAGGACAGCGTTGGTGAGAGGAGAGGGACGGTGTTGGCTTTAGGTGGAAAGAGAGCTTGTGAAATTAAGAGGAGAAGGACGGTGTGGGTTAAGAGAGAGTGAAGGGCTAATGTTGAGAGGATGAAGGGGTTGGACGGAGTGAAGAGAGGGACTGGTTTTTGGTTTAAGAGAGGGACAGTGTTTCTTCTCTTAAAAGCTTTAGAGTTCTCTCAAGTGAAGGCTTTTCGGATCCTTTTCTTCTCTTTCGTTGGGGCATTTATAGAAGTCCCAGGTGTGCTTATTGCTTGAACAGCCCAGAGACAGCCTGGCCACCAATGATGGGAACAGCAGCTGATGAATAACTTATTATTTTAATTTTGTTTGTTATCAGCCGCCCCACAAAATTAGCAAAGCAACTTGGATGGGGTGTTGGAGAAACAGCCTGGATCTTGACAATCATAGGGAATGGAGGCTGGTGGGAATTCTTTATTATTTTCCTCCTTCGTCTTTTTGTGAGCCGCCCCCCATAATTCAAGGATCCACTTGGATAGTGGGAATCCATTTTAGCAAGGGCAATCAGTGGAAAATATGGGTTGGTTTTCTCCTTCTGACTCGGATTTAGTGCCTCGGTCTATATACACCCATAGTGGGAAATAATCCAAGTGGAAAAGGTGCTGTTCATACACAAATGACCGAGTGAAAGCTTTGCTCGGTGTTGCTTTCCTGGTCGGTGTTGGGTTGCTGTGAGGAGCTGGACGAGCAAAGCAATTCTGATTGGAACACTCAATCGGAACCGAGTGAAAAGTGACTCGGAATTGACTGAAGGGTGGCTCGGAACCGCCTGAAGAGTGACTCGGAACAAGTTCAAACGATTCAATTGGCATTGATTGAAGAATGACTCGAAACAAGTTCAAATGACCTAATCGACATTTCCTAAAATTTTCACTCGGCTATGTCTCTGGAATTGAATCACTCGGAGAAACTTGTTCGGATTTGCTTGGGAGTCATTCAGTCGAGAATGACCCTTGCTTCACTCCACTCGGACACATTCATTCGGAAATCCGACTGGCTTCTCACTTGGAATTGCCTTCAGTCGTCAATCATTCCATTCGGTTCTACAATCAGGAGTCGTCATTGTTTCTTCAATCAGAATGGAACTTTGAGAAAATCCGACCATTCGGACGTATTTACTTACTTTTCAATCAGAAATGGTTTCACTCGGCAATCAACAGTTCGGATGCACTCAATTGTCCTTACTTTCCAATCAGTATGGTTTCACTCGTCATCCATCCTTTGGATGCATTCACTTGGAGACTGGCCTTATTCCCCACTTAGAATTCGGAACTCAGCTTCAGCAATGCTTCGCTAATCGTATGTGTTCATTCAGGAGTAATTTAATAGGAATCTGGCTTTCTTTTCAATCAGAATTTGGATTGACAATCAATCCTTCGGATTCATTTGGAGTCGACCTTGTTTTCACTCGAAACAGCTCCAATCATTAATCAACTCTTTGGATTTATTCACTCCGAGTCTGAGCCTTGCTTCAATCATCAATCAGCTTCAATCATCAATCAAATTCTTCCCAGCTCTCTGCCTCAACTCACTCGGATGTGCTTTCCTTGGAATCTTCACTCGGGCTTAGTGTGAAACTTGAGAATCTGGCCGAAAGTGATTCATTCCTGGTCGGATCTTTCTTTGTTTGAAGAGGCACACTACTCGGAAATGCCTTGCCTGACAATTGTTCTTCTGAGGTTCAGAGTTTCTTCCACTCGGAATCAATTCACTCGGATGTATTCATCAGACATCGGGCTTGCTTTTCACTCAGACTGGCTTCAGTCCGGAATCCTTCACTCGGATTTATCCAACCGATAAGTAGTCATTCAATAACAGTCCCTTTTTCATTCAGAGCGGTTTCAATCGGGAATCCTCCACTCGGAAACACCCCACCCGGTGACAATTCACTCGGCAACGTCTCACTCGGAGACATGTTATTCAAAACGCCTTTCCGCTTGAGCGGGATTCCCATTCGCTTGAGCGCTCACCTTTCCGCTTGGGCGAGGTTCCCACTCGCTTGAGCGAGAACAGGCCAGAGGTCAAATTCTTGATTCAACACAATCTCGCTTGGGCAAAACCACCACCCGCTCGGGCGAAAACAGGCCAGAGGCCAAATTCCTGATTCACCACAGTCTCGCTTGGGCGAAATTCCCACTCGCTTAAGCGTAATTCCCACTCACATCACTATATATCAACATACCACTCGGCCATGTCTCACTCGGAGACTCCTTACTCGAAAATGATCATTCCGAGTCATCTTACTCGGAAATGATCATTTCCGAGTCAGAATTTTATTTTATTTTTTTATTTTTTTTAACAAATTCTTTTTTTCTTTTTTTCTTTTTTTCTTTTTTTCTTTTTTTCTTTTTATTACTATTATTATTATTTTTATTCTTTCTTCTTTTTTTTTCTTTTTATTATTATTATTATTATTATTATTATTATTATTATTATTATTATTATTTTTAATTCTTTTCACTTGTGGATGTCAATCGGAGCTTAAGACAGTCCTGAAGATGAGCACAAATAGAAAGAAGGGATTCCAAGTGACGAAATTTCCCTATTCTTGGTGAAAATTGACTGGACCGAAATAGGTGTTCACAAGTGGCATGATAGGATGCATAGTGTGAGAATGCATTGATTGGCATTTGCATCCATGGCATATCATAGCCGTCGGTGTTGGAATGTTAGGGGATTCCCCTGGCCGGCCCAGTGGGAGGGGGACTTGGTGCACAAGTATATTTATTTTCCCCTGTGACTCAGAGTGTAAGTCACGAAGCCGACCATGTATAGCTACAGGGAGCTGCATGTGGTCGACCCTGTGGGGGTGGCTCTTTGAGGAGCAGGTGTCCCCGGTGGTCCTTTGGATCACAGCCGCCATGGTATAAATCATGGCCAGCCCGCAATACCTTATATTATTGATTATGTTGTTTACCAAAGTCATGGTGAAAATGACCGGTGTTGCAGAATGGGTGATGCGGTTTGGTACCAGTAAAAATTATGCATGCATTATGATATATGTGTACACATTATTATACTGTAGTAGGGGCATGGTATGTGATCATGCTTGAACCCATATTTGGTGTTTATTCCCACAGTTGGATCCGCATTTGTTGTTATTATTCCGTTATGCATACGCATTAGCCTAAGAGGATTTGCATGTAGCATGAAGATATGCCAAAAGGTGATAATGATTGATGAGGATTGATATTGAGATATGATGATGATGAGATGGGTAAATAAATACCTAAAAGACAACATGTAAAATATGAATACAACGAAAATATATTGAATGTGATGATGTTATATGTGATGGCCTAATGTGATGAAAGGCGTGCTTGTCTATGATTGATGACAATGATGTTGGCCCATTGTGGCATTGAGAAAAGATGTGTATTGTAACACCCTCGGTTAACTAGGACAATCCCTTCCACTAGATTATCCTGGTCAACCGAGAGGTTACGATTTTTAGAAAAATATGGAAGTTTTTTTTGTACATAAAACTTGGTGGAACAGATACACCTCATATACAACATAATCATATATAATACATGTCCGTAACAGTAACTGTACAAATTGAAAGTGAACGGGCATACAGGCTCCCATAAAGAAAATAAAATAATTTATCCTATTCGTCCTCAGTCCAAGAAGAGCCTGATTGATTCTCCATGCGAAGTCGATGTCCATCACCATGAGGTCTGAAAAATGTAGCGTAAGGGTGAGTCTTCACCTCCACAATGATCAGAAAGGTATCTCATCGTCACCTGTCCCATACACAATACAAACAATCTTGAATCGAGTCTCTCCCCCTCTCTTTGCGGTCCCTAGGATACATTCTAAGTTATCTCACCACTTTTCATCTTAGCTGTCCATTCCCATTTTCCCAGTCACCTCTCAGGGTTACTAATATCTATACGATCATATTTAAACAACAAGTCATCCCAATCACAATACAATGATGCAATGCATGAATTTATTTTGTTATTTCAAATATTTTATTAGTCATCATGATGCATGTGGGTCCATCTCCTCCTCAAAAATCTTAACATATCCCAGATCATAATCCCACCTTATACCCCTTGTCCACTAGAGCGACCAGAGTACACTAAGTCCCTACACCACAACACAGGGTACTCATGGACTCATAGTCCCAATATCATGGATCCCAAACACACATCATATCATAATGGGACTTGGCTCTCCACGGTCCTAGAAACCCCTACCTCTCGTCGAAGTATATCATCGTTTGCCATGGGCTATCCGGCGTCAGGTGCGAATCTGAGCCATTGGAGGTCCGCCCCTGATATACTCCCAAGACTGCCCTTAGGGAATCGAGACGCCTACTATTTCTTCAGTGTACCCTTCACTATAAGCTCTAGGGAATATCCTAATATCCCTCCTTAACTTCCATGTATGATGCATACAACATAAAATTTTCTTTTCACTAGTCATCGGTAGGGTCCCTTTAATGACTCCATTTCATTTTTAACGTCGGGTCTATTTCAATCAATTCTTTCTTTATTTTTCCTCAAAATTCCTCAGTCCATAATGGTCTTTCCTGACACTTAGAAATGAAATGAGATCTAACGTTTCTAGAAAACCACAGGGTATATTGGCGCTACAACGCCCATCATCACATCAGATCCGATTCAACTTATCATATTATTTTTCATAAATTAGCCACCTTAGGGTCCCTATCGAGACATGTCCTCCTTCATTTTTTGCTTATTTATTTCAGCATATTCATTCAATGCATCATACAAGTGTCATTCATCACCCAATTCATTTCATCAATTCATAGCATTCTTTAAATAATTCTACCACGTCATATTTCATACAAACATCATATCACCATCATCACATATCTCATCATATATGTACACCGCATATCTAACATATATATATATACATTGTACTAAGAAATTATTACACAATCACAAATCTCATCATGCCACATAGTCAGCCGACCAACAAGTGTTATGCAACATTAAGAAGTCATTACACACACACACATAATATACATTTCAATCTTCATCATTACCACGGCTTAGCAAGTAATCACGCACTTAACGTCACTAAAAGTTTACTTATATAGGCAACTAGACATAAGCGTTTATATTATATCCTGACAGTGATTTAGTGATATTTTGTTTTCTTATGATTGCTAAATTATATAACCTCTTTATTTTCTCATTATTTGTCATTACATCATCTAGATTACTTTCGCAATTATATCCTATGATGGACCATTTACTACGGCTTAACAAATCATCACATATTTAATCGTCACTAGAAGCTTACTTATACATATGACTAGATGTAAGCATTCACCTTTACCGTTGATCTAGTTCACTTCATTAGCATTCCTTTACTTTAGTCTGTTATTTAAGGCATATTGTCACTTAATTTAACTCGTTATGTAACTTTCAACTTAGTGATGATCTTTCTAGGTTCATGACTATTTATCTTTGTGTACCGTTTTCTTTATTCCCCCTAGTTAACTAATTTGCTTCCTTAGTCACTCAAAGTTGTTATCTAATTTATCCTACTTCTTGTTATTACTTAGTTCAAGTCCAAGTTTTGATTCTTCATCTATAGCTTAAATATTTATTTCATGTATATCATGTCCTGAAATTACGTCTCCTTGACCAATTATTCTTAATTACTAAAAGTCACCATTTAATTAATAGGTCTTGTCTCCTTTTATTATTATTATTATTATTATTATTATTATTATTATTATTATAAATCTAAGTCCAAAACTCTTTTCTTATTTAGCTAATTAATATTTCTAGGTATAAAAGCTCATTTATTTCCTTTCTCTTACTTTTTAATGGTTACCTATGTTTCTAACGCTTAACATCATTTTCTTTTGTTAGAATTCCAAATTTTAGATCTATTTATTTAGGTGCATGACCCTTTCCCCTAATTAATTTATTAAGATCCTTTCCTATAACTTACTTCGAGTTAGACTCTAGTTATCCATTTCTTTTTATCCTAGCCTATTTAAGCTATTAAAATCTTTAACCCAAAATATTCATTCCCTACTTAAATTTCTTTTGCCTAATTCATTTCATTTCCTAAAGTCACTTTTATTCTACTACATGTGGTCACTAATTTTTCTAAATTTGAATATCCATTTCTTTATCACGCATCAAAATTTCTTTTATCTATTTTTCTTTTTCTTAGCGTATAAAATTTATTAAAATCCCATCTTTAGAATTCACCTCAATTGGTCACTAAATTTGGTCACTAAAATTAGTCATAAATATTTTCTAAGTCCTAGCATATTATCTTCCAAAAATTTTGCTTATTCTTAGTCAACCAAACGTATTGGGCCTAACTTGGTCATTTGTTGATAAAAACCCCTTTAATGTAAACTTTTCCACTTCCCAAAATCAATTTATCTAATCATCTTTCATAAAACTTCATAATATTCAAAATAATTCCACTTTTTAAAACTTAGTAAGATGAAACGTCGGAACCGTCCGGTCGGTAAATTTTCTTAAAAAGCGTAATGTCGTCAAAATACTTCTGGTGATACGTGACAATAAATTAACTCCTAATAGCGAGGCTTACCGGAACAAATTACAAATTAATTATTAAACTATAAATAATAATACAACCATATCAAATGGAACCGAGCCTACCTAATGCAAATTTTTTTCTATGTCTTTCGCTCTAATACCGATCACGATAAAACCTCTTTTAGTGATATATTCTATTAAAGTTAAATACCGTCGACGAAGAATTACGTAACTTGAAATCTCACCGTTGGATCGCGATGAAATTTAAAACGGAGGTTATCGAGTATACGGGCAATATTATGGAACGATTAAAAACAACATTAGACGAGGTAAGACCCCCTTTACCATACAAAACGCCCACTACCCAGAGGAAGGAAAATGATCCGCTTGTCAAAAATTCGTTGGATATTCCAAAACATCCGCCGATCATCGTCGATCTTCCCAGTACCTTAGGAAATCAACATGCGTAGATTTTTTTTTCACACAACACCAAGTATGGGTAGCAGGGGAAATCAAGAAAATAACCATGCAAATTTGAGAGAGTCTAGAGAATCAGTTACCAAAATTTACCGATTGCTTAAAATGTTCCGTCGGTCGCCTCCGATCGTCGTCTAAGTTCCCGCTCTTGAGAAAGCTACACATGCAACCAAGAGGGGACAATAAAGTCATGGTTTTGGCTTCTAAAACAGTGAGGAAAGTGCCACAAAATCAAAAACACAAACTATTTTGGGCACCAAAGAAAGAGGAGTCAGGATCAAGAACCAAAATACGAAAATCCTTACCTTGGTGGCCTTGGATTGGCTCGCGGTTTTGGGAGTTGAAACAAGGGAGATGGGGCTAATCTTTGGGGGTCTAAATCTTGTAAGAAAATTTAAAAGAAAATCATTGTTTGGTGGAGGAAGTGCCGCGGGTTCAAAAGGAGAAGGATGGAGAAGAAGAGATCATAGTGATTGGTGGTGGTGTAGTGACGTAAGGCCATGAGGGAGGGGAGGTGTGGTGGCTGTTTGTGGTGACTCAAGAGAAGGGAATTTATGATGGTTAGATGAAGTAAAAAGACTTGGAGGGCTGGTTAATTCTGGCCGTGGGTTGCAGGAGAGAATGGAAGTAGAATGGTACAAAGAAATGATGACAATTCTTGGTGATGGGTTAGTAACTCTTGTTGCATAAAATCTGATTAGAGGAAAGAGAGGTGGTGGCTGAATGAAGCAAGAGGTGACACTTCTCATGGCAGGTCTCAAGGGCTGGTGATGCATGGAGATGGAGTTTTTAGAGCTAGACAAGTGTCTAGTGGGTGGGAGAAAGTGATTGGCTTAAGTTGCATGAAGGGGCTGATGTGTTACAACCAGGGGCGCCACTTTGTGTGAATTGTTAAGGGATGATAAAGGCATAATTTGAATATTATTTAAGCATACAAGTTGTATAACTTTTTTTTCTCTTTAAATCCATATAAAGAACAAAAAAATCCATCAAGCATTGAGTGAGATATGGCCCAAATACTAAAAGGGTGCAGGGCTGTGACGGGATTTTTGTCCCTGTCATAGATTAATTTTCTGGGCCAAATAGGTTGCAATTTGGGATTTGTGTCCTACATAAAAGTTGTGAAGAATTGAGTTAGGAAATATTTGGTGAAGTCCTAATTCAATTTCATGGCCATATGAGAGAGTTATGTGGAAAATACTGCACCTAGTGCAAACTGTTGCTAGAAAAATATGAATTGGTGTAGTGTTTTAATTTCTGGGATTTGTGGGATGCGAATTAGCTTTCGAGCCCTTCATGAAGTTTGTAGATATTTATTTAATATTTAATTTGATATATCATTTGTGATGATCCAAGTTCTGTAGCCTGAGATATACCCGATTTACGACAGGGTTCTCTAAAAGCTTTCCAGATCAGCTAGTGTCTTAGAAATAAATTCACCATTAATTCTCTCTTAGGAATTTGATTTCATGCCCTGTATGAAAATTGTAGAGGTTTACAATAAGAATCCTTAGCAAAAAGAATAGAATGATTCAATCATCGGATGAAGGAGATACATGAATTTATCGAAGGCCGCCAGCATTGAAATGGAACAACCAAGGGGTCAAAAGATTTATTAAACCGTACTGATCTAGAGGGATTTAGCCTTCAATGTTTGTACAAAAAATGTAGATAATTTTGTTACGGAGATTTTGACACCAAGTTTATGCAAATCGAAAGTCGTATGAGAAAGTTATGAATTTTTTTCTGAACTATGTGCAATGAAAAAAGTCCAAACGTTGGAATTTTGAGATGAATATACTTAATCTTCAATTTTAGGGTTGACAGAGTAAGAATCGGAGTTCGGGGCTAGAAACAGAGATTGAAGATCTTTTCAAAATGAAGAGATTGAGACCAAAATATTCAATTCTAAGATCGTATTAGAAATCTAGGTCCAAAACACCAAAGGTATTCGGGTCGAGTTTTTAAAGCGATTTCTAAGGAAATCAACTTATTGAAAAACAGGGGTGATAGAGTCCGAATTAAGCTTCGGTCCCTTCAAGAAACATTCCTAAAACATCAAAATAAGTCACCAGAGACTGGCCATGCCACCATCGAATATCTTGAGGTATATGAACTGTCAAACATAAGAGACGCCAAAGGTTCTGATTGAGCTCATCAGGCTAAGTCAGACACCTTTGATTCTTCACAGAGGGATTCTAACAGGACTAGTATCCCTACTGGATCACTAGTCTTGGTTCGAACGGTCAGAGTCTGACCTAAGGTTGGGTCCCACAGTTCAAATCTGAGGAACCCGATAATATTTTATTATTATATAATTATCAAATAAATAAATAATTTAAAATATCTAATTTCAAAATAAATTATTACAATTATTTATCTATTAAATATTTTCGACAGAAAATAATTATTGAATAAATATAATGATAAATTAATTTGTACCAAAAATAATCGTCGTTAACGTATTATTTTTAATTAAACAGTATTGTCGAACATTATTTGTTATTTTTCTTATTTCTGCTTCTCTCACTTGTTAGGTTCTCTCGGTATTCTTACTTTCCATATTAAACTCTACTTCTCTCTATTTTCTCATTCTAAACTGTTCAGGGAATAGGCCGAAGCCTCGAGCTTCTTACTAAAAGCTCAACAGAGTATCCTCAGAGTCCTGAGGGTCTGGTTTCCTATTCTCAAAAATCGGGGCTGTTACATGTATATGTGCTTGCTTTGCTAAGAATTGATTGATGAATATAATATATGTATATCGTTGAGATGAGTGAATTATGATGATTATTGATGATTTAGCAAAGCATACATGATGTTAATATGCATATGCACATAATCTCAATTGTATTCATATTCGTCAATTGAAATGTATAACTCACTCTGCCATGTTGTTAATTTTTAGCATTGATGCAGGAATATCATGGGATGAGAATATTTTTAAAGTAAAGCTTTTGTGAAGGTAAAATAGTGGTAACGGAATGCCTTGGCCGGCAGCTGTTGTAATTATTGTATTGTGAATAAAATGTAGATTATAGCCTTGATAATCATTGATATCGGTGGATGTGTTGTAAATGATAATATAAGTGGATGATGTACTGATATTTAGGGTATTGGAATTCATACCTATTTGATGAATATAATGATGTTGATTATATAATCATTTTAGGGATGTATAAGCGTTGATGATACATGATTTTAAGGTTGAATCGGATGTGCTCAATTATGGAATATCGATAATGGAGATGTATGTTGTATGACCATCAAGATGCATATATATATATATATATATATATATATATATATCTAAGGCAATCCATGCTTATGATTTATGCGTAAGATTGGTTGTGGCCTAATAGGCTTGTGTTGTATATTTGCATGCTTTGCCGAGCCTTTTATCATATCTTCATATATAAGACCAGACGTGTGCCCTGTATATATATTCTTCTTCCGCTATAAACAATATTATTTTTGTATACAATTATGGGCGATTTATCTTACGATCCAATTATAAACTATCAAATCTCACTCTGCAGTTTTTTGTGGTTTGGGTCTTGGTGTAATCGTTGAGGAGTTTTGAAATATTTTTAAACGTGAAAAATTTACTCAGATTTTTATTTAATTATTTATCTTGATTACATCGGGATTCAGGTCTGGAAAACTATGGTGTGACACCTCTCCCTGAGCTCAACAAGATGATTCTATATAAACAAAATCAATCTCTTCACTAAATAATAGTTATAACACCCCTGATTTTCCGTACTCGAATCCCGATGTAATCATCATAATTAATTAAATTGTGAATAAATTTTTCGCGTTTGAAAAACATTTCCAAGACACCACCATGATCACATCAAGACCCAAATCACAGAAAACCAAAGAGTGAAATTAAATAACCTAAAGCTGGATCGATAACTAAAATGCCCATAACGGTATACAAAAATAATAGAGTTTACAGCGGAAGAATGTGTATACCAGGCACACGCCTAGTCCCATATATGACGATATGGAAAAAGGCTGGGCAAGCATGCAAACCTATTACCTTATCACATTCATGCACATTCTGTAGACGCATGCATTACCTAAGATAAATATATATATATATATATATATATACATATATATACATATACATATACATTCGGGGATATTCTCCCGACTATCTCAATCATCAATGAACATTATTCAATTTTAATCCTTCTAATATACATCAAATCATTTCTTACATTCCTCACATATATCCACCATCCAAAAATTCAAGGATTATCTCATACATATTCACAATCACTAAATCATCTATATCCTCATATCTAATTCATTCATTACACAAGAACTCATATATGATGCCGGCCAAGGCACTTCCTCTACCACTATTTACCTTCACCCAAGGCTTTAATTAAAATTCGAACTCATCCCATGGTAACCTGCATCACAAGGCTAAAAAGGAGACCACATGGGAGAGTGAGTTATACATTCAAAATGACGAATAATATATATATTGTGATCATGTGTATATGCATACAACATCATGTGTGCTTTGCTATAAAATCATTAAATTATTATTCATTCATCATTTCATTATTATAATAGGCATACAAGCCTCATGAACCGCAATTCATATCATAAACAAGCACAACATATACACAATCACATACACCATCACTCTGCCACTTATCAACAAGGGCATTCACAAATTATCGTCATCATTTCATTAATTCATAACTTTTCTTACTTTTATGTGGTCTTTCAGTATATTAATTTCTCATCTAATCAACACCATACCACCATCTCAATCATCATCATTCTGGCATATCTCCATGCTATATGCAAATGCTCTTATGGCTAATGCATATGCATAATGGAATAATCAACAACAATTGCGGATCCGACTGTGGGAATAAACACTAATTTGTGGGTGAAAGCATGATCACACACCATGCCCCTACTGCAGTAGTAAAATGTGTACACATATATCATAATGCATGCATATTCAGCATATTTTTACTGGTACCAAACCGCATCGCCCATCACGCAACACCTGGTCATTTTCACCATGACCGCGGTATACAACATATTCAACATATGGTGTTGCAGGCCGGCCAGATATCAAATCATGGCGGCTGTGATCCCAAGGACCACCGGGGTCACCTGCTCATCAAGAGCCACCCCCAACAAGGGTCGGCCACATGTAGCTCCCTGTAGCAATACATGGGCGGCTTTGTGACTTACACATCAAGTCACAGGGGATACAACAAATTGCTCGTGCACTGAGCCACCCTCCCACTGGGTCGGCCGAGGGAACTCCCCTAATGTTCCAATATCGGCGGCTATGATATGCCATGGATGCAATGCAATGCAAATCAAATGCATTCTCACTCTGTGCATCCTAAATGCCACTCATCAAACATCATCATCATAATCACCAACGCCACCATACACCTTAGTGGATTTCAACATTGTTGGTTTCTTAGTCATTGTTTTCAAGTTTTAATGTGGCATTTTCAATAATCATATAATTATGTACAAGCCCCTCAAGGCATGTCATTCATACAGTTGGCACCTCAATGGCCACAAACATCATTTCATATCAATCCATACATGGAGATAAAAAGACATAGCAAACATCATAATATTAATCCATACATGGAATCATTTGAGGCATATTCATCACCTCACATACATGTCAATTACACTTATGTCCATCACCATCATGTTCTTGACTTTACATTTCAACACATCACATGTATATATATTCCACATCATGTGGCAAGTCAATAATTGCGTTCAACCATGATGGTCTTACAACATCACAAAACGTCCATCAGCTACCTTATTTTTCATTCCTTTATACTTTAACTTAGTAGTCAACAATTTTATGTTTCATTATGTATTCTGGGCATAACCAAGTTATCCCAACATTTTAATCACTATTTAACACCACTTCATTATGTCATTAACATATATCCTTAAAATTTACCTTAATCATCTTACGTTTTAAGGAAAAAGGGCCCAATGCCATCAGGACCGAGAAAAGAAAAGGGAATTCCATCAGGGGTTACTCGCTCAAGCGAGGCCCACATCCGCTTGAGCAAGACAGCCCATCTCGCTTGAGCGCCTCAGCTCGCTCGGGCGAAAATAAGCCAGTATCTAATTCCCAGTTTGCTCGCTTGGGCGAGACACCACACACCCGGCCACTCGCTCGGGCGAAATTACTCCAGTAGCCATTTCCATATACGCTCGCTTGAGCGAGGAATCCACTCGCTTGGGCGAAATCCGACCAGAGGTCGTCCTTCCTGTCGCAACCTGGATCACGACGGCGCGGCGAGAAAGAGAGAAGGTGTGGGATGAAACAGGGAGTCGCCACCAACGTTTTTATCCATAGGAAAAACATTGGAAAAAAAAAAACTAAGTTCAGTAAAGCACTGGTTAAAAATTGAGATTCAAGTTCGGGAGTCGGTTACGAGTAGGGAAGGTATTAGCACCCTACATCGCCTGTCAAAAATAGTACCAAGATTGAAAATGCGCAACATAAATAGCCTTACAAAAGATGGTTTATTTCTTCCCTTTTATTGTTGTATTTTTTATTTAAAAATGACAGAATGGAGTGAGAGAACTGTACAAACATAGAATGTCGAAGCGAGGTCAATGTGACGTTTCATCCGAATTAAACTCGACTTCGATATGAGACAGAGAGGGGAAGAGAATGCTAATAAGGCGTCATGCCTAAATTAGACATTCTCGAATAAAAAAACAGGGATAGGAAAGTGATAAGCGGGACGTTTCGTCCTAAGTATCCCTTCCCTATGAATTATGGCGAGGCTTGAGCAAAAACTAGGGGGAAATCAACAAGACGTCACGTCTAAATTGATTTTCACGGAAGCGACCAAAAAAAAGAACATTTATGAAAAAAACATGAAAGTGAGGAAATAAATCAATAAAAAGAAATAAGAAAGATGGGCCCGACAGGAGTTGAGGTCCTGCTCCTACGTATTCTTGAATTATCAAGAAATCAGGGTTACGTAGTTCTGAGTGTTGTTCTTTTAGGAAAAGACTTGGGAAATGATGATGGATGTCATTGAGATGGGGAACTCATACAAGGCGAAGTTCTTCGCACGTGTACGAATCCTAAAGAGGTTGTGTAGACGGGAATGCTCCCCTACGACACTGTTTAAAAATGATTTGTTTCCTTTTTTTTATTTTTATTTAGATTTGAAAGAAAACATAGGAAGCATTTATTTCCCTTTATTATATTTTACTATGAAGCGAAAGGGGAAGGTAACAGAAGCTACAAAAGAGAAAGGGAAACAGTAAGTTCAAAAAACAGAGGGAAAAATGAGTGAAAACCGAGTAGGAGAAGGAAAAACCGAGTGAAAAAGAGGGGAAAACCGAGTGAAAATGGAAAAACTGAGTGGGAATGGAAGAAACCGAGTGGAAATGGAAGAAACCGAGTAAAATAATGAAATACCGAGTGATAAAGCAGAAAACCGAGTGAGGATGAGGAAAACCGAGTAAAAATAGTAAAATCGAGTGGAAATAGGAAAATACCGAGTGAGAAGTGATTACCGAGTGAGACTGAGTGAGAAGAGAGACGGTGTTGGAGTTGAGAGGAGTGAGGAGGTCGGATTTGGTGGATTCGAGGGGGATGTTGGACGGTGTGTGAGAGGTGGTCGGTTTCGGTGAGGAGAAGGATGAGTGGGGGCTGTTGGAAAAGGTGAGAGGAGGGTGCTGGAGGGTATTTGGTGGCTGGGAGGAAGTGCTGGACGGTGTGTGAGAGGAGGTCAGTTTGGTGGGCTTGAAGGGGAGGCTGGACGGTTGGAAAGGGTGAGAGGATGAGGAGTTAATGGAGGGGTTACGCAGTGTGAAAAGGAGAGAGAGGGTGAGGATATTGGGTGCTGTGAGGGGTTGCGTAGAGTGGGAGATAGAGAGAGCGGAGGATTTGACAGAGTTTTCCCTTAATGAATTTTGTCCTCTCTTGGTGCTTCAACTCCTACCTATTTATAGGCTTGTTTGAGTGGAAGGCCAGCTCAGACTTCCACTCAGAGTGGAAAACCAACTCACACTTCCATTCAGAGTGAAGTGGGGGACAACGGCTGGGTGGGAATTTTTAATTCCCTCCACTTCCGCCCCTGTCTGCCACCCCCAGGATTACTGGATCCACTTGGGTGGTGGAATCCAAGTCAGCACGGGCGAACAGGGGGGCCTGGCAGAAATCCGAGAGATAGTGATGGAAATCCGAGTGAAAATGAGAAAACCGAGTGAAACTGGGGAAATCCGAGTAAGAATGTTAGAAATCCGAGTGTAAATGACTCGGATCACCTTCTCAGTCAACATTCATCCACATTGCATCTCAATTCCGAGTGGGAAAAAGGGTTGGTCTTCACTTTGCCTCCTAAATCCGAGTGGAAAAGGCCCCTTTTATGCTAAAGACCTAATGAAATCATGTTGGTGTTGTGCAATTGGATTGAGTGGGCAATTAAAGAAATTCCGATTGGAACATTCAGTCAGAACCGAGTGAAAACTGACTCGGATTCCCATTCTCGCTTGAGCGTAACAAGAATCGCTTGGGCGAAAGACCTGAAGAGCACTCGGAAATGATCGAAGGATTACTCGGAATTGGGTAGAAAGTGACTCGGAATTGAGTGAAAAGTGGGTCACTCGGTACTGACTGAAAATTGGCTCTTACTTCACCTCCTCTCCACAATCCGAGTGACCAATGACTCGGAACCGACTGAAATATGTGAAGTGTGACTCGGAATTGGCTAAAGGATAACTCGGAGATGAGTGAAAGATGACTCGGGAACGGGTAAAAAGTGGCTCGGTGATGGTTTGAAGTATGGTTTGAAATTGGTGGAAATGGGGGCTCGGAATTGATTGGCCAAAAGGGGCTCGGGAAAGGTTTGAAGAGGGCTGACTGATTGAAGTGTCACTTGGAAACCGATTTGAAAATTGGCTCAGGAGTGGGTGAGAAAAGAATGACACGGAACCGACTGAAATGGCTCGGAAATTGAGTGAAATGACTCATTCGGTGTTGACTGGAAATACTTCACTCGGTTCTGACTGAAGAAGCAACTCTCGGTTCTGATTGAAAAGGCAACACTCGGAATTCTTTTCAGTCGGATGTATTTTGCTCGGATCTCATCTCTTCGTGAAGCATTCACTCGGAATTTCTTTCAAAAGTGACATTTTCACTCAGAATTTATTGCTTGAAGGATTTACTCGGAACTGTCCTTGGGAACTTTTAATCAGAATGGAACTTGGACATTTTCACTCGGAACCTTCCTTCTTGCACTCGGAAATTGGAATTTTGGTCATTTTCACTCGGAATTTCTTTTTCTCACTCAGAATTGGAAATTTGAATTTCTTCACTCGAATGTGCCTATTTTCCACTCAGAAATTGAAATCTGAATATTTTCACTTGGAAATAGGCTTCTTCTCACTCAGAATTGGAAATTTGAATTTCTTCACTCGGAAATAGGCTTCTTCTCACTCAGAATTGGAAATTTGAATTTTCAATTCGGATTTCTCTCCAATTGAGTGATACTCACTCGGATTTACTTCAATCAGCAATCCTTTCACTCGAAAAATAGCTTTGGGCAGCATCTATTCAAGGTCAGTCCCTTTTTCCACTCGGATTGGTTGCAGTAGGGGATTTTCCGCTCGGATTTTCCTCTAACAGGGTCATTTTTATTTGGAATGGCTCCCTTTCCACTCAGAATTTGGAAGCTTGGGTATTTTCACTGGGAATCAGCCTTTACACTTCAACCAAAGGGCTTTCAATCAATGTTTCCCCTTCGGATGTCCTTACTCGGATGTTGGGATTGTTTTACTCGGAATGGCTCTGACAGGGAGTCATTCCACTCCTATTCACCTTCATCAGCGAAGCATTTCACTCGGATTTTCTTCCTACAGGTCATACTCCACTCGGATTTGCTTTAATCAGAGTCATCTTGCTCGGATTTTCTCTAACAGGAGCATATTCCACTCGGATTTGATCTCTTCTGAGTAATTTCACTTGGATTTGATCCGTTCTGAGTATTTTCACTCGGACTTACTAGTTTTTTAGGCCATTCCACTCGGATTTTTGTTCAACAGGGCTATATTTCATTCCTAAATGCTTCAATCGGAGTCATTTTACTCGGATTTGCCATTTTTGGGCCATTCCACTCAGAAATGCTTCATTTTGACTCGGATTTGACCATTTTTTGAGTTATTCCAATCGAATTTGCCTCCACCAGGGCTGTATTTCACTTGGAAAAGCTTCATTCTGAGTTATTTCGCTCGGTTCTGATTATTTTGGAGCGATTCTACTCGAATTTGACCATTCTGAATTAGAATTCAGTATAAAAAAGATTCATTCCACTTGGACCGGATCAAAAGAGGTGTTCACAGATGCCCCTCTTTACTTCTTTTCACAAAAGAAACACGAAGCTTCTATGTTTTTTGAAGTGAAAAGGAAGTAAAGATATGAACACCGATGTAGCGGCCAAGTGGGACTTTTTGATGGCGTCTGATAGTGTCGGCAATCACGAGTCAGTGTGACCTTTCTTCTTTAAAGACGAGCATTTTCCTCTTCCATTTCGCTTTTCTCTTCTTCTTCTTTCTCTTATTTTTCTTTTTTTTTTGTTTTTGGTCCTAAATTTGGGGAAAAAAAGTGGGGCAGTGCTCCAATCTTTAGCAAGAAGTGGTTAACTGGGAATTATCCTTTGAATGACATGAAGCAGAAGGGTGCCTCATTCGGCGACCGGGAGAAAAATGATGCCTTCTTTGGTGACTGAAAGGTAAAAGGATGTCATTTGTTCGGCGACAGGAAAGTAAAGATTGGGGGAGCTAACAGGACGTCTCGTCTGAATTAACTCACTGTTGGCAGGAATTGTAGAGGTTGGGGTTGACCCTCGATTGATAGAAAATGTAAAGGTTGGGGTTGACCCTCGGTTGACAGGAAATGTAAAGGTTGGGGTTGACCCTCGGTTGACAGGAAAGGTAAAGATTGGGGGAGCTAACAGGACGTCTCGTCTGAATTATCTCACTGTTGGCAGGAAATGTAAAGGTGGGGTTGACCCTCGGTTGACAGGAAATGTAAAAGGTGCCATTTGATCGGCGACAAGAAAGTAAAGGGTGAGGGTGCTGCCTCTTCGTTGACTGGAAAGTAAAAGGTGCCATTTGATCGGCGACAGGAAAGTAAAGAGTGAGGGTGTTGCCTCTTCGTTGACTGGAAAGTAAAAGGTGCCATTTGATCGGCGACAGGAAAGTAAAAAGTGAGGGTGTTGCCTCTTCGTTGACTGGAAAGTAAAAGGTGCCATTTGATCGGTGACAGGAAAGTAAAAAGTGAGGGTGTTGCCTCTTCGTTGACTGGACAGTAATGACTTGGGGAAATATGCCTTAGTTTGACATGATTTGAAGGAATCTTGGGGAACTGCCCCTTGAATAAATGAGAACGAACCTGGGGAGATGCCCCAGTTTGACATGATTGGATGGAATCTTGGGGAAATGCCCCTTGAATGAATGAGAACGAACCTGGGGTGATGCCCCAGTTTGACTGTATTTAATGGAATCCCGGGGAACTGCCCCTTGACTAAGAGAATAAACCCGGGGAGATGCCCCAGTTTGACATGATTGGATGAAATCTTGGGGAATTGTCCCTTGAATGAATGAGAACGAACCTGGGGTGATGCACCAGTTTGACATGATTGGATGAAATCTTGGGGAACTGCCCCTTGAATGAATGGGAACGAACCTGGGGTGATGCCCCAGTTTGACATGATCGAAAGAGTCTTTGGGGAAAACTATCCCTTGACCGAAAGAAGAATCTGGGGAGATGCCCCAGTTTTGGGTTGACTGGGAAGTGTAGTCCCACTGGGGAAGGATTTGGGAAGTGTAGTTTTTGGTAATTATGGTTCCACTGGGGGAGAAAATTTTGGTGATTCGGGGTAATGTCCCTTTGGGTGAAAGAGAATGGACTTGGGGTTTACTGCGGATAGAGTTGGGCAACTACACATTTTAGGGATCATGGTTCCTGGCTATCCTTTAACAGAGAAACGTGAAACTAATTAAAAACTTACAGGCAGACTTCCTTGGCGACAGGCGTTGAAGTAACTCATGGCCAAAGTAATTATTTCTTCTGACTTCATTGAGGTTGTTTCGCAGAGTTGGTTGAGCTTGCCCGCGGTAAAATCTGGCAATGGTGTACATTTCGTTCCCTATAACTTTGTGTTTTCGTCCTTTTCAAAAACTCATTTTTAAGAAATTATTTTTAGGCAAAACTTGTTTATTCATTCTAGTCATGAACACATGTGAGAAGAAGGGACACTTTTTATTTATGAACAACAGATATATACAGGTGACAACAATAATGCAAAAATATGACAAGGTGTGAGGAATTGATAGTAAGGATGGAAGGGATGGCCTTTTAAATCCTCCATCGATTTCCTGAGAGCGACAAGATTCCGGTCTTTTCCATGATTTCCTGCTTATCTTCTGATTTTGCTTTCGAGGGCGTGACTCGACAATGGCTTCGATGCCCTAGACCCATCCTCTTGTCTGTGACTTGAAAAATTGGCGTTGCAGTGTTGAATCTATAGGGTGTGAATTTTTCTGGGCCACTTTTGACCCCACCAATTGCTCTAACTTTTGCCTAGGTCGCCTTTTCAGGTTTTCAACCCAGCGAGCCCCCTTTTTTCTTTTTCTCTTTTCTTTTTTTTTTTTACACGTAGTATCTTCTCACTGCATCCGCGTTTATAGGCATCGGTAGATCTTCCCCATCCATGTTGGCGAGTATGAGAGCACCTCCGGAAAAAGCCTTTTTCACAACATAAGGCCCTTCGTAGTTAGGAGTCCATTTGCCCCGGTGATCTTTATGCATCGACAAAACCTTCTTGAGCACCAAGTCTCCTTCTTGGAACTGTCGGGGTCGTACTTTCTTTTCAAACGCTTGCTTCATACGCTTTTGATATAACTGACCATGGCAGAGAGCAGTCAGTCTTTTACTATCAATCAGATTTAATTGGTCATGTCGAGTCTGGATCCATTCAGCTTCAATCAGTTTGGCTTCCATGATTACTTGGAGGGAAGGAATCTCCACTTCAAAAGGCAGGACTGCTTCCATGCCATAAACTAAAGAGAATGGGGTTGCCCCAGTCGAGGTTCGGACCGAGGTACGATAACCGTGTAGAGCAAAGTTACCACCATCTTTTGTACTATCTTTTTGATATTTTTGTTCGCCGCCTCGACTGCCCCATTCATTTATGGGCGGTACGGAGAGGAATTATGGTGGGAGATCTTAAAGCTCTCACAAAGCTCCTTCATTATTTTATTGTTCAGGTTTGTACCATTGTCTGTGATGATTTGGCTCGGTAGGCCATACCGACATATCAACTCACGCTTGACGAATTTAACAACAACACTCTTGGTTACATTAGTGTATGAAGCTGCTTCTACCCATTTTGTGAAATAATCAATGGCGACCAAAATGAAACAATGGCCGTTTGAAGCCTTTGGTTCAATGGGACTAATGACATCCATGCCCCACATCGAGAAGGGCCATGGTGCTGACAAAACATTTAGAGATGACGGGGGTGCGTGAATATGATCAGCATATATTTGGCACTTATGAGATCTCCGAGCATAGGCGAAGCAGTCTGCTTCCATGGCCATCCAAAAATAACCAGCCCTTAAGATTTTCCTTGACATGGCGTGCCCATTGATGTGGGTTCCGAAAGATCCCTCGTGGATATCCCTCATGATTCTATTTGCTTCAACGGTATCAACACAGCGAAGAAGGATAGAATCATGGTTTCTTTTGTAAAGCACGTCTCCATTTAAGAAAAACCCCATGGCGAGCCGTCGCAGGGTTCTCTTGTCATTTTCTGTGGCATTGTCAGGGTATTCTTGCCTCTGAATATACCTCTTGATATCGTGATACCAAGGTTTTCCATCCGATTGTTCTTCGACTACTTGGCAGTATGCGGGCTCATGACGCCTTTCTACCTCGATGAGGGGTACGTCATAGTCATTGTTTACTTTGAACATTGAAGCGAGAGTGGCCAAAGCATCAGCCATCTGATTATCTTCCCGAGGAACATGATGGAAAGAAATCTCTTTGAAATCTCTGATCATTTCCATAATATGGGCGTGATAGGGGAGAAGCTTGCTATCTCTGGTTTCCCACTCACCTTTCAACTGGTGGACAACTAAAGCAGAGTCTCCGTAGACTTCCAGTGTTCTTACTTTCATATCCAATGCCGCTTGGATCCCTAAGGAGCACGCCTCATATTCAGCGACATTGTTGGTACAATCAAAACATAGCCTGGCGCAGACAGGGATGAATTCTTTTTTTGGCGAAATCAAAATGGCCCCAATTCCGTGCCCTAAAGCATTAGAAGCTCCATCAAATCTTAAAATCCATTTGTCTTTGTTACCGCCTTCTTCTTCGTCGGACAATGCCAAAATGTCCTCGTCTGGGAAGTCGAACGGTATTGGTTGGTAATCACTTACGGGTTGATGGGCTAGGTAGTCAGCCAAAGCGCTCCCTTTTATGGCTTTCTGAGTGACATATGTTATGTTGTACTCAGTTAGCAGCACTTGCCATCGAGCAATCCTTCCGGTCAGGGCTGGCTTCACAAAGATGTACTTGATAGGATCCATCTTAGAGACTAGCCAGGTAGTGTGACTCAACATGTATTGCCTTAAACGCTTCACAGCCCATGCTAACACGCAACAAGTTCATTCTAATGTGGAGTATCGCATTTCGCAATCAGTGAACTTTTTGCTTAGGTAATATATGGCATGTTCTTTCTTTCCCGTTTCATCGTGCTGACCCAATACGCAGCCCATGGACTCATCCAGTACCATCATGTATAAAATCAGTGGTCTCCCAGGGGTTGGTGGTACCAATATTGGTGGTTCTTTCAAGTACTGCTTAATCTTCTCAAAAGCCATTTGGCAGTCCTCATTCCATTGCCCCGGTTGGTTCTTACAGAGTAGCTTGAAGATCGGCTCGCAGGTCGATGTCAATTGTGAGATAAATCGAGCGATGTAGTTTAATCTTCCCAAGAACCCCCTGACTTCTTTTTCTGTGCAAAGAGGTGGCATTTCTAGGATTGCCCTGACCTTGTCGGGATCCACTTCAATTCCTTTCTTGCTTACAATGAAACCCAACAGTTTGCCTGACCTTGCGCCAAATGTGCACTTAGCAGGATTCAATCTAAGCTTAAACCTTCTCAACCGCTCAAACAATTTCCTTAAGTCGTGGACATGATCTTTCGCGGTTCTGGATTTTGCAATGATATCATCCACATAGACCTCTATTTCCTTGTGCATCATATCGTGGAATAAAGTGACCATTGCTCTCTGATATGTCGCCCCTGCGTTCTTCAAACCAAAGGACATTACTTTGTAACAGAAAGTACCCCACAATGTGACGAACGTGGTTTTTTCCATGTCTTCGGGCGCCATTTTAATCTGATTGTACCCGAAGAAACCATCCATGAAAGAGAAGATGGAGTGTTGGGCTGTGTTATCGACCAACATGTCAATATGTGGAAGAGGAAAATCATCCTTAGGGCTGGCCCTGTTTAGATCTCGATAGTCCACACACATCCGCACTTTTCCATCCTTTTTCGGGACCGGGACTATGTTGGCTACCCGTTGTGGATATTTGGCTACGGCCAAGAAACCGGCTTTGAATTGTTTTTTGACCTCTTCCTTGATCTTGAGAAGCATTTCCGGTTTCATTCTTCGTAGCTTTTGCTTAACTGGTGGACACTCTGGTTTCAGAGGCAATCTAAGTTCCACTATGCTGTTATCCAACCCTGGCATATCTTGATATGACCAAGCGAACACATCCCGAAATTCCCAGAGCAGTTCAATCAATTCATCTCGCTAGTTTTTACTCAGGCAGGTGCCTATCTTGATCATTTTATCTTCTCCTTCACCTCCAAGGTTGATGATTTTAATTTCCTCCTGATGTGGGCGGATCTCCTTATCCTCTTGTTCCAACAATCTCGTCAATTCAGATGAGGGTCCAAAGTCTTCCTCACTTTCCTCGTAGACGCAATCATTTGGATAAACAGGGTCATGAAATAAATCCAGGTTTTCGTCGTTCTCAGGGAAATCATTTTTGGATCTGCATTTGGGTTATATTATAAAGTGAAAAGAGAACAAACAAGTGAAAGGTTTGAGAAAAATAGAGTGCACAAAGATGAGGTGATGGGAAATAAAATATGTTCATTGGTTTTCAAAAATAAAATAAACAAGTTCTGCCCTTGTTACAAAATGGGTCCTGGAGCCTTGGGCATAGAAAGGGGACCACCAAATTATGAAATACAGTGATTACTCTGATAGAACATTAATGATTGTAGGGAACTCCTTGACTTCCCAATTGCTCAGCTCTTGATCTGGATGGCAAGCATATACCAGCTCCACATTGAGGTCAGGCTCATTCTCCACCATGGCAACTTGATCCGGATATATCACTCCGGTGCTCTTAAAGCTCTGATAGAGATCGCAGATAGGGATTCTCGCAGTGTTGATCTCTTGACCAGTAAGGCGAGCAACTCTCCTCCCCTTCTTTTCCTCTTCAACCCTTTTCTTATCCGTCACAGTGGGCTTATATCCCAAACCATATCTGTTTTTATTTTCTGGGAGACTCACCGGTTGGGTTCTGCCTTCTAAATCCCGCCCCAATCCTTTTCCGGGTTGGTACCCTTTCTGCAACATGTTCAGCGTCACCATTAGAGGTACGTTAGGGAAAGACATCTTTACAACGCTTGTTGCATTGGCAATTTCCAAGGCTTGGAAGGATGTTTCGAGGGCTTCCTCGGCGGCCTCGATGTATGGAGTGGATATGGGTTTGCTGACCAAAAGGTCCTCCTCACCAGAAACAGTCACCAACTTGTTGTCGATGATGAATTTAAGTCTTTGATGCAGTGTGGAGGGAACCACCCCCGCCGAATGGATCCATGGTCGCCCTAATAAACAGCTGTAGGCGGGCACGATATCCATCACTTGGAAGAGTACTTGGAAAGTACAGGGTCCGACTTGTATAGGCAATTTGATTTCTCCAATGACTTCCCTACGTGTCCCATCAAAAGCCCGCACAACCATAGAGCTAGGTCTCATGTATGTTCCATCGAAAGGCAATTTTGCCAACGTGGATTTCGGCATGACGTTCAGAGAAGACCCATTATCCACAAGTACTTTTGCCAGGATATAATCCTGACATTTCATAGAAATATGGAGGGCTTTGTTGTGCCCTCTTCCTTCAATAGGTACTTCCTCATCTATGAAGGTCAAGTAATTGTTGGCAATGATATGCCCCACTATGCCCCCGAATTGTTCGACGGGTAAATCATGCTTCACGTGTGCCTCACTCAAAACCTTCATCAACGTGTTCCGATGTGGTTCGAAACTCATTAGCAAAGACAACAAGGAAATTTTTGCAGTGGTGTGGTTCAATTGGTCCAACACCTGGTAGTCACTATGGCAAATAAACTTCAGAAATTCCTGGGCTTCCTCTTCAGTCACAGCCCCCTTTGTTTCACCAGAGGCTACTTCTTTCCCAGTTTTTCCTTCTCCGGTAGTCTTGCCTTCTTTGGGCTCAGGTGGTGCATATATCCTTCCACTCCGTGTCATTCTTCCCACTCCGGTTATATTTGTAATAGAGGAGGATGGCATGGAGTTGATCGCTTCGGGATTGGTGACGACCATATTTGTATTGTACCTCCATGGCACAGCGTGGGAACTCTGGAAGAGGAAAGGGGTTGGTGCCTTTACCGTGAAGACAGTCTTGGCAGGAGCCGAAGCCGCTGGCGTATCTTTGTTATAGTATACAACCAGGGGTTTCGGAACTCGTGCCTTGCCATGTCCTTGTACCATATTTATTTGTCCTTCATGGTGCCTGCAGACCTCTATGACTCGAGCATTCATGAGTCTTTGAAGGGTTTCCTGGAAGCCCCTTCGCTTTGCGGACTGGAGGTCATTATACTCTTCATCCCATGACCCTTCTATTAATCCCACCTTCAGCATATGGGAGTGTATGATTTCCAAAGGCATTTGGATGTCCTCTACTTTGGAAATGCATTCTTCATCCCCTTCTATGGCGTTGACATCCGGTCCTTTATGATTTGGAAGGGGATTGGTTGTCACACTTGGGCTCCCTTCTTTAAAGCTTATCCAGTCGGCCCGGATTAGGTCCCTTACCTTAAACTTCAGTGCCAGGCAATTCTCAGTAGAATGTCCCGGTGCACCAGCGTGGTAATCACACCGTGCATTTGGGTCGTACCCTCTAGGATATGGCGGCTGAAGTGGCTTTAGAGGGCATGGCACTACCATTGTGTTTTCGATGAGGTAAGGGAGAAGCTCTGTGTAAAAGATGGGAATCAGATCAAATTGCGGTGGGGCACGGTCATTGTTTTGCCTTCTTTGATTTGGATTTGGTGGGTTCATTTGTGGCTGTTGGTAAGGCGCTTGTGGTGGTTGATATGGTGCCTGTAATGGTGCAGGCGGTCGCATGACAGGTGGGCGGAAATGTGGTGTATGTGGTGTTTGAATGGCAGCCACATATGGATGTGGTGTATTCTGATAGGTTGATGGAAAGGCGACCGGGGTGGGTGGCCTCGGCTGGTTTCTTCTCTGATTATGGGAGATTAGATTAGTCTCTCCCTCTTTTCTCTTTCCTTCCCCATGGGAGGGTCTTTTTGCTGCATTAACCCCAGCTGGACCTCGGGCGATCTTCCCTGTCCGGAGGCCATTCTCTATTCTTTCTCCGATAGTGACAATATCGAAGAAGTGGGATGAAATACTTCCAATCATCTTGTCATAGAATGGCGATTGGAGTGTGTCAATAAATGTCGAGATCACCTCTTTCTCAGACAGAGGTGGGTCAACTTGCGCTGCTACTTCACGCCACCGTTGGGCGTATTCTTTGAACGTCTCGTTGTCTTTCTTGGACATGTTCTGCAATTGTACTCTATCTGGCGCCATGTCCAAATTGTACTTATACTGTTGCATGAAAGCATCTGCCAGATCCTCCCAACAGCGTATACGAGATCGTTCAAGATGGTTGTACCAGGTCAGAGGCGCTCCAGCCAAACTATCTTGAAAACAATGGATGAGTAGAGAGTCGTTGGAGGCATGCAAAGCCATCTTCCGGCAGTACATGGTAAGATGGTTTTTCGGACATGTCAGCCCCCGATACTTATCAAATTCAGGCATTTTGAATTTGGGAGGAATAACAACGCCGGGAATTAGACAGAGATGTGCAGCACTGCCTAATCCAAATCGATTCATTCCATTCATTTCCCTTAAACGCCTTTCCAAGAACTCTAATCTTCCTTCCTGGGTAGCAGCAGTGGCAGTACTTGGACCTGTGACAACATAGTGACTAGCACTCTTGACTGGTCGGTCGACATGTGTCGGGCTCTCATTCAGAATCAAGGCTTGGTGTCCAGCTGTGGCTTGGGCAGCTTCTGGTTGTTCAGCCTGTGTATGGACTGGAATCGTTTGAGGATTCCGAACAGGTGGGATGTTTGGTTGAGCCACGTGAAGGATTGTTTCCTGATAATCTGGCTCCTCTTGGAGTGGCGGGAAATAGCCCGGGGGTAACCCATACTATGGGAAGGGTATGACATTCCCTTCTTTATCAACAAAAGTGTGTTGTTGAACAATGGCAGGGTTCGACTTACCAAGGTGAACGGTAACAGTAGGCCCCGCAGGGTTTGAGCTCGGTCCTCCAGTATGACCTTGCGCGTGTTGGGGAATGGGAGATTGCTGCCTAGCATTTTCAACTTCCGCTAAAGAATCCCTTTCTGCGATTCTCCTTTCGAACATCTTGGCCATTTCAGCCATTTGTTCCTTCAACTGATTAACCTCAGCTCGTAAATTCTCATTTTCTTGTTCTATATCGGCCATGAGTTTCTTTCTGAGCCTGGTCGCGTAGGGATGCTTACCCGTAGTGTCTAAAGAATCATGACAAACAGTTAGAAAAATAAAGGGAACAGTTAAAGAAGATAAAAGAAAAATAAATGGGCATACGCGGGATACAATTCCAAATTTGACATGTATTCCTCAACCTTTCCCCAGAACGTCGCGTTCAAAAGTACTTGGTATAACAGTATATTGGAAATTAACATGAGACAACTTGCGGAGATGAAAAGAGCTTCATTATTTTATTCTTCCAAACGATACAATATTGCTAGAAAGATTCGGATTACAATACTTTAGCCACTCCTGGCTCGGGTAATCATGGCTCTCATTTTACAAAGTCTTTCCTGGCAATAGCTCAGAAATGATGATATCTCTTTGGGAGTGGACAGGGGATTGACCATGCCTTCGGCTTGCTCCAACATTCAGGGAAAATCTTCCAGGACTCCATTAGCTAGGTAAGCCAATTTAGCGAAACGATCCATCCATGAATGAATGATTTTGTCACTTTGGGCCAACTCTGCCCTCAGAGCCTGTGTAGTCTCCTGGCAACGTCGTTCAACATCAAGGGCTTTTTTATGCTCTGTGTTTATCTCTTGTTCGAAGGCATTTATTACTTCCTCTAGCTGTAGTTCCAATTTACGGACCTGGGTTTGTAACATCTCTTTCTGCACCAAAGCCTCATTTTCCTTCTCCTTGGATCGTACCAGCATGTCTTTCAAAATTTATTTTTCGGCCAATACAGCATCGCTCTGCTGACCTTTCATCTTTAACTGCGAATTGGCCGCCCGAAGGCATTGATCTTGTTTTATTCTGTAATCTTCATCAATCTTTCTCTTTTTCCGCATCTCTTCCATAGCATGCCTTCCTTCGGAATTCTCTTTCCTATGGAGGGCGCACTCTTGTTGGCACTTCAGGAGATCTTCTTCCAGTTTTTGATTCCTTACCTTTAGCTCTTCTACTTGGGCTTTTAGTGATATGGTAACCTTGTCCTTCATAATGCACGGCGGAGGAACTGTGTCCACAGGTTGGTATGAAGGGCCCTTGAAAGGCAATTTCACGATGGAGACTCTATTCACCACCCAATCTAAGTATTCAACTTTCACAGCATGGCTTCGTGCTCCCAGTTCTTTGCCCATCCTATGGACCTTCTTCCAGGCATCGGCTATGTCCCGAATAGTGGAGGTGTAATTCCCATTCGCATAGTACAAAACGAAAGGAGTAAGCAGTGCTTCGTCCGGCGGCCCAATTAGAGGATAAGCCAACTGCCGCTTAGCAATAACAGGATTATAATTGATGCAACCTTGTGTCCCCATTAGAGGAACATTTGGATATCCTCCACAGCTATAAATGATGGACTTAACTCCTAGCCATTGAGGACACCATCTCACCTTTTCTGCTTTAAGGCCCACAAGGTGATTAGCCCACTCACGCCCATTCTTCGTTGCCAACTGACACAACTTAAAATTAGAAATGGGACACTCGGCTTTGCATAGTTGATGAAAAGCGTGGGATGTGAGCCACACATACAGAATAGGCAAACAGCAAATAATCCTCTTTCCTCTTTGTTTATGACAGAAATCCAAGGTGCAATAGACATTGGCCAATACTGCTGTGACGGGATTTTCCAGTCTGTGCTTGCGAGCGGTGAAAACACCTATAGCATCATAATCCATGTAGTTATCTAAGTTAGGGAATAAGACAACTCCGTAGATAGTGAGAGCCAAGGTATCGATGAAAGCTTCCCATTCTTCCCTCTCTGCCAAGACATGCATGTGTTTCTCCAGAAATTCCCTAGTAAATCCGGGAATCTGGTTTCTGTTCATTTGTATACTTTTTAACATTTCAGGATGGACCTTCAAAATACGAGCGACAGAAGTGACTGACGCATGATGGTCTAAATGGCGATAAGGAATCTGTTCTTCCACTGGCATCCCCAATATTTGTTCAAACTCTTCTATGGAGGGTGCCAGTTGAAAGTCTTGAAAAGTGAAACATCGGAGGGGTGGGTCATAGAATTGTGCCAGAGCTGTGATGGCTTCAGTTTGGACGTCTACCTCCAAGAGTTTCAGGATCTTCCCATACTTCCTTGCGAAAGTCATCTTTTGTGTCAAGCTCAGTTTTTTCCCTAGTGCTTGTAAACTGTCAGTATTGACCTTTCTAGCCTTGAGGTGCAATAACTTCTTCAATTCAGTCACCCCTATATCACAATTACTGTGTCCCATGTTAATTTCCATACTGTCTTAGAAATACCAATAAATTCAGAATCGTCCCCTGCGAACATCAAGACAAAGAATGGAATCAGTTATTATCAAGTCCTAAAGATCAATGTTCCTCCCAGGGATTTGATACAAGTTAAAAAATGGGGGGAACATGGATTTCTAAAACTCATGCAAGCTCAAAAGTCGTAGGTTCTCCCAATCGTCATTGCCACTTCAACCCGAGGGAAATGAAGTATAATTTTTTTTGTGGATTTTTCCTTTGACGATTAGGAGAACCTATGACTTCAGACTCAGAGATACATGACAAAAAAAGAGAGGATCATCCATTCACCCGAAGAATACTTGTGTGTTCCAAAGATTTTCCAAGACTAAGTGAATCTTTGGATGATAGATAATCCCTTTTTAATAACAGGAAAGTGAAAATGACATAAGGTAAAGTAAAGTTTGCCTTTTCGTGGACTAAGTCAGGTTTTGTTGAAGGTTTTCTCTGGACCCTAGGGCTTGTCTAAAAGTGACTCTCCACATCGGGTGGCTTATACTAGACTTCTAGAAGGTCACTAGAGCCAAGATCCTACCCATGACAGGGACGCAACAGTGGGGAACCACTGGGTGCGTATGTCACAAGAGGTCGAACTCTAGTTGGGGTTCTCACGATCACCGGATAGGAAGTACATCCTATACGATTCTGTATACCAACCCCTCCTAACTTAAGTTTCATTTGGGGCCCGGGTATAGGGCGCCACTCATAAGTGTGTGCGAGTAATTTGTGAGTGTAGTGTGTGAAAGGGCATTCAATACCTTTTACCTTACCTCATTCTACACAAAGAACAAACACAGAATAAATATACAAAGTCGTCTACCCTAGAGTTCAATGATTTCAGAAAAGTAACATGGTCCTCTACCCTAGGGTTCAACAAACATGTAAAACATAGACAACGAAACAAATAACAAGATACAATCAAAACAAGAACAAACATACACAACAATCGAGAAAAAATAAAACAAGGGGAAGAAATCCGAGATAAACAAAGGCTATAAAAAAACGCGCTTTCAACCAAACTGGCCGGACTCTCTTAAGTGTCCCCAGCGGAGTCGCCATCTGTCGCAACCTGGATCACGACGGCGCAGCGAGAAAGAGAGAAGGTGTGGGATGAAACAGGAAGTCGCCACCAACGTTTTTATCCATAGGAAAAACATTGGAAAAAAAAAACTAAGTTCAGTAAAGCACTGGTTAAAAATTGAGATTCAAGTTCGGGAGTCGGTTACGAGTAGGGAAGGTATTAGCACCCTACATCGCCTGTCAAAAACAGTACCAAGATTGAAAATGCACAACATAAATAGCCTTACAAAAGATGGTTTATTTCTTCCCTTTTATTGTTGTATTTTTTATTTAAAAATGATAGAATGAAGTGAGAGAACTGTACAAACATAGAATGTCGAAGCGAGGTCAATGGGACGTTTCATCTGAATTAAACTCGACTTCGATATGAGACGGAGAGGGGAAGAGAATGCTAATAAGGCGTCACGCCTAAATTAGACATTCTCGAATAAAAAAAAGGGATAAGAAAGAGATAAGCGGGACGTTTCGTCCTAAGTATCCCTTCCCTATGAATTATGGCGAGGCTTGAGCAAAAACTAGGGGAAAATCAACAAGACGTCACGTCTAAATTGATTTTCACGGAAGCGACCAAAAAAAAAGAACATTTATGAAAGAAACATGAAAGTGAGGAAATAAATCAATAAAAAGAAATAAGAAAGATGGGCCCGACAGGAGTTGAGGTCCTGCTCCTACGTATTCTTGAATTATCAAGAAATCAGGGTTACGTAGTTCTGAGTGTTGTTCTTTTAGGAAAAGACTTGGGAAATGATGATGGATGTCATTGAGACGGGGAACTCATACAAGGCAAAGTTCTTCGCACGTGTACGAATCCTAAAGAGGTTGTGTAGTCGAGAATGCTCCCGTACGACACTGTTTAAAAATGATTTGTTTCCTTTTTTTATTTTTATTTAGATTTAAAAGAAAACATAGGAAGCATTTATTTCCCTTTATTATATTTTACTATGAAGCGAAAGGGGAAGGTAGCAGAAGCTACGAAAGAGAAAGGGAAACAGTAAGTTCAAAAAACAGAGGGAAAAATGAGTGAAAACCAGGTGGGAGAAGGGAAAACCGAGTGAAAAAGAGGGGAAAACCGAGTAAAAATGGAAAAACTGAGTGGAAATGGAAGAAACCGAGTGGATATGGAAGAAACCGAGTAAAAAAATGAAATACCGAGTGATAAAGCAGAAAACCGAGTGAGGACGAGGAAAACCGAGTAAAAATAGTAAAATCGAGTGGAAATAGGAAAATACCGAGTGAGAAGTGATTACCGAGTGAGACTGAGTGAGAAGAGAGACGGTGTTGGAGTTGAGAGGAGTGAGGAGGTCGGATTTGGTGGATTCGAGGGGGATGTTGGACGGTGTGTGAGAGGAGGCCGGTTTAGGTGAGGAGAAGGATGAGTGGAAGCTGTTGGAAAAGGTGAGAGGAGGGTGCTAGAGGGTATTTGGTGGCTGGGAGGAAGTGCTGGATGGTGTGTGAGAGGAGGTCAGTTTGGTGGGCTTGAAGGGGAGGCTGGACGGTTGGAAAGGGTGAGAGGATGAGGAGTTAATGGAGTGGCTGCGCAGTGTGAAAAAGAGAAAGAGGATGAGGATGTTGGGTGCTGTGAGGGGCTGCGCAGTGTGGGAGATAGAGAGAGCGGAGGATTTGATAGAGTTTTCCCTTAATGAATTTTGTCCTCTCTTGGTGCTTCAACTCCTGCCTATTTATAGGCTTGTTTGAGTGGAAGGCCAGCTCAGGCTTCCACTCAGAGTGGAAAACCAACTCACACTTCCATTCAGAGTGAAGTGGGGGACAACGGCTGGGTGGGAATTTTTAATTTCGTCCACTTCTGCCCCTGTCTGCCACCCCCAGGATTCCTGGATCCACTTGGGTGGTGGAATCCAAGTCAGCACGGGCGAACAGGGGGGCCTGGCGGAAATCCGAGAGATAGTGATGGAAATCCGAGTGAAAATGAGAAAACCGAGTGAAACTGGGGAAATCCGAGCGAGAATGTTGGAAATCCGAGTGTAAATGACTCGGATCACCCTCTCAGTCAACATTCATCCACATTGCATCTCAATTCCGAGTGGGAAAAGGGGTCGGTCTTCACTTTGCCTCCTAAATCCAAGTGGAAAAGGCCCCTTTTATGCTAAAGACCTAACGAAATCATGTTGGTGTTGTGCAATTAGATTGAGTGGGCAATTAAAGAAATTCCGATTGGAACATTCAGTCAGAACCGAGTGAAAACTGACTCGGATTCCCATTCTCGCTTGAGCGTAACAAGAATCGCTTGGGCGAAAGACCTAAAGAGCACTCGGAAATGATCGAAGGATTACTCGGAATTGGGTAGAAAGTGACTCGGAATTGAGTGAAAAGTGGGTCACTCGGTACTGACTGAAAATTGGCTCTTACTTCACCTCCTCTCCATAATCCGAGTGACCAATGACTCAAAACCGACTGAAATATGTGAAGTGTAACTCGGAATTGGCTAAAGGATGACTCGGAGATGAGTGAAAGATGACTCGGGAACGGGTAAAAAGTGGCTCGGTGATGGTTTGAAGTATGGTTTGAAATTGGTGGAAATGGGGGCTCGGAATTGATTGGCCAAAAGGGGCTCGGGAAAGGTTTGAAGAGGGCTGACTGACTGAAGTGTCACTCGGAAACCGATTTAAAAATTGGCTCAGGAGTGGGTGAGAAAAGAATGACACGGAACCAACTGAAATGGCTCGGAAATTGAGTGAAATGACTCATTCGGTGTTGACTGGAAATACTTCACTCAGTTCTGACTGAAGAAGCAACTCTCAGTTCTGATTGAAGAGGCAACACTCAGAATTCTTTTTAGTCGGATGTATTTTGCTCGGATCTCATCTCTTCGTGAAGCATTCACTCGGAATTTCTTTCAAAAGTGACATTTTCACTCGGAATTTATTGCTTGAAGGATTTACTCGGAACTGTCCTTGGAAACTTTTAATCAGAATGGAACTTGGACATTTTCACTCGGAACCTTCCTTCTTGCACTCGGAAATTGGAATTTTGGTCATTTTCACTCGGAATTTCTTTTTCTCACTTAGAATTGGAAATTTGAATTTCTTCACTCGGAATGTGCCTATTTTCCACTCAAAAATTGAAATCTGAATATTTTCACTCAGAAATAGGCTTCTTCTCACTCAGAATTGGAAATTTGAATTTCTTCACTCGGAAATAGGCTTCTTCTCACTCAGAATTGGAAATTTGAATTTTCAATTCGGATTTCTCTCCAATTGAGTGATACTCACTCGGATTTACTTCAATCAGCAATCCTTTCACTCGGAAAATAGCTTTGGGCAGCATCTATTCAAGGTCAGTCCCTTTTTCCACTCGGATTGGTTACAGTAGGGGATTTTTCGCTCGGATTTTCCTCTAACAGGGTCATTTTCATTCGGAATGGCTCCCTTTCCACTCAGAATTTGGAAGCTTGGGTATTTTCACTGGGAATCAGCCTTTACACTTCAACCAAAGGGCTTTCAATCAATGTTTCCCCTTCGGATGTGCTTACTCGGATGTTGGGATTGTTTCACTCAGAATGGCTCTGATAGGGAGTCATTCCACTCCTATTCACCTTCATCAGTGAAGCATTTCACTCGGATTTTCTTCCTACAGGCCATACTCCACTCGGATTTGCTTTAATCAGAGTCATCTTGCTCGGATTTTCTCTAACAGGAGCACATTCCACTCGGATTTGATCCCTTCTGAGTAATTTCACTCGGATTTGATCCGTTCTGAGTATTTTCACTCGGACTTACTAGTTTTTTGGGCCATTCCACTCGGATTTTTGTTCAACAGGGCTATATTTCACTCCTAAATGCTTCAATCGGAGTCATTTTACTCAGATTTGCCATTTTTGGGCCATTCCACTCAGAAATGCTTCATTTTGACTCGGATTTGACCATTTTTTGAGTTATTCCAATCGGATTTGCCTCCACCAGGGCTGTATTTCACTTGGAAAAGCTTCATTCTGAGTTATTTCGCTCGGTTCTGATTATTTTGGAGCCATTCTACTCGAATTTGACCATTCTGAATTAGAATTCAGTATAAAAAAGATTCATTCCACTTGGACCGGATCAAAAGAGGTGTTCACACTTCCCAACACTCGGTTTCACTCGGTGAACCTGTTCTAGAACCGATTCCTCTCATTCAGTCCTTCACTCGGCAAATTACATTAAAATCGACTTATCACTCGGTCGGTCATTCACCCGGCATTTCACCCTAACACCGACTCAACACCTGATCGGTCTTCACTCGGTGAATTATTCCAAAACCAACTCTTTTCTCGAGTGGTCTTTCACTCGGCAAATTATTTCCAAGACCGACCATCACTCACTCGGGTTCCCACTCGGCAAAAATAATCCAGACTGACCCATCACTCACTCGGCCTTTCACTCGGCAATTTATTCCAAATCCGAGTCATCTCTCAATCAGTCTTTTACTCGGTAAACTTATTACAAAGCCAACTCCTTTTTTTTCACTCGAGCGAGGTTTCCTAGCACTAAGTCTTTCACTCGGGCAAAGTTATTCCAGAGTACTTCTGGACAGACTCAGTATATCCCCATCGGTGCCAATCCCCACTCGGAATTACACACACGGAGGCACTCCACTCGGAATGAGTTACACTGAACTTGGAAATTCCCCACTCGGAACTCCACTACCCGGAATATCATACTGGGAGGCCTTTCACTCGGAATTATCCACTTCCTCACTCAGAAGGTCCTGTCCCGGACATAGCTCACTCGGAATTTCACTCGGAAATTCACCACATCATGAAATTATTTTCTAAAATTCTCGCTCGGACGGAACTCGTCCAAAATCTCGCCTATTCACCATTCACTCGTCTCGCTCGGTCGAGGCACAACAATACTAGTCACTCGCTTGAGTGAGTACCGTCCCAGCATCAAACTTCACACTCTCGCTCGCTCAGGCGCGGACACGTCTACTTGAGCGAGATTTGCCCAGTAACTCCCCTGATTGCGTAACATGCATCTCGCTTGAGCGGAAATCCCACTCGCCTGGGCGAGATTTGTCCAGAGGCTACAATACTGCCACAGGGGATCCTCGCCTGAGCGAGATCCCATCTCGCTTGAGCGATAATATCAGAATATGTGCAAGAAACATGAGAAACTCACAACCAAACATACCAAAACTTATACCAGACAAAATTCATCAAATCTAATATAGTATATACTTCATACTAGGCATTTAAAACCTGTCCCAGACCTTTATACTCATTAACATTCAATTCAATCTATCAATCATCTCAAATTCAAACTTGTCATCATCTTATATGAATATACATTTTCTTATCAATTCAACACGTATTCTCACACATCATTCTCAATAATCATCAACTTGCCATTTCAATTAATTGATTACATATACATGGCAAGGCAAGCATGAGTATTCATCACATACAATAATCACTATCGAATTTACTCATGCAATTTGAATGTTAACTCCTCTCCTACCTCGAGGGAAGAGCCGAACCGTTCCAATGCTCCGAATGCTCCATTGCATCATCTGGAATACGATCTACATACCATACATATGCATACACATAATCAATAATCATCATAATTCTATCCATTTGTTAGCTTATCATAAAGCTCATCCCCAAGTCCTAAACTTGATAAATGTCATCTTATGCAATTGTGTTAGGCTTCGGGAATTCCTTTCCCAAAGCCAAGATCCTCTAGATCTTAAGGCTAACTAAACCTAACATCATCATCATCGTCTATTATCATATCTAAGGATACCCAACATCGAATATTCCATATGTCCATCCTTAAAATCAATTCTTCTACTTCCTCACATTCTTTATTCATATCAACACTTATCTATAGGTTTCACCACCAATGGTTCTATATTATTTTAAGCAACATTAATCTTAAACATCATCCATTCTCTTTCAACTTAACCTTCCAAGCTAGATTTATCCATTTCCCCAAATTCTTAGGGCTAGGGTTTTCATCAAAACCCAACAACATTTACCCATGCTCATTAATCACCATGAATGGCCATCTTTCATCATTAATATCATTCTCCAATATTATTAAACCTATATTCTTTTCACATTTCACACTTTCCCCAATTTATTAGGGTTAGGGTTTCACCAAAAACCCATCAACACTCATTAATATCCATTTATTTCTCATCACCTTCCAACATTAATCTTTAGTGCCTCATTAAATTCTGATAAAGGCTCACATTTAAGCCACCCCACCTTAGGGTTTCCTCATTTAAAGCTTCTCCCAACAACCCCTATTCAATAAATACTCTCCCAAATACGAAGAACCCAAAATCTAAGGCATAAACTCATAAAGAATGGTGAGGAACTTACCTCAACCAAGAGTTAGCCATGAGCCCCCAAGAAAGAAGAGAAAACACGAAAATGGAGGAGAAGAGGGGAGAGGTGTAACATCCTAGTTTTTGATTAAGGTTAATTATATAATTAAGAATATTGATTTAATAATAATGATAATATGGCCAGGCAGAATTACGATGGTGCCCTTGGTGGCTTTAGAGAGTTTCGGTTCTCTCTCTCCCTCTCTCCCTCGTGAATCCCACACTGATGGGATGGGAGTTAATGGTGATGGGATATGATGGCTAATGGGAGTTCAGGCTGGGCAGAAGAGATAAGGGCTTTGGCCTTTCATTTTCCAACTACTCCTTACTCATTATACTTTGGGTTCAAGGAGAAACACTCCTCCTTTCTCTCCCGCATTCTCTGGCTTCTTCTTCTTCCTCCTGGTTCTTCTCCTCCTTCTTCTTCTTTTATTTAAAGGGCTGTTGGAGCCTCGGGTTGGAAACCTGTAGCGTGTGGGGTGCCTCAGTTTGTGGAAAATGGTCCACTATTGTGAGGCAGAGCTGCTCGTGAGGAAGAAGGTATGGTTGGGTGCTTGGAAGCTGGATGTCCTCCATCTTTGGTGAGGACTGGGCTATCCAAGTGAAGAACCATGTTGGGAATCCTCCACTGGACTGTGCGTGTGAGGACTGTGTTGTGCCTTGGAGGCATGTGACTCTCCATTGTCTTGTAAACAGAGCATGGAGTGTAATGGAGGCAGAGCTGATCGTGTGGCTGAGTGGCTTGGCGTTCCTCCAAAGCTGTGTAGAGTACAACAGCTGGGTCATTCTGTTGAGAACGTGTGACCAAGGAGCAGTTGGTCTGACCTGGAAGCCCAAGGAGTTGCTGGGATCTTCATTCCAGGTAAGGGGGGCTATTGCATCTCAAATGTATGGTTTATGGACGGGTTTCCGGGTGAAACTAATGCACTATGATGTGTTGTGTTTGTTTGGTGATTGTATGTTGTCTGAGTGGAAGCCCGGATGTGTGATAATTATTATTGTGTGGTGTATGTTAAGCTCCGTCCATGAGATGTATGCTGGTAAATATAAAGATGCCGAGTGCATCATACTGAGGGACAGATGAGAATATCTATTGATTGTTATATTAGTAATGCTGAGTGTATGCATGGTAATATGGCTTTTAATAAGATGCCGAGTGAATGCATGTGCTGTGAACCAGTGTGAATATTAAACGCATGTGGTGTGTGAATACTGGGCTGGTTCTGGTTATGATTCTATGTAAATGTATGATATGTTGTGGCTGTTAATGCCGATTGAGTTTTATATGAAAAGTATGTGTTGCTTGTGGCAAATGTTAATGCCGAGTGGATATTATATGAAAAGCATATGATGCTTATTGTTGTGTTTGAATATGTTAACAGGTCCAAAGATGTGCAAAGATTTTGATAATGACAAACACTCTTGAAGAAACTGATGCAAAAACAAAGACATGAAATCAGAATTGAAGTAACAGCGAAGCTAATCGATTAGGCCATAGATGCTAATCGATTAGGAGCTTTCTGTTTTGGAAGAAATTGTATCAGGTATGAAAGCTAATCGATTAGGAAGCCAAATAATCGATTAGGTACACACTGGAATTAAGGTAATCGATTATACACCAGAGACTAATCGATTACAACAATCAGAAATGGGACAAAATGCATCAGGTATGAAAGCTAATCGATTAAGGGAACCATATAATCGATTAGTGAGTCACTGGATTTAAGGTAATCGATTGCAAGACATGCTAATCGATTAGTATGCTGCGAAAACAAATTAAATGCATCAGGTACAGATGCTAATCGATTACAGGAAGTGAAATAATCGATTAGTGACTCTCTGACCTGAAGCTAATCGATTACAACGCGAGGGTGTAATCGATTACTCTAGTGGAAAAACAGATTTAAGTGGGAAACCAGGTCATTGATAAGTGTTTTGCTTATATTGAGTTTGCTGAAAGAGAATCAAGTTTGTATAATATGAACTCAATGAAATGGATGTGCCAAGTTTAAACACAGAAGTTGTAATATAGTATAGTTGTCGTTCCACTGAGGAGGTGCTAGAATGAAGATCTTAGTTTGAATTGATTAGGCAGAAAGTTTCAGTTTTGATTTGTTGTGAATGTTGCTGAATGAAAAACAGTAAGTAACAAAATAACAGAGGATAGCACTTTGCAAAGTATAACAGTAAATGATGTTGGAAAAATCAGTTTTGTAAAACAGGGATTGGCTTCATCACATCTTCACCTCTGTAAGCTGCATAAGTTTCCATATAAGTAAATCAAAAAGATAAGTTCTACGTCACAATCAAAGTCATTTGCATCGATCCCTCGACTACAAAATTCATAAGAATGATTTCCAAACCGTTGATCCCTCAGTCACTTTGGAAACCATTCCAGCATTATCGATCGATTGTTTTGACGTTTGTTGCGTTAGACGCCATCCCTGGCTACCTACTCACAACAAGCATTTCTTTCAGGGTCTACTTTCAAAAGTCACTTCCCAGCATACTCAAGAAAACTTAGAACAAGAAAATAGTGATCAAGTACTTTCAGGCATTTAACGCAGAAGGAAATACAGAAACTTTATCAAATCTCATTACTCAATGAAAACTTACGACAGCATTACTTCAGTGTTGAATGGATTACAGCCAATCCCATAAGGGAAATTAGTTACTCATGCCTTGCATTTTCACCATCAAAGAAATGAATGCAGAAAATGGAAAGTGTGAAATAAAAAATACAGAGGATGAAATGATGTATCAGATGATAGGAGATTGATGATCCTGATACCCTGTTTGCAACTTGCTTTATAGGAGTTTTTGGCTTAGCTTCTCTTACCCACTTGCGTAGAACCCATGCGGCATCTTTCAGAGACTGGTGGAAACAGCAGAAAGTGGATGAGTTTGCATCGCATTACGGGTGAATAAAGAATTAAGAAGCCCACGCTGTGTGAGTCACGCTTGAGCTTGATGGTCACGCTCAAGCGTGAAGGGTTCTGAAGCTTTTTGATAGTCTTGCGCTTGAGCTTCCTTGTCCACGCTTAAGCGTGGTTCCTTTGTGCAGCATATGCTTGATCCTTCGCTTCAAGCTGGGCATGTCACGCTTGAGCGAGCTCCTCTATCCCAAAATACGTACTCCACGCTCAGGCCACGCTCAAGCGGGATCGAGGTCACGCCCAAGCGGCTCCTGCTCACGCTTAAGCGTGAGATGACCTGATGCTGTTCCTTAATGCAATTCAGTCACGCTTTAAGCTCCTTAGTGCCACGCTTGAGCGTCAGTCATGCATGAAGTCACGCTTGAGCGAGCTCGGGCTCACGCTCAAGCGTGAGGGGCTGTTGGTGTGTTCCTCATTGTTTCACTTGGGTGCATGGGCAACGTGGCTTTTGTTTCCTCCACGCTCAGGCGTGTATTGTACCACGCTCAAGTGTCCTTTGCTTGATGCTCTTGGTTTCTTCAAGGCTTTTGACAAGTTGTTCACTGATTTTCAAATTTCAAGCTTCTTTCCTTAATACTCCCTTTATAATCAAAATCATGCTTAATTATTTATCAATTTTGTTAAGTTATTCAAAAAATAGTTCTAATTGAGCCATGAATTTAATCATAAAATAAGCACTCATCAGTCATGTCTCCACCATTCTTCAAATTTCCACTAACTGCAACGGCTATGATGGACTAGGGCACTCCTCAACAGCTATCTTGGCTCTATAAATTGAAGAGGAAGACAAGCACAAAGACACAACTAAGAAGCAACAATTCATAGCTCTATTTTGTGCTTTGTAAGCCTATTTCTTGCATATTGTACTTTCACTTGTATATCCTCTCATCTTGAGAGATTAGAATTTGGGAGAGCTTTTATTTGTATATGTGCTCTATTAAGAGAGTATATTGATTGTAAACACAAACTCCAAACACAAGATATTCACTCTAGGTTGAGTGGTTGTTCACTCTAGGTTGAGTGGTTACAAAGGTTGAGGATTCAATCTTTGGGATATTGTGAGATTGAGAGATTGGGTGGGTTGCCCTTATACTTGTGAGGATTGGGTTCTTGAGTGTGGGACACTAGGAAGCCGCAATTGCTCAAAGTTGTATCTCTAGTCTACAATAGTGGAAAATCCTCTAAGTGGGTTGCTTAGAGGCGAGACGTACACCGGATTGGGTGGAACTCGTTACATCGGTTTACAAGCTTCTCTTCCTTACTCTTTTACTTTCATTTACTGCATATTTGTTGATTGGTATTGATTGGTTGAGAAGAGCTCACTTGAACTTGCTTAATTTGTTATACCTCTAATATTGCACACCAAGTGTTTGATAAATTGCTTCAGCAATATTTCTCATTGTAGTGCATTGCTTGTTATCCTCCACTATATTTTACTTGCATAATCTCACGATCTTGGTTATAAAAATCAATTTCAAAGGTATTCCAATCAAAAGTTTAAAAACTCAATTCACCCCCCCTCTTGAGTATTGAGGCCACTTGAACAACAAGTGGTATCAGAGCTTGACTCTTGGTAAATCAAGCTTAACAGCTTCAAGAGATTAAATGGCCTCAAGTTCTCAAAATGTTTTTCCCGAGGGTGGTGCTATAAATAGACCTCCCGCTTTCAATGGGGAAGGGTATGCGTTTTGGAAAGAAAGAATGAAAATCTTCATTCAATCAATTGACTTGAGAATATGGAATACCATTGAAAATGGTCCTTATATACCGATGCATACTATAGATAGCAAGAATGTTGAAAAACCTATAGATGAATGGACAAGCGAGGAAGAAAAGAAAGTCCAATATGGCTACAAGGCCAAAAATCTCATTACTATGTCTTTAGGTCAAGATGAATTTTTTAGAATAATGACATGCCAAACTGCTAAAGAAATGTGGGATACTCTTCAAGTAACCCATGAAGGTACTAATGATGTAAAGGACTCCAAAATTAGTACCTTGACTAGCCAATATGAATGCTTTAGGATAAATTCAGGAGAATCTATTGTAGATATGCAGAAAAGGTTTACACTTATTATCAACCATCTTATTACTCTTGGCAAAGTATATACTAACAAAGAGCTTGTGCACAAAATTTTGAAAAGTCTTAGCAGGGAATGGCAACCTCTTGTCACAGTAATAAAACAATCTCCTAGCATCAATGAAATGTCTCTTGCAACACTCTTTGGAAAATTGCAAGAACAAGAGCAAGAACTTAAAGCATTGAAGCTAGCCGAGGAAGAGGAGAAATCCACCAAGAAGAAAGGGCTAGCCCTCAAAGCCACCTCCATGCATGAGGAAGAATCATGCAGTGACTTAGATGAAGAAGAAGAGTTTGGGCTATTCGTAAAAAGATTTGGAAGATTCATGAAGAACAAAAAGTTCCAAAAGAACTTTAAGCCCCAAGGTAAGAAACCTACCTCTAATGAAACTTCCTCTTCACCAAGTTGTTTTGAATGTGGCAAGGAAGGGCACTTCAAAGCCGATTGTCCAAACCTCAAAAAGAAGGGCAAGGACAAACAAAGAAGAAGAAGAGCCTATATTGCTTGGGATGAGAACGATGTGAGCAGCTCCGACGACTCGGAAGATGAGCAAGCCAATCTTTGCTTAATGGCAAATCATCAAGAAGAAGATAATGAGGTATGCTTCAAGGCAAGCAACACCCATTGGTACTTGGATAGCGGGTGTTCAAAGCATATGACGGGAGACATAACCAAATTTACATCATTCACTCCCAAAAGGAAAGGAAGTGTCACCTACGGAGACAACACTAAAGGAAGAATCCTAGGCATTGGAAATATTGGTAAGAATTCTTCCACCTCCATAAGTGACGTATTGTATGTTGAAGGCCTCAAACATAATCTACTTAGCATAAGTCAATTATGTGACAAAGGATATAGAGTGTTATTTGAATCAAATTGTTGCATAATTGAGCATAAGACTAATAAGCAAATTAAGTTTGTAGGCCAAAGAATTGATAATTTTTACATGATTGATATGGATAGTTTGTCTACAAATGATGAACAATGCTTCATTTCAAAAGAAGATGAAACATGGCTATGGCATAGAAGAATAGCTCATATACATGTAGACCACTTGAACAAACTTGTTTCTAAAGATTTAGTAATTGGTCTACCAAAGCTTAAATTTGAAAATAGATTTTGTGATGCATGTCAAAAGGGAAAACAAGTAAAGGCATCTTTTCAATCCAAAAACATTGTTTCTACTCAAAGGCCTTTACAACTTTTGCACATGGACTTATTTGGACCATCCAAAATCAAAAGCTTTGGAGGCAATTACTATGGTCTAGTTATAGTAGATGACTATTCAAGATATACATGGACATTGTTTCTTGCTCATAAAAATGAAGCATATCATGCATTCAAGAAACTTGCAAAGATTATCCAAAATGAGCAAAATTCAAAAATTGCATCCATTAGAACCGATCATGGGGGAGAATTTGAAAATCAATCTTTTGAAAAGTTTTGCGAAAAACATGGTATTAATCACAACTTTTCAGCTCCTAGAACTCCACAACAAAATGGAGTAGTTGAAAGAAAGAATAGATCTTTAGTGGAGCTTGCTAGAACCATGCTAAATGAAAACAATATTGCAAAACATTTTTGGGCCGATGCGGTAAACACCGCGTGTTATGTTATGAATAGATGTTTGATAAGGCCTATTTTAAAGAAAACCCCCTATGAGCTTTACAAGGGTAGAAAACCCAACATTGCATACTTTCATATTTTTGGATGTAAATGTTTTGTGCTCAACAATGGAAAGGATAATCTAGGAAAGTTTGATGCAAAATCTAATGAGGCAATATTCCTGGGATATTCTCAATCAAGTAAATCTTATAGAATTTTCAACAAACAAACACATACCATTGAGGAATCTATTCATGTCAAATTTGATGAAAATAGCCATAACCCTCCGAGAAAGGAAGATGTTGATGATCTTGTAGGTACCTTCCAAGAAATGAACTTGCAAGACAAAGAAGAAGAAGTCAACAATGATGAAGGTGCAACACAAATTGAGAGACAACAAGATTGGGTAACCTTGAAGGATCATCCCTTGGACAAAATCATTGGAGAAATAACCAAAGGGGTAAGTACTCGAAACGCCATTAGAAATGCATGCAATCACTTGGCTTTTGTATCCCAAATAGAACCCAAAAATATTGATGAAGCCATTATTGATGAACATTGGATGTTGGCCATGCAAGAAGAGTTAAACCAATTTGAAAGAAATGAAGTTTGGGAACTTGTGCCAAGACCCAATAATCATCTAATAATAGGCACCAAATGGGTTTTTAGAAATAAGCTAGATGAAAATGGTATAATAACTAGAAACAAAGCTAGACTAGTTGCAAAGGGATACAACCAAGAAGAAGGAATAGACTATGAAGAAACATATGCTCCCGTAGCTAGGTTAGAAGCCATTAGATTATTGCTAGCTTTTGCATGTTGTATGGATTTCAAACTGTATCAAATGGATGTCAAAAGTGCGTTCTTAAACGGCTACATTCAAGAAGAAGTTTATGTAGATCAACCTCCCGGTTTTGAAAATCATAAATTTCCAAACCATGTCTTCAAATTAAGAAAAGCTTTATATGGTTTGAAGCAAGCTCCAAGAGCTTGGTATGAAAGATTAAGCAAATTCCTTTTAGAACACAACTTTGAAAGAGGAAAGGTTAATACTACATTGTTTATAAAACGCAAACATAATGACATCCTCTTGGTACAGATTTATGTAGATGACATAATATTTGGTGCTACTAATGAAAATCTTTGTCAAGAATTTGCCAAGATTATGCAGAATGAGTTTGAAATGTCCTTGATGGGAGAACTCACCTTCTTTCTTGGACTACAAATAAAACAAGCCATTGATGGAACGTTCATTAGCCAAACTAAATATTGTAACGAACTACTTAAAAGGTTTGGAATGGACAAGGCAAACGAGATAGCTACACCCATGAGCACATCCTGCTATCTAGACAAAGACGAAAAGGGTAAGGACATTGAAATCACCAAATATCGAGGTATGATTGGATCCTTACTGTATTTAACTGCGAGTAGACCTGATATTATGTTTGCGGTATGCATGTGTGCTAGATATCAAGCATGTCCTAAAGAATCACATTTGACTGCCGTAAAAAGAATTTTGAAATATCTTGTGGGTACTCAAAATGTTGGTTTATGGTATCCCAAAGGCGTTGAATGTAATCTTTTAGGATATTCTGATTCCGACTTTGCGGGGTGTAAGCTTGATAGAAAAAGTACTAGTGGTACATGCCATTTGCTTGGTGGTTCCCTTATTTCTTGGCATAGCAAGAAACAAGCAAGTGTTGCATTGTCAACGGCTGAGGCAGAATATGTAGCAGCTGGTAGTTGTTGTGCTCAAATTCTTTGGATGAGACAACAACTTCTTGATTTTGGTATTACCTTGAATAAAGTCCCCATTAAATGTGATAACACTAGTGCCATTAATATCTCGAAAAATCCAGTAATGCACTCTAGAACCAAGCACATTGAGATTAGGCATCCCTTTATTAGAGATCATGTGTTAAAAGGGGATTGTGTACTTGAACATGTAGAAACTTCTAGGCAACTAGCTGATATTTTCACAAAACCCTTGGCTAGAGAGCAATTCATTCACATAAGAAGAGAGTTAGGCATTCTTGACATGTCCAGTTGTGTTTGAATCTTTTGATAAGAACCTTGTTGAATGGCATAATGCATGGTATATATCACATTTCATGTTTGGAACCTTGCTGTATGAAAAATGTGAAGTTTTTGAGTCAATAATCGATTACATGCCTCATTACAATCGATTACTGCGCTTCTGTTTCCATTCTAATCGATTAGAACATACCCATAATTGATTACAATCATTCTGTTTTTAAGATAATCGATTATCATTGATCTATAATCGATTACAAAGCTTCTGTTTCAGGTTCAAAACGTTTCCTCTTCTCTATAATCGATTACCAACTTGCTCCAATCGATTAGGACGATTCTGTTTCTAAACTAATCGATTACCCCAAGCCTCTAATCGATTACCCTCTACACAAAACGTTTGAAATTCCCCAGAAACAATGACCTAGTCGATTACCACCTGTCTCGTAATCGATTAGTACGCGTTCTGCAGAGTCAAAACTGCAATTTCCTAGGCTCACTCGAACCACTCCCTCTCTTAACTCACTTCACTCCTTTCTAAACTCTCTTTCCTCCTTCCCAAACCTAATTCTCACCTATAAATACCCCTCCCTTCACCTTCTCATCTCACACCACCTCCTTCCTCCCAAACCTCTCTAAAACTCTCTAGCACTCATCTCTCTTCATCTCCTTCTTTTGTATTTTCCACCATGTCTACTTCTAGAACTGTCAAGAGAGCTAGGTCCTCTGCAGCTCAAGCCCATAACCCCCTTGACTTCTCAAGGTTCTTCTCTTCTCCCAGAGAACTTCAAAATTTTATGAAGAATTTTTCTAAAAGGGAGATTATGACCCCTCATTACACCGTTGCTGACACTTTTGACAACCCAAGCCTTACCTTCACCCAAAGCCTCAACCACTACAACCTCTTCCCCTTCTTATCCCTCAAAGAAGAAGAATACTATCCTGAGCTTATGAGAGTATTCTACTGCAACCTCCGCCTTGTCAATAGGATGGTTGAATCCAAGGTGAAAAACACCACCATCAAACTCTCAAATGCCCAATTTGCAGAAATTTCCAAACTGCCCCTCAACAATGCTGACTTTGATGGAGGCGAACCCGAGGATGAATGGGGTTTTAATCCCATCACTGCCCGCCGTTCTTTGTGGAAGCCGGATCCTCCCATGAGCAACCACAAACTAGTTGGCCACTTGACCATGAACAACCGCCTGCTCCACTTCTTCTTGGTCAAGATGATTGTTCCCCGTGGTGGGAACTATGCTCTGGTTGAAGAGGATGATGTCCTCTTAATGTGGGCCATGCTGAACCACAAAGAGATCAACTAGGTTCAGTTGATCAAATTCCACATGCGCCATGCCAAGGACCAGCAAAAGCTCCCTTATGGTATCCTCCTCACCAAAATTTTTAAATTCTGTGGTGTTGATTTGGCAGGGGAACTCTCTGAAAAAGTGCCCCCAAGAGCTTGCATTGGCACTTCCCACCTCAATAAAATGGGCATGGTCAACATTGTTGGAATGTGGAATTTAAGGAGTGACCGGGAACATGGTGCCAACCCCTTTGCTGAACCTGCTGCTCCTCCTCCTCCTCCACCTCAACCATAAGCTGCACCATCAGCCTCTTCATCTGCACCCCAAGCAGACCCATTTGCATCTCTCTACACCCATCTTGATCGCCGCTTCGATCGACTTTAAAACTCCCTCCAAGAGTTTTCAATGACCGAGCAGCAACATTTTGAGATGATGCAGCAGCGTTATGAAGAGCTGGCTCACCAAATTGCAGAAATCCGCTTCTTCAACCCGGATAATTAGATTTTTAGTTATGTTTTGTTTAGCTGTTGGTTTCTTTTTGTTGTTTTCTGAATTTTGAATAATTTTACTTCTTGTATTTCCTATTTTTTTTTCAATTCAATAAAAGTATCTTATTTCAGTTTATATTATTTCTCTTCACTGCTCTAATTATTTTTGATGATTATAAAGGGGGAGAAGAATATATGTTCATATGTTGGATAATGCTCTGATACAAAAATTTGGATAATTAAATATGGATAATATTGATAGATGCTCTGACACTACAATTTTGAATATGCTCTGATACTAAGAATATGGATAATAGATGCTCTGTTAACAAAATTTGAAAAATATTATCTGTTTGTTAAATTCCTTTTGATAGGGGGAGAGTTATAGATAAGAGATACTAGACAATAGATAAAATGAGATAAGACATTGGCTGCTGAATGTGATTACTCTGATTTTTGAAATTGGTCATCTGCTATTTGAAAAAGAGATAATGTAGCAGAGTTGTTTTTGCAAAAAGATAAAAGATAAGTCTATATTATTTAAACTAACAACCCTCAAGAGATGAACATAGTTGTCATCATCAAAAAGGGGGAGAATGTGTTTGAATATGTTAACAGGTCCAAAGATGTGCAAAGATTTTGATAATGACAAACACTCTTGAAGAAACCGATGCAAAAACAAAGACATGAAATCAGAATTGAAGTAACAGCGAAGCTAATCGATTAGGCCATAGATGCTAATCGATTAGGAGCTTTCTGTTTTGGAAGAAATTGCATCAGGTATGAAAGCTAATCGATTAGGAAGCCAAATAATCGATTAGGTACACACTGGAATTAAGGTAATCGATTATACACCAGAGACTAATCGATTACAACAATCAGAAATGGGACAAAATGCATCAGGTATGAAAGCTAATCGATTAAGGGAACCATATAATCGATTAGTGAGTCACTGGATTTAAGGTAATCGATTGCAAGACATGCTAATCGATTAGTATGCTGCGAAAACAAATTAAATGCATCAGGTACAGATGCTAATCGATTACAGGAAGTGAAATAATCGATTAGTGACTCTCTGACCTGAAGCTAATCGATTACAACGCGAGGGTGTAATCGATTACTCTAGTGGAAAAACAGATTTAAGTGGGAAACCAGGTCATGTCTCCACCACTCTTCAAATTTCCACTAACTGCAACGGCTATGATGGACTAGGGCACTCCTCAACAGCTATCTTGGCTCTATAAATTGAAGAGGAAGACAAGCACAAAGACACAACTAAGAAGCAACAATTCATAGCTCTATTTTGTGCTTTGTAAGCCTATTTCTTGCATATTATACTTTCACTTGTATATCCTCTCATCTTGAGAGATTAGAATTTGGGAGAGCTTTTATTTGTATATCTGCTCTATTAAGAGAGTATATTGATTGTAAACACAAACTCCAAACACAAGATATTCACTCTAGGTTGAGTGGTTGTTCACTCTAGGTTGAGTGGTTACAAAGGTTGAGGATTCAATCTTTGGGATATTGTGAGATTGAGAGATTGGGTGGGTTGCCCTTATACTTGTGAGGATTGGGTTCTTGAGTGTGGGACACTAGGAAGCCGCAATTGCTCAAAGTTGTATCTCTAGTCTACAATAGTGGAAAATCCTCTAAGTGGGTTGCTTAGAGGCGAGACGTACACCGGATTGGGTGGAACTCGTTACATCGGTTTGCAAGCTTCTCTTCCTTACTCTTTTACTTTCATTTACTGCATATTTGTTGATTGGTATTGATTGGTTGAGAAGAGCTCACTTGAACTTGCTTAATTTGTTATACCTCTAATATTGCACACCAAGTGTTTGATAAATTGCTTCAGCAATATTTCTCATTGTAGTGCATTGCTTGTTATCCTCCACTATATTTCACTTGCATAATCTCACGATCTTGGTTATAAAAATCAATTTCAAAGGTATTCCAATCAAAAGTTTTAAAACTCAATTCACCCCCCCCTCTTGAGTATTGAGGCCACTTGAACAACAATTGTGAATGATGATTCCGAGTGAATGGCATGTGATTGCCGAGTGTATGATATATGTGGGTCAGTCATGTTAATTCCCGTTTGGGTTTTTATATTAAAAAGCATGTGATTGCTGAGTGCATGTGATTGCCGAGTGAATGTATTGTGTTATTGCTATGCCGACCCCTGTTATGAATAATAATGATAAAATGCATTGGATGCATGTATTGATATTAAATGCCGAGTGCATATGTGTGGAAAATATAATGAAAGATCTTGAGTTGGACTCAAGGCAATGCCGAGTGCATTGGTGTTGGACGCCTGATGAAAGACCATATTTATCTGATTCGCCACTGAAATGCTTGGAGCATATAGCGTTGGACGCTTAATACGGATCGGCAATCAGATGAATATGTGTTGAAAGTCCTTGGGTTGGACTCGAGGCAGTGCCGAGTGCACTATAAAAAGACCCTGGGTTGGACTTGGGGCAGTGCCGAGTGCACTAAGCGTTGGACGCTTAAAGACCTTGGGTTGGACTCAAGGCAAGCCTACCGGGTTGGACTCGGGCTGCCCGTAACACTTTCGTTGTCGCTTGGAGTGACTGTGTTACATGTGAGGGCAAACGGTTTGGTACCTATAAAACGGCCGAGTCAGCTTGGAGCTGAGAAAAGGCTTGGAGCCTATGTTGCAATAATAAAAATTAATAATAATGGACCGGATCCGGGTGAATTGATGTGTGCACACTTATGAATGTCATTGAGCTCAATGTGAATTGTATGAATATGTGGAATGTTATTTGGAATAACATGATTGATATAGTCTTGAATGACTTGAGTGGAATCCGATTGGATAATGCATGTATATTGATGTTATGGCCGAGTGCAATATGATGTTGTGGTCGAGTGCAATATGATGTTGTGGTGATACATGTTGTGGTGAATAATCCTGATTGGAATATATGTATGTTGATGCTGTTGCCGAGTGCAAGATAATAATATGCCTATGATATATGTTGGGGTGAATGTAGGGAATTATATAATCCTGATTGAGTTGAATGAATTCCGATCGGATGTTGTGTGAATATTCATATTGAATGACTAAGTTATTGTTGATTGATATATGTTATCGTATAGTTGAGGATTCTAAGATTAATCCAAGTCAATAACTGTCATTTAATATGTAAAAGCTCACCCTTACAATATTTTTCAGTGTATGTAGGTCGGACTAGTATTGAGGAGATGGCCTCAAATCCGAGTGATGGGCACTCCGATTATTGTAGTGCATATATAGTATACATATTGTAAATAGATATGTTAAAGCCTTGGCCGGCTCTCTTGTAATCCGAATGGATTTAATTATATGGGTTGTCTATCGGGATTGTGAATATGTATACATTTATATAAATATATATAATGTTGATATGATTTTGATTATACCGACTGAGATGTGATGTCGTATGGATAATGCTAAGTTAATGAATTCCGAGTGGAATATTGTTGGGAGAGCCATTGCCGAGTGAGGCTATTGCCTGTGTGGCCTTTTTCCGAGTGATAAGGGTTTGAATATTCCCGAGTGGGAAATCCCGAATGACCTTCTTCCGAGGGAAGAGTTATTGTGATGGTATTGATTGAGGTATTCTAGGTGTCCTCTTCCGAGTGAACGAGGCTATATAAATCCCGAGTGAATAATATATATATATATATATATATATTCCGAGTGGTTAAGTATTGAATAAGTCAGAGTGACTTAACTTGGTGAATTTCCCTTAGTGGGAATGGGTTAATGTATTACCGAGTGATGAATGGTTAAGATGTGACCGAGTGACTTATAACCGAGAGGTTTGGGTGATCTCCAAGTGAGGTAGATCAAATTATGCCGAGTGCTGAATGGATAATGTATTCCGAGTGAATTATGGTTGAAATATACCGAGTGGTATTGGACTAGGGAAATAATCCATGTGAGGAAAGCTTGCGGACTCCGAGTGGAGTATCCGAGGGAATCATTTCTCTAGTGAAATACGCCCGTGTGTTTTATAATTGTAATTTGGCTAAGTATGAATTTACCGGGTGAATCATGTATGTGGGGACAGTTCCCCAGTGGACGTGGTCCCGAAGCCGAGTGATGAAAATACCGAGTGTGGGTGTTTGCTTTAGCGAATAAGGTATTCGCTCCAGCGAGTGTGATGGGATGGAAGGCTTATGGGTTGTTTCGCTTAAGCGACGTGTCCTTCGCCCAAGTTAGATGGGTTGTCTCGCTCAAGCAGATTTGGGTCTCGCTTGAGCGAGTCGGTATCCCCTTTACTCTGATCGGTTTTGCTTCCCTTGCTTTTGTTGTTTTTACTTTACCCGGCTACATGGTGAAATTTGGAAAAAATTTTCCTGGTCTCTCAGTTTTGGGTTTAATTAGGTTGGGTTGTTTCATTTTGTATCAAAGCATTCTTAAAAGAATTAAGGATGCTTCAAGAGGAATTCCAGCCACACGCTCCTCCTCCAAGCTTCCATGAAAACAAAAATGGTGGAGGGTAAGAAAGCTCCACACGGCTTTAGTTTTTGGAGGGAAGAAAAAGAGGAAATGGAGAAGGGAAATAAGAGAAGAAGAAGAAGAAATGTCATTGCCAAATGAGGGCAAGAACCCAACGAAAATAAGAAGAGAATAATAGGCTTTTGGTTTTTAATTTTTAATTCTCCACTAAAGGTTCATCGTTTTATAACAAACAGGCTCACAGTTCGGGCTTGATACTAATTCCAAAAATTATTCCGAATATAGATTCGGACTCCCAAGAATATTCTTAACAGCCCTGACCAGCGGCATCTCAATCGGAGATACTTGGTCCGACACCCATATTCTATTCGGGTATAATTTTATCTTATATAAGCTTAATAAATTATAAATATCCCAACTAAATCCCAATTTAATCATTCTAATATTTTTGGGGAAAACTGTAGCGCCCCGACCACTTTTCAGGTATGAACGACTCTCCCCACAGACCAACACGAGACCTTTCCAATGTGCTTTTGTCCTCACTCACACATTTCCTGAGAACTTCCCAGGAGGTCACCCATCCCAGAATTACTCCAAGTTAAGCACGCTTAACTTTGGAGTCCTTAAGTGATAGGCCACCGAAAAGGCTAATGCATTTGTTGGTATAGGTAGTACGAATTCATTTCTTTAAGCTATCATTTGACTATATAGTCCCATACCTATACAGTCTTTGGATCCCTCTCATTCTGGTATGTATTCGGTTTGTTCATGTGTCCCTCCTACTGGAAGTCTGCCAGGAGCCGCTCCTTGTCCGTGCCTATGCACCGGCGATCACTCCCCGCCCTCAACAGTGCCCGAGATGCCACATTCCCCACTGGAAGACTGCCAGGAGCCGCTCCTTGTCCGTGCCCATGCACCGGCGATCACTCCCCGCCCTCAACAGCACCGGGATGTCACTGTAGTCCCTCCAAAAAACATAGAAGAAAACATGAGGAGAGGAAAATCTAATACGGAGAGCTGAAGTGAAAAAGAAACACTAGAGTGTGTAAAAAGAAGAGTGAAAAAGAGAGAAAGCTTGTTAAAAGAAGAAGATGAACTAGAACACACTAATCAAAGTGTGATGGAAGAAAAAAAAATATCATGAACGAACACCAGACGTTCGTGTACAAAAGCTCATAAGAAATGAAGAAATGGCAGTATACTCAACAATGAGTAACTCTACCTGGAAAATCTGCCATGAAGATAAAGAAAGATCGCTATGTGCAATCATCTTCCTACTTAGATGTCATAGTAACTTGGAATATGCCTTTGTGTGTTTAATAGCATACTATCCCAAGTCATGCTTTCTGGCTCGGTACATTTTCCAATCATCTTTCACTTTCTGAATGTACTGAGCCCTATGGGAAAATAAGCCCTTTCTTTCTTCATGAACCCATTTTCATGGTTTATCACTTAGCTCTCCTAAGTCAAAAGGCCTATTTTATTTACAATAACTCTTCCAATCCTCTGGTAGTACAGGTCTGGTGTGTTGCCAGACTCTGCTGGTGTGGGAAACATTATTGGCTATAGAGGCTTTTGAAAGAATACTCAGGGTTTGAGCCAGGAGTGGCTTGTGAAAGAATATTTGGGTCTGCCCCAAGAGTGGGTGCTGCAAAATAATACTCATAGGAATCCAGAGGGGTCTGGTGTGTTGAAGCACGAGTTGTGCTTAAGCCCGGAGTGGTTGGAGTCAAGAATACTTAGAGCATGAGTTATGCTCAAGTGGTGAATTATTTCTTGAAATGGTGTGCGAAATAACCAGATGGTCAGTTTTAATGTGACTTGTGGCAAGTGGACCACTGTCGATGTATTATATGTTCAAAAGAACAAATGTCATTCCAACTACAGATCGTATTAAATCGACTTCAAACTATTACAGGAGATTTGAGAAATTGTTTTCATGTGGTTGATTTTTAAAACCCAATACAGAAATACATAAAGAACAATGTAAATAAGATAAATAGAATAACAGAGTTTAAAAACTGGGATTTAGATTCACCTTTCTCACCTTCCGATACACGGTATATATTCATGTAAACAACTTTTCGAAGTATGATTCTTTACATCACAATCTAAATCCTTCGTATCGATTCCTCGACTACAAAATTCATAAGAATGATTTTGAGAACATCAATCCCTTGATCGTTTCAAATCCATTCCAGCATTAAGTATGATTGTATCGACGTTCATTTCGTCAACTATTATTCCTAATCAATTGACGTAATGAGTTTTTCATTTAGATCTGTTTTGAAAGTTATTTTCCAACAACAAACGTAAACTTAAATCAAGAAAATGTTGATCAAGCAGATTCAAGCAATAAGCGTAAAATGAAAAACCAAAAATTATAAAACAAAATCATCTATTGCATGAATATCGTACACATGTTCATCCAGATCGATCAGTTACCTCCAATCCCAATGAAAGATTTAGCTACTCATGGTAGCCATGTCCATACAACAAGAATGAGAAGAATAATAAGCCTAAGTTAAGCATTGTGTCAATATCTTGTTGTTGCCTTTTTAAAACTATCCCCCTGGTTAAACAAGTTGGTGTTTCCTTATATAATGGTCAACTCGCTCTAGCGAATTTAAGTTTCGTTCAAGCGAGACAAATGCTTCAGCTTGAAGGAATCTCCACGCCTTGCTTCACCTACATGCTTCATTCGCTCAAGTGAGACATTTCGCTTGAGCTAGTCTCCAATATGATAGTCCCTGTTTAGAATTCACTTGAGCCAATCCTCTTCAGCTGCAGCGAATTCCTTTTGTTCCGATTCTGTATGGATTTCGCTTGAGTGAAGTAGAGTCACTCAAGCGACTTTATCACTGGAGCTCACTGGTTTATTTTCGCTGATGTGTTTTGCTGGCATGCTTGAGCGAAGCCCATGTCTTTGCTTTCTAGATCAATTTCGCACAGGCGAATTAGTCTCATTTGAGCGACTTCTTGATTAGCCACCACTGGTCTACATTCGCTTGGGCAAAATGGTACACCTGTTACTTGCATCTTTTAAATGTCTTGCTCGCTCAAGCGAGCCTTCAGTTGACCATAGCGACTCTATTCGCTCAAGCGAGATAGACCTTCGCTTAAGCGAGTTGATCATCATTGCTTTTAACTTGGAGATTTTTGGTGAAGCTCTTTCTTTTCTTTTTCCCTTCTTCTTTCTTCTTCATTTTACCTAAAAGTGCACCAAAATTTGGGATTTGCCATTACTTGTTAACCATTCAAACATGTACAATGCTTGGTTCTCAATATTTAGCTTACAAAATAACAAACATTGCACTTTATGATCAATTTACTTCACAAAACCTATGTAAGTTGGACATCTATCAACTCTCCCCGACCTAGAACTTTGCTTGCCCTCAAGCAAATGGTCAGAAACAGCAGAGTGACACAAAGATCCTATTTAATCATAACTGCATAGAGGATGAAAGACAACTCTAACTATTTATAAATGACAGTTTCTGTATTCTGCTTCAACTCATCTAACTAAACTCCAAGTTTGAAATTTACTACACAATTGAAAGTAACCACCTTGTTGTAAAAACAAGAAATCCTCTCTATTCATACCTTACGAGTGAGTGTTTACACATTCAATCACTGATCAAGTGTTATTCAATCATTGCACTTTATTTCACTACATTTATAATTACTCATACAAGCATGGATCAAGAGGTCTTTATAGGCTGTAACTTGGCCTGGCTAACAAGGAACTTATGGTTTTTCTTGAAATTCAAAGGACATACTAAGGATAATTAATTATGTCATTCATACTTGTCTCAGCTGCCTTCATTACATAGTTCCTTTCTTTTCCTTTTGAGCACTTTGAATTGTTAGTCCTTAAAAATTTTTCTTTGTTACATATCTTTCATTTTGAGGACTTTATTTTCTTTACACATTTGCTCTTTTTCCATTTCTTCATTCTTTCTTTTGTAGAACCAACTTTACCCAACATAACCTACTTACAACTTTTCCTAGTCCTTAGCATGCATCAAGGTAGGACTTTAAATATAAGAATGTTACAAGGGTTATAGAATAACTTTTTAGCTCAATAGGGTTATGAAAAAAATGGGTTAGATTTCATCATGGGATGGCTTTTTGGCTCAGTTTGCCTATTCTACACAAATTTTGCCTCTATCCTGTCCGTGTTTAGCTAAGCAATGATCCTTGCTAGAAATTCATGCTATGAAAGATTACACAAGAATCAATTAACTCTCAGTGTTTAAGGTTACACTCACTCACTTGGTTAATCGTCTTAATTTCTTGATTTCTTGATTTTCACAGAAAAAGGTTCAAACATTGTGAGCTAGTTCCCAACTCAAAATTTAAAAAGATTGCATTTAGCATTCATCAGGAACTATCATATTTTCAAAAATAGTTATCCTTCCCTTTTTGCAATCTAAGATTAATGCACATCTTTCTTCACTTTTTCAAAACATTGCATACATTAAACAGAAAATGGCGCCTATTTATAATTACTAACGTATGCAAGATAACTTAGTCCAAAATATAAATCAACTGTAAACCAAATTGAAGTAAACTACAAAGTAAAAGTAGCATAAACTAAAGAAATTTTAAAGCAGTAATAAAATAAACTGAACCACAGAGGCTGATCAATCACGTGACATCAGGATGTCGGTGACTACTCGATCAAGCTGCTCCTCGAACTCCCTCTCCTCAGCATCCTACTGCTCCTGAGTCTGTGTGTCAGCTGGCTATGACTCTAGTGTGGAAGAAGATGTTGTGACTGGTATCTCCACTCGTTCAGATGATATGGGTGGTGGTGCAGGTGCTACCGGTTTAGCTGCAGCTGTTGGCCTCTCCTCCTCCGGAAAAACAGGACTGTCCCTAGTCCACGGAACGCGAGTAATAAACTCATCAGGATGCATAAAGGGTCCTGCAGGATGGCTCCAATAACTGGCGTGGTAAAGATAAGTCATACCCTTGTTAAGTACTGCCTGCTGTCTCTAGATATGGAGTAGATGAGCTAATAAGACGGGGTCAGTGGGAGGTGGTGGTGGTATAGTCTCCTGAATGGTCGGTGATGTCGTGGATGGTCTAGCTGCAGATGTGATAGATGGTGGTACTGTCAGGACTTTACAATTTTGATCAATGAATCTCTTATCGATGGAAGGTCGAATAAGGGTGTTGGGTTGGACATCCACCCCTTGAACTGCATACAGTCCTGTAATAAAAGCAAGGAAACCAAGAGTTCCCTTTGGTTTTGCATCAGCTATGGTAGTCTTCAGGGTTTGCTGGGCAAATCTGAAGATTTCATCTGAAATTATTTGTGCCAGGTCTACAGATATGTCTTCATCCAAGATATAGTGGAGAAGCTCACATTTAGGTATAGGCATATTTGAAACATGAGCATTTGGAACAACATTTGCTAGGAGGAATGTTGTCCAAACTCTAGTTAGCATTGTCATGTCTTTCCTCAATAATCCGGTTGCTTGTTGATTAGTTCCTATCTGCAAATGATGATCAGGAAGGCATAATGTAGACTCCAGGTCCTGAATAAGATAAACATAGCGTTCCTTCTTCAGCGTTCCATAAGTGCACAATTCTTATTCTTCCAGATCTAGGATATGCCCAAGATGGTCATTGATGGTGTCCCTGCAATATGAGACCCACTTACCTCTGACTAGAGACCTTCTATCCATGGTTCCTTCTTTGTACCAGGCATTTGCATAGAATTCCTTCACTACCTCCGAATCATGTTTAACTCTAGGATTAGCAATCCTCAACCACTTCCTTCTCCTTAAGACATTTAGAAATTCATCATATTCCCCTTCTCTTAAATCAACTCTCCTTTCGGGTAGAATAGTCCAATGTTGAATGTTGTCATATCTCTTAGCATGTTCTTTCTCTCTAAATTTTTGTTATGGGGGAGGATAGGATTCGGATGTTCACTTCCTTTTTCCTCTGTCCCTGTGTTCAGTAGCTCTTTCTTGTCCTTTCTATCTTTCATTTACGTTCTTTGTGCAAACCATTTCCTGAAAACAAATTAGGCAACAATATTGAGAATCAGGGTACTAACATGTAAGCATTAGTTGAAGCATATGAATCATGTAATACTAAAACAGAGCATTTAAAGCAAGTTCCTATCAATAATATTTGTCATTGATACCTAAACAATTCATTTGTACAATGTCACTCAGAGCACCTTTAATATTTATCATTGATATTCAAAATTGAAAAAGACAAGAACACCACTATTATCATGACATACCAAGAATATTCATTGAAACAAAGTACAATGTCAACAGCCAATGTGTGCCAATAAAAGTGTCACAATAAGGTTATTTCAACATCACAATGAAAGTTATTCATCTTTAAACTTATCACATCTAGAGATTTCAGTTTCTAAGCACATGATAAAATTAAGTTGGTGGTACCCAAAAACAGAGCATGAACAACATTCCATTGTTATCATTTCTGCAACTTCCATTGTTGATTCAAACAAAAGGAAAACTTAAGGTAAACACTTTTTCAACCTAATATCAACAGCCTCAACACATTTATTCCAGAGAAGAAGATGACATGCTACCTAGAAGGATATGTATATTCAACAGATGAATAGATAGCATGTTCTCTAGAAGAGAAGAAGTGTACTTACCTGGTGATGCTTGGAAAACTTGAACCTAGAAGAAAGAAAGAAAAAGAAGTGGTGCCCAACCCTTGAATTCGAAGACGAAAGTGGAGAAAATGTCATGAGGGAGAGGTTTTTAAGAAGAAGGAGAATTTGTAACTGCCAATGAGTTTAAAAGCTTTTTAAAACCTCTACCGCTTAAATTTGCTCGAGCGAGCTTCATTCGCTGCAGCGAATTTGAGTTTCTAGAAATGAAGGGTTTCTTATCTCGCTTGGGAGAAGATGGTTCGTTGCAGCGAAATAAGGGGGAATGGCACTGATGCTTAAACAATTCTTTCACTCAAGCTATTTATGCTTCGCTTAAGCGAAATATTGACAGTATCAATTTTGGGTGAAGTTCGCTTGGGCGAAGACACAACGCTTAAGCGAGTAATTCAAATTTACATTCTGGAAGTATATCGCTTAAGCGAATAAATATCGCTTGAGCGATTTACTTCCAGTGTCTAAATCTTTTCATCTCGCTTGGTCCACGTTTAATTCGCTTGAGCAAATGTTGCAGTTACTGCATACTTCAATTTTTTATAAACTTTCTGTAACATTCACTTGAGCGAGTTAATCTTCGCTTAAGCAAATTTACTCCAGTGTCTAATTTTATGTTTCTCGCTTGAGCGAATTGCAATAGCTTCAAGCGAAGGCTTATGAAGGTCCCATTCACTTGAGCAAGTTAGAATTCGCTTGAGCGAATTAACTCATACTTAAAATTTAAATTCCCCATTTGAATTCCTTCCTTAAGTTCAATTCCACCACTCCATTTCTTCAATTTCATGGATTTTGACACTCACAGAATATGTACATTAAAAAGACATTAAAAATCTCTAGTCAACATTCACAAACAAGGAAATCCACAAAGAACAAAACCTGTAAAATTCACACAAAAAGATCAGCCAAACTGGGTTGCCTCCCAGTTAGCGCTTGTTTAACGCCGTTAGCTCGATGCCTAGTTTACTTTTACACTTCATGAAAATGGATTAGCATGTCCAGCTTCTCCACAACTCCACCCATATAGGGTTTAAGTCTTTGCCTATTAACTGTCCAAGTCCTCTCAGATTCGGGATCCTTTAGTTCAACTGCACCATATGATTTGACCTCCTTGTGTAACACCCCGAAAATCGAGGTAAATTTTTTGCGATTTAAAATAATTATAAGTAGAATAAATTCAATATATATAATACCAAGTAATTACCCTGGATCATTTAATAACCTATCTCATATATGAGGATATGAGAAGGTATCAGAGAGCTCCTTGGACGATCGGACTCAAGGTCGTCACAAGGGAAAAGCGGAAAATTCGATAAAATTTAAGATATCAAAATATGTGGAAAAAGGGAAGGAAAGATGCCTCATCAATTTGATAAACATTAGATATATGATTTTATAATAATATTATCATTTCTATGATACAAGGATTCCAAAACAAGCAAGAATACTGAATAGAGGAGTAAAAATCAAGAAACTGAGAACAGGGAAACTCGCTTGAGCGAGTCCCTGTCTCGCTTGAGCGAGACCCACATGGATCGCTTGGGCGAGGCCAGCGAGCGTGAGTGAAAATGTTCCAGTGTCATACCCACGCTCGCTCGCTTGAGTGAGTTGACACCCAAAGACCATTTCGCTTGAGTGAAAATGGTCCAGAACCATTCTGCCATAATTTTGCTCGAGCGAGGCAAAGCCCGCCTGAGCGAATTGCCTTCAGTAACTCCCACCTGATACATAAGCATCTCGCTTGGGTGAGACACTAGTTCGCCTGAGCGAACCTTGTCCAGAAGCAATTTTACACACACTCGCTTGAGCGAAGGCGAGACCGCTCGAGCGAGAAACGTCCAAAATGTACATGCAAAGTGTAGAGTCGCCTCGCCTGAGCGAGAACCAATCCCGCTTGAGCGAGTTTAGGCCATCCATCTCGCTTGAGCGAGATTATCAGCTCATGCGTAGAAAACATGAAAATTTCACAACTTTACATACCAAAACTCCTACTAAGAAAATTTGATCAAAATTAACATATCACACACATGCTAATAAGTGTTTAAAACTTGTCTCAAGCAATCATACTCAATAATTCTCATTCCAATTCATTAATCATATCAAAATCAAGCTTATCATCTCATATGCTTTATAAAATCCAAAATCTAAATAAATATCCATTCATTCATCAATTCTAATAGCATACCATATCATTTTTATCATCCATACATTGTCAAGGTCATTAATGAAAATAAGCCATACAGACAAGGGTCTCATTTTCCTACATGACCTCCAAAATCATCATTCATCATATCAATTTACAAAATTGAGCATATGTACATCATATACTCTACAAAACGATCGTATGCCGGCTAAGGCTCACCCACTTTCCTTTCATATTTACCTTCATCAACACTCGACCTCCAAAAGAGTAGGATTTACATCTCACCTACATCAAAACTTAAAAATGGAAACTAGAAGGTGAGTAACGTAATCCAAATGTATCAAAGTCATACATTATGATGATATCCATACATGCTCACATATGATACACTTCACAAGAACATCATAGTTTTATTCACATACTATATCATTCATAGCAACATGTTACATACTCAAGAAATACATCCACAATACACATATTCAAATCATTGGTATTCTCAATATCATCATCATACACATAGTATTAGTACTATATTTCTTTCCTCTTTATTTCTTAATCATCCATCGCCACCACAGGCTTCCAACTAGGCATATCTCCGGCTATATGCAAATGCTCTTATAGCTAATGCATATGCACAAAGGATTTATTATCAAATGCGGATCCGACTGTGGGAAACAACAACATACCAACTATGGGACAAGCATAGGTGTGCTACTATGCCCCTACTGTAGTAGAAAAATGTGTACACATATATCTCAATTCATGCATGCTCAACAACATACTTTTATTGGTACCAAACCGCTCTCGCCCATCTGTAGCACTAGTCACCCCGTGACTTACGGATCTATAATTGTAGCCTTACTTGCCACAAGTGCTACGGGTCCCTCCCAAACACACATCGGGAGAGCCGTGTCCCGTCAGACACCGAGGTAACTTGCTCATCTCAGAGCCGCCTGCCCACTAGGCCCGCCACATAGGGTGCCTCGTCACCAAACTATGGATAGCTTCGTGATTCCCAGAATCACTAGGGAAATACAATAATATACCCGTGCACTGGGTCGCCCTCCCATTGGGCCCGCCTAATGGAACCCCTAACATTCCACATAGACAGCGTATGATATGCCATGGATACAAATGCCAATCAATGCATTCTTACTCTATGCATCCTATCATTCAACAATTCACTACAACCACTTAGTGGATTTTTGTATACTCATCATTTTCAACCATCACCAATTCTTATTGGATTTCATATACCTTAGTAGTTAGTGGCAATCATTCTTTATCAATTCACGCATCATGGGATATTCAACAACATATCAATCAATACAACCATGGTCATCAAGCCATTCACAACAATTCTCATCAACATGAGTCAAGTTTCATCACAAACAACATCCCAAAACACATGCCACATAGCATCAATTTCTCTAAATGCATGTCAATCATATCTTCATCAAATCATCCATTCAAGCCAAATTAACAATACACAATTAGATACACACATCACTAATGGATGAAATCATGCATTTAGAATAGTTACCCCTTCCTACCTCAAGAGAAGTAGTAGTCAACGTGGTCTGATGGTCCTGCCTCGTCAATATGGTTGTTTCCTACATTATACAATATATCACACAATTATTTTCTATTCAAACCATCAAGGTTCAAATGGTCATATTTAATAACTCAGTGTTTATGCCATTTTAATTATCAACTCCTTTTATTTTATTTTATCCACCATAACCACCATAGGTTAGGTGCCTCCATTCTTTATTATACATCATTAATATTAAACCCATTATTAGGTTCCCACATTAATGGTTCCCAACAACCATCATTAATCATCAAACTTCATTAATGGTCACCCACCATTAATAATATTGTTTTACTTCATTAATAACATTTATCTAACACAATAAATGTTTCTGTATTCATATTTTACATTTCCCCCAAATCTTAGGGTTAGGGTTTCATCAAAACCGACCAACCATCGTAAATGTACCATAGACTTTCATCATCCCCCAACCACACATGCATTTATTTCATTACTTCCTCATAAAAGCTCACATTTATGGCAACCCATCTTAGGGCTCATGCATTTATGGCTCTTCACAAATCCCCGTTCCTACACATTACTCTCCCAAGCTATAAAACTCATACCCATGGCCATAACGCAACAAAGTGGTAAAAATGGCTTACCTCACACCCAAAAACGAAATGGGTTTCAACGAAGGGAGAGGGAGAGCTACGAAAATGGGAGAAGGGAGGAAGAGAATCCAAGCTCTAATGATCTCCTCCAAGCTCTTTCAAGAACGAAAATGGAAGAGGAAGAGGGCCACCACCTCTTTGCTAGGGTTTAAGGAGAGGAGAAGAGGAAATGAAGAACAGAAATAGAGAGAAGGAGAAGAAGTAAAGTGTTTGCCTAAAAGCCTAAGCAATTCACGAAAATGGGAGGAGAAGCTATAGGCTTTTTCTTTTAATTTTTACACTCCCTTTGCTAGTTCATCATTTTTCCACAAACAGGATCTCAGTTTGGGCTCAATACTTTATCTAGAAATTATTCCGAATACACATTCGGATCCCAATCAGAGATATTTGGTCCGACACCCATATTTTAATTGGATATTATTTTAGCTCATACAGCCTCAATAAATTATAATTAATCCTCAAAATATGAGTTTAATTATTTTCGATATTTTGGGATATTTATTAATCCCATATTATAATTATTCAATATTTACTCTCCTCATTTAATCATTTATAAAAATTTTGGGATGTTACAATCCACCCCACCTAAAAAGAAATTTTGTCCCCGAAATTTAACATACCAGAGTTAAACGCATCAGGGTATCGTCCCCTTATTTCATCTTCACGTTCCCATGTGAACGTTTCCACATTTTCATGCTTCCATGCAACTTTTACCAAAGGTACCAATTTGTTCCGTAGCTTCTTCACGGAGTGTTCAACAATACAAACGGAAACAGGAGTGATAGTCAAGTCATCTTGCACATCAACATCATCAATCATGATTACATGCGAGGGATCAGGAATATACTTCCTCAACTGTGACACATGAAACACATTGTGCAGATTCGTAAGGTGCGGAGGAAGTACAATCCGATAAGCCACATCATCGATTCGTTCAAGAATCTCTTAAGGTCCAATAAACTTAGAACATAATTTCTTGCTCTTCAAAGCCCTTCCAATACCCTTATCTCTTGACACCCTCAAAAACACGTGATTGCTAACTTGAAACTCAAGTGGCTTCTGCCTTTTATCATAATAACTCTTCTGACGATCTTGGGGAATTTTTATCTTTTCTTGTATCATCTTAATCTGTTCATTTGTCTCCGCAATCAATTCCGGCCCCAAAGCCAAATTCTCACTAATTTCAAGCCAACACAACAGAGTTCTACATTTTCGACCATATAATGCTTCATATGGAGCCATACCAATAGAACTATGATAACTATTATTGTAAGTAAATTCAATTAGTTGTAGGAATCTTTCCCAATAACCACCATGCTCCAATACACAAGCCCGTAACAAATCTTTAAGGCTTTGAATCGTTCGCTTGGATTGTCCATCCATTTGTGGATGATACACCGAACTAAGCTTCAACTTGGAATCCATTGCCTCGCGCAAGCTTCCCTAAAATCAGGAAGTGAACTGTGGGTCGTGATCTGACACAATACTCAAAGGTACACCATGTAGCCTAACGATCTCCCTAATGTACAATTGTGCCAATTTCTCCAAAGAATTCTTCATGTTCATGGGCAAGAAGTGAGCACACTTCGTCAATCGATCGACAATCACCCATATAGCATCATTTCCAATACGTGTCCTGGTTAATCCAGAAACAAAGCCCATAGCAATGCTATCCCACTTCTAACCAGGGATATCAATAGGTCTCAAGTAACCTGATGGTTTCTGATGCTCAACCTTAACCCTTTGACAAACAGTGCAAGAGGTTACATAATTAGCCCCATCCCGCTTCATACTGGGCCACCAGAAATTCTTCTTCAGATCTTGATACATTTTTGTGGAACTAGGGTGTATGCTCAACACACTCTTGTTCTTCTTCAAGTACCAACCTTCTTAAATCACCACCAGATGGAACATAAATTCGGTCTTTCACATGCCAAATGCCATCATGACCTTTCGTCAAAAATGAATTCTTCCCATTAGCTTGAGCTTCCTTCATCTCAATCAAGTACTCATCCTTCGGTTGTTACAATTTCACGGTTTCGAGGAATATATTTGCTACCGTGAACACCTTAAGAGACATTTTCTTTGGAGTATATATTTCTACACCCAGGTTCAAGTTTCTGAATTGCTCAATTAGCTCCATTTCTTTCACCATCATAGCAGAAACATGCAACGATTTCCAACTCAAGGCATCGACAAATACATTTGCCTTTTCGGGATAGTATCTCAATTCGAACTCATAATCTTTCAGAAACTCCATCCATCTTCGTTGGCACATATTAAGCTCCTTCTAGTTAAATAGATATTTGAGACTCCTGTTATCACTAAAGACTACAAACTTTAAGCCATACAAATAATGTCGCCATAACTTCAAGGCAAATACCAATGCCGCTAATTCAAGATCATGCGTGGGGTAGTTAACCTTATGCGGTCGCAATTATCTCGACGCATAGGCTATCACACACTCTTTTTGCATCAGCACGCAACTAAGACCAAGCTTAGAAGCGTCACAGTACACCACAAAGTCATCTAATAAGTCTGGCAATGCCAACACAGGAGCAGAGGTAAGTCTAACCTTCAACTCTTGGAAACTCCTTTCACAATTAAGACTCCACACAAATCGTTGATTCTTACGGGTTAGCTTCGTCAAAGGCAAAGCCAATAGGGAAAAACCCTCAATAAATCTCTGGTAATAACCGCAAGACCAAGAAAACTCCTTATTTCAGTCACAGACATCGGTCTTTCCCAAGCCACCACAGCTTCAATCTTAGATGGATCAACAGCAACACCATCTTTAGAGATAACATGTCCAAGAAATTAGACCTCTGACAACCAAAATTCACACTTGGAAAGCTTCACATATAACTCTTTCTTACAAAGAACACTCAACATAAGACGAAGATGCTCTTCATGTTCTTCATGGCTCTTGGAATAGACAAGGATGTTATCGATAAACACCACTACAAACTTGTCAAGATATTCATGAAACATGTGGTTCATGTAATCCATGAAAATCGTAGGTGTATTCGTCACACCAAATGGCATCACCATATACTCATAGTGGCTATATCACGTTCGAAAAGCAGTTTTAGGAATATCTTCGGTCTTCACCCGAATCTGATGATATTTGGAACGCAAGTCAATCTTTGAGAACACCACTGCATCCTTCAATTGATCCAAAAGATCATCAATACGAGGTAGGGGATATCGGTTCTTAATGGTCAACTTATTAAGTTGTCGATAGTCCACACATAACCTCATACTTCCATCCTTCTTTCTCATCAATAAAACAGGCGCACCCCAAGGAGACACACTTGGGTGAATAAACTCTCGCACTAATAATTCTTCAACTTGTCTCTTCAACTCGGTTAATTCTATAGGAGACATCTGATATGGTGCCCGAGAGACAGGTTTCGCTCCCGGAACAAGATTAATAGAAAACTCCACTTCTTATGAAGGAGGTAAAGCAGGTACCTCATCAGGAAATACATCCGGGAATTCAAACACAATGGGAATATCAAGGGATTAAATAGTAGTTTCTCCATCCACCATGCATAGCATAACAAAAATTTAAGATATACCTTGCACATCAAAGCACTCAGTATTCGGAGAAGGAAGGACAATGCTCTGATTCTGGAAATCCACCAAAACCTTATTGGCTGATAGCCAATCCATTCCCAAGATAATTTCCATGTCTTTCAAGGGCAAGCAAATAAAGGATACAACGAATCTTCGATCCTCAAGAATCATTTCAATATTATCACACCGAGTGACCGCCCGTAAACAAGTACCGGTCGGTGTAGACACCATCATAGAACCTTTCATCATACTTATTGGCAATCTTAATCGCCTTACACAATCTTTCAAAATAAAGGAGTGCATCGCACCCAAATCAAACAATACATCAACATAATTACCATGTATTTGGCACTTACTTTGGACAAGATCCTCGGTCTGTGCAGCTTCTTCACCAGTCACGGCAAAGACTCTTCCAGTAGTTTGTTGGTTTGCATCATGATTGTAACCATTCCGACCACCATTACCATTACCTTGATCGTTCCCATTACCACGACCGTTGTCACCGTTTCCATTTCAACCACCATTGCGGCTGCCATTACCGTTTCCACGACCACAGCCTCTAAAAGCACCATAGCCTCCACAGTTTGCACCCACGTCCATGGCATTCAAGGGACAATCAAGACGAATGTGCCCCAGTTGGTTGCATCTATAACATACCATCATCTCCTTGGATGATCGGACTCGAGGTCGTCACAAGGGAAAAGCAAAAAATTGGATAAAATTTAAAAGTTATCAAAATATGTGGAAAGGGGAAGGAAAGATGCCTCATCAATTTGTTAAACATTAGAAATATGATTTCATAATAATAATATCATTTCTATGATATAAGGATTCCGAAACAAGCAAGAAAATTGAGCAGAGGAGTAAAAATCAAGAAACTGAGAACAGGGAAACTCGCTTGGTCGAGTCCCTGTCTCGCTTAAGCGAGACCCACATGGGTCGCTTGGGCGAGGCCAGCGAGCGTGAGAGAAAATGTTCCAGTGTCATACCTATAATGTGCCCCGGTTGGTTGCATTAAGTCCGATCAGAGATATTTGGTCTGACACTCATATTTTAATCGGGTATTATTTTAGCTCATACAGGCTCAATAAATTATAATTAATCCTCAAAATATGAGTTTAATTATTTTCGATATTTTGGGATATTATTAATCCCACATTATAATTATTCAATATTTACTCTCCTCATTTAATCATTTATAAAAATTTTGGGATGTTATACCTTGACTAGAAAAGGTCCAGACCATTTTGATCGTAGCTTCCCTGGAAAATGTTTCAACTTTGAGTTAAACAAAAGTATTGACTGACCTGGGTAGAAGCTTTTCTTCAAAATCTTTTTGTCTTGATAAGCCTTCATTCTATATTTGTAGATTTTTAAAGACTTATATGCTTCCAGCCTCCATTCTCCTAGTTTTTCAAGTTGAATCTTTCTCTCCTTGGTTGATGCTTCAGGGTCAAAATTGAGCCATTTCATTGCCCAATAAGCTTTGTGTTCCAGCTCTACAGGGAGATGACAGCTTTTTCCATAGACCAACTAATAGGGTAAAAATCCTGTCGGAGCTTTAAAAGCTGTTCTGTAAGCCCACAGAGCATCATCTAGATTTAAAGACCAATCCTTCCTGCTTTGGGAAACTGTTTTTTCTAAAATTCTTTTGATTTCCCGGTTAGACACTTCCACTTGTCCATTTTCCTATGGATGGTATGGAGAAGTCACTTTATGCCTTACACCAAAGTGTTTTAGATACTTTTGAAATTGTGCATTCCAAAAGTGGGATCCTCCATCACTTATTAATACTCGGGGAATACCAAATCTGTTGAAAATATTTTTCTTTAAAAATTTGATCACAGTTTTGGCATCCGCCCTAGTACATGCCATTGCCTCAACCCACTTTGGAACATAGTCAACAGCTACAAAAATATATTCATTGGAGAGTGAGGATGGTAAACATCCAATAAAATCTATGCCCCAACAGTCAAAGACTTCTACTTCCAAAATGGCTGTTAGTGGCATTTCATTTCTCCTTGATATACCTCCTGATCTCTGGCATATATCACAATGTTGCACAAAAATGTTAGCATCTTTAAACAAGGAGGGCCAGAAAAAACCTGATTGAAGGACTTTGGCTGTTGTCCTTTCTCCATTAAAATGGCCTCCATACGCTGAACTGTGACAGTGCCATAGAATACTCCTGGCTTCTTGTTATGATACATATCTTCTCAGAATATTATCTGATCCAAGCTTGAATAAGTATGGATCATCCCACATAAATTGTTGTGCATCCTTCAAAAAAAAATTTTTTGTTGCCAGGTAAAGTCTTCTGGAAGTACTCAGACAGCTTTGAAGTTTGCCATGTCGACAAACCATGGCCTCTCCTGAATCAACAACAGCTTTTCATCTGGAAATTCTTCTTGAACCTCAGGCTATAATTTAGTGACTTCATTGTTGATCAACCTAGATAGATGATCTACTATGTGATTTTTAATGTCTTTCTTATCATGAATAGTCAAGTCAAATTCTTGCAAGAGCAAAATCCATCTAATTAATCTAGGTTTGGAATCTGGTTTGTTTAACAAGTACTTAATTGCAGCATGGTCTGTAAAACAAATAATTCAAGACCCAATTAAATAAGATCTAAATTTTTCTAGCCCATACATTATTACTAGTAATTCCTTTTCAGTTGTGGCGTAATTAATTTGCACCTCATTCAAAACTTTACTAGCATAATATATAGGGTGAAAAAAATTAGATTTTCTTTGTCCTAGCACTGTACCTATGGCATAGTCACTTGTATTACACATTAATTCAAAATCAAGTGACTAATCAGGGGCAACTATGACAGGAGCAGTGATCAACTTTTGCTTCAACAGTTGAAAGGCAGACAAGTAAGAGTCGTCAAAGTGAAAGGAGCTATCTTTTTATAACAAATTACTCAAAGGTTTTGATATTTTTGAAAAATCTTTAATAAACCTTTGGTAAAAGCCAGCATGCCTAAGAAAACTCCTAACATCTTTAACATTCATTGGTGGAGGTAATTTTTCAATAACTTCCACTTTGGCACGGTCTACTTCAATGCCTTTGCTTGAAATTGTGTGGCCTAACACAATCCCTTGGTTACCATAAAATGGCATTTCTCCCAATTTAGCATTAAGTTAGTCTCTACATATCTTTTAAGCACAATGTCAAGATTTTCTAAGCATAAGTCAAATGATTTACCAAAAACTAAAAAATTATCCATGAAAATTTCAATATATTTTTCTACGGGATCAGCAAAGATAGAAAGCATGCACCTTTGGAAAGTAGCTGAAGCATTGAAAATTCCGAAAGGCATTTTTCTATAAGCAAAAACGCCGTAAGGACAAGTAAATATTATTTTCTCTTGGTCTTCTGGTGCTACAGCTATTTGATTATATCCTGAATAACCGTCCAGAAAACAATAGTATGCTTGACCAGCTAGCCTTTCCAACATTTGGTCCATGAAGGGTAATGGGAAATGATCCTTTCTTATGGCCTGATTGAGCTTTCGATAATCTATACATATCCTCCACCCGGTTACTGTTCGGGTGGGGATCAGCTCATTGTTCTCATTCTTTACTACTGTCATGCCAACTTTTTTTGGGACAACCTGAATAAGACTCACCCAAGCACTGTCAAAGATAGGATAAATCATTCCAGCTTCTAACAATTTGATAACCTCCTTCTTAACAACTTCTTTCATGGTTGGATTTAAATGTCTCTAAGGTTGTGCTACAGGTTTATACTTTTGTTCCATAAAAATATGGTGCATATAGTATGAAGGGCAGATACCTTTTAAATCATTCAACTTCCATCCAATGGCCTCTTCATTCTTCTTTAGGATCTCAATTAGTTTTTCTTCTTCTTCCTTCAACAAGTTGTTGCTGATTATCACTGGTTTTTCTCCTCCAGCATCTAAAAAGATATACTTCAAGTGTGAAGGCAACTCTTTCAACTCTAACTTTTGAACTTCAGAACTTGTGTTTCCGAAAGGTTCTCCATTGCTTCTTCTTTGCTAGTACTCACTTTGCTTGTATCTAATCTTTGTAGAATCTCATTCATTTCCTTAGCTTTGGAATCATCAAGACTTTCAACAGCACTAACTAAAGCCTTTTCAAGAGAACTTGAATTTTGTACTTTGCTGAACTGTTTCTCCATTACTTCCTCTTCCACATCAATTTTAAAGCAACTCTGTTTGTCAGCTGGATATTTTATTACTTCAAAAACATTGAAGTTTACTTCTTCATCTTGGACTCGAACCTTCAATTTCCCATCATCAACGTCTATGATTACTTTAGCAGTTTTCATAAATGATCTCCCTAGAATCAGTGGTACTTCTGAGTCCTCCTCCATGTCCATTATCACAAAATCTACTAGAAACACAAATTTTTCCACTTTTACCAGAACATCGTCTAACACAACATAAGGAAACTTCATTGATCAGTCAACCAATTGTAAGGTCATTCTTGTTGGCCTTATTTCAAGATCTCCGATCCTTTTGAGCATGGAGAGTGGCATCAAGTTTTTACTTGCTCCCAGATCTAATAATGCTTTTCCCACCGGCATTTGACCAATAGTAATAGGTATTGTGAAACTCCTTAGATCTTTGGTCTTTGGCGGTAGTGCCTTTTGGATAATGGCACTGCAACCAGCTTCTAATTCGACTGTTTCTTCATAAAATCTTCTTTTCTTGGTCAATAAATCCTTCATGAACTTTGCATAGGTTAGCATTTGTTCCATGGCCTCCATGAATGACAGATTAATTTAACGTATTTTAAATATATCCATAAACTTTGCAAATTGTCTTTCTTTGTCACGTTTCGAAGGATTCTTCGGATAAGGCATGCTCTTCAATTGTGGCAATTCTTCTTTAACCTTGCCTTTGCCTTTTTCCAACTCACTCTTTTTGTTTTTCTCTTCCTTATTTTTTTCATTATTTACATTTTCACTTATTTATTTTTCATGTTCTTCCATACCTTTTTCTTTCTCTTTTTGAAACTCTCTTTCTTTTTCTCTCCTTTCTCTCAAAATTTCTTCCTCTTTCTTTTCTTTGAACCTAACTCAACTCCAACTTGCCTACCGCTTCATGTTGTGACAGCTTTGCATTGCCCTTTTAGATTTGGCTTAGTGTTTGCTCTATACAGAGGTCTTTTTTGTTCAGCTAACTGACGGGCTAGCTGGCCTACTTGAGTCTCCAAATTCTTTATAGACGCCTCAGTATTTTTCTGGTTTGTCAAAGAAGCCTGCATGAATTTCTCCAAGATGTCCTCCACTCTTGATGTTTTCTCCATTAAGGAAGGATAGTTGCTTTGGTATGGTCTATTTGAAGAACTTGGTTCTTGTTTCCATCCTTGTCCTTGATGTTGATTACTCCTCCATCCCTGAAATTATTGGTTAGATAAATTGGAATTAAAATTATTTTGTCTACCTTGGTTATTCATGTAGTGGACTGCTTCCTCTTGTGCTCCACAATAGCCATTAGGATGATCACCTCCACAAAAATCACATCTTGTAGTCTGTTGTTGTAATAGTTGTGAAGAATACACTGAATGTAACTGTTGGAAGTTTGGCCATTTGTTGAGTTAAAACTTCAATTTGTTGGGTCAAAATTTTGTTCTAGGCCAATATAGCATCATAGGTGCTCAAATCTAGAACTCCCTTTCTTTGGACTTGCTGACGATCATGTTGGGCTTGATAATCAGTTAAAGATAAAGCCTCTATAATCCTTGTGGCTTTGTTAGTGTCCACTGTCATCATTGTGCCACCAGCTGCAGTATCTAAGATCATCTTTGTATCAGGTCAAAGTCCATTATAAAAGATATTTAGTTGTGCAATGTCTTCGAAGCCATGGTTAGGACATTTTCGAAGCAATGATTTGAAACAGTCCCATGCCTCACAGAATGGCTCCTTTGGTCCTTGACGAAATGTTGAAATATCTAATTTGGCCTTAATAAACCTTGATGGAGGAAAAAAGTGAGACAGAAATTTTTCTTCCATGTTGGTCCAACTAGTCAAACTCTGATTTACGTGTGACTGCAACCATTCCTTAGCTTTACCAGCCAACAAAAATGGAAATAAGCAAAGGTATGCTGATTCCATGTCCTCTTGGCCAAAACCCATAGTACCAATTAATTCATAGAATGTTCCCAAATGAATATATGGATCTTCATTCGGCATTCCTGTGAATTAATGTGCACTAATAAGACTCAGAAAAGCTGGCTTCATCTCCAAAGCTCTTGTTTGTGGCATCACAATACTTGAAAAGTATTGTCATCCTTGTTGATTTGCATAATCTCCCAAAGTACACCTTGGTGGTGGTCGTTGTTGGTTGTTCTGGTGTCTTTCCATATTTTCTTCTTTAGATTTTGGAGTTGATATTGGTGTTAGAATTGGAGAAGAAGATTGTCCTTCCCCTTGTTGATGCTATTCCTTTGCTTTTGCTTTGATTTTCTTCAAAGTCTTCTCCATTTTAGGATCTATATCAACCTGTTCTTTGGATCCCTGACTTCTTAGTATCATAAGCAAAGTTAGCAATGCAGAGGTTAACAAAGAAAAAGATATAAAAGCACAATATTATTCACAACTACAATATTCACACACCTAAATAGTTAAAATCAATTTAAGTTCAATCCGTGACGGACGGTGCCAAAAGCTTGGTGAATTATTTCTTGAAATGGTATGCAAAATAACCAGATGGTTAGTTTTAATGTGACTTGTGGCAAGTAGACCACTGTCGATGTAGTATATGTGAAAAAAACAAATGTCGTTCCCACTACAGATTGTATTAAATCGACTTCAAACTATTATGGCAGATTTGAGAAATTGTTTTCATGTTGTTGATTTTTAAAACCTAATACAGAAATACATAAAGAACAATGTAAATAAGATAAATAGAATAACAGAGTTTAAAAACTGGGATTTAGATTCACCTTTCTCACCTTCCAATACAAAGTATATATTCATGTAAACGACTTTTTGAAGTATGATTCTTTATGTCACAATCTAAATTATTCGTATCGATTCCTCGACTACGAAATTCATAAGAATGATTTTGAGAACATCAATCCCTTGATTGTTTCAAACCCATTCCAGCATTAGACGTTCATTCTGTCAACTATTATTCCTCATCAATTGATGTAATGAGTTTTTTCATTTAGATCTATTTCAAAAGTTATTTTCCAACAACAAACGTAAACTTAAATCAAGAAAATGTTAATCAAGCAGATTCAAGCAATGAGCATAAAAAGAAAAACCAAGAATCACAAAACAAAATCATCTATTGTATGAATATCATACACATGTTCATCCAGATCGATCAGTTACCTCCAATCCCAATGGGAGATTTAGCTACTCATGGTAGCCATGTCCATACAACAAGAATGAGAAGAATAATAAGCCTAAGTTAAGCATTGTGTCAATATCTTGTTGTCACCTTTTTAAACCTATCCCTCTAGTTAAACAAGTTGGTGTTTCCTTATATAACGGTCAACTTGCTCAAAGGAATTTAAGTTTCACTTAAGCGAGACGAATGCTTCAGCTTGAAGGAATCTCCACACCCTGCTTCACCTACACACTTCATTCGCTCAAGTGAGACGTTTCGCTTGAGCGAGTCTCCAATATGATAGTCCCTATTTAAAATTTGCTTGAACCAATTAGCTGCAATGAATTCCTCTTGTTTCGATTCTATATGGATTTTTCTTGAGCGTAGTAGAGTCGTTCAAGCGACTTTATCACTGGAGCTCACTGGTTGATTTTCGCTGATGTGTTTTACTGGCACGCTTGAGCGAAGTCCATGTCTTTGCTTTTTGGATCAATTTTGCGCAGGCGAATTAGTCTTGTTTGAGCGACTTCTTCATTAGCCATCACTGGTCTACATTCGCTTGGGCGAAATGGTGATTCGCTTAAGCAAAAGGTACACTTGTTACTTGCATCTTTTAAATGTCTTGCTCGCTCAAGCGAGCCTTCAGTTGACTATAGCGACTCTATTCGCTTAAGCTGGATATACCTTCGCTTAAGTGAGTTGATCATCATTGCTTTTAACTTGGAGATTTTTGGTGAAGCTCTTTCTTTTCTTTTTCCCTTCTTCTTTCTTCTTCATTTTACCTAAAATTACACCAAAATTTAGGATTTGGCAATACTTGTTAACCATTCAAACATGTACAATGCTTGGATCTTAATTTATGTCATATTTAGCTTACAAAATAACAAACATTGCACTTTTGTCCAATTTATGATCAATTTACATCACAAAACCTATGTAAGTTGGACATCTATCATCAAGCTAGGAGTGGTTGGATTGAAGAAAACTCTGAAGCACTAGTTGTGCTTAAGCCAGGAGTTACTAGAGTCAATAATACTCAACATCTGATGTAAATGATTTTTACATAGTGGAAATCCTTCAAATATAAAGGTATTGGATGTAGTCTATAGGTTAGAGATGAACCAATTTAAATTGTCTGTGTATTGTCTCTTTCTCTTTACTCTTTACTATCAAAAGTCTAGTGCATTATTATTGATATCCTTGATAGTAAAAGTCTAGTAAATAACGTTCATTCAATCAAAGTATCACGTGCTCACATAAGCAAAAGTCTGGTCTGCTATGCAAAAAGTTGTTATGCTTGAATATCACTTTTTGGTTTGAAAAAGTGAACAGATTTATTCAACCCCCTCTCTCCTTCTATGTCTGTTCTCTGAACCATCACATGTGTAATATCACATACAACAATTAACAAATACTCTACTCAGGCATTTAGAATATAAACTCATTTCCTACCTTAAGAGAAGTAATTCAAGCGATTCGACGGTCCCGCCTTGTCGTTTGGAATAGATCCTACATGAACATATATACAAATCTCAATCAATGGGCCTATCAAGGCATTAATTTCAAATAATAAATATTCACCATTATATCTAAAACACTTAGCATGTCCTGAACATGTTATAAACACCAAATTTCTTATTTTGTTAGGTTTTGGGAATTCCTTCTCATTCATCCATATTCTCTAAAATCAAATGACTACAAAACAACTCCTAAGTCACCAATATACACTAAATACCACTTCTACTAATTTCACCAACTTAGTGCCTTCCACATTCTCTTAATTTCTCAAACTCCTAACATCAATAATTATTGTCAACCATTCCAAAATTCATTTTCTCATCCAAAATCATTCTTAAGACCAATGAACCCCAAATTCATCAAGTTTTGTCAAAAGCCTCAATTCCCTCATGTTAGGGTTTTTAACAAAAATTTGCCAAACACTAATACCAATCATTTCTTTGCATCACTTAGGCATTTCTAAGACAACAACATCACACTCACATCATCATCAACAACAACAAAATTCCCAATGGTCATCTACCTTAGGATTTGGGTTTCACATGCATTCATTCATCAAAACAACACTTAATCTCCCACTATAATACTTCAATAACCTCAAAACCATCAACAAAAGCCATGGGTATTGTGAAACCTTACCTTTTTTCTAAGCACAAAGGGGAGCACAAAAATGAGAGGGGGAGAAGAGAATATGAACCAAGCTTTGCTTTAATGTTCCATTAGAGCTTTGACAGGGCCCGCAAGCGCACGGGTTATGTCGCGTAATATAAAAGATTATCGTTCTCCACACGGACTGTTTTCAAAGTACCAGCATATTGAAATTTAATTATCCACACAATTGATTTTTAATGTTTTTGTAAAATAAAACACAAATTAAAAATAAATTTAGAAACAAAATTTACTTGACACTTAAAAATCAAAGTTGAGAGTATCTTGAGATTTCGGGGGATCAAGACTCTATTTTATGTTAATAAATTTTAACTTTTCATAAATAAGAATCAAATTAAGTTTTCCAAGGCGGATTTTCCTTAAGCTAATTAATATGTTCCTCTCGGAATCCTATTAATGTACCTAACCTATGGAAAGCGCTGCTTAATCCTTAGAAAATGCCCATTATCGTTTTATGAAAATCCCTTATTTATTCCCCAAAAGATTTTGATTACTTTCACGGTTTTACCGAGGTCACAAAAAGTATTTCAAAACCTTAGGCTTAGTTCAAAAACTTTCCAGTAATAATAAATCTCTCGATTCTATTAATTACTTAAACTTACTAATATAATCGCAAGTATACAGTTTTATCACTTAGGTTCTTGTTAGGAATCACTAAGAGCATTGAGCATTTTTTGAACTAAATGGAAAACAGAAATTTATTTAATTCAAAGTCAAAATAACATTATCATAAAATATTATCACACCCCCTTCATCCCAAGATAATTAATTTAGTTACTCATGAAATAATTCAAATTCATACATATGATGGAAAAATAAAACATACAAGACATGGTAAAAATAAAGACTTACGAGTTTCTCCAAAAGCTCAAAATAATTTTACCACTGTATTTCCTTGTTGCAATATTCCTCCACCAATTACAAATTGGAACACTCAATTTCACAATCCTTACAACTCTTACACAAAATAAAATAAAGAAAAAGAAAATAAAAAGAGAAAGAAACGGAACAGAGAAGAAAACGAAGGAAAAGAAAAGAAAGGAACAAAGTGAATGAATGAGAACTGAATGCCTTCTCTGCTTGGATTGCTTCTCCTTTTATAGGCGAAGGAAGGGAGGAAACCAGCTAAGAAAACGCGTTGCAAGTTGGAAACTTTCGGTGCATGTGATTTCCAGCTGTTCCAGCTGTCTCCAATTTGCTTATTTGTTGTTTCCAATGATTTTCGGTGCATGATTTTAGTGATGAATCGATTCCTCCAGGGTATTTTTCCATAAAAAACAGCATGTGAATCGATTCATAAAGGTGGGAATCGATTCCCAACATCATGAATCGATTAAAAAACAGCCTGGGAATCGATTCATGAAAGGGGGGAATCAATTCATGCATGTAGGAATCGATTCATGTAGTGAGGAATCGATTCCTCATGCATTTTTTTGTAATTTTGGGCCATTTTTCACGTGTGAATCGATTCATGCAAGAGGGAATCGATTCATGCTTCAAAAATTCATTCCCTGGCACTTTTATAACGTGTGAATCGATTCACACCCTATTAGTGCGGTTCCTGTTACAACTGCACTAATAGATAGCGCACTAATAGCCCATTTTCATGCTTTTGTTGCTCTTTTTTCACCAGGGCTTGTTCTTCTTGTTTCTTTATCACTTGATGGTCGTTTTTCTCTTGTTATTGACCCTTGGATTATCTTTATACTTGTTCCTTAATTTTATTAATTTCTGCAAAATAAAATACCTAAGTAGAATATAGTGGAAAGAAAACGAAAATCACAAAAATTAAGGAAATACAGTGCATAATGATTAAAATCCTAAGCAAACTAAATCTAATTTATTGTGTTATAAAACACTTATCAAGCTTCATGAGCCTAAGCTTAGATGTTGATTTTGATGAAAAATGGGCTCAAGAGGTGGTGGTCACGTTTTGGAAAGAAGAAAGGATGAAGAAGAAGAAGAAAATGAAGTGTATGAGGGGAGAAAGAAAAGCCACCGAAAATAAGAAAGAAAGGAGAAATTACAAAATTGGTCTTTGCCCATTGGTCAAAAGGGTGCATCATCTTACTTTTTCCAATGGTCAACAAGTTCCTTTATCTATTGGGCAAAAGAGAGTATATGGGAGTGGGAAAAGTGCACGGTGATGATAAGAGAGAAAAAGGGGTTATACATTTTCTTTTAATTCCATTTGGCTCGTATTTTCCCCGCTTATTATCATACGCTGTGTTCGAATACATATCTTCTCAACACCAAATATTATTTTAATCATTCCACCATATCCATAATAATTTCCTAAGTATTTTAGACCCATCAAATATCCAATTTGACTGAATAGGTCCCATATCATCCGTTGAATTATTGTATTTCAGTAAATTTTAATTTACCGATAAATCATCATCAGTGTCTAATTAATTTTTCCACGTATATTGAACCATAAATAATTAATTACTATCATCTAATATATTTATTTCTCTAAAATTTGGGATGTTACATCCAAGAGAGCGTTTTGTTTTTTGACTCCCCCAATTAGTTGGCAATCTTAGGTAGTTACCTACTTTAGTCCATTGATTCATATAAAGAATAGATAAAATTTGAGCACAAATAGAATTTTAGACCCTTCTACCAAATATCACCCCTAATTTAGAGATATTTTTTTCTAGCCTGAGGCTTGGGTATACATATTGAGAACCCTCAAGACAACATAAGTTTTTGAATTCATTAATTTACCTAAGATGATAGCGTCATCTACAAAGAACAAGTGGGTTAACTTGGGACAACTCGGAGCTAGAAGCATACCTGAAAGTGATCTTTCCTCCATTGACCTAGAAGATAAGATAGAACCTCTGCCCCTAAAATAAAAAGGTAGGTAGATAAATAATCCCCTTGATTTTTAAAGGCTAAAAGGACAACTTCTAGACCCATTCAGATTAACACTATAAGTGACTGATTTTACAAGGGACATAAGCAAGCTTAGCCACTTAGGATTGAAACCAAAAGAAAAGATGACCTGTTGAAGGAAATCTCAATCAAGATGGTTATATGCTTTTTAGAGAATGAAAAACCTCCTAACCTATAATAAGACTATCTTGGATTTGTCTACCTTGGATGAAAGCAGATTGATTTTGGGAGATTAGACTAGGGAGGAACGCTTTAAGGCAGAGTTGTAGAATTTTTGAAATTAGTTTAGGGACAAAATTACAATAACTTTTGGGCCGAAATTACGTTACCTTTTCAGGGTTTGGGATTTTTGGGACAAGAGAAATCAAGGTTAAATTAGCCACCTAGGGGATCTGCCCAGAATCAAAGAAATGCTTGACTGCTAGGTTCACTTTATCTTTAACTATATCCTAATTTTTATTATAGAAAAGCCTATTAAGCCCATCAGGACCTGGGGCTTTAAGGGGGATAGATCTAGTTACCATTTCTATCTCAGCATCAGATACTGGAGCCAGAAGGTTATCATTCAAAGTTTAGGAGACTAAATTGGGGATGGCCTTAAGGCAAGAATTTAAATATCTGGTATTCATTTTTAGGACCTCATCTTGACCTTCAACCTAGTTATTGTTCTCATCTTGGAGTCTTATTATTTGATTCCTCGCTCGTTTTTGAATGGTAGTAGCATGGAAAAACATGGTATTAGCGTCCCCCTCATTTCAGCTGTTGTATCCTTAACCTTTGGGCCCAATAAATATTTTCCCTATCTCTTATCTGATCAATTTGTTGTTTAATAGTCAAGGCCTAACCTGATCATAATAACCTATCCTCTTGTTTACTAAGTATTCAAGTTTATGCTGGAGTCTAGTTATTTCTATGTCTGAATTTTAAAAGTTTCTTTGTTCCATTGTTGCAAAGAGTTACTGCATTAGACATAACGTTTCAGAAGTTATTCCCAAGGGTCTTTCTTTTGCTCATCTTTATTCTATCCTTCCTGAATGATTTTCTTGCATTCTAGATGTTCAATCCAAAATCCTTGAATTTGAAATATGAGGTATGGGGTTTATCAGGGTTAAGATCAAATAATAAGGGGGAGTAGTAAGAAGAAATAAGGGAAAGGTTGTACAAAGTTAGTGAAAGAACAGATCAAGGGTCTGCATATTAGTGAAAGCTTTATGAATTTTTTCTTTTGTGACCTTTCCATTCCTAGGATTACTGATCTAAGTATAACTACAACCTTTGATAAGGTATTCAATAAGATTAAGACTATTAATAAGGTTACTAAACATAGCAACCTTATTTGGATGAGGGGGGATATAACTTAATTTGTCATACTCATGCAAGCATTCATTAATAATGGTTCAGAGAACAGACTTAGAAGGGGCAGTTGAATAAGTCTGTTTACTCTTTAAAACCAAATTCTCCATTCAAATGAATGAACCTTTTTCACAATTGATTAGCTAACAGACTTTTGTATGCGAGGTAAATAAGTGTGAATGTATCAGACTCTTGTAAGAATAAGGATAGAAAGAGTACATAAAAGCTTTATACTAGCTCACTTCCAATGTAGAAGCTAAATCTAGTACCTTCAAACATGAAGGGTTTTCCACTATGTAAAATTATCCTTTTTACATATGTTGCACAAACCATGCCTTTGAGTATTATTGACTCCAGCCACTCTTGGCTTAAGCACACCACATGCTTCTGAGTATTCTTGACACCAGCCACTCCTAGCTCAATTTGAGTATTCTTTTGCAATACCCACTCCTGCGGCAAACCCAAGTATTCTTTCACAACTCCTGACTTAAACCCAAGTATTCTTTCAAAATCCTCTTCAAGCCAACACTATTTCCCAACAGATCTCACTAACTTATACTACAATGATTTGGAAGAATTATCATAACAAGATTAACAAGCCTTTGACTCACTAAGTAAAGAGTCTGTACTACAGACTTGTACATATGAAAAAGGTTTATCTTCTTTAGAAATGACTTACTACATGAAAAAATATAAATAAATCATGATACATACTAAGTCTAAAAGCTAATCAAAGACAATATGCTCACAGAGCTGACGGATTGATGAGTTGATTGCATGTCTTTAATTTAGGTTACTATAGCTTCTGAAATAGGAATAGAGTGCATATAGCGAGCTTTCTTTTTCTTCAAGGGCAATTCTTAGATATCTCTTCTTCTCTATGAGGTTTTTCCATTTCTAATTTTCTTGGGCTTTTGGTACATGGACTTTTAGTACTTGTCCATATTTTTCTTTCTTCTTATTCATACACTTGAGTGCATGCCTACTTCATTCTTTTCTTTTTCTTTCTCTCATAGTATCTCCTTACTTCTCTGTTCATGTGCCCATTGTAACACCCCGATTTCAAAAACAAGGGTAAATTTTTCACGATTTAAAACAAAAATTCATATAAGTTATTCTGTATATATATATAATATTAAGTAATTACCCCGGATCAATGAATAACCGGTCTCATGTATGAAGATATGAGAACGGTATCCGAGTGCACCTTGGACGATCGGATTGCAGGCCGTCACAAGAGAAAAGCAGAAGATAAAAATAATTTCAATAGTGATTGAAAATAGCTACCAAAAAGAAGATAGAAGATACCTCATTGGTTCGTCAAACGATAGAAAATATAATTTAATAATATCAATATCATTCATACATTATCAAGGTCATTAATGAAAATTAGCCATACACATCCGGTCTAATCTTCCTACATGACCTCCCGAAATCAACCGTTATCAAATTAATTTCAAAATAAGCATACACATCGTATGCCATACAAAATGAATACATATATACCGGCCAAGGCTCACCCACATTCCTTACATATTTATCTCCTCCAATACTCGACCTCCAAAAGAGTATGATTCATCACACCTACATCAACCTTAAAAATAGCAACAGAGAGGTGAGTAACATAAACCAAATGAATTAAAGTCATACATTATGATGAGATTTATACATGTGTGCACTACGTTCATTTTCAAGATAACATCACACATATGACACATCATTCTATCTCAGCATAATACATGTTCAAATAAGTATATTCACAAGGCAATATCATATATATAACATATCCTTAGCCTTCTCAATAATCATCACACATGTAATGTTAGCACCTCAGCTTACTTTCTCTCTACTCAATAATCATCCATCGCTATCTCGGCTATCCACTAGGCATATCACAGCTATATGCAAATGCTCTTAAAGCTAATGCATATGCACAACGGAATTATTTTCAAGTACAGATCCGGCTATGGGAAAACATCAACATATCAATTATGGAACAAGCATAGGTGTGCTACTATGCCCCTACTGCAGTATTAAAATGTGTACACTTATATCCAATTTCATGCATGCTCAACATTATATTTTACTGGTACCAAACCGCTCTTCGCCCATCTGTAGCACTAGTCACCCCGTGACAGCGGATCAACAATATGGTCGTACTTGCAAAAGTGCTACAGGCCTCCCCCGAACACACATCAAGGGAGCTGTGCCCCATCGGACGCCGAGGTAAACTGCTCATCACAGAGCCGCCCTCCCACAGGACCTGCTACATAGGGTGCCTCGCCACCAAACTAAGGGCAGCTTCATGATTCCCTGAATCACTAGGGAGCAGTAACAATATACCCGTGCACTAGGCTATCCTCTTATTGGGCCTGCCTATTGGAACCTCTAACATTCCATATAAGCAGTGAATGATATGCCATGGATGCAAATGCCAATCAATGCATTCTCACACTGTGCATCCTAAATGCCACTCAATCAATCATCCATTCACGACCACCACTTAGTGGATTTCAACATTCTCAACCTTTACCAACTCTCATTGGAACTCATACACATCGGCAATCAGTGGCAATCACATTTATTAATTCACATATGCATAATTGGAATATTTCACATCATTGATTTCAATTCAAAACATGGTCTCAAACCATCATAACATATTTCATCAACATATTTAACATAATAACAGATCCGGTCTCAATACCGGTACCAGAATACGGATATCACTTCATCCATTCTGTATGTAATACAGGTTTGGCAAGTAAAAACATCAGACATTAAGATCGATCTCCCCTCACTGGGATACCGGATAATCATACCGGATACATACAGCATTGGTCTAAGAACCTCAACCATCTACTAACTCTAGTGGCTGATTCCAGACCGGGTCATTGACTCCGGTTTAAACCATTTCATTATCATATTCCATATTCTAAATGCATGCCATATAACATCAATCATCCTAAATGCACTCAAATCATGAAATCATCACATCGTCCACACAAGCAATCAAAAAGCATAATCATATTCACATATTTTCACACCATCAATGGATGAAATCATGCATTTACAATAGTTACCCCCTCCTACCTTAAGAGAGGTAGTATTCACCGCGGTCAGAAGGTTCCGCCACGTAGCTGGGGTTATTTCCTACATCATAATATATCACAATCAATTTCCCATTCAACCACATCGGCCTAACCTTCATATTTATTTACTCGATGTCCTCCAGCATCTTAACTCTCAGTCCCTTTATTTCATTTGTTCAACCACCACCACCATAGTTTAGGCATTTGCATTTATTATTAAGCATATTTATTGCTAAACCCATTACTGGGTTCCCACTTTAATGGTTCCCAATAACCACTAAGCTTCATTAATGGCCATTCACCATTAATAACATCATTTTACCTTACCAAAAATAGTTATTTAACATAATAAATGCCTTTCCACTCATATTTTGCATTTCACCCAAATCTTAGGGTTAGGGTTTTCATTAAAACCCAACAACATTTATTAAATCACTCTCCTAACATAAAAACTCAAAGATCCATAGTTCATACTCTTGAGAAATAGTAAGATCTTACCTCAAGAGAAGAAATGAGAGAGTTTCCCAAGAGAGGAAAATCACGAAAATGAGGAGAAGGAAAATCACGGAAATAAGGGAATGAGAAGAGAACCACCACCCTTTTTGCTTTAGGGTTTTCAGAGAGAAGGAGAAGAGTATAGAAAAAGTAGAAGCAAAGTACATGTTATGGAAGATAAAAAGGGCTGACGGGAATAAGAAGGGAAAATGGGCCATTTGGCTTTATTTTTAATTCCCCAATAAATATTCATCGTTTTATGATAAATGGGATCATTGTTTGGGCTTAATACCATATCCAAAAATTATTCTGAATATACCATCAGATTCCCAATATTATTCTTAACAGCCCTAACCAATATCATCCCAATCGGAGATACTTGGTCCGACACCCATATTTCAACCGGCTCATTTTCAGCTTATCTGGTTCTAATAAATCATAAACAATTCCCACAAATCTTAATTCATTTATTCCCAATACTTTGGAATATTAAATAACCCAAATATAATTATTTATTATTTATCTCCTCGATTAATCCTTTATTTTAAAATTTAGGGTGTTACACCCATCTCTGCTCTCTTTTTCTTTTACATATACGTGTTTTTAAAGAGATAAAAGTTATTATACATGGGTTTTCCTTGAGTTATGCTACTAAGGAAGGAGATAACTGTTGGAAGACCGTTGAGAAATAATACAATCGTTGAAATGTATTTTACACAATGGATAAAGGCTCTTGGTCAGAGAGAGTCATTCTACACATAAAGCATAGGGCAGAGTTTCAAGACTTGTGCATACAGAGGTAGAGTAAGATTAGTATAAGTTTCACCAAAAAGGAAAGTTCCCATTTAGAGGTTTTCTAAAATGATAAGGTATAGGTGAAACTAAAGGCTTTAGGATGGATCTTGACCTGCCTTACTTGAATACTCTCTTTGTCATAAATATCTTTTTCATGCTTTGATGGAGACTACTCCAAAGAGTCGACATTCTAAGGACTAGACTCATGCAAGGAAAGCTTCTGAAATGATTCTGGGTCTGGTGATCCATAAGGTGTTGATGATGAGACTTATAAATCAAGAGCAAATCTGTTCAGGCTCTTGCTTGAGATATTTCATAAGATCTAGAGCAGCTATAGCTTGATGATGTCTGAAGATCAAGTTTGGTTACTGAAGAGCTATGCTTTGAGGAGAGGAACTTTTGCATAGATTTTTACATAAAGCATGGCTCAACAAGTCTGGGTTTGGTATAGGTCCAGATGTGATGAACTTCGCTTTAGAGCATGTTCCCAGACTTTGTTTCTTCAATTGATGCTTCTTTTACCTTGATTTGAAGAGTCTTGATGTAGAGTGACCATTGACCTTGATTTTTATATTCTTCTTTAAAATGAGTGAAAGTTTTTCACATTGCTACTTATTTAAGATCGAGTGTCCTTTTAACCAGACTTTTAGTTGCATGAGTTCCCCCTTTGTTTCATAGTCCAAGCCATTTATATTATAAAACACTTAAATAAACTTTTAGATATTAAAAAAATATGACTTGATTTAAATTAGAATACGTAATGTTAGTTATCAACAAATCTAAGATTTCTTCAAAGTCTTCTTGACTCTAATAATTAAAATCACCCAAAATATACCACCTAACTTCATTAGGAACACAAAATTTGTTTCAGGACCTACCAGGTGATGTAAGATGGAAGATCTAGCTCTCTTTCATCTTTCTTTTTTGATAAGTTTCTTTTCTTGTTCAAGGATGGCAACGAAAGTAATATGGAGAAAACAAAAATAAGGATTATGAAAATAAGGAAAGTAGGCAAGGCGAAGAAAAAGGGAAAGGAGTAAAGGAGGGAAACGATTATGGAAGGGTGGAAGGAAAAATAAGGATTAGGGTGAAAAACAAGGATTGGGTAAAAAGGGAAAGTGGAGGCACCACCTTAAGAGGATAAGCCTCAAAAACTCACCAATTAAGGAGAGGAAACCTTAGGATAAGAGCTTGCCTAGGTTAAGAAACCATAGCTAAAAAGAATAAGGAAAACTCAACTCACTTCTCATAAAAGGAACAATTGTATTCTTTAATACAAGGTGTGTGTATTAGAAAGGAGAGCATGCCTTATATACGCTAAAGGAGGGATGACACTTGCTTTAACCTAATAGGTTTCACTCTCTCCTAAGCCCAAAAGTGCTAAAACTAAGAAAAACTAAGAAAGGTGGCCAAATACAAAGCCCAAAAAGATATATAAAGCAAAGATGACCATGTAAGGCCTAAACTTATAGCCCAAAAAGGCTTTCTAACCTAATCTAAAATGAAAAAAATGTATAAAAGAAACAATAGACTTATTTTAGCCAAAAAAAAGTCCCTCTGGTTATGTCCTCGTCATGTACCATTTCCTCAAAAGAATTTGACCTCAAATCCTACAGATCCAAAGTCAGCAGTAATTCTACAAGGAAAAAGGGAACAACATGAGTCCAGAAAAGAGAAATAGGAAAATGTTGAAAGAAATTTAACAAGGATCAAATATGAAAATTATGAAACTAGATCTAAGAATGACACAAATATCATCATAAAATGCAATGAGATAAGTTCAAAGGAATGCATATATAAAACTATGTAGTAACCCTAGAACTTTATGAGCAAAAGAGATGACATATGAAGGAAATGTAAAATAATGAGGTAGTAAAAGAGAAGTGTAAATCATGTAAAGCCCTATCATGCAAAATCATGGAATTGGATGCCCTAAAAGGATTATATTTGGTGATTGAACATAAACTAAGTTCTATGATAGGTAAAGCAAGATAAGAAGCAACTAATCCTTCATGTAAACCCTTATGCACATGAACGTTAGGAACATGTTCAAAGTGAGTAAATGGTCCTAGAAAAGATCTAAAAGAAATGTTATGGCAAGAAGAAAAAAATAAACCTATATATATTCTAGAAACAATTAAAACATAACATGAAATAACTTTTAGGAAGGCTAACTCAAAAGAAAATAAACAAATTTTAACTCTATAATATCCTATGGTGGTTATACATATTTTATAACTAATCCTAAGGGAACTATACATTATTGGTAACCAATGTTTTTCATTAAGGACATGAAAAATTGGCAAGGATTCTTCTACCATTTTAATGTCTTCATGAGGTCTATCACTCTTATCTATGATAGGAATATGTAGATTATGATTAAGGTGATTTTCATTTGAAACACTATCTATGACACCCTCTATTAACTAGGACAAATACCCTCACCAGAACGTCCTACTTAATTGAGGAGTCACTAGTTATTTAGAAAAACAAAAGTTTTTTTTGTTCGGTGATCATCAACGCATAGTTCAAAATAAACACAATAATAACATAGATCAATTCTTCAAAACAGTAGTGTGCTCAGAAATACAGGGCTCGTAGGCTCCCAATAAAACAACCACAATATAAACTATATAACTATGCATCAGGACCTACAACAGTCTCAATGTCAGAGGGGAAGTCCAAGTACTTCACATCCACAGCTCGACGTCCACTACTGCAGGTAGTCTAGGTCCTGCCCACGTTCACCTTGTCCTTCACCTGATGATCACAAGAAAAGAAAACAACCACACAACATAAGAGGGGTGAGTATGAACTCTCAACCTATATGATTTACATGCAATGGTAGCCGTAATTACTATAAAAATGTATATATATTAGATATAAAGAAATAATACAAAACTTATCAAAACAACCATGCAATAACCAGGGACGTACACAGATAATGCAAATCAACAGAATTAGTCACACAGTTATGACATGTTATGCATGTGTTAGGTTCATTATAATTTATCTTGATTAAATACCAGTATGCAATGGGGCCCAAATCCCTCTCATCAATCTTACACATATCAATATCCACCGTGCAAATCAATTAAACCTTATCCCCTTGCCTAACTAGAGTGACCGGAGCTCGTCTCATTCTAGTTTTCACAAATGGGTAAAGACACACAGCCCTATCATCAACAATGGCCAATCACATCTCAGCAAAACAGGCACTTCACTATCATAAGTAACATTCGCTCTAAGTCAAAATATACCAGAGTTATCATGGGTTATCTGCTTTCAAGTGTGAATCTGAGCCATTAGAGGTCCACCCCGAATATACTCTCGAGACCACCCACGGGGTCAGAATGTCGTTGTTCTCTAGTGTACCCATCACGGTGTGCTCTAGGGGATCACTCTATCATCCCTCCTCATACTCTACATTCAATATGAAATCTACTCATCTTATCATATGAGTGCCCGAGTGTTAGACAGAACCTGCCTATCCAGTATACTTGTCCTTAAAGCGTTTAAGACCAATCGTTATGAATCCTTTTTAGCAAGTAAAATTTGTGTACAAAAGCCTCAAGTGCTACCTAATAATTTTCCTTAGAAGTACTTGAGGCTAGACCTTAAAATAAGCCTATATCGGAAAAGTTTTCCAAAGTCGTAAGTATCTAAATTTTTCGAAGTTTTCTTAAAGAAATATAGTAAAATTTTTGTTTACTTAAGGTTATTTTTGAAATAATTCTCTAACTCCATTCTTCCTAATTTTACTTCAAGAATGGATTTTAAATTGAAAATATTAAACTTTCTTTAAGGAAAGTGTTCGTAAAAATATCTAATGTTCCTTAGACATCTTGGGCCATTTAACAGTATTGTCCTATCATATTAAATTACGAAAGAACTTAATTCATTGGCCTTAAAGTTCATAGTTACAAAACTTCTAGTTAAAAATGTCTTATTATAATTATCAAAATTTCTTCTAAGCTTTACTAAAGAAAATAATTTTCTGCAAACCAAAATTTTCTATTTCTTGTCGTTTTGTCGAAAACTTTGTTTTTGTCGTATTTCTTCTAGAAAATTTTGAATTGAGTGATTCCAAAGCCAAAATTGCTTAACTTTTTAAATACTAATTAAATAAAATAAATTTAGTACCAATTTTGCCCAGAAAATAGTTCTAAAAAAATGCATAAAATACCATATTTCGTCGTTTTATCATTCATAAAAACCATGTTTAAGGACAAGTATCACATGGGAACCTTTCCAATAATTTCCATTCATTTGGGTACTTCCAATTCTCATAAAATTCACATTATTAATCATAAAATTTGTGCCCAAAACAATTTGCACAATTTCTCCTTTTTCACCCACGTAAACACGTTTTAACCGTTTCTGACCACCGTTCACGCCTACACTCGGGACTCCTTTTTAATTTGGTCATGAAGGGAATAAAAATTTATCAAGTATTTGGTTACAAGATCAACATACGTGTGTCCTCCTTAAAGCATAATTTTCTGCAACACTTAAAAATGTTAGAAAGGCAACATTTTATAACTTAAAATTCAGTAAAAATCAAGAGAAAAATTAAAACTTAGTACAACCATGGTCATTCCCAAAATAAGGATTATTTTTAACAAGTTCCTTTCAAAATCAAAAGTTTAAATGGTTATATTTTAGGAATGGTACCAAGGTGCGAACCTTATGGGGATTCACACTACACCATGCATGCAAAATCAAGGATCAAAAAGAGAGTATACTCCCTCTACCTCAATGAGGATCACGGCCAAGAAAAGAAAAAATGCAAGGTTTTGGCTCTTGATTATCCACAAGTATAGCACCAATGATTAAGGAAAATGAAGGCCTTTTTGGAGTGGTATGGGCATGATTATGAAGAGAAAAAGCAAGGTATTAATTCTGTTTTTAGAAGCAAAAAGGAATAGTGAAGTGTTTGGGAGATGACCATTTCTTTGCAAGGAATTTTTAAGAGATAAATTTTAATGCTAGTTTAGAGAAGAATGGATGAATAATGGTGTGTAGTGATGAAGGAAAGGTGAGGGCTGATTTACTTTGGGTAGCTTTAGAAAATTGTTGAAGTGTTTAGAGAAAGCAAAATTTTTTGCATGTTACCTTGGAATTTCCTAGAGGTTCACGGCTACATGAAGGAGAATAGAAGTGGCACAAATTCAAGGCATGTGCTACAAGTGTTCTACACATTTTTGAGTGTAAGACAAGGAGTTTGGGAGAATGGAACAAGTGTCCCATGGGTGGGAGAAGGTAATTGGACCATTTTTGCATGAGGGCTAATGTCGCATAACTAGGGGCAACGCCTTGTCTTGTGTTTTTTAAAGGGTTAGGTGTAAATTTGGAAACACACAAAAAATAAAGGTTGTAGATCTATATCTCCTCTTTAAAACGAGGTATGGTACGTAAAAATCTGACCGGATGAGGGAGATATGCCCCAAAAAATACGAAAACTGTTCTAGGTTGTGACGGGAAATAAATTTATGAAGAAAATAAATTCTCTGAGATATGCCCTAACGTTGTAGAGAAATGAGCTTAGAAAATTTTAACGAAAGAATCATTCAATTTCATGGTTATACGAGTGAGAAAAATGGAAATTACTGAACATAGTGCAAGTTGTAATAGTGAACACGTGGAGCAGTGTAGTACTTTTAGATCTGGGATCGAATGGTCAAGAATGGGATTTTGTGGTCAACATCAAAGTTGTAGGAAATTTTAATACAGAAATTTTGAGATAAGAACCGCTCAATTCCATTCAGGGAGGGAGAGTTATGCTTAAAATACGAACAGGTGCACATAATGGCTTTTGCGAATAACTCAATTTTATTGAAATAAATTCTTAGAAGGTCAAGTGACAGGAAATGGGCCTCAGACCCTTCACAAAAATCATAGGGTATGATATTATGAACACTCTAGAATAAGAATGGCTCAACTTAGACACTCTGGGTATTTACTTGGCTAGAATCGGAAAAATACGTACAAAGTTACAATTAAAATAGCATAGTTTACATACTACTATTAAATACTAATTTTTCTTTAATCAATTATTGATTCTTTTTACTTAATTATTTAACTACTAAATTTGTCTCAACTAATTAATTATTCTTTTCATCTAATTAAATCACAAATAATTATTCTAGTCCTTTAGATCCTTCTAAAATATTAATCTTAAGCATATAAACAAGTCGGCCGTAGCCCAATTATCATTTCATATAAAATCAACACAGAAAATAACACACTTTAGCCCAAGGACCAACTACATAAAAATGAAGGATGTTCACTATCATTGTCTAAAGACAAGCTATGAATAGGCACCTTAGATTCATTGGTTTGATTTTGACTTTTAAACTTTTTTCTTTAACATATACTTATCATATTATCTCTAATAAGATTTTACTTTTTCATCTATATCAACATTATATTTTCTTCATAATTTCCCCTTCTTTCTTTTGAACAAAAACTGATTTTCTCATTTTCTATCTTATCAAAGACTTCAATGAATTCTCACATTTGTTTTATTTTATAAGAGATATCCTCAAGAACCTTTTTTATTCTTTTATCTGACATGGTTAAACATTCAAACAAACAATCAAAGACAAAAAAACACTTAAAAAACTAGTCGACAATGCAAAAAAAAATCAAACAAAGTCTTAGGCGTACTATCCCTAATCATCTAAATAAACCAAAGTCTAAAAAGTCCAAAGTCCTTAAAGTAAATGCCCCAGAATACAAGGGCTAAAGTGCAAAGGAAAAAATTGACAATATTTTTGTATTTTCTTTTTTTTACAAGGCTTTGCTTCCAATATAATTGACGTCAAGTCTTCAAGCTCCAAGACCACCACGACACAAGCTTAAGAAAACTCAAAACTAAAGTTATCACAATTAATATAGTAAAGCAAAAATATGTCACTCCACTCTAATGTTTCACTCTCATTACTCCTCCAAATTAGTTCAAGTTCCTTGACCTCAAGCAATTGTCACTCTTACCTCAATGTCTTAATTATGCTACCCCAAGATATTGAGTACAAGACTTATCCCAAAGATTGCCAAAAAAATTTAAAACTCTAAGACAAAACTTTAGGAAGAAAGAAACACAAGCAATAAAAGTGAAATTAGAAAAGGGTAACACAAATTGGATTTTAAAAGTGACAAGGATAATGACTTAAAGCAATAAAAGAAAAATTGAATGGATTTGGAATTGAAATTTTCGTGACCATACAAAAAATTTAGACAAAACTTAGACAAGCAAAAAAATAAATGCATAAAAGACACAAGCACAATTTAAAAGACCTACAAACCTAGAATGCATATTTTGTGTATAGAGAGAATAATTATGCATATTGAATTTTGAAAAGATGCTTTTAAGTAATTTAACAAAATTGAATTAGGCATTCAAACAATACGCAAAACTTTTTCCTTTTTAAGGGATTCACTTTCTTATTTCCAATTTTGCCAAGATACCGTTACAACTTTTGTAATTTTTGAACAAGGGTTCAAGCTTTTCTTTTTACTCTTTTTCTTACTTGTTAATCTTTCTTTTTCCCCATTTAAAATTTTGATTTTTCAGCACTTGAAATGATCAACACAAAAGCCCAAATCGAAACCAAGAAACAATGCATAAAATTCAATTTTTAGCACTTCTTACTTACACATAAGCGTGCATCTTCTCCTATAAGAATTAGGCATGAAAGGAAAATATATTTTGACATTTAAATTGCAAGAAAACAATATGCAAAATTCAGATTTTAATGAACCTATTATGCTGAACAAAAAATGCAAAAAAAAAACCTAAAGAAAGTTATGGAAAGAATCTAACAAGGCCTAAAATTTAAGCACAAACAACCACCTAAAAGTGAGATAGTTTAACAATGGATTTGGAGCCTTAAAGTCAATTAAAAGAGACATTTTTTAATGACTTAAAGTTCAGTACATCTATAATCTAAATTGAAACAAAGCATAGAAACAAAGAAAAGGCTCTAAAATTACACAAAAAATAACCTACTTTGGTTCAACAAAATTAAAGCTTTCAAGATCAAACTTTTAGAACCCTAAATCAAAATTTAAATGGTGGAAATACAGAATTCCAACACAGCTAAAACAATACACAACTCTAGAATTTACTAGACACAAATAATATACAAGAAGAAACATGAAAGGAACTAAGAAAAAATGTAAGAACCATGCATCTTTTTTTATCTTTTTTTTATATTTTTCAAGCAAGAAGCATATGAAACTAAGAATAATGCAAAAAATTCAAAAAATACAACAACCAATAAAACCCAAGAAAACATGAACTTTAAGGGAAAAATAAAGAAAAAGAACCTCCAAGACTCATGATACCACTTGATGTAGAAAGGAGGATCTAGTTCTCCTTTTTTTTCTCTTTTGATGTGTTTCTCTTCTTGTTCAAGGATGGCAATGGAAGTAATACGGAGAAACAAAAATAAGGATTATGAAAATAAGGAAAGTGGGCAAGGCAAAGAAAAAGGAAAAGGGGGAAAAGGTTATGGAAGGGTGAAAGGAAAAACAAGGATTAGGGTGAAAAATAAGGATTGGGTAAAAAGGAAAAGTAGAGGCACCACCTTAAGAGGATAAGCCTAAAAAACTCACCACCTAAAGGGAGGAGAGCTTCCCTAGGTTAAGAAACTATAGCTAAAAAGAAGGAGGAAAACTCAACTTAATTCTCACAAAAGAAACAATTGTATTCTCTAATTTAAGGTGTGTGTATTTCAAAGGAGAGCATGCCTTATATAGGCTAAGGGGGGAGCGACACTTTCTCTAACCTAATGGGTTTCACTCTATCCTAAGCCCAAAAGCACTAAAACTAAGAAAAACTAATAATGATGGCCAAAATACAAGGCTCAAAAAGACATACAAAGCAAAGATAACCATGTAAGGCTTAAACCTATAGCCCAAAAAGGCTTTCTAACCAAATCTAAAATAATGAAAAAAAATGTATAAAAGAAACAAAAGACTTAGTTTAGACAAAACAAGTCCCTCTGGTTATGTCCTCATTATAGGACTATTTATGAATAGTAAAGCTAAGTGTGGCATACACAGAAGAGCATTTTATTTGAATTCTAGAAGTGACAAAAGCTACAGAAGTGTGGATGATATTTAGACTAGACATCTTAATAACCACATCCAAAGTAGAATCCCATATAAGAGCTAATCTTCCTTAGAGGCCATTAGCATTTACAATAAAGCAAGAATTAAAATCTAATTGCATTTCAGAAAATTCCACATGATTTGATTGAGCCTTGGTCTCCATAGCAAACAACAGAGCAAGATTGAAATTTTTCTTGAGGGACCTGAGTTCCCTTAGTGTCGCAGGATTTGTCGTCCCGTGATAGTTCCAACTTAGGAAATTCATGGCTAGCTTGGGGGCTTGCTTTGGCCCACCTCCTCGACCTCAAATGAAAGAGCATTGATATTAGAACCATATTGGTTCATATGGAGAACTTGGAAGTTAGAATCAATGAGTTGCAGTAGTCTTTTCTTAACATAAGAGGTGTCCTCATATTCCTCTCTCACTCTTTTTAGTTTCAACATATCCTGTATACCTTTGCTCAGAATGACTTCACGGAGAGAGGGAATTGATTTAGGGACGGAAGTAGAAGGGGTATCATCTAGTAGCTCTACAAAATAGGTTGAATGGGTCTTGTCATCCTTGCTAGAGGAACACTAGTGGTAAATACATGACAGGGTGGTTTGTGAATTATTTTTAGGATTGGGGAGGGTTTGGTAAGCTAGTATTTCATCTATCTCAGAATATGAAAGTTGGAAAGAATTTTCAGATTTATCTAAGGACCAATTATGTAGAAAAGAAAGTGATTTGGTTAAATTTTGTTGAGAGGGATGTTTAGTGAGAGAAAGAAAAAATGGTAGGTAGCTGTAGACTTAGGTCAAAAGAGGGAGTACCCTGGGTAATAGTATGTGAGAGAGGTTGATTGGAGATGTAGGTCCTAAAGACAGATTTTCTGACTTTATCATTTGGGTACTTAAGATTGATTGAATCTTCTATTGTTAGACTTTTTCCTTTTTTTTCTACTGACTCACCTTCCACTTGAGATGACTTATCTGTTGAATTTGTGGGCTCTAGAAAAGGATATCCACCAACTTTCCTTTCTTGCTAGTTTAGAGAATAACTTGCTCCTTCTTCTTCCCTAATTTTGTTTCCTCAACTGTTCCAAAAATAGTACAACTTTGAGTTGTTATGGAGGCCAAAGGTTTGGTCGGAGCTATAAATAGATAAGGGCCAAACTTATATTTTCCTTTTTCAAAAAATGATTTTTCTTTAGCAATTCTATAGCTCTTGAAATCATGACCAATAATTCCATAGTTGAAACAAAGACCTTGTAATTTCTCATACCTCAACAAGATTGGAATAAGTTGATCCTCTAAACCTAGGAAGAATAAGCCTGCTGAAATAAGATTAGAAACATCAATTAAGACTCTAACCCTCAAAAAACTCCTCATAACCATGCCATCTACTATCGGATCTTCTATCTTTATAAGATTCCCTATTTTGCTGTCTAATCTCCTAGCATTTTCTGTTGTCCTGAACTTCAAAGGAATGTTATACAGTTAGACCCAAAAAGATACTTTGGAAAAATCAATATTGCTTAATGGCTATTTAGGATGGCATTCTTGTAGACTAAGAAAGAGGCACATAATATGCCAAAGGCTATGGTCCAGAATAAGGGATGACACTCCTTTACCTTTCTATCTAATCATAATAGTGTTTTTTCCCATTTCTGTAACTTAGAATTTACCAAACCTTTGCCATGAAGCTTCAAGGGTTTTATGAATAGAAGTGAAGCTAACTTTCCTTGGCAGTTATAAGTCTTCCGTATAATGTATTCTGGTATAGTTCTTTAATGTGTTGTTTGTTTGATTCCAACTTAACAACGGATTCAACAGACCTATTTTGTTAATGTTTTACAGGATTTTAATTCTTACCTCATCCATAAAGGTTACACCAACAAAAAACCAAGAGAGGAAAAAGGATAATGGATAATAGTGAAGGAAGCTGGAAGAGGAATGAGCAAAGACGAGTGATGAGAGATAAAGAAGACAAGGAAAACAAAAAGAGGGAGAGGGTAGGAGACGGAAAACCAAACAATGAAGACATTAAGCCCAGAAAAGAAACCTGAAAAATAAAGGACATACCTATAAGAAATAAGAAAAAGGTTAAAAGTTTGATGTTAAATAGAAGGACACACCGCAAAGGAAAATGGGAGGTAAGGAAAGAACGAGGAAACACCAAAGGTAACTTAGTACCAAGTGTCTCTCGAAAGGAGAAAAAATTCTTCCTTCAGAAGAGAAAGAATAATTGTGACACTGCATTTTGGGTTGTAAGTTAAGGGCTTTATAAAGTGATACTTTGCCCCAAAAAAAATGAATTTAGGGCTACTTTTTCATGTCTTACGCATAATTTCAAACAAAAAAAATTGAATTTAAGCACGTAATATGTGGCTCATAATAAATTTGAGCATAGTTTAATCTCAGTCCTACAAATTAGAATGAAGTTTAAATATCTTTTCTAAAAAGAATTAAGTTTAAATAACTAAAATAGTAATGCTATTAAAAAACATATTTATTACATCATGACGTGGACGACCAGATAACGATTCCAACAAGCTTGATTTGTTGAAAATAAATTATAAAAAGGTATGGAATCGCTACCAAGATTTTGTTTTATTTTAAAAGGGTAAAATATTGGAAAAAACCCTTTAGAGATCTAGGTTCAGGAGTTGATTACAAATAGGGAAGGTATTAGCACCCTTATTTGCCTGTTCTAAAGAAACAGTACCTTAATTAAACTATGTGATTATTTTTTAATAATTTAAAAGTGACCCAATGATAAAGAAATAGAAAATAAATAAATATCTACATAAAAATTAATTTAAAAAAATGGGCCTGACAAAATTAGGTCTTGCTACTACGCATTCCCAGCTTACGTAGTTCTTGTTTGAAAGTACTCTTATGATTTTATTTAATCGGTACCATGTATCCCATAACGCTAATGTGAATTTTAAAGCAATTTCATCGGTGTAATGTATCCCATGACACCGATAAAATTGTTTATAATTTTTAGAGTAACTTTATTGGTGTAATGTATCCCACGACACCAATAAAGTTATTCATATAATTTTTAGAACAACTTTATTGATGTAATGTATCCCACTACACCAATAAAATTGTTTATATAATTTTAGAGCAACTTTATTGATGTAATGTATCCTATAACACCCTAAATTTTAAAGAAAACAATTTATGGAATAATGGTGATTAAGTATTTATGGTCAAATAATTATGGGAAATTTTATTAGATACTAGAGGTGAATTATCGGTAAATTGAAATTTACTGGAACTGGGTGATTTAACGGACGATGTGGGACCCACTTGGTCAAGTTAAATAATTGATGGGTCTAGAATGTTTAGAAAATTATTGTGGTTATGATGGTATAGTTGAAATAATTTTTAGTGTTAAGGAAATAATTATTTGGACACGACGTAGGATATGAAATGGGGAAAATACAAGCCAAATGGAATTAAAAGAAATTCAAAAATCCCATTTCTCCTCTTAATTCCACCATGACCTCTTTTTCTCTCTCGCATTTTTGCTTTTCATGCTATTACACAATGGCTAATGGGGTTCTATGACCCAATGGACAAAAGGCAAGGTGCATGGTTTTATCCAATGGACAATGTCTAAATTTTACACATTTCCTTCATTCTTCTCCCTCATTTTCGGTGGCCCCTTTATCTTCTCCTTCTTCTTTATTTTTCTCCTTCTTTTCCACTCCTCCATGGCCAAAACCGTGTGCCACCATTCCACCTCCATCTTTTTTCCAAAAATGAAACTAAACTTGGGAATGTGAAGCACTTGTGGAGCATGGAAGTTTAAATGGACCATCTTCCCTTTCCTTCTTCTTCAATTTTGTTTGATGGGCCTTAGACTTGAGGTAAAGATTTCTTACCTCCTCATTATCTTATTTATGGCTTTGTGATGTTAGGTTGGAAATGGTGATGTTAGAAACTTTGTATGATAATGGGGATGATGTAAACCCTAGGCTTGATGGCTTAAGAAATGATTTTGATTATGGTTTTGTGATATATGAGAATGAGGGTTATTAAGTTTATGAGGATTCATGGAAATGGTGGAAGTTGATTATTGTTGGTTAGTGATTTTGAGGAAACCCTAAGTATGGAGATTTAGGGGTTTTTGGCTAAATTAATGATTATGAATGCCCTAGAATGAACTATATAAAGGAAATGAATTTTTGGGATATTGGAATTGATTTTTGAGGATGAGTACATGATATTCTTTATTGGGTATTGATAGTTACAATGATAATGATAATAGTGGATAAAAGGAATAAGATGAGTATTTAATGAAGTCTTAGGCCTTTATATATGCCATTTTGAAATTGTTCAATTAATGATAGTTAAGTGAATCATGTGATGATTTGGAAGCCTTATGGATATGGGCCATGATGTTGATGTTGTTGGATTTGTTTAGCCAATAAGATTTAGAGAATCTTGGTTTTGGGAAAGGAATTCCCGAAGCCTAATATAAGCGTATGAATTGGGATTTAGACAAGTCTAGGACTTGATTATGGGTTTTGAGAGATGGTGCCTTATGATGGTATATTAATAGCATGTATATATGTGTTTGTGATAGGATTGTGTTTCGGAAGATGACGTGGAACGATCGAGGCAATCAGAGCGTTTGGATTGCGGTTCTTCTGTCAAGGTAGGAGAGGAGTTTGCATTTCAAATTGCATGAGTGAATGATTGTTAATTATGTATATGTATGAACTCATGCTTTGCCTTGCCATGAATGTATTAAATATTGAATTGATAAAGTGAAGAATGATGGTTTGGCTTATGTTGAATGTTATGAAATTATATATATGATGTTGATGATAAGTGTTGGGATGTCCCTTTGTTGGACATGAATTATTGGAAATGAACATCTATGAATAGATAACTCACTTGAGGTGTGAAATAATGTTTATGATAATTATGCATAATGATATGTATGGCTATGATGAAAATTTATGTTAAATTCCCCTTATGTAATTGATGAATTAGAATTAGAAATGGAGAGATATAACTTGTTGGTATAGGCCTAAGGATATGATTCCATCTAAGTATGATGTTGGTATAGGCCTAAGGATATGATTGCATCTAAGTATGATGTTGGGTTAGGCCAATTTTTACAAAGGATAGATAGCGCCATGTAACAATGAGTGAAAAACCTGAGTGTTGGATGTAAGATGATGATCTCGCTCAAGCGAGATCGGATCTCGCTCAAGCGAGAGTCCCCTGTATCAATATTATGGCCTCTGGCCCAATTTCGCTCAGGTGAATATGAGTTTCACTCAAACGAGACGCTTACAACATAGAGGAGTTAGCTATTGGACCAATCTCGCTCATGCGAGAAGGAGTCTCGCTCAAGCCAGACGTGTGTGGAATGTGACGCCCAAGTAATTTTTCCCGAATAAATTTTTCGCGTTTAAAGAATCATTTTGAAACTCTTAATTTAAATTTTGAAGTCACGTAAAAGTTGATAAATGCGGAATACTATCGTGCATACTAGTCGGGAACACTTAAAGCATAAAACATTTATATAGCGAAAACGATATAGAAAATAACAGTACATGGTACATTATTCTATTACAACCCATTAAATTAAAAATAAAGCCAAAGTCCAAGCAATAATTCTTAAAAGCTTCATTCATGGCATCACTCGTCATTCTGTGTAGCATACACTGTAAAAATTAATGTAAGAGTGAGACAGAATATAGAATAAGTATAAAATAAGTAAAATTGCACAAACACAATCAACAACCATAATGATATGATGAATATGCCAACAAGTTCATTTATATATAATAAATCTTGAACTTAGTCAAATGATGTCATGCTGGATCCATTTTGGTTTGGTGGGAATACTGCAGTAAAAAGTCTCATAGAGACACAAGTAGGAATTAGCATAACCATGAATCCCTACACCTTCATGGCCCTTGCGAAAATAAGTACAAGAGTAGGAATTAGTATAACCATGAATCCCTACACCTTCATGGCCCTCAAGTACCAAAGTACACAAGTAGGAAATTAGCATAACCATGAATCCCTACACCTTCATGGCCCTCGCTCTCAAGTACCGAAGTACACAAGTAGGAATTAGCATAACCATGAATCCCTACACCTTCATGGCCCTCGCTTTCAAATACCAAAATACACAAGTAGAAATTAGCATAACCATGAATCCCTACACCTTCATGGCCCTCAATAATTCAAAAATAAATCATTGCCCACATGGAAATATCATTTTCATCCATAATAACCATTATAGGAGATTTCAGAATTTTTTACCACAGCAACATACATTAGTAAAACGACCATAACGTGAGCAAATCAAATCCTTTTTAAGTAATTCCACTTTTTATAGTTCCATAACAAAATTATCTACAATTTCATAAAGACCATAATTTCAAATTCCAAACAGAAACGTCACATAATCACATTATACTAAACCATCTTAAAGAAAGTAGCAAAACGTACATATGTTGGTATTTTCAACGTTTCTGGAGCTACAAAAACAATTTTGGCATAGTACCAGTTCTAAATTACTCATAACACAAATATCTAAAACTTTTATAAAGACACTGAACACTAATTCTCATCACAAAACTCCCAATTTTAAAAATACAATTCATAATTCATGTTAGCACATTTTCAGCATGAACATACTTCTGTATTTTAGGCATAACTAGAGCTACAAATATCCTTTTAACTTGAAACCACTTTATATAGATCCATAACATAAATATCTACAACTATTGTGAAGACATGAAAGTCTAAAAACATATGTATAATTCCCAGAATATCATTATATACACAAAATAGAAGATACATATTCCAGAACGTACATGCTGTAGTATTTTGACTATAACTCATGCTATACATGTCCAAATCAGTCGGTTCAGGTCTCAAAATTTACAAATTAAAAAGATCTACAACTTTGATGAAGACATCAGAATCAAATTCATACGTTTTCAGTTTCAAAATTGAGCAACAAGATACGAAAATAATTCTGGAAACTCCTAGGACAACATACAATTCTATCCATTCCATATTTATTCACAACCCTATCCCCTCTTACCTTGATGAAGGGTCTTAGATTGGTTGAAAAATGTTTTCTTCTTATTGTCCTAACTTCGAATCAGAGTGACTTGTACGTAGAGAAGGAAATGAGAAAGAGAGACTTTTACTAATTTGTGTTGTTCTGAGAATTCAGACTTGTAAAAAGGTGTGGTATTGATTTAATAATGCACAAGACAAGTGGGGGACAAGTTTTCTCGTGACTGGAGGTTAGGTGCATCAATTATGGAAATAATAGAGATTTAAGATAAGGAATGAGCTGTATTGTTGACTTCTACCACCGTCTACCGACTGGAGCCTTGTATGATTGAAGAAAAAATATTAAAATATATATAAAATGAAAAGATTGGTGTAAAAGATTAAATTCTGACACTGGTTCGGATTCTGGGGATATATGCCGACTGGAATTCTACCCGGTCAGCATATATGCCGACTGGAAACTACCGAGTCCGACTGGACCACTACCGAGTCCGTCTGAGGAGAATTCATCAGTCTCCTCTTTCAAAACTGCTTCACTCGGAAGGGGATCCACTCGGAAGTGTTTCTGCTTGAAACACTCGGTCGGCTTTTCATTCCTTGGAGATGACTCAGTCGGAGATGTCTCACCCAAATCATTCAGAACCGATTCCTCTCTCATTCGGTCTTTCGTTCGATTAAATAATTCCAAAGCCGACCATCTCTCATTCGGTGTTTCACTCGGTAATTTACTTCGAAACCGACTCCTTTCTATTTGACTCGTACGAGGCTTCCTAGCACTCAGTCTTTCACTCGGCGAACTTATTCCAGAGCCGATTCCCTTCACATTCTGTCTATCACTCGGCTAAATCATTCCAGACCGACTCCACACTCGGTCGGTCTGTCACTCTGCAGATTACTACAAAACCGGCTCACCACCTAATCGGTCCTTCACTCGGCAATTATTTCTAAAATTGACTCATCTTGCTCGGTTTTCCACTCGGTGACATCAATACAAATCCGGCTCATCTTTCGCCCGAAAGTACTTGGAGATCTTTCTTCACTCGAAAATACTTCTCTCGGGAAGTGCATAACTCGGAATTCATATGACTGAAAGGATCATTCAGAATTTTTCACTCGGAAATGTTATAACTGAGGTCATTCGGAGTCAACCTTTCTCTGTTCCAGAAGTACCTCACCTAATGACTCACTCGGTATATATTTCAGTCGGCGTCAGGAAAGTTACATTCAACTGTGAGCTAACCCACTCGGAATTACACACTCGGAGACAGTCTACTCAGAACAAGTTACACTCAATTCGGAATTCCCACTCGGAATTCCACTGCCCGGAATGTCACACTCGGAGACCTTTCATTCACAATTATATCCAAGTCCTCACTCGAAAGGTCCTGTCTCGAACATAGCTCACTCGAAATACATAACCTTCACTTGGAATTTCATTATTCTCTCGGAATTTCTTTCGGTCATAACCTTCACTCGGAAATGGATCTTTTATTTACTCGGAAAGTCTTATTTCTGACCTATTTCACTCGGAATTGCACTCAAAAATTCACCACATTATGAAATTATTTTTCTAAGGTTCCCACTCGAGTGAAATTTCATCGAGAATCTTACTTGCTCCCATTCACTCGTCACGCTCGGTCCAGGCACAACAATACCTGTCACTCGCTTGAGTGAGTACTGACCAATCATCATACTTCACATTCTCGCTCAAGCGACTCACCCACGCTTGAGCGAAAAGTGTCCAGTGTCAATTTCCTCTCTAGCTCGCTCAAGCGCGGCCACACCCGCTTGAGCGAGATTCGTCCAGTAACTCCCCAGATTGCTTAACATGCTTCTCGCTTGAGCGGAAGTCTCACTCGCCTGGGCGAAATTGGTCTTGAGACCATTATACCGATACAGGGGATTCTCGCCTAAGCGAGATCCCTTCTCGCTTGAGCGAGAATATCAGCACCCAAACAAAAATGAAAATTCTAACAACTCAACCCATAAAATTTGCATTCATAGCCAATTCCCTCACTTCCAACACCTCATATACAATATGTGAGGCATATAAAACTTGTTCAAACAGTCATACTTATAAACTTTTATTCTAAACTTATCATTAATGATCTAGATTAAAGATGATTATCTATGGGATTGAAATTTTTGGGATGTTACATGGAACAGGAGGGATACTTACTGGATGAATCTCGCTCAAGCGGGTGTCACCGCGCTTGAGTGAGCGAGAGGAAAAATGGTTCTCGAGAGATCTCGCTTAAGCGAGTGGCATGGCAAATGGATTCTCGCTCAAGCAAGCCAGCCTTGAATGAGGCACTGGATGTTTTTCGCCTAAGCGAGCATGAGTAGCTTGAGCACACACGAAGGTCTGATGCTAAGACTCCACTCGCTCAAGAAAGTGGCCAAGTGAAGGAAATTTTGCTCAAGTGAGCGAGCGTGGAAACGTTACTGGGGGAATTTTGCTTACGCGAGAAGGCTCGCCCAGGCGAGCTTTGCTGATCTCGCTCAAGCGAAGGTGAATCTCGCTTGAGCGAGTTTCCCCAGAATCGAAATTACCCCATTTTCTTTATTTTGGGCTTATGTTGGACCCTTTCCTTTATACTATGATGTTGATATGCATATGCACATAATTTCAATTGTATTCATAGCATCATTTGAAATGTATAACTCACTCTCCCATGTGGTCTCCTTTTTAGTATTGATACAGGAATATCATGGGACGAGGATGTTTATAAAGTAAAGTTTTTGGGAAGGTAAATAGTGATAATGGAATGTCTTGGCTGGCAGCATTGTAATTTAATGTGTCGTGTGTAAAATAGATATTATGATGTATTAATATTAGAGGCCTTGGATTTATACCCCTTTGGTATATAATATAATGTTGATTATGTAATCATCTTGGGAATGCATAAGTGATGATGATACACGAATTTGGGGTTGAATTGGATATGGTCAATGATAGAATATGAATATTGGGGATGTATGATGTAAGACCATATAGATATGTATATACATATATCTTAGGCATTGCATGTTCATGAGATTATGTGAAAAGATAATGGTTGTCTATTAGGCTTATGATATGCCGTTGCATGCCTTGCCGAGCCTTTTCTCATATCCTCATATATGGGACTAGGCGTATGCCCGGTATACAATTCTTCTTCCACTGTAAACTCTATTATTTTGTATACCGTTATGGGCAAACTATTTAACGATCCAGTTATTGATAATCAAATCTCACACTTTGGTTTTCTGTGGTTTACATCTTGATATGGTCGTGGAGTTGTTTTGAAATTATTTCGAACGCGAAAAATTTACTCGCATTTTTATTGTTTAATTATTTAGATTACATCGGGATTCAAGTCCAGAAAATCGGGGTGTTACATATCCCACAACATTAATAAAATTATTTATATAATATATGTTAAAAGAACAAACTTACAAGTTGTATATGCATTCTAATCAAAACATATGCTTTAAATAAATTTAAAGATGGTATGTATATATTTCAATCATAAATTAATAAAAAATACATAAGAAATGAATGACGGATTAAATAACTAACCAATTAAAGCATAAAAGGAAAACAAAAAGATAAATATATCTAAAATAAATAATAAAACATCCTAACTTAATAACAAAGCCCAAAAACCCAAATAAATTTTTTACGATTCATTTTAACTCCAAAGTAGGGTTTTAGGACCACACAGACGCAATATCCATCATAAATGTGCATTAGGTGATTTGGTGGATTTGATAGCTCTAAAAGTTGAAAGTTTGCTCAAAAGAAAGGGGGAAAACAAACCAAGACCCAAACTACATCAAACAAGCCTCAAACTTAAGAGATTTGGCAAATAACAAGCCATGAATTGATTCATGCATAGCCATGAATCGGTTCATGCGAGCCAAGGGTCCAAGACAACAGCTCAGGGGCTTATGAATCGATTCAGGGACCCCTATGAATCGATTCATGTGTGTGGGATTTCAATCTCAACATTCTAGCAAGTCATGAATCGATTCAAGCCTTCCATGAATTGATTCACGAGGTTCTGGAAATTGTTTCTTGGAGTCCAGTAGGTCATGAATCAATTCACCCAAGCCATGAATCGATTCATGAGATTCTAGAAATGCTCCAGGTGAAACAGCAGTTCATGAATTGATTCAAACATACCATGAATCAATTCATGACAGCAATTATGTAGATTCTTTCCCAAAAAGCTAAAAAAATCCAACTTCTAACCCCCTAACTTTTTCATATGAAGTCCAATCACCACCAAATTTTGACACCACCTAATATACACCATTTATGACGTATAGCCACTGGCCGTACAAAAAAATATCAAAAACTGAGAGACTTATGTGCAGAAACACGTTTAGCCTATTTTAGGGTATTTTTGTACAACACAAGGGTCAATTCTTAATGGATTTGACCCATTCCAGTTTCCACAAGTCACAAATCACATATAGATGCTATCAGGACTCCTATGCCATCCAAACCTTATACAACTCTAATTGACCCTGTCAATTGCCCTATTTATGCATATAATCATGTAAAACCATTATTTCTTTCATACAACTTCCTTCACTCAATGGACTAATGCATAATTCACATCACATAACATACATGAGCAATTCCTGGATATATCATATACATGCAATGCACCATGTGCATATTGGCAATTCCTGGAAATCATGCATCATATATATATATATATATATATATATATATCCATTGGTGGGACCATCCATGGTCACCACATCCAACACATCATCAACATAAACATCATCATACCTCATCATTCATCATAACATGTAAATGCTCAAAATAAATTTAGGCTTCCAGTTGAAGCCATCAGTTACCTAAATCCACTAACGAACTATATACATTAACTATCAAAACATTTATTTACATGAGCTGGTCAAGGCTACTACCAACTACAATATATAAGTTTGTACACTATATCTTTATAGATGTTCCCCGCTCAAGCATGGTGACCCCTCACCAATCACCAGCACGGCCTAAGTCTACTAAAAATATAGCCACAAAATCGAGGTGAGCAAATTACATGTTAAATGATAGTTATTAAATCGGATCAATCATCCAATTCTCTATTATACAATATGATATCACAATCAAACAATAATGTAAACTGCCTCTCAACATGATTCACCCACATTACATATTCACATCATAACTCATATAATTATCTTCATCAGATTATTCACAATAACTCATTGCAAGGCTATATCATTTATGTTATTCTCAATAACATACAAATATGCATATACTTTCTCATTCAATTTGATCCAATTATATATCATTAGTTTTAGTGTTTCAACACAGGCTCTCAGCCATATATTTAGCTCTCAGCTAATTCAGCTGTTTTACTGGTACCAAACTGTTTGCCCTCTCACGTAACACAATCACTCTTAGTGACAACGATAGTGTTATGAGCAGCCCTGAGTCCCACTCAATAGGCTTGCCTTGAGTCCCACTCAAGGTCTTTCATAGCATCTCATGCATATAATTATCATTAATTCATCAATTCATTTTAATCAATAAGCATCTTACGCCATATGCTCTCAGCATTTCTCAATTCGCATCTCATGCAATAGTTCACACCATCAATCAAGTATCCTACTACATCTCATGCATAGGAACTATTCAATTAAGCCATTACATATCATGTATACATATATCATAATACTTTCAAATCATAATCTGTATTTCATGCATTCTATCATCACTTTATGGATGATACTCAACATAATCAGTAATAACTCTCAATTATCATACAAACAGGGTATTTTACTAGCATCTCACAATTCAACAACACAATTGCTAACTTAACCATTATACAAATCATACACGTTAAAATACCTTAACCCGTCCATAAACCATACATTTAACATCTAAAGCTCCCTCTACCTGGAGTAAACGATTCCAGAAGCTCCTTGAGCTATCAAACGCTAACCGATCACTAATCACAAGCCTTAAAAATTCCTAAAACATAAGCATTTAATTTTTAATAACCCGTACGCTATTAAAATCATATTTTGAAGCCAAAATAACCCATCAACAATTATCTTGTCAACTAACGACTTACCGAATTAAGTCGTCGACCTTCAAACTCAACTCCGAATAAACCCCAACCTATCTACTAACGCAAGGTCCTTTGAAACGATCCCTAAACCACAAAATTGGCACCTTTAAGCTTCCAATACATGAAATAGGGTTAACCAAGCCAATGGGCATCAAGGACTCTTACCAAAAATGAAGAATTTCTAAGCCTCCAAGGAACCCTAAAATTGTCCACAACTTGTAATTGGTCCAAAATACTCTTAAATCCATGAAATTGAAAGAATTGAGGATTAGAAGCAAAAGGCAACACAAAACTGAAAATGGGTTCCTATATTTACCTTGAATTGAAAGACTCAAGCTCCTCCCTCCATAGCCATAGCTGCCGAGAGGTGGAAGAGAGGAAGAAAGCTATGGAGCCTTGCTCCAAATTGAAGAAATCAAGCAAAGAAATGGTGAATTAGAAGGATGATGTTGTCGCAGGAGAGAAGAGGAAGGAGAAGGAATTTCTAACTTTGCCTTTGCTGTTGCATGCATGAAAGGTGAAGGAAATATGAGAAATTGCCAATTGTAACGTTAAGGGCAGTAAGGAAATTTCATACCACTTTAATTAATTAATTCATCAAATCCCTATTACTTCTAATTAAATTTAGTTTGCCAATATTACTAAACTAGGATGTTACAAATAATATAACAAATAAATAAAATAAATAAAATAAAATAAAATAAAAAGAGGAAGAAAAGGAAAACATACCTTCTTTTCTGAATCAAAGGAAAATTTTAAAGCTAACCTCCAGATTTAGTGGCGTCTCTTATTTTTCTAAACTGAGACTTACGTGGAAAAACCAAATCTTTTCTAATGTAAAAGATCGGTCAAAGCCACAACCACAAAGTATACTCAAAAATAAGTTATTTCCACAGTCGCACTAGGAATTATATATAACTTTTTTGTGTTCCCAAAGTGTTACAAGGTGTTGCTTATATAGTAACTTAACAAACAAGCTCCCATAAAAGTATTCGATGTGGGACTAGATAACGCTAACAAATATTAGAATTTAGTAACTTCTAATCTTAGAGCATTCAATGTGTGACTAAATCTAGTCTATTTTTCTATTTATTTTTTCTTTTTCTTGTTCCTTTCTTCTTTATTTTTTATTTTTCTATTATTTATTATTCCCCTTAAAAATTTGTTTAACAAGACACACATTTTTAAGATCCCTTTAAACAAAAGATTTAAAACTTGTTACCTTTTTATTTTTTATATTTGAAACGGAAACCTGGACGAAATTGGGTAGCAACATATTATACTTCTATTTTGTTATGAATGATTACATTTTTATTAACAAGTTATTTTTAATCATTTAAACTCAATCTTAAAATTTGGAGTTAACAAACCTAATTTGTTAATATTATATTGGTTTTCTTTATTAAAAGAAAGAAAATATTTTTAAAAAATCAATAACAAAGGAATTGAAAAAATAATCTTCTCAAATTTGGATATATTAAAAGAAGGGAAACAAGAATACACTAATTATATACGAAAACTAATTATAATTTTTAGATACAATAATTTTTAATAAATATTTTTTTGAATTTTTTTATAATTTTTAATATTTTTATATTATGTAATAAAAATTTCCTGACAAATATACCAAGTTCTACACATGGATGGTTATTTAAATGGTACATGTGTTATTCAAGTGGCCTCAATACTCAAGAGGGGGGTGAATTGAGTTTTTAAAACTTTTAGTTGGAATGCCTTTGAACTTGATTCTTATGTTCAAATTTACAAGATTATGCAAGTGAAATCAAGTTTAATGAAATGTGCAAGGCGAATCAAAGGTAAATATAGCTGAGACAATTTGACAAACACTTGGTGTGCAGTATTCAAAGTTTACCAAATTAAACAAGTTTAAGTATGCAAGCCATAATTAATCAACACAAGCCAATTAAGCACAATATATGAAAGTAAAAGAGTAGGGAAGAGGAGCTTGCAAACCGATTTAACGAGTTCCACCAATCCGGTGTACGTCTCGCCTCTAAGAAACCCACTTAGAGGATTTCCACTATTGTAGACTAGAGATGCAACTTTGAGCAATTGCGGCTTCCTAGTGTCCCATACTCAAGAACCCAATCCTCACAAGTATAAGGGCACCCCACCCAATCTCTCAATCTCATAATATCCCAAAGATTGAACCCCAACCTTTGTAACACTCAACCTAGAGTGAACAACCACTCAATCTAGAGTGAACTTTGGTGTTTGGTGTTTACAAGCAAGTGACTCTCTCAATAGAGTAGATGTACAAGTGAAGGTTCTCTCAAATTTATAACTCTCAAGAAGAGAGAATATGTAAATGAAAATTCAGAATATACAAGAATAAGGGCTTGCTAAGCACAAGAGTAAGTAAAGAATGATAGCTTTTTGTTGTGTGTTGTTGTGCTTGAGTCCCTTCCATTTATAGAGCCATGGTTGAGTTTCAAGAGTCCTCCTAGCCGTTGCAATCTTTGGCTCTGCGTATAGTGGGATTTGAGTGCTTGTTTCCCACTTAATTCTGTCTATTTAGTGGTGTTTCCCACTATGTGAATCGATTCCTAGATCTCTGAATCGATTCAGAGCGTTCTGTTCCATTCATTTTGGAGTTCCATAGTCGAATAAATCGATTCGAGCTTTGTTGAATCGATTCAGAGTATTCTGTTTGGGGTTCCTGGGTTGCCAGCTTCGAATGAATCGATTCAGGGTTATGGTGAATCGATTCAACGCATTCTGTTTTCAATTCTAATGACTTCCAGGTGTTCGAATCGATTCAGGGTCATGGTGAATCGATTCAACCCATTCTGTTTCTTATTTTTGGTGACTTCCAGGGCTGTGAATGGATTCCTTCATGGTTGAATCGATTCAGGCTTTGCAGTTTGATGTTTTTCCATGCCTGTAGGTCTTCCATTGATATGTTGTGATCCATGGTTGCTCTTCTTTGTCTTTGTTTATTGGTTTCTTGATTTCTTGAACTTGTGAAACTGTTTTCTTCCCGATTCTTGATTTTATATAGCAACTTTGATTTGTTTCAATTGTTTTTGATTCATGAAGAGCTTGTAATGCTTGTCTCCTTGTCATTATCAAAACTTGTTATCAATATGAAAATACATTCTCCCCCTTTTTGATGATGACAACCAATTGCCATCTCTTGGGGTGTTAATATCTAATAATTTTAAAGAATTAGTGATAACAAGTCATTTGAGAATCAAAGTATGTCTCCCCCTTTGTTTTTCAATCAGCCAATTATTTCTTTTCAGGTAATATGTCTCCCCCTTTGTTTTTCAATCAACCAATTTCAAGTATGTCTTCCTAGTATCTTTCAAATATCTCTCCCCCTTTGTCATTATCAAAAACAAGTTTAGAGAGTATTTAATCAAGCGAGGAACAATCACATGGCGCATAAAACTACTCAATTATGACATCCAAGCAGTTTGATATAATTATCCAAACATCTAATCAAAATAACCAGTTAAACAACCAAAGTAAATAAGGTAAGTACGTCAAAAAGGACAACCAAGTCTGAACATAGAATCAAATGATTGCTGAAGATAGAAAACATAAAGAGCAAAAAGCCAATTAAGGCTGGGGAAAATGGATGCTGGAAATTTGAGTAGCAAGCTCTGTGTATCGCTCTTCCATGTTAGCTTCAAGCTTGTCCAGGCGAGCGTTGAAGTTGGCTTCCATGATGTCTAAGCGTCGGTCCATGTGGGCAGTTATCCTGGCAAACAAATCATCAGTGGGAGCGGGTGGAGGAGGAGGAGGAGCAGCGTCTTCAGTATCGTTACGAGGGCGTCGAAGAAATTGCCATAGCCCATGATATTCAACTATATTCATCTTTGTGAGATGAGTTTTTACGATTGGTGCTTTGGGGCCCACAATTTCTTTCACTTCATTCTTCAAGTCCACCTTGTAGTGGCGTAGTAGCTTTGTGATTAGGATGGCATAGGGAAGATGAGCAAGATTCTGAGCCTCGATCATATGATGCCTTACTAAATCAATCCAATTAATTTCCTTCTGATTAATAATGGCCCAGAGCAACAAGATTTGTGCTTCATTCAGTCTTGCATAATTTCCACCGGAAGGGAGGAGAATTTTCACCAAGACATAATGCAGAAGGCGGTGGTCAAGGCTTAGTGTGCCAACAGTGCTAGAGGGAGCGGCAAGATTGAAGAAGGTTCTTGCCTCCAAAGGGTTGTAGTTCCACACAAGAGGTGGTTCCTTGCCATGGAAAGAAGCATTACTGAGAGGAAGCAATCCCACTTTGTTCATTACTTCATTGTCAAGAAGAATGGTTTGGCCCTTCACTTTGGCAATATATCGAGCATCTTGGAGGCGCAAAGTTGAATAGAAAACTCGAATCAACTCTGGGTAGATAGCTACTTCCTCAAGAGCCATAAATACTACTAGCTCTTGTTGATGAAGAGTATTTAGAAGAGGAAGCCCAGAAATTTCAAAGAAGGGGACATCAAGCCAATGAGGGGAAATTAGGTGTTTTTCAGAAAATGAGGATTGGTACCTTTCCAACTCCTTTTAGGTGGAGAAGAACCTTGAGAGATCTGAATGTTGAGGGATTGAAGCAGCGGCAATGTTTGCTCTTTGCTTCTTGCGAGGTTGGGAAGAGGATGCCATTGAAAGTGGAGAAGTTGAGAGGTAGTTTTAGAGAGGAAGTTGGATGGTTTTACGAAGGAGAGTGGGAAAGAAATGAGGAAAAGAATGAAAGAGAGCCTTAAAACAGCGTAACCAGGTTTGTAACTGTTGCGTGAATCGATTTGAAGAAGTGGGTGAATCGATTTGAACGTCTCTGTTTTAAGAACAAATTGAAGACTTAGCGTTGTGATTCGAAGGGGTCCTGAATCGATTCGAACGTCTCTGTTTTAAAAAATTTATGCAATCAGGTGCTTGAATCGATTCGGGGGGGATGGTGAATCGATTCACTCGAGCCTGTTTCACTCCAGATTGCATTTTTCTCCATCTGAATTAATTCAAGGCATAAAATGGTTCTTTTTGGATCATCAAGGCTTCATTTTCATGAAGATCTTTTGCCTTCTTAATCTTACAAACAATAAGGATTAACACGATATTCTTAACAGTTATCAATCAAATCTTAAATAGCATCACATTAGACAAAATTAAGAATTTTTTATACAGACACAATTGGATATATCTAAAATTCCTAATTCTCTTCTAATATAAATGAATTATTCTTTCGCTAATGGTTTGGTGAAAATGTCTGCTAATTGTTTAGAGGTATCAACATGTTCAAGCACACAATCACCCTTTAAAACATGGTCTCTTATGAAATGGTGTCTTATTTCAATATGTTTAGTCCTAGAATGCATTACAGGATTCTTTGAAATGTTAATGGCACTTGTGTTATCACACTTAAGAGGCACGTGGTCTAACATGACACCATAGTCCAGAAGTTGTTGTCTCATCCAAAGGATTTGAGCACAACAACTACCAGCTGCAACATATTCTGCCTCAGCTGTTGATAGTGCAACACTCACTTGTTTCTTGCTATGCCAGGAAACAAGAGAACTGCCAAGCAAGTGACATGTTCCACTAGTGCTTTTCCTGTCAAGTTTACATCCTGCAAAATCTGAATCAGAGTATCCTACTAAAATGCATTCGGCCCCTTTGGGGTACCATAGACCAATATTTTGAGTACCCACAAGATATTTCAAAATTCTTTTCACAGCAGTGTGATGTGATTCTTTAGGACATGCTTGATATCTAGCATACATGCACACAGCAAACATAATATCAGGCCTACTAGCTGTTAAGTAAAGTAAGGAGCCAATCATACCTCGGTATTTAGTTATTTTGACATCCTTACCCTTCTCATCTTTGTCTAAGTAGCAAGATGTACTCATGGGTGTAGTTATTTTGTTTGCTTTGTCTATTTCAAACCTTTTGAGTAGCTCTTTACAATATTTTGTTTGACTAATGAACGTTCCCTCATTTGTTTGTTTGATTTGTAATCAAAGAAAGAAGGTGAGTTCTCCCATCATGGACATTTCAAATTCATCTTGCATGATCTTGGCAAACTTTTGACAAAGAATTTCATTAGTAGCACCAAATATTATGTCATTAACATAAACTTGTACCAAAATAATGTCATTATTTTTGCGTTTTATAAAAAGGGTAGTGTCAACCTTACCTCTTTCAAAACTATTTTCTAAAAGAAATTTGCTAAGTCTTTCATACCAAGCTCTTGGAGCTTGTTTCAAACCATATAAAGCTTTTCTCAATTTAAAAACATGGTTTGGAAGTTTGTGATTTTCAAAACTGGGAGATTGATCTACATAGACTTCTTCTTGAATATAACCATTTAGAAAAGCGCTTTTGACATCCATTTGATAAAGCTTAAAATCCATACAACAAGCAAAAGCTAATAGTAATCTTATGGCTTCTAATCTAGCTACGGGAGCATACGTTTCTTCATAGTCTATCCCTTCTTCTTGATTATATCCTTTAGCAACTAATCTAGCTTTGTTTCTTGTTATTATGCCATTCTCATCTAGCTTATTTCTAAAAACCCATTTTGTTCCTATTATTTGGTGATCATTGGGTCTTGGCACTAATTTCTAAACTTCATTTCTTTCAAATTGATTTAACTCTTCTTGCATGGCCAACATCCAATGTTCATCAATAATAGCTTCATTAATGTTTTTGGGTTCTATTTGTGATACAAACGCTAGGTGATTACAAGTATTTCTAATAGCATTTCGAGTACTTACACCTTGAGTCATTTCTCCTATGACTTTGTCTAATAGGTGATCTTTCAATGTGATCCATTGATGTGGTTCCTCATTTTGTGTTGTTTCTTATTTCTTGTTGATTTCCTCCTTTTCATTCAAGTGCATTTCTTGAAGTGCACCTGCAAGATCATCAACATCTTCCTTTCTCGGAGGGTTATGACTATTTTCATCAAATTTAACATGAATAGATTCTTCAATGGTATTTGTGCGTTTGTTGAAGATTCGATAAGATTTACTAGATTGAGAGTACCCTAGGAAGATTGCTTCATTAGCTTTAGCATCAACCTTACCTAGATTATCTTTTCCATTATTGAGCACAAAACATTTACATCCAAATATATAAAAATATGAAATGTTGGGTTTTCTACCCTTGTAAAGTTCATAGGGGGTTTTCTTTAAGATAGGCCTTATTAAACATCTATTCATAACATGACAAGCGGTGTTTACCGCATCGGCCCAGAAATGTTTTGCAGTATTGTTTTCATTTAACATGGTTCTAGCAAGCTCCACCAATGATCTATTTTTCCTTTCTACTACTCCATTTTGTTGTGGAGTTCTAGGATCTGAAAAATTATGATTTATACCATGTTTTTCACAAAACTTTTCAAAAGATTGATTTTTGAATTCTCCCCCATGATCAGTTCTAATGGATGTAATTTTTGAATTTTGCTCATTTTGGATAATCTTAGCAAGTTTCTTAAATGCATGATATGCATCATTCTTATGAGTAAGAAACAAGGTCCATGTATATCTAGAGTAGTCATCTACAATTACTAGACTATAGTAATTACCACCAAAGCTTTTGATTTTGGAAGGTCCAAAAAGATCCATGTGCAAAAGTTGTAAAGGCTTTTGGGTGGAAACAATGTTTTTAGATTGAAAGGATGCATTTACTTGTTTTCCCTTTTGACATGCATCACAAAATTTATTTTCAAATTTAAGCTTTGGTAAACCAATTACTAATTCTTTAGAAACAAGTTTATTCAAATGGTCTACATGTATATGAGCTATTCTTCTATGCCATAGCCAAGTTTCATCCTCTCTAGTCATGAAGCATTGTACATCATTTGAAGACAAACTATCCATATCAATCATATAAATATTATCAATTCTTTGGCCTACAAACTTAACTTCCTTATTAGTCTTATGCTCAATTATGCAACAATTTGATTCAAACAAAACTCTATATCCTTTGTCACATAATTGACTAATGCTAAGTAAGTTGTGTTTAAGACCTTCAACATACAACACATCACTAATAGAGGTAGAAGAATTCTTACCAATGTTTCCAATGCCTAGAATCCTTCCTCTGGTGTTGTCTCCATAGGTGACACTTCCTTTTCTTTTGGGAGTGAATGATGTAAATTTGCTTATGTCTCCCGTCATATGCTTTGAACACCCACTATCCAAATACCAATGGGTGTTGCTTGCCTTGAAGCATACCTACAAAACAAAATCAGTTTAGAGAACTAGGTACCCATTTTATGTTGGGTCCTTTAAGGTTAGCTTGTGGTAATATCCCTTTGGGAACCCACACCTTTCTTATAACCTTTGGCCCTAATTTTCTAACATTACAATTTGAAGAGTTATGACCTTTGAGTCCACAATGGTTGCATTTCATAAAGGGCAAAGATGATCTCATAGGAGGTACAAAAAAGTTTTTGTAATGCTTTTCCTTTTTAACAGAATTGTACCATAAACCAGTTTTGTCAAACATGCATCTTTAATTTCCAAGTAGTACGTTCAGATTATCTCTACCGTTTGTAAATTTCTCTAAGGTTTTGTTTAGATCTAGTACTTTGTTTTCTAGATCAACATATTTCTTAGCAAAATCACACGGTTTACTCTTGGAGCATGTTTGAGCATTTTCCAATTCTTCCTTTAAGCATTCATTCTCTTTACAAACTTCCATAAGGTGCATCTCTAGAGTGTCACTAGTTTTTCTACACATCTTAAGTCTATTGGATACTTTTACAAATTTATCATACAATTCCTCTAGAGCATCAAGTAATTCATCCTTATCTAAGTCATGGAAATTTACCTCATCATTTTCTTCTTGGTGGTTGGACATGAGGCAAAGGTTTGCTTCTTCATTTTCTGAGTCATCCGAGCTGCTTATCTCGTTTTCATCCCAGGCTATATATGCTCTCCTTCTTCCTCTTTTCTCTTTGCCCTTTTTCTTGAGATTTGGGCAGTCCGCTTTGAAGTGCCCCTCCTTGCCACATTCAAAGCAATTTGGTGAGGAAGAATTTTCTTTAGTGATAGGTTTCTTACTTGGGTTTTTGAAGCTTCTTTGGAAGCGTTTGCTTTTCATGAATTTCCCAAAGCGTTTCACAAATAGTCCAAACTCTTCTTCTTCATCAAGTTCACTTCCGGATTCTTCTTCATTTATGGAAGTGGCCTTGAGAGCGAGTCCCTTTTTCTTGGAAGATTTTTCTTCCTCTTCTGTCATCTTCAATTCTTTCAGCTCTTGTTCCTGTTCCTGCAACTTACCAAATAATGTGGCAAGAGACATTTCGTTTATGCTGGGAGATTGTTTGATGGCGGTAACTAGTGGTTGCCATTCTCTGTTAAGACTTTTCAACACTTTATGAATAAGCTCTTTGTTAGTGTAAGTCTTTCCAAGTGTAATAAGTTGATTAATGATGAGAGTGAACCGTTTTTGCATATCAACAATTGATTCATGAGACTTTAATCTAAAGCACTCATATTGATTAGTTAGTATGCTAATTTTAGAGTCTTTAACATCATTTGTACCTTCATGGGTTACTTGAAGAGTATCCCATATTTCCTTGGCGGATTTACAATTCATTATTCTAAAAAATTCATCTGGACCTAATGCCATAGTGATGAAATTTTTAGCCTTATAGCCATATTGCACTTTCTTTTCTTCATCACTAGTCCATTCCTCCATAGGTTTTTCAACACTTTTATCATTGACAATATGCATGGGTGTATAAGGACCATTTTCAATGGCATTCCAAACTTTAAAATCAATAGATTGAATAAATATTTTCATTCTTTCTTTCCAAAAGGTATAGCCTTCTCCATTGAAAGCGGGAGGTCTGTTTATAGCACCACCCTCGGGAAAGAGGTTTTGAGAACTTGAGGCCATTTGGATATATTAAAAGAAGGGAAACAAGAATACACTAATTATATACGAAAACTAATTATAATTTTTAGATACAATAATTTTTAATAAATATTTTTTTGAATTTTTTTATAATTTTTAATATTTTTATATTATGTAATAAAAATTTCCTGACAAATATACCAAGTTCTACACATGGATGGTTATTTAAATGGTACATGTGTTATTCAAGTGGCCTCAATACTCAAGAGGTGGGGTGAATTGAGTTTTTAAAACTTTTAGTTGGAATGCCTTTGAACTTGATTCTTATGTTCAAATTTACAAGATTATGCAAGTGAAATCAAGTTTAATGAAATGTGCAAGGCAAATCAAAGGTAAATATAGCTGAGACAATTTGACAAACACTTGGTGTGCAGTATTCAAAGTTTACCAAATTAAACAAGTTTAAGTATGCAAGCCACAATCAATCAACACAAGCCAATTAAGCACAGTATATGAAAGTAAAAGAGTAGGGAAGAGGAGCTTGCAAACCGATTTAACGAGTTCCACCAATCCGGTGTACGTCTCGCCTCTAAGAAACCCACTTAGAGGATTTCCACTATTGTAGACTAGAGATACAACTTTGAGCAATTACGGCTTCCTAGTGTCCCATACTCAAGAACCCAATCCTCACAAGTATAAGGGCACCCCACCCAATCTCTCAATCTCACAATATCCCAAAGATTGAACCCCAACCTTTGTAACACTCAACCTAGAGTGAACAACCACTCAATCTAGAGTGAACTTTGGTGTTTGGTGTTTACAAGCAAGTGACTCTCTCAATAGAGTAGATGTACAAGTGAAGGTTCTCTCAAATTTATAACTCTCAAGAAGAGAGAATATGCAAATGAAAATTCAGAATATACAAGAATAAGGGCTTGCTAAGCACAAGAGTAAGTAAAGAATGATAGCTTCTTGTTGTGTGTTGTTGTGCTTGAGTCCCTTCCATTTATAGAGCCATGGTTGAGTTTCAAGAGTCCTCCTAGCCGTTGCAATCTTTGGCTCTGCGTATAATGGGATTTGAGTGCTTGTTTCCCACTTAATTCTGTCTATTTAGTGGTGTTTCCCACTATGTGAATCGATTCCTAGATCTCTGAATCGATTCAGAGCGTTCTGTTCCATTCATTTTGGAGTTCCATAGTCGAATAAATCGATTCGAGCTTTGTTGAATCGATTCAGAGTATTCTGTTTGGGGTTCCTGGGTTGCCAGCTTTGAATAAATCGATTCAGGGTCATGGTGAATCGATTCAACGCATTCTGTTTTCAATTTTAATGACTTCCAGGTGTTCGAATCGATTCAGGGTTATGGTGAATCGATTCAACCCATTCTGTTTCTTATTTTTGGTGACTTCCAGGGCTGTGAATGGATTCCTTCGTGGTTGAATCGATTCAGGCTTTGCAGTTTGATGTTTTTCCATGCCTGTAGGTCTTCCATTGATATGTTGTGATCCATGGTTGCTCTTCTTTGTCTTTGTTTATTGGTTTCTTGATTTCTTGAACTTGTGAAACCGTTTTCTTCCTGATTCTTGATTTTATATAGCACCTTTGATTTGTTTCAATTGTTTTTGATTCATGAAGAGCTTGTAATGCTTGTCTCCTTGTCATTATCAAAACCTGTTATCAATATGCAAATACAACATGTTTGATTCCCCTTAAACAAAATCTTGAGTTAAAGCCTGATTGATGAAATAAAATACTTGTTGGGAAAATAAGTCCATTATGATGTAAATCTTTTTCAGCTCAATCAGGATTGTCTTTGGTTAAGAATACACATGATTCACTACAAGAAAATAGAACTATAGTATGGGAGCATGACATGAGATTTTTCCCACGCCTAGAGCATAAGACTTAATGGCTTTTGTGTGGTGTAAGTCTTATGTCAACTTTGAGATTTCAAAAGGCGCATAGACTGGGTTAGGGCGTGGGACAAGCCTTTCATGTTATTTTGAAATTTGAATTGAGTGTGCGACTATGTCCAACGCCTATTTTGTCTGTCTATAGGATGCATTCATCTGGACACGTGGATGACTAAGATTTTAAAATTATGGCTTGGGATGGGTTGTGGGACATGTCCTACCTTTCATGCACGCAACAGGCCCCCTCCCCCTATTTCTTATCCACTTTAAAACTTTCTCTCAAAATCTCTCAACATCTCAAATTTTCTTATAAGTGGTTCTTTGCATATAGGAATCCATTATGCTCCTCATTGATCTTGTTGTGTTCATGAATGAACGTTTTAATCAAAATGGAATTTGAAACAACTCAAAGGTTAGTAACCTATTGTGTTACTTTTATACTTTAAGGTTTTTTAGGGTAGTTTTAGGTTTATCATATTTAAAAATATTGACATTTAAACATTAGGATAGATGAAATTTTTAAAGTTTATGTAGTATATTATACACATTAGGTAAGATAGAAATTAACACTTATTTACTAGAAATCATAAAATATCAAATTTCTTATTATAAATTAGAAAATAAAAATTAGAAACTTATAAATTAAATATGTACTCAATTATTACGTAATTAATTTAGGTTGGTTAATAATAGAATTTTTATTTTTTAATTATAAATTATAAAATAAATAAATTATGAATTCCTATTTAGAATTTAGAATTTAATAAAAAATTTAAAAAATCTAATTATAAATTATAAAATAAAAAACTAGAAGCTTACAAATTAAATATGCACTTAATTATTACATGATTAATTTAGGTTTATTAATCATAAAATTTTAATTTTTAATTATAAATTATAAATTTTTAATTAGAGTTTAGGGTTTTACAACTTTGAATAATACATGTATTGTAACTTAGTGGAGTGTTGGCAACATAGATTTTGATATAGACTATTTGTGGATGTATGATAAAATGCGTCCCTATAGGAGAGGTTTAAAAATTGAGTTTATTAGAGAGGTTAAAGAGTTTATTAATAAGATTTTAAAGCAACTTTATTACTATTTAGAGGGTGGTATAAGGTGTCTAAGGGTAGTCATTAGTGTTTTGATGTTACCCTAGACGATGAGTTTGTTGAAGAGGAAGAAGGGGAAAAGTGTCATCGCCAGCGACAACGTCGTTATCATCAAGTCTAGCTGACCATACACAACAACGCCCTCACTCGACCTACCACTGCTTTCATCATGGACATTGAGTTTATTAGTTTTTTTTATTTTACTTGTATTTTATTTTATGTAAACACTTTATATATGTATTTATTGTTATTTCCTTTTATTTAGTGTATTTTATTTTATTTATATTATTCTCATGTGATGATGATGATGAAAATAATAATGATAATAATAATAATAATAATAATAATAATAATAATAATAATAATAATAATAATTAATAGGTAAGATGTAATAGACTTAGGACTTGAGCATGAGATGTCCCACACCCTTATCTATGTTGAGGAATAATGTGAGACACTTAGTCCTACGTCAGGTTAAGGCATTGGAGTCGGGATTTATATGGATTTTATATGTGAGGAATTAACATGGGAGGATGCATATCACGCCTAAAGGCTTTAACTTGAATGTTTTATCCTTAGACATGACTCAACCTCTATTTCTTATAGTGATTAAACAAAAAATATAATTTATACCAAGTGTTGTCTTACACCATACGAATATACCTCATTGAATATCGGCCAAATTTAAGTCATCTACCCCTACCATTAACAATTTCATTGCAATATCAAAATAAAACCTTAATGATATAAAAAAAATATGTATAATTTTGTATGTAATATAAAAAAAATATAGAAACAAATTATTGAAATGGTATTAGACTTGCCTCCGAAGTCACCACAAATTACATTAGTATCAATTTCAAATAAAAGTTTTTCATATTTTATTTTTTAGGTCATACCGATTAAAAAAATCGTTTCTTGCCTTTTTTTATTTCAAAAACTACGGTTATAAGCAAAAATGGGAAGATATAATACTAAGTGTACTAAGTGTATATTTTGTAAAACAAACTAGCAAAAAGTGAAAAAGTTAGGCTGCGTTTAGTTCATAAGTTTTCTTAAAAAATAGAAAATTATTCTTAAAAAAATTTAAAAATAGAAAAACTGTTTATTTACAAATTATTTAAATTTTTTATAGAAAAATAGAAAACTTAATTTTTTATTTTTTTAAGAAAATCAGAAAACTATTTTAATATGTTTTCTAAGAAAAGTAAAAATTAGAAAAGGCGGTCTTCTATAATTCTTCTACCGCGTCTTCGACCTGGTTCCTTTGTTTTAATATGATAGACTTTACCTTGTGAGTTGGTCCAAATCCACCCTCTTCCAACTTATTTGTGCAGCTGAAAAGTTGTCTGTAGCTGCAGCAATGGTATTGCCTCCAATATAGCGTATAAGCTTCTTTTGCCTCTTTCTTCTATCAGCTAATCATTGTACATAAAAATATGACATTTATAACAAATCTAAAACAATAATAACATAAAGCATCTATTTAGAATTACCTTCTTGAATTTTATTGTTTTGCTTTCTTTTTTATTGTTTTAATGATTGTTGCTTTTTTATATACATTCGGCTTTTGGGTTTTAATTATTTATATAAATCACCATTTATATTGCATCATTTTTTTTATGATTTTTAGTTACTCATGTTCGTCCTCCTATTAAGCTATTACTCATGTTGAATATGTTGAATACATTACTTAAGGTAAGAAATTTGAATCATTGTAACTATTTTGAAATATATTTAAAGACAAGCTCATTTGTTCTCATTTTAATATTAGTTTAAATTTTTGTCATAATTTTTATATGATGCATATACTATACAATATTATTATAAATAATATATATATATATATATATATATATATATATATCAATTACTTTGAATTAAAGAATGCTTGAAATTTTTTGGAAAATTGAATATACTTGAACAACTTTTCTAGTTTTCTGATTTTTCAAATTGGAAAACTGTCACATTATCTAAACAGGTTTTCAAAAATTTTCTAACTATTTTAGGAAATGAAAATTTTGGAAAACAAACGAAAAACTTTCCCAGAAAACTATAATAATTTTTTGTAACTAAACGCAGCCTTAGCTAGTAGTTAAAAATGGAAAACTAAAAGTTAAAAATTAAAAGTTTAAACACGAGTTGATTGAATTTGAATTATTTAGTGAAATTAATGTAAAAAATTATAGAAGAACCTTATCTTTACTGACACATAACTCAGTTTGATAATATCCTCGTATAATTAAGATTTTTTAATTTCGTATTTTATGTTATCTTAAACCTTTTTCTACGTCTTAAAAATCATGGTAGAAATTTTTTAAAATTTATATTATAAAAAAATAACTTTTAATAGATTACAACACACTTATTTATATATTTCGTGGAATATGTTTATTAAAAAAGCCGGCATCTATTATTAAAATACTATTAAATATTATTTATCTTTTTAAAGTAAAATAGAATTATCAAAATTATTAAATGATAATACTGGAACAATACATTTCAGCTACTATTTAAAAACTTGAAATATTGATGCAAGTAACATTTGAAAAACGCTACTAATTTGTTCAAAATACTACTTACCAAGATATCATTATTTTACTAAAACAACCTTTTAGTCGGCTAAAATGTCACACAAACACACCCTGATTATTAAAAATTGACAATAACAAAGAACAATATCTAAATTAATCTAAAACCTTAATCCTTGCTGGGCTAGTTGTTTTTCAGTGATAGTGTGAAGTTGTTGAATCATCTCAGTTGTGAGATGATTTTTCCAGTCTCCAATTTGGCCAAGGCGGAAGAAAGCTTGGTGTTCTTCACCTGATGAGAGTTTCCCATCTCTGTTCACTTGCAAGTTGCTCAAATTATCAAAACTACACAACTTCAAAATATCATCCACCACTCCTTCATCTTCTTCTTCCTGGGAAAATGGGCAACCAAGAAACCTTGCAAGTTCTTTCAAAACAAACTTGGGCTTCATTTTCATTTCCTCAAATCTCATAAACATAATCTTCTTGGGCTCCTCAAGGCTCTTCTGCCAGTAGCCCAATAAATGGGCCCAAAACGGCCCACATAGGCTCACTCCTCTACAGAACTTGTCAAAAGCCTCCTCCAGTGAGTTGGCTCCTCTGCTTGGAGGTCTCAACTTGTTAGTGAAATGCCAAAGTGAAACGAAAGTGTCTTTGGGGTCTCTACATAGGTAAACAATTTTACAAGTTGAATCTTTGACAGATTTTGGAAGTGAGACATAAGGGAGATGTGTAGAGAAGAGCCTTGGAGAGGAGAAGGAAAAAAGGTTAGGAAGAGTGTCTTTGTCAATGTAGAGGTTTAGTTCTAAAAAGGGGACAAGAAAATGAGGATTTTTAGTGAGCAGGGGGTGGTTTGGGTTTTGGGTATTTGGTGGGTATTGGTTACGGTTGAGCAAAGCAAATGTCCAAGCCTTGAGCCATGTGGTGCCTGATTTGGGAGTGGTCACAATGAGGATATCAGTGTCGTGGGCATGGAAGTTCTTTTGACATGATAAAACACCTTGAAGCTGCCTAGTATTGTGCCAAAATCCTTGGTAGTTGTGGAGATGGTTTGCAACCCATCCCTTTTCCGTTCGTAAGCTGCCTATCACCTCCTTCCATTCATTGCTTAATTCTTTTTCTTCTAAGTATTTCGGTAAATCACTGGACTCACTTTCTTGCATCTTGTTTCTAACATGTTCAGTTGCACTCGCTCTATGCCTATATATAAAAGCAAAAAATAAGTTTTATTATTAAATTTATTGTATAATTTTTTGTTTAAAAATAATTTATTACATAAATTCTTAATCAAATTACTAATTTAAAATCATCGTTGGATGCGGTCTCTTGTGGTTATTGGTTTCACTTTTACGCTTGATGGGGTTAAATTAGGGGATCATAATAGTGCCCAAGGCAATACTAATAATACCTAGTACGAGAATATGCCATAACTCAGTCAAGTAATACTAGAAATAAAAACTTAAGAAAAAGTTGTACGGAATTTTATGATGAAAATGAAAGATGAAGGTGCATGTTAAAGATCTATATAAAATAAAAATGAATAGTTTATATTTAATAACTCAGCATATTGTAGTAATTGATCATTGTTTCTTAATTTTATTATAATCGCTTTTATTTTATGAGAACGACAGTTTAAGTATGCATGTTTTCGTATTCTAATAATGATTTAAGTTAGTTTGTAATTTATTTTATTAGCTTAAAAATTTATTAGATAAAATAATTTTGTTTGGTAAAAATAATTATTTTAGAAACTTCTAACTTTTGAATGTACCAGCGTCATGCTTAATTTAATTTTTTACACTTATTTTTATTGATGCATGTTTTTTTAAAAAATCACTTATATGTATATTTTTAAAATATATCTTTTATATCATTCTACATTTAACAACTGGTTTTATCAAACATATTTTAATTTAATTAACTAGCTTATCAACTTTTAGTTACCAGTTTTAAGTGTTTATTTGGCAAGGCATTTATGAAATACTAGAATCAGTAAACGAAATATCACAATGTGTAAATTAGAAGTGTTTGAGTAAATTATTGAAATGTCATTTTTAGTTAACCATAGCATTTTTTAAAACATTACTTTTTTAGGTAACGTTTTTTAATTTCAACTAATAGCTGAAATCATTTTTTCACTTTATTGTCCCAATATATTTTTAATAATTCTTATTGAGAAGAAAGACATTCGCAACAACAATGTTAATTTATTATGGAATGATCTTTGATATTTACATCATTTACTTATTTTTATTTTTATTATTATTCTTAAAAATATTCCTTTTATCAAAATTTTATGGGTATATGAAACTAATTTCTATGAAAAATACTTATATGAATTATCATATTTAAACTATGTTTTTTTCTATTTATATACTTCATGAAATTTTTTGTCATAAAAAAATCTTAAACAATATTTTATTAATCTTAATATTAATTAAAATATCTCAAAAGAGTTGTACGTTGTGTGTATATATATTGTCTAAATAATTAAGCATGTCTTTTTATGTCATTTTATATTTTTCAACTAATGAAAGAGTTAGTTTTACTAAATATTTTTTGTAACATCCCAAATAATTAAGTTAAAAATCTTAGATTGACGAAAAATATTAATAATTGTTCTCAAATTTAATTGAGATTTTTGGAAATTATTATTATAAATACAATTATAAATGATTAAACGTGATGGAATTAAACAAATTTTTTTGAATGATTAATTATAAAGTTAAATGAGGTGTAATTTGATGAAAGTAAATTTAGAAGTTACCAATAAGGATTAAAAGTAAAAATTTTAATTAAAACTTTAAAGGAAAAATATAAAAGAAATAGGGAAATAACCATTTTGCCCCTGGGTCTTAAATAATAAAACTTATTTCTCCTCCCTCATCTTCTTCACGCGAGTTTCTTTTCTTCTTCCTCCCTCACCATTGCCGAGAGCTTGGTGCTTCCAATGGGAGGTTCGTTTTGCGTCAGAACTTCAAAGTAACGGCATTTCTGGGATCGTGACTTCGAGGTGAGCATTATGGACCCATCAAATTGAGCTATCCCTCTCCCCCTTCTCTTTCTCTCTCTAGTCGAATGGCCATGCATGGTGGGAGGTGGTTCTGTTTTCCATTCCTCCTGTGCATGTGAGTTTGGAAGCGACACTTAGAGTAATGAGAGTAGTATAACGTTAATGGGTTTTGTATTTCAACCTTCGTAGGTAGCGAAACGAACGTCGGAGGACCGAGTGGTGAAGCGGGTGTTAGATTCAGAAGTAGGACCTTGAACCAAGCACCTAAAGGACGCAACCGACATCAAGAACAAATCGTTGAAGCTTGGAATCGAGGTAAGGGGGTGTTCGGGTCATAATTAAATAGGATAGGCGCGTAAGTCGAGCTGGGGTCATTTAACTAAACATTGCGATAGTGAGAAAAGTTATTAAATGATAATTGTATGTCTCTGCATGTATGAATGTGAATTATAGATATATTATAGTGATTATTAAATTAAAGTGTTCTAAATTGTGATGAATCGATGTGTATGCTGGCACTATGTTGGTGGGCTTGACATGTTGGTCGCCCCAGTTAATGATTATGATTTGTTATTGATGGCCACAGGATATGTGATGTATATCCATGATTATGTAGTGTGGGACGGCCGACGGTATGTATAGCCCCTCATTTTCTGGCTCCCGTGGTTTTTGTGCCCAGTTGAGCTACCCCGTGGTCAAGTAGGACCCAATGGTTGGGGTGGAGAATCAAGCAGGACTCGGTGGACCAAGCAGGGTTCACGGGGTGTCAAGTAGGACCCCCAGCTGAAGGCTGATCCTTTAGTATCTGGATACTAGGTGTTGAATTATGTGAGAGTCAGTTGTGATACTTGATGAAATTGTTAACATTGTTTGATGATATGAATGTGTTTTATCATATTTGTTAGTTGTGAATTGTACTTTGAGGATACTGAAACTTGAACGAAGCTAAGAATCTGTAAGTATGGATTGGTGGATAAGGAAAAGTGTAATAAATCGTATAGGGTAGAGTTAGTAAATTAGTATTAGCGATAACACTTTAGTAATTATGTACCTCGTTATTTAATTACCGTTCTAAATTAATTATGATTACCAAACACTCACTCTTGTTGTGGTTCCTTTTAATTTAGTAACCAGTGACAGGGAAGAGGTTGATGCTCCGGAGGTGCGCCAAGCGGAGAACTAATGCCAAGGAGTGAAGGAAACTATGAATTACCTTATGTGTGTGATGTGTAACGTGTTTTGTGTATGTAATGTTAACATGCTTCTTATGTGTGTTAGATTAATCTAGAACATGGCCAATGTAGTTATGAATGATTGTGATAGGTAATAAGCTAGAATCTATATGTTGGTTGATGAGAATATGAACTCATGTTGATGAGGTAGTGAGGTGTGGATGGCTATGTTAAGTTTCATGAATTGAATATATATATATATATATATATATATATATATATATATATATTGGCATGAAGCCAATGTTATATGTAGATGATAAATTACTATGGACAGGTCATGTTTATTCATGTGAAGAGTGAATGATGCATGATGTGTGTGGATTGTTCATCTCCTTGATGATTAAGATATGAATCTTTAATGTTTAGATGATAAGCTTGATTAGAATGCGTTTAATGAGTTGGAATTAGGATTAAAATGCATATTTAGTTGGGATCAATCTCATATGCATGCTTGAATATGTGTAAATGGGTGAATTAGATCAAATGATGCATTGAAGGTGCAAATATATCTGGTTGTGTGAGAATTTTTAGTTATTATGCATGTACTGCATAACTCGCTCAAGCGAGGTGAATTCTCGCTCAAGCGAGAGTGCTCTGTACGCGTAGTGTGGCCTCTGGCCCGACCTCGCTTAAGCGGACTCGGTCTCGCTCGAGCGAGGGCCAGAGGAATTGATCCTGTGTTAGTTTCGCTCAAGCGAAGATCATTCCCGCTCAGGTGAGATGTGCTTGCAACAGGGGAGGTAGTTACTGGATGAATCCCGCTCAAGCGGGTTTGACTTTGCTCGAGTGAGGGCCAGGCCAATAGATTCTGTGTCTATTTCGCTCAAGCGAATGTGACTTGCTCAAGCGAGTGGGTGGAGTTTAGGTACTGGAGTGTTTTCGCTTAAGTGATATGGTTTACTTAGACCTCTCGCTTAAGCGAGTAGTGATAGTAGTGTCCCTGGTGTGGTTTCGCTCAAGCGAGAGAATCTCGCTCAAGCGAAGTAGGGACCTGATGCGTATGGGCTCCCTCGCTCAAGCGCGTTTGGTGGTTCGCCTAGGAATGGAGTGGGGAACTCGCTCAAGCGAGTAGGGACTCGCTCAAGCGAGTAGGGACTCGCTCAAGCGACTTTCACTGGATTTGCCTAAGCGAGTCAGGGCTTCGCTCAAACGAGTAGCCCCTGATCCCATTTTCTTCTTTTGCTACATTTAACCATTTTTATTTTATTATTTGATTTCTATTATCTTGGGCCCCTTAGGTTGAGAACACATGACTATTTTCTTCTCGATAGGTATAGATTTTCCTTTAGTGAAAAATTTTCTCTGTATTTTAATTAATTGGCATAACATGGTGTGTCTAATTAATGTTAATCGCATCGTTAGTACCTAATATTTAGGTGAGACGTTATAGGTGGTATCAGAGTAGTTCTTTTCAGGATTGCAGTAGGTGGGTGTATGTTATAAATTATGTGAGTCTTGTATAGGGCTATTGTGTTATTTTATTGTATTTGTTGTGGTTATTTGTGTTATTGACAAGATAGCTTGGCATCATTCCCTTGGCACTCTGGCGGCATTGTGTTTTATATGTGTATGAGGTAAATATTCCACTCCCTAGTAGGTCATTGGTTATTAATGGTGATGCATTGGATTATTGTAGAATTGCTTTATGGCTGAGGGAACTAGTTCTAGTGGAAGAGATGATTTCTTCTCAAAATTCTCTCAAATGATGAGTAGGACTGAATCTGGTCCAACTCTTGATAAATTTCTAAAGAGGAATCCACCTGCTTATAAAGGAGGACACAATTATGATGGTGCACATGTCTGGATACGAGAAGTTAAGCAAGCCTTTGAATATTTTGAGTGCTCGGAGGAACAAAAAGTACAATTTGCCACTTATCAGCTGAAAGACGAGGCTAGGGTGTGGTGGTCTAGGACCAAGGTGCAGATGAATGCAGCAAGTGAACCATTGGTGTGGGCAAACTTTCGAAAAAGGTTTCTTACCAAATATTTCCCTGACAATTACAAGATCCGTAAGGAGATGGAGTTTCTGAGGTTAGAACAAGGCAGAATGTCAGTGGCTGAATATACTACTAAGTTTGATGAATTATGTGACTTCTACAACCATTTCTCCTTGGAAGGGACTGAAGGTAGTAAATATGCCAAGTATGAAGCTGGATTGCAAATTGAACTTCGCAGTGTAATTGTGCCTATAGAAATTCGAGATTATCCTACCTTGGTGAATAAAGCCAGATTGACTGAAGAAGTACAACTGCAGAGGACATTTCAACCAAAGGACAAGAAACCATTAAAGGAAAAAGGGTTCAGCTTTAAGAAAATGGGCTAGTTTTTCTGTGGTGGCAAGTCTTTCGCTACGTCTTCCTCCTCTTCTGGTCGTGGTTCTACCGGCCATTCTAGCAGTCATTTTGGTGGTCGTGCATGCTATAATTGTGGTCAGGAGGGCCACATGGCAAAACATTGTCCTGTTAGTCAAACTGTTTGTTTCCAATATGGACAACCAGGGCACCTTAGGCCGGATTGCCCGCAGAGGCAGCAGCAGAGTGGATATGGTAACCGGGCTAATACTTCTATGACTCGGGGTTCTAATTTTCAGCGGGGAGGTAGAAACAGCGGTGGTCGTGGAGGCCAACACTTGAGGAGGTTTGATGCTCAATCCAATGGAGTTAAAAATGTTATGACTGGACGAGTATTTGCTTTTGATGCTTCTGAGGTTGCAAGGACTGACAACTTGGTGCAGGGTAAATGTATTATTCATGACCATCTGGTAAATGTAATTTATGATTCTGGTGCTACGTATTCTTTTATCTCTGAAAGTTGTGTACGACGGCTTAGCCTACCGGTGGTGTTAATGGAGAATGCCCTTAGTGTCTCCACTTCTACTGGTTCCACCTTCCGGGCAACCACTATGTGTGGGGAATTACCAATGCAAGTTGAAGATCGTTCCTTTCTGGTAAATTTGATCTGTATGCCATTGAAGAACTTAGATATTATTCTAGGTCTCGATTGGTTGGGTGCTAACCATGTTATGGTGGACTGTCACCGAAAGACTATAATTTTCTCCCAAGAACTTGACACCAAGAACGTGGTGAGTGATATCTCTACAACTTATGTTATTCTATTTACTTCAGAGGGGCGGTATAATCTTATGCCTAGTGATATTCCGGTAGTATGTGACTTTCCTGATGTGTTTCCAGAAGACATTTCGGAATTGCCTCCAATCGAGAGATTGATTTTGTCATTGATTTAATTCCCGGGGCTGAACTTGTGTCTCGTGCACCGTACAGGATGTCTTCGGTGTAGTTGGCAGAGATTAAGAAACAAGTCAATGAGTTGCTAGATAAGGGATTCATTCGGCCAAGTGCATCACCGTGGGGTCTGGTGTTACTTGTGAAGAAAAAGGACGGTAGTATACGAATGTGCATCGATTACAAGCAGTTAAATAAATTGACAATTAAAAACAAATACCCTTACCACGAATCGATGATTTATTGGATCAATTGCGGGGCGTAGTAGTATTTTTCAAGATTGATCTAAGGTCGGGATATCATCAGATCAGGGTGAAACCCGAAAACGTTCCGAAAACAGCGTTTCAGACTCGTTATGGCCACTTCGAATATGTTGTGATGCCATTTGGAGTGACCAATGCTCCAACTATTTTTATGGACTATATGAACCAGATCATCCAACCATATTTGGATCAATTTATGGTGGTGTTCATTGATGATATACTGGTGTATTCAAAGTCTCTGGAGGAGCATGCACAACATCTTTAAATTGTTTTGCAAGTATTGCGAGAGAAGCGGCTATATGCTAAACTGTCAAAGTGTGATTTCTGGGAAGGAAGTGTACAATTCTTGGGACATGTGATTTCCCTGATGGTGTATCTGTTGATCCATCCAAAATTGAGGCGGTTGTGGCATGGGAGAGACCTAAGTCAGTGACTGAGATCACAAGCTTCTTGGGGTTAGCTGGATATTATTGTCGCTTTATCGAAGGATTCTCACGCATTACACTTCCCTTGACTCGATTGACAAGAAAGGAGACTCTGTTTGTATGGACGGAAAAGTGTGAATTGAATTTTCAAACTCTGAAGCGGTGTTTGACTACTGCACCTGTGCTTGCACTACCAGATGTGACAAAAGAATTTGTGGTGTATTGTGATGCATCCAAATTTGGCTTAGGATGTGTACTGATGCAGAATGATAGGGCGATTGCCTATGCTTCAAGGCAATTGAGGCCGCACGAGTAGAATTACCCTACTCACGATCTTGAGCTTGCGGCGGTAGTATTTGCATTAAAGATCTGGCGCCATTATTTATATGGTTCTCGCTTCGTGGTATTTAGTGACCACAAGAGCTTGAAATACTTGTTTGATCAGAAAGAATTAAACATGAGACAAAGAAGGTGGGTGGAATACCTGAAGGATTACGATTTTAATCTAAGATATCATCCTGGTAAAGCAAATGTTGTTGTTGATACTTTGAGCAGGAAAGTCCTGCATGCAACCTTCTTGATGGGGAAGGAACAGGAACTATTAGAGGATTTTCATGACTTGAATGTTGGAGTTGCCATGCAAACTCTGAATCAGATGGTTGTTAGAGTGTTGAAGATCTCAAATGAATTTCTGGAATCCTTGGCGGTGGCCCAGGAATCTAATGAAGAGTTGTTGAAACTCCTTGATGCCCAAGCTGGAGGCAAGGAGATGAATTTGACTAGAGGACGTGATGGTACTTGGCGGTTTAGAAACTGTGTTGTTGTGCCTGCTATAGGCGATTTCAGGTAGTTGGTGTTATCTGAAGCACATAAAAGTAATTTAAGCATTCATCCCAGTGTTACAAAAATGTACCATGATTTAAAGAAAGAATTCAAGTGGTCAGGGATGAAGAAGGCAATAATTGAATATGTGAGATCTTGTGTGGTATGTCAGAAATATAAGGTCAAGCACCCTCCAACCACCTGAGATTCTGATTTGGAAGTGGGAGAGTATCACGATGGATTTTGTATCCGGATTACCTCAGACCCATTCTGGATATAATGCAATCTAGGTAATTGTGGATAGATTGACCAAGAGTGCTCACTTCTTGGCCATGAACATGAAATGTCATTGGACCGGTTAGCTAGATTGTACATTACTAAAATAGTAAGGTTGCATGGTGTGCCTTCAAGTATTATTTCGGACCGTGATCCTCAATTTACGTCTAGATTCTGGGGAAGCTTACAACAAGAATTAGGTACTAAACTGAGATTGAGTTCGGCCTATCATCCTCAAACTAATGGCCAATCTGAACGTACTATCCAAACCTTGGAGGACATGCTCCGTGCTTGTGTATTAGAACAAGGTGGCTCATGGGAGAGGTGTTTGCCATTGGTGGAGTTTGTGTATAATAACAGTTACCACAGTAGCATCGGTATGGCTCCATATGAAGCTTTGTATGGTAGAAGGTGTCATATACCTCTATGTTGGAATGAGAATGGTGATGCTATCCATTTGGGACCCGAATTGATCCAAGAAATGAATGAACAGGTTGCCTTGATTCGAGAGAAGATGAAGATTACCCAGGATCGACAGAAAAGTTACTATGATAATTGCCATAGACCACTTGAGTTTCAAGCAGGAGATTGGGTATTTCTAAAGGTGACACCTATGAAGGGTGTAGGTCGTATACTGAAAAGCCAGAAACTCAACCTGAGGTATATCGGGCCATATCAGATTTTGGAACGGATCGGTGAGGTAGCTTATAGATTGAACCTTCCTCGATCCTTAACTAACATTCATGATGTGTTTCACGTTTCGCAATTGAGGGCATATATTCCTTGTGATTCGATGGTTGTGCCAGAAGATTCTATTGAGCTAAAAGAGGACTTGACGGTAAAAGTAGCGCCTATCTGCATCAAAAAGTACCAGACTAAGCGGTTAAGAAACAAGGAGGTCTCTTTAGTGAAAGTGAAGTGGCAAAATTTAAATGGAATAACCTATACATGGGAGTTGGAATCAGACATGAAGCGGTTGTACCCCGATCTTTTCCAATAAGGTACGTTGATTTCGGGGACGAAATCCCTTTTTAGGGGGGTGGATGTAACATCCCAAATAATTAAGTTAAAAATCTTAGATTGACGGAAAATATTAATAATTGCTCTCAAATTTAATTGAGATTTTTGGGAATTATTATTATAAATACAATTATCAATGATTAAACGTTATGGAATTAAACAAATTTATTTGAATGATTAATTATAAAGTTAAATGAGGTGTAATTTGATAAGGGTAAATTTAGAAGTTACCAATAAGGGTTAAAAGTAAAAGTTCTAATTAAAACTTTAAAGGAAAAATATAAAAGAAATAGAGAAATGACCATTTTACCCCTGGGTCTTAAATAATAAAACTTATTTCTCCTCCCTCATCTTCTTCACGCGAGTTGTTTTTCTTCTTCTTCCCTCACCATTGCCGAGAGCTTAGTGCTTCCAATGGGAGGTTTGTTTTGCGTCGAAACTTCAAAGTAACGGCATTTCTGGGATCGTGACTTCGAGTTGAGCATTATGGACCCATCAAATTAAGCTATCCCTCTCCCTTTTCTCTTTCTCTCTCTAGCCGAATGGCCATGCATGGTGGGAGAAGGTTCTGTTTTCCATTCCTCCTGTGCATATGAGCTTGGAAGCGACACTTAGAGTAATGAGAGTAGTATAACGTTAATGGGTTTTGTATTTCGACCTTCGTAGGTAGCGAAACGAATGTCGGAGGACCGAGTGGTGAAGCGGGTGTTAGATTCGGAAGTAGGACCTTGAACCAAGCACCTAGAGGACGCAACCAACATCAAGAACAAATCGTTGAAGCTTGGAATCGAGGTAAGGGGTGTTCGGGTCATAATTAAATAGGATAGGCGCGTAAGTCGAGCTGGGGTCATTTAACTAAACATTATGATAGTGAGAAAAGTTACTAAATGATAATTGTATGTCTCTACATGTATGAATGTGAATTGTAGATACATTGTAGTGATTATTAAATTAAAGTGTTCTAAATTGTGATGAATCGATGTGTATGCTGGCACTATGTTGGTGGGCTTGACATGTTGGTCGCCCCAGTTGATGATTATGATCTATTATTGATGGCCACAGGATATGTAATGTATATGCATGATTATGTAGTGTGGGACGGCCGACGGTATGTATAGCCCCTCATTTTCTGGCTCCCATGGTTTTTGTGCCCAGTTGAGCTACCCCGTGGTTAAGTAGGACCCAATGGTTGAGGTGGAGAGTCAAGCAAGACTCGGTGGACCAAGCAGGGTTCACGAGGTGTCAAGTAGGACCCCCAGCTGAAGGCCGATCCTTTAGTATCCGGATACTAGGTGTTGAATTATGTGAGAGTTAGTTGTGATACTTGATGAAATTATTGAGATTGTGTGATGATATGAATGTGTTCTATCATATTTGTTGGTTGTGAATTGTACTTTGAGGATACTGAAACTTGAACGAAGCTAAGAATTTGTAAGTATGGATTGGTGGATAAGGAAAAGTGTAATAAATCGTATAGGGTAGAGTTAGTAAATTAGTATTAGCGATAACACTTTAGTAATTATGTACCTCGTTATTTAATTACCGTTCTAAATTAATTATGATTACCAAACACTCACTCTTGCTGTGGTTCCTTTTAATTTAGTAACCAGTGACAGGGAAGAGGTTGATGCTCCGGAGGTACGCCAAGCGGAGAACTAATGCCAAGGAGTGAAGGAAACTATGAATTACCTTATGTGTGTGATGTGTAACGTGTTTTGTGTATGTAATGTTAACATGCTTCTTATGTGTGTTAGATTAATCTAGAACATGGCCAATGTAGTTATGAATGATTGTGATAGGTAATGAGCTAGAATCTGTATGTTGGTTGATAAGAATATGAACTCATGTTGATGAGGTAGTGAGGTGTGGATGGCTATGTTAAGTTTCATGAGTTGAATATATATATATATATATATATATATATATATATATTGGCATGGAGTCAATGTTATATGTAGATGATAAATTACTATGGGCAGCTCATGTTTATATATGTGAAGAGTGAATGATGCATGATGTGTGTAGATTGTTCATCTCCTTGATGATTAGGATATGAATTATTAATGTTTAGATGATAAGCTTGATTAGAATGCGTTTAATGAGTTGGAATTAGGATTGAAATACATATTTAGTTGGGATCAATCTCATATGCATGCTTGAATATGTGTAAATGGATGAATTAGATCAAATGATGCATTGAAGGTGTAAATATACCTTGTTGTGTGAGAATTTTTAGTTATTATGCATGTACTGCATAACTCGCTCAAGCGAGGTGAATTCTCGCTCAAGCGAGAGTGCTCTGTACGCGTAGTGTGGCCTCTGGCCCAACCTCGCTCAAGCGGACTTAGTCTCGCTCGAGCGAGGGCCAGAGGAATTGATCCTGTGTTAGTTTCGCTCAAGCGGGGATCATTCCCGCTCAGGCGAGACGTGCCTGTAGCAGGGGAGGTAGTTACTGGATGAATCCCGCTTAAGCGGGTTTGACTTTGCTCAAGCGAGGACCAGGCCAATAGATTCTGTGTCTATTTCGCTCAAGCGAATGTGACTCGCTCAAGTGAATGGGTGGAGTTTAGGTACTGGAGTGTTTTCGTTTAAGCGATATGGTTTACTTGGACCTCTCGCTTAAGCGAGTAGTGATAGAAGTGTCCCTGGTGTGGTTTCGCTCAAGCGAGAGAATCTCGCTCAAGCGAAATTGGGACCTGATGCATATGGACTCCCTCGCTCAAGCGCGTTCGGTGGTTCACCTATGAATGGAGTGGGGAACTCGCTCAAGCGAGTAGGGACTTGCTCAAGCGACTTTCACTGGATTCACCTAAGCGAGTCAGGGCTTCACTCAAGCGAGTAGCCCCTGACCCCATTTTTTTCTTTTGCTACATTTAACCATTTTTATTTTATTATTTGATTTCTATTATCTTGGGCCCCTTAGGCTAAGAACACATGACTATTTTCATCTCGATGGGTATAGATTTTCCTTTAGTGAAAAATTTTCTCTGTATTTTAATTAATCGGCATAACATGGTGTGTCTAATTAATGTTTATCGCATCGTTAGTACCTAATATTTAGGTGAGACGTTATATTTTTTTTAAAACAATCAGTTAGTTTATTAGCTTTCAGCTAACTTTTTTGTTAGTTTTACGAAATAGATAATAAGCTTTCAACTAACCTATTAATTTTAAACTAACATTTTAACATTTAACTAGTTTATTCGTTAATTTTATCAAACTAACACTATACGTCCAAAATCTTTGAACATTAGGATTTGTGGTGGAGGAAACACAAAAGATGCTCCTTAGGACCCTCTTTTCTCATCCATACGCGCAGGATAAGATTTCATGCATTTTTTTGTTTTTTCAACAAAATTTCATTCATAACAAGAGATATCAACAAAGTGGTACAACAATATGACAAATTAACATAATAGAGATCAATATGCTACTCGAACACTAACATTCAAATACATCAAAGAAAACCTTAAAAACATCTCAAAGCAAAGTCTACTGATTACAATTATACAACATAACATAAAAAGTTTTGATTTTACGTAGTTTCTCTACAGAAAAGGAATGATTAAAAATATTAAATCGTGACAGAAAAACGAAATTAAGAGAAACCAGAAGAAGAATTAACATAAGCGCAAAAGACCAACAATATAAAAGATTTTGAAAAGGTCCAATAAATGAGTAACATTAAGCACTTAACTAGGTTTTTTTTCCTTCATTTAACGATTTAGATTTGGAGTCTTGAATTAAAATACACATGAAAAAGAATGCTTAATGTCAGCATTAAATTTTAAGAAATTGGGAAATTTGAAGGAAGAAAAGAAAAAGGTTTGCAAAAATAAAAAACTTGAAAAACTAAATCATGAATTTTTCTGTGGGAATTAAAGACATATCAACGAGCTCACAATAACTCATAAATACTCTTTACCAACAGAGTTAGTTCCAAATACATCAAGGATTCTTTTTAAAATCTGTAAATTTAAATCATTTTTTTAGTATAGAGACTCATCTATAAATTTAACATGTACCTGACACTTGCTTGAGTTCCTCTTTTAGAATAGTATGTTTTATTAAATTTTTTATTTAATTGTTTAAGGTTTTCCCCCTAGTTCTTAATATTTTCAGATTGTTACAGACATTTCATTCTCCCTTAATTCCTAAGTTTGTTAAGTTTAATGTTGACCTGGTAGTTTAAGTATGCATGATTTCTATATCTCCAAAATCTTTCAACATTTTGATTTGCGGTTGAGGAAATACATCCTTAGGACCCATGTGTACAGAATAAAATTTCCGTGCAAAAGAAAAATGATTTTTTAATATATATATTAAATTTCATTCATATACAAACAAATGATACTTACAACATAATAAGCGATATCAACAAAGTGATACAACAATAAGTGCTCACTCAAAAACATTAAATTGTGACAGAATAACAAAATTAAGAGAAACCAGAAGAAGAATTAACATAGACAAAAAGACCAACAATCAAAGGTTTTGAAAAGGTCCAATAAATGAGCAACATTAAACCCTAACTAACAGTTATTTTTTTCTTCATCCAACAATTTAGATTTGCACTCTTAATTAAAATACACATTAAAAAGAATGCTTAATGTCAGCATTAAATTTAACAAATTTGGGAAATTTTAAAGGAAGAAAAAAAGGTTTACAATTTTAAAATGTTAGGGATTTAATTTGAAAAATAAAAATTAGAAAAACTAAATCAACTTTTTTTAATGGGAATTAAAGATATATGAAGGTCTCAATAACTCATACATTACATTCATCAATGGAGTTGGTCCTTCTTAACAAACTAAGTGAAAATTTTAATTAAATATAGAGGATAAATATATGTTTTTTATTTTTTTTGTTAATTTAATTGTTTGATTCCTATATATAACTCTTTTTATGAATTAGCTCCTATAGTAAAAATAAAATAAACTTTGGTTTCTCTTAACATTATCTATTTTTTTATGATTTAAAGTATGTAGTAGCAGTTTTAAATTGTTAGAATTTAAATGGTATTAAAATAAATAAACGATGAACATCAATCCGTGAATTTTGTTACAAGATTGTTACCAAAACTTTATATTTTTTAGTATAAAATGTAATTTATAACCCAGTGTAAGTATAGGGAGCAAATAATTGGACCAGTTGCTGTATTAGTTAGCACCTGTTTGGTAATTAATTGTAGACATAAAACTATAAAAATAAAAATTAACATTAATTTTATATATTATTTAATAAAATCAATTTTTTCTTAAATTTATATATTTTTTTATTGAGGCAACCATAATTTAATTTAAGAACGGTTAAACAAACCGTTACTCACGCAGGCATATAATGGGAAGTTCCTGCAAGCAAGCCATGTGAGTGGAAGAAGTAGATGGACCCTCTTAATTAATTGATTAATTGCAGTTGTCGTCAATTTCTGAATCCGTTCTACTATTATTGAATGAAAAATGACAGTGCTTGTTATTAATTTGGACCCGTACGAATTAATTGCTAGGTCGTGGGTGTACGGAAATGATACACTATTATATTTCCAGATACGGTGATCACGCAAACGTAAGAAAAACCTCGTAAAAGCTAAAAGCCAAAGAGTTTTTGATTCAAGAATTTACTCCTTGCCAATATTGGTCTTTTTCATTTAACCTCTAATTTTATAAGACATATTGGAATTTCATCACTACTATTATTGATGGTTTTTATCGCATTGGTTGTTCTAGTCCTGAACCATGGCAATTATATACTTCTGTGAGGGAAACAAGCATCGAAGTTTTTTTTAAAAAAAAAAATATGTGTAATTTTGTATGTGATATAAAAAATATAGAAACAACCAATGTGATAAAAAGATATCGTGACGCGTGACATTGCTAATTCATTAACCACATAGACTAAATCCAAACATTTTTAAAATGTTAAATATTAAATCCAAACACCACATTAAAATATCAAGCTAACGTATTAAACCCTAAATCCTAAGCTAAGGTATTAAATCTCAGTTGAACAGTTTTTAAGACCCAGAGTAATGATCCTCTATTAGACAAGTCAACCGTTAATAAAACATCACTAATGCAAATGTTTCAAAAATTGAACACCGCTGCCTATCAAGTTGGTTCGAGCGATAAATGGTTTGTTATTGTTTAAGTAAGATCATGGATTTAAGATTTTGCATATACAAAAAATCCTCATTAAGAGTCTTACCTACTATATCCAGGTATACAACATGGGACAGACAGTAAAGATGTTTAAAAATCAACCTAATACAATACAAATTGTAAAACCGATCAAACATAACAAAACTAACCGAAACCCACAAAAACTAAATTTTTTTATTGAATTAGATTGAATTTTAAATTTATATTTTGAAACTGATTCAATTAATTCAATTCAATCCAAACCAAACTTTTATTTATACATATAATTTTATTTATAAAATAAATTTTCTATAGTCATATTTATGTAATTACATATTCATAAGATGACATTACTCAATTATTTTTTAAATTTAATTTTAAAGTTTATTATTTTCCATGGGACACAGGTCTTAATATTCTAATGTATTTACACGTTTATTATTTTTAAAAATTATTTAAATTTAATTTTATGTCTCACATCTTTTTTTATTATGTAAGTTTTACATTTTGTATAAACACTAATGATTATTAATGAAATAAATTTATTTATTACTAAATATAAAAATATTAAAACTGAACAATCAATCCAAATCAAACTACATTTAATCGGATTAGATTAAATTTAAAAAATTATTTTGACCAATTCAATATAAACTATAATAAATTTTTATAATTGAATTGGATGGATTTTTACTTTAAAACCGGTTTAATCTAATCCGTGAACAACTCTAATGGACAAGATTGTTCTCAAAGTAGATATTTGTCGAAAAAGAAAATGCAACATTGCTATTAGGGAATGTGGGAGGAACATTAGCAAAGCTAAAACTAAAACCAAATTGAAATATTTCCAAAATTTTAGACATTAAACCCAAAATAACTTTTCGCTTATGCTTTTATACTTTTTGTTGGAAGTCACACATTGTCTGTCTCATCATACTTTGCATGATTTAAATACCTGTTGGACAACTCTAACCATTGCCAATTGGTTTTGGGATGGAACCTTTAACATGGTATCAAAGCCAAAGAATTCTTTCCAGTTTTTATGGGCCAAGAGTTGCCCTTTCGTTATGGGTCAAAAGTTACCCCTTGTCTGGTCCGGCATACTTCGTTGGAACGAGCGTGTTGGAAGTCACACATTGTCTGCCTCATCATATTTCGCATGGTTTAAATACCTATTGGGCAACTCCAACCATTGCCAATTGGTTTTAGGATGGAACCTTTAACACTTTTTTGTTACCTTTTACACCAAACAAAAGAAAACTACTAGAACATGGGATTTTGAACCCTTTACCTGAACAAGAATAATAAGTCTTTTTTTTTAAGATTGTGAAAATGTTTTCTATTTTTATGTTTTTTTAGTTTTAATTATAAAATTATTATCATATTTTTTATTTTTAAAATTTTATATAAGAAACATTAAAAGTAAATTTTTTATGTTTTTTATTTTATGTTTTTATTTTTTAAAATATAATAGTAATTTTATAATTAAAACTGAAAAAAATAAAAATAAAAAACATACTTCATATCCACCATCACATGAAATGAAATCACTTTTTTTTATAACGCACATGAAATCACTTTTAATACATTGTATTGTGATTACAGTGCAACCATTAAATCTTTAATCATTATAATTATATCCCACATTTGAAAGTGTAAAAACTTATGTTTGTTACCTTTGAATCTGTTCATTTCATTAATGGTATTTAAATACACCAATTTTTTACTAATTGATTTTGATGGTTGATGAATATGGGGAAGACTAATTTTCATGGGATTATTCTTGATAAATTAGAGGTTTTCCATCTAAATTCGTAGTAATTTAAGTTTAATTAAGTTAATAATTTGATAATTAATATTTAAGTGGATCTTTAGGTATCATTGCATTTTAATTATTGTATAATTCTGATTGACTTTATTCTTATGGACAATTTGGGGAGGAATAAAAGCAACGGAGGATCTGTTTGGTTATCTGTTGGGGTAACCTAATTGAGATAACTGAAATTTTGTAAATGCAGTTTAAAAAATGGGATTTTGTAAACGAAGTTGTGTTTAAATGTTAATTTTTTAAAAGTGGGTTAGGAAGTAGTGATTGTGTTTGGTTGGAGAAAAAGTTGGGTTGAAAAAATGATGGTTTGATAAAAAATTACTAAAAAGGTATTAGCTAAAATATATATATATATATATATATATATATATTAATAAATAACAATATATATGTGTGTGTAATTTGTATATATATTTATATATATTAATATTATATTATAGATTAAAAGTTATATATTAAATTTAATTTTACATATTAAAAAATAAATTAATATATTAAAACTAATAAATTTATTTTATTCTTTTTTAAATAAAAGCTTTTTTATTTTATTTTAAATTCAATTTTACTACATATTGTCCAAGTTAAAATAGCTAAGCAACGTAATTTATACTATAACGTATATGATAACGTATTAACATAATTAATATTAAAACGTATCATGAATCGCTCATTGTTATCGTTACATTCACGGCAAATAAATCAGAATTATTATCAATTATTATCAAATACACATTACAATACACCATAAAATAAATCAGAATTTAAAATTAAATCAGGATTTAAAATTTAAAAATCCACATTACAATACACCATAAAATCACAATACACCAATACACATTACAATACACATTAAAATAAATCAAAATTTAAAATTAAAAAATTTCAAAAAAAAGTTACAGTGCACCTTAACCCAAAAACCCCACCCATAGTCCACCATCAAGCTCCCACCGTTCAGCCTCCACCACCACACGATGCCACCACCACTTCCCCACCAGTACCACCCTCACGGCCTCACCACCACCACATCCCCACACCACCACAAAAACCCTTACGCCTCACCACCCAAACCCACCACCACCCTCATAGCCTTACCACCACCACAGCAACAAAACTCCACGAGCACACCACCACACACCACCACAACAACAACAACACACCCACCCAAATAGAGAACCAGATCACCCCCACCCCCACCCCACCCCCACGAAAACCAACAGCCATAAACAAAAAACCAGATCAGCATAACCCAAAAACGAAATTTAGGAATCGATGCTTACTTGGGCCGTGAAAGGTTCTTCCTTTTTTGCGGGATTCAGCCTCCGAACCGTGTAAAGCTTCGACCTTTTGGGGTATGGGAGATGGGGTCGTCAAATGGAGGCTGGGACGAAGGTTCCACCATCAGAACGAAGTCCTCAAGCTATCCAAACACTCCTCTGTCGGTGGTAACGGAGGTTTTCGCCATCTTCGTTAACGCAAAATCGTCGGGAAGTTGAACCAAACACACATGGAATTTCAATCCAACTAGGTGTTGTTTAGTTTCTCTATACGTTTCTGTTTTCATATTACAAAATTATTACTTTATTTTTTATTTTCAAAATTTTATTTAGAAAACAATGTTTTTATTATTTTTGTACAAATTTTAAAAATCAGAAAATAAAATAATAATTTTATAGTTCAAACTATTAACCAAAAATGAAATTAGAAAACATTTTTTTAAACCAAACAACCCCTAAACAAATTTATGGATCATAAATGAAATTAAAAAACATTTTTTAAACCAAACAACCCATAAACAAATTTATGGGTCATAAATGAAATTAAAAAACATTTTTTTAAACCAAACAACCCCTAAACAAATTTATGGGTCATCCGAGAACAATACATACGTACAAGCCAACAGCAACCCATGTTCTGAGATTTCTCAAATCTGCAGAAAAAGACTTTCCTTTTCTTCATCTAATGAGTTGTCTATTCGTGGGTTCTCAAATTCAGACTAGACAAGGTGCTCAGACTCTAGAATGTCAGTAACCCATGTTCTGAGATTTCTCAAATTTGCAGAAAAGGGCGTCACTTTTCTTCATCTAATGAGTTGTCTATTCGCGGGTTCTCAAATTCAGACTAGATAAGGTGCTCAGACTCTAGAATGTCAGTCACGGGGTGGTGTGTTTTTACTGTTTCAAAATCTTCTTCTAAGGCTGAATATAGAACTCTTGCAGCTCTGCAGTGCATAAAGTTCTTGGGTCGACTTACATCAATCTATTCCCACTCCCTTTGTTGCTTACTATGATAATCAATTTGCAATTCACATCGCACAAATCCATTCCATGAAAACAACTCACATCACAAATGCAAAATTTCAAACAGGCTTGATTCATTTACCACCAATTAACTCTATTGATCACACTGCCGATGTGCTTACCAAACCCCTCCATCCATCCAAAACCTTTCCAACTCTGTATCCAAGCTGCGCATGCTCGACATGCTCCAACTTGTCAACTTGTGGGGGCATATTTACCAATAATAGATCCTTCTATTTGCCCTTCTTTTGAGTTCACGTGATATGTGGGCAGCATCTTCAATTATTTGTTAAGTTACTTGTAATTGTAACTAATATACAGGAAATAGCATATCAGTTTATTGGTTAGTTTTAATGCTCTTCCACTCTTGTATATTAGCCACACTTGACTATATTCATTGTCGGTTGTATTCATTCAGAATCTATCAATGAAATTCCAACTTTACCATAATACCATTAACTATATTCACATGGAATGAAAACATGAGTCAAATTTTTTTTTTATTGTAAAAACCACCAGATTTGATGATAAACTGAGAAGAACACTTTTCGTAACCCAACAATACTGACGAGAAAACTTAAACGTTCATATGATAGCATAATTCAGACTTTATGTCAATTTCTTTAATCTCAAGTTTCAGTAAAAGTTTGACAACATTATGTAACTTTTTCAAATAAAATTTGGACCGTACAATGTCTTCTTTGTGTAGAATCAGCTTAAATTTCCTCGTCGATGATGATGTTAACCTTTCAAAAACTTAGCAGACTAGTATCTCATTGACACAGATCTGAAAGGATGCATCCGACAATAAGAAAGGACAGCAATGTAAAAAGATGCCCAAAATAAAGTGAGACGGAAAATGAGTACCTCATAGTTCAATATCCGGAACTCCCACTAAGAAAGAACTTGGATCATTAGATCCAAGAAGTGGAATATACTCTGATCCTCTCACATGGACACTAAAGCAAGCTACATAAAAGGCATATATGTTAATGAGATTTTCAGCACACGTAGTACATATAATATCTTAAATAATACACATTCATTATGGTGGGACGGGGGAGAAAAAGCTACTTGTTATTAGGTTTTCAATACAAATGAAAACACTTTAAAATCAATATTTATATGGCTGTCACGACTCACGAGATTGTCAGGGGTTTGAGTTATTCATGGAAATACATATTGTATGTCACCTCACATAATCTTAGCAGTTTATGTAGGTAGGAATTTACATAATAATCATTCACAAGCCAGCTGGCCTTGAATTCATGATCTCACCACTTTCCATGGTATCTTTTTTTTTTTTTGGTGAAAAATTTCCATGGTATCTAAACATGATTCTTTAGAGTATAGGATAGGAACCCAAAATAATTAGGCCCAAGACATGTTAGGAAGTGATGAGAGGTGATGTATGGGATCAAACCCAAAAAGAGAATGAGAAACTAAAATGAGCTGGCAGTATGGGGTGGGGAAGTGCAGGTGGAACAATTGTAACAGAAGAGAAGATATAGAATAGGAGAGGGAGGGAACTAGTGGGTAGGCTGGAATTTGGTTAAGATTTTACTGTTTCAGGTACTACTATCACACTGATACAGTCCCATTTCCATAATAACACAGCAATTGTTCAACTTCACTGTGTCCTGTTGGTTTTGGTACATACCTACCAGTATAACTGTATATGTTAAATTAAGATGATATGAAATACTTTTCCAATCAGTCACTAGATTATTCAACCTGTGCTTTCAGTAAGATTTTTAGCAAGGTTGTTAAAACATAGACTTTACGTTGAGACGACGGGGATTCACGAAATGTAGGTTCACAAAACATAAAAAACGTTTACCAGAAATACTAAATTATATATAAATATAAAAAATATCAAACTAAACTCATAAACTTCATAATATTAAACCAAAGTCATAACTCATAACTCAAACATAAAATTCATATACTACCATAAAACTCAAAGTCTAAACACAAACACATCAAAGACATTAATTAGAAACTCAAAGCCTAAGCATTTAGCATATCATTCAAGTTAGAATCATCATCTTCTTCATCCTCATCAACATTAGCCATGCTTAAGCCATTACCTCCTTCTTCAGCACTGGTTGACATCTCCTCCGGTTTATTGAGCCTGAACGAGAGCTTGAGAGAGACACAGAGAGCTCAAGGGGAAGGGAGGCTGGGGCCTATGACCTCAAGAGAGAGAGAGATGGAGAACAAGGACTAAGAGCTCGAGGGCCCTGAGCTCGAGAGGGAGATGAAGATGGAGCTGCAAACGAGAGGGAGACGCGAAGGAGGCGTGAAGTTGCAGACGCAGGGCAAGGAGAGGGAACCGCAAACACGAAAAGGAGGAGAAGAAGTTGCGTTTTTAGGGTTGGAAAGGGGAGAATCTTTTTTTAGAACTGGGTCGCCCGTTTGACCTGGTTTTTCTTTTCCGCCTCGCGTGAGACAGAGACGCCATCATCTCCATGTCTCCACGCCTCGGCTCGAATCTCCACTCTGTCTCCAACAGAGTCCGTCTCAGGCCAGATTGCGACATGGTGGCCCGTGTGTGGGACGTAGACTTGTCCGTTTCTACACCCCGAAACGCGAATCTAACAACCTTGATTTTTAGCCTCGAACTTAACAAATATAAACTTCAGTTTAGCAAACTGTATTTCAAAAGCCAATACATACCATTCTCTATTTTCATGACACTTTGGAGCATTGTATCCATCTTGGTTTCCATATCAGAGCTGTCATCCATATTTGGAACTACAAGTGTAAGCTCCCTGTATATATCACGTGTAAATCCACATATCTTCTCAGCAAATTCAAGTTCACCATCTGATATCCTACCTATAGCCAAACGCATCAGCTCTCCAGTCAAATCTGCAACCTGTAAAAGAATTGATGAAATTATGTGGTTTTATATAATGGAGGAAAAGAGAATGAAGTACAAATTGATATTAACTGAATGAATTACAACATGTTGATGCACTCATAAAACCAGAATCACTATCCCTTATTTATACTAAACACTAATTACACTACTATCTAATTAGGAAACAAATAATAATGAATGAAAATATGGTAAAGAATCCAAAGAGATGTTGTAGAAATAAGGAAATGAATCCTAGAGAATAGTCTAAGAAGTCACAAGATACGGTATCTTTTCATAGATTTTTACATTTCCCCTCAAGCTAAAGCCTACCAAAAGCTTTAAGCTTGTTATAAATAAACCCTTCAAATTTAAATAAAATAAATCAAACAATATAAATTGAGACTGCAACTATTCCTTGAGACTATTGCGGGACTAGTTGATATTTCTGGAAAATAGGTTCATATCTCTGAGAAAGCCACAAAAACAAACTAATGTTACTAGGAAAGCCACATGGCCAATTAATACTTCTGCTAAAGCGGTGGGGCCATATTGATTTATTTAGGAAAGTCACGTATCCAAACTCGTATATCTAGAATAGTCATGGGGCTAAGTTGATGTCTCTCATCTCATCACATACGTTTGAAACAAGGTAGAACTAAAAACGATTACACAAGCACTAACAAACTTGATTGAAATAAAAAATTGAAGGAGAGGTGAGGACTAGAAATTGTTTAAAACACCATAAAATTGTACTATGGAAGCTAAGATGGAGAAGTAAGTAGGCAAACTGAAGATCACAACCAATGGAGGATTGAACTTGTTAAAGAAATAACATAGTGAGAACAAGCAAATATATCAAAAGAGAAACACAACAAATGGACAATAAATTGGAAGGATGAATCATGACCATAAAGCAGAGTTCCAATGTTAAGGGAACTCAAAAGCGGAATAATGATGGAAGAAATCATGCAGAATATTACTACTCCGATACCATGTTGAGATTATAGGGTTTAAGCAATTAACCCTTTAAGGTAACGGAAGAAAAGAGAATGAAATACAAATTGATATTGGCTGAATGAATTATAATATACTGATTGCTGATAAAACTTAAGAGTACTACTTCAGTAATTATAATCTAATCTAATTAGAAAAACAAATCATAATAATAAATGAAAATATGGTAAGCAATCCTAAGAGATATTGTAGAAATAAGGAAACTCATCCTAGAGGATACTCTTAAGCAATGTTGTGAAAATCGCGAGTATGATCGTAGAATCGTACAATCCTACGATCCTGGGAGGCAGATTTTTGGGCGTCACTCGTGGGATCGTGCACGTTCCGATCCTAAGGGGAAGAAAATGGGCCGGGTCATTTCATGACCCGGTTTTTGAAAAAACCCGCGTCCCTGAGACTCTTCATTTGCCTTTGTTCCTTCGCATGAGCTCCCCTTCGTGTTCCTCCCTTCTTCCCACACACGACCACGACCACGCGACCGTCTTTCATGGCCGCACACGCCGCCGCCGCCGCCGCCGCCGCAAGCTCCGTTCTCTTCCCATCGTGACCGTCGAGGCATCTTCTTCATGCTCCATCCGCTTCAAGCTTCTTCTTCGTCTTCAACTTAGTGCTAAGCTTCTGCTTCTACTTCTTCTTCGTCTTCTCTTCGTCCTCCATCCGCTTCTACTTCTCCGTGCTCTGTTTTCAAGTTTTTTCTTGCTCTGTTTTGAAGACACACTGCTGGTGGTGCTCTGTTTGTCTGTTTCGAAAATGGCTGGAAATACTAATGGTGATGGGGTTGATAATGCTGTTGGTGCATCTCAGCCTCAAGTTGGTGCCGCTAAGAGTGGAAAAACTCAAAGGAATGCTGCTGGGATGAGGATCGATACTGCATGAAAATATGGTGTTTTGATTGGAGGGGATACAAGAAGAATAATGTGCAAGTTTTGTATTTAAGTTTATGAAATTATGAATATTAGAACTTTTATGGTATGATAATGGTATATTTCTTATTCAATATTATTTTCTATGCATAGGTGTAAGTTTAAATATAATTTTATATGTTTAGGAGGATCTTACGATCCGAGTTTACGATCTTCCATTTACGATTTTTCAACCCTACTCTGATCCTACGTAAGATCTCGATTTTTACAACATTGCTCTTAAGATGATATTCTAAGAAATGACAAGATAGGGTAGGATATTTCCATATATTCTAACAAGAATATTGAGCACCTTTCAGTGGAAGGAGAAAGAAATAGAAAAGACCATTTAACACCCATTAGACATTACCTATTTTGCACACAGACACCCTGAATTTCTATTTTGTTCCAATAACTATGCATATGTTAATATGGCTCCTTCTATTGAGTTAGTGCTGAATATTAACGGAGAAAAAAAATCTCAGCTGTTTATTTGGTATAAACCTCAGCCCTGTTTTTATTTTTTAAGTCACCTTTTCCATATTTTAACTTCTCTAAAATATAAAAACATAAAAGATGATAACATAAAACTGGGGTCCTAGGTTCATTTAGGAGATTCAAAACAAAAACTGAGGTCTTCTTCATGGCAACACAAACAGGCAAAGGGGACAATGATGGAGGATGCGAACTCCAAGAATGGCACCAACACATATAGGTCAAGAGTTCATGGAGTCTGCAAAAGAACACCACAGGCTCATGAAGTTGAGCCAACACAGCAATATCATGTTGTGTGGTGCAACCAGTTGATCCCTAACATGCATCACCTTCCCAACTCATGCCTCGTTAGTCACACTCACAGGCAAGAACAAGAACCATTGGAACTTCACACTTCATCACTGCCTCTCCTCAGAGGAGTCCAGCCCTCTGTTCTCCATGGAAAAGCACCCCATGGCTTGTAATGCCCTTCCATTCAATTGCAATGCAATTTATTGGACCCTGCTATCCTTTCAAGAAGTCATGCATGTTAGCAGCATTGATGGCAAAAACATCAAGAAGGAGGAAGAGGGAATAGCAAGTCCATGATAACATCATTGAGTCTTTTAGTCTTCCCTCCTAGGAAGAGCATGAGGACGATGGAGGAAGAGGAACAAAAAAATTGAAAGAGGAAGAATGAAGTCAATCTAAAGATGGATAACCAGAATTACTTTTATGGCTACGCAAATGATGGAGTACATGAGAGCACACGTGATGGTGTATGCCTCTGAAGGAATGGGCACACTTTTTAACTTCTATAATTTTCCCCTTCATTTTCTATTTAGAATAGTTAAAGAATAAGGGAAACATGTTTTGAAAAATAAAAAATAAATCAAGGGCTGAGCTTTAAATTAAATCAATGGTTGGGATTACTTTTCTGTTGGTAACTTAGCCCCCAACTTGACAAAAGGTGCTACTAACATATTAAGGATCAACTGGAACAAAATCAGGTTTAAGGATCTCTATTCGCTAAAGGAATAAAGTTCCAGCAGTTAAACAGTCTTTTCACAAGAAAAACTAAAGTCTCTATAAAGATTATTAAAAAAATGACAAATGGAACAGTAAAAATCATCATAACCAATCAAACACTTCTAAGAATCTGTTGAATTGGATCTTATCTGGCTGTATGTTATCTACTATCAACAACATAGTAAATCACTAACACCAATAACAAAAAAAGGTTGAAAAATATTTTCACCCCTAGTAGATAGTCAAGGATATTTATCTGCAGAGGCTGAAGAGATGGGTCACTAAGTGGTAACAACGTTTTGTTTATCTCGTCAAGCTTCAACAGAGTTCCATTTTTACAGAAATTGCAGAATGTAGCTGCTTCAACATACTCCTGTATCTGCAAATACCCAAGACAAATATCAAAACCAACTACTTGATCAACCCCATTAGGGCCAGCCTAGTGGTGCGGGGTTTGGGTAGTTTGGCCAGGGGGTACACACCCCGACTTTCACTGTAAACCAAAAAAAACAAGTGCTTGATCTCATCAAGTAACATGAATAATACCCCAGGTGAATATGCCCGTCTTAGCTTCCAAAAATCAGTTCCCTGCAATTCTTTGACTAGTCGCAGCATGTACTGATCTGTCACAGCTGCTAAATCCTTTTCTGCTTTCTCAAGCACTTCCCCTTTATTGTATTTACTCATCCTTGTTAAGAAATTTGAATATGGAAATGCCAGTAAGATCCGGTAAATGAAGATCACGTGTAAGTATATAACAATCTATTATGAGTTTATAATTTATTATTTACTCATTCTATTAACATTTAAAGAACAAGAGTTTTTGTGGAAATAAATTATGATTAAGGCAAGTAAGACATATACTACTAAATTACTAATAGATAAATTCATCACAGTACAACAATTCAAGATAAAATACAACATAGAGGAAACATTAATCCCAGCAAAATGCAAGAAAACGGTATATATTTTAAGCAATTCAGCTGACCAGGCAACACCTCATAAGTATGTGGGGAATGTGCAAAGAGATAGAGAGAGAACTGGAGAAGAAATAGGTAACCTATGCACTTGAAATATGACTTTTTTGCTATTCATTGTTACATCACGACTTGCCTTGACCACTCTTTCCCGTTTATCATTCTGCAAATATAAGTCTACAAAGAATAAAAAAATAACACCAAAAATGGAGCTGCATGGTAAAGGAACTTTAAGGAATATTCATCGCTACCGAATATATCCATATATATTCAAACCTTCAAATTAATTTCTTTATTAAACAGGTTGCTACATATTATAAGTGATACAACATTCTTATATAAAGGGGCACTGTATACTGTGCTCCAAACTATTAATGCTTACAGTCCCAGATGAACACTGAAACACTACTCTCACAAAGTATAACAATACATTAAAATAAAACTACTCTCTAGCATAAAGCCTTCTGCTTCAGGGAAGGAAGCACAGACATAAATAAACAGAAGTATTAATAATTCAACATTCCCAATGCTGAATACAATGATCAACATTCAGCAGTTAACCTTCGATTTAGCCACCATTTTAAAAAGGGACAGTCAAATTGGTTTGGTCACTCAAAAGACGATGGTCATCAAATCAAATGAGTCCTCCAAAAATTGATTTAGCCACCATATTGGTCGCTTTCACCACTAAGAAAGAATTAGAAACCAATATGGTCATCAAATCAATTTGAAAGACTCATAGAACCTAATTGGTGGTCACGTCACGAACACCAATTTGATAGTCCACTCTTTAAAGAAAACTATCAAACTTCAAAATAAAAAATAAATGAATTAATTTTGCCATCATTTACTCTTGTATCCAAACTAAACATATCTCCAAAGGGCACTTGGCTGCAATATTACCCCCAACCTCCACTCCCATACACTAAGAAAAGAAAAGAAAGGAAAAAGAAAAAAAGTTGAAATTTTTGGATTTGAAAACATTACAAGGTCATTGAGATATTCAGCATATCTGGTAAACGCGTCCTTCATAGCGGGTTCAGTGGCTGTGACGGTGGCCATGGTTCTGGGCCTCTTTGCTAAGCTCTGAAAATTGGTTCCTGCAACGAAAATACACTCGTCGAGGTTGTTTAAGTAAGATAGTTAACGGCAATAATAAGGACAGGGAGAGAGAAAGAGTTACTTTGTTGAAGGCGTTGAGATTTGGATGCCATGAACAGAGAAATTCTGTGAAGTGAAGAGAAAGAATGCAACATCTGTTCCGTCCCACCAAGGACACCTAAACCCCTTCCTGGGGTTTCATCTTTTCATGTTTTTTATTTTAAAAAACAGTTATCTTATATTGAAAATTGACGTATTTATTTATCGTAATTTTACTGTTTTTAAAATATTATTGCATGTATTAGTAATTCAATGAAATATTATCATTTTTATTCTATCCATATAAAATAGATTAGTCTCTTGGTATGTTAGCACTGACTGATAAAATTAAGGATTAATTTAAGTATATAGTTGGGAGAATACTCGAGAGAAAAACATTTTTATAAAAACTTATAGTGAAAGTGGATGAAGTTATTAGCCTTATAATATTTTTTAATTATAAGTATCCTTTATTAGAGTCGAAGATAACCTTATCTAAGTTAGAAATATTCACATCATTGTGTGTATCAATGTTAAATGTTAAGTTTATGATATTTTCTATGTAAAATTTATATCTAAATTGATGTTTAATTTATTTTTTAATTATGATTATTGTACTTATTTTGTTTAGTTTAATAATTGCCACTACAAACTATTTTTTTATTGTTTTGATAGGTTGGAGAGACTATTGAAAAGACAAGAAAAGAAAAGAGGAGCGGTTGAATTTTTTCTTAACTTAGCTTATGACCAACAATTTTAAATTTGTTATTGTCGCATTGTTTACCTTTGGATCGAGTTGAAATTTTGGTATGTTGTTCATAACATTCAAGACCTCAATCTGAAAAGTCGGATTGTGTTTTGAAGTTGAGGTTGACGCCTTAGCATCACTTCTAACATTGAGGCGTCAGCATTAAAATTTCAAAGTGGTGCAGGAGCACCTAGGCTAACATGGAAGAACCAGTGTCGTATTAGCATACCCTTGTTTCATCACAAAAGCCTAATTAAAGGGTTTAGGTCAAAAATTAGGTCATCTTGGAAGCTTGGGAGGCTAGGAACAAGGTGTGGAGGCTCAACAACACCATAAGAAAGTTTGAAGATGAGAGGATCACTTCTGGTTTTCTTTCCTTTTCTTTTGATTCTCCTTTGATCTTTATTGTTTTTCTTTGTGTACTTTCTAGGGCTTTTTTTTTGGTTTTTTTATAGAAGGAATGTGTGACTTGTAACACCCCCGGTCAACTAGGACAATTCCTTCCATTAGATTATCCTGGTCAACTGAGAGGTTATGAGTTTTAGAATATTATGGAAGTTTTTTTTGTACAAGAAAACTTGGTGGAACAGATATACCTTATATGCAATATAATCATATATAATACATGGTCGTAACGGTAACTGTACATATTAAAAGTAAAGAGGCACACAGGCTCCCATAAACGAAAATAAAATCAACCTATTCTATTCGTCCTCAGCCCAAGAAGAGCTCAACTGATCCTTGATGTGAAATCTGTGTCCATCCCCACAATGTTTGGAAAAATTTAGCGTAAGGGTGAGTCTTCATCTCCACAACAATCAAGAGGGTGTGTCATCGACACCTGCCCCACACACAACATAAACAATTCAGAATCGAGTCCCTCTCACTCTCTTGGGGTCCCTAAGATACATTCTAAGTTATCTTACCATTCTTGATCTCAGCTGACCATTCCCATTTTCAATTCACCTGTCAGGATCATTAAGATTATACAATCATACTTAAACAACAAATAGTCACAATCTCAGTACAATGATGCAATGCATGAATTCATTTTGTTATTTCTAATCTTTTATTAGTCATCATGATGCATGTGGGCCCATCTCCTCCTTCTCAATCTCAATTAGTACCAATCCCGCCTTATCCTTCCTATCCACTAAAGCGACCAGAGCTCGCCTCGTTCTGTTTTCACAAAAGGGTAAGGACTCGTAGTCCCATCAACAAAGGATCCAAAACACATCTCATCAGAACGGGCACTACACAACCATAGAAAACTCGCCTCTCATCGAAGTATGTCAGAGTTTGTCACAGCCTGTCCGGCTTCAGGCGTGAATCTGAGCCATTGGAGGTCCGCCTCCGGTATACTCCTTAGACTACCCTCGGGGGTCGAGGCGCGGCTGTTTCTTCAATGTACCCTTCACTGTTATGCTCTAGGGAATTTCTCATCCGTCACCCTTATCCTCCATGTATGATGCACACAACACATAATTTCTTTTCACTAGTCATTGGTAGGGTCATTTCAATGACTCCATTTTATCTCTAACGCTGGGCTTTTTTCTTCTCATAAAATTTCAATTGATTCTTTTCCTTGCTTTCTTAAAATTCCTCAATTCATAACGGTCTCACCCGACACTTAGAAATGAAATAAGATCTCATATTTTCCAGAAATCATGAGTACATTAGCGCTATAATGCCCATTATCATATCGAATCCGATTTAATTTCATCACATCATTTTCACATTTCATTCATCTCAGGATCCTTACCGATATACTTCTTCATTCATTCTTTTCTTGTTTATTTCAACATACTTACTCAATGCATCATACAAGTATAACATCATAGTCTATACACATGTCATCATACATTTCATCTCACATACTCATCATGTATGATTAACACATATTCATTCATGCACACAATTACATAGCAGTCGCCAAACACAACATTCATCATACAAGTATTATACAACAATCATGATACATATCATTATAATGAGAGAATCATGCATACAGGTATACTCATGGATATCTCTTTATAAGTGTTTTAATTTTGGTTTCTTACTCATGTCTTATTAGACTATTTATCTCGATTATCAATCCTAACCAATCAATCTTATTACTAATGAGGTATGCTTTTCTTCATCCATAAATTATCCTTGGGTACTAAGTGATCTTATAACTACTAAGTACATCATCTAGGTGATTTTAGCTTATTAAAAATGTACTTTGTCTAAATATTATAGTATAGTTATACTTATTCCTCTAAAGTGCTCATCCGATTTATTTAAAATGTTCAAATGTCTTTCATTGTGTCTTACTTACTACTACTAGGTTAATTCATCCTTGATTTATTCGTATGTTATTTAAGCCGGTGCTTAGGTCCCGCCAAATAATGTTCACGTCGGTGTTTCTTCATTTACTTTAACTTGTTAAACTTTCTTATTTCATTTAATTTTCTAATATCCAGTTATGAATTCTTTGGTCATTACCAAGCGGTCGCATTGTTGATTTTCTTTTAATGATCCAATTATGTTGTATTAGTTTAATGTCTTATTTCCTTGGTCACTAAATGGCTTACTAATTCTTCATGTACAATTGTCAATTTAGTAATGTTCCTTCTAAATTTCTAGCTACTAACTCTTAGTGCTTTTCCTTACTCCCACTATTTCTAATTATATTCATAGATTTATTTCCTTAATTGTGTTCTTTTAGTTAACCAAAGTTCACTCTCATTATGAGGTCAATTTACTACTTAGAGTCCTAAAATCCATTCTATTATTATGAACTTAGTCCAACATTACTTAATTATTAGAATTTACTATTTAATTCATAAATCCAACTACTTCTTGTCATTACCTAGTTTAACTCCAAATTTTAATTCCTTTCTACATTCTTTATCTTTACAATTGATTAGTACTCTATAACTTAAATATTTGTTTCATGTATATCATGTCCTAAAATTACGCCTTCTTAGTCAATTATTTATGTCATGCACTATATAAATATTCTCTAAGTTTTTTTTCACTTACTTTATTGATTACTAAAAATTTAACTCTTAACATTTATTTCTTTATTCAAATTCCTAAAATTACATCCATTTCATTCAAGTACCTATCTCTTATCCTAATTAATTTATTGGGATCCCATTTTCTATTTCTAACTTCAAATTAAACTCTAACTAGCCATTCATTTCTTTTCATTCTTTGTCTACTTAGTCCATTAAAGTATTTAAACCCCAAGATTTTATTTCCTAATCAAATTTCTTTTGCCAAATTCATTTCATTTTATCAAGTTCCTAAAGTCTCCTTTTTATCCCACCTCAAGTGGTCACATAAATGGTCACTAAACAAAATTTCTTTCTAAATTCTAATATTCATTATACTAAAAAGGTCCCTTTATTTCCATTTCTTTTTCTTAATCGACATAATTTATTTAGACCTAAACCAAGTTACTTATTAGTAAAGCTTTTCAAGTAAGACTTTTCACTTGTTAAAAAGAATTCATTTATTTATTTAGTAACTTTCTATAAAGTCTTACAGTAACTTAAAACAATGCCATTTTTAGCGCTTGATAAAAAATCACGTTGTAACCGTTCGGTTGGTAACTTTCCTTGAAACACGTGATCTCTTTAAACAACTTTGGCGCCATGCAACGGTAACTTAATTTCCTAAAGCGGAGCTTACCAGGATAAAATAACCACAAATTACACAAGATCACTAAAATTTAAATTTAAACAATACAACTATATTGAATAAAACTGAGCTCGCCGAAACCAAAATTTCCAAATTTCTCGTTATGACTCTGATCACGATAAAATCCTCCCAAACACATAAACGTCGAGTTATGTCAATTAAATTTATAAAATACCCCTTAAATTTTAAAAGTGTAACAATGTTAACCGTTGGTTACGAAAAATTTCACGGTTTAAAATCTAACTGTTGGATCGCGACGGAATCTAAAACGGAGGTTCCTGAATACTAAGGCAATATTATGAAGCGGTCAAAAACTAAATCAAGTGAGGCGAAACCCCCTTACCTTATCAGATAGTCGCTGCCTGGAGGAAGAAAAATGGTGCACTCGCCGAAAATTCGTCAAACGCTCTGAACGCTCAGCAATCGTTCTCGGATCCGCTAAAATCAACATGCGAGAAATTTTCAAACCATTAAAGGTCATGGACGCAGTGGGGAGTCATAACACAGCAATGTAATCATCCAAAATCAAAAGATCGTTTACCAAAAATTTATCGTTTTACTCCGTATTTTCCACCATTCGTCGCCGATCGTCCCGATCCTAAGGGAAAACAACATGCACACCAAATTTGGACAAGAGGGTCACGGTTTTGGAGCTCCCAAAAATAGAGAAAATCAACACAATGCAAGCTCAAAATTCTGTTTAGACAAAAGTAAAGAAAATCCATAATTCAAAGGTTAAAATCTCACCTTGGTGGCCTTGGGTGGTCACGACCAAGGATGGCCAAGTCAAGAAGGAATTTGGCTTCAAGGTGAAAGCTTCTTGATGAAGAGAAATGAAGAGGTTGAGGCTATTTTGGGGAGGTAGTTCCGCTGGTTGGTGAATGAGGAAAAAGGAAGAATAGGGATTTTATGGATGATGGTGGTTATGGGTTTAACCATGAATGGGGAGGTGATTGTGATGGCTAAGTGGGAGGAGAATGGTGGTTACAAGATGAAGAATTGATGGAGAGAGTGGAGGGGTTGGATGCTGCCATGAGTGGAGTATGGAGTTGGATGAATGATGGTGAATCAATGTGATGGAATAGGTAGTTTAGTTGCATAAATGGTGATTAGTGGAGATGGAAGGTGGATAGGCTAAGTAGAGAGGAGTGGCTTGGTGGTGACACCTCTTAGGGGAGGTGGTAAGAGTTGGTGATGCATGGAGGGAGGAGTTTTTAGGGCTATACAAATGTCCCATAGGTGGTAGGAGGTGATTAGTTCATGTTTCATGGAAGGCTGATGTGGCCAGCTCCTGGGTGTCAAATTGTTTGAGCTTTTAAGGGCTGATGCGGGCTGAATTATGAAAATAGCCCAACATAAGAATTGTAGGCCTTTTTCTTATCTTTAAATTTATATATAGCACAAAACTTTTCATTGAGAAACAAATGAGATATGGCCCATTTACTAAAACATTGTAGGTTTTGATGAGATTGGTGTTTATTACAAAGATTAATTTTCTGGGCAAAATTTGTGAGGATTTTGACTTTATGCCCTTCATTAAATTGTAGGAAATTGAGTTTATAAAATTTAGGTGAAATAATTGTTCAATTTCATGGTCATACGAGTGAGAAACGTGAAAAATACTGAACATAGTGCAAGCTGCCACTAGGAAAACATGAATTAGTGTGGTATTTTTACATTCTAGGATTTATGGAGCATGAATTGGCTTTCAAGTCCTTCACAAAGTTTGTAGATCTTCTTTTTCGCTTTAATTTTATACATCATTTGTGATGATCCAAGATTGGTAGCCCGAGATATACCCAGTTTACTATAGGGTGCTCTAGAAGCTTCCCGGATCAGCTACGGCTTCGAAAATAAATTCACCATTAATTCTCCTTTGAGAATTAGGTTTTGTGACCTTCATTAACATTGTAGATATCTATTATATGGATCCATAGCAAAAAGTACGAATCAATTCAAGCATCATACAAGGGAGATACGTTAATTTTAATGAAGATTATCAACATGATGATGAAACAACTAAAAAGTTGCAAAGATCTATTAAACTGTACCGATCTAGAAGGATTTAACCCTCGATGTCTTCATGGAAAACATAGATAATTTTATTACGGAGATTTTGACACCAAGTTTGCATGAATTGAAGGTCGTATGAAGAAGTTATGAATTTTTTTGAATCATGCGCAGGGAAAAATATCCAAACGGTGGAATTTTGAGGCGAACATACTTAATCTTTGATTTTAGGGTCAATAGAGTAGGAATCAGAGTTTGAGGCTAGAAACGGAGGTTGAAGATCTTTTCAAAACAAAGAGATTAAGACCAAAATACCTCAATTCCAAGGTCGTATGCAAAAGTTGGGTCCAAAACATTGAAGGTATTCAGGTCAAGTTTTAAAACGATTTATGAAGAAACTGATTTATGGAAAAACGAGGGTGATAGAGTCCGAACCGGGCTTCGGCCTCTTCAGGAAAAGTCCTAAAACATCAAAATGAGTGACTAAAGACTGACCATGCTGTCATTGGATGTCCTGAAACATATGAACGGTCAAACACGGGAGACGTTAAAGGTTCTAATTGGGCCGGTTAGGCCAAGTCAGACACCTTTGATTCTTCATGGAGGAATCCTAACAAGACTAGTTTCCCTACTAGATCACTAGTCTCAGGTCGAATGATCAGAGTCTTACCTTTGGTTAGGTCCCATAGTTTAAATCTGAGGGACTCGACAATATTTTATTATTAAATATAAATATAATGTAATTATCAAATAAATAATTTTAAATATATAATTTAAAAAATATGATTATAAATATTTATACATTTTCAAAATAATCAATTAAATATATTTTTATTAATATTAATTTTAAATATTATTAAGTATAAATTATTATTATATGTTAAACTAAATATTATTAGTAGGGAATAATTACTAACTAAATAATTATCAACTGAATAATTATCAATTAATTAATACTCAATTAAAATAATCATCATTAATAAATAATTATTATTAAATAATATTATAAAGTTTTAAATTGAATAAATAAATAAATATTCAACACTTAAAATTAAATAATTAAACTTTTAATATATTTTCAAAATAACTAATTATTGGTTAGAACTAGGTATTAATTACCAAGATGAAGTATTATCTATTAAATATTTTTGGCAGGAAATAATTATCAACTAATATAATTATAAATTAGTTAGTACTCAATTTAACAAAATAATCGTTATTAATGTATCATGAAATAATACTGTCGGACGTTGCTATTATTATTTTCTTGTCGCTGCTTCTCTGTTCGTTATGCTCTCTCGGCATTCTTATACTTCCAAGAGTCCTGAGAGTCTGGTTTTCTATTCTAAAAAATCAGGGCTGTTGCATGACTAATCATCTTTTTGTTGGGTTTGGGTGAATCTCATTCGCTCTTTAGTTATGTAATTGAATATTTTGTATAATATATGTTGTGGCACCCTTAATCCGTTAAATAATATTACCGATATTAATATTTAGATAATGAAAATAGGATAAATTTTTTGCAATTAAAAACAACCATTGGAAGAAGAACACCACAATTAAAATTTCCAAGAATCACCCTAAATCTATTAAAGACCTATCTGATATATGAGGACATGAGAAGGTATGTTATTTAAGCATATGCCTACTTAGGACAATCATTCACATAATTACTAATCACATATTTGCGGAATATTCAAAATTAGCCTAAATACAAGTTTGAATTTTTAAGAATGGGTTCTAAAAGGAACACATTAGTTACACTTACTTATTTTCCTAAATTTACATGACACTTCAAAGATTCTAAATTACACGATCATGTCAATGACCTCTACCATTTAATTACCAACATCAAGGCATCTCCATATATCACTAGCCAAGATTAATAATTCCTCTACAACCTATTCCTTACAATATCCATCAATTTACAAGAAAAATTCAGCATATGACATTATCAATTCCAATCACAAATATCATTAGCAAGATTTCAATTTAATATCATGCACTATCAATTACTACTTTGTGATACAAAAAGATAACGAGTCCATCCCAATGATCCTAGTACATCAACAATGTCTTAAATATCTCAACCATCATCGTAAACATAAGGCAATACATAATAGTAAGTCTATACAAAATAATTGTCATGTACAAGGGATTCCAAAACAATGTCATAGTCAATGAAAGTTCAAAACATGCCAGCCAAGGCATTTAGGCATCTCCTTCTTCACACTATACCTCATTTCTTCAAAAAAGTCACTAACTCCATAACCATGCCCTACATCGCAAAAGCTAAAAAGTAGACAACATAGAGAGTGAGCATACTTTCTTAATGATGAACAATTAAACAAAATGTGATAATAAGTAAGCACAACTAACATATTCTCCCATCAAGGATTTAACTCAATAATTAAAGACATAGTCCATAATGCTTATCAAATTCAATAACAAAATCACATTATGGAATCCATTCATTAATTTAAATCCTCATCATATCTCACACCATATTCCATACCAATCTATATATATAGTCCAAGGTAACACTAACAACAACACAATTGGTTAGCATCTATAAATTTCAATTATTCTTAGGTACCTCAAGGTCATATGCCATGTTCCTATGGCTAATGCATATGCTATGCCATAAAAACAATACATATGTAATGGACTCGAATTTCAAGAAATCATTCATAAGACATGTGCACACAATTCATCAATTAATCGTAACCACGCATAGTCACTTAAGTATTTGTCCCCCCGCAAAGGTCCCATTCATAAGATACCACAAGACCTTAATTATTTCCACATGTTAAGTGATCGCAACCACATACAATTATTTAAATATTTGTCCCCCACACAAGGCTCCTTTTTACAATATCCCGCAAGACCTTTATCGTTTTAACATGTTAAGTGATCGTAACCATATATAATATGATATGCCATGCATGCCATGAGATGCAAAAATGCACATGCTAGCCTCAGCTTCACAAGAATTTCTCACCCACTCACTTAAGGGTACATTTTACACTTAATATTTTAGTCAGTAGCATGTAACAAATCACAATACTCTCTAAGGCATATAATTTATCACCAAGTCCTCTAAGGCATCAATTCACTCAATTGCAATATAATAGCCAAGGATTCACATTCATAACAATCCACACATGGAAGTCAAGAGGCATATAGTCAAGCATACTCTATTATATATCATTACCATATTTTCCAATCCAATATCTAATCAACAACAAGAATCAATTCCATTTAATTTCACACATCAGAGGTAGATTATCCATTCAATGCAAATATCCAATTGCATACCAACATAAATATATATCATCAATAAACACTGTACATGCATTTAGAAAATATACTCCTCTCGTACCTCAAAAGAAGTATTTTGTGGAGTTAGATAGTTTTGCTTCATTAGAGTTGTCAAACCCCCAAAATGGTTCCAAACCCTAACCTCCAAGATTGCAAGAAACTTGAGAAAATGGAACCCAAGATCTCCAATGCTTCTAAAAGCTTCCAAATGCACAACTATGTCCACCTTTGCCTTAAAATTACCAAATAATTATTTTAAAAATTTTTCCAAGTTTATTTTCGAGTTCAATATAATTATTTTAGTGTTTTCTAATCCTTGACATTTATTTTTGAATTAGCCCATTTAAGGTCCATTTTTGAACTGGACGTTTTCCAACATTAAAACGACACTGATAAATTCTAAATAATTCATGATAAATTCAATAAATACCCAAATTAAGTTAGCCTTATTTTTGGGGCTTAATTAATCATTTCTAATGTTTATCTAATGTATCTCGATACATTTAACTCGTCTCCGTACTTAATCTGTTTGTTTTTCATCGATTAAGTAGCGTCGATAATTCCCAAATAAACCGTATTAATTTAAGGGGCCCCCAAATAATTTTTCTACATGTTTGAAATTTCAAATACTTATTTCCTATATTTATCCTTCTTATTTCCTCTATTTAATTAATTATACGTAAAATTTGGGGATGTTACATATGCTTTTAATCAATGTTAATATTTCATTTCTTAAATTCTAGTGTGTATTTCAAATAAGAGAATGATTTATGCACATGTTAATTAGTTTTAACATAAGTTGTGAGTGAAATACCCTTAATTACCATAATCTAGAAATATAGTTGGTGATTATTGTTGTTAAGGTATTTTCTTAAAGCATATAATATAGAGAAATATCTAAGGAATCAATATTTACTATCATTATTTGGGATTTATTATATAATGAATCAGGTTTAGTAAAATTTATGCTACAATAACTTGATTAATTGTATAATTATATGAAGTAGGATAACATACACTACTAAAAAAATAACAAACAAGGACAAAAAAATTTGTCACTAAATCACTAAAATATCACCGTAATAGTGTTAGCGATGGTATTTTTGATGGGAAACATGACGTCGTTGAATAGGTCGTTGCTGATTGAAAAGCGATGGCAACAATACCCCATTGTAAAGTTTTTGACGGCGTAAGCCCCTTGTTGAACTGGTCCCATAGGTGGTCACTCAGTCCGTCGTTGTTGATGTCCAGTTAGTGACTAAGTCATGCCGTCACTAATGGTGAAGTTCTTAGCGACGCACGAACTTGTCGTTAACAACAACATAATAGCGACCACATCTATCATCGTTACCTAACAACATATTAGCGACCACATGTTCTGTAGCTAAAGGGAACCTTTTAGCGATGAGAGGGTGCCGTCACTAGTAACAACATGTTAGCGACTATAGGTGTCGTCGCTACCTAACATGTTAGTGACAAGCTATTAGCGACCATATGCTCCGTCGCTGATTGACAAGCTATTAGCGACCATGTTTTTGCCATCGCTAACGTCTGGGTGGGCCTTTTTTTGAAAGATGATTATATGTTTTTAAATAAATTATTTTTTAATTATATTCATTAAATATTAAAATTATAACAATTATATTGCCTATTATTATCGTAATTTAGGGTTTTCCTTCATTGAATTTTCAATAATACATTAATAATATTAAATTGGCAAATTCACTTGGGAAAGAAAATGACATAAAATAGATACTAAAATACTAAACATGAGATAAAGTGTAAACAAAATTTATATACAATTCTATACAATACAATTAGGGGTGGCAAAACGGGCCAAAGGGCTGGGCTGGGCCGAGCTAGAATAGGAAAATACGCTAAAAACATTAGCCCGACCCGTATTTTATGTGGCCCGCGGTCCAAACAGGCCGGCCCTTTTTTTTCTCCAAATTACTTATGCTATTTTTTATTTTAAATTTGAACTATTTTTAGGTCTTCTTTTAAAAAAAACTTTAGATATAAAAACTAGATTTCACCTTTTTTAAAATTAGTTTTTTTATAATTAACCCAATTTATTTCATTAAAAGATTAAATTAATTATATTTGCATTAAATGGAAACAATAATCATCAAAATTAATTCCAAGAATAGTTTAGCAGTGACAGATTGAAAAAAGAAATTAAATTGAAAAAGAATTTCACTGGCTAAATGTTTTGTATTTTATACCGTCTTTGATATTTAACCATTGCACATATCACTTGTTAATAGATTTGTCTTAGCAAATCTGTAACAGGGATGTGCAAATGTGTAATAGCAACAATGAAATGAAATTAACTGGGAGAATAACATGGCAACAGGGAGCAAGCAAATGTGTAACAACAACATGAGTGAGTGGGACGTGCACAACTACGAGACGAAACTTAAGTATTAAAATATATATATTAATATGATTTTTTAATAGAGGCCCGACCGGCTAACCCAACTCGTCATGGCCTATTTTTTGACGAGTTAAAACGGGCTGGGCTTATTCAAAAAAATAGGATTTAGAGGTTGGCCCATCCTGACCCTTTTTGACAAGCTAAACAGGCTCGTTCGCGGGCCAGGCCCATATTGCCATCCCTAAATACAATAAAAATAAATGTCAAAAGATAGCATGATCACGGTGGAGGGGGATCCAGTGGTGGTAGTGGGGGCGGTTGGGAAGTAGAGGAAGGTAAGGTAGGGCCAAGCGCCGCCATCATTTGACTGATCAACTTCTGCTACGCTACTAGTTGTTGATGAGTCTTGAGTTGGTCCTCCTCAGCCCATCGTCAGTCTTTCTTGGCCCATCGTCGGTCCTCGACAGTTTGCTCCTTCTGTAGCTCATTGTTCAGGTTCGGAATAACCTAAACAACATCTGTCGAAAGCCCAGAGGAAAAAAAAGAAGAAAAAGAAGAGGTCTTCCTCTTCTTGGAAATCTATGTGCCAATCCATCCCAAGCCAAACACTTTCCCTTTCTTATTCATGCCGCCGATAGCTTCTATATAGATGGCATTATTGTCAGAAGAAGAAAGGGTGAGAGGTACCTCCCTCTCAGGTGTGGAAGCCGCCAACTCTACCTCCTTCTGGGTCCTCATGGCAATATGCATCTCCTGCAAATGTAAAACAATGATAAAATTTAGTAATCTAATTTGTAAGTTTAAATAAATTACCGCCATGTCCATTATCTTCTGGTTAACCCATGCACCAACTTTTTCCTTCTTGGTGATTTGCATTACCTTATACAATGAAGGCTCCCGGTGTTCCTTCAGCTCCTATAATTCATAATATATTGAAATTATTAGTGGAAAATATGTTTAGTCACTCATAAAAAAGTGTTTAACAAAATATACTTACAAATCTTTTTTTATGATCAATGACTGAAATACTACCCCAAGTGTAGATAGAGGCACCAACATTAGCCGTTCTGTTTGCCTTGTTCCTAGCACTGGCCTGTTGGAGCAATGCATCTCCTGACTTCTGCACTATCTCATCCTAGTATGCCTCGAGGATCCAATGAGGGTGCTCACCCTCATTCCTCAGTTTCCTAAAGGTACTCTTAATGATTTTGGAGGTCTTTATGACAAAGACCTTCCTAATCTCATCAATCATACCCTCTGTCCACTAATAGTCACACTGTAACATGAAATAATATTTTAAAATAAAACAGATTATGAATGTATTAAACTCACAACAGAAGTAAGTATTAAACTTATCGAGAATGTGTTAAACCATATATCCTGGATAGTTTTACGAGCATTTGTCCAAGAGATATAAGGACTATCCCACTGGCCCTTAAGAACCTTAGTAATCGCTTTGGTAGTGCGACTACTATCAACAAAGCTTTATTAGATAATAGTTAACAATATAGACATATAACTGTATACAAGTCTATCCATTAAATACTTCAATGTGGTCTAATGAAACATGCAGCCTACCAAAATTTTAACAGAGTCTTCCCTGTAAATCTAACATTTCCAAATTTGTATTATTACCCTATTACATGTAGAAAGCTTCCCAATACAGTTCAATGTATGCAAGTACTAAAAAACTAACATACAACAAATAAATTTATACATTAAACACCTAAATATGGTCTAATGACACAAGGAACCTACCGAAATTTTGATAGAGTCTCCCTTGTAAATCTAACATCTCTAAATTTATACTATTACCCTGTTAAAATCTCTTACAAGAATATCTATGATAAGACTCATTATAGCAAAGAGAAACTTATTTTGAATTATTAGTTGTTGAGTAAAATAATGCTATATTTATATCATCTTCAGCTATAACTTACAACTATTAGTAGTAAGAAAGGGCTTCAGATTAAGTTTTATTCCATCTTTAGTAACTTATGTGTTGGTTTATTTGAATGGTTTTCCTATGATCTACCACATTGAGGCTTGCTAAAATGTTATGCAGGATTCTAAGCTACTTGCTGCCCGGGGCCAGAAAAGAGTGGCTCAAGCAAGTGTTATTTAACAAAAACAAGAATTGCACACTACAGAAGCATTATTTCAACTTTGGCATTAGAGACCTCCAACAACTAGCTTTTTTTCTTACGAACATCAAATATAAGTTGGTCCCCTCCAAGTTTGTAACATCCCAATTTAATAATTATTACCGAATGAAATGAATCATTAAAATGATAAATTGATAAGTGTGGGGAGAATTATTTATTAATTATAATTGGTTTAATTAATTAAGTTAAGAAATGAAAGGTTGATTAATGGTGATTGGTTGTCAATGACTGATTAGATGTGATGGTGTGTGTGACGCGTGTGAGGGCTGCTGCTGTGCACGCTTTCCCACCCCACTCTTCCTTCTCTTCGTACATGCATATATGGGTACACTATCATCCATTCTTCCCTGCAGACTCCTCTTTCCCCCCGTTCTCTCTTCTTCTTCTTCTTCTTCTTCTTCTTCTTCTTCTTCTTCTTCTTCTTCTTCTTCTTCTTCTTCTTCTTCTTCTTCTTCTTCTTCTTCTTTTCCTCTTCGATCTTCTTCTTCCTCCTCTGCGCTCTGTTTCCGTGAGCTCGCAGCAATGGTGGCCGAGGATTGGGGTCCTCTTCCCTTACTCGACGAACCCGTGAGGATGAGGGTGTGCATTCCCTCTGCATGCAACACGTCTCCTTCCTTGTTCCTTCATTCCTTCGTCGGCTTCCCTCCTTCTTCCTCTCCTTGCTCGAAGCTGCCAAGTCCCAGTGGAGATCTGTACTGTGAGGAGCTTCAAGGGGGTCGGAGTGTTCACAGCATTGTGATGAAGCCATTCCAGGGAGCGAGCCGAGAGCTGGACGTCTTGGGCCTCCCCTGCTCTTGCATGCAGATATGCTAAGAGTGATTCAGTGTTCCTCTGGAACTGAACGTCGTGTTGACCAACTGAAAGCTTCAGTCCAGGTAGGGGGTATCTTCTATCTTAAATGCATGGGTTATGAACAGGTTCCGAGTGTTGATGCTTGCTATTTTTGTGTTTTGATTGTGTGTTGTGTTGCATATGAGTATGTACTGCCCAGTTGCATGACGAGTGAAAGATGAGTGTTGCATGATGATGGCCTGTGAGTGTTGAACGATTGTATGAAAGGAATGTGTTGTAGTGATGTTGACGATTACCGTGTGTTTTACATGGCCTGCAAGTTGCTATGAGCTTAGAATGCTGACTGCATGTGATAGAATATGACTCAGTGAATCTGATAATGTACCATACCGATTGCATGTGTTGTGGAATACTGTCAATGCCTAGCACTGATTACATGAGATGCATATGCTATTGAGTTCTGAGAATGTGTAACACCGACTACATGAGATGCATGTGTTGTTGAGTACTGTTAATGTCCAGCATTGATTGCATGAGATGCATGTGCCGTTTGAATGCTGATGATGTATGATACCGATTGCATGAGATGCATGTATGGCTGTGTATATGAACTCTGTGTGTGTGATGAATCCGCGTGTGGCGCATGGGATGCGTTTGTGCTGAGAGCACGTAGTATGGGACACTACCATCGGTTTTTAAAGCGTGGGACGCTATGAAATCCTTGAGTGGGACTCAAGGTAGCCCTTGAGTGGGCCGTTGGCGCTGAGAGCGCTGGTGTCACCTGTGGGCAAACGGTTGGGTACCTGTAAAATGGCCAAGCAGCTGGGAGCTGATTTGATAGCTGAGAGCTATGTATAAAAAGGCTGAGAGCCTACGTTGCAACGTCTAAACCGATACACACGAATGCGGAACCGAGTGAAATAATATGTGCTTATTAACTGTTGACAATGTTTGGAATTGGTTGTGCATGCGAAGGTGTTAGTGAGATGATGTATGTTTATAACCGAGTGAAATACTCTGTGTGTATTGACTGATTGATATTGTTTGGAATTGATTATGCATGTGATAGTGTTAATGAAAGGATGAATGTGTATATCCGAGTGAAATACTTTGTATATATATGTATTGCTGATGCTGACTGAAATTTGACTATGCGTGTGATGATGTTAAGGAGAGGATGAATGGATATAACCGAGAAAGTATTCTGTGTGTATACGCAACTGATGCTAATTGAAGTTTGCTCCATGAATATGTGTTAATGTCACTGAAATGTCATGCGTGTATAGCCGAGTGAGAACTGTTAGATTCTGACCGGAAAGTGTTGAATACGTGCGTTCTGATTCGTTGGTAATATCATGTTGTTGATTGCTGTTATACTAATGTTATTGGCTGTGTATGTGCACCTGGCCGAGTGGCGACTGACGAATTCCGATCGGTAAGTGTTCCATGTGTGTCTTGGTTGATTGATAATGCTTGACCTCACTCGTTGCTATGTCTAATTACGTGGATATGTATTTTGCTGTATGATTGTGGAACAGCCTGAATCGGTATCTATCATTTAATATCTAAGATGCTCACCCCTACACCATTTTTCAGTGTGCAGGTCGTACTCAGAAATGATGATAGGGTTTCAAGTCCGAGTGTGGTGCACTCCGACTGTTGAGCACTTGTATTGCATTATTATGTTTTATCCGTGTAGCCTTGGCCGGCTCTTATGTAAAATGACTGTCGCAACCTAAATCGCGACGGCGCGGCGAGAAAGAGAGAAAAAAGGGGTGGAATGAAACAGGGAGTCGCCACCAACGTTTTTATTTATAGGAAAAACATTGGAAAAAACTAGGTTCAGTAAAGCACTTGTTAAAAATTGAGATTCAAGTTTAGGAGTCGGTTATGAGTAGGGAAGGTATTAGCACCCTACATCGCCTGTCCGAAAACAGTACCAAGATTGAAAATGCGCAACATAAATAGCCTTACAAAAAAATGGTTTGTTTCTTCCCTTTTATTGTTGTATTTTTTTATTTTTAAAAAAAAAGACAAAATGGAGTGAGAGAACTGTACAAACATAGAATGTCGAAGCGAGGTCAATGGGACGTTTCATCCGAATTAAACTCAACTTCGATATAAGACAGAGAAGGGAAGAGAATGCTAATAAGGCGTCACGCCTAAATTATACATCCTTGAATAAGAAAGACCGGGATAGGAAAGAGATAAGCGGGACGTCCCGTCCTAAGTATCCCTTCCCTACGAATTATGGCGAGGCTTGAGCAAAAACTAGGGGGAAATCAACAAGACGTCACGTCTAAATTGATTTTCACGGAAGTAACCAAAAAAAGAACATTTATGAAAGAAACATGAAAGTAAGGGAATAAATCAGCAAAAGGGAATAAGAGAGATGGGCCTGACAGGAATTGAAATCCTGCTCCTACGTATTCTTGAATTATCAAGAAATCAGGGTTACGTAGTTCTGAAAAATGTTTTTTTTAGGAAAAGATTAGGAAGGTATTGATAGGCATCATTTCAGTGAAGAATCCATACAAGGCGAAGTGCTTCGCACGTGCACGGATCTTATAGAGACTGTGTAGATGGAAGTATTTTCCGTACGACACTGATTAAGAAAAATGAATATATATATATAAAACTGAGCGGGAGAGGAAAACCGAGTGCAAAAATAAAAAAAACGAATGAAGAATAAGAAAACCAAGTGAAAAAATAAGAAAACCGAGCGAAAAAATAAGGAAACCGAGTGAAACTATGAAAAATCCGAGTGAAAACAGGGGAAACCGAGTAAAACAGTAAAAATCCGAGTGAAACAGTGAAAATCTGAGTGAAACAGTGAAAATCTGAGTGAAATAGTGAGAATCTGAGTGAAAAAATAGTAAATCCGAGTGAAATAGTGAAAATCTGAGTGAAACAGTGAGAATCTGAGTGAAATAGTGAGAATCTGAGTGAAAAAATAGTAAATCCGAGTGAAACAGTAAGGATCTGAGTGAAAAAAAAGAGAAACCGAGTGCAAAATAGTAAATCCTAGTGAAACAGTGAGAATCTGAGTAGAATAGTAAAAATCCGAGTGGAACAGTAAGGATCTGAGTGAAAATAAGAGAAACCGAGTGCAAAATAGTAAATCCTAGTGAAACAGTGTGAATCTGAGTGGAATAGTAAAATCCGAGTGGAAATAAAGGAAACCGAATGGAAAGAGGATTTACCGAGTGAGAAGTGGACTGCCGAGTGAGACTGACCGAGGAGAGGGATTCTGGACGGTGTATGGGTTGAGGAGACGGATTGAAGTGACGTGAGGTGTGTGTGTGTGGTTTGGTCTTTAGAGGGGGAGAGGAAAGGGAGAGTATGGTGGGAGAGAGGGTGTATGTAGAGTGAGAAGTGATGGAAGGAGAAGAAGAGAAGAATTGGTGTGAGAGAAGAGACTTTTTAGCAGAGTTTTCCCCCTCTGAATGCCTCCCTCAGCTGCCCTCCCCCTTGCCTATTTATAAGCTGGCTTGAGTGGAAGGCCAGCTCAGGCTTCCACTTCTGAGTGGAATGCCAGCTCAGGCCTCCATTCAGAGTGAAGTGGGGGACAACGGCTGGGTGGGAATTTTTAATTCCCCCCACTTCCACCCCTGTTTCCCACTTGTCTGCCACCCCCAGGATTCCTGGATCCACTTGGGTGGTGGAATCCAAGTCAGCACGGTCTAACAGGGGGACCTGGTGGGAATCCAAGTGAGAATGGAAGAATTCCGAGTGAGAATTATGGAAATCTGAGTGAAAATGTTGGAAATCCGAGTGAGGATAGTGGAATTCCCAGTGAGGATATTGAAATCCGAGTTAGAATGGTGAAATCCGAGTGAACATGGTGAAATCTGAGAGAGGATGTAGAAAACCAAGAGAAAATATTGTAATCCGAGTGGGATTTTGAAATTCTGAGAGAGGAATGTTGAAAATCTGAGAGAGGATGTGGAAAACCGAGTGAAAATGGCTCGGCTTAATCCCTCAGTCAGTGTTCAACCATGGTTAGAATCGACTCCAAGTGAGAAAAGGGGTCAGTCCTCATTTTTCCTCCTGGATCCGAGTGGAAAAGGTTCATTGAGTGCAAAAGACCGAGTGAAATCATATTGATGTGTCACTCGGAACATTCAGTCAGAACCAAGTGAAGCACTTCTCACTCGGTTCCTAAATTCCTCTCCACAATCCGAACCACCAACGACTCAGAACCGACTGAAATGTGTGAAGTGTGACTCGGAATTGAAACATGGCTCGAAAAGGTGTAAAAGATGACACGGAGGGGATTTGGTGTTGGTAAAATTTGACTCGGGAAAGTGTAAAAGAGGACACAGAGTCGATTGAAAATCAAAGAGAAACACTCGGAAATTGATTTGGAGAGTACTTGGCTCGGACTTCACTTCCTCTCCCCCAATCCGAGTGACCATTGACACGGAACCGACTGAAATGGCTCGGAAATTGGAATTTTGGCTATTTTTCGCTCGGAAATAAACTTCTTCACACTCAGAATTAGAAATTTGAATTTCTTCACTCGGAATGGCTCTGACAGGGAAGCTTTCCACTCGGAATTGACTCATTCTGAGTAGTTCTACTCGGATTTGCTCCATTCTGAGTAGTTCCACTCGGATTTGATCCAACAGGAGCATATTTCACTCGGATTTTACTCATTCTGAGTGATGCTACTCGGATTCAACTTCAATAGGGGGGTTTTTCACTCGGAATGACTCATTCTGAGGGATTCCACTCGGATTTCATCATTTTTGAGTCATTCCACTCGGAAATGCTTCATTTTGACTCGGATTTGACTCTTTTTTGAGTTTTTTCACTTGGATTTATCTCCACCAGGGCTGTATTCCACTCGGAAATGCTTTAACCTGAGTTATCCTATTCAGATGTGATCATTTTTGAGTCGTTCCAATCGGATTTGCCTCCAACAGGGCTCTATTTCACTTGGAAAAGCTTCATTCTGAGTTATTTCGCTCGATTCTGATTATTCTGGAGCCATTCTACTCGAATTTGACCACTCTGAATTGGAATTCAGTATAAAAAATATTTATTCCACTTGGACCGGACCAAAAGAGGTGTTCACAGATGCCCCTCTTTACTTCTTTTTCACAAAAGAAACACGAAGCTTCTGTGTTTTTGAAGTGAAAAGGAAGTAAAGATATGAACACCGATGTAGGGGGCCAAGTGGGACCTCTTGATCAGTATAGCGACTGATGGTATGGGCAATCACGAATCTGTGTGACCTCTTTTTTCTTAAAACGAGCATTCTCCACTTCTGTTTCTCTTCTTCTCTTCTTCTTCTTCTTTTTTTTTTTTTTGAATGGACAGGGAAAAATGGTCTTTTAGTTAACGGGAGGTAATGAGATCAGGATTGACCCCCAGTAGACTGGAAAGTAAAGGCTGCCTTCGTGGGCGACTGAAAAGTAAAGGGTACCTCGATAGGTGGCTGGAAAATAAAGGATGCCTAGATAGGCGACTGGAAGATAAAGGGTGCCTTGATAGGCGGCTGGAAAATAAAGGATGCCTTGATAGGCGGCTGGAAAGATAAAGGATGCCTTGATAGGCGGCTGGAAGATAAAGGATGCCTTGATAGGCGGCTGGAAAGATAAAGGATGCCTTGATAGGCGGCTGGAAAGATAAAGGATGCCTTGATAGGCGGCTGGAAAATAAAGGATGCCTTGATAGGCGACTAGAAGATAAAGGATGCCTTGATAGGCGGCTGGAAAGATAAAGGATGCCTTGATAGGCGGCTGGAAAGATAAAGGATGCCTTGATAGGTGGCTGGAAGATAAAGGATGCCTTGATAGGCGGCTGGAAAATAAAGGATGCCTTGATAGGCGGCTGGAAGATAAAGGATGCCTTGATAGGCGGCTGGAAAGATAAAGGATGCCTTGATAGGCGGCTGAAAGATAAAGGATGCCTTGATAGGCGGCTGGAAAAATAAAGGATGCCTTGATAGGCGGCTGGAAGATAAAGGATGCCTTGATAGGCGACTGGAAGATAAAGGATGCCTTGATAGGCGGCTGGAAAGATAAAGGATGCCTTGATAGGCGGCTGGAAGATAAAGGATGCCTTGATAGGCGGCTGAAAAATAAAGGATGCCTAGATAGGCGGCTGGAAAAATAAAGGATGCCTTGATAGGCGGCTGGAAGATAAAGGATGCCTTGATAGGCGGCTGGAAAGATAAAGGATGCCTTGATAGGCGGCTGGAAAATAAAGGATGCCTTGATAGGTGACTGGAAGATAAAAGATGCCTTGATAGGCGACTGGAAGATAAAGAATGCCTTGATAGGCGGCTGGAAAATAAAGGATGCCTTGATAGGCGACTGGAAGATAAAGGATGCCTTGATAGGCGGCTGGAAAATAAAGGATGCCTTGATAGGCGACTGGAAAGGTAAAGGATGCCTTGATAGGCGGCTGGAAAATAAAGGATGCCTTGATAGGCGACTGGAAAGGTAAAGGATGCCTTGATAGGCGGCTGGAAAATAAAGGATGCCTTGATAGGCGACTGGAAAGGTAAAGGATGCCTTGATAGGCGGCTGGAAAATAAAGGATGCCTTGATAGGCGACTGGAAAGGTAAAGGATGCCTTGATAGGCGGCTGGAAAATAAAGGATGCCTTGATAGGCGACTGGAAAGGTAAAGGATGCCTTGATAGGCGGCTGGAAAATAAAGGATGCCTTGATAGGCGACTGGAAGATAAAGGATGCCTTGATAGGCGACTGGAAGATAAAAGTGGTGCCTGAATAGGCGAATGGAAAGGAAAAGTTGCCTTAATAGGCGGCTGGAAAATAAAGGATGCCTTGATAGGCGACTGGAAGATAAAGGATGCCTTGATAGGTGGCTGGAAAATAAAGATGCCTTGATAGGCGACTGGAAAGGTAAAGGATGCCTTGATAGGCGGCTGGAAAATAAAGGATGCCTTGATAGGCGACTGGAAGATAAAGGATGCCTTGATAGGCGGCTGGAAAATAAAGATGCCTTGATAGGCGGCTGGAAAATAAAGATGCCTTGATAGGCGGCTGGAAAATAAAGATGCCTTGATAGGCGATTGGAAGATAGAAGGGGTGCCTGAATAGGCGAATGGAAAGGAAAAGTTGCCTTAATAGGCGGTAAGAAGGGAAAGGGTGCCGTGATAGGCTATCAGACGGGAAAGAATGCCTGAATAGGCGAATGGAAAGTAAAGATTAGGGGGGAGCTAACAGGACGTCTCGTCCGAATTAACTCACTGTTGGCATGAAATGCAAAGGTTGGGTGAGCTAACAGGACGTCTCGTCCAAATTTACTCACTGCTGGTAGGGAAATGCAAAGGTTGGGGGAGCTAACAGGACGTCTCGTCCAACCTTAACTTACTGGACTTCAAGGTTCATGGCGATGCCCCAGTTTGACATAATTGAAGGTTCTTGGGGAAAGGCCAGAATAAAAGAAATCTGGGGAGATGCCCCAGTTTGAAGGTCCTTGAAAGAATCTCGGGGAATCATCCCCTGTGACTGTAGGAGGAGAGACATGGGGAATCGCCCCCTTGATTACGAACGGAGAAACATGGGGTGATGCCCCGGTTTGACATGATTTTAGAGAATCTTGGGGAATCGTCCCCTTGACGGTAAGAGGAGGAATATGGGGAATCGTCCCCTCGATTGAGAAAGGAGAAACATAGGGTGATGCCCCAGTTTGACATGATTGGAGGGATTCTTGGAAATTGGCTAGAACAAAAGAAATCTGGGGAGATGCCCCAGTTTGGAGGTGATTTGAAGGTTGTTGGGGAACTACCCCTTGAATGAACAAAAGAAATCTGGGGGATGCCCCAGTTTGAGTTGTTTAGGAAATGTATTTCTACTAGAGGAGGATTGATGGTTCGGGGTACTGCCTCTTTAGGCGAAAGAGAATGAACCTGGGGTGATGCCCCAATTTGAACTATTTGCTTTGAAACCTCAGGGAGCTGCCCCTTGAGCGAGAAGGAAATGATTCTGGGGTGATGCCCCAGTTCGATTTGTCTAGGAAGTGTAATTCCACTGGAGAAGGATTGATGGCTCGAGCATCGCTCCTTGAATGGGAAGGTAAAATCTGGGGTCCACCTAGTATGTGTGGATTTACCGAGAGGGAGAGTTCTTCTTGCTTGACTGTTGGAGTGTATCAAGTAGATTCCCCGGAAGGGAGTTTGAAAAGTGTCAGCTTTGGCAGTTGAGGAGAGGACTTCAAGAAGTGCCAACTTTGGCGATTTGGGGAAGGGCTTTGAGGAGTGCCAACTTTGGCGATTAAGGAGGAGACTTTAATGATCCTAGTTTTGGCAGCTGCGGTTCCATTAAGGAAAAGGTCTTGATTGAGGCGTCCGAGCTTGACATGACTGTCCGTTATAATAACCTGTAGAAAAAAGGTAAGTAGTGCAAAGATACATTCAAAAAACTGGGTAGGTCCTGTGAAACCGCGGCCCTTAGGATAACTCATGGGCAGAGGAGATTCAAAGGGGCGATCATAGCTTCGAAGCGCATGCCTGGCTGAATCCTTGTGATGATTATGTAAGGCGAGGTCAGGTAGTGGGAGTGTCTTGTCCCTTACGACTTTAAATGTTCACTATTCTTTCATTTATTTTTATAAAAAAACACAATGTTTTATCAGATCAATGCAATTCATAACACGTATCGAAAAAAGGGATAAATTTTATTCATGTAGGTCAAACAGAATACAGAGAATGGACAACAGGGAAAATACAGGGGATGAAGTGAAGCCTCGTAGGACAGGTCAAGGCCAAGGGAAATAGGAAAGGTTCAAAGATCCTCCAGTGAATTCCTGAGACTAGCAAGAATCTTAATCCCATGTCAAAACCTCAAGTACCTCGCTCAATTCTGCCTTTGAGAGGGTAGTTTGACCATGTTCCTGATGCCTCAGTTTGCATGTTTTGCATTGGGAGCTTTAGCTACTCTGCCAAAATCTTGACCCTAATTTTACCTGAGCCACCTTTTCAGGTTTTTGACTCACCTGGTTGCTCTAACTTTTGCCTAGGCCGCCTTTTTAGGTTTTCAGCCTAGCGAGCTTTTCATCTTCTTATTTATTTTTGGCTATATCCTTTACAGTAAAAAGTTGAAACAGATCGCACTCTAGTTGAGTCTGCCTAACTTTTCCAAATTTTAGTTTGATCCTTTGAGGAGCTGATGTTACCTCAAATAAGAGAGTCTTCTCCTATGCTATGTACCCAAGGAAACATTGGTGAGTCTTTTGGCATCGATGAGAGGGGGTTAATTCGAGTTATCATTTTGGCCTTTATATTTTTTTGATTTTTTTTCTCTTTTTTTTAGATTGATTTTTTTGTTTGTTTGCCCTTTTTTTTTCTTTTTTTTTCTTTTTTTTTTGTTTTTGTTTCGTGTTTTTTTTAACCCCCTTAACGACGCAATGACTCAATCTGACAGACTATTTCCTTGGCTATATAGGCATAAGGAATGGCGTACTCTTTGAGATGTTGATGATGACAAGAATGCGAGTTCTTGGCCTGACGACATTTGTTCCCCTGATACAGAAAATGACAGCTTGCTCGAGGATCTGGACGTAATCAGCTTTCCCTGCTTGGCATGTGCATTGGACTTCAAGCTTGACTTATACTTTTCATTTTTTCATTTTTCATCATTTTTTTATTTATTATTTTTTTGTTTTTTTTTTGGCCAAGTCTCCCTTGACTGTATCTGCATTTAAGGCATTAGCAATTTCTCCCTGTTCATGCTGGTAATTGTTGTGATTTTCTTAGTTGACTGGCCTACCACTTGTCCGATTCGGGACTTGGCAATGTTATCATTCACATAGATTATTTCCACGTCCTGAAACAATATTACTAATGTCTTCTGATATATTGCCCCGTGATTCCTTCAGTCATTCTTGGCTCAGGGGTATTCCTTGACCTCTTGCCCTAACAATCTGGTTAACTTGTGTGGTGACCCACAAGCTTTCCTACCTTCTTCGTCAGCACAATCAACCGGGTAGTTGAGATCGTAAAATGGGATTGTGATTTCATTAGTCTCAAGAGGATCATTTTTGGATCTGCAATTTTAGCGCTTTATGGCAAGAAATAAAAAGGAAAGAAAAAGAGGAACAAGCAAGTAAAGAAAATGAATCAATGCAAGGATGAAGGGATGAAAAATTTTTTTAGAATTTCGATACGCATTTATTGATTGACTGGTAAAACAAGTTCTTTCGCCTTTATTACATAGAAAGTCCCAAAGCCTTAGGCATAGCAGAGGGATAAACAAGACTTTTAAGGCAATGACAGATTACTTTGGTGAATCATTTAAAATTGTAGGGAGTTCGACAGCTTCCCAGTTACTGAGCTCTAGTCCCGGCGGGCAAGCGGCCACCAAATCAACATTGTTATCAAAACTATCAACCACCATGGCATTAACTTCTGAGCTTCCATGATTAGGCAGGGGATTCTTGACCACGTTAGGGCTTCCTTCTTTAAAATCGATCCATTCGGCCTTGATCAAATCTCTCACTTTATACTTCAGAGCCATGCAATTTTTTGTGGAATGCCCCAGTGCCCCAGCGTGGTAATCACAATGAGCGTTTGGGTCATATCCCCTTGGATAAGGAGGTTGCAATGGCTTCATGGGGCATGAAACCAACAAACCTTCCTGAACGAGGATTGGAAAAAGTTCGGAATATGTTATGGGAATTGGGTCGAACTGCACCGGGGTACGCTCATTGTTGGGATTCCTTGGGTTCTGATTATGGTTGGGTGGTCGAGCTACTTGCTGGGGGTGATGGTATGGCATGGGTTGCGGTATTGGAGCTCTTACCATGGGTGGACGGAAATGAGGAGTATGAGCCGTCGGGCCATAAGTGGCTGCGGCCACATAAGGATTGGGAGCTTGAATCATGGTAGGGGTGAATGGTCTCAGTGGAGTCGTCTTTTGATTAGAAGAGATGGAATTAGTTTCTCCATCCCTTTTCCCAGGCGCCGGCCTTCTTGTCATGCTTGCCCCAGACGAGCCCTGAGTGAGCTTACCCGTTCGTATTCCACTCTCTACTCTTTCCCCAATAGTCACGATGTCGGAGAAGTTGGCTGAAACACTACCAATCATCTTACCGTAGAAAGGTGATGGGAGCGTGTCGATGAACATCTTGACTATTTCTTTTTCCGACAATAGGGGATCCACTTGCGCCGCTGTCTCTCTCCATCGTTGAGCATACTCCTTGAACATTTCACTATCCTTATTCACCATATTTTGTAAATGAACCCTGTTGGGTGCCATATCCATGTTATACTTGTATTGTCTAAGGAAGGCATCTGCCAGGTCCTTCCAACAACGGATATGGTTCCGATCAAGGTGAGCATACCATGTAAGAGCAGCTCCTGCTAGACTATCTTGGAAGCAGTGGATCAATAGTTGGTCATTAGAAGAGTAAGATGCCATCTTTCGACAGTACATCGTGAGATGATTCTTAGGACAAGTCATTCCCCGATACTTGTCAAAGTCTGGCATCTTGAATTTGGGTGGGAGAACAACATCTGTGACTAAACATAGCTCCGAAGCATCTATTAGTCCAAAACCTCCGGCGCCTTCCATCATTCTTAAACGCTCTTCTAAGATCTCTATCCTTTCCCTTCGAGGAGCCGCGACCGCGCGGGTTATATCTTGGAGGTTGGTCCCATAGGGGGTTTCGTATCCATACGGATAGCCGAATGACTGGTTGTACAGAGGCAAAACATGGGACTGGTTTACTAGGCCTGTATTTGGTGAGGGACCTTGAGGATGGGCCACAACATAAGTCGGCTGGGTTATCTGGGCTTGTGTATTTTGGGCTTGGGCGTTGTAGGTTGGTTGGGCCATCGGGGCTTGTGTGTTTTGGATTTGGTGGGTTTGTGGGTCATGGACCTGTGTGTTTTGGGTTTGGTGAGCTTGTGGGTCATGGGTTTGCGTGTTTTGGGTTTGGTGGAGTGGTGGCATATTTGGTTGTGTGGGGTATGAAGCATGAGGATTTACCGCTTGCTGGTTGTGGGCGTCTTATTGGTTGGCGAGTGGGGGATAGTACCCCGGGGGTAGGCCATAAAGTGGAAAGGGTACTGGGTTACCGTCTAGACCGACAAATGTATACTGTGCGTAAGACTGGCCGTAAGGTGGCTGGGTCTCAATGGCAGGGTTAGGTCTCCCGACATGAATGGTGAGAGGGGGTGTCATTGTGTTAGGGAGTTGGGTTCTTGCTGGGTCAGAACCAAGGGGAGGTGGCGCAGTGGCAGCCTGCTGTTGGGCATCCTCAACACCCGCAGAGGAGCCTCCTTCGGTGAGTTTCTTTTCTAAGAGTTTAGTTAACTCCGCGACTCGCTCTTTCAGCTGATCGAACTCGGTTCTAAAGTTTCCTTCAACAGCTTCTGCCTCAGCCATGAGTTTCTTTTGGAGCCGGGTCTGGTAAGGATGCCTACCCGTGACGTTGATGTCTTTTTTTTTTTAAAAGAAAGAAGAAGAAAAAAAAATGTTAGGTGGAAATAGAAAGAAGAACAATGTTGTGGGAAACCATCACAGACTTTGGCGAGTATCCTTTGACCATTCCTTAGAATTTATCATTCAAAAGTACTAGGTATGGTAATCATAGAAATTAATATGGGATAATTGTGAAGACAGAAGAAATCTTTCATCCTGAGGCGGGAGCCTCTAGCTCAGACATCTTCTTCGGGCAATTACAGCCCTTATTTCTTTAAGTTTAATCCCATGTCAATTTCCATAGATACTCAAAGGGTACACGACCAAAAGAGGATTATCTATTCAACCGAAGAATACTGTGTGTTTCAAAACGAGTCATTATTTCAATAACTCAGTAAATCTGCGGGTGGTAGATAATTCATTTTCTTGGATAAAAGGGGAAAGCAAAAATGACGTAAGGTAAAGTAAAGTTTGCCCTTTTGTGGCCTAGGTCAGGTTTTGCTGAAAGTTTTCTCTAGGCCCTATGGTTTGTCTAAAAGTGGCTCTTCACACCAGGTGGCTTATTCTAGACTTCTAGAAGGTCACCAGAGCCAAGATCCTACCCATGACAGGGACGCAACAGTGGGGAACCACTAGGTGCGTATATCATGAGAGGTCGAACTCTGGTTGAGGTTCTCACGAACACCGGATAGGAAGTACATCCCATACGATTCCGTTACCAACCTCTCCTAACTTAAGCTTCATTTGGGGCCCGGGTATAGGGCGCCGCTCATAGGTGTGTGCAAGTAATTGTGAGTGTAGTGTGTGGAAGGGCGGTCCATACCTTTTACCTTACCTCATTCTGCACAAAGAACAAACACAGAACAAATATACAAAGTCGTCTACCCTAGGGTTCAATAATTACAGTAAAGTAACATGGTCCTCTACCCTAGGGTTCAACAAGCATGCAAACATAGATAATGACACAAATAACAAGATACGATTAAAACAAGAACAAACTTTCACAACAATTAACAGAAAATAAAACAAGGGGGAAGAAATCCAAGCTAACAAAGGCTATATAAAAAGAACATGCGCTTTCAATCAAACTGGCCTGACTCTCTTAAGTGTCCCCAGTGGAGTCGCCATCTGTCGCAACCTAAATCGCGACGGCGCGGTGAGAAAGAGAGAAAAAAGGGGTGGAATGAAACAGGGAGTCGCCACCAACGTTTTTATTTATAGGAAAAACATTGGAAAAAACTAGGTTCAGTAAAGCACTGGTTAAAAATTGAGATTCAAGTTCGGGAGTCGGTTATGAGTAGGGAAGGTATTAGCACCCTACATCGCCTGTCCGAAAACAGTACCAAGATTGAAAATGCGCAACATAAATAGCCTTACAAAAAAATGGTTTGTTTCTTCCCTTTTATTGTTGTATTTTTTTATTTTAAAAAAAAAAGACAGAATAGAGTGAGAGAACTGTACAAACATAGAATGTCGAAGCGAGGTCAATGGGACGTTTCATCCGAATTAAACTCAACTTCGATATAAGACAGAGAAGGGAAGAGAATGCTAATAAGGCGTCACGCCTAAATTATACATCCTTGAATAAGAAAGACCGGGATAGGAAAGAGATAAGCGGGACGTCCCGTCCTAAGTATCCCTTCCCTACGAATTATGGCGAGGCTTGAGCAAAAACTAGGGGGAAATCAACAAGACGTCACGTCTAAATTGATTTTCACGGAAGTAACCAAAAAAAGAACATTTATGAAAGAAACATGAAAGTAAGGGAATAAATCAGCAAAAGGGAATAAGAGAGATGGGCCCGACAGGAATTGAAATCCTGCTCCTACGTATTCTTGAATTATCAAGAAATCAGGGTTACGTAGTTCTGAAAAATGTTTTTTTTAGGAAAAGATTAGGAAGGTATTGATAGGCATCATTTCAGTGAAGAATCCATACAAGGCGAAGTGCTTCGCACGTGCACGGATCTTATAGAGACTGTGTAGACGGAAGTATTTTCCGTACGACACTGATTAAGAAAAATGAATATATATATAAAAAAAACTGAGCGGGAGAGGAAAACCGAGTGCAAAAATAAAAAAAACGAATGAAGAATAAGAAAACCAAGTGAAAAAATAAGAAAACCGAGCGAAAAAATAAGGAAACCGAGTGAAACTATGAAAAATCCGAGTGAAAACAGGGGAAACCGAGTGGAACAGTAAAAATCCGAGTGAAATAGTGAAAATCTGAGTGAAACAGTGAAAATCTGAGTGAAATAGTGAGAATCTGAGTGAAAAAATAGTAAATCAGAGTGAAACAGTAAGGATCTGAGTGAAAAAAAAGAGAAACCGAGTGCAAAATAGTAAATCCTAGAGAAACAGTGAGAATCTGAGTGGAATAGTAAAAATCCGAGTGGAACAGTAAGGATCTGAGTGAAAATAAGAGAAACCGAGTGCAAAATAGTAAATCCTAGTGAAACAGTGTGAATCTGAGTGGAATAGTAAAAATCCGAGTGGAAATAAAGGAAACCGAATGGAAAGAGGATTTACCGAGTGAGAAGTGGACTGCCGAGTGAGACTGACCGAGGAGAGGGATTCTGGACGGTGTATGGGTTGAGGAGATGGATTGAAGTGACGTGAGGTGTGTGTGTGTGGTTTGGTCTTTAGAGGGGGAGAGGAAAGGGAGAGTACGGTGGGAGAGAGGGTGTATGTAGAGTGAGAAGTGATGGAAGGAGAAGAAGAGAAGAATTGGTGTGAGAGAAGAGACTTTTTGGCAGAGTTTTCCTCCTCTGAATGCCTCCCTCAGCTGCCCTCCCCCTTGCCTATTTATAAGCTGGCTTGAGTGGAAGGCCAGCTCAGGCTTCCACTTCCGAGTGGAATGCCAGCTCAGGCCTCCACTCAGAGTGAAGTGGGGGACAACGGCTGGGTGGGAATTTTTAATTCCCCCCACTTCCACCCTGTTTCCCACTTGTCTGCCACCCCCAGGATTCTTGGATCCACTTGGGTGGTGGAATCCAAGTCAGCACGGTCTAACAGGGGGACCTGGTGGGAATCCGAGTGAGAATGGAAGAATTCCGAGTGAGAATTATGGAAATCCGAGTGAAAATGTTGGAAATCCGAGTGAGGATAGTGGAATTCCGAGTGAGGATATTGAAATCCGAGTTAGAATGGTGAAATCCGAGTGAACATGGTGAAATCTGAGAGAGGATGTAGAAAACCAAGAGAAAATATTGTAATCCGAGTGGGATTTTGAAATTCTGAGAGAGGAATATTGAAAATCTGAGAGAGGATATGGAAAACTGAGTGAAAATGGCTCGGCTTAATCCCTCAGTCAGTGTTCAACCATGGTTGGAATCGACTCCGAGTGAGAAAAGGGGTCAGTCCTCATTTTGCCTCCTGGATCCGAGTGGAAAAGGTTCATTGAGTGCAAAAGACCGAGTGAAATCATGTTGATGTGTCACTCGGAACATTCAGTCAGAACCGAGTGAAGCACTTCTCACTCGGTTCCTAAATTCCTCTCCACAATCCGAACCACCAACGACTCGGAACCGACTGAAATGTGTGAAGTGTGACTCAGAATTGAAACATGGCTCGGAAAGGTGTAAAAGATGACACGGAGGGGATTTGGTGTTGGTAAAATTTGACTCGGGAAAGTGTAAAAGAGGACACAGAGCCGATTGAAAATCAAAGAGAAACACTCGGAAATTGATTTGGAGAGTACCTGGCTCGGACTTCACTTCCTCTCCCCCAATCCGAGTGACCATTGACACGGAACCGACTGAAATGGCTCGGAAATTGGAATTTTGGCTATTTTTCGCTCGAAAATAAACTTCTTCACACTCAGAATTAGAAATTTGAATTTCTTCACTCGAAATGGCTCTGACAGGGAAGCTTTCCACTCGGAATTGACTCATTCTGAGTAGTTCTACTCGGATTTGCTCCATTCTGAGTAGTTCCACTCGGATTTGATCCAACAGGAGCATATTTCACTCGGATTTTACTCATTCCGAGTGATGCTACTCGGATTCAACTTCAACAGGGGGGTTTTTCATTCGGAATGACTCATTCTGAGGGATTCCACTCGGATTTCATCATTTTTGAGTCATTCCACTCGGAAATGCTTCATTTTGACTCGGATTTGACTCTTTTTTGAGTTTTTTCACTTGGATTTATCTCCACCAGGGCTGTATTCCACTCGGAAATGCTTTAACCTGAGTTATCCTGTTCAGATGTGATCATTTTTGAGTCGTTCCAATCGGATTTGCCTCCAACAGGGCTGTATTTCACTTGGAAAAGCTTCATTCTGAGTTATTTCGCTCGATTCTGATTATTCTGGAGCCATTCTACTCGAATTTGACCACTCTGAATTGAAATTCAGTATAAAAAATATTTATTCCACTTGGACCAGACCAAAAGAGGTGTTCACAATGACGATTAAATATATTCACTTATAAAGATTGAATAGTCATGGTGTCACTTGTATGGTATTCGTAAGTATTGGTAAATGCATAATATCAAGATAATGGGTATTCTGAGTGTGTGGTTACATGTCTATGGGTCGGTAGACTGGATTTGTTAGCAGATTTATGTTTCTGTGATCATGTATTCATATGTATGTGCTTCGTACTGATTCGATGCGTTTTCCGATTAGGAAGTGTTGCTAAATGACTCGAGGGCCGTTAAGGAGTGAAATTATGTTGAGTTAGTGGTTCTGAGTGAAGATTTCTGGGTGGCTTTTCCGAGTGAACATGTTATGTGACTCCGAGCCAAAATCATAAATAAATCCCGAGTGAGGAAGAGTTTGTATTTCCCGAGTGAAAACCTCGAGTGATTCTCTTCTGAGAGAGGAGTTCGAATAGTGGTTTAGAGTGGTTTGGATCCTAAGTGTAAGGTATTGGTAATCCGAGTGAAAGATGTAAAGTCCGAGTGAGGATTGGTATCCCGAGTGGTTGGGTTTCGAATAAGTCCGAGTGGGACTTAACTACCTGATTTCCCGAGTGAAGTGCGAGCGTGAGGATTTGCCGAGTGAACTTTTGTCCATATCCGATTGAGAAATTACCTTGTACCTGTGTTCGCCCCAGCGAATTAGACTTAGCTCCAACGAGTGTGTGTTTGGAGAGGCCTTTGTGTTGGCATCGCTTAAGCGGATTGTGCCTCACCCGAGCGAATGGAGCTGTTTCGCCCAAGCATGTGGGATTACGTTGAAGCGAGTAGAGGCTGGTGTTGAGCTTCGCTTGAGGATCTCCTTTTCCACTGTTGCATTGTCACCTCTTGCTCAGGTGGCGTTGAACCTCGCTTGACCGAGTCAGAGTTGTCATGGATTTCGCCCAGGCGCTGATGTGTTTCGCTGAACCGAATGGGTCGGTCCCAGCCTTGTCCTTCCGCTGACTGCTATAAGTGTGAATGCTCTTTTATTTCCCTTGCCTTCTCCCTTCTTTTTTCTATGCCGATTGACCAGTGGTTGATTTGTGAATTTTTTTTTTCTGTTTTTGGATTTATTATTTATTAAAAATTAGGGTGTTACAAAGTTACTGGAGCCATGTTTGTATTTGAACGAAGGGCATGTATCATTATTTCAACTATTATATTTATTTTTTCTTCATTTATGTACTATTTTGTCAATATTTATCAAAGCCTTTAATTTACATAAGAGTTCATATCTAAGCTAGTCAGGTATCTCACTAGTTTGTTTTTAAGGCATTCAATCCAACAAAAATCTCAATAAAAGCTAATGCGTAATTTAGCATCCTATACTTATTACTCAACAACTAAAATAATAAAAGTCGCCAAAGAGGACGTAAAAGCATAGTTTTCAAAATAGCTTAATATTAAGTATATGACTATTAAGTATTACCGCGACTATAGCATATTTTTGGTAAAAGAAAATTTAGATCGTTTTGGTAATCTTAAATACTCATTGTGATCTCAAGAGATTATTTATAACTAAAATGCAGCAAGAATGCTAGATTCTAGAGCATTCTTGCTTATGTTTCTTTCTTTGGATTTGCTGACTTTTTCATTTAATGAACGTGTATACATTTCTTTACTCTTTGCTAATGACAAATGTCCCCAAGTTCAAATAATTATATTAACTTAGAAGAGAAGGATGTGTCAGATATACATCTCAAGGACTATTATAAAACAGAATACTTCTTGTTAAGGAAAAGTATCAAGGATGTTAGAAACACATAGTATAAATGGTTGAAAAGCTTATTTTCCTTTTAAGCAATTTAAATGTAAAATTGTTTTTTTGTGTGAAAGTGTAAAATTGCTCTGACCATCATCTAGATCATTTGGATGATAATGGATCTATTTTCATTTTGTCTTTCTATTAGTTGTTCCTAGTCTAATATTTTGGCTTTTATATTCAGATTCGACATATAGAAGCATTGCAGCAAAAAACTGCTGAGTGAGATCTGAATCCATACCAATTGGAAAAGCTAGCCAAACTAGAAGATTTTCAAAGAGAGTTGAAGCTGGTGGAGGATGAGAAGGCCAAACAACAACATAATAAAGAAAGTAATTAGAAAAAGCATATAACAATTGTCGCGACTAGGATCGCGGCGGGATGCCGATCCTTAAAAGAAATTAGGTTCTCGAATTCCTTCTAAAAACCGTGGAGTCGCCACCAATGTTTTTAAGGTAAAACATAGGAAAAACCCTAACCTAAGGTATTAGTCCTAACTTGAGATTTTAAGTTCGGGAGTTTGATTACAAGAGGGGAAGGAATTAGTACCCAACATTGTCTGTTTTAAATGATTACCCTAAATTGTTCAAGTTTTGAATAATTCTAATAATTTATGATTTATACCCCTTAAAGATTTTTCATGAATTTTATACCAAATTAATTAATTATTATATTTGTTAAAAAATTGTGTTTTTTAGGTGATTAACAAGACGTCTTGTCCGAATTAATCGGTCATCACTTAAAAGAGCTATACATACATTTTTTTTATGAATTATGGGATATGTTTATTTTTTTAAAATTAGGGCCTAACGGGATTAATTACTCCCGCTCCTACGTATTCTCCCAACGTAAGGGAAATCAAGGTTACTTAGTTCTTTCTTTTATTATTTTTTAAAAAATGAAAAATAAATTAAATACGTTGAAATTTAAAAAATATCGATTAATAGAATGTCTCATCTAAATTGGTCTTAAATATTGTATTATTTATTATTTTTAAAAAATGGAGCTAAGGTTTATTTATTTATTTTAGACAGAAATAAGAAGAGAAAATAAAAATAAAAATAAAAATAAAAATAAACAAAAATAAAATAAAATAAAATAAAAGTATCAAGTAAGATGATGGAAACAAGGAAAAAGATAAGTTTATGAAATAAATGACAGAATAAATAGAAAAAAGAAAATAAAGCTAACAAATCAAAGTATAAAATGAAAACAATAAACAATGAAAAAGGCTAATGAAATAAAGCATAAAAAAGAAGACAATAAATAACAAAAAGAAAAAAACTTACCTTCTTTTCCGAACCAAAGAGAAAATTTTAAAACTGCCTCCAGATTGAGTGGTGTCCCTTGTTTCTTCTAAACTGAGACTCCCGTGGAAAAAATCAAATCTTTTCTAATGTGGGAGATCGGTGAAAGCCGTAACCATAGAGTACACTAAGAAATGGGCTATGCCCACTGCGCTCTCCAAGTATTACAAGATGTTGTTTATATAGTAACATAACAAGCATCCCTCATAAGAGTATTCAATGTGGGACTAAAAAAACACTAACAATTTAGATTTTAGCAACTCCTAATTCAATGTGGGACTAAATCTAGTCTACTTTTATAATATCTTTTCTTTCTTTTCTTCCTTTTTTTCTTTTCTTTTGTCTTTTTTTCTTTTTTTTCTTTTTCTTTTTCTTTTTCTTCTTTTTTTTACCCAGACAAAAATGGGTATTCATACTTTTTCCCTTAAAAACTAAATCCTATGTCAGATTGATTTTTTTAAATAGGCTCAGACAAAATAACAACTTGCCCCTCTTTACTTATTCCTTACTACATTGTAGTAAAAGGTAAGTAAAGACTGTGTGAACAAATTTTGTCCAGGGCACTGGCTTTGGTAATGGAGAAATCTAACAGAAGTGCCATCTTTGGTGTTAGAGAAATTTAAGGAAATGCCATTTTTGGTGACAAGGAAATTTAAATGGTTCCAGGTTTGGCGATAATGGAAATTTAAAGGATGTCATCTTTGGCGACGGGGAAATTTAAAGGAATTCCATCTTCGGTGACAAGGAAAATTAAACAATGCCATCTTCGTTGATAGGAAAATTTAAACAGATGCCATCTTTAGCGACAAAGAAATTTAAATGGTGTCAGCTTTGGCGACATGAAAGTTTAAAGGATGCCATCTTCGGTGATAAGAAAATTTTAAAGTAATGTCATCTTCGGCGACAACGAAATTTAAAGAACGCCATCTTCAGCAATATGGAAATTTAAACAGATGCCATCTTCGACGACATAGAAATTTAAAATGGTGCTAGCTTCAACGACATGAAAATTTAAAGGATGTCATCTTCAACAATAAAGAAATTTAAATGGTGCCAGCTTTGGCGACAGGAAAATTTAAAGGATGTTATCTTTGGCGACAAGAAAATTTAAACATATGCCATCTTTAGTGACAAAGAAATTTAAATGGTGCCAGCTTCGGCGACATGGAAATTTAAAGGATGTCATCTTCGGTGACAAGAAAATTTAAAGAAATGCCATCTTTTGTGACAAGGAAATTAAAGAACGCCATCTTCCACGACATAGGAATTTAAATAAATGCCATCTTTGGCAACAAAGAAATTTAAATGGTTCCAGTTTCGGCGACATGGAAATTTAAAGGATGCCATCCTCGACGACAAAGAAATTTAAATTGTGTTAGCTTCGTTGACATGAAAATTTAAAGGATGCCGCCAACTTTCATGATTAAAGTATTAAAACCCGATAGGAGAGTAAAGGGAAACCAAATTTAAATGTGGGGAGAAATCTTTGGAACCACAATCCTTACAGATTTTTAGGTGATACTCATGGATGAAACGAAAATAATGAGGTGACCCTATCTTTAGTGCATATATGTGGCTCAATCTCTGTGATGCTTGTCTGAGGTGCTAACAGATAACAAAAGCATCTCGCTTCCATGACTTTTAAAAATAATTATTATTGCTTTATATTATTTGTTAAAGCATATGTTTTGTCATATTAATGAAACCTATATATAAATGCATATTGAAAAGGTAACAATTTTATTCATGTGGGTCAATTAAGTATAGGGAAAAGAAAAAGGAAATCAGATGCTTGGTAATGTGTGAAGTAAGGAGGGTTTGTAGATCCTCCAGTGAATTCCTGAGAACAGCAAGAATCTTGATCCCATATCACGATGACGAGTTTAACCTTCGATCTTTCTTTCGAGAAAGTAATTCAACTATAGTCCTTGTGCCCCAGTCTGGTCTTGTTTTGCTTGCACGGGGAGTTTTAGTCATTTTACCAAAATCTTGACCCTAATTTTTGCTTGAGCCGCCCTTTCAAATTTTTGACTCACTGAGTTGCTCTAATTTTTCCTAGACCGCCTTTTCAGGTTTTCAGTCTAGCGAGCATAATTTCTTTCTTTATATTTTCTTTTCTTTTCCTTTCTCTTTCTTGATCTATTCTCCTTTTTGTTTTTCTATTTATTTTTTTTAGAAAAAGTATATCTTGACCACGTTTGCATTTTTGGGCATCGGTAAGTCATCCCCATCCATGTTGGTCAATACCAAAGCTCCACCGAAAAAGGCCCTCTTTTACCACATATGGTCCTTTATAATTAGGTGTCTATTTCCTCTGTGATCCTTACGGATTGGCAGAATCTTCTTGAGGACCAGATCCCCTACTTGAAACTGTAGAGGTCATACATTTTTTTTCATAAGCCCTTTTCATATGCCTATGATATAACTATCCATGACAGATGGTGGTTAATCTCCTCCCATCTATTAGGTTTAGTTGGTCATGTCGAACTTGAACCCATTTAGCCTCTTCCAACTTGGCCTCCATGATTACTTTTAGAGATGGAATTTTCACTTCAATAGGCAGGACTACTTCCATGCCATATACCAAAGAGAACGAGGTTGCTCCTATTGAAGTTCACACTAAAGTATGATACCCATGCAAAGCAAAAGGGAGTATTTCACTCCAATCTTTATAGGTCACAACCATTTTCTGCATGATATTCTTGATATTTTTATTTGTTGCTTCAACTACCTCATTCATCTTTGGCCGATACAGGGAGGAAGTGAGGTGATGAATTTTGAAATTCTCACATAACTCTTTCATTATCTTGTTATTTAAATTTGTTCCATTGTTAGTAATAATTTGACTTGACAAGCCATATCGACATATTAGCTCCCTTTTGACAAATTTAACCACAACATTTTTTTGTTACATTGGCATAGGATGCCGCTTCAACCTATTTGGTGAAATAGTCGATAACGACCAAGATGAAACAGTGACCATTTAAGGCTTTTGGCTTAATGGGCCCAATGACGTCCATACCCCCACATTGAGAAGGGCCATGGAGCTAACAAAACATTCAAAGATGACGGGGGTGCATGAATTTGGTCAACATTGGCTTGACATTTATGACACTTTCAAATATAGTCAAAATAGTCAAATTTCATAGTTGTCCAGTAATACCCAACTCTCAGGATCTTCCTTGCCACGACATGTCTGTTAGCATGGGTCTTGAAGGATCCTTCACGAACATCGACCATGATTTTTCTTGCATACTTACATCGACACATCAAAGGAAAATAAAGTCATGATTCCTCTTGTAAAGAACATCGCCATTAAATAAGAAACCCATACAGAGTCGTCTTAGGGTTCTTTTGTCATTCTCAGTAGCACCTTGGGGGTACTCTTGATTTTGGATGTAATTCTTGACATCATAATACCATGGCTTCTCATCTTCCCCCTCCTCTACTACTTGGCAGTATACAGGTCTATCACAGTTGCCTACCTCAATGAGGGACATATCACAACCATTGCTTATTTTAAACATTGATGCCCGTGTTGCCAAAGCATCAACTATTTGATTGTTATCATAGGGAACATGGTGAAAAGAGATCCTGTCAAACCCCTTGATAAACTCTTTAACATGAGCGTGATAAGGAATTAACTTGGTATCCTTAGTCTCCTATTCATCTTTTAATTGATGGATAACTAAGACAGAATCCCCATAAACTTCTAGCAACTTTACTTTTGCATCTAATGCTACTTGGATTCCTATAGAGCATGCCTCGTATTCAGTGATGTTATTGGTGCAATCAAAGCATAACCTGGCACAAATAAAGATGATCTTTTTATCTAGAGAAATCAAAACATCCCTAATTCCATGTTCCAGTGCATTAGTAGCTCTGTCAAATCTCAAAATCCATCTGTTTCCCTAGGTTTCTTCTTTATTATTCAAGGTCATGATGTCCTCATCGGGAAACTCAAATGGTATGGGTTAGTAGTCATTCATGGGTTGGTGTGCCAAGTAATCTGTTAGACCACTCCCATATGTTATATCGTATTCGATCAACAAAACCTGCCACTGAGCAATCTTTTCGATTAAGGTAGTTTTTTCAAAGATGTATTTGACTGGATCCATTCTGGATACAAGCCAAGTAGTATGACACAACATGTATTGTCTTAAACGCCAAGCAGCCCATGCTAATGCACAACAAGTCCACTCCAACACAGAATACCTTGACTCACATTTAGTGAACTTATTGCTTAAATAATAAATAACATGCTCTTTCTTCCTTGTCTCATCATGCTACCCTAATACGTAGCCCATGGACTCATTCAATATAGTAAAGTATAGAATAAGAGGCCTCCCAAAGGTCAGTGGTACCAGGATCAGTGGCTCCCACAAGCATTGCTTTATCTTATTAAAGACTATTTGACAATTCTCATCCCACTACCCCGATTGATTCTTATGGATCAATTTAAAGATTGGCTCGTAGGTTAGTATCAATTGTGAAATGAATCGAGGAATACAATTTAGCCTTCCTAGGAATCCCCAAACCTCTTTTTCTGTACAGGGCGGAGGCATTTCAAGAATTGCCTTGACCTTATCAGGATCAACTTCTATTCCTTTTTCACTTACCATAAATCCTAGCAAGTTGTTAGATCTTACATTGAAAGTGCACTTAGCTGGATTTAGTCTGAGTCTAAACTTTCTTAACCGCTCAAAAAGCTTCCTTAAATCATAGATGTGCCCTTGTTCCTTTTCGGACTTGGCAATGATGTCGTCCACATAGACTTCTATCTCTTATGTATCATGTCATAAAACAAGGTCACCATCGCCCTTTGATAAATTGCCCCAACATTTTTCAAACCAAAGGACATCACTTTGTAGCAGAAGATTCCCCACAAGGTGATAAACATAGTTTTTTCTATATCCTCAGGCATCATTTTAAATTGGTTATACCCAGAGAAACCATCCATGAATGAGAAGATGGAATTTGGAGCCGTGTTATCAACCAGGACATCAATCTGTGGCAAGGGAAAATCATCCTTGGGACTGGCTCTATTTAAGTCTCGATAATCTATACATATTCGCACCTTCCCATCTTTCTTTAGGATAAGGACAATGTTAGCCACCCATTAAGAGTATTTTGCAACAGTCAAAAATCCAGCATTAAATTGCTTCTTAACCTCACCCTTAATCTTTAAGAGCATCTTAGGTTTTATCTGGTGTAATTTTTGTTTTACCAGGAGGCACTCGAGTTTTAAGAGTAACTTATGTTCCACAATATTGTTATCCAAACCAGGCATATCTTGGTAGGACTAAGGAAAGACATCACAGAACTCTATCAACAACTTAACCAACTTTCCCCGTTGTTCTTGACTCAAGGAAGTGCTAATTCTTGACCTTTTTTTTATCCTCTTCACTTCCCATATTGATGGTCTCAATCACCTCCTGATGGGGCTGAATTTCTCTAGCCTCTTGTTCTAACATCTAGGTTAATTCGGGCACAGGACCATAGTCTTCCTTACCTTCTTCGTCAGCGCAATCAAATGAACACTCAAAGTCATGAAATGGGATCACGACCTTACTATTTTTGAGTGGATCATTTTCAGATTTGTACTTGGGTGAATAACAGAAATGGGCGAATAAGGAAAGGGAAAGGGAATTAATAAAGGGTGCAAAGAAAGAGATATTGGAATTCAAATACACATTTATTAATGCAAAATTTAAAAACATGACAAAACAGGCTTCGCCCTTATTGTAAAAACAAAGCCCCAAAGCCTTGGGCATAACAATAGAAATATCGAGTCATTAAGGCAATTACATATTATTTTGAATCAGAAATTAAAGTTGTGGGGAGCTCAACAGTCTCCCAGTTACAAAGTTCCGTGCCCGGTGAATAGGGGCTCATAAAGCTTGTATCAGCACAGGAACCGTCTTGAATAACAGCCACTTGATCTGGATATATTAGGCTTGCAATCCAAAAGCTCTAATAGAGGTCACAAATGGGGACTCTTTCGATACGGGGCTCACGATCTTTCAGACGGGCCATCCTTCTCTCATTCTTCTCCTTTGTGATTCTTCTTTTGTTAGCTATAGAAAGCCTATATCCTAGGCCGAATCTGCCTTTATTCTCTGGCAACTGTACCAACTTTATCCTCCTCTTAGGTTGTGTCCCAAACCTTTCCCAGGTTGATATCTATTTTTCAACATCATTTTCGCCATCATTAAAGACGCATTAGCGTATAAGTGTTAGTCCTCAAATTTTTAATAAAAGTTTTAATAAAAATTTCATAAAAATTACAAAAATTAGTTTAATTTGTTAGAAAGTTAGGATTTAAATTCAATAAATGGATATTATTGGAAATAATCTGCCCTTGATCAATTTTCTCTAAGTTTTGCAGTGAAAAAGTTAAGAAATCAAGAGAAAATTACACTGGAGGAGTTGACGCGTACCCTCATCCCACGCGTATCATCAACAACTATTTTTAATGCTGACGCTACGTGTCACATCCACACGTAGCGTCAGTGCTGCGTGGTCTCCACCTCCACTTTGGCCAACCACTCCACTTGGACCCAATAATGGGCACTCCACTCAGCACCAATGGGCATCCCACTCAGCATGAAAGGCCAAAACTCGGTGGAAACATGTTCATGTGGCCAGGCATGATCAAATTTAATAATTTGAAGTGGCCATTATCAAGTGTTTAATGGAGGCTGAGTCAGGGGTCTGACGCGTAGCGCCACATTGACGCATAGCGTCAGCACCCTTGCTCAGCCCTATAAATAGGGCCATCCAACACCATTCTATAACATCCCATAGCATCCCATTCTCTTCTTTTGTCTCTTTGTGCTCGACTTTGAGTACTTCTTTTGTGAGTTGTAGTTCTAGAATAGTTTTCTAGATACTTGAGTGTGTTTTGGTGTATTGTGATCGTTGTATTGTGAAGTTCCCATCGTCTTCGTAATGTCAAACTCTGTAAGTGTTGTTTTTACTTTCACCATGTGTAACTAATTTGTTTATGTTGGAATTGGTGAACTAATCTATTGAGTATAATGTTGTGAATTCGACCTCTGCATGTTTATGATTCAAGTCCATGTTAGTATTTCAACCTTTTATTAATATGAACGTCAAACAGGAGAATGATTTTCATGTGTATTGAAACTTGTTTTATTAGTATGAATGTCAAACGGGAGAATGATTATTCATGCCGTATTGAAACTTGTTTTGACGAAAGTAAAAGTTGGAATACCCTTGGTATCTCAATTCTATAGGGGTTGTTAACCATTGTTGCCATAAGGCCAGTTCTTAAAGCAAGTTTTTACTGAGAAAGCTCACGAGGGATCGGACTTTACGGTGAATTCTTAGAATTTGTATCACGAGGGATCGGTTATAATGATTTTAAGCTGCAATGAAATGAAACTTAATGATTAAATATGCATGTCTTGAGTTCCTCATTGTTATTCTAGATTAGGGATCCAATTTCCAACATAATTTGCTTATCAGTGTTTATCTCAAGTATCTTACCTATTTTAGATTGCAACTCAACTTTTTAGATAGATTTTATTTTATTTTTATCTTATGAACCACTCAATCATGCTATCCTGTGAATATTGTATAAATTGTATATAAATCATTCTTTTGTCTATAACTTTCTTCACATTTATCATAGTAAATAGAAAATTACTATTGATATTGGACTTTCAATCCCAGTGGAACGATATCTAAATTTTGAAAACTACAAATGATTGGTGCACTTGCCAATTAACAACCCGGTGGTGGAAACGAACTGTTGAGACGCTATCGCCGGGTTAACAAGTTTTCTGGCGCCGTCGCCGGGGATTGAATTGTTTCAGTAAAACAGTAAATTTTTAATTACCGTGGTAAATATATATATTTTTTACCTTAGTTAAATTTTTTTTTTGTACTTATTGTTACACTAACTTTCTTTGTCTAGTTTGTGTATGCAAACTCGATCTACCGCAGGTAAAATTTATTTTGATCCTGAGATAGAAAAGTTTGTAAAGAAAATCAAGTCTTTGAAATCTAAAACACAAACTAAATCTTCTTCTACCTCTAAAAATTTTGAAAATTCAAATATGGCTGCTGAGAGGAGAACATTGGGACAGTTTACTGCTATTAATTGTCCACCCCGAGTTTCAGGTATGTTTCAAGGACCTGTTGTACCAGTGGAGATTAAACCTGCTACTTTAAATATTATTCAAAACAATTAATTTGCTGGTTTAAATCATGAAGAACCATATGAACATTTAACTATTTTTTTATGAGTTATGCAGCACAATTGGTTTTGAACCCAATCAAGAAGAGTCTGTTTACATGAGACTTTTTCCTTTTTCATTGATTGGTAAAGCAAAAGAATGGTTTAAATCTTGTCCACCGGGTAGTTTTACAAACTGGTCTGATGTTGAAAGAAAATTTTTGGAAAGATTTTATTCTCCTTCGAAATATTTGGAAGCAATGACAGCCATACACTCTTTTTCTCAAAATAATGATGAATCACTAGGAGAGACATGGGAACGATTCAAGGCACATTTGAGAAAGTGTCCAAACCACAACCTAAATGATGCCGAAAAGGTAAGAATCGTTTACCATGGTTTATTGCCTCAGTTCAAGATGATGTTAGATGCTTGTGCAGGTGGTTCTTTAATGAACAAAATTGTGGAGGAAGCCATAGAAATATTGGAATCAATGGCTATCAGTGACCGCCAAGCAAAGCATGAAAGAGGTAATGTACAGAGGAAGCCAGGAATGCTCGAATTGGGAGTAAATGATGCGGTGTTGGCTCAGCAAAAATTACTGACCCAACAAATTGAAGTTATGAGCAAGCAATTAGAAAAACTCCAAATTGCTCAAGTAGCACCACCACCCCCTGCTCAACTTAAACAGTGTATGCACTGCATGGGAGAACAACCATGTGGTTACTATGGAAATGAGCAAGAGCAAGCCAATTTTATGAATCATTAAAGAGCACCCTTAGGTAATTTTCCTTTCAATCATGGAAATTCTTTTCCTAACAATTACCTGCAGGGTTGACAAAATCAGAATATTGGCTGGAGACAGGACACTGGACCTTCCAACAGACCTCCTAACAATCAGTTTAAACAACAACAATCTGATAATGTAAGATTGACAAGGATAGAGGAATCTATTCAACAGTTACTGCAGTTTATGGAAACAAATAAAGCTGCCCGAAAAGCATCAGACATACAAATAGGACAACTTGCAAAAGAAATAGCCGAATTAAAGAGTTCTGGTTTACTGCAAACACTCAAAACCCAAGGGAACAATGTAATGCTGTTTCTTCTGATGTTGTAAAAATTGATTGTAAAGAAAAGAGTGATAAAAAGAAAGAAGAAGAAGAAAAAGAAAGTGAAAAAATAGAAAAAAATGAAAAAAATGAAAAAGAAAAAAATGTGCAAGTAAATACAGAGCAAGAAACAAACTGTATAACCCTGAAAAAATGTAAAGATCCAGGGAGTTTCACCATTCCTGTAACAATTGGAAATATCAACATCAGGAATACGTTATTAGATTTAGGGGATAACATCAACTTGATGCCCTTAGAATTAATAAAGCGCATTGGTGAATATGAGCTAAAAGAAGCAAAGACAGAATTACAGTTTGCAGATCGCTCTGTCAAAAAGCCTTTTGGGATTGTGGAAGATGTACTGGTAAAGGTTGATAAGTACCACTTCAGAGTTGACTTTGTGGTACTGGATATGAAGGAGGATACTGAGATCCCCCTGATCCTAGGAAGACCTTTCATGAAGACTGCAAGGATCAAAGTAGATGTTGATCTAAGTATGGTTGCAGTCAAGGTTTATGAAGAAGAAGTAAGCTTCAGTGCTCATGAACACCTCAGGACAAGTAATGAGGAACAAGTTTACCCTTCAACCGAACCAGGTATATCTCTTCCCAATCAATTAAATTATTTTAAATTAACCGATGCCTTGAAAGATGAAAAACAGGTAATTAAGCATCGGAAAAGAAGAAGGAGGAAGAAAAAGACAGGTGATTCCTCAACGAATATTGGGAGACCACCTGATTAATCAGAGGTAATGTCTGGCTGGAGACATTAAATCTAGCGCTCAATGGGAGGCAACCCATTCTTTTCTTGTTATTTTCAAATAAAAATATATATATATATATATATATATTTAGAATTATTTTTTTTAAGAAAAGGGGTTTAAAACCCAAAAGAAAAGGTTTTTGAAAATCAAAATTTTGAAAAATCAAAAACAGAAGCCTACGCATAGCGCCAGTGTGACGCGTAGCGTGGACTCTGAATTTTGGACCTGACGCGTAGCGTCCCATCCACGCGTAGCGTCAGAGCCCACGTTCAGTTTTTAAAACTGAACCAGAGAGGCCCATCTTAGGTTTTAAAACCTAAGATCTCCTCTCTGCCTCACTTAGTTTTCAAAACCTAAATTTTTGAAACCCCCTTTTCTCTCTTCCAAACCTTCTCAATCCTATTTGCTCAAGGAATCACAAGTAAGTGTTCTAATCCTTTCTCTTTAGTTTTGGTTTTAAATTTTCTATTTTTAGAAATAAATGTGGTTAGGATTAGGATTAGAAGACCATTGGAATTGATTGTTGTTAGAATTAGGAAATTGAATGGATATAATGTGGTTTGGAAAGGGGTTGCTGCTGTGCAACCCCTGTTTTTCTCTGTTCTGCGCAGTTCACGCGTAGCGTCCCACTGACGCGTAGCGTGAGGATGAACTACAAGCCCACGCGTAGCATCTCACTGACGCGTAGCGTGGGCAGAACAGGCTTACGCGTAGCGTCCCACCATGCGTAGCGTCAGCCTCTGTTTTTAATTTTGTTAATTTTTGTTTCTTAGTTTTTTTTGTTAATCTGTTTAACATGCTGTGTGTTTGTTTATTTATTGTTTTCTTTTTAAATTAATAAATTTTCATATTTAATATTTGTTATACTTTCTTGCATAAAAATATAAAAATAAATTTGTATAAATTTTGAATAAATTGTATGAATTTCGTTTTGAAAATTTGATTCAAAATTACTTAAAAATATGTATGTTAACTTTCTTTATAAACCACAAAAATACAAAAATATGTTGTTATGTGAATTTCATTTTTAGAAAAACCAAAAATATTTGTGTTTCAAATTTCGTGTAAATATTTGGTTGATTGTATAGGATTGTTAATGTGTGATTTACTTTTTAATATGTGTTTAATTTTAAAATTTTTACTTTTTGTAGATGGCACCAAGGAAATCCATTCCCACTACTGGTCCCTCTAAAAGACAGAGGAAGGCCATGGATACTGACACCATCTCTGAGGATCCTGATCTTCAGGGACAGGAGGTGTTAGGACCGAGGGATCCTACCAGATTTCGTACTGATGCGAACTGGGCACGGTTTCATCAAATCAAAGGCCAGAGACTTATCTGGGAGAGGGTCCTTGATTTGAGTGCAGGAGATTACCCTGAGCTTCAGGATGGAGTTTAGCAGAGGAGATGGGGACCTCTATTCTCTCTACCTACTGAGGGGGACCCCATCTTAGTGATGGAGTTTTATGCAAATGCCTTCCGGACTCGCCAGGATGCACCAAGTATAGGACAGCAGCGGACGAGTTGGGTGAGGGGCCGGCATATTTCATATGACCGGGACACTATCAGTACCCTATTGGGTAATCCTTGGGAGCCTACTCCCGAGGATGACACTTGTTTCTGGAAGGAAAACAAAAACAAGATTATTGCCGAGGGAGAGTTAGGATACTCCCTCAAGGAGGTTGTTCACTTCTTGAGCAAGGATGGAATCTTTTTCAACCTGAGTAAGGTTGGAAGGAGTCCATCTAACCTCCTAAAGACCCAGCTTACCCTTATAGCCTAGGCATGGTCCCACCTCATGCTTCATAACATCACTCCTGTCACCCATCTTTCATCTCTTCCAGTTGAGCGTTGTTGTCTTCTATTTTCTATCCTCCAGGGTCATACCATTGATATAGCTGAGCTTATATCTGAGCAGATTCACTTGTATGCCCTTGGGTATAAAGTGAACCGCCCCATTCCATTTCCTCTCATCATATCTGCCTTACTGAGGAGGCAGAGAGTCATTGTACCTTCACCTGAGTTCACTAGTTCTTCGGGGAGAGTTCCCAAAGTTTTAGTGAGCAGAGATTATTTCGTCCAGCAGTGCGAGCTTCCACCACTAGAGCAGGAGGCTCAGCCCAGACCTAGGAGGAGGAGACCACCAGTGCAGCCTCCATCTACTGATGCTGTCACACAGGGCTTTGCCCGGATATCACTTGAGCATCAGTATATGATGCAGATGATGGCTGCCACTCATAGAGCTTATATTCATCTTCACGATGAATTTTATCAGTACAGGTTACAGGGAGAGGGAGCACCTTATGTTACCCCGGCCGAGTTTGCAGCACATGTAGCTTGGCCCGGTGATTTACCTACCTACCCTGAGACTGGTGGATCGTCTGGTGCACAAGCTGACTCTGACGACGATGATGAGGAGGAGGATGATGATCAGATGGAGGATTGATGATGCCATCTTCTTATTTCTTTCATTTACTTTGAGTACAGTTATTTTTAGTTTATATTTACATTTACATTTACACTTTATATTATGGTATTTTATTATTGTGTGGTGTGTTTTTACGTAATTAATTGTTTTTGCATATTCTATTCGAAAAATAATCAAAAAAAATCCAAAAATAAAATTTATCTTTTAATAAATTAATCCAATTTTTGTTAGTAAGTTAATACACTTAGAGTTTTTACATAATGAAACTTAATTTTGTAAAATCAATTATTAGCTCTTTATAACTTAGGAATTTTGATAAATTTAATTACAATAGGTTTATTAACCATCAAGCAAATTTCAATAGCTCGGTGAGAAGAGAGATATCTTTTTATATACTTGAGGGTTCAATCGACATATTTTCAATTCGAATTGATTTTGCTTTAATCTCTGATTTGTGTTGTTGTACAGAAAATTCAGGAAAATGATCAAGGCACATTTTTGGTGAAAAAAAAACCCTTGGGCCAAACAGCTTACCTTGGTAAAAATTATTTTATCCTTTGCAAGCCAATTTGAGCCTAAAATAAAATTCCTTGGTACCCTTAAACCTAAATCTGTTTTTACCATTCCCTATAGTTGATTGATTAAAAGAGTAGTTGAAATAAATGAAAAATATTTTGAATGTTCTCACAAAAAAAATGGGGAGTGAAAATAAGCAACTTGATTCTTTTCAAAAAAAAATAATAAAGTATGGAAAAGAAAAGTCAAAAATAGTGCAAAAAGAATCAAGTTGGGGGTATTTATTTTTCATCAACAAAAGAAATGAGAGTTTAGGTCAAGAGAAAGCCTAAAAAATTATAAAATGCTCTTTTATGATTTCAGGTTTTTGAATTCAAAGAAAAACCATTGATTCTTGTAAGCCAAGCCTCATTACAACCCGTGAAAAGACCTTGTGATTTCTGAACTAATTCTGTATAAATAACCATTAATTAGATGACAAACAAAGTTAAATTCGTTTGATCTTATGATTGATTGAGTGAAACAGGTTACCTATTACATAGAGATAAACACCTGTGAGGTAAGCCTGAAATTCTGCTTGATTGTTAATAGAATATTGTAAATAAATTTTATCATTAAACCTTTGTTATACTTGATACCAATTTTTGATTATTACAAAATTAGTTAAATTGTGAAAATTACTTTTTGTAAATTCTCGGACTAACTCAAAAATTTGATTCCAAATTTATATTTATTTTTCTCTCTTGCTCGAGGACGAGCAATGTCTCAAGTTGGGGGTATTTGTTAGTCCTCAAATTTTTAATAAAAGTTTTAATAAAAATTTCATAAAAATTACAAAAATTAGTTTAATTTGTTAGAAAATTAGGATTTAAATTCAATAAATGGATGTTGTTGGAAATAATCTGCCCTTGATCAATTTTCTCTAAGTTTTGTAGTGAAAAAGTTAAGAAATCAAGAGAAAATTACACTGGAGGAGCTGACGCGTAGCCTCATCCCACGCGTAGCATCAACAACTATTTTTGATGTTGACGTTACGCGTCACATCCATGCGTAGCGTCAGTGCTGCGTGGTCTCCACCTCCACTTTGGCCAACCACTCCACTTGGACCCAATAATGGGCACTCCACTCAGCACCAATGGGCATCCCACTCAGCATGAAAGGCCAAAACTCGGTGGAAACATGTTCATGTGGTCAGGCATGATCAAATTTAATAATTTGAAGTGGCCATTATCAAGTGTTTAATGGAGGCTGAGTCAGGGGTCTGACGCGTAGCGTCAGCACCCTTGCTCAGCCCTATAAATAGGGCCATCCAACACCATTCTATAACATCCCATAGCATCCTATTCTCTTCTTTTCTCTCTTTGTGCTCGACTTTGAGTACTTCTTTTGTGAGTTGTAGTTCTAGAATAGTTTTCTAGATACTTGAGTGTGTTTTGGTGTATTGTGATCGTTGTATTGTGAAGTTCCCATCGTCTTCGTAATGTCAAACTCTGTAAGTGTTATTTTTACTTTCACCATGTGTAACTAATTTGTTTATGTTGGAATAGGTCAACTAATCTATTGAGTATAATGTTGTGAATTCGACCTCTGCATGTTTATGATTCAAGTCCATGTTAGTATTTCAACCTTTTATTAATATGAACGTCAAACAGGAGAATGATTTTCATATGTATTGAAACTTGTTTCATTAGTATGAATGTCAAACGGGAGAATGATTATTCATGCCGTATTGAAACTTGTTTTGACGAAAGTAAAAGTTGGAATACCCTTGGTATCTCAATTCTATAGGGGTTGTTAACCATTGTTGCCATAAGGCCAGTTCTTAAAGCAAGTTTTTACTGAGAAAGCTCACGAGGGATCGGACTTTACGGTGAATTCATAGAATTTGTATCACGAGGGATCGGTTATAATGATTTTAAGCTGCAATGACATGAAACTTAATGATTAAATATGCATGTCTTGAGTTCCTCATTGTTATTCTAGATTAGGGATCCAATTTCCAACATAATTTGCTTATCAGTGTTTATCTCAAGTATCTTACCTATTTTAGATTGCAACTCAACTTTTTAGATAGATTTTATTTTCTTTTTATCTTATGAACCACTCAATCATGCTATCCTGTGAATATTGTATAAATTGTATATAAATTATTCTTTTGTCTATAACTTTCTTCACATTTATCATAGTAAATAGAAAATTACTGTTCATATTGGATTTTCAATCCCAGTGGAATGATATCTAAATTTTGAAAACTACAAACGATTGGTGCGCTTGCCAATTAACAACCCGGTGGTGGAAACGAACTGTTGAGACGCTATCGCCGGGTTAACAATAAGCTTTCGTTATTGGAGCTCTTTCCTCTATATAAGAAGCATTGGCGATTTCTAGCACCTGAAAGGAGGTTTCAAGGGCTTCCTCCGCTATTTCAATGTAAGGAGTAGATGAAGGTTTGCTGACCAGGAAATCTTCTTCCCCTGAAACAATTATCAACTTGTTACCTATGATGAACTTTAATTTTTGGTGCAACGTGGATGGGACCATTCCAGTAGAATGAATCCATAACCGACCTAATAAACAACTGTATGCTGGTATAATATCCATGACTTGAAAAAGAACTTCAAAAGTACATAGGCCTACTTGGATAGGGATCTCAATTTCTCTCACTACTTCTCTCCGAGTTTCATCAATGGTTCATACTACCATGGTACTTGGTTTCATATGGGTCCCATCAAAAGGCAACTTGGCAAGTATAGCTTTTGGGCATAACATTAAAAGATGACCTATTATCAAACGAGTATCTTTTCCAAAATATGGTCTCGACACTTGACTAAGATATAGAGGGCCTTATTATGCCTCATTCCTTCCATTGGTATCTTATCATCAATGAAAGTCAAATAGTTATCAATGGCAATATGCCCTACTATTCCCTGGACTTTGTCAACAAAGATGTCATGGGTAGTATGGGCTTCATTTAAAACTTTTGTAAGCATTTTTCGATGAGGTTCTAAATTGAGTACTAGTGATAAATAGGAAATTTTTGCAGGCGTGCAATTCAACTGGTTTATCAGTTGATACTCGCTTTGGTGAATAAACTTTAGAAATCCATAGGCTACTTTGTCAGATACGACATTTTAACCTTATCAGCCCCCTTTTCATCAACCTTAGCCTTTCCGCTACTAGTGTTTCTTATTGTTGGACTGGGCTCTTTTCTTAGCTCTAGTGAAGCAAAAATTTTGACCAATTCGGGTAACTCCTCTCACTCCAGATATATTTGTTACAGCAGAAGAGGATGGGCTACTTGCTTCAAAGCCTTTGGTAATCACATCCATATCATACTTCCATGGCATAGCATGAGAGACCTTAAATGAAAAAGAAGTTGGTGCCTGGATAGTGACTGTTTGAGGCATACGAGTACCAATTGATGAAGGGTTATTGGTGTAGTAAATCACCAACGATGTGAGAGTTTACGCCTCTAGTTACCCTTGGATCATATTTACGCCATTGACATGACACCTGTAGATTTACACGAAATGACTATCCATTGACCCTTGGATGGTTTCACAGAAATTAGGATTCCAAGGTTCTTTTTCCAACCTTGCTTTGATCAACTAAGCATGAATCTCTTTTAGCGATGTCTTGATGTCACAAACATTTTCCATATATTCCTCATCTTCTTCCACGACATTAACCATAGAGCCCTCGTGGTTAGGCAAGGGATTTGTAGCCATATTAAAATTTCCTTCCAGAAAATTAAGCCACTCGGCTTTAACCAAGTCACACACTTTATGCTTTAGAGCCAAATAATTTTCTGCCGAGTGCCCCAGTGCCCCAACATGATAGTCTCACTGAACATTTGGATCATATCCCTTAGGATAAGGAGGTTCAAGAGTTTTGGAAGGACAGGGCACCATAAGGGAGTTTTGGATAAGGTATGGTAGTAGCTTAGTATAACTCATACAGATTGGGTCAAACTGAATAGGGCCGCAATCATTGTTTGCACTTCTCTGATTAAGGTTTGGTAGTCGAGTCCATTGTTACGGTGGACGTATTAGTATGTACTGATGATTGTGCGGTGGCACGGGTGATTGATAATGAGGTGGTTGAGGAAAAGGCTGGGAGAGTAACCATTAGTAGTAGCGGCTATGTAAGGATATGGCGTGAACTGATAAGGGTTGGCAAAAGGAAAAAATACAGGGTTGTATGACCTTTGATAAAAGTTCCCTAGATCATAGGTATTAGCATTGGTCTCACCGTCCTTCCTTCTTCCGGTTTACATATATTTTTTCATGGAAGGTACCCCAGATGAAGTTTGGGTAATTTTCCCTTTCCTTACCCTACTTTTTACTTTCCCAATGATGACGATGTCGAAAAAATTTATAGATACACTTTCGATCATCTTTTCATAGAAAGGAGTTTGAAGTAAGTCAATAAACATTACCATAATATCCTTCTCCAACAGCGGTGGGTCCACTTGTGCAGTCATCTTTCGCCAATGTTAGGCATATTCCTTAAAGACTCATTATCCTTCTTAGTCATATTTTGTAATTGTAGCCTATCAGGTGCCATGTCCAGGTTATATTTGTACTGCTTGAGGAAAGCATTAGCTAAGTCCTTTTGATAGTGTATACGAGTGCGTTCCAAATGCATATTCCAAGTCAGGGCGGCTCCTGCCAGACTATCCTGGAAGCAATGAATAAGCAGCTTATCGTCAAAAGCATGGGAAGCCATCTCTAACAATACATAGTTAGATGATTTCAAGAATAGGACATGCCTCAGTATTTATCGAATTTAGGCATTTTAAAATTTGGGAGGTATCACCATATCTGGGACCAGACAAAGTTTAGATGCATTTGTTAAGCCAAAACCTCTCACACCTTCCATGATATGTAGGCGCTCCTTGAGAATTTCCATCTTTCCCTTAGGTTAAGGAGTTGCAACTGCAGGATTGGTGCTCTACACGACAACAAGGCAAGGCATCATATACCCATAAGGATAATTATATTGTGAGTAGAAGTGAGGAGAGGGTGGTGCATGATGGGCAAGATTTGGCTAGGTCAAACCTTGTGGGTTCAGGATAGGCTGAGCTGTTTGAACTACAAGCGACTGAGTGGGCCAAGGCTCAGAGGTCTGTGGGATTGACACTTGATTAACCGGTGGATTGACTATTTGGATATGATTCTGAACCTGCAGATTTCTTACGGTTACTGTATTCCCATCTTGTAAGCCCAGGATCACAAGAGGAAAATATCCAAGAGGTAAACCATACTGCAGAAAGAGTATGAGGTTACCATTCTGATTAGTGAAAGTTTAAGGAGGCATGTATCCATATGGCAATTCCATAAGGTGGAAACTGTATGGTGTGAGGATCAGCAGCTTGGCCAGGGTTTCTAGTATTGTTGATGGATGGGCATCCTAGGCTTAGGTCAGAGTAAAACTAGAAAGGTGTAGAGGAGAAGTTGGTTGTCGCTCGTTGCTTGTGGATAGGCCCCCTCTATAACTCTCTTCTCCAGAAGCCTAATCCACTCAGTTATTTATTTCCTTAATTGGTTGACCTTATTCCTTAAGTCTTTAGTCTCGTAATCCATCTCAGCCATGAGTCTTTCTTGAAGTCGAGTTCTATAAGGGTGCCTCCTTGTGATTTCTTCTTTTTTCAAAACAAGATACGTCGGTGAAAAGGAAAAAAAAAGAAAAAGAAAAAGAAAGAGACAACAAAGAAAAATAGGGAAAACAAACATTGATTGAAGCGATTCTGAGCCTTGACAAGTATCCTTTTACCATTCCTTAGAACGTATCGTTCAAAAGTACTAAGTTAAGCAATGTGGAAACTAATATAGTATCATTGTAGACGTAGAATAACCAGTTTATTACTTTAGTAAAAAGCACTCATTACACCAAGGGAAAATAATCAGTCTATTCTAGCTTGAGAAATCATAGCCTTCATTTCACTAAGCCGACTTTTACAATATTCTAAGAAAACCACAATCTCCTTGGGGTCAGTGAGAGGGTTTGTCATTTCTTCGGCCTTCCTTAGTAGCCATGGGATGTCCTTGATAGATCCGTTGGCTAAACATGCCAACTTGGCGAAGCAATGCATCCATGAGTGAATGATTTCATCTTGATTTGCCCCTTTTGCTTTCATGGACTGTATCATCTCTTGACACCTATTCTTTACCTCTTATGCATGCCATTTTTCATCATTTATTTCTCGCTGGGAAGCTTCTGTCATATCTTTGATTTATTGCTCCATGCTGTTGATTTGGGATTGTAGAAAACTCTTTTGTGCTAACGTATTATGCTTATTTTGTTTAGCTTTCTTCATCATCTCTTTCAGCAACTGCTTGTCTGCAAGCATGGCATCCCTTTCTTCATTATTGGTCTTTAGCTGGAAATTAGCCGCTCGGAGGCATTGATCTAACTTTTGCATATGACTCTTCTCATCCTTTTGCTTCCTGCTAATATCCTCAAGGGCCCGCTCTTTTTCATGATTCTCTCTCTTCAAGAGAGGGCAATCTTGGTGGGCCTTCTTGGCTGTCAGCTCGGCCAATTTCTCTTTTATTTATTTAACCTTTTCATCTTTAAGGGGAGACACAATAAATGACTCATACCTTGGAGGGGAATCGAGTTGTCTAAATAGTAGCTTGATGATAGAGACCCGATTTAGGATCCACTGATAGTACTTTTCTTTGGCATTGTGGCTTCTGACACCCAACTTTTTCCTTTTCTTGTAGACCTTTTGCCAGGCGCCCCTTATATACTTGAGGGTAGAAGTGTAATCCCCTTTTGCATAGTAAAGGACAAATGGGATCAATGACTCTTTATTTAGTAGTCAGAATAAGGGGTAGGCTAATTGGCACTTGGCTATGACTGGATTATAATTAATGCATCCACGTGTACCTATGAGTGGGACATTCGGATAGCTTAGATAATGGTGAATAATGGTGTTAACTTTCAACCATTGTAGATACCACCTTATCCTTTTAGTAATGAGCCTAACAAGATGGTTGGCCCATTCACGCCCATTCTTCATAGTCAACTGGCACAACTTTAGGTAAGATACAAGGCATTTGACCTTGCCACTTGGCTGAAGATATGTCATTCACATACACTTCAAGTGGGACCCTATACCCTGGGGTCTGAATAAACCTTAAGTTTAGGGGAGGTTATGTAGTGGTGTCATTTGGGACATTCGTCTCCGCCTGATATCGTGAAAGCCTTAGCTAGATTGTGACTTCCTCATGGTACCCACACCTAGTAGGCTTCCTACCATTGTGGTCAACATCATGGGTGGAATTTGAACTCTAGTGGCCTTTAGTAACTTAGAACAGCCACCCAATATGAGAGGACACTAGTAGAGGAGCCCTAGAACCGATAGGAGACCTTCTGTAACATCCCAAAATTTACTTAAATACTTAATTGAGAGGAATAAATAGAAAATAATTAAATAAGAATTGATTAATATCCCAAAAATATTGAAATAATTAAATTGGGAATTTTCATGATTTTTTGTAATTTATGGTGGCTTAAACAGTTGAAAATAATGCCCGATTAAAGTATAAGTGTCGGACCAAGTATCTCCGATTTAGGTACCATTGGTAAGGGTTGTTAAGAATATTATTGGGAATCCGAATATGTATTTGGAATAATTTTTAGATAAAGTATTGAGCCCGAACAGAGATCCTGTTTGATTTAAAACAAAGAAGTTTAAGTGGTGGGTTAAAATAAAACATAAAACTCCTTCATTTCTCTTCCCTTTCATTGCTGTTTCTTCTCCCTTCATACTCTCTTTTCTCTTTATTCCTTATTTCCCACCATCTTCTTCTTCCATACTCAAGAGCCCTAACAAGTGTAGTGTACCCTTTCTTCTCCTTCCATTTTTGTTTTTGCTTCAAGCTTGGAGGAGATGATAATGGTGATTTAAAGCTCTCTCTCTACCTCTCATTTTCGTGCTCTCCTTCTTCTCCATTGGTACCCACTCATTTTCTTGGCTTTAGGTAAGTTCCTTTCCATTTCTAATGATTTTATGCCCTAGGTTATGGGTTAATATGATTTTTGAAAGGGTAATGCATATGGGTTATTAATGGGAGGCATTTATATTGAGAAACCCTAAGGTGGGGTACTTTTAATGTGAGTTTTATGAGGGCCTTGAGGGGTACACAAAATTTGCATTTATGATGATAGGAAATGTTGAACATTGATGGTGGTTGTTGGGTTTTTAATGAAACCCTAACCCTATGATTTGGGGGAAATAAGAAATGTGGGTAGAAGAATATTTATTAATGTTAAGAGAATGTATTTAATGATGTATGATGGTAACTTTGATGGTGGATGGCCATTAATGAGGTTAGATGATTGGTAGTGGTGGTTGGAAACCAATTAATTTAGGCACCTAACCCATGGTGGTTGTGGTGGATGAAATGAAATAAATAAGGTTTAAGATTGAAATGGTATAAAACATCAAGTAATTAACACTTGGATCTTGATGGTTTGAATAGAAAATAATTATATGATACATTGTGTAATGTAGGAAACAACCCCATCGACGAGGCGGGATCTTTGGACCGCGTTGATCTCTACTTCTCTTGAGGTAGGAGGGGGTAATATTTGTAAATGCATGATTTCATCCATTAGTGATGTGTGTATATGATTATGTTATGCTAATTTGGCTTGGATGAATGGTTTGATGATTATATGTTTGAAATACATTTAGAGTGATTGGTCTTATGTGGCGTATGTTTTTGGGATGATGATTATGATGTTGAGTTAACTCATGATAATGAGATTTGTTATGGTTGGCTTGAGGTCATGATTATGTTGATTGCAATGATGTTGAACATTCCATGATATATGAATTGATAAATATGATTGCCATTAACTATTGAATGTGTATGAAATTCAATGACAATTGGTGATGGTTGAGAATGATGAGAATATAGAGTTCTACTTGGTATTGGTGGTGAATTGTTGATTATGGAGTGGCATTTAGGATGCATAGTGTGAGAAATACATTGATTGGCATTTGCATCCATAGCATATCATTTTCTGTCTATGTGGAATGTTATGGGTTCCAATAGGCGGGCCTAGTGGGAGGGCGGCCTAGTGCAGGGTAAAATTTTAAGTTTGTTCCTTAGTGATTCTTGGAATCATGAAGCTGCTCATAGTTTGGTGGTGAGGCACCCTATATGGCGGGCCTAGTGGGTGGGTGGCTCTATGGTGAGTGAGTGACCTCGGTGTCCCTATGGGGCACTGTTCTCTCGATATATGTTTGGGAGGGGCCCGTAGCACTTATGGCAAGTGAGGCCATGTTGTTGAATCTGCAAGTCATAGGGTGACTAGTGCTACATATGGGCGATAGCGGTTTGGTACCAGTAAAAGAGGAATGTATTTCATGCATGATTTGAGATATAAGTGTACACATTTACTACTGCAGTAGGTGCATAGTAGCACACCTATGCTTGACCCACACTTGATTATGATGTTATTGTTTCCCACAGTCAGATCCGTAAAATTGTTAATGATTTCGTTGTGCATATGCATTAGCGATAAGAGCATTTGCATATAGCCGAAGATATGCCTAGTTGATAACCTGTGGTGGCAATGGATGATTGATAAATAAAAAGGAAAGAAGTTGTGGTACTAATATTGAGTGTGTGGTGGCTTTTGTTGAGAATGCCTATGATTTTGATATGTGTATATATATATATATATATATATGTGTATGTGTTATGGATATAGTGATTTGGACATGTGTTATGTTGAATTAGAGTGGTATGATTTGTGAATGAAGCTTAAGATGCTTCTTGAGAAGTGTATGTTATGTATACATGTATATGTATCATAATGTATGACTTTGATTCATTTGGTATATGTTGGTCACCTCCTAGTTGCCATTTTAAAGGTTGATGTAGGTATGTTGAGCATCCTACTCTTTTTGGAGGTTGAACATGGTGGAGGTAAATATGAAAATGGAAGCTTAAAAGCCTTGGCCGGCATCCCTTTGTAAAACCCTTTGATATATGTATATGCATATTTTGTTTCATGGATATTGAATGATGACATGTATTCTTTTGAGGGTCACTTTGAAAAATTAGGCCTTGTATGTTTTGAAAGGCTAATTTTTGGTAGTGACCTTAACAATGTTTGATGGTATTTAAGATACATTGATTTTCCTTATTGCAATGATGAATGATTGTTGATTATGAGTTTCATGGCCAATTGATGGCATTGATGTGCATGTTGATTGATGAATTGATTAAATTATGAAGTTTGTATATGGAATTTATGCATAATTGAGGAACCAATAGGGTCAAAATGAATTTTATGAGTTTTGGATAGTATGTGATGGTTCCAATAACTTAAATATATGATTTGTGATTTGTAGAAACTGGAATGTACCAATTCCATTGAAAATTGACCCTTAAGTTGCATCAAAATGCCTTAAAACGGGTAAATCGCATATAGGCGCATAAGTCCCTCATTTTTAGGAACTTTTGAGTACGGCCAGTGGCTACGCGTTACAAATAATGTATTTTAGTTGGTGTTAAAATTTGGTGGCAATTGGAATTCATATGAAAAAAATAGGGCAGTTAGAAGTTGGGAAATTTGACAATTTCTACTGAGTTGCTATCATGAATTGATACACTATAGGTGTGAATCAATTCCCCTGTTGCCTGAATCGATTCATTTGCTACTGGAATTAGTGTTCATTACAAGCATTTATGTGCGAATCGATTCACCCTGGGGGTTGAATCGATTCAAGGAACTGATTTATGAAATTTTGAACGCATGAATCGATTCCCAGGGGAGGGTGAATCGATTCATCCCCCTGTTGCACTTGTTTCTGGCCATTAGGACGCATAAAACGATTCATGCCAGCCTTGAATCGATTCCTTCCCCTGATTCTTTAAAAATTTATGTGTTTTTCTATATGTTGGGTCCTATTGCATGATTATGTATCAATGTGTAAGCTTATCTAACATATTTTGGCAATTAATTCGAGTATCTTTAAGCCTCTTTTCACACCCTTCCTTAACTATTGAAATAAATCATGTTCCGCTATTCCTTGTTGATGATCATGTAATTGATTGTCCAAGGAGCACTCTTGATTTAAACTATACACCATCTCATATCTTCATATATGGGATAGGTTCTTTTATATGATCCGGGGTTACTTATTAAAGTTTTATCTTGCAATTATTTTCATTCTTTAATTGTTTTAAAAATCACGAAAAATTTACCCTCATTTCTATTATTTCTATTAATTTAATTTGGGGTTGTCTCACCTTCAGACAAACCCTCTTTAGGGCACAAAGGGGAAACATTCCTTTTACCTTCCATTCTTTTGAATTAAATTCATTGGGCTACCTGCCTCCTTAAAGAATATTCTCTTTTACACCTCAATAAATGGTTTTTTTAAAAGAAAGCCCAATAAATTCTTCATAGGACAAGCGATCCTCAAGCGTGATCAATTTCATCCTTTTAGTTATAGGTTCCCTGGATCGTAAAAGTTTTGCATGCAAGGTTGTTTCAAAAATCAAATGATCCAAGAAGTCTGTAACTTATTCTTAAGCCTTGTTAGTCATTATTCCCTATAGATACGGAAAATCTATTTAGGAAATAATGATTAACGAGGCATGACAAGTCCACAAGTTGACTTTTTCTTTTTTTTTTCTCCTTTCTTTTTCAGGAAGTAATCTGAACTTGGCGAGTATCCTACTAGAGATGGAAACTAATATGGGTTTAGACGAATGTGGGGCCAACAGAGCTGAATTAAGGAAACTACTACATGTCAAGGCTGCGAAAATTGATTCAACTAGCCTACAGGCTTTGGGAAAGAAGCTGAATCTGACCCAAAGGATGGCCTTCTCAAGGAAATATAGGAGGATCCTAAAACTTTTGGAGGTTAAAGTATAGGTCGAAGTGATCATCGCTTTGGCCCAATTTTATGACCCACCTCTTTGGTGCTTCACCTTTCGAGACTTCCAATTAGTGCCATCAGTAGAGGAGTTTGAATAGATCTTAGGCTTACCATTAGAGGGGCAGATACCCTATAGACGACTTGAGCAACATGCCTACATCACCTCCCTTGCTTCTATATTGAAAATCAATCCAACTAAGATGGGAAAAGCACAACTGAACAGGAATCAGACACCAGGGTTTGCCAGGGTGTATCTTGAAAAACAAATGAATAGTCTGGCTAAGAAAGAGGATTGGGAGACTTTCATGGATACCTTAGCACTTATCCTCTATAGTGTCATCTTGTTCCTTTAAATTGAAAATTATATAGACTATGATGCCATAAATGTCTCCTAGCCTATAAGCTTCATCGTGAGAATCCTATTACTGCTATCTTGGTGGATGTTTACTGTACCATGGACTTTTGCCATACTCAAGGGGGGAAAAGAATCATCTGTTGCTCACTTGCTCTGTATGTGTGGCTTGTAGTGTGTGGAGGGGCATACATACCTGAACCTTACCTTTCCTTAAAAAACACAAATACAATATTAGGATGCTCTACCCTAGGATTCAATAACACAATAATATGATGTCTTCTACGCTAAGGTTCCATAATAACATATATCGATAAAAATACATGGCATAAACACATAGGCAAGAGGTTATATAGGATTATTCTAATATACCTAACTAATTTAAACAGGCTTGACTCTTTAAAGTCCCAGTGGATTCACCAGAATGCCCACCCTAAAAAGAAATTAAGTTCTCGAATTCCTTTCTAAAACCATGGAGTCGCCACCAATGTTTTTAAGGTAAAACATCGGAAAAACCCTAACCTAAGGTATTGGCCCTAAGTTAAGATTTTAACTTTGGGAGTCTGATTACAGTTGGAGAAGGTATTAGCACCTCACACTGTCTGTTTTAAATGGTTAACATAAATTGTTCAAGTTTTGAATAATCCTAATAATTTGTGATTTAAACCTCTTAAGATTTTCATGGATTTTATACCAAATTAATTAATTATTATATTTGTTAAAAGAACCATGTGTTTTTTAGATGATTAACAGGACGTCTCGTCTGAATTAATCGGTCGTCGCTTAAAAGAGTTATATATACATTTTTTACGAATTATGGGATATGTTTATTTTTTAAAATTAGGGTCTGACAAGATTAATTACTCCTGCTCCTACATATTCCCCAAGCGTGAGGGGAAATCAGGGTTACGCAGTTCTTTCTTTTATTATTTTTTAAAAAATGAAAAATAAATTAAAAACATTAAAATTTAAAAAACGTCAATCAACAGAACGCCTCATCCAAATTGATCTTAAATATTGTATTACTTATTATTTTTTAAAAAAATGGACCTTAGGTTTATTTATTTATTTATAGAAAGAAATAAGAAGAGAAAATAAAAATAAAAATAAAATAAACAAAACTAAAATAAAATAAAAGTGTCAAGTAAGAGGACGAAAACAATGAAAAACATAAGTCTATGAAATAAATGACGGAATAAGTAGAAGAAAAGAAAAAAAAGCTATTAAATCAAAACATAAAAATGAAAACAATGAACAACAAAAAAGGCTAATAAATTAGAGTATAAAAAAGAAGACAATAAACAACAAAAAGAAAAAACTTACCTTCTTTTCTGAGCTAAAAAGAAAATTTTAAACTGCCTCTGAATTCGATAGTGCCCCTTGTTTCTTCTAAACTGAGACTCTCGTGGAAAAAACCAAATCTTTTCTAATGTGAGAAATCAGTGAAAGCCGCAATCACAAAGTATACTAAGAAATGGGCTATGTCTACCACCCCATCCAAGTGTTACATGTAACAACCCTATTTTTGTGTGGTAGATCCTTGAGACCAAATGACTTGATTACGCGTTAAGTTTATGCGTACTGATGATTGGGCTATGGCCGACTTGATTGTGTACTGACTGATTTGTGTTTTAAAGGGATTTCATGAACTAATGGAGGGTATTCTTTACTAAATTGTGTGAGTAATTGAGACGCCCCCAAAATTGGGGTAAATTTTTCACGAATTAAAATCACCATTCGATGAACAGAGAATAAGTGATTAGGTTTTGAAACGTAACCCCTGGATCTATGAGAGACCACTCTTATATATGAAGATATGAGAGGGTAAAATTAAAAGATGATTTTTTAATAATTTTTCCAATTAAAATCAGTGGAAGAATCATGCGTCCCCTAGTAAGACGCCACCAAGCTTCGGCTTCATCGCGGATTATAAAGACCGCATATTCCACCTTTTACGCTTCAGAGCATTCAAAGCTAGCATAGATTCTTTCCAAGTCGTTGATCCAAGCATATGCATCTTCAGGTTTATAACCTCCATGAAACTCTGAAGGTTTCCTCTTGAGAAATAAATCAAGACCTTGGGAGCCTTGTCCCACATTCAGCTGGCCTTGTGTTTCCAAGAGATCGGCAAAGAGGTTTAAGGCATTTGCCATAGTAGCAGCCTCATGATTTGGTCTACCAACCATATCTTATGCCTATACATTAAAACATGGCTCACACATAAGTAACTAGACCAAACAATAGCCTTTTGACTTATGAATTCAAAAATTTTAGCACTTATAGGTCTATCATGGACTACACTACATAATCATATCATTTTCCACACATGATCACAACATATTCATCACTCGAGGTAAATAGTGTAAGGACTCTTGGCTGGACTCAACAACATTTGCATCAATCACAATTCAACAATAACCATCGCAATTCAACCAAATAATTCATAAACCAATCAATCACAAACAATAATCACATGAATAACATTAATCATGATCGTATCAAGAGCAATGATCGCTCTGATACCAGGTTGAGATGCCCCCAAAATAGGGGTAAATTTTTCACGAATTAAAATCACCATTCGATGAACAGAAAATAAGTGATTAGGTTTTGAAACGCAACCCCTGGATCTATGAGAGACCACTCTCATATATGAAGATATGAGAGGGTAAAATTAAAAGATGATTTTCTAATAATTTTTCCAATTAAAATCAGCGGAAGAATCAATTAATTTAATTGTTGCGTGAATGAATTTTATTGCAAGGAAAATGTAAAAATTTGAAACCAAAGGAAAATGTGCAACAGGGTGATACTCGCTCAAGCGAGAACACATCCGCTTGAGCGAGTCAGCGTGGTTACGCTTGGGCGAAGCGGAGAAAAGCTGAGCGAATGAAAGGTTTGAGCATCAGGGGGTCCATCTCGCTTCAGCGAGCCTTATCTCGCTTGAGCGAGAAGCGAAGGGAAACCTTAAGCGAGCCAGCGAGACATTTGAGCGAGGGAAGGAGGTATGCATCAAGTACCAGTCTTGCTTGAGCGGGACATGTCTCGCTTGAGCGAGATTGCTCCAGCAACATTGGTAACTCTCTGGCCGATTTTAGCCTGGGCGAGGCATCTCTCGCCTGGGCGAAAATCATCTAGTATCTAATTCTCTTCCCCCTCGCTTGAGCGATCATCCTCCTGCCTGAGCGAAAATTGTCCAGAGGCTAACCTCTGATTCTATATCAATCTCGCTTGGGCGAGATAAACACCCGCTCGGGAAAAATCAGGCCAGAGGCCAAAAACCCTGTTTCATAACAATCTCACCCGAGCGAGATTCTCACTCGCTTAAGCGAGTTATGCAGAAGACAGACCAACTATAGAAATTTCATGCAACTTACTATACCATAATCTATTCTACTCCAATTCATTTAATTTCAACATGTCTTATACATCATATTGTATATTTATAACATGTCACATTCATCTTTACCCCCTAAAATCTTTTCTAGTCCATAAATTCATACAAATTCAAACTCTTCATCTATTATATTTGCCAATCATTAATACATATCACAAATTCTCATTTTGCATCATCATGCATCTACAAATTCTACCAATTTCATTCATTCAAATCTTAAACATCAACACACATCATCATCCGTTCATTACATCATTGGGTCATAAATGAAAATTGGTCATACACCAAGATCCAATTTTCCTCTATGACCACCAAAATCATCTACCACTATTCTAGATATCAAAATAAACATCCATATACAAAACATGCTATACAAAATCTAGACCTCACCGGCCAAGGCACTTCCTACACCACTATTTACCTCCTCAAGCAAAGTGTACTTCAAAATGTCAACCCCTTCCCATGAGTACGCTGCATCACAAGTCTAAAAATAGACAACATGGGAGAGTGAGTCCACATTCCAAAGGTATGGATATGAATACCATGTGATTATGTATATATGCATCTAAACATGTATACTTTGCACATCCATAAGATTCACCATGCCATATACCATCACAATTCCATCCTACATTTATCACAATTACATCACAATTCCAAACAAAGTATATAAGCACATACATAATCACGTCCCTTAATAATTGAACTATGATACAACCATTATTTGGTATTCATATCTTTTGTGTTGTCTTAAAATATATTTTTACATCCTCATCCCATCCATCATCACATCTCATCATCTTTGGCATACTTCCTTGCTATATGCGAATGCCCTTAAGCTAATACATATGCACAAAGGAATATTTCAACAATTGCAGATCTCACTGTGGGAATATAAACACCAAATGTAGGATTCAAGTATGATCATCTAACCATACCCCTACTGCAGTAGTAAAATGTGTACACTTATTCTTAAAATTGCATGCATTCACCAATTATTTTACTGGTACCAAACCGCATCGCCCATCTTGCAACATCTTGCAACATATCAACATAAGGTGTTGCGGGCCAACCATGAGTTATATCATGGCAACTGTGATCTTAAGGACCACCGGGGACACCTGCTCACCAAGAGCCACCCCCTAAAGGGTCAACCACTACGGCTCCCCGTAACACAACATGGGCAGCTTCGTGACTTACACACCGAGTCACAGGAGAAATATAATTTGCTCATGCACAGAGCCGCCCTCCCACTGGGCCAACCGGGGGAATCCCCTAAAGTTCTAACACCGGCAGCTATGCAGTATGTCATGGATGCAAATGTAAATCATATGCATTCCTTACTCTATGCATCCTATACATGCCACTCACTAAACAACATCATCAACACCATTACCAACATCATCACAAAGATTTTATTATTGTTGGTTATTCACATTAGTTTAAGTCTTTGTGTGGCATTCTCATTTGTTCTCATTCTTGTTACTCAACTTTAACATCAATACAAGAACTTCAAACATTCTTTATCAAACATTATCAACATTCATCTTATGTTCGTGGTAGATACAAGCATAACACCATATCATTTGTCATTCTACACCATCATATAACACACCATGAATATTCTAAATGCATCAAAGCATGTTGCCAAACATACAATCCACACCACACTCCACATTACAATTTCTCGTAACATGTCAAGCAAGGCTAAAATGCATACCAATACATATGGCAATCAAATAACATTCAAATTCATGCATTTAGAACATAAGACTCCTTTCCTACCTTAAGAGAAGAATTTTGATTGATAAGACATACCCGCCTCGTCGTTCGGAATAGGTCCTACATTAATATACATGTAAAACCTCAATCAATTCACTATTTAAGGCATCTTTTCAATTCTATTTAATCATAATCATATCCATGATTTCATAACATGTACTAGACATGTTATAGTCATCATTTTTATCTTCTATTAGGCTTCGGGAAGTCCTTCCCATTAAGCCACATTCATTAAATTCAAGGGTTACAAACAACTATAACTCCAACCCTCATACAACCTCCTTTATCCATGTTCATATCTATCATAACATGCATTCCTTCATAAAACACTCTCTTTCACCAACATTATTCATTTTCCCCCAATTCCTAAAAGTTAGGGTTTCTCTAAAACCCAACAACTCATTAATGCTTCATCAATCTTCATCTCTTACCATCATAAATACATCTACCACCATTAACTCTTCATAAATAGTCACATTTATGGTAACCCATTCTAGGGCATAAGCATTAAATGCTTCTCTACAACCACCCATCCACACACATTACTCCCCAAAGAATAAATACACATACCCATGGCCAAGACTCAAGAAAAGAGTGAGTATAGCTTACCTCACACCCAAAACAAAATGGGTTTTCAAGGGAGAGAGAGAGAGAGCTGCGAAAATGGAGGGGAAAGAGGAGAGGAAATCTAAGCCCCAAGCTTCCTTCAAGCTCCTCCAAACGAAAATGGTGAAGGATGAAGATGACACCAATTTGCTAGGGTTTTGGAAGAAGGAGAAGAGAGGAGATGAAGGAGAATTGAAGAGGAGAAGAAGTAGCGTATGGTTTGCCAAGGGAGAAGGAAACCATTGTGAAAATAGAAGGGAAAATTGGGGTTTTGATTTGTTTTTAATCCCATTCATTAAAGCTTCATTGTTTTCTCACTAACAGGCTCTTCATTCGGGCTCAATACTTTATCTGAAAATTATTCTGAACATATATTCGGATTCCCAATATTATTCTCAACAGCCCTAACCAATATCATCTCATCCAGAGATACTTGGTCCGACACCCATATCCCAACCGGGCTCGTTTTCAGCTTAACCGGTCTCCATGAACCAACAACAGTCCCCAAAAATCTTAATTTAATTATTTTCAATAGTTTGGGATGTTAAGTAATTCACATTCAATTTGTCAACATTTATTTTCCTAATTAATCCTCTATTTTAAAATTTGGGATGTTACAGTAATAATGATGGTTAGAATAATAATAATAAGTGTGATTACTATACTCCTAATAACAAAGATTAATTAATTTGAGTATAGTAATTTAATAAAAATGTGTAAGTATTATTGTTTAAGTCACTTAAACATGCAATTTCCCCTAGTCCTGGCCAAGAAATCATCTGGAGTACTCGAGTCAATTATCTTCATCCCAAGACATCCTTCACATAGTGTTAATAATTTCCATGAAGGGCTCAATGCCCGATTTGGTCACCCAAGCCCGAAAACTCAATTTTCAAGTTAATCGTATAGGCCAAACTACGCACCTGTACGTATTTTGAGCGTAACTTCCTCTCTCGTTATTAGATTTGAGTCATTCTTATCCCAAAATCTTTGTATGAAATTTATCTACAACTTAAATGTTGACCATGAAAGCCAATTCTTACCCCATAAATCCCAGAATTTAAAATACCACACTGATTCATGTTTTTCCAGTGGCAGCTTGCACTATGTTTAGTATTTTTTGCGTTTCTCATTCGTATGACCATTCAATCAAATGATTATTTCACCAAAATTTTCTAAACTCAATTACCTACAACTTTAATGAAAGGAACAAAGATCAAATACCTACCAATTTTGCCTAGAAAATTAATTCTTGCAAGAAACATTAATCCCATCACAACCTTGCACTATTTTCATAAATGGACCATCTCTCACTCATTTCTTGATGAAAATTTTTGTGCCATATACCAAATTAAAGATAAGAAAATGATGTAAAACTTTTATGTTTGAGTGTTTTCCAAATTCGGCCCACAACAGCCCTTAAAACCACGAGCAAATCACCGTCCATGTTGCTTGACACATTAGCCTTGCATGAGAATAAGCCAATCATATTGCACCACCACCTTGCCACTTGCCATAACCATGCAAACTCCTTCTCCACCACTCTAAGAGTTGCATGAGACACCTAACAATTGCATGAAACTCAAGTGATACCTATCCCCCACTCATGGTCGTCGAAGCTCCTTGGTGAGCAAGGAGACATGCAAAATTTCCATTCTACCTAGGCACCTAGTGTTCTCTCTTTGCTTCTATTCATTCTTCTAAGTTAGAGAAACATTTTTCTAGGAACATATTCCTTTCTTCTTCTCTTTCATTCATGTTGGACAACCTTCCCAGCATTTGTCTAAGAGATGTATGGACCATCCCACTAGGCCTTCAAAACCTTAGTAATCGCTTTGATAGTGTGACTACTATCAACAAAGTTGTAATAAACAACAGTTAGAAACAAATAAAACAGGTTACACACGAGGAGGCTACCAAAAATTTGGCAGAGTCTCCCCTGTAAATATAACATTTCCAAATTTAAACGATTTCCCTATTACAAACAGAAGAGTTTCCAGTACAGTTCAATCGATACAAGTACTAAATAAACTAACATACAACAAACCAATTTAGGCACTATATGAGTTTTATATACAAAGCAACCAAGAAGCTACCAACTAAAAAAGTTAAAACAAATTATAGTATACTTACTCATCTCCGACAAGTAGTGGGACCACATGGGTAGGGAGTGCCAGAGGTGGGGTCAGCTCAAGGCCAGGGTCATCCAAACCTCTAGGTGAAAGACTCTGCTCTGGGGTGGTCTGCTGTGCTGTAGTGGTGAAGGAGTGGTGGTCTGCTGTCGTGTGATGGCCTACTGATGGGATCCCGGGGTCCTCAAACCACCACCCCGACTGAAGGGTAATTAATGCCCTATCATTTGTGGAATAAACCATGAAAACAAATGTTAGTCTCAGACTATAAATATATGTGTGTATGTATGTATATATGTTTAATAACTGCATACTCTATGTCTGTTTCAGTTTGAAATTCCCCCTCAGCTTCAGTGTCGCTATGGCTATTTGTTTCAACAGGTTCCTCAGTCTCCAAATTGGCCCTAGACCTTTTTGATTGGGAGACAACATCTTTGTCAATGTGTTCATCCATTATCACTAGATCAATGTTGAATAACAAATAACTTTCATTGAGCTTGTTCAGAGTGAGTTGATAAGCATCCTCAACCTCATTAGAGACATTATCAATGATCCAACTTTGGGCCTTGGTCTTGATTGTAACACCCTAAATTTTAAAAATAAAGGATTAATTGGGTAACTAAATATTAAATATTAATATGTGGGTTAATTAATGTCCCAAAAATACAGGGAATAATTAAATTAAGATTTTTGGGGACTGTTAGCAATTTATTGTGGCCAGATAAGCTGAATTTAAGCCCGATTAAAAGATGAATGTCAGACCAAGTATCTCTGATTGAGGTGATATTGGTTAGGGCTATTGAGAATATTATTGGGAGTTTGAATATATATTCAGAATAATTTTAAGATCAAGTATTGGGCCCAAACTAAGATCCTGTTTGTCATAAAATGATGAACCTTTAATGAGAGGGTTAAAATGAAAACCAAAAGCCCATATTTTCTTCTTTTAATTTTTGTTGGCTTCTTGGTCTCCCTTGGCAAACACTTGACCTCTTTTTCTTCTCCATTTCTCTACTCTATTTTCTCTTTTTCTCTTCCTAACCCTAGGTAAAAGGGTGGTGATCTTTCCTCCTCCTCTCATTTTCGTTCAAGGAAGCTTGGAAGAAGGTCATTGGAGCTTGAACCTCTCCCCCTCTCCTCTTCAAATTTCGTGTGGGTCTCCCTCTCCCTTGGAATCCATTTCGTTTTTGGTGTGATGTAAGTCATCCTTACCATTTTGTTGGGATTATGGCCATGGGTATGACTTATTATGTTTGGGAGAGCAATGTTTGTAAGTGGGGTGTTTAATGAAAGCATTTAATGCATGAGCCCTAGGTGGAATGTTATAAATGCAAGCTTTGGGGGAAATAAATGAGGTAGATGTATTTATGGTTGGAAGGAGATGGGAGTTTATAATGCATTTATGGATATTGTTGGGTTTGATGAAAACCCTAGCTTTTAAGATTTGGGGAAATGACAAATGTGAAATGGATAATGCATTTTGAGAGGAAATACATAATATTAAGAATATGGAGTTAGTAAATATGATATTTTATAATTATTGGGCTATGGTTGTGTGTAGCCTTTAGATATAATGAGTATGCTTTAATGGGAAGGAATTCACAAAGCCTAATAAATAAGGAAAATGGTGCCTATGGCATGTTTTATTCATGTCATGAAATTGTATATGCAAGAGAGTCATGATTAGTGTCTTGAATGATTAATTTATTTGGCTTTCCTATATGTGTTAATATAGTATCCATTCCGAATGACAAGGCGGGTATGTCGTATCTGTCGGATTCTTTTCTTGAGGTAGGAGAGGAGTCTTTATGTTCTAAATGCAAGAATTGAATAGTATTTGATTGTCATATGTGACAACTTGCATGTTTACCTTGCTTGTGATGTTATGGAAATTTGGACTGTACATGTGTTGTTGGTGATAATGTTGGCATCATGCATTAGTGCATTTAGAATAGATATAGTGTGCCATATAGTGGTGTAAATTATTTGGCAAGTGTAAGCCTTGAATATGATGATTGTATTATATTCACCATGAATGTGAATGAGTGTAATTGATGTGTGGTTGAGATTGGGTGTGAATGAATAGCATGCCTTGATTAATAATGTAAAGTTGATGTTTGAGATTAATGAGGAATGCCATTGAATTTGGTGAATGAATTGTTAAAATGCCACATACAAAATCTGAAAATAAAGATTCAATCCAACAATATTAAACCCATTAAAAATGGTGAGGTGGTGTTGGTGATGAGGATGATGATGTTTGATGAGTGGCATGAATAGTATGTATAGAGTGAGAAATGCATATGATTGGCATTTGCATCCATGGCATACTGCATAGCTGCCAGTGTTGGAATTTTAGGGGATTCCCACGGTGGGCCCAGTGGGAGGGCGGCTCAGTGTACGAGCAATTTGTTATTTCCTCTGTGACTCGATGTAAGTCATGAAGCTGCCCATGTTATGTTACTGGGAGCTGCGTGTGGTTGACCCTTGTGGGGGGTGGCTCTTGATGAGTAGGTGACCCCGGTGGTCCTTGGGATGACAGCTGCCATGATATGATTCATTATTGGCCTGTAACACCCTATGTTGATTATGTTGTTACCACGGTCATGGTGAAAATGACCAGGTGTTGCAAGATGGGCAATGCGGTTTGGAACCAGTAAAAGGTTGGTGAAATGCATACAATTTGATGATAAGTGTACACATTTTACTACTGCAGTAGGGGTATGGTTAGATGATCATACTTGAGTCCCACAATTGGTGTTTATATTCCCATAGCCAGATCTGCAATTGTTGAAATATTCCGTTGTGCATATACATTAGCTTAAGAGTATTTTCATATAACAAGGAAGTATGCCAAATTTGATGAGATGTGGTGATGGTTGTATTGTGGATGAGAAGTTGTATTAAGACAATATAAAAGATATGAATACCAAGAGTAAATAGAGTAAAATGAAGAGATGTGTAATAGTCCAATTGTTGAAGGACTAGATTATGTGTATGATTCATTACTTTTCTTTATTTCATGAAGATGCTTGTTTCATGTATTGATGGTTAATGATGCGGTAAATGTGAATGCAAAGTATATATGTTTAATGCATATGCACATAACCACATGGTATTCATATTCATTCTTTTGGAATATATGACTCACTCTCCCATGTTGTCTACTTTCTTAGATTTGTGATGCAGGTCACTCATGGGAGGAGTGAGAATCTTTTGAAGCTAGTTTTATGGGAGAAGGTAAATAGGTGTATAGGAAGTGCCTTAACCGGCAATCTGTTGTTTTGTATAACCTATAATAGGAGCTTATGCTCATTGTAGTTGGAATGATGTATATCGATTTTGTGGGTCATGAGTGAAAATTGGAACTTACATATATGCCCAATTTTCGATTATGACCTTAGTGATGCATGATGCTACTATGTGATGTTTGAACCTTCCTCAAATTGGTGAATGAATGATGAGAATTATGAATGGTAATCTTATGTGATGCATATTTGAAGTTTCCCATGGTTGTCTTATGCATAAGTAAGGAACTAGTAAGGTCAAATTATGATTTATGAGGTTTTGGTGTGATGTGATGAGTCTAATAGCCTAAACATGTTAATTGTGACTTGTGGAAAAAGGAATGGTCCAATTTTATAGAGAATAGACCCATTGGTTGCCTCAAAATGCCTTAAAATGAGATAAACGCAATTATGCACATAATTTACTCGTTTATAGGAATTTTCGAGAGCGGCTAGTGGCCACACATTAAAATGATGTATTATAACTTGTGTCAAAATTTGGTAGCATTCCAATATCGTTTGCATAGATTTAGGTGTGTGAGAAATTCATTTCCTTAAGAAAATCTACATAATTTCTGCAATCTGATAAGGTGTAATCGATTAGCCCCCCTGGCTAAATCAATTACAAGGCTTCTGTCTTTAAGGAAATCGATCAGCTTAATCAATTACAGTCCCATAATCGATTAGACTCAAAGTTGTAATCGATTATGAGCTAAACAGAACCAAGGTAATCGATCACATTCAGTGTTGTAGTCGATTATGAACCAAACAGAATCCTTGTAGTCGATTAGATTGGTTCTTGTAATCGATTAGGTGAAATATCTGATGCATTACATAAATTCTAGGAGCTCTATAATTGATTATCCCCAATTCTGTACTCGGTTAGGGCAATCGATTAGTACTTGGCCTAATCAATTATATCGGTGTAAAATTGAAATTTTCACACCTTGAGCATTTATCTTGCGTCTTTTAGCTCCTCAAGCCTACTTTACAATCATTGGATCTTCTTAGACTCTCTTCGAAACCATCCACACTCTTTAAATCGATTGAGTGCTTCCCCGCTACTCATTGTTGACGATCATAAGGTTGATTGTCCAATGACCACTCTTGATTCTAAACTATCCACCTTCTCATATCTTCATATATGGGATACGGTTTTCATAGATCCAGGGTGTTGATTAAGACTTCACCACGTTTTTATTGTATCGAGTAATGACTTGTAAAACATGAAAAATTTACCCCCTATTTCAGGGTGTGTCATAACTTGGTATCAGAGCATTGATTGCTCTTGGATACAAACTTAATTGATGTGTGCAAGTATTTATTGGATATAATTAGAATGTGTGGAGTATGATTGATTAATTTATGGATTATTTGATTGATTTATGGCTGTTTATTATTGAATTGAAATTAATGCGATTGTTGTTGAGTCCGGCCAAGAGTCCTTACACTATTTACCTTCTTTAATGAATATGTTGTGATTATATATTGAAATTGATATGATCATGTGATGTGGTGCATGACAGACTTATAAGTTATTGTTTGGTCTAGTGTACTCATGTGTGAGCCATGTTTTAACGTATAGGCTTGAAAATATGGCTGGTAGACCTAATTGTGAGGCTGATGCTATGGCAAACGCCTTGAATCGCTTTGCTGATTGGAAAGACAAGGCCAATTGAATGTGGGACAAGGTGTCCAAGGTCTTGATCTGTTTCTCAAGAGGAAACCTTCTGAATTCCATGGAGGTTATAAACTAGAGGATGCTTATGCATGGATTAATGATTTGGAAAGACTTTATGTAAGTTTCGAGTGTTCTGAAGCACAAAAGGTGGAGTATATGGTTTTTATGATCCGTGATGAAGCCAAAGCATGGTGGCGTCTTACTAGGGGGCGCATGATATCTGTTGATGTTCCCTTGGTTTAAGAAAACTTCAAGGTTGAATTCTTGAAGAAATATTTTCCGGATAGCTACAGAAGCAAGAAAGAGCTTGAGTTCATGGAGCTTAAGCAGGGTAATATGACTGTGGAGGAGTATGCCTCCAAGTTTGAAGAACTTTGTGCATTCTATCCGCCATATCAACAATAAGGTACCAAGGCTTCAAAGTGTGTGAAGTTTGAAAATGGGTTGAGGCCCGAGATCAAGTGGGCTATTCGGCATCAAGAAATTAGAAGCTTTCCAACGCTTGTGAACAAGTGTCGTATTTATGAAGAAGATGATATGACTCCTTCGAGTCATGGCAAGCATGAGTCTAAGTTGAAGGGCCAATTTTCTAGTTTGAAGAGGTAAGGTCAATTTAAGAAGAAGAAATTCTTTCGTGATGGATCCTCAAATGTAAGAGGACATGGTGCTTTTAGAGGTGGTCATGGAGTTGGTAACCAAGGTCATAGAATTGTCTAAGGCCTTACTTGTTTCAAGTGTGGTGCTAATCACTTGGCAAGAAATTGTCCTCAAGATGATGCGGTGTGCTACCAATGCAATCGACCAGAGCATATCTGCCCAAATTGTCCATTGAATGCAAGGAATGCCAATGTTGATACCCTTGCTCATGCAAACCATAATGGTAACCGTGGAGGCCATGGTAGCTTTAGAGGCCGTGGTCGTGGAAACGGAAATGGTCAAAATGGTGGCGATGGTGGAAACCATAACGGTGGAAGAAATGGCAATGGTCAAGGCAATGGCCATGGTGGAACGAATGGTAATCGAAATGGTAGTGATCAACCACAAGCAGTTGGAAGAGTTTTTGCCATTACTAGTGAAGAAGCCGCGCAAGCTGAAGATCTTGTTCGTAGTAAGTATGAAATCCTTGGCACTTCGATAGATGTTATATTTGATTCTGGTGCTACACACTCATTCATTTCTGAGGATTGTGTGAGGCACTTGAAAGTGCCTGTTTGCATGATGAGAGGTTCTATAATGGTGACTACACCGACTAGTACTTGTTTGAGAGTGATGACTCGATGTGAGAATATCGAGATGACCTTTGAGGGTAAGAAGTTTGTTATATCCCTTGTGTGTTTACCCATGAAAGACCTGGATATCATTCTAGGCATAGACTGTTATCTGCCAACAAAGTCTTGGTGGATTGTCATAACAAGGCGGTGATCTTCCCGACTTCTAATGCTGAAAGCTTTGACCTACAAGGTATCTCTCGGCTTCTCATGATATTTTGTATGATTAATGGAAGTGGTATCCTGTGAAATCCCTGTTGTATCAGAATTCCTCGATGTTTTTCCAGACGAGATTCCTGGATTGCCTCCTCCCCGTGAGGTGGAATTTTTTATTAACCTCATTCCTGGCACTGAGCCTGTTTCCAGAGCTCCTTATAGGATGTCTCCTATGGAGTTGATCGAGTTGAAGAAACAAGTCGAGGAATTACTTGAACGGGAGTTTATCCGCCCAAGTGTGTCTCCTTGGGGTGCTCCTGTGCTGTTGGTGAAAAAGAAGGATAGAAATATGAGATTATGCATTGACTATCGCCAACTCAATAAGTTAACTACCAAAAACAAATATCCTCTTCCTCACATTGATGATTTGTTGGATCAATTGAAGGGCGCCGTTGTATTTTCTAAGATTGACTTGCGTTCTGGATATCACCAAATTTGAGTGAAGACCGACGATATTCCTAAAACTGCCTTCCGAACACGATATGGACACTATGAGTATGTAGTGATGCCATTTGGAGTGACAAATGCTCCTGCAATTTTCATGGATTACATGAATCACATCTTCTATGATTATCTTGATCAATTTGTTATTGTCTTTATTGATGATATTTCGGTGTACTCTAAGAGCCATAAAGAGCATGAAAGACATCTTCGCCTTGTGTTGTCTATTCTTCGAGAGAAAGAATTGTATGCTAAGCTCTCTAAATGTGAATTCTGGATGAATGAGATTTCTTTTCTTAGTCATGTGATTTCCGACGATGGAGTTGCCGTTGATAGATCAAAAGTGGAAGCTGTTATGGCTTGGGAAAGACCGACGTCCATGATGGAGATAAGAAGTTTTCTTGGTCTTGCTGGATATTATCGGAGGTTTATTGAAGGATTTTCCCGTTTAGCCATACCATTGACGAAGTTGACTCGTAAGAACCAACCATTTGTATGGACTCGTGAATGTGAAGAAAGTTTTCGAGTTAAAGTTGAGGCTTATTACCGCACCGGTGCTAGCATTGCCTGATTTGTTAGATGATTTTGTGGTATATTGTGATGCTTTTATGCATGGTCTGGGTTGTGTGTTGATGCAGTGTGAACGTGTGATAGCCTATGCGTCGAGACAGTTGTGACCGCATGAGGTTAATTATCCTACGCATGATCTTGAATTGGCGGTAGTGGTGTTTGCTTTGAACTTGTGGCGACATTATTTATATGTTCTAAGTTTGTGGTCTTTAGTGATCATAAGTGTAACATCCTGAATTTTATAAAAATGATAAATTGAAGAGAATAAATAATAAATAATTGTATATGAGTTGATTTATGTCCCAAAAACATTAAAATAATTAAGTTGGGATTTATTATGGATATTTATAATTTATTGGGACTTTAAGAGTTAAAATTATACCCGGTTAAAATATAGGTGTCGGACCAAGTATCTCCGATTGAGATACCGTTGGTCAGGGCTATTAAGGATATTAATGGGAGTCCGAATATATATATTCGGAATAATTTTTAGATAATGTATTGAGCCCGAACTGAGAGCCTGTTTATTATAAAATGATGAACTTTTAAATGGAGATTTAAAAATTAAAACCAAAAGCCTATTCTTCTCTCCTTACTTTCGTTGGTTTCTTCCTTCCATTAGCAATCACATTTCTTCTTCTTCTCCTCTTATTTCCTTTCTCCATTTCTTCTTCTTCTTCTCTTCAAAACCCTAAGCTCATGGTGGCCCTCTCCTCCTACACCATTTTTGTCTCTTGGGAGCTTGATCAAGAAGCTTGTAGCTGGAACTCTCCATCTCTTCTCCTCCATTTTCGTGTGACTTTCTCTCTCCCTTGGAAGCTCATGACTAACTTTTGGTTGAGGTAAGTTCCTCATCATTTTCATGAGCTTTATGCCCTAGATTTTGGGTTCTTGGCATTTGGAGGGAGTATTTATTGCATAAGGGTTGTTAGGAGAGCATTAAACATGGAAACCCTAAGGTGGGGTGGTTTTAAATGCAAGTTTTATGAGCCTTTAATGGGGTACATGAAATTAATACTTGGATGGGTGGAAAATTTATGAGTATTTATGATGGTGATGAGTTTTTAGTGAAACCCTAACTTTAATGAATTGGGGGAAGTGTAAAATGTGAATGGAATGTATGTTAAATGATGTTAGAGAATGATGTTAAGGATGAGAGATAGCCATTGAAGATGATTGGTGAATATTGATGATGGTTGTTGGGTTCTCATGAAACCCTAGCGTTAAGAATTTAGGGAAAATGAATATATTATAATTTGGGAGGTTAGTTGAATATGGATAGGTGATATTTAAGGTTGAAGGTTATTTGAAATGGTAGAGGACCATTTATGGTGAAATCTATAGATAAGTGTTGTTATGAATGTGGAATGTGAGGGATTGGTATGATAAGATTATGACTTGATGAGGTTCTAGATCATTTGTGGTGTGCCATTTAAATTTGATTAATTCATTATGGTTGAATATTGAGTGATAATGATGATGTTTGAAGGATTGAGGTGATTTGAGATTACATTATGTAATGGATGAGATGATGATGTTGTTGGGTTTAGTTGGTCTTTAAGATCTAGAGGATCTTGGCTTTGGGAAAGGAATTCCCGAAGCCTAACACAATTGCATAAGTTGATGTTTAGCAAGTTTAGGACTTGATGTTAAGCTTTATGATAAGCTATCAAATGTTTAGAATTATGATGGTTATTGATTATGTGAATGCACATGTGTGTGGTATGTAGATTGCATTCCGGATTGTGTGGCGGAGCTTTCGGAGCGTGCACTCGGATTTCGGCTCTTCCCTCGAGGTAGGAGAGGAGTTTACATTCAAATTTCATGAGTAGATTGATAGTGATTATTGTATGTGTTTTATACTCATGCTTGCCTTGCCATGTATATATATATAGAAATAGTGAGAATGGCAAATTGTTGATTATGAGGATGGTATATGAGAATAGGTGATGATTGTTATGGAAATGTATACCTATATGTGTGATGATGATAAGTTTAATTTTAATGTGGTAGATGACTTAGAATGGAAATTGTTGTGTATGAACATTTGAGACAATTTTTAAATGTCTATTATGAGGTATATGAAGTATGGAATTTGGTCAATTTGGCTTTGAATAGATTTTGGTATGTTGAGTTGTGAATTCTCATGCTTTCTGCGCATGATCTGATAATCTCGCTCATGTGAGATGGATTCTCGCTCAAGCGAGAATCCCCTGCACCATTATTATGGCCTCTGGCCTAATCTCGCTCAGGCGAGTGAGCTAATCGCTCAAGCGAGACGAGTGTGAAGTGAACAGGAGAGACACTGGATGAATCTCGGTCAAGCGGGCGTGGCCGCGCTTGAGTGAGCGAGAGAGGAATTGGTTCTGGAAGTTTTTTACTTAAGCGAATGACGAGGCAAACTGGACCTCGCTCAAGCGAGCCAGCCTTGGAATAGATACTGGATGATTCTCACTCGAGCGAGTAATCGAGTGTGAAGGCGTCTTGCTCAAGCGAGCAAGCGTGGAGTAGACACTGGCGTGATTACGCCCGAGCAAACTGAGGCGCTCAAGCGAGAAGGAAGTGTCCCACTCAAGCGAGTAGGGGTCTCACTTGAGCGAGTGACCCCTGATGGAAATTTTATTTTCTTTTCTTAATTTGATGGTGTTGAGCCCTTCCCGTTGTATTGTAAGATAATTGAAGGGATGTATAGGGATATATATAACTACAGCATAATATGGTGGTGTTGGATAATGGTTAAAATATTGGGATAACTTGTTAATGCCCATAACACATAATAAGAAACATAATTATTGACTACTAAGATAGAGTACAAGAGAATGACAAATAAGGTTTGATGATGGGGTTATGAGAGATACCCTAGAATGATTATGAGATTGAAGAGAGAATGATTAAATAACATAGTACTAGTTCTAAACCGATGAATCAGAGTCGATATTGGTATCGCGTGGTAATAAATGATGTTGTGATCATTCCTTAAATAAAAAGGAAAAATGTTATTGATGATGAAGTGGTGAATTGCCACTGTAGTGTATACAAGTATGATCTTGTACGTATGGTCTAAAATTGTAATGGTGGATTGTTGTATTGCCATACTAGATATGAGGCAAAGGTGATGAATAATGAGTTGAAAACCACTAAATGAATGTGTAATAATACTAATGAATATTATGAAATATTGTAACACCATTGTGGTTAAACGCAAGTATTGACTTGTATATGTGATATGATATACATAAGAAAAGTGTTGAGATGTAATGTTAAGGAAATGATTGTGATGGGCATAAGTGTAATTGCGATATGTGGAATGATGAATATGCCTCGAATAATTCTAAGTATAGATTAATGTGATAATGCTTATTGTGCCTTCTGATTTCCATGTGTGGATTGCTATGAAATGATGTTTGTGGCTATTGAATGCCAATTATATGAATGATGTGTCTTGAGGGTCCTTGTAAATGATTATATGATTAATGGAAATGCCAAATTAAATTATATCCCTATGTGTGAGGGTGAGATATCCTTGCGAGGTTGGTCGGCATATGCATTATTGCATTTGCATTCATGGCATGGCATAGCATTGATATTTTGTAGTTGAGATCACAGTGATGAAAGATCCTATGGGATTCTATGAAGGGAGTACCCCTTGCGAGGCGGGAAACCAACTTGATGATGATGTGATTTTGAGCCGGTGGTTGCGATCACTTGGTTGTGGAAAGTGAAAGGCCCTGCGGGGACCATTGTATGATGATGAACCAGTGGTTGCGATCACTTGGTATTTGAAATGAAAAAGGACTTGCGAGTTCCTATTATGCCCGTGGTTGCAATCACGAGGCCGGACTACCCCTTGCGAGGCGGGAAACCTATGAGAATTGTTGAACGTGGTTGCGATCACGAGAAAGCACCTTACGAGGCTGCTAGAGGGAGTACCCCTTGCGAGGCGGGAAACCCATGAATATGAATGAATGATTATGGTGGTTGCGATCACCCGTTGTTATGAAATCGGATCCGTTGTATATGCATTAAACAGTTGACATGTGCATTAGCCATAGATGCATGGCATTTGAGATGGGATGACCATGAGAGAAGAGAAACCCCTTACGAGGAGGAATTGAGAGAAGATTTAATGAATTGATGATGATAAATTATGAATGCCCTTGATGATAAGTGGCAATGTGATTGTGTATGTGCTTCTGCTTGCTTATGTTGTGGAATTCGATTCATGATGTTTTGTATGCCTATTATAATAATGCGATGATGATTGAATGTTGTTTTAATGGCATATTAGCAAAGCACACGTGATGATTATATGCATATACACATGATCATAATATATATTATATTCGTCATTTTGAATGTATAACTCACTCTCCCATGCGGCCTCCTTTTTAGCATTGTGATGCAAGTTGCCATGGGATGAGTTCGGATTTTAAATCAAAGCTTTAGTAAGGGTAAATAGTGGTAGAGGAAGTGCCTTGGCCGACATCATTTGTGAACTATCATGTATTGAATTTATGAAATGAATAAGTTGCTTATGATGATATAGAGGATTTAGTGATTTTGGATATGTATGAGATAATCCTTTGAAATTGTGAATGGTGAATATAAGTGTAGTATGTAAGAGATGATTTAATGTGTACTAGAAGGATTGAAATTGAATGATGAACATTGATGATTGTGGAACTTGGGAGAAGATCCCCGTATGTATATGTATATATATATAATTGTGTCTTAGGCAAGGCATATGTGTGTTGTGAGTGAATTAGACGAGCTTTGTTTCAGTAGGTATATGTCGGGTATTTGCATGCTTTGTCGAGCCTTTTCTCATATCGTCATATATGGGACTAGGCGTTTGCCCCGTATACACATTCTTCTTCCGCTGTAAACTCTATTATTTTTGTATACCGTTATGGGCATTTTAGTTATCGATCCAGTTTTAGTTTATTAAATCGTACACTTCAATTTTCTGTGATTCGGGTCTTGATGTAATCGTTGAGGGTTTTCAAACGCAAAAAAATTTACCCGCATTTTATTAATTATTATCTTGATTACATCGGGATCTGAGTCCAAAAAACCGGGGTGTTACAGCGGTAGTATCAGAGCGTGGTCTACTTTGTATAATGTTGTTAATGTTGCTAGAACATGTTTGCTTGTATAGAAGCTATTAATCATTGTCCGAGCATGGGTGCTCTGTATAAATTGGCATTATGGATGTTTGGAGCATAATTGCTCGATTGGGAAACATTTTGAGGATCATTGTAATATGGTTGTTTTGTATAGATTTAAGAGTGATAATTATCTAGAGGATGATGATATGTAGGGGTATTGATTGCCCTATATGGACTTGCGAATAACTAGTTGTCTAAGAAATATGAATTGATTATAAGGGCATTATTGCTTATTGAGGAATTACTGTAAATTATTATAATCGAGTTGGGATTGATGCTCATCGAGGACTCTTTATGAGATTGTGATTCATAAGATGTGGTTGTTGTTTATTGGGAGTGTACCCTTTTTCATTGAGGTTGTACGATGCACTTGTGGAGCATAACTGCTCATTGGAAAGCTTAATGAAATTATGAGATTGAATGCATATAGATGAATTCCTCAATGTGATTAATATGTTTCTTTTGTGTAAGACCGGCCAAGTTCCTTACCCTATTTCCTTCCATTGACGAATACATTGTGATTATGCATTGATGTTTATACATTGAGTATAAAATTGATTTGATGATAGATCCATGTTGGATGTTAATCATGGAAATGAAATATTGAATTGATGAATATGAGATATGAAAGATGAGTTGATATGGTAGTAGACCATATATGTTGGGACCTTGATGTGCATATGCACCTTGAATTTGAATTGTTGGTTAGGTCTCTTACATGCATTATGCTTGTGGCATCTAGCCAAGGAGTGCTTGTTAAACGAAATGGAACTTATATGTTTGAGTTGATTGAATGAATGATATTGAAAGAATTCCCTAGTGTGGGTATGTTTGAATTTAAAAGATTGGTTGTGCCATTTGTTAGGGATGAATTTTATATCCCTTGGCACAAGAACCTTATATGTTATATAATACAAGTGAGTTGTTGTATCTCCCTAGATTGGGAACCTGAATATGTGATAAATGAATAAAGGTGAATTGAAATGCTTGATTGCGCTAATTTGAATGAAGGATTTTATATCCTTAGGTACAACACTATATGTACAAGAGGCGAACGACTTGCTATGTCTCCCTAGATTTGAAACATGAATAAATGATAAAACTATGAAATATGAAATAGTATATGTGCGATGAAAATTCGAATAATGAATGTGAACCCCTAAGTATTGGGTGAATAATAATGTTGAATTTGGGGTTATGACTCGGTTTTATATTTGTGAACTGAGTAAATGATTGATTTGATTATAACCCACTAGGTGTGGTAACCCCGGATGAATTGATGCGATCTTGTATGATCAAACTTTATGGGATAGACCTTATAACGGTCTAGGCTCTATGATATTTTTATGAACCCTGTCTAATGATGTTTTCCTGTTGTAAGTGTATTCTACGATGGGTGCTAGGTAACCCTTTGGATTTTCTAAGTCTGATGAATTGTCAAACCTCATGGTTAGTAGATCCACGGTAAGATTTAGTGTGTAATGAATTGTTGAGGCTAAAGCCGATATGTGTAGGAATACGAATGATGAATGTAACCCCCCTATGATTGATGAATGATAACGTTGAGTTCCAGGTATGGAGGATATTGGCAATGGTATACGATTTTACGGAATGACTATGGGCTAAATTATGTGCCCTAGGGGTTATGATCATTGGATTAATTATGGATAATGATATGATTTAGAAATGATATGTGTGATTACGGGTTAGTAGATGGAAAATTTAATCATGTCATTTCCCGTTCAATTTGAAAGATGACATATTGGTGATAGAAACCACATAATAATATGATAAGATGTGTGATACACTTTAATTCATGAACTTGATTGTGATCAGTGAGGAGAATTCCTAACGTGAAAGCACATTATATGATTTGGAGCCCTATTTGACCTCGAAGTTGCGTACTTCCTGCAATTAGTAACTTGTTTAGGCTTGAATCGATTTATAACCAATGATGTATAGAAGAGACAAAGGATTATTGGACAATTTGACCATGACTTCGGGATGGATGAGGCCCGATGATACGGTAATTACCCCGTAATGATTGAAAATCTATGGTTGGTACACTAATTTATTATGATGCTAATTAATATTTGATGATTGGTATGACATGATTTATGCCAAATTAATTATAGAATAATGATGAAATATGAATACGTTAGTTGTGGACTGGTGAGGATTGTCACCAAGTCTTATGTGGACTGGTATCGCTTGAATATGTGTGACCGATGTGAGCAATGGGAATACAAAGTACTGGTCCCGATATGGCCTTACGCGCCATAGGCATTGTGGCAACATGCACATATGCGTCGGCTTTATGTGTTTGTGGCAACCACTACGAGATTGGGACGCCTTTTTGTATGTCGGATGCTGCAACAAATAGGTCGGGCAGGTGTAGGGATTGTAACTGCTTATGGTGAATGTACTGAACCTATCTGGACATACTAAGTATAAACATGTGAGCTCTGTTGGATGAGTTATAATTAATGACATATGACACACTTTGATGTGGGAATTTTATGTTAAGAATGATGAAGTTATGGTGAACATGTCTTGATGGACTTTGGGAAGTCCAATGTTATTCTATGGTGTCGTTGAACCTTGTTGATGTGTGGCCTGAGGTATGGCCTTGCGATATGTATATCGATGCTAAATTTTGAGGACGAAATTTCTTTTAGGTGGGGTGGATTGTAACATCCTGAATTTTATAAAAATAATAAAATGAAGAGAATAAATAATAAATAATTATATATGAGTTGATTTATGTCCCAAAAACATTAAAATAATTAAGTTGGGATTTATTATGGATATTTATAATTTATTGGGACTTTAAGAGTTAAAATTATACCCGGTTAAAATATAGGTATCAGACCAAGTATCTCCGATTGAGATACCGTTGGTCAGGGCTATTAAGGATATTAATGGAAGTCCGAATATATATTCAGAATAATTTTTAGATAATGTATTGAGCCCGAACTGAGAGCCTGTTTATTATAAAACGATAAACTTTTAAATGGAGATTTAAAAATTAAAACCAAAAAGCCTATTCTTCTCTCCTTACTTTCGTTGGTTTCTTGCTTCCATTGGTAATCACATTTCTTCTTCTTCTCCTCTTATTTCCCTTCTCTATTTCTTCTTCTTCTTCTCTTCAAAACCCTAAGCTCATGGTGGCCCTCTCCTCTTACACCATTTTTGTCTCTTGGGAGCTTGATCAAGAAGCTTGTAGCTGGAACTCTCCCTCTCTTCTCCTCCATTTTCGTGTGACTTTCTCTCTCCCTTGGAAGCTCATGAATATCTCTTGGTTGAGGTAAGTTCCTCATCATTTTCATGAGCTTTATGCCCTAGATTTTGGGTTCTTGGCATTTGGAGGGAGTATTTATTGCATAAGGGTTATTGGGAGAGCATTAAACATGGAAACCCTAAGGTGGGGTGGTTTTAAATGCAAGTTTTATGAGCCTTTAATGGGGTACACAAAATTAATACTTGGATGGGTGGAAAATTTATAAGTATTTATGATGGTGATGAGTTTTTAGTGAAACCCTAACTCTAATGAATTAGGGGAAGTGTAAAATGTGAATGGAATGTATGTTAAATGATGTTAGAGAATGATGTTAAGGATGGGAGATAGCCATTGAAGATGATTGGTGAATATTGATGATGGTTGTTGGGTTCTCATGAAACCCTAGCCCTAAGAATTTGGGGAAATGAATATATTGTAATTTGGGAGGTTAGTTGAATGTGGATAGGTGATATTTAAGGTGGAAGGTTATTTGAAATGGTAGAGGACCATTTATGGTGAAATCTATAGATAAGTGTTGTTATGAATGTGGAATGTGAGGGATTGGTATGATAAGATTGTGACTTGATGAGGTTCTAGATCATTTGTGGTGTGCCATTTAAATTTGATTAATTAATTATGGTTATTGAAGGATATGAGAGCTAAGTTGAATATTGAGTGATAATGATGATGTTTGAAGGATTGAGGTGATTTGAGATTACATTATGTAATGCATGAGATGATGATGTTGTTGGGTTTAGTTGGTCTTTAAGATCTAGAGGATCTTGGCTTTGGGAAAGGAATTCCCGAAGCCTAACACAATTGCATAAGTTGATGTTTAGCAAGTTTAGGACTTGATGTTGAGCTTTATGATAAGCTAGCAAATGTTTAGAATTATGATGGTTATTGATTATGTGAATGCACATGTGTGTGGTATGTAGATTGCATTCCGGATTGTGTGGCGGAGCTTTCGGAGCGTGCATTCGGATTTCGGCTCTTCCCTCGAGGTAGGAGAGGAGTTTACATTCAAATTGCATGAGTAGATTGATAGTGATTGTTGTATGTGTTTTATAGTCATGCTTGCCTTGCCATGTATATATATATAAATAGTGAGAATGGCAAATTGTTGATTATGAGGATGGTATATGAGAATAGGTGATGATTGTTATGGAAATGTATACCTATATGTGTGATGATGATAAGTTTAATTTTAATGTGGTAAATGACTTAGAATGGAAATTGTTGTGTATGAACATTTGAGACAAGTTTTAAATGTCTATTATGAGGTATATGAAGTATGGAATTTGATCAATTTGGCTTTGAATAGATTTTGGTATGTTGAGTTGTGAATTCTCATGCTTTCTGCGCATGATCTGATAATCTCGCTCAAGCGAGATGGATTCTCACTCAAGCGAGAATCCCCTGCACCATTATTATGGCCTCTGGCCTAATCCCGCTTAGGCGAGTGAGCTAATCACTCAAGTGAGATGAGTGTGAAGTCAGCAGGAGAGACGCTGGATGAATCTCGCTCAAGCGGGCGTGGCCGTGCTTGAGCGAGCGAGAGAGGAATTGGTTCTGGAAGTTTTTCGCTTAAGCGAATGACGAGGCAAACTGGACCTCGCTCAAGCGAGCCAGCCTTGGAATAAATACTGGATGATTCTCGCTCGAGCGAGTAACCGAGTGTGAAGGCGTCTCGCTCAAGCGAGCAAGCGTGGAGTAGACACTGGCGTGATTACGCCCGAGCGAACCGAGGCGCTCAAGCGAGAAGGAAGTGTCCCGCTCAAGCGAGTAGGGGTCTCGCTTGAGCGAGTGACCCCTGATGGAAATTTTATTTTCTTTTCTTAATTTGATGGTGTTGAGCCCTTCCCGTTGTATTGTAAGATGACTGAGGGGATGTATAGGGATATATATAACTATAACATAATATGGTGGTGTTGGATAATGGTTAAAATATTGGGATAACTTGTTAATGCCCATAACACATAATAAGAAACATAATTGTTGACTACTAAGATGGAGTACAAAAGAATGACAAATAGGGTTTGATGATGGGGTTATAAGACATACCCTAGAATGATTATGAGATTGAAGAGAGAATGATTAAATAACATAGTACTAGTTCTAAATCGATGAATCAGAGTCGATATTGGTATCGCGTGGTAATAAATGATGTTGTGACTATTCCTTAAATAAAAAGGAAAAATGTTATTGATGATGAAGTGGTGAATCGCCACTGTAGTGTATACAAGTATGATCTTGTACATATGGTCTAAAATTGTAATGTTGTATTGTTGTATTTGTTAGGGAATCCCTAGAACATGAGCAGCAGAAAAAAAAGGGATTCCATAGGATTTGCAAAGTTCCGTGTTTCAAAGCACAAAACAAACACACAAAAAAAATTCGTTTTGGATTACCTCTTGAAGAACACCGAAGCAGTCGTAGCCTCGTCCTTTAGGAGTCCACACGAGCACTCCCACCAGAATCGCAACACTTGCCAACTGCTAGTTTAACGGCGTGTAGCTCTTGCAACTTTTGCGAATTTGTGTCTCACTTGAGTGAATGGCCTATGAGCATCTTATGCTCTATTTATAGGCTTAGGTTGAACCTAATTTGTTCTCTCTAAAGAGTGGGCTCCTTGCTCATTCTAAATGAGTTAGGCCCAATAGCTTTATTTTAGTCCAACTAAAATAAAACAAAACATTTTCTGATGGGCTTACTCTATATGTGTGACCCTATAGGTAAAATACCCGGTCATATTAATAATAAATTATTTTATTATTAATATAAAATAAGAGCAGCATCTAGCAATGTATCATTATGTCTGAATATTATTTAATATCAATATAACCTATAAGTGATAATTATTTAATATGTCTGTTCCTTTTGTCACGATATCCTAATTGGGCCCAAGGCATGGTCGCGTCATCATTGTACAGCCCAATTTATTTTACTTGATACCGGAGTAGACTTGATCCGAATAAATATCTAATATTTATTCTTTCTAGCATGGCCATGCATTTTCTTAGTCTTACTCCATCAAGTGGCCTATAGATATCACTTCTGTCACATAGAAGAGACAAATCCCATCTACATCACTCACATCCCTCTGCATAATTTGTTCATTGTCTAATCACAACCTTTATAGTCCTCTTAATACAGAAGACGTTTAATTGTATTAAAACAATAAACTCCTCATGTAGGAATCGTAGTGACTTCAGGTCGAAGGACTACATATACCATTATCACATTGAGAATCGTTTATGACATTCATGTAACGATCCATGCAACGTTCTCATGGAGGGTCTGTCCAGTACATCATTACTCTTAATGTGTACCCGTGTGAAGACTTGATATCATCTATATCTATGATCTGTGAGATCAGGTCATCAGTATACTCACATACTAGTCTCAATGTAATTACATGTCCCCATGTAAATACTTGACTAGGGACATTTTAGGAATAACTTTCATATGACCTATTACTCCAAGGACAAATACGTTTTAAAACAATTTTAAACTGAAATACTTATCTTATTGATAAGCAGAAAAATGATACAAATGAAAAAACATAAAGCTCATAGTGCATACACTAACAGTATTGCCATACTAGATATGAGGCAAAGGTGATGAATAATGAGTTGAAAACGCAAGTATCACCATTGTGTAATAATACTGATGAATATTATGAAATATTGTAACACCATTGTGGTTAAACGCAAGTATCGACTTGCATATGTGATATGATATACATAAGAAAAGTGTTGAGATGTAATGTTAAGGAAATGATTGTGATGGGCATAAGTGTAATTGCCATATGTGGAATGATGAATATGCCTTGAACAATTCTAAGTGTGGATTAATATGATGATGCTTATAGTGCCTTCTGATTTCCATGTGTGGATTGCTATGAAATGATATTTGTGGCCATTGAATGCCAATCATATGAATGATGTGCCTTGAGGGGCCTTGTAAACGATTATATGATTAATGGAAATGCCAAATTAAATTATATCCCTATGTGTGAGGGTGAGATATCCTTGCGAGGTTGGTTGGCATATGCATTATTGCATTTGCATTCATGGCATGGCATAGCATTGATATTTTGTGGTTGCGATCACAGTGATGAAAGATCCTGCGGGATTCTATGAAGGGAGTTGTGACGTCCTTCGTCATTTTACATTTATTTATATTTGTTTAGTTTAATATTCATAATAAATTTTTCACATTTAACAATAATTCATTAAGCCCTAAATCAAAATAGCATTCATTTTTCACTAACATGTTCAAAGAACATTATCTCTTTTACTCAAATAGCGTAATCGGATATCCCTTTGCTTAATCAAGGCTTGAAAGAACTGAAAATAGTTAATTACAATGTCCTAATCGATTACCAAGCAAAGATTAATCGATTACCAGCTTCCTGGAATGGTTCATTGGATCAGGGGCAGTACTTAATCGATTATATCAGTGACCTAATCAATTACCATGGTTCTGTTGGGTTCACAATCGATTACAGAACCTTGGCTAATCGATTACAAGGTTTCTGTTGGACACGTAATCGATTACTATACTACCCATAATCGATTAGTAAGCTGCTGGAACTCATATAATGTATCAGGTGCGTCCTCTAATCGATTACACCTCAGGGCATAATCGATTACAAGGGTTCTGGGTGACCCGTAATCGATTACCCACTGATGTCTAATCGATTATATTACAGACAGAGGCATTGTAATCGATTACACCTTATAGGCTAATCGATTACACCCTGTCATTATACAGAAATTATGCAGATTTTGCACCCAAAATGAACTTCTTGACTACCAAAGATCATGTAAACGATGTCGGAATGCCACCAAATTTTAACACAAGCCAAAACACATTAATTGTGACGTGTGACAGCTGACCGCACTCAAAAATTCCTAAAAATGAGTGATTTATGCGCCTAAATGCGTTTATCCCATTTTAAGGCATTTTAGGGTAGTCAATGAGTCCATTTTTGGCAAAATGGGTCCATTCCATTCTTCACAAACCACAATTAACATATTTAAGCTATTGCATTCCTTCCATTACATCAAAACCGCATAAATCATCATTTGACTATGCTAGTTCCTAGCTCATGTATAAAACAACTATCCAAAATCTTAAAACACACATCCTAAGGAGCTATAATTCACAACTCCCAACATCCATTCTTCACCAAATAAGCAAGACCTGCCCATAAACATATATGTCTAATTCATGAAGCTTATCATGAATTCCCTTTCTCATCACCAACATGCAATCTCCATCTATTACTTATTACAAACCTTCATAACCACATTGATCACATCTAAATTAGTCTAGCACACATGGAAAACATATATTAACATAACGCATATAAAGCACAACACACACATCCTTCAATTCATAATTCTCTGCACTCCTTGGCATCAATTCTCCGCTTGGCGCACCTCCGGGGCTTCAACCTCTTCCCTGTCACTGGTTACTAAAATTAAAGAAACAACAGCAAGGGTGAGTGTTTGGTATCATAATTAATATAGAATGGCAATTCAATAACAAAATACATATTCACTATATTTTAGTTCGTACCATTTATCTTACCTCTTGTCCTCAATCTCCATTTACCAATCAAAATTTGATTCCAATCCCTTTTATCCCCAATTTGCCAATCACAATCAACAATTATCATGAAACACATTCATATCATTATACAATGATAACAATGCATCAAATAACACAACTGACTCTCATATTAAATCGACGCCTAGTATCCGGATACTAAAAGGATCGGCCTTCAGCTGGGGGTCCTACTTGACACCCCGTGAACCCTGCTTGGTCCACTGAGTCCTACTTGACTCTCCACCTCAACCATTGGGTCCTACTTGACCACTGGGTAGCTCAACTAGGCATAAACACCGCGGGAGCCAGAAACGAGGGGCTGCACATACCGTCGGCCGTCCCACACCATATAATCATACATATACATCACATTCTTCATATCACACATCAAGTGGCCATCAATAATAAAGCATACTCATCAAATGGGTGACCTACTTGTCAAGCCCGCCATCACAAGGCCACTATACTCATCAAGTCATCATAAGGCAAAGCACTTTCATCTCAAAATCATCATAAACTAATTATGCTTTAAATTTACACATACATACATATACAAGTACCATTCAATATCTATTCTCATTATCCCAATATTTAATCGAATAATTTAATTTCTTTTATATACCTATTCTAATTAATTACGACCTGAACACCCCCCTTACCTAACTTTCGAGCTCCGACGATTCGTTCTTGATGTAATTAGCGCCCTCTCTACGCTATATCCAGCGTCCTACTTCCGAAATCAATATTCGTTTCACCGTTCGATCCTCCAACGTCCGTTCCGCTACCTATGGAAGTTGAAACGCAAAACCCATCAATGTTAAACCACCCTCATTGCTCTAAGGACTATTTTCGAGCTCCCATGCACTAGAGGAGTAGGAAATCGAAGCTCCCACCTCTATGCATGGCCATTGTCTAGAGAGAGAAAATGAAAAGGGGAAGATAACTCAATTTTAATGGGTCCATTGAACTCACCTCGAAGCCACGATCTCAAAATCGTAGTTATCTCAAAGTTTCGACGCGAAATCGACCTCCCTTCAAGGCATGCAAGTCACGGCCAACTTAAGGAGGAGAAGAAGAAGAATGCACGCGTGAAGTGAGGAAGAAGAAGAGGAAATTAAGATTTTAATACTCAAGGGCAGTTTGGTCATTTCCTATTTCAATTACTTTTTCCTTTAAAAGTTTTAATTAAACTTTTACTTTCACCTTTCACCTTTTTACCCCATTGTAATTTCAAATCTTACCTTCTCCTAATTATACATCATTTAATCTTTCATAATTAATTAATCAAATAAATTTATTTATTCCCACAACATTTAATTATTTCTAATTGCATTTTAATACTAATAGTTCCCAAAATTTCAATAAATCCGGTTGGTGAATTATTAATATTTTCGCCAATTAAAACTTTTCTAAAATATTAGGGATGTTACAGGAGTACCCCTTGCGAGGCGGAAAACCAACTTGATGATGATATGATATTGAGCCGGTGGTTGCGATCACCTGGTTGTGGAAAGTGAAAGGCCCTACGGGGACCATTGTATGATGATGAACCAGTGGTTGCGATCACTTGGTATTTGAAATAAAAAAGGGCTTGCGAATTCCTATTATGCCCGTGGTTGCGATCACGAGGCGGGAGTACCCCTTACGAGGCGGGAAACCTATGAGAATTATTGAACGTGGTTGCGATCACGAGAAAGCACCTTGCGAGGCTGCTAGAGGGAGTACCCCTTGCGAGGCGGGAAACCCATGAATATGAATGAATGATGATGGTGGTTCTGATCACCCGTTTTTATGAAATTGGATCCGTTGCATATGCATTAAACAGTTGACATATGCATTAGCCATAGATGAATGGCATTTGAGATGAGATGACCACGAGAGAAGAGAAACCCCTTGTGAGGAGGAATTGAGAGAAGATTTAATGAATTGATGATGATAAATTATGAATGCCCTTGATGATAAGTGGCAATGTGATTGTGTATGTGCTTGTGCTTGCTTATATTGTGGAATTCGATTCATGATGTTTTGTATGCCTATTATAATAATGTGATGATGATTGAATGTTGTTTTAATGGCATATTAGCAAAGCACACGTGATGATTATATGCATATACACATGATCACAATATATATTATATTCGTCATTTTGAATGTATAACTCACTCTCCCATATGGTCTCTTTTTTAGCATTGTGATGCAGGTTGCCATGGGATGAGTTCAGATTTTAAATCAAAGCTTTGGTGAAGCTAAATAGTGGTAGAGGAAGTGCCTTGGCCGGCATCATTTGTGAACTATCATGTATTGAATTTATGAAATGAATAAGTTGCTTATGATGATATAGAGGATTTAGTGATTTTGGATATGTATAAGATAATCCTTTGAAATTGTGAATACGGAATATAAGTGTAGTATGTAAGAGATGATTTAATGTGTACTAGAAGGATTGAAATTGAATGATGAACATTGATGATTGTGGAAGTTGGGAGAAGATCCCCGTATGTATATGTATATATATATATAATTGTGTCTTAGGCAAGGCATGTGTATATTGTGAGTGAACTAGACGAGCTTTGTTTCAGTAGGTATATGTCGGGTATTTGCATGCTTTGCCGAGCCTTTTCTCATATCGTCATATATGGGACTAGGCGTTTTCCCGGTATACACATTCTTCTTCCGCTGTAAACTCGATTATTTTTGTATACCGTTATGGGCATTTTAGTTATCGATCCAGTTTTAGTTTATTAAATCGTACGCTTTGGTTTTCTGTGATTCGGGTCTTGATGTAATCATTGAGGGTTTTCAAACGCAAAAAAATTTACCCGCATTTTATTAATTATTATCTTGATTAGATCGGGATCCGAGTCCGGAAAACCGAGGTGTTACAACAAGAGCCTTAAGTACTTCTTTGATCAAAAAGAACTTAATATGCGCCAACGGTGATGGATGAAGTTTCTAAAAGATTATGAGTTCAAATTGAGGTATCATCCCGGAAAGGAAAATATGGTTGCCGATGCTTTCAGCCGGAAGTCATTGCATGTTTCCGCCATGATGGTGAAAGAGATGGAATTAATTGAGCAATTTAGAAATTTGAATGTGGGCGTGGAAACTTATACTCCAAAGAAGATGTCCCTTGAAATGTTAACGGTTGCTAACGTGTTCCTCGAAACTGTGAAATTGCAACAACCAAAAGATGAATACTTGGTTAAGATGAGAAGAACTCAAGAAAAAGGGAAGAACTTGTTTCTAGTGGAAGGTCATGATGGCATTTAGCGTGTGAAGGGCTGAATTTATGTTTCCTCGAGTGGTGATTTAAGGAAATGCGTACTTGAGGAAGCTTACAAGAGTTTATTGAGCATTCATCCTGGTTCCACCAAGATGTACCAAGACTTGAAGAAGAATTTTTGGTGGCCCGGTATGAAACGTGATGTGGCGAACTTTGTTGCATCTTGCCTTGTTTGTCAGAAGGCTAAGGTCGAGCATTAAAGACCCTCTGCTTATTTGAGACCCTTGGAGATCCCTGTTTGGAAGTGGGATAGTATTGCTATAGACTTTGTTTCTGGACTACTTAGAACTCATGCTGGAAATGATGCTATATGGGTGATTGTGGATCGGTTGACGAAGTTTACTCACTTCTTACCCATGAATATGAAGAGTTCATTGGAGAAATTAGCCCAATTATACATAAAGGAGATTGTTAGATTGCACGGTGTGCCATCTAGTATTATATCTAGTCGTGACCCTCGGTTTACTTCTCGATTTTGGGGGAAGTTTACATCATGAATTAGGATATAAGTTAAAACTTAGTTCCGCCTATCATCCTCAAACCGACGGATAATCCGAAAGGACCATACAAAGCCTTAAAGATTTGTTGAGGGCTTGTGTTCTTGAGCACGGTGGATGTTGGGAGAAATTCCTACCGCTGATTGAATTTACATACAACAACAACTATGATAGCTCTATTGGTATGGCTCCCTATGAGGCACTTTATGGCAGAAAATGTAGAACGCCTCTGTGTTGGTTAGAGGCTAGTGAAAATTTAGCTTTAGGGCCAGAAGTTGTTTAGGAGACTACCAAGCAGATTAAGAAGATACAAGAGAATATGAAGATTGCTCAAGACCGATAGAAGAGTTATTATGACAAGAGACATAAACCACTTGAATTCCAAGTTGGCAATCACGTATTCTTGGAAGTCTCGCGTGATAAGGGTATTGGAAGAGCATTGAAAAGTGGAAAGTTGAGCCCTAGATTCATTGGACCCTATGAGATTTTGGAGCAAATTGGTGATATGGCATACCGGATTTCACTTCCTCCGCACCTTGCGAATTTACATAACGTGTTCCATGTGTCTCAGTTGAGGAAGTATGTCCATGATCCTCTACATGTAATTCCTATAGACAATGTTGATGTGCGGGACGATTTATCCATTCCTCTTATTTCTGTTCGCATTGTTGAACATTCCGTGAAGAAATTACAAAACAAGTTGGTACCTTAGGCGAAGGTCGCTTGGAAGCATGGAAATGTGGAGACATTCACATAGGAATGTGAAGATGATATAAGGGAACAGTATCCTGATGCATTCCAATTTGGTACATAAATTTCGAGGACGAAATTTTTCTTTTGGTGAGGTGGATTGTAACACCCTAAATTTTAAAAATAAAGGATTGATTGGGCAACTAAATATTAAATATTGATATGTGGGTTAATTGATGTCCCAAAAATACTGGGAATAATTGAATTAAGATTTTTGGGGACTGTTAGCAATTTATTGTGGTCAGATAAGCTGAATTTAAGCCCGATTAAAAGATGGGTGTCAGACCAAGTATCTCTGATTAAGGTGATATTAGTCAAGGATGTTGAGAATATTATTGAGAGTTTGAATATATATTCAGAATAATTTTTAGATCAAGTATTGAGCCCAAACTGAGATCCTGTTTTTCATAAAACGATGAACCTTTAATGAGAGGGTTAAAATGAAAACCAAAAGCCCATATTTTCTTCTTTTAATTTTCGTTGGCTTCTTGGTCCCCCTTGGCAAACACTTGACCTCTTTTTCTTCTCCATTTCTCTACTCTATTTTCTCTTTTTCTCTTCCTAACCCTAGGTAAAAGGGTGGTGATCTTTCCTCCTCCTCTTATTTTCGTTCAAGGAAGCTTGGAAGAAGGTCATTGGAGCGTGAAACTCTCCCCCTCTCCTCTTCAAATTTCATGTGGGTCTCCCTCTCCCTTGGAACCCATTTCTTTTTTGGTGTGATATAAGTCATCCTTACCATTTTGTTGGGATTATGGCCATGGGTATGAGTTATTATGTTTGGGAGAGCAATGTTTGTAAGTGAGGTGTTTAATGGAAGCATTTAATGCATGAGCCCTAGGTGGAATGTTATAAATACAAGCTTTAGGGGAAATAAATGAGGTAGATGTATTTATGGTTGAAAGGAGATGAGAGTTTATGATGCATTTATGGATATTAGTGGGTTTGATGAAAACCCTAGCTTTTAAGATTTGGGGAAATGACAAATGTGAAATGAACAATGCATTTTGAGAGGAAATACATAATATTGATAATATGGAGTTGGTAAATATGGTATTTTATGATTATTGGGCTATGGTCATGTGTAGCCTTTAGATATAATGAGTATAATTTAATAGGAAGGAATTCCCAAAGCCTAGAGTCATGATTAGTGTCTAGAATGATTGATTTATTTGGCTTTCCTATATGTGTTAATGTAGGATCCATTCCGAATGATGAGGCGGGTACGTCGTATCAGTCAGAATTCTTCTCTTGAGGTAGGAAAGGAGTCTTTATGTTCTAAATGCATGAATTAAATAGTATTTGATTGTCATATATGACAACTTGCATGTTTGCCTTGCTTGTGATATTATAGAAATTTAGACTGTACATGTGTTATTGGTGATAATGTTTGAAACATGCATTAGTGCATTTAGAATAGATATGGTGTGCCATATGGTGGTGTGAATTATTTGGCAAGTGTAAGCCTTGAATATGATAATTGTATTATATTCACCATGAATGTGAATGAGTGTAATTGATGTGTGGTTGAGATTCAGTGTGAATGAATAGCATGCCTTGATTAATAATGTAAAGTTGATGTTTAAGACTAATGAGGAATGCCATTGAATTTAGTGAATGAATTGTTAAAATGCCACATACAAAACCTGAAAATAAAGATTCAATCAAACAATATTAAACCCACTAAAAATAGTGAGGTGGTGTTGGTGATGAGGATGATGATGTTTAATGAGTGGCATGAATAGGATACATAGAGTGAGAAATGCATATGATTGGCATTTGCATCCATGGCATACTGCATAGCTGCCGGTGTTGGAATTTTAGGGGATTCCCCCGGTGGGCCCAGTGGGAGGGCGGCTCAGTGCATGAGCAATTTGTTATTTCCCATATGACTCGGTATAAGTCACGAAGCTGCCCATGTTGTGCTACAGCGAGCCGCATGTGGTTGACCCTTGTGGGTGGTGGCTCTTGATGAGTAGGTGACCCCGATGGTCATTGGGATCACAGCTGCCATGATATGATTCATGGTTGCCTCGCAACACCATATGTTGATTATGTTGTTGCCGTGGTCATGGTGAAAATGACTAGGTGTTGCAAGATGGGCGATGTGGTTTGGTATCAGTAAAAGGTTGGTGAAATGCATGCAATTTGATGATAAGTGTACACATTTTACTACTGCAGTAGGGGTATGGTTGGATGATCATACTTGAGTCCCACAATCGGTGTTTATATTCCCACAGTCAGATCTGCAATTGTTGAAATATTCCGTTGTGCATATGCATTAGCTTAAGAGCATTTGCATAAAGCAAGGAAGTATGCCAAAGGTGATGAGATGTGGTGATGGTTGTGTTATGGATGAGAAGTTGTATTAAGACAACATAAAAGATATAAATACCAAGAGTAAATAGAGTAAAATGAAGAGATGTGTAATAGTCCAATTGTTGAAGGACTAGATTATGTGTATGATTCATTACTTTGCTTTATTTTATGAAGATGCTTGTTTCATGTATTGATGGTTGTTGATGAGTTAAATGTGAATGCAAAGTATATATGTTTGATACATATGCACATAATCACATGGTATTCATATTCATTCTTTTGGAATATATGACTTACTCTCCCATGTTGTCTACTTTTTTAGATCTATGATGTAGGTCACTCATGGGAGGAGTGAGAATCTTTTGAAGCCATTTTTATGGGAGAAGGTAATTAGGTGTATAGGAAGTGCCTTGGCCGGTAATTTGTTGTTTTGTATAACCTATAATAGGAGCTTATGCTCACTGTAGTTGGAATGATGTATATCGATTTTGTGAGTCATGAGTGAAAATTGGAACTTACATATATGCCCAATTTTTGGTTATGACCTTGGTGATGCATGATGCTAATATGTAATGTTTGAACCTTTCTCAAATCGGTGAATGAATGATGAGAATTATGAATGGTAATCTTATGTGATGCATATTTGAAGTTTCCCATGGTTGTCTTATGCATAAGTAAGGAACTAGTAAGGTCAAATTATGATTTATAAGGTTTTCGTGTGATGTGATGAGTCCAATAGCCTAAACATGTTAATTGTGACTTGTTGAAAAAGGAATGGTCCAATTTTATAGAGAATAGACCTCTTGGTTTCCTCAAAATGCCTTGAAATGAGATAAACATAATTATACGCATAATTTACTCGTTTATAGGAATTTTCGAGAGTGGCCAGCGGCCACAAGTCACAAATGATGTATTATAACTTGTGTCAAAATTTGGTAGCATTCCGATATCGTTTACATAGATTTAGGTGTGTGAGAAGTTCATTTCCTGAAGAAAATATGTATAATTTCCGCAATCTGATAGGGTGTAATCAATTAGCCCCCCTTGCCTAATCGATTACAAGGCTTCTGTCTTTAAGAAAATCGATTAGCTTAATTGATTACAGTCCCATAATCAATTAGACTCAAAGTTGTAATCGATTATGAGATAAATAGAACCAAGGTAATCGATTACATTTAGTGTTGTAATCGATTATGAACCAAACAGAATCATTGTAGTCGATTAGATTGGTTCTTGTAATCGATTAGGTGAAATATCTGATGCATTACATAAATTCTAGGAGATCTATAATCCATTATCCCCAATTCTGTAATCGGTTAGGGCAATCGATTAGTACTTGGCCTAATCGATTATATCGGTGTGAAATTGAAATTTTCATACCTTGAGCATTTATCTTGCATCTTTTAGCTCCTCAAGCCTACTTTACAATCATTAGATCTTCTTAGACTCTCTTCGAAACCATCCACACTCTTTGAATCGATTGAGTGCTTCCGCTACTCATTGTTGACGATCATAAGGTTGATTGTCCAACGACCACTCTTGATTCTAAACTATCCACCTTCTCATATCTTCATATATGGGATAGGTTTTTCATAGATCCAGGGTGTTGATTAAGACTTCACCACGTTTTTATTGTATCGAGTAATGACTTGTAAAACGCGAAAAATTTACCCCCCCATTTCAGGGTGTGTCACATTGATTACTACGTACCAGTCCTCATGCCCTCCACGGAAGTCCGTGTAATAAAGCTACTTGGCTTGTTGGGCAAAAATGAAGGGATCAAACCCTTATATCTACCATTTTTCTTGACCTTAACTAAACCGTAGTTGTTGTCAACCTTTGTTCCTACACCGATTGTGTTGTCGTACCAATCACACTTGAATAGAATGATATTCTTTCCTAGTTATCCGGAGAAAGAAACTTTAAGAATCTCGGCCAACACTCCATAGAAGTCTTCCTCTAACTCTCCAGCAGTGCCTTTAACAGAAACCCTATAGTTATGGGTACACATCCCTTTACTCCATTGAAATAGCCATTTAGGTAGTAAATGAGCCATCTTTTAACAGTTTTCACTGGTCCCCAAGAAAGGGCATGGAGTAAGGGATCCTCAATATGGTTATTAGGGCCTTGAATCTATTTACAGCATAACACATAGGTCATCGTTAGATACCTAACATTTGAAGTTCAACTAAAAAATAGAAGGTATACAGGTTTTACGTGTTGTGCGAACCAACCGTTGAATTTGGATGATACCTCACTATGAATTTGGTCATCAGTTATATCATTTTGCTCTAGTTTCAACATATCTGCATATAAGCTATTTAACGAACAATAATTTAGCTACAATAAAAGCTAGCTTTAGAATGAAAACTATAAGTTGGTGACTTACTTAAGATAAGGTTCCACTTCCGGGCAATTCAGAAGAATGTACAGGTGAGCCGCCTTTCGATCTTTTTCATCAATTTAACATTTTGTGACCTATCCCCCAGGACGACCGGGATAGTTAAAAATTGAATTTTGATCATCCAACCCTACATGTGTGACAACCCCAAGGTTACGGGGAATTCTACTCATTCTAGTTTTTATCTCCATCGAAAAATAGAAAGAACCAAAAATGATCATTTCTTCCATTAAGTATGCCTCACAAATTGATGCTTCAACGTACGCTTTGTTTGACACTTTGTCTTTTAAAGAGCGTAAGAATCTAGAACAACATAAATAAATGTTAAGTTACATAATACTATAATAGGAAAAAAGCTTTGCAACAAAATTAAGTAGTTCTGGCGTTCACCTTTCAAATGGATACATCCAACAGTACTACGTTGGGCCACCAACTAAGGGCTCGTACAGTAGATGGATAGGAAGATGCTCCATCATGTCAAAAGAACTTGGTGGAAAATTTGCTCCAACTTACAAATCTAGATTGGAATACTTTCCTCCATCTTCACAAGTTTCTCCTTAATTAACGAAGTTGTCGTCAACTCCTTAAAGAAGTGACTCAACTCAACCAGCGGTTTCCAAATAGGTTTCGGTAAGGCATGAAACACGTACGGTAGTAGTTGTTGCATAAACACATGGCAATAATGACTTTTCATGCCAAACACCCTGCCTTCCTTCACGTTGACACATCTACTTAAGTTAGAAGTGAATCTGTCAGGAAGAGTCAACCCATTCATCCACACACATACAACAATCTGTTGAGGTCTAGTTAAAACATATTTCGCATGCGATTTAAACATGCTTGCATGTCCCGTATCCCTCAATTCTGACTCCTTCCTAGAACACCAAATCGGAAGGTCTAGTCGACTCTTCTTATTGTCCTTTGTTCTCCCTTTGATGTCTATCACATTGTCAAAAATATTCATGAAAACATTTCATTCAGTATGCATCACATCAATGTTGTGTCTTAACAACAAGTCTTTCCATTGTGGCAAATCCCATAAGATACTCTACTTCACCTAGTGGTGTTCCTTCCCATAACCCGTAAACTCCTTAACATTCTTATCCCAGAGGTACAAATACTCTTGGACTCTCTACCAAACCCGTGCACCGGATAACCTACGGGGTGGAGGTTCATTAACAACCTTATTCTTCTTAAGGCGGTTTTGTTTCTCTTGAATGGGTAATCCAACGGTAGAAACTTTCTATGACAGTAAAAAAAACTTGTCTTGCCACTAACGAGGAGTGATTTCCCCCCAGTATGTTCCATGTATACAGGGCAAGCAAGCTTCCCAGATGTTGACCATCCAAAAAGCATACCATACGCAGGGAAGTCATTAATGGTCCACATCAAAACAGCCCGCATCATGAAAATTGTTCTTCAACGATACATAATACGTCATTACCCTGATATCCCACAATTGTGACAACTCCTTAACCAACGGTTGCAAAAACAAGTCTATTTTCGCCTTTGGATTTTTGGGTCCTGGAACTAGTGTAGTTAAAAACATAACCTCCCTCTTCATCCATATATCAGGAGGCAGATTGCATGGGGTCAGTATAACTGGCCAACAAGAGTACGCTCTTCCGTATTGACCAAATGGGTTAAACCCATCAGTATATAAGCCAAGTCATATATTGCATGACTCGCTTGAAAAGTCCGGATATAGCTCATCCAAACACTTCCATGCTTTCCCGTTTAAAGGATGGTATAAAAGACCCTCTTGTGTTTGGTTCAAAGCATGCCAATGCATGTGTTTTGCTGTGGACAATAAGGCATACAAACGTTGAAGACGCAGTGTTATGGGAAAGTACAACATTTTCTTCTTGGTCATCCTAGTTACTTTGCCTCTCTTTTTAACGGTTTTGTAGCGGTTCTCATTACAGTGTACACATTTTATGACACTTTTGTCTGCAAACTTATTTCTGAACAACATACACCCGAGTACACAATACTCTATCTTCACACAACCCAACCCCTGGTTTGCCACTCTTTTCTTAGCATGGTATAAGTTTGATGGCATTCGATGATTATTAGGCATGGTGGAACTGATCAGATCGACCATTCTATTAAAATAACCTCCTGAAAGATTATAATCTACCTTTAGGCTTCAAGCAACTAGGGAGGCGGATAATTCAGTGTGACTCTCACCCTCTCCCATAATGGAGTTTGAGCAGCCGCCAACAAATCATAAAATCTCTTTACCTCTGGATTAGGATCCTCCTCTACATTGTCATCCTCATTTCCAAGTTGATCATCATGTTCTAGTATACGCCCGGTCGAGGGTCCAACATAATCCATCACCATATGTTCCATTTTGTTGTATGTATCCTTGTTCCCTCTGACCTTATAGTAAGGCTATTGCATGGTTACGGCCGATGGCCTAGGCGGTAACTACTCACCATGGATGTAGCAGTGATAGTATTTTTCCATGAACCCTTTCTCATTTAGGTGGCACATGACATCATCCGCGTATTCAAAACTCATGCATTTGCACCTTGAGCATGGACAATGAATCTTTTGAGTCACTTCAAAACCAGGCGTGTTCGCTATAGTGAATGGAATAAACTCCAACAACCCCGTCATAAACTCCTCAGTCACTCGTTGACTACGATCTAGCCAGTTGTAGACCCATCGCTGATTTACCGGAACCTCCATTCATGATATCTAACAACCAGAGTTCTAGTTACTTAAATCATTAAGTTATGTGATTATCATTCGTGAATCACTCTCTCTATCTCTTTGATGTCATAAGTAGGCGGGGCTCTATCCCATTCGGGATGAATATGCAACCATTCGTAATTCATCTGTAACACCTTATTGTTTGTAACTAATAATTCCAAAAATATGAGAAAATTTTTCACAAAAGCAGCCACGTATTATTCGATATAGAAGGAAGCAGGCAAGGGAAATAAAAACACTCATACGCATATGGCAATGACGGAAAGGCTAAGACCGAAACCGGTTCGTGGGTTTAGTGTAACAGACCAGCGCCAGGGCGGATTACGTAACATCTTTGGCTCACTCAGACGGGGTCTGATACCGCCTAGGCGGGGTGTGATAATGCAACAGCGGATGGAGGGAAATTCTAAAGGAGAAACTCCTCCACGAGTAACACTAGTTCGCTCAGTAGGAAGTGATTACACCGCCGTCCAGTTCGGCAAGGCACAACAACACCTGGACGGACTACATCACAACATTCACTTACTCAGGCGATGTCCAACACCGCCCTGCGAGGCAGAATAATGCGACAAGGAGGAGGAAGGTACATAGGCGAAGTCTCAAGTTGATATCTGCTTGCTTCAGTATGGTCCCACGCGCTTGGGCGAACCGTCCTAGTTACTTGGGCGAGGTATGACACCGCCTAAACGAGGTCAGCACAACGCCTCTTCAACACAAACACAAGGTAATTCCTCAATCGGATATAGACAAGGGTTCACTAGGTAAATCCTCACGCTCGCACTTCACTCAGGAAAAACGGGAAGTTACAGGGTACATATGCGGTAGTAGATTGTGGAGGAAGGAGGAGTCTGAACCTATTCCGCCCAACTCAACTAATTATGACAACGCCTGGGCGGACTCAACCACAACGCCTAAATCAGGGGTCAACACCGGGGTCTGGATTGCATTAGCATCACAACGGATAGGAAAGGTAATTGAACGGTGTCCCATTCTAACAACTACATCGCTCCAACGCGAGTCCTCTCGCTTGGGTGAAATGTCCCCATACTTCGGGCGGGGTACGACTCCGCCCAACGTATCCGACATAAGTTTTCCTAAGACAATTCTCAATTCACTCTGACTTGGCTATAGCCTGCTCAATCATACTGTCCCTGCGTATCCATTAAAGCACAATTATGAAACAAGGTAGCACATAGCATCACACACACAAAACCATACATCCATATATACATAAGAGTGTATGTCAATATTTACAACACAAAATCAGATTTCTCCTTGTCCATAAAGTTCTATTTATCCCAAAACATTAACATCCGGTATGAACCAGTCAGGGCTTAATCTAACATCGCCTTAATTAAGCCTTCCAAATGCATCAACACTTCGCTCAGCGTTCCAGTTCTGCTTCTGATCCTCCTCACGAGAGACATTCACTGAAAAATGGCCACTACAGGGGTGAGCTTTTACATGTAAAATGATACTCACAGACTCGGTATCAGCGTCAGTACACGCTCCTGCCATCATTCAACCTTTCTCAAGTAACCAAGTTCATGCAGTTCAAACAATATTCATGACACACATAATACGCAGAGTTTATCCCACATCCATATATATTCATGCACTCAGAGTTCCTACGCACATCTACATTCATGCATTCAAATCATACACATATATATACATAGATTTATACATCACCACAATCGGCCTTATTTCTATATGCATGCCTGCGGATCCGACTCGGGTAAAGACTCTCAGTTACGGTCCCCTTTTCTTCTGGCCCCTCGTCCCTCAGCTCTTACCAGGTGGCACCGGCCTCCCCACGGCGTCTCGAGACTCTCTTCTCTAGCTCCAACGGCTACCACGAGCACTATCGGGATCTAGCCAGGGTTGGTAACTGGAAGTCGTTTCCCTTGGGGTTCTTGACCTTCTATGGGTCGCCCCACTCTCACTCATGCAACTAACACATTCATTAATACACATCATCGCGCCACGAACACCTTCACCGTAGTCATTAAGCAAAGCGGATTTCCCCACACTACTCGTAATCATTCAGTCAATCACTCTAGCGCATGTTACAATCGGTCATCAGACTAACAACATTGAACAATCCAATTAAGAGCATGCACATACATATTTTTCATAGTGACAAGAAAATAGATCCATGCATATCATCCATCATTATCATCCACTAACAGGCTACACCATCGCCACGAAAATCACTATCAGAATCTCAAATCATGCATCAGTTTTAATAATTATGAATACATGCACACACACACACCCACACTCAGCAGTACATTCATCCGGTACCGTTCTTAGACCATGCATTCGACATGCAAGCGCCCCCTACCTTTAGAAGAACCTCAGAAACCTTTCCGTTCTTGTCGTTGGGTCCGATGTCCTTCTCCTGGTTCGTTCGGTCTTCCTTGGCTTTGTCGTATCCTGCGCCTGATTCTGGGATGGAGTGTGGTCCGTTCTCCAGTACTGAAATCAAGATCTCCAGGAGCGAAGAGTAAGATGGAGGAAGAAGGAGGATGGAGACGAAGAGAGGAAAGTAGAGGATGAAGTGACGGAGGAAGGAGTCTGAAGGAATAGTGAGTGTGTTCATCACCATAGGCTTACGTTTTATATATATATACATGCGCACAAGTAAGAGAAGAGTGGGATGGGAGAGTGTGTGCCCAGCAGCCACGTGCACTCCACCCCATCCCCTGACCACCACCATTTTCATATTTTAATGGCTTAAATCTACTTAGTTAAATGTAATTAACAGTTATTTTCTATTGAGATCAAGTCTTAATGGTTTATTCTTCATTCGGCATTTAGTTTCAAAACTGGGATGTTACAGTTCTCCCCCACTGAAAAAGAATTTCGTCCCCGAAATTCAGTCGGTACTTACCTAGGTAAACAACTCGGGGTACTGCTGTCGCATGGTATCTTCGCGTTCCCAGGTACAAGAGGTAGTCTTGCCTTGCTGCCATTCCACTTTAACCAGCTTTATATTTTTGTTCCTCAAGCGTTTTACCGATCGATTTACAATTCCAACCGGTGTAGTCACAGTGGTTAGGTCTTCTTTGATCTCTACGTCGTCGTCAGGCATCGTGTGGCTGGGGTCATGCAAATACTTCCTTAGTTGAGACACGTGAAATACGTTGTGCAATCGGGACAAGTGAGTTGGTAATGCGATGCGGTATGCTACGGGGCCGATCCGTTCTAACACCTCATAAGGTCCAATGTATCGAGGGCTTAACTTCCCACTTTTTAAGGCTCGTCCGACTCCTTTACTCGGAGAGGTTCTCAGAAACACTCGATCTCCGACTGAAAATTCCAATGGCTTGATGCGCTTGTCATGGTAGCTCTTTTGCCTGTCTTGGGATGCTTTCATCTTCTCCCGTATCACTCGGATCTGTTCTGTGGTTTGCTTCACGACGTCTGGTCCCAATAGTAGACTTTCACCCGTTTCCGACCAGCAGAGTGGGGTTCGGCATCTGCGCCCATATAATGCCTCGTAAGGTGCCATGCCAATGCTGTGATGATGGCTGTTGTTGTACATAAACTCGATCAAGGGAAGGTACTGCTCCCAGTCCCCGCCGTGCTCTAACACACACGCTCTCAATAAATCTTCTAGACTCTGAATTGTTTGCTCAGATTGTCCATCCGATTGGGGGTGGTAGGCAGAACTAAGCCAAAGCTTCGTCCCCAATTCTTGATGCATGCTGGTCCAAAACCTGGACGTAAACCTAGGGTCCCTATCTGATACGATGGAAGTAGGTATGCCATGCAGTCGGATAACTTCTTGAATGTAGATCCGAGCCAACTTATGCAATGGGTACTTCATATTTACAGGTAAGAAGTATGCACTCTTCGTTAATCGGTCAACAATGACCCAAATTGCATCATGGCCCACTCGATTTTTGGGTAATCCCATGATAAAATCCATCGCAATCGAGTCCCATTTCCACACGGGGATCTCTAGAGGCTGCATTGCACCGTACGGTTTTTGGTGCTCTACTTTCGATTTCTGACAAGTGATACACTGGGCCACGTACTCCGCCACATCCTTCTTTAGTCCGGGCCACCAGAACTGTCTCCTCAAGTCGTGGTACATTTTCGTGGTTCCTGGGTGAATACTGAGTAGGCTTTTGTGGGCTTCATCAAGCACCATTCTTCTCAATCTTCCTCCACTCGGTATGTATATTCTGTCTCTCACCCGGAAGATCCCATCTGACCCCTCGGCCAAGGATAAATCCTTTCCTTTGGCCGGAATTTCCTTCATTTCAGCTAGGTAAGAGTCCGTCTGTTGCTGCTCGTACACGGATTTTAAGAATTCATTGGCGATCCTCAATGTACCGATTGTCATTTTCTGAGAGGAAGGGGTGTTAACATGCAAGTTCATGTCTCGGAACCGTTCCAACAACTCAACTTCTTTTGCCATCATGGCTGCTATGTGGAGGGATTTCCGACTCAATGCGTCGGCCACGACATTTGCCTTACCTGGGTGGTATTTTAACTCGAAATCATAGTCCTTTAAAAATTCAATCCATCTCCTCTGCCTCATGTTCAGCTCCTTTTGGTCGAATAGGTATTTGAGGCTCTTATGATCGCTGTACACTTCAAATTTGGACCCGTACAAGTAATGCCTCCAGATTTTCAATGCAAAAACCACTGCTGCCAGCTCCAAGTCATGGGTCGGGTAATGCTGCTCGTGAGGTCTCAATTGTCGAGAGGCATATGCTATCACTCGGTCTTTCTGCATGAGTACACACCCTAATCCGAGTCCTGACGCGTCACAATAGACCACGAAGCTTTCTCGTAACTCAGGTAATGCCAACACCGGAGCAGTCGTCAACTTATTCTTCAGCTCTCGAAAGTTGTTCTCACACTTGGGACTCCACACGAAGGGAACATTTTTCCGAGTCAATTTAGTCAGGGGTAATGCCAATTTAGAAAAACCTTCGATGAAACTCCTATAATAACCTGCCAAGCCCATAAAACTTCTTATTCCCGAGACCGATCTGGGCCTCTCCCATGCTATTACAGCAGCTACCTTCGTAGGGTCCACCGAGACGCCTCGCTCGGAGATCACATGCCCGAGGAAGTGGATCTCATCCATCCAGAATTCGCACTTCGAGAGCTTTGCAAACAATTGTTTCTCTTTCAACACTTGGAGTACCGCTCGGAGATGTCCTTCATGCTCCTCAGACGTCTTAGAATAAACTAGAATGTCATCGATGAAGACAACAACAAACTGATCTAAGAAGGAGTGGAATATGCTGTTCATGTAATTCATGAAAATAGCAGGGGCGTTTGTCACACCGAACGGCATCACTACATACTCGTAGTGACCATACCGAGTCCTAAAGGCAGTTTTAGGAATGTCCGAGTCTTTTACTCGGATTTGGTGATATCCCGATCGTAAGTCGATCTTTGAGAAGACTGAGGCTCCACGCAGCTGGTCAATTAAATCATCAATTCTAGGCAGTGGGTATCGATTCTTGATTCTGAGTTTGTTAAGCTGTCGATAATCTATACAAAGTCTCATGCTGCCATCCTTCTTCTTAACAAGTAGCACAGGTGCGCCCCATGGTGACACGCTTGGTCTAATGAACTGCTTCTCGAGTAACTCATCCACTTGTTTCTTCAACTCTGCCAATTCAGTTGAGGACATTCTATAGGGCGCGCTAGAGACCGGCTCGGCTCCAGGGATCAAGTCTATAGAGAATTTGACTTCTCTATTGGGAGGCACACTCGGAACGTCTTCAGGGAACACTTCTGGGAATTCGCAGACAACCGGAATTTCGTTCACTAGAGTCTCACTCTCATCTTTGGTTAGATAAAGCATCACAAATAGTTGGGTTATACCTAGTGTCGTGTCATTCTCAGTGGGCTGTTTCGGAAAAACTATCTCTCGGTTTCTACAATCTACTAATACCTTATTGGCTGAAAGCCAATCTATCCCAAGCACGATATCAAGACCCTTTAAAGGCATGCAAATCAGATCGAAGGTGAAACTCCGATCATACAACTCAAATGCTACATTTTTACATATTGACGATGTGAACACATTAGCGCCAGTAGGGCTGGCCACTTCCAAAGTCCGATCCATAGACACAGTTGGTAACTTCAATCGTTCCACGCACTCATCAGCTATAAAAGAATGGGTAGCTCCCGAATCGAAAACAACATTAAGCGTATTCATTCCAAGTGAGCACTTATATTGTACTAGGTCGTTTGCTGGTGCAACATCTTCTGCATTGATGGTGTAGATCCTTCCTGCTGCTGGCGGACCGGTATTCCTCTCTCGGCTGTTCAGAGCACGCATCATGTTTCCTCTGGTTTCGTTGCCTCTGCCACCAGGTCGTTGGTTATCATTCACTCGGGTTCTATCTTGAGATCCTCCTTGACGTACATTGGCGTTTGTCTGGCGGAGTTGGGGGCAGTCAGGACGAACGTGTCCCTTCTCTCCGCAGTGGTAGCATTTAACATTTGTATCATTGCAATCCTTAGCAAAGTGGTCACCGCCGCATTTAAAGCATCCGCCATATCTTGGTCGTCTACTCATTTGTCTCCCTCGGTCACCATGATTCTGATATCTAGTGAAGGGTTCATTCCTCCTCACGTTCCCTGGCCTCTTGAAACGTGATTGCTGAGGCCTCAGGTACTGGTTGGCTCTGCTGCACTGGCCCGAATGGGCCCTGTCATCCTCTTCGAATATTCTACATTTGTTCACTAATGCAGGGAAACTCTGGATTTCATGGTATCTGTAGGCCCTCTTGATATCCGATCTCAATCCGTTCTCAAACTTAAGACACTTAGAGTTCTCCATTCCTGGCTGCTGGAAGGGCGGATAGAATAGGCACAATTCCTCGAACCTTGTCGCGTATTCTTCCACAGTCATGGATCCCTGTTTTAACTCTATAAACTCCAGCTCTTTCCGACTCCTCACTGTGTCGGGAAAGTATTTCTCTAAGAAGCAGGCCTTGAAATCGTTCCACGTCAGTTGATTATCATCTTCGGGGAATCGGCTTCTGGCTATTTTCCACCAGTTCTCCGCTTCATCTCGCAGCATATACACTGCACATTCCACCTTCTGGGCTTCGGTACAGCGAAGACCCCCAAAAATCCTTTCTAATTCCTGAGTCCACTTAAACGCCGCCTCAGGGTTCCGTCCTCCTAAGAATTCACTCGGCTTCCTCTTCAGGAAGCGGTCCAGCACGTGGCCATCCTCAGGTCGAGTCTGGCCTTGCCTTTCAAACACATCCGCAAAGCGTTGGAATGCTGTGGCTATAGCCTCCATACTTTGACGATGCGCCATTCCTTATCCTGAAATTGACATTTAAGGATAAGTATACGGAGCCACTTACTACCGATCTGGTTATTAGTCCAACAATTAATAGCTTAGCACATTATATCATTCGCCTAGGTCATACACACAATCGGACCAGGGGAAAACAACCCCTTGTCCTCAAGTCAACATCAATCAAGTTCAACCAGTATCAGAACAATTTCAACCATTCAATCAAAAAGACACACACACAACCGCTTACACTCGGTAAGCATACCTTGGCCTTGGACCTTTTGGTCCGCTCTGATACCAAAATGTAACACCTTATTGTTTGTAACTAATAATTCCAAAAATATGAGAAAATTTTTCACAAAAGCAGCCATGTATTATTCGATATAGAAGGAAGCAGGCAAGGGAAATAAAAACACTCATACGCATATGGCAATGACGAAAAGGCTAAGACCGAAACCGGTTCGTGGGTTTAGTGTAACAGACCAGCGCCAGGGCGGATTACGTAACATCTTTGGCTCACTCAGACGGGGTCTGATACCGCCTAGGCGGGGTGTGATAATGCAACAGCGGATGGAGGGAAATTCTAAAGGAGAAACTCCTCCACGAGTAACACTAGTTCGCTCAGTAGGAAGTGATTACACCGCCGTCCAGTTCGGCAAGGCACAACAACACCTCGACGGACTACATCACAACATTCACTTACTCAGGCGATGTCCAACACCGCCCTGCGAGGCAGAATAATGCAACAAGGAGGAGGAAGGTACATAGGCGAAGTCTCAAGTTGATATCTGCTTGCTTCAGTATGGTCCCACGCGCTTGGGCGAACCGTCCTAGTTACTTGGGCGAGGTATGACACCGCCTAAACGAGGTCAGCACAACGCCTCTTCAACACAAACACAAGGTAATTCCTCAATCGGATATGGACAAGGGTTCACTAGGTAAATCCTCACGCTCGCACTTCACTCAGGAAAAACGGGAAGTTACAGGGTACATATGCGGTAGTAGATTGTGGAGGAAGGAGGAGTCTGAACCTATTCCGCCCAACTCAACTAATTATGACAACGCCTGGGCGGACTCAACCACAACGCCTAAATCAGGGGTCAACACCGGGGTCTGGATTGCATTAGCATCACAACGGATAGGAAAGGTAATTGAACGGTGTCCCATTCTAACAACTACATCGCTCCAACGCGAGTCCTCTCGCTTGGGCGAAATGTCCCCATACTTCGGGCGGGGTACGACTCCGCCCAACGTATCCGACATAAGTTTTCCTAAGACAATTCTCAATTCACTCTGACTTGGCTATAGCCTGCTCAATCATACTGTCCCTGCGTATCCATTAAAGCACAATTATGAAACAAGGTAGCACATAGCATCACACACACAAAACCATACATCCATATATACATAAGAGTGTATGTCAATATTTACAACACAAAATCGGATTTCTCCTTGTCCATAAAGTTCTATTTATCCCAAAACATTAACATCCGGTATGAACCAGTCAGGGCTTAATCTAACATCGCCTTAATTAAGCCTTCCAAATGCATCAACACTTCGCTCAGCGTTCCAGTTCTGCTTCTGATCCTCCTCACGAGAGACATTCACTGAAAAATGGCCACTGCAGGGGTGAGCTTTTACATGTAAAATGATACTCACAGACTCGGTATCAGCGTCAGTACACGCTCCTGCCATCATTCAACCTTTCTCAAGTAACCAAGTTCATGCAGTTCAAACAATATTCATGACACACATAATACGCAGAGTTTATCCCACATCCATATATATTCATGCACTCAGAGTTCCTACGCACATCTACATTCATGCATTCAAATCATACACATATATATACATAGATTTATACATCACCACAATCGGCCTTATTTCTATATGCATGTCTGCGGATCCGACTCGGGTAAAGACTCTCAGTTACGGTCCCCTTTTCTTCTGGCCCCTCGTCCCTCAGCTCTTACCAGGTGGCACCGGCCTCCCCACGGCGTCTCGAGACTCTCTTCTCTAGCTCCAACGGCTACCACGAGCACTATCGGGATCTAGCCAGGGTTGGTAACTGGAAGTCGTTTCCCTTGGGGTTCTTGACCTTCTATGGGTCGCCCCACTCTCACTCATGCAACTAACACATTCATTAATACACATCATCGCGCCACGAACACCTTCACCGTAGTCATTAAGCAAAGCGGATTTCCCCACACTACTCGTAATCATTCAGTCAATCACTCTAGCGCATGTTACAATCGGTCATCAGACTAACAACATTGAACAATCCAATTAAGAGCATGCACATACATATTTTTCATAGTGACAAGAAAATAGATCCATGCATATCATCCATCATTATCATCCACTAACAGGCTACACCATCGCCATGAAAATCACTATCAGAATCTCAAATCATGCATCAGTTTTAATAATTATGAATACATGCACACACACACACCCACACTCAGCAGTACGTTCATCCGGTACCGTTCTTAGACCATGCATTCGACATGCAAGCGCCCCCTACCTTTAGAAGAACCTCAGAAACCTTTCCGTTCTTGTCGTTGGGTCCGATGTCCTTCTCCTGGTTCGTTCGGTCTTCCTTGGCTTTGTCGTATCCTGCGCCTGATTCTGGGATGGAGTGTGGTCCGTTCTCCAGTACTGAAATCAAGATCTCCAGGAGCGAAGAGTAAGATGGAGGAAGAAGGAGGATGGAGACGAAGAGAGGAAAGTAGAGGATGAAGTGACGGAGGAAGGAGTCCGAAGGAATAGTGAGTGTGTTCATCACCATAGGCTTACGTTTTATATATATATACATGCGCACAAGTAAGAGAAGAGTGGGATGGGAGAGTGTGTGCCCAGCAGCCACGTGCACTCCACCCCATCCCCTGACCACCACCATTTTCATATTTTAATGGCTTAAATCTACTTAGTTAAATGTAATTAACAGTTATTTTCTATTGAGATCAAGTCTTAATGGTTTATTCTTCATTCGACATTTAGTTTCAAAACTGGGATGTTACATCATCGATATTGTTTGTGGTCTATCTTGTGTCGTTGATGTGTATTTGGAATTTCAACAGCATTTCGCATTGGCCTCCGAGTACACAAAGATACGTACGGGATGAAACACCGCACACAGACATGTACACGGAGACAATCAAAACACAGTAACCGAAATTCAAAATAGACATCAACAACACAAGATAGAACCTAAACAACAGTGATGGGTTATGCCCTACTGGTTACAAATTCATCCCAAACTGTGCAACCAGGACAATTCAAGATCCAACACAACACGATATCTCAACCGGTTGTCTTGAATCTTGAACAGGAACCTACTGGGTACACACATGACTAGACCCTACATTGTTAAACTTTAATATACATCTTTATATATCGTAAAATAGTGAGCCTACCAAAATTTTGACAGTCTCCCCTGTAAACTAGACATTTCCAAATTCTTTACAATGTCCCGTTACGCATAAAAAAGTTCCTAATACAGTTCAATAGATAACTATGACTAAACCCTACATTGTTAAAGTTGAATTTACTTTTTTATGTACCCTAAAATAGGGAGCCTACTGAAATTTTGGTAGAGTCTCCCCTGTAAACTAGACATTTCTAAATTGTTTACAATGCCTGTTACACACAGAAGATTTTCCAGTACAGTTTAATATGTACGCTACGCATTGTATATGAAATTAAGGGAGGTAATGATGAAAACCTACTAAGCTTTTCTCTCCATTAACAAACAACAATACACATGCATAAAAAATCATGTTATCAGCACACAAAACCAATGCCTAATGAGCTCTGCTCTCAACTAACAAACAACAATACACATGCATAAAACACATGTTATCAGCACACAACACCAATGCCTAATGAGCTTCGCTCTCTACTAACAAATAACAATCGACATACATATACATCAAAAGATGTAACACACATAACAAGAAAGTTAGCGTTAGGGGATTACCTGGGAAAGAGAGTCAGTGATGGAGATGAAGCCGAAAAGAGACGAATAGAGACCATGCGTAAGGTGTGTTGGTCTGCATGACAAACCAAGAAGTGGTTGACAGTTATCAATTTTGTGTTGAAATAAAAATGTGAAAACGCATAACAAATTATTTAGGAAAAGTTTATTTAAACAAGTTTTTAATAGTAGTTAAGAATCAATACATAAGATTTACCATAGCTTTATATATGGGTTCACTTAGTTATAATGATGGTTTAAGAAATCTATGTTGATGATGGAAAGAAAGAAAGAAAAAGACGTAGTTAGTCCCAACAAGTCACTAGAGAGTGAAAGAAACCCAATCTCAAAGGCAAATTGTAGCTTAGGTGGCATTAGATAAAACATTCCATTGGAAAATTAATTACTAATTACTCAATATTATATGACCAGTGAAGTCTATGTCATATAGTGTTCGTGTATATTGTATATCTAACTTGTTTTCTCCTTCCAAAATTGTGATATGCTAAGGAAGCAGTCAGTCTCATGTATGTATCATGTGTTATTATTATATTAGGCTTTCGTTTCTAACAACATTGGCAGACTAGAATCTTGTATGTTTTGTAACTTTTTCACCTAATAATGAAGCTTAGGCTTTTTAATGATGAAGCACAAGTGGAATAGAAATGCCATGTTCGTTCCTTAACTACTACTCCTAATTTATAACCTAATCAATGTCCAGCCTGACTAAAAACTAGTCTTGTTCCCTGTTGCTCACTATGCCATCTTGGCATTCTTAAATTCAACATCTTTAGTTAATGTCATTGAGACAGAGTTACTGCATATCAACATTGTTATTCCATACATTATGGAAGAACCCTTATGCCGACCTATTGAGAATATGAACTTTATAGTAGCAGACTCATCTTTGATAGAACCGCTTCTATTCTATGTTTACTAATTTTGAGAATAATTGCTACCATATTATTGAATAATCACAACCCCTTTTTAAAGACTGTTAATGTAAACAAAAGAAATCCTAAAGGATTCAATGTTAGCTAATAAGAGTAAAGAAATCCCTAATTACAGTAATATAAGAAATCCTAATGATATGATCTAAGTGAAGGAAATCTACATATGATTGCAAAAATAATGAAAAATCTATATCCATATGACTTCAAAAATTTTGTTATCAACACAAACAAGTTTTGAACTTACTTGAAAAAAAATCTTGTTTTAGAAATTAACTTGAAAAAATTATTTTAAAGTGATAACATGATCTAAGAATTTACTTGCTTAAAAGTAAAGATGTTTAATGTATGAGTTAAGTCAATAATTTGATCCTAATCATAATTTTAATTTGGCACTCTAGGCTAAATTGCTAATGGATAAGCTTATAGTCACATGACCTAGATACCTAGCTAATGTGACAATAAACTAATTTTAGCAAGATTATATATTTTCTTTAATTTAGGGTTGACGGCTCTATGAATGACGAGACAAGGGCAAATTTTTGCTCTATTGTTAAATTTTTTATGCATATTTTTGCTTTGATGTCCCTGAATGTTTTTTTTGCCCATTAAATTATACACTACCCTTCTTTCGAAACTGATTTTTGTATTTGTATGCAAAGTTCAAATGATAGACAAGCCACTAGTCTACTCTATTTACTTGCCAAAATTGACTGAGTATACAATCAGTGGTAGTAAAATAGGACATCCACCTTGTTGCATCATGTGAATAAGTATACTGGTTGGTTATATAATGGTGTGATGCGGCCTAACTCTTGTATTTTGAGTCAAATAATGGTGTCTGCTAGGGAATTTTGCAAATTGTATAAACATAAGCATTCCAACCTACTGTCTCCTTTTGTTCAAGAACCAAAAATTACTCTCCCTTGATGGATATTTTCTAGATCAACTTAGGAGATGTATTGTAGCCTCCCTTAAGGAAGGCCTATTCTTGACTTATTAGGATAGGGGATATAAGGATCTTATTTATGTATATGATTGTACAGATATGATATTTATTCTTATGTGGGAGGTGGATATTAACACACATTGATCAAAGCATTCCTTGAGAGGAATTGAGATGTATCACTTACTCGCATTCCATGAAAAAAAAATTCTATCCATATTTAAACAAAACACTAAATACACTCGTCCTATTTATTTGTTTATCTCATATCATTTACTTCACTAAATAAGCCTCTATTGTTTATACCATTCCTATGTTTCTTTTCTTCTTTATTAGAGAAGTAAATTAGACAAGATATTTATAAGGAAATTTTACAACTACATTGGTAGTTTGTCTTTTGGGGAACAAAGTACACTTGTAGTAATAAGTTATATAACATGAGATTTATGGCTGGTTTGTATTGTTTGGTTAAATTTTGTATATTCATTTTTTTGTTTTTAATTTGAAATTAATACACTCTAGCAAGTATAACGTGTTATAAATGATTTTTAACTCAAACATCAACACTTTAATTCTTTTGATATTGTTTTGCTGCAGACTTTAATATTTTTAATATAATATAGAATGATCTTTATTTTTATATTTTTAACTTGAACATTAACACTTTAATGCTTTTAATTCGGTCATCAAAGATGATGACCATTTCAACACCAAGACCTCTTCCGTGATCAACTAATGAAAATATTCTTATAATTGATGTCAAAGAAAAGTCCCAAGAACTATCAATTTCTTGAGAACTTCAATTCGATAAAATCATAGCAATCGAAGTAATCCTTCATAAACATGATCATTCATATCATAAAATCCAAAACAAATTTCTAGAAGAGTACTAGCATGAAGTATTAAGAGAGGCAAAGCAAAATGATATATAATCACAGGCTCAGATTGTAAGAATGTATACAAGATTTAGTTCATATTCTTGATTAATTGGTACCTAAAGGTATCAGAGATACAACGGAAGAGAGAGAAAGAGGGCAGAAGATAGTTGATTGATTAGAAATATATTGTGACTTTTACACACTCTGAGAACTGAGACTAGAGCCTCTTAATATAGATGCATACATAAGGGCACAGCTAAACTAACAAACTCCTAACTATCAAGCTAACAAACTAACTGAATATAACTGCCTCCTATAACTGCCTATAACTGCCTATCCTCATCATTCCCCTTTAAACTGAGAGGTATGTAAGACATGACTCTAAGTTTGTATCTACAAGATTGAAAAAACTGCTAAGAAATAGGCTTAGTGAGAACATCTACAGTTTAACTGGAGGAAGGGATGTATTGAACAAGAAGTTGTTTGGCAGCAACTTTGTCCCTAACAAAGTACAAATACAATTCAACATGCTTTGTTTTGGAATGAATGACAAGATTGGAGGATAGTTGTACAGTGCTAAGGTTGTCACAGTACACAGTAGGGATTGAAGAGATAGTGACTTTAAGTTCACTAAGTAAGGATTGAAGCCAAGAGAGTTCCATTGTCACAGCTGCTAAGCTCCTATACTCGACCTCTGTACTGGACCTCGACACCACTGTTTGCTTCTTCGAGGACCAAGAGATGAGATTAGAACCAAGGTAAACACAAAATCTAGTTGTGGACTTTCTATCATCAAGATCAGAGCCCCAATCAGCATCACGAAAGGCAGTAAGAGATAAGTCAGGAGATCTGGCAAGAAGTAGTCCATCAGTTAGAGTTCCCTTGAGATAATGAAGGATTCATTTTACAGCTTTCCAATGGGATACCTTGGGAGAGTGCATGAACTGACAGACTTTGTTGACTGAGTAGGCTATCTCAGGTCTGGTAATGGTGACATATTGTAGAGCCCCAACAATGGATCTATAGAGTTGTGGATCATCAAACATTTCAGGATCTTGATTGGAGAGTTGTAAGCCTGTAACCATAGGAGTTGTCATGGCCTTTGTTGAACTCATGTGAGCTTTGTCTAGTAGATCTGAAATGTATTTGGTTTGTGAGAGATGCAAACCACCAACTGCAGTAGGATTTACCTGAATACCAAGAAAATAGTTGAGGTCTCCCAGGTCTTTGAGAGGAAAAGTCTGATTCAGCTTGTAGATGAACTGATTGAGACTATTTTGGCAATTGCTGACAATGATTATGTCATCAACATAGACAAGGACAAGGGTTATAACATTGGCTGAGGACTTTATGAACAGAGAGGTATCACTCTTTGTAGAGCTGAAGCCTTGATTAGTGAGAAATCCGTGTAGCTTCTAGAACCAAGCTCTTGGAGCTTGTTTAAGTCCATAAAGGGCTTTGTTTAGCTTCCAAACCAGATGTTGTCTACCTGTTTCATACCCTGGAGGTTGCATCATGTATACAATTTCTTCTAAATCACCATTTAGAAAGGCATTGTTAACATCAACCTGTCTGATATGCCAATTGTGATGAAGGGCAAGAGTGAGCACAGTTCTGATGGTAGCAGGCTTGACTACAGGACTAAATGTCTCTGAGTAATCAAATCCTTCTCTTTGATTGAATCCCTTGGCCACTAGTCTTGCTTTGTACTTGTTAATACTGCCATCAAAGTTTCTCTTTAACTTGAATACCCATTTACATCCAATCAGATTAGTGTTTTCTGGTTTGGGAACCAGAGACCAGGTATTTGTATGGGGCAAGGCTTTGTATTCTTAATCCATTGCATTCTTCCAATTTGAAGAGAGTAGAGCTACTTTTACAGTAGATGGTTTAGTTTCTTCAATTTCATTTTGACTAGTGAGCTCAGACAATGGGATTTTTGGTTTATGGATGCCATTCTTGCTTCTTGTCCTCATAGGATGTATGTTCCTGGCTGGTGCAGGACTGCTTTGGTCTGATATAGATACCTGTTCAGGAGTTGAATCATTAGGACTTATGTTGGCTGGGCAGTTTTCCTCAGGACTTGGATTTTCAATGGAAGTTGGTGAAGTAGAAGGCATGTGATGATCAGGTTGGTCTGCAATAGGTTCAAACCTATTTGTAGAGGAAATTACAGGAATACAAGGAATAGCCTGAGTATTATCTCTGGATAATTTGGAAACACTGTTGAGAAAGGTGCCTGAGTGGAAAGGGAAGAGACTCTCATCAAATTTAACATGTCTTGATATATAAACTTTACCATTTGGGGCCAGGCAGAGATAACCTTTGTGACTGGAACTATATCCAATGAATGTGCACTGCTCATACCTGAAATCAAGTTTATGCTTGTTGTAGGGCCTAAGACAAGGGTAGCAAGCACATCCAAATGTTCTCAAATCTGTGTATGAGGGTTTCTTTCCTGTTAGGATTTCCAAGGGACTTTTGTGACCAAGGTTTGGACTGGGTAGCCTATTGATTATATAGGCTGCAGTGGTGAAGGCTTCCCCCCAGAACTTTAAAGGTATTTGAGCATTCGCCAGAAGAGCAAGTCCCATTTCAGTTATATGTCTATGTTTTCTCTCAGCAAGTCCATTTTGTTCATGAGTGTAGGGATAACTCATTCTATGTTGGATTCCACTTTCTGCTAAAACTTTAGATAAAACTGTGAACTCTTTTCCATTGTCAGTTTGTCAGATTTTAATTTTCTCATTAAACTGATTTTCAACAAGAAACTTAAAGTTCATAAAACATTGGGCAATTTGTGATTTTGTTTCAATCAAGTAGAACCAAGAGTATTTTGAATAGGCATCAGTAAATTGGACATAATATCTACTTCCATTGTTAGAGGTTACAGGAGATGGACCCCACACATCACTGAAAACTAATTGCAAGGGTTTATTATACCTAGTAGCAGAATCAGAGAAAGAAAGACTGTGAGATTTTCCTAAGACACAGGATTTGCATATACTGTCTGAGTTATGTGTTGCATTCATGATATTACAGGATTTAAGTACTTCAGTTACAACTTGAGGATTGGCATGGCCAAGTCTATTATGCCATAACAGATACAGGAAACTAGAATTTTTATTTGACTGGATGGAATTACATTGGAGAGATTGTACATTGCAATTATTGGCTTTACAATCAGAAGGGAAATTACACACATTGACAGGATCAAAAGCATATAGACCATTTCTAAATTTTCCTTGAAGAACAATCTGGTTAGGCTCCTGGCATTTAACAAAACACTGATTAGCATGGAACTCAAAGTAGACATTATTATCTCTAGCAAATTTTGACACACTTAATAGATTTTTTAGGAACATGTAGGAGATTCTGAATATAGAGAGGCTTATGACTAAAAGGAGAGACAAAAGCAGAATTGCCAATGTGTTTTATGTGAGAGGGTTTTCCATTGGCCATTCTTACACACTTGTCACCAAAATATTCACTGAGTTGCATCAAGTTACCTGCATCAGGGGTCACATGGGCTGTTGCACCCGAATCTGGATACCAAGCAGGATCACAAAAACTTTCTGTATACGAGTTGATACTGGTTGGAGGTGCAGAGGTTGTAGCCTTGTGTTCAGACCCATTTGCATTGGTCTCATTGTTTTCCTTGAACTGAGGATCAAATCTGTGGTAACAGTTCAATGCTGTATGTCCTATCTTTCCACATACTTGACATTGGGGCCTATTGCTTTGAAATTTTCCTCCCCTATTATTGAATCTACCTTTATTTCTGTAAAAGTTGCTTCTTCCACCTCTGAAGAAACTCCTATCAGATCTGTAACTGTTCTGATTAGGATTGTGATTCACCATATTGGTTTGAATAGGCTGAGACTATCTTTTTGTGCCTTTCGATTCTTTCTTCCATGGTTATGAGCAAGGTTTCAAGTTCAGCCACTGCGTACGGGTCTGTTCTTGATATTATAGATGTTACAATTGGATCGTATTCCTCTGGCAGGCCATCTAACAGGCCCTGAACATGTTCAGTTATGCTAATTGGGTGACCAATCGCTGCAAGAGTATCTACCAGTTTCTTTATGCCAAGAATATACTGGTTCATACTTACTCCTCCTTTCTTGGTGCTTTTTAACTGGACCCTTAGCTGGCTAACTCTGGCATTAGTAGTCATTGCAAAATATGCAACAAGATTTCTCCATAACTGAAAGGAGTGTTCACAGCCTTCTGGTGTGCATGTTGGTTGACATCAAAGCTAGCAGCCAGGTAAGTAGAAGCTGATCTTGTTGCTCCCAGTTAATGAATTCTGGATTTATTCTTCTTTGAATTCGATCTTCTTTTGTGAGATATTTTCTTGGCATGCCACCCGAATCTTCTTCTGAAATATACTGGGACAGTTTGTAGCCTTTAATTGTGCCTAGGGCTTGCTGTTTCCATGTAAGGAAATTTTCATCGTCTAGCTTGATTGACACTGGCACTGTGAGAGGTTGAATTATAACTTGAAATGCCATGCCTGCTTGTGAGGTCATCTGGATCAGCAAGCTCTGATACCATAAAGGTATCAGAGATACGCGGAAGAGAGAGAGAGGGCAGAAGATAGTTGATTGATTAGAAATGTATTGTGACTTTTACACACTCTGAGAACTGAGACTAGAGCCTCTTAATATAGATGCATACACAAGGGCACAACTAAACTAACAAACTCCTAACTGTCAAGCTAACAGACTAACTGAATATAACTGCCTCTTGTAACTGCCTATCCTCATCAGTACCAAACATATTAACACATTCTTCTTATATTCAAAACTGAATAAAATATTTATTATTAAAATTATAAAATTAAATATTTATGAGTATTTAGTATTAAGATTAAAAAGTCTCTAGTAGCATATGAAAAATAAAGAGAATCTAATTCACATTTACGAACTAGTTTACATAAAAAAATCTCAAACTTGAAAATAAAATATTTAATTCATGTTTGCAACAACCAGTAAAATGTCAGCAACTTGTGAACCTATACATAGTACGTTGGCCAAATGGTACAGTAATTTCAACAGAAGCGGATATCAGTTAATAATAACTAACAATGAACAAAGTTATAAGGCCAGAGCAGATCAGAAAATGACTAGTGATGATGAACAAATTAAGGCAATACTGAACAAAGAGAAGAGTTTAAGACAGTTAATTAGTTACCTCAGTGCAAGAGCGCTGAATTTTTTTAAGAATCAAAATGAGAGTGCCCTCAGCTCTAGAAAAAATTCAAAGTTAGGAATACAATAACTAACAAAAAATTCTCTCTTGATTTTTTTGACTAAAAATACAATGTAACAATGAAAAAGCAAGAAATTCAGCTTTCCCCAAATATATCAATGTTAGATAGCACGGAAGTTTGAAATGGAATTAGAAATATCAAACTCAACTTATAAATCTCTCATGCTTTCACTCAATGAAAGCTTGGTACCCCTATGCCAATGTAACAATGACCTTTCTTAGTACTATTGGGTGCATGCTTACTACTTAGGATAATTTTTGTTCATAGTTTTGTGTTACATTTATTGGAGTAAATATTTGGAAGTTTGATTAGTTGATACAGTTGTATACTTGATTTCCTAAAGGCACTGTTTTAGTAATCAAAAGTACAAAGTTCTCATTAAAAATTACATTAACTTAGAGGTCAAGATAAACTATATTTATGATAATTATAAATGAAAACTATCTAATTCTAATTCTTTAACCAGATTCTTGTTTAGCATTTCCTAAATAGGAAATGAAGATGTTAGAGGAGATTGAAGGCTAATAATAAAACTTTCAACTCTTATCGTGCAAATGATTTTAAATCTCAAGTAGGAGGTATTTGAAATTATCAATAACATATATAAGAAGTTGATGTGTTATTATCTTTGCTCAAACAACTTGAAATGAAGCAACTTTCAGTGAAATAAAAGAATATAATGTGTGACTAAAACGTATTCTTTTTTCTTTGCTGCTAAACGTATTCTTTTTTCTAATTCATAGAAGACATTTTCAATATTTACACTAAAACAAATAATGTGTGACTACGTAGCATTACTTCCATCGGTATTCATACTTGGAATATTTTATCGATACTTTTTCATTGAACATTTAAGTCTAAAGGGATATCAAATTCTAATATAAGAAATTAATACACGATTGAGTATAAAAATAATCATTTAAAATTCTGATTTTGTTTTAGTTGTATCCAAAAACCATTTTTTAATTTAGATTTATTATGTTTTATGAAATTTATGAATATTTAGATAATATTATTGGATACAGACAGATATCATATCTATGCATGATAGTTAAGTGATGATGGCATTAGATTTACATTGGCAGCATCATTATTCTTGATGTTAAAGAAAAGTCCCAAGAAATATCAATTTCTTGAGAACTTCAATTCGATAAAATCATATCAATCGGTGCAACCCTTCACAAACATGATCATTCATACCATAAAATCAAAAACAAATTTCTAGAAGAGTACCAGCATGAAGCATTGAGAGAGGCAAAACAAAACGATATATAATCACAGGCATAGATTGTAAGAATAAAAACAACAAACCTAAGAATTATGAAATTGAGATCACCAATAAATTAGAATCAAAAAGAAATCTTTGAATAGCAATACACCAATTCATAGAAATCGTAAAATTAAAGAAGTTGAACAAATTCAATATTGTTTTTCTTAGTAAAATAAGAAATCAACTGCATGAATACAATGCAAAACAATCTAGAGTGAGTAGCTATCTTCATTTGAAAAAAAAGATAACAGAATTACATGGGTTCCTAGTTTTGAGTGGTTACCCTCTTCATGACTAGGGTCTACCAAGCCTGACTATTTAATCGGGTCCTTAACGCTCAGTAGTTATCTTCTTCATTTGAAGAAATAGTAACATAAAAAATAATAAATAGAAAATAGAAAATAACCATCCAGGATAGTTTTTATCCTTTATTTAGAAATCAACAGGCACCATCAAACAACAAAGGAAGTACAATTAGACAATTTGCCATCGAATAAGTTCTGACTCAGAATAAAGTACAATTAGACAATTTGATACCAATTAATGAGATTATTTCAAATGATAAGCGGCTCTATATACAATTTTATCAAGTTTTCAGATTTGATATTGTATATGATACAAAACAAACAAAATTATCTCTGAAAATGATATTTATGAATACATTAATCTTATGTCAGGGATTCATAACGATGAATTAGATGATATGACTTAAAGGACTTAAGATTAATCCAATGTAGTAAATTTGTTATACTAATTTATACAGAGGGAAAGGAAGATGAAGAGAACTTACTTGAGGAGACAGAGACGAGTGAACATATGGAGATGACAGAGAGGATGGAGAAGGGAGAACACAATGTCTTCGAGGGAAATGAGAGGTTGTTGAGGGTGAAGTGATGGCACAATGTTGTTGTCGGAGGTCACCGCTTGAAAAGGGGATGACGAGTTAAAAGGGTTTGGAGAGGGAAGAGAGAGGTCGGAGAAGGGACGGCATAATGTCGTCAAGGGAAATGAGAGGTCGTCAAAGGTAGAGTGATGGCACAATGTTGTCGCCGGAAGAGGATGACGGGCGGAGAGGGTTTAGAGAGGGAAGAGGGTTTGGATAGGCAAGAGGGTCTGGAGAGGGAAGCAGAAATTAATGAAGGGGGTCTAATTCGAATAAGTTATTAGATTTAGCGACGGCGTAAATTCATAGCTAAATAGTGATGAGAATAGTGACCACCAATCTTGATTTGAAGTAACGACTCGAACACGGTCGTCGCTAACCGATACTATCAACAACATTTAACTGAGCGACAAACAAAAACCCATCACCAATCTGTATTTGAGTTAGCGACCGTTGGACGCCGTCGCTACCTATGGCACCAATACCAAAATTGGAGGAAAACCCTAAAAATTGGAAAGTAGCAACGGACATACTCCATCGCTATGTTTGGCACCAACAAAACTCTTAGAGGGAAACCAAAAAACTAGAGGGAAGTAAAATTTAGCAACCGGGTCAGTGACGAATGTGTATTAGTGACGGACGTAGCAACGATTTTTTACAAATTTTAGCAACGGGGTTATGTTGGTTGTTGAATTGGTAACTAATTTTCTTGTTAAGGTCCCCTTTTTATGTTACGGTCGCTAATTAGCAACGGCCCCTCACGGTCACTAATTTGAAGTAGCTATCAGGGTTTTTTTAGTAGTGAATAGAAAAAAAGATAACCTAGTTAGTTCATGAGTCATGACTACACTACCACAGGTAGTATCTGTATCCTAGGAGTTCTTATATTTAGGTAATAATGCTTTCAGCTCAAATGAATTATAACACATGATATGCATAACTATACAGGCCTTGAATTAAACTTGAGGTATTAACTAACAAATCTAAATTCAAATCATTGCCATTGAGACTTGAGGGTAGTAAGCTTGGAGTTTTTCTGAATTATGGTAGTCAATCTCAATAGTGGTATGCGACAGTCAACCCAAGTAGCACAATAGCTGAATTCATATATAGAAAGTACGAATGACATACATACAACAAAAAAATATATACAATGCAAATAATTTTATAACTGGTATAAATATAAGTGCTCAAGAATTAGAGTAAGGAAAGAACTCTAAATTAAAGACTTGGATCATTAATAATAAAAAGCCATAGCCTAAACACAATATCATCATAAACAAACAAATCAGTAGAAGGAATAGAAAATTCTTACATACACACTTCTGTATAAAAAAACTAAAAATTACCAAGACAATAACACCGATTAGGAAAGTTACATTACATCATAGTATCATACAAGCCACAAGGTTCAGTGAACAACACTGATGAAGGATAGAACAAAAATTACTTTGAATAATTTTTGGATGAAAATTTAAGAATTTAAACAATTTCTCAGTCGATTCTCTACTTTAGATGAATTTTACACACTCGTTAAATGACAATATGACATAGAAATATAGAATAGAGATATAATCTAAATCAGTGTATGGGCCGGTGTAATCTGAACAAGGATATAGAAATATAGAATAGAGATATAATCTAAACAGAGATATGGAAAGTATACAAGAGTAGTATAAAACAAACTATTCATAGAAGAGATGGAAGGTGTTGCCGGTGATGAGTGTTCTGTTAGAAATGATGACGACTTGACACTACCTGCTACAGGAGAGTGTATGGGCCTGGCCGACAATGAAGGAGACAACAAGGAGAAGGGAGGCTGAGAGGGAGAAGCTTCTCGGAGAAGGATGGGGCTTTCATGGAGAAAGGGAGAGCTTCAAGGGAGACATAGGGGGAAAAGGCTTTGACAAAGAAGAAAGGGAGAACGTAATTGATGGAGAGGGAGAGGGAGACTGAAAAATGGGAAAACCTAATCGATGAGGGCTCAATTAAGCTTAAGACTCAGCGACGAAAGCCTGTCGCTGATAAGGTCATAAACATGCCAAGTGGTAGCATCCTATTCATAACTAATCCACCTGGACAAAAATCTTCCATGGTAAAACCACATCGTCGCTATCAAGAGGTATAAACACGGTTCTCAACCAATGGAGCAATGATATCAACGACCATTGTTCTTTAGAACCGACGTTACCCGTCGCTAATATATCCTCATATAGCGACGCCATGAATATGTCGCTACGTTGGGGCAATTCATTGAGAGGTTTAGAGAAAGGGAAAACATAACAACGAAACCAGCGACAGATTTCTTTATTTTGACCAGGCAACGGGGTAACACCATCGCTAACTTGAAGGGATATGGGGAGCTTAGCGATGAACGCTTACCATCGCTAAGTTTGGCACCTACCCAAAAAATTGGTAGGAAACCAAAATGGAGGGAGGTTAATATAGCGACGGCTGCGGCGACGGAAAGCTATTACTGATGGCCTCTTCCCATCACTACGTTGGGCGCCATCCAAAAAAATTTGGAAGGAAACCAAAAATTGGAGGGAGGTAAATAGTAGCGATTACTTAAGCGACGGATTGACCCTTAGCAACAATGTCAGCGACTGTCACGCCCCGATTTCCATAACCCGAATCTGATGTAATTAACATAACTTAATTAATAAAGATGTGAGTAAATTTTTTTTTCACATTTGAAGAGAGGTTCATCACTCCAATAATTACATCAAGATCTGAATCATAGAAAATGAAGAGTGAGAGTTTTAAGATTTTTAACAACCTAGATCGATAAAGTAAAGCCCCATTGTGTATACAAAATAGTTTGGGTTCACAACGGAAGGAATATGTATACAAGGCAATACGCCTAGTCCCATATATGAAGATATGAAAAAAAGGCTCGAAAACGAGAAAGGAAATCAAGAAAACAAAGAAAACACAAAAGCTGATGCCAGACCAGCCAATGTAGGTACGCTGGTTCTTGGCGTACCTACGCCCATCATCCAGCTACCCACCAGAGGCCAATCGATTCAATGCCCACCCCAATGTACTAGCGTGCAGACCACCAGCGTGCTTACGCTGAATCCCAGCGTAAGTACCCCAGCTACTGACCAGACACCAACCAAACGCCCAGTGATGTAGCGTTCCCACACTGAGGACCAGCGTGCTTACGCTGACTGGCACATCATCAGACCCTGACTTCTAGTGAATCAGTGTGCCAACGCCCAGGTCATGTATGCCTAAGCCCAGAGCCACACCAAGCCATAGCATGCCAGCGTGCCTACGCCCAAAGCTAGCGTAGGTACACCCAGTCATTGGCCATCAGACCCTTTTGTAGCTTTTTATACCTTATGTTTTTGCCAACTTTGGGACCCCTTTTCACTAGGTTATTTAACTCTAATTTTCATAAATTTTTATACATAACTTGTCTACCCTAATAACAATTATGTGGCAAAGTTTCAAGCCCAAATTCCATCCCCATCGAAATCTAAGCTATAGAGTTGATTTACGCGTATTTTGAGCATTTTACCAGGTATATCAAATCACAAATGGCTAAGTCTCAATCTGAATTTTCTAGGGACCTACATTCACATGTGTATAGGTGACTTGCTCCAACAAGTCCCATCCAATAATTCCATTCCTAGATCAAGGTACACCATTGTGGCAATTTATGCATTTTCTATCTAAACCAAGCATGCCAATTTGTAGACTATGCCTAATTGGCCATAACCACACATACACGCAAGTCATATATATCCAATATAAGCTATGAGTGACCCCTACTTAAGGTCCTAGCCGTTCCATAGGAATACGACCTATCCACTTCTTAATATTCATGCACATTAGCATTTCAAACAACATAATTCATTACTCATGCCTCATAAAAGGTTCTACTTCACAATTAATCAACATCTATTCATCATATAGACATAAATCAAGTATCACAATTGTCAATGTATGTTGTTAAGGTCATAATAAAAAATTAGCCATACAACACAAGGGTCTAATTTTCACGAATGACCTACAAAATGAATATCAACCATTCAAATACATAATGAGCATATATCAACATCATATGTTATACAAAATCAATGGTTGTCGGCCAAGGCATTTCCTATACAACTAATTTACCTTCATCATCAAAACATGCACTTCCAAAATAGAGGTAATCTCACCCCATGCATACCGTGCATCACAAGGCTAAAAATAGACAACATGGGAGAGTGAGTTATACATTCCAAGTGACGAATATGAATACATTTGTGATTATGTGCATATGCATTCAATGACATGTATACTTTGCATTAACATATAAATCATCATCATAATTACATCATTCCATCAACATACACATATCTTAATTATACTCTACGATCTATAGCAAAGCATATACACATAAACATATTTATGCCTCTCGTCATATTGGGCTATCACATATATCATCACCATTCGCAAAGTCATTTCGTTGTATTCATATTTTATATGTTGTCTTTAGGTATTCTTTCACCCAATCTTAACCATCATCATATCTCATCACCTTTGGCATATCTCCATGCTATATGTAAATGCTCTTAGGCTAATGCACATGCACAACCGAGTTAACAACAATTGCAGATCTGACTGTGGGAACATAAACACCAATTTATGGGTTCAAGCATGGATTCATAACCATACCCTTACTGTATTAGTAAAATGTGTACACTTATCATAATATTTGTATGTATATCACCATATTTTACTGGTACCAAACCGCATCCCCCATCTTGCAACATCAGTTATTTTTACCATGACTGCGATAAACAACATAAACAACATAAGGTGTTGCGGGCCAACCATGAATCATACCATGGCAGCTGTGATCCAAAGGACCACCAAGAATCCTCGCTCCTCAAAGAGCCACCCCCTACAAGGTCAACCATATGTAACTCCTGTAGCTAAACATGGACAGCTTCGTGACTTACACACCGAGTCACTAGGGAACCAACAATAATGCTTGTGCACAAAGCCGCCCTCCCACTTGGCCAACCGAAGGAACCCCTAACTTTCCATTACCGGTAGCTATGCAATATGCCATGGATGCAATGCAAATGCAGATCATATGCATTCTCACACTTTGCATCCTATCATGCCACTCATCAATCATCACCATCACCAATATCACCATACAATTCTTAGTGGATTTTATTATCATTGGTTATTACCATTGTTTCAAATTTTAAATGTGGCATTCACAATAATTTTCCATCAACAAAATTCTCATCTCACACATACAAGTTAATAATTGCACCAATCACAATAGCATCACAATCGTTGACCATACTTATCAATCTTTCATCCACATTCAAGGTATGCTTAACATCCATTCCCATACTTATTCATCATCAATAATGATCATTCCATATTTATGGTGAATGTAGACACATCCTTAACATATTAAGGCATAACATTTGCCAAACAATAACATCACCGCATAGCATACCATCAATATTCCAAATGCACAACACACATTGCCAAGCACAATTAACATCATCATATTCAACATCTCAATTGGTCATTACCACATAAGCATAAAAAGGCTAATAAATTAAAGCATAAAAAAAGACAATAAATAGCAAAAAGAAAAAACTTACCTTCTTTTCTAAGCCAAAGAGAAAATTTTAAAACTGCCTCCAAATTGAGTGGTGTCCCTTGTTTCTTCTAAACTGAGACTCCCGTGGAAAAAACCAAATCTTTTTTAATGTGGGAGATCGGTGAAAGCCGTAACCATAGAGTATACTAAGAAATGGGCTATGTCCACTGCGTCCTCCAATTGTTACAAGATGTTATTTATATAGTGACATAACAAGCATCCCCCTAAGAGTATTCAATGTAGGACTAAAAAAACTACCAATTTAGATTTTACAACTCCTAATTCAATGTGGGACTAAATCTAGTCTACTTTTATCATCTCTTTTCTTTCTTTTCTTCCCTTTTTCTTTTTTTCTTTTCTTTCGTCTCTCTTTTTTTTCCTTTTTTATTTTCCTTTTTCCTTTTCTTCTTTTTTTACCCAGACAAAAAGGGGGTGTTCAATTTTCACTTAAAAACTAAATTATATGTTAGATTAATTTTTTCAAATTGGCCCAGACAAAATTGAGTAGTAACAGCTTGCCTCTCTTTACTAATTCCTTACTGTATCGTAGTAAGGGATAAGTAAAGACTGTATGAATAAATTTTGTCTAGGGCACCAACTTTGGTGATAGAGAAAACTAACAGAAGTGTCATATTCGATGTTAGAGAAATTTAAGGAAATACCATGTTCGGCAGCAAGGAAATTTAAATGGTGCCAACTTTGGTGTTAATGGAAATTTAAAGAATGCCATCTTCGGTGACAAAAAAATTTAAAGGAATGTCATCTTCAACGACATGGAAAATTAAAGAATGTTATCTTTGGCGACATGGAAATTTAAACTGATGCCATCTTCGGTGACAAAAAAAATTAAATGGTACTTGCTTCAACGACACAGAAATTTAAAGGATGCTATCTTCGACGACAAGAAAATTTAACGGAATGTCATCTTCAACAATATGGAAATTTAAGGGATGCCATCTTTGGCAATAAGAAAATTTAAACAGATGTCATCTTCAGCGACAAAGAAATTTAAATGGTGCCAGCTTTGACGACATGGAAACTTAAAGGATGTCATCTTTGGCGACAAGAAAATTTAAAGGAATTCCATCTTCGGTGACAAGGAAATTTAAAGAACACCATCTTTAGTGACATGGAAAATTTAACAAATGCTATCTTTGGTGACAAAGAAATTTTAAATGGTGCCAGCTTCGACGACATGGGAATTTAAAGGATGTTCTCTTCGGTGACAAGAAAATTTAAAGGAATGTCATCTTTGGTGACAAGGAAATTTAAAACATGCCATATTCGACGACATGGAAATTTAAAGGGATGCGATCTTTGGCAACAAGGAAAATTAAAGAACGCCATCTTCAGTGACATGGAGATTTTAAAGGTGCCAACTTCGACGATAGGGAAATTTAAAGGGTGCCACTAGCTTTGACGATCTAAGTATTAAGATATGATAGGAGAGTAAAGGGAAAATCAGACCAAATTTAAATCCAAGGAGAAACCATTGGAACTGCAATCCTAACAGATTTTGGGTGATACTCATGGATGAAACGGAAAGAACGAGGTGACCTTATCTTCAGAGCATGTACGCGGCTCAGTCCCTGTGATGCTTATCTGAGGCGCTAACAGATAACAAAAGAATCTCGCTCCCATCACTTTTAAAAATAATTATTATTGCCTTAATTTATTTGTTAAAGCACATGTTTTGTGACATCAATGAAACTCATATAAATGCATATTGAAAAGGTAGCAATTTTATTCATGTGGGTCAATCAACTACAGGGAAAAGAAAAGGGAAATCAGCTGCAGGGAAAAAGGAAAGAAATAAATGTGGCCAAAAGCTTAGTAATGGGTGAAGTAAGGAGGGTTTGCAGACCCTCCAGTGAATCCCTGAGAACAGCAAGAATCTTGATCCCATATCACGACGACGAGTTTAACCTTCGATCTTGCTTTCGAGAAAGTAATTCAACTATAGTCCTTATGCCCCAGTCTAGTCCTATTCTGCTTGCACGAAGAGTTTTAGTCATTTTGCCAAAATCTTGACCCTAATTTTTGCTTGAGCCGCCCTTTCAGGTTTTTGATTCACCTGGCAACTCTAATTTTGCCTAGACCTCCTTTTCAGGTTTTTAGTCCGGCGAGCATAATTTCTTTATTTATATTTTCTCTTCTTTTCCATTTTTTTTCAATCTATTTTCCTATTTATTGCTTTTTTAGGCAAAGTATCTCTTGACTGCATCTACATTTATGGGCATCAGTAAGTCATCCCTATCCATGTTGGTCAATACCAAAGCTCTACTAAAAAAGGCCCTTTTTACCACATCCAGTCATTTATAATTAGATGCCCATTTACCTCTGTGATCTTTGCAGATTGGTAGAATCTTCTTGAGGACTAGATCCCCTTCTTGAAACTGTCGAGGTCATACCCTTTTTCATAAGCCTTTTTCATATGCCTTTGATATAACTTTCAATGACAGAGGGCGGTTAATCTCCTCCCGTCTATTAGGTTCAGTTGGTCATGTCAAACTCATTCAGCCTCTTCTAACTTGGCCTCTATGATTACTCTGAGAGATGGAATTTCCACTCTAATAAGCAGGACTGCTTCCATGCCATATACCAAAGATAATAGGGTTGCTCTTGTTGAAGTTCGAATTGAAGTACGATACTCATGCCAAGCAAAAGATAACATCTCACTCCAATCTTTGTAGGTCACAATCATTTTCTGCATAATTTTCTTTCTATTTTTATTTGCTACTTTAACTGCTCCATTCATCTTTGGCCAATACGGGGAGGAATTGAGCTGACGAATTTTAAAATTCTTACATAATTCCTTCATCATCTTGTTATTTAAATTTGTGCCATTTTCAGTAATAATTTGACTTTGTAAGCCATATTGGCATATCATTTCTCGCTTGACGAATTTAACCATGACGCTCCTTGTTACACTGGGGTAAGAAGCTGCTTCCACCCACTTAGTGAAGTAGTTAATGGTGACTAAGATAAAGCGACGGCCACTCAAGGCTTTTGGCTCGATAGGCCCAATGACGTCTGTGCCCAACATTGAGAAAGGTTGCGGTACTAATAAGATGTTCAGGGATGACGAAGGTACGGAGCCACGCGTGGCTAGCTGGGAAGATCTGGTCCTGAGTATGATTCCCTGGCGTAGGTGTTAGCGTGATGTGGGCATATAAACATATGATCTCTAGAAGGCACCATTCTTGGCATGCATACCCAACATGGACTCACGCTGGTAAGTATGGTCACGTGTGGGTGATCTTGGCGTTCTTGATGCTAGCGTGCTTGTATGGTGTATGAGGGCATATGGACGCTGAGACTCCAGAGTTGCACAAGTCCTGATTATTTGACCAATGTGAGAATATGTTGTGGGACGTGCTCATGCGTGAATGGTTGGCTCCATGTGCTACTTGCTTTTGTTCCCTAATATAAGTGCATGGCATTCTTGAACATGGTTATACTTGCTTGGTCTTGACATATGCACAACATACATATAATAGCCTTGATTTCTGGACATAGGGTGCCAAACCCTTGGAGCTCCTGAGGATGACTGGTTGGATTTCCAATAGGAAGTTTAGAGTCCTTAGTCACTCCCTGGCAATAGTTTTGAGACATCCTGAGACTAAAAGAAAGAGATTAGTTTAGGGAGCTTGTTAAGAATTAGAGGGAAAATCAAGAGATATTAGAAGTTAAGAAATGACTGAGATAGATGTGTAGTAATTATGGAAATTTTGTTAAATCTTATGAACATCATTGGTAGTGCTCTATTCCTGGTAATTGTGATTTTGTGTGTGGATAGCGAGAACCTGTGTTAATTGAGGAATGCGATGGGTTGTAATTTGGTTAGCAATTAGAAATTAGCGTTAGCATTCTACTAATAATTTCATGGTTGAGTAGAAATAAGCAAATGGCTCTAATTTAAATTGGATATATGAATACATGTATTTATTTGATGATTAGAAATATTTAGTGAATTGTTAGATCGATCGTTTAGTCATTGTGGATAAATTATTGATTAAATAATTGTTTGATTAGCTAATGATCAACCCATGATTATTTGTTTCATAAATGATTAATTAGTTAGAAATTACTTGGTAGGTGTTTAATTTTTTAAATCCTTTAAAAAATTTTGGTTTAACAATTTTCTAAGTTATTAGTGAATAATTCCTAGTCTGATTAAAGAAAAACGATAAAATGTTATCGGGACCCCAATGTAGATCGTGGGGCCCAACGGACGACTTGATCTTGGCATTGTTAATCTTAAAATTACCAATCCAACGAGATATATTAATGCTATCTAGGTCTTTTCTAATGGATTAGAGATATCAAACCAAGCTCGGTTGACCCAGACAAAGCCTTGAGCATTTCTTACGCTCAATTCGGATATACTTGGAATGCCCGATAGTGAGACGGTCTATCCTAGCAACTCATTGCTATGAAATTCTTCCTGGAGAAATCAATCTCGAACCAAATCCCTTCAACTCCGTTCTTAAAGAAATAATTAGTTATAATTAATTTTAATAAATCCGGTTTAGACACCTTAGGTATTTTAGGCCCAACTTTTGCGTATGAGCTTGGAATCGAGCAATTTCGGTCCCAAATTCTTTAAAGAAAGATCTATGATCACTATTTCTGGTCTCAAACCCGAATTATTGCTTTGTCCCCCTTAAAATCGTAAGTCAAGTATTTGTTCTCTAAAAACCTGTTATTTCATACCCTTTCTCTACGCATGGTTCCTTCAAAAATTCATAATTTATTCCTACAACCTTTGATTCACACAAACCCAGTGTCAAAATCCCCGTAACAAAATCCTCTACATTTTCTGTGCAGGCCTCGGAGGCTAAATCCTTCCCAATCCGTACAGATTTCACAATCTTTGTACACCTATCCTATTTCTGCAGCAACATTACACAGTTTTAGGAAAAAATTCATATCTCCCTCATACGATATTGAAATGACTCTGTTATTTTTTATATGGTTCCATATCAAAGAGATCTACAAACTTTATGAAGGGCACAAAAGCTAATTCCTTACTCATTTTTCCCAACAAATTTATTTTATTCATAATTTCATTTCCGTCACAGCCTAGAGCAATTTTTGTATTTTTGGCATATCTCTCTTGTCCGATATTGGATTTTCATGCACTATATATTGTTTTAAAGAGGAAATAGAGATCTACAAGTTTTGTGTTGACCAGTTTTCCAGATTCTAACTCTATAAATTATCACATAATTAATTCCTTCGCTCTTAAGAATCTGACCACATTTTTCAACTTTGCTTAAGTCATAGCCTACTTTTACCATGCCTAGCCTTACCTCCCATCACCTCAACAACCAATCCCCTTGTATGCAAGCTGATGGCTTCACCTCACATCACCTTTCCCCCTCACTCACGACATCGTCACTCCATCAAACCATCATCACTTCTCAAGATCAAAGCACATAACCTTACTTCTTTTCTCTTTTCCTTGTCCAGTGTGGAAACCCCTCACATGCAGCAACATTCCCTTCATTTTATCATCATCTAAGAGCCGAAAATCCAACATCCACACTCCCTTGTTCATCCTTACTTGGCCGTGACCCTCTTGGACCAAAAAGGTGAGGTTTTTGCACTTAAACTTCTTGATTCATGATCATCTTTTTCCTTCTAAGTGTTCCAACAGCCGTGCATATCTCTTGATCATATTTCTTTTTCTATTTTAGGGTTTCAAAAACCATGTATCCATGGTTGCTCTTGGGGGTTGCATGCTTGATCTTAGATCCCGCCAAGCCATCGGTAAAAATCGACATTGAAGCGACAAAGAATTCGGAGGCCAATAGTAAGTTAAAAGGTGAGATTTTTCCCCCTGTTTGGCAAATACCCTTGCTGATTGGTGGCTTTTCATAACCTCCTAGGTGCCTAAAAATCTTCCATGTCATTTTTCCTAGCATCAAAAGGACAATCCGCAGTGATCGGTGACAAGTTCAGCAATCAGAAAAATTTTTGAGCGAGCCACTCTCTTTCTCCCTTTAAAACCATGAGGAAACCATGAGGTAAAGGGGTTATGCCTCGTGTTGATTCGGTTTTAATTCCGCTAAATTATTCCTTACGTAATTAGAATCCCTTATCTTGAGTTTCGTTATGATCCGACAGTTAGATCGAGAGATATGTGAAATTCTATGTCACTGTGATTTTGACGTGATATTCGTATACACTAAGCGTTCTGGTAACCCTCGAGGAAAAGAAGAAAATGCATCAACTCGCTAAAAGGAAAATGATTATAAAATAAAATTTTTACGTGATTTGGTTAAGCGATAGGAAATGATATGGGCGCGGTTAAATGATTCGATATGGTTGTATATAATTTTAATTATTGGAGACTTGATGTAATTTGTATGATTTAATTCGATAAGTCCCACTAGATTTAATTAAGTTAACCGACTAGTATATCGTGAATAAATTGGTCATCTATACTTAAGAAAATAACTCCTACTTAATATCGTAAAAAATGATGTTTAAGAAATTTAACGCTATTGGTAACTCAAGAAAGACAGTAAGAATTGTCTGTTGTAATTGATAGAATATTGTTGGATAAATTTCATTAAGTTGGAAAGATTGTTTGAACTAAAAGAATTTTCTTAGAAAGGCAAGGAATTTGTAAAAAGGGAGTAACTTAATCTAAAATGATGTTTTTGATGTATTAGAGAAAATAAAGTTTTCTTAAAGCAAAAAGGATAATTTTACAATTCTAATAATAGAGATCTTTTCTTAGAAAGTAAAGTAGATAACTTTACAAATCCTATTAAAAAGAATCTTTTTCTTAAAAGAGAATGGGTAACTTATAACTCTTGGTAACAAAAAGGATTAGACACTATAGGAAGGAATTAGAGACTTAAGAATATATAAGGCATTCTATCTTGGTTTGACATAAGAAAAGTAGTACTAGTAAGTTACATTAATAGAAAGACTTAGAATGGACCAAGTTATCATTTAGAAAAATTACTAGTATATATATATATGTAATAGTAACATTAGATGAGGAGAAAGAAGGGAAATAATATTGGTAGGTAATAATGTAGAAGTAATATTGGCTAGTGATGATATAGGAGGAAAAGAAACAATATTAACTAGTGGTAATATAGAACGTAGAAAGCAAGGAACAATATTGGTTAGTAGTGGTATGTATCATAATAAGGGAATATACTAGGAATTAATTAACCAATATAAGGAATGAAAAGGGTACACTACCAAAATAGGTAAAGTGTTTTGGAAGGACAGGGCACCACAAAGGAGTTTCAGATAAGGTGCGGCAGCAGCTCAGTATAACTCATAGGGATTGGATCAAACTAAATAGGTCACAATCATTGCTTGCCCTTCTCTAGTTCTAATTAGGGTTTGGTGGCCGAGTCTATTGTTGAGGTGGATGTACTGGCATGTGTTGAGGATTATGCAGTGGACGGGTAACTGATAACTAACCTCATTCCTTAAGTCCTCAATCTCGTAATCCGTCTCAACCATGAGGCTTTCCTAAAGCCGAGTTCTATAAGGGTGTCTCCCCATGATTTCTTCTTTTTTCAAAACAAGATGTGGTGGTGAAAAGAAAAAGAAAAAGAAGGAGACAACAAAAAAAGGAAAACAAACAGTAATTGACGAGCATCTTTTTACCGTTCCTCAGAACGTCTCGTTCAAAAGTACTAAGTTAAGCAATATGGGAACTTATATGATATCATTATAGACGTAGAATAACCAATTTATTACTTCAGTAAAAAGCATTCATTACATCAAGGGAAAATAATCAGTCTCTCCTAGCTTGGGCAATCATAGCCTTCATTTCACTAAGCTCACTTTTACAATATTCAAAAAAAACCACAATCTCTTTGGAGGTGGTGAGAGGGTTCGTTATTTCTTCGGCCTAGCCATGGGATGTCCTCCAAAGTTCCATTGGCCAAACATGCCAACTTGAAGAAGCGGCGCATCCATGAGTGAATGAGTTCATCCTAATTTATCCCTTTAGCTTTCATGGACTGTATCATCTCCCGACACTTGTTCTCTACCTCGTATGCATGCCACTTTTCATCATTTATTTCCCGCTGGGAAGCTTCTACTATATCTTTGATTTGTTGCTCCATGTTGTTGATTTGGGATTGTAGAAAACTGCTTTGTGCTAAGGCATTATGCTCATTTTGTTTAGCTTTCTCCATCATCTCTTTTAGCAACTACTTGTCTGCAAGCATGGCATCCCTTTCTTCATTCTTGGTTTTTAGTTGGAAATTGGCTGCTCAGAGCATTTGGTCTAGCTTTTGCATATGACTCCTTTCAGCCTTTCATTTCATGCTAATGTCCTCAAGGGCTAGCTCTTTTTTATGATTCTCTCTCTTCAAGATTGTGCAATCTTGGTGGGCCTTCGTCAGGTCATCTTCTAACTTTTTGTTCTTAGCCATCAGCTCGGCCAATTTCTCTGACCTTTTCGTCTTCAAAGGGAGGCACAGTAGATGACTTGTACCTTAGAGGGGAATCGAGTTGTCTGAATGGCAGCTTGATGATGATGACCTGATTTAGGATCCATTAATAGTATTCTTCTTTGACATCGTGGCTTCTGACACCCAACTTTTTTCCTTTCTTGCAGTCCTTTTTTCAGGCACCCCTTATATGCTTGAGGGTAGAAGTGTAATCTCCTTTTACATAGTAAAGGAGAAAGGGGGTCAATGACTCTTCATTTGGTGGTCCGAGTAGGGGGCAAGCCAATTGGCGCTTGGCTATGACTGAATTGTAATTGATGCATCTGCATGTGCCTATGAGTGGTACATTTGGATAGCTTCCACAATGGTGAATAATGTTGTCAACTTTCAGCCATTACAGATACCATCTTATCTTCTCAATAGTGAGCCCAACAAGATGGTTGGTCCGTTCACGCCCATTCTTTATAGTCAACTGACACAACTTTAGGTTAGATACAGGGCATTTGACCTTGCTCACTTGGTTTAAGATATGTTATGTAAACCACACATACAAAGCAGATGAGAAACAGAAGACTCTTTTCCCTCCTTGAGTATGGAAAAAATGATTAAATTTGAAATTAAAAAATGGCCTTTAGTAGAACTTAAACCCAAGACTTTAAACTCAAACATCACAAGCATTACCATTATGCTACATGTCACATTCATGATGCAATTGACAATATTTGTATATAAAGGTAATCTTTCAATATCTTTTAAAAATATATTTCATTTAATTATTATTAATAAAATATTTATAGGTATATTTAATTCATTTATTGTTAATAAAATATTTAAAGGTATATTTAACTTTATTATTGTTAATAAAATATTTAAAAATATATTTAATTTAAATATAATTAATAAAATATTTAACACTATAATTAATTTAATTATTTTTGATAAAATATTTAAAACTATATTTAGTTTATTACTTAATAATAAAATAGATAAAAGTATACTTAATTTAATTATTGTTGATAAAATATTTGAAAATATATTTAATTTAGTTATTATTTATAAAATATTTAAAAATATAGTTAATATAATTATTTTTTATAAAATATTTAAAAATATATTTAGTTTGATTATTTAAAATAAAATAGTTAAAAATATACTTAATTTAATTATTGTTGATAACATATTTAAAAATATATTTTATTTAATTATTATTAATAAATTATTTAATAATATAGTTAATTCAATTATTTTTGATAAAATATTTAAAAATATATTTAGTTTCATTATTAGTAATAAAATAGTTCAAAATATACTTAATTTATTTATTGATGATAAAATATTTAAAAATATATTTAATTTAATTATTAATAATAAAATAGTTAAAAATATAATTAATTTAATTATTGTTGATAAAAAATTTAAAAATATATTTATATTAATTATTATTAACAAAATATTTAAAAATAAAGTTAATTTAATTATTTTTGATAAAATACTTAAAATATATTTAGTTTAATTATTAATAATAACATAGTTAAAAATATACTTAATTTAATTATTGTTGATAAAATATTTAAATATATATTTAATTTAATTATACATAACAAAATATTTAAAAATATAGTTAACTTATTATTTTGGATAAAATATTTAAAAATATATTTAGTTTAATTATTATTAATAAAGTAGTTAAAAGTATACTTAATTTAATTATTGTTGATTAAATATTTAATTTAAATATAACTTTAAATATTTTATAAATAATAATTAAATCAAATATACCTTTAAATATTTTATTAATAATAATTAAGTTAAATGTATTTTTAAATATTTTATTAACAATAATTACATTAAATATTTTTTAAAATATTTTATTAACAATAATTAAATGAAATATATTTTTAAATATTTTATTAACAATAATAAAATTAAACACACATTTATATATTTTATTAATAATAAATAAATTAAGTATATTTTTAAATATTTTATCAACAATAATTAAATTAAGTATATTTTTAAGTATTTTATTAATAATAATTGAACTAAATATATTCTTAAATATTTTATCAAAAATAATTAAATTAATGATATTGTAAAATATTTTATTAATAACAATTAAATTAAATGTATTTTTAAATATTTTATTAACAATAATAAAATTAAATATACCTTTAAATATTTGATTAACAATAAATAAATTAAATATACTTTAGAAGATGTTGAAAGGTTACCTTTATATACAAATATTGTCAATTATAATAGGAAAGTGACATGTAGCCTAGTGGTAATGCATGTGATGTTTGAGTTTAAGGTTTTGGGTTCAACCGCTACCAAGGGCCATTTTTTTAATTTTTTTTAAAGTTTTTAGTTATGTTATTTTATACTGGTTACGTCCAGTCTTCTCAAGAAAATCTTGAGGATTCCACTAGTCACAATTACACAGATCTTCCACACCTTGGATCTCCTTATCCTTGTGTGAAATTCTTTACACCACAAGAGATTCTCTTCTCTTGTAAAAAGATAACACACTTGGGAAACTCTATCCAAGCAACAATAATTCTCACAAAGCAATTTATAACTTAAGGTCACTTCTCTCTATAAGAGAAAATAAATAACTTGAAGTGCTAAATAACTTAATAAAGATAATATGGCCTTTTTACTTGTTAAAGAAAGATTGGAAAAATTGAATGAATTTGTAAATGAATTCATGGTCTATTTATAGTTTTGAAAAAGCATTGAAAAGATGCAATTGAGTGGTCATGAATCATGAAAAAATGTATTTTCAAAAAGGGTGCAATGATTCATGAAGGATCATGGCTTCTCAATTTAAAAAGATGAAGGATTGCAATGTTTCAGCCATTCTGGAAAGTCAGTAATTGATTACATGTATATGGTAATCGATTACACACTTTAAAAAAAACTATTTTTTCAAACGTTACACGTTGTAATCGATTACAATAATGTGGTAATCGATTACCATGTTTAAATTTTGATTCTGAACAGTTGTACCTTTTGATTTTTGAATTTTTGAACCTTGTAATCGATTACATATGTATTGTAATCGATTACTGCATGTAAAAATATAGTTTTTACAAAAATCCTTTGTTGTAAATGATTTCTTAGATCATGTAATTAATTACCATGAATATGTTTAGGTTTTTATTTGTTCCTTTCAGGCCATATTATTTTTACTAAGTCTTACATGTATTCCTACACCTTGGTTCTTGATTCTTCAGCATTTGGACTTGACTTTGTCATTATCAAAAGATTTTGTTTCTTTAAAAAGACCAAGTTGACGTGTTTTAGACTCCTTGTTCTTTAAAAATTTCCACTTGTACCACTTAAAAAACGTCACCGGTCGCCATTAAGGACAAGTTATTTATTGTTTAAACAGAGGTTGTAACACCCCTCATTTTTCTGTGATTTGTCTTAGGAAAAAATTATGATGATTGTTTTGTGTATTGGTTTGACATGAGTTTGGGCTTCGGTCGATTGATTTTTGTGCTTAATATGTCTGCCTAATTGAGGATTTGTTTAGTAAAGAGATTTAATTTGAATGAATTATTTAGAGCAAGTAATAATTAAATATTATATTAAATAAAATGAATGAAAATAAATATATAAAATATTTTCCAGTATTTTGGCCGATGCGGTAAAATATGTTACCGGTCGGGTATATTCTTGGGGATAGACGTAGCACCCAAAAGTCAACGTTGAACTCTTGGTGATTGGTGGAAAGTGGACAGTGGTAGGACCCAGCAAGATTGAGTGAAAATTTCATCTGTTTAATAATAAAAGAAAAATATCAACCTCTACTCAATGACTTTCTGCCCACTATAATTCTCATGAAGAACCTAAAGTCCAATTTTGAATCCACAAACCTCTAATTTTATTTTTAAGAGTTTAGGCCCAATAGTTCATGTTACTTTTGTACATCTTTTAGTATTTTTGGTATATCTCCCACTACACTTATGGGAATCAAGCAATTTTTGTCCTCAATTTTTCGTATCAAAATCCTATACAACTCTTACAAAGACACCAAAGCCTAATTCCTAGCCCAAACTGCCTAGTTTGTATTTTAAAGTGCTAACTCGTAACTTCGTATACCACCCAGGCAATGTCTAGTATTTTAGGCGTAACTCTCACTCTGGTTATTGGAATTTGACTTTCTTTAACTCGTTGAAAAGAGGAGAAAAAGATCTATAACTTTTATGTGGAACACTTTTCCTAATTCTAAATGAAACAAAATGATATTTCTAAACCAATAATCAGCTCTCTTTTGCCGACACATCAACATTCCACTAACTTTCCAACCAATGAAAATTCAACAAGTTTAGCCACTTAACTTGCTTCTTATTGGCTGAAATCTCCACTCATTCCTCTATATAAGACTTACCTTTGCATGGATTAAGCACTCTTATTTCTCCTATGATGGTTAAGATAGGGGTGGCAAAACGGGCCTACGGGCCAGGCCGGGCTGGGCCATAATAGGAAAACGGGCCAAAAACATTAGCCCGGCCCATTTTCTTTATGGCCCGCGGGCCAAAACGGGCCATCCCATTTCTTTAATATAATTATACAAACTATTTTTTATTTTAAATTTAAACTATTTTTAAATATTTTTTAAGAAAAATTGGAAATAAAAATTAGATTTCACCTTTCTAAAGCAAAGTTTTTATAATTAATCAATTCATTTCATTAAATGAAAACAATAAATACAAATAATAAAAATTACAATTAACTAAATATTAATATTATACATATAATATATTAATATATATTTTAATTAAGGCCCGTCAGGCTGGACTGGGTCGGGCCGGCCCGTCATTCGAGAAAATGGGCTTCAAAGCTTGGCCCGTCCCGGCCCGTTTTAACGGACAAAACAGGCCAGCCCACGGGCCTAACCCATATTGCCATCCCTAGGTTAAGAGTTAGACTTTAAAGGGGGTTGAATAAGTCTTAGACTCTTTTACGGAATAATGAACCAAAGAAAGCTAAGTAATCAGACTATGCATAACAAACTTTAAAGAATAAGGAGAACAACACCAAGAATTTATACTAGTTCACTTCCAACACAGAAGCTACATCCAGTCCCTTCTAACTTGAATGATTTCCACTATAGTAAAATCTCTTTACAATAATCACACACCAGTTTAGTGCCACAAGTATTCTTGACTCTAGTCACTCCTAGCTTATACCCAAGTATTGTTTTACAACAAGCCACTCCTAGCTTAACAACCCAAGTATTCCTTCAAAGTCTCTTTAGGCCAACAGTGTTTCCCACACTCACTAAGGCTGGCAACACACTAATTTTTACACAATATTGATGTATGAAAAGAGTGAAACTATTCTTACAAAACATAGTGTTTAAGGATATATAATGAAGAGAGTATATACTAAGTTATGAAAGACGCGAGACCAAGGTCTGCTAGAAGCATAACAAACAAAGAAGGTCTTTGTCTTTGAAAAAGAAGAATTGAGCACAAGATAGAGAGAGTATGATAATTTTTGAGTGAATTCTCTATATGTGATGAGTCAATCTTCTTCAATATATATAGGTGTTAAAATGTGACCGTTGTTGGTTCTTGAAGGGAGATATATACATTAGAAATCCGGTGAAGAGGTTTGCTTTGAGCTTTAAGTACCAGACTTTTGTTAATTAAGAAGGATGTTAAAAAGTCTAGTAGTTGATCACTTCTATTTTTGCATTAAATAGGTACTCTATACAACTTCAACAAATAAAGCTATTTGTTGGTCTTATCTGATCGAGTATAGGAGCAGAAGACAATGCGATTATCCTTCTGATTGTAGTTGACACACCTGTTGACTTATTTCAACTTTATCTAACATTACGCAGTATTGTGTAGATTATGCTTAATTTTGGCTACTTTGCTTGTTTGTCTCTTATTCTTTTTGGTGATAAGCATATATGGTTTGATAAGAGCATGAGTCTCAAGACATCACACAAATAGATTTCAGAACGTTGCTCTTAAATTTATGGAATAACGTTCTTCTTTTGATGCCTATATGTCTGAGGTCTGATTGTGTGACTTGATGCACCTTCTAACAGACCTTTAGTTATACACCAAAGAGTTTAAGCTTCAAATTTTATGGACTCCCCCTTAGTTTTTACAGCCTGTGCATTGAATGTCCTGTTCTAACCAGTGTGGGAGTATGAAGTTACATCCTTTCAACCGATGTTGAAAGATCTCATAAACTCTCACTTTTTACACTTTCTCAGTGGGAGTACGGTATTGTGCACATAGGTCCAGTGGGGATTCTATGCTCTTCGTGTTAAGGTACTGCTTGAATCAATTCCAACGACTCTTGAATCGGACACACCAGAAGTGTACCTACAAAAGAGACTCTGATGCTTAAGTTAGAATAGGGTTTACAAAAATAAAGCAATTACGGAGGTACTAAGTTGTGAGTAATGAGTAATAAGTTATGTCTTAATGAATGAGTAGTATTTATAGTTCTTCCTTAATCACAAGTGGTGATTTGACCTCTCCTGATAGGGTTCTGAGACTACAACTTTGGCAGGTGCAAGTTGTCCACTTGCATCTGACTCTGATTGCGGCAGCTTTCTTTGACCGGGGTCTGTTCACCTACTCTGTACGAAACCTCAGATATTTATCAGTCTGAGTACTTAAACCAGTGCGGTGATTTGCTTGTTTATTACCGGTGTAGTGTACCTTAGCCTGTGCACCGGTGTTCACATTGGATCACGTCCCGAAAACACTCAAATATACATATTAGATTACACAATTGTAGACTTCATTTACTTCCAATCTCTTAATGTATGATATCAACAAATCCAGGTTTAAAGATAGCAACACAATCTGAGGTCTGGTCCAATAATAGCTTATTGTTGTTTTTCCAACCAAACTTTTCTTCAATGTCCTATTTCTTTACCTTGGTCAAAATGCTCTCCACTTTGGTCTCTTAGAAACTTTGCAAAATCAAGTGTTATTTCTCTTCACTATTATACCACCACCTATCACCACTTTCGTTCAGCAACCATCACCACCCTAAAAGGCCTTTATTTCACTTTCATTAAGGAGCAAGAAGCAAGGAGAAGAAAGGCATTTGGAGGCGCCCACTTGCCCTCAAGGTCGTGAGCACTACAAAGAGTTAGGGGGAGTTTCTCTTATTTTAATTCATGGATCTTTTCATACATGGGTAAGTAAGAATCTCCCTAAGGTTTTTACCTTGATTGTAATCCAAAAGTAAGGTTTTTCCTAATGTGAAAATTTTAAAAAAAAATGGGTTTTGTTGATGACAGGAAACCTTAATCTTGGAACCCACTCTAGCCGTGATTTTGGCCATGCATTCCCTTTTTCTTAATCATGATTTTAAGCCTTGAAAATATGTTTTTAAATGATGGAAAGCTTGGGTTTAAGTGTTGGCTGAATGGTAATTGAAATATATATATATTGCATGTGGAAAAAAAAATCTTAAAATTTTAGCTTGCATATGGTTCTTTTGGCACTTGAAGTTTGGATCTCCCTTTACATATGTGAAAATTAAATATTTGGTGTTTATGTGATACTGAAACCGTGGTTGTATGCATGAATTTGGTGAAGCTTTAATTTTTATAAAGTGCATGTGATTATGCTTGAAAATGTGGCTTATGTGATGCTAACTTATTGCATAAAAAAATTAAAATTTTTGAACTTGTGGCATGATATATTTTATGGCTATTTTGGGACTATTTTGTGGTTGTTTGATGATGAGAAAAATTGCTATTTTGAAAGAACTATAAGAAACCCTGAGTGTCGGTGTGAATCCTTGGTTGAAAACGTGCGAAATGTGTATTTACAAAGGTATGAGGGAGGACGCGCACGCTGCCTTTACGTTGTAAATCATTGAACTATATTTGGTATGTAATCTTAATGTGTGGGTACTGCCCAAGAGGAGAAAAGATGAATGGTGGCGACATTACGCGGTGCTTGTCCTTAATTGCGATTTATCGTATTTTAAAATGAAGAAAATATTGCCATTTTGGGAATTGCATGAAAACTTGATTTCTGAGCAGAATTAAAGTGAAAATTTATTTTATAAATAAAGTACTTTAAAAGTTAATGACTTTTGGCTTTGGAATCGCTTGAATCGGAGTTTTCTAGCAAAAATACGATAAAAATGAAGTTTTTCGACAAGGCCGACAAGAAAGAATACTTACGCTTATTTTTTATGATTTTGGGCAAGATAAATTATTTTACCTAGTGAGTAAGTATTTTGTTATCTTATCAAGATAAAGCTCAAAAATGATTTTAGCTTGAAAGCCAAAAGAATAAAGTTTCTTGACAATTAAATGCGACAGGGCCGAAAGACCTGATAAATTTACATGGCGTAACCAAAGTTTTCCTAAGTACTTGGCCACAAGGAAATCCTAGTTTCAGTAAGTCATCTTTAGTATTTCAACTTTAAATACTGAAGGAAATGGAACCCGAAATCAAATTGAACAACGAGGCGACATTTCCAATAAATCGGTAAAATAAGCACATTCTACTACTTTTCTGATATCCATTGAGTTTGGGGCATGTTTAAATTAAGTAACTAATAGAACATTAATAGTCGATAAGTTTTGAAAGATTCCTTAAAGATTTGGCTTCCAGTCAAGCCTTATTCTTAGAACTCATAAAATGATAACTGAGACCAGGCACACAAATTCCAAGTTTTGAGATCAGTTAGAATTATAGTATTTATTTCTCGATGCATTAAGGACAAAGACACCGAACATAAGGATTCTGTTTGACACTTAGTTAACAAAGGGATAAGAAACAAAGTAAAATAATTATATTCTGCATCATCTACATTGGGAATTATGTTTAGAAACTCAATACTAGAAGCATACCGTGACGAGTATGCTAGAGAACATGTTCATTCCGATTCCTTAGGAGAATCTCGGGGGTATAACCAGGGGCGTGCGCCTCGAGGGTGTGTGCCTCGGGGGCCTAGAGTCGCGTCCGGTACCGGGTAGTCCGCAGGCCAACCTGGTATAGCTTAATTAGGATGAGTGTTACTATGGCCGTGTAGAACCAAGTTCCTATTACTTTTCGGAGTGTGATCACAGTTATAAGATGAGTGGACTGGTGTGTCCTTTACCCCGTGACATTTAGTGAACTTGGTGAGCTCTAGTTGCTTTAGTATAGAAGCGTTGTGCCTAGTATGAGATTAAGGTAGGATGACTCTAATGAGTATAATAATGAGATAGTCATAATACACTTACTCATGTATAATACACTAAATGACTAACTACATTGTGATTATGGTTATAAATTGTGTAATGTTGAGAACATCTATATCTGATTAATATGATTGTATAACATGCTATTACTATAACAATCGATTATTGTGTTGAATGAAAATAATTGATCTTTGTCTGATGCATTGTAACTAGTATTAGGTAGGTTGAGTGTTAGTCGAACTGGTTAGAAACCTTTAGGACATGTGATAATGATGATGTATTGATTCACTGGTAGATCGTAGGATCATGCATCAGAATGAATGATAGTTAACTGTTTATGTATGTCTTAAAATGGTATGACACTAAGCATAAGTAAATAATAATAGGATGAACAATATGTGGGAGGTCAATAAAGGAATTATATATGAAGGACAGGTTATATAATAACAACTGTTGAACTAGAGTGATGATTTACATTTGTGGTAGGTCAGATTTGTTTGGTGATCTATTTTGCATGAGTGAAATTCATCATGCATGATACTTTGCATATTTTTCTAACAAGGATAGAGTGAGATAAACCCACCCCTCTTGTTTTGTGGTTTATGTTTGTGTATATCTATATATGCACTCTAGGTTGTAAAGGACCGGCTCAAGAAGGACAAAGACAAGTATCATAGTTTCACAACAGATATGGTTAGATTCTCAACTTGACGAAGTAGTGACTAGCTTAAATTATGTGTACATTCATAGTATATAAGTTTCTGTTGAGACCATGTGATGTATAAAAAATGATTTCATTTGAGATTTGGATCCACCATTGTTTCGTGTATAAACAAAACTTTCACACTTTTTCTAAAACTTGTAACCTCTCAGTTAAGTAGAATGATCCAGTGGAAGGGATCGTCTTAGTTAACCAAAGGTGTTACAGAGGCACATACCAAACTTTTCATCTTGATTAAACATTATTTCAATGGTAAAAATATGAATTTATCAAGTTAAAGAAATTGTCAAAGACATGCATTCCATCCACATTAACACTTGTACTTTTCAATGTAATTTCAAGCAAGTAGCACATGCATTTTGTAACACCATCCAACCACGTTTTGGCCTGTAAATCCATCCAAGAAATCATATTTTTCACATGCAAATTAGAATCCAAAGCATAGGAAAAATCATCAAGACATGCAAGCTTCAAGACATCACATTTACCATGCATTCATCACATGCAACATGATCAAACAATACCAACTAAAAATCAGCTCTTAAATTAAATATTTTCATGGATCAAAACCATATTTTCACACATGCAATCAAGTCTAGATCATGAGAATCCAACATGCAAAAGAGTTTCCCTCATGGTGGAGTTTAAGACAACATTTTCCCTTCCAACAAACGTATTTTCTTAAAAGTTTTCAAGTAAAAACCAAGTCTTTTTCAATGTTGTTTGACTCTAATTAAAGAAGGGAGAAACCTTGGGTTAAACTATCTTTTGTGGTGGGGATCCTAGGAAGATCTCCACCACCCATGCATGCATCAAAGTCTAGGAGAAAAATGGAAGAACTATCCCTACCTCTTATGTTTGCATGCTAAAATTGAGGGGCAAGAGAGTGACTTTGTGCTTTGCCTTGCCTTGCTTCTTGCTCCTTGATTATGTCTAGATGAAGGCTTAAGTGAGGGAGATTTTAGGATTTGAAGGAACAAAGAAAAGGGAGAAGGAAAAGTGATAAAAATGAAAATTTAATAGATAAATAAAGGGAGGTGTTTAGCCAAGGCAAGAGAAAGGAGAAACTTTGCCAAAAAAATTTATCTAACATCCATGGTCGTGGGTATATATAGAGAAGGTGAGTGGAATAACAACCAATCAGATTTGGTTTAAGTAATGGCTGATTCTAAAAATGCAAGAATTAAGAAAAAGAAAAAAAGAAATGAATTAAGTTAATGGAATGTGAGGTGGAAGTATAGGATTTTGACACTTGTCCATGAAACTTTGATTTTGTTCTATTGAGTTTTAGGAAAAATGATGAACGTGAAGTTTGTTCCTCTTCTTTTCCTCTTTCCAATGAGCCATAGAATGTTCAATTCTGATAACTAGGGTGAAAGTTATGTTCGAAATACCAAAGGTTGTTCAGGTGAAACATGGAATTACAAGTTAGTGGTTTGTAATAAAAACTGGGACTTCAGTGATTTGTAAAAAAAACTAGGACTGCTTGGCTTGGAATTAGCTTTTGGTGTCTTCAAAAGAATTGTAGGGAATTTTGTTACAAGAATTTCAAGACAAGAGTCACTCAATTCCGATAACTATAGAGAAAGTTATGCCTAAAACACTAAAAGATGTGCATTTGTTACAGGAATTTCTTGACTTGAATCTTAAAATAAAATTGAGAGTTATGTGTTCAAAATTGGACTTTGAGGTCTTCATAAGAATTGTAGTATGCTTTGTTATGAAGATTTTGAGACCAAGATCTCTCAAATCAGACACTAGTAGAATAAGTTAAGCCAAAAACAATGGAGCAGGTGCGTAATGCCAAGAAACAAGAAGTGATATTTTAATTTACTTTTGCCAAGCTTCAAAGAATTTTGGTTAGGCATGAATTTTTGATCAATTAGTTCAGCCCCATCATCCACCATCCTCCAAGAAGTATTGAAGACTCAATATTGTCCTTTAAGCTCGGTCCTAAACCACAGCAATATCCTAATCGGGTAGCGCGTTCGCTATTCCGAGAAATTCTAAATTTCCCACCTAGTTGCTAGAATAAAATTTTCTTTTTAGATAATTATTTATTCTATTAGATGTTATTAACTAGGCTCAATTTACAGACAATCTAGCACACAGACCATAACAATGTAATGGTCGAAGCCTAGATTTCATTCACAGCATCCGAATGATAGCAACATTGTTATTTAGTCCATAGACTAATCACAGAAAATCAAGGGATGTTACAAAGAGAACTACTTCTTGGAGAATATATAATTTACCTACAGTTTCTGAAGTTGCAACTCTTATTGTTAGTGACATTGACAGTGCATCAAATAGAGATATAATACTTAAGGCATAAAGCGGAAAATTACAAAGAATCAATGCGTTTCATGTTGGCTATTTGGGTTTGCAATATCTATTTCTATTTCCTAATGGTGAAGATGGATATAGACATGATGTGCAACATAGAAATACAAATGTCTCTTAAGTGTCAAAAAGAAATAGAGTAACTATTAGAGAGTTTTTGTGTTTTAAACTAATCTAGAATAGATGAAGCACAAACATTACTAAGATCAAGAAAAGACTTTTCCAACAATTTGTGGTTGATGAATATACCATGATGGAGTTAGAAAGATTATCTTACAACATGACTCACTAAAAAGAATTAAGAGTAGATAAATACAACAATTTGCATCGATCTAATGATCAAGTGCACACTTAAGATTCAAATAAGGGAAAGAGGATCGTATTACCTTCAACTTTTGTAGGAAGACGTACATACATGGATCAATTATACTTTGATGCAATGGCGATTTATAGTTTTGTAGACTTTCCAGATTTGTTTCTCACGTTCGCATGTACTCCAAATTGGCCTAAAATTCAAAGGTTGCTTAGGCCCTTGCATTTGAAAGCATAAGGTCATCCTAATATAATATCTCATATCTTTAAAATAAAACTTGATCAATTGATGACATATTTGACAAAAAAACAAGATAATTGGTAGAATTGTTGTATGTATGTGATATGATTATTGTTATAATTATAATATGTAATTTTACAAATAAAATATGCTAACATTTGTTTTTATATCATGCAGATTTATACACTATTGAATTTCAAAAAAGAGGTTTGCCACATACTCACATACTTCTCTTCTTACAATCATTTAGCAAGTACCCAACTCCTAAGGACATTGATAAAATTATTTCAGTTGAGATCCCTAATGATCAAAATAAGGATTTGTATGAGTTGGTTAAAACTCATATGATTCATGGTCCTTGTGGTTTAGTTAATACATCATCACCTTACATGAAAATGGCAAATGCTCAAGGTATTATCCTAAGAAATTTTAGATATCAACTATTGTGGACAAAAATGGTTTTCCTGTTTACAAAAGAAGAAACAATGAAAATAAAATTGAAAAGAATGGTATCATTCTTGATAATCGTTATGTTGTCCCTTATAATCACTAATTTTATTAAAGTATTGGGCTTATATAAACATTGAATGGTGTAATTGAAGTACTTCAATAAAGTACTTATTCAAGTATATCCACAAAGGATATGATTGTATCACAGCAACTATTGTTCCTTCACAAACTAAAGATTAATCTCATGTTCAAGTGATTGATGAAATCAAAGACTATCTTGATTATAGATGTATCTCTCCATATAAAGCATGTTGGAGAGTTTTCTCATTTCCAATTCATAGTAGAACATCGATAGTTGAAAGATTATACTTTCATTTTCCAAAAAAACAATCTGTTGATTTCAATGAGTATGAGGATATTGATTCCTTGTTTTCAAGACTAACTGTTAAAGACTCCATGTTTACATCATGGGTGGATGCAAATAAGATATATTGTGAAGGCAAAAACCTTATGCTCAATTTGTATCAAAATTTGTCTATGTTGCAAAAGAAAGAAGATGAAAACCGAGAAAGTAAGGTTATATAATTGGAAGACTTAATTGGGTTCCTCCAAGCACTAGGGAGTTGTTTTACTTGAGAATTATTTTATGTGTTAGTAAAGGACCATGCGGCTATGAAAACATCAAGGACTATTGGTAATATTCAGTATCCAAATTTTAAAGAAACATGTTTTGCAATGGGATTTCTAGAACATGATAGAGAATATATTGAAACTATTAGAGAGGCTAAAGACTAAGGCTCAAGACACTGTTTGAGAAAATTATTTGTCACAATGCTTTTCTCAAATAGCATCAACAGACCTGAACATGTCTAGGAAGAAACATGGCAATGGTTAGCAGATAGTATCCTTCATGATTAGAGAAAAGTGTCCAACATTCAAGGTAGCCATTTAATTTTAATTTTTTTCATCCTTAAAATAATAAGTCTATGTTTTCATGTCAGTACACAAGCATCACATGTTTTTAATTAATATTGAAGTTTTTTTATATATTTATAGATAAATGATGCACACTTGAAAATTTCAACTTTACTAAATGTTAAGGAGTTATTACAATTAAATAGAAAAAGCCTTAAAGATTACCCATCAATGCCTTATTCATAGGGAACTGTTACAAGTCACATAGGAGATAAACTTATTTATGTAGAATGTGAGTATCATAAGGAAGAGTTGAGCCAAGAATTTAAAAATTTGTTTAAATGTCTTATAGGTGGGGTATGTATGTGTGTGTCAAAATTATCATCATTTCTTATTTATGTTAAGCTTACTAAATTTACCTATTTAAACTAAATTATTTATTTGTTTATTTTACATCTTTCAGATGAGCAACTTGTCATATTTCACAAGATAATGAAAGTTGTGAATAAACAACGAGAAGGCATGTTCTTTCTCTACGGTTATGGTGGTAGTGGTAAAACTTTTATATGGAGGACATTAGCTTCAGCCTTACGTTAAAAAGGGTACATTGTCTTGATTGTAGCCTCAAGTGGTATTGCATCACTATTATTGCCCGAAGGTAGAACATCACAGTCAAAATTTGTTATTCTTGTTCCTACATCTGAGAACTCTACTTGCAATATTCATCAAGGTAGTGAATTAGCTAAATTCTTGAAAGAAATAACTAATAATATGGGATGAAGCTCCAATCGTCCATAAGTTTTGTTTTAAAGCTATTGACAAAACTTTGAAAGACATTATGAGCAATTCTAATGACGGAGATTCTCCCTTTGGACAAAAAAATGGTTATTTTTTAAGGGGACTTTAGACAAATTTTACCAATCATGCCTAGAGGAAATCGATCTGACATTATAAATGCTACAATTAATGCTTCATACCTTCAGCAGTATTGTCACATGCTTAGTCTCACAAAAAATATGCATCTCCAAAATGATCCAAACAATTCAAATGCATAAGAATTAAGAGAATTTTCTTAATGGATAATAGATGTGGGAGATGGAAAAATTGGTGAACCAAATGATGGTTATGCAACTATAGAAAGTCCAAAATCATTTCTTATCAAGGATTTTCATGATCCGATAGATGCTATAGTTCAAAGTACATATCCTAATTTAGTAAAGCAGTAAACAAATAAAGATTTTTTTTACAGTCAAGAGCAATTCTAGCATCAACCGCTGATGTTGTTGATCAAATAAATGATTATGTTCTTTCATTAGTTCCAGGAGATAAGAAAGAATACTTAAGCTCTTACTCTATTGATAAAATAGAAGTTGTTGAAAATCTAACATTTGAGGCACTTACTCCAGAATTTTTGTAACAGCCCTCATTTTCGTGTGTTTGGCCCTTGAGGTCAAGTGTATTATTTTGTGCTTATTTTTCATGTGTGCAATGTATTTGTCTTTGATCTATATGCTTGTGATATATTTTTTAAAGAGAATTTAAGAGTTAAAATAATTGATTGTAATTTAATTGAGTAAAAAGGTTCATGGAGTTGTTAGAAAAACTTAACAATTAAATTCTAAGTATATAAACTATACTATTCTAATTAAGTAAATTTTTACGTACTTTACTAGTTCGGACCAAGAGAATACCTGGGTGTCTGGGTCGAGCCAATTTTTATCTCAGTGTGTTCCTAAAGTCGTATCCTATGATTTTTATGAAGAGCTCGAATCCCGTTTTCCATCGCTTAACCCCCTAAAAATTTATTTTGATGAAAAACAAGTTAACCGTAAGAGTCAATCTGCGCACCTGTTTGTATTTTAGGTATAATTTCTTCTCCAATTATTAGAATTGAGTTGTTCTTATCCCAAAATTTCTATATTAAAATTATCTACAACTTTGATGTTGACCACGAAAGTCCATTCTTACTCAATTGCTCCCAGAATTTAAAATACTACACTGACTTGCGTGCTCACTGTTACAACTTGCACTATGTTTAGTATTTTTCACTTTTCTCACTCGTATGACAATGAAATCGAACGATTCTTTTGCTAAAATTTTTAAGACTCAATTCTCTACAACCTTGATGAAGGGCACGGAAGCAAATTTTCTACCCATTTGTCCCAGAAAATTATTTTTAGTCACCAATTTAAATCCCGTCATAGCCTGGGACAGTTTTCGTATTTGGGTCATATATCTCACTCGTCTGATATTGGATTTTTATGTGGCATATGTCGTTTTAAAGAGAAGACATAGATCTACAACTTTCAAGTTTTGCATTTTTCCAAAATCCTAATTTAACACCCTCTAAAAATCAAGACAAGTTACTGTCTCTTTGAGTGACACGTCAGCCAAGCCAAGGAAATGGTCCAATCACCTTTCAACAACCATGGGACCCTTGTTTTGTCCTAGGCAACTCCTTCTCCCACACTCTAAGACCTGAGTGAGACACTTGGAATACAAGGCTTGAGACCTTGACATTTTAAGTTATCATGTAACTGTGAAAAACTTTTAATCTCAACCATCTTGTATGGTTATACGGCCTAGATTCGCTCCTCTCACTCTCACATAAGACAACCTATCATTTCGTAAGGAAATATTTAACCTTACTACTCCATCTACCTGTGTAACACGGGTCCACTACTAGTTTAGGACTAAACTGTTGTTTTAGATAATTTAAGAACTAAACTACAAGGCTTTTATAAATTCAAGGACCCATTCACAAGTTAATTCTTTATAATTCATAGGTTGCTTTACAGCATACTGAACCCAGAAGCAAATTTATTATCCTAAGTTGAAGATATGAAGCCAAAAAAAGAATATCCGAAAGTGCAAGATGGGTACGAGCATCCTCTCATTCACCACCCTTCTCGATTTTCCCTAGTAAGGCAAGTAAGGCAAGCTTTACAAATGAGGCAAGTAAAATTTACTATATACCTGCTGACTAAAATATTGCCAGAGTAAGATACATTCATGCTAAACTGTTCATACATCCACCATCAGTCTCGGGTATGGATACAGTTCTCCAACTAAGTACAAAGAACATCACAAATGACAAATGTGTCTTACTTTTTGTATCAGGATTGGAATTTATGTATTCATAACTATATCTCAAACTTCTCTTATTCATTAACTATCACAATTATCTCACGTGAATTGAATTAAATTGCTAGTATGGTCTACCAAAATCTTCAGCCTGTCTATGTATTGTGTAGAAACTATGTTCACCCTAACATCTGCCAAAGTCAACACTCAATAGAAGTCATTTGGTTTTCCAGTTTTAATGTTCTGCTCTGCAAGGAATCCTGTTATGGCATTCTTCTGCCAGCCCTTGAAACTCCTGCGGCAAAGCACTCGTTTAGGGTGCACATTAACTTGAGTGAAAAAGTAATGCTCAAAACCAATAAAGTCTATCTGTGATGTCAAAGCCATGATAATCTTGGCACAGCTAAAATCAAAAAATAAATCATTCCCAATACAACAGGTTTGAAAATTGTTTCTACATATATCTATGGATGGAAAGGGATTGAAAGTTATACCATTGTTTAAGTTGGAAAATATAGATGAAATATAATGAATAAGGAACTTGATCCATCTCATTTTATTGCTGAAGTTCCCCCAATCTAGGATGTAAAGGATGAACCTAAACTTATTAAGCTACTAATTTATGTTTTTACCTTGCCAAGAATTATCCAATTGGTCTAGTAAATATGTAATACTATAACAGCTATAATTATGTTGTAACAGCTGCAATTATGTTATTATTTCATTGATTAGGATAACCCAACTGTTAGATATTTTTCAGGGAAAAATCAGATTGTATTACCCTATTTTATATGAGAATTCTGCAAGCAGAAGAATACACAGTTTTTGACCTACACTATCAAAGTTTGACACATGACTCATAAGAGCATCAAGTTCTAGTATTCAAGGACGATAGACATCTAGCTACAAAATAAAGGTCCATATGACAGCAGCATAAACTGCAAAAACACAAATGAATCCTTTTAACATGATGTAATCTCAAGAGAATAATGTTTTTTCTTTTTTCTTCACCGTTGCACATAACCCTCACTCTAGAGACTAATTTTGAATTTAGGCTAGTCCGCTCACAATTTTGCAGTTAACAAGCTAATTTGAGGTCTTACCTAGTTGTAAGCAAACTACTAACAGGTAAACCCAATAATAAAAATCTGTCAACAGTTGATTTGATGTTCAATTTTGTTAGAATGAAAATATAGCAACAGTATATATTAGGATTAAATATATTAATTATAAGAAACTGTATATTTTGTATTTATATACAAATTCCTATAAATACAAAAGCTCCGTTGTGATCACAACAAACGGAATTCATATGTTCTCTCGTTTTCTCTCTTTCAACATGGTATCTAGAGCCTAACGAGAGTTCCTTCCTTTTCGTGATCCACTGCTCACTACGTAACCAATTTTTCCAAAACCCTAACTCTCTCCGGGGTTTCGAAACCTTTGACCGGTCTTCCTCTAATGTTTTGTTTTGGTCCATGCCCGCCATCACCGCCTCCTCTACTGCCTTTTCCGACCGGCGACCCCACAGCCAGCTTCCTTTCTCCAAGACTGGCCCATCCCTGTCGGCAACACCCCGATTGGAGCTCCCAAGCGCCACCACCGTCCTCTACGCGCTGCCCCTATCCGCCGCACATGACGGCACGTCCGGCCTTCGGTGAGGTCAGGTCTTCTACCCCGATCTGGTGTTTGTTTTCAGTTTTGCCCACTTTCCCCCCTCCGTTTGGTCTGTTTTCCGTTGCTGCCATTGGTTTTTTTCTCTCCTCCAACACACCCATGGCTGCACCCAGTGACACTAAGTCCGATACGTTGATTTTGGGCAACTCACTCACTGCCCTCTTCTCTTCTGAGTTATTGGATGACAACAACTACTCCTATTGGGCCTTCAACATTGAAATTTGGCTTATTGGGTAGGCTATGAGAATCACCTCACATAGTCAAAAACCGATATCCCAGTGACTGAACGCAACCGGTGGAAGAAGGTTGATGCTCAACTATTTGCCATTATGAGGAACGCCATTGCCACATCCCATCATGATTGTTTTTGTGGTTGAAAATCCTCCAAGGGAGTTTCGAACCACGTCAAGCAACTCTTCACCAATAATATTCAGCGACTCTACCAGATTGGTGAAGACCTTTTGACCACCTTTGGCTCTCGTTAGTTTAAGAATCTTGTATCTACTTATATGGGTAGGGTGACTAGTCTCTTGTGTGAACTTAATAAGATGCTTCCTCCTGGTTCTCCTCCTGAGGCTGAACTTGAGAACCGTAAGAAATCAATCTTGCCCCTTGCCTTGTATGACCTTCCTGCTAAGTATTCCTCTACTCGTGATCAAATCTTGAGTTGTCCCACGAAGGTTACTTTAGACAGTGCCTTAGCCACCATCCTTTAGGTCAACATTCATGGCCTTGCCTCTCCTTCCGTGCTTTCTTCAGCTGCTCCATCTGTTCCTCTACTTGATTCTTCTACTTTGCTTTCCTGCAACAACGACAACCTCCCTTGAAAAGAAGGCAGGCCACGCCCTTATTGCGACTACTGTCACAACCACACATTAAAAGAGAGGTTTGAGGCTATGAACATCATTGATCCGATTCTCCTAAAGGAAGTTGATGATACTGCAACTAATGAGTAGTTCTTAGGAGAATTAGGCAGTGATGAAGATGGGGGCGAGCAAGAATTTGTGTTTGATGAGGATGATGGATTGACACGGGGGCAAGTGGCACATACTACCGGTGCTGGACAGCCATTGCATTACACAAGGAGGAAGCATAAGCAAAATGATGCATCTGGGCCTTCCTCAAGCCAAAGGAAAAAAGGGAAAGGGAAATATGTTATGCGTGAGGAAGAAGAGGAAGAAGAGCTTTGTGATGAAGAGACTTGTGAGGAGGAAGAAATATATAGAAGTGATCATGAGAGTTCAAGTGGAGGGGAAGAAGAGTTGGAACTAGGAGATGAAGATGATGAAGAAGATGAATATGATTTATAGATTTCCTAGTTCACTTCATATCGTATGTTTCTTATCTTGTTATGTATTTGGTTTTAAATTTAATGCTGCCTTAGGGACTTGGAATGCTTGAATCATTGTTTTTTAATGTTTTAGACCATGTTAGACTATGTTCCATTTGGATGATATTGGTTTTTAATTATCACTTATGAATTTGGAGTGTTTTTAATTATATATCTTTAGTTTTTTAAGTGTTTTCGTGCATATTTACATGTTTGACTGTTTTATCCCGCGATAGTATTAAATTGCGTCTGCGATTTGCGCCACGACACGCGATCCCGTTTTATGGGTCGGCCGGATCGCATCGCGATTTGGGATTGACTACTATGCCCAAAAGAAGTAAGCAATGGATATTCTAGAAAAAACAACTATGTTAAATTCCAAGTCAATCAACACTCTCATGGATCCCAATGTCAAGCTCTACCAAATCAGGGGGAACCTCTTTCAGATCCTGAAAGATACAGACGTTTAGTTGGCATGTTGAACTATCTCACTGTCACTCGCCTAGATATCTCATTTGCAGTTAGTGGGGTAATTCAATTCTTAAACTCTCCTTGTAAGGAACATTTGGATGCAATGACCTGTATTGTTCGATATGTCAAGAAATATCCTGAAAAGGGTTTGTTATATGAAGATAGAGGACACACTCGAGTTGTGGGATACTTTGATGCTGATTGGGCAGGCTCCCACATTGATAGAGGGTCCACTTCCAAATATTGTATTTTTGTCAGAGGTAATCTTGTCTCTTGGATGAGCAAGAAGCAGAATGTTGTAGTCAAGTCCAATACGGAGGCAGAGTACCTATTATGGCTATAGCCAGTCAGGAGCTCATATGGTTCAAACAATTGCTTCGGGAACTTCAATTTGGAGAGGTTGCACAAATGATACTTATCTGTGATAATCAGGCCACTATGCATATTACCTCGAATCCAGTTTTCCATGAGAGGAAAAGCATATTGAAATTGACTATCATTTTGATAGAGAAAAAGTCCTATCTTGTGAAATATCCACTAGTTCTGTTAATTCTAATGATCAGTTGGTAGATGTTTTCATTAAATCCCTAAGGGGTACTCAGATTGACCATATATGTAACAAGCTTGGTGCATGACTTATATGCTACAACTTGAGGGGAGTGTCAAAATTATGAAAATATAGTAACAGTATATATCAAGATTAAATATATTGATTTTATCTTTATGTAAAATAGGAAACTATATATCCTATTTTTTTTGTACAAATCCCTATAAATGATTACTGATTTGGAAACCTACCAATGTTTTCACTAGACCTCTCACTGCAAAGAGTGCAGACAGACCATTATTAACTTTGGAACATGGAGACTGGTGGGAGGAACTAAGAGGAGAGTCCAGGTTGATTCCATAAGGAACTTCTTCCCACTTTGAAATTTTCCCTTGGTGGGGGAAGGAGTCCTCATTAATACCCTAGAATAATGGCGAGGAGTCCATTTGATATAAGAAACTGATTACTAAACCGAATTGCTAGTCATGTTCAAAGGACAAGTTTCGGGTTCTTGAATAAAAAACTAGTAAGGAAAAATATGAAAGTATCAATGCTAAAGACGGACAGTTTTTAAAAGCATTTCACTCCTGATTTGCATACAAATGCAACAAATTATTAAAACTCAAGCAATAAACTTTGGAAACTAAAGGAAAACACTACTCAAATTGCAATAATCACTGCCAAGAAATATATGCTATGACGAAAGCACCCCAAATAGGTGATTGAATGAACAGAATATATATATATATATATATATATATATATTGTTCACACACAGAAAGTAGGCACAAAACCCCAGAGAATTCCCCTAGGGATTAGGTTTATTATCTCTCTATGATGTGTCACAATGTGAGCTACAATGTGAGCCTCTAGGCTGTATTTATACACTTGTAAAATAAAGGGAAGAGGGGAATCTAGGCTCAAGCCCAATGAGGGAGATAACCGATTCTGGTAGGATAATGGAAAATCATTATCTACTAAATTAAAGGGATGAGGGGGTGCTGTGGGACCCCCTCTGACCAGGGAGGGAATAGGAGCCCCCTAGTCACGAGCTCAGGGCGTAGAGCCGAGCGAAGTGGCTAAGTACTAAGGTGAGACACCTCCATGTTAGATGTTGAGCGAAGATTGGTCTTGAGGGTGTATGAGCTGATGTCGAGTGATTAGGTCCAAGCGGATCGGATAACCAATTCTGAGTAGCTGTATACCAAACGATATCTGGTCTTGAACTTCTACTGTTTCTTCGTGAGATGAGCTAAGTCGTACTTGTTACATTCAACGCTAATACATTTTTCGTAGGCCTTATTAAAACCTCTCGGGGGAAAACCCAGTGGGAAAAAACCCCTCAAGTAGGAAAAAGAGTGCCTCTGTTACATTCGACTATAATATACAATTAAATGATATGCTTTTCCAAGTCGGTATGCTCATTTACTGATGATGTCTCTCAATCGGTGTTTCCCTATTTGACTGTTAGCTTTAGATCTCTCTTTTGAAAGTGTCGAGGTCCAAGTGGTGGTCTGAGTGGTGTTTCTTCCTCGTCGTACGATGTTCTTCTAAGGAAGGGTCTCCTGGTTTTGTCACGGGAATTCGTAGTTGGAGCGACATGGTGCTTCCATATTTTTAAGTTTTGAGAATGGCTTCCAGGGCGAGCATGAACTGGAACCAAACCCCTCGAACGAGGTTTCCCTGGTGTCGATTGATGGATTGTCACTGATTTCAAATGAGTGAATCCAAGTGAATGACTCCAAATGAGTGATTGACTCCGGATGAGTGATTCCGAGTGAGTGATTGACTCTGAATGAGTGATTCCGAGTGAGTGAAGCTCGGTCTTGTAACATGGGGAGTTCAGTCACTCGGAACCCTTTCGTTCTATTCGTGCTCGGGCTTATTTTCAGAGTTGCCGAGAGTTAGTGCTCGGGTGTGTCTTAGAGATTGCCGAGAGCTCGTGCTCGGGCTTATATTCAAGATTGCCGAGAGCTTGTGCTCGGGCTTGACTTCGAGATTGTCGAGAACTCATGCTCGAGCTTGTCTTCAAGATTGTCAAGAACTCATGCTCGAGCTTGTCTTCAAGATTGCCGAGAGCTCGTGCTTGGGCTTAAGTACATCGTATTTGCCGAGGGATCGACTCCGCGCTCGGACTTTCTTACTTGATCGAATTTTTAAGTCTTCAAGACGTATGTCGAGCCGTGCTCGGGCTCTTCGTGTGCCGAGGGATTAGATCTGTGCTCGGGCTTTACTTGAACGGATTCAAGCCTTTAGATCGTGTGCCGAGAGATCGATTTCGCGCTCGAGCTTAACTTGAACGGATTCAAGCCTTCGAAATGGTAGGCCGAGGGATCGATTCCGCGCTCGGGCTTAACTTGAACGGATTCAAGCCTTCGAAATGGTAGGCCGAGGGATCGATTCCGGGCTCGGGCTTAACTTGGACGGATTCAAGCCTTCAAAATCCTAGGCTGAGGGATCGATTCCGCGCTCGGGCTTAACTTGGAGGGATTCAAGCCTTTAAAATCGTAGGCCGAGGGATCGATTCCGCGCTCAGGCTTAACTTGAACGGATTCAAGCCTTCAAAATCGTAGGCCGAGGGATCGATTCCGCGCTCGGGCTTAACTTGAACGGATTCAAGCCTTCGAAATCGTAGGCCGAGGGATCGATTCCACGCTCGGGCTTAACTTGAACGGATTCAAGTCTTCGAAATCGTAGACCGAGGGATCGATTCCGTGCTCGGACTTAACTTGAACGGATTCAAGCCTTCAAAATCGTAGGCCGAGGGATCGATTCCGCGCTCGGGCGTAACTTGAACGGATTCAAGCCTTCAAAATCGTAGGCCGAGGGATCGATTCCTCGCTCGGGCTTAACTTGAACGGATTCAAGCCTTCAAAATCGTAGGCCTAGGGATCGATTCCGCGCTCGGGCTTAACTTGAACTAGATTTTGTCTTTACTGAAAAACATAAAAGTCTTTATTGAGTTATGGAAGGGGGGCCTCATTAAAACCTCCCGAGGGAAAAACCCAGTGGGAAAAACCCCTCAGGTAGGAAAAAGAGTGCCCAAGTATACAAAAGATGATTAACTATAATAAAACTTTAAATGAGTCGCATTCTAAGTTCTAGGCAATTCCTTCCCTGATAGTTCTTCTAAATGGTATGCCCCTTTTCCGAGCACCTCTTTGACTCGGTATGGGCCTTCCCAGGAGGGTGCAAGCTTTCCATCTTCTCGTGCCTTCCTATTGTTGTCTACGGTGCGTAGGACAAGGTCACCTGTTCGGAGAGGTCTGGGTCAGAGGAGAGAACTCCACTTCTGAGTGGATCTGTGCTTGGCCGCCTGAATTTTGACATAGGCGATATCTCGTTCCTCTAAACTGAGGTTGAGATCTTCTTTCCTTTTGGAATCGTTTACTTCATCATAAGCAAGGCGTCGGAGGGTGGGTTCTCCCAACTCAACGGGTATCATAGCATCAGCCCCATAAGTGAGTCGGAACGGGGTCTCGTGGGTGGAAGAATACGGAGTGGTATGATAGGCCCAGAGGATTCCGTGTAGCTCTTCTGCCCATCGGCCCTTAGCTTGCCCGAGCCGTTTCTTGAGTTGCTGGAGGATGACCTTGTTTGCTGCCTCTTCCTGACCATTGGTTTGCGGGTGTTCTACAGAAGAGAATTTCCTTTTGATGCCCAAGTTCTCACAAAACTCTACAAAGTTCTTGTCTGCGAATTGCCGACCATTGTCAGAAATGATGGTGTGAGGGAGGCCGTGTCGGCAAATGATGTTTTTCCACGTGAAGGTTTGGACTTTAGCCGCTGTGATAGTGGCCAAGGCCTCCGCTTCAATCCACTTGGTAAAGAAGTCTATGGCTACCAGGAGGAATTTGAGCTGCCCTTTTCCTGGGGGAAAGGGACCCAAAATGTCCATTCCCCAAGTGTTAAAAGGCCACGGCGATAAGATTCCGTGCAATGGTTCCGGGTGACTATGGATCCGGTTGGCGTTGCGTTGGCAGGAATCACATCTTTTCACTAATTCAGAACAGTCAGATCGTAGGGTAGGCCAGAAATATCCTGCTCGAAGGACACGGGCGGCCAAGGGTCGAACTCCCCCATGGAGACCACAAATTCCCGAGTGTAGCTCTCGCATGACATAGTCGGCCTGTCCTTCATTTAAGCACTTTAAGAATGGTACTGTGAAACCCCTCTTGTACAGATGTCCATCTATTAGAGTGTAGTTGGCTGCTTGAACTTGCAATTTTTTGGCTTGTTGTCGCTCCTCTGGCAGAATTCCCTGTTTCAAAAAATCAACTATAGGGGTCATCCATGTATTTTCAATTGGGACTTCACTCACCTGGAGGATCTGCTGTGTTTCCTGGATGGTAGGTTCTTCTAGAACAATCTGGATAATTGTCTTAAGATTCCCGGCTTTGACTGTGCTGGCAAGCTTAGACAAGGCGTCGGCCCGCTCATTGGCCGCTCGTGGGACGTGGACGACCCGGAAATGTTTGAGGTTCTGAGCTATTTCTTTTACTCGGGTCAGGTACTTTGCGAGGGTTGGTCCTTGGTTTGGTATGACCCTTCAATCTGCCGAGCTACTAGCTGGGAGTCGGTCTTCACCTGAACGCATCGAGCGCCTAGGTCAGTAGCGGTCTGTAGTCCTGCAATGAGTGCTTCATACTCTACTTGGTTGTTGCTGGCTTTGAATCGGCATTGCAGCGATTCCTCAATAATTAGTCCGGTCGGGGATTCTAAGACGATACCTGCTCCACTTCCTTTAGCATTTGAGGAGCCATCTACTGAGAGGGTCCATAGGCCGTGCTCCGCGTCATATTCATCTTTGTCTTCCCCTAATTCTACTAGAAAGTCTACCAGTACCTGGGCTTTTATAGGTCCTCGGGGTTCATACCGGATACCGTACTCGGATAATTCGATAGCCCAAGACACCATTCGCCCCGTAATTTCTGGTTTCTGAAGAATTTTTCCCAGTGGTTGATCCGTCCGCACCACTATTTGATGACTGTGGAAGTAGGGGCGGAGCCGTCGGGCAGCTATGACCAGGCTGTAGGCGAATTTTTCCACCCGTTGGTATCGTGTCTCAGCCCCTTGTAACGTCTTGCTGGTGAAGTACACTGGTTTCTGGATTAGGCCATCCTCTTGGACTAAGACTGAACTTACCGCTTCGGCTCCTGCCGAAAGATAGAGAATCAGGTCCGGCCCTGCCTCCGGTCGCATCAAAATTGGGGGGACGCTAGGTAAGTGTTGAGATTTTGGAAAGCCTGCTCACAATCTGAGGTCCATTCGAATGCATCCGTCTTTTTTAACACCTTGTAGAATGGCATGGACTTTTCAGCAAACTTTGAAAGGAATCGGGAGAGGGCCGCAATCCGCCCAGTCAGGCGTTGAACTTCCTTGATGTTTTGGGGACTTCGCATCCCTAAGATGGCCAGACACTGGTCAGGGTTAGCTTCGATGCCCCTGTGAGTGAGCATATACCCCAGGATCTTTCCACCCTGGACCCCGAAGGAGCATTTTTCAGGATTCAGTCGCATATTATGCCTGCGCAGTTCAGCGAATGTTTCTTCCAAGTCCTATACGTGTGACACAGCTTGCTTGGTCTTTACCACCATATCGTACACGTACACCTCCATGTTCCTCCCAATCTGCTTGGCGAATATTTTGTCGACCAGCCTTTGGTAAGTTGCCCCCGCATTTTTAAGGCCAAACGACATCACCCGGTAGCAATAGTTGGCGCCCCAGTGATGAAGGCCGTTTTCTCTTCATCTCTGGGATCCATTTGGATCTGGTTATAACCGAGTAACCATCCATGAAACTCAGCATCCTGTAACTTGAAGTACCATCTACCAAACTATCAATACTAGGTATAGGGTAAGGATCCTTAGGGCATACCTTATTTAGATCGGTGAAATCCACGCACATCCGCCATTTACCATTTGACTTTTTTACCATGACCACGTTTGATAACCAAGTTGGGTACTTGACTTCCCTGATGAATTTCACGGACAAAAGCTTCTCTGTTTCTTCCTTAACCGCGCTTTTGCGATCGGAGCCCATTTTCCGGGGTCTTTGGGACACCGGTTTAGCATCTTGCTCGAGGTTGAGTGAGTGACAGATGGTATTGGGGTCAATGCCTGGCATATCGGCGGGGTTCCAGGCGAATAGATCAGTGTTCTCCTTCAACAACCTGATAAGAGCTTCCTCTAAGTGTGGGTCTAGGATTGCACTGATTCGGGTGAATTGGCCCGGAAAGGATCCGATTTGAACAAGTTTAAGTGACTCCACAGGCTGAGGTCTCTCGTATTTCTGATTGTCACGAGGATCAAATCCTGTCTCTACGTCTTCTTCAATTATGAAAGCTGATTTGGGACGAAGGCTTTCATGATAGCACGTCTACGCTACCTCGGGGTCGGCTCTGACAACACCGACCTTTCCGTCTCCAAGGGGAAACTTCATGGTTAGGTGCATGGTCGAGACGACAACGCCTAAAGTGTTTAGTGAGGGTCGACCTAACAAAGCATTGTAGGAGCTTGGGAAGTCTATGACCAGAAACTTAACCCATATGACACGGCTGTCTCTTCCGCTTCCGAAGCTGGTCCTCAAGTCAATACATCCTAAAACCTGCACAGAATCACCCGAGAAACTAAAAAGTGAACCATCATACCTCTGTAGTTGTTGGAAAGGGAGACCCATTTTCTGGAACGCCTTCCAATGAAGTATATATGTCGAACTGCCTTGGTCTATAAGCACTCGCTCGATCACGAAGTCTTCAACCTCCTCCATGGTCACTACCATGGGCTCGTCTCGGTTTGGTCCGCCCCTAGGAAAATCTGACCTGTCGAATGTGATAACAGTTGAATCGGGATACGCTCGAAGCATATTTACCTGTCCGGAATGATGTGATTGGCGTGATCGGGTCCCCGGGAATCCACTTGAAATTGTGTGAATGATTCGTCGTGTACCTCCCCTTCCTTCTACAGGTCTGGGAGAGCGGGAACGAGGCCTGGGAGAACGGGAGCGAGGGGCTCGGGAGTGGTTTCGAGTTTGGAGTTCGACCTGGTTAGGGTGATCCCTTTCCCTTCTCTGAAGACCTTCTTGAGGGTTGTCACCTTCCCGCGCGACAAACCTTGCTAGATGCCCCCGACGAATTAAATGTTCTATCTGGTTGCGCAGGGATCGGCAGTTTCCTGTGGCGTGGCCGAAGGCTCTATGGAACTCATAAAATTTGGAGGTATCCGACCCTTTAGGGTCGTCGCCCGGCCGGGGAGGGGGGGGGGCAGAGGTAGGAGCCCCGTGCTATAGACTTCGTGCAATATGCGGTCAGGACGGTCTCTCAACGGTGTGAAATCCGTGTAATGGGGGACAGTGTAGGCTCCGATATCCCGGTTTCTTCTGGGACTTCTCCTTCTTTGCTCAGGACGAGGGTTTTTCCGCTCTGTGGGGTTAAACCGATTGATCACCTTGGTTCGGTCGGCCTCCCGCTCGTCGACAGCAATATATCTTGCGGCCCTTGTACGGAAATCATCCATATCTGACGGTGGTTTCTTTGCCAGGGAGTCAGCAAATTTACCTGGGCGTAAGCCCATTTGAATAGCGTGTAGAGCCACCTCCGGGCTGAGGTCTCAGATCTGGAGGGCTTGTTCGAAGAAACGTGCCATATATTGTTTTAGTGATTCCTCCGGAAGCTGGCGTAGATTCACCAGGCTATGTGACGTTTGTTGCACGGCCCTGTTGGTGGAGAATTAGTTGAGAAATTTCTTGCTTAAGTCAGAAAAGCTGGAGACACTTTTTGGAGGGAGATGAGAGAACCACCGCAACGCCGATTTAGTCAGGGTCGTGGGGAAGGCTCGGCAAAAGAGTAAATCGGATGCTCCCGTTACCAGCATGGTGTTGGTGTAGATAGTGAGGTGATCTTTGGGGTCGCTGCTTCCGTCGTATTTTTCGATCACCGGGGGTTTGTAATCGTGTGGGGTGGGTGCTTCCATAATCGGGTCTGTCCAGGGGTGCGCAGCGAATGGTAATTCAGGGTTATATCTGGCAGTCTCTGTCTGGTATGAGGGTTGGTCGGCGGTCTTCTGGTGGGTGGATCGTCCAGCGTTGTGACTGGAGGCTTCGTACTCTCCTCTCTTTTGTCGTCTGAGTTCCGCGTTCTCTTGCTGCAGGTTGGTAACCGTCCTTTGCAGATTCTCTACAATGTTGGTGAGGTGTTGTATCCGATCATCATGATCGGACGAGGCTTGATGTCCGTTGTCCTCCTCTCGCCGTGTGTTACAGGTGTTCACCATGGTTGGGGCTAGCTCTTCTGTAAAATCAGGATTAGGGTTTTGGTGGTATAGGATCTGTTTTACCGGACCCCACGGTGGGCGCCAAAATGTTCACACACAGAAAGTAGGCACAAAACCCCAGAGAATTCCCCTAGGGATTAGGTTTATTATCTCTCTATGATGTGTCACTTGAGTTACAATGTGAGCCTCTAGGCTGTATTTATACACTTGTAAAATAAAGGGAAGAGGGCCCAAGCCCAATGAGGGAGATAACCGATTCTGGTGGGATAATGGAGAATCATTATCTGCTAAATTAAAGGGATGAAGGGGTACCGTGGGACCCCTTCTGACCAGGGAGGGAACATATATATATATATATATATATATATATATCGAATTTTTCCTGTCAACTATGATGGTAAATCACTCAATAGGAGTAATCAAATTTATAATTTTGTGCTGATAAGTTAAAATCTTTTTTTAGAGACTTTACTTCTTTTGCTGCCACAATTTGAGTTAGGGATGAAAAGGAGGCTCAGCTTCGCCTTTTCTCAGACAGGTGAGGAAGAAGCATGCAAAGGCTGCGTCAACAGCATCCTCGCAAAGGACCACAAGGTGACTTCACAAACACTGATTCGCCTTGCCAGGACATGTCTTTTAACTCAATGTGTGGTCCAATTGCTAAAACATCATCACTGCCTCGTTATATTAGAAGAAGACGAAGAAGTAGAAACAGATAAAAAAGGACATGGAGAGAGTAGAGATTGTGTGTGTGTATGGAGAGAGCTATTTGATAATTTCAATTGTATGATCATTGACTTTCACAACTCAAGAGAGGGCAACAACTCTCAAGACAACCTTCTCTCTAAGTGTGGAGCCTCATACTTAAACTAATGATTAATGAGTGTAAATCCTAACTTCAAGGCTTTCGCGGCGAGGCTCAGATTCAGCTTTACTCAGACGAGAGACAAAAGGGAAGAGTCTCACCATAGCTGCGTCATCAGCATCTGCATAAAGGACCATGCAGATCTTCTCAGACAGATACTGAATCACCTTGCCAGGACTCAGGCCCTGTACTCAGTGTCCATTGTCTAAACGCTGAAAACATCATCACTGCCTCCCTCCTTCCAATTTCCAGAACAATTTAAGGGCAGTTTGGTTTGAAAAAACATTTTCTATTTTCATGTCATGTTTTCATTTTTAATTACCATCTTGTTTTCTGTTCTAAAAAATCAAACAAGAAAAACTTGAAACAATTTTTTATTGTTCCAAACCGCCCGAGTGTGGAAAGGGTGATGGAGAAGGATTTATCTTTCTTTTCCCACTTATAGCATGTGGAAAACCATAAACAAGTTATGGGCTAGTTGACAGAAATCTCCATAACACTCTTGAGTAAGTTTTTCAAAGTTCTAGGTATGCAGATGACTTTTTATATGAACTGCTTGGCTCTCAACCATGAAATAGCATTAGGTTCTTGCTTTGGCATTTACAACACAAACAGATAGAAGGATAAAGGTCATTAACTTACTTGTGGTCTAGATGTGCAAGAATTTCTCCACCTGGAAAAGCAGATTTAGTGGCTTCATATGCAGCCATTATAGACTCTCTCCATGTTCCACCAATCTTTACATCTGGTTCTTCTTTGGATTGGTTTGGGTCTTCCATTGGAACTGAATATCCAGAAAGTAGGTGACCCACCCAAACATTATCCTTCCTAGATAGCAAGAGAAAAGTAAGTATATCCAATTTCATTTCAGCACAACACAATCCATGAGGAATATAATGCACATAAAAAGTTGAGAAAACTGGTAAAATTCAAGAATGATTCAAAACAAAAGCTGCTGATTATGCCTAAGTCACAACCATAATGACCATTTTTCGTAAAAGTTTATCCCTAAATCAAGATTGTCATGGAAACATGCTAAAGTAGTCAACATAAAGAGTAAAAGAATTTTAAACAAGCACTTTTTCTCCACTCTCTGTGCAGTGTAACACACCCCCCCCCCCCCCTCTTGCGGGTTTCATGTGCAATTCACAACCATTCATCATAGTTGTCAATAGAATTTGATGGATATTGTAAATTTGTAACAATCAAAATTTGATGGATATTGTAAATTAGAACAATCACAAAGTTGACAGGACTAAATTGTACATTTTACTTATCAATTTTAACAACAGGTTAAATTATTCTATGGCTCCCTAAACTATTTGGAGATTTCTAAATAAGTATATCTCTGTACTTTGAAAGTTTGTAATCAGATCTTTGAACTCTTGCATCATTTTCATTTTCCTGTCAGTGTCAACAATTTTGTCAGGGTTCTGTTAAGTGCAATTACCTAATTACAAATTTTGAAGCAGTTCATGAACAAAGTCATATGTTTAACTTTATACATGGTTCCTAGATCATATCTTTAATTTTTAGTAGGTCCCTAAACTATTTCTAAATCTGTAATTGAATACACTTAATGGAATCCTAACAGAGTTGTTGACATTTGACAAGGACCCTTAAAAAATTATTCAAAATTTCAAAGACCTAATTACGAACTATGAAAGTTTAAGGACTTATTTAAGAAATTCCAAAAAACGTTTAGGGACCCTTCAATTAATTTAACCATAATATTACTATGACAAAAGTCTTCATATGCATATTAAGTTATTAACAAAATTAAATGGATAATGTATGTAATTTCGATAAATGAAACTCTGAAAGGCAAACACACTAACATAGTCAAAATATTGGTAGTGAATTGCAGAGTAAAGTAGATGGGGTTCGCAATTATGATGTTGAGAATAGCTGTATAGTGCCAGCCTTTCTTTGACATATCAGAAAAGTCAACCATAAAAACAAGGCTCAATGAAAGTGACTTGTTGACTACTTACAAGACTACATCCATATGCCTAGGTGCATAATGTCCACCACCTATCCCAAGAAGGACTTTCTTCTTATCATTCTCCCTGCAAGAGCGTGAGATTTAGATTCAAGTCGGAAAATTTTCACCAATTGAAGGAAACTCCAGTGATCAAAAGGAAACAAAACTAAAACTAATCTATATGATTATGCTATATTAAGATGGACAATTTAAAAGTGTCAAGATTTATTGTCCACAAAATCCAAATGTGTCAAACCAAAGGACCGGAATTAAACATATATTGCATCTCATGAAACAGAATGAACGAAAGATGTTAAGATCTCATGTAAACACCAAACACAAAATGTGTATGCCAACTAACATGACATGACTGCAATTATTTAACTTAGCTTAGTAATTCTACCTGCTCCAGTTACCTACATCTGTGCCACCTCCAAGTCCAAGCCCTTCCCAAACTAACTGTCCCAAACAAAATATTGATTCAGTAAACAAAACAATATTATAACCAGCTTCCATCTAAAACATTTATGTTGACATTGATAACAAGAGGTGCAGTTTTATATCCAGGAGAAATTTTGTAACCAAATGTAACTTCCAGTTCCATACATGGAAATTCCAGATATTTCTGGAAAAGTAATGAAAAGAAAAAATATATGAAAGTTCACCCAACCTGTGCCATAACCTGAGCAGCATCCTGTCTCTTCCAATAGTCTTCAGTACTACCTATACCATAATGCAAAACGAGTTGCTGTATTAAAGATCAAATTATATCCAACTGCTAGCGGCTTCTAGTGTAACTTAAGAAAGAAGTTTAGCAGCCACAAACTACTTCAAAACAAAGGTCAAATGGTCAATATGTGTTTATTTATTTGCAAGAAAAAATATCTGCAAGAAAAAAGTCAATAAATGCTAACATGGATGAAAACTCAAGGATGAAAAGGATGAAGGATAAAAACAGAAAGGAATACTAAGGCCTCAAAAAGACAAGACATAAGTGAAAAGTTTGGAGAGAAAGAATAACAAATCCAAATTGGTTAGGACCTAGAATTAACACAGAATTATCAGGTTGCGGGTGAGGGGCCGAGTGAGGAAGAACCAAAGAATGGGCTGGTAATTTAATTCCTTTACAGTCCCACAAAGATCAATAAAAAATTTGAGTACAAAAATGTATACATTAACCCTGGACATAATTTGAAATTATGTTCTTGAACATCTGCAGCCATTCTAGACTATATGATACCAGTAAAGCGAAACTCTTTATACTCAAACAAAGTACTAAACTGAAATAACATTGCTGACTTGCAAGCTTCATTTATTCATCTTTTGGCATACAATATTTCATCTCTTATAAAAAAAACATAGAAACAACAGAACATTATTTGCCTATGACCAATATTTTCTAAAGGGAGAAAATGAATATGAATGGAAAAGGAGATTAAACATCAAAATGGAGACTAACTTGCTCTGGAAACCAAGCAATGGAGGATGCAGAGAGACATAACACAATATTTACAATACTTGAAAAACTACTAATATGCAATTGCTAATAAAATATGATATATCAAATCCATCAATCTAAAATATGTCTGGGAGAAAGAAAAAAAGAACCTACCAATCTCCAGAAACATGGTTGGCTTATTTGTCAATGGTCCATGGTGAGTAGCCTCCAAAGTAATCTAAATTGAGGAAACATATCAAATCCTGCCGGAATTTCTTTTTGAAAATTTAAAACACAATATAACATTAAGTCATCATCTTCCTCCAACAGAAAACAAGCCATCCATGTATTAGCATCTAGCAGGAATGTTGAACCCAAAGCAGAAGAACTTATGTTGATATATAAGAATGTGTTTGGTAATGGATTAAAAATCAGATTATACTCAGATTGTACCTTGTTTGGTAACTTTTATCAAAATCAAATAATAATTTGAAAACAAAATTATTTCATTAAGTTGAAATTTTGTAGATTATGATTATAAGCCAATAGATTATTTTCTATTCAACTTTTGTTTTTCCCTATCAAATAATTGATTTAAATACACATCTAACTACTAAAAAAGATTTCATACTCTTTTTTTTTAATTTTAGCACAAAATAGTCTATTATTTTAAACAAACCATACAAAATAGATTATTTTAAAATCATTTCCACAGCTAACACATCTAAGCATATACAATGGTCAATTATCACTATAAGTATAATCAATTATATCTATAATATAATTGATTACCGGAATAATCTTTAAAAATAATCTTACCAACACACACGCTAAAAAAACAAAAGCAAAATATCATCACACAAGAAACAACATCAAAAGGCAAGTAGACCAAATTCCAATTGAAGGAAAAAACCTCAAATTCAGGGACCAGATTATGAGCCTTAGCAATACTTTTCAAAAGCCGAAGCCAAGGCCCCATCCTAGGATTCGGCAAGCCAGCCCATCCAGGTCTGCCACCTTGTGGTGGAACATCACCTTCACGCAAGTGAGGAACACCTGCACACACACATTCCACCAAGCAAATAATTACAAAGACACACCCTTTTGCACTTCAAAAACAAACAAAAAAGGCAAAGACAAGTCAGCAAAACTACCAATAGGGTGAACAGTGAGTGCAGGTTTGTTAGAAACAGCAGTGTGTTTGCTGAAGAAGATGACCTCATGAACAACCTCACCGGTGACTTGTTCCCACCTCTTGTCCAAGTCATCCTCGGCCACTATGCTCTTCCCATGCACCAACACCCGCAGCCCTTCATTCACAAAGCTCTTCATGTCATCCTAATAATGACACGCCCAACAAAAATTACATAACCTCAAAAGGGGCACACCCCAAAAATAAAAAGGGATGATTTTTTTTTGAAAAACCTGAAAATGGGGTCCTGGTTGCCAGCCTGGCATGGCCAAGAGGGCATTGGCCGGGTTGATGGAGGCTGGATCGGACGAGGTTGCAACAAGAAGCGTCACCATTGCTGTGTTGGAATTGGATTTGGTGAAGTTGAAAGTGGAATCGGTGTTTATAATATGGAAATGGATGGAAGTTGGTTTTGGAAATGGGTGCACACGGTTTCGTTTTGGTTGGAACAAGGTGCGAGAGATTGGCGGCTGGTAACGTTGAATGAGGCCTGGTGAGACAGGGCCAAATGAGACCATGTAACATGCTCCGCTATGATGCGGATCTCTCACGTGGTTCAATTGATTTTCCCACATCAGGTTTACCATAAAATAAATACTTATGATGTGGTTAGTTTTATTTTTGAAAAAAATAAGGAATTGAATTAATTAATATTAAAAATAAAGGTGGTTTGATTTGTGTTTTTATTTATTCAACGTATTTTTTATTTTTAGTTTTAATTAAAAATTGTCATGTTGCTTTTCATTTTTTTAAATTTATATACTAAATTTTAAAAGTAATTTTTTTATTTTTTTTTCACATTTTCTTATACAATCTTTTGAAAACAATAAACACGATTGCAGTAACCCTTTAAATCCTAAGGTGTTAGCTAAAATAATGTTAGAGAATCCTACAGGATCAAACAGTAGAAACACAAAGGATTCCCAACAAAATTTCAAACAATGAGTGTCTCAAAGCATTACACACAAAAATAAAATAAAAACTGCTTTTTAGCATTTACTTCTTGTAAAAGTGAGACTAGTTATCTTAGTTTCGTCCTTTAGGAGTCCATACGAGTACTCCCACCAGAGACTGAATCTTTGAATGCTAGTTCGAAATATCAGTGAGTAATCCTATTCTTGAGCGGCTGCCTATGAGCATCTCATGCTCTATATATAGTTTCTCCATAAACATTGGACTTCTGACTCATTCTAAATAAGTTAGGCAAAATAATTCTATTTTAGTCTAACTAAAATAAAATTAAAATAAAATTATCCTTTGGTGGGCTTACTCTATGCGTATGACCTATGATGAGGACAACTTCATGATTGTTTTATATTTTGTAAATAATTAGGAAATATTAGGAATGTGATAAATTTAATTTAGAAAGTCTTAGGTTTGGGCCTTGCATGGCCATAATTTTCATTTTGGGCCTTGTATAGATATATACTAGCTTTGGGTCACTTTTGGGCTGTGTATTTTTAGTTTTTGGATCTTGGGTGAAGCTTTTACAAGTTCACTCAAGCCAATTTCGAATTTGAGGAGGAGGTATTTATGGCTCGTTTGTTTAAACTTATTTTAAATTTTGGTGTGTTTGTTTAAAGTTTCAAAAATAAGCAGAAGCTAAAAATAAGCTATTTTAGCTTATTTTAAGAAGCAACTCTGATCTGCTTATTAAAAAAGTGATTATAAAAAGCGCCTTTTTAAAAAGTACTTAAAAGTAAGCTTAAACAAACGGGTCCTTAATCCCTCACTCCTTTGTATTTTGCAACTTTGAATTCATTTGATAGATTTCAGTGTGAGAAATTGAGATTTCATTTCTCTAGTCTTTCCCTTGTGCTTAACACATTTCTCGAATACCTTATCTATGGGCACCGCCCCTAAGATGGCGGTTTGGCTTATATCCTCCATAGAGGAGTGGCGCATACTCCCTCTCCAACCTCCCTAACCTCCTTTCAACAACCTTTAACCACCCTTAACCATTTTCCAACCTCCTTAACCATCCATAACCATCTTCCAACCTCCTAACTCCCTTAATCTCCTTCTTCCATATTCGGTCACACATCATCATTTTCCCTTGGAGCTTCAAAATTATCAAAGGCAAGGAAATATCTAGTCATATTAATAATAAACTATTTTATTATTAATATAAAATAAGAGCGGTATCTAGTAATGCATCATTATATCTAAATATTATTTATCATCGACATAACCTATAAGTGATAATTATTTTATATATTTATTCCTTTGGTCGGCGTTATCCTTGTATGGCCCAATTTATTTTACTTAATACCAGAGTAGACTTTACTGAATAAATATCTAATATTTATTCTTCCTAGCATGACCATGCATTTCTTTGGTCTCACTCCATCAAGTGTCCTATAGATATCACTTATGTCACATAAGAAAGACAAATCTCATCTACATCACTCACATCCCTTAGCATAATTTGTTCATTGCCTAACCACAATATTTATGATCATCTTATTACAAATGACGTTTGATTGTATTAAAACAACAAACTCCTCATATAGGATCATAGTGACTTTCGGTCGAAGGACTTCATATATCATTATCATATTGAGAATCGTTTATGACACTTATGTAACGATCCATGCAACATTCTCATGGTGGGTCTGTCCAACACAACATTACTCTTAATGTGCACCTGTGCGAAGACTTGATATCATCTATGTCCATTATCTGTGAGATCAGATCATCAGCACATTCACACACTAGTTTTAATGTATTTACATCTCCCTAATGTAAATACTTGACTAGGGATATTTTAGGAACAATTCTCATATGACTTACTATTCTAAGGATAGTTTTAAATTAATTTTAAAATTGAAAAAACTTATTTTCAATACAACAAAAGGGAATTTTGCGGCGGTTATTTTGGAATGTAGCGGCGGTTTAAACGGCCACTAAATGACGCTAACTGCTCCGCCGCTAGGCATTTAGCGGCGTTTTTATTAACCGCTGGAATAACCGCCACTAATAGTTTAACCATAAGGAAAACTGTCGTAATGATGTTTTCTACGGTTACAACCGTCGCAAAAAATAAAAGCCATTTAAATGTCGCTTAACCCGCCGCTAAAAGTTTCAATTTTTTTATAAAAAAATCAGATTTGTTAATTATAACAAACCATTTTCTATATCCATTAATTTTTAAAAGTCAGATTTTGCCTTAATTATAACATTATTTTTTTATACCCGTTAATGTTTTTGATGCGACAATTATATATTATATTTTATATCTTAAAAATAAATTTTAACATACAAATTAATTTGATTATCAATACATAAATAGGATAAATTAAATTTCTAAAAATATAATTACAAGATATACTCAATAGCAATTATATTAATGACAAAGTCAATAGGTTTTAACCCAATTACACGTAATTAACGTACAAAAAGTTATACATCTATAATCAACAAACTCATATATATTCAAATCAATATGTAACATAAAATGACTAAAGTCTCTATTTTGTTCTTGCTAAGAACGAAAGGGTTCGAAAATTCATTGAGGCATCGATGTGGAAGAATGACTAGCTGAGGAAGAGGGTCTGGTTTGTGTAGGTGATCCTTTATCCTGAAATAAAAATAAATAAAATATAAGTTAATTGTTAAGCATTAAAATGTAAAAAGTTAATTTATTCAGCAAATGGAACCTATTAAGTGACATGTCATATAAACACCCAACAACCTATAGATTATACCTAATTATTCATGTAACATCTTAGGAAGTCGTTACTCTAACTGCATATTTCTAAAAATAATTCTTTGAAAAAACAAATTTCAAGATGTCAAAAAAAAGGCTTCAGAAGTTTCAATATGGTGATTTAGTATTTGGAGAGGAGTAAAAGTGGGCACAATAAAAGTGTTACTATACATGGATGTAGAATAATATATTTATATAGACATGCCTAGAAAGGTGGAAATTAAGAAATCATAAATTTTTATCTATAAAATTTAAATTCAAGAACCTGTCTAAAAAAATTAAATATGTTATATTTAATTAATCAACATACACGTTGTGAATTGATTATATAATTGATAATTATATTTAATTTCATTTATAGATGACTCGTTAAGAAATGCACCCCTCAATATAATAATACACATTGTTTATTAATAACGTGGGAATATAGATTGGAAATAATCTAAGATGCCTTATTTTTGTTATTAAACTTGTACTATATTTCAGTTTTTTCTTGTTAAGACTTGCATAGTTATGACAATTTGTGTATTAAACTTTTGCAGTAAATATCTTGTTAAGACTTGCATAGTTATGACAATTTATGTATTAGACTATGCAAATAACTGCATGTCCAAGCATAAAAGCCGACAATAAAAAAGATATGATAACAACTGAAATTTTTGCTATAATCTCTCAATTCTTCATCTTGGGAAACATCATACTACAGCTAAATAGTACAAAGATGAGTTGTAGATGTGAATCCAGAATGCAATCTACATTCCTATGGAATGGAAACAACAACTCTATTTTTTGACCTGTTATCATCCAATAACTAGTATGTGTATGAGCTATAAACCAGAAAAATTAAAAAAAAGGAAAACATGTTGAACTTCTTATATCACCCGAATTGTATTCAATACACGAAGTTAAATCTCATCCCTCACGCATATACAAAATAAAAAATTAATGCAAAAAAGAATTTATAATGCATAATGGACCATATACAATATAACATATTGGTATGCTATGCTAATAAGGTCTAATTAGAATAGTATATGGAAGGTGCAAGTGTGAATGAATAAGTGGCAAATAAGGAATGCACAGATCCACTATCTTCCGCCTTCATATCTTTAAAGGAAAAAAGACATACATTCCAAGAAAGAACACAAACAAATAGAAACCAATCCTATGCTAAAGTTATAACAATGCTTATTTCCAGAGCATCAATGAATCCAATAACTTCAAGAATAACTCAAAAGAACATTGATGCCAAGAAAAAGAAAAAAGAAAAATAACTTCAAAAATAACTTCATAGAATTATAATTAATATATCTCAAATAACACACCATTCTTTTCTTTTTTTTCTTACTTAATCTCCCTTGTGTTGTTTCAAATAAATAACTAAATGCTTGCTTCTAAATGCTAACAAAGAATAACGCATAGTTATTTATATATTCAACAGAGAACATTTATCAAAAATATGGTGGGCACACTGCATATATCATACTTGAAATCATAAGAAGACATTCGTGCCTAAGAAAAATAAGAAGACGTTTGTGCCTGAGGAAAACAAGAAATTTTTATTCTACAATCTGCATATCATTGTACTTTAGAAAAGAAGGGAAATAATAAACAATTAAATAGAGGAATGGCACCTGAGGCTAAAGGAAAATAGGGCCACAGAAATCAAACTCAATAAACCGTATAGAGATGAGGAATCACATCTGAGGCTAAAGGAAATTAGGGCCACAAAAATCAAACTCAATAAACCGTAGAAAGAGTAAGGAATCACACCCAAGGTTTTAAATTGCGGTCGCGGTCGCGATTGCGGTCGCGTTGCGGATTTTGCGATTGTGGGTATTGCGGACACTGCGATGCGGATTGCGGTCAATGCGGTGTGAATTATTCACAATTCACACAAATTATAAAAAAATGATTTCTAATACTAAATAACTTATAATAATTCATATTATATATATTTTTTGTATAAAAATGGGTTGTTCAATTTAAAAATATTAGTTAAACAACATTAAATATCAATAGGTATCTACCACTCAATATAAACATATATAACATTATTAAATACTCAAAAATATCCATAATATCATAAATTATTAAATATAAAATATCATAATAATTCATACATAATTGATAAGTTTAACATAAACAAGTACATAACTCTAAATAAAAATTTTCAACCTCTCACAAAGTTTAAAATATTGAAGAATGGCGTGCTGGATCATAACCTCCATTATCACTTTGACCATCATCATTATATCCACTTTGTCCAAAGAAATACTCAAAAAATCCTGAGTTTCTTGGTGGCTCAATTTGTTGTTGCTCATACATAGAACTTGATGATGGTTCACTAAATTCTGGATAATTTGCAGAATAATGGTTATTCAGTTGAAGATATTGATATGGTTGAAAGTGAGGGTGTTGGTAGTATGGTGGGTAGTTGTATTGGCTTCCTTCAGATGATACACCAACACCAAAATCACCAAGTGATTGTGCAACACTAGATGAGGAAGCATCATCCATCATAAGGTCTTGTATTCTCTTATTTTTCCTATGCCTGGAACCCATCCTCCTTCTACCACTAGAAACATCATCAGACATGAGATTTTGATCACGTCTAGAATATGGTTCTTCTTGAATTGAATCAGATGTTTCATGTCCTCTTTGATTCTGTTGTATATCATCACCACCACCATGATCACTACCACTATTGTTACTTGGTGGGGTTAAACCACCACCACCGCCTTGGCTAGGTGTATTACTAGAATCAGAATTATTCTCACCTATTGGTTCTTCATTTTCATCATCGGAATTAATAGGGAGCCATTCAGCATTTTGGATCCCATCCAATAATGGTTCTTCTCTTTCTTCAAGCCATGGAGACAATGGATCATCTTCTTGAAATATGTAATCCAAATTAATTGGATTGAAGCTATTTTCTATCTCTTCCTGACTTCTTCGTTTATCTCTTCTCGTTTTCAGCTTCATGTTGTAAAATGTAAAGATAAGTTTTTGCAATTTTTGATACTTTAATCTATTTCTTGTCTTTGTATGTATGTAGCTAAATGTACTCCAATTTCTCTCACAGTTTGAAGCTGAAGTTGTTTGACTCAAAACTCTTACAGCTATACGCTGAAGTTCTGGAGCATAATGTCCATAAATCATCCACCATTCAGCTGATTAAATAAACAAATATGTATTATTATATATATGTATAAAATACCTTAATAAAATTAAAAGTAGCTATGTTACCTGGATCCATATGAGACCAAGCTTTTTGAGCTTGAAGTGTTCCAAATGTCTCTCTTTTATCTCTAAAAAGAAAAATCTAGGAAGATAATAAAGCTGTTTAAGTTTTGTATCCATTAAATTAATACTAATTAACTAATAATTGTCATCTTAAAAATCATAATGTTTAGGAGTTACTCACTTGGTTAATAGCTTTGATTTGATTCTCAACATCTACTTCTAATCTGGTAATGACTTTTGTCGTACCATCTAGAGTTTCTTTGGCAACATCACTTCCATGCAAAACTCCAAATTAAAATTGAGGGTTGAGAAAATAACCTGTGATTTTGAAAATTAAATTGGAACCATAAAAAAACTAAATTTAAGATGTACATGTGAAACTAAATTTAGTATATTTATGTACCTGCAGCATGCAAATCAGTATGCATGAAGTGCCATCTTTTGTCAATGATTTCAGTGTAATGAGTGTGGTAACGACAATTCTTTTGAATGGCTTGCTTGGCTCTATCAATGGCTTCGTAAACAAAGCCCATTGTTGGTTTTTCATCACCATCCACCAATTTTAAAACCTTGACAAGAGGCTCAAATACCTTTATAATTTCAGCAGCTTTCTTCCAAAAATCTGTGCTAAGGATAATCTTCTTTGCTTCTAAAGCAGGTCCTGATTTCTCTTTTCCCCACTTGGACTTTCTGAATTCTTCAGAGTGAAACATATTTTTGAGTGCATCCTTTTGCTTCACAATTGATTCAATTTGCAAAAATTGTGTTGCAAAACGAGTGATGGCAGGACGAATAATTTCTTTACCACCAGTATATTTTTTCATCAGATTTACTGTCCAAATGTGATTGTAGATGAACAAAGTAACTTTCTTTGCGTCATCTAACAATTTTTGGACATTAGACTTTTTCCCAATATCTTCTAAGCACAAATCCAAGCAATGAGCTGCACAAGCTGACCAATATATATGTGGTCTTTTTTCCATTAATTTCAAACCAGCAGCTTTTAAAGCCGCTTCATTATCAGTGACCACTTGAACAACATGTTCCTCTCCAACCTCTTCCACAATTTTGTCCAACAATTTAAAATAATAATCAGTATTTCTACTAGCAACACCAGATGCATCAATAGATTTTAGAAACACTGTACCATGACTACAATACACCAGAAAATTCATGATGTGCATATGATTTATACTGTTTGTCTAACCATCGCACATTATAGTGACCCCTCTTTCTTTCCATGTTGGCTTCAATTGTTGTATCCATTTTTGCATGGATTGATATTCACTTTCTAAGTATACCTCCGAAACCTCATAAGGAGTTGGACATTTAACGCCTGGGCCCAACTCTGCAGCAGCACTTAGCAAATTATGTAGCCATGGAGAATTGGATAGGTTCATAGGAAGACGCTCATATATTATCAATTTAGACACTGCTTCTCCTAATTTCTTTCGAAGTGTTTTCATGAAGCCTTTGTTGATTTTTGTTTGTTTCATGCTTTTACTCCTGGCTAAATCAACATCAACAGATCTTAATCTTTGTTGAAGATCATTTGGACGATTTTGAGTAAAAGCCCTGTCAGGATGAGAGCTACATCCAGCTTCATATATGGAATCTAATCTTCCAGTTTGTTGTCTAAATCTATGCATGTCTTCTAATTGTCGTTGTGACACTATGCTTTCTTGCATGGCTTGCCTCATGGCTACATCTTCATCAAGGCCATCTTCAGTATCTTCATCTTCATCACCTCTTAAACGTGACACAAATTCTTCTTTTCTTTTTCTGAGATCTCTTTTTTTTGATTTACTATCCAGTAACAGTTTCATCATGTTTTCTCTGATAAAAGTGCTTACCCTACCACAACCTTTAACTTCTCCAGTCATATGTGCTAGATGTTCTTTTAATCGAGTAATACCACCAGTTATCACTCTCCCACATAAATTGCACACCACATTATTTCTATTTTTTCCAGGTACAAATGTTCCAAAATGCCACCCAATATCATCACTAGGAGCACCTTCAGCTCTACCGGTTGGAAACTTATCTGGCATTGACATTATTTAACTAATCTGTAACTATATAAAAAATGTAACCATTAATAAAAATCTTATAACATAATTCTTGAAATCTAATAATTATATTTTAATTATAATAATTTTTTACTAAAATATTATTACAATGTACGTTTCAAATTCAAAATCCTTTTTAAAATTTAAAATGTACATTTCAAATTTAAAATTCTCTTATGCTAACTAATAAACTACTAATTAATAAAAATATTTTTTAAAATTTTATTAGGAATTGTATAAACTACTAATTAATGAAAATATTTTTTTAAAATTTTATTAGGAATTGTACATTTCAAATTCTCATTAAATTACTGTTAAAATGTAGTTTTAAATTCATTTTTTACTAATTAATAAACTACTAATTAATGAAAATATTTTTTGAAATTTTATTAGGAATTGTACATTTAAATTGCTATTAAAATGTACATTTCAAATTTAAAATTCTATTGTGCTAACTAATAAACTACTAATTAATAAAAATCCTTTTTAAAATTTAAAATGTACATTTCAAATTTAAAATTCTCTTATGCTAACTAATAAACTACTAATTAATAAAAATCCTTTTTTAAAATTTAAAATGTACATTTCAAATTTAAAATTCTCTTATGCTAACTAATAAACTACTAATTAATAAAAATATTTTTTAAAAGTTTATTAGGAATTGTATAAACTACTAATTAATGAAAATATATTTTAAAATTTTATTAGGAATTGTACATTTCAAATTCTTATTAAATTGTTGTTAAAATGTAGTTTTAAATTCATTTGTTTTTACTAATTAATAAAAAAATTTAAAATTTTATTAACAATTATACGTTTAACATTCTTATTAAAGTGTACATTTTAAATTTAAAATTTTATTTTACTAATTAATAAATTACTAATTAATAAAAATATTATTGAATTTCTATATTTCAAATTCAGAATTTTATTAAAAATTATTAGGAATTGAATTATAAATTTTTAATACATTTAAAATTTCTTAATAATTCTTATTCTTAATATAAATCCAAATTAATTAATAATTCCTACTTCTAATATAATTTCAAATAACCTCTTATCTAAATATTTTTGTCCTATTCTAATTCTCTGAACCTTTCCCTCTCTGCTGAATTCTTTTCCCTCACTCTCAACAATTCGTTTCCCTCTCTTCTTCTAAGCGTTTTATTCCCTCTCTTCTTCTAAGCAGAACACACTTCTTCCTCTCTAATCTTCCTTCCCTCATCTCTGTCTCTTCTCTCTTAAATCTACCTCTAAGCCTTCCTATTTTCCTTTCCACAAGGACCACACCACACAAGTCTTCTCTTTTCCCATTTTTATTTTAAAACAAAAAAACACTGAAACTTACCGGAGGAAACAACGGCAATGGCGGAGTTCGCAAGCTTTGGGCCACGATCTGCTGTGTTGCGTCGTTTTGGGGAGTGAGGTAGTCGTCCTCTGTTGTTGTCACTGGCACTGTGTGGTGTTTTCTGGGATTTCCTTGTGCATTTTCAGATTTTGCATCACACACACAAAATGCTCGATAGAATGTCTCAAAGTGTTGTTGCAATGTTGGTGATGCATAAACATGTAAGTTGATCTACTTTTTCACTCCTCTTCAATTTAAATGTGTTATTGTAGACAATTTCTGGTTTGATTGGAAATAAAGTGCGAATCTTCCCTGTTCATCTCCTTTTTTCCCCTGTTCATATCTTGTCCTGTATCTCAGAGTCACGGGGGTCTCTGTTTTTCAGTCATAGAGTCATGGCTCTCTTTGCGGAAATTGCGGAAAAATCTTAGCGTAACGTTGACCGCAGCCGCAACACCGTTTTGTTGCGGCCGTAACGTGTGATTTTTGGACTCTTATGCGTAACGGGATGATGCGGTATCGGACGCTAGCTGTACCGTTTTGTAGCGGGCGTTTTTCATGATGCGGACCGCATTTTAGAACCTTGATCACACCTGACGAATAGCAAAGAGGGAGTGAGGAATCTCAAAGAGGGAGTGAAGAGTCGTAGAGAGAGTGAGGAGAATCACGGTTCAGAAGGATTGAGAGTTAGAATCGTAGAGAGAAAAAAAAGAGAATCACAGTTCAGAGGGATTGAGAGTTGAAATCACAGAGAGAAATAGTGAAGAGCCATAGGATTTTTTGTGTTTTTTTGCATAAAAAATTAGTAACCGTGGTGGTTCAATAAAACCGTAGGGAACCTTAAAATCACCGGCGGTTAAAAAAACCGTCACCCCAACCGCCGGTAAATATTTAGCGGCGGCGGTTGCTTCATAACCACCGCTATCTACCTGCAGGTAAATTCTTCTTTTCTTGTAGTGTTTATTGATAAGTTAAAATTGATACATTAATGGCTCGTGGTGCATACTCAACAAGGAATACCTAAATGCTTCTGAGGAGAAGCTGTTGCCACTATAGTACGCCTAATAAACAAACGCCCTTCTTCAACTTTGAATTTCAAGACACATATGGAAGCTTGGAGTGGAAAGCTTGTAGACTATTCAGGTCTGTGTGTGTTTAGTTCTCTAGCATATGCCTATGTCAAGGAAGGGAAACTAAAACCAAGGGCTTTTAAATGCATTTTTCTTGGATATCCTGAAGGTGTAAAAGGTTACAAGTTATGAAGATTGAGAGCAGGTGGAGAAAAGTGCATCATAAGTAGAAATATCATTTTTAATAAGTCAAAAATGAGAATGTTAAAGAAGGAGCAGACTCTATAGGAAAACACCTTAAATGGTGAACAAACTTAGATTGAGGTGGAGATCTCATCAAAGGAGAAGCAGACTCAGAATGTGGAGGGGCACTTCTTACAAATCCAGATCCAAGATTTACTGTAGAAGAACCTGGTTTTCTAGAAATTGATAGCTCAGGTGGAGCTGTAGACTTTCATAGTGTCCCTGATTATTAGTTGGTCAGAGACAGAGGGAAAAGAATTCCTAAGCCACCAAACAGATATGGGTATACAAACCTTATCTGTTATGCCTTAAATGTGGTAGAAGAAATTCAGAGTATTGAACCAAGATCTTTTGAGGAAGTTATGTAAAGCTCTAAAGCATATAATTGAAGGAAGGTCGTAGATGAAGAAATGGAGTCTCTAAAGAAGAACTAGATCTAGAAACTTATGGATTTGCCTAAGGGGTAAAGAGTTATTGGAAGCAAGTGGATCTTCAAAAGAAAGGATGACATACCAGAAGTGGAAACACCAAGATTTAAAGTCAGACTTATTGCAAAGGGTTTTACCTAGGTTTATGGTGTTGATTACAATTAAATTTTTTCACCAGTAGTCAAACACTGTTCTATCAGAATTCTGCTAAGTCTGGTGAATCATTTTAACTAGGAGCTAGAACAAATGGATGTAAAAATACCATTTCTTCATGGTGATTCGAAGGAAACTATCTTCATGCAGCAACTAGAGGGGTTCTCAAAAGATAGGAGAAAAGTCTATTTGCTTAAGAAGTCTCTTTATGGTCTAAAGTAAAGTCCAAGGATATGGTATAAAAGATTTAATGATTTTCTGCTAAAGTTCAGGTTCTGCAAATGCAACTATAACAGCTATGTGTACACTCTCAGAAGGGACAACGTTTGTGTGGATGATATTCTACTAGCAAGCTCAATCATAAAGGACATAGAGTTTTTCAATCAAGGTTTGAAATAAAGGATCTGGGACCAATCAGGAAGATATTGGGAATGGACATCATTAGGAACAGAAAGAAAATGGAACTTTTCTTATCTTAGCAAGGGTATGTGAAGAAAGTTGTTGAAAGATTTAGAATACATCAATTTAAGTCTTTTAAAACTCCTCTAGGCTCTTTGTCAAAGTGTTCAGCTTCTCAGTCACCAGTAACTAAGGAAGAAAGAAACAAGATGGACTTCATCCCATATGCAAGTGGTATTGGTAGCATCATGTATGGTATAGTCTGCACTAGACCTGGTTTAGCCTATGTTATAAGTCTGATCAATAGGTTCATGGCTAAGATATTTGAATGACACAATAGACTTTGGCTTAATGTACAAGAAAGTAGCTCAAGGTAGTGATACTATCATTGGCTATGTGGATGCAAACTTTGTGTTTATATGTTGCAGCAGGTTTTGATAATGACAAACAAGAATCAAATTCAAACATAATTATTATGGACAAATTAATTATGTTTGATATTGCAAAATTTATGAACTCCAAAGAAATGATTCAAGGCATGTACAAAGTTCAAAACAAATGAAAAATGATCATCAAATACCCAAGAATCAACAGATTAAAGCAAAGATTGATCATATATGAAAAAGGGTGAAACAAAATGCCAGAACTCATGCAACAGATGCATGAATCGATTCACACAGTAGTACATAGCCATATGAATCGATTCACACATTGAAACAGGCCTTAGATTGTAAAGTTGGAAGCATGAATCGATTCACCTTATACCAGAATTGATTCACACATTAAAACAGGCCCAGGAATTGAAATTCAAAACACATGAATCGATTCATGCTATAGATGAATCGATTCACATGTTGTGTAGTGTGTGATTTTGCACAGTGAATCCATTTATTTGCATTTTGAATCAATTCATTTCACTTCTTGATGCGCAAATACACTAAATGAATCGATTCTTGAATAGATTCATTCAGTGTAAATTTGAATTTCAAAATTTGAATGTTGACAGAGTTGCAGGAATTATGGGAACCTCTCGATGCTTCAAATTCCAATCAATCAAGCTGCCAATTTACAGATTCAAGGTCAAGAAACTTGTGCATGGAAACAAGGAACTTAAATCATGGAATATTTTGTGGATTTATGCTTCAAAGGGAATTAAAATTTGGGAAAATGCATGCATCCTTGCCTATATATAGAAGAGAAGCTGAAGGCCAAAGACACACCAAGCAAGCTATGAAAATCACATTGCTTCTCCTCTCTATTCTTAATTCTTAGCTATTTACTCTCTATTTCATTTTCTTTGCGATTAAATTTTTCAGAGTTATATTATGAGAAAAATATTTTCTTGAGTGCTAAATTTGCATATCTTTTTCTAAGAAGAGAAAAATAATTTTCAAGTGATTAAAATTTGTATATCCACTCTATTGAGAGAGTCACACTTGTAAAATCACATACACAAATTCTGAGAGTCTTTGGGTTGGGTTTCAACCTTGTAATTGAGAGATTGTAAGATTGGCTGGGTTGCCCTTTTGCTTATGAGAATTAAGTTCTTGAGTGTGGGACACTAAGAAGCTGTAATTGCTCAAAGCGTGTATCTCAAATTCTCAATAGTGGAATCCTTCAAGTGGGTTACTTGAAGGCGAGACATACACCAGTGTGGTGGAACTCGTTATATCAGTTTGCAAATCTCTCTTCCTTAAACTCCTTTATTATTTTGATTTGCTTGGTAATTTAAGTGCACTAGTAACTTAATACAAATTGTGTAATTAATTATTTAGATTAATTTGTTTTAATAATCTAAGTAATATTCTTGAATTAATTATGTTAAAATCATTTATTACTTTCTAAGTGCTAAAATAGCTTTGTAATTAATTTGATATTATTACTTGTTCTTTTGTGTATTATTCTTATTTATCAAATTGATTACAAAAGAATTAATTTCAGAAGCATTCCAACAAAAAATTTTAATACTCAATTCACCCCCCTCTTGAGTAATTGAGGCCACTTAGTTAACAAGTGGTATCAGAACTTGACTCTTGATTGATAAAGTTTAACAGCTTTCAGAGATAAAGATGGCCTCTACCTCATATAACATGTTTCTCAAGGGTGGTGCTACAAATAGACCTCCTACTTTCAATGGGGAAGGTTATGCTTTTTGGAAAGAGAGAATGACAATTTTTGTTTAGTCGATTGATTTAAAAATTTGGAATGCTATTGAAAATGGTCCTTTTATACCTATACATATTGTTGATGGGAGACAAATTGAAAAATCCATGGATGATTGGACTAGTGATGAAGAAAACAAAGTACAGTATAATTATAAGGCTAGAAATCTTATTACTCTTGCATTAGGTCCTGATGAATTTTTTAGAGTTGTAACATGTAAAACTACAAAGGATATGTAGGATACCCTTCAAATAACTCATGAAGGAACCAACGATATTAAGGATTCTAAGATTAGTACATTAACAAGCCAATATGAAATCTTTAGAATGAATTCTGGTGAAACTATCTTAGAACTACAAAAGAGATTTACTTTAATCATTAATCATCTCATTACTCTTGGCAAATCTTATTCTAACAAAGAGCTTATTCACAAAGTGTTGAAAAGTCTTACTAGGGAATGACAACCTCTTGTTACCGCTATCAAACAATCACCAAATATAAATGATATGTCTCTTGCCACATTATTCGGTAAGCTTCAAGAGCAAGAACAAGAATTAAAAGACTTGAAAATGGCGGAGGAAGAAGAAAAGTCTTCCAAGAAGAAGGGGCTAGCTCTTAAGGCCACTTCTATTGAAGAAGACAAATCTGAAAGTGATCAAGAAGATGATGATGATGAGTTAGGCCTATTTGTGAGGCATTTTGGAAGGTTCATGAGAAATAAAAGATTCCAAAAGGGCTTCACTTCTAAAGGTAAGAAATTCATTCCCAAAGATAATAATTCCTTACAACTTGTTTTGAATGCGGAAAGGAAGGACATTTCAAAGCGGACTGTCCAAATCTCAAAAAGAAAAACAAGGATCAGAAAGGAAAAAGGAGAGCATACATAGCATGGGATGACAACGAGGTGAGCAGTTCAGATGAATCTAAGAATGAAGAAGCAAACCTCTGTCTCATGGCCAACCATCAAGATGAAGATGATGAGGTAAACCTCCATGATTTAGATAAAGATGAATTGCTTGATGCATTTGATGAATTGTATGATAAGTTTGTTAAAGTTTCTAGTAAATACAAATTATCTAGAAAAATCATAGAGACTCTTGAAATGCATCTTGTAGAACTTGGTAAAGAAAATGAAATATTAAAAAAGGAGATAGTAAATGTTCAAGCATGCTCTAAGACTAAACCTTATGAATTTGCAAAGAAATGTGACATACTTGAAAATAGAGTGTTAGACTTAAACAAGACACTTGAGAAATTTACCAACGGTATAGATAATTTAAATGCACTTCTTGGAAAACAACGTTGTATGTTCAATAAAACTGGATTAGGTTACAATCAAGGATCACATGCTTACAAGAAAGAAAAACATTACAAAAAATTCTTTGTACCACCTAGTAAATCATCTACACCTTTCATGAAATGTAATCACTGTGGTCTTAAAGGTCACAATTCTTACAATTGTAATGTTAGAAGATTAGGACCAAAAGTTGTGAGAAAAGTATGGGTTCCTAAGGGAACATTTTCACAAACTAACCTATAAGGACCCAACATAAAATGGGTACCAAGTTCTCTAACTTGACTTGTTTTGTAGGCATGTTTTAAAGCAAGTAACACCTATTGGTACTTGGATAATGGGTGCTCCAAACATATGATGGGAGATATGAGTAAGTTCTCCTCATTCACTCCTCGAAATAAAGGGTTTGTTACATATGGAGACAACACGAAGGGAAGAATACTAGTAATTGGAAATGTTGGTAAAAATTCTTCCACTTCCATAAATGATGTATTATATGTTGAAGGACTTAAACATAACTTGCTTAGCATTAGTCAATTATGTGATAAAGTCTATAAAATTATCTTTGAATCAAACTGTTGCATAATTGAAAATAAGCTAAACAAGGAAGTAAGGTTCATTGGTCAAAGAATCGATAATATTTACATGATTAATCTTGATTGTTTGTCTTCAAATGATGCACAATGCTTCTTGACTAAAGAGGATGAATCATGGCTATGGCATAGAAGAATAGCTCACATTCACATAGATCATTTAAACAAACTTATTTCTAAAGATCTAGTAATTGGTTTACCAAAGCTTAAATTTGAAAACAAATTTTACGACGCATGCCAAAAGGGAAAACAAGTGAAGGTCACTTTTCAAGCTAAAAATGTTATTTTTCAACTAATAGACCTTTACAACTTTTACACATGGACTTGTTTGGACCTTCTAGGGTCAAAAGCTTTAGTGGCAATTATTATGGACTTGTGATTATTGATGACTATTCTAGATATACATGGACATTGTTTCTCACTCACAAAAATGAAGCATATCAAGCATTTAAGATACTTGCCAAGATTATCCAAAATGAATGAAATTTAAAAATCGCATCCATACAAACTGATCATTGGGGAGAATTTAAAAATGAACCTTTTGAAAAATTTTGTGAAAAATATGGCATTGAACATGATTTTTTGGCTCCAAGAACTCCACAACAAAATAGAGTTGTTGAAAGGAAAAATCGATCTTTAACGAAGCTCGCAAGAACTATGTTAAATGAAAATAATATTGCAAAACATTTTTGGGCCGATGCGGTAAATACCGCTTGTCATGTAATGAATAGATGTTTGATTAGGCCTATTTTAAAGAAAACCCCCTTATGAGCTTTATAAAGGAAGAAACCAAATATTTCTTATTTTTATGTGTTTGGATGCAAGTGCTTTGTTTTAAATAATGGAAAAGATAATCTCGGCAAGTTCGATGCAAAGTATGATGAAGCAATATTTCTGGGTTATTCATCAACTAGTAAAGCTTATTGACTCTTTAACAAACGAACTTGTACAATTGAAGAGTCCATACATGTTAAATTTGATGAACTTAACCAAAACCCTCCGAGGAAGGAAGTTGATGATCTTGTAGGTACTTTCCAAGAGATGACCTTAGAAAATAAAGAAGAGATCAAAGAAGACCCAATCTAAAGCAAGGTACCTCAACAAAAGGATTGGATCACATCAAAAGACTATCCCTTGGAAAACGTCATAGGTGAATTAACCAAAGGTGTAAGTACTTGTAACGCCATAAGAAATACAGTAATCATCTAGCCATCTATCATAAATTGAACTCAAAAATATTGATAAGGCTATTATTGATGAATATTGGATGTTGGCTATGCAAGATGAATTAAATCAATTTGAAAGAAACCTGAAACATCCTAACTAAATTAAATAGAATTCGAGAAAAAGGAAAAATTTTCCCAAAAATTCCGATCGGCTAACAGGGGAAATCGGAACAGGAATCTGACCAAGAAAGGAAAAATCGGGTCAGGATGCCCCCACGTTAGCAAAGCCCAATATCGATTAAATAATTACCCGCCGGAGGAAACGCCTAAGTGAACCATGATCGTTGGAGCGAAACATTACTTGCCCAAGCGAACAAGGCACTCGGTAATTCGACCACTCGGAATCTAATCTCAAGTCCACTCGGTATCCTCATCACTCAGAATCGGAGCCTAAGTTCTCTCGGGAATTATTCCCGTGTACATCCTTCACTCGGTGAAATCTCAGCCAGATCCTTATTTTATTCCAGAAAGGTCATATTCATAATTCACTCGGAACGTTTGGATCTCCACTCGGGAACTGATTCCCTCGGCTGTTTCACTTGGAATCTCTGACTCTTCCTCACTCGGAATTATTTTCCTCGGTCGAATCTCACTCGGATGTGCTTCACACAGTTTTCACTCGGCATATTGAACTCTCTTACTTTGAGAACTCTACAAGTCAAGTCTCGCTTAAGGATTTTAAGACTTCATTCACTCAGAAATGCTCTAGCTCCTTTCCACTCGGGGAATTCTAATAAGTTCTTACTTGGGAGGTTTTTAAGTCAATTTCCCACTCGGAATTACATGACTTCACTCACTCGGGATATCATGGCCTTATCCACTTGGGATAGGCTTATTAAAGGGATTTCACACATAACACCCTTCGATTGATCCTCCTAGGGAAATAGTCCTTTAATGAGCATGACTCACTCGGAATTAGCCCAACCCTTCTTCATTCGGAAGAGGGTCTTTTATCTCACCTCACTCGGATTTACCTTAGCTTTCCCTTACTCGGAATCAGGAAAACATTAATCATTTGGTAGAATATAGATGTACACAACTTAGTCATTCACCCACATCATTACTCACTGAACAAGATAAAACATATAGCATTATATATATATATATATTGAAATCTGTCTAGTTTTACTCTCATTACCGAGAGAGTTCAAATCCTACACATTAAAAGCAGAATGTTAAACTAAGAGCCGGCCAAGGCTATACAAAAACCATCTATACAATATATATACATGTATACTTCCACTGTACAATGCACTTCCCAGCAATTGGTGCTCTCCCATCATTCCACATTCCGAGCAACATCCACTGAAATATGGCCATAATAGGGGTGAGCTTTTACATATAAAATGACAGTAATGACTCGGAAAATCCTTTAGCTTCCTACTACACAGCATTATCTCTCAATCAATCTATCACATGCACTGCCATTTGATATATCCACACACAGTATCATTCAATCAGAATTTATGCAAATAACACACAGCCATATTAATCAGTAATACATAGCCATATTGCTCATATTGATATTCCCCATACATACGCATATAACCACATTGAGCTCATCAATAGTATAAGTGTGCACACACTAATTTCAGTCGGATCCGATCAGTTTTTTATTAATTTTTATGTTGCAACATAGGCTTCAAGCCTTTTTCTCAGCTCCAAGCTGATCCGGCCGTTTTACTGGTACCAAACCGTTTGCCCTCACATGTAACACAATCGCTCTAAGCGACAACGGGAGTGTTACGGGCAGCCCTGAGTCCAACTCAGTAAGCTTGCCTTGAGACCAACCCAAGGACTTTCTCCAAGCGTCCAACGCTAGTACACGAGTGTTTCACTCGGTATTGCCTTGAGTCCAACCCAAGGTCTTTTATTATTTTTCCCATACATATCCATTAGCACAACAGTGGCATTTCACTCGGTAAAACCACATAACACATGCATCTCATGTATTCACTATGAAATCCCATCAGATTCATCCAAGCATTTACATACATACAATCATAAGATATCGATCAGGGATTTACCCTCGGCTTCTCAGTACAAGTACTCGGTAATCATACCATTATTCACAATAACACGATTTCATGCTTTCTAATATAAAAATCTACACAGGAATCAACCAACAGTCCCACAATATACACTCGGTATTAGCAACATCAATAACATATACCACATGCTGTTAAGTGTTAAACGACACACGAGACTCAGCATAACAAACTCTCAACACATGCACTCGGCCAACACAGATCCAGTACATTTTTATACATTCACATGTTTACTAACACACATCTCATGGACGGAGAAGGATATTACCTTACGTGACTCAGCTAACGCACACACACACACCCGGTATTCAAAAGTTATTATCATATGATTCACACAATCCACATATTCACAACCATAAACACAAAATGCAGTACTTTCACTCGGGATCCATCCATAACTATGCATTTGAGATGTAAAGTGCCCCCTACCTTCTAAAGAGACTCCAAGAGCTCCTTTGTTTTCAGTGTTAACCCATGCTCTACTCGTTCCCTCAGTCTCTCTCGTTCAATAACTTTCAGATCCAGACGAACACCACACACAGCTTGGAGAAACTGGGAGCTGCTCCTCCTCCGAACGATCGCTCCTTGCCAACAGTGGGGAACTTCGAGTCCTCCACAACACCTCAGTCATAACTGATGAAGAAGAAGAAGAAGAACGAAGAAGAAGGAGAAGAAGAATTGCAGAGGAAGAGGAAGAGTCTCGAGGGGATTTTGAGAGAATGGAGAAGTGGTTCATCTTCAGCACATGGGCCAAGAGAAAAGCAGGGAGTGAACAGGTGGGAGAACGTGCAAATGGGGCCATCATCCAATCATGTGTCACATCCCATCACTTCCATCAGCATCAAATTTCCTTTTACTTTAAATTAATTCTCAATTAGCATTTAATATTAATCTTGCCATTAATTAAATAATCGGGATGTTACAAAACCAAGTTTGGGAACTTGTACCAAGACCCAATGATCATCAAATAATAGGTACTAAATAGGGTTTTAGAAATAAGCTTGATGAAAATGGAATAATAACTAGAAATAAAGCTAGATTAGTGGCTAAGGGATATAACCAAGAAGAAGGCATAGATTATGAAGAAATATATGCACCCGTAGCTAGACTAGAAGCTATTAGATTATTATTAGCCTAAGCATGTTGTAAAGATTTCAAATTATATCAAATGGATGTAAAAAGTTCATTCTTGAATGGATACATTCAAGAAGAAGTGTATGTTGATCAACCTCCCGGTTTTGAAAACTACCAATTTCCAAATCATGTTTTCAAACTAAGAAAAACATTATATGGTTTAAAGCAAGCTCTAAGAGCTTGGTATGAAAGATTGAGCAAGTTTCTTTTAAAAAAGATTTTGAAAGGGGAAAAGTTGATACTACACTATTTATCAAGCATAAAAGAAATGACATACTTTTAGTACAAGTATATGTGGATGATATTATATTTGGTGCTACTAATGAATCACTCTGCAAAGAGTTTGCTAAGATAATACAGGATGAATTCGAGATGTCTATGATGGGAGAACTCACATTCTTCCTTGGATTGCAAATCAAGCAAACTAGAGAAGGGACATTCATTAGTCAGTCCAAATATTGCAAGCAATTACTTAGAAAATTTAACATGGATAAGGCAAATGAAATTGCCATACCTATGAGCACATCATGCTACTTGGATAAGGATGAGAAGGGTAAAGATGTTGAACTAACTAAGTATCAAGGTATGATTGGATCTTTACTATATCTAACTGTAAGTAGACCAGACATAATGTTTGTTGTATGTATGTGTGCAAGATATCAGGCATGTCCTAAAGAATCACATCTCACTACCGTAAAAAGAATTTTAAAATATCTTATGGGTACTCAAAATGTTGGTTTATGGTATCCCAAAGGCGCTGAATGTACTCTTGTAGGATATTCTGATTCTGATTTTGCTGGTTGCAAATTAGATAGAAAAAGTACCAGTGGTACTTGTCATTTGCTCGGAAGTTCTCTTGTTTTTTAGCATAGCAAGAAACAAGTTAGCGTCGCGTTATCCATAGTTGAGGCAAAATATGTTGCAGCTGGGAGTTGTTATGCTCAAATCCTATGGATGAGACAATAACTTCTTGATTTTGGTGTTGTCTTAGATCAAATACCCATTAAATGTGACAACACTAGTGCAATTAATATCTCAAAAAATCCTATTATGCACTCAAGGACTAAACACATTGAAATCCGTCATCATTTTATTAGAGATCATGTTTTGAAAGGAGATTGTGTTCTTGAATATGTTGAAACTTCCAAACAATTGGCAGACATTTTTACTAAACCTCTTCCAAAAGAGCAATTTATAAACATTAGAAGAGAATTAGGTATTTTAGAAATGGTTTAATTGTATTCAAAAATTTATTTTCATTACTTTTAATTCTCTTAAAAATATTTTTACTCTTTGAACATATTTTTACTTATACAAATCTTTAACTTAAATATTTCAATTCTCTTATTCATTTTATAAAATTGTATTCCTTTGAACATATTGATTTACTTTATAAATATATATGTATATATATATATCATCTTGTTATTTAAAATCCCCATCTTTAAATCTTCTCATTAAAAGGATACTCACATTTTTAATACCCCACAAATCTCTTGTCTTATTTTAGTTCCCCAGGTAGCATTTACTTAATTAAACATATTTTTTGAACAAAATAATCTCTTATGCACCACATGGATCTCAAAAACAAATGTCCAATGGCCTTTGATTTTCTTGACTTACTCATGAAACAAAATCTTTGGCAATTGCAAAAAAAATTTAATGTACAAACTTTTCCTTCGAAGCATTTCAAAAAGGGATTTTGAATTCAAAATTCAATTCAATCACATGTGGAGGTCTCTTGTCTCATGCTCCTTATCCCATTTCACTCAAATCATGAAAAATTTCCTAAATCCCAAAGCTTTCTCGAGAACTCTCTACAAGGCCCTTGGAATTTGCTTTCAAATCAAAAATTGATAAATTTCTTACTTAGTCAAAGCTTTTCTCCTACAAAACCTTCAGAGAAATAAATATCTTGTGATCTCTTTCTTCCATATGCAAACATGTGATAAATCCTTGTCACTTTGTACCTTGTCTCAATTAAAGCTCTCTACACCAAGCCAAAAGATACCCATTCATGTGATCTTCCTATATCCAAAAGATTCCATACATTTTCATGCCTAAAAACTTTCCAATTTGCGTAAAAACAGGAACATGAATCAATTCACTCTCTAAATGAATCGATTCACTCATGGTTCAGTGGGCAAAAATTTCACATAGCTCAATTAATCGATTCACCCCTTTCATGAATCGATTCACGTGTGTCTCTAATTCAATTTTTCATGTTCAACCAAGATGAATCGATTCCTACCTTACTTGAATCGATTCACGTGTACTGATGGGCTATAAATACAGGCCCGATTCACACAATCTTCATCCCTATCTTATAATTCTCTTGCATCTTCTCTAAACACTCTTCTTCCACTTCTAAAAATCTCTATGGCTTCTTCTTCCAATCCAAGAAGAAAAAGAAGAGCTGACATTGCTGGATCCTCTGCTCCACAAACCACTGACATATCTAGATTATTTACCATACAAAAATAACTCTCCAGATATCTAGAACACTTTTCTGAGAAGTCTCTCATTACCCTTCATTGGCTTGATTATCAACTCTTCCATAATAACTTCATCTTCTTTGAGATTCTCCAACAATAAAATATTAGTGAATTTGCTACCCTTCAAGAAAATTTTATTTATCCAAAATTAATTAGAGCCTTCTACTCCACTCTAAAAGTCACAACTGGTCGTTACATAGCCAAGGTAAAATGAGTCACCTTCCACCTTGATGACCACATTCTTCATCTCGTAGGACGGCTTCCATTAAGCAACAGTGATTTTAATGGAAAGAGGCCCGTGCCAAAATAGAACTACAACTCTGTAGAGGCAAGAACTTTTCTAAGCCTTTCCTCTCCCTCAACAAGCACGGTGGGTCAAATGGATATAGAGCACCATCTTCTTCATTATTGCTTGGTGAAAATACTACTTCCCAAAGGAAGCAATAAAGGGTAAGTGAGTTACAAATTATTATACTTTAGGCTATGTTGCATCAAAAAGAAATAAATTGGATTGCACTAATAAAGCAATACATGATTGATGCACAAAGACTCACTCACCTTCCATATGCTGTCTTGATCACTAAACTCCTTTATCACTTAAATGTTGATCTCTCAAATAAAGTCAAGGAGTTTGTTAGTTCGAAAGGTTTAATTAGTGGACCACACCTCACCAAAATGGGATGGACCTTTGACAATGAAGAATGGCATTACTCTCCTCCAAATGCACTAAGTGAAGATAAAGCACATTCTGAGCATGAAACTCAACCTCAAGAACATACACCTCCTCCACCTATAAACCTTAACGATGCGTTCTTCAATAGGTTGACCTTACACTTTGATAATCGCTTTGATGCAATGAATGCTCGTTTTGACACTATGGAGAATAATATGAATGCCTGCTTCAACCAAATGGAAGACACTATGACTACTCAATACAATGAACTCTCTCAATAATTTTTTGAGTTCAAATTTTTCAATCCATAAAGTTAGAAATTATTGTACCTCTTTGTTTAGTTTGATTATTAAGTACTTTATCATGTTCCTACTTGTCTTTAATCATTCAATAAAAATGTTCTCATGTTTTGCTAAATCCTTTCATTTTTGATGATGCCAAAGGGGGAGAGAAATATCGCTTTAACTATCATTTTCTCTTGGTATCTTGAATGATTATCATTGCCTTAATTATATGAATCATTTTTGTGGTATCCATTGCATAATTAAGGGGGAGCATTATATGAAAATATCTTGTATAATAAAATGGTATCAAATTGCATTAGATAGGGGGAATATTATTGTTTGTCAAAAACTTGTATTATATACTATTATGAAACTAACATCCCAAGTGATGAACACTTGTTGTCATCATCAAAAAAGGGGAAAATGTGTTTATATGTTGCAGCAGGTTTTGATAATGACAAACAAGAATCAAATTCAAACATAATTATTATGGACAAATTAATTTTATTTGATAATGCAAAATTTATGAACTCCAAAGAAATGATTCAAGGCATGTACAAAGGTTTAAAACAAATGAAAAATGATCATCAAATACCCAAGAATCAACGGACTAAAGCAAAGATTGATCACATATGAAAAAGGGTGAAATAAAGTGCCAGAACTTATGCAACAGATGTATGAATCGATTCACATAGCAGTACATCGTCATATGAATTGATTCACACATTGAAACAGGCCCTGGATTGTAAAATTGGAAGCATGAATCAATTTACCCTATACCTGAATCGATTTACATGTTGAAAGAGGCCCAGAAATTAAAATTCAAGACACATGAATTGATTCATGCTATAGATGAATCAATTCACACGTTGTGTAGTGTGTGATTTTATGCAGTGAATCCATTCATTTGCATTTTGAATCGATTCATTTCACTTCGTCATGCGTAAATATACTAAATGAATCAATTCTTGAATAGATTCATTCAGTGTAAATTTGAATTTCAAATTTTGAATGTTGACATATTTGTAAGAATTACGGGAACCTCTTGATGCTTCAAATTCCAATCAATCAAGCTGCCAATTTACAGATTCAAGGTCAGGAAACTTGTGCATGGAAATAAGGAACGTAAATCATGGAATATTTTGTGGATTTATGCTTCAGAGGGAATTAAAAATTGGGAAAATGCATGCATCCTTGCCTATAAATAGAAGAGAAGCTGAAGGCCAAAGACACACTAAGCAAGCTATGAAAATCACATTGCTTCTCCTCTCTGTTCTTAATTCTTGGCTATTTACTCTCTGTTTCATTTTCTTTGTAATTAAATTTTTCAGAGTTATATTATGAGAAAAATATTTTCTTGAGTGCTAAATTTGCATATCCTTTTCTAAGAAGAGAAAAATAATTTTCAAGTGATTAAAATTTGTATATCCACTCTATTGAGAGAGTCACACTTGTAAAATCACATACACAAATTCTAAGAGTTTTTGGGTTAGGTTTTCAACCTTGTAATTGAGAGATTGTGAGATTGGGTGGGTTGCCCTTTTGCTTATGAGAATTAAGTTCTTCAGTGTGGGACACTAAGAAGCTATAATTGCTCAAAACGTGTATCTCAAATTCTCAATAATGGAATCCTTCAAGTGGGTTGCTTGAAGGTGAGACGTACACCGGTGTGGTGGAACTCGTTATATTGGTTTGCAAATCTCTCTTCCTTAAACTCCTTTATTATTTTGATTTGCTTAGTAATTTAAGTGCATTAGTAACTTAATACAAATTGTGTAATTAGACCGGTACTAAGACAAGTGTGACGTGTCATCCGATCTACTAGTGTTACCGACCCAGCAGATAAGAAATCATACTAACAAGACCGTATAGGCGATGTTCTTATACCGGTAAGCCCATGTTAATATCTAGCACATCGGACATAACACATTATCCATATCAGAACAATTATTAGTCAATTGTTAGTGGCTTTGGGAAGAGTGCATCAGCTCTAATCGCCCATGACGAATATCTACCTTCGAGAGGCATGCACGTCATCACTTAACCCATACCTGTTTTGTAACACCCTAATTATTTGCAACTAATAAATCCCAAAATATGAGACAATTTTTCACAAGAACAATCACGTAACATTTGATGTAGAAGGGAGCAGGCAAAGGGGAAAACTAAGAACATTCACGCGCATAAAGCAACCTACAGGGAAGCTAAAAACTGAGGTCGGCTCAATGGGCTTATCGTAACGCACCAACACTAGGGCGGATTGCACGAGACCGTTATTCGCTCAGACGGGGTCTTACACCGTCCAGGCGGAGTATGGTAATACAGCAGCGGATAGAAGAAATTTCGCACCGAGGCTTCCCTTCGAGAAATACTGATCGCTCAACAGGAGGAATAGATAAGGGAAATATGTTAATACATTCACACGCGTAGCAATTGGTGGAAAGCGAAGTTAGAATCATCCTACTTGGCTAGGCGGGGTATATTTATCTTGGGCGGGCTGTCCTAGTTACTTGGGCGAGGTATGACGCCGCCTAAACGAAGTCTACATAACGCCTCTTTAACACAACTACAAGGTAATTTCCTCCATCGGGTGTGGACAAGGGTTCACTAAGTAAATCCTCACACTCGCCTTTCACTAAGAAAATGAGAAGTTACAGGGCACACGTACGTTAGTAGGTTGTGGAGAAAGGAGGGATCTGAACCTATTCCGCCCAACTCAACTAATTAGGACAACGTCTGGGCGGACTTAACCATAACGCCCAAATCCGGGGTTCAACACCGGGGTCCGGATTACGTTAGTATCACAACGGATAGGAAAGGATAATGGTCGATACCTCGCTCCGGTAATTCCTCGCTTCAGCGTGAGTCCTCACGCTTGGGCGAATTGCTCCCACACTTCGGGCGGGGTACGACTCCGCCCAACGTATCCGACATAAGTTTTTCCTAAGACAATTCTCGGTTCATTCGGACTTAACTATAACCTGCTCAATCAGACTGTCCCTGCGTATCCATTAAAGCACAATTATAAAACAAGGCAGCACATAGCATCACACACACCAAAACCATACATCTATATGTACATAAGAGTGTATATTAATATTTACAATGCAGAATCAGACTTCTTCTTGTTCATAAAGTTCTATTCATCCCCAAAAAAAACATTAATATCCGGTATGAGCCAGTCTGGGCTTCATCTGACAACGCCTTAATTAAACCTTCGAAATGCATCAGCACTCCGCCCAGCATTTCGGTTTTGCTTCTGATCCTCCTCACAAAAGACATTCACTGAAAATGGCCACTGCAGGGGTGAGCTTTTACATGTAAAATGATACTCACAGACTCAGTATCAGCGTCAGTACACGCTCCTGCTATCATTCAACCTTTCTCAAGTAACCAAGTTCATATAATTCAAACAACATTTATGACACTCATAATTCACAGAGTTTATTCCATATCTAATTACATATATTCATGCATTCAAAATCATACACAAGCACATATATAGATTTATACATCACCACAATCAGCCTTAATTCTATATGCATGCACGCGGATCCGACTCGGGAAAAGACTCTCAGTTACGGCCCCCTTTTTCTTTTGGCCCCTCGTCCCTCAGCTCTTACCAGGTGGCACCGGCCCCCCACGGCATCTCGAGACTCACTTCTCTAGCTCCAACGGCTACCACGAGCCCTATTGGGATCTAGCCAGGGTTGGTAACTGGAAGTCATTTCCCTTGGGGTTCTTGACCTTCCATGGGTCACCCCACTCTTACTTATGCAACAAACACATTCATTATTACACATCATCGCGCCATGAACACATTACCGTAGTCATTAAGCAAGAACAAATATCCTCCACTACTCGTCATCATTCAGTCCGTCACACCAGCGCATGTTACAATCGATCATCAGACTAACAACATTGAGCAATCCGAATAAGAGCATGCACATACATACTTTTCATAGTGACAACAAAATAGACCCATCATTATCATCCACGAGCAGACTACGCCATCGTCACGAAGATCACTATCAGAATCTCAAATCATGCATCAGTTTTAGTAATAGTGAATACAAGCACACATGCACAGCATCAGTTCTAATGATTATAAAAACATACACACACACCCACACACTTGGCAGTACGTTCATCCGGTACCGTTCTTAGACCATGCATTCGACATGCAAGCGCCCCCTACCTTTAGAAGACTCCTCAGAAACCTTTTCCGTTCTTGTCGTTGGGTCCGATGTCCTTCTCCTGGTTCGTCCGGTCTTGCTTGGCTTCGTCGTATGCTGCGTCTGATTCTGGGATGATGTGTAGTCTGTTCTTCAGTACTGGAATCAAGATCTCCAGGAGCGAAGAGTGAGAGAAGAGAAGAAGAAGAAAGATGAAGACGAAGAGAGGAAAGTGGGGGATGAAGTGACGGAGAGGAAGTCTGAAGAAAGAGTAAGTGTGTTTTCACCAAGGCTCACGCTTATATATATATACATATGTGCATGCGCACAGCAAAAGAAGAGTGGGATGGGAGAGTGTGTGCTGCAGCAGCCACGTGCACTCCACTCCATCCTTGACCATCACCATTTTTAATATTTTAATGGCTTAAACCCACTTAGTTAAATGCACTTAACAGTTATTTCTAGTTGAAATCAAGTCTTAATGGTTCATTCTTTATTCAGCACTAAATTTTAAAACGGGGATGTTACAGTTCTCCCCCACTGAAAAAGAATTTCGTCCCCGAAATTCAATTGGTACTTACGTTGGTAAACAATCCGGGGTACTGCTGTCGCATGACGTCTTCGCGTTCCCACGTGTAGGAGGTGATCTTGCCTTGCTGCCACTCCACCTTAACCAGCCTTACGTTCTTGTCTCTTAAGCGTTTTACCGATTGATCCACGATTCCAACTGGTGTAGTCACAGTGGTTAGATCTTCCTTGATTTCTACCTCGTCGTCAGGCATCGTGTGGCTGGGGTCATGCAAATACTTCCTTAGTTGAGACACATGAAAAACGTTGTGTAATCGGGACAAGTGAGTTGGTAACGCGAGGCGGTATGCCACGGGGCCAATCCGTTCTACTACCTCATAAGGTCCGATGTAGCGAGGGCTTAACTTCCCACTTTTTAAGGCTCGTCCAACTCCTTTACTCGGAGAGGTTCTCAGAAACACTCGATCTCCGACTTGAAATTCCAATGGCTTGATGCGTTTGTCATGGTAGCTCTTCTGCCTGTCTTGTGATGCTTTCATCTTCTCCCTTATCACTCGGATCTGTTCTGTGGTTTGCTTCACGATGTCTGGTCCCAATAGTAGACTTTCACCCGTTTCCGACCAGCAGAGCGGGGTTCGGCATCTACGCCCATATAATGCCTCGTAAGGTGCCATGCCGATGCTGTGATGATGGCTGTTGTTGTACGTAAACTCGATCAAGGGAAGGTACTGCTCCCAGTCCCCACCGTACTCTAACACGCACGCTCTCAATAAGTCTTCTAGACTCTGAATCGTTCGCTCGGATTGTCCATCCGATTGGGGGTGGTAGGCAGAACTAAGCCAAAGCTTCGTCCCCAGTTCTAGATGCAGGCTGGTCCAAAACCTGGACGTAAATCTAGGGTCCCTATCTGAGACGATGGAAGTAGGTATGCCATGCAGTCGAATGACTTCTTGAATGTAGATTCGAGCCAATTTATGCAATGGGTACCTCATATTTACAGGTAAGAAGTGTGCACTCTTCGTCAATCTGTCAACAATGACCCAAATGGCATCATGGCCCGCTCGGTTTTTGGGTAATCCCATGATAAAATCCATCGCAATTGAGTCCCATTTCCACACGGGGATTTCTAGAGGCTGCATTGCACCGTACGGTTTTTGGTGCTCTACCTTCGATTTCTGACAAGTGATACACCGGGCCACGTACTCCGCCACATCCTTCTTTAGTCCGGGCCACCAAAACTGCCTCCTCAAGTCGTGGTACATCTTCGTGGTTCCTGGGTGAATGCTGAGTAGGCTTTTGTGGGCTTCATCAAGCACCATCCTTCTCAATCTTCCTTCACTTGGTATGTATATTCTGTTCCTCACCCGGAAGATCCCATCTGATCCTTCTGCCAAGGATAAATCCTTTCCTCTAGCCTAAATTCCCTTCATTTCAGCTAGGTAAGAGTCCGCCTGTTGCTGTTCGTACACGGATTTTAAGAATTCGTTGGCAATCCTCAACGTACCGATTGTCATCTTCTGAGAGGAAAGGGCGTCAACATGCAAGTTCATGTCTCGGAACCGCTCCAACAACTCAACTTCTTTCGCCATCATGGCTGCTATGTGGAGGGATTTTCGACTCAAAGCGTCTGCTACGACATTTGCCTTACCTGGGTGGTATTTCAACTCGAAATCATAGTCCTTCAAGAACTCAATCCATCTTCTCTGCCTCATGTTCAGCTCCTTTTGGTCGAATAGGTATTTGAGGCTCTTATGATCGCTGTACACCTCAAATTTGGATCCGTACAAGTAATGCCTCCAAATTTTCAATGCAAAAACTACTGCTGCCAATTCCAAGTCATGGGTCGGATAATGCTGTTCGTGGGGTCTCAATTGTCGAGAGGCATATGCTATCACTCGATCTTTCTGCATGAGTACACATCCTAATCCGAGTCCGGACGCGTCACAATAGACCACGAAGCTTTCTCGTAACTCAGGTAATGCTAACACCGGAGCAGTTGTCAACTTATTCTTCAGCTCTTGGAAGCTGCTTTCACACTCCGGACTCCACACAAAAGGAACGTTCTTCCGAGTCAATTTAGTCAGAGGTAATGCCAACTTAGAAAAACCTTCGATGAACCTTCTATAATAACCTGCCAAGCCCATAAAACTCCTTATTTCCGAGATCGATCTGGGCCTCTCCCACGCTATTACAGCAGCTACCTTCGCAGGATCCACCGAGACGCCTCGCTTGGAGATCACATGCCCAAGGAAGTGGATCTCATCCATCCAAAATTCGCACTTTGAAAGCTTTGCAAACAATTGCTTCTCCTTCAACACTTGGAGTACCGCTCTGAGATGTCCTTCATGCTCCTCCGATGTCTTAGAATAAACTAGAATATCATCGATGAAGACAACAACAAACCGATCTAAGAAGGAATGGAATATGCTGTTCATGTAATTCATGAAAACAGCGGGGGCGTTTGTCACACCGAACGGCATTACTACATACTCATAGTGACCATACCTAGTCCTAAAGGCAGTTTTAGGAATGTCCGAGTCCTTCACTCGGATTTGGTGATATCCCGATCGTAAGTCGATTTTTGAGAAGACTGAGGCTCCACGCAGCTGGTCAATTAAATCATCAATTCTAGGCAGTGGGTATCGATTCTTGATTGTGAGTTTGTTGAGCTGTCGATAATCTATACAAAGTCTCATGCTGCCGTCCTTCTTCTTAACAAGTAGCACAGGAGCGCCCCATGGTGACACGCTTGGTCTAATAAACTGCTTCTCAAGTAACTCATCCACTTGTTTCTTCAACTCTACCAATTCAGTTGAGGACATTCTGTAGGGTGCACTGGAGACCGGTTCGGCTCCAGGGATCAAGTCTATAGAGAATTCAACTTCTCTATGGGGAGGTACACTCGGGACGTCCTCTGGGAACACTTCTGGGAATTCACAGACAACCGGAATTTCGTTCGCTAGGGTCTCATTCTCATCTTTGGTTAGACAAAGCATCATAAATAGTTGGGTTATACCTTGTGCCGTGCCATCTTCAGTGGGTTGTTTTGGGAAAACTATCTCTCGGTTTCTACAATCTACTAATACCTTATTGGCTGAAAGCCAATCTATTCCAAGCACAATATCAAGACCCTTTAAGGGCATGCAAATCAGATCGAAGGTGAAACTCCGATCATACAACTCAAATGCTACATTTTTACATATTGACGATGTGAACACACTAGGGCCAGTGGGGCTGGCCACTTCTAAAGTCCGGTTCATAGACACAGTTGGTAGCTTCAACCGTTTCACGCACTCATCAGCTATAAAAGAATGGGTTGCCCCCGAATCGAAAACAACATTAAGCGTATTCATTCCAAGTGAGCACTTACATTGTACTAGATCGTTTGCTGGTGCAACATCCTCTGCATTGATGGTGTAGATCCTTCCTGTCGCTGTTGGGCCGGTGTTCCTCTCTCGACTGTTCGGGGCATGCATCATATTTCCTCTGGTTCCGTTGCCTCTGCCACCAGGTCGTTGGTTATCATTCACTCTGGTTCGATCTTGAAATCCTCCTTGACGCACATTGGTGTTTGCCTGGCGGAGTTGGGGGCAGTCCGGGCGAACGTGTCCCTTCTCTCCGCAGTGGTAGCATTTAACATTCGTATCGTTGCATTCCTTAGCAAAATGATCACCGCCACATTTAAAGCATCCGCCATACCTTGGTCGCCCACTCATCTGTCTCCCTCGGTCATTATGGTTCTGATATCTGGTGAAGGGTTCATTCCTCCTCACGTTCCCTGGTCTCTTGAAACGTGATTGCTGAGGCCTCAAGTGTTGGTTGGCTCTGCTGCACTGGCCCGAATGGGCCCTGTCATCCTCTTCGAATATTCTACACTTGTTCACTAAGGCAGGGAAACTCCGGATTTCATGGTATCTGCAGGCCCTCTTGATATCCGATCTCAGTCCGTTCTCAAACTTAAGACACTTGGAGTGCTCCGTTCCCGGCTGCTGGAAGGGCGGATAGAATAGGCACAATTCTTCAAATCTGGTCGCGTATTCTTCCACAGTCATGGAGCCCTGTTTTAACTCCATAAACTCCAGCTCTTTCCGACTCCTCACTGTGTCGGGAAAGTATTTCTCTAGGAAGCAGGCCTTGAAATCGTCCCACGTCAGTTGGTTGTCATCTTCGGGGAATTGGCTCCGGGCTATCTTCCACCAATTCTCCGCTTCATCTCGCAGCATATACACTGCGCATTCCACCTTCTGGGCTTCGGTACAGCGAAGACCCCTAAAAATCCTCTCTAATTCCTGAGTCCACTTGAACGCCGCCTCAGGATTCCGTCCTCCTAAGAATTCACTCGGCTTCCTCTTCAGGAAGCGGTCCAGCACATGGCCATCCTCAGGTTGAGTTTGGCCTTGCCTTTCAAACACATCAGCAAAGCGTTGGAATGCTGTGGCTATAGCCTCCATACTTTGACGATGCGCCATTCCTTATCCTGAAATTGACATTTAAGGATAAGTATACGGAGCCACTTACTACCATTCGGATTTCAGCCTAATGTTCAATGACTTAGCACATCATGCTATCTCTATATATATATATTATACAATCAATAGGACAAGGAGGGGCAACACCCTCCTATCCGCAAGTCAATATCAATCAGGTTCAACCAATATCACAACAATTTCAACCATTCAATCAAAAGACACAAACACCACCGCTTACACTTGGTAAGCATACTTTGGCCTTGGACTTTTCGGTCCGCTCTGATACCAAAATGTAACACCCTAATTATTTGCAACTAATAAATCCCAAAATATGAGACAATTTTTCACAAGAACAATCACGTAACATTTGATGTAGAAGGGAGCAGGCAAAGGGGAAAACTAAGAACATTCACGCGCATAAAGCAACCTACAGGGAAGCTAAAAACTGAGGTCGGCTCAATGGGCTTATCGTAACGCACCAACACTAGGGCGGATTGCACGAGACCGTTATTCGCTCAGACGGGGTCTTACACCGTCCAGGCGGAGTATGGTAATACAGCAGCGGATAGAAGAAATTTCGCACCGAGGCTTCCCTTCGAGAAATACTGATCGCTCAACAGGAGGAATAGATAAGGGAAATATGTTAATACATTCACACGCGTAGCAATTGGTGGAAAGCGAAGTTAGAATCATCCTACTTGGCTAGGCGGGGTATATTTATCTTGGGCGGGCTGTCCTAGTTACTTGGGCGAGGTATGACGCCGCCTAAACGAAGTCTACATAACGCCTCTTTAACACAACTACAAGGTAATTTCCTCCATCGGGTGTGGACAAGGGTTCACTAAGTAAATCCTCACACTCGCCTTTCACTAAGAAAATGAGAAGTTACAGGGCACACGTACGTTAGTAGGTTGTGGAGAAAGGAGGGATCTGAACCTATTCCGCCCAACTCAACTAATTAGGACAACGTCTGGGCGGACTTAACCATAACGCCCAAATCCGGGGTTCAACACCGGGGTCCGGATTACGTTAGTATCACAACGGATAGGAAAGGATAATGGTCGATACCTCGCTCCGGTAATTCCTCGCTTCAGCGTGAGTCCTCACGCTTGGGCGAATTGCTCCCACACTTCGGGCGGGGTACGACTCCGCCCAACGTATCCGACATAAGTTTTTCCTAAGACAATTCTCGGTTCATTCAGACTTAACTATAACCTGCTCAATCAGACTGTCCCTGCGTATCCATTAAAGCACAATTATAAAACAAGGCAGCACATAGCATCATACACACCAAAACCATACATCTATATGTACATAAGAGTGTATATTAATATTTACAATGCAGAATCAGACTTCTTCTTGTTCATAAAGTTCTATTCATCCCCAAAAAAAACATTAATATCCGGTATGAGCCAGTCCGGGCTTCATCTGACAACGCCTTAATTAAACCTTCGAAATGCATCAGCACTCCGCCCAGCATTTCGGTTTTGCTTCTGATCCTCCTCACGAAAGACATTCACTGAAAATGGCCACTGCAGGGGTGAGCTTTTACATGTAAAATGATACTCACAGACTCGGTATCAGCGTCAGTACACGCTCCTGCTATCATTCAACCTTTCTCAAGTAACCAAGTTCATACAATTCAAACAACATTTATGACACTCATAATTCACAGAGTTTATTCCATATCTAATTACATATATTCATGCATTCAAAATCATACACAAGCACATATATAGATTTATACATCACCACAATCAGCCTTAATTCTATATGCATGCACGCGGATCCGACTCGGGAAAAGACTCTCAGTTACGGCCCCCTTTTTCTTTTGGCCCCTCGTCCCTCAGCTCTTACCAGGTGGCACCGGCCCCCCACGGCGTCTCGAGACTCACTTCTCTAGCTCCAACGGCTACCACGAGCCCTATTGGGATCTAGCCAGGGTTGGTAACTGGAAGTCATTTCCCTTGGGGTTCTTGACCTTCCATGGGTCACCCCACTCTTACTTATGCAACAAACACATTCATTATTACACATCATCGCGCCATGAACACATTACCGTAGTCATTAAGCAAGAACAAATATCCTCCACTACTCGTCATCATTCAGTCAGTCACACCAGCGCATGTTACAATCGATCATCAGACTAACAACATTGAGCAATCCGAATAAGAGCATGCACATACATACTTTTCATAGTGACAACAAAATAGACCCATCATTATCATCCACGAGCAGACTACGCCATCGTCACGAAGATCACTATCAGAATCTCAAATCATGCATCAGTTTTAGTAATAGTGAATACAAGCACACATGCACAGCATCAGTTCTAATGATTATAAAAACATACACACACACCCACACACTTGGCAGTACGTTCATCCGGTACCGTTCTTAGACCATGCATTCGACATGCAAGCGCCCCCTACCTTTAGAAGACTCCTCAGAAACCTTTTCCGTTCTTGTCGTTGGGTCCGATGTCCTTCTCCTGGTTCGTCCGGTCTTGCTTGGCTTCGTCGTATGCTGCGTCTGATTCTGGGATGATGTGTAGTCTGTTCTTCAGTACTGGAATCAAGATCTCCAGGAGCGAAGAGTGAGAGAAGAGAAGAAGAAGAAAGATGAAGACGAAGAGAGGAAAGTGGGGGATGAAGTGACGGAGAGGAAGTCTGAAGAAAGAGTAAGTGTGTTTTCACCAAGGCTCACGCTTATATATATATACATATGTGCATGCGCACAGCAAAAGAAGAGTGGGATGGGAGAGTGTGTGCTGCAGCAGCCACGTGCACTCCACTCCATCCTTGACCATCACCATTTTTAATATTTTAATGGCTTAAACCGACTTAGTTAAATGCACTTAACAGTTATTTCTAGTTGAAATCAAGTCTTAATGGTTCATTCTTTATTCAGCACTAAATTTTAAAACGGGGATGTTACATGTTTCCCATGCTGATTATATATATATATGCCCATGCTCCGACAGGACATAGAGGAAATTCTCCATTCCCAAGTTTCATTATTTGAGGAGAGTCAGGTTTGTTCCCTGGGACAATCAGACCCATCATTCTCCTTCATCTATAGATACAGCAAGAACGCAAACAAGAAAGGACTTTTTTTTTTCACTCTGAACCCTTTATCTCACATTATATACTCACTAACTTGAGCGTCAGAGAACTTTTACAGGTGGCACCGCCCTTCGCCTCCCCTCAACGTGAAGGACTGGTGTGCAGGATCTCCAGGACGACAAGACCGATATTCTCCCACTGAGACATCGGATTATAATACCAGATTCCTACTGTACCGGTGTACAAATTCTTAAACCTTTGACTTTTGTGGCTGCCCTAACACCGGAGCTCTTGACCCCGGTTTAGGATAGTTCATTGGCACACCCAGTGGGACCGTTAAAGTTATTCCCACCTTTCATTTTCAAAGCTTGGTACTTCACCATGGAAGGCAATGGGAGAAACATGCAAGATGGGCATGTGGAGGATGTCACTGCCCAAGAGCAACCAGTGAATAGACGCCTGGCTTTCGATTCACCAGGAGGAAGTTCAAGGAGAATGGTTCAAGCACCAGCAACTACTAATCCATGAGATAAGATGATACGCCAGTTAATGGAGGAGCTAGTGGAGTTGAAGCGAGAAAAGAAGTCCACAGAGGAGAAAGTAATGTCTTAAGCGGAGGAAGCTTACCACACGAACGAAAAGAGAAAATCTGCGAGCCTCTGATACTCACAGATCCCTACTTATGAAGAGAAGAAGCAAACATATGACTCTGGAGAGAGAGCTAGTGGCAGGAGATGGGAGCCAACTGCAATGCATGAGGCCTATAGACCTAACGTTCCATTTTCCCAAAGGCTGATGAATGTAGCTATTCCAAAGCACCTATAAACTACTCAACCTCTTTTTATTAGGAAATATAGCGGGAAGGCTGATCCTACAAAGCACCTGGATACATATATGTACGAAACCATGTATTTAGGAGCAGATAAAGACGTCATGTGTAGGATGTTCCCTCGTACCCTAGTAGATGATGCTCTTGGCTGGTTCAAGGGGTTACCGTCAGGCTCCATCGATTCGTGGGAAGAGATGGCAACAATGTTCGTGGACCACTTTGTCATCTCTAGAGATGTCCCCAGAACTTCTCATACGTTGGCTCAAATCAGGCAAGGGGAGCGTGAGACTCTTAAAGACTTCTTAAAGAGATTTTACAAAGAAGCAGCCATTGTTCCAAATTTGGCAAATGCATTACAATTACACATTGTGATAGAAGCTTTGCAACTGAACTCCGTCTTTGCTCTATCACTAGCAAAAAGCCCTCCCACGAACTTCGAGGAGTTCAGGAGGAAAGCCTCCAAATATGTAGGTATTGAGATGCATTTAGAGGCAACAACAGCGAGGGGGAAGCCCCCAATACCACAGCAGCAACCACGAAGAGATAAGGATAAGCCAAGATCAGAATGCATGGAAAGACCATTCCATGACAACGCCCTCAATAGCCCTGTAACCCGGCGTCAGGAGAAACGAGTAAATGCATTTAGTAACTATGCCCCGCTAAATACTAAGCATTCACAAATCTTGAGGGAAATCGGTTGGCCAACGCTTAATGTGTATGGGGTCAGAAAACCACCATAGATTCGTAGACACGGAGACCAACGGAAATACTGCACATTTTATGAGCAGAATGGCCACTCTACAGATGAATTCCAGGCCTTGAAGAATGCAGTCGAAACTTTAATCCGAGAAGGTAAGCTTAAGCAGTATTTATTCAAAGAAAAATCTATTGATAATCCAGAACGGATAAAAAAGTGGGAACAAGATCGCGAGGATGATGGTGATGATGAGCACACTCCGGTTAGAAGATTCACTGCGACTGAAAAGCATAAGGGAGTCATAGTTGATGGGCCCATGCAGCAGAACGTTACGCCCCAACAACAATGACAGGGCCGATGTTGTTATTCAAGTGGCCTCAATACTCAAGAGGGGGGGTGAATTGAGTTTTTAAAACTTTTAGTTGGAATGCTTTTGAACTTGATTCTTATGTTCAAATTTATAAGATTATGCAAGTGAAATCAAGATTAATGAAATGTGAAAGGCAAAACAAAGGTAAATATAGCTAAGACAATTTGACAAACACTTGGTGTGCAGTATTCAAAGTTTACCAAATTAAACAAGTTTAAGTATGCAAGCCACAATCAATCAACACAAGCCAATTAAACACAGTATATAAAAGTAAAAGAGTAGGGAAGAGGAGCTTGCAAACTGATTTAGTGAGTTCCACCAATCCGGTGTACGTCTCACCTCTAAGCAACCCACTTAGAGGATTTCCACTATTGTAGAATAGAGATACAACTTTGAGCAATTGCGGCTTGCTAGTGTCCCACACTCAAGAACCCAATCCTCACAAGTATAAGGGCAACCCACCCAATCTCTCAATCTCACAATATCCCAAAGGTTGAACCCCAACCTTTGTAACCACTCAACCTAGAGTGAACAACCACTCAATCTAGAGTGAATCTTTGGTGTATGGTGTATTGTTTACAATCAAGTAACTCTCTCAATAGAGTAGATGTACAAAAGAAGTTTCTCTCAAATCTATAACTCTCAAGAAGAGAGAATATGCAAATGAAATTCAAAATATACAAGAGTAAGGGCTTACTAAGCACAAGAGTAAGTAAAGATTGATAGCTTGATGTTGTGTGTTGTTGTGCTTGAGTTCCTCTTGCATTTATAGAGTCATTTGAGGGTTTGGTGAGTGCCTTGGTCTTCCTAGCCGTTGCACATAGTGGGGGTCTGAAGGAGTGGTGGAGAAATGTGCTGGTTTCCCACTAATATATGTTTTCCCACTATCGTAATCGATTATGGCTTAAGCTGTAATCGATTACACTTCGAATTTTTCATATCTGTTCGCTATGTAATCAATTAGTTGCCATGACCTAATCGATTATCTTCAAGTCAGAAGCTTCGTAATCGATTGCATTTTGCATTATAGTCGATTAGCAGTGATACCTGATGCATTTAATTTATCTTCATAGCTTTGTAATCGATTATACAGTCTTGATAATCGATTAGCTTCATTCTAGTAGCCTTCTAATCGATTGATTGAATTTTCTTAATCGATTAGCTTTTATACCTGATGCCTTTAATGCCATTTTTGGTTTTGGTAATCGATTAAGCCATTCATGTAATCAATTATCTTAATTCCAGGAGCTCTGTAATCGATTATTTGAAATGTTGTAATCGATTAGATTAAAGTCCTGATGCAATTGTTTCAAAACAGAAGCTGCCTAATCGATTAGATGAGGCTGCCTAATCGATTAGCTGCGTGTCTGATTCCATATCTTTGTTTTTGCAAGGAGTTCTTCAAGAGTGCTTTGTCATTATCAAAATCCTTGAACCTGTAATCACTTTCAAAACATAGATGTAAGGTTATCGACATGATAGCTGGAGGTTTCGCTGGAGGAGGAACTTCCATTACAGCTATAAAGAATCATCATCGCATGGTTCTTTCGCTGTAAGGGAAACCCAGAAACAACCGCCCCTACAGGGACGGTGTGATGGCACCAGTGATATCCTTTTCTTATGAGGATTTTGGCCCGACAATCCCTGGAGGTGATGACGCGGTGGTGATCATGGCTGTCATCGCAAACAAAGATGTGAAAAGGATACTTGTTGATCAGGGGAGTTCTTGCGATGTTATTTTCTATGGTTGTTTCAAACGTATGGGCTTTAAGGACTCTGATTTATAGCCTTACACACAAGATCTGACAGCTTTCAATGGAGCCAAGCAGCCAACAAAGGGGTACTTGGACACCCTGATAACCTTTGAGGGCGAACCAGGAGCTAGGACGGTGAAATCCAGAGTTTTGGTGATCGATGTGGGATCACCATACAATGGAATTATAGGCCGCCCTACCTTGAATGCTATGGAAGCCATTGTTTCAACTCCTCATCTGATCATCAAGTTTATAGACAAGGACAATAATGTGTCTTCTGTCAGAGGAGATCAGGAGATGGCCAGGTATTGTTATAACTTGAGCCTAAATATGGTGAAGCTTGAGGCCCTCAACAAGAAAAAGAAGTTGAACGACGGAGGATCTGTGGTGGGGTCTGTAAGCCTAATCGATTTGGATCCTAGAGCGGAATTGAAGATTGATCCGCTCAACCCGTTAAAGCCCATGCTGGATAGAAGCTCCAGGGACATCGTTATGGGAGATTCTTTAGAAAAGGTTACGCATATAAATGACAAGCTAGAGCCAGTTATGGAGCAGCGCTTGCTTATGCTCCTCCAAGAATTCAAAGACCTTTTTGCATGGACAGCCGCTGATATGCCTGGTATGGATCTAAACTTCTGTTGTCACAAGTTAGCTGTTTATCCAGAGACGAGGCCGGTTGCCCAGAAGAAGCATAAACTGGGACCAGAGAAGCAGAAAGCAGCCTGTGAACAGATAGAAGAATTGTTGAAGGCTGGATTCATTAAAAAGATCCGTTATTCTTCTTGGCTATCCAACATCGTGATGGTCCAGAAGGCTAATGGCAAGTGGAGGATGTGCACTGACTATGTGGATTTGAATCATTGTTACCCAAAGGATCCGTACCCTCTCCTAAACATAGATTGGATGATGGATGACTTATCTAGTTATCAATACCTGAGCTTCATGGACGCGTATTCGGGGTACAACCAAATTTCAATGTGGGAGGAGGATCAAGAAAAAACGGCTTTCATCAATGATCATGGTGTTTTCTGCTACACCGTTATGCCATTTAGCTTGAAGAACGCTAGAGCCACTTACCTGCGTATGATTAACAAAGTATTTGAGGGCTTACACACTTAATTAGTAGAAGTGTACATTGATGATATCATCGCTAAGACCTCAGCTGAAGGTAGCCATGTAGAGGACTTGCGTCAAGTGTTCCTGCGGCTGAGGCAATACAACATAAGACTGAATCCATTGAAATGCACCTTCGCTGTTCCAGTTGGAAAATTCCTTGGTTTTATGTTGATTCAGCGCGGTATCGAAGCTAATCCAGGGAAATGCCAAGCCATTCTCGACATGCAGAGTCCGAAGAATCTCAGGGAAGTTCAATCCCTAAATGGTAAAGTGGCATCCCTGGCATGATTCATGCCTAAGATGGCTCACAGATCACTCCCTCTATACAAAGTACTGAAGAAGACTAAGAAATTCGAGTGGGGACAAGAGCAAGAGCAAGCCTTTCAAGTGCTTAAGGAGGTATTGTCCAAACCTCCGATATTGGTGAAGCCTGATCGGCGAAGCGCTCATTTTGTACTTGGCAGTTTCTGATGAGGCGTTAGGAGTCGCTCTAGTCAAGGAAACCTTGGACGGATAAAGGCCAGTGTATTTCACAAGTAAGACATTGCAGGGCACTGAGAGCCGGTACTAGAAGATCGAAAAGGCCGCTCTCGCTGTCGTTTATGCCTTTCGTCATCTGCGCCCTTACTTTCATGCCCACCCAATTATCGTAAGAATGGATCTACCACTCGGCTCTGTTTTAAGCAAGCCAGACCTCGCAGGGAGAATGATTAAGTGGTCCATCGAGCTTTCAGAATTTGACATTTCTTACGAGCCACGGGGTGCAATAAAAGCCCAGGTTTTGGCTGATTTTATAGCGGAAATGCTAGGGACAGACCCAACAGCGCTGCGACAGCATTGGATTATTTATGTCAAAGGATCTTCCAATAATAAAGGCTGTGGAGAAGGAGTCATGGTAGAAAGTGATGATGGAGTCCATCTAAAAATCTCCCTCTGTTTCAATTTCAAGACATCTAACAACCAAGCTGAGTATGAGGCTTGCCTCACCGGACTACGAGCTGCTATTGACATCGGAGCGTTCGAAGTCACCCTCTGCAGTGACTCTCAATTAGTAATATCACAAATACAAGATGAGTACCAAGTCCGTGAGCCTCAACTCCAGTTGTATTTGAATTGTGTAAAAGAATTGAGAGAGAGATTTTCAATGTTAGAGTTCAAACATATCCCGCGAGAGGAAAATGCTAGGGAGGATATCTTGTCCAGGCTAGCAAGCACGAAACAGCTAGGGAATACCACGACGGTGGTCCAAAGTACACTGACATCGCCTAGCATTCCCCTGTTCCCCTCTCTGAACGCCATAATGGACAATTCTCCCTATGGAAACTCATGGATGACTCCTTACATCCGTTATCTGGCCGATGGACAGTTGCCCATTAACGAAAAAGAGAAAAGGAGAATTAAAAGGGAGCTCTCATACTTCACTATGGTTGACGGCGTCCTATACAAGAGGGGATTTTTAGTGCCTTATCTGGTCTGTTTAAAGGAAAACAAGGTGCAAGGGGTAATGGAAGAAATACACGAGGGACAATGTGGACACCACGCAGAAGGAAGAAGCTTGATGAGGAAAATCCTTAGGGCCGGATATTGGTGGCCCATAATGAAGCAAGACTCGACTGACTTCGTCAAAAGGTGCGACACTTGCCAAAGATTCTCTAACCTTTACCACAAACCGGCTAAAGAGCTCTTTACATAGGCTGTGCCATGGCCGTTCTACCAATGGGGATTGGATATACTGGGTCCTTTTCCAACCACCCCGGGGGGTATCAAACACCTTATCGTGGGGTTGACTATTTCACTAAATGGATAGAAGCAGAGCCAGTGGTCCATATCACTTCAGCTCAAACTCGTCGTTTCATGTACGGAAACATCATAACACGATTCAAGGTCCCAGCATGGGTCGTTACGGGCAACGACACTCAATTCACAGATAGGAAGTTCACAAATTTGCTTGAGGGATTGGGCATAGCCCAAATATTCTCATTTGTCGAACATCCACAAACTAATGGCCAAGCTGAAGTGGCCAACAGAGAAGTGCTGAAGGGGTTGAAGAAACACCTCGGAGAAGCCAAGGACGGATGGACAGATTAGTTATGCCATGTGCTTTGGGCATACTGGATGACACCTCATTCTTCTGCAAACGAATCTCTATACTGTCTAACCTACGGAGTGGAGGTGATGATACCAGTAGAGTTATAAACCGCCTCTGTAAGGCTCAAGTATTTTCCCGAGAAAGACAACGATGCTAACTTGGCATTAGAAATGGATTTGATCCAAGAGCTCAGAAAGGAAGCTTTCATCAAGGACCAAGTTGTTAAAGCCAAAGCCGCCCTTTGCTACAATAAACGGGTCCAACCCAGGACTTTTAATGTTGGGGATTTGGTCTTAAGGAAAACAAATGTGGGGAACAAATTTACGCACCAAGGCAAGATCACTCTGACGTGGGAAGGTCCATACAGAATATCCGAGGTCACTGGAAAAGGCTTATATTGCCTGGAGAATCTTGATGGCTCACCGATCCGTAACAAGTGGAATACTCAGAACCTGCACATTTATTATAGCTAGTTGGTAAGACGGTGTGTACTCTTTTTCCTTACTTGGGTTTTTCCCATAGGGTTTTTCCAAGAAGGTTTTAACGAGGCATGACCCCAACTATGCTCTTCATGTAATTCATACATAATTTAATAAAGAACTCTTGTGTAATTATGATGTGTTCACCTTCTTTATTTGTGTTGTCATTTTTAGTACAATGCTATGATATAAAAGGTCCTTTAGGGCGGATGGTCCTAACTCCTTATTCCGTAGTTAGCGATGCAACCCTTCGAAAGAATAAAAAGGTGAATGCCGGCGAAGGCCTGGGGACAGTAAGCTGGCCCTTTTCCAAGGCCACGCTGAACCCTAGGTAACAGAAGGCCTGGGCACAGTAAGCTGGCCCTTTTCCAAGGCCATGCTGAACCCCAGGTAACAGAAGGCCTGGGCGTAGTAAGCTGGTCCTTCTCCTGGACCACGCTGAACCCCAGGTAACAGGCGTAGTAGGTCCAGGATATGCCTAGTTTCGAGCCCCGTGTCGAAGGCTTGGAGGGCAGGATCAAAACCGAACTCCAAGTACGGCTAGTAGGTACGACCGAACACCGGCGAAGGCCTGGGCACAGTAAGCTGGTCGTTTCCCAAGGCCACGCTGAACCCCAGGTAACAGAAGGCCTGGGCGTAGTAAGCTGGCCCTTTTCCAAGGCCACGCTGAACCCTAGGTAATAGAAGGCCTGGGCGTAGTAAGCTGACCCTTTTCTAAGGCCATGCTGAACCCCAGGTAACAGAAGGCCTGGGTGTAGTAAGCTGGTCCTTTTCTAGGGCCACGTTGAACCCTAGGTAACAGAAGGCCTGGGCGCAGTAAGCTGGTCCTTTTCCAGGGCCACGCTGAACCCCAAGTAACAGAAGGCCTGGGCGCAGTAGGCTGGCCCTTCCCCTAGACCATGTTGAACCCTAGGTAACGGGCTTAGTAGGTCTAGGATTTGCCTTTCTCTGAACCCCGTGTCGAAGGCTTGGAGGGCAGGATTAAAACCAAACTCCAAGTACGGTTAGTTGGTACAACCGAACACCGGTGAAGACCCAGTCATAACCTTTATGATTGGGAGATTTTCTTGTAGATCAGAGGTTAACAACCTTCGAGGTGACGGTGTATTCCCTGGTGTGAGCATTCCCCACCATTTTACATTTTATGAAAAGCCTAATCATCACTCTTGAGGTTAAGGTACTTTTCTTACAAGTTTTTACATATATGATATATGTTTATATTGAATAACGAGATCATTATGAGTTAAGATTCCACCACGATAAAGGGCGGATACGTTCCCTCATTCTTACTAAATTAAAGGCAACATCCCACAGCGAGCGTTTATCTTTAAAACGTACTCACTCTTGGGGACAACGTCTATATATGTAATTATCTGTTCTACGTTTCAGTTATGATAAATCCAAGATGATTAATTCTACCCACGAAAACCCCTTCTGAGTTACTTTCACAGAATAACTTAGAATGTCGTATAAAGGTAGAAATTTTAATAGGTCTATTGAAGAGACTTAAAATAAGCACGGTAGACAATACTTAAGGACAAATGTTCATTTCATTCATAAGAGATAGAGAATACATAACTAGTTTATTAATCAAAACCAGAGCTGATCCAAGAACACACCCAAGAAAATTATAGAAAATAAGAAAACTATGAGGGGGGAACGTCTCCCCGAGCCTCCTTCTGGGAAATACCCCCCGTGATCTTGTCCCGTTCTTCTCCGCCGGTGCTTTGGCTATTCTCCCCGCTCATCCCCACTGGAATCTCCTCCTCGTTGGCCCTTTGACCCCCTGCCAATGCCGTAGTTTCAAGACCAGAGGTAGCAGAGTCTGACTCCATACTTTGACCCTCAAGAAGAGGGGGCATCTCATATAGGGATTCCAAAGGATCCTCATGACGATCATCAATCACTACGACTAACTTCCCTCGGTGGAATTCATAAAACATATGTATACCATAGAGATTGAGCTTCGCAGTGGGGTTACGGTAAAAGACCTGGTGTATCGCCAAGCCAAAGGACTCTTCAGCAACTTGACTGCATATATCAATTGCCTTATTTGCCTTAACCTTGGCAGCAGCCAACTCCTCCCGCAACCTGAGGATCTCCTCCCCTATTCCGTGGGATTCCGCCTCACTGGGCTTCAGCCCCTCGATCTGAAGAAGGAATTTCTTCTCCTTCTAGGCCCACTCCTCAGCTTGTTTAAAATAATCCTCCGCAACAGCCTTGCTTTTCTCCTCTAATTCCGTTTGTTTAACCTGGCTGATGCGGAGTTCTTCTTTCTGATTATTGACCACCTCCTCCTTTTTTGTCAGCTGACCTTCCAAGTCTTTGACCGTACTCTTGAGCCTGAGAGTCTTAGCATACATGAGTTCTCCGTACTCTTTAGACTTGGTAAGGCGATCTTCAGCCAATTTTAGGGCAGCCTTGTCTTTTTCAGCTAAGAGGTTGAGTTGTTCCACCTTATCGCCTAATCGGTCTACCTCTGTAGCATCATCAGCTAGCAGACTGAGTGAATCCAACAACCCTGTGAATTTGGCTAATTGCCATTTTTTGGCCTCACACGCATCCTTAATTTCTTTAGGTTCGAGGGTGGGCCGTAGTTTGTAGAGCGGCTGTGGAAGTGACGCCAGAGTTGGGCCTTGATATGAGAGGAACGGAGTAAGGAAGGAAGTAGTAGGAGATGAGCTCAGAGTATCTGATCTAAAGGCCCCAGAGAGTATCCTACGGTGTCGTCTGGCAGAAACTCCAGCTATACCTGATGTTTCCACAACTTTCCCCTTGGAGGCGCCCGCCGTCTTTGAAACTACCGAGGGTTTATGTTTTTTCGGTGGGGGAGAGGAGGAGATGACTATTCCAGTAGTGTCATTCTTGATCTTCCTCCTCCTCTCCCTTATCTTCGATTGGTCCGTAGCCATATCGGCACCAGCTGAACCTCCCTCCACCAAAGGAATCTCCCCATCCACTGCAGAGGTCAGAATGATAGACTCAGAGAGGAACCTTACTGAATTCCTTTTCGCTTGAATATCGTTCTCAGCGGCAACAACTTTCCCTCCAGCCTTTAGAGACTTCAGTTTATTCATGTCAGGGGATTTCTGTTCTATTTCACCTATACAAGAAAGTAGAGAACATTAACAAAAAGGGAACAACCGATGTGATTAACAAAAAGGGTAAACAAAAGCAACAAGAAAATTACGTAAGTATTCGTTTCGGATGGAACTGGAGCTTAAAAGGCGCCTACAGGAGAATACTTTGAAATGAGTGGTGTAAGCTTTAAAAGCAAATAAAATCGTTGCTGACTCAGTCGACAGCTTGGATTGGTTAGTGTAGTACGCTTGGGAGGTAAGAAGAAAGTGTTCATGAGTCCAGCTTAGAAGAAATTTATTCACATCCTCTTTGCTCCTCCAGAAAATGGGCTTGTTCTCCTAAATCGATATCCTAGTATAGTAGGATTTGAAGGATCGCCCATCCACCTTGGCTGATTCGGTGTAGGATTCAAAATTGACGAAGGAGCAGAGGGTCTGGAGTGTTATTAGACTGACACCGCCCTTCTTATTGGCCCTCCGAACTACCTGGGTATAGTAGAAAAGCATGGCCACAGTGGGAGTAAAATTGAAGTGACCACCCAGAACTTCCAGAGCCTGGATAAGCCCCCAGCCATTGGGGTGAAGCTGAGAGGATACGCAATCTAAAAATCTTAGCATACCCATTTAGAACTCCGTTAGAGGAAAACGGACACCCATTTAGAACTCTGTCAGACGAAATCATGCATGTAGACAGAACGCTCATCTAGGACAACGTGGCAAATCCTTTTTGTAGGCAATGGCGTGAAAATCCGAAACCATTCTTTCAGCCTTTCTTCAACATGGACCTTGAACCTTGGTTGGATTTGGGCTCCATCCTTCCTTGCATGATGAGAGACCATATTCTTGAATTCGTCAACCACCCAATAGTAGGGCCATCTGGTTTGAAGGTCCACCCAATTTAGCCGATGTGCGATAACGTTGCACAAACCTTCAGCCGTTTTCAAAATTACTTCTTCTCCAGAAGGTCCTTCCCCAGACATGACTCGAATAGCATGGAAGAAAATCTTCGCTCTACGATAAAAGGTCACATCGTCAAAAAGGTAATAATCATTACTCACCTCACTATTGGAAGAGTAGTGATGCTCAGAGGACGAGTCTGAGGAGGGAATAATCACTCTCCGCCGTGAGTAAGATCCCCTTTCCAAGCGACGCAGCTCGATTCTGGAAGGAATCACAGGGATTCTTCCCCCTCGGTAGCCGAAGGTTCGGGAGGCTAATCTCCCCCTTCCGAGGTTAGGGTTAACACGACTCTGCCTAGGGTGCATTTTGGTAGGAAAGTGGAAAGCAAGAAAAGGAAGAAAAGACTAACAGATTAAGAAAGTATGGTTACCTAGAAATGAAAGGTTGACGGAAAGGAAAACTTCACAGAGGTGGCACCAGTAACTCTTCGTGAAAAAATTTCAACAGAGTTTCTACTGAGACTCGAAGTAGTGTGGACCTCTGAAATTTGCTAAGTCCCCCTTATATAGGCAAGGAACGGTTACAAAGCTTAGTTAAGGAACATGTCGTTTGCCGATAAACGCATCGTTCCAAAAAAGAAATGACCCTGTCGTTTCCTTCTTACACGCGAAAGTAAGCAATGATTCGTCATAAAAGTACTAATGATGGGCCTAAATAAATTTGAATTTCAGGCCCATGGCAGTTCCAGAGGCAGTTACCAAACCATGTAATCAAATCCATAATGGCACGTGTATTAAAGGCATTTATTACCCAATCATGAGAAATGTTTTGCGCTTTATAGCAATCACTCGAATACCAAGGGTTTACAAGTTCTGAAAAACTTTCGGGATTCTTACACATCGAATCTCTGTCCAAATCCATTGTAGGAACGATGCGACAACGGTTCTCTCATTCACAGGACGTATCAACAAGTAACGAAGCAGCACTGACCAACATGCATTATGACAAGTATTTCTCGTATAGACATACCGGTATCTAGGCCGTTCGTAGACAGTATAGCTTATATGAGTAACCCTACTAGTCCTCCACATAAGCTAGGGGACAGATGATCCGGTCTTGATACCGGTACTAAGACAAGTGTGACGTGTCATCTGATCTACCAGTGTTACCGACCCAGCAGGTAAGACATCGGACTAACAAGACCATATAGGCGATGTTCTTATACCGGTAAGCCTATATTAATACCTAGGACATTGGACATAACATATTATCCACATCAGAATAGTTATTAATCAATTGTTAGTGGCTTTGGGAAGAGTGCATCAGCTCTAATCACCCATGACGAATATCTGCCTTCGAGAGGCATGCACGTCATCACTTAACCCATACCTGTTTCCCACGCTGATTAAATATATATATATATATATGCCTATGCCCCGACAGGACATAGAGGAAATTCTCCATTCCCAAGTTTCATTATTCAAGGAGAGTCAGGTTTGTTCCCTGGGACAATCAAACCCATCATTCTCCTCCATCTATAAATACAGCAAGAACGTAAATAGGAAAAGACTTTTTCTTTTGACTCTGAACCCTTTATCTCACATTATATAGTCACTAACTTGAGCGTCGGAGAACTTTTATAGGTGGCACCGCTCTTCGCCTCCCCTCAACATGAAGGACTGGTGTGCAGGATCTCCAGGACGGCAAGACCTATCTTCTCCACTGAGACATCGGATTATAATACTGGATACCCACTGTACCGGTGTACAAATTCTCAAACCTTTGACTTTTGTGGCTGGCCCAACACCGGAGCTCTTGACCCCGGTTTAGGACAGTTCAATTTGTTTTAATAATCTAAGTAATATTCTTGAATTAATTATGTTAAAATCATTTATTACTTTCTAAGTGCTAAAATAGCTTTGTAATTAATTTGATATTATTACTTGTTCTTTTGTGTATTATTCTTATTTATCAAATTGATTACAAAAGAATTAATTTCAAAAGCATTCCAACAAAAAATTTTAATACTCAATTCATCCCCCTTCTTGGGTAATTGAGGCCACTTGGTTAACAAACTTTACAGGCTACATTGACACAAGGAAATCTCTTATTGATTATGTTTTCAATCTATTTAGTACTGCAATGTCTTCGAAACAAATTTGCAGTCTGTAGTGGCTTTATCAATAACAGAGTTTGAGTACATCACTCTGGTTGAAAGAATGAAGAAAGGTCTATGGTTGAAAGGTTTGATTAGTGATCTTGGAATAAATCAAGATAGTATTACAACTTTTTGTGCAGCCAAAGTGCAATCCACTTGGTAAACTATCAGACTTACCATGAAAGAACTAAACACATTAATATGAAGTTTCACTTCATAAGTGAAATAATAGATTCAAAGAAGATTATGGTAGAGAAGATTGCTACCAAACAAAATCTTGCAGATATGTTGACTAAATCTCTTCCTAGAGTGAAGTTCAAACATTGCTTGGACTTAATCAATTTTTCAAGACGATGATGATGCATAAGTAGAAAGCAACAATGGAAACATGTTTTTTAGATCAAGGTCTGTTAGAGTCAAGGTGGAGAATTATGAAGAAATATGACTCTAAAGTTTGTTGCAAACTCTAAATCTATTTCCTGTTTCAAAGTCTGTTGGTCCCAGACTCAACATACTAAAAGTCTATTTGTAGACTTTGCCTAAGTCTGTTAGCAGACTTAGCCTAAGTATGTTATGTTTCAACTTTTATATAAATACCTTGGTTCATAAATGGTGCTAGGCATTGTTTCTTATAAATAGGGCCCTTGGGTGCTTGTGGAAAAAGACAAAAAAATTGTTGGATCATTGACTAAGTGTTGGTTAATGATTGTAATCGTGTAACAACTTCATCTAAATCAGTTTTGCTGCTCTTCCATGGATATAGGCTATCCTTGGATGAACCATGTAATTTCTTGGTGTTCTTCTTCCCCTCTATCTCTTTTTTATGTTTAATTGCTTTAAGTCTATTTGTATTGGTTTATACTTTGTTTTACCATGTTTCTCATTGAAGTTCTTTCTCTGTTTTTGTATTTGTGATTTGTGGTGTTCTTTTATGTTTCTTGTGATCATACTATTATTGAACAATCAATAATAAGTTTTTAAAAAAAGAGATCAAAATCTCTTTAATGCCTTCCTCATCATAAATCTAAGCATTATTTTCATTTTTTAGGGCTACTACATGATTACAAGCAATCTTGGCCAAACATTGATGATTGAAATAACTCGTATTATTATCATCAAGTTTAATCCATCTATCTCAAGACAATGCCTACCAATACAACTCTTATAATTTAGAATTTGCTCATATTCCAACCATAACTTTTCTTCTTAAGCCAATAATTGATTGTCTGAGTTATTTAACAATCAGTTTTGAATTCTTTCTAGCCTCATCAGGATCCTCTTTTTTCTGTTAATGATATTTCCAAAGGTGTTCTTGTTCCATTCAGAGATAACATTTTTAAAATCCTCAATATTGTTATTCCAAGGTCGAGTTTGACTCCCCAAATTCTTTACCTAATCAAAAAAGGATTCATACCGTAACCAAGCATTTATAAATTTGAAAGGTTTCAGGTATCTAGATGAGGATCTACCATGAACATTAATGCTAACTCCACAATGATCAGAGTAAAGAAGGAGAATATTATAGCTTTCATAATCTGGCATCATAAGATGCCATTATGCATTTGGCACAACACGGTCTAACCTTTCTTTTAAAGAACTTCTATTCCATATATTAAAAAGGTTCCTTTGTTACAAACTCATTGAGACCCAAATCATCCAAATAGGATGAGAACTCCTCTATGGATCTTAAATTCACTACCCCACTACTTATTTTCTCATGAGAAAAGAGAACACTATTAAAATCTCCCACTACACACCACGCTTCATTTATATTTCAACTAAAACTTCTCTAGTCTTCCCAAGCCTCCTTACAATGAATTATACTAAGGCTTGCATACACCATAGATATTACAAAGGATCTCCCACCATGTTTACAAAAGATGAATAACTTGGTTTTTCATATCAATGACATCATGGCAATTTTATCTATTTTCCAAACATAACAAATTCCCCTTAAAAAGCCTCGACTATCCACTTTCACTATTTTAAAAGACCAATTTGAGTAATCATATGATTCGCTTTGTCCCTACTTAATTTAGGTTTGAGCAAAGTAATAAAATCTAATTGATGAACTTTCATCAAATCATTCACCATTCTAGGGAAAAAACATTTTCCCACCTCTACAATTCCAAATTAGGTACTTCATAAAGGTGTTTGGAAGAGTTTTTTGCACCCTCAAAAGCATTGGAGCCTTGACTTCTAAGAGTCAATTATCTAATGTCTCTATGTGACCATCAAAACCATCTTTAAATGCCTCATAATCTAAATGAACTTGTCTACTTATAGAGGCTTGGATATAAGTATCTCGATCTTTCTTTTCTCTTGGATCCACTACCTTAGATATCTTCCTTCTATCTCTCACAGGAATCTCAATCACCATATGCTCTAAATTGTTATGGTTGTTACTTTTTACAGAAGATTAATTCCCCTTTATTGGCCCATTGATGTTAATATTAGGCCACACCAGATTACCCTTATGTAGCCGAGTAGGTTTAGAGGACCCCATGTAACATCTCGTGCGTTTTTATATTTAAAAGGATAAATAAATATGCAAAAAAGTTAAAATATGATAATTCAGGAATATGATGCAGTTGTGTGATTTAAAAATAAGATTTAAGGGGAATTTAGAGTTTTTACCTGACGCGTAGAGTCCAGGTGTCGCGTAGTGTCAGGGTAAAAATCATAACCTGACGCGTAGCATCATCTTCACGATCAACATTAAAACCCTACAGGGACAATAACACAGAAATAGAAACAAAAATAGAGTTTAGGGTCCTTTTCTGTCTTCTTTCTGCTCTCGAAGCTCTAGAAGCTAATTGAAGCCAATTTTTGGTTAGAAATCAATCATGGATTATAATTGGGAAACTCAAGGTAAATGCGTGAAACCTTTCAATTTGGATTTTCATGGAAGTTCTCTTCTTTTGCTTGTTCTCATGGGAAAGCAAAAAGGCTTTGAAATTTAAGATTTTGAACCAGTTAAAAAGTCCTTCAAGGCTCTTAAGTGAACGATTAAGTAATGGAGTTGAGTTTAGCTTTGTGCAGGTTATGAACGGAGAGCCGAAAACTTAGCGAAAGTCAGGGTTTCTTAAAGTAACCATTGGTTTTTGTTACGGTAAGCTTATAAAGCTTTACGAGTTAATTTTTAAGTGTTCTCTCAAGTTAAGGTTTTAATGGCTAAATCCTTGAACCCTTTTGTAATTTTTTGCAATTTTAGTGTTTTGGCGCATTAATTTTTGTGACTAAGTTAAAGAGCAATGGAAATTAAGGTAAGGGTAGTGTGTTAGTGTGTAATTAGTTAACGTTTTGAGGTTTTTATATTATGAGATGAAAATTTTATATATATACATATATATATATATATGAATGTTTTATTTGAAAACATACATAGTTTGAATATGATAATAATTGTATAATGAATTTGATAAATATGATTGATGTAATAATGATGATTACAATGAGAAAGTGACGAGTTATGAATATCTGATATGTGATTATGATGATAAATTATTGTATTTGATTATGTGATGAGAATGATGAATATAATGAGAGTTGATGAGTATATTATGCCTAGAATGGTTTATGAAAAATGATAATAGAATATTGAGGTATATGTGATGTTGATGATATGGAATTTATGCCTAGTGATGGCTTTGATTATGGAATTTATGCCCAGTGATGTCAGTGTGTGACTCCCAGCTGGTGGCTGCTCCATTAGTATCTGGGTACTAGGTGTTATTTTATATGATATGACCATGAGAGTCAGCTGTGATTAGTTTATGGTATTGAGAAATGATTTGTAATGATGATAATCAATGATATGTGATGAGATTTTGAACTGATTAAAAATGATTATGATGAATTATGATGATATAAAACATTTTGAATTAAGATTATATATTTATCTTTTGATATGATGGGAGAAAGGATTAATGGGATAAAATGCGAGTGAGGAGTGTGTAGAATTTTCTAGGTAATATTATTTCTGTTTTATTCAGTTGCATTATTTATAATGCTAGATACTTACTCCTTATAATTATTTTATAGTGAATGAGAAAAGGGATATTGCGGATGCCGAGGAGACTAGTATAGAGCAAGCAGTGGAGCAATGCAGGATATTTGCATTGATGTGATGTATATAGATTTATGATTTATATACATTTATTGATGGATATGTATATATATATATATGTGTGTATATGTGTGTATGCATGTAGCTGCGTATGTGTGTATGATGCCATGCATGCTTATGTGATATATATATATGTCGTATATGTGAGTGAAGTGTGATCTGATAGCTAAAGGCACTGAGTTATTAGTGTTTTTATATGTGGTATGAATGCGATATGGCATTGAGCCATTAGTTAGTTATTCATGCATAATGCCTAGGAATTATCTATATAGATATGAGTATGGGATGGAGCCATGTAGTAATTAAGATCATGTATTATTGGCAGGAATTGCATTGCTTGAATGTATGTGATTGTGTAGAAATTATGACTTGAATGAGTTCGGAAGCTTAGGTATTGGTTAATGAGTTCAAAGGTGAAATTAAGGAACTGGATGGGTGAAATGAAGATCTGGTGGAATTCAGTATTCTTAGAAATACCTAACAGGTCCATATAGACATTTGGAATTGATACATATATTCATTTTGTGATTTAAATGGTTTTAAAGAGATTGTGTGATAAATGGCTATTAGTTGACCTAAATGCATTTCTATACATTAGAGATTTTGGGAAACGGACTGCGCCGACAGCTTTAGAATGGGGATATTATAGTGTCCATGAAGTTTGGTGAGATTCGGAGTTGAATTGGGCAATATAGGACCTTGAGAAGTTGGTATATTAGCGTAAAACCATGACAGTAGCATTGCTGCTACTGTCATGGCTGACGTGCAGCGCTAGTCTAACGCGTAGTGCCAGGGACGTAGAATTGCTAGGCGCCTGTTCTGTTCAAATTGATTTTTGCTACATGTGATTGAAACCTAGGCACTATAATGACGTATGAATGATATTTTAGAATTATAAGTAATTTAAAAAGAATTCTCAATTGTTAAATAATCACTTTGTGAAAAATTTACCAAAATTTTTATTTAAAAGCTTAAAATTAATGGTAAAATAATGAGGGATTTTACAATTGGTATCAGAGCAAGTCTATTTAGGATTGTAATCCTTGTGGGTGAAATATGATAATGAGTGGTGAAACTTGTATGAGAATATTGACATGTATATATATATGAATATGTATATGTGTGAAATTAAATGGTATAAGAATTCTGGCATTGTGCTCACTAGTTCTCTGTCGGCTGCAATTCCCTGTATTGAGGTACTAATTTTAAACTCTATTGAGTTTGTTGAAGTATTAGCAGTGGATTATAATATTGTGGAATAATTGACAGTTGCTAGTGAAGTTTTAAAGTGGAATAATTTTAAAAAGGGATTTTTGGCAAAGTATTCCTTGACAATTTGGTTTGACCGGTATATGGGGTTCAAAGTTAGACCTTCCGCACCAGTGTCAAATGTTTCTCACACTCTCGATTTTACACCATCTCAGTGGGAGTACGGTATCATAAACTTGGGTTCAGTGGGAACTCCAAGCCCTTCCTGCTAAGGTAAGAAATAAGTCAATTCCAGCTGTTGTCCAATTGACCACACCGAAGGTGTACCTGCAAAAGGGACTCCGATGCTTAAGTCAGTACGGTTATAACAGAGAGAAAACATATTACAGAGAGTCTTAAGGTAAAATGTAAGCTGTTCAATTATCTGATTGACTTAATGAATGAGTTCTATATATAGTCTTTCCTTTAATCGCAAGTTGTGATTTGACCTTTCTGACAGTAATTAGAGCCTGCAGCTTTTGGCAGGTGCAAGTTGTCTACTTGTAGCTTCTGACTTGGGTTGTTATCACTCAGTCTGTACTATTAAAGCTTAATTCTGGTATCCTGAATAGTCAATCTGGTTTTTCCTATTTTGTTGGTACTTAGCCATTATTCATATTTTAATTATGTCCGATGTCACTAGTTTTTAGGGACCGGTCTTCACACCGGATCATTTTCCCCCTAGCTTCTTATTGTAACTGAGTTATAATAATGAGCTAATACATAACTTTGCTAGAGATCCCTACAACTGTAGTGGCAATACATACCAGGATATGAGTTTTAGGTTTTTCTGCAGCTCGTCTACTTGATAATTTTATCCTTTTAGTTTCAGACTATCTTTACTTTCTCTGATGTCGCCCGATAGCTGCATTTATTATGCATGTTCGTCGAAAAAGTGACCTGGCACACGAATTACTGACATGTCACTTTGCTATTGGTGCATCACCACCATACGTCTTCCTATCAGAACAGCTGCATCGCTTGGATTTGAAACGACGTTGGCTTTTTGGGCCGCGACGCTTCACCTACTACTCCGTCCATAGGCCTGCGACGTTTTGACTTGGGCCCATTCAACCTCGCCTCCTATAAAAGTAGGTGAATTTCAGCTGCTTTGTTACTTCGCCATTTCCCTGCTGAAACCTTGCTCTGTTGTCTGTGTAAATCTTTTTGACCATCCTGGCCCGCACTCGAAGAATAACCAGAATTTGTCACTCAGGTAGCCACTCTTCCTTGACTCCAGAGTTTGTTTTAGATGTCTTCTTTTGAGTCTAATACTGGTTCCATGAGAGATAATTCAGTGGAAATTCTTTCCAATCCTTCTGTCTCTGGGCCAGATGAAGTTCCTCGCTGTGGTTGACGGCTCACTCAAACCGATATTCACCATTGGGTGAGAATAAGACTTCGGGGTGAACAAAACCCGAAGTCCTCTCCTTATAACCATCCATCACCCAGGTCTCCCGTGCCGCTCTCTTCCCCTGGATGGGATGCGGATTCTGACGTAGTTCATTACTACCCTGATGATACTGACTTTTACTTGACTGTTCCTTTTTTGGAACACATCATAGTCATAGATGCCAGTGGATCCCCTCGTGTATGGAACAACCCTGAAGATACCTATATGATCGTGGATTAAGTGGACTGGCTTACTCGTAAAGCTGAATACCCTTATTTTTGGGTTGCAAGAGACATGCCAATGCTGATGATGATGTCAAGCTCGAGACCGGTACTTTCTGGCGATCTCAATGTCATGTAAATTCTTTCACTCTTAATGCCCCCACTTACGATGAATGGATCTACACCATCTCTTACGAAAGATTTTTGTTCTTTCATGAGTATACCATGACGAACATTGGAGTTCAGTTCCCCTTCACTGACTTCGAAATGGGAGTTCTTTGCTTCCTGGACATCACCCCCAGCCAATTGCATCTCAATGGCTGGGCTTTAGTTCTAGCCCTAAAAGTCTTGGGCCGTTATTTCAATTTTACACCCATCGTCGCCCTCTTCTTCCATTATGCCAGAGTCATCTATCATGGTGGTACTAAAATGTGCTTCGTCAATCTACGGTGTCAGAGCGACATTGTCAACTTTGAAGCCTTCGCTGACTCCTATAAGCTTGGACATGAGACCTTTCCAGTGTGTTTTGGCCCTCTCACACACACTTCCTGCTTCCCAGGAGGTCACCCATCCTAGAATTACTCTAAGTTAAGCACGCTTAACTTTAGAGTTCTTAACTGATAGGCCACCAAAAAGGCTAATGCATTTATTGGTATAGGTAGTACGAATTCATTCCTTTAAGCCATCCTCGACTGTATAGTCCCATACCTATACAGTCTTTAGATCTCTCTCATTCTGGTATATATTTAGTTTATTCATGTGTCCCTCCCATTAGAAGCCCGCTAGGAGCCACTCCTTGTCTATGCCTATGCACCGACGATCACTCCCTGCCCTCAACAGTGCCCGGGATGCCACATTCCCCGTTGGAAGCCTACCAGGAGCCGCCTCTTGTCTGTGCCAATGCACCGGCGATCACTCCTCGCCCTCAACAACGTTAGGATGTCATACTACACCTATGCGGTTGAGGAGAGCCAACTTTCTGAATGCTCCAAGGCCGTGGTCGACGTTCTCCACAACGTCTCTCGGGGTAATCCCATAAAGTGCTGCCCTCTTCTGAGTAGCACGGTGAGCAGGGATGAATATCTTGCTCAATTGGGTATTTGCTTTTTATATGTACATTGTTATTTTATTTGTTATTTTTGCTCTATATCGGTCTTTCTTGACATCGGTCTTGTGAATTTTTAGGGAACATGAGCGCGGATGCCCTGGAGACCCTCCATAAACACTTGGTCGGAGCTGAGGCCAATATCACTGTGGAGAACGGGGTTACTCCACATGCAAGGAGGGCTCCCGCTCTTCAAATCCCTGGTCCAATCTAACCCCACCGCCAAGAGAAAAGGAAAGAACAAATAAGACGGGGCCCCCTAGTAAAAAATAGAAACCTACTAGGGTGCGGGATGACTACGGTAAAGGTAAACCTATTACTGAGGAAAGCGGCTTGGTGAAGAGGATCCCCAATGCAGGCAATGACCTGGCTGCCCTAGAAGAAATGATTGACAAAAATGCTGCCCCTTCCACCGAGTTGTGCCTCCCCTACAGGCTTAAGGAAAGGTTAAATTCTCAGGACCTCGACTTCTGCCCGGAGACGGCGATATGGGTTCATATGAAGACCCTCTCCGTGCTTTTACTCTAGGGCTGATAAGTCTTGAAAAGACTTATTTATTAGCATTAGTTATATTTTAATAATTTAAGTATCAATTTAATTATTATTTATTCATTTAGTAATTAATTAGTATTTTTAGTGATTTTCTTAAATAATAATTCATATCATTATTTTTAAGGTGAATTAATATTTATTTATTAAAATGTGGATGTTGAAAGAAAAAAGAAAAAAATGCAGGTGCTGTCAATAAGCCACCTAGCGTGCCTACGCTGGATCCTGGTGTGCTTACGCCTAATAGTTCTACACTGAATACAGTTGCACGTAACCATGTTGGAGTCTCACGCTCACCACCAACTAAAGCTCCAGAAACCCAACGTAGCTACGCTGGGTTCCAGCGTGCCCACGCTCAAATGTTCAGGTACCAAACAGGAGCTGTGCGTTACCATGCTCCCATCAAGCCCCATACACTCAAGGTTCACCAAGCATCAGATCCAACACCAGAGCAAGCCAGCGTGCCAACGCTGGATCCCAGCATACCTACACACACTAGCAATTACCATCAAGATTAATTCCAGAAACCCAACATAGCTACACTAGGTACCAACGTGTCTGCGCCCATCATCCGTTCCGTGAACCAGACCCACCAGCGTGCCTACGCCTAGGTCTGGCGTGCTTACGCCAGCTCACTGGTCCACCTAGTTTCCGTTTTATTTCCAGATTTTGTAATTGTGTAGTTTTTCTAATTTAAGTTAGTTATTTATTTTGTATATTTTAATTAATTATATTCTCTGTAATTTAAGATTTTTAGTAAGCCTAGGAAAGTTATATATAGCTTGATGGTAAAGGCTTAAAAAATAATTTTTGGCACAACTAACTTTAAGATCTAATTTTCATTTCTCAGATGTATCTCATCTCTCTAGATCTTCTCTCTCTAAATTCTCTTATCCCTTACCTTTATTCTTTGTATCCATTTTCGTTCTCCTCCATAAGTGCTTAAATCCCTGGGATTGGGATTGATTAAAGCTGCAACCAAACTCAGATTGAAGTGGCTGAAATTAAAGATTTACTTGAAACAAGTTTTGAACATTGGAAGTGTTGGATCACACGTTTTGGATTGGGAAATCCAAGGCTCATTCAAAAGCAATCATTAGAGAGGAATCATGGTGAGAGCTTCAGATTACACTTCCTAACCTAGTTGCTTCATGCCTAAAGAATTAGGTGAACAACTGGGGTTCCCTTTAATTTCACAATTGGCTTTAACATGAACTGATTCCTAAGGAATTATGATTATTCTATGTTGAGTTAGTGATAATTACCTAAGGAATTAGGAGTTATTCATCTGTGAGATTGAACCATGCTTTAGATAGATCTAAAACTACTGTCAGGAGGATTTAAGTGAAATTGTATGCTGAGATTAATTCCAATCTGTGTGTTTAGAGTAATTTAATTACTGACTTAATTTTGCTTGTGACACTACTATATGAAAATTCACAAAAATAATATAAAATTTAGAAAACTGCAAAACTTTATTGGCTTTGTTGTGAGGTTCAGCTAGAGATTTCTCAAGATTGTGGTACTTAACATAATCCCTATAGGAAAAATAAAATATATTACTTTTTAATGATTGGTGCACTTGTCAAAAATTTCATCATCTGATGAGAAAGCATCAAGCTAGAGACTCCAACATGGTTACGCGCAACTATATTCAGTGCAGAACTATTAGGCGTAAGCACGCTAGAAACCTGCGTAGGCACGCTGGATGGCTTGTTGACATCACCTGTATTTTTTTCTTTTTTCTTTCAACATCTACATTTTAATAAATAAATATTAATTCACCTTAAAAATAATGAAATGAATTATTATTTAACTAAATCACTAAAAATACTAATTAATTACTAAATGAATAAATAATAATTAAATTGATACTTAAATTATTAAAATATAACTAGGAATAATGCTAATAAATAAGTCTTTTCGAGACTTATTAGTGGCCACTAAGGGTCCAAAACGAGAGATAGAGCAGCTCAAGGAGAGGAATTCTCGTGTCTCCGATGATAATGCCCAGGCTCATCAACGGATCAAAGCCCTGAATGAGAACGTCCAAGCCCTCCAGAATTCTGAGGGTGACTTGAAGAAGGAAAACAATGGTCTTCGCCAGAAGGTGGATGGCCTAGAGAAACAGGTGGCTGATCTTCAAGGAAAAAATCAAGATCTGTCCAAGGCGGTTCAAGATGGGCAACAGAAACATAACAAAGACATGACTATGTTTTCCTGGGCCGCCATGGATGCATTCAGTCACACTGTTCGCCAGGTCATCTTCTGCAACCCCGACATTAACTTGAAATTGAACGGGATCGGTTTCTTCAACAGATTTCATGATAGTGAGCTGGTGACCGAGGTTAATGGTCGAGCCTTCCTCCCTGCTGATGAGCCATTCCGCTTTGCACCCTTTGCGGCTGATGAGGATGACGTGCCTCATTGACAGGACCAAGAAGGTGACAGGGTTAGCAAGGAGGAGGACTAAGATAAAGATGAGGATGATAACCTGGGCGGTCAGGTGGATCCTTAGATTTAGAATTTTTATCTTTGTAGGCGGAATAAGCTCCGTCCTTTTGACTTGCTTTAACTTGGCCTTTGTGCCTTTTAAAATTTATTTAGGGTGGAGTCCTTTTTTTTGCGCAATACTTTGTTTTATTTCTCGTCATATCGTCTTTTTATTTTTCCTTTATTCTTGGTGTCTCATAAATGCTTGATCGTTCTATATCTATGCATAAATTTTATGAATATCCCAGCGCTTAACTTAAATAAATAATTGATGTTAACGAAATAATCGTTCTTGTAATTTTAGTAATAAATAACCGCTCTGGGGTTTTTACAACTACTTCGGAGTTTAATGATAAATAACTGCTCTGGGGTTTTTATAACCACTCCGGGGTTTAACGATAAATAACCGGTTTGGGGTTTTTACAACCACTCTGAGGTTTAACAATAAATAACTGCTCCGGGGTTTTTATAACCACTGGGGTTTAACGATAAATAATCACTCTAGGGTTTTTTATAACCGCTGGGGTTTAACGATAAATAACGGCTCTGGGGTTTTTACATCCACTCTGGGGTTTTAATGAAAGATAACTTAAGTTTTTCCTAAGTATACGATTCAACGCAAATTATTTCATTTCGAATAAATTTCATTAATAATATTGCATCCCGGCCGCATGCCTCATTAAAAACCTCCTAGGAAAACCATGTGGGACAAAACCTAGGTAGGGAAAAAGAGTGCATGACTCATGATGCCAGTTAGCTGAAGTACATGCGGAGGTTCTTTATATTCCACTTGTTCTTTAACACTTCTCCTTCTAGAGTTTCTAAGAGATAAGCTCCTTCGGTAATGATATCGTTAACCCGCTATGGGTCTTCCCACATGGGTGCAAGTTTTCCTTGATGTGCAAAGCGGTTTCCAATTGACGCTCTCCTTAAAATCAGATCTCTGATATTAAATCTTCATTTTTGAACTCTCTTATTGTATCGGCGTGCGACTTTAGTCTTAATCGCCTAATCTCAAACAAAGGCAGCTTTCCTTACCTCGTATAGAGAGTCTAGTTTGTCTCATAATCGTGATTCATTTTCTTCTTCATTGAACTATTGGATTCTTCGGGAGATATGGTTGATCTACATCAACTCCATAGACCAACCAGAATAGGGACTCTCCTGTGGAGGAATAGGGCGTAGTGCGGTACGCCCAAAGGACATGGCACAATTGACTGGCCCATTCCCCTTTTGTATCTCCTAGTCATTTCTTCAGCCCCTTTAAAATTTCCCTGTTTACGACCTCGACCTGTCTGTTTGTCTGTGGATACTCCACTGATGAAAACACCTGCTGGATTTGGAGTCCTTCCAATAAGCTCATGAACTTAGTATCTGTGAACTGTGTTCCATTTTCCCTAACCACTCTACCTGGAATGCCAAACCTGGTAATTATATTTTCATACATGAATCTTCGAGTTCAAGCTGCTATGATGTGTACTACCGCCTCTGCCTCTATCCACTTGGTAAAGTAGTCAGCCCTTACTATCAAATAATTAACTCTGCCAGGCGCTTTTGGGAATGGGCCTAGGATGTCTATCCCTCCACTGGTGGAAGGGCCATAGGACTGCTGATGTAAAGACTTCTTCAGCTGGGACATGGTGCTCATTACTATACTTTTAGTAGGTGTCGCATTTTTGGGTGTACTCTAGCGCATCTTTCGTTAATGTAGGCCGCCAATATCCTGCCATACTATCTTTCTTGCTAAACTTTTTCCTCCGTAATGATGTCCGTAAGTTCCCTCATGCACTTCAGTCATTACTTCGCCTATCTCAACCTCATTTAAACATTTCAGGTAAGGGGCTGATATCCCTATTCGAAATAAACTTCCATTTACTAGCACAAAGTTAGGCAACTCCTTCTTGAGTTTCTTCTTTTCAAGGGGGTCTGTTGGAAGTTGCCCATTCACCAAGTACCAAATGATAGGAATGACCCATGAGTTGTCTGAATATACCTTTGACTGTATAACATACACTCTCACTGGGGCCGATATACTAGGTTCTGCCAAAGTGCTTTGAATAACCATTGTTATAGATCCTGCTTTCTTCGTACTGGCGGGGCAATATAATACATCAGCCCTGATGTTGTCTTCCCTGGGGACATGCTTGTACTCAATCCGACTAAATTTTTCTTCAACTCCTTCACCTTCATAAGGTATTATTGTAAGAGCAGCTCTTTTGCTAGATAACTCCCATTGATTTGGGAAATCACCAACTAAAAATCACTACACAGGACAATGCTTTTAGAACCTACATCTAGGGGCGCTCTCAAACCTGCAAGACAGGCCTCATATTCCATCGATTATTTGAAGTTTTAAAATCAAATCTAAAGGAAACTTCTATGTAAATCCCGTCTTCACTTTCAATTATGACCCTGGCTCTACAACCTTTTGAATTTGAAGATCCGTCAATGAAAATGGTCTAGTGCTCCCTTATTGGTGAGGGAGCTTCCCTAGTCAGTTCAGTCACAAAATCAGCCAAGATTTGAGCTTTAATGGTTGTTCTAGGTTTGAAAGAAATGTCAAACTCCAAAAGCTCAATGGCCCATTTTGTCAATCTTCCTGCTAAGTCGGGCTTATGAAGCAGGACACAAAGTGGAGATCGGTTTAGACTACTATCGGATGGGCATGGAAGTATTGTCTCAAATGTCTAGATGTCCAAACCAATGCCAGGGTGGCCTTTTCAAGCTTTTGGTACCGCGCCTTTAGATCCTTGCAAGACCTTCCCCATGATTTTGAACTGATTAAGAATAATGATGATTATGATAAATTGTGATTATATAAAACATTTTGAATTGAGATTATGTAATTATCTTTTGATGTGATGAGAGAAAGGATTAATGGGATAAAATGTGAGGGAGGTGTGTATGGAATCCTCCAAGTGATATGATTTATGTTTTATTTAGTTGCATTATTTATAATGCTAGATACTCACCCCTTATAATTATTTTACAGTGAATAAGAAAAGGGATATTACGGATACCGAGGAGACTAGTATGGAGCGAGTAATGAAGCAATGCGAGGATATTTGCATTGATGTGATGTATAAAGATTTATGATTTATATACATTTATTGATGAATATGTATATATAAATATATGTGTATGCATGTAGTTGTGTATGTGTGTATGATGCCATGCATTCCTATGTGATATATATATATATATATATATATATATGTGTGTGTCGTATATGTGAGTGGAGTGTGATCTGATAGCTAAAGGCACTGAGTCATTAGTGTTTTTATGTGTGGTATGAACGCGATATGGCATTGAGCCATTAGTTAGTTATTCATGCATAATGCCCAAGAATTGTCTATATAGATATGAGTATGGCATGGAGACATATAGTAATTAAGATCATCCATTGTTGGTAGGAATTGCATTGCTTGAATGTATGTGATTGTGTAGAAATTATGACTTGAATGAGTTGGGAAGTTTGGGTATTGGATTAATGAGTTTAAAGGTGAAATTAAGGAACTGGATAGGTGAAATGAAGATTCGGAGGAATTCAGTATTCCTAGAAGTACCCAACAAGTCCATATGGATATTTGGAATTGATTCATATATTCATTTTGTGATTTAAATGGTTTTTAAGAGATTTGGTGTGATAAATGGTCATTGATTGGCCTAAATACATTTCTATGCGTATCTCATTACTGATTAGAAATTTTGGGAAATGAACTACATCGACAGCTCTGGAATGGGGATAATATAGTGCCCATAAAGTTTGGTGAGATTTGGAGTTGAATTGGGCAATGTAGGACCTTGAGAAGTTGGTAAATTGGCATAAAACCATGACAGTTTAGGCTAGCGTGTAGCACCAGGGGCGCAGAATTGGTCTCACGCGTAGCATGAGCCTGGCGCGTAGCATCAGGCCCCTATTCTGGTCAAATTAATTTTTGCTGCATGTGATTGAAACCTAGGCACTGTAATGACGTAAGAATGATATTTTAGAATTATATAAGTAATTTAAAAAGAATTCTCAACTATTAAGTAATCATTTTGCAAAAAATTTACTGAGATTTTTATTTAAAAGCTTAAAATTAATGGTAAAATAATAAGGTATTTTACACCCCACACCATCTTTTTTCTTAGGAGTCTGTTCCACAAGAATAACCTTACGTGATTCATTGGTCATATTTTCCTCATTATTAAAAGTCTCAAACCTTAAGTTGTTTTTCTGAAAACTTTTTTGGGCATGGCTGAACTTGATGAACTTTTGCCTCCTCCACCTACTGGTTTCCTTCTAGCTTGTCTTTTAATGACCATCCATGGACTGAAACAGGGCTCTTCTTCCAACATAACAACATCTAGTGAAGGCCTTCATATTCTACAATAAATTTTCGTCCAAGAATGATGAAATTTGGAACCATTTTTTCTTGTAGGTTAATTTCAATGTAAATTTACATAAATCTTCCTCTTGAGTGAATTGATGTAGAGTTATCTACCCTTAAAATTATCCCAAGTTGGTATCTAATTCTCCAAAAAATTGAATCATTAAAGAGTTCTACTTGGAGGTCTGGTAAACAAACCTATAGTGCAATCTTGCAAACTTCTTAATCCTTTATGCTAAAGAAGGGTCTTCACCTTTATACCAATAGATAGTAGTCTACAATGATCCATGGGCCATAAAAACATGTTTATAATCATTTTTGTTGTCAAATTTGATGACATAATGCCTCTTGTTGAGATCAAGAACACGTACTTCACTGTCCCTAGACTACGAGTGTTTCAACCTTGTAGACATCCACGCAAAAGTCATCATCTTTCCTAATAGACAAACAATAAGGAATAGTTTCCATTAAGAACAAAGTTTTTTGTATTCAATGAGCCCTATAACTGGATTAGGGTTGAACTCTTTAACAACTATCTCCGAACCAGATCTTGATTATTAGGAGGAAAAAAATCCTTAGTTACCATATTAATGATATTTTTGGATGATAAATTAAAGCCTAATTCTATAACCTTGTCTTTATAAGATTTAGTTATTTTCATCACACCTTTAGCACCATTCTCATTGTTTCCTTCAAAATCCATAGTTGACCTTTAACTATCCCAGACTCTTTTGGGACTTCTATCACCTTCTATCACCGCCTTCATCACCATCTAGCACTCGTTTGGAGGGGTCTTCCCAATCATGGGACCGATATGAGGTTCAGAAAAGGCTTAATATCCATGTCATGCAAATAGAATTTGATAAGTCCTCATGGAGGAGGCCGACACCGTGCACAGGAAAATGATTCATTTTATCATTTGTAAAATTTATTATATTTTGCATGGTGGTTTTTTCGCTCAAGTTATTCCACAAATAATTTACTTGAGATGTATATATAATTGAATTGGACATCTTTCAAAATATATACACACACTAGTGGTGAACACTAGTGCATTGCACAAAATATAAATAGAATTTTTATTGTAGCAACAAGTCAACCGTGTCTCAGTTAAAAATTTTGAACTAATTGTAGTTATAAAAGAGAAAGTCCATCATTTATGGGCTATGGCGTTTATCTTTTGACAAAGAGAATTAAAGGTTGCCTATAATTTTATCCTTGATCATGTAATTTTACATTTAATATAATAACATGTTATTAAAACTAACTCAGATTGATGGTCAGTTAAACTAGAAACCACGTGACTCAATCCCTTTTTATTGAACTTGCAAGTAAAACAAGTCTTAGTTAAAAGTTTTACATTTAATATAATGACATGTTATTAAAATTGACTCAGACCGGGTAGTTAAGCGAGTTTTAGTTAAAAATTATGAACTAATTTTAACTATAAAAAAGAAGTATTTTATAGTTTAAAAAACTTATATATAAACACAATATGCAGACCTTTATATAGAGTTTCATTCATAAGAGAAATATATCCGATGTTGGAATTCAAAAAAACTATTTTTTCACTTTTATAAAGAGTCTTTCATTTTTGTCCATGAGTAATTCACTCAATGTGAGACTCTATTTCCAACAAGCAATGTTATATTTTGAGTAAAAAGTACCCATGTATAGAGTTTATCATTAACTCACATTAGTATATTTTTCGATGTGGGACTTTAACCTCGTTTAAGTAGTATATTAGTTAAAGAATACATATATATTTCAATTCAAAAGGTTGGTGATCTGGGACGTACACCGGCCCAAATACTTCAAGACTAAAATATGTTTAAAGGCTACTAAGGTGCCTCCTTGTGACATGAAAGATCCCAATAGAGCATCTATCCCATGACCGATGTCCTTGTAGACTAAAATCATAGTGGATCTAACTGAATAACTAGGGGCACACTGGTAACTAATCTATAGAAGGTGTTAGGAATGTTTGCATAGGTGTTAGCCTTTCTTGTGATTCTTGGATCCATATTGACAGAATGCCATGTAGGACTCAACTGCTACCCAACTCTATATATACTCCTCATTAATCACTTTTATAGGTATGTTGCATTCTCTAACTTACGCTTGAGCTTTGATATTAAATATTTGAACTGACTTGAGCGTCAGAGTGTCCTTGTAGTTAACACCATCTTTCACCCCTTAACACGTTAGATTGATGTGACAATTGGAGATCGAACATAAAGACTTCTGACTCCCTACTAAATCAGGAGAGATAATACTGTATCCCCACTAGATCGGTGTAATATATAAAAGAGAATTAAGACCAGTGCTGACATCGAAAGTACTATCCCCACACTAGATAGTTCATTGGCACGTCTAGTAGGACCCGTTAAAGTTATTCCTACTATCGTATTCATAAACAACGACACCTCATAATGACGATCTTTAACCTCAGGTAGTCATGTCCAAGATGTGACACATTAAGAGCTTAGGCACGTCACCTGTAATGCGAGTTTTCCAAACAGCCTTATGTTTATCAAAGCTTGAGGTGAACTACAACTTTGATTCGATCAAATTCATGAAATTGGTGGATCAACACCTCGGTAAAATCAAACGAAGATGAAAGTGAGAGACCAGTATCCCAACAATAATAGTGGGAGGGGCCCAGAAGAAACTCACTACAACTAAGAAGTAGAAGGTCTTTTAGATCATTGAATGATCACTCGAGAGACAATACATAGGATCAATAAAGGGAAGGTCCATAAAGTGCCAAGTATAATGTTACATGTTATGAATGCAATTTCTTGTTCAGACTAAGAAATGGAACCTATATTTTGAGTAATTTTTGCCTATTCAAACTTTTCAAGACATCGTCATTCACCACCAAAGCCTACATGTGGAAAATAGCCCCAACGAGAGGCAAGGATTGGTTATCTCTTATGAGATTTTGTATTGGACCCCGATGAGTGGAACCACAATCACCGGTATCGGAGATTGACCACTTGACCCCCAACAAGTGGTGAGGATCGACTCTCTTACGAGACTGTACCGTGTAACATCCCAAATTTTGAAATAAATGATTAAATGAAAGGAATAAATATGGAATAATTATATTTGAGTTAATTAATGTCCTAAAATATTGGAAATAATTAAATTAAGATTTTTGGGAATTATTCATAATTTATTGATGCTTTATGAGCTGAAAATATACCCGATTAAAATATGGGAGTCAGACCAAGTATCTTCGATTAAGGTGCCATTGGTCAGGACTATTAAGAATATTATTGGGAGTCTGAATATGTATTCAGAATAATTTTTAGATAAAGTATTAAGCCCGAACAGAGATCCTGTAAGTTATGAAATGGAGAAGTTTTAATGAGGGCATAAGTTTTAACTCCAAACTCCCTACTCCCTCTTAACTCCCACGTTGCCTTTCTTCTTCTAAACACTAAACATTCACTTCTTCTTCTTTCTTCATTTACTCTTCACTTTCTTCCTCTCTAAACCAAGGCAAAGATTGACACCCATCTCTACCACCATTTTCATTTTATTGAAGCTCTTTCTCCATTCTTCTCCTCGATTTTGTGTTTCTCTCTCTCGTGAAGACTCTTTCATTTCTTTTCTTGAGGTAAGCTCTTGTCATTTCCCAAGAGTATGGACCCTAGGTTTTGGATTTTTAATGTTTGAGTGAGTATTTAATGTGTATGGGCTGTTGGGAGAAGCCATTAATATGGAAACCCTAAGGTGGGGTGGTTTTAAATGCAAGCTTTATGAACCTTTAATGGGGTACATGAAATTAATGCTTGAAATGGTAGAAGATGATATGCATTTATGATGTTGTAGGATTTTTAGAGAAACCCTAACTTATGAAAATTAGGGAAAATGATTAATGTTGGTTAGAAAGTGATTTAATGAGGGAACGAATGATATTTGAATGATGGGTATGAGTAAGTATGTTAAGAGAATATTTATTGATGGTAAGAATTGATGTTAATAGTGGTAGGTGGCCATTAATGTTGATTAATGGCCCTTGGTATGTCAACCCTTTTGTGGGTATGGCCTTAAATGCATAAAAATGAACTTGAATGCCTAACCCATGGTGGTTGAGGTGAAATTAATGAAATGGAAAGTGACTTGACAATAATAATGTTGTAAACATTAAGTGTTAGATTAGAATATATAAATCTTGGTGATCTTGAGTAGAAAATAATTATGTGGTGTCTTGTGAAATGTAGGACTCATTCCGAATGATGAGGCAGGAACGTCGTATCACTCAAAATTCTTCTCTTGAGGTAGGAGAAGAGTTTTGTATTCTAAATGCATGGATTGAATAGTGTTTGATTATCATATGTGACAATATGCATGTTTGTCTTGTTTAAGTGGTAATGATGATTTGAGATTGTTAAACATATGGTGATGATGAATATGATTGGCAACATGTATTGTGCATTTGGAATATAATGGTGTGGTAAATGGTGATGTTAATTTTCTTGGCTAGTGTGATGCCTTGATATGATGTGGTTGTGCTTACATTTATTGCGAATGTGGAATAATTGTTGTTAATGTTGGATGAGAATGAAAATGGATGATTAGCATGCCTTTATGATGATGAAAGATTGATGATTGAAATTAAGGATTTAGAGTCATTGTGATAATGAGGAATTGTTGAAAATACCACACTAAAACTTGAACAATGGTAACAACCAATGATAATAAAATCCACTAAGAAACCTATGGTGGAAATGATGATGATGTTGATTAGTGAGTGACATAATTAGGATGCATAGTTGTGAGAATGCATTATGATTTGCATTTGCATTACATCCATGACATACTGCATAGCTGTCGGTGTTGGAATGTTAGGGGATTCCCCCAGTTGGCCCAGTGGGAGGGCGACTCAGTGCACGAGTATCTTTAATTACCCCTGTGACTCGGTGTGTAAGTCACGAAGCTTCCCATGTCGTGCTACGGGGAGCCGCATGTGGTTGACCCTTGTGGGGGTGGCAGCAGGTGTCCCCGGTGGTCCTACAGATCACAGCTGCCATGGTATGAATCATGGTTGGCCCGCAACACCTTGTTGTTGTTATGTTGTTTACCGTGGTCATGGTGAGAATGGCCGGTGTTACATTATGGGTGATGCGGTTTGGTACCAGTAAAACATGGTGAATTACATGCAAAATTTATGATATAAGTGTACACATTTTACTACTGCAGTAGGGGTATGGTTATATGATCATACTTGACCCATAAATTGGTGTTTGTTCCCACAGTCGGATCTGCAATTGATAAATTACTCCGTTGTGCATGTGTATTAACTTAAAAGCATTTGCATATAGCAGAGAGGTATGCCAAAGATGATGAGAAATGGTGATGGTTGTGATTGGGTTAGAAAATGCCTATAGACAACATAAAAGATATGAATACAAACCCCTATATGGTGTATAGTGGTTTTATGTGCGATAACCCAATTTGATGAAGGGTTTGATTGTGTGTATGCATATATACTTTGTTATGACCTATAGGGATAATTGAATTATATGTATGATGGTGAGATGTTGATAATGATGATGGTGAATGATATGTTGATACAAAGTATACATGATGTTGAATGCATATGCATATAATCACATTATATTTATATTCATCCTTTAGAATATATAACTCACTCTCCCATGTTGTCTATTTTTAGCCTTGTGATGTAGGACACTCATGGAAGTGAGATTATATCTTTTGGAAATGTACATTTTGAGTATGGAGGTAAATTAATATATAGGAAATACCTTGGTCGACGAGTAATGATTTTGTATAGCATATGATGAATGGTGTATGCTCAATATGTACTTGAATGATGTATATTCAATTTGGAGGTCATAGGTGAAAATTGGACCCTATATGTATGGCTAATCTTTGATTATGACCTAGATAATGTATGATGTTAGTTATGGGGCTGAAATTATTGCCCAAGTGATGAATAGATGATGTTAATTTGCGAATTACAATGTTTTATAGAAAATATGTGATGTTGTGTGTTGATGTTTACGCCTATTTAAGGAACCAATAGGGTCAAATTGTGTCTTAAGTGGTTTTGGTGGTATGTAATGATTCCAATAGCTTAAATCCATGATTTGTGACTTGAAGAAATTGGAATGGGCCAATTCCACTGAGAATAGGTCCTTGAGTTGTACAACAATACCTTAAAATGAGTAAAATACATTTATACGTATAACTCTCTCGCTTTTAGGAATTTTCAACTGCGACGGATGGCCACACGTCACAAACGATGTATAAAAGATGGTGTCAAAATTTGGTAGGCATTAGAATTCATATGAAAAAGTTAGGGGGGTTTAGAAGTCCAAAAATGTGACTTTTTTGCACAAAATGGCCTCTGTGCTGTCATGAATCGATTCACAATAGTGCATGAATCGATTCAAGACACACTGTTTTCACTGTTCCTGATTTTGGGCACTTCGAATGGATTCAAGCCCCTGCATGAATCGATTCAAAGCTCACTAGAATCACTGTTCATGAGGTCCAGGAACGTTTGAATCAATTCATGCGAGCTTGAATCGATTCAAAGGGGCCTATTTTCATTGTTTGGACTCCAGTAGCACTTGAATCGATTCTTGGGATGCTTGAATCGATTCATACCCCTGATTCTTCAATTTTTCATGTGTTTTGTTGATGGATGGGTTCCATTTAGCCATGGTTCAATTATATATCCATGTGTGACTTCGTTAACCACTTTTTAACCATCAATTCAAGTCTCTTTAGATCCTTTCCATTCTTTTCCATGACTCTCAAATAATTTATGTTTTCCGCTATTCCTTGTTGATAATCCTATGATTGATTGTCCAAGGAAGACTCTTGATTTAATTTATTCACCTTCTTATATCTTCATATATGGGATAGGTTATTTAAAATGATCCGGGGTTACTTATTAAAGATCTATCTCACGGTTTCTTCTATTCTTTAATTACTTTAAAATCATGAAAAATTTACCTTCATTTTTTAGGAGTCACATACCGGGCTTTGACGAGCGATGCAAGTAGAAACACGCCCCACTGAGTGGTGAGGATCAGTTATTTGTTATGAGATTCTTTACTAGACCCCGAGGAGTGGTACCCCAATTGTGATACCCTTATTCCAGTAATGATGTAGGAATTTCTTCAATTCCTAGCTTTGAAACTCTTGGATCTTCTTCTCTTAAACTCTTAGATCCACAATCTTCAAGACTTGGAGAAAATGTCATGGTTTTGATGTATTGCAATGGAATCTAATATGAAACTTGTAGAGGAAGCTAACTTATGATGAAAGCTAAAGGAGAAAGGATCTAGATCTAGGAGATTTTGAAGGTAAGAAATGGAGGAGATGGAGAGGAAAGGGAGAAGTATGGTGCCGCCACTCTCTATGCCTTAGAGAGATAAGGGGTGATAGTCACCATTTTTGGGAGAGATTCCAAAGGATAAGACTCAAAGAAAGAAGCCTAGAGCTTCTACTTTCTAGAAAGAAGGGAGAGTTTCTCACTCTAAAATCTCTTAACATTCAACTTATGAGCTAATTACAAAGGAGAGAAGCTTATATAGCCGCTTGGAAATTTTGGCCACTTCACTCTAATCATGGGCCTTGGATTAATTCCTAAGGCCCAATCCTAAATCCTACTCACAAAGGCCCAATACAAATCCAAATACAAAAGGAACAAAGTACAAGGCCCAAAAACGGCCCAAACCTAATGGCTATGCAAAGCCTAAACTAATTCCTAAAATAAATTCCTAATGTACCTAGAATTTAAAAGCATGGAAAATATTTACAAAATATGTGAGGCCCAAAGTAGAGGCCCAAAAGGAGGCCCAATCATGAACATCAAGCCCATTACCCTTCTATAGAGCAAGAGAAAAGGGTAAGGGTCTTCAAAAGCTCCTCCTTGGGCTTGGGCCTACTTAAGAAATCCATGGAAGAAGCTAAATGCTTTTGGAGACCTTCCTTGGCTCTCTTGGCCCTTGACCTAGTCATAGGGCCCTTGAAAGCATCCAAGGCAACCTCCAAAGATTGTGTAGGGTCCATGCTTCCTCCTGGGTGATGGCCATGTCAATAAAGCAAAGATGCAATGGCCATCAAATTTCTAACAAAATAATACAAATGCAAAAAGATCGGAGCCCATCCCGGTACATGACAGCGTCCCGCAAAGCTATAGTTTTTAAGGTATTGGAATTGCTCTGTATTGATGTGTAAAGATATAGTTTTTATCTCTAAATAACATGTACTAACAAAAGATTTTCCTAAATTATTAGCTTTCTCTTCTCAAAGCTCCACTAAAGTACTCTATTTTCAAAGAACAATGTTCGATTTGAAAACTAAGTGAACCACGATTTGGCCGTGGAGTGCTCTTCCACGCCCTAGTTTCATAGAGTGCTCTTCCCGTAAAGCATGGCCATAGTTCTAACCATGGCCTGGTCGTAGAGTGCACTACCTAGGCCACTGAAATCCTTTATTTTCCTATCTTTTGTGGCACAAGATGCATTGCTATGGATTTCCTTTGCATTGTCCAACATGAATGAGGCCTTCAAACCTATTTTTCCTGTTAAACTAGCAAACAAAGTAACAAAGGAGTGAAAGAAAAAAACAACCAAGGGATTTAAGGGATTATTATGCAATATGACCTAAAAATGCCTAACAAATAGATCCTAAATTGATGTGTTTTAGAGACACATCAAAATACCCCAAACTAAGACATTACCTGTCCTCAAGCAATCATCATATTAATCAAGCATAGAAAAATGAACAAAGGATCTAACATACAAAGGAACCCAAACAGAAATGTAATCTTTTATTTTTGAAATCAGGGATGAAATGTGAATGTCAAACAATTCATGTTTTCTTTTAACCATGCTTTAAATGATTTAAAAGGGATCACTCTTTCACCAATCCTCTTTAAGTGTTTTAGGGAATCAAACATCGCACTCAAGTCAAATTAATAAAAGCATTACCATAGACTTGGCAAGTGACCCTAGTTCTACAATACTAAGAAAGCATACCCAAGTCAAAGGTCTTTTCATGGTTGTAATGGGGCTAAGGGATCAAACTTTAGGTATGGAAACCAAGAAAAGGATATTACAAAAGGCTTAAAGCATAATCATAAGAGGCTTTTTAAGATTTATAGTGTAACACCCCCGGTTTTCTGGACCTGAATCCCGATGTAATCAAGATAATAATTAATAAAAATGCGAGTAAATTTTTTACGTTCGAAATAGTTTTTAAACACCATCTCGACTACATCAAGACCCGAACCACAAAAAACCGAAGAGTGAGATTTATATAAATGTAACTTGATCGACATCTAAATTGCCCATAACGGTATACATAAATAGTAGAGTTTACAGCGGAAGAAGAATGTGTATACCGGGCATACGCCTAATCCCATGTATGACGATATGAGAAAAGGCTCAGCAAAGCATGCAAACACCTAACATAAACCTATTAGATCATAACCCATTCATGTACTTATAACAGACACATGCATTGCCTAAGATATAATATAAATATGCTTATACATCCGGGGTCATGCCCTAACTATCACCACTGCCCATATCTCATAATTGGCCTACTTATTCACCTATTGGCATTAATCCAAACACCACCATCATCAATGTATATTGTTTAAGTTTAATTCCTCAAGTATTCATCAAATCATCACTTATGTACTAATACATATGTTCACTATTCATGCATTCACGATTATCTTATACATGACCAAAATCACTAAATCATCAATATCATCATATACAATTTATTCTTTACATTAAAATTCACAAATGATGCCAGCCAAGGCACTTCCACTACCACTATTTACCTTCCCAAAACTTCAATTTAAAATTTGAACTTATCCCATGGCAACCTGCATCACAATGCCAAAAAGGAGACCATATGGGAGAGTAAGTTATGCATTCAAAATGACGAATATACATATATTGTGATTAAGTGTACATGCATTCATTCATCATGTAAGCTTTGCTATAAAATCATCAATTCATCATTCAATCATCATCACATTGATATAATAGGCATACAAGCCTCATGAAACACAGTTCACAAGATAAGCAAGCACAAGCACATACATAATCACATTGCCACTTATCAACAAGGGCATTCACAAGTTATCATCATCAATTCATTAAATCTTTACTCAATTCCTCCTCGTAAGGGGTTTCTCATCTCTCGTGGTCATCCCATCTCAAATGCCATGCACCTGTGGCTAATGCATATGTCAACTGTTTGATAATGCATATACACAGATCCAATTTCATTTCATCAGGTGATCACAACCACCACATCATTCATTCACATGGGTTTCCCACCTTGCAAGGGGTACTCCCTCTAGCAGCCTCACAAGGTGCTTTCTCATGATCGCAACCACGTTCAATAATTCATATTGGTTTCCCGCCTCGCAAGGGGTACTCTCGCTTCGTGATCGTAACCACGGGCATCATAGGAATTCGCAAGCCCTTTTTTGTTTCAACAACCAGGTGATCACAACCATCGGCTCAATATCATATCATCATCAAGTGGGTTTCCCGCCTCGTAAGGGGTACTCCCTTCATACAATCTCGTAGGATCTTTCATCATTGTGATCACAACCTCATATTCAATGTTATGCCATGCCATGAATGCAAAATGCAATAATACATACGCCAATCAACCTCACAAGGATATCCTACCCTCTCACATAGGGATATATTTTAATTTGATATTTTTAATCAATAACATACAATCATTTATAAAGCCCCTCAAGGCATTTCATTCACATACTTGACATTATATCTCAACATATCTCATGTATATATTTCATATCATACAGGCAAGTCTATACTTGCAATCAACCACAATGGCATTACAACATTACATAATATTTATCAATATTACCACACATTCATTTAGTGGGTTTTCGTCTCATTACTCATCACCATTGTCTTATATATATATATATATGTACCCATGCTGGTGTGGCGTTCACAATATTTCTATTATCATATTCCAAACCACACTCACAAGATCATACATGTATCACTCACAATAGCATTCAACCATTAATCAATAATAACAATCACCCTTTGTGCAAAGGAGTGATCAACCTCATCATTTATCATTATTCCATACTAATGTCATTTCCAATTATTCGATTCATAATACATGCTATATCATTTTACCAACTCTCTCATTGGTTTCATATTTACCTTAGGGTGTATCTCATAACCTCATCATTAAACCCTCATTATCAATCTTTTATATCTAACTCTTGGTGGTGAATATATCATAAATAATTTATCCCCAATGTATTAATTAATTCCAATTCCCACCATGTCATGCCATCATTAAGTACCCCTTATACATTTCCTTAAATATCCCATAATATAAGGGAATGGAGCTCAGCATTAAAAATTAAGGGAATAAACGAAATTCCAAGTTTTGGGTATCTCACTCAAGTGAGATTCACCTTCGCTTGAGTGAGATGTAGATGGTTCACTTGGGCGCCCCCAAGTTTTCCTGAGCGAGAAGGGTTTTCAGCATCAGACCCCGATCTCGCTTGAGCGAGCCACTGTTGCGTGAGCAAGATCCCACCAGTGTGCATCTCAGGCTCGCTCGCTCGAGCGAGGCTTCTCAAGGCCAGCCTCCCGCTCGAGCGAAGATGTTCCAGTAACTAATTCCTACTTGTATCCTTGGGCAAGGCACACCAACACCAGCCACTCGCTTGAGCGAGTAAGGTTTTAGTATCAGACCCCTCGTGCTCACTCAAGCGACTCACGCTCACTTGAGCGAAAAACGTCCAGTACCTCATCAAGGCTGGCTCGCTTGAGCGAGATCCAACTTGCCACATTATTCTCTTAAGCGAATTTCACTCAGGATCATTTCTCCTCTCGCTCGCTCAAGCGTGGCCACACCCGCTTGAGCGAGATTCGTCCAGTGTCTTTCCCACTCATCCCACACACGTCTCGCTTGAGCGAGACACTCACTCGCCTGAGCGAGACACTCACTCGCCTGAGCAAGTTTGGGCCAGAGGCCTTAACACTGATACAAGGGATTCTGGCTCGCTTGAGCGAGATTGCCAGTACATGTGCAGAAATGTGAGAATTCAATAACCTTACACTCCAAAACCCATAGAAAGCCAAATTGGTCAAATTCAACACATCATATACCTCTTATTAAACATTTAAAACTTGTCTCAAACGTTCATACTCAATAATTTCCATTTCAATTCATTAATCACATTAAAGTTAAACTTATCATCATCACACATATACATATATTTCCATAACAATCATCACATACTCTCATACACCATTCTCAATAATCAACAAATTACCATTCACATAATTTTAATATCTACATGGCAAGGTAAGCATGAACACTAATCACATACAATAATCACTATCATTTTACTCATGTAATTTGATTGTAAACTCCTCTCCTACCTCAAGGGAAGAGCCACAACCAAATGCACGCTCCAAATGCTCCACCACACAATCCAGAACACAATCTACATATTACATACACATGCATTCATACAATCAATAAACCATTTCAAGGAATTCCTCATAAATTCTAAATAATGATTTACATTTTGTAAGGCTTGTGAACAAGTTCTAAACTTGTCAAAACACCAATTTATGCCATTGTGTTAGGTTTCAGGAATTCCTCTCCCCAAACCAAGATTCTTTAGAGCTTAAAGGGTCAACTAACTCAACAACAACAACATCACACTCCTTATCCATAAAACATCAAATCCTCATATAAATCATCTATTTGCCATCATTGTCACTCAAATTCATTATAAGCTCTCTTAGCTTCATTCAAGCCATCATCCATCAATAATTTCATATGGAATACAAGACGATCTAAGACCTCATCAAGGCACATACCTATTTCACCAATCTCATACATTCACCATGGTTTTGGTGCTCATATTCATCGTTTCATATTCATAACAACACCTATCTATAGGTTTTATCATCAATAGTTTTCTATCATTTCCACCGTCACTTATCATCATATAAATCAACATTTAGCATTGGGTACCTCATATCCATCTCTCAAAACTAAATTCTTTTAGTCACCATATACACATTCCTAACTCTTAAGATTAGTATTCTTTAAAACCCAATAATCATCATCCTCATTATTGTAGTCCTTCTTAACAACATCTCAACTTTTAACATACCAACAACTTGGAGCCATTACTTTATTTCCTTGATTTCACAATCCTTCAACATCAATAATCAATATTACCCATTCAAAACTCATTCATATATATATATATATATATATATATATAAAATCATTTCATTATCAATAACTCACAATTTTCTCATCAATTTCTCAAAGCCCCAAAATTCTAATTTTTAGGGTTTTCATCAATAATCCACAATCGTCAATCCTAACCATTTATATGTATTATCTCAAGCATCCATAGGCTAATAACATAGCATTCTAATCATCATCAACAACAACAACAATCCCTAATGATTTTTCTAACCTAGGGTTTGGTTCAATATACCTCCATCCATCAAAACAATATCTAATCTCTCATTATAATACTTCAATAACTCAAAACTATCAATAAAAGCCATGGGTGGTCAAAAACCATACCTCTCCTCTAAGCCCCAAGGTGATTACGAAAATGAGAGGAAGAAAAAAGGAGATGAGCCAAGCTTTGCCTCCATGTCTAATACAAGCTTCATAAACCCAAGGAATCCTCTTGATTTTGGGTGGAAGTGGCCATGGGTGGTGGTCATATTTAGCAAGAAAGGGGATGGAGAAGAAGAAAGAAATGAAGAAAGAGAGAGGAGGGGAAAGCAACGTGAAATAAGGGAGAAGAGAAGGGGGTGTTATGTTTTATTTTTAACCCTTATTAGTAATTTCTCCGTTTTATAATAAGCAGAATCTCTATTCGGGCTCAATACTTTATCCAAAAATTATTCCGAGGACATATTCGGATTCCCAATAATATTATCTACAACCCTGACCAACGACATCTCAATCGGAGATACTTGGTCCAAACTGGGTGAAATTTTATCTCATTTAGTCTCAATAAATTATAATTTTTCATAATAAATCCCAATTTAATTATTCCAAAATTTTTGAGACACTCAGTAACTCATTCCTAATTATTTAATATTTATTTATCTTATTTAATTATAAAATTTGGGATGTTACATATAGAAAATAGGATAAATAGAAATATAAGTTCTAACACCTTCTAGGGACCCTCTATTATTTTTCTTCTCAACCCTTTTTACCCATTTTCTTTTTGTTTCTTTTCTTCTTCCTTTTCCTTTCTTTTTTAATTTTTCCATTCCTATGATTTTTCTTCTTTTAGGTCCCCTTATTTTCCAATTTTCGTTTCTCTCCTAGTTCCTTATTTATGTACTTCACCTTAAAACTCTTTAATGAAAAAGGGTTCCAAAGAAAGAATTTAAAATTTAGGCTCAAAGGAGGCGACTAATAGATATTATAAATTTTCAAAAATTGGGGCTTCAAGAAGGCGTAAATTGCCTTTATCATTCTAGGTTATGCAATCAAGCACCACTTTACCATGGTCACTAGCCAAGTTCTAGAATACTTACAAAAATTTGACTCACTCAACCAAGAAAAGAAATAAGGGTTATAAATAGAACTACCCTTTTGAGGCTCAAAAGCTCACCATGCTATGTTAAATCAAGTGAAGCATGGAAAAATTTTCATAACTTATTTAGCAACCACAAAATCACCCTATACGACTAGGTAAAGATCATTATTAAAAATTTTGGGGGTTCCTAAGATATTCTATGATCCTGTACTCACAATCAACAACCTAACTAATATAATAACTACAAGAAAATAATTAGTGCCTATACCTATCATGTAAGATAAAAAATAAAACCAACCTAAAACAAACAGTAAATAACTATCCTAATAAAAAAGAAAAATAAAAATAAAGCAGATAAAGATGGAAGTCGTCTATCTTACCATCCCAAACTAAAGATGGATATTTTCCTCAATGTTCAAGCAATGATGGAGAAGGTTAAACGACTTACTGAGAGATGCCTACTCAGAGGGAGGTGGAAAGCGGCCATAAAAGGAGGCAAAAGGCAAGATGGAGAAAGAAAGGGAAAGTTAAGAATGAAAATGAGAGTCCCTATGAACCATGACTGTGTTTGTAACCATGGCCTGACCGTGGTTCATTATGGACCAAGTTGTTTTTAAAATCAGAATTTTGAAATTCAAAATTAAATTTTCTAATGGAAATACCTCTATGGAACCTTGGCCATGTTTTAAACCATGGGTAAGCCATGCTTTATTCTGTTTTTGTGCTAATTTATTCATAACTTGAGAAAATAAAAACCATGGCTATATTTCAAACCATGGGATGGCCATGGTTCAATCTGTCTTGGCGCCAATTTTTTCGCATTTCATACTCCACTAAACTATGGCCATGGTTCAAAGTATGGCTAGGCCATGTTGTTTTCCGTTTTAGTCCAATGGTACCCCTAAACTAATTCTTTAACATCCTTTGCTCTTCTTCTACTCACTCCTCAATGCTTTATTCTCTGCATTCTCTTGTAAAGCTCCTTCATTCCATCAAATTAAACATCTCTCTTTTTTTATTTTTGTTTTTCAATAAATGTAAGGTTGCCTCCCTATGAGCACTATGTTTATGGTCTATAGCTCGAGCTTCCCAAGCTCTTCTTCGTTCGAGCTTACCCAACTTTTGGTGCAACTTGTTTATGGCCTCTCATGATTGGAAACAATTCTTCCTCTTGCACCACTTCAAAGTATTTGACATACAGGGAAGAGGCTTACGCTTAACCTTAGCTTCCATTTCATCTTGTGGTGAGAGTTTCTTATCGCCCTTCTTCAAAGAATCACCTACAACATCAGTAGAAAAAACCAACACAAAATTTTGTAGATCATAAGGAGAGCCTTTTAGGGCATCATCCTTTACCACAGGGTTATGACTGTTAATCTTATAACAACAAATATCAACTATTGGACTCTTTAGCATTTTTAAGGTTAACTTCAACTTTTTGATTTCCAACACTCAAGGATAACTTCCTATTCTTCATATCAACAACCGCTCCTGTAATGGCAAGAAACAGTCTCCTTAAAATGATAGGGATTATAGAGTCTTCCTTTATTTCCAAAACTAAAAAATCAGTGGGTATGGTAAATTCAACCACCTTAATAGGGATATCCTCAATAATACCTACAAGATATTTTACAGATCTATTAGTAAATTGTAAAGACATCCTAACGGGTTTCAATTCACCTAAATCAAGTTTCTTAAAAATAGATAAAGGCATCAAACTAACACAAGCCCTTAAATCACATATGGCTCTATCAAAGCTCATACTTCCTATCATGCATGGTATGGAGAAGCTGTCCTAATCTTAAAGCTTAGGGGGCAACTTTTTCCGATTCACAACATGGCACTCCTCAGTAAGTGCATCAGTTTTATCATCCTCAATTTTCCTCTTATCAAATAAAATATCCTTAAGAAACCTAGCATAACTTGGCATTTGTTGTCATGCCTCAATAAATGGAATATTAACGTACAGTTTCTTAAGGAGTTTAAGGAACTTACCAAACTCTTTATCCAACTTAGCTCTTGCCAACCTTTGAGGATAAGGAATTAGAGGTGACGTGTTACTGTCGCGGTCCGTCAAATTAATACATTAAAAATAATTAATGTAGTACTAGGGTGTCAACCTAGGTCGTTCTCTCGAAGACCAACATAAAAATTTAGGAAAATCAAGTTTTAAAATAATTTTTACAAACAGAAGTTCAACAAACAAACAAATACATTTGGGGGGTTTGATTGGTTGTCACAATTAAAATCAAAATAGAGTAAATATAAGATTTAGAACAATAAATAACAAGCGATTGATTTTCTTGGAGTATTATAATTAGATTTATCCTTGGTTCACAAAAGATAATTTGTACATTTTCATTACTGTTAATTTCTTAGCTTAATTTGAATTAATCAACTAAGCGTCTTTTTCAATTCACAATTCCTTTACTTTCATTTAAAAATGAATATTTTAATCAAGCATCCTAATTAAACAAAAGGAGTAAAGATCGTAAAATCTAGGAATTATTGAGCATATGTAAGAACATCGCCTACATACATAATCTATTCTCAAATTATGGAATTAAGCAAACCATAATAATTAAAAGTGATTATGAAAATATTCATTAAGCATGTATACTTTCTTAATCCATTTTAATAAAAATCTTATTTTATTCCATTTGTATAATTAAATTGATTAAGCATACAAATTTAATTAAACAGAATGGAATTAAATAAGCAGAGTAAGATTATGAAGAAATTAACAATAATAAAAGCATACTATATTAAAAACAAGAACCTCAAAATTATATTACAATATTCTCCAAGAAAATCAATCTAAAGGTTTTAGCCCTCCATAACTAAAACAAATTAAAAATAAGAAAGACCAAACCCGGAATTACAGCAGAGGAGGTGGAAGCGATTGAGACTCTCATTAGAGAAAGCAAGTTGAAACAATATTTGTTTAGACAGTAAACCTATCAAGAGCCAAAAAGTATGGCACCATGAAGGAAAGAGACCAGTCTAGTTGAGGAAGAAGGAGCTAGAAGTTCTAAAAGGCCGACACCGGATAAAGGAAAGACCGTGGTGGATAACATTGATAAGGAGTATGAATCACGGTTGAAGCTTCTAGGCTAGGCAAGATGTCATTGATATAATTATTGGTGGTTTTGTAGGAGGCGGGGTATCAAATACCACCTAGAAGAATCATTTAAGAATAATTATATTTGTGCAGGCGAAGGCAGACAATAGGCCATTCTGGGGTGGAATCTAAACCCTACCCATTATTTTTACAGATGATCATTACAACCCAACTATCTCAGGAGGTGATGGCATGATGGGGATTAAGGCCGTCATAGCCAACAAGATAATTAGAAGAATGTTGGTCGATTAAGGGAGATCTTGTGCTGTCATCTTTTACGAGTGTTTTAAGAAGATGGGGCTTTCAGACTACGACCTACAGCCCTATACCCAAGACCTGGCGATGTTTAACAAAGCGGGATAGCCCACCAAAGGCTATTTAGACACGAGGTTGACATTTGAAGGTGAGCCAAGGTCAAGGACGGTACGTACAAGGGTGTTGGTTATACATGTTAAATCCCCCTTTAATGGGATCCTTGGACGAGCCTCTCTCAATGCTTTGGAAGCCATGGTTTCAACACCACATCTATTGACTAAGTTTATTGATGAAGATAACTAGGTGTCTTCTGTTAGAGGAGATCAACAGATGGTGAGGTACTGCTACAACCTCAGTGTTCAAATGACTAAGATAGAAGAATCAACCAAGAGGAGGAGGTTAAATAATGGCAGAGGAGTTCCGGATTTAGAGAATTTGATTGATCTAGATTTGAAAGAAGAATTGATAGCGAATCCAAAGAATCCCTAGAGACACATGCCAGAAGAAGGGGTGGAGAAGGTTCCATTGGAAGGAGACATCGCCAAGAGCACTGAGATTAATGACTCTCTAGAGGCCAAAATGGAAGAATGTTTAGTGAAACTCTTGCAGAAGTTGAAACACTTATTCGCATTGACTACGGCCGACATGCCCGACATCGACCCGAACTTCTATTGTCACAGGTTAGTAGTATACCCGGAGTCAAAGGCGATGGCACAGAAGAAAAGAAGACTGGGAACTGAAAAGAAAAGAGTGACGTATGAATAGACGAAGGAGTTGCTAAAAGCTGGATTCATCAGGGAAGTTCAGTACTCCTCATGGGTTTCTAATGTGGTCATGGTAAAGAAAGCTAATGGTAAATGGTGGATGTGCATAGATTTTACTACTTTGAACAAGTGTTGCCCTAAAGACCCATATCCTCTGCCTAGCATTGATTAGATGGTTGATGATTCCTCTGGATACCAATTCCTATCATTCATGGATGCGTACTTCGGTTACAACCAAATTTTGATGTGGAAGGATGATAAAGATAAAAATGCTTTCATAAATAATGAAAGAGTGTTTTACTACACAGTCATGTCATTTTGGCTGAAGAACACCAGAGCCATGTATCAGAGAATGATGAATAAGGTCTTTGAAGGAATGAGATCCAAGGTAACAGAGGTGTATGTGGATGATATCATAGCTAAAACCCCAGTTGGAAGAGATCATGTCGAAGTTTAAGAAGGGTATTCTAGAGACTCTAGTTGTACAACGTAAGGTTAAATCCATTTAAGTGTACCTTTACGGTACTCATAGGGTGGTTTCTCAGACTTATGTTGACCCAGAGAGGTATAGAAGCAAATCCAGATACATGTAGAGTAGTGAGAGAACTCTGGAGGCCCATGAATATCAGGGGGTTCAGTCATTAAATGGGAAGGTTACTGCCCTATACCGATTCATGCCAAAAATGACACATTGGTTATTCCCTTTGTATAAGGTGTTGAAGAAAAGTAAGGAGTTTGAATGAGGTAAGGAGCAGGAGAAGGCGTTCCAAGAGCTTAAAAAGGTGTTAGCAAACCTATCGGTGTTGACGAGGCCTGACCCTAAAGAGAAGCTTTTCATTTATATCTCTGTATCTGATGAAGCTATTGGAGCAGCACGTGTGAAAGAAACGATGGAAGGCCAATGACCAGTATACTTCATTGGGAAAATGCTTCAGGGGTCAGAGTGCCAGTATCAGAAGCTGGAGAAGGCCGCCTTAGCTCTGGTATGGACGTCCTGACTTTTGAGGCAGTACTTCTATACACATCTAATCACTGTACGAACTGATTTCCCCTTAAGGATGGTCTTCCATAAACCAGATTAGGCAGTAAGAATGACAAAGTGGGCTATTGAATTATTAGAGTTCAATATTTCTTATAAGCCTAAAACGACCATCAAAGCACAAGTGTTGGCAAATTTTGTGATGAAGTTAACAAGAGAAGTCCCCATACTATTGCGGTAACATTGGACCATTTTTGTAGATGGTTCTTTAAATGGGAAAGGATGTAGGGCCGGAGTGGTCATAGTAAGTGAAGACGGAGTGAGTGTTGAAATCTCACTTAGGTTTGATTTTAAGACATCGAACAACCAGGCGGAGTATGAAGCATGCTTAGCAGGACCCAGAGCAGCTTTAGATGTGGGAGCTTGAACCGCAGTGCTCTACAGTGATTCACAACTTGTGATTTCTCATATTAATGAAAGCAATCAAGCTAAGGAGCCGTTATTATAGCAATATTTGGCCAAGGTGAAGGAGTTAAGGGGTAAGTTCATCAGAGTTGAATACAAACACATCCCGAGGAAAGACAACGTCAGGACTGATGTTCTATCTCAATTAGCCAGTACTAAGAAGACGGGGTCCACAATAACGGTTATTCAAAGTACTCTAGCCACTCTGAGTATTTTAGCACCGGTCGAAGTTTGTGCCACATAGTTTAAAGCTCATCTTGAAAACTCATAGGTAATCCCTATTATTCGATACATGGTGAGCGGACAACTCCCTGAGGACCTATTGGAGAAGAAGAAGTTAAAGAAGGAGCTGCCAAATTTTGTACTAGTTGATAGAAGTCTATTACGGAGAGGAATATCGGCCCCTTATCTGAAGTGTTTAAATAAGGTAGAGTTTAAAGAAGTATTGACCGAGGTTGATGAAGGGACATATGGCTACCACTACGACGGATGAAGCCCAGACAGAAAAATCTTGCGAGCAGGTTACTGGTGTCCCACTATAGCAAAGGATGCCATTGATAATGTTCAGAAATGCGATGCTTGCCTGAGGAATAACAATGAGCACCACATCCCGGCAGAAGAGTTATTCACATTGGCTATTGCATGGCCCTTTTACCAATGGGGCATGGATATTTTAGGACCATTCCCAAAAGCACCAGGCAGGGTAAAGTATCTAATTGTCGGGGTGGATTATTTTACTAAATGGATTGAAGCAGAGGCAGTAATACATATCACACTAGCCCAGACTCACAGATTCATGTATGAGAATATTATCATTAGGTTTGGCATACCAAGAAGAGTCATAACATACAATGGGAAGCAATTTACAGATGCCAAGTTTAAAAGCCTCCTTAAAGGACTCCAGGTCAAGCAAGTCTTCTCATCGGTAGAGCATCCCCAGACCAATGGACAAATTGGTATTTGATGAATAAAATAATTGGTAAATTATTGACTTTGGGAATTATAAGCATATTAGATGATAAATGTTTAATTGTCCCTTTGATGATAATGATATGTTGTTGATGAATAACCCATGAGGGGTTGAACTATGTACATGTTAATAAACCATCCTTGAGGGGATGAAGTATATGTTTTATGAATTGAGAATTTTATGTGGATGCTTGGCATTAAATGTGATGGCCATTGTGATGGTATTGATGATAAGATTGAAAGACAATGCATATGAGTCTTATGTATAGATGAGAATGTGAGTTAGGCATTAGGATGTTGAATGAATGATTGTGGCATGAAGAAAAAGATGAATTTTCATAGTTTTATGCATAATTGAGGAACTCATGGGGTCAAAATGAGTTTCATGAAAAAATTGATGGCTTAGGGTGGTCATACTAGCACACATACATGAATTGTGACTTATGGAAATTGGAATGGGTCAATTCCATTGAGAATAGACCCATGAGTTGCATGAAAATACCCTAAAATGGTCTAAACGCAATCATGCACATAATTCCCTCATTTTTGGGAATTTTTGAGTACGGCTAGTGGCCACGTGTCATAAATGGTGTGTATGTGGTTGTGTCAAAATTTGGTGGCCATTGGATTTAATATGAAGAAGTTAGGGGGGTTAGAAGTTCAAAAAATGACTTTTCTACATAAAACAATCTTTATGCTATCATGAATCGATTTACAGCAGTGTGTGAATCGATTCACCGCAGTATGGGAATCGATTCACAGTACTGTAGGAATCGATTCAAGCTCTCTACTTTCACTGTTGATGAGATTCAGACTTGTATGAATCGATTCACCAAGGGAGGAATCCATTCATACGTCCCTAGTTTGGTTGATCATGGCTTTCACTCACGCGTGAATCGATTCATACTGGGGGAATCGATTCACTCCTTCCTGTTTCTACTATTTTGGGGCATCAGGCATGCATAAATTGATTCACCTTAGGCCTGAATCGATTCATGGCCCTGTTTTGTGGCTGTTAGGACTCCTGAAATGCCTGAATCGATTCATAGCCCTGTTTCCCCAAAAATGCTTAAATTTTGATGTTGTGTTGGGTGTTGAAAGTCATGATGCATTTATGTAATTGATTGTACACATTTTAATACATTTTTAGCAATCAATGCATGATGATATTGTCATATGCCTTATATACCTTAATGTTGAAATTGTCATGAGCTTGTTGATATTTAATTTTTGTTTCATCTTGGAGAACTACATGAATGTATAAAGGGTATATGATTGTGGTGTGTCCTTAGTGGTGTTTGATATTAAATTGGGATATTGGCAAATATGTATATGCCTAAGACATGTTATGAAGACATGAAAGTCCACCAATAATAATAATAATATGTTGTGATGGTTGATAATGGACAATTATATGATGATTGTTGTATAACACACCCTTGTATGATGATGAAACTAATGAGGGATGATTGCATGACAATGTATTTCTTATAAATCAATGAATCGGAGATGATATCGGTAATGAATGATGATGGATGATGATGTTGACCATTTCCTTGAATAGAAGGATGATTGTTATTATTGATGAATTGTTGAATGCCATTGTGATTGATACAAGTGTGACCTTGTATGTGTGGTTTGAATTATATTGATGAATTGTTATGATGCCACACTAATATATGAAACAATGGTAATGATCAATAAGATGAAAATCCACTAAGAGATGATGTGGTGATATTGATGAAAGATTGATGGATGTTATTGATGTTTGTGATGCCATTGTGAATATTGCAAGTATTGACTTACATGTATGATGAAAATTATGTTGAAATGAAATTCCACACTTAAGACTTGAAAACAATGGCTAAGACCAACAATGATAAAATCCACTAAAGATTGTATGGTGGTGTTGGTGTTGATGATGATGATTGATGAGTGGCATGATAGGATGCATAGTGTGAGAATGCACTTGATTTGCATTGTATTACATCCATGGCATATCATACGCTGTCGGTCAGGAATATTAGGGGATTCCCCCGGTTGGCCTAGTGGGAGGGTGGCTCAGTGCACGAGCATTCTTGTTTTTTCTCCTATGACTAGGTGTGTAAGTCATGAAGCTGCCCATGCTGAGCTATGGGGAGCTGCATGTAGTTGACCCTTGTGGGGGATGGCTCTTGAGAAGCAGCTGTCCCCGGTGGTCCTATAGATCACATCTGCCATGTTATGAATCATGGTTGGCCCACAACACCTTATATTGTTGATTATGTTGTTTACCGCGATCATGGTGAAAATGACCAGTGTTGCAAAATGAGCGATGCAGTTTGGTACCAGTAAAAATTGGTGATTATGCATGTATTATGAGATATGTGTACACATTATACTACTATAGTAGGGGCATGGTATGTGATCATGCTTGACCTATAAATTGGTGTTTATTCCCACAGTCGGATCCTATTTGTTGTTGTTATTCCATTGTCCATATGCATTAGCCTAAGAGCATTTGTATATAGCATGGAGATACGCCAAAAGGTGATGATGATTGAGATTAAGATGTGATGATGATCAGATGGGTAAATGAATTACCTAAAGAACAACATGTAAAATATGAATACAACAAAAAACATTGAATATGGTGATGTTGTATGTGATGGCCTAATGTAATGAAAGGCTTCTCTGTCTATGGTTGATGACAATGATGTTGGCCCATTGTGGCATTGATAAGAGATGTGTATATGTGCTTGCTTTACTATGAATTGATGGTTGAATACGATACATGTATATTGTTGAACTGAGAATTTATGATGATTGTTAATGAACTTAGCAAAGCATACATGATGTTAATATGAATATGCATATAATCTCAATTGTATTCATATTCGTCATTTGAAATGTATAACTCACTCTCCCATGTTGTCCATTTTTAGCATTGATGCAGGAATGTCATGGGATGAGGATATTTTTAAAGAAAAGCTTTGGTGAAGGTAAATAGTGGTAATGGAATGTCTTGGCCAGCAGCGATTATAATTTATTGTATTTTAAATAAGTGTACATGATAGTGTTAATAAATATTGATAGTGATGAATGTGATGTAAATAATAATATGAGTGGATGATGTATCGATATTTAAGGTATTCGAATTCATACCCATTTGATGATTAACATGATGTCGGTTATGTAGTCCATTTTGGGAATGTATAAGTGTTGATGATACATGATTTTTAAGGTTGAATAGAATATGGTCAATTATGGAATATAGACGTTGGTGATGTATGTTGCATGACCATATAGATGCATGTGTATATATATATTTAAGGCAATGCATGTTTATGATTTACGTGCAAGATTGGTTGTGGCCTAATAGGCTTGTGTTGTATGCTTAAATGCTTTGCCGAGCCTTTTCTCATATCTTCATATATGGGACTAGGCGTGTGCGCTATATATATATATTCTTCTTGTGTTATAAACTCTGTTATTTTTTTATACAATCATGGGCGATTTATTTTACGATCCAGTTATAAATTATCAAATCTCACTCTTTGGCCTTTTGTGGTTTGAGTCTTGATGTAACCGTTGAGGTGTTTTGAAATCCTTTTAAACGTGAAAAATTTACTCGTATTTTTTATTCAACTGTTGTATTTCCTTTTTTGGACCATCGGAGGTGGCAAAGTAAATGACAGATAGGGTTTTTAGATGACCCCGCATTATCGTTTCAAGGGTGAAGTCGATGTCATTGGCGTTCAACCCTTCCTTCAGCCTATAAGGGAGGACGAACTTGTCAGTGGGACCAGAGTTTCTTTCGATCAACTCCTCAAGAGCAGCCATGCTAGAATATCCCTTGGCAGTGTCCTTGACAGGATCTTCCTCGACCACGACCTTCCCTTTCCCAATGTTGGTTAGAGCCAGATTGGCCTTGGCCTTCTTGCCAGGGCCTCCACCTTGTGTGTTTTTCTTCTTCTTCTATTGAGAGGCGGGGTCAGTCTTGATTGGGATAGTGCCCCCTGGGACTTGGAGGGAGGTAGCCTTTTTCAGCTTCGGAGTGACCCTGTTTTCTTGGGCAAGATTGGCCTCTGAGCGAGCCAAGAGGTTGCGCGTAGAGCTTCCAAAGCGTTAGCACTCATATTTCTTGAAATTGGTAAAGTAAAAAAGTTACAACCGATATATAAAGTTTAAAATCAGGAAGGGAAAAGAAAGAGCAGACACCCAGGTGAGTAAGGTATTCATCCCTTGTCTCAACAGACCCTAGGAAAGACCAACACTTAAAGGGTGCACTACGGGAGATAGCGTGTAGGGCATCCACTACGGCCTTAGAGTACTCTGACAGTTGAGACCCTTCCATTGATCAAATTTAGTGACCAATTGAAGTAGAATGTAAAAAGGGACTTTAAGAATTAAATGAAGTAGAACTAATTAAAAAAAAGGGACCCTAATAAATTAATTAGGATAAGAGATAGGTACTTGAACGAAATAAATGTAATTTTAGAAGTTCGAATAAAGAAATAAATGTTAAGAGTTAAATCTTTAGTAATCAATAAAATAAAATAAACTTAGAGAACATTTATATAGTGCATGACATAAATAATTGACTAAGTAAGTAAGACATACATGAGATAAATATTTGAGTTATAGAGCATAAATCACTTGTAAAGATAATGAACGTAGAAAGAAATTAAAATTCAAACTTAAACTAGGTAATGAAAAGAAATAGAAAGATTTATAAATTAAATAATAAATTTTAGTGATTAAGTAATGTTGGACCAAGCTTGTAATAATAGAATGAATTCTAGAAAAGTAATAAATTGACTCCATTATGAAAGTAAACTTTAGTTAATTAAAAGAATACAATTAAGGAAATAAATCCATGAATATAATTAGAAATAGAGGGAGTAAAGGAAATGTACAAAGTTAGTAACTAGAAATGTAGAAGGAATAATACTACATTGACAATTATACATAAGGAATTAACGACTCGTTTAGTAACCAAGGAAATAAGTACCTACCTAATGGAATTTGATTAATCAAAGAAAGTCTACAATAGTTTGATAATAGTTAAAGAATCCATAACTGGACATTAGAAGATTCAATGGTAAGAAAAGGAGGAATCATATATAATTAAATAAATAGAGAGATAAATGACCTAGTAGCGTACAAAAACCCGATCAATTTGCAAGGTAACTGACTAGTTAAGAAGTGTGAACGTTCTAGTGATGAATTAATGAATAAGTTGGTACCTTGAATTTGATATCAATGAGTATGTTGTTTGTACACATTACATGGGTAAGCATTAGGAATATGTGTTGTCTTGGATGATGTGATACTATTAAATGTTTGTTGATGTATGATTATGAATGTGTTGATTGAGTCGAGTATTTCATAAATATAATATGCTAATGGATGTTGTGTGATGCATGGATAACTAGATAAGGAAAATTGTAAATAAGAGATCTGGAAAATGGTATCGGTAGGGGTCCCGAAATGATTAAAATATGAAAGCGTGTGAGATTTAGATCCGAGATGGATTGTGGGCGGTCTTGGGAGTATATCGGGGACGGACATCTAATGGCTCAGATTTGCGCCTGACGTCGGATAACCTGTGGCAAACGCTGATATAATTTGATGAGAGGCGGGGTTCTCTATGGCCGTTGAGTGCCCGTTCTGATGAGATGTGTGATTTGCTATTGTGATGATAGGACTGCGGGTCCTTACTCATTTATGAAAAACAAAACGAGGAGAGCTCGAGTCGCTCTAGTTGGGCAGGAAGGATAAGGTGGGATTGTTATGTACATGGATATTGGTATATGAGATTGATGAGTGGAGGATGGGCGTACATGCATCATTATGACTAATGAAGAAAATTAAAATAATGAAATGGACTCATGCATTACATCACCATACTGAGATTGTGATTGTGTGTTAATTATATTGATGTTAGTAACCCTGAGAGGAGGATTGGAAACTGAAATGGATAGAAGAATAAAAGTGGTGAGATGACTTAGAAGGTAACTTAGGGACCCTAAAGAGAGTGGGTAGGAATCGATTATGAATTATTGTATTATGTGGGGCGAGTATCAGTGATAAGACTCCCCGATTGTTGTGGAGGTGAAGACTCACCCTTACAGCTATTTTCTCAGACCTCCGGCCAGGCACGAGTACTGTACCAGGAATGTAATTCTTCAGGAGAACTAGGTAGGCCACGAGAACTTAGAGGAGATTCCCTTCGACATGCCGATGGAGCCATTACCTGTAGATCCAATAGACCCAGTTATCCCTCTAGTTGCACCCCAGTAGTTTTCCCTCCTCAGCCTCCAACACCCCACATACCACGAGGTCTATTGGAGGTATGACCCAGAATATTCATCATGTCCCCGATGGAGCGTTATCTAGCCCGACGTCGATAGGATCATTCTAGAGGATTTCTTCACCATATATTCAAGAGCTTCAGATATGGAGAGACGAAGAGTTACGAATATATATCGGCAGAGGCTCAGAGCCTTCTGATAGAGGCCTATGAGGTTTACACCAGTCGTCCGTGTCAATAGATCCGACTATCCACTGATCAGCCGTCATCTAGCTCAGATCCTATGGGACCATCTCCCAGCCGACCCGACTTAGATCGCACCCACTTCAGCTCAATCAGAGTCAACTTGGTCGGACGAGAGCTTCACAGGAGACTGAGACTAGTGGTTAGGGTTATTTTATGTTATTGTAATGTTTTGTAGTGATGTTTTGTATAGGGTGCTTGCGTGCCCCTTTCTTATTTCAGCTGTACAAATCTGATGAGATCACTTTATGTATGTATGATACGGTCATATATATATATATTGCTTTTGTTCCACCATGTGTTCTCTTGTACAAAAAAATTTCCACAGTTTTCAAAAATTAGTAGCCTCTTAGTTAACTGAGATAGTCTAGTGGAAGAGATTATCTTAGTTAACCAATGTGACGCCCCAAAAATAGGGGTAAATTTTTCATGATTTTAGTATTATTAATCTATGAAAAACATAGGTGGTGAAACTGTCATTCAATACCCTGGATCTAAAAAGACCTAACTCATATATGAAGATATGAGAAGGTAAGTTAAGGGAAACAACTATTGAGGAATTCTCAATTGAAAACAACAGAAAATTTATTTAAATTGTTGCTATATAGTTGGGTTCGAAGAGGTTAAACATCATAAGGATTAATGACCTCAAAATATATCCAAAGGGTTCATAAGTTGGTTTAAGATGAAGATCATATATAAAGAAAATGAAAAGTTATCAAGGCAATACAATTTGGAGGACCAGGACATCCCTCGCTCAAGCGAAAACCACACTTGCTTGGGCGAGTCCCAAGGGAGCGCTCGGGCGAGACATAGGGCGAGCTGAGCAAAAGAAATAAGAGAAGGATTAGGGGCCAACTCACTTGAGCGAGCCCCATCTCGCTTGAGCGAGATCCTTAGAAGTCGCTTGGGCGAAGCAAGCGAGCACAGGTGAAAATCGTCCAGAATCTACCCAACGCTCACTCGCTCGAGCGAATGCCACCTCCAAAAGCCTTTCGCTCAAGTGATATTTGACCAGTGGCGAATCCCCTCCCTCTCGCTCGAGTGAGATGTAACTCGCCTAGGCGATTTTCCTCCAGTAGCCAACCACTGATGCCAGGGCAGCCTCGCTTGAGCGAGACACACTCTCGCCTAAGCGAGATTTGGCCAGTAGCCAAATGTCATGCAAGGGGGATTCTCGTTTGAGCGAGAACCCATCTCACTTGAGAAAGATTATCAGTAAAAACGCAGAAAATGAAGGAATCAAATAACACCTCATACCAAAACTCAATTTAATCCATTCCACTTAGATTCATCACATCTCATTCATCATATTCAGCATTTAAAACTTGTTCCAATCTATCTTACTCATAAATTTACCTCCCAATTCATGAATTACATTTCAATCTAACTTACTACTCAGCATGATCTATAAAATGCAATATTTCATGTAAACTATCATTCCTCCATAAGTTTTAACTACATCAAGCTTCATTTTAATTATCCGAATAAGGCCAAGGTCATTAATGAAAATGAGCCATAAACTCTGGGCTCTCATTTTCCTACATGACCTTCTATAATTAACATTGTCTATTCATCATCCATACTAATGTCTATACCAATCCTTGGCCATACAAAACATTCATTATGACTATATACATTACAAAAATTCAAGTAGAAGCCACAAACTCAAAACAATTGCCAGCCAAGGCATTCTTTACTAAAAATAGGCTTCCTTCACACCTTTTCTCCATATAATAGCTCCATAGGCAAGCCCTACAACACAGGAGCTAAAAAGATATACCACATGGAGAGTGAGTATACTTTCTCAATGATGAAAATCTACAATTGTGATAATATATATATATGAATGCAATATTAAACATCTTCTTCCCAAGAGAAGTTCAATTAGCACAAAACCAATCATTCATCAAATTCATTAAACACATGTATCCATCAAAATTCATAAGGTCACACCAATCATTGACGCAATTACAGTTAGTAATTAAAAAGGGAGTTCCACCTACTCCTCACACAATCTCCTTAATAGGATACCACTCTATGCCATGCTTCTATGGTTAATGCATATGCTGGTGTTTAAGATGCATATGCACAGATCCGTTTACATTTCCTCAGGTGATCGTAACCACCATAATCATTCATTCATTTAAATTGGTTTCCCGCCTCGCAAGGGGTACTCCCTCTAGTAGCCTCGCAAGGTGCTTTCTCGTGATCACAACCATGTTTAATAATTCATAATGGTTTCCCGCCTCGCAAGGGGTACTCCCGCCTCATGATCGCAACCACGGGCATACAATCTCAATGGTCCCGTAGGGCCTTTCATTTCAAATACCAGGTGATTGCAACCACCGCACTAGTGGAAATAAGGCTTTTTACACCGGTCCCTTTTGGCTTTTTACACCGGTTTTACGACCGGTGTGGATGGAGCCGGTGAGAAAAATAGGGACTTTTTACACCGGTTTTGGGACCGGTGAGAAAAATAGATTTTACACCGGTCCTGTTTATAATGACCGGTATAAATATTACCTTTCTCACCGGTCCTATTATTGTGGCCCGGTACAAAAAAGGACCTTTCTCACCGGTCCTATTTCTTTGGCCCGGTACAAAGTGGACCATTTCTCACCGGACCTGTTGTTGTGACCCGGTACAAAAAAAGGACCTTTCTCACCGGTCCAAAAGCTTTGGCCCGGTACAAAGAGGACCTTTTCTCACCGGTCCTGTTGTTGTGGCCCGGTACAAAAAAGGACCTTTCTCACCGGTCCTTTTGGTTAGGCCCGGTATGAAAAATATAGTTATTTATTTATTTTTATTTCAGTATATTTTGAATCCTGGGCGCCAATTAAGTAACACTTTTGTTACAATTTTAGAAAGCATCATTGAATTTTCAAATTAAGTCTACGCAGAACTATAAAAGTGAATAATATGACATTTTGCTCTGTGAATAACCTGGCAATCCTTTCATATACACACACAAATTGTATGTTTTCATACACAAGTGCTAAGAAGTTGTCATGGTTCCACTAAAAGCTAAATTTATATACAGTTAACAAACACAAGGGAGACAAAAAAACATCATCTACAAAGTTGACAATTGTGAAGATTTTGTTTTCAACTATCTGCTGGTCTTTAACAATTTGAGCCGTTGTACAGACTGAATGACACTTCTACAAAATAGAACCCACCAATTATACTAGTTAGTTACAAGATGAAAGATCACACCTATGAATGGGAACCCAAAAAAAAATGACAGGAAGGCAGCCTAAAGAGAACAAACCCTGTCACCGGTTCCCATGTCATAAAAAAGTTATATAGATATGGAAATTCTTATTATCTCACAGCGGTAGTAGGAATTTAAAAATGCTTATAATATTATATATATATTTATTTGTAGCAAGATGCATAACATGAAGAAAGGGCAAACACATGAAGCAGCATCTCCACTATTTGACAAAATTGTAAGTGATGTTAAATCCCTGCACTCCTGTTACAAGCAATAATGATAACAAAATTGGTGAATACTTGATCAGGTAAAAAAAGGTTTGGATTGTCCCCTTCGCACCATACCATCTTATTCTTTCATTTGCTTTAAATTCCTTCATAACAGCAAAAAAAATCACATAATATTGATCCATAGTAGTCACTTGCTTATGGAAAGTAATATACTTTTACTAGTTAGGATAATTCTTGTTAGGAGCTAATATAGAGATATGTTGCACAAAGAATTTAAATGTTTGGTTTGCATGTGTTTCTATTAGATTATGTTTTTTTGTTGATATGAACCTACAACAGTTAGCAACATACTAACACATTGCCCTAATAAAGATGGCAGCCTAACAACCTCCTCACAATGTGCACAGAATAATCAACAACAGTCTACACAATCAAACACAATCAAGTAAAGAGTTATACATACATTGATGTTGACATACATGTTTAGAATGAAGGAGGTAACACTTCAAACAAATATCTTGCCCATCGTTTTTGAATGTCTTTAATTTCATCCTCAGAAAATGGTTCTCGATCAAATCTCTACAAATTCAAAACCAGAATGCATTAGCAACAAGAACATAAATCATACGTAAATTGAATAAATGTACAAAACTACATTTTGAAAAAATTACCTTGTCCCATGAATCGAGAGTGTTTGCCAAGACAATATCCAACATGTGTACATAATATCCACACTGCATGCTACCTATTGGTTGTGTCGGGTACTATAAAAATAACACCAATTAATATTGAAATGTGTAGGATAACAATATCACACCCAAACAAATAAAAATCATGAACATCCAACTTACACTTGGATTGATCCATCTAGGAGGTTTTAAAGATTTTGTGTGTCGACCTAGCAACAACTGCGATGCTTGTATTGGTCTACAATAAAAAACAATTTAATACATAAATACTTAACTTAATGAGCTTAACATAAGATATATACATAGGATGATATGTATCATTAGACAATGGTAATTGAGATAACAATTAACACTTACACTTGTAGAAGTTGTTTGAGTTCTTTGGTTGGTTTACCCTTTGTTGAGCATAATAACACACACAAATTCTGATTTGGGCATATTATTATCAACTGCCAATGCGACCTACATAAAGTTATATAAAATATGTCATGATTTTTAAAAAACTAAATAATTAAAATGAAGACCATATTACTTACGAGTTAATAAAATATGGTGCAAGGTAACATAATTTTCCTTCCGATAATCTGCTTTGGATGTAGTTTTGTATGTCCTCTTTTTTGTTTCCTTTATCATGAAGGAACGCGGGATCAATGAATCCATAGGTATTCGTGAGTTCCTTCTTCTTGCACAAGTGATGTAGGTACCTAAATGAAGAAAAATACAATTATTAATATATAAACCCTAAACATAAATCCAAAACAATACATTTGTCATATAAATTTCATGTGAGACCCTAAAATTAACTTACATCATCCAAAATTGTATGATAGACACGTTTAGCATTTGATCACCTAAAGCGACCTCCAAAACGTCATGCTTGGTGATGTACAATGGGATAGGAACATTCTTTCCTATAACCTCAACTCCTAACTCCAGCTTCAAAGGAGTGTTGCCAATTTTCATGGCTAATGTCCCTAAACGCTCAAGTAGGTCTTCTTCTTCTTGTTGAGGAAAATCAGCTTCACCCTCCTAACCAATTTAATAAATTCATTAGATAGATATATAAAGTATTTGTTAAGGATATAGAGCAAATTGTCATTAATACCTTGGGTCCAAGTAAGATGATAAGCTTTTTCGGCCACATAATGAACTGGTTAGGGGCTTGTCCAACTGTTGATACCTCCTCAGTGGGTATAGGGACATGGGCATCTGCATCCTCAACTTGTTCAACCACCACTCTAACATTATGATCATCTAATTGCTTATGGTGTACGGTGGATCCCAAGTTATAAACCTTTCCAAAGGCTACTAAATGATAAGGATTCTCTACGTATAGCTCACAATCTTCTGGGACATCAATCATGTCCTTTTCTAGGACATCTTCACCTTCTGGAACATAATTACTACCTTTTGTGCTCACATACTTATTTGAAGGTGGATTCCCTATGTCTTGGGTTTTTGTGAATAGAGAAGGAATGCCCAAGGACTCTAATGTTTGTCTAAATTCCAACCTTAGCTTCTCTGTAACCTGCTCTGTGATTCGTTAAGTCACTTGCTCTTCAACTTGTTGAGTGACTTCTTGCCTTATCTCCTCTCTAATATGCATAATCTCATCCCGAGTCACATTAGAGGAACCAAGTCCTTTTCTGCTTGGAGGTTTTCCAAAGTATTGACGTATGCCCATACGTTGCCCAACACCACGAACACGACCATTGTGTTCTGGACGCCCAATAGCAATAGATAGAATATCTTCTCGGCCAGATAATGATAAGGATCCTTCCTCACTGAGTGATGTCAAATTGTCCTGCAAACCATTTTAAATTAGATTTGACATCCAAAATATAAGGTAGCAATTAAGTTATAATGTTGTCCGAATCATGAATAAATCCATTAACTTACAATCTTTTCAGCAATCTCACGAGTTGCAGTAGATGTATATTCTCCATCCTTCTTCAAGCGTGCTAACTTCCATTCCTCATAACGTTTAGGCGGAGATGGGGGAGGAAGTACTATAGATGGGTCTGCTTGGGATGCTTGCTCATATTCTTTCATCTTTTGAGCCATTATCTTCTCCTCAAGCAACGGATAACCCCCACGAGATAACCTATGAGGATACTTATTCATTGCAGCAATCTCCTGTGCTCCTTTTCTTTTCCCCTATATAAGTCGATTAAAGTAAACTTACCAATTAAATAGTATGAAGAGTATGAAATAAACCAATTCATATTTATTTAGTTTTTTAAAAACACTTACAATAAAGTTCACATGTTGGCGGCTCCTAACAAACTCCTTCCATGTTTCTTCATCAATGAATGTCCACTTACCACAAGGAGACTTGTCTTTGTTTTTTCCAAACACCCATTCGCTAGTTAATTATGTCTTGAATTGCTTCCAATGTTCCCCCACATAGGAAAGACATTTCCTTTTCAAATCCAAGTTGTTCGGAACATCATATGTGATCTATATGTTACAACAAAGTAGGTTTAAATTAGCAAATGGCCTTACAATCACTTAATAAGATATTGCAGTAATAGTAATACCGTAATCGTTTCCCAGATTTTATCCTTTGTCGCCTCATCGACCTCACTCCAGTGGTTACACAAGATACTAGCTTTTTCACGTCTAAGCATCCCAAGGTAGCTATTGAATTTAGCTTTATTTGCCCCTTTTGGTAGTAGAGTCACTGAATCAAACTCAATTGGAAACTTCTGCTCTCCATTCCTACCAATTGCTAGCTCTTTCAACCGCGTTACTCGTCTTCCAATTCTTTCGGAAGACTCTTCTTGTGATGGTTGGTTGCCAGATGAATCAACCATTGTTCCTGTATAAACATACAAAAAAATATTAATACTTCAATATTGATACTTTCAAGCAATATAAGGTAATGTTGAATTATAGCATTATTAAATGATGACTAACTTGCCAAGTTATACTGGAATGTTCTCCCATATCCCTTCATGATGATCATTCCGTGTGGCATGAACATCATCCACTTCATCCTCAGAATTCATATTTGGCATCCTTGTTGACATAGGTGTCTCTGAAACATGTAAAGTATCATTGATATCAAGTGTAGTTTTTCCAGGAAGAACCACTGACCACTGTTTGTTGGAAGGATCATTGATATAAAACACTTGTATTGCTTGTGATGCCATGATGAAAGGATCATCTTTATAAGACAACTTACCAAGTTTCACCAAAGTAAATCCCAACTCATCAACATATACAGCATTATTAAGATCAACCCATTTGCATTTGAAAACAGGAACCCTAAATTTTATGTAATCAACCTCCCATATCTCTTCAATACATCCAAAGTATGATATTGATGCCATAATAGGATTATTATCCTTTGAGCTAGAGAAGTGCATGGACTCAGCTGTTACCATAACCCCACTATTTTGCATAGTGCTCTTATCATCTTGGGACTCAGTATAGAATGAGAAACCATTAATATCATATCCATTCCAGTAAATTACATCATAGTTAAGCCCATATGCTAGCCACTTTAATGTTTCGGAAACAGTGACATCATTTTTAATAGCCTCCTTAAACCAACTTAAGAAGCTCTTGTTGTGCTCAATCAACAAAGCCTTTTCTTTCATTCTTGGGTTGTTTGCCTTAATGATGTTTTTATGCTTAGCCAGGTATGGTTGCACTTCATCAATGTTATTCAGTATATACAAATGTGCTTGATGTATTTCCTCCCGACTCATACTTTTTATCCTTGGATTTCGTAATCCCTTGCCTCCATACGACTGCTGGTGACGAGACTTTGGAAGCCCAATAGCATCCACTTCTGACAAATAGTCAGTACAAAACTCAATGGCCTCTTCTGCAACATATCTTTCAACAATAGAAGCTTCAGGGCGTTGTTGATTTTTCACATACCCTTTTAATATTTTCATGTATCGCTCAATTGGGTACATCCATCGTAAATAAACAGGGCCGCATAACCTAATCTCTCTCACTATGTGAATAGTTAGGTGAACCATAATATCAAAAAATGAAGGAGGAAAATACATCTCCAACTGGCTTAGGATGACAACAGCATCATGTTCCAAGTCATCTAATATTCCAGGGTCAATAGTTTTGCTACAAACAACGTTGAAGAAGAAAGACAACCTAGTAAGGGCCTCTCTCACCTTATTGGGCAAAATGCCACGAATAGCAACTGGTAATAGCTGTTGCATCAAGACATGATAGTCATGTGACTTCAAATCAAGTAACTTTAAGTCTTTAACTGAGACAAGCTTTTTGACATTTGAAGAATAACCCTGTGGCACTTTGAGACCATGAAGACAATCACAAAAACTTCTTTTTTCATCTTTAGACAACGTATAACATGCCGGTGGTAAATACTTCCGCTTTCTAACTGTTTGTGGAGCTAACTCTTCTCGTATACTCATTTCAACCATGTCCATTCGAGAGTTCACACCATCCTTTGTCTTGCCTGGTATGTTAAGAAGTGTTCCGATGATACTATCACATATGTTTTTCTCCACATGCATCACATCTATGAAGTGCCTTACATCAAGATGAGACCAATATGGAAGATCAAAGAAGATTGATCTCTTTTTCCATAATTTTTTGGTGTTGTCTTTCTTTTGAGTCTTCCCAAAGATAACACTGATGTCCTTCACTCGTTCATAAACTTGCTTCCCAGTCATCGCTTTAGGAGCAATGCCATTCTCTTGGGATCCATTAAAAGCTTTTCTCAATCTCCTGTATGAATGATTAGGTTTGAGAAATCTTCGATGACCAAGGTAAACAGTCTTCTTCCCATGAGTAAGTTGACAGTAACATGTGCCTTCCTCACATATAGGGCATGCATGATGACCCTTAACACTGTATCCACTAAGATTCCCATATGCTGGGAAATCATTAATTGTACCAAATAACATTGCCTGTAATTTAAATTTTTCTTGTCGAAACCCATCAAAAATCTCAACACCTTCCTCCCAAAGCATCTTTAAATCATCAATTAAGGGGCTAAGATATACATCTATATCGTTTCCAGGCTGACTTGGTCCTGAAATCATCATAGACAGCATTACATACTTGCATTTCATGCATAAGTTTGGGGAAAGGTTATAGATAATCAATAGAACAGGCCAAGAACTGTGCCTGCTACTTAAGTTGCCATAAGGGTTCATCCCATCTGTAGCTAGCCCAAGCCTAAGGTTTCTTGGCTCGTCACCAAACTCAGGAAATAAGTCATCAATTTTTTTCCATTGCAAACCATCAGCTACATGGCGAATCTTGTCATCACGTTGCCTCTCATCTGCATGCCATGTAATGTTCTTTACATCAATTGGGTTAGCAAATAACCGCTTGAACCTTGGAATTATTGGAAGATACCATAACACTTTCGCCGGAGGCTTGTTTCTGCTATCGTCCCATTTAACACCTTCATCCTTTAATTTGTATCATGATAAATGGCAAATAGGACACTCCTCCAAGTCTTCATGTTGCTTCCTGTACAATATGCAATCATTTGGGCAAGCATGTATCCTTTTATACTCCAGACCCACCGGACACAAAACTTTTTTCGCCTCATAGGTGCGATTTGGAAGCGTGTTACCTTCCGGTAGCATTTCCTTTAACAATTGTAGCAATTCGGTCAAGCTTTTATCAGTCTATCCATTTTTTGCCTTCAGGTTCACTAAATTTAACACGGCTGACAATCGTGTGAACTTAGTACAACCCGGATACAAAGGCACTTTGGCGTCACTGCATATGTTATCATACACACAAAGTTGTTGGAAAGACTCGACTTCAATATCATTGATCATGTCCTCCAGTCGATCTTCCATATCTAAATCTACTCGGTTGGTTTGGGGTGCATTTGCCATGGTAGATAGTGCCTCCCTATGCCATATCCATCTCTTATAGCATAGCATAATTCCATCACAAAGAAGATGCTCTCGGATTTCTTCAACCTTCAACCGATTCTTATTCAAATAGTTCACACAGGGGCAATACAATCTTCCACTGATGTCATCAATGTTTCTTGTAGCGTAATCGAGAAACTCTTCAACCCCATTCTCATACTCCTCGGTTGTGCGTAGTGCACTCATCCAACTACGATCCATTAGTTGGAACAACCTATTTAAACAATGAACAAATGACACAAATATCATTCATAGATATTAATATCATATCATTCATCATGGTTTTAATCATTTGGACTTTACATCATTGAATGCATAATGCATTAATGTCATTTTGCAAACTTTGAGATTATCTTCTCAATTGAAGACTTTTCAAAATGGCAGCTATCTTCATGTTATACATGCATAAGACATGATACAATGTTACTCATTAGCCATTCAAATGAGAAACTTTATATTTTATTATACTGTTTATATTTTAGGGTTTCCTATTTTTATTTAACTATTACGCTTTTAAGAGATTGTCAGCTTTCCTATTGAAATTTCTACTCATCATGGTTTACCTTTTTTTAATTTTATAGTTTGGGAAAGTTTGATATCAAATGTCTACCTTTTTTTAACTTGTTTGATAATGCAGTTGTTTCACAAACCAATAAATTATCTATAAATTTTTGATGCAAAACCAAAACAATTCTGAAAAATCTAAAGGCTTGGAAAAAGAGAAAAACAAAAATTAAAAACCTGTATAGAGTATAAAAGCTGTTGGGAGACTCCTCTGCTTGGTTATAGATGCCAAATTAAAAGCTGTTAGCAGACTTCTCTGCACACTGAGATTTTTCTTTCAGATTAGCTAGTAGCTAGTCCTGCAAGGTATTGACAGAATGACAGTTTAAAATGCGTATTCCACTTCACTATATCAATTACTATTATTATCACTTCCAATTCCAAATACTAAAGAGTGAATGGGATAGATTCACCTGTTTTAATAATCCTATTATTTCTAAAAATACAATCCTAATCAATGACATGGACTAGTAAAAGAACAATAGACCAAAAGTCTTTGAATGGTTTACTAACATCTATTTAATGTAGGACTAACATGCAAGACAACAAAGGAAAGAAATCTATGACTGCTGTACACTTATAGAATTGTTAAACTTTATTCTGTAGTTATAAGAAATGTCTAATATATAAATAATTGATATATTCAGATGAATTAAATTAAAAACAGAGAATTTTAAATTTCTTTTAACATATATCATTTAAAATTCTTCTTATTCCAGCTAACCTAACCAAATTCAACTAACCTCAATGAGAACAACATTCTATTATTCAAATCAAAGATAACTGCGCCCACAAATATTAATGAGAACAGCATTCTATTCATGGAAATTAATGCAGAAAAACACTTGAAAAATTGATCGATTATTTTGTTTTCTCTAAAATATATACACCAAATATCGAAAGTTGGATCTGAATATGAAAATCCTATTGCCGATAAAGTATATATCCATGGAAATAACTCAAGAAGAAACAAATGGGTCAAGATTCAAAATTATTAATCCTTTGAACAACAAAGAACTCAAAAGAGCAGTGCATGTATACTATAAACCTTCAATGACAACTAAAAGGGCTAAGATTCAAAATTACTATCCTTTCAACACAAAGAACTTATATTTAACAAAAAGAACAAAATTAAAAAGGGAACAAATTGAAACTGCATTCATTATAGGTGTATTTTAATATTACCTTGTCTCAATTTCTTGATAACAGGGAACTATAGGAAAATTTTTGAATAACCCTATGATTTCTTTAACAAATGAAATAAAGAGAAAAGAAGTTTTGAAACTAACCTCAAAAGGGGAGAACTTAAACTTGGTAATACAGTGACAAAGTTTTGAAACAATTCTTTCATTTTATAGCTCATATTCCCCTTCCCCCCCATCCCTAACCCAAAAAATTCTCTAAATCTCCCAAATCCTCTAAGCAACAATAACAAGCCTACATAAATTACCCCCTCCCCCATGTTTCTTAGTATAGTTTCTATTGATTTAAGAAATGCTAATGTAACATCAGTGAAACATGTTTCTTTCCCGTCTCTTTCTCTCACCTAACAACTACTATTTTGAATTTTAATTTATGTACTTTCTTATACTATGGTTATCTAATTATCTAATTACAGCTCCATGTTTCCCTGTTTCCCCCTTTCTCTCATGACTCAATTAGTCACCCCTTGACCTTGTTCACATATTGTAACTTCAAATGTATGATATAGAATATGAAGCAAATTAAAGTTACAATACGATGATCTTAGCTAGTAATATAGTAATCTAAAGTATTTATTACCTCACTGAAGTCTTATGAATTTTTTAACATATAAAGATTTTCTTTATAGGAAGTTGGTGTATATATGCAGTGGGATATCAAATAGTTTTTAGGGAATTAAATACCAATGAATATCAGTCTAATTACTAAATATTTGAACCAAACCCTACAAAGATGCAGGTTAGTTTCAGCCCCCAACTTGTACGCAGTATGGAGAAAGGGAGACAATTATTCACGTTATAAGAGATTGCCCTATAGCAATAAAACACTTGTGAGCAGAGGAAAAACACATGAAGTCATGAGCACAACCTTGATGGATGGATTCATTACAACCTAAACAAGCACTATGAATAAGGACACATCATGGAATTGGAGAAACAAGCAAAATTTAGTGCCACAATTCAGAAGACCAGAGCATCCTAAGAAACAAATCTTAATTAATGGATTGCATGCACTACCAAGGCTTCAACCAAGCAGGAACATGTATATCAAACAGATAAAATTATTTAATTGATTGGTTTAAACTAAAAAACTTTTGATTTAAGAAAACCCTAACAAGAGTAGTATGACCTCTTAAAATAAAACCCTTATGAGTGAGCCATTTTTTTATATACATCCTTAAACTATTATGATGTCCATAACAAGAAACTAATAAATTCACTTTTCTAGGATAAATGTGAACGAAAATAAAAATGCATGTTCTAATGTTCAATCAAATATCAGTTACCTTACTGTTAACTGAGAGTTATGCTACTCGAGCTTTTTTCTCTACATATATGGGTTTTATATTTTGTTGTTTGTTGTTGTTTGAACAAATGAAGGTGGTACCATTTGGTTAATGAAGAATGGAAAAACATCAAGCATAAATGACAAGAATATAGATAAAATTAAAATTCAACTTATTAGTGAGAGCATTTGATACAAAAGTAAAAACCAGTATCTATGTGCTATATATAAATCTGATATGCACTGTACTACTACTGAGAACAGAGAATGGTATGGCAGTATCACTATTTCTATGCTTCTTTCCTAATTTTTCATATGATTTATTAATTTAGTCTCCTGCAGAAAGTTAGATAGCCAAAGATCCAATTTACTGGGGAACTAATAAACCCATAAATGATCCATACTAGCTACCAAACCAGCTCAGTTTATGCTAAGGGTTATAACAAGTACTGCTAAATTAGTAGCAACAGACATGCCAGAGTACCAAAAACATATACTAATACCTTTTAATTTTGAGTGCTTATAGAAAAATAGAAAAGCAAAACCACTAAATACTTTCAGCACGGAGAAATGAGACCTTGCAAATAATAGGTGTTTTTTGGCCCTTAACAACAAAAAAAACAAAAAGAACTTAATTTTAGGATTAAGTGTCATTAAAATGGATGGACGAGAGCATCTAAGCATACCAAGTCATTGTGTAAAACGTGAACAGAAAAAGGAAAAAAAGAAGACTCCATCTTAATAATGATACCAGTAACATATTCTTCACCTTGGACTTCAAAGTTCTTAGCAAAATTCACCATTTCTATTATTATAAAATCATATAAACCAAAAGACTCTTCACAAAAATGACATAGTGACTATCCAATTTATTTGACGCTATAAAATCAACAACAAATCCTCATTCTAGTGTAGCCAAAGATGATAACATCACTCAATGAAAAAGGAGTCACACGTTTCATGCACTAACCTGTATGTAAGTTTAACCACTGTTACTGTCTGTGATTCTGGAAGATGATTCTCTGGTTGAGCAGCTTCTGTAGTAGCATCACCCTGTGTTGTGACCCTCTGTTGAATAGGTTCTGCTCGCTTAATCTTGTAACCAAAAGCGAAATGATGTTTTTGTCCGCTTCACAAAATGGTCACAATCTTGCATGAAACAGCGTGTACAAAAAATTTGTTAAAAATTGATAATAAGAAGAAAAGAGAAGATACACGAACAGAAGTGAGATGTGAGACGCACCATGATGGAGAACGGTCACCAACGGAAGTGAGATGTGAGACGCACTGAACAGGGCTTCGTATGAGTGACTTTAGAGAGAGAGCTTCGAGGGGGAAAGGATTGGGGGCTAGGGCTTCAGAGCACAATGACATTCAGAAAGAGAGCTTCGCGTTTAGTTTTCAAAGGGCTCGAAAAATGAATTGACATTTCTCACCGGTCCAACTATCAGACCGGTACAAATTTTACATTTCTCACCGGTCCAAATTTTAGACCGGTACAAACAATGTTATTTCTCACCGGTTACGAGACTAGACCGGTATAAAGTTTTTTATTATTTACAAAACTGCCACCGCCTTATTTTTCTCACCGGTCCAACTACAACCGGTGAGAAAAGCCTGGTGTAAAATGTCTTTTTTCCACTAGTGCCGGTCCAATAATCACAGGAACTCGCAAGCCCTTTATATTCCAACATCAAGTGATCGCAACCACTTTTCAACATCATCATGATATGCATGCCATGCTATGTATGCAAAGATGCTCATGCATGCCTCAATCTCATATAGGTTATCTCACCCTCTCATCTAGGGTATACTCCTACTCAATTACCATGTTAATTATACATATTGAAACATATGTATATATTCTGATCATAATATTCAAGAATCATTAAGTCAAGGATTTCAAATATTCATCAAGCCATACATGGAATCCATATCATGTCATCACACATTATACCAATCTTAACCTCAATAAGGTCTTATCCATAATCATTCATTATAAGAATCTAACTCAATTTCTCATCACATACATATGATACTACATCCATTCAAGGAAACATGCCACATTACATTAATACATACATTATCATCATATAAGTTCTCATACATTTAGAAAATACACCCCTCTCCTACCTCAAGAGAAGTAAACTTTTGGGTTTGATGTTCCCGTCTCACAAGTATTATCAAGCCTTACACCAATCAATTATAGGGTCACATCAATCATTTATTCAAACACCATTTTAACATACATATACATATGTGTACTCATGATTTTTATCATGTAGAGGCTATTTATAGGTTTCATTTATTTTCCCATTTAGGCTTCGGGAATTCCTTCCCTTAAATCACCATTCATTATTACCAATACAACAACCCCATTTATTGGGTCACCACATACATTAATTTCCCACGAACACCTTGGTGAGTTTTCCATTTATGACTTCTCATCAGCATTGTAAATCATCATTAAATGCCACTACTTCATCATTTATAACACTTCCCTCATTAATAAATGCTAACCCTATCTATATTACACATCCCCCCCAAAATCATAAGTTAGGGTTTTGTGAAAACCCACCCATATCATAAATACACATCAATATTCATCATTCTCTAATACTATTTTCGTGTAACCCATTTATGATCCATCAAGCTTACATTTAAGACCACCCCCACCTTAGGGTTTCCATATTAAATGCTTCTCCCAACAACCATACACATTTATTACTCTCTCAAACCTTAAAAACCTAAAACCTAGGGTATAAGCTCAAAGTAAAAGGAGAGAAATTTACCTCTACTAATACACAACAATGAGCTTTAGAAGGAGAAAGATGGGTGACGAAAATTGAGGGAGAAGGAAGGAGGGCTTCAAATCAATGTCACCTCCTTCAAGCTTAGAGAAAACGAAAATGGAGGAGAAGAATGGGCACACCACTTGCTTAGTTTCTGGAAGGAGAAGAAGAAGGAATGAAGGAGAAGAAGAAGAGAGTGTTTGTCAAAATGGTTTAGCATTTGAATGAAAATGAGAGTGAAAACGTGTGGTTTTATTTTTAAATTTTTAATCTTTCATTTAACTCTTTTGTTTTTAAACAAACAGGCTCTCTGTTCGGGCTCAATACTTATTCTAAAATTTTTTTTGAATACATACTTGGATTCCCAATAATATTATCTATAGCCCTGACCAACGGCATATCAATCAGAGATACTTGGTCTGACACCCATATTTCATCCGGGTTAGTTTTCTGCTTATCCGGTCTTAATAATTTACTAACAGTCTCCAGAAGTCTTAATCAAATTATTTATAATATTTCAGGACATTACATAGTTCATATTCAATTATTCAATATTTATTCCCTCAATTTATTCTCTATTTTTAAAATTTGGGATGTTACAACCGAGGGTGTTACATTAACTAAAATAATCCCTTCCACTAGATCATCTCGATTAACTAAGGGGTTACTAATTTTAGAAAAAAAATATGGAAGTTTTTATTTTACAAGATAATAAGTGGTAGACCAGTAGCAACAACATACATGTATATAAGAGAGTCATATACATACAGGATAGTTCCAACAGGTCTATACATTTGAAATAGGAGGGGCATGCAAGCTCTTAAGAAAAATGCAGAAAGTAAATATATAGATAAAAGTAAACATAACTAAGCTAGCCTCCTCCTCCTATGAAGTCCTCATCCAACCAAGGAGACTTAGGAACTTCTAACGTGACGGCTAGCTGAGATAAATCTGCAGGGTATGATGGTCCGGAGGGATCTAAACTCGTGAGTGGCTGATTACTAACTAGCTGAATTGGCTCATGTACTCGACTATTGTAAGCTTCATAAGCCTCTGCCAGTAATCTCTGAGCGTCTACCGACATATCCTCAAAGATCTTTATCTCCCCATACATGTAACTCCTAAACACGTGTAAAGAAATCCTCGAGAGTGATCCCATCGACACTGTGCTAAGTATCGCTCCATGGGAGTCATCACCATCACTCTTGGCTATATTGGAACATCCACTAAACCCTTAGGTGCGTAAACCGCCAAGAGCTCTACCAAAAGGATCTGTTGGGGTATCCCTGAGAGAGGGGCTAGGTCCATCATCGCCTGATCTGTAGGCTCCTCGAGGGGAAACTCTTCAGGATTCTCATCATCATCATCATCAACCAGAAATAACAGTACTTTAGAGTCAGTGACCTTGGAAGGCCTACTCCCTCATCTCCCTGAACTGGGGGTACCTCATCCTGCGAGACAGGCTCTAACACTACAGGTGGCTATGGCAATGGGTAAAAAGTTTGGGGCTTTGCTGTGAGGGCTGCTTCTTTCCCATTAATTTCCTCTAATTCCTCTATACTGAGAAGACGTGAAGGGTCTCTGTATCAACAAATTGTACTCTCAATGACCTCAAGATCCCGATTACAGGGTCGCTCTGGCTTTTGTGGGTGATGGGGAGGTAACTCCACTAGAACCTTATCTGGTACCTCAGGGATCACGGGTAAGTGACTAGGACCCGATTGGTCTTGTCTACGGAGGAAACTCTTCATCTTGTAAGCGCGTCTAATTGTGAATATAAAAAACTAGTTGTAAGGGTGAGTTCCCACTTTCACAACCATTGAGAAGGTGTCATCACTGACACTTACCACACACAATTCAAACAAGTCCAGAATCAAAATGCTCCACTACTTTTGGGGTTCCTATTAAGTCCATTCTAAGTTGTCCACTTTTCCCCGGTCTCACCTAACTATCCTCAACTCTCACTTTACTCTCCGATTCCCTCTCGAGATCACTAATACTCATATAGTTATAGTTAAAGCACAGGAGGTCATAAATTTTAATGGATAAACAATGCAATGCATGAGTTTTATTTCTTTAAGTCAGCATTTTTAGTCATCATGATGCATGTGGGCCCATCTCCTCCTCATCAATCACAACACTTCATGTACCATAATCCCACCTTACCCCCTGTCAATTAGAGCGATCAGAGCTCACCTCGTCTATTTTTCACAAAAAAGGTAAGGACACGTAACCCTATAATCAATCATGGATCCAAAACATGTCAGAACGGGCACTCCACGGCCATTGTAACCTTTGCTCTGGGTCGAAGTATACCAGAGTTGCCACGAGCTATCCGGTCTCAGGCGTGACTCTAACCATTGGACTTCCGCTCTGGCATACTCCTGAGACTTCCCGCAGGGTCAAAACACCGAGGTTCCCCATTGTACCCCATTGTTGTTATGCTCTAGGGAGTTACTTTTCCATCCACCCTTATCCTCTGTGTAAGATGTATGCAACACACAATTCATTTTCATTAGCCTCAGTAAAGTCCTTTTAGTGACTCCATTTCATTCTTAATATCAGTACTCCCTTTCTTTTAAGACAATTTCTTTTCATATATCCTTCTTTTACCATTTATGTGACTCGTCTCATATATTTCTGATAATTAAGAATGAAATAAATCCAAACTATTCACAAAATCATGGGGTATATGGCACCACAACGCTCATCATTATATCGGATCCATTCACATCATTTTCGTAAATCTATCACTTGGGGACCTTACCGAGATACATCTTACTTATTCATATTCTTTTCCTATTGATTCTTAATCAACACACCATACATTCATATTTTTCTCTTATTATAAATTGCATTAATCCATAGGATTTTTCATAATTATCAAATCACACATTGATATAGCCTAATCTTCAATCTTGTAGGCCAAGAGGAATAGATCTAGCTATCTTTCTTTAAATCTTAGATGAAGATTATGTTAAGACTAAAAACATAAATTTGAACGCATGGATGATAGAATGGTGATGGAAGGATGGAATGGATGATTTGGAAGGATGAAAGGGATTTTGGGGACGCCACCTATGAAGGATAAGTCCTCCTACTCACCACTATAGGGATAGAAACCTAGGGATAAGAGCTTGGAAGAGGCTAAAAGGAATTCTAGCCTAAGAATGGGAAGTATGCACTCACTTCTCAAAAAAATGTGTAATTCATTCAAAATTCAAGGTTATGAGTACATGGAAAGCATGGCCTTATATAGCCCTCTAAGAGTTTGGCTAAGGCATGAAGTGTTGGGCTTCTATTATTTTCCTAGGCCTAATTACACAAAAGTAGAGAAAGATGGCCCAAATACAAATTACAAGCCCAAAAATGGCCCGATAACCATATAAGGCCCAAATCCTATCAAAATAATATCTAAAAATATTTATAAAAGATATATAAAGCTTTTTGGTTATGTCCTCATCATGGTCCCCTTCTTCAAAAAGGATTTGTCCTCAAATCCTGTAAATTCAAAGGTAAATCAGTAGTAAACTTTCACGGGATAATAGAATGAGATAAAAATGAATAATAGGAAAAATGGTGACAAGTAAATCAACCAGGATTAAATACTAGGATTATGAAACTAGAAAGAAGTAGAACACAAATATCAACAAAAAATACAATGATGTGAATCCATAAAAATACACATACAAAACTATGAGGTATCCCTAGAAACTTATGGAGAAACCAACATGAAGCATGTGTAAATGAGATGACATATGAAGGAAATATAAAGGCGTGGTTTGTAGCATAAAACAAGTGCATATCATGTAAAATCATCTAATTAGATGCCTTAAGAGGATCATATTGTGTAATTGAATCTAAACTAGGGCTTATGACACTAATGACATGATAAGATGCTATGAATTCCTTATGAAAACCTTCATGTAAATGAATGCTATGATGATGAAAATGAATAAATGGTTCTATAAATGTTCTAAGGGAAATGATACTTGGTGAAGAAAAAGCTAAACATATATATATATATCCTAGAAACAATCAAAATAAAATAAGAAATGACTCTTGGGAAGGTTAACTTGAATGAGTATAAACACATCCCTACATTATATGAACCTATACAAACTTTAAACATTCTACATGAAACTCTAATACTATTATGAATAATTAATGGTTTATCTATCCCATAAGAGAAAATTGGAGAAGCTGCTTTAAAAACCCAAAATGTATTACTGAAAACTTTTCCAAAATCCATATAACTTTATGGGAAAGACATAACATTAGTAGGCAAGCAAGTAAGGGAAGAAAGGGTTTTCAAAAATGGTTCAAAAGATTTGATCACATCATCCCTACTTGTAAGACTATTTGTAAACAATTCAAATTCATGAGATATTTTAGAGGCAAACAAGGAATAATGCCTCGTTAAGTCATCAAATGTAACAACTACTTTACTTTTGTCTTCTTTATTATGTTTTCTATGTTTATGTTAAGAAGAAGAAGGACCTACTTCTTTGTCCCTTTTCAACTTCATTTGAAGTTAATCCTCCAAAACCTACTGTGGAGTTAAGGGATGTAAAACAATTTTATTATCATGGTGTTTGAAAGTGAGGGTTTTAGAGAACCCCTCATGGGTGACCTTCCTATCAAACTGCCAAGGTCTACCTAGAAGTATGTGGGTTGCTTCCATAGGAACTACATCACATTTAGCCTCATCTTTATAAGATCCTATAGTGAAGGCTATCAAGACTTGCTTATTAACTAACATCTCACCTCTCCTATTCAACCATTGAAGCTTATATGGTTTAGATGATCTATTAGGTTTAAGCCTATTTTATGCACTAGCCTTTGACTAGAAACATTGGCATAACTTCCACTCTCCATAATGAGAGAACATAATTTTTCATTTATATAACATCTTGTATAAAAGATGTTCTCTTTTTATGTACTATCATCAACCTTTACATGGCTTCCAAGTAATCTTTGAATCATGTAAATTTCACCATCATCTCCCAAAACATGCTTATTGTCATTTAAGCTATAACTTGAGTCATCACTTGAAGATTGAACATCAGATTCAGCCTCTGATCAACTTGAGTAGTACCCATCATTTTTCAAAATCATGGTTCTTTTAGTAGGACAGTCTAAAGCAACATGACCTCTACCTAGGCATTTAAAACATTTTATGGCAGAAGATTTGGAAGAAGAAGGTTTTGATGAGAAATCATGCTTATCTTTGTTAGTTCTATATACTTTACCCTCTTCATACAACTCACTTTTAACAAATGGAGAAGAAGTGCCCACTCCCCTCTCTCTAGGGTTTTTTTCAAACTTACTTTTCTTAAGGTCAGAATCCTCCTTACCTTTCCACTTAGGCCTAAAGGGTTGGTAATCCCCTTTATTATAGGAGCCCTTCTCACTAAGTTGGTTTTCTACCTTGGTGCATTGGTGGAGTAATTCTTCTATGTCTACATGAGGAAAAAGTTCTACCCTGTTTTTAATGTTCCTATTAAGACCATGAAAGAACCTATGCATTAGGGTTTCTTTATTTTCTTCTAAGTTTTCCCTAATCATGGCTATTTCTAAGGCCTTATAGTAATGTTTTACATACTTAAAACCTTGAGTAAGGTTATTAAGCTTAGCTAATAGTCCTCCTCGATAGTAAATTGGAACATATCATTTTCTAAGGAGGGCTTTCATGTCTAACCAATCTTCTATTTGAGGAAAGTTATCTTTTCTACACTCTTTAAAAATTTGAGTCCACTACACCAAAGCCTAATTTTAAAAACTGAGGGTTACAATTCTAACCTTTTTTTCATCTTTTATTTAGTGGGAATTGAATATGTTTAACTCTCATCTCCCACTCCAAGTAGGTCTCAACATCACTCTTTGCATAGAAGGGGGATCTCTAACTTAACTTTTCTTAATCCTACATCATCTCTTTTGTGATGTCTCCTTGACCTATGTTCATCCTCACTTTCACTTTCTTGGTGTCTACTATGTCTGTCATTTCTATCCCTGTTTCTCTACCTAGTTTGATCATTTCTATTTTCTAGATTATCTAACTTAGTGTTGATTTTGTTTAAATTTTTCATTATTGCCCTAAGCGAGGGCATGTTATCTCTATCACTAGACGACATTTTGAAAATTCACAAAAAAAGAGAAAAATAAACAAGAGATACTAGTCGAGGATGTATGTAAGACAACAATTAAAATGTAAAAATGAAACTATGATGCAAGGGGAAAATCCAAAATGTTGGACTAAGTTGTCTATCTAAGGTTTGGGAACTAGGGGTTCTTACTATAATATCTTACAAGGTTGTAGGACTAGGTTGTCTAAGATTTATGAAACCAATTATTCTAGTCTAAGGTTTATAAGTACAATTAGTTATGTATAGGGAAGTTACTATTTAGGTGACAACTAATTAACAACCTATTAACTAAATTTAGTTATAGAAGTTTTATTAGTTCAAAACCACCCTAAGTTGTTAAAACTAACCCTAACAAATAACAAATTTTAGCTATAACTACTAACAATTAACTACTTCTAGTTCTAAAACCTTAACCAATTTAACAAAATTAACCAAATTTAGTTAAGAAGTTAAAACAACCTAACCAATTAACTAATTTTGTTAAGACAACTAACAATCTAGAAATGTAAAAGTCCAAAATACAAGGACTAAAAGTGAAATACAAAGAATTGAAAATTTTAATTGAAACTTTTTTAGGGTTACAAGGCTTTTGCGCTCCTATAAGTCTTCAATTTAATCTTCAAGTCCTTCTCGACCACTTTGGCTACACAATGAACAAACTTAAAGCAATTGTTTAGAAATGAAAATTTCAAAACCGAATTACTCCTCTCACTTTTAGTGTTTCATTCACTTCCACTCTTAAACCTTCAAACCTTTTTCACCTTCTTTAATTTTCACACCCACCTCTTATTTTTCAAAATATCCTACCCTAGGAATGTTAAGCAAGGAATATCCAAAAGAAATTTAAAGGGAAAGAAACTCTAGACAAAACTATAACATCCCAAAATTTAGAGAAAATAAATTTATTGGATAATGATAATTAATTATTTATGGTCCAATATATGTGGGAAGATTAATTAGACATAAAGGTGAATTATTGGTAAATTAAGATTTACTGAAACCGGGTGATTTAATAGATGGTGTGAGACCCACTAAGTCAAATTGGATGTTTGATGGGTCTAGGATACTTAGAAAATTATTATGGTTATGGTGGTATGATTAAAATAATTTTTGGTATTAAGGAAATAATTATTCAGATGCGACGTATGTTAATAAACGGCAAAAATACGACTAACAATGAATTAAAAGAAAATGTTAAACTCCCTTTTCTCCTCCCTAATTCACCATGGACATCTTTTCCCCTTTCTCTAATCTTTTTTGTCCACTGGACAAAAGGGGTTTTGTTTACCAAAAAGCAAAAGACAAGTGTGTGCATGGACCAATAGACAAAAGGATAACTTTTGGCTTTTCTTTCTCCTTCTTCTCCTCACTTTTTTGTTGGCCCCCTTCTCTTCTCATTTCTTCTTCATTTTTCCATCTCCTTTTTCTTCTCTATGGAGCCAAAGCCGCCCACTTCCTCTACTACCTCCACCAACCATTTTTCATTCAAAAGCAAGTGGATTTCATGGGTTCATGAGGCATGGAAGGCACATTGGAGCATATCTTCCATCATCTCCTCATCTTCCACACTCTTAATTTTGTTTTTCTTATGGGCTTGAGGAAGAGGTATATATTTTGATAATTAATGGCTTTTCTTGGTGATTTTAAGATTCCTGAACATGAGTAAATGATTATTAGATGTTGTGTTAAGAGATTTTATGTGGAACCCAACCCTGGGGTAGATAACCATTGGGGATTGCTGTTGATGTTGATGAGGATTGGAATACAATGTTATTATCCTAAGGATGTTTGAAATGAGGCATGAATGTAGTTAGAGTTGATGATAGTGAATTTTTATGAAAACCCTAGAGATTGGGATTTGGGGCTTTATGGAAAATCTTGAGAGCATGATGATAAATTGATGTTAGAGTGATTTGGTATGTGGGAATGAGTTTATAAATGAGTGACATTGATTATTAATATTGAGGATTGAGAAACCAAGAGGATATAGTGATGACTTCAAGTTGATGAGTATGTTAGAGGTTGTAATATGGTTATAGATAATTTAAAATAATGAGTATTGAAACATCCTAAATTCAATTTGAGAATAAACCGAGACCAGGAAAATTTTTCCAAAATTAGAGGGGATTCAAAGACAAAATGAGTAGTTAAAGGGTAGAGAGAGAAGAATCAGGACAAAAAGGAAAGGAAAGGAGTGCAAACCATACACAAGACAACAGCGGAAGATGCAGGACGTGAGCGAACCCAACAGCGCCTACTCGCTCAGGCGAGATTCAATATCGCTCGAGCGAGACAGCCCATCACGCTTGGGCGGAGTGCGCATAGCTTGAGCGTAACCCATCAGAGACCTTCCCTTCGCTCGCATTCGCTGGAGCGAGCACTTAGCCGCTGAGGCGAGTAACTCCACTCAGTATTCCCCTCACTCGGATTTTAGAATTTATGTTCACTCGGAAAAGTCTTTACTCACGATTCATTTGGATTAACCCTTAGCCACGGATTTTGACCACTCGGGAGGTGATTCCCATAGTCATTTCACTCGGATTTCACATGTACATTTCACTCGGAATATTCTTCACGGTCTTTTATCACTCGGGTATTTCACTCATTTTTCACTCGGCGCATATAGTCCTTCTTACCCAAGGTTTCTTATTAAATCAAGCCTCACCTAAGAATCTTCTAGTTTCCAATAAGTTTACTACAATGGTTTCCACTCAGGGTCTTATAGGTCACTTGTGACACCCCAAGAGTAGAGGTAAATTTTTCGCGATTTTATTATTATTAATCTATGAAACATGTGAGTGGTGAAGCCATTTATCAATTACCCTGGATCTATCAGAGACCTATCTCATATATGAAGATATGAGAAGGTAAGTTAAAGAAATTAACTCTTAGGAAATCCATAATTAATAATAGCGGAAGTATCTTTAGTAAAATAATATTATGGAGTTAAATTCTTAAGAGATCACTCATTTGAAATTAAGAAGCCAAGGTTATCCCAAAGTGTTCATAAAGTAGGATGGAATCATGGATTAATATGAAGAAAATGGAAATAACATGTTTAAAGCATTTTGGGAGAATCAAGTCCCCCTCGCTCAAGCGAAATCCTAATTCGCTTGAGCGAGCTTCGCATAGCACGCTTAGGCGAATCATAAAATGCTGAGCGAAAGAAGAAAATGAAGATTCAGGGGTCACTTCGCTCAAGCGAACCCCAACTCGCTTGAGCGAGTATTGCAATCCTCGCTTGGGCGAAGCCAGCGAGCGTAAGGCGAAAAACGCCCAGAACCCATTCCATGCTCACTCGCTCGGGCGAAACCGTCCCCGCCTAAGCGAGATTACTCCCGAGAGCAATTTCCTGATAAACCCGAGAGCAAAACCTGAGACCAAAACCCTCTCGCTTGGGCGAATCCCCAGCTCGCCTGAGCAAACACCAACCAAAATCCAAACTCTGATTCTAATGTAATTTCGCTTGGGCGACTTGCACATCCGCTTGAGCGAAAATGGAATAATGGCCCAACACTGATGCTGGGACGATCTCGCTTGAGCGAGTCCCATCCAGAATCCAAAAATTGATACAGGGGCATTCTCGCTTGAGCGAGAAGCCCTCTCGCCTGAGCGAGTTTAATAGAAAAACAGGGGAATGCAGAAATCACCCAACTCTCTACACCAAAACTCATTCTAGCCAATTTTACTCAATTTCAACACTTCATACTTATTATATTACATGTTTAAAACTTATTCAAATTGATCTTACCTGTAAATTTCCATTACAACTTATTTAAGGTATAAAGATCAACTCAATCATCCTTATGCTTCACACAGTTTATATTCCAAATATAACTTCATTTATTCATCAAGTTTTCGAAGAGTTTTATCAGTCATTCATTCTTAGGGTCATGATTGAAAATGAGTCATAGACAAGGATCTCATTTTCTTCCATGACCTACCAACAACATCATTGTAAATATATAAGTATATCCATCATTCATACAATTATCCCTTCTAAATCCAAACTACACCAACCGTATATTGTACTATATACATTATATCCATCCCACACATCTAGGTAAACCAAAATATTGTCGGCCAAGGCATTCTTTACCAAAAAGTGGCCTCATTCACACTCCTCCTCCACAACAGCTCCAAAGCAATACCTACAACACAGGAGCTAAAAAGATATACCACAGGGAGAGTGAGTATACTTTCTCAATGACGAAAATACAATAAATAGAACAATATATGCATGAATGCAATACAACTATCTCCTTCCCAAGAGGAGTTTATTTAATATCAATCAATCAATCAACAATTTTTCATTCCAATACAATTATTCCCTGATTCTCTCAGAATTATATCAATCGATTCACCATCACAATTTAGTAGTTAAAAAGGGAGTTTCCATTCATATCTCATCATCAAGGTATCACACTATACCATGCTTTCAAACTGATGCACATGTTAATATCATGAAAATGCATATGCACGGATCCGATTTCATTTCCTCGGGTGATCGCAACCACCATATCATATACTCATTCTCAATGGTTTCCCGCCTCGCAAGGGGTACTCCCTCTGGCAACCTCGCAAGGTGCTTCTCGTGATCCCAACCACGTTCAATATTTCATATAGGTTTCCCTCCTCGCAAGGGGTACTCCCGCCTCATGATCGTAACCATGGGCATTCAATCTCATTGGTCCCGCAGGGCCTTTCATTTCAATACCAGGTGATCGCAACCACCGGTCTAATAATCATAGGAACTCGCAAGCCCTTTTTCATTTCCATCATCAAGTGATCGCAACCACTTATCAACATCATCATGATATGCATGTCAAGCCATGTATACAAAAATGCTCATGCATGTCTCAAGCTCATTTAGATTATCTTACCCTCTCATCTAGGGTATATTCATTTTCAACCACACAATTTTCCACCAATTCATACACAAGTGCCAATTCTCGTATCCAAGAAACATTCCAACCAAAGATTTTAGGCACTTATCATGTCTTATATGAAATCAATAATACATCAACGCATAATAAGCCATTCATAGCCTCTTTTAGGCTTCATCATATAAACACTCATTTTAAACACCATACACAATTCTCATCATCATACACAATTCATTTCACTTACACATAATATCACCTTTATTTAAGAAAACATGTCATACTACATTAATACATACATTATCATCCCAATTCTCATGCATTTAGAAAATACACCTCTCTCCTACCTCAAGAGAAGTAGACCTCTGGGGTTGATGTTCCTGCTTCACCAATATTGCCAAGCCCTACACCAATCATTTATAGGGCCACATCAATTATTTATTCAAACACCAATTCAATATATATATACATAGGTGTACACATGATTTTTATCATGTGAAAACTATTTACCAATTTCACTTGTTTGCCTACTTAGGCTTCAGGAATTCCTTTCCTTAAATTACAATCCCTTAGTATCAAAGGCTACAACCTAATTATTAGGTTATTCCATCTAGTAAGATCTCCACCAACACCTTGGTGAGTTTCCCACCTATAATGACTTCAAATCAACTTTATCATCATTTAATGTATCCACCACATCACTTATAATATTCTTCCCATCAACAAATGTTAACTTTCTCAATAAATGTTATCCTTTCCAATATTTTACTTTTCCTCCTAAAATTCAAGTTTAAGGTTTTCACCAACCCACCAACCTTCATAAATGCTCATATACCTCCTTCTTTTACTACTATAGTTATAACTACCTCATTAATCACTCATAAGCTTGTATTTATGTCAACTTATCTTTAGATTTCCACTTTTGAACTTTCCTCAACATTTCTCATACATTTATTGTGTTCTAACACCAAAACTTCAACTAATCTTCAACTTTATACTTATATACATGGAAAATGGTCATAATCTTACCTCAAGAGAAGAAAAGAGTGAGTTTGCAAAAGATGAAGAGGTTCACATGAATTTGAGGAGGAAAGAGGAGGAAATACTTTAGTTTCCAAGCTTTCTTGAAGTCTCTAAAGGTTATTAATGGAGAAAGAAGAGATATCTCCTTTTAATTTAGAATTCAAGAGCAAGAGGAAGGTGAATTATGAAGAAGAAAAAGAGATATGAAGAAGAAGATAAGAAGAAAAGTGTCTACGTGAGGGAGAAAGAGTGAAACCGCCTTTTGAATGGGAAAAATGGGAATTTAATATTTAAATTATTAATCCTTCATTAACTCTTCTATTTTTAAACAAACAGGTTCGCCGTTCGGGCCCAAAACATATTCTAAAAATTATTCCGAATATAAATTCGGAATCCCAATAACATTATCTACGGCCCTGACCAACGGCATCTCAATTGGAGATACTTGGTCCGACACCTATATTTTATCCGGGTCAGTTTTCAGCTCATCTGACCACCATAATTCACCAGCAGTTTCGAAAAGCCTTGTTTAAGTCATTTCAAGAATTTTGGGATATTTATTAGCCCAAAGTTAATTATCCAACATTTATTTTCCTAATTTATCTTCCTATTTTAAAAATTCGGGGTGTTACATCACTCTTCAGTCGGAAACACTCACTCGGAGGGTTCTCACTCGAAAGCATGTTGTCATTCTCCACTCGAGGAAATCCTAACAGTTTATTACCCTAAAGGTCTTCAGGTCAATCCCCACTCGGAATTATACGACCTCATTCACTCAAAAGCATCTAAACCTTTCTTCACTCGGGGTAAAGTCACTATCTCGCTCCCCACGACAATAACTTAGTTCCATTTTCACCTAAGGTCATACCAACCTCCCACGCTCGGAAAGTACATATATACATCACTCGGATTTCACGCATAGCATAGGTAAACATACAGTATGATATATATATATAGGAATGTATATAAATAATTACAAGCACATTGTCATACTCTCAACCCGAGAGAGTCCAAATTCTGGTTTAAGAGACTAAGATCAAAATACGAGCCGGCCAAGGCTTAACCAAAACATTATACACAGTATCTACACATACACATATATTTCTATAGTGCACAAACATTCCACTCTGCATGCAGCTCCACCTTCACTCGTTGTTCCAAGAGACATTCACTGAAAAATATTGCCACAGTAGGGGTGAGCTTTTACATTCAAAATGACAGTTAGTGACTTGGAAACCCTTAGATCTTCCACCATACAACATCACATCGCAATCAATTATAATGTTAACTGCCATCCAATGTATCTACATATAACAGTACCATGCAATCGGAATTCATACATTTAATACACGGCTATATGGATCATATCATTTCCGATACCTACACATGCAACACAATGAATTCATCACAGTATAAGAGTATATATATATATATATATAATGCACACATATCCACTACAGTCAGATCCGACCCCTCTTTATTACAAATTTTTACGTTGCAACATAGGCTCCAAGCCTTTTTTCCTCCAGCTCCAAGCTGGTCCGGCCGTTTTACTGGTACCAAACCGTTTGCCCTCAAATGTAACACAGTCACTCCAAGCGACAACGGAAGTGTTACGGACAGCCCCGAGTCCAACCCGGTAAGCTTGCCTTGAGTCCAACCCAAGGTCTTTCGTCAAGCGTCCAACGCTAATGCACTCGGCACCGCCTTGAGTCCAACTCAAGGTCTTTCAATCATATTTTACGTATATTTGTCAATACAACAGTACCCCTTTTTCGGTATCTTAACCACACTCTACACGTAACTCATTCATCATCACACAAACACAACAAATTCATTTTCCAGCATTCACATGCATGTTAATATAGGATAGTAATCAGGATCTACCCACTGTTTCCCAGTATAGAGCACTCAGAAGTCACGTCAACATGCACAGCGACAAACATCTCATATTTGAATATAACATTCCGTCTGGAATCAACGGTAGTCACACACCTGCTCTCGGTGTCGGGAATCCCCACTTCATGCATTCATGAGTAAAATAACTAACCAGACTCAATATGGCGACTTAAGATACATGCACTTCATTCACACACGGTCCCATAACTCACACATGCATTCACATACCTAACAGTATATCTCATAATCACATACATTAAATATAAAAAGAACTACCATCAGACTCAACCATCACATGCCCTCGGTATTCAAAAGCTGTCAATTATATATATATTTCATAGCTAACACCTTCAAACACACATGCATGAGCAATACTTCACCCGGAGACCGTTCACAAGCTATGCATTTGAGATGCAAAGCGCCCCCTACCTACTGAAGGAATTCGAGGGGTTCCTCTGTTTCCCGATATTGGTCCTTTACCTTTGTTTACTTCGTCCAGGGCGCACACTCGTTCAGGCTTCCTTGAACGTAGTCGCACCAGGGAACAGGAAGCTAATCGTCTTCCACTCCGATGATCGTCCCTCACCGGCAGAAGGAAGCTCCGAGTCTTCTACAGTACCGTTGTCGTACGTTTCCAGAAATGGAAAACAGTGAACAGGGGAGAAGAAGAAGACGAATAACGAGGAAGAGAAGAGAAGAGAGAATGAAGCAGTAGAGGAAGAGGGAGTTTGAAGGAAGATGAATAATAATAGTGACCATGGGCGTATATATACGTGCACGAAGAAAAGAAAAGTTGGGTGGGAAAGCGTGAATCGGCAGTTCCACTAAGCCACACACACCAATCACAATCAACCAGCCATCACCATTATTCATAATTAATCAGCCATAATTTTCTTAAGTTAGGTTAATTGAGTTACTTATAATTAACAAGTAATTTTCCACTTTACAATGATTATTTTAATGGCTTAATTCTATTCGGTAATTAATTTTTAAATTGGGATGTTACAATTCTCCCCCTCTTAAAAGAATTTCATCCCCAAAATTCACCCGGTAACTCACCTTAGTAAACAACTCGGGGTACTGTTGCCTCATGGCATCCTCGCGTTCCCAGGTATGAGAGGTATACCCGTCTTACTACCACTCCACTTCAACCAGTTGTACATCCTTGCTCCTTAAACGCTTTACCGATCGGTCCACGATTCGAATCGATACTGTTATAGTGGTCTGGTCCTCTTTAATCTCCACTTCATCATCCGGCATTGTGTGAGTGGAATCATGTAGATATTTCCTTAGTTGAGATACGTGAAACACGTTATGCAATCGGGATAAGTGAGTTGGTAACGCTATTCGGTATGCCATAGAACCGACTCGTTCCAATATCTCGTAAGGCCCAATGTATCGGGGGTTTAACTTTCCACTTTTCAAGGCTCGCCCGACTCCTTTACTCGGTGAGATCTTCAGAAACACCCTATCCCTGACTGAAAATCCAGTGGTTTGGTTCGTTTATCATGCTAGCTTTTCTGTCTGTCCTGAGACGCTGTCATCTTATCCCTAATTATCTGGATCTGTTCTGAGGTTTGCTTCACAATTTCTGGCCCCAATAGTAAACTTTCACCCATTCCCGACCAACAGAGTGGGGTTTGGCATTTTCGGCCATACAGGGCTTCATAGGGTGCCATACCAATACTGCTGTGGTGGCTATTGTTATACGTAAATTCGATTAAGGGAAGGTACTGCTCCCAACACCCACCATGCTCCAACACACACGCCCTCAGTAAGTCTTCTAAGCTTTGTATCGTTCGCTCGGATTGTCCATCCGATTGGGGGTGGTAGGCGGAACTTAGCCAAAGTTTCGTGCCCAATTCCTGGTGCAGGCTGGTCCAAAACCGGGACGTGAATCTAGGATCCCTATCCGATACGATAGAAGTTGGCACTCCATGCAGTCGGACAATTTCACGAATATAAATCTGAGCCAACTTATGTAACGGGTATCTCATGTTCACAGGCAGGAAGTGTGCGCTTTTCGTCAATCGGTCAACAATGACCCAAATCACATCATGACCCGCTCGGGTTTTTGGCAACCCCATGACAAAGTCCATGGCAATTGAGTTCCATTTCCACACAGGGATCTCCAAGGGTTGCAATGCACCATACGATTTCTGGTGTTCGACTTTCAATTTCTGACAGGTAATACACCGAGCCACATATTCCACTACATTTCTCTTTAATCCGGGCCACCAGAATTGCCGTTTTAAATCGTGGTACATCTTTGTGGTACCCGGGTGAATACTTAGCAGGCTCTTGTGGGCTTCATCAAGCACCATCCTTCTCAATTCACCTTCACCCGGCACATATATCCGATTCTTCACTCGGAAAATTCCATCCGGTCCCTCGGTCAGAGATAAGTCCTTACCCTTGGCCTGAGTCTCCTTCATCTCAGCCAAGTAGAAATCTGACTTTTGCTGTTTATATACCAATTTTAGAAATTCATTGGTAATTTTCAACGTGCCGATTGTTATCTTCCGAGACGAAGGGACGTCAACATGCAAATTCATGTCTCGGAATTATTCCAATAACTCCACCTCCTTTACCATCATTACTGCTATATGGAGGGATTTCCGACTCAACGCGTCAGCAACAATGTCCGCCTTACCCGGATGATACTTTAGCTTGAAATCATAATCTTTTAGAAATTCCATCCATCTCCTCTGCCTCATGTTCAGTTCTTTCTGACCAAACAAATATTTGAGGCTCTTGTGGTCGCTGTATACTTCGAACTTAGAACCATACAAGTAATGCCTCCATATCTTTAATGCGAAGACCACAGCTGCCAATTCCAAGTCATGGGTCGGGTAATGCTGTTCGTGAGGTCTCAATTGCCGAGAGGCATAAGCTATCACTCGGTCTTTCTGCATTACCACGCAACCCAGGCCGAGTCCCGACGCATCATAGTAAACCACGAAGCTCTCTTGCAAGTTTGGCAAAGCCAACATTGGAGCGGTTGTCGACTTGTCTTTTAACTCTCGGAAACTGCTTTCACACTCGGAATTCCACACGAAATGGACGTTTTTCCGAGTCAATTTAGTCAGTGGCAAAGCAAGCTTAGAAAAACCTTCAATGAACCTCCTATAATAGCCCGTTAGGCCCATAAAGCTCCTTATCTCCGAGACCGACTTGGGTCTCTCCCATGCCATTATAGCTGCCACCTTTGATGGGTCTACCAAAACGCCTTCCCTGGAAATTACATGTCCGAGAAAGTGGATCTTATCCATCTAGAAATCACACTTCGAAAGCTTTGCAAACAACTGTTTCTCCTTCAACACTTGTAGTACCGCTCGGAGATGTCCCTCATGCTTCTCAGGGGTCCTAGAATAGATTAAGATATCATCAATGAAGACTACTACGAATCGGTCTAGATATGAGTGGAATATGCTGTTCATGTAATTCATGAATATAGCAGGGGTGTTTGTCACACCAAACGGCATCACTACATACTCGTAATGGCCATACCGAGTCCTAAAGGTAGTTTTTGGAATATCTGAGTCCTTCAACCCGGATTTGGTGGTATCCCGATCGTAAATCGATCTTCGAGAAGACTGAAACACCATGCAGTTGATCAATCAAATCGTCGATCCTGGGCAACGGGTATCGATTCTTAATTATGAGCTTGTTCAGCTGTCGGTAATCTATACATAATCTTATGCTGTCGTCCTTCTTTTTGACAAGTAGCACAGGTGCGCCCCATGGTGATACACTCGGTCGAATGAACTGCTTTCCAAGTAACTCGTCCACTTGCTTTTTCAATTCAGCCAATTCTGTTAGGGACATTCGATAAGGTACACTGGAGACTGGCTCGGCTCCAGGGATCAAGTCTATAGAGAACTCAACTTCTCTAGTTGGAGGAACACCCGGCACATCTTCTAGAAACACCTCGGGGAATTCACAAATAGTTGTAATTTCGTTCACTCGGGCTCTAATCTCCCCCTCAGTTAGACAAAGCATCATAAATAACTGAACTATACCTTGTACCGTGTAGTCTTCACTGGTCTGCCTCGGAAAAATTATCCTTCTGTTCCGACAGTCTACCAATACCTTGTTGGCTGAAAGCCAATCCATGCCCAGTACAATGTCAAGGTCTTTCAGAGGCACACGTACTAAATTAAAGGTGAAACTCCGATCGCCCATCGTGAATGTTACATCCTTACACATCATTGATGTCAACACTCTTACGCCGGTCGGGTTGGCTACCTCCAGAATCCGATTCATATACATAGTCGGCAACTTTAAACGTCTCACACAAACGTCAGCTATAAAGGAGTGGGTAGCTCCAGAATCAAAAACTACATTAAGTGTCATTCGCTTGTACAGCATCTTCGGTGTTGATGGCGTAGACTCTTCCCACAGCCGGTTGGTCGGCATTTCTTCCTCAGTTATTTGGAGTAGTCATCATGTTGCCCCTTGCTCCGTTGCCTCTACCGCCATTCCATCGACTATCGTTTCCGCGTCCCCCCACTCAGAAACCCCCACGGCGTGCATTAACACTCACTGGTTGCAGTTGCGGACAGTCAGGGCGAACATGCCCCCTTTCGTTACAGTGAAAGCATACAACATAGTTTCTAGCATCACATTCCCGTGCAAAGTGGTCACCTCCGCATCTGAAGCACTTACCATTTCCAGGGCGACCCCCAAAACGACTCCTACGATTTCCCCGTCCTCTGAATTTAGGGGAGGGTCCAGCTCTTCCAACGTTGCCTGGTCTCTTGAAGCGTGATTGCTTAGGCCTCAAGGAGGGGTCTGCCCTACTGCTCTGGCCCGAGTGGGCCTTGTCATCTTCTTTAAAAATCCTGCATTTATTCACCAGTACTGGGAAACTTCTAATTTCTTGGTATCTGTAGGCTCTTTTAATGTCCGATCTCAATCCATTTTCAAATTTAAGGCATTTGGAATTCTCCGTTCTGGGTTGTTGAAAGGGCGGGTAAAACAGGCACAACTCTTCAAATCTGGCTGCGTATTCTTCTACAGACATGGAACCCTGTTTCAGTTCCATAAATTCTAGTTCCTTCCGACTCCTTATTGTGTCGGGGAAATATTTCTCTAGGAAGCACGTTTTAAAATTTTCCCAGGTAAGCTAGGTGTCAGCATCAACCAGTCGGTTTCTGGTGATCTTCTACCAGTTTTCTGCTTCGTCCCGTAGCATGTACACTGCGCACTCCACCTTCTGGGCCTCGGTATAGTGAAGGCCCCCAAAAATCCTCTCTAACTCTTGAGTCCACTTGTAAGCTGCCTCGGGGTTAAGTGCCCCTTGGAGCTCACTCGGCTTCCTCTTTAGGAAGCGATCCAATACTTGACCATCTTCAGTTCGAGGCTGGATCTGCCTCTCGAATACGTCAGCAAAACGCTGGAAGGCCAAGGCTATGGCTTCCATGCTGTGACGATTCGCCATGACTTATCCTGAAATCAACACCCCTTTCACGGATAAGTTTACAGAATCACTCACTGCCATTCGGATTTTAACCCAACATTCACCAACTATAACATATTATCATACAATTCTCAAATATCATATACTTAATTAGACTAACACAGGCACAACCTTCTACGCCCACAACAACCTCTCATAAACACCTGGTCACACAATTATAATTAATTAGGCATCAAAGGCTCGGATATCACAAGCAATTTTATAACAACCGGTTGTAATGTACATTACCGCTTACTAGAAGTAAGCATGCCTTGGCCTTGGACCTTTTCAGTCCGCTCTGATACCAAAATTAAACATCCTAAATTCAATTTAAGAATAAACCGAGACCAGGAAAATTTTTCCAAAATCAGAGGGGATTCAAAGACAAAATGAGTAGTTGAAGGGTAGGGAGAGAAGAATCAGGATAAAAAGGAAAGGAAAGGAGTGCAAACCATACACAAGACAACAACGGAAGATGCAGGACGTGAGCGAACCCAACAGCGCCTACTCGCTCAGGCGAGATTCAATATCGCTCGAGCGAGACAGCCCATCACACTTGGGCAGAGTGCGCATAGCTTGAGCGTAACCCATCAGAGACCTTCCCTTCGCTCGCACTCGCTGGAGCGAGCACTTAGCCACTGAGGCGAGTAACTCCACTCGGTATTCCCCTCACTCGGATTTCAGAATTTATGTTCACTCAGAAAAGTCTTTACTCACGATTCATTCGGACTAACCCTTAGCCGCAGATTTTGACAACTCGGGAGGTGATTCCCATAGTCATTTCACTCAGATTTCACACGTACATTTCACTCGAAATATTCTTCACAGTCTTTTATCACTCGGGTATTTCACTCATTTTTCACTCGGCGCATATAATCCTTCTTACCCAAGGTTTCTTATTAAATCAAGCCTCACCTAAGAATCTTCTAGTTTCCAATAAGTTTACTACAATGGTTTCCACTTTGGGTCTTATAGGTCACTCTTCAGTCGGAAATACTCACTCGGAGGGTTCTCACTCGGAAGCATGTTGTCATTATCCACTCGAGGAAATCCTAACAGTTTATTACCCTGAAGGTCTTCAGGTCAATCCCCACTCAGAATTATACAACCTCATTCACTCGGAAGCATCTAAACCTTTCTTCACTCGGGGTAAAGTCACTATCTCGCTCCCCACGACAATAACTTAGTTCCATTTTCACCTAAGGTCATACCAACCTCCCACGCTCAAAAAGTACATATATACATCACTCGGATTTCACGCATAGCATAGGTAAACATACAGTATGATATATATATAGGAATGTATATAAATAATTACAAGCACATTGTCATATTCTCAACCCGAGAGAGTCCAAATTCTGGTTTAAGAGACTAAGATCAAAATACGAGCCGGCCAAGGCTTAACCAAAACATTATACACAGTATCTACACATATACATATATTTCCATAGTGCACAAACATTCCACTCGGCATGCAGCTCCACCTTCACTCGTTGTTCCGAGAGACATTCACTGAAAAATATTGCCACAGTAGGGGTGACCTTTTACATTTAAAATGACAGTTAGTGACTCGGAAACCCTTAGATCTTCCACCATACAACATCACATCGCAATCAATTATAATGTTAACTGCCATCCAATGTATCTACATATAACAGTACCATGCAATCGGAATTCATACATTTAATACACGGCTATATGGATCATATCATTTCCGATACCTACACATGCAACACAATGAATTCATCACAGTATAAGAGTATATATATATATATAATGCACATATATCCACTACAGTCAGATCCGACCCCTCTTTATTATAAATTTTTACGTTGTAACATAGGCTCCAAGCCTTTTTTCCTCTAGCTCCAAGCTGGTCCGGCCGTTTTACTGGTACCAAACCGTTTGCCCTCACATGTAACACAGTCACTCCAAGCGACAACGGAAGTGTTACGGGCAGCCCCAAGTCAAACCCGGTAAGCTTGCCTCTAGTCCAACCCAAGGTCTTTCATCAAGCGTCCAACGCTAATGCACTCGGCAATGCCTTGAGTCCAACTCAAGGTCTTTCAATCATATTTTACGTATATTTATCAATAAAACAGTACCCCTTTTTCCGCATCTTAACCACACTCTGCACGTAACTTATTCATCATCACACAAACACAACAAAATCATTTTCCAGCATTCACATGCATGTTAATATAGGATAGTAATCAGGATCTACCCACTGTTTCCCAGTACAGAGCACTCAGAAGTCACGTCAATATGCACAGCGACAAACATCTCATATTTGAATATAACATTCCATCTGGAATCAACGGTAGTCACACACCTGCTCTCGGTGTCGGGAATCCCCACTTCATGCATTCATGAGTAAAATAACTAACCAGACTCAATATGGCGACTTAAGATACATGCACTCCATTCACACATGGTCCCATAACTTACACATGCATTCACATACCTAACAGTATATCTCATAATCACATACATTAAATATAAAAAGAACTACTATCAGACTCAACCATCACATGCCCTCGGTATTCAAAAGCTATCAATCATATATATATTTCATAGCTAACACCTTCAAACACACATGCATGAGCAATACTTCACCCGGAGACCGTTCACAAGCTATGCATTTGAGATGCAAAGCGCCCCCTACCTACTGAAGGAATTCGAGGGGTTCCTCTGTTTCCCGATGTTGGTCCTTTGCCTCTGTTTGCTTCGTCCAGGGCTCACACTTATTCAGGCTTCCTTGAACGTAGTCGCACCGGGGAACAGGAAGCTGTTCGTCTTCCACTCTGATGATCGTCCCTCACCGGTAGAAGGAAGCTCCGACTCTTCTGCAGTACCATCGTCGTGCGTTTCCAGAAATGGAAAACAGTGAATAGAGGAGAAGAAGAAGACGAAGAATGAGGAAGAGAAGAGAAGAGAGAATGAAGCAGTAGAGGAAGAGGGAGTCTGAAGGAAGATGAATAATAATAGTGACCATGGGTGTATATATACGTGCACGAAGAAAAGAAGAGTGGGGTGGGAAAGCGTGAATCGGCAGTTCCACTAAGCCACACGCACCAATCACAATCAACCAGCCATCACCATTATTCATAATTAATTAGCCATTATTTTCTTAAGTTAGGTTAATTGAGTTACTTATAATTAACAAGTAATTTTCCACTTTGCAATGATTATTTTAATGGCTTAATTCCGTTCGGTAATTAATTTTTAAATCAGGATGTTACAAGTATAGTGGCTATTGAATTTTAATGAACCTTAATCCTAAATTTTAGGAAATGTATATATTGTGACTAGGAGGGTTGAATTGAAAGTGGATGGATGATATTTAAGGTTAAGGGTAGATTAAAAAGGTAGAGGACCATAGATGATGAAACCTATAAATGAGTATTGTCATAAATGTGAAATAAGGAATGTGAACACTAAATCATAATGGTTATGATGGATTAATGAATTGAAATTGTGGTTTGATGAAGTCTTAGACCATGATGAGTGCTATTTAGATATGTTGATTGACGATAGGTTAAAATAGGCTAAGATGACTCATGTTGAATTTTGGATGACAATGATGACATTGGATGATTTTATAATATTGAGATCATTATAGATGATGGATGTAGTATTGTTGTTATTGGGTATGGTTGACCCTTTAAGATTTAGAGAATCTTGGTTTTGGGAAAAGAATTCCTAAAACCTAACACAAGGGTATGAATTGGTGTTGTGACAAGTTTAAAACTTGTTACCAAGCCTTAAGATATGTTTACAATTGTTTGAAATTGTGATGATGCCTTAGGATGGCTTGTCAATTAAATGCATATGTGTCTATTGGTGTAGATTATGTTCTAGATGATGCGGTAGAACGATTAGAGCATTCAAATCGTTGTTCTTCTCTTGAGGTAGGAGGGGAGTTTATATTTCAAATGCATGAATTGAAAAAAATGTTGATTAATGTATATGTTGTTGCCCATGTTTGCCTTGCTATGGTTATGTTGGAATGATGTGATGATTGATATTTTGATGAATGAAATTCTTGGCAATTTATTGGGTTTTGGGAATCATATATATATAAGATGACAATGAAAGTTTTATAGCCCTTTTGATGGCATTGATACTTTTATTGATGAAAATCCATGGATGGATCAATTATTAAAGAATAAGATTATGATCATAATGTTCATGCATGATTTAGAAATATGTTTGATGATTTAATGATTCTTGGAGTTAATACAATAAGGGCTTAGTGAATTGACGATAGGTCCCTTTACGTTTTGTACCATAATAGGATTGATTCTTGATGGTTTTGTGCGTGAGAAGGTCTAGGAATTGCATGATCTAAGGTCCCAAGGCATGGCATGATTGAAAAATGGATTTTGGAGCATCAGGGAGTGATCCACGACCAGTGGGAAATTCCCATGGCCAGTGGATCACACTGTTTTGGAAATTGCACAAGTTGGGTCATGGAACCGGAGAGTTCCACGGTCAGTGGTTTTTCTTATTCTGAAAAATTCAAAATCCTATGGATTAAGGCAGTGAGTTCCATGGCGAAGGAAATTTCCCATGGCCAGGGGAAATGCCCAGAGTAGTTTTTCACGTATTTTCTTGCCATGGTCTTGTACCTTTTGATTCCTTATGCCTAGTACTTCAATCTTTCATCCATGATAGCTTGTTATACACCTCTTGACATATTTTCCTTAACCACATAAATACGTTTCCAATTACCCTTATTCTTCGATCTCTTCTCATATCTTTATATATGAGATGAGATGGATGTCCGTTATACACTTAACTCTTTTTTGCTATTTTAAATAGGATTATGTATACAGTGTGGGCCTTTGCTTTACGAACCATTTCTTTATTAAATCTTTAAAATGTGGCCTCTAGTTTTTCGTCGTTTGAATTTTAATGTAAGTGGGATGTTGTAAGGCTTAAACCACGAAAAATTTATCCTCACTTTTAATATCTAATTAATAATATCTTTAATATTATTTACCGGATTAAGGGCGTCATAACCGATAATGGCTTAAGGCATTGGCAAAGTATGTGTGTGCCTATCTTATGTTATGAAAACATGTATGCTCCATCACTATTGATATGTTATGATGAATGACGGTAAAATTTAAATGATGTGGTTATATAATACACCTTTGATTGATGATGAAATTAATGAGGGGACAATTGAAAGACAATGTGCATGTTATAAAGCGATGAGTTGAAGATGATGTCGATAATGAACAAAGATGAATATTGTTGATAATTGTGATTGATGCAAGATGAACTTGCAATTATTAGTTAAAATTATACTTGACAAAAAATGTTGATGATGAATAAAGATAATTGTTGTGGGTGTATGTATGTTACCACACATGTTGAATGATGAATATTGATGTTGAATGAAAAAGGATATTGTTGTTGAACATACCCTTGATCAAATGGTGATTGTTATTATTGATGATTGTGATACCATCATGGTTGATACAAGTGTGATCATGTATGTGTAATTCGAATTGTATTGGCAAGTATATGGTGCTATGAATTTGAAAGATACTTATTAATATGCCTTGTTGGTTTCCATGCATGGATTAATGTTTTGATGATTGACATGCTTTTTGATTGCCATGTGAGGATTAATGTTAATGTGAATTCTTAGCCATTGTAATGCAAATTATTGATAAGTCTAGAAAAGACTTATTTAATAACATGTTTCCTAATTATATTTTAATAATTTAAATGGCAAAATAATTATTATTTCATTCATTTAGTAATTAATTAGGATTTTTAGTAATTTAGTTAAATAATAATGTATTTCATTATTATTAAGTAAATAATTAATTATTTATCAAATTATGATTGTTAATAAAAAAAGAGAAACTTTCAGGTCTGGTCACCTGGCGTAACCACACTGGATCTGGCGTAAGCACGCCCAACGTGCAGAAGCAGCACTAAAGACCAAGCGTTGCAACGTTCAGCAGGCCAGCGTACCAGCGTTGGAACCAAGCGCCCCTACGCGCACCAGACTAAGCATTAGACCTGCCCACCAGAAGCCAAGCGTACCTACGCCAGACTTCAGCATAGGTACGCCAATGAGGATTTCTACCAGACTTCACCACACGCAGCCACGCTCCCAACAACTGTGCCTACGCGCACCAGATGCCCAACATCAAGACCCAACTCCCGCAGGCCAGTGTACCCATGTTGGGTTCCAGCGTGCCTACACCAAGCAGCAACGTGCCCACGCTGAGAATCCACATTCCTATACGCGTTGTTGTACCATGGACCAACCCACCAGTGTATCCACGCCCAGATCTGGCATACTTACGCTAGCTTACTGGTCTACCCTATTTCTATTTTTATTCCAGATTTTTTATTTTTGTTAATTTAAGTTATTTATTTATTGTGTACATTTTAATTACATTTATTCTTTACAATTATTTATTAGAATTATTATTTAACCTAGGTAAGCTATATATAGGTTGATTGTAAAGGTTTATGCATCTATTTCCAAAACTAACTCAGACCTAACTTTCAGATCTAACTTTCACTTCTCAAATTTCCCTATTCTCTCTAGATCTTCTATCAATCATCCCTGACCTTATTCTCTATGTCCAATTTCGTCCTCCTCCATAAGTGCTTAATTCCCAAGGATTGGGATTGATTGAAGCTGCAAACAAGATGAGATTCAAGTGGCTGAAGTTGAGGAATCACTTGAAGCAAGCTTTAAACAGAGGAAGTGTTGGATCACACCTCTTGGATTGGGAAATCCAAGGCTCATTTAGAGGTAATCACTAGAGAGGAATCATGGTGAGAGCTTCAAATTGCATTTCTTAAGTTAGTTGCTTCATGTCTAAGGAATTAGGTGAACAGCTAGGATTCCTTTTAATTTTGCAATTGGATTTGACATGAACTGATGCCTAAGGAATTAGGATTGCTTTGTGTTGAGTTAGTAATAATTGCCTAAGGAATTAGAAGTTATTCATCTGTGAAATTGAACCATGCTTTAATTGAATCCAAAGTTGCTGTTATTAGGATTTTAGTGAAATCGTGTGCTGAGATTAATTCCAATTTGTGTGTTTAGTATAGATTAATTGCTGACCTAATTCTACTTGTGACACTACTATATGAGAATTCACAAAAACAATATAAAATTAAGAAAACTACAAAACTTAATTGGCTTTGTTATGAGATTCAGCTAGAGGTTTCTCAAGATTGTGGTACTTAACACAATCCCTGTAGGAACAATCAAATATACTCTATTTTAATGATTGGTGCGCTTGCCAAGAATTTCATCACTCGATGAGATTGCACCAAGTTAATGGCGTCGTTGTCGGGGATTGTTGATTAATATCAACAATCCTTGGGGAGCTGCTAGACTAAACCATTTTTTTTAGTTTCTGTGATTTTTGTTAGCTGTTAATGAGTTTCGTTGTAGGAGTAGAATTTTGTTAAGTATAGCTTGAATTGTTTTTCATTGTTTCTACTGTTTTGATTTTAGTTATTAGTTGTTAGCACTAACCATTATAGTATCTTGCTTGTGTTTAGTTGTTGCATTCATGGTTTTTGTAATTGCTTTAGAAAGTGAAAAGTTGCTAGTAATTGATCTTGATGATACCTTAGTAGAGTTTCTTCAATATTCACAAAGCTTATGCATGAATCATGTGGATGAGATACAAGTAATTAAAGAAGAGCCATCAGAGTTAGAAAGACTTTTAATTCAATTCATGAAAGTCACTCAAACCCCGGCCTCTAAAATTTTGATAATGCAATCATGAACATTCAAAAGCAATTGGATTTTATTGTAGAAAAATTAGCCAAAAAGCAAAGAAATACAAAGGTTGTACGAAGAGTGGACCAATATGAAGAGCCATGGGATGATGATGTTGGTCTGGATGAAGAAACTAAGTTTGGGGAAGAAGAAGCCCAATTGGAAAACATTTATGATGAAAGGCACAATAAAATGGATGAACCTGAACTTGAAGCTGATGTTGAAACAAAAAAAGAAAAAGAAAATGAGGAAGTTCAAGATTGTTTAATGGAAGAAGAGTCAATTGAAGAATGCGAAGAGGAAAGTGATATGGATTATACTTTAGAGTTATAAGATGATAATATATCTAGTGAAGCATTCTTCGATGATTGGAATGAAGAAGATTGGTCCGATGAGGAAGAGCAAGACCTGTCATTGAATAATTTCTTTGATGAGGCTAGTATTACAGGAGTCTAAATTGAAGATATGACAACAAAAGCCATTGAGGAAGTGAGACTTAATTACACACTGTTGTTGAACAAGAGGTGATAGAAGAATTAGAGGTCTCAGCTGAGATGGAAACTGTAACATCCCGATTTAAAAATTAACTACCAAACGGAATTAAACCATTAAAATAATCATTTCAAAGTGGAGACTTCTGTTAATTATAAGTAACTCAATTAACTTAACTTAAGAAATAATAGCTGAATTAATTATGAATAAGGATGATGGCTGGATGATTGTGATTGGTGCTTGTGGCTGAGTGGAACTGCCTAATTCACGCTTTCCCACCCCACTCTTCTCTTCCTCGTGCATATATATATATGCCTTGGTCACTCATCTTCCTTCAGACTCCCTCTCTCTCTACTGCTTTATCCTCCCTTCTCTTCCCACGTCTTCTCTTCTCTTCTCGTCCTTCGTCTTCTTCTTCCCTGTTCACTGTTCCGTTCCTGGAATCGCACGAAGACAATACTGCAGAAGACTTGGAGTTCCTTCTGATGGTAAGTGACGATCATCAGGGTGGAAGACGAACAGCTCCCTGTTCCATAGTGCGACTGTGTTCAAGGAGGCCTACACGAGTGTGAGCCTGGGCGAGGCAATCAGAGGCAAAAGACTAGCGTCGGGAAATAGAGGAACCCCTCAACTTCCTTCAGTAGGTAAGGGGCGCTTTGCATTTCGAATGCATAGCTTGTGAACGGACTCCGAGTAAAGTATTACTCATGCATGTGTGTTTGAAGGTGTTTGTGATGATATATATATATATATATATGATTGGTAGCTTTTGTATACCGAGTCATGCGATGATCGAATCCGATGGTAGTACTCTTATATCTGATGTATGTGGTTATGAGATACACTGTTGGGTATGTGGATGCATGTGTGAGTCATGGGACCGTGTGTGAATGTAGTGCATGTACCGTAAATTGCCATATTAAGTCGGGTTAATTATTTTACTTATGAATGCATGAAATAGATATCCCCGATACCGAGAGTTGGTGGGTGAATATTGTTATTCCAACTGAATGTTATATTCAAATATGAGATGTTGTTGATGTGCATGTTGACGTGACTTCTGGGTGTTCTGTTCGGGGGAAACAATGGGTAGACCCTGTTTGCTATCTTATATTGTTATGCATGTGAATGCTGGAAAATAAATGTATGTTGCTGTGAAATGATGAATGAACTGCATGCAGAGTGTGGTTATGACACGGGAAAGGAAGAGTATTATTGGATTGGCAAAAACATGGAAAATGTAACTGAAAGACCTTGAGTTGGACTCAAGGCAGTGCTGAGTGCACTAGCGTTGGACGCTTAAAGTCTTAAGTTGGACTCAAGCAAGCCCACCGGGTTGGACTCGGGGCTGCCCGTAACACTTCCATTGTCGCTTGGAGTGATTGTGTTACATGTGAGGGCAAACGGTTTAGTACCAGTAAAACGGCCAAACCAGCTTGGAGCTGGAGGAAAAAGGCTTGGAGCCTATGTTGCAACGTAAAAATTTGTAATAAAGTGGGGGTCAGATCCGACTGTAGTAGACATGCTTGCATACATATGCTCTCATACTGTGATGAAATTACTGTGTGCATGCATGTGTGTCAGAAATGATATGTCTTATATAGCTGTGTGCTAAATGTATGAATCCCGATTACATGGTACTGTTATGTGTAGATATAATGGAGGGCAGTTAACATTATAATTATTTGAAATGTGACGTTGTATAGTGAAAGGTCTATGAGTTCCCGAGTCATTAACTGTCATTTTAAATGCAAAAGCTCACCCCTGCTGTGGTAATATTTTCAGTGAACGTCTCTCGAAACTACGAGTGAGGTGGAGCTGCTTGCCGAGTGGATTGGCTGTGCACTATAGAACTATATTTATATATGTAGATACTGTGTATAATGTTTTGGTTAAGCCTTGGCCGGCTCGTGTTTTGATATTGTCCTTTAAAATAGAATTGAATCCCTTTGGGTTGGGAACATGATAATGTGCTTGTAATTACTTGTATACACTCCTATATATATATGTATGTATGCGTTTATGCCATGCTGTGTGTTCATTCCATTCTGTGCGTAATGCCTGAGTGGTATATATATATATATATATATATATATTCATGTCCTCCCGAGCGTGTATGGATAGTATGACTTAGTATAAAGGAAGCCAAGTCATGGTCTAGAGAGTGAGTTCGTGACTCTGTCACCGAGTGGGGGAGGTTTAGATGTCCCGAGTGAGTGAAGTTATACAACTCCGAGTAGGGATTGACGTGGAAGACTCCCCCAAACGATGAGCTGTTAGGATTTCGGAGTAGAAAGCCTAAATATACTCTCCGAGCGATAACTGGTAGGATTTTCCCGAGCGTAGAATAATTAACGATTTCCGAGTGAGAATCCGTAGAGTGAAGGTTTCCCGACAGAAAAGTGACACCTAAGACTCTAAGTGGTCCCCATTGCAGTAGGTTATGAGTAGCAAGGAAATCTGAGTGAGTCTTGACTTAACAGGATAATTAGAGTAAGGAAGATTATGGTTACCGAGTGAAAAATGAGTGAAATACCCCGAGTGGCGAAAAGGACGTGGAAGTTATTCTGAGTGAGAAGTCTTCGTAGATTTCGAGTGAGTGGCGATGGGAACCATTTCCGAGTTGTTCGTACATGTATTCCGATTGGATGAAGTCGTGGAATGCGTTACGTTTTCTGAATAGGACTGGTATGTTTAAGGGCCAATCCAAGTGAATAGAGAGTGGACCCTTCCGAGTGAACCAGGCGTTGAAATTTGAGTGCAGGAATGCCGAGTGAAGTGAGAGCGTGCCGAGTGTAACTTTCACTGAGCGAGTGAGCGTCCCTGTGTGTTCCACCTGAGCGTTTTTCCCTTCCTTCGCTGTCAGCCTCCTTGAGTCGGTTTTACTCCTCTTGCTTCCTCTTCCCTTACTTCTCTTGTGCCGATCATTCTGTTTTTTTTTAATTGTGAAAAATTTTCTCTGTTCTATTATTTATTATTTAAAATAGGGTGTTATAGAAACCACATGTTAGCAACACAATAATGATATTAAAATTTGGTTGGAGCCAAGTATGAATATGGAGAAAGAAGTAGAGGTTTATGCACAAGAAGAATTAACATGTCTAGATGTTAAGAACATAAAAGAAGAAGAAACTCATCCATGTCATGAGGAGCGTTTGCTAGTGGTGACTACAGAAGCTATGGAAACCACAAGGAAATGAGAATCATCAAGTCAATAAGAACATTGCTTATGGCATAACAAGATGAATACTAACACAAAACAGAAAAAGAAAAAGCCAGAAAAGAAGAAGAAAAAGCTTAAAGAATGGAAAAAGAAAAAGAGAAGGAAAGTTATGTTGAGCATTAGCCTCAAGCACAACAAGGAGAAAGTAGGAGCAAAAAGACCAAGAGTGTATGGTCATAGGCAATGGGATCCTGGCGGATAAATTATGTTTATTTTTCTTGTACATAAATAAAGTAATGAGAAATTTTGAAAAAAAAAGAGAAGAGAGTTTGGAAAAAAGAGAAGAAAAAGAAAATTTTTAGGATCACACAGTGGACTGGCATACCTACTCTTGCCATTGAACATGCCTATGCGTGAATTTAGCACCTTCTTAGGATGCACTCCAGAGGCCACACATCAGTACGCTAGGAAGTCAGTGTCGCTATGCCCATGTGCTGCCTTTGCACTTACCTTGATCCAGAAAATCAGTGTTCTGACGCTTCCACGCAGCGTTCTTATGTCCATTCATTTTCCAAGATTAAAGACCCTCCAATGTATCCACTTCTACACCACTCTTCTCTTACCATTCAGGTAGTTTCTATTCATGTATCTCAATTCCTCCATTTAAAAAAAAGAAAAAAAACATAAGTTTCAGTTATGTGTTTTGTATTCTTTACCATTGTACAACATCCACCTCTTTCATTGTGTGTTTCATGTTGGTTCATTGTGAATTTTCATTTCTTTGTAAATACTTTCATTTCCACCACACACCAACCAATCATTCGCCATACCCCAGGTAATAAAGAGAAGTGCTCTATCCCTATCCTTAATACTTTGAAAACTTGAAAACATTTTAGAGGTACAACTAGGATGTTAGTAGTATGAATAACTTTCAAACTTTCACCTCCTAAAATGATAAGATAGCTTGCCTTGGGTAACACTTGATCATAATTACTTACTTGTGCTGGTTTTATTGGAAATATTTTGCAATGGTTGCCATGCTTTGACTATAGTGTACTTGTGATTTCCTAGGATGATAACTTGCTATCATTGCAATGTCTTAAGTTTGGGGATGTGATGTTTGATGCTTACCTTAATATATTGTGAGACTTGTGCCTAATTTTATTTTGAGTGTGCTTGTTTAGTAATAATGTGGCAGAACTTGCCTCTTCCCTTGCTTATGCATGAATGTGATTAGCACTTAAAAATGATAAAGGCCATGTTTCACAACTTAGCTAGAGCCAAATACAGCCTACCTTATGTATATTTATCCATTGACCTTAATTATTGAGCCTGAGACTTCTTATTCAGTTATAGTACCTATATTACAAGCCTTATTTTTCTGGTAAAAACCACGTCTTTACCCTTGAGGTGTCATTGATGGCTTGTGTTGTTTTGAATAAGTTGCTAAGGGACTAGCAACATTTAAGTTTGGGGAGATAAAGTGTGCCTAACAGCAATAAAAAGGCACACTTTGAAAAATTTGAAGTAATGGAAAAGAAAGAATGTGCAATAAAAAAAGATGTTTAAGAAAAATCAAAAAGGAAAAGAAAAGAGTCCAAAGGACTAGAAAACAAAAGAAAAAGAGCAAAGCTCTGAAAATGGTTGAAAGAAAGCTGAGAAAAGTAAAGAGGAAATAGTACCTTCTATTGTTCTTTAAAAGAAATGGAAAGAAAAATAGGTTCAAGGCAAGGCAAACATCAATGAACACACTCCTTACCTTGCATTTACCAGAAAAACAAAAATAGAACCTATAACTTAACCACATTACGAGCCAAATAAAGTCCTTATTGATCCTTGTGCTATTACTTTTATGTATGATGCTTAGGGGAGTTGTAAGCCTATGTTTACATGTTGTTTTGTAAGTAAGTGTGCATATTTATAAACCATATACACTTGAGTGTAGAGAGTGATACACTTAACTTGTGAGCTTAAAAGCATCATCATCATGACTTCCATTCTTAAGCATTGTATTCAGGTTATTATGGATCATTTGAGAGGTTGATCATTGGTGCATTGCAATTGGACTTGTGCAAGTTTGGCTTGGTATGGAAAATGAACTCAGTGCATGGATTAAGTCAAGTTCTAGCTTGAGGACAAGCAAGTCTTAAGTTTGGGGATGTGATAAGTCTTGAAAAGACTTATTTAATAACATGTTTCCTAATTATATTTTAATAATTTCAATGGCAAAATAATTATGATTTCATTCATTTAGTAATTAATTAGGATTTTTAGTAATTTAGTTAAATAATAATGTATTTCATTATTATTAAGTAAATAATTAATTATTTATCAAATTATGATGGTTAATAAAAAAGAGAAAATTTCAGGTCTAGTCACCTGGCGTAACCACACTGGATCTGGCGTAAGCACGCCGAATGTGCAAGAGCAGCACTAAAGACCAAGTGTTACAATGTTCAACAGGCCAGCATAACAACGTTGGAATTAAGCGCCCCTACGCGCACCAGAGCAAGCATCAGACCTGCCCACCAGAAGCCAAGCGTACCTACGCTCTGAGGATTTCTACTAGAGTTCACCATGCGTAGCCACGCTCCCAACAATCGTGCCTACGCGCACCAGACTCACAGCATCAAGATCCAGCTTCAGTAGGCCAGCGTACCAACGTTGGGATCCAGCGTGCCTACGCCAAGCAACAATGTACCAACGCTTAGACTCAACATTCCTACGTGCGTTGCTATACCATGGACCAACCCGCCAGTGTACCCACGCCCAGATTTGAGTAAATATACTCTATTTTAACGATTGGTGCACTTGCCAAGAATTTCATCACTTGATGAGATTGCATCAATTATGTGAATGGTATGCCTTGAGGGGCTTTGAAATTGGTTGCGTACCACTAATTGTATTGCTAAGTGTAAAATATATATATACCCTAAGTGAGTGGGTGAGAGATCCTTATGAGGTTAAGATTTAGCATGTGCATTGTTGCATTATTGCATTCATGGCATAGCATCTTGAATGTGTTTGCGATCACAATGAAAGGTCTTACGAGACTATATAGGAAAGAGTACCCTTACGTGGGTGTGAACACCTCTTTTGGTCCGGTCCAAGTGGAATGAATCTTTTTTATACTGAATTCTAATTCAGAATGGTCAAATTCGAGTAGAATGGCTCCAAAATAATCAGAACCGAGCGAAATAACTCAGAATGAAGCTTTTCCAAGTGAAATACAACCCTGTTGGAGGCAAATCCGATTGGAATGACTCAAAATGATCAAATCCGAGTAGGATGACTCAGATTAAATCATTTTCGAGTGAAATACAGCCCTGGTGGAAATAAATCCGAGTGGAAAAACTCAAAAAATGGTCAAATCCGAGTCAAAATGAAGAAAATCCGAGTGGAATGGCCCAAAAATGGTAAATCCGAGTAAGATGACTCTGATTGAAGCATTTAGGAGTGAAATATAGCCCTGTTGAACAAAAATCTGAGTGGAATGTGTGCCTGTTGGGGTAAATCCGAGTAAAATTACTCAGAATGGATCAAATCCGAGTGGAATGTACCCCTGTTGGAGTAAATCCGAGTGAAATTACTCAGAATGGGTCAGTTCTGAGTGAAATGCTTCACTGATGAAGATGAATAGGAGTGGAATGACTCCCTGTCAGAGCCATTCTGAGTAATCAATAGCTGACTCTGTTGGAGGATGAATGCTGAGAAGGATTGCTTTCTAATTGCATCTAACCGAGTGAAGAAATGCTAAATCCGAGTGAGTGCTTTCTGATTGCTACTGATCTGAGTAAAAACAAGTCTGAGCGAAGGAAAATCCAACTCAGAGTGTAACTGGAAGGACAAATTTTGATTGGGGGGAAGCTTTTCCAAGTGAAAATACCAAGTCTCCAAGTCTTGAGTGGGAAGCAAGCCCTTTCTGAGTGAAAATGCTAAGTTCCGACTGATCCTGTGCCGAATGGTCAATCTTCAATCGGTTCCCGGGTGACAACAACCGAATGAAATGATTTATGAATGAATGTGTGCAATCCAAGACTCGGATTTGTGAAGAAATTCTAAGAAAATGCATCAAATAGCTAATTTTCGAGTGAAATTCCAATGTTTGAGTGGAAAATAGGTAGATTCCGAGTGAAAAAATTCAAAATTTCCAATTTCTGAGTGCAAGGAAGGAAGGTTCCGAGTGAAAATGTCCAAGTTCCATTCTGATTAAGAGCTCCCAAGGTCAGTTCCGAGTAAATTCTTCAAGCAGTGAAGTTTTGTGTCACTTTTGAAGGAATTCCGAGTGAATGCTTCACACAGAGATGAGATCCGAGCAAAATACATCCGACTGAAAGAATTCCGAGTGTTGCCTCTTCAATCAGAACTGAGAGTTGCTTCTTCAATCAGAACCGAGTGAGTCCTTTCACTCAATTACTGAGCCATATTTAAACATCACCGAGCTCATTTTCATCAAACCCGAGTCACCAATTTTCACCCAAATCTGACTCACCATTCTCACCCGGATTCCGAGTCATCCTTTACTCATTTCCGAGTCAATTTTTACCAAGTTCCGAGTCATCATTCTCACCTAATTCTGAGTTATTTTTACCAATTCCGTGTCATTCCTTTCAATCATTTCTGACCACTCTCACTCAAATCCGAGCCGATTTTCAGTCGGAAGCGAGCCCTTTCAAACCAATTCCCTTTCATCCCTCCTCAAGCCAATTACCGAGCCCATTTCCACCAATTCTCACCCAGATTCCGAGTCATCCTTTACTCATTTCCGAGTCAATTTTTAAACAATTACCGAGCTACTTCTCACCCAATTTCGAGTCAATTTTCAAACCAAGTCCTTTTAAACCCAATTCTGAGTCATTATTCAACCATTTCAGTCGGTTCTGAGTCACTTGTCACTCGGTTACGATTGAATGTCTCACAGTAACCTCATACCGGGCAAAACCACTCGGAAAGGAGTATTTTCACTCGGCCTTCTATGGGGAATGCTTCATTCCACTCGGAATTGACTCCCAGTGTGGATGAATACTGACTGGGAGGCTGATCCGAGCCATCCTCACTCGGATTTCCACTATTTTCTCTCAGATTTCTACCATCCTCTCTCGGATTGCACATGCTGACCTGGATTCCACCACCCAAGTGGATCCAGGAATCCTGCAGGTGGCTGGCAGACAAGGGGCGGAAGTGGAGGAATTAAAAATTCGCACCAGCCACTGTCCCCCACTACCAGGACCGAGTGGAAGCCTGAGCTGGCATTCCACTCGGAGTGGAAGCCTGAGCTGGCATTCAACTCAGAATGGAAGCCTGAGCTGGCATTCCACTCGATAAAGCCTATAAATAGAGGGCTGAAGCTTCGAAACAAGGGGCATATTCATTAAGTGAGAAACCTCTGCTTGAATTAACCCTGATCCTCTCTCTCTCACACACTGTCCAGTCCCCTTCCAGCCATCAAACACTCTCCAGCTCCCTCCTCTCACCCTCTCCAACAGCCCCACTCCCTTTTCTCCACCAACCGTTCTCCTCAAACCCACATCAACCGTCCTTCTTCCTTAAAACCACCAACACCGTCAAGTCTTCCCCTCAAGTCCACCAAATCCGACCTCTTCACTCCTCACTCCAAACACTGTCCCTCACCAAACCGACCTCCCCAACTCCCTTTTACCACTCCGTCCTCACCACTCGGTACCGTTCTCCTCTCAACTCTAACACCATCCCACTTCTCACTCAGTCTCACTCGGGTATTCACTCTTCACTCGGTAATTTACTACTTTCACTCGGTTTCTTCCATTTCCACTCGGTTTTTTCCATTTCCACTCGGTTTTTTCCATTTCCACTCGGTTTTTTCCATTTTTACTCGGTTTTCTGCTTTTATCACTCGGTATTTCATTTTTTTTACTCGGTTTCTTCTATTTCCACTCGGTTTTTTCCATTTCCACTCGGTTTTTTCCATTTTCACTCGGTTTTCCCCTCTTTCTCACTCGATTTTCTCTTTTTCCCTTCAGTTTTCGCTCATTTTCCCTCTATTTTCCGAATTTACTGTTTCCCTTTCTCTTTTGTAGCTTCTGCTACCTTCCCCTTTCGCTTCATAGTAAAAATATAATAAAGGGAAATAAATGCTTCCTATGTTTTCTTTCAAATCTAAATAAAAAAAAAGGGGAAATAAATCATTTTTAAATAGTGTCGTACGGGAGTACTCCCGTCTACACAACCTCTTTAGGATTCGTACACGTGCGAAGAACTTCACCTTGTACGAGTTCCCCACCTCAATAACATCCATCATCATCTCCCAAGTCTTTTCCTATAAGAAAAACACTCAGAACTACGTAACCCTGATTTCTTGATAATTCAAGAATACGTAGGAGCAGGACCTCAATTCCTGTCGGGCCCATCTTTCTTATTTCTTTTTATTGATTTATTTCCTCTCTTTCATGTTTCTTTCATAAATGTTCCTTTTTTGGTCGCTTCCGTGAAAATCAATTTAGACGTGACGTCTTGTTGATTTCCCCCTAGTTTTTGCTCAAGCCTCACCATAATTCATAGGGAAGCGATACTTAGGATGAGACGTCCCGCTTATCTCTTTCCTATCCTTTTTTTTTTATCCGAGAACGTCTAATTTAGGCGTGATGCCTTATTAGCATTCTCTTCCCCTCTCTGTCTCATATCGAAGTCGAGTTTAATTCGGATGAAACGTCCCATTGACCTCGCTTCGACATTCTATGTTTGTACAGCTCTCTCACTCCATTCTGTCATTTTTAAATAAAAAAATACAACAATAAAAGGGAAGAAATAAACCATCTTTTGTAAGGCTATTTATGTTGCACATTTTCAATCTTGGTACTGTTTTTGACAGGCGATGTAGGGTGCTAATACCTTCCCTACTCGTAACCGACTCCCGAACTTGAATCTCAATTTTTAACCAGTGCTTTACTGAACTTAGTTTTTTTCCAATGTTTTTCCTATGGATAAAAAACGTTGGTGGCGACTCCCTGTTTCATTCTACTCCTACACTTTCTTTCTTTCTCGCCGCGCCATCGTGATCCAGGTTGCGACAGTGGGGAAATGAATGAACGTGGTCGCGATTATGAGAATATTAAATTGAAAAGTCTTACGTGAGTATTTGAGGGGGAGTACCTTATGCGTGGGGGAAACCAATATGTGAATGAATGAAGGTGGTTGCGATCACCAATATATTGAAATGATGAAAGTCTTGCGGGACTATATGAAAGGGAGTACCCTATACGTGGGGGAAACCAATATGAGAATGATGAATGTGGTTGCGATCATAATGATAAAGATCCTATGAGATTCTATGAAAAATAGACCCTTGCGTAGGGAACATACGCTTGATTGATTATAAATGGTTGCAAACACTTGAGAAACCATGTGCGCATGGGTTATGTGAATTGTTTCGAAATGGATCCATTGCATATGCATTCAAACAGTGTGTGTGACACCCTCAATTAACTAGGACAAATTCTCACATTGGAACGTCCTATTTAATTAAGGAGTCACTAAAAATAGGAGTAATTTTTTTTGATTGGTGATCATCAGTGCACGATTTTAAAATAAATACATTATATAGATCGATTCTTTTAACATGAGGGTACGTGAAAGAGTATGGGGCTCACAAGCTCCCAACAATTACTGCAAAATAACAACCAAAATAAAACGTCGAGTCTATAACGATCTCGACATAATTAAAATATACACAGTTGGCGTTTTTAGTCTGATGTCCTCACTGCAAATATTTTGCGTCCTGCCCATGTTCACCTTGTCCTTCAATTGATGATCATAGGAAAGGGAAAATAGCACACAAAAAATAGAAGGGGTGAGTACAAAGCTCTCAACCCATAATGTATAAATGTAAGGGTGGCTTAATATTTTAAACTATAGAAAAGATTACATACAACATACCTTATAATAGACATATGAAAATTCACACACACAAATATCAACGACAATCAGAGGGTTAGTGATATAGTAATGGCATGCTATGCATATGTTAGATTAAATTACCATAAATCATAATTCATTACCAATATGCAATGGGGCCCAACTTCCATTTATCAATCTCATATACCAATAATCATGTGCATAATCCGCCACCCTTATCTCCCCTGCCCAACTAGAGCGACCAGAGCTCTCCTCATTCTGGTTTTCACAAATGGGTAAGGACTCATAGTCCCAATTATCAAAATGGCCAATCATACATTACCATAGAATGGGCACTCCACGGTCATAGAAAATCCCACCTCTTGTCGAAGTACACCAGAGTTTGCTACTCGTTGTCCGGCGACGGGCATGAATCTGATGCCACTTGGAATTCCCGCCTCTGGTTATACTTCCTAGACTGCCCTCAGGTATCGAGGCGCGACAGATTCTTCAATGTACACATCATTATATGCTCTAGGGGATTTTTCCAACATCCCTCCTCAACTCCAAATGCAAAATGCCATGTACTTGTCTCAATTACTAGGATGCCCGAAGTCTAGACGGAACCTAACTCACATAGCGTATTTGTCCTTAAAACATGTAAAATATCTAAGCCATAAAACTTTTCACATTGTAGAGGCTAAGTCTCAAAGATTCAATACTACCAAAAATTAATTTAATTAGAATTATCAAAGTTATTTCCTAAATGGATCTTATAAGAACATTTTCTAGTGTAAAATATTCAATTTATTTTTATAATAAATATCTAAGTAAAAGTAGTAACATAATTTCAATTATGTTTTCTTGAAATATAAACTTAAGAAAAACTAAGCTTTTCTATTAAAAGAGGATTAAGGATAAGATATAAAAAGTTTCTTAATTTTTCAATTACTAAAGTCGTTTCGTCGTATTTACTTATGATAACGAATTAGATTGATTTTACTTTTTAAAATTTTTTGTAAATTCTTAAATGGAATATATCATTATGATAAGGTAATTCTCCTAGATTTATATTAAAGATAAAGGAATCCTCTTTTCTAAAGTAAAGGTACAAAGTAGTAAATTTTCATTTCTTTGTCAAAACATCATTTCCATCGTATTTTATCTAGAAAATTCCGATTTGGGTGATTCCAAAGCCAAAAGTGTTTAACTTTGAAAATACTAATTAAATATAGTAAAATTAAAAATGAATTCTGCCAAGAAAACAGCCCCTACATGAAAAATTACCAAATGCCAAAGTTCATTGTTCCAACGTTCGTAAAAATACGTTTTAAGGACAAATCACGTGTCAAAAATTCTCCCAACCAATTTTTCTTCTTTGGGTATTTTTCTTATGTTCAAAACTTATTTCTCATGCCACAAGATATTCCTCCAAAATAGTTTTACCAATTTCCTCCGTTTACCCACAAATGTGTTTAATACTGTTTCCAACGTACCGTTCGCGCCTAAACTCGTGTCCCTTTTAATTCTTTTATTATTTACCATAACTTTCGTGCCATAACATTTTTATAATCATAAATATTTTTCAAATATATAAAAGCACAACAACACCAATAATCACAAATATTTACCAAGAAATATTTTCTAAAACTCTTGTAAATCACTTTCTTAACATCTTAAACATATTATTTAATTACTACAACTAAAAGTCACTTATTCTTATTTTGATAAAATTTCCAGAATTGAAGTTTTATATTAAAATTCATTTTTATCACATAAATCTCAAAGATCAAGCCATGTTACCAAATTTCAACCACAAAATTATTTTTTTTTCAAGTTTATACGTTTAGGATCTAAAATTATTAAGTTGTTTAATAACCATAAAATTTTTCTAGCAGCAATATTAGTTCACTTATTTTAAAAAAATTCCTTTTAAAAGATTTCATATTTTCTAAAATATCACTAACACCACAAGTCACCAATTTAGCCAAGCAACACATGATTAAACAATTTATCACATGCAAGGAATTACAACTAAAAAAATCCGCAGTAATAAAATTCATAAGTTAGTAACTTATCATCAAAATTTCAAAATTTAAACAATTAAATAAAACTATGGTGCAACCATTGTAACTTGTAACACCCTAAATTTGAAAATAAAGGATTAATTTAGGAAATAAATATTAAATAGTTATATATGGGTTATTTAATGTCCCAAAATATTGGAAATAGTTAAATTAATATTTTTGGGGACTGTTAGTGATGTATGGAAGTCGAACAAGCTAAAAACTGGCCCGATTAAAATAAAGGTGTCGGACCAAGTATCTCCGATTGGGATGATATTGGTCAGGGCTGTTAAGAATATTATTGGGAGTCCGAATATATATTTGGATTAATTTTTAGATAAAGTATTGAGCCCAAACAGAGATCCTATTTATCATAAAACGATGAACTTTAATGAGAAGGATTAAAAGGAAAACCAGAAACCCATTTCTCTCTTCTCCTTTTTGTTGGCTTGCTGACCCATTTGGCAAAGACACATTTTCTTCTTCTCCTTCTTCATTCCTCTCTACTTTTCTCTTCTAAAACCCTAGCAAAGGTTGTAACCCATTCTATTCCTCCATTTTCGTTTGAGAAAGCTTGGAAGGAAGCCATTGGAACTTGGAGCTTTCTTCTTCCCCTCCATTTTTGTTTGCTCTCTTCCCCTCCTTGAACCCATTTTCATTTTTAGGTGAGGTAAGCTCTTCTCACCATTTTGTTTAGGTTTAATGCTATGTTTATGAGTTATTAGGACTTGGGAGAGTAATGTATATGAATGGGGGTTGATAAAAAGCCATAAATGTGAAGAAACCTAAGGTGGGTTATCATAAATACAAGCTTTGATGGTAATAAATGAGGTATATAAACTTATGGTTGAAAGGAGATAAGGAGTTATGATGCCTTTATGAATATTGTTGGGTTTTAGGTGAAAACCCTAACTTTAATAAATTGGGGACAGTAGTAAATATTAGTAGGAAAATATATTTGAGAAGAAGTATATGAGATTGAGAGTGTGAGTGTTGATAAATAAGGTGTTGTGAATATTGGGGCTTAAGGTTTATTTTGTAACCTTCAATATAATGAATGAGGCTTGATAGGAAGGAATTCCTGAAGCCTAATAAATGAAGCAATGATGTCTATAACATGTCTTGTACATGTTATGAAATTGAAGATATAATAATGGTTAATTAGAGTTGAAGTTGTGTCTTGAATGGTTGATTGATTAGGATTTTACATGTATGTTAATGTAGGATCCATTCCGAATAATAAGGCGGGTACGTCGTATCAATTAGAATTCTTCTCTTGAGGTAGGAGAGGAGTCTTTATGTTCTAAATACATGAATTGAATAGTATTTGATTGTCATATGTGACAATATGCATGTTTGGCTTTCTTGTAATGTTATGATGAATTGTAATATTGTGTATGATGTTGGTGATGATGTTTGGTAACTTGTATTTATGCATTTAGAATATAAGAGGTGTGCTATATGGTGGTGTTAAATTGTTTGGCAAGTGTAAGCCTTGAATATGATGATTGTGATTACATCCACCATGAATATGGAATGAATATTATTGATGATTGAAAGAGAAATTTATTGAAATGCCACACTAAGACTTATTAATGACAACAATCAATGATAATAAATCCACTAAAAACCTTATGGTGAGGTTGGTGACTAAGAGGTTGATGAGTGGCATGTATAGGATGCATAGAGTAAGAAATGCATATGATTGGCATTTGCATCCATGGCATACTACATAGCTGTCGGTGTTGGAATTTTAGGGGATTCCCCCGGTTGGCCCAGTGGGAGGATGGCTCTATGCATGAGCAATTTGTTATTTCCCCTGTGACTTGGTGTGTAAGTCACGAAGCTGCCCATGTTGTCCTACGGGGAGCCACATGTGGTTGACCCTTATGGGGGTGGCTCTTGATGAACAGGTGTCCCCGGTGGTCCTTCAGATCACAACTGCCATGATATGATTCATGGTTGTCCTGTAACACTATATATTGATTATGTGTTACCGCGGTCATGGTGAAAATAACCGGTGTTGCAAAATGGGCGATGCGGTTCGGTACCAGTAAAAGATTGGTGAAATGCATGCAATTCGATGATAAGTGTACACATTTTACTACTGCAGTAAGGGTATGGTTAGATGATCATACTTGAATCCCACAAATGGTGTTTATTTCCCACAGTCAGATCTGCAATTGTTGAAACACTCTGTTGGGCATATGCATTAGCTTAAGAGCATTTGTAAATAGCTAGGAAGTATGCCAAAGGTGATGAGGTATGATGATGGTTATGTTAAGGATGAGAAAATGTATTATGATGACATAAAAGATGTGAATACCAAACAATAAATTGAGTAAAATGATAAGGTGTATGATGGTCCAATTTATTGAAGGACTTGATTATGTGTATGCTTATATACTTAGCTTAAAATGTTGATTGTGATATATGAATGATAGTACTATGATGATGAATGAGATGATGAATGATATGTGTATGCAAAGTATACACATTTTGAAGCATATGTACATAATCACATGGTATTTATATTCATTCTTTTGGAATGTACAACTCACTCTCCCATGTTGTCTACTTTTTAGATTTGTGATGCAGGACATTCATGGGGGATGTGAATCTCTTTTGAAGTATATTTTGTTGAAGGAGGTAAATGGATGTATAGGAAGCGCCTTGGCCGGAAAACCTAGATTTTTGTATAGCATTTAGTATGGATGTATGCCTAATTTTGTAATCTAATATGATGAATGATGATTTTGGAGGTCATGTAGGAAAATGAGACCCTTCTATGTATGGCTTATTTTCATTAATGACCTTGACAAGGTATGAATGACAAATATGATGTGAAATGCTATTAGAATTGAGGGATGAATGACATATTTCCAAACATGTTGTGTTTTATAAAGTATATAAGGTGCTAAGTTTGGTTGTGATAGGGTTCATGAATTGGAATGGAAGTTATTGAGTATGAATACTTGAAACAAGTTTTAAACACTTAATATGGTGTATATGATAGGTTCATTTTGATCAATTTTGCTTGGGATGAATTTTCATATGTTAGGTTATGAGATGTTCATGTTTTCTGCGCATGAACTGATAATCTCGCTCAAGTGAGATGGATCCTCGCTCAAGCGATAATCCCCTGTATCAGTAGTATGGCCTCTGGCCTAACCTCGCTCAAGCGAGAGTGGTTCTCGCCTAAGCGAAACGACTCTACTCTTGGCATGTGCATTCTAGATGTTCCTCACTCGAGCGGGCTTTCCTTCGCTCAAGTGAGCGTTATGTGGTTTGTTACTGGATGGATTTTGTCACACCCCGGTTCTCCGGACCCGAATCCCGATGTAATCAAGATAATAATTAATAAAAATGCGAGTAAATTTTTTGCGTTCAAAATAGTTTCAAAACCACTCCCACGATTACCTCGAGACCCGAACCACAGAGAACTGAAGAGTGAGATTTATCAACATATAACTAGATTGATAACTAATTCATCCATAACGGTATACAAAAATAGTAGGGTTTACAGCGGAAGAAGAATGTGTATACCAGGCATACGCCTAGTCCCATATATGATGATATGAGAAAAGGCTCGACAAAGCATGCAAACACCTAACATAAACCTATTAGATCATAACCCATTCATGCACTCACAACAGACACTTACATTGCCCAAGATATAATATAAATATGCTTATATGTCTGGGGTCATGCCCCAACTATCACCACTGCCCATATCTTATAATTGGTCTACCTATTCACCTATTGGCATTAATCCAAACACCACCATCATCAATGTATATATTATTCAAGTTTAATTCCTCAAGTACTCATCAAATCATCACTTATGCACTAATACATATTATCACCATTCATGCATGCACAATTATCTTATACATGACCAAAATCACTAAAACATCAATATCATCATATACAATTTATTCTTTACATTAAAATTCACAAATGATGCTGGCCAAGGCACTTCCACTACCACTATTTACCTTCGCCAAAACTTCAATTCAAAGTCCAAACTCATCCCAACCTGCATCACAATGCTAAAAAGGAGACCACATGGGAGAGTGAGTTATACATTCAAAATGACGAATATGTATATATTGTGATTAAGTGTACATGCATTCATTCATCATGGGTGCTTTGCTATAAAATCATCAATTCATCATTCAATCATCATCACATTAGTATGATAGGCATACAAGCCTCATGAAATGTAGTTCACAACATAAGCAAGCATAAGCACATACACAATCACATTGCCACTTATCAACAAGGACATTCACAAGTTATCATCATCAATTCATTAAATCTTTCCTCAATTCCTCCTTGCAAGGGGTTTCTCATCTCTCATGGTCATCCCATCTCAAATGCCATGCACTTATAGCTAATGCATATGTCAACTGTTTGATCACAACCACCACATCATTCATTCACATGGGTTTCCTGCCTCGCAAGGGGTACTCCCTCTAGCAGCCTCGCAAGGTGCTTTCTCGTGATCGCAACCACGTTCAATAATTCATATTGGTTTCCCGCCTCGCAAGGGGTACTATCGCCTTGTGATCGCAACCACAGGCATCATAGGAACTCGCAAGCCCTTTTTTATTTCAACAACCAGGTGATCACAACCATCGGCTCAATATCATATCATCATCAAGTGGGTTTCCCGCCTCGCAAGGGGTACTCCCTTCATACAATCTCGCAGGATCTTTCATCATTGTGATCGCAACCTCATATTCAATGTTATGCCATGCCATGAATGCAAAATGCAATAATACATATGCCAATCAACCTCACAAGGATATCTCACCCTCTCACATAGGGATATATTTTAATTTGACATTTTTAATCAATAACATACAATCATTTATAAAGCCCCTCTAGGCATATCATTCATGTACTTGACATCTCAATAGCCACAATATCATTCTCATATTAATCCACGCATGGAATTCAAGAAGCATAGCAAGCATCATAGTATGAGTCCACACATGGGAATTAATCAAGGAATGTTGATAAACACATTTCGAGTACATAGCATCACATGCTAGCCAATACATTTAAATCTATATGTATAAGATTACACTTGTATCAAACACAATGGCATTGCCATCATTAATAATACAAATCACCATTAACCAAGGGTATGTTCAACAACAATATCCCTTTTCATCCAACATCATTAATCATCATTCAATATGTGTGGCCTTATCCATTTTTTGATCATTATTGATACTAATTCAATTTCATTGAGTTATCATAACTCATTGCCACTCAATTGTCCCCTCATTAATTTCATTATCATACAAGGTGTGTCATATAAGCATAACCTTTAATTTTCATTATCAATTATGTATCACCTCAATGGTGGTGTAGACTCATGTTTTCATAACATGATTTAGACATACACATAACTTACCAAGGCCTTAAGCCAGTCCCCAATCACCACTAAGGCACACCACACATATACCCTTAATGAATTCTTTTGCAATTATTCTACAAGTATGCATGGGATTGGAAGAAGGTTTAAGAATACCCTATTTAATTATCAAGTAGGCCTAAAGGTCCAAGAAGTACAAGATAAGTACTCAAAAGAAGTAAAAATGCAAATCCTAAGCTGATCTAATAAATTTAGATAGTTATAATCGATTATAGGGTAGGATCTAATCGATTACACTACTTCTGTAGGTGGTATAATGTATCAGGTGTTGTGCATAATCGATTACGAGACTAGGGTAATCGATTACCTTGTTTCTGTTTTAGTACGTAGTCAATTTCACCCTCAAACACAATCGATTACATTAATTTCGTTTGGTCTCTAATCGATTACACCCACAAACATAATCGATTATTGGGCTGCGTACAGGTTTATAATCGATTAAGCCAATCGATTACTATAGGAATAGAATCCTTGTAATCTATTAGACCGATAATCTAATCGATTATGGCCTATCAGAATGCAGAAATTATGTAGAAAATGTATAATTTTGGACTTCCAACCCCTCTAACTTTTTCATATCAACTCTAAATGCTACCAAATTTTGACACCAACTAAATTACACCATTTGTGACGCGTGGCCACCGGCCTCACTCAAAAATCCTTTAAAATATGTGACTTATGCACATAAATATGTGTTTACTCATTTTGAGGCACTTTTGTGCAACTCAAGGGCCTATTCTCATTAGAATTGGCCCACTTCAATTCCTACAAGTCATAAACTATATATATGGACTATTAAAACTATCCCATGCCAATCATTCCTCATAAATCTCTATTTGGCTCTATGAGTTCCTTAATTTGGCATTAATGTCAATACCTAATTTCACATTTTGAGCAATTTCTCTACCAATATAAACACTAATGCCATCAAATGGGCCTTAGCCTCTCATTATCAATATTCATTCATCAAAATCGTATGGAATTCTAAATTCACATGGTATAAGCATACTTCAACCCCTCATGTGTTATTCATCATCATATATACACATATATTATCATCATTAGCCAACAATTTGCCATATACATCATTTCCCTATAAACATGGCAAGGCAAGCATGAGTATCATGACATACAATAATCATCAATTATATAACTCATGCAATTTGAATGTAAACTCCTCTCCTACCTCGAGGGAAGAACCGCGATTCCAATGCTCTGAATGCTCCACCGCATTACCCGGAATACAATCTACACAACATACATATGCATTCATACAATTAATAAGCCATCTTAAGGCATTCCTCACAATTCTAAACATTTGCTAGCTTATCATAAAGCCTAATATCAAGTCCTAGACTTGCTAAAACACCAATTCATACCATTGTGTTAGGCTTTGGGAATTCCATTCCCAAAACCAAGATTCTCTAGATCTTAAAGGCCAACTATACCCAACAACAACAACATCTCTTTCATCCCTCATCTAAAATGCATTCCACATTACCTCAATCATTCAAATGCCATTATTGTCACTTAGAGTTCATTATGAGCCATCTTAGCCCCTATCAATCATCATCCATCAATAAATTCAATGACACACAACATGGTCTAACACCTCATCAACTACAATTCTATTTTATTAATGCATCATTTCTTATATTCTCATTGTTCAAGCTGCTCATAACAAGATCACAACTTTAACACACTGAACAACTTAGAGTCATCATCACAATTCTCTTTATTTCATACATCCTTATCATCAATGATCAATGTCACACACTTAAAAACTCATTCCTACATACCAAATCACTCTAACACCAAAATCATCACCATGTTTTCAAGATTTGTCATAGGGCCCCAAATCTCAATCTTTAGGGTTTCCTCAAAACTCAACAACCATTTCTAATAACCACTAATCTTCATCATTAACAACATTCATATACAAAATATCATTGGTTTACACTCAAAATAATTTCTCACAACATCATTACTCATTTTCCCCTAATTCCTAGAGTTAGGGTTCCATTAAAAGCCAACCATCACCATAAATAATCATCATCATCCATCATCTTCCATCACTAATTTCGTGTACCCACATACACCCTCATAAACCATACATTTATCATACACCACATTAGGGCTTTGCATCAAAATGACTTCTATTAACACACCCATATACATTGAACTCTCTCCCAACAACCATTACCCAAAACCTAGGGCATAAACACATTAGAAATGGTAAGAATCTTACCTCAAACCAAGAAAAGAAAGTGGGAGCTGAGAGAGGGAGAGGGAGCACGAAATTCCAAGGAGAGGAAGGAGAGCTTCAAACCACCATTGTTATCTCCTCCAAGCTTGAAGCAAACAAAAATAGAAGAAGGAGGAAGGGTACACCACACTTGGGTTTTGGAGAATGGAAGAAGAAGAAGAAGAAGAAGTGTGGGAGATAAAGAGATGAAGAGAAATGGAATATAGAAGGAGAAGAAGAAGTAACGTGAATAAGGAGGAGGGAAAAGGGAGTTTAGTGTTTTATTTCTAACCCCTTCATTAAAATTTTACCGTTTTCCAACATACAGGATCTCAGTTCGGGCTCAATACTTAATCCAAAAATTATTCTGAATATATATTCGAACTCCCCATAGTATTCCTAACAGCCCTGAGCAATAGCATCTCAATCGGAGATACTTGGTCTGACATCCATATTTTGACCGGGTATAATTTTAGCTCATTAAGTCTTAAAAAGTTATGAATAATTCTCATAAATCCCAATTTAATTATTCCAATATTTTTGGGACACTCACTAACCCATTTATAATTATTTAATATTTACTCTTTGTAACACCCTAATTTTAATAAATAATAAACCCAAAAACAGGGAAATTTTTTTTTTCACGAAAACAGCCACTGGACACTCGGCATAGCAAAAAGAAGAGGAAGACAAGGGAAATAAAAGAATATTTACACGTATAACGATCAACGGAAGGGACAGGGCTCGAACCGACCCATTCAGTTCAGCGAACCACATCAGTGCCTGAGTAAAATCCACAAACAGCGCCCACTCGCTCAAGTGAGGTCCAACGTCGCCTGAGCGAGACATGACAATGCAACAGCGGAAGAAGGAGAAGCTCAAGCGAAGTCCAACACTAGCATCCACTCGCTTCAGCGCGATCCCACACGCTTGGGCGAAACAGCCCTAGTCGCTCAGGCGAGGCACGATTCGCCTAAGCGATGCCAACACACAAGCCCTTCCAAACCCTCACTCGCTGGAGCTAAGCCTAATTCGCTGGGGCGAACACAGGTACAAGGTAATTTCTCACTCGGATATAGACAAAGGTTCACCCGGTAAATCATCACGCTCGTACTTCACTCGGGGATCCTCACAGCTCCTCATTTCACTCATATAGGTCACAGGTTTAAACCACTCGGGAAATGACTCCCCCAATTCTGCCACTCGGAGTCCAGAACTCTTTCTCACTCGGAATATATCCTAATCAAACATCACTCGACGCATTCCAACCTTAACACAATCGGGTTACACTACCCATTCACTATTCGGTAAACATCCTCACATTCACTCTGGGAAGCAGGTAGTTAAGTCCCACTCAGAATTATTCGAAACTCGACCACCCGGGATGCAGATCCTCACCCACTCGGATTTTACATCATTCACTTGGATTACCAAGACCTTACACTTAGGATCCATTCCACTCTAAACCACTACTCTAACTCCTCTCTCAGAAGGGGGCCACTCAAGGTTTTCACTCGGGAATACAAACTCTCCCTCACTCGGGTTTACCTATAATTTTCAATCAGAATCACTCAGCGTGTTCACTCGGAGAAGCCACCCAGTAATCCTTACTCGGAACCATCAGCTTAACATTATTTCACTCATCAACAGCCCTCGAATCATTTAACAACACATTCCAGTCGAAGGACACATCAAATCAACATAAGGCACTTACATGTAAATATATGTTCCCAGAAATGTAAACCTGCCCACAAATCCAATCTACCGACCCATATACATATAACTACATACTCAGAATACTCATTAACTTAACGTTATACCTTTACCATTATTTACAGATCCATACAAGTGACACCATGTTTATACTTATCAAATCAATCTTTATAATAAATATGTTTAGTCATTTTACATGAGAGCCGGCCAAGGCTATACTGACTGAACATGATAAACGCAATACAAGCACTCAACAGTCAGAGTGCACCACACTCGGACTTGAGGCCCTATCATTACTTCCGAGTCCGACCTGCACACTGAAAAATGGTGTAGGGGGTGAGTATCTTAGATATTAAATGATAGATACTGGCTCAGGTTATCCCACGGTTATGCAACATACATATACACAAAATTATACAAGGCAGTAATTAAAGTCAGAACAATGCCAATCAACCAGGACACACATCAGACTCTTACCGATCGGAACCCACCAGTTGTCACTCAGCCATATGCACATATCAATTAAATAACAATAACATAAAACAATCAGTGACATAATAATGCCTACGAATCAGTATGCACATATTGAACATTTCTCAGTCAGGATTCAACAATTCTCACTCGGCTATATATATATATATACACAACTTTTCAATAACATTAACATGCATTCGTAGAACATATCTCAATCAGCATCAACAACGTATGCACACAGAATGATTCACTCGGTCATATACATTCATCATCTCATTAACATCATCACATACATACTCAATTCCAAACAACATCAGCAGTCAATATACATAAAGTATTTCAATCGGTTCCGCATTTGTGTGTAATCAGTTTTGACGTTGCAACGTAGGCTCCCAGCCTTTTTACACATAGCTCTCAGCTATCAATTCAGCTCCAAGCTGCTTGGCCGTTTTACAGGTACCCAACCGTTTGCCCACAGGTGACACCAACGCTCTCAGCGCCAACGGAGGTGTTCACAGGCAGCCCGAGTCCCACTCAAGGGCTACCTTGAGTCCCACTCAAGGATTTCACAGCGTCCCACGCTTTTAAATGACCGATGGTAGTGTCCCACACTACGTGCTCCAAGCACAAACGCATCCAATGCGCCACATGCGGATTCATCACAACCATAGAGTTCATATACACAACCATACATGCATCTCATACAATCGGCATCATACATCATCAGCACTTAAACAGTACATGCATCTCATGCAATCAGTGCTAGGCATTAACAGAACTCAACAACACATGCATCTCATACAATCGGCATTAGGCATTATCAGCACTCAATAATACATGCATCTCATGCGATTGATATAACACATCATTAGGACTCCAACAGCACACGTATCCCACGCAATCGGCATTAAGCAATGTCAGGACTCAGACAACATATGCAATCAGTAAAATACATTGTACAGACTCAAACAGCACATGCAATTGACGAGGTACATTATCATATTCACTAAGTCTTATTTCATCACATGCAGCCAGTATTTTGAACTCATAACAACTTGCATATCACGTACAGCACACGACATTCATCAACAGCACTTCAACACATTCCTTTCACACAATCGTTCAACATTCACAGGCCATCAACATGCAACACTCAACTTTCACTCATCATGCAATCGGGCAGTACACACTCGCATGCAACACAACACACAATCAAAACACGGAAACAGCAAGTATTAACACTCGAAACCCGTTCATACCCATGCATTTAAGATAGAAGATACCCCCTACCTGGAATTAAGCTTCCAATCGGTCAACACGACACTCGGTTCCAGAGGAACACTGAGTCACTCTCAATGCATCTGCATGCAAGAGCAGGGGAGGCCATTCGAGTCTCTGAGGCACTCAGCTCTCAGTTTGTTCTCTGGAGTAGCTCCATTACAACGCTGTGAACACTCCAACCACCTTGAAGCCCCTCGCAGCGTAGATCTCCACTGAGACTTGGCAGCTTCGAACAAGGAGAGGAAGAAGGAGGGAGAGACGAAGGGAATGAAGGAACAAGGAAAGAACAACGTGGAAGGAGACAGGTTGTATGCAGGGGGGAATGCACACCCTCACCCTCTCTGGCTCGTCGAGTCAAGAAGGAGGACTCCGATCCTCAGCCTCCACTGTTGCGAACTCACGGGAACAGCGGGCAGAGAAGAAAGAAGAAGAAGAAGAGAAGAAGAAGAGAAGGAGAGTGAAGAGCGAAGAAGAAAAGAAAAGAAAACAGAAGGAAGAGAAGTCTCAAGGGGAGAATGAATAATAGTGTACCCATATATGCATGCACGGAGAGAAGGGAAAAGTGGGGTGGGAAGCCGTGCACAGCAGTAGCATCCACACGTGTCACACGTATACAGTTACAACTAATCCGCTGTTGACAACTACTCACCTTCAATCAGCCTTTGTTTTCTTTACTTAAATTAATTAAACCAATTATAATTAATAAATAACTTTCCCCACTTAGCAATTATTATTTTAATGATTTATTTTCATTTGACAATTAATTATTAAATCGGATGTTACAGTTCTCCCCCTCTCAAAAGAATTTCGTCCTCGAAATTCAGTCGGTGACTCTCCTTAAATAATGAACTCAGAAAATTGCTGTCTCAATCACTCACACGACTGTGCTTCCACAAGTATTCACCGACCAGATCACAATTTCACCCGGCAAGGATTCACCACTCAAGCGTTTTACCGACCGCCCACAAGTTCAGTCGGCAAAACATAAAAGTCAGGCCCTCCTGATTACAACTTCATCATAGAATTTAATACATTGGGGATTCAATTTCTAAAACGCACAAATTCCCTTATTTAACTCAGCCAATCCATCACAAGCAGTGGCACTTCCTAATTTCCTGGCCGCTCGGTCCTATACTTACAACACCGCTCGGTGTATTTACACCATCGGGCTCCCCGACTCAAAGGAGTCACTCGGCACAACCATAACTTATACAGAGTACAGACTCAAGACTGCATCTCATGGGACACATTACAGAGGTTAATCAACCAGTTGGGAATAATCTAATTGGCAAACAACATTACCGACTCTCAAAAATACTCACTCCCGACCGATTTCTCTCGGACCAAACCCACGGGTTTTCAAAACCTGACCACAAAATCTCTCTCTCACACCAAAGGGGACACTCAAGGAATTTTCCATGTGTTTCGACTAGCACAATTTACCCGGATTTACTTCGCATATGCACTACACTAAATTCTGAAATCTTAGATTCCTGCCCATGCTTTCGGCCAATTCCATGCTTTCATCCTGAGAATTTCATTCGGTCCTCTCACACAAAACATCATTCGGGGTTCAAGGGTAATTCTCACCCAGAATTCCTTCCACTTACCAGAAATTCACTCGCAATTCGAGCCTACCTTGAAATTAATCCTGAGTTCAAGCTCAACAGCCCCCAATCAGTGACCTGAGTACAACTTCCTTTAAATCCTTCACTCGGATATTTATTCCCCTCGGAGACCATTCACTTGGAACTTACTCACTCGGAATCTCATTTTCCCGAGCAAAAGAACTTTTCTCCTGAAGATCACTCGGTTGGACATCACATGGGTATTAGGAACTCTACACTCGATATCTTCCTACTCAGAATTGTTCCACACGGTACCGTTCCACTCGGAAGTGATACACTCTGAGTCAGATCACTTGAATCTCACCCTACTCAGAACGTTACGCTCGGACATTATTCTCTCAACTTAGTAATGATCCTCTCTATAAGGTTCTACTCGGAACACCATAATTTTCACTCAGCAGTTCTTTCTCACAAGGACTTCACTTGGAATTGTCTCCACCCTTACACACTCGGAATATACTAACCTTTCCCGAGCAATTCTTCACCTTACAATTTAGTTTGGCTCAAATCCCTGGTTTCCGCATTTAACTTACAGTATCACTCGGTTAACTTTATAAAACTCCAATTCACTGACAGATTTGATCACTCCTCTTGTTTTTAATAACTAATCATCGTCTTAGAAGCCAATCTATACCCAACAGCCTCTAATCCTCTTGGGGCAGACACACCAAGGTCAACAAACCCTCTATCTTCATTTTGATATATAACCACATAATATTCATTTAATATAACTCTCATCATCACTCAGAACCGTCTGAATGACTCACCATCACCATAAGCAGCTACAACTTCACCTGCCCGACCCATGAATTGCTGCATCCAACTTATAGGATGACGTCTCATTCCTATAGGGTTGCAACAATTACACAGTCACTGCAACGTGTACGCTGCCACAATGCCTACGGCATGAAGAGTCATCTCAGGACAGCATGCCTCACACCGACCAGACTCACTCAACCAATACTAATTCACACGGTAATTAATGGCAGTTCACACACACATTGTAAGCAATACATCTATATCACATCATCACTATGCATCACATAGGGCACATCACACAACAACAATCATGAAAATTATTTATAACTTCTGTAAATCAGTATGATGGCAATACAATAATTGGCTTCTAGCCAATTCATCACAAAACCATGGCTTAGATTAAATTCTCAATTTTCAGTTATATGATAATATCACTCACTTGGGTACATGCAATTCGATCGGAATTAAGTAATTCATAATCACATATTGCACTCAACAATAGCATTAATACATATGTGCTCATCCAATCGGGTTTACCCAATCAATTTCCCAACTATATTAAGGATTTCATTCACAATATCACATCTACATATTTATATAATTCACATTGAGTTCAATGCCCATCATAAGCGTGTACACAGACATTCAATCGGAAATTGCACAATAACATACATTCTCAATCATAACATCACATCACACTTGGCAACAGTGTTAATACATGTACATTCATTCAGTCAGAACTCATTCATACCACATCATCAAGTCGGAATCTACTCAAATTATTCAAATCCATGCAAATCGTATTAGTCTCAATAATAATGCTCTTACACACATGCATGCGGATCCGACTTAAACAGCGATTCCATCTCATGTATGCAATTCTCATGCAATCTCATACAAGCATCCAAGCTTACCAGGTGCGTTTCACGCAGCCATCAATAGGTCACAACCGTTTCAACACAACATATAGATTCACTCGGAATTTCATGGTTTCATCACAGTATCACAAGCGTTTATCGTAGTAACTCACAACAGCAAACAGAGTAACAATACTACAGCACATCCTCTCGGTATTTCATAATGAAGGCAGCATGCATTTCAACACAACATCACAATGGAATCAACAGATCAGCTCACATCTCATGCATTCGGAATCATCATGGCATTCTTATTCATATATATTTTAACATGAAACTGCAAACAGAACTCAGAGAATCATTCCCTTTTTGACTCATGCACTGGGCAGTAGTGGTAACACTCCTATTTACAAGCATCCAGTCAGCATTCGCAGAATTATTAACATGCACTCATGGACGGAGTCACACAATACTGAACAGTTACAAATACCACAATCTGGGAGTTACAAGCATATTTACTTAATCACAGCACAGCTACTAACACATCATCACACAATAATAATTCAAGCCTCAATGAATTACTACGCAATTGCTTCACTCGGGCTCAACAACTCACAAGATTGGTAAATTATCATACTTAGAATTCCTAAGGGGTCACTATTTATCCATTACCCCACGATGGGTACCCCATAACATTCAAATATTATAAAGCCTAACACCATTCACTTGGTTTTCACACACCAAAGCCGAGACAGTATCCAAATCAAACATGTATTCTATTTCACATTTATTCATTCATGATCATGTCCAATTAACCGGGTCATTTGCACCTAGTGATCCAACATCTAATCTATCAGCCACTCGGTTTCCTCAACCAGCCACTAAGGGGCGATCCTAATTTAACATATACCCGACCTCACCTTTACTCACTTATTACACAACCAAATTTCAACTTAGGAAACTGCAACACATCTCCTATACTGAAAATCATATACATCATATACCATTCATTCATCACATGTTCAAATTCCTCAACAAGGCACAGGCCTGCAACCACACCATTCATAGTCAACATACACCAAATCCAATAGAAGATCATAAGCATATATCATCACACGAGTCATGATTAAACATATAGTAACGTTTAATGGAATATCACAAGCAACTATAACAAGTTGGCATAATACACTCAACCGCCTACTAACAGTAGGCAAACCTTGGCCATGGACCTTTTGGTCTGCTCTGATACCAAAATGTAACACCCTAATTTTAATAAATAATAAACCCAAAAACAGGGAAAATTTTATTTTTTTTTCACGAAAACAGCCACTGGACACTCGGCATAGCAAAAGGAAGAGGAAGACAAGGGAAATAAAAGAATATTTACACGTATAATGATCAGCGGAAGGGACAGGGCTCGAACCGACCCATTCAGTTCAGCGAACCACATCAGTGCCTGAGTGAAATCCACAAACAGCGCCTACTCGCTCAAGCGAGGTCCAACGTCGCCTGAACGAGACATGACAATGCAACAGCGGAAGAAGGAGAAGCTCAAGCGAAGTCCAACACCAGCATCCACTCGCTTCAGCGCGATCCCACACGCTTGGGCGAAACAGCCCTAGTCGCTCGGGCGAGGCACGATTCGCCTAAGCGATGCCAACACACAAGCCCTTCCAAACCCTCACTCGCTGGAGCTAATCCTAATTCGCTGGGGCGAACACAGGTACAAGGTAATTTCTCAATCGGATATGGACAAAGGTTCACCCGGTAAATCATCACGCTCGTACTTCACTCGGGGATCCTCACAGCTCCTCATTTCACTCATATAGGTCACAGGTTTAAACCACTCGGGAAATGACTCCCCCAATTCTGCCACTCGGAGTCCAGAACTCTTTCTCACTCGGAATATATCCTAATCAAACATCACTTGACGCATTCTAACCTTAACACAATTGGGTCACACTACCCATTCACTATTTGGTAAACATCCTCACATTCACTCTGGGAAGCAGGTAGTTAAGTCCCACTCAGAATTATTCAAAACTCGACCACCCAGGATGCAGATCCTCACTCACTCGGATTTTACATCATTCACTCGGATTACCAAGACCTTACACTTAGGATCCATTCCACTCTAAACCACTACTCTAACTCCTCTCTCAGAAGGGGGCCACTCAAGGTTTTCACTCGGGAATACAAACTCTCCCTCACTCGGGTTTACCTATAATTTTTAATCGGAATCACTCAGCGTGTTCACTCGGAGAAGCCACCCAGTAATCCTCACTCGGAACCATCAGCTTAACATTATTTCACTCATCAACAGCCCTCGAATCATTTAACAACACATTCCAGTCGAAGGACACGTCAAATCAACATAAGGCACTTACATGTGAATATATGTTCCCAGAAATGTAAACCTGCCCACAAATCTACTCTACCGACCCATATACATATAACCAGATACTCGGAATACTCATTAACTTAACGTTATACCTTTACCATTATTTACAGATCCATACAAGTGACACCATGTTTATACTTATCAAATCAATCTTTATAATAAATATGTTTAGTCATTTTACATGAGAGTCGACCAAGGCTATACTGACTGAACATGATAAACGCAATACAAGCACTCAACAGTCAGAGTGCACCACACTCGGACTTGAGGCCCTATCATTACTTCCGAGTCCGACCTGCACACTGAAAAATGGTGTAGGGGGTGAGTATCTTAGATATTAAATGATAGATACTGACTCAGGTTGTCCCACGGTTATGCAACATACATATACACAAAATTATACAAGGCAGTAATTAAAGTCAGAACAATGCCAATCAACCAGGACACACATCAGACTCTTACCGATCGGAACCCACCAGTTGTCACTCAGCCATATGCACATATCAATTAAATAACAATAACATAAAACAATCAGTGACATAATAATGCCTATGAATCAGTATGCACATATTGAACATTTCTCAGTCAGGATTCAACAATTCTCACTCGGCTATATATATATACACAACTTTTCAATAACATTAACATGCATTTGTAGAACATATCTCAATCAGCATCAACAACGTATGCACACAGAATGATTCACTCGGTCATATACATTCATCATCTCATTAACATCATCACATGCATACTCAATTCCAAACAACATCAGCAGTCAATATACACAAAGTATTTCAATCGGTTCCGTATTTGTGTGTAATCAGTTTTAACGTTGCAACGTAGGCTCCCAGCCTTTTTACACATAGCTCTCAGCTATCAATTCAGCTCCAAGCTGCTTGGCCGTTTTACAGGTACCCAACCGTTTGCCCACAGGTGACACCAACGCTCTCAGCGCCAATGGAGGTGTTCATAGGAAGCCTGAGTCCCACTCAAGGGCTACCTTGAGTCCCACTCAAGGATTTCACAGCGTCCCACGCTTTTAAATGACCGATGGTAGTGTCCCACACTACGTGCTCCAAGCATAAATGCATCCAATGCGCCACACGCGGATTCATCACAACCAAAGAGTTCATACATCATCAGCACTTAAACAGTACATGCATCTCATGCAATCAGTGCTAGGCATTAACAGAACTCAACAACACATGCATCTCATGCAATCGGCATTAGGCATTATCAGCACTCAACAACACATGTATCTCATGCGATTGATATAACACATCATCAGGACTCCAACAGCACACGTATCCCACGCAATCGACATTAAGCAATGTCAGGACTCAGACAACACATGCAATCAGTAAAATACATTGTACAGACTCAAACAGCACATGCAATTGACGAGGTACGTTATCATATTCACTAAGTCTTATTTCATCACATGCAGCCAGCATTTTGAACTCATAACAACTTACATATCACGTATAGCACACGGCATTCATCAACAGCACTTCAACACATTCCTTTCACACAATCGTTCAACATTCATAGGCCATCAACATGCAACACTCAACTTTCACTCATCATGCAATCGAGCAGTACACACTCGCATGCAACACAACACACAATCAGAACACGAAAACAACAAGTATTAACACTCGGAACCCGTTCATAACCCATGCATTTAAGATAGAAGATACCCCCTACCTAGAATGAAGCTTCCAGTCGGTCAACATGACACCCGGTTCCAGAGGAACACTGAGTCACTCTCAGTGCATCTGCATGCAAGAGCAGGGGAGGCCATTCGAGTCTCTGAGGCACTCAGCTCTCGGTTTGTTCTCTGGAGTAGCTCCATTACAACGCTGTGAACACTCCAACCACCTTGAAGCACCTCACAGCGCAGATCTCCACTGAGACTTGGCAGCTTCGAACAAGGAGAGGAAGAAGGAGGGAGAGACGAATGGAATGACGGAACAAGGAAAGAACAACGTGGAAGGAGACAGGTTGTATGCAGGGGGAATGCACACCCTCACCCTCTCTGGCTCGTCGAGTCAAGAAGGAGGACTCCGATCCTCAGCCTCCACTGTTGCGAACTCACGGGAACAACGGGCAGAGAAGAAAGAAGAAAAAGAAGAGAAGAAGAAGAGAAGGAGAGTGAAGAGTGAAGAAGAAAAGAAGAGAAAACAGAAGGAAGAGAAGTCTCAAGGGGAGAATGAATAATAGTGTGCCCATATATGCATGCACGGAGAGAAGGGAAAAGTGGGGTTGGAAGCCGTGCACAGCAGTAGCATCCACACGCGTCACACGTATACAGTTACAACTAATCCGCTGTTGACAACTACTCACCTTCAATCAGCCTTTGTTTTCTTTACTTAAATTAATTAAACCAATTATAATTAATAAATAACTTTCCCCACTTAGCAATTATTATTTTAATGATTTATTTTCATTCGGAAATTAATTATTAAATCTGGATGTTACACTCTTTCTATTTAATTATTTTTATAAAATTCAGGATGTTACAAATTTCACTCAGGCGGGCCTGGCCTCGCTCGAGCCAAATGTGGATAGTGAGGTTCTGTCCCTTTTTCGCTCAAGCGAGCGTGCCTCACTCAAGTGAGCGGGCATGGTTTTGATACTGGAGTGTTTCGCTCGCGCTCACTGGTTTCGCTCAAGCGACCCATGTGGGTCTCACTCAAGCGAGATAGGGACTCGCCCAAGCGAGTTGCCCTGTTCCCAGTTTCTTCATTTTTGCTGCTTGGCTTAATCTTTTTTCTTGTTTTGATACTCATACATTATAGAAATATTGTTTTTACTATGGAATTGTATTATTAAGGTTTAACCAGTTGAGGAGACATCTTCCATCCTCTTCCTCACATATATTTTTGATAACTCTTAAATTTTATCCAATCTTCCGCTTTTTCCCTTATGACGATCTTGAGTCCGGTTGTCCAAGGAGCACTCTGGTACCTTCCCATATCTTCATATATGAGATAGGTTATTAAATGATCCGGGGTAATTACTTGACATTATATATATATATATATCAGATTCTTCTACTTATAATTATTTTTAAATCACGAAAAATTTACCCTTATTTTTGGGGCGTCTCAACCTGGTATCAGAGCATTGATTGTTCTTGATATAGACATAATTGATATTGTTCAAGTAATTGTCACTTATGATTGGATCATATAAGCTATAATTGATTGAGTTATGGATTATTTGATTGATTTGTGGCTGTTGGTTATTGAATGGAAATTGATGTACTTGTTGTTGAGTCCGGCCAAGGTTCCTTACACTATTTACGTTCAATAATGAATATGTTGTGATTATGTATTAAGGTTGACATGATTATATAATGTGATGCATGATGGACCAATGAATGTTGAAATCTCTGAGTTTATAGGTTGAGAATTTATTATTTAGTCTAGAATACTCATGTGTGAGCCATGTTTTAATGTATAGGCTTGAAATATGGCTGGTAGACCTAATCGTGAGGCTGCTGCTATGGCAAACGCCTTGAATCGCTTTGCTGATCTCTTGGAAAGACAAGGCCAACTAAACGTGAGACAAGGTACCCAAGGTCTTGATCTATTTCTCAAGAGAAAACCTTCTGAATTTCATGGAGGTTATAAACCTTAGGATGTTTATGCTTGGATCAAAGATTTGGAAAGAATTTATGCAAGCTTCAAGTGTTTTGAAGCGCAAAAGGTAGAGTATGCGGTTTTTATGGTCCGTGATGAAGTTGAAGCATGGTGGCGTCTTACTAGAGGACGCATGGTATCTGCTGATGTTCCTTTGGTTTGGGAAAACTTCAATGTTGAATTCTTGAAGAAATATTTTCTGGAAAGCTACAAAAGCAAGAAAGAGCTTGAGTCCATGGAACTTATACAGGGTGATATGACGATGAAGGAGTATGCCTCCAAGTTTGAAGAACTTTGTGCATTTTATTTGCCCTATCAATAAGAGGGTATCGAGGCTTTGAAGTGTGTGAAGTTTGAGAATAGGTTGAGGCCCGAAATCAAGCGGCCTATTCGACATCAAGAGATAAGAAGCTTTCCTACACTTGTGAATAAGTGTCATATTTATGAAGAAGATGATATGACTCCTTTGGGTCATGGCAAGCATGAGCCCAAGTTGAAGGGATAATTCTCTAGTTTCAAGAAGCAAGGTAATTTTAAGAAGAAGAAGTTCTTTCGTGTTGGATCCTCCAATGCAAGAGGACATGGTGCTTTTAGAGGTGGTTATGGACATGGTAACTAAGGTCATGGAAATGTCCAAGGCCTTACTTGCTTTAAATATGGTGCCAACCACTTGGCCCGTGATTGTCCTCAAGATGATGTAGTGTATTACCAATGCAATCAACAGGGGCATATCCGCCCTAATTGTCCACTGAACGTAAGGAATGCAAATATTGATACTCTTACTCATGTGAACCATAATGGTAACCGTGGAGGCCATGGTGGCTTTGGAGACTGTGGTCGTGGAAATGGTAAAGGTCATAATGGTGGCTGTAATGGTGGTCGTGGTGGAAACCATAATGGTGGAAGAAATGGCAATGGTAAAGGTAATGGCCATGGTGGGAGAAATGGCAACCGAAATAGTGGTGATCAACCACAAGCAGCTGGAAGAGTCCTTGTCGTTACCGATGAAGAAGCCGCACAAGCTGAAGATCTTGTTCGTGGTGAGTGTGAAATCCTTGGTACTTCAGTATATGTTATATTTGATTTTGGTGCTACGCATTCATTTATTTCTGAGGATTGTGTGAGGCACTTGAAGGTGCCTGTTTGCATGATGAAAGGTTCCATAATAGTGACTACACCGACCAGTGCTTGCTTGAGATCGATGACTCGATGTGAGAATGTCAAGATGACTCTTGAGGGTCAAAAATTTGTTGTATCCCTCGTGTGCTTACCTATGAAAGACCTAGACATTATTCTAGGCATGGATTGGTTGTCTGCCAACAAAGTCCTGGTGGATTGTCATAATAAGACAGTGATCTTCCCGACTTCTAATGTTGAAGGCTTTGACCTACAAGGTATCTCTCAACTTCTCGTGATGTTCTGCATGGTTGATGGAAGTGGTACTTCTCAATCTTGTGAAATCCCTGTTGCTTCTGACTTTCCTGATGTTTTTCCGAATGGAATTCATGGTTTGCCTCCTCCACGTGAAGTGGAATTCTCTATTGATCTTATTCCTGGTGCTGAACCTATTTCTAGAGCTCCTTATAAGATGTCTCCTATGGAGTTGGCCGAGTTGAAGAAGTAAGTCAAGAAATTACTTGAACGGGAGTTTATCTGCCCAAGTGTGTCTCCTTGGGGTACTCCTGTATTGTTGGTGAAAAAGAAGGATGGGAGCATGAGATTGTGCGTTGACTATCGCCAACTCAATAAGTTAACTATCAAGAACAAATATCCTCTTCCTAGCATTGATGATCTTTTAGATCAATTGAAGGGCGCTGTTGTGCTTTCTAAGATCGACTTGCGTTCTGGATATCACCAAATTTGGGTGAAGACCGAGGATATTCCTAAGACTGCCTTCCGAACGCGATATGGATACTATGAGTATATAGTGATGCCATTCGGAGTGACAAATGCTCCTGCGATTTTCATGGATTACATGAATTGCATCTTCCATGAGTATCTTGACCAATTCGTCGTGGTGTTTATTGGTGATATTTTAGTGTACTCTAAGAGCCATGAAGAGCATGAAAGACATCTTCACCTTGTGTTGTCTATTCTTTGGAAGAAAGAATTGTATGCCAAACTCTCCAAATATGAATTTTGGATGAATGAGATCTCTTTTCTTGGTCATGTGATTTCCGGTGATGGAGTTGCCACTGATAGATCGAAAGTGGAAGCTATTATGGCTTGGGAAAGACCAACGTCCGTGACGGAAATAAGAAGTTTTCTTGGTCTTGCTAGTTATTATCAGAGGTTCATTGAAGGATTTTCCCGCTTAGCCATACCATTGACGAAGTTGACTCGTAAGAATCAACCATTTGTGTGGACTGGTGAATGTGATGAAAGTTTTCAAGAGTTGAAATTAAGGCTTACTACCGCACCATTGCTAGCATTGCCTGATTTGTTGGATGACTTTGTGGTATATTGTGATGCTTCAATGCATGGTCTGGGTTGTGTGTTGATGCAACGTGAGCGTGTGATAGCCTATGCGTTAAGATAGTTGTAACCGTATGAGGTTAATTATCCTACGCATGATCTTGAATTGGCGGTCGTGGTGTTTGCTTTGAAGTTGTGGCGACATTACTTGTATGGTTCTAAGTTTGTGGTCTTTAGTGATCACAAGAGCCTTAAGTTCTTGTTTGATCAAAAAGAACTTAATATGCGCCAACGTCGATGGATAGAGTTTCTAAAAGACTATGAGTTCGAGTTGAGGTATCATCCCAGAAAGGCAAATATGGTTGCCGATGCTTTAAGCCTAAAGTCATTACATGTTTCCACAATGATGGTGAAAGAGATGGAATTAATTGAGCAATTTAGAAATTTGAATGTGGGCGTCGAAACATATACTTTAAAGAAGATGTCCCTTAAAATGTTGATAGTTGCTAATGTGTTTCTTGAGACCATAAATTTACAACAACCGAAGGATGAATACTTGATTAAAACCAGAAGAACTCAAGAAAATGGGAATAACTTGTTTCTAGTGGAAGGTCATGATGGCATTTGGCGTGTGAAGGGCCAAATTTATGTTCCCTAGAGTGGTGATTTGAGGAAATGTATACTTGAGGAAGCTCACAAGAGTGTATTGAGCATTCATCCTGGTTTCACCAAGATGTATCAAGACTTAAAGAAGAATTTTTGGTGGCTCGGTATGAAACGTGATATGGCAAACTTTGTTGTATCTTTCCTTGTTTGTCAGAAGGCTAAGGTCGAGCATCAAAGACCATCTAGTTATTTGAGACCTTTGGAGATCCCTGTATGGAAGTGGGATAGTATTGCTATGGACTTTGTTTCTGGACTACGTAGAACTCGTGTTGGAAATGATGCTATATGGGTGATTATGGATCGATTGACGAAGTGTGCTCACTTTTTGCCTATATGAAGAGTTTATTGGAGAAATTAGCCCAGTTATACATAAAGGAGATTGTTAGGCTGCATGGTGTGCCATCTAGTATTATATCCGATCGTGACCCTTGGTTTACTTCTTGATTTTGGGGAAGTTTGCGTTATGAATTAGGTTCTAAGTTGAAGCTTAGTTCTGCTTATCATTCTCAGACCAATGGAATATCTGAGAGGACTATTCAAAGCCTTGAAGACTTGTTGAGGGCTTATGTTCTGGAGTACGGTGGATGTTAGGATAGATTTCTCTATTAATCGAGTTCACTTATAATAACAGTTACCATAGTAGTATTGGTATGGCTCCTTATGAGGCACTCTATGGTAGAAAATGTAGAACACCTCCATGTTGGCTGGAGACTGGTGAGAATTTGGCTTTAGGGCCGGAGATTGTTCAGGAGACTACCGAGCAAATTAAGAAGATACAAGAGAATATGAAGATTGCTCAAGACCGATAGAAAAGTTATTATGACAAGAGACATAAACCACTTGAATTTCAAGTTGGTGATCATGTGTTCCTAAGGGACTCGCCTAATAAAGGGATTGGAAGGGCGTTAAAAAGTGGAAAGCTAAGCCCTAGGTTCATTGGACCCTATGAGATTTTGGAGGGGATTGGCGACGTTGCTTATCGGATTGCACTCCCTCCGTATCTCGTGAATCTACACAATGTATTCCATGTGTCAGAGTTGAGGAAGTATGTTCATGATCCTTTACATGTGATCCCCGTGGATGTGTGGGACGACTTGTCTATTCCTCCTATTTCTATTCGCATTGTTGAGCATTGCCTGAAGAAATTATGGAACAAGTTGGTGCCTTTGGTGAAGGTCGCTTGGAAACATGGGAATGTGGAGACGTTCACCTGGGAACGTGAAGATGATATAAGAGAACAATACCCTAATGCATTCGAATCTGGTATGTTAAATTTCGAGGACGAAATTTTATTTTTGGTGGGGTGGATTGTAACACCCTAAATTTTAAAATAAAGGATTAATTCAAGAAATAAATATTAAATAGTTGTATGTGGGTTATTTAATGTCCCAAAATATTGGAAATAGTTAAATTAATATTTTTGGGGACTGTTAGTGATGTATAGAAGTCGAACAAGCTGAAAACTGGCCCGATTAAAATAAGGGTGTCAGACCAAGTATCTCCGATTGGGATAATATTGATCAGGGCTGCTAAGAATATTATTGGGAGTCTGAATATATATTTGGATTAATTTTTAGATAAAGTATTAAGCCCAAACAGAGATCTTATTTATCATATAATGATGAACTTTAATGAGAAGGATTAAAAGGAAAACCAAAAACCCATTTCTCTCTTCTCCTTTTTGTTGGCTTGCTGACCCATTTGGCAAAGACATATTTTCTTCTTCTTCTTCTTCTTCATTCCTCTCCACTTTTCTCTTCTAAAACTCTAGGAAAGGTTATAACCCATTCCATTCCTCCATTATCATTTGAGAATCTTGGAAGGAAGCCATTAGAGCTTGGAGCTTTCTTCTTCCCCTCTATTTTCGTTTGCTCTCTTCCCCTCCTTGAACCCATTTTTGGTTTTGGGTGAGGTAAGCTCTTCTCACCACTTTATTTGGGTTTAATGTTATGTTTATGAGTAATTAGGACTTGGGAGAGTAATGTATATGAATGGGGGTTGATGAAAAGCCATAAATGTGAAAAAACCTAAGGTGGGTTATCATAAATGCAAGCTTTGATGGTAATAAATGAGGCATATGAACTTATGGTTGGAAGGAGATAAGGAGTTATGATGCCTTTATGAATATTGTTGGGTTTTAGGTTAAAACCCTAACTTTAATAAATTGGGGAAAGTAGTAAATGTTAGTAGTAAAATATGTTTGAGAAGAAGTATATGAGATTGAGAGTGTGAGTATTGATAAATAAGGTGTTGTGAATGTTAGGGCTTAAGGTTTATTTTGCAACCTTCAATATAATGAATGAGGCTTGATGGGAAGGAATTCCTGAAACCTAATAAATGAAGGAATGATGTCTATAACATGTCTTGTACATGTTATGAAATTGTAGATATAATAATGGTTAATTAGAGTTGAAGTTGTGTCTTGAATGGTTGATTGATTAGGATTTTACATGTATGTTAATGTAGGATCCATTCTGAATGATGAGGCGGGTACATCATTTTAATCGGAATTCTTCTCTTGAGGTAAGAGAGGAGTCTTTATGTTCTAAATACATTAATTGAATAGTATTTGATTATCATGTGTGACAATATGCAGGTCTGCCTTGCTTGTGATGTTATGATGAATTGTAATATTGTGTATGATGTTGGTGATGATGTTTGGCAACTTGCATTTGTGCATTTAGAATATAAGAGGTGTGCTATATGGTGGTGTTAAATTGTTTGGCAAGTGTAAGCCTTGAATATGATGATTGTGATTACATCCACCATGAATGTGGAATTAATGTTATTGATGATTGAAAGAGAAATTTATTGAAATTCCATACTAAGACTTAATAATGACAACAATCAATGATAATAAATCCACTAAAAACATTCTGGTGAGGTTGGTGACTAAGAGGTTGATGAGTGACATGTATAAGATGCATAGAGTAAGAAATGGATATGATTGGCCTTTGCATCCATGGCATACTGCATAGCTGCCAGTGTTGGAATTTTTATGGATTCCCCCGGTTACCCCAGTGGGAAGGCAGCTCTGTGCACGAGCAATTTGTTATTTCCCCTGTGACTCGGTGTGTAAGTCACGAAGCTGCCCATGTTGTGCTACGGGAAGCCACATGTGGTTGACCCTTATGGGGGGTGGCTCTTGATGAGCACGTGTCCCCGATGGTCCTCGGGATAACAACTGCCATGATATGATTCATGGTTGGCCCGCAACACCATATGTTGATTATGTGTTACCGCGGTCATGGTGAAAATGACCGGTGTTGCAAAATGGGCGATGCGGTTCGGTACTAGTAAAAGATTGGTGAAATGCATGTAATTTGATGATAAGTGTACACATTTTACCACTGCAGTAGGGGTATGGTTAGATGATCATACTTGAATCCCACAAATGGTGTTTATTTCCCACAGTCAGATCTATAATTGTTGAAACACTCTGTTGGGCATATGCATTAGCTTAAGAGCATTTGCATATAGATAGGAAGTATGCCAAAGGTGATGAGGTATAATGATGGTTGTGTTGAGGATGAGAAAATGTATTATGACGACATAAAAGATGTGAATACCAAACAATAAATTGAGTAAAATGATAAGGTGTATGATGGTCCATTTATTGAAGGACTTGATTATATGTATGCTTATATACTTTGCTTAACTTAAAATGTTGATTGTGATATATGAATGATAGTACTATGATGATGAATGAGATGATGAATGATATGTGTATGCAAAGTATACATGTTTTGAAGCATATGTACATAATCACATGGTATTCATATTCATTCTTTTGGAATATACGACTCACTCTCCCATGTTGTCTACTTTGTAGATTTGTAATGTAGGACATTCATGGGGGATGTGAATCTCTTTTGAAGTATATTTTGATGAAGGAGGTAAATGGATGTATAGGAAACGCCTTGGCCGACAAACCTAGATTTTGTATAGCATATAGTATGGATGTATGCCCAATTTTATAATCTAATATGATGAATGATGATTTTGTAGGTCATGTAGGAAAATGAGACCCTTGTATGTATGACTTATTTTCATTAATGACCTTGACAGGGTATGAATGACAAATATGAAGTGAAATGCTGCTAGAATTGAGGGATGAATGACATATTTCCCAAGATGATGTGTTTTATAAAGTATATAAGGTGCTAAGTTTGGTTGTGATAGGATTCATGAATTGGAATGAAAGTTATTGAGTATGAATACTTGAAACAAGTTTTAAACACTTAATATGGTGTATGTGATAGGTTCATTTTGATCAATTTTGCTTGGGATGAATTTTCATATGTTAGGTTGTGACATTTTTATGTTTTCTATGGATGAACTGATAATCTCGCTCAAGCAAGATGGATCCTCGCTCAAGCGAGAATCCCCTGTATTAGTAGTATGGCCTCTGGCCTAATCTCGCTCAAACGAGAGTGGTTCTCACCCAAGCGAAACAACTCTGCTCTTGTCGTGTGCATTCTAGACGTTCCACGCTCGAGCGGGCTTTCCTTCCCTCAAGCGAGCGTTATGTGGTTTGTTACCGGATGGATTTTGCTTAGGCAGGCCTAGCCTCGCTCAAGCAAAATGTGGACAGTGAGGTTCTGTCCCTTTTTCGCTCAAGCGAGCGTGCCTCGCTCAAGTGAGCGAGTGTGGTTTTGATACTGGAGTGTTTTCACTCGCGCTCGCTGGTTTCGCTCAAGCGACCCATAAGGGTCTCGCTCAAGCGAGACAGCGACTCACTCAAGCGAGTTGCCTTGTTCCCAGTTTCTTCATTTTTGCTGCTTGGCTTAATCTTCTTGCTTGTTTTGGTACTCATACATAGTCTTGAAAAGACTTAATAAATTCATCTTTAATTTAACTTAATCCATTAAATATTGTTGAGTTTGGTATTATTTTGTAATGAATTGTTATTCTTTCTTGTTTTAATTATTTAATTCAAATATGTTTAAATTGTGCAAGAAAATGGTTAAAAAGATAAGCACATAAGGAAATATGTTTATTGAGAGATTTATTAACCTAGCGTACATACGCTAGAAAGCCAGTGTACGTACGCTAGGCATTTATATGTTGTATTTTGCAGGATTAGGTGCAGGAGATCCAGCATACATACGCTGGAATCCCAGCGTACGTACGCACACAAATAGAATCAAATAAAGAGAAGAATCAGCAAGGTATAATGATCACGCTCAAGCGAAGGAGTTCCACGCTCAAGCGTCAAGTCAACATGCAATCCACGCTTAAGCGAACAAGTTTTACGCTTAAGCGTGAGCCTTACATTCACGTGAGATCACCATGCATGCATCAGAATAACATATCACGCTCAAGCAGACACGATCACGCTTAAGCGTGAAGTCACCTGCATCAAGGAATTTATGTATTAAGCTCAAGCAGACACGATCATGCTCAAGTGTGAGGTCACCCTTCATGCATTAATTTAACATACCACGCTCAAGCGTGCATAGCTCAAACTCAAGCATGGTGTCTGTTTGCCTAGTTTATTATTCTCTTTCAACGTGAATTGCTGTAGTAGTTACGTTTAATTATTTTATTTTATTAGTTGCCGAATATGTTTGTATTTTAGTAATTTAATTAGTGTATTATAATTAGTCATTCCTTTGTAGTTAATTAATTAGTTTCGTTTGTTTAAGTGTTAAACGGATTCCTTTCTATTTAATTAAAGTTAGTTAGTTAGTTTTGCTGTAGCTATATATATATATATATATATTTGTAAATACTCTGTAATACACACAGAAGCAATAACAAAATTCATTTTTCTGATTTTCAATCTCTCTCTAAGCATTTTCCCTCTTTAAACTCTCTCTTCTATGGCTCTCCACATTCCACTTTCTGAATCCACTTCTATGGGTTGCTAAACTCCTATGGTTGGGATTGCTGAAGCTTCCAATGGAATCTTGAATCTGTATTAAGGAAAATATCTTCTGAAGCAAGAGGAGAACAAGCTATGAAGTGAGTCTACATTGCTAGTTTGACAAATCCAGACCTAATTGAAGAATCTCACCAGTGAGGAATCATGGTTGAGGCTTAGGTAATTTCTAGCTTCCTAACTAATTCAGGCCTAGTAATTAGGTATATAGTTAGGGTTCAATCCCTAATTTCACATTAGATTCCTATGTCACTGAACACCTAAGGGATTAGGGTTTAATGCTTAGGAATTAGTGTTATTCACCTAAGGAATTAGGGATTAACCATCTGTGAATTGTCCTCTTGAGTCTGAAGCTTAATTGAACCTTAACTGCATGTTTCTTGATGAAATTGTAAAATGAAGCAATCCTAACCTATCTTCCATTAATCACATTACACTTCACCTTTTATATTGTTTCTGAAATTACAAAAACATAAAAATAATAGAAAAGCATAAATAGAATGAATTTTACCTTGTGTTGTTCTGGTTCAGCTTGTACTAGTCCTAGGTTGTGGTAATTACCTCAATCCTTGTGGGACGATCAAATATATTATTACAAATTTAACGATTGGTGCGCTTGCCAAAAGAATATAATCCTCCAGGAGATATGCATCAATACATTATAGAAATATCATTTTTACTATGGAATTATATTATTAAGGTTTAACCAGTTGAGGAGGCATCTTCCATCCCCTTCCTCACATATATTTTGATAACTCTTAAATTTTATCCAATCTTCCGCTTTTTCCCTTGTGACGATCTGAAGTCTAGTTATCCAAGGAGCACTCTGGTACCTTCCTATATCTTCATATATGAGATAGGTTATTAAATGATCTGGGGTAATTACTTGATATTATATATATATATATATTTGTATATCAGATTCTTCTACTTATAATTATTTTTAAATAGCGAAAAATTTACCGCCATTTTTGGGGCGTCTCATAACATCTCTAATTTTATATAAATGATTAAATATTAGGAATAAATATTAAATAATTACCCGTAGATCAATTAATGTCTCAAAATGTTGGAAATAATTAAATTAAGATTTTGGGGATTATTCATAATTTATTCGGGCTTTATACGCTGAAATTATACCCGATTAAAATATGGGTGTCAGACCAAGTATCTCTGATTGAGGTACCGTTGGTCAGGGCTGTTAAGAATATTATTGGGAATCCGAATATGTATTCGGAATAATTTTTAGATAAAGTATTAAGCCCAAACAGAGATCCTGTAAGTTATAAAATGGAAAAGCTTTAATGAAAGGGTTAAAATAAAACTCAAACTCCTTTTTTCCTTCTCATTCACGTTGGCTTCCTCTCCCTTGGAAAAGTTTGCTCTTTTCTATTCTCCTTTCATCTTCCTCACCTTCTTCTTCCATTCTCTAAAACCATTTTGGGGTATGCTCTCTTCTCCTTCCATTTTCGTCCTTCTCATCAAGCAAGAAGGAGAAGCATGTGTTAGAGACTCCCTCATTTTTGTGCTCCTTTTCTTCCCCATTGGTACCCACTCATTTTCTTGGCTTGAGGTAAGTTCCTCTCCATTTATCATGATGTTATGCCCTAGGTTAGGGTTATTATGGTTTTTGAAAGGGTAATGCATCTGGGTTATTAATGAGAAGCATTTATGATGAGAAACCTTAAGGTGGGGTATTTTAATGTGAGTTTCATGAGGGCCTTGAGGGGTATACGAAATTTGCATTTATAATGATAGGAAATGTTGAACATTGAAGGTGGTTGTTGGGTTTTTAATGAAACCCTAACCCTATGATTTGGGGGAAATGAAAAATATAGGTAGAGGAATATTTATTGATGTTAAAAGGAGGTATTTAATGATGTGGGAATACAACATTGATGGTGGATGGACATTAATGAGGTTTGGTGATTGGAAAAGGTGGTTGGAAACCAATTAATATGGAAACCCATGAATGGGTTTAGCTTTAATTGCATAATAATGAATTTAGGCACCTAACCCATGGTGGTTATGGTGGATTGAATAAAAGAAATGAGTTTGAGAATTGAAATGGTATAAAACACTAAGAAATAGATATGAGCACTTGAATCTTGGTAGTTGAATAAAAATTAATTATGTGGTATATGGTATAATGTAGGAAACGATCCCATCGACAAGGCGGGACCATCGGACCGCGTTGATTTCTACTTCTCTTGAGGTAGAAGGGGGTAACATCTCTAAATGCTTGATTTCATCCATTAGTGGTGTATGTATATGATTGTGTTATGCTAATTTGGCTTGGATGAATAAATTGATGATTACTTGATTGAAATGCATTTAGAGTGAATGATGTTATATGGCTTATGTTTGTGGGATGATGATTATGTTGTTGAATTGACTCATGATTAATAAGAGTTGTTGTTAATGGTTTAGAACCATGATTGTATTGATTGCAATGTTATTGAACATCCCCTGATATGTGAATCGATGAATTGTGATTGCCACTACTAGATATGTATATGAAATCCAATGAATGTTAGTGATGATTGAGAATGTTGAGTATATAGAGTTCTACTAAGTGTTGGTGATGAATTATTGATGGTAGAGTGGTATTTAGGATGCATAGTGAGAGAATGCATTTGATTTGCATTGCATTGCATCCATGACATATCATTCGCTGTCTATATGGAATATTAGGGGTTCTAATAGGTGGGACCAATGGGAGGGCGGCCCAGTGCACAGGTAAAATTATGTGATTGTTCCCTAGTGATTCTTGGAATCATGAAGCTGTCCTTAGTTTGGTGATGAGGTACCCTATGTGGCGGGCCTAGTGAGTGGGCGGCTCTATGGTGAACAGGTGACCTCGGTATCCCGATGGGGGCACGGCTCTCTCAATATGTGTTCGGGAGAGGCCTGTAGCACTTATGGTAAGTGAGGCCATGCTGTTGAATCCGCAAGTCACGGGGTGACTAGTGTTACAAATGGGCGATAGCGGTTTGGTACCAGTAAAATATAATGTTAAGCACACATGGTTTGAGATATAAGTGTACACTTTTACTACTACAGTAGAGGCATAGTAGCACACCTAGCTTTACCCATACTTGATATGATATTGTTTCCCACATTCGGATCCGCAATTGTTATTAATTCCTTTGTGCATATGCATTAGCTATAAGAACATTTGTATATAGCCGGAGATATGCCTAGTTGGTAGCCCGTAGTGGTGATGGATGATTGTTAATAAAGAGGAAGGAAGTTGTGGTACTAACATTGAAAGTGTGATGACCTTTATGGAGAATACCATGATTTTGATGTGTGAATTGTAAATATAATAATTTGGGTATGCATGACGTTGAAATGAAACAAGATGATGTGTGAGTGAAACTTATGATGTTTCTTGAGAAATATATGTTATGCACATATGTATATATATCATCATAATGTATGATTTTGAATCATTTGGTATATGTTACTCACCTCCTAGTTGCCATTTTAAAGTTTGATGTAGGTATTGATTAAATCCTACTCTTTTGGAGGGTGAGCAATGATGGTGGTAAATATAGAAAGAAAGTGTGAGCCTTGGCCGGCATTCTTTTGTAAATCACTCGATATGCGTAGACGTTTATTTTGTATATGATATTTTGATGGGTCTTGAATATTGATTTGTGGGTCATGTGTAAAAATTAGACCTATGTGTTTTGAATGGCTAATTTTTAGTAATGACCCTAACAATGGATGATCTTGATTGTAAATTAAAGGTTTATGTTTCTTGATAATACATATAAGACTTATGTGTGAATGAGAATGTGAGTAGGTCATTAGAATGTTGAATGAATGACTTTGGTATAAAGAATATGATGAATTTTTATGGTTTTATGCATAATTGAGAAACCAATAGGGTCAAAATGAGTTTCGTGAGATTTGAATGGCATATAATGGTTCCAATGGCTTAGATACATGATTTGTGACTTGTAGAAATTGGAATAGGCCAATTCCATTGAGAATAGGCCCTTGAGTTTCACAAAAATGTCTCAAAATGAGTGAAATTCATTTATGCGCATAACTCTCTCATTTTTGGGAAATTTTGAGTGCGGCCAGTGGCCATACGTCACAAATAATGTACATAAGTTGGTGTCAAAATTTGGTAGGCATTGGAATTCGTATGAGAAAGTTAGGGGGTTAGAAGTCTAAAAATATGACTTTTTCTGCATAAGATGGCCTCTGTGCTATCATGAATCGATTCACAACAGTGCATGAATCGATTCAAGACACACTGTTTTTACTATTCCTGAATTCTGGGTACTTTGAATAGATTCAAAGCTCACTGGAATCACTATTCATGAGGTCCAAGAATGTTTGAATCGATTCATGCGAGCTTGATTCGATTCAAAGGACCCTGTTTTCATTGTTTTGACCCATAAGCGTCTGAAATTGATTCACGGGGTTCTTGAATCAATTCATGGCCCTATTTTTCACCCATTTTCCTTTGTTTTGGGGTATGATTGGTATTGTTTGGTCACGATATGATTACACAACAACATACATATATAAATAACACATTTTAACAACTAAATGGGATACCCTTGAACTTTCCCTCATTCCCATTCACCCTTCATGAATTAATTGTGCACTTCTGCTATTCCTTGTTGATCATCATGAGTTTGATTGTCCATGGTCCACTCTTGATTTAATTTATCCACCCTCTCATATCTTCATATATGGGATAGGTTGTTTAAAATGATCTGGGGTTACTTATTAAAAAATCATCTCACGTTTTCTTCTATTCTTTAATTACCTTAAAATCACGAAAAATTTACCCTCGTCTTTGGGGCATCTCAGCCATTATATCTCTTAAAAGTCCATATTTTTCACAAAGATTTTTCAAGATCCAAACCATACAAGCTAAGATCTTTAAAGAGATATCAAAGTATAACTGTTAAGGGACACTTATACTTCATCATGCGGGTATTATTTCATGGATCTAGACAAGCAAAGTACTCCCCCCTTACCACCAAAAATTCCTCCTCCAATAAAGGGTGTCAAGACTCCAAAATTTGCTTCTAGGTCACCATGGATGGCTTCATCAAGGAAGAAGGAAATGAATGCTAGAAGGGTGGTGAGTCACATGAATTTGGTGGTGGGATGACGAAGAAAACGTTGTTGTTGTGGTGGAGAAGAAGAAACTTTGATAGTCAAAAGGTGGCATTTTGAATTTTGTAGTGTGGTGTAACACCCTAAATTTTAAAAATAAAGGATTAATTAAGGAAACAATTATTAAATAGTTGCGTGTGGGTTATTTAATGTCCCAAATATTAGAAATAATTAAATTAAGATTTTGGGGACTATTCATAATTTATTGGAGCTGAATAAGCTGAAATTAAGCCCGATTAAAATATGGGTGCCGGACCAAGTATCTCCGATCGGGATGATATTGGATAGGGCTCTTAAGAATATTATTGGGAGTCCAAATACATATTCGGAATAATTTTTAGTGGAAGTATTGAGCCCAAACAGAGATCCTATTTATGATAAAATGATGAAATATTAATGAGTGGGTTAAAAATAAAACTAAAAGCCCTTGCCTCTCTTCTTAATTTCGTTGGCCTTAGAGATCATTTAGCAAAAACATACTCATTCTCCATCTCCTCTATTTTACTTCTTCTCCTCTTCTACAAAGAAACCCTAAGCAAAAGGTAGTGCCAGTTTTATCCCTTTCATTTTCATTGGGAAAGCTTGAAGAAGACTTGGAACTTGAAGTTCCCTCTCCCTTCCTCTTCTTATTTTTGTTTGACCATTCTCCCTCTTTGACTCTATTTTCGCTTTTGGTGTGAGGTAAGTCATTATTTTGTTGGGTTTATGGCTATAAGTATGAGTCATTGTGTTTAGGGAGAGCAATGTATGTAAAAGGGGTAGTAATGGAAGTCATGAATGCATAAACCCAAAGATGGGTGTCATAAATGTAAGCTTTAATGATAATAAATAGGGTAGATACAATTATGGTTGGAAGGTGAGGAAAGTTTATGGGTATTAAATGAATGTGGTTGGGTTTTGGTGAAAACCCTAACTTTTAAGATTTGGGGAAAGTTATAAATATTGGTTGAATAATGTGTTTGAGAGCAAATACAAGCCATTGAGAGTATGGGTGTTGATTGGTGAAGCATTCTTATGAAAGTTGCGCTATAGTTATTGGTAGCCTTTAAGTATAATGAGTAAGGTTTGATGGAAAGGAATTGCCGAAACCTAACAAACAAAAGAAATGGTGTTTATGACATACTTTATTTATGTCATAAAGTTGTATAAGTAGTGAGTTATGTTTAGAGTCTTGAATCATGTCTTGAATGATTGATTTTTTGAGGTTTCCTATATGTGTTAATGTAGGACCCATTACAAACGATGAGGCGGGAATGTCGTATCAATCAGAATTCTTTTGTTAAGGTAGGAGAGGAGTCTTTATGTTCTAAATGCATGAGTTGAATAGTATTTGATTGTCATATGTGACAATATGCATCTGCCTTGCTTGTAATGATATGAAGAACTATGATGTTATGTATGATATTGGTGATGTGTCTTGGCAATATACATTGATGCATTTATAATATTTGTGGTGTGCTATATGGTGGTGTGGATTGTTTGACAATGTGGTGTCTTGAATATAATGTTATACTTATGTCCACCATAAATGTAAAATGATTATAAGTGATGTTTGATTGAGAATGGGTATGAATGAATATCATACCTTGATTGATGGTGAATGATTGATGTTGTTGTGTTTGATAATGGAATTGTTTGATAATGGAATTAAATTATGTTTATGAGAATTATTGAGCGTGCCACATAAAAATTTAAACTAATGATAATAACCAACAATAATAAATTAACTAAAAGCTTTGTGGTGATGTTGGTGATGATGATGATGATGATGCAGATTGATGAGTGGCATGATTAGGATGCATAGAGTGAGAAATGCATAAGATTGGCATTTGCATCCGTGGCATTGCTGCCGGTGTTGGAATTTTAGGGGATTCCCCCGGTTGGCCCAGTGGAAGGGTGGCTCTGTGCACGAGCAATTTGCTATTTCCCCTGTGACTCGGTGTAAGTCACGAAGCTGCCCATGTTGTGCTACGGGGAGCCACATGTGGTTGACTCTTGTGGGGGGTGGCTCTTGATGAGCAGGTGTCCCCGGTGGTCCTTGGGATCACAACTGCCATGATAAGACTCATGGTTGGCCCGCAACACCATACGTTGAATGTGTTACCGCGGTTATAGTGAAAAAGACCAGGTTGTTACAAATGGGCGATGCGGTTAGGTACCAGTAAAAGATTGGTGAAATGCATGTAATTTAATGATAAGTGTACATATTTTACTACTGCAGTAGGGGTATGGTTGGATGATCATACTTGAATCCCACAATGGTGTTTTTATTCCCCTAGTCAGATCTACAATTGTTGAAATATTCCATTGTGCATATGCATTAGCTTAAGAGCATTTGCATGTAGTAGGGAAGTATGCCAAAGGTGATGAGATATGATGATGGTTGTGTTGAGAATGAGAAAATGAATTAAGACAATATAAAAGATGTGAATACCAAATAATAACTTGAGTAAAGTGATGAGCTATGTAATAGTCCAATTTGCTGAAGGACTAGATCATGTGTATGATTTTATACTAGCTTGATTTACAAAGATGTTTGTATTATATGATGATAGTTGATGAAGAAATATGTGTAAATGCAAAGTATACATGTTGTGATACATATGCATATGATCACATGGTATTCATATTCATTCTTTTGGAATATATGACTCACTCTTCCATGTTGTCCATTTTTTAGACTTGTGATGCAGGGCACTCATGGGTGGAGTGAATCTTTTGAAGTAGATTTTGATAAAGGAGGTAAATAGATGTATAGGAAGCGCCTTGGCTGACAAATCTAGATTTTTGTATAGTGTATAGTATATATGTATGCTTATTTTACCATCTAGATTGTAGTTTGATGATTTTGAGGGTCATGTAGGAAAATTGGACCTTCGTGGGTATGGCCAATTTTCATTAATGACCTAAGTGATGTAAGATAATGAATTATGATGCTTGTGGATGATAAATACCATGAATGAAAGATATATTGCATAACTTGTAGCATTTCATGAAGTTTATATAAAAATGATTTAAACCCTATTCATTGAATGAATGGGAATTGATTTTGAAGTGTATAAACAATTGGAAGAACCTTTGAATGCATGGTTGAATGTATATAATGCATTAGCATAGACTAAAATGGCATGAAATGAGGTTTGTCATGTTAAGTTATATGAAATTTCCTTGTTTCTCATTTTTCCTGCATAACTCGCTCAAGCGAGTGTGAATCTCGCTCAAGCGAGATCTCCCTGTAACAGTGAGGTGGCCTCTGGCCCAATTTCGCTCAAGCGAGTGACAATTTCACTCAAGCGAAATCTCCTTAAATCAGAGGTGTGGCTAGTGGCCATATTTCGCTCAGGCGGGAGCGAGAGTTGGATAAAATGCTACTGGACCATTTTCGCTTGAGCGAATGGTCAGTGACTTGGTGGCTCGCTCAAGCGAGCAAGGATGGGAATGCCCACTGGAGTTATTTCGCTTAGGCGAGGATGCCTCGCCCAAGCGAATAAGGTTTAATTAGCTACTGGAGTGATCTCGTTCAAGTGAGCAGGGCCTCACTCAAGCGAGATGGGCACCTGATGCTCTCCTCTTCTTCGCTCAAGCGTATTTCGTATCTCGCCCAAGCGTGACCACGCGAACTCGCTTAATCAAGTGTGGTACTCGCTTGAGTGAGTGCCACCTGTTTCCTCCCAAATGCCTTGTTTTAATTAGTTTCACTTTCCTTTGCATCAAATCATCTTTTGCATCATCTTAATAATGCCTTTGACATATTATAAAATCATTATACCTCATGATGCCTAATTCCTTGAACCCAATCATACAACATCAATTTAAATGATTCTTTCCACTGTTTTTAATTGAAATTTTCTCATTAATCATTTTTAACTCGCCTTCTCATATCTCCATATATGAGATAGGTCTTTCATAGATCCAGGGTGTTGATTAAAAGTTCACCACTTTATTTCTGTGTTGAATAATGACTCATAAAATGTGAAAAATTTATCCCTATTTTTGGTGCGTCTCAACCTGGTATTAGAGCATTAATTGCTCTTGATACAAATATAATTGATGTTGCACAAGTAATTTTTACTTATGATTGGATCATATGAGCTATAATTGATTAAGTTAGGGATTTCTTGGATTGAATTGTGGCTGTTTGTCATTGAATTGAGATTGATGTCTATGTTGTTGAGTTCGGCCAAGATTCCTTACACTATTTACCTTCCATAATGAATATGTTGTGATTATGTTTTGAGATTAGCATGACTATGTGATGTGATGCATAAGAGATTAAAGAATATTGAAACCTTTGGATTTATAGGTTCAAAATTAAATGTTTGGTCTAGTACACTCATGTGTGAGCCATGTTTTAATGTATAGGCTTGAGATATGGCTGGTAGACCTAATCGTGAGGCTGCTGCTATGGAAAACACCTTGAATTACTTTGCTGACCTCTTAAAAAGACAAGGCCAATTGAATGTGGGACAAGGTGCCCAAGGTCTTGATCTGTTTCTCAAGAGGAAACCTTCTGAATTTCATGGAGGTTACAAACTTGAGGATGCTTATGCATGGATCAACGATTTCGAAAGAATTTATGCAACCTTTGAGTGTTCTGAAGCACAAAAAGTAGAGTATGCAATTTTTATGATCCGAGATGAAGCCAAAGGATAGTGGTGGCTTGCTAGGGGCGCATGATATCTGCTGATATTCCCTTGATTTGGGAAAACTTCAAGGGTGAGTTCTTAAAGAAATATTTTTCAGATAGCTACAGAAGCAAGAAAGAGCTTGAGTTCATGGAGCTTAAGCAGGGTAATATGACTATGGAGGACCTCCAAGTTTGATGAGCTTTGTATGTTCTATCCTCTTTATCAACAAGAGGGTACTGAGGCTTCGAAATGTGTAAAGTTTGAAAATGGTTTGAGGCCCAAGATCAAGCGGGCTATTCGACACCAAGAGATAAGAAGTTTTCGAACACTTGTGAACAAGTGTCGTATTTATAAAGAAGAATATATGACTTCTTCGAGTCATGGAAAGCGTGAGTCTAAGTTGAAGGGGCAATTCTCTGATTTCAAAAGACATGGTCAATTCAAAAAGAAGAAGTTCTTTAATGGTGGATCCTCAATTGCAAGAGGACGTGGTTCTTTTAGAGGAGGTTATGGTGGTGGTAACCAAGGTCGTGGCAATGTATAAGGCCTTACTTGTTTTAAGTGTGGTGCTAACAACTTGGCGAGAGATTGTCCTCAAGATGAGGTGGTATGCTACCAATGTAATCAACCGGGGCATATTAACCCTAATTTCCCATTGAATGTAAGGAATGCTAATGTTGATACTCTTGCTCGTGTGAACCCTAATGGTAACCGTGGAGGCCATGGTGGCTTTGGAAGCCGTGTTCGTGGAAACGGTAATGCTCATAATGGTGGTCACAACGGTGGCCGTGGTGGAAACCATAATGGTGGAAGGAATGGCAATGGTCGAGGCAATGGCCATGGTGGAAGAAATAGTAATCGTAATGGTGGTGATCAACCACAAGTAACTGGAAGAGTATTTGCCGTTACTGGTGAAGAAGCTGTATAAGCTGAAGATCTTGTTCGTGGTAACTGTGAAATCCTTGGCACTTCGGTAGATGTTATATTTGATTCTGGTGCTACGTACTCATTTATTTCGAGGATTGTGTGAGGTGCTTAAAAGTGTCTGTTTGTATGATGAGAGGTTCTATAATGGTGACTACACCGATTGATACTTGTTTGAGATCGGTGACTCAATGTGAGAATGTTGAGATGACTCTTGAGGGAAGGAAATTTACCGTATCCCTTGTATGCTTACCTATGAAAGACCTGGACATTATTCTAGGCATGGATTGGTTGTCTGCCAACAAAGTCTTAGTGGATTGTCATAACAAGACAGTGATCTTTCCAACTTCTAACGCTGAAGACTATGATCTACAAGGTATCTCTTAGCTTCTTGTGATGTTTTGCATGGTTGCTGGAAAGGGTACTTCTCAATCTTGTGAAGTCCCTATTGTTTCTAAATTTCTCGATATATTTCCGGATGAAATTCCTGGTTTGCCTCCTCTACGTGAAGTGGAATTCTCTATTGATCCCATTCCTGGTGTTGAACTTGTTTTTAGAGCTCCTTATAGGATGTCTCCTATGGAATTGGCCAAATTAAAGAAGCAAGTCGAGAAATTACTTGAACGAGAGTTTATCCGCCCAAGTGTGTCTCCTTGGGGTGCTCTTGTGCTATTGGTGAAAAAGAAGGACGGAAGCATGAGATTATGCATTGACTATCGCCAACTCAATAAGTTAACTATTAAGAACAAGTATCCTCTTCCTCGTATTAATGATCTTTTGGATCAATTGAAGGGTGCCGTTGTGTTTTCTAAGATTGACTTACGTTCTGGATATCACCAAATTCGGGTGAAGACCGAGGATATTCCTAAAACTACCTTCCGAACACGATATGGACACTATGAATATGTAGTGATGCCATTCGGTGTAACAAATGCTTCTGCGATTTTCATGGATTACATGAATCGCATTTTCCATAAATATCTTGATCAATTTGTTGTTGTGTTTATTGATGATATTTTGTTGTTGTTTTATCCATTTTTCGAGTGAAAGAATTGTATGTTAAGCTCTCTAAATGTGAATTCTGGATGAATGAGATTTCTTTTCTTTGTCATGTGATTTCCGACGATGGAGTTGTCATTGATAGATCAAAAGTGGAAGCTGTTATGGCTTGGGAAAGAACGACGTCCGTGATGAAAATAAGAAGTTCTCTTGGTCTTGCCGGTTATTATCAGAGGTTTATTGAGAGATTTTCCCGTTTAGCCTTACCATTGACGAAGTTGACTCGTAAGAATTAACCTTTTGTATGGACTCATGAATGTGAAGAAAGTTTTCAAGAGTTGAAGTTGAGGCTTACTACCGCACCAGTATTAGCATTGCCTGATTTGTTGGATGATTTTGTGGTATATTGTGATGCTTCTATGCATGGTCTGGGTTATGTGTTGATGCAGTGTGAATGTATGATAGCCTATGTGTCGAGACAGTTGCGATCGGATGAGGTTAATTATCCCACACATGATCTTGAATTAGCAGCGGTGGTGTTTGTTTTGAAGTTGTGGCGACATTACTTATATGGTTCTAAGTTTGTGGTCTTTAGTGACCATAAGAGCCTTAAGTACTTGTTTGATCAAAAAGAACTTAATATGCGCCAACGGCGATGAATGGAGTTCCTAAAAGATTACAAATTTGAATTGAGGTATCATCCCGGAAAGGCAAATGTAGTTGCCGATGCTTTAAGCCGGAAGTCATTGCATATTTCCACAATGATGGTGAAAGAGATGGAATTAATTGAGCAATTTAGAAACTTGAATGTGGGCGTGGAAACATATACTCCAAAGAAGATATCCCTTAAGATGTTGACTATTTCTAATGTGTTTCCTGAAACCGTGAAATTACAATAACCAAAAGATGAATACTTGGTTGAGATGAGAAGAACTCAAGAAAAAGGGAAGAACTTGTTTCTAGTGGAAGGTCGTAATGGTATCTGGCGTGTAAAGGGTCGAATTGATGTTCCCTCAAGTGGTGATTTAAGGAAATATGTACTTGAGAAAGCTCATAAAAGTGTATTGAGCATTCATCCTGGTTCCACCAAGATGTATCAAGACTTGAAGAAGAATTTTTGGTGGCCTGGTATGAAGCGTGATATGGCAAACTTTGTTGCATCTTGCCTTGTTTGTCAGAAGGCTAAGGTTGAGCATCAAAGACCATCTGGTTATTTGAGACCTTTGGAGATCCCTGTTTGGAAGTGGGATAGTATTGCTATGGATTTTGTTTCTAGACTACCTAGAACATGTTCTGAAAATGACGCTATATGGGTGATTGTGGATCTGTTGAGGAAGTGTGCTCACTTCTTACCCATGAATATAAAGAGTTCATTGGAGAAATTGGCACAATTATATATAAAGGAGATTGTTAGATTGTACGGTGTGCCATCTAATATTATATCTGATCGTGACCCTCGGTTTACTTCTCGATTTTGGGGAAGTTTACATCATGAGTTGGGTTCTAAGTTGAAGCTTAGTTCTGCTTATCATCCTTAAACCGACGGACAATCTGAGAGGACTATCCAAAGCCTTAAAGATTTGTTGAAAGCCTGTGTTTTTGAGCATGGTGGATGTTGGGGGAGATTTCTTCCGTTGATTGAATTCACTTATAACAACAGTTACCACAGTAGTATGGTATGGCTCCTTATGAGGCACTTTATGGCAGAAAATGTAGAACACCTCTTTGTTGGCTGGAGACTGGTGATAATTTGGCTTTAGGGTTGGAGATTGTTCAAGAGACTACTGAACAAATTAAGAAGATACAAGAGAATATGAAGATTGCTCAAGACCGACAGAAAAGTTATTATGATAAGAGGTATAAACCACTTGAATTTCAAGTTGGTGATCACGTATTCTTGAGAGTTTCACTTGATAAAGGGATTTGAAGGGCGTTGAAAAGTGGAAAGTTAAGCCCTAGGTTCATTAGACCTTGTGAGATTTTGGAGCGGATTGGCGACGTTGCTTATCGAATTGCACTCCCTCCGCATCTCGTGAATCTACACAATGTATTCCATGTGTCACAGTTAAGGAAGTATGTTCATGATCCTCTGCACGTGATCCCCGTTGATGATGTGGATATACGGGATGACTTGTCTATTCCTCCTATTTCTATTCGCATTGTCGAGCATTCCGTGAAGAATTTGTGGAACAAGTTGGTGCCTTTGGTGAAGGTCGCTTGGAAGCATGGAAATGTGGAGGCGTTCACCTGGGAACTTGAAGATGATATAAGGGAACGGTACCCTGATACGTTTGAATCTGGTATGTTAAATTTCGGGGACGAAATTTTCTTTTTGGTGGGGTGGATTGTAACACCTAAATTTTAAAAATAAAGGATTAATTAAGGAAATAATTATTAAATATTTGCATGTGGGTTATTTAATGTCCCAAAATATTGGAAATAATTAAATTAAGATTTTTGGGGACTACTCAATAATTTATTGAAGCCGAATAAGCTGAAATTAAGCCCGATTAAAATATGGGTGTCAGACCAAGTATCTTCGATCGGGATGATATTGGTCAGGGCTATTAAGAATATTATTGGGAGTCCGAATACATATTCGGAATAATTTTCAGTTGGAGTATTGAGCCCAAATAGAGATCCTGTTTATGGTAAAACGATGAAATATTAATGAGTGGGTTAAAAATAAAACCAAAAGCCCTTGCCTCTCTTCTTAATTTCGTTGGCCTCAGAGATCATTTGGCAAAAACATACTCATTCTCCTTCTCCTCTATTTTACTTCTTCTCCTTTTCTACAAAGAAACCCTAAGCAAAAGGTGGTGCCATTTCCACCCCTTTCATTTTCATTAGGAAAGCTTGAAGAAGACTTAGAACTTGAAGTTCCCTCTCTCTTCCTCTTCTTATTTTCGTTTGACCATTCTCTCTCTTTGACTCCATTTTCGCTTTTGGTGTGAGGTAATTCATTCTTATCATTTTGTTAGTTTATGGCCACGGGTGTGAGTCATTGTGTTTTGGGAGAGCAATGTATGTAAAAGGGGTAGTAATAGAAGTCATGAATGTATGAACCCAAAGGTGGGTGTCATAAATGTAAGCTTTAATAATAATAAATGGGGTACATGTAATTATGGTTGGAAGTGAGGAAAGTTTATGGGTATTAAATGAATGTGGTTGGGTTTTGGTGAAAACCCTAACTTTTAAGATTTGGGGAAAGTTATAAATATTGGTTGAATAATGTGTTTGAGAGCAAATACAAGCCATTGAGAGTATGGGTATTGATTGGTGAGGCATTCTTGTGAAAGTTGGGCTATAGTTGTTGGTAGCCTTTAAGTATAATGAGTAAGGTTTGATGGCAAGGAATTGTTGAAACCTAATAAACGAAAGAAATGGTGTTTATGACATACTTTATTCATGTCATAAAGTTGTATAAGTAGTGAGTTATGTTTAGAGTCTTGAATCATGTCTTGAATGATTGATTTATTGAGGTTTCCTATATGTGTTAATGTACGACCCATTCCAAACGACGAGGCGTGAACGTCGTATCGATCAGAATTCTTCTTTTAGGGTAGGAGAGGAGTCTTTATGTTCTAAATGCATGAGTTGAATAGTATTTGATTGTCATATGTGACAATATACATGTGCCTTACTTGTAATGATACGAAGAATTGTGATGTTATGTATGATGTGGGTGATGTGTGTTGGCAACATGTATTGATGCATTTAGAATATTTGTGGTGTGCTATGTGGTGGTGTGGATTGTTTGACAATGTGGTGTCTTGAATATAATGTTTTACTTATGTCCACCATAAATATAAAATGATTATAAGTGATGTTTGATTGAGAATAGGTATGAATGAATAGCATACCTTGATTGTTGTGAAAGATTGATGTTGTTGTGTTTGATAATGGAATTGAATTATATTTATGGGAATTATTGAGCATGCCACATGAAAATTTAAACTAATGATAATAACCAACAATAATAAATCCACGAAAAGCATTATAGTGATGTTGGTGATGATGATGATGATGATTGATGAGTGGCATGATTAGGATGCATAGAGTGAGAAATGCATAAGATTGGTATTTGCATCCATGGTATACTGCATAGCTGTCGGTGTTGGAATTTTAGGGGATTCCCCCAGTTGGCCCAGTGGGAGGGCGGCTCTGTGCATGAGGAATTTGCTATTTCCCCTGTGACTCGGTGTAAGTCACAAAGCTGCCCATGTTGTGCTACGGGGAGCCACATGTGGTTGACCCTTGTGGGAGTGGCTCTTGATGAGCAGGTGTCCCCAGTGGTCCTTGGGATCACAGCTGCCATGATAAGACTCATGGTTGTCCTGCAACACCATACGTTGAATATGTGTTACTGCGGTCATGGTGAAAATGACCAGGTGTTACAAATGGGCGATGCGGTTTGGTACCAGTAAAAGATTGGTGAAATGCATGCAATTTAATCATAAGTGTACACATTTTACTACTGCAGTAGGGGTATAGCTGGATGATCATACTTGAATCCCACAATCGGTGTTTTTATTCCCATAGTCAGATTTGTAATTGTTGAAATATTTCGTTGTGCATATGCATTAGCTTAAGAGCATTTGCATATAGCAGGGAAGTATGCCAAAAGTGATAAGATATGATGATGGTTGTGTTGAGAATGAGAAAATTAAGACAATATAAAAGATGTGAATACCAAATAATAACTTGAGTAAAGTGATGATAATGACGACATACCCAAGGAAGACCCTCACACTACATTGGAGAAAGGACTTGAAGCATATAGAGGTCCCCTCACAAGGGCAAAGACCAAACGGGCCAAAGAGAGCATCCATAAAGCCCTTTTCTCTTTTCTCTCTTCTAGTGGGCCTAAGCCCAATAAAGAACCTATGAGGACCTATATGTACTTTACTTGTAATATACTTTCTAAATAGTTTCTCTAGGCTTATAGGATAGCTTTGGGCCTTACAAGGTCAAATGGGCCACTTTTGGGCCTTGTACTTTCCCTTTTGGGCCATGTATAGGCCATTTGTTCATCTTTTCTCTTAATGGGCCTTGGATCCATGACCAAGCCCATCTAGATAGTCCTTGGCCGAAATCCTCTATGGCCTATATAAGGGCTTCTCCTTTTGTAATCAAGTACCATTAATCCATTTGTAAAATTTGAGAGCACTTTAGTGTTTCCTAGTGAGAGATTCTCCTCCTTCTCTCTAGAATTTGAGAGCTCTCTCAAGCTCTTATCGAAGGGGTTTCTCCCTCCCTTGGTGGTGAGTGGAGTTATCTTCCTCCTCCTTAGGAAGTGGCCTCCAACCTTTCCCTCTCCTCTTTTCCAAACCTTCCTCCATTGTCCACCTTCTCTCCTTCTATTTCCACTTTCCTTTCCTTTGTTTTTGGCAACATCATCTTCTAGTTTCTTAGGCTTTAGTTTCGGTTTCCCTTGCATTCAAGGAGAAGTTCTCAAGCTCCCATTGAAGGAAGATAGAAGAAAGAACCCTAGATCCAACCCTTTTCAAGAAAGTGCATGAAGAGCCTACATCATGTGGTATCAGAGAGCCTTGGGAGGTTCTTTTCTTCTTCTCTTCCATTTTAATTTTCGGTTTTGAGTTCATTTTGCTGGCTGGAATTTTGTTTCTTAGTCATTCATATGCCTTATTAATTCCATGTTAGCATAGAAAAATCATAAAAAGTCTTAGTTCTTTTGAGTTTTTGTGCTAGTTTCTTTGTGGTTTCAATTTTTGCATCTTGTTATTGTCAATTTCGGTTGGTTATTGTTACCATTCTGTTTTGGTCTCTAAAATTTCAGAAATGGCACATGTTAATTTCGGTTATTAGGTTGTTAGATTGTTGTTACATGTTAGTTACTTGTTAGTTGTTAGTTAGAGTGAATTTAGGAAGTTAGTTAAGTGCCATGTGGAACCTTTTCTAGAATTCTAGGAAGTTAATTGCTTCTCCCTTTTTAGTGTGCAAACCGTGTGGATTAGGGGCAATTCAAGCATCTTGATTAGCTCCTACAAAGGTTCCATTCTTGTTAGGAGGTCTCACATTAAAGACACTCCAAAGTCAACTCAATTTTTAGGATTGTTAGTTTCTATTCTTAGTTTGATTCTAGGTTTAATTTTGTTGCACTATTAGGATATCTCTTTTATATTCCTATTTTCATCTTGCTTGCATCAAAAATAAAACTTGTCAAAAAAAGATTTTAGTCACCTCCTATACATCAATTTAGGAGAAGGTTGCATAATTTCCCTTAAGCAAGAAGCATTAATTGAACTTGTTAGTAACATTTGTACATTTCGGTTTTGGTATCATAAAATTGGTGGTGTTATCTTGAATTCTTGGGAGGCAAAAGAAAAGAAAAGTATCAAAAGAAAAGAAAAGAATCACAAGAAAAGAAAAGTACCAAAAGAAGAAAAAGAGTGTTAAAGAGAAAGCCTCATTACAAAGTTGAAATTGAGACACCAAACTTCATCACCAAAATTTTGAAATTACAAATACCAAATGAGAATTGTTTTCATTACTTGACCATTGCTAAGACTTGTTCATTAAGACTTCATTGCTTATTCTTGCAACTTTAGAGTTTCTAGCCTAGGTTTTACCTTAAACTTTGTTTCTTGCATTTGTTTTCTTGTTTGTCTTGTTTTGTCAATTTCAATTCTATTCCAAGTTAGCTTTCATTCTTTTGAACTTTTATTTGCTTTTAGAGTATTGTCTTTCCAAGTTAATTGTTGATCCTTCATTCTATTCCATTTGAGTAGCCTTTATTTCTTGAGCCTTTTTAGTTTGTCATTTTTGCTTCTTAAAGTTTTGTCTTGAGTTTGTATTCTTTTGGACTTCTAAAGATCACTCCATTTCGCCATTAAGTGAGGGTAGCATATTGAAACACTTGAGATTGGTGTGGAAATTGGTTGAGCTTGAAAATCTCTAAGAGAAGGCATACACTTGAGAGATACACTTTTGTGAGGTTTAAAGTTTCTTTGTGATTTCTATTAACCAAATCTTGTTTGGAGTTGTTGCTTTGTGTTCTTTTGCTAGGTAAAGTTGGAGCTTATACATCAAGAAGGACTTGTGAAGACACTTGTAAAGGAGGCAAAAGCTTTGTAACTAGTAGAACTTAGGCAAAGTTTTTCAATTCTTAGGCTTTGTGTAGTAGGATTTTGTCTTGTATTTTGGACACAACAAGGACATTGGACTTTTTGGACATTATAATTTTCCCTTGTGCTTGGTAAATTTCGAATTAGGATAGTGCATGTGCATTTGTTTGTTAACTACTTTTAGTTAATTGGTTAGAGTTAGTTAGAAGTTACAACTATAATTAGTTAGTTAGTTGGTAGTTAGTTGAGTGTCTTAACTAATTAGTTAGTGGTTGGAACTAATTCTAGTTGTCATAACTAATTGTTAGTTGGGTTAACTAATACATAACCGAATTTAGTTAGGTAGTTATAGAGGTTAGACTTTGTTACAACTTCCATAACTAATTAACTACTTTTGGTTAGGGTTGTTAAGACTTGGTTAGTTAGTTGAACTAATTTTGCTAGGTTAACTACTTCTTAAAACCGAATTTGGTTAGGCTTGTCTAGGGTTAGTTAATCACTAGCAACATCCTAGGACAACCATAATCAACTTAGGTTAAGGACAACCTAGGATTTCCATAAGCAACATAGGACTAACCTAGTTAAAGACAACCTAGGACATTGTTTTTTTCCTTAGGATAGAAACCTAGTATTGATATTTTAGGTTTGTTGAAGTGTTTTTTTCACTTGTATTGCATTCATCTTCCTCGACTAGCTTGTCTATACATACTTTGTTCTTGTCTTGAATTTCTTTGACAACATTAAAAGATGTCATCTAGTGATAGGGAAAACAAAAGCATGCTTCATAACATAATGGATAACTTAAACAATATTAATGCTAGGCTAAACAATCTTGAGCATAATGAACCCCCTAGAACTAGGCATAGACAACGAAATCAAAGACATAACACTAGTGATAATGAGGAAGAAACAAGACAAAGAAGGCACCATGAACATAAAAGAGATGACATAGGCTTAAGAGAGGTAAAATTAGAAATTCCCCCATTCAATGGAAAAAGTGACATTGAAGCTTACTTAGAGTGGGAGATGAGGGTAGAACAAATATTCAACTCTCATCAAATAAAAGATGATAAAAAAGTTAGGATTGCAACTCTTTCTTTCCAAAATTATGCCCTAGTTTGGTGGACCCAAATTTGTAAGGAGAGAAAAAGAGACAACTTTCCCCCCATAGATGATTGGGTAGACTTAAAAGCTCTCCTTAGAAAAAGATATGTTCCTAATTATTATAGGGGTGAACTATTAGCAAAGCTAAATAGGCTCACCCAAGGCTCCAAATGTGTAGAAGATTACTATAAAGCCTTAGAGATAGCCATGATTAGAGCCAATCTAGAAGAGGATGAGGAAACCCTAATGCATAGGTTCTTACATGGGCTTAATAGGAACATCAAAAATAGGGTGGAACTTTTTCCACATGTGGATATAGAAGAGTTACTCCACCAATGCACCAAGGTAGAAAACCAATTTAAGGAAAGAGAATCCTATAGTGGGGATAACAATAGAGCCTATAAGTCAAAATGGGTAGAAAATAAGGGTAAGTTTGAGAGAAACCCTAGAGAGAGAAGTGGGCGCTTCCTCCTCTAAACCCCAAAGTGAGTTACACAAAAATGGCAAAGTCTTTCGCAATCAACATGATAAGCATGATCCATCATCAAAACCACAATCCTCTAGATCTTCTTCCATTAAATGTTTTAAGTGCCTTGGAAGAGGACACATTGCTTCGGACTGTCCAACAAAAAGAACAATGATTTTAAAAACCAATGGAACCTACTCAAGTCAATCAGAGTCTAATTCTGATTCTCACTATTCAAGTGATGACTCTAGTAGTGATTCCAGTGACAGTGAGCATATTTTAGGGGATGATGGTGAGTTGTACATGATTAGAAGGTTGCTTGGTAGTCATGTAAAACTCGATGACACAACACAAAGAGAGAACATCTTTTATACAAGATGTTACATTAATGATAAATTATGTTCTCTCATTGTGGATAGTGGGAGTTGTGTAAATGTTGCAAGCCAAAGACTAGTCAAAAAGATGGGATTAGAGCTTATAGACCATCCAAGTCCCTACAAATTACAATGGTTAAATGAAAAAGGGGAAATGGTAGTCAATAAGTAAGTCCTAATCAATTTCACCATAGGCACATATAGAGATAAAGTCAAATGTGATGTAGTACCTATGGAAGCAACTCATATACTTTTAGGAAGGCCTTGGCAATTTGATAGGAAGGTCCTTCATGAGGGGTTCACTAACACCCTCACATTTAAACTAGATGGTAAGAAGATAGTATTACATCCCCTAACTCCACAACAAGTAGCTAAAGATCAAATCCAAATGAAAGCTAAGAGAGAAAAAGAGTTAGGATCTTCTTCCCATGTGAGTTTAGAAAAACCAAAGAAAAACAAAAAAGACAATAAAGGGAAAGGAGTTGTTGTCTATAATGACTCCCAACCTAATCTCTTTGCAAATAAATATGATGTGAAACATGCCATGTTTTCACAAAAGCATTGCTTGATCATATATCCAAAAGATATCCCTAACACTTCCTTGTGTTCAATGGGCACCTCTTCTTCCCCCTTGCCCAAAGGGATCCAAAATATCTTGCAAGAATTTAACGACCTCTTCCCAAAAGACATTCCAAAAGGGTTACCTCCTATTAGGGGAATTGAGCATCAAATAGACCTTATACCTGGGGCTAGTTTGCCAAATAGACCTGCCTATAGATGCAACCCTAAGGAAAGTTTAGAAATAGAAAATCAAGTGAATGAACTACTTTCCAAAGGTTGGATTAGAGAAAGTTTAAGCCCTTGCGCATTACCGGTTTTACTTGTACCTAAAAAAGATGGTTCATGGAGAATATATACGGATTGTCGAGCCATTAATAACATCACCATCAAGTATAGGCATCCTATACCTAGGCTTGATGACATGTTAGATGAGCTTAGTGGATCTACAATCTTCTCCAAGATTGATCTTAAAAGTGGCTACCACCAAATTAGAATAAAAGAAGGAGATGAATGGAAAGCCGCTTTTAAAACCAAACTTGGCCTTTATGAGTGGTTAGTGATGCCTTTCGGCCTAACTAATGCACCAAGTACCTTCATGAGACTTATGAACCATGTTTTAAGGGATTTCATAGGGCATTTTGTTGTGGTATACTTTGATGACATTCTTGTGTACTCAAAGTCCATGACCTCTCATCTAATCCACCTAAGACAAGTTATGCTTGCCTTAAGAACAAACAATCTTTATGCTAACTTTGAAAAATGTTCTTTTGGCATGGATACCATTGTCTTTCTTGGTTTTGTAGTTAGTTCTAGAGGTGTTGAGGTAGATCACTCTAAGGTTAAGGCAATCCAAGATTGGCCTACACCTAAAAATGTGAGTGAAGTAAGAAGTTTCCATGGTCTCGCAAGTTTCTATAGGAGATTTGTGAAAGATTTTTCAACCCTAGCCTCCCCTTTAAATGAGTTGGTTAAAAAGAATGTTTCTTTTGTGTGGGGGCCTAGGCAAGAAAAAGCCTTTCAAGATCTCAAAGATAGGCTCACTCATGCTCCAATTTTAAAACTTCCAAATTTTTCTAAAACCTTTGAGCTTGAGTGTGATGCATCCAATGTGGGCATAGGAGCTGTGCTTTTACAAGAAGGTCACCCCATAGCTTTCTTTAGTGAAAAACTTAATGGGGCCACTATTAACTATCCCACATACGATAAGGAATTTTATGCCTTAATTAGAGCCCTACAAACTTGGGAGCACTACTTAATCCCAAAAGAGTTTGTGATACATAGTGATCACCAATCTTTGAAATTCATCAAAGGGCAACATAAGTTAAACAAAAGGCATGCTAAGTGGGTTGAGTATTTGGAACAATTTCCTTATGTCATCAAGTATAAGAATGGCAAAACCAATACTGTGGCTGATGCTTTATCTAGGAGGCATTCTTTACTCAACTCTCTAGGAGCCAAAGTTATTGGGCTTGGTGAAATTAGGTCTTTGTACCCAAATGATCTTGATTTTTCAAACATCTTTAACTCATCTACCACTTCTACATCTCATAAGGGCTTCTACATTTTAGATGGCTATCTTTTTAAAGCCAATAGACTTTGTATTCCACGAAGCTCTTTAAGAGATCTACTACTTAGATAGAGTCATGAGGGAGGACTCATGGGTCATTTTGGTAGAGATAAAACTTTGTCTATCTTACATGAACACTTTTATTGGCCCAAAATGAAAAAGGATGTTCAAAAACATTGCTCTAGGTGTATTGTTTGTAGAAAGGCTAAATCAAAACTTTCACCTAATGGTTTATATACTCCCTTGCCAACACCTAGTGCACCTTGGATTGATATATCAATGGACTTTGTGTTAGGCCTGCCTAAGACCCAAAGGGGAATGGATTCTATCTTTGTAGTTGTGGATAGGTTTAGCAAGATGGCTCATTTCATCCCTTGCCATAAGGTTGATGATGCTAGTCATATTGCTAAGATCTTCTTTAAAGAGGTTGTGCGATTACATGGTGTACCCAAAACCATTGTTTCTGATAGGGACACCAAATTCCTAAGCCATTTTTGGAAAACTCTTTGGTCAAGGCTAGGAACACAACTCCTCTTTTCCACAACTTGTCATCCTCAAACGGATGGCCAAACAGAGGTAGTAAATAGGACCCTCTCACAACTTCTTAGGGTCTTAGTAAACAAAAATGTAAAATCTTGGGATGAGTGTTTACCCCATATTGAGTTTGCATATAATAGGGTACAACACTCCACAACCAAGCATAGTCCATTTGAGGTTGTATATGGTTTTAACCCTCTCACACCCTTGGGCCTTTTGCCCATTGAGGTTTCTGATTCTGTCCTTCATATGGATGGAGAGGCAAAGGCCCAATTTATCAAAGATTTTCATGAGAAGGTTAGACACCAAATACAAACTAAAAATGAACATTATGCTCGTTGTGTAAATAAACAAAGAAAGGAGATCACCTTTGAGGTTGGAGATTGGGTATGGTTACACCTTCGAAAGGAACGCTTTCCCAATTTGAGAAAATCCAAACTCAACCCTAGAGGTGATGGACCTTTTCAAATTCTCAAGAAAATAAATAATAATGCTTATGTCCTAGATCTACCAGGAGATTATGGTGTGAGTGCTTCTTTTAATATAACTGATTTGTCTCCCTTTGATATAGATGATGAGGATGATGCCTTTGATTTGAGGACAAATCCTTTTGAAGAGGGGGAGCATAATGAGGACATACCCAAGGAAGACCCTCACACTACATTGGAGAAAGGACTTGAAGCATATAGAGGTCCCCTCACAAGGGCAAAGACCAAACGGGCTAAAGAGAGCATCCATAAAGCCCTTTTCTCTTTTCTCTCTTCTAGTGGGCCTAAGCCCAATAAAGAACCTATGAGGACCTATATGTACTTTACTTGTAATATACTTTCTAAATAGTTTCTCTAGGCTTATAGGATAGCTTTGGGCCTTACAAGGTCAAATGGGCCACTTTTGGGCCTTGTACTTTCCCTTTTGGGCCATGTATAGGCCATTTGTTCATCTTTTCTCTTAATGGGCCTTGGATCCATGACCAAGCCCATCTAGATAGTCCTTGGCCGAAATCCTCTATGGCCTATATAAGGGCTTCTCCTTTTGTAATCAAGTACCATTAATCCATTTGTAAAATTTAAGAGCACTTTAGTGTTTCCTAGTGAGAGATTCTCCTCCTTCTCTCTAGAATTTGAGAGCTCTCTCAAGCTCTTATCCAAGGGGTTTCTCCCTCCCTTGGTGGTGAGTGGAGTTATCTTCCTCCTCCTTAGGAAGTGGCCTCCAACCTTTCCCTCTCCTCTTTTCCAAACCTTCCTCCATTGTCCACCTTCTCTCCTTCCATTTCCACTTTCCTTTCCTTTGTTTTTGGCGACATCATCTTCTAGTTTCTTAGGCTTTAGTTTCGGTTTCCCTTGCATTCAAGGAGAAGTTCTCAAGCTCCCATTGAAGGAAGATAGAAGAAAGAACCCTAGATCCAACCCTCTTCAAGAAAGTGCATGAAGAGCCTACATCAGATGAGCTGTGTAATAGTCCAATTTGCTGAAGGACTAGATTACGTGTATGATTTTATACTAGCTTGATTTACAAAGATGTTTGTATTATATGATGATATTTGATGAAGAAATATGTGTGAATGCAAAGTATACATGTTGTGATATACATGCGTATGATCACATGGTATTCATATTCATTCTTTTGGAATATATGACTCACTCTCCCATGTTGTCCATTTTTTAGACTTGTGATGTAGGGCACTTATGGGTGGAGTGAATCTTTTGAAGTACATTTTGATGAAGGAGGTAAATATGTGTATAGGAAGCGCCTTGGCCGGCAAATCTAGATTTTTGTATAGCATATAGTGTATATGTATGCTTATTTTACCATCTAGATTATAGTTTGATGATTTTGAGGGTCATGTAGGAAAATTGGACCGTCGTGGGTATGGCCAATTTTCATTAATGACCTAAGTGATGTAAGATAATGAATTATGATGCTTGTGGGTGATAAATACCATGAATGAAAAATATATTTCATAACTTGTAGCATTTCATGAAGTTTATATAAAAATGATTTAAACCCTATGCATTGAATGAATGGGAATTGATTTTGAAGTGTATAAACAATTGGAAGAACCTTTGAATGCATGGTTGAATGTATATAATGCATTAGCATAGACTAAAATGACATGAAATGAGGTTTAGCATGTTAAGTTGTATGAAATTTCCCTATTTCACATTTTTCCTGCATAATGAATCTCGCTCAAGCGAGATCTCCCTGTAATAGTGGGGTGGCCTCTGGCCCAATTTCGCTCAAGTGAGTGACAATTTCGCTCAAGCGAAATCTCTTTGAAATAGAGGTGTGGCTACTGGCCATATTTCGCTCAGGCAGGAGCTAGCGTTGGATAAAATACTTCTGGACCATTTTCGCTTGAGCGAATGGTCAGTGACTTGCTGGCTCACTCAAGCGAGCGAGGATGGGAATGGCCACTGGAGTTATTTTGCTTAGGCGGGGATGCCTCGCCCAAGCGAATGAGGTTTAATTAGCTACTGGAGTGATCTCGCTCAAGCGAGCAGGGCTTCGCTCAAGCGAGATGGTCACCTGACGCTCTTCTCTTCTTCACTCAAGCGTATTTCGTATCTCGCCCAAGCGTGACCACGCGACCTCGCTTAAGCGAGTGTGGTACTCGCTTGAGCGAGTGGCACCTGTTTCCTCCCAAATGCCTTGTTTTAATTATTTTCATTCTCCTTTGCATTAAATCATCTTTTGCATCATCTTAATAATACCTTTGACATATTATAAAATCATTAAACCTCATGATGCCTAATTCCTTGAACCCAATCATACAACATCAATTTAATTGATTCTTTCCGCTGTTTTTAATTGAAATTTTCTCATTAATCATTTTTAACTCGCCTTCTCATATCTCCATATATGAGATAGGTCTTTCATAGATCCAGGGTGTTGATTAAAAGTTCACCACTTTATTTCTGTTTCGAATAATGACTCATAAAACGCAAAAAATTTATCCCCATTTTTGGGGCATCTCATGTGGTGTGGTTATTTAGGATGGATGATGATGGGTTTGTGGTGATGTTTAGATGGAAGAAGAGATGAGAAAAGGAGAAGTGTTGCTGGATTTTTTCTCTAAGTTAGGAGAAAGAAGAAACAAAGTAAGAAAATGAAAAGATGAATTTTGCATGTGGTTTCCTTGGTGTCCAAGGAGTCACACGGCCAAAGCAAGTGGAAAGGGAGGTGTCACAATTGTCTCATGCAAGTGAAAGGTGTCTAATGCAGCTGATGGTGAGGTGGTGTGTAACATCCCAAATTTTATAAAAATGATTAAATAGGAGAAATAAATATTAAATAATTATAAATAGGTTAATAAGTGTCCCAAAAATATTGAAATAATTAAATTGAGATTTATTATGGATAATTATAATTTATTGAGATTTAAGGAGTTAAAATTATACCCGGTTAAAATATGGGTGTCGGACCAAGTATCTCCGATTGAGATGCCGTTGGTCAGGGCTGTTAGGAATATTATGGGGATTCTGAATACATATTCGGAATAATTTTTAGATAAAGTATTGAGCCCAAACAAAGATCCTATTTGTCATGAAACGGAGAAGTTTTAATGAAGAGGGTAATATTTAAAACAAAAACCTCACATTTCACTCTCATTTTCACGTTCACTCTTTGCCCCCAAAAGGAGAGTCTTTTGCTCTCTTTTCTCCATCTGCATCCTCTTCCGCTTCCACTTGGAAACCCTAAAAAGGGTGGTGAGCCCTTCTTCCCCATCTTCATTTTCTCCATAGAGCTTGAAGAAGATGAAGTTGATTGAAGTCTTTTCCTTCTCCTTCTCTCATTTTTGTCACCCATTCTCCTTCTCTTGGAAGCTCACTTGTTTCTTGGCTTGAAGTAAGTTCCTCACCATTTTTGTTGAGCTTATACCATTGGTTATGAGTTTATTTATTGGGAGAGTGTAAAACATATAAGGGTTATGGATTAGGAACCATTTTTAGGTAAAACCCAAAGGTGGGGTGTGATAAATATGTGTCTTTGTGTTGATGTAGAGGGGTACACGAAAATGTGGTGTTTAGTGGTGGAAGATGATGATTATTTATGATGGTTGTTGGATTTTTAATGAAACCCTAACCCTACAATTTGGGGGAAATGCAAAATATAAGTGGGAAAATGTGTTTAATGATGGTATGGAATATTGTTGATGAGGAGATTGATGATTTTGTTGTCATGAGAATGATTTGGATATATAGAAGAGATGATTAGAATGATTGGTCATAATTGTTAGAGTTATTGAGTTTTGATGAGGTTCCAATCTTAAAGTTGAAAGATATGTGTATATGAAAATATATAAGAATTAAAGGTTGTTGGATTTTGATGAGGATTTGATGAGGCCTTAGGCCATGATATGTGTCACTTGAAATTTGTTGATTGAAGATGGTTTAAGTGAAGCTAAGATGGCTTATAATGAATTTGAGTGACAATGATGACAAATGGATGATTTATATGAAGGTTAGATGCCATATGAATAAGGGATATGATCTTATTGTTAATGGGTGTGGTTAGCCCTTTTGAAACCTAGAGAATCTTGGCTTTGGGAAAGGAATTCCCGAAGCCTAACATAAGCATATGAATTAGAGTTTAGACAAGTCTAGGACTTGATAATAAGTTTTAAGAGATGATGCCTTATGATGACTTATTAATGACATATATATGTTTTCGTTGATAGGATTGTGTTCTGGACAATGATGCGGAATAATCAGAGTGTTTGCGTTGCGGTTCTTCTCTCAAGGTAGGAGAGGAGTTTGCATTTCAATTGCATGAGTGAATAATTGATGGTTGATGTATATGATTGTGCTCATGCTTGCCTTGTCATGATATCTTGAATGGTGGTTGATAATGTGATGGATGATAGGCTTGGCCATTTATTGAATGTTTTGGGAATTGCATATATATGAGATAATGATGAATGTTTGGTGGTCTTTTGATGAATATGATTTATTTGTTGATAGAAACCCATGAATGGGTGATTTACTCAAAGATATGAGATTGTGTTTTATGATTTTCATGCATAATTGAGGAACTAATAGGGCCATATTGAATTTTAGTATGTTTGGATGCCATGGAATGGTCCCAATAGTACCTATACATGAACTTTTAGAAATTGGAATGGGTCAATTCCATTGAGAAATGACCCTTGAATTGCATTAAAGTGGCTTAAAATGGGTAAAACACGTTTATATGCATAAGTCACTTATCTAAAGGAATTTTTGAGTGAAGGCAGTGGCCACGCGTCACAAATAATGTGTATTTGTTGGGGTTAAAATTTCGTAGCATTTGGAATTTGTTAAAGGGAGTTGTGACACTTAAAAGTGGGAAAAATCAGCTTTTTGGGGCATTTTTTTGCATAATGCTGTCTCGAATCGATTCAAAATAGTGCATGAATCGATTCCAAACTCTCTGGAAGTGTTTGAATCAATTCACTCAAGTTTTGAATCAATTCAAAGCTCTGTATAAGTGCTTGAATCAATTCACACGGGCTTGAATTGATTCAAAGCCCTGTTATGGCCACTGTTATGCTGTTTTTCCAACTACTCTGTTTTCTTTGCTGTTTTTTGGCCCGTTTGGGTATCTTAATGACGTTTTTGGCCTCCGACCTCTGCATAAAAGTTGTAGATAATTAAGTTAAAGATGTGTGAGAATTAGTATCACATTAATTGGAGTTTTCTAACTCTCATTAGATGTAAAACACCAGACCTACTGCATTGTAAAATTCAAGTTTAAGAGGGTTTGAACCTAACTTTTTATGGTGGTCAAATTGGGACTAATAGGTGATATTTGTGACATGTCCCACTATCCTTAGGACTAAGAGTGAGCTTTTCTGATGTATTAGTATTGGAATTTATCATGAGCTTAATATTACTCCAAACCCCTTTATTACGTGAAAACAAGAGATTGTATTAGGGGTATATGATGATGGTGAGTCTAGGTGGTGATGATATTGATTGACACACTTTATGAGAATATGAATATTCACCACTAATGATATTAAATGATGGTTGATGTATAACACACCTTGTATGGTGATGAAACTAATGAGGGATGATTGTACGACAATATATTATTACAAGTCGATGAGTCAGAGATGATATCGATAATGAATGATGATGGGTGAGATTGTTAATCATTCCATGAATAGAGGATGGTTGTTATTATTGATGATTTGTCAAATACTGTTGTGTTTGATACAAATGTGATCTTGTATGTATGGTTTGAATTATATTTGTGAATTATTGTGAATACCACACTAATATGTAAGACAATGGTGATGAATAATGAGATAAAAATCCACTAAATGAATGTGTGGTAATATTTATGAATGACATGTAATGATGTGATGCCATTGTGGTTGATTGTAAGTATAGACTTGTATGTATGATATGAAACATATGTAAAATATGTTGAGATGAAAATGCCACGTATAAAACTTGAAAAACAATGGCTAAAACCAACAATGATAAATCCACTAAGGTGTGTATGGTGGTGTTGGTGATTATGATGATGATGTTTGATGAGTGGCATTTAGGATGCATAATGTGAGAAATGCATTTGATTTACATTGCATTGCATCCATGGCATATCATAGACGCCGATGTTAGAACGTTAGGGGAGTTTCCTCGGCCGACCAGTGGAAGGGTGGCTCAGTGTACGAGCAATTTGTTGTTTCCCCTGTGACTCAGTGTGTAAGTCATGAAGCCGCCCATGCTTAGCTACGGGGAGCTGCATGTGGCCGACCTTTGTGGGGGGTGGCTCTTGATGAGCAGGTGACCCCGGTGGTTCATTGGATCACAGCCGCCATGATATGAGACATGGCTGGCCCGCAACACCAGATATTGATTATGTTGTTTACTGTGGTCATGGTGAAAATGGCCAGGTGTTGCATTATGGGCGATGCGGTTTAGTTCCAGTAAAAATATGGTGATTATGCATGCATTATGAGATTTGTGTACACATTATACTACTGCAGCAGGGGCATGGTATGTTATCATGCTTGAACCCATAATTTGGTGTTTATTCCCACAGTCGGATCCATATTTGTTGATGTTTATTCCATTATGTATATGAATTAGCCTAATTGCATTTGTATATAGCATGGAGATATGCCAAAAGGTGATGATGATTGATGATGATTGATGATGATTGAGATTGAGATATGATGATGATGAGATGGGTAAATGAATACCTAAAAGACAACATGAAAAATATGAATACAATGAAAATATATTGAATTTGACGATGTTGTATGTGATGGCCCAATGTGATGAAGGGCTTATTTGTTTATTGTTAATGACAATGATGTTGGCCTATGGTGGCATTGAGAAAAGGTGTGTATATGTGCTTGCTTTGCTATGAATTGATGGATGAACACTTATATATATGTTGTTGAAATGAATAGATTCTGATGATTATTGATGATTTTAGCAATTGTATTCATATTCGTCATTTGAAATGTATAACTCACTCTCCCATGTTGTCCATTTTTAGCATTGATGCAGGAATATCATGGGATGAGATGGTGATTTTAAAGTAGAGCTTCTAGGAAGGTAAATAGTGGTAATGGAATACCTTGGCCGACAGTGATAGTAATTCATTGTATTGTGAATAAAATGTACATGATAGTGTGAATGATTATAGATATTGGGGGACATATTGTAAATGGCTAGATATGTGAATGATATATTGATATTTGAGGTATTGGGATTCATACCCATTTGATGAATATAGTGACGTTGAACATGTAGCCCATTTTGGGAGTGTATAAGTGTTGATGATACATGATATTGAGATAGAATTGAATGTGGTCATTTATGGAATATGGATAACAGAGATGTATGTTGGATAACCATATAATTATATATTTTAGGCAATGCATGTATATTACTTATGTGTAAGATAGATTGTAGCCTAATGGGCTTGTGTTGTATCTTTGCATGCTTTGCCGAGCCTTTTCTCATATCTTCATATATGGGACTAGGCGTGAGCCCTATATACATATTCTTCTTCCACTGTAAACTCTGTTATTTTTGTATACAATCATGGGTGATTTATTTTACGATCCAGTTATAGAACATTAAATCTCACTCTTCAGTTTTCTGTGTTTCGAGTCTTGGTGTAATCGTTGGGGTGTTTTGGAAATATTTCAAACGTGAAAAAGTTATTCGTATTTTTATTAATTATTTATTTTGATTACATCGAGATTTGGGTATGGGAAACCAGGGGGTGACATGGTGAAAGGCTTTGCATGGTTTCAACAAGTGGCAAGGTTATGGAGTGATTTAATTGGTTCAAGGTACATGTAAGCTGAGGTGTCAAGTGCAGGGAGAGCAGCTTGCTTGTGGGTTTAAGGGGTCTTCTCGCCCGAATTTGAAAATGGACCAAACACAAAAGTTGTAGAAATACTTATTATCTTTAATTTGATAGAAAACACAAAAACATCCATTAAGAAATGAGAAAGTTATGACCCAAATACAAAAGGGGTGCAGGGCTATGATGGGATTTTTGTCCCTTTCATAGACTATTTTTATAGGCTAAATTGGTAAGGATTTAGGCTTTGTGTTCTTCATAAGAGTTGTGGACAATTTAGTTAAAAAACATTTTGTGAAGGAATCATTCAATTTCATGGTTATATGAGAGAGATATGTCGAAAATACTACACCTAGTGCAAGCTGTTGCGTGTAAATCAAGAATTAATATAGTATTTTGATTGCTGGGATTTATGGGATGCGAATTGGCCTTCATGGTCAACATAAAAGTTGTAGATAAATTCAATACGGAGATTCTGGGACAAGAATGACTCAAATCAAATATAAGAAGAGAAAATTACGCCTAAAATACGTATAGATGCGCATTTTAGCTTACCCGGGTAACTTAAAATTAACGTCTTTGGAATCAGGTGGTTGGAAATGGGCACCGGGCCCTTCACAAAAGTTGTTAGGAATAACGTGAGGGATGTTTTAGGGTAAAAATAATTGATCCAAGTTTCTCAGACAACTTCTTGGTCGAAACCGGGGGAGTTACATAGTTTAAATAACTTAATTAAAACGTCTTAAATATTTCTTTTAGATTACTAACATTTCAATTGATAAATTTCTATCATTATGAGTCTCTTATATTATTGTTATTATTTTAATCATCTCCATTTTCTCATATAATTACAGTAGAGATATCCATCTTATACTCATAAAATTTTTCTAAAACCTAAATTAACTATCACACATAAGTTAATCGGTCGTAGCCCAGACAACAGTACACATGGAATTATTACACAATTAAAACCATTGGCCTCAAGGACCTAACACACAAAATGAGGACTGTTACAGTGTAACATATGCATTAGCCATAGGTACATGGCATTTAAGATGGAGATGACCAAAGAAAGATGATAACATCTTTAGAGTAATAAATGATTAAAGATGTAAAGATTTAATGAGGAACAATTGTGATAGTTGATGATGATGAAGGGCAACGTGAATGTGTATGTGCTTGTGTATATGCTTGCTATGAGTTGTGAATAATGAGGCTTGTAGCCTTAGGGGATACCTTAATGATGGTTTAATGATGAATTGATGAATTTATTGCAAAGCACACATGTGGTTTGTATGCGTGTACACATGATCACATAATGTTATTTGATATAATGCCGATGAGATTCGTGTTAGCCCAATGTGATGATGGGTAATGATGTGCATGTGCATTTACTTTGTTATGAGTTTGATTGATGAACTAGTTATATATATATATATATGTTGTAGACTAAGGTATTTATAATGACACACATGATGTTAATATACATATGCATATAATCTCAATTGTATTCATATTCGTCATTTGGAATGTATAACTCACTCTCCCATGTTGTCTCATTTTTATCATTCTGATGCAGGGTTGTCATGGGATGAGATGGTATCTTTAATTTAAAGCTTTGGAGAAGGTAAATAGTTGTAATGGAATGCCTTGGCCAGCAATGAATGTTAATTATGGTGTAATGAATAAACTGTATATAATGATAGTTCACAGTTATTGATTTGATGACTATTGTGTAAATGGCAGTATATATGTGAATGATGATGTGTTGATGTAATTTAAGGATTACATGTCTATTCTGCTGGTAATAAGTGTTAGTCATTCTTGATATTGAGTATTATGAAATGCTTGGATAAAAGAATGTGGATATCATTGTGTTGGTGATGATATGGTGTCATGGGATGAGATGGTATCTTTAATTTAAAGCTTTGGAGAAGGTAAATAATTGTAATGGAATGCCTTGGCTGGCAACAAATGTTAATTATGGTGTAATGAATAAATTGTATACGTTGATAGTTGATAGTTGTTGTCATGGGATGAGATGGTATCTTTAATTTAAAGCTTTGGAGAAGGTAAATAGTTGTAATGGAATACCTTGGCCGACAATGAATGTTAATTATAGTGTAATGAATGAATTGTATATGATGATAGTTGACAGTTATTGATTTGATGACTATTGTGTAAATGGCAGTATATATGTGAATGATGATGATGTTGATGTAATTTGAGGATTACATGTCTATTCTGCTGGTAATAAGTGTTAGTCATTCTTTATATTGAGTATTATGAAATGCTTGGATAAAAGTATGTGGATATCATTGTGTTGGTGATGATATAGTGTCATGGGATGAGATGGTATCTTTAATTTAAAGCTTTGGAGAAGGTAAATAGTTGTAATGGAATGCCTTGGCCAGCAACGAATGTTAATTATGGTGTAATGAATGAATTGTATACGATGATAGTTGACAATTTGTTGTCATAGGATAAGATGGTATCTTTAATTTAAAGCTTTGGAGAAGGTAAATAGTTGTAATGGAAAGCCTTGGCCGGCAACGATGTTAATTATGGTGTAATGAATGAATTGTATATAATGGTAGTTGACAGTTATTGATTTGATGACTATTGTGTAAATGGCAGTATATATGTGAATGGTGATGATGCTGATGTAATTTGAGGATTACATCTCTATTCTGCTGGTAATAGGTGTTAGTCATTCTTTACATCGAGTATTATGAAGTGCTTGGATAAAAGTATGTGGATATCATTGTGTTGGTGATGACATGGTGTCATGGGATGAGATGGTATCTTTAATTTAAAGCTTTGGAAAAGGTAAATAGTTGTAATGGAATGCCTTGGTCGGCAATGAATGTTAATTATGGTGTAATGAATGAATTGTATAGACGATAGTTGACAGTTTGTTTTCATGGGATGAGATGGTATCTTTAATTTAAAGCTTTGGAGAAGGTAAATAGTTGTAATAGAATTCCTTGGCCGGCAACGATGTTAATTATGGTGTAATGAATGAATTGTATATGATGATAGTATTGGTGTATGCACTACGAGCTATTAATGTATCAATTTTAACTTATTAATAAAATTAGTATTTTTCAGTTTTAGACAAATGCTATTTATCCTGGAATAATAGGTCATATGAGAATTATTCCTAAAACATCCCTAATCAAGTATTTACATGGGGACATGTAAATACATTAAGATTAGTGTGTAAATGTACTGATGATTTGATCTCACAAATCATGAATATATGATATCAAGTCTTTACACGGGTACACATTAAGGGTAATGTTGTACTGGACAGACCCACCATGAGAACGTTGTATGGATCGTTACATGAGTGTCATAAACGGTTCTCAATGTGATAATGGTATATAGTCCTTCAACCTGAAGTCACTACGATTCCTACATAAGGAGTTTATTGTTTTAATACAATCAAACGTTATCTGTAATAAGATGACCATAAAGATTGTGATTAGGCAATAGATAAATTATGCAGAGGGATGTGAGTGATGTAGATGGAATTTGTCTCTCCTATGTTACAGGAGTGATATCTATGGGCCACTTGATGGAGTGAGACTAATGAAATGCATGGCCATGCTAGGACAAATAAATATTAGATATTTATTCTATAAAGTCTACTCTGGTATCAACTAAAATGAATTGGGCCATACAAGGATGACGACGACCATGCCTTGGGCCCAATTAGATATCGTGACAAAAGAAATAGATATATAAATAATTATCACTTATAGGTCATGTCGATGATAAATAATATTCGGACATAATGATGTATTGCTAGATACCGCTTTTATTTTATATTAATAATAAAATAGTTTATTATTAATATAACCGAATATTTTAACTATAGGGTCACACACATAGAGTAAGCCCACCAGAGGATAGTTTTATTTTAGTTGGACTAAAAATAAAACTATTTAGGCCTAACTCATTTAGAATGAGTCAGGAGCCCAATGTTTAATGAGAGCTCAGATCAAGACCTAAGCCTATATATAGAGCATGAGATGCTCATAGGCTGCTGCTCAGAAATTAGACCATAAACAAATTTCCGTACTAGCATTCGGAGCTCTATTTTCTGGTGGGAGTTCTCGTGTGGACTGTAACATCCTGTTTTTAATAATAGTCCCATTTTTTAAATTATGAGGTATAGAAGGTCTATAAGTATTAATCAATGAATAAAACACTCTATGGATGGTATATAATACTCCAAAAATTTTATTTTTGGGTATAATTATAGGATTTACATAGACCTTTAATGATAAGATTCATTTTCCGAGTGAAACATGCCTTAGAAAGGACTGTCCAAGTGAAAAAGGCACCCTGTTCCGAGTGAAAGAGAAAAATTCTGAGTAAAGGTAGACATTTCGAGTGAAGGATGAAATTCCGAGTGACAAATTGAAATTCCGAGTGAAGAATGAAAATTCTGAGTGAAAAAGGAAAATTCTGAGTGACAAAGAAGAATTCCGAGTGAAGGTTGTGTTTTTCCGAGTGGAACATGGCTGAGAGGGTTTATTCCGAGTGAAACACCTTCAAATGACTCATTTCCGAGTCAAGTATTTTCCAATGACTCAATTCTGAGTCATACATTGTTAGGCGTGTCCATCTCTGAATAAAAGTTTCCCGAGTGCTTCATTCCGAGAGGAGAGCAAAGGAAAATTCATTTCCGAATGGAGCTTATGCATATGCCTTCTTTTCTGGTGAAAGCCTTAAAGGGTTCCGAGTGAAGAACAATTCAAGGAAGGTTAGTCTGTGATGCCAAGAGATGAATAACCGAGTGAGTCTCATGTATATAAGCCAAATTCTGAGTGAGACTCGTATGTATGGGCCTTCTTCCGAGTGGTAATGGACCTGATGGACTCTGAGTGAAACGTAGTTGAAGAAGTTGGTTTGATCTTGACTAAGTAATGATTAACCGAGTGAAACCCGAGTGGGAAATACTTCTATATTCCTAAGTGTTGATATCCGAGTGAAAAATATTATACATATTCCGAAAGAATCATGTAACCCGTATTCTGAGTGACTAAGTAATGGCTGTGTCCGAGTGAGATTTGACTGTGATGCTTGTCTCTGATGAATGAATGGTTAAGTTATTCCTCAGATGAGAAAGGGTATGAATACCGAGTGAAGGTCGAATAGGCGTTGGTTGGTCTTGGAATTAATTGCTGAGTGAAAGACTACAGGAGAGAAGAATTCAGTTTCTAATTCACCGAGTGAGAACTGATTAAGAAATGAGTCGGTAAGGAAAGAAATTGCCGAGTGATGGCCGATCTGATGTTGAGTCAGTTCTTGAAGGGAAATGCTGAGTTAATGATGATCAGTAAGGATGATTTTACTGAGTGGAAATCAGAGTGTTGGGAATCGGTTTTAATTGATTTTACCGAGTGCACAATCAAGTAGAATGAGTCAGTTTGTAGTAATCTGCCGAGTGACAAGCCAAAGAGTGTGGATCGGTCTGGAAGATTTAATTGAGTGAAAGACTACTTGTGATGACTCGGATTTAGGATAAATAGCCGAGTGATAGATTATGTGGGTGTGAGTCAACTCTGACTGACTGAGTTGAAGAAAATGGATCGGTTTAAACTCTTATACCAAGAGGGAAGCCGAGTGTGAGATGACTCAGACTTGAGTGATAATGCCAAGTAGACAGATTGAGAGTTGACTCGATCTTGCTGAGTGAAAAACTGAGTGAAGAATGGCTCGTGCCGAGTGAAAACTGAGTGAGAAGGACTCAGATTTCCTTCTTTTCACATTACTAACAATTTCCAGTCAGCATGGGTAGGATTCCAGTCGGCTTAGAGGCTAACCGAGTGGATTCCAGTCGGTATTCAGTGCAGGAGTAACTTTTTGACTCCTTTCTTGTCTCTTATGCATATTTTAATGCATCTAAACCCATTATTCACCCCTAGTATGTAGGACGGCCAGAAGTGGACCATTATAAGCCCACTTTCTTATTTAATTCCCATTATCAACGCACTAACAGCACTAAATATCCACTCAAGGGAAAGTTGTTCCCCACTTGTCCTTACATTATTAACATTGCTTCTGCTCAGACCTACCTTTAGAGAATAAGGCCAGTATACCTTCTTCCTCTCTTTTACTCTTCTTACTCAATACACCTTCGAACAGGAGCAAGGACAGCAAGGAGACCATTTTTCAGTCAGCAAACCAAGTAAGAGGGGACAGGGTTGTGAATAACTATGAAATGGGTAGAATTGTATGCTGTTCTAGGATTCCAGTTTTAATTTCGTATATTGTTTCTCAGTTTTGAAATTGAAAACGTGTGAATTTGATTCTGCCTTCTTCATGAAAGTTGTAGATCTTTTTGTTATCTAAATTTTGAGACCTGAATCAATCAATTTAAATATGTATAGCAAAAGTTATAGCCAATATACTACAGCATGTCCGAGTAGAATATTTATTCTATGTTTTGTGTATATATTAAAATTCTGGGACTTATACATGCATAATCATCCTTTGATGTGTGCATGAAAGTTGTAGATATTTGTGTTATGGATCTGTAGAAAGTGGTTTCAAGTCAAAATGATTTTTGTAGCTCGAGTTATGCCTAAACTACTGAAGTATGTCCAAGCTGTAAATCTGTTAACTTGAGATACGTATTTTATTTTTAAAACTGGGAACTTTGTGGTGAGAATTAGTGATTGGTGTCTTTATAAAAGTTGTATATCTTCTTGTTATGATTTTGAGACCTGAACCGACTGAATTGGATATGTATAGCATGCGTTATGATCAAAATACTACAGCATGTCCGATTGAAATACTTATCTTGTGTTTTGTGCATATATGAATATTCTGGGAATTATACATATGTTTTTAGACTTTGATGTCTTCATGAAAGGTATAGATATTTATGTTAGGGATCTATAGAAAGTGGTTTTGAGTTAAAGAGATGCTTGTAGCTCTAGATATGCTCTAAATATAGAAGTATGTTCATGATGAAAATCTGTTAACTATGAAATCCAAATCTTATTTTTAAAACTGGGAATTTTGTGGTGAGAATTAGTGGTTGGTGCCTTCATGAAAGTTGTAGATATTTGTGTTAAAACTAATTTAGAACTGGTTTCATGCCAAAATTGTTTTTGTAGCTCCAGAAACGTTGAAAATACTAACCTATGTACATTTTAAAAATCCTCTTTGAGGCAGTTTTGTATTCTATGAATAAGTGATGTTTCTGTTTAGAATTTGAATTTATGGTCTGCATGAAAGTTGTAGATATTTATGTTATTGAGCTATAGAAAGTGGAATCACATGAAAAGGGTTTGATTTGCTCATGTTATGACTGTTTTACTAACGTATGTTGCTGTTGGAAATGCTGAAATTTGCTTATAATGGTTATTATGGATAAAAATGATATTTTCCCTATGGGTAACAATTTATTATTGAATTCTTGAGTGATTATGAAGTATTATGAATGTTGATGAGTGTCTAATGAGCATCATTCAGTTTGTGTATTTTGGTGGTAAATAATTATGAATGACTAAATTAATATATATATATACATGAATGCCTTGCGGTTATTGATATATGTGGTTGAAAAAGTAAATCCATGATTCTGAAAATTATTATATGTGATGTGTCCTTTGAGGACTTGTGGTTTTCCAAGTGGTTTTGGAAATTGATATATCATGGTATGTTAAATGATAAAGAGAATTAAAGGCATTCATGCATCATAAGCATTTGGACGCACCATGGAATTTAGGGGTTCCATGATTGCCTACCCAGGTGGGGGGTTACTCTATGATGAGTTTAAGCCCTATTTTCACAAGAACCATGGAAGCGTAGGGATCCATGGTTGTGCAAATTCCTACTGGTATACTTATTTCTGCAGGAGCCATGAAAGTGTAGGGATTCATGGTTATGTTAATTCCTACTTGTGCACTTATTTCCGCAGGAGCCATGAAAGTGTAGGGATTCATGGTTATGCTAATTCCTACTTGTGTACTTATTTTCGCATGAGCCATGAAAGTGTAGGGATTCATGGTTATGCTAATTCCTACTTGTGCACTTAATTTCGCAGGAGCCATGAAAGTGTAGGGATTCATGGTTATGCTAATTCCTACCGGAGTCTCTATGAGACTTTTTACTGCAGTATTCCCACCAAACCAAATGGATCCAGCATGACATCATTGGACTAAATTAAAGACTTATTAAATATAAATGAACTTGTTTGGCATATTCATCATATCATTATGGTTTGCTGATTGTGTTTGTGCAATTTTATTTATTTTATATTTATTCTATATTCTGTCTCACGCTTATATTAATTTTTACAGTGAATGCCACGCAGAATGAAGAGTGATGCCATGATTGATGCCTATATGAATTATTACTTGGACTTTGATTTTATGGGTTGTAATAAGTATAACGTATCATGTACCGTTATTTTCTAAATTGTTTTCGCTATGCAAATATTTCATCAATTTTATTATTTACGACTAGTATGCACGATAATATTCTGCTATTGTCGATTCTTTTGTGAACTCTGATTTTAATCCATGAATTTTAAAATGACCTTTTAAAAATGCAAAAAATTTATTCGGAAAATTATTCGGGACGTCACATTTGTGGTATCAGAGCATTTTCAAAAAAATTCAGGACCAATTACTATGACATGTATTGATTCTTGATATACTATGTGAATTGTTTGATTATTTGTTTGATAATATGTTACGTATGTGCTATATGACTTGTGCCTGACTGATAAACTGTAAAATAATTTGTTTGATTACTACTTGATAATATGATAAATGTTATATGATTTATATGATAAACTATAGAACATTCATAGTTAGGTAGTATTTATATACATAATATACTTTCCCATAGGATTAGTATAAATCAAACCATGAATATAGGATGGCAAGGAACGATAACGACGCTATGGCAGCTGCTATCAACCGTTTGGCTGAAGCTATAGAAAGGCAAAATCAACTAAGAATTTTCAAAGAAAACCACCAAGTCAGATTGGCACGAGAAGAGGTTAATAGACAATTGAAACCTCAGTCAATTACCTTCAAAAGGAGAGGATCATTTTATCCAAATCGTTTCAAGGGAGGATCATCATCTTCTTCTGAAAAACGTAACAATCATGTGAATATAAAGTGTCATAACTACGGAGGTAATCACCATGTACGTGATTGCTATAGACGCTTACAAAATATTACTTGCCATCGATGCAATCAGAAGGGTCACATCAGCCCAAATTGTCCACAGAAACATCGAATCAACAACAACAATAACATCAGGAATAATCAAAGAGGTTCTGGTTATCAAGAAGTTCGTAGAGAAAAAGCTCGCGCTGTTCAACCTATAAGACAGTATAGGGAGTCAACAGACGAGAGATCACATACAGGAAGAGTCTTTGACATCAGCGGGTCAGAGACGGACCAAGCAGGCGACCTTATGCAAAGTAAGTGTGAGATCAATGATACCATATTATCTGTGATGTCTGATTCTAATGCTACATATTCTTCTATTTTTGAGAAGTAAGTTAGACGTCTTAAATTACCTATAGGGCCTATAATATATGACCTGATTGTTTCCATTTCCACCGGTACATAACTTAGGATTACTAAGGTGTGTGACGATTGCTCTGAGCTCATTAGAAGGTAGGAACTTCCTTGTCAATCTTGTTTGTTTACTTTTGAAGAATCTGGAATGAATTAGTTATCGGTGAATCAAGTTTTAGTAGACTATCATAACGAAACCATGATATTTTCATTAGAAGAAAATCCTATTTCGGATAATCATTTTATGAGTCTCCTTCCATACCAACCAACCATGCTTTCTTATTCATCAATATGAAGATGATTCAATGATTGGAAACTTCGTATTCTCTCTTCATTTTCGTGGACATACTAAGGCTAGGGATAGCGTGGAGCTTAAGGTGAAATTCTTATACTCTTTTGTTGTTTTAGGTTTTGGTTTCTATGGTGATAGGAGAGTGCATTATGAATGGGTTAAGAATATACACCATTTTCATGTGAAACCCAAAAGTGGAATATGTCTTAAGTATCTTTGGATAGGTGTGAAATGGTATACAAAGATTTTAAGATTTGAGATGGAAGATAATGGCTGTTAAGGGTGACTGTCTGATTTTAGTAAAACCCTAACTCTAGGCTTTGGGGGAAATGAGTAATGATATTATGGAAAGTGATTTTTATGGAAAACCATGATTATGTGTGTGTAGGTGTTATAAATAATGGAGATTAGTGGTTATTAGAAATAATCATTAGGTTTTGATGAAAAGTATAATGAGTTAAAGATTTTTTTTGTTAAGTTGATGATTCTGATGACTTTTAATACTCTAGGATGATTATATATGAGGAATTTACTGTTTGAATCATTGATGACGATTATTGAGAATTAGGAGGGAAGTGTATATGAGTATTTGAGTGATTAGAGGAATTAATTTAGGTTGTTGATGTTTATGATGATGTTGAAAATGGTTGTAAGCCATTGATAGTGGATTAAGGGAATAGATACTTAAATTGATGAATGGATATGCCATTTTGAAATAGTTGAATTGGTAATGATCTTAGACAGATCCGATAGGTTTATAATGAGTTCGAATAGATTTTTGATGATGGTTGAATGATTCATGTGATGATTTGGAGGTCTTAAGGCTAAGGGACATAGTATTGTTGTTGTTAAGTGCGGTTAGCCCTTTAAGATTTAAAGAGTCTTGGTCTTGGGAGAAGAATTCCCGAAGCCTAACATGAGCATGTAAATTGGATTTAGACAAGTCTAGTACTTGATAGTGAGCGTTGGGGGATGATGCCCTACGATGATATATTAATAGCGTGTATAAGTATGTTTGTGATAGGTTTGTGTTCCGAACGATGTTTTCAACTTTAAATTTCGAGGACAAAATTTTTATTAGGGTGGGAGAAATGTAACATCCTATTTTTAATAATAGTCCCATTTTGTAAATTATGAGGTATAGAAGGTCTATAAGTATTAATCAATGAATAAAACACTCTATGGATGGTATATAATACTCCAAAAATTTTATTTTTGGGTATAATTATAGGATTTACATAGACCTTTAATGATAAGATTCATTTTCCAAGTGAAACATGCCTTAGAAAGGACTGTCCGAGTGAAAAAGGCACCCTGTTCCGAGTGAAACAGAAAAATTCTGAGTAAAGGTAGAGATTCTGAGTGAAGGATGAAATTCCGAGTGACAAATTGAAATTCCGAGTGAAGAATGAAAATTCTGAGTGAAAAAGGAAAATTCCGAGTGACAAAGAAGAATTTCGAGTGAAGGTTGTGTTTTTCCGAGTGGAACATGGTTGAGAGGGTTTATTCCGAGTGAAACACCTTCAAATGACTCATTTCCGAGTCAAGTATTTTCCAATGACTCAATTCTGAGTCATACATTGTTAGGCGTTTCCATCTCTGAATAAAAGTTTCCCGAGTGCTTCATTCCGAGAGGAGAGCAAAGGAAAATTCGTTTCCGAATGGAGCTTATGCATATGCCTTCTTTTCTGGTGAAAGCCTTAAAGGGTTTCGAGTGAAGAACAATTCAAGGAAGGTTAGTCTGTGATGCCAAGAGTTGAATAACCGAGTGAGTCTCATGTATATAAGCCAAATTCCGAGTGAGACTCGTATGTATGGGCCTTCCTCCGAGTGGTAATGGACCTGATGGACTCTGAGTGAAACGTAGTTGAAGAAGTTGGTTTGATCTTGACTAAGTAATGATTAACCGAGTGAAACCCGAGTGGGAAATACTTCTATATTCCTAAGTGTTGATATCCGAGTGAAAAATATTATACATATTCCGAAAGAATCATGTAACCCGTATTCTGAGTGACTAAGTAATGGCTGTGTCCGAGTGAGATTTGACTGTGATGCTTGTCTCTGATGAATGAATGGTTAAGTTATTCCTCAGATGAGAAAGGGTATGAATACCGAGTGAAGGTCGAATAGGCGTTGGTTGGTCTTGGAATTAATTGCTGAGTGAAAGACTACAGGAGAGAAGAATTCAGTTTCTAATTCACCGAGTGAGAACTGATTAAGAAATGAGTCGGTAAGGAAAGAAATTGCCGAGTGATGGCCGATCTGATGTTGAGTCAGTTCTTGAAGGGAAATGCTGAGTTAATGATGATCAGTAAGGATGATTTTACTGAGTGGAAATCAGAGTGTTGGGAATCGGTTTTAATTGATTTTACCGAGTGCACAATCGAGTAGAATGAGTCAGTTTGTAGTAATCTGCCGAGTGACAAGCCAAAGAGTGTGGATCGGTCTGGAAGATTTAATTGAGTGAAAGACTACTTGTGATGACTCGGATTTAGGATAAATAGCCGAGTGATAGATTATATGGGTGTGAGTCAGCTCTGACTGACTGAGTTGAAGAAAATGGATCGGTTTAAACTCTTATGCCAAGAGGGAAGCCGAGTGTGAGATGACTCGGACTTGAGTGATAATGCCAAGTAGACAGATTGAGAGTTGACTCGATCTTGCTGAGTGAAAAACTGAGTGAAGAATGGCTCGTGCCGAGTGAAAAATGAGTGAGAAGGACTCAGATTTCCTTCTTTTCACATTACTAACAATTTCCAGTCAGCATGGGTAGGATTCCAGTCGGCTTAGAGGCTAACCGAGTGGATTCCAGTCGGTATTCAGTGCAGGAGTAACTTTTTGACTCCTTTCTTGTCTCTTATGCATATTTTAATGCATCTAAACCCATTATTCACCCCTAGTATGTAGGACGGCCAGAAGTGGACCATTATAAGCCCACTTTCTTATTTAATTCCCATTATCAACGCACTAACAGCACTAAATATCCACTCAAGGGAAAGTTGTTCCCCACTTGTCCTTACATTATTAACATTGCTTCTGCTCAGACCTACCTTTAGAGAATAAGGCCAGTATACCTTCTTCCTCTCTTTTACTCTTCTTACTCAATACACCTTCGAACAGGAGCAAGGACAGCAAGGAGACCATTTTTCAGTCAGCAAACCAAGTAAGAGAGGACAGGGTTGTGAATAACTATGAAATGGGTAGAATTGTATGCTGTTCTAGGATTCCAGTTTTAATTTCGTATATTGTTTCTCAGTTTTGAAATTGAAAACGTGTGAATTTGATTCTGCCTTCTTCATGAAAGTTGTAGATCTTTTTGTTATCTAAATTTTGAGACCTGAATCAATCAATTTGAATATGTATAGCAAAAGTTATAGCCAATATACTACAGCATGTCCGAGTAGAATATTTATTCTATGTTTTGTGTATATATTAAAATTCTGGGACTTATACATGCATAATCATCCTTTGATGTGTGCATGAAAGTTGTAGATATTTGTGTTATGGATCTGTAGAAAGTGGTTTCAAGTCAAAATGATTTTTGTAGCTCGAGTTATGCCTAAACTACTGAAGTATGTCCAAGCTGTAAATCTGTTAACTTGAGATACGTATTTTATTTTTAAAACTGGGAACTTTGTGGTGAGAATTAGTGATTGGTGTCTTTATAAAAGTTGTATATCTTCTTGTTATGATTTTGAGACCTGAACCGACTGAATTGGATATGTATAGCATGCGTTATGATCAAAATACTACAGCATGTCCGATTGAAATACTTATCTTGTGTTTTGTGCATATATGAATATTCTGGGAATTATACATATGTTTTTAGACTTTGATGTCTTCATGAAAGGTATAGATATTTATGTTAGGGATCTATAGAAAGTGGTTTTGAGTTAAAGAGATGCTTGTAGCTCTAGATATGCTCTAAATATAGAAGTATGTTCATGATGAAAATCTGTTAACTATGAAATCCAAATCTTATTTTTAAAACTGGGAATTTTGTGGTGAGAATTAGTGGTTGGTGCCTTCATGAAAGTTGTAGATATTTGTGTTAAAACTAATTTAGAACTGGTTTCATGCAAAAATTGTTTTTGTAGCTCCAGAAACGTTGAAAATACTAACCTATGTACATTTTAAAAATCCTCTTTGAGGCAGTTTTGTATTCTATGAATAAGTGATGTTTCTGTTTAGAATTTGAATTTATGGTCTGCATGAAAGTTGTAGATATTTATGTTATTAAGCTATAGAAAGTGGAATCACATGAAAAGGATTTGATTTGCTCATGTTATGACTGTTTTACTAACGTATGTTGTTGTTGGAAATGCTGAAATTTGCTTATAATGGTTATTATGGATAAAAATGATATTTTCCCTATGGGTAACAATTTATTATTGAATTCTTGAGTGATTATGAAGTATTATGAATGTTGATGAGTGTCTAATGAGCATCATTCAGTTTGTGTATTTTGGTGGTAAATAATTATGAATGACTAAATTAATATATATATACATGAATGCCTTGCGGTTATTGATATATGTGGTTGAAAAAGTAAATCCATGATTCTGAAAATTATTATATGTGATGTGTCCTTTGAGGACTTGTGGTTTTCCAAGTGGTTTTGGAAATTGATATATCATGGTATGTTAAATGATAAAGAGAATTAAAGGCATTCATGCATCATAAGCATTTGGACGCACCATGGAATTTAGGGGTTCCATGATTGCCTACCCAGGTGGGGGGTTACTCTATGATGAGTTTAAGCCCTATTTTCACAAGAACCATGGAAGCGTAGGGATCCATGGTTGTGCAAATTCCTACTGGTATACTTATTTCTGCAGGAGCCATGAAAGTGTAGGGATTCATGGTTATGTTAATTCCTACTTGTGCACTTATTTCCGCAGGAGCCATGAAAGTGTAGGGATTCATGGTTATGCTAATTCCTACTTGTGTACTTATTTTCGCATGAGCCATGAAAGTGTAGGGATTCATGGCTATGCTAATTCCTACTTGTGCACTCAATTTCGCAGGAGCCATGAAAGTGTAGGGATTCATGGTTATGCTAATTCCTACTGGAGTCTCTATGAGACTTTTTACTGCAGTATTCCCACCAAACCAAATGGATCCAGCATGACATCATTGGACTAAATTAAAGACTTATTAAATATAAATGAACTTGTTTGGCATATTCATCATATCATTATGGTTTGCTGATTGTGTTTGTGCAATTTTATTTATTTTATATTTATTCTATATTCTGTCTCACGCTTATATTAATTTTTACAGTGAATGCCACGCAGAATGAAGAGTGATGCCATGATTGATGCCTATATGAATTATTACTTGGACTTTGATTTTATGGGTTGTAATAAGTATAACGTATCATGTACCGTTATTTTCTAAATTGTTTTCGCTATGCAAATATTTCATCAATTTTATTATTTACGACTAGTATGCACGATAATATTCTGCTATTGTCGATTCTTTTGTGAACTCTGATTTTAATCCATGAATTTTAAAATGACCTTTTAAAAACGCGAAAAATTTATTCGGAAAATTATTCGGGACGTCACATTTGTGGTATCAGAGCATTTTCAAAAAAATTCAGGACCAATTACTATGACATGTATTGATTCTTGATATACTATGTGAATTGTTTGATTATTTGTTTGATAATATGTTACGTATGTGCTATATGACTTGTGCCTGACTGATAAACTGTAAAATAATTTGTTTGATTACTACTTGATAATATGATAAATGTTATATGATTTATATGATAAACTATAGAACATTCATAGTTAGGTAGTATTTATATACATAATATACTTTCCCATAGGATTAGTATAAATCAAACCATGAATATAGGATGGCAAGGAACGATAACGACGCTATGGCAGCTGCTATCAACCGTTTGGCTGAAGCTATAGAAAGGCAAAATCAACTAAGAATTTTCGAAGAAAACCACCAAGTCAGATTGGCACGAGAAGAGGTTAATAGACAATTGAAACCTCAGTCAATTACCTTCAAAAGGAGAGGATCATTTTATCCAAATCGTTTCAAGGGAGGATCATCATCTTCTTCTGAAAAACGTAACAATCATGTGAATATAAAGTGTCATAACTACGGAGGTAATCACCATGTACGTGATTGCTATAGACGCTTACAAAATATTACTTGCCATCGATGCAATCAGAAGGGTCACATCAGCCCAAATTGTCCACAGAAACATCGAATCAACAACAACAATAACATCAGGAATAATCAAAGAGGTTCTGGTTATCAAGAAGTTCGTAGAGAAAAAGCTCGCGCTGTTCAACCTATAAGACAGTATAGGGAGTCAACAGACGAGAGATCACATACAGGAAGAGTCTTTGACATCAGCGGGTCAGAGACGGACCAAGCAGGCGACCTTATGCAAAGTAAGTGTGAGATCAATGATACTATATTATCTGTGATGTCTGATTCTAATGCTACATATTCTTCTATTTTTGAGAAGTAAGTTAGACGTCTTCAATTACCTATAGGGCCTATAATATATGACCTTATTGTTTCCATTTCCACCGGTACATAACTTAGGATTACTAAGGTGTGTGACGATTGCTCTGAGCTCATTAGAAGGTAGGAACTTCCTTGTCAATCTTGTTTGTTTACTTTTGAAGAATCTGGAATGAATTAGTTATCGGTGAATCAAGTTTTAGTAGACTATCATAACGAAACCATGATATTTTCATTAGAAGAAAATCCTATTTCGGATAATCATTTTATGAGTCTCCTTCCATACCAACCAACCATGCTTTCTTATTCATCAATATGAAGATGATTCAATGATTGGAAACTCCGTATTCTCTCTTTATTTTCGTGGACATACTAAGGCTAGGGATAGCGTGGAGCTTAAGGTGAAATTCTTATACTCTTTTGTTGTTTTAGGTTTTGGTTTCTATGGTGATAGGAGAGTGCATTATGAATGGGTTAAGAATATACACCATTTTCATGTGAAACCCAAAAGTGGAATATGTCTTAAGTATCTTTGGATAGGTGTGAAATGGTATACAAAGATTTTAAGATTTGAGATGGAAGATAATGGCTGTTAAGGGTGACTGTCTGATTTTAGTAAAACCCTAACTCTAGGCTTTGGGGGAAATGAGTAATGATATTATGGAAAGTGATTTTTATGGAAAACCATGATTATGTATGTGTAGGTGTTATAAATAATGGAGATTAGTGGTTATTAGAAATAATCATTAGGTTTTGATGAAAAGTATAATGAGTTAAAGATTTTTTTTGTTAAGTTGATGATTCTGATGACTTTTAATACTCTAGGATGATTATATATGAGGAATTTAATGTTTGAATCATTGATGACGATTATTGAGAATTAGGAGGGAAGTGTATATGAGTATTTGAGTGATTAGAGGAATTAATTTAGGTTGTTGATGTTTATGAAGATGTTGAAAATGGTTGTAAGCCATTGATAGTGGATTAAGGGAATAGATACTTAAATTGATGAATGGATATGCCATTTTGAAATAGTTGAATTGGTAATGATCTTAGACGGATCCGATAGGTTTATAATGAGTTCGAATAGATTTTTGATGATGGTTGAATGATTCATGTGATGATTTGGAGGTCTTAAGGCTAAGGGACATAGTATTGTTGTTGTTAAGTGCGGTTAGCCCTTTAAGATTTAAAGAGTCTTGGTCTTGGGAGAAGAATTCCCGAAGCCTAACATGAGCATGTAAATTGGATTTAGACAAGTCTAGTACTTGATAGTGAGCGTTGGGGGATGATGCCCTACGATGATATATTAATAGCGTGTATAAGTATGTTTGTGATAGGTTTGTGTTCCGAACGATGTTTTCAACTTTAAATTTCGAGGACAAAATTTTTATTAGGGTGGGAGAAATGTAACATCCTATTTTTAATAATAGTCCCATTTTGTAAATTATGAGGTATAGAAGGTCTATAAGTATTAATCAATGAATAAAACACTCTATGGATGGTATATAATACTCCAAAAATTTTATTTTTGGGTATAATTATAGGATTTACATAGACCTTTAATGATAAGATTCATTTTCTAAGTGAAACATGCCTTAGAAAGGACTGTCCGAGTGAAAAAGGCACCCTGTTCCGAGTGAAACAGAAAAATTCTGAGTAAAGGTAGAGATTCTGAGTGAAGGATGAAATTCCGAGTGACAAATTGAAATTCCGAGTGAAGAATGAAAATTCTGAGTGAAAAAGGAAAATTCCGAGTGACAAAGAAGAATTCCGAGTGAAGGTTGTGTTTTTCCGAGTGGAACATGGTTGAGAGGGTTTATTCCGAGTGAAACACCTTCAAATGACTCATTTCCGAGTCAAGTATTTTCCAATGACTCAATTCTGAGTCATACATTGTTAGGCATTTCCATCTCTGAATAAAAGTTTCCCGAGTGCTTCATTCCGAGAGGAGAGCAAAGGAAAATTCGTTTCTGAATGGAGCTTATGCATATGCCTTCTTTTCTGGTGAAAGCCTTAAAGGGTTCCGAGTGAAGAATAATTCAAGGAAGGTTAGTCTGTGATGCCAAGAGATGAATAACCGAGTGAGTCTCATGTATATAAGCCAAATTCCGAGTGAGACTCGTATGTATGGGCCTTCTTCCGAGTGGTAATGGACCTGATGGACTCTGAGTGAAACGTAGTTGAAGAAGTTGGTTTGATCTTGACTAAGTAATGATTAACCGAGTGAAACCCGAGTAGGAAATACTTCTATATTCCTAAGTGTTGATATCCGAGTGAAAAATATTATACATATTCTGAGTGAATCATGTAACCCGTATTCTGAGTGACTAAGTAATGGCTGTGTCCGAGTGAGATTTGACTGTGATGCTTGTCTCTGATGAATGAATGGTTAAGTTATTCCTCAGATGAGAAAGGGTATGAATACCGAGTGAAGGTCGAATGGGCGTTGGTCGGTCTTGGAATTAATTGCTGAGTGAAAGACTACAGGAGAGAAGAATTCAGTTTCTAATTCACCGAGTGAGAACTGATTAAGAAATGAGACGGTAAGGAAAGAAATTGCCGAGTGATGGCCGATCTGATGTTGAGTCAGTTCTTGAAGGGAAATGCTGAGTGAATGATGATCAGTAAGGATTATTTTACTGAGTGGAAATCAGGGTGTTGGGAATCGGTTTTAATTGATTTTACCGAGTGTACAATCGAGTAGAATGAGTCGGTTTGTAGTAATCTGCCGAGTGACAAGCCAAAGAGTGTGGATCGGTCTGGAAGATTTAATTGAGTGAAAGACTGCTTGTGATGACTCGGATTTAGGATAAATAGCCGAGTGATAGATTATGTGGGTGTGAGTCAGCTCTGACTGACTGAGTTGAAGAAAATGGATCTGTTTAAACTCTTATGCCAAGAGGGAAGCCGAGTGTGAGATGACTCGGACTTGAGTGATGATGCCAAGTAGACAGATTGAGAGTTGACTCGGTCTTGCTGAGTGAAAAACTGAGTGAAGAATGGCTCGTGCCGAGTGAAAACTGAGTGAGAAGGACTCAGATTTCTTTCTTTTCACATTACTGACAATTTCCAGTCAGCATGGGTAGGATTCTAGTCGGCTTAGAAGCTAACCGAGTGGATTCCAGTCGGTATTCAGTGCAGGAGTAACTTTTTGACTCCTTTCTTGTCTCTTATGCATATTTTAATGCATCTAAACCCATTATTCACCCCTAGTATGTAGGACGGCCAGAAGTGGACCATTATAAGCCCACTTTCTTATTTAATTCCCATTATCAACGCACTAACAGCACTAAAGATCCACTCTAGGGAAAGTTGTTCCCCACTTGTCCTTACATTATTAACATTGCTTCTGCTTAGACCTACCTTTAGAGAACAAGGCCAGTATACCTTCTTCCTCTCTTTTACTCTTCTTTCTCAATACACCTTCGAACAGGAGCAAGGACAGCAAGGAGACCATTTTTCAGTCAGCAAACAAAGTAAGAAGGGACAGGGTTGTGAATAACTATGAAATGGGTAGAATTGTATGCTGTTCTAGGATTCCAGTTTTAATTTCGTATATTGTTTCTCAGTTTTGAAATTGAAAACGTGTGAATTTGATTCTGACTTCTGCATGAAAGTTGTAGATCTTTTTGTTATCTGAATTTTGAGACCTGAATCAATCAATTTGAATATGTGTAGCAAAAGTTATAGCCAAAATACTACAGCATGTCCGAGTAGAATATTTATTCTATATTTTGTGTATATATTAAAATTCTGGGACTTATACATGCATAATCAGCCTTTGATGTGCATGAAAGTTGTAGATATTTGTGTTATGGATCTGTAGAAAGTGGTTTCAAGTCAAAATGATTTTTGTAGCTCGAGTTATGCCTAAACTACTGAAGTATGTCCAAGCTGTAAATCAGTTAACTTGAGATACGTATTTTATTTTTAAAACTGGGAACTTTGTGGTGAGAATTAGTGATTGGTGTCTTCATAAAAGTTGTAGATCTTCTTGTTATGGGAATTTTGAGATCTGAACCGACTGAATTAGATATGTATAGCATGAGTTATGATCAAAATACTACAACATGTCCGATTGAAATACTTATCTTGTGTTTTGTGCATATATGAATATTCTGGGAATTATACATACGTTTTTAGACTTTCATGTCTGCATGAAAGGTGTAGATATTTATGTTAGGGATCTATAGAAAGTGGTTTTGAGTTAAAGAGATGCTTGTAGCTCTAGATATGCTCAAAATATAGAAGTATGTTCATGATGAAAATCTGTTAACTATGCAATCCGAATCTTATTTCTAAAACTGGGAATTTTGTGGTGAGAATTAGTGGTTGGTGCCTTCATTAAAGTTGTATATATTTTTGTTAAAAATAATTTAGAACTGGTTTCATGCCAAAATTGTTTTTGTAGCTCCAGAAACGTTGAAAATACTAACCTGTGTACATTTTAAAAATCCTCTTTGAGGCAGTTTTGTATTCTGTGAATAAGTGATGTTTCTGTTTAGAGTTTGAATTTATGGTCTGCATGAAAGTTGTAGATATTTATGTTATTGAGCTATAGAAAGTGGAATCACATGAAACGGATTTGATTTGCTCATGTTATGACTGTTTTACTAACGTATGTTGTTGTTGGAAATGCTGAAATTTGCTTATAATGGTTATTATGGATAAAAATGATATTTTCCCTATGGGTAACAATTTATTATTGAATTCTTGAGTGATTATGAAGTATTATGAATTTTGATGAGTGTCTAATGAGCATAATTCAGTTTGTGTATTTTGGTGGTAAATAATTATGAATGACTAAATTAATATATATATACATGAATGCCTTGCGGTTATTGATATATGTGGTTGAAACAGTAAATCCATGATTCTGAAAATTATTATATGTGATGTGTCCTTTGAGGACTTGTGGTTTTCCAAGTGGTTTTGGAAATTGATATATCATGGTATGTTAAATGATAAAGAGAATTAAAGGCATTCATGCATCATAAGCATTTGGACGCACCATGGAATTTAGGGGTTCCATGATTGCCTACCCTGGTGGGGGTTACTCTATGATGAGTTTAAGCCCTATTTTCACAAGAACCATGGAAGCGTAGGGATCCATGGTTGTGCAAATTCCTACTGGTATACTTATTTTTGCAGGAGCCATGAAAGTGTAGGGATTCATGGTTATGTTAATTCCTACTTGTGCACTTATTTCCACAGGAGCCATGAAAGTGTAGGGATTCATGGTTATGCTAATTCCTACTTGTGTACTTATTTTCGCAGGAGCCATGAAAGTGTAGGGATTCATGGTTATGCTAATTCCTACTTATGCACTCAATTTCACAGGAGCCACGGAAGTGTAGGGATTCATGGTTATGCTAATTCCTACTGGAGTCTCTATGAGACTTTTTACTGCAGTATTCCCACCAAACCAAATGGATCCAGCATGACATCATTGGACTAAATTAAAGACTTATTAAATATAAATGAACTTGTTTGGCATATTCATCATATCATTATGGTTTGTTGATTGTGTTTGTGCAATTTTATTTATTTTATATTTATTCTATATTCTGTCTCACTCTTACATTAATTTTTACAGTGAATGCCACGCAGAATGAAGAGTGATGCCATGATTGATGCCTATATGAATTATTACTTGGACTTTGATTTTATGGGTTGTAATAAGTATAACGTATCATGTACCGTTATTTTCTAAATTTTTTTCGCTATGCAAGTATTTCTTGAATTTTATTATTTACGTTTAGTATGCATGATAATATTCCGCTATTGTTGATTCTTATGTGAACTCTGATTTTAATCCATGAATTTTAAAATGACCTTTTAAAAACGTGAAAAATTTATTCAGAAAATTATTCGGGACGTCACATGGACTCCTAAGGGCGAAGCTACAATTGCTTTGATCGAGGAACTCGTTTTGCATCTACAAGAGGTAAACCCTAATTAAAAATTTTAATTTAGCATAATGCTTTGAGACATACGTGTTTGCAATTCTTTTGGGAATCCTTTGTGTTTCTGCTGCCTGACCCTAATGGGATTCCCTAACAGTGGTATCAGAGCTTGGTTTGCAAAGCTATGTTTTGGGCATTTGTTTATGTTTCATGATGGTATATTTTTCATTCTGCAAAAGCTTTTAAAAATTTTGATTTATGAAATCGTTTTCTTGTTATAAGCTTTATGTTCTGTTTTGCAAAATTGTTTGCGAAACTTGTTTTGTAAAACATTCAAGCATGTTATGTATGAAATAATATCATGATTCGTATGCTCATACGTTTTCTGTAAATTATATGAGATACTGTTTATAGGCTTTCTCATTTGAAGTATGCGTTTATGTTATTTTAGAGGCTTGTATGATATTTGCGTTTTCAATTCTCGTATGTGATACATGTGTTGAATTCATTAATATTCTTTGTTGTCATACAAACTGTGTTTTGATAATGCGTTCATCTCCGAGCATGAAAAGTTCGTGTTGTGGGGCGTTAAGTGATAAGGTTTAAGTGTTAAGCCTTGGCCGTTCCTTAACCTAGGGTTCAAACGTTGAAACCTAGGCAGCCGTCATGAGAAAGGTGCAATTTGAATTCTAGGTTTTAAAACCCTAGACGGCGCTGCCTACATGTGCCTTGATGGCTGCGTTGTGAAGTGTTCGGAACAAGGAATTAGGGTTTCAAAGTGGTTGAAACCCTAGACGAAATTTTAGAGCTGTTAATGGTCAGTGGGACCCCCGTACATTCTCTGTAATTTGAATTCTAGGTTTTGAAACCCTAGCGGGACCCCCGTACATTCTCTGTGTAGCGCCTTATTACCGACCCACGTGTTTAATGGTCCGTTTAAAAATTAATTTTTTTAATGCTTTCAAATGGGTTATAATTAATTAATTAACACGTTGCATGGTGAATGGTTATGGTCTTAGTTATTTTATTTAAATATAGCCTGCATGCTGTGCCTTTCTTCATTCTGTTGTATTTCTTTTCTTAACCTTTCACTCGTATGTAAAGCGAGTTTCTTTAAAATCTTGTAATCTTGATCGAGGCAACAAAGTAGAGACCTAGAAGAAAACTAGAGTGGTGACTCTAAGCGCTCTTATCTTTGAAAGGAACCAAGGAGTGGTGACTCCAAGAGGATGGTGGGTTCAAGAAGTAAGACTTCATGAAGCCTTGGCATATAGTTCCTTTAGCTTTATTTATTTATTTATTTATTCTTCTAGGAAGACCATAACCATCTCACAATTTCGTTTGCATGCTTTGGGGATAATTTTATTGCGTTAAAGCGTTTAACAAAGACGGTAATTTAAAATAAATTAAAATCCCTCAACATAATATTAAGTTACAAACGCCTTCCAATAAGTACACTCGTCAATACTAATGTCAATGAATAGTGGGTCTGCCAAAGCAGGGTACTATCATTTATATTAGTAAGACGCAATGGGATAATTGAAATATCCAAAATGTTTTATTGGGTTTTAACTTACTAAGTTATCAATTGGATTGAATAAACTTAGAGGCGTATACATTGGGCAAACTTTCATAAGATGAATGATCGGTAATGGTTACCTAACCCAATGTCTAAGAGTTGTATAAGATACAATTGGAAAGGAGTTTCCTACCTAAATAACCAAATGTTAAGTGATCAGCCAAAGTTGACTTAACATTAGGCAAAATATGGATCTTTGCCCACTAGAAAATCTTCCAACGAGATTTTCTGATTCGTAGAGGGTGATTTTATTTTGAATCAAAATAGTGGGAGACGTGTTTAATTTTAAGACCAAAAATTAAATATGTTTTTTTTAATTGATACTTACTATATATCTTTCTGTTTTAGATAACAATGACATCAAACACGCCTTCAAACCTTTCATTTCGATCGATCCTAGACAAAGAAAAATTGTCTAAACCCAACTTTCTAGACTGGTATAGGAATTTGAGGATTGTCCTCAAACAAGAGAAAAAGCAATATGTCCTGGAAGATCTGATTCCGGAACCACCCGTGAACAATGCCTCTAAAGCTGACAAGGATGCTTACAAGAAGCATCAGGATGACGCTTTAGATGTCCAATGCCTTATGCTGGCAACCATGTCTCCTGAGCTTCAGAAGCAACATGAGCATATGAAGGCTTTTGATATGATCGAAAACCTAAGGAAACTATATCAAGGTCAAGCTGACCAAGAAAGATATGAAGTTTCTTCAGCCCTATTTAGCTGCAGACTTGAAGAGGGAGGTTCTGTAGGACCTCATGTGCTCAAAATGATTGGGTACCTGGAGAATCTAGCTAGGCTAGGATTCCCCTTCCCTCAAAAGTTAGCTACTGATCTCATTTTGAAGTCATTACCTGACAGTTTTAAGCCAGTCATCATGAATTATAACATGAATGCATTGGATAAAACATTGCTAGAGCTACTCAATATGTTGAGGACTGCTGAGCCCAATATTTCTAAAGGAAAGGGCAAGGCCATAATGATGGTCAATTCAGGCAAAGGTAAAGGAAAGGGCATGTATAAAGGCAAAGGAAAGGTTGTTATGGGAAAAGGCAAGACAATTTGGAAAGGCAAGGATAAGCCAAGTACATCAGCCTTAAAACCTGTGGGCGGGGTGGCTAAGGAAGGAAATTGTCACTATTGTGGATAGAAGGGACACTGGAAGAGAAACTGTCCAAAGTACCTGGAAGAGCTTAAGAGAAGGGAAGTGAGACTTCCACTTTAGGTATTTTTGTTATAGAAATTAACTTGTCAACTTCAACATCATGGGTATTAGATACTGGATGTGGATCTCACATTTGTCTTAATGTGCAGGATCTAAAAAGGAGTAGGCAGTTGATGAAGGGCGAGGTGGACCTACGCGTTGGAAATGGAGCAAGAGTTGCTGCATTAGCTGTAGGGACTTATTTTTTATCCTTGCCCTCAGAGCTTGCTCTTGAATTAGAAAATTATTTTTATGTTTCGGCAATAAGAAGAAACATTATTTCTGTTTCTTGTCTAGATAGGAAAGGGTTTTCCTTTATAATAAAGAACAATAGTTGTTCTGTTTATTTGAATGACATGTTTTATTGCTGTGCAAAATTTGAGTAATGGACTTTATGTTCTTGATCTCGAAACCCCTATCTATAACGTTAATACTAAAAAAGTTAAACCAAATGATTTAAACCCAACTTATCTTTGGCATTGTCGCCTAGGACATATAAATGAGAAACATATTTCTAAACTCCATAAAGATGGATATTTAGACTATTTTGATTTTGAATCAATAGATACATGTGAATCTTGTTTATTAGGGAAGATGACTAAGACCCCATTTACTGGAATGGGTGAAAGGGCGAGTGATCTTCTAAGCTTGATACATAGTGATGTATGTAGGCCAATAAGGACAATGGCTAGGGGAGGTTCTAGCTACTTTATCACCTTTACTGATGATTTCAGTAGATATGGATTTGTGTTTCTAATGAAGCATAAATCAGAATCCTTTGAAAAGTTCAAAGAATTCAAACATGAAGTAGAGAGCCAACTTGGCAAGAAAATTAAAGTACTTCGATCTGATCGAGGTGGCGAATACTTAAGCCTGGAGTTTGATGAATATCTTAAAGAATGTGGGATTGTCTCTCAACTCACTCCTCCTGGAACACCACAATGGAATGGTGTTTCTGAGCAGAGAAATAGAACCTTGTTAGACATGGTTCGATCAATGATGAGTCAAACTGACCTCCCTAACTCCTTCTGGGGACATGCTTTGATGACAGCAGCTTTCACACTTAACCGTGTTCCATCTAAGGCTGTCATAAAGACACCATATGAGATATGGACTGGGAAACAACCCAGTATGTCTTTTCTTAAGATTTGGGGCTGTAAAGCTTATGTGAAGCGTCAGATTTCTGACAAACTTGGACCCAAATCAGATAAATGTTTTTTTGTGGGATACCCAAAGGAAACTAAGGGTTATTACTTCTACAATCCTACCGAGGGCAAAGTGTTTATCGCTTGAAATGCTGTATTCTTAGAAAGGGAATTCATCTCTAAAAGAATCAGTGGGAGGAAAGTAGAACTTGAAGAAGTTCAAGACCTACAAGGCATTAAAGAGCCAATGGTGGAAATGGAGCTGGAACCACAAAATGTTGTGATAACTTCAACTCCAGTAGAATAAGACTTGCGTAGATCAGGTAGAATACGTCAACAACCTGAAAGATATGGATTTCTTGTAACTCAGGAAGGAGATGTGTTGCTAATGGATCAAAATGAGCCAACATCTTATGAAGAGGCCATTGCAAGTCCAGAATCTGAGAAATGGCTTGAAGCCATGGAATCTGAAATGGACTCCATGTACACTAATCAAGTTTGGTCTTTGGTTGATGCACCCGAAGGGGTAAAACCTATAGGATGCAAGTGGGTTTTCAAAAGGAAAACTGACATGGATGGAAATATAAGTACCTATAAGGCAAGATTGGTAGCGAAAGGTTTCAAGTAAATTCATGGTATAGACTATGATGAAACCTTTTCTCCTGTCACTATGCTAAAGTCTGTTCGGATTCTACTTGCTATTGCTGCATACCATGATTATGAGATATGGCAAATAGATGTCAAGACTGCTTTCCTTAATGGAAATCTTCTTGAGGAAGTGTACATGACACAACCCGAAGGCTTTGTTAAGCCTGAAGCATCTAGGAAGGTGTGCAAACTACAACGTTCCATATATGAACTTAAGCAAGCTTCCAGAAGCTGGAATCTTCGTTTTGATGAAGCCGTTAAACAATTTGGCTTTACTAAAAATGAGAATGAACCTTATGTCTACAAGAAGGTTACTGACTGCATAATTGTTTTTTTGGTCCTGTATGTTGATGACATACTACTCATTGGAAATGACATTCCTACCCTTCAGTCTGTGAAGACTTGGTTGGGAAGCTGTTTTTCTATGAAGGACTTAGGTGAAGCAACCTACGTGTTGGGAATTAAGATCTATAGAGATATATCAAGAAAACTTCTCGGCCTAAGTCAGAATACATACATAGACAAAGTCTTAAAAAGGTTTAACATGCAAGATTCCAAAAAAGGAACTTTGCCTATGGCTCATGGCATAAGCCTATCAAAGGCTCAATCTCCTTCCACTAAAGAAGAGAGAGAACAGATGAATAAGATTCCATATGCATCTGCTATTGGATCAATCATGTATGCCATGATATGTACCCGACCAGATGTCTCGTATGCTTTAAGCATGACGAGCAGATACCAGTCTGATCCCGGTGAAAGTCACTGGACTGCTGTCAAGAATATCCTAAAGTACTTGAGAAAAACTAAAGATTCATTCTTGATATATGGAGGGGAAGAAGAGCTCATTGTAAAGGGTTACACTGATGCTAGCTTCCAAACTGATAAGGATGACTCAAGATCGCAACCAGGGTATGTGTTTTGTTTAAATGGTGGCACTGTAAGCTGGAAAAGTTCGAAGCAAGAGACAGTTGCTGATTCTACTACAGAATCTGAGTATATTGCTACCTCAAATACTGCAAAAGAGGTAGTATGGATCAAGAAGTTCATAACAGAACTTGAGGTAATTCCTAGCATTGTGGACCCTATAAGTCTCTACTGTGACAATAGTGGAGTAATTGCACAAGCTAAGGAACCTAGATCACATCAGCGATCCAAGCATATACTTAGGCGTTATCATCTCATCCGAGAAATACTTGAACGAGGAGATGTTAAGATATGTAAAGTGCACACTAATGAGAACATTGCCGACCCACTCACCAAACCTCTTGCACATCAAAAGCATGAGGGACACACTAGATCATTAGGCATTAGGCAAATGTCTGATTGGCTCTATTGCAAGTGGGAGATTGTTGGTGTATGCACTACGAGCTATTAATGTATCAATTTTAACTTATTAATAAAATTAGTATTTTTCAGTTTTAGACAAATGTTATTTATCCTGGAATAATAGGTCATATGAGAATTATTCCTAAAACGTCCCTAATCAAGTATTTACATGGGGACATGTAAATACATTAAGATTAGTGTGTAAATGTACTGATGATTTGATCTCACAAATCATGGATATATGATATCAAGTCTTTACATGGGTACACATTAAGGGTAATGTTGTACTGGACAAACCCACCATGAGAATGTTGCATGGATCGTTACATGAGTGTCATAAACGGTTCTCATTGTGATAATGGTATATAGTCCTTCAACCTGAAGTCACTACGATTCCTATATATAGAGTTTATTATTTTAATACAATCAAACGTTATCTGTAATAAGATGACCATAAAGATTGTGATTAGGTAATAGATAAATTATGCAGAGGGATGTGAGTGATGTAGATGGAATTTGTCTCTCCTATGTGACAGGAGTGATATCTATGGGCCACTTGATGGAGTGAGACTAATGAAATGCATGGCCATGCTAGGACAAATAAATATTATATATTTATTCTATAAAGTCTACTCTAGTATCAAGTAAAATGAATTGGGCCATACAAGGATGACGACGACCATGCCTTGGGCCCAATTAGATATCGTGACAAAAGGAATAAATATATAAATAATTATCACTTATAGGTCATGTCGATGATAAATAATATTCGGACATAATGATGTATTGCTAGATACCGCTCTTATTTTATATTAATAATAAAATAGTTTATTATTAATATAACGGAATATTTTACCTATAGGGTCACACACATAGAGTAAGCCCACCAGAGGATAGTTTTATTTTAGTTAGACTGAAAATAAAACTATTTGGGCCTAACTCATTTAGAATGAGTCAGGAGCCCAATGTTTAATGAGAGCTCAGGTCAAGACCTAAGCCTATATATAGAGCATGAGATGCTCATAGGCTGCTGCTCAGAAATTAGACCATAAACAAATTTCCGTACTAGCATTCGGAGCTCTGTTTTCTGGTGGGAGTGCTCGTGTGGACTCCTAAGGGTGAAGCTACAATTGCTTCGATCGAGGAACTCGTTCCGCGTCTACAAGAGGTAAACCCTAATTAAAAATTTTAATTTAGCATAATGCTTAGAGACATACGTGTTTGCAATTCTTTTGGGAATCCTTTATGTTTCCGCTGCCTGACCCTAATGGGATTCCCTAACAGATAGTTGACAATTATTGATTTGATGACTATTATGTAAATGGCAGTATATATGTGAATGATGATGATGTTGATGTAATTTGAGGATTACATCTCTATTTTGCTGGTAATAGGTGTTAGTGATTCTTTATATCGAGTATTATGAAATCCTTAGATAAAAGTATGTGGATATCATTGTGTTGGTGATGATTCTCATGCCAATGAGGAATTAATGAATTTATGGTCATTATGATGATTAGAGATTTTACATGCGATATGTGGTTAAATTGAAATAGTAGACTCATGTGAGTGAGCCTTTTCTTATATCTTCATATATGAGACTAGGCGTGTGCCCTGTATACACATTCTTCTTTTTCTGTAAACTCAATAATTTTGTATGCATATATGGGCAATTTATCTATTGATCTAGTTTGTAAATTCTTAAATCTCATTCTTCGATTTTCTATGATTCGGGTCCCGATGTAATGTTAGACTTTCTTAAAACGTAAAAAATTTACTTGTATTTTTATTAATTATTTATCTTAATTACATCGAGATTTGGTCCAGGAAATCAGGGTGTGACAAGCTGGTATCAGAGCGTGTTTTGCTTTATATTAAAGTTATTAATTAATATCAGAGCATGGTTGCTCTGCATTGAATTGATGTTATGGACAATTGGAGCATGATTACTCACTATTGAGATATTGATGGTAATTATTAGAGTGTGGTACTCCTTATCAGAGTGTAGTTTCTCTATATAGACTTATGAATGTTATTGTCCAAGGTTGGGTTTATGATAAAGCGGTGATTACTCATTGTTGATTACGTAGGAATCGATATCATTGAGTTATAATTGTTGTTTATGGAAAATATGCTAGGTTATCATTGAAGTTGTGTGATATACTAGTAGAGCATGGTTGCTCATGGAAATATGATTACTTATCCTTGAATTTATTCCACACACAATTGGGGCATAGTTGCTCATTAACAATCTTACTTGATTTATGAGATTGAACACATGTGAATGAATTACTCAATGTGATTGATATGTTTGTTTGTGTAAGTCCGGCCAAGTTCCTTACACTATTTCCTTCTATTGACGAATTCATTGTTATTATGCATTGACATTGATATATATTGAGTATGAATTGATTTGATGAAGGATTTATGTCGTGTGTTGATCACGGATATGATATATTGGATATAAGTTGATGTGGTGGTAGACCATACATGTTGAGAATTGAAATTGAATCTTTTGGTTGGGTCTCTCTTGTATTAATTATGTTCTCATAGCCATAGTATGACTATTGAATGTGAGTGGTGCACATGCTAGAGTTGATTAAATGAATGATAGTTAAAGAATTCCCTAATATGAGTATTTATTGGGTAAAGTGATTGGTTGTGCTCTTTTTGAATGATGGATTTTATATCCTTGGTATAATATAACACAATTGATTTGCTATATCTCCTTAGATTGAGAACACAAATATGTGATAAGATGATAAAATGTGAAATTGTATATGCACTAAATTTGGGGTAGACCCTATGATGAATGCTAAGTGTAAATGCATATATGATAAAGATTGCATAAGAACTAAAGTTATTAAGATGGATGCCTTAAGGAATCGAATTAGACTCGGCTTTTATATGTGAGAACTGAGTGAATGATTAATTTAATTATGACCCACTAGGTGTGGTACCCCAGTTTGACTTGGTATGATCTTGTATGATCAAATATTATGGAACTACACCCTATGGTGGTCTCCGCTTTATGCTATTTTATAAACCCTATTTAAATGAAATTTGGAGCTTGTGGGGATATCCTACAATGGGTGCTAGGTAACCCTTAGACTTTCTAAGTCTAATGATCGGTCAAACCTTTTGAATAGTTGATCCATAGTAAAATTTATTATGAAATAAATTGTTGAGGCTAGAGCTATCATAAGATGGAATGTGTATGGCGCCCTTAATCCGGTAAATAGGTTAATAATATTAATTATTTGAATAATGGAAATTGGTGTACATTTTTCACAGTTTATAAAAATAAATGATGAAAGATGAACACCACAATTTAAACATTCAAAAATTAACTTGGATCAATATAAAGACCTATCCCATATATGAAGATATGAGAAGGTGAGTAACTTAAATCAAGAGTCCATCCCGATTAATGATTTCATAAATATCATTCAGTGAATAGCGGAATGTGTATGTTAATTTACAAGTATGAATGGATCGGGGAAAAGGGACAAGGATACATGAATTAATGGTTAAAATGTATGGAGAAGATGTACATTTAGCTATATGAGAATGCATTGGCCCATGTCAAATGTCACACCCCGATTTTCTGGACCCGAATCCCGATGTAATCAAGATAAATGATTAATAAAAATACAAGAAAATTTTTCGCGTTTAAAATAATTTCAAAACATCGCAATGATTACATCAAGTCCCGAACCACAGAAAACCGAAGAGTGAGATTTAATAATTTATAAACTGGATCGCTAAGTAAGACGCCCATAAGTGTATACAAAATATTAGAGTTTACAGCGAAAGAAGAAAGTGTATACGGGGCATACGCCTAGTCCCATATATGAAGATATGAGAAAAGGCTCAAGTACTTATGCAACTTCATAACATAAGCCTGTTAGGCCACAATCAACTATGCATATAAATCATAATTATAAATCATCAATTGTAAGTAGTCTCTACATAAGACACTCATCACCAAATGGTATGAATTCAAATATCATCATCATTAATATATATTAACATAATCATCCATTCGTATGCTAAGCAATACATCCACTTTATACATCACATTTAACAAATGCTGCCGGCCAAGGCATTCCATTACGACTATTTACCTTCTTCAAGAGCTTTAATTCAAAAACCTAAACTCACCCCATGACAACAACCTTGCATCACAATGCTAAAAAGGAGACAACATGGGAGAGTGAGTTATACATTCAAAATGATGAATATAAATACATTGTGATTATGTGTACATACATTCAACCAACATGTGTGCTTTGCTATAAATCATCAATTCATTATTAAACCATCATCAAGATATTATTTTAGGCATACAAGCCTCATCATTCACAATTCATGTCAAGCACAAGCACAAGCACATACACAATCACATAGCCCTATATCATTAAGGGCATTCACAATTATTATCATTAAGTCATTTAAATCTTAAATCAATTAACACTCTTTCAAGAGGTTCTCATCTCTATTTGGTCATCTCCATCTTAAATGCCATGTACCTATGGCTAATGCATATGTCAACTATTTAATGCATATGCAATGGATCCATTTCATTCACCCATGTGCACATGGTATCTCAAGTGATCACAGCCACTTATAATCATCATCATATTGGTTTCCCGCCTTGCAAGGGGTACTCCCTCCTCGTGATCGCAACCATAGGACATCATAGGAACTCGCAAGCCCTTTTCATTTCAAGTACCAAAGGATCGCAACCACTGGCTTATCATCATACAATCCCACAGGATGTCTCATCATGATCGCAACCACATGTCAATCATTTCATAATGGTTTCCCGCCTCGCAAGGGGTACTCCCTCCTCGTGATCGCAACCACGGATATTTATCCACAATGATCCCCGCAGGGCCTTTTATTTCAATAACAAGGTGATTGCAACCACCGGTTCAATATCATATCATCATCATATTGGTTTCCCACCTCGCAAGGGGTACTCCCTTTCATAGAATCCCATAGAATCTTTCATCATTGTGATCGTAACCACTTATTCAATGTTATGCTATGCCATGAATGTAAAATGCAATAATGTATATGCCTATCAACCTCGCAAGGATATCTCACCCTCACACATAGGGATATATGTTAATTTGACATTTTCAATCAATAACATACAATCATTTACAAAGCCTCTCAAGGCATATCATTCATATACTTGACATCTCAATGGCCAAAATATTATTCTCACATTAATCCATGCATGGAAATCAACAAGGCATTTCAAAACATAAATTCAGCAATCATCATTGCATCTCATACATACACGTCAATACTTGCATTAATCATAATGGCACTACGCTCATCAATAATAACATTCTAGGGCATGTTCAACAACAACGTCCCTTTTCATTCAACATTGTCATTTATCATTCAATATATATGGTATCATTCATTCTTATTCATCATTAACACTTTTTCAAAATTCATTGAGTTATAATAACTCATTGCCATTCAATTGTCCCCTTATTAGTTCTATCGTCAATCAAGGTGTGTCATACAATCACATTATTTACTTTTCATCAAGATTCATAAGATATCAATAGAGGGGAAGCATACATGTTTTCATAACATAACATAGGCATATACATACCTTGCCATGTCCTTAAGCCATTCCCCAATCACCACTAAGACACCACACATATACCCCTAGTGAATTCGCTCATTTTTACATAATAAAAGGGGTTTTGGGCAACAATGAGCCCATGATAAATTTCAACATTGGGAGATGAGAAGGGTTCATTTTTAGTCTTAAAAATAGAGGGACATGTCATAAATATCACCTATTAGTCCCAATTTGACCACCATGAAAAGTTGGGTTCAAAACCCTCTTAAACTTATATTTTTTAATGTAGTGGGTTTGGTATTTTACGCCTAATGAGAGTTAGAAAACTCCAATTAAAGTGAGACCAATTCTCACACCTCTGTAACACAATTATCTACAACTTTCATGCAGAAGTTGGAGGCCAAAAACATCATTAAGATGCCCAAATGAGCCAAAAACAGCAAAGGATGCTTATTGGGCAATCCTGTCGTAATCGATTAGGATAATAGATTACAGCTGAAACAGAATACTTGTAATCGATTACACTACTCCTTGTAATCGATTACGGTAATTAGTTACGCTAAATAATCGATTACACCTGAAGCTAAATAATTACGTCTGAAACAGAATGCCTGTAATCGGTTACACCACACCAGAATACAGAAACTATGCAGAAAATACATGATTTTGGGACTTCTAACCCCCTTAACTTTTTCATATCAACTCCAAATGCTACCAAATTTTGAAACCAACTAAATGGCACCATTTGTGACGCGTGGCCACCAACCGCACTTAAAAATTCTCAAAAATGAGGAACTTATGCGTATAAATGCGCTTTACCCATTTTGAGGTACTTTTGTGCAACTCAAGGACCTATTCTTAATGGAATTGGCCTATTCCAATTCCTACAAGTCATAAACTACATATATGGGCTATTGGAACTATCACTTGCCATCAAAATCACATAAAACTCTATTTGGCTCTATGAGTTCCTCAATTATGCATTAATGTCAATACCTAATTTCATATTTTGAGTAATTTCTCTATCAATATAAACATTAATGCTATCAAATGGGCCTTAGCCTCTCATTGCCAATATTCATTCATCAAAATCACATGGAATTCTAAATTCACATGGTATATGCATACTTTAACCCCTCATGGGTTATTCATCAACAATGCATTACTCCCATTAAAAGGGCACTAAACATTCATCATCAATTCATATATACATATACATATCATTCTCAAGAATCCACCATTGCCAAGCATGACATTCATCATATAACTAATATAACTATGCCAAGGCAAGCATGAGTAACCACACGTATATTAATCATCAATTATTCTACTCATGCATTTGGAATGTAAAACTCCTCTCCTACCTCGAGGGAAGAACCATAATCCAAATGCTCCAATCATTTCGCCACATTGTTCGAATTAAAACCTACATATTCCACATATACATACATACACTAAATCAATGAGCCATCACAAGGTGTAACATCCCAATTTTTATATAAATGCCCAAATAAGGAAATAAATGACAACTACTTATATATGGAAAGATTTATGCCCCAAAAATATTAAAATAAATTAATTTGAGATTATTATAATTTTTCATAAATTACTAGGCTTCATGAGCTAAAATTTATACCCGGTTAAAATATGGGTGTCAGACCAAGTATCTCTGATTGAGATGCCTTTGGTCAGGGCTATAGGTAATATTATTGGGAATCCGAATATGTGTTCAGAAATATTTTTTGATAAAGTATTGAGCCCAAACAGAGATCCTATTTGTGGTAAAACGGTAAATTTTATATGAAAGGGGATGGAATTAAAAATGAAACTCCACTTCTCACTCTCCTTTCACGTTGGATTTTCTTTTTCTTGGCAAACACACTTAACCCTTCCTTCTCTCATTTTCCCACTTATCTCCTTCACTCTTTTCTCCTTTAAAAACCTAAGAAAGTTTGGTGCCCTTCTCCTCTATTCATTTTCGTTCTCAAGGAGCAAGGAGGAGGCAATGGGTGCTTAAAGTTTTCTCCTCTCTTCTCTTCCATTTTTGTCACTATCTCTCTCCCCCTTGATTTCCATTTTCATTTTTGGAGCAAGGTAAGCTTCTTACCATTTTTCTTGTGTTTGGAACCTAGGAAATAGACGGTTGTGGCTTGGGAGAGTATTAAATACATATAGGTGTTGAAGAAAACCATTAAATACATAAACCCTAAGGTGGGGTGAGAGGAATATAAACTTTTATGGGCAATGAATAGGGTGCATGAAAATGGTGTTGGAATATGATAGATATTTATAATGTTTGTTGGGTTTTTAATAAAAACCCTAACCTATGAATTTGGGGGAAATGTGTAATGTAGATGGGGTTGGCATTTATTGATGAAAGAAGTGTTATTAAGGATAAGGTATTAGCATTTAATGATGATTTATGATGTTGGTTAGAAGCCATGATTGAAAAACTCACCCAAGATGTTGGTAGGAAATTAATGTGTCTGGGTAACCTAATTATTGGGGTTATTGTTTCTAATTATAATGAGCTTTCATTTAAAGGAAGAATTCCCAAAGCCTAATTAGGCAAATAAATAAAACTTATAAATAGTTTCTCTATAATGAGAATCATGTGTATATATATATATACATTGATAATGATGCTTGGATAGATGTTTGATGTGGTCCTACAATTGATTGATGTAGGATTTGATAACACTTGTGAGGCAGGAACATCAAACCCGGAAGTCTACTTCTCTTAAGGTAGGAGAGGGGTGTACTTTCTAAATGTATAATGCCTTGTATGCTGATAATGTATGTATTGATGCCATGTTGCATGTTTTTCCTTGAATAGATGTAGTGCTATATGTGTGTGATATAAAATAGAGATTGAACCTTGTGATGGTTGATTGTAAAATGGTACCTTGAAAAGGTTATGAGTTGTATAATATGTGATGACATGTTATTGTTTCCATGTGTGGTTTGATGAATATTTGAAATCCTTGGCTAGGATAACTCTTGAATATTATGAATGATATATATATTTGATTATGTGGGATTAACATTGTAATTGAGTATGAGTTGTACCCTAGATGAAAGGGTGAGATCATTCTTACTAGGTTAAGACATGCATGAGCATTGTTACATACATAGCATGGCATGCATATCATAACATTTGAATGTGGTTGCGATCACAAAAGAAAGTCTTGTGGGACTAGTATGATGATATTGAAAAGTGGTTGCGATCACTTGATATTTGAAATATAAAGGGCTTGCGAGTTCCTGTGGTATTGAGCTGGTGGTTACGATTACCTGGTGTTTGAAATAGAAGGCCCTGCGGAACCATTGAGAATGAATGCCCGTGGTTGCGATCACGAGGCGGGAGTACCCCTTGTGAGGTGGGAAACTAGTATGAATTGTTGAACGTGGTTGCGATCACGAGAAAGCACCTTGCGAGGCTGCTAGAGGGAGTACTCCTTGCAAGGTGGGAAACCAATGAGAATAAATGATTATGGTGGTTGTGCTCACCTGATGAAATGAAATTGGATCCGCACATATGCATTCTTAAACACCAGCATGTACATTAGCCATAGAAGCATGGCATTGAGTGATACCCTATTGAGGAGGTTATGTGAGGTGTAGGTGGAACCCTCTTTGGATACTAAATATATTTGTGTTATTGGTTTGGTTTGACTTTTATGAAACTCTATAAAATGATAATGAGTGTGATGGAACCATGAATGAATGACATGATTAAATTGATCTTAGTGTCATTTGGACTCCTTTTAGGAGAAGGTGTTAACTTGCATTCATATGTATATTATCACAAATTATTGGATTTTCATCATTGAGAAAGTATACTCACTCTCCATGTGATCTATCTTTTTAGATCTTGTGTTGTAAGGCTTGACTATGGAGCTCATGTGTGGAGGAATTATGTGAAGGAAGTCATTTTAGGTAAAGATGCCTTGGCGGGCAATGTTTTGATTTTATGGCTTATATGTATACTTTTGTAATGTACATACATGATGGATACTTTGTATAGCCATGAATTAATATGGGTAAATTGTATGGATGATAAGTAGATGAATGATGATTTTGGAGGTCATGTAGGAAAATGAGACCCTTGAATATATGGCTCATTTTCATTGGTGACCTTGATAATGATTGGATAATGAAAGTGATGTGTTATGCTGTTAGAATTGAGGAATGAATGAATATTTATCTAGATTTTGTGTCTTGTAGAGCATATAAAATGATAAGCTTGATTTGATATGATTAATGAATTTAGAATGGGAGTTGTTGAATATGATTGCTTGAAACAAGTTTTAAATGCTTAATCTGAGGTATATGATGTGATAAATTTGATTAATTTTGCTTAGTATGAGTTTTGGTATGTGGAGTTGTGAAATTTTATCTATTTCTGCGTATGTGTTGATAATCTAGCTCAAGCGAGATGGATTCTCGCTCAAGCAAGAATCCCATGAAACAGTTATATGGCCTCTGGCCTAATCTCGCTCAAGCGAGAGTAGTTCTCGCTTAGCCAAGATACCTCTCCACTTAGTATATGCATACTGAACGTTTCTCGCTCGAGCGGGTTCGCCTGCGCTCAAGCAAGAGTAGGGTAATTGTTACTAGATGAAATTTGCTTAGGCGAGCTGATATCTCGCCCAAGCGAGGTTGCTTATTCATCAGGTATTAGCTACTGGAAGAAATTCGCTCAGGCGGGCCTAGCCTCGCTCGAGCGAAATAAGGGCAGTAAGGTTCTGTCCCTTTTTCGCTCAAGCGAGCTTGCCTCACTCAAGCGAATGAGTGTGCCTTCGATTCTGGAGCATTTTCACTCACGCTCGCCTGCCTCGCCCAAGCGACCCCTGTGGGTCTCGCTCAAGCGAGATGGGGACTCGTTCCAGCGAGATCCCCTAATTCCAGTTTTCTCATTTTGGCTTCTTTATTCCATTTCTTTGTTTGTTTTGGAAACCTTAAATCATGAAAATGATATTATTATTATCATTTTGTATTTTTAATGTATATAAATTAATGAAGCATCTTTTATCCTCCTTTTGTACACATTTCATTAACTTTTAAATTTTATTCAATCTTTCGCTTTTCCTTTGTGACGGTCTCTATTCCGATCGTCCAAGGAGCACTCCGATACCTTCTCATATCTTCATATATAAGATGGGCTATTAAATGATCCGGGGTAATTACTTGGTATTATATATCATGAGTTTCTTCTACTTATAATTATTTTTAAATTGCAAAAAAATTTACCCCCATTTTCGGGGTGTCACAACCTGGTATCAGAGCTTTGTTTGTTCTTTGTTGCTGTGATTGATTATTACCAGAGCATGACATGCATTTAGTGAATGATTGACAATATTGCTTGACCTTGTATGGATTGATTGTGGATGAAATTTGAATTCAATAAGCCCGGCCAAGCTTTCTTCACACTATTCTCCCTCAATGATGAATCCTTATGATTATGTGAATGCATGTGACATCATAATATGATGAGATGCTTTTTATGAGCTTTAATGTGGATTGATAGATGTTGGACTCCATGATGGAGGGCCATGGCTTAATTATACGATGAATTGCTATATCATGAGACTATAGAGAAGTTTATGAGCTAGTTTACTGATGTTAGTTAAATTTAATGATATGGTTATAGCTAGAGCTTTGAATTACTTTGTGGATCTTCTTGAGTCGTAAAACTGTGATAGGCAAGAGGCGAAAAGGAAAACTATTCCTATTGCTGAAGGTACTTAAGGCCTTGATAGGTTAGACCCGAGCAAGCTTATGTTTGGATCCGAGATGTTGAGCGGATCTTCGACAGATTCGAATGCACTAAGCTCCAGAAAGTGGAGTATGTTATTTTATGTTGAGAGATAAAGCCGAAACTTAGTGGAGACTCACCAAGAGTAGGATGATTACTACAGCTATTCCCTTGACTTGGGAAAATTTTAAGCTCGAACTCATGAGAAAATATGTGCCCGAGAGCTATAAAAGTAAAAAAGATCTTGAGTTCATGCAACTTAAGTAAGGCACAATGACGGTGGAAGAGTATGCTTCCAAATTTGAAGAACTTTGTGAATTTTACCCTCCTTATCAACAAGAGGGAATTGAAGCCTCTAAGTATATGAAATTTGAGAACGGTCTATGCCCTGACATTCAAAAGGCCATGTGCCATCAAGAAATTAAAAGTTTCATGGTACTTGTGAATGAGTGCCGCATCTATGAAGAACATGCTCCCACTCATCATTCGAAATTTGACTCTAAATTAAAGGGTTAATCTTCTGGTTTCAAGAAGCAAGGGAATTTCAGAAGGGGACGTTTTCAGAGGGGTGCTCATTCTAATGTTCAAGCTAGAGGCGGTAGTCATGGTAACACCTTTGGCCAGGGCAATGCAAATACCAATGGGCCGAAATGCTATATGTATGGTGGTCCTTACTATGTTCGCGAGTGTGTGCACTGTGATGATGTAGTGTGTTTTAATTGTGATTAAGTGGGACATATCTGTCCTGCATGTCCTTTGCTCATAAGACAGGCTCCTATACAGGCTAATACTCTAAACCGTATAATTGCTCCCACTTATGTGAACCGTCGAGGCCACAATGGTGGTCGGGGCCGTGGTAATGTAAACAATGGTGGTCGAAATGGTGGCCGTGGTGGCTATAATGATGGGAGGCATGGTAATGGTCGTGGTAACGGCAATGGTGCTCGTGAGGGAAATAGAAATGTGGGAATCCCCAACCAACTACTGGAAGAGTATTTGCTGTGACCGGTGAGGAAGTAGCTCAAGCCGATAACCTAGTTGAAAGTAAGTGTGAAATACTCGGAAATTCTGTGCATATTATTTATGATTTGGGTCCGACCCATTCTTTTATATCTGAGGATTGTGTTCGGCGATTGAGATTATCAGTGTGCCTAATGAAAAATGCTCTTATGGTTACCACCCAAACCGGTACTTGTCTTAAATCGGTTAACCGATGTGATAACGTTGACATGCTCCTAGAAGGGAAAACGTTTGTTACTTTTTTCATTTGCCTACCTATAAAGGACTTGGAGATCATTCTTGGTATGGATTGGCTTTCTGCCAATAAAGTCTTAGTTGACTGTCAACAACGGACTGTCATTTTCCCTTCTTCAGATGTGGGGAAATTTGATGTGCAAGGTATAGCTCAACTTTGTATACTATTATCTCTTGCCGATGGGACAAAAGGTCCCGATCCCTTAAATATTGTTATGGTGCCAGAGTTTTTGGATGTCTTTCCTAAGGAGGTACCCGGTTTTCCGCCTCCACGGGAGGTTGAATTTGCTATCGACCTGATGCCTGGCGTGGAACCAGTGTCTATCGCTCCTTATAAGATGTCTCGTGTAGAGTTAACTGAACTTAAGAAGCAAGTTGAGGAGTTGAGAAAGAATTTGTTCGACCCAGTGTTTCACCCTAGGGAGCTCCTGTATTATTGGTAAAGAAGAAGGATGGAACCATGCAGTTATCTGTTGATTACCGCTAGCTAAATAAGATGACAATAAAGAACAGATATCCATTGCCTCGTATTGATGATCTGTTGGATCAATTAATAGGTGTTGTGGTGTTTTCAAAGATTGATTTGCGTTCTGGTTACCATCAAATTCGGGTGAAAATCAATGACATTCTGAAAACTTCTTTTAGGACGTGATATGGCCATTATGAGTACGTTGTGATGCCATTCGAAGTGACTAATGCTCCAGCGGTGTTCATGAGTTACATGAACCGCATCTTTCATGATTACCTGGATCGCTTTATTGTGGTATTCATTGACGACATCTTGGTGTATTCCAAGAGCCGTGAGGATCATGAGGAACATTTGAAACTTGTGTTAAACATTCTTAGAGAGAATCAGTTGTACGCTAAGCTCTCTAAATGTGAATTCTGGTTGACGAGCATCTAGTTTCTTAGACATGTGCTATCCGAAGAAGGTGTTTCTGTTGACCCTTCTAAAGTTGAGGCCGTTATGGCATGGCCTACACCTACATCGGTTACTAAAATCCAAAGTTTCCTTGGTTTTGCTGGTTATTATCGGAGGTTCATCGAAGGTTTTTCTCGCCTTGCTAAACCTTTGACAAGCTTGACAAGAAAGAACCAACCTTTTGTATGGACGGTCGAGTATGAGAGATATTTTAAGGAGTTAAAAATGAGACTGACTTTTGCGCCTATCTTGGCATTGTCTGATTTACAAGAAGACTTTTTGGTATACTGTGATGCTTCCAAGCATGGTCTTGGATGTCTTTTAATGCAGAAGGAATGTGTTAAAGTTTATGCTTCACGCCAATTGAGACCTTAAGAAGTTAACTACCCGACTCATGACTTGGAGTTGGTGGCGGTTGTGTTCGCCTTGAAGATTTGGCATCATTATCTATATGGTTTAAGGTTCGTGGTCTTTAGTGATCACAAAAGCTTGAAATATCTCTTTGATCAGAAGGAATTTAATATGCGCCAGAGGAGATGGACAGAATTCCTAAAGGACTATGATTTTGAATTAAAGTACCATCTGAGAAAGGCTAATGTAGTTGTAGATGATCTTTGTCGGAAGTCCTTACATATGTCGGCCATGATGGTCAAGGAATTCGAATTGATTGAGGAATTTTGGAATTTGAATATTGGGACCGAATTCGATCTTCCAAGAAGATGTGCTTTGCTACGCTAAAGATATGCAACGAGTTTTTAGATCTTGTGAGGAAGAAACAAGAAGATGATGATTACTTACAAGAAATGAGAAGATCTCAAAGAGATGGGAAAAATCTATTCCTTGTTGAGGGTATTGATGGTTTATGGCGTGTAAAAGGTCGTGTATACGTGCCTTCATTTGGAGATTTGAGACATACGGTGCTTGAGGAGGCACACAAAAGCATTTTTAACATTCACCCTGCTGCGACCAAAATGTACCAAGACGTAAAGAAGAATTTTTGGTGGCCCGAAATGAAACGTGACATTGCCAGTTTTGTAGCTTCGTGCCTTATTCGTTAGAAGGCGAAGGTAGAGAGAGACCTTCTGGTACCTTTAGACCACTTAATATCCCCGTTTGGAAGTGGGATGCTATTGTTATGGACTTTGTGTCCGGTTTGCCAAGGACAAGGTCCATATGTGATAGAATCTGGGTGATTGTGGATCGCTTAACAAAGAATGCGTATTTTCTACCGATCAGTATGAAGAGTTCTTTACAGGATTTAGCACAGTTATACATCAAAGAAATTGTGAGGTTTCATGGTGTGCCATCGAGTATTGTTTCTGATTGTGACCCCCGATTTACTTTTCGATTTTGGGGAAGCTTACATGAGGCAATGGGTTCTAAATTGAAGCTAAGCTCGGCGTATTATCCTCAGACTGATGGACAATCTGAGAGGACTATTCAGAGTCTTGAGGACTTGTTATGTGCTTATGTTTTGGAGCACGGTGGTTTATGGGAGAAATATTTTCCTCTAATTGAATTTACCTATAACAACAGCTTTCATTCTAGTATTGGTGTGGCCCCATATGAAGCGTTGTATGGAAGAAAGTGTCGAACTCTTTTATGTTGGCTTAAGGTGGGTGAGAACTTGGCCTTAGGGCCTGAGATTATTGAAGAGACCACTGAACAAATTAAGATGATCCAAGAGAAGATGAAAATCACACAGGACCGGCAGAAGAGCTATTATGACAAGAGGAGGAAGCCACTTGAATTTCAAGTTGGCGATCATGTGTTTTTAGGAGTCTCGCATGATAAGGGTATTGGGAGAGCTTTGAAGATCAGAAAATTAAGCCCTAAGTTCATCAGACCTTACGAGATCTTGGAGCGAATCGGCGATGTTGCTTATCGGATTGCGCTCCTTCTACATCTTGCAAACTTGCATAATGTGTTCCATGTGTCGCAGTTGAGTAAGTACATTCACGATCCCTTGCACGTGATCCCTATTAATGATGTTGATGTGCAAGATGACTTATCCGTTCCTCCTGTTTCTGTTCCTATTGTCGAGTATTCCGTGAAGAGGTTGCGGAATAAAATGGTACCTTTGGTGAAGGTAGCATGGAAGCATGGAAAGGTGGAGATACTGTAACAGCCTAAATTTTAAAATAAAAGATTAATTAAGGAGATAAATATTAAATGATTATAGTTGGGTTATTTAATGTTCCAAAACATTGGGAATAAATAAATTAAGATTTTTGGGAACTGTTTATAATTTATTGGAACCGGATAAGCTGAAAATGAGCCCGTTGAAATATGGATGTCGGACCAAGTATCTCCGATTGGGATGATATTGGTCAGGGCTGTTAAGGATATTATTGGGAATCCGAATATGTATTTGGAATAATTTTTGGATAAAATATTGAGCCCGAACAAAGATCCTGTTTGTCATAAAATGATGAATCTTTAAAGAGGGATTAAAAATAAAGCCAAAATGGCCCATTTTTCTCTTCTTATTCCCGTCAGCTTCTTGGTTCCTCTTAACAAACACCTTGCTTCTTTTCTTCTTTATTCTTCTCCTTCATTTCCTCTTCTACTTCTCTTCAAAAACCCTAAGCAAAAGGGTGGTGGCTCTCTCTCCTCTCCCATTTCCGTTCTTGAAGGAGCTTGGAGCTTGAAGTCTCACCCTCTTTTCTCCTCATTTTCGTGTGGCTCTATTTCCCATTGGAAAACCCACTCCCTTCTTCTCTTAAGGTAAACTCTTGCTATTTCTCAAGAGTATGAGCTACGGGTTTTTGGGTTTTGATGTTGGGAAAGTGATTTAATGAGTGTTGTTGGGTTTTAGAGAAACCCTAACCCTATGATTTGGGGGAAATGCAAAATATGAGTGGAGAAGCATTTATTATGTTAGATAACTGTTATTGGTGAGGTGAAATGATGTTATTAATGGTGAATGGCCATTAATGAAGCTTAATGGTTGTTGGGAACCATTAATATAGGAACCCATTAATGGGTTTGACATTAAAAGTGCATAATAATAAATGTAGGCGCCTAACCCATGGTGGTTATGGTGGAATGAATGAAATAAATGGGACTTGAGATTTAAGATTCTGGAAGACACCAAGTAAATGAATATGAACATTTAACCGAGGTGGTTGGATAGAAAATAATTGTGTGATATATTGTGATGTAGGAAATAACCCTAGTGACGAGGTGGAATCATCAGACTGCGTTGATTACTACTTCTCTTGAGGTAGGGGGTAACTATTCTAAATGCATGATTTCATCCATTGATGATGTGAAAATATATGTATATGATTGTGCTTAATGATTGCTTGGTGGACGATGTAATGATTTCATGATTTAAGTGTATTTAGAATGATTGATGTTATGTGGCATGTATTTGGGATGATGAATATGATATTAAACTGGTCTAAGCCGGAGTCAATGATCCGGTGTGGACCAGCCACGAGAGTCAAAGGATGACTATGGTTTTATACCGGTGCTATATGTATCCGGTATGATTATTCGGTATCCCAGTGAGAGAAGACCAGTCTTGACGTTCTGGAGATCCCTCACACCGGCCTTACACGTTGATGTGGGAGATAAGTGTGGCTTAAGAGGTAGAGAATGCATCATTCGGAAGGATGTCCCCGACACCAGTAATGGGGATAAGCACTATTACCTAAGCCACTTACGATTATCCCTTACATCTCTGATATGGAGAACAGATTCCCTCCGATATGTGAGGTGTTAACAGGGACATGTCAGTATAGGGAGATCGCCTATACGGTTTTATCAATCCGATGTTTTACCTGCTGAGTCAGTATTACACACAGAGCGGATGAAGTGATATCCGTACTTTGGTACCGGTATCGAGACCGGATCTGATATTATATTGAATATGTCGATGAAATATGTCATGATGGTTTAAGACCATGTTTTGAATTGAAATCAATGATGTGAAATCCCAATTATGTATATGTAAATTGATAAATGTGATTGCCACTAACTGCCGGTGTGTGTGAGTTCCAATGAGAATTGGTAAAGATTGAGACTACTGAAATCCACTAAATGGTAGTAGTAAATGGACGATTGCTTGAGTGGCACTTAGGATGCATAGTGTGAGAGTGCATTGATTGGCATTTGCATCCATGGCATATCATTCGCTGCTTTTATGGAATATTAGGGGTTCCAATAGGCAGGCCCAGTGGGAGGGCGGCTCTATGATGAGTAGTTTACCTCGGTGTCTGACGGGGCACGTCTCTCTTGATGTGTGTTCAGGGGAGGCGCATAGCACTCTGGCAAGTAAGCCATAATGTTGATCCGCAAGTCACGGGGTGACTAGTGCTACAAATGGGCGAGAGCGGTTTGGTACCAGTAAAAGTATGATGTTGCAAGCATGTATAAATTGAGATATATGTGTACACATTTTACTACTGCAGTAGGGGCACAGTAGCACACCTATGCTTGTCCCACATTTGATATGTTGTTGTGTCCCATAGTCGGATCCGTACTTGATAATGATTCCTTTGTGCATATGCATTAGCTTTAAGAGCATTTGCATATAGCTGGAGATATGCCTAGTTGATATCCCGTGGTGAAGATGGATAATTGTTAGCTAGAGGGAAAGTAAGCCGAGGTACTAACATCAAAAGTGTGATGATTATTGAGAATTTAGGGATATATTATATATGATATTGCCTTGTGAATATACTTCATTGGACATGTATTGTGCTGAGATAGAATGATGTATCATGTGTATGAAGCTTGTGATGATTGCTTGAAAAATGAATATAATGCACACATGTATAAATATCATCATAATGTATGACTTTGATACATTTGGATTATGTTACTCACCTCCTAGTTGCCAATTTTAAGTTTGATGTAGGTATGATGTAAAAACCTACTCTTTTGGAGGTCGAGGATTGGTGAAGGTAAATGTGGAAGGAATGTGGGTGAGCCTTGGCCGGCATATAGGTATTCATTTTGTATAGCATATGGTGTGTATATGCTTATTTTGAAATTAATTTGATGATAGTTGATTTTGGAGGTCATGTAGGAAAATTACACCGTATGTGTATGGCTAATTTTCATTAATGATCTTGATAATGTATGAATGATATTATTATTATAAAAATATATTTCTATTGTTTAACAAATGGATGAGGCATCTTTTATCCTCTTTTTGGTATATATTTCTCAAGTCTGGTCGTCTAAGGAGCACTCTGATACCATCTCATATCTTCATATATGGGATCGGTTATTAATGATCCAGGGTAATTACTAGGCTTTATATATATTGAATTTCTTCTCCTTAAAGTTAATTCAAATCGTGAAAAATTTACCGCTGTTTTCGAGTCGGGGTGTTATAACCTGGTATCAGAGCATTGATTGCTCATTGATGAATTATACGAGTTAAATGTTGTTAAAGAGTGATTGTCACTTAATATTGACATGTTATAGTTATAGTTAAGCACTATTGGAGCTTGAATTGCTCACTGCTCTATATTGTGGTTGATATTAAGCCCGGCCAGGCATTTCCTTCCTCATATTTACCTTCAAATTTGTGAATATGTTATGATGATATTTGTATTAATGATAGTTAATCATGATTGGTATATATTGAGGAAAGAAACACAAGGTTTCTAATTATGTTTGTGTTGTGTGTATAGAGTGATTGATGACGAATAGACGTAATATTGACGCAGCCGTTATGGCTAAAGCTTTTTACCGATTTGTCGATATTCTTGAACGGCAACAACAACTCACTGGTCAGCCAAATCATGGTCTTGACCGATTTCTCAAGCGAAAGCCTTCTGAGTTTTATGGAGGCTATAAACCCGAGGACGCTTATGTTTGGATCCGTGACTTAGAACGGATATTTACTAGTACAGAATGTACTGAAGTTCAAAAGGTTGAGTACGCGGTGTCTATGGTCCGAGATGAAGCTGAATCTTGGTGGATTCTCACTCGTGGGTGTATGATTGCTGCTCACACTCCTCTGGATTGGGAGAACTTTAAGGTGGAGTTCCTTAGGAAATATTTTCCTAAGAGCTACAAAAACAAGAAAGAGCTTGAATTTATGGAGCTCAAACAAGGAAGCATGTCGGTGGAGGAATATGCCTTAAAGTTTGAAGAGCTATGTGTGTTTTACCCTCCTTTCCAACAGGAAGGTACCGAAGCTTCAAAATGTGTTAAGTTTGAGAACGGTTTGCGCCAAGAGATCAAGAAGGCGATTTGTCACCAAGAGATTAAGAGTTTCCCTACTCTTGTGAACAAGTATAGAATTTTTGAATAGAATGATGTGGCTTCTAAGAATTATTCAGGGTATCATCATAGATTGAAGGGCCAATCCACTACCTTTAAGAAGAAGGGTAATTTCAAGAAAAATAGACAATTTATGCATGGTTCCTCTTCTCTTAGAGGTGGACGTGGTGGTGGAAGACATGGTGCTAGTGGTGGCCGAGGTAATGGCCAAGGACTCCAATGTTTCCCGTGTGGTGGAAACCATTTAGCTGTGAATATGGAAATGAAGAAGTTGGGGTGTGCTATCGATGCAACCAACCGAGACACATTCGTCCTGATTGTCCTTTAAATGCTATGGATGTAATAGCTTGCAATGATGGAAACCATGGCGGCCATGGTGGTTTTAGAGGCCGTGGTCGTGGAACCTGTAATGGCGGCCGCAATGGTGGTCGTAATGGTAACGGAAACGGTGGAAACGGTCATGGTAATGGGAAAGGCTGGGGTAATGGTAATGGTGGCCGGAATGGTCACAATCATGGTGCTAACCAACCAACTGCTGGAAGAGTATTCGCTGTGAGCGGTGAAGAAGCAACTCAAGCCGATAACCTAGTTAAAAGTAAGTATGAAATACTCAAAAATTCTGTGCATGTTATTTATGATTCGGGTGTGACCCACTCTTTTATATCTGATGATTGTGTGTGGCGATTGAGATTGTCGATGCCTAATGAAAAATGCTCTTGCGGTTACTACCCCAACCGGTGCTTGTCTCAGATCAGTTAACCGATGTGATAACGTTGACATGCTCCTAGAAGGGAGGAAGTTTGTTACTTCTTTCATTTTCCTACCTATGAAGGGCTTAGAGATCATTCTTGGTATGGATTGGCTCTCCGCCAATAAAGTCTTGGTTGACTGTCAACAACGGACTGTCATTTTCCCTTCTTCAGATGTGGGGAAATTCGATATGAAAGGTATAGCTCAACTTTGCATACTATTATCTCTTGCCGATAGGACAAATGGTCTTGATCCCTTAAATATTCCTATTGTGTCTGAATTTCTGGATGTATTTCCTGATGAGGTACCTGGTTTACCTCCTCCATGAGAAGTGGAGTTTTCTATTGATCTTGTTCCGGGAGCGAAACCTGTTTCCCAAGTGTCGTATCAGATGTCTCCTATGGAATTAACCGAGTTGAAGAGACAAGTTGAAGAATTATTAGAACGAGAGTTTATTCGCCCGAGTGTGTATCCTTGGGGTGCGCCTGTTTTATTGGTGAGAAAGAAGGATGGAAGTATGAAGTTATGTATGGACTATCGACAACTTAACAAGTTGACCATTAAGAACCCATATCCCCTACCTCGTATTGACGATCTTTTGGATCAATTGAAGGATGTCGTTGTATTCTCAAAGATCGATTTGTGTTCCGGATATCACCAAATTTGGGTGAAGACCAAAGATATTTCTAAAACTACCTTCCAAACTCGATATGGGCATTATGAGTATGTAGTGATGCCATTCGGAGTGACAAATGCCCCTGCGATATTCATGGATTACATGAATCACATCTTTCATGAGTATCTTGACCGGTCCGTGGTGGTGTTTATCGATGACATTCTTGTCTATTCCAAGAGCCATGAAGAACATGAAGAGCATCTTCGTCTTGTTTTGAATATCCTTTGAGGGAAAGAGTTATATACGAAGCTCTCTAAGTGTGAATTTTGGTTGTCTGAGGTCTAATTTCTTGGACATATTATCTCCAATGATGGTGTTGTTGTTGATCCATCTAAGATCGGAGCCATGCTGGCTTGGGAAAGACCGACGTCTGTGACCAAAGTAAGAAGTTTTCGTGGTCTTGTCGGTTACTACCAGAGATTTATTGAAGGATTTTCTGGATTGGCTTTCCCTTTGATGAAGCTAACCTATAAGAATCAGCCATTTGTGTGGAGTCTTGATTGTGAAAGGAGTTTCCAAGAGTTGAAAGTTAGACTCACTTCTGCTCCTATGTTGGCTTTACTGGACTTATTGGATGACTTCGTGGTGTATTGTGATGCTACCAAGCTTAGTCTTGGTTGCGTATTGATGCAAAAAGAGCGTCTGATAGCCTATGCGTGGAGACAGTTGCAACCGCATGAGGTTAACTACCCCACACGTGATCTTGAATTGGCGGCGGTGGTGTTTGCCTTGAAGTTATGGCGGCACTATTTGTATGGCTCTAAGTTTGTGGTCTTTAGTGATCATAAGAGTCTTAAATACCTATTTGATCAGAAGGAGCTTAATATGCGCCAACGGAGATGGATGGAGTTTCTAAAAGACTATGAGTTCGAATTGAGATACCATCCCGGAAAAGCAAATGTGGTTGTCGATGCCTTGAGTCGAAAATCATTGCATCTTTCTGCTATGATGGTGAAAGAGATGGAGCTCATCGAGCAATTTTGAAATTTGAACGTGGGTGTAGAAATATATACCCTGAAAAAGATGTCTCTTGAGGTGTTGATGGTAGCAAATGTATTCCTTGAAACCGTGAAGTTGCAACAACCTAAAGATGAGTACTTGATTGAGATGAAGGAAGCTCAAACTAATGGGAAAATTCATTTTTGACGGAAGGCCATGATGGCATTTGGCTTATGAGGGGTCGAATTTATGTTCCATCTTGTGGTGATCTAAGAAGGTTAGTACTTGAAGAATCTCATAAGAGTGTGTTGAGTATACATCCCGGCGCCACAAAAATGTATCAGGATCTGAAGAAGATTTTTTGGTGGCCCGGTATGAAGCGGGATATGGCTAATTGTGTAGCCTCTTGCATTATTTGTCAAAAGGTGAAGGTTGAGCATCAGAAACCATCTGGTTATTTGAGACCTCTTGATGTCCTGGTGTGGAAGTAGGACGACATTGCTATGGACTTTGTTTCTGGATTACCCAGAACACGTACTGGAAATGATGCTATATGGGTGATTGTAGATCGGTTAACGACGTGTGCTCACATCTTGCTCATGAATATGAAGAGTTCTTTGGAGAAATTGGCACAATTGTACATTAAGGAGATCGTTAGACTACATGGTGTACCCTTGAGTATTGTGTCGGATCGTGACCCGCGATTCACTTGCCGATTTTAGGGAAGCTTGCACGAGGCAATGGGTTCCAAGTTGAAGCTTAGTTCGGCGTATCATCCACAAACGGATGGACAATCCGAGCGAACAATTCAAAGCCTTAAAGATTTGTTGCGGGCTTATGTGTTAGAGCATGGTGGTTGTTGGGAAAGATTCCTACCACTAATTGAATTTACATACAACAATAATTATCATAGTTTTATTGGTATGGCTCCCTATGAAGAAATATATGGTCGAAAATGTAGAACTCCGTTGTGTTGGCTTGAAACTGGAGAGAGTTTGGCTTTGGGGCCGAAGTTGATTGCGGAGACAAATGAACAAATCAAGATGATACAAGAAAAGATGAAAATTGCCCAAGATCGTCAAAAGAGTTATTATGATAAAAGGCAGAAGCCACTTGAGTTCCAAGTTGGCGATCACATGTTTTTGAGAGTGTTGAAAAATAAGGGTATTGGAAGGGCATTGAAAAGTGGAAAGTTAAGCCCTAGGTTCATTGGATCTTATGAGGTTTTGGAGCGGATTGGTGACGTCGAATATCGGACTACACTCCCTCCATATCTCGCTAATCTACATAATGTGTTCCATGTGTCACAGTTGAGGAAATATGTCTATGATTCTCTACATGTAATTCCTATGAATGATGTTGATGTACGAGAGAATTTGTCCATTCCTCCTGCTTCCGTTCGTATTGTCAAACGCTCCGTGAAGAAGCTACAGAACAAATTGGTACCCTTGGTGAAAGTTACATGGAAGCATGGAAATACAGAGACGTTCATGTGGGAACGTGAAGACGATATAAGAGCATGGTACCCCGATGTGTTCGAATCCGGTATGTTAAATTTCGGGGACAAAATTTCTTTTAAGGTGAGGTGGATTGTAACACCCTAAATTTTAAAATAAAAGATTAATTAAGGAGATAAATATTAAATGATTATAGTTGGGTTATTTAATGTTCCAAAATATTATGAATAAATAAATTAAGATTTTTGGGAACTGTTTATAATTTATTGGAACCGGATAAGCTGAAAATGAGCCCGGTTAAAATATGAGTGTCGGACCAAGTATCTCCGATTGGGATGATATTGGTCAGGGCTGTTAAGGATATTATTCAGAATCCAAATTTGTATTTAGAATAATTTTTGGATAAATTATTGAGCTAGAACAAAGATCCTGTTTGTCATAAAATGATGAATCTTTAAAGAGGGATTAAAAATAAAGCCAAAATGGCCCATTTTTCTCTTCTTATTCCCGTCAGCTTCTTGGTTCCTCTTAACAAACACCTTCCTTCTTTTCTTCTCTATTCTTCTCCTTCATTTCCTCTTCTACTACGCTTTTAAAACCCTAAGCAAAAGGGTGGTGGCTCTCTTCTCCTCTCCTATTTCCGTTCTTGAAGGAGCTTGGAAGAGCTTGGAGCTTGAAGTCTCACCCTCTTTTCTCCTCATTTTTGGGTGACTCTATTTCCCTTTGGAAAACCCACTCCCTTCTTCTCTTAAGGTAAACTCTTGCTATTTCTCAAGAGTATGAACTATGGGTTTTTGGTTTTTTATGTTGGGAAAGTGATTTAATGAGTGTTATTGGGTTTTAGAGAAACCCTAACCCTTTGATTTGGGGGAATACAAAATATGAGTGGAGAAGCATTTATTGTGTTAGATAACTGTTATTGGTGAGGTGAAATGATGTTATTAATGGTGGATGACCATTAATGAAGCTTAATAGTGGATTCAGGAGGTAAAAAAAAAACTCGCTCAAGCGACAAGAAGTCACGCTAAAGCGCAAAGGTATAAGAAAAAGACAATTCCACAATCACGCTTAGGCGTGAGAAATTCTCGCTCAAGCGTGCAAAGAAAATAGAGCCACTCACTTAAGCTCGCAAGGTTACGCTTGAGCGAGGAGAAAGGATTATGATAATTTCCATTCTGTATGAACTTCGCTTAAGCGAGATGTTTTTCGCTTGAGCGATGTGCTTATTTATTTATGTTGTTCTGTCTTTTCTCTTCTTCTTCTTCTTCTTTTTTCTTCCTCTCTTTTTTTTCTTTCTTTTCTTCTTCTTCCTCTCTCTTTTTTCTTCTTTTTCTTCTTCTCTCTTTCTTTCTTCTTTTTTTCTTCTTTTTTTTAATTCTATTTTTCTCTCTCTTTTTTTTTAAAACCTCTCTCACTATTTTATTTATGTATAAGAAAAACAAACATAAGATCATCCTCTAGGATCCCATTGCTTATGACCATAGACTCTTGGTCTTTTTACTCCTTGTTTCTCCTTGTTGTGTTTGAGGCTAATGCTCAACACAACTTTCCTCCAATCTTTATTTTTCCAAACTTTCTGCTTTTTCTTCTTTTTCTTTCCTTCACTCTTTTTCTTTTTCTATTTTGTGTTAGTCTTCCTCTTTTTATGCCATAACCAATGTTCTTCTTGACTTGATGATTCGCGTTTCCTTATGATTTCCATAGCTGCAGTAGTCACCACTAGCAAACACTCCTCATGACCTGGTTGAATTTCTTCTTCTTTTATATTCTCAACATCTAAATATGTTAACTCTTCTTGTGCATGAACCTCTACTTCTTTCTCTACATTCACACTTGGCTTCAACAAAATTTCAATATCATTATTATGTTGCCAAGATATGGTTTCCATCTCAGCTGAGACCTCTACCTCTTCTATCATTTCTTGCTCAACAATAGCATCTAATTGATTTTCAGGTTCCTCAATGGCTTCTGTTGTCATTTGTTCAATTTGCACTCCTGTAAAACTTGCATCATCAAAGAAATTATTCAATGACAACTCTTGCTCTTGTTCTTCTTCAGACCAATCTTCTTCATTCCAATCATCAAAGAATGCTTCACTAGATATAATATCATCTTCCACTTCTGAAGTATAATTCATATCACTTTCTTCTTCACATTCTTCAATTGACTCTTCTTTCATCAAATATCCCTGAACTTCCTTATTTTCTTTTTCTTCTTTTGTTTCTACGTCAACTTCAAGTTTAGGTTCATCCATTTCAATGTTTTCTAGCTGGTCTTCTTCTTCCCCAAACTTAATTTCGTCAGCTAGACCAACATCATTATCCCATGGCTCTTCATATTGGTCTTCTCTTCGTACAACCTTTGTATTTCTTTGCTCTTCGGCCAACTCCTTTGCAATAAAATCCACTTGCTTTTGAATATTCATGATTGAATTATCAAAATTTTAGAGGCCGATTTGAGTGACTTTTATAAATTAAATTAAAATCCTTTCTAACTCTGATGGCTCCTTCTCAATTGGTTGTACCTCCTCTACATGGTTCATGCATAACGTTTGTGAATATTGAAGAAACTCTACTAAGGTGTCATCAAGATCCATCACATGTAACTTTTCACTTTCCAAAGGAACTAGAAAAAACATAAATGCAACAACTAACCACAAACAAAGCTACTGTAACAGTTAGTACTAACAACTAAACAACTAAAATCAAAACAGTAGTAACTATGAACAACAATTCAAGCAAGACTTAACAAATCCTACTCTTACAAAGAAATTTACTGACAACTAAAAACATGTACAGAAACTAAAAAAAGGGTTCAGTCTAGTACCGGTCTAAGGATTGTTGATATTACTCAGTAATCCCCAGCAACAGCGCCATTAACTTGATGCTAAATCTCCGAGTCATTAATTTGGTTGGAAAATCTTGAATTGATATTGACTTATTGTATGACTCTCAGAGGATTTATTCTTTTGGCAAGCGCACCAATCATTAAATTTGTAATATATTTGATCGTTCCCACAGGGATTGTGGTAATTACTGCAATCTTAGACTAGTACAAGCTGAACCAACACAATACGGATAGGATTCATTCTGTTTTTGTTGTTTTATATTTCTAATGTTTTTGTATTTTCAGAGACAGTACAAAAGATGAAATGTGAGTAATGGAAGATAGGTTAGGATTGCTTTAGCTTATAATTTCATCAAGAAACATGCAATTAAGGTTCAATCAATCTTCAGACTCAAGAGGACAATTCATAGATGGTTAATCCCTAATTCCTTAGGTGAATAACACTGATTCCTAAGCATTAAACCCTAATCCCTTAGGTTCTCAATTAACAGAGAAATCTAATACGAAATTGGGGGTTGAACCCTAACTATTCACCTAATTACTAGGCCTGAATTAGTTAGGAAGTGAGAAGTTACCTAAGCCTCAACCATGATTCCTCACTGGTGAGTTTCTTCATCAGATCTGGATTTGTCAATCCAGCAAAGTAGATCCACTCCTCAGCTTATTCTCCTCATGCATCAGAAGTTAGCTTCCTCAACACACTTTCAAGAATTCATTGCAAACCTTCGCAATCCCAACCTTAAGGACTTAGAAACCCATGGACATGGATTCTGTCAAAGGAATATGGAGAGACATGGATGAGAGAATTTAGAGAGAGAAAAAAACTAGAGAGAGATTGAAAATGGGAAAATGAATCGTGTTCTGTATTCTACTATCTCTATCTACTTACAGAGAGTATGTACAAGTATATATATAGGCAAATAACTAACTAACTTAATTAATTACAAAGAAACCTTAATTAATAATTAAACTAACTAAACTAATTACATAATTAGAAATAAATAATTAATTACAAACATTACTTAAATTACTAAAGTACAGTGGGCAAACAGTACAGCAACGGTGCAAAGCTTCTTTTGGAGGGAAAGCATCAGCTTAAATAACCACCTTCACGCTTGAGCGTGAAGGGCTCTCGCATCGAATTATTCACTGCAGTATTGCTTTCATGCTTGAGCGTGATGGAGAAGCTTGGGCGTGATGGTGTTTTGGAGTCACGCTTAAGCGTGAGTTTGCTCGCTTGAGCGAGATCGTGCTTTCCTTTGTTTCTTTTCAATTACTTTGCATGGCTCTCTCGCTTGAGCTTGCAACCTTCAAGCTTGAGCGTGAACTGCTCCTGCACATGTAACAAATAAATTCCTAGCGTTTGTATGCTGGCTGTCCAGTGCTTGTACGCTGGATTAGTGAATTTATAAATACACATAATTCCTTAACTAATTATTATTTTTAATCATTTTATTGCATAAATTAAACGCTTTTGAAATAAATAAATAAAATAAGAATTATTGACAATTTATTAAATAATAAAGCCAAATTAAATAATATTTAATGGATTATGTTAAATAAAAGGTGAAATAATTAAGTCTTTTCTAGACTTATCACTCATTCATCCAAAATTCATATTTGGAGTTTGGCATACAATTCTTTCTCTCGAAGAATAGATAACACAAGGTGAAGATGTCTTTCATGCTCTTCATGGCTCTTAAAGTACACCAAAATATCATCAATAAACACCACGACGAATTGGTCAAGATACTCATGGAAGATGCGATTCATGTAATCCATGAAAATTACAGGAGCATTTGTCACACCGAATGGCATCACTACATACTCATACTGGCCATAACGTGTTCGGAAGGCAGTTTTAGGAATATCCTCGGTCTTCACCCGAATTTGGTGATATCCAGAACATAAGTCAATCTTGGAAAACATAACAACGCCCTTCAATTGATCCAAAAGATCATCAATATAAGGAAGAGGATATTTGTTCTTGATAGTTAACTTATTGAGTTGGCGATAGTCAACGCACAATCTCATGCTTCCGTCCTTCTTTTTCACCAACAATACAGGAGCACCCCAAGGAGACATACTTGGATGGATAAACTCCCGTTCAAATAATTCCTCGACTTGTTTCTTCAATTTGGCCAACTCCATAGAAGACATCCTATAAGGAGCTCTAGAAACAGGTTTAGCACCAGAATGAGATCAATAGAGAATTCCACTTCACGTGGAGGAGGCAATCTAGGAATTTCATCTGGAAAAACATCAGGAAATTTAGAAACAACAGGGATTCCACAAGACTAGGAAGTACCATTCCCATCAACCATGCAGACCATCATGAGAATCTGAGAGATACCTTGTAGGTCAAAGCTTTCAGCATTAGAAGTCGAAAAAATCACCGTCTTATTATGACAATCCACCAAGACTTTGCTGGCAGATAACTAATCCATGCCTAGAATAATGTCCAGGTCTTTCATAGGTAAGCACACGAGGGATACAACAAACTTTCTACCCTCAAGAGTCATCTCGACATTCTCACATCGAGTCACCAATCTTAAACAAGCACCGGTAGGTGTAGTCACCATTATGGAACCTCTCATCATGCAAATATGCACCCTCAAGCGCCTCACACAATCCTCTGAAATAAATGAATGTGTAGCACCAGAATCAAATATAACATATAACAAGGTGCCAAGGATTTCACACTCACCACAAACAAGATCTTCCGCTGGAGCGGCTTCTTCACCAGTAACGGTAAAGACTCTTCCAACTGCTTATGGTTGATCACCACCATTACGGTTACCACTTCTTCCACCATGGCCATTACCTCGACCATTGCCATTTCTTCCACCATTATGGTTTCCACCACGGCCATCATTACGGCCACCATTATGATCATTATCGTTTCCACGACCATGACCTCCAAAGCCATCATGGCCTCCACAGTTACCATTAGGGTTCACACGAGCAAGAGTATCAACATTTGTATTCCTTATGTTTAATGGACAATTAGGGCGGATATGCCCTAGTTGATTGCATTGGTAACACACTACATCATCTTGACGACAATCTCTTGCCAAGTGATTAGCTCCACACTTGAAACAAGTAAGGCCTTGAACATTGCCACGATCTTAGTTACCAACTCCATAACCACCTCTTGGTCCACCACGAAAGAAATTCTTCTTCTTAAATTGACCATGCCTCTTGAAACTAGAAAATTATCCCTTCAACTTGGGTTCATGCTTGCCATGACTCAAAGGAGTCACATCATCCTCTTCATAAATGCGACACTTGTTCACAAGCGTCGAAAAGCTTCTTATCTGTTAATGCTGAATAGCCCGCTTGATTTCGGGCCTCAAACCATTTTCAAACTTTATACACTTTGAAGCCTCGGTACCCTCTTGTTGATAAGGCAGATAAGCACACAATTCTTCAAACTTGGAGGCATACTCCTCCATGGTCATATCGCCTTACTTAAGTTCCATGAACTCAAGCTCTTTCTTGCTTTTATAGCTCTCCAAAAAGTACATCTTCAAGAATTCAACCTTGAAGTTTTCCCAAACCAAAGGAATATCAGCAGATATCATGCGCCCCTTAGTAAGACGCCACCATGCTTCAGCTTTATGACAGACCATAAAGACTGTATATTCCACCTTTTGTGCTTCAGAACACTCGAAGCTAGCATAAATTCTCTCCAAATCGTTAATCCACGCATAGGCATCCTCAGGCTTATAACCTCCATGAAATTCAGAAGGTTTTCTCTTGAGAAATAAATTAAGACCTTGGGCACCCTGTCCCACATTTAGTTGGCCTTGTCTTTCCAAGAGATCCGCAAAGCGATTCAAGGTATTTGTCATAGCAGTAGTCTCACAGTTAGGTCTACCCGCCATATTTCAATCCTATACATTAATACATGGCTCACACGTAAGTATACTAGACCAAACAATTTACTTTTAACCTATAAATATAGGGGTTTTAACATCCAATTGTCCATCATGCATCACATCACATAATTATGTCAACCTCAATACATAGTCACAACATATTCATCATAGAAGGTAAATAATGTGAGGAATCTTGGCTGGACTCAAACAACATAGGCATCAATCTCAATTCAATGACGAACAGTCACAATTCAATCAAAGAAATCCTTAACTTAATCAATTATACCCCACACAGTCTAATTATAACCAATAAATACTTGAACAACATCAATTAAATCTGTATCAAGAGCAATCAATGCTTTGATACCAGGTTGAGACGCCTCGAAAATAGGGGTAAATTTTTCACGATTTTAAAATCATTAATTAATGAAGAAATAAAGTGGTGAAGCTTTAATTCAACACCCTGGATCTGTAAAGAACCTATCTCATATATGAAGATATGAGAAGGTGAGCTAAGAATGAATCATGAGGATCTCACAATTAGAGATAGTGGAAAAATCATTTATATCGATGTTATATGATTGGAGTTAAAGAAGAGGGATTTTGTGAGATTTAGTGGTTTAAAATATGTTAAATACACCTGTATGATGATGCAAGAAGAAGCTATGATGCAAAGGAAAACCAAAGTAGTTAACGCAATCATGTTTGGAGAATTAGGGGGCATTTCGCTCAAGCGAATGGCCCACTTGTTTGAGCAAGTTCAATAACCCACGCCTGGCCAGAACCAGCAAGTGTGCTTGAGCGAGGGGAGAAGATGCATCAAATACAAATCTCGCTTGAGCGAGCTTAGCTCGCCTGAGCGGGATCCTTCCAGTGGCTAATTGGCCCTCTTTCGCATGGGCAAGACATCCTCCCCCAAGAAAAATTGCTCCAGTATCCTCTCTTATCCTCACTCGGTTGAGCGAGCCTCCAAGCACTAACCATTTCGCTCAAGTAAAAATGGTCCAGTGGCGCTCCATCCTGCGCTCACTCGGGTGAAGCCTGGCCCGCCTGAGCGAAATATGGCCAGTAGCCACACCTCTGATTCAAGGGGATCTCGCTTGGGTAAGATTAATACTCGCTTGAGCGAGTTATGTAGTTCAGGCGAAAAACATGGGAATTTCACACAACCTCACATACCAAATCTCATTTCATGCCATTTTAGCTTATACCAATATGTTAGATACATTCAACCATGTGTTTACAAGTTTATCCAATTGTTTATACACATCAAGATCATTTCCCATTCATTCAATGCATGATATTTAAATCATTTTTACATAAACTTCATGAAATGTTGTAAGTTATAAAATACTTCATTCATTTATGGGATTCAATATTAACCAATCATCGTAATTCATCCACATATATCATCTAGGTCATTAAGGAAAATTAGCCATACATATCAAGGTCCAATTTTCGTGAATGACCCTCAAAATCATCATTCAATCATCCAGATTACAAAATATTCATACATCCATACTATATGCTATACAAAATTCAGATTTTACTACCAAGGCACTTCCTATACATCTATTTACCTCCTTCATCAAAATATACTTCAAAAGAGATTCACATCCCCATGAATGTCCTGCATCACAAATCTAAAAAGTAGACAACATGGGAGGGTGAGTCATACATTCCAAAAGAATGAATATGAATACCATGTGATTATGTACATATGCTTCAAAGTCATGTATACTTTGCATACACATATCATTCATCATCATAGTACTATCATTCATATATCACAATCAACATTATAAATTAAGAAAAGTATATAAGCATACACATAATCAAGTCCTTCAATAAATTGGACTATTACAGACATCACTATCAGATCATAGATTGGTATTCATAACTTTTATGTAGTCTTTATGTGTTTTCTCATCTAAATCACAACCATCATCACATCTCATCATCTTTGGCATACCTCCTTGCTATATGCAAATGCTCTTAAGCTAATGCATATGCACAATAGATTATTTCAACAATTGCAGATCTAACTGTGGGAATACAAACACCAATTATGGGATTCAAGTATGATCATCTAACTATACCCTTACTGCAGTAGTAAAATATGTACACTTATTATCCAATTGCATGCATTTTTTTTAATCTTTTACTGGTACCAAACTGCATCACCCATAATGCAACACCTGACCATTTTCACCATGACTGCGGTAAACAACATAAGGTGTTACGGGCCAATCATGAATCATATCATGGCAGCTGTGATCCCAAGGACCATCGGGGACACCTGCTCATCAAAAGCCACCCCCCACAAGGGTCAACCACATGTGGCTCCCCGTAGCACAACATGGACAGCTTTGTGACTTACACACCGAGTCACAGGGGAAATAACAAATTACTCATGCACAGAGGCTTTTAGTGGATTTATTATCGTTGGTTATTACCATTGTTTTAAGTTTTTGTGTGGCATTCTTAATAATTCTCATTAACATAATTCAATTCCTTTATCAATCGCAATAACATCAATATTTCATTATTAATCAAGGTATGCTATTTGTTCACATCATTCTCATTCAATCATCAATAACATTCATTCCACATTCATGGTGGGTGTAAACACAACATCATATTCAAGGCTTACACTTGCCAAACAATTTAACACCACCATATAGCACATATCTTATATTCTAAATAAACAAATGCAAGTTGCCAAACATCATCACCACACATCATACACAACATTACAATTCATCCTAACATTACAAGTAAGGAAAACATGTATATTGTCATATATGACAATCAAATACCATTCAATTCATGCATTTAGAACATAAAGACTCCTCTCTTACCTCAAGAGAAGAATTCTGATTGATACGACGTACCCGCCTCGTCGTTTGGAATGGATCGTACATTAACATACATATAGAATCATAATTAATCAACCATTCAAGACACAACTTTAACTCTAATTAACCATTGTAATATCTACAATTTCATAACATGTATAAAACATGTTATAGACACCATTTTCCTTATTTATTAGGTTTCGAGAATTCCTTCCCATCAAATCATACACATTATATTTAAAGGCTACAAACAAACCTTAAGCCTCAACATTCATAACACTTTATTCAACATCCATACTCTCATTGTCATATATCTCCTCTCAAAACATATTTCCCTACCATCATTTATTACTTTCCCCAATTTATTAAAGTTAGGATTTCACCTAAAACCCAACAACATTCATAAATGCATCATTAATCCTTATCTCCTTCTAACCATAAATTCATCTACCCATCTATGTCTCATAAAGTTAGCATTTATGATAACCCACTCTATGGTTTCCACATTTAAAGCTTCTCCCAACAACCCACATACATTAAATGCTCTCTTAACACCAAAGACTCATAACTAAATGTTCATACTCTTGAAAAATGGCAAGAATCTTACCTTAAGAGAGGAAATGAAAGAATATTCAAGGGAGAGGGAGACGCACACAAAAATTTAAAGAAGAGGGAGAGAGAGTTTCAAGCTTCCACCTCTAATCTTCAAGTTCCACAAACGAAAATGAGAGGAAAGAAAGGGGCACCACCTTATCTAGGGTTTTAGAAGAAAAGAAGAGAGGAAATGGAGAAGGAGAATGTGTTTTGCCTATAGCTCTAGGAAGTGAATGAAAATATAAGAGAGGGAAGTGAGTTTTGGCTTAGTTTTAATCCTTCTCATTAAAATTATTTTAAAACTTGATTTTCCTAAATTTTTATGTTAATCTTCAAGAGAACGACCAAGGTTCACACCCAAGTGTTACATTATTTTTAATGTGCAATTTCACCGACTGTGACAGTCCTCATCAAATTATGGCGCCGCAGCCGGGGATCAACGATCTTTAGGAAAATTCTTGTTTTAAATTAATTTCTTCTAAAAAAAAAAATAAATTATTTGTTTGTTTTATTTTATTTCTTTGCATAGTTTGGGATTCCTTTGATGATTGTTCTTGATTTAATTGTTGTACGATATGTATGACTAGAACAACATCTAGGCATTTCTATTCAATTGATCCTGAAATTGATAGAACTTTTCATAGATTAGTTAGAGAAGCTAGATATAATAATAACTTTGTTGATAGTGATAGTGATAGTATCTCATCTGAATCTGCTGAAAGTATTACTGTAAATTTTTCTGATATGGCTTGATATGGCTAGACAAGTACGTCGTGAAAGAACTCTTAGGGAATTAGCTACACCCGAATTCACTTACGAAAGTTTATGTATTCAATATCCTGAAGAGGATGTCCCTTTTATGCTTAAAACCAGACTTATACACTTGTTACCCAAATTTCATGGCCTTGTGGGTGAAGATCTGCATAACATCTGAAAGAGTTCCACATTGTGTGTTCCACAATGAAACCTCAAAATGTTTCAGAGGATTATGTGTATCTTAAAGCGTTTCCTCATTCTCTAGAAGGTGTTGCTAAGGATTGGCTCTATTACCTTGCTCTGAGATCAATCACAAGTTGGGACATCTTGAAGAAAAAGTTCTTGGAAAAATTCTTCCCTGCCTCTAGAACTACTACAATCCAGAAAGACATATCTGGAATTAGGCAACTCTCTGGAGAAAGCCTCTATGAGTATTGGGAGAGATTCAAGAAACTCTGTGTAAGTTGCCCTCACCATCAAATTTCTGAGCAACTTCTGCTTCAATACTTTTATGAAGGTCTCCATATTGATCGCAACGTGTTAGATGCGGCAAATAGAGGAGCTTTGGGAGACATGATTGCTACTGTAGCAAGGAACTTGATTGAGAAGATGGCATCCAATTCCCAGTAATTTAGTGTAAGAAATGATGCTTTTAAAAACGTGAATGATTCAAATTCTAGTGCATCTAAAATTAAATTGGAGAGCAAACTTGACGCTCTCACTACTTTGGTCACATAATTGGCAGTTAATCAAAAATCCATGACTGCCAAAGTGTGTGGCATTTACACTTCACAAGAGCATCCTTCTAATTGTTGTTCTTCTCTACAAGAGAAGGGTGATGATAATCCCCAAGCCTATGTAGCCAACATATACCATAATAGACCTCTACAATAGCAACAACAAAACCATGACCTTTCCACCAACAGATACAACCAAAGTTGGAGGAACCATCCAAATCTAAGATGGGGAAACCAACAACAAAATCCTCAACCCCCATTTCAAAACCATGCGCCAACCATCCAAAAATCAACACCTTAACCATCCACAAGTGGCCCTTCTTTGGAAGAACTGGTGAAACAAATGGCTGCACAAAACTTGTAGTATCAACAGAGAAATGATGTTACCATCCAAAGCTTGAGCAATCAAATTGGGTAATTGGCATCATCATTAAATCAGTTACAGTCTCAGAATTCTGACAAATTACCATCTCAACCTGCTATAAATCCAAGGAATGTGAGCGCAATTCAGTTAAGATCAGGTAAGAATCTTGAGGCACTCATACCCAAGGAACCTGAGAAACAAACCATTAAGCCTGCAATGGTTGAGAATAATGTACCCTCTTCAAGCACAAGGAAGTCTGAGATACAACCACCTCAAATCCCTCTTCCATTCCTACCAAAAGCAATTCCAAGTAAGAAGATGGAAGAGGTAGACAAAGAAATTTTGGAGACTTTTATGAGAGTGGAAGTGAATATACCTCTTCTTGATGCAATCAAACAAGTCCCTAAGTACGCCAAATTTCTGAAGGAGCTATGTACTCACAAAAGAAGACTCAAAGGCAATGAAAGGATAAGCATGGGGAGAAATATATCAGCACTGCTTGGTAAGGAAGTTCCCAATATTCCTGAAAAATGTAAAGATCCAGGTACATTCACTATACCTTACATCATAGGCAATAACAAATTTGAAAATGTCATGTTAGATTTGGGAACTTTAATAAACGTTATGCCTATGTCTGTATTCAAATCTCTGTCCGTTGGAACTTTATAACCTACTGGTGTAATAATTCAGTTAGCAAATAGAAGTACTGCTCACCTTGCTGGAGTCATAAAGGATATTTTGGTTCAGGTAGATCAACTTGTTTTTCCAGCTGACTTTTTCATACTTGATATGGAAGAAGTGTGTCTGACATTCCTCTTCCTGTAATTTTGGGAAGACCATTTTTGAAAACAGCCTGAACCAAAATAGATGTTCATTCTGGAACTCTCTATAGAATTTGGTGACACTAGAGTTCAATTCAATATTCTTGATGCTATGAAACACCCATCTGAAAATCATTCTATTTTTCATATTGACATTATGGATGAATTGATTTTTTAATACCTTTCTAACATCTCTCAAAATGTTGATTTGGAATGCATGGATGATCCATACAATTATTTTGCATGCAATGATTCTAAAAGTTATGCTTTTTGTGTTGAAATTGATAAATACATACATGCTGATTCAGATTCTTTTGATATGCATGTTAACCATAAGGAGCTAGAATGCACTAACTTGAGTACAGAATTTCAAGAAGACTCTAACAAAATATTTGAGGTGTAAACAGCAGAATCCAAATCTACTTTGTTAGTTCCATCTGTTTTGCAGGCACCCAAATTAGAGTTAAAGCCCCTACCTGAAAACCTCAAGTATGTATACTTAAGGGATGATGAACATCTCCCGGTGATAATTTCTATTTCTCTTGATGAAAATTAAGAAGAAAAATTACTGCAGGTTTTGAAAAAGCACAAGAAAGCTATAGGATGGACATTGGCAGACATTCCTGGAATTAGCCTATCCGTGTACATGCATAATATATTTCTGGAAGACAGCCTTAAAGAAGACTCAACCCAATAATCCTTGATGTTGTTAAAAAAAAGATTACCAAGCTTCTACAAGCAGGAATCATTTACCCTATCTCTGACAGCCAATGGGTGAGTCTGATACAAATGGTTCCTAAGAAAATAGGGATCACAATTATGAAAAATGAAAAGGATGAATTGATCCCCGCTAGAGTGTAAAATAGTTAGAGAGTCTATATTGATTACAAGAGACTTAACCAAGTAACTAAGAAGGACCACTTTCCTTTACCCTTCATTGATCAAATACTTAAGCGTCTCGCAAGTAAGTCTCTTTACTGTTTTCTTGATGGATTCTCTGGATATTTTCATATTCACATTGCACCTGAGGATCAAGAAAAGGCCACATTCACCTGTCCCTTTGGCACATTTGCTTATAGGAGTATGCCCTTTGGCTTATGCAATGCTCCTGGAAACTTTTAAAGATGCATGATAAACATTTTCCATGACTTCATTGAACATTTCATAGAGGTGTTTATGGATGATTTTATTATTTATGGATCTTCTTTTGATGCATGCCTTGATAGTTTGGAAAAAGTTTTAAACAGATGTATTGAAACTAACCTTGTTTTAAACTATGAAAAATGTCATTTTATGGTAGAATAAGGAATAGTTTTAGGGCATGTAATCTCTGAGAAAGGAATTGAGGTAGATCCTGCCAAGATAGAAGTCATATCACACTTACCTTACCTCTCTAGCGTGCGAGAGGTTTGCTCTTTTCTTAGTCATGTAGTTTTCTATAGAAGACTCATAAAAGATTTCAGCAAAAAGGCCCGACCACTATCCAATCTGCTACAAAAGGAAGTGGTATTTGAGTTTGATGAAAAGTGTAAAGAGGCCTTTAATTGTCTCAAGCAAGCCCTAACTACTACCCTTATAATCCAAGCACCTGATTGGATAGCCCCATTTGAGTTGATGTGTGATGCCTCTAATTATGCATTGGGAGCTGTCCATGGTCAAAAGACTGACAAATAGCCTAGGGTCATCTACTATGCATCTAGAATTTTAGATGCTGCTCAGGTAAATTACACCACCACTGAAAAAGAGCTCTTGGCTGTTATTTTTGCATTAGATAAGTTTAGATCATACCTACTCAGTTCTCGGGTAGTTATCTTTATTGACCATGCAGCTCTGAAGTACTTGTTGAAGAAAGGTGAATCCAAGCCAAGGTTAATTCATTGGATGCTCTTGCTCCAAGAGTTTGACTTGGAAATTCGTGACAGAAGTAGAACACAAAACTTAGTGGCAGACAATTTGAGCAGAATTGAGAAAACTCATGATTCCTCTCCTATTCGAGATCATTTTCCTGATGAGCAACTCATGAGTATCTCTAACTCTTTTGTTACACCCTGGTTTGCTAACATTGTTAATTATCTTGTTGCTTCTATTTTTTCACTATATGCATCCAGAAACCAAATTTCAAAATTAAAAAGTGATGCAAAATATTATATATGGGATGACCCTTATTTGTGGAAGATGTGCAATGATTAGGTTATTCGAAGATGCATTCCAGATTATGAGATAGAATCAGTGCTCCAATTCTGTCACTCTTCACCAGTTAGTGGACATTTTGGTCCACAAAGAACAACAAGAAAGGTGTTGGATTTTGATTTATACTAGCCCACCATTTTTAAGGATGCATGGAAGACTTGTAACTCCTGTGAGGAATGCCAAAGAGCTGGTAATGCAATCACATGGCGTCAACAAATGCCTCAACAACCTATATTATTTTATGAAGTATTTTATGTTTGGGGCATTGATTTTATGGGTCCATTTCCTCCATCATTTAGTTTTACATACATTTTATTAGTTATGGATTATGTTTCTAAATAGGTGGAAGCTAAAGCCACCAGAACTAAAGATGCTAGGGTTGTTGTGGATTTTGTTAGATCTTAAACTTTTTGTAGGTTTGGCATCCCGAGAGCAATCATTAGTGATCAGGGAACACACTTCTGTAACAGGATCATGCAAGCTATGCTTCGGAAGTATGGGGATATTCATAGAGTCTCTACTCCATATCACCCTTAAACCAATGGACAAGCAGAAGTCTCTAACAGAGAAATCAAAAGGATTCTGGAGAAGATAGTGCAGCCTAACAGAAAGGATTGGAGCAGGAAACTGGATGATGCTCTTTGGGCACATAGAACAGCTTTCAAGGCACCTATAGGAATGTCTCCCTATAGAGTTGTTTTTGGTAAGGCCTGTCATCTTCCAGTAGAATTTGAGCATCGTGCTTACTAGGTTGTAAAAGTTTACAACTTAACACTTGATCAAGCAGGTGAGGAAAGGAAATTACAACTGAATAAGCTTGATGAGATCTGTTTGATAGCCTATGAGAATTCAAAGTTCTATAAAGAGAAAACAAGGAAATTCTATGATAGCTCAATAGCTAGAAAGGAGTTTGCTACTGGATAGAAAGTGCTACTGTTTAATTCCCGGTTGAAAGTCATGGCTGGAAAATTACGCTCCAAATAGGAAGGACCGTTCATAGTCACTAATGTATTTCCCCATGGAGCTGTTGAAATAAAAAGTGAAAACTCCAACAAAAGCTTCAAAGTTAATGGATAGCGCTTAAAGCCATTTCTTGAAAATCCTTCACTTGTAGATGTCACAATGGAAGAGCTTGCTTTGGAGGAACCACTTCTTGACCCCTCTTGACGAGGGAGTTTTCTTACCCACCTCTTTACTTGTTCATTCTCTTATCCATTTTTGTATGCTCTATTTTACATTGAGGACAATGTATAATATAAGTGTGGGGGTGGGATTTCTCTGTGTGATTTTAGACCTTTTTTATATGTGATTGTTTTTTATGTGTGATTGTTTTTCTGTTAAAAAAATTAAAATAAAAGTTTTTGTGTGTGTTTTTGTTTAAAATGGTATGTTTTATTGGAATTTTTAGGATATGCATGAGTAATAAGTAATTTCTTTCATGTTTGATATAAGCTTCATAATATGTTATGATTTGAACTCGGGCATTTTCGGTATGTTAAGAATAACATGATAATTGAGAGATGATCATATATGATATAAGTATGCCTTGTGAGATTTTTGAGCCTTAAAATTTGATGGATCACTTTACACCATCTTAATTCTTTCATGTGTGATTTATTCCTGAATGCTTACATCCCAATATTTATCTATTTCTTGATGATACTTGAAACTCATATACATGTATTTGAAATGACACATGCATTTTGTTCAATTGAGCCACTAAAACCTACCATGAATAAATCATCCTTTGCTAGCCCTTTTAAGCCCATTTAACCATTTCTTTGTTGCAGATCAAAACAAGCCTTGGATGAAAAACCAAAAATCTCCATGCCTTAAGGAATATCTTGGAACTCTGAACTCTTGGTTTTACTTGTTGATTAGAAAAAAGAAAAAAAAGAAAAAAGAAAAAAGAAAAAAAGAAGAAGGATTTACTAGGAATGTTTGTGACCAAATGTGACTAAACAAATGTTTTACCTCACTCTATGCCTGTTAAATTATTAAATTAATTGCTCCATCATTCTTTTTGGCATATGAAACTAATTTCCAATTTTTTATCACACTATTTTACCTTGGCCACATTACAAACCTGAGAAGCCCTGTGGATCTATACATGCATTTGTGTTGATTGTGGAATTGAGGAACTTGCCAAATTTATAGGACTGTCTGTCTTTCAAGAAATGTTTTGAGAGTATACACAAACCCAAAACACTTGAGAGTTGAGAGTATGTCTTGTGAGGTTCTGTCACTTATGATCTTCTTTTTAGTTTGATTTAATTCTCACATGCCTAAATGTTTGGATGATTTTCATATGTATCTTGATGCTCTATATCCTGCATGTTAAATAACTCTTGTTTCTCTGTATATTCCTAAGATTTTATGATGAGCATGCCAGTTCTTTGTGTTTATTGTTTTCCAACTTAATATTTTCAATAAATTTTTAAAAAAACTTGTTTTTATTTTAATTTTGTCCGAGAGTGCAAAAGAGTAAATGTGGGGGTATTTGATAATGCATGTTTTATCCTTAATTCCTCACTTTAAATGTGTATAATTTTCCACTACTTATTGTGTAATATATTGCATTTTAACATATTTTCATAATTTGAGCTTTATTTAATATTTAATTTTAATATGAATTAAGGATTGATTTTTAATGGAAATAATGAAATCCTTATTTCTGTTATTTTTTAGGGAATGGTTGAGTTTGTAATTAGAAAGTATTGACCAAGAATCAAGAGGAAGAAGACACAAGTGATTAAATGTTCAATAAAGGGTCATAAAGCATAAAATAAGTGAAGAACAGGGCTAGGAATCAATTCCCAACATTCAGGAATCGATTCCAACATAAAAAAGATCCAGGAAGTAAAAGAGAAGGCCATGAATCAATTCCCCCTGACATGAATTGATTCATGCATTCTAAATTGCACAATAATTAGAAAAATAGGCCTGGGAATTGATTCCCAGCATCCAGGAATCGATTCACACCCCTGGGAATCGATTCCTAACATCCAGCAATCGATTCACACCCCTGGGAATCAATTCATATGCCTTAGGAATCGATTCATGCGCAAGTTTATTCAATTTTAGGCTAGAGGAATCGATTCATGCTTCCTTCAGCACCCAGGAACTTGAAATTTAAGACCATGAATCGATTCCTATCATAGATGAATCGATTCATGTGTACAAATCATTCAGTTTTAGCCTAAATGAATCGATTCATATGATTTTATTAATCGATTCATGTTAGTGGATACAGCATTACAGGATTTACGTAAGTGGAAACAGCATTACGGGTTTTCTGAATCCACTACGTCGAAAGAGATCCACTTCTTCCATGATTTACGCTTGCTATTTCCTTTCCCTCGCCTATAAAAGGAAGAAGAATTGAAGCCTTTCAACACACCTTACACCTTCACAAATTCACTTCTTCCATCTCAGCTTCAATTTAGAGCAACAGAGGCACAAGGCCTCTCGAGGAAATTCTCTTCCGGGTTTGATCTTTCTTGTTTTTAGTTTGCTTAGATTATGGAGGGGTAAAACCCCTAGATTGATTTTCTTGAAGATTATTGTAATATGATTTTGAGGTTTCTGTTTTTAATATAATACTCTTTTATTATTGTTGATTTCTTCATAATCTTACTCTGCTTGTTTGAATTCCATTTTGTTTAATTAAATTTGTATGCTTAATCGGTTTAATTATACAAATGGAATAGAATAAGATTTTCATTAAAATGGATTAAGGAAGTATGCATGCTTAATGAATATTTTCATAATCAATTTTAATTATTATGGTTTGCTTAATTCCAAAATATAAGAATAAATTATGTATGTAGGCGATGTTCTTATGTATGCTCAATAATTCCTAGATTTTACGATTTTGACTCCTTTTGCTTAATTAGGATGCTTGATTAAAATGTTCATTCAAGTTGAATGTAAGTAAAGGAATTATGAATTAAAAAAGACGCTTAGTTGGCTGATTCAAATTGAGCTAAGAAATCAACAGTAATCAAAGTGTACAAATCATCTTTTGTGAACCAAGGATAATCTAATTACAGAACTCCAAGAAAATCAATCACTTGTTATTTATTTGTTCTAAGTTTTACATCTATTCTGATTTAAATTTTACTGTGACAACCAAACCAAACCCCCCCCAAATGTATTTGTATGTTTGTTGAATTTCTGTTTGTTAAAATTATTTTAAAACTTGATTTTCTTAAATTATTGTGTTAATCTTCGAGAGAACGACCTAGGTTCACACCCTAGTACTACATTATTTTTAATGTTCAATTTGACCGACCGCGACAGTCCACGTCAATCAGTAGCATATAAGCAAAGATTATAGAAAGCATTTGGTTCAATTTCTTTTACACCATAACATCCTTGATGAAGTAAATACATGTTAACATAAAAGAAATTAAATCACATTTAGGAGGTTGATAGTGACAATGTATCCAAAAAGAAATTATAAGGCATTAATTTGACTTTCAATTGCCTATATAAATCACAAATACAACATGTAAGTAAGTTACAAAAAGAGGGTTAGAGCGGAGTCCCAATGGTGGTAGAGATAAAGCATCGTAGATCTAGGGTTCTTCGCGGGAGAAAAAGGGAGAGACGATGTCATTCTGGGGTAAGGGGATAGAGAGAATGCGTAATATGGAATATTTGTTAGATTTGGGAAATAAGAAGAGCACTACAAGGATGAGGTAGGGAGAGAAGGGTAGGTAGTTGTCGCAAGTGCTATTAAAGAAGGTAGTAAAATAAAGCTTAGGCTACCGGTGGAAAACGAAGGGTTCACGAGCATAGGGAACAATGGAGAATAGAGGCTTTGAAGAAAGAAGGGAAAAAATAGAGGCGCAGAGGAGAAGGGAGGCGTGGTGGTAGATGAGGGAGGCGATGGACAATGAGGAAAGGGGGTAGAGGGAGCACGGGTGAGGCAATGAGTATAGAGAGATGAAAAAAATGAACATGGGAATTAGAACCTATCTATTATAGTGTTTCCTTTTAAAAAATTCAGAAATGCTATGAATAAAATAAACTATTATAGCATTTTCTTTAAAAAAATGAAAACGCTGTAAATAAAGTTACCTATTACATTATTTTCCTATATAAACGTTATTATTTTATTAAAATAATTATTATAATAAAATTTTAAAGCATTTTTATATAAATGCTATTAATACATCTACTCTATTATAGTATATTAAATTGGAAATGCCATAAAATAACCTATCATTATTTTTTATACCATTTATTATTATAAACGCTTTAATAAAAGTGTTGTAGTGCATATCAAATAAGATCGTGTCATCGATTCATGATTTCATCACATCCGTAGTGTCGCAACCTGAATCGCGACGGCACGGCGAGAGAGAGAGAAAAGGGGTGAAATGAAACAGGGAGTCGCCACCAACGTTTTTATCCATAGGAAAAACATTGGAAAAAAACTAGGTTCAGTAAAGCACTGGTTAAAAATTGAGATTCAAGTTCGGGAGTCGGTTACGAGTAGGGAAGGTATTAGCACCCTACATCGCCTGTCCAAAAACAGTACCAAGATTGAAAACGCGCAACATAAATAGCCTTACAAAAGATATTTTATTTCTTCCCTTTTATAGTTGTATCCTTTTTTATTTTAAAAACAAAACGGAATGGAGTGAGAGAGTTTATACAAACATAGAATGTCGAAGCGAGGTTAACGGGATGTTTCATCCGAATTAAACTCGACTTCGATATGAGACAGAAAAGGGGAAAGAATGCTAATAAGGCGTCACGCCTAAATTATACATCCTCGAATAAAAAAATAGGGATAGGAAAGAGATAAGCGGGACGTCTCGTCCTAAGTATCCCTTCCTTATGAATTATGGCGAGGCTTAAGCAAAAACTAGGGGAAACCAACAAGACGTCACGTCTAAATTGATTTTCACGGAAGTAACCAAAAGAAGACCATTTATGAAAGAAACATGAAAGTAAGGAAATAAATCAGCAAAAAGGAATAAGAGAGATGGGCCCGACAGGAATTGAGATCCTGCTCCTACGTATTCTTGAATTATCAAGAAATCAGGGTTACGTAGTTCTGAATGTTGTTCTTTTAGGAAAAGACTTGGGAGATGATGATGGATGTCACTGAAGTGGGGAACTCGTACAAGGCGAAGATCTTCACACATGTACGAATCCTAAAGAGGTTGTGTAGACGGGAGTGCTCCCGTACGACACTATTTAAAAATGATTTGTTTCCCCTTTTTTTTATTTATTTAGATTTGAAAGAAAACATAGGAAGCATTTATTTCCCACAGTAAGTTCGGAAAACAGAAGAAAAACGAGCAAAAACTAAAGGGAAGAAGAGAAAACCATGTGAGAAAGAGGGAAAAAACTGAGTGAAAATGGAAAAAACCGAGTGGAAATGGAAGAAATCGAGTAAAAAATGAAATACCGAGTGAGAAAAAGCAGAAAACCAAGTGAGATTGAGGAAAACCGAGTAAAAATGGTAAAAACTGAGTGGAATGGGAAAATACCGAGTGAAATTGAGGAAAACCGAGTGGAAATAGCAGAAACCGAGTGAAACAGTGAAAATTAGACTGAAACAGTAAAAATCCGAGTGAAACGGTGCAAATCCGAGTGGAAACAAAGGAAACCGAATGGAAAGAGGATTTACCGAGTGATAAGTGGACTGCCGAGTGAGACTGACCGAGGAGAGGGATTCTGGACCGTGTGGAGTTGGCTTAGACGGTGTGGTGTGGGTTGGAAGGAGAAGAGAGAGGAAGCTGGACGGTGTATGGGTTGAGGTGTGTGTGTGGTTTGGTCTTTAGAGGAGGAGAGGAAAGGGAGAGTACGGTGGGAGAGAGGGTGTATGTAGAGTGAGAGGTGATGGAAGGAGAAGAAGAGAAGAATTGGTGTGAGAGAGAAGAGAGCACGAAGGACTTTTTGGCAGAGTTTTCCTCCTCTGAATGCCTCCTTCAGCTGCCCTCCCCCTTGCCTATTTATAGGCTGGCTTGAGTGGAAGGCCAGCTCAGGCTTCCACTTCCGAGTAGAATGCCAGCTCAGGCCTCCACTCAGAGTGAAGTGGGGGACAACGGCTGGGTGGGAATTTTTTAATTCCCCCCACTTCCACCCTGTTTGCCACTTGTCTGCCACCCCCAGGATTCCTGGATCCACTTGGGTGGTGGAATCCAAGTCAGCACGGTCTAACAGGGGGACCTGGTGGGAATCCGAGTGAGAATGGAAGAATTCCGAGTGAGAATTATGGAAATCCGGGTGAAAATGTTGGAAATCCGAGTGAAAATAGTGGAATTCTGAGTGAGGATAGTGGAATTCCGAGTAAGGATATTGAAATCCGAGTTAGAATGGTGAAATCTGAGTGATAACGGCTCGGATCAACCTCCCAATCAGTATTCATCTACACTGGGAGACAATTCCGAGTGGAATGAGGCATTCCCCATAGAAGGCCGAGTGAGAATACTCCTTTCCGAGTGGTTTTACTCGGTTTGTGGTTGCTGTGAGACATTCAATCGGAAACGAGTAAAAGAGCCTCGGAGCCGATTGAAAATTAAGGAGAACGACTTGAAATTGACTCAGATCTTGTTTGAAGAAGCAAACTGACTGAATTGCGAGTCGATTTCGACTGGAAGTTGATGGAAATGGGCTCTTGAAAGGTTTGAAGAAGCAAACCGACTGAATTGCAAGTCGGTTCCGACTGGAAATTGATGGAAATGGGTTCGGGAAAGGTTTGAAGGAGGACTCGGAGGTTGAGTGTAAAGGAGGACACGGAACTGATTGAAATAGCTCAGAAATGGGTAAAGGAGGACTCGGATGAGTGAAGTTCGGAACCGATTGAAATGGCTCGGAAAAGATTTAATCATGGCTCGGAAATTAGTGGAAATGGACTCGAGATGAGAAGAATTGATTGGCCAAAAGGACTCGGCAAAAGGTGGCTGACTGACTGAAGTCTCACTCAGAAACTGATTGGAACTGGCTCGGGTTTGAGTGGGAGTACTCACTCGGTGTGTGACTGAAAATGCTTCAGTTGGTTCTGACTGAAGAACAACACTCAGAATTCCTTCAGCCGGGATTATTCACTCAGAATCTCTTCAAAAGTGACACAGAAACTTCAACGCTTGAAGGATTTACTCAGATCCTTCCTTTTTTGCACTCAGAAATTGGATTTTTGGCCATTTGCACTCGGAATGGCTTGACAGAGAGCCTTCCACCCGGATTCACCTTCGATAAAGAAGCATTTTACTCGGAATTGACTCATCCTGAGTCATTTCATTCGGACTTCTCTTGAAAATGGGCATAATCCACTCGGACTGGCTTGGCAGGGAAGCTATCCACTCGGATTCAACTTCAACAGGGAGCATTTCACTCGGAAATGACTCATTCTGAGTGATTCCACTCAGATTTCATCATTTTTGAGTCATTCCACTCGGAAATGCTTCATTTTGACTCGGATTTGACCATTTTTTTCAGTTTTTCACTCGGATTTATCTCTACCAGGGCTGTATTTCACTCGGAAATGCCTTAACCCGAGTCATCTTGTTCAGATGTGATCATTTTTTAGTCATTCCAATCGGATTTGCCTCCAACAGGGCTGTATTTTACTTGGAAAAGCTTCATTCTGAGTTATTTTGCTCGGTTCTGATTATTCTAGAGCCCTTCTACTCGAATTTGACCACTCTGAATTGTAATTCAGTATAAAAAAATTTATTCCACTTGGACCGGACCAAAAGAGGTGTTCACACGTAGTCACAATTCATGAAATTCATAAGGGTTCACACAAATCAATAACACAAGTATAGTTAGTGACCAAAAGTGGATTTCACACATATATCTCACATCATTTTTAATAGGGTATCCCTTTCTTAATTTTGCTTCGTTCAAATGCCATGTCCCTATGGCTAATGCATATGTTTAGGAATGCATATACAACAGATCCGATTTTCATTTTACCAAGTGATCATAACCACTATAATCATTTATCTCATGTTGGTTTTCTGTCACGTATGGGGTACTCCCTTTTCATAACTCCACAAGGTATTCTTCATGATCGCAACCACGTTTGTTTCAATTCACATTGGTTTCCCGCCACATATGGGGTACTCCCTTCATAGTCTCGCAAGACCAACTTTATTCAAGGTACCAAGTGATCGTAACCACTATCATCATTCATATTCTAGTCCCGTAAGACTTTTGGTGTGTGATCGTAACCATATTCAAATGAAATGCTATGCATGCTATGAACAAAATAATGCTCATGCTAGCCTTAGCCTCACAAGGAATATCTTACCCTCTCGATTTAGAGGTATAATTTCACATTCAACGTCATAGACAGTGACACACAATCACATATATATCATTCTCCAAGGCATACCATTCACAATACTCAAGGGTTATTCTAGCCAAGGATTTCATATAATTGTCAATCCACACTAGGAAAGAAAATAGCATGTCATCAACACACTCTACAATTCATAACCTCATCAAGGTGTCATTCCATAATCAATCATCACAAGATTTCAATCTCTATTTCATATCATATACATGAGGTACTACATCTATTCAAGGAAGAACATGCAATTATACATCAATACATACATTTATCATCACACAAGGTATCATACATTTAGAAAATACACTCATCTCCTACCTCAAGAGAAGTACTCTTCTGGGTTTGATAATCCCGCTTCACAAGAGTTATCAAGTCCTACATTGAATACACATAGGACTCCATCAATCATTTATTCAATAACATTATTAATTCCTTGAATATCACTAACGCATACATCCATATGAGTTCTATTATATCTTAGATTGTAATAGTTTTCATTTCACGTTTTCCTTAGGTTTCAGGAATTCTTTCCCTTAAACTAAAACTCATTATAATTAAAAGCAACCACCCATTCAATTTGGTTACTCTCTCATGCAAATTTCTCACCCAACACCTTAAGTGGGTTTCTTATTTATGGCTTCCAACCATCACTATAAATAATCTTCTATAGCAATTTCTTATCATTAATAACATTCCCATCATCATTAAATGCCTATCCCATCCACGTTACACATTTCCCTTAAAATCAAAGGTTAGGGTTTTATTAAAAACTCAATAAACATAATTAATGCATATGATTCATCACCTTCCAACCCATGTTTTCATGTACCCTTCCTATGCCCATAAAAGTTTATATTTATTTCTCCTCTCCTTAGGGTTTATGCATTTAATGGTTCCATTCAATACCCATATGCATCTACACACTCTCCCAACCACTACAACCCATAACCTAGGGCTTTAGCTCAATAAAATTGGTGAGACTTACCTCAAACCAAGAAAAGAGAGTGGGTACCAAGCAAGGAATGATAAGCACAAAAATGGAAGAAGAAAGGGAGAGATTTCAAGCCACCTTGGTCTTCTCTTTGCACATTGAAGAACGAAAATAGAGGGGGAGGATGAATGCCCCACCACTTAAGGCGTTTAGAGAAGAAAAGATGAAAGGGACATGAGAGTAAAGGGAGCAAAATGTGTTTGCCTTTGGAGGAAAGAGACAGCGTGAATTTTTAAAGAGGAGAAAGGAGTTTTTGGTTTTATGTTTTAACCCTTCACTTAAGTTTCTCCGTTTTACAACAAACAGGATCTCTGTTCAGGCTTAATACTTATTCCAAAAATTAATCGGAATATATATTCAGATTCCCAATAATATTCTTAACAGCCTTGACCAATGGCATCTCAATCAGAGATACTTGGTCTGACACCCATATTTTAACCGAGTATTTATTTTAGCACATCGAGCTTAGTAAATTATGAAAAATCATAATAAATCTCAATTAATTTATTTTCCTACTTTCGGGACATTAATCTTTCCATATATAATTATTTGTCATTTATTCCCTTTAATTAAATTATTTTTATAAAAATTGGGATGTTACAATGTGAATGATGAATGTGACCCTAGACTGTTAGTAAATAAATATGTTGAATTCGGGGTATGATTCAGTATTGGCTATGATATAGGATTTTATGGTGTGTCTTTGGGCTAAATTATGTGCCCTTGAATTTGTGATCAATGAATTAGCTATGGACTATAATATGACATTGGAATGACATACGTGATTTTGGACTGGTAAAAGGAAATTTGATCCTGTCATTACCCTTCTTTTTGTTTCGAAAAGGGGATGTATTGATGATAGAAACTATGTCATGATGTGATACAATATGGGTTGTACGTCCAGCTTATGGAACTTGGTTGTGATCAGTGAGAAGGCTCACTGATACAAAAGCTTGTTATGTGATGGTGAACCCTCTTATGACCTTGGAGTTACATACTTAATGTGATTTTAATGGCTCATGTAGGCTTGAATTGAGTATTGGCTGTAACACCCTAAATTTTAAAATAAAGGATTAATTAAGAAAATAAATATTAAATAGTTGTATGTGGGTTATTTAAAGTCCCAAATACTGGAAATAGTTAAATTAATAATTTAGGGATTATTAGTGATTTATTAAAGCCAAATAAGCTGAAATTAAGCCCGATTAAAATATAGGTGTCGGACCAAGTATCTCCGATTAGGATGATATTGGTCAAGGCTGTTAAGAATATAATTGGGAGTCTGAATATGTATTTGGAATAATTTTTAGATAAAGTATTGAGTCCAAACAGAGATCCTGTTTAAATTAAAACGATAAAGATTTAATGAAAGGATTAAAAATAAAACACAAAAACCCCCCATTTTTTCTTTGCATTTTTATGTTAGCTTCTGTTTCCTTTGGTAAAGCACATTTACTTTCTTCTTCTTCCTTTTCACTTTCTTCTCCTAAAAACCTAAGAAAAGTATTGAACCCATTTCCTTCCACCATTTTCATTTTATGAGAGCTTGAAGGAAGCCATTGGAGCTTGAAGTTTCCTCCTTCTCCTCTCCTATTTTCGTTTGGTCTCTCTCTTCCTCTTTGGAACCTATTTTTATTTTTGGGTGAGGTAAGCTCTTCTCACCATTTTGTTTGGGTTTAATGCTATGTTTATGAGTTAATAGGACTTGGGAGAGTAATGTGTATGAATGGGGGTTGGTGGAGAACCATAAATGTGAAAACACTAAGATGGGTTGTCATAAATACAAGCTTTGATGATAATAAATGGGTAGATGAATTTATGGTTGGAAGGAGACAAGGATCTATGATGCATTTATGAATGTTGTTGGGTTTTAGGTGAAACCCTAACTCTAAAGATTTGAGGAAAATGGCAAATGTGGATTTAACAATGTAGTTGAGAGGAAATACATAATATTGAGAGTGTAAATATTGATAAATAAAGTGTTGTGAATGTTGGGGCTTAAGGGTTGTTTTGTAGCCTTTAAACATAATGAATGAGGTTTGATGGGAAGGAATTCCTGAAACTTAACAAATAAAGAAAATGATGTCTATAACATGTTTTATACATGTTATGAAATTGTAGATATAATAATGGTTAATTAGAGTTGAAGTTGTGTCTTGAATGGTTGATTGATTGGGATTTTACATGTCAATGTAGGATCTATTCCGAACAATGAGGTGGGTACGTCGTACCAATCAGAATTCTTCTCTTGAGGTAGGAGAGGAGTCTTTATGTTCTAAATGCATGAATTGAATAGTATTTGATTGTTATATGTGACAACATACATGTTTGCCTTGCTTGCAATCTTATGATGAACTGTAATGTTGTGTATGATGTTTGGCAACTTGCATTATGCATTTAGAATATAAGAGGTGTGCTATATGGTGGTGCTAAATTGTTTGACAAGTGTAAGCCTTGAATATGATGTTGTGTTTACATCCACCACAAGTAAGGAATGAATGTTATTGATGATTGAGTGAGAATGGTGTGAACGAATAACATACCTTGTTTGATAATGAAAGATTGATGCCATTGTGATCGATGAAATAATTATATTGTGTTAATTAGAATTATTGAGAATGCCACACGAAAACTTAAAATAATGGCAATAACCAACGATAATAAGTCTACCAAAAGCCTTGTGGTGATGTTGGTGATGATGATAATGATGATTGATGAAAGGCATGATTAGGATGCATAGAGTGAGCAATGCATATGATTGGCATTTGCATCCATGGCATACTGCATAGCCGCTGATGTTAGAACGTTAGTGGAGTTCCCTCGGCCAACCCAGTGGAAGGGTGGCTCAGTGCACGAGCAAACTTTATTTTCCCCTATGACTTGGTGTGTAAGTCCTGAAGCCGCCCATGTATTGCTACGGGGAGCTACATGTGGCCGACCCTTGTGGGGGGTGGCTCTTGATGAGAAGGTGACACCGGTGGTCCATTGGATCATATCCGCCATGATATGAGTCATGGCCGGCCTGCAACACCATAGGATGAATATGTGTTACCACGGTCATTGTGAAAATGACCAGGTGTTGCAAATGGGCGATACGGTTTGCTACAAGTAAAAGATTGGTGAAATGCATGCAATTGGATGATAAGTGTACACATTTTACTACTACAGTAGGGGTATAGTTAGATGATCATACTTGAATCCCATAATTGGTGTTTATTTTCCACAGTCAGATCTGCAATTGTTGAAAGACTCCGTTGTACATATGCATTAGCTTAAGAGCATTTGCATATAACAATAAAGTATGCAAAAGGTGATGAGATATGATAATGATTGTGTTGAGGATGACAAAATTTATTATGGCAACATAAAATATGTGAATACCAAATAATAAATTGAGTAAAAAGATGAGGTGTCTAATAGTCTAATTTATTGAAGTACTTGATTATGTGTATGCTCATATACTTTGCTTAATCTATAATGTTGATTGTGATATATAGATGATAGTACCATGATGATGAATGATATGTGTATGCAAAGTATACATGATTTTGAAGCATATGTACATAATCACATGGTATTCATATTCATTATTTGGGAATGTATGACTCACTCTCATATGTTGTCCACTTTTTAGACTTGTGATGCAGGGCACTCATGGGTGGAGTGAATCTTTTGAAGTATATTTTGATGAAGGAGGTAAATAGATGTATAGGAAGTGTCTTGGCTGGCAAATCTAAATTTTGTATAGCATATCGTGTGGATGTATGCATATTTTGAAATTTGGATGATTGAATGACGATTTTGGATAGTCATGGATGAAAATTGGACCTTGATGTGTATGGCCAATTTTCCTTAATGACCTAAATGATGTTTGTGGATGAATTATGATGTTAATTGATATTGAGTTCCATGTATAAATGAAGTAGTTTAAAACTTACAACAAATTATGAAGTGTATTTGAGAATGAATCAAGTATCATACATTAAATGGATGAGAATTGAAATGAAGAGGTATGATCAAATAATTGGCTATCAGATGTATGAATGAATGCATTTAATATGTTAGCTTAGGCCATAATTGTTAGGAAATGAAATCTAATACATGACTTGTGTGAAATTTCCATGATTTTTTCTTGTTGTGCATAACTCGCTCAAGCGAATGAGAATCTCGCTCAAGCGAGATCCATCAGAATCAGAGTTGTGGCTACTAGCCATATTTTGCTCAGGCGGGCAAGGCTCGCCTGAGCGAGAGAGAGGTGGAAAGCTACTGGACCATTTTTGCTTGAGCAAATGGTCAGTGCTTGGAGGCTCGCTCAAGCGAGAGGAAATAGGAAAGGATACTAGAGCTATTTTGCTCAGGTGGGGATGCCTCGCCCAAGCGAAGAGGAATCAATTAACTACTGGAGCGATCTCGCACAAGCAAGCAGAGCTCGCTCAAGTGAGATGGGTACCTGATGCGTACTGTTTCCTTTGCTTAAGCGTGTTCGCTTGCTTGCCCAGGCATGGCTATTGGAACTCGCTCAAGCGAGTGGGGCATCTGCTTGAGCGTGATGCCCCTGATCCTTCCAAATGATTTATTTTCAACTATTATGATTTTACTATGCATTAAGGCTTTTTCTTGCATCATCCCATAAATATATTTAACATATTATGAACCATTAAACCTTATGAAATCCACTCTCTTTAAGCTCAATCATACAACATCAATTCAAATGATCTTTCCGCTGTGTTTGATTAAGAATCACTCACGGTACGATTTTAATTTCACCGTCTCATATCTACATCTATGGGATGGGTTCTTTATTGATCAAGGGTATTGAATCAAAGATTGCACCATAGTGTTTCCCTATTTAAATTTATTGCTTTAAAAATTGTAAAAAATTTACCCCCTATTTTTGGGGCGTCTCAACCAGGTATCAGAGCATTGTTGCTCTTTGATACAGACTTAATTGATGTGTGTAAGTATTTATTGGTTATGATTAGACCGTGTGGGGTATAATTGATTGAGTTAAGGATTTCTTTGATTGAATTATGGTTGTTTGTTATTAAGTTGAGATTAATGTACTACTGTTGAGTCCGGCCAAGATTCCTTACACTATTTACCTTCAATAATGAATATGTTATGATTATGTTTTGAGATTGACATGATTATGTAATGTGATGCATAAGGGATTAATGAATGTTGAAACCTTTGGATTTATAGGTTAAAAATCTAATGTTTATTCTAGATTACTCATGTGTGAGCTGTATTTCAATGAATAGGCTTAAGATATGGCTGGTAGACCTAATCGTGAGGCTACTGCTATGGCAAACACCTTGAATCGCTTTGCTAATCTCTTGGAATGACAAGGTCAGATGAATGTGGGACAAGGTGCCCAAGGTCTTGATCTTTTTCTCAAGAGGAAACCTTCTGAATTTCATGGAGGTTATAAACTTGAGGATGCTTATGCGTGGATTAATGATTTGGAGAGAATTTATGCTAGCTTTGAGTGTTCTGAAGCACAAAAGGAGGAATATGTGGTCTTTATGGTCTGTGATGAAGCCGAAGCATGGTGGCATCTTACTAGAGGGCACATGATATTTGCTGATATTCCCTTGGTTTGGGAAAACGTCAAGGTTGAATTCTTGAAGAAATATTTTCTAGAAAGCTACAAAAGCAAGAAAGAGCTCGTTATGACCGTGGAGGAGTATGCCTCCAAGTTTGAAGAGCTTTGTGCATTTTATCCACCCTATCAACAAGAAGGTACCGAGGCTTCGAAGTGTGTTAAGTTTAAAAATTGTTTGATGCCCGAAATCAAGCGGGCTATTCGGTATTAAGAGATAAGAAGTTTTTTGACACTTATGAACAAGTGTCGCATCTATAAAGAAGATGATGTGACTCTTTTGAGTCATGGCAAGCATGAGCCCAAGTTGAAGGGCCAATTTCCTAGTTTCAAGAGGCAAGGTAATTTCAAGAAGAAGAAGTTCTTCCATGGTGGATCTTCCAGTGTAAGAGGACGGGGTGGACCAAGAGGTGGTTATAGACATGGTAACCAAGGTCGTGGCAATGTCCAAGGCCTTACTTGCTTTAAATGTGGTGCCAACCACTTGCCCGTGATTGCCCAAGAGATGATGTGGTATGTTATCAATGCAACCAACCCGAGCATATCCTCTCTAATTGCCCATTGAATGCAAGGAATGCCAATGTTGATACTCTTGCTCGTGTGAACCATAATGGTAACCATGGAGGCCATGGTGGCTTTGAAGGCCGTGGTCGTGGAAACGGTAATGGTCATAATGGTAGCCGTAATGGTGGTCGTGGTGGAAATCATAATGGTGGAAGAAATGGCAATGGTCGAGGCAATGGCCATGGTGGAAGAAATGGTAACCGTAATGGTGGTGATCAACCACAACCAGCTGAAAGAGTCTATACCGTTACTGTTGAAGAAGCCACACAAGCTGAAGATCTTGTTCATGGTGAGTGTGAAATCCTTGGTACTTTGGTATATGTTATATTTGATTCTGGTGCTATGTATTCATTTATTTCTGAGGATTATGTGAGGCCTTAAAGGTGCTTAATTGCTTGATGAAAGGCTCTATATTGGTGACTACACCGACTGGTGCTTGTTTGAGATCGGCGACTCAATGTTAGAATGTCGAGATGACCCTTGAGGGTAGGAAGTTTGTTGTATCTCTCGTGTGTTTACCTATGAAAGACCTGGACATTATTCTAAGCATGGATTGGTTATCTGCCAACAAAGTCTTGGTGGATTGCCATAACAAGACAATGATCTTCCCGACTTCTAATGCTGAAAGCTTTGACCTACAAGGTATCTCTCAGCTTCTCGTGATGTTCTGCATGGTTGACGGGAATGGTACTTCCTAATCTTGTGAAATCCCTGTTGTTTATGAATTTCCTGATGTTTTTTAGATAAAATTCCTGGATTACCTCCTCCACGTGAAGTGGAATTCCCTATTGATCTCACTCCTAGTGCTGAACCTGTTTCTAGAGCTCCTTATAGGATGTCTCCTATAGAGTTAGCCGAATTGAAGAAGCAAGTCAAGGAATTAGTTGCACGGGAGTTTATCTGCCCAAGTGTGTCTCCTTGGGGTGCTCCTGTATTGTTGGTGAAAAAGAAGGATGGAAGCATGAGATTGTGCGTTGACTATTGCTAACTCAATAAGTTAACTATCAAGAACAAATATCCTCTTCCTTGCATTGATGATCTTTTGGATCAATTGAAGGGTGCCGTTGTGTTTTCCAAGATTGACTTATATTCCGGATATCATCAAATTTGGGTGAAGACTGAAGATATTCCTAAAACTGCCTTCCGAACACGTTATGGTCACTATGAGTATATAGTGATGCCATTCAGTGTAACAAATGCTCCTACAATTTTCATGGATTACATGAATCGCATCTTCCATGAGTATCTTGACCAATTCGTCGAGGTGTTTATTGATGATATTTTGGTGTATTCTAAGAGCCATGAAGAGCATGAAAGACATCTTTGCTTTCTGTTATCTATTCTTTGAGACAAAGAATTGTATGCCAAACTCTCCAAATGTGAATTTTGGATGAATAAGATCTCTTTCCTTGGCCATGTGATTTCTGATGATAGAGTTGTTGTTGATCGATTGAAAGTTGAAGCTGTTATGGCTTGGGAAAGACCAACATCTATGACGTAAATAAGAAGTTTTCTTCGTTTTGCCGGTTATTATCGGAGGTTTATTGAAGGATTTTCCCGCTTAGCCTTACCATTGACGAAGTTAACTCGTAAGAATCAACCTTTTGTATGGACTCGTGAATCTGAAAAAAGTTTTCAAGAGTTGAAATTGAGGTTTACTACCGCACCAGTGTTAACATTGCCTGATTTTTTAGATGACTTTGTGGTATATTGTGATGCTTCTATGCATGGTTTGGGTTGTGTGTTGATGCAGTGTGAACGTGTGAAATCCTATGCGTCGAGATAGTTGCGACCGCATGAGGTTAATTATCCTACACATGATCTTGAATTGGCGGTGGTGGTGTTTGCTTTGAAGTTATGGCGACATTACTTGTATGGTTCTAAGTTTGTGGTCTTTAGTGATCACAAGAGCCTTAAGTACTTGTTTGATCAAAAAGAACTTAATATGCGCCAACGACGATGGATGGAGTTTCTAAAAGATTATGAGTTCGAATTGAGGTATCATCCCGGAAAGGCAAATGTGGTTGCCAATGCTTTAAGCTGGAAGTCATTGCATGTTTCCTTAATGATGGTGAAAGAGATGGAATTAATTGAGCAATTTAGAAACTTGAATATGGGCGTGGAAACATATACTCCAAAGAATATGTCCCTTAAGATGTTGACGGTTGCGAATGTGTTCCTTGAAACCGTAAAATTGCAACAACTAAAGGATGAATACTTGGTGGAGATGAGAAGAACTCAAGAAAAAAGGAACAACTTGTTTCTAGTGGAAGGTCATAATGGCATTTGGCTTGTGAAGGGCTGAATTTATGTTCCCTCGAGGGGTGATTTAAGGAAATGTGTACTTGAGGAAGCTCACAAAAGTGTATTGAGCATTCATCCTGGTTCCATCAAGATGTATCAAGACTTGAAGAAGAATTTTTGGTTGCCCAGTATGAAACATGATGTGGTGAGCTTTGTTGCATCTTGCCTTATTTGTCAGAAGGCTAAGGTCAAACATCAAAGACCATCTGGTTATTTGAGACCTTTGGAGATCCCTGTTTGTAAGTGAGATAGTATTGTTATGGACTTTGTTTCTAGAATACCTAGGACTCGTGCTGGAAATGATACTATATGGGTGATTCTGGATTGGTTGACAAAGTGTGCTCACTTCTTGCAGATGAATATGATTAGTACTTTGGAGAGATTAGCCTAGTTGTACATAAAGGAGATTGTTAGATTACATGGTGTGCCATCTAGTATCATATCTGATCGTGACCCTCGATTTACTTCTCGATTTTGGGGAAGTTTACATCATGAGTTAGGTTCTAAGTTGAAGCTTAGTTCCGCTTATCATCCTCAAACCGATGGATAATCTGAGAGGACTATCCAAAGCCTTGAAGATTTGTTGAGGGCTTGTGTTCTTGAGCATGGCGGGTGTTGGGAGAGATTTCTTCCATTAATTGAATTCACTTATAATAACAGTTACCACAGTAGTATTGGTATGGCTCCTTATGAGGCACTCTATGGCAGAAAATGTAGAACGCCTCTATGTTGGCTGGAGACTGGTGAGAATTTGGCTTTAGGGCCAGAGATTGTTCAGGAGACTACCGAGCAAATTAAAAAGATACAAGAGAATATAAAGATTGCTCAAGACCGATAGAAGAGTTATTATGACAAGAGGCATAAACCACTTGAATTTCAAGTTGGTGATCATGTGTTCCTAAGGGTCTCGCATGATAAAGGAATTGGGAGAGCTTTGAAAAGTGGAAAGCTAAGCCCTAGATTCATTGGACCTTATGAGATTTTGGAGCGGATTGACGATGTTGCTTATCGGACTGCACTCTCTCCACATCTCGCGAATCTACATAATGTATTCCATCTGTCACAGTTAAGCAAATATGTTCATGATCCCTTGCATGTAATCCCCGTTGATGATGTGGATGTGTGGGACGACTTGTCTATCCCTCTTATTTCTGTTTGTATTGTTGAGCATTCCGTGAAGACATTGCGGAACAAGTTGGTACCTTTGGTGAAGGTCGCTTGGAAACATGGAAATATGGAGACGTTCACATGGGAACGTGAAGATGATATAAGAGAGCGATATCCTGACGTATTCGAATCTGGTACGTTAAATTTTAAGGACAAAATTTTCTTTTTGGTGGGGTGGATTGTAACACCCTAAATTTTAAAATATAGGATTAATTAAGGAAATAAATATTAAATAGTTGTATGTGGGTTATTTAAAGTCCCAAATACTGGAAATAGTTAAATTAATATTTTAGGGACTATTAGTGATTTATTGAAGCCAAAAAAGCTAAAATTAAGCCCAATTAAAATATGGGTGTCGGACCAAGTATCTCTGATTAGGATGATATTGGTCAGGGCTGTTAAGAATATTATTAGGAGTCCGAATATGTATTTGGAATAATTTTTAGATAAAATATTAAGCCCAAACAGAGATCCTGTTTGAATTAAAACGATGAAGCTTTAATGAAAGGATTAAAAATAAAACACAAAAACCCCTTTTTCCTTTGTATTTTCACGTTAGCTTCTGTTTCCTTTGGTAAAGCACATTCATTTTCTTCTTTTTCATTTCCTCTTCGCCTTCTTCTCCTAAAAACCTAAGAAAAGCATTGAACCCATCTCCTCCCACCATTTTCATTCTATGAGAGCTTGAAGGAAGCCATCGGAGTTTGAAGTTTCCTCCTTCTCCTCTCCCATTTTCATTTGGTCATTTCCCCTCTTTGGAACCCATTTTGGTTTTTAGGTGAAGTAATCTCTTCTCCCCATTTTGTTTAGGTTTAATGTTATGTTTATGAGTTATTCGGACTTGGGAGAGTATTGTGTATGAATGGGGGTTGGTGGAGAGCAATAAATATGAAAACACAAAGATGGTTTGTCATAAATGCAAGCTTTGATGATAATAAATGGGTAGATGAATTTATGGTTGGAAAGAGACAAGGATTTATGATGCATTTATGAATGTTATTGGGTTTTAGGTGAAACCCTAACTCTAAAGATTTGAGGAAAATGGCACATATGGATTTAACAATGTAGTTAAGAGGAAATACATAATATTGAGAGTGTAAATATTGATAAATAAAGTGTTGTGAATGTTGGGGCTTAAGGGTAGTTTTGTAGCCTTTAAACATAATGAATGAGGTTTGATAGGAAGGAATTCCCGAAACCTAACAAATAAGGAAAATGGTGTCTATAGCATGTTTTATACATGTTATGAAATTGTAGATATAATAGTGGTTAATTAGAGTTGAAGTTGTGTCTTGAATGGTTGATTGATTGGGATTTTACATGTATATCAATGTAGTATCTATTCCAAACAACGAGGCGGGTACGTCGTACCAATCGGAATTCTTCTCTTTGAGGTAGCAGAGGAGTCTTTATGTTCTAAATGCATGAATTGAATAGTATTTGATTGTCATATGTGACAATATGCATGTTTGTCTTGCTTGCAATGTTATGATGAACTGTAATGTTGTGTATGATGTTTGGCAACTTCCATTGTGCATTTAGAATATAAGAGGTGTGCTATATGGTGGTGTTAAATTGTTTGGCAAGTGTAAGCCTTGAATATGATGTTGTGTTTACATCCACTATAAGTGAGGAATGAATATTATTAATAATTGAGTGAGAATGGTGTGAACAAATAGCATACCTTGTTTGATAATGAAAGATTGATGCCATTATGATTGATGAAAGAATTAAATTGTGTTAATTAGAATTATTGAGAATGCCATACAAAAACTTAAAACAATGGCAATAACCAACGATAATAAGTCCACTAAAAGCCTTGTGGTGATGTTGGTGATGATGATTGATGAGAGGCATGATTAGGATGCATAGAGTGAGCAATGCATATGATTGGCATTTGTATCCATGGTATACTTCATAGCTGCCGATGTTGGAACGTTAGTGGAGTTCCCTTGGCCAACCCAGTGAGAGGGTGGCTTAGTGCATGAGCAAATTTTATTTTCTCCTGTGACTCGGTGTGTAAGTCATAGAGTCGCCCATGTATTGCTACGGGGAGCTACATGTGACCGACCCTTGTGGGGGGTGGCTCTTGATGAGCAGGTGACCCCGGTGATTCATTGGATCACAGCCGCCATGATATGAGTCATGGGCGGCCCGCAACACCATGTGTTGAATATGTGTTACTGCGGTCATGGTGAAAATGACCAGGTGTTGTAAATGGGCGATGTGGTTTGGTACCAGTAAAAGATTGGTGAAATGCATGCAATTGGATGATAAGTGTACATATTTTACTACTGCAGTAAGGGTATGGTTAGATGATCATACTTGAATCCCATAATTGGTGTTTATTTCCCACAGTCAGATCTGCAATTGTTAAAATACACCATTGTGCATATGTATTAGCTTAAGAGCATTTGCATATAGCAAAGAAGTAAGCCAAAGGTGATGAGATATGATGACGGTTGTGTTGAGGATGAGAAAATGTATTATGGCAACATAAAAGATGTGAATACCAAATAATAAATTGAGTAAAAAGATGAGGTGTGTAATAGTCTAATTTATTGAAGTACTTGATTATATGTATGCTCATATACTTTGCTTAATCTATAATGTTGATTGTGATATATGGATGATAGTATCATGATGATGAATAAGATGATGAATGATATGTGTATGCAAAGTGTACATGATTTTGAAGCATATGTACATAATCACATGTATTCATATTCATTCTTTTGGAATGTATGACTCACTCTCCGATGTTGTCTACTTTTTAGACTTGTGATGCAGGGCACTCATGGGTGGAGTGAATCTTTTGAAGTATATTTTGATGAAGGAGGTAAATAGATATATAGGAAGTTCCTTGGCCGGCTGACGTATTTCTGTTGTGGTATCGTCAAAATTAGTACATTAAAATTAATTAATGTAGTGCTAGGGTGTCAACTTAGGTCGTTCTCTTGAAGATCAACACAAAAATTTAGGAAAATCAAGTTTAAAATTAATTTTTTTAACAAACAAAAACTTAACAAACATACAAAAAAAATATTTGGGGGGGGTTGGATTGATTGTTACAATTAAAATTAAAACAGAGTAAATATAAAACTTAGAACAATAAATAACAAGTGATTGTTTTTCTTGGAGTATTGTAATTAAATTTATCCTTGATTCACTAAAGATAATTTGTACACTTTCATTAATGTTGATTTCTTAGCTCAATTTGAATTAATCAACTAAGCGTCTTTTTCAATTCATAATTCCTTTACTTTCATTTAAAAATGAATATTTTAATCAAGCATCCTAATTAAGAAAAAGGAGTCAAGATCATAAAATCTAGGAATTATTGAGCATATGTAAGAACATCGCCTACATACATAATCTATTATCAAATTATGAAATTAAGCAAACCATAATTATTAAAAGTGATTATGAAAATATTCATAAGCATGCATATTTCCTTAATCCATTTTAATTTAAATCTTATTTTATTCCATTTGTATAATTAAACCGATTAAGAATACAAATTTAATTAAACAAAATGGAATTAAATAAGCAGAGTAAGATTATAAAGAAATTAACAATAATAAAATCATACTATATTAAAAACAAGAACCTCAAAATTATATTACAATATTTTCCAAGAAAATCAATCTAGGGGATTTAGCCCTCCATAATTAAAATAAACTAAAAATAAGAAAGACCAAACCTGGAATGGAAGAACTCCTCCAGAAGCCTTCCTCTGATGCTTCAAAGGAAGAAAGAACGGAGAAGGAACTAAGAGAGAAGTGTGAAGTGAAGGTGTGTTCTGAAGCCTCTCGTTCTCCTCTATTTATAGCATTCAAGGAAGGCTTCTGTTATAATAAAATATTTCATTCTGCGTAGTGCTTCTGTAAATTACGTAGTGATGTTTTCCTATTTTTCGTAATGCCAAAAAACATTCCTGATTTTCCTCCATGATTCCATTCGTGATTTCATGCAGGAGTCGATTCATTCAGTTGAAAATTGCATCAAAAATATCACATGAATCGATTCCTGAAGTGAGGAATCGATTCCTGGGGGTATGAATCGATTCCTGGAGGTAGGGAATCGATTCCCAAGCATATGAATCGATTCTTGAGTGTAGGGAATCGATTCCAAGGGGCAAAACAACATATGAATCGATTCATGGGGATGGGGAATCGATTCCCAGCTGTGTGAATCAATTCTACCTTTGGGGAATCGATTCCCAGGCCTGTTCTGGTGCTTTTTCTTGCATTTTTGATCATTTCTTGAGGCGTGGCTTCTTCCGTTTGACCTGTGGTAATTATTTTTCAATTGCAGGCTCAATCATACACTACAAAACAAGAGAAACCAAGATTTCATTAAAAATTAATCCTTAATTCATTTTAAAATCAAATATTAAATAAGGCCTAAATTATGAAAATGTGTTAAAATGCAATAAATTACACAATAAGTAATGGCAAATTATACACATTTAAACTAAGGAATTAAGGATCAATTCTGCATCATCACCGACAAATCTCAATTTTGTATAGCATATCGTATGGATGTATGCATATTTTGAAATTTGGATGATTGAATGACGATTTTGGATGGTCATGGACGAAAATTGGACCTTGATGTGTATGGCCAATTTTCCTTAATGACCTAAATGATGTTTGTGGATGAATTATGATGTTAATTGATATTGAGTTCCATGTATGAATGAAGTAGTTTACAACTTACAACAAATTATGAAGTGTATGTTAGAATGACTCAAGTATCATGCATTAAATGGATGAGAATTGAAATGAAGAGGTATGATCAAATAATTAGCTATGAGATGTATGAATGAATGCATTTAATATGTTAGCTTAGGCCATAATTGGTAGGAAATGAAATCTAATACATGAGTTATATGAAATTTCTAGGATTTTTGCTTGTTCTGCATAACTCGCTCAAGCGAGTGATAATCTCGCTCAAGCGAGATCCATCAGAATCAAGGTGTGGCTACTGGCCATATTTCGCTCAGGCGGGCAAGGCCTCGCCTGAGCGAGAGAGAGGTGGAAAGCTACTGGACCATTTTTGCTTGAGCAACTGGTCAGTGCTTAGAGGCTCACTCAAGCGAGAGGAAATAGGAAAGGATACTGGAGCTATTTCACTCAGGTGGGGATGCCTCGCCCAAGCGAAGAGGAATCAATTAGCTACTGGAGCGATCTCGCATAAGTGAGCAGAGCTCGCTCAAGCGAGATGGGTACCTGATGCGTACTGCTTCCTTCGCTTAAGCGTGTTCACTGGCTCGCCCAGGCGTGGCTATTGGAACTCGCTCAAGCGAGTGAGGCATTCGCTTGAGCGAGATGCCCCTGATCCTTCCAAATGATTTATTTTTAATTATTATGATTTTACTATGCATTAAGGCTTCTTCTTGCATCATCCCATAAATATATTTAACATATTATGAACCATTAAACCTTATGAAATCCACTCTCTTTAAGCTCAATCATAAAACATCAATTCAAATGATCTTTCCGCTGTGTTTGATTAAGAATCACTCACGATACGATTTTAATTTCACTGTCTCATATCTTCATATATGAGATGGGTTTTTTATTGATCCAAGGTATTGAATCGATGCTTGCACCATGGTGTTTCCCTATTTAAATTTATTACTTTAAAAATCATGAAAAATTTACCCCTCATTTTCAGGGCGTCTCAATGGCTAGCAATGTATGGATGAAACGAAGGATTATTAGGCTATTTGATTATGACTTTAGGGTGGATAAAGCCCGACGATAGGGTATTTACCTTGTGATAACTAGAAGTCCATTATTATCATACCAAATTATGGTAAGGGTGACTGATATTTGATGAGTAATATGGCATGAGTTATGTCGGATTATATGTATAATGAAGATGTATAATGATGATCATGTCCTGTTGGACTTTGGGAAGTACAAAACTATTTATGATGGCATTGTACCTTGTTGGTGTACGGCTTGAAGTATGGCCTTATGATATGTATCGATATTAAATTTCGAGGATGAAATCTTTTTTAGGTGGGGTGATTATAACATCCCAAAATTTAGAGAAAATAAATTTATTGGATAATGATAATTAATTATTTATGGTCCAATATATGTGGGAAGATTAATTAGACACTAAAGGTGAATTATCAATAAATTAAGATTTACTAAAACCGGGTGATTTAACAGATGGTGTGAGACCCACTAAGTCAAATTGGATGTTTGATGGGTCTAGGATACTTAGAAAATTATTGTGGTTATGGTGGTATGATTAAAATAATTTTTGGTATTAAGGAAATAATTATTCAGATGCGACGTATGTTAATAAACGACAAAAATACGACTAACAATGAATTAAAAGAAAATGTTAAACTCCTTTTTCTCCTCCCTAATTCACCGTGGACACCTTTTCCACTTTCTCTAATCCCTTTTATCCACTAGACAAAAGGGGTTTTGTTGACCAAAAAGCAAAAGACAAGTGTGTGCATGGACTATTGGACAAAAGGATAACTTTTGGCTTTTCTCCATCTCCTTCTTCTCTATGGAGCCAAAACCGCCCACTTCCTCTACTACCTCCACCAACCATTTTTCACTTAAAAGCAAGTGGATGTCATGGGTTCATGAGGCATGGAAGGCACATTGGAGCATATCTTCCATCATCTCCTCATCTTCCACACTCTCAATTTCATTTTTCTTATGGGCTTGAGGAAGAGGTATATATTTTGATAATTAATGGCTTTTCTTGGTGATTTTAAGATTTCTGAACCTTAGCAAATGATGATTAGATGTTGTGTTGAGAGATTGCATGTGGAACCCAACCCTAGGGTAGATAACCATTGGGGATTATTGTTGATGTTGATGATGATTGGAATACAATGTTATCATCCTAAGGATGTTTGAAATGAGGCATGAATGTAGTTGGAGTTGATGATAGTGAATTTTTTTGAAAACCCTAGAGATTGGGATTTGAGGCTTTATGGAAAATCTTAAGAACATGGAGATAAATTGATGTTAGAGTGATTTGGTTTATGGGAATGAGTTTTTAAATGAGTGACATTGATTATTGATGTTGAGGATTGAGAAACCAAGAGGACATAGTGATGACTTCAAGTTGATGAGTATGTTAGAGGTTGCAATATGGTTGTAGATAATTTGAAACAATAAGTATAGTGGCCATTGAATTTTAATGAACCTTAATCCTAAATTTTGGGAAAATGTATATATTGTGACTAGGAGGGTTGAATTGAAAGTGGATGGATGATATTTAAGGTTGAGGGTAGATTAAAAAGGTAGAGGACCATAAATAATGAATCCTATAAATAAGTATTGTCATAAATCTGAAATGAGGAATGTGAACACTAAACCATAATGGTTGTGATGGATTAATGAATTGAAATTGTGGTTTGATGAAGTCTTAGACCATGATGAGTGCCATTTAGATATGTTGATTGACGATGGGTTAAAATAGGCTAAGATGACTCATGTTGAATTTTTAATGACAATGATGACATTAGATGATTGTGTAATATTAAGATCATTATAGATGATGGATATAGTATTGTTGTTGTTGGGTATGGTTAACTCTTTAAGATTTAAAGAATATTGGTTTTGGGAAAAGATTTCCCGAAACCTAATACAAGTGTATGAATTGGTGTTGTCACAAGTTTAGAACTTGTTACCAAGCCTTAAGATATGTTTACAATTGTTTGAAATTGTGATGATGCCTTGGGATGGTTTGTTGATTGAATGCATATGTACATGTGTATTAGTGTGGATTTTGTTCCAGATGATGCGGCAGAACGATCGGAGCAATCAAATCATTGTTCTTCTCGAGGTAGGAGATGAGTTCACATTTTAAATGCATGAATTGAAAAGAAAATTGATTAATGTATATGTTGTTGATCATGTTTGCCTTGCTATGGTTATGTTGGAATGATGTGATGATTGATATTTTGATGAATGAAATGCTTGGTAATTTATTGGATTTTGGGAATCATATATATATATATATATATGACAATGCAAGTTTTATAGCCCTTTTGATGGAATTGATACTTTTGTTGATAAAAATCCATGGATGGATGAATTATTAAAGAATGATTTTATGATCATAATGTTCATGCATGATTTAGAAGTATGTTTGATGATTTAATGATGCTTGGAGTTAGTACAATAATGGCGTAGTGAATTGACAATAGGTCCCTTTATGTTTTGTACCATAATAGGATTGATTCTTGATGGTTTTGTGGGTGAGAAGGTCTAGGCATTGCATGATCTAAGGTCCCAAGGCATGGCATGATTGAAAAATAGATTTTGGAGCATCAGGAAGTGATCCACAGCCAGTGGGAAATTCCCACGGCCAGTGGATCACACTATTTTGGAAATTACACAAGTTGAGTCATGGAACCAGAGAATTCCACGACCTGTGGGAATTTCCCACGGCTAGTTGTTTTTCCTGTTTTGAAAAATTTGAAATCCTGGTGATTGGTTTCACACCCTGATTTTCTGGACCCAAATCCCGACGTAATCAAGATAAATGATTAATAAAAATGCTAGTAAATTGTTCGCGTTCAAAATAATTTCAAAACACCACAACGATTACATCAAGACCCGAACCACAGAAAATCAAAGAGTGAGATTTAATAATTTATAAACTGGATCGCTAATCAAAACGCCCACACATGTATACAAAATAATTCAAGTTTACAACGTAAGAAGAATATGTATACGGGACACCCGCCTAGTTCCATATATGAAGATATGGAAAAAGGCTCAAACAACCATGCAACCACATCATATAAGCCTAATAGGTCACAACCCAACAAGCATCCAAATATCATTCATTTCCTATCATGAATTCCAACCTTAGATTATGTATTATCAATACATCATCCATATACATTGTTATTCATACAATATCATCAAATCGATGGTTATCAACTATCATCTTATACAATTCATTCATCATAACATAATTAATAGACGTTGTCGGCCAAGGCTTTCCGTTACAACTATTTACCTTCCTCGAAAGCTTTAGTTCAAAGAAATGATCTCATCCCATGATAATCCTACATCACAATGCTAAAAAGGAGACAACATGGGAGAGTGAGTTATACATTCAAAATGACGAATATAAATACATTGTGATTATGTGTACATGTATTCAACCAACATGTGTGCTTTGTATATAAATCATTAATTCATCATTGATCATAATTATATTCTCATAAGTAGGCACACATGCCTCATAAATCAAAAATCATATCGTAAGCAAGCATAAGCACATACACAATCACATTGCCACTTATCATCAAGGGCATTCATAAATCATCATCATCAATTTATTAAATCTTTACTCAATTCCTCCTCGCAAGGGGTTGCTCATCTCTTTTGGTCATCTCAATCTTAAATGCCATGTACCTATAGCTAATGCATATGTCAACTGTTAATGCATATGCAATGGATCTATTTCATTCCATCAGGTGATCGCAACCACCATATCATTCATTTCACATTGGTTTCCCACCTTGCAAAGGGTACTCCCTTTAGCAGCCTCGCAAGGTGCTTTTCTCGTGATCGTAACCACGTATATCAATGTTCAATATTTTGGTTTCCCGCCTCCCAAGGGGTACTCCCTCCTCGTGATCGCAACCACGAGACATCATAGGAACTTGCAAGCCCTTTTCATTTCAAGTACCAAGTGATCGTAACCACTGGCTTATCATCATACGATCCCACAGGATGTCTCATTGTGATCACAACCACATAAAATCATTTCATAATGGTCCCTGCAGGGCCTTTCATTTCAACAACCAGATGATCGCAACCATCGGCTCAATATCATATCATCATCATGTCAGTTTCCCGCCTCACAAGGGGTACTCCCTTCATGGAACCCCACAAGGTTTTTCATTGTGATCGCAACCACATAATATCAATGCTATGCCATACCATGAATGAAATAATGCAATGATGCAAATGCCAATCTTAACCTCGCAAGGATATGTCACCCTCTCAATTAAGGGTATATTAGCATACAATCAACCATAAGGCCCCTCAAGGCACAATATTCACATTTTCATAAATCCACACATGGCAATCGTAGCATATTAATCATCATAGCATTTATCCACACATGGAAACCAACAAGGAATTTTAGAACATACATTCAACTAATCATCATTACATCTCACACATACAAGTCAATACTTGCATTAATCATAATGGCATCACGATCATTAATGATAATCATCACCACTTAATCGAGGGCATGTCCATAACAACATCCCTTTTCATTCATCATTAACATTTATCATTTAATACGTGTGGCATCATCCACTTTTAGTCACCATTGTTACTTTTTCAAAATTCATTGAGTTATAATAACTCATTGCCATTCGATTGTCCCCTTATTAGTTTCATCGTCAATTAAAGTGTGTCATACAATCACATCATTTACTTTTCATCATGATTCATAATATATCAATAGAGGGGAAGCATACATGTTTTCATAACATAGCATAGGTGTAACACCCTGATTTTCTAAACTCGAATCCCGATGTAATCTAAATAATTTAAACAATAAAAATACGAATAAATTTTTTGCGTTTGAAATAATTCCAAAACACCACTATGACTACATCAAGACTTGAACCATAGAAAACCAAAGGTGAAACTTAATAATTTATAACTGGATCGCTAAATAGTTTGCCCATAACGGTATACAAAATAATAGAGTTTACAGCAGAAGAAAAATATGTATACCAGGCACAAGTCTAGTCCCATATATGAAGATATGAGAAAAGGCTCGGCAAAGCATGCAACCACACAACACTAGCCCATTAGGCCACAATAGAAATTATAATCATACAATGCCTAATACATATATATATATATATATATATATACATCTATATGGTCATACATCATACATCTCCAATAATCATAATCCATAATTGACCATATTCAATTCATCCATAGAGTCATACATTATGATCACTTATACATTATTCACATCACATCCACCAAAAATCAGTAGTTATCAATAACCTTATATACATTTATTCATAATGAAATTCACAATGTTGCATGCCAAGGCATTCTAATACCATTATTTTACCTTCACAAAAGCTTTACTTTAAAAATGTTCTCTTCCCAAGACATCCCTGCATCAATACTAAGAAGTAGACCACATAGGAGAGTGAGTTATACATTTCAAATGACAATATGAATACAATTAAAATTATGTGCATATGCATATAAACATCATGTATGCTTTGCTAAAACACATCAATGATCATCATAATTTATTAATTCAACAATATATTCACATTTTTTATTCTTTAATCAAGTCATAGCAAAACAGGCATATACACATCTATCACAACGCCACAAAGGGCCAACATCATCAACATTGACCATTCAGGTCTTTTCTCAAAGCCACAGTGGGCCAACAATCATCATCATCAATCATACACAAACACGCCCTTTATCATATTGGGCCATCACACATATATCATTATATTTAATATCGTTCTGTGTATTCATATCATTTATTAATTTTATGTGGTCTTTTAGATACTTAATTACCCATCTCATCAATACCATACCACAATCTCAATCATCATCATCATCTAGCATATCTCCATGCTATATGCAAATGCTCTTATTGCTAATGCATATGCACAATGGAATAGACAACAAATACGGATCCGACTGTGGGAATAAACACCAAATTGTGGGTCGAGCATAGGTGTGCTACTATGCCCCTACTACAATAGAAAAATTGTACACATATCTTAAAGCATGCATGCATATCAACAACATCTTTTACTGCTACTAAACCGCTATCGCCCATCTGTAGCACTAGTCACCCCGTGACTTGCGGATCAACAACAAGGCCTCAACTGCCAAAAGTGCTATAGGCCTCCCCTGAACACAGATCAAGGGAGTCGTGCCCCGTCAGACACCGAGGTACTTGCTCGTCACAAAGCCGCCCGCCCACTGGGCCAACCACATAGGGTGCCTTCTCACCAAACTATGGGCAGCAAAGTGACTTACACACTGAGTCACAGGGGAAACAAGAAGAATACTCGTGCACTGAGCCGCCCTCCCACTGGGCCAACCGGGGGAACCCCCTAATATTCTTTACGGGCAACGTATGATATGTCATGGATGCAATGCAATGAAAATCAAATGCATTTCTCACACTGTGCATCCTAAATGCCACTCATCAAACATCATCATCATAATCACCAATACCACCATACACACCTTAGTGGATTTTATCATTGTTGGTTTCTTAGCCATTGTTTTCAATTTTTAAATGTGGCATTACACCTCAACATTTTTCAAGGCAAGTCAATACTTGTAATCAACCACAATGGCATCATATACGTTATTAACATTTATCCATTATTCATCAATATCACCACATATTCATTTAGTGGATTTTCATTTCATTATTCATCCCCATTGTTTCATATATATATATTGGTGTGGTATTCATAATAATTCATTGATATAATTCAAACCACATATACAAGATCATACTTGTATCACACACTATGGTATACGACAAATCGTTAATAATAACGATCATCCTTTACTGAAGGAAATGATCCACAACATCATTCATCATTACATATTACAATTATCATCTCTGATTCATCGGTTTACAACAAATACTACGTCATTTAACTATTCTCTCATTTGTTTCATAATCACTCTAGGTGTATCTCATAACCCTATCATCAACTCTTATTATCATTCTTCCATTTTTCCATTCTAGGTGGTGAATATATCATAATTAATTTCATTCTAAATGTATCAATCAATTTTAATCACCACCATACCATACCATCAGTAAATACCCCATACACATTTCTTGAGTATCTCATAATACCAAAGAAGGGATCTATCATAAGCCCAAAACAAAGAAAATGAATAAAATTTCATTATGGGCAACTCGCTTGAGCGAGGCCCTGCTCGCTTGAGCGAGATCATCGCCACGCTTGAGCGAGCCACGCTCGCCTGGGTGAAATTCCTCCATTGTCATTTTCTCACATGTTCGCTTGAGCGAGAATTCTCTCAACTGGTTACTCGCTCGAGCAAAAACCATCCAGTGTCCAATCTTATGCGTGCTCGCTTGAGCGAGATTTCCTTCACTTGGCCACTTGCTTGAGCGAGTGGAGTCATAGCATCAGACCCTCAAGCGTGCTTAAGCGACACATGCTCGCTTGAGTGGAAAACTTCCAGTACCTCATTCAAGGCACCCTCGCTTGAGCGAGATTCCATTTGCCTCGCTACTCGCTTAAGCAAAATCTATGAAGGACCATTTTTCCACTTCGCTCGCTCAAGCGCGGCTATGACCGCTTGAGCGAGATTCACCCAGTAAGCATTCCCTTGTCTCATAAGCATCTCGCTTGAGCGGGACATCATCTCGCCTGAGCGAGATTAGGCCAGTGGCTATCCCTCTGATGTAGAGGACTCTCGCTTAAGCGAGAATCCATCTCGCTTGAGCGAGATCAGCATTACACGCCCAGAAACTTAAGTTTTCCACTCCTTTCATATGGCATAATCTTTCCTTTACAAAATTGATCTAATCCAATCCCCATACATGGATGAAATCATACCCTTAGGCCTAATCCAACTAATTATGCCTCAACTCCTTATTCTAATTTATCAACTACATGAGGGATGCTTTCAACATAAATTTTCCTCACAATCACACATGTCAATGTGTATAATTTATCATAATACTACTTCACCACTCAAGCAATTCATCTATTCATAAATTTTGATTAATAATAATTCATGCCCAACAAGGGACAATCAAGCACCCATCCTTATTTCACAACTATATATATATATATATACAAATCATTAACATTCATCCAAAGCCAAGCCATCATCCATCACATTATCAGCTCAATAATTAACATATAAGTGGCAAGGCAATGCATAAGCTCATACATATACATAATTAATCAATTATTCAATCATGCAAATTTGGAATGCAAACTCCTCTCCTACCTCGAGAGAAGAACCGCAATCCAAGTGCTCCGATTATTCTGTGTCCTTGTCCGGAACACAATCCTATCAACAAACACATATTTCTATATGAAATTAATAAGCCATCATAAGGCATCATTTTCTAAAAACTCAAAATCAATTCTTAGACTTGTCTAAACTCTAATTCACACGCTTATGTTAGGCTTCGGAAATTCCTTTCCCAAGACCAAGATTCTCTAAATCTTAAAGGGCTAAACCAATCCAACAACAACAATACCATGACCCTTATCCATAAGACTTCCAAATCATCATGTGGATTACTACTCATCATCACAATTCATTCAAATTCATTATAAGTCTCTTGTCTCCATTCAAGACTATCATCAATCAACAATTTCTAAATGGCACATATCAAGGCCGAAGACTTCACCAAATCAAATATCCATCTCTCTAATCCACAATCAATGGTTTGCAATCATTATTAACATCATCATAGATATCAATAACCAAAATCAACTCCTCTAATCACACACATACTCACATGCACTTATCTCCCAAACCTCAATAATCAACACCAATGCTTCAAACATTCATCTCCTCATATAAAGCCATTTTAAGGCATCAAAAATCATCAAAATCACCTATTTAACCAAAACCCCCAAATTATCATACTAAGGGTTTTTCTCTAGACTTACCAACAATAATAAACTCCCATCCACTTTGCTAAATCCTTATGAATAAAACAATTTCTCATCTATCCTCAACACAAAACCATAGATAAAATTATTTCTCATGTCATTCAAGCCTAGGATTCATATTTTCATCATCACCCATAACATCCAACATTAACATTTCAAGCTTAATAACATCAAAACTACAAATAGGGCATTAAAGAGGCAAGAAACCTTAACTCACCTCCATGCTCATTACCAAACAAAAATAGGGAGAGGGGAAGAAGAAGATGGTCCAAGCAAAGCTCCCATGTTCCATTTGATGTTCACAAATCCAAGCTCAAGTGAAATTTTTGATAAAAAATGGGTGCCAAAGGGGAAGGCCACGGTTTAGGGCAGGAGAAGAATGGAAAAGAAGAAGAAAATGATGGATGAGTGAATAGGAAAGATGGTGTACGGTTGGAGGAGAAGGAGAGAGTAGTTTAGTGTAAATTGGGTATTACCCATTGGATAAAGCAATACCACCATTTACTTTTACCATTGGTCCATCATTTCCACTACCTATTGTGTAAAAGAAAGTAGGAAATGTGTGGAATGGGTACACGGTTATGAGAAGAAGAGAAGGAGAAAATTTCATTTTCTTTTAATTCCATTTTGGCTCGTAGTTTCCCCGGTTAATATCATAGGTTGTGTCCAATTAATTATTTCCTTAACACTAAAAATTATTTTAGCTATACCACCTTAACCACAATAATTTTCTAAACATTCTAGACCCATCAAATATTTAATTCGACCAAGTGGGTCCTACATCATCTGTTAAATCATCCAACTCTGGTAAATCTTAATTTACCGATAATTCACCTCTAACGTCTAATAAAATCTCCCATAATTATTTGACCATAAATAATTAATCACCATTATTCCATAAATTGTTTTCTTTAAAATTTAGGGTGTTATAATAGGCATACACATACCTTGCCATGGCCTTAAGCCATTCCCTAATCACCACTAAGATACACCACACATGTACCCCTAGTGAATTCGCTCATTTTTACATAATAAAAGGGGTTTTGGATACTAATGAGCTCATCACAAATTTCAACATCAAGACATGAGGAAAGCTTGTTTTTATTCTTAAAAATAGTGGGACATGTCACAAATATCACGTATTAGTCCCAGTTTGATAACCATAAAAAGTTGGGTTTAAAAACCTCTTAAATTTGAATTTTATGACGTAGTAGGTCCGGTGTTTTATGCCTAATAAGAGTTAGAAAAATCCAATTAATGTGAGACCAATTCTCACACCTCTATAGCATAATTATCTACAACTTTCATGCGGAAGTCGGAGGCCAAAAATGTGATTAAGGTGCCCAACCGAGCCAAAAACAGCTAAGGAAATAGAGCAGTTGGAAAAAACAACATAACAGTGGCCATAACATGGCTTTGAATCGATTCAAAGGTCTTTGAATCAATTCAAACGTCTCTAGAACTCAAAAACAGTGAAACTAGGGTCCTTGAATCGATTCAAACTCATATGAATCGATTCAAAGAGTCTTGAATCAATTCAAGACAGCCCTGCTACTGTTTTTATGTAGAAACACATGGTTTTTCAACTTCTAACCCTTTTAACTTTCACATATGAACTCCAAATGCTACGAAATTTTAACCCCAATAAATATACATCATTTGTGATGCGTGGCCACCGGCCTCACTAAAAAATTCTAAAAAATGAGGGACTTATGCACATAAATGTGTTTTACCCGTTTTGAGGCACTTTTATGCAACTCAAGGGCCTATTCTCAATGGAATTGGCCCATTCCAATTCCTACAAGTCATAAACTACATATATGGGCTATTGGAACTATCACATTCCATCAAAACCACATAAAACTCTATTTGGCTCTATGAGTTCCTTAATTATGCATGATATTATCAACTCAACATCATAATTTTGGACAATCCATTCATCCATGGATTTCCATCAATAATTAAATCATGTCCATCAAAAGGGACCACTAAACATTCATCATCAACATCAAAATATATCATTCTCAATAGCCATTAATTTTCCATTTATTTCATCCATCAAATTCCATTCATCTCATCATTTCAATATACATATGGCAAGGCAAGCATGAGTACTACAATATACGTAAATCACTAATTATTCTACTCATGTATTTGGCATGTAAACTCCTCTCCTACCTCGAGGGAAGAACCATAATGATCCGAACATTCCAAACGTTCTGCCATATTGTCTGGAATACAATCTACATATTACATATATCTCAATTAAATTGCCTTTCAAGGTACAACAACATATCCTAAACATGTTATAAACATGGTTTCACAACTTTCTTAGGTTTCAGGAATTCCTCTCCTAAAACCAAGATTGCAGTTGCAAAACATCAGAAGAAGGAGACAAGACGAGTTTAAGGAAAAGTTGCAGACCTCCATGCCAGAAAGTCTTGCGAAAAAAGGGCTTACTGGGGAAAACATTCAGAATACGGTGGGGAATACAAAGAGAACCCGCGTGATTACCAAAGGAGCTGGGAAAGAGAATGATTGCCCTATTACCGTTGGGCCGGGCCCAAGCGAGCCACTACCTATGCAAGAACCGACCTCCCCCAAGAAAGTCCATATTCCTCCTAAGGACCCTCAACCACCAGATGGATCCTGTTATCCCTAGAGTAACTTTTATCCATTGAGCGACGGCCCTTCCACTCGGCACCGTCGGATCACTAAAGCCGACTTTCGTCCCTGCTCGACGTGTGGGTCTTGCAGTCAAGCTCCCTTCTGCCTTTGCACTCGAGGGCCAATCTCCGTCTGGCCCGAGGAAACCTTTGCACGCCTCCGTTACCTTTTGGGAGGCCTACGCCCCATAGAAACTGTCTACCTGAGACTGTCCCCCTAAGTCTAAAAGGGCTAACCATACCCAACAATAATAGCATCTCATCCTTCCATCACCTAAGATGCATTCCATATTACATCAATCATTAAAATGCCATTATTGTCTCTTAGAGTTCAACATGTGCCATCTTAGCCACATATAATCCATCATTAATTAACAAATTTAATTGGCACCTATTATGGTCTAAGACCTCATCAAGTCACATTCTCATTTCTTTTCTTTAATCCATCTCTACCATCAGGGTTTTAGTGCTCAAATTCATCATTATTCACTTAAAGGTCATACTCATCATCAATAATTATCCTTCTAAAATCCTTAACAATACAAATACTCTAAATATCATACATTTTCATTCTAAATCAACTTTTAATTCAATAGTACATGTTTTCCCTTATTTCTTAGGACTAGGTTTCCATCAAAACCTAACAATTATTATCAATAATCATCAACCATCATCAATGGTTATTTCCTCTCATTAACAATGTTTCTCAACATCACTAAACATATATTCTAACAATATTTTGCATTTCCCCCAATCTCTAGAGTTAGGGTTCTATCAAAACCCAACCACCACCATCAATAATCATAATTTTTCACCTCCAATAATGAGATTTTTGTATACCCCTTCACACCTACTCAAAAACATACATTAATCACACCCGACCTTTGGGTTTTGCATAAAAATGGCTCCCATCATCTACCCATACATAATGCACTCCCAAGATTCATAATAACCCATAACCTAGGACTAGAATTCAAGAAAATAGTGAGGAAGCTTACCTCAAGCCAAAATGGAGAGAGTTCCAAGAGAGGGAGAGAGAGACGAAAATACATGGGAGAGGAGAGCTTCTAATCACTATTGTCATCTATTCCAAGGCTTGAAACAAAACGAAAATGGAGAGGGAGAAGACACACCACTATGCTTAGGGTTTTTAGAAGAGGAAGAAGGAGATGAGTGGAAGAGGAAATGAAGAGAAAAAGAATAGGAAGAAGAAGATATGACGTGAAATTGAGAGATGAGGGAGGGATTTTTTTTGTTTTAAAGTTTAACCCTCATTAATAATTTCTCCATTTTATAATACACAAGATCCCCGTTCAGGCTTGATACTAAGTCCAAAAACTATTCTGAAGACATATTCAGATTTCCAATAATATTCTTAACAGCCCTGACCAATGGCATCTCAACCGGAGATACTTAGTCCGATACCCATATTTTAACCAGGTATAATCTTAACTCCTTAAATTCGAATAAATTATGTATATCCATAATAAATCTAATTTAATTATTTTTAAATTTTTGGGACATAAATCAACTCATATATAATTATTTATTATTTATTCTCCTCAATTATGTGAATTATTTCAAAATGGATCCATTGCATATGCATTCAAACAGTGTAAGATATGCATTAGCCATAGGTACATGGCATTTAAGATAGAGATGACCAAAGAAAGATGATAACATCTTGAGAGTAATAAGTTATTAAAGATGTAAATATTTAATGAGGAACAATTATGATAGTCGATGATGATGAAGGGCAATGTTGAATATGTATATGCTTGTGTATATGCTTGCTATGAGTTGTGAATAATGAGGCTTTTAAGCCTTAGGGGATACCTTAATGATGATTTAATGATGAATTGATGATTTTTTTACCAATCACACATGTTGTTTGTATGCGTGTACACATGATCACATGATGATATTTGATATGATGCCGATGAGATTCATGTTAGCCCAATATAATGATGGGTAATGATGTGCATGTGCGTTTACTTTGCTATAGGTTCGATTGATGAACTAGTTATATATATATGTTGTAGATTAAGGTGATTATAATGATGATTGATATTTTGAAGCAAAGTACACATGATGTTAATATGCATATACACATAATCTCAATTGTATTCATATTCGTCATTTGGAATGTATAACTCACTCTCACATGTTGTCTCCTTTTTAGAATTGTGATGCAGGATTGTCATGGGATAAGATGGTATCTTTAATTTAAAGCTTTGAAGAAGGTAAATAGTTGTAATAGAATGCCTTGGCCAGCAACTAATGTTAATTATGGTGTAATGAATGAATTGTATATGATGATAGTTGGCAGTTATTGATTTGATGACTATTGTATAAATGGCAGTATATATGTGAATGATGATGATGTTGATGTAATTTGAGCATTACATCTCTATTCTGTTGGTAATAGGTGTTAGTCATTCTTTATATCGAGTATTATGAAATGCTTGGATAAAAGTATATAGATATCATTGTGTTGGTGATGATGCTCATGCTAATGAGGAATTAATGAATTTATGGTCATTATGATGATTAGAGTTTTTATATGCGATATGTGGTTAAATTGAAATAGTAGACTCATATGGTAAATTAGCATGATCGATGAGCCTTTTCTCATATCTTCATATATGAGACTAGGCGTGTGCCCTGTATACACATTCTTCTTCTGTTGTAAACTCAATTATTTTGTATACATATATGGGCGATTTATCTATCGATCTAGTTTGTAAATTCTTAAATCTCACTCTTCGGTTTTTTGTGATTCAGGTCTCAATGTAATGTTGCACTTTCTTAAAACGTGAAAAATTTCCTCACATTTTCATTAATTATTTATCTTGATTATATTGGGATTCGGGTCTGGGAAATTGAGGTGTGACAAAAACTGAGTAAAAAAATGACAAGTTGTAAAGGGTACAATTTTAAAAAGTCACACAAAGTGGAGTTGATGTTTAAAAGAAAAAACCCTAAAGACAATAAAATGGTAAAATCGAATGAAGATTTTACTCTATAATTATGGAGTAGACAACATATTAACACAACAAACAAAACTTGGCAAACTATAAATTAAATGCAACAAGAAAAAAATATAAAATGCAAGAAATTGAATAAGCAAAGTTTTAGTGCAAAATTTTGATTTTTAAGAAACAAATGTTGGTCAAGTAGTAAACTTGGCTAAAATTTTAATCAAAATCAAAATGTTAGTGCTTTTGCTCTTAATTTTCTATTAGGCCTTTCTTTATCTATTTTTTATGCACGAATAAATCATAATTTTTAACTTGAACAGTAACTGACCATTTAATTGCTAAGACTGAATAGAATTTGTGCATAGTGTTTGCTAAGACCGAATTAAAGAAATTCAATTCCACTAAATGTTAAATTCACGTTCCAATTTAGTGTGTAACAGCTATTGTAATTGACTAAAAAAATTCAAATACCCACAATTTTGCATATATAAGGAATTTAACAATTGAATTGATGTGTACAACAAATAGACAAACCCAAAGAAATTCAACAATTCTGTTGAGAAAAGTCTAGTTGAAGATATATTTTTAAGTCCCTTCGGACCAGACCCCAAACTTTATATTCGTGAATTTGTTTATACTGTTCATCAAGTATTTTTCCTAAAAGAATAAAGATTATACTATTTATAACGCTTTTTTGTGTACTTAAGCAATTCCAAGATATGGATATTAGGCTATGAAAGCAAAGGGGAGCATCAGTGTTCTAAAAGTCTGGTAGAACAACAAAAGTCTGATGTAAGCATTCTGATCATAGAACTATTTTGTCAATGTTCATAAATTCTATTTTGGTGATGCCTTAGGAGTAATGCTCTTATCATATTTGTATGCTTATCACCAAAGAACATAAATAACAAGATCAAAATAAGCAGCAGTTATAAGTATACCTACCTTTGCATATTCTGATCACAATCAGAGATTTCGTCAGAACATCTCAGAAAGCAACTTATCGCTCAATCAAGAATTAGTTTACAAATGGTTTGTGCATGGAAATGCATGAGAAAATATTTTTGTGATAATGATGAAGAAATGAACTAGACCTCTCTCAAGCTTATCCCATCTTCAAAGTATGAAAATAAGAAGCTTAAGGCAAAATAACTTTAAAGGATTTCCAACGTCTATATCTCCTTTCAAGAAGCAGTAACGGTCATATCCTCCTGCCTCTATAAATACCAAGGAAGATTGAACATCTAAAATAGAGGACTAATAGAGAGAATTTCTTTAAGCTATTAATCAATCTCATCCAAGTTCTAAATTTCTCTTGTTCATTTATTTATTGTAAGACAAAGACCCTTATTGTTTTTCGTTCTGCCTCAAGCAGACTCTAGTCTTGTGCTAAAAACTTAGTGTTCAAACTCAAATTTTTTGTCACTTGTACACTAAGTTCTGAAAATTTCTTTTCATTCATATAATTTGTAAAAGTCTGGTTGTTACCAGAATTAGTTTGTATGGGGAACACTGTGGCCTGAAGAGGCTTTCGAAAGAATACTTAGGTTGAGCCAGGAGTAGCTTGTTGAAAGAATACTTGCGATAAGCCAGAAATGGCTAGAGTAAAGAATACTTGTGGCACAGGTCTGATTCTGTTATTGTAAAGAAGATTTTACTATAGTGGAAATCCTTCAAGTTAGAAGGGTTAGACGTAGCTTCAGTGTTGGAAGTGAACAAGTATAAGCTATGTGTTTATCTCTCTCCTTTGTTACTTGCTTGATTACTCATTCTATTTGGTTCAACTTTCCATGGAAAAGAGTCTAAGACTTATTCAACCCCCTTTCTAAGTCTGACTTTGAACCATCAATTGGTATCAAAGCTTATCGTTTGAGTTGATCACTCCCTCAAGTAAAAAAGATCAAGATCTATGGCAGCTTTTCAGAGTAATCAATTGATCACAGAAAGGTCCTCTATCAATAAGCCCCTAGCCTTCTTTGTCGAAGATTATCCATGTTGGAAGGATAAAATGGAAATGTTTATAAAATCCACTCAATACAGTCTATGGGTAGTCATCATTAATGGTGATCATGGCCCTTCTGTAAATAGCAAAGGTCAACCTAAATTAGAAAGCGAATGGAGCTCTAATAAAATTAAAAATATAGAGATCAATGCTAAAGCCAAATTTCTTCTTACCTATGTTCTTAGTAAATCTGAGTACAACAAGGTATTCAGTTATAGAACAACTAAAGAAGTCTGAGATGCTCTTCAATACAACTACAAAGAAACATCAAATGTCAAGAGATCCAAGAAGATATTGCTGACCAAACAGTATGATAACTTCAAAATAGAGGAATATGAGTAAATAGATCAGATATTTGGAATATTCCAAACCCTATTGAATGGGCTAAAAGATCTTAGAACCACTCCTCTATAGAAGATATAAATGTCAAGCTTCTCGGATGCTTGCTTGAAAGGTTCGATGCAAAATACTCTGCTCTAGAAGAAGCTAAGGATCTAAACACATTCTCTTTGGATGAGTTACTTGGAGTTCTTAGGGTTCATGAGTTGAAACTGAAATAGAAGGGAACCAACAAATCGTCTTCAACCAAAAGCATTGCCTTAAAGTCTGATGAGTCAAGAAAAGGCAAGGCTTTGAAAGCTAAGGAATCTTCTAATTCTAAACCACACTCTGATGAATTAGATGATGACATTGATGAAGAACTGGCGCTTATAACTGAATGATTCCATAAATTACTGAGAAAGAAGAAGTTCAGACCAAAAATGTTCCATAAGAAAGACTACAAAGGTAAAAGTTAATTTAAGTTTGAAATTGACAAATCTACTTTAGAATGTTTTAATTGCAGAAAACCAGGTAACATAAAAGTAGAGTGCCCTCTTTTGAATAAAGATAAAAAGGATAAAAGGGAAAGAAAAATTTTCCTAGGAAACAAAAAGGTTTGATCACATGGGATGATGAAGCATCGTCTAGTTTGGAAGAGTCTGATCAAGAAAATGAGTCAGCTCAAATCCGTCTCATGGCAAGTAAGGAATCAGACTCAAGCTAGCGTTAGCGACTCAAATTTTGAAGAGGTAAACTACTCTGAACTAAAACTGTGATACAAATGTTTTGAAAGAGATGGAAGAAAATGAAAGGATGCATCTTGAAGAATTGAGCAAACTTAAAAAAGAAAACATTTTCTTAAAAACAGATTTTGAGAAATCTAAAATTTGTTGCAACTCTCAAATAAAGAAAACATTAAGTTAAAAATCTTGTCAACTCTCTTACCTTAAATCTAGGCAATGTTATAAATAGTACTAAAAACTTGGATGCTTTGTTAGGAACATCCAAAGGAAATCGAAAGGGTCTAGGTCTGGGATATGTGAAAAAGAAAGATGTTTCCAAACCAAAAAATTTTAAGTAACTTTCAGCACCTATATTTGTTCCTGAAGGACAAAGATTGTTAAATTTAATTATTTCAAAAATAATGGCCACTCTGTAAATGAATACAGGAAAAAAATATGGATTTGTCATTATTGACGACTACACAAGATTAACATGGGTATATTTCCTAGCCCACAAAGATGTGTCTATAAAAGTATTTAAAATTTTTTGCAAAAAAATTCAAAATGAGAAAGGTTACTGTATTGATACAATAAAAAGTGATCATGGCAGAGAATTTGAAAATGAAATTTTTGAAAAATTCTACAATGAGTTTGGGATAACTCACAAATTTTCCTTACCAAGAACACCACGACAAAATAGGGTTATGGAAAGGAAAAATAGATCCTTGCAGGAAATTGCCAGAACCATGCTTTGTGAAAATGATCTTCCAAAATATTTATGGGTAGAAGCTGTGAGTACTTCTTGTTATATTCAAAACAGAGTTTTTATCAAACCAATACTGAATAAGACTCCTTATGAATTATGGAAAGGTAGAAAACCCAACATCTCATACTTTCATCCTTTCGGATGCACCTGTTATATTTTGAACACTAAATATTATCTTGGAAAATTTAATTCAAAATATGACAAAGGTATATTCATGGGATACTCCGCCACATCAAAATCCTATAGAGTATTCAACACTCGAACACAAACCATAGAAGAATCTATGCATGTAAGATTTGATGGCCTTCAAAAGATTAACATGAAACTGGCAGATCTAGATTTTGATGATACAGGATTTCAGTAAGAGGTAGAGCAACCAACGAAACAACCATTTACAAATGATCAACCACAAACAACAAACTCTAAAAAATCTAAACAAGATCAGCATTCTGAACCAGAAAGGCTAAAGGATTGGAAATTCAAAGTCTACCATCCTTCAAACCCTATAATCAGAGATTAGGTTACTGAAGTTAAGACTAGATCCAGTCTTCAAAATCAGTCATCAATCACTCTTATCTCAGAAATAGAACCAAAGAATGTTTTGGAAGCCCTAAAGGATGTAGATTGGATTCTTGCTATGCAAGAAACGTTAAACCAGTTTAAGAGAAGTAAAGTAAGGACACTTGTTCCTAAACCCAAAGATAAAAGTATGATTGGAACTAAGTGGGTATTCCAGAACAAGCTAGATGAAGATGGAAAAGTAATCAGAAACAAAGCTAGATTAGTAGCTCAACGCTATAATCAACAAGAAGTCTCCCCTAGAGTACTAAGTTCATTCAGCTTCGTGATGAGTACTGGTGAGTTATGGCTGAAAACAACAACACTCTTCAACAATGTGGTGGTTATCCTACTTACACCCATTATCTGAGATTCATCTGTGGATACCTGAAGAATCATCCAGTTTCAGAAGTTTGTACCTGGGAACATATTGATTAGTGTAATCAATTTTATGCCACTGTTGGTCTCTATCGAAGTGATGCAAATGCATTCAAAGCCTTTCTCAAGTGCAAAAGGTCAGTTTCTCTTGTAAAATGTTCCAAGCGCTCAAGGTCTGAACCCTTACCCCCTACAGACTCTGATCCCTCTTATTCTCAACCAATTCCTCTTGCCATTATACCTCCACCTTTACCCCAGACCTCATCCTCACTAGCCATTGTTCCTTGTCCTCTTATTTCTACAGTTATTCATAAATCTTACCTTCCCCTTCTTCTTAAACACTATCCTACCCTACCTGAGTATATGTACTACAAACCTATTCTTGATGAATCTGACCCTGGTTATAGCAAACCTTATAACCAAGTTATTATTTGTAACCCCAACTTTAACCCTCACAGACTTCATATTCGACCATCCACCCCCAAACACTACCCTCATCTTCCCATTAAGAAGCTACTCGGCTTCCTAGACCTATTCTCTAATGATGACCTTGGTATGTTTCATGTGATTCAAGCTGAGAAGGCTATGAAGATCTTGTTTGCGGTGCCTCGCAGCCCTCCACTGGCTAAATGGATATCTCTAGGCAGACTGAAGAAGCCCATTGAAATGGCCATCATCGAGGAGGAAGCCACAGACTCTTCACAGACTCTGGAGGTTGCCTTAGACAGCTTTAAGGGCCCTATGACTAGGTCAAGGTCCAAGAAAGCTAGAGAGGCCCTCGATACTTATTCGGCATCCTCTATAGACACCATGATTAGGCCCAAGCCCAAGGAGGACCATTTAAGGACCCTTACCCTTTCCTCTTATTCTATAGAGGGGTAATGGGCTTACTTTTATGGTTTAGACCTCCGTTGGGCCTTTTTATGTACCAAGACCATTGTTTTATGTATTTTTCATTCTAATATTTTTAGGAGTATATTAGGATAATATTTTAGAATTAGAAATTAAAACTTAGTTTTGGGCCTTGCATGGCCATATTTTTTATTTTGGGCTACTTTTGGGCCTTGTATAGGTGTTAGGTTGCTTTGGGCTCCTTATGGGCCATGTATTTTGAGATTTTGGGCCTTGGTGAAGTGTTTTCCAGCCCACCTAAGCCAATTTTGAAAATTTAGTTCCTAGGAGGTATAAATACCTTTCGTCTTTGTATTTCTCTTATAATTTGAATGCTAATAGTTTTTAGAGTGAGAAACTCTCCCTTTTCTCTAGAAAGTAGAAGCTTTAGCTCTTTTCTATAGTCTTATCCTTTGGCCTTCTCCCAAATGTGGTGACCTCCTTACCTTATCTCTCTAAGCCTAGAGAGTGGTGGATCCATACCTCCTCCCTTGCCTCTCCATCTCTCTTTTCGTTTCTAATAAGGACACCATAAGGGAGGACCTACACATGATTTTGGACAAAGGATTGGAAGCTTATAAAGGTCCCTTAACAAAGGCTAAGTCTAGAAGGGGAAGGGAAGCCATCCACCAAGCCCTAACTTCCTTCATCACATTACTTGATGGGCCTAAGCCCAAGGAGGACACTTGGAAGACTTACATATATTCATCATATAATATTACATATACTTAGGTTTTCTAGTGTTTAGGTTTTATTTGGGCCTTACTAGGCTAATTGGTCACTAGTGGGCCATCTACTCTCTTTTGGACCATGTATTAGGCCACTTCACTTCTAGGAATACCTTATGGGCCTAGGAAGCATATAGAAGCCCAATAAGTCTCTCCTTGGCCAAAATGCTCCAAGGCCTATATAAGGATCTCTCCTTTGTAAAAATCATTCATAATATGCATTTTGAGATTTTAGAGCACTTTGAGTGTTGAGAGAAAAGTAGAATGGTCTCCTTTCTCTAGGCTAGAGCCAAGTCTTTAGCAAGCTCTTATCCAAGGTGGTTTCCTCCCTCCTTGGTGGTAAGATTAAAGGAGTTATCTCCTTTGGGAGTGCTCTCAAACCTTTCATTCACTTCTTCCATTCTATTCCTCCATTCTCCTCCCTTCACTTTTATCTTTTCCTTTTTTTCCTTTTATAACTTTCGTCCAAATTCTTAGAGCTCCCTTCTCCATGGGTTCGGTTTCCTTCTTTTGAAAAGATTTCCTCCAAGGAAATTAAGGGGTAGGAGAAGAAAAAGGGCCAAGATCTCTCATTGGAAAGCTCTCCTTCAAGAACTTCCTACATCAATTTCTCTTAGTTTCCTAGGCTAGATCTAGGTTCTTTTCACTACATCTCCTTTATTTTCTTTTCAAGTCACCTCACGGCCTGCACATGGAACCTCTATAGTCGTGAGTTTCTCCTTCCATTGAAGAGCTTCAAGGATCTAAGCATTGCTAGAGAAGAGAATCCACCTTCCATGCTTCATAAGGCACCTAATTCCTACATCAATTGGTATTAGAGTTTCTCCTTCTTCAGCGTTTCATAGATCTGTTTTTTTACAGTTTTTATTCTAAATTTTTAGTGTTAGATCTGAATTTTTCTCATTCTCTACATCAATTTTGATATCTCATATGCTAAAAAACTCCAAAAATTGCAAAAGTTATGCTTACTTGAAGTTTTAGATCTACACACTTTGGCTTGGAATTTTGAGAAGTGCCTTCACAAAAGTTCTTACTACACTTTTTCTTGACATAACCTCAAAGTTTCATAAAAATTGAGCAAAAAAATTTAGTCAAAGTTGTTGACCTAAAGGTGCCTTACACTTCAAGTAAGATCCATTTCCTCGAGTTTTCGTGTCATATCTTTGTATTTTGTGTTGGTTTTATGTAATTTAAGCATTTTGTGGTATAATTCCAAAATTGTACCTACTCTAAACCGTGTGGACTTGTCTTGCATATTAGGTGTTTGTTTGATTATTTCGATGATTTTTAGTTTCCTTAGAAATTGTCTTAGGTAATAGAGCTTGCTTCTCTTGTTTTCTAGGCTTTTTGTTTTGATTTTGTTTATGTGTTATGTCGCTGGAATCTAAGGCACTTTAAAGTCATCATTTGAAGTGCCTAACAAGCTCCTAAGGTTATAATGTTACCTCATTTTTAGGTGACTCTGTGCCTTGCTTTTCCTAGGTTGTTAGCTTCCTTTTTTTTTAGGTGTGTTTTCTAGTTTATTTTGCAATTTTCCAGCAGCTGTTTGTGTCCTTATTTTAATGTCATTTGATGCATTTTAAGTTTCCTTCCATTGCCTTTTTTTTGTGGAAGTAGATGCTTACTTTGCACTTTTAATAGTTTGCCATTTTATGCCTTTTTGTGCACTATTTGAGAGCATTTCCAATTCTTTTTTTGTTGTGGTTAAATTGATAAAAAATAAATAAATAATCATAGAAAAACAAGTAAAAAAGTGTAAAAAGCAAAAGAGTTCATTGACCATTGTTTCTATAATTGTTTAGGTCATTTTCTAGCAAAAAAAGTGTGAAAAAAGTGCTTGAAAACATTGACTAGATAAAAAAAATTCAGAAGCTGTGTTTTCAGTATTGCAGTACCTTATAGTGTTCATTTAGTGCATATTTGATCCCTTGTTTGAGGAAAAATCATTTAGGAAACTATACAAAATGTTTGTGAAGTTTTAAGCATTCTAGAGTTTCTAGTTTGCATTCTTTTGTGTGCTTGCTTTCTTCTTGCATTTAATTTCTTGATTGTCATTTGTTTCTTTCTGAGTTTGTCACATTAATTCATACTCTTGTGTGCCTTCTTTAATTTACCAATTTTTACTTGTCAAGTTCTAGTTTGTCATATAATCTTCCTTTTGGTTTAGCTTCCTAATTTGCCTTTTCTTGCTTGTCTTTTTGTCTCTAGTTTGTCATTTGAGAATTTCTCCTTTTTGGGAATCTTGAGACTTGTGAGTTTATTGTCAATTAGGTAACATCTTGAAGGGATTGAGATTTGACTACTAGATTTGATCTAGTGTATTCTACAACTATAGAGAAAAGTGGACACTTGAGTGATATTATTTGAGAGCTTGGAGTGCAAACACCTTTTTCATTTCTTTCTCTTACTTTTGTGCTAATCATTATTTTGAGTTTTCAAGTATTTCTTTTTAGCTTGGTGGACCTTTTGGTGGACTTGAAGAACCATGGAAGCCATTTGTATTGGAGAGCATCTTTTGTCATAAATTAGAAATTTAATCTTTGTGATTTATATTTTCTTTTCCCTTGTATTTTGGGATTTTCTTATAAGTATTTTGTGTAAGTCCTTGTATTTGGACATTAGAGAAATTGGACATTGGACTTTAAATTTTTAATTAGTTAATTATGAGTAACTACGCATAGGACTTAGTTTACTCTTTTTGTACCCTACTAGTGTAAGTGCGATTTTGCATGCTAGGTCTAGTTAACATTTTTCCACCAATTGACTAGTTTGCTTTACTTGCTTTCTAGTTAGTGTAAGTGCGCTTTTACATGTTAGGCTTAGTTTACTTTCTTGCATCCCGACTAGTTCTTGCCTAATAGCTATCCTTTAATTTTTTCTTGTTGCTTTATGTGTTATTTTTCCTTTCCTAGGTTTAAATCAATTGAGTGACCTGACTAGTATCTCATCATTATCATTTTGCATTATAACATGTCTTCATCTAGTGAGAGAGGTAAATAGTCAACCCCCCCACACATGAGGTTAATTTTAGATAAACTTAATAAAATGTCCACTAGGTTAGAAAACCTAGAAAATAGGGAGGGTAGAAAAAGAACCATTAGTCATCATAGGAATCATAGACATAGACAACATGATGACACTAGTGAGGTTGATCATAAGCATTATAGATATAGACAACATGATGACCATAGTGAAGTTGAACATAGGCATCATACGAGATATAATAGGTCCCATAAGGAGGGTGGCTTGAGAGAGGTCAAGCTAGAGGTCTCACCCTTCCATGGAAAAAAGGGATGTTGAAGCCTATCTTGATTGGGAGATGAAAGTTGAACAACTCTTCACCCCTCATGAAACAAAAAATGAAAAAAAAGGTTAGGATTACCACCCTTAGCTTTCAAAACTATGCATTAGTTTGGTGGACCCAAATCCTAAAGGAAAGAAAGAAAGACCATCTCTGACCCATTGATGAATGGGAGGACCTCGAAGCCTTACTTAGGAAGAGATATGTTCCCTCTTATTATAGGGGAGAATTATTGGCCAAACTCAATAGACTCACCGAGGGTCAAAAAGTGTGGAGGATTATTATAAGGCTTTGGAGATGGCTATGATTAGAGCCAATGTTGAGGAGGATGAAGAAATCTTCATGCATAGATTTTGACATGGCCTTAATCATAATATTAAAAAAAAAGTGGAACTTTAACCTTATGTAGACATTAAGGAGCTTCTCCATCAATGCACAAGATTAGAAGCTTGACTCATAGATGGAGCTTCCTATTATAATAGGGATGCTAAATCATATAGGCCTAGGTGGAAGGGCAAGGAAGACTCTATCCCTAAAGAAGGTAGTAGTAGAAAGGGTAAGGAGCATGAAGTGGTCACCTCATCTCCTCGGATTAAAAATGAGGTTATAGGGATCATCCCCTTACAAAACCTTCAAAACACACTCTTTCTAGGAATGCCAAATCTTTATCCCAACCTAATTCTTCAAGAACAATTTCCATAAAATGTTGTAAGTGTTTAGGAAGGGGTCACATTGCCTCTTAATGCCCAACAAAGAAAACAATGATTTTAAGGGGCATTGATCACTATTCAAGCTATAAGGAAGCTTCCTCTTCACACTCTAGTGATAGCTCAAATAGTGATTCTTATGAAAGTGAACATGTTCTTGGAGATGAGGGTGAGTTATTCATGATTAGAAGGCCTCTTGGAAGCCACATAAAGGGTGATGACACTACACAAAGGGAGAACATCTTTTACCCAAGATGTTATATTAAAGAAAAACTATGTTCTCTCATTGTGGATAGTGGAAGTTGTGCTAATGTGGCTAGCCAAAGGCTAGTTCACAAACTTGGTTATGCTCTAATAGATCACCCTAGACCTTACAAGTTATAATGGCTTAATGAAAAGAGTGAGATGTTAGTGAATAAGCAAGTTCTTCTTTCTCTCTCCATTGGCATATACCATGATCAAGTTTGGTGTGATGTTGTGCCTATGGAAGTCACTCATGTCTTGTTGGGTAGACCTTGGCAATATGACAAGAAGGTTACCCATAAGGGTTTCACCAACACCCTTACCTTTGTACATAACAATAAGAAATTTGTCTTGCATCCCTTGTCTCCCAAACAAGTTTTGGAAGACCAACTTCAAATGAAGTTGAAAAGGGATAGGGAGGCTGGGCCTTCCACTTCCCCTCCACAACCCCAAAAACGAAAAAATAAAAAACAAATAAACCAAAAAGATAGGGGTAAAGGGATTCTCACCCTTGAAGACCCCAAGAGCACTCTTCTTTCTTTGCCTCTAAGCATGATGTGAAGCAAGCCCTACTTCTTCACAAACCTCTATACATGCTTTACCCTTCTCTAGTGAGGTTTCTTCCATCCTTTCTAGCTCTCCTAGCCCTTCTTGTATTTGCATATTGTAGATAAGTTTTGATAATGACAAGCACAAGCAGAACACTACTCTTGGACCATACACAAATGCATGATTCAAAAGAAAATACAAGGATTTGATGCATTTAAAATCAAAGATCAAGAAACCATGAAGAACATGCTCCCAAATAATCAAAGAATCAAGAAAGCAATGCATGAAGATCAAGGAAAGGAACCGTGACTTAAAATACATCAAGGAAATATCAAAAAGCATGAAAAAGTACCAAACAACATTGCATGAATCGATTCTTACACGTATGAATCAATTCAAAGGCCTGGAAGTCTCAAAAACACAAAACAACAAGTTATGAATCGATTCACACCAAGCATGAATCGATTCACATGTGGTTGAAATTTAAAATGCCCAAAATAGAACTATGTGAATCGATTCACATACGTATGAATCGATTCAAGTAGTGGAAAACATCACTAGAAAGATAGATTTAAGTGGGAAACAAAGACCCATAACCCACTATACGTAGAGACAAGCTGGAACCATGTGTTGCAATGGCTAAGAGGACCTTCAAAGCTCTATAAATGGATCTCCAACTCAAGCACAACGAACACCAAGAAGAGGCAATCAATCTTTACTTACATTTATGCTTAGTGAGTTTATTTTCTTTGTATATTCCGAATCCTTGAGCTTAGAACTTATATATCATCACTTGTTGAGAGTTAGAAATTGTGAGAGCTCTTCATTTGCTTATTCACTCTATTAACAGAGTATATTGCTTATAAACACAAACACCAAACACCAAATTTCACTCTAGGTTGAGTGGTTACAAAGGTTGGGGCTTAACCTTTGGGATATTGAGAGTTTGAGAGATTGGGTGGGTTGCCCTTGTGCTAGTGAGGATTGAGTTCTGGAGTGTGGGACACTAGGAAGCTGCAATTTCTCATAGCTTGTATCTCTAAACTTCAATAGTGGAAATCCTTCAAGTGGATTGCTTGAAGGCGAGACGTACACCGGGTTGGTGGAACTCATTAAATTAGTTTGCACATTCTTCTCCCTTACTCTCTTGCATTTACATACTGCATCTGGCTGGATTATTATTATTGATAGTGATTTCCTCTCTTAAACTTGCTTGAACAACTAGCATTATAGTGTTGCACACCAAGTGTTCAACAAATTGCCTAAGCAGCATTTACATCTTAGTTTGCATTGCTTCTTCCACTATAATTTCCATCTCTTGCATATTCTATTAACTTGTGAGAAAGAAATCAATTTCAAGGCATTCCAACAAAAAGTTTTAAAACTCAATTCACCCCCCCTCTTAAGTATTGAGGCCACTTGAATAATAAGTGGTATCAGAGCTTGACTCTTGGTAGATCAAGCTTAACAGCTTCAAGAAAACAATGGCCTCAAATTCTCTAAATCTTTTTCCTGAGGGTGGTGCCACAAATAGACCTCCTGCTTTCAATGGGGAAGGCTATGCTTTTTGGAAAGAAAGGATGAAAATTTTTTTACAATCTATTGATCTTAAAGTTTGGAATGCAATTGAAAATGGTCCTTTCATACCCATGCATACTGTAGATGGTAAACAAGTAGAAAAGTTGATGGATGATTGGACTAACGAAGAAGAAAAGAAAGTCCAATATAACTATAAAGCCAAAAATCTAATCACTTTAGCTTTAGGCCCTGATGAACTCTTTAGAGTAGTTACATGTAAATCCGCCAAGGATATGTAGGATACCTTACAAATAACCCATGAAGGTACAAGTGATGTCAAAGACTCTAAGATTAGTACCTTAACTAGTCAATATGAAAGCTTTAGATTAAATTCTGGAGAAACAATTGTTGATATGCAAAAGAGGTTCACTCTTATTATAAATCATCTCATTACTCTTGGGAAGACTTACACTAACAAAGAACTTATTCATAAAATGTTAAAAAGTCACACTAGGGAATGGCAACCTCTAGTCACGCCATCAAACAATCTCCTAGCATCAATGAAATGTCTCTTGCTACACTATTTGGTAAGTTATAAGAACAGGAACAAGAGTTGAAAGAATTAAGGATGGCGGAAGAGGAAGAAAAATCTTCCAAGAAGAAAGGTCTAGCTCTCAAGGCCATGTCTATCAATGAAGAAGAATCCGGTAGTAAGCTTAATGAAAAAGAAGAATTTGGACTGTTTGCGAAGCGCTTTGGAAAGTTAATAAGAAACAAACGCTTCCAAAAGAGCTTCAAACCTCAAGGTAAGAAACCTACCTCTAATGAAAACTCTTCTTCACCAAACTGTTTTGAATGTGGCAAGGAAGGGCATTTCAAGGTAGATTGCCCAAATCTCAAGAAGAAGAACAAGGAAAAAAGAGGAAGAATAAGAGCTTACATTGCTTGGGATAAAATGATATAAGTAGCTCAGATGAATCTGAAAATGAGGAAGCCAATCTATGCGTCATGGCAAATCATCAAGAGGAAAATGATAAGGTAAGTCTTCTTGACTTAGATAGAAATGAATTGCTTGATGCATTTGAGGAATTGTATGACAAGTTTGTTAAAATCTCAAACAAATGCAAGTTATCTAGGAAAACTATTGATACTCTTGAAATGCATCTTGTAGAACTTGCCAAAGAAAATGAATGTTTGAAAGAAGAATTAGCAAATGTTCAAGCATGCTCCAAGAATAAACCTTGCGATTTTGTAAAGAAATGTGACATCCTAAAAACTAAGGTTTTAAACTTAAATAAAACCTTAGAAAAGTTTACAAATGGTAGAGATAACTTGAATGTATTACTTGGAAATCAAAGATGCATGTTTGATAAAACTGGTTTAGGATATAACTCCACCAAAAAGGAAAAGCATTACAAAAACTTCTTTGTACCACCTAGAAAATCTTCATCACCATTCACTGAATGCAATCATTGTGGTGCTAAAGGACATAATGCTTTAAATTACCATATTAGAAAGCTTGGACCAAAAGTGGTAAGAAAGGTGTGGGATCCCAAAGGGACATTACCATAAGCTAACCAAAAAGGACCCAACATAAAATGGGTACCAAGGTCTCTAAACTAATTTTGTTTTATAGGTATGCTTTAAGGCAAGCAACACCCATTGGTACTTGGATAGTGGGTGTTCAAAAGACATGACGGGAGACAAAAGTAAGCTCATATCATTCACTCCACGAAATAAAGGATTTGTTACATATGGAGACAACACAAAGGGAAGAATTTTAGGAATCGGAAACATTGGTAAAAATTCTTCCACTTTTATAAATGATGTTTTATATGTTGAGGGACTTAAACATAACTTGCTTAGCATTAGTCAATTATGTGATAAGGGCTATAAAATTGTTTTTGAATCAAACTGTTGCATAATTGAAAATAAATTAAACAAGGAAGTGAAGTTCATTGGTCAAAGAGTTGATAATATCTATATGATTAATCTTGATTGTCTTGCTTCAAGTGATGTGCAATGCTTCATAACTAAAGAAGATGAATCATGGCTATGGCATAGAAGAATTGCTCACATTCATATAGACCATCTAAACAAACTTGTTTTAAAAGATTTAGTAATTGGTTTACCAAAGCTAAAATTTGAAAACAAATTTTGTGATGCTTGCCAAAAGGGAAAACAAGTAAAGGTTTCTTTTCAAGCCAAAAATATTGTTTCAACAACTAGACCTTTATAACTTTTACACATGGATTTATTTGGACCCTTAAAAATCAAAAGTTTTGGTGGAAACTATCATGATCTTGTGATTGTGGATGATTATTCTAGGTATACATGGACATTGTTTCTTACTCATAAACATGAAGCATATCAAGCATTTACGAAACTTGCCAAGATCATCCAAAATGAACAAAACTTGAAAATAGCATCCATTCGAACGGATCATGGGGGAGAATTTGAAAATCAATCTTTCGAAAAGTTTTGTAAAAAATTTGGCATTGAACATAATTTTTTGGCTTCAAGAACTCCACAACAAAATGGGGTTGTTGAAAGGAAAAATCGATCTTTAGCGGAGCTCGCAAGAACTATGTTAAATGAAAGTAATATTGCGAAACATTTTTGGGCCGATGCGGTAAATACCGCTTGCCATGTTATGAACCGATGTTTGATAAGGCCTATATTGAAGAAAACCCCTTATGAGCTTTATAAAGGACGAAAACCAAATATTTCTTATTTTCATATATTTAGATGTAAATGTTTTGTATTAAATAATGGAAAAGAAAATCTTGACAAATTCGATGCGAATTCTGATGAAGTAATATTCTTAGGTTATTCATCTACTAGTAAAGCATATCGACTCTTTAACAAACGAACTTATACAATAGAAGAGTCTATACATGTCAAATTTGATGAACTTAACCAAAATCCTTCGAGAAATGAAATTGATGATCTTGTAGGTACTTTCAAAGAAATGAACTTGGAAAATGAAAAAGAAAACAATAATGAAGGAAATACACCTCAACAAAAAGAGTGGATCACCGTGAAGAATCATCCCTTGGATAATATCATAGGTGAAATAACAAAAGGTGTAAGTACTCGAAACGCTATTAGAAACACTTGCAATCACTTAGCTTTTGTATCACAAATAGAACCCAAAGATATAAATGAGGCTATTATTGATGAACATTGGATGTTGGCCATGCAAGAAGAATTAAACCAATTTGAAAGAAATGAAGTTTGGGAACTTATGCCAAGACCCAATGATCACCAAATAATAGGTACTCAATGGTAATTTAGGAACAAGCTAGACGAAAATGGAATAATCACTAGAAACAAAGCTAGGTTAGTTGCTAAGGGTTACAATCAAGAAGAGGGCATAGATTATGAAGAAACGTATACTCCCGTAGCTAGGCTAGAAACTATTAGACTTTTGTTAGCCTTTGCATGCTCTAGAGATTTCAAATTATACCAAATGGATGTCAAGAGTGCTTTCTTGAATGGATACATCCAAGAAGAAGTATATGTTGATCAACCTCCTAGTTTTGAAAATTATCAATTTCCAAATCATGTTTTCAAACTAAGAAAAGCTTTATATGGTTTGAAACAAGCTCCAAGAGCTTGGTATGAAAGATTAAGCAAATTTCTTCTAGAAAATAATTTTAAAAGAGGAAAGGTTGACACAATACTATTCATTAAGCACAAAAAGAATGACATACTATTGGTTCAAGTATATGTGGATGATATCATTTTTGCTGCTACTAATGAATTACTTTGCAAGGAGTTTGCTAAGTTAATGCAGGAGGAATTTGAAATGTCAATAATGGGAGAACTTACATTCTTCCTTGGACTACAAATTAAGCAAACTAAAGAAGGAACATTCATTAGCCAAACCAAATATTGCAAAGAGTTGCTCAAAAAGTTCAACATGGACAAGGCAAATGAAATCGCTACACCTATGAGCACGTCATGTTATTTGGACAAGGATGAGAAAGGTAAGGATATAGAACTTACAAAATATAAAGGTATGATTGGATCCTTACTATACTTAACTGCTATAGACTGGATATCATGTTTGTTGTCTATATGTGTGCTAGATATCAAGCATGTCCAAAAGAATCTCACCTTACTGCCGTGAAATGAATAATGAAATATTTAGTTGGAACTCAAGATGTTGGCTTATGGTACCCTAAAGGGGTCGAATGCACTCTGGTTGGCTACTCTGATTCTGACTTTGCAGGATGTAAACTTGATAGAAAAAGTACTAGTGGTACTTGCCACTTGCTTGGTAGTTCTCTTGTATCTTGGCATAGCAAGAAACAAGTAAGTGTTGCATTATCCACAGCTGAGGCAGAATATGTTGCAGCTGGTAGTTGTTGTGCTCAAATCCTTTGGATGAAGCAACAACTTCTAGACTTTGGTGTTGTTTTAGACCAGGTGCCTCTTAAATGTGATAATACTAGTGCCATTAATATCTCAAAGAATCCTGTAATGCATTCTAGAACCAAACATATTGAGATCAGACATCATTTCATTAGAGATCATGTGTTAAAAGGTGACTGCGTGCTTGAACATGTTGAGACCTCTAAGCAATTAGCTGACATATTCACAAAACTGCTTGCAAAGGAAAATTCATAAGCATTAGAAGAGAATTAGGAATTTTTAAGTTGTCTAATATTAACTAGTGAGATATTTGACTATCCTTGTTAATAGATAAATTCCTATTATTAAGCATGAGTTTTGAATAAAGTGTGAAATTTGATTAAATGCAGTATGAAGCTTCTGATTCTTGAGTATGAATAATTCAATAGATGTGTCTTGTTTTGGTCAAAAGGATAAGTCAAATGATGTTCATGACTGATTGGTTGAATGAGAAGGCAAATGGAGCCTCTAAATTGAAGTTGTTAATGACCAAAAACATTGCCTAGTATGATTGAATCGATTCAAGCCCCTGGAAACCATAAAATGTTTCAAGACAGCAAGTCTTGAATCGATTCACACGAATGGGTGAATTGATTCATACCCCTGGAACCAGAAATCTTTCAAAACAGCAAGTTATGAATCGATTCATGCGTGAAAACTTACTTAAATTTGAGAGTTTTTGGTTCAGTTTCCAGATTCTTCACTTCTCTCAACCCCTTTTTTTCTCCTCTTTCTCTCTAAAAACTCCCTTCTCTCTCTAAACTCATCTTCAATAACCCACTCAAATCTCATGGCTTCATCATCCCACCCAAGGAAGAAACAAAGGGCTAACATTGCAGGGTCCTCCGCGCCTTAAAACTCCAATCTTATCAGACTCTTCTCCACCCAAGAGGAATTAAAAACTTACTTGGAGAACTTTTCTGAAAAGCTTCTCATTCCTTCACACTGGTTGGATCTTCCTTACTTTGAATTTGCCAATCTCCTCTGCTTGACACTCTCAATCAACAATAACTTATGGGATTTCTGACACTTGAGTCAACTTATATTTATCCTAAATTAATCCAAGCTTTCTATTCCACTTTGCGCCTATAAGATGGTCGATATTATGCCAAAGTGAAAGGTGTCACCATGGTTCTTGATAATGAAGTCATGAATCAAGTTGGCAAGCTTCCCATTAACAATGCCCACTTCTCTAGCAAAGAACCATCTCCATTGTGGAACTTCAATCCTTTTGAAGCAAGAACATTCCTCAATCTCACTTCATCCACTACATGCACCGTTGGTAGACTTCGAGTCGATCATCGCTTACTTCACTACTTGATTGTGAAAATCCTCCTACCATTAGGAAGCAACAACGCCTGAGTCAGTGACACTCACATTCTTCTCATGTGGGCTATCCTCAACAACAAGGAAATCAACTGGATCAATATGATAAGAAATCACATGATTGATGCAAGGAATCTCACCCGGTTGCCCTATGCCGTTTTTATGACCAAACTCCTTTGTCACTTCAAGGTGAATCTCAACAATGAAGTCAAGGAATCTGTTGGAAGCAAAGGGCTGCTTGGCCAATCCCATCTTAATAAAATGGGAATCATTGAAAGGTTTGGCATATGGGAAATTCTTTGCCGCCCCCAACATGCTGATGCCCATGAAGTCGCTGATGATGCTCCTCCTCCTCCTCCGTAAGCACCTGCTGATGATCTTTTTGCTCACCTCACTTCCCATATGGATCAACGTCTTGATACCATAGAAGCAAATATCACCACCAGGCTTGATAAACTTGAAGCAAACATGGAGGAACGCTATATCGAGCTTGCTACCTAAATCTCAAGCCTCCAATTTCCTCAGCCTTAGTTGGCTTTCCTTTATGTTTTATGGTTGTTTTGCTTAAAACTATGTTGCCCCTTTATGGCCTTTTTATTATTAACTCTTATGTGCCTTGGATTTTATGATTGACTTTTCCTGTTTATTTAAACCTATTGGTACTTAATCCTTGTTTGGTAGTGAATATTTTTTTCTTCTCTTCTTTCCCTAAGAGCTTATAGAATTTTTGATAATGACAAAGGGGGAGACATATTGAATAAATTTTCTGAATTATATACCTGATAAATCACACAACTAAGGGGGAGTAACAAGAGTAATAAGAGTAATGTATGATTAGATGAATATGAATGAATGCATATCCAACTGAAAAACAAAGGTGGAGACACATTCAACAAATGGCCTTTTCTCATTTTACATGAATATTGGTTATTGATACTAACACCCCGAAGAGATGTCCATTAGTTGTCATCATTAAAAAAGGGGAGAATGTATTTGCATGTTGTAGATAAGTTTTGATAATGACAAGCACAAGCAAAACATTACTCTTGGACCATACACAAATGCATGATTCAAAAGAAAATACAAGAATTTGATGCATTTAAAATCAAAGATCAAGAAACCATGAAGAACATGCTCCCAAATAATCAAAGAATCAAGAAAGCAATGCATGAAGATCAAGGAAAGGAACCATGACTTAAAATACATCAAGGAAATATCAAAAAGCATGAAAAAGTACCAAACAACATTGCATGAATCGATTCTTACACGTATGAATCGATTCAAAGTCCTGGAAGTCTCAAAAACACAAAACAGCAAGTTATGAATCGATTCACACCAAGCATGAATCGATTCACACGTGGTTGAAATTCAAAATGCCCAAAACAGAACTATGTGAATCGATTCACATACGTATGAATCGATTCAAGTAGTGGAAAACATCACTAAAAAGACAGTTTTAAGTGTGAAACAAAGACCCATAACCTACTATACGCAGAGACAAGCTGGAACCATGTTTTGCAATGGCTAGGAGGACCTTCAAAGCTCTATAAATGGATCTCCAACTCAAGCACAACAAACACCAAGAAGAGGAAATCAATCTTTACTTACATTTGTGCTTAGTGAGTTCATTTTCTTTGTATATTCTAAATCCTTAAGCTTAGAACTTGTATATCATCTCTTGTTGAGAGTTAGAATTTTTGAGAGCTCTTCATTTGCTTATTCACTCTATTGCGAGAGTATATTACTTGTAAACACAAACACCAAACACCAAATTTCACTCTAGGTTGAGTGGTTACAAAGGTTGGGGCTTAACCTTTGGGATATTGAGAGTTTGAGAGATTGGGTAGGTTGCGCTTGTGCTAGTGAGGATTGAGTTCTTGACTATGGGACACTAGGAAGCTACAATTGCACATAGCTTGTATCTCTAAACTTCAATAGTGGAAATCCTTCAAGTGGATTGCTTGAAGGCGAGACGTACACCGGGTTGGTGGAACTCGTTAAATTAGTTTGCACGCTATTCTCCCTTACTCTCTTGCATTTACATACTGCATCTGGCTGGATTGTTATTATTAATAGTGATTTCCTCTCTTAAACTTGCTTGAACAACTAGCATTATAGTGTTGCACACCAAGTGTTCGACAAATTGCCTAAGCAGTATTTACATCTTATTTTGCATTGTTTCTTCCACTATAATTTCTATCTCCTGCATATTCTATTAACTTGTGAGAAAGAGATCAATTTCAAGGGCATTCCAACAGAAAGTTTTAACACTCAATTCACCCCCCTCTTGATATTGAGGCCACTTGAATAACACTTCTAGCCCCTCTACTTCTTGCACCTCCCTCTCTTTAGTGGGTTCTTACTCTTCTATGCCCAAGGGAATGCAAAAACTTCTTCTAAAATTTAAGGATGTCTTTCCTAAAGACCTTCCTCAAGGGATTCCACCTCTTAGGGGCATAGAACACCAAATAGACCTTATACTTGAGGCTAGCTTGCCCAATAGGCCTGCATATAGGTGTAACCCTAAGGAGAGTCTAGAAATAGAGAAGCAAATTGGAGACCTACTTTCCAAAGGTTGGATTAGGCAAAGTCTTAGTCTATGTGTTGTACCCATTTTGCTAGTTCCTAAAAAAGATGGTTCTTGGAGGTTATGCACTGATTGTAGAGCAATCAACAACATAACCAATAAGTATAGGCATTCTATACCTAGACTTGATGATATGTTGGATGAACTTTGTGGCTCTACCATATTTCCCAAGATTGACCTTTTTGAGTGGCTATCATCAAATAAGAATTAAGGAAGGGGATGAATGGAAAACTACTTTTAAGACCAAGCTTGGATTATATGAGTGGTTTGTTATGCCTTTTGGCTTGACATTTGCACCAAGTACTTTCATGCGCCTCATGAACCATGTTTTGAGGGACTTCATTAGGCATTTTGTTGTTGTCTACTTTGATGACATCCTTATTTACTCAAAAACCATGGATGCTCACCTTCATCACCTAAGACTTGTGTTACTTGCCTTGAGAGCAAACAAATTTTTTGCTAACATTGATAAATGCTCTTTTGGTTTGGATCACATAGTTTTTCTTGGATTTTTAGTTAGCTCCAAAGGGGTTCAAGTTAACCAAGATAAGGTAAAAGTAATTAGTGCTTGGCCTACCCCTAAGAGTGTGCATGACATTAGGAGCTTCCATTGCTTAGCTAGCTTCTATAGTAGGTTTGTAAAAGACTTTTCTACTTTGGTATCTCCCCTTAATGACTTGCTTAAGAAAAATGTTCCTTTTTTTAGGGGCCAAATCAAGAAAAGGCTTTTCAAGACCTTAAGTATAGACTGACACATGCTCCCATTCTTTCTCTTCTAAACTTTTCCAAAACTTTTGAGCTTGAATGTGATGCTTCTAATGTTGGCATATGTGCGGCTTTGCTTTAAGAGGGGTACTTCATTACTTTCTTTAGTGAAAATCTTAATGGGGCATACCTTAATTACCCCACCTATTGTTAGGGAATCCCTAGTGTATGAGCAGCGGAAATACAAGGATTCCCATAGGATTTGCAAAGCGCCATGTTTCAAAGCATAAGACAAACACAAAAAAAATATTGCATTTTAGGATTACCTCTTAAAGAATATTGAAGCAATCGTAGCCTCGTCCTTTAGGAGTCCACACGAGTACTCCCACCAGAAATGCTACACCTTCCAAATGCTAGTTTGACAACGTGTAGCTTTTAACTTTTGCGTATTTTGTGTCTCTTTTTGGGTAGCCGCCTATGAGCATCTTATGCTCTATTTATAGGCTTAGGTTTGACCTAATTTGCTCTCTAAAGAGTGGGTTCCTTACTCATTCTAAATGAGTTAAGCCCAATAGTTTTATTTTAGTCCCACTAAAATAAAAGGCTATTTTCTAATGGGCTTACTCTATGTGTGTGACCCTATAGGTAAAATACTCGGTTATATTAATAATAAACTATTTTATTATTATTATAAAATAAGAGTGACATCTAGCAATGCGTTATTATGTCCGAATATTATTTAATATCAACATAACCTATAAGTGATAATAATTTATATGTTTGTTCCTTTTGTCACGATATCCTAATTGGGCCCAAGCCATGGTTGCGTCATCCTTGTATGGTCCAATTTATTTTACTTGATACCAGAGTAGACTTTATCTGAATAAATATCCAATATTTATTCTTTCTAGTATGACCATGCATTTCCTTAGTCTCACTCCATCAAGTGGCCTATAGATATCACTCCTATCACATAGGAAAGACAAATCCCATCTACATCACTCACATCCCTCTGCATAATTTGTTCATTGCCTAACCACAACCTTTATAGTCCTATTGTTACAGAAGATGTTTGATTGTATTAAAACAACAAACTCCTTATGTAGGAATCGTAGTGACTTCAGGTCAAAGGACTACATATATCATTATCACATTAAGAATCGTTTATGACATTCATGTAATGATCCACGCAACGTTCTCATGGTAGGTCTATCCAGTACATCATTACTCTTAATGTGTATCCGTGTGAAGACTTGATATCATTTATATCCATGATCTGTGAGATCAGATCATCAGTACACTCATACACTAGTCTTAATGTATTTACATGTCCCCATGTAAATACTTGACTAGGGACATTTTAGGAATAACTCTCATATGACCTATTATTCCAAGGATAAATAAAGGTTGTTAAACTATTTAACAAAAAATGACTTATTCAAAATGATGTGTCCTATATAGGATTTTAGTGCATATTTCCAACAATCTTCCACTTGCACTTAGAGCCGATATGGTTAATGCCCAATGACATCTACAGTGCCCTTATGCTTTTACTACGTAAGTGGTTTTACTAGTGGCTTCCCAACAATTTTGTTGGTATGCACATTGTATATTTTCACATCTTTCAAAGATAGAACTATTTAAGTATATGCTTGGATTAATCCACTTCCTTATATTGTTCTATGGTTCGATTGTCATCACAGTGGAAACTCATAGGGTACAAAACATTTGGAATGATTAAATATAAATTGACTTCTTTTGTAATTTAACATAGCAAAATACTTAGATTTGTTAGTAGAACCAACGGTTGTTTCTTCCTTTGGACCTTTCAAGCATACATCACAACCATCTTGACAACATATATATTTTGATTGCAATCTTAAGTCTTTCAAATTAATCAAAAGATTGGCATCAATGTAACCTTTACAATGAGCTCATCTTCCATTTATCAAGATCAAATCCTTAGTCCTTCTTAAGTGTTTAAGGATACTCTTGACTATAGAATAAGAATATTATTAGTTCTAGAAGAAGCATGTCTTCTACATGTAATACTAGAACTATAATTATGCAGTTACTAGCCTTTTTATAGTCACAAGATTTATCTTCATTCTTTAATGAAGATTCTAGCTTCTAAAAGCTTGCTTTAGTCCATAAATAAAACATTTGCAGTTCACATACCTTCCTAGATGTTTCAGGCATAAAAGGCCTTTAGGTTGTGTCATATACACATCCTTAAGATGATTTCCATCTTGACATCTATCTACCATATCTCATAATGGTGGTATACTGCTGTAACAAGCAGGATCTAAATGGTTTTTAAGCTAATTGAATTTTGTCAATCTTGCTTTTAAAGGTACTTTTATTACCATCCATGTTTAGTTTTCCTTTTGAAAACCCACTTGCATCCTATAGGTTTTACCCTTTAGGTGCGTTAACCAAGGTTTGTACCTTGTTAATATACATGGAGCCCATTTAAAATCCCATGGTCTTATGACATGTCTTAGAATCTAAACTTGCATTGGCCTCTTCCTAAGAAACTTGATCAATTAGCAATATGCCTTTTTCCTGATTTATAAGATATCCATATCTTTCAGATTTGGTTATATATCCTATTTGATCTTACGCAAGTCTTGTGCTACCGGAGCTAATGATGTCATAACTTTTTGTGATTTCTGCTCCAAGTCCATCCTTGACTTTTGAATGGTTTGTGATACTTGAATTTCTTCAAGTTCTACTATCCTCTCACTCATTCTTTAAGAGATGTACTCTTATTCAAGAATACAACATTCTAAGCAACAAGTCAGGCGCCCCCAAAAGTAGGGGTAAATTTTTTGCGAATTTAATGTTATTAATTTATGAAAAATATGAGTGATGAAGCTATCATCCAATACCCTGGATCTATGCAACCTATCTCATATATGAAGATATGAGAAGGTATCAGAGTACGCAATAGATGTTCATGTAGTACCATTACGATCCCGATTCATATAGTCGATAAATCCATGTACAAATTAAAGGTCCTAATCGATTACGGGATACGAACTAATCGATTATCATTCCACAATCGATTACAGAGCAACAGGTAATCGATTACAGAGCTCCTGGAAATGGAACAATGAATCAGGTGTTATAACTAATCGATTACAACTTTCAGAATAATCGATTACATTGTCCCTGTTGGGTCAATAATCGATTATTCTGTCAATCCTAATCGATTACAAGGTTCCTGGAATCTATGCTAATCGATTAGAGAGTTGGTAGTAATCGATTACAGAGCTCCTAGAATTCATGTAATGCATCAGACATCCCACCTAATCAATTACAGGGACAATTCTAATCGATTACAGGACTTCGAGTAGTTGATAATTGATTACAGCAGTTAGTGTAATCGATTACCTTAAAAATAGAGGCCCTATAATAGATTAGATCAGCAGGACTAATCGATTACACCCTGCCTTATGCAGAAATTATGCAGATTTTATAAGGAAAATGAACTTCACAACTACCAAAACCCATTCAAACGATATCGGAATGCCACCAAATTTTAAGACAAGCTAAAACACATTATTTGTGACGTGTGGCAACTGGCCGCACTCGAAAATTCCTAAAAATGAGTAATTTATGCGTATAAGCGCGATTATCCCATTTTAAGACATTTTGAGGTAACCAATGGGTCTACTTTTGGCAAAATGGATCCATTCCATTTCCCACAAACCACAATTAACGTACTTAAGTTGTTGCATTCCATCCATCACATCAAAACCTCATAAACCATCATTTGACCATACTAGTTCCTAGCTCATGCATTAAAACAACTATACAAAGTTTCCAACACACATCCTAAAAGGCTATAATTCATGATTCTCAACATTCATTCATCAAATTGGCTGAGATTTAAACATCATAATGGTATTATACCTTACCAAAGGTCATTAATGAAAATGAGCCATGCACACAAGGTCTTATTTTCCTACATGACCCCAAAATCATCATTTACCATATCAAGATTACAAAATTGGGCATATATGCACCATGTACCATACAAAGTAAAAACACGCCGGCCAAGGCTCTCCCTTTTCCATTCCATATTTACCTTCTTCAAACTCAGCCTCCAAAATGGTAGGATTTACATCATACCTACATCAAACTTAAAAATTGCAACGAGGAGGTGAGTAACAAAATCTAAATGAATCAAAGTCATACATTATGACGAAATACATGTATACTTGTTTATATACCACACCTCTCAGAATATCATACATCATTTATATACTATACTATTCAAAACCATATATCACGTTCTCAAGTATACACCCACAATCACATTCATTCAAATCACTGAATACACCCATAGGGTTAGTATCACACTCTTTTCCCTTTTTAGTTCTCATTCATCCTTCGCCACTATGGGCTATCAACTAGGCATATCTCCGGCTATATACAAATATGCTTAAAGCTAATGCATATGCGCAAGGAATTCTCATCAAACAATGCGGATCTGACTGTGGGATTACAACATCAAATCAATTTATGGGACAAGCATAGGTGTGCTACTATGCCCCTACTGTAGTAGTAAATTATGTACATATATATCTCAATTTATGCATGCTTATAACATCATAATTTTTACTGGTACCAAACTGCTATCGCTCATCTGTAGCACTAGTCACCCTGTGACTTGCGGATCAACATCGTGGCCTTAATTACCACAAGTGCTACGGGCCCCTCTCAAACACACATCGAGAGAGCCGTGCCCCGTGGGACACCGAGGTAACTCGCTCACCATAGAGCCGCCCGCCCACTGGGCCCGCCACATAGGGTGCCTCGTCACCAAACTATGGACAGCTTCGTGACTCACACACCGAGTCACAGGGGAAAAACAACAATACGCTCGTGCACTGAGCCGCCCTCCTACTGGGCTCGCCTAGTGGAACCCCCTGATATTCCACATAGATAGCAATGATATGCCATGGATGCTATGCAAATGCAAATTAAATGCATCCTCACACTATGCATCCTAGATGCCACTCCACATTCAATCATTCACCACCATCACTAGGTGGATTTCAATATTCTCATCATTCTCATCCAATCCCAATTCTCTTTGAGACTTATTCACATTAATAGTTAGTGGCATACACATTCAAGAAATCATACACACATCTTGGGATATTCTATATTATAGATTTCAATTCATACATGGTCTCAAACAACCAACATACTTCATCATCATAATGTCATCACCACATCACAATATTATCCCAAACACAATGCCACATAACAATCATCATTCTAAATGCATTAAAATCATAACATCACCATATCATCCATTCAAATAATCATCAAGTAATCATATATACATATTTTCACATCATCAATGGATGAAATCATGCATTTAGAATAGTTATCCACTCCTACCTCTAGTGAAGTAGTGATCAACGCGGTTTGACGGTTCCGCCTCGTCAATAGGGTCACTTCCTACATCACTACACATCACACAATCAATTTTCTATTTACCCACCAAGACTCAAATACTCATATATTTCAATAACTTGGTGTTTATATCATTTTAACTCTCAACCTCTTTTATTTCATTTTACCCACCATAACCACCATGGGTTAGGTGCCACCATTCCTTATTATGAGATTAGTGCTAAACCCATTCATAGGTTTCTCTATCAATGACCTCCACCAATCAATTTCCATCGTCAATGGCCATTACTCATCATAAACTACCTCTATTACCAACAGTAAATGCTCATCTACCCCCATTATACATTTCCCCCAAATTTATGAAGCTAGGGTTTCTTAAAAAAACTTAACAACCACCATTTATGTTCATCATTTTCCATCATTCATATGTCATTTTCGTATACCACACAAGGCCCTCATAAAACTCAATTTAAATACACCCCACCTTAGGGTTTTTCATCATAAATGCCTCTCCTAACTTAACCCATATGCATTAACTCTCTCCTAACAACCAATACCCAAAAGCTAGAGCTTAAAGCTCATGAAAATAAAGAGAAACCCTTACCTCAAGCCAAGAGAAATGGGTTTCTAGAATGGGTGAGAAGGAACACAAAAATAGAGAGAGTGAGAGAGAGAGAGAGCCTCCAAGCCCAAGCTCCACACGAAAATGGAAGAGGAGATGGCACACACCACACTTGTGGATTTTGGAAGAGAAAGGAGAAGAAGATGATAAGTGGGATATGAAGAGAAAGAGAAAAAGTGTTTGCCTAAGTTGGAGAGAACACACGTGAGAATGAGAGGGAGAAGAGAAAAGTTTATATTTTTATTTTACTCTCATTCATTAAGGCTTTATCGTTTTTCCACAAAAGGCTCTTCGTTTGGGCTCAATACTTCATCTAAAAATTATTCCGAATACATATTTGGATTCCCAATATTATCCTTAACAGCCCTGACCAATATCATCTCAATCAGAGATACTTGGTCTGACACCCATATCTCAACCGGGCTTATTTTCAGCTTATCTGGTCTCCTTAATTTACCAGCAGTCCCCAAAACTCTCAATTTAATTATTTTAAATATTTTGGGACATAAAATGATTTACCTTCAATTTGTCAATATTTATTTCTCCTTAATTAATGCTCTATTTTAAAATTTGGGATGTTACAACAAGCCTTTTTTTCTCAGATGGATTGTAGAAATGATAACCCTTAGCTTTCTTTGGGTATCTCACAGAAGACATTTATCTAATTTAGATCCGACCTTGTCAGAGTTGGATGCTCTATAGAAGCATCATAGTTCCAAATTATTAGTAAAGACATGCTAGGTTTCTTCCTAGTCCATATCATATATGGTTTCTTTAAGAAAGTCTAAGATGGAACATGGTTAAGTGTGGAAATTTTGCTAATAAAGGAACGTTGAAGGAGTTAGAGATGTTTGATAATAATCAATAATCAAACTATGTCCAACAAGGTTTGACTTTTCCCCGTAGAGATGCTATTAAGGCATTCCATGAGGAATGAGTTAAGAGGTAATCTCTAACTCTATTAGATAGTTATTAAACTTGTAGCTTAAATTATTTGCTATCTTGATCTAATCAAGAGCATTAATTGTCTTGCCAATTTGGTTTTTCACTTCATTATGAATTCTTTGAACTTTTCAAAGATTTTCTAACTTATGTTATATAAATCCATACTCATTGACTTTTCAATTAGTATGTTGAAGTATTGAAAAACATATCTAGTTATTGTTCCAATAGCCCACATACATCATCATGTATTAGATAATAGATTACTCATCTTTTCAACGAATGAGGTCTCAATTATCTCTCCAATAAATAAGATTTACATGTCTTCATTGATTCCAAAATCAAAAAAGTCATATAACCACATTAATGGTATTTAGAAATATGTTTCTTATCCATTTGCCTTAGGAGACAATACCATGTAAGTAAGGTTCAAAATCACTTATTTTAACCTACTTTGATAGTTGTTATAGATGGGTGTTTTGAGACTTAGGATGTGGAATCCATTACTCAATTGTGCATCAACATCCATTTGAAGAAATAAAGTTATTTTATAATAAGAAAAACATTTCTTGTCCAACAAGAAACAATATGCACAATGTCTAGTTCACTAACTAGCCCAATAAGTAAAGATTTTATCTTTATTGTAGCAACTTTTACTCAATTTTACACAGATTTCTCCACCCTTAACAAGTGATCTACTTCCTTGATCTTTCAAAATTTGAGATCTACTACTAGTATCTGATACTAATGTTAGTGAAGTAAAATAACTTGACTTCTATAACATGACCTGTAGTGGAAGCCTTACTTCCCTTTCTTTTGAACTCCTTCAAGTTCTTTAGACAAATTATTTTAATGTCTTATTTGGCTAAAACTAGAAACAATTTCCTTTTTTGATCATCTTTTAGACTTCCAGACCAACTCGACCTTAATAGAGTCTATATACGATCATATCGTATATCTCCTATATATTCATATTGCCTTTTATAGCTCAGAGTTTATGCAGACTCCATAGGGTACTCAAGACCCAACCATAGATCATATATAAGCCAAACATCACACACTGCCAATTCCTCTTTATTGAAGATAATTCTCAAGTCTCAATACCTATCTAGGCATTTTTCTAGATAAAGTGTCCTTCTAAATGACAGATTGCAACAAATTAATATTTGGTTTGTCATGGTTATTCTAAAATAAATTACATGCAAATCTATCACTTCTATTCAAAACATATTTAAATTTTGGTCATTAAATAAATATGTTGTCTCCCACTATTTTGATTCAAAACAAATACCCTCACTGAATCATAAAAAATCCCGTTGGAAGATTTTTCTAGTGGGCCGAGAACCATATTTGGCCTAGTGTTGACTCAGCTTTGGCTGATCGCCCAACCCTTGGTTATTTAGGTAGGAAACATATTTCCAATTGCATCCCATGCAACTCTTGGATGATTGAGTGGGTAAGTATTTACCCTTATTCATCTTATAAATTTAAGCTCAATCCGTACACCTTTAAGTTATTTTCAATCCAATGAAAAACTTAGTTAAGTTTAGGCCTAATAAAAACAATTTGGATATTACAATTATCCCATCGCGCCTTACTAGTATAAATTATAGCACCCTGCTTTGGTGCTTTGGCAGGCCCACTATTTATTGACATTAGTCTCGTTGAGTGTTACTTATTAAAAGGTGTTTAAACTTAATATTAACGCTTATAGGTTCTTCAATCTGATTAAAGTTACCTAGATAAGTCCAATAACAAATGGTTGGATAATCCAATTATCCATCATCCTTTACTAATATCAATAAAAGCACCCTGCTTTGACAGAACTTACACTTTATTGAAACTAGCATTGATGACTGTTGTTTATTAGAACGTGTTTTAGACTGTTCATACCTTTAGGCTTTTCCAATCCAATTGAAAAATGTCTATTTGAATAAAACTTAATAAGTTATACTTGGATAATCCAATTATCCAATCATGTCCCACTAAATATAAATAAAGGCACCCAACTATGACGTGACCTGCACTTTATCTATATCAAGTTAGACGTTATTACTTATTGGAAGGTATGATTGTCAGGCTTGAGGGATTTCAATTTTCTTATTGTTTATTACTAACTTTCATTAAACGCTTTAACGTAAAATAAAACCCCAAAACACACAATCAAAAATGTAAGATGGTTATGGTCTTCCTAGAAAATAAAATAAAATAAAATAAACCTAAAGGAACTATGGTGCCTTGACTTCATGAAGTCCTACTTCTTGAAACTACCATCCTCTTGGAGTCACCACTCCTTTGTTCCTTTCAAGGTCATACCCATCAAGAGTCACCATGCTAGGTTTCTTCTAGGTCTCCACCTTGTTGGCTTCTTCCAGATTACAATGTAATAAAGAAAACTCGTTTTACATACGAGTGAAGGGTTGAGAGAAGAAATTTTAAGAATAGAAAAAGGCGCAACACGCGGGCTGTATTTAAAATTAAATAAAAAAATCTAAGACCATAACCATTCACCGTTGGACGTGTTAATTAATCAATTAATAGAGTAATCAATTGTATTTAAAATAAAATAAATTTTAAAACACAATTAAATACGCGAGGTCATAAAAGCAAAACTATGCAAAGAAGTTTGGCAGCTCCATTGACCATTCAACAGACAGGGTCAAAGGGTGTTCCAACCCAAAAATTTAGTACTGTAATCAGGTTAGTTCCCAGGAAAGAGAGGTGGGTCTAGAGTGATGTTAACCAGGCGATAGCGTCTCAACCGTTCGTTTCTACCACCGGGTTGTTAATTGGCAAGCGCACCAATTGTTTTTAGTTTTCAAAATTTAGATATCGTTCCACTGGGATTGAAAGTCCAATAACAACAGTAATTTTCTATTCACTATGGTAAATGTGAAGAAAGTTATAGACAAAAGAATGATTTATATATAATTTATACAGTATTCACAAGATAGCATGATTGAGTAGTTCATGAGCTAAAAAGAAAATAAAAATCTATCTAAAAAAGTTAAGTTGCAATCTATAATAGGTAAGATACTTGAGATAAACACAGATAAACAAATTATGTTGGAAATTGGATCCCTAATCTAGAATAACAATGAGGAACTCAAGACATGCATATTTAGTCATCAAGTTTCATGTCATTGCAGCTTAAAATCATTATAACCGATCCCTCGTGATATAAATTATATGAATTCATCGTAAAGTTTGATCCCTCGTGAGCTTTCTCAGTAAAAACTTGCATTAAGACCTGGCCTTATGGCAACAATGGTTAACAACCCCTATAGAATTGAGATACCAAGGGTATTCCAACTTTTACTTTCGTCAAAACAAGTTTCAATACGGCATGAATAATCATTCTCCCGTTTGACTTTCATACTAATAAAACAAGTTTCAATACACATGAAAATCATTCTCCCGTTTGACGTTCATATTAATAAAAGGTTGAAATACTAACATGGACTTGAATCATAAATATGCAGAGGTCGAATTCATAACATTATACTCAATAGATTAGTTCACCAATTCTAACATAAACAAATTAGTTACACATGTTAAAAGTAGAAACAACACTTACAGAGTTTGACATTACGAAGATGATGGAAACTTCACGATACAACGATCACAATACACCACAACAGTCTCAAGTATCTAGAAAACTATTCTACAACTACAAACTCTAAAAGAAATACTCAAAACTCGAGTATAGAAGAGAGGAAAGAACTTTGAAAATAGAGAATGGGATATCATGAATGGTGCTGGATGGCCCTATTTATAGGGCTGAGCAAGGGTGCTGACACTACGCGTCAGGCCCCTGACTCAGCTTCCATTAAACAACTGATAATGGCCACTTCAAATTATTAAATTTGATCATGCTTGGCCACTTGGACGTGTTTCCATTGTCTTTTGGCCATTTGTGCTTAGTGGGGTGGCCCTTGGTGCTGAGTGGAGTACCCATTATTGGGTCCAAGTGGAGTGGTTGGCCAAGTTGGAGGTGGAGACCACGCAGCACTGACGCTACGCGTGGCTGTGACGAGTAGTGTCAGCATCAAAAATAGCTGTTCATGCTACGCGTGGGGTGAGGCTACGCGTCAGCTCCTCTAGTGTAATTTTCTCTTGATTTCTTTATTTTTTCACTGCAAAACTAGAGAAAATTGATCAAGGGCAGATTATTTCCAACAACATTCATTTATTAAATTTAAAGCCTAATTTTCTAACAAATTAAACTAATTTTATAATTTTTATGAAATTTTTATTAAAGCTTTTATTGAAAATTTGAGGACTAACAAATACCCCCAACTTGAGACATTGCTCGTCCTCGAGCCAGAGAGAAAAATAAGAAAAATAAAAATTTGGAATCAAATTTTTGAGTTAGTCCGAGAATTTACAACAAAAAGTAATTTCACAATTTAACTAATTTGTAATAATCAAAAATTGATATCAAATATAACAAAGGTTTAATGATAAAATTATTTACAATATTCTATTAACAACCAAGCAGAATTTTAGGCTTACCTCACTAGTGTTTATCTCTATGTAATAGGTAACCTGTTTCACTCAATCAATCATAAAATCAAATGAATTTAACTTTGATTGTCATCTAATCAATGGTTATTCATACAAAGTTAATTCAGAAATCACAAGGTCTTTTCACGGGTTGTAATGAGGCTTGGCTTACAAGAATCAATGGTTTTTCTTGGAATTCAAAAACCTGAAATCATAAAAGAGCTTTTTATAATTTTTAGGCTTTCTCTTGACCCAAACTCTTATTTCGCTTATTGATGAAAAATAAATACCCCCAACTTGATTCTTTTCACTATTTTGATTTTTCTTTTTCATATTCTATTTTTCTTTTATTTTGAAAAGAATCAAGTTGCTTATCCTTTTCACTCCCCATTTTTGTGAGAACATTTATTTCAACTGCTCTTTTAATCAATCAAGTATAGGGAATGGTTAAAACAAATTTAGGTTTAAAGGGTACCATGGAATTTTATTTTAGGCTCAAATTGGCTTGCAAAGGATAAAATAATTTTTTACCAAGGTAAGCTATTTGGCCCAAGGTTTCTTTTTACCAATAAATGTGCCTTGATCATTTTCCTGAATTCTCTGTACAACAACACAAATCAGAGATTAAAGCAAAGTCAATTCGAATTGAAAATATGTCGATTAAACCCTCAAGTATTTAAAAAGATCCCTCAGCTCACCGGGCTATCGAAATTTGCTTGCTAGTTAATAAACCTATTGTAATTAAATTTATCAAAATTCCTAAGTTAAAAAGAACCAATAATTGATTTTACAAAATTGGTTTTATTGTGTAAAAACTTTAAGTGTATAAATTAACTTACTAACAAAAATTTGATTGATTTAAAATTTTATTTTTGGATTTTTGAATAGAATATGCAAAAACAAATAATTACGTAAAAACATATAATTACGCAAAAACACACCACACATAATAGAATACCATAATATAAAGTGTAAATGTAAATGTAAATGTAAATATAAAGTAAAAATAAACTGTACTCAAAGTAAATGAAAGGAATACTGAGATGGCATCATCAATCCTCCATCTGATCATCATCCTCCTCCTCCTCATCATCACCATCAGAGTTAGCCTGTGCGCCAGACGGTCCACCAGTCTCAGGGTAGGTAGGTGAATCGTCGGGCCAAGCTACATGTGCTGCAAACTCAGCCGGGGTGACATATGGTGCTCTCTCTCCCTGCAACCTGTACTGATAAAATTCATCATGAAGATGAATGTATGCTCTATGAGTAGCAACCATCATCTGTATTATATGTTGATGCTCAAGTGAAATCCGGGGAAATCCCTATGTGATAGCATCAGTAGATGAAGGCTGAACTGGTGGTCTCCTCCTCCTAGGTCTGGGCTGAGCCTCCTGCTCCAAAGGTGGAAGCTCGCACTACTGCACAAAATAGTCTCTGTTCACTAGAACTTTAGGGACTCTCCCTGAAGAACTAGTGAACTCTGGTGAAGATACAATGACTACCTGCCTCCTCAGTAAGGCAAATATGATGAGAGGAAATGGAATGGGGCGGTTCACTTTATACCCAAGGGCATAAAAGTGAATATGCTCAGATATAAGCTCAGCAATGTCGATGGTATGGCCCTGGAGGATAGAAAAGAGAAGGCAACAACGGTCAACTGGAAGAGATGAGAGGTGGGTGACAGGAGTGATGTTATGAAGCATGAGGTGGGACCACACCTGGGCTAGAGGGGTCAGCTGGGTCTTCAGGAGGTTAGATGGACTCCTTCCAACCTTACTTAGGTTGAAAAAGATTCTATCTTTGCTCAAGAAATGAGCAACCTCCTCGAGGGAGTATCCTAACTCTCCCTCAGCAGCAACCTTGTTTCTGTTTTCCTTCCAGAAATAAGTATCATCCTCGGGAGTAGGCTCCCAAGGATTACCCAATAGGGTACTGATAGTGTCCCGGTCATATGTAATATGTCGGCCCCTCACCCAACTCGTCCGCTGTTGTCCTATGCTCGGTGCGTCCTGGCGAGTCCTGAAGGCGTTCGCATAAAACTCCATCACTAAGATGGGATCCCCCTCAGTAGGTAGAGAGAACAGGGGTCCCCATCTCCTCCTCTAAACTCCATCCTGAAGCTCAGGGTAATCTCCTGCACTGAGATCAAGAACTCTCTCCCATATAAGTCTTTGCCCCTTTATCTTATGAAAGCAGGCCCATTTCATGTCAGTGCAAAATCTCGTAGGGTCCCTCGGTCCCAACACCTCTTTTCCCTGAAGATCAGGGTCTTCAGAAGTAGTATCGGTGTCAGTGGCCCTTCTTTGTCTTTTAGAAGGACCAGTGGCAGGGATGGATTTCTTCGGAGCCATCTGCAAAAAGTAAAAATTTTAAAATTAAACACACATTAAATTAAAAAGTAAATCACACATTAACAATCATATAGAATCAACCAAATATTTACACAAAATTTTAAAACACAAATATTTTTGGTTTTTCTAAGGATAAATATTACACAAAATAGACATGTAATTCACAAAGAAAGTTAATATGCATATTTTTGGATTTTTAACAATAAAACAAAAATTCACACAAAATAATATGCATCAACAAATTTTATATTTTTAATTTTTATCAATGCAAGAAAGTATAACAAATACTAAATAAGAAAATCTATTAATTTAAAAGAAAACAACAAACAAACCTCAAAATAGGCATACTGGACTGATTTATTAAAAAAAATATATATATATACATGAAACAGTAAACATCACTCAAAATTTAACAAAATTAAAAACAGAGGCTGACGCTACGCGTGGGTGGGATGCTACGCGTCAGCCTGTTCTGCCCACACTACGCGTCAATGGGACGCTACGCGTGGGCTTGCAGTCCATCCTCACGCTACGCGTCAGTGGGACACTACGCGTGAGCTGCGCAGAACAGAAACAAAAATAGGGGTTGCACAGTAGCAACCCCTTTCCAAACCATATTCAATTCAATCAGCAAGTAATTTCCAATGGTCATCTAATTCTAACCCTAACCACATGCAATTCTAAGATTTGAAAATTAAAATCAAACTAAAGAGAAAGGATTAGAAAACTTACTTGTGATCCCTTGAGCAAATATGAGAAGGTTTGGAAGTGTTGAGAGAAAAAAAGGGTTTCGAAATTTTAGGGTTTTGAAAACTAAAGTGAGGCAGAAAGGAGGTTTTAGGTTTTAAAACCTAAGATGGGCCTCTCTGGTTCAGTTTTAGAAACTGAACGTGGGCTCTGACGCTACGCGTGGTTAGGACGCTACGCGTCAGGGTCCACGCTATGCGTCACAGTGGCGCTACATGTGGGCTTCTGTTTTTGATTTTTCAAAATTTTGATTTCAAAAAAACTTTTCTTCTGAGTTTTAAACCCCTTTTCTTTTCAAAATTAATTTTCTATCTAAAAATTTGAAAAACAAATTTTTTTTATTTTTTATTATTATTATTTTTTAAATAACTTAAAAACAGAACAAAAATAATGGGTTGCCTCCCATTGAGCGCTAGGTTTAATGTCTCTAGCCAGACATTATCTTTGATTAATCAGGTGGTTTCTCAATTTTTGTTGAGGAATGACCTGCCTTTTTCTTCCTCCTTCTTCTTCTCCGATGCTTGATTACCTGTCTTTCATCATTCAAGCCATCGATTAATTTAAAACAATTTAATTGATTGGGAAGAGGTATACCTGGTTCGGTTGAAGGGTAAACTTTTTCCTCATCATTCGTCCTAAGATGTTCATGAGCACTGAAGTTTACCTCTTCTTCATAAACTTTGACTGCAACCATTCCTTGATCAACATCTACTCTTATCTTTGCAGTCTTCAGGAAAGGTCTTCCAAGGATCAAGGGGATCTCAGTATCCTCCTTCATATCCAGTACCACAAAGTCAACCTTGAAGTGGTACTCATCAACCTTTACCAACGCATCTTCCACAATCCCCACAGGTTTCTTGACAGAGCGATCCGTAAACTGTAATTTTGTCTTGGCTTCTTTGAGCTCAAATTCACCAATGCGTTTTATTAAATCTAGGGGTATCAGATTGATGTTAGCCTCTAAATCTAACAACGTATTCCTGATGTTGATATTTCCAATAGTTACAGGAATGGTGAAACTCCTTGGATCTTTACATTTTTTCGGGGTTATGATGGCAGTACAGTTTGTTTCTTACTCTATTTTCATAGATTCTTGTACATTTTTTTCATTTTCAATTTTTTTATTTTTTTCAATTTTTTCACTTTCTTTTTCTTCTTCTTCTTTCTTTTTCTCACTCTTTTCTTTACAATCAATTTTTACAACATTAGAAGAAACAACATTACATTGTTCCCTTGGGTTTTGCGTGTTTGCAGTAAACCCAGAACTTTTTAATTCGGCTATTTCTTTTACAAGCTGACCCATTTGTATATCCGATGCTTTCCGGGCAACTTCATTTGTCTCCACAAACTATAATAGCTGTTGAATAGAATCCTCTATCCTTGCCAATCTTGCATTGTCAGTTTGTTATTGCTTAAACTGATTGTTAGGAGGTCGGTTGGAAGGTCCAGCATCCTGTCTCTAGCCAATATTCTGATTTTGCCAACCCTGCAGGTAATTATTAGGAAAAGAATTTCCATGATTGAAAGGAAAGTTACTTAAGGGTGCTCTTTGATGGTTTATAAAATTGGCTTGCTCTTGCTTATTTCCACAATAACCACATGGTTGTTCTCCCATGCAGTGCATACATTGTTTAAGTTGAGCAGAGGGTGGTGATGTTACTTGAGCAATTTGGAGTTTCTCCAATTGCTTGCTCATAACTTCAATTTGTTGGGTCAGCAATTTTTGCTAAGCTAATACTGCATCATTCACTCCCAATTCGAGTATTCCTGGCTTCCTCTATACATTACCTCTTTCATGTTTTGCTTGGCGGTCACTGATAGCCATTGATTCCAATATTTCAATAGCTTCCTCCACAGTCTTGTTCATTAAAGAACCACCTGCACAAGCATCTAACATCATCTTGAACTGAGGTAATAAACTATGGTAAACGATTCTTACCTTTTCGGCATCATTCATGTTATGATTTGGACACTTTCTCAAGAGTGCCTTGAATCGTTCCCATGTCTCTCCTAATGATTCATCATTATTTTGGGAAAAAGAGTGTATGGCTGTCATTGCTTCAAAATATTTTAAAGGAGAATAAAATCTTTCCAAAAATTTTCTTTCAACATCGGACCAGTATGCAAAACTACCCGGTGGGCAAGATTTAAACCATTCTTTAGCTTTACCAATCAATGAAAAAGGGAATAACCTCATATAAATAGATTCTTCTTGATTGGGTTCAAAACCAATTGTACTGCATAACTCATAAAAAACAGTTAAATGTTCACACGGTTCTTTGTAACATCCCAGATTTTAAGAAAAATAAATTTATTGGATAATGATAATTAATCATTTATGGTCAAATAATTATGGGAGATGTTGTTAGACATTAAAGGTGAATTATCGGTAAATTTAGATTTACCAGAACCGAATGAATTAACTGGTGATGCGAGACCCACTTGATTTAATTAGATGTTTGATGGCTCTAAAATGTTTAGAAAATTATTGTGGTTAAGGTGGTATAGTTAGAATAATTTTTAGTGTTAAGAAAATAATTAATTGGATGCGACATATGATGCAAAACGGGGAAAATACGAACCAAATGGGATTAAAAGGAAAATGTGAAATCTTCCCTTCTCTTCTCTCTTAACCGTGTGAGTTTTACACACTTTATACCCTCATTTCCACAATGGGCAAAACAAATATGGACCAATGGTAAAAGTAGATGGTGGCATTGCTTTATCTCTTGGGTAATGACCAATTATGGTCACATTTTCCTCTCTCTTTCTCTCATTCTCGGCAACCATCTCTCTCTCCCTCCATTCACTCTTCATTTTCTTCTTCTTCATCTTCTCTTCATCCTAAAAACCGCCTACCTCCATTCTTCTTCTTTCTCTTGCCAAAAGCGAAAGCTAAGCCTGGATCTGTGAAGCATTTATGGAGCCTGGGAGCTTGCATTTGTCACCTCCCTCTTCCTCACTTCATTTTCGTTTGGTGGAGCTTAAGCTTGAGGTAAAGATTTCTTACCTCCACCTTGTTTTATTTATGGTTTTGGGGTTGTTGAGTTGAAGATGGTGATGTTAGAAACCTTGCATGTGGGTGGAAATGAAAACCCTAGGCTTGAATGTTTAGAAAGGGAACCCTAAGTATTAATAATTTGGGATTTTGACCCACTTAATGATTTTGATGATTTTGGCACCTTGGAATGATGTTATACATAGGAATGAATATTTGAAGGATAGGAGTTGAATATTGATGTGATAAAATGGTGAACTAAGTCATGAGTTGCAAATGAAGATATATGCATGTATATAGGTATGTTGATTTGAGGGATTAATCTTAAGTGTTGATGTTGTTGGATTTGTTTAACCCTTAAGACTTAGAAGATCTTAGCTTTGGGGAAAGGAATTCCCAAAGCCTAACATGGGTATATGGAATTGGAGCTTAGTCAAGTCTAGGACTTGATCATAAGTTAAGAGAAGTGATGTTTTGTGATGATGTATTGATTACATGTGTATGTATAATTGTTGATAGGATTGTATTCCAGACGGTGATGTGGAAAGATCGATGTAATCGCGTGGCGGTTCTTCTCTCGAGGTAGGAGAGGAGTTTGCATTTCAAATCGCATGAGTGAATTCATTGTTAATTATGTATATGTTGAACTCATGCAATGCCTTGCCATGAATGTTTTATATGATTAATTTGATGAAGTGTTGTATGATGGCTTGGCTTATGTTGAATGTTATAATGATGCATGTATTTATATCATATTGATGATAAGTGGTTGATGGTCCCTTGGTTAGACGTGAACTAAATGATGGTGAAAATTTATGAATGAATGAGTTAAAATATAGAGGATTGTTTTGAGATGAGTGATTATAGTTGATGAATTAGAATTTAAAGGAATAATTGACAAGTTTGAATGAGGATTTTCCAGGTATGAATGGGTGGTGAGAGTTTTATATGTCTTATGTGATGTGTATGATGTATTGGTGGTGAATCAGTTGGCTTAAAATGAGAATTTCCTGCGTCAGGTTGTGAGAATTGTTAATTCTGTGTAAGACCTAATAGTCTCGCTCAAGCAAGATGGGATTCCGCCCAAGCGAGAGTCCCCTGTTTCAGTGAATTCGCTTCTGGACCAATCTCGCCCAGGCGAGTTAGCTTTTCGCTCAAGCGAGACGAGTGAGTGGTGAATGGGTGAGGTGCTGGACGAATTCTGTTCGAGTTGGAGTCTTAACAACTTCATTAGGTGGTGAATTTCTGAGTGAAATCCCGAGCGAGCTATGTCCGAGACAGGACCTCCCGAGTGGAATATTGTGTGAGCCGTTTCGAGTGAGGCTGTGGCCATTGGGCCTTTTTCCGAGTGGTGAAGGCTTAAATGAAATCCGAGAGAAATGTATTCTGAAAGAAATCCATTTTAATAAACCTATTCCGAGTGGGATCTTAGCGAGAGAATTCCCTGAGTAATGATAGGTCTAATTATTCCCGAGTGGAAATCCCGAATGAACCTCTCCCGAGGGGAGAGTGATTGTGATGGTTCTGATTGAGGTATTCTAGGAGTCCTCTTTCGAGAGAATAAAGTTATATATTCCGAGCGGACAAGATTTAAATAGGTCCGAGTGAGACAGCTTAGTGAATTCCTCCGAGTGATGGGAGGTCAGAGTAATTTTGAAATAGAACTTGATGGTGGAGCCTACGAATATGCAATTCCGAGTGGGAAGGCACCAATTGGGGACATTCGGTGTGAGTTATTCAGAAGTACTCTGGAATAACTCTGTTTGAGTGAAAAAGAAAGGAAGTCAGATTTGGAACGAATGCCGGGTGAAAACTGGTCCGGTGATGAGTCAGTTTTGGAATGAGATGCCGAGTGAGTGACCAATCAGATGGTGAGTCGGTTTCTGGAATGTTTTACCGAGTGGAACCCATGTGAGTGAAGACTCGGATTTGGAATGAATTTACCAAGTGGAAAACTGAGTGAGAGAGGACTCGGTCTGGCTGATCTTGCCGAATGGGGACTGAGTGAAAGACGGGTCGGCCAGGATTATCTTGTTGAGTGGAAAACTTGAGTGTAGGGAGTCGGATTTGATTGATTTTACCGAGTTGACAACCAAGTGAGATGGGTCAGTTTTATAGTAATCTGCCGAGTGGCGGACCGAGCGAGTGTGGAATCGGTCTGGAATGATTTAATCGAGTGAAAGCCTGATTGAGAGATGACTCGGGTTTAGAATAAATACCGAGTGAAAGGCTGAGTGAGAGACTAGTCGATTTTCAATGATTTTACCGAGTGGAAAACCGAGCAAGAGGAGTCGGTTTGGATTGATTTTACCGAGTGAAAACCCGAGTGCTGGAAAGCCTTGTCAAGTGGATGAGTGCAGAATTGAGGGACGACCTCTGGTCGGATTTCGCCTAAGCGAGTAGATGTCTCGCTCAAGCGAATGCCGGTGGATTTGTTACTGGACAATTCTCGCTCGAGCGAGAGTGTGGTCCGCTTAAGCGAGAATCGGATCTGATGCTCTAAGATTTCTTGCTTAAGGAATTTGGGAGCTCGCTCAAGCGCTCCATACTGATGTTGGCTATGCGAGCCTGACATGTCTCGCTCAAGCGGAGGTGAATCTCGCTTGAGCGAGTTTTCCCCAGAAATGAAACTGCCCTATATTATTTATGGAAGGCTTATGTTGGATCCCCTTCTTGGTGTATAAGATACTTAAGAGATAATCTGGGGATATGCCATGATGATAAAGCATGATAATGGCTGGAATTAATTAATACGATTAGGGATGAGTTACTTGGGATATAATTACTACTAAGAATAGAGTAATGAAAGAATAATATTGAGAACCTTATGATAGGATTTTAAGTGATATCCTAGAGCGAATTTGAAATTTATGAAGGGATAAATAAATGACATTAAAATATGATAGATGATGATGTTGAGCACTCTCTTGCTCTAAGAGGTGCATATTTATATTGATAAATCGTCGTGTGCCATTGTGTGTGATACAAGCATAGTCTTGTATGTGTGGTATGAATTATGAAATTGAAAATGTTGTGAATGCCACACAAATATATATACATATAAAGCATACTTGAGACAATGGTAATGAATAATGAGATGAAAAACCACTAAATGAAAGTGTGATATTATTGATGAATATTATATAATATTGTAATGCCGTTATGGTTGATTGCAAGTGTTGACTTGCGTATATGATGTGAAATATATATGAATTATGTTGAGATGAAAATTGTAACATCCCGATTTAAAACAAGTACCGGGTGAAACAAAACCATTAAAATAATAATATCAAAAGTGGAAAATTATTTATTAATTACCATTAACTTAATTAATGAAATGAGGGCTGATTAAGTGTGTTTAACTATTGATTTTTGCTGATGGTGACTAGGTGACGTGAGCAGACTGCTACTTCACGTTTTCCCACCCCACCTTTCCATTCCTTCGTGCATGCATATATGATTGGTCGATGGGTCTCTTTGCCATTCATTCCTTCAGTTTTCCCTCTGCGACTTCTCTCTTCTTCTTCCTTCTTTTCTTCTCCTTTATTCTTCTTCTTCTCCTTCCCTGCTCTCTGTTCCCATTTTCTGCCTTCGAAAGCCACGTTGACGGTACTGCAGAGGAGTCGGAGCTCCCTCATGCTAGTGAAAGGCGATCGTCGAAGTGGAAGAAGAAACAACCCTTGTTCCTGAGTCAATCGTGGAAGACGACAGTGTTCAAGAGGAGGCCGAACGAGTGGAAGTAACGAGCGAAGCAGCAAGGCAAAGGACCAACATCCAAGCGGAAGATTCTCTCGGAGTTTTGTAGTTGGTAGGGGTGGTATCTTATATCTTAAATGCATGGGTTATGGACGGGTTCCGGGTGTTGATGATTGTCGTTTTTGTATTTGTTTGTGTGTTGTGCTTGCATGAGGAGTGTGTAATACCCAGGTGCATGATGAGTGAGAGTTGAGTGTTGCATGTTTAGTCTCTTCCTTGAAATGCATGTTGATAGCTTGAGAATGTCGAATGATTGCATGGAAAGGGTGTGTTGAATTGTTGATGATGATTACCGTGCGGTTTATGTGACATGTAAGTTGTTACGAATATAAAACACTGACTGCATGTGATTGAATGTTGACGTAGTGAATCGGGTAATATATCCCACTGATGCATTGTTGTCTGAGTCCTGATACTGCTGAGTACCGATTGCATGATATGCTTGTGTTGTTGGATTACTTCATTGAATCCTGATACTGCTTGACACTGACTGCATGGGACGCGTGTGTTGCTGTATTCATCTATTTGAGCTATGATATTGATTGCATAAGAAGCATGTGTGTAGGACTAATATATTGAGTTCTGAGAATGCTATTACCGATTGCATGTGATGCATGTATGTTTGAGTGAAAGATTGTGTATAAGAATGCTGTGTTGTGTGATGAATTCGCGTGTGGCGTATGGGATGCGTTGTGCTGGAAGCACGTAGTGTGGGACACTACCATCGGTTAATTAAAAGCGTGGGACGCTGTGAAATCCTTCGAGTGGGACTCAAGGTAGCCTCTGAGTAGGACTCGGGCTGCCCGTGAACACCTCCGTTGACGCTGAGAGCATTGGTGTCACCTTGTGGGCAAACGGTTGGGTACCCGTAAAACGGCCAAGCAGCTGGGAGCTGAATTGATAGCTGAGAGCTATGTGTAAAAAGGCTGGGAGCCTACGTTGCAACATTAAAAACCGATTACAGATGAATGCGGAACCGAGTGAATTATTCTGTGTGCATTATTTGTTAATATTGATAGAAATCTGTTCTGTGAATAATTATTAATGTCGTTGTATTGTTATGTGCATATATCCGAGTGAGACTGATGGACTCTGATCGTGAAATGTTGAATGTGTATGTTCTGTTTTACTTGGTATTGTGTTTATTTGATAGTAGCCGTGTACCTTATATTGCTGCATGATTAAGGATAATCCGAGTCAGTATCTATCATTTAGTATCTAAGTTACTCACCCCTGCTATGGTAACTTTTTAGTGAATATCTCTCGAAATGAGGAGCGGAGGAGGAGCTGAATGCCGAGTGAAGTATTGGTGCACTATGGAGATTATGCGTTTATGTATATGCTGTGTATATGTCTTGTTAAGCCTTGGCCGGTTCGTATTTCAGTCATAGTCTCTTTATACTGGAACTTGAACCCGCTTGGGTAGAAGACAAGACCGTGTGCCTGTGCTTATTTATATCCCTTTCTTTATCCATCTTACCGTGTCTTGTTCTATATTGCGTGAATGATTTGAGTAATATATATATATGTGCGCGTACTTACCGAGTGTGTGAAGTTGGTATAACCATGGGTAGAAATGGGATTAAGAGTTGATAAGGGGAGTGAGGCAGTGATTTATTCTGAGTGCCGAAGGGTTTAAGTATTTCCGAGTGAATGAGAATACGAAATACCGAGTGAGAACTGATCTAGATACTTTTCCGAGTGATAATTGATAGGATTTTCCTGAGTGTAGGATAATTAACAATTTCCGAGTGAGAATCTGCCGAGTGAAGGTTTTCCGACCGAAAGGCGACACCTATGGCTCTAAGTGGACCCCATTGTAGTCAATCGTTTGTAGTAAGGGAACCCGAGTGAGTCTGGACTTAGTAGGATGACTAGAGTAGGAAGAATTATGGTTACCGGGTGAAAATAAAAGTGAAATATCCCGAGTGATGAAAGGGGCGTGAAAGCTATTCCGAGTGAGAAGTCTCCCTGGGTTCCGAGTGAGTGGTGATGGGAAACATTTCTGAGTTGTTCGCATACGCGTCCCGATTGAATGAAGTCGTAGAATGTGTTATGTTTTCTGAATGGGGCTGGTATGTTTAATGGCCAATCCGAGTGAATAGGGAATGGACCTTTCCGAGTGAACCAGGCGCTGAAATCCGGGTGCGGGAATGCCGAGTGGAGTGAGTGAGTGCCGAGTGTAGCCTTCGCTGAGCGAGTGGGGTCGCTGTGTGATCCGCCTGAGCGTTTCCTTCTTTCACTATCAGCTCCTTGAGTCGGTTTCATTCCTCTTGCCTTCTTTTCCCTCATTTCCTTATCTCGATTATTTTGGTTTTTATTGTGAAAAATTTTCTTTGTTTTATTTATTTATTTACTTATCAAAATTAGGGTGTTACAAAAATGCCACATTAAAACTTGAAAATAATGACTAAGAAACCAACAAGGTTGAAATCCACTAAGGTGTATGGTGGTGTTGGTGATTATGATGATGATGTTTGATGAGTGGCATTTAGGATGCACAGAGTGAGAATGCATTTGATTTGCATTGCATTGCATCCATGGCATATCATAGCTGCCGGTGTTGGAATATTAGGGGATTCCCCCGGTTGGCCCAGTGGAAGGGCGGCTCAGTGCACGAGCATTTCTGTTGTTTCCCCTGTGACTCGGTGTGTAAGTCACGAAGCTGCCCATGCTGAGCTACGGGGAGCTGCATGTAGTTGACCCTTGTGGGGGGTGGCTCTTGAGGAGTAGGTGTCCCCGGTGGTCTTTTGGATCACAGCTGCAATGTTGAGAATCATGGTTGGCCCGCAACACCATATGTTGAATATGTTGTATACCGCGGTCATGGTGAAAATGACCAGGTGTTGCATGATGGGCGATGCGGTTTGGTACCAGTAAAAATATGGTGAATATGCATGCATTATGATATATGTCTACATATTTTACTACTGCAGTAGGGGCATGGTATGTGATCATGCTTGAACCCACAAATGGTGTTATTTCCCACAGTCGGATCCGCATTTGTTGTTGATTATTCCATTGTGCATATGCATTAGCCATAAGAGCATTTGCATATAGCATGGAGATATGCCAGAATATGATGATGATTGATGATGATTGAGATGATGGTATTGGTGTTGATGAAATGAGAAGTTAATATGATGAAAGACCACATAAAAGTAATAAATGATATGAATATATGAAATAGTGTTGAATATGACGATATGTATGATATGGCCCAATGTAATGAAGGGCGTATTTGTTTATGATTGGAAATGATGATGTTAGCCCATGGTGGCTTGATAAAAGACCAGAATGGTCTATGTTGATGATGTTGGCCCATTGTGGCGATCTGATAGATACGTGTTGGCCCATTGTGGCGGTGTTATAGATGTGTATATGCTTGCTTTGCTATGATTTGATGAATAAGTATAAAATGAATATATGCATTGTTGAATTAATAATCTATGATGATTGTTGATGGGTTTAGCAAAGCATACATGATGTTGATATGCATATGCATATAATTTCAATTGTATTCATATCGTTATTTGAAATGTATAACTCACTCTCCCATGTGGTCTACTTTTTAGTATTGATGCAGGAATGCCATGGGAAGAGGACGTTTTTAAAGTAAAGCTTTTGGGAAGGTAAATAGTTGTAGAGGGATGCCTTGGCCGGCAGCATTGTAATTTAACGTGTTATGTATATGATGAATAGTATGATGTTGTAATTATTGATATTGATGGACGAATTGTGAATATGTATACACTTGGAGGATATACTAATAGTGGAGACATATGAATTTAAAGTTGGGCTGGTTACGGTCTATTATAAATATGAATATTGGAGATGTATGACGCATGACCATATAGATAAGTATATACGTATATCTTAGGCATTGTATGCTTATGTGATTATGTAAACTGATGATGGTTGTATATTAGGCTTATGATATGCCATTGCATTCTTACCGAGCCTTTTCTCATATCTTCATATATGGGACTAGGCGTGTGCCCGGTATACACGTTTTTTTTCCGCTGTAAACTCTGTTATTTTTGTATACCGAATGGGCAAACTATTTATCGATCCAGTTATAGGTTACTTAATCTCACTCTTTGGTTCTCTGTGATTCGGGTCTTGATGTGATCATGGTTGTGTCTTGGAACTATTTTCAAACGTGAAAAATTTATTCATATTTTTATTAATTATGAGGATTACATCGGGATTCGAGTACAAAAAATCAGGGGTGTTATAATCTGGTATCAGAGCATATTTTGCTCTGAATTAGAGTTCTTGATTATTGTCAATGCATGGTTGCTTGGTATTAAAGTTGATGTTATGGATGTTTGGAGCACGATTGCTCGATTGGGAAATATTCTGATGATCATTGTAATATGGTTGTTTGCCTAGATTCAAGAGTGGTAGATGTCTAGAGGATAATGATATGTTGAAGTATTGATTGCCCCATATGGACTTATGAATGACTAGTTGTCTAAGAATTATGAATCGAATTATAAGGCATACTTGTTTATTGAGGAATTATTGTGAATCATTAGAGTTGAGTTGGGATTGATGCTCAATGAGGACTTTTTATGAGATTGTGATTCATAAGACGTGGTTGTTGTTTATTGGGAGTATACCCTTTATCCTTGAGGTTGTATGATGTACATATGGAGCCTAGTTGCTCATATTATAATCATGAATGAATTATGGGATTGAATATGAGTGGATGAATTCCTCAATGTGATTGATGTGCTTGTTTGTGTAAGACCGGCCAAGTTCCTTACACTATTTCCTTCGAATGACGAATACATTGATATTATGCATTTGAATATTGATATGTTGAGTATGACTCGAATAGATGATAAATTTGTACCATGTGTGATCATGGATATGATATATTGAATGTGAATTGATTTGAGGATGGACCTATGCAGTGTGTTGATCTCGGATAGGAGATATTAAATGTGAATTGAGATGGTAATAAATTATGAGATGTTGAGACCTTGATATGTATGTATATTGAAATTGAATTATTTGCTTGGGTCTCTTGTATGAACTATGAAGTGGCTCATAGCCATGGTATGTTTATGGAATATAAAATCTTATTAGCACATGATTGGGGTTGGACTCGGGTTCATGTTTTTGAACCGAGTAAACGATTGATTTAGTTGTGACCCACTAAGTGTGGTAACCCCGGATAACTCAATATGATCTTGTAAGATCGAACCTTATTGAATTTGACCCTATGGTGGTCTAGGCTCTATGATGTTTCTATGAGCTATGTTAAATGAATTTATTTGTGGTGGAAGTATTCCACTATGGGTACTCCGTAACCCTTGAATTTTTAAGCCTCATGAGAGATCGAATCTTGTGAATGATTAGACCATAGTGAAATAAACTGTGGAATGAGTTGTTGAGGCTAGAGCTGATGTGTGATTGGATTTGAAAAGAAAACATAAACCCCTATGTACTTGGTGAATAATGATGATGAATTTGGGGTATAACTTAGCATTGGCTATGATAAATGAGGGAGACCCACCAGTGTGGGGGATTTTTATGTGAATTTGGTGATTTGTTAGGCTTAAATTGAATTATAACCAACAAGGTTCAGATTAGACAAATGAATTCTAAGTTATTTTACTATGACTTCGAGATGGGTGAAGTCCAATGGTGGGGTGATTACCCTATGATGATTAGAAATCTATGGTTGATGTATCCATATATGGTTATGATGGATGACAATTGGTGAATTGCATGGCATGATTTATGCCGGATTATGGTTAAATGATAATATGATGCAAGTATATTACCCGTGGGTTTGTGTGACTTCTTAGGAAGTCTCGTGTGTGAAGGAATATTATTTGAATTGACATGAATAATATGAGCGATATGACGTGAAGGTACTTATCCTGATATGTCTCTACATGCCATAGGCATTGTGGCAACGTGCATTCTGCACTGATCTCATGTGTTTGTGGTAACCACTACGGGATTGGGATACCTTCCTGTATGTCGGATGCAGCAACACATAGACCGGGCAAGTGTAGTGTTGTAACTGCTTATGGTAAATGTATTGAACCTATCCGGTGGTACTGGATATGAATGTGAGGGTAATGATGAACAAACTTGAGAATTGATGATTGGTGACTGGTTTTGGTATAAATGAAGTTTTATACTTGGATAAAGGAGTGATGATGATCATATCCTGTGGACTTTGGGAAGTCCAATATTATTTCTTGGTGTCATTAGACTCTATTGATGTGTGGCCGAAGTGTGGCCTTATGATATATGCCGATGTTAAACTTCGAGGATGAAGTTTCTTTTGGTGGGGTGGATTGTAACATCCTGGATTTTAAGGAAAATAAATTTATTGGATAATGATAATTAATCATTTATGGTCAAATAATTATGGGAGATGTTGTTAGACATTAGAGGTGAATTGTAACATCCCGAATTTTATAAAAATGAATAATCGAGGTGAATGAATAATAAATCATTGTATATGAGTGGATTTATGCCCCAAAAATACTTGAATAATTACAATTGGGATTTATTGAGGATATTTATAAATTATTGAGATTTAAGGAGATGAAATTATACCCGAATAGAATATGAGTGTCGGACCAAGTATCTCTGATTGAGATGCCGTTGGTCAGGGCTATTAAGAATATTATTGGGGATCCGAATCTATATTCGGAATAATTTTTGGAATTAGTATTAAGCCCGAACTGTGAGCCTGTTTGTTATAAAACGGTGAGATTTTAATATGAAGCAAAATGATAAAAATATAAACTCTCACTTTCCCTTCACTTTTCCCGTCACTTCTTCTCCTCCTTCTTCTTCCTATTCTTTTCACTTCCTCTTCCACTCATCTTCTTCTTCCTCTTCTAAAAACCCTATGCATAGTGGTGTGCCTTCTCCTTCTTCATCTTCGTTTTCCTTCAAGCTTGGAAGAGATGACAATGGTGATTAGTAGCTCTCCCTCTCCCTTGTATTTTCGTTCTCTTTCTCTCATTCTTGGAGCTCACTCCCTTTTGCTTGAGGTAAAGCTTCCTCTCCATTTTCTTGAGCTCTAACCCTTGGTTATGTGTTTGGGTTGTTGGGAGAGTGTTAAATATGTATGGGTAGATCTTGGAGAGGCATTTATGATGGGAAACCCTAAGGTAGGGTGTTGTCATTATGGCATTAATGGTGGGTTATTATAGGTGCATGAATTAATACTTGGATGAGTGGAAAATAAATGAGCATTTATGATATTGATGGTTTTTGGTGAAACCCTAACTTTAATAAATTGGGGAAAGTGTGAAATGTGAATAGAATGTAGGTTTAATGATTATGAGAATGATATTAATGAAGAAAGATGGCTATTTATGGTAATAGTTGTTGGATTTTGATTAAAAACCCTTGCCTTAAGAATTTGGGAAGATATATATATATATATATATATATATATATATATATTGGGACTTGATGGTTGAGTTGGAAGTGAATGGGTGTTGTTTAATATGTATGTTGTTAGTTATAGTGATGAACAATGATGAACATTGTAGATAATCCTTAATGGTGGAATCAATGGATATACATATTGGTGTGAAAAGATTGTGACTTGATGAGGTTCTAAACCATTGTGGTTATTGAAGGATATGAGAGCTAAGTTGAATATTGAGTAACAATGTGATGAGGATGTTATTGGGTTTAGTTGGCCTTTTAAGATCTAGAGGATCTTGGCTTTGGGAAAGGAATTCCCAAAGCCTAACACAATTGCATAAGTTGATGATTAACAAGTCTAGGACTTGGGGTTAAGCTTTATGATAAGCTAACAAATGTTTAGAGTTATGATGGTTATTGATTATGTGTATGTATATGTATAGTATGTAGATTGTATTCCGAGTGATGCAATGGAGCATTCGGAGCATTGGAATCGTTTCGGCTCTTCCCTCAAGGTAGGAGAGGAGTTAACATTCAAATTGCATGAGTAAATTGATAGTGATTATTGTATGTGATGAATACTTATGCTTGCCTTGCCATGTCTATATTTATTGGATTAATGAGAATGGCAAATGGTTGTTTATGTGGATGATCTAGTGAGATTATATGATGATTGTTGTGGAAGTATGCATTTGTATATTTGAGGTGGATAAGTTTGAGTTTAATATGAATATTAAGTTTGAAATAGAAATGTATAAGTATGAATATTTGAACAGGATGTATATGCCTTTCATGATATGTATGAACTGTAGGATAAATCCAAATGTGGTTTATAATGAGAAATTCTGAGTGAGAACTCTTAGAACGAGTTGAATGTGCCTCAAATATCGTATATGATGTGTTGGATATGATTAAATTGGCTTTGAATGTGATTTCATATGCTGAGTGGTGAGAGCTTTCATTTTCTGCGTAAGTGCTGATATTCTCGCTCAGGCGAGAAGGGATCTCGCTTAGGCGAGGATCCCCTGTATTGGTATAATGGTCTCTGGACCATTTTCGCTCAGGCGAGTGAGTGTTCCGCTCGAGCGAGTAGAGTGTGTTGTGATCAGGTGAGGTTCTGGACAAATCTCGCTCAAGCGGGCGTGGCTGTGCTCGAGCGAGCAAGGGAGGACATTGATTCTGGATGAATTATGCCCGAGTGGGGACTTAGAAAATAATACATGATCTGTGGTGAATTTCCGAGTGAAATTTTGAATGGGCTATGCCAAGGCAGAACCCTCCGAGTGAGGGAGTGGATTAAATTCCGAGTGAGAGGTCTCCCTGTGTGATATTCCGAGCAGTGGAGTTTCGAGTGGAAATTCCCGAGTTCAGTGTAACTCATTCCGAGTGGAGCCCCTCCGTGTGTGTAATTCCGAGTGGGGATGCCACCGAGTGGGGACACACGGTGTATTGTCCAGAAGTATTCTGGAATAACTTCACTCGTGTAAAATGAAAGGAAGTCAGTTTTTGGAATGAGTTACCAAGTGGAAAACCGAATGAGAAAAGACTCGGTCTGTAGTATTTTTCCGAGTGGAAACCCGAGGGTGATGAGTCGGTTTTGGTATGAATTGCCGAGTGAGGACCGATCGAGTGATGAGTCAATTTTAGAGAAATTACTGAGTGTAAGACTGGTTGTGATGACTCGGGTTTGGAATAAATTGCCGAGTGAAGGGCCAAGTGAGAGACGAGTCGGCTTTGATTGATTTTACCGAGTAGAAAACCAAGTAAGATGAGTCGGTGTTGAGATGAATTATCGAGTGAACGGTCAATCAAGTGATGAGTCAGTTTTGGAGTAATTAGCCGAGTGATAGACTATGTGAGTGTGAGTCAGCCCTGGAATGATTTGGTTGAATGAATAATGGGTCGGTTTTGAGGGATTCTATCAAGTTAAAACCCGAGTGATGGGAGTCAGTTTTGGTGGGACCTTGTTAACTGAAAACCCAAGTGTTGGGGAGCCTAGTTGAACGAGAGGGTATATACTTAGCAGTGTGAAGTTGCTCCTGGAATGATTTAGTTGGATGAAGGACCGAATGAGAGGAGTCGGCCCTAGAACAGGTCCACTGAGTAAACTGAGTGTTGGGAAGGACGACCTCTGGTCAGTTTCCGCTCAAGCGAGTGGATACCTCGCTCAAGCGAGTGAATGTGGAATTCCTTACTGGACAATTATCGCCCGAGCGAGTGGCTAGTTGAAGGGAGCCTCGCTCGAGCGAATGCATTTGGGAATACTTACTGGAACATTTCCGCCCGAGCGAACTAAGACGCTCAAGCGAGATGGGCTGTCTCGCTCAAGCGAATGTGGGCCTCGCTTGAGCGAGTGACACCCCTGATGATATTTTCCCCTCTTTTCTCTCGGTTTTTATTATGATGACCCTTCTTTTCTTGGTCCTGATGGTTTTGGGCCTTTTTCCCTTATATTATTTGATACTTGAGGGATATATGTTTAAGACAATGATATGATGGTGATGGATAATGAATAAGATATTGAGATGACAATCATAATGGGTAATAATGAATGAAGTTGTGGATCATTTCCGTAAACAGGGATGATCGTTATTATTAATGATTCTGTGACAAAACCATTGTGGTTGAATATGGATATTGAATTCACTATATGATGTGAAATATAAAAATATGTTATGTTGAGACGCAACGTCAAGAATATGATTATGATGGCCATATATATGAATGATGAATATGTCTTGGATAATTCCAAGTGTAGAATAATATGATGATGTTTGCCATGCCTTTGATATCCATGTGTGGATTGTTATGAATGAAGTTTGCGGCTATTGAGATGCCCATTTATATGAACGATGTGCCTTGAGGGGCTTTGTAAATGATTATGAAAAATTATTAAGATACCAAATTAAAATATATACCCTAATTGAGAGGGTGAGAAATCCTTGTGAGATTGTTGGGCATATGCATTGTTGCATTGTTGCATTTATGGCATAGCATGGCATTGATTTGCATTATTATTGAATGAATCACCTTGCGGGGTGCCACGAAGGGTATATCCCTGAGTGAAGAGGATGTTGTCCTATTGTTATTGAATGTTATTGAATATATCACCTTGCGGGGTGCCACGAAGGGTATATCCCTGAGTGAAGAGGACGTTGTCCTATTGTTATTGAATAATGTTGAAATATATCACCTTGCGGGGTGCCACGATGGGTAAATCCCGGAGTGAAGATGGTGTTGATCATATTGTTGTTGAATAAATCACCTTGCGGGGTGCCACGGGGGGTGTATCCCCGAGTGATGATGGTATTGTGATAATTATTATGAAGAGAATCACCTTGCAATCCCGGAGTGAAGAGGACGTTGTCCTATTGTTCTTGAATAATGTTGAAATGAATCACCTTGCGGGGTGCCACGAAGGGTGTATCCCTGAGTGATGATGATAATTTAAGTGATTGTGATTATTGTTGAATTTGAAAATCGGATCCGTTGTATATGCATTAAACAGTTGACATATGCATTAGCTTTAAGACCATGGCATTTGAAATGGGATGACCACGAGTGTTGAGAAACCCCTTGCGAGGAGGTATTTGAGTGGAACCTTAATGGAATAATGATGATAAAGATTATGAATGCCCTTGTTGATAAGTGGCAAAGAGATTATGTATGTGATTGTGTATATGTTGTGCTTATTTATGATATGAATTGCGATTCATGAGGCTTGTATGCCTATTATAATAATGAGATGATATATGAATGATAATTTGATGATTTGATAGCAAAGCACACATGATGTTTGTATGCATATACACATGATCACAATATATATATTATTCGTCATTTTGAATGTATAACTCACTCTCCCATGTGGTCTCCTTTTTAACATTGTGATGCAGGTTGCCATGAGATGAGTTTGGATTTAAAGATCAAGATTTGGTGAAGGTATATAGTGGTAGAGGAAGTGCCTTGGCCGGCATCATTTGTGAACCATTATGTATTGAAATTATGAAATGAATAGATTGTATATGATGGTATGGAGGATTTAGTGATTGTGAATATGTATAAGATAAACCTTGAATTGGTGGATGGTGAATATATATATATATATATATATATATATATATATAGAATGTAAGAGACAATTTGATGTATATTAGAAAGATTGAAATTGAATGATGAATATTGATGATTGTGATAGTTGGGGGAATATCCCCGAATGTATGTGAATATAGGTCTATATATATATATATAAGTATATCTTAGGCATTGCATGCTTATATAATTATGTAAAATGATGATGGTTGTCTATTAGGCTTATGATATGCCATTGCGTGCTTTGCCGAGCCTTTCTCATATCGTCATATATGGGACTAGGCGTGTGCCCGGTATACATATTCTTCCGCTGTAAACTCTATTATTTTAGTATACCGTTATGGGCAAATTATCTATCGATCCAGCTTTAGGTTATATAATCTCACTCTTTGGTTTTCTGTGATTTGGGTCTTGATGTGATCATGGTGGTGTCTTGGAAATGTTTTCAAACGCAAAAAAATTACTCGCATTTTTATTAATTATGACGATCACATCGGGATTCGAGTACAGAAAATCAGGGGTGTTATATGAATTATCGGTAAATTTAGATTTATCAAAACCGGATGAATTAACTGGTGATGCAGGACCTACTTGATTTAATTAGTTGTTTGATGGGTCTAAAATGTTTAGAAAATTATTGTGGTTAAGGTGGTATAGTTAGAATAATTTTTAGTGTTAAGAAAATAATTAATTGCATACGACATATGATGCAAAACGGGGAAAATACGAACCAAATAGGATTAAAAAGAAAATGTGAAATCTTCCCTTCTCTTCTCTCTTAACCGTATGAGTTTTACACACTTTATACCCTCCTTTACACAATGGGCAAAACAAATATGGACCAATGGTAAAAGTAGATGGTGGCATTGCTTTATCTCTTTGGTAATGACCAATTATGGTCACCTTTTCCTCTCTCTTTCTCTCATTCTCGGTAGCCATCTCTCTCTCCCTCCATTCACTCTTCATTTTCTTCTTCTTCATCTTCTCTTCATCCTAAAAACCGCCCACCTCCATTCTTCTTCTTTCTCTTGCCAAAAGCGAAAGCTAAGCTTGGATCTGTGAAGCATTTATGGAGCTTGGGAGCTTGCATTGGTCACCTCCCTCTTCCTCACTTCATTTTTGTTTGGTGGAGCTTAAGCTTGAGGTAAAGATTTCTTACCTCCACCTTGTTTTATTTATGGTTTTGGGGTTGTTGAGTTGAAGATGGTGATGTTAGAAACCTTGCATGTGGGTGGAAATGAAAACCCTAGGCTTGAATGTTTAGAAAGGGAACCCTAAGTATTAATAATTTAGGGATTTTGACCCACTTGATGATTTTGATGATTTTGGCACCTTGGAATGATGTTATACATAGGAATGAATATTTGAAGGATAGGAGTTGAATATTGATGTGATAAAATGGTGAACTAAGTCATGAGTTACAAATGAAGATATATGCATGTATATAGGTATGTTGATTTGAGGGATTAATCTTAAGTGTTGATGTTGTTGGATTTGTTTAACCCTTAAGACTTAGAAGATCTTAGCTTTGGGGAAAGGAATTCCCAAAGCCTAACATGGGTATATGGAATTGGAGCTTAGTCGAGTCTAGGACTTGATCATAAGTTAAGAGAAGTGATGTTTTGTGATGATGTATTGATTACATGTGTATGTATAATTGTTGATAGGATTGTATTCCGGACGGTGATGCGGAAAGATCGATGTAATCGTGTGGCGGTTCTTCTCTCGAGGTAGGAGAGGAGTTTGCATTTCAAATCGCATGAGTGAATTCATTGTTAATTATGTATATATTGAACTCATGCAATGCCTTGCCATGAATGTTTTATATGATTAATTTGATGAAGTGTTGTATGATGGCTTGGCTTATGTTGAATGTTATAATGATGCATGTATTTATATCATATTGATGATAAGTGGTTGATGGTCCCTTGGTTGGACGTGAACTAAATGATGGTGAAAATTTATGAATGAATGAGTTAAAATATAGAGGATTGTTTTGAGATGAGTGATTATAGTTGATGAATTGGAATTTAAAGGAATAATTGACAAGTTTGAATGAGGATTTTCCGGGTATGAATGGGTGGTGAGAGTTTTATATGTCTCATGTGATGTGTATGATGTATTGGTGGTGAATCAGTTGGCTTAAAATGAGAATTTCCTGCGTCAGGTTGTAAGAATTGTTAATTCTGTGAAAGACCTGATAGTCTCACTCAAGCGAGATGGGATTCTGCCCAAGCGAGAGTCCCCTGTTTCAGTGAATTCACTTCTGGACCAATCTCGCCAAGGCGAGTTAACTTTCCGCTCAAGCGAGACGAGTGAGTGGTGAATGGGTGAGGTGCTGGACGAATTCTATCGAGGTGGAAATCCCGAATGAACCTCTCCCGAGGGGAGAGTGATTGTGATGGTTCTGATTGAGGTATTCTAGGAGTCCTTTTTCGAGAGAATAAAGTTATATATTCCGAGCGGACAAGATTTAAATAGGTCCGAGTGAGACAGCTTAGTGAATTCCTCCGAGTAATGGGAGGTCAGAGTAATTTTGAAATAGAACTTGATGGTGGAGCCTACGAATGTGCAATTCCGAGTGGGAAGGCACCGATTGGGGACATTCGGTGTGAGTTATTCAGAAGTACTCTGGAATAACTCCGTTTGAGTGAAAAAGAAAGGAAGTCAGATTTGGAACGAATGCCGGGTGAAAACTGGTTCAGTGATGAGTCAGTTTTGGAATGAGATGCCGAGTGAGTGACCAATGAGATGGTGAGTCGGTTTCTGGAATGTTTTACCGAGTGGAACCCGTGTGAGTGAAGACTCGGATTTGGAATGAATTTTGTGACACCCTAATTTTAGGGGAAAAATTTTCACGAATTAATTAGAAAATATCTTGGATCCATAATAAAAACACTCCCTTATATGAAGATAAGAGAGCTGGCCCCATGGCCAAGCAGAAAAAGACAGGGAAGGCAAGGGAATTAAAACCATTCACACGGAAGCACCAACAGCGCCTGAGCGAACCATAATGCAACACGCACTCGCTCAAGCGAGATCTGACTCCGCTTGAGCGAGGCCGACCAACTCGCTCGGGCGAACACACATGCGCTAAAGCGGAACCACAATCAAAAGTCTTCCCCAGCAACATACTCGCTTGAGCGAGGTCCCACTCGCTAAAGCGAGAGCCACACTCGGCTAATAATAATAATCTCACTCGGAATCTGAGTCACCCATTCACTCGGTAATGACTTAGTCCACTCGGTATAAGGGAATCCAATCACTCGGGAACTACCCCAACAATTGCCTCACTCAGCAACCCATAACTTAGCCCCTCAATTTATCCACAAAGTCAACATAAGGATCCACTCGGGAATTGAGAGTTATCCCACTCGGATTCTATCAATCAAACCACTCGGTATAATTCAATCCCCGAGTTACTCGGTATATTTGAACCCCCCTCAGTCAGAGAATACATATAGGCTTCCTCTCGGCCACACATCACTCGGTCCAATCAGTCATAAACCAACTCATCATCAGAGTGGTATTCCACTCGGTAACCAGTATCATTTCCGACCAATACTCATTCGGCCACACACTCGGCATTCATGCCTATTCACTCTCGGATAATACCTTAACCACTCATTACTCAGAAATAGCCTACGAAATCAGTTCCACTCAGAATGATCCAAACTCCTCAACACTTAGAGGAATTACCCAAGTAATTCACTCGGATTACATTCATAACTTCACTCGGATCATATATGTATAAACACTTAGATTATTTCTTATCTGAGCCATCAACAACTCTTTCCTCGGAGGAGTTCACTCGGATTATACAAGATCATTCCCTGCTCGGGCTTCACCATATATTCTTCACTCAGAATCCACAAGAGCCATTAAAACACAGAAAGAGGCTCACACATGAGTTACACTCGGATATGGAGTCCCATTCATAAGACTCACTCGGAAAAGCAACTAAGCCACATATATTCCACTCAGGATTCATTAACTTAGATATATTCATACAACATCATTTCCGAGTCAGTATGAAGCATCAAATCAACTTAAAATTCATACATAAATGCACTCTCTGCTCCCCAAAAGCCGACTACCCACTCAGCAATACTCTTCCACCGATTCACAACCTTGTTATCAACATAACACATATATACACACATACGCATACACTCGGATATTTGCAACTTATCATTATTCATTCACCAAAACTCACAATCCGATACAAGTATGTGATTCCAATGTAAGTCCATATATGCAAACATACACTCGGATTTCCATACAAATGTAATAATATTCATTATACAACATTGTTGTGAGCCGGCCAAGGCTTAAATACAACAAAAGACACTCGGATTATAATTTTATATACACAGCCTTATCATAAACACCCAACACTCGGGTTAAGGCCCTTATATAATTCCAATCTGACCTGCAACACTGAAAAATGGTGTAGGGGTGAGCATTACATATTAAATGACAGATATTGGCTCGGATTATCATGGAATCCGCATTACAATAATACATAAATATCATCAATCATTCAACATACACTGCCATTCAACATAAGCAATCACAAACATCCTCAATCGGGTTTCTTACCCATTTCACTCGGCTATAAAGCCTAATATCCTCATCAATCGGATTTCATCTCAAGTCTACCCCAAGTCTATGTCAACAATGTTCACACTCCGAGCCATACTCAAGGAGTCTGTCCGAGCCCAGCTCCAGGACTTAGCCATATTCATCACATGTTCCATCACATGTTGTCATCTGACTTGCCGATCGGTATTTGGAGTCCAACGCATTCCCGTGGTGAATCGGATGCATACGGTTTTATTCACTCGACGTTCAACGCCAATGCACTCGGTATTTCATCAAGCGTCTTATTTCACGCTTAGTGCCCCAGGCACTGCCCCGAGTCCAACTCAAGGTCTTTCATCACATTCAACATTAGGACCACGTCCTCTTCACTCGGGATCACACCCTCGTGGCACCCCGCAAGATGTTCATATTCAATAACACAATAACACGTATGCATATCAAATTCAACTCATATTCATTCGATTGCCCACTCGGAAATCTGCGTTCAACATTAAATTCACTCGACAACTCAACAACAGTCAGATGACTCGGCTTATACCACATTCACTCGGCAAATCCTATGCCATTCACTCGGTAATTACTATGCCATGAGCCTCACATGCATGGGATCCATTCGGCCTTAGCATTTCTAAGTCTCACACCATTTTATATATATAATTCCACTCGAAATCTAACACCAATAAACATCCCATGTTTTTACATATAATATTTCACTCGGATTGTCCTCTATTACTCAGATGTATCCTTTTCCATAAGCTCTCATGCTTTTATATAATAAGCCTACTCGGCATTTATCATCACAGTCCCCATTCATTCATTCATCATGATCATATACATCAACAAGCATCATATACATTTAAATATACCATTACGCACAGGGACTAATAGAGAACTACACCATGCACTCGGCATTCATAAATTCATACATCATGCATCTCATACATATATCAAAACATTATCAAGTATATTTTCATGCATATCATGGACGGAAACAATAACATCAAACTAGGCATATCCATCATGCATATTCAGGCTACTAACCACTTGAAAATCAACAAGCAACACATCAAATATAGCACATCACAGTATAAACATTTCACCCGGAAACCCGTCCATAACCTATGCATTTGAGATGCAAAGCCCCCCTTACCTAGATGAAGCTTCCAAGGGTTACATGGGCCACTCGGCTCAGCCACAGTAGCACCCTGCTCGGCTTCCAGCGTAGGAAGAACCACACAGCTTCCCTGCCAACCCGCATCAGCCTTCAACCTCTCGCTCAAGCCACACACGCACTCGCTTGAGCAAAGATGGTCCAGTGACCATTTCTTCACTGGCTCGCTCAAGCGTGACCATTCTCGCTTGAGCGAGATACACCCAGAAGCCCATCCGAACGCAACACATGAGCATCAACACTCCAAGCTCCACTCTGCTCACAGCCATGGGAGAATCCATGCTGTTTACTCGAGCAGCAACCTCCAAAGCTCAGTACAAAGCTGTTCTACACTTGAACAACACCATTCTCCTGACCATGGAGAACCACCAGCTTCCATGCAACCTACATGCATGTCTTCATCCCTCTCTGCCTTCTTCACGCAAACAGCTCCATCAACAAGAGGAAGAAGAAGGACACCAAGGAAACAAAGGAGGAACCAACCTCCAAAACACACAGCTATGTTGTTCCTCATCACCACGCAGCTCCACTCGGCTCAACACAGCGTTGAGTGTAAGAAGAAGAAGATGAAGGAGACGAAGGAGAAGAAGAGTCTCCAGGGAGTTTTCTAGAGAGAATGGAGAGCGTTTCTCCCTTCAAACACTCCTCCAAAAGTAGATGAATGACATGTGAAAGGGAACGTGAAAGTGAAGTTAAATCACCTTACAGCCCCATCATCACGCTGCTCTACCACAGCCTTCCGTCTCCATCAGCAGCCACATCCTCATTAATGCAATCCTATCAGCATTAAATGCTAACTTTCACAGCCATCATTGCACTCCACGTGGACAGGGAGAGGGAGAAAGAGAGAACCGGCCCATTAAGCACCAAAGGCACATATTATTATTATTATTATTATTATTATTATTATTACATAATAAATTGCCTAATTGGTAATTAATCCATTAATTAACCATTAATCCCATCAATCCATAACCTTAATCTGGAATTTATAATCAATTAAAATCTGGGATGTTATAAATTTACCAAGTGGAAAATTGAGTGAGAGAGGACTCGGTCTGGCTGATCTTTCCGAATGGGGACTGAGTGAAAGATGGGTCGGCCAGGATTATCTTGTTGAGTGGAAAACTTGAGTGTTGGGAGTCAGATTTGATTGATTTTACCGAGTTGATAACCAAGTGAGATGAGTCAGTTTTATTGGGAGTCGGACCGAGCGAGTGTGGAATTGGTCTGGAATGATTTAATCGAGTGAAAGCCTAATTGAGAGATGACTCGGGTTTAGAATAAATACCGAGTGAAAGGCCGAGTGAGAGACTAGTCAGTTTTGAATGATTTTGCCGAGTGGAAAACCGAGGAAGAGGAGCCGGTTTGGATTGATTTTACTGAGTAAAAACCCGAGTGTTGGGAAGCCTTGTCGAGTGGGTGAGTGCAGAATTAAGGGACGACCTCGGGTCGGATTTCGCCTAAGCGAGTAGGTGTCTCGCTCAAGCGAATACCGGTGGATTTGTTACTGGACAATTCTCGCTCGAGCGAGAGTGTGGTCCGCTTAAGCGAGAATCGGATCTGATGCTCTAAGTTTTCTCGCTTAAGGAATTTGGGAGCTCGCTCAAGCGCTCCATACTGATGTTGGCTATGCGAGCCTAACATGTCTCGCTCAAGCGAAGGTGAATCTCGCTTGAGCGATTTTTCCCCAGAAATGAAACTTCCCTATATTATTTATGGAAGGCTTATGTTGGATCCCCTTCTTGGTGTATAAGATACTTAAGAGATAATCTGGGGATATGCCATGATGATAAAGCATGATAATGGTTGGAATTAATTAATACGATTGGGGATGAGTTACTTGGGATATAATTACTACTAAGAATAGAGTAATGAAAGAATAATATTGAGAACCTTATGATAGGATTTTGAGTGATTTCCTAGAGCGAATTTGAAATTTATGAAGGGATAAATAAATGACATTAAAATATGATAGATGATGATGTTGAGCACTCTCTTGCACTAAGAGGTGCATATTTATATTGATAAATCGTCGTCTGCCATTATGTGTGATACAAGCACAGTCTTGTATGTGTGGTATGAATTATGAAATTGAAAATGTTGTGAATGCCACACAAATATATATACATATAAAGTATACTTGAGACAATGGTAATGAATAATGAGATGAAAATCCACTAAATGAAAGTGTGATATTATTGATGAATATTATATAATATTGTAATGTCGTTATGGTTGATTGCAAGTGTTGACTTGCGTATATGATGTGAAATATATATGAATTATGTTGAGATGAAAATGCCACATTAAAACTTGAAAATAATGACTAAGAAACCAACAAGGTTGAAATCCACTAAGGTGTATGGTGGTGTTGGTGATTATGATGATGATGTTTGATGAGTGGCATTTAGGATGCACAGAGTGAGAATGCATTTGATTTGCATTGCATTGCATCCATGGCATATCATAGCTGTCGGTGTTGGAATATTAGGGGATTCCCCCGGTTGGCCCAGTGGGAGGGCGGCTCAGTGCACGAGCATTTCTGTTGTTTCCCCTGTGACTCGGTGTGTAAGTCACGAAGCTGCCCATACTGAGCTACGGGGAGCTGCATGTGGTTGACCCTTGTGGGGGGTGGCTCTTGAGGAGTAGGTGTCCCCGGTGGTCCTTTGGATCACAGCTACCATGTTGAGAATCATGGTTGGCCCGCAACACCATATGTTGAATATGTTGTATACCGCAGACATGGTAAAAATGACCAGGTGTTGTATGATGGGCGATGCGGTTTGGTACCAGTAAAAATATGGTGAATATGCATGCATTATAATATATGTGTACACATTTTACTACTGCAGTAGGGGCATGGTATGTGATCATGCTTGAACCCACAATTGGTGTTATTTCCCACAGTCAGATCTGCATTTGTTGTTGATTATTCCATTGTGCAAATACATTAGCCATAAGAGCATTTGCATATAGCATGGAGATATGCCAGAATATGATGATGATTGATGATGATTGAGATGATGGTATTGGTGTTGATGAGATGAGAAGTTAATATGATGAAAGACCACATAAAAGTAATAAATGATATGAATATATGAAATGGTGTTGAATATGACGATATGTATGATATGGCCCAATGTAATGAAGGGCGTATTTGTTTATGATTGGAAATGATGATGTTAGCCCATGGTGGCTTGATGAAAGACCAGAATGGTCTATGTTGATGATGTTGGCCCATTGTGGCGATGTGATAGATACGTGTTGGCCCATTGTGGCGGTGTTATAGATGTGTATATGCTTGCTTTGCTATGATTTGATGAATAAGTATAAAATGAATATATGCATTGTTGAATTAATAATCTATGATGATTATTGATGGGTTTAGCAAAGCATACATGATGTTGATATGCATATGCACATAATTTCAATTGTATTCATATCGTCATATGAAATGTATAACTCACTCTCCCATGTGGTCTACTTTTTAGTATTGATGCAGGAATGCCATGGGAAGAGGACTTTTTAAAGTAAAGCTTTTGGGAAGGTAAATAGTTGTAGAGGGATGCCTTGGCCGACAGCATTGTAATTTAACGTGTTATGTATATGATGAATAGTATGATATTGTAATTATTGATATTGATGGACGAATTGTGAATATGTATACACTTGGAGGATATACTAATAGTGGAGACATATGAATTTAAAGTTGGGCTCGTTACGGTCTATTATAAATATGAATATTAGAGATGTATGACGCATGACCATATAGATAAGTATATACGTATATCTTAGGCATTGTATGCTTATATGATTATGTAAACTAATGATGGTTGTATATTAGGCTTATGATATGCCATTGCATTCTTGCCGAGCCTTTTCTCATATCTTCATATATGGGACTAGGCGTGTGCCCGGTATACACATTCTTCTTCTGCTGTAAACTCTGTTATTTTTGTATACCGAATGGGCAAACTATTTATTGATCCAGTTATAGGTTACTTAATCTCACTCTTTGGTTCTCTGTGATTCGGGTCTTGATATGATCATGGTGGTGTCTTGGAAATATTTTCAAACGTGAAAAATTTATTCGCATTTTTATTAATTATGATGATTACATCGGGATTCGAGTACAGAAAATTAGGGGTGTTATATTCTTTATGATTTAAACCAGCAAATTGATTATTTTGAATAATATTTAAAGTAGCAGGTTTAATCTCCACTGGTACAATAGGTCCTTGAAACATTCCCGAAACTCGGGGTGGACCATTAATAGCAGTAAACTGTCCCAATGTTCTCCTTTCAGCAGCCATATTTGAATTTTCAAAAATTTTAGAAGTAGAAGAAGATTTAGTTTGTGTTTTAGATTTCAAAGACTAGATTTTCTTTACAAACCTTTCTATCTCAGGATCAAAATAAATTTTACCTGCAGTAGATCGGTTTTGCATACACAAACTAGACAAAGAAAGTTAGTGTAACAATAAGTAAAAGTAAACAAAATAAAAAAAATTTAATCAACGTAAAAAAAATATTTACCATGGTAATTAAAAATTTACTGTTTTACTGAAACAATTCAATCCCCGGCGACGGCGCCAGAAAACTTGTTAACCCGGCGATAGCGTCTCAACCGTTCGTTTCTACCATCGGGTTATTAATTGGCAAACGCACCAATCATTTGTAGTTTTTAAAATTTAGATATCGTTCCACTGGGATTGAAAGTCCAATAACAATAGTAATTTTCTATTCACTATGGTAAATATGAAGAAAGTTATAGACAAAAGAATGATTTATATACAATTTATACAGTATTCACAGGATAGCATGATTGAGTAGTTCATGAGCTAAAAAGAAAATAAAAATCCATCTAAAAAAGTTGAGTTGCAATCTAGAATAGGTAAGATACTTGAGATAAACACAGATAAACAAATTATGTTGGAAATCAGATCCCTAATCTAGAATAACAATGAGGAACTCAAGGCATGCATATTTAATCATCAAGTTTCATGTCATTGCAGCTTAAAATCATTATAACCGATCCCTCGGGATATAAATTCTAAGAATTCACCGTAAAGTCCAATCCCTCGTGAGCTTTCTCAGTAAAAACTTGCATTAAGACCTGGCCTTATGGCAACAATGGTTAACAACCCCTATAGAATTGAGATACCAAGGGTATTCTAACTTTTACTTTTGTCAAAACAAGTTTCAATACGGCATGAATAATCATTCTCCCATTTGACATTCATACTAATAAAACAAGTTTCAATACACATGAAAATCATTCTCCCGTTTGACGTTTATATTAATAAAAGGTTGAAATACTAACATGGACTTGAATCATAAACATGCAGAGGTCAAATTCACAACATTATACTCAATAGATTAGTTCACCAATTCCAACATAAACACATTAGTTACACATGGTAAAAGTAGAAACAACACTTATAGAGTTTGACATTACGAAGACGATGAAAACTTCACGATACAACGATCACAATACACCACAACACTCTTAAGTATCTAGAAAACTATTCTAGAACTACAAACTCTAAAAGAAATACTCAAAACTCGAGTATAGAAGAGAGGAAAGAACTTTAAAAATAGAGAATGGGATATCATGAATGGTGCTGGATGGCCCTATTTATAGGGCTGAGCAAGGGTGCTGACGCTACGCGTCAGGCCTCTGACTCAGCTTCCATTAAACAACTGATAATGGCCACTTCAAATTATTAAATTTGATCATGCTTGGCCACTTGGACGTGTTTCCACTGTATTTTGGCTATTTGTGCTTAGTGGGGTGGCCCTTGGTGCTGAGTGGAGTACCCATTATTGGGTCAAAGTGGAATGGTTGGCCAAGTTGGAGGTGGAGACCATGCAGCATTAACGCTACGCGTGGCTGTGACGCGTAGCGTCAGCATCAAAAATAGTTGTTCATGCTACGCGTGGGGTGAGGCTACACGTCAGCTCCTCTAGTGTAATTTTCTCTTGATTTCTTAACTTTTTCACTGCAAAACTAGAGAAAATTGATCAAGGGCAGATTATTTCCAACAACATTCATTTATTAAATTTAAAGCCTAATTTTCTAACAAATTAAACTAATTTTTATAATTTTTATGAAATTTTTATTAAAGCTTTTATTGAAAATTTGAGGACTAACAAGTGACCGCTTAAGTACCAAGTCTTTCCTAGCCAGAACGTCCCACTGACCATTAACAACTCAAAATATTCGATTATGATTTTAAACAATTTAAAATCTTAAATTTTGAAACAGCCAAGGTTTAACTTTTAAACCTTATCTTTTAACCGTTACAATTATCCTAAAATAGGAATAGTAAAGGTTTAACTTTTAAACCTTATCTCTAGAGTCTCAACAATCATTCTATTTTTTAGGAACGATCAAGGTTTAAATTTTAGACCTTATCTCTAGAGTTCAAGATATTTTATTTTGAATCCTATTAAATTTGATAAAGATCTTATCTTTAATTTGTAACTTTTACAAATCCTATCAAATTTATTAAGGATTAAATATTTGATTTTAAAAATTATTAAATTCAATAAAGATCTTATCTTCTATTTAAAACAATTATAAATCATATTAAATTTAATAAATATGAATCAATTTATAACTCCTACAAATCACATTAATTTTAAAAAGATCACATATGATGTAAATCCTATTACAATTAATAAGAATAAATTATTTCAATTTGTAACCCTTACAAATCACATTAATTTTAAAAAGATCACAAACGATGCAAATCCTATTAAAATTAATAAGAATAAATTATTTAAATTTATAACTCTTATAAACTTTAAATTTAACAAACAATTAACATTTGATTTGCAACTTTTACAAATCAAATTTAAAATATAATATTAAAATCAAATATTTTATTTGTAACATTTACAAATAAATAAAGTACCACGATGGCTAGGTTTCAACTTTTGAATCCTAGTTTTCATTATGCCTAGGGTTTAACTCTTAAACTTTCTAAACACAATCTCGCATGAACAATTCATATTAGAAAGAGAAAGCATATAGACGTGCATTATATACAACCCTTGATTTTAATTTAATTAAATAAACATAAAACATGCCTTATAATTAAAACACATATAAAACAATCACCATTGCAACATACAACATGTTCATATAATAAAGCACATCCCAAAAACATTTTCTTTAATTAAAATGTTGACAAAAGCAATCAATATACATAAAAACAAAATAAATTGATATTAGCTTTCAAAAGGTGCAACCTTTGCAACATATATCATAAAAATGCAACCTTTACATAATATCTCATTAAAAAAATACAACCTTTGCAACATATCTAATAAAAGATGCAACCTTTGCAAAAGGATTCAACCTTTACAATTCTTTTCCTAAAAGAAATTTTATTTTATTTTTACATGTTCTTTAAACAAACATTTACCCAAAACACAATTTTGCAACCAACCTCTGATACCACTGTTAGGGAATCCCTACTGTATGAGCAGTGAAAATACAAGGATTCCCATAGGATTTACAAAGCGCCGTGTTTCAAAGAAAAAGACAAACACAAAAAAAAATATTGCGTTTTAGGATTACCTCTTGAAGAATATCGAAGCAATCGTAGCCTCGTCCTTTAGGAGTCCACACGAGTACTCCCACCAGAAATGCTACACCTTCCAAATGCTAGTTTGACGGCGTGTAGCTTTTGCAACTTTTGTGTATTTTGTGTCTCTTTTTGGGTAGCCTCCTATGAGCATCTTATGCTCTATTTATAGGCTTAGGTTTGACCTAATTTGCTCTCTAAAGAGTGGGCTCCTTACTCATTCTAAATGAGTTAGGCCCAATAGTTTTATTTTAGTCGAACTAAAATAAAAGGCTATTTTCTGATGGGCGTACTCTATGTGTGTGACCCTATAGGTAAAATACACGGTTATATTAATAATAAACTATTTTATTATTAATATAAAATAAGAGCGGCATCTAGCAATACATCATTATGTCCGAATATTATTTAATATCAACACAACCTATAAGTGATAATAATTTTGTATGTTTGTTCCTTTTGTCACGATATCCTAATTGGGCCCAAGGCATGGTCACGTCATCCTTGTACAGTCTAATTTATTTTACTTGATACCGGAGTAGACTTTATCCAAATAAATATCCAATATTTATTCTTTCTAGCATGGCCATGCATTTCCTTAGTCTCACTCCATCAAGTGGCCTATAGATATCACTTCTGTCACATAGAAGAGACAAATCCCATCTACATCACTCACATCCCTTTGCATAATTTGTTCATTGCCTAACCACAACCTTTATAGCCCTCTTGTTACAAAAGACATTTGATTGTATTAAAACAACAAACTCCTTATGTAGGAATCGTAGTGACTTCAGGTCAAAGGAGTACATATATCATTATCACATTGAGAATCGTTTATGACATTCATGTAACGATCCATGCAACGTTCTCCTGGTGGGCCTGTCTAGTACATCATTACTCTTAATGTGTACCCATGTGAAGACGTGATATCATTTATATCCATGATCTGTGAGATCAGATCATCAGTACACTCACACACTAGTCTTAATGTGTTTACATGTCCCTACGTAAATACTTGACTAGGGACATTTTAGGAATAACTCTCATATGACCTATTACTTCAAGGATAAATAAAGGTTGTTAAACTATTTAACAAAAAATGACTTATTCAAAATGATGCATCCTATATAGGCTTGTAGTGCATATTTCCAACACCTATGACAAAAAGCTCTTTGCTTTGATTAGGGCCCTACAAACTTGAGAACATTACTTAATTCCCAAAGAGTTTGTCATTTATAGTGACCATTAGTCAGTTAAGTATATTAAGTGCCAATATAAGCTCAACAAAAGGCATGCTAAATGGGTTGAGTATTTGGAACAATTTCCTTATGTTATCAAGCACTGTAATGGTAAAGCTAATGTGGTAGCTGATGCCTTATCTAGAAGGCACACCCTCTTCTCTTCTTTAGGTGCCACTCTTCATGGTCTTAATGGGATAAAAGAATTGTACCCAAAAGACCTTGACTTCTTTCTTGCCTACTACTCTTGTGGCTCTTTTCTTGCTTCTAATGGATTCCATAAGTTAGATGACTTTCTCTTTAAAGCCAATAAGCTTTGCATTACTAGGGGATCCATTAGAGATCTATTACTTCTTGAGAGTCATGAGGGAGGACTCATGGGGAATTTTGGGAGGGATAAGACCTTATCTAACCTTAGTGAACATTTCTATTGGCTCCATATGAAATGTGATGTGCAAAGACTGTACTCTAAGTGCTTTATATGCAAAAAGTCCAAATCGAGGGTCTCTCTTCATGGCCGATAAGTCTTGAAAAGATTTAATTATTTCATCTTTTATTTAACTTAATCCATTAAATATTGTTTAGTTTGGCACTATTATTTAATAAATTGTCAATAATTCTTATTTTATTTATTTATTTCAAAAGTGTTTAATTTATGCAAGAAAATGATTAAAAATAATAATTAGTTAAGGAAATTTGTTTATTTATAAATTCACTAACCCAGCGTACATACGCTGGACAGTCAGCGTACATACGCTAGGCATTTATTTGTTTGCATGTGCAGGTGCAGTTCACACCCAAGCTTGAAAGCTTCACGCTTAAGCTTGAAATCCATGCAATCTACGTAAAAAGAGAGAAAAGAAAACACGCTCACGCTCAAGCGAAGATCACTCATGCTCAAGCGTGACTTCACCACAACACCCACGCCCAAGCGTCCCACATTCACGCTCAAGCGTGAAGACACAATGTAGTAATAATCTCGAGCGCGCTTAAGCGCAAGCCCTTCACGCTCAAGCATGAAGGTGATTATTTAACTTGCTGTTGTTCCATCTAAACGAAATGTTGTGCTGTTTCTGTTTTCCGTTTGCTGCTGTACATTAGTAATTTAAGTATTGAGTGTAATTAATTATTTACTTGTAATTATGTATTTTGATTAGTCAGTTCAATTGTTAATTAAGTTTCCTTTGTAGTTAATTAAGTTAGTTAGTTAGTTAGATGCCTATATATATATATTTGTACATACTCTGTAAGGAGGGGAGAGAACACACAGAAACAATAATACGATTCATTTTCTCATTTCCAATCTCTCTCTAATTCTTTTCTCTCTCTAAATTCTTTCGTCCATGTCTTTCCACATTCCTTCGACAGAATCCATTCCCATGGGTTTCTAAACCCCTAGGGTTTGGATTGCTGAAGCTTCTAATGAATTCTTGAAGCTGTATTGAGGAAATTATCTTCTGAAGTAAGAGGAGAACAAGCTGAGAAGTGGATCTACTCTACTGAATTGATAAATTTAGATCCAAATGAAGAAACTCACCAGTAACGAATCATGGTTGAGGCTTAGGTAACTTCTAGCTTCCTAACTAATTCAGGCCTAGTAATTAGGTGAATAGTTAGGGTTCAACCCCTAATTTCACATTAGATTTCTCTATAATTGAACACCTAAGGGATTAGGGTTTAATGCTTAGGAATTAGTGTCATTCACCTAAGGAATTAGGGATTAACCATCTGTGAATTGTCCTCTTGAGTCTGAAGCTTGATTAAACCTTAATTGCATGTTTCTTGATGAAATTGTAAGCTGAAGTAATCCTAACCTATCTTTCATTAACCACATTTCACATTTTATACTGCTTCTGAAAACACAAAAACATAGAAAATATTAAACAACAAAAATAGAATGAATTGCATCTGCTTGCATTGGTTCAGCTTGTATTAGTCCAAGATTACGGTAATTACCATAATCCCTGTGGGAACCATCAAATGTATTACAAATTTAATGATTTGTGCGCTTACCAAAAGAAAATAAATCCTCTGAGAATCACACAATAAGTTGATAATAATTCAGGATTTTCACGCCAAGTTAATGGCTCCGGATTTGTTACTAATCAAGTTAATGGCGCCGTTGCTGGGGATTGTTGAGTAATATCAATAATCCTTGGACCGGTACTAGACTGAACCGTTTAATTTTGTTTTTGCATTTAGTAGCAGTTTAATTCTCATTTGTAGTATAGCCGTAGTTTGTGTGTAGCAGTAGCTTTGAATTGTTTGTGTCTAATAGTTAGTGTATACAGTCAAGGAACAGAGGAGAGCCTTTCTTCTTTGATCCTGATATTGATTTGTTAGAGCAGAAGCTTAGAAAGGAGAAAAAGTAAAAAAAAGCAGCAAGAAATAGAACAGAGGAGAGTTACGCTAGGTGACTACTCTAGGCCTTCTGAAGAAGGATCACAATCTAGCATCCTTAGGCCTCCAATTGCAGCCAATAACTTTGAACTTAAACCGACTTTGCTGTAGTTGGTTAGAAATGATCAATTCGGAGGAAGCGAGGTTGAGGATCTAAATTTGTATCTAGCAACCTTCCTCCAAATCTGTGATACTGTAAAAATGAATGGAGTCCTTGAAGAAGCAATAAGATTGAGAATATTTCCTTTTTCTTTAAGGGACAGGGCTAAGGCTTGGTTGCAAAGCCAACCAAGAGGTAGTATCTCTACTTGGGAGGATTTACAAAGAAAATTTCTGATTAAATATTTCCCTCCTTCCAAGTATGCCAAATTATGCACTGAAATCACTTGTTTCCAGCAGCGAGAGGGTGAATCTCTAATGGAAGCATGGGATAGGTATAAAGAGAGTTTAAGAAAATATCCTCACCATAGGATTCCTGATGTGCAGCAAGTTGTAACATCCTAAATTTTATAAAAATGATTAAATAGGAGAAATAAATATTATAAATGGGTTAATAAATGTCCCAAAAATTTTAAAATGATTAAATTAAGATTTATAAGAATTATTTATGATTTATTGGGACTTTAAGAGTTAAAGTTATACCCGGCTAGAATATGAGTGTTGGACCAAGTATCTCCAATTGAGATGCCATTGGTCAGGGCTGTTAAGAATATTATTGGGAATCTGAATATGTCTTTGGAATAATTTTTGGATTTAGTATTAAGCCCGAACAGAGAACCTGTGTATTATAAAACGGTAAAGTTTTAATGAGAGGATTAAACTTAAAACAAAATACCCCTTTTTCCCTTTCTCATTTCCGTAACCCTCTTCTCTCATTTTGGCAAAACCATTGCTTCTCCTTCCTCTCTTATTTCTCTTCTCTATTCTTTTCTTCTTCTTCCTCTTCTAGAAACCCCAAGCATGGTGGTGTGCCTCCTCCTTCTTCATTTTCATTTTCCTTCAAGCTTGGAAGAGATAACAATGGTGATTAGAAGTTCTCCTCCTCCCTTTTGGATTTTCGTTACCATCTCCTTCTCTTGGAAGCCCATTATAGTTTCTTGTCTTAAGGCATGTTACCCTCCATTTTAATGAGCTTAAGCCTTAGGTTTTGAGTCTTACTTGCTTGAGAGAGTGGTATATGTATAGGATTAGGAATGAGAGCTATTTTTGTGAAAAACCCAAAGGTGGGGTGTGAGTTATATGTGTTTTTGGATGGGTATGAAGGGGTATACGAAAATTTCAAGATTAGAGATGGAAGATGATGGTTGTTAGTGGTGATTGTTTGATTTTAGTGGAACCCTAACTCTAGGATTTGGGGGAAATGAGTAATAATGTCATGAAAGATAATTTTTAGTGAAAACCCATGATAATGTGTGTGTGGGTGTTGTTAATGATGGAGATTGATGGTTATTAGAAATGGTTATTGAGTTTTAAGGAAACCCTAAGTATGATAAATTTGGGGTTTTGACTAAATAGGTAATTTTGATAATTTTTGATGTCTTAGAATGATTTTATATGAAGAGATGAATGTTTGAAACATTGATGTTGATTCTTGAGGATTGGGAGATGAGTATATATGAGCATGTATATGATTACGGGAAATTGATATTGATTGTTGATATTTATGATGATGTTAATAATGGGTGCAACCCATCAATAGTGAACTAGGGAGATGAATATTTGATTTGGTGAAGTCTTAGGCCTTGATATGTATCATTTAGAAATTGTTGATTGATGATGGCCTTGAATGGAGCCAAGAGGCTTATAATGAATTTAAATGAATTGTGATGATGGGTAGTAATCCACATGATGATTTGGAAGCCTTAAGGATAAGGGCCTTTGTATTGTTGTTGTTGGATTTGTTTAGCCCTTTAAGATTTAGAGAATCTTGGTTTTGGGAAAGGAATTCCTGAAGCCTAACATAAGCGTATGGATTGGGGTTTAGACAAGTCTAGGACTTAACAATGAGTTTTAAGAGATAATGCCTTATAATGGCTTATTAATTGCATGTGCATATGTTTGCAACATGTAGATTCAAAGTCGAATGATGAAGCGGAGCAATCGGAGCACTTGGATTGCGGTTCTTTTCTTGAGGTAGGAGAGGAGTTTGCATTTCAAATTTGCATGAGTGAATAATTGTTGAATTATGTATATGTATGAACTCATGCATTGCCTTGACATAGTTATGTTGAATGTTGAATTGATGATGTGATGAATGCTAAGCTTGGCAAATTGTTGAATTTTGGAAATTTCATATATATATATATATATATATATATGAAATGGTGATGAATGGTTAAGTTGTTCCTTAATAGGAATTGATGTATTGAAATGAAAGACCCATAATGAAATGAATGATAGATGATTTGAGTCATATTGTAGTTCACAAAGTGCATTTTAATGCATAATCATGGAAGTGAAGGGGTCAAATAGAGTTTTATGTGGTTTTGATGACATAGGGTAGTTCCAATAGCTTCCATGTATGAATTAAAACTTGTAAAAATTGGAATAGGTCAATTTAAAGGAGAAATGACCCTTGAGTTGCATTAAAATGGTTTAAAATGTGTAAAACGTATTTATATGCATAAGTCACTCATTTTAAAGAATTTTTGAGAGAGGCCGATGGCCACACGTCACAAATGGTGTAATTTAGTTGGTGTTAAAATTTGGTAGCATTTGGAGTTGATATGAAAATGTTAGAGGGGTTAGAAGTCCAAAATCTTGTATTTTCCTGCATAATCTCTGCATCCTGATAGGCTGTAATTGATTAGCTCCTCAGCTTAATCGATTACTAGGATCCTGTTTTGATAGTAATCGATTAGCTTAATCGATTCCAACCCTGCACGCAACACTGTAATCGATTATGTTCAAGGTTGTAATCGATTATGTACTAAACATAACCCAGGTAATCGATTACCCTAGTATTATAATCGATTATGTAACAAACAGAGCCAAGGTAATCGATTATCCTAGCCTTGTAATCGATTAGGATGAACACCTAATGTATTATACCACTTACAGAAGCGTAGTAATCGATTACCTTATTCTCCGTAATCTATTATCACTTGTTTAGTTGATTAGATCAGCTTGGAAATGGCATTCTTACTACTCTTGAATACTTATCTTGTATTCCTTAGTTACTTAGGCCATTTTAACAATTAAATGGGACATTAGTGGACCTCTTTTCGATTCCATACACCCTAGAGTGGTTATTAAACCAATGAGAGAATGATTAAATGACGAGGTGGTTGTTATAAACCGATAAATCGGCGATGATGTTGGTATGGTGTTACAATAAATGATGTTGTGATCATCCCTTGAATAGATGGGTGAATGTTATTAATGATAACTGTTGAATGCCATTGAATTTATGATGCAAGCGCGATCTTGTATGTATGGTCAAATTATATTTATGAATCATTGTGAATAGCACACTAATATGTAAGATAATGGTGATGAATAATGGGATGAAAATCCACTAAATGAATGTGTGGTGATATTTATGAATGATATGTAATGATGTGATGCCATTGAGGTTGATTGCAAGTATTGTCTTGCATGTGTGATATGAAATATATATATATATATAGATATATATGAAAGATGTTAAATGAAATGCCACACTTAAAGCTTGAAAACAATGGCTAAAACCAACAATGATAAAATCCACTAAGGTGTGTATGGTGGTGTTGGTGATTATGATGATGATGCTTAATGAGTGGCATTTAGGATGCACAGTGTGAGAAATGCATTTAATTTGCATTGGATTGCATCCATGGCATATCGGTCGTTGTCTATGTGGAATATTAGGGGGTTCCACTAGGCGGGCCCAGTGGGAGGGCGGCTCAGTGCACGAGCGTTCTTGTTAATTCCCCTGTGACTCGGTGTGTGAGTCACGAAGCTATCCATAGTTTTGTGACGAGGCACCCTATGTGGCCGGCCCAGTGGGCGGGCGGCTTTATGGTGAGCGAGATACCTTGGTGTCCGACGGGGCACGGCTCTCTCGATGTGCGTTCGGGAGGGGCCCGTAGCACTTTTGGCAAGTGAGGCCATGTTGATCCGCAAGTCACGGGATGACTAGTGCTACAGATGGGCGATAGCGGTTTGGTACCAATAAAATATGATGTTGAGCATGCATGAAATGAGATATAAGTGTACACTTTTACTACTGCAGTAGGGGCATAGTAGTACACCTATGCTTGACCCATAATTTGGTGTTTATTCCCACAGTCGGATCCGCATTTGTTGTTGATTATTCAATTGTGCATATGCATTAGCCTAAGAGCATTTGCATATAGCATGGAGATATGCCAGGTGGTGATGATGATTGATGATGATTGAGATTGTGGTGTGGTGTTGGTGAAATGGGTAATTAATATACCTAAAAGACCACATAAAAGTAATAAATGATATGAATATACGAAATGATATCGAATATGACGATATGTATATTGTGGCCTAATATAATGAAGGGCGTATTTATTTATGATTGATAATAATGATGATTAGCCCATGGCGGCTTGAGAAAAGACCGGAATGGTCAATGTTGATGATGTTGGCCTGTTGTGGCGTTGGATGTTATGTGTATATGCTTGCTTTACTATGATTTGAATAATGCATATGAAATATACATATAGTTTACATGAGAATTTATGATGAATATTGATGTGTTTAGCAAAGCATACGTGATATTGATATGCATATGCACATAATCTCATTTGTATTCATATCGTCATTTGAAATGTATAACTCTCTCTCCTATGTGGTCTATTTTTTTTAGTATCGATGCAGGAAAACCATGAGATGAGAATATTTACAAAGTAAAGCTCTTGGGAAGGTAAATGGTGGTAATGGAATGCCTTGGCCAGCAGCGCTATAATTTATTATGTTGTGTATAAGGTAGATATTATGACGTTGATAATTATTGTTATTGGTGGATGTAATGTGTATAATGTATGACTTTAAGGATGAAATGAATATGGTCAATTATGGATTATGGGTATTGGAGATGTATGAGGAATGACTATATAGATATGTATAATTATATTTAAGGCATTGTATGTTTATGATTTACGTGTAAGATTGGATATGGCCTAACAGGCTTGTGTTATATGTTTGCATGCTTTGCCGAGCCTTTTCTCATATCTTCATATATGGGACTAGGCGTATGCCTGGTATACACATTCTTCTTCCGCTGTAAACTCTGTTATTTTGTATACCATTATGGGCAAACTATTTCACGATCCAGTTATACTTCATTAAACCTCACTCTTCGGTTTTCTATGATTCGAGTCTTGATGTAATCGTGGTTGTGTTTTGGAAATATATTAAACGCGAAAAATTTACTCGTATTTTTATTAGTTAATTATTTTGATTACATCAGGATTCAGGTCTGGAAAATCGGGGGTGTTTTACAAGTTACCATATTCTATAATAGTGTAAGACCAGCAACTAGGGTCTTGATTGATGCCTCAGCTGGAGGTTCATTGACCACTAAAACTGTAGAAGAAGCTATAGAGTTGATTGATGTAATGGCTTCTAATGAATGTTTAGTTAGTGAAAGGAGCCAAATCCCTAAGAGAGGGATATTAGAATTAGAAGCAGAAGATGCTTATTTGGCTCAAAGTAAGTTGATGACTCAGGCTTTGGAGAAATTAAGTGTACAGATTTCAGAGCTTCAAAAGCCTAGTCAAGTTTGTATGATGAGTTGTGATTTTTGAGGTGGAGATCATGAAAATGGCATGTGTGATCCAAATATGCCTGTTGAGCAAGTGAATTACATGGGGCAGCAACAATTTCAAAGGAGTTATCCCTCTAATTCCTTTAATCCTAACTATAGGAATCACCCCAATTTTTCATGGCAGAAAGGTCCACATTTGAATAACATCCCACAAAATCAAACCACAAATAGACCACAACAACCTTCTCCCCCTCCTTCTAAAGAAAATTCTAAACTTGAGAATGTTCTATCTCAGTTCATTCAGGTCACTCAGGCCAGCTTTAAAAATCAAGAAGCGTCCATTGGAAATTTAGAAAATCAGGTTGGACAACTGTCAAAACAATTAGCTGAGAGACATTCAGGCAATTTTCCTAGAGATACTGAAGTAAATCCTAGGGAACATTGCAAAGTGATAACTACTAGGAGTGGGAAAACTCTTCTCCCACCTCTAAGTCATGAAATGAGTTTAGAAAAAGAAACCACCAAAGAAATAGAGCAGGAAAGTGAGCAAGATGTTGATAAAACTGAAAACAAAATAGAATCAGAGAAAGAGAAAGAAAAAGAAAATCAAGTCCATCAAGAGAAAAAGAAAAATATTGATTTGATCTTGGAGGAAGCTGTCAAGCTAACTCCAGAGAAATTAAAGAATGCTCCATTTCCACATAGATTTAAGAAACAAATAAAGGAGCAAAAGTTTGCTAAGTTCTTGGATGTGTTTAAAAAGCTTCACATAAATATTCCCTTTGTTGAGGCATTACAAGAAATGCCTTTATATGCTAAATTTTTGAAAGAACTTCTATCTAAGAAGAGAAAGCTTAAGGGAGATGCGATGATTACTCTCACTCAAGAGTGCAGTGTAATTATTCAAAAGAAACTCCCTCAAAAGCTGGAAGATCCTGGATCTTTTATAATACCTTGTGCAATAGGGGATGTTCATGTAGGAAGTGCCTTATGTGATCTAGGGGCTAGCATAAACCTCATGCCTTTGTCCTTAATAACGAAATTAGGAATTAATGACCTGCAACCAACTCGTATGTCTTTGTAGTTGGCTGATAGGTCTATCAAATATCCTCATGGGATGCTGGAAGATCTGTTAGTTAAGGTAGATAAGTTTATCTTTCCAACAGATTTTGTAGTGTTAGATATAGAAGCTGATAGAGAAATTCCTTTGATTTTAGGAAGACCCTTCTTAGCTACAGGTAGAGCTTTAATTGATGTAGAGAAGGGAGAACTCATGCTAAGAGTTCAAGAGAAGCAGGTAACTTTTAATGTCTTCAATGCTATGAAACATCCAGCTGAGAAAATGGATTGTTTTATGCTTGAAGAAATTAAAAGCTTTAAGACTCCTATGCTGTTAAGAACTGAAGAAGAGGTTTTAAAAGCCTTTTTGGAGGATGATTTTGACTCTGAAGTTGAGGAGTTAAATGACTCACATACTGAGTTGTTGAACCTACTGGAAGCATGTGAAGTAGGTGATTTTGAAAATGAAAATAAAGAAAAGTTAAATAATACTGAACTTGAGAAAGGTAAGGAATTGTTTGAAGAAAAACTTGATTTAAAACCTTTGCCTTCTCATTTGAAATATGTTTTCTTAGGAGATAATGAATCACATCCTATAATCATTAATGCTGAATTAAATGATGAGGATGTAGAAAAGTTGATAGGGGTTTTAAGAAAACATGAGTCTGTTATTGGTTGGAACACTAATTTAAAGGGAATTAGTCCATCATTTTGTATGCATAAAATTTTGATGGAGGATGACTATTCCCCTGTTGTTCAGCCACAAAGAAGATTAAACCCCATAATGAAAGAAGCTGTAAGGAAAGAGGTAGTTAAACTTCTTGATGCTGGGATTATTTATCCTATCTCGGACAGCGCTTGGATTAGTCCAGTCCAAGTGGTGCCTAAGAAAGGAGGGATGACCACTGTTAAGAATAAGGAAGGTGAAGTCATTGCCACTAGACCAACTACAGGTTGAAGAATGTGCATAGATTATAGAAGGCTTAATGACTCCAATAGAAAAGACCATTTTCCTTTGCCATTTGTAGACCAAATGCTGGAGAGACTGTCAGGTCATGAGTATTACTACTTCCTTTATGGATATTCTGCTTACAACCAAATTGTGGTTGATCCAAAAGATCAAGAGAAGATAGCCTTCACCTGTCCCTATGGAATCTTTGCATATAGGCGCATGCCACTTGGTTTGTGCAATGCACTAGCAACTTTCCAAAGGTGTATGCTGGTAATTTTTGGGGACATGGTAGAGAAGTTCATTGAGGTGTTTATGGATGACTTCTCTGTGTTTGGAAATAGTTTTGATATATGCCTCAGTAACCTATCTAAGATGCTGGTGAGATGTCAGGAGACTAATCTTGTCCTTAACTGGGAAAAGTGTCATTTTATGGTTAGAGGAGGGAGAGTCCTTGGCCATAAAATCTCTGCTGAGGGCATCCAAGTAGATAGAGCTAAGATTAATATCATTGAAAAACTTCCTCCTCCAATCAATGTGAAAGGAGTGAGGAGTTTCTTAGGATGTGCTGGCTTCTATAGGAGATTTATAAAAGATTTTTCAAAAATAGCTAAGCCTTTGACTGATTTACTTGTGAAAGATCATGCTTTTATTTTTGATGAAAATTGTGTCAAGGCTTTTGAAAATCTGAAACAAAGATTAATTTCAGCTCTGATCCTTGTAGCACCTGATTAGTCTTTACCATTTGAACTAATGTGTGATGAAAGTGACTTTGCTATAGGAGCTGTGCTAGGACAAAGGAAAGAAAAATTAACACATGTGATTTATTATGCTAGCAAAGTGTTAAATGGGAATCAAATAAATTACACCACCACTGAAAAAGAAATGCTTGCTGAGGTGTATGTATTTGATAAATTCAAAGCTTACTTGATTGGTGCTAAGGTCATTGTGTATATAGATCATTCAACAATCAAGTATTTGCTAGCTAAAAAAGAATCAAAGCCAAGGTTGATCAGGTGGGTTCTTTTACTCCAAGAGTTTGATTTAGAAATAAGAGATAAAAAGGGAGTAGAGAATTCAGTTACTGATCAACTCTCTTGTTTGGAGGGTGAATCTGATTCTATCTTGATTAAAGAGGAATTCCCAGATGCGAGGCTGATGGAAATTATCACAGGGCCATGGTATGCTGATATGGCTAACTTTAAAAGTGCCTCTGTGGTACCTGAAGGGTGGACAACCCAAATGAAGAAAAAATTCTTTCATGACAGTAAAACTTTTCTATGGGATGATCCATTACTTTATAAGATAGGAGTAGATGGAATTATTGTTGGTGTATGCACTACGAGCTATTAATGTATCAATTTTAACTTATCAATAAAATTTGTATTTTCAGTTTTAGACTAATTTTAATACTATTTATCCTGGAATAATAGGTCATATGAGAATTATTCCTAAAACGTCCCTAATCAAGTATTTACATGGGGACATGTAAATACATTAAGATTAGTGTGTGAATGTACTGATGATTTGATCTCACAAATCATGGATATATGATATCAAGTCTTTACACGGGTACACATTAAGTGTAATGTTGTATTGGATAGACCCACCATGAGAACGTTGCATGGATCGTTACATGAGTGTCATAAACGGTTCTCAATGTGATAATGGTATATAGTCCTTCGACCTGAAGTCACTACGATTCCTACATAAGGAGTTTATTGTTTTAATACAATCAAACATTATCTGTAATAAGATGACCATAAAGATTGTGATTAGGTAATAGATAAATTATGCAGAGGGATGTGAGTGATGTAGATGGAATTTGTCTCTCCTATGTGACAGGAGTGATATCTATGGGCCACTTGATGGAGTGAGACTAACGAAATGCATGGCCATGCTAGGACGAATAAATATTAGATATTTATTATGTAAAGTCTACTCTGATGTCAAGTAAAATGAATTGGGCCATACAAGGATGACGATGACCATGCCTTGGGCCCAATTAGATATCGTGACAAAATGAATAAATATATAAAATAATTATCACTTATAGGTCATGTCGATGATAAATAATATTCGGACATAATGATGTATTGCTAGATACCGCTCTTATTTTATATTAATAATAAAATAGTTTATTACTAATATAACCGGATATTTTACCTATAGGGTCACACACATAGAGTAAGCCCACCAGAGGATAGTTTTATTTTAGTTGGACTGAAAATAAAACTATTTGGACCTAACTCATTTAGAATGAGTCAGGAGCCCAATGTTTAATGAGAGCTCAGGTCAAGACCTAAGCCTATATATAGAGCATGAGATGCTCATAGGCTGCGGCTCAGAAATTAGACCATAAACAAATTTCCGTACTAGTATTCGAAGCTCTGTTTTTCTGGTGGGAGTGCTCATGTGGACTCCTAAGGGCGAAGCTACAATTGCTTCGATCGAGGAACTCGTTCTGCATCTACAAGAGGTAAACCCTAATTAAAATTTTTAATTTAGCATAATGCCTTGAGACATTTGTGTTTGTAATTCTTTTGGGAATCCTTTGTGTTTCTACTGCCTGACCCTAATAGGATTCCCTAACAATTATGAAGAGATGTGTGCCTAAATTAGAGCAAGAAAGACTCTTATGGCACTGCCATGACTCCTATTATGGAGGACACCATGGTGCCTCTAGAACTGCAGCAAAAATGTTACAATGTGGCTTTTATTGTGCAAAGGTGTGATAAGTGTCAAAGAAGTGGAAATCTTTCTGCTAAAGCTGGCATGCCTTTGACAAATATTTTAGTTGTGGAGTTATTTGATGTTTGGGGCATCGACTTCATGGGACAATTCCCAAAGTCATTCTCCAATGAATATATCCTTGTTGCTGTGGATTATGTCTCCAAGTGGGTGGAGGCAATCCCTACCAGAACCAATGATGCACATGTGGTGCTTAGGTTTATAAAGAAGAATATTTTCTCTAGATTTGGAGTCCCTAGAGTCCTCATTAGTGATAGAGGGTCACATTTCTACAATAGAATTATGGAAAAAGCCCTAAGACACTATGAGGTACTGCATAAGGTATCTACTCCATATCATCCACAAACTTGTGGATAAGTTGAGCTGTCTAATAAAGAAATTAAGAGAATATTAGAGAAAATGGTAGGGAAGTCTAGGAAGGATTGGTCTGTAAGATTGAATGATGTATTGTGGCCTTATAGGACAGTATTTAAAACTCCCATTGGCATGTCTACTTATCAGTTGGTATATGGTAAGGCTTTCCATCTCCCTGTGGAGTTAGAACATAAGGCATGGTGGGCCACAAAGCTGTTAAACATGGATTTTGACCAATCTCAAGAGAAGAGAGTCCTAAAACTCCATGAACTTGAGGAGTTCAGGCTCAATGCTTATCAGAGTGCCTCAATTTATAAAGAAAAAACTAAGAGGTGGCATGATAAGTGGATAAACAGGAAGGAATTTCACAAAGATGATAAGGTCTTGTTGTTTAATTCTAGGCCGAGACTCTTTCCAGGAAAACTAAGATCAAAGTGGTCTGGACCTTTTATTGTGAATGAGGTTTTTCCTTATGGTGCAATTGAGTTGAAAGAACCAGCCACTGATAGAACTTTTAAAGTGAATGGCCAGAGACTCAAACTCTACTTTGGAGGAGAGTTTGATAGGCAGAAAACCTCCATGCTGTTGCAGGCATCTTCTTAGTTGTCAGAAGGTCAAGCTAGTGACCTTAAAGAAGCGCTTTAGGGAGGCAACCCTACATTTTGTTTGTTGCATTTTGTGTTTTGTGTTGGAAACAATAAAAGAAAACTAAAATTTTTTGATCAAGGGGTGAATAAACTGGTGAATTTTTGAATGAGGTTTGAGTGTTCATATGCTCAATTCCCAGTGTACATACTTGCAAATCCATTAGCTAGAATTAGAATCAGGTACCCTTAGCGCTTGAAAGAACTTGATTGCGCTTGAGCGAAATACTGTGGCGCTTGAGCGTGACTAAATTACGCTTGAAGCGTGATTTTTCCTCCTGTAAGTGTGCCTGACGCTTTAAGCGTGATAATTCACGCCTGAGCGTGACCTTGTATAAGCTTCGCAATTGAGCAAGCTCGGGTCCATGCTTGAGCGTGACCCTTCGAACTGATCCCTGCGCTTGAGCGTCCTTCATTCATGCTTGAAGCGTGATACATAGCAACTGTCACGCTTGAGCTAGGAACATCACGCTTAAGCGTGATCGTGAGCGTGATTATAGAATTTACCTTTGCGCTTGAGCGTGCCTTTGTGTCGCTTGAGTGACTTATCTTACCCTCCCCTGTTCCACCTCACACTTAAGCGTATGTCTTCACGCTTGAGCGTGATCGTCACTGGTGCCTGATATGAAACCCACGCTTAGGCTTAGAATTTCACACTTTGAGCATGACTTGTGTATTACTGCCATGCTTAAGGGCCCCAAGCTCACGCTTGAGCGTGATCGGGTTGAGGCAGTTGGAAAACTTCTGTTCTAAATTTTTCGCTTAAGCGTGATGCTGTAAGCTTAAGCGTGAGTGCCACATTGAAGCAATCTAATACCTGTTAGTTCGTCACTTGAGCGTAGTTTCTCACGCTTGAGCGTGACATTCCCTTGCATATAATTCGCTTAAGCGAATAATGGGTCGCTTGAGTGTGATTCATACCTGATGCTACTTGTGTGTTTTAATTTGGGCATTTATATGCCAAGATTTCAGCGTAGTTACGCATACCTCAGGTATTGGGCTCAACAGTATAAAACCCTCTCAGTGTACAAACCCTAACTCTTTACGCTGGAACCTTGGGTTTTGAAGAGGAAAAGGCACAGTCTCTGATTTCTTTGAAAGGTACCATCTTTTCAGTTCTTACTTTCACTTTATAGTTAGAATTGTTGTAGTTCACTGTTTGAATTTCAAATTTCTTTCATCCATCATATCTTTTCATCTTACATTTTCATTTTGTTGTGGTTGTGCTGTTTGTATATATGTATCCATTTAGGCATTATATGTAACATCCTAATTTAACAAAATGAAATAAACCCAAAGACGGGGAAATTTTTTTTCGAAATTAAGTAAACCAAATGGTCTATGAGGCAACCGGATAACAAAAGGGGCGGAGTGCAAGGGAGAACAAGGAAAATGAGATATCATCCACACGCATAAGGCAAATAAAAGAAGGCTAAGACTGGAACCGGTCCGTTGGTTTAGTGTAACATAACAGCGCCAGGGCGGATTACATGGCATCGCTGGCTCGCTCAGGCGGGGTCTGATACCGCCTGGGCGGGGTATGGTAATGCAACAGCGGATGGAGGGAAGTCACAAAGAAAACTTTTCCACGAGTAACACTAGTCAATCACTAGGAGGAAATAGGTAAGGGGAAGGAGAAGGGAGATGTACATGTGCGGCAGTGGATTATGGAGGAAAGGAGGGGTCCGAACTTATTCCGCCCAACTCAACTAGGTATGGCAACGCCTGGGCGGACTCAAACACAACGCCCAAGCCGGGGTTAACACCGTTGTTGGGGTCGCATTAGCGCCACAACGGAGAGGAAGGGTAATTGGGCGGCATCCACTCAGACAGCTACTTGCTTCAGCGCGAGTCCTCACGCTTGGGCGAACCGCTCTAGCACCTCGGCGAGGTATGACTCCGCCCACGCGAATCCAACATAAGTCTTCCTAGCCCGCACTCGCTGGAGCGAGTATATTGCTCGCTGAAGTGAAGAACTTCGCTCGGAAAATTGGGAAGTTAAGTCTCACTCAGCTTCTCCAAACCCAACCACTCTGGACACTGATCCTTACTCACTCGGACTTTACATCTTTCGCTCGGAATATCAATACCTTACACTTAGGATCTAATCCTCCCTAAACCTCCAATTGAACTCCTCTCACACCAGGGAATCACTCGAGGTTTTCACTCGTCTTTCGTTCCTCCATTGTTAGAAGCATATTCAAGCTCTTTATTTCATCCTCTCAACCCCACACTTATCCCCACTGCTTACTCATAGTCACACCGGCTTCCTACACTCGGGATTTCATGCCTACATTCACTCGGAAGCCCTCCTATGGTCCTCTCCCCGCTCAACCTCACTTACAGTATAGAAGAACACACAACATATGCTTATATAAGCGAAAACATTCATATTTAATTACAAAACTTCACCATGAAATCTGTTACCCAAGCTGTCAGTTTTAACGTAAGAACTACAACCAAAACATGAGCCGGCCAAGGCTTAATAAAACGTTATACACAGCATTTACACAGATATACACATATACATATATAGACATATGTTCCAACAGCACTTCGGATTCATTGTCCTGTGCTCGTCCTTCTTCATCCTTTTTTCCGAGAGATGTTCACTGAAAGTATAGCCACTGCAGGGGTGAGCTTTTTCATGTAAAATGACAATCAAAGACTCGGTATCATTGTCAGCATGCACATTCACATCCATTCTATTGGTTTCTAATTAATTAAAGTTAAACTCGACAAAGTGTCATTTAAGACACACATATAACACACACAGGTATTTCCCGCACTCGAAGATCATTCATAACACTCCACACACGTTATACGTACTGCTCTAATCAACCTCGTATTTACATGCATGACTGCGGATCCGACTCGAGTGATGACTTTTAGTCATAGTTTTACCCTCTCTTGGCCCCTCGTCCTTCAGCTCTTCCTGCGTGGTACCGGCCTCCCATTGGCGTCTCGAGACTCCTCTCTAGCTCCTACGGCTACCACGAGCTCCCTCGGAATCTAGCTGGGGTCTGTAACTGGAAGTCATTCTCTCAGGGCTCTTGACCTTCCACGGGTCACCCCACTCCTACACATGCAGCTAAATGCATCTACCAACAAGTGTCATCACATCACCAATATCTCTTTCATAACCATTGAGTGGGAACAGGTTCAATGCAACCTTTACTCGCTTTATTATTTACACCAATATGATCAACCATCAGCAATCAAATAATAGCATCTGACAAGTCAATCAAGCACACATTCATACTTTCATGCATATCATTCATTATTATCCATGCTAACATACTACTTTACCACCATCTAGATCACAAGCATTTATGGTTCAATCACTATAAAACACACGGGATTCAGAATCTCCAATCATGCATAGGATCCAATCATCACAACCACATGCACATACACTCAAGCAGAACATTCATCCGGTACCGTTCGTGGACCATGCATTTAACATGCAAGCGCCCCCTACCTACGAAAGGGACTCCAAGAAGCTCTTCTGCTCTTCGATGTTGAATCTGACGCCCTTCTACTGATTCGTTCAGCCTTCCTTCACTCCGTCGTACTCTGTACTTGGTCCGAAGTTGAGGTGTCGTTCTTTCTCTGCTCCAACGATCGCCCTTCACAGACAGCCACGTCCCATTAATTAAGCCCATTAATCTTATCATTAACTCTCAGGCTATACTGATTATGACTAACTAATTCTTTACTTTCAATTTTCTTATTATTAAATTTTTATTCGGTATCTAACTTCAAAACTGGGATGTTACAGTTCTCCCCTACTCAAAAGAATTTCGTCCTCGAAATTCGGTCGGTAATTCACCTTAGCAAATAACTCGGGGTACTGTTGTCTCATGGTATCTTCACGTTCCCAGGTACAAGAGGTAGTCTTGCCTTGTTGCCATTCCACTTCTACCAGCTGTACATTTTTGTTTCTTAAACGCTTCACCGATCGGTCCATGATTCTGATCGGCGTAGTCACAGTGGTCAGGTCTTCCTTTACTTCCACTCCATCGTCAGGCATTGTGTGACTGGGGTCATGTAGATACCTCCTTAGTTGCGACACGTGAAATACATTGTGCAATCAGGATAAGTGGGTCGGTAGTGCTATTCGGTATGCCATGGTGCCGACTCGTTCCAACACTTCATAAGGTCCAATGTATCGAGGGCTTAGCTTTCCGCCCTTCAAGGCTCGTCCGACACCTTTATTCAGAGAAGTCCTCAAAAACACTCGGTCTCCGACTGAAAATTCCAATGGTTTGGTGCGGTTGTCATGGTAACTTCTCTGTCTGTCTTGAGATGCCTTCATTTTTCCTTGTATCGCTCGGATCTGCTCTGTGGTTTGCTTCACAATGTCTGGCCCCAATAGCAGACTCTCACCCGTTTCCGACCAGCAAAGAGGGGTTCGACATCTTCGTCCATATAGTGCTTCGTAGGGTGCCATACCAATGCTGTTATGATGGCTGTTATTGTACGTGAACTCAATCAATGGAAGGTACTGCTCCCAATCTCCTCCATGCTCTAACACACATGCTCTTAATAAGTCTTCTAAACTCTGAATCGTCCGCTCGGATTGTCCATCCGATTGGGGGTGGTAGGCGGAACTAAGCCAAAGTTTGGTGCCCATTTCTTGATGCAGGCTGGTCCAAAACCGGGACGTGAACCTCGGATCCCTATCCGATACGATGGAGGTTGGTATGCCATGCAGTCGGATAATCTCTTGAACGTAAATCCATGCCAATTTATACATCGGGTACTTCATGTTCACAGGTAGGAAGTGTGCACTCTTCGTCAGTCGGTCAACAATGACCCAAATTGCATCATGGCCCGCTCGGTTTTTGGGCAATCCCATGACAAAATCCATAGCAATCGAGTCCCATTTCCACACGGGAATCTCCAAAGGCTGCATTGCACCGTACGGTTTTTGGTGCTCTACTTTCGATTTCTGACAAGTGATACACCGGGCCACGTATTCCACCACATCTTTCTTTAGTCCGGGTGTTAGTCCACAAATTTTCAATAAAAGCTTAAATAAAAATTTCATAAAAATCATAAAAATTAGTTTAATTTGTTAGAAAATTAGGATTTAAATTCAATAAATGAGTGTTGTTGGAAATAATCTGCCCTTGATCAATTTTCTCTAGTTTTACAGTGAAAAAGTTAAGAAATCAAGAGAAAATTACACTGGAGAATCTGACGCGTAGCCTCACCCCACGCGTAGCATCAACTGCTATTTTTGAGTCTGACGCTACGCATCACAGCCACGCGTAGCGTCAGTGCTGCGTGAACAACCACTCCACTTTGGCCAACCACTCCACTTGGACTCAATAATGGGCACCCCACTCAGCCCAAGGGCCACCCCAATCAGCATAAATGGCCAAAAACTCGTGGAAACATGTCCAAGTGGCCAGGCATGATCAAGATTAATTATTGAAAGTGGCCATTATCAAGTGTTTAATGGAGGCTGAGTCAGGGGTCTGAGCGTAGCGTCACAGGGACGCGTAGCGTCAGCACCCTTGCTCAGCCCTATAAATAGGGTCATCCAACACCATTCATAGCATCCCATTCCATACACTTCTCTTCTCTTCTCTCTTGTACTCGACTCTGAGTACTTTCTTTTGTGAGTTGTAGTTCTAGAATCGTTTTCTAGATACTTGAGTATGTTTCGGTGTATTGTGATCGTTGTATCGTGAAGTTTCCATCGTCTTCTTCGTAATGTCAAACTCTGTAAGTGTTGTTTTTACTTTTACCATGTGTAACTAATTTGTTTATGTTGGAATTGGTGAACTAATCTATTGAGCATAATGTTGTGAATTCGACCTCTGCATGTTTATGATTCAAGTCCATGTTCAACCTTTTATTAATATGAACGTCAAACGGGAGAATGATTTTCATGTGTATCGAAACTGGTTTTATTAGTATAAATGTCAAACGGGAGAATGATTATTTATGCCGTATTGAAACTTGTTTTGACGAAAGTAAAAAGTTGGAATACCCTTGGTATCTCAATTCTATAGGGGTTGTTAACCATTGTTGCCATAAGGCCAGGTCTTAATGCAAGTTTTTACTGAGAAAGCTCACGAGGGATCGGACTTTACGGTGAATTCTTAGAATTTATATCACGAGGGATCGGTTATAATGATTTTAAGCTGCAATGACATGAAACTTGATGATTAAATATGCATGTCTTGAGTTCCTCATTGTTATTCTAGATTAGGGATCCAATTTCCAACATAATTTGTTTATCTGTGTTTATCTCAAGTATCTTACCTATTCTAGATTGCAACTCAACTTTTTAGATAGATTTTATTTTCTTCTTATCTCATGAATCACTCAACCATGCTATCTTGTAAATATTGTATAAACTGTATATAAATTATTCTTTTATTTATAATTTCCTTCATATTTACCATAGTAAGTAGACAATTACTGTTGTTATTGGACTTTCAATCCCAGTGGAACGATATCTAAATTTTGAAAACTACAAACGAATTGGTGCGCTTGCCAATTGACAAAAAAGTCCGGCGGTGGGAAAGAACCGCTGAGTCGCCGTCGGGCCCAACAAGTTTTCTCGCGCCGTCGCCGGGGATTGAATTGTTTCAGTAAAATAGTAAAATTTTAATTACCGTGGTAAATATTTTTTTTACCTTAGATAATTTTTTATTTATTTTGTATCATTGTTACACTAACTTTCTTTGTCTAGTTTGTGTATGCAAACTCGATCTACCGCAGCTAAAATTTATTTTGATCCTGAGATAGAAAAGTTTGTAAAGAAAATCAAGTCTTTGAAATCAAAAACACAAACTAATTCTTCTTCTACTTCGAAAATTTTTGAAAATTCAAATATGGCTGCTGAAAGGAGAACATTGGGACAGTTTGCTGCTATAAATAGTCCACCCCGAGTTTCGGGAATGTTTCAAAGACCAGTTTTACCAGTGGAAATTAAACCTGCCACTTTAAATATTATTCAAAACAACCAATTTGCTGGTTTAAATCATGAAGAACCATATGAACATTTAACTGTTTTTTATGAATTATGCAGCACAATTGGTTTTGAACCCAATCAAGAAGAGTCTGTTTACATGAGACTCTTTCCTTTTTCATTGATTGGGAAAGCAAAAGAATGGTTTAAATCTTGTCCACCGGGTAGTTTTGCAAACTGGTCCGATGTTGAAAGAAAATTTTTGGAAAGATTTTATTCTCCTTCAAAATATTTTGAAGCAATGACAGCCATACACTCTTTTTCCCAAAATAATGATGAATCATTAGGAGAGACATGGGAACGATTCAAGGCACTCTTGAGAAAATGCCCAAACCACAACCTAAATGATGCCGAAAAGGTAAGAATCGTTTACCATGGTTTATTGCCTCAGTTCAAGATGATGTTAGATGCTTGTGCAGGTGGTTCTTTAATGAACAAGACTGTGGAAGAAGCCATAGAAATATTGGAATCAATGGCTATTAGTGACCGACAAGCAAAGCATGAAAGAGGTAATATGCAAAGGAAGCCAGGAATGCTCGAATTGGGAGTAAATGATGCAGTGTTGGCTCAGCAAAAATTACTGACCCAACAAATTGAAGTTATGAGCAAGCAATTGGAAAAACTTCAAATTGCTCAAGTAGCATCACCACCCCCTGCTTAACTTAAAGCATGTACGCACTGCATGGGAGAACAACCATGTGGTTACTGTGGAAATGAGCAAGAGCAAGCCAATTTCATGAACCATCAAAGAGCACCCTTAGGTAATTTTCCTTTTAATCATGGAAATTCTTTTCCTAACAATTACCTGCAGGGTTGGCAAAATCAGAATATTGGCTGGAGACAGGACACTGGACCTTCCAACAGACCTCCTAACAATCAATTCAAGCAACAACAAACTGACAATGCAAGGTTGACAAGAATAGAGGAAGCTATTCAACAGTTATTGCAGTTTGTAGAGACAAATGAAGCTGCCCGAAGAGCATCAGATATACAAATGGGTCAGCTTGCAAAAGAGATAGCCGAATTAAAGAGTTCTGGGTTTTCTGCAAACACTCAAAACCCAAGGGAACAATGTAATGCTGTTTCTTCTGATATTGTAAAAATTGATTGTAAAGAAAAGAGTGAGAAAAAGAAAGAAGAAGAAAAAGAAAGTGAAAAAATAGAAAAAAATGAAAAAAATGAAAAAGAAAAAAATATGCAAAGAGATACAGAGCAAGAAACAAACTGTATAACCCCGAAAAAATGTAAAGATCCGGGGAGTTTCACCATTCCTGTAACAATCGGAAATATCAACATCAGGAATGCGCTATTAGATTTAGGGGCTAACATTAACTTGATGCCCTTAGATTTAATAAAACGCATTGGTGAATATGAGTTGAAGGAAGCAAAGACAGAATTACAGTTTGCAGATCGCTCTGTCAAAAAACCTTTTGGGATTGTGGAAGATGTGTTAGTAAAGGTTGACAAGTACCACTTCAAAGTTGACTTTATGGTACTGGATATGAAGGAGGATACTGAGATCCCCCTGATCCTAGGAAGACCTTTCATGAAGACTGCAAAAATCAAAGTAGATGTTGATCAAAGTATGGTTGCAGTCAAAGTTTATGGAGAAGAAGTAAGCTTCAGTGCTCATGAACACCTCAGGATAAGTAATGGGGAAAAAGTTTACCCTTCAACCAAACCAGGTATATCTCTTCCCAATCAATTAAATTGTTTTGAATTAACCGATGCTTTGAATGATGAAAAACAGGTAATTAGGCATCGGAAAAGAAGAAGAAGGAAGAAAAAGACAGGTGATTCCTCAAAGAATATTGGGAAACCACCTGATTAATCAGAGGTAATGTCTGGCTGGAGACATTAAACCTAGCGCTCAATGGGAGGCAACCCATTCTTTTCTTTTTGTTTTTAAGGTTGTTTTACATAAAAAAAAAAACCACAAAACAATTTTTTTAACTTGTTTAAAAGAAAAGGGGTTTTAAACTGAAAAGGTTTTTGAAAATCCAAATTTTTGAAAATCAAAAACAGAAGCCCACGCGTAGCGCCCACTTGACGCGTAGCGTGGACTCTGAATTTTGGTTCTGATGCATAGCGTCCCACCCACGCGTAGCGTCAGAGCCCACGTTCAGTTTTTAAAACTGAACCAGAGAGGCCCATCTTAGGGTTTTAAACCTAAAACTTCCTCTCTGCCTCACTTAGTTTTCAAACCTAAACTTCAAAAACCTCCTTTTCTCTCTTCCAAACCTCTTCATTCCTAAATTGCTCAAGGAACAACAAGTAAGTACTCTAATCCATCCTCTTTAGCTTTTTGTTTTAATTTTCGATTTTAGAAATAAATGTGGTTAGGATTAGGATTAGAAGACCATTGGGATTGATTGCTGTTAGGAATTAGAAAATGAATGGATATAATGTGGTTTGGAAAGGGGTTGCTGCTGTGCAACCACTGTTATTTTTTTCAAAACTGCGCAGCCCACGCGTAGCGTCCCACTGACGCGTAGCATGGAGGAACTGGCTGATGCGTAGCGTCACACCACGCGTAGCGTCAGCCTCTGTTTTTAAATCTTGCTGTTTGTTTGTTGTTTGTTGTTTTCTTTTTAAATTAATAAATTTTTATGTTTAGTATTCATTATACTTTCTTGCAAATTTGTATAAATAAATTGTATTTTGTTTTGTATATTATTTGAATATATGTATGTTAATTTCTTTAAATATTAAAAATTCAAAAATATGTTGTTGAATTGCATTTTTATTTGTGAAAAATTTTAGAAAACCCAAAAATATTTTACAAATAATTGTTTCCTTGTGTGTGATTTATTTAGTGTGTGTTTAATTTTAAATTTTTACTTTGTGCAGATGGCACCTAAGAAATCCATTCCCACAGCCGGTCCCTCTAAAAGACAGAGGAAGTCCACAGACACTGACACCACTTCTGAGGATCCTGATTCTCAGAGACAGGAGGTGTTAGGACCGAGGGATCCTACTAGATTTCGCACGGATGCGAAATGGGCACGGTTTCATCAGATCAAGGGCCAGAGACTTATCTGGGAGAGGGTCCTTGATCTGAGTGCAGGAGACTATCCTGAGCTGTAGGATAGAGTGCAGCAGAGGAGATGGGGACCTCTATTCTCCCTACCTACTGAGGGGGACCCCATCTTAGTGATGGAGTTTTACACAAATGCTTACAGGACCCGCCAGGACGCACCGAATCTTGGGCAGCAGCGGACGAGTTGGGTTAGAGGCCGGCATATCTCTTATGACCGGGACACCATCAGTACCCTGTTGGGTAACCCTTGGGAGCCTACTCCCGAGGATGACACTTGTTTCTGGAAAGAAAACAGAAACAAGATTCTTGCTGAGGGAGAGTTAGGATACTCCCTCGAGGAGGTTACTCATTTTCTGAGCAAGGATGGAATCTTTTTCAACCTGAGTAGGGTTGGAAGGAGTCCATCTAACCTCCTCAAGACCCAGCTTACCCCCATAGCCCAGGCGTGGTCCCACCTCATGCTCCATAATATCACTCCTGTCACCCATCTTTCTTCCCTTCCAGTGGAGCGTTGTTGCCTCCTCTATTCTATCCTCCAGGGCCACACCATTGATATCGCCGAACTTATCTCCGAGCAGATTCACTTTTATGCCCTCGGGTATAAAGTGAATCGCCCCATACCCTTTCCTCTCATCATATCTGCCTTACTGAGGAGGCAGGGAGTCATTGTACCTTCACCAGAGTTTACTAGTTCTTCAGGGAGAGTCCCTAAAGTTCTAGTAAACAGAGATTATTTTGTGCAGCAGTGCGAGCTTCCACCACTAGAGCAGGAGGCTCAGCCCCGACCTCGGAGGAGGAGACCACCAGTGCAGCCTCCATCTGCTGATGCTGTTACACAGGGCTTTGCCCGGATGTCACTTGAGCATCAGCATATGATACAGATGATGGCTGCCACTCACAGAGCTTATATTCATCTTCACGATGAATTTTATCAGTACAGGTTACAGGGAGAGGGAGCACCTTATGTTACCCCAGCCGAGTTTGCAGCACATGTAGCTTGGCCCGGAGATTTACCCACCTACCCTGAGACTGGTGGATCTTCTAGTGCACATCATGACTCTGATGGTGATGATGAGGAGGAGGAGGAGGAGGATGATGATGATCAGATGGAGGATTGAGGATGCCATCTTCATTTATATTGAGTACATTTGTTTTTAGTTTTATTTAGATTTATATTTACATTTATATTTACATTTTATATTATGGCATTTTATCATTGTGTGGTGTGTTTATTCGTTTTTGCTCATTTTTTTAGAAAAATAATTCTTCTTTTAAATAAATGAATCAAATTTTCGTTAGTAAGTTAGTTTATACACTTAGAGTTTTTACACAATAAAACCAATTTTGTTAAAATCAATTTTTGATTCTTTATAACTTAGGAATTTTGATAAATTTAATTACAATAAGTTTATTAACCATCAAGCAAATTTCAATAACCCGGTGAGTTGAGAGATCTTTTTAAACACTTGAGGGTTTAATCGACATATTTTCAATTCGAATTGATTTTGCTTTAATCTGTGATTTGTGTTGTTGTACAGAGAATTCGGGAAAATGATCAAGGCACATTTATTGGTGAAACGAAACCTTGGGCCAAACAGCTTACCTTGGTAAAAAGTCTTTTATCCCTTGCAAGCCAATTTGAGCCTAAAATAAAATTCTTTGGTACCCTTAAAACCTAAATTTGTTTTTACCATTCCCTATACTTGATTGATTAAAAGAGCAGTTGAAATAAATGAAAAATATTTTGAGTGTTCTTACAAAAATGGGGAGTGAAAATGAGCAACTTGATTCTTTTCAAAAAAATAGAATATGGAAAAGAAAAGTCAAAAATAGTGAAAAGAATCAAGTTGGGGGTATTTATTTTTCATCAATAAAAATAAATGAGAGTTTGGATCAAGAGAAAGCCTAAGGATTGTAAAATGCTCTTTTATGATTTCAGGTTTTTGAATTCCAAGAAAAACCATTACTTCTTGAAAACCAAGCCTCATTACAACCTGTAAAAAGACCTCGTGATTTCCGAATTAACTCTGTATAAATAACCATTGATTAGATGACAAACAAAGTTAAATTCGTTTGATTTTATGATTGATTGAGTGAAACAGGTTACCAATTGCATAGAGATAAACACTTGTGAGGTAAGCCTGAAATTCTGCTTGATTGTTAATAGAATATTGTAAATAATTTTATCATTAAACCTTTGTTATATTTGAATCAGTTTTTGATTATTACAAAATAGTTGAAATTGTGTAATTATTTTTTGTGGTAAATTTTAGGACTAACTTAAAAATTTGATTTCAAATTTTTATTTTCTTATTTTTCTCTCTTGCTCGAGGACGAGCAATGTCTCAAGTTGGGGGTATTTGTTAGTCCTCAAATTTTCAATAAAAGCTTAAATAAAAATTTCATAAAAATCATAAAAATTAGTTTAATTTGTTAGAAAATTAGGATTTAAATTCAATAAATGAGTGTTGTTGGAAATAATCTGCCCTTGATCAATTTTCTCTAGTTTTGTAGTGAAAAAGTTAAGAAATCAAGAGAAAATTACACTGGAGAATCTGACGCGTAGCCTCACCCCACGCGTAGCATCAACTGCTATTTTTGAGTCTGACGCTACGCATCACAGCCACGCGTAGCGTCAGTGCTGCGTGAACAACCACTCCACTTTGGCCAACCACTCCACTTGGACTCAATAATGAGCACCCCACTCAGCCCAAGGGCCACCCCAATCAGCATAAATGGCCAAAAACTCGTGGAAACATGTCCAAGTGGCCAGGCATGATCAAGATTAATTATTGAAAGTGGCCATTATCAAGTGTTTAATGGAGGCTGAGTCAGGGGTCTGACGCGTAGCGTCAGCACCCTTGCTCAGCCCTATAAATAGGGCCATCCAACACCATTCATAGCATCCCATTCCATACACTTCTCTTCTCTTCTCTCTTGTACTCGACTCTGAGTACTTTCTTTTGTGAGTTGTAGTTCTAGAATAGTTTTCTAGATACTTGAGTGTGTTTCGGTGTATTGTGATCGTTGTATCGTGAAGTTTCCATCGTCTTCTTCGTAATGTCAAACTCTGTAAGTGTTGTTTTTACTTTTACCATGTGTAACTAATTTGTTTATGTTGGAATTGGTGAACTAATCTATTGAGTATAATGTTGTGAATTCGACCTCTGCATGTTTATGATTCAAGTCCATGTTAGTATTTCAACCTTTTATTAATATGAACGTCAAACGGGAGAATGATTTTCATGTGTATCGAAACTGGTTTTATTAGTATAAATGTCAAACGGGAGAATGATTATTTATGCCGTATTGAAACTTGTTTTGACGAAAGTAAAAAGTTGGAATACCCTTGGTATCTCAATTCTATAGGGGTTGTTAACCATTGTTGCCATAAGGCCAGGTCTTAATGCAAGTTTTTACTGAGAAAGCTCACGAGGGATCGGACTTTACGGTGAATTCTTAGAATTTATATCACGAGGGATCGGTTATAATGATTTTAAGCTGCAATGACATGAAACTTGATGATTAAATATGCATGTCTTGAGTTCCTCATTGTTATTCTAGATTAGGGATCCAATTTCCAACATAATTTGTTTATCTGTGTTTATCTCAAGTATCTTACCTATTCTAGATTGCAACTCAACTTTTTAGATAGATTTTATTTTCTTCTTATCTCATGAATCACTCAACCATGCTATCTTGTAAATATTGTATAAACTGTATATAAATTATTCTTTTATTTATAATTTCCTTCATATTTACCATAGTAAGTAGACAATTACTGTTGTTATTGGACTTTCAATCCCAGTGGAACGATATCTAAATTTTGAAAACTACAAACGAATTGGTGCGCTTGCCAATTGACAAAAAAGTCCGGCGGTGGGAAAGAACCGCTGAGTCGCCGTCGGGCCCAACACCGGGCCACCAGAACTGTTTCCTCAGGTCATGGTACATTTTCGTGGTTCCCGGGTGAATACTGAGTAGGCTTTTGTGGGCTTCATCAAGCACCATTCTTCTTAATCCTCCTCCACTCGGTATGTATATTCTGTTTCTCACCCGGAAAATCCCATCTGACCCCTCGGTCAAGGATAAATCCTTTCCTTTGGCCTGAGTTTCCTTCATTTTGATTAAGTATGAGTCTAACTGTTGCTGCCCGTACACGGACTTCAAGAATTCATTGGCGATCCTCAATGTACCGATTGTCATTCTCCTAGAGGAAGGGGTGTCAACATGTAAGTTCATGTCTCGGAATTGCTCCAACAACTCTACTTCTTTCGCCATCATTGCTGCCATGTGGAGGGATTTCCGACTCAATGCATCGGCCACGACATTTGCCTTACCCGGGTGGTATTTTAACTCGAAATCGTAGTCCTTTAAAAACTCAATCCATCTTCTCTGCCTCATGTTCAGCTCCTTTTGGTCGAATAGGTATTTGAGGCTTTTGTGATCGCTGTACACTTCAAATTTGGACCCATACAAGTAATGCCTCCAGATTTTCAATGCAAAAACCACTGCTGCCAGCTCTAAGTCATGGGTCGGGTAATGCTGTTCGTGAGGTCTCAACTGCCGAGAGGCATATGCTATCACTCGGTCTCTCTGCATAAGTACACACCCTAATCCGAGTCCTGACGCGTCACAATAGACCACGAAGCTCTCTAGTAACTCGGGTAATGCCAGCACTGGAGCAGTCGTCAACTTGTTCTTCAGCTCTCAGAAGCTGTTCTCACACTCAGAACTCCACACGAAGGGAACGCTTTTCCGAGTCAATTTAGTTAGTGGTAATGCCAGTTTAGAGAAGCCTTCAATGAATCTTCTATAGTAACCTGCCAAGCCCATGAAACTCCTTATCTCTGGGACCGACTGAGGTCTCTTCCATGCCATTATAGCCGTCACCTTCGAAGGGTCCACCGAGACACCTTGCTCGGAAATTACATGTCCGAGGAAGTGGATCTTATTCATCCAGAATTCACACTTTGAAAACTTCGCGAATAACTGCTTCTCCCTTAACACTGGGAGCACCGACCGGAGGTGTTCTTCATGCTCCTCGGAAGTCTTAGAATAGATTAAGATGTCATCAATGAAGACAACTACGAATCGGTCTAAATAGGGGTGGAATATGCTGTTCATGTAATTCATGAAGACAGCAGGGGCGTTTGTCACACCAAACGGCATCACTACATATTCGTAGTGGCCATATCGAGTCCTAAAGGCAGTTTTTGGAATATCTGAGTCCTTCACTCGGATCTGGTGATATCCTGATCGTAGGTCGATTTTTTGAGAAGACTGAGGCTCCACGTAGTTGGTCAATTAAATCATCAATTCTGGGTAGTGGATACCGATTCTTAATCGTGAGTTTGTTTAACTGTCGGTAATCTATGCAAAGTCTCATGCTGCCGTCCTTCTTCTTAACAAGCAGTACAGGTGTGCCCCATGGTGATACGCTCGGTCTAATAAACTGTTTTTCGGGTAACTCATCCACTTGTTTCTTCAACTCGGCTAATTCAGTTGAGGACATTCTATAGGGTGCACTGGAGACCGGTTCGGCTCCAGGGATCAAGTCTATAGAGAATTCGATTTCTCTATTGGGAGGGACACTCGGTATGTCCTCAGGGAACACCTCTGGGAATTCGCAGACGATCGGGATTTCGTTCACTCGGGTTTTACTCTCTCCTTCGGTTAGACAAAGCATCATGAACAGTTGAGTTATATCTTGTGCAGTGCAGTCCTCATGGTGCTGTCTCGGGAAAATTATCTTTCGGTTTCTGCAATCTACTAACACCTCGTGGGCTGAAAGCCAATCTACCCCGAGTACGATATCAAGACCCTTTAGGGGCATGCAAATCAGATCGAAGGTGAAACTCTGATCATACAGTGCAAATGTTACGTCCTTGCACATTGACGATGTGAACACATTAGTGCCAGTCGGGCTGGCCACTTCTAAAGTCCGATCCATAGACACAGTCGGTAACTTCAAACGCTTCACACACTCACTTGCTATGAAGGAGTGGGTAGCTCCAGAATCGAAAACTACACTAAGTGTGTATCTACCGAGTGAGCATTTACATTGTACCAAGTCATTTGCCTGTGTGACTTCTTCTGCATTGATAGCGTAGACTCTTCCAGTGGCTGGTTGGTCAGTGTCTCTCCTCCTGATATTTGGGGCAACCATCATATTCCCTCTAGCCCTGTTGTTTCCGCCCTGAGAGTTTTGTCCATCATTCCTGTTGCTCTTCTCCTGGAATCCTCCTTGACGCACGTTAGTATTTGCTGGACGGAGTTGGGGGCAGTCAGGGCGAATGTGTCCTTTATTCCCGCAGTGAAAACACTTAACATCGGTATCATTGCAACTCTGAGCAAACTGGTCGCCACCACATTTAAAGCACTTACCGTACCTGGGTCGTCCACTCATCTGTCTCCCTCGGTCACCACGACCCTGATATCTAGTGAAGGGTTCATTTCTTCCTACGTTCCCTGGCCTCTTAAAACGCGACTGCTGAGGCCTCATATACTGGTTGGCTCTGCTGCTCTGGCCCGAATGGGCCCTGTCATCTTCTTCGAATATTCTACATTTGTTCACTAATGCAGGGAAACTCCGTATCTCATGGTATCTGCAGGCTCTCTTAATGTCCGATCTCAATCCGTTCTCAAACTTAAGGCACTTGGAGCTCTCCGTCCCAGGTTGCTGGAAGGGTGGATAGAATAGGCACAATTCTTTGAATCTTGTCGCGTATTCTTCCACAGTCATGGAGCCTTGTTTCAACTCCATAAACTCCAGTTCCTTGCGACTCCTCACTGTGTCGGGGAAGTACTTCTCTAAGAAGCATGTCTTGAAATCATTCCATGTCAGCTGATTATCATCTTCAGGGAATCGGCTTCTGGCTATCTTCCACCAGTTCTCCGCCTCGTCCCGCAGCATATACACTGCACATTCTACCTTCTGGGCCTCGGTACAGTGAAGACCCCCAAAAATCCTCTCTAGTTCCTGAGTCCATTTGAAAGCTGCCTCCGGATTACGTCCTCCCTGAAACTCACTCGGCTTCCTCTTTAAGAAGCGATCCAGCACGTGGCCATCCTCAGCTCGAGTCTGGCCCTGCCTTTTAAACACGTCTGCAAAGCGTTGGAATGCTGTGGCTATAGCCTCCATGCTTTGGCGTTGCGTCATTCCTTATCCTGAAATCGATATTCAAGGATAAGTATACCGAGCCACTTATTACCGATTGAGTTATCAGTCTAACATTCAATAGCTTAGCACATTATATCATGCTTCTAGGTTACACACACAATCGGACCAGGGGAAACAACCTCCTATCCTCAAGCCAACATCAATCAGGTTCAACTAACATCACAACAATTTCAACCATTCAGTCAGAAAACACACAACCGCTTACACTCGGTAAGCATACCTTGGCCTTGGACCTTTCGGTCTGCTCTAATACCAAAATGTAACATCCTAATTTAACAAAATGAAATAAACCCAAAGACGGGGAAATTTTTTTTTCAAAATTAAGTAAACCAAATGGTCTATGAGGCAACCGGATAACAAAAGGGGCGGAGTGCAAGGGAGAACAAGGAAAATGAGATATCATCCACACGCATAAGGCAAATAACAGAAGGCTAAGACTGGAACCGGTCCGTTGGTTTAGTGTAACATAACAGCGCCAGGGCGGATTACATGGCATCGCTGGCTCGCTCAGGCGGGGTCTGATACCGCCTGCGCGGGGTATGGTAATGCAACAGCGGATGGAGGGAAGTCACAAAGAAAACTTTTCCACGAGTAACACTAGTCAATCACTAGGAGGAAATAGGTAAGGGGAAGGAGAAGGGAGATGTACATGTGCGGCAGTGGATTGTGGAGGAAAGGAGGGGTCCGAACTTATTCCGCCCAACTCAACTAGGTATGGCAACGCCTGGGCGGACTCAAACACAACGCCCAAGCCGGGGTTAACACCGTTGTTGGGGTCGCATTAGCGCCACAACGGAGAGGAAGGGTAATTGGGCGGCATCCACTCAGACAACTACTCGCTTCAGCGCGAGTCCTCACGCTTGGGTGAACCGCTCTAGCACCTCGGCGAGGTATGACTCCGCCCACGCGAATCCAACATAAGTCTTCCTAGCCCGCACTCGCTGGAGCGAGTATATTGCTTGCTGAAGCGAAGAACTTCGCTCGGAAAATTAGGAAGTTAAGTCTCACTCAGCTTCTCCAAACCCAACCACTCTGGACACCGATCCTTACTCACTCGGACTTTACATCTTTCGCTCGGAATATCAATACCTTACACTTAGGATCTAATCCTCCCTAAACCTCCAATTGAACTCCTCTCACACCAGGGAATCACTCGAGGTTTTCACTCGTCTTTCGTTCCTCCATTGTTAGAAGCATACTCAAGCTCTTTATTTCATCCTCTCAACCCCACACTTATCCCCACTGCTTACTCATAGTCACACCGGCTTCCTACACTTGGGATTTCATGCCTACATTTACTCGGAAGCCCTCCTACGGTCCTCTCCCCGCTCAACCTCACTTACAGTATAGAAGAACACACAACATATGCTTATATAAGCGAAAACATTCATATTTAATTACAAAACTTCACCATGAAATCTATTACCCAAGCTGTCAGTTTTAACGTAAGAACTACAACCAAAACATGAGCCGGCTAAGGCTTAATAAAACGTTATACACAGCATTTACACAGATATACACATATACACATATAGACATATGTTCCAACAGCACTTCGGATTCATTGTCCTGTGCTCGTCCTCCTTCATCCTTCTTTCCGAGAGATGTTCACTGAAAGTATAGCCACTGCAGGGGTGAGCTTTTTCATGTAAAATGACAATCAAAGACTCGGTATCATTGTCAGCATGCACATTCACATCCATTCTATTGGTTTCTAATTAATTAAAGTTAAACTCGACAAAGTGTCATTTAAGACACATATATAACACACACAGGTATTTCCCGCACTCGAAGATCATTCATAACACTCCACACACGTTATACGTACTGCTCTAATCAACCTCGTATTTACATGCATGACTGCGGATCTGACTCGAGTGATGACTTTCAGTCATAGTTTTACCCTCTCTTGGCCCCTCGTCCTTCAGCTCTTCCCGCGTGGTACCGGCCTCCCATTGGCGTCTCGAGACTCCTCTCTAGCTCCTACGGCTACCACGAGCTCCCTCGGAATCTAGCCGGGGTCTGTAACTGGAAGTCATTCTCTCGGGGCTCTTGACCTTCCACGGGTCACCCCACTCCTACACATGCAGCTAAATGCATCTACCAACAAGTGTCATCACATCACCAATATCTCTTTCATAACCATTAAGTGGGAACAGGTTCAATGCAACCTTTACTCGCTTTATTATTTACACCAATATGATCAACCATCAGCAATCAAATAATAGCATCTGACAAGTCAATCAAGCACATATTCATACTTTCATGCATATCATTCATTATTATCCATGCTAACATACTACTTTACCACCATCTAGATCACAAGCATTTATGGTTCAATCACTATAAAACACACGGGATTCAGAATCTCCAATCATGCATAGGATCCAATCATCACAACCACATGCACATACACTCAAGCAGAACATTCATCCGGTACCGTTCGTGGACCATGCATTTAACATGCAAGCGCCCCCTACCTACGAAAGGGACTCCAAGAAGCTCTTCTGCTCTTCGATGTTGAATCTGACGCCCTTCTACTGATTCATTCAGCCTTCCTTCACTCTGTCATACTCTGTACTTGGTCCGGAGTTGAGGTGTCGTTCTTTCTCTGCTCCAACGATCGCCCTTCACCCGATGAGGCTCTGACCTTCTTTCCGCAGTGTCGTTGTGACGAACAGGAACAGGGGAAACGGAGGAAGATGGAGACGAAGAAGAAAAGAGAGAAAGTGGAGTAGTGGAAGAAGTTGTTCTTGCACCCATGGTGATACTGAATACGCACCTATATACGCATGTGAGGGAAAGGAGTGGGATGGGAAAGTGTGAGTCGCAGTCCACTCACACGTTCCACCCATCATAGACAGCCACGTCCCATTAATTAAGCCCATTAATCTTATCATTAACTCTCAGGCTATACTGATTATGACTAACTAATTCTTTACTTTCAATTTTCTTATTATTAAATTTTTATTCGGTATCTAACTTCAAAACTGGGATGTTACAGTTCTCCCCTACTCAAAAGAATTTCATCCTCGAAATTCGGTCGGTAATTCACCTTAGCAAATAACTCGGGGTACTGTTGTCTCATGGTATCTTCGCGTTCCCAGGTACAAGAGGTAGTCTTGCCTTGTTGCCATTCCACTTCTACTAGTTGTACATTTTTGTTTCTTAAACGCTTCACCGATCGGTCCATGATTCTGATCGGCGTAGTCACAGTGGTCAGGTCTTCCTTTACTTCCACTCCATCGTCAGGCATTGTGTGACTGGGGTCATGTAGATACCTCCTTAGTTGCGACACGTGAAATACATTGTGCAATCAGGATAAGTGGGTCGGTAGTGCTATTCGGTATGCCATGGTGCCGACTCGTTCCAACACTTCATAAGGTCCAATGTATCGAGGGCTTAGCTTTCCGCCCTTCAAGGCTCGTCCGACACCTTTATTCGGAGAAGTCCTCTAAAACACTCGGTCTCCAACTGAAAATTCCAATGGTTTGGTGCGGTTGTCATGGTAACTTCTCTGTCTATCTTGAGATGCCTTCATTTTTCCTTGTATCGCTCGGATCTGCTCTGTGGTTTGCTTCACAATGTCTGGCCCCAATAGCAGACTCTCACCCGTTTCCGACCAGCAAAGAGGGGTTCGGCATCTTCGTCCATATAGTGCTTCGTAGGGTGCCATACCAATGCTGTTATGATGGTTGTTATTGTACGTGAACTCAATCAATGGAAGGTACTGCTCCCAATCTCCTCCATGCTCTAACACACATGCTCTTAATAAGTCTTCTAAACTCTGAATCGTCCGCTCGGATTGTCCATCCGATTGGGGGTGGTAGGCGGAACTAAGCCAAAGTTTGGTGCCCATTTCTTGATGCAGGCTGGTCCAAAACCGGGACGTGAACCTCGGATCCCTATCCGATACGATGGAGGTTGGTATGCCATGCAGTCGGATAATCTCTTGAACGTAAATCCGTGCCAATTTATACATCGGGTACTTCATGTTCACAGGTAGGAAGTATGCACTCTTCGTCAGTCGGTCAACAATGACCCAAATTGCATCATGGCCCGCTCGGTTTTTGGGCAATCCCATGACAAAATCCATAGCAATCGAGTCCCATTTCCACACGGGAATCTCCAAAGGCTGCATTGCACTGTACGGTTTTTGGTGCTCTACTTTCGATTTCTGACAAGTGATACACCGGGCCACGTATTCCACCATATCTTTCTTTAGTCCGGGCCACCAGAACTGTTTCCTCAGGTCATGGTACATTTTCGTGGTTCCCGGGTGAATACTGAGTAGGCTTTTGTGGGCTTCATCAAGCACCATTCTTCTTAATCCTCCTCCACTCGGTATGTATATTCTGTTTCTCACCCGGAAAATCCCATCTGACCCCTCGGTCAAGGATAAATCCTTTCCTTTGGCCTGAGTTTCCTTCATTTTGATTAAGTATGAGTCTAACTGTTGCTGCCCGTACACGGACTTCAAGAATTCATTGGCGATCCTCAATGCACCGATTGTCATTCTCCTAGAGGAAGGGGTGTCAACATGTAAGTTCATGTCTCGGAATTGCTCCAACAGCTCTACTTCTTTCGCCATCATTGCTGCCATGTGGAGGGATTTCCGACTCAATGCGTTGGCCATGACATTTGCCTTACCCGGGTGGTATTTTAACTCGAAATCGTAGTCCTTTAAAAACTCAATCCATCTTCTCTGCCTCATGTTCAGCTCCTTTTGGTCGAATAGGTATTTGAGGCTCTTGTGATCGCTGTACACTTCAAATTTGGACCCATACAAGTAATGCCTCCAGATTTTCAATGCAAAAACCACTGCTGCCAGCTTAAGTCATGGGTCGGGTAATGCTGTTCCTGAGGTCTCAACTGTCGAGAGGCATATGCTATCACTCGGTCTCTCTACATAAGTACACATCCTAATCCGAGTCCTGACGTGTCACAATAGACCACGAAGCTCTTTAGTAACTCGGGTAATGCCAGCACTGGAGCAGTCGTCAACTTGTTCTTCAGCTCTCGGAAGCTGTTTTCACACTCGGAACTCCACACGAAGGGAACGCTTTGTTGGCCCAAGAGAATCAGGTTAGGTTGAATTATGAAGAACTGACAAAGGTAAAGCCTGAAAGGATTATGGACAAGCAATGGGTGATGAACCACATTGACAATTTTATGCCTCAAGAGTTAAAGCATCCCAGACAACCTAAACCAACATCTTTTGCACCACCACTTCCAACAGGAGCAGGTACTTCTTCTGATATTTCCATGGTAATGTAGGAACTTCAGGTTATGAAGAAAATGCAGCTAGGAACCTATGATCTTGTCCTGAACCATGATCTCATGCTGAGGAAGATTGCCACTGTAATGAATATGGATCACACTGAAGAAATGGGAGTTCCACCTAACAGAGACCTATAGTTGGCTTCCATTGGATTCATCATTCCCCCTGATGACACACCTTTAGCAACTGACTTTCCACCCTATCCTAAGCAAGACAATGATGAGCCTATGGATAAAGAAAATGAAGAAGAGGATGACTAATCTTTTACTTTGTTTATAGTTCTGTTAAGTTAATTCTGGGTTGTAATAACTTTCTTTTAATGTTTTCTTTTCCTAAACAATGTATTTCCTTTTTAGTTGTAATGAACTTATATTTCCCTGTTTAGTTGTTTATTGTTATTTCTCATCTGAATTATATTATTCCTGCATCTATCACTCACCAATCGCTGCCATATAGGTAAAAAGGGAAGTAATCTATCCTCTTATCTTATTAATTTGGTGAAATATGTTAACCGTGTTTAATTTAGAATCCATCTCAATAATTTAACTTTTGCTGATTCTCAGGCATCAATTGGATAAATTAATTGATTTGCATTTCTTGATTCATGATCCATGTCTATAACTATTTTTATCCTTAATTATTTATATATTCACCATGCTAGTTAACAATCTGAATTTATGATCTCGCATTAAGTTTGGGGACATGGTTGGCTGATTACCTGTTATATTATTAGCTTTTGAGCCTTTATTAATTTTTTTGAGTGTGCCTGCATCCTTGTTTAGTGAGACAGAATTTGCTTCAGTGTTTGCTAAATGATTATATGTTTGCCAATTGGAAATGATGAAGGCCTTCTTTGGAAATTAGCCAGAGCCAAATTTAGCCATCCATATTATTAATTATCCTTTGACCTAACAATTATATTTTGAGCCTGAGACCCTTTCATTCTAATTATGTACCTAATTTTACAAGCCTATTTATCTGAGAAAAACTAAGTGAATTATCCCTGGATGTACCACTGATGGATTGCTGAGTCCTATCTTATTGCTAGGGACTAGGAAGTTCTAAGTTTGGGGATGAAGAGTGTGCCTAACAACAATTAAAGACACACTGTGACCTTAATTATAGATGAGGATTTTGAGAAATGAAAGGAAGAACAGCAAAAGCAAAAGAAAAGTAAAAAATCAGCAAAGCAAAGGTGCAAAGCACCACAAGAAAAAAAATGGTATTGAAAAAAATTGAAAAAGATGGAAGAAAAGAAAGAAAGAAAGAGTCCAAAGGACTGAAAGAGAAGAAGGTGAAAAACAACCCTTCATCTAAAAAATAATGAAAGCAAGAGAGCTAGTTAGTAAAGGCATTTAAGTTAAGATTGAGGCAAGGCATCAGTGGGCACATCTTTTAACCCAACATTGACTAGAAAAACAAAAATAGAGCCTGTAGCCTAACCCCATTACAGGCTTAAAAAGCCTTTACTGATCCAATTGTGCTAGCATATGTCATGATGTTTAGAACTGTTGCAAGCTTATGTTGATCTGACAATTATGCAGGTGATGAGTGCATGCTATTGAACCTATACACTGGGAGAGAGTGAAACACTAATCCAGTGAGGAAAGCATCACCAGCTTGTTCCCAAAGGAGGTGTGAGTTATTATATTTTCAGAATTTACGGAAAGAAAGCATGAAGGATATTCAATAATTATGGTATGATTTAAGTTAAGGAAAGGTTGATTGTTTTGAGTAAGTACTGTTGATTAATTAATCTGAGTATTTGCTTGAGGACAAGTAAGTTTTAAGTTTGGGGATGTGATAAGTCTTGAAAAGACTTAATTATTTCATCTTTTATTTAACTTAATCCGTTAAATATTGTTTAGTTTGGCACTATTATTTAATAAATTGTCAATAATTCTTATTTTATTTATTTATTTCAAAAGTGTTTAATTTATGCATGAAAATGATTAAAAATAATAATTAGTTAAGGAAATTTGTTTATTTATAAATTCACTAACCCAGCGTACATACGCTGGACAGCCAGCGTACATACGCTAGGCACTTATTTGTTTGCATGTGCAGGTGCAGTTCACGCTCAAGCTTGAAAGCTTAACGCTTAAGCTTGAAATCCATGCAATCTACGTAAAAAGAGAGAAAAGAAAACACGATCACACTCAAGCGAGCATCACTCACGCTCAAGCGTGACTTCACCACAACACCCACGCCCAAGCGTCCCACATTCACGCTCAAGTGTGAAGACACAATGCAGTAATAATCTCGAGCGCAATTAAGCGCAAGCCCTTCACGCTCAAGCGTGAAGGTGGTTATTTAACTTGCTGTTGTTCCCTATAAACGAAATGTTGCGCTATTTTTGTTTTCCGTTTGCTGCTGTACATTAGTAATTTAAGTATTAAGTGTAATTAATTATTTACTTGTAACTATGTATTTAGATTAGTCAGTTTAATTGTTAATTAAGTTTCCTTTGTAATTAATTCAGTTAGTTAGTTAATTAGTGTTAGTCCTCAAATTTACAATAAAATCTTTGATAAAAATTTAGTAAAAATAATAAAAATTAGCTTAAATTGTTAGAAAATTAGGTTTTAAATTCAATTTTCTCTAGTTTTGCAGTGAAAAAGTAAAGAATTTAAAGAGAAAAATAAAGATCTGGAGAGTTGACGCGTAGCATCAACCCCACGTGTAGCGTAGGGATTTCTGATGCTGACCTTACACGTCACAGCCACGCGTAGCGTCAGAAGCTACATGGACTCCACTTCCAGGTAGCCAAGCACTCAGCCTTTGACCCATAATGGGCCTCTCCACTACTTACAAATGTCCAAGCCAAAGTGGAGACAGGGACAAATGGCAAGGAATGATTGATTAAATAATTCCATAAAGGGTACTTCGAGTTGTTTAATAGGAGCTGAGTCAGGGACCTGATGCGTAGCGACAGGCTGGCGCGTAGCGTCAGCACCCTTCCTCAGCTCTATAAATAGGGCCACTCTCCACACTTCTAAGCCTCCCATCCTACATTCTGAGTTCTCTTCTTCTCTTATACACTCGTGTATGAGTGGTGCTTTTGTGAGTTTGTAGTTTGAGAATAGTTTTCTAGATACTTGAGAGTGTTGTGTAGTATTGTGATCGTTGTACCATGAAGTTTCCATCGCCTTTGTAATGCCAATCACTGTAAGTGTTCACTAGTTGAAAAAAAGGATATAATCATGGTTAAAAAAGGCCTTTATTCACGGTTAAAGAACCGTGGTTGTTGCAGCCGTGGTAGTAGATGATGGTCTTTAACCAGTTAAGAACCGTGGTAATAAATCACATCTAACCACGGTTAAGAACAACTGTGAATATAACTTACTATTTATATTCACGGTTATCGAGCATAACCGTGAATATAAGAACTGAAAGATGTCAGTTACATCCACTTATATTCACGGTTATGATGGACAACCGTGGATATAGATACATTTTATCCACGGTTGTCCATCACAACCGTGAATATAAGTATGGATTGGTTTCAGTTACAAACTACTTATATTCACGGTTGTGATGGACAACCGTGGATAAAATGTATCTATATCCACGGTTATGGTAGTAACCGTGGATAAATATAGTCTATATTCACGGATGTTGCCATAACCGTGAATAAATACTGAGGTTTTTTTTTTAATATGGATTCTGTTTTATCGTTTCCCAACCCTGCATTCAGACAAACCAGTACAGTATACAGTATGCCACAGCAACACTATGCCGAAAGAATGGTATGTATATATATAACAATTTATTTTCTATATCAATTCATAACAACCTAAAAAATGAAAGTATATACAATTAAGTTGAATGTAATCTAATAAAAGTAAACCCTAAATCCTACTAGATACATATATAAAAGAATAAAGATCCTATATCTAGCTTTGCCTAAGTTCAATGAAGTGTGAGGCCCATTGCCTTCTAACATCATCCACAAGTTCCTTTGGGAAAAATGACCGGTCATTAAAGTACTGCAAACAATGCACAAAACAATTAGAACAAAAGCTTTATTTATTACATGAAATTGATGAAATTGGAGAAAAGTAGTCCAAATGATGAGAATTACCTCTGTCCATCCATCTACTAAATGATGTTGGACAATGGTCAGCATAGTGTGCATGACGAAATAGCCACACTCAAAGGTACCCTTCTGCCTGTAAGACTACAATGGACATATAGTATAGAATAAGTGAATTCGGAACTTAAAAAATATGTACTGAAGATTTGAATGAATACGATTGACTTACTTTTGGGTACACCCATACAACTGTTTTTCCTTTGGGCTTGTTTCTAATCAGTAGATTGTATCCAACCACCGCCCTGCGTCAAACAAAACACAAGATAAGTTAGAATTGGTTCTAAAAATGATGTAATCGAATTTGTGGTTATTGTTTAGGGATGAACTTACCGGTCTACTATATCTTTCAGGTCTTGTGGAGCTGTCCGATGCAAACTATCAAAGTACAGAGCAAGATAGTCCTTCGGACAGATCACCAGAAGCGTCCAGTGAGCCCTGCAGTTACGAGTGATAAGTGAGACTTTAAAATGCAAAATATCATGACAATAATTATGGAATAGAGTATTACCCTTTATGATAGGGGCCCATGTATATAGCCTTCCCAGACTCAAACATCCAATTCTGGATGTATGTCTGGGTGTTCTGCGAGGTGTTTCCTTGCCTCTGTATGAGAGAGGGCTATAAGAAACCGTAAGTTCCTTGGAAACCCAAGTCCACACAGAGTTTTTCCAGAAACCTAAACAAGTTAAGACATGGTTAGCGACAAATAACTTGTATAATGAAAAAATTGGACAAAACAAGGATATACTTACAGCTCCCACAACTGAAAGATGGAGCCGTTCAGCATCGACGTCCCTGTAATAATGTCACAAATGTCAGAATTTGTAACGTAAACTGGAAAATCACTGGGACGGCCGAACACTAGTGGCTGCCATGGGACCTGAACAGTGTCGTCAGCTTGCTCATACCCGATGCGCCATAGCATCCGGATGGGATCCTTGGCCGGGTCTGGCTTCTTCAATGTCTGTTCCTGTTGAACAATTGACAACCATCACATTTTGTACCATAATTGACAAGGAAATAAAGCTAGTTAGTGTTTAGGGTTTTTACCTGTCCAGGGGCAATCACCAGAAGTCTGTTGGGCCACATCAGAAAGTGGCCCACCGCCTGACCGACGGTCTTCACCTCCTGAGTTGCCATTGGCACAGCAGCATCCTCCTCGAGGACGAGCACAACCGAGACCCTGGACATACCATCAGGTAATGTCTGATGGTGAACCACAGGGCCTAAGTTGTACACCATACCAGTGGCAACTGGCTCCTCCAACCCGTCAGTGCAAGGTGTTTCCAGCTGGGAGCATTTCTTTCAACAACTTCAGTAAGTCAGTGAAACTTTTATCCGTCCACCCGTTTATGGCCTTCAAATTAAACAACCGCAAAACAGCTGATAACCTCGTGAAATTGAGGCAGTTTGGATACAACGGCTGCTCAGAGTCCTGACACAGAGTTGTATATACATGAGCTTTCTTAAAACCTTCTACCCCTACATCACGGATCATATCCTCGAGTCGGTCATCCATGTCGACATCGTTGTCATGCATCGAGCTTCGATTTTTAGTCTGAGAGCTATTACTTGGCACCACCACATCTTCACCATGCCATATCCAACGCGTATAACTACGTAGAAAACCGTCACACAGTAGATGTTCTCGTACCTCTTCCAAGTCTACCCGACGCAGGTTGAAGCATTTAACACAAGGGCTAAAATACTTTCCATTCACCCCCACTGCATTCCTCGCTACGAATTCTATAAATGATTCAACTCCCCCCTCGTACTCCAGACTTAGGCGTGACGCAGAAATCCAACTCCGATCCATTCCAACTGTTTACAAGGTGCTATGATCAACCTCACTTTTTATACAAAGGTGGTGGTCCTATACCCATTCAGCATGACAATTATTTTTATACGTCATTCATATATACAGGTTAGGACTTATTTTAAAATTTGATGAAATTTCGGCAGCATTTCGGTCTCTAAGTACACAAAATAAGAGTGGTCAAATCAAATTCAACCACAACCAAATATGCACCCAGAGAACAACACAAAATACAAGTTACCGAAATTTTATCAAATTTTAAAATAACTCCTAACTTGTACATACTAACAATGACGTATAAAAAATAATTTTTCATCCCAAACTGTCCAAACGGACAATTCAAGATTCAACACAAATGATGACATTAATTGATTTAATGACCATTTGTGTCGAATCTCAAACGGGGAACTACGGTTCACTCATATGCACAACAACTTTCATACTAGTTAACAACCACATACATACAACAGCAATAAACATAACATATAAGAGCAACCAACAATAACAGAAATAAAATGGATAATAATTTAGTTAACTTTTTTCCTAAAATAGTATGATGTTTTTAATTTATGTTATTTTGAAGTAGAAGTATGGTGTTGGAGTATGGATTATGGATTATGGATTATGATGTTGGTTTATAATGCAGGTTCAAACTTTAGACTTTTATTTAGTAATTAATATGATATTTTTAAATTCTATTATTTTCAACTAGAACTATGGTGTTAGATGATGGATTATGGATTATGAGAATTTTTAGATTTGAACTTTTATTTTATGGATTACGGCTTATGGACATGGTGTTGAATTTAGTTAAATTCTACTTAAGAAGAACAATATAAGTTTTAGGAGAAAAGTAATCTCAACCATTTAGAACTTTTCAATTTAGGGAGTACATTTTAACCAAAAGAGGTATCTTATAATATTTCTAAAGTTCATACAACAATGGCCACACCATGCCCAATCTGTTGGTTCCTTAAGCTCTATAGCCTTGCAATGGTGGAAGTTACAATTGGAAATAAAACAACCACCCAGGAGCAAAATGGATCTTGCACCACAAACGAAAGCTGATGGGGAAATGGGGTTGGCTAAAGGGAGCTATGGACCACCACCACAGAAACGTTGTTGGAGGATGCTGAACGGAGGTTGGTGAACATGGTTGCTGGAGCCAAACAGAAATGGTGGAAAACGTAGTTGCTGAATGGAGTTAGGGTCCGTTTGGTTAAAAGTTGGAGTAAGGTTTGTGAAACGGGGTTTGGAAAAGTGAGGTTTTAAAAATGTGGTTGGGAAAATTGGGGTTTTGAAGATAGTGATTTGTGTTTAGATAGTTTGTTGTAAAAGTGAGTTGGAAAGTAGTAATTGTGTTTGGTTGGAAAATATTTTGGTAACCTTGGTTTAGAAAAATGGAATTTGAGGGTAAAATTACTAAAAAGGACATTAATTAAAAAAAGTAGTAAAGTAGTATATTTTTGTAAATAATATTAACAATTACACATTAAAATATTTCATTTATAATTTAATTAACAAAATATATTTATTAATAAAAATTAATAATAAATATATATTATTATAAATATATGTATTGCAACTAAATTTTAATATTATTAATATATATTAAATATATCAATAAATTCACATTTTTTGGTAATTTTACAACATACCATTATCATACAAAATTATAAAAAAAACCCAACACCTTAAAAAAATATAAAAAGTTATTTAAATAGAACAAGTTAACATGGTCAACATTTTTCAGTCCACACCCATGCACCCTAAATCCAATGTAATCTAAACCCTTAATTCCATCAGCCTTTAAGGTACACCCTAGTACATGAAGCACACCCATGGTGCACCATCCAAACCAATCATCCACCATTAAACCACTCAATTTTTACAGTACATCTCACCCCCCATACACACCCATGCACCACCACCATAAACCAATCACCATCTCAGATCTTCCAACATTTATGGTACACCAAGCCAAGAATCTCCACCAGTGCTCCATCTTCTCCAACAGGCAGAAGGGCAAAACCATCCACAACACACAGAAATGCAAACAGAGATTCGGATGGTGTATAAACAGAGTTTAAACATAAACAGGCACATAAACATAGTTTAAACAGAGGGTACCGAGGCTAAAAAATGCATATAACCAAACAGAGTTTAAACGGATGGTGCATAAACAGAGTTCTAAAAAATGCATATAACCAAACAGGCACATAAACAGAGTTTAAACAGAGTTTATAACTTAAGCTTTTGAACCAGTAACTATCGTGTCAAGAAACAAGGAATACCAACAGAGAAAGAATCAATATATTATGACAAACACGCATGACAATGGGGGTTCAGGGAACCTACCTGAATGAAGAAAGGAAGAAGATGCTGAACAGAGAGAAGGGCACGAAGCTCACAGATAATGGAGAAGACGACAACCAACGCGCAGAAGAAGAGAAACTGAAAAAAGAGTGAAAGGCGCGGCTTTTGAAGTTTCAGAAAGGATGTATATTCACGGTTCCCCTTGAAACCGTGAATATATTACACATATATTCACGGTTTAACAAACAACCGTGGATAAATGTTAACTATATATCCACGGTTACGATACCAACCGTGGATAAATATTAAATCTATATTCACAGTTATAGAAACAACCGTGGACATAGAGTACCCAGTGATTAAACCCTAAAACCTGAACTATATATCCACGGTTGGAAATACAACCGTGAATATTAACATCTATATATATCCACGGTTAACATCATAACCGTGAATGTACCCATCAATATATATTCACGGTTGTGATTAAAATCGTCGATATATATTTCAGGTACTATATATCCACGGTTGACTCCTCAACCGTGAATATATATTGATGGTTACGTTCACGGTTATGATGTTAACCGTGGATATATAGTTTTCTCTGATTAAAACGTTCACCTTATAATTTCAAAAATGCCACCGCGCATGTTTTTATCACTGATCCTCTTCTACCCGTGAATAATATTCCGTTGTTATATCCATTTTTTCCACTAGTGGTTGTTTTTACTTTCACCATGTGTAACTAATTTGTTTATGTTGGAATTGGTGAACTAGTCTATTGATTATGATGTTGTGAATTTGATCTCTGCATGTTTATGATTCAAGTGCATGTTAGTATTTCAATCTTTTATTAGTATGAATGTCAAACGGGAGAATGATTTTCATACGTATTGAAACTTGTTTTATTAGTATGAATGTCAAACGGGAGAATGATTATTCATGCCTTATTAAAACTTGATTTAACAAAAGTAAGAGTTGGAATACCCTTAATATGCCAATTACTAGGAATAGAATTGGTGATTATTGTTGCCATACGGCCAGGACTTAATGCAAGTTTTTACTGAGAAAGCTCACGAGGGATCGGACTTTACAGTGAATACTTAGAATTTATATCACTAGGGATCGGTTATAATGATTTTAAGCTGCAATGATATGAACTTGATGATTAAATATGCATGTCTTGAGTTCCACCATTGTTATTCTATATTAGGGATCCAAATTACAACATCATTTGTTTATTTGTGTTTTATCCTCAAGTATCTTAGTTATTCTAAATTGCAACTCAACTTTTTAGATAGATCGTTGTTTTCTTTTAATCACATGAACAATTCAGCTATGCAATCTTGTAAATATTGTATAAATTGTATATACATTATTCTTTTGTGAATAGGTTTCGATAAATTTACCATAGTAACTAGAAAATTACTGTAATTATTGGACTTTCAATCCCAGTGAAACGATATCTAAATTTTGAAAACTACAAACGATTGGTGCGCTTGCCAATTAAAAGACCCAACAGTAAAACAAAGTTAACAAGTTTTCTGCAACATTATATTCGGGTCTAACAAGTTTTCTGGCACCGTCGCCGGGGATTGAATTGAGTCAGTAAAATAGTAAATTTTTAATTACCATGGTAAAAATATTTTACCTTTAGTAAAAATTTTCAATTTATTTATTTATTCATTCATTTTAACATTATTTTACTAACCTTTTTTATTTAGTGTGTTTATGCAAACTCGATGTTTTGCAGGAAAGGTGTTCTTTGATCTTGAGATCAAGAAGTTTGTAAAGAAACTTAAAGCATTAAAATCTAAGAAAACAAAAACTTCTTCTTCAACTTCATCTTCTTTTGAAAAATCTAAAAATTTTGAAAATTCTAATATGGCTGCTGAAACAAGAACATTGGGACAGTTTGTTGCTATTAATGGACCACCTCGTGTTTCAGGCATGTATCAAGGACCTATTGCTGCTGTAGAAATTAAACCAGCTACTTTAAACATCATTCAAAAAAAATCAATTTGCTGGTTTAAATAATGAGGAACCTTATGAACACTTAACTATTTTTTATGAGTTATGCAGGATAATCGGTTTTGAACCCAATCAGTTTACATGAGATTGTTTCCTTTTTCTTTGATTGGGAAAGCTAAAGAATGCTTTAAATCTTGTCCACCCGGTAGTTTTGCAAACTGGTCCGATGTCGAGAGAAAATTTTTGGAAAAATTTTATTCTCCTTCAAAATATTTTGAAGCCATGACAGCCATACATTCTTTTTCACAAAACAATAATGAGTCATTAGGAGAAACATGGGAACGATTCAAGGCACTCTTAAGGAAATATCCAAACCACAACTTAAATGATGCTGAAAAGGTAAGGATCGTTTACCATGGTTTGATACCTCAGTTTAAAATGATGTTAGATGCTTGTGCAGGAGGTTCTTTAAAGAACAAAACTGTGGAAGAAGCAATAGAAATATTGGAATCAATGTCCATCAGTGACCGACAAGCAAAACATGAAAGAGGTAATGTACAAAGAAAGCCAAGTATGCTCGAATTAGGGATAAATGATGCAGCATTGGCTCAACAAAAATTGCTGACTCAACAAATTGGGACTATGAGTAAACAATTGGAGAAACTTCAAATTGCTTAAATGTCATCACCACCTCCTGCTCAATTGAAACAATGTATGCATTGCATGGGAGAACAACCATGTGGTTACTATGCCCCTGAAAGAAATGAGCAAGAGCAAGCCAATTTTCTGAACCATCAAAGAATACCTTTAGGTAATTTTCCTTTCAATCTTGGTAATTCTTTTCCTAACAATTACCCGCAGGGTTGGCAGAATTAGAATATTGTCTGGAAACAAGATGTTGGACCTTCTAACCGACCTCCTAATAATCAATTCAAACAACAACCACAATCTGATCAAACAGCAAGGCTAACTAGGATAGAAGAGTCTATCCAACAGTTGCTTCAATACATGCAAACAAATGAAGCCACACGTAAAGCGTCAGACATGTAATTGGGACAGTTAGCAAAAGAAGTAGCTAACATGAAAAGCTCTGGTTTTTCTGTAAACACTCAAAATCCAAGAGAACAATGTAATGCTATTTTTACAAGAAGTGGTAAAGTTATAGGAAATGATTGTGAAAAAGAAAAAGAAAAAGAAAAAGAAAAATAAGAAAAGAAAGAAGAAAAAGAAGAAAAAGATGAAGAAAAGAATGATGAAAAATAAAAACAAAAAAATCAAAAAATTAAAAAACAAAAAATTAGTATTTGGGTCAGACACCTCCAGTTAAAGATTTACCTTATCCATATGCACCATCAAAGAAGGATAAGGAAAAGGAATACAAGAGATTCCTTGAAATCTTTAAGCAATTACACATAAATATTCCATTTTCTGAGGCATTGGAATAGATGCCAACATATGCAAAGTTTATGAAAGAATTGTTCACCAAAAAGAGGAGGTGTGATAAAGAAATTGTTGAACTGGAAGCAGGTTGCAGCGCTATCTTGCAACATAATATGCCAGTAAAGTTGAAAGACCCTGGAAGTTTCACCATTCCCGTCTCCATTGGAGATATAAACATTGGAAAAGGCCTATTAGACTTAGGGGCTAGCATTAATCTAATGCCTCTAAGTGTGATGAAGCGAATTGGTGACCTTGATCCTCAAAGAACAAAGATGACTCTACAATTGGCTGATAGATCAATCAAAAGACCCTATGGTATTGTGGAAGATGTACTTGTGAAAGTTGACAAGTTTTACTTCCCTGTTGACTTTGTGGTATTAGACATGGAAAAAGATGTTGAAGTTCCCCTAATTCTGGGAAGACCATTCATGAAGACTGCTAGAGTGCTCATTGATATAGATAATGGAAAGCTGGCAGTAAGAGTTCACCATCAAGAAGTAAACTTTGATGTTTTCAAAGCCATGAAACATCCCAATCCAAAACAAGATTGTTTTAAGGTGGATGTTCTCGACAAAGTCTGCTTCTCCATATCCACAGGTATGTCAAACTCTGATTCTTTAAATAAGTTATTAACTAACTCTGTGGAATTTTTGAGTGAAGAAGAAGAAAAATAGGTAGACAAATATCTTGAAGATTTTGATCAAGGGAAAGAAATTTTCCCTAAATCAAGAGAAATTGAAGAAATTCAAGAAGTACCTGTTGAAGAAATCAAGAGACCTGAATTGAAAGTGCTACCTTCCAACTTAAAGTATATCTTTTTGAAAGAAGGTAATTTAAAACTAGTGATTATTAGTAATTTGTTAAGTGAAACAGAAGAAGAAAAACTGGTTGAAGTATTGAAAAAGAATCAAGAAGCAATTGGATAGACACTTGAAGATCTGAAAGGTATAGCCCATCATATTGCATGCATAAGATTTTATTGGAAGATAATTTTAAACCTGTTGCTTGATATGTTATTTTTGTGGGTTTATACAGAACTTGTTTAGCCAAAGCTTGGTATTGTACAGAAGTGAAGCAGAGTATTCAAAGAAAGAGAATCAAGTTTATATAATCTGAACTCAATGGAATAGTTGTGCCAAGTTTAAACACAGAGGTTGTAATATAGTATAGATGTCGTTCCACTGAGGAGGTGTTGGCATGAAAATCTTAGTGTTGAATAGAGTTGACAGAAGATTTTGTTTTAGTTTGTTATGAATGATGTTGATAAAAAATATAAATAACAGAAAGTAAAATTTGCAAAAGACAACAGTGAATGGTTTTTGAGAGAAATCAGTTTAGTAAAACAGGGATTGGTTTCATCACATCTCACCTTCTGTAAGCTGCATAAGTTTTTACGTAAGTAACTTGAAAAGATAATTTCTACGTCACAATCAAAGTCATTTGCATCAATCCCTCGACTACAAAATTCATAAGAATGATTTCAAACCGCTGATCCCTCAGTCACTTTGAAATCATCCCAGCATTATCGATCGATTGTTTTGACGTTTATTATGTTAGATGCCATCCCTGGCTACCTACTCACAACAAGTATTTCATTCAGATCTGCTTTCAAAAGTCACTTCCCAGCATACTTGAGAAAACTTAAAACCAGAAAATAGTGATCAAGTACTTTCAGGCATTAAACACAGAAGGAAATACAGAAACTTATCAAATCTCATTACACACATAGAAACTTATAGCAGCGTTACTTCAGGATTGAATGGATTACCACCAATCCCATAAGGGAGATTTAGCTACTCATGCTTTGCATTTTTACCTTAAAAAAATGAATACAGACAATAATGGAAAAGTTTGGATTGTGAAGGGAATACAGGGGATGAATTGGGATGCTTGATGTCCTGTTTTCTGTTTGATTTATAGGGGTTATGGTTTAGCATCACTTGCCACTTGTATAGACCCCATGAAGGAATATTCGGAGACATGCAGAAACACAAAAATGGTTGAGTTGGCATCGCACCATTGGTGAATATTAAATTAAAAGTCCCATGCTGCATGAGTCACGCTTGAGCTCAATGGTCACGCTCAAGCGTGAAGGGTACTGATGTTCACTGGCTGTCTCACGCTCAAGCTACCTTAACCACGCTTAAGCATGGCCTTCCTGTTTAGCATGCTTGTTCTACACTTGATACACGCTCACTTCACACTCAGGCGTGCTTGGACCCACGCTCGAGCGTCCCTTTCTTACGCTCAAGCGAGACGGGGGCTGATGCTGAATTAAGTCACGCTTAAGTTTCATAAGTCCCCGCTCAGTCGCACCAGCTATGTCCAGGGTCACGCTTGAGTGAGCTCGGGCTCGTGCTCAAGCGTGAGGTTCTTCTTAATACTTCTCGCTCAAGCTGCCTTCAAGCGTGGGGGGTTGTCTTCATTAAATCATGCTTAGGCATGTTGAGTGCCACGCTCAAGCGTCCCTGGGCTTTGATGTGTTGGTTCTTCTTGGTTTCTTCAAGCCTTGTTGGTACTTTTTTCATATATTTTGTCAAATCAAGCTTGTTTTACACAATGTGTTATTTTTAACAAAAATCATGCTTAACTAATTACTAATCTTGTTAAATTCTTTCAAAAATGAGTTTAATTGAAATATTTAATCAATGTGAAATGACATTTATCATTACTCAACCCCAAAGATGCCTCAATCCAACCATGAAAGAGGTAACTAAGAAGGAGGTTTTGAAATTGCTGAAAGCAGGTATTATCTATCCCATTTCTGATAGTGCATGGGTAAGTCCGGTACAAGTTGTTCCAAAAAAAGGTGGTATAACAGTAATTGTTAATGATAAAAATGAATTAATCCCAACAAGAACTGTCACTAGTTGGAGAATGTGCATTGATTATAGAAAACTAAATCAAGCAATAAGAAAAGATCATTTTCCACTTCCTTTTATAGATCAAATGCTTGAAAGATTGTCTAGACAAGCTTATTATTGTTTTCTTGATGGATATTCTGGATATAACCAAATTGTTGTTGACCCTCTTGATCAGGAAAAGACTGCTTTTACATGTCCCTTTGGTATATTTGCATATAGGAAAATGCCATTTGGATTGTGTAACGTACCTGCTACTTTTCAAAGATGCATGTTTGCTATTTTTGCAGATCTAATTGAAAAGAGCATTGAGATTTTCATGGATGATTTCTCAGTCTTTGGAAATTCATTTGAAACATGTCTAACTAATCTGGACACCGTACTGAAGCGGTGTATTGAAACAAATTTGGTGCTCAATTGGGAGAAATGTCACTTTATGGTGAAAGAAGGAATTGTACTTGGTCATAAAATTTCCTCTAAAGGTATTGAAGTAGACCAAGCCAAAATAGAGGTAATCTCTAAACTCCCACCCTCTGTGAATGTAAAAGATATTAGAAGTTTTTTAGGACATGCTGGATTCTATAGAAGATTTATTCAAGATTTTTCAAAAATTGCTAAACCTTTAACAAATCTTCTAAATAAAGATGTTGAATTCAAGTTTGATGAAGCATGTCTTAAAGCTTTTAATTCATTGAAAGAAAAATTGGTTTCTGCCCCTGTAATTGTTGCTCCTAATTGGAATTTACCCGTTGAACTTATGTGTGATGCAAGTGATTATGTTGTAGGAGCAGTTTTAGGTCAAAGATATGAAAAAGTTTTTAGGGTTATACACTATGCTAGTAAAGTTTTAAATGAAAATCAAATAAATTATGCAACTACTAAAAAGGAATTACTAGCTATAATGTATGCCTTGGAAAAATTTAGATCATACTTGATTGGATCAAAAATAATTGTTTTCACTGATCATGTTGCAATCAAGTATCTATTGACCAAAACTGATTCTAAACCTCGGTTAATCCGATGGATTTTATATCTTGAAGAATATGATCTTGAAATCAAAGATAAAAAGGGTAGTGAAAATATGGTCGCTGACCATCTTTCTAGATTAATGAATGATGAGGTCACTGCCAAAGAAAAAGACATCTTGGAAGAATTTCCCGATGAAAAACTTTTTGGAATAACAAAATGGCCATGGTTTGCTGATATGGCCAATTTTAAAGCAGCAGGAATTCTTCCAAATGATTTAACTTGGCAACAAAGAAATTTTTTTTTCAAAGATTCAAAATATTTTGTGTGGGATGACCCTCATCTATTTAAAATTGGTGTGGATAATTTGTTACGTTATTGTGTACCCGACTGGGAAAAGAAAGACGTGTTGTGGCATTGTCATAAGTCTCCTTATGGAGGACATTTTAATGGAGAAAGAATTACTGTAAAAATTCTTCAATCAGGTTTGTATTAGCCCTCCATTTTTAAAGATTCCCACTCATTTGTGCAAACTTGTGATAACTGCCAAAGAACAGGTAATGTTAACAAAAGACAAGAAATGCCTCTCACAAACATTCAGGAGGTTGAGGTATTTGATTGTTGGGGTATTGATTTCATGGGACCTTTTCCTTATTCTCAATTCAATCAATACATTCATTTGGCAGTTGATTATGTTTCAAAGTGGGTAGAAGCAATTGCTTCACCTAATGCTGACACCAAAACTGTAGTGAATTTCTTGAAGAAAAATATTTTCTACAGGTTTGGAACACCAAGAACTTTGATCAGTGATGGAGGATCACATTTTTGTAACAAAGTTCTTCAGAAGGTGTTACAACATTATGGAGTGAGACATAAAGTGGCCACAGCATATCATCTACAAACCAATGGACAGGCTGAGATTTCAAATCGGGAAGTGAAAAGGATTTTGGAAAAGACCGTGTCTTCCTCCAGAAAAGATTGGTCATAAAAGCTTGATGATGCACTCTGGGCATACAGAACTACATTTAAGACTCTAATTGGCCTTTCTCCTTTCCAAATGGTCTATGGAAAAGCTTGTCATCTTCCAGTAGAGATGGAACATAAGGCATACTGGGCTTTAAAATTTCTCAACTTTGATCCAAATGCAGCAGTTGACAAAAGAAAGTTGCAGTTATTTGAGTTGGAAGAAATGAGAAACAATGCTTATGAGACATTTAGAAGTTACAAAAATAAGGTGAAAGCTTATCATGATAAGAAAATTAAAAATAGACACTTCATACCAGGTCAACAAGTTTTATTGTTTAATTCAAGATTAAGACTATTCCCTGGTAAATTGAAATCTAAATGGTCAGGCCCTTTTGTAATCAAGGAAGTTAAATCTTATGGAGTAGTTGAAATTAAAGACCTAACTTCCAAAAGAAGTTAGATGGTTAATGGGCAGAGATTGAAACCATATCTGGGTGGTGAGATCAATAGACTCACTACCATTTGTTATTTGACTGATTTGTGATGTGCAGGATGTCTAGCTAGAGACTGTAAATCAAGCGCTCAATGAGAGGCAACCCATTATTTTCTCTTTATTTTTTATTTATGATCAAAATAATAATAATAATAATAAATATAAAAATAAAAAATATATAGTTTTTCAAATTTTAAAGTTAGAAATTTATTTTTGAAAAGAAAAGGGGTTTAAAAATTAAAAGAAAAGGCTTTTGAAAATTAAAATTTTAAAAAATAAAACAGAAGCCCACGCGTAGCGCCACACTGACGCGTAGCGTGAACTCTAAATTTTCAACCTGACGCGTAGCGTCACCACCACGCGTAGCCTCAGGGCCCTCATTCAGTTTTTAAAAAAATGAACCAGAGGGAGGCCCAAGTCCATTATCTTTAAAAATCTATCTTGCCTCCCTCTGCATTTTCAGAAACCCTAATTTCCCAAACCCTCTTTTTCTCTCAAAACCTCTAATCACCTTCATTCCTATTTTCTCTAAGGAATCCAAGTAAGTATCTCAAATCCCTTTCTCTTTAATTTGTTTTTTAATTTCGATTCTTAGAATTGCATGAGGTTAGGGATAGGATTAGATAACTATTGGGCTTGACTACTGTTAGAAATAGGATTTGAATAGATTGAATGTGGTTTTGAAGGGGTTGCTGCTGCGCAACCCCTGTTTTGCAGTTTCTATTTTGCAAGCCCAAACGTAGCATCCCACTGACGCGTAGCGTGGGAAGAACAGAGCTAACGCGTAGCGTCAACCTCTATTCCTGATTTTTGTTAATTTTTGTGTGTTATCTTCAGTTATTTGTATAACTTGTTTTCTGTTTTTAATAAATCTATTTAGTATGCCTCTGTTTGTTGTTTGTTGTTTTCTTTTGAATTAATAAAATTTCTTAGTTTGCATGTTTGTTATACTTTCTTGCATAAAAATAAAAATACATAAATTTGAACAAATTTGTAAATATGTATGTTGTATGATTTTGCATGTTTTGTGAAATTTGTTTTGTTAAAAATAAAAATATGCATGTTGCATTTTCTGTGAATTTTCTTTTGTATCAATAGTTTTTAAAAAATATTTTGTGTCATTTTAAATATAAAAACAAAAATAATTGTTAAACTTTTGATTTTTAAATAGTGTAATGTGTTTGATTTTTAAATTTTTCTTTTTGCATATGGCACCTAAGAAATTTATTCCTTCTACTGGTCCTAAGAGACAGAGAAGGACCACAGACACTGACACCACTTCTGAAGATCCAGATCTTCAGGGAGAGGAGGTGCTAGGACCGAGAGACCCTACCAGATTTTGCACTGATGCGAAATGGGCCCGGTTTCATCAGATAAAGGGCCAAAGACTCATATGGGAGAAAGTCTTAGATTTAAGTGCTGGAGACTATCCTGAGCTGTAGGATGAAGTCCAACAGAGGAGATGGGGACCTCTGTTTTCCCTACCTACTGAGGGGGATCCCATCTTAGTGATAGAGTTTTACGCAAATACTTACAGGACTCGCCAGGATGCACCAAATATCGGCCAACAGAAGACAAGCTGGGTTAGGGGTCGGCACATCACATACGACCGGGACACGATTAGTACCCTACTAGGTAACCCTTGGGAGCCTACTCCCGAGAGCGATATTTGTTTCTGGAAGGAGAACAGAAACAAGGTTATGACTAAGGATGGTGATTTAGGATACTTCCTAGATCAGGTTGCTCATTTCTTGAGCAAGGATGGAATCTTATTCAACCTGAGTAAGGTTGGAAGGATCCCATCAAACCTCCTCAAGATCCAGCTGACGCCTATAGCTCAGGCGTGGTCTCATCTTATGCTGCATAACATCACTTACCCACATCTCTTCTATCCCAGTTGATCGTTACTGCCTTCTTTACTCTATTCTTTAGGGCCATACCATTGATATTGCTGAGCTTATATCTGAGCAAATTCACCTTTATGCCCTTGGGTATAAGGTGAATCATCCTATCCCATTCCGTCTCATCATATCTGCCTTACTGAGGAGGCAAGGAGTTGTTGTGCCATCACCAGAGTTCACTAGTTCTTCAGGGAGAGTCCCCAAAGTTCTAGTGAGCAGAGATTACTTTGTCCAGCAGTGCGAGCTTCCACCACTGGAGCAGGAGGCTCAGCCCAGACAGAGGAGGAGGAACCAGTTTAGCCATCACCTGCTGATGCTATCACAGAGGGATTTGCCAGGATGACACTTGAGCATCAGCATATGATACAGATGATGGCTGCCACACACAGAGCTTACATGCATCTTCATGATGCATTTTATCAGTACAGACTTTAGGGAGAGGGAGCACCTTATGTCACACCAGCTGAGTTCGCAGCTCATGTAGCTTGGCCTGGTGATTTACCCACTTACCCTGAGACTGGTGGACCATCTGGAGCACATGTTGAGTCAGAGGGTGATGCAGATGAGGAGGGAGATGATGAGGATCACATGAAGGACTGATGGTGTTATTTTTTGCATTTTTTACATACACTTTAGTTTACTTTTAGTTTGATATTTACATTGGTATTTTTACTTTGTGGATTATATTATATTTTGTCTTTTATTATGTGGTGTGCTTTATTGTATAATTTTATCGTGGTATGTTTTTGCGTGTTTTCTTCAAAAATTCAAAAAATAAGTTTTATCGTTGAAATCAAATTTTTTGAAAATAAGGAAATTTATACACTTAAAGTTTTCACACAATAAAACCATTTTTAAATCAATTATCAATTCTTTTTATAATTAAGGAATTTTGATAAATTTAATTACAATAATTTTATTAACTATCAAGCTAATTTCATATAACCCGGTGAGCTGAGAGATCTTTTAAACACTTGAGGGTTTTGACATAAATTCATTCAAATTGATTTTGCTTTAATCTGTGAATTGTGTTATTGTATAGAGAATTCAAGAAAATAATCAAGGCACATTTTTGGTAAAAGAAACCTTGGGCTAAAAAGCTTACCATAGTAAAATCATTTTATCCTTTGAAAGCCAATTTTGAGCCTAAAAAATAATTTCTTTGGTACCCTTGACCCTAATCAAATTTGAACCATTCCCTTTACTTGATTGATTAAAAGAGCAATTGATCAAATATTTAAAGTAGGGAGTGAACATTAACAACTTGATTCTTTTCAAAAAAAAATCAAAATTATGCATATAAATGAAAAATGAAAAGACATATATGCAAATCAAAAAAATAGAGAAAAAAATCAAGTTGGGGGTATTTATTTTTCATCAATAAAGGAATTGAGATTTGGGCCAATAGAAAGCCTAAAAATTATAAAATGCTCTTTTATGATTTCAGGTTTTTGAATTCCAAGAAAAACCATCATTTCTTGTAAGCCGAGCCCTATTACAACCCGTGAAAAGACTTTGTGATTTTTGAATTAACTCTGTATGATTAACCATTGATTAGATGAAAATCAAAATTAAATTCATTTGATTTTATGATTGATTGAGTGAAACAGGTTACCTTTTGCATAGAGATAAACACTTGTGAGGTAAGCCTGAAATTATGCTTGATTAGTTAATAAGGCATTGTAAAAATTTTTGTCATTAAACCTTCATTACATAGGATATCTATTTTTGGTTACTTTAAATGGTAAATTGTGAAATTACCTTTTGTGATAAATTCTCGGACTAACTCAAAAATTTGATTTCAAATTTTATTTTAATTTTCTCTCTTGCTCGAGGACAAGCAATGTCTCAAATTGGGGGTATCTGTTAGTCCTCAAATTTACAATAAAATCTTTAATAAAAATTTTGTAAAAATAATAAAAACTAGCTTAAATTGTTAGAAAATTAGGTTTTAAATTCAATAAATGGATGTTGTTGGAAATAATCTGCCCTTGATCAATTTTCTCTAGTTTTGCAGTGAAAAAGTAAAGAATTTAAAGAGAAAAATAAAGATCTGGAGAGCTGACGCATAGTATCAACCCCACGCGTAGCGTGGGGATTTCTGATGCTGACCTTACACGTCACAGCCACACGTAGCGTCAGAAGCTACATGGACTCCACTTCCAGGTGGCCAACCACTCAGCCTTTGACCTATAATTAGCCTCTCCACTACTCACAAATGTCCAAGCCAAAGTGGAGACAGGGACAAATGGCAAGGCATGATTGATTAAATAATTCCATAATGGCCACTTCGAGCTGTTTAATGGGAGCTGAGTCAGGGACCTGACGCGTAGCGACAGGCTGGCGCGTAGCATCAGCACCCTTCCTCAGCCCTATAAATAGGGCCATTCTCCATACTTCTAAGAATCCCATCCCACATTCTGAGTTCTCTTCTTCTCTTATACACTCGTGTTTGAGTGGTGCTTTTGTGAGTTTGTAGTTCTAGAATAGTTTTCTAGATACTTGAGAGTGTTGTGTAGTATTGTAATCGTTGTACCATGAAGTTTCCATCGCCTTTGTAATGTCAATCACTGTAAGTGTTGTTTTTACTTTCACCATGTGTAATTAATTTGTTTGTGTTGGAATTGGTGAACTAGTCTATTGATTATGATGTTGTGAATTTGATCTCTGCATGTTTATGATTCAAGTGCATGTTAGTATTTCAATCTTTTATTAGTATGAATGTCAAACGGGAGAATGATTTTCATGCATATTGAAACTTGTTTTATTAGTATGAATGTCAAATGGGAGAATGATTATTCATGCCTTATTAAAACTTGATTTAACAAAAGTAAGAGTTGGAATACCCTATGCCAATTACTAGGAATAGAATTGGTGATTATTGTTGCCATACAGCCAGGACTTAATGCAAGTTTTTACTGAGAAAGCTCATGAGGGATCGGACTTTACGGTGAATACTTAGAATTTATATCACGAGGGATCGGTTATAATGATTTTAAGCTGCAATGATATGAACTTGATGATTAAATATGCATGCCTTGAGTTCCTCCATTGTTATTCTAGATTAGGGATCCAAATTCCAACATAATTTGTTTATTTGTGTTTTATCCTCAAGTATCTTAGTTATTCTAAATTGCAACTCAACTTTTTAGATAGATCGTTATTTTCTTTTTATCACATGAACAATTCAGCTATACAATCTTGTAAATATTGTATAAATTGTATATAAATTATTCTTTTGTGAATAGGTTTCGATAAATTTACCATGGTAACTAGAAAATTACTGTAATTATTGGACTTTCAATCCCAGTGGAACGATATCTAAATTTTGAAAACTACAAACGATTGGTGTGCTTGCCAATTAAAAGACCCAACAGTAAAACAAAGTTAACAAGTTTTCTGCAACATTATATTCGGGTCTAACAGTTAGATGCCTATATATATATATTTGTACATACTCTATAAGGAGGGGAGAGAACACATAGAAATAATAATACGATTCATTTTCTCATTTCTAATCTCTCTCTAATTCTTTTCTCTCTCTAAATTCTCTCGTCCATGTCTTTCCATATTCTTTTGATAGAATCCATTCCCATGGGTTTCTAAACCCCTAGGGTTGGAATTGTTGAAGCTTCCAATGAATTCTTGAAGCTGCATTGAGGAAATTATCTTCTGAAGTAAGAGGAGAACAAGCTGAGAAGTGGATCTACTCTGCTGAATTGACAAATTCAGATCCAAATGAAGAAACTCACCAGTAAGGAATCATGGTTGAGGCTTAGATAACTTCTAGCTTCCTAACTAATTTAGGCTAAGTAATTAGGTGAATAGTTAGGGTTCAACCCCCAATTTAGCATTAGATTTCTCTGTAATTGAACACCTAAGGGATTAGGGTTTAATGCTTAGGAATTAGTGTCATTCACCTAAGGAATTAGGGATTAACCATCTGTGAATAGTCCTCTTGAGTCTGAAGCTTGATTAAACCTTAATTGCATGTTTCTTGATGAAATTGTACGCTGAAGTAATCCTAACCTATCTCCCATTAACCACATTTCACATTTTATACTACTTCTGAAAACACAAAAACATAGAAAATATAAAACAACAAAAACAGAATGAATTGCATCTGCTTGCGTTGGTTTAGCTTGTATTAGTCCAAGATTACGGTAATTACCACAATCCCTGTGGGAACGATCAAATATATTACAAATTTAATAATTGGTGCGCTTGCTGTAACATCCCGAATTTTAAAATAGAGGATTAATTAAGGAAAATAAATATTGACAAGTGAATATGAATTGTTTAATGTCCCAATAAATTGAAATTAATTAAATTAAGATTTTTGAGGGCTGTTGGTAATTTATGGAGACCGGTTAAGATGAAAATGAGCCCGGTTGAAATATGGGTGTCGGACCAAGTATCTCAGAATAAGATGATATTGGTCAGGGCTGTAGAGAATAATATTGGGGATCCGAATATACATTCGGAATAATTTTCAGATGAAGTATTGAGCCCAAACGAAGAGCCTGTTAGTAACAAAAACGATGAATTTTAATGAATGAAACTAAAAATAAACCCAAAAGCCCAAATTTCTTTCTCCTATACACGTGAACCCGCCGAAGCTTTGGCAAACATACTCTACTTCTTCTTCTCTTCATCTTTCTTCATTCTCTCTTCTCTTCCTCTTCCAACCCTAAGCATAACTTGTGTTATCTTCATCTCCCCCATTTTCGTGTGAAGCTTGGAAGCTTGGAGTTCTTCCCTCCTCTTTCTCTCATTTTCGTGTGGCTTTCCTCTTCTTGGAGAACCCATTTCGTTTTGGGTGTGAGGTAAGCCCTTTCACCATTTTTAGAATAGATTGATGATGATAATATGAGGTATTATGATTTGGAGAGGAGATGCATGTGCATGGGTGTTTATTAGAGCATTTAATACTTATGACCTAGAATGGGTCATCATAAATGTGTGTATTTATGAAGAGCTAATGGTAGTTGGTGCATTAATGATGGTAGAGAATGAGGATTCATGATGTATTAATGGTTGTGGATGGGTTTTGGAGGAAACCCTAACCTAGAAGTTTGGGGAAAATAGTTAATGTTAGTTTAAGAATGTGTTTTATGGAGAAATATATGATATTAAAAGATATGAATGTTGGTGGAAGGAGTTTTGTGAAGTTTGGGGATAGGGTTGTCTTGTAACCCTTGAATTTAATGATGGTAGCTTAATGGGAAGGAATTCCCGAAGCCTAATAAAGAACAAAGTGATATCCACAACATGTCTAACACATGTTGTGACATTATAAATATGAATATGACTAAATAGTATTGAATTGATAACTTGAGTAGTTGATTGATTAAGGTTTTACATGAATGTGGATGTAGGACCTATTCCAAACGATGAGACGGGAGCGTCTTATTAATCGAAATTCTTCTCTTGAGGTAGGAGAGGAGTCTAAGTTCTAAATGCATGAATTTGAATGTTAATTGATTGTGGTATGTAGTGTTATGCATGTTAGCCTTGCTTGAATGTTGTAAGAAATGATGACTTGTGGTGTGATGTAAATAATATGTTTGGCAACATGCTTTTGTGCATTTAGAATATTCATGGTATGTTATGCGAAGGTGTGTAATGAGCAGTGAAATGATGTTAAGTTGTGTTTACCATGAATGTGACATGAATGATGATGTTGTTTGTTGAGATTGAGAATAAAGAGAATGCCACCCAAAGATTTAAACTATTATGAACAATCAATGTTAATAAAAGCTTGTGGTGATGTTGATGATGGTGTTGATGATGTTGGATGATGAGTGGCATGTATAGGATGCATAGAGTGAGAAATGCATATGATCTGCATTTGCATCTATGGCATACTGCATAGCCGCCGTTATGGAACATTAGGGGAGTTCCCTCGGCTGACCCAGTGGGAGGGTGGCTCGGTGCACGAGCAAGATGTTTTTCCCCTGTGACTTAAGATAAAGTCACGAAGCCGCCCATGTATTGCTTCGGGGAGCTGCATGTGGCCGACCCTTGTGGGGGGTGGCTCTTGATGAACAAGTGACCCCGGTGGTCTTTATGATCACAGCCGCCATGATTTAATATCTAGCCAGCCCGCAACACCATATGTTGATATGTTGTGTACCGCGGTCATGGTGAAAATGGCCAGGTGTTGCAAGATGGGCAATGCGGTTTGGTACCAGTAAAACAATTGGTGAATGCATGCAATTTAAAGAATAAGTGTACACATTTTACTACTGCAGTAGGGGTGTGGTTAAATGACCATGCTTGAAACCCACAGTTGGTGTTGAATTTCCCACAGTCAGATCTGCAATTGTTGAAATATTCCTTGTGCATATGCATTAGTTAAGAGCATTTGCATATAGAAGGAAGTATGTCAAGGTGGTGAGATGTGATGATGATTGTGTGGGGTGGTAAAATTATATTTAAGACAACATAAAAGATATGAATACCAGTTAAAGGTTGTGTGACAATTCAATGGTTGAATAATGTGATTATGTATATGCTTGTGTGCTTTGTGTGAAATTGTGTTGGTATATGGCATGGTGATTATTAATGATGTGCAAAGTATATATGTGGGGATGCCTATATGCATAATCACTTGGTATTCATATTCATTCCTTTGGAATGTGGACTCACTCTTCCATGTTGTCAATTTTAGACTTGTGATGCAGGGCACTCATGCGAAGAGTAAGCATTTTGAAGTATACTTATGGCTGTGGAGGTAAATAGTGTATAGGGAGCGCCTTGGCCGGCGATATATGTAAACATATGTATTTTGTGTAGCAAGAGATGTAATGAATGTTTGTTTTGGAAGTTTACATGATAAGTGATTCTGGAGGGTCATGGAGGAAAATGAGAAATTGTATGTGTATCTCATTTTTATTTGTGACCCTAGGTATGTATGAAGGATTTGTTTATATTTGAATTTCCCTATAAGTTGATGAATGAATGAAGAATAATATTTGAATGTCAATTTTATAAAGTTGAAGAGATGAAGAATTGATTTATATATATATATGTTTTTGAAGAGTTGAATGAAGACTTAAGAATACGATGGTGTAGAACCAGTTTTAAATGACCCAGATGATGATTGATATGTAATGAATTCTGGTAGAATAGATGGAGTTTAATTTTAGTGGATTGTGTTGTGTAAATTTCATGTTCTACATGATGTCTGATGATTTCGCTCAGGCAAAGTGGATTCTCGCCCGAGCGAGAGACTCACCTATTTGGAAATTAGTTTCTGGGCAATTCTCGCTTAGGCGATAGTGAATCTCATTCAAGTGCGATTGTCCCAGTATCAGTGTTTAGATACTGGAGGAAATTCGCTCAAGCGAATGGGGCCTCGCCCGAGCGAGGGAGTAGGGAATTAGCTACTGGACGAAATCCACCTGAGCGAAGGATCTTGGGGAATGGTATTCGCCCAGGCGAGACGATCGAATGGTGAATGGGTGAGCTCCTGATCAAATTCTGTCTGAATGGGAGTTTTTGAAAACAACTTAAGTTGTGGGGAATTTTCGAGTGAAATTCCGAGTGACCTAAGTCCGAGTCATGACTTTCCGAGTGAGGAAGTGTACATAATCCGAGTGAGAAGACTCTTGAGTATGGTGATCTGGGCAGTGGAGTCCCGAATGGGGAATATCCGAGTCCAGTGTAACTTGTTCTGAGTGGTGTGTCCCGATTGTACATTTCCGAGTGGGTGAACGCCGATTGGAAATACCCGGTGTGAGTTTGTCCAGAAGTCCCCTGGGATAACTCCACTCGAGTGAAAAAGAGAGGAAGTCGGATTTGTAATAAAATGCTAAGTAAAAGCTGGTCAGGTAATGAGTCAGTCGTGGAATGAGATTCCAAGTGAGTGTCCATCTAGGTGGAGAGTCGGTTTCTGAGAAGTTTTCCGAGTAAAACACCGAGTGGGTGAAGACTCAGATTTGGAATGAATTTACCGAGTGGAAGATAGAGTGAGAGAGGACTCGGTCTGGACTGACTTTGTCGAGTAGAGGATTGAGTGAATGATGGGTCAGTCAGGATGATCTTGCTGAGTGAGAACCTGAGTGCCTTGAGTCGGTTTCGGAAGGATTCTGCCGAGTGAAAACCCGAGTGTTGGGAGTCGGATTTGGAGGGGCTTTGTTGTGTGAAAACTTAAGTATTGGAAAGCCTTATTAAACGAGTGGGTATAAGCCCAGCTCTGTAAGTTGTTCGCCTAGGCGAGGAAGTCTCGCCCAAGCGAGTCAATCATGAATTCGATTCTGGACGAATTTCGCCCAGGCTCACTGGTTTTGCCCAAGCGAGGTTTGTGTGACTCGCTCAAGCGAGTCGGAATTTGCTTGAGCAAGATCGTCCCCTGATGCATAATTATTCCTTTCGCTCAGCTTTTCTTTACTTCGCCCTGTGTGCCCATGTTGGCTCGCTCAAGCGGATGAGAGTCTCGCTTGAGCGAGGGACACTCTGTTGCTCTTTTTGGTCTTGATTTTAACTTGGAAAAATTATCATGAAAATTTAACCTTTTAATTCCACCCTCTCATATCTTCATATATGGGAGTGGTTCATCATTGATCCAGGTACTGTGTCAAAAATGCTTCTGCACATAATTTCTTTCATTGAATTTATGATTTATAAAAACGTGAAAAAATTTACCCTGATTTTTGGGGTGTTTCACTTGCCAAAAAAGATAAATCCTCTAAGAGTCACACAATAAGTCAATAATAATTCAGGATTTTCACACCAAGTTAATGGCTCTGGATTTGTTACCAATCAATGGCCTTTACACTCCCTTGCCTGTTCCCACTCCCCATTAGGTAGATATTAGTATGGAATTTGTCCTTGGGTTACCTAAGACCCAAATGGGAATGGATTCTATTTTTATGGTGGTGGATAGATTTAGCAAGATGGCTCACTTCATCCCTTGTCACAAGGTAGATGATGCAAGTCATATTGTTAAACTATTCTTTAAAGAGATAGTTCACTTACATGGGATCCCCATAACTATTGTTAGTGATATGGATACCAAGTTCCTTAGCCACTTCTGGATGTAACATCCCAAGTATTTAATATTTGGAAAAGTGAAATAAATACATAATCAAGTTTAAATTAAGAGAAATAAGAATTTTGAGATGAATACGTGACTTAAAATGAATTTTTAAGAAAATGAAGGATCAGAGCCTGACGCCTAGCATGGCTATGGCCCGTAGCGTCAATTTCTCGAATCAGAATTTAAAGATAGGAAAACAAAGATAGAACGCGTGAATGGCTTGGGTTCTTTTCTTCCTCCTCTTTCTCTTTTAAGTTCTAGGAGGCCAATTCAAGGTGGTTTATGGTGGATTCTTTAGATTAATTGCGTGGTGGACTCGTTGGGACTAAGGTATACTCATGTGAACCACCAATTTTATGTTCTTCACATTCCCCTTTCCCCTTCTCTCTCTAGCCGTGAGGGATTCATGCATGGGTCTTCCATTTTCGTATGTTAATGCCAAATGGGAGCTTAGGGAAAAGTACATGACGTGGTGGGATGGGGTTCTGTTTCAGTAATTGTAGGTTTCTAACGAAGGGTCAAAAGATCGTTCGAGGCGATGGAGCTAGAGACTGAGGATTGGAAATGGAAATGAGTTTCAGAGGAACCCAGCAATTGATTGAAAACTTAGGAAAGCTCGTAATCAAGGTAAGGGGGTGTGCTGGGTTAAGGTTAATAATGTAATTACGTAATTGGTGTATAGGAAAAGGAGTATATTATAGTCGTTTTTAATTACTCTAACTTAATTCAGACAATTTAGTAAGTGAAAAGGAAGTAAACGAAGTTATTACAGTAAAGAAAATAGAATAATTAGTAAATTGATAAATGATTAAGTGGTAGGATAGCATTATGATAATGTGTGGTTTGAAATTAAATAGGTAAGGGTGAATTAGAAACCTTGAAGATGATTGATATGAAATAAAGGGCAAGTAAGTAGGTGAGCAAACATGTGGGTTTACGATGACTATAAAATTATAGAATAGCTTATATGGAATAAGTAGACGCGATAAACTAACATGATATAGGTTGAAGTATGTATATGGTAAGTTATAAAATAAAATGTGAGGTTAAATGACTTAGGTGCATTTATAAAACTATACATAAATGTGAGGTGGATGACTATGAACTACTAATGATAAAAAAAACATGAATTGTAATCAATATTATACATAAATGACCTTAGTGTGATGGTGTGATTAGATGGTACAATGAAGGATTATAAATTAAAATGAATAGTCTGGGTAAAGAGTTAGTGTAGAGAGAGTTCTAATTTAATGGAACAACTATAAATTTTGAATGAATGTCAAGAGTTGATGTAAAATTTAGAATAATGATGGGTTTCAGGTAATAAGCAAGATGAAGTGCACGGTAAGTTGATGGTGATGATATATATATATATATATACGTGTCTATGCATGAATATCATGAGCACATTTGATTAATGATAACTTTTGTTAGAAGGTGTTGGTGAATTAAATATGATGATGATCTATGTAGATGATTAATGACGAAGTGGTGATACAGATATAATGATGAAATAAAGTTAGTAATGATATTGATATATACATGTATCTATGGTGTGATCACATTTTGTGAAGTTGTATAATAAATAGGGTTGTTATATTGAACTGATGTGGTATAGTTGATAATTGAGATTAATAACTCTAGTTGAATATTATTGAGATAATATCTATTAGCGTATGTGATTTTAATTATGCATAACTAGATGAAATGATGACTACAGAAGTATTATAACATGGCGTAGAAGGGCCGGGTCTGTGTGGCTGCCCTGTGAGATGATTATATGTCAGTTTTTGACATTTATATGTGAGATTGATAATGTTATGCCATGTTGGATGTGATTGATATGTGATTATGTGGTGGAGGACGACCGACAGTATGTGTTACCCTCGTTTTCTGGCTCCCGTGGTTTTTGTGCCCAGTTGAGCTACCCAGTGGTCAAGTAGGACCAAGTGGTTGAGGGGAAGTAGGACTCGATGAACCAAGCAGGGTTCACGGGGTGTCAAGTAGGACCCCCAGCTGAAAGTCGATCCTTTTAGTATCCAGATACTAGAGTGTCATATTATTTGAGGGTCAGTTGTGTTTATATGCTTTGATATGTACTGATGTGGATATGAGTGACAATGTGATATCCTAGACACTGTTGAGGGCGGGGAGTGATCGCCGGTGCATTGGCACGGTCAAGGAGCGGCTCCTGACAGGCTTCCAGTGGAGGCAACATATGACAATGTTTATATTTATTTACCTGGTGTGTATGTGAAATGCAATAAGGGATTTGTAATGGTTTGAGTTAGTGATTCTGATAGAGCCAATATGATTTAACTTGATGGTGATGGACTAGTAATAATAACTGAAAGGTAATAATAAATATTGCTACTAAAATGGAAATGTAGCTAGATTACGCCTTCCCTTAGTAATTGTGTATTTATTTATATATTAATACTTAATTCCAGTCACTCACCCCCTATATTGTGGTTTTAGTGACTGTGGCGGGTTATGGATGCACACCGCGGAGATGAGACTAGGGCAGAGAGAAAATTAATGTAATGATGGTTATGTATGTATATTTAGTTAAAAATGGTAAATGTATATTTATGTCAAACTGTGAATCCTAAGTAGGCGATTTTAATTTGGTATTCATAAGTGCGGTGGTACCAAGTAGCACAGAGCTATTTGGGTAGTTGACCAATTATATATATGCGATGTCTAGATATTGAATTATGATGTGTGATAATGTAGAATGATGATATGTTATACGTGATTGGATGTATGGCACGAAGCCATTGTGTGAATGCATGAAATGGGCAGGTACTGTGGTACATGAATTATCTAATGAATATGATTGTGTATCCAATGACTGATTTAAGAATGATTAGTATAGACAATGCGCAATTAGTGTCTTGGTGTTTATATGGTAGCTAATGTAAATCTTGAATGATGGGCACGGAGCCAATATCATAGATATGATAAATGTCATGGACAGGTTCTGTAATATGATTATGAACTGTGGTGTGCTGTGATTAGGAAGTAGATAACCCATTAACAAAATTGATGGTTGTTGCATGTGAACACCTCTTTCGGTCCGACCCAAATGGAAAGAATTCTGAGAGGACTGGACTTCATTTCCGAATGATCTGCTGAGAAGAATGACTCAGAATGAAGCATTTTCGAGTAAAATATAGCCATGTTGGAGATGAATCCGAATAGAATGGCTCAAAAATGATCAAATCCGAATAGGATGACTCAGATTGAAGCATTTCCGAGTGAAATATTACCCTTTTGGGATAAATCCGAGTGAAATGACTCAGAATGGATCAAATCCGAGTGGAATATGCTCCTGTTGGGGAATCCGAGTGGAATGACTCAAAAAATGATCAAATCCGAGTCATAATGAAGCATTTCCGAGTAGGAATAGGCTCCTGTTGGGGAATCCGAGCGGAATGACACAAAAATGATCAAATCCGAGTAGAATTACTCAGAATAAGTCATTTCTGAGTAGAATACTATTACTGACTGAAGCAAATCCGAGTGGGAGCTTTCTGAATGCAAGTAATCTGAATGAAGAAATGCTGATTAAAGTGAATCTGATTGAGGAATGTGTTTTTCTGGGCGAAACCGAGTCCGAGTGAACACATCCGAGGGGCGAACGTTGATTGAAAGCCCTTTGGTTGAAGTGTAAAGGCTGATTCCGAGTGAAAATGCCAAGTTTCCAAGTTCTGAGTGGAAAGAGAGCCAGTTCCGAGTGAAAACAAAGTTTGAGGACCTGTTATTGAATGAAGCTCTCCTGACTGAAGTAAAAAGACCGACTCTGAGTGTAACTGAGTGGTCAGATTCAGACTGAAGGAAAATCCGACTCCCAAGGTCAGTTCTGAGTAAAACCTTCAAGCAGTGAAGTTTTGAGTCACTTTTGAAGACATTCCGAGTGAACATTCCAAGCAAAGACAAGATCCGAGTAGCACACCTCCGATTGAAGTGATTCTGAGTGAATGCTTCAAACAGAAATAAGATCTGAACAAAATACTTCCCATCGAGAGAATTCCGAGTGAAACACTGATTCAGTCAGTCAGTTCTGACTCGCCATATTCAGTCGGTTCTGATTCACCAGACTCAGTCAGCTCCGAGTGAAACACTGATTCAATCATTTCTGAGTCACCTTTTAATTGGTTTCTGAGTGAAACACTGTTCAATCAGTTCTGAGTAAAGCTTCCATCAGCTTCCGACTGAAACCATTGTGAAGAGGATTCCCGAGCAAATGTATCCGAGTGAATTGATGTGTGAGCACATCCGAGTGAGATGATGCACAATTGAAACAACTCTGAGTAAAGACTAAGCTTGATGAATGAGTCTGAGCTATATATCCGAGCAAGATTTTTCTGAGTAAATCAAATCATGAGCTTCCGAGGGAAATTAATCAATCAATCAAACGGGACTTTCAGACATTCCTGACTAAATTAATCAAAAAGGCCGATTGAATCATGTACACCAATACCGAGCCATTTCAGTCAAGTCAGCACCGAGTGAGCCATCCTTTTACCCATTTCCGAGCCCCTTTCCTCCCGTTCCCGAGCCATTCTTTTAGCCATTACCGAGCCACCATCTTTCAGTCAGCAAAGGAGTCCTCTTCAGTCAAATCCGAGTGACATTTTTCAGTCAGCAAGGAGTCCTCTTCAGTCAAATCCGAGTGACATTTTTTCAGTCAGCAAGGAGTCCTCTTCAGTTAATTCTGAGTCACTTTTCACTCGATCTGATTGAAATTCAATCAGAATTGTTTTGTTTGTCCCCTCAATCCAATTGCTTTGCTTTTCACTCGGATTCTCCTCACAAATAACCCACCACCGAGCAAAACCTCTACTCGGCCTTCCATAAAAGAGCTCCTCTCAGAAGAATTCTCACTCGGAAAAGACCATTTTCACTAGGATAACCTTCATTTCTCTCGGAATTCACTCCCACTGTGGATGAATGCTGACTGAGAGGCCAATCTGAGTCGTCCTCTCTCGGATTTCCACTATCCTCTCTCGGATTTCCACCAGGTTCCCCCTATTCGCCCGTGCTGACTTGGATTCCAACACCCAAGTGGATCCAGGAATCCTAGTGGTGGCAGACAGGGGCGGAATTGGAGGAATTAAAAATTCCCACTAGCCGTTGTCCCCCATTACCAGGCCTGAGTGGAAGCTTGAGCTGGCCTTCCACTCGGAGTGGAAGCCTGAGCTGGCCTTCCACTTGGAAAAGCCTATAAATAGACAAACGTTGAAGCTTTGAAGAGGGCGAAGGCATTGATTAAGAGAAAACTCTACCTAAATTCACCCTCACTCTCTCTCTTCCTCACACCAGCTCCCTTCCCTCTCTTCACTAGCAATTGTCCTCCCACCTGCCAACTCCCTTCAAACACCCACACGGCCCAGCACCCTCACCATACCTTCTCTTCTTTCCTCTCTCCATCGTCCCACTGTCATCTCTCCTCCACCAATACAAAAAACTCCTTCCTCTCAACCAATACCGTCCCGAATCCTCTCTCCTCACCAACACCACTCGGTATAGCCCCTCTCCTCACCAGCACCCTTCACACCTCACTGTTCAGCATCCTGAGACCAACTCTCCTGCTCCATCACTCGGTTTCTCAAACTTTCACCCGGTATTCTACTATTTTCACTCGGTTTTCCCATTTTCACTCGATTTTTCCATTTTTCACTCAGTTTTTCCATTTTTCACTCGATTTTCTCTTCTCCCACTCTGTTTTCGCTCATTTTTCCCTCTCCTCTTCGAACTTACTGTTCCCCTTTCTCTCTTGTAGCTTCTGCTACCTTCCCTCTTTTGCTTCGTAATAAAAATAAAAAAAGGAAATGGGTGTTTCATGGGTTTTCTTTCAAATCTAAATAAAATCAAAAAAGAAACAAATCATTTTTAGTCAGTGTCGTACGGAAAATACTTCCGTCTACACAACCTCTATAAGATCCGTACACGTGCAAAGAACTTCGTCTTGTATGGGTTCATCACTAAGATGATACCTACCAACATTTCCCTAATCTTTTCCTAAAAAAAGCATCTAAAGAACTATGTGACCCTGATTTCTCGAAAGCTCGAGAATACATAGGAGCAGGAAATAGTTCCTGTCGGGCCCATCTTCCTTTATTTAATTTTTAGAGTTTCCATTTTTGTCTTGCTATCAAAAGGAGGAGCGAGATTAATTTGGACGAGACGTCCTGTTAATCTCATATTTTTTAAATATCTCTTTAAAAAAAAGAAGGAGCGAGGTTAATTTAGACGAGACGTCTTGTTAATCTCATATTTTTGTAGTATTTCTTTAAAAGAATGAGCGAGGTTAATTTGGACGAGACGTCCTATTAATCTTATACCTTTTTTAATATTTTTTTAAAAAAAGGCGGAGCGAGATTAATTTGGACGAGACGTCTTGTTGATCTCATGTAAATATTCTGTGTTTATTTTTTTGTTTATTTTTGTATATTTTGTCATCTCGTATATTTTCTTTTCATGAAGAAGTTAAAATAATTAATGGATTAATTATAATGCGCACTATCAAATTGAGGTAACCGTTTTTATAACGGACAGTTGTGAGGTGCTAATACCTTCCTCACCTGTAATCAGACTCCCGAATCATGGAATTTCGTTTTTATAACCAGTGCTTTAACGAAAGGTTTTTTCCAGTATTTTATCCTAAAAAAATATTGGTGGCGACTCCCTGTTTATTTTTAAAATCGTTTTGAGAGTCGGCCGCGCCGCCGCGATCCCGGTCGCGACATTGCATATAGTGGACATAGGTGTTTCATGTGAAATTTGGGACTGGATAGATGATATTAAGATCTGGCGGGTTTTGGGACCCCCCGAAGGGACCAATAGGTGCCCTAGGTCGTTTAGGAACTGTACATGTAGGCCCTGGACCATTTGGAGTCCATTTGGGTAGTTGGGTGCAAGGGTTTTGCACATAATTAAGTTAAACTATGTTTCGTGCATAACTCGCACATATGATGGAATTTTGGTGAGCGGATAGCGCCAACAATTCTAGAATGGGGAAAACATATGGCCCGTGGAGTTTCATGGTAATCGAACCTAAAACATGCTACTGATACTCTGACGCTGAGCGTCAGCCTGGCGTGTACCGCCAGAGCTGCGAACAAAGTCTGACGCGTAGCGTGGGGCTGACACGTAACGTCAGACCCTTGTTCTAGCTTTTGTGTTTCTTTGGTCCTTAATGGCTTTTTGCGATTTTAATTTATAGTATATTTTTTGTCTTCACCCCTTTTTATTAAAATGTTTATTTTTTATGAGCAAGGGATAATTAAATTAATTATTTGTGAAAAATGTATTACAAATTTTAATGAACCGAAAAAGAAGAAATAAAAATAAATGTAAAATGACCTAGGACGTCACACTGGAGGACCCTATGGGCCAGGCTAGGAACCAAACTTCTCTTTTCCATCACTTGCCATTCACAAACTGATGGCCAAACTGAGGTTGTTAACAGGAGTCTTTCTGCTCTTCTATGAGTCCTTGTTAAAAAGAATGTAAAGTCTTGGGATGAGTGTCTACCACATGTAGAATTTGCTTATAATAGGGTAGTACACTCTACCATCAAGCATAATCCTTTTGAGATTGTGTATGGTTATAATCTCTTTACTCCTTTAGATCTTTTGCCTTTAGAAGTTTCTGGTGATATCCTCTATATGGATGGTGAGGCAAAGGCATCTTTTGTTAGAAATCTTTATGAGGAGGTTAAACACCATATACAAAAGAAAAATGACCACTATGCAAGATGTGTGAATAAAAAGAAAAAAGAAATTATTTTGGATGTTGGAGATTAGGTTTAGCTTCACCTAAGGAAGGAACATTTTCCTAACCTTAGGAAGTCCAAATTCAACGCTAAAGGTGATGGTCCTTTCAGGTCATTAGGAGAATTAATAATAATGCTTATGTACTTGACCTCTCTAGTGAGTATGGGGTCAATGCTACCTTTAATATCTCTGATCTTACCCCTTGTTTTGTATATGAGCTGGATGAGGTTGCCTCGGATTTAGGCCTGAAACACCAAAGGTGTTTAGACTAGGATCATGGGTCTAATGTGAATTAATTGTTTCTCCAAGAAACAAAGTTGATAGGGTTTGAGTTAGGAGTTGACCTCTTCTGAAGAAGTTCTTAAATCACTGAAATGAGTCGCTAGGGACTGACCGTGACACGCTCGGGCATCCCGTAGCATATGCACGATTGGACATAGAGGACACTTGAGGTTTCGACCGATCCGATTAGGCTGGGTCTGATTTTTCTTGATTTATTACAAAAAGTCCTAATAAGACTAGTCTTCTTACTGGGTGACTACTCTCAGGTCAAAATATCAAAGTCAAATTATCCGCTGGATCCCGCAGTCCAAGTTAGGGAATCCAGCAATATTTTTATGATTAAATCAATTAACTAACAAATAATTATCAAATAATTAATAAACTAGTAATATTACTGGATTAATTAATAGGCATTTACTTAATAATCATTGGTTAACTAGTCGGTTACTAAACAAATGCTTATAAATGAACTATCAGTCAAATGACTAATTAATTATTTACCATATACAAATAAATAATTAATAATTAAGTAATCATCGATAATAATTAAATAATCAACTCAACAATTTACTGAGTAATCTAACCATCAGACAACTGAATCCTCATGAAGGCTTATATATATATAGAATTAATCATCTTTCAAATCAAGCCACACAAATATTCAGAGAATGTAAATGTTAATCAAACACTAAACAAATCATCACTCAATTCATGCCCTAATCACCATAAATAATCATTATCCATACTTAATCACATTATTAGAAGTAGGAAATACTACCAGTCATTCACACTAGATCTAAATAACTCTCTCTCTCTTTTATCAATTTATCCTGGTCCTTCTTTAATCAGTGACACATCCTTTATCCTCCTTCTAGTCCTTAATATTTTCTTAGACTAAACTTTTCCTTGTAACTGATGGGTGTTTAGTTTGCATGGTTTTAGTGGTATTTTGTCTAGGTTTTCTAGGTCATTTGTGTTGCTTTTATCCCTAATTCCAAGTGTTTTTCCTTCATTCCGCATTTGTTACTCGGGTGTCTCAAGTTTTATAGAAATAGCTTGGTTACAGGTGCATACATTCAAAAACAAGAAGCATTTGAGGAAGCATTGGATGAATGGAAAGGAGTCAAGCCACGAAAAGCTAAAAAAATAAAGCCTTATCCACCTTTAAAAGCATGATAGAGAAAGGATTTACCAAGATGGACATTTCGGGACCTCAAATCAGTGAGAAAAGAGCAAAATGGTGAAATCCAGAGAAATCCACTGGCAATGGGTTTTTCCCACTGGTCGTGGACCTCTCTGGAATGGGAAATTGGGCCATAAAAAATCCACTGTCAGTGGGTTTTTCCCACTGGCCGTGTTTCTCTCTGCCAGGAAACCCATTGGCCGTGGGTTTTTCCCACTGGCCGTGGTTTCTTCTGCCTGGAGGTGAAAAATTAGGATCCTGGACCCCCTGTCACGCTCCACTGGCCGTGAGTTTTTCCTACTGCCAGTGGGTTTTGCACGTTCTGCATTTTCATTATTTTTTGGGAGCGGTTTCTAAGTTATAAAGGGAGTTTTCAAAAAGGGAAAAACACACAGACATTTTGGGAGACTTTTTGGAAGAAAAAGAGAGAACTTTTCAAGGGATTTTGGAGGGAATCAAGACCATAGACATTGAAGAACATCGATTGGCAGATTTCAGAAGGAGATATTGGAAGCAATAATGAGAGCTTTTACTTTCTTTTCTTCTTTTTCCTTGGGACTTCCCTTTAATTTGTAATCTCTGAATATGATCTCTATTATGGGCTGTGTTGGATTAGGCATGTGTAACTAAACTCCAATCTTGGGTTAAGGGTGTGACATGTTATTGTATTGAATTAATCCTAAGACTTGTTCTGTTTATTAATCCCTAGTTTCTATTCAATTTCCATGAGTGCTTAATGCTTTTAAAGATCTAGAGATAAGGTGAATTGAACTTAAACACTAAGATAATCGAAAGATTAATTGGTTGTTTGAACGCATGAAATTGAACTTAGGGTCATGGGTCATGAAAGTGAGCATGACACTTCGAGGTTACGTGGGATTTCATTGTTCTTAATGAGCCCAAATAATAAATTGAACGCGGTTCTTTATTAGTTGGGCATATTAATGTTGTTGCGAGAGGGAGGCTTAATTAAATTCAGAAATCCTACCTTAGAACATGAATTAGTAAATAGGAAGGTTTTACGTGAAATCAATACATGACGTGATCACATACCGAATCCCAAGAGTTTCACCATTCATTTGTTCTAATTCAAAGTAAACAAGTTTAGTTCTTGAACTTCGCATTTATTTTGATTTTTCTTTTAGAAATCTTCTGAATTAAAAATTGCCTTAAGAATTTTCTAGATAATTGAACCACTGCTATAAACTAGTACTTGGGCATAATCTCTATGGGAACGATATCTCTTTTTATTACGCGATACCCCGTACGCTTGCGGGTGCCTATCAAGTTTTTGGCGCCGTTGCCGGGGATTGTGTTTCCCCCAATATTGGCTAAGCGGTGTTTTTTATTAGACTAGATTCCCTTTTATTTTTCTGCATTATTTTTGTCTTGTTTTTCTGCAGAATTATGCTTGGGTTTGGTGTTTTTATGGATTGTGCAGGTCTATTTATGCGAAGGAGTCGTAGTTTCGAACATATTTTCAACCCAGAAATAGAACGAACCCTTCGGAAGATCAGAGCATTTCAGAAACACTTGAACAAAACAAGTAACAACCTTCGAGTTCAAACACCGAAGAGCAAATGGACGATCCCAACAACCAAGCACTTCATGATTTTGCAGCACCCAATGCAATGGGTAGGAGGCCTAGCATCACAAGGCCAACCATTGAGGCTAACAACTTTGAATTGAAGCCCTTTTTGCTCTCAATGGTCCAACAAAACCAATTTAGAGGTTTACCATTCGAGGATCTAAATCTACATCTCTAAATTTTCCTTGAGTACTGTGATACACTCAAGGTGAATGGTGTTTCAAGTGATGCAATTCAGCTTCGGCTTTTCCCATTCTCTTTGGGGGACAAGGCTAGAGCATGGTTGTATTCACTTCCGGAGGGATCGATCACTACTTAGGAGCAACTATCTCATGCCTTCCTATAGCACTTATTGAGGAGTGTAGTGCACTGATCCAAAAGAAGCTACCACTCAAGCTTCAGGATCCAGGTAGTTTTTCTATCCCTTGTGTTATTGGTGACATGGCCATTGATAGAGCCTTATGTGACTTAGGAGCTAGCGTTAGCTTAATGCCATTGTCAATTGGTGAGAAATTGGGAATGGGTGAACTTAAACCTACTAGGATGTCATTGCAATTAGCGGATAGATCTGTTAAATATCCTGTAGGTATTTTAGAAGATGTGCCTATTAAAGTAGGTAAATTTTTTGTTCCTACTGACTTTGTTGTTTTGGAAATGGATGAGGATTCTATGATCCCCATTATCTTAGGCAGGCCATTTTTGGCAACTGCGGGCGCGGTAATAGATGTCAAAAATGGGAAGTTGTCTCTGACTGTTGGATACCAAAAGGTAGATTTTAATCTGAAAAATATGTTGAAAAAACCTTTTAATGATGATGTTTGCTGTAGTGTAGACTGTGTTGACCAAGTGGTGAAGGAAGAAACCCTTCCTAATGAACCACTTGAATCTGTTTTCTTAATTGAACCTACAGGAACATTGAGTTGCTCGGAAGGTGAGGTCCTTTTATCGCATGATACTGAGGTCATGCATGAGAAAGTGGTTGGTCCACAAATAGAATTGAAGCCTTTACCGGCTTCACCGAGGTTTGAATTCTTGGGCCCAAACTCTACATATCCTGTTATTGTTAGTGCTGATTTGAATGCTATGGAAACTGAAAAACTCCTTAAACAACTTAGGTTGTATAAGAATGTTCTAGGATATACCATGGATGATATCAAGGGAATTAGCCCTTCATTTTGTATGCACAGGATCACTGTAGAAGATAAAAGTAGGCCCACAGTAGAACCACTTAGGAGACTAAATCCTAAAATGCAGGAAGTGGTTAAGAAAGAAATCCTGAAATTGTTAGATGCTGGTGTCATATATCCCATTGCTAGTAGCAAGTGGGTAAGTCCAGTACATGTGGTGCCTAAAAAGGGAGGAATAACTGTGGTAAAAAATGAAAAACAAGAACTGATTTCTACTAGAATAGTTTCTGGTTGGCGTATGTGTATTGATTATAGAAAATTGAATAGTGCCACTAAGAAAGACCATTTCCCTCTTCCCTTCATTGATTAGATGCTTGAGAGGCTTGCCAAGCATTCTTATTTTTGTTATTTGGATGGGTACTCTGGTTTTCATCAAATCCCCATCCATCCATCTGATCAAGAGAAAACCACTTTCACTTGTCCATATGGGACATATGCATATAGGAGGATGCCATTTGGCTTGTGTAACGCACCTGCGACCTTTCAAAGGTGTATGCAGGCCATCTTTTCTGATTTAATTGAGAATGTCATAGAAGTGTTTATGGATGACTTTTCTATACATGATTTTAATTTTGATAATTACTTGACAAATTTGTGCCAAGTTTTGCAGCATTGTAAGGAGACCAACTTGGTCTTAAATTGGGAAAAATGCCATTTCATGGTAAAGGAGGGCATAGTTCTTGGACACTTGGTATCTGAGAGAGGAATTGAGGTAGACAAGGCCAAGGTGGAGGTGATTAAGAAATTTCCCCCACCAACTAATGTGAAAAGCATTCGAAGCTTTCTTGCGCATGCCGGGTTTTACCGGTGGTTCATCAAAGACTTCAGCAAGATCACAAAGCCTCTAACTAACCTTTTGGGTAAGGATGTTCCTCTAACTAACTCCTGTAGTACAACCCCCCGATTGGGAACTCACATTCGAACTGATGTGTGATGCTAGTGATCACGCAGTGGGGACTGTGCTTGGGCAGCGGAAGGATAGGAAGCTGCACGTGATCCATTATGCCAGTCGTACGCTTGATGACGCTCAGGTAAACTATGCTACCACCGAAAAGGAATTATTAGCTATTGTCTTTGCTTTTGATATATTTAGATCGTACTTGGTAGGCTCGCATGTTATTGTATATACTGACCATTCTGCCATCAAGTACCTTTTAAATAAAAAAGAAGCAAAGCCTAGGCTAATTATGTGGATTTTGATCTTACAAGAGTTTGACTTAGAAATAAAAGATAAAAAGGATACTGAGAACCTTGTTGCCGATCACTTATCTAGGTTGTCATCTAAAATAGATGAGATGGGTGATGTTGTTCCCATCAATAAGTCTTTTCCGGATGAACCACTTTTTAGTTTAAGTGTCCAACAAGTGGCTTGGTACGTAGATTTTGTCAATTTTCTTGCATGTGGCATTGTACCCCATGACCTTGGTTTTTAGCAGAAAAAGAAGTTTTTTGCAGATGTAAGGCACTACTATTGGGATGAACCCCTCCTTTTCAAACAATGTGCAGATCGTTTGATGAAGAGGTGTGTTCCTGAGGGTGAAGTCCATGCCATCCTAAACCATTGTCATTCTCTATCCTGTGGAGGCCATATGAGCACATCAAAGACAGACTCAAAGGTATTGCAAGCCAGGTTCTACTGGCCACACCTTTTTAAGGATGTGCGTAGGTATGTCCTGACTTGTGATGCTTGCCAGAGAGTAGGTAACATTGGTAAGCGGCATGAAATGCCACTAAATAGCATTTTAGAGGTTGAATTATTTGATGTATGGGGCGTTGATTTCATGGGACCCTTTCCCCCTTTTTTTGGAAATCAATTTATATTGGTAGCAGTTGACTACGTGTCAAAATGGGTGGAAGCCATTGCTTCACCTCATTCAGATGCTAAAACTGTGATCAAGCTTTTTAAAAAAATAATTTTTCTGAGGTTTGGGGTCCTTAAATGCATCATTAGTGATGGAGGGTCTCATTTTATTGAAAAAGCTTTTTAGACCCTCCTAAAAAAATATGGGGTGAGGCATAAGGTTTCTACACCTTATCACCCTCAAACTAGTGGTCAAGTTGAGGTATCCAATAGGGAGATCAAAAATATTCTTCAAAAAGTGGTCAATACATCCTGTAAGGATTGGTCTATTAAATTAGACGATTCTATATGGGCGTATCGAACCGCTTATAAAACTCCCATTGGAACCACACCTTTTAAACTAGTGTATGGGAAACCTTGCCATTTACCTATAGAACTTCAGTATAAATCATTTTGGGTAGTTAAAACTCTTAATCATGATCATAAGGCTGCAGGTGAACGCAGGTTACTGGACTTAAATAAGATAAAAGAGCTCTGGTTGGATGCCTCTGAGAATGCCCGTATATATAAAGAAAAAACCAAGCAATGGCATGATTGACACATCCTTAGGAGGTCATTCCAACCAGGTGACATGGTCCTGCTTTTCAACTCCAGGTTGAAACTTTTCCCTGGTAAGCTAAGGCCCCGGTGGTCGGGACCATTTAAGGTAATAAAGGTTTTCCCATTTGGAACCGTTGAGGTATGTAGTGAAAAGTCTGGTCCATTTAAGGTAAACGGACAAAGACTTAAGCACTACTTGACAGGAGAACTGATACAACAGGCAAGTATCTTAGACTTGTTTGATGTGTCGGTCTCCTAAACCCAATGGGTGCCAAGCGTCTGGCTGAAGACGTTAAAATTAGCACTAGTGGGGAGGTAACCCTATTTCTTATTCTTTAACTATTTTTCTTATCATTCAAATAAAGTTTGTTTGTTTCATTTAAATAAATCTAATTTGGTTTGTTGCATGTTTATTTTCCATTCATAAATAAAGATTAATAATCCTAATGCATTGCATAGTTGTTTTTGTTTTGTTTTGTTGCATATTCCTCTTTTAGTTTGTCATGTTGATTGCATACATGTGTTTCCATTGGTAAGTTGTATAAATAAAGGAAAGTCGTTGTGCAAATTAAAGGAGTTTCATGTTTAAAAATAGTGAAGTCCACTGCCAGTGGGTTTTTCCCACTGCTAGTGCACTCCTCTGACTTGGAAAAGGCTTTTAATTTAATTTTTGGAGGTGGGCAGAGAACTCCATTGGCCGTGGGTTTTTCCCACTGGCCGTAGGTTCTCATCAGCTGTAGTGCGTAATTTTTTCAAGAGACCACACAGTGAACTCCACGGGCCGTGTCCCTTTTTCCACTGGCCGTGGGTTCACATCAGGAATATGCATGATTTTTTGGAACCTAGGCAGCAACCTCCCCGGGCTGTGGGATTTTCCCACTGGCCGTGGGTCTATATCAGGTGCAGATTTTGCACTTTAAAACACTGCCCCCACCCGTGGGTTTCATTTCCACCCTCTTGCTTTGCATTTCACTCTCCCTACTACATGGTCTCTTTTGAACCTAAAGAAAATCTTGCTTCAACTTTAAGTCCTCATCATTATTATCCTTCATTTTATCATTAATCATTCCAAATCCTCACCAAGTAAGTATGATCTTGCCATTCATTTAGTTTGGGGATTTCTTTTCATAATTTTAGGGTTCTCTCATTTTTTGCCATAACTTTGATTTTGATTTGAATTCATCACATGGAAAGGTCTATATGTGCTTATATTTGATTGTTATAAAGGTAAATTAGAATGGGTATTCTTAAAAACTCATATTCACCTGTTCATGATGCTTCATTCTTCATCATTGTTCTTCATTTGGTTTAAATACCCACTTGATTTTTTTCCATGATTAATGATCCATTTCATATAATTGACAAATTGGCTATTGGTTGGTTATGGTTTGATGATGTTTTGATAATTTGGTGACATTTAGCATATGGATTCATGGTTTTCTTAGTGTAAAACTTATTGCAGACCAAGTGTTTGACAAAATGCCTAAACCAAAATTTTTGATAGTATGTTACATCTTAATAAGTTGTTTTGATATTTTTGGTTCCTAATATGATTCCCCATTATACCACATCCACCTTTGTGCATACATTGACACTATTGTGTATGAATTCAAATGTGACTTCTAGGTGCCACATTATGTCTTCCAGAAGAACAAAGAATGTTGCCAAGAAAAGAAAGGTCAAAGGTACCCCTTCATCCTATTCTTTAATTAGCAATATTGAATGTACCTCGGATAAGCAACAGATGAGACTTGCTTCTCTTACTAAGAGGGAGATAATCCCTTCTAGATTTTTCTGCAAGAAGTCTTTACTTGATCTAGGTCTCTATGAAGACACATATAAGTTGTGTAAAAATGTTGGTTGGGAAAACTTTATTAAATTGTATGAACCATGTTATGAGCGCACCACTCTAGAATTTCTCAGCTCAATAGACATTAAACCTTATGACAATGAGTCGACCTGGGAAATCACTTTTAGGTTGAATAACAATGATTACAAGATGGATTTAGCAGATGTGGATGCCATCTATCGTTTTCCATCTGTGCCCGGTGATACAATTGCTAAACTAAATACCACCTGTATCGCTAAGGATTTTAGGGCAAGGTCTTTTTGGTCTAAACTCTCTAAATCTAGGGAAGATTATGACCCCTCTTCTGCAAAAGCATCACTCATGCATCACGCTGTTTTTAGGTACCTTCAAAGGTTTATGGCCCAATCCATTTTTGGTCGCTATGATAGTCCTGGCACTATTAGGGCCGCTGAGCTTTACTTTCTGAATGTCATGATTAATGAAATCCCAATCCACTCTACGAAATGGCTTTTTAGCCAATTCACTAGGGTAGGAAGAGCCACTTTGGGCAAGATTGTTATTGTAGGTTATATTAATCCACTTGCTAGGTATGTGGGGATTGATTTAAAGGAGGATAATTTACTTTGCCAACCCAAGAGGGTTGATATTGATGAGATGGTTAATATGGGCATGCTTGTGTTGGAACGTGGTATTTATTGTTTGGTTATTCCAAGATTTTTTGTACCTCACCCCTTGCCTAACCCCAGCTTCACTAGCCTGGAGGGCAAGACTTCTTTCTTGTTTTTAGGTACTGAAGAGGATACCCCCTTGGACACCGAGATGCCCCTTCCTCATGACCACTCAGCTAGCCCGTCCCAATCCTCTTCCGACTCCGGTTTTTCTATGGAACGGATGAAACACCCCGAAATTGGGGGGTAAATTTTTCGCGATTTAAAGAGGAAACAATTTAGTAAAAGAAAGCATCGCGGAATAAGTTTTTCAACAAGTAACCCTGGATCTTTTAAAGAAAACCTATCCCATATATGAAGATATGAGAAGGCGTGTAAATTTAAAACAAGAATTCTCTTTAAACAATCAATCACATAATCTTCAACAAGGAATAGTGTAAATATACACTAATTCAAGAAGTATAAGTAATTATGAAAAGTGGTTCAAAGATACTTCAATTGATTTCTAAAATTAGGATAAATATGTGTATATTTAGTTTAGAATTTAGTGGGACATGTCACAAATATCGCCTATTAGTCCCAATTTGAAAGTCATGAAAAGTTGGGTTTAAAACCCTCTTAAACTTGAATTTTTCAACACAGTGGTTTTGGTATTTTATGCCTCATGAGAGTTAGAAAACTCCAATTGAGGTAAGACCAATTTTCACACCTCCATGAAATAATTGTCTACAACTTTCATGAAGAAGTCGGAGGCTAAAAATGTCATTAAGATGCCCAAACAGGCCAAAAATAGCAAGAAAAATAGAGCAGTTGGAAATTTTCTGACAGTGGAGAACCCCACTGGCCGTGGGAAATTCCACTGGCCGTGGATCCCACTGCTGGACCACCCAAAATGGTCTTTTTTACCACGTTTTGAGGCAGAATGATCCACGGGCAGTGGGAAAATCCACTGGCCGTGGATCTCCCTGCTGTCAGCTTCATTCTGCAGCTTTTTGATCTATTTCATTTTAAATCCAATGATCATCAAAATTTGACACAAGCTAAAATACATTATTTGTGACGTGTGGCCACCGTCCTCACTCAAAAATTCCCAAAAACGAGGAAGATATGCGCAAAAATGCGTTCTACCTGTTTTGAGGCGCTTTTGTGCAACTCAAGGGTCCTTTCTCTATAAAATTGGTCCATTCCACTTTCCACAAGTCACAATTAATATGTTTGAGCTAATGGACTTATCACAACACCTCAAAACCTCATAATTCAAAATATGCTCCTACTAGTTCCTTGCTTATGTATGAAAATCATGGAAATCTTTAACTATACATCACATAAATTCATCATTCATAATTCTCATCATTTGTTCACCAAATAGAACCAAGTTCAACCATTCATACATCATCCTAATTACGATAGACATAATTCTTAACATGGCTACATAAAATCAACAAGTTACCGACCAAGGCACTTCCTATACACTTATTTACCTCATGTTACAAAATATACTTAAAAAGAGTTTCACTCCTCCCATAATTGACCTGCATCACAATTCTAAAAAAATGGACAACATGGGAGAGTGAGTCATATATTCCAAAAGTATGAATATGAATACCATATGATTATGTGCATATGTATCATACATGTATACTTTGCATTCACATACGACTTATTATCAACCGTCATTACACCAACAAACATCATCATTTATTAAAGCAAAGCAAAGCATATAACACATAATCTAGTCCTTCAATAATTAAACTATTACACATTTCATCATCTCAATCAATTTACTCTTGGTATTTATATCTTTTATGTTGTCTTTTTACATCTCTTCATCCACAACACAACCAACACCATGTATCATCACCTTTGGCATACTTCCTTGCTATATGCAAATGCTCTTAGGCTAATGCATATGCACAACATAATATTTTAACAATTGCAGATCTGACTGTGGGAATATAAACACCAAATATGGGTTTCAAGTATGATCTTCTAACCATACCCCTACTGCAGTAGTAAAAAGTGTACACTTATACTCAATTTGCATGCATTATCACCAATTGTTTTACTAGTACCAAACCGCATCGCCCATCTTGCAACACCTGGTCATTTTCACCATGACCGCGGTACACAACATATTCAAGATATGGTGTTGCGGGCCGGTCAGATCTCAAATCATGGCGGCTATGATCTTAAAGACCACCGGGGTCACCTGCTCTTCAAGAGCCACCCCCCACAAGGGTCGGCCACATGTAGCTCCCCGAAGCAATACATGGGCGGCTTCGTGACTTCACACCGAGTCACAAGGGAAATAAAACTTTCTCGTGCACCGAGCCACCCTCCCACTGGGTCGGCCGAGGGAACTCCCCTAAGGTTCCAACAACGGCGGCTATGCAATATGCCATGGATGCAATGCAATCAAATGCATTTCTCACACTGTGCATCCTATATGCCATTCATCAAACATCATCATCATCATCATCACCAGCACCACTCCACCATTCTTAGTGGATTTTATTATTGTTGGATTTAGTCTTTATTCTAAATTTCAAGGTGGCATTCATCAACAATTTCAATCATCAACTTTTCAATATCAATTATGGTATGCTACTTACTCACACCATTCTCAATCAAGTGTCAACAACATTCATTTCATATTCATGGTGGACATAAACATAACATCATATTATTGATCATTCAACACCACCATATAGCACACCATAAATATTCTAAATGCATCAAAGCATGTTGCCAAAACACATTACCAACATCATACACAACATTACCAATCTTTATAATATTTCAAGCAAGGCAAACATGCATATTGTCATATATGACAATCAAAACACTATTCTACTCATGCATTTAGAATATACAGACCCCTCTCCTACCTCAAGAGAAGAATTCTGATGGATATGACGTACCCGCCTCGTCGTTCGGAATAGGTCCTACATAACTGTTAGGAATCCCTAAGCATGAGCAGCGGAAAAATAAAGGGATTCCATAGGATTTGCAAGGTTCCGTGTTTCAAAGCACAAAAACAATTTCAAAATTATTTTAGGTTACCTCTTGAAGAACTCCGAAGCAGTTGTAGCCTCGTCCTTTAGGAGTCCACACGAGCACTCCCACCAGAGTCGCAACACTTGCCAACTGCTAGGTTGACGGCGTGTAGCTCTTGCAACTTTTTGCGAATTTGTGTCTCACTTGAGTCAACGGCTTATGAGCATCTTATGCTCTATTTATAGGCTTAGGTTTGACCTAATTTGTTCTCTCTAAAAGTGGGCTCCTTACTCATTCCAAATGAGTTAGGCCCAATAGCTTTATTTTAGTCCAACTAAAATAAGACAACATTTTCTGATAGGCTTACTCTATGTGTGTGACCCTATAGGTAAAATACCCGGTCATATTAATAATAAACTATTTTATTATTAATATAAAATAAGAGCGGCATCTAGCAATGCATCATTATGTCCGAATATTATCAACATAACCTATAAGTGATAATTATTTAATACGTTTATTCCTTTTGTCACGATATCCTAATTGGGCCCAAGGCATGGTCGCGTCATCCTTGTACGGCCCAATTTATTTTACTTGATACTGGAGTAGACTGGATCCGAATAAATATCTAATATTTATTCTTTCTAGCATGGCCATGCGTTTTCTTAGTCTTACTCCATCAAGTGGCCTATGGATATCACTCCTGTCACATAGGAGAGACAAATCCCATCTACATCACTCACATCCCTCTGCATAATTTGTTCATTGCCTAATCACAACCTTTATAGTCCTCTTGTTACAGAAGACGTTTAATTATATTAAAACAATAAACTCCTCATGTAGGAATCGTAGTGACTTCAGGTCGAAGGACTACATATACCATTATCACATTGAGAATCGTTTATGACAATCATGTAACGATCCATGCAACGTTCTCATGGTGGGTCTGTCCAGTACATCATTACTCTTAATGTGTACCCGTGTGAAGACTCGATATCATCTATATCTATGATCTGTGAGATCAGGTCATCAGTACACTCACACACTAGTCTCAGTGTATTTACATGTCCCCATGTAAATACTTCACTAGGGACATTTTAGGAATAATTTTTATATGACCTATTACTCCAAGGATAAATATGTTTAAAACAATTTTAAACTGAAATATTTATTCTATTGATAAGTAGAAAAATGATACAAATGAAAAAGCATAAAGGCTCATAGTGCATACACCAACAATCTCCCACTTGCACTAGAGCCAATCAGACATTTGCCTAATGCCTAATGATCTAGTGTGCCCCTCATGTTTTTGTTGTGTAAGAGGTTTTGTGAGTGGGTCAGCAATATTCTCATCAATATGCACCTTACATATCTTTACATCTCCTCGGTCAAGGATCTCTCGAATGAGATGAAATCGCCTAAGTATATGCTTGGATCGTTGATGTGATCTAGGTTCCTTAGCTTGTGCGATTGCTCCACTATTGTCACAGTAGAGACTTATAGGGTCCATAATGCTAGGAACAACCCCAAGTTCTGTTATGAACTTCTTGATCCATACTGCCTCTTTTGCAGCATTTGAGGCAGCAATATACTCAGACTCTGTAGTAGAATCAGCAACTGTCTCTTGCTTTGAACTCTTCCAGCTTACAGCGCCACCATTTAGACAAAACACGTACCCAGATTGCGATCTTGAGTCATCCTTATCAGTTTGGAAGCTAGCATCAGTGTAACCTTTTACAATGAGCTCTTCTTCCCCTCCATATATCAAGAATGAATCCTTAGTTTTTCTTAAGTACTTCAGGATATTCTTGACAGCAGTCCAGTGACTTTCACCGGGATCAGACTGGTATCTGCTCGTCATGCTTAAAGCGTACGAGACATCTGGTCGGGTACATATCATGGCATACATGATTGATCCAATAGCAGATGCATATGGAATCTTATTCATCCGTTCTCTTTCTTCTTTAGTGGAAGGAGATTGAGCTTTTGATAAGCTTATGCCATGAGCCATAGGCAAAGTTCCTTTCTTGGAATCTTGCATGTTAAACCTTTTTAACACTTTGTCTATGTATGTATTCTGACTTAGGCCAAGAAGTTTTCTTGATCTATCTCTATAGATCTTAATTCCCAACACGTAGGTTGCTTCACCTAAGTCTTTCATAGAAAAACAGCTTCCCAACCAACTCTTCACAGACTGAAGAGTAGGAACGTCATTTCCAATAAGTAGTATGTCATCAACATACAGGACCAGAAAAACAATTGTGCAGTCACTAACCTTCTTGTAGACACAAGGTTCATCCTCACTTTTAGTAAAGCCAAATTGTTTAACAGCTTCATCAAAATGAAGATTCCAGCTTCTGGAAGCTTGCTTAAGTCCATATATAGAACGTTGTAGCTTGCACACCTTCCTGGATGCTTCAGGCTTAACAAAGCCTTCAGGTTGTGTCATGTACACTTCCTCAAGAAGATTTCCATTAAGGAAAGCAGTCTTGACATCCATTTGCCATATCTCATAATCATGGTATGCAGCAATAGCAAGCAGAATCCGAACAGACTTTAGCATAGCAACTGGGGAAAAAGTTTCATCATAGTCTATACCATGTATTTGCTTGAAACCTTTAGCCACCAACCTTGCTTTAAAGGTACTTATATTACCATCCATGTCAGTTTTCTTTTTGAAAACCCACTTGCATCCTATAGGTTTTACCCCTTCAGGTGCATCAACCAAGTTCCAAACTTGATTAGTGTACATGGAGTCCATTTCAGATTCCATGGCTTCTAGCCATTTCTCAGATTCTGAACTTGTAATGGCCTCTTCATAAGATATTGGCTCATTTTGATCCATTAGTAATACATCTCCTTCCTGAGTTACAAGAAATCCATATCTTTCAGGTTGTTGACGTATTCTACCTGATCTACGCAAGTCTTGTGCTACTGGAGCTGGTGTTATCACAACATTTTGTGGGTCCTGCTCCACTTCCACCATTGGCTCTTCAATGCCTTGTGAGTCTTGAATTTCTTCAAGTTCTACTTTCCTCCCACTGATTCTTGTAGAGATGAATTCCCTTTCTAAGAATACAGCATTCCGAGCAACAAACACTTTGCCCTCAGTAGGATTGTAAAAATAATAACCCTTAGTTTCTTTTGGGTATCCCACAAAAAGACATTTATCTGACTTGGGCCCAAGTTTATCAGAACTTTGGTGTTTAACATAAGCTTCACAGCCCCAAATCTTAAGAAAAGACATACTAGGTCGTTTCCCAGTCCATATCTCATATGGTGTCTTTATGACAGCCTTTGATGGAACACGGTTAAGTGTGAAAGTTGCTGTCAACAAAGCATGTCCCCAGAATGAGTTAGGGAGGTCAGTTTGACTCATCATTGATCGAACCATGTCCAACAAGGTTCTATTTCTCCGCTCAGAAACCCCATTCCATTCTGGTGTTCCAGGGGGAGTAAGTTGAGATATAATCCCACACTCTTTAAGATATTCATCAAACTCTAGGCTCAAATATTCACCACCTCGATCGGATCGAAGTGCTTTAATTGTCTTGCCAAGTTGGTTCTCTACTTCATGTTTAAACTCCTTGAACTTTTCAAAGGATTCTGATTTATGTTTCATGAGAAACACAAATCCATATCTACTGAAATCATCAGTAAAAGTGATGAAGTAACTAAAACCTCCCCTAGCCATTGTCCCTATGGGCCCACATACATCACTATGTATCAAGCCAAGAAGATCACTCGCCCTTTCACCTTTTCCGGTAAAAGGGGTCTTGGTCATCTTCCCTAATAAACAAGATTCACATGTATCTATTGATTCAAAATCAAAAGATTCTAAATATCCATCTTGATGGAGTTTAGAAATGCGTTTCTCATTTATATGTCCTAGGCGACAATGCCAAAGATAAGTTGGGTTTAAATCATTTGTTTTAACCCTTTTAGTATTAATGTTATAGATAGGGGTTTCGAGATCTAAAACATAAAGTCCATTACTCAAATTTGCACAACAATAAAACATATCTTTTAAATAAACAGAACAACTATTGTTCTTTATTGTAAAGGAAAAGCCTTTCTTATCAAGACAAGAAACAGAAATAATGTTTCTCCTTATTGCCAGAACAAAATAACAATTGTCCAATTCAAGGACTAACCCTGAGGGCAAGGATAAAAAATAAGTCCCTACAGCTAATGCAGCAACTCTTGCTCCATTTCCAACGCGTAGGTCTACCTCGCCCTTCATCAACTGCCTACTCCTTCTTAGATCCTGCACATTAAGACAAATGTGAGATCCACATCCAGTATCTAATACCCATGATGTTGAAGTTGACATGTTAATTTCTATAACAAAAATACCTGAAGTGGAAGTCTCACTTCCCTTCTTCTTAAGCTCTTCTAGGTACTTTGGACAGTTTCTCTTCCAGTGTCCCTTTTGTCCACAATGGTGACATTTACCTTCCTTAGCCACCCCGCCCACAGGTTTTAAGGCTGATGTACTTGGCTTATCCTTGCCTTTCCAAATCTTCTTGCCATTTCCTACAATAGCCTTTCCTTTGCCTTTATACATGCCCTTTCCTTTACCTTTGCCAGAATTGACCATCATTATGGCCTTGCCCTTTCCTTTAGAAATATTGGGCTCAGCAGTCCTTAACATATTGAGTAGCTCTGGCAATGTTTTGTCCAATGCATTCATGTTGTAATTCATGATGACTGGCTTAAAACTGTCAGGTAATGATTTCAAAATGAGATCGGTAGCCAACTTCTGAGGGAAAGGGAATCCTAGCCTAGCTAGATTCTCCAAGTACCCAATCATTTTGAGCACATGAGGTCCTACAGAACCTCCCTCTTCAAGTCTGCAGCTAAATAGGGCTGAAGAAACTTCATATCTTTCTTGGTCAGCTTGACCTTGATATAGTTTCCTTAGGTTTTCGATCATATCGAAAGCCTCCATATGCTCATGTTGCTTCTGAAGCTCAGGAGACATGGTTGCCAGCATAAGGCATTGGACATCTAAAGCGTCATCCTGATGCTTCTTGTAAGCATCCTTGTCAGCTTTAGAGGCATTGTTCGCGGGTGGTTCCGGAATCGGACCTTCCAGGACATACTGCTTTTTCTCTTGTTTGAGGACAATCCTCAAATTTCTATACCAGTCAAGGAAGTTAGAACCAGACAATTTTTCTTTGTCTAGGATTGATCGCAACGAAAGGTTTGAAGGTGTGTTTGACGTCATGGTTATCTAAAACAGAAAATATGTAGTAAGTATCATTTTCAAAACATATTTAAATTATGGTCATTTAAATTAAATATGTCTCCCACTATTTTGATTCAAAACAAAATACCCTCCACGAATCAGAAAATCCCGTTGGAAGATTTTCTAGTGGGCTAAGATCCATATTTTGCCAAGCGTTAAGTCAGCTTTGGCTGATCACCTAATACTTGGTTATTTAGGTAGGAAACTTTTTCCAATTGTATCTTTATACAACTCTTAGTCATTGGGTTAAGTAACCATTACTAATTATTCATCTTATGAATATTTAGCCCAATGTTTACGCCTCTAAGTTATATTCAATCCAATTGAAAACTTAGTTAAGTTAAAGCCCAATAAAACAGTTTGGATATTACCATTATCCCATCGCGTCTTACTAATATAAATAATAGTGCCCTGCTTTGGCAGACCCACTATTTATTGACATTAGTGTTGACGAGTGTACTTATTGGAAGGTGTTTATAACTTAATATTATTTTGAGGGATTTTAATTTATTTTAAAATTACCGTCTTTGTTAAACGCTTTAACGTAATAAAATTATCCCCAAAACATGCAAACAACATTGTGAGATGGTTATGGTCTTCCTAGAAGAAAATAAAAAAAAATAAATAAATGAATAAACCTAGAGGAACTATATAGCCAAGGCTTCATGAAGTCCTACTTCTTGAACCCACCATCCTCTTGGAGTCACCACTCCTTGGTTCCTTTCAAAGACAAAAGCGCTTAGAGTCACCACTCTAGTTTTCTTCTAGATCTCTACTTTGTTGCCTCGATCAAGATTACAAGATTTTTTTAAAGAAACTCGCTTTACATACGAGTGAAGGGTTGAGAAAAAGAAATACAACAGAATGAAGAGAGGCACAGCACCCAGGCTGTATTTAAATAAAATAACTAAGACCATAACCATTCACCATGCAACGTGTTAATTAATTAATTATAACCCATTTGAAATAATTTAAAAAAAAATAAATTTTTAAACGGGCCATTAAACACGTGGGTCGATAATAAGGCGCTACGCAGAGAATGTACGGGGGCAGCGCCCCGGCCCAAAATTTTAGTACTGTAGTCAGGTTGGTTCCCAGGAAAGAGAGGTGGGTCCGGTGTGACCGCTTAAGTACCAAATCTTTCCTAGCCAGAACGTCCCACTGACCATTAACAGCTCTAAAATTTCGGCTAGGGTTTCAACCACTTTGAAACCCTAATTCCTTGTTGCGAACACTTCACAACGCATCCGTCAAGGCACATGGAGGCAGCGCCGTCTAGGGTTTCAAAACCTAGAATTCAATTTGCGCTAATGCCAACATGCAATGCCTTTCATGACGGCCGTCTAGGTTTCAACTCTTGAACCCTAGATTAAGGAACGGCCATGGTTTAACACTTAAACCTTATCACTTAACGCCCCATAACATGAACCATTCATGTTCGAAGATCAACTCAATTGATTCAAAGTTTGTACGATGACAATCATATGAGTAAAACACATATCAAAATTGCATAAACTCATACATCATACAAATTTAAACGGAAACAACATACATACTAAAATTAAGAAACTTTATAACATGCATCATATACAATTTATAAAGAATAACTCAAAATTATATGTATCATGCCAAAACAAAGGTCATACCATATACATGATTAATCATAATAATATGCATCATATGCGATAACTCAAAATAGCAACATAATCATGCATGTTTATTTTCGAATCCTAGTTTCACAAAACATTTTCGCAAAACAAAATTGCAACGCTTTAAACAACGAAACGATTTCGCAAATCATATTTTCCAAAAGCTCTTGCAAACGAAAACATATCATCATAAAATATAAACAAATGCCCAAAACACGGTTTTGCAACCTGGCTCTGATACCACTGTTAGGAATCCCTAAGCATGAGCAGCGGAAAAATAAAGGGATTCCATAGGATTTGCAAGGTTTCGTGTTTCAAAGCACAAAAACAATTTCGAAATTATTTTAGGTTACCTCTTGAAGAACTCCGAAGTAGTTGTAGCCTCGTCCTTTAGGAGTCCACACGAGCACTCCCACCAGAGTCGCAACACTTGCCAACTGCTAGGTTGACGACGTGTAGCTCTTGCAACTTTTTGCGAATTTGTGTCTCACTTGAGTCAACGGCCTATGAGCATCTTATGCTCTATTTATAGGCTTAGGTTTGACCTAATTTGTTCTCTCTAAAAGTGGGCTCCTTACTCATTCCAAATGAGTTAGGCCCAATAGCTTTATTTTAGTCTAACTAAAATAAGACAACATTTTCTGATGGGCTTACTCTATGTGTGTGACCCTATAGGTAAAATACCCGGTCATATTAATAATAAACTATTTTATTATTAATATAAAATAAGAGCGGCATCTAGCAATGCATCATTATGTCCGAATATTATCAACATAACCTATAAGTGATAATTATTTAATACGTTTATTCCTTTTGTCACGATATCCTAATTGGGCCCAAGGCATGGTCGCGTCATCCTTGTACGGCCCAATTTATTTTACTTGATACCGGAGTAGACTGGATCCGAATAAATATCTAATATTTATTCTTTCTAGCATGGCCATGCGTTTTCTTAGTCTTACTCCATCAAGTGGCCTATGGATATCACTCCTGTCACATAGGAGAGACAAATCCCATCTACATCACTCACATCCCTCTGCATAATTTGTTCATTGCCTAATCACAACCTTTATAGTCCTCTTGTTACAGAAGACGTTTAATTGTATTAAAACAATAAACTCCTCATGTAGGAATCGTAGTGACTTCAGGTCGAAGGACTATATATACCATTATCACATTGAGAATCGTTTATGACAATCATGTAACGATCCATGCAACGTTCTCATGGTGGGTCTGTCCAGTACATCATTACTCTTAATGTGTACCCGTGTGAAGACTCGATATCATCTATATCTATGATCTGTGAGATCAGGTCATCAGTACACTCACACACTAGTCTCAGTGTATTTACATGTCCCCATGTAAATACTTAACTAGGGACATTTTAGGAATAATTTTTATATGACCTATTACTCCAAGGATAAATATGTTTAAAACAATTTTAAACTGAAATATTTATTCTATTGATAAGTAGAAAAATGATACAAATGAAAAAGCATAAAGGCTCATAGTGCATACACCAACAATAACATACACATAGAATCACAATCAATTATCCACTCATTACAAATTCAACTTTAACTAACCATTTTTATATCTATAATTCATAACATGTATAAAACATGTTATAGGCACCATTTTCCTTTCTTTATTAGGCTTCGGGAATTCTTTCCCATCAAGACTCATTCATTAGATCCAAAGGCTACAAAACAACCATAGCCTAACATTCTAAAATTTGTCCATTTACCAACTCTCATACCCTCCAATTTATACATTTCCACTCCAATTTCATTATCCACTTCACATTTCCCATTTTTCCCAAATCTTAGGGTTAGGGTTTTCACTAAAATCCAACCACATGCATAATTAACCACCAATCTTCCATCTTTTTCCAACATACATGCATCTACTACATTTATCCCTCATTAAAACCTCATATTCATGGCCACCCACCTTAGGGCTCATGCATTAAATGCTTCTAATAAACACCCATTCACTTGTATGGCTCCCAAACTCATACTACCATATATCTATGGCAAAAACTCAACTAAATGATGAGTATTTCTTACCTCACCCAAAAATGAAATGGGTTCAAGAAGAGGGGATATGCCACACGAATTTGGAAGAGGAAGAGGAGGAAGATCTTAAGCTTCAATGGCTTCCTTCCTAGCTTCTTGAATGAAAATGGAGAATGAGAAGAGCGAGCCACCACTTGCCTAGGTTTTTGGAGAAGAAGAGATGAAGAAGTGGAGGAGAAATGGAGAGTAAGATGAAGAAGAGTGTTTCCACGGGAAAATAGAAGAAGCCAACGTGAAGAAGGGAAAGAAATTTGGGGTTTTTGCTTTATTTTTAATTCCATTCATTAAAATTCATCGTTTTTCCATAAACAGGTTCTCTGTTTGGGCTCAATACTTCATCTAAAAATTATTCCGAATATATATTTGGACTCCCAATAATATTCTCAACAGCCCTGACCAATATGATCCCAATCGGAGATACTTGATCTGACACCCATATTTTAATTGGGTCAGTTTTTGGCTTATCCGGTCTCCATAAATCACCAACAGTCCTCAAAAAATCTTAATTTAATTATCCCCAATATTTTGGGATATTAAATAATTCACATTCAATTATTCAATATTTATCTCCTTAATTAATCCTCTATTTAAAAATTTTGGATGTTACAATGGATGTATTCCTTGATGCAAGGAATGAACACCCGTCTGGAGTCCTTATCTATTAAGCAACTCCGGCAAGGGAGTAGGATCGATGACATAGCTCAGTGCGTGGACGCTATGTATACATGAAACTCACAGCAGGGGTATTTTCCCCTCCTTCTCCATGACAAGTGAGTTCATCCCGATAAGTTTCACTGTACTTAGCTCCTCCTTCACTGAACAGTGAGGACACTGCTCACATTTAGTTTGGGGTGGTAGGTACAATGAAACTTATTCTAAGCCTTTGCAAGTTTGTGATTCCATTTTATTGTTTGATTGCATGTTGCATTTTTCCTTTGGTTTCATTTGATCATGCTAGGATATAGTTTGTCTATATTTTATTTTTAATATGTCCCCATCTAGGATAACATAGCTCGTTTGCTTGTGATTATTGTTGCGTAAATTTGTTTCAATTTTGAATGCTGGATTTTTAGGACCCTTTGGAATCCATATATGTATATAAAAAAATTAAAATAAAAAATAAAAATGGATGATTGCTTGTTTGTCAGGAGGTACTATGCTTTATGATTTCATGTTTTCTCAGACTAGGTCTATTCACAATTTATTTTAAGAGCTTTTGAACTAAAAAAGGGGTATGCATTGAAAATAAACATTTATAAAACCCTTATTTGCTTCTATTGAGTGTGTCATACATTTGAAGTGCTCTAGAACTTGGCTTGTGACCAATTCAAAATGGTTGGTGATTAACAGGTTATGGAATGAAAAAGGCACTATAGGTTTTGTTCTTTAGCCTCTGAATTTTGAATGCTACATTTCACCATTATTTTTGTTTCAAAGCCTTTTGGTAGTTAAATTTCTGAAAAATAATAATAATAATAATAATAATAAAATAAAATTCAAGGATGGTAGCTAAAAGGGAAAGGCTAAAAGAAAAGTTACTTTTAGTTGGGAAACAAAAGCAACAAAATGAACTTGTGTTTCCAACTAAAGAAAAATATTTAGGAAAAACAAAGAAAAGGTTGAAAGCAAGGTTGAGAAAAGAGTCAAAGTTTTAGAAGGAATAAGAAAATGTGTTCTTTGGTATGCCTTCTAAAACTTAATGATTCTCAGTGATTTCATTGAATAATAATAACCCTTTGAATTTCCTTTTTCTTGGTATCCATTCCCGCATCTGTGAACCCCTGGCCCCATTACAACCAGATGAAAGACCTTTTGACCATAACTTGTTTTTCTGAATAACTGAGGAGATTTGGGTCACTTGTCAAGCCTATGGTAGTGTCTTGAAATGTTATGACTTGAGTGATACTTATACACAAGCTTAAACACTTAGAGAGAAATGAAAGGATGTGTACCTATAACCTGGTCTGGTGAGCATGGTATGAATAATTGTGTGGTTCCTATTTTGATAATCTTGCAATCATCTGTTAATAATTTTTCCAATTGGGTTCCTTAAGTTGTTCTGAGTTCTTCATTTCTTATTGTTCATGTTTATGGTGATGATGATTGCTTGGGGACAAGCAATGTTTTAGTTTGGGGTGTTTTGATGCGTGTTTAGTTTGCATGATTTTATTGGTATTTTGTCTAGGTTTTCTAGGTCATTTGTGTTGTTTTATCCCTAATTCCAAGTGTTTTTCCTTCATTTTGCATTTGTTACTCGGGTGTTTTAAGTTTTACAGAAATAGCTTGGTTACAGGTGTATACATTAAAAAACAAGAAGCATTTGAGGAAGCATTAGATGAATGGAAAGGAGTCAAGCCATGAAAAGCTAAAAATATAAAGCCTTATCCACCTTTAAAAGCATGATAGAGAAAGGATTTACCAAGATGGACATTCCGGGACCTCAAAGCAGTGAGAAAAGAGAAAAATGGTGAAATCCAGAGAAATCCACTAGCAGTGGGTTTTTCCACTGGCCGTGGACCTCTCTAGAATGGGAAATTGGGCCATAAGAAAATCCACTGCCAGTGGGTTTTTCCCACTGGCCGTGTTTCTCTCTGCCAGGAAACCCACTGGCCATGAGTTTTTCCCACTGGCCATGGTTTCCTCTACCTGGAGGTGAAAAATTGGGATCCTGGACCCTTTGTCACGATCCACTAGCCGTGGGTTTTTCCCACTGCTAGTGGGTTTTGCACGTTCTGCATTTTCCTTATTTTTTGGGAGCGGTTTCTGAGTTATAAAGGGAGTTTTCGAAAATGGAAAAACACACAGACATTTTGGGAGACTTTTTGGAAGAAAAAGAGAGAACTTTTCAAGGGATTTTGGAGGGAATCAAGACCATAGACATTGAAGAACATCGATTGGCAGATTTTAGAAGGAAATATTGGAAGCAATAGTGAAAGCTTTTACTTTCTTTTCTTCTTTTTCCTTGGGACTTCCCTTTAATTTGTAATCTCTGAATATGATCTCTATTATGGGTTGTGTTGGATTAGGCATGTTTAACAAAACTCCAATCTTGGGTTAAGGGTGTGACAAGTTATTGTATTGAATTAATCCTAAGACTTGTTCTGTTTATTAATCCCTAGTTTCTATTCAATTTCCATGAGTGCTTAATGCTTTTGAAGATCTAGAGATAGGGTCAATTTAACTTAAACACTAAGATAATCGAAAGATTAATTGGTTGTTTGAACGCATGAAATTGAACTTAGGGTCATGGGTCATGAAAGTGAGCATGACGCTTCGAGGTTACATAGGATTTCATTGTTCTTAATGAGCCCAAATAATAAATTGAACACGGTTCTTTATTAGTTGGGCATATTAATGTTGTTCCGAGAGGGAGGCTTAATTAAATTTGGAAATCCTACCTTAGAACATGAATTAGTAAATAGGAAGCTTTTAGGTGAAATCAATACATGACGTGATCACATACTGAATCCCAAGAGTTTCACCATTCATTTTTTCTAATTCAAAGTAAACAAGTTTAGTTCTTGAAGTTCGCATTTATTTTGATTTTGCTTTTAGAAATCTTCTGAATTAAAAATTGCCTTAAGAATTTTCTAAATAATTGAACCACTGCTATAAATTAGTACTTGGGCACAATCTCTGTGTGAACGATATCTCTTTTTATTACGCGATACCCCGTACGCTTGCGGGTGCCTATTAGTAACCTCTTAATGTTTCTATATCTACTATCAGGGGACGGGTCAAAAAGCCTTAAGCTTTCTATTAAAAGCTCATCAAAGCACTCCCAAAAACTCTAAGAATCTATCATCCCACTCTCAAAAACTAGGGTTGTTACATTTAGAGGTCATGTATACTAAAACAAATGGGAAAATAAAAGCAAATGACATAGAAGATGAATCATTCTTAGTTTGAAAGATCTTTAACTCATCCAATATCATAAATGAGTAAAACATAAGCGCGACAAATAGAAATTTTGTCATCTTCCAGCACCTAAGAATAAAAGGACTCTTATACATCATAGTAATTGTGTTTTGAATAGAGTTATCATATATTAATAATGATTCCACTCCTCACATGAGAAAGGACTAGGTGGAAAGGTTGAGAAGAGTATGAAATAAGTTTTCCATTTCAAAACAACCTGAAGAATGGAGCAAAGAACAGGTTTTGATGCCAGAACTCTAAAATTTCTTAAGAATTGATTAACTTGTTAAGATAAATCCTAGAATGGATAAGGACAATAGACATCTTAATTTTGTTTACAAGTAGACAGAGTAGAAAATCACATTTGGCAAGGTCTTATGCATGATCAAAGTTTCATCTAGTTGAACATGTTACCTTTTCTTAGCTGGCATTCAAATTTATCAGAAGAATCAGCATCAATAGACTTGGATGATTCAGAACTCTTAGATTTTCCAGACACTAGGGATGAAATTTCAAACAATCTATAGTAACTAAATAAGTTAAAAAAATATTAATACTTCAGTGCACTGACTTAAAGTTTCAAAAGTTACCAAACACTTCAATTTATATTTATCTCAACTAAGAAATCAAAGAAATCACTGCATTACTGTTAAATAGTTAACTATATGTAGACCTTTTCAAGTTCTTCAACATTGTAAGGGACAAGTTTCCAAAGAATAGCCGCTTTAACCTTCTTAAGGTGTGCTTCACCAGATGCAACTACATCTTCATTATCACTTACATCTGACTTTGCCTCAGTACTACTAGCCCACTCTTCATTGCTAGCTTCATTATCATCCTCATTCTCACACTCCAGAGAACCCTGCTCCCCATACTTTGCATTATCATCATCAGACTCATAGTCTTATAAATCATCATCAATATCCTACATAAGCATAACAATTCAAATAACATAATTTTTTACTGTTTAGCACGACACCACAGTTATTGTACTAAGAAACTATTGAATAACTTACAACATCAAAATTCTTCCAAAACTTACATAAGGAGCAAGGATGTTGTTATCAAGCACTAATAAAGGAACTTGTAAACCTTGTGTAAGAGCTCTAATTAATCTCTCATGATACAACTCAATGCCTGAAGATGAAAAGATAACATCAACATTCAGATTAAACACAAAAGCATAATCAAACTTCTAAGCCATTATATTAGAGAAATAACACCAAAAATAAAGGTTATAAATTAAATTAAATACAATGATAAATTCATGGAATAAATGACAAGCCAAGAATTCCCTGAAGTAATATTCTCCTAATTGAAGACGTGAGGTGAGAGCCAAAAGATGAAGCAAACTTATTATGTCTCAAATAGGAAGCTCTATGAGAGATAATGGATGTGTTCTGTTAATTTATTATGTATTTAGCTTTTTACAATCAAGAGATTGTATAGACCTTTCAAATGTCAGGTCTCTTTTGATCCTAGTGATCAATATATATATATATATAGATATATATAAAGGAAACATGACTGAATCTTGTTTTGAACTTTGTTTTTGTTAATATATTTTTTAATATTATTTTAATAAGGATGAAAATCCTTTCTGATGTTGCATAAATAGTTTTAGAACTTTGTCTATTGAGATTCAAGTATTCTGATTTGTTCAATGAAACACTAACATGGACTGTCATGGTCGGTCAAATTGAAACATTAAAAATAATGTAGTACTAGGGTGTGAGCCTAGGTCGTTTCTCGAGGATCAACAAAAATTTAGGAAAGTCAAGTTCCAAAATCTTTGACAAACAAAAATTCAACAAACAAACAAAGATAATTAATGGGGTTTTAGTTAGTTGTCACAATAAAATTTAAAACAGGATAATTACAAGATTAGAACAAATAAATAACAAGCGACTGATTTTCTTGGGGTACTGTAATTAGATTTATCCTTGGTTTATAAAAGATGAATTATACACTTTTATTACCATTGATTTCTTAGCTCAATTTGAATTAATCAACTAAGCATCTGTTAATTCACAATTCCTTTACTTACATTGAAAATTAATGAAAATATTAATCAAGCATCCTAATTAAGCAAAAAGAGTCAATATCGTAAAATCTAGGAATTATTCAGCATACATAAGAACATCGCCTACATACATAATCTATTCTCATATTATGGAATTAAGCAAACCATAAAAATTTAAAGTGAATATAAAAATATTCATTACGCACGCATACTTCCTTAATCCATTTTTAATGAAGATCTTATTCTATTCCATTTGTATAATTAAACCAATTAAGCATACAATTTAATTAAATAGAATGGAATTCAAACAAGTAGAGTAAGATTATGCAGAAATCAACAACAATAGAAGAGAACCATGTTAAAAATGGAAACCTCAAAAGCATATTACAATAACCTCCAAGAAAATCAACCTAAGGGTTTTAGCCCTCCATAATTAAAACAATTAAAAATAAGAATGATCGAATCCGGAAGGGGGAAAAGAGCTTTCCAAGAGGCCTTTTACCTCTGTATTTTCACTTCCCTAAATGGTGCTGGAATTATGTATTAAAACCCTTGGAATTGGTCCTATTTATAGTGAAAGGTTAGGTGAAGGTCTCCTACTGATGCTACGCGTCAGGGTTGCAAATTTACTCCCATGCTACGCGTGGGTTCTTGCTGACTCAGAATGCATTATTTTCTCTGATTTTCTTCAATAATTCTTTAATAATGCTTTCACTAATGCTCAAACACCTGTTCTGAATGTTTCCCACTGAGATAATGCCCCATGTATGAAGTGGATTGGCCATAATATGTTAATTATAAATTAATTCCCCACTTCTGAAGTTGCACACAGCCTGTCAATGGGATCCTCGTCACTGCTGACGCTACGCGTCAAGTTCTTGAGGTCTCACGCTACACGTGGCATGGGAGCTACACGTCAGCTCTCTGATGCTCAAATTCATTATTTTTTAATTGCAACTTCAATCATTCACTACAAAATAAGAGAAACCCAGTAAGATTTATTATTTCCATTTAAGGGTTAATCCTTAATTCATTTTAAGATCAAATATTACAGAAAGCTCAAATTGTGAAAATGTGTCAAAATGTAATATATTACAAAATATTTAACGGTAACATATACACATTTAATGTAAGGAATTAATGAAAAAATATCTATTATCAAACACATTGAGTTGTTTGAATTTATATTGAAAATGTTACAAATAATAAGTTCAATGATCAATGATAAAAGTATCTATGAAGAATGAAGTAGAGAAATAGTTAGATCTCTTGGTCCAACATTGAGGTGTGGTTATGTTTGATTAAAATTCTTTAATATTTCCCCCAACAATTTGCTTAAGATAGATTTAGGATTTTAACTTATGCAATGAACAAATTCAATTAAAATAATAACAGGATGTGAGAGGAAAACAATAACAAGTTCAAATCATAAAAATTTAGTCCATTCTCAAACATAAAAAATAAAAGTAAAGCATACAAATATTTTAAAATTCATCCTTTATTGACATACTAAAAGGAAAATGATAAAATTCCAACCTCTTGAGATCCTTGCTCATGCTTTATCTCCATTTTGAGTGACCCCTGTTTTCCATAGATCCTTTCTCCATGCCATCTCCACGCTTAACCTTTGTGTAAGCCTTGTCAGTGAGACAATAGTGCAAATAACAATGGTTTTAGGTAGAGACAATAATGCAATTAAAAATCATTGTAAACATTACAATCCCTATTACAAACCTAACAATAACAATGTAAAGACCTTCAAACAGTCATGTATTTTGATTAAATTCTATCTCTTATTTCACTATATCTTTAAATAATTAGGTAGAGCAAACCCTAACCCTTAAGTCATCAAAATATCAACAAACATATTTAAAGCTCAAAAAAAGAGAGGGTAACAAAATCCTAACCTACAAACAATGGAACTTCTGAATACTAAACCTTGCAAACATTGACCTAACAGTGGAATTCACAAAACTTGTGAACGTTGACCCAGTAATAGAACTTGTAAATACTGGCCTAGATGTGGAACTCATGAACCCTACGAACTGTGAAAGTTGGAACTCACGTGAGAAAGAGGGATCACGCAAGACTGGGGGAATATGAAAGACAAAGGGAATGAACAAGATAGTGGGGACAAGCGAGACAGAGGGATTGAAAAATTTTGAGGTTTTAGGATGAAAATTTTTAAAAAGGATTTGGGATAATTATGTTAGGAAAACTAAAATTATAATTTTAGGAGATTTGGGGGGAAACTCGATTAATTTATTAGAGGGAATTTAGGATTTGGAAAATTATTTTGAGGCAAATTGAAATACTAATTTTAGGAGGTTTGGGGAAGAAACTCCATTAATTGAGTTAATAACCTTCCTTAAAATATTTAATTTAGGGAGGCTAAAAAAACTCGATGAAATAAATTAAAAACCTCCTTTATTAAAGTTAATTCAAGAGAGTTAAAAAACTTCGTAGTTTACATTATTTTGCGGAGGTTGTTGAAACCTCCCTTAAAAAACCTCCATTATTTACGTGTTTTTTTGTATTGTGACCTAGTACCTTTATGTTTTAGGGACTTGGTGTACCCTGATCGCTCTAGATGCATAACATGATATTGATGGATTCGATGAAGTAAATTTTGGGCCAACATGCATCACATTGAGAACATTGAAGAAATATAAAGGAAATAATCGAATTGCATACATGCATAGCATCCTTAATCCTCTCTATTGATATGCCATAAGTTTGTGAGTTGATTGTACTAATAATATTTTGTACATGCTGGATATGTGATGATCTAATTTTCCTTTTGTCTGTTGTTTTCTATGCCTTAGAAAGGAACGTTACGTATTCATATCGAACACAACTAGGATATTATGGACACTATTAGAATAATTTTAGTAAGATTCATAAGAAAAACGATAAAATGAGGAAAGACAGGTCAAGAGTGTTAGCTAGTAGAAGTTTCTATTTGGTAAGGTATACGAGCGTGAGGCCCGACTCTCACGGGTGCATCGATGTGTGATTCTTGTTTGGGAGAATTGTCAGAAATGACAACATCTCCATTTTTTGAGAGTGCGAGAGAAATACTAACCCTTTGCATTATTTTTCAGACTAGAGAAGAGACCACATGTAGAAAAGGGATAGTGTTGCTCCAGAGGACTGCAGGTGATAGCCGAGGACACACCGAGTACCCTTACGATTATCACCTCTAATGGAAACAACATCTTTAAAGGTAGGCCTACAGAGGAGCCATTGCCTTATGATCATGATGTTGAGGTTATAAGATCTAAGGTATGACACTACGAAGACCCACACATCCTTTGACAGTTAATGAGCTTGAAGAGTTAGTCACACAACATGTACCTAGCATTGACGATTTCCATCCACAGCCAGAGCCAGATTCTTGGCACAAATGGAGTGGGACCATTCAGAGAGTCTTCTTCATCATGTGTGTCAGAGCTACACTTATGTAATACAGAGGATATTACTGAGATGTCCACGACAACTCGAGACCTATTGGTTCTAGCATCAAACGTATATCATCGGTATGGACGTACCAGGACAATCATCAAGATCCTCATATCTTGGCAAGGAGTAGTTTAGGTTGTTGTTTCTATTTTGTTTTGTATATATCGCAGGAAGCCGACGTTCCCCATCTTTTGAGTAGAGTGTATGTTTATTAAATAGACCATGATAGGATATCCTTTGTATATACTGATGAACTTGACAAGATGTTTTTTGTCTTTGAGTTATTTTTTTTATTTCGGTCCATATGTTATTGAATATGTTAAAATCAGTCTGTAATATGTTAAAATTTGCTCCTAAAATGTAACATTGTTAACTCAGTTGCTAACTAAATAAAATAAAAATATTATATTATATGTCATTTGTTCTGTCTCTTTAACTTATTCCATTCTTTAACTTCTCAAAATGAACTTTATCTTTTTCTCCGTTAACCCTTTTACGAACCAATTTTAACATATTCAATAACATAAGGACCAAAACCAATAAAAAATAACTCATAGACTAAAACAAAAAATTGATAAAAACATAAGGACCAATAACATATTTAACCCAAATATTTATAGAAATTTAAGAATTTTATTATAATGAAAAAAATTGATTAGAAGAAATGGCAAATGGAAGGTTAAAAGTCGGGATCACTGTTAGGGAATCTCATAGGGTTAAGTAGTAGGAACATATAAGATTCCTAAAGAGACTTGTAAAGTTTATGTTTTAAAGCAAACAATAGTAATTTAAATTTGTTTCAAGGATTACCTCATATTGAAGACCATAAAGGATTTTGATAATGACAAAGACTAAATGCCAAAGATCAAGCATGAAGATTCAACACCAAGGCAGAATCATAGTAAGACTCTATTAAAGAAAAATATGGTCATTAAAAATAATAATAATAATCAATGACTTAAGATTTTACCAAAGTCTGAATTTTAATAATCGTAATTGATTATCTCAGTTAAGTAATCAATTACCAGGTCTAAAGACATTTTGAAATACAAAATAAAGAGATTTCAACGTATTAACTTCAAAAACTGATTCAAGTAATCGATTACGTTAAAACAGTAATCGATTACCATGTCTTAAAAAAAAGAGATTTAAAGCATGTTTTTTAAGAACTGATTCAAAGTAATCGATTACCTAAAAAGAGTAATCGATTACCATGTTTTGAAATGATTTAAAAGTCAATGTTTCAGCAAACGTTTAAAAAACTGACCAAGTAATCGATTACTTGGTTATTGTAATCGATTACATACTAACGGTCATGTTAAGATGAGGTTTTAAATTCACGTAATCGATTACATACTTATGGTAATCGATTACCACCAAGTCAGAAAGGCTGAAACATTACATCTATTCGAGAAACACATTGATGAAACCTTATATCTTTTCATAAATTATTATTTTATTCAAGAGGTACCTTTTTGATTATTTTATTCATTAAATTCACACCTCTTGAAGGCCTCTCTAACACTATAAATAGGGATGCTCTTCATTTGCAAAAATACACCAATTCTTCCAATTCTCTCTTAAGACCATAAAAGGCCATATTCTTCTAAGTAGAGTTTCTACTTATTATTGCTCTTCAATTTGTCCATATGCTCTAAATAAGAGAGTATTTCTTTGTTCACTTTACTAAAAGTGTGAGAATCTTGGTTGCTTGGGAAGGTGTCCCAAAGTATTGTATACAAGAGTAGTGAGACTCTTGGTGATACTTCACACAAGGGCAAGGTTGTGCCAAAGTGTGGAAGTACTAGTGTACTATTTTTGACAATAGTGGAATCCTCAAGGGTGACTTGAGAAGACTGGACGTAGGCAGTGGTTGGCCGAACCAGTATAAATACTGTTTGCAAATTTCTCAACCCTACACTCTGTCTTTTATTTCATATAATCTGTTGTGCACTGTCATATTCTTTTACACTTAATTACAACATAATTAAGAGTTGAGAAAAGTACGTTTAGAAATTTTAAAATTATCATAACTCAATTCACCCCCCCTCTCGAGTTATAGGAGGCCACTAGAACAACAAGTGGTATCAAAGCTAGCTTCTTGTATAAAGTTTAGAAACTTCAAGAAGTAGAAATGGCCTCTCCCAACCCTGTCTTCCCCGAGGGAAATTCCATCCATAGACCTCCTGTATTTAATGGTGTAGGATACCAATACTGGAAAACCCGTATGCAAATATTCATAGAAGCTATTGATATAGACATATGGGACTCCATTGAGAATGGTCCATTCATACCAACCAAAGTAGTTGAAGAAGTAACCATGATTAAACCAAGAAGTGAATGGACTGATGCAGACAAAACAAAAGTACAATACAACCTCAAGGCCAAAAATATAATAACCTCAGCCTTAGGAATGGATGAATACTTTAGAATATCCAATTGTAAAACTGCAAAAGAAATGTGGGATACCTTGGAAGTAACTCACGAGGGAACAACCGAAGTTAAGAGATCAAGAATAAACACTCTAACTAGGGAATATGAATTATTTAGGATGAACAATAATGAAAATATACAGGATATGCAAAAGAGATTTACACACATAATCAATCATCTTGCATGCTTAGGAAAAACCTTCTCTAACGAAGATTTAATTGACAAAGTTTTAAGATGTTTAAACAGGGAGTGGCAACCAAAAGTAACAGCCATATCAGAATCACGAGACTTGGCAACCATGTCACTTGCTACTCTGTTTGGTAAACTACAGGAACATGAACTTGAACTAACCAGGCTAAATCAACATGAAGAAGGGGATAAAAAGAGAAGAAGTATTGCCCTCAAAACCTCAATACAAACAACAAATGAAAGTGATGATGAAAACATAGAGGAAAACAAAAGTACGGATGATACAGAGGAGTTTGGAATGCTAGTCCGAAGGTTCAATAGATTTCTTAAGAAGAAAGAAGGGCAGAGAAGACCAAACTTCAAAAAGCCCTTCAAAAAGAATGATGAAGCCAATCAAGGTCCAAAATGTTTTGAATGTGGAAAGTTTGGACATACGAAGATGGAATGTCCAACCCTAAACAAGAATATGGACAAACAAGAAAAGAAGCATTTCAAAAATAAGAGAAGAGCATATATTGCTTGGGATGACAACGATCTAAGCTCCTCTGAGGAATCAGATCAAGATGAAGCTAACCTTTGCTTAATGACTAACACCGAAGAGGTAAATGACTCAAACCCTACATTCGATGAATTGCAAGAGGCATTTGAAGAACTTCATGAAGAATATCAAAAACTTGCTAAGAAATTTTTAAATATTAAAAGTATTAATCAAAATCTAGAAGAAAATGTTTCAAAGTTACATGAAGAGTTAGGACAAGTCAAAATAGAAAAAGTAAACCTAGAAAACAATCTGAGAACTAGGATCACATGCAATCAATCATGCATTACATGTCAAAAGCTTTCTCAAGAAGTCAATGATTTAAAAAATACTTTAGCAAAATTTACTATGGGAAGAGACAACCTAGACATACTCCTTGGAAAACAAGGATGCCACCTTAATAAGGCTGGACTAGGTTTTGATCCCTCTAAAAAGCAAAAATTGTATAAAAATTTCTTTATACCTCAAAAGATATCAACTAGTCCTTTTGTTAAATGCTATCACTGTGGAAGAAAGGGTCATACAGCATCTACATGTAAAATAAGAGAAAATGGAATTCAAAATTCAAACAAGATTTGGATTAGGAAGCAAGTACCATCAAATTCTAACCTTCAAGGACCCAAGAAAATATGGGTACCTAAGATAAAAATTTAATCTTCGTTGCAGGTATGCTTGGTCAGTAGACAGTCAAGCTGGTATCTTGACAGTGGCTGCTCCAGGCACATGACAGGCGACATATCAAAATTCTCCTCACTAATTAGGAAGGAAGAAGGATACGTCACCTACGGCGACAACAACAAAGGAAAAATCCTTGGAGTAGGAAAAGTTGGAAAAGATCCTACAACCTCTATTGACAATGTGCTGTATGTCGAAGGACTAAAGCACAACTTGATAAGCATAAGTCAACTGTGCGACAAAGGTAACCATGTCATATTTAACTCTGACACATGCATAATTAAAGAAAAAGATAATGACACTATAAAATTTATTGGAAAAAGAATCAATAATATTTACATGATAAACTTGGATAATTTGTCATCTAGCCAAGCCCGATGTTTAATAACTCATGAGGAAGATCCATGGCTTTGGCATAGAAGGATAGCACACATACACATGGATCACTTAGATAAAATAATTAAAAAAGATCTAGTCATAGGGGTACCAAAATTAAAATTTGTAAAAGATAAAATATGTGATGCCTGTCAAAAGGGTAAACAGGTAAAAATATCTTTTAAATCAAAAAATATTGTCTCTATAACTAAGCCTCTGCAATTACTACATATGGATCTATTTGGACCATCAAGAACTAAAAGTTTTGGTGGTAACTATTATGCCCTAGTAATTGTTGATGACTTTTCAAGATTCACCTGGACTCTATTTTTGAAAAATAAAAATGAGGCTTACTCATCCTTTAAAAGGCTAGCTAAGATAGTCCAAAATGAAAAAGATTTTAGAATTATTAGCATAAGGAGCGATCATGGAGGGGAATTTGAAAATAGATCATTTGAAAAATTTTGTGATAAATATGGAATCAAACACAACTTCTCAGCCCCTAGGACCCCTCAACAAAATAGAGTAGTTGAGAGGAAGAATAGATCATTAGAGGAATTAGCTAGAACAATGCTTAATGAGAATAATCTCCCTAAATATTTTTGGGCTGATGCAGTTAGTACTGCATGTTATGTTATGAATAGGGTATTAATTAGACCTATTCTGAAGAAAACACCCTATGAACTATATAACGGAAGGAAACCAAATGTATCCCATTTGCATGTATTTGGATGTAAATGCTTTGTACTAAATAATGGAAAGGATAACCTAGGAAAATTCGATGCTAAAGCCGATGAAGGAATTTTTCTTGGATATTCTTTATCAAGCAAAGCATTTAGGATATATAACAAAAGGACACAAACCATTGAAGAATCTGTTCATGTTACCTTTGATGAATCTAACCCTTCTAGTGTAGAAAGATCTTTAGAAGACATTACAGATACTCTGGAACAAATTCAAATTGATAAAAAGAAGGAAGACCACATAAGCAGTCAAGGTGATAATCCAACATCAAGTAATGATCTACCCAAAGAATGGAAGTTCAACAAGAACCACCCCATTGACAACATCATAGGTGATATATCAAAAGGGGTAACAACTCGAAAATCTCTTAGAAATGCATGCAATTCTATGGCATTCGTATCACAAATAGAACCTAGAAATATTATGGAAGCAACAGATGATGAAAATTGGATAATAGCCATGCAAGAAGAATTAAACCAATTTGAAAGAAATCAAGTATGGGAACTAGTCCCAAAACCTACCAACCATCAAATTATAGGAACTAAATGGGTTTTTAAAAATAAAATGGATGAACATGGAATAATCATAAGAAATAAGGCAAGGTTGGTGGCTAAGGGATACAATCAAGAGGAAGGCATAGATTATGAAGAAACCTATGCTCCAGTGGCTAGATTAGAAGCCATAAGAATACGTTTAGCTTTTGCATCATATATGGACTTTAAATTATTTCAAATGGATGTAAAAAGCGCATTCTTAAATGGATATATAAATGAAGAAGTATATGTATGTCAACCACCGGGCTTTGAAAGTGAAAAATTTCCTGACCATGTGTTTAAATTGAAGAAAGCATTATATGGTCTTAAACAAGCACCCCGAGCATGGTATGATAGACTAAGTAAATTTCTGCTAGAAAATAACTTCAACAGAGGAAAGGTAGACACAACCTTATTCATCAAAAGAAATGACAATAATATTCTCTTGGTTCAAATATATGTTGACGATATCATCTTTGGATCAACTAACGAAAATCTGTGTAAGGAATTTTCCCTAGCAATGCAGAGCGAATTTGAAATGTCCATGATGGGAGAACTGAACTTCTTCCTTGGGCTACAAATTAAGCAAGCTAAAGAAGGTATATTCATCAATCAATCAAAGTATTGCAAGGAACTATTGACTCGATTCGGAATGATGAATGCCAAAAACATCTCAACACCCATGAGTACATCTACCTATCTTGATAAAGATGAAGCTGGGAAATCCATTGACGCTAAAATGTATCGAGGTATGATCGGATCACTACTATATTTATCTGCAAGTAGGCCTGATATCATGTTTAGTGTCTGTCTCTGTGCTAGATTCCAAGTTAATCCAAAAGAATCTCATCTAAAAGCAGTAAAGAGAATCATGAGATATTTAATAGGTACAGGAAATCTAGGACTATGGTACCCTAAGGGAACATCTTGCAATCTAGTCGGGTATTCCGATTCTGACTTTGCAGGATGTAGAACTGATAGAAAAAGTACCAGTGGTACTTGCCATCTAATAGGGTCAGCCTTAGTATCCTGGCACAGTAAAAAGCAAAATAGTGTCGCCTTATCCACAGCAGAAGCTGAGTATGTCGCTGCTGGTAGTTGTTGCGCTCAAATATTATGGATGAAACAACAACTATTAGATTACGGAATTAATTTAGATCATATCCCTATTAAGTGCGACAATACTAGTGCAATAAACCTTTCTAAAAATCCCGTACAACACTCAAGGACTAAGCATATAGAAATCAGACATCACTTCCTTAGAGATCATGTTCAAAAAGGTGATTGTATATTAGAATTTATTGAGACCCATAAGCAACTCGCAGATATATTCACAAAACCTTTGCCTAAAGAACACTTTTTCAATCTTAGAAATGAGTTAGGCATCATAGATTTCTCATAAAATTGATTAAAACAACTATTATCATGTAAAAATATGGTCTATAATCGATTACATGCAACACGTAATCGATTATCATATATTTTCAGAAGTCACACAGGTGAAAACTCCACGTGGAACAGTAACTTACGCTTCAGTAATCGATTACACACCGTATGTAATCGATTCCCACTATCCATGATGTGACTTCTCCAAGAGTTTTGTACGTTACGTTTTCTTAAAAATTAATTAAAATATATATATTCTCTGTCTCTCTATATTCGGAACATTCACATCTTGTATCTTAATTATTTTTTTTTCCTCGTAACTACCACATAATATAATATTCCATTATCCCTTCCACTTTAAAATACAACCAAGATCATTTAATATGCATCCCATCACTGAAACCGTCAGCCTTCCCATTTCCCACTATCTCCACACGATTTCCCACGCCACAGTCACGTCCCCTCATGACCCCTGTAACATTTCAAACACGTGTGAACTGCCTCGTAATCGATTACATCCCTCTCACTATCAATTCGTAATCGATTACCATCAGTTACTTGTCCATTCCACTTCCCGTAATCGATTACAATATACATACGCTGACAAAGTAATCGATTACCTCCATTCGACTCAGTTAAAAGCCATCCCTTTCACTCTTATTTTTCACTATTCACCATCTTCTTCATCTTGTTCTTCCTCCGATTTTCACTCCATGGCTGACCATTCTCCTACTTACACTCCCACCCCACCTTCACCTGCGGTTCCAACCAAGAAAAAGAGGACTCTCGGCACCTCTTCTTCCTCTGATCAGCCTCAACCCAATCCTTCCCTTCATACCTTTGTGGAATTCTTCTCCAATTCTGCTCAACAAACACGTTTTTACTCTTTGTTTCATTGCCGAGACATTATTGACCCTTAATGCATTGATCTTCCAATAATCGAAAATGTTGACTGCTATCAATTTTTTGATATTCAGAACCTCATCCCATTCCTCACCATCAAAGAGGATCACTATCCTGATCTGGTCCGTCTGTTCTACTCCAATCTTCAGATTACTGATGGATGCTTAATTTCTGAAGTCAAGAAGGTCCCCATTGTTATTGATTCTGGCATCTTTTATGAACTCACTGAACTTCCGTCGGTCGGAGAACATTATGAAGGTCACATCTCTGAAAACTGGGAACATGACTTTAACACTCTTGAAGCCCGTCGTCTTGTGTGTTCTGAGACTGCTGAATGTGTTGGCCGCCTCTTGGCTGGCTCTCTTTCGTTTAGTTGCAGGGTCATGCACTACATTCTGGTTCGCATTCTGGTTCCTCGCACCACAAACTTGGCCCAGATTACTGAGGAAGATTTGGTTCTTATATGGTCTCTCTTAACTGTTCGTCCTCTTAGCTGGACTACTCTTATTCGCTATTGCATGAAGAAGGCTCTGAAAGCCAACGCTCCCCTTCCATATGCTGGACTCATTACCCGAATTCTTCGTCACTTCAATGTTCCCATCTCTGATGAACTGTGCATCAAGCCTCAGCGATCCTTTGCCATTGGCAAAACTGCTCTCTCTTCGTTTGGATACAAGCAAAACGCTGACGGCGAATGGATTCCCAAACATTCTGCTCCTCCTCAGGATCCTGATCCTGTACCCGGCTCTCTTTCCATGACTGACCTTGCCACCGAACTCCAGTCCCTCCGTTCTTATGTTCGTGACCGTTTTGATCATGTGGACAGCACCATGCAGACTCTCCTCTCCCGTTTTCCACCACCATCCGATTAGTCTATCTTTCTGCTTTATTGGTTGTTATTAAATAATTTCTATTTGTGTTTATGCCCCACAAGTCTTCTGGTTTTGTTGGCTATCACTATATAATTTCCGCTTTTGTTTATGAAAAACAAGTCCTCTTGTTGGTTGTCTGTTTACGTTTCATCAATATATATACTATCCATTGCACTTTACAATTTTTTATTATTCTTTTTGATAATGACAAAGGGGGAGATATAGCAATCATTGTAATCATTGGCATCAAATCAATCATTGGCAAACACTGCAAAAACTCAGGGGGAGAGTACTCTTAGTATCAAAAAAACGTACAACACAAGGACCAATCAAATACAACAAACAAAAAGAAATTAATCTTAAAAGTAACATGCATCAATTTTTATACAGAAGTATACAGGTAATTGTCATCATCAAAAAGGGGGAGAATGAAGACCATAAAGGATTTTGATAATGACAAAGACTAAATGCCAAAGATCAAGCATGAAGATTCAACACCAAGGCAGAATCATAGTAAGACTCTATTAAAGAAAAATATGGTCATTAAAAATAATAATAATAATCAATGACTTAAGATTTTACCAAAGTCTGAATTTTAATAATCGTAATTGATTATCTCAGTTAAGTAATCAATTACCAGGTCTAAAGACATTTTAAAATACAAAATAAAGAGATTTCAACGTATTAACTTCAAAAACTGATTCAAGTAATCGATTACGTTAAAACAGTAATCGATTACCATGTCTTAAAAAAAAGAGATTTAAAGCATGTTTTTTAAGAACTGATTCAAAGTAATCGATTACCTAAAAAGAGTAATCGATTACCATGTTTTGAAATGATTTAAAAGTCAATGTTTCAGCAAACGTTTAAAAAACTGACCAAGTAATCGATTACTTGGTTATTGTAATCGATTACATACTAACGGTCATGTTAAGATGAGGTTTTAAATTCACGTAATCGATTACATACTTATAGTAATCGATTACCACCAAGTCAGAAAGGCTGAAACATTACATCTATTCGAGAAACACATTGATGAAACCTTATATCTTTTCATAAATTATTATTTTATTCAAGAGGTACCTTTTTGATTATTTTATTCATTAAATTCACACCTCTTGAAGGCCTCTCTAACACTATAAATAGGGATGCTCTTCATTTGCAAAAATACACCAATTCTTCCAATTCTCTCTTAAGACCATAAAAGGCCATATTCTTCTAAGTAGAGTTTCTACTTATTATTGCTCTTCAATTTGTCCATATGCTCTAAATAAGAGAGTATTTCTTTGTTCACTTTACTAAAAGTGTGAGAATCTTGGTTGCTTGGGAAGGTGTCCCAAAGTATTGTATACAAGAGTAGTGAGACTCTTGGTGATACTTCACACAAGGGCAAGGTTGTGCCAAAGTGTGGAAGTACTAGTGTACTATTTTTGACAATAGTGGAATCCTCAAGGGTGACTTGAGAAGACTGGACGTAGGCAGTGGTTGGCCGAACCAGTATAAATACTGTTTGCAAATTTCTCAACCCTACACTCTGTCTTTTATTTCATATAATCTGTTGTGCACTGTCATATTCTTTTACACTTAATTACAACATAATTAAGAGTTGAGAAAAGTACGTTTAGAAATTTTAAAATTATCATAACTCAATTCACCCCCCCTCTCGAGTTATAGGAGGCCACTAGAACAACACATATATCATAGTGTTAGACGATTTCAAAGCAATGTTAGCCTCATCCTTAAGAGTCCACACAAGCACTCTTACCAAAAACTACACCTCTCTGCTTGTTCGACAATACGCAGCCCTTGTAACTATTATTTGATTATGTATGTATATTTTTTAGGTAGAATCCTATGAGCATCTCATGCTCCCTTTATAGGCTGAGGTTTGACCTGATAAGCTCTCTTTGATGATTAGGCTCTTGATTCATTCTAAATGGGTTAGCCCCAATAGTTCTATTTTAGTCTAATTAAAACAAAATTATTTTAAAGCAATAAACTACTTTATTGTTAACAAAAAATAAGAGCGGCATCTAATAATGTATCATTATATTTGAATATTAGTTAGCATCGACATAACCTATAAGTAATAACCATTTTATATGTTCGTTTCTTTTGTCATCATATCCAATTGGACACAAGCATGGTCGTTTTCATCCTTGTATGACCTAATTCATTTTAATTGATATTGGAGTAAACTATATATGAATAAATATCAAATATTTATTCTCTCTAGCATGACTGTAATGCCCTCAGTTAACTAGGACAATTCCCTATACCAGAATGTCCTAATTAACTAAAGTGTTACTTGATTTATGAAAAATTGAAAGTTTTTTGTACACTGAGTATAACAAGATAACTTGTTCAAAATAGTTTTACCATAGTGGCATGGTTTAATTCATCAAAAGATTAAATACTCTGGAAGAGGAATGGGGCACCCAGGCTTCTAATACATAAACTATTAATCAAAAACACAACTATCAAAGACTACTGTCTACCAAACAAACACTCGTCTATCGATCCTCTTTCCTAGCTAAGGCGAATGCCCACACTCACTATGTTCTTGCACCAATGCTTTGGCGAAAACTTCCTACTAGCACTAATCAGGGCCTTGCCCAAGCTTTCCTCAATTCCTGTCTAAGGGAACAATAAGAAAAGAACATAACATCTAGAGGAGTGAGTATACTACCAATTTATGGGTATTCTTACAAGGGTAGTCTATCATAATCATACATACAATTTAATTAATAGATATTTATCGCCACTCATCAACATAGAGACATTACTTGAGGTTAAAAGCATCAGTACAATAAACTAATCAACCAATATGTTATGCATATGGTAAAAGTTTTATAACTCATCTTTAATTAGTGTTTCATGATATAAATAGGACCTATAAGAATACTCCTTTCATCATAATCACCTTCCCACAATACATCTACTAGGCGGTACATTTTCAGACTATAGTGATCGGAGTACACCAAGTTCCCTGCTTAAATTCCTGGTACAATACATGCATGTCCAAAAAATCACATGGATCCGTGACCATCATACTATTCGTGATCACATTTATACTAGAACTGGTTCTCCACAGTCTCTGAAATAATCGTCTTGAGTCAAAGTACATTGGGCTTGCCACGAGTTGCCTAGTCTTGGGCGTGACACCGAACCATTGGGTGCCGACCCCAGTCGTACTCCCAAGATCTCAACTTACGGATCGAAGCGAATATGTTCTCCAATGTACCCATCATTGTGCCTCTAGTTTCCAAACTCAATCATACACCAATGATGTATGCAGAATGCAATATTTTACTTTTCTCTTTCTAATAAAGTGTTGAGCGGGGTTCTTAGCTTGGTACTCTTTATCCTAAACATGTCGAGTAAAAATATACCATAATTTCTCCTATCACTAGGTACTCAATTTCCAGCCCACAAGGATTTTCAAAGGAATTCACATAAAATCATAGTAATTTACTAAAAAATATATTATGACTTATAACTAGGACCTGATAATTAGTGCTTATGAAAGTATAAGAAAGTATAAATATATATACATAAATAATAATAAGAAAGCTCCATGGATCCTAAATATTTTAAGGATATAGTTTTCACTAAGACTACAAGGCATAAAAGTAGTTTTAGAGAAAGTAACATTCATCGGTTCTAGCTTAAATTGGGATTTTATTAAGAAAAATTGAATACTTTTCTTATTCCCAAAGTTCATCTAAAACCTTTATTTAAGTAATAATAAAGCTCAATTGATATAATTGAAATCACAAAACTCTCGATGGTCTGGTTCTTAAACCGATTGTCAGAAATGTTGCTTCGTCGAAATTTTGGCTACGAGCTCTATTACCATTTTAGTTTAGAACCTCGAATTTCCCTTATGTCCCAATTTTCTTCCTCAAAATTCCATGTTTACCCTTTAAATGTCACTGATCATGTTTAAGGACCAAGGGACCATTTTTCGTACTTCTTTTAACCTCATTCCTCAATCTAGGTAGCAGTTCCTCTTCCACTATTTACACACATATCTCATGCGTAAGGTAAAGGTTCAAAAGCCTTAATTCCATCCACTGTCATATTTTTCTTAACGACATGTTTTCTCACGCTTTTGACTAAGAATCTGTTTTGACACTTGAAATTTATTTTCCATATTCAAGTCAACCACACAACTTAAATCCTTTTATTCATGGAAATTTATTTTCCCAATAGCAATTAAGAAAATTATCAAGCCATAAAATCATCACAACATATACCATACCAACACCAAAGGTATAAATTTTTCTTTGACTTTTTCAAGCAAGCATTTTATGTAACTTAGAGCATTATATGATTCCATTAAGGCACACATTTTAGATACTATTTTTGGCATAAAAATATAATCAAAAATTAAAATTTCACATATGCAAGCTAGGACCTCAAACATAGACATCATCAATCCTAAATGCAAGGCAAAAGGATGGCATTTTCCTTCTAGATTTCAACATGCAACTTAATCAATTATAGCTTTTATTGTCCAACATTCAAGACAAAAAAATTTCACCATTTTAATCATGTTTTGCCATGCATGCAATCAACCATAAACCAAGAGAAACACATGCAAAGATATAGTTCTTTCTAGAGGTCAAAGGTGAAGTTTTTCCTTTTGAAGCGGTGACAAGCTTTTCTCTAAACCTTTTACAAAAATCTATTTTTCAAAACTTTTTTAGCCTTTCATTTAGAAAGGCAAAACCTTATTTTAAACTTCTTGTCAAAGATAGGAACCTTAGGGTGGTCTCTATCACTCATGCATGCAAATGAGTCCCAAAGAAAAGGTAGAAGTCTGTCTACCTCTAAGAAGTCACACGCTGATCATGGAGTGAACTTAAGCTTGGTTTCCTTTGCTTCTTGCTTCTAAAAAGATGGATTTGAAAGGATTAAAGTGATGGATGAATGATGGATGGTTTGGAGGAGAAGAAAGAAAACTCTTGATGGAGAGAAAGGTGGAGAAGCCCACGGCCTTGGTGAGAAAGACATGTAAAATGGTGCCTTCAATTTTTTTCACTTATGCCACATATATATAGGTACTTTATAAAGAGATATTTGGTGGAAGTTAAACAAACCACACTTAAGTAAGTGGGTGACTGAATGGCAAGGAAATAAGGTGCATTATTTAAAAAAATGAGTTAATGGAAGGTGATTTGGTGTAAGGACTTAATGGTGACACATGGCCTTGCAAATTGATCATGTTCTAGATAAATTAATGGGGTGAAGGTAAATGTCGAGGAATGGGCCTCATCTGAGTTTGAAGGTTGATGTCGAGGAATGACATGGTCTCCGGGAGAAAGAAAGCCAAATGAGCGAAAAACACACCATCCTAGGTAAGCAACATCTTTGAAACAGTATCTCACTTAATATACGTAATTCTCAGATCTGTCTTTTCCGGCCGATTCCATGCTACTCTACTTTGGACCCTCTTGCAGGAGCTCTATGGTACATAGGCATAAGAAAATGGCTTTCAATCATAATTAAATCATTGAGGATATTCAGGTATTATTCACAAGGTTTTGAGACTTTTCAAGTGAAGAATCACTGAGAAATTTTAATCAGTTTTTGATGAAAAGTTTATTTAGTGTGACCAAGGTATATATAACTCATTAGGTTTAGCCTATACCATTCTCCACTATCCTCAGAGATATCAAAAATTTGACATTTGCTTCAGGGCTCGAAACATAAAGAATGATACTTCTCGTGATCACGTAACTGATTCATTACACCGATGAAATTAAATACTAGTATTCTTATCATCGTAACTACTATCATAAAAATTATTTTGGGAATTAATAACTCCCTCAGAGTCATTCGTCCACCTCTATCACTAAGGGTATGCATATAATGTTAACCAAGTGGCCTCAATTACTCAAGAGAAGGGGGGTGAATTGAGTATTAAAAATTTTACTTGGAATGCTTTTGAAATTAATTCTTTGATAAATAATTGATAAATAATTACTTATGAGTTATCTAATATCCCAAAATTTAAAAATGATTAAATTGGGAATTTTTATGATTATTCATAATTTATTCTATCTTAAAGAGCTAAAAATGATACCCGATTAAAATATGAGTCTCGGGCCAAGTATCTCCGATTGAGGTACTGTTGGTCAGGTCTGTTAAGAATATTATTATGGATCCAAATATATATCCAAAATAACTTTTAGATAAGTATTAAGCCAGAACGGAGATCCTGTTGGTTATGAAATAGTAAAATTTTAATGAAGAGGTAAAAATTAAAAGAAAAGCTTCCTCCTCTTCTCCTTATTCACGTTGGCTTCCTTCTCCCTAAGGCAAACACTTTCTCTTCTACTCTCATCCTCTTCATTTTCCACTTATCTTCCTCTTAAAATTCTAGCTTAAGGGTGTGTCCATCTCCTCCTCCATTTTTGTTTCTTCTTGCTTGTGAGGAAAAGCTTGTGGTGCTTGGAAACTCTCCCTCTCCCTCTTGCATTTTCATGCTCACTCTCTCCCCCTCTTGAAGCTCACTCTTTTTTTCGGCTTGAGGTAAGTTTCTCACCATTTTTATTAAGCTTAAACCCTAGGTTATGGGTTGTTTAGGAAAGCCATTAATGATGCCAAACCCTAAGGTGAGTGCATTTAATGTAAGTTTTATGAGGGACTAAAGGGTTACACGAAAATGGCATGGTTAATGGTAGAAGTTGATGAGAATTGATGATGGTTGGTGGGTTTTAATGAAACCCTAACCCTATGATTTTGGAGGAAATGTAAAATGTGAGTGGAATATATGTTTAATGATGTTAGAGAATGTTATTAATGATGTGAGATGGTGACATTAATGGTGGATAGTCGTTAATGAGGATAAATGGTTAATAACGATGGTTGAAAGCCATTAATATGGAAACCCATGGATGGGTATGGAATTTAAATGCATAATAATGATTTTGAGCACCCAACCTATGGTGGTTATGGTGGATTAAGTGAAATAAAAGAGGTTTGAGGTTTAAAGTGGTATAAACACCAATTAGTTAATTAAGAACATTTAAACCTTTATGGTTTGGATAGAAAATAATTGTATGATACATTGTGTGATGTAGGAAACAACCCCATTGACGAAACGGGACCTTCAGACTGCGGTGATTTCTACTTCTCTTGAGGTAGGAAGGGGTAACATTTCTAAATGCATGATTTCATCCATTATTGATATGTATGTATAAGTGTGATATCCTAATTTGGCTTGGATGAATACTTTGATGTTTATGTGATTAGAATACATTTAGAATGAATTGTATTATATGGTGAATGTTATTAGGATGATGATTATGATATTGAATTTGATTCATGGTAGTTGACTTATTTATGAATGGCATAGAGACCATGATTGAATTAATTGCAATTACATTGGACATCGCATGACATATAATTTGATGAATAACGATTGCCACTAACTATTTATATGAATGGAATCTAATGATAATTGGTGTTGGTTGAGAATGATGAGGATATTGAATTCCACTAAGTGTTGGTGGTGAGTTGTTGATTATGGAGTGGCATTTTAGGATGCATAGTGTAAGAAATGTATTGATTAGCATTTGCATCCATGACATATCATACGCTCTCTATGTGGAATGTTAGGGGTTCCCATAGGCGGGCCCAGTGGGAGAGCAACCCAGTGCACATATAAAATTATTGTTGTTCCCTAGTGATTCTTAGAATCATGAAGTTATCCATAGTTCGGTGGTGAGGCACCCTATGTGGCGGGCCCAGTGGGTGGGCGGCTCTGTGATGAGCAAGTGACCCCAGCGTTCCTATGGGGCACGGCTCTCTCGATGTGTATTCGGGAGGGGCCCGTAGCACTTTTGGCAAGTGAGGCCATGTTGTTGTTCTGCAAGTCACAAGGTGATTAGTGCTACATATGGGCGATAGCGGTTTGGTACCAGTAAAAAGGGTAATGTCATGCATGAAAGTATGAGATAAGTATACACATTTACTACTACGGTAGGGCATAGTAGCACACCTATTTTCGACCCATATTTTATATGATGTTGTTTTCCACAGTCGGATCTGCGATTTGATAATGATTCCTTGTGCATATGCATTAGCCATAAGAGCATTTGCATATAGCCATTGATATGCTGAGTTTGGTAGCCCATGATGTGGAGGATGATTGATAGATAAAGAGAAAGAAAAAGTGGTACTAACTTTAAATGTGTGATGGTATTTGATGAGATTGTCGATGATTTGTTACATATATTGTGATTGTGTTGATTGGAATATGTGTTGTGTTGAAATGAAATAATATGATATATAAAAGGATCTTTGAGAAATATATGTTATGCACGCATATATATATATATATGTATCATCATAATGTATGATTTTAATTCATTTGGTATATGTTACTCACCTCCTAGTTGCTATTTTTAAAAGGTTAATGTAGGTATGTTGGACATCCTACCTTTTTTGGAGGTTGAGCAATGATGAAGGTAAATATGGAAGGAAAGCTTGTAAGCCTTGGTCGGCAATCTTTTGTAAAGCACATGATATGTGTATATGCTTATTTTGTTCATGAATATTGAATGATGTTAAATATTCATTTTGAGGGTCACTTGTTAAAATTAGGCCTTATGTGTTTTGGAAGGCTAATTTTTGGTTGTGACCTTAACAATAGTTGATGTTCATTGTGATACGATGATTTTCATGTTGTATTGATGAATGGATATTGATGCTTATGTTGATGGAAATCCATGGATGGATGAATTGTTCAAAGTGTGAAGTCATGTTTATGATATTTATGCATAATTAAGGAACTGATAGGGGCATATAGAGTTTTAGGAGGTTTAGATTCCTCAGAATAGTTTTGATGGTGCCTATGCATGACTTAGAACTTGTAGAAACTGGAATGGGTCAATTCCATTAAGAATTGACCTATGAGTTGCACAAAAGTGCCTTAAAACGGGCTAAATACATTTCTACGCATAAGTCTTTTGTTTTTGAGAATTTTTGAGTGTGGCCAGTGGCTACACATCATAAATGATGTATATTAGGTGGTGTCAAAATTTGGTGGTGATTGGATTTCATATGAAAGAATTAGGGTAGTTGGAAGTTGGAATTTGGTGTATTTTCTACATTCTGCAATAGTTTACTATCATAAATCGATTCATGAGCTACTGGATTTGCATGAATCGATTTATGATTCCCTTTGAATCAATTCATGAGCCACTGGATTGGTATAAATCAATTCATGAAATTCCTTGAATCGATTCATGACCTACTGACTTCCATGGGGCATATTCCAGAATCCCTTGAATTGATTCATGAGACCCATTGAATCGATTCATAGCTCACTGCCTGATTGAACTGAAATTCCAAATCGTATGAATCGATTCATGGGTATGCCTGAATCGATTCATAAGCTTCTGTTTTTACTGTTCTGGATTTCTAATTTGCATGAATCGATTCATGGATTGCTCGAACCGATTCATGGTTGTTATTTGTCAAGTTTACATATGTTTTGGTGCTTACTTGTCCCTTTTTGTTTCATGGCATGTTTATGCAATTGAATGCACACATTTTAACTTATTTTAGCGATCAATATGGGTATCCTTGAATCCCTTCTTATACCTACTCATAATCTCAAAATAACTTACACGTTCTACAATTCCTTGAGCGACGATCATGTGACTGATTTTCTAAGGAGAACTCTTGTTTTAAACTATATACCTTCTCATATCATCATATATGGGATAGGTCTTTAAAATGGTCCGGGATTTGTTGTTTAAGTTTTATTTTATGGTGTTCTTTATCCATTGTTGTTTTTATTTTAAATCGTGAAAAATTTATCCTCGTTTTCATTATCTAATTAATGATATCTTTAATATTTTACCGGATCAAGGGCGCCATAGTGGGTAAATGAATTAGACGGTCAACCAACAATTAGTAGGAACTAAGAATACACCTAGACAACCAAAATAACCCATACCCTTAGAATAGTCCTACCTAACATTGATAAGATTATACGACAATTGACTTAGGATAAATCTCTAGCTAGTATAAATTTCTTTAAAGGTAGAGATTTAAAGATCATTATAAAATACACCCAATGTTAAGAATGAAATGGTTATTGAGAGGACCCTACTGATGACGAGCATGATGAAAAATGAAAGAATATAAGACATGCATGAGTTACATATGGCGTGTGGAAACTAGAGCATACCCCATGGGTACGCTAGAGGACATACACATTCGATCTCCGAGGAGAACCTTGGGAGTACAACCGGGATGGAAACCCAATGGCATCAGAGTCGCGCCTGAGCCGGGTGAGACGATGTAAGCCTGGTGTACTTCAACTAAATGACGGGATGTATCTATGACCATGGAGAACCAAGTCCCCTTTTATGATACGAGATGGATCCCTGATGATAAATAAGACCTGAGAGTCCTTAGTACCCTGCGATGTGAGGGACTTGGTGGGCTCTGGTCACTCTAGTATAGAAACATTGTGTTCAGGGGCAGCCTGAATAGGATGGATTCTGATGACTATAATGAGAATGATGATGGATAAGATGGTTTTGGGCCCATATGCATCATGATGACTAAGAAAAGATTAATTAAAGGGAATAGAACCCATGCATTGCATTACATTCTCTGATTGAGTTTGTGTTTGATTGTGATTATCAATTTTTATATTACTAATAATGTTTTGTTTAATGTTAAAACTTTAGGAAATAATTAGTGGTGAGGGGGAGAGTAGGAAGTTATATATTTGGGGATGACAGGGAGGTTGAGTGATGATAGATAACTTAGAATGGTTTCATTACGGACCCTTGTTATGAATGTTAGAAACAAAAATTTTATAGGCTTAAACTGTGTGGGAGGGACGTCAGAAATGACATCTCTTTGATTGTTGTGGAGGAACCCTTACAACTTTTTACATACCTCTGTTTAGACTATACAATCGACACCCTAGAGATCGGTGTAGACTTCACATTGAGGATCATCTAGACTCTTCTTGGACTGAGGATGATTAGGATATATGATTTTTTATTCGTATTTTGTATGGGAGCCTGTGTGCCCCTAATTTTCAACATGAATGGTATGTTGAATATGACCATGTATTCTATATGATTAAGTTGTATATAATGTGTTTGTTCCACCAAATTGTCTAATACAAAAAAAACTTCCATATTTTTCTAAAATCGTAACCTCTCAGTCAATAGGACTTGTGTGGTAGGAACCACTTGATTCAACTCAAGTCATTAAAGCATCAGAGAGGGATACCAAGGGTCAATAACCAAGGTTGCCTTGATGTCTATAGTGAGTGCGGTGAATTTCAGGGACGATATTCCTAAAAGGTGCGGAAAGTGTAACAGCCCTGGTTTCTAGGACAGACTCCAAACTCTCGGAATCCTAAGAGTGTCTTGTTAAGCCTTCTGAAGAGAGTTTAAGGCTTTAGCCTAATCTCTGAGACAGTAATCGTGTTTGATTTAACATTGAAACTGTTGATGAGGTGAATATATTCTTGTTAGTGATGCTGAATTGATGAAATGATGATTAATAAATGATGTTTAATTTTAGAAATTTATAAGTGATTTTAGTCAACCATTTGTTAATTATAATAATAATTGGTAAGAATATTTAAATTATTTAAGTATCAAGTTTAATTTTAAGGCTAGATATTTATTAGAGCTCAAAATTTGCATAAGACAATAATTGACCCTTTAATAAATGTGATTAGTAGTGGGTACCTGATTTTAATTTAGTATCGATCGGTTAATAAATTTTATTATTGATAATTTTATTATGTAAAATAAAATAATTAGACAATATTCATTTTGATGCCTAATGTTGTTCATGATAAATTAAATATATAAAAAATTTAATTATAATGAGGTTTTAGTTAAGGTTTAATTAATTAATATTTAAATGATAAATATCACCCAGTTCCTCAGATTTGAACTGTGGCACCCAGCCAGAGCTTAGACTCCAACCGTTTGACCCGACACTAGTGATCATGTAGGGAAACTAGTCCTGTTAGGACCCTTTCATGAAGAATTGAGGATGTCTAACTTGACCTAACCGGTCCAATCAAAACCTCTAACATCTCCTACATTTGATCGTGCATATACTTCGGGATGTCCGATGGCAACACAGTCTGTCCCTAGTGACTTATTTCGACATTTTAGGAACTCTTCTTGAAGAGGCCAAAGCCTAGTTCAGACTCTATCAACCCTATTTTTCCATAAATCAGGTTCCTCAGAAATCACGTTAAAGCTCGACCCTGATGCATCATCTCAGAGGATTAAAGTCTTTTGGCAAGCGCACCAATCGTTAAATTTGTAATATATTTGATCGTCCCACAGGGATTGAGGTAATTACCACAACCTAGGACTAGTACAAGCTGAACCGGAACAATATAGGATAGGATTCATTCTGTTTATGCTTTTCTACACTTTTTATATTTTTGTAATTTCAGAAACAATATGAAAAGATGAAGTGTAATTAATAGAAGATAGGTTAAGATTACTTCAACTCACAACTTCATCAAGAAACATGCAATTGAGGTTCAATTAAGCTTCAAACTCAAGAGGACAACATCACAGATGCTTAGTCCCTAATTCCTTAGGCGATTAACACTAATTCCTAAGCATTAAACCCTAATCCCTTAGGTGTTTAGTGATAGAGAAATCTAATGGGAAATTGGGGATTGAACCCTAGCTATTCACCTAATTGCTAGGCCTGAATTAGCTAGGAAGCCAGAAGTTACCTAAGCTTTCAACCATGATTCCTCATTGGTGAGATGCTTCAATTAGGTCTGGATTTGTCAATCCAGCAGTGTAGATCCACTTCTCAGCTTGTTCTCCTCATGCTTCAGAAGATAACTTCCTTAATGCAGCTTCAAAAATCCATTGAAAGCTTCAGCAACCCCAACCCTAGGGGTTTAGCAACCCATGGAAGTGGAATCAGTAGAAGAAGGAATGTAGAGATCCATGGAAGAGAGGGTTTAGTGAGAGAAAAGGTTTAGAGAGAGATTAAAAATCAGAAAAATGAGAGTAGTGTTATTGCTTCTGTGTTAAATTACAATAGAATTACAAATATATATGTTTGTGTCTTGAACTAACTAACTAATAAAGCTAAATCTCGCATTTTCCCCAGAGGGGCTTACAAGCAATTAATTAGAAACTATACAACTGCCTAACTAACTTAAATAACAACTTCTGGTTTCCCTCCAAGCTGTGCGTATGTATGCCCACTCATCAGCGTACATACACTGGCTTACTGCATGCATGGAAACTGGGTGCCTTCATTTACTTGACTTGTGCGTACGTACGCTAGGGGGCAGCGTATATATGCTTGCTCACTGACTTGATAAATTAGATCCTGCTGCTGGGCGTACGTACGCTATGGTGCCAACGTACATACGCTGAGGTTCTGACTTGATACGTGCTATATGCTTTTCTTCCCTGGAGCTGAGCGTATGTACATCCAAATACCAGCGTATATACGCTGAGATGCTGTTGGAATAAACCTGGATGCCTTGGCTTTGTTGGAACTTCACGTATATACGCTAGGAGGCCAGCGTATGTACGCTGGGCTTATTGACTTGATGATTTGCATTCTACTTGTGAGCGTACGTATGCCCGAAATCCAGCGTATGTATGCTGGCTCACTGGACTTGTATTTGGGCTTCTTTCTCCTCTACGTATATACGCTCCCATTACAATGTATGTACGTTGAGTTCCTGCACCTGGATCCTACAAAACACAAACATATAAATGCCTAGTGTATGTACGCTGGCTTTCTAGCGTATGTACGCTAGGTTATTGGATCTCTTCAATAAACAAATTTCCTTATGCTCTTATCTTTTTATCTATTTTCTTGCCCAATTCAGACCCATTTGAATTAAATAATTAAAATAAGAAAGAATGATAAATCATTACGTAATAATACCAAACTCAACAATATTTGATTGATTAAGTTAAATTAAAGATAAATTTATTAAGTCTTTTCAAGACTTATCACACCCAAACACTTTCAATGTTTTGGACCCAACTTTTGCATACAATCTTAGAATCGAATGACTTTGGTCTCAATCTCTTCGTTTTGAAAAGGTCTATAACCCTTGTTTCTAGCCCAAACTCTGATTCCCACTCTGCCACTCCCAAAATTAAGGGTTAAGCGTATCCACCTTAAAATTTTATCGTTTAGACGTTTTCTCCTATGCATGGTTCACTCAAAAATTCATAACTCTTTCATACAACCTTTGATTCATGCAAACCTGGTGTCAAAATCTCCTTAACAAAATTCTATACATTTTCTGTGCAGACATTGAAGGCTGAATCCCTCTAGATCAATATAGTTTAATAAATTTTTCTAGCCCTTTGGTTGTCTCGTCACCATGCTGGCAGCCTTCGGTAAAATTCATATATCTTTCACGTTTGGTGCTTGCATTGCTTTGTTCTTTTTGATATGGATCTGTATCAAATAAATCTCAAAATGTCATGAAGAGCACAAAACCAAATTCCCAGAAGAGAATTAATGGTGAATTTACTACCAAAGCCCTAGCTAATTCGGGAGCTCCTGGAACATTCTTCCTTAAATCGGGCATATCTCGAGCTACCAACCTTGGATTATCACAAATGATATATCAAATTAAAGGGAAAAAGAAGCTCTACAAACTTTATTTTGACAATTTTTCCAGATTCTCATCCTACAAATTAACCCTTATTTATTTTTAACTTTTTTAGTTTCCAGTTCCTAAAAATCCTACACGTCTTAATTTCTTGCACGACAAGTTAATTTCTAGGCCACCTATTTCCGACCACCTCACCACCCCATACCACCTCACCTGAAAGGTGTCACCACCAGGTTATTCTCTTCCACTCACCCTCCCACCTCCCTTGCTTTCCAATAAAGTTTCATGCAACACTTACCTAGCATTATTACTTCCTTCCGTCACCATTCCATCATCTTAACCCACCATCATTTCATCGAGGCTCTTCTCCCCCTCACAACAGCACTTCCACTTCTTTTTCTCTTCTTTTTCTCTTCATTTTCTCTTCTCTCTAGTCATAAAAACTAGCCACCAATATGTTGGTATATGCACTACAAGCTATTAATGTATCAATTTTATTATCAATAAAATTAATATTTTCAGTTTTAAGATTATTTTAAAACTATTTATCCTGGAATAATAGGTCATATGAGAATTATTCCTAAAACGTCCCTAATCAAGATTTACATGGGGACATGTAAATACATTAAGACTAGTGTGTGGATGTACTGATGATTTGATCTTACAAATCATGGATATATGATATCAAGTCTTTACACGGGTACACATTAAGAGTAATGTTGTACTGGACAGACCCACTATGAGAACATTGCATGGATCATTACATGAATGTCATAAACAGTTCTTAATGTGATAATGGTATATAGTTCTTCGACCTGAAGTCACTATGATTCCTACATAAGGAGTCTGTTGTTTTAATATAATCAAACGTTATCTGTAATAAGATGACCATAAAGATTGCGATTAGGCAATGGACAAATTATGTAGAGGGATGTGAGTGATGTAGATGGGATTTGTCTCTCTTATGTGACAGGAGTGATATCTATGGGCCACTTGATGGAGTGAGACTAACAAAATGTATGGCCATGCTAGGATAAATAAATATTAGATATTTATTCTGTAAAGTCTACTCTAGTATCAAGTAAAATGAATTGGGCCATACAAGGATTGCGACGACCATGCCTTGGGCCCACTTAGATATCGTGACAAAAGGAATAAATATATAAAATAATTATCACTTACAGGTCATGTCGATGATAAATAATATTCGGACATAATGATGTATTGCTACATGCCGCTCTTATTTTATATTAATAATAAAATAGTTTATTATTAATGTAACCGAATATTTTACCTATAGGGTAACATGTGACATCCCTCGTCAATTTTCTCATTTTTCCAAAATAATTTTTCGCGTTTAAATAAAAATCCACCCAGTTTTAATAAAATAACGTTTACTTTTCTTAAATACATTTCAAATAGTAAAATAATACTTAAAATAGTGGATTCCGACTGAAATCGATCGGAAATACACCCATTAATGAAACAGTTATTTAGAAACAACGAAAGAAGGAAAACGGAGTCAGGGGTCAATCACCTAAGCGAGCCCCTGCTTTGCTTAAGCGAGTGCCGACTCGCTTGAGCGAGTGCTACTCTTAAACTTGAGCGCACAAGACATACGAGTAAGGCCAACGAGTCGGATTTCACCGGGAAGTAGGTGCACTCGGGTATCTCTTATGGGTCACTCAGTAACAGCTTATCATTTCTTCACTCGGAAAACTCTTAGCTTTCATTCACTCGGGCATACCACGCTTGACTCATTCCTACGCTTTACTCAGAAAGGTCTGCTCGGTCACCACTCTCTCGGGGATAACATAACCTCCTTCACTCGGTAAGAGTTTCTCCGGGTATCCCCACTCGGAAACTACCCTATCCTTACTTCACTCGGGAGAAGCTCTCTCGGTCACAATTCATTCGGAAACCTTTTTACCTTCGCTCGGGAGCACTCAAATTTTCACTCGGAAACATTCTACTCTTCATCACTTGGAAATATTCTCCTGGCCAATCTCACTTGGGACATTCTAACCTTCCACTCAGAAGGGGGTCTCTCAGTTATTCTTCACTCGGAAAAGGAACGAGGAATTCCCACAGAGATAAAACGGACATCAAACTGACTGGCCCTCGCTCGGACAGGAATAAATCCTCTCAGGCAAGATTTGCCCGGTAATCGGCTTTGCTACAACAAACACATGAGAATTAATACCAATCATCTAACAACATAAATTCACATCCATTCAATTAACACATCAACTCACACTTAGTTCCACACTCGAAAAACTCATTATATATATATATATGTGTGTGTGTGTATTACACCATTTATTCAAATTCACTCGGCCTTGGCATCGATCTCCCGCTTGGCGCGACTCCAGGGTGAGTGTTTAGCATTATAATTAATCTAGAACGGAATAAAATATAAGTATAAACTCTATCTGATTCTTTATCTTCAGATTGTACATTACACTCGGCCATTTAACTCACACTCAGCATCACACTCACACTCGGCACTTTACTCACATTCGGCAATATATTCATCAACACTCAGCTTTATGGTAACTCTCATTCAGAAATTTTAGCAAGTAACATGCGTCAAGTATAACATCTTACCACTCAGTCATTATAACAATCACTCGGCAAATATATGAAAGTGCACTCGGCAATCATAATAATTAACACCAAACAGCCATTCATACAGCAAGTAACTTTCACTCGGTAACATAGCAATTTTCCACTCGGAAAATATAACAACTCAACAATTATAATACTTCATATTCGGCAATTATATTTAACCTCATTCAGCAAATACAACAATTTATACTCGTCAAATACAACATCATACTCATCAGTTTTCACTCGGATAATATGACATCTTACTCAACAAATACAAAATTTCATACTCATCAACTATATCAAATTCTCATTCGGCAAAATCATTAATTATCACAACTGACTCACATAAAATCGACTCCTAGTATCCGGATACTAAAGGATCGACCTACAGCTGGGGGTCCTACTTGACACCCCGTGAACCCTGCTTGGTTCACCGAGTCCTGCTTGACTCTCCACCTCGACCACTGGGTCCTACTTGACCACTGGGTAGCTCAACTGGGCACAAAAACCACGGGAGCCGGAAATGAGGGGCTAAACATACCGTCGGCCGTCCCACACTACATAATCACACATTCACATTTCACATTTTTCATCAGGTGGCCATTAACAACATCACTCGGGTGACCTGCTTGTCAATCCCGACTCATTAACATCACCCGGGTGACCTACTTGTCAAACCTGACTCCACATTGCCACAAAATACCGATTGTCACAGTATCATTTTAATTTTAATCAGATTTACACATACACACGCGATCCTCAACCGATCGGTGTCCACATACATGCATATACATTAACTTTCGCTCAGCATCATTTCATCACATCAAATAATTCAATTTCACTCAGATTATGCCACCCACACAATTAGAAACCGATCTATGTCCACACATATACATGCATTCATTCACACTCATATACAATTCATTCGGCATCATCACAATTATCACAAGAATTACTCCTCAATTCACATACACACGATCAGGGACTGATCGGTACTCACACACATGCATACTCATACATTCTCAAATTCCACTCAGCAACATCCATACACATATTCATACACGAATTCGCACAGTTTTCACTCAGCATCAACCCTCACTCGGTTCAGTCATTACAATGACTCGGACAGTATGTCCCATTCTAATTAATTATAACCCGAACACCCCCTTACCTGGGATAAAACTTCCAGAAGATCCTCGAGCTCTCTACTCTGATCGGTTGCTCTCTGATCGCTTCTTCTCAATTAAGTCACCCTGCTTCCAGTCATCCAATGCAGCACTCTGCTTTGGAGGAACTCCGAGCCATTCATTCTCTCGAACAGCTCTGCCCCCATGACACTCCATGCTCTGCATGCAAGACAGCGGAGGATTCCAAGCCTCTAAGACACCATAACCGCGGTTGATGAAGAGAAGAAGACTGATTGCATGCACGGAGAGGAGAAATTCTCAATCCCCCCTTACCTCTGTTCCACGCCTCAACAGTTCCTAGGTTCACCGTTCCACCACCATTCCAACAGCAACCTTTTTACACATTTCACCAGTGTTCGTTCCACTACCTTGAAACCACAACCATAACTGCATAATTATCTCAAAGTTTGATGCAAAAAGGAGTTTCCCTTTAAAGCTTTCAGCTCTCAACAATGGAGGAAGGGGAAGAAGGAAAGAAATAGACGAAGGAGAAGAAGATTCTCGTGAGAAGATGAATAATTGAAGAAAGAGAAAGAAATCTTTCTTTAATACCCATGGCAACCGGTCACCTGCACCACCGGTCATTTCTCTATTTCATTATAATACCTTTAATGATTTTAATTAAACCTCTCTTCTCCTAATCACCCTTTCATAATAAACTAATAATTCTTAAGATTATCCAATAAATTCCTAAAAACAATTTTTAATATTTTCCACTTCACAAAAATTTTCTATAAATATCCTGGATGTTACATAACACATATACAGTAAGCCCACTAGAGGATATTTTTATTTTAGTTGGACTTAAAATAAAACTATTGGGCCTAACTCATTTAGAATGAGTCAAGAGCCCAATGTTTAATAAGAGCTCAGGTTAAGACCTAGGCCTATATATAGAGCATGAGATGCTCATAGGCTGCTACTCAAAAATTAGATTACTTTTGAATTTCTGTACTAGCATTCAGAACTTTGATTTTTTGGTGGGAGTGCTTGTGTGGACTCCTAAGGGCGAAGCTACAATTGCTTCGATCGAATAACTCGCTTTGCGTCTACAAGAGGTAAACCCTAAATTAAAAAATTTTAATTTTTCATAATGCCTTAAGACATTTGTTTTTTGTAATCCCTTTTGGGAATCCTTTGTGTTTCCCCTGCCTGACCCTGATGGTTTCCCTAACACAATATCCACCACTCCCTCCCTTTCTCACGACCACAAGCACAACCATCACCAACCACCATAAAATTTTCTTCTCCTTCCCTTTTTTCTTCTCTTGATCCCGTAGCTTCACCACCACCAAGGGCAGCTTCGTTCTCTTCATTTCCTTCATCCAAGGCTCCATGGTTGTAGCTAATCCTCCTTGTGCCACCTCTCTTGGCCGTGAACCACCTAGCAAAATCAAGGTAAGATTTTGTAAAACCTAATCCTTGATCTTGAATTCTTTTCTTTAATTCAAAATCCTATGGTGGAATGAAATTTTATTATTGTTTCCTTGCTGTTTTGAGAGCTCAAAACTGTGACTCTTGCAAAAAATTTTATTGTATGTGTGGTTTCCTTAGGATCGGGCACCAACGGTGATGATTGGTAGGCATTTCAGAGCGTTTGTCGGGTTTTCAACGAGCTCACCATTTCTCTTCTTCCAGGCAGCGGCTGTTCCATAAGGTAAGAGTGGCTTTGCCTCGTTTGATTGAGTCCTTAATTATTTCGTCATGTCGTTTTAGTATCCGAGAACCATAATTTTAAGTTTCGTCACGATCCAACGGTTAGATTTCAAATCGCGTAATTTTCTCTAACAGACAGTTAAAATTATCATATTTTTAAATTAATGAGTATTTTATAAATTTTTATTTGGGAATCCTTAGTGCATGAGCAGCGAAAATACAAGGATTCCTATAGGATTTGCAAAGCGCCGTGTTTCAAAGCATAAGACAAACACAAAAAAATATTACTTTTTAGGATTACCTCTTGTAGAAACTTCGAAGCAGTATTAGCCTCGTCCCTTAGGAGTCCACACGAGTACTTCCACCAGAAATGCTACACCTTCCAAATGCTAGTTCAACGGTGTGTAGCTCTTGCAACTTTTGTGTGTTTGTGTCTCTTTTTAGGGTGAACCGCCTATGAGCATCTTATGCTCTATTTAAAGGCTTAAGTTTGACCTAATTTGTTCTCTCTAAAGAGTAAGCTCCTTACCCATTCTAAATGAGTTAGGCCCAATAGCTTTATTTTAGTCAAACTAAAATAAAATAAAACAAAACATTTTCTGATGGGCTTACTCTATGTTTGTGACCCTATAGGTAAAATACTCGTTCATATTAATAATAAACTATTTTATTATTAATATAAAATAAGAGCGGCATCTAGCAATGCATCATTATGTCTGAATATTATTTATTATCAACATAACCTATAAGTGATAATTACTTTATATGTTTGTTCCTTTTGTCACGATATCCTAATTGGGCTCAAGGCATGGTCGCGTCATCCTTGTACGGTCCAGTTCATTTTACTTGATACCGAAGTAGATTTTATCCGAATAAATATCCAATATTTATTCTTTCTAGAATGGCCATGCATTTCCTTAGTCTCACTCCATCAAGTGGCCTATAGATATCACTCATGTCACATAAGAGAGACAAATCCCATCTATATCACTCACATCCTCTACATAATTTGTTCACTACCTGATTGCAACCTTTATAACCCTCTTGTTACAAAAGACGTTTGATTGTATTAAAACAACAAACTCCTTATGTAGGAATCGTAGTGACTTCAGGTCCAAGGACTACATATAACATTATCACATTGGGAATCGTTTATGATATTCATGTAACAATCCATGCAACATTCTCATGGTGGGTCTATCCAGTACATCATTACTCTTAATGTGTACCCGTGTGAAGACTTGATATCATCTATATCCATGATCTGTGAGATCAGATCATCAGTACACTCACACACTAGTCTTAATGTATTTACATGTCCCCACATAAATACTTGACTAGGGACATTTTAGAAATAACTCTTATATGACCTATTACTCCAAGGATAAATAAAACTTGTTAAACTATTTAACAAAATAAGCCTTATTCAAAATGATGTGTCCTATATAGGCTCTTAGTGTATATTTCTAATAATTTTATATAGCGAACCTCGATTTTTATGCACTCGGAAGGATTTTTATCGTGATCAAAGTCGAAACAGAAATTTTAGGAAATTTTAGAGTTAGGCGGGATCAGTGTGATTCGATTTGGTTATAATACTTAAATTGTAAATTTTGTGGTATTATTATGTAATTTGTTTAGATTTCCTGGTAAGCCCTGCTATTAGATCCATTGCTAAGCCTTACCAGAACTATTTTGATGAAAGCACGCACTTTGAGAAAAAAATTTACTGATCGAGTGATTATGATATTTTATTTTATTAAGTTTGAACAACAACGCTATTTTCAATTATTATAAATTTCATCATCATTAACCAAGTTAAATAGGTCAATTTTGAAATAAAAGTGAGTAACCCAATAAAATAAAGTTAACTAGAAAAATTTCATTAAGGAATAATCATTTAGGTCTAAAGATTTTAAATAAGTTAAGTATGGATTTTTGGAATGAGAAATGGAGAAAGAATCTTAAGAAGTTAGATAAGGGTATAAAATAATGTTTCAATGAAATAAAGAAATAATTGTAAAAGTTTAAATAAAGTAATAAATATTAGAATTTAGAAATTTTTAGTAACTAATTAAAAATAGAGTTGTAAAGAAGGATCTTAAGAATTTTATGAGATGCATGGTATTAGTGACTAAATGAGCTAAGGATGATTTTAAGAGATTTAGTAAGAAATGAGCATTAAGGGTTTAAAATAAATATTGGTAACTAATAAAAGCAAGGGTTATAGAAAGAACTTTAGAATTCAAAACTTTGAACTGAGTAATTAGATAATTAGATAACAACTTTTTAAGGAGGAATAATGTTTTTGACTAAGTCCAAGTATAGAAGTTAAGGTAGTTACTAGATCTTTAAATAATAAAATGGTATCATAGAAAGGATAAAAAGATTAGAAGAAGAATGTAACCTAAGGAAGAATTAGTTAGTATGATTAGTAATTGAATAATGGTAGAAAAATGGTATTATAGGTTAGTGATTGAAGAGACTAGAAAGGACATTCTTAAGAGTATACTTATAAATGTATACATAAGGAAATAGTAACCAATCAGTAGTAAAGGAAATAAGTTATTCAACTAATAAAGTTTATTTGGGTTAGTAAGAGAAATAATAAGACCACTTAATGGTGATGTGGATTTCATAATTGGATAGTAGAAACTGAGACTAAGTAATGAAAAATAAGTGCACCAATAAACAATAAGATGATAAGAAATCTAGACTACTCCATAAGGCATTTTGATTTAAACATAAGATCTAGCATTTAAATTAATAATGAGATAACAACATGTGAACTAGTATATCGAGTTAACGTTAATGATTACGCTTAACTTTCCATGAATCATAGTCAAGTAGCAATGCAATGTATTGCTCCTTTATCACCTTGAATTTCATGTATAATGTAGTACTATGGAATGACTGTAATGCGATATATTTGAATGCTGAATGTATCAATGAAGTGAAATACTTTACAACTATATACCATAGTAATTGTCATGTGATGCATGGATGATTAGATAGAAAGAAAGCCATGAAATAAAAATAAGAAATATGAGATGTGGTATCGGCAGGGTTCCAAAATGATTGAAGTTGTGAAGGTATGAGATTCTGGATCTGAAATGGTTAGTAAACGTTATAGCCCCGATGTACCTCGTGATTTCTGGAAAGTGTATGGCCTTATTTCATTCCTAAATGTTGAGTGAGATCATTACAAATTGTTAAGAAAGAAAAGAAAGAATTAAATAATAATTGATGAAAAGAAAGAGCCCGACGTTAGGAACGAAAGAGAATCATTGAGGAGACCCTCCCAACGACCAGTAAATGATCATTGAATCTATGAATCATGCATCATACACGGAGGATAAAGGCGGATGATTGAGTGATCCCTTAGAGCATACAGTGATGGGTACACTGAGGGACAACAGTGTCTCGATCCCCTGAGGTTGGTCGAGAGTATACCGGGGCAAACCTCGAAAGGCTCAGATTCATGCCCGAGGCTGGACAGCCTGGTAACTCTGGTATACTTTGACTCTGGACGAGGGTCACCACGGCCGTGTAATGCCAGTTCTGACAAGATATGATTTGGATTCATTGTTGACAGGACCGTGCGTCCTTACCCCTTTTGTGAAAACAAAACAAGGCGAGCTCCAATCGCTCTAGGTGGAAAGGAGGATAAGGAGGGATGGTGAAGAATATTGTGTTATGAATGAAGAAGAAAAATAGGTCCACATGCATCATACTGACTAAAGAATGGTTAATCTAAAGTAAGGAAACACATGCATTATGTCATTATTATATGAAATTGTGATTACTTATTATTATTTGATTATGATAGTACGGGTATCACTCCTTCGAGAGTGGAACAGAATAAGAACGAATAGTCAAGATTAGAGAGGTGAGATAACTTAGATTAAAATATGTTAGGAAACCCAATTGAGAGACTAGAGAGTTTGGTTGAACTATTCATATTTTATGGGACTCGTGTCATCTTGATACGGTACCCCAATTGTTGTGGAGGTAAAAGCTCACCCTTAAAACTATTTTTCAGATCCCCACGTAGACATTCCTATTAGACGAGAGGTTATCTACGCCAAGAGGACCAGGCAAGACCTAGTCATTTGCCAGCTATACTAGAGGAGTCCCCCTTGGACGGGCTAGCCCTCTACAGCCTGAGCCTGAGCGATTGTATGATTGGGACGTTGAGGTGATTGAGAGCACAGTCCAACGCTATGGTGATCCCCCACGCCCTCCTAGTGTGGAGGAGATTGAGGAGCTGGCCGATAGAGAGACAGCTTTATTAGTAAATCCTCTCAACTTTTACCCTCTACCGGAGCCCCATATGGTCTTGAGACATCCCCAATAGGTAGAGGCACCAGTGGCACCAGGCCCAGCCGAGACAAGAAGCCCTAGGGAGTTGACTCCTGAGTACGTTCCATTCCCAGCTGAGGATGATGAGGAGGAGGACCTAGAAGAGTTTCCTCTTGATATATCGATGGATCTGGTAGCCTCGGACCCTGTTGTAATTTCGGCTTTGCCTCCACAACTTTTCCCAGCTAATGCACTTGTTGTCTATAAACCAGATAGGTTCGAGGATGTTCCCATACGTCAGGGGGTGTTAGTGATGACCCCGATGGAGAGGTACATGGCGAGGCATCAGTGGGACCATTCCTAGGGTTTCCTTCAACACATTTTCAGGAGTTATATATACGATGAGACAAAGGACTACTCAGAGATGTCGTCAGCAGCTCAGGGTCTCTTGGCAAAGGCCTATAAGGTTTATAGCAACCGTAGACACCAACAAGTTCACCAGGTCAGCAACTTACCATCCTCGAACACCACTCCTACAGGACCATCCCATCTCCCAGACTTGACCCTGCTGGTTGCCACCTCAGATCCACCAAAGTCACCTTGGTCAGACAACGAGTTTATGGGTGGAGATGCTTAGTTATAGGATTATTTATCTGTTTTATAGATATGCATTTTGTATGGGTGCCTGTGTGCCCCTCTTGTTTCAGCTGTATAGTTTTGTTGGAACTGTTTATGTATATATGGCATAGTTATGTTTATATATATATATATATATATATATATATATATATAAATGATGCTTTATTTCCACCATGTGTTTTACTATACAAAAAAAAACTTCCGTATTTTTCTAAAATTTGTAACCTCTTAGTTAACCGAGGTAATTCAGCGGAAGGCATTATCTTAGTTAACCGAGAGTGTTTCAATTTTAAATCCCTTGTCCCATTGTTACATTGTAGTTATTAGAGTGTGACTTTATATTTTGGTGAATTACAGTTGTAAGTTTGTCTAATCTTTTAATTATGTCTTGGGTTATAATTAATGGATTTTGCTTGTTCCTTATTCTCTGTGGCATTGATAGACATGTCTTTTACCTTGTTTCTTCAGAACAATCGATTAATTTAATTTAATAGATTCGTGTCTCTTTTTCTATAGGAGTATCTTTAATCCTTCAGCCTTCAATATTCTCTTTTTATCTTAATGAATTGCTTCTTTTATTGAATTTTTTACTTGTTTTGACCTTGTTACATTCTTTCACTAGATAAAACCTCTAGTTAGACCTACGATAGGTATAATGAATGTCCAAATCTCAACTTTCTAGTGGCATGAATTCTTTCTTCATCGTAGTAAGCTTGAATGTTCAAGCTTTCATTTTAGTTCATTTTCACAGAAAATATTTATAGGTGGTTGTGTATTTTACAGCTAGGAGTAATATTGGCGTTGTAGTTGTGCTTTAGGCTCCAAATATTCTGGTAAAGGTTTACAACGAACCCCATTCACATTTTACTTTTAATATTAATAGCATAATCATATAAATCTTGATAATTCAGAGTCATACTTAGAAAGGGAGGTTAAATAAGTCTTAGACTCTCTTTGTGGAAATTTAAACCATTTTAATGAAAGTAATCAGACTTGTAAGTGAAAACTAGATAAGAGCAAGGAAAATAAGAATAAACACTAAAGATTTATACTAATTTACTTCTAACACAAGCTATGGTCCAGTCCCTTCTAACTTGAAGGATTTCCACTATTGTAAAATCTTATTTACAATAATAGCACCAGACTAGTGCTATAAGTATTCTTGACTCTAGCCACTCTTGGCTTAAACCTAAGTGCTCTTTCAACAAGCCACTTTTAGCTCAAACCCAAGTATTCTTTCAAAAGCCTTTTTAGGCCACAACTGTTTCCCAATGAAACTAAATGTTGGAAAGAGACCAAACTTTTAAACAATAACTGATTTGAAGAATAAAGTGTAAGCTATTTCATATAACTTAAGTATGAAAGATATACATAAATGAACTAATACACTAAGTAAAGAAAGACAAAATGACCAAGGTTTGCTAGAGGCAAAAAATAAAGAAGGTCTTTGTGTAAGCTAAGAAGAGATTAAAGATAACTTTGATCATAAAGAATGATACTTCTTAATAAGCTTGCTCTCTACTTTAAAAAATAAATCTCTTTAAATATATAGGCCACTCAAGATGACCACTTGATAAAGAGATATAATCGTTAGAAATCCTTTAAAGGGGTTTCGCTTAATTTGCAGGCACCAGACGTTTGACAAACGGATGAGATGCCAAATGGTCTAGTGTTAAGGAACTTTCACACTTGCATAAAAATAGTGTTCATTGAGGTCTTCAGAGCATAAAACCATTTGTTGGCTTTCTTCTTCTATCAATCGCATAGAGTAAATTGTTGTTATCCTTCTACAACTTTCTGACACATAAGCTAACTTGATTCATCTTTTCTGAAATATCAGGGTAGCTACGTTGATTTCTTTGAAAAGGTGCTTTGGTTGATCAACGAATTTATCTCTTATAATTTTTTATAATAAACACAGATTTCTTGATAAGAGCTTGACTTCCATAGCATCATCAAAAGGTTTTAGAACATTACATGGTTGGGATATGAGAGTAACGTTCATGATACAAGATTCAGTTACTTCAAAAGTCTGAGGACTGACTTGATAAACCAAAGGTCTGAGTATTCTCAAATCAGACTCTATTGAATATAATCTTAAATTAGATTTTTTCTTGAATTAGAATTTTATCTTTGATGGACTCCCCCTTTCTTTTGTAACCTATGCATTTAGTATTTATTTTCCTGAAACACTTGATTTAAACGGGTTAGATCACACATGGGCAGACTTCATTTAAATTAAATGTCTTGATGTATGTTAGTAACAAATCTTGGGGTCTGGTTCTATTAACGTATTTTGGGGTCTGGTTCTATTCACATATTTTGGGGTCTGGTCAAAGGTTGTTACCAAATATCTTTTTCAAACCAGACTCAGTTTCAACTAGTCTTTTCTTTTTTCAGGTACACTTTATGGATACCCAAATTTAGTATGCCATATTCTTAACCTTATTTGGTGGAATTTATAGTGCCTTTCGTCAACTTAGGGCGGATGGTAGATTGTCCACATTCTTATATACACCTATATTGGGGATTTCTTTTGAATTCTTCTTTCTTTTTATTTGTTGTTTTTTTGATACAATTTGGTGGGTGATTGCTACTTTCATCAATATTCTTATTCTTATTCTTTCCTTTTGTTGCTTCTGGTAGACAGGTTTCATTCCATTCTAAGGCAGTACTTAAATATTAAAGGGCAATGAATGAAGCAATATTGTTTGTCCATAACTCAACTAATTTTTTTGTTATAGATAAGCACTGCACTTTTCTTACATCTTACTTTATCTGCTACGTCAAAAAAAGTTCTTATGTTTCATAAATACTCACTATTTATAAATGTATGTATATTTACAAATGGTGACTTAAAAATGACTTCTAACTAACTTTTGGTCTGTTCTTAATTGCCTGGACCCTTAATTATATGATTGGTCTTTTCTATTTTCAATTGGATCTTGAATATAATGTCTATTTTCTCCTACTTAAGAATTTTTTGCATATCTTTTTATTTAGTTTTAGGTACAGACATTGGGAATGTTTAGGTCTTATTCTCAATCATTGCCCGGTGCCTTCAATGCTAGTTTGATTCTAGAAGAAACAAATCAACCAAGGAAAAAAGGATTAAAAGCCACTTTATCTCACAAATTTACTGAGATACTATTTCACCTTTATCATCACTTAAAATTAGTTCAGCTTGTAATTTAAAATTAGAGAATATATTCTTTGGGTTACATTACTTTAGCTTATTTATTCAGATCCTATCTAACAAAAGGAATGAGGCTACAAGGTTTGCTCAATTATGGTTCATCCAGCAAAAGTGTACATACTCTGAAAAAAATAGGCCACGCAGGCTCCCAAAAACAAATCATCCATCGTAAACTAAAGTCTACTAAGAAGTACTACCCTTCGTTGCCCTCCTACTAGATAAGATGGACGCTCGTACTCCCTCCTTGCTTACAACGATGTTTCAGTGGAAACTTCTCACTTCCACTGGTCAAGACCTTATCCATGTTCTTCATGATTTGTCTGAAAGGGACTGCAAGTAGAATATACAACAAACTAGAGGGGTAAGTATATTACTTCCAACTTATGGGTATGCATACAAGGGCATCTTATCACAATCATATATATAGTTCAGTCAACATGAAATTATCACCATACATCAACATAGGGATATTACCTCAGGTCATGGCCATCAGTATAGTGAATTAGCCAATCAATATGATATGGATGGGTTAGAAGTTTTATGGTTCATTTTTTATTAGTGTTCCATGATGTGAATGGGGCTTATAAGATACTTTTCTCATCACAATCACCTTGCCATAGTATATCTACTAGGCAGAAGATTCTCATACTAAAGCGACCAGAGTACACCAAGTTCCCTTCACAACCTCTGAGTAAGGGACACGCATGTCCAACAACACATGGATCCATGACCATCACATAATTTATGATCACATTCACACTAGAACTGACTCTCCACGGTCTCAAAAACACTCATTTTGGTTAAAGTACATTAGGCTTACCACAGACTGTCTGATCTTGGGCACAACTCTGAACCATTAAGGGCTCGACCTAGTTGCACTCTTAATATCATCTACAAGATCAAATGCTCTGGTTTCCCCAATCTACCCATCATTGAGGCTCTAGTTTCCAAACTTAAATCTATGCATATGATGTGTGCAGAATGTAATATTTTACTTTTCTCTTTTTAATTTAGTGTCGAACGGGGTTCTCAAGCTCGATGCTCTTTGTCCTTAGAAAGTTGGGTAAGAATGTACCATAGATGCTCCTATCATTATATACTCAATTTCAAATCCATTGGGGTTTTCAAAGAATTTTATGCAAAACCTTTGTTACTTACTAACTTTCAAAAAATACTAAAACTTAGATCTAGGACATGATACTTAGCTCTTATGAGAGTGTAGGAAAATATTAGTATAACATAAGGAAGCTTCATCGGTCCCAAACACTTTAGGAAGTAAATTCTTTATTATAACTACAAGGCATAAAAGTAGTTTTAAAGAAAGTAATATTTGTTGGTCTAACTTAAATCAGAATCTTACTAAAAATTCAAATACTTCTTTTATTCCCAAAGTTTATCTAAAACTTTTATTCAAGTCATCATAAAGTATAGTTGATGTATTTGAAATCACAAAACTCTTGATAGTTTGGTTCTTTTACCGATTTGTCGAAAACATTGCTTCGTTACAATTTTGGCTACGAGCTCTGTTTCCCTCGACATCAAAATTAGAATCCTTTTAAAAATTTAATCTTTAAAACTTAATAAGTTACTTAAATCTTAAAAGTAAATGGCAACATATAATTTGGACAAATGTTCAAAGCCTTAAAACTTATTTTCTTGCCAACTTTGCCGAAAACATAGTTTAGGTTGTATTTTCACCTGAAAACTCCAATCGAGTTGATTCAAAAACCTAAATTGAATAACTTTTAAAATCCTACACTTTTAACACCAAATAATTTCATAATTTCAGCCCGAAAACTCAAATTTCCCCTATGTCCCAATTTCCCTTTCAAAAATCTCATTTTTACCCCTAGAATGTCATTGATCGTGTTTAAGGACAATGCCACCACGTTTCATATTTCTTTAACTCCATTTCTCAATCTAATCAACAGCCCCACTTTGACAATTATCACATATGTTTTATAGGAAAAACAAGGATTCAAAGGCCTTAATGTCTTCCATTATTACATCTTTCTCAATGATACATTTTCTCGTGCCTTCGACTAAGAATCTATTCTGACACTTGAGTTTCTTTTTAATACTCTACTAAGTCACAAAACTTAAATTCACATACTAAAAATATTCATTATTTTAGAAGTAAAATAAGGAATTTATCATGCCAAAGGACCATCACAACATATACCATATCAACACTAAAGCCACACAATTTTCCATGGTTTTTCAAACAAGCATCTAATGTAACTTAGAGTTTTTTAGGATTCTACCAAGGCACACATTCCAACCACGGTTTGGACACTAAAAATCACTCAAGATTTTAGACTTCAAGCATGTAAGCTAAGATCTTAAGTATAGACATCAACATTTTCATATGCAAGGAAAAAAGATGGAATTTTCACTCTAGATTCAAACACATCACATGATCAAGAGTAACTTTTCATGACCAGCTTCAAAACACAATATTTTCACAACTTTAAACATTTCTTCCTATACATGTAACTAGCGAAATACCATAGGAAACACATGCAAAAACATTAATCTTTTCTAGGTGTTGTAAGATTCCTCTTGAATCCTTAAGAGAGATGGATCTTCCTCTTCTCCTTTCTTTAAATCCAAGGCAAGAGACATCCAAATGATGAAACAAAATGGAATCCATCGAAGTAAGGTGCTGGCCAGACAACAATGGAGTGGAAATGGAGGTTTTGGTGCTTGGAGAACCTAGATCTAAGATTGAAAAAGTAAAAGAAATGGAGGAGAATGAAAAGGCTATGGTGGAATATTGGTTCTGCCACTCTTTAAGGCTAAAGAGAGGAGGTCTTGTGGTTTCACCACCTTTGGGAGGAGTCCAAAGAATAAGAAACTAAGGGAATGAGCTAATGCTTTATGTTAAGAAAAAGTCTGGTCAAAAATATAAATTTCAAGTCCTGTTAGACCAGAACCCAGATTTTATAATCCCTGAATTTGTTTATACCGCTTATCAAGTATTTTCGCTAAAAGGATAAAGTCTAAACTACTCATAACACTTTCTTTTAGTTGTAAAAAAGGGGGAGAGGATGTATGTGACATCCTAAGTCAATTTACATTTATTGTCATTCGTTTTATTAAAATTCACGATAAATTTTTTTCGATTAAATAATTTAATTATATCATAATTTAAGAAAATATTTATTTTTACCAAAAAGTTCCAAAACTGTAATTATAAAACCATTTGAAAGTGTAAAACCTCATTTAAATTGAAAATCTAAAATTTTACAATCAGGGGGCCTGACGCTACACGTGAGCTCCCCTGCGCAGCTCTGACACTGCACACCAGGCTGACACTACGCGTCTGCATGACAGTAACAAACATGGTGCTGATACATAATTTAGGCTAACCGGCCAACTTCTAACCTACCCAATTGGCCCATTTCAGGTACGATTGCCACAAAACTTCACGGGCCATATGTTTTCCCCATTTTGGAACTGTTGGCGCTGTCCGTTCACCAAAATTCCATCATATGCGCAAGATATGCGCAAAATGATGTTTAAACCCTTTTTATGCAAAACACTTGCACCAAACACCCTAATTGGGTTCCAATTAGTCTAAGGCCAATACACACAGATCCTAAATGTCCTAAAGGACCTACTGGCACCTTCCGGGGGTCCCGAAACCCACTGGATCTCAAAACCACCTATTTAGTTCCTTAATTCCATAATTGTTCACTATATGCATAACTTCCTAATTTAATCAAATCATCAATTTACTACCCACCACATCAATCAATTACATCACAAACACACAACATCTCAATCATGCAATTTACAGAACCCGTCCATATCAATCATTCACACAAAATTGGCTTCGTGCCGTAATTCATAATAATCCATTCATTACATTACATAACAAATCATCACAAATTCGAATCACCAACATCATCATCGATCATTTATATCTTCATCACATCACCAACTAACTATTTCACCATGTATTATCATCAACATACCAACCTAAGTGCAACTATTAACCAAAGCATAATATAGTTAATTCACCACACATAGTTAACTAGTTTATTATACACATATTCAACTTTAACTTATCAAATAAATCCAACAAACTATCACATGCTACAAACTATTACATAGATTCACTTATTCCTTGCAATCAATCCTCCAATTGGCGCACCTTTGAAGCATTAGCATTCTCCCTGTCACTAGTGACTAAAATTAAAGAAACAATAGCAAGGGTGAGTGTTTGACATATCATAATTAATATAGAACAGAAAGATAAACTTAATAATACCTACTATCCATATTATTTGGTAACTTCCTTCGATCCCCCGCATACGTGCATACATGTCTATGTATATCTCTTTTCATAAATTACTTCACAATACTAACTATATACAACATATATTATTTCTTAGCCTAATTAGCACCATTGGCCTATCACATACATCCTAGATCACATATCAGTCATCATCCGCACGTAATTCATTTAATTCATACAATTCACATAATATTGACAGTCTCATTAAATATCACAACTGACTCTCATATAATTCGACGCCTAGTATCCGGATACTAAAGGATTGGCCTTCAGCTGGGGGTCCTACTTGACACCCCGGGGACCTTGCTTGGCCCACCGAGTCCTATTTGACTCTCTACCTCAACCACTGGGTCCTACTTGACCACTAGGTAGCTTAACTGGGCACAAAGGCCACGGGAGCCAGAAAGAAGGGGCTATACATACCGTCTGCCACCCCACACCACATAATCATATAACAACTCCTATCATACAGAATAATATCAATATATCTCATACACATTGTCAGAAACTGACATATAATCATCACCCAGGCGGCCTACTTGCCAAACCCATCATCACAGGCCATGTACACATACACATACTCATCATGTTATGAACCCTCATCAAATCATATACATCAATATCAATAATTATCACACCATACATCACTATCACCAATCAAAATCTATAATTTATTTGATGTTACCCATGCATATAATTTACATATTTATTTCCTTACTTTCTGGCTCACATTTACTCAAATCAACATAATTCTTTATCAAACAATAATATAATCACATTCAAACATGCTTATAAAATCATATTAATTATATTTAACCACTCTATGTCATCCTCAACATTTTCTAAATAATTGCTAAGTCTCCCGAAGCTATCATATTATCAAATCCTAATTAATTACGACCCGAACACCCGCTTACCTCAATTCCAAGCTTCTAAAATTTGTTCTTGGTGTCGATTGCGTCCTCCGGTTACTTGATTCACCGTTCCTCTTCCAAACTTGACACCCACTTCGTCGATCACTCCTCTAATGCTCGTTCCAGCACCAACGGTCACCGAAACATCATTCCAATTAATATATTGTCTTCCTCACACCTCCAAACACATAACCGTAGTCCCCAATCTCATCAAAATTCAGAATCAACACTCCTACCACCACATGCATTCGTGGTTTAAAGAAAGGGAAATGAGGAGAAGGAAAGAATTGAAATTGAAAATCCTATTGGCATTACCTTGGCCCTTTATGCACAAAACCACCAAAAACCAATGATTCCACTAAGCTCAGAGTGAAAGTCACAAGCGAGAAGAAAGGGAAAACAAAATGATGTTCTGCCATTCTGTTTTTGCATGCCTTGGTTTTAAACTGATCACGACGCTGACGCTATACATCCCATTGACACTACGCGTCAGCTCACTAATTTGCACCTAACACTACGCGTTAGGGTCCTGATTCCATTTTCCTTAAAATCCCATTTTAAATTCCATTTCCCTTTTCCTTTCTTTATTTACTATTATTTAAAATCAATAATATCTTTATTTATTTTTTTACCATTAAAACATCAAGGATGTTACATCTACTCCCCCTAAAAGGAGATTTCATCCCGAAATCAACGTACCTTATCAAAAGAGATTTGGGTACAATCGTTGCATGTCAGATTCCAATTCCCTTGTATAAGTTACTCCATTTAGATTCTGCCACTTCACTTTTACCAAAGACACTTCCTTGCTTCTCAGTCGTTTGGTTTGACATTCCTCAATGCAAATAGGTGCCACCTCCACCGTTAAATCTCCCTTTAACTCAATGGAATCTTCTAGCACAATCATCGAATCACAAGGAATGTACGCCTGAAGTTGTGACACATGAAACATAGAGTGGATATTAGTTAACAATTAGGGAAGATCCAATTGGTAAGTGACATCACCAATCCGCTCTAAAATCTGATATGGTCCAATGTATCGAGGATTAAGCTTCTGACTCTTCAGTATCCGGCATACGCCTTTGGTAGGTGAAACCCTCAGAAATACCCAATTTCCTACCTGAAACTCAAGTGGCCTATGACAATTGTCATAGTAACTCTTCTGACGATCCTGAGCAATCTTCTTTTTTTTCCTAAATCAGAGCTACTTGATCATTTATTTCTTTGATTAATTCAGGCCCTAAATAAACCACATCACCATTCACATTCCAACATAAAGGCGTACGACACCGCCTACCATACAAAGCTTCATAAGGAGCCATTCCAATGCTACTATGATAGTTGTTGTTGTAGAAAAATTCCACCAATTGTAAGTATCTCTCCCATGAACCGCCTTGCTCCAATACACAAGCTCTGAGCATGTCTTCTAATGTCTGTATAGTGCTCTCAGACTGACCATCAGTCTAAGGATGATAGGCTGAACTCAATCTCAATTTGGTACCCAGCTCCTGCTGCAGACTTCCCCAGAATCTGGAAGTGAATCGAGGATCACGGTCCGAAATGATACTTGAAGGCACACCATGTAGTCTCACAATCTCAGTTATATACAATCTGGCTAACCTATCCAAATACCACTTCATGTTCATAGCCAGAAAATGGGCACTTTTAGTCAATCTATCCATAATCACCCAAATAGCATTACATCCAAAATGGGTCCGAGGCAACCCGGATACAAAATCCATAGTGATACTTTCCCATTTCTAAATCGGAATCTCCAGAGGTTGAAGCAAACCAGTAGGTCTCTAGTGTTCAACCTTACACTTCTGACATATTACAAGATCTTACATATTCAACAATTACTTTCTTTATTCCTGGCCACCAAAATTCTTTCTTCAAATCATGATACATCTTAGTAATACTAGGATGAATACTCAAAGAGCTCTTGTGCGTTTCAAACAATACAACTTGCCTGAAATCACCTTCTGCAGGCACCACTACTCAGTATCTGAGCCGCTAAATTCCATCATTGCCTCTGGTTTATCCCATATTTGTACCTCTTGCTTGAGTGTCAAGCAATTCCAACCACTTTTCATCATCCTCTTGAGCCACAGCTAAAGATTCCAAAAATTCATTGGAGATCTTCAGCATCTCAATTACCATTTGATCTGAGGTGTACACAATAACCCCAATATTCATATCACGAAAGTCCTCCAATAATTCTTGTTCCTTACCTATCAAGAAGGCTGCATGTAATACTTTTCTGCTTAAGGCATCAGCCACAACATTCGCTTTACCAAGATGGTACCTCAAATCAAAATCATAATCCTTCAGATATTCCACCCATCGTTGTTGCCTCATATTCAATTACTTCTGATCAAACAGATACTTCAAACTTTTGTAATCACTGAATACCACCAAAACGGGAACCATAAAATAATATCGTCGAATCTTCAATGCAAATACCACAACAGCAAGTTCTAGATCATGGGTGGGGTAATTCTGCTCATGCGGCCTCAGTTGCCTAGAAGCATAAGCAATGACTCTGTCATCTTGCATCAATACACATCCCAAACCATACTTGGAAGCGTCATAATACACCACAAATTCCTTTTTCACGTCAGGTAATGCTAGTACCGGCACCGAAGTCAAACATTGCTTCAAAGTCTGAAAACTTAATTCACATTTTTCCATCCACACAAACAGATTCTCCTTTCTTGTCAATCGTGTCAATGGAAGTGCAATGCGTGAAAATCCTTCAATAAAGTGACGATACTAATGAGCCAATCCAAGAAAGCTCCTGATTTCAATCACCAATTTAGGTCTCTCCCAAGTTAGAACTGCCTCAATCTTTGATGAATCAACGGATACACCATCACAAAAGATCACGTGCCCTAGGAATTGCACACTTGCTTCCCAGAAATCACACTTCGACAATTTAGCATACAATTTCCTCTCACGTAATACCTGTAAAACAATCTTGAGGTGTTGTGCGTGTTCTTCAATAGACCTCGAATACACTAAAATGTCGTCAATAAACACCACAACGAACTGATCCAAGTAGGGTTAGAAGATCTGATTCATGTAATCCATAAAGATAGTTGGAGCATTGGTTACTCCAAAAGGCATCACAACGTATTCAAAATGTCCATACCACGTCCTAAACGCCGTCTTCAGAATATCCTCCAACTTCACCCTTATCTGATGATATCCAGACCTCAAGTCAATCCGTGAAAATACCACGACACCTCATAGTTGATCTAACAAATCATCAATTCATGGTAAAGGATATTTATTCTTGATTGTCAATTTATTTAACTGTCGGTAGTCAATGCACATTCTCATGCTGCCATCTTTCTTTTTCACCAATAATACCAGAGCGCACCATGGTGAAGCACTCAGTCGGATAAATCCCCTCTCTAGCAACTCATTCAGTTGTTTCTTCACTTTAGCCAACTCCCTTGAAGACATTCTATAACATGCACGGGACACAGGATTCGCTCCGAAAATCAAATCAATAGCAAAATTCATCTCCCTGCTTGGAGGTAATTCTAGAATATCTTCCGGAAACACATCAGGAAAATCACACACCACCGGGATATCACTAGGTTTAAGTTTATACTGCCCTCTGAAGCAAACAAAATAACATAAGTTGTGGAGACATCACTCACCACATTCTTAGTGTCAAACTCCTGAGAGAAAGTTATAGTCTTGCGGTAATAATCTACCATAATGTGGTTAGCAGACAGCCAAAGTCCTAGAATAACATCCAAGTTCTTCAATGGCATACAAATTAGATTCACCAAAAAGGAATGATCCTCAATTTGTATCGGTAATTCTCCACACATAGTGGTTGTCCGGAATGTAGAACCAGTAGGAGTGGAGACACTAAGAGCATTCTTCATTAACACCACTGGTAAACCAGGCCGTCGAACACAACATTCAGAAATAAAGGAATGTGTAGCGCTAGAATCATAAATAACATTTACCAGATACCCATGAACAAGACACTTACCCTGTACCAGATTATACTTTCGTACAACCTCTAAAGCATCAAAAGCAAATACACGCCCAGCCATAACATTCTGAGCACCACTGGATTGAGCATCAGATCGCCTAGGGTGTTGGCCTCCATGGCCACTGCCACCTCGGCCTCCCCGCTAGAAGTTGCCGCCATGAATCAGAGAAGCATTTGCCCGGTTACCACGTCCACCCTGCTACTGCCTTTGTGGGCAATCAGGCCTAAGGTGCCCTGGTTATCCATATTGGAAGCAAACAGTTTGATTAGCAGGACAATGTTTAGCAATATGACCTTCCTGACCACAATTATAACATGCACGACCACCAGAATGACTACCAGAACAGCTAGTAGAGCCACAACCAGAAGAAGATAAGGATGAAACAGAATACTTGCCACCACAAAAGAACTAGCCCATCTTCTTAAAACTGAATCCCTTCGCCTTTAATGGTTTCTTATCCCTTGACTGGGATGCCCTCTACAACTATACTTCCTCAGGAAGTTTGGCCTTGTTTACCAGAGTAGGACAGTCACAGATTTCAAGAGGAATAATCACACTTCAAAGTTCAATCCTAAGACCAGCCTCATATTTAGCACATTTGCTGCCCTCAGTTCCTTCAAGAGAGAAAGGATGATAAAAATCACATAATTCATCAAATTTCATTGTATATTCAGCTACAGACGTCCTGCCTTGCTCAAGCTTCAGGAATTCCATCTCTTTGCAGATTTTATAATTATCTAGAAAATATTTAGTAAGAAACCTTCGCCGAAAATTTGCTCACACAAGGGGTTCACCCGCAGCATTCATTTGAACTCTAGCTCTTGACCACCATACTCGGGCTTCATCTTTCAATTGATAAGTAGCAAACTGCACCTTCTAATCTTTAGAGCCTTCAAAGTATTCAAAAGCTTGCTCAATATCCCGCAGCCACATATGCGCACCATCATAATCGTGTCCTCCTTTATAAGTAGGTGGATTCCTTTTCAGAAATTTATCAAGAGTCGGGCCAGATTCAACCCTACTCATCATTTGTGAAAACCTCATAAAGAAGTCATCATTTCCACCTGAACTAGTTCCTTCCGCCATGATCAAGTTCTACAATATCCAAACACATCACCACTAATAACGATAATAGACCAGGGAGTAAAGTATTTACCTCACATATTTACATATAATAGGATATTGCCTGGCGTGCCAAGAGAATGATGCCAAGTTAACCTGTTACAATTTAAACAACACACAAACAATTGCAATAAAATGCAGAAATAGTCCGGTATAGGACTCAAACAATCCACTAACTCTACCCATTTCCCCGGTTCTTTTCCCCGGTTCTAGAAAGAACCACTCTGATACCACCAGTGACATCCTAAGTCAATTTACATTTATTGTCATTTGTTTTATTAAAATTCATGATAAAAATTTTTTTCGATTAAATAATTTAATTATATCATAATTTTAAAAAATATTTATTTTTACTAACAAGTTCATTTGAAAATGTAAAACCTCACTTAAATTGAAAATCTAAAATTTTAGAATAAGGGGGCCTGACGCTACGTGTGAGCTCCCCTGCGCAGCTCTGACGTTGCACGTCAACATGACAGTAACAAACCTGGTGCTGATACATAATTTAGGCCAAACGGCTAACTTCCAACCTACCCAATTGGCCTGTTTCAAATCCGTTTGCCACAAAACTTTACGGGCCACATGTTTTCCCCATTTCAAAACTGTTGGCGCTGTCCGTTTGCCAAAATTCCATCATATGTGTAAGATATGTGCAAAATGCAGTTTAAACCCTTTTTGTACAAAACACTTGCACCAAACACCCTAATTGGGTTCCAATTAGCCTAAGGCCAATACACACAGATCCTAAATGTCCTAAAGGACTTACTAGCACCTTCTGGGGGTCCCGAAACCCACCGAATCTCAAAACCACCTATTTAATTCCTTAATTCCATAATTGTTCACTATATGCATAACTTCCTAATTCATTTAAATCATCAATTTACTACCCACCACATCAATCAATTACATCACAAACACACAACATCTCAATTATGCAATTTACAGAACCTTCCCATATCAATCATTCACACAACATTGGCTCTGTGACGTAATTCATAATAATCCACACATTATATTACATAACAAATCATCGCAAATTCGAATCACCAACATCATCATCGATCATTTATATCTTCATCACATCACCTACTAACTATTTCACCATGCATTATCATCAACATACCAACCTAAGTGTAACTATTAACCAAAGCATAGTATAGTTAATTCACCACATATAGTTAACTAGTTTATTATACATATATTGAATTTCAACTTATCAAATAAATCTAACAGACTATCACATGCTACAAACTATTACATCGATTCACTTATTCCTTGGCATCAATCCTCCACTTTGCGCACCTCTGGGGCATTAGCATCCTCCCTATCACTGGTCACTAAAATTAAAAAAACAATAGCAAAGGTGAGGATTTGGCATATCATAATTAATATAGAACAGAATGATAAACTTAATAATACCTAAGATCCATATTATTTGGTAACTTCCTTCAATCCCCTACATACGTGCATATATGTCTATGTATATCCAGATATTTACTATATATTTTCATAAATTACTTCACAATACTAACTATATATAGCATATATTATTTCTCAGCCTAAGTAGCACCATTGGCCTATCACATACATCCTAGATCACATATCAGTCATCATCCGCACATAATTCATTTAATTCATACAATTCACATAATATTGACAGTCTCATTAAATATCACAACTGACTCTCATATAATTCGACGCCTAGTATCCGGATACTAAAGGATTGGCTTTCAGCTGGGGGTCCTACTTGATACCCCGTGGACCCTGCTTAGCCCACCGAGTCCTGCTTGACTCTCCACCTCAACCACTGGGTCCTACTTGACCACTGGTAGCTTAACTGGGCACAAAGGCCACGGGAGTCAGAAACAAGGGGCTATACATACCGTCGGCCACCCCACACCATATAATCATATAACAACTCCTATCATACATGGCATAATATCAATATATCTCATACACATCATCAGAAACTGACATATAATCATTACTCGGGAAGCCTACTTGTCAAGCCTATCATCACAGGCCATGCACATATACACATACTCATCATGTCATGAACCCTCTATTAGGGAATCCCTAGTGTTTGAGTAGCGGAAATACAATGATTCCCATAGGATTTGCAAAGCGCTGTGTTTCAAAGCATAAGACAAACACAAAAAAATATCGCGTTTTAGGATTACCTCTTGAAGAATATGGAAGCAATCGTAGCCTCGTCCTTTAGGAGTCCACATGAGTACTCCTACCAAAAATGCTACACCTTCCAAATGCTAGTTTGACGGCATGTAGCTTTTGCAACTTTTGCGTATTTTGTGTCTCTTTTTGGGTATGAGCATCTTATGCTCTATTTATAGGCTTAGGTTTGACGAATTTGCTCTCTAAAGACTGGGCTCCTTACTCATTCAAAATAGGGTAGGCCCAATAGTTTTATTTTAGTCCAACGAAAATAAAAAGCTATTTTCTGATAGGTTTACTCTATGTGTGTGACCCTATAGGTAAAATACTCGGTTATATTAATAATAAACTATTTTATTATTAATATAAAATAAGAGCAGCATCTAGCAATGCATCATTATGTCCGAATATTATTTATTATCAACATAACCTATAAGTGATAATTATTTTATATGTTTGTTCCTTTTGTCACGATATCCTAATTGGGCCCAAGGCATGGTCGCGTCATCCTTGTACGGTCCAATTTATTTTACTTGATACTGGAGTAGACTTTATCCGAATAAATATCCAATATTTATTCTTTCTAGCATGGCCATGCTTTTCCTTAGTCTCACTCCATCAAGTGGCCTATAGATATCACTCCTGTCACATAGGAGAGACAAATCCCATCTACATCACTCACATCCCTCTGCATAATTTGTTCATTGCCTAACCACAACCTTTATAGTCCTCTTGTTACAGAAGACGTTTGATTGTATTAAAACAACAAACTCCTTATGTAGGAATTGTAGTGACTTCGGGTCAAAGGACTACATATACCATTATCACATTGAGAATTGTTTATAACATTCATGTAACGATCCACGCAACGTTCTCATGGTGGGTCTGTCCAATACATCATTACTCTTAATGTGTACTCGTGTGAAGACTTGATATCATTTATATCCATGATCTGTGAGATCAGATCATCAGTACACTCACACACTAATAACTCTCATATGACCTATTACTCTAAGGATAAATAAAGGTTGTTAAACTATTTAACAAAAAATGACTTATTCAAAATGATGCGTCCTATATAGGCTTTTAGTGCATATTTTCAATAATCTCCTACTTGCACTTAGAGCCGATATGGTTAATGCCCAATGACATCTATAGTGCCCTTATGCTTTTACTACATAAGCGGTTTTACTAGTGGGTTCCCAACAACTTTATTGGTATGCCCATTGTATATTTTCACATCTTCCAAAGATGGAATTATTTAAGTATATGGTTGGATTAATCCACTTCTTTATATTGTTCTATGGTTCCATTGTCATCACAGTGGAAACTCATAGGGTATAAAACATTTGGAATGATTAAATGTAAATTGACTTCTTTTGTAATTTAACATAGCAAAATACTTAGATTTGTTAGTAGAACCAATGATTGTTTCTTGCTTTGAACCTTTCAAGCATCCATCGCAACCATCTTGACAACACATATATTTTGATTGCAATCTTATGTCTTTCAAATTAATCAAAAGATTGGCATCGATGTAACCTTTACAACAAGCTCATCTTCCATTTATCAAGATCAAATCCTTAGTCCTTCTTAAGTGTTTAAGGATACTCTTGACTATAGAATAAGAATATTATTAATTCTAGAAGAAGCATGTTGTCTACATGTAATACTAGAACTATAATTATGTAGTTACTATCCTTTTTATAGTCACAAGATTTATCTTCATTCTTTAATGAAGATTCTAGCTTCTAAAAGCTTGCTTTAGTCCATAAATAGAACATTTGCAGTTCACATACCTTCCTAGATGTTTTAGGCATAAAAGGCATTCAGGTTGTGTCACATACATATCCTTAAGATGATTTCCATCTTGACATCTATCTACCATATCTCATAATGGTGGTATACTGCTACAACAAGTAGGATCTAAATGGTTTTTAAGCTAATTGAATTTTGTCAATCTTGCTTTTAAAGGTACTTTTATTACCATCCATGTTTAGTTTTCCTTTTGAAAACCCACTTGCATCCTATAGGTTTTACCCTTTAGGTGCGTCAACTAAGGTTCGTACCTTGTTAATATACATGGAGCCCATTTCAAATCCCATGTTCTTATGCCATGTCTTAGAATCTAAACTTGCATTAGCCTCTTCATAATAAACTTGATCGATTAGCAATATGCCTCTTTCCTGATTTATAAGATATCCATATCTTTCGGATTTGGTTACATATTCTATTTGATCTTATACAAGTCTTGTGCTACCGGAGCTAATGATGTCACAACATTTTGTGATTTCTGCTCCAAGTCCTTCCTTGACTTTTGAATGCTTTGTGATACTTGAATTTCTTCAAGTTCTACTATCCTCCCACTGATTCTTTAAGAGATGCACTCTTATTCAAGAATACAACATTCTAAGCAACAAGCCTTTTGTTCTCAGATGGATTGTAGAAATGATAACCCTTAGCTTTCTTTTGGTATCTCACAGAAGACATTTATCCAATTTGGATCTGACCTTGTCAAAGTTGGACGCTCTATAGAAGCATCATAGTTCCAAATTATTAGTAAAGACATACTAGGTTTCTTCCTAGTCCATATCATATATGGTTTCTTTAAGAAAGTCTAAGATGGAACATGGTTAAGTGTGGAAATTTTATTAATAAAGGAATATTGAAGGAGTTAGAGATGTTTGATAATAATCAATAATCAAACTATGTCCAACAAGGTTTGACTTTTCCCCATAGAGATGCTATTATGGCATTCCATGAGGAATGAGTTAAGATGTAATCTCTCACTCTATTAGATAGTTATCAAACTTGTAGCTCAAATTATTTGTTATCTTGATCTAATCAAGAGCTTTAATTGTCTTGCCAATTTGGTTTTTCACTTCATTATGAATTCTTTAAACTTTTCAAAGACTTTCTAACTTACGTTACATAAATCCATACTCATTGACAATTAGTATGTTAAAGTATTGAAAAACATATATAGTTATTGTTCCAATAAGCCCACATACATCGTCATGTATTAAATAATAGATTACTCATCTTTTCAATGAATGAGGTCTCAATTATCTCTCCAATAAATAAGATTTACATGTCTCAATTGATTCTAAAATCAAAAGAGTCCAGATAACCACATTAATGGTATTTAGAAATGTGTTTCTTATCCATTTGCCTTAGGAGACAATACCATGTAAGTAAGGTTCAAAATCACTTATTTTAACCTACTTTGATAGTTGTTATAGATGGGTATTTTAAGACTTAGGATGTGGAATCCATTACTCAATTGTGCATCAATATCCTTTTGAAGAAATAAAGTTATTTTATATAAAAAAATTTCTTGTCCAACAAGAAACAATATGCACAATTTCTAGTTCACTAACTAGCCCAATAGGTAAAGATCTTATCTTTATTGTAGCAACTTTTGCTCAATTTTACATAGATTTCGCCACCTTTAGCAAGTGATCTACTTCCTTGATCTTTCAAAATGTGAGATCTATTACTAGTATCTGATACTAACATTAGTGAAGTAAAATAACTTGACTTTTATAACATGACTTATAATGGAAGTCTTACTTCCCTTTCTTTTGAACTCCTTCAAGTTCTTTAGACAAATTATTTTAATGTCTTATTTGGCTAAAACTGGAAACAATTTCCTTTTTTGATCATCTTTTAGACTTCCAGACTAACTCGGCCTTAATAGAGTCTATATACGATCATATCGTATATCTCCCATATATTCATATTGCCTTTTACAACTCAAAGTTTATGCAGACTCCATAGGGTACTCAAGACCCAACCATAGATCATATATAAGCCAAACATGACACACTGCCACTTCCTCTTTATTGAAGATAATTCTCAAGTCTCGATACCTATCTAGGCATTTTTCCAGATAAAGTATCCTTCCAAAGGATAGATTGCAACAAAATAATATTTGGTTTGTCATAGTTATTCTAACACAAATTACATACAAATCTATCACTTCTATTCAAAACATATTTAAATTTTGGTCATTAAATAAATATGTTGTCTCCCACTATTTTGATTCAAAACAAATACCCTCACTGAATCATAAAAAATCCCGTTGGAAGATTTTTCTAGTGGGCCAAGATCCATATTTGGCCTAGTGTTGAGTCAGCTTTGGCTGATCGCCCAACCCTTGGTTATTTAGGTAGGAAACATATTTCCAATTTCATCTCATGCAACTCTTGGATGATTGAATGGGTAACTCTTTACCCTTATTCATCTTATGAATTTAAGCTCAATCCTTACGCCTCTAAGTTATTTTTAATCCAATTGAAAAACTTAGTTAAGTTTAGGCCTAATAAAAACAATTTGGATATTACAATTATCTCATCGCGCCTTACTAGTATAAATGATAGCACCCTGCTTTGGTAGGCCCACTATTTATTGATATTAGTCTCGACGAGTGTTACTTATTAGAAGGCATTTAAACTTAATATTAACGCTTCTAGGTTCTTCAATCTGATTATAGTTACCTAGATAAGTCCAATAACAAATGGTTGGATAATCCAATTATCCATCATCCTTTACTAATATCAATAAAAGCACCCTAATTTGGCAGAACCTACACTTTATTGAAACTAGCATTGATGACTGTTGTTTGTTAGAACGCGTTTTAGACTGTTCATACCTTTAGGCTTTTCCAATCCAATTGAAAAATGTCTATTTGAATAAAACTTAATAAGTTATACTTGGATAATCCAATTATCCAATCATGTTCCACTAAACATAAATAAAGGCATTCAACTATGACGTGACATGCACTTTATCTATATTAAGTTAGACGTTATTACTTATTGGAAGGTATGATTGTCAGGCTTGAGGGATTTTAATTTTCTTATTGTTCATTACCGACTTTCATTAAACGCTTTAACGTAAAATAAAACCCCAAAACATGCAATCAAAATTGTGAGATGGTTATGGTCTTCCTAGAAAATAAAATAAAATAAAATAAACCTAAAGGAACTATTGTGCCTTGACTTCATGAAGTCCTACTTCTTGAAACCACCATCCTCTTGGAGTCACCACTCCTTTGTTCCTTTCAAGGTCATACCCATCAAGAGTCACCATGCTAGGTTTCTTCTAGGCCTCCACCTTGTTGGCTTCTTCCATATTACAATGTAATAAAGAAACTCCTTTTACATACGAGCGAAAGGTTGAGAGAAGAAATTCAAGAATAGAGAAAGGCACAGCACGCAGGCTGTATTTAAAATAAAATAAAATCGAAGACCATAACCATTCACGCTGGACGTGTTAATTAATCAATTAATAAAGTGATTAATTGTATTTAAAATAAAATAAATTTTAAAACATATAATTAAACACGCGGGGTCATTAAAGGAAAACTACGCAAAAAGTTTAGCGGTTCCATTGAATATTCAAAGGACAGGGTCAAGGGGAGGCTACCCTTTATAGGGTGTCGAGTGACGTTCCAACCCAAAAATTTAGTACTGTAATCAGGTTAGTTCCCAGGAAAGAGAGGTGGGTCTGGTGTGACCGCTTAAGTACCAAGTCTTTCCTAGCCAGAACGTCCCACTGACCGTTAACAACTCAAACAATTTGAATATGATTTCAAACAATTTGAAATCCTAATTTTAAGTTTCAACTCTTGAACCATAAATTTTAGAACGACTAAGGTTTAACTTTTAAACTTTACCTTTTGACCCCAACAACTATCCTAAAATAAGAATAGTCAAGGTTTAACTTTTAAACCTTATCTCTAGAGTATCAATAATCATCTTATTTTTAGGAACAATCAAGGTTTAAATTTTAAACATTATCTCTAGAGTTCAAGATATTTTATTTTGAATCCTATTAAATTTGATAAAGATTTTATCTTTAATTTGTAACTTTTACAAATCCTATCAATTTTATTAAGGATTAAATATTTGATTTTAAAGTTATTAAATTTAATAAAGATCTTATCTTCTATTTGTAACAATTACAAATCATATTAAATTTAATAAATATAAATCAATTTGTAACTCCTACAAATCACATTAATTTTAAAAAGATCACATACAATGCAAATCCTATTAAAATTAATAAGAATAAATTATTTAAATTTGTAACTCTTACAAACTTTAAATTTTACAAACATTTAAAATTTTATTTACAAATTTTACAAATCAAAAATATAATATTAAAATCAAATATTTTATTTGTAACATTTACAAATACATAAAATACCATGATGGTTAGGTTTTAACTTTTGAGTCCTAGTTTTCATTACGGCTAGGGTTTAACTCTTAAACTTTTTAAACACAATCTCGCATGAACAATTCATATTAGAAAGAGAAAGCATATTGACATACATTGCATACAACCCTTGATTTCAATTTAATTAAACGAACATAAAATTAACATGCCTTATAATTAGAACATATATAAAACAATCAGCATTGCAACATACAACATGTTCATATAATAAAACACATCCTAAAATATGTTCTTTAATTAAAATGTTGAGAAAAACGATCAATATACATAAAACAAATTAAATTGATACTAACTTTCAAAAAGGTGCAACCTTTGCAACATATCTCATAAAAAATCCAACCTTTACATAATCTTTCAATAAAAATGTAACCTTTGAATCATATCTAAGAAAAGAGGCAACCTTTACAAAAAGATTCAACCTTTACAATTCTTTTCATAAAAGAAATTTTTACATGTTTTTTTTAAATAAACATTTGCCCAAAACACAGTTTTGCAACCAGGCTTTGATACCACTGTTAGGGAATCCCTAGTGTATGAGCAGCAGAAATACAAGGATTCCCATAGGATTTGCAAAGCGTTATGTTTTAAAGTATAAGACAAACACAAAAAATATTACGTTTTAGGATTACCTCTTGAAGAATATGGAAGTAATCGTAGCCTCGTCCTTTAGAAGTCCACACGAGTACTCCCACCAAAAATGCTACACCTTCCAAATGCTAGTTTGACGGCGTGTAGCTTTTACAACTTTTGCGTATTTTGTGTCTCTTTTTGGGTAGCCACTATGAGCATCTTATGCTCTATTTATAGGCTTAGGTTTGACCTAATTTGTTCTCTAAAGAGTGTGCTCCTTACTCATTCTAAATGAGTTAGGCCTAATAGTTTTATTTTAGTCCAACTAAAATAAAAAGCTATTTTCTGATGGGTTTACTCTATGTGTGTGACCCTATAGGTAAAATACTCGGTTATATTAATAATAAGCTATTTTATTATTAATATAAAATAAGAGTGGCATCTAGCAATGCATCATTATGTCCGAATATTATTTATTATCAACATAACCTATAAGTGATAATTATTTTATATGTTTGTTCCTTTTGTCACGATATCCTAATTGGGCCCAAGGCATGGTCGCGTTATCCTTGTACGGTCCAATTTATTTTACTTGATACCGGAGTAGACTTTATCCGAATAAATATCTAATATTTATTCTTTCTAGCATGGCCACGCATTTCCTTAGTCTCACTCTATTAAGTGGCCTATAGATATCACTTCTGTCATATAGGAGAGACAAATCCCATCTATATCACTCACATCCCTCTACATAATTTGTTCATTGCCTAACCACAACCTTTATAGTCCTCTTGTTACAGAAGACGTTTGATTGTATTAAAACAACAAACTCCTTATGTAGGAATTGTAGTGACTTCGGGCCAAAGAACTACATATACCATTATCACATTGAGAATCGTTTATGACATTCATGTAACGATCCATGCAACGTTCTCATGGTGGGTCTGTCCAGTACATCATTACTTTTAATGTGCACCCGTGTGAAGACTTGATATCATTTATATCCATGATCTGTGAGATCAGATCATCAGTACACACACACTAGTCTTAATGTATTTACATGTCCCCATGTAAATACTTGACTAGGGACATTTTAGGAATAACTCTCATATGACCTATGACTCCCAGGATAAATAAAGGTTGTTAAACTATTTAACAAAAAATGACTTATTCAAAATGATACGTCCTATATAGGCTTTTAGTGCATATTTCCAACACCCTCATCAAATCATATACATCAATATCAATAATTATCACACCACACATCACTATCACCAATCAAAATCCATAATTTATTTGATGTTACCCATGCATATAATTTATATATTTATTTCCTTACTTTCTGGCTCACATTTACTCAAATCAACATAATTCTTTATTAAACAATAATATAATCACATTCAAACATGCTTATAAAATCATATTAAGTATATTTAACCACTCTATGTCATCCTTAACATTTTCTAAATAATTGCAAAGTCTCCTGAAGCTATCATATTATTAAATCCTAATTAATTACGACCCGAACACCCCCTTACCTCGATTCCAAGCTTCTAAAATTTGCTTTTGGTGTCAATTGCGTCCTTCGGTTACTTGATTCACTGTTCCTCTTCCAAACTCGACACCCACTTTGTCGATCGTTCGTCCAATGCTCGTTCCGGCACCTACGGTCACCGAAACAACATTCTGATTAATACATTGTCTTCCTTGTAACATCCTGAATTTTATGAAAATGATTAAATATGTGGAATAAATAATAAATAATTAAATATGAGTTAACTTATGTCCTAAAATTTTAGAAATAATTAAATTGGGATTTATTATAGATATTTATAATTCATGGAGATTTTAAGAGATAAAATTTTACCTGGTTAAAATATGAGTGTCGGACCAAGTATCTCCGATAGAGATGTCATTGGTCAGGGCTGTTAAGAACATGATTGGGAATCCGAAACTATATTCGGAATAATTTTTGGATCTAGTATTGAGCCCGAACCAAGGTCCTGTTGATCTAAAACGGAGAAATTTAATGAAAAGGGAACCAAGTTAAAAATAAAACTCTTCTTCCCCCTCCACTTTCACGTCACCTCTCCCCCTCTCCCTTTTACGTTTTCTTCTTCATTTTCTCTTCCCTCTAAATCCAAATCGTGGCACCCCTTCCCACTCCATTTCTTGCCAAAATCAAAATGTAAGCTTGGGTTCATGGGGCATAGATGTGACATTTGAGCAAATATTTGATGGCCTTCCCTCCTCATCTCTTCACTTTCGTTTGGGGGCTTAGGCTTGGAGAAGGAGGTATGATTTTAATCACCCATGGCTTTTATTAGTGGTTTTTGAATTATAGAGGTATTGTAGTGAGTGATTGGGGTGTTATTTTGGTGGATAATGGTATATGGAACCAAACCCTAGATTTGAAAACCATTGGGGAAATTGTTGTTGTTATAGTTGATGGTTAGAATGCTATGTTGTTAGCTTATGGTGCTTGAAATAAAGCTTATAAATAGGTGAAATTGATGATTGAGGATTTTGATGGAAACCCTAGGCATTGATGTTTTGGGGCTTTGGGGAATCCTTAAGAAATTATAAGTTATTGACATGAGAGTGATTTTATATATATGAGAAAGAGTTTTAAATGAGTAATATTGATGATTGCGGTTGAGGAATTATGGAATCAAGAGAATTAGAGTAATGACCCCAAGTGATTAATGTGTTAAAAGTTAAGATATTAGTGGGAGAGACTTGAATAATGAGGACGATGATTATTGAATTTTAAAGAATCCTAATCTTGAGAGTTAGGAATATATATATTGTGACTAGAAGAATTGGTTTTGGGAAATGGATATGAGGTATTCAATGTTGGATGATGATTTGTATGAGGAAAAATGATAGTGACAATGGTAGAGGACCATTAATGGTGAAACCCATAAATAGGTGTTGTTATGAAATGCGTAAGAATGAATGTGAACATTAAGGTCATAATGATTGTAATGGCTTGAAGAGGCAAGGATAACTTATGTTGAGCTCTAAGTTATAATGATGATAATTGAAGGATTGATGTGATATGGGATTGCATTATGCAACGGATGAGATGATGATATTATTGGGTCTAGTTAGTCTTTAAGATCTAGAGGATCTTGGTTTTGGGAAAGGAATTCTCGAAGCCTAACAAAATGGCATAATTCGGTGTTTTGACAAGTTTAGAACTTGTTTGTAAGCCTTACAATATGTAAATCATTATTTAGAATTTATGAGGAATGCCTTGAAATGGTTATTGATTGTATGAATGTATATATGTGATATGTAGATTGTGTTCCGGACTGTGTGGCGGAGCATTCAGAGCGTGTATTCGAATTTCGGCTCTTCCCTCGAGGTAGGAGAGGAGTTTACATTCAAATTACATGAGTAGATTGATAGTGATTATTGTATGTGTTTAGTACTCATGCTTGCCTTGCCATGTAATTATTGAGATAATATGAATGGCAATTTGATGATTATTGAGGATGATCTGTGAGGGTGTGTGATGATTGTTATGGAAATATAAATATATGTGTGATGATGATAAGTGTGTTTTTAATGTGATTAATGAATTGGAATGGAGATTATTGAGTATAAATGTTGAGACAATTTTTAAATACTTAACAAGAGGTGTATGATGTATTGAATTTAATCAATTTTGCTTAATATGGATTTTGGCATATTAAATTATGGAATTTTGCATGTTTCTCGCATGTGCTGATAATCTCGCTCAAGCGAGAATCCCCTATACCAGTATTATGGCCTCGGGCCTAATCTCGCCCAGGCGAGTGAAGCGAGACGAGTGTGAGGTGAGCAGGAGAGACACTGGACGAATCTCGCTCAAGCAGGCGTGGCCACGCTTGAGCGAGTGAGAGAGGAAATGATACTGGATGTTTTTCGCTCAAGCGAGTGGCTGGCACTGGTGTGCCTCGCTCAAGTGAGACGTGTGTGGAATGGGAGAATAGTCTCTAGCCGAATCTTGCTTAAGCGAGTGAGTGTCTCTCTCAAGTGAGCGTTGGTGGAAATTGATACTGGATGATCCTCGCTCGGGTGGGTGACCGAGTGTGAGGGAGTCTCGCTCAAGCGAGCGAGCATGGAAACGCTACTGGATGGTTTTTGCTGACATGAAGGGGCTCGCCCAAGCGAGCTATGTTTGTCTCGCTCAAGCGAGTGAGGGACTTGCTCAAGCGAGATCGGGGTTTGATGCTAAAACTCCTTTGCTCAAGGAAATTTCGGGCGCGCTCAAGCGGCCCATTTCCATCTCGCTCAACGAGTAGGGCCTCGCTCAAGCGAGTTGCCCAGTATGAAAATTTAAGTGGTTTTCCTTTATTTTTCTGGTGTTAAGCCCTTTCCTTTGCAATATGAGATACCTAAAGGATTGTATAAAGGGTATAATGTGAGGATCTTATATGGTGGTGTTGATAATGATTAGAACATTGAGATAATCCACCTACACCCATAATAAGTAATGAAAAACATAAGTGTTAACCCCAAGAATGAAACATGTGAGAACGATGATAAGGGTTTGATGATGAGTTATGAGATGTGCCCTTGGGTGATTACGAACCCATTGTGAGAATGATTAAATGGTGAGGTGTTTGTTATAAACCAATGCATTAGAGATGATATCAGTGTCATGTGACAATAAATAATGATGTGATTATTCCTTGTATGTGAGGACAAACGTTATTATCAAGGAACTGTGAAATGTCATTGTATTTTATACAAGTGTGATCTTGTATGAGTGGTTTAGAATTGAAATAATGAGTTGTTGTATCGCCACACTAGTTACTAAATAATGTTGATGAATGAGATAATGTTGTAATACCACTATGGTTGAATACAAGTATCGACTTGCCACATGATATGAAATATATATATATGTGATGTGTTGAGATGTAATGTCAAGGACATGATTGTGTTGGGCATAAGAATAATTACCATATATATGGAATGATGAATGTGCCTCGAATGATTCTAGGCGTGGATTTGTATTATGATGCTTGCTATGCCTTTTGATTTCCATGTGTGGATTGTCATGAAATAATGTTTGTGGCCATTGAAATGCCAAGTATATGAATGATGTGCCTTGAGGGGCTTTGTAAATGATTGTATATAATTATTGAAAATGCCAAATTAAATTATATCCCTATGTGAGAGGGTGAGATATCCTTGCGAGGTTGATTGACATATGCATTATTGCATTATTGCATTTTGCATTCATGGCATGGCATAATACTGAGATGTGGTTACGATCACAATGATGAAAGATCCTATGGGATCCTATGAAGTGAGTACCCCTTACGAGGCAGGAAACCAACTTGATGATGATATAATATTGAGCCGGTGGTTGCGATCACCTGGTTATTGAAATGAAAAAGGGCTTGCGAGTTCCTATGATGCCCGTGGTTGCGATCACGAGGCGGGAGTACCCCTTGCGAGATGGGAAACTAATATGAGTTATTGAACGTGGTTGCGATCACGAGAAAGCACCTTGTTAGGCTGCTAGAGGGAGTACCCCTTGCGAGGCGGGAAACCCATATGAATGAATGATATGGTGGTTACGATCACCTGACGAAATGAAATTAGATCTGTGCATATGCATTAAACAGTTGACATATGCATTAGCCATAGGTGCATGGCATTTGAGATGGATTGACCATGAGAGAAGAGAAACCCCTTGTGAGGAGGAATTGAGTAAAGATTAATAAATTGATGATGATAATTTGTGAGCGCCCTTGTTGGTAAGTGGCAATGTGATTGTGTATGTGCTTGTGCTTGCTTACATTGTGGAATGCGTTTCATAAGGTTTGTATGCCTATTATATCAATGTGATGATGAGTGAATGATGAATTGAAGATCTTATAGCAAAGTACACATGATGAACAAATGCATATACACTTAATCACAACATATTATATTCGTCATTTTGAATGTATAACTCACTCTCCTATGTGGTCTCCTTTTTAGCATTGTGATACAGGTTGCCACGGGATGAGTTTGGATTTTAAATTGAAGTTTTGGGAAGGTAAATAGTGGTAGTGGAAGTGCCTTGGCCGGCATCATTTGTGAATTATAATGTATTAGGTAAATTGTATATAATGATATTAATGAATTAGTGATTTTGGATATGTATGAGATAATCTTTCATATTTGCTTTGATACCATAGGGAGTTGATGAGCATTAGAAGAATTGAAATTTGAATAATGTATATTGACGATGGTGATGCTTGTATTAATGCCACTAGGTGAATAAATGGGTACATATGAGTTATGGGCAGTGGTAATAGTTGGGGCATGACCCCGAATGTATATGCATATTTATATTTATAACTTAGGCAATGCATGTGCCTGTTGTAAGTTGATAAATAGGTTATGATCTAATAGGTTGATGTTAGGTGATTGCCTGCTTGCCGAGCCTTTTCTTATATCGCCATATATGGGACTAGGCGTTTGCCCGGTATACACATTCTTCTTCCGTTGTAAACTCTACTATTTTGTATACCATTATGGGCGAATTAGCTATTGATCCAGTCATAGGTTGATAAATCTCACTCTTCGGTTTTCTGTGGTTCGGATCTTGATTCGAGATGGTGTTCAGAAACTATTTCAAACGTGAAAAATTTACCCGTACTTTTATTAATCATTACGTTGATCACATCGGGATTTTGAGTCCGGAAAATCGGGGGTGTTATAGTGGTGGTATCAGAGCGTGGTCTGCTCTGTATGGATGTTGTTGATTTTGCTAGAACATGTTTGTTTGTATAGAAGCTATTAATCATTGTCTGAGCATGGGTGCTCTGTATAAATTGGCATTATGGATGTTTAGAGCATAATTTCTCGATTGGGAAACATTCTGATGATCATTGTAATATGGTTGTTTGCCTAGATTTAAGAGTGACAATTATCTTGAGGATGATAATATATTGAAGCATTGATTGCCTTATATGGACTTGCGAATGACTAGTTGTCTAAGAATTGTGAATTGATTATAGGGGCATTGTTGCTTATTGAGGATTCTTTATGAATGATTGTTTATAAGTCATAATTGTTGTTTATGGATGTATGCCCATTGCCATTGAGGTTGTATGATACACTTGTGGGGCACAGTTACTCCTTGTTGATTATGGTTGAATCATGGAGTTGAATACATATGGATAAATTGTACGATGTGAATGATATGTTGTATGTGTAAGTCCGGCCAAGTTCCTTACCCTATTACCTTCAAATGACGAATACATTGTTATTGTGCATTGATGTTGATATATTGAATACAAATTAATTTGATGATGGATCCATGTTGAATGTTGATCATGGAAACGAAATATTAAAATTGGTGAATATGAGATATGAAATATGAATTGATATGGTGATAGACCGGGAGATGTTGAGACCTTGATATATATGCATATTGAAATTGAATTATTGCTTAGGTCTCATGTATGAGTGGTACTTATGGCTTATAGCCAAGGCAAATTTATTGACTGTAAGAGTTACAGGTACTAGAATTGATTAAATAAGTGAAGAAAAGAGAACCCCATGATATCAATGCTCATGGAATGAAATTGTTAACTATGTTATTATTGAGAGGTGAATCGAAATGCTTGATTGCACTAATTTGAATGAAGGATTTTATATCCTTAGGTACAACACTATATGTGTAAGAGGCGATCGATTTGCTATGTCTCCCTAGATTTGAAACATGAATAAATGATAAAACTATGAAATGTGAAATTGTGTATGTGCGATGGAAATTCCAATAATGAATGTGAACCCCTAAGTATTGGGTGAAGAATGATGTTGAATTTGGGGTCATGACTTGGTTTCGCATGTGCGGACTGAGTGAATGATTGATTTGATTTTGACCTACTAGGTGGGATAACCTAGGTTGACTTGGCATGATCTTGCGTAATCAAACTTTATGGATGATTGATTTAATCGGGCCCTATAGTGGTCTCGGCTCTATGCCATATTATGAATCTTGTTTAATGATATTTGGATGTCGAAGCGTATCCTACGATGGGTGCTAGGTAACCCTTTGGACTTTCTAAGTCTAAAGAATTATCAAACCTCATGGTTAGTAGATCCATAGTAAGATTTATTATGTAATGAATTATTGAGGTTAGGGTCGACATGAACTAGAATGTGAATGATGAAGGTAATCCCTAATGAGTGATGAATGATAATGTTGAATTCCGGGTATGGATGGTATTGGCTATGATGCACTTGATCCTATGGTATGACCTTAGGCTACATTGTATACCCTTGACAGCATACTTGGAGCACGAGTATAGTGCTAACACTGTAAAGGTGTTTTTACAATAGTGGAAATCCTTCAAGTTGGAAGAGACTGAATGTAGTTTCTATGTTGGAAGTGAACTAGTATAAACTCTACATGTCCATTTCCTCCTTCTCTTTATCATTTGATTACTTGTATTCATTTGTGATTTGAAATTTACAAGAAAAAGAGTCTAAGATTTATTCAACCCCTCTTTTAAGTCTGACTCTGAACCATCAATTCATTTTCTAGAGAAAAATAGGAGCTTATCTCACTAAAACTCACTTAAACTCAAGTTATAAGCAATTACAAGGTAAATGAGGTATTTATAGCTCCAAGAGAATTTTAGTCACACTATGGGCCTTGGACCCAAGGCCTAATCCTAAATTCCTAAGAAATTGACCCAATACAAGCCCAAAATAAAAAAGTTGCAAAGTAGAAGGCCCAAAAATGGCCCAAAACAACAACGGCTATGCAAAGCCCAAACTAATTCCTAATTTCTAATCCTAAAAATTTCCTAAACTAATACAATGAAACTAAAATATATACAAGAGCAAGTCAAGGCCCAAGAGGTGGCCCAAAGAAGGTTCAAAAATAACAAGAAGGCTTCTTACTCTAAGATAATGCAAGTGAAATAAGCAAAGGCCTTCAAAATCTCCTCCTTGAGCTTAGGCCCATCTATGAAAGTCATTAATGAAGTCAAATGTCTTTGGAGTGTCTCCTTGGCTTTCTTGACCCTTGACCTAGTCAAAGGGCCACTGAAGCTCTCTAAGGCAACCTCCAAGCTCTGTGTGAGCTCTGTGGCTTCTATGCGGGTGATGCGTAGGTCACTAGGGGTTAAAGGTGAAGCTTTTTCCTCCAAAAATGGTGACATTTTCCTCTAATCTTCTTCCTAAAAAAATCAATTTTTCCAAAAATGTTTTAGCCCTTAATTTAAGAAGGATAAACCTCACTTTCAACTCCTTGTCAAGGGTAGGGACCTTAGAGTGGTCTCTATGCCCATGCGTGCAATAAAATCCCAAAAGAAAGGAAGAAATTCTCTTACCTCTTAGAGTTTACACACTGAAATTGAATGGAAAAAAAGAGGGATTGAGTTTGATTTTCCTTGCCTTCTTGCTTCCAAAGAGTTGGCCTTGAAAAGCTTGAAGTGGTGGCTGAATGGTGGTTGGATGGTGGATGGTGTGGAGGAGAAGAAAAGAAACTTTGATAAGAGGAAAATGAAGGAAATGTGTAAAATGGTGTCTTCCTTTTCTTTTCTCACTTATGGCACACATATATAAGTAATTTATATGTATATTTTAATGAGTTAGTGGCTGAATTAGGTAAAGGGAAATGATGTTTAAGTCTAGGAAAAAGAGTGATTTGAAATATAATAATGCTTTTAAGAGGACACTTGGCCATGCAAAGTGATTATGTTTTGCAATCTAATTAACTGAAAAAAAGGTAATGGTTGTGTGGCATTGTGACACAAGAAAATGGCTTTTGATCATAATTAAATTGCTAAGGGCATTCAAGACTCATTTACAAGGTTTCAGGACTTCACGAGCGAAGAATCATTGAGAAATTTTAATCGGTTTTCGCCGTAGGATTTATTCATTGTGGCAAAGGTATTTCTAATTTGGTTCACCCCCGTCACTTTCCACTCCCCTTAGAAATATCAAAAGCTCTACATTTATTTTAGGGCTCAAAACATAAAGTATGACAATCTGCTGATCGGGTAACCAATTCGTCATACTGACATAATTTAGTACTAATATTTTCATCATAATTACTATCATAAAATTATTTAGGAATTAATAACTTCCCGAAGTTATTAATCCATCTCAATCATCAAAGGTATGCACACAAGATATAACACACATGTTGATCGACACCTTAACTTCATTTGTTTCTTGCAATTAGGAAAAACAGCGTGTTTTTGTCTAAGGGTCTTTACAAAAAAATAAAGGATGTTACAGTAAGCTTTCTTAAAAAAATTATTTAACATGGTTTATTTAAATTTAATTAATTATAATATTAATTAACTTGAGGTATTCAAACTTGTAGAATCAAACAAGATATATAAAAAGAATTTATATATTATTTAATACCTAAAGCGTGTATAATTCAAGATGATACATTTCTTTATGGTGGTGCTGGGTTCGTTTTTGTCTAGTATCGTTATGTTTTAAATTTGCAGAATACTAGGATTATAGTACATTTGATTGTTTTAGAGATTATTGAAATTTGAAGGAAACCTACAACTATAGGATCTTTGTTCAATATTTTGTTTATATGAAATTCTTAACCATTCTTTAGAAGAACCTTTAAACTTTCATTGAATCAAAATAGATCAATTTTAAAAACATTTTTTCCATTTGTGGTAGTATCTAGTGACCAAGTAGCCTGGAAAGAAAGATGGAACGCAGGGGAATATTTCAAAGGGAAATGAATGTGTAGAAGTATAAGTAGAAGGGGATGAAGGATGGGAAATCTTTGTCCTTGCAGGCCGCGGGTATGTCTCAGAATTAAAGGCGCTGGAGTAGGAGTCAAGAATTTTATGGACCCATTACACCTTGCTTTGAGACAAACACTGCAACTAAATGGAGTTATGATTTGCGTCGCCGTCTCTCCATTTTCAACCTATCACTTTTGCCCTTTCTACATACAGAAAGAATTAAAAGGAAAAACTCACACAAATTTTAGATTATTTATTACCGATGACTCATGATATTTTGATCGAGTCTCTATTTTTTCAACTCAAATTACAATCTATTTTTATATTTAAATTCTCAGGGTTAAGATTCTTGTGTTAGTATTTGAATTTTTTTACGGGATATCAAGACTCATCACAATTAGAACATGTTTCACATACATGTTTTATAATAGACCCTGAGGTAGGGATAAAAATAAGTCAGGTAGTCTGTCGGAACCATAGTTTAACTTGTTTAAAGCCTATAAAAAGGTCTTTTAAGCAAACGGGTCAAGTCATATGCCTTTTAAAAAGTCTTTAAAGTCTAACAAGCCGACCCATCTAATTGGCCTAACTACTAATTGCTTATATATATTTATGACATAAAAATAATATTTACATAATATAAATTAATATTACAGTTATCATAATTTTTATAATATAAAATTTTATTTTAAAATTGTTTGGATCAATTGTTGTGATTATTTTAAATTTAATTACCTTTACTTTATATGGGAAGTTATATTTATCTTGCTAAATTTAAAATCAAGTGCATTTGGCTCATATATATTGATAGGCTCATTTATAATGATAAGTGAACTGGTCTGAACCGGGGTCCAGAATCCGGTGTGGGACCAGCCACAAGAGTTCAGGTGAATTAGGGTTTGTACACCGGAACAGTGGGTATCCGGTATTGTAATCCGGCCTCTCAGTGGGAGAAACCGGTCTTGTTGTCCTGGAGATCCTTCACACCAGTGTTTCACGTTGAAAGGGGGGCGAAAGGTGGTGCCACCTACGAAGATTCTCTGACGCTCAAGTTAGAAGAGTGTATGAACTCAATGGATACTCAAGCAATGCAATAGTGAGAATGTGAGATAGAACAACGTAACCTTGCATGTGTATTGAAATTAGCTATTTATAGTCGAACGTAAGAAATGAATCATTGGATGCGGGTGGGTCCCTTGGCTCTGATAGCGTGTTGAATATGTCAATCAATATGGCTCAGTGATCAGAGTGTATCAGGAGGGTAGGTCAATTATCAGTGTACGATCCTGTAATAGGGATGGAGGATAATCACCTTTCCGCATATTTTGCTGACAATTGTGCTTGCTCTCTGAAATAATTGACATTGACACATTCCGCTATGCAGGGTATCTTCGCTGATAAGTTATAAAGAACTCTTATCTCACAGTGACCCTGGGCAAACGGTTATTCACGTCGTGGAGATAAGGTCGGATGAAGCGTCCATCGTAGCGAGGACGGATGGAGCATTTGATATGGTAAGAACGGATGAGATGAGGACGGATAACCGGTGTAGCTTTGTCTTCTTATGATACCGGTTGCTCCCCTAATATGTCACTCTGACGTCATAACTTTGGGGACCGGTATCCAGACCGGATCAATAAGCATGTTTACAGTGATGGGCTAATCAGCCTATGTAGTTTGATAGACTTTTTAGATGATTGTTCATCTTTTAAAAACCTAATTGTAAACAAACCATTTAAATAGATTTTTAAATGGGTCAAAACTTCAAACAGGACACACCTTACAAAAAGCCTATGACGGACTAATAGGTCAGACTCATACTTTAACAATTACAAATATATCAGGCTCAGGTCTTTCAAAGTCTAACTTGACATGTCCCGTTTCTATCCCTATTCCTAAGTACTTAATATTAACCATCAATAAAGTTTTGATGTAAATAAGATTTAAACCAAGTTTAATTCTTTTTTTTTTTTGTATTAGTTTAATTCTTAATGAAATAAATGAAAGTTTTCTACGAGTGTTTTCTTAACTGAACGTACACCAACTAAGATTAAAAAAAAACTAGCTACAGGATATAGCACTCTACCCATGTTAAATATTTCTACTTGCCAAAAACAATTAGCGATATATAGAAGAAATGAAAAACTTTTACGCAAAAATATTTAATAATAATAAAATATTGTTTTAAGTTAAAATGAGTCGGGTTCATATTTTGATTTTAATTTATATACATGCTCCTTGTATACAGGGGAGAAGATATCATATGAGGTAATTAATTTTATTAATTTGGGAGGGAGATTACCCGTATAACTTTAAATGGTCAAAACAGGACCGTGGCTGAATCTAGTCAAATAAAGTGGTCTCCTAAAGCATAATATCCTCCTAATTTATTTATATCAAAATTTTAAGCGACACATTACCTCTTTAATCTTTCCAAATTTTCTATAAATTTCATATTACTTTGGATGACGATGTGATTTGGAAAAGTTTTATGTTAATTTTGAAGAGGCAATTAAGTCATGCTGTATTCATTTTAAAAGTTAAAAGTATAGAAAGAATTATTAAGCAACAAAAGAAATTAATCAAGTTTAGATTAAGTATTAAACTTTAAGAATATTGTTTACAATTCTTGTAACCGTTGTCACTGTTAAAAGATTTTTAAAAAAAATATTACCATACGAATGAATAGATTAATTAGTCTTGTTATGTCATCATTACCTTGGTTGAAAACAGCTTTAAAACTCTAAATCAATTATCTCACACATCAAGGTATTAGAAGTTAATAAAGAAAGTGATCACCCTGATCAATGATGTATATCTCAAGTTACACAAAAAAAAATTATTATTGAAAGTTAAATATTAAAATTACTTTATTATAAAATTTATAATTAAGGTTAAATTTTAATGTACTTTTAACCCTCCTAAAATTTTAAGAATTAACTTATGTCCCCATAAAAAGACGTTTGGTTTTAACCTCTTGAATTTTTAGGTTGACTAGATTCAACCCGTACTATTAAGTTCCCACTTTTAAGTGTTCATGAGATGGCAAATGTTTTGTCACTTCATCACTGTCACGTGTCTTCATATTAAGAGGGATAGCTAATTGAATTGAAAACACGGTTGGTTTGATAATATACTTACCATTGTGTCAGAGCTTCGATCACACTCACGCACCAGTAGCCTATTGGTGGGTCAACAAGAAAAGCTCATCAGAGCCAATGCCTGTTAGTTGTCAATTTTAGGTTATTTTTTATATTGATTTCGTCTTTAATTTCGTGCTTAATTGCTCAATTGATGTAAAATCAGTCCTTGTTTCCTTTATTTGAAGTGATATCTTAATTAAAAATTCACAAACTAAATTTCATAATTTATGACAAGTTTCTGTTGCTTGAGAAACCCTTTTTTAATTAAGGAGAGGTGTTATTGAAGTCCTGGTGCCCCGGCCTAGCCTCAAACTTTTTCCTTGGTGCTCCAATGCCACCTTACATCCATAGCTTGTTTAGGACTTAAAAGCCCTATATAAATAATTTTTTTGGAGATCTTTGGCACGAAGGAGAAGTGCTCATAATGTTTAGAGGATTTCTTCATCATTTAAGAGCCTTGGAGCATCTTCTAGGGTTTCTTCTTCTTCCCTCTTTGTTCCATTAATGTATTTTGGGTTAGCCCTAATAGAAATGTATGGCTAAACCTCTTTCTTAGTTAGGATTAGACACAACCCACTCTGTATTATGACTTTATCATGAATATTTATGTATATTTATGCATTTATATCAAGTTAACATTTTATTTCTCCTTGCCTGATACATATTTTAAATGAGAGAATGATTTATGTGTGTGTTTGGTTTCTAAGCGGTTGGCAGAGTGAAATTTCTTTTATATTCTTCGTCTAGGAATAAGAATGATTGTAATGGTTATTAAAGTCTTTCCTAATGTAAATAGTAGTATTGAATACTCAAGGGATTGATATTTAGTGTTAGGCTTTAGAACTTATTCACTAAGGGATTAAGTTTAATGACTTTTAAATGTGTAACCATACATAATAGGATCTCAATGGATTACTTAGAGTTAAGGGAGTCTGATTCTAAACTCTTTATTTATCGCTTACCTTGTTTTATTGCTTTTAACTTTTGAAACTTAACATTTTCAACCAACAATCAATGAACAAACCTTTGAACATAATTTACATACGTTCTTTATGATTTACAAGCATTTAGTATGTTATTGTTAAATATCACGCAAGTCCCTAAGGATACAATAACTCATATACTTACTGAAACCACAACAAATTCAGTATGCTAATGAACCATTAAGTTTCTAGTGTCGTTCTCAATGACTTTCATTTAGATATTTAGAAATAGAAAATTGTTTGCTTGTTATTTCATACATCTTGTTCATATGTTATTATAGTTTTTATCTTGATTCATTTCATTGTTTTTGATGGAACCAAGTTTGATTTGTAAAGGATTTTAAACTATTGACTAGCATTTACCAGACCCCAAGATTTGTTAATAACACACATCAAAACATTTAAATTAAATAAAGTCTACTCATGCATTATCTAACATGTTAAGTTAAATGTTTCAAGATACAAACATAAAATGCACAGGTTACAAATGAAAAGGGGTGAGCATTAATTAAAAAGTATGTCTTGAGCCATGAAAGTTATTTCCGGACAAGTCCGACCGGGATAAAAATAACTTACATATAAGATTGTCCTAAGAAAAGTCTGATCCAGGAATAATGCTCAAGAAAATTCTAATTCAAGTACACTCGTCTAAACTTTGGGACTGCTAAGTACTTAGCACGCGTACTTGTTTCATCAATCAAACCCTAGACTTTTGAAGCAACAAGAACGTTACTCCAAGCTCGCATCAAACAAAGATCAAAGTTTATCTTGAAGATGCTCTTAACCAAGTTCTTATCAAGGGAAACTGTTCTTATCATCAAAAAAGAAAAGAAGAATATCTTATGCAAGAACCAAAGCTCGTAAGGAAAAAAACCTAATGTAGTTACTCTGCATATTTCAAAAAAGCTTATGAAGATTAGCTCTTGTGTCAGAAAGCTATTAAAAGGTCAACCCTATATATTTTTCATTTCTTAGTTGAAAAAAGAAAGCTAATAGAAGGTCTTTTGCTCTGAAGCTCTCAAAGAACATCATTTCAGTGCAAGCTCTAATGTTCCTTTATACTAGACCTTTTGTCCTTATCTCATCTTCAAGGTCTAATGCTCAAAAGGGCTAAATCCCTCCAACGATTTCATAACAACTATCTCAAAGGCCTATATATATGAAGGGATTTAAAATCTTAAAGAAGTGAACAACTGTAACAACTAAGTATCAAATTCATGAAAGTTGTTCTTTCAAGTTCTCAGTCTTAGCTTTCTTTTCTAAAGTAAATACTTTCTTTGTTGTTCTACTCCTAGCTGTTCTACTCCTAGCAGACCTTAATATTTATTTTTCATACTTAGTGTATAAGTTCTTATATAATATATTTTGTATACACTAAGTCATCAGAAACATAAACACAAACCATCTTTCAAATACTTATTTGTGTAAAAGTCTGGTGTGTTGTCAGCCTTAGTTTCTGTTGGGAAATAGTTATTGGCCTGAAAAGGCTTTCGAAATAACACTTGGGTTTGAGCCAAGAGCGGCTTGTTAAAACAATACTTGAGTTTAAGCCAGAAATGGATGGAGTCAATAATACTTGTGATTGTAAAAGGTGTTTCCACAATAGTGGAAATCCTTCAAGTTTGAAGGGACTGGATATAGCTCCTAGTTGGAAGTGAACCTGTATAAAATCTTTGTGTTCTATCTCTTTATCCCTGATCTTATGAAAGTCAGTTTCAAAAATTCTGGTAGATTCATGCTTAAAAGTTTCTAAGTTCCATGCGAAAAGAGTCTAAGACTTATTCAACCCCTCTTCTAAGTCTGACTCTGAACCATCAATTGGTACCAAAGCCTATCCTTTCGAGTTTATCACTCTTACAGGTGAAAAGGATAAAGATCCATTGCAACTCCTTAGAATAATCAGCTTATAGTAGAAGGATCCTCTATAAATAGACCACCAGCCTTCTTTGGTAAAGATTACCTGTATTGGAAGGACAGAATGGAAATGTTCATTAAGTCCCAATAATACAACTTGTGGGGAATCATCACCAATGGTGATCATCACATTCCTGTTGATGAAGATAAGAAGCCCAAATCTGAGGATCAATGGACAGTGCCTGAATTAAAGAAGAAGAAGACCAACGTCAAAGCCAGATTCCTTCTTACTTGTGCTCTGAGTAAATTTGACTACAATAAGGTCTTCAGCTACAAGTTAGCTAAAGAAGTCAGGGATGCCCTTCAACACAACTATAAAGGGACCTCATATATAAAGAGATCCAAGAAGATACTGTTGATAAAATAGTATGATACGTTCAAAATAGAGGAACATGAGTTTGTGGACCAGATGTTTAGAAGATTCCAAACCTTACTGAATGAGCTTCAGGCCAACTCCATCCACTAAAGATATAAATGTCAAGCTCCTTGGGCATTTTCCTGAGAGGTTTAATACAAAATGCTTAGCCCTTGAGGGGACTAAAGACCTTAGTACCCTCACTCTCAATGAACTCTTTAGAGTGCTTAGGGTTCATGAGATAAAGTTGAAGCAAAATAAAGTCACCAGGCCTTCCTTCACTAAAGGCATTGCTCTAAAGTCTGAATATTCGAGCAAGAAGTCCAAGGCTCTTAAGACTGAAGAGTCAATCAGCTCAGAACCAGACTCTGACGAGTCAGGTGAAGACATGGATGAGGAGCTAGCTCTTATGACAAAGAGATTCCATAAGATGCTAAGAAAGAAGAAAGACAGAACTGAGAGATTCATAAGAAAAACCACAAAGGAAAATCTCAATTCAAATTTAAAATTGACAAGTCTACTCTTGAGTGTTTTAAATGCAAGAAGCCAAGACGTATAAAAGTTGAATGTCCTCTCCTAAATAAAGACAAGAAGGACACAAAAGAGAAGAAAAAATTCTTCAAAAAGCTCAAAAGGACTTATCACATAGGATGATGAGGATTCATCAAGCTTGAGTCAGTTTGAGGAAGAAAATGAGTCAGCTCAGGTTTATCTCATGGCTAACTCACATCAGACTCAAAGGCAAGCTCCAATGACTCAGACTCTAAGGAAGTAAGTTATCCTGAACTTAAAGAAAACTATGGAACTTTTGCTTGATGATTTTCCAAAATTACTAAAAAATTTCAAATATTTGAAAATAAAACATGTTGATATGATCACTAAATACGAAAACCAGATTTCAAAATTAAAATAAGAAGTTTTTTATAAGAATATTCTAATTGAAATGGAAGAGAATGAGAGGATGCATCTTGAAAAGTTGTATAGACTTAAATAAGAAACTCTTGTTTTCAAAACTGATTTGGAAAACACCAAAATATGTTGCAACTCTTAAGCTGATGAAATCAATAAGCTTCAAAACCAAATGAATTCACTCACTTCATACCTAGGTAGGTTTGTAAATGGCACTGAAAATCTGAACAAGCTTTTGGGAAAGCGTCCTAAAGGCCATGATAGACTTGGTCTGGGTTATGTAGAGAAAGTTGATCTCAATCAATCTTTCTTTCCTCCATCTGTTCCAAAGAAATAGAAACATGTAAAGTGTAATTATTGCAAAAGGCATGTTCATGAGATAAATGATTGTTAAAAAAGAAAGAAAAGAAATGCAAACGTTGTTAACCATGTAGGACCCAAAAAGATCTGGATACCAAAATCATTGATTATTCCTATTGCAGATGTGCTTAAAGACAAAGACAAAGCATCAGCACTAGTATCTGGAAAATGGATGCTCACATCATGACAGGAAAAAGGTCTATATTCCTAGACCTAGGGAGGCTTAAAGGTGGAACAGTCACCTTTGGAGGTAACCAGATTGGATGCATCGTTGTTACTAGTAGAGTGGGTAAAATTCTTTCCCCTATTATTGAAATTGTTTATCTTATGGAACGTCTGAGACATCACCTATTTAGCATAAGTCAATTCTGTGACAACAGGTACAAGGTCTCTTTTGATAAAAAAAAGTGTACTCCCATCAATCATAATAGAACCATACTCTCTTCTACAAACAGACACAACAACCTTGATCTGGGTAAGCTGAATGATCAAAATATAACATGTCTATTTTCAAACTTTGAAGAGAGATGGATCTGGCATAAGAATCTTGGGCATGTAAGTCTAAAACATATTTCAAAACTTCACAAAAAAGGCTTAGTTAAGGGACTGCTAAAAATCTCTTTTAACAGTTCCTTGCCTTGTGAAGCATGCCAAGAGGGAAACAACATAAAACCTCTTTTGAAAACAAAAATGTTTTTTCCATAACCAGACCATTAGAACTATTACATTTACATTTGTTTGACCCATCTAAGTTACAAATTCTAGCAAGAAAGAAGTATGGATTTGTCATTGTTGATGATCACACAAGAATGACATGGTTATACTTCCTAGCCCACAAAGACAAGTCTATGAAAGTATTTAAGATTTTCTGTAAGAAAATCAAAAATGAGAAAGGTTTATGATTTAGTACAATAAGAAGTGATCATGGAAAAGAATTTGAAAAGGAAGTTTTTAAGAAATTCTGTAATGAGTCTGGCATAATTCACAGTTTTTCTTCTCCAAGAACACCTCATCAGAATGGTGTTATGGAAAGGAAAAATAGATTTCTACAAGAAATGGCCAGAACAATGCTTTGTGAAAATGATCTTCTGAAATATTTCTAGACAGAGGCTGTGAGTACTTCTTATTATATTCAAAACATAATCCTTATCAGACCAATACTGAACAAGACTCCCAATGAATTGTGGAAGGGGAAAAGACCCAACATATCATATTTTCACCCCTTTAGGTGCAAATGTTATATCCTCAACACAAAGGATCATCTTGGAAAATTTGATTCTAAGTGTGATAAAGGGATATTCATAGGCTACTCAACCACATGAAAATCTTACAGAGTTTTTAACATAAGAACTCAAACCATTGAGGAATTAATGCATGTAAGACTTGATGATCTTGAAGAGACTAACAAGAAACTGACAGATCTAGAAATTGATGATGCAAGTATTCAACAAGAGTTTGATCTTGCTTAGCTAGATTTATCAAAAGATGGAAATAAAGAGTCTGAACAACTACCATTAGTGTCTGAATCTAAGAAGCCTAGAGACTGGAAATTCAAGGTCTATTATTTTTCAGACCTTATTATTGGAAATCAAGCTCCTAAAATAAGGACCAGATCTAAAGTTCTCAATCAATCAACCATAGCTCTTGTCTCGGAATTAGAACCCAAGTCTGTGGCTGAAGCTTTGGAAGATACGAACTAGATCATTGCCATGCAAGAGGAGTTAAACCAGTTTGAGAGAAATAAAGTCTGGACCCTTATCACAAGACCCAAGAACAAAGGCATTATTGGAACCAAGTGGGATTATAGAAATAAGCTTGATGAAGATGGAAAAGTTGACAGAAACAAAGCCAGAATTGTAGCATCAGCAAAAAGGTATTCATTTCACTAAAACTTTTACTCTTGTAGCCAGACTTGAGGCTATAAGGATTGCTCTTGCCTTTGCTACTTTTAAAGGAATAAAATTATATCAAATGGATGTTAAAAGTGCCTTTCTAAATGGTTTCATTGAAGAGGAAGTCTTCATGAAATAACCTCTAGGGTTTGAAGATAAATCTTTTCCAAACCATGTCTTCAAACTTAGTAAAGCATTGTATGATCTAAAATAAGCCCTTAGAGCTTGGTATGACAGACTCAGTAGCTTTTTATTATCAAAAGGCTTTACAAGAGACAGGGTTGACACCACCTTATTTAGAAAGAGCTCTAAAGACACTTTATAATTGTGCAAATTTATGTGGATGACATTATTTTTGGTGCTATTTATGATAGTCTGTACAAAGAGTTTTCTAAAATAATGCAGGCTGAATTTGAAATGAGTATGATAGGAGAACTCAAATTCTTCCTAGGCCTGCAAATCAAATATACTAGTGATGGTATTTTTATCAGTCAGCAGAAGTACACCTAGGAGTTGGTTATAAAGTTTAAAGTGGTTAATCCCAAGACAATGAGCACTTATATGCATCCAAGTTGCATAATTAGTAAAGATGAGTCTGGTACATCAGTGGATCAGACCTTGTATAGAGAAATGATTGGTTCAATTTTGTACTTAACATCTAGCAGACCTAATATAATGTTTAGTGTTTGTATGTGTGCAAGATATCAAGCAAACCTCAAGGAATCATATCTATCTACAGTAAAGAGGATTCTGAGATATCTTGTAAGCATTAATAACCTTGCGTTTTTCTATAAAAGAATAGACTTATTTTCCTTGTTTGGATTTTGTGATGCGGATTTTTCAAGACATAGAATGGATAGAAAAAGCACAAGTGAAGGATGCCACTTTTTAGGCAAAACTCTAATCTCCTGGGGAAGCAAAAAGCAGTACTCAATTGCTTTGTCAGCAGCTGAGCTAGAGTATATATTTGTAGTAAGTTGTTGTTCTTCACTCTCTGGATAAAGTACTAGTTAGAGGACTACTCCATCAAAAAAGTAGAGATCCCAATTTTCTGTGATAACACAAGCGCAATTAACTTGTCAAAGAACCATATCCAGCATTCAAAAGCTAAACACATATAAGTGAAATGTCACTTCATCAAATATTATATGCAGAAAGGAATTCTTGACATGAAGTTTGTGGACACGGACCACCAATGGGCAGAGATCTTCACAGAGCCTTTCGCTGAGGCCAGGTTTACTTTTATTAAGCATAATTTAAATTTAAGAAATGTTGCTTGAATAAGTTTGTCGTATGAATGTGTCTGGTGAATGTTTTACTTTAAATGTCTGTGTGTATGCATAAAAAGTCTAGGTCTGGGTATGTATGCCTTTGTGTTTGATATGTCTGAACCCATAAGAGTTTGCTCTTATTAAAGCTAAGAGGTTAAATTAGTTGGAATTGTTTGTTAACCAAACCCTTTCACATTTTATTATCATTTACTTTAAAACGTCCCATATGGCAGAAGTTAATGTTTTTGTGTAACTGCCATCTGAATTGTTTTCTCTCTTCTTTCAGTTAAACAGTTGTTGCCTATTTAAATAAGTGTCCTTTCACATTATTTTCCTTCTCTGTGCAAACTTTTCAAATTTCCCTCTCTCTTTGCCTTCTCTATCTCTATTTATGTAAAACCCTTTCCAAAGCAAAAACCCTTTCCATAAACCTCTTCATCTTCTTCAATCTTTGAACATTACCATGGCCCCTAAGTTCACAGTTTCTAACATTGTGGAGTCCTCTTTTTCCACCCTTAGCAACACAAGCTCAATGGCAGAGATGTCACTATTGAGCTTGAAGGGATTGGATGGACACAGTTCTGTATGGATAGAAAGCCTTTCTCTCATTCTCTGATGTTGGAGTTCTAGAAAACCATCACAGTGGACAAGTCTAGATTCATCATCAATGGCAGTCTCAAAGGAAGAGCCATTGAAATCTTTGAGGATGTTATTGCAACACTGTGTGGGTGTCCTCCTAGTGGAAACATCTATGCTAATGACTTTGAGGTCACTAGAGTCTCCTCCTTGGAGATAAATGAGTTATTGTATGGAAGGTCCTATCTTGGAAAGTTGAAGTCTGGGAACTTTCTCCCTAAGGTGAAGATATTTCACCTCATGATGAAGCAAATCTTTTACCCCAAGATAGTGCAAAAGACACCGTCTCAAAGTTGGATAGGTTCTGTATGTACCACATGCTGGTGAAGCAGAAGGTAAAACTGGATAACATTATCATGACTTACCTAATCTCCTCCGTAGGGAAGAAGTAGAACAAGATTCCCTACCCTATTGTGCTGATGAAAGTTTTTTCATTGGAAAATGTCCTAACATAGACTGTTGGGGATATGACCCAAAGTACCTTGTTGTAAGTAAGCTCCTTACCTTCTTACCCCTCTTGGACTAGACTATGGAAAGGTCTATTGCATCCTCTGCTACCAAGAAGAAGTCTAATCCTACAGAAGTGAAGCAAAAGAAGTATGCTCCTGTTCTAATAAAAGTAAAGCCAGCCCCTAAGAGGAATCTATAGATCCTCCTGTGATGGAGCCTGCAGTCAAGAAGGCTCGGACTACAAAGGTAGCTCAAGCTGAGCGAGAAAAGTCTGCTTCTCCCCTCAAGGCATGGCCTAAGAGTGTTACTCCTCATCCCTCTCTAGTCAAGGTCTCAGTACCAGACCCTTTGATCACTAAAGTGCCAAGAAAATCTCCAGACCCTGATAACCAAGTGCTAATTAATTAGTTGAAGACTTAAAAATCAACACCTTTACCTCCTCCTCCTCAACAATAAAGTTTTTATTACTCTGAATGCTTCTGTTTTGGTCAAGGGTTGGATTTCCCAAGATTAGCTTACAAAATACTAAGAAATGTGTTCCTCTTATATCAAGAAAACGCAGGCCAAGAAGGAAGCCCTAAAGAACAACAAGTCTGCTACTCGTCCAAACATCATAGAAATCATTGTTTTCATCAAAGTTCATCTTAAAAAGTTTCCAGACTTGAACACCAGCCAATGGACCTATATGGATTGGTTTGATAAATTTGTTAAAGTGTACAAAGAGTACAGGGATGATGAAGAAGAGTTTAGCAGAAAAGCTCAACAAAACAAAAGAAAAAGAACAGAAGTGCAGACACCAAGGCATGAGCACGATCAGTCTACACCTATAAGTAACCTCATTCTTCCTTCACCTAAGTCTACTCAGCTTGTTGTTTACAAAACTCAATCCTCAAACCAGACCCTCACTCCTACACCCTCTGATCATTTACCTCCAAGGTATCTTCATCCCAGATGTACCTTCTCTATCAACCCTTGTCCCAAACGCACTAGAAACATCCCTCTTAACCTATTTACCCCTTCCTTAAAACCTTTTACCATTACCAGACCTATCTTAGACAAAGAACACATAGGTTACATGAACCCCAATAACCTAGCCATTATAAATTCTCTAAGATTTGACCCTCATAAAATCCCAATAATTCCTACTGCCCCTTATTTTCCACCTAAGATTCCTTTTGAATAGATCATGTTGAACACCCATCTCACCTCTCCATCAGACTATGCCATGTTTTATATCTTGAAGTCTAAGAAATCAAAATTTCTATTTGACATGAAACAAGGTCAATAGCGTCATGAGCTTCACTCTTGCGTTGTTACACCAGGAAAGCATATCATGCTTTCCCTAGACCACCTCAACCCAAAAATCAATGGTCATTGAGAAAGAAAGATTGAAAAAGACTCTTCCTCCAAAGTCTGATTACTATAAGGCTGCTTAGGATGATCCCAACCAAATGAGCTATTAGCAGTATCTTTAAAGAGTATCTTGTCTATTCCTAATCCCAACAAAGATCATGCTACTGCTCTCTAGAGTCATTATCTCTGAGCTTGGACAACAAGGCTTTTTTCCCACACCATCCTCAAATCTAAGAACTGCTTTAATCTGAATTTCTTTTGGAGATGTCATGGTACCGTGTTCAAGACCAGTCTCTGCTCTAACAACCTTTCTATCTCTCTTTATCGTCCCTATGTTATCTTCATCTACTCTCTGCAGATTGTATATTCAAATTAGCTATCTGCTCATCGTTTTGGAGTTTTCCTCTACCCTCATCCTGAATAGCTCAACTCGTGGTCTTCAACTAACTCTATGATGTCCCTCCTATTTGTTGATATAAAAAGGGGGAGTAGAGTATAGTCTTTTATGGGTTTGATCATATCTATTTTAGAGGGAGTTTTGTTTCAAGAGAAGTAGAATTTTGGAAATAGAGTAGAATTTTCTTGTATTTGCTTTGAACCTTTTTATGATTAATAAAATATGTTTTTGCTTTGACAATATTTTAGATAAATATGTTCTAGCTTCAATGACCAGACCTATGCTCTGATAATTATATACTATATATTTCTTTGATCATATAGTTGCTTTGATTATTAGTTCCTTCGTTTAAAAAGAAATGATTGCTTTAATCATTAAAATTCTGGTTTGCATAACCTATCTGCCTTGATAAGTCAAGGTTTTACTCTGAACATATATCTGTTATGGCTAAAAGAATCAGTCATATATGCTTTGATCCTTGTTTGAAATCTACTTCAACATTAATGCTTATAATTTTTTGAATAAATGATTTGTTGCTCTCTCTGTGATATGATTTGATTATCATAGATTTTATTTAATATAAAAGACTTGATGTTTGCTATCAACAAATAGGAGGAGATTATTGGAACCAAGCTAGTTTGTAAAGGATTTTAAACTATTAACTAGCATTTACCAGACCCCAAGATTCGTCAAAAACATATATCAAGGCATTTAAATTAAATAAAGTTTGCTCATGTGTTATCTAACTTGTTAAATTAATGTTTCAGGATACAGACATAAAATGCACAGGTTACAAATGAAAGGGGAAGACCATCAATTAAAAGGTCTACCTTGAGTCATGCAAGTTATTTCAAGACAAGCTTGACTGGGATCAAAAACAACTTACATACAAGCTCATCCCAAGAAAAGTCTGATCTTAGAATAATTCTCAAGAAAAGTCTGATTCAAGTGTGCTCGTCAAGACTTTTGGACTATTAAGTACTTAGTACGCGTACTTGCTTTATCAATCAAACCTCAGACTTTTGAAGCAACAAGAATATTACTCCAAGCTCGTATCAAAAGAAGATCAAATTTTATTTTGAAGAAAAGAAGACAATTTAGTGCAAGAACCAAAGCACGCAAGGGAAGAAACCAATGTAGTTACTCTGCGTATTTTAGAAAAGTTGATGAAGATGAGCTCTTGTGTTAGAAAGCTTTCAGAAGGTCAAACTTATTCGTTCTGCATGTCTTAGTTGAAAAATGAAAGCCAAAAGAAGGTTTTTTGCTCTGGATCTCTCAAAGAACACCATTTCAATGCAAGCTCTGATGTTTCTTCATACAAAACCTTTCGTCCTCACCTCATCTTCAAGGTCTGATGCTCACAACGGCTAAATCCCTCCAACGGTTTCATAACAGCTATATATGAAGGTGTTATAACCAAGAAGACTTTTTGAAGTACCCTTAGATTTGTTAATAACCAACATCAAACATCTTCTTTAATCGAGCTATGAGTTGGTAAATGTTTGATAAGATTATTCAAGTGTTTTAGGATATAAAGCACAGGTTATAAATCAAAGGAGAAGCTCACATTTAATAAGTTTGGTAAGACAGAACTAAGAAGGAAATACATCAAAGAAACCTACAAAGTCTAGGAATGCATCTCATAAGAAAAATGTTCTTTTGGATGTGTACAGACCCAAACTCATCATGTCTTATAGCAAGCCTCAAAAAATCTAAAAGAATTCACTGGTTAAGGTAACCTTCCTCAATCAGACTCTATCTTCACATAAAGGCTGCTTCAGACCTCTTTCAAGATCACAAGAAAGGATCGAATTACCTTTTTAGTTTTAAGTCTCATCATCAACACCTTACGATTCACCAAATCTCAATCTAGTTTTAGATGTTCCCTCTAAACGAATCAAGTCTAGACCTATATATGATGACTTAACAAATCATCTTTCCTTCTCAACACAAAGTCTTATCACAAGAAAAGAAACTGTAAAATAGAGCAAATCAAGATCCATCCCTCGATGAAGAACTTTCCATCTTAGTGAAACCAACTCCATGTCTGCAACTACAAAAATTTCAAAAGCTCTCTAACTTAGGCTTTTCATGAAGAACAAACTCTATCCAAGGGTCATATATGTTAAGAAGATTTCTCTCAAGTTTTTGAATGATGTATCTTTCAATGGTCATCTAATGGACCTATCTCTCTTAACACAAAAATCCTATATAAATATGTTACAATCATCTTCTAAACATAGGAGGATGCACGTATGTGTATACATGAGAGTGGTTGAGAAAAATATGAGAAAGCAAAAATATCAAGAGAGATCTTCAAGAAGATTATAGAGAAGAAAAGAAAAGAAAGATAAGGAAGAGAGAGAGAACTTGTAAGTGCATTTTAGAAAAGTCAAGATGGGGATATTACTTAAAAGATGGAATGATCAAAATAAAAAAGAGAAAACACACAAGCCCTAGATGATTATGTACAAAAGCCTTAAAAGAAGAAGGCAAATTTCATTTTGTACTAATATTTCCAATCTCTTGTAAACAATGGTCTATTTGATCTGTTGGGAAACACTTTGGCCTGAAGAGGCTTTGGAAAAAAATACTTGGGTTTGAGCCAGAAGTGGCTCATGAAAGAATACTTGGGTCTACCCCAAGGGTAGGTGCTTGTAAAACAATACTCAAAAGCATGAGTTATGCTTAAGCCAGGAGTGGCTAGATTCAAGAATACTCAGAAGCACAGGTTGTGTTTAAGCTAGGAGTGGCTGGAGTCAATAATACTCATAGGCTTGGTCTGGGTTGTTTATGTAAAAGAAATATTTTACATAGTGGAAAATCCTTCAAGTTGAAGGTACTGGATGTAGTCTCCGTGTTGGAGGTGAACCAGTATAAATCTCTTGTGTGCTTCTTTCTTTCCCTATATTTTTCATAAGTCTGTTGCCCTCTCCCTCTCACGCTCGTTGTCTCGTAAAAGTATGGTCCGCTGTGCTAAATGTATTTTTGTTCAAGTATCACTTTTTGGTTTGAAAAAGTAAATAGACTTATTCAACTCCCCTCATTCTAAGTTTGTTCTCTAAACCATCAGAAGGGATTTCCAATCTTGAAAAGGTACGCAACTATAACAATTGAGTATCAAATTCATGAAAACTGCTCTTGTAAGTTCTTAGTCTTAGCTTTCTTCTCTAAAGCAAAGACTTTTTTCTTATTCTGCTCCTAGCAGACCTTAGCCTTTGTCTTCCATACTTAGTGTATAAATTCTTATATTGTATCTTTTATATATACTAAGTCATCAAAAACACAAACACAACCCATTTTTCAAATCCTTATTTGTGTAAAAGTCTGGTGTGTTGTCAGGCTTAGTTTCTATTGGGAAACAGTTGTTAGCCTAAAGAGGCTTTTGAAAGAATACTTGGGTTTGAGCCAGGAGTGGCTTGTTGAAACAATACTTGGGTTTAAGCTAGAAGTGGTTGGAGTCAACAATAATTGTGGCACAGTCTGGTGCTGTGATTGTAAAAGGTTTTTTACAATAATGAACATCTTTTAAGTTTGAAAGGACTGGATGTAGCTTCTGAGTTGGAAGTGAACAAGTATAAATTCTCTATGTTCTATCTCTCTATCCCTAATCTTATAAAAGTCTGTTTCAAAAAGTTTGGTAGATTCACACTGAAAAGTTTCTAACTTCCACGCTAAAAGAGTCTAAGACTTATTTAACCCCCCTTCTAAGTCTGACTTTAAACCATTAGTTTTGTTCATTTAGGGCTTACTGTACTAATTCCCTATGTAGTTTATGTTTGTATATGCGAGGTAACACTTATGTCGGTGAACTTTTGTTTGACTTTGAGATAAATCACACTACAAGGATAATTAAGTCCAAAAGAAGAAGGCAAAGACAAGCATAAGCTAAGGAGAGGCAAGCCTCTACCTCTTCTTCCATTCCATCTAATCCTTCCACCATGGCAGATGAAGGTGTGCCTCCCCATAGGCGTACTTTGGGGGAATATACCACAATTCAATGGCTAACCCGTGTATTAAGTATATTTCAAGGTCAAAAACAATAAGGGCCCTTGACATAAAGCCTCCCACCCCGTGTCTCATCTAGTCCCAACTAATTTACTTGGTTCAACCACGAGGACCTTCATGCTTACATCCAGTTGTTTTATGATCTTTTGCATCACTATAGGAGTCTTATATGAGGAAGAAAGGCCCACCTACATATGGCTTTTTGCCTTCTCTTTAATCAACAGAGCCAAACTATTAACATTTAAAGCAAGGTGGAGGCCAAGTTTTTGGAGAGGTTCTTCTTCCCTACAAAGTACATTGTGGCCAAGAACATCATCACTTATTTCACAAAAGAAAAGGTAAGTCTCTAGGAGAAACATAGGAAAGGTATAAGGGCTTATTAAGGAAGTGACCCGACAACAACCTTGACCAAGCAGTACAAATTCACATGTTTCGTGTGGGGCTAAAGTTTGAAACAAAAATTTCTTAGATGCTTCCGCTAGTGGTTCCATAATGTTCAAGACTGTGTAGGAAACCAACACAATCATTGAAGCCATAGCCGCCAGTGATCACCAATCTAAGAGTACTACAACTCCAATGTAAGAGAATGGGAGAATCTTTGAGTTAAGCACTAAGGATGCTATACTTCCTTAGAGCAAGATCCTCACCCAACAAGAATCTTGGAGTTTAGCACTAATGAAGCCATAGTTGTCAATGATCTCCTATCTGCTGTTGAAATGAAAATTTTACATGGGAGACCACCTTAATTGTCACTCATTTTCTAATGATATGGCCCCTAAGTAAGTCAACAACATAGGAATCAAGGGAGACCTCAAGGTCATTACCCTTCCAACAACTCTGACTTTTAACCATAAGGTTGAAGGGTTGCAAACCAAGGCCAAGGGTGGCATAACTAAGGAACACGACTATCTTCTAGACCACCACTTTAATATCAACCCCAACAATAATCTGAATAGCAACAACCACCTAACAGTATCTCCAGGTTGCAATACATGTTTACTCAGTCCATGAGTAATTCGATGAACAACCAAAAGAACATAGATGTCTCTATAAAAAAATCTAGAGATTCAAGTTGGCCAACTAATTAAGAAATTTGTTAAGCAACAAGCCAGTAAATACCATGCTCAACCTGAGCCCAACCTTTACAATGCCATTATCACTAGAAGTGGCAAAGTAATCAAAAGAGTTACTAAAGAAAAAGAGAAACAATATGAGGAAATAAATATGAGAATAAGAAGGAAGAAGAAAAATATAAGAATGAAAAGAAACTAGGGACAAATTAAGTGTGAATAATGAGGAGAATTAGGAGAGGAAAAACATAGGAGAAAAAACAAAAAGAAAGATAAAAGTATAGAAAAAGAATAAGAAACAAAGAGAAATAACTATGAGAGTAAGGAGAGAAAAGAAGAAGATAAAAGATAAAAGAAAATTTGAAAAGTGAAAACAAAAATACTTTCCTAAACCACTACCTAGAAATATGCCTTACCCTCCTAGCCCATCCATGAAGGCCAAGGAAGAGTAATTCATAAGATTTATAGAGATTCTGGGGGTGGTTTGAATCTTACCATTCTTGGTATGGAGGCTCTAGATCACATCCCTAACTATACTAAATTCATGAAGGAAGTTTTGAACAAGAAGCAAGGGTGTGCAATGACGAAGTCCTCTAGTGTAGAGGTGGGGTGTAGTGCTCTACAAAAAGGGGCTTATGCTTGAAAAGTCTACAAACCCAAACAGTTTCACACTCCTCATCTCTTTGGGTAGCCAAGAGATTAAAAGTGCACTCTTGGACCTAACAGCCAATATCAATATAATGCCTCTTAAGTTGTTGTAGAAGATGAAGGGCCTAAAGGTTTCACCAATCACCATGAAGCTACAATTAGTTTATCAGCAATTAAGCAACCCTATGGGATTATAGAATATGTGAAAGTGGAATGGGGTGAACTGGAATTCCTAATGAACTACGTAATCCTTAACATAGGAGAAGATGTTGAGATCCTTCTAATTTTGAGGAGGCTCTCCTTAAAAATTATTGACTCAGACTTAAGGCTTAAAATCTTTGAGAAAAATAATTGTAATTTAGTTATTCACCGCCATAAAATGACAAATACATCCCTCACTCAAGAAACCATTATTCATTGTAGTCTAAATTGGCAACTCCCTCTAACATTATTAATAATTATATACGTGTCACGTTAATATTTTTTACGATTTTCAACAACCCTCGATAAAATATATAAACTTTGGATCTTCACTCACACATTTCATCAATCACCTTGTGGTGTTTTTTCACCCTAACCCACAATTACCTCTCTTTTGATTTATCCTCCAACTTTCACTTCCTTGCCCCTATTGACCCCACAACACCTATTAACATTTTTTGTGTCTGATCTCACTAGAGAAGTTAAAGCTTAAGTAATTAAATGAATCATGTTTAGCAATTTGCACACTTTGACAATATTTTTATGCCTTACATGCTATGTGATGCTCATGTTTATGGATATGATGCAAAATGTTTTATTCTTTGAACGTCTTATATATTCACCCTCATTTCAAATATATAGGAGCCTAAATGTGTTTTTGCAAAGCAACACTTGATTTGTAATATTTTAATATATATATCTTCTAACATCCCAAATTTTAGAGAAAATAAATTTATTAGAATATGATAATTAAGTATTTGTGGTCTAATGTATACAGGAAAATTATTTAGACACCAATTGTGATTTATCGGTAAATTAAAATTTACTAAAAACTGGATAATTTAACAGATGGTGTGGGACCCACTAAGTCAATTTGGATATTTGATGGGTCTAGAATAGTTAGAAAATTAATATAGTTATGGTGGTATGGTTAAAATAATTTTTTATGTTGAGGAGATATTTATTCGAACATGACATATGTTAATAATCAGCAAAAATACGAGCTAACTAGAATTAAAAGAAAATGTAAAAATCCCTTTTCTTCTCCCCATTTGACCGTGCACCATTTTCCCTTTCCATTTACTCTCTTTTGTCCATTGGGTAATGGATTTGTTGACCATTGGTAAAGCAAAGGGTGGCAATGCGTTGTCCATTGGGTAATACGCAATTTTCACTAAAATTCCTATTTCTTTCTCTCAATTGCCGTGAGCTTCTTCTCCTTCTCCACTTCTTCATTTTTTTCCTTCTTCTCCTCCTTAAGCACAAAAAATCGTCCACCCTCCTCCATACACATTATCTTCCATTTTCTTTATAAAACACTTAATTTGTGAGCATCAAAAAGGACATTGAGGCAAATATCTTATGGGTTCTTCATCCACCATTTCCATTTTCATTTCTTGATTAGCTTGGAGCCTTGAGGTAAGGTTTTGAACCCATCTTGCTCCATTTATGGTTTTAGAGATGCTTAAGCTTGAAGTGGTGGCATTAAGCATTATGGGTGTTAATGAACATGGTGGACCCTAGGATTGAACACTTGAAATATGATTCTTGACTTTATCTTAGTGTTATACAAATTATAGAAAAATAAGCGTTATTGTACTTATAATGGTTCAAGAAATTAGTTAAGATTGTTGTTATGTGATTCTTGATAAAACCTTAAGTATTATTGTTTTAGGGTTTTTGGCCAAGTTGATAATGTTGATAATTTTGTGCCCTTAAAATAATTTTATATGAGGAAAATAAATTTTTAGAGGATTGGAATTAATTGTTGATGTTGATAAAGTTTTGAACTAAGTTAAATGTTATTATGAATGATGATATATGCTTGTGGAACCCAAACCCTAGGTTAGATGACCAATGGGATTTGTTGGTTGTTGTTTATAATTGATTTGGTACATTGGTGGTGATTTTATGCTAGAAAATGACGCATGAAAAATTATTGGAATTGATGCTTGCCAATCTAAATGGAAACCCTTAGAATTGGAATTTAGGGCTTTTGGCAAAGTTTGTGAATTTGATGACTTTAGGCCATAAAAGTGATTTTGTAGGCGGATATGAGGTTTGAAACGATTAACATTAATTATTGTTATTGATGGTTAAGGAACTATGTTGAAATGTCAAAATTATGGTTATTGGATTTTGATGAACCTTAATCCTAAGATTTGGAGAAATGACATTAGTAGTGGTAGGTGACCATTGATAATGGAACTCATGGATGGGTGTTGCCATAAGATGTATAGAAATGAATGTGAACACCAAAATCATGTTGGTTATGATGGGTTAATAAAATAAAATTATGGTTTTATGAGGTCTTAGATCATCATAAGTGTTATTTGCACTTGTATATTGATGTTGGTTCAAAAGAGGCTAAGATGGTTTATGTTGAACCTTAGGTGGCAATGATGACAGTTGGATGATTTATATAAGGTTGAACATATTATAGATGATGGGTGTTATATTGTTATTGTTGGGTATGGCTAACCCTTAAGACTTAGAAAATCTTGGGTTTAAGAAAGGAATTCCCGAAACATAACACAATTGTATGAATTGATATTTTGATAAGTCTAGGACTTGTTATTAAGCTTTATGATATGTTAACAATTGTTTCAAATTGTGATGGTGCCTTGAATGGCAAATTGATCAAGATTTATGTATATGTTAATGTAGGACCTATTCCAAACGATGAGGCGGGGTCATTAAATCGATTGGATTTCTTCTCTTGAGGTAGGAGAGGAGTTTATATTCTAAATGCATAAGTTGAGTTTCAGTTGATTGTTGTATATGATATTGCACATGTTTGCCTTGCCTATGTTCTATTGATGAATTGTGATGTTGGATGTTATGATTTTATTGTGCTTGGCAAATGTGTGATATGCATTTGGAATATTGGTGGTATGCTTTATGATGATTGATAATTGTCATGAGACTTAAGGGAAAATGTTGTGCCTTGTGTTGTTGTGAATGTATGTATGTTCACCATAAATATTAAATGACGAATATTGCTATTGAATGAAAATGGATATTGTTGTTGGGCATACCCTTGAATGTTGATGAAGGATTGATGAATATTATTATTGATGATTGTTAATGCCATTGTGATTGATGCAAGTATAGACTTGTATTATGAGTTGAATTTGTATTGATGCAAAATGTTATGAATGCCACACTAAAATTTAAGATAATGGCACTAAACAATGAAATTAAAATCCACTAAGACTTAAATGGTGATGTGATGACGGTGATGGTTGATAAGTAGCATGATAGGATGCATAACATGAGATTCCATATGATTGGTATTTTCATTGCATCCATGGCATATTGCATAGCTGCCAGTAAGGGATGTTAGGGGTTCCTCTGGTTGGCCTAGTGGGAGGGCGGCTCTGTGCATGAGCATTGTTGTTTACCCTAGTGACTCAGTGGTAAAGTCACGAAGCTGCCCATGCTTAGCTACGGGGAGCAACATGTAGTTGACCCGGTGGGGGTGGCTCTTTGAGGAGCAGGTATCCCTAGTGGTCGTTTGGATCACAGCTGCTGTGGCATGGTTCATGGTTGGCCCATAACACCATTATGTTGTTATGTCATTTACTGCGGTCATGGTGAAAATGACCAGTGTTACAAGATGGGCGATGCGGTTTGGTACCTTAAAAATTGAGATTTGACATATATATGTACACATTTTTCTTATTGCAGTACGGGCATGGTTATTTATCTATGCTTGATACCCACAATTGGTGTTTTATATTCCCACAATCGGATCAGCGATTGATAATGATTTCCTTGTGCATACGCATTAGCTTAAGAGCATTTGCATATAACATAGTGATATGCCAAAAAGAGGATGAGTTTGAGGTGATGATTGAAATGGGTGAAAGAACACCTAAAGACAATAAGTGAAATATATATAAGGTGAAAAGACGTTGTGTATCGGTGATGATACTTGTGTTAGCCCAATATGATAAAGGGCAATGATGTGTGTATGTGTATGTGTTTTGCTATAAGTTTTGGTTGATGATTATGATATATGTGTATGTTGATAGAATCATGGAGTTATGATGATAATTGGTGTTCTTGATGCAAAGCCTACATGTTATATACATATTCACATAAATCACAAATGTATTCATATTCGTCACTTAGAATGTATAACTCACTCTCCATGTTGCCTTTTTAGCATTGTGATGTAGGATTGACACGGGATGAGATTGTGTTTTAAATTAAAGCTTTGGGAAAGGTAAATAGTTATAAAGGAATGCCTTAGCCGACAATATTGATAATTTATGGTTTTGTGGTTATGATATGAGAGGTAATGTAAATAAACGATTATAGTTCATTGTTTTGTAAATCATTGCACTCTATTCCCTTAACAAGGTGTATTTGTATTTAACACTTTGTATATCCCTTTTTGGAAGTGTTTGTATATGGCATTATTTTGTATAGTCATATTATAGTTAATGCCTTATGAGTATGAAGATGATGTTGGAAATATGCACTAAAAGCCTATATGAGTCGCATCATTTTGAATAAGTCATTTTTTGTTAAATAGTTTAACAACCTTTATTTACCCTTGGAGTAATAGGTCATATGAGAGTTATTCCTAAAATGTCCCTAGTCAAGTATTTATATGGAGACATGTAAATACATTAAGACTAGTGTGTGAGTGTACTGATGATCTGATCTCACAGATCATGGATATAAATAATATCAAGTCTTCACACGGGTACACATTAAGAGTAATGATGTACTGGACAGACCCACCATGAGAACGTTGCATGGATCATTACATGAATGTCATAAACGATTCTCAATGTGATAATGGTATATGTAGTCCTTTGACCTGAAGTCACTACGATTCCTACATAAAGAGTTTGTTGTTTTAATACAATCAAACGTCTTCTGTAACAAGAGGACTATAAAGGTTGTGGTTAGGCAATGAACAAATTATGCAGAGGGATGTGAGTGATGTAGATGGGATTTGTCTCTCCTATGTGACAAGAGTGATATCTATAGGCCACTTGATGGAGTGAGACTAAGGAAATGCATAGCCATGCTAGAAAGAATAAATATTGGATATTTATTTGGATAAAGTCTACTCCGGTATCAAGTAAAATAAATTGGACCGTACAAGGATGACACGACCATGCCTTGGGCTCAATTTGGATATCATAACAAAAGGAACAAACATATAAAATAATTATCACTTATAGGTTATGTTGATAATAAATAATTTTCGGACATAATGATGCATTGCTAGATGCCGCTCTTATTTTGTATTAATAATAAAATAGTTTATTATTAATATAACCGAGTATTTTACCTATAGGGTCACACACATAGAGTAAGCCCATTAGAAAATAGCTTTTTATTTTAGTTGGACTAAAATAAAACTATTGGGCCTAACTCATTTAGAATGAGTAAGGAGCCCACTCTTTAGAGAGCAAATTAGGTCAAACCTAATCCTATAAATAGCATAAGATGCTCAGAGGCGGCTAACCCAAAAGAGACACAAAATACACAAAAGTTGCAAAAGCTATACGCCGTCAAACTAGCATTTGGAAGGTGTAGCGTTTCTGGTGGGAGTACTCGTGTGGACTCCTAAAGGACGAGGCTATGACTGCTTCGATAATCTTTAAGAGGTAATCCTAAAATGCAATATTTTTTGTGTGTTTATCTTATGCTTTGAAACATGACGATTTGTAAATCCTATGGGAATCCTTGTATTTCCGCTGCTCGTGCACTAGGGATTCCCTAACAGATGATTGGATATGGATTATTTGATATCCTAGAATAGTAATTGATATATTAGGATCATTTGAAATGAGCTTGTGATCATTTTGTATCATGAATATAATGTATGATGATGCTTGACATTGAATTTGTTAGCCATTTTGATGGCATTGATGCTTTTGTTGATGAAAATCCATGGATGGATAAATTGTTAAAGTATGAGATTATGATTATAATGTTCATGCATGATTTAGAAGTATATTTGATGATTTAATGATGCTTGGAGTTAGTATAATAAGGGCTTAGTGGATTGATGTTATGCCCTTTTATGTCTTGTGCCATAATATGATTGATTCCTGATGGTTTCATGCATAAAAAGGTCTAGGCATTGCTTGATCTAAGGTCCCAAGGCATAGCATGACTTGACCTATTTTATGAATTGATTCATAAGTCCTCTTGAATTGATTCACAGGCTACTAGTTCCAGAAAAGAAAAACTCCTTATGCATGAATTGATTCATGACTTAACTTGAATTGATTCATAGCCTACAGGTTTCAATAGAGGTGATTTTTAACTTCATGAATCGATTCATATAGCTCCTTGAATCGATTCCCAGCTTACTGCCTAGTTGAACTTGCTTCCTCAATCGCATGAATCGATTCACAAGGATCTTTCAATCGATTCACAGGCTTCTGTTTTGCTATCCTGGACTTTTTTCATGTATGAATCCATTCATGGCTTTTCTTGAATCGATTCATAGCTTGTTGTTTGTCAATCTTCCATAAGTTTTTAATGCTTGCTTTATATGTGTTGGTTCATGACTTGTTTCTTTGCTTCTCATGCATATTTTCTTGGATTATTTTTCATATCCACTCTTGCTTCCGAATTAACATACGTGTTTCGCTAAACACTTGCATGGTAATTGTGTAATTGATTGCTTTAAGTTAACAATTGTATAAATCATCCACCTTCTCATATCGTCATATATGAGATAGGTCTTTAAATAGTATGGGGTTAGTTGTTAAAGTTTTATTTTGTGGTGTTCTTCTTCCAACGATGGTTTAAAATCGTGAAAAAATTTACCCTACTTTTCATCATCTAAATATTGATACCTTTAACATTATTTATCAAAATTAAGGGCACCACATATCTCTCATGTCCTTCACGAGAAGACTTTGTCATGTTAGTTGTCTATCTTTTTCATGTTAGTTTAGTAGTGTAATTTTTTAAAAATCTATTTATCCTTCAAGTTGGTGACATATTTTATCTGATCTATGCAAGTCTTGTGCTAATAGAGCTGATGTTATTATAACATTTTGTGGTTTCTACTCTATTTTTATCGGTTTCTTTTCAATGCCTTGTAAGTCTTGAATTTCTTCCAGCTTTACTTTGCCCTCACTTATTCTTTTCAAGGTAAACTCCATTCTCCAAAAATATAGCATTCTGACCAATAAACATTTTGCCTTCAATAGGATTGTAAAAATAATACCCATAGTTGCCTCTAGGTGTCCCACAAAAGAAATTTATCTGACCTGGGGCCAAGTGTGTCAAAAATCTAACACTTCATGACCTAAAATCTTAATAAAAGACATACTAGGTTGTTTCTCAGTCCCTATCTCATATGGTGTTTTTATGACAATCTCAGATGGAACACAGCTAAATATGAAAGTTAGTGTCAATAAAGCACGTCCCTATAAGAAGTTAAGGAGCTCAATTTGGCTCATCATTGATCGAACCATGTCAAACAAAGTTCTATTTCTCCTCTCATAAACACCATTCCATTATGGTGTTTTAGGGGGATAAGTTAAGAAATAGTCTTACACTATGTTAGATATTCATCAAACTCTTGGCTTAAATATTCGCCACCTTGATCTAATCGAAGTTCTTTAATTGTTTTGCCAAGTTGGCTTTTTATTTCATCCTTAAACTCTAAACTTTTCAAAGGATTTTGATTTGTGCTTCATTAGATACATAAATCCACACCTATTAAAATCATCAATAATAGAGATAAAGTAGCTAAAACTTCCTTTATCCATTGTCTCTATATGGCTACATACATCACTATGTATCAAGCTTAGAAAATCACTCACCCTTTCAACTTTCCTTGTGAATAGGGTCTTAGTCATCTTCCCCAACAAACAAAATTTGCATGTCTCTATTGGTTTAAAAATCATAAAGTCTAAATAACCATCTTGATGGAGTTTATATAAGTGTTTCTCATTTATGTGGTATAAGTGACAATGTTAAAGATAAGTTAGATTCAAATAATTTATTTTAACCCCTTTAATATTATTGGTATAGACAGGGGTTTCGAGATCTAGAAAGTAATGTCCATTACTCAATTCATCATAGCAATAAAACATTTACTTTAAACAAATTAAACAATGGTTGTTCTTTATTATGAAAGAAAAACATTATGTATCAAGAAAGGAAACATAAACAATGTTTCTCCTTATGTTGGAACATAATAACATTTGTCTAATTCCAAAACCAGCTTTAAGGGCAAGGATAAATAACATGTCCCTACAACTAATGCAGTAACTTTTACCCTATTTCCCATGCATAGGTCCACCTTGCCCTTAGCCAATGACCTACTCCTCTAAGATCCTGCATATTAGAACAAATGTGATATGCACATCTAATATCTAATACCCATAATGTTGAAGTAGACATGTTACCTTCTATAACAAGAATACTTGAAGTAGAAGTCTACTTTCCTTCTTATTTGATTCTTCTAAGTACTTAGGAAAGTTCTTCTTCCAATGTCTTTTTTGTTTGTAATGGTAACATTACCTTTCTTATCCATCTCACATATAGGTTTAACCCATATGTATGGGGCTTATCCTTTCCTTTCCATATCGGTTTTCCTTTTAGCTTCATAACAGCCTTGCTTTTGCCTCTACTAGAGTTAACTATCAATATGGCTTTGTGTTTCCCATTGTAAATTCTTGGATTAATAGTTTCCAACAGGCTGAACGATTCTAGCAATGTTTTATCTAATGCATTCATGTTATAGTTGATAACACTCGTTTAAAACTTTTAGAAAATAACCTCGTAATGATATCTATAGCCAAGTTTTAAGGGAATGAGAACCCCAACCTAGTTAGATTCTCCAAGTATCCAATCATCTTGAGTATATGTCATCTTACAAAACCTTCATTTTCGAAGTCTACAACTAAAAAAGGTTAAGGAAACTTGATATCTTTCTTGTTAGCTTGACTTTGATACAATTTTCTTCAATTTTTGATTGAAAGCCTCTATGTGCTTATATTGCTTCTAAAGCTCAGGAGTCGTAGTGGCCAACATAAGACAATGGACATCTAAAGCCTTATCCTGATGCTTCTTATAAGGATTCATGTCAGTTTTGGAGGTATTTGTAGTGGGTGGTTCTTGAATTGGCCTTTCTAGGACATTATTTTTTTCTTTGTTGAGGACAATCCTCAAGTTTCTGTATTAGTCTAGGAAATTGTTCCCAAACAATTTATCCTTATCAAGAATTGATTGCAAAGAAATATTTGTAGATGTGTTGGTTGTCATGGTTATCTAAATTAAACATTTCTAAAAATGCCTTCAACGAATCAAAAAGTTCCATTAGAAGATTTTCTAGTGACTCAAGATCCATATTTTGCCTAGTGTTAATCCACTTTAGTTTATCACTCAATTTGGTTATTTAGGTAGAAAATTTTTTCCAATTGTATCTTATAAGATTATTGGATATTGGCTAGGTTATTATCGTCTAAACAATACATGTATATTACATTAAACAATACATGTTTGATTTTTCTTAATAATGTTTCAGGTTCAAACATTGTGGATAAAAGAAATCTCTATTAAAAAAGTTGGTCTCACCACTAAACATTATATTTTTAGAGATTTAAATTCTAAGGACAAAATAAAATTTTACAATGCATTTATATAAACTTAATTTTTACCATCTTAATCAATGTTACTACCTATGTCTTATTTTATTTTAATTAAGTTTGTTAAAACAGTAACTATTTAATATTATATTATGTGATATTTCAAAAATTAGTGTGTTATTAATATTATTAACTCGTTTAAATTATATTTTAATAACCCTTCAATAAATTAAACTTGTATATTAGTCCCTGACATTGTAAAAGCGTTGCAAGTAGGTCTTTGTGCTTTTGAAATAGGTAATTGGGTCCTTCATAGATTTAATCATCATTTAGGTTCAAATGTTAACAATCCTCCTACAAGGCTATAATCACTAAATTTGGGTGACATATTATGTTAATGTTAAGTCATATGTTGACCTTCTTATTAAACAAAATATGTTTTTTAACTAACATTAAAAGTTCACAATTTCAAAACCTTACAAATTAAATTTACTAAACATTGTCAAATAAGGCCCAATTTGGTTTCTCGTTAGGGTTGGTCAAACCAATCTCGAATACCGTGAAGGATATTTTTTCCATTTTCATAACTTTGTTTCCCTAATTTTATACTAAACGGACACTAAAAATGCATAAAGACTTAAAAGAAACACACAACAGTTTTCTCTCCCATAAAAAAAACTTACCTCTTATTCTTAATCAATATTCGAGCATCAATGAAAACCCACCTAAACAACAACATCTTCTTCTCCTTAACCATCGTCCCCCACCACTATCTGAGGATGATAAAAATATAAGCACCCAAAGATAATACACAGGTGTATCCATAAAGGATACCCACATACTCATTGAATGAGATGAGATGAGTATGGATATTATTATACCAATCTTGCAACCACATAAGTATCAATATTTACTTTTTATTAGATTTATCCAAATATTAAGATTCTTTATTATTTTATAATGAGAATTTTTTTAAAAATATTATTTGATGGTAATATTCTTAATGTATAAAATTATACTTATATTATATACTACTAATTTATATGATATCTTACTAAAATAGTGGATAAAGTTGACGTGGTCGCATACACTCATAACACCCTTTATAGGCATTTGACTGATTTTCCCCTAGCATTCTTGGTGACTCCTTTTGACACTAGTCATGATTGATTCTGGTCAAGAGGGCCCTGGGTGGGAGACACGACAATGGCTAACCTAGCATTATTTGTTGCTCATTGGGAGGTGTTTCAAGCTAGAAAACATTATGTTTGAGTCGGTATTGTCTAGGCCGGTATTAGGCCCAGATCATATTTAGTTAGCATATTTTCTAAGGAAAATAAGAAATATTTCAAGAATACAGGACAAAATAGAGATCTGGTAGCATTTAAAAAAAGGCAAGTATTTTAAATTTTTTTCAAAATATGAAAAAAATGGAAATATGGTAGAATTTAAACACATTTTCTAGTTTTTCAAACTGAAAAAATCAATGTATTATCTAAACATATTTTCACAATTTTTTCAGAAAATATAAAATGGAAAACTAATTTGTGTCATTTAAGTAATTTAAAACCCACAAAAATTTGCATATGTTTACACACAAAAAGTAGGCATAAAACCCCAGAGAATTCCCCTAAGAATTAGGTTTATTATCTCTCTATGATGTGTCACTTGAGTTATAATGTGAGCCTCTAGGCTGTATTTATACACTTGTAAAATAAAGGGAAGAGGGGAATCTAGGCCCAAGCCCAATGGGGGAGATAATCGATTCTGGTGGGGTAATGGAGAATCATTATCTGCTAAATTAAAGGGATGAGGGGGTGCTGTGGGACCCCTTCTGACTAGGGAGGGAATAGGAGCCCCCTAGTCACGAGCTCGGGGCGTAGAGCCGAGCGAAGTGGCTAAGTGCTAAGGTAAGACACCTCCATGTTAGATGCTGAGCGAAGATTGGTCTTGAGGGTGTATGAGCCGATGTCGAGTGATTAGGTCCGAGCGGATCGGATAACCAATTCTGAGTAGTTGTATACCAAACAATATCTGGTCTTGAACTTCTACTGTTTCTTCGTGAGATGAGCTGAGTCGTACTTGTTACATTCAACGCTAATACATTTTTCATAGGCCTCATTAAAACTGACCCAGTGGGAAAAAACCCCTCAAGTAGGAAAAAAAGTTCCTCTGTTATATTCAACTATAATATACAATTAAACGATATGCTTTTCCAAGTCGGTATACACATTCACTGATGATGTCTCTCAATCGGTGTTTCCCTATTTGACTGTTAGCTTTAGATCTCTCTTTTGAAAGTGTCGAGGTTCAAGTGATGGTCTGAGTGGTGTTTCTTACTCGTCATATGATGCTCTTCTAAGGAAAGGTCTCCTGGTTTTGTCACGGGAATTCGTAGTTGGAGCGACATGGTGCTTGTATATTTTTAAGTTTTGAGAATGGCTTCCAGGGCGAGCATGAACTAGAACCAAACCCCTCGAACGAGGTTTCCCTGGTGTCGATTGATGGATTGTCACTGATTTTGAATGAGTGAATCCAAGTGAGTGACTCTAAATGAGTGATTGACTATGGATGAGTGATTCCGAGTGAGTGATTGACTCTGAATGAGTGATTCCGAGTGAGTGAAGCTCGGTCTTGTAACATGGGGAGTTCAGTCACTTGGAACCCCTTCGTTCTATTCGTGCTCAGGCTTATTTTCAGAGTTGCCGAGAGTTAGTGCTCGGGTGTGTCTTAAAGATTGCCGAGAGCTTATGCTCGGGCTTATATTCAAGATTGCCGAGAGCTTGTGCTCGGGCTTGACTTCGAGCTTGTCGAGAACTCATGCTCGAGCGTGTCTTCAAGATTGCCGAGAGCTCGTGGTAGGGCTTAAGTACATCATATTTATCGAGGGATCGACTCCGCGCTCGGACTTTCTTACTTGATCAAATTTTTAAGTCTTCAAGACGTATGTCGAGCCGTGCTCGGGCTTTTCATGTGCCGAGGGATTACATCCGTGCTCGGGCTTTACTTGAACGGATTCAAGCCTTCAGATCATGTGTCGAAGGATCGATTTTGCACTCAGGCTTAACTTGAACAGATTCAAGCCTTCAAAATCGTAGGCTGAGGGATCGATTCCGCGCTCGGGCTTAACTTGAACGGATTCAAGCCTTCGAAATCATAGGCTGAGGGATTGATTCGGCGCTCTAGCTTAACTTGAACGGATTCAAGCCTTTAAAACTGTAGGCCGAGGGATTGATTCCGCGCTCGGGCTTAACTGTGTTTGAATGTGTATACAGGTTCAGGAATTTTGATAATGACAAAAACACTCTTGAAGAAATCTGTGCAAAAACAAAGACATGGAACCAGGTGCTGAGAAACAGTGAAGCTAATCGATTAGGGCAACTATGCTAATCGATTAGGAGCATTCTGTTTTTGGAAGAGATTGCATCAGGGCACAAGCTAATCGATTACAGCAATGAAGATAATCGATTATGAAGCTACTAGAATTAATCTAATCGACTACGCACTTGATGTAATCAATTACAACTGTCAAAAATGAAATTAAATGCATCAGGTATAATGGCTAATCGATTAAGGGAAGTTACACAATCGATTAGGAGGCTATTGGAATTAAGGTAATCGATTACCAGACATGCTAATCGATTAGGAAGCTGCGAAATCAAAATTAAATGCATCAGGTACAGATGATAATCGATTACAGAAAAAGAAATAATCGATTATGGACCCTCTGACTTGAAGATAATCGATTACAACGCGAGGGTGTAATCGATTACACTAGTGGAAAAACACATTTAAGTGGGAAACCAGCTCATGTCTCCACCATTCTTCAAAATCCCACTAAGTGCAACGGCTAGGAAGAAGAAGGGCACACCTCAACACCTCAAATAGCTCTATAAATTGAAGAGGAACACAAGCACAAAGACACACCAACAAGCTACAAATCCTTTGCTCTATTTTGTGCTTTGTAAGCCCTATTTCTTGTATCTTGAATTTCATTTGTATATCCTCTCATCTTGAGAGATTAGAAAGTGTGTGAGCTATCATTTGTATATTCACTCTATTGAGAGAGTTACTTGCTTGTAAACACTACATCAAAACACCAAAGTTCACTCTAGGTTGAGTGGTTACAAAGGTTGAGGCTCAACCTTTGGGATATTGTGAGATTGAGAATTGGGTGGGTTGCCCTTATATTTGTGAGGATTGGGTTCTTGAGTGTGGGACACTAGGAAGCCGCAATTGCTCAAAGTTGTATCTCTAGTCTACAATAGTGGAAAATCCTCTAAGTGGGTTGCTTAGAGGCGAGACGTACACCGGATTGGTGGAACTCGTTAAATCGGTTTGCAAAGCTCTTCTCCCTTACTCTTTTACTTTCATATACTGCACTTAATTGGCTTGTGTTGATTGATTGTGGCTTGCATACTTGAACTTGTTTAAATTGGTAAATCTTAAAGACTGCACACCAAGTGTTTGTTTAATTGTCTAAGCCATATTTACCTTTGTTTTATATTGCATATTTCACTAAACTTTATTTCACTTGCATAATCTTGTAAATTTGTATATAAGAATCAAGTTCAAAGGTATTCCAACTAAAAGTTTTAAAAACTCAATTCACCCCCCCTCTTGAGTATTGAGGCCACTTGAATAACAAGTGGTATCAGAGCTTGACTCTTGGTAGATCAAGCTTAACAACTTCAAGAGATAAAAATGGGCTCAAATTCTCTAAACTTTTTTCCTGAGGGTGGTGCTACAAATCGACCTCCCGCTTTCAATGGGGAAGGTTATACCTTTTAGAAAGAGAGAATGAAAATCTTCATTCAATCAGTTGACTTAAGAGTATGGAATGCCATTGAAAATGGTCCTTTTATACCTATGCATACTGTTGATGATAAACTAGTTGAAAAACCTATGGATAATTGGACTAGTGAAGAAGAGAAGAAAGTACAATACAATTACAAGGCTAAAAATCTAATTACTCTTACACTAGGACCAGATGAATTTTTCCGAGTAATCACTTGTAAATCCGCCAAGGAAATGTGGGATACTCTTCAAGTAACCCATGAAGGTACAAATGATGTTAAAGACTCTAAGATTAGTACACTAACTAGTCAATATGAGTGCTTTAGATTAAACTCTCATGAATCAATTGTTGATATGCAAAAAAGATTCACTCTCATCATTAATCAACTCATTACACTTGGAAAGACTTACACTAACAAAGAGCTCATTCATAAAGTGTTGAAAAGTCTTAACAGAGAATGGCAACCGCTAGTTACCGCCATCAAACAATCTCCTAGCATAAACGAAATGTCTCTTGCCACACTATTTGGTAAGTTGCAGGGACAGGAACAAGAGCTGAAAGAATTAAAGATGGCGGAAGAGGAAGAAAAGTCTTCCAATAAAAAGGGTCTCGCTCTCAAGGCCACTCCCATAAATGAAGAAGAATCCGGAAGTGAACTTGATGAAGAAGAAGAGTTTGGACTATTTGTGAAACGCTTCGGGAAATTCATGAAAGGCAAACGCTTCCAAAGAAGCTTCAAAAACCCAAGTAAGAAACCTATCACTAAACAAAATTCTTCCTCACCCAATTGTTTTGAATGTGGCAAGGAAGGGCACTTCAAAGCGGATTACCCAAATCTTAAGAAGAAGGGAAAAGAGAAAAGAGGAAGAAGGAGAGCATATATAGCATGGGATGAAAATGAGATAAGCAGCTCGGATGACTCAGAAAATGAAGAAGCAAACCTTTGCCTCATGGCCAACCACCAAGAAGAAGATGATGAGGTAAACTTCCATGACTTAGATAAGGATGAATTACTTGATGCTCTAGAGGAATTGTATGATAAATTTACAAAAGTCTCCAATAGACTTAAGGTGTCTAGAAAAACTAGTGACACTCTAGAGATGCACCTTATGGAGGTTTGCAAAGAGAATGAATGCTTAAAAGAAGAATTGAAAAATGCTCAAACATGCTCCAAAAGTAAACCTTGTGATTTTGCTAAGAAATGTGTTGATCTAGAAAATAAAGTCCTAGATCTAAACAAAACCTTAGAGAGGTTTACAAATGGTAGAGATAATCTAAATGTACTACTTGGAAATCAAAGATGCATGTTTGACAAAACTGGTTTAGGGTACAATTCTGTTAAAAAGGAAAAGCATTACAAAAACTTCTTTGTACCCCCTATGAGATCATCTTCGCCCTTTATGAAATGCAATCATTGTGGATTCAAAGGTCATAACTCTTCAAATTGCAATGTTAGAAAATTAGGGCCAAAGGTTATAAGAAAGGTGTGGGTTCCCAAAGGGACATTACCACAAGCTAACCTTAAAGGACCCAACATAAAATGGGTACCTAGTTCTCTAAACTAATCTTGTTTTGTAGGTATGCTTCAAGGCAAGCAACACCCATTGGTACTTGGATAGTGGGTGTTCAAAGCATATGACGGGAGACATAAGCAAGTTTACATCTTTCACTCCCAAGAGAAAAGGAAGTGTCACCTACGGAGACAACACCAAAGGAAGGATCCTAGGCATCGGAAATATAGGTAAGAATTCTTCCACATCCATAAGTGACGTGTTGTATGTTGAAGGCCTCAAACATAATCTACTTAGCATAAGTCAATTATGTGACAAAGGATATAGAGTTTTGTTTGAATCAAATTGTTGCATAATTGAGCATAAGATTAATAAGGAAGTTAAGTTTGTAGGCCAAAGAATTGATAATATTTACATGATTGATATGGATAGTTTGTCTACAAATGATGAACAATGCTTCATTTCAAAAGAGGATGAAACTTGGCTATGGCATAGGAGAATAGCTCATATACATGTAGACCATTTGAACAAACTTGTTTCCAAAGAATTAGTAATTGGTTTACCAAAGCTTAAGTTTGAAAATAGATTTTGTGATGCATGTCAAAAGGGAAAACAAGTAAAGGCATCTTTTCAATCCAAAAACATTGTTTCCACACAAAGGCCTTTACAACTTTTGCACATGGACTTATTTGGACCATCCAAAATCAAAAGCTTTGGAGGCAATTACTATGGTCTAGTCATTGTAGATGACTATTCTAGATATACATGGACATTGTTTCTTGCTCATAAAAATGAAGCTTATCATGCATTCAAGAAACTTGCAAAGATTATCCAAAATGAGCAAAATTCTAAAATTACATCCATTAGAACCGATCATGGGGGAGAATTTGAAAATCAATCTTTTGAAAAGTTTTGTGAAAAACATGGTATTAATCACAATTTTTTAGCTCCTAGAACTCCACAACAAAATGGAGTAGTTGAAAGGAAAAATAGATCTTTAGTGGAGCTTGCTAGAACCATGCTAAATGAAAACCATATTGCAAAACATTTTTGGGCCGATGCGGTAAACACCGCGTGTTATGTTATGAATAGGTGTTTAATAAGGCCTATTTTAAAGAAAACCCCCTATGAACTTTACAAGGGTAGAAAACCCAACATTGCACACTTTCATATTTTTGGATGTAAATGTTTTGTGCTCAATAATGGAAAGGATAATCTAGGAAAGTTTGATGCCAAATCTGATGAGGCAACCTTCCTAGGATACTCTCAATCTAGTAAATCTTATAGATTATTCAACAAACGCACGAATAGAAGAATCCATTCATGTTAAATTTGATGAAAATAGCCATAACCCTCCAAGAAAGGAAGATGTTGATGATCTTGTAGGTACTCTTCAAGAATTGACCATTGATGACAAGGAAGGAGAAATCAAAGAAACAAATAAAGCCAAACATGAGGAACCACAACATTGGATCACTTTGAAGGATCATCCTCTAGACAAAGTCATAGGTGAAATGACTCAAGGTGTAAGTACCAGAAATGCAATTAGAAATACATGCAATCATTTAGCCTTTGTATCTCAAATAGAACCCAAGAACATAAATGAGGCTATTATTGATGAACATTGGATGTTGGCCATGCAAGAAGAGCTAAATCAATTTGAAAGAAATGAAGTTTGGGAACTTGTGCCAAGACCCAATGACCATCTAATAATAGGCACCAAATGGGTTTTTAGAAATAAGTTAGATGAAAATGGTTTAATAACAAGAAACAAAGCTAGACTAGTTGCAAAGGGATACAATCAAGAAGAGGGAATAGATTATGAAGAAACGTATGCTCCCGTAGCTAGGTTAGAAGCCATTAGGTTATTGTTAGCTTTTGCATGCTGTATGGATTTTAAACTTTATCAAATGGATGTCAAAAGTGCATTTTTAAACGGCTTTATCCAAGAAGAAGTTTATGTAGATCAACCTCCCGGCTTCGAAAATCATAAATTTCCAAACCATGTCTTTAAACTGAAAAAAGCCTTATATGGTTTAAAACAAGCTCCAAGAGCTTGGTATGAAAGACTGAGTAAATTCCTTTTAGAACACAATTTTGAAAGAGGAAAGGTTGATACTACACTGTTTATAAAACGTAAAAATAATGACATTCCTTTGGTACAAATTTATGTTGATGATATAATATTCGGTGCTACTAATGAAAATCTTTGTCAAGAGTTTGCCAAGATTATGCAGAATGAGTTTGAAATGTCCTTGATGGGAGAACTCACCTTCTTCCTTGGATTACAAATAAAACAAGCAAATGATGGAACGTTCATTAGTCAAACTAAGTATTGTAAAGAACTACTCAAAAGGTTTGAAATGGACAAGGCAAACGAAATAGCCACACCCATGAGCACATCTTGCTATTTAGACAAAGATGAAAAGGGTAAGGACATTGAAATCACTAAATATCGAGGTATGATTGGATCCTTACTTTATTTAACTGCTAGTAGGCCCGATATTATGTTTGCGGTATGCATGTGTGCTAGATATCAAGCATGTCCTAAAGAATCACACTTAACTGCCGTAAAAAGAATTTTGAAATATCTTGTGGGTACTCAAAATGTTGGTTTGTGGTATCCCAAAGGCGTTGAATGTAATCTTTTAGGATATTCCGACTCTGACTTTACGGGCTGTAAACTTGATAGAAAAAGTACTAGCGACACATGTCATTTACTTGGTAGCTCCCTTGTTTCTTGGCATAGCAAGAAGCAAGCAAGTGTTGCATTATCGACGGCTGAGGCAGAATATGTAGCCGCCGGTAGTTGTTGTGCTCAAATTCTTTGGATGAAACAACAACTTCTTGATTTCGGCATTGTCTTAAACAAAGTACCCATCAAATGTGATAATACTAGTGCTATTAATATCTCAAAAAATCCTGTAATGCACTCTAGAACCAAGCATATTGAGATTAGACATCACTTCATTAGAGACCATGTATTAAAAGGGGATTGTGTACTTGAGCATGTTGAAACTTCTAGGCAACTAGCAGATATCTTCACAAAACCCTTGGCTAGAGAACAATTCATCCACATTAGAAGAGAATTAGGCATTCTTGACATGTCAAATTGTGTTTGAATGATGGAGTATTTTGATAAAAACTATGTTGCATGGCATGATTAGATGAATGGTGTGACTCATTAATATTACATTTCATGTTTGCAACCTTGCTGTATGAAAACCTGAAGTTTTTGAACCAATAATCGATTATATGCATCCTCACAATCGATTACTATGCTTCTGTTTCTTTTATAATCGATTACTCTTTTATCCCTAATCGATTACAATGATTCTGTCTCTAATCTAATCGATTGCCCTTGATCCACAATCGATTAAACAGCCTCTGTTTCAGGTATAAAACGTCTCCTCTTCTCCATAATCGATTACCATCTTGCTCCAATCGATTAGGACGTTTCTGTTTCCTTTCTAATCGATTATGACAAAGATCTAATCGATTACACTCTGCACGAAACGTTTGGAATTCCCCAGAAACAGTGAGCTAATCGATTACACTCTGTCTCGTAATCGATTAGCCTCGATTCTGAAGAGTCAATATTGCAATTTCCAAGGCCTACTCGAACCACTCCCTCTCTTAACTCACTTCACTCCTTCCTAAACCTAACTCTCACCTATAAATACCCTTCTCCTCACCCTCTCATCTCACACTACCTCCTTCCTCTCAAATCTCTCAAAAACTCTCAAGCATTCTCCTTTTCTCTTCATCTTCTTCTTTGCATTCTTCACCATGTCTTCATCCCGCACTGCTAAGAGAGCACGATCCTCCATGGCTCAGGCCCATAACCCCCTTGACTTCTCAAGGTTCTTCTCTTCCCCTAGAGACCTTCAAAATTTTGTGAAAAACTTTTCTGAAAAGGAAATAATGACTCCTCACTTCACCATTACCGACACCTTCGATAACCCCAGCCTAGCCTTCACCTAAAGCCTTCACCACTACAACCTCTTTCCCTTCCTCTCCCTCAAGGAAGAAGAGTACTACCCTGAACTCATAAGGGTATTCTACTGCAACCTCCGACTTGTCAATGGGATGGTTGAATCCAAAGTAAAGAACGCAACCATCAAACTCACCAATGCTCAATTTACGGAAATCTCCCAGCTACCTCTCAACAATGCTGATTTTGATGGAGGAGAACCGGAAGACGAATGGGGCTTCAATGCTCTAACTGCTCGTCAATCCTTGTGGAAAGCTGACCGTACCAGGAGCAACCACAAACTGGTAGGACATTTGACCATGAACAACCGTCTGCTTCACTTTTTCTTGGTCAAAATGATAGTTCCTCGTGGTGGGAACTATGCCTTGGTGGAAGAGGATGATGTCCTCTTGATGTGGGCAATGCTGAACCACAAGGAGATTAACTGGGTTCAGTTGGTCAAATTCCATATGCGTCACGCAAAGGACCAACAAAAACTCCCTTATGGTATTCTCCTTACTAAAATTTTCAAATATTGTGGAGTAGACTTGGCTGGAGAATTATCAGAAAAAGTGCCTCCAAGAGCTTGCATTGCCACCCATCACCTCACCAAAATGGGTCTTGTTTTTACGCATGGAGCATGGAACTCACGAATGGAGGGCATTGATGCCAACATTCCCTTCGAAGCTCCTGCTGAAGAAGAACCCGTTCCTCCTCCTCCTCAACCACAAGCTGCACCTCAAGCCTCTTCATCTGCTCCTGCTGACCCCTTTGCATCACTCTACGCCCATCTTGACCGCCGCTTCGATCGCCTTGAAAACTCCCTTCAAGAGTTCTCAATGACCGAGCAGCAACATTTCAAGATGATGCAACAGCGTTATGAAGAGCTGTCCCATCAAATCGCTGAAATTCATTTCTTTAATCCGGATAATTAGATCCACTTTTCATGTGTTGTTTAGGTTGTTTTTGTTCTTTTTCAATCCTTTACTTTTGCTTCATGTAATTCCCTACTTTATGTTTTGCTAATTCAATAAACTTTTCCGTTCATAATATATCTCTTTACTTGCACTGTTTATTTTTTGATGATTCCAAAGGGGGAGACGTATTATTAAATGTGTTCATATCTTGTTTAACTTATCTTGTACTTATCTTGTTTAAAATCTGAAAAAGATTGCCAAAGGATTAATAAATTCTTTTTGATAGGGGGAGATTTACTAAGAGATAAGAGAAAATTAGATAAAGATGCTGACTATGATTAAGAGATAATGCAGCAGATATGTTTTTGCAAAGAGATAAAATTAAAGATAAGATTGACTTTTTAAAACTAACAACCCTCAAGAGATGAACATAGTTGTCATCATCAAAAAGGGGGAGAATGTGTTTGAATGTGTATACAGGTTTAGGAATTTTGATAATGACAAAAACACTCTTGAAGAAATCTGTGCAAAAACAAAGACATGGAACCAGGTGCTAAGAAACAGCGAAGCTAATCGATTAGGGCAACTATGCTAATCGATTAGGAGCATTCTATTTTTGGAAGAGATTGCATCAGGGCACAAGCTAATCGATTACAGCAATGAAGATAATCGATTATGAAGCTACTAGAATTAATCTAATCGACTACGCACTTGATGTAATCAATTACAACTGTCAAAAATGAAATTAAATGCATCAGGTATAATGGCTAATCGATTAAGGGAAGTTACACAATCGATTAGGAGGCTATTGGAATTAAGGTAATCGATTACCAGACATGCTAATCGATTAGGAAGCTGCGAAATCAAAATTAAATGCATCAGGTACAGATGATAATCGATTACAGAAAAAGAAATAATCGATTATGGACCCTCTGACTTGAAGATAATCGATTACAACGCGAGGGTGTAATCGATTACACTAGTGGAAAAACACATTTAAGTGGGAAACCAGCTCATGTCTCCACCATTCTTCAAAATCCCACTAAGTGCAATGGCTAGGAAGAAGAAGGGCACACCTCAACACCTCAAATAGCTCTATAAATTGAAGAGGAACACAAGCACAAAGACACACCAACAAGCTACAAATCCTTTGCTCTATTTTGTGCTTTGTAAGCCCTATTTCTTGTATCTTGAATTTCATTTGTATATCCTCTCATCTTGAGAGATTAGAAAGTGTGTGAGCTATCATTTGTATATTCACTCTATTGAGAGAGTTACTTGCTTGTAAATACTACATCAAAACACCAAAGTTCACTCTAGGTTGAGTGGTTACAAAGGTTGAGGCTCAACCTTTGGGATATTGTGAGATTGAGAATTGGGTGGGTTGCCCTTATATTTGTGAGGATTGGGTTCTTGAGTGTGGGACACTAGGAAGCCGCAATTGCTCAAAGTTGTATCTCTAGTCTACAATAGTGGAAAATCCTCTAAGTGGGTTGCTTAGAGGCGAGACGTACACCGGATTGGTGGAACTCGTTAAATCGGTTTGCAAAGCTCTTCTCCCTTACTCTTTTACTTTCATATACTGCACTTAATTGGCTTGTGTTGATTGATTGTGGCTTGCATACTTGAACTTGTTTAAATTCGTAAATCTTAAAGACTGCACACCAAGTGTTTGTTTAATTGTCTAAGCCATATTTACCTTTGTTTTGCATTGCATATTTCACTAAACTTTATTTCACTTGCATAATCTTGTAAATTTGTATATAAGAATCAAGTTCAAAGGTATTCCAACTAAAAGTTTTAAAAACTCAATTCACCCCCCCTCTTGAGTATTGAGGCCACTTGAATAACATTAACTTGAACGGATTCAAGCCTTCAAAATCGTAGGCCGAGGGATCGATTCCGTGCTTGGGCTTAACTTGAACGGATTCAAGCCTTCAAAATCGTAGGCCGAGGGATCGATTCCACGCTTAGGCTTAACTTGAACAGATTCAAGTTTTCAAAATCGTAGGCCGAGGGATCGATTTCGCGCTCAGGTTTAACTTGAATGGATTCAATCCTTCAAAATCGTAGGCTGAGGGATCGATTCCGCGCTCGGGATTAACTTGGAATGGATTCAAGCCTTCAAAATCGTAAGCCGAGGGATCGATTCCGCGCTCGGTCTTAACTTGAATGGATTCAAGCCTTCAAAATCGTAGGCCGAGGGATTTATTCTGTGCTCAGGCTTAACTTGAACGGATTTAAGCCTTCAAAATCATAGGCCGAGGGATCGATTCCTCGCTCGGGCTTAACTTGAACTGGATTTTGTCTTTACTGAAAAACATAAAAGTCTTTATTAAGTTATGGAAGGGGGCCTCATTAAAACCTCCCAAGGGAAAAACCCAGTGGGAAAAACCCCTCAGGTAAGAAAAAGAGTGCCCAAGTGTACAAAAGATGATTAACTATAATAAAACTTTAAATGAGTCACATTCCAAGTTCTAGGCAATTCCTTCCCTGATAGTTATGGTATGCCCCTTTTTCGAGCACCTCTTTGACTCAGTATGGGCCTTCCCAGGAGGGTGCAAGCTTTGCATCTTCTCGTGCCTTCCTATTGTTGTCTACGGTGCATAGGACAAGGTCACATGTTTGGAAAGGTCTGGGTCGGAGGAGAGAACTCCACTTCTGAGAGGATCTATGCTGTTAGGGAATCCTTAGAACATGAGCAGCGGAAATACAGGGATTCCATAGGATTTGCAAAGTGCCGTGTTTCAAAGCACAAAACAAACACAAAAAAAAATCGTTTTGGATTACCTCTTGAAGAACACCGAAGCAGTCGTAGCCTCGTCCTTTAGGAGTCCACAGGAGCACTCCTACCAGAATCGCAACATTTGCCAACTGCTAGTTTGACGGCATGTAGCTCTTGCAACTTTTGCAAATTTGTGTCTCACTTTAGTGAACCACCTATGAGCATCTTATGCTCTATTTATAGGCTTAGGTTTAACCTAATTTATTCTCTCTAAAGAGTGGGCTCCTTACTCATTCTAAATGAGTTAGGCCCAATAGCTTTATTTTAGTCCAACTAAAATAAAACAAAATATTTTCTGATAGGCTTACTCTATGTGTGTGACCCTATAGGTAAAATACCCGGTCATATTAATAATAAATTATTTTATTATTAATATAAAATAAGAGCGGCATCTAGCAATGCATCATTATATCTGAATATTATTTAATATCAATATAACCTATAAGTGATAATTATTTAATATGTTTGTTCCTTTTGTCACGATATCCTAATTGGGCCCAAGGCATGGTCGCATCATCCTTGTACGGCCCAATTTATTTTACTTGATACCGGAGTAGACTTGATCCGAATAAATATCTAATATTTATTCTTTCTAGCATGGCCATGCGTTTTCTTAGTCTTACTCCATCAAGTGGCCTATAGATATCACTTCTGTCACATAGGAGAGACAAATCCCATCTACATCACTCATATCCCTCTGCATAATTTGTTCATTGCCTAATCACAACCTTTATAGTCCTCTTGTTACAGAATATGTTTAATTATATTAAAACAATAAACTCCTCATGTAGGAATCGTAGTGACTTCAGGTCGAAGGACTACATATACCATTATCACATTAAGAATCGTTTATGACATTCATGTAATGATCCATGCAACGTTCTCATGGTGGGTCTGTCCAGTACATTATTACTCTTAATGTGTACCCGTGTGAAGACTTGATATCATCTATATCTATGATCTGTGAGATTAGGTCATCAGTACACTCACACACTAGTCTCAATGTATTTACATGTCCCCATGTAAATACTTGACAAGGGACATTTTAGGAATAACTTTCATATAACCTATTACTCCAAGGATAAATACGTTTTAAAACAATTTTAACCTGAAATACTTATTTTATTGATAAGCAGAAAAATGATACAAATGAAAAAACATAAAGCTCATAGTGCATACACTAACATATGTTGGTCGCCTGAATTTTGACATAAACGATATCTCATTCCTCTAAAATGAGGTCGAGATCTTCTTTCCTTTTGGAATTGTTTACTTCTTCATCATAAGCAAGGCATCGGAGGGTGGGTTCTCCTAACTCAATGGGTATCATAGCATCAGCCCAATAAGTGAGTCAGAACGGTGTCTCGTAGATGGAAGAATTCGGAGTGGTATGATAGGCCCAGAGGATGTCGTGTAGCTCTTCTGCCCATCGGCCCTTAGCTTGTCCGAGCCGTTTCTTGAGTTGCTGAAGGAGGACCTTGTTTGCTGCCTCTGCCTGACCATTGGTTTACGGGTTGTGACACCCCAAAAATAGGGGTAAATTTTTCACGGTTTTAATAATATTGATTTAAGAAAACACAAGTGGTAAGGCTATACATTTAGTACCCTGGATCTATTTGAGACCTATCTTATTTGTGAAGATATGAGAAGGTAAGTTAAGAGGATTATCCTTAAAGAATTCCTCAATTAAAACAGCGGGGGAAGATTGAATAAATTAATGTTATGTAATTAAATTTTGAAGAGATCGACCATAAAACGCTTGAGCGAGTCACACATAAAATGCTCGGGCGAGACAGGAGTAAGCCGAGCAAAAAGAGAAAGAAAGTTACAGGGGTCACTTTGCTCAAGTGAATTCCAACTCGCTTGAGCGAGACACACAAGCCTCGCTTAGGCGGAGCTAGTGAGCATGGGCGAAAATCATCCAGAATCGAAATCAATACCAACTCTCTTGGGCGAGCACCACAACCAAGGCCATTCGCTCAAGCGAAATTCGGCAGTATCTATATTACCCATTACTCGCTTGGGCGAGACCTCCTCGCCTAAGCAAAAAACTTCCAGAGCCGAGCTTACACTCGCTCGCTCGGGCGAATGCCATCCTCAAGATCCTTCATTCGGGCGAATTTTGCCCAGTGGCTAATTCCCCTCGCCCTCGCTCGGGCGAGACCCCACTCGCCTGGGCGAGTTTCATCCAGTAGCCAAACACTAATACTGGGACAATCTCGCTTGAGCGATGTTCACTCTCGCCTAGGCGAGAATTGTCCAGAAACTGATTGCCATACAGAAGGGACTCTCGCTTGAGCGAGAATCCATCTCGCTTGAGCGAGAATCCATCTCGCTTGAGCGAGATTATCAGATAACATGCAGAAACTTGGAATTTGCACAACACAACCTACCAAAATTTAGCTCAAGCCAATCTACCATAATTCATTACATCTCAATCATCATATTAGTCATTTAAAACTTGTTCCAAACAAGCATGCTCATAAATTTCCCTTACAACTCAGCTAATGAATAAAATCAATTCATCCTCTCTTCTACTTCACAAGTCTAACATAAAATATGAATCTTCATTCATTCATCAAAATAAGGCAAGTTTCATCATTCATACAAATGTCTATTTTAAATACAGATTACACAAAATATGTAGAATGTCTTACACATTACATCCATTCTATACAACTATGAAAATCCAAAATATTGTCGGCCAAGGCATTCTTTACCAAGAAAGAGACTTCCTTCACACTTCCCCTCCACAAAATAGCTCCAAGGCAAGTCCTACAACACAGGAGCTAAAAGATATACCACAGGGAGAGTGAGTATACTTTCTCAATGATGAAAATCCAACAATTAAGACAATATATGCATGAATGCAATACAAACATCCCCTCCTCAAGAGGAGTTCATCCAACATGGAATTATTCAACCATCAATTCTCATTCAAGTACGATTATCCATCAACTTTCTCAGAATCACATCAACCAACTTTACAATCATAGTTAGTAATTTAAAGGGAGATTCCCACCTACACCTCACACAACCTCATCAACAGAGTATTACTCTATGCCATGCTTCAAAGGCTAATGCACATGCTAGTGTTTAAAATGTACATGCACGGATCCCATTTCGTTTCCTCGGGTGATCACAACCACCATAATCATACAATCATTCTCAATGGTTTCCCGTCTCGCAAGGGGTACTCCCTCTAGCAGCCTCGCAAGGTGCTTTCTCGTGATCACAACCACGTTCAACATTTCATAAGGTTCCCGCCTCGCAAGGGGTACTCCCGCCTCATGATCGCAACCATGGGCATTCAATTTCAATGGTCCCGCAGGGCCTTTCATTTTAAACTCCAGGTGACCGCAACCACCGGTCCAATAATCACAGGAACTCGCAAGCCCTTTTATATTTTCAACATCAAGTGATCACAACCACTTATCAACATCATCATGATATGCATACCATGCCATGTATGCAATGCTTATGCATGCCTCAACCTCATATGGCTATCTCACCCTCTCATCTAGGGTACATTCTTTTTCAACCACACAATTATCCACAAGTTTAAACATGAACGTCAATTCTTATATTCAAGAAACACTCCAACCAAAAGTTTTAGGTACTCATCATATCATTCATGAAGTCAATAATACATCATCATATAATATGCCATTCATAGCCTCATTTAGGCTTCATCATGTAATCACTCATTTCAAAACACCATACAGATTCTCATTCCAAACACATGATATTACATCTAATCAAGACAACATGCCATATTACATTAATACATACATTATCATCACAATTCTCATACATTTAGAAAATACACCCCTCTCCTACCTTAAGAGAAGTACACTTCCGGGTTTGATGTTCCCGCTTCACTCGTGTTATCAAATCCTACACCAATCATTATAGGACCTTATCAGTTATTCATTCAAAAGTCATTTCAATATACATATACATATCTAGGCACACATGATTCTTATCATATGGAAATTATCGTGAGCTTATTCCATTGCTTACTTAGGCTTCGGGAATTCCTTCCCTTAATCCACCATTCATTACTATCAAAGTAACAACCTAACTTGTTAGGTTATCCCATTTACCACACTTTACATTAATTCTATCTCAAGTGGGTTTTACTCATATTCTCCAACCACCATCTCTAGTCTTCATTAAATATTAATGTCTCTTCATTTATTACGCTTCCCTCATCCACAAATGTTAACCCTTTCAATATTATACATTTCCCCCAAAATTTCATAAGTTAGGGTTTTATGAAAACCCAACCACATTCAAAATAGTCATACATTCCCATCTCTTTCCAACCATAATGTATCTACTCCATTGATACCATTTAAAGCTTGTATTCATGGCACCCATTTTAAAGTTCCCTTCCATTAATGCTTTACCTAATAACCCATATGCATTAAATACATTCTTAACATTAAGGCTACCACTATATATTTATATACATGGAAGAAATAGTAATCATCTTACCTTAAGAGGAGAAAAGGGTGGGTTTGTAAAAAGAAGGGAAGGACCACACGAAATCAAGGAGAAGAAGAGAAAAGAACTTTAATCTTCAAGCCTTCTCTAAGCTTTTATGAACGAAAATGAGAGGGGAAAGGAGGGTAATACCTTGGCTTAGGGTTTTAGGGGCAAATGAAGAGGAATAATGAAGAAGAAAAAGAAGAAAGATGAAAGATGAGGTGTGTTGGCGTGGAGAAGAAGAGAGTTTCGGGAGAATGAGGGAAAGAGTAAGGTTTTCTTTTTATTTTTCATTCTCATTTACTTAACTCTTCCGTTTTTTCACTAAACAGGTTCTCAATTCGGGCTCGATACATATTCTAAAAATTATTCTGAATACATATTCGGATTCCCCACAATTTTATCTACTGCCCTGACCAACGGCATCTCAATCAGAGATACTTAGTCCGACACCCATATTTTATCCGGGTCAGTTTTCAACTTATCCGGTCATAATATCTCACCACAGTCTCAGAGAATCTTAATTAAATTATTGCCATCATTTTGGAACATTAGTTAGTTCACATTTAATCATTCAATATTTATTTTCTTAATTTAACTTCCTATTTTAAAAATTTGGGGTGTTACACGGGTACTCTACGGAAGAGAATTTCCTTTTGATGCCCAAGTTCTCATAGAACTCTACAAAGTTCTTGTCTGCGAATTACCAACCATTGTCAGAAATGATGGTGTGAGGGAGGTCGTGTCGGGAAATGATGTTTTTCCACGTGAAGGTTTAGACTTTAGCCGCTGTGATAGTGGCCAAGGCCTCTGCTTCAATCCACTTGGTAAAGAAGTCTATGGCTACCAGGAGGAATTTGAGCTGCCCTGTTCCCAGGGGAAAGGGACCCAAAATGTCCATTCCCCAAGTGTTAAAAGGCCACGGCGATAAGATTCTGTGCAATGGTTCAGGGTGACTATGGATTCGGTTGGCGTTACGTTGGCAGGAATCACATCTTTTCACTAATTCAGAACAATCAGATCGTAGGGTAGGCCAGAAATATCCTGCTCGAAGGACACGGGCGGCCAAGGGTCGAACTCCCCCATGGAGACCAAAAATTCCCGAGTGTAGCTCTCACATGACATAGTCGGCCTGTCCTTTATTTAAGCACTTTAAGAATGGTACTGTGAAACCCCTCTTGTACAGATGTCCATCTATTAGAGTGTAGTTGGCTGCTTGAACTTGCAATTTTTTGGCTTGTTGTCGCTCCTCTAGCAGAATTCCCTGTTTCAAAAAATCAACTATAGGGGTCATCCATGTATTTTCAATTGGGACTTCATTCACCTGGAGGATCTGTTGTGTTTCCTGGATGGTAGGTTCTTCTAGGACAATCTGGATAATTGTCTTAAGATTCCTTGTTTTGACTGTGCTGGCAAGCTTGGACAAGGTGTCGGCCCGCTCATTGGCCGCTCGTGGGACGTGGACGACCCGAAAATGTTTGAGGTTCTGAGCTATTTCTTTTACTCGGGTCAAGTACTTTGTGAGGGTTGGGTCCTTGGTTTGGTATGACCCTTTAATCTGCCGAGCTACTAGCTGGGAGTCGGTCTTCACCTGAACGCATCGGGTGCCTAGGTCAGTAGCGGTCTATAGTCCTGTAATGAGTGCTTCATACTCTACTTGGTTGTTGCTGGCTTTGAATTAGAATTACAGCGATTCCTCGTAATTAGTCCGGTCGGGGTTTCTAAGACGATACCTGCTCCACTTCCTTTAGCATTTAAGGAGCCATCTACAGAGAGGGTCCATAGGTCGTGCTCCGTGTCATATTCATCTTGGTCTTCCCCTAATTCTACTAGAAAGTCTGCCAGTACCTGGGCTTTTATAGGTCCTCGGGGTTCATACCGGATACCGTACTCGGATAATTCAACAGCCCAAAACACCATGCGCCCTGCAATTTCTGGTTTCTGAAGAATTTTTCCCAGTGGTTGATCCGTCCGCACCACTATTTGATGACTGTGGAAGTAGGGGCGGAGCCGTCGGGCAGCTATGACCAGGCTACAGGCGAATTTTTCCACCCGCTGGTATCGTGTCTCAGCCCCTTATAACGTCTTGCTAGTGAAGTACACTGGTTTCTGGATTAGGCTATCCTCTTGGACTAAGACTGAACTTACCGCTTCGGCTCCTACCAAAAGATAGAGAATCAGGTCCGATCCTACCTCCGGACGCGTCAAAATTAGGGGGACGCTAGGTAAGTCTTGAGATTTTGGAAAGTCTGCTCACAATCTGAGGTCCATTCAAATGCATCCGTCTTTTTTAACACCTTGTAGAATGGCATGGACTTTTCGGCAAACTTCAAAAGGAACCGGGAGAGGGCCGTAATCCGCCCGGTCAGGCGTTGAACTTCCTTGATGTTTTGGGGACTTTGCATCCCTAAGATGGCCTGACACTAGTCAGGTTTAGCTTTGATGCCCCTGTGAGTGAGCATATACCCCAGAAACTTTCCACCCTGGACCCTGAAGGAGCATTTTTCAGGATTCAATCGCATATTATGCCTACGCAGTTCAGCGAATGATTCTTCCAAGTCCTGTACGTGTGACTCAGCTTGCTTGGTCTTTACCACCATATCGTCCACGTACACCTCCATGTTCCTCCCAATCTGCTTGGCAAATATTTTGTCGACCAGCCTTTGGTAAGTTGCCCCCGCATTTTTAAGGCCGAACGGCATCACCCGGTAGCAATAGTTGGCGCCCCTAGTGATGAAGGCCATTTTCTCTTCATCTCCGGGATCCATTCGGATCTGGTTGTAACCTGAGTAACCATCCATGAAGCTCAGCATCCTGTAACCTGAAGTACCATCTACCAAACTATCAATACTAGGTAAAGGGTAAGGATCCTTAGGGCATACCTTATTTAGATCGGTGAAATCCACGCACATCCGCCATTTACCATTTGACTTTTTTACCATGACCACGTTTGATAACCAAGTTGGGTACTTGACTTCCCTGATGAATTTCACGGACAAAAGCTTCTTTGTTTCTTCCTTAACCGCACTTTTGCGATCGAGGCCCATTTTTTGGGGTCTTTGGGACACCAGTTTAGCATCTTGCTCGAGGTTGAGTGAGTGACAGATGGTATTGGGGTCAATGCCTGGCATATCGGCGGGGTTCCAAGCGAATAGATCAGTGTTTTCCTTCAGCAACCTGATAAGAGCTTCCTCTAAGTGTGGGTCTAGGATTGCACTGATTCGGGTGAATTGGCCTGGAGAGGATCCGATTTGAACAAGTTTAAGTGACTCCACAGGATGAGGTCTCTCGTATTTCCGATCGTCACGAGGATCAAATCCTGACTCTACGTCTTCTTCAATTATGAAAGCTGATTTGGGACGAAGGCTTTCATGATAGCACGTCTGTACTACCTCGATTTTGGCTCTGACAACACCGACCTTTCCGTCTCCAAGGGGAAACTTCATGGTTAGGTGCATGATCGAGACGACAGCGCTTAAAGCGTTGAGTGAGGGTCGACCTAACAAAGCATTGTAGGAGCTTAGGAAGTCTACAACCAAAAACTTAACCCATATAACACGGTTGTCTCTTCCGTTTCCGAAGCTGGTCCTCAAGTCAATACATCCTAAAACCTGCACAGAATCACCCGAGAAACTAAAAAGTGAACCATCATACCTCTGTAGTTGTTGGAGAAGGAGACCTATTTTCTGGAATCATTCCAATGAAGTATATCTACCGAACTACATTGGTCTATAAGCACTTGCTCGATCACGAAGTCTTCAACCTCCATAGTCACTACCATGGGCTCGTCTCGGTTTGGTCCGCCCCTGGGAAAATCCGACCTGTTGAATGTGATAACAGTTGAATCAGGACATGCTCGTAGCATATTTACCTGTCCGGACTGACGTGATTGGCGTGCTCGGGTCCCCGGGAATCCACCTGAAATTGTGTGAATGATTCGTCGTGTACCTCCCCTTCCTTCTACAGGTCTGGGAGAGAGGGAACGAGGCCTGGGAGAACGGGAGCGAGGGGCTCCGGAGTGGTTTCGAGTTTGGAGTTTGACCTGGTTAGGGTGATCCCTTTCCCTTCTCTGAAGACCTTCTTAAGGGTTGTCACCTTCCCGCGCGACAAACCTTGCTAGATGCCCCTAACGAATTAAATGTTCTATCTGGTTGCGTAGGGATCGGCAGTTTCCTGTGGCGTGGCCGAAGGCTCTGTGGAACTCACAAAATTTGGAGGTATCTGACCTTTTAGGGCTGTCGCCCGGGGGGGGTAGAGGTAGGAACCCCGTGCTGTAGACTTCGTGCAATATGCGGTCAGGACGGTCTCTCACCGGCGTGAAATCTGTGTAATGGGGGACAGTGTAGGCTCTGATATCCCAGTTTCTTCTGGAACTTCTTCTTCTTTGCTCGGGACGAGGGTTTTTTCGCTCTATGGGGTTAACCCGATTAATCACCTTGGTTCTTTCGGCCTCCCGCTCGTCGACAGCAATATATCTTGCGGCCCTTGTACGGAAATCATCCATATCTGACGGTGGTTTCTTTGCCAAGGAGTCAGCAAATTTACCTAGGCGTAAGCCCGTTTGAATAGCGTGTAGAGCCACCTCCGGGCTGAGGTCTCGGATTTGGAGGGCTTGTTCGAAGAAACGTGTCATATATTGTTTTAGTGATGCCCCTAGAAGCTGGCGCAGATTCACCAGGCTATGTGACGTCTGTTGCATGACCCTGCTGGTGGAAAATTAGCTGGGAAATTTCTTGCTTAAGTTGGAAAAGCTGGAGACACTTTTTGGAGGGAGATGGGAGAACCACCGCAATGCCGATTTAGTCAGGTCGTGGGGAAGGCTCGGCAAAAGAGTGAATCGAATGCTCCCGTTACCAGCATGGTGTTGGTGTAGATAGTGAGGTGATCTTCGGGGTCGCTGCTTCCGTCGTATTTTTTGATCACCGGGGGTTTGTAATCGTGTGGGGGTGGGTGCTTCCATAATCGGGTCTGTCTAGGGGTGCATGACGAAGGGTAATTCATGGTTATATCTAGCAGTCTCTGTCTGGTATGAGGGTTGGTCAGCGGTCTTCTGGCGGGTGAATCGTCCAGCGTTGTGACTGGAGGCTTCGTGCTCTCCTCTCTTTTGTCGTCTGAGTTCCGCGTTCTCTTACTGCAGGTTGGTAACCGTCCTTTGCAGATTCTCTACAATGTTGGTGCGGTGTTATATCCGATCATCATGATCGGACGAGGCTTGATGTCTGTTGTCCTCCTCTCACCGTGTGATACGGGTGTTCACCATGGTTGGGGCTAGCTCTTCTGTAAAATCAGGATTAGGGTTTTGGTGGTGTAGGATCTGTTTTACCGGACCCCATGGTGGGCCCCAAAATGTTCACACACAGAAAGTAGGCACAAAACCCCAGAGAATTCCCCTAGGGATTAGGTTTATTATCTCTCTATGATGTGTCACTTGAGTTACAATGTGAGCCTCTAGGCTGTATTTATACACTTGTAAAATAAAGGGAAGAGGGGAATCTAGGCCTAAGCCCAATGAGGGAGATAACTGATTCTGGTGGGATAATGGAGAATCATTATCTACTAAATTAAAGGGGTGAGGGGGTACCGTGGGACCCCTTCTGACCAGGGAGGGAACATATTTAATATTTTTTATGATGTGTGAGTATATTGGCATAAAATAAAACCTTATATATAAGTCTACTGTTTGTCACATGAGACGCCGCAAAGATTAGGCTAAATGGACAGTCTGAGCCATTGAGGTAACCTCGACCTAGATCATCTAGCTTCTTATTATATACCATTAAGTGTACGCTATCAAATATGTAATTAATCAAGAAGAATAATTTGGTATCAAGAGTTTCCGGTGTTGGTTTACCTTTAAAATTAATAATGGTCTTAAAACATTTGCTACAGTGATGTTTGAGTGGGACAAGGACGCAAAAGTATTAATCGTTGCCCATGCTACGGGCTCATAATCAAATATTGCTTTAAAACCAAGGACCAAAAATCCTTCTTACAAATGAAAATCACATTTCAACAACCAACTTAATAGTCTTACTAGACCCATCAACAATCCATATCCTATTTTTAAAAGCCCCACATTTTCATGAATCTCATTCCAAATTTCTCTTCTTCACCAATATGTCTAAAACGAATGTGAGAAGACACGTTCTGGAGAAGAGCAGAAGTGTCAAAGAGACACAGAAAATATTGAACCATGATTTTTTTACCAGAAACCTGAAAAAAGTGTACCCTATTGGGCTTCAGAAAAGCACTTCATCTTTGTCTTTATCTTCAGTATCCTTGTCTTTGTCACAAAACTCAAATGACTCTTCTCTGGCTGATTCTTTGACTACTCCTCTGGACGAAAGGATTTCATTGGCACTGCGTTTGATTGCACCGCGAGAGAGAAGAGAACCCACAATATCTACTAAACCTTCACAACCAATTGCAACTTCACCAGAGACCACAGAGCCTGGTGAATTGAGAAGATGTAACTGGATCACAAACAACAGTGGTATGACCCATTTCATTACTTTCCTATCCAATGCCTAATTATTTTTTTTATAATTTCAGAAAATTTATATTTGTTTTTATTTGCTAATATTCAACATTCACTTTTTTTTATAATATTCATTAACTTATTTTAAAGAAGAAGAAAAAATCCCACAACTATACGGTGAATGTTAGAACTGAGGATCAGTCTTATAATTTTCGGTCGTAATAAAACATCTCTTTCAAAATATTTATATTTTTTTATCTTTTGAACAAGTCATTAAAAAAAGTTAATCATGATTATCGATAATAAACTAGATATCATATGAGATTTAGGATTTCAAATCCTCTTTTCACTGCTTAAATATTTATCTCAAGGGCCAAGTATATAATGCAGAAGTAGTACTCATTTTTTTTCCTCTGAAAGCATGGCTTTCTATATAAAGCTTCTATGATCAGTTACGAAGATTCAACAAGTTCAATAGAACAGGTTGTTTTCACCTAAATATCAATAACATACCTCTAATGTAAAATCGATCATGCCTATGAATTTGGTTATGTAATGCTGCTTAGCTAAATTGCTATTAGAGATGATGATATAATTAAAATCGCGTCACTATACCCTACCACATAACAAGGTTAAAATATCACAAAATAACAATATCTGGTTGGTCCTAGTTAGAATTAACTATCAAGTTATTCAAAGAAAAAACAAGTTTGTTAAGTATTATCTTAAAGCAATGATATTAATTAATAAAATGAAAATATTATTATATAATATATTATCTAATAATGCACCTTTATAGTAATTTCAACAAATAAAATAATCCTATGCATATTAATTCTTTCATCATTTCTTTATAACAAAGTATAAATAATATAATTGATGTGATATAATAAGAAAAAGGGACACATAAAATATGTTGGAATGAATGGGAAAGAAAACAGAGTGTAAATATATAATTATCGATAGAAATAATAACAATTGTAGCAATCTCTTGCTATCCCACTTTATAATTTTAAAATATTTTACTCCACATCTTGTAGGTTGTACCTACTTCTAGTTAACCTATCAGTTTACTTAATTTTAATTACTAGCATATTTGTATATATAATATGGATAATGATGCAAACATAGGATGGTGAACATGTATTATATATGTATACCTAGTATCCAATTCCGTAGAGCATTGATTAATTTTGAAGTATGGTGCAGATAAGGCGTACATTGAATTTCATGACGAATGCTGGGGCGTTCCAGCTTATGATGACAAGTAAGTACTAAGTGGCGAATAATAATACTCCCATCATTTCAAATTACTTGAGTTTTATTTATTTATAAATATTATCACTTTGAAAAGTCAAGAAAATACTTTTTTTTAACAATAATATGTCCAATGAATTTGCAGTTATATACTTTAAATCTTTTAATAAGACTATTTTAGTCGAATAAAATTCTCTTCTCATAATATTAAGCATAATTAATGAATAATTATTTTAAGAAAAATAGTTTATTAAAAAAATGACTTTAAGGGTGTAACGTTGTATTATTTCACAGCTTTTCTTTTCCTGGTAAACGACATATAGTTGTTAGTTTATTAATTTTTTTTATAGTAGAAATTGAACCCTCCGTTCATCTTTTCTTCCTTTATGACTAGACCAATTTTATATTTCTGTTGTACCAAAAAAAAAAATTGACGTTTATTTTGAAAGTAAACATTGATGCTAACTATCTCAATGTTGAAACAGCAAATTGTTTGAGCTGCTTGCAATGTCTGGATTGCTCATAGATTACAATTGGACAGAAATTCTAAGAAGAAAGGAAACTCTTAGGTAATATTGGGTGAGAAAAAAATCTAATTACTATGCATGCTTTTTTTTTTGGGTAATCAAATTAATACGGGTATCTTATCTTAATATTATACAATTTTGGGCATAGGGAAGTTTTTGCTGGATTTGATGCCAATACTGTTGCCAAAATGGAGGAAACTGAAATCATGGAGATAGCATCAAACAAAGCACTTTCTATAACGGACAGCAGAATTATGTGCATAGTAGACAATGCCAAATGCATAATGAAGGCAAGTAAAAAGTTAATCCATGTCTATATATATATATATATATATATATATATATATATGCAAAATTTTCAACTCTCTCTACTTTTCATGATTCTTGCTGTTTCTTTCTTTATATACAGATTGTTAAAGAATGTGGATCATTCAGTAGTTATATATGGGGCTATGTAAATCATAAACCAATAATAAACAGGTATAGATACCCAAGAAATGTGCCATTAAGGAGTCCAAAAGCAGAGGCACTTAGCAAGGACTTGGTAAAGCGTGGGTTTCGGTTCGTGGGTCCAGTGATAGTGCACTCTTTTATGCAAGCTGCAGGGTTGACCATTGATCATCTTGTGGATTGTTATAGGCATAGTGAATGTGTTAGTCTAGCAGAAAGACCTTGGAGGCACATCTAATATACTGTTTCAAAGCAGACCCAGAGTTTGGCCGATGACAATATTTAATATTCATCATTAAGCTCTTTGATCAAATAATTAAAAATTTACTTTTCACCAACTTCAGAATTAATTGGATGATATCAATCAAAAATTTACTTTTAACCGACTTCAGAGTTAATTGGATGATATCAAAAAAACAAACCGTATAGACATGAATTTTGTATAGTTGCTTTATTTTATTTTACTTCTTTTTCATCCCTTGCTATGTCCTGTGTTGCCAATGTCAATAAATGAAAAAGAGAAAAAGCGTGTGTTATATTTAGAGTGATTGAATATGGGAGAGTCAAGACGTTGTTAGAATACTGCTTGTTTGGTGTAGCAAGAAAATACAATAATGAAAAGGAACACATGTTATGTTCAAATGTATTTGTATATAATTCCAGCTGACTTTCACAGATAAGTACCTTTCCTTGTTATTATTTTTTCTATTAAATGAATTTGTTCAAGATTTATAATAAAATCAATGACCAGGAAATGTTTCATAATTAATTATACTTCCTCTTCTTTCCCTTCTCTCTTCATACCAATTTTATCTTCCTTTTGTTTGTTAGCAAGTCTGCGTATAGGAATAGGTAAAACTACTCGTGAGATACAACGTAGCCTACATCATGTTGAGGTGAGGCTACACTTCTTTTTTTTTTAAGGGGAGGTTATATTTGTTTTTGTTAAGTGTTTGTTTGATAATTAGTTGATAAAATGAAATTATGAAAATAAAAAAATCTAATAATTAATATTAATCATATATGTGTTTGAAACGTTTTAAACATAGTTAAACCAAAAGGATATATTTTCTTCTTTGGTCAACCTCCGTTCATTAATTACAATAGTGAAGCAAACATGTTGATAATGAAACAAGTTTAAGTCTTTTTAAGTATAATTAATTAAAAGCAGTTGCCTTTAAACAACTCATAAAACCTTCTTTGTAATTGATATAGTGGGTTGTTATTATTATTATTATTATTATTGTAATTTTATAAACTATTTACATTTTTTAGACTATTTGTTTGAGCTATTTGACTTTTAGTGTTGTATAATTTTTCCGCATCACATATTTCTAGTGGCTAAAAACACATCATTAGAATTTTTTAGTTCATAAATTAAATATACTTATATTATTTATATATTATATTAAATATAAATGTTTCCTCCTGGGTCAGAGGGGGCCCCATAGTACCCTTCATTCTATTAATTTAGCAGATAATGATTCTCTATTATCCCATCAGAAGCGGTTATATCTATTTCTGAACTTAGGTCTGGTTTCCCTATTTTTCCTTTACTTTGCTAAGTGTATAAATACGACCTATAGGCTCACATTGTAACCTAAGTGACACATCATAGAGAGATAATAAACCTAATCCCTAGGGGAATTCTCTAAGATTTTTGTGCCTACTTTCTGTGTGTGAACATTTTGACACCCACCGTAGGGCTCGGTAAAACGGATCCTACACCTCAACCTTGAGAACCCTAGTCCTAAAAAGCTATGGTGTTAGTCGGTTACATAAGCACAAGGGGATCTCCACCCATAGCGTTCTCGTCATCATCTGCTCCATCACCAACCTTATCAATTGGACCGGCATCTAGAACGCTTAGAGAATCGTGACTTGGAACTCCATGTTTCACACTCTTCCATATAAGTATCCTTGTGCTTTTATTGTCACTAATCTTTCAAGACCTTTTTAAACTCAAAACTGATCCAGGATAACTCTATTTAATTTTCTTTCATTTTCCATAATTTCCCTAGCACGTGCCATCCTCATTTGCGATTTCGGGGAACTGTTTGATATTCATACGAAAAAAAATGCTACAAGAATATACGTTTCAGTCTTTAACAAATTACCTTATAAATTTGAAACTATCTATTAGAATAATATTTTCAAATGATTACGCTTAATTATATTAGAAAATGTGAAGGCCAATCAGATATGAATCTGTTTATTAGCGAATCCGAAATTATCGAATATATGACTAATAAATTTGGAAACCGCAGTATGTGGCTAATAAATTTCGCAAACGTCAACATGAGGCTCGCAAATATTGTATGAGTCGGCAATCACATCTGATTTCTATTTGAGGAAAATAAAAGTAAAATTGAATATAATCAAATATATAAAACAAACCATGGCATTGGCAAAGTGGGCATAAAACTAGTGTTATGCTGATTCCGTGCAGCCGTAACCGTAGCCTGTGCCCGTTATTTTCAACTTGATATGGCTTCACTTCTATTAGTTTTACTAATTTATTATTTCCACTCGGTGGTACTTGCCCGTAATTATAGGATGAGCCAACCAACAGTGATATTGCCACTGCCAGCTATGATCACACCATTCGTTGTTGGGAAGCCTGGTTTTCATAATCCATTATTTTTAGGCGTAGTAATCTATCATAAACGCTAATATAGATTATCTATTCAGCATTGCTTTAACAAACCTTTTGGAGGCTAGAAGTAGGAATTCTGTAGGAGCAGGAAGACAATAATACACGCATGCTTGATGGGATGCCAAATAAAATATGAGATTGCCCAAATTTCTATCCCATATAATATATTTAATCTTATCATTCCAAAATCCTATGTTTACTGTGATTGCCTACCTTTTGCAACGTCAACTTTACTAGACAGATCCATGCATGTGTTGTACGATAGTCGCTCTTCAATTTTATTTTGCTACTCTCCTACATGTCTTTAAAATGGTACCATATTAATTTACGATTTGCACCATGACATGGTTCTTCAAATATTCTTGGCATTATATATGAAATTCAATTTCCAAATGGTATAAGACAGATTTCATTGTGGGCACAAGTTTTATATATCGTTAGCACGATATGCAAATATTAGTTTCTACTCGTCATACGAATGGTAATTAATTAATCAGATTTTATTCGCTGTGCCTGCATCGGATTTCAATTTTCGTTACATTGATAAAGGGTCAATCATTGATAATTCACAATACTATGCGATTATGGCTTGGTGAGGCCCGTTACCTTTTTCTTTAGGCGATCTCGCATTTACAGTTCACTGTCAACCTACCGGCACCTTCAAGCAACACTACCACAATCCTAAACTCACTTGCAACCAAAAACCTTAACCCCACCCATGTCGTACCCCTCTCAGGTAGACACACCATAGGCATAAGCCACTGCAGCTCATTCTCCAACAGGCTCTTCCCTATACAAGACCCTATCATGGGCAAAACCCTTGGCAAAAACTTAAGACTCACTTGCCCACTAATACCACAAACAACACCACCGTGTTGGGCATTCGATCCCCGAACAAGTTCGACAACAAATACTACGTTGATCTCATGAACCGCCAGGACCTGTTCACCTTGGACCAGGACTTGTTGTACATTGATAAGAGGACCAGAGGCATTTTCACCAGCTTCGCTATGAACCAGAGTCTCTTCTTTGAGAAATTTGTTATTGCTATGCTTAAAATGGGTCAGCTTAACGTGTTGACTGGGAATCAAGGGGAGATTCGTGCCAATCGCTCTGTGAGGAACAAGGAAAAGAAGACACTGTTGACTTCTGTTGTGGAAAATATGGTGGAGGATTTGATAGAAATGATAATCAGATAAACAGATGGGTTTATGTTACTGGCTTAACACGGGGTATTCTTCCGTGTGGACAACGATTTTGTTTTCAATGCATTGACCTTTGAGTTAATCGTCTGACTTCAATAGAAAAACATTAACCCGCCCTTTGTGCAAGGCAACTTTTACAAAGCTTAAGAAAGTGGATCATGATGACACCCCTGATCAAAACGTAAAATCTCAAGACAATCCCGTGTGATAATTCAGCCTCAATTACTCTTATTCCCACGGATCAAGAAGTACCAGATAATATCTTTGAATCGTCTCAGCTTGTGCTTTTCCAAACTCGGAAATTCTCAACATTAACGATGGCCTTTCTTTTCATTCTCAATTCACCAATTTCATTTTTCTTCGTGTTTCTAGTTGTTTCATTCGCAGAAGGAAGAAGGAGCAGCTTGAAGAACATACTGTTGTGGGTCCCTCCTCCATGATGGTCATAATTAATTGCAACATATGATGGAGAAAATTGTGGTCATCAAGCAAGCAACGTAGATGCAGCAAAGCCATACAATTTGTGTGGCTAAATTTCATTCTCATGGCCTATAAATTGGCCTTGGAACATTGCATCAAGGCATCAGAAGCAATTGAGAACAATTGCCTATAAAACTCCAGCGTGAGAGTTTTCTTGTGAGGCCAAAGTAATTAATTAATTGTTTTGATGATTTAGAGTGAAGGAAAAATAATTAGTGAGTGACAAAATAGTGAGGTTAATTGAAGTGTTTGGAAAACACTTGAGTGCCACTATGTTGAGTTAATCTTAGGTTTGTACCTCTAATATTTTATTAGAGAAGTCCCTCTTGTACACCTACTAATTTTATTAGTGGAAAAATTTCAGAGTTTGTCCCGTAGACGTAGCCAAAATCAAAAGGGTGAACCACGTTAAATTGTTGGTGCCATTTTAATTAGTTATTTGCTTTCCTCGTATTTAATTTATTTTGCAACCACCTATTTTATCGGTCGGCCATTCCGCTGCGCCGGGAAAATTATCAATTAATCTATGTCGATTTTTCCCAACAACTGGTATCAGAGCGGTACCATGGGGAATTAATATCTACTTATCATATGCCCTGTGGTTGCAACTAAGGTGGACCCTCCACATCAGAAAATAAGTCAGATTATTATTTACCCTTTAAAAGTCTAGTTGGGGCCATGGAGGTGAAGACGAGCAAAATGATTAATTTAAATGGCATGAATTACCACATATGGAGAAACAAGATGAAGGATCTCCTATTTGTGACGAAGATGCATCTACCGGTGTTTAGTACAACTAAACCTGAGGACAAGACAGATGAAGAATGGGAATTTGAGCATGTACGAGTCTGTGGCTTTATCCGACAATTTGTCAAAGACAATGTGTACAATCACATTTGTAGTGAGACTCATGCTCGAACATTGTGGAACAAGCTAGAGGAGTTGTACGCTTCCAAAACCAGCAACAATAAATTATTTTATCTGACAAGGCTACTCCAGATGAAGTATCGGGAGGGTACACTGATGGCAGATCATTTGAATGAGATGCAGGAGATCGTGGAGCAGTTGTCAAGGATGGGCATTAAATTTGACGATGAAGTACTTGCTCTTTTGGTGTTGGCTTCCCTACCAGAGTCTTGGGAGACTTTGAAGATTTCAATCACAAATTCTACACCAAATGGTGTAGTAAATATGGAAAATGTCAAAAGTGGTGTCCTAAATGAAGAAATGAGAAGAAAAGCATAAGGATCCACATCATCGCAGCAGGATGTTCTTGTTGCAGAGACAAGGGGGAGGAATCAAACCAAAGGTTCCAAGTCCAGAAGTAAAAGTAGAGGAAAGTCAAATAAATATGCAAATGTGGAGTGTCATCACTGCAAGCAGAAGGGCCACATAAAGAGGTTCTATCGGATACTCAAGAGATCTCAAAAGAAGAACAAAGGCAAGGAGAAGGTCCAAGATGACAATAGTGATGATGAACAAACCAATACTGCCGAGGAATTCCACATCATCTATGAAGAAGACATTGTCAACCTTGCAACCCATGAGACTAGTTGGGTAGTTGACAGTGGAGCTACTATTCATGTGACATCTCAGAAGGAATTATTCTCCTCTTACACACCAGGTGATTTTGGTGTTGTTAGAATGAGGAATGAAAATTATTCAAAAGTTGCAGGAAAAGGAGATGTTTGTTTAGAGACACAAAATGGTGCGCGCTTAGTCCTGAAGGACGTCAGGCATATTCCAGACATGCGCCTGAACTTGATCTCAACCGGAAGGTTAGATGATGAAGGTTACTGCAACACCTTCAACAACGGCCAGTGGAAGCTCACCAAAGGATCGTTGGTGGTGGCCAAAGGAGATAAGTGCTCAAGACTGTAAATGATGTAGGCTAAGGCTTTGCAGGAGACTGTAAATACAATGGAGAATGATGGTACATTTGAATTATGGCACAAGCGGCTCGGTCATATGAGTGAGAAAAGTATGATCGTTCTAACCAAGAAGAATATATTTCCTGGATTGGATCAAGTCCATCTGAAGAAGTGTGTTGATTGTCTGGCGGGAAAGCAAAACAGAGTTGCTTTCAAGAGTTCCCCTCCTTCCAGAATGAAGAATGTATTGGACCTAATACATTCAGATTTGTGTGGGCCAACGCCAAAGTCACTTGGTGGTGCTCAATACTTTGTGACTTTCATTGATGATCATTCCCGAAAGACTTGGGTGTATCTTTTAAAGACTAAAGACCAAGTGTTGGATGTCTTTAAAAATTTCTTATCTATGGTAGAGAGGGAGACTGGCAAGAAGCTTAAGTGTATTCGTACAGACAATGGTGGAGAGTAAACAGGACCATTTCATGCTTACTGTAAAGAGCATGGTATTCGACATCAAACGACACCGCCAAAAACACTGCAATTGAGTGGTTTAGCTGAGAGGATGAACAGGACTTTGATAGAGAGAGTTAGATGTATACTCTCATATGCAAAGTTGCCAAAGATGTTCTCGGGTGAGGCTATACAAGCAGTCGCTCACGTATTGAACCGTTTACCTTGTGCTCCTCTTCAGTATGACACTCCAGAGAAGGTATGGTCAGGAAAGGATATTTCCTATGATCATTTGTGGGTGTTTGGCTGTAAGGCCTTTGTGCATGTACCGAAGAATGAAAGATCCAAACTTGACGTCAAGACACGACAATGCGTGTTTGTCGGCTATGGTCAAGATCAGCTTGGCTATAGATTTTATGATCCAATCCATAAGAAGCTTGTCAAAAGCCGTGATGCAGTGTTTATTGAAGATGAGACCATTAAAGATATAGAAAAAGCCAAGGAAAATGCTTTCAAATCTAATGATAATTCAACAAACATAGAGCTAGTTCCTTTAACAATGGTGCCAAGAGAAGTTAAAGATGAAGCTCATAATGATCAACCTGAGGCAGGTGATCTAATTGCTCCTTTTGAGACACCATCAGATAATTCTGATGATGAAAGTGTTCATGATCAACCACTAGCTCCAGCGGGTTCTCCAAATCTAAGGAGATCTGATAGAGTCAGACAACGCTCTACAAGATATCCTGAAGAACAGTATGTGTTACTGACTGAAGGGGGAGAACCAGAAAGTTTCCAAGAAGCTATGAATGATGAACACTATAAAAGGTGGATTGAAACCATGCAAGATGAGATGAATTCCTTGCATAAGAACAAGACATTTGAGCTAGTGAAGCTGCCAAAAGGCAAGAAGGCTTTGAAGAACAAGTGGGTGTTCAGGATCAAGCATGAAGAACACAGTCCCCAGCCACGATTCAAAGCTAGATTGGTCGTCAAAGGTTGCAGTCAAAGAAAGGGGATTGACTTTGATGAGATTTTCTCACCAGTAGTGAAGATGACATCCATCAGAGTAGTGCTAGGATTAGCAGCAAGTCCTGACCTTGAAATCGAGCAGATGGATGTAAAGACAGCCTTCCTTCACGGTGACTTGGAGGAAGAGATATACATGGAGCAGCCAGAGGGTTTCAAAGTAAAAAGGAAAGAAGATTATGTTTGTAAGCTTAATAAAAGCTTGTATGGCTTGAAGCAGGCACTAAGACAATGGTACAAGAAGTTTAAGTCTGTCATGGGGGAGCAAGGCTACAAGAAGACCACTTCAGACCATTGTGTGTTCACACAGAAATTCTCTGATGATGATTTTATTATTCTTTTCCTCTATGTAGATGACATGTTGATCGTTGGCCAGAATATTTCCAGAATCAACAAGTTGAAAAAGCAATTAAGCAAGGCTTTTGCTATGAAAGACTTGGGGCCAGCAAGACAAATTCTTGGCATGAAAATATCCAGAGATAGGAACGCCAAGAAATTATGGTTGTCACAAGAGAAGTATATCGAGAAGGTACTTCAACGATTTAATATGGACAAGGCTAAAGCGGTTAGTTGTCCTCTTGCTAATCACTTTAGACTAAGTACTAAGCAGTGCCCTTCCTCAGAGGATGAGAATGATGAGATGGATAGAGTTCCATATGCTTCAGCAGTTGGGAGTTTGATGTATACCATGATATGTACACGGCCAGATATCGCTCACTCTGTGGGCGTAGTGAGTCGTTTCCTTTCAAATCCTGGAAAAGAACATTGGGCTGCAGTAAAGTGGATTTTCAGGTATCTCCGTGGTACCTCCAAAATGTGTTTGTGTTTTGGAGATGAAAAACCTATGTTAGTAGGTTATACAGATGCTGATATGGCTGGCGATGTTGACTCAAGAAAGTCTACATCAAGATACCTGATCACTTTTGCAGGGGGAGCTGTGTCATGGCAATCAAGACTACAGAAGTGTGTTGCTCTCTCAACAACCGAAGCAGAATTTATTGCAGCCACTGAAGCTTGCAAAGAGATGATATGGATGAAGAAGTTCTTGGGAGAACTTGGCATGCACCAGGAAAAGTATGAACTATTTTGTGACAGTCAGAGCGTAATTCACCTTGGGAAGAATTCTTCCTTTCATTCCAGATCTAAAGACATTGATGTGAGATATCACTGGATTAGGGATGTATTGGAGAAGAAGTTGCTACAACTTGAGAAGATCCATATAGATGAAAATGGATTGGACATGATGACTAAGACTCTTCCAAAGGAGAAGCTGGAGTACTGTCGACAAGCAGCAGGATTGGTAGAGCCATCCATGTAATCGGGAGGGGGAGATTGTTATGGTTCCCTCCTCCATGATGGCCATAATTAATTGCAACATATGATGGAGAAAATTGTGGTCATCAAGCAAGCAACATAGATGCAGCAAAGCCATACAATTTGTATGGCTAAATTTCATTCTCATGGCCTATAAATTGGCCTTGGAGCATTGCATCAAGGCATTAGAAGTAATTGAGAACAATTTCCTATAAAACTCCAGCGTGAGAGTTTTCTTGTGAGGCCAAAGTAATTAATTAATTGTTTTGATGATTTAGAGTGAGGGAAAAATAATTAGTGAGTGACAAAATAATGAGGTTAATTGGAGTGTTTGGGAAACACTTGAGTGCCACTATTTTAGGTTAATCTCGGGTTTGTGCCTCTAATATTTTATTAGAGAAGTCCCTCTTGTACGCCTACTAATTTTATTAGTGGAAGAAATTTCGGGGTTTGTCCCGTAGACGTAGCCCAAATCAAAAGGGTGAACCACGTTAAATTGCTGGTGCCATTTTAATTAGTTATTTGCTTTGCTCGTATTTAATTTATTTTGTAACCACCTATTTTATCGGTCCGCCATTCCGCTGCATCGGGGAAATTATCAGTTAATCTATGTCGATTTTTCCCAACACATACTTGGACAAAAAAATGGATAACGATGAAGTCCGAGGCAAACGTGGATCCTAAACTTGTTAAAGTGTTCTTCAAGAAGGCTATCTCCAACATTTCCACCAGGTCCATTTGTCAGCATGGTTATTATGCATTTTATGTAAGCAAGTGATTAGGCGATGATAAAATAAATGATTATACCAGCTTCAAATGTTGCCCAGTGTATTCAAGACACGATTTCAAAGCCTTCTAAATCTCATCGTCATAAATATCGAGACCGTCATTCTTTTTCAAAGTCGCAACATGTGCTTTGTTTTGTGCCAAACACAACGCACTCCTCGATGTCCCTCTTCTACTGGCTCCTATGCTCCGTTATCAACCTCATCATCAGGGTTAAAAGTTTGAAGAATTCTTGAAGAATGTTTGAAGAATTATCACTAAAAATCTTGCCAGTATAAACTTCCTTACTATAAGTTGAGACAGAGCTACAAACCACTTAATAGACAAGAGAATACACGCTGAAATAGTTAAAGTTCAAGGTCGAAATCGATCCCTCGACACACGATCTGAAGGCTTGAATCCGTTCAAGTATTATGAAAAGTCCGAGGTCGGAATCGATCCCTTAGCACACAATGTGAAGGCTTGAATCCGTTCAAGTATTATGAAAAGCCCGAGCTCGAAAACACGTTTTGAAAGCTTGAATTCGTTCAAGTAAAGCCCGAGCGTGGAATCGATCCCTCTGCATACGTTTTGAAGGCTTGAATTCGTTCAAGTAAATCCCGAGCGCGGAATCGATCCCTCGGCACGTCTTGAAGGCTTGAATTCGTTCAAGTAAAGCCCGAGAACGGAATCGATCCCTCGGTATACGTTTTAAAGGCTTGAATTTGTTCAAGTAAAGCCTGAGCGCAGAATCGATCCCTCAACAAACGTCTTGAACGCTTGAATTCGTTCAAGTAAAGCCCGAGTGCGGAATCGATCCCTCGACTTACGTCTTAAAGGCTTGAATCCGTTCAAGTAACGCCCGAGCACGGAATCGATCCCTCGGCATACGTTTTTAAGGCTTGAATTGTTCAAGTAAAGCCCGTGCGTGGAATCGATCCCTCGGCATACGTCTTGAAGGCTTGAATTCATTCAAGTAAAGCCTGAGCGCGGAATTGATCCCTCGGCATACGTCTTAAAGGCTTGAATTCTTCAAGTAAAGCCCGAGCGCGAAATCGATCCCTCGGCATACGTTTTGAAGGCTTGAATTTGTTCAAGTAAACTCGAGCGCGGAATCGATCCCTCAGTATACGTCTTGAAGTCTTGAATTCGTTCAAGTAAAGCCTGAGCGCGGAATCGATCCCTTGGCATACGTCTTGAAGGCTTGAATTCGTTCAAGTAAAGCTCGAGCGCAGAATCGATCCCTCGACATACGTCTTGAAGGCTTGAATTCGTTCAAGTAAAGCCTGAGCGCGGAATCGATCCCTCGACATACATCTTGAAGGCTTGAATTCGTTCAAGTAAAGCCCAAGCGCGGAATCGATCTCTCGGTATACGTTTTGAAGGCTTGAATTCGTTCAAGTATTACGAAAGTCCGAGTGCGGAGTCGATCCCTCGGCATACGTTTTGAAGACTTGAATTCGTTCAAGTATTACGAAAAGTCCTAGCATGGAGTCGATCCCTCGGCATACATTTTGAAGGCTTAAATTTGTTCAAGTATTATGAAAAGTCCGAGCGTGGAGTCGATCCCTCGGCATACGTTTTGAAGACTTGAATTTGTTCAAATATGATGAAAAGTCCAAGCGTAGAGTCAATCCCTCAGCATACGTTTAGAAGGCTTGAATTTGTTCAAGTATTACGAAAAGTCCAAGTGCGGAGTCGATCCCTCGACACACGTTTTGAAGGCTTAAATTCGTTCAAGTATTACGAAAAGTCCGAGCGTGGAGTCGATCCCTCGGCATACATTTTAAAGGCTTGAATTCGTTCAAGTGTTACGAAAAGTCCGAGAGCCGAGTCGATCGCTCGGCATACATTTTAAAGGCTTGAATTCGTTCAAGTTCTACGAAAAGCCCGAGCGTGGAGTTTATCCCTCGGCAATTACGTTGTGAAAATCATTCAAGTACTAAAGACCGAGCGTAGAGTCGATCCCTTGGCAATTTTGAAGACAAGGCCGAGCACGAGCTCTCGGTAATGGTGAAGCCAAGCCCAAGCACGAGCTCTCGGCAATTTTGAAGATAAGCCCGAGCTCGAGCTCTCGGCAACTCTGAAGATAAGCCCGAGCACGAGCTCTCGGAAATTTTGAAGACAAGCCAAAGCATGAGCTCGCAACAATTTTGAAGATAAGCCCGAGCATGAGATCTCAGCAACTCTGAAGATAAGCCTGAGCATGAGCTCTCGGTAACTCTGAAGATAAGCTTGAGCACGAGCTCTCAGCAATTTTGAAGATAAGCTCGAGAGCTCTCGGCAATTTTAAAGATAAGCCCGAGCACGAGCTCTCGGCAACTTTGAAGATAAGCCCGAGCACAGGTTATCAGTCATTTCAAAAACCTGCATTACAGTCAGTAACGTTGAGCCCAATATGCTAAGACCTGAGTAACATACACTTACTTGGTGAACGACTGACATACGTTGAAGAAATAGAAGACTCAAGTAATACGCGCGCACTTTTGCCAAATAGAACGAGGGGGCTCTAAGCAACAGAACTCCCCATGTGACAGGACCAAGTCCTACCTCACTCAGAACCGCTCATTTGGAGTCATTCAGAATCACTCACTCGAAATCAGCAATAATCTACCGGTTACCAGGGAGTTCATGCTTAGCCAAGAAGCGATTCTTAAAACTTAGAAATACGTTAAAGCACGCAAGCACCATGTCGCTCCGACTACAAAGTCCCGTGGCAAGACCAGAAAACCCTTCATTAGAAGAACATCGTATGACGAAGAACCAAGAAAACTTAAACATTGATAGAGAAAAGCGAGGCACAGTCTACATCAAGTTATAAACCTTCACCAGACAAATAGGAGGAAGCAGACCCCGGGTGAGAAAAGTCATCAGTAAAAAGGCATACCAACATGAGAGCATATCGCTTTGTATATTATAGACAAATGTATCGAATGCACTCTTTTTCCTACTCGAAGGGTTTTTTTCCCACTGGGTTTTCCCCTGAGAGGTTTTAATGAGGCCTGCTAAAATAGTAAAATATATTAGCGTTGAATGTAACAGGGGCACTCTTTTTCCCCTCGAGAGGTTTTTTACGAGGCCCGCCATGATAACAAAAGAGACAAGTACGACCCGGCTCACCTCACAGAGAAACAGCAAAAGTCCAAGACTAGAAATCATTTGATGTACGCATGCTCAGAATTGATTACCCGATTCACTCAGATTTGATCACTCGATATAGACCTATACACATTCGGGCAAAGCCTTCATTTTACGCCTGACATGGAGGTATCTTCACCCTGGTACTTAGCTACTTCGCTCGGCTCTACGCCTAGAGCTCGTGACTACGGGGCTCCTGAAACACCCTTAATTTAATAAATAAATAAAATAAATACCAAAATAGGGAAAAATTTTCCCAAAATAATACCAATGGAACCCGGTACAACAGAAGAAGGCAAAGGAAGGCAAGGGAAAAATAAAAGCCGACCAAAGGCATACAGCAGAAGAGCAAAACGCTCAAGCGAAGCCCACAAAACAGCGCCCACTCGCTCAAGCGAGATCCAGCACGGTTGAGCGAGGCAGCCCAACTCGCTCGGGCGAAGCACCACTCGCTTAAGCGAAGCCAATACAAACGCCTTCCCATGCACCACACTCGCTGGAGCGAATGCCTTGTTCGCTGAAGCGAGAAGCCACACTCGGTATTTCCCATCACTCGGTATCCAGAGTTCCATTCACCCGGGATTTGAGACACCCCAGAAATCAGAGTAAATTTTTCGCGTTTTTAGAAAATACCTGGATCTATAATAAGCCATTCCCATATATAAAGATATAAGAGGGTAAATTTAAAAGGATTAACTTTAAGAAAGTTCCTCAATTAAAACAGCGGAAGGAAAATTGAGCACATGAATAAATGTGATTCTGTTTTAAGAAATCGACCCCTGGGAATTAATAAAACCCAATTTTGCACTTAAGGTATCCATAAAATAATATGGGTTCAAGTCTCAGTTTTTAGAAAGGAAAGAAATTAATTAGGATAGTGCATTTCTTGGCATTACAGGAGTAGCAGGGCGAAAAGGAAAAAAAAAAGTAACAAGAGCGTCATCTCGCTCAAGCGGAGTCCGACTCGCTTGAGCGAGACACACATGCCTCGTTTGGGTGAAGCCAGCGAGTCTTGAGCGAAATGCGTCCAGACTCGAATTTATGATTGACTCGCTTGGGCGAGACTTACTCGCTTAAGCGAAACACTCTCGGGGTCAAGCCTATACCCACTCGCATAATCAGGACTTAAGTTTTCACTCAGCAAACCCCTCCAAATCCGACTCCCCTTACACAGGTTGTCACTCAGTATTCTTCTCCAAAACCCAACTCAAAGCACTCGGGTTCTCACTCGGTAGAGTCTTCCTGAAACTGACTCAAAGTACACAGATTCACCACTCAGTAAGATCCCCTGACTGAGCCATCATTCACTCAATCCCTACTCGGCAACAGCAGTCCAGACCGAGTCCTCCCTCACACAACATCCACTCGGTAAATTCACTCCAAGTCCGAGACTTCACCCACTCGGTGGTTCACTCGGGAAACTTCCCAGAAACCGACTTACCTTTGTTTGGTCATTCACTCGGAATCCCATTCAAAGACTGACTCATTGCCTGACTAGCGTTCACTCGGCATTTCATTACAAAGCCGACCTCCTCTCTTTTGCACTCGAGGAGAGTTATTCTTGAGAAATTCCTGGGCAACTCACACTGAGTATCACCAATCGGTGTTCTCTCACTCGGAGAATACAAGGTCGGAACACACAACTCGGAATAAGTATACTGGACTCGGAAATTCCCCTTCGGAACTCCACTGCCTAGATTATCACACTCAGGGGCCTTCTCACTCGGATTATGAACCCTTCCTCACTCGGAAAACTATGGCTCAGGCTTAAGTCACTCGGAATTCACTCGGAAATTCCACCACCTCTTAGTTTATTTCCAAAATCCTCACTTAGACAGAATTCATTCATAGACTCACCCACTCACCATCTAATGGCCTCGCTTGGGCGAATGCCATTCCTTAGGCCCTTCGCTTGAGCGGATTTCTTCCAGTAGCTAACCCCCTGATTCTCCTAGCATTTACGCTTGAGCGAATTAGCCATTCGCCTGAGCGGAGTCAGGCCAGCAACTAATCCCTTCGCCCTCGCTCGGGCGAGACTCCATTCGCCTGGGCAAAATTCCTCCAGAGAGTAAACACTGATACTACGAAATTCCTCCAGAGAGAAAACACTGATATTAGGGCAATTTCGCTTGAGTGAGATCCAATCTCGCCTAAGCGAAATTGTCCAGAGACCAATTTTCTATCAGGTGTGGCTCTCGCTCGGGCGAGAATCCACCTCGCTTAAGCGAAACTACCAGACATCATGCAGGACTCGAAATTCACACAACACAGCACACTAGAAATTGAACTTCACTCATTCTACAGACATGCATTATATATCAAACATCATTCAGAGCATTTAAAACTGGTTCTGCATCAGCATACTCTTAAATTCCATTCAACTCTTCAAAATCATATATGTAAATTAATTCTTCATCTCATCAGCTTTATAAAAGAAATACTGAAATATAATTCTTCATCCATTCATCAACACATAGGAAATCTCAATTATAATTTAAACCTTCATACATACTTAGGGTCACCAATGAAAATGAGATATACATACAATTTCTCATTTTCTCCCATGACCCTCCAAAATCATCTATCAAGTAGACTTCCAAAATACACATTCATTACATATCCTACTACTCAAAATACATATGATTACATACATCGCCGGCCAAGGCGCTTCCTATACATTAATCACCTCCACGGCCAAAATATACTTCAAAATGCTTACTCTTCCCATAATTGCCCTGCATCACAAGTCTAAAATTGACAACATGGGAGAGTGAGTCTACATTCCAAAGGAATAAACATGAATACCAAGTGATTATGCATATAGGCTTCCACACATGTATACTTTGCACATCAATAATATTCATCATGACATATACCAACACCATTTCACACAAAGCATACAAGCATATACATAATCACAATACTCAACCATTGAGTTATCACAACAACTTTCAAATGGTATTCATACTTTTATGTTGTCTTAAATATATTTGTACCACCTCTCACAATCACCATCACCACCTTGGCATACTACCTTCTATATGCAAATGCTCCTAACTAATGCATATGCACAAAGGATTATTTCAACAATTGCAGATCTGACTGTAGGAATTTCAACATCAACTGTGGGGTTCAAGTGTGATCTTTTAACCACACCCCTACTGCAGTAGTAAAATGTGTACACTTATTCTTTAAATTGCATGCATTCATCAATAGTTTTACTGGTACCAAACCGCATCGCCCATCTTGCAACACTTGGCCATTTTCACCATGACCGCGGTATACAACATAATCAACATAGAGTGTTGCGGGCCAACCACGATTTATACCATGGCAGCTGTGATCTCAAGGACCACCGGGGACACCTGCTCCTCAAGAGCCACCCCCCACAAGGGTCAACCACATGTGGCTCCCCGAAGCACAACATGGGCAGCTTCGTGACTTATACACCAAGTCATAGGGGAAATATATCATGCTCGTGCACCAAGCCGCCCTCCCACTGGGCCAACCGGGGGAATCCCCTAAAATTCCAACACCGGCAGCTATGCAGTATGCCATGGATGCAAATGCAATTATATGCATTCCTCACTCTATGCATCCTACACATGCCACTCATCATCCAACATCGTCAACACCACAAGCTTTTATTAACATTGATTGTTCACAATAGTTTCAATCTTTGGGTGGCATTCTTTTTATTTTCAATCTCAACAAACAACATCAACAATCATATCACATTCATGGTAATACAACTTAACATAACACACCATGATTATTCTAAATGCATAAAAGCATGTTGCCAAACATATTACCTACATCACACCACAAGTCATCATTTCTTACAACATTCAAGCAAGGCTAACATGCATAACACCATATACCACAATCAACTAACATTCAAATTCATGCATTTAGAATTTAGACTCCTCTCCTACCTCAAGAGAAGAATTCCGATGGATAAGACGATCCCGCCTCGTCGTTCAGAATAGGTCCTACATTCACATTCATGTAAAACCTTAATCAATCAACTATTCAAATCATCATTTCAATTCTATTTAGTCATATTCATATTTATAATGTCACAACATGTGTTAGACATGTTGTGGATATCATTTTTATTCTTTATTAGGCTTCGGGAATTCCTTCCCATTAAGCCACCATCATTAAATTTAAGGATTACAAGACAACCCTATCCCCCAAGCTTCACCAAACTCCTTCCACCATCATTCATATCTTTTAATATCATACATTTCTCCATAAAACACATTCTCAAACTAACTTTAACTATTTTCCCCAAACTCCAAGGTTAGGGTTTTCTTCAAAACCCATCCACCTTCATTAATACATCATAAACCTTCACTTCTCACCATCATTAATGCACCAACAACCATTTTCCTCCCATAAATACTTGCATTTATGATATCCCATTCTAGGGCATGAGCATTAAATGCTCTAATAAACACCCATGCACATGCATCTCCTTCCCAAAATCATAATACCCATAATATCAACATAAACCCATCCAAAAATGGTGGGAGAAGCTTACCTCACACCCAAAACGAATTGGGTTCAAGAAAGGAAGGGAGGCAGCACGAAAATAAGAGGAAGGAGAAGGAAGAACCCCAAGCTTCCAAGTCCTCTTCAATGAAAAATAGAGAGGAAAAGAGTCACCACACAAACTCAAGGTTTTTGGGAGAAGAAGAGAGAAGAATGGAGGAAGATGAAGAGAAGAAGAAGTAAAGTATATTTGCTCAAAGCTTCAGCAGTTTACACGTGAATAGAAGAAGGAAAGTTTGGGCTTTTGGGTTTATTTTAATTCCATCTGTTAGAATTTATCGTTTTTGTCACTAACAGGCTCTTCGTTTGGGCTCAATACTTCATCCAAAAATTATTCCGAATGTATATTCGGATTCCCATTATTATTCTCTACAGCCCTGACCAGTATCATCTCATTCCGAGATATTTGGTCCGACACCCATATCTCAACCGGGCTCATTTTCAGCTTAACCGGTCTCCATAAATTACCAATAATTCCCAAAAATCTTAATTTAGATAAATTCAATTTATTGGGACCTTAAACAATTCATATTCAACTTGTCAATATTTATTTCCCTTAATTAATCTTCTATTTTAAAATTCAGGATGTTACAGGATTGACCCACAACATATCATACTTAGTCATTTATTTTTTATCCACAAGGGTCACATATACAATCCAGTCGGTAAATGAGGGTTATTCCACTCGGAATCCATAAACCTTCCTCACTCGAAATATTTCCCAATCAAACACCACTCGGTGTATTTAACTTCAACACAATCGGGAATGTACTTCACATTCATCACTCGGTATATCATCACATCTCTCACTCGGAAAACACATAGACCTTCCTTCACTTAGAAGGGGTCTCCACAATCATACTCCACTCGGAATATTTCAACCAGATTCACTCGGCATACGATACCTTATTCAATCGGGGAATCCATTAAGTAAGTCCCACTCGGACTTGCTCAGATCTTAACCACTCGGGACATAGAATCTCATTCACTCGGATTATACCTAGATCACACACTTAGAATATATCCCAATCTCAACCATTACAACAACTCTTCCCTCGGAAGAGGATCACTCGGATTTCCCACTCGGGAATATTCAAAAACTTTCCACTCGGGTTTACTCATATTTTTCACTCGGTAATATTTAGGCCCATGATCACTCGGGGAATTCTCCCATCAAGCCTACACAGAATGGGTTCATCAAAGGGAATTTCTCTCAAATCCATTTAAGTGTTCTTCACTCGGAAAAGGAAAGCCAAACATCATAGCCTCACTCGGAATCATTAACTTAACACTATTTCATCCATCAACACTTCTCAAATAATTCAACAACACATTCTAGTCGGTAGGAAGCATCAAATCAACATAAAACACTTATATGTATATATATGTTCATACACTCGGAATACTTATCATCTTAACATTATTCATTCACCAACACTTATTATCTGATACAAGTACATGATATCAATGTAATCCATATATATATATATATATATATATATATATATAAACATGCACTCGGTTTTCTATATATATATATTCGTATTCATTATACAACATTGTTATATGAGCCGGCCAAGGCTTAACACTGCCTAAACATAATATAAATATACAACACATGCACTCAACAGTCGGAGTGCACATCACTCAGACTTGAGTCCTTCACATCATTCCGACTCCAACCTGCACATACTAAAAAATGGTGTAGGGGTGAGCTTTACATATTAAATTACAGTTATTGACCCGGATTAATCACAGAATCCTCAATTATGCAAATTCATTAATTCAAACAAACATAACACAGACTGCCATTTAAATATGAACATTCACAACATCCTCCGATCGGGATTCACCCATTTCACTCGGCTATAAGCACAACATCCTCAATAACAATATTTTGATTCATCCACTCGGATTTCACCCCAAATTTATTCTAAGCACCATCAATAATGCTTAACTCCGAGCCTCGCTCAAGGAGTGTGCCTGAGCCCTGCTCAAGGACTTAATCATATTCTCACATGTTTCATCTGATTGCCGATTGGTATTAGGAGTCCAATGCATTCCAGTGGCGAATCGGATGCATACGGTCTCATTCACCCGGTGTCCAACGCCAATGCACTTGGCATTTGCCTTGAGTCCAACCCAAGGTCTTTCATCAAGCGTCTCATCTCACGCTTAGTACAATTCATAATGGTTTCCCGCCTCGCAAGGGGTACTCCCGCCTCATGATCGCAACCATGGGCAATCAATCTCAATGGTCCCGCAGGGCCTTTCATTATATTCAACATATTCACTTACATTCAACACATATTCATCCGATTGCCCACTCGGTATTTAGCGTTTAACGTTATATGCACTCGGCACTGCCAACAGCAAATCAGATGACTCAGCTCACATCTGATCCACTCGGCAATCACCATGCCATCCACTCGGATTATTCTCTACAGCAAGCATTACATGCTATTTCAAGAGATTCACTCGGCTATGACATTTCTAAGCCTCTCATGCCATTTCATATAGAATTCCACTCGGAATTCAACACTAGTAAACATCCCATGCCATTACACATAACGTTTCACTCGGGATTATCATAACAGTCCCCATCCTATGCACTCAGCATACGCATGATCAATGTCAAACAGCACATGCATTTAATCATACCATCATACACATAGAGACCAATAACAAACCACACAAATGCACTCGGCATTCATCATATGCATCTCATACATTCAACATAACCACAACATGTACCATATATCTCATGGACGGAATTCATACATCACATCATATAGACCACCATGGTCACAAATGATACAATATCTGGGCTACTACTCAAACAGCATACAACACGTATCAAACACAACACAGTGTGACAATTTCACCCGGAAACCCATCCATAACCATGCATTTGAGATGCAAAGCCCCCTTACCTGGAATGAAGCTTCCAGGAGCTCCATGGCCACTCGTTCCTGCAAAACGACTCGGCCCCAATCGGCCTTCAGCCATCAACACTCTGCTCACAGCTTTGGAGAACCAACTCTGTCTCCACTCGAGCATCAAGGCCACCAAGACACAATCATCACTCCACGCACAGTCCAGTGAAGGATTCCCAACATCCATCTTCATTCAAGCATCACAGCTTCAAAAGTATACCATCGTCCTCACCCAGCTCAGTGGAGGACCACATGCTTTCATGCACCCATCGAAACCTTCTTCCTCACATGCAGCTCTGTCTCAACATCAGTGGACCATCATCCACAACTCTGAGGCACCTATCAACGTTAAAGCTGAACAGAGGAGGATCCATAGCTTCCACAACACACAGCACCATGCTGTTCCTTTCTCAGCCACGCTGTTCCTCTTTGCGTTCCCACTCAGTGTTCGAGTGGAAGAAAAGAAGAAGGTGAAGAAGACAAAGAGGAAGACGAACAGTGAAGGAGAAGAAGCAGAAGCTTCAGAGAGCTTTAGAGAGAAGGAGGAGCGTTTCCTCTTCCATCCGAATATACACCAAGTAAAATGAAGAAAGGTGAGAGGGAAACTTGCAACCGAAGCTTATCAATACTGCCAAGCTTCAGCTCTCACTCTCCATCAAAGGTCACATTCTCATTAAATGCAGTCCCATCAGCCATCATTATCCCCTTTTCAGTGTGAATAGAAAGAGAGGGAAAGAGAGGAAACCGAAACCTCCTAAACCACCAAGGGCACCTTGGTCATATGCTAACATTATTATTATTATTATTATTATTATTATTATTATTATTATTATTATTATTATTATTATTATTATTATTATCATTATTATCATTATTACTCAACAATTTGCCTAATTGGCAATTAATCTTAATCCACCATTAACTTAACCAGTCCATAACTTTAATCCTGAAATTTACCACACCCGGTAATTAATTAAAAATCGGGATGTTACATTTCTCCCCTCCTTTAAAGAATTTCGTCCTCGAAATTCAAACACACGCATAGCCTCACTAAACCGCTCGGAATATCACCATTATGTCACTAAACAATTACACATCTATGCTTCCTAAGCATTCACCGACTGGTTCATAATTCCATTCGGCTTCTCAAGTGGTTTACAGACCACTCCAACCCTTCAAAGGATTCAATACATTTGGGATTCAGTCTCCCACGTACAAGTCACCTTATTCAATTCTGCTAATTCACCATAACCAAGGCACTTCTAGTTCTTTAGCCACTCAGCCCTACATTCACAACATCGATCAGTGTACTTCCATCATCAGATTCCCCAAACGATGTTCACTCGGAGCATCCTAACTCCACTCAGAAGTTCTTTCTCCCAGAAAGATTTTACTCGGAATTATTTTCCACATTCTCACACTCGGAATATACTAATCTGTCCCGAGCAAATTCTCACCTTATCTATCACCCATCTATTTCAATAACCAATCATCATTTTAATAGTTAATTTATATCCAATAACCTCTGATTCTCTCAAAGGTAAACACATCAAGGTTAAACAACCTTCAACTCTTATTTTGATACACAAACAATTATTTTCCACTCAATACAGTCCTCATTTTCACTCAGAACAGTCCGATAGACTCACCATCACCATAACCAGCTACAACCTCACCTGCCCGACTTATGAATTGTTGCATCCAACTTATAGGATGACGTCTCATTCCTATAGGGTTACAACAATTACACAGTCACTGCATCGTGTGCGCTGCCACAATACCTCTGGCATGAAGAGTCGTCTCGGTACAACATACTACACACCGACTGCACAACTCAAATAGGACTACCCACATGAAAGTTAATGACAATTCATACACATACTTATATAAACACGCATCAACATTATCATTATGCACCATACAGGGTACATCACACAGCAACAATCACTAAGTATCATTTACCACTACTGTAAAACAGTGAAATGGCAATAGGTTTCCGACCCCCACACGACACCACATGAATTCAACACTGTATTCACCTATACTCACTCGACATATCAACAATCGGCTTCCAGCCCATACCGAGTAATATCTATATTGAATCTCATCCATCACAAAACCATAATCCGACCGTCTATTAATCATCCGTTCCATCACACATCACCAACCGCAGCTCAATTTAAGCCTAACCGATTTACCGAGCTCACTTAGGTACACCACTCGGATCTCAATGTGACTTTCATTCATATATATAGTACGTTTCTGATTCAGCCTGTCCATTAATCATAAACACGATCCAGTGAAGTACAATTACCATCATCATCGTCATTCTCAGTACCAAAGTACTCGGATTTCAACCTTACTATTTGCTACCAATCAGGTATCACATTCATTATTTGCAATTCATCTTAGGATGATTCAAGCCTTAACGATTTATTACACACAATCATTTTACTCGGCTCAACAATCCACAGGGTCAATCAAACTATCCGACTCGGAAATTCCAGGGTTCACCTATTACTTCTCGTGAAACATTCCCGCAACATCCAATTATCACCGAGTCAAAACCACCATCGGGTCCAGCTCCACAAAATCTATCAGTATAAAATCATACTAATTCCAATCGGGATTCCCATACCTTATAGGTTACTACTAAACCAATTATTCACTCGATTCTCAACCACAAGACCGAGTCTAACTCAAATCCTCAGGTATCCAATTACATCAATTTATCACCCAGTTTTCTAATCTCTCATATATCCATTCCAATAATATCCGATCATACAAGATCACGCCCAATCAATTGGGTTACCCCACCTAGTGGTCCAACATCAACCAATCATTCACTCGGTTTTCACACACCAGAAACCGAGACACAATCCCAATTTAACATATACCTGATTTCACATTTATTCATTCATCACATATTCAGATTCCAACCTAGAAATCTGCAACCAATCAATTACATCATATACCATATAGGATTCACGTGCCAAGGGTATAAAGCATCCTTTAAAAATGGCACAACCAATCACAGAATTTAAATTCAACCCACTAGGGGATTCCTTCAATATTATTCACTTAATCAACTCAAATATGAGTTCTAATCTGTTCAATCAGTATGACTCGGCCATGATCCATTAGCATGGCATACACAAGAGTCCTAGCCAATTAATCCGACCTCCACCTGTACAAGGGGTCACAACATATATCATTCTATCCCTTTCTAATCAACCCAAGCTTAGAACAACCTCTAAGCATTTCATAAACAATCGGGTCAGAGTAGCATCAAGTCTTCTATCCCCCAAATCAACATCACAATGGTAGTATCTTTCACTACTGCCCCAGCAACCACATAGGCATACAGCCATACAAACCATGCATAAGCATGCATCAAATCTGATAAAATACCACAAGCAATAATGACAATCGGTCATATTGCACAAAACCGCCCACACACAGTAGGCAAACCTTGGCCATGGACCTTTTGGTCTGCTCTGATACCAAAATGAAACACCCTTAATTTAATAAATAAATAAAATAAATACCAAAACAGGGAAAATTTTTCCCAAAATAATACCAATGGAACCGGGTACAACAGAAGAAGGCAAAGGAAGGCAAGGGAAAAATAAAAGCCGACCAAAGGCATACACCGGAAGAGCAAAATGCTCAAGCGAAGCCCACAAAATAGCGCCCACTCGCTCAAGCGAGATCCAGCACCCTTGAGCGAGGCAGCCCAACTCGCTCGGGCGAAGCACCACTCCCTTAAGCGAAGCCAATACAAACACCTTCCCATGCACCACACTCGCTGGAGCAAATGCCTTGTTCGCTGAAGCGAGAAGCCACACTCGGTATTTCCCATCACTCGGTATCCAGAGTTCCATTCACCCGGGATTGACCCACAACATATCATACTTAGTCATTTATTTTTTATCCACAAGGGTCACATATACAATCCAGTCAGTTAATGAGGGTTATTCCACTCGGAATCCATAAACCTTCCTCACTCGAAATATTTCCCAATCAAACACCACTCGGTGTATTTAACTTCAACACAATCGGGAATGTACTTCACATTCATCACTCGGTATATCATCACATCTCTCACTCGGAAAACACATAGACCTTCCTTCACTCAGAAGGGGTCTCCACAATCATACTCCACTCGGAATATTTCAGCCAGATTCACTCGGCATACGATACCTTATTCAATCGGGGAAACCATTAAGTAAGTCCCACTCGGACTTGCTTAGATCTTAACCACTCGGGACATAGAATCTCATTCACTCAGATTATACCTGGATCACACACTTAGAATATATCCCAATCTCAACCATTACAACAACTCTTCCCTCGGAAGAGGATCACTCGGATTTCCCACTCGGGAATATTCAAAAACTTTCCACTCGGGTTTACTCATATTTTTCACTCGGTAATATTTAGGCCCATGATCACTCGGGGAATTCTCCCATCAAGCCTACACAGAATGGGTTCATCAAAGGGAATTTCTCTCAAATCCATTTAAGTGTTCTTCACTCGGAAAAGGAAAGCCAAACATCATAGCCTCACTCGGAATCATTAACTTAACACTATTTCATCCATCAACACTTCTCAAATAATTCAACAACACATTCCAGTCGATAGGAATGATCAAATCAACATAAAACACTTATATGTATATATATGTTCATACACTCGGAATACTTATCATCTTAACATTATTCATTCACCAACACTTATTATCTGATACAAGTACATGATATCAATGTAATCCATATATATATATATATATATATATATATAAACATGCACTCGGTTTTCTATATATATATATATTCGTATTCATTATACAACATTGTTATATGAGCCGGCCAAGGCTTAACACTGCCTAAACATAATATAAATATACAACACATGCACTCAACAGTCGGAGTGCACATCACTCAGACTTGAGTCCTTCACATCATTCCGACTCTAACCTGCACATACTGAAAAATGGTGTAGGGGTGAGCTTTACATATTAAATTACAGTTATTGACCCGAATTAATCACAGAATCCTCAATTATACAAATTCATTAATTCAAACAAACATAACACAGACTGCCATTTAAATATGAACATTCACAACATCCTCCGATCGGGATTCACCCATTTCACTCGGCTATAAGCACAACATCCTCAATAACAATATTTTGATTCATCCACTCGGATTTCACCCCAAATTTATTCTAAGCACCATCAATAATGCTTAACTCCGAGCCTCGCTCAAGGAGTGTGCCTGAGCCCTGCTCAAGGACTTAATCATATTCTCACATGTTTCATCTGATTGCCGATCGGTATTAGGAGTCCAATGCATTCCAGTGGCGAATCGGATGCATACGGTCTCATTCACCCGGTGTCCAACGCCAATGCACTTGGCATTTGCCTTGAGTCCAACCCAAGGTCTTTCATCAAGCGTCTCATCTCACGCTTAGTACAATTCATAATGGTTTCCCGCCTCGCAAGGGGTACTCCCGCCTCATGATCGCAACCATGGGCAATCAATCTCAATGGTCCCGCAGGGCCTTTCATTATATTCAACATATTCACTTACATTCAACACATATTCATCTGATTGCCCACTCGGTATTTAGCGTTTAACGTTATATGCACTCGGCACTGCCAACAACGAATCAGATGACTTAGCTCACATCTCATCCACTCGGCAATCACCATGCCATCCACTCGGATTATTCTCTACAGCAAGCATTACATGCTATTTCAAGAGATTCACTCGGCTATGACATTTCTAAGCCTCTCATGCCATTTCATATAGAATTCCACTCAAAATTCAACACTAGTAAACATCCCATGCCATTACACATAACGTTTCACTCGGGATTATCATAACAGTCCCCATCCTATGCACTCAGCATACGCATAATCAATGTCAAACAGCACATGCATTTAATCATACCATCATACACATAGGGACCAATAACAAACCACAAAAATGCACTCGGCATTCATCATATGCATCTCATACATTCAACATAACCATAACATGCACCATATATCTCATGGAAGGAATTCATACATCACATCATATAGACCATCATGGTCACAAATAATACAATATCCGGGCTACTACTCAAACAGCATACAACACAGTGTGATAATTTCACCCGGAAACCCATCCATAATCATGCATTTGAGATGCAAAGCCCCCCTTACCTGGAATGAAGCTTCCAGGAGCTCCATGGCCACTCGTTCCTGCAGAACGACTCGGCCCCAATCGGCCTTCAGCCATCAACACTCTGCTCGCAGCTTTGGAGAACCAACTTTGTCTCCACTCGAGCATCAAGGCCACCAAGACACAATCATCACTCCACGCACAGTCCAGTGGAGGATTCCCAACACTCATCTTCATTCAAGCATCACAGCTTCAAAAGTATACCATCGTCCTCACCCAGCTCAGTGGAGGACCACATGCTTTCATGAACCCATCGAAACCTTCTTCCTCACATGCAGCTCTGCCTCAACATCAGTGGACCATCATCCACAACTCTGAGGCACCCATCAACGTTAAAGCTGAACAGAGGAGGATCCATAGCTTCCACAACACACAGCACCATGTTGTTCCTTTCTCAGCCACGCTGTTCCTCTTTGCGTTCCCACTCAGTGTTCGAGTGGAAGAAAAGAAGAAGGTGAAGAAGACAAAGAGGAAGACGAACAGTGAAGGAGAAGAAGCAGAAGCTTTAGAGAGCTTTAGAGAGAAGGAGGAGCGTTTCCTTTTCCATCCGAATATACACCAAGCAAAATGAAGAAAGGTGAGAGGGAAACTTGCAACCGAAGCTTATCAATACTGCCAAGCTTCAGCTCTCACTCTCCATCAAAGGTCACATTCTCATTAAATGCAGTCCCATCAGCCATCATTATCCCCTTTTCAGTGTGAATAAAGAGAGAGGGAAAGAGAGGAAACCGAAACCTCCTAAACCACCAAGGGCACCTTGGTCATATGCTAACATTATTATTATTATTATTATTATTATTATTATTATTATTATTATTATTATTATTATTATTATTATTATTATTATTATTATTATTATTATCATCATTATTACTCAACAACTTGCCTAATTGGCAATTAATCTTAATCCACCATTAACTTAACCAGTCCATAACTTTAATCCTAAAATTTACCACACCCGGTAATTAATTAAAAATCGGGATGTTACAGCTCCTGTTCCCTCCTGGGTCAAAGGGGGCCCCATAGTACCCCCTCATCCCATTAATTTAGCAGATAATGATTCTCCATTATCCCATCAGAAGCGATTATATCTATTTCTAGACTTGGGCCTGGTTTCCCTCTTTTTCCTTTACTTTGCTAAGTGTATAAATACGGCCTATAGGCTCACATTGTAACCTAAGTGACACATTATAGAGAGATAATAAACCTAATCCCTAGGGGAATTCTCTAGGGTTTTGTGTCTACTTTCTGTGTATGAACAATAAATAAATTATATAATTAATTTATATTGAATTAATATATTACATTAAATGTATATAATTTTTATCAATACGTGTAATATATATTTAAATACATTTTATATAAATGAAATATATAATATATTTAATATATTTTATACTAAATATATATTTCATATATTTAAAATGTATATTATCAAAATTAAATATACAATATATTTTATATTAAAAACATATTTTATATTATATATTATATATATTTTATATTTTAAAAATATTATATATTCTATATTTTAATTTATATTAGTTATAAAATTATATTCTATATTGTATAATATGTTTAATATATTTAAATAATATTTATTTGAAATATATTAAAAATACATTTTGTATTAAATATATTATATAATGTAGTTAAATATATATTAAATTAAATATATTAATATGAATTAGACACAAGTTTAATATAATATATAAATTAGTTGTGTGACGTTTATTTTTTGTCGGTTAAAACTACTGAAACACTTGCTAATGTAATTAGCCTAATGGATTTTCAAGCAATTTTAACATGAGGATTGATGTCGTTGTCCTATGACACTAGTTTATTTTGTGGTGGTTTTTAACCACTAGAAATGTGTGTAGCATCCTCCTAGTTTTTTTTTTTTTAATATTCAGATCTTGTAAATAAACCAAATTGGCATCCTAATATAGTTAACCATGTACCCTCCCCGGCTCTAACCTCATAAACACACTCACTTTCATTCTTTTCATCACACACCACTTAATACCACCCTCACCAAAACCTTCACCTTCTTTTCTCTTTCTCCCCCTCGCCCACACACTTTTTTCTTTCCCTTCTCACATCTTCCACTCTCACCATCACCATTTCAAGCAAGCTCACTCATTCCCTCTTCTTCCTTGTTGTCTCAAAAGTATGGCTCCCTATCAACCACCCATCATTACACTCCCTTCATCAAGGCCAAGTAGAGTTTCCACCCCTTTCATCACTTCTCCAACATGCAAGGGCCCTAGGGAATCTTGCTAAAGGGAAGGGCCAATTTAAGGGATTGACAAGAGGTTAAGGTAACCATCTTCTTTTCCCTCAACTCTCTAGGTCTTGTAGTGGAATGGAAAATTGATGATGTTGATAAATGAAATGGAAAAATTTAAATGTATGTGATATTGCTAATAGTTGAAATTGATCAATTGTGTGATTGTAGACTTATATACACTTGATTAGGAATTGTGTGTTGTTAGGGAAATTAAGGTGTGTATGTGTGTGTAAAGATATGATATCTTGCATCTTTAGTTGTTGTTTGACATGGTAATGACGTATTGAACTTGGTTTGCAATTATTAATGAAATATGTTGGTACAGAATTGAGGAAATAGAAATATGATAGTTTTAGAATGTATCTAGTTGTGTAATTTGTCATTTTTTTGTTGTTATGCATGAAGTAATCTATTACCACGATGATGGTAATCGATTACTAAAACTCAGGTTGTCAAAATAAATACCTGATATTCTTGTAATCGATTATCCAGCCAGAGTAATTGATTATCCAAATTATGGTAATTGATTATCCTAGTCTATTAATCGACTACTAGAGCCCTAATTTGCAGTAATCGATTATGACATGTATAGTAATCGATTATCCTTTTGTAACTAACATGAAAATCCTTTTCCAACTCTAGGCATACTTATATGAATAAGTTCCTTGAATTCACATATCTTGTATTGCATAGTTTGAGATGTACACCAGTTAAAATTATAAATACATAACAATTAAATCATCTTGACATTGCAAGGGAATTGGTAATGGCCTTGTAGTTTAAATATGGTTGTATTTCACAGGTTTATTAATAAAACCTTATGACATGGGGGCGTTTTTTAGTGTCCTTAGTAAAGGGACGCTTCCACAAACTAGGTGAGCTCACTAAATCAAGTGCTTTAGCCAACACATAAAAGACTCGATACATCTTGCCATGACTTTTAATTACATAATTCTTAGCATGAATGATAATTATTTGCCTATAAGTGCTACGAGGTGTGTGATGAATGTTTGAGTTTTGGGAAAAGAGAATAGAAATTATTTTCCACTCTATGGCTGAAAATACCTTATGAATTGTTTTTATTAACCTATAGTTACTAAGATATATGAATTGTATATTTTATGGTTATGGTATTTTCAAGTGAATAGTTCAAGAAATCTACAACCTCTCAGGAGCTCCGAAAGTTGCCTTCTTTTTGTTTTAAGGTAGGAATCCATTGGCTTCTTTTCTTTTGTGATCCGAACAAAATTCATGGAAATCAGCCATTGTATAAGCTTCCACTATTAAATTATTGTATATATAAACTTAATCGGTATCCTTAAGGTTAACATTCAGGTTTCATGTACATGCTATAATTTGAATCTAAGGTGTTACAATGTATCGCACAATAATCATGTGACACTGAAAGTTAAACAGCCCAAACATTTAACTAGTTTCAAAACAACCCAAAATCATAAATATTTTATAAAATTTCATTATTATTATTATTATTATTATTATTATTATTATTATTATTAAAGAAAAAAGTAGCCTTATTAGGCCTCACCTTATTGAAAACATTGATTAAAAGTAGGTTTCTAGTAAACTACATTCTAATCTTGGGTAAATTAATATTTACGTCCCCAACTCAGATACAACTTTCCACTTAAGTTCCTAAATGTAAAAAATGCAATTACATCCCCAACCTCAAAAAACATCTTTTAGTTAAGTCCAAAACCATTAACTCTTCCTTTAGTGGAGTTAGCTTTTGTATATATGTCACATTAAGTAACAGAGGGCTACAACATTGATTAAAACGACGATGTACTATGGTGGAATCATTTTCTTACATCTTATTCCCCTCCCAAACCCTAATTTCCTTTCACCAAATCTACTCACCCTTTCTCAATCATCATGGTGCACATTGATCACACCAATATGCTTAATCCCTTCATTATGCCCACATGTATCCTTAAGTAAGGGAATTGGTCCCATATTACTCAAGTTTTAGATGCTTGCAATAGTGTCATATATAACATGAATGAGATCACACAAAGGTAATTGTAATTTGTTATGTTTGAGGCCTAAAATGCAAAGTTGTATCTAAGTGAGAGACGTAAATGACAGTCTATTCTTCTAACCATTTAATCTTCAATGTTGTGACTCTAGTTAAATACAATATAGACTTTTCATAATCTAAAATAAAATATTTGTTATCATTAAAATTTATGGTATATATAAACAATTTTGATTCTAATAAATGCATTATTACATTTTGAATTTCCAATGAAACCATCATTTTATTTTTTTTGTAAAGATGTTATCATTTTTAGAGGTTTAAATATAGGGTAAAGGTTAACAAATATTATGGAATTAGGGGGAAAACTAGTGATTGTAATAATAACAATAATAATAATAATAATAATAATAATAACAATAATAATAACAATAACAACAACAACAACAATAATAATAATAATAATAATTTATTTTCATACTCTCCTTCTTCTTCCTTCGCCATAAACCTATGACAAAAAAACATACTCTCATGCTCCATTCATTAAAAAAATAATAGGTCATAAAGAAAGTGTGACATCCCGGTGCTGTTGAGGGCGGGGAGTAATCGCCGGTGCATAGGCACGGACAAGGAGCGGCTCCTGGCAGGCTTCCAGTGGGAGGGACACATGAATAAACCGAATACATACCAGAATGAGAGGGATCCAAAGACTGTATAGGTATAGGACTATATAGTCGAGGATAGCTTAAAGGAATGAATTCGTACTACCTATACCAACAAATGCATTAGCCTTTTCGGTGGCCTATCACATAAGGACTCCAAAGTTAAGCGTGCTTAACTTGGAGTAATTCTAGGATGGGTGACCTCCTGGGAAGTTCTCAGGAAATGTGTGAGTGAGGACAAAAGCACATTGGAAAGGTCTCGTGTTGGTCTGTGGGGTGATGAAAACTATAACATTGAAAACACATACCCAGATCAAATTCAAATTCAAATTCAAATTTCTTGGATTTAAGTAGGACAAAAAGAAATAAACATCACAAATAAATGGAAAGAGGGAAATGGAAACTCGATTCCAACATTGTTGAACATCATAATTTTTTTAAAAGAATTAAAATCGTCTCTAATATTATCTATTTATCATGTGATGTGTATGTATCAATATCACTTCACTTGCCTCAAGAGTATATGTTAATGAACTATGTGTAGACAACCCTTGCATATCTGCTAAATAGTGAGAGACAATTTTAGTATTTATGAAAACTAAAATGAACAAAAGTTAAATTAGAGGAATAAAAATAAATTTAACTATATTTACAATTACTTTAAAATATGTTTAAATCCTTTAAGAAAATAGCCATAGAAATTAGGCCAAGAATTATAAGACATAATATAATATAGACATTAAAAGTAATTTTTTATCACATACTTTTTCATATCTAGATAGTATATTTTTTTCTACATAAATACAACTTTAATCCTGATTATTTTTTCTTCACATGTCTTATTTTAAAGACTCGAACTCAAGACTAGGTTAAATTAAAATGTCTTGTATTAGAAATGGTAGGCCTAATAAATGTGAAACTTATCTCAACATTTTAATATTTTCACACTCAAGAATGGACATCTACGGGTAGCCCAACCTTCAGACTTTGATACCATATTAGAAGTGGCAGACTTAACTCAACCCAAAAACTAACTCATGAGTTAAAGGTTGACTCAAGCCTTATAAATTGTATACGAGTCATATTCCTAAGCGCTGTAAAACTTATTTCAATATCTTAATACCTTTTCAACTAACCTATCTGGTGGTTTATCTTACATAAATTGCATCTATTTTCTTCAGGTAATTGATCATGATCTATTCTCTTACCCACCGGCCTCTTTATGTTTGTTCTTAGGCAGACTTATAAGTCTTAGGCTCGTTTAATAAAAGGATAAGAATTTGTCAAATTAAGTAAAGGGCTAGCCGGTTGACAATTTGACAAAGTTGTTGTTTCGCTTAAGTTAAAAGTTAAAGATGTCAACCCAAATTAAACATGATATCCTCAATAATGGAATGTATGTTTTCTTTTTAAAAAAATTAATCCATATTTTATTTTAGATTTTGGTGAGCAATAAAAGTATTAATATTTGAACCTAAAACATTATGAAAATTAACCAAACCCCCCACTTCTAAATTGGGCCTGATGAATTTTAATTTTAATTATTTTAAAAGAATAAGTTTGAACTCTAAATAACATTTTAGTTTCTATATATTTTTTCCTTTTTATTAGCCCCTATCAATTGTTTTTGGTTTCCTTTTACTTTTGTTTTTTTTTTTTTTGCTTTGAAAGTCTTATAAAAAAGTGGGAAATTATATCAAACCCTCATTATCTTTTATTCTCACTAATTTTTAATATTTTTTAACCTAAAATGATTAGATTAACCTTTTGATTTTAAGATTGTTGTTCTTTCATATGTTATATCATTTTAGTTTTCATTATTCTTCTCCACACAATTTTTTTTTCCATCATAATTGAAAGGAACCTAGCAACGTATAATTCATGCCTTCAAGTAAAGATTGTTAGTTGAATACTAAACAATTCATCACAATGAAGATTTAGAATCAATTAATGAAGACCGAAAGCGTTTTGTTCATTCACTTAAGGAGCAAACACTTTATCGAATGGGTTTTCTTTTCCTCATTCGTTCACGAAATCAAATTCGGATCCTTTCATGTTGGTTTCCCCAACACCCTTATACAAGTTGTGGACCATTTGAATGGTTAAGAAATTTTGGTATTTTAATCAAATAGTTAAAAAATAATCGATGTAAAAAATATTTTTTATAGTAACTATAAAAAATAATCAATGCCAAAAATATTTTTTATATTAACATAAAAAATTTTATTGTGATGTTAACACCGGTTATAAAAATAATTGATTTAAAAACTATTTTTTACACCAATTATTTTATAATTGGTATAAAAGGTATTTTTTTAACACCAATTTTTTTATCAATTATAAAAATAATTGATTTAATAGTATTTTTTACACTGATTATCTTTAACTATTTGATGAAAATATTTCAACAAGTCTAATGGTCCGCATCCGGCAAGACAGAATAGATCCCACAAAATAATTTTTTGGAACACACATGGCATTCCATATCATGTAATTCAAGAGTAAATGCTCCCCGAAATTTGGTAATTTATAGAAAACACACGTAATCATTAACTTACTCGAAAATTTTGTTCAGGGGAAACAAGCTTTATTCCCATATTTTGTCATCTAGATGGACCAACTATTGTCGTTTATCTTACCCATATATCACAATCCATAACCATTAGCTTCATTCCCAGAGTTGGTAATACAGATATGCCTAACTAACTAAAAACCTTAGCTTCATTTTCGATCTGTGAAATCTGAGAGGGATAAAAGTTGTCTTACCTTTGCAATACAAGTTGTCCAAGACGGGAGGGAGGGAGGATGAAGAAGAAACAACCGTACGAGATGGAGAATTGGAAAAGAAAAAAATGGAAATGCTTAAGATAAATGGTTCATTTAGTCAACTTTTTGATTAAAAATATAAAACATTGATGAGAATAAAAGAATTTATGGTGTTAATATAATTTCAAAAAAAATGAGGACTAAAATAAAAATAAAAAAGTATGGACCACAGGAAAATATAAAGACCAAAAACAAAAATAATAAATTAGTGATTAAAAACAAATAAAAAACAAAAAATATAGGGATAAGAGGTTATGTAACCCTAAATTGTATAATAACAAATTATTGCTTTATTTTTAAGATATTTACATACTCTAACATAATAGTATTACGGAGAGATAAAATAATGAAATTATTTATTTTAAAATATTTTTCTTAAATTTGGCCTTGTAGTCCAATAAAGTATGTCTTTAACAGGTTTTTTATATAAAAATTATAGATAAATTATAAATTAAGTTGAGAAAATTACAACATAGACAAATCATCTTCTGAATGTGTAAATATTCTCATTCCATTCTGGTGAAGTATTTATACACTTCAGCTATAGCAAGTCAGAAATAAACGTAATCAATTGCTATGAACCGAAATCTAAAAATATCACAATTCTTATTATCCTTAAATCTTTTTTCATATTAGTTAACCGTAAGTATTTTACACATAATTGGAGGAAAGTTTTTGTTTACAACTTCATCATAGTTAAAGTTTCCCACCTCTTCTAAAAAGTATATTTAGTGTTAAATCAAACCTAGAAATTCTTTAGCAAAGACTAAGGTGGACTTAAGTTAACTGGAACTATGGTAGACCTGTAAATGTTGACCTGTTATAACCGGTTGATACATCCCTCCACATCACAATCATCCCCCACAACCACTGTCAACCTTCTACAGCCACCCTTCAGTCCTTCACCATCATTTTTTAGCTCACATCACCATTCATAACTCATTCTTAATCACCAAACAGAACCCACAACCTATAACACAACAATTCATCTCTAACCATAGAATCCATCCCAAGATTTGGATGCTAAAAAGAATTAGGTGAAGTATGCATATAGAGTAAGCCCCCTATTTGGTCCTTGACTTTGTAAGCATCGGACACTTAAGTCCCTGAATAAGTTAATGACCCCGTTAGTCTCCAACGTTGATCACCATCTGACACTTAGGTCCTTGCCGTTAACGGATGTCGCGTAATCGTAACGATTTGGTGACGTGGCTCGTCAATGTAAACGTGTGATGCCACAGAACTATCAAACGTCGTCATTTTGGCCATTCCATGCAAGGTCTAGAGAAGTGATTGAAGGATCTGAAAAACAGCAGTTTACCATGCTGTGGGACTATTGCACAGAGTTGTTAAAGAGGAATCTTGGGTCCATTGTTAAGATGGAGTGCAACCCACAACCTGAAGGTCCACTTGTGTTTCATAGGTTATATATATGCTTAAAGGGGTGCAGAGATGGGTTTACTGCATGTAGAAGGCCCCTAGTAGAGTTAGATGGGTGCTTCCTCAAAGGATACTACAGGGGTCAGTTGTTAACTGGTGTTGGTCAAGATGCAAATAACCATATATGGCCGATTGCATATGGTGTTTGTCAAATAAAGAACAAGGACAACAGGAAATGATTCTTGGAACTACTCAATGTTGACATTGGGGATTATAAAGAGAAAAAGCTTACCTTCATTAATGACATGCAAAAGGCATATGTCTTAAACCTTTTATTTTTTATCTCAGGGATGGGTTTACTAATATAATGGATGTTTTGTAGGGACTCATACCTATAGTGCAAGAAGTCATGCCTGGGGCACCACATAGATTCTGTGTGTGGCACTTATGGCAAAACTTTGGAAAATGGTGGAGAGGGAAACAGTTGAGGTCATTGATGTGGAAAGCTGCCAGGTCTACAACTGCAAACCAATTTGAAGCAAACATGACTAACATAAGGAAGATCAATGAAAAGGCATGAACATATCTCACAAAATTTCCAAATGAGTCTTGGTGCATGCTAAGTACAGGCCAATTGTTACTATGCTGGAGGAGGTCAGGAGTTACATTATGGTAACAAATGGAAATCACAAGCTCAAGTTGAGTAGGCATGTTGGGAAACTACCACCAATTCAGCAGAGTAGGCTAGACAAAGAAAAGACTGCTAGCAATTACTGAACTGCCACTTGGACAGGTATGTCATTATTCACTAATTTTGTCATTATGAATTAGTAACCTGAACTCTAGTATTGATGATGACATATTCCAAGTGATAGGAGGAATGACAAGTATGAGGTTAGTTGTTATCCTCACAAGGTTGCAGTGAACCTGGGGATAAATGAATGCACTTGCAGAATGTGGCAACTAACAGGTATACTGATATATTTAACACATGTTCATTTTTAATTAGTTTGACACCATGTCTTTATTTCTTTATTATTTTTCTGACAGGGATGCCATGTAAACATGTTTGTGCAACAATAGCTCATAAAGGAGAAAATGTTGAGGATCACTGCCATGTTGGTCTGACAATGGCTACTTTGGTTGCCACCTATGAACACCATGTAGAATCTGTCTCTGGGTCAGAATTCTGGGATACTTTGACACTTTGACATACCTTTAACCTGGCATCACCAATATGCATGGTAGTTAAAATCACAATTCTAATCGTAAAATCACAATTTTAGAATTTTTCAAGACAGCAACGATTTGAATCGTTTAAAAATCAGTTTTGTTGTAAAATCGTATCAATATCACGATTTTGTTGGAAAAAATCGTAAAAGTCCCAATTTATGGGATTCAAAATGATTTTTTGGGACTCGTTTTTTTAAACCTGCCTAGTTTTTGGAATCGGGTCAGACCCGTTTGGAAAACCATTACCACGAAAGGGACCAACAGAAGCCATTGTTCGTGCTTCTTAGCCACACGTAATGCCTCACCGTCCTCGAATAGTCGCCCCCGTCGTCGAACAACCTTGTTGCTAGCATGTTCCAAGTCGCATTTTCCAACCCCCTATTGCTCGCGTGTCCCAGGCTCTATTTTCCATTTCCGTTGCTCGTGTTCCAGGCTCTGTTTTTCATCCCTTTTGCTTATCTCGATTCTCACCTCTGCTTTTTAATTTAACAATGGTGGTGGTTCTAGCAGCAACTCTGGTGGGGCTACAAGTGGGCTCAATGCAGGCAATGGCATTGGTGGTGGTTCTGGTAGTGCTCCTGCTGCCTCTACAACTTTGGTTTCTAATAATCCCAAGGAGCAAGGACAGATCCAGCTTGGAAGCATGTTGTTGCAGTTTTGGCTAACAACATTACAAAGATCAAATGCAAATATTGTGAGAAGGAATACTCAGGGGGTGTTTATCGGATGAAGCACTACTTGGCTCAAACGAGATCAAATGTTGAGCCTTGCAGAGCTATGCCTAAAGATGTGAAAAATGGAGATGTTGTAGATTGTGAATGCCTCTCAAGCAAGATTACTAAAAAATATCGTTATGGTCATGGATGTTGATGATGACATTATTCAAGTGGCCACCAAAAAGAAAAATGTCAATAAAGAAAGTGTAAAAGACAACAAGGTTCTTTTCAAGAGAAGGGCAACCCAAACAACAATCAACATAATTTTTAAGATGAGTTTGAAATAACACACCAACCAATTGCCCAATTTTTCTACAATAATGCAATTCCATTCAATGTGGTGAGGAGTAAAGAATTCACTAATACGTGTACACTAATTGCATAACATGGGAAGAACTTTACCGCCTATTCCTATTATGATATTAGACTTAAGTATTTGACAAAAAAGTGAAGTCAACAATAGATGTTATTGAACAACATAGACATGTTTGAAAGGAAGTTGGGTGCATAATAGTGACTGATGGGTGGACAGATAAACGAAGGAGAACATTGCTGAATTTTTTGGTGAACAACCCTAAGGGAACTGTGTTTTTAAAGCCCATTGATGCTTATTACTTGGCCAAGACAACTGTAGCCATATTTGAGATACTTGATACGGTGGTGGAGGAGGTTGGTGAGGACAATGTTATTCAAGTTGTGACTAATAATGCAGCAAATTACAAAGCTGCTAGAGCACGTTTGATGGAGAAAAGGAAGAAATTATATTGGACTCCATGTGCCACACACTGCATTAATTTGATGTTGGAGGACTCTGAGAAGAACATATTGTTGCATTCAGAGACAATTACAATAGGGAGAAAGATCACAACCTTTATCTATTCAAGAAGTTTGATGAGAGGTGGGATAAACAACTTCATAATCCTTTGCATGCTATTGGCTATTTTCTTAACCCTCAAATGCAATATAGTGATAGATTTAAGGCTGATTTAGAAGTAAAACTGACTTATATAACTGCTTGGCAAGGATTGTGCTAAATATTAAAGAACAAGCCAAAATCGATCTTCAATTTGATTCCTTTAGGAAAAAGGAAGGGAGATTTGGTTGTTCTTTAGCCACAAAGAAATTGTTAAAGAAGACTCCAACAGATTGGTGGAATACTTATGGTGATGAATATTCAAAGCTGATGCAATTTGTCATACACGTATTAAGCTTGACATGTAGTCCTTCTGGATGTGAGCGTAACTGGAGTGCCTTCGAGATGGAAATCTTTCTAAACATACATGATTTTGATAATTAACGAGTAGCTTATAAAAATTTATTTGCTTGTGTTAAGGTCCACACTACAAGGAGAAATCGATTGACTCAAAAAACAATAAATGATCTTGTTTTTGTCATGATCAATTCAAAATTAGTCAAAAGGAAGAAAGCTAGGAATGCATCCACATCATTAACTATACATAAAGTTTCATCGGGAGAGCAATGGTGGATGTTGATGACCTGAATTTAGAGCAGCCCAATGAAGAACAAAACTTGGTTCAAGAGAACCAAGACCAGGGTGGGGAGAATTTAGATGAAGTTGATGGACTTAAAAAGGAGGAAGCATTTATGGATCCTTTTAATCATAATGATTATGTTTTGAACTTGTTGGATTAGAGTCGATATTCTAAACTTTGTGTTGTTTATGTTTTATTATGGATGTATGTGTTTTATTGATGTTTTTATGTTTAATGGATGTTTATTAACAATATAAATTATGAGTTCACTTGCATTTATAAGAATTTTTATGCATATATACAATTATATATGATTTTATATGCATATATAGGAAATTTTAAAATCTTATGATATGATTTATGATTCTTGGGACCCTCTATGATTCAACCTAGAATTTTGATTTTAACTACCTTGCCAACATGCAAATCTAGTCAATAGAATTTAAATGTTAAAAATGGGCAGAAAAAGCTCATGTGTGTCCAGAAGACTAGACCAAGAAGTAGGAATAAAATTTAATGCATAGATACAGTTATAAAACCATTTTAGAGCTCTAACTTTTCATTTTGGTAAGTAAAGACAAATTGACTCAACAATGGAAACTTTTGTGATAAATGAAACTGCAATGTCTGAGATGGGAGAACTAATTTCTTCAAGTCCCATTCAATCCCTTTAAACAACACAACAAATGAAGCAACCCAAGGTTTCCCAACCATTCATTGATCTTGTTCTTCGCTTCTGTACAGCTTGAAGCCCTATTTTAGTTCTATCAATCAAAAGTTATTGACTTGGGTAACAAAATCCATAATGTATAATAAAATTCTCTTTTCTTTCCATTTTCATATCTTTCCTGATCTTTTATTGAGTTATATAAAGATGAAAGGTAAAAATGATGTTAAAGAAAGAGATATCAAGTGATATTTCATTATAAAAGGGGTGTAAGTAAAAATTTCCCTAACCATTTTCATGCCTTCTTTAAATAGATAGGGTAATGACATTAAAACCTAACTAATTATCCAAACCCCATTACTAGGTTGATCCTAGTTGGTTAGCCATTTTTATTCCTTTTGTTTAATGCAAGAAAAACTTAAAGCTTGGAAAAGAAAAAGAAGATGGACCTTTATTGGCTTCCAACTAGTTTTGCCAAATTACCTCTAAGTGCGACCAAATATATCACTTTCCATTTGGACTCCATTATCCAATTCAGCCAGCCGGTAATAATTATAGTAAACTGTAAAAAAGTGGTATTTGGGGTTTGTTGGGAGGCTTGTTCACTAGGCAGATTTGAGACTGCTTCCATAAGACTAGCAAGACTTTTCTCTGCACACATCTTCAGCAAGTAGCAGCATTATGAACTTGGATATTATACTCAATGTCCTGTTTAGTTCCCTGCAGAGCGCAGGCCATCTCCCTTTTTTCATCTGAGTCCAGCCCTTCTCCTTTCACAAAGAATGGGTAGATGCATTGCAATTTAGCTCATCACCTTGCATGAAACACTCTGTAAAAAGCTGTGGCACAGGAAATGATTGAGTCAACTCTATCATGAATGATGCTGTAGGATAGGCATATAAAAAGAGGCCTTTGCAAATAGCAGGGTTATCCTAGTGTCGGAAGAGTTACTGTTTACAATTTGTTTCACTAGGGTGAAGGACAAAGTTGCTATCATCATTTTTGTTATCCTCATATTTGTTAATACAACAATATATTTGTTAATACAACAATTCCTTCCTAGCCGCAACCTTCATTGTAATGAGAGAAGGATATCGTCATGCCCATTTAATATCAAAATCCAATACTAGAAAAGATCCTTCTAGTTCTAGAGAATCCTACACATGCCTGGCCAATTTTTCAATTGAGGAAGTGCCCTTTTGGAGCTTAGTAATAGAAGTTCATTCAGCACTGAATTTTCCAAATTTCCTTCAAGAATCCTATTTTCAGATCTAATGAAGTGAACCAGTTCACATATTTAACATATAGAACGATTTATATCTGACCAAAACTGTAGTTTTATATAGTTTATATGAGAATGTGCATTCTCAGGTTAAGCGGGGCTGCATTCCACCTCAATGTAATGTTATATTCGATCAACTAAGGCGTCAAACCAGATTCCTGTTCCACCTTCCGCATCTAATGGAGAGGCAGTTCCTTCAGGGTTTGTACCTCATCGCAAAGATGCAATGAAATAATCCACATATCTAGTAACTGCCTGCCATGACACATTCACCTGTACAGAATCTTCAATGGGTTACAGGTCCTTTTTTTTAGTTACTGGACCAAATAGCTAGGTAGCATTTTCCATGTACCAGTTTTGGGTTCTTGATTAGAAAGCTCTAGTTAGGAAAAATGTGAAAGAATCAATTCTCAAAACACAGTTTCTAAAGTATTTCACTCCTGATTTGCATACAAATGCAACAAACCATTACAACAGAAAAGTACCCAAGTATGGAAACTGAAGGAAAACACACCACGATTGCAATAAGAAAATGACTGCCATAATAAATGCAATGAAGAAACACCCCCCCACCCCCCCAAAAAAAAAATTGGGTGAACAATGAACAGAGAAGAAAAGTATATCAATTTCTTGCTGTCAGCTATGATTTAAAATCACTAGGGAGTAATCAAACTTATAATTTTGTGCTGATAAGTTAAAATCTTTATCAGAAACTTTTCATGTTTTTCCATTGCAATTCAAGTTAGGGGTGAAAAAGGAGGCTCAGATTCGCCTTTTCTCAGACAAGGGAGGAAGAAGCATGCCAAGGCTGCATCAACAGCATCTTTGCAAAGCACCACGAGGTAACTCACAGACACTGAGTCGCCTTGCCAGGACACATCTCTTCACTCAATGTCTGGTCCAACTGCTAAATCATCATCATTGCCTCATTATATTAGATGAAGAAGAGAAGAAGTATATGGAACAGAAACAGAAGCATAACCATATAAAAGAAGGACACGGAGGGAGTATAAAGTATGTGCGTATGTGTATGTGTGGAGAGCTGTATGATAATTTCAATTATGTGATCATTGGCTTACACAACAACTCAGAGATGGCAACAACTCTCAAGACAACCTTATCTCTCTAAGTGTGGAGCCTCATACTTAAACTAATGACTAATGAGTGTAAACCCTAACTTCAGGGTTTCGTGGCAAGGCTCAGATTCGGCTTTACTCAGACAAGAGAAAAGAGACAAGAGCCTAACCATGGCTGCGTCATCAGCATCTGCATAAATGACCACACAGGCCTTGTCAAACAGACACTGAATCACCTTGCCAGGACTCAGGCTCTTTACTCAGCGTCCATTGTCTGATCTAAACGCTGAAAACATCATCACCGCCTCCTTCCTTCCAATTTCCAAACAATTTAAGGTTAGTTTGGTTTGAGAAAACATTTCTGCTTTGATTTGTTTTCCTCATTTTTTATTACCAACAATTGAAAACATCTTTTCACTGTTCCAAACATATCCTAAGAAACCAGTCAAACATAATGATTGATGCAACATTTTAATGAACTTAATCAAACCTTAAACATGTTTTTTTTGTAAAGTTTCACGAAATATTTTACTTTGTCAGAATGGAAATTTAGGAATAAACTCCTCCGATATAATAGCATACAAAAATCAAGAATAATTTCGTAAACAAGTCATAACAGAAAAATGATAAGCTACTTACAGAGTCTAGTGAGTGTTAACCAGGGCGAAACATATCTTCCAACAGTGTCATCTTTCCTTCACAAAACGCAACAGCGAAACAATGCACTGGCATGTTAAAACTAGAGAATAAAATACAACAGACGTATGAATGAGTCGGTTTGAGAGGAAGAACCATTTGTCCGGTCTAAGGATTTTTGATAAATTGGAATACTAGTGTGATTTGCTTCTATTAGACGGCGCAAGGTCGTCTAGGGGTAAACAATCAACACTTGGGCTTCTACTACTGATGTTGGGCCTGCTAGGCGGATTTTCTCAATTCCTACCCTCTTATGTTTAAAAATGCTTTTATTTCAAGATTACCTCTTTCTTCCCACTGTAATTTCTTAACGGACAAGATTCCAATCAAAACATGTATATGAAACCTCTCTTTTCACCTTCATTTTTCTTTTCCCCTCTTTTTCCCTATCATCACAACTTTTTCCACAACGTATAGAACCCCCGGTATCATCATCACTCTCCTACCGTCAAATAAGGAACGAAGTTAAAGGGATGATAGAACCCAATTTCCAACAACAGATGGCATGAAGGTTTGAAGTTTTAACTTCTTTATTTTGCTAAGACAATTAAAGGGTAAGATCACACTCAAAAATATTTTAGTTCAGATATAAGGGATAGATTAGATTAGATTTGTTTGAATAGAGGTGATAATTTCTTATTTCTACATAAAGTTTTCATACCTTTCATTTATTATTAGAAAATGTAAAAATAATGTAATATTATTTTTGTCTCTAAATATAATATAAAAGTTAGTTAGTTTACTTAAAATTATTAATTTTGTTTGAAATTAAGGGTAATTTTTTAAAATTACTTGAGAATACCATTTTTTCTTCATTCGTGTTCTCTTTTCATCATTGTTAATGACTTATATTTCATATGAAAAAGGAAAAGTCAATAAGGAAAGAAATTAATCTTTATGTCAACCAATTATAACATAGGAAATATGTTAAGCAATGCAATTCATTTATTGTGTTTTTATCCTCCAGTAAGAGTTACTCATTTGATAGGAGTATTTTAATCTAAAAATAATTAATGACATAGAAATTTAAAAGAGAGTCTTATATCAGAGGACCGAAAAAATTCTCAAAAGATTTTTATATTTAGGGATGAAGGTAGTAGTTGGTTTCTTCCAATTCTAAAGTGATTACCTATAACGGTGTGTTTGGTGTATGAAATTGGAATATAAATTAATTACAATTTCAATTTCAATTCTTATAGAATTAGAATTACTATAGAATTGCTAGTTTCATATTTGTATCACATATAAGTAAAATGAGAAATTCAAGCTAAAATGAGTGTGGTGGTGGTGGAGGCGACCATTGTAATAGTGGTTATAACAATGATAACAAGGGTGACGGAAGGATGGAAAAACAAACCAAGCTCATCGGGCAAGCCCATTAAATCTGCTAAAATTGGTGGAGCGGACAAAATATCTTTACTCATTGTCCTGTCACAACCTGCCCCGCCTAACCTATCAGCCTAAAGAGTCAACACCTTAGCAAGATGGGTTAACTCAACAAGCTCCCGCTTAAAGAATAAAATAATATAAATATTAATAATAAATAATTTATACTTTATACTTTATTCTATTAAAATATATATTTTCATCTTCTAAAACTAAAAAAAAGTCATATCTTTCACTACTTGTACACTTCTTTTAATAATATTCTATTTGACTTTTTTAAAAAGTATTTTTTGATTTTTAGTGGTTTTTATATTAATTTAACATATATTTATTTTAAAAAATTGATGAGACCAATAGGCTCACCTACCATATTTTCCTAAAAAATAGAGTTTCTTACTTTAGCAAGCGGACCTTATTTTTAGGCCTTTTTAGTTTGGCAAGATAGGTCAGCTTGCTTGTTTACTAGTGGGGTTTGATAAGGTAGGCTAGCCTTGCTCACTTTCTAGAGGGCTTTGGTAGGGTATGTTAGGGCCCAACAAGGTAGCTTATTTTGTCATCCCTAGGTAGCGGCGGTGGTTGCGATGGTAGTGGTGGCAACAATGATGGCGGCGGCGGCGGCAGTGGTGGTGATGGTGGTGGTGGCAAGGGTTACAACGACAATGGTAGTAGGCCTATAGATGGTGATGGCGACAATGGCAGTTGTGACAACGGGGCTTGTGGTGATGGTAACAACATTGGGGAAGATGGTAGTGGTGGTGGCGGCGATAATGATAGCTGCGACGACATAATGATGGGGATAATGGTGAAGAAGATAGTTGTGGTAAAGATAGTGGGGGCAGTGGCGATGATGATGGTGATGGTGGTAACAATATTGGTGGTGGCGTTGGTGGTTGTGGAGGTGGTAGTGATGGGGACAGCGACGACAACAATGTAGTGAGATGTTAAGAATTGGTAATCCTTATGGTATTGGTTTGGAAATTGAAATAGTTAATTATAATTATATTCCAATTCATATAATTAGACCTTCGAATTATAATTTCAATTCTAAGAAGACTTGTAAACATTAGAATTTGAATTATAAAAGTTTAATCCTAATTATAAGCTCTAATTCCATGTTCAGTTTCGTGTGTCAAATAAATACTAATAGTCAATAGTTGTGAGTGTTTGTGTGCAGGTAAAAATAAGGGTTGGGGTTAAAATTAATATGGGAAATTCAAGCTAAAATGAGGGTGGTGGTGGTGGAGGCGACATTGTAATAGTGGTTAAAACAATCATAACAATGGTGACGATAGGATGGAAAAACAAGCCAAGCTCATCGGGCAAGCCCATTGACGTGCGTATTTTTGCAGTCGTGATTCCGTCAAATTAGTACATTAAAATTAATTAACGTAGTACTAGGGTGTCAACCTAGGTCGTTCTCTCAAGGATCAACACAAAAATTTAGGAAAAATCAAGTCTTAAACTAATTTTTAACAATTAAAAATTAAAACTAAACAAGTAAAAATTTTTACAAACATAAGTTTACTAACATACAATTGGGGGGGGTTTGATTGATTTTTGTTGTCACAATTAAAAATAAAGCAAGGTAAATAAAGGATTTAAAACAATAAATAACAAACGATTGATTTTCTTGGAGTATTGTAAATAAATTTATCCTTGGTTCATTAAAGATAACTTGTATACTCATTAATGTTAATTTCTTAGCTCAATTTGAATTAATCAACTAAGCGTCTTTTTCAATTCACAATTCCTTTACTTTCATTTAAAAATGAATATTTGAATCAAGCATCCTAATTAAGCAAAAGGAGTCAAGATCTTAAAATCTAGGAATTATTGAGCATACATAAGAACATCGCCTATATACATAATCTATTCTCAAATTATGGAATTAAGCAAACCATAATTATTAAAAGTGATTATGAAAATATTCATTAAGCATGCATATTTCCTTAATCCATTCTAATTTGAAATCTTATTTAACTCCATTTGAATAACTAAACCGATTAAGCATACAAATTCAATTAAACAAAATGGAATTAAATAAGTAGAGAATGATTATGAAGAAATAACAATAATAAAAGCATACTATATTAAAATTAATGACCTCAAAATTACATTACAACATTCTCCAAGAAAATCAATCTAAGGGTTTTAGCCCTCCATAATTACAACTACAAACAAAGAAACTAACCCGGAAATGAAGAAGTTGCTGGAAAATTCCAACAGAGAAGAAGAAAGGCAGAACGTGTGAAGGAGGGAGATGAAGAATTGAATGAAGAATGGTGTGTTACAAGCCTTCCTCTTGTGCCTATTTATAGGATTTCAAAAGCAAGCTTTTGCCATAATTAATTCATAATGGAAGATGCACTCTTGAATTTACAATTCCATGGTGCTCCATGATCAATTTGAGTGCCTTGCCCACCTTCCTCAGTGCTTTGTCCACCTTCCAGAAGCTTGAAAACGTGTTTCTGGGCTAATTATTCAATCATGAATCGATTCATTGGTGGGAGGAATCGATTCATGCGTGCAAAAGGCAATTCTGGGCCTAAAATAACCGTATGAATCGATTCAAAGGAGGCAAGAATCGATTCAATGCATTTTGGAAGCATGAATCGATTCATCCCCCTGATTCTCCATAGTTTGCACTCTTTTTCACCCTTTTTGAGATCCTTTTGAATATTTCTTGATTCCTTTGATCCTTAGGCACTTTGATCATCATTTTGGATTGGAATTCTTGAGTTCTTTGATCTATTTTCTTTTGCACATATTAACAATCAAATATTACATAAAGATCAAATGATAAAAATGTGTTAAAATGCAATATGTTACACACTAAGTGATGGCAAATTATACACATTTAAAATGGAGAATTAGAGATAAATCATGCATCATCACCCATTAAATCTACTAAAATTGGTGGAGCAGACAAAAATCTTAACTCATTGTTCTGTCACAACCTGCCCCGCCTAACCTATCAACTTAAAGAGTCAACACCTTAGCAATATGGGTCAACCCAACAAGCTCCCGCTTAAAGAATAAAATAATATAAATATTAATAATAAATAATTTATACTTTATTCTATTAAAATATATTTTTATCTTTTGAAACTAAAAAAAAGTCATATTTTTCACTCCTTGTACACTTCTTTTAATAATATTCTGTTTGACTTTTTAAAAAAGTATTTTTTGATTTTTAATGGTTTTTATATTAATTTAACATATATTTATTTTAAAAAATTGATGAGGCCAATAGGCTCACCTACCATATTTTCCTAAAAAATAGAGTTTCTTACTTTAGCAGGTGAACCTTATTTTTAGGCCTTTTTAGTTTGGCAACGCAGGTCACCTCGCCTGTTTACTAGCGGGGTTTGGTAAGGTAGGTGAGTCTGGCTCGATTTCTGGAGGGCTTTGGCAGGGTAGGTTAGGGCCCAACGAGATAGCTTATTTTGTCATCCCTAGGTAGCAGCGGTGGTTGCGATGGTGGTGGTGGCAATATTGGTAATGGCGGCGGTGGTGGCAGTGGGGGTGATGGTGGCGGCGGCAAGGGTTACGACGACAATGGTAGTAGGGCTAGAGATGGTGATGGCGACGATGACAGTGGTGACAATGAGGCTTGTGGTGATGGTGACAACATTAGGGAAGATGGTGGTGGTGACGGCGACGATGATGACAGCTACGACGACATAATGATGGTGATAATGGTGAAGAAGATATTTGTGGTGAAGATAGTGGGGGCAGTGGCGATGACGATGGTGATGGTGGTAACAGTATTGGTGGTGGCGTTGGTGGTTGTGAAGATGGTAGTGATGGGGACAGCGATGACAACAATGTAGTGAGATGTTAAGGATTGGTAATCCTTATGGTATTGGTTTGGAAATGGAAATAGTTAATTATAATTATATTTTAATTCCATATAATTAGACCTTGGAATTGTAATTTCAATTCTAAGAGGACTTGTAAACATTAGAATTTGAATTATAAAAGCTTACTCCCAATTATAAGCTCTAATACGATGTTTAGTTTCGGGTGTCAAATAAATACTAATAGCCAATAGTTGTGAGTGTTTGTGTACAGGTGAAAATGAGGGTTGGGGTTAAAATTAATATGAGAAATTCAAGCTAAAATGAGGGTGGTGGTGGTGGTGGAGGCCACCATTGTAATGGTGGTTAAAACAATCATAACAATGGTGATGATAGGATGGAAAAACAAGCCAAGCTCATCGGGCAAGCCCATTAAATCTACTAAAATTGGTAGAGCGGACAAAAATCTTAACTCATTATCCTGTCACAACCTGTGTAACACCCTGTTACACCTTAATAAATTCTATAAAAATTCATAATTTTTTTAAAAGATGTGATTGTTGAAAAGAAACTATCAGAATAAATTACATACATCATTTCTGAAAATACCTCATAAATATTATTAAAACTTTATAAAGTAATTTGACATTCATTCGAAGAAAATAAATATTAAACATTATAAGAAAGAGAGGAAACTCCATGGCCCAAAAGTAGTTACTTAATAATATTATTTATTCATTGGACTACGATATTCATACCGAGCCCCCTATCTAGAACGTGCTATATTTACTGCCGAGATTCTTCAATCCTTCCCTCTGAACCATCAATTTAAAACATATGAAACAAAAACACAGAGAAAGGAGTAAGAAACAGAATATAATATTCACGAATAGAACATAAGCAATAAAGGGTTTTCACAAGCTAATATTTAATAATATCAATCACAATCACATATACAATCAATTATGAATGCATAAATGTTATGCAATATCTTCATCATAACTTACCTATATATGTGGGCCCTTAAAATTTTAATTTGCACTGGGTCAACCAGGAGTTTACACTGTTCCATAAGTCTGGATAATGATAATATGAACAGCTCAACTGGCATGGAAACACTTAGAGACTAGTCAAATTGAGAAAATTTTTATTGTGAAAATACCCGACACTGGGTGTTAGGGAATCCCATCAGGGTCAGGCAGCGGAAACACAAAGGATTTCCAAAAATAAGAATTGCAAATACAAATGTCTCAGAGTATTATATAATAAAAGTTTTGATTTAGGGATTACCTCTTGTAGACGCACAACGAGTTCCTCGATCGAAGCAATTGTAGCTTCGTCCTTAGGAGTCCACACGAGCACTCCCACTAGAAAACCAAAGATCCGAATGCTAGTACGGAATTTGATTGTAATCTAATTTCTGAGCAGCAGCCTATGAGCATCTCATGCTCTATATATAGGCTTAGCTCTTGACCTGAGCTCTCATTAAATATTGGGCTCCTGACTCATTCTAAATAAGTTAGGCCCAAATAGTTTTATTTTCAGTCTAACTAAAATAAAACTGTCCTTTGGTGGGCTTACTCTATGTGTGTGACCCTATAGGTAAAATATTCGGTTATATTAATAATAAACTATTTTATTATTAATATAAAATAAGAGCGGTATCTAGCAATACATTATTATATCCGAATATTATTTATCATCGACATGACCTATAAGTGATAATTATTTTATATATTTATTCCTTTTGTCACGATATCTAATTGGGCCCAAGGCATGGTCGTCGTCATCCTTGTACGGCCTAATTCATTTTACTTGATACCAAAGTAGACTTTACAGAATAAATATCTAATATTTATTCGTCCTAGCATGGCCATGCATTTCGTTAGTCTCACTCCATCAAGTGGCTCATAGATATCACTCCTGTCATATAGGAGAGACAAATTCCATCTACATCACTCACATCCTTCTGCATAATTTGTCTATTACCTAATCACAATCTTTATGGTCATCTTATTACAGATAACGTTTGATTGTATTAAAACAATAAACTCCTTATGTAGGAATCGTAGTGACTTCAGGTCAAAGGACTATATACCATTATCACATTGAGAACCGTTTATGACACTCATGTAACGATCCATGCAACGTTCTCATGGTGGGTCTGTCCAGTACAACATTACTCTTAATGTGTACCCGTGTAAAGACTTGATATCATATATCCATGATTTGTGAGATCAAATCATCAGTACATTCACACACTAATCTTAATATATTTACATGTCCCCATGTAAATACTTGATTAGGGACGTTTTAGGAATAATTCTCATATGACCTATTATTTCAGGATAAATAGCATTAAAATTAGTCTAAAAACTGAAAATACTAATTTTATTGATAAGTTAAAATTGATACATTAATAGCTCGTAGTGCATACACCAACACTGGGGAGCTACCCCAGATCCCCTGAAGCACCCTTTCATACCCTTTCATCCTAAGGCTTGTAATTAAGCATCCTCTAATGTATCCTCGATTTCTATAATCCGTCCCTAGACAATATCATTTTGTTTCACTTTAATGATTTATGATGCATGAACTACTCGCATATTTAGTTGGTTAAGGCTTTTAGAAACTCAATTATTAAATACTTTAAAGGTTTATACATTATCTCAATAAACTGTACATTTCCTCAATTCTCTAAATTTCTGTCATACAGAAATAAATTTGGTGCAGTTTTCAATTCTCACCAAAATTGAGTTTCCAAGCCTTAAATATCTCAAAACTTCTCATAGAAAACTTTACATATTCTTTCTCAAATTAAATCTTAACAATATCGAATTTAGAAATCTCAATTATTTCCAAATAACTTTAGTTATTAGGTTGGAACAAAATAATTACTTTTGAAAATTTTATTTTACTTAAAGATAATAATTCTTAATTATAAAAAAATACTTAAAATTATAAAAAGTTTTATAATTCAAGAATTAATTATCTCAACCTTTTTATAAACTAATTTTCATAAGATGACTTCTTTCTAAAATAAATACTAGATTTTTTTACTCTAAATATTAAAAGTAAAGTTAATAAAAATAATTTCAGAGAAGAAATAAAAGATTTAAAATAATAAAAATTTAAAGAGTAAGGTAAGAAAATTCTTACTGAGTTTTAGCTTTTCGTCATGCTTGCTATATGTTCAACTTCACATCACAAGATCATCAATCATAATCAAATATTATCAATCACAATATCATCAATCAAAATTAAATATTATCAATTATAAACAAATCAAATCAATTAAATATCACTCGTAAATGTAATTCAAATCTTAATGTTTATTTAGATTAATAATATTGATTTTGCGTCTTTATAGTCCATTCCTCGCATAGGTCTATGTAAATTCATATAGTCAAATCCTTGCATAGGTTTAGTTTAGTCCATATAAGTCAAACTAGTCCAAGTCCTTGCACAGGTTCAGTCCAGTTCGTATAGGTTATGAAAGTCCAGGTCCTTGTATAGGTATGTCAGAGTTAGTTACACCAGATATTTAATTTAAAATTTATTATAAATTTGAAGTTAAAAAGTTAATATTTTAAAATAATAATATTATTAAATTTAAAAGGAGTAGGGGACTCCTCCCATTATTCTTATGTCATTTTATATTATATTCTTATCTCACTCCCCCTTACCTCTTGTATCTTGGTTCGTTATAGAAAATCTATGCGCGCCTCGTCTCCGAGTTCTAAAATATACCAATTTTACTTTAATATAGTTATAAGATGAAAATTAAGATTTCTACTTAAAACAGAAATGGTAAATTTTGAATAGTGAATAGTGAATAGTGAATAGTAAATGGTAAATAGTAAATTATGAATAGTAACAGTAAATAGTAAATCGTAAATAGTAATAGTAAATAGTAAAATGTGAATAGTAACAGTAAATAGTAAAACATGAATAGTAAAAGTAAATAGTAATAGTAAATAGTAATTTACTATTTGAATAATAATTTACTATTGAAATAGTATTTTACTATTCAGAATAATAACTTAAAATAATATTATATCTAGTATAATAATAGATTTCAAAAACGATATAAAAATAACCCTAAAAAATATAAAAGAGAGGTATTATTTTAGCAGAACCTACTTCCAAAAAAATTATTTCTTTCTTTTACTTCTACCACTATCTCTCTAGCACTACTATATTAAGAAAATTTAATCTGAAATTGTGATTTTCCTTCGTTCCTTCGCTCGGTATTTATAGGAAAAAAATCACTATGCATTCCATTATTTTATTATAAAAATGCTATGTAATTTTTGAAATTTTCGTTTCTGGTTACTGTGCAAGTTTGAAAATTTCATATATGCATAGTGTTTTGCATAGTAAATATCGACTGAATTATTAAGCTAAATAGTAACCTTTCACTCGGTATATTTTAAATATTCAAAATCAGTCCTTTTTTAAATTTAGCGATATTATATCAGTCTTCACTAATTTTATAATAAGTAATATAAAGTTTAAATTTTAAAAATCTAAAATTTTCTGTTAATAAAAATTTATTGATATATTTCCAATTTTTTTATGATTGGTAAAAATCAAGATTTTTCTTAAACCGATCATTTTTAGATAAGTCTACTTGAAATGGATTTTAGAAAATTTTCTTATAATATAACTTCACTTTCTTAAAAATATTTTTAATTTCACTTTATATGAATTTAAAATTATTTAAAATAATTTTATTAAAATATTTCCAAATTTTCAAAAAATTCCAAAAAATCATAAATAATACGTAGATTAAAAAGTTCTAAAGAACCATAATCTAATTCCTTCAAAATTTTAATATAAAAAATAGAGGTGTTACAACCTGTCCCGCCTAACGTATCAGCTTAAAGAGTCAACACCTTAGCAAGATGGGTACCCCCAACAAGCTCTCGCTTAAAGAATAAAATAATATAAATATTAATAATAAATAATTTATACTTTATACTTTATTCTATTAAAATATATATTTTCATCTTCTAAAACTAAAAAAAAGTCATATGTTTCACTACTTATACATTTCTTTTAATAATATTTTGTTTGACTTTTTTGAAAAGTATTTTTTAATTTTTAGTGGTTTTTTATATTAATTTAACATATATTTATTTTAAAAAATTGACGAGGCCAATAGGCTCACCTACCATATTTTCCTAAAAAAATAGAGTTTTTTGCTTTAGCAGGCAGACCTTATTTTTAGGACTTTTTAGTTTGGCAAGGCAGGTCAGCTTGCCTATTTACTAGCGGGGTTTGGTAAGGTAGGCTAGTCTGGCTCGCTTTCTAGAGGGCTTTGGCAGGGTAGGTTAGGGCCCAACGAGGTAGCTTATTTTGTCATCCCTAGGTAGCGACGGCGGTTACGATGGTGGTGGTGGCAACAATGATGGCGGCGGCGGTGGTGACGGTGATGGCGGTAAAGGTTACAATGACAATGGTAGTAAGGCTATAGATGGTGATGGCGACGATGGCAGTGGTGACAACGGAGGTTGTGGTGATGGTGACAACATTGGGGAAGATGGTGGTGGTGGTGGTGGCGGCGATGATGACAGCTGCGACGGCATAATGATGGTGATAATAGTGAAGAAGATAGTTGTGGTGAAGATAGTGGGGGCAGTGGCGATGACGATGGTGATGGTGGTAACAATATTGGTGGTGGCGTTGGTGGTTATGAAGGTGGTGGTGATGGGGACTGCGATGACAACAATGTAGTGGGATGTTAAGAATTGGTAATCCTTATGGTATTTTTTTGGAAATGGAAATAGTTAATTATAATTATATTTCAATTCCATATAATTAGACCTTGGAATTGTAATTTCAATTCTAAGAAGACTTCTAAACATTAGAATTTGAATTATAAAAGCTTAATCCCAATTATAAGCTCTAATACGATGTTCAGTTTTGGGTGTCAAATAAATACTAATAGTCAATAGCTGTGAGTGTTTGTGTACAGGTGAAAATGAGGGTTGGGTTTAAAATTAATATGAGAAATTCAAGCTAAAATCAGGGTGGTGGTGGTAGAGGCGACCATTGTAATGGTGGTTATAACAATGATAACAATGGTGACGATAGGATGGAAAAATAAGCCAAGCTCATCAGGCAAGCCCATTAAATCTACTAAAATTGGTGGAGCGGACAAAAATCTTAACTCACTGTCCTGTGACAACCTTCCCCACCTAACTTATCAGTTTAAAGAGTCAACACCTTAGCAAGATGGGTCAACCCAACAAGCTCCCGCTTAAAGAATAAAATAATATAAATATTAATAATAAATAATTTATACTTTATACTTTATTCTATTAAAATATATATTTTCATCTTCTAAAACTAAAAAAAAAGTCATATGTTTCACTACTTGTACATTTCTTTTAATAATATTCTATTTGACTTTTTTAAAAAGTATTTTTTAATTTTTAGTGGTTTTTTATATTAATTTAACATATATTTATTTTAAAAAATTGACGAGGCAAATAGGCTCACCTACCATATTTTCCTAAAAAATAGAGTTTTTTACTTTAGCAGGCGAACCTTATTTTTAGGCCTTTTTAGTTTGGCAAGGCAGGTCAGCTTGCCTGTTTACTAGCAGGGTTTGGTAAGGTAGGCTAGTCTGGCTCGCTTTCTGGAGGGCTTTGGCAGGGTAGGTTAGGGCCCAATGAGGTAGCTTATTTTGTCATCCCTAGGTAGTGGCGGTGGTTGTGATGGTGGTGGTGGCAACAATAATGGTGGTGGCGGCGGTGGTGACAGTGGTGGCGGTAAGGGTTATAATGACAATGGTAGTAGGGCTATAGATGGTGATGGCGACGATGGTAGTGGTGACAACGGGGGTTGTGGTGATGGTGACAACATTGGGGAAGATGGTGGTGGTGGTGGCGACGATGATTATAGCTTCGACGACATAATGATGGTGATAATGGTGAAGAAGATAGTTATGGTGAAGATAGTGGGGGCAGTGGCGATGACGATGGTGATGGTGGTAACAATATTGGTGGTGGCGTTGGTGGTTATGGAGGTGGTGGTGATGGGGACAGCGATGACAACAATGTAGTGAGATGTTAAGAATTGGTAATCCTTATGGTATTGGTTTGGAAATAGAAATAATTAATTATAATTATATTCCAATTCCATATAATTAGACCTTGGAATTGTAATTTCAATTCTAAAAAGACTTGTAAATACTAGAATTTGAATTATAAAAGCTTAATCCCAATTATAAGCTCTAATTCCATGTTCAGTGTCATGTGTCAAATAAATATTAATAGTCAATAGTTGTGAGTGTTTGTGTGTAGGTGAAAATGAGGGTTGGGGTTAAGGTTTTAGGAGCAAAGCTATGTTTTTTTCCCAACTTTTAAAAGTAAATTAGTTATAGTAAGAAAAAGAAAAATTCATAGGTTAATTATAGCCATTTGATCTGGCCGATATAAGGGTATCATGTCAGAGTCTAATCTCAATTCTTTCTGAGGTAAGGGATGCCATATAGTGTTACCAACAATGATTCTTTGATACTTAAGTTAATAATTAATATACCAAAGCTTAAGCTTAAGAAGGAATAAATAAGCATACCTTAACTCATAAAGGTATGAATATTTATAATTTATGGCTACATATCTTGCAATGATGGTATGTTAAACTAACACCCTTATCTTCGGGGAAAAGGTGTTAGTTAATGATACAATGATAGTTGTTAACGCTATACATATTGTCCGATATGGATCTAATATATGATATGATATATTTGTCTATATAAACTTGTTCGATAGGTAATTTGGTATGCCGGTAGATCACTATTAAATTAAATACTACAATAAAATATACTTTTGAATGCTAATACAGGCACTGCTTAGATAACGATAGCAATTATTGTAAACCTTGTCTATTAATGAGGACACACTAAGGGAGGACTCTCACTCCATCTTAGACAAAGGACTAGAGGCTTACAAGGGTCCCCTCACAAGGGCCAAGTCCAAGAAAGCTAAAGAGAGCATCCACAAAGCCTTGTCATCCTTCCTCTCTTTGCTTAGTGGGCCCAAGCCCAAGGGAGACACCATGAGGATCTACTTGCTTTTATCTTGTAACATAAGTCATAATTAGATTCTCTAGACATTTAGGTTTTATTTGGACCTTGCTAGGTCAATTGGCCACTTTAGGGCCATGTACTTTTACTTTGGGCCAAGTATAGGCCATGTTCTTTCCTTGTTTGTACTATTGGGCCTTGGATCCATTATCCAAGCCCATTTCTCCTCCCTTGGCTGAAATATAGAAAGGCTATATAAGGGAGCTCTCCTTTGTAAATTCACACAATAATAATCATTTTGAGATTTTTTACCTTGAGTGTAAATTTTCTAGAGTGAGAAGCTCCTCCTTCTCTCTAGGATTGAGTCTCTAGAGCAAGCTCTTATCCCAGAGGATCCTCTCCCTCTTGGTGGCGAGAATTAGGGAGTTATCTTCCTTGGGAAGTGGCCTCCCACCTTCACCTTCCATTCCTTTCATCTTGTCCAAACCACTTTACTTTCTCTCTTCTCTTCCACCTAAATTTCGTCCAATTCTTTAGAGTCTTTCCTTTATTTGTTTTGGTTTCAACATTGAGAAAAAGAATTCAACCATGGCTTGAAGGAAGAACAAGGAAAGGAGCCAAGATCCACCTTCTTTTAAGGAGCTTGAAGAAACTCCTACATCATTTGGTATCATTTGAGCCTAGGAGGTTCTTTTCTTACTTCTTCTTCCTTTATCATTTCGGTTTTGAGTTTCATAGCTGGCTGGTTATGCAATTTTGTTTCATATAATTGTTTTGTTGATGCCATGATATAGTAGAAAATCCATAAAAAGTTGGTGTTATTGTGAATTTTTGTGTTAGTTCTTCTTTTCTTTCAATTTTGGCATATTGATCCTTTCATTTTCGGTTTAGTATGATCTTGTTCTTGTTTAGGACTTCTAAAATTCAGACTTGACACTTAGTTAATTTGGTTTTGAAGCTTGGTAGTTACAAGTTTGTTAAGTAGTTAGAGCCAAAATAGGTGTGTTGTGCCTTGTTGGAACCTTTTCTTTGTTCTAGTAATTTTCTTTGATCCAACTTTAGTAAGTGCAAACTGTGTTTGGGAGTTTCCTAATAATCTTTAGGAACTCTTCTAAAGGTTCCAAATTCTAGTGTAAGGAGACCTTGATTTTAGGCTCTCCAAAGTTAGCTCATCATTCAGAGTGTTAGAAATCTATTCTTAGCTTTTCATCTAGGTTTAATTTTATTTTGAATGCACTATTAGGATCATCTATAATTCGGTTTTCATATTGCTTTGCATAAAAGAAAATTTTGTCAAAAATCATAAGCCTTCCATTCATCTTGGTGGAAGAAGGTTGCATTTTCCCCTTAAGCAAAAGAGTGAACATTGAAACTTGTAAGACTAGTATTGGGTTTTGGTTTTAGAACTAGAACTTGGTGAAGTACATTACAAAATCAAGAGGCAAAAGATAAAAAAAAGAGAAAAAGTACAAAAGAAAAAGAAAAGCAAAATCCCTACATCTTAAAATTCAAAAGGGGTGTTAAAAAGAAAAGTGTGAAAGTAAATCTCTTTAACAAAATTTATGAAGATTGAGCACCAAACCAAGTGACAATTTTTGAAACCCTAAAGCCATAAGAAAGTGTTTTGCTAGTTGACATCTTATACTTTGTTTCAATTACACTTGCTTGCTTGATAGTGCAACTTTAGAGTTTCTAGGCTTAGGTTTCCTTGCCTTTATTCTTGCATACTATTTTCTTGTTTGTCTTGTTTTGTCTATCCATCTTCAAATTTCAAATTTCCTCTAGTCTAGCCTTTATTCATTTGAACATTTATTGCTTTAGTATCTTGTCAAAATCAAAAATCCAAAAACATTTCCATTTGAGTAGCTTTTCCCTCTTAAACATTTTTAGTTTGTCTTTTATTCCTTCTTAAGTTTTGTCTTTGAGTTGTCTTCCTTTCATAATTCCTATGATAATTCCCTTCTCTATACCATTGAGGGTAGCATCTTGAGGATACTTGAGGTAAGAGTTCAATTGCTTTGGTAGACTTGAGACTAAAGAGTAAGGGTAAGGATTGAGAGAGGACACTTGAGAGATACACTTGAGAGGTTTAAAATTTTGTCTTGTCTTTTGCTAACCCAATTTTTGTTGGAGTTTTGTGTTGACATTATTTTGTAGGTGAGGTGAAGCTTCTACAAATTCAAGTGAAGAATAGTAAAGACCTTGTAAAGGAAGCAAAAGCCTTGTAACATTAGACACTTAGGAAAATTTGTGAATTCTTAGGTTTTGTGTAATAGGTTTTTGTCTTGTATTTTGGACACTAAAAGGACATTGGACTTTGGACTCTTAAATTTTGTTCCATATAATTTTGCCTAGTTAGTTGCATTTGCATTTGACTGTTAATTTCTTTTAGTTAATTAGTTGAAGTTAGTTAGGAAGTTACAACTAGAGTTAGTTAGTTAGTTGTTGGTCTTAACTAAGTTGGTTAATTAGTTAGTAGTTGGAACTAATTCTTAGTTGGCATAACTACTCATATAATTGAATTTAGGGTTGTTAGATCTAGTTTAAACTACCATTACTAAATAACTAATTCTAGTTAGGGTTTGTTAGGTGTTAGTTAGTTAGTTGAACTAATTTAGTTAGGATAACTACTTAGTAGCCGAATTTAGTTAAGCTTGTTTAGGGTTAGTAACTTGATTAGTTATAACCTAGGATCATCATAAGAAACATAGGTAAAGACAACCTAGGTCTTGCATAACTAATCATAGTACTACATCCTAGGATACAACCTAGTACAAGACAACTTAGGTTCTTGTTTCCCCCTTAGGAAAGAAACCTAGTACTTGTATTTTAGGATTATCGAGTGTTTTCTAATACTTGCCTTACATCAAGCATCCTCGACTAGATTGTTTACAACTTTGTTTTCATTGTCTCCAATTTCTTTGTCAACCTTAAAAGATGTCTTCTAGTAATAGGGAAAACAAATCCATGCTTCATAATATAATGGAAAGTTTGAATAACATCAACAATAGGTTAACTAACCTAGGGCATAATGAAAACCCTAGAACTAGACATAGAAATCAAAGAAATCAAAGACATAAAAATAGTGATAGTGAGGATGAACCTAGACATAGAAGACACCATGAACATAAAAGAGAAGACATGGGCTTAAGAGAGGTAAAACTTGAAATACCCCCATTTAATGGCAAGAGTGTTGAAGCTTACCTAGAATGGGAGATGAGAGTTGAGCAATTGTTTAATTCTCATCAAATAAAAGAAGAAAAGAAAGCTAGGATTGCAACTCTTTCATTCAAAAATTATGGCTTAGTGTGGTGGACTCAAATATGTAAGGAGAGGAAAAGAGATGATTTTCCACCCATAGATGATTGGGTAGACTTAAAAGCCCTCCTTAGAAAAAGATATTTTCCTAACTATTATCGAGGGGAGCTATTAGCAAAGCTAAATAGACTCACCCAAGGCTCAAATAATGTAGAAGACTACTACAAAGCCTTAGAGATAGCCATGATTAGGGTCAATCTAGAAGAAGATGAAGAAACCCTAATGCATAGGTTCTTACATGGCCTCAATAGGAACATTAAAAATAGGGTAGAACTCCTGCCTCATGTAGATATAGAAGAGTTACTACACCAATGCACTAAGGTAGAGAACCAATTTAGAGAGAGAGAATCCTATAGTGGGGAGAATAAAGCCTACAAGTCTAAGTGGGTAGGTCAAGAAAACAAGGGTAAGTTTGAGAGAAACCCTAGGGAGAGAGAAGTGGGTATTTCTTCTTCCAAATTACCAAGTGAGTTGCATAAAAATGGTAAAGTCTTTAGGCACCAAAAAGATAAGCATGAATCCATATCTAAACCACAATCCTCTAGATCATTTACCATAAAATGTTTTAAATGTCTTAGTAGAGGTCATATTGCTTCCAACTGTCCAACAAAAAGAACTATGATTTTAAAAACAAATGGAACCTACTCAAGTAAATCAAAGTCTGATTCTGATAATCACACATCAAGTGATGACTCAAGTAGTGATTCCTATGACAATGAGCATATTTTAGGGGATGATGGTGAGTTGTACATGATTAGAAGGTTACTTGGTAGTCATGTTAAGCTAGATGACACTACACAAAGAGAGAACATCTTTTATACAAGATGTTACATAAATGACAAACTATGTTCTCTCATTGTGGATAGTGGGAGTTGTGCGAATGTAGTGAGCCAAAGATTAGTACATAAGATGGGCTTAGAACTAATAGATCACCCTAGACCTTATAAGTTGCAATGGCTTAATGAAAAATGGGAAATGTTAGTTAATAAGCAAGTCTTAATCAACTTCACCATAGACATATATATTGATAAAGTCAATTATGATGTAGTACCTATGGAGGTAACTCATATCCTTTTAGGAAGACCTTGGTAATTCGATAGGAAGGTCATCTATGAGGGGTTCACTAACACCCTTAACTTCAAGTTAGATGGTAAGAAGATAGTTTTACACCCCCTAACTCTACAACAAGTAGCTAAAGATCAACTAAAAATGAAACTTAAAAAAGATAGAGAGTTAGGATCTTCTTCCTCTAATCATATAGAAAAACATAAGAAAAACAAAAAAGAAGATAAAGGAAAAGGAGTTGTCATCTATGATGACTCTAGAGCCAACTTCTTGGCCAATAAACATGATGTGAAGCATGCTATGTTTTCACACAAATAATGCTTGATCATGTATGCAAAAGACATCCCTAGCACTTCTTTGTGCTCAATGGGCTCTTCCCCTCCTCCTTTGCCCAAAGGGATTCAAAACATCTTAAGTGAATTCAAAGACCTCTTCCCTAAGGATATCCCAAAAGGCTTACCTCCTATTAGGGGCATTGAGCACCAAATAGACTTAATTCTTGGTGCTAGTCTTCCAAATAAACTTGCATATAGGTGCAACCCTAGGGAAAGCCTAGAAATAGAGAACCAAGTGAATGAACTACTATCTAAGGGTTGGATTATAGAAAGTTTAAGCCCTTGTGCTTTACTCGTTTTGCTAGTTCCTAAAAAAGATAGTTCATGGAGAATATGTACGGATTGTAGAGACATAAAAAACATAACCATCAAGTATAGGCATCCAATACCTAGACTTGATGATATGCTTGATGAGCTTAGTAGTTCTACTATATTTTCCAAGATTTATCTTAAAAGTGGCTATCACCAAATAAGAATCAAAGAAGGAGATGAATGGAAAGCCGCTTTTAAAACTAAACTTGGATTATATGAGTGGTTAGTTATGTCTTTTGGCTTGGCTAATGCACCAAGTACTTTTATGAGACTCATGAATCATGTTTTGAGGGAATTTATTGGGCATTTTGTTGTGGTCTACTTTGATGACATTTTGATTTACTCAAAGACCATGACCTTTCATCTAAACCATCTCAAACAAGTTATGCTTGCTTTAAGAACAAACAATCTCTATGCAAATTTTGAAAAATGTTCTTTTGGCATGGATAGCATTGTATTCCTTAGATTCGTAGTTAGTTCTAAGGGTGTTGAGGTAGATCACTCCAAAGTGAAGGCAATCCAAGATTGGCCAACACCTAAAAATATGAGTGAAGTAAAACGTTTTCATGGTCTAGCAAGTTTCTATAGGAGATTTGTGAAAGATTTCTCTACTTTAGCTTCCCTTCTAAATGAGTTGGTAAAAATGAATGTTCCTTTTGTGTGGGGCCAAGGTAAGAGAAAGCCTTTCTAGATCTCAAGGAGAAGCTCACTCATGCTCCAATTTTGGCACTTCCTAATTTTTCAAAAACCTTTGAGCTTGAGTGTGATGCTTCAAATGTGGGAATAGGAGCCGTCCTATTGCAAGAAGGTCACCCCATTACTTTCTTTAGTGAAAAGCTTAATGGGGAAACTCTCAACTATCCCACATATGACAAAGAGTTCTATGCATTAATTAGAGCCGTTCAAACTTGGGAACATTACTTGATCCCAAAAGAGTTTGTCATCCATAATGATCACCAATCACTAAAATTTATTAAAAGGCAACATAAGTTGAACAAGAGACATGATAAGTGGGTTGAGTTCTTGGAATAATTTCTATATGTCATCAAATACAAAAATGGAAAATCTAATACTGTGGCTGATGCTTTATCAAGAAGGCACTCTTTACTAGCCTCTCTTGGAGACAAAATTATTAGACTTGATGAGATTAGGACTTTGTATCCAAGTGACCTTGACTTCTCAAACATATTTAACTCATCTTCCACTTCTTCATATCATAAAGGCTTCTATATTCTAGATGGCTATCTCTTTAAAGCCAATAGACTTTGTATTCCTAGGAGCTCTTTAAGAGATCTATTATTAAGAGAAAGCCATGAGGGAGGCTTAATGGGCCATTTTGGAAGAGACAAAACTTTAGCTATTTTGTATGAACACTTCTATTGGCCTAAAATGAAAAAAGATGTTCAAAAACATTATGCTAGGTGTATTGTATATAGGAAAGCTAAATCTAAACTTTCACCTAGTGGTCTTTATACCCCATTGCCTACACCTGGTGCACCTTGGATTGATATATCTATGAATTTTGTGTTGGGCTTGCCTAAGACCCAAAGGGGAATGGATTCTATCTTTGTAGTGGTGGATAGGTTTAGTAAGATGGCTCATTTCATCCCTTGTCATAAGGTAGATGATGCTAGTCATATTGCTAAACTCTTCTTTAGAGAGATTGTAAGACTTCATGGTGTTCCTAAAACTATCATTTCTAATAGGGACACCAAATTCCTAAGCCATTTTTGGAAAACTCTTTGGTCAAGGCTTGGAACAAAGCTTCTCTTTTCTACCACCTATCATCCTCAAACGGATGGCCAAACTAAGGTAGTAAACAGGACCTTTCTTAACTTCTTAGGGTCTTAGTGCATAAAAATATTAAATCTTGGGATGAGTGTTTACTCCACATTGAATTTTCCTATAATAGGGTACAACACTCAACAACTAAGCATAGTCCCTTTGAAGTTGTGTATGGTTTTAACCCTCTCACACCTTTGGACCTTTTGTCCATTGATGTTTTTGACTCTGTCCTTCACATGGATGAAGAGACAAAGGCCAAGTTTATTAAAGATTTTCATGAGAAGGTTAAAAACCAAATACAAACTAAAAATGAATACTATGCTCGTTGTGCTAATAAGAAAAGAAAGGAAGTCACCTTTGAGGTTGGAGATTGGGTTTAGCTACATCTTAAAAAGGAAAGATTTCCAAACTTGAGAAAATCCAAACTTGACCCTAGAGGTGATGGCCCTTTCCAAATAATCAAGAAAATGAATAATAATGCCTATGTCCTTGATTTACCAGGAGATTATGGTGTGAGTGCTTCATTTAATGTGTCTGACTTATCTTCTTTTGACTTAGATGAAGAGGATGATGCCTTAAATTTGAGGACAAATCCTTTCAAAGAGGGGGAGCATAATGAGGACACACTAAGGGAGGACCCCACTCCATCTTAGACAAAGGACTAGAGGCTTACAAGGGTCCTCTCACAAGGGCCAAGTCCAAGAAAGTTAAAGAGAGCATCCACAAAGCCTTGTCATCCTTCCTCTTTTTGCTTAGTAGGCCCAAGCCCAAGGGAGACACCATGAGGATCTACTTGCTTTCATCTTGTAATATAAGTTATAATTAGATTCTCTAGACATTTAGGTTTTATTTGGACCTTGCTAGGTCAATTGGGCCACTTTAGGGCCATGTACTTTCACTTTGGGCCATGTATAGGCCATGTTCTTTCCTTGTTTGTACTATTGGGCCTTGGATCCATTATCCAAGCCCATTTCTCCTCCCTTGGCTGAAATATAGAAAGGCTATATAAGGGAGCTCTTCTTTGTAAATTCACACAATAATAATCATTTTGAGATTTTTCACCTTGAATGCAAATTTTCTAGAGTGAGAAGCTCCTCCTTCTCTCTAGGATTGAGTCTCTAGAGAAAGCTCTTATCCAAGAGGATCCTCTCCCTCTTGGTGGCGAGAGTTAAGGAGTTATCTTCCCTTGGAAGTGGCCTCCCACCTTCACCTTCCATTCCTCCTTCCATTCTTTTCATCTTGTCCAAACCATTTCACTTTCTCTCTTCTCTTCCACCCAAATTTTGTCTAATTATTTAGTGTCTTTCCTTTATCTTGTTTCAGTTTTAACATTGAGAAAAAGAATTCAACCATGGCTTGAAGGAAGAACAAGGAAAAGAGCTAAGATCCACCTTCTCTTAAGGAGCTTGAAGAAACTCCTACATCATCTATAGATGTCTTTGGCCCCATATTCTTGCCTCGTTATGATTAATATTATGATGGAGTCATGTGTCGATTCCATCCTTTTATCCTAAAGTAAATTCTTACAACCACTATAAGAAACACTAATAATTAAACTATCTTGCTCACATAGACTGAGTTTTTTTATCTTTCATAATAGATTGTATGTAAATATAGCAAAATCTTAGTAGTTTATTATTAGGTGTATCAATTTGTTTCCTTAATATTAACCATGAGTCACTCTTGTAAAATGTATATAATTAGTTTATAATCAAGATGAATTAACCATCTTTCATGGTATCAGATAAGGCATGATCCGTCTCTTAGTCTTCCTTTTTCGCCACGCCTTTGGTGTTTCCCTCCCTCTTCCACCTATCAGTCATCGTGTCTGACTCTAAAACCTCTTTCCACCCGGCTCTTGTTGTCTCAAATATCAAGAACCATATTTAAATCATTCTAGAATTGGAGAACATCCAGTATGCGATATGGGCGGAACTCTTTAAAATCCATAAACGCTCTTACCGCGTTATCAACCATATTATCCCAACGGAGGCAGGCAAAGAAAAAATGGTACCACTGCCGAAGAAAAAGAACTTTGGTCAACTGTAACATCCCAATTTAAAAATTAATTACCAAATGAGATTAAAACCGCTAAACAAAAATAATTGCATAAGCATGAATTACTTATTAAATTAATTTTAACTTAAGCATTTGGTTAATGGTTAATTGGTTGTGATTGCGTGTGTGTACCACGTGACCTGCTGCTGCCTCACGGTCTCCCATCCCACTTCCTCATTCTTCGAGTGTATATATATATATATATGTGTATGTGTAGAATCTCACTGCTGTTCACTTGCTCTCATTCCTTAAGATTTCCTCTTCCTCTGTTTCTCTTCCTCTTCGTTCTTCTTCTCCTCTGACTCTCTGTTCCATAAACTCGCAACCGCGGTGCTGCAGAGGATTTGGAGTCCTCTTCGGTTGGTGAAGGACGACTGTCGAAGTGGAAGAAGAACTACGCCCTATTCCCAACCTGACTTGAGGGTACGATTGCGAGTGTGAGTGCTGACGAAGCAAACAGAGGCAACGGACCAACATCGGGAAACAAGGGAACCCCTCGAATCCCTTCAGTAGGTAGGGGGCGCTTTACATCTCAAATGCATAGCTTGTGAACGGTCTCCGGGTGAAGTATTGCTCATGCATGTGTGTTTGAAGGTGTTAGCTATGAAATATATATATGATTGACAGCTTTTGAATACCGAGGGCATGTGATGGTTGAGTCTGATGGTAGTTCTTTTTATATTTAATGTATGTGATTATGAGATATACTGTTAGGTATGTGAATGCATGTGTGAGTTATGGGACCGTGTGTGAATGGAGTGCATGTATCTTAAGTTTGCCATATTGAGTCCGGTTAGTTATTTTACTCATGAATGCATGAAGTGGGGATTCCCGACACCGAGAGCAGGTGTGACTACTGTTTGATTCCAGACGGAATGTTATATTTAAGTATGAGATGTTGGTCGCTGTGCATGTTGACGTGACTTCTGAGTGCTCTGTACTAGGGGACAGTGGGTAGATCCTGATTACTATCCTATATTAACATGCGTGTGAATGCTGGAAAATGAATCCGTTGTGTTTGTGTGATGATGAATGAGTTACATGCAGAGTGTGGTTAAGATGCGGAAAAAGGGGTACTGTTGTATTGACAAATATATGTAAAATATAATTGAAAGACCTTGAGTTGGACTCAAGGCGGTGCCGAGTGCATTAGCGTTGGACGCTTGATGAAAGACCTTGGGTTTGACTCAAGGCAAGCCTACCGAGTTGGACTCGGGGCTGCCCGTAACACTTCCGTTGTCGCTTGGAGTGATTGTGTTACATGTGAGGGTAAATGGTTTGGTACCAGTAAAACGGCCGGACCAGCTTGGAGCTGGAGGAAAAAGGCTTGAAGCCTATGTTGCAACGTAAAAATTTGTAATAAAGAGGGGGTCAGATCCGACTGTAGTGGATATGTGTGCATTATATGTATATATATATACTCTTATAGTATGATGAATTCATTGTGTTACATGTGTATGTATCGGAAATGTTATGACCCATATAGCCGTGTATTAAATGTATGAATTCTGATTGCATGGTACTGTTATATGTAGATACATTGGATGGCAGTTAACATTATAATTGATTGAGATGTGATGTTGTATGGTGGAAGATTTTAGGATTTCCGAGTCACTAACTGTCATTTTAAATGTAAAAGCTCACCCCTACTGTGGCTATATTTTACAATGAATGTCTCTCGGAATGATGAATGAAGGAGGAGCTGCATGCCGAGTGAGGTGCTTGTGCACTAGAGGGATATGTGTGTATATGTATATATTGTGTATAAGGTTTTGTTAAGCCTTGGCCGGCTCGTATTTTGGTCTTTGTCTTTCTACGTCAGAATTTGAACTCTCTCGGCTTGAGAGTATGACAATGTGCCTGTAAATATTCATATACATTCCTATGCATATCATACTGTATGTTTATTCTATGCTGTGTGTAAAGGTCCGAGTGATATGTATATGTACGCATCTTTCCGAGCGTGGGAGGTTGGTATGACTCTAAGTAAAAATGGAGCTAAGTTACTGTCATGGGGAGCGGGATAGTGACTTTATTCCGGGTGAGGATTGACCTGAACACTTCAGAGTGATAACTGTTAGGATTCTCCCGAGTGGGAATAATTAAATATTTCCGAGTGAGAACCTACCGAGTGAATGTTTCCCAATAGAGGAATGATATCTAAGGCTCTAAGTGAACTCCATTATAGTAAGCTTTTAGAAGTTAGAAGATCTGTGAGTGGGTCTTGACTTAGTAGGATAACTTGAGTGAGAAAGATTATATATGCCGAGTGAAAAACGAGTGAAATACACCCGAGTGGTAAAAGACCGTGAAAGATATTCCGAGTGAGTAGTCCTTATAGAATCCAAGTGGAATGGCTATGGGAGTCATTTCCCGAGTGGTCAACATTGCGACCAGGATGAATGAAGTTCAAGAGTGTGATGTAAGCGTCTGAATGAATCGTGAGTAAAAACCTTTCCGAGTGAATTCAGACTCTGAATCTGAGTGAAGGAATACCGAGTGGAGTTACTCGCCTCAGCGACTAAGTGTTCGCCCCAACGAGCGTGAGCAGATGGGAGAGTCCCTCATTGTTTTCGCCTGCGCAAATGGATGCCTCGCCTAAGCCTAGTGGGTGGTCTCGCTCAAGCGGACTTGGCTCTCACTTGAGCGAGTGAGCGCTGTCAGGTTCGTTTAAAGCCTTATGCCTCCCGCTGTTTCTGTGGGATCAGTTTTACGTTTTCCTCTCCTATACCAAATCCCACTCTCCTTACCCTTAGTTGCTTATCTTGCCTTGAATTCCCTTTGATTTTGGAAAAATTTTCCTGGTCCTGGTTTATTCTCGAATTGAATATAGGATGTTTCATCAACCCTTGATGCTACGATTCTCCAATGGATTTATGCCACCATATTCAATGGCTTATTGCATATGATTCTTGACCCAACTCAACCGTTATGGACACTTGGAATAAATTGTGTGATACTTTCCAAGATAATAAAAATTCTCGAGCTATGACCCTTTGAGTAAGAATTTTCTCACATATCCATGAAGGATTTTCCTGATGCCTCCGTAAATTGTCAATGACTTAAAGTGTTGTCTGATTAACTTAAGAATGTTAGCGCTTCAGTATTCAATAACCACCTTGTTCTTTAAATGGTGGCCAACCTCACTGAAGCATACAAAAGGGTGGGAACATGTATTCGTCAAAGAAATCCCCTTCCACCAGTTTATCAAGCCCGATCCATACTCACCCTTGAAGAAGTAGACTTAGCCAAACATGCTGCTATAGGGTCTCTCTTCGCCATGATTGTCTGGGAATCCAATGATACTGGTGGCAACTCTCATGAAACTTCCCTTCCAAACCATAACACCACTGGTAGTAAGAAATAGCAAAACTACAATGGCGGTTGTGGTAATGGAAAGGGTAATGGTGGCCGAATCGGCGGTGGGATGATAGTGGCCATGAAGGTGGACAACAACAACAAAACCAGCAGTAGTGGCAACCTTGGATGAGTAGTGGATAGTAGTAGCTATCGCTATGGTCTTTCATGTGGGTCATTCCCTCTTGTCCTTACTTTACCTCTTCTTGGGCTAGGCCCAACACACAGCCAAGGCAAGTTGGTGTTCTTAGACCACACCTACAACATGCTTTTTCTGCCTTAACACAACCCACCTCAGCTAATATTGAATCAACAATGCATACTCCCAGGCTCACCCCTCCGAGTGCAAACTGGTATATGGATACCAGAGCCACCTCTCATATGACATCTATGTAAGGTAATCTTTCGCCTTATTTTAATTTGAGTAATAATCGTGGTATAATTGTCGGAAGTGGTCATTCCATTCCAATTCATGGATATGGTCAACAAACTTGTCTCCCCCGCACCCACCTTTGTCTTTGAAAAATGTTATTCATGCTCCTCAACTCACAAAAAATTAGTTTCAGTTAGAAAGTTCACTACTGATAACTTAGTTTCTATTGAATTTGATCCCTTTGGGTTTTCTATGAATAATTTTCAGATAGGGACGTGTCTACTAAGATGTGATAATCAGGGTGACCTTTATACTATCACCACCACACATACTACAAATCAAGCTACCTCTCCATCCATATTGCAACTTTAGATCTTTCTTTATGGCATGAGCGGTTGGGTCATCCGAGAGAACCTATTTTTGACTCCCTTAGGCTAAATAAATTTGTTGAATGTAATGGAACTCATAGTTCTCATATTTTTCCTTCTTGTACTTTTGGAAAACATGTTAAGTTGCCTTTTATTTCTTCTACTGCATGCACTTTTATGCCATTTGATATTGTTTATAGCGATCTTTGGACAACTCCCATTTTAAGCTCTTTAGGCCATAAATATTATATGCTATTGTTGGATATTATTTGACAATGGGCCTTTTTGGGAATTTTATCGAGCTTTTGGTTTATCTTTTCATCTTTCTTGTCCTCACACCTCCTTATAAAATGGGAAGTCCGAAAAAAAAAATCTAAACCATTAACAACATCGTTCATATGTTAGTTACCCATGCTTCCCTACCACCATCCTTTTGGCATCATGCATTACAAATGACAACCTACCTTCTCAACATTCTTACAAATAAATAATTAGCCTATCAATCTCGTTTTAAAATTCTCTACCAAAAGGACCCCTTATATTCTCATCTTAGGGTATTAGACCATTTATGTTATTCCCTTTTCCCCTCTACAAGAATAAACAAGTTACAAGCCCGCTTTACCCCCATGTGTTTTTTTTGGATATCCATCCATTGATTGTGGGTACAAATTTTATGATTTATCCTCTAATAAAATCACAATAAATCACCACGTCATTTTTATGACCCAATTCCCTTTTACTAAAGTGCATGCTCCACCCAATCACACATATGATTTCTTGGATAATGGTTTATCTTCTTATGTTGTCCATCATTTTACCTCACAAAACAACTTAATGCCTAACACGTCACACTCCCTTTCGTCTACTGTTACTAAGCCACCTATTTGAAATCCAAACCCATCTCCCACCTCTTCTCTCCAACCTCTTCCAATTCAAGCTCAACATCCAACTACTAAGAGTCAACATGGGATTTTCAATCCCCAAAAAAGTACAGTCTGCTTACCCATGTTCCTAAATCACCTTTTCCTCATAACCCTATGTCTGTCCTTAATGACCCAAATTGGAAATTGGCCATGGATGATGAATATAATGCTCTTATTAATAATAAAACGTGGGAGTTGGTGCTTGTAATTTGTTCCATGTAGATTTTTAGACATAAAGAAGATCCTGATGGCTTTTTTGAGAGGCATAAAGCCCATCTTGTAAGTGATGGCCAAACTCAATAGGTTGGAGTCGATTGCGGTGAAACTTTTAGTCCAGTAGTCAAACTAGCAACTATTCATATTGTTCTTAGCTTAGCTCTCTCTAAAGCATGGCCTATCCACTAGCTTGATGTCAAAAATGCGTTCTTGCATGGAGAACTGAAAGAAATTGTATACATGTACCAACCTATGGGTTTTCGAGACCCCACACATCTGAACTATGTTTGTTTTCTAAAGAAATCGTTGTACGGGCTAAAGCAAGCTCCCCAGACATTGTACAAAAGGTTTACAGATTATGTTTCTACTATTGGTTTCTGTTACAGCAAGTTTGATCATTATCTTTTCAACTACTGTAACGACAATGATATGACTTACATTTTTCTGTATGTGGATGACATTATCCTAATTACTCCCTCTGATATTCTACTCAAGTCCATCATGACTTATCTAAGCTCTGAATTTGCGATGAAAGATTTGGAGCCATTAAGTTATTTCTTGGGGATAGTTGTAGCTCGTCATGTAAGTGGTATGTTTTTATCTCAAAGGAAGCCTAGTCTCACATTGGTTGATACTAAACCAAAGCTGAGCACTCATTCTAGTATACCTTATGATGATCTGTCTCATTATCATAGTCTTGTAGGTGCCCTACAATATCTTACTTTCACACGACACGACATTTCTTATGTTGTTTAGCATATTTGTTTATTCATGCATAACCCGTTGAAGGAACACATGCATGCTCTCATGCGCATTATGCACTAACTTCAAGGCACTCTCCATCGTGGCTTGAATTTATATCCATCCTTAACAACCACTCTCATTTCTTACATAGATGCAGATTAGGGGGGATGCCCAAACACCAGACGCTCGACATATGGTTATTGTGTTTTTCTTGGGGATAATTTGGTCTCTTGGTCCTTGAAACAACAAGCTACTTTATCGCGTTTTAATGTAGAAGCTGAGTATTGAGAGGTTGCCAATGTCATTTTTGAACCTTGTTGGTCACGCAACCTTCTTTTAGAGCTTCACTGTTTTATTCCGAAAGCTACATTGGTCTATTGTGATAATGTTAGTGTAATATATCTCTTTGGTAATCTTGTTCAACATTGGTGAACTAAACATACCGAGATGGATATTCAGTTTGTTTGTGAAAAGGTTGCTCGTGGCTAAGTAGGTGTCTTACATTGTCCCGTCGCGCTATCAAATTACAAATATTTTCACAAAAGGTCTTCCATTGATTCTGTTTGAAGACTTTTGGGACAATCTTAGCGTATAACAACCTCCCGCTTCAACTATGGGGGTGTAATAAATTATATGTAAATACAGTAGAATCTTAACAATTTATTATTAGGTGTATCAATTGTATCAATCTGTTACCTTAATATTAGCCAAAAATCATTTTGTAAAATATATAATTGACCGTTGGCCACATTAATAACGAAATTTCAATTACTTTTAGAGCTTAATGCAAGCCGTAAGCATGGAAAAATCACACGTACCATGAATTATTTGCAATTTGGAAATAAAATTTTCATCATTTCGGTAAATAATGAAAGGAAAGAAACAAAAGCAAGTGTGAAAGGTGAAAACAAAAGACTGGTGCTTCATATAGGAGCATGCGCAAGCTCTGCATTCTATAAACCAGCTCCATGCTATAGAGCAGCCAAAGCAGAAGCATAAACCTAGTACTAACGAAAAATTCACTTAAACATATTAATTACAACATTTTTTTTTTGTTAACATTTTGCATAGGATAAATAATAAAAAGGAATTATCTTTATCAAAAATTATCTTAGAATTACTTTGAGAATCACGAGAGAGTATATTAATTTAATTCTAAATAAAAATTCCCCCTTTTCTAATATCATGTTTGAAATTCAACATGGTAATTATAAACCTAGGAAGGGAAAAGAAAAAATCTTTCAGAATCTACAACAAAAAATGTGCTGCCTCCAACCCTGTGGCTTCCTGCAATGCCTCGTATCAGGTTTTGCCATTCTGACAGGACTGCTATTCCATTCAGATTCCAATCTGCAAGCAGCAAAAGTAAATGAGTGTAATCGTTATGGAATTCTAACAAAGAAGAAACCAATGAAGAAGCATTTTACATGGGAAAGGTAAAGGACCGCGTGCTAGTTGCGCAGCTATCTGATCTCATAGAGATGCTTCCAAAATAAGTTACAGGCTCAGGTCCTGAGTAACTTCTATGACTCGAAACAGAACCTACATAAGAGAAACTGGACTCCCCTAGTCTGTTAGGAACTTGAATTGTTGCATCCTCTTCATCACACTTCACATCTAGAGGCTCAACTGCATCTTTAGTTTTTTCACCACAATTACAACCACCAACTTGGCAACATTCCTGTGTTGAATCCTCGACTGCTATCTCCATAGCAGGACATGAAATCAGTGCATCCTTAATCTTACTTTTGGACTTTTCAGGCTGGGAGTATAGCTCAGGCTTACTAGCAACCTGTAATAAATAAATATGCGAATTGTGGTGACATTATGTGGGGATAAAATGCTCTGGAAAGGACGGAAAATATCATGGGTTTCACTTTCTCTGCTGACGAAAAATTAACAAATTAATTATTAATTTTCTCCTATTAGAAAACATCTGATGACATTGCCATTTCACTTAGTAGGGTGTAAATTGTAAAAGGTAAAAATAATGTTGAATACTTGTGCATGATTGTGATCAATTTTATCACCCTCTGCTCCTGATGGCTTGGATTTCTCAATGTCTGATTTGTGTAACAAAACCTCATCTCCAGGCACAATAACTTGATCAGATTCTTCTGTTGCTAGTGGATCTAGTGCATTGATCTCAGTGTTGCCTTTCATTGTTTCCTTTTCACAGCACCAAGAAGGGCAGAACTTGCAAGTCTTTTCATCTACACTTCTTCCTAACAAAATCTTATCCTTGGTGGGGCCTCCTTCATCCACACATATATCCTTAATAATGTTGTAATTAGTATTTTCTTTGCAGCAAACTACAAGTCGCGGTTCACATTCTGTAACACTTTTGTCCATGCAGTGTTTTGCTGAATCTTCAAATGAATGTTTTTCTTGTGGTGGAGACCCTATTTCCTCGGAAGAATGGGATGTTGAATCAAGTAATTCCTTGATTTGTGCTTCATAATCATTTTTCAAATCAAATTTCGTTGTAGTTGTGTAACCTGCTGACTCCATGTCATGTAGTGACAGATTTGAGTCTTCCTTTATATCAGTGGATATTGTAGTTCTATATTCCTTCACTTTGTGCTGTTGTGATTTGTATTCGGTAGAGTCTGCATCACAGTCATTGAACTCAAACGATTGAGATTCATGCCCAAGACCAACATTTGAATGTAAAGGAGCCAATTCTACTTCTATGCATACATTTCCAATATTACAGAAAATGAATTAGCAAAGGTTTAAAATTCACTATCTGACAATCACTTGATTATAAAACAGACATAAATAGAAACATAAAGGTTTAGTAAATGAAAGAATACAAGAACTACACTCATCAATACATGGGTCAGTAAGTAAAGACCACACTTAAGAACAAACTAAGAATTATGAATTGTGTCCAACTAATTTAATAAGATACAAATTAAAGAATACTTTGCTAACCTCTATTTTTGTAGCAGAGATGGACATATGTATAGCTGCTGGATAAAATAAAAGCACCAAAAGCCAAAATCAGAATTAGATATTTTGTTACCTGGTTTCATTGTTTATGTAGGCTTCAAATTATGTTGCTACTAGTAAAGAGACTAGCCAAATCACTCAATTATTTTAGGACCCTGAAAATCAGCAAACAGAAACAACTAGGTTAGCATGACTGATGTAACAAATCTTAAAGTCATCAAGTGTCACAAAAAAGATAACCTTATTAAAATAAAGACAAAAGAAAAGAGCCATTTCAAAATTCACAAGAGAATTTCAAATATTTGTTTCAATTTCATTATAAAGGAAACCATATCTCAGTTACTAAAACCCCTTTCCCCCCACATATATTAGGAACTTTTGCTGCCAAAACTATTGATCAAAACCCAATTCGATTCATGCCCTTAAAGTACTAGAGAGCAATAAAAAAGAGGAGAGCGAACAAGTTTTAAAAATAGCACTCATATTTGATTAAATAGGTATCATATTATGACTTAATGGTAAAAATACTCCTTCATCTCTTTTGATTGTTTGGTTTAAATGGTTTTTTTTTTAAATTATTACTTTTTGTAATTAACAATGACAAATAAGGAAACATTAATAAATGCTATAAAAATTGTAATTATTATTTTATAAAATAAATTATAAAAAATTTTAAAATTATACCTTATAAAAAGAATAAAGGAAAGAAGTATGGAAGTATAATATTACCTTTAAAGGGAAGAAGTATGGAAGTATAATATTATCTTTAAAGTTGTAAAAACAAGTACTAGGTGCTTTTTTTTATATAAGTAAAAGATTTGGATTATAGACTAACTGTCCAAGGGCAGTACACGATGTATAGAAGGGACAAAAGAAAAATTTAGAAATCCCAAACTTTTAGGATACCCTTCCGTTTTTTTAGTGGTGTAAGGATAGATAAGAGATTTAGTTTTAATGAATATTTATTATTTGAGTTTTTAATATATTTATATTTATTTATCTATTTATTAATTTAGTTGGTTATAATTATAAATTATGTATATTGATTGAGGATGTTAATATGAGTATATGAAACTCTATTTATTATAAGGGTGATATTGAAAAAAAAAAGAATAAATACATCTTCAATTTTATTAACAAATAAACACAATTAAAATTTTAAAAAAAAGGTAGGACAAAATTTCAAACTAAGAGTACCTGATATGACTCCATCACATTCCCTACCATCATTTTGTCCTTTAGCTCTGATTGGATCTGACCCCCTGAAACAAAAACATACAACTCAAGAAATCCAGAAAAGTACAGTGAAAATTCCTGGTCTGTGACAACTTATTATACCACACTCGCATGATGGAAAGCAGGGAACAAGCACATAAAACCAAAAGGGTGCAAGTGCAAATATATACGCAAACACACACTCATAAATGAAAGAAAACATAAATAAACAAGCTTCATCCTATTCATTTTAATAAGAAGGTCAATGAGGCCCAATTCAATTAGTTAAACAAAGTGTGAATTGTTTATGTTCTGTCTTTGATTCTTACTTCAACAAAGAAAAACAATGCAATGATCTCTTTCGATTGTTGTAGGCAGAGTTTATGCATCCCTTTCATAACAAACAACTAGGAAATCCAAACAACTAAACTTTCTAACAATAAAAATGGTCAAATATGAGAATTTCCATATAGTTAACTTAAAAAGTGGATCATCATTTCACAGTTTACACAAACAAGTGAGCCATTAAGGGAGAGAAAGGAAGACAGAAACTTAGGCAATGAAAGAAACATAGACAGAGACATTCAAGTGTTGAAATTAAAGCAGAAAACAATTAACGATGGATTACCAACTCAAAAGTTGGCAAAAAGAAGAGGTTGCTACAATGTGCATAGTTGGTAATGCACTTCAGCTTTTAAGTCAGAAGGCGAATAATAAAATATTATTCCAGTCTTGTGTTATTTATTTCATAGCAATACCGTTTTGAGAATTATTAATTACACAAACGACTGATTACATAAATTAGTAATATAATAAATAATTGAAAAACATAATTTTTAATTACTTAATTATTCTTAATAGTATATTATATTAAATTGAAAAAATTAATTTAAAATTTGAATGTAACATACTATTAAAAATAATTAATATATTTTAACATTTTAAGGAGATAAATATTTTGTGAGAAACTAAAACACTAGAAAAGATTGAAAAAAAACTTGCATATATTACAATACTATAATATGAGAAGAAATATAATTATTAATATAATGATTATATTAATGAAAAGAGAAAATAATATCAAATATGAACCAATCTAATCTGATTTTTTTTTCTGTTTGTATTGAATTAGTAGATCATTTCAGTTTTTATTTTACTTTTATAACATATAATATATTTTTTATTTTAAACCAATTCAATTTAATTAACTGGAGTAGAAATATTTTCTAAGCTTAAACATAAAATAGAAAAATAACCAATAAACTCAACATAATAACCAATAATTGGTTTCTTTAAGAATTTTTTCAGAAGTTTAAATATAAAAGGATTTTGTTGAAAAAGATAAATAACATTTACTAGAGATTAGGGTTTAACTTTCTACTTAATTACACTCTTTTCATAAAAACAGAGATATCTTGCGGTCAAAAATCAAAATCAGGCTAAGAAAAATTTTATTTCTCAAAATAACGTTGTTTTTTTTTTGGTTTACAGATTGGACCAAGAGAGGCCCAAGTCCAATATAGGAAAAACAGCCACCACAACTTGGGAGAGAAAGCTACTAACGTGAAAGCCCAATACTTGCTCCCAATTCATCTACACTCCAGGACGCTGCACGCATCATCTTCCTCACACTTGAGCTAGGGCCGAGTACCTAATTAAGACCGCACTGACCTTGGTACGATGAAGATGAGGCACAACTACTTCAGAGACTCACGACGCCATCGTGTCTTCACTTGGGGGGATCCATCTACGGTCCTGGACTAGAATTCTTCTCAGGCTATTAGGCGGATTTCGCCACCATAACCTCCTTAATTCTCCAATGGATTCAAGTCTGGCCACCTCATGGGCTGCCTGATTCGATAGACACCCAGTCCACAATAAGCCACATGAATCGAAGTTTCTCCGGATGGTACTTATATCCTTAACCATCGCTTCAATTTCTCCCCTCCTTGCTTCTCCTCTACAAGCTTTAATTAGCTCGAGGTTGTCAGATTCTAACAATATTTCCTTCCATTCCAGGTTGTTTGCCAAAACTAACGCATCTCGCAATGCCGACGCCTCAGCTTGAATAACCGATGTAGCCCAAACCTGAGAATGTTTTGAATCTAATTTTCTATTTGGGTTGAATCCAGTAACATTATAATTTATTAATTATGTATCATATGATAGAGTTGTAGAATACCCACGTGCTTACACTTATCGCATTTAGGCTATAAAAATTAAATATTTAAAATATTAAGGCCAAAATTTTATCAAAAGCTATCTTATAAGTTGATAAGTCAAAACCAATGATTTTCTAAAATATAATTTTAGATTATATGTAATTAAAAAATTCACAAATATTATAATAATAAAATTGTTATTCTAATATAAAAAAGAAAAACTACGTTTTAATAGTATTTGTTATCGCTACAACATTCCTACCAAAATTAGTTTTATATTCAAAATTTAACTTATATTTTATAACAAATTTCAATGTGAAGTTGAATTTAATTGTAATGCACTCTTGCTGTAAATATTTTTAAATTATTAACTAGTAAAAAATCATAGTATATATATAACTATTACATATATCAATAATTTTTGTCATCACAAGATAATTCATGGTTAAATAGAAGTGTCAAAAATATTTATTAAAAATATATTTTAATTAAATCCATGTTTGTATAATGATATAATATATATTACCATTGTTTTTTATTAATAAACAGTATGAGTTCGGTTTAAAAGTTTCTTAGTATTCCTCTACGCTCGACTATTAGGTTATTAAATTATTTTTTACATTATACCGCAACATAAAATATAGAATTTATAATATTTTATATTGCCATATATTACTTTTTATGATGAAAGAGTGATGATAAGAATAAAAATGCTCCTTTTCATTAACTCTAAGCGTATTGACGAATAATTTTTTTTTTTTTTTACTATGAATCATGAGTGGATGTTCACAACAAGCATAGAGATCAAATTCCTAACCACATATTTAAGAAAAGAGATGTTGAACCACCATGTCAATTAGGATTTATGTTAATGATGTTATGATGTATTTACTTATTATTATTCAATTATTTTGATTATATAATGTTATGATATTGAATAAAAATTGAATTAATAAAATTATTAATTAAAAAGATTATTTCTTATGCTTCTTCTTGATTTTGATAATTGTAATCATATATTTGTTATATAAAAGAATGAAGAGAATATAAACAAAATAAGCCTAGAGAATTCTTAACTAATGATGGTCAACATCTAGCGTCAGTTCCTTTTGGACTAACAGATTTTATTCGGCAATTAATGTGAAGACTATAAAAGGGTCACTCTTTACAAAACCTATAATTTATATAGATAATACAATCTATATATAATCTAGGAGTAATTGTTTCTGTTTTTTCTCCAACTCTCTAATTTCATTCATTTTTTATCTCTCTTAATTTTTACTTTTTTTTACATCTTTTGTGATGTCTGAAACTTGGGTCATAAGCCCTAAGATAATTGTCATGGAAATTGGAATAAAAATTTTCTTTTCTGAAATAATTACCTTAAAATTTGTAATCCTTCATTATCTATTCTAAACCAATCCTAATTCAATCATTTATCATTAACACATAAAGCCTATCATAAGACAAACTTCATAATCAAACATCACATTCTTACTATAAGAAATATGTCAAGTAATTTTACCAACATAGAAATTTTTAAACTAATGTCCAGAATATATACAGGCCAAGATATGTATTAACATTAGCTAAAATAGGATACCAAAAGTTACATATAGGTATGTACACATAGGTATCAAAATATCTCCCACACTTCTTATATTGTTAATAAATACTTCTAGGCTTTACCATGCATTGTCTCGCTTCTCACTCACTAAGCCACAAGTTTGGAAGAGTAAGATCATGTGGAAAATAAGCATAAAATGAAGTAATATCACTCAAGCACACAATTACAGTATAATAGCTATTCAAGCCTAAACACATGGAATGATGCAATCCTATGTATATGCCAAACAATATTGGTTCATTTTAACAATCTTTCATCTTAACCAATGATGTTATGATGGATCCATTCTAATGGTGGGAAATTACTGCAATATCATAATCTTAATGCATTGCCTTGCTTCTCATTTACTGAACTTGTCTGAACTGGGGTCAAGGATCCAGTGTGGGACCAGCCATAAATGTTCTCTATTCTCAGTGATTTGTACACCGATCTAGTGGGGATTTGGTATTATATCCTTTATCTCAGTGGGAAATAAAGGGCTTGGTGTCCTGGAGATCCTTCACACCAAGCTTTCACGTTGATAGGGGCGAAATGTGGTGTCACCTGCGAAGATTCTCCGACGCTCAAGTCAGTAACCAGAAAAGGAATTCAGGGTTTCTGAAGCGTAAGTTTGAGAATAAGTCTAACGTACCAGAGTTGTGAGAATGTAGGTATTTATATGCATGCATGCAGGGAATGAAGAGTCTTTTAGGGTTGGGGGACCATTCGTATAATTTGTTAGTACGATTCTGACACATGACGTGGGTGCCCCCGCATCGCCTACGAACGTTCCCCTGCGACTGTAACTTGTACTATTTGTCGGGTGAAACGGATGCTTTCTGATGTGCATGGTACTGACCTGGACTTCCAATATAGAAAGGTATCTGATACGGGCTTACATTCTGGAGGTTTAACTACGACACCGGTAAGCGAGTGAGATCGGGTGAAATAAAAATTATCGTTTTCACAAGGATTGTGCCCAAGTATTGGATTTTAACGGTGATTCAATTATCTAGAGCGATTGATTGTAAAGTAATTATATAAAAAGCTAATAAAAGGACAGAAATTTCAATATCTTTCGAAATAGGAAATCAGATTACCTTTTGTAGATTCAATCAAAGGAAAAGTCTTGGGAAGTTAAGGGTTCATATGCAAGTATAAAAATGAAATGTAAATCTCCTATCCAATCATACAATTTTGTTTCTAAGGTAGGTTTTCCTAAGTTAATTAATACCTTTGTCTCGAAAGCCTATTAACTACCTAATTCCCGAAGAAAAACATTCAATTCATTAATTAAGCCCTTTACATTTTATGGAAACCCAATTAATTCCTCAAATGAGTTCGCTTACCATCGTGAAACAAAAATATAGGTTCAATTCATATGTTTTTGAATAATATACCTACTCTCGTAGAGCATACAAATTTGAATCAACTACGCTTATTTCTATGTCTTGTAGAAGCATTAAACATACATGAATTGAATAGAAACATAAATTATCTTGACTGAAAGACAAAGAACGATTAATTCAATACAAAAGCATACAATCTCTTTAATCCCAAGAAAAGATGTTTAGTGTGCCATAAAGATTACAATCATCATGTCACAATAATCAAAATCCATGCCCAACATTAAAGAAAATCAAAGATGGAAAAATAAGGATTCAAAAAAATAACAAGATAGTTCTCACTAGAATTACTAAATCTTCTTCCCTAATTCTTCAGATTCGAGTTCCCTTAATGACAGACACTTGATCTCCAATGAAAATCCTTCCAAAAAGCTCTCTCTTGGTGTCTCTTGATTGCCTCTCTATTTGCCTTTTTTTCTCCCTTCAAACTTCTTAGTTGGTAACTACCCAAAAATCTTTTTTTCCCTTTAAAAACTATCTAGAAACCAGAACATGCAAAATCCAGTGTCAGTGGGAAAAAACCATGACCAGTGGATCGTGACAAGGGCCTAAATGCACAAGATTTCACCAAAACCCAGTGAATTCCACGGCCAGTGGGAAACCCCACGGGCAGTGGATTTCCTACCAGTGAGATCCATGGCCAGTGGGAAAAACCCATTGGCAGTGGAATTTTTTATGCCTCAATACCAAAATCCAGAAAGATCCATGGCCAGTGAGAAAAACCCACTGGCAATGGATTTTTCTTTTCTTCGCCAATTGCCTTTTTTTTCCAACTATTTTAAGACCTTAAATTGTTTCCTTGGTTCCTCCTTTCATTAATTCACTTCCAAAAGTGAATACGACCTTATTTTGAGCTTTTAAATGGTTGGACTTTCCTTGCATTCATCACACGCTTCATCAAATCCTTGGTATTCTTGCATTTATGTACCTAAATCAAGGTTATTCCTGCAAGACTTCAAACAACCGCATGACATGTTCGAAATGAAGGAAATCATGTGGAAAATAAGAGAAAAATATCGCAAATAACCTAGGAAACTTTATTAAAAACATCACAAAAACATGCAAATTAAACATATATCAAAATACCCCAAACTAGAACATTGCTTGTGCTCAAGCAATCACTGTATCCATAGAACATACAATGAAGGACCCGTAGACCCAAACAAATCTGAGGAACCTTGGGGTTTTTATTTGTGTTTTTGTGTTTTTGTAATGCTTGCATAAACTACCAGAACATATCACAACTAACAATCAAACCATGTTAACTCAAATTTGACTAAGGGTATTCTTTCTCACTGTCCACTCAGTGTTTTGGTTTCAACCACTCAAACCACTACATCATAAGCACTAACATAAGCTTGGTAAATGACCACAAACTCCACAGTTATCAAGAAAACATGCATCAGTCAAAAGGTCTTTAATATGGTTGTATCGTGGCCAAAGGGTTTATAACATGGGAATGGAAACCAAGAAAAGGAAATTTCAAAGGGCTAATTATCATGGAAAGAGTAATACCATAAGGAGGCAATCTTCAGTTCAATAACTCTTGCAAAATTAAAACTGTAAGGAGTATGGTTCATTTCTTTTTTTCTTTATCTTTTTCTATTCTTTTTATTTTTTCATTTTCATTTTCAAACTCAACTCCTTATTCTTCTTTCTTTTTCTTTTTCTTTCTTTGAGTATCGAACCCCAAACTATCATAATTTACTTCTCAAACCTCATTTAGTTTGCTTTTACCTCTTTGCCTCCTCTATATATTAATGAAAATCATCATATCAAAGGCTTTGAAAGAACAAATCATTTTATGGCTCAAAAGGGGCAACTAGTGGATTATGCTTTCAAACAAATTCCGAGGTTAAAGAAACAAAACCTAATTTGCCTTTTTCATTCCAAGCATGTATTCACAAACCGTTTCAAATTGGTCAAAAGCCAAGTTCTAGAGTGTCATCAAATGTGTGAATCACTCAAACAAAAGAAAGATGGGCATTTATATATACTGAATACCCTATTGGCTCAAAAGCTCACAACGGTATCTTAGTCCAATTAGAGAAAAACACAACATCATGAAAGAGGATTATTCTGGTAATGCTAGCATTATATTTATTTTGTTTGTTTTTATTTTCTTTATTTTTTTATTTTGACAAGATTCACCCAAGTAATGTTCTTAGCCTGACCAGTCTATATTGCATGCATACAGATAACAATAACTGCAATCAGCAATCAATGCTAGCCTATGGCATTTGAGCAGACATACAATCATGCAAATGAATAAGAAAACAAACATACAATCATGCAAATGAATAAAAATAGAATCAAACAGAAGCATAAACAAGAACAAGGTAAAAGTTAGTTAAACTTTTGTGTACCCACCACCCCAAACTGAAGCCGAACATTGTCCTCAATGTCTATATCAAGGGGAGTAAGACACAAAAGTTCAACCAATACCTATCATGGGGAGGGAGGAAGGAAATGATCCCACTGACGATGTAAATCATATATGGCATCCACCCTGGAAGAAATATCATCAATCCTGGTCCCCTATTAGACTTGTTCAATGGACATGGATTCCAACCGTGTGTTCATTCCTTGTATCAAGGAATACAGTTGGTCCATAGAAACGACATAGTCAGGAGTGGACCTGGAAGGACCGGCTGAGTGTGGTGGGTGGATGGGCATTTCTGTGTCCAGAGGCCCTTTGCCCTCTTCAGTGGTGCCTGAAAACAAAAAGGAAGTCTTGCCTTCCAGACTAGTGAATCTAGGGTCAGGCAAGGGGTGAGGCATAGAGAATCCTAGAATAACCAAGCAATAAACACCGCTCTCGGGCACAAGCATTCCCATATTAACCATCTCATCAATATCAACCCTCTTGGGTTGGCAAATCAAGTTATCCTCATTTAAATCAATCCCCACATACCTAGCAATTGGATTAATATAACCCACAATAATAATCTTGCCAGAAGTGTCCCTTCCTACCCTAGTAAATTAGCTAAAAAGCCATTTTGTAGAGTGGATGGGGATTTCATTAATCATGGCATTTAAAAAATAAAGCTTAGCGGCCCTAATAGTACCATGACTATCATAATGTCCAAAAATAGAGCGGGCTATAAACCTCTGAAGGTACCTAAATACAGGGTGGTGAATGAATGAGGCTTTGGTTGAGGATGGGTTATAATCTTCCCTAGATCTAGAGAGTTTAGACCAAAAGTACCTTGCATTAAAATCCCTAGGGATACATGCAACATTTAACTTAGCCAACCCATCACCTGGTATAGATGGAAAACCATATATGGCGTCCACATCTACCAAATCCATCATGTAATCTGTGTTATTCAACCTAAAAGTGATTTCCTAAGTAGACTCATTATCACAAGGTTTGATGTCTATGGAGCTGAGAAATTCTAGGGTGGTGTGTTCATAGCAAGGTTCATATAGTTCAATGAAATCCTCCAACCAACATTTTTGCAAAATCTATAGGTATCTTCATAAATGCCTAGATCAAGCAAGGACTTTTTATAGAAAAATTGAGAAGGAATAATTTCCCTCTTGGTTAGAGAAGTAAGTCTCATCTGTTGCTCATCCGAGGTACACTCAATATTACTAATCAAAGAATAGGATGAAGAAGTACCTTTAGCCTTTCTTTTCTTTGCAACATTCTTGGTTCTTCTGGAAGACATGATTGGGGACCTATAAATCACATTCAAATGCATGCACAAAAGTATCAATATAGGCACCAAGGTGGATATGGTATGATGAGGAAACATATTGAGGACCAAAGATATCAAAACAACTTATCAATATGTAACATATTAGCAAAAATTCTGGTTTAGACATTTTGTCAAACACTTGGTGTGCAACAAGTTTTACACCAAGAAAACCATGAATCCATGTTCTAAATGTTACCAAGTTAGCAAAACATCATCAAACCATAACCAATCAACAACCAGTTTGCCAATTACATGCAATGGATCATCAATGATGAGGAAAAATTCAATTGGGTATTCAAACAAAATGAAGAACAATGATGAACAATCAAGCACCATAAACATGTGAATATAAATTTTTAAGAATACCCAATCTAGTTTGTCATCATAACAATCAACTATAAGGCCATATAAACCTTATCTCATGATTAATTCCATCTAGAATCAAAGCTAATGGTAAAAGTGAAAGGACCCTAAAGCATTAGAAGAAACCCCAAACTATAGAATGACAATATCATACTTACTTGATTAGGATTTAGAATGATTAATGATGAGATAAAGCAGAATGATGATGAGGAATTTAAGTGGAAGCAAGGTATTTCAAGGAGCCCAAGAAGCAATGAAGTATGAAGTATTTAGTGCAAAGCCAAGGAAGTAAAGTAAAACCCACGAGTGGTGTGTTTTATACTTAAATTGAGAAAATTCTACACCTGTATGGGATCCACGGCCAGTGGGAAAATCCCACGGCCCATGGAGCTTGCTGGATTAGGCCCAATTAATTGCACATCAATGCTGTTTAGAACCCACAGCCAGTGGGAAAAACCCACGACCAGTGGGTTCCTCTGACTTGGCACTTTAAAAAAAAAATTCCTTTCTTGATGCATGAGGAAACCCACGGCCAGTGGGAAATTCCCACTGCCCGTGGAGTTCTCTGGATTTTTCCAAATTAATTCATGCTTAACACTATAAGGAAACCACGGCCAGTGGGAAATTCCCACTGCTAGTGGGTTTATCTGTTTTCTCTGTTTTAAATGCCCTATTCAAAAAAAATTCCACTGCTTTTATGCAAGATTTATATCATCAAAACACCTATTATTCCTTAGTTTACCTTTCATGAACAATCCAAACAACATCATTCAATTGACATATTACACATTTACCTCCTCTAAACACCAATCATGCAAAGAAATTAAAATCATTCATGCAAAGAATTTAAAATAATACGACAAATGGGGTTACCTCCCCACCAGTGCTAAGTTTGACGTCTTTGGCTGGACGCTTAACACCTTTGGATTCATGAATCTGATACATCAAGCAAATCCAAATAGCTTGCTTGTTGTATGGGCTCACCTGTCAAATAATGCTCAAGTCTTTGTCCATTCACCTTAAACGGACCAGACTTTTCACTCCATATTTCCACAACGCCAAAGGGAAAGACTTTGGTAACTTTAAACAGTCCCGACCACCGGGACCTCAGTTTACCTGGAAATAATTTCAACTTGGAGTTAAACAATAGGACCTTATCACTTGGATTAAAATACCTCCAGAGGATGTGACGATCATGCCATCACTTCGTTTTCTCCTTGTAAATCTGGGCATTTTCATATGCATTTAAATGGAGTTCCTCTAGTTCATTTAACTCCAATAACCTATGCTTACCTGCAACCTTGTGATCAAGATTAAGCATTTTAATTACCCAAAACGATTTATATTCAAGTTCAACAGGCAAGTGACAGGGCTTCCCATATACTAGTTTGAAAGGTGTGGTTCCAATAGGAGTTTTATAAATGGTGCGATATGCCCATACGGAATCGTCCAATTTAATAGACCAATCCTTACGTGACGTATTCACCACTTTCTATAGAATGTTTTTAATCTCCCGATTAGAAACCTCAACTTGACCACTAGTTTGAGGGTGATAAGGTGTAGCCACCTTATACCTTACTCCATATTTCTTTAGGAGGGCCTGAAAAGATTTTTCAATAAAGTGTGACCTTCCATCACTGATTATGCATCGTGGGACCCCAAACCTTGGAAATATGATCTTTTTAAAAAGCTTTATAATAGTCTTAGCATCCGAATGAGGTGAAGCAATGGCTTCTACCCATTTAGACACATAGTTGACTGCTACTAAAATGAATTTATTTCTAAAGGATGTTGGGAATGGTCCCATGAAGTCTACACCCCAAACATCAAAAAGTTTAACTTCAAAAATGTTATTAAGCGACATTTCATGTCTTTTAGAAATGTTACCTAACCTTTGACATGAGTGGCATGTGAGGACATAATTACAAACGTCCTTAAAAATATGTGGCCAATAGAAACCCGCTTACAAAACCTTTAAAGCTATTTTGTAGGTGCTCATATGGCCTTTACGAAATAAAGAATGGCAATGGTCCAAAATTTGTCGTATTTCCTCTTTTAGTACACATCTCCTTATGATACCATCGGCACACTATTTGAAAAGGAGAGGCTCATCCCAATAATAGCACCTGACATCTATAAAAAACTTCTTTTTCTGCTGAAAACCGAGGTTAGGAGGTACAATGCCGCATGCAAGAAAATTAACAAAATCCGTATACCAAGGAACTTGTTGGACACTAAGACTCAGTAGTTGTTCATCCGGAAAAGACTCGTTGATGCGAACAACATCACCCATCTCATCTTTTTCGGATGACAACCTAGATAAATGGTCAGCAACTAGGTTCTCAGTACCCTTTTTATCTTTTATCTCTAAGTCAAATTCTTGCAAGATCAAAATCCACCTAATTAGCCTAGGCTTTGCTTCTTTTTTATGTAAAAGATACTTGATGGCAGAATGGTCAGTATATACAGTAACATGTGAGCCTACTAAGTACGATCTAAACTTATCAAAAGCAAAAACAATAGCTAATAATTCCTTTTCAGTGGTAGCATAGTTTACTTGAGCTTTATCAAGTGTACGGCTAGCATAATGGATCACATGCAGCTTCTTATCTTTCAGCTGCCCAAGCACAGCCACCACTGCGTGATCACTAGCATCACACATCAACTCGAATGGGAGTTCCCAATCAGGGGGTTGTAGCACAGGAGCAGAAATCAAAGCTTGTTTAGTCCTGCAAAAAGCCTTAAGACAAGATTAGTCAAAAACAAAAGGCACATCCTTACCCAAAAGATTAGTTAGAGACTTGGTGATCTTGCTAAAGTCTTTAATGAACCGCCGGTAAAACCCCGCATGCCCAAGAAAGCTTTGAATGCCCTTCACATTGGTCGGTGGGGGCAATTGTTTGATCACTTCCACCTTGGCCTTATCCACCTTAATTCCTCTCTCAGACACCAAGTGTCCAAGAACTATGCCTTCTCTTACCATGAAATGGCATTTCTCCCAGTTTAAGACCAAGTTGGTCTCCTCACAGCACTACAATACTTAACACAAATTGGTTAAACAATTATCAAAATCCAAACCATGCACAGAAAAGTCATCCATGAAAACTTCCATCACATTCTCAATCAAATCAGAAAAGATGGCCTGCATACACCTTTGAAAAGTCACAGGTGCATTACACAGGCCAAATGGTATTCTCTTATATGCATATGTCCCATAAGGGCAAGTGAAGGTAATTTTCTCTTGATCTGATGGATGGATGAGGATTTGATGAAAACCCGAGTACCTATCCAAATAACAGAAATAATAGTGCTTAGCAAGCCTCTCAAGCATCTGATCAATGAAAGGAAGAGGGAAATGATCTTTCTTTGTGGTGCCATTTAATTTTCTATAGTTAATGCACATACGCCACCTAGAAACTATCCTAGTAGAAATTAGTTCCTGTTTATAATTTTTCATAATATACTTGGCTAACCCACTTGCTACTAGCAATGGGATATATGACACTAACATCAAGCAATTTTAAGATTTCCTTCTTAACCACTTCTTGCATTTTTTGATTTAGTCTCCTAAGTGGTTCTATTTTGGGCTTACTCTCATGCTCTACAGTTATCCTATGCATGCAAAAGGAAGGGCTAATCCTCTTAATATCATCCATTGTATAACCAATTACCTTCCTATATAACCTAAGTTATTTCAAAAGCTTCTCAGTTTCATATGGATTCAAGTCAGCATTTACAATGACTGGATATGTAGAGTTGGGTCCAAGAAATTCATACCTCAGTGAAGCCGGTAAAGGCTTCAATTCAATAGTTGAGCTTACTATTTTCTCACACATGACTTCAGTATCATGTTTAAGTAGGGCGTTTTCTTCCAAACAATCTGATGTTCTTGCAGGCTCAATTAATAAAGCAGATTCAAGTGGATCCTCAGGAGGAGTTTCTTTCTTCACCACTTGGGTAATAAAATCCACACAGCAAACATCACTAAAAGGTTTCTTTAAAGCATCTTTCAAACTAAAATCTACCTTTTGGTCTCCAACAGTCAGAGATAAATTTCCTTTTTTTACATCTATTACCACACCTGCGGTTATCAAAAATGGCTTGCCTAGGATAATGGGGATCATAGAATCCTCATCCATTTCTAAAACAACAAAATCGGTATGAATGAAAAATTTACCCACTTTAATCGGGATGACCTCTAAAATACCCATGGGGTATTTGACAGATCTATCAGCTAGCTGCAAGGACATCCTAGTGGGTTTCAACTCACCCAATCCTAATTTCTTAGAAATAGACAATGGTATTAAGCTAACACTAGATCACATAATGCTCTATCTATTTCCATGTCACCTATCATACAGGGAATAGAGAAACTACTTGGAACCTAAAGCTTGGATGGCAGCTTCCTTTGGATTAACACACTACACTCCTCAGTAAGTGGCACTGTACTATCTCCCTTCAGCTTCCTTTTGTTAGACAGAATATCCTTCAAGAACTTCACATATGTAAGCATTTGCTGCAAAGTATTTGTGAAAGGGATATTAATATATAATTTTTTCAAAACCTCAAGGAACTTACTAATTTGTTTGTCCAACTTGGCCTTGGCCAAGCGCTGAGGAAATGGAATGGGAGGTTGGTAAAGCTTCACCTCCTCTTTCTTCTTAACTGGTTTCTCTTCCACAACCACCGGATGAGATGGAGGCTCATTCAATTGCTTTTCCCTATATAGCCTTCTCTTTTGTTATACCAACTGGGCCATCATACTTAGTACCACTCCTAAGAGTGATAGCCATGGGATGATTGGATGGTCCTACTTCGAGCTTTCCAGGAAATGTTCCTGGCATTCTTGTTGAAGATGAGGCTTGTTGAGCAATTTGATTCTCTAACATTTTGTTATGAGTGGCAAGAGAGTCCACCTTGGAGGTTAACTTCTTGATAGCATCGGAGAACTCATCATTTTGCTTAATTTGGGTGGTCACGAATGTCTCCATCAAGGACTCCAATTTTGATTTCTGTGGAGCATAGGGTCCTTGTTGTGACCTGAAGTTATTCTAGTTGCCTTGATTTCCTTGGAATGATGGAGGTCTATATTGGAATCCTGGTGGGCCTTATTATCTGTAGTTGTTCCCAAAATTTCCACCATAGCTCCCAATAGTATCCACTTGTTACATGTCAACTTCAGGCCCTTGGGATACTCCAATCTGACAACTCGATATTCTATGACCTGCAACTCCACATAACTCACACACCATATTAGAAGTACCTATTCCTAACTTATCAAACTTAACCGATAATGCTTCTACCTTAGTAGTAAGAAGGGAAATAGCATCTAAAGAATACTTATCTAGAGTTTTTGATGGCAAACTCTATTTAGATGACCACTGGTATGTGTTTTGTGCCACCTCTTCTATAAGGTTGTACCCCTCCTCCATGTTCTTGCTCATAAAAGCACCGCCAGCTGCGGCATCCAATGTAACCCTTTGGTTTGGGGTCAAACCATTGTAAAAGATATGGACCGTTATCTATCTTTCTACTCCATGATATGGACACTCTCGAAGTAACTCCTTGTACATCTCCCATGCATCATATAATGTCTCATCATCTTTCTGGGTAAAAGTGATGATCTACTTCCTTAATTGGTCTGTTTTGCTCCGTGGGTAATATTTGTTGAGGAAGGCATGAGCCAGCTACTCCCATGTAGTGATTGACCCCACCGGAAATGAATACAACAAGCTCTAGCCTTATCCCTTATCCCTAAAAAAGAATGGGAAAAGTCGTAGCCGGATTGCATCACTTGAGACGTCATTTATCTTGAGTGTATCATAGTACTCAAGAAAGATTTGGAGGTGCAGATTTGGATCCTCGGATGGCAAACCTCCAAAATGGTTTTGCTGGACCATTGAGAGCAAGGAGCGCTTTAATTCAAAGTTGCTCGCCTCAATGGTTGGCCTTGTGATGCTAGGCCTTCTACCCATTGCATTGGGTGCTGCTAAATCTCGAAGGGCTCAGTTATCAGGATTTTCCATTTGTGTTTGGCTTGTGGAGCTCGAAGCTATTTGCTTGCTTTGTTCTATTTGTTTCCTAAGAGCTCAGATATTTTGAAGAGTTCTCTCGATCTCAGGATAAAAAATATGCTCAAAGCTAGCACTTCTTCGCATAAAAGGGGCCTGCACAAACTCATAAAACAAGAAAGAACACCCAAGTGTAATTCTGTAGAAAAATACAAATAAAAAACCAAAAAAATTATGCAAAAGAAAAAAGAAATAAAAAATAAAAAATAAAAAATAAATAAGTAAATAGATATAGAAGAATATCTAGTCTAATCAAAACACCGCTTAGCCAATATTCGGGGACAATCCTCGGCACAACGCCAAAAGCTTGATAGCTAACCACAAGCGCACAGGGTATTGTGTGATAAAAAGTTCCCACAAGGATTATGCCCAATTACCGGTTTTATGAGTGATTCGATTATCTAGACTAATGGTTTAATTTCAATAGAAATTTAAATTGACTTAAAACTAAAGATGCCAAAAGAAAACACAAAGCTATTCGTGGTGAAAATCAAAGTACTTAATTAAAAATAGTCGAGATTAGGTTCTTGGGAATTAAAAGATTCACATGTTGTTTGTAACACCCCGGTTTTCCAGACTCAGATCCCGATGTAATCAAGACAATAATCAATAAAAAAGCGGGTAAATTTTTCACGTTTGAAATATTTCTAAACACCTCAATGATTACACCAAGACCCGAATCACAGAAAACCGAAAGCGTACGATTTAATAAGGTATAACTTGATTGATAGCTAACTTACCCATAACGGTATACAAAAAAAATAGAGTTTACAACAGAAGAAGAATGTGTATACCGGGCATATGCCTAGTCCCATATATGAAGATATGAGAAAAGGCCTAAGCAATCATACAGTTTCTTAGTATAAGCCTATTAGGCCACAATCGACTATGCGCTTGAATCATAATCATATATCATCAATCGTAAGTAGTCTCTACATGAGACTTCCATCACCAAATGGTATCAATCTAATCATCCCTTACATACTAAACATATAGTTTTCGTTCATAAATACATAAGTTTGTTACAGTACTTATTTAACTCTCTAAATCATCATCCTTATGTATAATTTAATTCAATATATTAAAATTCACAATTGATGCCAGCTAAGGCACTTCCATTACCACTATTTACCTTCGCCAAAACTTCAATTCAAAGTCTCATCTCAGCCCATGATAACCCTGCATCACAATACTAAAAGCAGACCACATGGGAGAGTGAGTTATACATTCAAAATAATGAATATAAATATATTGTGATTATGTGTACATGCATACAATCATCATGTGTGCTTTGTTATAAAATCATTAATTCATCATTCAATCATCATCACATTGATATAATAGGTATACAACCCTCATGAAACGCATTTCACAACATAAGCAAGCACAAGCACATACACAATCACATTGCCACTTATTATCAAGGGCATTCATAATCATCATCATCAATTTATTAAATCTTTATTCAATTCCTCCTTGCAAGGGTCTTTCATCTCTCGTGGTCATCCCATCTCAAATGGCATGCTCTTATGGCTAATGCATATGTCAACTGTTTAATGCATATACAGGGATCCGATTTCATTTCATCAGGTGATTGCAACCACCATATCATTCATTCACATGGGTTTCCTGCCTCGCAAGGGGTACTTCCTCTAGCAGCCTCGCAAGGTGCTTTCTCGTGATCGCAACCACGTTCAATAATTCATAATGGTTTCCCGCCTCGCAAGGGGTACTTCCGCCTCGTGATCGCAACCACGGGCATCATAGGAACTCGCAAGCCCTTTTTCATTTCAACAACCAAGTGATCGCAACCACCGGCTCAATATCATTTCATCATCAAGTTGGTTTCCCGCCTCACAAGGGGTACTCCCTTCATAGAATCCCACAGGATCTTTCATCATTGTGATCGCAACCACATATTCAATGTTATGCCATGCCATGAATGCAAAATGCAATAATGCATATGCCAATCAACCTCGCAAGGATATCTCACCCTCTCAGTTAGGGGTATATTTTATATTTTGGTTTTTATTATCATTGGCATACAATCAATCACAAGGCCCCTCAAGGCACAACATTCACATTTTCATAAATCCCCACATGGCAATCATAGCATATCAATCATCATAGCATTTATCCATGCATGGAAACCAATAAGATATTTCAAAACATAAATTCAACAATCATCATTGCATCTTATACATACAAGTCAATACTTGTATTAATCATATTAGCACCACACTAATCAAAAATAACAAACACTGCTTATTCAAGGGCATGTTCAACAACAACGTCCTTTTTCATTCAATAACATCATTTATCATTCAATATATGTGGTATCCTTAACTTTTAATCATCATTGACACTATTTCAAATCCATTAATTTGTACACTCATTGCCATTCAATTGTCCTCTTATTAATTTCGTCATTACACAAGGTGTGTCATGTAACCATATCACTTACTGTCCATCATGATTCACAATATATCCATAGTGGTGAAGCATATATGTATTCATAACATAGCATAGGCATACACATACCTTGCCAAGGCCTTAAGCCATTCCTCAATCACCACTAAGACACACCACACATGTACCCCTAGTGAATTCGCTCGTTTTTACATACTAAAAGGGGTTTTGGGCAATAATGAACCCATGATAAATTTCAATGTTAAGACATGAGAAAAGCTTAATTTTAGTCTTAAAAATAGTGGGACATGTCACAAATATCACCTATTAGTCCCAAATTGATAACCATAAAAAGTTGGGTTCAAAACCCTCTAAAACTTGAATTTTTCAACGTAGTATGTTTTGTAGTTTTCATCTAATGAGAGTTAGAAAACTCCAATTAAAGTGAGACAAATTCTCACACCTCCGTAACATAATTATCTACAACTTCCGTGAAGAACTCGGAGGCCAAAAATGTAATTAAGATGCTCAAACGGGCCAAAAACAGCAAAGAAAACAGAGCAGTTGGAAAAACAGCACAACAGTGGCCATAACAGGGCTCTGAATCGATTCAGGCTCGTGTGAATCGATTCAAGCATCCTAAAATCTCAAAATTTGACAGAGGGCCTTGAATCGATTCAAACTCATATGAATCAATTCAAACACCCCTGGAGCCCCAAACAGTGGAAACAACACCTCTTGAATCGATTCAAAGGGTCTTGAATCGATTCAAGACAGCCCTGCTACTGTTTTTATGCAGAAACGCAAGATTTTTCAACTTCTAACCCTCCTAACTTTCTCATATGAACTCCAAATGCTACGAAATTTTAACTCCAATAAATATAAATCATTTGTGATGCGTGGCCACCGGCCTCACTCAAAAATTCTCAAAATTGAGGGACTTATGCGTATAAATGCATTTTACCTATTTTGAGGCACTTTTATGTAACTCAAGGACCTATTCTCATTGGAATTGGTCCATTCCAATTCCTACAAGTCATAAACTGCATATATGGGCTATTGGGACTATCCCATGCCATCAAAATCACACAAAACTCTATTTAACCCCTTCATTTCCATGATAATGCATTAAAAATGCACTTTGTGAACCACAATATGACCCGAACAATCTATAATTCATTTCAATATGGGTCTTTCATTACAATGCATCAATTCCCATCAAGGGACCACTAACCATTCATCACCATCTCATATCTATATATATAAAATTTCCAAAATTCAATAATTTGCCAAGCTTATCATTCATCACTTCATCAATTCAAACAGTTAATACATTCATGGCTAGGCATTGCATGAGTTCACACATAAACATAATTAACAATTTTTCACTCATGCAATTGAAATGTAAACTCCTCTCCTACCTCAAGAGAAGAACCACGATTCCAATGCTCTGATTGCCTTGATCGTTCTGCATCATCGTCCAGAACACAATCCTATCACAAATATACATATATATACATGCCATTAATAAACCATTACAAGGCGTCATCACATAGACTCATTATCAAGTCCTAAACTCTAATTCACATGCTTGTGTTAGGCTTTGGGAATTCCTTTCCCAAAATCAAGATTCTCTAAGTTTCAAGGGTTAACAATCCGAACAACAACGACGCCATGGCCCATATCCATAAGGCTTCTAATTCATCTCATGAATCACTCAACTATCATCACCAATTAACAATTCCCAAATGGGCATATCAAGACTTAAGACTTCATCAATTCAAATATCCATTTCCTTAGTCCACTATTAATGGTTTGTAACCATTATCAACATCATAAACATCAACACTTAAGACTAATCCCTCAAATCAACATACCTATATACATGCATATATCATCATTTGTAACTCATGACTTAGTTTACCATTTTATCAACATAAATATTCAACCCCTATCCTTCAAAAATTCATTTCCATGTATAAAATCATTCTAAGGTACCAAAAAAAATCATCAAGATCATCAAGTGGGTCAAAACCCCCAAATTATTAATACTTAGGGTTTCTCTCAAATCTCCCAACAACAACTTCAACCCATTTCTAGAGTCTATATGAAAATCACAATCCTCATCCATTTCTAGATCCATATCATAACCAAGTCTCATATTTTCAAGCCATTTAACCTAGGGTTTTGCCATTTCTACAATCTCCCATAACTTCTAACACCACCATTTCAAGTTCAAACAACATAAAAACCACAAATAGAGAAAGAGGGGTTCAAAATCTTACCTCAAGAGTCCAAGCTAAAGCCAAAACGAAAATAAGGAGGAGGAAAAGAGGAGACCACCAAATATTTGCCCCATTATGCTATATAAACCTCATGAATCCATGCATTCTTTTTAATTTTGGCAAGAATGGAAGAGAGAAGGGTGGTGGACGGTTAGTGGAGAGAAGGAGAAAAAGAAAAGTGAAGATGAAGGTGATAGGGAAAAGCTGCTGAAAATAAGAGAAGAAAGGAGGAAATTTTGTGTAAAATTGGACATTGTCCAATGGTTAAAGTCTTGCATTTTGCCATTTGCCCATTGGGTCATAAAACCCCATTAACCCTTGTATAATAGCATGAAATGTAGAAATGGGAAAGAGAGAAGAAGTGGGCCACTGAAGTAAGGAGAAAAAGGAAATTTTCATTTTCTTTTTAATCCCATTTGATTCGTATTTTCCCTGTTTTGTATCATACGTCATGTCCAATTAATCATTTCCCTAACACTAAAAATTATTCTAACTACACCACCTTAACCACAATAATTTTCTAAACATTCTAGACCCATCAAATACTCAATTTGACCAAGTGGGTCCCACATCATCTGTTAATTCACCGGGTTCCGGTAAATCTTAGTTTACCGATAATTCACCTCTAATGTCTAATTAATCTTCCCATATTTACTGGACCACAAATAATCAATTATCTTTATCCAATAAATTTATTTTCTTTAAAATCCGAGATGTTACATTGTTACCAAGTTTCAATGCAATTCAATTTCCCCACTTATGAAATCTCGTTTCCTAAGGCAAGTTTTCCAAATTTAATTAGTGACTTTCTATCGAAACCTCACTAACGTACCTAATTACCGAAGAACCATGTTCAATTTGTTAATTAGATCCCTTACGCTTTATGGAAACCCGGTTATCCCTCAAAGAGCTTTGTCTACTTTCATAACCCAAATCCTTAGGTCAATTTCATGTAATTTAAACCATATGCCAATCTTTCGATTACCTACACCATTTATAATCATCTACACTTATTTCTAAGCCTTGTAGAAGCATTAAACATACATAAAATTGAATAAGAAACATGATTCATCAATGGAAAAATAAAGAACATCTCAAGTTTGGTTTACAACCATGCTACCCCCTAATCTCAAGAATAGAGTTTAGTTCGCCATAAGGAAGATGATTACAATACCATAAATTAGAAATTCGATCTCAAGCATGAAGGAAATCTTAATTACAAAATAAGGGTTCGGAGAAGAATTAGATTTCTCACTTTTGGTCGTAATCCAATGCCCCAAAATCTGAAGATCCGATGCCCTTCTTGTCTTGAAATCATCTCAAAATTCTTCTCCAAGAAGCTCTCAATTCTCACCCAAAACTGTCTCGTGTCTCTCTATTTGCCCTTTTTTTCTCCCTTTAAACTTCTTAGTTGGTAACTACCCAAAAATCTTTTTTTTCCTTTAAAAACTGTCTAGAAAACAGAGCGTACAAAATCCACGGGTAGTGGGAAAAACCCACGGCCAATGGATTTCCTACTAGTGAGATCCACGGCTAGTGGGAAAAACCCACTGGCAGTAGAATTTTTTATGCCTCAATACCACAATCCAGAGAGATCCACGACCAGTGGGAAAAACCCATTGGTAGTGGATTTTTCTTTTCTTCACCAATTACCTTTTTTAAACTATTTTAAGACCTTGAAGTGCTTCCTTGGTTCCTCCTTTCATTAATTCACTTCCAAAAGTGAATATGGCCTTATTTTGAGCTTTCAAATGGTTGGACTTTCCTTGCATTCATCACACACTTCATTAAATCCTTGGTATTCTTGCATTTATGTACCTAAATCAAGGTTATTCCTACAAGACTTCAAACAACCGCATGACATGTTCGGAATAAAGGAAATCATGTGGAAAACAAGAGAAAAATATCGTAAATAACCTAGGGAACTTTATTAAAAACATCAAAAAAAACATGCAAATTAAACATCTATCACTAGTATCGAGACCAGGTCATTTGCCCTCTAGCTTGTTTGAGGGACTGAGTAAGTTGCTCAACATAAGCTATACTGCCTTGCCGAGGTCGCTCTTGCAGATGTGGATACCGGTTCTGATGACTTTCCTTCGAGGTTCCCTTTTATGGCTATAGACGCCGGCTTTAGACAACATCCTGTCTTTGCGTGGGAAACTTAAGAGCTTTTGAATTTCGTAACTCCTTACATTTAAAATTTGTAACTCCCAAACCTTGACACGCCACCAATGATGAGCAGTTATTGCTAAAAACACGCGAGCACTAATGATTGTGTGCACGAGGATTGCCAATCGTCGCGTATAGTAGACATTAGGCCTAAAATTCAAATGTTACAGCCCACTCGATTTCAACTTTATGCAAAATGACATTATTCTGGCACGCTTTGGATTAAAACGACATCATCGTTGGCCTTCGAAGTGATGTGTTTACTGACAAACGACACATCCTTTGACCGGTGGTTATCATGCCCCCTCCATAGCTATAAAAAGGGGACTTAGGTATTTCTAGAAATTCACCTTGCTTCCAACCTAAGAAAAACTCTACTCAAATTTCTTCTTGAAGAAGTGAAGAAGTGAAGAAGTTACTGCTTTAGTGTTCTCAGTGAAGTTCTTTATTGTTCTTTACTTTCTAAAACTTTCTTAGGTAACCATCCTTTTCCCTTCTTCAGTTCATTTCCTCTGTTTTTAGCATCGTCACTATGCGCTCTAGGCAAGGTCACACTGGTCCCGCGTATAGAGGGGGAAGGATCCCTGTAGAGCCCTAAAGCTATTAAGGAGGAAGGATCCCTATGAATCCTTCCAGGACCGGGCGACATCGTTTAGGAAGGAGTGAAATGTCTAACTCAAGGCGGCGGGTGGTAATGCCCCCATTTGACTCCTCCTCTAGCTCAGGGGCTAGCCGCTTTTCTAAGAGCGAGGTGAGTATTAATATTTACCTCTCTGATGATATGGATTTTTACAGCAACACAGACACTTTCCATCTTTCCATAAGTAGGATGGTCACCAAAGGCACCTCTGAAAATGTCACTGCCCTCAAAACTGTCGAGGGGTGTGCTAATGTGGTAGCATACCGGCTGGACTAGGTAAAAGTCAATGAGAAGTACCCTTACTGTTGGGTTGAGGATGAAATTCATAGAATAGCATCCCGATATGCCAGGGAAGATGGGGGGAGGCTATCTCTGAGGTTCCCAATTTACGCTGAGGACATGCTTAAAGAACAGTTCATGGTGCTTGCACCCCGGCCAAATGATAGAATTTGCCACCGCATGTCAGACAAGCGATCTGTGTACTTGTATGACTTTGTCTTTTCTCAACTTAGGGTTCGCTTTCCCTTTACAGAATTTAAGATGGGGGTGCTAAGATTTTTGGATTGCGCTCCCTCTCAAGTGCACTCTAATAGACGAGGCCTAATCCGTGCTCTAGAGTTGCTGGGTGAGCATTTCAACATTAAACCCATTATGGCAATGCTTTTTTACTATTGCCAAATGATACGTCACTCAAATAAGAAGGGTAGCATGAGCTTCGTGACTCTCTGTTGCGATGTGAAAGTTGCTAACTTTGAAGCCTTCATAAAATCCGCTAAGGTGGATGGGAGGTCCTTTAAAAATTATTTTGTAAAGATCCGGATTCAACCCAATAAACTGGTCTTCTAGAGGAACAAAAAAGGTCTTCTCAAATTCCCAGTCGAGTGAACCCACGAACATTTCCTGCTTACCTCCCAAGCCTACTTCACTAAGGAGAATGAACCGTCCCCTCACTCCGTAGAAGTCCTGAGTGCCTTGCAAACATACTCTTCAGTGTGTGGGAAATTTTCCTGCAAGCGTCTACTGGGGTATTCCTTTATTCAAAATGAATATCGAAGTAATTTCCTGCTTTTATCCTTTACTGTCTGAATACCGGTATGTGTTATGTTTAAAGCTAACATATTTTCATTTGCTTATGTAGAACAAATAGAAGAATTATGCCCTACCATGGACAAGCTGAAAGGTACGCTGGCAGATGAGGACTCATCCTTTGAGGAGAACAACATTCAACCCAAAAGGAATATCATCAAAGTACGCGTCGAAACCATCACCCTTACATCCGCTGTGACTGGTAAGGTACCCTTGCCGAATGAAACTAAATAGGCTGGCACTACACAGCCTAAAAAAGAGAAAGAGAAAGAGAAGAAGAAAAAGAAGAGTCAAAGGGATACCAGAACGTAGAAGCCACCCTTTCCCAAACCAGTCAAAAAATAGAAAACCCTGGAGAAGACCAGTATGACCAACGCATCAAAGGAAAAGAAGGTTGTCTCCATTCCTGAGGCCATTCCTAGTTCCGGGGCTGAGACCGGGCTAGACCTAGCTGCTGGTGGCTCCCAGCAATTGGTGTCCTGTTCATCTCCAACCAACTCATTCCTGACCCTTTTTCTGATGTACAATGGTCCTATGCCTTCAGCACTTCCCAAACCAACATACAGGCTCAGACCTACACTGAAAGTCTTTGAGATCAAGGAGGCGTGTGAGGCCAGCAGATGGTAGTTAGCTGAACTATCCAGCCTCCTCAACTCCTTGAGTAGGATGGAAGATAGTGCGGAAAAATATGACAGATTAAGCTCTAAGGTAGAGCAGCTTAGTTTTTCCTCTACCAAGGATAGGGAAAACTTAAAGATTGTTAAGGAGCGGCTGAAGAAGGCTAAGGAGCAGGGTGTTGAACAATTCTGTGAAATATCTGCCCTAAAGTTAGCTACGAAGGTGCTGGAGGAGCAGATCTCTGAGCTCAAAGATGAAGTGAAAGAGATCCCTCAACTAAAGGAGGATCTAAGAGTGGAAAAGGAGAAATCTGCCAAGTTGGCTGAAGAACTACAAGCTTCTGAGGTCGGACGCTCAAAGCAAGTTGAAGAGTGGGCTGTAAGAGAGAAATAGTTGCTCCAGCAGATTGAGGAGCTTAAACAGGAGAGTGTAGATATTGGGCCTTGAAAGTTTATACTGATGTGGCGTATGATTCCTTTGGCGGGGCCATCCGTCATGTGACATCCCTCGTCAATTTTCTCATTTTTCCAAAATAATTTTTCGTGTTTAAATAAAAATCCACCCGGTTTCAATAAAATAACATTTACTTTTCTTAAATACATTTCAAATAGTAAAATAATACTTAAAATAGTGGATTCCAACTGAAACCGATCGGAAATACACCCATTAATGAAACAGTTATTTAGAAACAACGAAAGAAGGAAAACGGAGTTAGGGGTAAATCGCCTAAGCGAGCCCCTGCTTCGCCTAAGCGAGTGCCGACTCGCTTGAGCGAGTGCTACTCTTAAACTTGAGCGCACAAGATATACGAGTAAGGCCAACGAGTCGGATGTCACCCGGAAGTAGGTGCATTTGGGTATCTCTTATGGGTCACTCGGTAACAGCTTATCATTTCTTCACTCGGAAAACTCTTAGCTTTAATTCACTCGGGCATACCACGCTTGACTCATTCCTACGCTTTACTCAGAAAGGTCCGCTCGGTCACCGCTCTCTCGGGGATAACATAACCTCCTTCACTCGGTAAGAGTTTCTCCGGGTATCCCCACTCGGAAACTACCCTATCCTTACTTCACTTGAGAGAAGCTCTCTCGGTCATAATTCATTCGGAAACCTTTTCACCTTCGCTCGGGAGCACTCAAATTTTCACTCGGAAATATTCTACTCTTCATCACTTGGAAATATTCTCCCGGCCAATCTCACTCGGGACATTCTAACCTTCCACTCAGAAGGGGGTCTCTCAGTTATTCTTCACTCAGAAAAGGAACGAGGAATTCCCACAGAGATAAAACAGACATCAAACTGACTGGCCCTCACTCGGACAGGAATAAATCCTCTCCGGCAAGATTTGTGAAATAACCCAGTTTAGATAACAGCAGCCCGAGACAGGGAAAATTTTTTCCCAAAGGTCACAGGGTGTTCAGGGAAAAATAAGCAATTGAAGGTTAAGAAGAGTAGAAATCCGACTCAGAAAAGAGAAGGCCGGGTCAGAATATTACACATTAGAAAGACGTAGCTCCAACTACGAGAGTCAGCGGATGAAAATACATAAGCGGCTACACTCGCTAGAGCGAGGATTTATTCGCTGAAGCGACGCATACACTCGGATAGTTTCCTACTCGGAATAGAGTCCAGATTCACTCGGGAAAGTCTTTGCGCTCACGCTTCCCTCGGAAGTTCATTCAACACATCCTATTCTAGCCTTAGAGTTTACAGGTATAAACTACTCGGGAGATGACTCCCCTGGATCACTTCACTCGGGATCTATACCTCCTTTCTTGCTCGGAGTACTCTCCTCAGCCAGATATCACTCGGGAGTGTTTTCCACACCCATCACTCGGGAAATGTAGTCTACTTCACACTAAGGCTCCCTCACTAAGTCAAAACTCGCTTAAAGGATTGTATAACTTCCCTCACTCAAAAATGCTCTAACTCCTCGCCATTCGGGATACATACTAACTCCTCTACATGCGGAAGACCTTGTTAGACTAAAATCTACTCCGTATCATCCAGATCTTACTCCCTCTAATAAGTTCACTACTACAGGCTCCACTCAGAATCGTATTGTAAATTCAACCATCGGGGGAAACATTCACTCGGTTGACTTTCACTCGGGAATACCTAAATACCCTTCAATCGGAAGGTTGTATCTAAGAAATCTCTTATTCCATAACATGTTGACCAACTTACCTTGAAAGCAATTTTAATGGGCATATTCCACTCGGAGTTGGCACAACCTTTCTTCATTCGGAAGAAGGTCACTCATCACGCCTTACACAGGATTAACTTAGCTCTTATTTATTCAGAATCATGCGTTCTCTACATGCTTAGTAAAATGCAACGTATACCACTAGGACATTCACACACAGCACAAGATGAACACACAGTATTATATATATAAATATTTACATACGCATGATCATACTCTCAACCTGAGAGAGTTCAATTCTGATATAGTTAGACAAAAGACCATATTAAGAGCCGGCCAAGGCTATGACAAAACCTTATACACAGCATATATATATATATATATATATATATATTTCCACAGTACACAAGCACTCCACACGGTATGTAGCTCCTCCATCATTCACCGTCTCGTGTGATGTCCACTGAAATATAGCCACAGTAGGGGTGAGTATCTTAAATATTAAATGATAGATACTGACTCGGATTATTCCTCAACCATGCAATAACATATATATATATATACATAGCAATAGTCAATAACATACACAATGCCATTCAATCGGAACACACACAAGGCATCTTTCAATCGGAATCTACCTAGTTATCTCTCGGCTATATGGACATATTATTCTCAATAACACTAACACATATACATACAATCGCGTCACAGTCAGCATCAATTGTACATGTACACAGGTTCATTCAATCGGATCCGACTCGCGTATTATTGGTTTTTATTGTTGCAACATAGGCTCTCAGCCTTTTATTCAACTCCCAGCTGACTCGGCCGTTTTACTGGTACCAAACCGTTTGCCCTCACTTGTAACACAAACACTCTCAGCGTCAACGGCAGTGTTACGGGCAGCCCTGAGTCCCACTCAGTCGGCTTGCCTTGAGTCCCGCTCAAGGTCTTTAATAGCATCTCATGCATATAATTACCGATTCAAATGGTAGTGTCACACACTACATGCTCTCAGTATTCTTACCAATGCATCTCATACAAAGTATTGTCATTAGATTACGAACAGAATCGGTAAATCACTTCCACACTATTAACTCATGCACCTCATGCACCACATATATGACCATACACGGAATGATCATACAAACACAGATTTCACACACTCGACCTTTTACTCAACAATACATGCATCACATGCAATCAGTATTAGATATTATCAGAACTCAGTAAGTTAATCTTTCCTCACATGTAGTCAGCATTTAGATTCATAGTAGCCTGTATTTCACATAAATCACACAGTAATCATCAATAATACTTTAACACATTCTCCTCATGCAATCATTCAATATTCTCAAGATTATTAACATGTATTTCATGGACGAAAACTGACATGCATTACCCAACTCCTAGTCATCATGCATCCGAGCATCACATATCCCTTACTCAATCAAAACACACCTATCAACGTATTTTAAATCACTAGAATCAACAAGTCATTAACACCCGGAACCCGTCCATAACCATGCATTTAAGATATAAGATAACTCCCTACCAACTAAAGAGACTCCAAGAAGTTCCTCTGTTTTAAGCGTTGGTCTGCTGTCCAGTTTGCTTCGTCCACCACTCTCTCTTGTTCAGTCCCCCTCGAACACAGTCGCACCCTTTAATAAGCTTGGGAACAAGAAGCTGTTCTTCTTCCACTCGAACGATTGCTCCTCACCAACAGTGGGAATCTCGGGTTCTCCACAACACCACAGTCGTGAAGTTACGAAAAACAGGGGACAGAGAAGAAGGAGAACGAAGAAGAATGAAGAAGGAGGAGAAGTAGGAGAAGATGGAAAGTCTTGAGGAAATTTGGAGTGAATGGAGAAGTGGTTAAGGGCTTCAGCCCATATACTCCTAGAAACGCGAAGAGTGAGTGGGGAACGCGGATCGGAGCCTGCTGCACGGTTACACGTCATAATCAGTCAGTCCCGTCAGCAGTCAAGTTTTTAATTTATAATTAACCTCACTTAACACTTAATCTTAATCTAGTCCTTAATTAATACGTAGGATGTTACAATCCTCCCCCTCTCAAAGAATTTCGTCCTCGAAATTCAAACGGTAACTTACCTTAAATGAACAACTCGGGAAACTGCTGCCTCATGGCATCCTCGCGTTCCTAGGTATAAGAAGTACACCCGTTTTGCTGCCACGCTACTTCGACTAGTTGTACATCCTTGCTCCTCAAGCGTTTTACCGACCGGTCCACAATTCTAGTCGGTACAGCCACTGTGGTTAAATCCTCTTTGATCTCCACTTCATCATCCGGTATTTTGTGAGTGGAATCGGGTAGATACTTCCTTAGTTGAGACACATGAAACACGTTATGCAATCTGGATAGGTGAGTTGGTAATGTTATTCGGTATGCCACAGAACCGACCCGCTCCAGTACTTCATAGGGTCCAATGTATCGGGGGTTCAACTTCCCACTCTTCAAGGCTCGTCCGACTCCTTTACTCAGTGAAATCTTTAGGAACACCCTATCACCGACCAAAAACTCAAGTGGCTTAGTCTGTTTATCATGATAACTTTTCTGCCTGTCCTGAGACGCCTTTATCTTTTCCCTAATTACTTGGATCTGTTCTGAAGTCTGTTTCATAATTTCCAGCCCCAACAGTAAACTTTCACCAGTTTCCGACCAACAGAGCGGGGTTCGGCATTTCCGGCCATACAGTGCTTCATAGGGTGCCATGCCAATGTTGCTGTGGTGGCTATTATTATATGTAAATTCAACCAGAGGGAGGTACTGCTCCCAACTACCACCGTGCTCCAACACACACGCCCTCAGTAAATCCTCTAAACTTTGTATTGTTCGCTCGGATTGCCCATCCGACTGGGGATGGTAGGTGGAACTCAACCAAAGCTTCGTGCCTAATTCCTGGTGTAGGCTTGTCTAAAACCGGGACGCGAATCTAGGATCCCTGTCCGACACGATAGAAGTCGGCACACCATGTAGTCGGACAATTTCTTTGATATAGATCTGGGCTAACTTCTGTAACGGATATCTCATGTTCACAGGTAGAAAGTGTGCAGCTTTCGTCAACGGTCAACAATGACCCAAATGGCATCATAACCCGCTCAGGTTCTAGGCAATCCCATTACAAAGTCCATGGCAATTGAGTCCCATTTCCATACGGGGATTTCAAGGGGTTGCAACGCACCATACGGCTTCTGGTGTTCGACCTTCAACTTCTGGCAAGTAACACACCGAGCCACATAATCCACCACATTTCTCTTTAATCCGGGCCACCAGAATTGCAGTCTTAGATCATGGTACATCTTTGTAGTGCCCGGGTGAATGCTTAACAGGCTCTTGCGGGCCTCATCGAGCACCATCCTCCTTAATTCACCTTCACCTGGCACATATATTCTACCCTTCACTCGGAAAATCCCATCCGATCCCTCGGTTAGAGACAAGTCCTTACCCTTAGCCTGAGTCTCCTTCATCTCAACCAAGTAGGGATCTAACTTTTGCTGCTCAAATACCAATTTTAGGAACTCATTGGCAATCTTCAACGTACCGAGCGTTATCTTCCGAGATGAAGAGACGTCCACATGCAAGTTCATGTCTCGGAATTGCTCTAGTAACTCCACCTCCTTCACCATCATCACTGCCACATGGAGGGATTTCTGACTCAATGCGTCGGCTATAACGTTCGCCTTACGCGGATGATACTTCAGCTCGAAGTCGTAATCTTTCAAAAACTCCGTCCATCTCCTCTGCCTCATGTTCAGTTCTTTCTGGTCGAATAAATATTTGAGGCTCTTGTGGTCGCTGTACACCTCGAATTTGGAACCGTACAAGTAATGCCTCCATATTTTTAATGCGAAGACTACAACTGCCAATTCCAAGTCATGAGTCGGATAATACTGCTCGTGTGGCCTCAATTGCCGAGAGGCATAAGCTATCACTCGGTCCTTCTGCATTAGTACGCACCCCAGGCCGAGTCCTGATGCATCACAGTAGACCACGAAGCTCTCTCACAAATTTGGCAATGCCAACACTGGAGCGGTTGTCAACTTAGTCTTTAACTCTCGAAAACTGCTCTCACACTCGGAACTCCACACGAAAGGGACATTTTTCCGAGTCAACTTGGTTAGGGGCAAAGCGAGCTTAGAAAAACCCTCAATAAACCTTCTATAATAGCCAGCTAGACCCATGAAGCTTCTTATCTCCGAGACCAACTTGGGTCTCTCCCATGCCATTACAACTGCTACCTTTGAAGAATCTACCGAGACGCCTTCCTTAGAAATTACATGCCCGAGAAAGTGGATCCTATCCATCCAGAAATCACACTTCGAAAGTTTTGCAAACAGTTATTTCTTCTTCAATATTTGGAGTACCGAACAGAGATGTTCCTCATGCTCCTCAGGGGTCTTGGAATAGACCAAGATATCATCAATAAAAATGACCACGAATCGGTCTAAGTATGGGTGGAAGATGCTGTTCATGTAATTCATGAATACAGCAGGGGCGTTTGTCACACCAAACGACATTACTACATACTCATAGTGGCCATACCGGGTCCTGAAGGCAGTCTTGGGAATATCCGAGTCCTTCACCCGGATCTGGTGGTATCTCGATCGTAAATCGATTTTTGAGAAGACTGAAGCACCACGCAGCTGGTCAATTAGGTCGTCAATCCTAGGCAATGGGTACCGGTTCTTAATCGTAAGCTTGTTTAGCTGTCGGTAGTCTATACATAACCTCATGCTACCGTCCTTCTTCTTAACAAGTAACACCGGTGCGCCCCATGGTGATACACTCGGTCGAATGAAGTGTTTGCCGAGTAACTCATCTACTTGCTTTTTCAACTCAGCCAATTCTGTTGAGGACATCCTATAGGGTGCACTAGAGACCGGCTCGGCTCCAGGAATTAAGTCTATAGAGAATTCAACTTCTCTATTTGGAGGGACACCCGGCACATCCTCCGGAAACACCTCGGGGAATTCACAAACAGTCGGAATATCGTTCACTCGGGCTCTACCCTCTCCCTCAGTTAAACAAAGCATCATAAATAACTGAGCTATACCTTGTACTGTGTAGTCATCACTGATCTGTCTCGGAAAAATTACTCTTCGGTTTCGACAGTCCACCAATACCTTGTTGGCTGAAAGCCAATCCATGCCAAGTACGATGTCGAGGTCTTTCAGAGGCACACATACTAAATCGAAGGTAAAACTCTGATCGCCCAATGTAAAGGTTACATCTTTGCAGATCATTGATGTCAACACTTTAACGCCGGTCGGATTGGCTACCTCCAAAGTCCGATCCATATGCACAGTCGGCAACCTCAAACGTCTCACACAATCGTCAGCTATAAAAGAGTGTGTAGCTCTAGAATCAAAAACTACATTAAGTGTATATCTACCGAGTGAGCACTTACTTTGCACCAAGTCATTCGCTTGTGTAGCTTCCTCGGCGTTGATGGCGTAAACTCTACCTGCAGCCTGTTGTTCAGCATTTCTCCTTCGGTTATTTGGGGCAAACATCATGTTACCCTGAGCTCCATTGCCTCTGCCCCTATTCCCTCGGCCACCATTTCCACGCCCTCTCCCTCAGAAGCCTCCACGGTGCACATTGGCATTTGCTTGATGTAGTTGAGGGCAATCAGGGTGAATGTGCCCTTTCTCATTACAGTGGTAGCATACCACTTCATCATCATTGCTGCAATCCCGAGCATAATGGTTTTCTCCACACTTAAAGCACTTGTCGTCTCCCATACGATTAGCTGAGCGTCCTCCATGCTGACCCCGACCCCTAAACCTGGAGAAGGGTCTGCTTCTGCCAGCGTTGCTCGGTCTCTTGAAGCGAGATTGCTGGGGCTTCAAGGAGGGGTCTGCCTTGCTGCTCTGGCCTGAGTGGGCCTTGTCATCCTCTTCAAAAATTCTGCATTTGTTCACCAGTACTGGAAAGCTTCTAATTTCCTGGTGCCTGAACGCTCTCTTAATGTCCGACCTCAGTCCGCTCTCGAATTTAATGCATTTAGAACTCTCGGTTCTGGGTTGTTGGAAAAACGGATAAAACAGGCACAACTCTTTAAACCTGGCAGCGTATTCCTCTACAGACATGGAACCCTGCTTCAGTTCCATAAATTCTAGTTCTTTCCGACTCCTTACTGTGTCGGGGAAATATTTCTCCAGGAAGCACGCCTTAAAATTTTCCCAGATCAGCTGGTGCCAGCGTCAGTCAATCAGTTTTTGGTGATCTTCCACCAATTTTCTGCTTCGTCCCGCAGCATGTACACTGCGCACTCGACTTTCTGGGCCTTAGTATAGTGAAGGCCCCTAAAAATTCTCTCCAAATCTTGAATCCACTTGTAAGCTGCTTCAGGATTAAATCCCCCCTGGAACTCACTCGGCTTCCTCTTCAGGAAGTGATCCAATACTTGGCTATCTTCAGTTCGAGGCTGGTTCTGCCTCTCAAATACATCAGCAAACCGCTGAAATGTCGCGGCTATGGCTTCCATACCGTGACGGTTTGCCATGACTTACCCTGAAATCAACACCCCTTTCAAGGATAAGTTTACAGAATTACTCATTACCGATCGGAATTCAATTCCACACTCAACAGTTATAACACATTATTACACCATCCTTAAGTATCATATAATGAATCGGACCAGGATAGGAATAATCTCCTACCTCCAAATCGACACCTCATAGGCACATGGCCGCACAAATTATACTTAATTAGGCATCAAAGTCCTCAGATATTACAAGCAATTTATGACGACAGGTCATAATGTACATCACCGCTTACTGGGAGTAAGCATACCTTGGCCTTGGACCTTTTAAGTCCGCTCTGATACCAAAATGAGATAACCCAGTTTAGATAACAGCAGCCCGAGACAGGGAAAAATTTTTCCCAAAGGTCACAGGGTGTTCAGGGAAAAATAAGCAATTGAAGGTTAAGAAGAGTAGAAATCCGACTCAGAAAAGAGAAGGCCGGGTCAGAATATTACACATTAGCAAGACGTAGCTCCAGCTACGAGAGTCAGCGGATGAAAATACATAAGCGGCTACACTCGCTAGAGCGAGGATTTATTCGCTGAAGCGACGCATACACTCGGATAGTTTCCTACTCGGAATAGAGTCCAGATTCAATCGGGAAAGTCTTTGCACTCACGCTTCCCTTCGGAAGTTCATTCAACACATCCTATTCTAGCCTTAGAGTTCACAGGTATAAACTACTCGGGAGATGACTCCCCTCGATCACTTCACTCGGGATCTATACCTCCTTTCTCGCTCGGAGTACTCTCCTCAGCCAGATATCACTCGGGAGTGTTTTCCACACCCATCACTCGGGAAATGTAGTCTACTTCGCACTAAGGCTCCCTCACTAAGTCAAAACTCGCTTAAAGGATTGTATAACTTCCCTCACTCGGAAATGCTCTAACTCCTCGCCACTCGGGATACATAGTAACTCCTCTACATGCGGAAGACCTTGTTAGACTAAAATCTACTCCATATCATCCAGATCTTACTCCCTCTAATAAGTTCACTACTATAGGCTCCACTCAGAATCGTATTGTTAATTCAACCATCGGGGGAAACATTCACTCGGTTGACTTTCACTTGGGAATACCTAAATACCCTTCAATCGGAAGGTTGTATCTAAGAAATCTCTCGCTCCATAACATGTTGACCAACTTACCTCGAAAGCGATTTTAATGGGCATATTCCACTCGGAGTTGGCCCAACCTTTCTTTATTCGGAAGAAGGTCACTCATCATGCCTTACACAGGATTAACTTAGCTCTTATTTATTCAGAATCATGCAGGCTCTACATGCTTAGTAAAATGCAACGTATACCACTAGGATATTCACACACAGCACAAGATGAACACACAGTAGTATATATATAAATATTTACATACGCATGATCATACTCTCAACCCGAGAGAGTTCAGTTCTGATACAGTTAGACAAAAGACCATATTAAGAGCCGGCCAAGGCTATGACAAAACCTTATACACAACATATACATATATATATATATATATTTCCACAGTACACAAGCACTCCACACGGTATGTAGCTCCTTCATCATTCACTGTCTCGTGTGGTGTCCATTGAAATATAGCCACAGTAGGGGTGAGTATCTTAAATATTAAATGATAGATACTGACTTGGATTATTCCTCAACCATGCAATAACATATATATATATATACATAGCAACAGTCAATAACATACACAGTGCCATTCAATCGGAACCCACACAAGGCATCTTTCAATCGGAATCTACCTAGTTATCTCTCAGCTATATGCACATATTATTCTCAATAACACTAACACATATACATATAATCGTGTCACAGTCAGCATCAATTGTACATGTACACAGGTTCATTCAATCGGATCCAACTCGCGTATTATTGGTTTTATTGTTGCAACATAGGCTCTCAGCCTTTTATTCAGCTCCCAGCTGACTCGGCTGTTTTACTGGTACCAAACCGTTTGCCCTCACTTGTAACACAAACACTCTCAACGTCAACGGTAGTGTTACGGGTAGCCCTGAGTCCCACTCAGTCGGCTTGCCTTGAGTTCCACTCAAGGTCTTTACCAGAATCTCATGCATATAATTACCGATTCAAATGGTAGTGTCACACACTACATGCTCTCAGCATTCTTACCAATGCATCTCATGCAAAGTATTGTCATTAGATTATGAACAAAATCGGTAAATCACTTCCACACTATTAACTCATGCACCTCATGCACCACATATATGACCACACACGGAATGATCATATAAACACAGATTTCACACACTCGACCTTTTACTCAACAATACATGCATCATATGCAATCAGTATTAAACATTATCAGAACTCAGTAAGTTAATCTTTCCTCACATGCAGTCAGCATTTAGATTTATAGTAGCCTGCATTTCACATAAATCACACGGTAATCATTAACAATACTTTAACACATTCTCCTCATGCAATCATTCAACATTCTCAAGATTATTAACATGCATTTCATGGACGGAAACTGACATGTATTACCCAACTCCTAGTCATCATGTATCCGGGCATCACATATCCCTTACTCAATGAAAACACACCTATCAACACATTTTAAATCACCAGAATCAACAAGTCATCAACACATAGAACCCGTCCATAACCCATGCATTTAAGATATAAGATAACCCCCTACAAACTAAAAAGACTCCAAGAAGTTCCTCTGTTTTCAGCGTTGGTCCGCTGTCTAGTTTGCGTCGTCCACCACTCTCTCTTGTTCAGTCCCCCCCGAACATAGTCGCACCCTTTAATCAGCTTGGGAACAGGAAGCTGTTTTTCTTCCACTCGACCGATTGCTCCTCACCAACAGTGGGAATCTCGGGTTCTCCACAATACCACAGTTGCGAAGTTACGGAAAACAGGGGACAAAGAAGAAGGAGAACGAAAAAGAACGAAGAAGGAGGAGAAGTAGGAGAAGATGGAAAGTCTTGAGGAAATTTGGAGTGAATGGAGAAGTGGTTAAGGGCTTCAGCCCATATACTCCTAGAAACGCGAAGAGTGAATGGGGAACGCGGATCGGAGCCTGCTGCACGGTTACACGTCACAATCAGTCAGTCCCTTCAGTAGTCAAGTTTTTAATTTATAATCAACCTCACTTAACACTTAATCTTAATCTAGTCCTTAATTAATACGCAGGATGTTACAATTGGCCCGGTAATCGGCTTTGCTACAACAAACACATGAGAATTAATACCAATCATCTAACAACATAAATTCACATCCATTCAATTAACACATCAACTCACACTTAGTTCCACACTCGAAAAACTCATTATATATATATATATGTGTATGTATTACACCATTTATTCAAATTCACTCGGCCTTGGCATCGATCTCCCGCTTGGCGCGACTCCAAGGCTCCGACCTCCTCCCTGTCACTGGTTACTAAATTGAAAACAACAATAAGGGAGAGTGTTTAGCATTATAATTAATCTAGAATAGAATAAAATATAAGTAAAAACTCTATCCGATTCTTTATCTTCAGATTGTACATTACACTCGGTCATTTAACTCACACTCGGCATCACACTCATACTCGGCACTTTACTCACATTCGGCAATATATCCATCAACACTCAGCTTTATGGTAACTCTCATTCGGAAATTTTAGCAAGTAACATGCGTCAAGTATAACATCTTACCACTCAGTCATTATAACAATCACTCAGTAAATATATGAAAGTGCACTCGGCAATCATAATAATTAACACCAAACAGCCATTCATACAGCAAGTAACTTTCACTCGGCAACATAGCAATTTTCCACTCGGAAAATATAACAACTCAGCAATTATAATACTTCATATTCAGTAATTATATTCAACCTCATTCAGCAAATATAATAATTTATACTCGTCAAATACAACATCATACTCATCAGTTTTCACTCAGATAATATGACATCTTACTCAGTAAATACAAAATTTCATACTCATCAACTATATCAAATTCTCATTCGGCAAAATCATTAATTATCACAACTGACTCACATAAAATCGACTCCTAGTATCTGGATACTAAAGGATCGGCCTTCAGCTGGGGGTCCTACTTGACTCCCCGTGAACCCTGCTTAGTTCACCGAGTCCTGCTTGACTCTCCACCTCGACCACTGGGTCCTACTTGACCACTGGGTAGCTCAACTGGGCACAAAAACCACGGGAGCCGGAAATGAGGGGCTAAACATACCGTCGGCCATCCCACACCACATAATCACACACTCACATTTCACATTTTTCATCAAGTGGCCATTAACAACATTACTCGGGTGACCTGTTTGTCAATCCCGACTCATTAACATCACCCGGGTGACCTACTTGTCAAACCCGACTCCATATTGCCACAAAATACCGATTGTCACAGCATCATTTTAATTTTAATTAGATTTACACATACACACATGATCCTCAACCGATCGGTGTCCACATACATGCATATATTAACTTTCGCTCAGCATCATTTCATCATATCAAATAATTCAATTTCACTTGGATTATGCCACCCACACAATCAGAAACCGATCTGTGTCCACACATATACATGCATTCATTCATACTCATATACAATTCATTCGGCATCATCATAATTATCACAACAATAACTCCTCAATTCACATACACACGATCAGGGACTGGTCGGTACTCATACACATGCATACTCATACATTCTCAAATTCCATTCAGCAACATCCATACACATATTCATACATGAATTCACACAGTTTTCACTCAGCATCAACCCTCACTCAGTTCAGTCAGTACAATGACTCAGACAGTATGTCCCATTCCAATTAATTATAACCCGAACACCCCCCTTACCTGGGATAAAGCTTCCAGAAGATCCTCGAGCTCTCCACTCTGATTGGTTGCTCTTCGATCGCTTTTTCTCAATTAAGTGACCCTGCTTCCAGTCGTCCAACGTAGCACTCTGCTTTGGAGGAACTCTGAGCCATTCATCCTCTCGAACAGCTCTGCCCCCATGACACTCTACGCTCTACATGCAAGACAGCAGAGGATTCCAAGCCTCCAAGACACCACAACCGTGGCTGATGAAGAGAAGAAGACTGATTGCATGCACAGAGAGGAGAAATGCTCAATCCCCCCTTACCTCCGTTCTACGCCTCAACAGTTCCTAGGTTCACCGTTCCACCACCGTTCCAACAGCAGCCTTCTTACGCGTTTCTCCAGTGTTCGTTCCACTACCTTGAACCCACAACCACAACTGCGTAATTATCTCAAAGTTTGATGCAAAAAAGAGCCTCCCTTCAAAGCTTTCAGCTCTCAACAATGGAGGAAGGGGAAGAAGGAAAGAAACAGACGAAGGAGAAGAAGATTCTCGTGAGAAGATGAATAATTGAAGAAAGAGAAAGAAATCTTTCTTTAATACCCATGGCAACCGGTCACCTGCACCACCGGTCATTTCTCCATTTCATTATAATACCTTTAATGGTTTTAATTAAACCTCTTTTCTCCTAATCACCCTTTCATAATAAACCAATAATTCTTAAGATTATCCAATAAATTCCTAAAAATAATTTTTAATATTTTCCATTTCACAAAAATTTTCTATAAATATCTGGGATGTTACACGCCAGGTCTTTTACGGCAACCCTGACGTGAAACTCAACCTTTATGGACTGCATCCCTTTTACAAGTTCCACGGAGGGAAGTTAGTCTCTATAAAAGATGACCGGCATGAGGAACCTGAAGAGTCCTTATATGAGCTCTTACCTCTCCCTAAAGGACAGAGTATGGAGCCTCGTCCCATCTCTCCTGATCCTAAAAATGAAGAGGAAGAGAAAGAAACTAAGAAGGGTAATGACGAAGATGATGAGACACCGGTACATACTGGAGACTATGCCAGAGAGGGAACTAAGCCTATAGAGGACAACAAGACCCAACATGAAGCTCATGAAGTCCCCTACTTAGTTAAATTTTCGTATTTGATTGTAAGCTGTGTTCCGGGATCAGCTCAGGTGTTGACGAATTCTACTATTGCTTTGAATATGTATTTCTGCTATGTAACTTTCTTGATAACTCTGTGCTCATTTTGCTATAACATTGATGAAGTATTTACCTCATAATTCTTTCATAAAGATTTTAATTTCATACAATGTTAACTTTGGATCCCCGCTTAGTCATTTGCCTATATGAGGGCCGTTCTATAGAGACCATACCGTGGGTTCTCAAATAAACTATACTTGCACCAATCGTTGGGGTCCGGTATGGCCTTAAGTAAAGGCCAATCCTCGCCACTCATTGTGGTGAAGTTAACTGAGGTACCGCTCATGGAGTTATGTTGTCAATTACAGAATAAGTAATTAAGACTATCCATCTAGAGGGCTATTCTCCATGGCCAATTACTGAATAGGTAATTGGGGTACCACTCGTTGGGGTCCAGTATGGCCTTAAACAATGACCAATCCTCGCCACTCGTCGGGGCTATTTTTCACGCCGTTCGTAAGGCTATGTCGTCGGTTAGAGATTAGGTAATTGAGATGAAGATTTGACTTGCACCACGCGTTGGGGTATGGTGTGGCTTTGAATAAGGACCAATCCTCGCCATTCATTGGGGTGAAGTTAACTGGGGTACTGCTCATGGAGTTATGTTATCAATTACAGAATACGTAATTAAGACTATCCATCTAGAGGACTGTCGTCCACACCGTTCGCAAAGCTTAATAAAAAAAATGGAATAAAGAGAGGTGAAAGGAACACAGTATTTGATGTCATTTCTCATTAAATGAAATGTTTACAAGAGAAGCGTAGTTGGGACATGTGATGTAAGTTACTGTCGTGGTCCCGTCAAATTAGTACATTAAAATTAATTAATGTAGTACTTGGGTGTCAACCTAGGTCGTTCTCTCAAGGATCAACACAAAAATTTAGGAAAATTAACTTTTAAAATAATTTTTAACAAATAAAAACTCAACATATATACAAAGATATTTAGGTGGGGGGTTTAAATGGATTTCACAATTAAAATCGAAATAGAGTGAATATGAGATTTAGAACAATAAATAACAAGCGATTGATTTTCTTGGAGTATCGTAATTAGATTTATCCTTGGTTCACTAAAGATGATTTGTACACTTTCATTACTGTAAATTTCTTAGCTCAATTTGAATTAATCAACTAAGCGTCTTTTTCAATTCACAATTCTTGTACTTTCATTTAAAAAATGAATATCTTAATCAAGCATCCTAATTAAGCAAAATGAGTCAAGATCGTAAAATCTAGGAATTATTGAGCATATGTGAGAACATCGCCTACATACATAATCTATTCTCAAATTATGGAATTAAGCAAACCATAATAATTAAAAGTGATTATGAAAATATTCATTAAGCATGCATATTTCCTTAATCCATTTTAATTTAAATCTTATTTTATTCCATTTGTATAATTAAATAGACTAAACATACAAATTTAATTAAACAAAATGGAATTAAATAAGCAGAGTAAGATTATGAAGAAATAAACAATAATAAAAGCATACTATATTAAAAACAAGAACCTCAAAGTCATATTACAATAATTCTCCAAGAAAATCAATCTAAGGGTTTTAGCCCTTCATAATTAAAACAAACTAAAAATAAAAGAACCTAACCCGGAATGGAGCACGGAGGGGGAGAAGAAGAAGAGGTAAAGAAGAAGAAGAAGACTTGAAGGTTTTTATGGTGGTGTATTTTGAAGGTTGAATGCCAAGCTATTTATAGGAGAAGAAATGGTGTCAAAAACAATAAAAAATGGACGAGTGGAATGCTAGTGCGTAATTAATAAACCTTCAGTGCTAATTCCATTTGATGAATACATTTCCTGCTATTTCCACTTGATGAATCGATTACTAAAAGCATGGTTTGCGCAAAATTACAGTGTATGAATCGATTCCTAGGGGTGGGAATCGATTCCTAGGCCTTTCAAACACTCATGAACCGATTCCTAGGGGCAGGGAATCAATTCCCAGCTATATGAATCGATTCCCAAGAAGCATGAATCGATTCATGGCTATGATTTCACATGGGAATCGATTCCCAAGTTGGTGAATCGTTTCCCAGACCTGTTCTGGTGCTTTTTCTTACATTTTTGACCCATTTCTTGATATTTAATCATTCATGGTTTTCTCTTCTTGATCCTTGGTCATAATTCTTCAATTTTCAAGTTCAATTATCCCCTACAAAACAAAGGAAACTAAGATTTCATTATTCCCTTAAAAATCAATCCTTAATCCATAAAAAATCAAATATTAAATAAAGCTTAAGTTATGAAAATGTGTTAAAATGCAATATATTACACAATAAGTGATAGAAAATTATACAATTTAAACTAAGGATTTAAGGATAAATCTTGCATCATTAAATACTCCCACACTTATTCTTTTGCACTCCCGGGCAAAATCAGAATAAAAACAATTTTTTACAATTTATTGAAAATATTTAAGTTGAAAAACATAAGCACACAAAACTAGCATGCTCATCATTAAATCTTAGGGATATACAGAGAAACAAGAGCTATTCAACATGCAGGATACAGAGCATTAAGATATGTATGTAAATCATCCAAACACTTAGGCATGTAAGAATTAAATCAAACTGAAAAGTAGATCATAAGTGACAGAACCTCACAAGACATACTCTCAACTCTTGTAACATCCCAGATATTTATAGGAAATTTTTGTGAAGTGGAAAATATTAAAAATTAGTTTTAGGAATTTATTGGATATTTTTAAGAATTATTGGTTTATTATGAAAGGGTGATTAGGAGAAGAGAGGTTTAATTAAAATCATTAAAGGTATTATAATGAAATGGAGAAATGACCGGTTGTGCAGGTGACCGGTTGCCATGGGTATTAAAGAAAGATTTCTTTCTCTTTCTTCAATTATTCATCTTCTCACGAGAATCTTCTTCTCCTTCGTCTGTTTCTTTCCTTCTTCCCCTTTCCTCCATTGTTGAGAGCTGAAAGCTTTGAAGGGAGGTTCCTTATTGCATCAGACCTTGAGATAATTACGTAGTTGTGGAGCGAACACAGGTGAAACGCGTAAGAAGGCTGCTGCTGGAACGGTGGTGGAACGATGAGCCTAGGAACTGTTAAGGCGTGGAACAGAGGTAAGGGGGGAATTGAGCATTTCTTCCCTCCGTGCATGCAACCAGTCTTCTTCTCTTCATCAGCCATGGTTGTGGTGTCTTGGAGGCTTGAAGTCCTCCACTGATGGTGAGACGGAGCTGCTCAAGGGAGAGAACAGCATTGTGCCTTGGAGGCTTGGAATCCTCCGCTGTCTTGCATGCAGAGCGTGGAGTGTTATGGGGACAGAGCTGTTCGAGAGGGTGAATGGCTCGGAGTTCCTCCAAAGCAGAGTGCTGTGTTGGACGACTGGAAGCAGAGTCACTTAATTGAGAAGAAGCGATCAGAGAGCAACCGATCGGAGTGGAGAGCTTGAGGATCTTCTGGAAGCTTTATCCTAGGTAAGGAGGGTGTTCGGGTTATAATTAATTAAAATTGGACACTGTCCGAGTCGTTGGAAAGACTAAACCAGGAAAGAGATGGTGCTGAGTGAAATTGTGTGAATATGTATATGAATGTGCGTATGAATGTACACACCGATCGGTTTAGGATCGTGTGTGTGTATGTGACTTTGCTGAATGAAATTTGAGAATGTATGAGTATGCATGTGTGTGAGCACCGATCAGTTTCTGATCGTGTGTAGGTGACTAGAGGAGTAATTGATGTTGTGATAATTGTGATGATGCCGAATGAATTGTATATGAATGTGAAAGAATGCATGTATATGTATAAACACCGATCGGTTTCTGATAGTGTGTGTGGTATATTCCGATTGAAAGTGAATTATTTGATGCTGTGATGAGATGACGCTGGGTGAAAGTTATTGTATATGTATGTATGTATGTGGACACCGATCGGTTTCTGATCGTGTGTGTGTGGCTTGAGCCGATTGAAATTAAAAATATTTAATGCTGTGGCAATTGGTGTTTTGTGGCAATGTGAAGTCGGGTTTGACAAGCAGGTCACCCGAGTGATGTTGTTAATGAGCCAGGTTTGACAAACAGGTCGCCCGAGTGATAATATGATGGATGGGCTTGACAAGTCGGTCGCCCTGTGATGAGAGCACATGCCAGTTTCCGGTAGTTACATTTGTTGATTGATGATGATATGAAATGATTAAAATATGATTATGTGGTATGGGATGACCGACGGTATATGTTACCTTCGTTTTTGGCTTCAGTGGTCAAGTCGGACCCAGTTGAGCTACCCAGAGGTCTATGACCCAGTGGTTGAGGGGGAGCCAAGTCAGGCTCGGTGAACCAAGTCGGGTTCACGGGATGTCAAGTCAGACTCCCTGCTGAAGGCTAATCCTTTAGTATCCAGATACTAGGCGTCAATTTTATGTGAGTCAGTTGTGACAATTGATGATTTTGCCGAATGAGAATTTGATGTACTTGCTGAGTAGGTTGTATGAGTCAGTTGTATATTATTCGAGTGAAAATTGATGAGTATGATGTTGCATCTGTCAAGGGCCAATCTGTTGTATTTGACGAGTGAAATTGTTATGTTTGCTGAATGAGGTTTAATATAATTGCCAAGTATGAAGTATTATAATTGCTGAGCATGAATTGTTATGATTACCGAGTGTTAACTTGTTATAATTGTCGACTGAGATTTTGATATGTTTGTTGAGAATGATTTGATGTATTGCTGAGTGCAACTTACAATATTACCGGGTGATTATTATGTTTTCCGAGTGGAAGCTATTTGCTGAATGTTGTTAAAATTGTAGAATGAGGACTGTTATATTACTGAGAGTGAATTACTATAATGCCGAGTGTTAATAGACAATGTACCAAGAGAGTATATTGCCGAGTGAGTTGCTTGCTGAGTGAAATATGTAGTTTGAGGAATAAGCAATCGGACGGAGTTTCTACTCATGTTTTATTTGAATTCTGTTCTAGATTAATTATGATGCTAAACACTCACCCTTGCTGTTGTTTCAATTTTAGTAACCAGTGACAGGGAAGAGGTCGGAGCCATGGAGGTGCACCAAGTGAAGGATTAATGCCAAGGAATCGAGTGCTTTGAAATGAATTCCGAGTGTAATATATATATTTTGAGTTTTCTGTGTGATGCTACACGAGTGTGTTAGAATTCGAATCGGTATGTTGATTAACGAGGATATGAATTTTTGATGTTATGAGATCGGTGTTTATTTTATGAATGAATTCGTATTGTTGTAGCAGAGTTGATCTCCTAGTGAATCTAGCCGAGTGGATTCTTTATCCGAGCGAGGGCCTATTAAATTGATGCCCATTTGAGTATCTTTCATCCTTTCTGAGAGAAGAATAACCGAGAGGCCCATTTCCGAGTGGAAGATTAGACTGTCTCCGAGTGAGCAATGGCTAAGACATCGAGCAAAGAGAGAGATAAGAGTACTTCCGAGTGAAGACTAGAGTAACTTCGAGTGAAGGTGAGAAGGTTTCTGAGGGAGTTATGCCGAGAGAGACTTTTCCGAGTAAAGAAGGGATTGGGTGATTTTCGAGTGATGTTAGATCAAGGGAATCCTTGTTGAGTGAAAGTTAAGCCATGTCCGAGTAAGAGATACCTGAGTGCACCTAATTCCGAGTGAAACCTGATTAGTCGGCTCTTCTTGTAGGTTGTTGTTCGCTTAAGTTCAAGAGCAGCACTCGCTCAAGCGAGTCGGCACTCGCTTAAGCGAATCAGGGGCTCGCTCAGGCGATTGACCCCTGACTGTGTTTCCCTTCTTTCGTTGTTTCTAAATAACTAATTTATTAATGGATGTATTTCGGATCCGTTTCAGTCGGGATTTGCTAATTTAAGTGTGATTTTACTACTTTGAATATATTTAATAGAAGTAAATATTCTTATATTAAGACCGAGTGGATTTTTATATTAAAATGCGAAAAATTATTTTTGGAAAATGAGAAAATCGACGAGGGATGTCACAACTCTCAAGTGTTTTGGGTTTGTGTATACACTCAAAACATTTCCTAAAAAACAGAAAGTCCCATAAATTTGGCAAGTTTCTCAATTCCACAATCAACACAAATGCTTGTATAGATCAACAGGGCTTTTCACGGTTGTAATGTGGCCAAGGTAAATATTTTGAAATTAGTTTCATATGCCATAAAGAATGATGGAGCAGTTGATTCAACAAGAAAACAGTGAGGTAAAATATTTGTTCAATCACGTTTGGTCGTAATTATCAATATCATTTATATATTTTTTCTTATGCAATTGTATAATACTTAAACCAAGAGTTGTGACTTCTTTTAGCACACTTCCATAATAATTTGAATGCCTATTTTTGACTTGATTCCAAAAGCTCCAACATATTCCTTAAGTAAGTGTATAGCTTATTTTGAGCTGCAACAAAGAAATGGTAATAAGCTCAAATGGGCTAACAAAGGATGATTTATTCATGGTAGGCTTATATGGCTAGTGGCTCAATTGAACAAAATGCCTGTGACATTTCAAATACATTCATATGAGTTTCAAGTATCATCAAGAAATAAGACAAAAATTGGGATGTAAGCATTTCAGGAATTAATCACACATGAAAGAATTTAAGATGGTGTAAAGTGATCCATCAAATTTTAAGGCTCAAAATTCTCACAAGGCATAATTCCATCATATATGATTATTCTTAATTATCATGTCATTCTCAACATACCAAAGTTGCCTAAATTCAAATCATAACATATCATTAAGCTCATATCAAACATGAAAGAAATTACTTTTTACTCATGCATATCCTAAAAATTCTAATAAAACATGCCATTTAAAAACAAAAACACACATTTTTTTATGTTAGGAAAACAAATAATCACACATAGAGATCCCACCCCCACACTTAAATCATACATTGTCCTTAATGTAAAACAGAGCATACAAAAGTGGACAAGAAAATGAACAATTAAAGAGATGTGTAAGAAAAACTCCCTTAAGGGGGATCAAGAAGTGGTTCCCCCAAAGCATTCTCCTCCATTGTGACATCTACAAGTGAAGGATTTTCATGGAATGTCTTCAGGCGTTGTCCATTAACTTTAAAGCTCTTATTGGAGGTTTCACTTTTTATTTCAATAGCTCCATGGGGAAATATATTAGTGACAATGAAAGGTCCTTTCCATTTGGAGCGTAATTTTCCGGCCATTAGTTTCAACCAAGAATTAAACAGTAGTACTTTCTGCCCGACAACAAACTCCTTTCTAGATATCGAGCTATCATGGAATTTTCTTGTTTTCTCTTTACAAAACTTAGAATTTTCATAGGTTTCCAAATGGATCTCATCAAACTCATACAGTTGTAATTTCCTTTCCTTACCTGCTTGATCTAGTGCTAAGTTGTAAGCTTTTACAGCCTAATAAGCACGATGCTTAATCTCTACTGGAAGATGACATGCCTTACCAAAAACAATTCTATAGGGAGACATTCCTATAGGTGCCTTAAAAGCTATTCTATATGCCCAAAGAGCATTATTTAGTTTCCTGTTCCAATCCTTTGTTAGGCTGTACTATCTTTTCCAAGATTCTCTTAATTTCTCTGTTAGAGACTTCTGTCTGTCCATTGGTTTGGGGGTGATATAGAGTAGAGACTCTATGAATAACCCCATACTTCTTGAGCATAGCTTGCATGGTCCTGTTGTAGAAATGTGTTCCCTGATCACTAATGATTACTCTCGGAATGCCAAACCTGTAAAACATTTGAGATCTAACAAAATCTACAACAACTTGAGCATCATTAGTTTTAGTGGCTTTAGCTTCCACCCATTTAGAAACATAATCTACAACCAATAAAATGTAAGTAAAACCAAAGGATAGTGGAAATGGACCCATAAAATCAATGCCCCAAACATCAAATACTTCACAAAACAACATAGGTTGTTTAGGCATTTGTTGTCGCCATATGATAGCATTACCAGCTCTTTGGCATTCCTCACAGGTGTTACAAGTTCTCCATGCATCCTTAAAAATGGTGGGCCAATATAAACCAGAGTCCAACACCTTCCTTGCTGTTCTTTGTGGACCAAAATTTCCACCAACTGGTAAACATAGCAGAATCAAAGAACTGATTCTATCTCATAATCGAGAATGCATCTTTGAATCACCTGATCATTATACAATTTCCACAAATATGGGTCATCCCATATATAATATTTTACATTACTTTTTAATTTTGAAATTTGGTTTCTGGATGCATATGGTGGAAAAACAGAAGCAACAAGATAATTAACAATGTTAGCAAACCAAGGTGTATCAAAAGAGTTAGAAACACTCATTAGTTGTTCATCAGGAAAATGGTCCCGAATAGGTGCCGAATCAGGAGCGTTCTCAATTCTGCTTAAATGGTCTGCCACTAAGTTTTGTGTTCCACTTCTATCACGAATTTCCAAGTCAAACTCTTGGAGCAAAAGCATCCAACGAATTAACCTTGGCTTGGACTCACCTTTCTTTAACAAGTACTTCAGAGCTGCATGGTCAGTAAAGACAACTACTCGAGAACCGAGTAGGTAAGATATGAACTTATCTAATGCAAAAACAATGGCCAAGAGCTCTTTGTTAGTAGTGGTGTAATTTACCTGGGTGACATCTAAAGTTTTAGATGCATAGTAGATGACCCTGGCTGCTTGTCAATCTTTTGACCAAGGATAGCTCCCAATGCATAATCAGAGGCATCACACATCAACTCAAATAGGGTTGTCCAATCAGGTGCTTGGATTATTAGGGTAGTGGTCAATGCTTGCTTGAGGCAATTAAAAGCCTCCTTACACATGATAGGCCCCTTTGGCATAGCTAACTTACTATTACAGTCCACTCTTCTTCTTTTGAGCATTTCCCTTCCTACCACTTCTAGTATATACTTAACAAATCTTCCCATAACAAGATGCTACAAGTGGGCCTTTAAATTCCTTGCCCCTTGGTATTTCAGCATATTTGATACAAAATTATTCATGAGCTTCACCTAATAACTTAGATTTTTAGAGGACATTTTGACAAGATTGAAATTAAAAACTTCACAGGAATTGAGTATCTATGCATCCCAAACGGGAGATTGAAAGCCATGCAAATCCCACACAAAAATATATGTTTAATTTTTTAGCTTTTCATCAAATAGAATATACAAAGTGAATTTGGTTTAAAGATATTTGCAAACAAGCCATGAACAACAACAAAAGCAAAGCAAGCAACAAAAGAACGTGATAAGAATTTTCAGAACAACATCTTATGAAACCCCTAATCCATATATAAACAGAGCAAAAAAAGCATGAGAAGCTTAACACTAAGACAAATTACAGCACCCAAAGAAGAAATAAAGAACTCTAAGCTACCTGTTCAATCAGCCATAAATAAATCAAATATACATTGCACAACATCCTATTAGACACCGATTATATACAACAAAACCTTGATATCTGAAGAAAACAAACATCAAATTCAAAGAACCAAAATCTGAAAACTTTCACAGTTAACTCCTTATTTTTTTGCTTTCAAGGAATCAAAACTCACAATTTTTTTCTTTTTGTTTCCATAATTTTATATACAAACTTTTAGAAATAGAAAATAAAGTGGAACGCTCGTAATTGAAAGTAAAAAAGAAAAAAGTAGTTTTTCTGAAACTAAACAGCCCTCCCTAGACTTTCAAAGATACATAGTGCAAGATTTCAAGTTAAATCATGAATTTCTTGATTAAAATGCTTGTGCATTAGTTTCGCATAGAACAAAACCAAAACAATGGAAACTTAATTAACGAATCATGGATTTTATGTATTTAGATAATAATTGATTGATTAAGATGTAAGAACAGTGGCAAATTCATAGCAAAATAATTGATTGATTAAGATGTAAGAACAGTGGCAAATTCATAGCAAAATAAGGGAAGGAGAGAAAGGGAACTAAACCTGGTTAGAGGAGTTGGGAAATTGAATTAGAAATTGAACCTCACACATTGCAATTGCAAATGACAAAGTGAACAGAGTTGGAGAAAAATGGAGAGCCACATAGTGTTTCTTCCTTCAAGCGGTACCACAATGTATGTCGTCTAAGAGAGTGCAGCTTTAAAGCTTCTGGCCGTAGGGTGATAAGTGTTGATTAAGCATTAATTTCATGACTCATTTGAACTAATTTTGTAAAGATTTAAGCTGAATTGATGAATTATTGAAGGAATTAAGCATGAATCTTTCAAGCTTAAGCATGAAAAAGCAAGCTTAAGCGTGAAAGAGCAAGCTTAAGCGTGATCGGGAGCATGTGAAGACAGCAAGCTTAAGCTTGAGAAAGCAAGCTTAAGCTTCAACAACCAAGCTTAAGCTTGAACAAAGAAAGCTTAAGCTTGAGCAAGCTTAAACATGAAATCTGAGAATGTAAAGTCGGCGAGCTTAAGCTTGAGCAAAGAAAGCTTAAGCTTGAGTAAGTTAGAGAGCATCAGGACCTCCCATGGTTGAGTGTGACATGGACGCTTGAGCGTGCAACAGTGGAAGCCTAAGCTTGAGCCTTGTGCTCAAAGCGTAGGACAAAATAGTAAGCTTCAGGGCCTTTCACGCTTGAGCATGAACACTAGGCGCTTAAGCGTGGAATGATAAAAATGAAAGCCTAAGCATGGATTGAGCGTGGCCTGAGCGCAGAGAGTTAAAATTCATCACACTTGAGCGTGATACAAGGGATGTTTGAGCGTGACTCTAAACGTGATCAAGCACAGGAAAACAGAAACTACAATGAGCATCAGGGCCTTTCACACTTGAGCGTAACCATTAAGCTCAAGCGTGACTCATACAGTATGGGATTTTTAATTTAATATTAACCAATGGTGCGATGCCAACTCAACCACTTTGAGGTGTTTCTGCATGTTTCTGCATATTCCTTCATGGGCACTATGCAAGTGGGAAAAGAAAGCTGAAGCATAACTCCTATAAATCAGGCAAGAACAGATCCTTCATCATTATCAATCATTCCCTACATCTCCTGCAAAATCCAACCTCTCCATTATTCCTTTTACCTTCTGTATTCATTTCTAAATTTTCTTAAAGTTAAAATGCAAAGCATGAGTAACTAATTTTCCTTTATTGGGATTGGTTGTAATCAATTCAAACCTGAAGTAATGCTGCTGTAAGTTTTTATATATGTTAATGAGATTTGGTATTTTTTATATTTCATTCTGCCATTAATGCCTGAAAGTACTTGATCACTATTTTCTTGTTTTAAGTTTTCTTAAGTATACTGGGAAGTAACTTTTGGAAGCAGATCTGAATGAAATACTCGTTGTGAATAGCTAACCAGGGATGGCATCTAACGCAATGAACATCGAAACAATCGATCACTAATGCTGGAATGATTTCAAAGTGACTGAGGGATCAATGGTTTGAAATAATTCTTATGAATTTTGTAGTTGAGAGATCGATACAAATGACTTTGATTATGACGTAGAAATTATCATTTCAAATTACATACATGTAATTTATTCAGCTTATAAAAGGTAAGATGCGATGGAACCAATCCCAGTTTTCTAAACCTGATTTTTTCTCAAACACTTTACTGTCATTATTTTCATTCAAAACTTGCTGTTTCTTTTGTATTCAATCTTTTTCACAACAAAATCAAACCAAACATTTTGTCAAAATAAATTCAAGAACTAAGATCTTCAAACCAACACCTTCTCAATGGAACGACATCTATACTATACTACAATTACTGTGTTTAAACTTGGCACAAACATTCCATTGAGTTCATATTACATAAACTTGATTCTCTTTTCTTGAACACTTTATTTCTTTGTATGATATAAAAATATCTTACCAAGTTTTGGCGTCGCAGTCGGGGAGGTGATTCAAGTTTGAATATTTTAGCATTGAATTGAGAAGACTCTGTAAATAATTTTCTGTTTGTATTTTTATTTTTATGTGTGGTAACCTTGCTGGTGAGTACTTGATTTATGATCTTAAGAGGACAAGGATCAAAAGAACAACTTGAATTTGATCCAGAGATAGATAGGCTCCTCAAGAAAATCAAGAAAGCCAAGCAAAAGCAGAACTTCCACACAGGAAAAACTTCCTCTGAGAAAATGGCGGATGTCAATAGCAACAATCAAAATCCACCAAGGAGAACACTTGGAGACTATGCTTTACAGCAAGGACCAAGACATTTTTCAAGCATTGCAATTCCAAACACTGTCAGAGCACTAGAAATAAAACCAACATTTCTTAGTTTGATTAGTTCACACCAATTTACTGGAATGTCAAGTGAAGATCCATACACTCATTTGGCAACCTTTTATGAATAGGTTGGAACCATGGGATTTGACCAAGATGTTATTGATGCTGCATATTTAAGACTATTTCCTTTCTCTTTAGCAGGAAAAAAGGAGTGGTTACAATCTCATCCAAATCAAAGTTTGAATAGCTGGAACATAGTTGAAGAAAAGTTCCTACAAAGGTTCTTTCCTCCATCTAGATTCATCAAGGCCAAGTCAGATATTACAATATTTAGACAAGGCCATGATGAACCTTTTTATGAGACACGGGAACATTTTAAATCACTGCTCAGGAAATGCCCAAACCATGGACTTGAAGATATAGCACAACTTAGTATCTTCTACAGTGGTCTGAAAGCTAACACTAAAATGATACTAGATGCAATAGCAGGAGGTACCATGATGATAGTGGATGCTGAGCAAGCCATAAGGATAATTGAAGCTTTATCTTCAACAGATTACTAAGCTCAACATGATTGTCAGCAAGTTCAAAGGAAAAGAGTCATTGACTTAAACACCACAGACGCTATTCTAGCTCAGAAGAAAATTCTGACTCAACAATTGGAAGCATTGACTCAAAAGATAGCCAATCTTCCACAATAATTACATGCAGTGTAGTCATCACAACCTGTGCAACAAAATACACCTGCAACATGTAATTTCTATGGAGGAGACCATCCAAGTGAAAACTGTGGCTCACAAGAAGTAGTTGTATATTTCAAGAACAACCTAGGAAGGTCTAGTAATTTCAATTCAAATTTTTCTAACCAACCATTTTAGGGATGGAGAAGTAACCAAAATCAAGGCCAAGGATAGAAGCAAGAGCCAAGCTTTTCAAATAAACCATATCAAAACAATGGTCCGTCCTTGATGGAGAGAACTTCTAGTTTTGAGAACACCTTGGAAAAATTTATACAAGCATCTCTCGCAAGTCAAAAGAACACTGAGGCATCAATCAGGAACTCAGAAACACAGGTGGGACAGCTAGCCTGACAAATTGCTGAAAACCAAAAGCCTCAGTATAGAGCAAACACTGAAACAAACCCAATAAAGCAATGCAAGGCTGTGACCACACTGAATGAGGAAATAACTGAGCTGGAAGATTGACATAGTGCTATCATCCATGAGGCAGTACCTTATAACACCAAAAATCTAGGGAGTTTTTCTATTCCCGTGGCAATCTTTTAGAAAGAAAGGCTTTATTAGATCTTGGTGCTAGTGTAAATTTAATGTCATTATCCATATTTAAAAAGATAGGGGATCTTGAAATAAGGCCAACAAAAATGATTTTACAATTGGTAGATCAATCAACACAAATCCCCTATGGTATTGCTGAAAATGTTGTGGTCAAAATTGATAAATTTGAATTTCATAAAATTTTTGTTATGATAGATATGGAGGAAGATTCTGAAGTTCCTCTAATTCTGGGAAGACCATTTATGAAAGCAGCCAGAGTCATCATAGATGTGGATGACAGAAAAGTAAAAATTGGAGTGCAGAAAGAAGAAGCCAATTTTGTTATTGATGAAACAAATAAATACTCAGAAGGTTCACTTGAAAAACTAAATGAAAGAAAGTCAAGGCCTGACTTGGGAAAGGAGGTGGAAAAACTCAACACTTTATTCACCAGCTCCATGATCCATATTGAAAAGTCTATCATGCATCAAGCTAAAGATGATAAACAAGCGCTTATTGGGAGGCAACCCAATCTTTTATGTTTTCTTTTCATCCTGTTGATTTTATTTTAAGTAAATTTTATCTTATGACTGAAGTTTTCTTTTATTTTTAGGCAACTCATCAAATTCATCCCACTCATTATCCAAATGATAAGTGCCAAGTTCAAAGGGGAAGGAAGGACAAGTTGCACTCTCAAGCGTGACTTGCCACGCTTAAGTTAGGAACACCATCACGCCCAAGCATGATCACACTCGCTTAAGCGAGCAATGTAAAATTTTGTTCTGTTTCAAATTCGCTCAGGCGAATGACTCCAAGCTTAAACGGGGGAAGAAATAAATTGAGCAGGTCCTAATTTTTCCATATACACTCAAGTGTGTATTAAGAGTGCTTAAGCGTAGTTCTTAGACCTCAGTCACGCTCAAGCGTGACCCCTCCAAGCTCAAGCATCCCCCTGTGCTTCTAATTAAGTAACCTCTCAAATTCGAAAACATGGAAGCAAGGCACCCCAACTGCGCTCAAGCGTAGGGAATTCACGCTTAAGCGTGATGTTCCTCTTTGCAATTCACGTTCAAGTGGGTAGGAATATTGGCCACTGTTTCAGTCACGCTTAAGCGTGCAATATGATGCCTGAAGCAAGCAGTTTTTAAACTACCCCACCTGATACCATTAAGTAGGGGAATAAAAATGCATGCTTGATCTTAAAAAGGACTTAATTTCGCTGTTTTGCTTGCTTATATGATTTAATGTTCTTCCTCATTTGAAATTGTTCATTTAATCTTGAAATGAGTATTTGCTTTCAAATGAACAATTGGGAAAATTTCTTCTATTTTTAGGGTGCACTAACTATCTAAAAAAAAGTCCAGAATATGTTATACATGCTTGATATTAAATGATTCGATTGTTATTGCCATGTCAAAACACTATTGTTTAGTCACTGATATGCATGCTTAATCTAGAAATTGATGCATCTTGATTCAATTGATTAAAAAAAAGTCTCTAGGCTCACTGTTAGAGACTTACTCTGCCTTTTACCATTTGATATGATGATTGTTAAATATATTTTAGATGGTCGAAACAAAATACTACAGTATCCCTGTAGGCTAAATTAACCCTTGGATGGACCCTGCAGTTTGGGGCATACATTGTATGGCCTGGGGACAGTCCTACTTTACCCAGGAGGGGTGACATAGTAGGGCCATCATCATCACAGCCACTTCCTACAAGGGACCTGAGGAGGTTGAGTCAAAATCAGTAGAAGAGGAAGAAGATAATGAGTGATGAGTTTTCAAACTAACAGTTTTTTTTTGCATTCTCTTTAGTTTTTAATATTTTTGATATTCTTGCAGTAGTTTTCATTTATAATTGTTGGTTTGAATTTTGTTATCTTTCTCTGTGTGGTGAATATGTGTTATGACTGTTTGGATGCAACATTACATGCTTGAAGCTGAAACATTTTTGAAAAACCCAACCAAGAATTAATTTTTAAGCAAAAAAAGATTGAGCAGCAATTTTTTTGAGACAGTAACACTGATTTTAAAAAGGTGAATCAGCTGATTTAAGAACCATGAAAATGAAATAAATGAACTGTTGAAATTGTTTACATGCTTGAACCTTTTTCTGTTAGAATATGGAAGTAAGCCTTATAATCCAGTGAGAAGTGAGAAATTTAAACAGTGAGAGTCTCATTAGAATTTGTTAAGTTTGCATTGCCTAAATTCTCTGATTAACCTTTTTTGTAAGAAATAAAGCAAGGAAATGATGAAGGCAATTTTTGAAAACACAATTAGCCAAGAGCGAAAAAGCTAACCTAAAAAATACATCCCATTCTTTGGTAGCCCATTTTGAGCCAAAAATTTTATTCTATAAAAACACCTAAGCATGAGAAATAAATTCCTACCTCATCAGCATGCTTATTTTTGAAAAGAGCATAAAATACTTTTTCAAAGGGTGATGTAAGAAATGAAGGCTTAAAAAGGCAATGCTAAAGAAAAATAGTAAGTTCTCCATCCAAAAATTTAAACAAAAAGGAGAACTAGAAAAAGAGAAATAAAGAATTCTGTAGCTTAAAAAGGAAGAAGCCTCATAAACTTTGAAAATTTCATAACTTATGCTCTTCTTTGTGCATGCATCTTGAATCCAAGAAAAACCAAGAATTCTTGTTTAGCCCAGCCTCATTACAACCATGAAAAGACCTTTCTGATCTTTGTTGTTCTTATGATTTTGAGTTGATTGGAAATGACTGGCAATGTTAACTAGGCAGTTCTCATGATGGATGTGTAAATCAGTCACCTGGTTAAGAATAATGAGAAGCTCCTTATTCTTACAGCAATTGGTTACTTGCTTTGTGAAAAATTAAATGGTGCATTACATTTCAAAGAAATGGGTATTAAGGATGTTATTTACCTTAAAGAAGTTAAACTGTGATTACTGCCTCTTTAACTTTGTTTGTAACTAAAATCTGAACAGCATGACTGCTTTCTTATTTAAGATCTCATTGTTTTTGCTTAAGGACAAGCAAAACTCTAGGTTGGGGAGAGTTTGATAAGTGTTGATTAAGCATTAATTTTATGACTCATTTTAACTAATTTTGTAAAGATTTGAGCTGAATTGATGAATTATTAAAGGAATTAAGCATGAATCTTTCAAGTAGTGATGGATAGGTGTATAAAAGAAAAATTATGTTAAAACTTTTGGAAAGTTGCAGGAAATTCAACAAGAAATCAAGGCAAGCTTAAAGCTTAAGCTTGAAAAAGCAAGCTGAAGCGGTGAAAAAGTAAGCTTAAGCGTGAAAGAGCAAGCTTAAGCGTGATAGGGAGCATGTGAAGACAGCAAGCTTAAGCTTGAGAAAGCAAGCTTAATCTTGAACATCCAAGCTTAAGCTTGAACAAAGCAACCTTAAGCTTGAGCAAGCTTAAACGTGAAATCTGAGAATGTAAAGTCAGCGAGCTTGAGCTTGAGCAAAGAAAGCTTAAGCTTGAGCAAGTTAGAGAGCATTAGGACCTCCCATGGTTGAGCGTGACTTGGACGCTTGAGCGTGCAACAGTGGAAGCTTAAGCTTGAGCCTTAGGACACAATAGTAAGCTTCAGGGCCTTTCACGCTTGAGCATGAACACTAGGCGCTTAAGCGTGGAATGATAAAAATGAAAGCCTAAGCGTGGATTGAGCGTGGCGTGAGCGCTGGGAGTTAAAATTCATTATGCTTGAGCGTGATACAAGGGATGTTTGAGCGTGACTCTAAACGTGATCAAGCACAGGAAAACATAAACGACAATGAGCATCAGGGCCTTTCACGCTTGAGCGTGACCATTAAGCTCAAGCGTGACACATGCAGTATGGGATTTTTAACTTAATATTAACCAATGGTGCGATGCCAACTCAACCACTTTGAGATGTTTCTGCATGTTTCTGCATATTCCTTCATGGGCACTATGCAAGTGGGAAAAGAAAGCTGAAGCATAACTCCTATAAATCAGGAAAGAACAGATCCTTCATCATTATCAATCATTCCCTGCATCTCCTACAAAATCCAACCTTTCCATTATTCCTTTTACCTTCTGTATTCATTTCCAAATTTTCTTAAAGTGAAAATGTAAAGCATGAGTAACTAATTTTCCTTTATTGGGATTGGTTGTAATCAATTCAAACCTGAAGTAATACTGGTGTAAGTTTTTATGTATGTTAATGAGATTTGGTATTTTATGTATTTCATTCTGCCATTAATGCCTGAAAGTACTTGATCACTATTTTCTTGTTTTAAGTTTTCTTAAGTATACTGGGAAGTAACTTTTGGAAACAGATCTAAATGAAATACTCATTGTGAGTAGCTGACCAGGGATGGCATCTAACGCAATGAACGTCGAAACAATCGATTGCTGATGCTGGAATGATTTCAATGTGACTGAGGGATCAGCAGTTTTAAATCATTCTTATGAATTTTGTAGTCGAGGGATCAATACAAATGACTTTGATTGTGACGTAGAAATTATCATTTCAAATTACATACATGCAATTTATTCAACTTATGAAAGGTAAGATGCGATGAAACCAATCCCAGTTTTCCAACCTGATTTTTTCTCAAACACTTTACTGTCATTATTTTCATTCAACACTTGCTGTTTCTTTTGTATTCAATCTTTTGCACAACAAAATCAAACCAAACCTTTTGTCAAAATAAATTCAAAAATAAGATCTTCAAACCAACACCTCCTCAGTGGAACAACATCTATACTATACTACAATTACTGTGTTTAAACTTGGCACAAACATTCCATTGAGTTCATATTATACAAACTTGATTCTCTTTTCTTGAACACTTCATTTCTTTGTATCATATAAAAATATCTTAACATAGGGACGGAGGGACGCAAAGGGAGAGGGAGGGAGAACTCATACGCTCAAAGGAAGAAACGATGAAGGGAGAGAGTTTCAACGCAGACACGATGGAGGGAGAGAGCTTCAAAGAAAGGGAAGGAGAGAGTTTCGGAGAAGGAGGGAAGAAGGGAGACGAAGACTGAGAGAGGGATGGAGTTTTGAAGATGGAGGCAGATGGAGATTAAGGGAGAGGGAGACAACGACTGAGAGAGGAAGGGAAGGTTAGGGCAAATGATTGGGGGAGGGAAGGCTGCTATCGAGTTAGATTAAAAACTTAGCGACGGCTACAGACCGTCGCTAACAAAGTCACGAATAAGGCCAACTGGCAGAAACAACGACGGCAAACGAGACCCGGTCGCTTAACTGAATACAGATAGAGACAACTAAAAACCCCGTCGCTACGGTGGCACAACTAGCAATGTCGTCACCTCGTCGCTAAATTCACTGCTTACTAGCGACGACGCAAAATGTGTCGCTAGATGTGGCTGTATCAAAAACTTGACACATGTAAAACCTAGCGACGGTGTTTGTATCCGTCACTTCCTTTGCTTATTTAGCGACAGATTGATGATCTGTCACCTAGTTAGCCACAAATAGCAATGACTGTATCCGTCGCCACATTTGAAATTTTTGGTTTCCCACTAACTTTTTTTAGATTTTGTTTGGCGCCATATTTAGCGACGAAGGTCTATCCATCACTATTATGTTCCCTCCAATGATTTTGTTGGGCACTAAATATAGCGTCGTACTAACTACCATCGCTAATTTTGGAGGTAAATGCTAGTGACTACGTCAGTGACGGGTATGACTTAGAGACGGGGATAACGATGATATTTGATCAATTTTGCGACGATATGATATTGGTCACTGATGTGGTCACTAATGTTTTTCCAGGGTTACTTTTTATTTTACGGTCACTAACACGGTCACTAATTAGCGACCGTAATCTTCGGTCACTAATATTGAGTAGCTATTAGACATTTTTCTAGTAGTGAGGGAAGATGATAAAAGTAGGTGTTGTAATAGCTGAGTAGATATTTAAAAGTCACTAGATCCTAAGCCAAGGCAAGATTACATCTTATCCCCAACGTTAAGGACAAAGGTGTATTGATGGAAGGACCCTATGCGATGACAAATATTCTAAGAAAATAAAAGATAACGAATTGTGCATTGATCATGCATCATGTACATTTGGTTTTGGCAGAAGGCGATGATGAAAACTAGTGAGGAATACACTAGAGGACACTCGCATTCAATCTCCGTGGAAGATCTCGGGAGTACAACTGGGTCGTAACCCCAATGGCTCAAGGGTAGCTCCCTGAGGCTGAGTGTACTGATGCAAACCTGATGTACTTTGACTAAAGATGGAGTGTAACTATAGTCGTCGAGAATCGATTCCGTTATTAAGTGATCACAAATTGTGGTTTGAGGAAGGATCCTTCTAGATCGTGGACATGCATGTCCTGGTTACCCTTGTGGTTATAGGAACTCAGTGATCTTCAGTCGCTCTTGCATTGATGCTCATCCCAACTGTGGTTATGGAGATGAATTGGAAATAATGTGATCTTGGGCCCACATGCATTACATTGATGACATTAAAGATGAAAGAATCATAAAATACCTACACTCATGCATAGCATAATGTTTGACTAACCTCTTATTTGATATGCCATGTGATGGTGATGATAGAACCTGGTTTATGTTGACCAAATTATAATTATGCTAAACCCTCAACTTTACAAATGAACATAGAGTTAGTATAAACCTCTCTAGAATAAGCTGACTATAAGTAGTGATTATAGTAACATTGAGCATGGTGAGACTAAGTTAGGATTGATATTACAAGGGGATGATAATTGGTGAAGTGTATGGGACTGAAGCCAATCATCATGAATGGGTTAGATTTATTGTAAACTCGGTGTTGGATGGGAGAAATGTCAGTAATGACAATTCTCCGTTGCTTGTAAGGGGAGGTATATTCCTCACTTCTACAAACTATTTTTCAAATCGGATAAGAGATTGTGAGTTAAAAATAAAGCTTGCTAGAAGAGACTGCCCGCAACAGGTGAAGCAGGCCCTAACACAATTGGAGTCGTAAGAGAGGATTCAGATGATGTGTCCATGTGTAGGCCCCTAAAGTGATCATTCCATTATGATAAAGACATCAAAGTAATAGAAAGTACATTCAGACACTATAGGGACCTGCCTTACCAACTAAGTATGGAAGAATACGAGGAGCTTGCTAGGCGAGGAGTTTTCACAAGAAATGATCCCTTGGGCCCGCACCCTCTACATGAATCCCCGAGGGCTCGACGATCACCATCCCCTGAGTACATTCCACTAACTCCAAAGGAAGAAGCTATAGAACAAGAATTTAGAGAAGACCTCGACATGGAACTAGAAGAAGTCCTAGAGGAAGACCCTAAAGAAGAGCTAGTAGACATTATGGAAGAGGATCTTGAGGCCATCTTAGATGTGGCACCTGCTGCCATCTCCGCTAAGCCCATATCCATTCATGCTCTCAAGTTGGAGATCGAGGTGGCAATTCGCCATACCGCACCAGGACTCACCCTAATGACTCGATTCCTTATGAGAGCTGAGTAGGACTGCTCTCAAAGCTTCCTCCACCATATTTATAGGAGTTTCATCTATGGGGAAACAGAGGATATCACTAAGATGTCCTTGGTAGCTCGTGATCTGCTTGTGGCTACATCCTACGCATATCATCAACGTCATCAGATCAGATGGCCCAGACCTTCAACCAGTGGGGATCCTTCTAGCTCAGCCCCTTCGAAGGACAACTAGTTAGAGTAGTTATACATGTTATGTTGAGTCTTGTTTTGGAGCCTGCGTGCCCCTATATATTCAGAGTATATATTTATTTGTTGGATGAGACCATGGATTGTACAAAATTGTTTTAAATGAACTTTCTGTTCCACCATTACTTTATGTACAAAAAAGACTTTTATATTTTTCTAAAACTCGTAACCTCTTATTTAAGTAGGATGATCTAGTAGAAGAGATTGTCCTAGTTATCCGAGGGTGTTATAGTAATAATATATTATTCACTAAAAATATATTTTAGAATAAGTTATAAACAACTAACAAAATAACTTACGACTCTCATAAGTTGTTATTTTAACTTATTTTGATGGGTTATAAACAACTTATGAAACTAGCTTATCTATCTCATAAGTTATTTTTGACTTATTTTAATGAGTTACTTGATGTCGCTTATCAAAATGAGTTATTTTTAACTTATTCCAACAAGTTTTGAAATCAAATTTAGTGTAAACTCTCATTTAGAAACAATTTATTACATAAGTTCTTAATTAAATTACGTATCCAAACACATCTAAAAATTAAATAGATTAACGTCTTTATTATAAAAGATTTTATTAGAAATTTAACAAAAAGATAGTTTTCTTCAATATTATGCTTGTATCTACCCAAAACATTTTCCTTAATGTATAAGCTTTTATTTGTAGAAACTATATGATCAAAGAAAAAAGAAATTGAAAAAAATATAAAACCCAAGACCTCACGGCAACTGTCTCAAATACTCCACCACTAGAGTAACCCAAATGGGTACAAAAAAATACAGAATTATTTTATGGAAAGTATGAACATTTAGCATTTTATGGAAAAAAGAGAAACGTATCTATCTATCTACAATACAATAATCTCATCCTATTTTAAGGCAAGTTTTTACAAGTATCACTTCCACACCATCTTCTTCCAAGATTCACCACCTTTTGCTTTCTAAATTTAGAAACTCGTCATATATCATTTTAAGTAAAAATTGTAAATAAATAATACGTATGGGAATTAAACCTATGTCCTCTCAACACCAAGACAAATGAGATTATAACTAGGGGTGTTCATCAACCGATCTGGACCGTTAAAAACCACTTAAGCAATCCAAAAATAACTGAAACCAATCAAACCAAAAATCCAAAAAATCAAAACCGTAAAAAAACTACTTTTCATGATCAGTTCGGTTCGTTTTTTGGTTCCACCTATGAAAATCGAACCAAACACACCTTTTACATGTTTTGTAAATTATTTTCTAATTTTTTCTAAACTATATAGTAACACTCATGTTTTCAAATCTGTCTAGGTTAGAAGAAGAACTAAAAGACTAAAATCTTAAAGAAAACACTTAATTTTTAATATTTATGTTGTATTTTACATTGAACATTATTTAAGTAGTACTTTATTTATTTTATATTTGAGTTTGAAATGTTGAAAGTTAAGATGTTTTACTTATTAATGATTCTGTCATTGTTTAGAACTTAAGATACTTTTTGAATTGCTATAATTATAATTTTCAGTTAATTTTGTAAAAAATATAAATTGAAAAAAAACCCAAACAGACCGATCCAATCTGAACCATATTTAATCGGATCGGATTGGATGGTATCATTCATTTCAACCAAACCGCAACTTAATAAAATGATCGGATTGGATGATATTTTGTCTCAAAAATGAATCGGTTCGGATCATGAACACCCCTAATTATCACAATGTCAACCTTTTAAATTGGAATATATGTGTGTTCTCTAACTAATATACTAAATGATGTTGAAGTCCCCATCAGAAAATATACTCTTGTGGGTTGATAAACTTTATATATAGATATTTTTTTCTCAAAATATAACATTGATTGTTGGAAACAAAGTCCTATATCGAGTGGATTACTTATAGGCACAAATGAAAGACTCTTTATAAAAGTGAAAAACTAGTTTATTTGAATTCCCACATTGAATATATTACTCCTGTGGATGAAAGACTCTATATAAGCGTTTGCACATTGTGTTTATACATAGGTTGTTTAAAATGCCCAAGCCTGTATAGAATGACCTTTCATTTTTTATAGTTAAATTTAGTTCAAATTTTTTAACTCACTAATTCAATAAAAAGGATTGATTCATATAGTTTTTTGTTTAGTTGATTCGATTGGTTGGTCTGAGTATGTTTAAATAACATGTTAATATATTAAATGTAAAATGATATGATCAAAGTAAAAGTTATAAGAAACCTTTAATTTTTTTTATCAAAAGATAGAAAAGAGTCTCACTTTAAATTTTACTTATATGTGCAAAAAATAATCCTTATAGGAATCGAAACCATGCCCTTTCAATATTAAGACAAGTGAGATTACCATAATGCCAACATGTATAGGGATAATACTTCCAGTGTCAGTACTAGTCTCGATTCTCCCTTATGTGTTACACTAGTCCAATAGGGATTCGGTATTATTTGTCCTGGTCTAATGGGGGAGCCAGGAGTCTCTATATCTGATCTTTGATTATCATTCCAGTCTAACACGTTGAGACACAAAAATTGAGTCACCTATAAGGAGACTTCGACACTCAAGTTAGTTCAGATATTTAATATCAAAGCTCGAACATAAGTTAGAGAATGTAACGTACCTTTGAGTGATAAATGAAGAGTATTTATAGAGTTGGGTGACAGTTAAGTCTTACATGGTGTTGTGTCAATACGAATCCAGATATCATGGTAAAGGCTGACATTTATGTACATTCTTGACATCCTCTGTAGGTGCGCTGTCAATATACCCCCAACTATTTAGTCAAATATGCCATAACTCCAATCTACAAGGACACTAGTCATGGAGGCTCTGCTTGGGTCTTCTAGTGTCACAATATGGTTCATAATGGGGTGCCTCCGTAGCCTTTACACATATTTTGGTGTTAAAGTATTTGAGCATTGTGTAAACCGGATCATTTCCCCTAGCTTGTTGAAGTGACCTAGGTGTTGCTTCAATGGACTAAGTTACAGACCAATTACTAAATGGTAGATGATAAATGTCTTTAATGTTTAGCCAGTATAGCGACTTTTTATAGGCATGGTTATTGAGAAAACTAACCGATCTTTAAACTTTATGTTGGCAACTAGAGAGCATGGATAGGTGGCATGTATGGGTAAACTGACAATAATTCATTTCCATGGGCCCATTAGATAGCATGCAAAGTGATGTGACCCTTTAAGTTTCCCGTGTAACCGCCCCTAGCCTTGCCTATAAAAGAGGGCTCATTTGCATGTTGATAGTACCTTGCGTTCATTACTTAAATTCAACTTTGATCTTGACCCTGCATACCGATGTTTCTCCTATAGAGCTCTTGGCTCGTATAAAAAGAACAACTTACCATACCACACTAATAAGTAACTCTGTTCTTTCTTTCGGTTAGTGTTTCTTTTGCATTACTTAGACAAAAAATAATGAGGGAAAACACGAGTGATGAGTCTATGAGAGAAATAATACCTCCATCGAAGTGGTCAATAGCAACATCTTAGTGTAATCCACGGGTGGTGTAAACCCATATTCATTCAACACAAAGAGGTAGGGCTAGAGGTCCAACTCATGGGGAAAGATCTAATCGTCCACCTTACGGGGGCCATTCAAATCGTTTCGTCCAGTAAGGACGACGTCAAGACAATGGCAGGAACAATTTTAGAATAATATAATACTTCATCAGGTTTAACTATAGACCCTGAGATAGTTTCCCTATTCGAGTTTGATTATAGTGCCAATTATTACTTTATTGATGATATGTTTTTTATAGATGCATCCCTTTCCTTCAGCACACTATGATAAAAATGCCATCCGATGGCAACTCTAGAACCAGCCTGCCTTTGGTTTTAGCCACCAACCCTATACATACAAATGTTGTAACATATTGGATCAACTGGCTGATGGTCAAAGCAAAGATCTCATACTGCTAGGTGCACATAGAGCCTCTCAACATCACCTCCTAGTATCCATCGATGCCATTGTGGAAAAAATTCTTGACGTCGAAGTCCATGCAGGTGAAGAATACAAGGATTACTTCTCTGTGGTCGTTCCACTGAAAATAAACAAGATCTGCCACACGCCTGATAACTCCAGGTCCCTTTACATGTATGAAATTTTGTTTACCCAGATCGACATCAGATTACCCTTCACCGTATTTGAGATGAGGGTTCTCCAATTTCTAGATGATACCTGTGACATCCCTCGGTTAACTAGGACAACTCCTTCCATTAAATCATCCTACTTAACTAAAGTGCCACAAGTTTATAAAAGTGTAGAAGTTTTTTTTTGTACAAGAAAACAATGGTGGATCAAGAACCTCAATGAATTATTTCATACATCTCATGGTCTCAATAGTATCTTACATACTCTGAATAAACAAAGCATACAGGCTCGCATAAAAATGTAAACATAATTACCTAAGACTACTTCTTCCAAGGGTTGAGCTTGTTCTTTACACACCTGTTGTAATATGCCTCCTTACTCTCCTTGCAATGATCCTCGAAGGACACCAGGGTTTCCACTACATAACTCTAACAACAAATCTTCTCTCCTGATTTGTCCCTTGCTAGCCTAGAGTGCATATTTAAGTATACATGATAGAAACCACAAAACAAGAGGGGTGAGTTTATCTCACTCTAGTCTTATTGGAAACACATATCAGGGTGCACCATCTTCTTGGATGAAGGTGCATGAGCCAGTTATACTCCCAAGATCCCAATGTACATATCAGGATGAAGGTGTCCTCCAATGTACCCATCATTGTGTGCCCTAGTATTGAGTTTCAAATCACAATCCCATACCAAAATATGCATGATGCACGAACATGCAAATCTTATCTCCATTAATATTTTTCTCACTTTAATGTCACCGGGTAAGGTCCTTACTCAGGGAGGCCTTTGTCCTTAATGTCATGCTTACTCCATTTACTAAAATTTACCTCATAAATTCTAACGTTATTACATATAATCCTCTAATTCAAACTCACTTATACTTACTCCTTCTTGGTTACTATTAATCTTAATAGTTACTTTGTGTAATTACTTTGGCTATTATATAAATATACTAGTAATAAGGTATTCTCCAAAAACTTTAAGGAAAATTCTTCTTTGTATCAAATAGAATAAAAGTACTTAGTATGAAACTACATATAGTTAAATGCTTTCCTTTATATATAAAATTTGAATGTCGTTACTAAAATCGCTACTAACTTATTAAAATTGAATGTTTAATATATTTAAATTTGTGGTTATCATTATTATTACCAGACCGTTATTATGAACATTGTTTTGTAATATCTATTATCACAGAACTTTACACTTTGGTTATAAATTTACTTATAACATAATTAGACTTCGAAATACTTTATGGTAGGTAACTAAAAATAGTTTAATTCTATTTATTCCTTTTTTTATAAAATAGTTGATTATAACAAAACATATAACTTCTTAAATAATTTTGAAAGATTCTTGACTTAATTTAAATAATAAATTAATAAGTTTATAAGTATTATTTCTTTCTAATATATGAAGACTCATTATTATTATTATTTTTTGTACAAGGAAACTTTATATCGAAAATCTATTATTCTTAACTTAAGAAAACTTCATGTTAAAAATCTATCATTCTTAACCTAGCTCCTAATTACGCTTCTTACTTATTTCAGATTAATGGCGATTAAGGACAAAGTCTCGTGAGTCGCTTAATTTCTCATTCTTAATGATAACCAATACTCACAACGTATATACTCATCACTCACATTTATATTTGCATCATATCATACTTCAAATCCTCTTACTAATTCATCACGAAGGATCTTACCGGGACTTAGGTTAAATTTTCACAATGATGCAATCATATAATTTCACATAATCAATCTCAACATACTATCACATACTCATGCAACCACATATTTCACGTAATCACAAAGTTTCATATAACTGGTCATAAAAATATTTACAATTACTAAAATCATTAATTAAGCCAAACAGTCATACCATAACACATACAAACACCCTTTTACACTTAAATACTAAACTTAAATACTTAACTTATTTTCCCTATCTATATATCCCATTACTTAAATTACTAATTTATCCTTACTCATCAATTAATCAATATTCTTAATTAATTTCTTTATTCATTTTTCTAACTATTTCTGAATCAAATAATTTTTTTATATTCTTTTACTTAATATTTTACATCAGTTACCATTTAATCCACTAACTCTTCACTTATCCCCTTAATACAATTTCTAATTTATTTCTATGTTCACTTTGACATGCAAACCTATTTATAACTCTAATTTTCTATCCTAGTTAATTCAAGCATAATAAGCTCAATTTTTAACTTAATCCCGCCTATCATGCAAACACATATTCAAATAGCAGTCCAGCCAACAATTTCATATATATATATATATATATATATATATATCTCACACACGCATAATTAAACTTAGAAATATTGCATGCGAGTTTTGCCAAACCATAAAGATAAAATTTAGGGTTTTCTCAAAATCTTCTACATGCAAAATTTAGAGTTTTTCACAAATATTTTTCCTTTTATTTTCTAAATCATATTTTCCCTTTCTTGCATGTTGACACGGTTTTGGCAAGGGAACCCAAGGGAGGTTCCCATACCCGTGCATATCCAATATTCCAATAGAGATATTGGAGAACTCTCCCTTACCTAGGGTTTCTTACATGATTCTCCTGGCAGCATTTTGACTTCCTTATTTTTTGTTGCTCGACTTCTACAACATTTCTGAAACTTACACCAATCATTTGAAACTAAAAAATAAAGATGATGGCCATAAAATGGTCATGGCCTTGATCTAGACAAGGGAAAATGGAATCTTTTTAATTTCTAAATCTATATGCAATACACTAAACCCAACATGCATGTAATGGAAAACAATAATCAAAGGAGAAAAGTTTATGGAACTCTTGACTAAGGAGGAAACCAAGGGATTTACCTTAGGATCCCTACATGTAAGCCAATATCAAGGAAACCCATGGCACGTATCCACTCCTTAGCTGGTGGTGATGGGTGTTGGTGATGAAACAAAGCCTCAGTTACGCAATAGTGATGGAAAAAGATTCCCCGTGTGAAGACCCTTGCATGCATGAAGAAGACGAAAATGGTGGTTGTACGATGAAGATGATGGTCTCGGGTTGGAAGAGAAGAGATAGAAGAAAACTCCTTACATTGGATCCTTTGCATGCACGACTAGATATGACCATACATGGTGGCAGGGTAAGGAAAAACACACGATGGTTGTACTGTGGTTCGTGGTTTTAGGTGGTAGGTTAAAACAAGGCATGATGAGGGAAGTGATGGTGGAGGTTTAAGGTGATTAGATGATGTTATATAATGAGAGTCTTGATGATGCTTCTCTTTGGAGAAATAGACGTAGAGAAAAGAGAAAGAAATGAAGTGAATTTGGCTAGGTGAATAAATTTTCTCTTCTCGGCTAATGCATGGAATTTTGGGCAAGGTAATAAATTTTCTTTTGGGAGATACTAAGAGAGAAAGAGATCAAAAATTTGTTAAGTACGGTGATTCATGGCTAGATTTTATGAAGTAGGGCAAGGTTCTTTGGCTTTTCCTTTTATAGAAGAAATGATGGAAATTTTTAAATTAAAATTTGATTATAATGGCTTTACATTCACGTGATATGGTCTCTTGGTGGCAAGCATCACTTCTGGATGGGTGGAGATCAAGGAGGCAAGGGCTGGATGAGCATGTAGCAAGGGTGCATGAAGTGGAGACATATGGTTGCTTAGGTGGAAGAATTACATGTCTCTTTTGACATGAAAATACAAATGAGTTTCATCACAAACTGGGAAAAGCAATGAATATAAAAGTTGTTCCTTAACGTCTCTTTCCAACAAGCTAAAGGTCACCTAATTCCAGCAACTATAGCAAAAGTTATGCCTAAAATACTAAAAGGTGTTCAGGTGGTATGTGAATTCTAGAACACGTATCTTAGAATAAAAACTAGGAAGTGTGTGTTCAGAATTATCCTTTGTGATCTTCATAAGAATTGTAGAAAATTATATTATGAAGCTTTCAAGATAAGAATCACTTGATTCTGATGTTGAGAGATTGAATTTTCTACAGTTGGAACAAACGGGATCAAGGAAACAAAGTTGTAATTTTTGACAAATCATAAGGGATTAACTAGATCATGGATTTAGATTAATAGGTTTAACTCTATAGCTGATGGTACAAAGTCAAACTTAGAAGGGGGTTGAATAAGTCTCAACTTTTTTCCACTCAGACTTAGAGAAATGATTTAAAAGACGTTTCAGACATAAGATGGTGCAGACTTTAGAAAGCAAAGGGTAAAGACAAGATAACATAGCAGATTTATACTAGTTCACTTCTAAAGTAGAAGCTACGTCCAGTACCTTTAGTCTTGAATGATTTTCACTATGTAAAAACACCTTTTACACAACAAGCATGGCCCGTGCTTCAAGTATTGTTGACTCCAACCACTTTTAACTTAACCCAAGTATTCTTTCAAATAAGCCACTCCTAGCTCAGTCCCAAGTATTCTTTTTAAAGCCTCTTCAGGTCAAATAAGTATTTCCCACTTAATCTAAAAGCTGGTGAACATACCAGACTTGTTACATAGAATATGAATGATAAAGGAAGGTTGTGTTACAAAGATAACTCAATGTACACAGACAAATAGATTTATGATTGAAGCAAAGTATACGCTAAGTTATGATAAGCAAGAAACCAAGGTCTGCTAGGGGTAGAACAACAAGAAAGGCTTTTGCTTATAAGGCAAGAACAATGAAAAGCTTAAAAGTTTACTAGTAAGCACCTTTGATTTTTATTCACGTTCTCGGAATCTCTTTAAAGTTTCTGATCTTCTTATATTTATAGTGTTGTTGAGATAGTTGTTGTTGACTTATTGGAGAACACATAACCGCTGATCATATTCAACTTTGAAGATGTACACAATGGTAGGGTCTGAATCAGGCGTGCTTTAGAACTTATACCAATATGATGTTTCTTGATAATCTCATATCAAAAGACACATATTTGCTTAGCTATTTCAAGCTACAAGGTGCACCACTGTAAAGGTTGACCTTGGCTTTTACATTGTCATAGTTTTATTTTTTTCTGATTCTTTGAGATATGCGAGGCATCTTCTTGGGTTTCTGTGCGCATGAGATCATCAACTTTTTGTCCTTTTTCCTTTTGATGAAAGATGCAGATTTGAGGGAAAATGCTATGTTAGCTCTTTCATAGAAAAGGAAGGTTGCTTTTCAGAAAACGTTCTTGCAAAAGTTGTCTCTTAAGGGTTTGGTTATGCTTTCAAACTTTTCTTGTTTCATGATGAACTTCTTTATATGAATGAACCAAACTTGTCTTTGAAATAAATTTTATTTGATGGACTCCCTATTTTTCTTTCAATAGGTGCACTTCAAACTTTTCCTGAAACACTCGCTGAACCATGTTAGCAAACACGCAAGTAGACTTTATTTAACTAAGAGTCTTAATGGGTGTTATTAATAAATCCCAAGGGTTTATACTTTTTAGTCTTTGATTTAGACTTGTATCTAACAATCTTCCTTTATTTGTTGATAGAAAACATCAAGTCTTTTATTTAAATATAGTCTGTAAAAGATATATGTAATGGAGAAGTATCATAATATGTAGACTTGTTTGATTTTATGATATAAAATTTTATATTACTTTACTTTTACTCTACTTCTACTTCCCTTTTTGATATCGACAAAAGGAGAGACATCGTAGAGAACTCAAGACCGAGGCAGAGCAGGGAGAGACAGAGCTACAGAGGCTGAAATGAGGTTGGAGGCAAAAATAGAAACTAAAATAAGATGAGCAATCTGAACACAAAGAAATGAGGGATGGTGATGTAGGAGATTCTTCAAGTCTCCAAAAAGAGGGTTGGATCTTGGATCTTTTTCCTTCTTCTAACCTTCAATTTCCAAGAGTCGAAGCTTCTTCAAAGGGAAACCAAAACTATAGGAGACCAAAGACCTAAGATTCTAGACGAAATGGTGGAGGAAAAATAAAGAGGAAAGGATAAAAGGAAAGGAAGAGGTGTGGAGGAATGATGGAGGAATGGAAGTGGTTGAATGGGAGGCCACTCCTAGAGGAGATAACTCCGTAAGTCTTGCCACTAAGGAGGGAGAGAGCTTTCTTTGATAAAAGCTTGCAAAAGATCACTCAATCCTAGAGAGAAGGAAGAGAGTCTCTCACTAAAATCTCACTTAAAGTGGTAGAAAAATCTCAAATGCATTAATATGTGTTGAATTTACAAAAGAGAGCTCCTTATATAGGCCTCTAGGGAATTCAGCCAAGGAGACTCTTAATGGGATTCTCCATGTTTCCTAGCCCAATGATGCTAAAAGAGAAAGGTATGGCCTATACATGGCCCAAAATGACAGTACATGGCCCTAAAGTGGCCCATTTGACCTTGCAAGGCCCAAATAAAACCTATAAGCCTAGAGAATCTAACTAGGAACTATATTAAAAGAAAAGCATGAGTAGATCCTCAAGGTATCCTTATTGGGCTTAGGCCCACCAAGCAAAGAGAGGAAGGAAACTAGTGCTTTGTGGATGCTCTCTTTGACTTTCTTTGACTTTGCCCTTCTGAGAGGACCCTTGTAAGCTTCAAGTCCTTTATCTAGGGTAGTGTGAGGGTCCTCCCTTGGTGTGTCCTCATTATGCTCCCCCTTTTTGAAAGGATTTATCCTCAAAGCTAAGGCATCATCCTCTTTGTCTAAGTCAAAAGGAGATAAATCACATATATTGAAACAAACACTCACACCATATTCTCCTGGAAAATCAAGGACATAAGCATTATTATTCATTTTCTTGATTAGTTGAAAAGGGCCATCACCTCTAGGGTCGATTTTGGATTTTCTCAAGTTTGGAAATCTTTCCTTTCTAAGATGTAGCCAAACCCAATCTTCAACCTCAAAGGTGACTTCCTTTTTTTTCTTATTAGCACAATGAGCATAGTGTTCATTTTTAGTTTGTATTTGGTTTTTAACCTTCTCATGAAAATCTTTGATAAATTTGGCCTTTGCCTCTCCATCCATATGAAGGAAAGAGTCAGACACCTCAATAAGCAAAAGGTCCAATGGAGTGAGAGGATTAAAACCATACACAACCTCAAATGGACTAAGCTTAGTTGTTGAGTGTTGTACCCTATTATATGCAAATTCAATGTGGAGTAAACACTCATCCCAAGACTTAATTTATTCACTAAGACCCTAAGAAGTTGAGAAAGGGTCCATTTTACTACCTCTATTTGTCCATCCGTTTGAGGATGATAAGTGGTGGAAAAGAGAAGTTTTGTTCCTAGGCTTGACCAAAGAGTTTTCCAAAAGTGGCTTAGGAATTTGGTGTCCCTATAGGAAATTATGCTTTTAGGAACACCATGAAGTCTTACAATCTCTTTAAAGAAGAGTTTAGCAATATGACTAGCATCATCTACCTTATGACAAGGGATGAAGTGAGCCATCTGACTAAACCTATCCACTACCACAAAGATAGAATCCATTCCCCTTTGGGTCTTAGGTAAGCCTAACACAAAGTCCATAGATATATCAATCCAAGGTGCACTAGGTGTTGGCAAGGGAGTATATAAACCACTTGGTAAAAGTTTGGATTTAGCCTTCCTACACACAATACACCTAGCATAATATTTTTGAACATCTTTTTTCATCTTTGGCCAATAAAAGTGTTCATGCAATAAAGACAAGGTTTTATCTCTTCCAAAGTGGCCCATTAAGCTTCCATCATGGCTTTCTCTAAGTAAAAGATCTCTTAAAGAGCTCTTAGGAATACAAAGTCTATTGGCTTTAAAGAGGTAGTCATCTAAAATGTAGAAGCCTCTATGAGATGAAGAAGTGGAAGATGAGTTAAAAATGTTTGAAAAATCAATATCACTTGGGTACAAAGTCCTAATCTCATCAAGTCCAATAACTTTGGCTCCAAGAGAGGTATGTAAAGAATACCTTCTTGATAAAGCATCAGCCACAGTATTAGATTTTCCATTTTTGTACTTGATGACATATGGAAATTGTTCTAAGTAATCAACCCACTTAGCATGTCTTTTATTTAACTTATGTTACCCCTTAATGAATTTTAGTGATTGGTGATCACTATGTATAACAAACTCTTTTGAGATCAAGTAATGTTCCCAAGTTTGTAGGGCTCTAATTAATGCATAAAATTCTTTGTCATATATGAGATAGTTGAGAGTTGCTCCATTAAGCTTTTCACTAGAGAAAGTAATGGGGTGACCTTCTTGTAATAGAACGGCTCCTATTCCCACATTTGAAGCATCACGCTCAAGCTCAAAGGTTTTTGAAAAATTTGGAAAAGCTAAAATTGGAGCATGAGTGAGCTTTTCCTTGAGATCTAGAAAGGCTTTCTCTTGCCTTGGCCCCCATATAAAAGAAACATTCTTTTTCACCAATTCATTTAGGGGGAGGCTAAGGTAGAGAAATCTTTCACAAATCTCCTATAAAGACTTGTAAGACCATGGAAACTTCTAACCTTACTCACATTTTTAGGTGTTGGCCAATCTTGGATTGCCTTCACTTTAGAGTGATCAACTTCAATACCTTAAGAACTCATTATGAATCCAAGGAATACAATGCTATCCATGCCAAAAGAACATTTTTCAAAATTTGCATAGAGGTTGTTTGTTCTTAAGGCAAGCATAACTTGTTTTAGATGGTTTAGATGAGAGGTCATGGTCTTTGAGTACACCAAAATATCATCAAAGTAGACCACAATGAAATGACCAATGAATTCCCTCAAAACATGATTCATTAACCTCATGAATGTGCTTGGTGCATTAGTCAAGCAAAAAGGCATAACTAACCACTTATATAATCTAAGTTTGGTTTTAAAAGTAGCTTTTCATTCATCTCCTTCTTTGATTCTTATTTGATGATAGCCACTTTTAAGATCAATCTTGGAAAATATGGTAGAACCATTTAGCTCATCAAGCATATCATCAAGTCTAGGTATTGGATGCCTATACTTGATGGTTATATTGCTTATGGCTCTACAATCTATACACATTCTCTATGAACCATCTTTCTTAGGAACTAGTAAAACAGGTAAGGCATATAGGCTTAGGCTCTGTCTAATCCATCCCTGAGATAGTAGATCGTTCACTTGTTTTTCAATCTCAAGGCTTTCCTTAGGGTTACATCTATATGCAAGCCTATTAGGTAAGCTAGCACCGGGAATTAAATCTATTTGATGTTCAATGCCCCTAATAGGAGGTAAGCCTTTTGGGATATCCTTTGGAAAGAGATCTTTAAATTCATTTAGGATGTTTTGAATCCCTTTGGGTAAAGGAGGAGGAGTGCCCACAGAGCACAAAAAAGTGCTAGGGATATCTTTCGTATACATGATCAAGCAAAGTTTTTGTGAAAACATAGCATGTTTCACATCATGTTTGTTGGCCAAATAGTTGGATCTAGAGTCATCATAGATGATAACTCCTTTTCCTTTATCCTCTTTTTTGTATGTTTTTCTACATGATTAGAGGAAGAAGATCCTAACTCTCTATCTCTTTTAAGCTTCATTTATAGTTGATCTTTAGCTACTTGTTGTGGAGTTAGGGGGTGTAAAACTATCTTCTTACAATCTAGTTTGAATGTGAGGGTGTTAGTGAACCCCTCATGGATGACCTTCCTATCGAATTGCCAAGGTCTTCCTAGAAGTATATGAGTTGCCTCCATAGGTACTACATCACAATTGACTTTATCATTATATGTGCCTATGGTGAAGTTGATTAAGACTTGCTTAACTAACATTTCTCCCTTTTCATTTAGCCATTGCAATTTATAAGGTCTAGGGTGATCTATTAGTTCTAAGCCCATCTTATTTACTAGTCTTTAGCTCACAACATTTGCACAACTCCCACTATCCATAATTAAAGAACATAGTTTTTCATTTATGTAATATCTTATATAAAAGTTGTTCTTTCTTTGTGTAGTGTCATCTAGCTTAACATGACTACCAAGCAATCTTCTAATTATGTAAAACTCACCATCATCACCTAAAATATACTCACTATCATAGGAATCACTACTTGAGTCATCACTTGAAGAGTTAGAATCAGAATTAGACTCTGACTGACTTGAGTAGGTTCTATTATTTTTCAAAACCATTGTTCTTTTTGTTGGACAGTCAAAAGCAATATTACCTCTACCAAGGCATTTAAAACATTTTATGGTAGAAGATCTAGAGGATTGTGGTTTAGATGTGGATTCATGCTTATCTCTTTGGTTTCTAAAAACTTTGCCATTTTTATGCAACTCACTTTGTGGTTTGGAAGATGAAGTGCCCATTTCACTCTCCCTAAGGTTTTTCTCAAACCTACCCTTATTATCTTGACTTACCCCCTTAGACTTGTAGGCTTTATTTTCCCCACTATAGGCTTCTCTTTCTTTAAATTGGCTTTCTACCTTAGTACATTGGTGTAGTAACTTTTCCATCTCAACATGTGGAAGGAGTTCTACTCTATTCTTGATGTTCCTATTTAGGCCATGTAAGAACCTATGCATTAGGGTTTCCTCATCTTCTTCTAGGTTTTCCCTAATCATGGCTATCTCTAGAGCTTTGTAGTAATCTTCTACACTCTTTGACCTTTGGGTGAGTCTATTTAGCTTGGCTAATAGCTCCCCTTTATAGTAATTAGGAACATAACATTTTCTTAATAGAGCTTTCAAGTCTAACCAATCATCTGTTGGTGGGAAGTTATCTTTCTTTCTCTCCTTACACTCTTGGGTCTACCATACTAAGGCATAGTTTTGAAAAGAGAGAGTGGCTATCCTAACCTTCTTTTCTTCTTTTATTTGATGAGAATTAAACAATTGCTCAACTTTCATCTCCCACTCTAAATAAGCTTCAACATCACTTTTGCCATTAAATGAGGGGATTTCAAGTTTTACCTCTCTTAAGCCTATGTCTTCTCTTTTATGTTCATGGTGTCTTATATGTCTAAGTTCATCCTCACTATCACTATTGTTATGTCTTTGATTTCTTTGATTTCTATGTCTAGCTCTAGGGTTTTCGTTATGCTTTAGGTTATTTAACCTATTATTGATGTTATTCAAGCTTTCCATTATGTTATAAAGCATGAATTTGTTTTCCCTATCACTAGAAGACATGGTTTAAGGTTGTCAAAGAAAACAAGACAAGGCAAACAAAGTTGTAAACAATCTAGTCGAGGATGCTTGATGCAAGGCAAGTATTAGAAAACACACAACAATCCTAAAATACAAGTACTAGGTTTCTTTCCTTAGTGGAAATAAGAACCTAAGTTGTCTTGTACTAGGTTGTATCCTAGGATGTAGTACTATGATTAGTTATGCAAGACCTAGGTTGTTTTAACCTATGTTCCTTATGAGAATCTTAGGTTGTAACTAATCAAGTAACTAATCCTAACAAGCCTACAACTAATTCGGTTATGGGAAGTTAAGAGTAACTAATTAGTTTCAACTAACCAACTAACTCTAACTAACACCAACTAACCCTAACTAAATTTAGTTATTTAGTTATTATGGTTTTAACTAAGTCTAACCACTTAACCTCCTAGCTAAAATTCAGTTATGGATTGGTTATGCTAACTAAAATTTGGTTGGTACTTAGTTAGGTTAACTAGAATTAGTTTTAACTATTAACTAACTAACCAAATTAGTTAAGACCAACAACTAACTAATTACTTCTAGTCGTAACTAATTAACTACTTAGCCAACTAACAATTAACTAATTAAGAACAACCAAATGCATATGCTTTACTATATAGCCGAAATTACCAAATGGAAATGAAAAATTAATAGTGTCCAAAGTCCAATGTCCAAAGTGTATCCAAAATACAAGACAAAATAATGAGGACAAACTAAGGGAGGACCCTCCCACTACCTTAGAGAAAGGACTTGAAGCTTACAAAGGTCCTCTCACAAGGGCCAAGACCAAAAAGGCCAAAGAGAGCATCCATCAAGCCTTATCCTCCTTCCTCTCTTTGAGTAGGCCCAAGCCCAATGAAGACTCCTTGAGGATCTATTCATATTTTAATTATAATATACTTCTTAGTTAGATTCTCTAGGCTTTTAGGGTTTATTTGGACCTTGCAAGGTCAAATGGGTCACTTTAGGGCCATGTACTTCATTTTTGGGCCATGTATAGGCCATGTATAAGCCCAATTAGCTCCTCCTTGGCCGAATTTGTGAAGCCCTATATAAGGAGCTCTCCTTTTGTATTTTTGACACAATTAATGCCATTGAGATTTTATACTTTCAAAGTGAGTTTTTAGTGAGAGAAGCTCTCCCTTCTCTCTAGGTTAGAGTGAGCTCTAGCAAGCTCTAATCCAAGGGGATTCTTCCCTCCTTTGTGGCGAGTTAGAAGAGTTATCTCCTTCTAGCAGTGGCCTCCCATTCATCTCCTCCATTCCATCTTCCATCCTCCTCCTTTCTCCCTTCCATTTCCACTTTTTCCATACTCTTTTTCCCTTTATTTTTGTTAGTTCTTGAGTTTTTCCTTCCTTTTCATTTCGGTCTCCAAGGGCAAAGATCTTCAATAAAGGCTTATGGAGGTTAGAAGAAGAGAAAATCCCTAGATCCACCCTTCTTCAAGAAGTTAGAAGAAGTTCCTACATCACAAAACCTAATACACAAAACCTAAGAATTTGAAAATCTCCCTATGTTCTACTAGTTACAAGGCTTTTTCTTCCTTTATAATGTCTCCAAGCTCTTCCCTTGATGTATAAGCTCAACTTCACCTAGCAAAACACACAAGAAATAACTCCAACTGAAATTGTTAAGGGGAAATGAACAAAATTTGAAAATCTCACAAGTGTGTCTCTCAATTGTATTTTGACAACTTCTTACCCTTTCTCTTTGGTTCAGGCTCACTTAAGCAATTTACACTCTTACCTCAAGTGTTCTCAAAATGCTACCCTCAATGGTATAGAGAAGGGAATTATCAAAGAAATTGTATTGAAGAAATACTCAAGACGACAAAACTTAAGAAGAATGAATGACAAACTAAAAAAGGCTAATTTGAAGAAAGCTACTCAAATGGAAATCTTTTTGCATTTTTGATTGACAAGACACTAAAGCAATAAATGTTCAAAGAAATAAAGGCTATACTTTGAATGGAATTTGAAATTGATGATGGACAAAACTAGACAAGCAAAGAAGTAATATGCAACAACAAAAAGCAAGGCACAACCTAAACTTAGAAACTCTAAAGTTGCAACACTAAGCAATCAAGTTCAAGTGAAAATGTGTAAACAATGTCAATTAGCAAACACCTCTCCTCAAGGTTATGGAATTTTGAAAATGAGATAAAGCTTTTGGTGTTCAAGTTTACAACTTCTAATGAGGCTACTGTTTACTCTTTGTTTTTCAACACCCTTTTTTTCACTTTTGTGATTTGGGCTTTCTTTTGTATCTTTCTATTTACTTTTCTTTTCTTGCCTCTTATACTTTTTAATGAAACAACACCAGAAGCTTATTCCAAAACCGAAACAAGTATTATGCTAAAACAAGTTCAATTGACACTTTCTTGCTTAGACAAATAATGCAACCTTGTTCCAAATTAGTGAATGGAAGGCTTATGACTAGCTCTTTTGACAAATCTTTCTTCTATGCAACAATATGAAAACCGAAATGAGATGACCTAATTGTGCATTCAAAACAAAATTAAGCCTAGATTAAAAACTAAGAATAGATTCCTAACACTTTTAAGATGAGCTAACTTTTAGAGAGTCTTAAAATGAGACCTCCTAACACTTAAGATTGAAACCTCTTGGGAGTTAATCAAGATGCTTGAATTACTCCCTCCCACATGGATTTGCACACTAAAGAATAATCAACAAATTTTCTAGAACACAAGAAAGAGGTTCCAAATGGCACTTGACACGCTTAGTTGGCTCTAACTTCTCAACTAACAAGTAACAAACTTCTAACAATCAAAATAACAAACTAAAACCAAACCAAATTATGTCAAATCTGAAATTTGAAAACCTAAACACAACACAAGACATACCAAACCGAAATTGAGAAGTACAATATGCAAAATATTGAAAGAACAAGAAGAACCAACACAAAACTTCAAAGAAACAACAACTTTTTATAGATTTTCTATTATATCATGGAATCAAAACACAAACAACCATAGAAAAAGAAAACCAACTAGCCAAGAACAACTATTGAAAACTGAAACTTAAAAGGAAGAAGAAGTAGAAAAAGAACCTCTAAGGCTCAATGATACCACTTGATGTAAGAGATTCTTCAAGTCTCCAAAAAGAGGGTTGAATCTTGGATCTTTTTCCTTCTTCTAACCTTTAATTGCCAAGAGTCAAAGCTTTTTCAAAGGGAAACCAAAACTATAGGAGACCAAAGATCTAAGATTCTAGACGAAATGGTGGAGGAAAAATAAAAAAGAAAGGATGAAAGGAATGAAAGAGGTATGGAGGAATGATGGAGGAATGGAAGTGGTTGAATGGGAGGCCACTCCTAGAGGAGATAACTTCTTAAATCTCACCACCAAGGAGGGAGAAAGCCTTCTTGGATAAGAGCTTGCAAAATATCACTCAACCCTAGAGAGAATGAAGAGAGTCTTTCACTAAAATCTCACTTAAAGTGATAGAAAAATCTCAAATGTATTAATGTGTGTTGAATTTACAAAGGAGACCTCCTTATATAGGCCTCTAGAGAATTCGACTAAGGAGACTTTTAATGGGCTTCTCCATGCTTCCTAGGCCCAATGATGCTAAAAGAGAAAGGTATGGCCTATACATGGCCCAAAATGAGAGTACATGGCCCTAAAGTGGTCTATTTGACCTTGCAAGGCCAAAATAAAACCTATAAGCCTAAAGAATCTAACTAGGAACTATATTACAAGAAAAGTGTGAGCAGATCCTCAAGGCGTCCTCATTGGGCTTGGGCCCACTAAGCAAGGAGAGGAAGGAAACTAGTGCTTTGTGGATGCTCTCTTTGACTTTCTTTGACTTTGCCCTTGTGAGGGGACCCTTGTAAGCTTCAAGTCCTTTATCTAGGGTAATGTAAGGGTCCTCCCTTGGTGTGTCCTCATTAGATAGTCAGTAAGGATAATAGATAAAGCACAAAGAGATGGAGGGATGAGAGCTTGAGAGTCATCAAAGTAAGTCGGACGAGCCTTAAACACACAACCACATCTAGCCTAAAAGTTACGAGCATTGATCATGATATGACTGTCAGATGTACTACATTGTTGATCCTGTTCCCAAAGGTGATATGCCTAAAGATGGTGATGATGCTCATCATTCTTTTTAGAGTAGATAGGAGAGCCTACAAAGTGACATTGTCTAGCTTCTTGGCCATTCACATATACCATGGAAGAATAAAAGGACCTGTGTAAGGTCTGATCTACTTTAACTTGTTGGTAATAAGGCATGAGGCAGTCTAGGTCAATGTAAAGGTGCTTGGTTGGATTGGAGGAGCATGGAAGTGGGGTTTAGTAGGTAGGGACCATTCTTTGACAAAGGTAAGGCTAATTTGTTCCATTCGAAGAGATTGGAACATGGAAAAGGTAGAGCATGTGTAAAGGTAAGGGTTAGAGAGCAAAGGTTCATCTAACCTAGAGGAAAGAAATCTGGGTTGGAGAAAGAATTAAACAGGTTGCTTGGTGTTGGTGAAGGTTCAGGTAGTGGTTGGGAGTTTAAGACCATGAAAACGTAGATGAGGGTCAGGTTTGGCAGAGAATTATCTTTTAGAAGTAGAAGGTTTACAGTTAGGAATTTTAGAGGTTAATTAGTCTGGTGTAGGTTGAGAGGAAAGTGGAGAAAAAGGAGGGGTCGGTTGAGATAGTTGAGCTACAAACTCTTAAACATGAGAGAAAGATAAAAGGTGGTGGATAAGATAGTGTAGGTGAATCAGGGGTTGAGGTCTGGATGAGAAAAGTGGTCTGGGTGGTACAGGGTGTAGACTTCTTACTCGACTTCTTTTCAGACTTCTTGGCTTTACATTCTTCTGCCTTGCGCTTCTTGTTAGCTTTCTGGGTCTACCTTAAGGCTCTGTCAGACTTGTAGAAATCGTAATGAAGATTGTGCTGATTAATCCAAACATACTCTATCCATTTCGAGACATCCATGTCTGGAAACTTCCTACAGTAAAATTGGATGAAGTTGACATAATGCTTCTTGTAGAGTATCTAGACATAATCCTTCAAAGATGGAAAGGAAAAAGTATGTGTAGATTTTTAAGCCCAAGAGGTCTGAGGAGATGGGGGTTGAGCAACTCTCTCAGTGTGGTTTTTCTTTAAAATACACCCAATAAGCTGTTGATCATCTGAGTCTGATAATGATTTGGTTATAGAGGCTGAAGATAAACTAGGCTTGGAGGTAGGAGTCTGATCACGAGGAGTAGAAACCTTTGGACTAACCTTAGCCTTTTTGGCTACTTTAGGCTTCTCAACAGGATCAGAAGAAGGCTTACGCTTCAGAGAGGCCTTCTTAGCATACTCTTGAGCAACATAAGCTTCAGTGTATTCCAGGAAAGGGGAGAAAGAGGGCAACTTGGATATTAGAGAACCACTGGTAATCATATCCTTGACAGACTTGAAAGGAACATTATTCAGCTTGAAGATCTTGATGATGATTGTTGTAGGAGATATTCTTCTGTTTCTTCAGCATAGAGGAAACCATATAGGTCATGATGACCTTGGCTAGGTCCACCTTTTCCTTACAGAGCATGTAATATATGTAGAACCTGTCCAATTTGGTAACAGTATCCTTTGTTGACTTCTAAGGGTAGAAGACCTATTTCATGAGCAAATGGAGCATCTTGACCTTTGGGAGCAACTTTTCATAGGTAAGCTTCTCAGGATGGGTTCTTCCATAGAGCATCTCATTGATAGTGAGAGTAGGCACTCAATTTATTTCAAAATCTTCACAAAAGACTATACCCCTAGGCTGACATTAGAGCACAATGAATATTACATTCTCAAAGACCTCAATCTACTTCCCACGTAGATTCCCAAGCAGAATGAAGTGAGCATTATCCATTGAAACAATTTTCCAAAACTCAAGAACCAGTGGTGGAGAGAAGGGTTCTTGATGAAGACAGAACTAAGTCCACCTAATACCATTCAACTCTTCAGTTAAATCACGTCATTCAAGCTTATGCTGGGCTGGGTCGAAGAATGATGACTCAATAAGTTCTCTAACGGAGAATGAAACAACAACCATTGATGATATGAGAAGAAGGATTTTGGTTGCGAGAAAAGGGATTTAGGGTAAAATGCAGAAGGGTGAGAGAAAGAGAAGGAAGAAAGTTCAACGAATTTCAAAAGATTTCTAGGGATTTTGAAACGATAACTAAAATTCTATTTAAGTGCAACATGGGTAGAAAAAAGGCAACAATTTAGAAACATTTGCAATGCGAAGTAGTAAATGCATGCCATACACAACTGTTCAGAAACAAAAATTTATTTTGGAGAGAGAAATGAACAAGGCAAACGAAAAGGCCTATAGTGACTCTCAGTTTTAGATGTAAGCATATTGAAGCAAATATATATATATATATAATAAGCATTCAAACCTTTATGCATACAAACTTACTATTCATTTAAACTATTTATCAGGCAGTGTTACATGAATTTAAGTTATACTTAATAAATGCAAACCTGACTTTAGCCAATGGCTTGGTGAATATGTCTGCCCATTGATGATCTGTATCCACATATTTCAAGTTCAGGATTCCTTTTTATACATAGTCACAAATGAAGTGGTATTTTACTTCAATATGCTTTGCCTTTGAATGTTTAATAGGATTTTTCGACAAATTGGTTGCACTAGTATTGTCACAAAAGATCAGAATCTCTTTCTCTTTGATTGAATAGTCCTCAAGTTGATATTTCATCCATAGAAGTTAAGAACAATAACTTGTTATAGACAAATATTTCGCTTCAGCTGTTAAGAGGGCTATAGAGTTCTGCTTCTCACTACTCCATGAGATTAGACTTGTCCCTAAGAAGTGACATCCATCACTTATGCTTTTCCTGTCTGATTTGCCTCCTGCAAAATCTGTATCACAAAATTCATGAAGATAAAACGAGTCTGTTCTCTTGTAGAACAGCCAAAGGTTAGTGGTACCTATAAGATACCTCATAATCCTTTTCACAACAGACAAATATGATTCCTTGGGGTCTGCTTGGTATCTTTCATATACATAGACACTGACATTATATCTGGTGTACAGGATGTTAAATACAACAATGATCCAATCATTCCTCTATACAAGGTCTGGTCCATTGATGTACCAGACTCATCTTTGCTTATGATGCAATTTGGATGCTTTCATGGATTCATGGGCTTAGCATCAGTCATTTTAAATTCCACTGATGGATGAGTAGCTCTTTGGTGTACTTTTACTGATGGATGAAAATTCCATCATTAGTCTATTTGATTTGTAGACCTAGAAATAATTTTAGTTGGCCCATCATGCTCATCTCAAATTCAGCCTACATTATTTTAGAAAAATCTCTACACAGACTTTCTTTAGTAGCATCAAAGACAATGTCATCAACATAAATTTGCAAAATAAGGAAGTGCCTGTCTGAGTCAGTTCTAAATAAGGTTGTATCAACCTTTCCTCTAGTAAAGCCTTTTGAGATTAAGAAGGTACTGAGTTGATCATACCAAGCTCTTGGAGCTTGTTTCATACCATATAGTGCTTTACTTAATTTGAAGACATGATTTTGAAAAGATTTATCTTTAAATCCAGGAGGCTATTTTACAAAGACTTCTTCTTCTATAAACTATTTAGAAATGCATTCTTAACGTCCATTTGATATAATCTTGTACCTTTTAATGCAGTAAATGCAAGAAGAATCCTAATAGCCTCGAGTTTGGCTACAGGTGCAAAGGTTTCAATAAAATCAATACCTTCTTGTTTATTGTAGCCTTGAGTCACTAGTCTAGCTTTATTTCTGACAACTTTCCCATTTTCTTCAAGTTTATTTCTAAAGACCCATTTAGTTACTATAATGTTTTTATCTTTGGGTCTGGGAACAAACTTCTAGACTTTGTTTCTTTCGAACTGATTTAGCTCTTCCTACATAGCTATAATCTAATCTAGATCCTCTAATGCTTCTTCACTAGTCTTTGGTTCAATTTTTGAGACAAGTGCGATTAAGGATTGATTTTGAGTCCTTGATCGAGTTTGAACACCTTCAGCTTGATTTCCAATGATAAGATCTGAAGGGTAGTAAGTTTAGAACTTCTGTTCCCTTGGTTTCACAGGTTCAGGCACAGATTCTTGTTAATCTGTCTCTTTCTTCATTATTTTTTGAACATTAAGTTCTAGATCTGCTAAATTCTTGTTAGTCTTTACAAATTTATCAAATCTTACATGCATTAATTCCTCAATGGTTTGAGTTCTTATGTTAAAGACTTAGTAAGATTTTGATGTGTTTATGTAACACCCTAAATTTTAAAATAAAAGATTTATTAGGGAGATAAATATTAAATGATTATAGTTGAGATAATTAATATTCCAAAATATTGGAAATAAATAAATTAAGATTTTTGGGAACTTTTTATAATTTGTTGGAACCAGATAAGCTGAAAATGAGCCCGGTTGAAATATGGGTGTCGGACCAAGTATCTCCGATTGGGATGATATTGGTCAGGGCTATTAAGGATATTATTGGGAATCTGAATATGTGTTCAAAATAATTTTTGGATAACGTATTCAGCACAACTTGAGATCCTGTTTATCATAAAACCATGAATATTTACTGAGGAATTAAAAATAAAGCCAAATGACATATTTTTCTCTTCTTATTCCCGTCAGCTTCTTGGATTCCTCTTAACAAGTACTTTGCTTCTTCTTCTTCTCTACTCTTCTCCTTCATTTCCTTTCTTCTTCTCTCTTAAAACCCTAAGTAAAGTGGTGTGCCAATTTTCCTCTTCCATTTTCGTTTGGAGCTTGGAAGAGTTTGGAGCTTAGAAGAGTTTGGAGCTTGAAGTCTTACCCTTCTTTCTCCTCATTTTCATGTGGTTTTCCCTCTTTTGGAAAACTCTCTCATTCCTTCTCTTGAGGTAAGCTTTTGCTATTTCTCAAGAGTATGAACTATGGGTTTTTGGGTTTTGTTGTTGGGAATGTGATTTAATGGGTGTTGTTGGGTTGTTAGAGAAATTCTGACCTAAGATTTGGGGGAAATGCAAAATATGAGTGGAGAGGCATTTATCGTGTTAAATAATTGTTATTGGTGAGGTGAAATGGTGTTATTAATGGTGAATGGCCATTAATGAAGCTTAATGGTTGTTAGGAACCATTAATGTGGGAACCCATTGATGGGTTTGACATTAAAAGTGCATGATAATAAATGTAGGCGCCTAATCCGTGGTGGCTGTGGTGGAACGAGTAAAATAAATGGGGCTTGAGAGTTAAGATGCTGGAAGACATCGAGTAAATAAATATGAACGTTAGGCCGAGGTGGTTGAATAGAAAATAATTGTGTGATGTATTGTGATGTAGGAAATAACCCCATCGACGAGGCGGAACCATCTGACCTTGGTGATTACTACTTCTCTTGAGGTAGGAGGGTGTAACTATTCTAAATGCATGATTTTATCCATTGAAGATGTGAAAATATGTGTATATGATTATGCTGAATGATTGCTTGTGTGAACGATGTAGTGATTTCATGATTTGAATGCATTTAGAATAATTGATGTTATGTGGCATGTAATTGGAATGATGAATGTGTTATTAAATTGGTCTAGGCCGGAGTTAACAATCCGATGTGGGACCAGCCACGAGAGTCAACAGATGACTCAGGTTTTATACCGGTGTTCATGTATCCGGAATGATTATCAGGTATCCTAATGAGAGGAAACTGATCTTGATGTGCGAAGTTTTACTTGTTGAGTCTGTATTGCATACAGAACGGATGAAGTGATATTCGTACTCTAGTACCGGTATTGAGACCAGATCCGATATTATGTTGAATATGTTATGATGGTTTAAGACCATGTTTTGAATTAAAATCAGTCATTTGAAATATCCCAATTATATATATATATATGAATTGATAATTATGATTGCCACTAACTGCCGATGTGTGTGAGTCCAACAAGAATTGGTAAAGATTGAAAGTACAAAATCCACTAAGTGGCAGTTATAAATGGACGATTGATTGAGTGGCATTTAGGATGCACAGTGTGAGAATGCATTGATTGGTATTTGCATCCATGGCATATCATTCGCTACTTATATGGAATGTTAGGGGTTCCAATAGGCAGGCCCAGTGGGAGGGCGGCCCAGTGCACGGGTATACTGTTATTGCTCCCTAGTGATTCGGGGAATCACGAAGCTGCCCTTAGTTTGGTGACAAGGCACCCTATGTGGCAGGCCCTGTGGGAGGGCGTCTTTGTGATGAGTAGTTGACCTCGGTGTCCGACAGGGCACGACTCCCTTGATATGTGTTCAGGGGATGCCCGTAGCACTTTGGCAAGTACGGCCATAATATTGATCCGCAGTCACAGGGTGACTAGTGCTACAGATGGGCGAGAGCGGTTTGGTACCAGTAAAATATGTTGTTGAGCATGCATGAAATTGGATAGAAGTTTACACATTTTACTACTGCAGAAGGGGCATAGTAGCATACCTATACTTGTCCCACATTTGATATAGTGTTGTTTTCCCACAGTCGGATCCGCACTTGAAAATAATTCCATTGTGCATATGCATTAGCTTTAAGAGTATTTGCATATAGCAAGAGATATGCCTAGTTGATAGCTCGTGGTGGCGATGGATGATTGTTAAATAGAGAGAAAGTAAGCCGAGGTACTAACATTAAAAGTGTGATGATTATTGTGAATGATAAGGATATATTATATATGATATTGCGTTATGAATATACTAAGCTGAACATGTATCATGCTGAGATGGAATGATGTATCATGTGTGTGAATGCTTGTGATGTTTCCTTGAAAAATGAATGTAACGCACACATGTATAAATATCATCATAATGTATGACTTTGGTACATTTGGATTATGTTACTCGCCTCCCTGTTGCCATTTTTAAGTTTGATGTAGGTATGATGAAAAACCCTACTCTTTTTGGAGGTCGAGCATTGGAGAAGGTAAATATGAAAGGAATGTGGGTGAGCCTTGGCCGGCATATATGTATTCATTTTGTATAGCATATGGTGTGTATATGCTTATTTTGAAATTAACTTGATAACGGTTGATTTTGGAGGTCATGTAGGAAAATTAGACCGAATGTGTATGGCTAATTTTCATTAATGACCTGTATAATGTATGAATGATAATATTATTATTGTGAAAATATATTTTTATTGTTTCAACAAATCGATGAGGCATCTTTCATCCTCTTTTTGGTATATATTTTAATAACTCATAAATTTAATTACATCTTCTGCTTTTCCCCCTTGTGACGGCCTCAAGTCTGATTTTCGGAGGTGCACTCTGATACCTTTCTCATATCTTCATATATGAGATCGGTTATTAATGATCCAGGGTAATTACTCGGCGTTATATATATATATATATATATATATATATATATTGAATTTCTTCTACTTACAATTATTTTTTAAAATTTGAAAAATTTACCGCTGTTTTTGGGCCAGGGTGTTACAATTTAAATACCCCATAAAAATACCTTTATCATACTTAGAGTCAAACTTTCCAAGTTGATCTCTTGTGTTTAGGATATAGCATGTTCACCCAAATGGATGAAAATATGAAACGTTGGGTTTCATTCCTTTCCATAATTCATAAGGAGTCTGATTTAGTATAGGTCTGATAAAGATTCTATTTTGAATATAACAAGAAGTGCTCACAACTTCAGCCCAAAAATATTTTGGAAGATTATTTTCATAAAGCATTGTTCTTATCATCTCTAGCAGACTTCTACTTTTCCTTTCCACAACACCATTTTGTTAAGGTCTTTTTAGAGAAGAAAACGTATGAGATATGCCTGTTTTGTTACAAAACTTTTCAAAGATTTCATTTTCAAATTCTTTACCATGATCACTTCTTATTATACCAATATAGATTCCTTTTTTAGACTGGATTTTCTTGTAGAAAATCTTAAATACTTGAGCAGACTCGTCTTTATAGGCTAGGAAATAGACCCATATCATTCTTCTGTAGTCATCAACTATAACAAAGCCATATCTTTTTCCAGCTAGACTTTGAGTTTGAGATGGACCAAATAAATCCAAATGTAATAGTTCCAAAGGTCTGGTAGTGGAAACAACATCTTTGTTTTTAAAAGAGGTTTTTCGTTGTTTTCTTTTTTAGCATGCTTCGTAGGGCTGGGAGCTTTTAAAAGATATTCTTGGCAGTCCCTTAACTAGCCTTTTTCTATTTAGTTTTGAAATATGTTTCACGCTAACATGCCCAAGCTTTTTGTGTTAGACCCATCTTTCCTCAGAGGTTGAGAACAGGCATGTTACACTTTGATTATTTAGTTCACTTAGATCAACCTTGTAGAGGTTATTGTATCTGTATGTTGTAAAGAGAATGGTTCCATCATGGTTGATGATGGTACACTTCTCTTTATCAAATAAGACTTTATAACCACTATCACAAAATTGACTTATGATTAGTAGGTTATGTCTCAGACCTTCAACATAATAAACATTTTCAATTGAGTGAAGGAATGTTACCTATCTTACCAGTACCTATTATACGTCCAAACTGGTTACCTCCAAAAGTAACTTTACCACCTTGAAATGTTCCATGTCTAGGAACATAGATCTTTTTCCTGTCATGTGATGTGAGCACCCACTATCAAGATACCAATAATGTTGCTCTGCTTTTGTCCTTAAGCATATCTGCAATAGGAATGATCATTGCCTTTGGTACCCAAAACTTCTTAGGTCCTAGAGTATTAGTGCTCTTTGAGTTTCGCTTTTTCCTTTTTAAACAGTCCTGTATCACATGACTATTCTTCTTACAGTAATTGCATTTGGCATATTTATGTTTGCTTTGAAAAGATGGAGGAGGAGAAGGAGAAACTTACTTGAATTATGTCTTATCAACATAACCTAAATTAGGTCTTTCATGGTCACTGTGTGATTTTCCCAAAAAATTGTTTAAATTTTCAGTTCCATTTATAAACTGGGCCAGGTCTAAAGTAAGCAAGCTTACTTGTTTTTGAAGAGGCTTGATTTCTTTTTCTTGTGAAATAGGACAGACTTTTGAGTTGTTTAACTTAGTTTTCAAATTTTCATTTTCTTTCTTTAGTCCATGTATTTCCTCAAGACGCAGTTTCTCTTTTTCATCTAACTCTTTTATATAATCTTTATCTGTATCTTTCTTCTTTAAATCAGGTATTATATTTTCATAAGAAGAAATAGTTTTAGATTATTTTTTTTCAAAAGCTTATAATTTTTCAAAAGCGTTGAAAAATCTTTAAACAAGGCTTCATAGTTTTCCTTGAGTTCAGAGGGATTTACCTTTTCAATATCTGAATCACTTAAGCTTTCTTTAGAATCTGAGTTTGATTACGCCATCAGGTAGATCTGAGTAGATTCTGTCTCTTCCTTAGACTCACTTATACTGGATGAATCTTCATCATCCCAAGTGATGAGTCCTTTTTGTTTCTTGAAAAACTTTCTTTTCGATCTTCGGTCCTTCTTGTCTTTCTTTAGGAAAGGACATTCTACCTTGATGTGTCCTGGTTTCCTGCAATTGAAACACTCAAGAACAGTTTTGTCAATTTTAAATTTAAATTGACTTTTACCTTTAGATTCTTTCTTGTTGAACCTCCTAGGTTCACCTTTCTTCTTTTTCAGCAACCTGTGAAAACATTTGGTGAAAAGAGCTAACTATTTATCTGTGTCCTCATCTCAATCATCAGAGCCAGGATCTGAGCTAGTTGACTCCTCGGCTTTAGGATCTTTGCCCCGTCTGGTTGTTTATTCAGACTTCAGGGAATTACCTTTGGAAGATGAGAGTTTTGAAACTTCCATTTGCTTCAGCTTTAACTCATGAACTCTTAGATTTCCAAGGAGTTCATCGAGAGTCAAGGTGCTGAGATCCTTTGCTTCGTCTAGAGCGGCACACTTAGCATCAAACTTATTTGGCAAGCACCATAGAATTTTAACATTGATATCTTCAACAGAGGGAGTTTATCTAGGGGCTTTAAGCTCGTTTAATAAGATATGGAATTTATCAAACATTTGGTCAACAGACTCATGCTCCTCCATTTTGAAGTTATCCTACTGTTTGGTCACCAAAATTTTCTTAGAACGTTTAACATTGGAGGTGCCTTGATAGTTACGCTGAAGGGCATCCCAGATATCCTTTGCAGATTTATAGTTATAGACCTTATTGTATTTTTACCTGCTTAAAGCATAGATTAGGAGGAATTTGGCCTTAGCATTAGATTCTATTTTCATGAATTCAAGCGTAGACCATTTATCTTCTGGTGTGAGCCTTCCATCTTCATCCACAGGAACTGGATGATCACCATTAGCAATAATTCCCTACAAATCGTATTGGGTAGATGACACGTAATCGTTGTCGGGTAAAATAAAAAGTTAAATTAATATAGTATAAGGTGAACAACCTTAGTCGTCTCTTGAAAACCTTAGTTAAATTAGTTACACTCAATTTAATTATAACAAAGGGGGGTTTATGTTGAGATTGAAAGAAAAACTAAGTAATTATATAATAGTACAAAAAGTAAATTTATGAGTTAGTGAATAATTAAATTTAGAAATAACCAACCCAAGGAATTAATAAATCTTTAGTGAACTAATCATTGATCACAAATATGATTAAATATAATTAATTTCTCATCCTTGAATCATTTGGAATCCCTAAATGATTATATTCTAGAAAATCTTCTAGAATTGAATTAATGAACTAATAAGAATAATCAATCGATATATTCTTATTAATTACTAAAATAACTTTAAAACCATAGTTTGATTGAGGTAAGAAACTAAATAGAAATCTCTTATTTAGTGACTTAATCTTTGTTCTCAAATTGATTATTGATTAACCAACTAACATCATTTTAGATTATAGATTGTTTAATTATATACCAATTGGTTATATACTTAAATAATCTACCATCATAAGTATTTGAGAAACAAAAAAAAGTAATTATCTTTAATCAAAATATTTAGAGCAAGAACTCAAAGTTAACATAAAGAAAAATTAAATTCCTTGAGTTGATTTTAAAAGATTAAGCTTCCATTATAATTTTTAACAATGAAAGATAATATTAAATTAACTATAACTTTGATTATAAAAGTAAATAACAAATAATAAAATTAACTTACTTGATATTGAGGAAGGGAAATGAAAACCATAACTTGAGGGATGGAATATAGAACAAAGAAATAAAGCAAGAGAAAGAACTAAAACTTAAGAAACTAAAGCAAAGATATAGAAATGTAATGAAAACTAAAGCATGTATTTCTTATGTATCTCTTGTGTATCTTCCTTACAACTTAAAGCATCTATTTATAGGCAAGGTATCATGACACTATACATTCATTTTCTGATCATTAATGCATTTTTTCAAAATTGGTGGGCTTGAAATTACAATAATTCAAAAAAAGATAATGGTAGGTGTTGAAATTCATTCTCCTCTTTATCTTCTCCACCTTGTGAGTCAAATATGACCATCTAGATGCCTAATTTCGCTAAATCTTCAACATGAAAGTTGTATATCTCTATTTTATTAAGAATTTAGCATAAGAATGAGGTCATTTGGACATCTACAACTCTAGATATGTGTATTTTGGTGAACTATGTCAATGCTGGTAGGACACATGAGGGCTGGTTGATTCAAGCTCTATTTCTTCATTTTTTTAAGCTGCAAAATAACTAAATCTGATCATCATGATGTAGGCCTCTGTCTTAGCTTTCCATTGGCTCTAATATTAGCCCATTTGGATCACAAAAGCTGAAGTTATGGCCAAAACAAGGCAAGATATATAAGATACATACAAAAAATGAAAATTAAAACATATATACATAATACTTCAATTTAACTAAACAACATAAAACTTAATTAAAATACTATTATTAAACATGGTAATTATATAATAAACCCCAAGTGTAAAGCTATAAAAAGTGTATTAAAAATAATTTATCAAATTCTCCCACACTTAAGCTTTTACACTCCAGAGCAAAACTAAACCAAAAACTAAAATGAGAAACAACAGAAAAAAGTTTTTTTAAAATTTATTTTTGACTTTTTTTTGAAATCTAAAATGATAAGTAATACACATCATCCCTTATATCAAGAAATCATGATAAGTGTGAATAAGAAGCATTACATACTAGTTACACAAATTGAGTGATCAAATTAAAGAGTGGATGAAAATGTGATAGATGTTCTCTTCATGCTCTCTATATCTCGATTGTTTGGGTTTGTGTATACTCTCAGAAATCACCCAAATAAATTAACACTACCATAGGCTTGACAAATTTCTAATTTCCATATTTGAACACATATGCATGTAGAGATCAAAAGGACTTTATTAAGGTTGTAATGGGGCCAAGGTGATACAGGGTGGATAAAATGAAATAGTTTGGCTAAACTTAGGGTTGAAAAATAGCAATGGAGTAAGTGATTCAATGATTGTGGAAGTATATTTTGAAACTCAATACTCAGCAAAATGAAACATGATGGAGGACAAAACATTAGAATAAATCTTCCTGATTATTTTCATATATATATATATATACATATATTCACCACTTCTTCTTTTTCTTTTTCTTCTTTTTTTTAACATTTCCTTTTTCTTTTTTTTTACTTTCTTTTTTGAACAATGAAACAACAACATACATATCCTGGGTACATTTCCACAATCATCAAGAACCTTTATTGATAGAAATTCCAAAACTCCTCCTAATCAATTCCTAAGCAAGGGTGATCATGTTTTTTTGGCTATTGGCTAATTATGTAGCTGAATCAAAAAATGGATATAGGCTTAACATGGGTAACAATGGAAAATATGCAAGGTAAGGCAGATGGCTAGTGGTTGGTTAAAACAAAAAAAACCTTAATCACATCAAAGCATGCATATGGAACATAATACATCAAAAAGAAACAAGTCAAGTTCTAGAGTACTAATAAATAAGGGTCAATCAAAAACAAAAGAAAAATGACATAATGTGGTCCATCCAATTAAGCTCAAAATCTCACTGAGGGTGGTCAATCTATCACAATTCATATACAATTTGATCTTCACAAACAACTTATTGAATTAATATGCAAGGAAATTATTCATAACATGTCATGAAATATTGGACAAGGGTGATGTAATTACTCATTATTGAGACAAATTAAAAAAAAAATCAGTGAAGAACATGTAGAATTTAAAATGAAAAACTGGAAATGATGATCTTTTTATGAACAAGAAACAAAGAAGAAAAAATAAATCATAACCAAATATTGGTGCCAGGATCTTGTTCCTTATGCTTCTTGCTCTGTACTTTTTTTCAAGGGCGCTTAGTAACGAAGATACCTACAACAAATTGATCAGTTCAATTGCATGTGAAATGATTAGTATAACTAAACAATTTGATTGTGTCATATAACCTAGTTTCATAGGGCTTGTGTTAGAACCCAAAAGAAAAATATCATCAACACAACCATGAGTAACATCAAGACGAATAACATACATCTCAATTCATTTGTATGCCTATAGAATGACTCTGCCATATCATCCATTAAGAGAAAATAAAGAACCTGACGATTGACTAGTTGTGAGGTGTGGCTCCGATCTGAAAAAAAATGATGAGTACAAAGTGTGGCAGCTGGAGAATATGAAGATGATGTTTATGCTTACAGAATGCTCGATGTTGAATGGAAATGATCGTGGTGAAGGTAAAGGCAAAGGATACCTGACACTAAAGCAAAGATAGTGGCTGTGTGTGTTTTTTTATTTTTTATTTTTTTAATAAATAATTTTTTGATAAAGAAGGTGAAACGATTGTGGTTATCCGAGTGAGAAGTATTGTGAGGATGCGTCTCAAGAGTTTGGACTCTTTACTCAGTCTATCCCAACAAAAGTACTCATGTAAAAAAAATGTTTTTATTTTGTTTTTTTTAAAATAAAAACAAAATTAGACAAAAGTGATACTGAAACTATATAGTGAAGGATATGTCTCAAGACTTTGGTTCTCAAATATGCATCTTTATGACTCTAGATGCAACTTTCCCAAATTAATCTTTACTTTGTCTATCCCTCACAAAAAGATAATAAAATATATATATAACACAGACCCCCTCACACTTATTTAAGACCTTGTCCTCAGTGTCTTATATGATTTCCACAGTTTCTTTTTTTTTAATGAAAATGTGAGAAAGAAATTATAACCGAACGGTGGTGTCTGGTTCCAGATTCTTTCGCTTGTGTTTATGATCCTTATCTTGCTTCAAGAGGGTTGAGGTTGGGGTAAAAAGCTCTTCAAATATCAATCAATTCATCTGCATTTGAAGAAGCATGAATGAATGATCGATCATCTTAAGTTATAAGGCCCTATTCCACAGCTTTATCTAAAAAAATTAACAAACTGTCATAAAAACCATTAATATTTAACAATCCTAATGGCCTTTTATTAAGGTTCATGCTACACCATGATGCAATGCAAAATATTTCCTCAAAAGTACCGAAACCTCTGGGAAGTGCAATAAAGGCTTCAACACCTATAACCACACGAGCCACTTGTTGATGGATGCTTGTAACTTTTACCTCAGTTCCTACAGTAATAGCTGCAATAGCTGGTGTAATTCCAACATGTTGTAGGATGATACTAAAGACGTTGCTCCCTTCAACTAGTGCAGATAGTATCATGGAGCCTCTCAAACCCTGTACTACTCCTCTATACAAGACATTTATTTCTTTCGCAGCCAATAGTTTCCCCAACTTAGTAGCTGCTATTAGGTACTTCTTACAATCACCATTATTGGATCCACCAAACACAAATGGATTTGATTTTTTCATCTTTTTTTGTGTTTTCTATATAGAGTTATGTGTCCTTATATAGATGAAAACTGAGATGAAATAATTGATGAGAGATAAAAAGTTTACACAATTATTATCATATAAAAAGAAATAATGGTACTAAAGAAAATTGAAAAGACATGATTGAAGAAAATAAAAATAGGTAATTTTAAAAGTCAAAGTGAATTTAGAAAAGTAAAACATTGAAAATAATAGTAAATATGTATAGTAGTTGTGATTGTAGCTCACATCTTCCTCTGGTTTTACGTCTAGTAATGTCTTAAACGCCTTCTATGAGTCGAGGTTTTTTGCTACCCATCCAGTTTTTTTATAAACTGGAAAACAGGGTCGTTTAAGGCCAGATTCCCAAGGCTATAGTTTTCTTTTTGTTGAATGAATAGGTCATATAATTTCAGAAAGACTCCTTGAACAGTTCTACATGGATGTTCCTCAAGAGTTTGGATTAAGTTATCCAAGTTATACTCTTTACTCAGTCCATCCTTTATAAATTTAATTTTGTCCTCCCGATTTATAGATACCATTCTAGGGTTTCTATGACGTGTATCACAGTTCCATATTGCACACTTATGGCAAACTCCCATCCTCTTAGCTCTTCGTTTTTTAGAATAAGAACTACGTCCTATAGCTAGCAAATGTTTTTTATAAGACTTATGTAATTCACCAGAAAGACTTAACTTTGCTTCAATAAGCCAACAAACATCCTCTGGAATACCAAAATATGTGAGTAGTTTTAGCCTTTGAACTCGCCTTTGTAAATTTTTACAACCATGTCACGTTGAAGTGTAGGGAATCTTTACTTAAGTTTTGCAAGGGTTTATTCCATTGTCAGATTACTTTGAAGCTATAGCTGTTTAGAAAAGAGAGAATAGAAAACGAGGTTATAAAGAATAATAGAGATGAAGAAGGTGAAAAGATGATAGGTTGCCTTCTATCAAGCGCTTGTTTAATGTCACGAGCCTAACGATGACTTTTTAACTACTGCAAGAAAATGATAATAATGCCAAAACAATATTAGTAATAATGATTGGGACATGTGTTAGCACCAAAAAAATAATGATGTAATTAATTGATATCCATTATTTTTGTTTTTTTATTTTTATTTTATATATAAATATGGTTATTAGGAAAAATTAGTTAAAATATTTGGCATCACACAAATACACCTCTGTATCTGTGTGCTCTTGGAACCTTTGAAAGAAAGGTTTAAGTCGGTGCCCATTTACCTTGAAAACCTTATTTGTCGCTTTATCTGAAATCTCAATCACACCATAAGGAAAGATATTAGTTATTTTAAATGGGCCTGCCTATTCAGAGCGAAGCTTACCAGATATGAGCTTTATACGTGAATTGTACAATAAAACTTTTTGTCCAATGAAAATTTTTTTTCTCAAGACTTGTTTGTCATGAAAGGATTTGGCTTTTCTTTATAGATTTTAGAACTTTCATAAGCTTCCAAACAGATTTCTTCTAGTTCCTGCAGTTGGAGTTTCCTTTCTTTACCGGCCTCATTTAAGTCCAAGTTACATTGTTTTACTGCCCAATAAGCTTTGTGCTTAATTTCTACAGGTAAGTGACATGATTTTCCAAAAACAATCCTATAGGTTGACATTCCAATAGGTGTTTTATAAGCTGTTCTATAAGCTCAAAGAGCATCTTCTAGTATTTTTCTCCAATCTTTCCTATTTAGTTGTACTATTTTTTGAATGATCATTTTTAATTCTCGATTGGACACTTTAGCTTGCCTATTTGTTTGGGGGTGATAAGGTGTTGAAACCTTATGCATAACTCCATATTTTTTAAGAAGGGACTCCATTTTACGGTTGCAAAAATGTGATCCTTGATCACTGATGATGGCCTTAGGAACACCAAACCTACAAAATATGTGTGATCTAATAAAATCTGTAACAACTTTAGAATCATCAGTTCGAGTAGCCTTAACTTCAACCCATTTAGATACGTAATCAACTACAAGTAGTATATAAACAAAACCAAAAGATACAGGAAAAGGTCCCATGAAATTTATGCCCCAAACATTAAAAATTTCACAAAATAACATGGGTTATTGAGGCATCTCATTTCTGCGAGATTTGTTTCCCATTCTTTGACATCGTTTGCAAGATTTACAAAATATATATATGTCACGAAAATTTGTTAGCCAATATAAATCAGATTCTAACACTTTCCTTGCTGTACATTGAGGTCCAAAATGTCCACCACATGCATATGTATGACAAAATGTAAGAATGGAATGAAATTCATTTTCAGGCCACACCTTCTAATGACTTGGTCACTACAAAGTTTCCATAAGTAAGGATCATCCCAAACATAGTACTTAAAATTATTTTTTAGTTTTATTATTTGTTGTTTAGATGCATGTATAAGAGTAACAGAAGCAACCAAGTAGTTTACCAAATTAGCAAAACATGGAGTGGAATCATGTATTCCCATAAGTTGTTCATCAGGGAAATCATGTCTAATGGAAATTGGGTCAAGTTCTTTTTCAATTCGACTTAAGTGATCAGCCACCAAATTTTTTGATCTAATTTTATCCCTAATTTCAATGTCAAATTCTTGGAGTAGCTACATCCACCTGATTAATCCTGGTTTAGCATCTGATTTCTTTAAAAAGAACTTCAATGCTGCATGATCTGAAAATACAACCACATTTAAACCGAGCAAATAAGATCTAAATTTATCAAGTGCAAACACAATAGCAAGTAGTTATTTTTCTGTGGTAGTATAGTTTATTTGTACAGTATCCAAAGTTCGTTAGGCATAGTAAATAACATGTTGTACTTTACCTATCTTTGAGCAAGAACAACTTCTAATGCATAATTTGATGCATCACACATAAGTTCAAATGGAAGTGACAAATCTAGTGCCTGGATGATAGGAGTGGTAGTTAAAGTTTTCTTTAAGCAATCAAAAGCCTCTTTACATTTGTCATTAAAATCAAATGTTATATTTTCTTGTAGAAGTTATACAATGAAAGGGCTATCTTACTGAAGTTTTTTATAAACCGCCTATAAAACCTGCATGACCAAGAAAAGAACGAATATCTCGTACACAAGAAGGATAAGGTAATTGAGAAATTACATCAATTTTTACAGCATCTACTTCTATGCCTTTTTTTGATATTACATGGCCTAAAACTATTCCTTCTTCTACCATGAAGTGGCATTTCTCATAATTAAGAATAAGGTTAGTTTCAATCCATCTATGTAATACTTTATCTAGACTATTTAAGCAAGCATCAAATGATGAACCATAAACTATGAAATCATCCATAAATACTTCCATGCAATTTTCAAGGAAATCAGCAAAGATATTAATCATGCATCGTTGAAAGGTACCAGGGGCATTACATAAGCCAAAAGGCATCCTCCTATAAGTAAAAGTGCCAAAATGACATGTAAATGTTGTTTTTTCTAATCTTCTGGTGCAATATAAATTTGGAAGTAACCTGAAAATCCATCTAGAAAGCAGTAATTGACCTACCTGCCAGTCATTCCAACATTTGATCGATGAAAGGTAAAGGAAAGTGATCCTTTCGGGTTGCTTTGTTTAGCTTCTTGTAATCAATGCATACTCGCCAACTATTTTGGATTTTGGTAGGAATTAGTTCATCATTTTTATTTTTGACCCAGGTGTATAGGGCTGACCCAAGTGCTATCTGATATAGGGTAAATGATGCCAGCTTGTAATAATTTTGTTACCTCTTTTTTAACTACATCAAGGATCTGAGGATTAAGTCTTCTTTGTGGTTACCTTACTGGTTTAACTTCTTCTTCTAGTAGAATTATATGCAAACACATGGAAGGGCTAATACCTGGGATATCTGTAACATCCCAAAATTTTGAAATAAAGGATTAAATTAGGGAAATTAATATTGAATAATTACATGTGAGTTATTTGGTGTCCCAAAATATTGGAAATGATTAAATTAAGATTTTTGGGGATTGTTGGTGATTTATTAAGACCAGATAAGCTGAAAATAAGCCTGGTTAGGATATGGGTGTCGGACTAAGTATCTTCGATTGGGATGATATTGGTCAGGGCTATTGAGAATATTATTGGGAGTCCGAATATGTACTCGGAATAAATTTCAGATAAAGTATTAAGCTCAAACAAATATCCTGTTTGTGGCAAAATGATGAATCTTTCATGAGAGGGTTAAAATAAAACACAAAAGCCCAATTTCCCTTCTCTTTCTTGTGAACTTGCTAAGAGAATTGGGGAAAAGCACTTCATTTCTTCTTCTCACCATTTCTTCTTCATCTCTTATCTTCTTCTTCCAAGAACTCTAGCAAAAGGTGGTGCCATCTTCATCCTTCTCCATTTTCGTTTGAAGGAGCTTGGAAGGACGCCATTGAAGCTTGAAATCTTTTTCCTCCTCCCCTCATTTTCGTAGCCCATCTTCCCCTTCTTGGAACGCATTTCATTTTTGGGTGTGAGGTAAGTTATACTCACTATTTTGTTGAGTTTTTGCCATGGATATGTGTTATTATGATTTGGGGGAGCGATGTATATAAATCGGTGTTTAAGGAGAGCATTCAATGTGTGAACCCTAGTGTGGGTTGTCATAAATGCAAGGTTTAAGTGAAATAAATGAGGTGGATGCATTTATGGTGGGATGGTGATGAAGATTAACGATGCATTATGAGTGTTGTTGGGTTTTAAAGAAACCCTAACTTTTAAGAATTGGGGAAAGTTATAAATATTGAGAATGGGTGTGAATGAATAACATACCATGATTTGATAATGAAAAGTTGATGATTGAAATTGATGATGAGTGCCAGTGTAAATGGTGAATGAAATGTTAACATGCCACATTCAAAACTTGAGAACAAACACTAAAACCAACAATAATAAATCCACTAAGAATGGTGAAGTGATGTTGGTAATGATGATGATGGTGATGTATAATGAGTGGCATGTATAGGATGCATAGAGTGAGAAATGCATATGATTGGCATTTGCATCAATGGCATACTGCATAGCCGCCGATGTTGGAACATTAGGGGAGTTCCCTCGGCCGACCCAGTGGGAGGGTGGCTTAGTGCACGAGCAATTTTATTTTGCCCTGTGACTCGGTGTGTAAGTCATGAAGCCGCCCATGTATTACTACGGGGGGCTACATGTGGCCGACCCTCGTGGAGGGTGGCTTTTGATGAGCAGGTGACCCCGGTGGTGCTTTGGATCACAGCCGCCATGAAATGAGTCATGGTCGGCCCGCAACACCATATATCGATAAGGGGATTGGAAGGGGATTGGAAGTTGGTGTTCATGTATTCTTGAGAGTCTCACATGATAAGGGGCTTGGAAGGGCGTAGAAAAATGGAAAGTTGAGCCCTAGATTTATTGGACCTTACGAGGTATTGGAGCGGATTGGCGACTTTGCTTATCGGATAACACTCCCTCCATATCTCGCTAATCTACACAATGTATTCCATGTATCCCAGTTGAGGAAGTATGTCCACGATCCTCTACATGTGATTCCTATGGACGATGTCGGTGGACGTAATGATCTATCTATTCCTCCTGTTTCTGTTCGCATTGTCGAGCATTTCGTGAAGAGATTACGGAACAAGTTGGTGCCTTTGGTGAAGGTCGCTTAAAAGCATGGAAATATGGAGACGTTCATATAGGAATGTGAGGACGACATCAGAGAACGATACCCCGACGTATTCGAATCCGGTATGTTAAACTTTGAGGACGAAATTTTCTTTTTGGTGGGGTGGATTGTAACATCCCAAAATTTTCAAATAAAGGATTAAATTAAGGAAATTAATATTGAATAATTACATGTGAATTATTTGGGGTCCCAAAATATTGGAAATGATTAAATTAAGATTTTTAGGGATTATTGGTGATTTATTGAGACCGGATAAGCTGAAAATAAGCCTGGTTGGGATATGGGTGTCAGACCAAGTATCTCTGATTAGGATGATATTGGTCAGGGCTATTGAGAATATTATTGGGAGTCCGAATATGTACTCAGAATAAATTTCAGATAAAGTATTGAGCTCAAACAAAGATCCTGTTTGTGGTAAAACGATGAATCTTTAATGGGAGGGTTAAAATAAAACACAAAAGCCCAATTTCCCTTCTCTTTCTCGTGAACTTGCTGAGAGAATTGGGGAAAAACACTTCATTTCTTCTTCTCACCATTTCTTCTTCATCTCTTATCTTCTTCTTCCAAGAACCCTAGCAAAAGGTGGTGCCATCTTTATCCTCCTCCATTTTCGTTTGAAGGAGCTTGGAAGGAGGCCATTAAAGCTTGAAATCTTTTTCCTCTTCCCCTTATTTTCGTAGCCCATCTCCCCCTTCTTGGAACCCATTTCATTTTTGGGTGTGAGGTAAGTTATACTCACCATTTTGTTGAGTTTTTACCATAGATATGTGTTATTATGATTTGGGGGAGTAATGTATATAAATGGGTGTTTAAGGAGAGCATTCAATGTGTGAACCCTAGTGTGGGTTGTCATAAATGCAAGGTTTAAGTGAAATAAATGAGGTGGATGCATTTATGGTGGGACGGTGATGAAGATTAACGATGCATTAATGAGTGTTGTTGGGTTTTAGAGAAACCCTAACTTTTAAGAATTGGGGAAAGTTATAAATATTGGTTGAATAGTGTATTTGAAAGCAAATACAAACCATTGAGAGTGTGGCTATTGGTATGTGAGGCATTATGTGAATGTTGGGCTATTGTTGTTGTTAGCCTTTGAATTTAATGAATGTGGCTTGATGGGAAGGAATTCCCGAAGCCTAACAAATAATGAAAATGATGTTTATAACATGTTCCATGCATGTTATGAATTGTAGATGTAATAATGGTCAATTAGAATTGAATTGGTGTTTTGAATAGTTGATTGATTAAGGTTTTACATGTATATCAATGTAGGACCTATTGCGAACGACGAGGCGGGTACGTCGTATCCATCGAAATTCTTCTCTTGAGGTAGGAGATGAGTCTTTATATTCTAATTGCATGAATTGGATAGCGTTTGATTGCCATATGTGAAACTTGCATGTTTGCCTTGCTTTTGATGTTATGGAAATTTGCATTATGTATATGAGATTGGTGATAATGTTTGGCAACATGCATTGGTCAATTAGAATAGATATGGTGTGCTATACGGTGGTGTGGTTTGTTTAAAAATATGATGCTATACTTATGTCCACCATAGATGTAAAATGAGTGTTGGTGATGTTTGATTAAGAATGGGTGTGAATGAATAACATACCATGATTTGATAATGAAAAGTTGATGATTGAAATTGATGATGAGTGCCATTGTAAATGGTGAATGAAATGTTAACATGCCACATTCAAAACTTGAGAACAAACACTAAAACCAACAATAATAAATCCACTAAGAATGGTGAAGTGGTGTTGGTGATGATGATGATGACGATGTATGATGAGTAGCATGTATAGGATGTATAGAGTGAGAAATGCATATGATTGGCATTTGCATCCATGGCAAACTACATAGCCACCGATGTTGGAACATTAGGGGAGTTCCCTCGGCTGACCCAGTAGGAGGGTGGCTCGGTGCACGAGCAATTTTATTTTCCCCTGTGACTCGGTGTATAAGTCACGAAGCCGTCCATGTATTGCTATGGGGGGCTACATGTGGTTGACCCTCATGGAGGTGGCTCTTGATGAGCAGGTGACCCCGGTGGTCCTTTAGATCACAGCCGCCATGAAATGAGTCATGGCCGGCCCGTAACACCATATATTGATATGTGTTACCGCGGTCATGGTGAAAATGACCAAGTGTTGCAAGATGGGCGATGCGGTTTGGTACCAGTAAAAGATTGGTGAAAATGCATGCAATTTGAGTATAAGTGTACACATTTTACTACTGCAGTAGGGGTATGGTTAGATGATCATACTTGAATCCCATAATTGGTGTTTATATTCCCACAGTCAGATATACAATTGTTGAAATATTCCATTGTGCATATGCATTAGCTTAAGAGCATTTGCATATAGCAAGGAAGTATGCCAAAGGTGATGAGATATGATGATGGATGTGATGAGGATAAGATAATGTACTAAGACAACATAAAAGATATGAATACCAGTTAAACATTATGAGTGAGATGTTGAATTGTGTGATAGTCCAATTATTGAAGGGCTAGATCATGTGTGTGATTTTATACTTGCTTGATTTACAAAAATAATTGTATATTATGATGATAGTTGATAATGAGTTGTATGTGAATTCAAGTATACATGTTGTGATGCATATACACATGGCCACTTGGTATTCATAGTCATTTTTTTGGAATGTATGACTCACTCTCCTATGTTGTCCATTTTTAGATTTGTGATGTAGGTCACTCATGGGAGGAGTGAAATCCTTTTGAAGTACATTTTGTGGAAGGAGGTAAATAGGGGTATAGGAAGTGCCTTGGCTGGAAAATCTAGATTTTGTATAGCATATAGTGTATATGTATGCTCATTTCGTTATCTAGATTGTAGGAGGTGATTTTTAGGGTCATGTAGGAAAATTGGACCTTGGTATGTATGGCCAACTTTCATTAATGACCCAAATGATGTAATATGATGAATTATGATGTGTGTTCATGTTAAATTTCATGAATGAATGACGTATTCCATAATTTGTATAATTCAGGAAGTCTATGTAGGAGTATTTCAAATTCTATGCATTGAGTGAGTGATAATTGTTTTGAAGTGTATAAACCATTGAATGAGCCTTTAAATACTTGAAGAAGTGCAACTAATGCATTAGGATAGGTTAAAATGATAGGGAATGAGATTTGTTATGTTAAGTTGTGCAAATTTCACGTTTCTGTACAGGTTCTGCATAACTCGCTCAAGCGAGTGGAAATCTCGCTCAAGCGAGATACTTGTGAAACACGTGTATGGCCATTGGCCAAAATTCTCTTAAGCGAATAGAGTCCTCGCCCAAGCGAGATTTGCCTGGAAGTAGAGGTTGGACACTAGAGCCTTTTCGCTCAGGTGAAATGGTCATGGCTTGGGAATCGCTCAAGCGAGATGAAGGGAAAATGGATACTGGATAATTTTTGCCCAGGCGAGCCTTGCCTTGCGCAAGCGAAAATCAGGCAGTGAGTCCCTTATGCTACTAGAGCAATCTCGCTCAAGCGAGATGGAACTCGCTCAAGCGAGATTGGCCCCTGAGGCTGATCTTCACTCTCGCTCAAGCGTTTCGCTGGCTCACCCAAGTGTGGTCCTCGAATCTCGCTCAAGCGAGATGGGTCTCGCTCAAGCGAGAAGACCCCCTGATGCTCAAATTTTCTCCTCGCTCAGCATTTTCTGGTTTCGCTCAAGCAGCTCCACGTGAGCTCGCTCAAGCGAGTGTGACTCTCGCTTGAGCGAGTAGCTCTCTGATGCTCCCATTTTCTTTGTTTCAAATAAATTTCATTTCTCTCACATTAAATCTTTTACTTGCATCATCTTAAAGATATTTTGGACTTATTATGAATCATGGAACCTCATGAAATCCCTTCTCTTAAATCTAATCATGTAACATTAATTTCATTAATCATTCCGCTATTTTTAACTTGGAATCTCTCATGAAATCATGTTAATTTGCCCTCTCATATCTTCATATATGGGAGTGGCTTTTCACAGATCCAGGTATTGAATTAAAAGCTTCACCACTTTATTTCTTTGTCTAATACTGATTTATAAAACGCAAAAAATTTACCCGTATTTTCCAAAGTCATCCCAATATCTGCCAAAGTCAAACCAATTGCTTTCTTATGCTTCCTGATAATCTGCAACAACCTTGTTTCTTGATCAACATTTAATTTGTTAGGAATAATCACAGGAAAATTCTTATCTTCCTCTAAATATGCGTACTTTAAATGTTCAGGAAGAGGTTTTAACTCTAACATGGAAGGCTGCATTATTGAAAGAATCAATTTGGTTGAAATTGTCTGAGTAGCTTGTACTTCAACAGAATCAAATGTATTTATAAATACTTGAATCAAATTATTACACTCTAATTCTTTTGAAACAATATCTGGAACTATATTTTCTGCTTTAAGGAAGTTTAGATCATTATTATCTTTAAGCAAATATTTCTCAATTTCAGCACACACATTACATTAATGAGAATCCATGCATGAATCATAAACAAATGAATCACAAAAATCAGACAATACAGGAAAATCAACATCATCAAATAACTTAAAAATGTTATCATCAACTAAATCAGTTATTAAGTCAATTTGAAAAACAGAATGGTCCTTAGTAGGATTCTTCATAGCATCTAAAATGTTGAATCTAACCACACTATCTCCAAATTCCATTGAAAGTGTTCCTGCATGCACATCTATCTTTGTTCTAGCTATTTTTAAGAATGGTCTACCTAAAATTATTGGAGCTTTATTGGTGGAAGTCTCACTTTCCATATCTAGAACATAAAAATCTGTAGGAAAAATTAAATCATTAACTTTAACAAGGACATCTTCAATGATTCCTGCAGGATGTGTAGAGCTTTGATTTGCTAATTGTATAACCACACCTATAGTTTGCAAAGGTCCAAGGGAAAGTGAAGTAAATACAGTCATAGTCATAACATTAATAGATGCACCTAAGTCTAGCATGGCATTTTCAAATTTGTTATTGCCTATTATGCATAGAATGGTAAACGTCCTAGGGTCTTTACACTTTCTGGTATATATGACAAAAGTTTCTCAATTAATGCAAACATATTTCTACTTATGTTAATCCTTTTATTGCCTTTTAGTCTTCTTTTATTAGTGTATAGTTCTTTAAGGAATTTGGCATATTTTGGAATCTGCTTGATGGCTTCTAATAAAGGTATATTTACCTCTACTTTTCTAAATGTTTCCAAGATCTCTTCATCCATTTTCTTATTTTGTATAGATTTTTGTCTTTGTGGAAATGGAAGAGGGATATGTTGTTTATCAGGACCAGCTATAGAAGGAGGATTTGTAAGAGATATATCATTACTATTATTACTTGAACTATCTAAAACTTCTTCTGCATGTTTTCCATGACAATAGTATTTTTAGTTTGTTGTTATTTTTCTGGTCCATGGATAGCTTTACCAGATCTTAAAGTAATTGCACTTACATTTTTAGGATTGACAATTGTCTGAGCGGGTAACTTATCTGAACCTTGAGACTACAAATGGTTTAAAGATGTAGCCAATTGACCAATCTGATTTTCAAGAGTCTGAATTGTAGCCTTAGTTCTTTTTTGGAAGTTCAGATTGTCTACTGACATTTGCTTTATCAATTCCTCCAAATTTGATTTCTCAGTGTAAGGTGCAGCTATTTATGTAGCTTTATGTTGAATATGAGGAGGTTGATAAGGTCTGCTTGGTCTAGTATTTGCCTGAAAAGGTGCATGAGGTTGTTGTGAGGAATTACCCCATCTTAAATTAGGGTGATTCCTCCAACCAGGATTATATTTGTTAAAAGAGATATCATAATTGTTATGTTGTTGTTGTGGCAGTCTGTTATTGTATAAGTTAGCAGCACATACTTGAGGATTTTTATCGGGAATTTTAGTTTCCTATAGTGTAGGACAACAATCGGTATAATGATCTAATGAAGTACAGATAGCACATACCTTAGCAGGGGTTGCAGGTTGTTGTTTTTGAGACACAATAATATTTTTCATAAGTGTTGCTAGTTCAGCAAATTTACTTTCCTATTTTTTATCTCCATCATTAGTAGTTTCAATTTCATAGACTCCTCTAATTACTACAGAATTATTCCTAGTGGTATGTTATTGAGCATTAGCAACCATGTTCTCAATTAAAGTTTTTGCTGCATTTGTAGTTTTATTTTGCAAAGCACCACCACTAGCTGCATCAACCAAAGTTCTATCCATTGGATTAAGACCTTCATAGAAATATCATATCAGAAGTTGGTCCGTAATTTAGTGATGGGGACAACTAGTACACAATCTTTTAAATCTTTCCCAGTATTCATAAAGATTTTCCTGGTCATGTTGTTGGATGCCACGTATTTCTTTTCTAATTGAGGAAGTTCTTGAAGCAGGGATAAAATTTTCAAGAAACATTTTCTTTTGGTCATCCCAACTTGTAATAGAGCCAGGAGGAAGGTAAACTAACCAATCCTCAGCAATATCTGCTAAGGAGAAAGGAAAAGCTTTAAGTTTTACATGTTCTTCTGAAACCCCTTCAGGTTTCATGGTAGAGCAAAGGATATGAAATGCTTTTAAGGGTTTATGAGGATCTTCACCTGAACGACCATGAAACTTAACAAACGAACTAAACCAGTTTTAAGCACAAAAGGATCATCTTCCTCAGGATATAAGATGCATGATGTTTGATTAGTGACATCTAGTGTAGCTAGTTCTCTTAATGCCTTTCCAGCCATGTTATACAAATGCTCAGAAGTTGAAGGTTTAGTTTTACTACTTATGTTATTAGTTACAATATTATTATTTGTTTCGTTATTATTTCCTAATAGTCTATTGGATGATCTAACTAGTTGATGAAATGCTCTATCTATTTCAGGATCAAAAGGATGTAATGGTTTGGGATTAGATCTAGTCATGCACAATACATATATTCATATTGCAACAAAATACTACAACTATGTAATAAAAGAAAAAATTTCATTTTAATTATTTAATGCTTAGAACATATATTTAAATATTTAAAGATTTTATTTTTTTAATATCTTTTTTACTTTTTTTAATGGTTGAAAATAAGATTACTAGAAAATAAATAAAACTATAATAAAGTGGATTTTTTTAAATTTTTTTAACAATCTTATATTCAACCAAACCTAAATATCTTCAACACACTTACAAAAAAAAGTAAAACATATTAGGTAATTGAATGCAAATAATTAGGACCAAATGTCTCCGGCAACGGCGCCAAATTTGACATGCGGTCGTTATCAGGTCAAATAAAAAGTTAAATTAATATAGTATATGGTGAACAACCTTAGTCGTCTCTCGAGGACCTTAGTTAAATTAGTTACACTCAATTTAATTATAACAAAGACGGGGTTTATGTTGAGATTGAAAGAAAAACTAAGTAATTATATAATAGTGCAAAAAGTAAATTTACGAGTAAGTTAATAATCCAATTTAGAAATAACCAACCCAAGGAATTAATAAATCTTTAGTTAACTAATCATTTATCACAAATATCATTAAATATAATTAATTTCTCATCCTTGAATCATTTGGAATCCCTAAATGATTATATTCTAGAAAATCTTCTAGAATTGAATTAATGAACTAATAAGAATAATCAATCGATATATTCTTATTAATTACTAAAATAACTTTAAAACCATAGTTTGATTGAGTTAAGAAACTAAATAGAAATCTCTTATTTAGTGACTTAATCTTTGTTCTCAAATTGATTATTGATTAATCAACCAACATCGTTTTAGATTATAGATTATTTAATTATATACCAATCGGTTATATACTTAAATAATCTACCATCATATGTATTTGAGAAACAAAAAAAAATAATTATCTTCAATCAAAATATTAAGAGCAAGAACTCAAAGTTAACTTAAAGAAAAATTAAATTCCTTGAGTTGATTTTAAAAGATTAAGCTTTCATTATAATTTTTAACAATGAAAGATAATATTGAATTAACTATAACTTTGATTATAAAAGTAAATAAAAAATAATAACATTAACTTACTTGATATTGAGGAAGGGAAATGAAAACCATAACTTGAGGGATGAAATATAGAACAAAGAAATAAAGCAAGAGAAAGAACTAAAACTTAAGAAACTAAAGCAAAGATATAGAAATGTAATGAAAACTAAAGCATGTATTTCTTATGTATCTCTTATGTATCTTCCTCACAACTTCAAGTATCTATTTATAGGCAAGGTAGCATGACACTATACAATCATTTTTTTATCATTAATGCATTTTTTTCAACATTGGTTGCCTTAAAACTACAATAATTCAAAAGAAGATAATGGTAGGTGTTGAAATTCATTCTCCTCTTTGTCTTCTCCACCTTGTGAGTCAAATATGACCATCTATATGGCCTAATTTCGTAAACTCTTCAACATAAAAGTTGTATATCTATGTCTTATTGAGAATTGGGTGTAAGAATGAAGTCATTTGTACATCTACAGCTCTAGATATATGTATTTTGGTGAACTATGTCAATGCTGGTGGGACACATGAGGGCTTATTCATTCAAGATCCATTTCTTCATTTTTTTCAGATGCAAAATAACCAAATTTGATCATCATGATGTAGGGCTCTGTCTTAGCTTTCCATGGGCTCCAAGATTAGCCCATTTGGATCACAAAAGCCCACGTTATGGCCAAAACAAGGCAAGATACTTAAGATACATACAAAAACAAAAATTAAAACATATATACATAATACTTCAATTTAACTAAACAACATAAAACTTAATTAAAATACTATTATTAAACATAGTAATTTAAGACTTATTCAACTCCCTTTTTACATCTGACTCTATACCATCAATTGGTATCAGAGCTTGTCCTTTTGAGTTGATTACTCAAATGAGTAAAAAGGATCAAGATCTATTACTTCCTTTTATAAAGATTAGCTTGTTACTGAAGGTTCTTCAATAAACAGACCACCGGCCTTTCTTGGTAAAGACTATGCCTATTGGAAAAACAGAATGAAGATATTCACCAAGTCTACTGATAAATCAATTTTAATACAATTCTTAGAGTTTTACACTTGGGAGCGAAAGGTAAAGAGAAGATAACACAGTAGATTTATACTAGTTCACTTCCAAAGAAGAAACTACGTCCAGTACCTTCAGTCTTGAACGATTTTCACTATGTAAAAACACCTTTTACACAACAAGCACAATCCGTGCTTCAAGTATTGCTGACTCCATCCACTTTTGGCTTAACCCAAGTATTCTTTCAAATAAGCCAGTCCTGGCTCAGTCCTAAGTATTCTTTCTAAAGCCCCTTCAGGCCAAATAAGTGTTTCCCACTTAATCTAAAGGCTAGTGAACACACCAGACTTGCTACACAGAATATGAATGATAAAGGAATGTTTTGTTACAAACATAACTCAACGTATAAAGACAAAGAGATTTATGATTGAAGTAAAGTATACGCTAAGTTATGATAAGTAAGAAGCCAAGGTCTGCTAGGGGCAGAACAACAAGAAAGGCTTTTGCTTATAAGGCAAGAACAATGAAAAGCTTAAGAGTTTGCTAACAAGCACCTTTGATTTGTGTTCATGTTCTTGGAAGCTCTTCAAAGTTTTTGATCTTCTTATATTTATAGTGTTGTTGAGATAGTTATTGTTTAGCCGTTGGAGAACACATAACCGTTGATCGTATTTGACTTTAAAGATGTACACAATGGCAGGGTCTGAATAAGACGTGTTTTAGAACTTATACCAATATGATGTTTCGTTGATAATCTCATATCAAAATACACTTATTTGCTTAGCTATTTCAAGCTAAAAGGTACACCACTGTAAAGGTTGACCTTTAGGCTTTTACACTATCATAGTTTTAATTTTTTCTGATTCTTTTATATATGCGAGGCATCTTCTTGGGTTCCTGCACCCATGACATCATTAAATTTTTGTCCTTTTTCCCTTTTAATGAAAGATGGAGATTTGAGGCAAAATGCTACGTTAGCACTTTCATAGAAAGGGAAGGTTGCTTTTCAAAAAACGTTCTTGCAAAAGTTGTCTCTCAAGGATTTAGTTATGGCTTCAGACTTTTCTTCTTGTTTCACGATGGACTTCTTTATATGAATGAACCAGACTTGTCTTTGAAATAAATTTCGTTTGATGGACTCCATATTTTTCTTTCAACAGGTGCATTTTAGAGTTTCCCTGAAACACTCGCTGAACCATGTTAGCAAACACGTAAGCAGACTTTATTTAACTAAAAGTCTTGATGGGTGTTATTAACAAATCCCATGGGTTCAGACTTTTTAGTCTTTCATTCAGACTCAGATCTAAAAATAGCTTTCCTTATTACCTAAGGTCTTCTAAAATTCTTGGCGCCCAATTTTAAGCCTGATTACATAATGTCAATACGACACGTGAAGAATCAGAAATTAGTTTACGGTTTTTGACATTTTCGATGATAAACGTTAGAATACAGAATTGAACTGGCAGAATTTATTGATGAAAAATTTGATCAATCTCATGGGTATTTGAAAAATATTTGGATTAAGGAGTGATTCAAGCTTCAGGACTTGGTTCCGGAGTCAAGCAGAAGTCTGTTGACTTGAAAATGATTCATGTCAAACTTCACATCCTTGGCAGAACACCTGTTTCTTGGTGACAGGTACATAATTCCTACCCAAACAAATTTCTACAGGGTTATCTTAACCCTAAGGAGTCTCCATTCATCTCTGCCTCACAAAATTCAAAAGACAAAGTTTTGCTACTCACAGAATCTTAGATACAGACTTGGTTGAGGTCTATATTCTTCACACAGAATGCACAATAACACACATATAATTAATTTTAGGACCTGGGATGTTTGTCCCAAAAATCTAGGGTGTTATAACACCCCTAATCAATTACACCCCAACGGCTAGGGCTTTGTGAAATCACTAGAAGTATTTTAACTTCATCCATACTATGGCCATGTTTTTTTACTGTTGTAGAGTCATATGCTCAGAAAATAAGGGAGGAAGATTGAGTTACATCAACCTTCAATGCAATTTCAATCTAGTAAACTTTGAGTCCTTCATAAAGTCAGCCAAGACTGACAAGGTGAGCTTTAAGTACTCTTTCTTCAAAGTGAAGGTGAAGCTGGGAAAACTGTTATTTTAGGAGAATTCTAATTCCAGCTAGAAATTTTTTATTAGTTTGTCTCATGAAAATTTCCTATCGACCAAGCATGGCCTACACTATCGATAAAAACAAGTTATTGTTGGCATCGGTGGAAAGGGTTAGTGCTCTTCAAGAGTACTCATCTCTTAATAAAATCTCCTGCAAGATCCTCTTTGGGGAAGCATCCCATTAAGATCCCTATTTAACTTAAAAAAGAAACTTCATTTTACCAATGTGCTAACATTGCTTTTTGTTTTTTTAGAGGAAATGGCAAAGATAAACATTCTAGAGAGGCTGAAGGAGGCCAATAAACTAGAGCCAAATGAGAACACAATCTTTCCAAAACAAGGTGCTCACAAATTTTAAGCTTAAGTGGTAAGCGTACTAGCAGATCAAGTAGGTGAAATACCTCTGAATTTGGAGGTCTAATGGGAGCCTGCCAAAAGGAAATCACACTGGTGTCAAGATGTGAAAGCTTTAGTATGAAAAAACAAGAGATAAAAGCATTGGAGCAAGAAGGATACAATCCATAAGAAAGAGGGTTACATATAGAAGAAGGATGCAATCTAGTGTAAATGGAAAACAAGGTTATTTTGGTTATATAGTATCTTGTGTTTAGTTTGACTTATGCAATGATGGATCCATAACTGGTGGGTAATCATATAGTGATCTGTGATTAGTAATATTATTTTACTCGTACTGAACCGAAAAGCCCATTTACAACACTGTCACCACTGGTCACTCGAATACGTATATACAGCTTTGTGTTGCGGGCCCCCTTTTAGAACACATTGCAAAGTCTATGATGAGTCAAGTTCTATAAGAGCCATATACACAAGGTCTGTTTCTTATCCAGAGTTGCCTCTATCAGGCCTATTCAAAGGACCCTTATATCCTTTGAGCAGCATTAATGCATATAATGCATGATGCTTTAGTTCAAGTTATAGAACATTATAATATCTTTAATTCTCAATGTGACAATTTATCATAATTATAATGTCACCCACATTCTATTAGGATATAGTCATATCCATCCAACATAAGTTTGAATCAAATTCCACACGAATCTGTGTATACATATATCATAAATTACCACTTACTTCCTTAGTCATATATTTAGATTTTGGTACAATCTAATTACCATACTCTTCATCATTCAAGGACCCAATGGTACCTCAGTAACATATTTACATATTATACCAACTAGGAAGTGATCACAACATGAGCATAAGAGGAAAGAACTAGGGTTATAGAGCGTTCAGACTTTCAATAACATGAAAATGATCATATTGGCATCCTAAGGACCATGACTTAATCGTGGTCCTCTCTGCCAAGCCCCTAAACTTTACCGTAATTTTCAGCATGATCCAAGGCCTAGCTGTGGAACCTACCATGGTCGTGGATAGACCCCGAATGCCTATTTTCATCTATTTTTCATGCAAAAAATAGGGTCTACTTATAAAAACTTCAATTTATGCCAAATGGAACCATTTCAATTCATTTCTTACATAGTTTTACTACTAGATTTATGTCATATATGTACATTACTATCATATATGTAAAAAGTTCATGCCCATCATTTCCTAAGTTTTATCCAAGCTTTCAATTCTCTTTATCAATTCCACAATTTCAATTGGGGTTATCTCTTTATCATTCTAATACATTCATCAACTTCATAATTCCAATCCACTACATGCAATCATTTCGTCATGTAATCAATTCAACCAAACCATCCATCCAATATACATACATCTCTAGTTTAACATATAATCCACAATCACATTCAAAATACATAATCACCTTTAGTCATCAATTTAGAAAGTTCAAATCATAATTCATATAATAAATCCTTTCACACAAGAATTTTAGTCTCTAACTATTTCACTTCATTATTTTCTCATTTCATTCTCACATTTTTACAAACACCTAATATGTAACTTCTTAAGCTAGTGAAATCTAAATCTATGCCATAATCAAATTCATAGTTCTATCCTTTTCCTATTTATCCATTACACTATCTTATCTTCCTTACCTTAGGGAAGATAACCACAAGGTCTGATGAGGCTCCCTTGTTGACTGTAGTTCTAACCTACACACCACATGCAAGGTTTACACATTTTTAGCAAACCATACCATAACTATAAGACAATAACATTTTCTAGAAGCAAGAATTAAGGGATTTGAGGTTGGGTCCATGGAATTAAAAGATTACCCAAAGATTCTCTAGAACCAAAAACCTAGGTTAAAACAAAATAAAGAGAAAAAAGGTTTTTGATGCTTACCCTTGTGTGTGAGAAAAAAGTGAGAAGAATAAAGAAGCTTTTTCCTTTACCTTGAAAGAATGAGGTAGATGATGGTGTGGGATGAGGAATTTGAAATTGTGAGGGAGAAGGGAAGTGGGTTTTGTTGTGGGTAATGGAGGGGAAAGAGAGATGAATAGGTTTATGCTTAGTGGGAGAGAGAAAATGAATTTGAGAGAGAAAATGAAAGAAAAGTTTATGTGGGTAGTGTTGGGTGAAGAAGAAGAAGAAAAAGAAGAAGAAGAAGTGGGTTTTGTGCTTATAAGGGAAAAAAGAGTAAGAAGATAAGGAAGTATGAGAAAGAGAAGATAAAAGTGAACTGGGTAAAAGTGACGTGAATGAGTGTAAAAGAGAGATGGTGAAACCTTTCAAGTAAACTCAGTTAGGTGACTGGTACCTTTTGGTTGTAGTTGACTCTATAAAAAAGTCAAGAAAAAAAATCCAATTATACCCCTCTAACCAAAACTCGACACTTTATTTTCTATAATTTTAAAATATTTCAAAAAAATAAATTATACCCCTAAATTATCCAAAACTGGATGAAATACATAAAATAATTAAATTCTAAGAATGGGATGTAACAAAAGGACGAAGCCAAGGCTCTCAAGATGCAAGAGGTCGATGAATTGAAGGCTTTACAAGAAGATAGTGAGAAGTTGTTGGTTGATAAGGCTGTTACTGAAAAAGTTGCTAGCTTGTTGCCCAAGCTTGAGTCCGATGTCAAGGAGGTGGAAGAGAAGAATGTGCAAGTGGGTGATAACATCAAGTAATTGATGGAAACCTGTAAGGAAGTTGCTGACATAATGTTTAGTAGTGCGGTGTGATAAATCGAATGCTGAAACTCACATATTTAAACTCAACTGTAATAAGATAGGTGTCTTCCATGAATTCCATGACAAACGTCTATTCATGGTGAATCAAGGTCGGTATGAGGAAGTAGTGGATGAGCCATGCAACCTGTTTCCTATGCCGAGTCCTAAAGTATGGAGCCAAAACTGGTCACTCTAGAGTCCTAACGTTGATCCTCCCGCTCTTCGATAGTTTCTTACTTTTTTGGCCTTGATCTGGGATGGGCTCTGATTTTCACTAGTGTTAGCTTATTTTTGTAACCTGCCATTAGCTTGAATTGCTAAGGTTGACGTATCCATGCTTTTTGTGTTTTTTGTAATTTAGGGCGTTAGACCCGATATTTAAATAAATGACAAGTATAGTTTGCATTGTTTATACTAAGTTACAATTATCAATTGCACCGATATCAGTGTAACATAATTCGACTCGTAATCTCAAACAATATAATTATAACTTAGTTTTAAAAAATAATAACAAAGTATCTTGACGTACTAATGTGTATAGCATCAGTTTCTAGTTGCACTGTTTGTTGGAGTCTCGTACAATCTCATAAGAGAATCATAATTTATTATGCCCAAGTAGCCAATTATAGATATAGGTGACTAGGATGTCTCTCTTTTGGGTGAAGTTCTACTTGTGCCATTCGTGGGGTCCAGTATAGTCTCGTAAAAAGTCGATCCTTGCCACTTATCTGGGCCAAGTAGCCAACCATCAATATCGATGATTGGTGTGACATCCCAAAATTTATATAAATGATTAATTGAGAGGAATAATTAGCAAATAATTACTTATGGATTATTTAATGTCCCAAAATTTAGAATTGATTAAATTGGCAATTATTATGATTATTCATAATTTATTGTGGCTTAAATAGTTAAAAATAATACCCGATTAAATATGGGCGTCAGACCAAGTATCTCTGATTAAGGTACCATTGGTCAGGGCTATTGAGAATATTATTGGGGATCCAAATATATACTCAGAATAATTTTTGGATAAGTATTGAGCCCAAACAGAGATCCTGTTTGATTTTAAACAGAGAAGTTTAAGTGATGGGTTAATTCTTAAAACTAAAACCCTATTTTTCCTCTCTTCATTTCCATGGGATTCATTTCCAAAAGGTAAAGACATTTCTCTTTTTTCCCAAAGTATAGTGTGCCCTTTCTCCTCTTTCTATTTTTGTTTTGCATCAAGCATGAAGGATATGATAATGGTGATTTGATACTTTCTTTCTCCCCTCATTTTCATGCTCACTCTTTCCCTTTCTTGGAGCTCTCTTTGCTTTTGGCTTGAGGTAAGTTTCCTCTCTATTTTCATGAGCTCTAACCCGAGGTTATGGGTTAATATGATTTTTAATAGTGTATTACGCATGGGTTGATAATGGGAACCGTTAATAATTTAAAACCCTAAGGTGGGGTGCATTTAATATGAGTTTCATGAGGGAATTGATGGGTACACAAAAATGGCATTGATTATGATAGAAGAAGATGGACATTAATGATGGTTATTGGGTTTTTAATGAAACCCTAGCCCTATGATTTTAGGGAAATGTAAAATGTGAGTGGATGAGTGTTTATTAATATGGGGAGAATGTTATTAATGATGTGAGATAGTGACATTGATAGTGGGTGGCCATTAATGAGAGTGGATGGTTAATAATGATGGTTGAAAGCTATTAATATGGAAACCCATAGATGGGTATGGCCTTTAATTGCATAATAATGCACATAAGCACCAAACCCATGGTGGTTGTGGTGGATTAAGTGAAATAAAAGAGGTTTGAGATTTAAAATGGTATAAACATTAAGTAGATAATTAAGAGTATTTAAATCTTGGTGGTTTAGATGGAAAATAATTGTATGGTACATTGTGTGATGTAGGAAACGACCCTATTGACGGAGCGGGACCTTTGGACCGCAACGAGTACTACTTCTCTTGAGGTAGGAGGGGGTAACATTTCTAAATGCATGACTTCATCCATTATTAATGTGTATGTATGGATATGTTTCTATGACTTGATTTGGATGAATGTCTTGATGTTCATATGAATTGGAATGTATTTAGAATGATTATATTATATGGTGAATGGTGTTGGGATGATAATTATGATGTTGAGTATGATTCATGGTAATGTGATTTATTTGTGAATGGCATTGGGACCATGATTGAATTAATTACAAATGTGTTGGACATCCCATGACATGTTATTTGATGAATAATGAATGCCACTAACTATTGATATAAATGAAATCTAATGATAATTGGTAATGGTTGAGAATGATGAGGATATTGAATTCCACTAAGTGATGATGGTGATTTATTGATTGTGGAGTGACATTGAGGATGCATGGTGTGAGAAATACATTGGTTGGCATTTGCATCCATGGCATATCATACACTATCTATGTGGAACGTTAGGGGTTCCAATAGGCAGGCCCAGTGGGAGGGCGACCCAGTGCATGGGTAAAATTATTGTTGTTCCCTAGTGATTCCGGGAATCACAAAGCTATCCATAGTTTGGTGACGAGGCACCCTATGTGGTGGGCCCAGTGGGCGGGCGACTTTGTGATGAGGAAGTTACCTCGGTGTCCAACGGGGCACGGCTCTCTCGATGTGTGTTCGGCAGGGGCCTGTAGAACTTTTAGCAAGTAAGGCCATGTTGTTGATCCGCAAGTCACGAGGTGACTAGTGATACATATGGGCGATAGCGGTTAGGTACCAGTAAAATATAGTGTTATGCATGCATGATTTGAGATATAAATGTACACATTTACTACTGCAGTAGGGGCATAGTAGCATACCTATGCCTGACCCACATTTTATATGATGTTGTTTCCCACAGTCAGATCTGCAATTTAATAATGATTCCTTGTGCATATGCATTAGCTATAAGAGCAATTGTATATAGCCAGAGATATACCGAATTTAGTAGCCCATGGTGGTGATGGATGATTGATAAGTAAAGAGAGAGAAATAGTGGCACTAACCTTGAGTGTATGATGGTATTTGATGAGATTGCCAATGTTTTTATATATATGTTGTGAATATGTTGATGGAATATGTGCTATGTTGAAATGAAATAATATAATATGTGAATGGAGCTTATGATGCTCTTTGAGAAATGTATGTTATGCATATATATATATATATATATATATATGTATCATCATAATGTATGACTTTAATTTATTTAGTATATGTTACTCACCTCCTAGTTACCATTTTTAAAGGTTGACGTAGGTATGTTGGACATCCTACTCATTTTGGAGGTGGAGCAACGGTAGAGGTAAATATGGAAGGAAAGCTTGTAAGCCTTGGCCAGCATCCTTTTGTAAAGTACTTGACATGTGTATATGCCTATTTTGTACATGAATATTGAATGATGTTAGGTATTCATTTTGAGGGTCACTTGTGAAAATTAGGCCTTATATGTTTTGGAAGGCTAATTTTTGGTAGTGACCTTAACAACGGTTTTTGTTAATTGTGATACAATGGTTTTTCATGTTGTATTGATGGATGGATATTGATGCTTGTGTTGATGGGATTCTATGGATGGATGAATTGTTAAAGTTTGGAGTTATGTTTATGATGTTTATGCATAATTAGGAACTGATAGGGCCATATAGAGTTTTAGCATGATTGGATGCCATGGAATAGTTTCAATAGTGCCTATGCACGATTTAGAACTTTTAGAAACTGGAATGAGCCAATTCTATTGAGAATTAACCCTTGAGTTGCACAAAAATACACTAAAACAGGCTAAAGGCATTTCTGTGCATAAGTCTTTCATTTTTGAGAATTTTTAAGTGTGACCAGTTGCTACACATCATAAATGGTGTATAATTGATGGTGTCAAAATTTGGCAGAGTTTGGATTTGATATGAGAAAGTTAGGGTGGTTGGAAGTTGAAAAATTTAGCTTTTATTCTGCTACAGTTGCTGTCATGAATCGATTCATGATTTCCCATGAACCGATTCAAGAGGTTCTATTTTCACTGTTCATAACTTCTAATTTACATAAATCGATTCACACGAGTCTTGAATCGATTCATGAGGCTTGGTTTTCACTGTTCATGGCTCCCACTTCACATGAATCGATTCACACGAGTCTTGAATCGATTCATGGGCCCCTGTTTTGCCTTCTTAGATCCTGTACTCGGATGAATCGATTCATGGCCTTCAAGAATCGATTCATGGCTTGTAATTGATCAATTTTCCATGACTTTGGTGCTTGCTTGATGTGTATGAAGCATGGCCTTGTTTCATTTACCTCATGGCATGTTTGTATAGTTGAATGTACACCTTTTAGCATATTTTGGCAATCAATGTAGATATCTTTGAATCTCATACACATTTACATTTTTAAATAACTTATACGTTATGTAATCCCTTGTATGATGATAATGCGACTGATTATCTAAGGGGACTCTTGTTTTAAATCTCACACCTTCTCATATCATCATATATAGGATAGGTTTTTAAAATGGTCTAAGGTTAGTTGTTAAAGTGTAATGTTATGGTGTTCTTCTTCCAACGAAGTTTGAAAACGTAAAAAATTTACCCTCACTTTTATATCTAATTAATAGTATTTTTGAGATTATTATTTGACATGGCCATCACCCAGGAGGAAGCCATGGACCCTACAGAGTCTTTAGAGGTTGCCTTGGATGCTTTCAAGGGCCCTATGACTAGGTCAAGGGCCAAGAAAGCCAAGGAAGGTCTCCAAAAGCATTTATCTTCTTCCATGGATTTCTTGAGTGGGCCCAATCCCAAGGAGGAGCTTTTGAAGACCCTTACCCTTTTCTCTTGCTCTATAGAAGGGTAATAAGCTTAATGTTTATGATTGGGCCTCTTTTTGGGCCTCTACTTTGGGCCTCACATATTTTGTAAATATTTTCCATGCTTTTATATTCTTGGTATATTAGGACTTTATTTTAGGAATTAGTTTGGACTTTGGATAGCCATTAGGTTTGGGCCACTTTTGGGCCTTGTACTTTGTTCCTTTTGCATTTGGGCTTGTATTGGGCCTTTGTGAGTAGGATTTAGGATTGAGCCTTAGGAATTAATCCAAGGCCCATCATTAGAGTGAAGTGGCCAAAATTTCCAAGGGTCTATATAAGCTCCTCTCCTTTGTAATTAGCTCATAAGTTGAATGTTAAAAGACTTTAGAGTGAGAAACTCTCCCTTATCTCTAGAAAGTAGAAGCTCTAGGCTCCTTTCTTTGAGTCTTATCCTTTGGACTCTCTCCCAAAGGTGGTGACTATCACATCTTATCTCTCTAAGCCATAGAGAGTGGTGGCACCATACTCCTCCCTTTCCTCTTCATCTCCTCTATTTCTTACCTTTAAAATCTCTTAGATCTATATCCTTTCTCCTTTAGCTTTCATCATAAGTTAGCTTCCTCTACAAGTTTCATATTAGCTTCCATTGCAAGACATCAAAACCATGACATCTTCTCCAAGTCTTGAAGATTGTGGATCTAAGAGTTCAAGAGAAGAAGATCTAAGAGTTTCAAAGCTAAGAATTGAAGAAATTCCTACATTATTTATTGTAATTTTTGTTATAGTGAATTTCATCTGAAACATGGACTTACATTTAAATGAACTTGTTGTTGAATGTTGTTTGCTCAAACCACCATAGGAAAGGTCTTATGATAGGCTTGATACTTTAATTATTACACTTAAGTATTTTTACTAAAATCAATATGGATGTTAGCATATCATATTTATAAGTTATGGTTATATCACTCATTGGAGTTTCTTTGGTGATCAATCTTGTAGTCTAGTTGGAATGCCTCTCTTGGGGTATTTGTTAAGTAATTAGCTTAATCATTCTTGGGGCTTTACTTGCACCACTCATTGGAGTCTAGTATAGATTCGTAATGAATATCAATCCTCGTTGCTCATCAGGGGTCAAGTAACTAACCACCTGGGTAGTTAGGGTGCCTCTCGTCGGGGTTCGGTCAATCACATTCATATCGGGTGAGGGACCTAGCCACTCATTGGGGATTTTTCTAATAATAGTAAAATAAGAAATGTTCAAGGAATTAATTTGTATTGATCTGATATACATCGAGTCAGGTTTGGCTGTATGCCTCATTAAAACCTCTTTAGGCAAAACCCAGTCAAAAAATGCCAAAGGTATAAAAAAGAGTATAGGCTTGTGATGTCAGCCAGTTATAGTAAATCAGAGGTTTTATGCATTCCATTTGTTACTTATGGTGTCTCCCTATAAAGTTTCCAACCAGTAAGCTCCTCTTAGTGTGACTTCAAAGACCCGATATGGTCTTTCCTAGTTAGGTCCTAGCTTTCCCTAATAGGCGAACTTATTTCAATGCTAGCTCATCTCAAGACTAAGTCTCCAACATTGAAATACCAAAGTTGAAAATTTTGTTATATTGGAAAGCTACTTTGGCTTTAATTGCTTGGTCCTGAATCAATGTCATCTCTCTTAACTCATGGAGTCTGTCAATTCACTTCATAACAAAGTGTCATTATCTTGTTGGGAGAAGTGTTGAACCCTAGCTTAGGTGCGGCTGACTTCAACAGGGATAACGGCCTCAACTCTGTGTGTTAACAGAAATAGTGATTCTCCCATAAAGAAGTATGGGGTAGTTCGATATGCCTATAAGACATGACATAACCAGTTGGTCCACTCACCTTAGGCTTCACCTAGCCTTTTCTTGATCCTTTTGAGAATTTTTTGGTTAGCGACCTCGGCTTGACCATTAGTTTAAGGGTGCTTGACAAAAGAGAGAACTTGTTGAATGTTTAGGCCTTGGAGAAGTTCCATAAACTTTCCGTCAATGAATTGGGTACCGTTGTTAGTTATGATATACCTTGGGACACTAAATCGGGTAATGATGCTTTCATAGACAAACTGACATGTCATGGCAGATGTTATATGTGCAAAGGCTTCAATATATATCCACTTAGTAAAGTAATCCACACTAATAATAAGGTATTTCACCCTACCTGACACTATAGGGAATGAACCAACGATATCTAGCCCCCACTGATGTGAAGGCTAGGCAATAGTGAAGGTAAACAATTCCTCAGCTGGGACGTAATGTAAATTAGCAAACTTCTAACATGAGTCACATTTCTTGACATATTTGATAATGTCATTTTTCATTGAGGGCCACCAATAATGTGCCCTTAGGATTTTTCTTATCAAATTACGGCTGCTGGTATGGTGTCCACATGTCCTCTCATGGACTTCGGTCATAACATCTAAAACCTTAGCTTCATTCAAGCATTTCAGATAAGGGACTAAGTGCCCTCTATGAAAAAAACATATCGTCTACCATCGTGTAGTTTGGGAGGTCTTTCTTTAACATATTCATTTCCTTGGGAGCTGTTGGCAGTTGTCTGTTTGCCATGTATCACACTATAGGAGCTAAGCAAGAATCATCATTAAAGGGTTTTGCTTAAAATGTGTTAATCGAGATAGGGGTTGAGATGCTAGGTGTTGTAAGGGTACTTTGTAAAACGGTTATAGCAAATCCTGCCTTTTTATGCTAGCGAGTTGGGATAGGATATTGGCCCTAGTGTTTTCTTCCCGAGGGACATGTATGACTTAACCTTATCAAAATGTTGCTCAAGCTCCTTTCCCTTGGCTAAGTATTATTGCACTACTAGTTCCTTGGCCTGATATTTTTTTGGAGACTTGTGAAATTACTAGCAAAGAATAACTGAGAAAAATGGTTGTTTTGGCTTCAACACCATGGCAGCTCGTAAGTCTTCTAGACAAGCTTCATATTCTACTTGATTATTTAAAGTTTTAAAGTTAACTCTCAAAGAGATTTCAAGATGAAAATCGTTTTCATTTTCCACCATAATTCTAGCTACACAGCCTTTGATATTGGAAGAACTATCTACGTATATCGTTCAATGGGTCCGTTGTTGTTATGGGCTTTCACCAATAAGTTCAAAAACAAAGTTAGCCAAAAATTATGCCTTAATGGTCGCGCTAGGTTAGTAGCCAATAATGCCTCATTTTATCATTCAACTTGCTAAGTCAAGCTTATAAACACCATTCGTAAAGGAAGATCTGTGTGTACTATAATTGAGTGTGCATGGAAATACTATCTTAAAGGTTGTGATGCTCAAATAACTACCAAGGTGGCTTTCTCAATTTTTTAATTATAGAGCTTTGCTCCCTCTAGGGTTTTACTTATGAAATATATTGGTTTTTGTCCTTCAAGTGTAACACCCCTCATTTTTCTATGAAGACCCTTAGGCAGAAACACATTATTTTTCCTAATTTTATGAAATGAATGAAATTCAGGCTTTGGCCAACACATGTATTATTTTTGTAAACATACCCTTATTGATTGAGGTGGATATTAATTCCCAACATGATTTTATAATAGTAATTATGATTGTAACACCCTTCATTTTCTATAATTTGATGTTGTTTTGTGTGTTCTATAAATGAAGTTGGGCTTTGGCCATTTGATTGTTATGATTTATGTGCCTGATCTAGGGAATAAATAAATAAATAGGACTCATTAGGATAAATAATTAGAATGCCAAAGAGATTAAATATTGTAGTAATTAGGGAAAAGAAATTATGTGTTTTAATCTTTGGGGCTGAACGCATTGCCAGTGGGGAATATTTTTAGGGGTTAGACTTAATACCCAGAAGATCGATGTCAAACCCATAACGTTTGGTAGAGGGTGGAGAATGGTGGGACCATGCCAATTGATAAGGAATTACTTTGTTTAATGATTTAAGAGAAAACTTAGTCCCACCTAGTAACCATATACGTATGCTTCCTCATTTTTGGTCGAATAATTGCCACTAATGTCTGATTTGAGCCATTTTGGTCCCAAAGTCTTTGTATCGAAATGTACTACACTTTTCATACAAACACCTAAGCCCAACTCTGGACTAATCAATCCTCATTTGTAAAAATAGCCCACTGGTCAGTAATTGCATTCATTCATCCAGACACCTTCTAGTATTTTGAGTATAACTTTTTCCATAGTTCGTAGAATTGAATGATTCTTTTTTTAAAATTTTTTGTAACGAAATTAATTCATATGAAGACCATGAAGACCAATTACAAACACACAATTCCTAGTTTTTGTTTTATGTTGCTGGACTTGGAAAATTCACGTGGCAACTACACCCTCTTTTGTATTTTAATACACTGAACCTCAACCTTGTGCACCACCTAAACAGTGTCCCGTATTTTGAGCATAAGTATCACTCCAGTTATCAAAATTTAACGTTCTTTAGCTCATTGGAAAGAGGAGAGAAAGATCTATAACTTTCATGTTTACCATTTTCCCTAATTTATAACAAAACTAAATGTTATTTCTAGGCCAAGAATCAACTCTTTTTCCCTACACCTCACCATTCCACTCACTTTGTCTAACCAATAAAATTTCAACACTTCAACCACTAAGCTTACCTTTCATTGGTTTTACTCTCCATTCTCTTTTCTTTATAAACTATAGCATGTAAGGATTAGAAGCTCACACTCTCATTTTCCCTCCCTTTGGCCGAATGTTCTCTCTCACTTTTCTCTTAAAATTTCTCAAGCAAAGTCCTATTTTCTCTTCACCAAAATATAACCACCACCGTCCAACAAGCACCACCACTCTTAAAAGCCTCCATTTAGCCATCTTTAAGAAGCCTAGGAGTAAGTAAAAGGAAGCAATTGGAGGCATCATTTTCCTCTCAAAGAGATAGGGGGAGTTTCTCTCATTTTAACTCATAGTTATCTTCATGTCCTTGCCTTGGTTAGGGTCCAAAAATAAGACTTTTTCCTAAATTTCTAAGGTTGGATAGCATGTTGCATTTATTGGAAAAATAGGTTTACATCTTGGAATCAAGTCTTGATCATGGATCCTAGCATAGCCATGATTTTGGCCATGATATTCCCTTGGTTTGATCATGTTTTTAAGCTATAAAAATGCATTTTTAGACAATGAAAGTTTAGATTAAGTGGTTGGCTTTGTGTTGCATGAGCTTGTACATGTTGAATGTTGAAAAATATTACCTTTTCTTAGCTTCCATGTTGATTTTATGGCACCTTTGGTTGAGATCTCCCTTTGCATGTGTGAAATTTGAAAACTTGGTAACTAATTGATGATGAACCCATGACCATGCATTTGAGTTTGGTGAAGTTTCTAAACGTTATGCAATGCACGTTCAGTGCTTGAAAAAAAATTGCCTTGTGTGGTGTTAATTATTGTATATGAAATTTAAAAATTTTGGGCATGATGTGTAATAAGTATTATGGTTATTTTATGGTTGTTTTCTGGTTGTACAATGAAGTGAAAAAAAAATTTCAAGTTTCTATTTGGGAAAAATCACAAAGAACCTTGAGTGTCGGCACGAATCCTTAACCGAAAACGTGCGAAAAATGTATAAATATCAAGGTACAAGGGAGGACGGGCATGCTACCTTCACTTTGTAATTTTTTTCACCTTTTGGTATGTAAACTTGATGTATGGGTACTGCCAAAAAGGTGGGGAGGTGGATGGTGACGGTGTTACACGACAGTTGTCCTTAATCACGATTTACAACAATCTAAAATAAGTAAATAACCTTTTAAGAATTTTAGGCAAAAATGTATTTTGGCCAAAATTAGGTTATTATTTTACTTTATAAATAAAGGATTTTAAAAATAATCAATTTTAGTTTTAGAATCACCTAAATCAGAGTTTTTTAACACAAATACAGTAAAAGCAAAGTTTCTGACAAAACCGAGGAAAAGGAGACTTGTACCCATTTTGAATTATTTTGGACAAGAATATGGTTTTATGAAATTAGAAGGTGTTTTCTTATAAAGTAAGTTTATTAAATTAAGGATTTTTTTAAAACCAAACACCAAAGAATAAAGTTTCATCGCAATTAAATGTGATGGGACGACATTCACCAAACGGTCTGATAAATTCATCATGGACACCCAAGTTTTATTTAAGTTGCCTAGCTACAAATCAATCCAAATATTTAGTGAGTCTTAGTCAAAAATATTAATTTACAGTACCGAGTGGAATTAGAGCTCAAAATCAAATTTTACGATGAAGCTACGTTTCCGCTAAATCGGTAAAATAAGCATGTTTCATTATTTTCATGATATCTGATGAGTTTGGATAAATTTAAAATTGGTTAACTAATGGACTACCCATAGTCAATAATGTTTTTTCAATTTTACTTGAGAACTTAATTTCCACTTTAAGCTCTAGCCCCAGTGCTCCTAAAAAAAGATTTAGAAATTTTAACTTCTATGATTCTTTGAGTTTGAAGCATTCATAAATAAGGATTTTTGACGTATTAAGGACCATAACATCGGGCATAAAGGTTCTGTCTGATACTCGGTTAAGAAAACGCAAAAGATTAAATAAAGTAAATGCATACAACATCTGATACATGACATTGAACGATAAGTTAGATCTCAAGACCTAGAGCAACAGTGATGGGTACACTGGAGGGCATGAGCATTCCGATTCCATGGGAAAATCTTGGGAGTACAAGTGGGTTAGGCATCCAATGGCTCGGAGTCGCACCTGAGGCCGGACAGTCCGTAGCAAACCTGGTGTATTTTGACTAGAACGAGTGTCACTAGGGTCGTGTAGTGCCAGTTCTGCTCAAAGGTGATCACGATAGGATTTTGATGGATCCATATTATTTTGGGATATACATGTCCTTTACACTTGTTAGTTGCAAGAACTTGGCGAGGGCTCCAACCTCTTTAGTGTTTATGTGTATTCCTCCTAGTAGACTTACTATGGAGAGGATGTCGTGATGATGAGACATTGGGCCCCATTTGTATCATGAAACTTAATCAAAGATGATTCATAAGACACCTAATACATGCATAAAATAACATACGAATGACTAACCCCTATGAACTATGTCTATGCCTATGGTTGTAATGTTTTCCTAATATTGTTTTGTATAAATATGTGTGGTTATGATGGCTTGCCCTTACATAAGAATCTATGGGTTGAGAGTGTTCACGCCCCTCTAGAATTGTTTATATGTTTCCCGGCATGTTCTACCAGTTGAAGGCTAAGAAGAACATGGATGAGATCCTGAACATCTGTAGTAGTGGACTTCTCTGTACAAACGTAAAGGACTCAGATCTATCTCTCTAATTTCAATAACAATGTAGGTGACGATGTTTAGACTTATTTCTTTGAATGACTATTTGTATATATATTGGGAGCTTATGTGCCCCATTCTTTTGAGTATGTAACCCACATAGAGGATCAGACCATGTTACTACTTTGTTTATTTAATCTCTACTTATGATAATCACCATACAAAAAACAATCTCCTCAAATTTTCAAAAAGTTTAGTAACACCTTAGTTAATTTGGACGTTTCGATGTGGGAATTTGTCCTACTTAACCAGGGGCGTTACAAGCTGGTATCAGAGCATGGTCGATTCATCAAGGCTTGGGGTGAGGACTGTTAGGTTCCCTCATACTCTAAAAGATTTAATAAGAGTCACTAAGACTCGTGTGGTAGGATTTGGTTACTTCACCCTATGTGTAAAAGTCTCCCAATGAGGAATATTCATAAACCCTATGGTAAGGTTACCTTTATTTTTCAGTCGATGGCTCGCCAAAATAACACGACTATAAATGTTTTGCTGAATACAGTTGTTGAAGTGCTTGAACGACAAGGAGCCCCTAAACCCAATGTTACCTCGTTGTAGACTCAAGGTCTCATTTACTTTCAAAAAAGCAATCTGGCCCAATTCAAAAGAGGTTTTGACCCTGAGGGAGCTCAGTTGTGGATTGAACAATTGGAGAAAATCTTCACTTCTATGAGATGTATGAACGATGACAAACCTACATTGTTTTCATGTTGGTAGAAGAGGTTGAACACTGGTGGACCCATATGAGGGTGAGGTTAGTTGTTGATGGGGCTGCTATTACCTAGGAAAGGTTCAAGACCAAATTCTTAGCTAAATATTTCCCCAGGGGCATCAGGAAGTAGAAGAAACAAGAGTTTTTCAGTCTGAAGCAAGGAAATATGGCGGTGGGAGAAGACGCCACAAAGTTTGATAACCTAGCGAAATGTTCTCTGTACTACACACAAATGAACGAGGCATAACGATGTGCTAAGTTCGGAGGAGGTTTACACCAAGATATCTACCAGATGATCTACTGTTAGAAAATCACCCAGTTTACTACCTTAGTGGACTGGTGTCATATTTATGAGTACATGGCCGGGAATAAGTGAAAGAGAGTGTCTACCTATGGTCCAGAGAGACGTATACTAGATAAGTGGCAAAAGAATATTTTCAGGTCAAGAAAGCTTTATTCCCGACCAAACAATAGCAAGTTTAGTGGTTTCACAAGGACTGAAAGCAGCGACTCATTTTGGAAGTGTTTTGAATTGGAGGACCACACCTAGCAAGGAACTACACTAAGAAGGATGTGACCTATTTTGACTGTGGAAGGATTGGGCACAAGAGCTATAAGTGTCCCAAGAAAATGAATAACCTGAGAAAAGATGCTAGAAGTCAAGCAGGGCAACTAGTGGGTCGTGGGAATGAAGGGCCAGTTACGAGCGTATCTGTTAACAACAACCCAAGGTTTTCCAATGTGAATCATTATGACAACAATAAAAATTCCTAACAAAGGCTATGAGACGCTCCTATAGGCAGAGACAGAAGGAACGTGAGAGTTTTTACCATCAATGGTGTTAAAGTCGCAAAAGAGAATGACTTGGTGCAAGGTATGTGCTTTATAGATGAGGTATTCCTGAACGTGCTATATGATTCTTGAGCTACCCATTCCTTTATATTTGAAAGTTATGTGAAGTATTTGAAATTTCCTTTGTCTTTGTTTCCTAGTAAGATGATTGTTGTGATTGCTGCAAATAAACCCTTATGTTATTTGAGCGTGTGTTTGAAATGGCCTCTTAATATTGAGGGGAGGACCTATCAAGTAGATTTAATCTATTTGCCTTTGATTGACTTGGATATCATCCTAGGAATGGATTGGCTTGTTACCAATTGGATTCTAATTAATTGCCATAATAAATCCATATCTCATGGGACTGTACCACCTAAATGTTTGAACGGTCTAAATTTTGTTCTTCGAGCCAAAGGGAGACGAGACCATGAAGAGGGGTACAAGTCTACATGATTATTGCAAGTGTGAGGTGTAAGGATGAGTTTGGGATTAATCAGCTTCTGGTTGTTCAAGAATTTCCTGAAGTCTTCCCTGAGGATATACCAGGATTACCACCAGAATGAGAGGTTGAGTTTACCATTAAGATTGCACTTGATACTCGACCAATAATCATCGCCCTATATCAAATGTTGCCAAAGGAGTTGGATGAGCTCAAAAAGCAGTTAGAAGAACTTTCAGAGAAGGGAATAATTCGACCTAGTGTCTCGTTATAGGGAGCGCCAGAGTTGTTAGTAAAGAAAAAGGATGGCAGAATACGTCTGTGCGTGGATTATCACCAATTGAACAAGGTCATGATCAAGAACTGATATTTGTTTCCAAGAATCAATGGTTTGACGGATCAATTAAAAGGGGTAGTTGTTTTCTCCAAGATTGATCTAAGGTTAGGGTACCATCATATACGCATAAAGAAATAAGACATCCCTAAGATTACATTTCAGACTCGTTACAGTTATTACAAGTACCTTGTCATGCCATTTGAAGTAAAGAATGTGTCTGCTATCTTTATGGATTATATGAATCGCATCTTTCACTGTGTTCATCGATGACATCCTAGTGTATTCTAAGAGTCATAAGGAGCACGAGGAATATCCTAGAATCATTCTGAGTACGTTATGCATGAGGAAGCTGTACGTGAAGTTGTCAAAGTGCAAATTCTGGCTGCTAGAGGTAGAATTCCTAGGGCACGTCATATCGAAGGAAGGCATAGTCATGGATCCTACAAAGGAAGAAGAACTATTAAGGTGGGAAAGTCCAAAGAATATGATGGAAATCCATAGCTTTTTAGATCTTTCCAGTTATTACCCTGGATTTATCAAGAATTTCTCTTGGATAGCCATGACATTAACTAAGTTGACCCACAAGGATTAGCCTTTTGTATGAATAGAGAGGTGCGAGAATAGCTTTCTAGAACTCAGAAGAGACTTACAAGTGCGTCTGTGTTGATTCTACCTAACCTCGTCAAGTCGTACAAAGTATATTGTGATGCATCTGGACAAGGATTAGGGTGAATTCTGATGCAGGAAAGAAAAGTTGTGGCTTATACATCACGTCAATTGAGGACTCATAAGGTGAACTATCCAATACACGAACTAGAGCTAGTTGCCGTTGTCTTCACTTTGAAGATCTGGAGACACTATGAGATTAAAGTATCTCTTTGATCAGAAGGAGCTCAACATGAGGCAACGAAGGTGGATAGAGTTTATCAAGGACTATGATTTTGAGCTTTGATATCACCCTAAAAAAGTAAATGTAGTGGTTGATGCCCTCAGTAAGAAGTCACTGCACCTGTCATACATGATGATGAAGGAATTGGAACTGGTAGAGCAATTTCATGATTTGAACCTTGTTGTGATGACTAGAGCGGGAAGCTTGATGGTTGGGATATTAAGGATTTCCAATGAGTTTTTGGATCAAGCAAAGAACGCCAAGAAAGCAGACAAATCCCTGTAGAGGCAGTTATGAAAAGAGGAAGGAAAACCAAGGACGAAGGAATTTGTCAAGGATGAACAAGGAATTATTAAATATCAGGGAAGGTTGTGTGTAGTCAAAGATGCTGAGTTAAAAAGATCCATTTTGGAGGAAGCCCACAAGAGCAAGTATAGCATACACCCAGGATCAACGAAAATGTATCGAGATTTAAGGAATGTGTTTTGGTGGTTAGGGATAAAAAAGACATAGTAGACATGGCGAAGTGTTTGACTTGTCAAAAAGTAAAAACAGAACATCAACGGTCCTACGAAACCCTTCAACCTTTGGAGATTCCTAAGTGGAAATGGGATGAAATCGCCATGGATTTTGTGACTGGTTTTCCTAAAACCTCAATAGGATATGATGCAATTTGGGTAGTGGTGGACAGACTCACAAAGACCATTCACTTCATTCCGATCAACATGAAATACTCCTTGGAAAATCTCACTCAGATTTACATCAAGGAAATAATGTGACTAAACGGAGTGCCATCTATGATTGTGTCAAACTGAGACCCTTATTTTACGTCGCGCTTCTGGGAAAGTTTGCAACAAGCCTTTGGGACACAATTGAAGCTAAGTTTGGCATATCACCCGCAGACCGATGGTCAATATGAACGAACGATTAGAACCCTTGGAGACCTTTTACGAATCTTCACACTAGAACATGAAGGAAGTTGGCATGAGTATTTGCCAATCATTGAGTTCAACTATAATAATAGCTACCACACTAGCATCAGAATGGCTCTATATGAGGCTTTGTATGAGAGGAGGTGTCATACACTCTTGTGTTGGTTTGAGATAGGGAAAAGGGATATAGTTAGACCAGAAGTCATCCAGAAAACCATCGAGCGAGTCTGACAGATCCAAGCAGCAATGAAAACATCCCAAGACCGTCAAAAGAGCTACTACGATAAGCGGTGGAAGCCACTCGAGTTTGAAGAAGGGCATCACGTATTTCTAAGGATCACCCAAGTAACGGGAGTAAGGAAGGCCTTGAAGACCAAGAAGCTTAGTCCTAAGTATATAGGGTCTTACCAAATTCTCAAAAGAGTTGGGTCGAATGCTTATCGAATCGCGTTACCCCTTGAGTTGGCCAATCTTCACAATGTCTTCCATATTTCACATCTTTGTAAATATATGTCAAGTCCTAACCATATCTTGAGTCCTAACTAGTTTTCTCTTAAGGAAAACCTTACCTATGAAGCGATGCTAGTGAGGATTACTAACAGACGTCTAAAGAATTGAGAAGAAAGGAAATACCCCTCGTGAAGATAGTGTGGAGTAAATCGGGTGAGAGAGATGCTACTTGGGAGCTTAGGGAAAAGATGTAAATGTTTTATCCTCATTTGTTTGATTCTAGTAATAGGTGAAATTTCATGACGAAATTTCTAAAAGGGGGAAGAGTGTAACACCCCTCATTTTCTATAATTTGATGTTGTTTTGTGTGCTACTATATATGAAGTTGGGCTTCATCCATTTGATTGTTATGATTTATATGCTTGCCTAACTAGGGAATAAATTGATAAATAGGACTAATTATGATAAATAATTAGAATATTAAAGAGATTAAATATTATAGTAATTAGGGAAAAGAAATTTCATGTTTTAATTTGTGAGGCTGAACGCATTGCCGATAGGGAATATTTTTGGGGCTTAGACTTAATACCCAAAAGATCGATATTGAACCTTTGACGTTTGGTGGAGGGTGAAGGATGATGGGACCAAGCCAATTGATCATGAATTACCCTATTTAATGATTTTAGAGAAAATATGGTCCCGTCTAATAACCATATGCATATGCTTCGCCATTTTTGGCCAAATAATTGCTACCAATGTTTGATTTGAGCCATTTTGGTCCCAAAGTATTTGTATTGAAACATACTACAACTTTCATGAAGACACCTAATCCAAGTTCAGTACCAATCAATCCTGTCGCAACCTGGATCGCGACGGCGCGGCGAGGAGAGGGTGTATGAAACAGGGAGTCGCCACCAATATTTTTATCCATAGGAAAAAACATTGGGAAAAAACTAAGTTCAGTAAAGCACTGGTTAAAAAAATTGAAATCCAAGTTCGGGAGTCGGTTACGAGTAGGGAAGGTATTAGCACCCTACATCGCCTGTCAAAGACAGTACCAAGATTGAAAGCGCAATATAAATAGCCTTAAATAAAACATGGTTTCTTCCCTTTTACTTGTTGTATTTTGAAAATGACAGAATGGAGTAGAGAACTGTACAGATATAGAATGTCGAAGCGAGGTCAATGGAATGTTTCATCCGAATTAAACTCGACTTCGATATGAGACAGAGAGGGGAAGAGAATGCTAATAAGGCGTCACGCCTAAATTAGACATTCTCGGATAAAAAACAGGGATAGGAAAGAGATAAGCGGGACGTCTCATCCTAAGTATCCCTTCCCTATGAATTATGGCGAGGCTTGAGCAAAAACCAGGGGGAAATCAACAAGACGTCACGTCTAAATTGATTTTCACGGAAGCGACCAGAAAGAAGAACATTTATGAAAGAAACATGAAAGTGAGGAAATAAATCAAAAAAAGAAAAAAAAGAAATAAGAAAGATGGGCCCGACAGGAGTTAAAGTCCTGCTCCTACGTATTCTTGAATTATCAAGAAATCAGGGTTACGTAGTTCTAAATATTGCTATTTTAGGAAGGAATCTGAAAGATGTTGATGGATATCATTAAAGAGGAGAATTCATGCAAAGCGAAGTTCTTCGCACGTGCACGAATCCTAAGAGGGTTGTGTAGACAGGAGTACTCCCATACGACACTATTTTTTACAAAATCGCCCTTTTTATTATGTCTGCTTGTTATGGAAAAGGATAAAAATATTAACAACGTAAACTAATGGTACGCAGGCAATTACAATCAACAAAACAGCAAACTCATAGAAAAGTAAAAAAAAAAAGGAACTGAAAGCAAAAGAAATAAGGAAAGGAGTGGAACCGGTGTGACGAGCTAAGAACCGATGTGGGAGGTTGAGCACAGTGACGGTGTCAGACTGATTTTGAACTCGCACGCTGGCACGGACAATAGACCGGAGTTAGACCCGATCTGGAAATCTGAAGGTCACGACCGGTGTTGTGGGGATCTAATCCGAGGCGAAACGCTGTTGAGCAGTAACGGAGATGGACGAGGTAATGATGCGGGAATCGGGACAGGGTTGATTTTGAGATGACGAGGTGCGTTCGAGATACGAACGGTGTGAGAGCAGTGGCTTTGTGTTAGTGAAAAAAGAAAAAAACTTCAAACCCTTTTCGAACTAAGGGATCCTTTGTGGTGACTAAGGCAAGTCACTGGTTTCAGGTGGGGAGGTCAGTTAAGGCTCTTGAGGAATCGGAGAGAATTTCCAGAGTTTTCTCGCGTAGAGGGAGAATCTGAAGACCAACCCCCTTGAGCTTCCTTGGTTGGGGCATTTATAGGGCCTTCAAGTCATGGGCTGAGGGTTTTGGGACAACCAGAACTCCCACTCACCCATTCGTGTAGTGGTGTGCAGCTCTGGCCATTATCATTGGTGGGGAGCAGGGTTTTCAGTGGGGTTTTTTAATTGCCTACTTCCGCCTCCCTGTCTGCCATTTTCCAGGGAGTGCGATTCCAGGTCACCGCGCATAAGCTTATGACCTCGTCCCTCCGTTGTCAAATTTGTGACACCGGTTAGCAAAGCCATTGGTTGGACGGAGTCTTCACTGATCCGATGTGGGGCCTTAAGAACCATTACCTGTGTCTTCACACCGGCTGAATCTTTCAATGTAATCACAAGGGCCGGTGTACCTATCTTAATCTGTCCACTTTCCTTGGGGCCGGACTGGCCTGTCATTCTGCTTCGGCGCATGACATCGGTCCGGTGTTAACTTAGGCCTTGTCCGGTGTTGCCAACTTCAAGGCCGGGTCCGGTGTTGCCAATTTTTGATCTGAGTCCGCCCACGAGATCGTCATTTCATACTTGGGCCAGATTCCCTCGTCTTTTTTTTTTCAGATCCGCGACATCGGCCATTAAGGGACTCCTGAGGTGAGGAAGGTTGGGCGGAATTGATTTGAGGACGGTAGGGCGGAGTTGAGATGAGGACGGTTGGGCGGAGTTAAGGCGAGGTTTAGGTTGGGCGGAGTGTGAGGTGAGGACGGTTGGGCAGAGTTAAGGCGAGGTTTAGGTTGGGCGGAGTTAAGGTGAGGTTTAGGTTGGGCGGAGTGTTGAGGTGAGGACGGTTGGGCAGAGTTACGGCGAGGTTTAGGTTGGGCGGAGTTAAGGTGAGGTTTAGGTTGGGCGGAGTTAAGGCGAGGTTTAGGTTGGGCGGAGTGTGAGGTGAGGACGGTTGGGCGGAGTTAAGGCGAGGACTGTTGGGCGGAGTGGTTGTTTCCCCTTTTTGGAATTTGGACCGGTTATATTTCCATTTGGGACCGGTGTGTTTTCCATTTTGGTCGGACCGAAATAGGTGTTCACAGATGCCCCTCTTTACTCCTTTTTCACAAGAGAAATATGGAATCTTCGTATTTCCGAGGTGAAAAGGGAGTAAAGACATGAACACCGATGTAGGGGATAAATGGGACCCCTCACCCGGACATCGTCCTTGCAAAGTATAGAACCTCGGATTAGTGCATCATGACCAACCCGTCCTCAACTTTTGTTCCCTTTTGAATGGCCGGTGTATTGTGCATGACATCGGCCTTGGCAACTTAAACCCTGGATCCGATTCTATCCGAAGTAGGTTTCATGATATCGTTTGTTGCTTCCCTAAAGTAGTAACCGGTATGACCATCGGGACACCGTCTCTTATAACTTCACAGGGCCTACTTCGTTTGTCTTTAAGAGCCATGACACCGTCTTTGGAATCACCATATTCCTTAATAGACTGAACCTCTACCTAGCGTCCATATCGGATCAACACCGTCTCTCTTCTTTTTTTTTTTTTAATGGTGCGTCGTTCCTTGTGTGACAGGAAGGTGAGAGTGGGGAGTCGCCCTTTTACTGAAGATAATACATGGGGTGTGGCCCTTGGTCTGCAGAAAGGTAAAAGGTGACAGGAGAAATAAATGTGGGGTGTGGCCTTTGGTTTGCAGAAAGGTAAAAGGTGGGGAATTGCCCCTTAACCGACAGAAAAAATAAATGTGGGGTGTGGCCCTTGGTTTGCAGAAAAGGTAAAAGGTGACAGGAAAAATAGATGTGGGATGTGGCCCTTGGTTTGCAGGAAGATAAAAGGTAGGGAATTGCCCCTTGACTGACAAGAAAATAAATATGGGGTGTGGCCCTTGATTTGCAGAAAGGTAAAGGTGGGGAATTGCCCCTTGACTGACAGGGAAATAAATGCGGGGTGTGGCCCTTGATTTGCAGAATGGTAAATGTGGGGTGTGGCCCTTGGCTGACAGGGAAATAAATGCGGGGTGTGGCCCTTGATTTACAGAATGGTAAATGTGGGGTGTGGCCCTTGGCTGACAGGGAAACAAATGCGGGGTGTGGCCCTTGGTTTGCAGAATGGTAAATGTGGGGTGTGGCCCTTGGCTGACAGGGAAATAAATGCGGGGTGTGGCCCTTGATTTGCAGAATGGTAAATGTGGAGTGTGGCCCTTGGCTGACAGGGAAATAAATGTGGGGTGTGGCCCTTGGTTTGCAGAAAGGTAAATGTGGGGTGTGGCCCTTGGCTGCAGGTAGATAAATGTGGGGTGTGGCCCTTGATTTGCAGAGTGGTAAATGTGGGGTGTGGCCCTTGGCTGACAGGGAAATAAATGCGGGGTGTGGCCCTTGGCTGCAGGTAGATAAATGTGGGGTGTGGCCCTTGATTTGCAGAGTGGTAAATGTGGGGTGTGGCCCTTGGCTGACAGGGAAATAAATGCGGGGTGTGGCCCTTGATTTGCAGAATGGTAAATGTGGGGTGTGGCCCTTGGCTGCAGGTAGATAAATGTGGGGTGTGGCCCTTGATTTGCAGAGTGGTAAATGTGGGGTGTGGCCCTTGGCTGACAGGGAAATAAATGCGGGGTGTGGCCCTTGGCTGCAGGTAGATAAATGTGGGGTGTGGCCCTTGATTTGCAGAGTGGTAAATGTGGGGTGTGGCCCTTGGCTGACAGGGAAATAAATGCGGGGTGTGGCCCTTGATTTGCAGAATGGTAAATGTGGGGTGTGGCCCTTGGCTGACAGGGAAATAAATGTGGGGTGTGGCCCTTGGTTTGCAGGTAGATAAATGTGGGGTGTGGCCCTTGATTTGCAGAGTGGTAAATGTGGGGTGTGGCCCTTGGCTGACAGGGAAATAAATGCGGGGTGTGGCCCTTGATTTGCAGAATGGTAAATGTGGGGTGTGGCCCTTGGCTGCGGGTAGATAAATGTGGGGTGTGGCCCTTGATTTGCAGAGTGGTAAATGTGGGGTGTGGCCCTTGGCTGACAGGGAAATAAATACGGGGTGTGGCCCTTGGCTGCAGGTAGATAAATGTGGGGTGTGGCCCTTAATTTGCAGAGTGGTAAATATGGGGTGTGGCCCTTGGCTGACAGGGAAATAAATGTGGGGTGTGGCCCTTGGTTTGCAGAAAGGTAAATGTGGGGTGTGGCCCTTGGCTGCAGATAGATAAATGTGGGGTGTGGCCCTTGGCTGACAGGGAAATAAATGCGGGGTGTGGCCCTTGGTTTGCAGAAAGGTAAATGTTGGGTGTGGCCCTTGGCTGCAGATAGATAAATGTGGGGTGTGGCCCTTGGCTGATAGGGAAATAAATGCGGGGTGTGGCCCTTGGTTTGCAGAAAGGTAAATATGGGGTGTGGCCCTTGGCTGCAGATAGATAAATGTGGGGTGTGGCCCTTGATTTGCAGGTAAGTAAATGTGGGGTGTGGCCCTTGGTTTATAGAAAGGTGAAGGTGGGGAATTGTCCCTCGGTTGTCATGACTGCGAGTCTTTGGAAAACTGCCTTTTGAATGCAAGAGAATTAATTTGAGGGAATGGTCCATTTTGACATGACTGTGGGTTGTTGGGGAACTACCCCTTGATTGAGAGGATATACCTGGGGTGATGCTCCTGTTGGAATTGTTTAGGAAGTGTAGCTCCACTGGGGAAGGATAACTCCTCCTGGTGACCTTCATGGTACCACTGGGAAAGTATTAGGTGAGTTGGGACAGAGTAATCTGGGGGTTGTCGGGGAACTGTCCTTCTAAGGAAATGTATGGGAAGTGGGGAGATGCCCCAGTTTGATATGACTGCATGTTGTTGGGGAACTGCCCTTTGAAAGAAATCTGGGGAGATGCCCCAGTTTGATATAACTGAAGGTTGTTGGGGGACTGCCCCTTGAAAAAAAAAAAAAAAAAAAAAAAAAACCCGGGGAGATGCCCCAGTTTGACATGATTGGATGAAATCTTGGGGAACTACCCCTTGAATGAGAAAATAAACCCGGGGAGATGCCCCAGTTTGACATGATTGGATGGAATCTTGGGGAACTGTCCCTTGAATGAAAAAAGAAATCTGGGGAGATGCCCCAGTTTTGGGTTGACTAGGAAGTGTAGTCCCACTGGGGAAGGATTTGGGAATTTATGGCTCTATTGGAGAAGAAGATTTGGGCAGTAATGATTTTGTGGAACTGACCGTTGATTGAAAGAAAAGACATTTAAGGTGATGCCCCAGTTTGAGGAGGTTGATGGATTACCTCTTACCTGAAAGAGAAATGAACCTGAGATGATTCCCCAACTTGCCATGACTGAATTTTAGGATATTGTCCCTAAACTCCGGGAGAAATCTGAGGAGATGCCTCAGTATGGAAAGACTGAAAGTCTTAAGAGTACTCCCCTTTGACTGAAAAAGAAATCAGGGGAGATGCCTTAGTTAGAATATGATTGAAGGAAACTTGAGGTACCGCCCCTTGATCGAGAGAGCGGATTTGGGGTCTATCAGGGATGTATGGCGGGCTTACCGAAAGAGAGAAATATGGGTGGGGTGCCCTAGTTTGAGTTGCCCGAGAAGGATTTAGTGATTTGGGGTACTGTCCCTTAGGGTGAAAGAGAATGAACCTGGAGTGACGTCCCATTTTGAGTTGTTTAGGAAGTGTAATTCCACTGGGGAAGGATTTGGTTAGCATCTGTCTAGGTTCCACCCAAGGAAGCATTTGGTAGTTTGGGATGCCATCCTTTGATTGGAAAGAGAAGCCTGGAGAGATCAAAAGGGTTTGCCGGTATTACCTTGACTGGGAGAAAAAAACCTGGAATGATGCCCCAATTATGAAGATTGAAAGGATTTTAGGGGAACTCCCTTTTGACTAGGAAGATTTGGGGTGATGCCCCAATTTGAGCTTGTTTGGCGATTCATGATACCGTCCCTTGACAGAAAGATCTCATAGAAGGAAAAATTTGGAGGATGCCCTAGTCCTTTGGAAAAATTAAAAGATTTAGGAGCACCGTCCTTTGGCTGAGAGAGGGATCTGGGGTGATGCCCCAATTGGCTATTTGGTGAATCAGAATACTATCCCTTGACAGAGAGATCCCACCGGGCATGTACGACGGACTTGCTGGAGGAGAGATCTCTGGGGGATGCCCCAGTTTAAGCTATTTTAGACGATTCAGGGTATTGCCACTTGACTGGGAGAGAAAGAGAACGGGGGGAACTATCCCGGTTTCGGAAAATCCAGCTGAAGGGGTTAGGGGTATCACGGAGGAAGGATTTGGGGTGATGCCCCAGTTTGGAGAGGAATGATAGATTTGGGGTAAAATCCCAGGCTTAAAAGATTTTGGGGTTAACAGGACATCCCGTCCAAATTAATCCATGCTTAACATCGTTACCAGGGAACGGGGTATCCTTGACTGCTATTGGGATATACCAAGTTGATCTTTGCAAATGTGACCCCTAACATGCCTTATGAACAAGACAGAAACCTTGAGAAGATATCGGCTCCGACTACGAGGCCTTGATGGAAATTTCAAAGCACAACGAAAAGTTAGAAAGGCATCGTATTCGGCCACAGCAAGGTATTTTGTCCAATGATTTGGGTGGGTTATGAGAAGGAAATCCGGGGAGAGCTGGTTTCAATGAGGGTGAGCCTTAGTGACTAACGGATAAACCTCGGAAAGTGCTAGTCTTGAGACTCGACACTTCTACTTGTCATGACGTCCTGCAAGAAAGGTTAGTGGTGCAAAACAAATTGGAACTTAAAGAGACTTTCTACAAAGCCACAATCCTTAGAGATTCGAGGTGACCCATGACTGAAACAGAGCAGATGAAGCAACCCCAGCTTTTGGAAACGTGTCAGACCCAGTCTTCATAATGATCGCTTAAGGCGAGATCAAGTAACAAGAACATCTTGTCTTTACGACTTTAAATTTTGTTACCTTCTCATTTTATACATTAAGGGAAAACATATGTCTTATCAAATCAGGGGAAATCTCAATATGAACACGTATCATAAGAGGTGAGATTGTATTTACAAGTTGAGCGGGGAGTGGGAAAAAGTAGGCCAAAGAAGCAAGTGGGGTTGCATTGAAAATATTGATAATTGGGTGGAATAGGAATGATTTCACAAATCCTCCAATGAACTACTGAGAACAACGTGTATCTCAATCCCACATCACGACTTTGAATTCACCATTCGATCTTGCCTCTGAAAAAGGGTAGTTGGGCTACGGTCCTTATGCCTTAACTTGAAAGTGAACCATTCCCATAAGAAAATTACTCTGCTAAAATCTTGATCCAATTTATTGCCTGAGCTGCCTATTCAGGCTTTCAGCTTACCAGGTTGCTCTAACTTTTGCCTAGGCTGCCTTCCCAGGTTTTCAGCCTAGCGAGCATGTTTCGCTTTGTTTTTTTTTCTTTTTTTTTTTTCAAGGTTGCGTCCTTCACGATAAAGGTTTAAGCTGATTGATAATGAGCTTATTTGACCTCTCTTGTTTTAGTCTCGTCTTGTGGGGAATAGATGTTAATAGGAAAGTTCTCCAACACCATGTATCCAAGGAAACAGGGGTGAACCGTTTCCAGCACCACTGAGGGGGCTCAATCCGAGTCTGTACATCTTTTCTTTTTCATCGTTTTTCTTCTTCTTTATTTTTTTGTTTTTTTTATCTTCTTTTTTATACGCCCCCCCTTGGTAACTCCATTACGGTTTAGCTGTTTTATTTACCTTTAGCCAATGTGGCAGATAACTATGATATTTAACGGTATCACAGTAGATTATTCCCTTAGATACACTAGTAGGGGAACAATTATACCTCCTTTGCGTTGGGGTGTTGATTGCGACACAGATGACACATCGTTTTTGTCGCGTTCTTAGCTTGATAACTTTTATGTCCCCATGTGGAAGAGTGATAATTTGATCTATGAATCAGCTTGCCCCATTTGGTATAAGCGTAGGGCACCAACCTTGACTCCTTTCTTCTTTTCCCTTTTTTTTTTTTTTGCAGAGTATTTCTTGACCATGTTTACGTTTATGAGCTCTAGCAAGTCTTTGCCATTCATATTGGTCAATACTAATACTTCCTTGAAAGGTAGATATGCCATTATTCATTGTAGAGTTCGTCTTCCGAGTCGATTTGATCAATTTTAGTCATTCATGGACCCTCTTCGCTTCGTGCATTGACTTTGTTGAACGCTCCTGGATAAAGCTAGATGCCCCTTATTCAAATATCCTGGTTAATTTGGTCAAAGAACTTTTGCCCTTATTACCTTTTTCGTCAGCATGATCAAGCAAGCGGTCAAAGTTATGAAATAGGATTGTGATCTCGTTATTCTCAGAAGGATCATCTTTGGATGGATATTTTTTGTTTTTGTTTTGCTTTTGTTTTTTTTTTGTTTGTTTTTTTTTTAATGTATGACGGTAAAGAGAAGGAGGGAAAATAAAAGAGAGCCAATGGACAAAGGGAGTGTTAAAACAAATACGGGAAGCAAACGGAAACATTTTGAAATTTGATATGCATTCATTAAGAAAAACCTGAAATGATAAAAACATGTTTTTGCCCTTATTACATAAAATATCCCAACGCCTTAGGCATAGCATTTGGGTTGAAAAGCCATAAAGCAGAAGTTTAAAGCCGCAAAGAGCTAGATGGTCTCATGGTCATGAACCTCTTCACTTGGCGTGCAAATCATAAAGCTTTCATCCTCTCCATGCTTCCAGCCTCTCCTTATCATTCTGATCCAGGACTCTCATAGTCCGACCTGGGGTTTATGATTGTAAAGGGAACTCCTTCCTGGAAATCCAGCCACTTGGCTTTAATCAGATCCCTCACTTTGAATTTCAAAGCCTGACAATCTTCAGTAGAGTGTCCTGGGGCCCCAGCATGGTAATCACATCGGGTGTTAGGATTATAACCTTTGGGGTAAGGAGGAACTAATGGTTTTAATGGACAGGGTACCGCAAGGGAATTACGGATAAGGTAAGGCAAAAGTTCTATGTAGGTTATGGGAATAGGGTCGAACCGGACCGATTTTTGACCATCAGTGAATCTTATTGTGTTTCGGTCTGGATTGGGTGGCTGAGTCTGCCTTAGTAAGGGACAGTAGGGCTGTGGCAAGTGAGAATGGGAAGGTGTTTGAGGGATATATGGATGAAAGCAGAGTGGAAAAGGGAAAAAAGTGGAAGTCTGGTTAGGGGTGGTGACGGCCATGTAAGGTGTAGGGAGACTGGTAGGTTAAAAGGGATTATGAGTCATTAGTCCTGGTTGGGCCATTTTTTGATTACGGGAAGTGGAATTAGCATCCCCTTTTCTCTTCCCCTTATCTCCCGATGCAGACATTCTTGTGATAGGAGCCCGAGGACCGTGAAATATGGGGGTTCATTGTTTGTGAATCATGATCTCCTTGTTGGTTATGAAATGAGGGAATTTGGTCTTTTGTTAGTCCAGGCAGGTGGAGTGGCATGGTTGGTACATGTTGGTCATCCTTGACACCCGCGGAGAGTTCCCCTTCTATGATCTTCTTTTCTAAAAGTCTGACCATCTCTGCCACTTGTTTCCTTAGCTGGTTAACTTCACTCCTGAGATTTTCAATTTCTTGCTCTCTTTCAGCCATGAGTCTCCTTTGAAAGTCTAGTAAGAGTGTCTTTCGGTGTCTTTGAAATAAGAAAAAGAAATGTCAAATGGAAACAGAAGGGAGGAGAGTGTCATGGGAAGCAATCACAGGCCTTGACGAGTATCCCTTGACCATCCCTTAGAACTTTATCAATCAAAAGTACTAGGCATGGTAAACATGGAAATTAATACGAGATAATTGTGAAGACAAAAAAAATAAAAAAAATAAAAAAATCCTTCATTCTGAAATGAAATAAGAGCCTCAAGTTTAGCTATTTCTAGCTTGAGGAAACATGATCCATCTCTTAAAGGTTTGATCCCACACTAATTTCCATATCTTGGTCAAGGGTATTCGTTAAGCTCTGAATAGCCTCCGGTGAGAATAGAAAGAATGGAGAGAAAGAGTCATTGGGAAATGACGTGTTTTGCAAATCGATACTCCCCTAGTAATTTTCTTGAAAACATTTTTTTGTATTTAGGGGGGTCATGATTTGACAAAACTTGTGTCAAGTCAAGGATCATGTGAGCTATGGATTTTCTGATCATTGTTAAAACAAAAAAGAATTGAATTTTTTGATTCAAAAGGTCCATAACTCAGGATCGAAAGACTTGTGTATAAAAGAAAGAACTATTCACCCATTCAAGGATCACTAGTTAAAAGTATGACATTTTTTAAGGGTAATCCACTAAATGGGCAAGCGGTCCTCTAATTTGGATCAGAAAAGAGAGTGAGAATGAGAAAAGGTAAAAGTAAAGTTTGCCCTTTCGTGGCCTAAATCAGGTTTTGTTGAAGGTTTTCTCTGGACCCTAGGGCTTATCTAAAAGTGACTCTCCGCACCGGGTGGCTTCCGCTAGACATCTAGAAGGTCACCAGAGCCAAGATCCTAATCATGACAGGGACGCAAATAGTGAGGAATTCACTAGGTGCGTATATCATGAGAGGTCGAACTCTGGTCGAGGTTCTCACGAACACCGGATAGGGAGTACATCCCATACGATTCCGTTACCAACCTCTCCTAACTTAAGTTTCATTTGGGGCCCGGGTATAGGACGCCACTCATAAGTGTGTGCGAGTAATTTGTGAGTGTAGTGTGTGAAAGGGCATTCAATACCTTTTACCTCACCTCATTCTGCACAAAGAACAAACACATAACAAATATACAAAGTCGTCTACCCTAGGGTTCAATGATTGCAGAAAAGTAACATAGTCTTCTACCCTAGGGTTCAACAATCATATAGAACATGGACAATAAATCAAATAACAAGATGCAATTTAAAAAAAAACAAACATTCACATCAATCAACGGAAAATAAAAACAAGGGGAAGAAATCCGAGATAACCAAGGCTATATAAAAAGAGCATGCGCTTTCAATCAAACTGGCCTGACTCTCTTAAGTGTCCCCAGTGGAGTCGCCATCTGTCGCAACCTGGATCGCGACGGCGCGGCGAGGAGAGGGTGTATGAAACAGGGAGTCGCCACCAACATTTTTATCCATAGGAAAAAACATTGGGAAAAAACTAAGTTCAGTAAAGCACTGGTTAAAAAAATTGAAATCCAAGTTCGGGAGTCGGTTACGAGTAGGGAAGGTATTAGCACCCTACATCGCCTGTCAAAGACAGTACCAAGATTGAAAGCGCAATATAAATAGCCTTAAATAAAACATGGTTTCTTCCCTTTTACTTGTTGTATTTTGAAAATGACAGAATGGAGTAGAGAACTGTACAGACATAGAATGTCGAAGCGAGGTCAATGGAATGTTTCATCCGAATTAAACTCGACTTCGATATGAGACAGAGAGGGGAAGAGAATGCTAATAAGGCGTCACGCCTAAATTAGACATTCTCGGATAAAAAACAGGGATAGGAAAGAGATAAACGGGACGTCTCGTCCTAAGTATCCCTTCCCTATGAATTATGGCGAGGCTTGAGCAAAAACCAGGGGGAAATCAACAAGACGTCACGTCTAAATTGATTTTCACGGAAGCGACCAGAAAGAAGAACATTTATGAAAGAAACATGAAAGTGAGGAAATAAATCAAAAAAAGAAAAATAAGAAATAAGAAAGATGGGCCCGACAGGAGTTAAAGTCCTGCTCCTACGTATTCTTGAATTATCAAGAAATCAGGGTTACGTAGTTCTAAATATTGCTATTTTAGGAAGGAATCTGAAAGATGTTGATGGATATCATTAAAGAGGAGAATTCATGCAAAGCGAAGTTCTTCGCACGTGCACGAATCCTAAGAGGGTTGTGTAGACAGGAGTACTCCCATACGACACTATTTTTTACAAAATCGCCCTTTTTATTATGTCTGCTTGTTATGGAAAAGGATAAAAATATTAACAACGTAAACTAATGGTACGCAGGCAATTACAATCAACAAAACAGCAAACTCATAGAAAAGTAAAAAAAAAAAAAGGAACTGAAAGCAAAAGAAATAAGGAAAGGAGTGGAACCGGTGTGACGAGCTAAGAACCGATGTGGGAGGTTGAGCACAGTGACGGTGTCAGACTGATTTCGAACTGGTACGCTGGCAGGGACAATAGACCGGAGTTAGACCCGATCTGGAAATCTGAAGGTCACGACCGGTGTTGTGGGGATCTAATCCGAGGCGAAACGCTGTTGAGCAGTAACGGAGATGGACGAGGTAATGATGCGGGAATCGGGACAGGGTTGATTTTGAGATGACGAGGTGCGTTCGAGATACGGACGGTGTGAGAGCAGTGGCTTTGTGTTAGTGAAAAAAGAAAAAAACTTCAAACCCTTTTCGAACTAAGGGATCCTTTGTGGTGACTAAGGCAAGTCACTGGTTTCAGGTGGGGAGGTCAGTTAAGGCTCTTGAGGAATCGGAGAGAATTTCCAGAGTTTTCTCGCGTAGAGGGAGAATCTGAAGACCAACCCCCTTGAGCTTCCTTGGTTGGGGCATTTATAGGGCCTTCAAGTCATGGGCTGAGGGTTTTGGGACAACCAGAACTCCCACTCACCCATTCGTGTAGTGGTGTGCAGCTCTGGCCATTATCATTGGTGGGGAGCAGGGTTTTCAGTGGGGTTTTTTAATTGCCCACTTCCGCCTCCCTGTCTGCCATTTTCCAGGGAGTGCGATTCCAGGTCACCGCGCATAAGCTTCCGACCTCGTCCCTCTGTTGTCAAATTTGTGACACCGGTTAGCAAAGCCATTGGTTGGACGGAGTCTCCACTGATCCGATGTGGGGCCTTAAGAACCATTACCTGTGTCTTCACACCGGCTGAATCTTTCAATGTAATCACAAGGGCCGGTGTGCCTATCTTAATCTGTCCACTTTCCTTGGGGCCGGACTGGCCTGTCATTCTGCTTCGGCGCATGACATCGGTCCGGTGTTAACTTAGGCCTTGTCCGGTGTTGCCAACTTCAAGGCCGGGTCCGGTGTTGCCAATTTTTGATCTGAGTCCGCCCACGAGATCGTCGTTTCATACTTGGGCCAGATTCACTCGTCTTTTTTTTTGTCAGATCCGCGACATCGGCCATTAAGGGACTCCTGAGGTGAGGAAGGTTGGGCGGAATTGATTTGAGGACGGTAGGGCGGAGTTGAGATGAGGACGGTTGGGCGGAGTTAAGGCGAGGTTTAGGTTGGGCGGAGTGTGAGGTGAGGACGGTTGGGCAGAGTTAAGGCGAGGTTTAGGTTGGGCGGAGTTAAGGTGAGGTTTAGGTTGGGCGGAGTGTTGAGGTGAGGACGGTTGGGCAGAGTTACGGCGAGGTTTAGGTTGGGCGGAGTTAAGGTGAGGTTTAGGTTGGGCGGAGTTAAGGCGAGGTTTAGGTTGGGCGGAGTGTGAGGTGAGGACGGTTGGGCGGAGTTAAGGCGAGGACTGTTGGGCGGAGTGGTTGTTTCCCCTTTTTGGAATTTGGACCGGTTATATTTCCATTTGGGACCGGTGTCTTTTCCATTTTGGTCGGACCGAAATAGGTGTTCACACCGACCTATCACACTCGGTTGTCCACTCAGTAAAATCAATCAAAACCGACTTCCAACACTCGGGTTTTTACTCGGAAGAATCTCCCTGAAACCGGCTCAAGGCACTCAGGTTTTCCACTCAGCAAATTAATCCTGACCTACCCATCATTCACTCAGCCAATTAATTCCAAATCCGAATCATCTCTCAATCAATCTTTCACTCGGTAAACTTAATACAAAGCCGACCCATCTTTCGCCCGGTTTTCACTCGGCATAATTATCTTAGAAACGACTCTTACTCAGTTTCACTCGGTGAAATTATCACTAAAACAACTCCTTTTTCTTTCTCTCGGGCTAGGTTTCCTAGCACTCAGCCTTCACTCGGGTGAAGCTATTCCAAAATACATCTGGACAGACTCACAGTATATTCCCCCAGGTGCCAATCCCCACTCGGAATTACACACTCGGATTCCACCATTAAGTTCCATTCGGAATTACTCTGATCTCTCGTCACTCGGAGGAATTCACTAAGCTGTCACACTCGGACCTATTTAAATCTTGTCCACTAGGAATATATAACTTTATTCACTCGGAAGAGGACTCCTAGAATACCTCAATCAGAACCATCACAATCACTATCCCCTCGGGAGAGGTTCATTCTGGATTTCCCACTTGGGAATAATTAGACCTATCATTACTCGAGGAAATTCTCTCGCTAAGATCCCACTCGGAATAAGTGTATAAAAATGGATTTCTCTCAAAATACATTTCTCTCGGAGTCCTTTTAAGTCTTCACCACTCGGAAAAAGGCCCAATGGCTATAGCCTCACTCAGAATTGCACATTAGAAGGCACTCCACTCAGCACAGGTTACACTGGACTCGGAAATTCCCCATTCGGGACTCCACTGCCCAGATCATCACATTCACGAGCCTTCTACTCGGATTATGCCCACTTCCTCATTCGGAAGGTCATGACTCGGACATAGTCACTCGGAATTCACCCGGAAATTCCACCACCTCTTAATTCATTTCCAAAACTCCCACTTAGACAAAGTTTGTTCAGAAACTTACCCAATCACCATTTACTTGTCTCGCCTGGGCGAATGCCATCCCTCAAGACTCTTCGCTCGGGCGGATTTCATCCAGTAGCTAAATCCCTGATCTACTAACATTCTCGCTTGAGCGAACTGGCCATTCGCTTGAGCGAAATCAGACCAGTGGCTAATTCCTTCGCCATCGCTCGGGTGAAGCCCTATTCACCTGGGCGAATTTACTCCAGAAGCTAATTTACTGAAGCAGGGGACTCTCGCTTAGGCGGAATCCCATCTCGCTTGAGAGAGATTACCAGGACATATACAGTAATGAAGATTCTCACAATCTAACACTCAGAATCTCATTCCAAGCCAACTGAATCACCTCCCATACACCATACACATCACATGAGGTATATATATAACTCTCCCTACCCATCCTTACTCAGAAAATCCTCATTCCACCTCATCAATCATTGTTACTTATTTAATTTTACAAAGGAAAAAGGGTTTAACTATAACCCACACCATTCCTTCATTCACCTTTCCACATAACCACTTTAAAACAATTCTTTACAATCGTGTGGTTCATTCATTCATAATTTATCACCATCATTAGTTCACGTCCAACCAAGGGACCATCAACCACTTATCATCAATATGATATAAATACATACATTTTTATAACATTCAACATGAGCCAAGCCATCATTCATCACTTCATCAAATTAATTATATAAAACATTCATGGCAAGGCATTGCATGAGTTTAACATATACATAATTAACAATGAATTCACTCATGCGATTTGAAACGCAAACTCCTCTCCTACCTCGAGAGAAGAACCGCAATTCCAACTCTCCGATTGCTTTGATTATTATGCATCATCGTCCAGAATACAATCCTATCAATAATACACATATATACATGAAATTAATAAGCCATCACAAGGCATCCAATTTCAACTTAAGTCACCATGGATTTTCTTAAGCCATCACTAATCAATAAACCCTTATGGCATTTATCATGGCCTAAGACTTCATCAAGTCAAGTATCCATTATCAATGGTCATCCACCATTATTGTTATCACCAATAACATCACTCAACATTGCCTATCATTTTCCTATTCTCAAGATTTATTCCTCAAGTCATCAAATCTACTCACATGCAAATATCATCAACCTTATTAATTAATCTTAATGATTCTAAAAATTCATTCCTCTCATATACTCCATTCATAGACATCCATAATCATTAAAATCATCAAGTGGGTCAAAAATCCCCAAAGTATTAATACTTAGGGTTCTCTTTCCAAACATTCAAGCCTAAGGTTTCCATTTCCACCCACATGCAAGGTTTCTAACATCACTAGCTTCAACTCAACAACCCCAAAACCATAAATAAAACAAGGTGGAGGTAAGAAATCTTTACCTCAAGCTTAAGCTCCACCAAACGAAAATGAAGTGAGGAAGAGGGAGGTGACCAATGCAAGCTCCCAAGCTCCATAAATGCTTCACAAATCCAAGCTTAGCTTTCGTTTTTGGCAAGAGAAAGAAGAAGAATGGAGGTGGGCGGTTTTTAGGATGAAGAGAAGATAAAGAAGATGAAAATAAAGAGTGAATGGGGAGAGGGAGATGGCTGCCGAGAATGAGAGAAAGAGAGAGAAAAAGGTGACCATAATTGGTCATTACCCAAGAGATAAAGCAATGCCACCATCTACTTTTACCATTGGTCCATATTTGTTTTGCCCATTGTGTAAAGGAGGGTATAAAGTGTGTAAAACTCACACGGTTAAAAAAGAAGAGAAGGGAAGATTTCACATTTTCTTTTTAATCCCATTTGGTTCGTATTTTCCCCGTTTTGCATCATACGTCGTATCCAATTAATTATTTTCTTAACACTAAAAATTATTCTAACTATACCACCTTAACCACAATAATTTTCTAAACATTTTAGACCCATCAAACATCTAATTAAATCAAGTGGGTCCCACATCACCAGTTAATTCATCCGATTCCGGTAAATCTAAATTTACCAATAATTCACCTTTAATGTCTAACAACATTTCCCATAATTATTTGACCATAAACAATCAATTATCATCATCCAATAAATTTATTTTCCTCAAAATCCGGGATGTTACAAATGTCATGCAATATTTTTAATACTACTATCTTATTCATAATGTATATTTGTAACATCCCTGATCTTTTAGTAAAATTATGATGAGCGAAAAATATTAATAATTGTTTTAGAGATTTATTTGATATTTTTATAAATTATTAGGCAATTAGAAATAATTAACTAGTGTGGAAATAAATAAATTTATTGATTGATTAATTACAAAAAGGTTAAATGAGATAAAATTAGAAGGAGGTAAAAGTTTAATTAAAACTTTCAAAGAAATTATAAAAGAAATAGGGAAAAGACAGTTTTACCCCTGAGTCTTAAATAATAAAGATTCCTTCTCCTTCCTCATTCATTTTACGCGACTCCTTCTTCTTCTTCTTCTTCTTCTTTCTCTTCTCCTCTCACTACCAAGAGCTGCATGCTCTAAGGGAAGGCCTATTTTGCGTCAAAACTTTGAAATAACCCCGTTTTTGAGATCGTGGCTTCAAGGTGAGTTCAATGGACCCTTTAAATTGAGTTGTCTCTCTCTCTCCCTTCACTTTCTCTCTCTAGCCGATGGCCATGCATGGTGGATGGGACTTCTATTTCCTACTCCTTCAGTGCATGGGAATCTAAAAATGGTCTTTAGAGCAATGAGGGTGGTATAACGTTGATGGGTTTTGTATTTCGACCTCCGTAGGTAGCGAAACGAACGTCGGAGGACCGAGTGACGAAGCGGGTGTTGGATTCGGAGGTACAACCTTGAACCCAGCACTTAGAGGACGCAATCGGCATCAAGAACAAATCATTGAAGCTTGGAATCGAGGTAAGGGGGGTGTTCGGGTTGAAATTAATTAGAATAGGTACATATTTTGGGTCTGAGTCGTTGAACTGATTATGAACACGGTAAGAAATATTGGATGATAGTTGCATGTGTATGTATGTATGAGTGTGAATTGTGTATGGTTTATGATGAGTATGAGATTAAAGTGTTTTGCATTGTGATGATTCGATGTGTATAGTGGCAATGTGATGGCGGGTTTGACAAGTAGGTCACCCAGTGGCAATGTGATGGCAGGCTTGACAAGTAGGTCGCCCATTTGATGAGTATGTGCTGTTGTTGATGGCCACTTGTGATATGATATGAGAAATGTGAATTATATATGTATGATTGTGTGGTGTGGGACGGCCGACGGTATGTATAGCCCCTCGTTTTCGGCTCCCGTGGTTTTTGTGCCCAGTTGAGCTACCTAGTGGTCAAGTAGGACCCAGTGTTAAGGTGGAGAGTCAAGCAGGACTCGGTGAACCAAGCAGGGTTCACGGGGTGTCAAGTAGGACCCCCAGCTGAAGGCCGATCCTTTTAGTATCCGGATACTAGGCGTCGATTTTGTGTGAGAGTCAGTGGTGATAATTGATGAATTATTAGTATTGTGTGATAGTGTATGTACCTAATTATATTTGCCGAGTGTGACTTGCTATATTCGCCGAGTGTGATTTGCTATATTTGCCGAGTATGATTTGTTATATTTGCCGAGTGTGATTTGCTATATTTGCCGAGTGTGATTTGCTATATTTGCCGAGTGGGATTTTCTATATTTGCCGAGTGTGATTTGCTATATTTGCCGAGTATGATTTGCTATATTTGCCTAGTGTGATTTGTAATTTATGGATAAAGCAGTCGGACGGAGTTTATATACACGTATTTTGTTAGTTAATTTCCGTTCTAGATTAATTATGATGCCAAACACTCACCCTTGCTGTGGCTTTCTTTCAATTTAGTAACCAGTGACAGGGAAGAGGTCGGAGCCCTAGAGGTGCGTCAAGCGGAGGATTGATGCCAAGGAACCGAGGAATTATGAAATGAATTATGTGTGTAATGTATAATGAGTTTTTGTGTATGTGATGCCATAACATGTTGCTTGTGTGTTGAACTAATCTAGAATCGGTACATTGAGTAATGTGGATATGAATTCATGTTGCTGAAGTGGTATGGTAATGATGTTAATGTGGTCAGTGTTGATTTTTATAAGTTTGATATATATATTGGCACGGAGTCAATAGTAGATGTGAATGATAAATTGCTATGGGCAGGTTTTGTAGATAATTGTGAGTCATGACCGAGAGAACCTCTTCCGAGTGAAGGAAAGTCAGAATGTTTCCGAGTGAGGTATGACCGAGAGATCCACTTCTGAGTGAAGGTTAGAATATTTCTGAGTGAGGCATAACTGAGAGAACCTCTTTCGAGTGAGGGAAGGTTAGGATGTTTCCGAGTGAGGTATGCCCGAGAGAACCTCTTCCGAGTGAAGGAAGGTTAGGATGTTTCTGAGTAAGGTATGCCCGAGAGAACCTCTTCTGAGTGAAAGTTAAGATGTTCCCGAGTGGGATACGACCGAGAGGACCATTTCCGAGTAAGAGACTGAACTGTTAGCGAGTTTCCCTTACAGGTCTCGTAATCCGCTCAGGTTTAAAATGTAGGACTTGCTCAAACGAGTCGGAACTCGCCTAAGCGACCTTCACGAGTTTCGCTTAAGCGAATCAGGGTCTCTCAAGCGAGTGACCCGTGACTTTGTTTTCTTCTTCCGCTTATTCTAATTAAATCCATTTTATTATTTGATTTATTCCTATCGGTTATTATTTTGAGTGTGCTTAAGAAAAATAAATGTGGTAAACGCGAAAAATTTATTGTGAAAAATAATTAAACGGATGTAGATAAATGTAAAATTGACGTAGGACGTCACAATATTCAATCCTTATCATTGGATATTACGCATTGTAACTATAATTACTCTTACTTAATCGTTATCGCTCGTTCCTATATCTAGTCGCTTGACTCCTGACTTCGTAACAAACGACCACTTAATTTAAACAGATCGAGTATATTAAATTTGATAAATGTACAACAAAAAACCATTAATACATTCAAGCAAAATATGCATCACATAATTAATTTAATTAGAATTTATTAATTTAATAAATGTACAACAAAAAAACCATTAATACATTCAAGTATAAAAAAAACATGAATACATACAAGTACAAAAAACAACGATAAATAAAATGAAAGTATACATAATTAATTTAATTAGAATTTCTTAATTTTGCATTTAAAAAAATTATCATACACCCTACACCAAAATGCACACCCATACACCTTCACCCATCACCATTCAAAAAATTAATTACTATACACCTTAACTGTCAAGGCATACCCTTGCACCCCATTATCACCACCGTCCATCCATCACCACCATCCATCCATCATGACCTTACAGAGCCATCACCCACCACACAACCACCCATAAACCCAAACAACCACCCCACTCCACAGCCACCACTCATAACCACGAAACCCTCACTCTTCCAACACTAACCCTACTCAGCCTCACCACCCAAAACCCACACACCCCTCCCAACGGCCACCACTTACCACCCCAAACCTGTAACCCCAACCCCCACCCCCACCCTCCCCACCATCACCCCTGACCTCATAACCCGTAACCCTCATACACCCGTAACCCACCCTCCCCACCACCACCCTTGACCTCATAACCTGTAACCCCCACACGACCCTCATTGATCAACTCAAAACCCTTACCCCCACCCCTACATGACAACCCCACCATTATCCTTAAACCTATAGCCCCCCATGACCACAACAGCAACACAACAACACAACCACCCACACCCAAAAACAGAAAGCCAACAGCCACAAATAGAAAACTAGAGAACCAAACCCCAAAAATGAAAGTTGAAATTGAAGGTCACCTGGACCGTGTAAAGGTTGCGGTTTTCTGCGAGATCCACCATCCGACCGTGTAAAGGTTCTGCCTTTGGGGGTAGGTGGTATGCTTTTGAACCAAAGAGGAAAGGGTACATTCATCTTTTCGCCAAATCGCGTTCGCTGGAGGGAGCAGAGACGTGCCTCGACGTAAATAGAGAAATGGGTCTTCAAACAGAGGCTGGACGGAGGTTGGATGAATGGAACGGAGCGCTCAAGCTAGACAAATAGTCCTCCGTCGGTAGTAACGGAGGTTTTCGCTGTCTCCGTTAACGTAACCGCGTTCGTGGGGGAATCCAAACACACTTAATATACTTACTTAATATTTATATTTTTCATTATACCTAATCAACTTCTTTCACAATAAGTTAAATAAAAATTTTACCATAAATATTAAGAAATAAAAGTAAATACTCAATTTGATGCTTTGAAAACAGAGTGTTACAAATTTAGTTCTCCAAAGATTATAATCACTATATTTGTCTTCAATAATCAATTTGACCACCATATTAATTAAATAGAGGTTTTTCTTAATATTTAAAATAGTAAAAACCGTTAAAAAATAAGTATTTAAACTATTAAAAAAGATCTAGTGACTATTGATCATTGGAGGACCAATTAAGTAGATACAATCTTTGAAAGACTAAATTAATATTCACCTAATCTTTAAAAGATCAAATTAACTGTTTAAGAATAACTAATGCTAATTATACTCACACAACATATTTTCAACTATTTTTGTCTACTTTTTTTTACTTCTTAACACATGTGTTTGTATAATTTCCTTTTCCTGCACCTGATTACTCCTCTCAATCCTTGTTAATATGTTCATTCATGAATATGTTAATGGCAAATAACCATTATTTATCCTACAAATTTTTATCAAATAATATTTATGTAGAAAAAAAGTATCGACGCTGTCTTTGTTTCTACAACCATGAAATCTCCATTCTCACTTTTTACTTATTTAAAATATAGTTAATGAGCCATGTAAAAGCCAACGCATTTAATGCTAGGTATGAATATAATGTGTCGTGGGAGGGGCTTCAAACCTTCTTCTCATACTTCTCCATTTTCCCATTTATTGCTATTCCATATGATAAAGGTAAAAAATGGTTTGCTCCATATGATAAAGGTAAAAAATGGTTTGCACGAACTAAGACCGTATTTAGTTATAAAAAATTATTTTAATTTTTTAAGAAAATTTTTTTGTTTACTTTCCAAAATTTTTATTTCCTGAAATAGTTAGAAAAATTCTTAGAAAATTTTTCTACTTTTTAATTTTCTTAGAAACTTCTTAAAAAAATTTTTTATTTTTCTTTAAAAAATAGAAAACCCAATTTTCAGTTTTCTATTAGTTTTCTTTGAATATTTGTAAACAAATACATTTTCTAGTTTTCTAACATTTTTAAGAATATTTTTCTATTTTTCTTACAAAACTTACAAACTAAACACGAATATACTTTTTAAATTAATAAATCGCTGAATGAAAAAACTAATGGACTGAAAATATAAGTTATATATATATATATATATATATATATATATATATGTATATATAGAGAGAAACTTGTAAATTATGTTTTTCATGGGAAGGTGGTGCGCTCCACTCGTTGATATTTACATTTTAACGTTCTTTGGGCCAAAATTCAGTGATCAACATTATAAAAGAATACATGTTTCTAATTACTCTCATAACAATTTCATATTGGTCTAGCTTTTGTTATTCATGTTGGTTCATATCACAACAGGTGTCTAAAATAAAGAAAGAGAGAATAAAACGAATGATTTTAAATTGAGAAGGATGAGATAAAGGACTCCAAGAGATAGGAAAACTTAATAATTTGTATTTGGACATAGAAAGAAATTAGAGAGGGGGAAATAGATAATTTTTTAGAGAGAGAAATTGAAATTTTTTAGGAGAGAGAAATTTTTTGAAGAAAATAAATTTGTAGTTTTTTTAATAAAAGGTGAAAAGAATATCATGGAGTTCTTAAATATATTTCAAATGAATCCTAAAATGGATTAATAAATAATTCTTTATCCATCAATTAAACATTTGATTCAAATATTATCTACTCTATCCATTTGAGAGCCCTACCTAACCTTTTTAACCCCCCTTTAAGACAAGTTTTTTGTTTGTTTTTCAAAATTTTTATTTCTTGAAATAGTTAGAAAAATTATTAGAAAACTTTTCTAATTTTCAATTTTCTTAGAAACTTCTTAAAAAACTTTTCTATTTTTCTTTAAAAATAGAAAACCCAATTTTTAGTTTTCTATAAGTTTTTTTTGAATATTTTGTAAACAAATACATTTTCTAGTTTTTCAATATTCTTAAGAATATTTTTCTATTTTTCTTATAAAACTTACAAACTAAACACAAATATACTTTTTAAATTAATAAATCATTGAATGAAAAAGACTAATGGACTGAAAATATAAGTTATACATATATATATGTATATATAGAGAGACACTTGCAAATTATGTTTTTCACGGGAAGGTGGTGCGTTCCACTCGTTGATATTTACATTTTAACATTCTTTGTGCTAAAATTCAGTGATCAACATTATAAAAGAATACATGTTTCTAATTACTCTCATAACAATTTCATATTGGTCTAACTTTTGTTATTCATGTTGGTTCATATCACAACAGGTGTCTGAAATAAAGAATAAAAAGAATGATTTTAAATTGAGGAGAGGGATGAGATAAAGGACTCCAAGAGATAGGGAAACTTAATAATTTGTATTTGGACATAGAAAGAAATTGGAAAGGGGAAAATAGATAATTTTTAGAGAGAGAGAAATTGAAATTTTTACGAGAGAGAAATTTTTTGAAAAAAATAAATTTGTAATTTTTTAAATAAAAAGCAAAAAGAATATCATGGAGTTTTTAAATATATTTCAAATGAATCATAAAATAGATTAATAAATAATTCTTTATCCATCAATTAAACATTTGATTCAAATATTATCTAATCTATCCATTTGAGAGACCTACCTAACCCTTTTAAACCCCCACCCCCACCCCCACCCCCACCCGCACCTTTTAAGCCCCCTTCAACTTTTAAAGTATGTTAAGGTTGTGTAGTAGCAAGGTATGCGGAAGCTCCTTAGGATGTTCACTATTGTTCCACCTGGTACATTTTCTACATTATTATTCACTTGGTTGTAAGCATTTAAGATGACGATAAAATTAGTTCATTTCTGGAACTAGTTCAAATAACATCCTTATTTTTACTGTTCCTATTGTTTGTTTCCTATCAAGCTCTTCATCACGACTTTTATAGGATAGTTTTTTTGGGTGACCTCAAGTTCTTTAGAATATTTTATTTCATTTAATTTCTATGAAAAAACGTGAAAGTTGCAACAGGGTCTATCATGGCATTTCGTAAACCTATAACAAAATAATAAATAACACCCCTTACATATACAAATTTTAATTTTAACATGTAAACATATATCCTATAAAAATACAAATAATTTTATAAAAATGACAGATATTATTTATTTAAAAAACTAATACATAGGAAAAATGACGGGGAATAATCAATGTTAGGAATATAGAAAGAAAGAAAAAATCAATAGAAAAATGGGAAAAGTGATGGGTAACATAGAACATAAAAAAAAATTAATTTTAAAAGAACTAGAATATTACCTCAAAAAAAAGAACTAGAATATCAAATCATGTTATTCATATAAAATGAATTCTTTATATAAAAATATCAAAGCTAATCTTTTAAACCCTTTTACTTATGGGTCTAGTGTTTCTTCGACCTGAGTTGCAGGCAGAAATGTTCTCAACTTTGCAACTTTGGTCTAGTGATCGACCGTTTGGTGTCGGGAGTTGAACAACATTGAAGCAGAAAAAAGAGGAAGTGGAAATATATGTTGATAGGGCACATAACAAAAAGAAGGAAAAAAATGAATGAACAAGTCGTGAAAGTAGTACTTGAATGTTAATAAAATAAATATTTGAGGGAACAGTTGCTGAAAAATGTTTAAAGAAATAAGATGATTACATACGTAATTAATTTTGGAGGATCAAATTAAAAGTGTTCTAAAGACAAAGCACTTTGTCGCAGAAAAGAAAACAGAAGTTATGGACACTTGGATCCTCTGGCAATGTTACAGATGTTACAATTTCGCTTTTCGAGATAAGCAAACTAGAGTAACTTGATACCGATATCCCATTAGCAGCATTTTAGACGGTGAACAAATTTGCCTAGTCTACCAAGTTCCAATTCGTGATAATCACACTCAAGAGTCTTAACAATTCTTTCCAATTCACGAAGGAAACCGGACAAACAGCAAATGAGAAAAGTTCACTTAAGAATAAAAAGAGTGAATTTAGAGATTAAAAGTTTTTAAAAATCACATTATCACTTAAAAAAGTTTTTTTATGTAAAAATAAACAAAATAAATCTAGACTGTATAACCATACATGAATGATTAAGATTAAAAGTTTTTAAAAGTCACATAATCACTTAAAAAGTCACATAACTTTTTTAAAAACTCATATGATTAATCTCAACCATCTATTGTATGGTTGTATGACCCAGATTCACTCCTCTTATTTTCAACCATCTTATTTTCTCATATGATACACTCTCTCTATAAATATATATTATGCAGAATACAGTTGGCACTCATTCGAATGCCTAAGCCAAAAAAATACAAGTAAATATCTTCAAGAGTAGTTCCAAGATTCTTTAAAAAAAAACTTCGAGATTTTGTGAAGAAACTAAAATTATTTAGAATCTTAAAAACTAAATTATTCGACTGTCGAGAACCAGCTTTACGATTAACTCCACAAACTACATGCATCTATAATACAATCATTAAATTGAAAGCAGAAAAAAAAAAATTCGTGGGAAGGACAATAACATTTCACATCACTTAACCCCTACTCCCTCTATTTCCCAACAATCGGAGGTTCCTCTCCGGAATGTCAATTTGATGGTCAGCTGAGATATTCAGGAAGTCTAGATGAACACCCTCCAGTCGTTAAATATAATCTAATACCAGGATGCGTTCTAATGTGTGTATGCACGTGTTGGTCTGAAAACAGAAAATGGGAACCATTACAAGATATGTGGAATATCAACCTGGAAAGAACCACATAAAATCATGTGTTTCTACAAATCATATGTTAACCTTAAACTCTAAACTACATAAAATTTATGAAAATTATAATTTGACACCCCTTGATAGATGATATGCTCTAACATGAGGAGATAGATAGAAAGAGATGACAGGTCTGGAATGAGTGTGTAAGAAAATATGTTGTGATAAAATCATTACTGTAAAATTCACAATCACAACACAAAACATAACAGCCATGTTCTATTATCACATTCACATTAAATGCCCATAGCCTAGTATCCCATTCACATTCACTTACAAGAGAAGGATCTATATTCAAAGGGAAAAGATATGTTGAATCAGGAATTGGAAAGAGATAGGAAGAATAGAAAAAGGAAAGAGATAGAAAGTAAAGGATGCAATGAATAGTGTTAAATGGATGTGTAAGAAAATGGGTGTCCACAAATCACAACTCATTCAAATCACTCCATATCTATACAACTTTCCCTAGAGCTTTGTGTCCATTTTTACTAACTGCATTAACTTTTTCTCCTAGCTACAGGAGAACATAGATGCACCATTTTACCAAAAACATAGACAATCCTGAATTTACCTCTATTGGTTTTGGCACAAAATTTTCTATCACAAAGGGAATCTTCCATAAGCATCTTCAAAATTTATTACAACTGTTGCCATAAATGTTATAATCAATTTTTATACACCACTTCGAAATCATAGAAAATCAAAATCACATCAATTCGTAATGTCATTCATCATTTAAGGGAATACTCTTCCTTCATTTAAACTTTTGAAGCCCATTTTTCTCCAATTTCTTAACTAGCAAATCACATATTATACAATTTAACACAAACATTCTGCAAACAAGAACCTGAATTACCCAAAACCAGATTAAACCTTCAACTGTAGTAACCAAAGGTGGCACCTAAAGTAAAAGGAGAGGGAGAAATGGGTCATCTAGGCTGCTCTTAAATTTTCAGGATCTATTATATATCTCAGTTATTAATTTTACTACAACATTTTTTTCCTTGTGTTCCCTCCACACGGTGGAAAGTTTCAAACCATAATGAGTTTAATGCCTAGATCCTTCACTGGTAGTAATGGAAATGCAATTGTTATAGCAAAAACTTCACTTACACTATACCACCGTATAGTAGTCAATCCCAAGTTGCAGTGCAGTGTGGCCACCCTAAAAATCAGGATAGCAAATAATGAGATGATCACTATTTTGATATACCTAATAAGACTTACTATATGAAGACATACGGTGGTATATTTGTGCTGAATAAAGACAAAACAGGAGTATAAGACTGACTACTGAGTGTTAGCTGCTGCAAAATAAAACAGGCTGTCGGAAAACAGGCTGAGAGGAGTTTGGCTTGGGTTAAGCCCGGGAACTTGTCAGAATGGATTTGCAATGTTGGAATCAGTGAAGGATCCAAGAAATTTTGATTGTGGGGGCAATAGTCATACACATATCATATTGACACAATAAAATTTTTATGGGGGCAATTATTATGTATTCTATAAAAATTCAAGAAAAAATAGAGGTTTTGTGAGGCATTAGCCCCAGCATGCAAAACATAGATCCGTCCCTGGCTAGAATCAAACTGGAAATGGAGTGCGCAGCTGGAAAATTGGTTGGCTGGAGAATAAAGATGTTTCCCCTTTTTGTTGGAGTTGTTGGGTCATCGGAGAAGAGGAAAGGCTGACTAGGGGTTTTCAGTAAGATGGTGTGTGTGAATGAATAGGGGGAGAAAACCAGGAACCCTTAAGTGAAAGGAGGGAGGAGAAATCCCAAGATTGCCCTGAAAAATAAACAAAACCACACAGAATAGAAGGGTAACATAATCATTACAGGTTCCCAAAGATGTTGTGGCTGCTCCAGCCACAAAATTCTGTGATTCCTGCTGCTCCAGCTGCAATAGGAACACATCCCAGGACAGGCACCACCATAGGGGAGGTGGCATGACACTCTGCTGTGCTGCCATAGCAGCATGATTGTGCGATTCACAACTATGCTAAGGAAAGGCAGGATCAAACACAAACTGGAGAGTCAGTCATATACAACACAGAACATACCTATATTGCTAGGGGAAAGCAAGGCAGGATCAAGTGCACAAATCTGGGTAGACATCTGCCTGTAGGCAGGAATGAATGACCAACAGAAGGTAGGTGTATTGGTGAATCAAAATTAGATTTACTTACACGTAATAACACTGTCTAAACATGCCGCCAAAAAAAAAAATAATCACTAACAAGCATGAGCCAGAATTTTCATATCCAACAATCCGCTTCTTTTTCTTTTTCTTTAGTTTTTTCTTTTCCTTCTAAGGAAATGTAAACCAATAGTTCTGATACCAATGAGGCTAACAGTCATAATCAAGTAGTAAATACCGTAGCTTACAAATCATGAAACTTCACACCAGACAATGCCATAGCTTCACTGCAAAAGGATCACATTATGAAAAGCTTATGACAGCTATCCAAGAGAAATGCCTACACAGAGTGTCAAGGAAGACAAATATTAAAAGATAAATGAAGAGTTTTGAAAGGATAATGAGGCCATGACAAGCACTCTTTTCATTCCTAGTGGGTTTCAAATCCAAAATCCCGTGTGAAGTTACAAATAGTCAAACTCATTAAAACTAACATATCATCCATCATTGAAGTAAAAGCAAAAATGTCATACGAAAAAATCCCTTCAGTAAAGTTTGCACTGACTTAATTCAGCAAAGCTTAAGAACTTAGGTAAAATGTATTCCAACTATATTCTAATCTCCCAAATGAAGTCCCACTAGACATTTGCATTAGAAAACTTCCAAGAGAAGGAAAAATCAATGGGTTAAACATTAAAAGTACATAAAAATGAAAACTACTAAGCATATACATTAACTATGGAAGACCTTTGTGTAAAAGATATTCTACTAAAGTATACAAACTACAAAATAGGATCACATATAATTAATAACCATACAAGGAACTAGAAATGATCTCATACAAATTGCAACAGGGATCTTCATTCCTGATATCCAAAAAAGGAAGAAGGGGAGATCAACCTGGTCAAACAAGAGCAGTTTATAATACCTGGCCTGTGTTGATTAGATTATAGATGTTAGAACAGCAAGTCAAATTTTTGTATAAACCTGGAATAATGATTTGAGAAATGATGACAAAGTATAGATATATACATGAAGGGCCTTATACGGCTAATTCATGTAGAACATTGGTTAGCAAATAAAAAATCAAATCATTGAGCACACATAGAAATGGCATTTAAAATCTACTGAATGTCTTTGTACGGAAACTGAATGTTATGTTTGAGACATTTACTATTAATATTATTGCTATTAGTAGAGTAATGTCCTATGGTGTAGAAATTTCGTTTCAAGTTATTCCTAGCAGTAAAGTAATAATTAACAAAGCATAACCCATCTGAAAGTGTATGAGCTTCCTTTGCCCATGCTCATAAATGAACAAATAATTGAATCATTATGTTTGTCATCACCACTTAGATTTGAATATCTAGTATGTTGATAAAATTTAAATATGTATTGCCATCACTAATTAGCCACAACATGTTCAAGCAATGTTCTCCCTTATTTAGACTTCAGATAGCTGAAGAGGGAAGCAAAAGAGGCATAAAGAGCATATCTCTTTTCTACTTTATTCCGATCATCTTTAAGGAATATTCATTATAGCATAATACCAACTGAAGAACTTCAGGATAAAAATACCCAGGTAAAAAGAAGCAAAGAATTATATAACTGAAAAAATAAAATCTTAAACAGAATCACTGTAATCAAAGCAAGAAATCGAAAACGATAATTAAAATTGGTAAAATGGGGAGAAATTGAAGTAACTGGGTTGAATAAAAAAACACAAAAAGTAAAACAGTGTCTACCTTAATGATCTTAAGCCTCGTCAAAATACAACTTTCCTAAACCTTGAGGATATTTGAAAAAGGTACCTATCTCCAGGGAGCGATGGTGGATGGAATATACATGTTGTTAAAGAGGGTTAAAAGAAAAAAAAAATTAAACTAGCCACAAACAGACCCTACTGGTTTCACCACTGTACCGAAAATCGAAATGTGCAACTCGTGCCTACCCACCAACGAGGCTTATGGGTCCACTGGGGAAATTTCTGGTTACCCAAAAGCCACCAACCAAGGACACAATGAGCAACACATAGATGTGACAGAATCATCTTCTTATTATTTTAACCTAAGACTCAGAAGTAAAATTCCTCTTTTTTTCCCTTACTGCATAATAGTGACCTCACCCTGTGCCTCTTGTTCCTCTTGCTGTTTCTTGTGAATTACATCACAGAAGAACTGGGTCAAAACGGTCTCGTAGCCAGGCATTTTGGCATAGCCAGGGAAATAGTTGATATCAATGATAAGGTATCGGTTACCGTATCGAGAGTCTCTGATGACATCGAAATTGAAGAGGTTCAACTTCATGGCGCGTCTCAACCCATTGGCGATGTCAACGACGAAGGCGTGAGGGGGCATCTCGGTGTCGTCCAAATCCATCAACCTGTCGTTGTCGTTTATCATGTCGTGGTTGGCCAAATTCGACACCTGAGAAAACGACAGCAAATCCTCCGAAACGCCGAGGGCCTTCTCCTCCGACACGTCAGGGAGGGACTTGCGCTTCACGCACCGCACCATCTCGCCAACGACGTACACCTTGAAGATCACGCCACCGTGGTTCACGAACTCCTGGAGAACGATGGGTGGCTTCAGCTTGTTGAGCGCGTCGCGCGTGAACACAAGCGCCATCTTGTGCGACTTGGCGCTGCCGTCGGCCACCAACGGCTTTGCTATCACGGGGAACTTGAGGCTCTCCCAGGCCTGAGGGTCCGTTAAGGTTTCCTTGTCGTATATAACAATCTGCTTCGGGATCCCGAAGGTTTCGGTTTGGTCGTCGATTCTCAGCTCCGACACGACCTGAAGCATGGAAATTCGGTTGTGGAGCCTCTCGATCGCTTCGGGGGAGTCGAGGATTACCGCATTTGGGTAGCGGAGCTTGAATTCTTGTAGCTGGCGATTCCAGTCGTCGCCGTAGAGCTTGTGGAGGATGCAATCGAAGGGGCCCTGATCGGCGAGTGACTTGTCGGGATCCACGCGCACGAGTTCAATCCCGCGCGATTTGGCGAGGGTTAACAAGGAGTCTCTGATGAAGCTGTTCTGCTTCTTCGGCGCCAAAGCGTATCCTATTACGCCCAATCTCTCTTCTGCCATTGATGTTGGGGGAATAACGGTGGTAAGTTTTGTTATGAGAATCACATTCCCGAAGAGAAACCCTAATTTCGGGGATTCGGGTTTCGGCTTCGTGTTCTTCGGTGGAATATGGGAATTTGCAGGGTGAAAGAATGAACGGAACGGGAGAAGAGAGGAGAGAGAAAAACGGGGTAGGGTGAGGATATATATAGCTTAGACTAGGGTTAGTGAGAATGAAGGGGAATGATAAGGTGACCGAGGGTCGTTGGAGGACATGTGCACGTGGCTTGTTTTGGGTATTGGATGGAGGGATCGTGCCGCTTTATGAAGGGTGATGGAATGAGTGGCAACGGTGTGGGTAAAGTCAAAACGTGATAAGATTGGGTGGGTGTTTGGGCTCTGCTATGGAATGGAATTAGAAATGAGCACCCGAGTAAAGGACTTTTTGACCTATTGGTCTTTCGCACTTTGAGTGGTCAAGTAGGTAACCACTATTTATTATTTATTATTTTACGGATAAGAATAATTTTTGGGAAAAATATGTGTTAGCACGAATCAGAAAATATCGGTTTTGAGATATAAAAAAATATTTAATTTCATCTAAAATTTATACTACGCCCAAAATATAAATAGGAAAAATAAATAAATTCTTGTCCTTTTAAAACATAATTAATTTTATTTAATTTTATTGATTTTATCTTAAAATTATATTATTTTTATTTTAATATCCTTTATTGAAACTTGATAATAAAATTTCTTTTCATTAAAAATTAAAGTATATATTAAATAAGAGTATTTTAGGAATGATTTTACATTTAATACATTAAAAGTAGTAAGATTTACTTATATTTTTAGACAAAATTATTTTTTATTGTTTATATTTTAGGACGTAGATAGTATTATGGTTTGAATTGGATTGATTTAAATGAATTTTTAAATTTGATCCAATCTAATTGGATTAAAATGATTTAGATTATATTGAAATGCAAGGTTTTAAAAACCGGACCGGTGATCGAACCGTTGAAGGTACTGGTTTAAGGTTCATTGGTTTAACCGTAGTTGAACCGGTTATAATAAAATATATATTTTTAATATAATATAATATATTTCTTGATATATTAACAATAAATTATATAAATATTAAATTAATTAAGGATCATATTACATGTTTTATAAGATTAAAAAATTATAATAAATAAAAATAATATGTAAATATTATATATAAGTTTTTTATTTATTTAAAAATATTTTTTAATAGATTTTTTTAAAGAAATAACAAAAAAACAATTTTAAACCCAGACCGATTCAACCAGTTTTTAACCGGTTTTGGCTGGCTTGACCGGTTATGAAATGTCCGGTTTTTTTTCTTATCCGAACTGGTACCCTGACCGGTTCCCGATCCAACCGGCCGGTCCGGTCTGGTTTTCAAAATGATGTTGAAATGATTAATTTAATACTGAATTATTACACTTAAATAAAAAATGAAACATTAGTAAACTTTATATCACTGTGAGAATAATAAACTTGTAATTACATTAATATACTAATATATATATATATATAGATATTAAAAATAATAATAAGATCTAATTCTAAAAAATAAGAAAATAATTGAATAGTGTATTTTTATAAATATATAGTTATATAAATAAATATGACTATATATATAAATATAAGTTTGGACTGAATCCTTTTTTAAAATATAGATCCAAAATTCAATTCAATCCAATAAATAATTCCAGCTTTTTGTGGTTTTCACTTTATTCAACTTTTAGTTTAATTTAGAGGTCTACATTAGATTGAATTGGTTTGTGAATACTCTAACACCCTCAATTAATTAGGACAATCTTTTCCGCTAGATTATCCCGGTGAACTAAAAGGTTACTAATTTAGAAAAATATGGAAGACTTTTTTGTACAAAATAAACATATGGCGAAAGAGTAGCATCATATATAAATAACATGCTTATGGCTCTTAGCCAAGGTATGCTTGTTGAATGAAAAGGAACTCATGTGCTAGAGTTGATTAAGTGAATGATAGTGAAAGAATTCCCTAATATGGGTATATATGGATTGAAATGATTGATAGTGCCATTTTTGAAAGATGGATTTTATATCCTTAGGCACGGAAACCCTATATAATATGATGTAAGTGATTTGCTATGTCTCCCTGGATTGGGAACATGGATAAGTGGTAAAATGATGGGATGTAAAGATGTATATGCATGAGATTGAGGTAGACCTTATGTGTTAGTGTATGCACTATGAGCTTTATGTTTTTTCATTTGTATCATTTTTTTGCTTATCAATAAAATAAGTATTTCAGTTTAAAATTTTTTTAAAACGTATTTATCCTTGGAGTAATAGGTCATATGAAAGTTATTCCTAAAATGTCCCTAGTCAAGTATTTACATGGGGACATGTAATTACATTGAGACTAGTGTGTGAGTGTACTGATGACCTGATCTCACAGATCATAGATATAGATGATATCAAGTCTTCACACGGGTACACATTAAGAGTAATGATGTACTGGACAGAACCACTATGAGAACGTTGCATGGGTCGTTACATGAATGTCATAAATGATTCTCAATGTGATAATGGTATATGTAGTCCTTCGACCTGAAGTCACTACGATTCCTACATGAGGAGTTTATTGTTTTAATACAATTGAACGTCTTCCGTAACAAGAGGACTATAAAGGTTGTGATTAGGCAATGAACAAATTATGCAGAGGGATGTGAGTGATGTAGATGGGATTTGTCTCTCCTATATGACAGGAGTGATATCTATAGGCCACTTGATGGAGTAAGACTAAGAAAACGCATGGCCATGCTAGAAAGAATAAATATTAGATATTTATTCGGATCAAGTCTACTCCGGTATCAAGTAAAATAAATTGGGCCGTACAAGGATGACGCGACCATGCCTTGGGCCCAATTAGGATATCGTGACAAAAGGAACAAACATATTAAATAATTATCACTTATAGGTTATATTGATATTAAATAATATTCGGACATAATAATGCATTGCTAGATGCCGCTCTTATTTTATATTAATAATAAAATAATTTATTATTAATATGACCGGGAATTTTACCTATAGGGTCACACACATAGAGTAAGCCCATTAGAAAATGTTTTGTTTTATTTTAGTTGGACTAAAATAAAGCTATTGGGCCTAACTCATTTAGAATGAGTAAGGAGCCCACTCTTTAGAGAGAACAAATTAGGTTAAACCTAAGCCTATAAATAGAGCATAAGATGCTCATAGGCCGTTCACTAAAGTGAGACATAAATTCACAAAAGTTGCAAGAGCTACACGCCGTCAAACTAGCAGTTGGCAAGTGTTGCGATTCTGGTGGGAGTGCTCGTGTGGACTCCTAAAGGACGAGGCTACGACTGCTTCGGTGTTCTTCTAGAGGTAATCCAAAATGAATTTTTTTTGTGTTTGTTTTGTGCTTTGAAACACGGCACTTTGCAAATCCTATGGAATCCCTGTATTTCCGCTGCTCATGTTCTAGGGATTCCCTAACAGTGGTATCAGAGCCTTGTTGCAAAAACTGTGTTTTGGGCATTTGTTTGTGTTTTATGATGATATGTTTTTGTTTGCAAGAGCTTTTAGAAAATATGATTTTCGAAATCGTTTCTTGTTTAAAGCTTTGCATTTTTGTTTTGTGAAAATGTTTTGTGGAACTAGGATTCAAAAATAAACAAGCATGATTATGTTGCTATTTTGAGTTATCGCATATGATGCATATTATTACAATGAATAATCATGTATATGGTATGACCTCTGTTTTGGCATGATACATATAATTTTGAGTTATTCTTTGTAAATTGTATATGATGCATGTTATAGAGTTTCTCAATTTTAGTATGTATGTTGTTGCCGTTTAAATTTGTATGATGTATGAGTTTATGCAATTTTTGTATTTGATATATGTTTTACTCATATGATAGTCATCATACAAATTATGAATCAATTGAGTTGATCTTCGAACATGAATGGTTCATGTTATGGGGCGTTGAGTGATAAGGTTTAAGTGTTAAACCTTGGCCGTTACTTAATCTAGGGTTCAAGAGTTGAAACCTAGACGGCCGTCATGGAAAGGCATTGCATGTTGGCATTAGCGCAAATTGAATTCTAGGTTTTGAAACCCTACATGGCGCTGCCTCCATATGCCTTGATGGCTGTGTTGTGAAGCATTCGCAATAAGGAATTAGGGTTTCAAAATGGTTGAAACCCTAGCCAAAAATTTGAAGCTGTTAATGGTCAGTGGGATGTTCTGGCTACGAAAGACTTGGTACTTAAGCGGTCACACCGGACCCACCTCTCTTTCCTGGGAACCAACCTGACTACAGTACTAATTTTTCGGGTCGAGGCGCTGCCCTGCACCCCGCAAGGTGAATGGTTATGGTCTTAGTTATTTTATTTAAATACAGCCTGCGTGCTGTGCCTCTCTCTATTCTGTTGTATTTCTCTTCTCAACCCTTCACTCGTATATAAAGCGAGTTTCTATTTAATCATGTAATCTTGATTGGGCCAACAAAGTAGAGACTTAGAAGAAAACCAAGGAGTGGTGACTCTAAAAGGATGATGGATTCAAGAAGTAGGACTTCATGAAGCCATGGCAATATAGTTCCTCTAGGTTTATTTATTTATTTATTTATTTTTCTTCTAGGAAGACCATAACCATCTCATAATTTCGTTTGCATGCTTTAGGGATAATTTTATTGCGTTAAAGCGTTTAACAAAGACGGTAATTTTAAAATAAATTAAAATCCCTCAAAATAATATTAAGTTATAAACGCCTTCCAATAAGTACACTCGTCAACACTAATATCAATAAATAGTGGGTCTGCCAAAGCAGGGCACTATCATTTATATTAGTAAGACGCGATGGGATAATGGTAATATCCAAACTGTTTTATTGGGCTTTAACTTAACTAAGTTTTCAATTGGATTGAATATAACTTAGAGGCATAAACATTGAGCTAAATATTCATAAGATGAATAATCAGTAATAGTTACTTAACCCAATGACTAAGAGTTGTATAAAGATACAATTGGAAAAAGTTTCCTACCTAAATAACCAAGTTGTAGGTGATCAGCCAAAACTGACTTAACACTTGGGAAATTATGGATCTTATGTAACACCCTCGGTTAGATAAGACGATTCCTTCTGTAGGTTCATCCTATTTAACTGAGAGTGTTAACAGTTTTTTTTAGAAAAAGTGAATATTTTTTTTTAAAATAAAATAATGGCATATCAGTGGAAGCAATATTATATAGATCACATAGTCATTCACAAACTGCAAGTAATTGTACTCTTAACAAAATGGGGCACGCAGGCACCCTTAAATATTATACAGTCATCCGTCAATATTCAGCTACTTATATTCTATTTAAGGAGCGTTCTCATTTGGTTCAACATATTGCTGTTCTTCATACTCAGGTTCTTGATTTCCTAATTCCTCTGAAAATTGTCAACGGTAAGGGTGAGTATAACCCAAGACCCTGATTGGTTAATCCGGTGCGGACATAATCCAGTTAACATATAATATGACATAAATCATATAATTAACATATTCATAAATATAACAATCAAATATGCTGTAATGAAATGCATGAGTTTGGATTTATTATGATTTATCTATGGTTAAGTCTCATGATGCATGTGGGCCCAATAAATCGTTTCATCTTCTTCTCATTCTTTGGAATATCACCATTCCAATCATCTAGAGCGATCAGGGTCCGCCCAAGTTCCATATGGTACAAATGAACTCATTGGTTCTTATCATTGATTTAAATATTTTTGGAACTTGGATCCCTACGATCATAGTTACACTCCGTCATTTAGTCAAAGTACACTAGAATTGCATCGTCTCACCCGGCTATCAGGCGCGACTCTGATGCCATTGGGTTGCCGTTCCAGTTGTACTCCCAAGATTCTTCATGGAGATCGAACGTGAGTGTCCTCCATTGTACCAAGTGTATGCTCTAGAGGTTTTTCTTCTTCAAAAATATTTTCATGATGCGAAATGCATTTATTTTATCAATTGATTCCTTGGGTATCTTATGTGTTTCCAGTCTCATCATATCATTCCCAAGTTCTTTGAATTCCATCAATTATTTAAACATTGTAAGATATTCGTTTATTATTTTAGAAATATATCAATTATATCTTGGTTAAAATTATATTTTCCATAAAGAGTAAAATAATATATTCTTTATGTAAATACTCATAATTAAGACGTCAACAATGTTAATAACAATAAAACTAATAATAATAATAACAATATTAAGATTGATAATAATTAGAATAATAATAATAATAGAATAAGAATGATAATAATAATTATAACTTCCCAATAATTTAAAAAGTATTAAAGAATAGTTTCTAAATGAAAATCCAAGCGAAAAACACTAAAAACAGAGTTTTCCGAGTGAAACAAGGGTAAATCCGAGTGAAATAAGTATGATTCCGAGTGGAATCATACTGAGAAGGGTTTTCCAAACGATCTGGCTAAAAATCCGAGTGAAATTACACTGGAAAACTATTTTCTGACTGAAACAAGTTTGAGTCTGAGTGAAAATGAACTGGAAGGCTGTTTTTCGACTGAAACAGGTTTGATTCCGAGTGAAAATGAGTTTTCCGCATGAATTAACTATGAATCCGAGTGAAATAAAACTGAGCAGAGTTTACTAAATGAAATTAATATGTTTTCCGAGTGAAACAGAAACTGAGAAGTATTTTCTTAATGAAATAACTTAAAATTCTGAGTGAAATAAATTTCTGAGTGAATTAAAATATAATTTCCGAGTGGAATCAGTAAGAAAGAGTTTCATGAGTGAAAATGTTGGTGAAACCGAGTAAAAATGAATTTCTGAGTGTAATAAAATACGATTCCAAGTGACATCAGTCTCAAAGGAGTTTTCTGAGTGAAATCAATATAAGTTCCGAGTGAAATATGTTTTCCGAGTGATATCAACTGGGAAGATGCTGTCCGAGTGGAAATAAACTAGAAAAAGTTCTCTGAGTGAAATTAGGTTGTTTACCGAGTGAAAATTTATTCTATCAGAATGAAATACATTCATTTAAGGTTGAATCCGATTGAAATGAAGCAAATCCGAGTTGTTACAGATGTAACACCAGTCGGATTAGTAGAAGCAGAGCTTGTTATTATTAATTCCATCTTCCATTCATAATTCATCACTGGAAATCACACAGGTACCCATGATTCTTAGTATTTTCAGTCCAACACAGTTCATATCTTTTCACAATTCAATAGAGTATATGCACTTAGTAACAAATATATACATATATACAAATAGTAACAATTAAAGCATTTAATACATACAACACTGAATCTGTCCTGGAAAGGTGAGGAACAAGTTCCTTAACCCTTTCCTTCACTCGGTTTTCCCACAGAGCACCCAAGAATATACCCCCTTACCTTTATGGAGCTCCTGGAGGAGAAGTAGAGGTTCCCTTTCACTGTCCCGCACGAATTCCGAGTGAAACAGAAGAGAAAAGAGAGAGAAAGTAACTTGTAGGAAGAAGAATGATGGAGGTGTGTTTCGTGTGTATGTTCTCTAAGAGTCCTTGTGCTGGTTTAAATAAGGAGTGGGCTGCTAAGTGGAAAACTAAATGGGGAACAGCTTTTGTGAGTGGGCTGCTAGTGGAGTGTTAATGGAGTGGCAGTGGAGATTTAAATAAGGAGATATGCTGAGTCAGTGCCCATTTCTGGCCGCCCACTAGCTATAATGCACATGATTGAATTAAAATAATCATTAAAAGACAAAATTGAAGTCAATACGCACAACTGACACTGAATACCGAGTGAATTCTTCTTCCGAGTCAACAAATACAAGGCTTGCTTGAGCGAGTCTTCAAGTCCTCGCTCGGAATTCCTTTGAAACCGACTCATTTTTCCCATCATTCACTTGGTAATTCACCCCCACACCGACTCCTAATTTGCTTGGCCTTTCACTCGGTATTATATCCCAAATCTGAGTCATTTCTGATGGTTCTTACTTGGTTAAATCATCCCAAGCCTAGTCCTTTCTCACTCGGTAATGTACTTCAAAAACCGACTCCCTTTCATTTCTTTCCTATCATTCTTCTACTCAAAATTTTCATTCCAAATCCGAATCTCTACATACACTGTTCCACTCGGTAAAACTCATCCACTTACTCGGAATACTACTTCCCATACCACTCGGTGTATTTAACTTCAACACAATTGGGAATGTACTTCACATTCATCACTCGGCATAGACTTACATTTCTCACTCAGAGAATACACTTTCCTTCCCTTGGAAGTTTACTCAGTTCCATACTTCCACTCAGGAAAGTCACACGTAAGATCCACTCAGAAATAAGGGTTTTCTCACTCGGAATTCATAAACCTTCTTCACTCGGGTTATCACTCAATCAAATACCACTCGATATGCATTTATTCACTCGGATTTTACCACTCAGAAGTATTTAAATTCTTCCTCACTCATTTTTCACTCGGATACTCATCTCTTAGGTACAAATACACTATCCTTCCTCAAAATGTGTTTCAATCGGAATCCTTTAAGGTCTTTATCACTCGGAAAAAGAGTCATAAACATAGCCTCACCCAATAATGGCTCTAAACCTTATATATTCTACTCGGGTTGGGCTCCCATTTCTATATTCCACTCGGAATTCCATATTTCAGGGAGGTTTTGCTCGGAAATGGAAGTACTTGGCAAGGTTTGACTCAGAAACAAAGAATCAAGGGTGTTTTGACTCGGAATTTTCACCTAGAAGTGATTTTCTTGTACACGCTTCACTCCAAATGTGTCCGAGGCCAAAATTACACTCGGTAGTATCCCTCTCAGTCATGTTTTACTCGGTCAACATAACTTTACACTCGGAATTTCATCCTTCACTCGGAATCTCTAATCCTTCACTCGAAATTTCATTCTTTCACTCGGAATTTCTCTCTGTCACTCGGAACAGAGCCCTTTTCACTCAGAATTTGATAAATTTCTTTAATGGTCTACATAAATTCCATAATTACACACAAAAATGAAATTCTTGTGATATTACAGACCATCTACAGGGCATTTATTCACTTATTACCACTTACAGACCTTCTAAATTTCAATTTTTACTAAATAAGACTGCTACTAAAAACAGGGATGTTACACTCTTCTCCCCTTTTGGGAATTTCGTCCCGAAATTCATGGTTGGAATAATTGAGAGTACAATCCTCTAATCTTTCCTCAATTTTCCAAGTAGTGTCCCTATCATTTAACTGACTCCAAACTACTTTGATCAAAGAGATTTCCTTGCCTCTTAGCTGTTTTAGACGTCAATTAACAATCTTAACTAGTGATGCTTCAAAGGTAAGATTTTCCTCCAGAACAAACTGATTAGGACTCAGAACATGATCAGGGCCTAGTACATATTTTGCGAAGTTGAGAAACATGAAAGACATTATGGAGGTTTGATAGGGCAATACGGTACACATTGGTTTCTATCTTTTGCAGAATCTGATAGGTCCTACGTATCTGGGACTTAACTTCTTGGCCTTTATAGCTCTTCCTATTCTAGTGGTAGGGTAACTTTGAGAAATACTTACTACCAATATACCATTATAGGGCATTATTCCCTCATAACTCGTTGTCAAGTCCTAGACTTGTCTAAATCCAATTTACACGCTCGTATTAGGCTTCGAGAATTCCTTTCCCAAAATCAAGATTCTTTAAATCTTAATGCTCTAACCACACCTAACAATAACAATACTATGATTCCTTAGCCTTAAGACCCCCCAAATCATCACATGAATCACTTATATTTCACTAAAATTATTCAAACTCATTATAAACCTCTTGGTTTCATCTAAGATCATCCCCAATTCAACTATTTCAAAATGGTATACCTATTTATTAACTCAAGTATCTTAATCCACTATCGATTATTTCCTTAATCCACTATCAATGGTTTGCAACTATTTTTTTTTAACATCATCATAACATCAATAGTCTAAATTAATTCCTCCAATTACATACTTATTTATATACACTCCTTTCCCAATCCTCAATAATCAACACCTAATGCCTCAGATATTCATTTCCTCATATATAATCATTCTAGAGTATTCAAAGCCATTAAAACCATCAACTTAGTTTAAAATCCTCAAATCACTACACTTAGGGTTTTTCATCAAATTCAATGATCATTACTAATAATCACCAATCTTTATTATTAACAAAACCCATACAAACATTATCATGGGTTTTCACTAAAATCATTTTTCCTAACATTATTACTCATTTCCTTAAATCCTAGAGTTAGGGTTCCACTAAAATCAAACAATTACCATTAACAACTATCATCTTCCATCTCAAATCTTGAAATTTTCATATACCACTTCACATCCATCCTAAAACACACATAAGTATATCCCACCTTTTGGGTCTTGCATGAAAATGGTTCCTATTTCTAAATCCATTCATAAGGTATTTTCCTAGCCATATAGAAATCAAAACCTAAGGCCAAAAATATCAAAAGAGTAGAGAATTTTACCTTAAGCTCCAAGCTATCCCAAGTCCTAGCATGTACACGAAAATGAAGGGAGAATAGGGAAATAAATGATATCTTGATCCATCATTAAAACGTTTCTCATTTTATAACAAACAGGATTTCTGTTCGAGCTTAATACTAACTCCAAAAATTATTCCGAATGTAGATTCAGATTCTCAATCGTATTCTTAATAGCCCTGACCAATTGGTATCTCAATCGGAGATACTTGGTCCAATACTCAGATTCTAACTGGGTCTTATTTTAACTCTTAAAGTCCTAATAATACTTGACGGATTTCCTGTCGTAGCCCTTCTTTGAATTATGTAAGATCGTTCTGCTGAAAGTTAGCTAGTCCTTGGCTCTGCCTAATAGTGATATGGGGTAATTCTTGTTGTTCTATCATCTCTACGATTTGAGTAAGAAGTTCCTCCATGTCATGATCATTGTTTCGGTGAGTCATTAGGAAATTGTTGATGGAATATCAACAAAAATATTCAAGATGTTGGTTATGTGGAGTATTCCACATAGGATATTTAGTCTTAGGAGTGTTATAGACTGTTCAATATTTCTATCAGAGTACGTGGAAACCTAATGGTCCACTTCCCAAGTTTAATGAATCGACTATGCTCTGATACCACCTTTTGTAACACCCTCGGTTAGATAAGACGATTCCTTCTGTAGGTTCATCCTATTTAACTGAGAGTGTTAACAGTTTTTTTTAGAAAAAGTGACTATTTTTTTTTAAAATAAAATAATGGCATATCAGTGGAAGCAATATTATATAGATCACATAGTCATTCACAAACTGCAAGTAATTGTACTCTTAACAGAATGGGGCACGCAGGCACCCTTAAATATTATACAGTCATCCGTCAACATTCAGCTACTTATATTCTATTTAAGGAGCGTTCTCATTTGGTTCAGCATATTGCTGTTCTTCATACTCAGGTTCTTGATTTCCTAATTCCTCTGAAAATTGTCAACAGTAAGGGTGAGTATAACCTAAGACCCTGATTGGTTAATCCGGTGTGGACATAATCCAGTTAACATATAATATCACATAAATCATATAATTAACATATTCATAAATATAACAATCAAATATGCTGTAATGAAATGCATGAGTTTGGATTTATTATGATTTATCTATGGTTAAGTCTCATGATGCATGTGGGCCCAATAAATCGTTTCATCTTCTTCTCATTCTTTGGAATATCACCATTCCAATCATCTAGAGCGATCAGGGTCCGCCCAAGTTCCATATGGTACAAATGAACTCATTGGTTCTTATCATTGATTTAAATATTTTTGGAACTTGGATCCCTACGATCATAGTTACACTCCGTCATTTAGTCAAAGTACACTAGAATTGCATCGTCTCACCCGGCTATCAGGCACGACTCTGATGCCATTGGGTTGCCATTCCAGTTGTACTCCCAAGATTCTTCATGGAGATCGAACGTGAGTGTCCTCCACTGTACCAAGTGTATGCTCTAGAGGTTTTTCTTCTTCAAAAATATTTTCATGATGCGAAATGCATTTATTTTATCAATTGATTCCTTGGGTATCTTATGTGTTTCCAGTCTCATCATATCATTCCCAAGTTCTTTGAATTCCATTAATTATTTAAACATTGTAAGATATTCGTTTATTATTTTAGAAATATATCAATTATATCTTGGATAAAATTATATTTTCCATAAAGAGTAAAATAATATATTCTTTATGTAAATACTCATAATTAAGACGTTAACAATGTTAATAACAATAAAACTAATAATAATAATAACAATATTAAGATTGATAATAATTAGAATAATAATAATAATAGAATAAGAATGATAATAATAATTATAACTTCCCAATAATTTAAAAAGTATTAAAGAATAGTTTCTAAATGAAAATCCAAGCGAAAAACACTAAAAACAGAGTTTTCCGAGTGAAACAAGGGTAAATCCGAGTGAAATAAGTATGATTCCGAGTGGAATCATACTGAGAAGGGTTTTCCAAACGATCTGGCTAAAAATCCGAGTGAAATTACACTGGAAAACTGTTTTCTGACTGAAACAAGTTTGAGTCCGAGTGAAAATGAACTGGAAGGCTGTTTTCCGACTGAAACAGGTTTGATTCCGAGTGAAAATGAGTTTTCCGCATGAATTAACTATGAATCCGAGTGAAATAAAACTGAGCAGAGTTTACTAAATGAAATTAATATGTTTTCCGAGTGAAACAGAAACTGAGAAGTATTTTCTTAATGAAATAACTTAAAATTCTGAGTGAAATAAATTTCTGAGTGAATTAAAATATAATTTTCGAGTGGAATCAGTAAGAAAGAGTTTCATGAGTGAAAATGTTGGTGAAACCGAGTAAAAATAAATTTCTGAGTGTAATAAAATACGATTCCAAGTGACATCAGTCTCAAAGGAGTTTTCTGAGTGAAGTCAATATAAGTTCCGAGTGAAATATGTTTTCTGAGTGATATCAACTGGGAAGATGCTGTCCGAGTGGAAATAAACTAGAAAAAGTTCTCTGAGTGAAATTAGGTTGTTTACCGAGTGAAAATTTATTCTATCAGAATGAAATACATTCATTTAAGGTTGAATTCGATTGAAATGAAGCAAATCCGAGTTGTTACAGATGTAGCACCAGTCGGATTAGTAGAAGCAGAGCTTGTTATTATTAATTCCATCTTCCATTCATAATTCATCACTGGAAATCACACAGGTACCCATGATTCTTAGTATTTTCAGTCCAACACAGTTCATATCTTTTCACAATTCAATAGAGTATATGCACTTAGTAACAAATATATACATATATACAAATAGTAACAATTAAAGCATTTAATATATACAACACTGAATCTGTCCTGGAAAGGTGAGGAACAAGTTCCTTAACCCTTTCCTTCACTCGGTTTTCCCACAGAGCACCCAAGAATATACCCCCTTACCTTTATGGAGCTCCTGGAGGAGAAGCAGAGGTTCCCTTTCACTGTCCCGCACGAATTCCGAGTGAAACAGAAGAGAAAAGAGAGAGAAAGTAACTTGTAGGAAGAAGAATGATGGAGGTGTGTTTCATGTGTGTGTTCTCTAAGAGTCCTTGTGCTGGTTTAAATAAGGAGTGGGCTGCTAAGTGGAAAACTAAATGAGGAACAACTTTTGTGAGTGGGCTGCTAGTGGAGTGTTAATGGAGTGGCAGTGGAGATTTAAATAAGGAGATATGCTGAGTCAGTGCCCATTTCTGGCCGCCCACTAGCTATAATGCGCATGATTGAATTAAAATAATCATTAAAAGACAAAATTGAAGTCAATACGCACAACTGACACTGAATACCGAGTGAATTCTTCTTCCGAGTCAACAAATACAAGGCTTGCTTGAGCGAGTCTTCAAGTCCTCGCTCGGAATTCCTTTGAAACCGACTCATTTTTCCCATCATTCACTTGGTAATTCACCCCCACACCGACTCCTAATTTGCTTGGCCTTTCACTCGGTATTATATCCCAAATCCGAGTCATTTCTGATGGTTCTTACTTGGTTAAATCATCCCAAGCCTAGTCCTTTCTCACTCGGTAATGTACTTCAAAAACCGACTCCCTTTCATTTCTTTCCTATCATTCTTCTACTCAAAATTTTCATTCCAAATCCGAATCTCTGCATACACTGTTCCACTCGGTAAAACTCATCCACTTACTCGGAATACTACTTCCCATACCACTCGGTGTATTTAACTTCAACACAATTGGGAATGTACTTCACATTCATCACTCGGCATAGACTTACATTTCTCACTCGGAGAATACACTTTCCTTCCCTTGGAAGTTTACTCAGTTCCATACTTCCACTCAGGAAAGTCACACGTAAGATCCACTCGGAAATAAGGGTTTTCTCACTCGGAATTCATAAACCTTCTTCACTCGGGTTATCACTCAATCAAATACCACTCGATATGCATTTATTCACTCGGATTTTACCACTCAGAAGTATTTAAATTCTTCCTCACTCATTTTTTCACTCGGATACTCATCTCTTAGGTACAAATACACTATCCTTCCTCAAAATGTGTTTCAATCGGAATCCTTTAAGGTCTTTATCACTCAGAAAAAGAGTCATAAACATAGCCTCACCCAATAATGGCTCTAAACCTTATATATTCTACTCGGATTGGGCTCCCATTTCTATATTCCACTCGAAATTCCATATTTCAGGGAGGTTTTACTCGGAAATGGAAGTACTTGGCAAGGTTTGACTCAGAAACAAAGAATCAAGGGTGTTTTGACTCGGAATTTTCACCTAGAAGTGGTTTTCTTGTACACGCTTCACTCCAAATGTCTCCGAGGCCAAAATTACACTCGGTAGTATCCCTCCCAGTCATGTTTTACTCGGTCAACATAACTTTACACTCGGAATTTCATCCTTCACTCGGAATCTCTAATCCTTCACTCGAAATTTCATTCTTTCACTCGGAATTTCTCTCTGTCACTCGGAACAGAGCCCTTTTCACTCGGAATTTGATAAATTTCTTTAATGGTCTATATAAATTCCATAATTACACATAAAAATGAAATTCTTGTGATATTACAGACCATCTACAGGGTATTTATTCACTTATTACCACTTACAGACCTTCTAAATTTTAATTTTTACTAAATAAGACTGCTACTAAAAATAGGGATGTTACATCTTAGCCCACTAGAAAATCTTCCAACGGGATTTTCTGCTTCGTGGAGGGTATTTTGTTTTGAATCAAAATAGTGGAGACATATTTAATTTAAATGACCCTAATTTAAATATGTTTTGAAAATGATACTTACTACATATTTTCTGTTTTAGATAACCATGACGTCAAACACACCTTCAAACCTTTCGTTGCGATCAATCCTAGACAAGGAAAAATTATCTGGTTCTAACTTCCTTGACTGGTATAGAAACTTGAGGATTATCCTCAAACAAGAGAAAAAGCAGTATGTCTTAGAAAGTCCAGTTCCGAAACCACCCACTGCAAACGCCTCTAAAGCTGACAAGGATGCTTATAAGAAGCATTAGGATGATGCTTTAGATGTCCAATGCCTTATGTTGGCTACCATGTCTCCTGAGCTTCAGAAGCAACATGAGCACATGGAGGCTTTCGATATGATCGAAAACCTAAGGAAGCTATATCAAGGTCAAGCTGACCAAGAAAGATATGAAGTTTCCTCAGCCCTATTTAGCTGTAGACTTGAAGAGGGAGGTTCTGTAGGACCTCATGTGCTCAAAATGATTGGGTACTTGGAGAATCTAGCTAGGCTAGGATTCCCCTTCCCTCAGAAGTTAGCTATCGATCTTATTTTGAAATCATTACCTGACAGTTTTAAGCCAGTCATCATGAATTATAACATGAATGCATTGGATAAAACATTGCCAGAGCTACTCAATATGTTGAGGACTGCTAAGCCCAATATTTCTAAAGGAAAGGGCAAGGCCATAATGATGGTCAATTCTGGCAAAGGTAAAGGAAATGGCATGTATAAAGGTAAAAGAAAGGCTATTGCAGGAAATGGCAAGAAAATTTAGAAAGGCAAGGATAAGCCAAGTACATCAGCCTTAAAACCTGTGGGCAGGGTGGCTAAGGAAGGTAAATGTCACCATTGTGGACAAAAGGGACACTGGAAGAGAAACTGTCTAAAGTACCTAGAAGAGCTTAAGAAGAAGGGAAGTGAGACTTCCACTTCAGGTATTTTTGTTATAGAAATTAACATGTCAACTTCAACATCATGGGTATTAGATACTGGATGTGGATCTCACATTTGTCTTAATGTGCAAGATCTAAGAAGGAGTAGGCAGTTGATGAAGAGCGAGGTAGACCTACGCATTGGAAATGGAGCAAGAGTTGCTGCATTACCTGTAGGGACTTATTTTTATCCTTGCCCTCAGGGTTAGTCCTTGAATTGGACAATTGTTATTTTGTTCCGACAATAAGGAGAAACATTATTTCTGTTTCTTGTCTTGATAAGAAAGGGTTTTCCTTTATAATAAAGAACAATAGTTATTTTGTTTATTTAAATGATATGTTTTATTGTTGTGCAAATTTGAGTAATGGACTTTATGTTCTAGATCTCAAAACCCCTATCTATAACATTAATACTAAAAGGGTTAAAACAAATGATTTAAACCCAACTTATCTTTGGCATTGTCGCCTAGGACATATAAATGAGAAACACATTTCTAAACTCCATCAAGATGGATATTTAGAATCTTTTGATTTTGAATCAATAGATACATGCGAATCTTGTTTATTAGGGAAGATGACTAAGACCCCATTTACCGGAAAAGGTGAAAGGGCGAGTGATCTTCTTGGTTTGATACATAGTGATGTATGTGGGCCTATAGGGACAATGGCTAGGGGAGGTTTTAGTTACTTCATCATTTTTACTGATGATTTCAGTAGATATGGATTTGTGTTTCTCATGAAACATAAATTAGAATCATTTGAAAAGTTCAAGGAGTTTAAACATGAAGTAGAGAACCAACTTGGCAAGACAATTAAAGCACTTCGATCCGATCGAGGTGGTGAATATTTGAGCCTAGAGTTTGATGAATATCTTAAAGAGTGTGGGATTATATCTCAACTTACTCCCCCTGGAACACCAGAATGGAATGGGGTTTCTGAGCGGAGAAATAGAACCTTGTTAGACATGGTTCGATCAATTATGAGTCAAACTGACCTCCCTAACTCATTCTGGGGACATGCTTTGTTGACAATAACTTTCACACTTAACCGTGTTCCATCAAAGGCTGTTATAAAGACACCATATGAGATATGGACTGGGAAACGACCTAGTATGTCTTTTCTTAAGATTTGGGGCTGTGAAGCTTATGTTAAGTGTCAAAGTTCTGATAAACTCGGGCCCAAGTCAGATAAATGTTTTTTGTGGGATACCCAAAAGAAACTAAGGGTTATTATTTTTACAATCCTACCGAGGGCAAAGTGTTTGTTGCTCGGAATATTGTATTCTTAGAAAGGGAATTCATCTCTACAAGAATCAATGGGAGGAAAGTAGAACTTGAAGAAATTCAAGACTCACAAGGCATTGAAGAGCCAATGGTGGAAATGGAGCAGGACCCATAAAATGTTGTGATAACACCAGCTCCAATAGCACAAGACTTGCGTAGATCAGGTAGAATACGTCAACAACCTGAAAGATATGGATTTCTTGTATCTCAGGAAGGAGATGTATTCCTAATGGATCAAAATGAGCCAACATCTTATGAAGAGGCCATTGCAAGTTCAGAATCTGAGAAATGGCTAGAAGCCGTGGAATCTGAAATGGACTCCATGTACACTAATCAAGTTTGGAACTTGGTTGATGCACCTGAAGGGGTAAAACCTATAGGATGCAAGTGGGTTTTCAAAAAGAAAACTAACATGGATGGTAATATAAGTACCTTTAAAGCAAGGTTGGTGGCTAAAGGTTTCAAGCAAATACATGGTATAGACTATGATGAAACTTTTTCCCCAGTTGCTATGCTAAAGTCTGTTCAGATTCTGCTTGATATTGCTGCATACCATGATTATGAGATATGGCAAATGGATGTCAAGACTGCTTTCCTTAATGGAAATCTTCTTGAGGAAGTGTACATGACACAACCCGAAGGCTTTGTTAATCCTGAAGCATCCAGGAAGGTGTGCAAACTACACCGTTCCATATATGGACTTAAGCAAGCTTCCAGAAGCTGGAATCTTTATTTTGATGAAGCTGTTAAACAATTTGGCTTTACTAAAAATGAGGATGAACCTTGTGTCTACAAGAAGGTTAATGACTGCACAATTGTTTTTTTGGTCCTGTATGTTGATGACATACTACTTATTGGAAATGACGTTCCTACTCTTCAGTCTGTGAAGAGTTGGTTGGGAAGCTGTTTTTCTATGAAAGACTTAGGTGAAGCAACCTACGTGTTAGGAATTAAGATCTATAGAGATAGATCAAGAAAACTTCTTGGCCTAATTCAGAATACATACATAGACAAAGTGTTAAAAAGGTTTAACATGCAAGATTCCAAGAAAGGAACTTTGCCTATTGTAACGTCCTAGGTTATTTTTGCATTTAGTTTTATTAACTTATTCAAGTGACAGCAGTCACAGTTAGATTAAATAAATGAGGTCTAGAGAGAAGAGCAAATTAATCTAAGCACAACGGATGAGAGAAAGGGAATCAGGGCCTCCCGCTTGAGCGGGGCCCCTACTCGTCTAAGCGAGATTTCGGACTCTCACTTAAACGAGGTTTCTATTCGCTTGAGCGAATACCTTTCACACACCGGATTAGACAAGACATGCAGACGGACTCCAGCAAGTCTCACCCTAAAAATGATTCTATTAATCAAAGGTTTGTCATAGCTACCACAACAACATATGTAAATGACAGTAATGTATTTTAAAATGTAAATTTGCATTCATCCGGTCTTGATTAAACACAACTAATTAGTAATACTTGGAAGTTCTCATACATATATATAACCCTATAGAGAGTCACTCAAAGTCACTCGGACCCTGGCACCGTTCTCCCCCTTGGCGCGACTCCATGGCTCCTTCCCCCTCCCTGTCACTGGTTACTAAAAAAAAAAGGCAAGGGTGAGTGTTTGGCATTGTAATTAATATAGAATGGAACTTAACAAATATACATGCATATTTATACATACACATCAAGCATCACTTGTAAGTAAGCATACCGAAACATAGTGTATTACATACAGTAACTATATTAAACCAACTACACAATTCCATCACATTCATCACGATCACAACTGACTCTCATACAATCTGACTCCTAGTATCCGGATACTAAAGGATTGGCCTTTAGCTGGGGGTCCTACTTGACACCCCGTGAACCCTGCTTGGTTCACCGAGTCCTGCTTGACTCTCTACCTCGACCACTGGGTCCTACTTGACCACTGGGTAGCTCAACTGGGCACGAAAACCACGGGAGCCGGAAATGAGGGGCTATCATATACCGTCGGCCATCCCACACCACATAGTCATTCAACAATTTACCTTTCACATAATAATATCAATTCCTCATCACTCGGGTAGCCTGCTTGCTAACCCGACGTCACATAACGCTAATCATTTCAACATTAGATATCACAAGATCATAACATGATAAACTCAACCATACCCAATCTTCCACTAATTAATGAACCCAGTCACACATGCACAAGCATAAACACATAACTACGTTTAGCAACATTTTCCTTAACCTGTTTACATTACCTCAATGACCTGAATAAGAAGCGAGTCCTATTCTAATTAATTATAACCCGAACACCCCCTTACTTTGGTTCCACGCTTCGATGATCTGCTCTCTGTGTCGATTCCTTCCTCTGAGCACTGGTTTCGCAGTCTCAACTCCGTCACTCAGTCTTCCGTTGCTTAGCCTACTACCTACGGATCATAAAGTACAGCTCGTCACTTCAACGCCCTTAGTTCATGGACTGCATCTGGGCTCACACTCACCAGAGGAGTGGAGAACAGCCTTGAATATAGCCATGCATGGCCCTTAACAGCCAAAGAATAAAAGGAATAGGGGAATCACAATTGGAACGGATCAGTAGACTCACCTTGAAGCCTCGATCACAGGAATGGGGTTCAATTGAAGTTTAGACACAAATGGAGTCCCTCTCCAGCGCATGCAACTCAGTGTTAAGAGAGGAGAAAGTGAAAGAGAAGGGACAGACCAGCAGCAAAGGTAACTTGTAATTAATGAAGAGGGAAGGAAGAGAATCTCCTTATATATATATAGCTCATAGGCAAGATCGTCTTTTCCTTTATTTTATTTGTATTCTTACTAAATTTAATCAATTTCACTATATTAAACTATTGCATAGTTATCAAATCAATTACACGTATTTATTCCCTCAACGTTTAATTATTCACAATTCTCTAATACTTCGCAAGAGTATAGGCCCAATATGAATATCGGCCCCCGACGTCCTAACTTAGTGTTCATACCTCAGAAATCCGAGCTACAATCTGAGAGATCGGATATCTCATCCGTGCTCACCTCTTGGTTACCTACACCCGTTGTTTCAGTCAGTATGAGGTTAATCCGGGCTATGACTCCGTGTGAGGCGCTCTCCTCACAACGGTTCGGATCAAACCTCCTGGCCCTGTCCGCTCTTCTCTTCCACTCCCAATCTTTAACTCTGCCTGACCGCTCTCCTAATCTCGACACCGGCTTTTTCAGTCTTTGGCTCAGACAGAACAAATATTAAATAAAACTTCTAAAACATTTACTAACATTTCCCATTTCTTATAATTCTCATTAAAACATCAGGGATGTTATATCCACCCCCCCTAAAAGGAGATTTCGTCCCCGAAATCAGTGTTCCGGTTGGAAAAGATGAGGGTACATTCGCCTCATATCGGATTCTAACTCCCAAGTGTAGTTCATCCAATGTAAATTCTGTCACTTCACCTTCACCAGCGGTACCTCCTTGTTCCTTAACCGTTTGGTTTGATGCTCTTCAATGCTGATTGGTACCGCCTCCACCGTCAGGTTCTTCTTCACTTCAATGGAGTCACTTGGTACAATCATGGTATCACACGGGATGTAGGCTCGAAGTTGTGATACGTGGAACACGTTGTGAATGTTAGTCAACGATTGGGGAAGATCCAGTCGATAAGCGAATTCACCAATCCGTTCTAGTATTTGGTATGGTCCAATATACTTCGGATTAAGCTTTTGGCTTTTCAAAATTCGACCTACACCCTTAGTCGGTGAAATCCTTAGGAACACCCAATCACCCACTTGGAATTCAAGGGGTCTGTGCCGATTATCATAATAGCTCTTTTGACGGTCTTGGGCAATTTTTATCTTCTCTCAGATTAAAGCGATTTGTTCATTCATCTCTTGAATCATCTCAGGCCCCAGATAAAGAGCATTGCCGTTCTCATTCCAACATAATGGAGTACGACATTTCCGACCATAGAGAGCTTCGTATGGAGCCATCCCAATACTGCCATGGTAACTGTTATTATATGCAAACTCTACCAAGGGCAAGTATTTCTCCCATGATCCGCCCTGTTCCAGTACACATGCCCTTAACATATCTTCAAGAGTTTGTATAGTCCGTTCTGATTGGCCATCGGTCTGGGGATGGTAGGCTGAGCTCAATTTGAGCTCAGTACCCAGTTGTTGTTGCAAACTCCCCCAAAATCTTGAAGTGAATCGGGGATCCCGATCGGAGATAATGCTTGAGGGCACACCATGCAGTCGTACGACCTCAGCAATGTACAACTTAGCTAATCGATCTAGCGACCACTTCATATTTATTGCCAAAAAATGCGCACTTTTGGTTAGTCGATCAACAATCACCCAAATCGCGTTGCATCCGGTTTGAGTGCGGGGTAGTCCGGACACGAAGTCCATGGTGATACCTTCCCACTTCCAGATCGGAATCTCTGGAGGTCGAAGCAAACCTGGAGGTCGTTGGTGCTCAACCTTGCACTTCTGGCATATCACACAGGATTTCACATACTCGATTATTGCCTTCTTCATGCTTGGCCACCAGAATTCCTTTTTTAAGTCATGATACATTTTTGTCACTCCCAGATGTATACTCAGAGAGCTCTTGTGTGCTTCTGCTAGCACCGCCTGCCTGAAGCCTCCATGTACAGGTACTACCACTCGGTTCCTGAATCTCCATATACCATCATTACCCTGAGTTATCTCCACATTTTTGCCTTGGGTCTGAGTATCAATCAGCCTCAGCAACTCTTCATCATCTTTCTGTGCATCTACCACAGACTCCAGAAATTCGTTGGAGATTTTTAACATTCCGATTGTCATTCGGTTTGGTGCGTCCATAACAACTCCAACATTCATATCTCTAAAGCTTTCCAGCAATTCTTGTTCTCTACCCATCAGGTAAGCCACATGCAGTACCTTCCTGCTTAGTGCATCTGCCACAACATTCGCTTTGCCCGGGTGATACTTCAAATCGAAGTCGTAATCCTTCAAATACTCTACCCATCTCCTCTGTCTCATATTTAACTCCTTTTGATCAAATAAGTACTTTAGACTCTTGTGATCACTGAATACTACAAAGCGAGCCCCATACAGATAATGACGCCAAATCTTCAATGCGTACACCACTGCTGCAAGTTCCAGATCATGAGTCGGGTAATTCTCCTCATGTGACCTCAATTGCCTTGAAGCATAGGCAATTGCCCGATCAACTTGCATCAACACACACCCCAATCCAAATTTGGATGCATCATAATATACTTCAAATTCCTGTGTTACATCGGGCAGTGTAAGCACAGGTGCAGTCGTTAAACATCGCTTGAGAGTTTGGAAGCTTAATTCACACTTTTCCGACCATCACGAAGGGGTTTCCTTTCCTCGTTAACCGAGTCAGAGGGAGTGCTATCTGAGAGAATCCCTCAATGAAGCGTCGATAGTATCCAGCTAATCCGAGGAAACTCCTAATTTCAGTTATTGACTTCGGCCTCTCCCAAGCCATAACCGCCTCAATTTTTGTCGGATCAACTGAGATTCCCTCTTGGGAAATTATATGCCCCAAGAATTGTACACTACTCCCCCAGAAATCACACTTAGATAGTTTAGCGTACAACTTCTTCTCCCGAAGTACTTGTAAAACAAGTCGAAGATGTTGAGCATGCTCCTCGTCCGACCTCGAATATACCAAAATATCATCAATGAATACTACCACAAACTGGTCTAAGTACGGTTGAAAAGTCTGATTCATATAGTCCATAAAAATGGCAGGAGCGTTCGTTACTCCAAAGGGCATTACTACGTACTCGAAGTGCCCATATCGAGTCCGAAATGCTGTCTTTGGGATATCCTCCGACCTCACTCGGATCTGGTGGTATCCCGACCTCAAGTCGATCTTAGAGAACACAACGACGCCTCGCAACTGGTCCAGTAAATCGTCAATCCGAGGTAGTGGATATTTATTTTTGATTGTCAGTTTGTTCAGCTGTCGGTAATCAATGCACATTCGCATACTACCGTCCTTCTTCTTTACCAATAACACCCGAGCGCCCCAGGGTGAGGCGCTGGGTCGGATAAAGCCCTTTTCTAGTAATTCGTTTACTTGTTTCTTCACTTCGATTAATTCCACCGAAGACATTCTATATGGCGCTCGGGACACAGGTTCTGCCCCGGGAATCAAGTCAATAGAGAAATCAATCTCCCGACTGGGAGGTAGTTCCAGAATTTCTTCCGGAAAAACATCAGGAAATTCGTAAACAATCGGAATATCACATAGCAGGAGGTTATGCTGACCCTCCGAAGCGAATAAAACAACATACGTGGTTAGGACATCGCTCACCCCGTTCTTCATGTCAAGTTCCTGAGAGAAAACAATATTCTTCCGATAACAGTCGACCAACACATGATTAGCAGCAAGCCAATCGAGACCCAGAATAACATCTAAGTCCTTCAATGGCATACAGATAAAATTTACTCGAAAAGTACGGGCTTCGATTTGCATCGGCAGTTCTCTACACACTGTAGTTGCACGGAAAGTGGAACCAGTTGGAGTGGAAACAATAAGAGCGTTCTCCATTAAACTGATTGGTAGACCAAGCCGTCGCACACAACTTTTCGAAATAAAGGAATGGGTGGCACCTGAATCATAAATCACATCAACCAGATAACCACAGATGAGGCACTTACCCTGTACCAAATTGTCATTCCTCGTAGCTTCTGAAGCATCAAACGCAAATACACGCCCGGTCATGGCGTTCTGGGCACCGCTAGATTGGGCATCATATCTTCCCGATTATTGGTTCCCTCTACCAGCTCCATTCTGACCTCCCCTCGAAAAGTTGGAACCCCGGGTCCCAGAAAAGTTAGTTCGGTTGTCCAACCTGCCCTGCTGCTGCCTCTAAGGGCAATCGGGCCTGAGGTGCCCTGGTTGTCCGCACTGGAAGCACACAATCTGATTGGCTTGGCAATGTTTGGCAATGTGACCTTCCTGACCACAATTGTAGCATGTATGATTACCAGAAGGATTACCCGATCGACCAGTGGAACCCCAACCGGAAGATGATGAGGAGGTAGCAGAAGACTTGCCACCCCGGAAGAATTGACTCATCCTCTTGAAGTTGAATCCTTTTGCCTTCAGTGGCTTTTTATCTCTCGGCTGGGACATCCTTTGTAACTGCACCTCTTCAGTCAGTCTTGCTTTGTTCACCAAGGTTGGGTAGTCCCTAATCTCCATCGGTACGATTACACTACGGAGCTCAATCTGTAGTCCAGCTTCGTATTTGGCGCACTTGCTACCTTCAGTCCCTTCTAACGAGAAAGGGTGGTAAAAATCACACAGCTCATCAAACTTGCTGGTGTACTCAGCTACAGACATCCGGTCTTGCTCCAACTTCAGGAATTCCATTTCTTTCCGGATTTTGTAGTTGTCTGGGAAGTATTTAACAAGGAACCTCCTTCGGAAATTCGCCCATACCAACGGCTCATTGGCTGCGTTCATCTGCACCTTCACTCGGGACCACCATACTCTAGCCTCTTCTTTTAGTTGGTAAGTAGCAAATAAAACCTTTTGCTCTTCAGAGCACTCAAAATATTCAAAAACCTGCTCGATATCCCTGATCTAGATGTATGCCCCGTCATAATCGTGTCCCCCCTTGTAGATCGGAGGAATCCTTTTCAGGAATTTATCCAGAGTGGGACCGGACTCGGTCCTACTCATCAGCTGAGTAAATCTAGAGAAGAAATCATCTCCTCCCCCAGAACTAGTTCCTTCGGCCATTTAGTAACTCTACAATGAGCAAACACATCACCATTAATAACCAAGATCAGCCAGGGAATCGGGAATTTACCTTATATACATAGAATACTACGCCAGTGGAGTGCCAAGGGAACGATGCCAGACCACACACACAATCATTAGACCGACCCATACACCGGTTCTAGAAAGAACCGCTCTGATACCAAGTGTAACGTCCTAGGTTATTTTTGCATTTAGTTTTATTAACTTATTCAAGTGACAGCAGTCACAATTAGATTAAATAAATGAGGTCTAGAGAGAAAAGCAAATTAATCTAAGCACAACGGATGGGAGAAAGGGAATCAGGGCCTCCCGCTTGAGCGGGGTCCCTACTCGTCTAAGCGAGATTCCGGACTCTCACTTAAACGAGGTTTCTATTCGCTTGAGCGAATACCTTTCACACACCGGATTAGACAAGACATGCAGACGGACTCCAGCAAGTCTCACCCTAAAAATGATTCTATTAATCAAAGGTTTGTCATAGCTACCACAACAACATATGTAAATGACAGTAATGTATTTTAAAATGTAGATTTGCATTCATCCGGTCTTGATTAAACACAACTAATTAGTAATACTTGGAAGTTCTCATACATATATATAACCCTATAGAGAGTCACTCAAAGTCACTCGGACCCTGGCACCGTTCTCCCCTTTGGCGCGACTCCATGGCTCCTTCCCCCTCCCTGTCACTGGTTACTAAAAAAAAAGGCAAGGGTGAGTGTTTGGCATTGTAATTAATATAGAATGGAACTTAACAAATATACATGCATATTTTACATACACATCAAGCATCACTTGTAAGTAAGCATACCGAAACATAGTGTATTACATACAGTAACTATATTAAACCAACTACACAATTCCATCACATTCATCACGATCACAACTGACTCTCATACAATCTGACTCCTAGTATCCGGATACTAAAGGATTGGCCTTCAGCTGGGGGTCCTACTTGACACCCCGTGAACCCTGCTTGGTTCACCGAGTCCTGCTTGACTCTCCACCTCGACCACTGGGTCCTACTTGACCACTGGGTAGCTCAACTGGGCACGAAAACCACGGGAGCCGGAAATAAGGGGCTATCATATACCGTCGGCCATCCCACACCACATAGTCATTCAACAATTTACCTTTCACATAATAATATCAATTCCTCATCACTCGGGTAGCCTGCTTGCTAACCCGACGTCACATAACGCTGATCATTTCAACATTAGATATCACAAGATCATAACATGATAAACTCAACCACACCCGATCTTCCACTAATTAATGAACCCAGTCACACATGCACAAGCATAAACACATAACTACGTTTAGCAACATTTTCCTTAACCTGTTTACATTACCTCAATGACCTGAATAAGAAGCGAGTCCTATTCTAATTAATTATAACCCGAACACCCCCCTTACTTTGGTTCCACGCTTCGATGATCTGCTCTCTGTGTCGATTCCTTCCTCTGAGCACTGGTTTCGCAGTCTCAACTCCGTCACTCAGTCTTCCGTTGCTTAGCCTACTACCTACGGATCATAAAGTACAGCTCGTCACTTCAACGCCCTTAGTTCATGGACTGCATCTGGGCTCACACTCACCAGAGGAGTGGAGAACAGCCTCGAATATAGCCATGCATGGCCCTTAACAGCCAAAGAATAAAAGGAATAGGGGAATCACAATTGGAATGGATCAGTAGACTCACCTTGAAGCCTCGATCACAGGAATGGGGTTCAATTGAAGTTTAGACACAAATGGAGTCCCTCTCCAGCGCATGCAACTCAGTGTTAAGAGAGGAGAAAGTGAAAGAGAAGGGACAGACCAGCAGCAAAGGTAACTTGTAAATAAAGAAGAGGGAAGGAAGAGAATCTCCTTATATATATATAGCTCATGGGCAAGATCGTCTTTTCCTTTATTTTATTTGTATTCTTACTAAATTTAATCAATTTCACTATATTAAACTATTGCATAGTTATCAAATCAATTACACGTATTTATTCCCTCAACGTTTAATTATTCACAATTCTCTAATACTTCGCAAGAGTATAGGCCCAATATGAATATCGGCCCCCGACGTCCTAACTTAGTGTTCATACCTCAGAAATCCGAGCTACAATCTAAGAGATCGGATATCTCATCCGTGCTCACCTCTTGGTTACCTACACCTGTTGTTTCAGTCAGTATGAGGTTAATCCGGGCTATGACTCCGTGTGAGGCGCTCTCCTCACAACAGTTCGGATCAAACCTCCTGGCCCTGTCCGCTCTTCTCTTACACTCCCAATCTTTAACTCTGCCTGACCGCTCTCCTGATCTCGACACCGGCTTTTCCAGTCTTTAGCTCAGACAGAACAAATATTAAATAAAACTTCTAAAACATTTACTAACATTTCCCATTTCTTATAATTCTCATTAAAACATCAGGGATGTTACACCTATGGCTCATGGCATAAGCTTATCAAAAGCTCAATCTTCTTCCACTAAAGAAGAGAGAGAACAGATGAACAAGATTCCATATGCATCTAATGTTGGATCAATCATGTATACCATGATATGTACCCAACCAGATGTCTCATACGCTTTAAGCATGACGAGTAGATACTAGTCTAATCCTGGTGAAAGTCACTTAACCGCTGTCAAGAATATCCTGAAGTACTTAAGAAAAACTAAGGATTCATTCTTGATATATGGAGGGGAAGAAAAGCTCATTGTAAAAGGTTACACTGATGCTAGCTTCCAAACTGATAAGGATGACTCAAGATCGCAATCTGGGTATGTGTTTTGTCTAAATGGTGGCGCTATAAGCTGGAAGAGTTCAAAGCAAGAGACTGTTGCTGATTCTACTACAGAGTCTGAGTATATTGCTGCCTCAAATGCTACAAAAGAGGCAGTATGGATCAAGAAGTTCATAACAGAACTTGGGATTGTTCCTAGCATTGTGGACCCTATAAGTCTCTACTGTGATAATAGTAGAGCAATCGCACAAGCTAAGGAACCTAGATCACATCAACAATCCAAGCATATACTTAGGTGATTTCATCTCATTCGAGAGATTCTTGACCGGGGAGATGTAAAAATATGTAAGGTGCATACTAATGAGAACATTGCTGACCCACTCACAAAACCTGTTACACAACAAAAACATGAGGGGCACACTAGATCATTAGGCATTAGGCAAATGTCTGATTGGCTCTAGTGCAAGTGGGAGATTGTTAGTGTATGCACTATGAGCTTTATGTTTTTTCATTTGTATCATTTTTCTACTTATCAATAAAATAAGTATTTTAGTTTAAAATTGTTTTAAAACGTATTTATCCTTGGAGTAATAGGTCCTATAAAAGTTATTCCTAAAATGTCCTAGTCAAGTATTTACATGGGGACATGTAATTACATTGAGACTAGTGTGTGAGTGTACTGATGACCTGATCTCACAGATCATAGATATAGATGATATCAAGTCTTCACACGGGTACACATTAAGAGTAATGATGTAGTGGATAGACCCACCATGAGAACGTTGCATGGGTCGTTACATGAATGTCACAAACGATTCTCTATGTGATAATGGTATATATAGTCCTTCGACCTAAAGTCACTACGATTCCTACATGACGAGTTTATTGTTTTAATACAATTAAACGTCTTCCGTAACAAGAGGACTATAAATGTTGTGATTAGGCAATGAACAAATTATGTAGAGGGATGTGAGTGATGTAGATGGGATTTGTCTCTCCTATGTGACAGGAGTGATATCTATAGGCCACTTGATGGAGTAAGACTAAGAAAACACATGGCCATGCTAGAAAGAATAAATATTAGATATTTATTCAGATCAAGTCTACTCCGGTATCAAGTAAAATAAATTGGGCCGTACAAGGATGACGCGACCATGCCTTGGGCCCAATTAGGATATCGTGACAAAAGGAACAAACATATTAAATAATTATCACTTATAGGTTATATTGATATTAAATAATATTCGGACATAATGATGCATTGCTAGATGCCGCTCTTATTTTATATTAATAATAAAATAATTTATTATTAATATGACTGAGTATTTTACCTATAGGGTCACACACATAGAGTAAGTCCATCAGAAAATATTTTGTTTTATTTTAGTTGGACTAAAATAAAGCTATTGGGCCTAACTCATTTAGAATGAGTAAGGAGCCCACTCTTTAGAGAGAACAAATTAGGTGAAACCTAAGCCTATAAATAGAGCATAAGATGCTCATAGGCCGTTCACTAAAGTGAGACACAAATTCGCAAAAGTTGCAAGAGCTACACGCTGTCAAACTAGCAGTTGGCAAGTGTTGCAATTCTGGTGGGAGTGCTCGTGTGGACTCCTAAAGGACGAGGCTATGACTGCTTCGGTGTTCTTCAAGAAATAATCCAAAATGATTTTTTTTTGTGTTTGTTTTGTGCTTTGAAACACGGCACTTTGCAAATCCTATAGAATCCCTGTATTTCCGCTGCTCATGTTCTAGGGATTCCCTAACATTATGGTGGTCTAGGCTCTACGTTATTTTAATGAACCATATCTAATGAAATTTGGATGCTGTGGGAGTATCCCACGATAGGTGCAAGGTAACCCCTTGGACTTCCTAAGTATAATGATCGGTTGAACCTTGTGGTTAGTTGAGCCATAGCAAAATTAATTGTGAAATAAATTGTTGAGGCTAGAGCTATCATAAGATGGAATGCGAATGATGAATAGAACCATTAAAATAAATGTGAATGATAATGTTGAATTCAGAGTACGATTTAGTATTGGATATGATATATGGTATGCCTTTGGGCTAAATTATGTGCCCTTGGTATTGTGATCATTACATTAACTATGGACTGTGATATGATGTTGGGACGACATGCGTGATTTCGGGTTGGTAAAGGAAATTTGATCCTGTCATTACCCTTCCTTTTGTTCTAAAAGGGGATATGTTAATGATAGAAACCATGTAATAATATGATATGATATGGGTTGTACGTCTAACTTATAGAATTTTGTTGTGGTTAGTGAGGAGGTTCACTGATACGGAAACCTGTTATGTGATTGAGAATCCTATTGTAGCCTTGAGGATGCATACTTAATGTGAGTCTAGTGAATCATGTAAGCTTGACTTGATTTATGGCCAGCAATGTATGGATAAAATAAGGGATTATTAAGCTTTTTAGCCATGGCTTCAAGATGGATGAAGCCCGACGATAGGGTGTTTACCCTGTGATGATTAGAAGTCTATTGTTAATGTACCAATTTATGGTGATGGTAACCGATATTTGATGATTTGTATGGTATGATTTATGCCAGATTATATGTAATAATGATATGATGAGTATATTGGTTATAGACTTGTGTGAATTGTCACTAAGTCTCTTGTGAATTGATATTATTGGAGTAGGTATGATTAATGTGAGCAATAAGAATACAAGGTACCTTGTCCTGATATGACTCTACATGCCATAGGCATTGTGGCAGCGTACACTTTTGTGCCGACCTCATGTGTTTGTGGTAACCACTAGGGATGGGATGCCTTCCAGTATATCAGATGTAGTGACGCATAGGTTGAGCAGGTGGGGTTGTAACTGCTTATAGTGAATGTTCTGAGTTTATCTAGTGGTACTAGATAAAATACATAAGTTGTGCTGGATGAAATGAGATTGATCATGTGTGACTCGCTTTAGAAATAGAAGATGTTGTGTTGGGTAAAAGGAATGATGATAATGATGTTCTGTTGGGCTTTGGGAAGTCTGATACTATTTTATGATGTCATTAAGCCCTGTTGGGATCCGGCTTGAGATGTGGCCTTATGATATATATATATATATATCGAGATTAAATTTCAAGGACGAAATTTCTTTTTAGATGGCGTGGATTATAACATCCCAAATTTTAGAGAAAAATAAATTTATTGGATGATGATAATTAAGCATTTGTGGTCCAATATGTGTAGGAAAATTAATTAGACATTAATTGTAATTTATCGATATATTACAATTTACTAAAACCGGATGATTTAATGGATGATGTGGGACTCACTAAGTCAAATTTGATATTTGATGGGTCTAGAATTATGACATCCTAAGTCGATTTACCTTTTATTTACACCCGGTTAATCATTTACACAATAAATTTTCCATGTTTAATAAAAATTTAGGTCTTATTATAAAATAATATTTACTTTTCTTAAACATACTGAAAATAATAACCGATCGGAAATGATTTAACTCAGTCTTAATATAAAATAGTGTTAGATACATTCAGAATAACAATAAAAGCGTACACAAAATAATATTCGATTGGAAATACACCTTTTAATAATGTGGAGTTAGAAGCAGCAGAAAAACAAGAAGAAGAAGAAGACAGAGAGGTCACTCGCCTGAGCGGGACCCTGATGCGCTAAGGCGAAATCTGAGGGAGTTGCTTAAGCGAGTTCCGATTCGCTTGAGCGAGTGCTACCTGGGCGAGTCAGACCTACCCGGAAAACTCACAAGTCGGGGTTTCACTCGGCAAAAGGGGTCACTCGGTCAACTCTCTCTCGGAAACAACTTACTCATACCTCACTCAGAAAAGGTTTATTCAATCTTATATCACTCGGAAAACCCCTAACCTTACTTCACTCGTGACGTTGAAATTTTGCAGTCGTGATTCCGTCAAATTAGTACATTAAAATTAATTAACGTAGTACTAGGGTGTCAACCTAGGTCGTTCTCTCAAGGATCAACACAGAAATTTAGGAAAAATCAAGTCTTAAACTAATTTTTAACAATTAAAAATAAAAACTAAACAACTAAAATTTTTACAAACATAAGTTCAACAAACATACAATTGGGGGGGGGGTTTTGATTGCTTTTTGTTGTCATAAATAAAATTAAAACAAGGTAAATAAAGGATTTAAAACAATAAATAACAAGCGATTGATTTTCTTGGAGTATTGTAAATAAATTTATCCTTGGTTCACTAAAGATAACTTGTATACTTATTAATGTTAATTTCTTAGCTCAATTTGAATTGATCAACTAAGCGTCTTTTTCAATTCACAATTCCTTTACTTTCATTTAAAAATGAATATTTTAATCAAGCATCCTAATTAAGCAAAAGGAGTCAAGATCTTAAAATCTAGGAATTATTGAGCATACATAAGAACATCGCCTATATACATAATCTATTCTCAAATTATGGAATTAAGCAAACCATAATTATTAAAAGTGATTATGAAAATATTCATTAAGCATGCATATTTCCTTAATCCATTCTAATTTGAAATCTTATTTAACTCCATTTGAATAATTAAACCGATTAAGCATACAAATTTAATTAAACAAAATGGAATCAAATAAGTAGATAATGATTATGAAGAAATAACAATAATAAAAGCATACTATATTAAAATTAATGACCTCAAAATTACATTACAACATTCTCCAAGAAAATCAATCTAAGGGTTTTAGCCCTCCATAATTACAATTACAAACAAAGAACTAACCCGGAAATGAAGAAGTTGCTGGAAAATTCCAACAGAGAAGAGAAGCAGAGGAAGAACGTATGAGTGAGGGAGGAATTGAAGAATGAAGAATGGTGTGTGTTCTGCCCCTTCCTCTTGGTGCTATTTATAGGAGTTTAAAAGCAAAATTATGCCATAAAATATTTCAATGGAAGGAGCACTCTTCATTAATCAATTCAATGGTGCTCCATGATCAGCTTGAGTGCCTTGCCCACCTTCCTCAGTGCATTGCCCACTTTCCAGAAGCTTGAAAAACGTGTTTCTGGGCCAATTATTCACTCATGAATCGATTCATTGGTGGGAGGAATCGATTCATTCGTTCCAAAATGCAATCCTGGGCCAATTTTACACGTGTGAATCGATTCATTTAGGGGTGGGAATCGATTCCCAAGCACATGAATCGATTCATGCTTGTTTGAATCGATTCCCAGGCCTTTAAAATGCATATGAATCGATTCACAGGGGTGGGGAATCGATTCCTAGCTGTATGAATCGATTCCCAGGGTGCTTGAATCGATTCCTTGCTGTTCTTTTGTGTGGGAATCGATTCCCACATTGGTGAATCGATTCCCAGACCTGTTCTGGTGCTTTTCTCGCATTTTTGACCATTTCTTGAGTCGTGGCTTCTTTCGTTTGACCTGTGGTAATTATTTTTTTAATTACAGGCTTAATCACACACTACAAAACAAGAGAAACCCAACTTTTATTAAAAATTTATCCTTAATTCATTTTAAAATTAAATATTAAATAAAGCTCAAATGATGAAAATGTGTTAAAGTGCAGTATATTACACACTAAGTGATGGCAAATTATGCACATTTAAATTGAGGAATTAAGGATAAATCATGCATCATCAAATACTCCCACACTTATTCTTTTGCACTCCCGGGCAAAATCAAAATAAAAACAAGTATCACAATTTATTTGAAAACATTAAGTTGAAAACAACACACAGAATTGGCATGAAATTTTAAGAATATACAGAGAAACAAGAGTTATTTAACATGCAAGATTCAGAGCATCAAGATATATATAAAGATCATTCAAACACTTAGGCATGTGAAAATTAAATTAAACTGAAAAGAAGATCATAAGTGATAGAACCTCACAAGACATACTCTCAACTCTCAAGTGTTTAAAGTTTGTGTATACACTCAAAATAATTCCTGAAAAACAAACAGTCTAAAAATTTGGCAAGTTTTTTAATTCCACAATCAACACAAATGCATGTATAGATCAACAGGGCTTCACAGGGTTGCAATGTGGCCAAGGTTAAAATGGATGAAATATATATATTTATATATATATACCAAAAAGAATAATGAAGCAATTAATTTTACTGGCAAACAGTGAGGGTAAAACATTTATTGTATGGTATTTGGTAAAATTTTTTTTTTTTTTTTTTTTTTATTTTTATGAGATTGCATAACACTTGGAACAAGAGTTGCAATTCCTTTTTGCACACCCCCACACTTATTTGAATGCCTGTTTTGACTTGATTCCAAAGCTTCAATATACTTCTTAAGGTAGGTATATTTTTGGTTTTTCATCCATGGCTTATTTGAGCTGTAACAAGGAAACAGTTAAATAGGCTCAAAATGGCTAACAAGAGATAATTTATTCATGGTAAGCTTATCTGGCTTAGTGGCTCAACTGAACAAAATGCCTGTATCACTTCAAATACATTCATATGAGTTTCAAGTATCATCAAGAAACAAGACAAAAATTAAGATGTAAGCTTCCAGGAATTAATCACACATGAAAGGATTAAGATGGTTTAAAGTGATCCATCAAATTTTAAGGCTCAAAAATCTCACAAGGTATAATTCCATCATATATGATCATTTCTCAATTATCATGTCATTCTCAACATACCAGAAAATGTTTGAGTTCAAATTATAACATATCATTAATCTCATATCAGACATGAAAGAATTTACTTGTTACTCATGCATATCTTAAAATTCCAATAAAACATGCCTTTTTTTAAAACAAAAACACACACAAAATCTTTTATTTAAATCTTTTTTTTTTTTTAACTAATTTTTTTTTTTTTTTAAATAAAACAAAGTCACACAAAATTTAATCACACAACACACAATAACACACGAATCCCACCCCCACACTTAAATCATACATTGTCCTCAATGTAAGACAGAGCATACAAAATAGACAATAGAATGAAAAAGTAAAGAGATGGGTAAGAAAAACTCCCTCAAGGGGGATCAAGAAGTGGTTCCCCCAAAGCATGTTCCTCCATTGTAACATCCACAAGTGAAGGATTTTCATGAAATGGCTTCAAACGTTGTCCATTAACCTTGAAGCTTTTGTTGGAGTTTTCACTTTTTATTTCCACAGCTCCATGGGGAAATACATTTGTAACAATGAAAGGTCCTTCCCATTTGGAGCGTAATTTTCCGGCCATCAGTTTCAACCGGGAATTAAACAGTAGCACTTTCTGTCCAGCAGTAAAATCCTTTCTAGCTATTGAGCTATCATGGAATTTCTTTGTTTTCTCTTTATAGAACCTCGAGTTCTCATAAGCTGCCAAACGTATCTCATCAAGCTCATTCAGTTGTAATTTTCTTTCCTCTCCTGCTTGATCAAGTGCTAAGTTACAAGCTTTTACAGCCCAATAAGCACGATGCTCAATCTCCACTGGAAGATGACATGCTTTACCAAAAACAATTCTATAGGGAGACATTCCTATAGGTGTCTTAAAAGCTGTTCTATGTGCCCAAAGAGCATCATCCAATTTACTGCTCCAATCCTTTTTGTTAGGCTGTACTATCTTCTCCAGGATCCTTTTGATTTCTCTGTTAGAGACTTCTGCTTGTCCATTGGTTTGGGGGTGATATGGAGTAGAGACTCTATGAACAACCCCATACTTCCTGAGCATAGCTTGCATGGTCCTGTTACAGAAATGTGTTCCTTGATCACTAATGATTGCTCTTGGGATGCCAAACCTGCAAAGAATTTGAGATCTAACAAAATCCACAACAACTCGAGCATCATTAGTTCTGGTGGCTTTGGCTTCCACCCATTTAGAAACATAATCAACAGCCAATAAAATGTAAGTAAACCCAAAGGATGGAGGAAATGGACCCATAAAATCAATGCCCCAAACATCAAATACTTCACAAAACAACATTGGTTGCTGAGGCATCTGTTGTCTCCATGTGGTAGCATTACTAGCTCTTTGGCATTTCTCACAGGTGTTACAAACTCTCCATGCATCCTTAAAAATTGTGGGCCAATACAAACCTAAATCCAACACTTTTCTTGCTGTTCTTTGTGGACCAAAATGTCCACCAACTGGTGAAGCATGGCAGAATCGAAGAACTGATTCTATTTCATGATCGGGAATGCATCTTCGAATCACCTGATCATTACACAATTTCCACAAATACGGGTCATCCCAAATATAATACTTTGCATCACTTTTTAATTTTGAAATTTGGTTTCTGGATGCACATGGTGGAAAAACAGAAGCAACAAGATAATTTACAATGTTAGCAAACCAAGGTGAATCAAAAGAGTTAGAAATACTCATGAGGTGTTCATCGGGAAAATGGTCCCGAATAGGTGCCGAATCAGGAGCATTCTCAATTCTGCTTAAATGGTCTGCTACAAGGTTTTGTGTTCCACTTCTGTCACGAATTTCCAAGTCAAACTCTTGGAGCAAAAGCATCCAACGAATTAATCTTGGCTTGGACTCACCTTTCTTCAACAAGTACTTCAGAGCTGCATGGTCAGTAAAGACAACTACTCGAGAACCGAGTAGGTAAGATCTGAACTTATCTAATGCAAAAACAATGGCCAAGAGCTCTTTTTCAGTGGTAGTGTAATTTACCTGGGCAGCATCTAAAGTTTTAGATGCATAGTAGATGACCCTAGGCTGCTTGTCAATCTTTTGACCAAGGACGGCTCCCAATGCATAATTAGAGGCATCACACATTAACTCAAATGGAGCTGTCCAAATAGGTGCTTGGATTATTGGGGTTGTTATCAATGCTTGCTTGAGGCAATTAAAAGCCTCCTTGTACTTTTCATCAAATTCAAATGCCACATCCTTTTGAAGCAGACTGGATAGTGGCCTAGCCTTCTTGCTAAAATCCTTTATGAATCTTCTGTAGAATCCTGCATGGCCAAGAAAAGAACGAACCTCTCGAACACAAGAGGGGTAAGGCAAATGTGATATAACTTCTACCTTAGCAGGATCTACCTCAATTCCTTTTTCAGAGATTACATGCCCTAAAACTATTCCTTGTTTTACCATAAAATGACATTTTTCATAGTTCAAGACAAGGTTAGTTTCAATGCATCTGTTTAAAACTTTATCAAGACTATCAAGGCATGCATTAAATGAAGATCCATAGACAGTAAAATCATCCATAAACACCTCTATGCAATTTTCAATGAAATCATGAAAAATACTTATCATGCATCTTTGAAAAGTTCCGGGAGCATTGCATAGGCCAAATGGCATTCTCCTATAAGCAAATGTGCCAAAGGGACAGGTGAATGTGGTCTTATCTTGATCCTCAGGTGCAATGTGAATCTGAAAATATCCAGAGAATCCATCAAGAAAATAGTAGTGAGACTTACCTGCGAGACGCTCAAGCATTTGGTCAATGAAGGGTAAAGGGAAATGGTCCTTCTTTGTTGCTTGGTTAAGTCTCCTGTAGTCAATACAGACTCTCCAACTATTCTGCACTCTAGTTGGGATCAATTCATCCTTTTCATTTTTCACAACTGTGATCCCTATTTTCTTAGGAACCACTTGAATTGGACTCACCCATTGGCTATCAGAGATAGGATAAATGATTCCTGCTTGTAGAAGCTTGGTGATCTCCTTCTTAACCACATCAAGGATTACAGGGTTGAGTCTCCTCTGGGGTTGTCTTACTGCTTTAGTATTTTCCTCCAGAAATATTCTATGCATGCACATGGATGGACTAATTCCAGGAATGTCTGCCAATGTCCATCCTATAGCCTTCTTGTGTCTTTTCAATACCTGCAACAATTTTTCTTCTTGATTTTCATCAAGAGAAGTGGAAATTATCACCGGGAGCTGTTCATTATCCCCTAAGTATACATACTTTAGGTTCTCAGGTAGGGGTTTCAATTCTAACTTTGGTGCCTGCAAAACAGATGGAACTAACAAAATAGATTTTGATTCTGCTGTTTGCACCTCAAAAATTTTGTTAGAATTTTCTTGAAATCCTGCATACAGCTCCTTATGGTTAACAGATATATCTAGAGATTCTGAATCAGAATTTATGTATCTATCAATTTCAGCACAAATATCACAACTTCCAGAATCATTGCATGAAAAACATTTGTTTGAATCATCCATGTATTCCAAATCAACATTAGAAAAATGTTCAAAAACTAGTTCATCAATAATGTCAATTTGGAAAACAGAATGATTTTCAGATGGATATTTCATGGCATCAAGAATATTAAATTGAACTCTCGTGTCACCAAATTCCATAGAGAGAGTTCCAGAATGAACATCTATTTTGGTTCGAGCTGTTTTTAAAAATGGTCTTCCCAAAATGATAGGAACAGGAATTTGAGGAATACCTTCTTCCATATCAAGTACAAAAAAGTCAGCAGGGAAAACAAGCTGTTCTACCTAAACCAAAACATCCTCTATAACTCCAGCAGGATAGGCAGTGCTCCTATTGGCTAGCTGAATTACTACACCAGTAGGTTGTAAATTTCCAAGAGACAAAGATTTAAAAACAGACATAGGCATAACATTTATTGAAGCTCCTAAATCTAACATACAATTTTCAAATTTGTTATTGCCTATGATACAGGGTATAGAAAACGTACCTGGATCTTTGCATTTTTCAGGAATATTTTCCTTACCAAGCAGTGCAGATACATTCCTTCCCATGCTTATTCTTTCATTGCCCTTGAGTCTCCTTTTGTGAGTACACAACTCCTTCAGAAATTTGGCATACTTGGGAATTTGCTTGATTGCATCGAGAAGAGGTATATTCACTTCCACTTTCCTAAAAGTATCCAAAATTTCTTTATCCACTTCTTCCATCTTCTTGCTTGGAATTGCTTTTGGTGGAAAAGGAAGAGGGATATGAGGTGGGATTTGGGATGGTTGCATCTCAGATTTGCTTGTGCTTGAAGAGGGCACATCATTCTCAACCGTTGTGGGCACATCTGTTTGTTTTTCAGGTTCCTTAGGTATGGGTACTTCAAGGTTCTTACCTGATCTTAACTGAATTGCACTCACATTTCTTGGATTTGCAGCTGGTTGAGATGGTAATTTGTCAGAGTTTTGAGATTGTAACTGGCTTAATGATGAAGCCAATTGCCCAATTTGGTTGCTTAAACTCTGGATGGTAGCATCATTCCTCTGTTGATACTCCAAATTCTGCGCAGCCATTTGTTTCACCAGATCCTCCAAAGAAGGGCCACTCGTGGGTGGTTGAGGTGTAGGTCTTTGGAAGGTTGGTGCATTGTTTTGAAATGGAGGTTGGGGATTTTGTTGTTGGTTTCCCCATCTCAAATTTGGATGGTTCCTCCAACCTGGATTGTATCTATTGGTGGAAAGGTCATGGTTTTGTTGTGGTGGAGGTCTGTCATGGTAGATGTTTGCTGCATAGGCTTGGGGACTATTATTATCCTTTTCTTGTAGAGAAGGACAACAATCAGTGGGGTGCTCTTGTGAAGAGCAGATTCCACACACTTTAGCAGTCATGGATTTTTGATTTACTGCCAATTGTGTGACTAGAGTGGTGAGAGCATCAAGTTTGCTCTCCAATTTAATTCCAGATGAACTAGAATTGGAATCAAACATGGGTTTGAAAGAATCATTTCTCACACCAAATTGTTGAGAATTGGATGCCATCTTCTCAATCAGGTTTCTTGCTTCAGCAGCAGTCATATCTCCTAGAGCTCCTCCACTTGCCGCATCAATCATGTTGCGATCAACGTGGTGTAAACCTTTATAGAAGTACTGAAGAAGAAGTTGTTCAGAAATTTGGTGGTGAGGGCAACTTGCACAAAGTTTTTTAAATCTCTCCCAATATTCATAAAGACTTTCTCCAGAGAGTTGCCTAATGCCAGATATGTCTTTACGGATTGCAGTTGTTCTAGAGGCAGGAAAGAATTTTTCCAAGAACATTTTCTTTAAGTCATTCCAACTTGTGATTGATCTTGGAGCAAGGTAATACAACCAATCCTTAGCAACACCCTCTAAAGAATGAGGAAACGCTTTAAGATAGACATGGTCTTCTTGAACGTTTTGGGGTTTCATTGTGGAACACACAATGTGGAATTCTTTGAGGTGTTTGTGCGGATCTTCACCCGCAAGACCATGAAACTTAGGCAACAGGTGTATAAGTCCGGTCTTAAGAATAAAAGGGACATCCTCATCAGGATATTGAATACACAAACTTTCGTATGTGAATTCAGGAGCAGCTAGTTCTCTAAGAGTTCTTTCACGAGGTTCAGCCATATCAGAAAAACTAGCAGTACTTTCAACAGATTCAGAAAAAATACTATCACTATCAATATCAACAAAGTTATTATTAAATCTAGCTTCTCTAACTAACCTATGAAAAGTTCTTTCAATTTCAGGATCAAATGAATATAAATGCTCAAAAGTTCTTCTAGTCATACATAGCATACAACAAGATATTTGATCATGATGAGCAATAAATCATAAGAATCCTAAATCATGCAAGAGAAATAAAATAAACAAACAAACAAACAAAGAAAAAATTTTTTTTTTTTTTAATTAAAATTTTCTTTTTTTTTTCAATTAAAAAAAATTAATTTAAAACAAGAGTTTTTCCTAAAGATCGTTGATCCCCGGCGGCGGCGCCAAAATTTGACGTTAAAATTTTGCAGTCGTGATTCCGTCAAATTAGTACATTAAAATTAATTAACGTAGTACTAGGGTGTCAACCTAGGTCGTTCTCTCAAGGATCAACACAGAAATTTAGGAAAAATCAAGTCTTAAACTAATTTTTAACAATTAAAAATAAAAACTAAACAACTAAAATTTTTACAAACATAAGTTCAACAAACATACAATTGGGGGGGGGGTTTTGATTGCTTTTTGTTGTCATAAATAAAATTAAAACAAGGTAAATAAAGGATTTAAAACAATAAATAACAAGCGATTGATTTTCTTGGAGTATTGTAAATAAATTTATCCTTGGTTCACTAAAGATAACTTGTATACTTATTAATGTTAATTTCTTAGCTCAATTTGAATTGATCAACTAAGCGTCTTTTTCAATTCACAATTCCTTTACTTTCATTTAAAAATGAATATTTTAATCAAGCATCCTAATTAAGCAAAAGGAGTCAAGATCTTAAAATCTAGGAATTATTGAGCATACATAAGAACATCGCCTATATACATAATCTATTCTCAAATTATGGAATTAAGCAAACCATAATTATTAAAAGTGATTATGAAAATATTCATTAAGCATGCATATTTCCTTAATCCATTCTAATTTGAAATCTTATTTAACTCCATTTGAATAATTAAACCGATTAAGCATACAAATTTAATTAAACAAAATGGAATCAAATAAGTAGAGAATGATTATGAAGAAATAACAATAATAAAAGCATACTATATTAAAATTAATGACCTCAAAATTACATTACAACATTCTCCAAGAAAATCAATCTAAGGGTTTTAGCCCTCCATAATTACAATTACAAACAAAGAACTAACCCGGAAATGAAGAAGTTGCTGGAAAATTCCAACAGAGAAGAGAAGTAGAGGAAGAACGTATGAGTGAGGGAGGAATTGAAGAATGAAGAATGGTGTGTGTTCTGCCCCTTCCTCTTGGTGCTATTTATAGGAGTTTAAAAGCAAAATTATGCCATAAAATATTTCAATGGAAGGAGCACTCTTCATTAATCAATTCAATGGTGCTCCATGATCAGCTTGAGTGCCTTGCCCACCTTCCTCAGTGCATTGCCCACTTTCCAGAAGCTTGAAAAACGTGTTTCTGGGCCAATTATTCACTCATGAATCGATTCATTGGTGGGAGGAATCGATTCATTCGTTCCAAAATGCAATCCTGGGCCAATTTTACACGTGTGAATCGATTCATTTAGGGGTGGGAATCGATTCCCAAGCACATGAATCGATTCATGCTTGTTTGAATCGATTCCCAGGCCTTTAAAATGCATATGAATCGATTCACAGGGGTGGGGAATCGATTCCTAGCTGTATGAATCGATTCCCAGGGTGCTTGAATCGATTCCTTGCTGTTCTTTTGTGTGGGAATCGATTCCCACATTGGTGAATCGATTCCCAGACCTGTTCTGGTGCTTTTCTCGCATTTTTGACCATTTCTTGAGTCGTGGCTTCTTTCGTTTGACCTGTGGTAATTATTTTTTTAATTACAGGCTTAATCACACACTACAAAACAAGAGAAACCCAACTTTTATTAAAAATTTATCCTTAATTCATTTTAAAATTAAATATTAAATAAAGCTCAAATGATGAAAATGTGTTAAAGTGCAGTATATTACACACTAAGTGATGGCAAATTATGCACATTTAAATTGAGGAATTAAGGATAAATCATGCATCATCAACTCGGAATAGGCTCTCTCGGCCATATCTCACTCGGAAACACTCCTACCTTCACTCGGAAGCACTCTAATCTTCACTCGAAAATATTTTACTCTTTCTTCACTCAGAGACATTCCACTCTTTCTTCACTCGGAAACATTCCACTATTTCTTCACTCGGAAACATTCCACTATTTCTTTACTCGGAATTATTCTCCCGGCCCTAGCTCACTCGAGACATCCTAACCTTCCACCCAGAAGAGTATCTCTCGGTTATTCTTTACTCGGAAAAGAAACGAGGGATTCCCACAGAGATAAAACAGACATCAAACCGACTGGCCCTCGCTCGGACAGGAATAAATCCTCTCGGGCAAGATTCGTCCGGTGATCGGCTTTGCTACAGCAAACACGTGAAAATTAATACCAATCATCTAACAACATAAACTCACATTCGTTCAATTAGCAAACCGATTCACACTTAGTTCCACACACAACATATAGCATCACACACTCGGAAAACTCATTAGATATATATATGTATATTACATAATTTATTCAAAACCACTCGGGCCTTGGCATCGATCTCCCGCTTGGCGCGCCTCCAGGGCTCCGACCTCCTCCCTGTCACTCGTTACTAAATTGAAAACAACAGCAAGGGTGAGTGTTTGGCATCATAACTAATCTAGAACGGAAATTAACAAATTATATATATATAAGTCCCGTCCGATTGCATTTTCATCACTTTGCAAATCATACTCGGCAATTATAATACATCATACTCGGTAATTAATTCACACCCGGTAGTTACAACATTTCGCACTCGGCGAGTAAAACATTTCACACTCGGCAGATACAGCACATTATACTCGGCAAACATAATAATCCACACTCGGCAAATATAAAAAATTTCACTCGGCAAATATAACAGATTTCACTCGGTAAATATAACAAATTTTACTCGTCAAATATAACAAATTTCATTCGGCAAATATAACAAATTTCACTCGTAAAATATAACAAATTTCATTCGGCAAATATAACAAATTTTACTCGGTAAATATAACAAATTTCATTCAGCAAATATAACAAATTTCACTCGTCAAATATAACAAATTTCATTCGGCAAATATAACAAATTTCACTCGGCAAATCTACACATCACAACTAATAATTCATCAATTATCACGACTGACTCTCAGATAAAATTTGACACCTAGTATCCGGATAATAAAAGGATCGACCTTCAGCTGGGAGTCCGACTTGACATCTCGTGAACCCGACTTGGTTCACCGAGCCCGACTTGGCTCCCCCTCAACCACTGGGTCAAAGACCTCTGGGTAGCTTAACTGGGTCCGACTTGACCACTGAAGCCAAAAACAGGGTAATTCATACTGTTGGTTGTCCTCCACCACATAATCACATATTCCATTATATAAACATAGGCATATCATTATGATCATCATTTGCAACTGTCAGAAACTGACCTATGCTCTCAACATAGGGTGACCGACTTGTCAAACCCATCAATATATCATTCTCACACGGCAAACACTTATCATACTTATACAATTCACATTTCTCATTAAATCATAAGTGGCCATTAACAACATCATATACTCATCACTCGGGCGACCTGCTTGTCAAACCCGGAATCACATTGCCACTATACACCGATTGTCACAGCATCAATTATTTCAGATTCAGTCAGCTTAAGCTACACACACATACGATCCTCAACCGATCGGTTTCCATATACATACATGCATACACATACATTCATAACTTTCATTCGGTAACATCTCTATTATTTCTTAAGTCACACACACACACACGATCTTAAACTGATCGGTGTGCACATTCATACGTACATTCATACACATATTCACATAATTTTCAATCAGCATCATCTCTTACCCAGTTCAGTCATTCCAACGACTCGGACAGTATGTCCTATTCTAATTAATTATAACCCGAACACCCCCTTACCTCTGTTCCACGCTTCAACAATTTCTGGGTTCATGGTTCCACCTCCGTTCCAGCAGCAACTTCTTTAAGTGTTCCACCAGTGTTTGTTCCACCACCTACGGGTTTGGAACGTGAAACACGTTAATGTCACACCACGACCCACACGGTTAAAGGGCCATTTCCAGGCTGACAGTCAAGAGGAGTGGAGATCGGAATAGTACCCCCACATGCATGACCATTTAGTCCAGAAAAGAAACGAAAGGGATAAGATAATAAACTTAAACGGTCCAAAGAACTCACCTTGAAACCACTGTCATGGCTATGTAACTATTTCAAGGTTTGATGCAAAAAGGACCTCCCTTCAAAGCATGCAGCTCGCAACAATGGAGGAAGGAAAGGAAGAAGAGAAACTAATGAAGAAGAAGAAGAAGGTTCTCATAGAAATGAATGATTGAGAGAGAGAAACCTTTATTTAAACTCATGGTAACCGGTTACGTTCTCAACCGGTCACTTCCAACCGGTGACCTCTTCAACCGGTCATTTCTCCATTTCCTTTACAATTTCTTTAATGATTTTAATTAAACCTCTCTTCTTCTAATCACACCTTTCATACTAAACCAATAATTCTTAAAGATATCCAATAAATTCTTAAAAACAATTTTTTTAACATTTCGACTTCACAAAATTTTCTATAATTATCTGGGATGTTACATCCACCCCCCTAAAAAGAGATTTTGTCCCTGAAATTAACACACCTATTGGAAAAGATTGGGGTACACCCATCTCATATCCGATTCCAACTTCCCCAGTGTAGGTTACCCTATTCAAATTTTACCACTTCACTTTTACCAATGGCACTTCCTTGTTCTTTATCCGTGTAGTTCGGAATTCCTCAATACCGATCGGTGTACTTCCACCGTCAGGTCCTCCAATTCAAAAGAGTCACTCGGCACAATCATGGAATCACACGGAATATAGGCTCAGAATTGTGACACGTGAAACACATTATGGACGTTAGTTAACGAACTGAGAAGATCCAGTCGGTAAGCAACATTACCGATTCTCTCCAATATTTGATACGGTCTGATGTATTTTCGGATTAAGCTTGTGACTCTTCAATATCCGACCTACTCCTTTAGTCGGTAAAACCTTCAGGAACATCCAGTCACCCGTCTGAAATTCAAGTGGTCTATGCCGATTTTCATAGTAACTCTTGTCGGTCTTGGGCAATCTTTATTCCCTCTCGGATTAGAGCAACTTGCTTATTCATCTCTTGGATTAACTCGGTTTTTTCCTTCTTCATACCTGACCACTAGAATTCCTTCTTCAAATCGTAATACATCTTTGTAATACCAGGATGAATACCCAAAAGGACTCATGTGCTTCAGCTAGAACGGCTTGCCTGAAATCACCTTTTGCAGGCACCACTACTCGGTCTCGGAATCTCCCGAATTCCATCATTACCTTCAGTTATTTCCACATCTTTACCTCTTGGGAATATCACTCGGAGTCGAAGACAATCTTGAAGACGACTCGAGCACAAGCACTCAAAAATTTTAAGACATCCGAGCACGAATCAAATGAATTCACCACTGGGATATTTACTCCCCTCGGGAACTATTCACTCAGAAACATACTCATTCGAAGTTCCTCTTTCTGTCCAGAAGTACTTTTCTTGGAAAAAGGCTCGCTCGGTATATCTTAATCAGTGCCATCCCACTTGGAAAGTGTCACACTTGGGGACACCTCACTCGGAAAGACACACAACTCGGAGATACTCCATTCGGTCACTATTCAAAAATGTCTCGGCCCGAGAAGTACTTATTCGAAACCAAAGCTTTGCTTCGCTTAGAAATACTTCTCTTGGAAACGATCCATTCGGAAATGTTTTCCCCTCAAAGACGTTTTACTCGGATTGCCTCACTCAAGCGTCTCATTCGGACAAAATTTTTCTTCACCCGGAAGGTCTTGTCTCAGACATAATTCACCCGGAAATTCTCCACTCAGTGTACCTTAGTAGAAACTCAATCATCAAATTTCCTTTTAAGGTAATCTCTATTTACTCCTCATCTCTAATCACTTATCAATTTCAGAAATACGACTCATACACTTTTCTTCCTAAATCTGATTACCCAAGATCAACTAAAACACGTCTGTCTCCTCTACTCCACACGACCTCAACCACTAGTGCAACTACCTGAGGTGATCAGTCTCAGTAGTTCAACACTTCGTAGTTAAGCCGGGTGAAAATCGGGTATACAGTCCAACCATTCACGTCATTGATTGATATGCAAGCTGTTTACATCCTGATCCATTCACCTATGCCTATTGGCAACTTCACAATGAATTAATGTTAAAAGGAATCCATGGTGGCCAGCCATTATAATTCCCATGTAACATTAATATCCGTGCAAAGTCCAACGACTAGGTGTTACTTCTCTTCATTCTTATTATTTGCCTGCTCACCCACTTTTTAATTACTTTGTCCCATGTTCTTCATTCTCTACTTCTCCTCACAACAGTCCAATATATATATATATACTTCACTCGACTATTAATCACACAATACATTCTCTTAATTATTCCGAGTAAATTCCCGCCTCATCAATTATCTCACTAAAAATTATTACTAACCATCCTTCGACTATTACCTTCAACTTATTCGGCATTCTTACACCGTCCTCCATTACCTACTCAGAATTTCTTCCAATGTCCGTTAATCAATCGTCTAACAATTCGAACATGACATACTGGTAATGTTTATTTAAACCACTTTATAGAATCACTACAGGAGGTTCACCCCTCCTAGAAGGTTAACCTTATTACAACGTTGCTAACTTGCATCACCTATTATTCATCCATTCCCTTTTCGGTTTATTTTATAATCCCTTCTATTTACTTATGCCACTGATGTTTCCACATCTTTGGTTGCTCGACGTTACTAGCATACCATCACTTGCTTACTAACCTTAAGCTCGATACAGGACAGTTTATTGCAATAGTTTATTCCTTCACTTAAAAGAATTTTCGTACTATCCATCAAGTACGTTCAACACCTGAATGAACAACTAATATCAATCGTCATTCTGACCAGGTAGAAATGTATAGGGGATTCATCCTTCCTAAGAATAACTATACCAGAGTATTCATCCATTTATTTCATTCTATGTAATATCAAACTCCATTATTCAAACAAACTGTCAGCTACCATCACACTTACTATTCTCATTTCATCACAGGATTTAACCTTCTCTCGGAAAATTAGTACCCGAGTCCCAAAAGTGTTGGCTCGGTTACCATGCCTACTCAGTTGCTGCCTCTGTGGGCAATCGGGCCTAAGGTGTCCCGGTTATCCACATAGGAAACAAACGATTTGTCCAGTCGGGCAGTGTTTCACAACATGGCCCTCAGCCACAATTATAGCACGCTCGGTTACCCGACTGACTACCAGATCAGCCAGTAGAAATCCGACCAGAAGAGAAAGAAGACGTAGTGGAAGACTTACCACCTCGAAAGAACCGATCCATTTTCTTGAAACTGGATCCTCTCGCCTTCATGACCTTTTATCTTCCGACTGAAGGGTCCTCTATAATTGCACTTCCTCGGTCAGCGTATCCTTGTCCACCAGAATCAGATAATCCCAAATCTCAATCGGCATAATCACACTGCGAATTCTAATTCACAATCCCGCTTCATACTTGGCACACTCACTACTCTCGGTTCCTTCCAGTGAGAAAGAGTGATAGAAGTCACAGCTCATCAAACTTAGTAGTGTGCTCGGCCATTGACACTCGACCCTGTTTCAATCTCAAATTCTATTTCCTTTCGGATTTTGTAATTATTCGAGAAGTACTTGATAAGAAACCACTCTCAGAAATTCGCCCACACTAGTGACTCACTTGCCATCTTCATCTGTACCTTAGTCCGAGACCACCATATCCTAGCCTCGTCCTTCAACCGGTAAGTCGCAAACTGTACTTTCTGCTCCTCTGAGCACTCAAAATACTTGAGTTGATTCGGTTTCTCTTATCCAAACATACACCCCACCGTAGTCATGCCCTCCTTTATAAACAGGGGATTCCTTTTCAGGAATTTATCAAGAGTGGGATCAGATTCGGTCCTACTCATCAATTTGGAAAACCTCGAGAAGAAATCATCTCCTCCACCAAAATTAGTTTCCCGACCATAAAATAATTCTATAATGAATAAACACTTCACCATTAATAACCAATACTCTACCAGGGAGTCGGATATTTACCTCATACTCATATAATACAACGCCGCTGGAGTGCCAAGGGAATGATGCCAAGCTGCACAAACAACCACAAGCACAATGCAATAGAATGCAAAAAAACCCAATATACGACTCACACAAGTCAATTAGGTTCACCCATACAGCCGGCTCTAGAAAGAACCGCTCTGATACCAACTGTGGCATCCTAAGTCGATTTACCTTTTATTTATACCCGGTTAATCATTTACACAATAAATTTTCCACATTTAATAAAAATTTAGGTCTTATTATAAAATAATATTTACTTTTCTTAAACATACTGAAAATAATAACCGATCAGAAATGATTTAACTCGGTCTTAATATAAAATAGTGTTAGATACATTCAGGATAACAATAAAAGCGTACGCAAAATAATATCTAATCGAAAATACACCTTTTAATAATGTGGAGTTAGAAGCAGTGGAAAAAGAAGAAGAAGAAGAAGACAGAGAGGTCACTCGCCTGAGCGGGACCCTGATGCGCTAAGGCGAAATCCGAGGGAGTCGCTTAAGCGAGTTCCGATTCGCTTGAGCGAGTGCTACCTGGGCGAGTCAGACCTACCTGGAAAACTCATAAGTCGGGGTTTCACTCGGCAAAAGGGGTCACTCGGTCAACTCTCTCTCAGAAATAACTTACTCATACCTCACTCAGAAAAGGTTTATTCAATCTTATATCACTCGGAAAACCCCTAACCTTACTTCACTCGGAATAGGCTCTCTCGGCCATATCTCACTTGGAAACACTCTTACCTTCACTCGGAAGCACTCTAATCTTCACTCGAAAACATTTTACTCTTTCTTCACTCAGAGACATTCCACTCTTTCTTCACTCGGAAACATTCCACTATTTCTTCACTCGGAAACATTTCACTATTTCTTTACTCGGAATTATTCTCCCGGCCCTAGCTCACTCGAGACATCCTAACCTTCCACCCAGAAGAGTATCTCTCGGTTATTCTTTACTCGGAAAAGAAACGAGGGATTCCTACAGAGACAAAACAGACATCAAACCGACTGGCCCTCGCTCGTACAGGAATAAATCCTCTCGGGCAAGATTCGTCCGGTGATCGGCTTTGCTACAGTAAACACGTGAAAATTAATACCAATCATCTAACAACATAAATTCACATTCGTTCAATTAGCAAACCGATTCACACTTAGTTCCACACACAACATATAGCATCACACACTCGGAAAACTCATTAGATATATATATGTATATTACATAATTTATTCAAAACCACTCGGGCCTTGGCATCGATCTCCCGCTTGGCGCGCCTCCAGGGCTCCGACCTCCTGCCTGTCACTCGTTACTAAATTGAAAACAACAGCAAGGGTGAGTGTTTGGCATCATAACTAATCTAGAACGGAAATTAACAAATTATATATATATAAGTCCCGCCCGATTGCATTTTCATCACTTTGCAAATCCCACTCGGCAATTATAATACATCATACTCGGTAATTAATTCACACCTGGCAGTTACAACATTTCGCACTCGGCGAGTAAAACATTTCACACTCGGCAGATACAGCACATTATACTCGGCAAACATAATAATCCACACTCGGCAAATATAAAAAATTTCACTCGGCAAATATAACAAATTTTACTCGGTAAATATAACAAATTTTACTCGTCAAATATAACAAATTTCATTCGGCAAATATAACAAATTTCACTCGTTAAATATAACAAATTTCATTCGGCAAATATAACAAATTTCACTCGGCAAATATAACAAATTTCATTCAGCAAATATAACAAATTTCACTCGTCAAATATAACAAATTTCATTCAGCAAATATAACAAATTTCACTCGGCAAATCTACACATCACAACTAATAATTCATCAATTATCACAACTGACTCTCAGATAAAATTTGACGCCTAGTATCCGGATACTAAAAGGATCGACCTTCAGCTGGGAGTCTGACTTGACATCCCGTGAACCCGACTTGGCTCCCCCTCAACCACTGGGTCAAAGACCTCTAGGTAGCTTAACTGGGTCTGACTTGACCACTGAAGCCAAAAACAGGGTAATTCATACCGTTGGTCGTCCTCCACCACATAATCACATATTCCATTATATAAACATAGGCATATCATTACGATCATCATTTGCAACTGTCAGAAACTGACCTGTGCTCTCAACATAGGGCGACCGACTTGTCAAACCCATCAATATATCATTCTCACACGGCAAACACTTATCATACTTATACAATTCATATTTCTCATTAAATCATAAGTGGCCATTAACAACATCATATACTCATCACTCGGGCGACCTGCTTGTCAAACCCGGAATCACATTGCCACTATACACCGATTCTCACAGCATCAATTATTTCAGATTCAGTCAGCTTAAGCCATACACACACACAATCCTCAACCGATCGGTGTCCACATACATACATGCATACACATACATTCACAACTTTCATTCGGCAACATCTCTATTATTTCTTAAGTCACACACACACACACACGATCCTAAACCGATCGGTGTGCACATTCATACATACATTCATACACATATTCATATAATTTTCAATCAGCATCATCTCTTACCCGGTTCAGTCATTCCAACGACTCGAACAATATGTCCTATTCTAATTAATTATAACCCGAACACCCCCCTTACCTCTGTTCCATGCTTCAACAATTTTTGGGTTCACAATTCCACCTCTGTTCCAGCAGCAACTTCTTTAAGCGTTCCATCAGTGTTTAATCCACCACCTACGGGTTTGGAACGTGAAACACGTTAACGTCACACCACCACCCACACGGTTAAAGGGCCATTTCCAGGCTCACAGTCAAGAGGAGTAGAGATCGGAACAGTACCCCCACATGCATGACCATTCGGTCCAGAAAAGAAACAAAAGGGATAAGATAATAAACTTAAACAGTCCAAAGAACTCACCTTGAAATCACTATCACGGCTATATAACTATTTCAAGGTTTGATGCAAAAGGGACCTCCCTTCAAAGTATGCAGCTCGCAACAATGGAGGAAGGAAAGGAAGAAGAGAAGCAGATGAAGAAGAAGAAGAAGGTTCTCGTAGAAATAAATGATTGAGAGAGAGAAACCTTTATTTAAACTCATGGCAACCGGTTACCTTCTCAACCGGTCACTTCCAACTGGTGACCTCTTCAACTGGTCATTTCTCCATTTCCTTTACAATTTCTTTAATGATTTTAATTAAACCTCTCTTCTTCTAATCACATCTTTCATACTAAACCAATAATTCTTAAAGATATCCAATAAATTCTAAAAAACAATTTTTTTAACATTTCCACTTCATAAAATTTTCTATAATTATCCAGGATGTTACAAGAATAATGAGGAAATTATTGTGGTTATGGTAGTGTGATTAAAATAATTTTTGGTATTGAGGAGATATTTATTCGAACACAGCGTGTGATAATAAATGGTGAAAATACGAGTTAATTGGAATTAAAAGAAAATATAAATTCCCATTTCCTCTTCTCTACCCAACTGTCTACTTTTTTCCTCTTTCTCTACTTTCTTTTATCCGTTGGACAATGAGGATTTATTAAACAAAGGAAAAAGCAAAATGGTGCATTCTTTTAACCATTGGGTAATACCCAATTTTACCAAATTTCTCCCTTCTCTTTCTCAATTTTTGGCAGCTTCTCTTCCTCACCATCTCACTTCATTTTCTTCTTCTTTCCCTCCTCTTCTCCTTGCAAAATCGTGTACCCACTTCACCATGGCCATTTTCAATCAAAATTAAGAGGATTCTTTGGATTTATGAAGCATACATGGGATATTGAGGCAAGTCTTGGACCATCTCCTCCTTCCTCCCTCATTTTCATTTTTGGGCTTGAAGGTTAATAGAAGGTATGGACTTTTTGTCCTTGTTGTTCCATTGTTAGTTTTAATGTTGTCTAAGCTTAAAATGGTGGCATTAAGCATTATGGGTGTTGATGAACATAGGAACCCTAGGCTTGAACACTTGAAATATGATTCTTGATTTTAGCTTAGTCTTATACAAATTATACAAAAAAATAAGGGTTATTGTGCTTGTAAGATTTCAAGAAATTGGTTAAGATTGTTGTTGGGTGATTTTTGATAAAACCCTAAGTATTGGTATTTTAAGGTTTTTAGCCAAGTTAGTGGTATTGATGATTTTAAGCTTACGACAATACATGTTATGTCACACTACTTGGTTGATATCTAAAATAGATCCAATCAAGTACATCTTTGAAAAGCCAGCCCTAATTGAAAGAATAACTTGTTGGCAAGTTTTTTTGACTAAATATGACATTGTTCACATCACTCCAAAAGCTATAAAAGGAAGTGCCTTGGCAGATTACTTACCCATTACCCTCTAAATGACTATCAACCAATGTCATTCAATTTTCTCAATTAAAATATCACGATGTTGTCAGACGAAGAATACCATTCTGAAGAAACATGGACTCTAATGTTTGATGGTGCATTAAACACGTTGGGACATGGGGTTGGAGCAATTTCAATCTCCCCAGACCACAAGTTTATGCCAATCACTGATCGACTCTGTTTCGATTACACCAACAATATGGGGATTCTACTTTAGTAATCCACCAATTGAAATAAGAATGGGAACTAGGGACAACATGTTGATCCCTTATTAGACCTATATTATGGAATTAATTAAGGAATTTGATAAAGTCTCTTTTCATCATATTCCTCGAGAAGATAACCAATTGGTGGATGCTTAAGCCACTTTAGCTTCCATGTTCCAAGTGAGTAGGGAATATGACATGCCCCTCATTAAGATTGAATGACGTCTAAAACCTGTATATTGTCATGTGATAGAAGAAGAACCCGATGGGAAACCATGGTATCATGACATGAAAATTACATTCAAAATCAAGAATATCCCCCTGGCGTTTTAGAAAATGATAATAGAACTCTCAAGCGCCTGGCCATGAATTTCTTTATGACTTGGGACTCACTTTATAAGAGAAATTATACTTCTATTCTCTTTCGTTGCATTGACACGACGAAAGCTAACAAAATCATGAAGGATGTTCATAAAGGACCTTTTAGAACACATACTAGTGGACACTCAATGGTAAGAAAAATTCTCAGAGCTGGATATTATTGAATGACGATGGAAAATAATTGTCATAATTATGCCAAGAAATGTCACAAATGTCAAACCTATGTAGATAATATTCATGCACCCCCATCTTCTTTGCATGTTTTAACCACACCATGACCTTTTGCTATGTAGGGCATAGATATTATTGGTCCCATTGAACCAAAAATGTAAAGACCGACCTTAATCTGGTAAATAATATTATTTAGATATTAAAAATTAGAGTAAATTTTTCACGCTTACAAACCACCATTGGAAGAAGAACGCCATGAAATAAAAATTTAACAAGTAACCCTGGACCATTTGAAAGACCTATCCCATATATGATGATACGAGAAGGTATGTAATTTTAAAACAAGAGTTTTCCCAGACAATCAGTCACATAATCGTCATCCAAGGAATTGTGGAACATGTATGTTATTTTAGAAGGGTGAATGGGTGTGAGGAAGGGTTCAAGATACCTGCATCGATTGCTAAAGTTTGTTAACAAGGGGTACAAACCATTATATACACATGCCATGAAGTAAAAGAGACAAGCCATGCTTTATACACATCAAACAAGAGCCAAACTTATGGAAAATTGTCAAATATCAAGCCAGGAATCGATTCAAGCAACTTATGAATTGATTCATGCAAGTTGGAAGCCATGAACAATGAAAAAAGAACCTCATGAATCGATTCATGACTCGTATGAATTGATTCATGTGAAACAATAAAACAGAGGCCCATGAATCGATTCAGGACTCGTGTAAATCGATTCCTGCAATTCTAGCAGCTCATGAATCGATTCAGGAAGCCTGTGAATCGATTTAAGCACTTCCATGGGCTCATGAATCATTTCAAGGAAGTCATGAATCGATTCATGACAGCATCCCTATTGCATAATGCAAAAAAAAGGGCATAATTTTCAACTTCCAACCACCCTAACATTTTCATACGAAATCTAATGACCACCAAATTTTAAAACCAACTAAAATACACCATTTATGACGTGTAGCCATTGGCCACACTCAAAAATTCCCCAAAACAAGAGACTTATGCACATAAATGCGTTTAGCCTGTTTTAAGGCATTTTTGTGCAACTCAAGGGTCAATTCTCAATGGAATTGGCCCATTTCAGTTTCTACAAATCATAAACCATACATGGAAGCTATTGGAACTATCACATGCCATCCAAATCTCATAAAACTCTATTTGACCCTATTAGTTCCTCAATTATGCATAAACATCAAAACATAACTTCACACATGCCTCATAAAAGGTTGTAACTCATGAATAACATCATCCATTCATCATTTTGAGCAATAATCAAGTATCACAATTGTCATCATACATTGTTAAGGTCATAATAAAAAATTAGCCATAGACATAATGGTTTAATTTTCACATATGACCTTCAAAATGAATATTCATCAATCCAAATATATAATGAGCATATACCCACATCATATGCTATACAAAATCAATGGTGGCCAGCCAAGGCATTTCCTATACAACTAATTTATCTTCATCGTCAAAACATACACTTCCAAAAAGAGATGTAGTCTTACCCCATGAATGTCCTGCATCGCAAGGCTAAAAATAGACAACATGGGAGAGTGAGTTATACATTCCAAAGGACGAATATGAATACATTTATGATTATGTGCATATGCATTCAATGACATGTATACTTTACATCAACACATCAATCATCATCATAATTTCATCATCTCATCAACATACATATATCATAATCATCTCTATAAATTCATAGCAAGGTACATAAGCATACACACATTCATGCCCCTCATCATATTAGGCTATCACATACATCATCACCATACATAAATTTATCTCTTTGTATTCATATTTTATATGTTGTCTTTAGGTATTCTTTCACCCAATCACTACCATTACCATATCTCATCACCTTTGGCATATCTCCTTGCTATATACAAATGCTCTTAGGCTAATACACATGCATGACAGAGTTAATATCAATTGCGGATCCGACTGTGAGAATATAAACATCAAGTTGTGGGTTCAAGCATGGATTCATAACTATACCCTTATTGTAGTAGAAAAATGTGTACACTTATCATCAATTTGCATGTATATCACCATATTTTACTGGTACCAAACCGCATCGCCCATCTTGCAACACCTAGCCATTTTCACCATGACCGCGGTATACACCATAAACAACATAAAGGTGTTGCGGGCCAACCATGATTCATACCATGGCAGTTATGATCCAAAGGACCACCGGGGACACTTACTCCTCAAAGAGCCACCCCCTACAGGGTCAACCACATGTAGCTCCCTGTAGCTATACATGGGCAGCTTCGTGACTTACACACCGAGTCACTAGGGAAATAACAATAACGCTCGTGCAAGAGCCGCCCTCCCACTGGGCCAACTGGAGGAACCCCTAACATTCCATCACTGGCAGCTATGCAATATGCTATGGATGCAATACAAATGCAAATCATATGCATTCTCACAACTATGCATCATAATCATGCCACTCATCAATCATCACCATCACCAATATCACCACACAATTCTTAGTGTATTTTATTATAATTGGTTTTACAATTGTTTCAAGTTTTAAATGTGGCATTCATAATATTTCTTGTCAACACAACCTCATACATACAAGTCAATACTTGCATTAATCACAATGGCATCACAATCTTCAACTACAATTATCAATCTTTCATCAACATTCAAGGTATGCTAATCATTCATATTTATTCTCATTCATCATTAATAATGTTCATTCCATATTTATGGTGAATATAAACACAACCACATCATATCAAGGCATAGCACTTGCCAAATAAATAACATCACCATATAGCATACCATAAATATTCCAAATGCACAATACATATTGCCAAGCACAATTATCATCATCATTTTCAACATCTCAATTTGTCATCACAACATAAGCAAAGCAAACATGTATATTGTCACATATGACAATCAACCAATACTCAATTCATGCATTTAGAATATAAAACTCCTCTCCTACCTCAAGAAAAGTAGTCCGAGTGATTCGACATTCCCGCCTCATCCTTCGGAATAGGTCATAGATTTCATGAGGTACCACATCATTATCTTCTACTCAAAGTCACCAAGACTCACATGTTTTCAATTCTAGTACTTAGTGGTTATAGCATTTTCATTACCAGCAACATTTCATTTTATTAATTTCACCACAACCATCATGGGTTAGGTATTCAAGTTTATTATTATGCATTTATAACTCCACCCATCAAAGGGTTCATAAACCAATGCCCATCAATCACCAGTAATAGCCATCCACCCTTATCAATGCTATCCATCATCATCAATAACTATTCTCCCACATATTTACTCATACCCATCATTCAAATATCATATATTTCCTCTCAAAATATATTCTCCAATCAACATTCATTATTTTCCCTAATTCCTAAAGTTAGGGTTTCACTAAAAATCTAACAACCATCATAAATAATTATCAATTTCCACCATCTCAAGCATTAATTTTTTGTTCCCACAACAACCCTCATTAACATCATATTTATGACACCCCACCTTAGGATTTCCTTCATTAATGGCTTTCCCAAACCACCCACATGCATTTAATCACTCACTCAACACCTAAAACCCATAACCTAGGGCATAAGTACATTGAAAAATGATGAGGAACTTACCTTAAGCCAAAAGAAGAGTGAGTTTCTAAGAGGGAGAAAATGGATGACGAAATTCAGGGAGAAGAAGGAGAAAAGGGCTTTAAGCTTCAAGCTCCTCATTCTTGCTAATGGAAAATGAAAATGGAGGAGGAAGTTGGCACACCACCATTGCTTAGGTTTAGAGAGGAGAAAGATGAAGAGTGAATGAGGAAGATAGAAGAAGAGAGTGTTTTGCCAAGGGGAAACAAAACCCAACATGAATATGATGGGAGAAAGGGAGTTTTGTGCTTTATTTTTAATCCTTTCATTAAACTATCATTTGATAACATACAGGATCTCCGTTCAGGCTCAATACCTTATCCAAAAATTATTCCAAATATAGATTCAGATTCACAACAATATTCTTAACAGCCCTGACCAACAGTACCTCAATTGGAGATACTTGATTCGACACCCATATTTTAATCGGTACAATTTTAGCTCTTAAAGCCTTAATAAATTATGAATAACCTTCATAAATCTCAATTTAATTATTTTCAACCTTTTGGGACATTTATCAACCCACGTGTAATTACTAAATATTTATTCCTTATATTTAATCATTTAATAAAATTTGGATGTTACAAAAAACATCGAATGGGCATCGTTTCATTTTTGTGGCCATTGATTACTTCACTAAGTGGGTTGAAACAGCTTCCTATATCAATGTGACAAAGAACATGGTGGTCAAATTCATCAAGAGAGAATTGATTTGCGGATATGGTTTGCCAAATCAGATCATCACTAATAATAACACAAACCTAAATAATAAAATGATGGATGAACTCCGTGAAGAGTTCAAAATCAAACACCTCAATTCATCTCCATACAGACAAAAGATGAATGAAGCAGTGGAAGCTGTCAAAAAAAACATAAAGAAAATCATACAAAAGATGGTTAAAACCTACAAAGACTAGAGTGAGTTACTTTTGCTTTACATGGGTATCGTACTCTGTACAAACTTCAACAGGGCAACACCCTTCTTATTGGTATATGGTATGGAAGCTGTTTTACCGATAGAAATGGAAATTCCTTCTTTAAGAGTAATCATGGATGCCAAATTAGAAGAAGTTGAATGAGTTCGATCCTGGTATGATTAACTAAATTTAATTGATGTGAAAAGGTTAACTACTTTCTATCATGGACAATTATACTAAAGACGTATGAAGAAGTCATACAAAAAGAAAGTATGACCTCGTCAATTTCATGAAGGTGATTTAGTGCTAAAGAAGATCTTATCGAATCAAAGTGATCACCGAGGCAAATAGATGCCAAATTATGAAGGACCATTTGTGTAAAGAAAGCTTTTTCTGGAAGAGCTTTGATTGTGACTAGCATGGACAGTGAAGAGTTATCTTTCCCAGTCAATTAAGATGCAGTCATGAAGTATTATGCTTGAGAACACCCTAAAGAATATGGTAGTCTTTATGTTCTCCAAAAGTTTGGATTGAAATTATGATGTGAACCTGTAATTTTCAAAGTGAATAAGTGAGAATTCTCGATTTCAGTTCTAATTTTTGTTTCAGCTAGGTTTCATTAGCATGCATTTTGTGAAAATACTTTTTTTAAACCATGAAAAGCATATTTTCAATCTCGAAAAACTTGATACTTCCCAATTACACAGAACTCGGTAATAAAAGATATTCTGCTCAACCATGAGTAATATCGACTCCCGCGAGGATCATGGGTGTCACCCTGGGGAATCAAATTCATTAACCTTTGGTTTTCCATTTATTTATTCTTTCCTACAGGATTAAGGCATACCCCAAATTCTTTCCCTGGAACTTTTGGAGAGTTCAGAATGCGGCCGAACGAATTGAAATTGAATCATCAATTTCCCAAGAAAGTCAGCCAAAAAATATTCTCCTATTTGCTCAAGCTGACAAGCTATAACAAGAACACATCTTCCCCATGAAGAGTCAAAATCAATAGTTCTAGTCCATCACCGAATCCTAGTAAAGGAGATTTGCTAAGATAAATGTTCAAGGTAAGAATCCTTATATTCATTCGAAATCCCCAGTGAGTCAAATGACTAAAAAGTCTGTCTTTTAAATCTTAGTCCTTCAAAAGGTCTCAACCTCAAGAACATATTCTTTTTGAGTAAAAATTTCAAGTTTCATACCATTCAATTTCCTCTTACAAAAGTCAAACACATATTCTTCACCGTGAGTCATAGTGTCAGGGGCATTTCCCCTAAGCTCACTTCATGTCCAAGCCTCAAGTACCCATTCCTAGGCTACTTAGAGAAATGTCAAGGCAATCCCCTTGTATCATTTATTTTTCTTTAAAGCTTCAGGTACACATTCCTAGGTTATGTTGTCCAATCAAAATACGTCAGGGCAACCCCCTGTGTCATTTATTTTCTTTCATGTCCAAGCCTTAAGTACCCATTCCTAGGCTACTCAGAAAAATGTCAAGGCAATCCTCTTATATCATTTATTTTTCTTCAAAGCTTCAGATACCTATTCCTAGGCTATGTCATCCGATCAAAACACGTTGGGGTAATCCCCTGTGTCATTTTTTTTCTTTCAAAGCTTCAGGTATCCATTCTTAGGCTATTCAATCCCAGGAAATGTCAGGGCACTTCCCAGGCTACTCATTCCCAGAAAAATGTCAGGGCAACCCCCCTGAATTTTTTTCTTTAAAGATCTAGGAACCCATTCTTAATCTACTCATTTTATAAAAAACAACACTCCTAAGCTGTTATTCTTCTGCCAAAAGCCTTTGCACCGTCCTTAGGTAACTTATTTCATCATGTCTCCTTTGTCTTTCATCAAAATCTCAATTATTTTTGTTCTTGTTAAAGCTTTTAGGACACTTCCTCAAGCTGAATTCCTCTTTCAAAGTTTCAAATACCTTAAAAAAAATCTAAAAAAAAGTCTTCAATAAAATCACCAAAAAAAACTTTCCATGACATTGTTGGTGTATGTACTACGAGCTATTAATGTACCAATTTTAACTTATCAATAAAATTAGTATTTTCAGTTTTAGACTAATGCTATTTATCCTGGAATAATAGGTCATATGAGAATTATTCCTAAAACGTCCCTAATCAAGTATTTACATGGGGACAAGTGAATACATTAAGATTAGTGTGTGAATGTACTGATGATTTGATCTCACAAATCACAGATATATGATATCAAGTCTTTACACGGGTACACATTAAGAGTAATGTTGTACTAGATAGACCCACCATGAGAACGTTGCATGGATCGTTACATGAGTGTCATAAACGGTTCTCAATGTGATAATGGTATATAGTCCTTCGACCTGAAGTCACTACGATTCCTACATAAGGAGTTTATTGTTTTAATACAATCAAACGTTATCTGTAATAAGATGACCATAAAGATTATGATTAGGCAATAGATAAGTTATACAGAGGGATGTGAGTGATGTAGATGGAATTTATCTTTCCTATGTGATAGGAGTGATATCTATGGGCCACTTGATGGAGTGAGACTAATGAAATGCATGGCCATGCTAGGACGAATAAATATTAGATATTTATTCTGTAAAGTTTACTCTGGTATCAAGTAAAATGAATTGGGCCATACAAGGATGACGACGACCATGCCTTGGGCCCCAATTAGATATCGTGACAAAAGGAATAAATATATATAAAATAATTATCACTTATAGGTCATGTCGATGATAAATAATATTCAAACATAATGATGTATTGCTAGATACCGCTCTTATTTTATATTAATAATAAAATAGTTTATTATTAATATAACCGAATATTTTACCTATAGCGTCACACACATAGAGTAAGCCCACCAGAGGATAGTTTTATTTTAGTTGGACTGAAAATAAAACTATTTAGGCCCAACTCATTTAGAATGAGTCAGGAGCCCAATGTTTAATGAGAGCTCAGGTCAAGACCTAAGCCTATATATAAAGCATGAGATGCTCATAGGCTGCTGCTCAGAAATTATACCATAAACAAATTTTCGTACTAGCATTCAGAGCTCTGTTTTTCTGGTGGGAGTGCTCGTGTGGACTCCTAAGGGCGAAGCTACAATTGCTTCGATCGAGGAACTCGTTCTGCGTCTACAAGAGGTAAACCCTAATTAAAAATTTTAATTTAGCATAATGCCTTGAGACATTTATGTTTGCAATTCTTTTGGGAATCCTTTGTGTTTCCGCTGCCTGACCCTAATGGGATTCCCTAACAGACATACATCTATGTTGTTCTCTGAAGCTGGTACTACCTGCTAAAGTTGTTCACATCTTTACTACATTTCCACTTCGAAAACATGAAGAGACTTCATGTTCTCTCACGGAAAAGAAGTAAAAAGGGGTAGTTGTGAACACCAATTTTTGTCCGACCCAGAAATCAGGAATCCAAAAGAAACTTGTCTGTTTAAAATGCCCAAATCACTGTGTGATTCAATTTTTCTTTGGAAAGACTTTCCATGGTGAGGTTTGAGCCTAAAAGGGTAATTCTTTAAAAATTTCAAACCCGTGTTTATCTTGGTTGAGTGAATCTCTTAGTCATTGATATTCTAAAACTTGTTTTTCAACGGATTCAAAATGTTTTTTGATTGCATGTCTTAGGATGATAAAGGCACAATTAGGTCTTATTCTTAAGCCTCAGAATTTTTGCATGATAAATTGACCCTTAGTTGCCTCTTTTGAGCTTGAAAGTGAAATTTTTCTTTGAAGTCTTTCATTGACTGATCTTCTCTTAATGTGAAAAAGTTAGAAATTAAGTGGAGCAAAAAAATAAAAAAGACTTAAGAAAAATATGTTATGAGATGTAAAGAAAAGAAAAGAAAAAAAAAATCAAAAGGATGATATTGAATGGATTGCTAAAAGTCCATAAAAATTCAAAATTTGCTCTGTAATTTCTGAATTTATGATAGTAATTAAATCATTCATGACTATTTAAACCTTTTTGTATTTCATCCCTATGACATGGCCATCACCCATGAAGAAGCCAAAGAGCCTTCACAGCCTTTGGAAGTTGCCTTGGATGGTTTCAAGGGCCCTATAACTAGGTCAAGGGCCAAGAAAGCTAGAGAGGCCCTCCCAAACTTCTTAGCTTTTTCCATGGACATCATTGTTGGACCCAAGCCCAAGGAGGAGCTCTTGAAGACCCTTACCCTTTTCTCTTGTTCCATAGAAGGGTAATGGGTTTGCTTGGATAGTTTGGGCCTCTTCTTTAGGCCACTTCTCATATGTACATATTTGTTTCCATTTTAATATTAGTCTCAACTTCTTTAGTTTTTCTTAGATCTGAATTTTTACAGTTTTCATTTTGTATTTTAAGTGCTAGATCTGAATTCCTCTCTTTCTCTACATCAATTTTCATAAATCATATGTTTAAAAACTCCAAAAATTGCAAAAGATATGCTTACTTGAAGTTTTAGATCTACAACTTTTGGATTGGAAATTTGAGAAGTGTCTTCACAATATTTGTTACTACATATATCCGAAACATAACCTCAAAGTTTCAATCAAAATTGAGCAAAAAAATTTTGGTCAAAGATGTTGACCTTAGATGCCTTACACTTTAAGTAATCTCTCTTTTCTTGTGTGTTCTTGATTTTTTTTCTTGCATATTGTGTTATATTTGAGTCATTTCTTTGATTCTAAATAGATTTACAATTCTGGACTACACCTAAATCGTGTGGAATTTTGATGCTTCTTAGGTGTTTAGTTGAATGTTTAAGTGTTTAGTAGTTTCCTTAGATATTGTCATAGGCATTGGAGCTTGTTTCTTGTGTTTCTATGCTTTTTGATTTGGTGTTGCTTTTATGTGCCGTGGCTGGAAACTAAGGTACTTTAGAGTCTTCATTTAAAGTACCTAACAAGCTCCTAGAGTCTTGTGGTTCACCTTACTTTAAGGTGACCTAGTGCCTTGCTGGTTTAGGATTGTTAGTTTCTTCATTGGGTGTGTATTCTAGGTTATTTTCTAATTTTTATAGCAACTGTATTTCATTCTTTTCATGCTGTTTGTATGCTTTATTTCATGTCATTTGTTGCATTTTAATTGGACTTTCATTGCCTCTTTTTAGTAGAAGTCTTGCTTACATCTTACCTTTGCTAATTTCCACCTTTTTGCCTCTTTTTGTGCACTATTTGTGAGCATTGTAAATTCAGTTTTTCTACAGTAGTATACTGAAAAAATAGAGCATAAAGCATTGAAAAACAAGTATAAAAAGTATCAAAAGCCAAAAAGTTTGTTAGGTCTTTCTTTCTTGCATTGTTTGGACCTATATCTTGTGAAAAAAGAGTGAAAAAAGGCTTGAAAAATCATTAGAAATAAAAAAAAATACAGCAGCTGTACCTTGTGTTTAATGTACTAAAAAGTGTTCTTGTAGTGCATCTTTATACTATTAAATTGTGGATAAAAAGTTTTGGAAACTATACAAAGTGTTTTGCATTGTAAGCATCCTAAAGTTTCTAGTTTGTTTTCTTTTGTGTGCTTCCTTTTTCATTACATTTATTTTTTTGTTTATCTTTTGTTGCATTCTAAGTTTGTCATATTATTGTTACTCTTGTGTGCTTTCTTTCATTTTGTCCATTTGTTTCTTGTCACATTCTAGTTTGTCACATATCCTTCTCCTTGGTTTAGCTTCCTAATTTACCTTTTCTTGCTTGTCTTTTTGTGTCTAGTTTGTCATTTGAGTATTTCTCTTTATTGGCTTTCTTGAGATTAAGGCTTTGTGAGTCATTGCCATTTCGGGTAGCATCTTGAGGGGATTAAGATTTGACCATTAGAATTGATCTAGTACATCCTATCACTATAGAGAGAAGTGGACCTTGAGTGCAAACACTTGAGAGCTTAAAGTGTAAACACCATTGTATTTTCTTTCTCTTATCTTTGTGCTAACCATTACTTTAAGTTTCCAAGTGTCTCTTTTGTAGCTTGGTGGATCATTTTGGTGGACTTGAAGAACCTTGGAAGACTTTTGTATTGGAGAGCATTTTTTTAATAATTAGGAATTTATTCTTGTGATTTGTATTTTCTTTTTCCCTTGTATTTTGGGATTTGATTTTAAATACTTTGTTTAGGTCCTTGTATTTGGACACTAAAAATATTGGACTTTAATTTTTTTAATTAATTGATTAGGAGAAATTGGGCTTAGGACTTAGTTTACTCTTTTTGTACCCAACTAGTGTAAGTGCGATTTTGCATGCTAGGTCTAGTTTACATTCTTGCACCAACCGACTAGTTTGTTTTACTTGCTTTCTAGTTAGTGTAAGTGGGCTTTTGCATGCTAGGCTTAGTTTAATTTTTGCACAACGACTAGTTCTTGTCTACTAGCTTTTATTATCTTGTTACTTTGTGTGTTATTTTCCTTTTCTAGGTTAGAAACAACTTGAGTGACCGACTAGTATCTCTTCACTATCATTTTTGCATTATAACATGTCTTCATCTAGTGAGAGAGGCCAACCCCCCACACATGAGGTTAATTTTAGATAAACTTAATAACATGTGCACTAGGTTAGAAAACCTAGAAAATGGGGAGGGTAGAGAAAGAACCACTAGACATCATAGAACTCATAGACATAGGCAACATGATGACACTAGTGAGGTTGACCATAGACATCATAGGCATAGACAACACGATGACTATAGTGAAGTGGAACATAGGCATCATAGAAGACATAATAGGATCCATGAGGAGGGTGGCTTGAGAGAAGTCAAGCTAGAGGTCCCACCCTTCAATGGTGAAAGTGATGTTGAACCCTATCTTGATTGGGAGATTAGAGTTGATCAACTCTTCACCTCCCATGAAACAAAAAATAAGAAAAAAAGTTAGGATTGCTACCCTTAGCTTTCAAAACTATGCATTAGTTTGGTGGACCCAAATCCTTAAAGAAAGAAGTAAAGACCATTTCCTACCCATTGATAAATGGGATGATTTTAAAGCCTTACTTAGGAAACTTTATGTGCCCTCCTATTATAGGGGTGAACTATTGGCCAAGCTCAATAGACTCACCCAAGGGTCCAAGAGTCTGAAGGGCTATTATAAGGCTTTACAGATGGCTATGATTAGGGCCAATGTTGAGGAGGATGAAGAAATCCTCATGCATATATTTTTACATGGCCTTAATTATAATATTAAAAAAAGAGTGGAACTTCTACCTCATGTGGACATTGAGGAGCTTCTCCATCAATGCACATGAGTAGAAGCTCAACTCATGGATGGAGCTTCATATTATAATAGAAAGTCAAAACCATATAGGCCTAGGTGGAAGGGTAAGGAAGACTCTATACCAAAAGAGGGTAGTTTTAGTAAGAAGGGTAAGGAGCATGAAGTGAGCACTTCATCTCCTGGGATTAGAAGTGAGGTTCATAGGGATCATCCCCCTACACAACCTTCAAAACATAACCCTTCTAGGAATGTAAACTCTTCATACCAATCCAATTCTTCAAGGGCAAGTTCAATAAAATGTTTTAAATGTTTAGGAAGAGGTCACATTGCCTCTTAATGCCCAATAAAGAAAACCATGATTTTAAAGGGCATTGATCACTATTCAAGCTATGAGGAACCTTCCTCTTCACACTCTAGTGATAGCTCAAATAGTGATTCTTGTGAAAGTGAACATGTTCTTGGAGATGAGGGTAAGCTTTTTATGATTAGAAGGCTTCTTGGTAGCCACATAAAGGATGATGACACTACACAAAAAGAGAACATCTTTTACACAAGATGTTATATTAATGAAAAACTTTGTTCTCTCATTGTGGATAGTGGTAGTTATGCTTATGTGGCTAGTTAAAGGCTAGTTCACAAACTTGGTTGTACATTAATACATCATCCAAAACCTTAAAAATTGTAATGGCTTAATGAAAGGGGTGAAATATTAGTGAACAAACAAGTTCTTCTTTCTCTCTTCATAGGCACTTACCATGATCAAGTTTAGTGTGATGTTATGCCTATAGAAGCCACTCATGTCTTGTTGGGTAGACCTTGGCAATATTACAAAAAGGTTACCCATGGGTTAACCAACACCCTTACTTTTATCCATAGTAATACGAAGTTTGTCCTACATCTTTTATCTCCCAAACAAGTTTTGGAAGACCAACTTCAAATGAAGTTGAAAAGAGATAGGGAGGTTGGGCCTTCCACCTCCCCTTCAAAACCCCAAAGACAAAAATAAAAAAAATAAACCACAAAGATAAGGGTAAAGGGATCCTCACCTATGAAGATCCCAAGAGGCACTCTTCTTTCTTTGCCTCTAAGAATGATATAAAGTAGGATTTGCTTCTTCATAAACCTTTCTACATACTTTACCCTTCTTTCTCCTCTTCTAGCTCTCCTAGCCCTTCTAGTACACCTACTTTTTACACTTCTTTTTCTTTAGTGGGCTCTTCTTCTGCTATGCCCAAAGGATTATAAAATCTTCTTCTAGAGTTTGATGATGTCTTTCCTAAAGACCTTCCTCAAGGGCTTCTACCTCTTAGGGGTATAGAACACTAAATAGACCTTATACTTGGGGCTAGCTTGCCCAATAGGCCTGCATATAGGTGTAACCCTAAGGAGAGTCTAGAAATAGAAAAATAAATTAGAGACCTACTTTCCAAAGGTTGGATTAGGGAGAGTCTAAGTCCATGTGCTGTACCCATTCTTTTAGTTCCTAATAAAGATGGTTCTTGGAGGCTATGCAATGATTGTAGAGCAATCAACAACATAACCATTAAGTATAGGCATCCTATACCTAGAGTTGATGATATGTTGGATGAACTTTATGGCTCTACCATATTCTCTAAGATTGACCTTAAAAGTGGCTATCATCAAATAAGAATTAAGGAAGGTGATGAAAGGAAAACTCCTTTTAAGACCAAACTTGGATTATATAAGTGGTTGGTCATGCCTTTCGGCTTGACCAATGAACCAAGTACTTTCATGCGCCTCATGAACCATGTTTTGAGGGACTTCATTGGGCATTTTGTTGTTGTCTACTTTGATGACATTCTTATTTACTCTAAAACCATGGTCTCTCACCTTGACCACCTTAGACATGTTTTACTTGCCTTAAGAGCAAACCAACTTTTTGCTAACCTTGATAAATGCTCTTTTGGTTTGGATCACATTGCCTTTCTTGGATTTGTAGTTATCTCCAAGAGGGTCCAAGTTGACCAAGATAAGGTAAAAGCAATTAGTGCTTGGCCTACCCCCAAGAGTTTGCATGACATTAGAAGCTTCCATGGTTTAGCTAGCTTCTATAGGAGGTTTGTAAATTTCTACTTTGGCATCTCCCCTTAATTACTTACTTAAGAAAAATGTCCTTTTCTTTGGGGGCCAAAGCAAGAAAAGGCCTTTCAAGATCTTAAGCATAGACTCACACATGCTCCCATTCTTGCTCTTCCAAACTTTTTAAAAACTTTTGAGCTTAAATATGATGCTTCTAATGTTGGCATAGGTGTAGTTTTGCTTCAAGAAGGGCACCCATTGCTTTCTTTAGTGAAAAGCTTAATGGGGTATACCTTAATTACCCTACCTATGACAAAGAGTTCTTTGCTTTAATTAGGGCCCTTCAAACTTGGGAACACTACTTAATTCCCAAGGAGTTTGACATTCAATATGACCATGAGTCATTTAAGTATATAAAGGGCCAACATAATCTTAACAAAAGGCATGCTAAATGGGTTAAGTATTTGGAATAATTCCCTTATGTTATCAAGCAACGTAGTGGTAAAGCTAACGTGGTAGCTGATGCCTTATCTAGAAGGCACACCCTCCTCTCTTCTTTGGGTGCCACTCTTCATGGTCTTGATGAGATAAAGGAATTGTACCCAAAAGACCTTGACTTCTCTTTTGCCTACCACTCTTGTGGTTCTTCTCTTACTTCTAATGGATTCCATAAGTTAGATGGCTTTCTCTTTAAAGCTAATAAGCTTTGCATTCCTAGGGGATCCATTAGAGACCTTTTGCTTCTTGAGAGTTATGAGGGAGGACTTATAGGGCACTTTGGGAGGGATAAGACCTTATTTACCCTTAGTGAGCACTTCTATTGGCCCCACATGAAGCGTGGCATGCAAAGGATTTACTCTAGGTGCTTTACATATCAAAAGGATAAGTCTAGGGTTTTTCCTCATGGCCTTTACACTCCCTTACCTATTTCCACTTCCCCTTGGGTAGATATTAGTATGGATTTTGTACTTGGGTTACCTAGGACCCAAAGGGGAATGAATTCTATTTTTATGGTGGTTGATAGATTTAACAAGATGGCTCACTTCATCCTTTGTCACAAGGTAGATGATGCAAGTCATATTGCTAAACTATTCTTTAGAGAGATAGTTTGCTTGCATGGGATCCCTAGAACTATTGTTAGTAATAGGAATACCAAGTTCCTTAGCCATTTCTAGAGGACCCTTTGGGCCAGGCTAGGGATAAAACTTCTCTTCTCCACCACTTGCCATCCTCAAACAGATGGCCAAACTAAGGTTGTTAACAGGACTTTTTTTACTCTTCTGTGAGTACTTGTTAAAAAGAATGTTAAGTCTTGGGATGAGTGTCTACCACATGTAGAATTTACTTATAATAGGTTAGTTCACTCCATCATCAAGCATAGTCCTTTTGAGATTATGTATGGTTTTAACCCCTTTACTCCTTTAGACCTTTTGCCTCTAGAAGTTTCTAATGACATCCTTCATATGGATGGGGAGGTAAAGGCATCTTTTGTTAGAAAACTTCATGAGGAGGTTAAAAATCATATACAAAAGAAAAATGAACACTATGCTAGATGTGTGAATAAGAAGAAAAAAGAGGTTATCTTAGATGTTGGGGATTAGGTTTGGCTTCACCTAAGGAAGGAATGCTTTCCTAAACTTAGGAAGTCCAAGCTTAACCCTAGAGGTGATGGTCCTTTTCAGGTTCTTAGGAGAATTAATAATAATGCATATGTACTTGACCTCCTTGGTGAGTATGGGGTCAATGCTACTTCTAATATCTCTGATCTAACCCCTTTTTTATAGATGAGCTGGATGAGGTTGCCTCAGATTTGAGGACAAATCCTTTTGAAGGGGGGGAGCATGACATGACCATCACCTATGAAGAAGCCTAAGAGCCTTCACAGCCTTTAGAGGTTGCTTTGGATGGTTTCAAGGGCCCTATGACTAGGTCAAGGGCCAAGAAAGCTAGAGAGGCCCTCTTAAACTTCTTATCTTCTTCCATGGACATCATGGTTAGACCTAAGCCCAAGGAGGAGCTCTTGAAGGCCCTTACCTTTTTCTCTTGTTCCATTGAAGGGTAATGGGCTTGCTTGGATAATTTGGGCCTCCTATGGGCCACTTCTCATATGTATATATTTGTTTCCATTTTAATATTTCTAATAGTAGATTAGGATATTATTTTAGGAATTAGTTTAGGTTTTGCATAGCCATTGGGTTTGGGCCACTTTTGGGCCTTGTACTAGGTAGTTTTTGAGTTTGGGCTTGTATTGGGCCAATTTTGTGTAGGCTTTAGGATTGGGCCTTAGGAATTAATCCAAGGCCCATGGTTAGCATTAGGTGACCGAATTTTCAAGTCCTCTCCTTTGTAATTCTTTCATAAGTTAAATGTTAAGAAATCTTAGAGTGAGAAACTCTGTTGGCCCGCAGTTGTAACCGGGCTTTGTGAATTGGCAAGCGCACCAATCGTTTGTAGTTTTCGAAATTTAGATATCGTTCCACTGGGATTGAAAGTCCAATAACAACAGTAATCTTCTACTTACTATGGTAAATATGAAGGAAATTATGAACAAAAGAATGATTTATGTACAGTTTATACAATATTCACAAGATAGCATGGTTGAGTGATTCATAGGATAAAAAGAAAATAAAATCTATCTAAAAAGTTAAGTTGTAACCTAGAATAGGTAAGATACTTGAGATAAACACAGATAAACAAATTATGTTGGAAATTGGATCCCTAATCTAGAATAACAATGAGGAACTCAAAACATGCATGTTTAATCATCAAGTTTCATGTCATTGCAGCTTAAAATCATTATAACCGATCCCTCGTGATATAAATTCTAAGAATTCACCGTAAAGTCCGATCCCTCGTGAGCTTTCTCAGTAAAAACTTGCATTAAGTCCTGGCCTTATGGCAACAATGGTTAACAACCCCTATAGAATTGAGATACCAAGGGTATTCCAACTTTTTACTTTCGTCAAAACAAGTTTCAATACGGCATAAATAATCATTCTCCCGTTTGACATTTACACTAATAAAACCAGTTTCGATACACATGAAAATCATTCTCCCGTTTGACGTTCATATTAATAAAAGGTTGAAATACTAACATGGACTTGAATCATAAACATGCAGAGGTCGAATTCACAACATTATACTCAATAGATTAGTTCACCAATTCCAACATAAACAGATTAGTTACACATGGTAGAAGTAAAAACAACACTTACAGAGTTTGACATTACGAAGAAGACGATGGAAACTTCACGATACAACGATCACAATACACCGAAACACACTTAAGTATCTAGAAAACTACTCTAGAACTACAACTCACAAAAGAAGTACTCAAAGTCGAGCACAAGAAAGAAGAGAAGAGAAGTGTATGGAATGGGATGCTATGAATGGTGTTGGATGGCCCTATTTATAGGGCTGAGCAAGGGTGCTGACGCTACGCGTCCCTGTGACGCTACGCGTCAGATCCCTGACTCAGCCTCCATTAAACACTTGATAATGGCCACTTTCAATAATTAATCTTGATCATGCCTGGCCACTTGGACATGTTTCCACGAGTTTTGACCAGTTATGCTGATTGGGGTGGCCCTTGGGCTGAGTGGAGTGCCCATTATTGGGTCCAAGTGGGGTGGTTGGCCAAAAGTAGGAGTGGAGACAACGCAGCACTGACGCTACGCGTGGCTTTGATGCGTAGCGTCAGCATCAAAAGTAGCTCTTGATGCTACGCGTGGGGTGAGGCTACGCGTCAGCTCTCCAGTGTAATTTTCTCTTGATTTCCTAACTCTTTCACTGTAAAACTAGAGAAAATTGATCAAGGGCATATTATTTTCAACAACACTCATTTATTGAATTTAAATCCTAATTTTCTAACAAATTAAACTAATTTTTATGATTTTTATGAAATTTTTATTTAAGCTTTTATTGAAAATTTGAGGACTAACAAATACCCCCAACTTGAGACATTGCTCGTCCTCGAGCAAGAGAGAAAAATAAGAAAATAAAAATTTGAAATCAAATTTTTAAGTTAGTCCGAAAATTTACCACAAAAAATAATTACACAATTTCAACTATTTTGTAATAATCAAAAACTGATTCAAATATAACAAAGGTTTAATGATAAAATTATTTACAATATTCTATTAACAACCAAGCAGAATTTCAGGCTTACCTCACAAGTGTTTATCTCTATGCAATTGGTAACCTGTTTCACTCAATCAATCATAAAATCAAACGAATTTAACTTTGTTTGTCATCTAATCAATGGTTATTTATACAGAGTTAATTCGGAAATCACAAGGTCTTTTCACGGGTTGTAATGAGGCTTGGTTTACAAGAATCAATGGTTTTTCTTGGAATTCAAAAACCTGAAATCATAAAAGAGCATTTTACAATCCTTAGGCTTTCTCTTGATCCAAACTCTCATTTATTTTTATTGATGAAAAATAAATACCCCCAACTTGATTCTTTTCACTATTTTTGATTTTTCTTTTCCATATTTTCTTTTTGAAAAGAATCAAGTTGCTTATTTTCACTCCCCATTTTTGTGAGAACACTCAAAATATTTTTCATTTATTTCAACTGCTCTTTTAATCAATCAAGTATAGGGAATGGTAAAAACAAATTTAGGCTATAAGGGTTCCAAAGAAATTTATTTTAGGCTCAAATGGGCTTGCAAAGGATAAAAGACTTTTTACCAAGGTAAGCTGTTTGGCCCAAGGTTTTGTTTCACCAATAAATGTGCCTTGATCATTTTCCCGAATTCTCTGTACAACAACACACATCAGAGATTAAAGCAAAATCAATTCGAATTGAAAATATGTCGATTAAAACCCTCAAGTGTGTAAAAAGGATCTCTCAACTCACCGGGTTATTGAAATTTTGCTTGATGGTTAATAAACTTATTGTAATTAAATTTATCAAAATTCCTAAGTTATAAAGAATCAAAAATTGATTTTAACAAAATTGGTTTTATTGTGTAAAAACTCTAAGTGTATAAATTAATTTACTAACGAAAATCTGATTCATTTATTTTTTAAAAAGAAGAGTTATTTCTCGAAAGAAAATTGAGCAAAAACAAATAAACACACCACACAATGATAAAATGCCATAATATAAAATGTAAATATAAATGTAAATGTAAATCCAAATATAACTAAAAATAAATGTACTCAAAATAAATGTACTCAAAATAAATGAAGATGGCATCCTCAATCCTCCATCTGATCATCATCATCCTCCTCCTCCTCCTCCTCATCATCTTCATCAGAGTCATGATGTGCACTAGAAGATCCACCAGTCTCAGGGTAGGTGGGTAAATCTCCAGGCCAAGCTACATGTGCTGCAAACTCGGCTGGGGTGACATAAGGTGCTCCCTCTCCCTGCAACCTGTACTGATAGAATTCATCGTGAAGATGAATATAAGCTCTGTGAGTGGCAGCCATCATCTGCATCATATGCTGATGCTCAAGTGTCATCCGGGCAAAGCCCTGTGTAACAGCATCAGCAGATGGAGGCTGCACTGGTGGTCTCCTCCTCCGAGGTCGGGGCTGAGCCTCCTGCTCTAGTGGTGGAAGCTCGCACTGCTGCACAAAATAATCTCTGTTTACTAGAACTTTAGGGATTCTCCCTGAAGAACTAGTAAACTCAGGTGAAGGTACAATGACTCCCTGCCTCCTCAGTAAGGCAGATATGATGAGAGGAAAGGGTATGGGGCGATTCACTTTATACCCAAGGGCATAAAAGTGAATCTGCTCGGAGATAAGCTCTGTGATATCAATGGTGTGGCCCTGGAGGATAGAATAAAGGAGGCAACAACGCTCCACTGGAAGGGAAGAAAGATGGGTGACAGGAGTGATATTATGGAGCATGAGGTGGGACCACGCCTGGGCTATGGGGGTAAGCTGGGTCTTGAGGAGGTTAGATGGACTCCTTCCAACCCTACTCAGGTTGAAAAAGATTCCATCCTTACTCAGAAAATGAGCAACCTCCTCGAGGGAGTATCCTAACTCTCCCTCAGCAAGAATCTTGTTTCTGTTTTCCTTCCAGAAACAAGTGTCATCCTCGGGAGTAGGTTCCCAAGGGTTACCCAGTAGGGTACTGATGGTGTCCCGGTCATAAGAGATATGCCGGCCTCTAACCCAACTCGTCCGCTGCTGCCCAAGATTTGGTGCGTCCTGGCGGGTCCTATAAGCATTTGCGTAAAACTCCATCACTAAGATGGGGTCCCCCTCAGTAGGTAGGGAGAATAGAGGTCCCCATCTTCTCTGCTGTACTCTATCCTGCAGCTCAGGATAGTCTCCTGCACTCAGATCAAGGACCCTCTCCCAGATCAGTCTCTAGCCCTTGATCTGATGAAATCTCGCCCACTTCGCATCAGTGCGAAATCTATTAGGATCCCTTGGTCCCAATACCTCCTGTCTCTGAGAATCCGGATCCTCAGAAGTGGTGTCAGTGTCTGTGGACTTCCTCTGTCTTTTAGAGGGACCGCCTATGGGAATGGATTTCTTAGGTGCCATCTGCAAAAAGTAAAAATTTAAAATTAAACACACTAAATAAATCACACACAAGCAAACAATTATTTGTAAAATATTTTTGGGTTTTCTAAAATTTTTCACAAATAAAAATGCAATATAACGACATATTTTTGAATTTTTAATATTTAAAGAAATTAACATACATAAATTCAAATAATATACAAAACAAAATACAATTTATTCAAAATTCATACAAAGTTGCAAGAAAGTATAAATATAAACTAAGAAAATTTATTAATTTCAAAAGAAAACAGCAAACAGCAAACAAACAGCAAGATTTAAAAACAGAGGCTGACGCTACGCGTGGTGTGACGCTACGCATCAGCCTGTCTGCCCACGCTACGCGTCAGTGGGACGCTACGCGTGGGCTTACAGTTCGTCCTCACGCTACGCGTCAGTGGGACGCTACGCGTGGGATGCGCAGTTTTGAAAAAAATAACAGGGGTTGCACAGCAGCAACCCCTTTCCAAACCACATTATATCCATTCATTTTCTAATTCCTAACAGCAATCAATCCCAATGGTTTTCTAATCCTAATCCTAACCACATTTATTTCTACAAATTGAAAATTAAAACAAAAAACTCAAGAGAAGGGATTAGAATACTTACTTGTGATTCCTTGAGCAGTAGGATTGAAGAGGTTTGGAAGAGAGAAAAAGGGAGTTTGTGAAGTTTAGGGTTTTGAAAGAGAACTAAAGTGAAGCAGAGAGGGAATTTTAGGTTTTAAAACCTAAGATGGGCCTCTCTGGTTCAGTTTTAAAAACTGAACGTGGGCTCTGACGCTACGCGTGTATGAGACGCTACGCATCAGAACCAAAATTCAGAGTCCACGCTACGCGTCAAGGGGGCGCTACGCATGGGCTTCTGTTTTTGATTTTCCAAAATTTTGATTTTAAAACCTTTTTCAGTTTAAAACCCCTTTTCTTTTAAACAAGTTAAAAATTGTTTTGTGGTTTTTTTTTTTTTTTATATATGTAAAACCACTTTAAAAACAAAAAGAAAAGAATGGGTTGCCTCCCATTGAGCGCTAGGTTTAATGTCCCCAGCCAGACATTACCTCTGATTAATCAGGTGGTTTCCCAATATTCTTTGAGGAATCACCTGTCTTTTTCTTCCTTCTTCTTCTTTTTCGATGCCTAATTACCTGTTTTTCATCTTTCAAAGCATCGGTTAATTTAAAACAATTTAATTGATTGGGAAGAGATATACCTGGTTCGGTCGAAAGGTAAGCCTTTGCCTCATTACTTATCCTGAGGTGTTCATGAGCACTGAAGCTTACCTCTTCTTCATAAACTTTGACTGCAACCATACTTTGATCAACATCCACTTTGATTTTTGCAGTTTTCATGAAAGGTCTTCCTAGGATTAGGGGGATCTCAGTATCCTCCTTCATATCCAGTACCATAAAGTCAACTTTGAAGTGGTACTTGTCAACCTTTACTAACACATCTTCCACGATCCCAACAGGTTTTTTGACAGAGCGATCCGCAAACTGTAATTCTGTCTTTGCTTCTTTTAGCTCATATTCACCAATGCGTTTTATTAAATCTAGAGGTATCAAGTTGATGTTAGCCCCTAAATCTAATAACGCATTCCTGATGTTGATGTTTCCGATTGTTACAGGAATGGTGAAACTCCCCGGATCTTTACATTTTTTTGGGGTTATACAGTTTGTTTCTTGCTCTGTATCTCTTTGCACATTTTTTTCTTTTTCATTTTTTTCATTTTTTTCTATTTTTTCACTTTCTTTTTCTTCTTCTTCTTTCTTTTTCTCACTCTTTTCTTTACAATCAATTTTTACAACATCAATAGAAACAGCATTACATTGTTCCCTAGGGTTTTGAGTGTTTGCAGAAAACCCAGAACTCTCCAATTCAGCTATTTCTTTTGCGAGCTGACCCATTTGTATGTCTGATGCTTTTCGGGCAGCTTCATTTGTCTCTACAAACTGCAATAACTGTTGAATAGCTTCCTCTATTCTTGTCAACCTTGCATTGTCAGTTTGTTGTTGCTTGAATTGATTGTTAGGAGGTCTGTTGGAAGGTCCAGCATCTTGTCTCCAGCCAATATTCTGATTTTGCCAACCCTGCAGGTAATTGTTAGGAAAAGAATTTCCATGATTAAAAGGATAATTACCTAAGGGTGCTCTTTGATGGTTCATGAAATTGGCTTGCTCTTGCTCATTTCCACAGTAACCACATGGTTGTTCTCCCATGCAGTGCGTACATGCTTTAAGTTGAGCAGGGGGTGGTGATGCTACTTGAGCAATTTGAAGTTTTTCCAATTGCTTGCTCATAACTTCAATTTGTTGAGTCAGTAATTTTTGCTGAGCCAACATTGCATCATTCACTCCCAATTCGAGCATTCCTGGCTTCCTTTGCATATTACCTCTTTCATGCTTTGCTTGTCGGTCACTAATAGCCATTGATTCCAATATTTCTATGGCTTCTTCCACAGTCTTGTTCATTAAAGAACCACCTGCACAAGCATCTAACATCATCTTGAACTGAGGCAATAAACCATGGTAAACGATTCTTACCTTCTCAGCATCGTTCAGGTTGTGGTTTGGGCATTTTCTCAAGAGTGCCTTGAATCGTTCCCATGTTTCTCCTAATGATTCATCATTATTTTGGGAAAAAGAGTGTATGGCTGTCATTGCTTCAAAATATTTTGAAGGAGAATAAAATCTTTCCAAAAATTTTCTTTCAACATCGGACCAGTTTGCAAAACTACCCGGTGGACAAGATTTAAACCATTCTTTTGCTTTCCCAATCAATGAAAAAGGAAAGAGTCTCATGTAAACAGACTCTTCTTGATTGGGTTCAAAACCAATTGTGCTGCATAACTCATAAAAAATAGTTAAATGTTCATACGGTTCTTCATGATTTAAACCAGCAAATTGGTTGTTTTGAATAATATTTAAAGTGGCAGGTTTAATTTCCACTGGTAAAACTGGTCCTTGAAACATTCCCGAAACTCAGGGTGGACCATTTATAGCAGCAAACTGTCCCAATGTTCTCCTTTCAGCAGCCATATTTGAATTTTCAAAAATTTTTGAAGTAGAAGAAGAATTAGTTTGTGTTTTAGATTTCAAAGACTTGATTTTCTTTACAAACCTTTCTATCTCAGGATCAAAATAAATTTTACCTGCGGTAGATCGAGTTTGCATACACAAACTAAACAAAGAAAGTTAGTGTAATAATGATAAGAAAAAAAATTATCTAAGGTAAAAAAAAATATTTACCACGGTAATTAAAATTTTACTGTTTTACTGAAACAATTCAATCCCCGGCGACGGCGCCAGATAACTTGTTCACCCGCGGTTGTAACCGGGCTTTGTGAATTGGCAAGCGCACCAATCGTTTATAGTTTTCGAAATTTAGATATCGTTCCACTGGGATTGAAAGTCCAATAACAACAGTAATCTTCTACTTACTATGGTAAATATGAAGGAAATTATGAACAAAAGAATGATTTATGTACAGTTTATACAATATTCACAAGATAGCATGGTTGAGTGATTCATAGGATAAAAAGAAAATAAAATCTATCTAAAAAGTTGAGTTGTAACCTAGAATAGGTAAGATACTTGAGATAAACACAGATAAACAAATTATGTTGGAAATTGGATCCCTAATCTAGAATAACAATGAGGAACTCAAAACATGCATGTTTAATCATCAAGTTTCATGTCATTGCAGCTTAAAATCATTATAACCGATCCCTCGTGATATAAATTCTAAGAATTCACCGTAAAGTCCGATCCCTCGTGAGCTTTCTCAGTAAAAACTTGCATTAAGTCCTGGCCTTATGGCAACAATGGTTAACAACCCCTATAGAATTGAGATACCAAGGGTATTCCAACTTTTTACTTTCGTCAAAACAAGTTTCAATATGGCATAAATAATCATTCTCCCGTTTGACATTTACACTAATAAAACCAGTTTCGATACACATGAAAATCATTCTCCCGTTTGACGTTCATATTAATAAAAGGTTGAAATACTAACATGGACTTGAATCATAAACATGCAGAGGTCGAATTCACAACATTATACTCAATAGATTAGTTCACCAATTCCAACATAAACAGATTAGTTACACATGGTAGAAGTAAAAACAACACTTACAGAGTTTGACATTACGAAGAAGACGATGGAAACTTCACGATACAACGATCACAATACACCGAAACACACTTAAGTATCTAGAAAACTACTCTAGAACTACAACTCACAAAAGAAGTACTCAAAGTCGAGCACAAGAAAGAAGAGAAGAGAAGTGTATGGAATGGGATGCTATGAATGGTGTTGGATGGCCCTATTTATAGGGCTGAGCAAGGGTGCTGACGCTACGCGTCCCTGTGACGCTACGCGTCAGATCCCTGACTCAGCCTCCATTAAACACTTGATAATGGCCACTTTCAATAATTAATCTTGATCATGCCTGGCCACTTGGACATGTTTCCACGAGTTTTGACCAGTTATGCTGATTGGGGTGGCCCTTGGGCTGAGTGGAGTGCCCATTATTGGGTCCAAGTGGGGTGGTTGGCCAAAAGTAGGAGTGGAGACAACGCAGCACTGACGCTACGCGTGGCTTTGATGCGTAGCGTCAGCATCAAAAGTAGCTCTTGATGCTACGCGTGGGGTGAGGCTACGCGTCAGCTCTCCAGTGTAATTTTCTCTTGATTTCCTAACTCTTTCACTGCAAAACTAGAGAAAATTGATCAAGGGCAGATTATTTTCAACAACACTCATTTATTGAATTTAAATCCTAATTTTCTAACAAATTAAACTAATTTTTATGATTTTTATGAAATTTTTATTTAAGCTTTTATTGAAAATTTGAGGACTAACAAACTCTCCCTTCTCTCTAGAAAGTAGAAGCACTAGGCTTCTTTCTCTTAGGTCTTATCCTTTGGACTCTCTCCCAAAGGTGGTGACTAGCACTCCTTATCTCTCTAGCTTTAGAGAGTGGCGACAACCACAATCCAGCCTTGTCTCTCCATTTCCTTCCATGTTCTCTCAAATTCCTAAGCTAGATCTAGGTTCCTTCACCTAAATTCCTTTATTTCCTAACCTTTTTCTAATTCGGTTTCCATATCCTTTGTTCAATTCTGAGAGCTCTTCTACATTTTGGAGCAAGGAAAGCTTGGATCTAAGAGGACTTGAGAAGAAGATCCACATCTCATGCTTCCTTAGGCACTTTTGCCTACAACACCTTACCTTAACAATATATGCCCTGGCCCTGTTACAACCTTTTGAAAGACCTTTAGACTTTGACATGCTTTCTTTCTAAATTGTGGAGTTTATGGTTAATTACCAAGCTTATGGTAATATTTTTGACTGTGATGATTTGAGTGATACACAATCCTTAAAACACTTTGAGTGAAAATTGCGAGAAGAGTACCCTCTATCTTGACATTGAAAATTGAATCACATAATTAATTTTGGCATTTTTGAATAAATTGGTTTCACTAGATTCCGAAGTTTATTGAGCTAAATATTAAAAATGCATTCAAAGGAAAAATGGAGACCAAAAATTCAGATTTTGGAAAGTGGTTTCATGCAATTAAATTTTGTAAATTTGGAAGGAAAAATAAAGACTACTTTCACGTTAATTCAAGGAGTGAAAGGTGCACTTAATTTTTTTCACTATGCAAGCTTTGAAAATTCCATTTGTGAAAATTTAATGTGCACATTTAAAATGCAAAGGAGCTCACGGTCACACCAAGGAAAAATGTCAAGCATTCTTGAATTTTTTATTCCAAAATATTTCATGACAACGAATTCTTCCAATTTTGCAAAGCAAGTCACGATTATGCATTTTCAAAAGGCATGAATTTGCTTTAATTAATTAATGAAAGGTGGTCAACAAAGTGCAAAGGCTTTCAATCATAATTCAAGACCATGTCCCACCATGTTTTTCAAAGCAAGCAACCTCCAAAATGCCAAAGGTTCTCATGGCAACAACCACTCCGTTTGCTAGAATTATTTGATTAAAAAATTCAGTAATTATACTCCATTTGGCAAGGTGTCGCAACCTGGATCGCGACGGCGCAGCGAGAAAGAAAGAAGGAGTAGGATGAAACAGGGAGTCGCCACCAACGTTTTTATCCATAGGAAAAACATTGGAAAAAACTAAGTTCAGTAAAGCACTGGTTAAAAATTGAGATTCAAGTTCGGGAGTCGGTTACGAGTAGGGAAGGTATTAGCACCCTACATCGCCTGTCAAAAACAGTACCAAGATTGAAAATGCGCAACATAAATAGCCTTGCAAAAGATGGTTTATTTCTTCCCTTTTATTGTTGTATTTTTATTTAAAAACGACAAAATGGAGTGAGAAAATTGTACAAACATAGAATGTCGAAGCGAGGTCAATAGGACGTTTCTTTCGAATTAAACTCGACTTCGATATGAGACAGAGAGCGGAAGAGAAAGCTAATAAGGCGTCACGCCTAAATTAGACGTTCTCGAATAAAAAAAAACAGGGATAGGAAAGAAATAAACGGGACGTCTTGTCCTAAGTACCTCTTCCCTATGAATTATGGCGAAGCTTGAGCAAAAACTAGGGGGAAATCAACAAGACGTCACGTCTAAATTGATTTTCACGGAAGCGACCAAAAAAAAGAACGTTTATGAAAAAAAATGAAAGTGAGGAAATAAATCAATAAAAAGAAATAAGAAAGATGGGCCCGACAGGAATTGAGGTCCTGCTCCTACGTATTCTTGAATTATCAAGAAATCAGGGTTACGTAGTTCTGAGTGTTTTTCTTTTAGGAAAAGACTTGGGAGATGATGATGGATGTCACTGAGGTGGGGAACTCGTACAAGGCGAAGTTCTTCGCACGTGTACGAATCCTAAAGAGGTTGTGTAGACGGGAGTGCTCCTGTACGACACTGTTTTTTTTTTTTTAAAAAGAAGATTTTCAAACTAGAAAATATAACATGTGCAAAATTTATTACTTATTATTTTTATATTACTATTTTTTTTAGGGGAAAGGGGGGGTAAACACTGACAGTATAAACTATGCTACGCATAAAATCATAACTGTGGACAGCAAACTGGCAAGGAAATAAATGATTGAAAACAAGAGAAATAAGGGACAGAAAGGAACCGGTGTGGAGGGCTCAGGACCGGTGTTGGAGTCAGGCGCAGCGACGGTGTCAAACCGGTACTGGACTTACACGTTGACAGAAACACTGGACCGATGTTGGATTAAATGCTGGAAACTGAAGGATGTGACCAGTGTTGGTATGAGTTGATCCGAAGCGAGGAAGTGCCCAGACGCTGTGTAGGGTCGATGTCGAGGATTGGTAAAGGCAGTGACCTGGTAAGGTACAATGTGGAAACAGTGAAGGGCAATGACTTCGTACTGGGACGGTGTAGGTTCAACGTAGGAACGGTGTAGGTTCGATGTGAGGGACAGTCTCTGAACAATGGAGAACTTCAAGGTTTCTAATACTGGAGGTCCTTTTATGATAATCTAGGCAGATCACGGGTTTCAAATGGGAAAGTCCTTTGAAGGTTTTGAGGAATCTGAGAGAATTTGGGAGAGTTTTCTTCCAAGAGGGGGATTCCAACCCCTTGAGCTTCTCTGGTTGGGGTATTTATAAGGCTTAAGGGTATGGGTTGAGTGTTTGGGACAACCAGAGTTCCCACTCACCCATACGCATAGTGGTGCAACCCTGGCCACTATCTGTTTGTGGGGAGCAGTGGTTCAGTGGGGTATTTTTAATTGTCCACTTCCGCCCCTTGTCTGCCAACTTTAGGGAGTGCGATTCCAGGTCAGCGCGCATAAACCTCCGACCTCGTCCTTCCGTTGTCAAGTTTGTGACGTCGGCCTTTAAAGACACCGGTTGGACGGGATTCCAACTGGTCCGATGTGGCCTCTCAAGAACCTGGATCTGTATCTTCATACCGGTTGAACCTTTTCAATGTGGTATCACAGGGGCGGTGTTCTCCCTCCTAGTCCGGATCTAATGTTTCAGCCGGTGTGCATATGTTTCGATCTGAGTCATCCCATTAGATCGAGAAATTTTACTTGGGCCGGATTGACCTGTCCTTCCGTTGTCAGGTGTATGACATCGGTCACTAAGGAACTCCAGCAACTGGTGCGGTGTTCTCCACATAAACTGGTGTCCTATTTACAACAGTCGAAACTTTTGGGGTGCCACGGGACTGGTGTCCTTTCCATTTGGGCCGGACCGAAAGAGGTGTTCACACAAGGTACATTCATGGATACACATTGCTATGTTTGGAGTCTATTTTGCTACATCTAAATAAGCAAAGTCAGTCATGAAACCAGCCCACATGCCAACGTAAAAGTGCCTTCAAATAATGTTCATTTTGCTATGCATTACAAGTTGGCTTCCAATTGCTGAATTTTTTAGTGCTGAAAATTGACCTTGAAATCACTATAAATAAGCCTTAGTTTTAAGAGTTCAAGACACTAAAGATGGGAGAAAAGACCATTACATTGCTTTTGAGTTTAGAGAGGCAATTCTGAATTTTTAGATTCAGAATACAGTGAGAAAATAATAAAAAACACAATACAACAAACAACAAAAAATACAACAACTAGAACACAACAAAAATAACAGGAAATATAGTAAAACAACCAGCAGAAAATACAACAACCAGAATACAACAAAAACAGCAAAGAAAAACAATGCAGTAAAAATAAAGAGTAAAAGTGATGCAAAACCATAAATAGGTTGTATATCAAGTGAATGAGAGATTTTATTTATTCAACTCTGTTTGTAACTGTAAGGTAAATTTTTTACTGCATGGTAAAAATTTTTACTTTAAGGTAAATATTTTTTTATTGTAAGGTAAATATTTTTTACTGTTAAGTAAATATATTTTTCTGTTTATCTCATTTTTTACAAGAGTACTTACTGGAGTAAATTAAATTTATTTATATGTTGTAAATTTTTATTTGTTTTCTTAGTATTTATTCTGTTTATTTACAGTTCATGTTATTTATGTAATTGTTTGGAATGTTTAAATTTGTTAAAGTATATATTTAATTAGGTATGGTTGTCATATAAGTTTTTACCTTCAGTAATTTTTTTACTTTCATGCTTGAGTGATATCAAGCTTTATTCTTAAATTTTTATGCCCTGTTCTGCTAAAATACAGTATGTTGTTGTTGAAAAAGCATTTTTCTAGGAAATATTCATTTTTTACGTAAAGTTAATTAAAATAGGATATTTTATTAACTTTTGTTTGATTTGTGTCTTTATCATATATATATGTGTTATAATTTTATAATATTTAATGTTTCTATACAAGTTTCCTTTTATTTATTAAATTTAAATGTTAAAAAAATGAAAAATGGTAACAAAGGTTAATTTGAGCAAGACGCTTTTTTAGCTTCAAACAAAACAAAATTCTTTTCAGTGAAAAAATAAAAATATTTTTTTATCTTCATATTTTTCTTTTTATTTTATCAGTGTGAATTTGTAATATGTTGATGTTAAATTTAATTTAGTTTATTTTGGGATAAAATAATAAATTAATTGTAAAAAGAATGCACTCGAATAATTTTAGTAACTGCTTTAGAACAGATGGTGGGGTGTTTTCCCACTTGTAACTGACTCCCAAACCCAAAATGGAATCTCATTACCAAAAGCAGACACAAAATTTTTTGATATTTTCCTTAAATAAATATTGGTGGCAACTCCGGTGTTTTTTTATTTTTGTTTTCTTCCATCCATGTTCCATTTATTTTTCCTACGTTTTCTTCGCCTCACCCATGTCCGGTCGTAACCCCGACTCCCAGGTCCACACCAGTCTGCGCCGCAGTGTCGGAACTCCCAATCCGCGATAGTCAACTATTGTTTGAAAGCTTTTGAATTGAACCTAAGGTTGAGACAATGAAAGTAATCCTAACCTTTTGAGGAATTAATTGAAAAAAAGGAATTTTCATAAATCGATAATAAGTTTAGCTTAAGGATTGAATGTCATTCTCTATAGGCTAAATACGTTAACATAATTCCAAAAGGAACGTGTTAATTGACTTAGGAAAATTTTCCTTGGAAAACTTAATCTGACTTTTATAAAAAAGGTCAGTGAATTCTATACGAGTTGTGTTTAAATCCCCCGGAATCCCAAGATCATCTAATCCTTACAAGCGCCTATAGTTGAAAATTTTATTTGTTTATTCTAATCTCTTCTCTTAATTCATGTTGCATATTGAAAACTTCAATGGATTGTCTGGATAACTACAAATTTTAATAATATCGGTATTTGGAACACGATCCTTGTGGATTTGAATTTTATTTATTACACCATATAGTCCCTACACTTTTGGAATGATATCAAGCTTTTGGCACCATTGTCGGGGACTGTGTTCCCCAATATCGATTATATTGAAATCTAGTTAGATCATACTTGCATTTATTACACGATAAAGTGTGACCTCTCTCTAGAACTTAAGCTCTTAGCTCTCTTCTCTTTATTTCTTATTCTTTGGACTCCTCCCAAAGGTGGTGAAACCTCTTGAACCTTATTTCTCAAGCTTTGAGAGTGGCGCCACCATGAAACCATACTAGCCTCTCTATTTTCTCCCATTTCTCTTTGCAATTTAAGCCTAGATCTAGGATTTCCTAACACATAAATCTTCATTTCCACACCATAAGCACTTCAGCCAACACTAATACTACCTATTTTCAACATTAATTCTTTAAGATTTAGAGATCTAAAGCGTAGATCTAAGGAGATTTAAGAGGAAGATCCATCTCTCCTTAAGGATTTTAAAGAAAATCCTCATCATTTGTGATGGTTCAAAGTCAGACTTAGAAGGGGGTTGAATAAGTCTAAGACTCTTTTCATGTGGAACGTAATCTTTTTCAAACGAGAAACGCATCATACTTTTAAACCAAACTTTTCGTGCCATAAGTCTTCTTGTCTTGACTCTAGTCACTCCTAGCTTAAACTCAAGTATTCTTTCACAAGCCACTCCTGACTCAATACCCAAGTATTCTTTCAAAAGCCTCTTCAGGCCAAACAATGTTTCCCATATAAACTAAGATTGGAAACACACTAGACTTGACACAAATAGAGATTTGAGAATGTGTTTGTGTTTCTGAGAACTTAATGTACAAGATAATAAATCTTAAAGAACAAATAAGCTAAGTATGAAAGATAAAGACTAAGTTTGCAAGAAGCAGAGATACAAAGAAAGTCTTTGCTTTTGAGAAGAAAACTTGAACATATAGCTTGTAAGAACAAGTCGAAGCTTGCATGTTGCAAATTCATGAACTTCTTCAAAGTTTGGATTCTATTCATATTTGTAGGCCAAGGAAGATGACCGTTAATAATCTGTTGAAGAGAGGTAGTCATTGAAGCTTGTTGACTCTGAAGTTAAGAATAAGATAAAAGGTCTGAATCAAGGATCTTCAGAACTTGCACTGAAATAGAGTTCCTCAATTGAAAGATGATGAAAGTCCTTTTGTATCCTTTCTTCTATCATGAACTCATTTTAAGGAGGAATGGTTAACCTTTTGATTACTTTCTGATGCAAGTACAGATCTCAGTCAGCTTTTTGATATGTGCAAAGTAGCTTCTTCGATCACTTATCCATATGATTGTTGGTTCTTGTACTGTCTTGTCTTCTTTCTTCTTTTAATAAGAAGCATAGTTTCTCTTGATCAGGATTCAGCTCTGGGCATCTTAAAAAATATCCTTGATTTTGTTTGATGCAAGATTTCGAGTAACATTTTTGAGCTTCAAAAGTCTGGGGTCTGATGTTGAAATGAATGTGTGTGTTGAGTTTTGAGAATGAATATGTATAACTCAGCAGTCCAAAGGTCTGGATGGGCATACTTGAATCAGACTTTTCTTTATCATTGTCTAGGATCAGACTTTTCGAAAAAACTTGTATGATTACTATTTTAGTCCCAGGCAGACTTGTTCAAAAATATTCTGCATAACTCAAGGTAGACTTTTAATGATGGAGCCCCTCTTTCATATATAACTTATGTATCACAGACTCGTAACCTGAAACACTTAATTGAACATGTTAGATAACACGTAGGTAAACTTTATTTAATTAAATACCTTGATGTGTATTATTAACAAATCCTGCGGTCTTTGAAATAATAACCAATAATTTTAAAATCCTTTACAAACCAAACTTGGTTGTAATAGTCTTCCTTTATTTGTTGATGGCAAACATCAAGTCTTTTCATAAATAAAGTCTGTAATGAATGAAATATTTCAGAGAGAAACCAACAGATCATCAAATTTCATATAAGAGCATTTATCAAAATACTATGCATACATTGATAATAGAGCATATTTCAAAAAAGATCAGCGCTCATACAATTGATAATTTTAAACAGATAGCCAGAGGAGATTTACAAACCAGACTTTTAATGATCAGAGCAGCCTTGACTTAGTAAAAGATCATCGAGAAATGATTAGAGAAAATAATCAGAGCAGCTATATGATTAGAAAAGCTATATGATCAGAGCAATAAAGCACATAAAGATTACTAGAGAAAAAATTCTCATGCAATCATAAGGATAAGAAGATGCATATTTACTTAGATCAGAACATACTCTTAGCATACATGCTTACAAGAATGATTGAAGCATAACATGGAAAATAAAATCAGAATCATACAATATACATCAGAGAATACAAGAGAACTTGTAATGATCAGAGCATATCATCCATATATGAGTCAGAACAGACTTTTCATTGAAAAAGATATAATTTTATAGGACTCAAGGAAATAAAATTACAAAACTTAAACTTTACTCCTCCTTAAACATTACTCCCCCTAACACAGATTTATTTACTCAACCCCAAAAAGACTAAGACTTTACTTCCCCTTTGTTATCAATAAAATATAGGGACGTCATAGAGCCGAATGGAGACCTGAGATGAGGTACGGAGAATGAGGTCTAATATAGACTAATAAATAATGAGCAGATGACCATAATGAATGCCTAAGAGAAAAGGAGAGGAAATGAAAATGACAGATGGAGAGTAAACAAAATTGGGAATGAGGGCAAGGTCCGGGTTAGAGAAGACACTGGTTTTGAACACATGGCCTCGACGATCCCAAAAGTAACTCAAATAAAAGCTGTCATTCAGGGAGTTAGAGTATCCACCTTGCTGTTCAAGCTACAACAGATAATGATTTCATAAAAGCACTAGCATGGTCTTTATTTGATACTGGAGTTGTCAGAATGCTCCTCAGGGATGCGTTAGAAAACTCCTTAGGTTTAGGCTCATACCAAAGGGCCTTAAAGTAGTTAGACTTGGGTAGGACTGGCTTTTTTAATCTACCCTTTTTGCAGATCTGAACCTTAGGGCAAAGACGATCAAGAGAAATTAAGATCTTCTTTCTTGGCATACACAGGCAGGGATGAAGGTCATGAAGAAACCGACCTTGTTGCATATCATAAAGAATCTTCTTCTGTTCTTCCCTCATGGCATGAATCATGGCATAGTCTGATGTAGAGGTGAGGAAGGTGTTCAACACAATCTTTTCCAAGTTAGGGTTAAAACTTGGAGACTTAAGAATGACTTGGTTGGAGGGGTCCTGATAACCTAAGTCATCTTTATCTAATATGGGTCTGGTGATGGTGAAGGGTTCTAAAGCAGGGGTAACCAAGGAGAGATGTATGATGTTGTTTGGTTTGGTGTAAGGTCTGGGGGTGAAAACATATTAAGGTATAGAGGTAGAGGGTCCAAGGGTTTATATTGGTGCTATGTTGGGTTGAGGTATAGGGATCTGGGGTGTTTAGGTATAGTAAAGGGGCATGGAGTCTAGGAGGAGAGGGGTTCAGACTTTAAAAACACACTGTCATACTTTGTTTTCTCCTCCAGTTCTTCCTTTTCTTTTTCTCTTCCTTTCTCTTCTTTTTTCTTAGCGTTTTTCTTCTTCTTTTCTTCTTTTATCTTTTCCCGTTCCTTCTGGGCCTTGGCCTTCCTTTTCTGTTCTTTTACTTTCTCTTCTTCTTTTTCTTCCAAGTACATCTTGTACATAGCATTGTACTCATTATACAAATCATCATGAGTCTAATCCTTCACATTGACAAACAGATTCATCGAGATATATTTCTTGATGAAATGATATATCTGCTTCCATGAATGATCAACATTAGACATGATCTGGATGGTCTTTGGAGGAGAAGGGGGTAGAGGTGGAGCATGTTGTTTCTTGAATTGCCCAATGGAAATCTGATCATCAGGGTCTGATGACTTGGTAGGAACATCAGTATCCATGGGGTCTGGTACTGAATCCTTGCTGGAGAGAGAGAATCTTGCTAGGGCTTATCCTTGATTGGAGAAGCATACTTTTCACGCTCAACCTCTATTTTTCTTGCAGTCCGTGCCTTTTTGACTACAGGCATCATAACTTCAGGCTCTTGAATAGGCTTTCTTTTTGAAGCTGGCTTCTCAGCAGACTTTTCAAAAGTCTGATCCATATACCCAATAGTCTGAGTCATATCCCCAATAGTCTGGATTAGGACGTACTCCCGAGCAAAAATTTTCATTAAAATAACAAGATAAGGAATTTTCTTCTGTTTCTTCCCAACAAAAGAGATCAAGTAAGTCATTATGATGTTGGCTAGACTTACTTTCTCCTTCATCATCATATGATACATGTAGAAATGATCAAGCTTAGACATTGTGTCTTTTACGCTCTTTCTACAGAAACGACCTACTTCATTAGAAGGTGAAACATCTTCACTTTGGGCAACAGATTCCAAGATATCAATTTAGCAAGGTATGTTTGGCCAGACAAAACCTTATTAATCTCCAAGGATGAGACTTCTATAACTTCAAAATCATCAGGTTCTACCTGGTGCACATTTATAGACAGTTGTAATCATATTCTCAAAAATTTCACTTTCCCTTCCCTTAAGGCTTCCATTGATGATGAATCTTGCTTTGTCCACCTGAACAGTTCTCCAGAACTCCAATACCAGGGATGGTGAAAAGGGCTCCCTATCGACATAGAACTTAGTCTAATCAATTCCTTCAAGCTGTGACATATCTTCCGTCTAACTTGTGTTGCATGGGATGGAAGTAGCCAGACTCCACAATATCAGCCACAATGAAATTGATAACCATTTGAGAAGATTGAAGATTTAAGATGAAAAGATTTTAGGGTTTTGGGAGAAAAGGATTTAGGGATTTTTCACACAAACAAAGAGAGAGCAAAGAAAGGGGGAGACTTGAAAGGTTACAGAGAAGAAAATGATGTGAAAAGACTCATATTTAAAAAGGTAACAACTGTACCAAAGATAGGAGAAAGAAAATTTTTTAGATATAGTTATACAAAAACATAACTATGACATATGGAAACGTTTTAAAGTTAATGACAATAAAATGTGAAACGGTTGAGATTAAAAGCAATCCTAGATGGTTTAATCTCTTAACATTAAAAGGAGCAACCTTAGCTCTTATGGGTTAAGTCATGCACAACATAGAAATATAAACATATGTACCTAGACACCGACTTATTATACATACACACAGACTTGTCAAACATTAAAAATTTAAAAAATACTTAACAGACTTATGCATGAGGTAGACTTATTCAAGCAATATTTCTTAAATTTAAATTGTGCTTGAAAAACATAAACTTGGCCTCAGCCAAAGGCTTTATGAAGATGTCTGCCCACTGATGGTCTGTGTCCATGAACTTCATGTCAAGAACTCCTTTTTTCACATAGTCTCTAATGAAGTGATATTTCACCTCAATGTGCTTGGCTTTGGAATGCTGAATGGGATTCTTGGACAGATTGAGCACGCTTGTGTTATTATAGAACACTGGGATCTCTTCTTCCTTGATGGAATAGTCCTCAAGCTGATACTTCATCCAAAGAAGTTAAGAACAACTACTTACCGTAGACATGTACTCAGCCTCTATTATTGAGAGTGTAATTAGGTTCTGTTTTTTGCTTCCCTAGGAGATTAGACTTTGGCCTAGAAAGTGGCATCCTCCACTTGTGTTTTTTTTGTCCACTCTATCTCCTATAAAATCTGCATCACAATAACCAAACAAAGGAAATGAGCCTGTCCTTTTATAGAATAACCAAGGGTTAGTGGTGCCTATAAGATATCTCAGAATCCTCTTCACTATAGACAAGTCTGATTTGTTAGGGTCTGACTAATATCTTGCACATATATAGGCACTAAACATTATATCAGGTATGCTGGGTGTTAAGTACACAAGTGAACCAATCATTCCTCTATACAGAGTCTGATCCATTGATGTACCAGACTCATCTTTACTAATTATGCAACTTGGATGCATAGGAGTACTCATTGGCTTAGCATCAACCATTTAAAACTTTTGGAGTAACTTTTTAGTATACTTCTATTGATGGATAAAAATACCATCAATAGTCTGTTAAATTTGTAGGCCTAGGAAGAATTTGAGTTCTCCCATCATACTCATCTCAAATTCAACCTGTATCATTTTTGAAAACTCTTTATACAGACTTTCAACAGTAGCACTAAAAGCAATGTCATCCACATAAATTTGCACAATTATAAAGTGTTTGTTTGAGCTTTTTCTAATTAAGGTGGTGTCAACCTTGCCTCTAGTAAATCCTTTTAATATTAAAAGCTATTGAGTCTGTCATACCAAGCTCTAGGTGCTTATTTCAGACCATACAGTGCTTTACTAAGTTTGAAGACATGATTTGGAAAAGATTTATCATCAAACCCTAGAGGTTGTTTCACGAATACGTCCTCTTTAAAAAAACCATTTAGAAAAACACTTTTAACATCTATTTGTTATAATTTTATTCCTTTAAAAGCAACAAATGCAAGAAGAATCCTTATAGCCTCAAGTTTGGCTACAGGTGCAAAGGTTTCAGTAAAGTCTATACCTTCTTGCTAATTATATCATTGTGCTACCAGTCTGGCTTTGTTTATGACAACTTTTCCATCTTCATGAAGCTTGTTTCTATAGACCTATTTTGTTCTAATTATTCTTTTATTCTTAGGTCTGGGGATAAGGGTCCAGAATTTGTTCCCTTCAAACTAGTTCAACTATTCTTGCACAGCTATGATCTAGTTTATATCTTCCAACACTTTTACGATCGACTTGGGTTCTAATTCTGAGACTAGGGTAATGAAAGACTGATTAGGAAGTTTTGATCTAGTCCTTATTCTTGCAGCTTGATCTCCAATGATGAAGTTTGAAGGATGATAGGCCTTGAACTTCTAATCTTTAGGCTTCTCAAGTTCATACACAAAAGGTTATTATTTAGATTCTTTATTCTATCATCTACAGGTTCTTGCTGAGCTGGTTTAGACTTATACTATTGAATATCTACATCATCAATATCTAAATCTGCCAGTTTCTTGTCAGGCTTTTGAACATCATCAAATATTACATGCATTGATTCCTCAATGGTCTGAGTCCTTGGGTTAAAGACTATAAGATTTTGGGGTGGTTGAGTACCCCATGAATATCCCTTTATCAGACTTAGAATCAAATTTTCTAAGTTGATCCTTAGTGTTGAGGATATAACATGTGCACCTAAAGGATTAAAATATGAAATGTTAAGTCTTATTCCCTTCCATATTTCATAAGGAGTCTTGTTCAGTATCAGTCTAATAAGGATCCTATTTGTGATATAACAAGAAGTGCTCACAGCCTCTACCAAGAAATATTTTAGAAGATTGTTTTCACAAAGCATAGTTCTGGCCTTTTCTTGTAGAGATCTATTTTTCCTTTCCATAATACCATTCTGTTAAGGTGTTCTTGGAGAAGAAATGCTATGAGTTATGCCAGGCTCATTGTAGAATTTTTCAAAAACTTTATTTTCAAATTCTTTGCCATGGTCACTTCTTATTGTACCAATACACAACCCTTTCTCATTCTAGATTTTGGTATAGAAAATCTTGAATACTTTTATAGACTCATCCTTGTGGGCTAGGAAGTATACCCATGTTATTCTAGTGTAATCATCAACAATGACAAAGCCATATTTCTTTCCTTCCAGACTTTGAATCTGAGATGGACCAAATAATTCTAAATGTAACAGTTCTAATGGTCTAGCTGTAGAAACAACATTTTTGTTTTTAAAAGATGTTTTATATTGTCTTCCTTCTTGGCATGCTTCATAAGACAATGAACTGTTAAAAGAGATTTTTGGGAGTCCCTTAACTAAGCCTTTTCTATGAAAATTTGAAATGTGTTTTAAACTTACATGCCTAAGCTCTTAATGTCAGATCTATCTCTCTTTAGAGTTTAAAAATAGATATGTTACATTTTCATCATTTAGTTCATTCAGATCAACCTTGTATAGGTTATTGTGTCTGTTCACAAAAAGAGTATGGTTCCATCATGGTTGATGACAGTACACTTCTCTTTATCAAATGAGACTTTGTACTCACCGTCACAAAATTAGCTTATTCTAAGCCGGTTATGTGTAACATCCCTGATGTTTAATAATTTAGAAATGAATAAAAATGTAATTAGGCTTAAAATAATAATAGATAAGGGAGGTGAAGTGGAAAATAAGATTTAAAATAAATTTTTAGAAAAAATGACATCAGGACCCTAACGCGTGGCGTGGGCTTGACGCCTAGTGTCAGATGCGCATTAGTGACTTGACACGTAGCGCCAGTGGGATATGTAACGTCAGCGTCGTGACCTGTTTAAAACAGGGACATGCAAAACAGAACACACAAACACTCATCTTCCTTTCTTCTTTTTCTCTCTCGCGGATTGTGTCAGTTCCTGAAATGTTGTTGGCTTTTTGGTAAGCGCACCAATTTATTATTGCAGTTTTCAAAATAGATATCATTCCCTTAAGGATTGAATGTTTTCAATAAGTGATAGTAAATTTTATTTACTACGGTAAAAGGTATCAAAACTGTCTAACAAAAGAATGTTTCATATACAAATTATACAATCTTCATAAATTTAGAGATTGATTGATTCATTGGAAAAAAGATAGTGTAAATAAATTATAAATCTATCTAGAAATTGACTTAAAGTGACTCTTAGAATGATCCAAATACTTGAGATTTAAACACAGATTGACAACATATGTTGGAATTTGGATCCCCGCGCTAGAATATAACATCACAATTATAAATATACATATTTAATCATCAAGTTCATGTCATTGCAGCTTATATTCATTAAACCTGATCCCTCGGTGAATAAATTATAAATAGTTATCGTAAAGTCTGATCCCTCAGATGCTTTCTCAATAAAAATTTATTTTAAGTGTTGTCCTTAACACAACAATAATTACTAACTCTATCCCAAGTAATTGGTATATTAAGGGTATTTCAACTTTTACTTCTGTTAAAATGCAACACGCATATCAATCTCCTGTTTGAAGTTCATACTAATAAAAGGTTGAAATACTAACATGAAACTTGAATCATAAACATGCATAATTCATAATCAAAACATCATATTCATAGATTGGTTCACCAATTCCAACATATACACATGGTGAAAGTAAAAACATAACTTACAAGTGAAGACATGATGAACACTTGATCACACTTGACAACAAACTTTGCAACACGAAAGGAAACCACACTAAAACAACACTCTCAAGTATATGAAAGCTATTTTCGCAACTCAACACAGAAGGCACTTTGAATTGGATGCTTCAAGGCTTGTGAAACCTATGGAAAATGGCCCTATTTATAGGGCTGAGTCGAGGTCCATATGATACATGTGGGCGTGGCGCTACACGTCAGCCTCCATTAATCATCCTGATTTTCAACCATAGTGTCTTAATTATGCTTTAATAATATACAGATCTGGTCCCTTGTTGCCTCCCACTGCGTTAATTCCTTTGGACTGAAGTGGTTTGGCCATTATTTGGTCCTTTTCCTGAGTGTAATTTCATATATTGGTGGGATACACGTAGCACCTGACGCTACGCATGGGCCTGACGCGTAGCATCAGAACCAAAAATCCTGATGCTGAGCGTGGAGGGTTGATGCTATGCCTCAACCCTCTGACTTGCATAAAATTTTCACCTTTAACCTCAACTTTCCACTAAAAAACATAGGAGAAATGGGTCATGCTAAGTTGAATAAAATAACACCTAAATTCATTTATATTAAAGATAATTTTTATTGATTTTATCACACTTTTTATTATAAAAATAATAATAAGGTTAGGACTAACAGATTGCACTCAAGAATTGAAGGAACCCTTGAATCCCTGCGTTTTGGACCCTTTGAAGGTTACTATAAGCCATGAGAACCTTCAATTACATGTTTTTCCTTCCCCTCTTCTTCTCCTCTTTAAAAATCGAATTTACATGTGGCCATGGAGGTTTGGATTCTAGGTTTTGATGGACTTGAGAGCTTGGATTATGAGTTTGGAAGGATAAGGAAGGTAATGTACTAACCAGGTTAGTGTTTCAGTGACCATAGGTGCCGGAACGGGTGTCGGAGCGTCGATTGAGAAGCGGGCATCGAGTTTGGAAGAGGAATGGTGAATCAAGTGACCGGAGGACGCAATTGACACCAAGAGTAAATTATTGAAGCTTGGGATTGAGGTAAGAGGGGTGTTCGGGTCATAATTAATTAGGATTGGATAGTATGATAGCTTCGGGAAGCTTAGAATTTAATTAGTAGTTATTAGAAATAATATAGATTAGTTAAGTGTAATTTTTATATTTATATATGTATGTTTATGTATGACTAAATAATTAAATGTTGAGAAAACATACTAATTTGATTAACTATGTGTTAGAAAGTAAGAGAATAAGTATATGAATTATATGCATGAGTGATACTAAGTAAAGCATGAGTTGTGATAAATGTTGGTAACGTGTAGTATGGTATATGTTATTTTAATTATGTATAAATTGATGAGAATAATGAAACAAGGATAATTGAAAAATTGTAACATGGCTTACAAGGGCTAGGTCGACATGGCCACCCTGTGTGGTGTTTATATGTCAGTTTCTGACCGTCATGTATGAGTTTAATGATGTTTAAAACCATGTTGACATGATTTGATATGTGATTATATGGTATGGAACGACCAACAGTATGATGTACCCCTCGTTTTCTGGCTCCCGTGGTTTTTATACCTAGTTGAGCTACCCAGTGGTCAAGTCAAACCTAGTGGTTGAGGTGGGGAGCCAAGTCAGGCTCGATGAACCAAGTCGGGTTCACGGGGTGTCAAGTCAGACCCCCAGCTGAAGGCCGATCCTTTAGTATCTGGATACTAGGGGTCTGATACATTTGTGAGTTAGTCATGTGTTTATAATATGATCTTGATGTATGTTGTATGATAAATGGTAAATGGATATGATGATGTTATGATGTATTTAATGATTAAATGATGTAGGATATTGATGTATGTTTATGACGATTTCAATAAATTATGGTATATGATTTGATGTAAGCACGAAGATGCGAGGGATGCAATGTATGTGAAATATGTTACTTTGGGATTGAATTGAGACTTAGGAACACCACAAACTACTAAGAACTAGAGAAGATGAATCTAATTATATATATAAATGTAATGAAACCAGTAAGGTAACAATAACTTATTGGATATTTAGGTTTCTTTATATTTCCATTCTACATTAATTGTGATATTCTAAACACTCTGCCTTGTTGTTGTTTATTTAATTTAGTAACCAGTGACAGGGAGGATGCCAATGCCCCGGAGGTGCGCCAAGCGGAGGATTGATGCCAATGAGCGAGGAAGTTATGTAATAATGAAAGTAGAATATGAATTCAATGTGTGTAATAATGTATTATGCTTTGTGTGATTGTGATTTAGAATAGAGATTATGTGGCTTACATAATGCATTGGTTAGGCTGGCGGTGATTATGCGTTATGTGATTTATTGATATTCTGGTGTTTGATATCGGATTGCGTGGCTATGAGTGTGATGTGTAACTATTGATGATAATTTGAATTATGATGGTTAATATGATTATGATGATATGAATGATTATGCATATGTTAGAACTAGGCGTTTTATGTGAAAATAAGGAAGTAAATAGGTGATTTGTGATCCAGCGGGTTTTAGGACCCCAGAAGGTACCAATAGGTCCTCTAGGACATTTTGAAATTGTGTATATGGGCCTTGGACCATTTAGAGCCCATTTAGGTTGTTTGGTGTAAAGGTTTTACACATAATTGGGTTAAACTGCATTTTGCACATAACTTGCACATACGATAGAATTTTTGCGAATGAGTAGTGCCAACAGTTTCAGAATGCGGAATATCATGTGGCCCATGAAGTTTTATGGCAATTGGATCCGAAATGGGCCATTTGGGTAGGTTAGAAGTTGGTCAATTGGCCTAAAATGTGCAGCAGCAGCTTGTGCTGCTACTAATACTCTGACACTGAGCGTCATCCTGGCGCACAGCGCCAGGGCTACGGACAGAGTCTGACGCGTAGCGTGGGGCTAACGCATAGCGTCAGACCCCTATTTCAACTCTTGTCTTTCTTTAGCTTTTAATGGCTTTTAGGGTTTTCAAATCATTATATATTTTATATTCTGCCCCTTTTTCTTGAAGTTGACTATTTTATAAATACGGACTAATTAAAATATTTATTTATGAAAAATTTATTGTAGATTTTAATTAAACACATGAAAATAATAGAAAAATTGACCAAGGATGTTACAGGTGGTATCAAAGCGGTTCTTTTTAGGACCGAATAGATAGGTAGCTATAGTGAATTGCGTAAGTCCTTTATAGGGCTATTTTTACATTTTATTGCTTTTGTTTGTAGTTGGTCGTGTTATTGACAGGTTAACTTGGCATCATTCCCTTGGCACTCGAACGACATTATGTTATTTGTATATATAAGGTAATTATTTTACTCCCTGGTAAATTATTGGATGCTGATGGTGATGTATTTGGATATTGTAGAATTGAATGAAGGCGGAAGGATCTAGTTCAGGTGGAGGTGATGACTACTTTGCAAGGTTTTCACAAATGATGAGGAGGGCTGAATCTAGCCCGACTCTTGATAAATTCCTGAAGAGAAATCCACCTACAAAGGAGGCCATGACTATGATGGAGCTCATGTGTGGTTACGCGATATTGAGTAGGCGTTTGAATACTTTGAATGTTTTGAAGAGCAGAAAGTGCAATTTGCCACTTATCAATTGAAAGATGAAGCACGAGTGTGGTGGTCAAGAACCAAGGTTCAAATGAATGCTGCTGGTGAGCCATTGATGTGGGTGAACTTTTGACGGTGATTTCTTGCAAAGTATTTCCCAGATAATTACAAGATTCAAAAGGAGACGAAATTTCTGAAACTTGAACAAGGCAGGATGACTGTGGCTAAATACACAAGAAATTTTGATGAGTTGTGTGATTTTTACCATCCATTATCTCTGAAAGGAACTGAAGGTAGTAAGTGTACCAAATATGAAGCTGGATTGAGGATTGAATTACGCAGTGCAATTGCTCCCCTTGAAATCTGTGACTATCCTACCTTGGTAAGCAAGGCTAGATTAACTGAAGAGGTGCAGTTGTAGAGAGCATCCTAATCAAGGGACAAGAAACCATTGAAAGCAAAAGGATTTAGTTTTAAGAAGATGGGTCAGTTTTTCTATGGTAGCAAGTCTTCCACTTCACCATCATCTTCTTCTGGTTGTGGTTCTATCTGCCGTTCTAATGGCCAGGAGGGTCACCTCTCTAGGCATTGCCCTGCTAACCAAACTGTTTGCTTCCAATGTGGACAACCAGGCAATTGAGGCCTGATTGTCCATAAAGGCAATAGCAGGGTAGACAAGGTAACCAGGTAAATTCTTTTATGATTCATGGAGGTAATTTTTAGCGGGGAGGCCGAGGCGGCGGTGGCTGTAGAGGTCAACACCCGAGGCGGTCTGATGCTTAGTCCAGTGGTGCTCAGAATGTTATGGCTAGGCATGTGTTTGCTTTTGATGCTTTAGAGATGGCAAGAAATGATAATCTGGTATAGGGTAAGTGTGTTATTCATGACTACCTGGTAAATGTTATTTATGATTCTGGTGCTACACATTCCTTTATTTCTAAAAACTAGGTTCGATGACTTGACTTACTGGTGGTGTTAATAGAGAATTCTTTTAGTGTCTCCACTCCTACTGGTTCCATATTTAGGGCAACCACTATGTGGGGGGAACTGCCAATGTAAATTGAAGACCGTTCTTTTCTGGTGAATTTGATTTGTAAGCCATTGAAGAATTTAGATGTTATCTTGGGTCTTGATTGGTTGGCCGCTAACCACGTTATGGTGGATTATTACCGCAAGACTATAATATTCTCTCAGGAACTTGACACTAAGAATATGGTGAGTGATTTTTCCATAACTTATGTTATTTTATTTGCTTCAGAGGGGCGGTATAATCTTAAACCTACTGATATTCCGGTGGTTTATGATTTCCCTAATGTATTCCCGAAAGATATTCTAGAATTACCTCCCGACAGGAAATTGACTTTGCTATTGATTTGATTCCTGGGGTGAAATCTGTGTCCCATGCGCCATATAGATTGTCTTTAGTAGAGTTGACTGAAGTAAAGAAGCAGGTGAATGAGCTGTTAGAGAAAGGATTCATTCGACTGAGTGCTTCACCTTAAGGCGCTCCTGTGTTACTTATAAAGAAGAAGGACGATAGTATGCGGATGTGTTGATTACCGTTAGCTGAATAAGTTAACCATTAAGAATAAGTATCCCTTACTACGGATTGATGACTTGTTGGATCAATTGCGGGGTGTTGTAGTATTTTCTAAGATTGATTTGAGATTGGGGTATTATCAAATCAGGGTAAAATCAGAGGATATTCCGAAGACAACGTTTAAGACGCGTATGATCATTTCGAATATGTGGTGATGCCTTTTGGAGTGACGAATGCTCCAGTCATCTTTTTAGACTATATGAATTGGATTTTCCAACCTTACTTGGATCAATGTTTGGTGGTGTTCATAGATGATATGCTGGTTTATTCGAGGTCCATTGAGGAACATGCGCAACATCTTCAGATTGTTTTACAAGTACTACGTGAGAAGAAATTGTATGTGAAGTTATCTAAGTGTGATTTTTGGGAAGCAAGCGTGTAATTTTGGGGGTACGTGATCTCTTGTGATGGAGTATCTATGGACCCATCTAAGATTAAGGCGGTTATGGCATGGGATAGGCCCAAATCAATGACCGAGACACTTCCCTTGACTCAGTTGACGAGAAAGAAGACTCCATTTGTATGCATAGAGAAGTGTGAATTGAGTTTTTAGACTTAGAAGCAATGCTTGACTTCGGTGCCGGTACTTGCATTACCTGATGTGGCCAAGGAATTGTGGTATATTGTGATGCTTCCAAGTTTGGTTTGGGATGTGTGTTGATATAGGATGACACGGTAATTGCTTATGCTTCTAGGCAACTGAGGCCGTATGAGCAGAATTACCCTACTCATGGTTTAGAACTTATAGCTGTAGTATTTGCATTAAAGATATAGCGACATTACTTGTATGGCTCTTGCTTTGTGGTGTTTAGTGACCACAAGAGTTTGAAGTATTTATTTGATCAGAAGGAGTTAAACATGAGGCAGAGGTGATGAGTGGAATATTTGAAGAATTATGATTTTGATTTATGATACCATCCTGGTAAAGCCAATGTTATGGCTGATGTTTTAAGCAGACAAAACACCCCATTTGGTCCCTGTCTCTGTTACGGTCGGACACTTAGGTCCTCTATTTAGTTAGTTAGTCTCTTTGATCCCCCACGTCCATGTTCGTCTGACAATTAGGTCCCCGCCGTTAACAGATACCAAACACCCATTGGAAGTAGGTGACGTGGAGCGTTATGTGTCAACTGGGACGTCCATGTGAGCATCAAACGACACCGTTCCCATTTAATGCGTTAGTGAATAAAAACGATGCCGTTTAGGTTTAGTAGAATATCGTCGTTTTGTTTGGTGAAAGTAAACATCAGATAGGACACTGGGGACACATTGGTCCCTCTCTCGTTGGCGAACCCTAATCCCCCAAATCTCTGAATTCTCCCTGGAACCCTAATCCCCTAATTCTCTGAATTCTCTCTCGAGTCTTCATACCCTAATTTCCCACATTCTTTCTTTGGATCCTAATCCCTGATCTTCCCAAGTGTATGACGTAAGGAGAAACCCAAAGCCCGAATTCGTCGACGTTCTAAGGAATCGTGTTATAGTGTTGTGTCGTCTATCGTGGTACATTTTTGTCGTCAATGATGGGAGGTGATGTTCAGATTAGTAAGTCGTAAACCTTTACGTTTTTTATGATGTTAGGGTTTTTTATAATGTTACGGTTTTGTGTTAGAACAAATATCGTAGGCTGTTTGAACATGTTTTTCGAACATGCATTGATTTTTTTGAGTTGTTATTGTATCTGGTAATGAAGGTGTTCTGTTGCCTAGGGTTTAAAGCTGCTTAAGTTATTTTATTTTTCAAGTATGTATGGATTTGTTTGACTTGTTATAGTGTCTGTTAATGAAGATAGTTGGAAATGCTTAGGGTTGAATGGTGTTTGAGATATGATTCATTTTTTGAACATGTGTTTTTTGTTTTATGTTTATTATTATGCCTCTGTTTACTGTCATACTTGTGTTAATGTTAATGAAGATGTTGATGTTTATGTGTTCTTTGTTCTGTTAGTGGTATGTTCAGTTGTTCTGTTAGTGGTATGTATTTAGGTAACATTCTAAGCTATTCAGGGTTTAGGGTAATAACTTATTAAACTTGATTTTGGGTTTAATTTGGGCTAGGATATTTGGATCAGGCTACATATTGGAGGTAGGTTTGTGGTTAATAGTCATGGAAAAAAAGGCTATACAGGGGTAAAGTGGAAGAGTGGGAGAAGTTGGACCCTGATTATCTAGACTTCTTTGCCTTCCATAGGTTTTTTGAAAATCGTGGCTACTGTATGACCCTAAATTTGAGATGAATAAAGGGTTGAATGTGTTGGAAGGGGACAAAGATATATTGGACATGGTCAGATGTGCTAATGAAAACCAGAAGGTAATGGATGTATATTTTCAGCATCCAGTTGATGACACAATCTTGATGGATGTAGATGAGGGGAACCCTGTTGAAGCTGATAAGGTGAAGGTGATTGTTAGGGTGGATGATGAAATTGATGGTGTTAGTGCTAAGAGTAGTGAGACCAGTGAAGAAGATATTGGAGGGGGTGTCAGACCAGTGATGAAGGTTTAGAGGATGTGACTGAGGATTGTAGCAAGAAGAAATAGAAAAGGAAGGTTTAGGAGAATAGGAAATCAGCTACTCCTACCATATTTGACAGTGACACTGATAATGAGGATGTAGTTGGAGGAAATGGGTTGGGTGGTGAAGGCATTAATGGAGGTTTTGATGACTCATGGGCTTCAAAAGAGTTGAGGACTCCTCAAGGTTCAGATTATGAGGAAGAGGAAAGAGAGGTCTATCCTCAATACAATGAGACAGCTACCTTTGGCCATGTAGTGCTTGAGTGGGAAATAGAGTTCTTTTTACTTGCTGTATTTAAACATGCAGTGAAAGATTATAATGCATATCTAGGTAGGGAGTTTCAATGGGTGAAGAATGACAAGGTAAGAGCCAGGGCAAGGTGCAAGGACAAGAAGTGTGGTTGGGAAATCTTTTGCAGTCTGAACCTAATTAGGCAGTCATATCAGATCAAAACCTTTAATGACCATCATACATGTGTGAGGATTTTTAAAAATTCAACATGTCACCAACAGTGGGTTACAGGGAAGTTGGTGAAGTATATGAGGAGGCACCGTAATATTACACATTCAGGTGTGTATGAATTGTTTAGAGAAAGATATAAAGTGAAGCTAGAGGATAAGATGATTTACAGGTCAATGAAGAGGTCTAGAGAAGTGATTGAAGGCAGTGAAAAGCCGCAGTTCACCATGTTATGGGACTATTGTGGGGAACTACAGAAGAGAAACCCAGGTTCAACAATGAAGATGGAGTGTGAGCCATAGCCTGAAGGCCCCTAGTGTTCAGTAGGATATACATCTGTTTAAAGGGGTGAAGAGATGGACTTATAGAGTGCAGGAGACCACTGGTGGGGCTTGATGGGTGTTTTTTGAAAGGATAATATAGGGGGCAATTATTGACTGCTGTAGGACAAGATGCCAACAACCACATATGGCCTATTGCTTATGGGGTTTGTCAGGTTGAAAACAAAGATAATTGGAAATGGTTTTTGGAGCTGCTACATGCAGATGTAGGTGACTAAAAGGAGAGGATGCTAACATTTATGAGTGACATGCAGAAGGTATATTTTGGACAACCCTTATGCTCTAGTGATTTTCAAACTGTAATACATTGTAAAAACTAATGTTATTATATTTTCTAAATTTGTTTTACTTTTGTAGGGATTGATACCAGCACTGCAAGAAGTGATGCCTGGTGTGCCACACAGATACTGTGTGTGGCACCTATGGCATAACTTCTCTAAGCAATGGAAAGGGAAAGAACTTAGGGGACTCTTGTGGCAGGCAGCCAGGTTAACAACCCTGAATGAGTTTGAAGTAAATATGATGAAGATTAGGTATGTGAATGACAAGGCTTGGATGTATTTGGCTAAATTTCCAAAGGAGGCTTGGAGCAAGGCATTTTTTGATGAAAATTGCAAAGTGGATAACATCACAAATAATAATTATGAGGTTCTGAATTCTAAGCTTATGTATGCCAGGTGCAAACCAATTGTAAGCATGCTGGAAGAGGTAAGGACTTACCTCATGGTCACCATAGGTAACCATAAGCTAAAGTTAACAGGACATAATGGGAAGTTGACACCAATCCAGCAGAGTAGGCTAGAGAAGCACAAGTCTACAAGTAATAACTGGACAATTGTTTGGACAGGTATCAGGTCATTGTTAGTATTATTGTGTAATGGTTGTTTAAGTATTATTTAACTGTTATTTTATTTTCTTTTTGTTATTTCCCTGACTAGGTGATGGTGGGATTGAAAAGTACAAGGTCAGTTGCTTTCCAGAGAGGGTATCTGTTGATTTGGAACACAGAAATGCAGTTGTAGAGTATAACAATTGACTGGTAAATAACATCCTCATTATTTAGTTGAGAGGGTATCTGATAATTGAGGTATAGCTTATTAACTGATGGGTTACATGTTGCTTGCAGGAATGCCATGTAAGCATGCATGTGCAGCCATAGCTCACAAAGGAGAGAGACTGGAAGACTACTGCCATGTTGGATTGATAATGGTAGCTTGTGATGCAACCTATCAGCATTATATAGAATCAGTACCAGGTTCAGAGTTTAGGGAGAAAGCAGAGTTTATCCCACCAATTCCACTAAATATTCAGAGGACTATTGGCAGACCTAAAAAACAAAGAAGGAAAGTAGGTGACAAAACCTAGGAGTCAACAGAGAAGGATACAACTAACAATGCAACTAACAATGGGGAAAACAACCATAAAAAGAAGATAAAAAGGAGACTGCAACCAGAAAAATGTGGTGAGTATGGTGAAGTTGGACATAGGAAGCTTTCATGTCCAGTTGCTAAAGATAAGAGAAATGCTAAACAAACACAAGATTCCAACCCCACACAATAACAGGCCTAAGAAGTTAACCCCACACCACAGTAGACCCAGGAGGTTTTGGAAGTTACGGCCTCACAGCCTATGTCTCAGACAGATACCATCACACTTGTTAAGAGGAGTCAAAGGTTGGCACTTCCTGGCAAATCTCCACAGCCTGCTCAGTCAAGTACAATAAGTTCACCACCCAACAACCAATATAATCTGAGGAGGAAGTTTCCAGTCAAAAAGCCATAAGCCATGTTTTTCATAGAAACCCCTAGGAGCAAAAAATGACTATGTTCATGTTCTTGATGTTTATTGGGATTCATATGTTACTTTCAGTGTTTACTTTCCAGCTACTGTGATGTTTAATTAGGATTCAAATATGGTTTTATGTTTCTACATATTACATGTTACATATTCCAGCTATATATCTGCTGCATATTGCATATCTGATAATTGGTGCATATTTGCTTAACTCATCATGCACAATGGACTACAAATAATGGAACAAAATGATAGCCAACAAAAACTAAAAACAATATCCCCACTAACTTTATTATATCCTTTAATTCCATTAATTCCTTTAATTCTATTCATTCCTTTAATTCCATTAATTCCTTTAATTCCATTCATTCCATTAATTCTATTAATTACATTAATTAGGCATCACAAGTTTGTAGTTTCAGTTTACATTAATTGCTACATAAAATGGACCATAAAGCTACAAACTCAAATATATGACAACTCAGAACTTGGTTTGCAGAAACTTAATACTTTTATACATTAAAAGTAGGATCCTCATTACAAATTGGATAATTATAACAATATTCCCGCATAACACTTTCATCAGCATAAACAACAGCACCATTACATTTTCATCATCATAACCAATAAACCCATTACAAAAAGGAAAACTATAACACAGTGAGTAACCAAAAGCATTTACTTCAACTTTAACAGTTCTTGCTGGGTTTCCATGAACCCTTTCTTCATCAACGATTCCACTTAGGCCATGGCTTCATAAACACCCCTATCAACATCATATTTCTGCCTTGACATCACAGACTCCATCTCTGTTAGCTTACACATTACCGTATTCCTCCATTCACCTTCGTGGATTGCAAAATCCCCATCCTGGACCCAAGCAAAAAAATCACATTGGCCTCCACGGAGTTGTGCACATCTCCAAAACTGACGATTTGGATTATTCACTGTGTGAGACACACGCAGCGTAGGAGGGTCACCACAACGACAACAGAGACGACGTCAAAATTCGCTGGATGATGACGACGATGACCCCTGGGTGGGTTTTGACTCTTCCCATCCATGCTGACCAAAAATATGACGGATGAAGAAAAGATGGAGAAAACACAACATAGGAGATGTTAATCAAGAGAAGGAAGAACACATAGCCCAAGCGCACGTGAGAAGGACAAGTGGAAGAAGATACAATCTTGTAGGGAGCCACTCTCGGAAGGTGAAGAGAGACAACAAGATGGAAGACTCTTGGAAGGAGAAAGGGAAGAAGGAAAAGGGACATGTTGAGAAGGACATAAGGGAGAAAGAGAATGGGAACTCTGAGAAGGAGAAACAAGAGAACAAGAAGAAAAAATAAGACTAGGGTTTCTGTATGCAAAAACGGCATCATTTGATGCTCACATAGACGTCCCATTTGGCACATAACGCTCCACGTCACCTACTTCCAATGGGCGTTTGGTATCTGTTAATGGCGGGGACCTAACTGTCTGACGAACATAGACGTGGGGGATCAAAGAGACTAACTAACTAAATAGAGGACCTAAGTGTCGGACCGTAACAGAGACAAAGAGCAAATAAGGTGTTTTGTCCTTTAAGCAGGGAGGTTTTACATGTAGCTTTCTTGATGGGAAAGGAGAAAGAAGTACTTGAAGATTTTTGTGACATGAACATTAGGGTTGTTATGCAAGCCCCAAATCAAATGGTAATTAGGATGTTGAAGATCTAAAATGAGTTTTTGGAATCTTTAGCAGTAGCTCAAGAGGATGATGAGGAGTTGTTGGAATTACTTGATGCCCAGGCTAGGGGAAAGGATATGGAATTAAGTAGAGGAAATGATGGTATTTAGCGCTTCAGAAACCGTGTTGTGGTTCTTGTAGAAGGTGATTTTCGACAAATTGTACTATCTGAAGTGTACAAGAGTTCGTTGAGTATTCATCCTGGTATTACCTAGATATATCATGATTAGAAGAAGGAATTCTAGTGGCCGGGAATGAAGAAAGCGATTGTTGAGTATGTGAGATCTTGTATGATATGTTAGAAGTGTAAGGTTGAATGCCAGAGACCTCCAGGTTTGCTTCAACCTCTGGAGGTTCCAATTTGGAAATAGGAGAGTATTACAATGGATTTTGTATCCGGGTTTCCTTGTACCCATTCTGGATGTAATGCTATTTGGGTAATTATGGACAGATTGAGTAAAAGTGCTCATTTTTTGGCCATGAACATGAAATGGTCATGGACCGGTTAGCCAGATTGTACATCACTGAGATTGTAAGGTTACATGGCATGCCTTTAATGTTGTTCAAGTGGCCTCAATACTCAAGAGGGGGGGTGAATTGAGTTTTTAAAATTTTGATTGGAATGCTTTTGAACTTGATCTTTATATCCTAGCTTTCAAGAAAATGCAAGTGAACTCAAGTTGAAGATAGTGTGCAATGTAATACAAGGATAAATATAGCTGAAGCAATTCAACAAACACTTGGTGGGCAGTATTTGAAATGTATCAAATTAGACAAGCTCAAGTATGCAATTCACAATCAATCAACACAAATCTACCAATAGCAGTATATGAAAGTAAAAGAGTAAGGGAAAGGAGCTTGCAAACCAATATAACGAGTTCCACCAACACCGGTGTACGTCTCGCCTCTAAGCAACCCACTTAGAGGATTTCCACTATTGAAGTTTAGAGATACAAGCTATGAGCAATTGCAGCTTCCTAGTGTCCCACACTCAAGAACTCAATCCTTACTAGCAAAGGGTAACCCACCCAATCTCTTAAACTCTCAATACCCAAAGGTTGAACCCCAAACTTTGTGACCACTCAATCCTAGAGTGAAAAACCTTTGTGTTTGTTGAAGTGTTTACAAGGAAATGACTCTCTTAATAGAGTAGATGTACAAGTGAAAGATCACACAAACTTTAACTCTCAAGATGAGAGGATGTACAAATTTAAACTCAGAATATACAAGAAAGGTGGCTTACTAAGCACAAGAACAAGTGAAGAATGATAGCTTCTAGTTGTGTGTTTTGTGCTTGAGTTCCTCTTGAATTTATAGAGCCATTGGAGAGCTTGAGGAGTGCCTTTCTTCTTCCTAGCCGTTGCACATAGTGGGGGTCTGAAGGAATGGTGGAGACATGTGCTGGTTTCCCACTAATATGTGTTTTCCCACTATCGTAATCGATTACGCCTCGAGCTGTAATCGATTACAACTTGAATTTTTCATTCCAGATCGTGCTGTAATCGATTAGCCAATCCATGGTAATCGATTATCACCAAGTCAGAGGCTTGATAATCGATTACTTCATTCCTGGTAATCGATTGTATAAGGTACCTGATGCATTTAATTTGGTCACGCAGCTGTGTAATCGATTACTGCTTCCTTGTAATCGATTATTAACATTCCAGTGGCTTGGTAATCGATTATTTCATGTCCCATAATCGATTAGCTTAAAACACCTGATTCACTTCATTCAATTTTACAATTGGTAATCGATTACTTGATGTTACAATCGATTAGTTAACAAAACAGTGGCCATCTAATCAATTAGACCTGGGTTCATAATCAATTGTTTTGTAAAACAGAGGCTTCTTAATCGATTAGCTGTGTTGTGTAATCGATTATCTTGACAAACAGAGGCTTCATAATCGATTTGACTTCATTGTGTAATCGATTAGCTTTGTGGTTTTTGCAGTCTAATGCTGTTTCTTTGTTTTCCAAGAGTTTCTTCAAGAGTCCTTTTGTCATTATCGAAATCCTTGATCCTGAAATCATATTCAAACACATTTAAGTATTATTTCTGATCATGATCCCCGATTCACTTCTATATTCTTGGGAAGTTTATAGCAGGAGTTGGGTATGAAGTTGAGGTTGAGTTCAGCTTATCATCCTCAAACAGATGGCCAATCTGAGTGGACTATTTTGACACTAGAAGATATGCTTAGGGCTTATGTATTGGAACAAGGCGGCTTGTAACATCCTGCATATTAATTAAGGACTAGAATTAAGATTAAGTGTTAAGTAAGGTTAATTATAAATTAAAAACTTGACTGCTGATGGGACTGACTGATTGTGACGTGTAACCATGCAGCAGGCTCCGATCCGCGTTCCCCACTCACTCTTCACGTTTCTAGGAGTATATGGGCTGAAGCCCTTAACCACTTCTCCATTCACTCCAAATTTCCTCAAGACTTTCCATCTTCTCCTACTTCTCCTCCTTCTTCTTTCTTCTTCGTTCTTCTTACTCTCTGTCCCCTGTTTTTCGTAACTTCGCGACTGTGGTGTTGTGGAGAACCCGAGATTCCCACTGTTGGTAAGGAGCAATCGTTCGAGTGGAAGAAGAACAGCTTCTTATTCCCAAGCTGATTAAAGGGTGCGACTGTGTTCGAGGGGGACTGAACAAGAGAGAGTGGTGGACGAAGTAAACTGGACTGTGGTCCAACACTGAAAACAGAGGAACTTCTTGGAGTCTCTTTAGTTGGTAGGGGGTCATCTTATATCTTAAATGCATGGGTTATGGACGGGTTCCGGGTGTTGATGACTTATTGATTCTGGTGATTTAAAATGCGTTGATAGGTGTGTTTTGATTGAGTAAGGGATATGTAATGCCCGGATGCATGATGACTAGGAGTTGGGTAATGCATGTCAATTTTCGTCCATGAAATGCATGTTAATAATCTTGAGAATGTTGAATGATTGCGTGAGGAGAATGTGTTAAGCATTGTTGATGATTACCGTGTGATTTATGTGAAATACAGGCTACTATGAATCTAAATGCTGACTACATGTAAGGAAAGATTAACTTACTGAGTTCTGATAATGTCTAATACCGATTGCATGTGATGCATGTATTGTTGGGTAAAAGGTCGAGTGTGTGAAATCTGTGTTTGTATGATCATTCCATGTGTGGTCATATATGTGGTGCATGAGGTGCATGAATTAATAGTGTGGAAGTGATTTATCGATTCTGTTCGTAATCTAATGACAATACTTTGCATGAGATGCATTGGTAAGAATGCTGAGAGCATGTAGTGTGTGACACTACCATTGGAATCGGTAATTATATGCATGAGATGTTGTTAAAGACCTTGAGTGGGACTCAAGGCAAGCCGACCGAGTGGGACTCAGGGCTGCCCGTAACACTGCCATTGACGCTGAGAGTGTTTGTGTTATAAGTGAGGGCAAACGGTTTGGTACCAGTAAAACGGCCGAGTCAGCTGAGAGCTGAATAAAAGGCTGAGAGCCTATGTTGCAACAATAAAAACCAATAATAGGCGAGTCAGATCCGATTGAATAAACTTGTGTACATGTACAATTGATGCTAACTGTGACGTGATTGTATGTATATGTGTTAGTGTTATTGAGAATAATATGTGCATATAGCCGAGAGATAACTAGGTAGATTCCGATTGAAAGATGCCTTGTGTGTATTCCAATTGAATGGCACTGTGTATGTTATTGATAGTTGCTATGTATATATATATATTTTATTGCATGGTTGAGGAATAATCCGAGTCAGTATCTATCATTTAATATTTAAAATACTCACCCCTACTGTGGCTATATTTCAGTGGACATCACACGAGATGGTGAATGATGGAGGAGCTAAATACCGTGTGGAGTGCTTGTGTACTGTGGAAATGTATATATATATGTATATACTGTATATAAGGTTTTATCATAGCCTTGGCCGACTCTTAATTTGGTCTTTTGTCTAACTGTATCAGAACTGAACTCTCTCGGGTTGAGAGTATGATCATGTGCATGTAAATATTTATATATATAATACTGTGTTTTCATCTTGTGCTGTGTGTGAACATCCAGGTGGTATACGTTGCATTTTACTAAGCATGTAGAGCCCACATGATTCTGAATAAATAAGAGCTAAGTTAATTCTATGTAAGACGTGATGAGTGACCTTCTTCCGAATGAAGAAAGGTTGGGCCAACTTCGAGTGGAATATGCCCATTAAAATCGCTTTCGAGGTAAGGGTGTCAACATGTTATGGAGCGAGAGTTTTCTTAGATACAACTTTCCGATTGAAGGGTATTTAGATATTTCTGAGTGAAAGTCAACCGAGTGCATGTTTCCCAGATGGTTGAATTGACAATAAGATTCCGAGTGGAGCCTGTAGTAGTGAACTTATTAGAGGGAGTAAGATCTGGATGATACGGAGTAGATTTTAGTCTAACAAGGTCTTCCGCATATAGAGGAGTTAGTATGTATCCCGACTGGTGAGGGGTTGGAGCATTTTCGAGTGAGGAAAGTTATACAATCCTTTAAGCGAGATTTGACTTAGTGAGGGAGCCTTAGTGTGAAGTAGACTACATTTCCCGAGTGATGGGTGTGGAAAACACTCCCGAGTGATATCTGGCTGAGGAGAGTACTCCGAGTGAGAAAGGAGGTATAGATCCTGAGTGAAGTGATCGAGGGGAGTCATCTCCCGAGTAGTTTATACCTGTGAACTCTAAGGCTAGAATAGGATGTGTTGAATGAACTTCCGAGGGAAGCGTGAGCGCAAAGACTTTCCCGAGTGAATCTGGACTCTATTCCGAGTGGGAAACTATCCGAGTGTATGCGTCGCTTCAGCGAATAAATCCTCGCTCTAGCGAGTGTAGCCGCTTATGTATTTTCATCTGCAGACTCTCGCAGCTGGAGCTACGTCTTGCTAATGTGTAATATTCTGACCTGGCCTTCTCTTTTCTGAGTCGGATTTCTACTCCTCTTAACCTTCAATTGCTTATTTTGCCTTGAACACCCTATGATCTTTGGGAAAAATTTTTCCCTTTCTCGGGTTGTTGTTATCTAAACCGGGTTGTTTCATTTTGGTATCAGAGCGGACTTAAAAGTTCCAAGGCCAAGGTATGCTTACTCCCAGTAAGCGGTGATGTACATTATGACCGGTCGTCATAAATTGCTTATAATATCTGAGGACTTTGATGCCTAATTAAGTATAATTTGTGTGGCCATTTGCCTATGAGGTGTTGATTTAGGGGGAGAAGTATATTCCTATCCTGGTCCGATTCATTATATGATACTTAAGGATGGTATAATAATGTGTTATAACTGTTGAGTATGGAATTGAATTCCGATCGGTAGTGAGTAATTCTGTAAACTTATCCTTGAAAGGGGTGTTGATTTCAGGGTAAGTCATGGCAAACCGTCACGGTATGGAAGCCATATCCGCGGCATTTTAGCGGTTCGCTGATGTATTTGAGAGGCAGAACCAGCCTCGAACTGAAGATAGCCAAGTATTGGATCGCTTCCTGAAGAGGAAGCCGAGTGAGTTCCGGGGGGATTTAATCCCATAGCAGCTTACAAGTGGATTCAAGATTTGGAGAGAATTTTTGGGGGCCTTCACTATACTGAGGCCCAGAAAGTCGAGTGTGCAGTGTACATGCTACGGGACGAAGCAGAAAATTGGTGGAAGATCACCAAAAACCGATTGACTGACACTGGCACCCAGCTGATTTGGGAAAATTTTAAGGCGTGCTTCCTAGAGAAATATTTCCCTGACACAGTAAGGAGTCAGAAAGAACTAGAATTTATGGAACTGAAGCAGGGTTCCATGTCTGTAGAGGAATACACTGCCAGGTTTGAAGAGTTGTGCCTGTTTTATCCGCCCTTCCAACAACCCAGAACCGAGAGTTCCAAATGCATTAAATTCGAGAGCGGACTGAGGTCGGACATTAAGAGAGCGTTCAGGCACCAGGAAATTAGAAGCTTTCCAGTACTGGTGAATAAATGTAGAATTTTTGAAGAAGATGACAAGGCCCACTCGGGCCAGAGTAGCAAGGCAAACCCCTCCTTAAAGCCCCAACAATCTCACTTCAAGAGACCGAGCAACGCTGGCAGAAGCAGACGTTTCTCCAGGTTTAGGGGTCGGGGTCAGCATGGAGGACGCTCAGCTAATCGTGTGGGAGACGGTAAGTGTTTTAAGTGTGGAGGAAACCATTATGCTCGGGATTCCAACAATGATGATGAAATGGTATGCTACCACTGTAATGAGAAAGGGTACATTCGCCCTGACTGCCCTCAACTACATCAAGCAAACGCCAATGTGCACCGTGGAGGCTTCCGAGGGAGAGGCCGTGGAAATGGTGGCCGGGGGAATGATGGCACAGGCAATGGAGCTCGGGGTAACATGATGTTTGCCCCAAATAACCGAAGGAGAAATGCTGAACAACTGGCTGCAGGTAGAGTTTACGCCATCAACACCGAGGAAGCTGCACAAGCGAATGACTTGGTGCAAAGTAAGTGCTCACTCGGTAGATATACACTTAATGTAGTTTTCGATTCTGGAGCTACACACTCCTTTATAGCTGACGATTGTGTGAGACGTTTGAGGTTGCCGACTGTGTATATGGATCGGACTTTGGAGGTAGCCAATCCGACCGGCGTTAAAGTGTTGACATCAATGATGTGCAAAGATGTAACCTTTACGTTGGGCGATCGGAGTTTTACCTTCGATTTAGTATGTGTGCCTATAAAAGACCTCGACATCGTACTTGGCATGGATTGGCTATCAGCCAACAAGGTATTGGTGGACTATCGAAACCGAAGAGCAATTTTTCTTAGGCAGATCAGTGATGACTACACGGTACAAGGTATAGCTCAGTTATTTATGATGCTTTGCTTAACTGAGGGAAAGGGTAGAGCCTGAGTGAACGATATTCTGACTATTTGTGAATTCCCCGAGGTGTTTCCAGAGGATGTGCTGGGTGTCCCTCCAAATAGAGAAGTTGAATTCTCTATAGACTTAATCCCTGGAGCGGAGCCGGTCTCCAGTGCACCCTATAGGATGTCCCCAGCAGAATTGGCTGAGTTGAAAAAGCAAGTAGATGAGTTACTCAGTAAACAGTTCATTCGACCGAGTGTATCACCATAGGGCGTACCGGTGTTACTTGTTAAGAAGAAGGACGACAGCATGAGGTTATGTATAGACTACCGACAGCTAAACAAGCTTACGATTAAGAACCGGTACCCATTGCCCAGGATTGACGACCTAATTGACCAGCTACGTGGTGCTTCAGTCTTCTCAAAAATCAATTTACGATCGAGATACCATCAGATCCGGGTGAAGGACTGGGATATAATCCAAGACTGCCTTCAGGACCCGGTATGGCCACTATGAGTATGCAGTAATGCCGTGGTGTGACAAATGCCCCTGCTGTATTCATGAATTACATGAACAGCATCTTCCACCCATACTTAGACCGATTCGTGGTCATTTTTATTGATGATATTTTGGTCTATTCCAAGACCCCTGAGAAGCATGGGGAATATCTCCGTTCGGTACTCCAAATATTGAAGGAGAAACAACTGTTTGTAAAACTTTCAAAGTGTGATTTCTGGATGGATAGGATCCACTTCCTCGGGCATGTAATTTCCAAGGAAGGCGTCTCGGTAGATCCTTCAAAGGTAGCAGCTGTAATGGCATGGGAGAGACCCAAGTCAGTCTCAGAGATAAGAAGCTTCATGGGTTTAGCTGGCTATTATAGAAGGTTTATTGAGGGTTTTTCTAAGCTCGCTTTGCCCCTGACCAAGTTGACTCGGAAAAATGTCCCTTTCGTGTGGAGTTCCGAGTGTGAGAGCAGTTTCCGAGAGTTAAAGACTAAGTTGACAACCGCTCCAGTGTTGGCATTGCCAAATTTGCGAGAGAGCTTCGTGGTCTACTGTGATGCGTCGGGACTCGGCCTGGGGTGCGTACTAATGTAGAAGGACCGGGTGATAGCTTATGCCTCTCGGCAATTGAGGCTACACGAGCAGCATTATCCGACTCATGACTTAGAATTGGAAGTTGTAGTCTTCGCATTAAAAATATGGAGGCATTACTTGTACGGTTCCAAATTCGAGGTGTACAGCGACCACAAGAGCCTCAAATATTTATTCGACCAGAAAGAGCTGAACATGAGGCAGAGGAGATGGATGAAGTTTTTGAAAGATTACGACTTCGAGCTGAAGTATCATCCGGGTAAGGTGAACGTTGTAGCCGACGCATTGAGTCAGAAATCCCTCCACGTGGCAGTAATGATGGTGAAGGAGGTGGAGTTACTGGAGCAATTCCGAGACATGAACTTATATGTGGACGTCTCTTCATCTCAGAGGATAACGCTCAGGACATTGAAGATTGCCAATGAGTTCCTGAAATTGGTATTTGAGCAGCAGAAGTCAGATCCCTACTTGACTGAGATGAAGGAGACTCAGGCTATGGGTAAGGACTTATCTCTAACCGAGGGATCGGATGGGATTTTCCGAGTGAAGGGTAGAATATATATGCCGGGTGAAGGTGAATTAAGGAGGATGGTGCTTGATGAGGCCCACAAAAGCCCGTTAAGCATTCACCCGGGCACTACAAAGATATACCACGATCTAAGACTGCAATTCTCGTGGCCCGGATTAAAGAGAAATGTGGTGGATTATGTGGCTCGGTGTGTTACTTGCCAGAAGTCAAAGGTCAAACACCAGAAGCTGTATGGTGCGTTGCAACCCCTTGAAATCCCCGTATGGAAATGGGACTCAATTGCCAAGGACTTTGTAATGGGATTGCCTAGAACCCGAGCGGGTTATGATGCCATTTGGGTCATGTTGACCGGTTGATGAAAGCTGCACACTTTCTGCCTGTGAACATGAGATATCCGTTACAGAAGTTAGCCCAGATCTATATCCGAGAAATTGTCCGACTGCATGGTGTGCCGACTTCTATCGTGTCGGACAGGGATCCTAGATTCACGTCCCGGTTTTGGACAAGCCTACACTAGGAATTAGGCACGAAGCTTTATTGAGTTCCGTATACCATCCCCAGTCGGATGTGCAATCCGAGCGAACAATACAAAGTTTAGAGGATTTACTGAGGGCGTGTGTGTTGGAACACGGTGGTTGCTGGGAGCAGTACCTCGCTCTGGTCAAATTTATATATAATAATAGCCACCACAGCAGCATTGGCATGGCACCCTATGAAGCACTGTATGGTCGGAAATGCCGAACCCCACTCTGTTGGTCAGAAACTGGTGAAAGTTTACTGTTGGGGCCAGAAATTGTGAAACAGACTTCAGAACAGATCCAAGTAATTAGGGAAAAGATGAAGGCGTCTTAGGACAGGAAGAAAAGCTATCATGATAGACGGACTAAGCCACTTGAGTTTTTGGTCGGTGATAGGGTGTTCTTAAAGATTTCACCGAGTAAAGGAGTCGGACGAGCCTTGAAGAGTGGGAAGTTGAACCCTCGATACATTGGACCCTATGAAGTACTGGAGCGGATCAGTTCTGTGGCATACTGAATAGCATTACCAACTCACTTATCCAGATTGCATAACATGTTTCATGTGTCTCAACTAAGGAAGTATCTACCCGATTCCACTCACAAAATGCCGGATGATGAAGTGGAGATCAAAGAGGATTTAACCACAGTGGCTGTACCGACTAGAATTGTGGACCAGTCAGTAAAACGCTTGAGGAGCAAGGATGTACAACTGGTTGAAGTAGCGTGGCAGCAAAATGAGTGTACTTCTTATACTTGGGAATGCGAGGATGCCATGAGGCAGCAGTATCCCGAGTTGTTCATTTAAGGTAAGTTACCGTTTGAATTTCGAGGATGAAATTCTTTGAGAGGGGGAGAATTGTAACATCCTGCGTATTAATTAAGGACTAGAATTAAGATTAAGTGTTAAGTAAGGTTAATTATAAATTAAAAACTTGACTGCTGACGGGACTGACTGATTATGACGTGTAACCATGCAGCAGGCTCCGATCCGTGTTCCCCACTCACTCTTCGCGTTTCTAGGAGTATATGGGCTGAAGCCCTTAACCACTTCTCCATTCACTCCAAATTTACTCAAGACTTTCCATCTTCTCCTACTTCTCCTCCTTCTTCGTTCTTCTTCATTCTTCTTCCTCTCTGTCCCCTATTTTTTGTAACTTCGCGACTGTGGTGTTGTGGAGAACCCGAGATTCCCACTGTTGGTGAGGAGTAATTGTTCAAGTGGAAGAAGAATAGCTTCCTGTTCCCAAGCTGATTAAAGGGTGCGACTGTGTTCAAGGGGGACTGAACAAGAGAGAGTGGTGGACGAAGCAAACTGGACAGCGGACCAACGCTGAAAACAGAGGAACTTCTTGGAGTCTCTTTAGTTGGTAGGGGGTTATCTTATATCTTAAATGCATGGGTTATGGACGGGTTTCGGGTGTTGATGACTTATTGATTCTGGTGATTTAAAATGCGTTGATAGGTGTGTTTTGATTGAGTAAGGGATATGTATTGCCCGGATGCATGATGACTAGGAGTTGGGTAATGCATGTCAATTTCCGTCCATGAAATGCATGTTAATAATCTTGAGAATGTTGAATGATTGCGTGAGGAGAATGTGTTAAGTATTGTTGATGATTACCGTGTGATTTATGTGAAATACAGGCTGCTATGAATCTAAATGCTGACTGCATGTGAGGAAAGATTAACTTACTGAGTTCTGATAATGTCTAATACTGATTGCATGTGATGCATGTATTGTTGGGTAAAAGGTCGAGTTTGTGAAATCTGTGTTTGTATGATCATTCCGTGTGTGGTTATATATGTGGTGCACGAGGTGCATGAATTAATAGTGTGGAAGTGATTTACCGATTCTGTTCGTAATCTAATGACAATACTTTGCATGAGATGCATTGGTAAGAATGCTGAGAGCATGTAGTGTGTGACACTACCATTGGAATCGGTAATTATATGCATGAGATGCTGTTAAAGACCTTGAGTGGGACTCAAGGCAAGCCAACTGAGTGGGACTTAGGGCTGCCCGTAACACTGCCGTTGATGCTGAGAGTGTTTGTGTTACAAGTGAGGGCAAACGGTTTGGTACCAGTTGTCGCGACCGGGGTCGCGGCGGCACAGCCGACCCTCAAAATGATTTTTGGTTCGAAAAAAAAACCAGGGAGTCGCCACCAATATTTTTTAGGATAAAATACCGGGAAAACCTTTTATTAAAGCATTGGTCAAAAAAATGAAATTCTAGATTCAGGAGTCTGATTACAGGTGAGGAAGGTATTAGCACCTCACAACTGTCCGTTATAAAAAACGGTTACCTCAATATGATAGCGCGTATTATAATTAACCCAGAAATTATTTTGACCTCTTTATGAAAAGAAATCATACAAAATGACAAAGTATACAAAAATAAACAAAAAAAATAAACATGAAATTTTTTACATGAGATTAACAGAACGTCTCGTCCAAATTAAACTCGCTCCACCCTTTTTAAGAAAAAGATATTAATATAAAAAATGAGATTAACAGGACGTCTCGTCCGAATTAAACTCGCTCCACCCCTTTTTAAGAAAAAGATATTATATATAAAAAATGAGATTAACAGGACGTCTCGTCCAAATTAAACTCGCTCCACCTTTTTTTTAAAAAAAAGAAAAAGTAATAAAAATTGTAATAATAATGAGAATAATAATAATTATTACAACTTTTATGCTAGTCCAAATAGAATGTGTGAAGCACTCATTTTTATTAATATTTATCAATCAATAGAAATTAATTGATAATTGAAAAGGAAACAAAGTCACCGAACAATAATTAATTCAACAGAAAATAAACAAATACAAATACTAAAAAAAATGAGGGGGCAAAGTGAGACCGGTGTATTGAGAAAGGAGTTGGACGGTGTGTAGAAGATTTGAGATGCTGGACGGTGTAGCGTGGATTTAAGGAGGATCTGGTCGGTATTAAGGATTTAAGGGGGACGGTGTGGGTTTTAAGGAGAGGATGATGTGAGTTTGAAGGGGCTGTATGGAGTGGCTTTTAAGGAGAGGATGATGTGAGTTTAAGGGGAAAAGGACGATGTGGAGAGGATTTGAGGGGGCTGGATAGTATGGGTTGAGAGGAGAGGGGAGACGGTGTGGTGAGGAGAGGAGGACTAGTCGGTGTTTGAGGAGGTGTTGGATGGTGTGGTGTGAAGAGAGGTCAGATGATGGTATGGTGAGGAGTAAGGTCGGATAATGGTATGGATTTAAGAGAAGTCGGTGTTTGGTTTGAGAGGAGAGTGACGGGTTGTACGGAAAGGGAAGGACGGTGTGGAGTGTGAAGGACTGTGTGGGTGAAGAGAAAGTGAGAGGCTGTATGGTGTATTGAAGGGAGAAGGACAGTGTTGGTGAGTTTTAGGGGGGCTGTGTGGTGGATTTGAGAGAAGGAGGATTGTATTGGTGAAGGGAGAGTGAGGACGGTGTGGTTTTGTGGGGGATGACTGGATAGGAGAAGAGGGACGGTGTTTGTTGGAGAAGGAGAGAGGAGAGGGTATGAGAGGGGGACGGTATTGGTGGAGAAGAGAGGGACGGTGTGGGAAGAGGAGGACGGACAGTGAGAGGAGGAAGAGGACAGTGTGGAAGAGAAGGAGAGAGGAGAGAGAGAATGGATGTGGATGAGAAGGAGAGGAGAGGGATGTTGTACGGTGAGGTGGAGAGAGGGGACAGTATTGGGTGAAGGAAGAGAGGGGACGGTGTTAGGTGGAAAAAGAGAGGGGACAGTGTTGGGTCTTAGGGGGGCTGTGTTTTTTTTTTAAGAAAATGCTTCAGAGTCTTCTCCAAATGAAAGTTTTCTCCTCCTCCTGAAGGCTTCAAGATCCTCTCTATTTATAGAGGTCTTGGACGTTAACAATCGGTGGCAAGTGGGGCTTCTCCTTTTGTCTTGTAGTCAGCCGCCCCACTAGATCAGCATTGGATACAGCCTGGATGGAGTTGGTAGGAACAACTTGCTCCTAAACAGCTATAGGGAACGACGGTTAGTGGGTTTCTCCTTTGTCTTGTTGTCAGCCGCCCCCGTAAGTCAAGGATCCACTTGGATAATGGAAATCCAAGTCAGCATAGGCATTCGGTGGGAATATGGGTCGGTTTTCTCCGCCTGACTCGGTTTTAGTGCCTCAGTCGGTATACACCCACAGGGGAAGCCAATCCGAGAGGAACAGGTGCTTTTCATAAAGACCGAGTGAAAGCTTTGCTCGGTGTTGCTTTGTTGGACCGTGTTGGGTTGCTGTGAGGAGCTGGACGAGCAAAGCAATTCTGATTGGAACACTCAATCGGAACCGAGTGAAAAATGACTCGAAAATGGTTGAAAAGATGGCTCGGAAATGGTTAAAGGAAGGCTCGGAACGGGTTAAAGGATGGCTCAGAAATGGTTAAAGGATGGCTCGGAAATGGTTAAAGGATGGCTCGGAAATGGGTTAAAAGTGGCTCGGAAATGAGTGGAAGGTGGCTCAGAAATAGCTGAAAGATGGCTTGGAAATGGCTCGGTGCTGACTGAAGATTGTGACTCGGTACTGACTTAAGATTGGCTCGGTACTGACTGAAGATTGGCTCGGTGCTGACTGAAGATTGGCTCGATGCTAACTGAACATTGGCTCGGTGCTGGTTGAAGAGAGGGACTCGGTACTGACTAAAGAGAGTAACTCCCTCGGCACCTCCTAAAATGTTTTACTCGGCTACGTGAAGGGAATTTAATCACTCGGAAACACTTGTTCGGATTTGCTTGGGAGTCATTCAGTAGACTCTTTCTTCAGTCGAAAATCCGACTGGCTTCTCACTCAGAATTGCCTTCTATCGTCAATCATTCCATTCGGTTGTACAACTCGGGAATTGGCTTTGCTTTTTACTCAGGAAATTGGAGCCTGAAAGAATCTGGCTGATAGAAGCTCTCCCATGTTCGAGTCTTGCTTGGCTCAGGAATGCAACTCTCTGCCCCAACTCACTCAGGTGTGTTTTCCTCGGGATCTCACTCGGGTTTAATTTCTAATCAGAAATGGCTCCATTCAATAATCAATCCTTCATATGCATTTACTCAGAAACCGACCTTACTCACTCTGATGTGTTCATTCGGAGTCAGCTTTGTTTTCAATCAGAAGGGTTTCAACCATCAATCAACTCTTCGGATTTATCACTCAGAGTTGACCTTCTTTTCAATCAGAATTCGGAATTTGAAAATATGACCACTCGGTGCATTCACTCGGAGTCGGCTTTGTTTTCAATCAGAACTTGGAACTTGGACATTTTCACTCAGAACCGGTCTTCTTCTCACTCAGAACTTGGAACTTGGACATTTTCACTCGGAACCGGCCTTCTTTCCACTCGGAAACACATCTCTTGGAATTAAATCACTCTAAAATACTTCACTCGGAGAAAGCCCACTCAGATGTGTCTGCTTGAAAAGTATTCATTCATAGGGCCTTTCTTTGCTCGGGAGTGAACCTCTTGAAATGATCCACTTAGAAATACCTCACTCAGAGACACCCCTCTCGGATATACCTTTGCCCGACAAGTGTTCATTCGAAATCAAAGTTCTATTCATTTAAAATCAATTTACTCAGAAAATATTCGCTTAGAAACATCTCTGTCTAGGGAAAGCACTCATCCAAAGTCAGAATCTCTTTTCACTCGGAGGTACTTCAATCGGGAATCGTTCACTCGGATGTATTCATCAGACATCGGGCTTGCTTTTCATTCAGACTGGGTTCAGTCGGATTTATCCAATCGGTAAGTGGTCATTCAATAATAGTCCCTTTTTCATTCAGAGCGGTTTCAATCGGGAATCCTCCACTCGGAAACACCCCACCCGGTGACAACTCACTCGGCAATGTCTAACTCGGAGACATGTTACTCGAAACGCCTTTCCGCTTGAGCGGGATTCCCACTCGCTTGTGCGCTTACCTTTCCGCTTGGGTGAGGTTCCCACTCGCTTGATCGAGAACAGGCCAGAGGTCAAATTCCTGATTCACCACAGTCTCGCTTGGGCGAAATTCTCACTTGCTTGAGCGAAATTCCCACTCACATCACCATACATCAACATACCACTCGGCCATGTCTCACTCGGAGACTCCTTACTCGGAAATAATCATTTCCGAGTTTGAATTCTTTCTTTTTTTTCTTTTTTTTCTTTTTTTTTAATTTTTCTTTTTTTTCTCTTTTTTTTCTTTTTTCTTCTTTTTTTTATTATTATTTTTAATTCTTTTCACTTGTGGATATCAATCGGAGCCTAAGACAGTCTTGAAGATGAGAACAAATAGAAAGCAGGGATTCCAAGTGACAAAAATTCCCTATTCTTGGTGAAAATTGACTGGACCGAAATAGGTGTTCACACCAGTAAAATGGCCGAGTCAGCTGGGAGCTGAATAAAAGGCTGAGAGCCTATGTTGCAACAATAAAAACCAATAATACACGAGTCGGATCCGATTGAATGAACCTGTGTACATGTACAATTGATGCTAACTGTGACGTGATTGTATATATATGTGTTAGTGTTATTGAGAATAATATGTGCATATAGCCGAGAGATAACTAGGTAGATTCCGATTGAAAGATGCCTTGTGTGTATTCCGATTGAATGGCACTGTGTATGTTATTGATAGTTGCTATGTATATATATATATATATATATGTTATTGCATAGTTGAGGAATAATCCGAGTCAGTATCTATCATTTAATATTTAAGATACTCACCCCTACTGTGGCTATATTTTAGTGGACATCACACGAGACGGTGAATAATGGAGGAGCTAAATACCGTGTAGAGCGCTTGTGTACTGTGTAAATGTATATATATATATATATGTATATACTGTATATAAGGTTTTGTCATAGCCTTGGCCGGCTCTTAATTTGGTCTTTTGTCTAACTGTATTAGAACTGAACTCTCTCGGGTTGAGAGTATGATCATGTGCATGTAAATATTTATATATATAATACTGTGTGTACATCTTGTGCTGTATGTGAAGGTCCAGGTGGTATACGTTGCATTTTACTAAGCATGTAGAGCCCGCATGATTCTTAATAAATAAGAGCTAAGTTAATTCTGTGTAAGGCGTGATGAGTGACCTTCTTCCGAATGAAGAAAGGTTGGGTAAACTCCGAGTGGAATATGCCCATTAAAATCGCTTTCGAGTTAAGTTGCTCAACATGTTATGGAGCGAGAGTTTTCTTAGATACAACTTTCCGATTGAAGGGTATTTAGATATTTCCGAGTGAAAGTCAACCGAGTGAATGTTTCCCAGATGGTTGAATTGACAATACGATTCCGAGTGGAGCCTGTAGTAGTGAACTTATTAGAGGGAGTAAGATCTGGATGATACGGAGTAGATTTTAGTCTAACAAGGTCTTCCGTATATAGAGGAGTTAGTATGTAATCCGAGTGGCGAGGAGTTGGAGCATTTCTGAGTGAGGAAAGTTATACAATCCTTTAAGCGAGATTTGACTTAGTGAGGGAGCCTTAGTGTGAAGTAGACTACATTTCCCGAGTGATGGGTGTGGAAAACACTCCCGAGTGATATCTGGCTGAGGAGAGTACTCCGAGTGAGAAAGGAGGTATAGATCCCGAGTGAAGTGATCGAGGGGAGTCATCTCCCGAGTAGTTTATACCGGTGAACTCTAAGGCTAGAATAGGATGTGTTGAATGAACTTTTGAGGGAAGCGTGAGCGCAAAGACTTTCCCGAGTGAATCTGGACTCTATTCTGAGTGGGAAACTATCCGAGTGTATGCGTCGCTTCAGCGAATAAATCCTCGCTCTAGCGAGTGTATCCGCTTATGTATTTTCATCCGTAGACTCTCGCAGCTGGAGCTACGTCTTGCTAATGTGTAATATTCTGACCCGGCCTTCTCTTTTCTGAGTCGGATTTCTACTCCTCTTAATCTTCAATTGCTTATTTTGCCCTGAACACCCTATGATCTTTGGGAAAAAATTTTCCCTGTCTCGGGCTGCTGTTATCTAAACCGGGTTGTTTCACGGCTCATAAGAGCGGTATTTTCCATTGGTCGAGTTTGCTTATAATAATAGTGACCATAGTAGCATTGGAATGACACCTTGCAAAGCTTTATATGGTAGGAGGTATCATACACCGTTATGTTAGAATGAGAATGGTGATGCGGTTCATCTAGGACCTGAATTGATTCAGGAAATGAATGATCAGGTTGCCTTGATTCGTGAAAAGATAAAGATTACTCAGGATCGTCAGAAGAGTTACTATGACAATCATTGTAGGCCATTTGAGTTTCAGGTGGGAGACTGGGTATTTTCACCTACTAAGGGTGTAGGTCATATATTGAAAAGTTAGAAACTTAACCTAAGAGTTACTATGTAAAACAGAACGCACAAACACTCAGCTTCCTTTCTTCTTCTTCTCTCTTGCGGATTAGACTCAAGAATTGAAGGAACCCTTGAATCCCTGTGTTTTGGACCCTTTGAAGGTTACTGTAAGCTATAAGAACCTTTAATTACATGTTTTTCCTTCTCCTCTTCTTCTCCTCTCTAAAAATCAAATTTGTATGTGGCCATAGGGGTTTGGATTCTGGATTTTGATGGACTTGAGAGCTTGGATTATGAGTCTGGAAGGATAAGGAAGGTAATGTACTAAGCAGGTTAGTGTTTCGGGGACCATAGGTACTGGAACGGGCGTCGAAGGGTCGATTGAAAAAGCATGTATCGAGTTTGGAAGAGGAACAGTGAATCAAGTGATCGGAGGACGCAACTGACACCAAGAGCAAATTATTGAAGCTTGGAATTGAGGTAAGGGGGTGTTCAGGTTGTAATTAATTAGGATTGGATAGTATGATAGCTTCGGGAAGCTTAGAATTTAATTAGTAGTTATTAGAAATAATGTAGATTAGTTAAGTGTAATTTTTATATTTATATATGTATATTTATGTGTGACTGAATAATTAAATGTTTAGAAAACATACTAATTTGATTAGCTATGTGTTAGAAAGTAAAAGAATAAGTATATGAATTATATGCATGAGTGATACTAAGTAAAGCATGAGTTGTGATAAATGTTGGTGATGTGTAGTATGGTATATGTTATTTTAATTATGCATAAATTGATGAGAATAATGAAACAAGGATAATTGAAAAGATGTAACATGGCTTACCAGGGCTGGGTCGACATGGCCGCCCTGTGTGGTGTTTATATGTCAGCTTCTGATTGTCATGGATGAATTTGATGATGTTTAAAACCATGTTGACATGATTTGATATGTGATTATGTGGTGTGGGACGGCCAACGGTATGATGTACCCCTCATTTTCCGGCTCCCGTGGTTATTATACCTGGTTGAGCTATTCGATGGTCAAGTTGGACCTAGTGGTTGAGGTGGGGAGCCAAGTCGGGCTCGGTGAACCAAGTCGGGTTCACGGGGTGTCAAGCTGGACCCCCAGCTGAAGGCCGATCCTTTAGTATCTGGATACTAAGAGTTTGATATATTTATGAGTCAGTCGTGTGTATTGTTAGGGAATCGCTAGTACATGAGCAGCGAAAATACAAGGATTCCCATAGGATTTGTAAAGCGCCGTGTTTCGAAGTGTAAGACAACCATAAAAAATATTGCGTTTTAGGATTACCTCTTGAAGAATATCGAAGTGGTCGTAGCCTCGTCCTTCAGGAGTCCACACGAGTACTCCCACCAAAAGATGCTACACCTTTCAAATGCTAGTTTGATGGCATGTAGCTTTTGCAACTTTTACATTTTGTGTCTCTTTTTGGTTAGCTGCCTATGAGCATCTTATGCTCTATTTTTAGGCTTAAGTTTGACCTAATTTGTTCTCTCTAAAGAGTGGGCTCCTTACTCATTCTAAACAAGTTAGGACCAATAGCTTTATTTTAGTCCAACTAAAATAAAAGCTATTTTCTGATGGGCTTACTCTATGCATGTGACCCTATAGGTAAAATACTCAGTCATATTAAGAATAAACTATTTTATTATTAATATAAAATAAGAGTGGCATCTAGCAATACATCATTATGTCTGAATAATATTTATTATCAACATAACCTATAAGTGATAATTATTTTATATGTTTGTTCCTTTTGTCACGATATCCTAATTGGGCCCAAGGCATAGTCCCGTCATTCTTGTATGGTCCAATTTATTTTACTTGATACTGGAGTAGACTTTATCTGAATAAATATCCAATATTTATTCTTTCTAGCATGGCCATGCATTTCCTTAGTCTCACTCCATCAAGTGGCCTATAGATATCACTCTTGTCACATAGGAGAGACAAATCCTATCTACATCACTCACATCCCTCTGCATAATTTGTTTATTGCCTAACCACCACCTTTATAGTCTTCTTGTTATAAAAGACATTTGATTGTATTAAAACAATAAACTCCTTATGTAGGAATCGTTGTGACTTCAGGTCAAAGGACTACATATACCATTATCACATTGAGAATCATTTATGACATACATGTAACGTTCCATGCAACGTTCTCATGGTGGGTCTGTCCAGTACATCATTACTATTAATGTGTACCCGTGTGAAGACTTGATATCATTTATATCCATGATCTATGAGATCAGATCATTAGTACACTCACATACTAGTCTTAATGTATTTACATGTCCCCACGTAAATACTTGACTAGGGACATTTTAGGAATAACTCTCATATGATCTATTACTCCAAAGATAAATAAAGGCTGTTAAACTATTTAGAATGATTAAATGTAAATCAACTTTTTTAATTTAACATAGCAAAATACTTAGATTTGTTAGTAGAACCAATGACTGTTTCTTTATTTGAACCTTTGAAGCATACATCGCAACCATCTTGACAACACATATATATTTTGATTGCAATCTTAAGTCATTCAAATTACTCAGAAGGTTGGGATCGATGTAACCTTTACAACAAGCTCATCTTCCATTTATCAAGATCAAATCCTTAGTCCTTCTTAAGTGTTTAAGGATATTCTTGACTATAGAATGAGAATATTAGTTCTAGAGGAAGCATGTCTTCTACATGTAATACTAGAACTATAATTGTGCAGTTACTAACCTTTTTATAGTCACAAGATTTATCTTGATTCTTTAATAAACATTATAGCTTCTAAAAGCTTGCTTTAGTCCATAAATGGAACATTTGTAATTCATATACCTTCCTAGATGCTTCAAGCATAAAAAACCTTTAGGTTGTGTCATATACACATCCTCAAGATGTTTCCATCTTGACATCTATCTACCATATCTCATAATGGTGGTATACTGCTATAACAAGCAGGATCTAAATGGTTTTTAAGCTAATTGAATTTTATCAATCTTTCTTTTAAAGGTACTCTTATTACCATCCATGTTTAGTTTTCCTTTTGAAAACCCACTTGCATCCTATAGGTTTTACCCTTTAGGTGCATCAACTAAGGTTCATACCTTGTTAATATACATGGAGCCCATTTCAAATCTCATGTTCTTATGCCATGTCTTAGAATCTAAACTTGCATTGGCCTCTTCATAAGAAGCTTAGTCAGTTAACAATATGCCTCCTTCCTGATTTATAAGATATCTATATCTTTTAGATTTGGTGACATATCCTATTTGATCGTATGTAAGTCTTGCGCTACTAGAGCTAATGATGTCACAACACTTTGTGATTTCTGCTCCAAGTCCATCCTTGACTTTGGAATGCTTTGTGATACTTGAATTTATTCAAGTGCTACTATCCTCCCACTTAATCTTTAAGAGATATACTCTTATTCAAGAATACAACATTCTAAGCAACAAGCCTTTTGTTCTTAGATGGATTGTAGAAATGATAACCCTTAGCTTTCTTTGGGTATCTTACAGAAGACATTTATCCAATTTGGATCTGACCTTGTAAGAGTTGGATGCTCTATAAAAGCATCCTAGTTCCAAATTATTAGTAAAGACATACTAGGTTTCTTCCTAGTCCATATCATATATGGTTTCTTTAAGAAAGTCTAAGATGGAACATGGTTAAGTGTGGACATTATGTCAATAAAGGAACATTAAATGAGTTAGAGATGTTTGATAATAATCAATAATCAAACTATGTTCAACAAGGTTTGACTTTTCCCTGTAGAGATGCTATTATGGCATTCCATGAGGAATAGGTTAAGAGGTAATCTCTCACTCTATTAGATAGTTATCAAACTTGTAGCTCAAATTATTTGCTATCTTGATCTAATCAAGAGCTTTATTTGTCTTCCCAATTTGGTTTTACACTTCATTATGAATTCTTTGAACCTTTCAAAGACTTTCTAACTTAATCCATACTCATTAACTTTTTCAATTAGTATGTCGAAGTATTAAAAAACATATCTAGTTATTGTTCCAATAGGCCCATATACATCGTCATGTATTAGATAATAGATTACTCATTTTTCACTTTTCAATGAATGAGGTCTCAACTATCTTTCAGATAAATAAGATTTACATGTCTCAATTGATTCCAAAATTAAAAGAGTCTAGATAACCACATTAATGGTATTTAGAAATATGTTTCTCATTCATTTGCCTTAGGAGACAATACCATGTAAGTAAGGTTCAAAATCGCTTACTTTAACCTACTTTGACAGTTATGTTATAGATGGGTGTTTTGAGATTTAGGATGTGGAATCCATTACTCAATTGTGCATCAGCATCCTTTTGAAGAAATAAAGTTATTTTATATACATAAAAAACTTTTCTTGTCCAACAAGAAACAATATGCACAATGTATAGTTCACTAACAAGCTGACTAAGTAAAGATCTTATCTTTATTGTAACAACTTTTGCTCAATTTTACACAGATTTCTCCACCCTTAGCAAGTGATCTACTTGATCTTTCAAAATATGAGATTTGCTACTAGTATCTGCTACTAATGTCAGTGAATTAAAATAACTTGACTTCTATAGCATGACTTGTAGCGGAAGTCTTACTTCCCTTTCTTTTGAACTCCTTCAAGTTCTTTAGACAAATTATTTCAATGTCTTATTTGGCTAAAATTAGAAACAATTTCCTTTCTTGATCACCTTTTAGAGTTTGTATATGATCATATCGTATATCTCCATATATTCATATTGCCTTTTACAACTCAAAGTTTATGCAGACTACATAGGGCATTCAACACCCAACGATAGATGATATTGAAATCAGCCAAACATGATACACTGCCGCTTCCTCTTTATTGAAGATAATTCTCAAGTCTCGATACCTATCTAGGCATTTTTCCAGATAGAGTGTCCTTCCAAAGGACAGATTGTAATAAAACAATATTTGGTTTGTCATGGTTATTCTAAAACAAATTACATGCAAATCTATCACTTCTATTTAAAACATATTTAACTTTTGGTCATTAAATAAATATGTTGCCTCCCACTATTTTGATTCAAAACAAATACCCTCACTGAATCAGAAAAATCCCGTTGGAAGATTTTTCTAGTGGGCCAAGATCCATATTTGGCCTAGTGTCGAGTCAGCATTGGCTGATCACCCAACCCTTGGTTATTTAGGAAGGAAACACATTTCCAATTGTATCTCATGCAACTCTTGGATGATTGAGTGGGTAACTCTTCACCCTTATTCATCTTATGAATTTAAGCTTAATCCTTATGCCTCTAAGTTATTTTCAATCCAATTAAAAAAAATTAGTTAAGTTAAGGCCCAATAAAATAATTTGGATATTACAATTATCCCATCGCGCCTTACTAATATAAATGATAGCAACCTGCTTTAGCAGGCCCATTATTTATTGACATTAGTCTCGATGAGTGTTACTTATTAGAAGGCGTTTAAACTTAATATTAATGTTTCTAGGTTCTTCAATCTGATTACAGTTACCTTGATAAGTCAAATAACAAATGGTTGGATAATTCAATTATTCGTCATCCTTTACTGATATCAATAAAAGCACCCTGCTTTGGCAAAACTTACACTTTATTGAAACTAGCATTGGTGAGTGTTGCTTATTAGAACACGTATTCATACTTGTAGGTTTTCCAATCCAATTAAAAAATGTTTATTTGAATAGAACTTGATAAGTTATACTTGGATAATCCAATTATCCAATCATGTCCTACTAAACATAAATAAAGGCACCCAACTATGGCGTGACCTACACTTTATCTATATCAAGTTAGACGTTATTACTTATTGGAAGGTATGATTGTTGGGCTTGAGGGATTTCAATTTTCTTATCATTCATTACTGACTTTCATTAAATGCTTTAATGTAAAATAAAACCCCAAAACATGCAATAAAAAATGTGAGATGGTTATAGTCTTCCTAGAAAATAAAATAAACCTAAAGGATTAATGGTGCCTTGACTTCATGAAGTCCTACTTCTTGAAACCACCATCCTCAAGGAGTCACCACTCCTTTGTTCCTTTCAAGGTCATATCCATCAAGAGTCACCACACTAGGTTTCTTCTAGGTCTCCACCTTCTTCAAGATTACAATATAATAAAGCGTTATTCAAGTGGCCTCAATACTTAAGAGGGGGGTGAATTGAGTGTTTAAAAAATTTAACTTGAAATGCCCTTGAACTTGGTTCTTTATTCAATCTTAATGAGATATGCAAACCTTCTCAAGCAACAATATTTAAATGCATAATAATTTGTTTGATTTGAGATAAGGAACTTTTTTGAGACAAGTGAAACTTAGTAAAGAAATGAGAATCAATAGAGAATAATGGTTTGGTAATTTTATCAAGCAGTTGGTGTGCAGGTAGTTTAGTAACCTCTAATGAACACAATTCATTCAAGCAATCAAGACAAGCAATTTAACAAATAGTTGGTATGCATATATAAGTAAAGAGTTCAAGGTAAGAAGAAATGCAAACCAATTTAACGAGTTCCATAAATCCAGTGTACATCTCGCCTTCAAGCAACCTACTTGATGGATTCCACTATTGAAGATTTGAGATACAAGGTTTGAGTAATTGTCTCCTAGTGTCCCACACTCAAGAACCCAATTCTCACAAGCAAAGGGAAACCCACCCAATCTCACAATCTCTCAATATCCCAAAGGTTAAAACCCCAACCTTTGTAACCACTCAACCTAGAGTGAACTTTGGTGTTTGATGTTTGTGTTTACAAGCAATATACTCTCTCAATAGAATGGATAAGAAGATGTAGAGCTCTTACAATTTCTAACTCTCAACAAGAGAGGATATACAAGTTCTAAGCTCAAGGATTCAGAAATAAAATGAACTCACTAAGCACAAATGTAAGTAAAGATTGATTACCTCTTGTTTTTCGCTTCTTGTGCTTGAGTTGGGGATCCATTTATAGAGCCTTGAAGGTCTTCCTAGCCGTTGCATAATGAGTTCCAGGTTGTCCCTTCGTGTAGTGGATGTTTGGATCTAAGTTTCCCACTCAAAAGTGTCTTTTTAATGGTGTTTCCCACTACTTGAATTGATTCATGCGTATACAAATCGATTCATAACATTCTGTTTTGGGCATTTTGAATTTCAAACACGTGTGAATCGATTCATGCTAAATGTGAATCGATTCATGGTTTGCTGTTTTGTGTTTTTGGGACTTCCAGGCCTTTGAATTGATTCATGCATTGCATGAATCGATTCATGCTTTGCTGTTTGTTATTTTTCCATGCTTTTTGATGCTTCCTTGATTCATTTTGTTTCATGGTTCCTTTCCTTTATCTTCATGCATTGCTCTCTTGATTATTTAATCATTTGAGAGCATATCCTTCATGGTTTCTTGATCTTGTCTTTGGGTTTTATATTTTCTTTATGAGTATTTTTGTTCTTTGCACTTGTTTTTGATGTTGTGAAGCCTTTCTGGTTCATGTGCATTTGTCATTATCAAAATCTGTTTACAACATGCAAATACATTCTCCCCTTTTTTGATGATGATAACTAATAGACATCTCTTGGGGTGTTAGTATCAATAATCAATATTCATGTAGCAATGAGAGAGGACCACTTGTAAACAGAATATGTAGAATGTGTCTCCCCTTTGTTTTTCAATGTGATATATATGTATTCAATCATATTTATGTAGTCATACATTACTTTTATTACTTTTCCCTTTAGAAAAGTATTCAATATCTAATATCTCTCCCTTTTTGTCATTATCAAAAACGATGTAAGCTCTAGGAAAGAAAAGGAAATAAACATTGCATAATTAAAGAGTAATAACCAGCAACCGCAATCATGAGAATTAATAACAAAGTGCTAAAATTCAATCATAACAATGAGAAAAAGCCTCAGAAGGGCAACAGAGTCTAAACATAAAGCTTAACAATGTCAAGAAAAATATAGAAAAGAAGGCCAACTAAGGCTGATGGAATTGGAGGCTAGAGATTTGGGTAGCAAGTTCTGTGTAGCGTTCCTCCATATTTGCTTCTAGTTTGTCAATCCTGGTGTTGATATTGGCTTCCATAGCATCAAGACGTCAATCCATATAAGTAGTGAGTCGTGCAAACAAGTCATTAGAAGGTGCAGCAGGTGCAGGAGGAGGAGGAGCATCAGCATCTTCTTCATTAACAGCTAGGTGTGGGCGGCGAATAATTTCCCATATTCCAAACCTTTCAATGATTCCCATTTTGTTGAGATAGGTTTTGTCGAGTAGTCCTTTGTTTCCAATGGATTCTTTGACTTCATTGTTGAGATTTACCTTGAAGTGACGAACGAGTTTGGTCATGAAAACGGCATATGGGAGGCGAGTGAGATTCCTTGCTTCAAGCATGTGATGTCTTATCATATTTATCCAGTTGATTTCCTTGTTGTTTATAATTTCCCACATGAGAAGAATTTGAGTCCCACTAACTCTTGCATTGTTGCTTCCTAATGGTAGAAGGATCTTCACAATGAAGTAGTAAAGCAAGCGATGGTTAACTCGAAGTGTGCCAACAGTGCTTGTGGTAGAAGAGGGAAGATTGAAGAATGTTCTTGCTTCAAGAGGATTGAAGTTCCACGATGGAGATGGTTCTTTGCCAAAGAAGTGAGCATTGTTAATGGGAAGTTTGCCAACTTGATTCATGACTTCATTATCAAGAACCATGGTGACACCTTTCACTTTGGCATAGTATCGAGCATCTTGTAGGTGCAAAGTTGAATAGAAAGCCTGGATCAATTCAGGATAGATATAGGTGGACTCAAGTGTGAGAAATCCAATAAGTTGTTATTGATTGAGAATATCAAGTAGAGGAAGGTTGGAGGATTCAAAGTAAGGAAGATCTAACCAGTGTGAAGGAATGAGAAGTTTTTCAGAAAAAGTCTCCAAGTAAGTTTCCAATTCCTTTTGGGTGGAGAAAAGTCTGATAAGATCTGAATGTTGAGGTGCGGAGGACCCTGCAATGTTGGCCCTTTGTTTCTTCCTTGGGTGGGATAATGAAGCCATGAGATTTGAGTGGGTTATTGGAGATGAGTTTAGAGAGAGAAGGGAGTTTTTAGAGAGAAGAATGAGAAAAAGGAAGTTGAGAGATTTGAAGAATCTAGAAACTGAACCAAAAACTGTCAAATTTAAGCAATTTTTCACGCATGAATCGATTCATAGATACACATGAATCGATTCATAACTTGCTGTTTTGAAGGATTTTCTGGTTCCAGGGGTATGAATCGATTCACCATTCGTGTGAATCGATTCAAGACTTGCTGTCTTAAAGATTTTTTGGGTTCCAGGGGCATGAATCGATTCATTTATTCTAGGCAACATATTTGGTCATTGAAATCTTCAATTTTGGGATTCTATTGGCCTTCTCACTCAATCAAATATTTATACTCAAGAATTATAAGGTTCATTATGCATTCAATCAAATTTCACACTTTATTCAAACTCATGCTTAAGAATAGGAATTTATCTAATTACAAGGGTAGTCAAATATCTCACTAGTAAATATTGGACATCTTTAAAATTCCTAATTCTCTCATAATGTTTATGAATTGTTCCTTTACAAAAGGTTTTGTGAATATATCAGCTAATTGCTTAGAGGTTTCAACATGTTCAAGCACGCAATCACCTTTTAACACATGATCTCTAATGGAATGGTGTCTAACCTCAATATGTTTGGTTCTAGAATGCATCATAGGATTCTTTGAAATATTTATAGCACTTGTATTATCACATTTAAGAGGCACATGGTCTAATATAACACCAAAATCTAGAAGTTGTTGCCTCATCCAAAGAATTTGAGCACAACAACTACCAGCTGCAACATATTCTGCCTCAGCTGTGGACAGTGCAACACTCACTTGTTTCTTGCTATGCCAAGATACAAGAGAACTGCCAAGCAAGTGACAAGTACCACTAGTGCTTTTCCTATCAAGTTGACATCCTGCAAAGTCAGAATCAGAGTAACCAACAAGAGTGCATTCAACCCCTTTGGGGTACCATAAACCAACATCTTGAGTTCCAACCAAGTATTTCATTATTCATTTTACAACAGTCAAATATGATTCTTTTGGACATGCTTGATATCTTGCACACATACATACGAAAAATATTATGTCCGGTCTACTCGCAGTAAGATAGAGCAAAGATCTAATCATACCTCGATATTTGGTAATTTCCACATCTTTACCTTTCTCGTCTTTGTCCAAGTAGCAAGATGTGCTCATAGAGGTGGCAATTTCATTTGCCTTGTCCATATTGAATTTCCTAAGCAATTCCTTGTAGTATTTGGATTGACTAATGAATGTACCTTCTTTTGTTTGCTTAACTTGTAGCCCAAGGAAGAATATAAGTTCTCCCATCATGGACATTTCAAATTCGTCCTGCATTAACTTAGCAAACTCTTTGCAAAGTATTTCATTAGTGGCACCAAAGATAATGTCATCCACATATACTTGGACCAATAGCATGTCATTCTTTTTGTGCTTGATGAATAGTGTTGTGTCAACCTTTCCTCTTTTAAAATTGTTTTCTAAAAGAAATTTGCTTAGTCTTTCATACCAAGCTCTTGGAGCTTGTTTCAAACCATATAAAGCTTTTCTTAGTTTGAAAACATGATTTGGAAATTGATAGTTTTCAAAACCAAGAGGTTGATCAACATATACTTCTTCTTGAATGTATCCATTCAAGAAAGCACTCTTGACATCCATTTGGTATAATTTGAAATCTCTACAACATGCAAAGGCTAATAATAGTCTAATAGCTTCTAACCTAGCTACGGGAGCATACGTTTCTTCATAGTCTATGCCCTCTTCTTGATTGTAACCCTTAGCAACTAACCTAGCTTTGTTTCTAGTGATTATTCCATTTTCATCTAACCTGTTCCTAAATACCCATTTAGTACCTATTATTTGGTGATCATTGGGTCTTGGCACAAGTTCCCAAACTTCATTTCTTTTAAATTGGTTTAATTCTTCTTGCATGGCCAACATCTAATGTTCACCAATAATAGCCTCACTTATATCTTTGGGTTCTATTTGTGATACAAAAGCTAAGTGATTGCATGCATTTCTAATAGCGTTTCAAGTACTTACACCTTTTGTTATCACCTATGATATTGTCCAAGGGGTGATTCTTTACGGTGATCCACTCCTTTTGTTGAGATTCGTCATTTTGTGTTGTTTCTTCTTCATTTTTGTTTTCTCCTTCACTTGTGTTTTCTGCTTCATCTTCCAAGTTCATTTCTTGGAAGGTGCCTACAAGATCATCAATTTCCTTTCTCAGAGGATTTTGGTTAAGCTCATTAAATTTGACATGTATAGATTCTTCAATTGTACATGTTCATTTGTTAAAGAGTCGATATGCTTTACTAGTGGATGAATAACCTAAGAATATTGCTTCATCAGATTTTGCATCGAATTTGCTGAGATTTTCCTTTCCATTATTTAAAACAAAACATTTGCATCCAAATACATGAAAATAAGAAATGTTTGGTTTTCATCCCTTGTAAAGCTCATAGGGGGTTTTCTTTAGAATAGGCCTTATCAAACATCGGTTCATAACATGGCAAGCGGTATTTACCGCATCGGCTCAAAAATGTTTCACAATATTACTTTCATTTAGCATAGTTCTTATGAGCTCCGCTAAAGATCGATTTTTCCTTTCGACAACCCTATTTTGTTATGGAGTTCTTGGAGCCGAAAAATTATGTTCAATGCCAAATTTTTCATAAAACTTTTCAAAAGATTGATTTTCAAATTCTCCCCCATGATCCGTTTGAATGGATGCTATTTTCAAGTTTTGTTAATTTTGGATGAACTTGGCAAGTTTCTTAAATGCATGATATGCTTCATGTTTATGAGTAAGAAACAATGTCCATGTATACCTAGAGTAATCATCCACAATCACAAGACCATAATAGTTTCCACCAAAACTTTTGATTTTTGAGGGTCCAAATAAATCCATGTGTAAAAGTTGTGAAGGTCTACTTGTTGAAACAATATTTTTGGCTTGAAAAGAAACCTTTACTTGTTTTCCTTTTTGGCAAGCATCACAAAATTTGTTTTCAAATTTCAGCTTTGGTAAACCAATCACTAAATCTTTTGAAACAAGTTTGTTTAGATGGTCTATATGAATGTGAGCAATTCTTCTATGCCATAGCCATGATTCATCTTCTTTAGTTAAGAAGCATTTCACATCATTTGAAGCAAGACAATCTAGATTAATCATATAGATATTATCAACTCTTTGACCAATGAACTTTATTTCCTTGTTTAATTTGTTTTTAATTATGCAACAGTTTGATTCAAAAATAATTTTATAGCCCTTATCACATAATTGACTAATGCTAAGCAAATTATGTTTAAGTCCCTCAACATACAAAACATCATTTATAAAACTGGAAGAATTTTTACCAACATTTCCGATTCCTAGTATTCTTCCCTTTGTATTATCTCCATAGGTGACAAATCCTTTACTTCGTGGAGTAAATGATATGAACTTACTTTTATCTCTGGTCATGTGTTTTGAACACCCACTATCCAAGTACCAATGGGTGTTACTTGCTTTAAAGCATACCTACAAAACATCTTAAGTTAGAGAACTTGGTACCCATTTTATGTTGGGTCCTTGTAGGTTAGTTTGAGGTAATGTTCCTTTAGCAACCCATATTTTTCTCACAACCTTTGGCCCTAGTTTTCTAACATCACAATTAGAAGCATTATGTCCTTTGAAGCCACAATAATTACACTTCATGAAAGGTGATGCATTTTTACTAGATGGTGTGAAGAAGTTCTTATAGTTTTTTTCTTTCTTATAGGCATTGAATCCTAATCCAGTTTTATCAAACATACATATTTTTTTCCAAGTAATATATTTAGGTTATCTCTACCATATGTAAACTTCTCTAAGGTTTTATTTAAATCCAAAACCTTAGTTTCTAGCATGTCATATTTTCTTACAAAATTACAAGGATTATTCTTGGAGCATGCTTGAACATTTGCTAATTCCTTTTTCAAACATTCATTTTCCTTCACTTGCTCGATTAGATGTGTCTCTAGGGTTTCTATTGTTTTTCTTGACAATTTGCAGTTGCTAGATAGTTTCATATATTTGTCATACAACTCTTCAAAAGCATCATATAATTCATTTTTGTCAAGTTCATGATGACTTACCTCATTATCATTTTCATCTTGGTGGTTGACCATCAGACAAAGATTTGCTTCTTCATTTTCCGATTCATCCGAACTGCTTACATCATTTTTGTCCCAAGCGATGTAAGCTCTTCTTCTTCCTTTTCTCTCTTTATTCTTCCTCTTAAGGTTTGGACAATCTACCTTGAAGTGCCCTTCCTTTCCACATTCGAAATAGTTTGGTGAAGAAGAATTTTCTTTTGGAATAGGTTTCTTACCTTTAGATTTGAAGTTCCTTTAGAAGTGTTTGTTCTTCATGAGTTTTGCAAAGCGCTTCACAAATAGACCTAACTCTTCATCCTCATCGAAATCACTTTCAGATTCATCTTCAATGGTTGAGGTTGCTTTGAGAGCTAGCCCTTTCTTTTTGAAGGCTTTCTCTTCTTCCTCCTCTTGTTTCAAATCTTTGAGCTCCTTTTCTTGTTCTTGCAATTTACCAAACAAGTTGGCAAGAGTCATATCATTTATGCTTAGAGATTGTTTGATAGTGGTGACGAGAGGTTTCCATTCCCTGCTAAGACTTTTTAACACTTTGTGAACAAGTTCTTTGTTAGTATAAGTCTTGCCAAGAGTAATAAGGTGATTAATAATGAGAGTGAACCTCTTTTGCATATCAACAATAGTTTCTCCAGAATTTAATCTAAAGCTTTCATATTGACTGGTTAAGGTACTAATCTTGGAGTCTTTGACATCATTTGTACCTTCATGGGTTACTTGTAAGGTGTCCCACATATCCTTGGCGGATTTACATGTTATTACTCTAAAGAATTCATCAGGGCCTAAAGCTAAGGTGATTAGATTTTTGGCTTTATAATTATATTGAACTTTCTTTTCTTCTTTGCTAGTCCAATCATCCATCAATTTTTCTACTTGTTTACTATCTACTATATGCATTGGCATAAAAGGACCATTTTTAATGGCATTCCAAACTTTCAAGTCTATCGATTGCACAAAGATTTTCATTCTTTCTTTCCAAAAAGCATATCCTTCCCCATTGAAAGCGGGAGGTCTATTTGTGGCACCACCCTTGGGAAAAAGGTTTAGAGAACTTGAGGCCATTTTTCTCTTGAAGCTGTTAAGCTTAATTTACCAAGAGTCAAGCTCTGATACCACTTGTTATTCAAGTGGCCTCAATACTCAAGAGGGGGGTGAATTGAGTGTTTAAAAAATTTAACTTGAAATGCCCTTGAACTTGGTTCTTTATTCAATCTTAATTAGATATGCAAACCTTCTCAAGCAACAACAATTAAATGCACAACAATTTGTTTAATTTGAGATAAAGAACTTCTTTGAGACAAGTGAAACTTAGCAGAGAAATGAGAATCAATAGAGAATAAAGGTTTGGTAATTTTATCAAGCAGTTGGTGTGCAGGTAGTTTAATAACCTCTAATGAACACAATTGATTCAAGCAATCAAGATAAGCAATTTAACAAACAGTTGGTATGCATATATTAGTAAAGAGTTCAAGGTAAGAAGAAATTCAAACCAATTTAACAAGTTCCACCAATCCGGTGTACGTCTCGCCTTCAAGCAACCTACTTGAAGGATTCCACTATTGAAGATTTGAGATACAAGCTTTGAGCAATTGTCTCCTAGTGTCCCACACTCAAGAACCCAATTCTCACAAGCAAAGGGCAACCCACCCAATCTCACAATCTCTCAATATCTCAAAGGTTGAAACCCCAACCTTTGTAACCACTCAACCTAGAGTGAACTTTGGTGTTTGATGTTTATGTTTACAAGCAATATACTCTCTCAATAGAGTGGATAAGCAGATGAAGAGCTCTCATAATTTTTAACTCTCAACAAGAGAGGATATACAAGTTCTAAGCTCAAGGATTCAGAAATAAAATGAACTCACTAAGCACAAATGTAAGTAAAGATTGATTGCCTCTTGTTTTTCGCTTCTTGTGCTTGAGTTGGGGATCCATTTATAGAGCCTTGAAGGTCCTCCTAGCCGTTGCATAATGAGTTCTAGGTTGTCCCTTCGTGTAGTGGATGTTTGGATCTAAGTTTCCCACTTAAAAGTGTCTTTTTAATGGTGTTTCCCACTACTTGAATCGATTCATGCGTATACGAATCGATTCATAACATTTTGTTTTGGGCATTTTGAATTTCAAACACGTGTGAATCGATTCATGCTAAATGTGAATCGATTCATGGTTTGCTGTTTTGTGTTCTTGGGACTTCCAGGCCTTTGAAATGATTCATGCATTGCATGAATCGATTCATGCTTTGCTGTTTGTTGTTTTTCCATGCTTTTTGATGCTTCCTTGATTCATTTTGCTTCATGGTTCCTTTCCTTTATCTTCATGCATTGCTCTCTTGATTATTTGATCATTTGAGAGCATATCCTTCATGGTTTCTTGATCTTGTCTTTGGGTTTTATATTTTCTTTGTGAGTATTTTTGTTCTTTGCACTTGTTTTTGATATTGTGAAGCCTTTCTGGTTCATGTGCATTTGTCATTATCAAAATCTGTTTACAACATGCAAATACATAAAGAAAATTCATTTTACATACGAGTGAAGGGTTGAGAGAAGAAATTAAGAATTGAGAAAGGCACAGCACACAAGCTGTATTTAAAATTAAATAAAAAATCTAAGACCATAACCATTCACAGCTAGACGTGTTAATTAATCAATTAATAGAGTGATCAATTGTATTTAAAATAAAATAAATTTTAAAACACATAATTAAACACGTGGGGTCATAAAAGGAAAACTACGCAAAGAGGTTTGGCGGTTTCGTTGACTGTTCAGCGGACAGGGTCAAAGGGAGAATACCCTTTATAGGGTGTCGAGTGGCGTTACAACCCAAAAATTTAGTACTGTAATCAGGTTAGTTCCCAGGAAAGAGAGGTGGGTCCGGTGTGACCACTTAAGTACCAAGTCTTTCCTAGCCAGAACGTCCCATTGACCATTAACAACTCAAAATATTCGGTTATGATTTCAAACAAATTGAAATCCTAAATTTTAGAATGGCCAAGGTTTAACTTTTAAACCTTATCTTTTGACCCCAACAACTATCCTAAAATAAGAATAGTCATGGTTTAACTTTTAAACCTTATCTCTAGAGTCTCAACAATCATCTTATTTTTAGGAATGATCAAGGTTTAAATTTTAAACATTATCTCTAGAGTTCAATATATTTTATTTTGAATCCTATTAAATTTGATAAAGATCTTATCTTTAATTTGCAACTTTTACAAATCCTATCAAATTTATTAAGGATTAAATATTGATTTTAAAGTTATTAAATTTAATAAAGATCTTATCTCCTATTTGTAACAATTACAAATCATATTAAATTTAATAAACATGAATTAATTTGTAACTCCTACAAATCACATTAATTTTAAAAAGATCACATACGATGTAAATCCTATTGAAATTAATAAGAATAAATTATTTAAATTTGTAACTCTTACAAACTTTAAATTTAACAAACATTTAAAATTTGATTTGTATCTTTTACAAATCAAATTTAAAATATAATATTAAAATCAAATATTTTATTTGTAATATTTACAAATAAATAAAATACCATGATGACTAGGTTTCAACTTTTGAATCCTAGTTTTCATTATGGCTAGGGTTTAACTCTTAAACTTTCTAAACACAATCTCGCATGAACAATTCATATTAGAAAGAGAAAGCATATAGACATGCATTGCATACAACCCTTGATTTTAATTTAATTAAACGAACATAAAACATGACTTATAATTAGAACACATATAAAACAATCACCATTGCAACATACAACATGTTCATATAATAAAGCATATCCCAAAAACATAACTTTAATCTAGCAATACATCATTATGCCTGAATATAATTTATTATCAACATAACCTATAAGTGATAATTATTTTATATGTTTGTTCCTTTTGTCATAATATCTTAATTGGGCCCATGGCATGGTCGCGTCATGCTTGTATGGTCCAATTTATTTTACTTGATACCGGAATAGACTTTATCCAAATAAATATCCAATATTTATTATTTCTAGCATGGCCATGCATTTCCTTAGTCTCACTCCATCAAGTGGCCTATAGATATCACTCCTGTCACATAGGAGAGACAAATCCCATCTACATCACTCACATCCCTCTTCATAATTTGTTCATTGCCTAACCACAGCCTTTATAGTCCTTTTGTTACAAAAGATGTTTGATTGTATTAAAACAACAAACTCCTTATGTAGGAATCATAGTGACTTTAGGTCAAAGGACTACATATACCATTATCACATTGAGAATCATTTATGACATTCATGTAAAGATCCATGTAACGTTCTCATGGTGGGTCTGTCCAGTACATCATTACTCTTAATGTGTACCCGTGTAAAGACTTGATATCATTTATATCCATGATCTGTGAGATCAGATCATCGGTACACTTATACACTATTCTTAATGTATTTACATGTCCCTACGTAAATACTTGACTAGGGACATTTTAAGGATAACTCTCATATGACCTATTACTCCAAGGACAAATAAAGGTTGTTAAACTATTTAACAAAAATGCCTTATTCAAAATGACGCGTCATATATAGGCTCTTGGTGCATATTTCCAACATGTATATAATATGATCTTGATATATGTTGTATGATAAATGGTAAATGGATATCATGATGTTATGATGAATTTAATGATTAAATGATGTAGGATATTGATATATGTTTATGATGATTTTAATAAATTACGGTATATGATTTGATATGAGCACGAATATACGAGGGATGCAATGTATATGAAATATGTTACTTTGGGATTGAATTGAGACTTAGGAACACCATGAACTACCCAGAACTAGAGAAGACAAATCTAATTATATGTATAAATGTAATGAAACCGGTAAGGTAAGAATAAGTCATTGGATATTTAGGTTTCTTTATATTTCTAGTCTACATTAATTACGATATGCCAAACACTCTCCCTAATGAGGACAAGCTAAGGGAGTATCCTCACTCCATCCTAGACAAAGGACTAGAGGCTTATAAGGGTCTCCTCACAAGGGCCAAATCTAAGAAAGCTAAAGAGAGCATCCATAAAGTCTTGTCATCCTTCCTCTCTTTGCTTAGTGGGCCCAAGCCCAAGGGAGACACCATGAGGATCTACACGCTTTCATCTTGTAACATAGGTCATAGTTAGATTCTCTAGACATTTAGGTTTTATTTGGACCTTGCTAGGTCAATTGGGCCACTTTAAGGCCATGTACTTTCACTTTTGGCCATGTATAGGCCATGTTCTCTCTTATTGTACTATTGGGCCTTGGATCCATCATCCAAGCCCATTTCTCTATCCCTTGGCTAAATTCTAGAGAGGCTATATAAGGGAGCTCTCCTTTGTAATTTCATACAATAAGGATCATTTTGAGATTTTTCACTTTGAGTGCAAATTTCTAGAGTGAAAAGCTCCTCTTTCTCTCTAGGATTGAGTTCTCTAGAGCAAGCTCTTATCCAAGAGGATCTTCTCCCTCTTGGTGGCGAGATTGGGAGTTATCTTCCCTAAGGAAGTGGCCTTCCACCTTCACCTTCCATTCTTCCCTTCTATCCCTTCTATTTTGTCCAAACCCTTTTCATATCTTCTCTTCTTCTCCTCCCAATTCCGTCCAACATTCCCTTAGATTTTTCTCTTTGTTGTTTCAGTTTAAGCTTGGAATACAAGGTTTCATCCATTGATTTGAAGGAAGAACAAGGAAAGGAGCCAAGATACACCTTTCTCTTAAGGAGCTTGAAGAAACTCCTACATCACTCCCTTGCTGTTGTTTATTTAATTTATTGACCAGTGATAGGGAGGCTGCCAATGCCCTGGAGGTGCGCCAAGCACAGGATTGATGCCAAGAAGCGAGGAAGTTATGTAATAAAGAAAGTAGAATATGAATTCAATGTGTGTAATAACGTATTATGCTTTGTGTGATTGCGATTTAGAATAGAGATTATGTGGCTTGCATAATGAATTAGTTAGGCTGGTGGTGATTATGCGTTAAATGATCTATTGATATTCTAGTGTTTGATATCAGATTGTGTGGCTATGAGTGTGATGTATAACTATTGATGATAATTTGAATTATAATGGTTGATATGATTATGATGAAGTGAATGATTATGCATATGTTAGAACTAGGCGTTTTATATGAAAATAAGGAAGTAAATAGGTGATTTTATGATCCGGCTGGTTTTGGGATCCCTGGAAGGTACCAATAGGTCCTCTAGGACATTTTGAAATTGTGTATCCTTTGACCATTTGGAGCCCATTTAGGTTGTTTGGTGCAAAGGTTTTACACATAATTGGGTTAAATTACATTTTGCATATAACTCGCGCATACGATGAAATTTTGGTAAACGGGTAGTGCCAACAGTTCTGGAATGGAGAAATCATGTGGCCCATGATGTTTTGTGGCAATTAGATCTAAAACAGGCCATTTGGGTAGGTTAGAAGGTGACCAATTGGCCTAAAATGTGCAGCGACAACATGTGCTGCTACTGATACTCTGACGCTGAGTGTCAGCTTGGCGTGCAACACCAGGGTTGTGGACAGAGTCTGACGTGTAGCATATGGCTAACATGTAGCGTTAGACCCCTGTTTCAACTTTTGTGTTTCTTTGGCTTTTAATGGCTTTTAGGGTTTTCAAATCATTATATATTTTATATTTTGCCCCTTTTATTGAAGTTGACTATTTTATAAATATCGACTAATTAAAATATTTATTTGTGAAAAATTTATTATAGATTTTAATTAAATGCATGAAAATAATAGTAAAATTGACCAAGGATGTCATATTATGTCTCAAACCTTCTACAAGAAAAAGATTTTCAATAACAGGGGAAGGAACTCTACCAACTTTACTAGTACCAACTACGTTCCCGGTTTGGTTTCCCCAACGGTTACTGTTCCTTCTTTAAACCGCTTCAGGTCTAGGAACACAAACCTTCTTCCTGTCATATGATGTGAGCATCATTTGTCTAGATACTAGTGTTGATGATTTGTTCTTGTCTTTAAGCACATCTACAATAGGAATAATCAATAATTTTAGTACCCAAATCTTTTTAGGTCCTATATAGTTAGTGTTTTTTAAATTCCTTATCTTCCTTTTACATCAATCTTTAATCATATGCCCATGCTTTTTACAATAACTATATTTTACACCTTTTTGTTTCATTGGTACTGATAGAGGAGAGAAAGATTGCTTGAGATCAACTTCCTTAACATAACCTAGACCAGGTCTGTCATGGCCTTTAGGATATTTTACCAAAAGCTTGTTCAAATTTTTAGTGCCATCAACAAACGTGCCTAAGTCTGAAGTAAGTGAATTCACTTGTTTCTGAAGCTTGTTAATCTTCTAAGTTTGAGAGCTGCAACCACTTTAGCATCATTCAACTCAATTTTCAAACAATCATTTTCTTTCTTGAGTCTATGCGGTTCCTTAAGATGCATTCTTTCTCTTTCTTCCATCTTATTTTGAGTATTTTTATCAAAACTTTCTTCTTTTAATTTAGAAATTTGGTTTTCATAATCAATAGTCATATTAACTTGCTTTCTTTTTAAATTCTTGAAGTTTTTCAGTAATTTTGAAAAAACATTAAGCAAAATATTGTAGTTCTCTTTAAGTTCAAGATAACCTCCTCAGAATCTGAGTCGCTTGAGCTGGCTTCAGAGTCCAGGTCTGTATCAGCGATGAGACAGATCTGAGCAGACTTATTTTCCTCTTTAGACTTGCTTAAGCTTGATAAGTCCTCATCATCCCATGTGATGAGTCCTTTCTGTTTCTTGAAGATATTATTCTTCTCTTTTTTGTCTCTCTTATCTTTATTTAAGAGAGGACATTCAACCTTCATGTGCCTTGGCTTTCTATAATTAAAATATTCCAAAGCAGATTTGTTAGTTTTAAATTTAAATTGAGATTTACCTTTATGTTCTTTCCTCTGGAATTTCTTAGGTTTACTTTTCTTTTTCTTCAATAACTTGCGAAATCTCCTTGATACGAGAGAAATCTCCTTGTCTATATCTGTGTTGCTTTCATCAGAGTCTGAATTTAAGCTTGTAGACTCTATAGCTTTAAGAGCTTTGGACTTGCTTGAGTTAGTAGACTTCAAAGCAATGCTCTTGGAGGTGGAGGGCTTGACAACCTCTTTCTGCTTTATCTTCATCTCATGAACTTTGAGCACTCCAAGGAGTTTATCAAGACTAAGGGTGTTAAGATCTTTGGCCTCTTCAATGGATAAGTACTTTGCATTAAACTTTTCTGGTAAACTTCCGAGGAGTTTGACATATATGTCCTCACTTGACATAGTTGTCCCTAAGGCATAAAGTTCATTCAATAGAGTCTGGAATCTTCCAAACATTTGATCAAAAGACTCATGCTTCTCTATCTTGAAGTTGTCATACTGTTTTGTCAACAGTATTTTCTTTGATCTCTTGACATTAGAGGTCCCTTCATAGTTTCATTTTAGAACATCCTATATATGGTCTTGTAACTAAATACTTTATTGTATTCAGACTTTCTTTAAACACAAATGAGAAGGAATCCAGCCTTTGCATTGTCTTCAATCTTTCTCATCTCTTGGTTAGTCCAAAGGTCTTTTAGTTTGGGCTTACCATCAGCATCAACAGGCATAGGGTTATCACCATTTATTATGACCTCCCACAAACTCTATTGGGTAGACTTGATGAACATCTCTATCCTGTCTTTCCAATATGTCTTCCCCTAGAAAGGCTGGAGGTTTGTTTATGGAGGATCCTTCTACATTGAGTTGGTCGTGCTAAGAAGCTGCCATGGATCTTTATCCTTTTCACTCGTGGGAGTGATCAACTCGAAAGGACAAGCTTTAATACCAATTGATGGTTCAGAGTTAGATTTAGAAGAGGGGTTAAATAAGTCTGAGACTTTTTTTTACGCAGAATGTAATCTTTCTCAAATGAGAAACACAACAAACTTTTAAATTAGACTTTAAGAGATAAGGGAAAGAGATAGCACACAATAGGTTTATAATGGTTCACTTCCAATGCAGAAGCTACGTCCAGTACCTTCAGACCTTAAGAATTTTCACTATTGTAAAAACGTCTTTTTACAATCACAATATAGCCCGTGCCACAAGTATTCTTGACTCCAGCCACTACTTGCTTAAACTCAAGTATTCCTTCAACAAGCCACTCCTAGCTCAATACCCAAGTATTCTTTCAAAAGCCTCTTTCATGCCAAATAATGTTTCCCACAAGAACTAAGACTGGCAACACACCAGACTTGATACAGATAGAGATTTGAGAGTGTATTTATGTTTCTAAGGACTAAGTGTATAGGATAATAAATCTTAAAGAGTAGATAAACTAAGTATAAAAGATATAAAATAAGTCTGTAAGAAGCAAAGATATAAAGAAAGTCTTTGCTTTTGAGAAGAAAGCTTAAATAGATAGCTTGTAAGAATGGATTGAAGCTTTCATGTTGCAAATTTGTGAATTCATGAACTACTTCAAAGTATGGATTCTCTTCATATTTATAGGCTAAGGAAGATTAAGGAAGATGACCGTTGATAATCCATTGAAGAGAGATAGCTGTTGAAGGTTGTTGACTTTGAAGGTGAGAATAAGACAAAAGGTTTGAATGAAGGATCTTCAGAACTTGCACTGAAATGGAGTTCCTCGATTGAAACATAATGAAAATCCTTTTGTATCCTTTCTTCTATCATGAACTCATGTTAAAAAGGCATGGTTGACCTTCTAATTGCTTTCTGATGCAAGCACTAATTTCAGTCAGCTTTTTGATTTGTGCAGAGTAGCTTCCTCGATCTCTTATCCATGTGATCATTGGTTCTTGTACTACCTTATCTTCTTTCCTCTTTTAGTGATAAGCATAGTTTCTCTTGATCAAGATTCAGCTTGGCATCTTCAAAAATATCCTTGATTTTGTTTGATGCGAGATTCAGAGTAATGTTCTTGAGCTTCAAAAGTCTAGGGTCTGATGTTGAAGCAAATGTACGTGCTAAGTTCTAAGAATGAATGCGTATAACTCAGTAGTCCAAAGGTCGAGATGGGCTGATGTAGGATGATCTTGAAGGGGAGATCTTCCTTGGGTTGGATCTAGGATCTTTTATCCTCTTCCTTATCCTTCAAAGAACCTTGATTTGAAACTCCAAAGCTTGGGTGAAAACTTCAAAGGATAAAGACTCAAAACCGAATGGAAACAAAGGATAATGAAAGGAAAAGATAAAAGGGAAAAGGTTGAAAGTGGAAGGAGATGGTTAAGGGAAATGGAAGAAGGAATTTGGAGGCCATTCCCTATGCTTAGTTATGGAATGTTGTACCTTATTATAAGCAAATTCAGTGTGTGGCAAACACTCATCCCATGATTTAACATTTTTATTTACTAAGACCCTAAGTAATTAAGAAAGGGTCCTGTTCACTATCTCTGTTTGGCCATCTGTTTGAGGATGACAAGTGGTAGAAAATAGAAGCTTCGTTCCTAGCCTTGACCAAAGTATTTTCCAAAAATTACTTGGGAATTTAGTGTCCCTATCAGAAATGATAGTTTTAGGAACACCATGAAGTCTTACAATTTCTTTGAAAAATAGTTTAGCAATATGATTAGCATCATCCACTTTGTGATAAGGAATAAAGTGAGCCATCTTACTAAACCTATCTACCATAACAAAGATAGAGTCCATGCCCCTTTGGGTCCTAGGTAAGCCTAACACAAAATCCATAGATATATCAATCCAAGGAGAAGTTGGTGTAGGAAAAGGAGTATAAAGACCATTAGATGATATTTTAGATTTAGATTTTCTACAAACTATACACCTAGCACACAATCTTTGCTTATCTTTTATCATTCTAGGCCAATAAAAGTGTTCATTTAATATGGACAAAGTTTTATCCCTTCCAAAATGACCCATTAAGCCATCCTCATGGCTTTCTCTAAGCAATAAATCTCTCAAAGAACTCCTAGGAATACAAATTTTATTGGCCCTAAAGAGGTAACCATCTAAAATGTAGAATCCTTTTTGAGATGTGGTGTTTGAAGATGAATTGTATATTTTAAAAAAATCAAGATCACCTTGATACAAATTCCTAATCTCATCAAGTCCAATGATGTTTGATCAAAGAGAGGCAAGCAGAGAATGCCTTTTAGATAAATCATCAGCCACAATATTTGATTTTCCATTTTTGTACTTGATAACATAGGGAAATTGTTCTAAAAGCTCAACCCATTTTGCATGTCTTTTATTTAACTTATGTTGCCCTTTTATGAATTTAAGTGATTGGTGATCACTATGAATGACAAATTCTTTTGGGATCAAGTAATGTTCCCAAGTTTAGAGGGCTGTAACCAATGTATAGAATTCTTTGTCATATGTGGGATAATTGAGGGCAGCCCCATTGAGTTTTTCACTGAAAAATGCAATAGGGTGGCCTTCTTGCAGTAAAATATCTCTTATCCCCACATTGGAAGCATCACACTCAAGCTCAAAAGTTTTGGAAAATTTTGGAAGAGCTAAAATTAGAGCGTGAGTGAGCTTTTCCTTAAGATCTTGAAAGGCTTTCTCTTGCCTTGGTCCCCATAAAAAAGCAACATTTTTCTTAACCAATTCATTCAAGGGGGAGGCTAATGTAGAGAAATCTTTCACAAATCTTTGATAAAAACTTGCTAAACCATGAAAACTCCTAACTTCACTCACATTCTTAAGTGTTGGCCAATCTTAGATTGCCTTCACTTTTGAGTGATCTACCTCTACATCTTTAAAACTTACTACAAACCCAAGGAAAACAATGTTATCCATGCTAAAAGACATTTTTCAAAATTTGCATAGAGGTTGTTTGTTCTCAAGGCAAGCATAACTTGTTTTAAATGGCTTAGATGAGAGGTCATGGTCTTTGAATAAACAAGAATATCATCAAAATAGACCGCAACAAAATGCCCAATAAATTCCCTTAAAACATGATTCATTAACCTCATGAATGTGCTTGGTGCATTAGTCAAGCCAAAGGGCATAACTAACCACTCATATAATCCAAGTTTGGTTTTAAAAGCAGCTTTCCATTCATCTCCCTCTTTAATTCGTATTTGATGGTAGCCACTTTTAAGATCAATCTTAGAAAATATAGTAGAACCACTCAATTAATCAAGCATATCATCAAGTCTATGAATTGGATGCCTATACTTGATGGTTATGTTGTTGATAGCTCTACAATCGGTACATATTCTCCATGAACATTCTTTTTTAGGAACTAATAAAATGGGTAAAGCACATGGGCTTAAACTCTCTTTAATCTATCCCTTAGATAATAGTTCATTCACTTGTTTTTGATTTTCTAGGCTTTCCTTAGGGTTACACCTATATGCAGCCCTATTTGGTAAACTAGCATCAGGAATTAAGTCTATTTGATGTTTAATGCCCCTAATTGGAGGTAAGCCTTTAGGAATAACTTTAGAGAAGAGGTCTTTAAACTCATCTAGAATATTTTGAATCCCTTTCAACAAAGTAGAAAGGGAAGAGCCCGTTGAGCACAAGGAAGTGTTAGGGAATTCTTTAGGAATCATGATCAAGCATTGTCTTTAAAGAAGCATAGCTTGCTTCAAGTCATGTTTGCTAGCCAAGAGATTGGCTCTAGAGTCATCATAAATGACAATTCCTTTTCCTTTGTCTTTTTTAGTTTTCTTATGTTTTTCTTCATTACTACAAGAAGAACTTAATTCTTTATCCCTTTTAGACTTCATTTGAAGTTGGTCATTAAGCACTTGTTGATGAGTTAAGGGATCTAAAACTATCCTCTTGTTATCTAGTTTAAAGGTAAGGATGTTAGAGAACCCTTCATGGATAACCTTTCTATCATACTGCCAAGGTCTCCCTAAAAGAATATGAGTTGCTTCCATAGGTACCACATCACATTTTACTTCATCTTTATAGGTTCCTATGGTGAAGTTGATTAAGACTTTCTTATTAACTAACATTTCTCCCTTTTCATTTAACCATTGTAACTTGTAAGGTCTAGGGTGATCTATTAGTTCTAAGACCATCTTATGCACTAGCCTTTGACTTGCAACATTTGCACAACTCCCACTATCCACAATGAGAGAACATAGTTTTTCATTTATGTAACATCTTGTATAAAAGATGTTCTCTCTTTATGTAGTATCATCAAGCTTAACATGGCTTCCAAGTAACCTTCGAATCATGTAAAGCTCTCCATCATCCCCTAAAATATGCTTACTGTCATATGAATCACTACTTGAGTCATTACTTGAATTGTGATTATTAGAATCAGACTCTAATTGACTTGAGTAGGTTCCATTAGTTTTCAAAATCATGGTTCTTTTTATAGGTCAATCAGAAGCAATGTGACCTCTACCAAGACATTTAAAACATTTAATGGTAGATGGTCTAGAGGATTGAGGATTAGATGTGAAATCATGTTTATCTTTTTGATTTCTAAAGACTTTTCCATTTTTATTCAACTCACCTGGTAATTGGTAAGAAGAAGTACCTACTCCCTTCTCCCTAGGTTTTCTCTCAAACGTACTCTTTCTTTGGTCTTTATCTACCCACTTTGACCTAAAGTTTTGATACTCCCCTTTGTAGGATTCTCTCTCTTTTAATTGGCTCTCTATCTTAGTACATTGGTGCAAAAGTTCTTCTATGTCTACATGTGGAAGAAGTTCAACTCTATTCTTAATGTTCCTATTTAGGCCATGCAAAAATCTATGCATTAGGGTTTCCTCATCTTCATCTAAGTTTGTCCTAATCAAAGCTATCTTTAAGGCCTTATAGTAATCCTTCACACTCTTTGTACCTCGGGTGAGTCTATTTAGCTTGGCTAATAGCTCCCTACGATAGTAACTCGGAACATACCTCTTTCTTAACAATGCTTTCAAGTCTAACCAATCATCAATTAGTGGGAAATTATCTTTCTTTCTCTCCTTACACACTTGAGTCCACCACACTAAGGCATAATTTTGAAATGAGAGAGTGGCTATCCTAACCTTCTGTTCTTCTTTAGTTTGATGAGAATTAAACAATTATTCAACTCTCATTTTCCATTCTAAGTATGATTCTATATCACTTTTACCATTGAAGGGGGGAATTTCAAATTTTACTTCTCTTAAACCTAGGTCTTCTTTTTTATGATGATGATGTCTTCTAGACCTATAGTCATCTTCATTATCACTATTTTCATGCCTTTGATTTCTTTCTCTATGTCTAGTTATAGGGTTTCTTCTCTATGTTCTAGGTTAGTTAACCTAGTGTTGATGTTGTTTAAAGTATCTCATCTAGTCTCGATACTAGTACCCAGGGCAGTGGTGTAATTTCATCCGACCTCACTGTGCTACCGGTCTCACAGGTACATCTCTAGACTGTAAGCCCGTGTAAGACGCTCTCTATATCGGTATGCCAAGGTTCACATTTTGCACACTGGAAAGCATCCGCATCACCCGATAGAAGGTACAAGGTACAGCCGTAAGGGGGATTCACGGGAGATGTGGCTCTCCTCGTGTCGTGTATCAGAATCATACATTGAGCAGTGTACTATTTGTCCCCTGACTAAACCTGACAATTCTTTCTCCATACTCGCCTATAAATAGGTAAATCTCATATGTAGAAAAGGTTACGTTATTCTTACTCTCTATTCACTATTGCATTGCTCAAGTTCCCTCGAATTCTTATTCTGTTCGCTGACTTGAGCATTGGAGAATCTTCGCAGGTGACACCACTTTTTGCCCCAATTCAGCGTGAAAGCTTGGTGTGAAGGATCTCCAGGATAACAAGACCGGATTCTCCCACTGAGAGTTGGGACCATAATATCGGATACCCACTGTACAAGTGTACAAACATTCTTATCATTGACTTTTGAGGCTGGTCCCCACTCCGGATCTTTGACCCCAAATCAGACCAGTTCATTGGCACACCTAGTGAGACGCGTTAGAGTTATTCCCACCTCTCGTAGAAGTCCAGTAGTCACCATGGAGGGTAGTGGTCATGACTTTGTCGAAGGTCATGTCGAGGACGTGACCAACCAGCAGGCGAACAAGAGACTTCTTTTCGAATCTCCTGGAGTTAGTTCGAGCAGGATGGTGTAGGTACCAACTCTTGACCTTCATGATGAGGTTATAAGACAGCTCACGGAAGAGCTTGCTGAGCTGAAGAAGGACCGAAGGTAGACAGAAGAAAAGTGGTGTCTTAGGCTGAGGAGACTTACCACACCTCTGGGAGAGAGAAATCTACAACTCTCTAGTATTCAAAGATTCCCAGGTACGAAGAGAGGGAGCAAACTCATGATTCTGGGGATAGAATCAGTGGAAGAAGGAAGGAGCCAGTGGTAGCAGCGCCTGGGACGTATCGGCTCAATGTTCCATTCTCACGAAGGTTGATGAGTGTGCTATTAGTCCTCAAATTTACAATAAATTTGTTAAATTTATTTTATCAAAAATAATAAAAATTAGTTTAATTTGTTAAAAATTTAGGTTTTAATTGTAATAAATGGAAGTTATTGGAAATTATCTGCCTTGATCAAATTTCACTGGTTTTACAGTGAAAAATTAAAGAAATTTAAGAGAAAATAGAAGAACTCGAGAGCTAACGCGTAACATCAACTCCACGCGTAGCGTGAGAAGTTTTAATGCTCACGCTACGCGTCACACCCACTCATAGCGTTAGAAGCTACGTGGACTCCACTTCCAGGTTGCCAAGCACTCTGCCTAGTGGCCAAACAATGGCTAACTCACTCACACCAGATGCCAAAACGCAGTGGGAGATAATTGGCCCAATGTCTACTGTGAGACCCAAAAAATACAAGTAAATTTTTCACATTTTATAAATCATTATTATACAAAGAAATAAAGTGGTGAAGCTTTAATTCAACACCCCGGATCTATGAAAAACCTCTCTCATATATGGAGATATGAGAGGGTGAATTAAAAAGGATTCATGAGAAAATTTTCAATTAAAAACAGCAGAAGAATCAATTAAATTGATGTTGTATGATTGGATTTAAAGAGGATGAATTTCCCAAGATTTAATGGTTCATAATATGTTAAATATACTTGTACGATGATGTAAGAATAATATTTGATGCAAAGGAAAATTAAAATCATTAAAGCAAGAACATTGAGAGCAAATAGGTACCACTCGCTCAAGCAAGTACCACACTCGCCTAAGCGAGTTCATGTGGACACGCCTGGGCAAGCCAGCAACACGCTTAAGTGAAAGGGAAAATCAGTATCAGGAGTCAATCTCACTTGAGCGAGCCATGCTCGCTTGAACGAAATTACTCCTGTATCTAAATGGTTCCCCTTTCGCTCAGGCGAGGTGTTCTCACCTAAGCAGAATTACTCTAGTAGCATCAAGTACCTTATTGTCCGATTCTCGCTCGAGTGAGGCTAGGCTCGCCAGGGCGAAAATCATCCAGAATCCATTTTTCCCTTGCTCACTTGAGCGAACCTCCAGGCACTGACCATTTCGCTTGAGCGAAAAAGGTCCGGTAGCTACACACTAGGCTCTCGCTCGGGCGAGGCCTTACCCGCTTGAGCAAAATAACTACAGTAGCTAACCTCTGATTCCAAGCAAATCTCACTTGAGCGAGATCATCACTCGCCTGAGCGTATTTGGGCCAGAGGCCACCCCGCTGTTATAGAGGGATCTCGCTTGAGTAAGATTTCCACTCGCTTGAGTGAGATTTCCACTCGCTTGAGCGAGTTCTACAGAACATATACAGAAACATCAATTTCACACAACTTAACATATCAAATTTGGTTTCCTACCATTTTAACCTATCCTAATGCATTTAATACACTCCATCAAGCATTTAAAAGTTCATCCAATGGTTTTTACACATCAAGATCAATTTTTAATCATTCAATGCATAGGATTCAAACTATTTTTACACAAACTTCATGGAATGCTACTAATTGTGAACTACATCATTCATTCATAAAATTTAACAATCAATAAACATTGTAAATCATTATCTTATATCATTTGGGTCATTAATGAAAATTGGTCATACACACCAAGGTCCAATTTTCCTACATGACCCTCAAAATCATCAAACCACAATTTAGATGACAAAATAAACATACATATACACTATATGTTATACAAAAATCTAGATTTACCGGCCAAGGTACTTCCTATACACCTATTTACCTCCTCCCACAAAATGTACTTCAAAAGAGTCTCACTCCACCCATGAGTGCCATGCATCACAAGTCTAAAAAATGGACAACATGGGAGAGTGAGTTATACATTCCAAAAGAATGAATATAAATACCATGTGATTATGTATATATGCACCAAAACATGTATACTTTGCATACACATATCATTCATCATCTTATTCATCATCATAATACTATCATATTATATCACAAATGACATTATAATTTAGACAAGGTATACAAGCATATACATAATCAAGTCCTTCAACATTTGGACTATTATACAACTCATCACTTTACTCAAATTATTATTTGGTATTCATATCTTTTATGTTGTCTTAATACATTATCCCATCCTCAACACAACCATCATCATATCTCATCACCTTTGGCATACTTGCTTGCTATATGCAAATGCTCTTAAGCTAATGCATATGCACAATGGAATATTTCAACAATTGCAGATCTGACTGTGGGAATATAACACCGATTGTGGGATTCAAGTATGATCATCTAACTAAACCCCTACTGCAGTAGTAAAATGTGTACACTTATCATTAAATTGCATGCATTTCACCAATCTTTTACTGGTACCAAACCGCATCGCCCGATTGTAACACCGGTCATTCTCACCATGACCGTGGTAACACATATCAATATATGGTGTTGCGGGCCGGCCATGACTCATTTCATGGCGGCTGTGATCCGAAGGACCACCAGGGTTACCTGCTCATCAAGAGCCACCCCCACAAGGGTCGGCCACATGTAGCTCCCCGTAGCAATACATGGGCGACTTCGTGACTTACACACCGAGTCATAGGGAAAAATAAAATTGCTCGTGCATCAAGCCACCCTCTCACTGGGTCAGCCGACGCAACTCCCCTAAAGTTCCAACAACAGAGGCTATGTAGTATGCCATGGATGCAAATGCCAATCATATGCATCTCTCACTCTATGCATCCTATTCATGACACTCATCAATCATCATCATATCATCATCATCAACAACACCACTTCACATTTTTAATGGATTTATTATCGTTGGTTTTAGTTTTTGTTCTCAAGTTTTAACTGTGGCATTTTAACAATTCTCTTACCATTTATAATGGCACTCCTCATCAATTCCAATCATCAACTTTTCATTATCAATCATGGCATGTTATTCATTCACACTCAATCTGAACCAAATATTAATTACATTCATTTCACATTTAAGGTGGATGTACAATCATCATATTCATGGCTTACACTTGCCAAATAATTCACACCACCATATAACACACCATATCCATTCTAATTGCACAAAGCATGTTGCCAAACATTATCACCAACATCATATACACAATACGAATTCCCATAACATCAAAAGCAAGGCAAACATGCAAGTTGTCACATATGACAATCAAACACTATCCAATTCATGCAATTAGAATATAAAGACTCATCTCCTACCTCAAGAGAAGAACTCCGATTGATACGACGTGCCCGCCTCGTCGTTCGGAATGGATCCTACATAATCATACATGTAAAATCCTAATTAATCAACCATTCAAGACATAAATCCAACTCTAATTAACCATAATCATATCTATAATCTCATAACATGTACAAGACATGTTATAGACATCATTTTCCTCATCTATTAGGCTTTGGGAATTCCTTCCCATTAAGCCTCATTCATTTTATCTGAAGGCTACAAAACAATCATAGCCTAACATCCATAAGAATGCCTCACCAATCAATACCCATACACTCAATTGCTTGTATTTTCTCTCAAACAGATTATTCAACCAATATTTATAACTTTCCCTAATTCTTAAAAGTTAGGGTTTTCACCAAAACCCAACCACATTCATTTAATGCATCATTAATCCTTATCTTCTTCCAACCATACCTTCATCTACCATATTTATTTCATTTAAACCTTGTATTTATGACAACCCACTTTTATGGTTTATGCATTAGTGGCTCTTCACCAAACCCATTCATACACATTACCCCCTAACCCTTAAAGCTCATAACCATAACATTTAAACCCAACAAAATAGAGAGAATAACTCACCTCATACCAAAACAAAATAGGTGTCAAGGGAGAGGGAGGGCCACATGAAATTTAAGAGAAAAGGGGAAGAGTTCCAAGCTTCAATGATCTCCTTCCAAGCTCTCACAAGGACGAAAATAAGGGGAGGAAGAAGTTTCACAACCTTGGCTAGGGTTTTTGGAAGAGAATAAGAGGAAAATGAAGAAGGGAATAGAGAAGGAGAAGAATAATGTGTTTTTCCCAGTTTGCTCAACATGCTCACGAGAAGAGAAGGGAAAAATATGGGCTTTTAGTTTTAATTTTTAATCATTCTCATTAAAGTTCATCATTTTATGATAAACAGGATCTCTGTTTGGGCTCAATACTTCAACTAAAAATTATTCTGAATACATATTCAGACTCCCAATAATATTCTTAAAAGCCCTGACCAATATCACCCCAATCGGAGATACTTGGTCTGACACCCATATTTTAATCAGGTCAATTTTCAGCTTATTTGGTCCCAATAAATTACCAACAGTCCCCTAAAATCTTAATTTAATTAATTCCAATATTTTGGGACATTAAATAATCCATATTCCATTATTTAATGTTTATTTCCTTAATTAATTTTCTATTTTAAAATTTAGGATGTTACAATCCACCCCACCAAAAAGAAAATTTCGTCCTTAAAATTTAACATACCGGATTTGAACATGTCTGGGTATCGTTCTTTGATATCGCTCTCATGTTCCCATGTGAACGTCTCCACATTTCCATGCTTCCAAGCAACCTTCACCAAAGGCACCAACTTGTTCCATAATCTCTTCACAGAATGCTCGACAATGCGAACAGAAACAGGAGGAATGGACAAATCATCTCGTACATCAACATCGTCTATAGGAATTACACGTAGAGGATCATGAACATATTTCCTCAACTGCGATACATGGAACACATCATGTAGATTAGCGAGATACGGAGGAAGTACAATCTGATAAGCAACGTCGCCAATCCGCTCCAAAACCTCATAAGGTCCAATGAACCTAGGGCTTAACTTTCCACTCTTCAACGCCTTTCTAATCCCTTTATCACGCGAGACCTTCAAAAATACATGATCACCCACTTGAAACTCAAGTGGTTTATGCCTTTTGTCATAATAACTCTTCTGTCGGTCCTGAGCAATCTTCATATTCTCTTGTATCTTTTTAATTTGCTCAGTAGTCTCCTGAACAATCTCCGGCCCTAAAGCCAAATTCTCACCAGTCTCCAGCCAACACAGAGGCGTTCTACATTTTTTCCATAAAGTGCCTCATAGGGAGCCATACCAATAAAGCTATGATAGCTGTTGTTGTATGTAAACTCAATCAGTGGTAAGAATCTCTCCTAACATCCACCGTGTTCAAGAACACAAGCCCTCAACAAATCTTCAAGGCTTTATATCGTCCTTTCGGATTGTCTGACGGTTTGAGGATAATAAGCAGAACTAAGTTTTAACTTAGAACCCAACTTATTATGCAAACTTCCCAAAAATTGAGAAGTAAATCGGGGATCACGGTCGGATATGATACTAGATGGCACACCGTGCAATCTAACAATCTCCTTTATATATAACTGGGCTAATTTCTCCAATGAACTTTTTATATTCATGGGCAAGAAGTGAGCACACTTCGTCAACCGATCTATAATCACCCATATATCATTATTTCCAGCACGAGTTCTGGGTAGTCCAGAAACAAAATCAATAGTTATGCTATCCCATTTCCAAACAAGGATTTCCAAAGGTCTCAAATAACCAGATGGTCTTTGATGTTCGACCTTAGCCTTATGGGAAACAAGGCAAGATGCTACAAAGTTCACCACATCACGCTTCATATCGGGCCACCAAAAATTCTTCTTTAAATCTTGATACATCTTGGTGGAACCAGGATGAATGCTCAATACGCTTTTGTGAGCTTCCTCAAGTACACTTTTCCTCACATCACCACTTGAGGGAACATAAATTCGGCCCTTCACACGCCAAATGCCACCATGACCTTCCATTAGAAACAAATCCTTTCCCTTCTCTTGGGTTTTCTTCATCTCAATCAGATACTCATCATTGGGTTATTGTACTTTCACATATTCAAGAAATTCATTCGTGACCTTCAACATTTCAAGCGACATTTTCTTTGGAGTATATGTCTCCACACCCACATTCAAATTTCTAAATTGTTCAATTAGCTCTATCCCTTTTGCCATCATCATCAAGATATGCAACGACTTCCGGCTTAAAGTATCGGCAACCACATTTGCCTTTCCGGGATGATACCTCAACTCGAACTCATAGTCCTTTAGAAATTCCATCCATCGCCGTTGGCGCATATTAAGTTCCTTTTTGTCAAACAAGTACTTAAGGATCATATGGTCACTAAAGACCACAAACTTAGAACCATATAAGTAATGTCGCCACAACTTCAAAGCAAATACCATTGCCGCCAATTCAAGATCATGAGTAGGATAATTAACCTCATGCGGTCATAATTTTCTCGACACATAGGCTATAACACGCTCTTTTTGCATCAATACGCATCCAAGACCAAGCTTAGACGTATCACAATACACCACAAAAGCATCCGTCAAATCGGGCAATGCTAACACTGGTGCGGTAGTAAGCCTCAACTTCAACTCTTGAAAACTTTCTTCAAATTCACGGGTCCACACAAAAGGTTGATTCGTATGAGTTAACTTCATCAATGGTAAGGCTAAGCGGGAAAATCCTTCAATAAACCTCTGGTAATAATCGGCAAGACCAAGAAAACTTCTTATCTTCATCACAGATGTCGGTCTTTCCCAAGCCATAACAGCCTCAACTTTCGACCTATCAACGACAACTCCATCACTGGAAATCACATGACCAAGAAAAGAAATCTCACTCATCCAAAATTCACATTTAGAGAACTTAGCATACAATTCTTTCTCTTGAAGAATAGACAATACAAGACGAAGATGTCTTTCATGCTCTTCATGGCTCTTAGAGTATACTAAAATATCATCAATAAACACCACGACGAATTGGTCAAGATACTCATGGAAGATATGATTCATGTAATCCATGAAAATCATAGGAGCATTTGTCACTCCAAATGGCATCACTACATACTCATAGTGTCCATATCACGTTCGGAAAGAAGTTTTTGGGATATCTTTGGTCTTCACCGGAATTTGGTGATATCCGAAATGCAAGTCAATCTTGGAGAATACAACGGCACCCTTCAATTGATCCAAAAGGTCATCAATGCGAGGGAAAGGATATTTGTTCTTGATAGTTAGCTTGTTGAGTTGGTGATAGTCAACGCACAATCTCATGCTCCCATCCTTCTTTTTCACCAATAGCACAGGAGCACCCGAAGGAGACACACTTGGGCGCATAAACTCCCGCTCGAGTAATTCCTTGACTTGCTTCTTTAATTTGGTCAACTCCATAGGAGACATCCTATACGGAGCTCTGGAAATAGGTTCAGCACCAGGAATGAGGTCAATAGAAAATTTCACTTCACGTGGAGGAGGTAATCCAGGAATCTCATCTGGAAAAACATTGGGAAACTTCGAAACAATAGGGATTTCACAAGATTGGGAAGTACCATTCCCATCAACCTTGCAGAACATTACAAGAAGCTGAGAGATACCTTGCACATCAAAGTCTTCAGCATTCGAAGTCGAGAATATCACCGTCTTGTTATGGCAATCCACCAAGACTTTGTTAGCGGATAACTAATCCATGCCTAGAATAATGTCCAGGTCTTCATAGGTAGGCACACGAGGGATACAACAAACTTCTTACCCTCAAGGATCTTCTCGACATTCTCACATCGAGTCACCGATCTCAAACAAGCACCAGTCAGTGTAGTCACCAATATTGAACCTCTCATCATACAAACAGTCATTTTCAAATGCCTAACACAATCCTCAGAAATAAACGAGTGTGTAGCACCAGAATCAAATATAACATTTACCAAAGTGCTAAGGATTTCACACTCACCACGAACACAATCTTCAGCTTGTGCAGCTTCTTCACCGGTGATGGCGAAGACTCTACCAGCAGCTTGTGGTTGATCACCACCATTACGGTTACCATTTCTTCCACCATGGCCATTGCCTCGACCATTGCCATTCCTTCCACCATTATGGTTTCCACCATGGCCACCATTTCGGCCACCATTATAACCATTTCTATTTCCATGACCACGGCCTTCAAAGCCACTATGGTCTTCATGGTTACCATTAGGATTCACACATATAGGAGTATTAATATTAGTATCTCTTGTGTTCAATGGGCAATTAGGGCGGATATGCCCCGGTTGATTGTATTGGTAGCACACCACATCATCTCGTGGCCAACCACGTGCCAAATGGTTGGCACCACATTTAAAGCAAGTCAGGCCTTGGACATTTCCACGACCTTGGTTACCACCACCATAACCTCCTCTAAAAGCACCACGTCCTCTTACATTCGAGGATCCACCATGAACGAACTTGTTCTTCTTGAAGTGACCTTGCTTCTTGAAACTAGAGAATTGGCCCTTCAACTTGGGCTCGTGCTTACCATGACTCGAAGGAGCCACATCATCTTCTTCATAAATTCGACACTTGTTCACAAGTGTCGAGAAGCTTCTTATCTCTTGATGCCAAATAGCCCACTGGATCTCGGGCCTCAACCTATTTTCAAACTTCACACATTTGGAAGCCTCAGTACTCTCTTGTTGATAGGGCGAATAGAATACATAAAGTTCTTCAAACTTGGAGGCATACTCCTCCACAGTCATACCACCTTACTTTAGCTCCATGAACTCAAGCTCTTTGTTACTTCTGAAACTATCCAAGAAATACTTCTTTAAGAATTCCACCTTGAAGTTTTCCCAAACCAAGGGTATATTAGCAGACACCATGCGTCCCCTAGTAAGACGCCACTAAGCTTCAGCTTCATTGCGGATCATAAAGACCGCATACTCCACCTTTTGTGCTTCAGAACACTCGAAGCTAGCATAAATCGTTTCCAAATCGTTGATCCAGGCATAAGCATCCTCAGGTTTATAACCTCCATGAAACTCTGAAGGTTTCCTCTTGAGAAATAGATCAAGACCTTGGGAGCCTGGTCCCACATTTAGTTAGCCTTATCTTTCCAAGAGATCAGCAAAGCGATTCAAGGCATTTGCCATAGCAGCAGCCTCACGATTTGGTCTACCAGCCATATTTTAAGCCTATACATCAAAATATGGCTCACACGTGAGTATACTAGACCATACAATAAATTCTTAACCTATAAACTCAAAGACTCCAACATTCATTGGTCCATCATGCTGTTAGGAAATCCCTAAACATGAGCAGCGGAAAAAAAAAGGGATTCCAAAGGATTTGCAAGGTTCCATGTTTCAAAGCACAAAACAAACACAAAAATCGTTTTGGATTACCTCTTGAAGAACACCAAAGCAGTCGTAGCCTCGTCTTTTAGGAGTCCACACTAGCACTCCTACCAGAATCGCAACACTTGCCAACTGCTAGTTTGACGGCGTGTAGCTCTTGCAAATTTTACGAATTTGTGTCTCACTTGAGTGAACGGCCTATGAGCATCTTATGCTCTATTTATAGGCTTAGGTTTGACCTAATTTGTTCTCTCTAAAATTGGGCTCCTTACTCATTCCAAATGAGTTAGGCCCAATAGTTTTATTTTAGTCCAACTAAAATAAGACAACATTTTCTGATGGGCTTACTCTATGTGTGTGACCCTACAGGTAAAATACTCGGTCATATTAATAATAAATTATTTTATTATTAATATAAAATAAGAGCGGCATCTAGCAATGCATCATTATGTCCGAATATTATCAACATAACCTATAAGTGATAATTATTTAATATGTTTGTTCCTTTTGTCACGATATCCTAATTGGGCCCAAGGCATGGTCGCGTCATCCTTGTACGGCCCAATTTATTTTACTTGATACCGGAGTAGACTGAATCCGAATAAATATCTAATATTTATTCTTTCTAGCATGGCCATGCGTTTTCTTAGTCTTACTCCATCAAGTGGCCTATAGATATCACTCCTGTCACATAGGAGAGACAAATCCCATCTACATCACTCACATCCCTCTGCATAATTTGTTCATTTCCTAATCACAACCTTTATAGTCCTCTTGTTAGAGAAGACGTTTAATTGTATTAAAACAATAAACTCCTCATGTAAGAATCGTAGTGACTTCAGGTCGAAGGACTACATATACCATTATCACATTGAGAATCGTTTATGACAATCATGTAACGATCCATGCAACGTTCTCATGGTGGGTTTGTCCAGTACATCATTACTCTTAATATGTACCCGTGTGAAGACTTGATATCATCTATATCTATGATCTGTGAGATAAGGTCATCAGTATACTCACACACTAGTCTCAGTGTATTTACATGTCCCCATGTAAATACTTGACTAGGGACATTTTAGGAATAATTTTTATATGACCTATTACTCCAAGGATAAATACGTTTTAAAACAATTTTAAACTGAAATATTTATTTTATTGATAAGCATAAAAAATACAAATGAAAAAGCATAAAAGCTCATAGTGCATACACCAACAATCTCCCACTTGCACTAGAGCCAATCAGACATTTGCCTAATGCGTAATGATCTAGTGTGCCCTTCATGTTTTTGTTGTGTAAGAGGTTTTGTGAGTGGGTCAGCAATATTCTCATCAGTATGCACCTTACATATCTTTACATCTCCTCGGCCAAGGATCTCTCGAATAAGATGAAATCGCCTAAGTATATGCTTGGATCGTTGATGTGATCTAGGTTCCTTAGCTTGTGCGATTGCTCCACTATTGTCACAGTAGAGACTTATAGGGTCCACAATGCTAGGAACAATCCCAAGTTCTGTTATGAACTTCTTGATCCATACTGCCTCTTTTGCAGCATTTGAGGCAGCAATATACTCAAACTCTGTAATAGAATCAGCAACTGTCTCTTGCTTGGAACTCTTCCAGCTTACAGCGCCACCATTTAGACAATACACGTACCCAGATTGCGATCTTGAGTCATCCTTATCAGTTTGGAAGCTAGCATCAGTGTAACCTTTTACAATGAGTTCTTCTTCCCCTCCATATATCAAGAATGAATCCTTAGTTTTTCTTAAATACTTCAGGATATTCTTGACAGTAGTCCAGTGACTTTCACCGGGATCAGACTGGTATCTGCTCGTCATGCTTAAAGCGTACGAGACATCTGGTCGGGTACATATCATGGCATACATGATTGATCCAATAGCAGATGCATATGGAATCTTATTCATCCGTTCTCTTTCTTCTTTAATGGAAGGAGATTGAGCTTTTGATAAGTTTATGCCATTAGCCATAGGCAAAGTTCCTTTCTTGGAATCTTGCATGTTAAACCTTTTTAACACTTTGTCTATGTATGTATTCTGACTTAGGCCAAGAAGTTTTCTTGATTTATCTCTATAGATCTTAATTCCTAACACTTAGGTTGCTTCACCTAAGTCTTTCATAGAAAAACAGCTTCCCAACCAACTCTTCACAGACTGAAGAGTAGGAACGTCATTTCCAATAAGTAGTATGTCATCAACATAGAGGACCAGAAAAACAATTGTGCAGTCACTAACCTTCTTGTAGACACAAGGTTCATCCTCATTTTTAGTAAAGCCAAATTGTTTAACAGCTTCATCAAAATGAAGATTCCAGCTTCTGGAAGCTTGCTTAAGTCCATATATAGAATGTTGTAGCTTGCACACATTCCTGGATGCTTCAGGCTTAACAAAGCCTTCGGGTTGTGTCATGTACACTTCCTCAAGAAGATTTCCATTAAGGAAAGCAGTCTTGACATCCATTTGCCATATCTCATAATCATGGTATGCAGCAATAACAAGCAGAATCCGAACAGACTTTAGCATAGCAACTGGGGAAAAAGTTTCATCATAGTCTATACCATGTATTTGCTTGAAACCTTTAGCCATCAACCTTGCTTTAAATTTAGTTATATTACCATCCATGTCAGTTTTCTTTTTGAAAACCCACTTGCATCCTATAGGTTTTACCCTTTCAGGTGCATCAACCAAGTTCCAAACTTGATTAGTGTACATGGAGTCCATTTCAGATTCCATGGCTTCTAGCCATTTCTCAGATTCTGAACTTACAATGGCCTCTTCATAAGATGTTGGTTCATTTTGATCCATTAGGAATACATCTCCTTCCTGAGTTACAAGAAATCCATATCTTTTAGGTTGTTGACGTATTCTACCTGATCTACGTAAGTCTTGTGCTACTGGAGCTAGAGTTATCACAACGTTTTGTGGGTCCTGCTCCACTTCCACCATTGGCTCTTCAATGCCTTGTGAGTCTTGAATTTCTTCAAGTTCTACTTTCCTCCCACTGATTCTTGTAGAGATGAATTCCCTTTCTAAGAATACAGCATTCTGAGCAACAAACACTTTGCCCTCGGTAGGATTGTAAAAATAATAACCCTTAGTTTCTTTTGGGTATCCCACAAAAAAACATTTATCTAACTTGGGCCCGAGTTTATCTGAACTTTGACGCTTAACATAAGCTTCACAGCCCCAAATCTTAAGAAAAGACATACTAGGTCGTTTCCTAGTCCATATCTCATATGGTGTCTTTATAACAGCCTTTGATGGAACACGGTTAAGTGTAAAAGTTGCTGTCAACAAAGCCTGTCCGCAGAATGAGTTAGGGAGGTCAGTTTGACTCATCATTGATCGAACCATGTCCAACAAGGTTCTATTTCTCCGCTCAGAAACCCCATTCCATTCTGGTGTTCCAAGGGGAGTAAGTTGAGATATAATCCCACACTCTTTAAGATATTCATCAAACTCTAGGCTCAAATATTCACCACCTCGATCGGATCGAAGTGCTTTAATTGTCTTGCCAAGTTGGTTCTCTACTTCATGTTTAAACTCCTTGAACTTTTCAAAGGATTCTGATTTATGTTTCATGAGAAACACAGATCCATATCTACTGAAATCATCAGTAAAAGTGATGAAGTAACTAAAACCTCCCCTAGCCATTGTCCCTATGGGCCTACATACATCACTATGTATCAAGCCAAGAAGATCACTCACCCTTTCACCTTTTCCGGTAAATGGGGTCTTAGTCATCTTCCCTAATAAACAAGATTCGCATGTATCTATTGATTCAAAACCAAAAGATTCTAAATATCCATCTTGATGGAGTTTAGAAATGCGTTTCTCATTTATATGTCCTAGGCGACAATGCCAAAGATAAGTTGGGTTTAAATCATTTGTTTTAACCCTTTTAGTATTAATGTTATAGATAGGGGTTTCGAGATCTAGAACATAAAGTCCATTACTCAAATTTGCACAATAATAAAACATGTCTTTTAAATAAACAGAACAACTATTGTTCTTTATTGTAAAGGAAAACCCTTTCTTATCAAGACAAGAAACAGAAATAATGTTTCTCCTTATTGCCGAAACAAAATAACAATTCTCTAATTCAAGGACTAACCCTGATGGCAAGGATAAAAAAGTCCCTACAGCTAATGCAGCAACTCTTGCTCCATTTCCAACGCGTAGGTCTACCTCGCCCTTCATCAACTGCCTACACCTTCTTAGATCCTGCACATTAAGACAAATGTGAGATCCACATCCAGTATCTAATACCCATGATGTTGAAGTTGACATGTTAATTTCTATAACAAAAATACCTGAAGTGGAAGTCTCACTTCCCTTCTTCTTAAGCTCTTCTAGGTACTTTGGACAGTTTCTCTTCAAGTGTCCCTTTTGTCCACAATGGTGACATTTACCTTCCTTAGCCACCCCGCCCACAGGTTTTAAGGCTGATGTACTTGGCTTATCCTTGCCTTTCCAAATTTTCTTGCCATTTCCTACAATAGCCTTTCCTTTGCCTTTATACATGCCCTTTCCTTTACCTTTGCTAGAATTGACCATCATTATGGCCTTGCCCTTTCCTTTAGAAATATTGGGCTCAGCAGTCCTCAACATATTGAGTAGCTCTGGCAATGTTTTGTCCAATGCATTCATGTTGTAATTCATGATGACTGGCTTAAAACTGTCAGGTAATGATTTCAAAATGAGATCGGTAGCCAACTTCTGAGGGAAGGGGAATCCTAGCCTAGCTAGATTCTCCAAGTACCCAATCATTTTGAGCACATGAGGTCCTACAGAACCTCCCTCTTCAAGTCTACAGCTAAATAGGGCTGAGGAAACTTCATATCTTTCTTGGTCAGCTTGACCTTGATATAGCTTCCTTAGGTTTTCGATCATATCGAAAGCCTCCATGTGCTCATGTTGCTTTTGAAGCTCAGGAGACATGGTAGCCAACATAAGGCATTGGACATCTAAAGCATCATCCTGATGCTTCTTATAAGCATCCTTGTCAGCTTTAGAGGCGTTTGTAGCGGGTGGTTCCGGAACTGGACTTTCCAAGACATACTGCTTTTTCTCTTGTTTGAGGACAATCCTCAAGTTTCTATACCAGTCAAGGAAGTTAGAACCAGACATTTTTTCTTTGTCTAGGATTGATCGCAACGAAAGGTTCGAAGGTGTGTTTGACGTCATGGTTATCTAAAACAGAAAATATGTCAAAACATATTTAAATTATGGTCATTTAAATTAAATATGTCTCCCACTATTTTGATTCAAAACAAAATACCCTCCACGAATCAGAAAATCCCGTTGGAAGATTTTCTAGTAGGCTAAGATCCATATTTTGCCAAGTGTTAAGTCAGCTTTGGCTGATCACCTAATACTTGGTTATTTAGGTAGGAAACTTTTTCCAATTGTATCTTTATACAACTCTTAGTCATTGGGTTAAGTAACCATTACTAATTATTCATCTTATGAATATTTAGCCCAATGTTTACGCCTCTAAGTTATATTCAATCCAATTGAAAACTTAGTTAAGTTAAAGCCCAATAAAACAGTTTGGATATTACCATTATCCCATCGCGTCTTACTAATATAAATAATAGTGCCTTGCTTTAGCGGACCCACTATTTATTGACATTAGTGTTGACGAGTGTACTTATTGGAAGGCGTTTATAACTTAATATTATTTTGAGGGATTTTAATTTATTTTAAAATTACCGTCTTTGTTAAATGCTTTAACGTAATAAAATTATCCCCAAAGCATGCAAACGAAATTGTGAGATGGTTATGGTCTTCCTAGAAGAAAAATAAATAAATAAATAAACCTAGAGGAACTATATTGCCATGGCTTCATGAAGTCCTACTTCTTGAATCCATCATCCTCTTAGAGTCACCACTCCTTGGTTTTCTTCTATGTCTCTACTTTGTTGGCCCGATCAAGATTACATAATTAAATAGAAACTCGCTTTACATACGAGTGAAGGGTTGAGAAGAGAAATACAACAGAATAGAGAGAGGCACAGCACGCAGGCTGTATTTAAAAAAAATAACTAAGACCATAACCATTCACCATGCAACGTGTTAATTAATTGATTATAACCCATTTAAAAGCATTAAAAGAGTAATTAATTTTTAAAACGGGCAATTAAACACGTGGGGTCGGTAATAAGGCGCTACACAGAGAATGTACAGGGGTCCCGCTTGCGGGGTGCGGGGCAGCGCCCCGACCCGAAAAATTAGTACTGTAGTCAAGTTGGTTCCCAGGAAAGAGAGGTGGGTCCGGTGTGACCGCTTAAGTACCAAGTCTTTCCTAGCCAGAACGTCCCTTAACCATTAACAGCTCTAAAATTTCGGCTAGGGTTTCAACCACTTTGAAACCCTAATTCCTTGTTACGAACACTTCATAACGCAGCCGTCAAGGCACATGTAGGCAACGCCGTCTAGGGTTTCAAAACCTAGAATTCAATTTGCGCTAATGCCAACATGCAATGCCTTTCCATGACGGCCGTCTAGGTTTCAACTCTTGAACCCTAGATTAAGGAACGGCCATGGTTTAACACTTAAACCTTATCACTTAACGCCCCATAACATGAACCATTCATGTTCGAAGATCAACTCAATTGATTCATAATTTGTACGATGAATATTATATGAGTAAAACACATATCAAATACAAAAATTGCATAAACTCATACATCATACAAATTTAAACGGCAACAACATACATACTAAAATTGAGAAACTCTATAACATGCATCATATACAATTTACAAAGAATAACTCAAAATTATATGTATCATGCCAAAACAGAGGTCATACCATATACATGATTAATCATTGTAATATATGCATCATATGCGATAACTCAAAATAGCAACATAATCATGCATGTTCATTTTCGAATCCTAGTTTCACAAAACATTTTCGCAAAACAAAAATGCAAAGCTTTAAACAAGAAACGATTTCGCAAATCATATTTTCCAAAAGCTCTTGTAAATGAAAACATATCATCATAAAACAGAAACAAATGCCCAAAACACGGTTCTTGCAACCAGGCTCTGATACCACTGTTAGGAAATCCCTAAACATGAGCAGCGGAAAAAAAAGGGATTCCAAAGGATTTGCAAGGTTCCGTGTTTCAAAGCACAAAACAAACACAAAAATCATTTTGGATTACCTCTTGAAGAACACCGAAGCAGTCGTAGCCTCGTCCTTTAGGAGTCCACACGAGCACTCCTACCAGAATCGCAACACTTGCCAACTGCTAGTTTGACGGCATGTAGCTCTTGCAACTTTTGTGAATTTGTGTCTCACTTGAGTGAATGGCCTATAAGCATCTTATGCTCTATTTATAGGCTTAGGTTTGACCTAATTTGTTCTCTCAAAAATTGGGCTCCTTACTCATTCCAAATGAGTTAAGCCCAATAGCTTTATTTTAGTCCAACTAAAATAAGACAACATTTTCTGATGGGCTTACTCTATGTGTGTGACCCTACAGGTAAAATACTCGGTCATATTAATAATAAATTATTTTATTATTAATATAAAATAAGAGCGGCATCTAGCAATGCATCATTATGTCCGAATATTATCAACATAACCTATAAGTGATAATTATTTAATATGTTTGTTCCTTTTGTCATGATATCCTAATTGGGCCCAAGGCATGGTCGCGTCATCCTTGTACGGCCCAATTTATTTTACTTGATATCGGAGTAGACTGAATCCGAATAAATATCTAATATTTATTCTTTTTAGCATGGCCATGCGTTTTCTTAGTCTTACTCCATCAAGTGGCCTATAGATATCACTCCTGTCACATAGGAGAGACAAATCCCATCTACATCACTCACATCCCTCTGCATAATTTGTTCATTGCCTAATCACAACCTTTATAGTCCTCTTGTTACAGAAGACGTTTAATTGTATTAAAATAATAAACTCCTCATGTAGGAATCGTAGTGACTTCAGGTCGAAGGACTACATATACCATTATCACATTGAGAATCGTTTATGACAATCATGTAACGATCCATGCAACGTTCTCATGGTGGGTCTGTCCAGTACATCATTACTCTTAATGTGTACTCGTGTGAAGACTTGATATCATCTATATCTATGATCTGTGAGATCAGGTCATCAGTACACTCACACACTAGTCTCAGTGTATTTACATGTCCCCATGTAAATACTTGACTAGGGACATTTTAGGAATAATTTTTATATGACCTATTACTCCAAGGATAAATACGTTTTAAAATAATTTTAAACTAAAATATTTATTTTATTGATAAGCATAAAAAATGATACAAATGAAAAAGCATAAAAGCTCATAGTGCATACACCAACACATGCTTCACATCATATAATCATATCAATCTCAAAACATAATCACAACATATTCATTATAGAAGGTAAATAGTGTAAGGACTCTTGGCCGGACTCAACAACATAGACATCAATCTCAATTCAATGACAAACAATCATATCTCAATCAATTATAGCTTATATGATCTAATCATAAGCAACGATCACTTGAACAACATCAATCATGTCTGTATCAAGAGCAACCAATGCTTTGATACCAGGTGGTGAGACCCAAATAATACGGGTAAATTTTTCGTGTTTTATAAATCATTATTAGACAAAGAAATAAAGTGGTGAATCTTTAATTCAACACCCTGAATCTATGAAAAACCTCTCTCATATATGGAGATATGAGAAGGTGAATTAAAAATGATTCATGAGAAAATTTTCAATTAAAAACAGCGGAAGAATCAATTAAATTGATGTTCTATAATTGGATTTAAAGAGGATAAATTTCCAAGATTTAATGGTTCATGATATGTTAAATATACTTGTAAGATGATGTAAGAAGAAGATTTGATGCAAAGGAAAATTAAAATCATTAAAGCAAGAACATTGAGAGCAAACAGGTACCACTCGCTTAAGCGAGTACCATACTCACTTAAGCGAGTTCATGTGGACACGCCTGGGCGAGCCAGCAACATGCTTGAGCGAAAGGGAAAATCACTATCAGGAGTGAATCTCGCTTGAGCAGCCATGCTCGCTTGAGTGAAATTACTCTAGCATCTAAATAGTTCCCCTTTCGCTCCGGCGAGGCGTTTTTGCCTAAGCGGAATTACTCCAATAGTATCAGGTGCCTTACTGTCTGATTTTTGCTCGAGCGAGGCTAGGCTCGCCTGGGTGAAAATCTTCCAGAATTCATTTTTCCCTTGCTCGCTTGAGCGAACCTCCAGGCACTGACCATTTCACTTGAGTGAAAAAGGTCTAGTAGCTACACACCACGCTCTCACTCGGGCGAGGCCTTACCCGCCTGAGCAAAATAACTCCAGTAGCTAACCTCTGATTCCAATCAGATCTTGCTTGAGCAATATCATCACTTGCCTGAGCAAATTTGGGCCAGAGGCCACCCCACTATTACAAGGGGATCTCGTTTGAGCGAGATTTCTACTTGCTTGAGCGAGTTCTGCAGAACATATACAGAAACATGAATTTCACATAACTTAACATATCAAATTTGGTTTCCTACCATTCTAACCTATCCTAATGCATTAGATACACTCTATCATGCATTTAAAAGTTCATCTAATGGTTTTTATACATCAAGATCAATTCTTAATCATTCAATGCATAGGATTCAAACCATTTTTACACAAACTTCTTGGAATGCTACTAATTATGAATTACATCATTCATTCATAAAATTTAACAATCAATAAACATCGTAAATCATCATCTTACATCATTTGGGTCATTAATGAAAATTGGTCGTACACACCAAGGTCCAATTTTCCTACATGACCCTCAAAATAATCAAACTACAATTTAGATGACAAAATAAGCATACATATACACTATATGCTGTACAAAAATCTAGATTTGCCAGCCAAGGTACTTCCTATACACCTATTTACCTCTTCCTACAAAATGTACTTCAAAAGAGTTTCACTCCACCCATGAGTGCCCTGCATCATAAGTCTAAAAAGTGGACAACATGGGAGAGTGAGTCATACATTCCAAAAGAATGAATATGAATACCATGTGATTACATACATATGCATCAAAACATGTATACTTGAGTCATATCATTCTCCATCTTATTCATCATCATAATACTACCATACGTATATCACAAACGACATTATAATTTAGACAAGGTATACAAGCATATACATAATCAAGTCCTTCAACATTCGAACTATTATACAACTCATCACTTTACTCAAATTATTATTTGGTATTCATATCTTTTATGTTATCTTAATACATTATCCCATCCTCAACATAACCATCATCATATCTCATCACCTTTGGCATACATCCTCACTATATGCAAATGCTCTTAAGCTAATGCATATGCACAATGGAATATTTCAACAATTACAGATCTAACTATGGGAATATCACACCGATTGTGGGATTCAAGTATGATCATCTAACCATACCCCTACTGCAGTAGTAAAATGTGTACACTTATCATTAAATTGCATGTATTTCACCAATCTTTTACTGGTACCAAACCGCATCACCAGTTTGTAACACCGGTCATTCTCACCATGACCGTGGTAACACATATCAATATATGGTGTTGCGGGCCGGCCATGACTCATTTCATGGCGACTGTGATCCGAAGGACCATTGGGGTCACCTGCTCATCAAGAGCCACCCCACACAAGGGTCGGCCACATGTAGCTCCCAAGTAGCAATACATGGGCGGCTTCGTGACTTACACACCGAGTCACAGGGAAAAATAAAATTGCTCGTGCATCGAGCCACCTTCCCACTGGGTCGACCGAGGGAACTCCCCTAAAGTTCCAACAATGGCGGCTATGCAGTATGCCATGGATGCAAATGCCAATCATATGCATCTCTCACTCTATGTAACAGCCCTGGTTTTTTGGAATAGGAACCCAAGCTCTCAGAACCCCTGAGAGTATCACGCTAAGTATTTTGAGAGAATGAGGCTTAGGCTTGATTCTTAGATCATTATGAGAATGTAGGAAAATAAGATTTGAGAGGATGTGAGCAACAGATAGTTCAGTTAAACGGAGACGAGTGAGTAAGGAAGACTGTGTGTAATGGTAAACCCTAGAGAGACTTACTAAATTACTGACGATTTATATAGAGATAAATGTGTTTGATTCAGTAATTAGATTATTGATGAAGTATTATATTCATGAATGTATTCTGTTATTGATGCTAGAATGGATGAATTATGATATATCTTTAATTCTAATAGATTATAAGTGCTGATGGTCAATTACCTGATTGGGAACAGATTAAGAATAAGTAGATCCATTAAAGTATCAAGTTAGATTTAGAGGATAAATGATTATTAGAGCCCAAGATTTCATAAAACTTAATTAAACCTCCTTAATAAAATGATTATAGAATAATACGTTATTTGGATATCAACAGATAAACAGACGTTGTTATTGAAGAGTTCAGTTAATTAATATAAAATGAAATAAATAGATAATCCTTATTTTAGTGTTTAACATTATCTGTGATAAGATTAAGATACAAATATATATATATAATATTTTAGTTAAAGAGACTATTTAATCATTGTATCTTAATGATAAACGACGTTCGGTTTCTCAAGAATGAAACAGTAGGGCCTTGGCTAAGGTCAGGCTCTGACTAGTTGAATCAAGACTAATGATCCACTGAGGAAACAAGTCCTCTTAGGACCGCTTCTTGAAGAATCGAGGGTAATTGACTTAGCCTGACCGGCCAAATCAAAACCCTCAAGGTTTCTTACGTTTGACTGTTTATATACCTCGGGGTGTCCAATGGTGACACGGTCAGCCCCTAATAACCCGTTTCGATATTTTAGGAATGTTTCATGAAGAGCTCGAAGTTTGATTTGGTCTCTGCCAACCTTATCCATGAATCATTCATTCCTTCGGAAGCCCAATCTGTGTATTCTTCACGTTTCTGACGTAGTTTCCTCAAATGATGTTTGATTGAGGCAATTCCAGTCTCATTCACTTCGTTTCAAAGATATCTTCAAACTCTATTTCTGGTCCTGATCTCAAATTCCTACTCTGTCATGCTCAAATTCAAGAATTTATTAAAATCATCATAGAACCATGATTATTCACGTTTTATCTTGCGCATGGTTCGTTCGAAAATTCATAATTCTCTCGTACGACCTCCGTTTCTTGTAAACTTAGTGTCAAAATCATCGTAACAAAATTATCTACATTTTTCATGCAGACTTTGAAAGCTAGATCCTCACAGATTGGTACATTTTTAGAATCTTTGCCAGCCCATGAGTTTCACGTCACTATACTGATAGGCCCCAGAAAAATTGCTATATCACCCTCTTCAGGACCTCAACTCACTTCGTTCTTTTTGGTATAGATCCATATAGAAACTATCTACAATTCTTATGAAATCACGAAGGCCAATTCTCAAAGGAGAATTAATTACAAATTTATTTCTACAGCTCCACCTGATTCGAAGGCGATTAGAGTATCCTGTTGTATTTGGATCATATCTCGGGCTACAGGTATCGGATTGCCGCAAATGATATATAAAATTAAAGAGGAAAGGAAGATCTAAAAACTTCATGAAGGTATCGAAATCAAATTCCCACTCCATAAATCTCAAAATTTAAAACACTACACCAATTCACGTTTCTCCAGCAACAGCTTGCACTAGGTGCAGTATTTTCCACATATCTCTCTCATATGGTCATGAAATTGAATGAAGCCTTCTCCCAACGTTTCCTAACACATTTTTACACAAATTTTATGAAGAAACAAAAGTCTAATTCGCAGCCCATTTGGCCCAGAAAAATTATTTGTTCAAGGGACAAAAATCCCGTCACAACCCTGTACTAGTTCAGTATTTGGGCCATATCTCACTCAATTCTTGATGGATTTTTTTATGCTTTATATGGATTTTAAGAGAACAAAGAGTTCTACAACTTTTATGTTCAGACCATTCACAAATATGGCCCATAAGGGCCCCTAAATTCACGAATAAAATGACGCCTCTGAGTGTGCCACCTTGTCCTTTATGCAAAATTGGTCCAATCACTGTCTACCATCCAAGGAACACATGTTAGCTCTAGAAATTCCCTCCTCCATGCATCATCAGCCCTTGCCACCTCATTAGAAAGGTGTCACCACCATATCTTCCCTCTCCACTCAGCCCACCCACCTCCCACTCTATCCAATCATAATTCATGCAACTAACCTAACACCACATCACCAAAAACCTTGCATTCATTTTCCCTTCACTCTCCCATTTTCCATTCACGGAAAAACCAGCCCACTTCCTAGTTTTCTTCCCTTAATCTAATTATCAGCATTTGATTTCCCTTAAGCCCCTAAAGACAGCTCAAAAACATCCACCCTTCTTCCATTAATTCATGACCACATCACCATTTCCTACCTCCAACCATCCAAAATTCTTCCTCCTCCTACCTCTTCCAAGCCGTGACCACCACCTAAAACAACCACTAAACTTGCTTCTTATCACCTTCCATAATCCATTATCTCAAGCTTTATTCATCAAGCTCCACCATTCCTAGGAGCCGTGGCCATCCAAGGTGACCAAGGTGAGAAAAAAATCACGTTTTGAACTCTTGAACTTGTCATTTTTATGTCTTGTGCCAAAACAGTTTTTGTTTCTTAATTTTGTGGCATTTTCCTCACTGTTTTGGAAGCCAAACCCGTGACTCCATTGTCCCCTCTTGGTTGCATGTGTAGTTTTCCTCAAAATCGGGAATTTAGGTGACGATCGGAGGCGACCGATAGAAGATTTCGAGTGATCGGTAAATTTTGGTAACCGATTCTCTAGACTCTCTAAATTCTGAAATCTTCATGGTTGTTTTCTTGATTTCCCCTTGCTGCCCATGTTTGGTGTTGTGTGAAAAATTTACGCATGTCGATTTCCTAAGGTACCGGGGACGATCGGCAATGAAGGGCGGAGATTTCTAACAAATGGTGAACCTTTGGTAACAAACTCTTTCAACTTCAATTAAATCCATGGCTGTCCTACTAATTGCCTTGCTAAACCGTGGCTGTTTTCCTCTTTCTCAACCATGCATGTTCGTTTTTCTAAAGATTCGGGAGCCTAGACAACGATCGGAGTACGTTAGGACCAATCGGCGGAATTTTCGACAAAATCTTCAAACTTCTCCTCCGGGCAGCAGCGAAACCATGAGTTAAAGGGGGTCTTCATCTCATTTTTTTGCAATCCTAGTTGTGTTATGATGGTGATTACGTATTTAGGAACATACGTTGCAAGTTTCGTCGTGATCCGACGGTCAGATTTCAAATCGTAGAAATTTTCGTAACCGACAACCCAAAACTTACGTTTTTGAAATAATTAATATTCTAAAATTATTTGGTACAACACGAAGTTCGTATACCCGAAAGAATTCTCTCGCGACCGGACGTTCAAAAAGGAATTTAGGAAAAATTTAGCGTTAAGCGGGCTCGGTTTCATTCGATATGGTTGTAACTAATAAATTTCAATTGTTGGAAATTATTATGTAATTTGTAGAACACTATCCGGTAAGCCCCGCCATTAGATAGTTAATTCATCATTAATCATTATTGAATCGTTTCACAAAATATTTTGTACGATATAAGAATCTTCGATCGTTAGTCGCAAAAAGGTTTCTAGAGTTAAAGTAAAGAAATTGAATTTTTAGAAAAGTTTCTTATGATGATATAAATCAAAATAGGAATAAAGAGATTTAATTTAGAGAAAATTTATTTAAAGTGGTGATAAAAAGTTTGGCTCTTAAAAATGAAATTTTTAAAGTAAGTAAATAGATATACTTTGGTATTTGGATAATTTTAATTCAAAAAAAAAGAGGGGTATGACAAATTGAAGATTTTTTTTTCTCTTGGATCATATAGGGATTCTTGGAAGGAATAAAAGTATGTAATAAGTATTGGTAGGAAAAGAATAAAACGTTGATGATTAACTTTAGCCACCACTTTAGTGACTATTTTGGTGATCAATTAAGGGAAGGGATTGATAACTTTAGAGACTAAGGAAATGGGATAGAAGTCTTTAAAGAGAACCGGGTAATAAGAATGAATTTAGAACTAATTATTTTAGGATATTCTTTTTCGGCCAATGAATTAATAAAAAAATAATTTAACCATTATGATTAAGGAAAGAATCTAAAGGAAAAGTTAGTCTAGATTAAAATGGTTAACAACGAAGGCATGAAAGTTCGTTACACAAAATATTAGTATGATAAAAGAGAAAGTAATTAGGCTAAATACTGATTTCCTTAAATGACTAAGATACTTTGAATTAGAGAAATCCAACGTTCGTGTGTAGGTAAATTATCCCAAGAGAAAAAGGATTGAATATGGTTAGAGAAAGTGAGTCGACTAATTAAGTTATTAAGGAAGAGTTATTTAATCTAGTGAAAAACTAAGTTAAAGAAAATATTTTGATTATGTGCAAGGAATTAAGATAAGGTGAATACAAGATATATGATGAAGTAAAGTATGGAAGTTATGATTTATTTAAATATGAACATAAGATAATAGTTACTGAAAATAATCAAAAAAACTAACTAAGAATTTAGCAAGAAATATCAGACGGTAAAAATCTAATAGACTAGTTTTACTTAATAAGTTCATAGAGAATTATAAATGGTCCTTAATTACACTTGAAAGCTTATCGAGTTGATAAGAATTTAATCAACGTACTACTAAGTGAACCCAGACAATGAGACCTCATGAATACGTACGTGTTTGATATGTGGTGTGCTAAGTGATTATGTGATGGTTTATTAAGTACAATGAATGTATGTGTGTACTAGTTGTTCAAGGTGCATATGTGATGAGATGTGTGACGTTTATGACAATGTGTATATGTGATGTGACGTGGTGAATAGCACTGGCATGATGCTACTGTATACTTGTTGATGTGGCATGTATGATACAAGGATAACTAGATAAGGAATTTGTAAATAAAAGATTTGGAAAATGGTATAGGTAAAGGTCCCGGAATGATTAAAGATGAAAGTATGTGAGACTCGGATCTGAGATGAAATGTGGGCGTTGAAGCGCCAATGTACCCAAATTATTGAGAAAGTGTAAAGCCTCACTTCATTCCTAAGTGTCGAGCACGTTACTATCATAAAGAAAATGAGAAGACTTGGTTACACTGAGTAAAGAAAAGGACTCGACATTAGGAGTGAAGGGGAGTCATTTGGGGGACCCTACCAAGGACTATTGGATAAACATGAATTATTGAATTGTGCATCATGATTTGGAGTTGAGGAGGGATGTTTGAAAAATCCCCTAGAGCATACAGTGAGGGGTACACTAAAGAATCTGCCGCTCCTCGATACCCGAGGGCAGTCTAGGGAGTATAACCGGAGGCGGGAATTCCAAGTGGCATCAGATTTGCACCTATCGTCGGACAGCCCATAGCAAACTCTGGTATACTTTGACAAGAGGCGGGATTTTCTATAACCGTGGAGTGCCTGTTCTTTGGTGATGTGTGATATGTGTGATTGGCCATTTTGATGTTGGGACTGAGAGTCCTTACCCATTGTGAAAACCAGAACGAGGAGAGCTCCGGTCGCTCTAGTTGGGGAGGGGAGATAAGGGTGGCGTTGTTGTGCACATGGATATTGTATATGAGATGGTTGAGGAGGAGATGGGCCCACATGCATCATGATGACTAATAAAAGATTTGAATAATGAAATGAATTCATGCATTGCATTACTGTGTTGAAATTATGATTGCTTGTTGTTTAAATATGATCTTACAGATATTAGTAACCCTGAAAGGTGACTGGGAAGATGGGAATGTTCAACTAAGATGAAGAGTGGTGAGATAACTTAGAGTGTATTTTAGGAATCCCAAAGAGAGCGGGTAGGACTCGATCTTGGATTGTTTGTGTTGTATGTGGGCAGGTGTTGATGAGACACCTTCCCGATTATTGTGGAGGTGAAGACTCACCTTTACAACTATTTTTCCAGACTTCCAGGTTGGACCATACACCGTAGAGGATCACACAGACTTCGTATCGAGGATCACGCGAGTTCTTCTTGGATCGAGGATGGGAAGATTAAGATAGATTATTCTATTTTCATTGTCGGAGCCTGCATGCCCCTTTACTTTCAGTATGTACAGTTACTGCTATGACCATGTATTATATATGATATGTTGTATATAAGGTGTATCTGTTCCACCAAGTTTCCTTGTACAAAAAAAAACTTCCACAGTTTTCTAAAACGTGTAACCTCTCAGTTGACCAGGATAATCTAGTGGAAGGGATTGCCTAGTTAACCGAGGGTGTTACACTCTATGCATCCTATTCATGCCACTCATAAACCATCATCACATTATCATCATCATCAACACCATTTCACATTTCTTAGTGGATTTATCATTGTTGGTTTTAGTTTTTGTCCTCAAGTTTTAACTATGGCATTTTAACAATTCCCTTACCATTTACAATAGCACTCCTCATCAATTCCAATCATCAACTTTTCATTATCAATCATGGCATGCTATTTATTCACACTCAATCTCAACCAAATATTAATTACATTTATTTCACATTTAAGGTGGATGTACGATCATCATATTCATGGCTTACACTTGCCAAATAATTCACACCACCATATAGCACACCATATCCATTCTAATTACACAAAGCATGTTGCCAAACATTATCACCAACATATACACAATACAAATTCCCATAACATCAAAAGCAAGGCAAACATGCAAGTTATCACATATGACAATCAAACACTATCCAATTCATGCAATTAGAATATAAAGACTCCTCTCCTACCTCAAGAGAAGAATTCTAATTGATACGACGTGCCCGCCTCATCATTCGGAATGGATCCTACATAATCATACATGTAAAATCCTAATTAATCAACCATTCAAGACACAAATCCAACTCTAATTAACCATAATCATATCTACAATCTCATAACATGTACAAGACATGTTATAGACATCATTTTCCTCATCCATTAGGCTTCGGGAATTCCTTCCCATTAAGCCTCATTCATTTTATCTAAAGGCTACAAAACAATCATAGCTTAACATCCACAAGAATGCCTTACCGATCAATACCCATACACTCAATTGCTTGTATTTGCTCTCAAACACATTATTCAACCAATATTTATAACTTTCCCCAATTCTTAAAAGTTAGGGTTTTCACCAAAACGCAACCACATTCATTTAATGCATCATTAATCCTTATCTCCTTCCAACCATACCTTAATATACCACATTCACACTAGTGGAAAAAATGGATATAATCACGGTTAAAAATGGCCTTTATTCACGGTTAAAGAACCGTGGTTGTTGCAGCCATGGTAGTAGATGAGGGTCTTTAACCACGGTTAGCAACCGTGGTAATAAATCAGATCTAACCACGGTTGTCGAGCATAACCGTGAATATAACAGACAATGTATATTCACAGTTATAGTAAAACCCGTGGATAAAGAACAGCTATATTCACCGTTGTTTAGCATAACCGTGAATATAAGTAGAAAAAAAATTCACTTCCAGACTATGTATATTCACGGTTATAGCAGGAACCGTGGATAAAGAGCCTCTATATTCACGGTTGTTTAGCATAACTGTGAATATAAGTAATATAAAAAATTCACTTACAGAGTATGTATAATGACGGTTATAGTAGTAACCGTGGATAAATATGGTCTATAATAATGGTTTGTTACCATAACTGTGAATAAATACTGTGGTTTTTTTTTAATATGGTTTCTGTTTTATTGTTTCCCAAACCTGCATTCAGATAACCAGCACAATATATAGTATCCCAGCATATCCAGCAACAAACAATATATAAAAAGAATGGTATATATATAACAATTAATTTGATATGAATTCATAACAAGCTTAAAAATGAAACTATAAACAATATTCAGATGAATGTAACCTAAAAAATGTAAACCCTAAATCCTACACTAGATACATATTTAAGAGAATAAAGATCCTATATCTAGCTAAGTTCTTTTGCTGATTTCAATGAAGTAAGAGGCCCATTGGTTTCTAACATTATCTACAAGTGTCTTAGAGAAGTATGACTGGTCCTGGAAGTACTGCAAACAATGCACAAAACAATTAGAACAAAAGCTATATTTATTACATGAAATTGATTAAATTGTTAGAAAAGTAGTTCAAATGATGAGACTTACATCTGTCCATCCATCTACTAAATGTTGTTGGACGATGGTCAGCATGGTATGCATGACGTAATAGCCACACTCGAAAGTACCCTCCTGCCTGTAAGACTACAATGGACATAAAATATAGAATAAGTGAATTCGCAACTTAAAAAATATATATTGAAGATTTGAATGAATACGATTGACTTACCTTTGGGTGCACCCACATAACTTTTCTTCCGCTGGACTTAACTCCAAGTAGTCGATTGTATCCAACCACCGCCCTACAACAAATAAAACACAAGATAAGTTAGAATCGTATAGGTCCAAAAATGATGTAATCGAATTTGTACTTATTTTTTAGGGATTAACTTACTCGTCTACTACACTTTTCAGGTCTTGTGGAACTGGCCGATGCATAGTATCAAAGTACATAGCAAGATATGCCCGGGGACAGATCACCACAAGCATCCAGTGAGTGCTGCAGTTACCAGTGATAAGTGAGACTTCAGAATGCAAAAATTAATGATAATAATTATGGAATAGAATATTACCCTTTATGATAGGGGCCCATGTATATAGCCTTCTTGGACTCAAACATCCAATTCTGGATGTATGCCTGGGTGTCCTGCATGTTGTTTCCTTGCTTCTGTGTGAGAGAGGGCTCTAAGAAACCATAAGTTCCTTGGAAACCCAAGTCCACACAGAGTTTTGTCAGAAACCTAAACAAGTTGAGACATGGTTAGTGACAAATAACTTGTATAATGAAAAAATTGGACAAAAAAGAGATATACTTACAGCTCCCACAGCTGAATGATGGAGATGTTCAGCATCGACGTCCCCGAAATAATCTCACTTATGTCAGAATGTGTAATGTAAAGTGGTACTGTACTTGGATGGCCGAACACCAGTGGCTCCCATGGGATCTGAATAGTCTCATCTCCTTGCTCATACCCGATGCGCCATAGCATCCGGATGGGATTGTCGGCCGGGTCTGGCCTCTACAATGCTTGTTCCTATTGAACAATTGTCAACCATCACAGTTTGTACCATAATTGACAATTTAACAAAATTAGTTAGTGTAAGGTTTTTCCCTGTCCAGGGGCAACCTGCAGAAGTCTGTTGGGCCACATCAAAAAATGGCCCACCGCCTGACCGACGGTCTTCACCTCTGGAGTTTCCACTGGCACAGCAGCATCCTCCTCGAGGATGAGCACAATAGAGACCCTGGACACACCATCAGGTAAAGACTGATGGTGAACCACAGGGCCTAAGTTGTAGACCATGCCAGTGGCAACTGGCTCCTCCGACCCGTCAACGAACAGGTCACATTGACGGGTGTCTGGTGGCTCGACCCCATCATCGTCAGGGTCAGCTGCAGCGCACGACCCCTTAGTGATAACCCTTCGTACCTACATATATACACATTAAGCAGAAGTTATTCAACATTGAAATAAAGTGATTACAAACAATAAAACTGAGGAAATTAAATAAAGAATCTAACCTGTGGGTCGCTAGCTGGTGTAGTAGTCTCCTGGTGGTGGCTGAGTGAGGCCTTTATCTCCTCCCTGAATTGGGCCATCTCCTGGTGGAGCCTAGATATCTCCTCCTGATACTCAGCCTTCACAACAGCCACCTTCTGCTCCACTATTTTCTCAAGGGAGGGGGCAGGGTCGGGAGCACCGTAATAGCTGCGGAGGCCTGTGAAATATGAATGATTAGCTGATAATTGTTTAACAGACAACAAAATAAAAGGATACAGTTATTTCCAACTTACCTATTCCTCGACCAACAGCACGCACTCTTCCTGGGTGCTTTGGCTTGCCGATGGCGGTAGTCAAAATATCCTGCCTACCATGGGCTACGAAAGACCCTTGGGTTGATTGCTCAACCAAGGAATCCTGAAACCAAACAAGTTAGTATTCACTTCCTCCACGTAATACCAAAAAAAAAACACTGATACAAGGGGAATACTTACTATCCATGAGGCGACCTCCTTAGCTTGTGAGGAAGTGTATTCCCCACTCTTCTTGATCCTGGTCCGCTTCCATTTGTCGTGACGTGTAGGTGGGGAAGGGGGATCCACAATACCAGTGTCAGGCTGACTAGTCTGACACTGACTCAGCCTCTCCTGTGCCAGCCGCTCCTCCAACCTACGGTAACCCCCACGTGACAGTGTGTGAGGGCAGTCATTCAGCTTCCTAATGTCCCGGGCTTTCTTTCTGACCTCCTACAACAAGAAAGAAAAATATTCAGAGTTAGCCATTTAAATTATACATAATTTAATCATTTAAAAACCAATGTACCTGAAACTGGACAAAATGCCTATTTGCAACGAAAGCATCCCAAGTCGCCTGATCAATGAATGGATATTTCTCTCTAGGGAACTTTCCTTGGTCGTCCCCGAATACGTACCTACAATACAGGTGCATTTAAACTAAGGATTGGTACAATTTTGGTAAAGCGTTGATTAAGAATTTAAAGTCCAAATATACCTCGTGGTGAGTATGGATTTGAACGACCTCCATCGCTCAGCTATAATACCGAGGACCTTCCTCCTCGCTATGTCAGAAGATGGTATGTCAAAAGAATCCTACATGAAAGGAGTTAGTCCATAAAGGAGTCCTTATTATGAATTACATGAAATAATACACTAAAATAAAACTTAAATAATATCAAAGTTACCAGAACATCACTCCATAGCTGGTTCTTCACCACCTCCTCGACATTATCCCAGTCAGGGATAATGATGGACACCTTCGATCGAGCTAGGACTCCCAAATAACTGCTAAACTTCGTGGCATTTGGTCCTCCAAATATACCAGTGTTGACATCCATGTCAACAAGTAACCTCTTTCCCTGGTGTCGCCTAAGTGCAACGTCTGCCATCTGGGTAACACCTCTACTCTTCCGAGTAGAGGAATCAGTAGCCTGTGAGTCAGACCTAGATCGTCCATCCTGATCAGCCATGAGTATCTGTCCAAACAAGGAAACACAACTGTCAAATATTTAATATAACATGCATGTAATTCAATGATTCATTAATATGATTAATACCCTATGAAGATGAAATATTTTCCCACAATCCTTCATGGTTGTCATGACGACTGGCAACTACATCATCTATGTCATGTTCCACGATAGATGTTAGAATACGTGTTGTGGTCGATGGAATTTCTACAATATCAAGATTGGGGTCTCCAATGTGTCTACCTTGGATAACAATTGACCAGCGTTTGTCAGTTGGGTCAGCAACATAAAAAACTTGCTTCACCTGCGTTGCCATTATGAATGGTTCATCCTTATGCCCTATCTTATTGAGGTCCACCAATGTAACTCCTAAATCATCCATTTTGACACCGTTCTTATTGTCAACCTATTTGCATTTAAACACAGGAATGGTGAAGGGACCGTAATCGACTTCCCATATATCCTCAATCACACCAAAGTAGCATGACTCGGCCAATACAGGGTTGTTGTCCTTTTAAGTTGAGAAATGCATAGACTGAGCCACAACCATCACTCCACTGTTTTGATTTGTACTCTTTTCATCCTGTGTCCTTGTATAAAACGAATATTTGTTTATGTCATACCCATAAAAGGTGAGGTTATCAAAGTTTGGGCCCTGTGCTAGTCGATGTAATGTCGAGGAAGCAGATGCATCTTTCAGAACGGTCATTTGGAACCACTACATGAAACTCTTGTTGTGTTCATTCAATAACCACTTTTCAGTTATTTTAGGGTTGGTTTTCTTGACTAGCTCCTTGTGAGTGGCTAGATACGGTTGCACGTCATCCGTGTTGTTTAAAATATACAAGTGTGCCTGAAGGACATCATCACGTGGCATGCTCTTGATTTTTTTTCCAATCGTTCCTTTCTCATCCAATCTCCCTTCATGACGAGTCGTTGGAATACCAACGCTTGCAGCATGTGACATGTATTCAGTGCAAAACTCAATTGCTTCCTCTACAATATATCTTTCCACAATTAAAGCTTCGGGACGACGTTGGTTCTTTATATACCCTTTCAATATCTTCATATATCGCTCAACGGGATACATCCACCGTAAGAACACTAGACCACACAAACGGACCTCTCTCACCAAATGGATGATTAGGTGGACCATTATGTCAAAAAAAGAGGGCGGGAAATACATTTCAAGTTGACATAATATAAGTGATGCTTCCTGTTCCAACACATCCAATTCGCCGGGCACGATTACCTTGCAACATATGGCATTGAAAAACATACACAACCTTGTTATGACATTTCTCACATTTTTAGGAAGAATGTCACGAATGGCGATAGGCAAAAACTGTTGCATCAACATATGAAAATCATGAGACTTCAACCCAACTAACTTCAAATCTTTCATGGAAACACAAGAGTTGATGTTGGAGCCATAACCAGATGGAACTTTTACACTTCGTAACGATTCACACAGACTTTGCTTTTCTTTTCTGGACAACGTATGACATGCTGGGGGCAAATATGTTCTTTTGTCCTTTGATTGTGGATGCAAATCTTGACGTATACCCATCAACTCCAAGTCCATACGCGAGTTTAGGCCATCCTTAGTCTTCCCGGGTATGTTTAAGAGTGTACCAACCAAACTGTCATACACGTTTTTCTCCACATGCATTACATCAATGCAGTGTCTTACATCAAGCTCCCTCCAATATGGCAGGTCAAAAAACACTGACTTTTTCTTCCAGTTGTTTTGTGTCGGGTGCTGTTTTTCACACTTACCTAACTGCACGTTGACGTCTTTCACCTTTTCATATGTCTGGCGACCAGATAGTGGTGGAGGAGCCATTTCAAAGTCTTGGGCACCGTTAAACGACTTCTTCAACCTTCGAAACGGATGATTCGCTTTAAGAAACCTTCGATGTCGAAGATAAACACTTTCCCTACCATGGTGCAACCGCACAGACTAGTCCCCTCCTCGCATACTGGACAAGCTTTATGACCCTTCACGCTGTACCCGGATAAGTTACCATACGCTGGAGAGTCATTGATCGTGCAAAAGAGCATGGCACACAATTTGAATGACTGCCCGGTAAACCCGTCAAACACATCAACCCCGTCTTCCCACAACCTTTTGAGGTCTTCAACCAATGGAGTTAAATACACATCAATGTCGTTTCCCGGTTGTCGTGGACCAGAAATCATCATCGATAACATGACATATTTCCGCTTCATGCACAACCATGGCGGCAAGTTGTAAACAAACAACAAAACAGGCCATGAATTATGGTTTGTGCTCAGGTTCCTAAACGGGTTCATGCCGTCTGTGGCTAGTGCAAGCCTAACATTTCTTGGTTCATGGGTAAATTCCGGAAAAATCGTATCCATTTTCTTCCATTGCAATCCATCGGCCGGATGCCTAAGTAGTCCATCAACAACCCTTTCATCAGCATACCATCTCATAAGTTTTGCATCATCTGCATTGGCAAATAGACGCTTCAGTCTTGGAACTATAGGCAGATACCACAACACCTTTACAGGAGACCCTTTAGTGCATACCTCATCAGAATACGCCTCTTTCTTCTTATACCGTGACACCCCGTACCTAGGACATCGATGCAGCATTTCTAACTCTCCCCGGAATAATACACAATCATTTAGGCATGCATGTATTTTCTCATACTCTAAACCCATAGGACACAACACCTTTTTGGCCTCATAGTTACGATTCGGCAAGGTGTTTCCAGCTAGGAGCATTTCTTTCAACAACTTCAGTAAGTCAGTGAAACTTTTATCCATCCACCCGTTTATGGCCTTTAAATTAAACAATCATAAAACTGCTGATAACCTCGTGAAATTGACGCAGTTTAGATACAACGGCTGCTCAGAGTCCTCACACAGAGTCGTATATACATGAGCTTTCTTAAAACCTTCTACCCCCACATCACGGATCATATCCTCGAGTCGGTCATCCATGTCGACATCGGTGTCATGCATCGAGCTTCGATTTTCAGTTTGAGAGCTGTTACTTGGCACCACCACATCTTCACCATGCCATATCCAACGCGTATAACTATGCAAAAAACCGTCACACAGTAGATGCTCTCGCACCTCTTCCAAGTCTACCCGACGCAGGTTCAAGCATTTCACACAAGGGCAAAAATACTTTCCATTCACCTCCACTACATTCCTCGCTACGAATTCTATAAATGATTCAACTCCCCCCTCGTACTCTAGACTTAGGCGTGATGCAGTTATCCAACTCCGATCCATGCCAACTGTTTACAAGGTGCTATGATCAACCTTACTTTTTCCACAAGGTGGTGGTCCTATACCCATTCAGGATGACAATTGTTTTTATACGTCATTCTAATATACAAATTAGGAGTTATTTTAAAATTTGATGAAATTTCGGCAGCATTTCGCATTGGTCTCTAAGTACACAAAATGAGAGTGGTCAAATCAAATTCAACCACAACCAAATATGCACCCAGAGAACAACACAAAATGCAAGTTACCGAAAGTTTATCAAATTTTAAAATAACTCCTAACTTGTATATACTAAAAATGACGTATAAAAAATAATTGTTCATCCCAAACTGTCCAAACGGACAATTCAAGATTCAACACAAATGATAAAATTAATTAATTTAATGACCATTTGTGTTGAATCTCAAACGGGGAACTATGGTTCACTCATGCACAACAACTTTCATACAAATTAACTAGTATATGAGCCTCCGAGTTTGCAAGATTAACAACCACACACATACAACATCAATAGAAATAACATATAAGAGCAACCAACAACAATAGAAATAAAATGGATAAACATTTAGTTAACTTTTTTCCTAAATTAGTGTGATGTTTTTAATTTGTGTTATTTTGAAATAGAAGTATGGTGTTGGAGTATGAATTATGGATTATGGATTATGATGTTGGTTTATAAGACTTTTAAACTTTACACTTTTATTTAGTAATTAGTATGATGTTTTTAAATTCTATTATTTTCAAGTAGAACTATGGTGTTGGATGATGGATTATGGATTATGGATTATGTATATATGGTGTTGGATGTTGGATTATGGATTATGGATTATGGATTATGTATTATGTATTATGGATTATTGTAGACACCATTCCCTTCTTTTATTATTCATGCTTTTTAGAAAGATAAAATAAAAAATTAAGAGCCTAGACCCCATTCAATTATGGATTATGTTAACCCGATCCGCTTAAGGAAAATTTTCTAAAAAGAGTTAAAACGTCATTCAATATAATTATAATTTTTATTAATAAATTTACATTAAGTATCCTATTAGTAAAGTAGATAATTTTTGGTCGTTCTGTGAATGTGAGCCTTGCCTTCAAACAGAGTCATGGTATACTCACCAAAAAGAAACAGCCATGGGATATAAATTAATTAGTAGATTCCAAGTTTTATTATACAGTATATGTTAAATCAAATGCACAAGATACATATACACAAGATACATAACAATCAATTAGTTTCAAATGACATTTTATGAACTACCATCTATAATAACTAAAAACAAAATGCTAATATATACATAGAACCAACAAAACAGAACAGGCACATTATACACAGAACCAGTAAAACAGAGAGAGAAACCCCTTTCAACACAAAACAAAACCCATATAACGCATCAACATAACCTAAAATAGATTTAACTCAAACAGGGACCAACACAAACAGTGACGAGTAAAACAGGGACGACTTACAGGACAATACAACAAGCAACGAGCACAATGGGATAAGGAACGAGCAAGAAGAAGGCCACAACAATGACGAGCACACTGGGATAAATAGAGAAGATGAGAAACAGCTCGAGTAAAGAAGGAGAAAGTGGAAAACCAAAAAATAGGGATGACTTACCAGACAGGGACGACTTAACAGCTCGAGTGAAGAAGGAAGTGAACGGAGAAGCCTACGACCAGCAAAGAGGAGGACGAGGAAGGAAGAAGACGACAACCAGCGCGAAAGAAGAAGAGAAAGTGAAAAAAGGCTGAAAGGCGCGGCTTTTGAAGTTTCAGATAGGATGTATATTCACGGTTCCCCTCGAAACCATGAATATATTACACATATATTCATGATTGAACAAAGAACTGTGGATAAATGTTAACTATTTATCCACAGTTACGACCCCAACCGTGGATAAATATTAAATCTATAATCACTGTTATATATACAACCGTGGACATATAGTACCCAGTAATTAAACCCTAAAACCTAAAGTATATATCCACGGTTAGAAATACAACCGTCATTATAGACATCAATATATATCCACGGTTAACATCATAACCCTGATCATACCCATGAATATATATCCACGGTTGTGCACACAACCGTGGATATATATTTCTGGTACTATATATCCACGGTTGACTTCTCAACCGTGAATATATATTGATGGGTACGATGACGGTTATGATGTTAACCGTGGATATATAGTTTTCTCTGATTATAACATTCACCTTATAATTTCAAAAATGCCACCGCGCATGTTTTTATCACTGATCTACTACAACCCGTGAATATATCTCGTTGTTATATCCAATTTTTGCACTAGTGTTATTTCATTTAAACCTTGCATTTATGACAATCCACTCTAGGGTTTATGCATTAATGACTCTTCACAAAACCCATTCATACACATTACCCCCCTAAGCCTTAAAACTCATAACCATAGCATTTAAACCCAACAAAATGGAGAGAATAATTCACCTCACACCAAAACGAAATGGGTTTTAAGGGAGAGGGAGGTCCACATGAAATTTGAAGAGAAAAGGGGAAGAGTTCCAAGCTCCAATGATCTCCTTTCAAGCTCTCACAAGGACAAAAATGAGGGGAGGAAGAAGGTTCACAACCTTGGCTAGGGTTTTTGGAAGAGAAGAAGAGGAAAATGAAGAAGGGAATAGAGAAGGAGAAGAAGAATGTGTTTTTCCCAATTTGCTCAGCATGCTCACGAGAAGAGAAGGGAAAAATATGGGCTTTTACTTTTAATTTTTAATCCTTCTCATTAAAGTTCATCATTTTATGATAAACAGGATCTCTGTTTGGGCTCAATACTTCAACTAAAAATTATTCCAAATACATATTCAGACTCCCAATAATATTCTTAACAGCCCTGACTAATATCACCCCAACTGGAGATACTTGGTCTGACACCCATATTTTAATTGGGTCAGTTTTCAGCTTATTCGGTCCCAATAAATTACCAACAGTCCCCAAAAATATTAATTTTATTTATTCCAATATTTTGGGACATTAAATAATTCATATTCCATTATTTAATATTTATTTCCTTAATTAATTCTCTATTTTAAAATTTGGAATGTTACATCTACTGATGACTTTAAATAATTAATATCAATAATGGCCTTAATCATGTGCGTTTAATGGGGGCTGAGTCAGGAACCTGACGCTACGCGCCAGGATGATGCTACGCGCCAGGATGACGCTACGCGTCAGGACCCTTCCTCAGCCCTATAAATAGGCCACTTCCAAGGCATTAAAGGCATCCAATTCAACTAAGTTTTAGAACTTCCTTCCTTTCTTTTGAGTTTTGAGTGTTCTTTTGTGAGTTTGTAAGTTTGTAAGTTTAGAGTGGTTTTTAGATACTTGAGAGTGTTGTGTAGTATTGTGAGCTCTTGTATCGTGAAGTGTTTCCAAGTCTTTGTAATGTCAACCTCTGTAAGTGTTATTTTTACTTTTATTATGTGTAACTAAATTGTTTATGTTGGAATTTGGTGAATCAATCTATTATATGATGTTGTAATTATGACCTTTACATATTTATGATTCAAGTACCATGTTAGTATTTCAATCTTTTATTAGTGTGAACATCAAACGGGAGAATGATTATTCATGCCATATTAAAATTTGTTTTAATGAAAGTAAAAGTTGAGATACCCTTAATATTCCAATTAGTAGGAATAGATTTGGTGATTATTGTTGCCATAAGGCCAGGACATAATGCAAGTTTTTACTAAGAAAGCTCACGAGGGATCAGACTTTACGGTAACTACTTAGAATTTATATCACGAGGGATTGGTTATAAGACTTTAAGCTGCAATGACATGAACTTGATAATTAAATATGTATGTTTGTAATTATTTCATTATATTTTAGTGTGAGGATCCTAATTCTAATATAATTTGTGAATCTATGTTTTTACTTCAAGTATCTGAGATTATTCTGGATTACATCTCACTTTCTAGATAAATTTTATCTTTACCACCTTTTTACCTCATGAACAAATCAATCATCAAATTCTGTGAATATTATATATATTGTTTATAAATCATTCTTTTGTTAATAAGTTTTGATACATTTGCCATAGTAAATAGAAATTACTATGAATTACTAGAACTTTCAATCGCAGTGGAACGATATCTAAATTTGAAAACTACGAATGATTGGTCTTGCCAATTGGAAGACCCAACAGTATTTTAGGGTCTAACAAGTTTTCTGGCGCCGTCACCGGGGATTAAATTGATTCAGTAAAACAATAAATTTTTAATTACCGTGGTAAATATTTTTTTTACCTTAGTTAAATTTTCAATTTTATTTTATTCATTCATTTATTCATTTTTCTTAACATTGTTACACTAACTTTCTGTATTTAGTTTGTTTATGCAAACTCGATCTTCTGCAGGGAAAGTGATCTTTGATCCTGAGATCGAGAAGTTTGTAAAGAAACTCAAAGCTTTAAAATCTAAAAAACAAAAACTTCTTCTTCTTTAACTTTATCTTCTTTTGAAAATTTTGAAAAATCTAATATGGCTGTTGAACAAAGAAGAACATTGGGATAGTTTACTGCTATAAATGGACCACCCCGTGTTTCAGGGATGTACCAAGGACCTATTGCTGCTATAGAGATTAAACCAGCTACTCTTAACATTATTCAAAATAATCAATTTGCTGGTTTAAATAATAAGGAACCGTATGAACATTTAACTATTTTTTATGAGTTATGCAGCACAATTGGTTTCGAACCCAATTAAGAAGAATCTGTTTACATGAGATTGTTTCCTTTTTCTTTGATTAGGAAAGCTAGAGAATGGTTTAAATCTTGTCCACCTGATAGTTTTGCAAATTGGTCCGATGTTGAAACAAAATTTTTGGAAATATTTTATTCACCTTCAAAATATTTTGAAGCAATGACAGCCATACATTCTTTTTCACAAAATCACGATGAATCACTTGGTAAAGCATGGGAAAGATTCAAAGTGCTTCTTAGGAAATGTCCAAACCATAATTTGGATGATGCTAGGAAGGTAAGAATCGTTTATCATGGTTTATTGCCTTAGTTCAAGATGATGTTAGATGCATGTGCAAGTGGTTCTTTAATGAACAAAATCATTAAAGAAGCAATATCAATCATGGAGTCTATGTCAACTAGTGACCGTCAAGCAAAGCATGAAAGAAGTAGTACACCAAGGAAGCCAGGTATGCTTGAGTTGGGAGTAAATGATGCAGTTTTAGCTTAGCAAAAATTACTAACACAACAAATGGAGGCAATGAGCAAATAATTGGAAAAACTTTAAATTGTTCAAGTATCATCACCACCTCCCGCTCAATTGAAACAATATGTGCATTGCATGGACGAATAACCATGTGGTTACTGTGCCTCTAATGGAAATGATCAAGAATAAGCCAATTTCCTGATTCACCAAAGAATACCTTTAGGTACTTTTCCTATCAATCTTGGTAATTCTTTTCCTAACAATTACCCACAGGTTTGGCAAAATCAAAATCTTGGCTGGAAACAAATGTTAGACCTTCCAACAGACCTCTTAATAATCAATTCAAACAACAATAACCATAATCTGATCAAATAGCAAAGCTAACCAGGATAGAGGAATCTATCCAACAATTACTACATTATATGCAAACAAATAAGGCTGCATATAAAGCGTCGGATATGCAATTGGGACAGTTAGCAAAAGAAGTAGCTGACATGAAAAGCTCTGGTTTTTTTGCAAATACTCAAAATCCAAGAGAACAATGTAAGGCTATTTTTACAAGAAGTGGTAAAGTTGTAGGAAATGATTGTAAAGAAAAAGAAAAAGAAGAAGAGAAAAAAGAAAAAATGAAAAAGAAGAAAAAGAAAAAAAGAAAAGAAAGAAAAAGAGAATGAAGAAAAAAATAAGGAAAAAAAATGAAAAAGATGATGAAAAATAAAAACAAAAAAATAAAAAAAATAAAAAACAAAAAAATCAATACTTGGGTCAGACACCTCCAGTTAAGGATCTACCTTATCCACATGCACTATCAAAAAAGGATAAGGAAAAGGAATACAAAAGATTCCTTGAAATCTTCAAGCAATTACACATAAACATTCCATTTTCTAAGGCATTGGAACAGATGCCAACCTATGCAAAGTTTATGAAAGAATTGCTTACCAAAAAGAGGAGGTATAATGAGGAAATTGTTGAACTTGAAGCAGGTTGCAGTGCTATTTTGCAATATAACATGCCAAAAAAGTCAAAAGATCCTGGAAGTTTCACCATTCCTGTCTCCATAGGAGGTGTAAATATTGGGAAAGCCTTGTTAGACTTAGGGGCTAACATTAATCTAATGCCTCTAAGTATGATGAAGCGAATTGGTGATCTTGATCCTCAGAGAACAAAAATGACTCTGCAATTGGCTGATAGATCAATCAAGAGACCCTATGGTATTATAGAAGATGTACTTGTAAAAGTTGACAAGTTCTACTTCCCTGTTGACTTTAAGGGTTTAGACATGGAAGAAGATGTTGAAGCCCCCTAATCCTGGGAAGGCCATTTATGAAGACTGCTAGGGTAATTATTGATGTAGATAATGGGAAACTAGTAGTAAAAGTACATGTTAAAGAGGTGAACTTTGATGTTTTCAAAGCCATGAAACATCCCAACTCAGAACAAGACTGTTTTAAGGTGGATGTTCTTGACGAAGTTTGCCTTTCCATATCCAAAGGTATGTCAATTTCTAACCCTTTAAATAAGTTATTAACTAACTCTGTGGAATGTTTGAGTAAAGAAGAAGAGAGATAGGTGGATAGGTATCTTGAAGACCTTGATCAAGGGAAAGAAATTTCCCCTGAATCAAGAAAAATTGAAGAAATACAAGAAGTACCTGTTGAAGAAATCCAGAGGCCTGAATTGAAAGTGCTACCTTCCAACCTAAAGTATATCTTTTTGAAAGAAGGTAATCTAAAAGCAGTAATTATTAATAATTTTTAAGTGAAACAGAAGAAGAAAAACTGGTAGAAGTATTGAAAAGAAATCAAGAAGCAATCGGATGGACACTTGAAGATCTGAAAGGTATAAGTCCATCATACTGCATGCATAAAATTTTGTTGGAGAATGATTTTAAACTTGTTGCTCAACCTTAAATACGCCTCAATCCAACCATGAAAAAGGTAACCAAAAAGAAGGTTTTGAAATTGCTGAAAGCAGGTATTATCTATCCCATTTCTGATAGTGCATGGGTAAGTCCTGTACAAGTTGTTCTAAAAAAGGGTGGTATGACAGTAATTGTTAATGATAAAAATGAATTAATCTCAACAAGAACTGTCACCAGTTGGAGAATGTGTAATGATTATAGAAAATTAAATCAAGCAACAAGAAAAGATCATTTTCCACTCCTTTTTATGGATCAAATGCTTGAAAGATTGTCTGGACATGCTTACTATTGTTTTCTTGATGGATACTCTGGATATAATCAAATTGTTGTTGACCCTCTTGATTAGGAAAAGACTATTTTTACATGTCTCTTTGGCATATTTGCTTATAGAAAGATGTCATTCAGATTATGTAATGCACCTGCTACTTTTCAGAGATGCATGTTTGTTATTTTTGCAGATCTAATTGAAAATAGCATTAAGATTTTCATGGATGATTTCTCGATATTTAGGAATTCATTTGAATCATGTCTAACCAACTTAGACACCATATTGAGGCGGTGTATTAAAACAAATTTGGTGCTAAATTGGGAGAAATGTCAGTTCATGGTGAAATAAGGAATTGTACTTGGTCACAAAATTTCTTCTAGAGGTATTGAAGTAGACCAAGCCAAGATTGAGGTAATCTCTAAACTCCCACCCCTTGTAAATATAAAAGGTATCAGAAGTTTCTTAGGACGTGCTGGATTCTATAGAAGGTTTATTCAAGATTTTTCAAAAATTGCTAAACCCTTAACAAATCTTCTAAATAAAGATGTTGAATTCAAGTTTGATGAAGCATGTCTTAAAGCTTTTAATTCCTTGAAAGAGAAATTAGTTTTTGCCCCTGTAATTGTTGCTCCTAATTGGAATTTACCCATTGAACTTATGTGTGATGCAAGTGATTATGTTGTGGGATCAGTTTTAGGTCAATGATATGAAAACGTTTTTAGGGTTATACACTATGCTAGTAAAGTTTTAAATGAAAATCAAATAAATTATTCAACTACTGAAAAAGAATTACTAGCCATAGTGTATGCTTTAGAAAAATTTATATCATACTTGATTGGTTCAAAAATAATTGTTTTCACTGATCATGCTGCAATTAAGTACCTTTTGACCAAGACTGATTCTAAACCTCGACTAATCCGATGGATTCTGCTCCTTCAGGAATATGATCTTGAAATCAAAGATAAAAAGGGAAGTGAAAATATGGTCGCTGACTATCTTTCTAGATTAATGAATGATGAGGTTACTGCCAAAGAAAAAGACATCTTGGAAGAATTTCCCGATGAAAAACTTTTTGAAATAACAAAACGGCCATGGTTTGCTGATATGTCCAATTTTAAAGGAGCGGGAATTCTTCCAGATGATTTAACTTGGAAACAAAGAATTTTTTTTAAAGATGCAAAATACTTTGTTTAGGATGACCCTAATTTATTCAAAAATTAGTGTGGATAATTTGCTACGTCGTTGTGTACCCGATTGGGAAAAGAAAGATGTGTTGTGGCATTGTCACAAATCACCTTATGGAGGACATTTTAATGGTGAGAGGACTGCTGCAAAAATTCTTCAATCAGGTTTGTATTGGCCCTCCATTTTGAAGGATTCTCACTCATTTGTGCAAGCTTGTGATAACTACCAAAGAATAGGTAATGTCAATAGAAGGCAAGAAACGCCTCTCACAAACATTCAGGTGGTAGAGGTATTTGATTGTTGGGGTATTGATTTCATGGGACCCTTTCCTTACTCTTAATTTAATCAATATATCCCTTTGGCAGTTGATTATGTTTCAAAATAGGTAGAAGCAATCGCTTCACCTAATGCTAACACCAAAACTATAGTGAATTTCTTGAAGAAAATCATTTTCTACAGGTTTGGAACACCAAGAACCTTGATCAGTGATGGAGGATCACACTTTTGTAATAAAGTTCTTCAGAAGGTGTTACAACATTATGGAGTGAGACATAAAGTGGCCACAACATATCATCCACAAACCAATGGACAGGCTGAACTTTCAAATCGTGAAGTGAAAAGAATTTTGGAAAAGAATGTGCCTTCCTCCAGAAAAGATTGGTCACAAAAGCTTGATGATGCACTCTGGGCATACAGAACTGCATTCAAAACTCCTATTGACCTTTCTCCTTTTCAAATGGTCTATGGAAAAGCTTATCATCTAGCAGTAGAGATGGAACATAAAGCATATTGGGCCTTAAGATTCCTCAACTTAGATCCAAATACGGCAGCTGACAAATCAAAGTTGTAGTTACTTGAGTTGGGGGAAATGAGAAACAATGCTTATGAGTCATCTGGAAGTAACAAAAATAAGGTGAAAGCTTACCATGACAAAAAAATTAAAAATAGACACTTCATACCAAGTCAACAAGTTTTATTGTTTAATTCAAGATTAAGACTGTTTCCTGGTAAAATGAAATCTAAGTGGTCAGGCCCATTTGTAATCAAGGAAGTTAAATCTTATGGAGCAGTTGAAATTGAAGATCCAACTTCCAAAAGAAGTTGGATGGTTAATGGGGAAAAATTAAAACCATATCTGGGTGGTGAGATCAACAAACTCACTACCATTTGTTATTTAACTAATCTGTGATATGCAGGGTGTCAAGCTAGAGACAGTAAATCAAGCACTTAATGGGAGGCAACCCATTATTTCTTCTTTAATTTTCATTCAAAATTAATTAAAAAAAATATGTGTGTTTTATAACTTTTAATTAGAACTTTGATTTTTAAATAAAAAGGTTTTTAAAATTAAAAGAAAAAGGGTTTTTGAAAATTAAATTTTGAAAAAAAAATAGAGCCCCACGCGCAGCGTCCAACTGACGCGTAGCGTGGAGGTAAAAATTTTGCCCTTTTTGCCTCATTTTTCTCAGAACCCTATTCCTCAACTTCTCAAGAACCAACATTCTCTTATCTCTCTCCAATTTCACAAGGATCCCAAGTAAGTGATTTTCTCCTTTTTTCCTTAATTTGTTTTTGATTTTCAATTCTTAGAATTGCATGTGGTTAGGATTAGGATCGGAAGACAATTGGGATTTGTTTGCTGTTAGAAATAGGTAAATATGTGATTGAATGTGTATTGAAAGGGGTTGCTGTTGCGCAACCCCTGTTTTCATGTTTTTGATCTGTAAGCCCGCGCGTAACGTCCCACTGACGCGTAGCGTGGGCAGAACAGAAGCCCACGCGTAGCGTCCCACTCACGCATAACATGGGCAGAACAGAGCTGACGCGTAGCGTCCCATCCACGCGTAGCGTCAACCCCTATTTTGAATTTGTTTTTTTGTTTTATTGAATGTATATATTATTATCTGTATTAATTATAAAAGAAAATAAAATATTTTTGTCCCGTTCTTATTTTGTTTGTTTTGTTTTTCTTTTAAAATTAATAAAATTTCTTAAATTGTATGTTTGTTATACTTTCTTGCTTAAAAATAAATAAATTTGTTAAAATGTGTAAATATATGTGTTTTATGAATTATAATTTTTATATTGCATGTTGTTTGAATTTATTCTCTATTTTTCTTAAAAACCAAAAAAATAGGCATGTTTAAGATTACTTGCATGAGTGATGTAATTGTATTTTATTATAAATCTAAAAAACCAAAAAAAAAATATTGTGTGATGCATGTTATTGTGTGTAAATTGAGTGATTTATTTTTATACAGATACTGATACCATCTCTGAAGATCCGACCACTGGTCCCAAGAGACAGAGGAGGACCACAGATACTGATACCATCTCTGAAGATCCTGATCTTCAGGGTGAGGAGTAGTTGGGACCCCAAGATCCCACCAGATTTAGGACTGATGGAAAGTGGGCTCGCTTTCATCAAATCAAGGGCTAGAGACTCATCTGGGAGAGGGTCTTTGATTTAGGAGCTAGAGATTATCCTGAGCTACAGGATAGGATACAGAGGAGGAGATGAGGATCTCTATTTTCTTTACCTACTGAGGGGGATCCCATACAAGTCATGGAATTTTATGCCAATGCCTTTAGGACCCGTCAGGACTCACTAAACATTAGTCAACAGAGGACGAGTTTGGTGAGGGGACGACACATTACTTATGACAGGAACACTATTAGTACCCTTTTGGGTAATCCTTGGGAGCCTACTCCCGAGGGTGATACTTGCTTCTGGGCTGAGAACAAAAGCAAGATCGCCATTGAGGTTGGTGATCTAGGATACTTCTTGATCATGTTTCTCATTTCTTAAGCAAAGATGAAATCTTCTTTAACCTGAGTAAGGTTAATAGATCTTCATCTAACCTCCTGAAGACTCAGATGACTACCCTAGCTCAGACATGGATGTACCTCATGCTTCATAACATTACTCCTATTACCCATCTTTCTTCTCTTCTAGTTGATCACTGTTGCCTTCTCTATTCCACTCTCCAGGGACATACCATTGAGATTGTTGCTCTCATATCTGAGCAGATTCACCTTTATGCCCTAGGGTATAAGGTGAATTGCCCTGTTCTTTTCCCTCTCATCATTTCTACCTTACTGAGGAGGCAAGGAGTTATTGTGCTATTACCAGAGTTTACCAGTTCTTTGGGGAGAGTCTCAAGGTTTCAGTAAACAAAGATTACTTTGTTCAGTAGTGTAAGCTTCCACCTCTGGAGTAAGAGGCTCAGCCCAGACCGAGACGCAAGAGACCAGCCCAACCACCATCTGCTGATACTATCGCCAAGGGATTTACTAGGATGAGCATAGAGCATCAATATATGATGCAGATGATGGCTGCCACACATAGAGCCTACATGAATCTTCATGATTCTTACTATCAGTACAGGGTTTAGGGAGAGGGAGCACCTTACATGACACTGACCGAGTTTACAACCCATGTAGCTTGGCCTGGTGATTTGCCTACATATCATGAGGCTGGTGGACCATCTGGAGCGCATACTGATACTGAAGGAAATGCTGATGAGAAGGGGGATGATAAGGATGATCAGATGGAGGATTGATGATGTTATTTTATATTTTCTTGCACTTTTATTAGTTTGATATTTATATTTGGATTATCTTTACATTTTGGATTATATATTTAGAGTTTTATTTAGTCTGTGTGTGATAACTAGTTTTTATTTTGAAGTGTGTTTCTAAATAAAAATGATCAAATTTTGAAAAATTTGAAAATTTTTCATACTCGAAATTTTTATACAATAAACCTTTTTCATAATCAAAAATTAGATTCTTAATTGTAACTAAGGCATTTTGATAAAATTAAAATACAATACTCTTATTAATAATCAAGCTAATTTTGAAAACTCGGTGAGCTGAGAGATCTTTAAACACTTGAGAGTTTCAACATAACTTCACTTAAATTGATTTTGCTTTAATCTTTGATTTGTGTTGTTGTATAGAGGATTCAAGAATATGATGAAGGCACATTTTTGGTAATCACAAAGAAACCTTGGGCCAAAAAGCTTACCATGGTAAAATTTTAAGTTTCCTTTGAAAGCCAACTTTGAGCCTGAAAAACAATTTCTTTGGTACCCTTAGCCCTTAATAATTTTTGACCATTCCCTTAACTTGATTGATTGAAAGAGCAAACAATCAAAATCAAAAAATATTTTGAGTATTCTTACAAAGTTGGGGAGTAAAAATTTTGAACTTAATTCTTTTTCAAAAATTATGATGCATGTAAAAAAATATTTATATATATGCATAAAAAGAAAAATAATGAAAAAGATTAAGTTGGGGGTATTTACCAAGAGGGGAAGTGAGATTTGGGCCAAGAAAAACTCTAGAAATTATGAAATGCTCTTTTATAATTTTAAGTGTTTGAATTCCAAGAAAAACCATAATTTCTTGCAGCCAAGCCTCATTACAACTCTTGAAAAGACCTTGTAATTCTGGTTTGACTCTGTATGATTAACCATTGATAAGATGAAAATCAAAATTAAATTTGCTTGATTTTATGATCAATTGAGTGTAACAGGTTACCCTTTTGCAGAGATAAACACTTGTAAGGTAAACCTTGAAATAAGCTTGATTTATTGATATGACATTGTTTATATTTTATCTTTAGGTCTTTCTTTCATTAAGATATTTATTCTTTGACTATTTTAAATGGTAAGTTGCATGTTATTTCTTGTGGCAAATTTTTGGACTAATTCAAAATTTGATCCCAAATTTGTTTTTAAGTCTTTCTCTGGCTCGAGGATGAGCAACGTCTCAAGTTAGGGGTATTTGTTAGTCCTTAAATTTACAATAAATTTGTTAATAAAAATTGTATCAAAAATAATAAAAATTAGTTTAATTTGTTAAAAATTTAGGTTTTAATTGTAATAAATGGAAGTTATTAGAAATTATCTGCCTTGATCAAATTTCTCTGGTTTTGCAGTGAAAAATTAAAGAAATTCAAGAGAAAATAGAAGAACTGGAGAGCTAACGCGTAGCATCAACTCCACGCGTAGCATGGGAAGTTTTAATGCTGACGCTACGCGTCACACCCACGCGTAGCGTCAGAAGCTACATGGACTCCACTTCTAGGTGGCCAAGCACTCTGCCTAATGGCCAAATAATGGCCAACCCACTCAAACTAGATGTCAAAACATAGTGGGAGTTAATTGGTCCAATGTCTACTGATGATTTTAATTAATTAATATCAATAATGGCCTTAATCATGTGCGTTTAATGGGGGCTGAGTTAGGAACCTGACGCTACGTGCCAGGATGACGCTATGCGCCAGGACCCTTCCTCAGCCCTATAAATAGGCCACTTCCAAGGCATTGAAGGCATCCAATTCAACTCTGAGTTTCAGAACTTCCTTTCTTTCTTTCAAGTTTTGAGTGTTCTTTTGTGAGTTTGTAAGTTTAGAGTGGTTTTTAGATACTTGAGAGTGTTATGTACTATTGTGAGCTCTTGTATCGTGAAGTGGTTCCAAGTCTTTGTAATGTCAACCTTTGTAAGTGTTGGTTTTACTTTTACTATGTGTAACTAAATTGTTTATGTTGGAATTTGGTGAATCAATCTATTATATGATGTTATAATTATGACCTTTGCATATTTATGATGTGTAGCATCCACACCACGCGTAGCGTGAGAACTTCTGATGCTGACGCTACGCGTCACATCCACGCGTAGCGTCAGAAGCTACGTGGTCTCCACTTCCTGGTGACCAAACACTTAGTCAAAAGGGCTAAATAATGGCCAATCTACTCATGCAAGCTGCCAAGCCGAATTGGGAGACATGTGGAACCATTGTTTGGGCATTATTTAATTAAAAATTGCTTGATCATGGCCCTTAATCATGTATTTAATGGAAGCTGAGTCAGGAACCTGACTCGTAGCGTCCTAGCTACACGTAGCGTCAGGACCCTTCCTCAGCCCTATAAATAGGCCTTCTTCCATCACTTCCAGGATCCAATTTTGTATTAAGAACTTCCTTCCTATCTTTTTAGTCGAGTTTTAAGTGTTCTTTTATGAGTTTATAAATCTAGAGTAGTTCTAGATACTTGAGAGTGTTGTGTAGTATTGTGAGCTTTTGTATCATGAAGAGTTGTAATCGTTCGTAACCTCTGTAAGTGTTGTTTTTATTTTTACCACGTGTAACTAAATTGTGTATGTTGGAATTTGGTGAATTAATCTATTATATGATGTTATGATTATGACCTCTGCATGTTTATGATTCAAGTACCATGTTAGTATTTCAATCTTTTATTAGTGTGAACGTTAAACGGGAGAATGATTTTCATGCATATTGAAACTTGTTTTATTAGTATGAATGCCAAACGGGAGAATGATTATTCATGCCATATTAAAATTTGTTTTAATGAAAGTAAAAGTTGAAATACCCTTAATATGCCAATTAGTAGGAATAGATTTGGTGATTATTGTTGCCATAAGGCTAGGACATAATACAAGTTTTTACTGAGAAAGCTCATGAGGGATCGAACTTTATGGTAACTACTTAGAATTTATATCACGAGGGATCAGTTATAATGACTTTAAGCTGCAATGACATGAACTTGATAATTAAATATGTATATTTGTAATCATTTCATTATATTTTAGTGCGAGGATCCTAATTCCAACATAATTTGTCAATCTATGGTTTTACTTTAAGTATCTGAGATTATTCTGGATTACATCTTACTTTCTAGATAAATTTTATCTTTACTACCGTTTTACCTCATGAACAAATCAATCATCAAATTCTGTGAATATTATATATATTGTTTATAAATCATTCTTTTGTTAATAAGTTTTGATACATTTGCCATAGTAAATAGAAATTACTGTGAATTACTGGAACTTTCAATCTCAATGGAACAATATCTAAATTTGAAAACTACAAATGATTAGTATGCTTACCAATTAAAAGACCCAACAGTATTTTAGGGTCTAACATGTGCCTATCCCTGGGCACCTGCAGACGACTCAACCACTGTTCATTAGGAAGTATTATGGAGAGACTAACCCCACTAAGTATCTTGACGCTTACACATATAAGGCCATGTTCTTGGGGCTGAAGAGGATATTATGTGTAGGATATTCCCCCGCACTCTAGTTGGTGAGGCCCTCAGCTGGTTCAAAGGACTACCTTCTGGCTCGATAGACTCCTGGGAAGAAATGGAAACGACTTTTGGGGATTATTTTGTCATTTCTAGGGATGTTCCCAGGACGTCTCACACCTTGGCCCAGATTAGGCAAGGAGAGAACGAAACTCTTAAGGAGTTTCTGAAGAGGTTCTACAAAGAGGTAGCCATGGTGCCCAATCTCACAGAAGCTATTCAGCTGCATATCGTCATCGAGGCCCTGCAACCCGGATCTACTTTTGCCTTGTCTTTGGCAAAGAGTCCTTCGATGACGTTTAAAGAATTTCGGAGGAATGCTTCAAAATATGTGGGTATAGAGATGCATCTGGAAGCCACGGTAGCTCGGGCTAAGCCACCAGTTCCCTTACCTCAACCACAAAGAGATAAGGAGAGGGTGAGGCCAGACAAGCATTTCCAGAGGGACAATTTTAGGAGCCCTCGACCCTAGTAGCAGGAGAGGCGTGTAGCTTCTTTCAGCAACTACGCACCGCTGAACGCCAAGCCCTCTCAGATCTTAAGGGAGGTCAGATAGCCTACGCTTAGCGTGTACGGGATTAGGAGACCGGCTCCAATGAAATGGCCTGGGAATCCACGTAAGTACTATGGTTTCCACGAGAAAGTTGGCCATTCCACGAATGAATATAAGGCACTGAAGAATGCCGTGGAGACTGTCATCAGAGAGGGAAAGTTGAAGTAGTACCTCTTTAAGAAGAAATCCTTTGATGAGCCAGACCGGACCTAAAAAATAGGGAGAGATCATGATGATGAGGGCAATAACAGCCATACTCCGGTCAAGTGGTCTACAACCGTTGAGAAACAGAAGGGAATAGTTATCAGCAAGACCGCTCAGCGGGACAGCATGCCCCAGCAATAATATCAAGGCCGTTGCGAGGTTATAGATATGATTGTTGGAGGATTTGCTTGGGGCAGAGCGTCCATCACAGCCAGGAAGAATCACCATCGCATGATTCTATTGGTTCAAGGAAAGCCCAGGGATAACCACCCATTCAAGGGCAAAGTGTTAGCGCCGGTGGTTTCATTCTCTGATGAGGATTTTGGCCCAACCATTCCTGGAGGAGATGACGCTATGGTCATTGTGGCTGTGGTCGCGAATAAGGATGTCAAAAGAATCCTGGTGGATCAGGGAAGTTCCTACAATGTGATTTTTTATAATTGTTTTAAAAGAATGGGGTTTAACGATTCTGACTTGCAGCCCTATACGCAGGAACTGATGGCTTTCAACGGAGCTAAGACGCTAACTAAAGGGTATCTTGACACATTTATCTCTTTTGAAGGCGATCCCGGAGCAAGGATGGTGAAGTCCAAGGTGCTGGTGATTGATGTCGAATCACCTTACAACGACATCATAGGCTGACCCACATTGAACACTATGGAGGCAATCGTCTCAACTCCTCATCTCTTGATCAAGTTTATTAATAAGGACAACAGTGTATCTTTTCTCCGAGGTGATCAGGAGATGGCCAGGTATTGCTACAACCTGAGCCTAAACATGGTGAAGCTGGAGGCGTTCAACAAAAAAAAGGAAGTTAAACGATGGAGGAACAGCAGCAGTGTCAGTCAGTTTGATTGATCTTGATCCTAGAACGGAGTTGAAGATTGATCCACTCAACCCATCGAAGCCCACGCCGGACGGAGGTTCCAAGGACATCCTCTTAGGAGTTTACTCAGAGAAGGTCACTCACATTAATGACAAGCTGGAGAAAGTAATGAAACATCATTTGCTTGCACTCCTCCAGTAGTTTAAGGACCTTTTTGCATGGATTGCTACAAACATGCCTGGGATGGATCCTAACTTCTACTGTCACAAGTTATCTGTCTACCCAGAGACGAGTCCGGTTACCCAAAAGAAAAGAAGATTAGGGCCAGAGAAGAAGAAGGCAGCTTGTGAGCAGACTGAGGAATTGTTGAAGGCTAGATTTATCAGGAAATTCGATATTCCTCATGGCTGTCAAACGATGTCATGGTGTAGAAGGCCAATGGAAAATGGAGAATGTGTACAAATTATGTAGATCTAAACCGTTGTTGCCCAAAGGACCCCATCCTCTCCCAAATATAGATCGTATGGTGGATGATTCGTCTGGTTATCAGTACTTGTCATTTATGGATGCTTATTCGGGGTACAACTAGATTCTGATGTGGGAGGAGGACCAGGAGAAAACGGCTTTTGTTAATGACCACGGTGTGTTTTGCTACACCGTCATACCCTTTAAACTGAAAATTATTGGGGCCACATACCAGCGTATGGTCAACAAAGTTTTTGAAGGCATGCACACCAAGGTGGTAGAGGTGTACATTAACGACATCATCACTAAGACACTAGCTGGGGGTGATCATATTGAAGATCTGTTCCAAGTATTCATGCGTTTGAGGCCTGTGGGGAAGTTTCTAGGTTTCATGTTGACTCAGTGAGGCATTAAGGCCAATCCTAGGAAGTGCCAGGCAATCTTGGACATGCAGAATTCAAAGAGTTTAAGGAAGTCCAGTCTTTGAATGGAAAGGTTGCAGCCCTGGCACGGTTCATGCCCAAAATGGTGCACAGATCCCTTCCCCTGTATAAGGTCCTGTCGCGACCGGGATCGCGGCGGCGCAGCCGACCCTCGAAACTATTTTAAATAATAAACAGGGAGTCGTCACCAATATTTTTTAGGATAAAATAGTGGAAAAACCTTTTGTTAAAGCACTGGTTATAGAAATGAAATTCCATGATTCGGGAGTCTGATTACAGGTGAGGAAGGTATTAGCACCTCACAACTGTCCGTTATAAAAAACGGTTACCTCAATTTGATAGTGCGCATTATAATTAACCCAATAATGATTTTAACTTCTTCATGAAAAGAAAAATGTACGGAATGACAAAATAAACAACAAAAAAAAAATCAACACAAAATATTTACGTGAGATTAACAGGACGTCTCGTCCAAATTAAACTCGCTCCTCCTTTTAAAAGAGATAAAAAAAAGATATGAGATTAACAGGACGTCTCGTCCAAATTAACCTCGCTCCTCCTTTTAACAGCAAGATGAAAATGGAAAAACTCCAAAAATTGAATAAAGAAAGATGGGCCCGACAGGAACTGTTTCCCGCTCCTACGTATTCTCGAGGTTTCGAGAAATCAGGGTCACGTAGTTCTTAAAAGTTTTTTTTTATTTAGGAAAAAGATTAAGGAAATGTTGATGGTAATCATTATGGTGAGGAACCCATACAAGGCGAAGTTCTTCGCACGTGTACGAATCCTATAAAAGTGGTGTAGACGGAAGTATTTTCCGTACGACACTGACTAAGAATGATTTATCTTTGATTTTTATTTAAACTAGAAAGAAAACATAGGAAACATTTATTCCCTTTATCATATTTTAGTACAAAGCAAAAAAATGAGTGAAAACTGAGTGCAAAAAAATGAAAGAAACGCGTGAAAAATAAGAAAACCGAGTGAAAAATAAGAAAACCGAGTGAAACTATGAAAATCCGAGTGAAACTATGAAAATCCGAGTGAAAACAGGGAAACCGAGGGAAACTGGAAAGATCCGAGTGGAAAATTAAAAATCCGAGTGAAACAGTGAAAATCTGAGTGAAACAGTGAAAATCTGAGTGAAACAGTGAGAATCCGAGTGGAAATAAGGGAAACCGAGTGCAAAATAGTAAATCCGAGTGATAAGAGGAATACCGGGTGAAGTTTGAGCGAAAACCAAGTGATGATGGAGTAGGAGTGCTGGTCCGAGAGGGGAAAAGGGAATTACAGGGAATAGGAAAAGGCTGGGAAAGGTGCTGTTGAGTGGGAGTGAGGACGGTGTTGGAGTAGGAGAGGGGTGGAGGATGGAAGGATTGTGGCAATATGGTGAGGGATGATGGAAGGAGAAGAAGAGAAGAATTGGTGTCAGAGAGAGAGAGAGTGAAGGTTTTTTTGACAGAGTTTTTCTCCTCTAATGAATGCCCTCCCCTCAACTGCCCTTCCCCTTGCCTATTTATAGGCTGGCCCAAGTGGAATGCCAGCTCAGGCTTCCACTTCCGAGTGGAATGCCAGGTCACACTTCCATTCAGAGTGAAGTGGGGGACAACGGCTGGGTGGGAATTTTTAATTCCCCCCACTTCCGCCCCTGTCTGCCACCCCCAAGATTCCTGGATCCACTTGGGTGGTGGAATCCAGGTCAGCAAGGTGGAGATCTGAGTGTGGATAGTGGAATTCCGAGTGCAAATGGTGGAAATCCGAGTGTGGATAGTGGAATTCCGAGTGACAATGGCTTGGATTAGTCCCTCAGTCAGTATTCATCCACGGTTGGAGTCAATTCCGAGTGAGAAAAGGGGTCAGTCTTCACTTTGCCTCCCGAATCCGAGTGAGAAAAGGTTCATTTTGTGCAAAAGACCGAGTGAAATGATGTGTGACTCGGAACATTCAGACTGGAACAATCATGTTGATGAGTGGGCAATCAAAGAAATTCCGACTGGAACATTCAGTCAAAACCGAGCGAGAAGTGACTCACTGGGTACCGACTGAAAATTGGCTCGGACTTAAATTCCTCTCCATAATCAACTGAAATGTGTGAAGTGTGACTCAGAATTGAAAGATGACTCGGGAACGGGTGAAAATGGTGACTCGGAAATTGGTAAAAATTAACTCGGATATATGTAAAAGATGACTCAGAATCTGGGTGAAAAAGGAGGGGATTCGGTATTTGAAGGATTGGCTCGGAATTGGTTGTTTGAAGAAAGATAAGTGAAGATTGGCTCAGAAATCCTTCCACTCGGTTGTTGTCACTCGGAAACCGATTGAAGATTGATCATTCGGTACAGATTCACTCCTTCCTAAAATGTTTCAGTCGGAACGTGGCATTTTCACTCGGAAAGAGTTTGCCTCCCACTTAGGACTTAGAAACGGGGTACTTTCACTCGGAAATGACTCATTCTGAGTAATTTTACTCGGTTTTTATCATTTCTGAGTCATCCCACTCTGATTCACTCAAACTGGAGCACATTCCACTCGGAAATGACTCATCCTGATTACTGCTACTCAGATTTGATCTGTTCCGAGTCCTTTCTCTCGGCTTTGATCATTTCTGAGTGATTTTATTCGGACTTCTCTTCAACATGGGCATAATCCACTCGGAATGGCTTGACAGGGAGCCTTCAACTCAGATTTTGTCCCAAACTAAGTCATTTCACTCGGATTGTTCTTTACTGGGTCTTTTCTTCAAGCCTTTCCTTTATTTTTGCTTGCCACACTCGGCCAAATACCACTCAGATATCTTTTACTCGGAATTGATCATTTATGCGTCATTCCGCTCGGAAGTGCTTCATTTTGACTCAGATTTAACCCTTTTTGAATCATTCCACTCGAATTCTCCCAACAGGAGCCTATTCCACTCGGAAATGCTTCATTTTGACTCGGATTTGACCCTTTTTAAGTTTTTTCACTCGGATTTATCTCCACCAGGGCTGTATTTCACTCGGAAATGCTTTAATTTGAGTCATTCTACTCAGATTTGATCATTTTTGAGTCATTCCATTCGGATTTGCATCCAACAGGGCAATATTCCACTTGGAAAAGCTTCATTCTGAGTTATTTCGCTCGGTTTTGATTATTCTGGAGCCATTCTACTCGAATTTGACCACTCTGAATTGGAATTCAGTATAAAAAAGATTCATTCCACTTGGACCGGACCAAAAGAGGTGTTCACAGATGCCCCTCTTTACTTCTTTTTCACAAAAGAAACACGAAGCTTCTGTGTTTTTGAAGTGAAAAGGAAGTAAAGATATGAACACCGATGTAGGGGGCCAAGTGGGACTTCTTGATCGGTATGGTGTCTGATGGTGACCTTTTTCTTTAAAGACGAGCATTTCTCCACTTCTGTTTCTCTTTTTCTCTCCTCTCTCTTCTTCTTCTTCTTTTTTTTTTGAACTATGAATTGACCAGGAAAAATGTTTTCAAATGGACAGGAAGTGAGAAGATCGGGATTGATCTCCGGTAGACTGGAAGGTAAAGGATGCCTTGATAGGCGGCTGGAAGATAAAGGATGCCTTGATAGGCGGCTGGAAAGTAAAGGATGCCTTGATAGGTGGCTGGAAGGTAAAGGATGCCCTGATAGGCGGCTGGAAAGTAAAGGATGCCTTAATAGGCGGCTGGAAAGTAAAGGATGCCTTGATAGGTGGCTGGAAGATAAAGGATGCCTTGATAGGCGGCTGGAAAGTAAAGGATGCCTTGATAGGTGGCTGGAAGATAAAGGATGCCTTGATAGGCGGCTGGAAGATAAAGGATGCCTTGATAGGCGGCTGGAAGATAAAGGATGAATTGATAGGCGGCTGGAAGGTAAAGGATGCCTTGACAGGCGGCTGGAAGATAAAGGATGCCTTGATAGGCGGCTGGAAAGTAAAGGATGCCTTGATAGGCGGCTGGAAAGTAAAGGATGCCTTGATAGGCGGCTGGAAAGTAAAGGATGCCTTGATAGGTGGCTGGAAAGTAAAGGATGCCTTGATAGGCGGCTGGAAAGTAAAGGATGCCTTGATAGGCGGCTGGAAAGTAAAGGATGCCTTGATAGGCAGCTGGAAAGTAAAGGATGCCTTGATAGGCGGCTGGAAAGTAAAGGATGCCTTGATAGGCGGCTGGAAGATAAAGGATTTGGGGGAGCTAACAGGACGTTTCGTCTGAATTAACTCACTGTTGGCAGGAAATGTAAAGGTTGGGGGAGCTAACAGGACGTCTCGTCCAAATTAACTCACTAGTCCAAAAGGCTCGGGGTGATATCCCAGTTTGACATGATTGAGAGAATTGCTCTTTGACTGAAAGAGAGTGATCCTGGGGTGATGCCCCCAGTTTGAGATGGTTGAGAAGGAATCTTGGGGAATTACTCTTTGATTGAAAGAGGGTGAACCTGGGGTGATACCCCAGTTTGAGATGGTTTGAAGGAATCTTGGGGAATGGCTAGAACAAAAGAAATCTGGGGAGATGCCCCAATTTAATTTGTCTGGGAAGTGTAGTTCTACTAGGGAAGAGAAATTGAGAGATAGCGACTTTAACAGTTAAGGATGAGACTTTGAAGGCGCCTGATGGAAAAAAAAACCTTGAAAGGTGTAGGCTTTGGCGATTATGGTTCCATTGGGGAATGCATGGCAAGCCCGTCGGAGGAGAAAAATCTGATGGATGTCCCAATTTGGGACATTTTAATGAGGGTAACTCCACTGGGGAAAGTGTTTTCCTCTTGGGAAAGGAAGGCGTGGCCTTTGATCTCTGTGGTTCTGTCGGAAAGGTAATTCTGTTAGGTATAAACAGGTTTTCCTAAATCTGATTAGGAGGTTTTTTTTTTTTTAAAAGTCCATTTGGTGGCTTTTCCTCGAGAGGAATTCTCAGTCTGTGTTCCTTTTGGGGATGAATGGTGGGTCCACCAGAGGAGAGAAATCTGGGGGATGCCCCAATTTGAGTTGCTTGGGAGTTCAGTGTATTGTCTCTTAGGGAAGAGAAATCTAGGGAGATGCTTCAATTAGAGTATGATTGAAAGGATTTTTGGAGAACTACCCCTTGACTGAAAGAGGGGAGACCTAGGGTGATGCCCATTTTCGAAAAATTTGCCTGAAGGAATTAGGGGTGCTTCTCCTTGACAGAAAGAGAATAGAGACGTGGGGAGATGCCCCAGTTTGGAAAATTGGGAGGACTTAGGGGATTGGCCTTTGGCTGAAAAGATTTAGGGTGATGCCCCAGTTTTGGAGATATTCGAGAAGCTGTCGCGACCGGGATCGCGGCGGCGCGGCCGACCCTCGAAACTATTTTAAATAATAAACAGGGAGTCGCCACCAATATTTTTTAGGATAAAATAGTGGAAAAACCTTTTGTTAAAGCACTGGTTATAGAAATGAAATTCCATGATTCGGGAGTCTGATTACAGGTGAGGAAGGTATTAGCACCTCACAACTGTCCGTTATAAAAAACGGTTACCTCAATTTGATAGTGCGCATTATAATTAACCCAATAATTATTTTAACTTCTTCATGAAAAGAAAAATGTACGGAACGACAAAATAAACAAAAAAAAACAAAAAAAAACAAAAATCAACACAAAATATTTACGTGAGATTAACAGGACGTCTCGTCCAAATTAAACTCGCTCCTCCTTTTAAAAGAGATAAAAAAAGGATATGAGATTAACAGGACGTCTCATCCAAATTAACCTCGCTCCTCCTTTTAACAGCAAGATGAAAATGGAAAAACTCCAAAAATTGAATAAAGAAAGATGGGCCCGACAGGAACTGTTTCCCGCTCCTACGTATTCTCGAGCTTTCGAGAAATTAGTGTCACGTAGTTCTTAAAAGTTTTTTTTATTTAGGAAAAAGATTAAGGAAATGTTGATGGGAATCATTATGGTGAGGAACCCATACAAGGCGAAGTTCTTCGCACGTGTACGAATCCTATAAAAGTGGTGTAGACGGAAGTATTTTCCGTACGACACTGACTAAGAATGATTTATCTTTGATTTTTATTTAAACTAGAAAGAAAACATAGGAAACATTTATTCCCTTTATCATATTTTAGTACAAAGCAAAAAAATGAGTGAAAACTGAGTACAAAAAATGAAAGAAACGCGTGAAAAATAAGAAAACTGAGTGAAAAATAAGAAAACCGAGTGAAACTATGAAAATCCGAGTGAAACTATGAAAATCCAAGTGAAAACAGGGAAACCGAGGGAAACTGGAAAGATCCGAGTGGAAAATTAAAAATCCGAGTGAAACAGTAAAAATCCGAGTGAAATAGTGAGAATTTGAGTGAAACAGTGAAAATCTGAGTGAAACAGTGAGAATCTGAGTGAAACAGTGAGAAACTGAGTGAAACGGTGAGAAACTGAGTGGAAATAAGGGAAACTGAGTGCAAAATAGTAAATCCGAGTGATAAGAGGAATACCGGGTGAAGGTTGAGCGAAAAACCGAGTGATGATAGAGTAGGAGTGCTGGTCCGAGAGGGGAAAAGGCTGGGAAAGGTGCTGTTGAGTGGGAGTGAGGACGGTGTTGGAGTAGGAGAGGGGTGGAGGATGGAAGGATTGTGGCAATATGGTGAGGGATGATGGAAGGAGAAGAAGAGAAGAATTGGTGTCAGAGAGAGAAAGAGCGAACGTTTTTTTGACAGAGTTTTTCTCCTCTAATGAATGCCCCCCTCAGCTGCCCTTCCCCTTGCCTATTTATAGGCTGGCCCGAGTGGAATGCCAGCTCAGGCTTCCACTTCCGAGTGGAATGCCAGGTCACACTTCCATTCAGAGTGAAGTGGGGGACAACGGCTGGGTGGGAATTTTTAATTCCCCCCACTTCCACCCCTGTCTGCCACCCGCAGGATTCCTAGATCCACTTGGGTGGTGGAATCCAGGTCAGCAAGGTGGAGATCTGAGTGTGGATAGTGGAATTTCGAGTGCAAATGGTGGAAATCCGAGTGTGGATAGTGGAATTCCGAGTGACAATGGCTCGGATTAGTCCCTCAGTCAGTATTCATCCACGGTTGGAGTCAATTCCGAGTGAGAAAAGGGGTCAGTCTTCACTTTGCCTCCCGAATCCGAGTGAGAAAAGGTTCATTTTGTGCAAAAGACCGAGTGAAATCATGTTGATGTGTGACTCGGAACATTCAGACTGGAACAATCATGTTGATGAGTGGGCAATCAAAGAAATTCCGACTGGAACATTCAGTCAAAACCAAGCGAGAAGTGACTCACTAGGTACCGACTGAAAATTGGCTCGGACTTAAATTCCTCTCCATAATCGACTGAAATGTGTGAAGTGTGACTCGGAATTGAAAGATAACTCGGGAACGGGTGAAAATGGTGACTCGGAAATTGGTAAAAATTGACTCGGATATATGTAAAAGATGACTCAGAATCTGGGTGAAAAAGGAGGGGATTCGGTATTTGAAGGATTGGCTCAGAATTGCTTCTTTTATTAGTCATCATGATACATATGGGCCTATCTCCTCCTTATCATTCCTAACACAATACATATCATAGTCACGCCTAATCTTTCCTATCCATTAGAGCGACCGAAGCTCTCCTCGTTCTGTTTTTCACAAATAGGTAAGGACCCGCAGTCCTATCATCACATTGGCCAATCACACATCACATCAGAACGAGAACTCAATGACCATAGAAACCTCGCCTCTCCTTGAAGTATATCAGAGTTTGCAACAGTCTTCCGGCATCAGGCGCGAATCTGAGCCATTGGAGAGCCGAATCTAATATACTCCCAAGACTACCCTCGGGGGTCGAGGCGCAACTGTTTCTTCAGTGTACCCCTCACTGTTATGCTCTAGGGAGTTTCTCGTCCATCACCCTTATCCTCCATGTATGATGCACACAACACACAATTTCTTTTCACTAGTTATCGGTAAGGTCCTTTCAATGATCCATTTCATTTTTAACATCGGGCTACTTTCTTCTCATTAATTTTCAATTAATTTTTTTGCTTGCTTTCTCAAAAATTCCTCAATTCATAACAGTCTCACCCAACGCTTAGAAATAAAATGAGATTTTACATTTTCCAGAAAACCACAGGGTATATTAGCGCTACAACATTCATCACCACATTGGATCTGATCTAATCTCATCACATCATTTTCACAATTTATTCATCTCGGGATCCCTACCAAGACATTTCTTCATCCATTCTTTTCTTATTTATTTCAACATATTCATTCAATGCATTAGCATTCCCTTAATTTAGTTTGTTATTAAACGCATATTGTCACTTAATTTAATTCTTTATGTAACTTTCAATTATTTTTTTAATAATTATTCTTTAATTAGGTATGATTATCTCATTACTTAATTTAATTTCCTAAGGTCTAATTATGAACTCTTTAGTCATCATCAAGCGATCTCACTGTTGCTTTTCCTTTACTGATCTGATTAAATTTTATTAATTGAATGACCCGTTTCCTTGGTAACTAAAAGGGTCACTAATTCTTTATGTATAATTATCAATTTAGTGATGTTCTTTCTAGGTTCATGGCTACTTATCAATTTAGTGATGTTTTTTATGTATAATTCTTAGTGATGTATAATTATTCCCCTTCTTAACTAATTTGCTTCCTTAGTTACATTCTTTTAATTAATTAAATTTTGCTTCTTATGGTGTTGGTTTATTGCTTAAGAACATAGATACCGCTCTAACCTCTATTTTATGAACTTGGTCATTTTATTCCTTAGTCGCTAAAAAGTTGTCATCTAATTTATTCTTATTCTTGTTATTACTTAGTTTAAAGTCCAAACTTCATTTCCTTTCTACATTCTTTACCTTTACAAGTGATTAATACTCTATAACTTATTTATTTCATGTATGTCCTAAAATCTTAGTTACTTGGTTAATTATATATATCATGTATCATATAGATATTTACTAAGTCCCTTGTATTATTAATTACTAAAGTTTTTAACTCCTAACACTTATTTCTTAACTTAGATTCCTAATGATCTCGTTTATTTCTTTTAGGCACTTATTAAATTCCTTTCTCTGTAACTTTTTCCAATTTGAACTATAAAATTCCTTTTTATTTCTTTTCTCTTTTTTTTCTACTTGGCTTACTTAGCCCATTAAAATATTTAAACTCAAAATTTCATTCCCTAATGAAATCTTTTTCTAAGTTAGTCCTACTTCGTCAAATTCTTAAAATCCCTTTTTACATTTTATCTTAATTGGTCACTAATATTTCTAATTTCTAACGTCCATTTCATTGTGCTTCAAAAATTTCTTTATCTTAGCTCACAAAATTTATTTAGGTCTAATCATGTCACTTATTAATAAGCCTTCTTCCAGTAAAATTTTCCACTTTTCGTTCTCAACTTATTTATCTAATTAACTTTTATAAAGTTTTGTAATAATTTAAAACAATGTCGCTTTTAGTAGAATAAATGTCGTAACCGTCTGGTCAATAAATCTTTCTTAAAAACGCGATGTCGTCAAAAATGCTCACGGTGATACGTGACGATAAATTGATTCCTAATAGCGGGGCTTACTGGAAATAAATTACAAATTATATATCATTACTGTAAAATTTAAATAATAATGATACAACCAAATCGAATAAAACCGAGCCCGCCTAAACACTAAAATTCCTAAATTTTTTGTTACGACTTCAATCGCGATAAAATCCTTCCAACCATATGAACGACGAGTTACGCCAATTAAATTTATAAAATACCCATTAACTTGAAAATGTTAAATTTTTAATCGCAGGTTACGAAAAATTACACGGTTTGAAATCTAGCCTTTAGATCACAACGAAATTTAAAACGGAGGTTCTCGAGTATATGAGCAATATTATGGAATGGATAAAAACAAGTTTAGACGAGGTAAGACCCGCTTTCCTCATGAAACGCTCGCTGCCCAGAGGAGGGAAAATGACAAACTCGTTGAAAAATCAGTAAACACTCTGATTTGCCCTCTGATCGCTTCCGGGTCACTAGAAACTAACATGCATGGATTTTTGAGTCATTAAGGGAGCCAAGAAAATCACTAACAACCATGAAGTTATTCAAAATCAAAAAATCGTTTACCAAAAATTTTCCATTTACTCTGTATTTTCCACTGTTCGTCGCCGACCACCGCCGATCGTTCTCGATCGTTCTACGATACCTAAAAACTCAACATGCATCACCAAAAAGAAAAGAATACATTAAGGCTAGCCAAGGACTAAAGTAAAACTAACATGCAATTTCTGATTTAAGCTAGAGAAATCAAATGGAAGGAAAAAAATGGAAATCTATCAAGAAAATATCGTTGATTGCTAACCGAATCACAAAAGGGTGACCATGGCTCTGAAGAGGGGGTGGCGGCAACCTTGGATGGTGATTTTTGGTGGTGAATATAAGGCTTACGGAGGCTATGATGGAAGGAGACAGCCGCTGGTTTTGGCAGAATTTGGAAGAAAATGGTGGATTTGATATGTGGTAATGTCCATGGATGATGAGGCCATGAGGAGAGGAGAATAATGGTGGGTCACATGGTGGTTTATGGTTGTTGAAAGAGGTTGATGAAGGAGGGTTTGGGATGAAGATGGTGGCTAGAATTTTTAGAGAAGAGAAGAAGAAGCAAGCATACAAGGAGAAAGAGATATAGTAGAGTTAGATGTTAAGAATTTAGTGGATCTATTAACTTGTCTTAGAAAATAGGAATAAAAGCTTTAATTCTCTAATTTGGTGCATGTTGCCGAAATAGAATAAGGAAGCATGGACTTATTGTTAGACAAGTTGTCAAAATTTGCTAGATAAGTAGTAGAACTTGTTGAACAAGTTTCTAGAACTTGTAGACAAGGGAAACAAGTGGCATTCTGGCTGACCAAGGGTGTGGCTTGATGGTGACACCTCTTAAAGGAGGTGGCAAGAGGTGGTGATGCATGGAAGGAGGAGATTTTAGGGCTAGACAAATGTCCAATGGGTGGTAGGAGGTGATTGATTCATGTTGCATGAAGAAGATGATATGTCCAGCTTCTAGGCGTTAAATTGTTTGGGCTTTTAAGGGCTGATGCAGGCTAAGTTAGGAAAAGGGCCCAACATAAGAATTATAGGAATTTTTCTTATCTTTAAATTGATATGTATCACAAAAAGTTTCCTTGAGAAACAAATAAGATATGGCCAATTTACTAAAATAGTGTAAGGCTAACAGGATTGATGTTTCTTGCAAAGATTAATTTTCTGGAAAACATTAGTGAGGAGTTTGACTTTGTGCCCTTCATCAAAGTTGAAGGGAATTGAGTTTATAAAATTTAGGTGAAAGAATTGTTTAATTTCATGGTCATACGAGTGAGAAACGTGAAAAATACTAAACATAGTGCAAGTTGCCACCAGGAAAACATGAATCAGTATGGTATTTTAAATTTTGGGATATATGGAGCAATAATTGGCTTTCAAGCCTTTCATGAAGTTTGTAGATATTCTTTTTTTTATTTAATTTGATATATCATTTGTGACGATCCAAGATCAGTAGCCCCAAATATACCCGATTTACGACAAGGTGCTCCAGAAGCTTCCCAGATCAGCTACGGCTATGGAAATAAATTCACCATTAATTCTCCTTTGAGAATTTGATTGCATGCCCTTCATGAACATTATATAGATCTTAGATATAGATCCGTAGAAAAAATAACGAAGCGATTCAAGAAACGGATGAAGGAGATACACAAATTTTAATGAAGACTGCTAGCATGATGATGAAACAGCTAAAAGGTTGCAAAGATCTTTTAAACTGTATCGATATAGAATGATTTGGCCTTTGATGCCTTCATAAAAAACATAGATAATTTTGTTACAGAGATTTTGACACCATGTTTGTATGAATCGAAGGCTGTATGGGAGAGTTATGAATTGTTTCTGAACCATGCATAGGGAAAAACATCCAAATAGTGGAATTTTGAGGTGAACATACATAATCTTTGATTTTGAGGTTGACACAGTAGGAATCGAAGTTCAGGGCTAGAAACAGAGATTGAAGATCTTTTCAAAACGAAAAGATTGAGACCAAAATCGTTTGATTCCAAGATCGTATACAAAATTTGGGTCCAAAACACCGAAGGTATTCTGGTCAAGTTTGAAAACAATTTATGAAGAAACTGATTTATGGAAAGACGAGGGTGATAGAGTCTGAACCGGGTTTCGTCCTCTGTAGGAAAAGTTCCTAAAACGTCAAAACGATTCACTAGATACTGACCGTGCCACCATCAGATATCCCGAGGTATATGAACGGTCAAACATAGGAGACGTTAAAGGTTCAGATTGGGCCGGTTAGGCGAAGTCATACACCCTTGATCCTTTACGAAATGATCCTAACAGGACTAGTTTCCCTTTGGATCACAGTCCCAGGTCGAACGGTCAGAGTCTGACCTCAGGCTGGGTCCCACAGTTCAAATCTGAGGAACCCGACAATATTTTATTTTAAATATAATTATTAAATAAATGAACAATTTAAAATATAATTTCAAAATATATTATTTATTATGAATATTTATATATTTTCAAAATAATCAATTGAATATATTTTATTAATATAAATTTTAAATATCAGTTATTAAGCATAATTTATTATTACATGTTAAAATATTATTAGCAGGGAATAATTACTAACTAAATAATTATCGACTAAATAATTATCAACAAATTAATACTCAATCAAAATGATTATCATGAATAATTATTATACAGATGATGTTATAAAATTTCAAACTAAATAAATAACACTTTTAAAATTAAACAATTAAATATTTAATATATTTTCAAAATAAATAATTATTGATTAGAGTTGGATATTAATTACCTAGATGAAGTATTATCTATTAAATATTATTGACAAGAAATAATTATCGAATAAATATAATTATAAATCAATCAGTACAAAATAATCGATATTAACATATTATTTTTAATTAGACAGTATTGTCGAATGTTATTAAGGTTATTACCATTTTCTTATCTCTGCTTCTTCCACTTGTTATATTCTCTTGGTGTTCTTATATTTCATATTAAATATCTTAACTAGATCTGTTCTTCACTATTTTTCTCATACTAGACTGTCCGGGGAAACACACCGAAGCCTCAAGCTTCCTACTAAATGCTTAATAGAGTATCCTCAAGAGTCATAAGGGTCTGGTTTCCTATTCTCCAGAACCAGGGTTGTTACAACGTCAGTCACACCACTATTGAAATTGGGTACTAAATATCAATTCAAAAGTACTCCTCCTATCACAGTACTTCTATAACAAGATGTAGTAGGATTTTGCTTGAAAATCCTTAAGGAGGATGGATCTTCCTCTTCTCTATTCTTTAGATCCAAGGCAAGGAGACTTCAATTTGATGAACAAATTCTAAATTCATATGGATATGTTGCAGGTCATGACATATATGGTGAAGTAATGAAGATTTTTAGTGAAGAAAAACCCAAATCTAAGGTAGGAATTGCAAGAGAAATGGATGAAAATGGAGAGGAAAATGTAAGGTAATATTGTCGCCACTCTCAAGGTTGAGAGATCAGGAAAAGAAATATTCACCACCTTTAGGAGGAAGCCAAAGGATAAAAAGCTAGAAAAGGAGCTAAAGCTTCCACTTTCTAAAGAGGAGGAGGAGTATCCGACTTTAAAATCTCACTAAAACTTGAATTATAAAGCATTATAAAAGAAATGAAGTATTTATACCTCCTTGAAAACTAAATTTTCAGAATTGGCTTGGGTGGGCTTGAATAAGCTTCACCCAAGGCCTAAAAACTAAAGATACATGGCCCAAAAGCAGCCCGAAGCAACCTAACACCTATACAAGGCCCAAAAGTGGCCCCAAATGGAAAATATGGCCATGCAAGACCCAAAACTAAGTCCTAATGTCTAATCCTAAAATATTTCTAAAACTAATAATGTAACATAAAAATTTTTAGAGAAATCAAATTATTAGATAATGATGATAAATTATTTGTGGTCCAATATACATGGGAAAATTAATTAGACAATGATTATGATTTATTAGTAAATTATAATTTACTAAAATAAAATAATTTAACAGATGGTGTGGGACTGTCGCGACCGGGATCGCGGCGGCACAGCCGACCCTCAAAATGATCTTTTAGTTTGGTTCGAAAAGAAAAACAGGGAGTCGCCACCAATATTTTTTAGGATAAAATACCGAGAAAACCTTTCGTTAAAGCACTGGTTATAAAAATGAAATTCCATGTTCGGGAGTCTAATTACAGGTGAGGAAGGTATTAGCACCTCACAACTGTCCGTTATAAAAACGGTTACCTCAATATGATAGCGCGCATTATAATTAACCCAATAATTATTTTAACTTATTCATGAAAAGAAAGTATACAAGATGACAAAATGTACAAAAATAAACAAAAATAAACACGGAATATTCACATGAGATTAACAGGACGTCTCGTCCAAGTTAAACTCGCTCCTCCTCTTTTTTTTTAAATAGAAAAAATAAAAATTGCAATAATAATGAGAATAATAATAATCATTACAACCTTTATGCTAGTCCAAATAGAATGTATGAAGCACTCATTTTTTGTTATATATTTATTACAAACCTAGGAAGGGGTAAAAAAGAAAAGAAAAGAAAACAACAGAAATTTATATAAGTGGGAAAATGGAATATCGAGTGAAAATAATGGAATACCGAGTGAGAAGGTGAAAAACTGAGTGAAAAGGTGAAAAACCGAGTGAAAACTGGAAAACCGAGTGAAAAAGTGGAATACCGAGTGAAAAGATGAATACCGAGTGAAAAAGTAGGCTAACGGAGGGAGAAAAATAGTGGGGGGTTGAGAAGAGTTTGAAGGTGTTTAGAGGGAGAGAGAGGGGTTAGACGGTGTGAGAAAATGGGGACGGTTTGTGGGTATTTGAGGGAGGTCTGTTTGGAGTGAATTGAGGGAGGTTGGATTTGGTGAGAGTTGAGGACGGCTGGGTTGTATGGAAGGAGGAGGACGGTGTGATGAGGGGGCTGTGAGGAGTAAGGGACAGTGAAGGGAGGAAGAGAGGGGACGGTGTTAGAGATAGGGACGGTGTGGATTTTAGGAGGGGGTGTGAGGTGTGTGTATGTGGTTCAGTTTTAGAGGGAGAGAGGAGAGGGAGTGTACGGTGTTGGGAGGGGTGAGTGAGGAGTGAGAGGGGATAGGGACGGTGTTGGAGGCTGTGAGGAGGGGGCTGTGAGGAGGGGCTGTGAGGAGGGGCAGTATGGTGGTTTGAGGGATGTGAGTAGTGAGGGACAGTGAAGGGAGGAAGAGAGGGGACGGTTGGTGAGAGGAAGAGGACTGCACGGTGTTGGGGTTCTCTCAATGAAGGCTTTTTTTTTTCTGAAGGCTTCAGAATCCTCTCTATTTATAGAGGTCCTGGACGCCCACCATCAGTGGCAAGTGGGGCTTCCCCTTTTGTCCTGCAGTCAGCCGCCCCACTTGATCAGCGTTGGATACAGCCTGGATGGAGTTGGTGGACACAGCCTGCACCTAGACAGCCATAGGGGTCGGCAGCTAGTGGGTCTCTCCTTTGTCACTTTGTCAGCCGCCCCCCATAAGCCAAAGATCCACTTGGATAGTGGAAATCCAAGTCAGCAAGGGTACTCGATGGGAATATGGGTCGGATTTCACCTTCTCTCCACAATCCGAGTGGAAAAGATGCCTTTTGTGCACAAGACCGAGTGGAAAAGGTGCTGTTTATACAAAACCGAGTGAAGAATGACTCAGAACTGACTGAAATGGTTGGAGTACAACTCGGAATTGGGTGAAAGATGACTCAGAATTGGCTAAAAGATTGGCTCGAAAATGGTTTAAGTATGGCTCGAAATTCGCTAAAAATGGCTCAGAATTGGCTAAAAATGGCTCAGAAATTGAATGAAAGGACTCACTCGGTGATGACTGAAAAATGACTCAATCGGTACTGACTGACGAGTGAGTCACTCGGTGCTGACTAAGTGTAACTCATTCGGTGTTGATTGAGAGAGGACTCACTCGGTGCTGACTGGAGATTCTTCACTCGGTGCAGACTGAAGAGATCTTACTCGGTGCTGACTGAAGAGATCTCACTCGGTGCAGACTGAAGAGATCTCACTCGGTGTTGATTGAGAGAGGACTCACTCGGTGTTGATTGGAGATTCTTCACTCGGTGCAGACTGAAGAGATCTCACTCGGTGAAGACTGAAGAGATCTCACTCGGTGTTGATTGAGAGAGGGCTCACTCAGTGCTGATTGGAGATTCTTCACTCGGTGCAGACTGAAGAGATCTCACTCGGTGCTGACTGAAGAGATCTCACTCAGTGACTCGGAATTTCTATTTGAAGCATTCACTCGGAATTACTTCAATCGGAGGTGTTTTGCTTGGATCCTTTCTGCTTGAAACATTCACTCAAAATTTCTTCAAAAGTGACACAACTTCACTGCTTGAAGGATTTACTCAGAACTGACCTTGGAAGTCGGGCTTATCATCCAATCAGAATGGTTTCACTCATCATCCAATCATTCGGATTCGTTTACTCGGAGTTGGTCTTATTCCTCACTCAGAATTTGGAACTTGGATATCCACTCGGAAACCGCCTTCTTATCACTCAGAACTTGGAATTTGACATATCCACACAGAAACCGCCTTCCTATCACTAAGAACTTGGAAACTTTGACATATCCACTCGGAAACCGCCTTCTTATCAGTCAGAACTTGGAAACTTGGACATATCCACTCGGAAACAGCCTTCTTATCAGTCAGAACTTGGAAACTTGGACATATCCACTCGGAAACAGCCTTCTTTCCACTCAGAACTTGGAATTTGATAATCTGACCACTGGGATAATCCCACTTCGCTCGGAATGTCCTTCTCTGTGTCTTTTCTTGAAGCCTTTTCTGTTTGAAAATATCTTGACGCTTGAGACCCACTTGGAAACCCCGTATTTGGAGACACAGCACTCGGCTACGTCTCACTCGGATTCTCTTTACTCGAAAATGATCATTCCGAGTCATCTCACTCGGAAATGATCATTTCCGAGTCATTTTTTTCTTTTTAAATTAATAATTTTTTTTAATTAATTTTAATTTTTTTTAAATTAATTTTTTTTAAAATTATTATTATTATTATTATGATTATTATTATTATTTTTTGAATTGAATGCCTTTCACTTGCGGATCGACCGGATTGAAATAGGTGTTCACAAGGACCCATTAAATAATTTTGGACATTTAAAAGGTCTAGAATATTGAGGAAATTATTGTGGTTATGGTGGTATGATTGTTAAACCTTAAAATACTATTGGGTCTTTTTATTGGCAAGCGCACCAATCGTTTTTAGTTTTCAAATTTAGATATCGTTCCCACAAGGATTGAATGTTCCAGTAATCCATAGTAATTCTTATTTACTATGGTAAATTTATCAAAACTTAGTAACAAAATAATGATCTATAAACAATTTATAAAATATTCACAGAATTTGATGATTGATTTGTTCCTATGGTAAAAAGATAGTAAAGATAAAATCTATTCAAAAAGTTGAGATGTAATTTAGAATAACTCAGATACTTGAGATAAAAACACAGATTGACATATTATGTTGGAATTAGGATCCTCGCACTAAAATATAATGAAATGATTACAAACATACATATTTAATTATCAAGTTCATGTTATTGCAGATTAAAGTCATTATAACCAATCTCTCCTGATATAAATTCTAAGTAGTCACCGTAAAGTCCGATCCCTCAGAAGCTTTCTCAGTAAAAACTTGCATTAAGTCCTGACCTTATAGCAATAATAATCACCAATTCTATCCCTAGTAACTGGCATATTAAAGGTATTTCCACTTTTACTTTCATTAAAATAGATTTTAATATAGCATGAATAATCATTCTCCCGTTTGACATTCACTAATGAAACAAGTTTCAATACGTATGAAAATCATTCTCCCGTTTAACATTCACACTAATAAAAGATTGAAATACTAACATGGTACTTGAATCATAAACATGCAGAGGTCATAATCACAACATCATATAATAGATTGATTCACTAAATTCCAACATACACAATTTAGTTACACATGGTAAAAGTAAAAACAACACTTACAGAGGTTACGAATGATTACAACTCTTCATGATACAAAAGCTCACAATACTACACAACACTCTCAAGTATCTATAACTACTCTAGATTTATAAACTCATAAAAGAACACTCAAAACTTGACTGAAAAGATAGGAAGGAAGTTCTTAATACAAAATGGGATCCTGGAAGTGATGGAAGAAGGTCTATTTATAGGGTTGAGGAAGGGTCCTGACGCTACGCGTAGCTGGGATGCTACGATTCAGGTTCTTGACTCAGCTTCCATTAAATATGTGATTAAGGGCCATGATTAAGCAATTTTTAATTAAATAATACCCAAACAATGGTTCCACATGTCTCCTAATTCGGCTTGGCAGCTTGCATGAGTAGATTGGCCATTATTTGGCCCTTTTGACTGAGTGCTTGGCCACCAAGAAGTGGAGACTATGTAGCTTCTGACCCTACGTGTGGATGTAACATGTAGCATTAGCATCAGAAGTTCTCACGCTACGCGTAGTGTGGATGCTACACGTCAGCTCTCTAGTTCTTCTATTTTCTCTTGATTTTCTTTAACTTTTCACTGCAAAACTATGGAAATTTGATCAAGGCAGATAATTTTGAATAACTTCCATTTATTACAATTAAAACCTAATTTTCTTAAAAATTAAACTAACTTTTATTATTTTTGATATAATTTTATTAAGAAATTTATTGTAAATTTGAGGACTAACAATGGTTAAAATAATTTTTGGTGATGAGGAGTTATTTATTCAGACACGGCCTATGTTAATAAACAGCGAGAATACGAATGAGTGTAACATCCCGATTTAGAAATTAGCTACCGAATGAGATTAAGCCATTAAACTAAAATAATAATTGCAAAGTGAGAAATTACTTGTTGATTATAATTAATATAATTAATTCAACTTAAGAACTGATTGATTATGTTGTGTGTGTGTATGGTGTAACATCCCGATTTAAAAACCGACTACCGAATGAAATTAAGCCATTAAAATAATAATTACAAAGTGGAAAATTACTTGTTAATTATAATTGACTTAATTAATTTAACTTAAGACAATGATGGCTGGTTAATTAAGATTAATTAGGCTAATTGCTGATTGGTTAGAAAGGAGTGAATAAATAATAATAAAAATAACGCCAGGTGAAAGGACGCATGTGCCCCCGGATATATATAAACTTCGGCTCTTCTCTCCTCTCCTCAGTTCACCCTCATTCGCATCGCCTGCTTGGAAGAACAGAGGGAGAGTTGAGAAGCTTTCCTTCGAAGGAGAACACGGAGGCACTGTCTGATCCTCTTCTCCTGCCCACTTCCTTCTTCGTTCTCTTCTCCTCCTTATTCCCCTCCGTCGCTTTCCTTCACCTCTTCTTTCGTTCAAAGCTGTCAGAGCTCAGTGGAGGTTGTAATGTGAAGTGGTAAAGGATGAATGTTCGAGTAGAAGGGGAACAGCTTCCAGCCTTTTGAGCTATGAGTGAGTATTTGACTGGACTCGCGGTTACTAAACAGGAGGGAGTGACTGTGGAGGTGAAGAAGCTACGAAACCGGTGTTGGGGAAACAGAGCACGGGTTAACACTGAAAACAGTGGAGTCTCTTACGTCTTCTTGAGGTAGGGGGCGCTTTGCATGTCAAGTGTATGGTTTATGGATGGGTTTCCGGGTGGAGCTATTGTACTATGTTGTGTCTTTGGATGTTGCATGTTGTTGAATAGTAAACTGGATGTATGACGTTTATTATTTGTGTGTGTATGATTTTTCATCCATATGAAGTATGATGCTTGTTGATGATGTTTGTGTTAAGTGTATGAGATGCATATGAGGAATGCTGAGTGCATTGTGTGGTCATTTACTGATACCCGTGTGTGTGATTATATGATTAGATGCATGTAAATGTGAATGGTATTATGGTTTCGAGTGCATGTACTATGTCATTGTTATACCGACTCCTGATTGTGACTTGAATGATACAATACAGTTGATGTATGTGATGGAATTGTGAATAGCCGAGTGCATTAAGGTATGGGGCAGGGCATAAATCTATGTAGTGTTAAAATGCTTGAAATGCATGTGAATATTATGATTACCGAGTGTTGTAGGTGAATTGTCGAGTGCATGCAATGCTGTATGAATTCCATGTGAAGGTATGAGATATTGTGGCTGTTGATGAGAAAGCCGAGTGCATGTATTGCTGAGTGCATGTATTGCCGAGTGCATGTGATTACCGTGTGCATGTGTTGTGGTATTGCATTGGATGCATGTGATTGATACATTGAATACCGAGTGCATAGGCGTTGGACGCCTGATGAAAGACCATATTCATCCGATTCGCCACTGAAATGCTTAGAACATATAGCGTTGGACGCTTAATACCGATCGGCAATCAGATGAATATGTGTTGGATTATATAAAAGACCCTGGGTTGGACTTGGGGCAGTGCCGAGTGCACTAAGCGTTGGACGCTTAAAGACCTTGGGTTGGACTCAAGGAAGGCTTACCGAGTTGGACTCGGGGCTGCCCGTGACACTCCCGTTGTTGCTTGGAGCAATTGTGTTACGCGTGAGGGCAAACGGTTTGGTACCTGTAAAACGGCCGAATCAGCTTGGAGCTGAGTGAAAGGCTTGGAGCCTATGTTGTAACAATAAAAACTGGTAACTGGATCTGGGTGAATTGATGTGTGCACATTCCTGATTGATACCGAGCTCAATACGAAATGTTTGCATATGTGGATATGAATTAATTAGATTGAAGCATGCATACTAATGTATTTGCCGAGTGAAACATGATATCATGAGTATTATACATGCTGTGATGAATGATATGAATTATATGTCCATGTGTGATTGAATATATGTATATATATATATATGTATATGCTATTGCCGAGTGCAGTATTAGCCTATGGTTGTGATTATACGTTATTGCAAATAATGTGAGTTTTATATAAACGAGTGGATTGGCTGGAATGAATTCCGATCGGATTATGATGAGTGAATATTCATATTTAAATGGCAGTGTGTGTTATGGATGATTGAACTGTATGAATTGTATAATCGAAGATTATGGTATAATCCGAGCCAATATCTGTCATTTAATATGTGAAGCTCACCCCTACACCATTTTTCAGTGAATGCAGGTCGGACTCGGAATGGTGTGAAGGCCTTAAGTCCGAGTGACGTGCACTCCGACTGTTGAGTGCTTGTATTGCATTTACTACGTTTAGTCAATTGTAGCCTTGGCCGGCTCATAATAACAGTGTTGTATAACGAATATAAATTTATATATATATATATATATATGAGTAATCTGAGCTATTATGACCCGAGTGCATGCTTATATACGTATAGGGTTTACGTTGATAGCTTGTGCTTGTATCAGATAATAGGTGCTGATGAATGAATGATGTTAAGGTAATGAGTATTCCGAGTGTATGAATAGATATGTATATATGTAAGTGTTTTATGTTGATTTGATGCTCCTCATCGACTGGGATGTTTTTCCGAGTAGACATAGTTGTGGTAGCCGTCTCTGAGGGAGACGATGTATGACTGTGCCTTCTTTTCCGAGTGGTGATACTTAATTGGATTCTGAATAAAATGCCTTGTGTGAATCTATACTGTGTGGGATCTAATGGGAGAATCCCCCGAGTAATAGTAAGAACGGTCATTACCGAGTGGAAAATATAAGTAAACCCTAAGTGAGGAAGAGTTTGTACTCCCGAGTGAAGACCTCGAGTGATCCTATTCCGAGAGAGGAGTTAGTGTAGTGGTTTAGAGTGGAATAAATTCTAAATGTACGATATTTATAATCCGAGTGAATGATCCGAGTGAGTGAGGATCTGTATTCCGAGTGGTTGAGTTTTGAATAAGTCCAAGTGGGACTTAACTTTCTGGCTTTCCGAGTGAATATGATGGTGTATACCGAGTGAAGGAGTAATGTGTCCGGGTGACCTGAGGTGAATGTATACCGAGTAGTGAATGTGTAAGGTGACTCGATTGTGTTGAGGTTGGAATACATCGAGTGGTGTTTGATTGGGAAATATTCTGAGTGAGACAGTTAAGGATTCCGTGTGGGATAACTCTCCTTACCCGAGTGGATGGTGTGTATGAACTGGGTGGAAAGATGTAAGGAGCTAAGTTACGGGAAGGATGTGTGATGGGATCATTTCCGAGTGAATGGAACCCCTCGTACCGAGTGATGAGTGTGCCGAGTGTGGCTTCTTGCTTTAGCGAGTGAGTTCTCGCTCCAGCGAGTGTGAATGGTTGGGAAGGCTTTTGGTTGGTTCGGTTAGATGAGTGTGTGCAGGCCCCAGCGAGTGGGCTGTCTCGCTCAAGCGACGCTGGGTCTCGCTTGAGCGGGTGAGCGTGGTACTGTTGGGTTCGTGTAGGCGCTTATGCTTTCCGCTGGGCATGGATCTTACTTCTGTTGCCTTCTTTCCTCTTCTCTCCTCTTGCCAGTTCTTGCCATACGTATGAATGGCTTGCGTTTTCCTACCTTCCATTCCATATTCTACTCGGTTGTTTGTGGTCTATTTTGAATTATTTTTGTGGAAAAATTTCCCAGTTTTGGTATTTATTATTTATTAAATTAGGGTGTTATATTTTGGTATCAGAGCAGACCAAAAGGTCCATGGCCAAGGTTTGCCTACTGTTAGTGGGCGGTTGTGTGCAATATGACCAGTTGTCATCATTGCTTGTGGTATTTTGTTTGAATCGATGCATATTTAATCATGATTTGTATGGCTGTGTACCTGTGTATTTTGTTGGGAGACAGTAGTGAAAGGTACTATTATTGTGATGTTAATCTAAGGACAGAAGGTTTGTTATTATCTTAGCCCGATTGTTCATGAGATACTTGGAGTATTCCTAAGCCTGAGTCGGCTGTGAGGAAATAGAATGATGAAGGTTGGGACTCATATGCATTGAAACTATACTGGTTGATTTGGCCCCTTGGGTAGACCATACTAGTGGCTCGCAGTAGAGGCATACTGAGTGAATGAGATAGGACTCGTAGGTTGAGTTAAGTGAATAATATTGAGGAGTCCCATAATGTGGTGTTTCCAACTTAACTGATCGGTTGTATTGTTTGTGCCAAGGATACAGAATTCATCCTGAGAGTATAAGTGATTTATTGGAGTTTTCTAAGTTGCCAGGTACATATCTTGTGGCACGGGAATCCTATATGGTATTTGATGTAGTTGATTGGTTGCAGATTTCTGAATTGGGAAATTGAGTATGTAATAGATGAATGATATATGATGTATATGATATATGGTATAAGTGGTGTGTTGCAGTTTCCTAAGTTGAAAATCTGGGTGTGTGATAAGTGAGTAAAGGTGAGATCGGGTATATGTTAAATTGGGGTTGCGTCTCGATGGTTGGTGAGGAAACCGAGTGACTGATGGATTAGATGCTAGATCACTAGGTGTACTGACCCAGTTAATTGGGCATAATCACGAATGAATGAATGTGAAAACGAGTACTTGTTGATCTGAATACTGTCTCGGTTCGAGTGTGTGAAAACCGAGTGGATGGTATTAGGCTTCATAATATTTGGGGTTGGGGTGTGACTCACAATGGATAGATAGTGACCCCTTATGAATTCTAAGTCTGATAATTTGCTAATCTTATGAGATGACGAACCCGAGTAAAGCAATTACGTAGTAACTCATTAGGCTTGAATTACTATTGTGTGATGATTTTTATTGTGTGATGATTTGGGTTAGACTCGGTCTTGTGGTCGATAACCGAGTGAATCATTGGTTGAATTGTGACCCATAAGGTGTAGGAAACTGATTGGATTTAATGTGATCCTATATAATCCGACCATGTAGAACTAGACTCTATGGTGATTTAGGCTCGGTGAATACTTGGATGTTATGGGTGCACTAGGTAACCACTGGAAATTTTGAGTCGGATAATTTGACTGACCTTATGGATTATTGAGCCGAGCATGTGATGGTATGCTGAATTGTCGAGGCTTGAATTGTCTTACGGTGAAATATAAATAATACATGGGGTATCTGATTGATGATGACTGGTAAGGTAGGAACCCGAGTACTTTGGTACTGAGAGGAATGATTATGATGACTGTACTGCACTGGATTGCATTTATGCTCGATGAATCATTAGGCTTAAAATTGATTGGTGGCCTGTGACGAGCGATGAAATGAGGGATTATAACGGTTGAGCCATGGTTTGCAATGAATGAGAATTTAAGAGACATTTACTCGGTCAGGGCTGAAAAGCCGATTGTTGATATGCCATTTTATGATGAGTCGTGTGTCTTGTGTGGGTTGGAAACCCATTGCCATTATACTGTTTTACAGTAATAATAAGTAATACTCATGATTGTTATTGCGTGATGTGCCTAGGAGGCGCATAATGATGATGTTGATGTAAATGTATTGCATATATATATATATATGTGTTTGTGAATTACCATTAATTATCGTGTGAATTAGTATTAGTCGAGTGAGTCTGGTCAGTGAGAGGCATGCTGCCCGAGACGACTCTACAAACCATAGGTATTGTGGCAGCGTACACGTTGCAGTGACTTTATGTAATCGTTGTGACCCTATAGGAATGAGACGTCATCTTATAAGTTGGATGCAACAATTCATGAGTCGGGCAAGTGAGGCTGTAACTGCTTATGGTGGTGGTGAGTCTATCGGACTGCTTCGAGTGAAGATGAGAGTGGTAATAAGTGAATAATATGTGGTTATGTATCAAAGTGTGGATAGAGGGTTTGTTTAACCTTGATGTGTTACCTCCGAGAGGATCAAAGGTTATTGGGTATGAATTAACTACTAAAACGATGGTTAGTTATTGAGTTAGAGGAGTGATCAAGTCTGCCACTGGAATAGGAGTTTATAAAGCTAACCGAGTGATACTGTGAGTTTAATGAGGAAACCAGGACCTTGAACCAAGGTAAATTGGAAGGTGCAGAGTTGATCGGAAAAGATTAGTATATCCCGAGTGCGATAAAGTAGCAATAATTCCGAGTGAAACTTTCTGGGAGAACGAATTTCTGAGTGAAGTTATGGTGTTCCGAGTAAATCTCATAGAGAGGATCATTACTAAGTAAAGGAATTGTGTCTGAGCGTAACACTTCTGAGTAGGATAGGACTCGAGTGATGTGGCTCGGAATGTGACATTTCCGAGTGGAATGGTACCAAGTAGACGATTCACCGCGTGTATCTTCCGCTGTATCTTCCGCTGTTTGCCGTGAGATCGGTCTTACCTTCCTTTCCTTCTTGGTTCTGATTCTACTCTTCTCAACCCTCCATTGCTTGTCCTGTCCACGAACACCCTTCGATCTTCAGAAAAAAAAATTTCCCCCGGTCTCGGTTTATTCTCGAATTAAACTTAGGATATTTCATTTTGGTATCAGAGCGGACTTAAAAGGTCCAAGGCCAAGGTATGCTTACTCCTAGTAAGCGGTGATGTACATTAGGGCAAGTTGTCATAAATTATTTGTAATATCTGAGGGCTTTAATGCCTAATTAAGTATCATTGTGTGGCCATGTGTTTATGAGATATTGTTCTGAGGGTACAGGATTGTTCCCTATCCTGTTCAATCAATTACATGATGCCCAAGAATTGTATGATAATGTGTTATAGTTGTTGCATGTTGGGTTGAGATCCGATCGGTAGTGAGTAACTCTGTAAACTTATCCTTGAAGGGGTGTTGATTTCAGGATAAGTCATGGTGAATCGTGTAACATCCTAATTTTGAAATTAAATACCGAATGAAATTAAACCATTAAAATTATAATTTCAAAGTGGGAAATTATTTGTTAATTATAATCAACTTAATTAATCTAACTTAAGAAATAATGGCAGATTAATTATGCTTAGTTGGTAATGGTTGGCTGCTTATGATTGGCGAGTCACGTGAGTGGGGCTGTGATTCACGCTTTCACACCCCACTCTCCTTCTCTTCGTACGCATATACATATGACCTGTGCCACTGTGGTTATTCATTTTCTCTGCTGCTTCGCTCTCTCTTCTCTTCTCCTCATCCTCTCTTCGCCTTCTTCGTTCTTCGTCTTCTTCTTCTTCTTCCTGTTCTTTATTCTCTGTTTCTGGGAACCCACGACGACGGTGCTGTAGAAGGTCAGAGTTTCCTTCGGCTGGTGAGGAACGATCATCGAAGGGACGACGAACAGCTTCCTATTCCCCGGTGCGACTGCGCTCAAAGGAGACCAAGCGAGTGGGAGCGGGGACGAGGTGAACAGAGTAGAAGATCAACGTCAGAAACTAAGGAACCTCTCGGAGTACCTCGTTGGTAGGGGGTATCTTATATCTTAAATGCATGGGTTATGGACGGGTTCCGGGTGTTGACAATTGCTGTTTCTGTATTTTGATTGTGTGCTGTGCTTGCATGAGGAGTGTGTGATACCCGGGTGCATGATGAGTGAGAGTTGAGTGTTGCATGTTTAGTCCCGTCCATGAAATGCAGGTTGATAGCCTTGAGAATGTTGAATGATTGTATAAAAAGGATGTGCTGAATTGTTGATGATGATTACCGTGTGGTTTATGTGACATGCAAGTTATTATGAGTTTAAAATACTGACAGCATGTGATAAAATGTTGACTTAGTGAATCTGATAATATATCATACCGATGCATGTGTTATTGTATTAATTTATTGAGTTATGAGGATGTCTAATACCGATTTCATGTGATGCATGTATTGCTGAGTGAAAGATTGTGTGTATGCACTCTGTGTTGTGTGATGAATCCGCGTGTGGCGCATGGGATGTGTTAATGCTGAGAGCATGTAGTGTGGGACACTACCATCGGTTATTAAAGCGTGGGACGCTGTTAAATCCTTGAGTGGGACTCAAGGTGGCCTATTGAGTGGGACTCAGGGCTGCCTGTGAACACCGCCGTGGGTGCTGAGAGCGTTGGTGTCACCTTGTGGGCAAACGGTTTGGTACCTGTAAAATGGCCAAGTCAGCTGGGAGCTGAATAAAAGGCTGGGAGCCTACGTTGCAACAAATGAAAACCGATAACATACAAATGCGAAACCAAGTGAAATAATCTATGTACATGTATTGCTGATGTTGATTGGAATTTGATTATGCATGTGATAATGTTAATAAAATGATAAGTGCATATAGCCGAGTGATAGTTGATGGATTCTGATCGGTAAATGCTTTGTGTGTATCTGAATGATTGGCTTTATTATGTTATTGATTATTGCTATGTATGAGTATGTGATACTGTTGCATAACTGAGGAATAATCTGAGTCAGTATCTATCATTTAATATCTAAGATACTCACCCCCCTACTGTGGCAATATTTTTCAGTGGATGTCTTTCGGAACAACGAGTGAAGGTGGAGTTGCATACCGAGTGGACTGTTTGCGCTCTATGGATATATGTGTATATTTGTAGATACTATGTATAAGGTTTTGGTTAAGCCTTGGCCGGCTCGTACTTGATCTCAGTCTCTTTAAATCAGAATTTGAACACTCTCGGGTTGAGAGTATGACAACATGCTTGTAATTATTTATATACATTTTATATATATATATATATATATACTTATATCATACTGTATGTTTACTCTATGCTGTGCGTGAAATCCGAGTGATATATATATTCATGTTTTCCGAGTATGTGAGGTTGGTGTGACTTCCAGTAAGAATGGAGTTAAGTTATTGTCGTGGGAAGGCGAGGTAGTGGTTTTACCCGAGTGAAGAAAGGTTTAGATGTTCCGAGTGAATGAGGTTGTACAATTCCGAGTGGGGATTGACCTGAAACCCTTTAGAGTAATAAATTGTTAGGATTTTCTCGAGTGAAGAATAGCAACATGATTCTGAGTGAGTGTTCTTCGACTGAAGAGTGACCTATAAGATTCTGACTGAAACCCATTGCAGTAAACTTATTGGGAGCTAGAGAACCCTTAGGCGAGACTTCATTTAGCAAGAAAACATGGGTAAGGAGTATCAAGTGTGCCGAGTGCAAAAGAGGGAAATGCCTGAGTGATAAAAAGGACCGAGAAAGCTATTCCGAGTGAAGACACCCTTGGATTCCGAGTGAGGTAGTTATCGTTTCCCGAGTGGTCAACATGATGTTTTGTAAGAACGAAGTTAAGGAGCTTGTAAGTATAAGAATTAATCCAAGAGAAGCGAGGGCAAGGACTTTCCGAGTGAACATAGATTCTTAAATCCGAGTGATAGGAATACCGAGTGGAGTTACTCGCCTCAGCGGCTAAGTGCTCGCTCCAGCGAGTGTGAGCGAAGGGAAGGTCCCTGATGGGTCACGCTTAAGCCACGCGAACTTCACCTAAGCGTGTGGGGTCGTCGCGCTCGAGCGATATTGAATCTCGCCTAAGCGAGTAGGCGCTGTTGGGTTCACACACGTCCTGCATCTTCCGCTGTTTTCCTTGTGGATGCATCGTATTCCTTCCTTTCCTTCCTTTCCTAATTCCACCCTCCTTAATTCTCAGTTAATCATTTGCCTTTGAATCCCCTCCGATTTCGAAAAAATTTTCCTGGTCTCGATTTATCCACTAATTGAAATTAAGGTGTTACAAATCGGCATAGTATGGAAGCCATAGCCACGGCGTTCCAGCATTGGAGATGGCCAAGTGAAGATGGCCAAGTGTTGGATCGCTTCCTGAAGAGGAAGCCGACTGACTTTCAAGGGGGATTTAATCCCGAGGCAGCATACAAGTGGATTCAAGATTTGGAGAGAGCTTTTGGGGGCCTTCATTGTACTGAGGCCTAAAAAGTTGAATGCGCAGTGTACATGCTGCGAGACGAAGCAGAAAATTGGTGGAAAATCGCCAAAAACCGACTGACTGACGTGGGCATCCAACTAGTCTGGGAGAATTTTAGAACGTGCTTTCTGGAAAAATATTTCCCCGACACAGTGAGGAGTCGGAAGGAACTGGAATTTATAGAACTGAAGTAAGGTTCCATGTCTGTAGAAGAATATGTTGCAAAGTATGAGGAACTATGCTTGTTTTATCCGCCTTTCCAACAACCGGGAACTGAGAGTTCCAAATGCATTAAATTCGAGAGCGGATTGAGGTCGGATATCAAAAGAGCGTTTAGGCACCAAGAAATTAGAAGCTTTCCTGTATTGGTGAATAAATGTAGAATTTTTAAAGAAGATGATAAGGCCTACTCGGGCCAGAGCAGCAAGACAGACCCTTCCTTGAAGCCCTAGCAATCTCGCTTCAAGAGACCGGCTAACGCTGGTAGAGGCCGACCTTTCTCCAGAATTGGGGGTCAGAGTCAGCAGGGAGGACGTCCAATTCATAGTATGGGGGATGACAAGTGTTTTAGGTGTGGAGGAGATCATTACGCTCGCGATTGTAGCAACCATGGTGGAATGGTATGCTACCATTGTAATGAGAGAGGGCACATTCGCCCTGACTGCCCTCAACTACATCAAACAAACGCTAATGTTCGCCAGGGAGGCTTCCGAGGGAGAGGCCGTGGGAATGGGGGCAGAGACAATGGAGCCCGAGGAAACATGACGTCTGCCCCAAACAATCGGAGAAGAAATGCCGACCAACTAGCTACTGGGAGAGTTTACGCCATCAACGCCGAGGAAGCTGCACAAGCGAATGACTTAGTGCAAAGTAAATGCTCGCTCGGTAGATATACACTTAATGTAGTTTTTGATTCTGGAGCTACCCACTCCTTTATTGCTGACGATTGTGTGAGACGTTTAAAATTACAGACTGTATATATGGATCGGACTTTGGAAGTAGCTAATCCGACCGGCGCTAAAGTGTTGACATCAATGATGTGTAAGGATGTAACCTTTGTGTTGGGGGATCGGAGTTTCACCTTCGATTTAGTATGTGTGCCTCTGAAAGATCTCGACATTGTACTAGGCATGGATTGGTTTTCAGCCAACAAAGTATTGGTGGACTGTCGAAACCGAAGATTAATTTTTCTGAGGCAGATCAATGATGACTACGTGGTACAAGGTATAGCTCAGATATTTATGATGCTTTGTTTGACTGAGGGAAAGAGTAGAGCCTGAGTGAACGATATTCCGACTGTTTGTGAATTTTCCAAGGTGTTTCCGGAGGATGTGCCGGGTGTCCCTCCAAGCAGAGAAGTTGAATTCTCTATAGACTTGATTCCTGGAGCCGAACCGGTCTCCAGTGCCCCCTATAGAATGTTCTCAACAGAATTGGTTGAGTTAAAAAAGCAAGTGGATGAATTACTCGGCAAGCTGTTCATTCGACCGAGTGTATCACCATGGGGCGCACCAGTGCTACTTGTCAAAAAGAAGGATGGCAGCATGAGGTTATGTATAGATTACCGATAGCTGAACAAGCTTATGATTAAGAACCAATACCCGTTGCCCAGGATCGACGATTTGATTGACCAACTGCGTGGTGCTACAGTCTTCTCGAAGATCGATTTATGATCGGGATACCACCAAATCCGAGTAAAGGACTCGGATATCCCTAAGACTGCCTTTAGGACTCACTACGGCTACTACGAGTATGTAGTAATGCCGTTTGGTGTGACAAACCCCCCTGCTGTATTCATGAATTACATGAACAGTATCTTTCACCCATATTTGGACTGATTCATAGTAGTTTTTATTGACGACATCTTAGTCTATTCCAAGACCACTGAGGAGCATGAAGAACACCTCCGTTCGGTGCTTTAAATATTGAAGGAGAAACAGTTGTTTGCAAAACTTTCGAAGTGTGATTTTTGGATGAATAAGATCCACTTTCTCGGGTATGTAATTTCTAAGGAAGGTGTCTCGGTAGATCCTTCGAAGGTGGCTGCTGTAATGGCATGGGAGAGACCCAAGTCGGTCTCGGAGATAAGAAGCTTCATGGGTTTAGCTGGCTATTATAGAAGATTTATTGAAGGATTTTCTAAGCTTGTGTTGCCACTGACTAGGTTAACTCGGAAAAATGTCCCTTTCGCGTGGAGTTTAGAGTGTGAGAGCAGTTTCCGAGAGTTAAAGTCTAAATTGACAACCGCTCCAGTGTTGGCATTGCCAAACTTGCAAGAGAGCTTCGTAGTCTATTGTGATGCGTCGGGACTCGGACTGGGGTACGTGCTAATGCAGAAAGACCGAGTGATAGCTTATGCCTCTCGGCAATTGAGGCTTCACGAGCAGCATTACCCGACCCATGACTTGGAATTGTCAGCTGTGGTCTTCGCATTAAAGATATGGAGACATTACTTGTACGGTTCCAAATTTGAAGTATACAGCGACCACAAGAGCCTTAAATACTTATTCGACCAGAAAGAACTGAACATGAGGCAGAGGAGATGGATGGAGTTTTTAAAGGACTATGACTTCGAGCTGAAGTATCATCTGGTTAAGGCAAACGTTGTGGCTGACGCATTGAGTCGGAAATCCCTCCATGTGGCAGTAATGATGGTGAAGGAGGTAGAATTATTGGAGCAATTCCGAGACATGAATTTGCATGTCGACGTCCCTTCGTCTCGGAAGATAACGCTCGGTACGTTGAGGATTGCCAACGAGTTCCTGAAACTGGTATATGAACAGCAGAAGTCAGATCCCTACTTGGCTGAGATGAAGGCGACTCAGGCCAAGGGTAAGCACTTGTCTCTGACCGAGGGACCGGATGGAATTTTTCGAGTGAAGAATAGGATATATGTGCCGGGTGAAGGTGAATTAAGGAGGATGGTGCTTGATGAAGCCCACAAGAGCCTGCTAAGTATTCACCCGGGCACCACGAAGATGTACCACGATCTAAGACTACAATTCTGGTGGCCCAGATTAAAGAGAAATATAGCAGAATATGTGGCTCGGTGTATTACCTGTCAGAAATCGAAAGTCGAGCACCAGAGATCGTATGGTGCATTGCAACCCCTTGAGATCCCCGTATGGAAATGGGACTCAATCGCCATGGACTTTGTCATGGGATTACCTAAAACCCGAGCAAGTCATGATGCGATTTGGGTCATTGTTGACCGATTGACGAAAAGTGCACACTTCCTGCCTGTGAACATGAGATACCCGTTACATAGGTTAGCCCAGATTTATATCCGCGAAATTGTCCGACTGCATAGTATGCCGACTTCTATCGTATCGGATAGGGATCCTAGATTCACGTCCCGGTTTTGGACCAGCCTACACCAAGAATTAGGCATAAAACTCTGGCTAAGTTCTGCCTACCACCCCCAGTCGGATGGACAATCCGAGCGAACGATACAAAGTTTAGAGGACTTACTGAGGGCGTGTGTGTTGGAACATGGTGGGTGTTGGGAGCATTACCTTCCCCTGATTGAATTTACATACAACAATAGCCACCACAGCAGTATTGGTATGGCACCCTATGAAGCACTGTATGGTCGAAAATGCCGAACCCCACTCTGTTGGTCGGAAGCGGGTAAAAGTTTGTTATTGGGGCCGAAAATTGTGAAGCAAACCTCAGAACAGATCCGGGTAGTTAAGGAAAAGATGAAGGCGTCGCAGGACAGGCAGAAAAGCTATCATGATAAACGAACCAAACCACTGGAGTTTTCAATCGGGGATAGGGTGTTTCTAAAGATTTCACCAAATAAAGGAGTCGGACGAGCCTTGAAGAGTAAGAAGTTGAACCCCTGATACATTGGACCCTACGAAGTATTGGAGCGAGTCGGCCTTGTAGCATACCGAGTAACATTACCGACTCACCTATCCAGATTGCATAACGTGTTTCATGTATCTCAACTAAGGAAGTATCTACCCGATTCCACCCACGAAATGCCGGATGATGAAGTAGAGATCAAGGAGGATTTGACCACCGCGGCGATACCAACTAGAATTGTGGACCGGTCGGTAAAACGCTTAAGGATCAAGGATGACAATTGGTTGAAGTGGCGTGGCAGCAAAACGGGTGTACCTCTTATACCTGGGAATGCGAGGATGCCATAAGGCAACAGTACCCCGAGTTGTTTACTTAAGGTGAGTTACCGAATGAATTTTGAGGATGAAATTCTTCAAGAGGGGGAGAATTGTAACATCCCGATTTAGAAATTAGCTACTGAATGAGATTAAGCCATTAAACTAAAATAATAATTGCAAAGTGAGAAATTACTTGTTGATTATAATTAATATAATTAATTCAACTTAAGAACTGATTGATTATACTGTGTGTGTATGGCACATGTGGGAGCTGCTGCTTCACGTTTTCCCACCCCACTTCCTTCATTCTTCGGTGCATATATATTTAGGAGCCCACTACTATTGCTCATTCTAATTTCTCTTCCTCTACTTCTCCTCTCTTCGTTCTCTTTTCTTCTTCTTCTTCGTTCTTCTTCTCCTTTGTTCTCTGTTTCTGTAAGCTCGCGACGACGGTGTTGCAGAGGATTTAGAGTTTCCTTCAATTGGTGAAGGACGATCGTCGAGATAGGAGAAGAACAGCTTCCTGTCCCCAAGCCGATCGCAGAGTACAACTGTGTTCGGGGGGGACTGAACAAGTGAGAGTACTGGACGGAGCAGACGGGGCAGAGGACCAACGTCAAAACAAGGGAACCTCTCAGAGTCTCTTAGTTGGTAGGGGGGTATCTTATATCTTAAATGCATGGGTTATGGATGGGTTCCGAGTGTTAACGATTATGGTTCTGTGTTCTGATTGGTGTGTTGTGTTCGCATGAAGAAAATGTGATACCCGGATACATGGTGATTAGGTGTTGAGTGATGCATGTCTGATTCCGTCCATGAAATGAATGTTAATAGCCTTGTGAATATTGAATGGTTGCATGAAAAGAATGTATTGAAGTGTTGTTGATGATTACCGTGTGACTTATGTAGCATGCAGGTTATTATGAGTTTAAATGTTGACTGTATGTGAGAAAATGTTGACTTAGTGAGTCTGATAATGTATTATACCGATTGCATGTGATGCATGTATTGTTAAGTGAAAGGTTGCGTATATGAACTCTGTGTTTGTGTGATTAATCCGCGTGTGGCGAATGGGATGCGTTAAATGCTGGGAGCATGTAGTGTGGGACACTACCATCGATTATTAAAAGCGTGGGACGCTGTTAAATACTTCAGTGGGACTCAAGGTAGCCTATTGAGTGGGACTCAGGGCTGCCCGTGAACACCGCCGTTGGCACTGAGAGCGTTGGTGTCACATGTGTGGGGAAACGGTTTGGTACCTGTAAAATGGCCAAGTCAGCTGGGAGCTGAATAAAAGGCTGGGAGCCTACGTTGCAATGAACAGAAACCGATTACACACGAATGCGGATCTGAGTGAATTAATCTGTGTACATGTACAATTGATGTTAATCGAAAGCTAATTGTATGAGTATATGTTAATGTTATTGAAATGATATGTACATATAGCCGAGAGATAACTGGTGGATTCTGATCGGAAAATGTCTTATGTATGCTCTGATTAATTGGTATTGTGTATGCTTTGATGGTTGCTGTGTATATTTATATTGTTGCATAGTTGAGGAATAATCCGAGTCAGTATCTATCATTTAATATCTAAGATACTCACCCCCTACTGTGGCTATATTTCAGTGAATGTCTCTCGGAATGATGAATGATGGAGGAGCTGCATACCGAGTGAAGTGCTGTGCACTATGGGAATATATGTGTATATGTATATACTGTAGATACGGTTTTGTCATAGCCTTGGCTGGCTCTCATTTTGGTTCTTGTCTAACTATATCAGAATTAAATCCTCTCGGGTTGAGAGTATGACAATGTGCATGTAAATATTTATATATATATATATGCATCCTAATGTATGTTCATTCTGTGCTGCGTGTGAATGTCCGAGTGGAATATATATTTATACTTATCCGAGCGTGTGAGGTTGTATGATTTCATGTAAATTGAGCTAAGTTATTGTTGTGGGAGGCGAGGCAGTGACCTTATTCCGAGTGAAGAAAGGTTTAACCGATCCTGAGTGAAATAGGTTCATTAAGACTATCCCTGAAAGGAAATTTGACGAACGAGAAACCCCTTCTTATAATTAGCCTACGGTGGTATAGGGTTTAGATGTTTCCGAGTGAGTGAGGTCGTATAATCCCGAGTGAGAACATGCCGAGTTAAGATAGCCCGAGTGAAAAGTACTTATAGATTCCGAGCGGAATGGCTATGGGAATCATTTCCCGAGTGGTCAACATCTATAATCTGGATGAATGAAGTTAAAGAGTGTGATGTAAAAGAAGCTTGTACGTGTAAGGGTTAACCCGAATGAATCGTGAGTAAAGACCTTTCTGAGTGAATTTAGACTCGGAATCCGAGTGAGGGATACCGAGTGGGGTTACTCGCCTCAGCGACTAAGGGTTCGCTCCAGCGAGTGTGAGTAAAATAAAGGTCTCTGATTAGTTTCGCTTAAGCTATGTGTGCTTCGCCCAAGCGTGTTGGGTTGTCTCGCTCAGGCGAGGTTTGCTTAAGCTATGCGTGCTTCACCCAAGTGTGTTGGGTTGTCTCGCTCAAGCGATGTGGAACCTCACCTGAGCGAGTGTTGCATGTTGGGTTTTGCTCAAGCTTGTATCTTCCGCTGTTTGCCGTGCGATCGGTCTTACCTTCCTTTCCTTCTTGGTTCTGATTCTACTCTCCTCAACCCTCCATTGCTTGTCCTGTCCACGAACACCCTTCGATCTTCGGAAAAAAAAAATTTCCCCTAGTCTCGGTTTATTCTCAAATTAAACTTAGGATGTTTCAATGAGCATGAATTAAAGAAAAATGTAAATTCCTATTTTCTCTTCTCTACTTAACCGTCCACTTTTTCCCTCTTTCTCTACTTTCTTTTGTCCATTGGACAATGGGGATTTATTGACCAAGGGAAAAAGCAAAATGATGCATCCTTTTAACCATTGGGTAATACCTAATTTTGTCAAATTTTCCTTTCTCCTCTTCTCATTTTTGACAACTTCGTTTCTCCCTTTACTCATTTGCATTTTTCTTTTTCTTTTTCATCCTCTCAAGCCTAAAAACTGTGTACCGACTCTCTATAACCTTATTAACTCAAAATTAATTGATTTTCAAGGGTTCATGAGGCATATATTGGACATTGGAGCTAAGCTTGGGTCATCTTCCTCTTCTTCCCTCTTAATTTTATTTTCTATTGGGGATTGGTGAAGAGGTATGTATTTTTGGTATTCAATGGATTTTCTTGGTGGTTTTAAGGTTATTGAAGCATTATAATAGAAGATTAGGTGTTGTTATGAGAAATATGCATATGGAACTATCAACCCTAGGCTAGGTGACTTAAGAAAATTGATTTTTAAGGCTTGGTATGTGGTACACGAAAATGATGTAGATGCTATGCTTGAAATAATGTAATAAAATAGTTAAAATTTGTTGTTATTGGAGTTTTGTGAAAAATCCTAGAATTAGTAGTTTGGGGCTTTTCGTAAAGTTTAAGAAATTGATGATTTAATTGCCATGGGAATGCCTTTTATACATAGAAATGGAGTTTAGAATGATTAGCATTAATTGTAACATCCCTGATGTTTTGATATTAGAAAATGAAAGAAATTATAAGTTGGCTTAAAATAATAATAAATAAAGGAAAAAAAGGGGAAATGGGATTTAAAATGAAATTTTAAGGAAAATGGAATTAGGACCCTAACGCGTAGCGTGGCTGGGACGCATAGCGTCAGGTGCAAATTGATGAGCTGATGCGTAGCATCAGTGGGATGCATAGTGTCGGCATCGCCACCTGTTTTAAAATAAGGACATGCAAAACAGTTGGGCAAAGGCTTTCTTCTTCCATTGTTCTTCTCGCTGGTGCGATTTGCTAGGATCTTGGTGGATGCTCCTATTTCTTATGGTTTTGAGCAATTAGGACTAAGGTAAGGCTTATGGGATCCTCAATCTTGCATTTCCTCTTCTCCTTCTCTTTCCCCTCTTGAAACCGTGAGATGCATGTGGTATATGGGACCATGATTTTGTGTTTTAATGGATTTGGAAGCTTGGGTTATGAGTTTGGAGGTGTGAAGAAGACAACGTACTAACCGGTTTGATGTTTCGGTAACCGTAAGTGTCGGAACGAGCGTTGGGCGAGCGATTGAGGTAGTGGGCATCGAGTGTGGAAGAGGAACGATGAATCAAGTGAACAGTGGATGCAACCGACACCAAGAACAAATTGTTGAAGCTTGGAATAGAGATAAGGGGGTGTTCGGGTCATAATTAATTAGAATCGATATGCGAATAGACTACAGGAGGTTTAGAATCCGATTAAGAATTATTATAAATAATGTAGATTAGTTAAATGTGATTGTTATAATTATATGAGTATGTTTAGGTGAGACTAAATGAGTAAATGTTGAGAAATATGTTAATTAAATTAACTATGTGATAAAGGTAAAGTAATGGGCATATGAAGTTGTAAACAAGTGATATTAGATAAATTATGAATTGTGATGAGTATTAATGAGATGTGTGTGGTTATTTTATTTTAAGAGGCATATATATATAATTATGTGAGTTTGAATCGAATGATGAGAATGTGATGGACAGACGATGCGATGATAAATTGATATGTGTGTATATATATATATGGGTGATGGCATTGTACTGGTGGGCTTAACAAGTCGGTCGCCCTATGTTGTGATCATATGTCAGTTTCTGACAGTTGTGTATGATAATTATGATGATATACCATGCTTTAATTACGTAATATGATATGCGATTATGTGGTGTGGGATAGCCAACGGTATGTATAGCCCCTCGTTTTTTGGCTCCCGTGGCCTTTATGCTTAGTTGAGCTAACCAGTGGTCAATTCGAACCGAACGGTTGAGGTAGAGAGCTATGTCGGGCTCAGTGAACCAAGTCGGGTTCACGGGATGTCAAGTCAGACTCCCAGCTGAAGGCCGATCCTTAGGTATCCAGATACCAAGAGTCAGATGCATGCGAGTCAGTTGTGGATTATATGAATTAATGATGTATTATGTTGAATGTATGAATCTTTAATGATCTATGACACAACTAAAAAAACCCCAAACAGCTACCTCAAAATAGCGACCACCATTTGCCGTCGCTAAATAGCGACCGTGTTAGCGACCGTCTCGTAACAAAAGGGACCAAGAATTTGTTAGCGACTACATTAGCGACCGCGTATTATCCGCGGTCGCTAATCCATATCAACACCGTCGCTAGAAGGGTCGCTATAGTTTAACTCCACCATTTTTTCTTTCCCGCCCTGGTTGTCAGTTCGCGGCAAAACGTTAGCGACGGTGGGATACCGTCGCTAAGGTTCCCTCCAACTAAAGCGACGGTCAGGTCACGTCGCTATGGTTTGTAATAGTGACCGAGGCCTACGTCGTCGCTACTATATGAAATATTTAGTGACGGAAATACAATACCGTCGTTAATAATTAGTGACGGTTGGCAGATACCGTCGTTATTTATGAAAGGATTAGTGACGGTACGTTCTACCGTCGCTATGTTTTCGTCTTCCCTCCATACTATTGAATTTAAATAATTGAAGTTAGTGACGGGTGTGTGAAACCGTCGCTAAGATTCATGATATTAGTGACGGGATTTGTTTGTCGTCGCTAAGTTTCAGGGGATTAGTGACAGAATTAGTTTGCCGTCGCTACATGTTTTAATTGTAGTGATGTTTTTATCGACGGTGAAATACCGTCGCTAAGGGTTAGTCATACTCGACCAGTGGCTCTCCCTAATCATTTGCCCTAACTTTCAATCCCTCCCTTCCTCTGTTTCCCTGAATCCCTCCAACTCCCTCCCTTCCTCTGTCCCTTCCTCTGAGTTCCTCCACCCGTCTCCTCCCTCTGTTCCTTCCTCTGGCGTCACTGTCTCTCTCCAACCCTCTCTCTCTTCCTCCGTTTGAAGCTCCTCACTGAGTTTCTCTCTCACAAACCTCTGGTCTAGCTCCAACCCTCTCTGTCTTCCTCCGTTTGAAGCTCCTCACTCAGTTTCTCTCTCACAAACCTCTGGTCCAGCTCCAACCCTCTCTGTCTTCCTCCGTTTGAAGCTCCTCACTCAGTTTCTCTCTCACAAACCTCCGGTCCAGCATCCTCTATTTGAAGCTCCCTCCAACAGCTCCTTCTCTCTAGTCAAGGTGTGTTCGAATGACTTATTCCTTTTTCTTTTTATGTAGTTGATGTTTGTTGTAATAAGGTAGCTTATGTTATATTGCTTTTTTAACATTTGTTGGTGACGTTTCGGTCAAAGCTGTTAGGAAAAATGAATTTAGGAAATTGGACGACACAGAATTATAAAATGGGTGATTAGCTTCCATGTGCACCATGTGTGGCAGGACCACACCATTAGAAGGGATATTAGGGCCAAATGATTTTTAGTTAAAAGGCCTAATGTCATTTCGGTCAAAGTTGTGAAGACAATGGCCACTAATGCTTCAAGATTACTCTACATATATGTATCTTTAAATAAGACCAAAAGCATAAAAAATTACCTGTTAGTATTTGCTTAAGTTGGAATCCCAAAATTGTCACTGAGTTGGACTTTAATTTCTGCGTTTAACATGCGTGACCAATGTGTTTAGTTGTACGTTCTTCGCATCTCATTATTCTTCTGCTAAGGTTAGTTTATCAAAAAGTTAATCATTCAATGTGTATATGAACCAAGGAAAAGAGAGATAGAAAAATAAGTGATAAAAATATGATATCAGAATAATGATTTGATATAGAATGCTTCTTTGGAGAAGATAATATTAATTTAGTTCATCTCTGCATTTTGAAATGATAGATTTTATGCTTTTGGTTGAGATATTCTTTGGCTCACACGAGAAAAATAGATAGACAAAATATTATATAAATTTTATAGTTCACAGTTTATTATAGAACGAAATAATACTATTCATTAATTCATCGTAAAACAGAAATGAATGAAAAATGAATTGTTTTAATAATTAATTTACTTTTCAATTTCCAATTCAAATTTTAGAAAATGGAGTAATTTTGCGTTTTAAAATGCTCTTATTCTACTGGAGTGTAACTAGAAGGATTGAATTAACAAATTTTTCTTTCATCACCGACCACCAAACATGTAAATTAATTGAAATAGAATTGTTTTACCTGAATGTGTTATACTGATTCACAAAATATACAATTATGTCAGAGCAACTTTAGCGGTAATTACTTCACTTATATAGAGAGTTGTTTATACAATTTTTATGGATATAGGCAGTTTATGGGATCTGAAAAAATTTGATTCCTTTCACTTAATATAATAGCCTCAAACCGTCTTCTTCATAATTTGGCATCCATACTGGTTTTCTCGTAATTCTTTGTGCCCTCCCTTCAGTTGGAATCTCACATGTTGGAGTGTGAGGTTCATTTCTGGTGACTGTTCTCTTAGTTTGTGATTCTGGTTGTTCTTCCTCTGATTCAGATTGTGAATCACTACTGTCCATTTCTTCTTCAACGACTTCTTGGGGACTTTCTACTTCATTATGTTCCCATTTCCAGCACCTGTTTTCTTCAAATACAACACCGTTACTGATTACTATTTTTTATTGATTGGATCAAACAATCTGTAGGCCTTGGATTCATCACTGACTCCAAATAGAACACACAAGCTGCTCTTATCATCAAGCTTAACTCGCTGCTGGTCTGGTGTATGGACGTGAGCTAGGCATTCGAACACACGAAAATAGGCAACAGTTGGCTTTATTCCACTTCATGCCTCTTCTAGAGTCTTGTCTATAACTGCGTATAAGGATCTCCAGGCTGTATTACAATAAGCCTTGTCCAGTCTTTAAAGGATTCTGTTTTGATTTTTAAACATGGCCCCTCTCCATGTAAATCTAGGCCACACAAAAGCCAGGTCCACCAGCTTTTGTTCTGTAAATCCATAGTAGTCAATCTCAAATCGCGGAGCATCGCGGCCGACCCCAAAACTGGGATCGCGGAGTCGCGGAGCGGATCGCGGACGCTATTTGCTACTATCGCGGATATAAAACATAAAAACAAAAAAATACATATACATGCAGAAAAACATAAATAGAACAGAGAATAAAATTGAAACCACTCCAAATGCAATTTAAAACTAGAACTCAAGTGTCATATTTCATAAGGCAGCCTTAAAAAACATTTTAAAAAGAAACATAGGTCACATTAATCATGTATCTATCAACTAGGAATTCTAAAATCCATAATCTTCATCTTCATCTCCAAGTTCCAATGGTTCTTCCCCTCCACTTGAACTCCCATAAAACACACAAGTTACTGACTTGGTGTTCTTTTTGTCCCTTAGAAAATTCCAAGTCCAAGCCATATCTATGTTTTTCCCTGTTGGCCTAAACATTTCAGCTTGTGCAGCTGAATCAGGAGTCCCAGAGGTGTTTGTAGGCTGCTGTCCACCACTTGCCATTGTTGATGGAGGTGATTTCAACAAGAAAAAAAAATTCAGAGAAGAGAAAACAGAGGTTGCAATAGTTATGGAGCTGTTGCAGCAGGGTGCAGTAAGAATAGAGCTGTTTCAGGAGGGTGCAGAGCTATGGGGCTGTTGTAGGAGGGTGCAGTTACTGTGTGGGGTTGTCACCGGAGCCAACAGTGGCTGTTCTTCCTCCTTGCAGCTTGCTGGAGGCTCGCCGGAGAACAAAAGGCAAAAACAGAGCCTCCACCCGAGAAGAAAAGAAGAAGAAGCAGAGGAAAAACCTTCACCCAAGAAGGGGAACTCACCGGAGAAGAAGGGAACTCACTGGAGAAGACAAACGGAGCTGCCGGAGATGAGGGAACTGTCGGAGATGAGAGGAACGGTCGGAGATGAGAGAGGGAGCAGTGGAAGCATGAAACAGTGGAGAAGAGAAGAATCGAGCATGCCCTAAGTTAAAAAAGGAGGGAAAGTGGGAAAAAATACTGATTTACCCTTACTATTGGCCAAAAACGACGCTGTTTGGTAGAAGAAGCAGATCGCGGCCGCTCCCCACCGCTATTCTCCGTGATTTGCGATCGTGGGATCGCGGCAATCGCGCCACAATCTCTTCCTTGGCCGCTATGTGAACTCTGTCGCGGGAGGAGGCTGCTCCGCTATTTCGCGGCGCAATAGCGGCCGCTCCACCGCTATTTGACAACTATGTGTAAATCTATTCTGTTTATATTGTCATGAGGGCTGGCATGTATTCCTTTTAGACCTTCTATCATCTCCAACACTCCAACAGCCCCTTTAACACTCCGATGGAAACCTTTTCTTCATCTTTTCTTGCTATTTTGAGACTCACATCAGTAGTTGATACTTCCTAGTTCCTAGTTGTTTTGTTGTGTTAAAAGATTTTTTGCTTTTGTATTTCCTTCATTTTAGATCCTTGGGACAGTTGTTATCACTGTTTTCAAATTACAATTATGCAATTAGATTTTTTGATTTTCAATTTTTATGTATTTGTATATTTTTTTAATTTCTCATACATGTCTACATAATATATTTTTTTATTCTATCCCGCGATAGGATAAAAGCTGACTTGCAATGCGATACGTGATGCCGCTATCCTGGTTTTGGGTTTTGCCACGACGCAACGCGATCTAGGATTAACTACTTAGGTTTTCTCAAATGAAACAGTTCCTTAGTAAAGTCTCTAAAGTCTAAATAAGTTCAAGTGAATAACACTATAGTAAAAAATATACATTTTTTAGATGATATCAATGGCAATAAATAAGGTTAACTACTTTTATTAGTTAATGTGAATTGACTTTTTTTGCTTATATTCAAGGACGGAGGTTTGTAAGGTAGTTTTTCCAAGTAACCCTAATTCAATAACTTTTTCCCCTCACATAATTCTAATTATATTTATAATATCACACGTCCTTATATTGGTGTGAAAAACCAGCTTTTGTTCTCAGGGAATTGGATATTAAGGTGTAAAAACTATAAGTTGGATTCAATTAAGTTAACTTTAATCTCCATTGTTTTCCAAGTTGCCAGTAATCCACCAGAAAATCCAGCACCATCTAAACTAGCAAAACCATCATAGTCTAAGGACCCAGATTTTGTTGAGTCTATTTGTTTCACACCGAGTTTCCATGATTACTAAAATATCAGGTTGATAAGAAGTAACAAATTTCTAGAGTTTTAGGGTTTAGGGTTTAGCGTTTAGTGTTTAGGGTTTAGGGTTTTAAAACGTTTAATAATGCAAATGTAGTCTCTGTTGCGTGTCTCATGGACTCATTCTCATGTGGATCCCAAGTGTCTAGATCACTAAGAAGTCGTTGCTGTGTAATCTATAATTTGCTTTGCGTGTCTCTCTTTGTTTAGTTTCCTTGCTACTTGTAACTGTCTAACGACTTCTTGGTTTGTCATGCAGAGTAACACACATCACGCGTGGTCTCTGATCGTCTCTCTTCAGCTCCATAGTTATCGCCCACTTTTTTCCCTAGGTAATCCCTAACACTGACTTTCTCGATATATGTATGCATGTCAGTTGTTGTTTGTTAGTTGAGAGCAAAGCTCATTAGGAACTGGTTTTGATGTGTTTATAATGTGTTTTATGCATGTGTAATGTTGTTTGTTAGTGGAGAGCAGAGCTCATTAGGCGATGGTTTTATGTGCTGATAACATGATTTTTTATGCATTTGTAATGTTGTTTGTTAGTGGAGAGCAGAGCTCATTAGGCATTGGTTTTGTGTGCTGATAACATGATTTATGATGCATGTGTAATGTTGTTTGTTAGTAGAGAGTACATCTCATTAGGCATTGATTTTATGTATGGATAACATGATTTGGTGTTCGTAACTCTGAATATCATATACAATGCGTATGATATGTTTATTTATCTATACTGGGAAGTTTTCTGTATGTAACAGGCCGTTTGTAAATTTGGGAAATGTCTAGTTTACAGGGGAGACTCTGCCAAAATTTCGGCAGACTCCCTTTCTTAGGGAACTTAAAAAATGAAACTCAACTTTAATAATATAGGGTTTAGTCGTGTGTGTACCCATTAGATTCCCGTTCAAGTTTCAAAACAACCGGTTGATGTACCGTGTTGTGTTGGATCTTGAATTGTCCCGGTTGGACAGTTTGGTATGAATTTGTAACCTGTAGGGCGTAACCCATCAATGTTGTATGTGGTCTATCTGGAGACGTTGAATGAATGTTCATTTGAAATTTCGGCTATGGTATTTCGTATTGTCCCCAGGGTGCATGTCTGCGTGCGGAGTTTCATACCGTACGTATCTCTGTGTACTCGGGGACCAATGCGAAATGCTGCCGAAATTTCAAATGAACATTCGTTCAACTCAAGATAGACCGCATACAATTATGGGATGGGTTACGGATGGTTGCATATTCATCCCGAATGGGATAGGGCCCCACCAATTTGCAACATCAAAGAGATAGAAAGTGATTCACAACCGATAGTCAAATAAAATTACAATAATTTAAAGTAACAGAAATCGTGCTTGTTAGATATTGTAAATGGAGGTACCGGCAAATCGGCGATGGATGTACAACCGACTAGATCGCAATCGGCGAGTGACTGAGGAGTTTATGATGGGGCTGTTGGAGTTTATTCAGTTCGCTACGGCAAACACGCCTGGATTTGAAGTGACTCAGAAGATCCGTTGTCCGTGCTCAAGGTGCAAATGCATGAGTTTTGAATACGCGGATGATGTCATGTGCCACCTAACTGAGAAAGGGTTCATGGAAACATACCACTGCTGGTACAACCATGGTGAGCAGTTACCGCGTAGACCGTCAGACGTAACCGTGCAACAGTCTTACTACGAGGTTGGAGGAAACAGGGATACGTACAACAACATAGAACAAATGGTGATGGATCATGTTGGACCCTCCACCGGGCGTATGCTGGAACATAATGACCAAGCAGGTCATGGGGACTCTGACAATGTAGAGGAGGATCCTAATCCGGAGGTGAAGAGATTTTATGATTTGTTGGCGGCGGCTCAGACTCCATTGTGGGACGGGTGCAACAGTCACACTGAGTTATCCGCCTCCCTAGCTGCTTTAAGCCTAAAGGCAGATTATAATCTTTCTGGAGGTTGTTTTGATAGGATGGTCAGTCTGATGGGTTCCACCATGCCTAGTCATCACAGAATGCCAGCAAACCTGTACCGTGCTAAGAAACAAGTGGCAAACTTGGGGTTGGGTTGTGTGAAGATAGAGTGTTGTGTTGGTGGATGTATGCTGTTCAGAAATGAGTTTGCAGATGAGAGTGTCACAAAATGTCTGCATTGTAATGAGGAACGCTACAAGACCGTTAAAAGGAGAGGGAAGGTAACCCGGACGGCCAGGAAGAAAATGTGGTACTTCCCTATAACACCGCGTCTTCAACGCCTGTATGCCTCATTGTCCACGGCAAAACACATGCGTTGGCATGCTCTGAACCGAACACAAGAGGGGTTTCTTTGCCATCCTTCCGACGGGAAAGCATGGAAGTGTTTGGATGAGCTATATCCGGACTTTTCTGGCGAGCCGCGAAATGTAAGACTTGGCTTATGTACTGATGGGTTTAACCCTTTCGGTCAGTACGGAAGGGCTTACTCTTGTTGGCCAGTCATCCTGACCCCATACAATCTGCCACCTGATATGTGTATGAAGAGGGAGGTCATGTTTCTATCTATACTGGTTCCAGGACCCAAAAATCCAAAGGCGAACATAGACGTGTTTTTGCAACCGTTGGTTGAAGAGTTATCACAGTTATGGGATGTCGGGGTAATGACATACGATGCGTCTTTGAAGAACAACTTTATGATGCGTGCTGTTTTGATGTGGACTATTAACGACTTCCCGGCCTATGGTATGCTTTCTGGATGGTCCACGTCTGGGAAGCTAGCTTGCCCTGTATGCATGGAACATACCGGGGGGGAATCACTCCCTGTTAGTGGCAAGACAAGTTTCTTTGACTGTCATAGAAAGTTTCTACCGTTGGATCACCCGTTTAGGAGGAACAAAACCGCTTTTAAGAAAAACAAGGTTGTCAATGAACCTCCACCCCGTAGGTTATCTGGTGCACGGGTTTGGCAGAGGGTCGAAGAGTATCCTTACATCTGGGACAAGAGTGTTAAGGAGTTTGCGGGTTACGGTAAGGAACACCACTGGGTGAAGCAGAGTGTGTTGTGGGATTTGCCATATTGGAAAGACTTGTTGTTAAGACACAACATTGATGTCATGCACACTGAACGTAATGTTTTCATGAATATTTTTGACACTGTTATGGACATCAAAGGGAGAACAAAGGACAACGAGAAGAGTCGTCTAGACCTTCCGATTTGGTGTTCTAGGAAGGAGTTGGAGTTGAGGGATGCGGGACGTGGAAGAATGTTTAAACCCCATGCAAAGTATGCTTTAACTAGACCACAACAGATTGCTGTGTGTATTTGGATGAATGGGTTGACCCTGCCTGACGGATTCGCTTCTAACTTGAGTAGATGTGTCGACGTGAAGGAGGGCAGGGTGTTTGGCATGAAAAGTCATGATTGCCATGTGTTTATGCAACAACTACTCCCGTACGCGTTTCATGCCTTACCGAAGCCTATTTGGAAACCGTTAGTGGAGTTGAGTCACTTCTTTAAGGAGTTGACGGCTACTTCGTTGACTGTGGAGAAACTTGTGAAGATGGAAGAAACTATCCCGGTGTTGATTTGTAAGTTGGAGCAGATTTTCCCACCAAGTTTTTTTGACTCCATGGAGCATTTGCCTATCCATCTACCGTACGAGGCCTTGGTTGGTGGCCCAGTGCAGTATCGTTGGATGTATCCATTCGAAAGGTGAATGCTTGGTGAACTCTTTAATTTACTTGCAAATCGTGCTTATAATAGCATTTTCTAACTTAACACCATGTTGTTAATGATGTTGAAGATTCTTACGCTCTTTAAAAGATAAAGTGTCGAACAAAGCCTGCGTTGAAGCTTCAATTTGTGAGGCATACTTAGTCGAAGAAATGACAACCTTTGCTTCTTTCTATTTTCCAACGGAGATAGAAACTAGAATGACTAGAATTCCCCGCAATCTTGGGGTAGCCAGCCGCACAGGGTTTGATGAACAAACGTCGATTTTCAACTATCCTGGTCACCCGGGGGGCAGGCTCACAAAATGTTACATTGATGAGAAAGATCGAAAGGTGGCTCATTTGTACATTCTTCTCAATTGCCCAGAAGTGGAACCCTTTATTGAGTAAGTCATAGAAGTTATATTATACATTCTTAACGTAGCTTTTATATTAAACTTATTTGTTTCTTTCAATAGCTTATACACAGATATGCTAAAACTTGAGCAAAATGATTTAACTGATGACCAAATTCATAGTGAGGTGTCATCCAAGTTCGTTGGTTGGTTCGCGCAACATGTAAGACCCGTATTCCAAGTGTTTTTAAGCCTATTTGCTTCTAACTCCCGTCAATGTGGTAACAATGACCTACTTCTTATGTTGTACATAGATACAAGACCCTAACAACCATATTGAAGATTCTTTACTCCAAGCCCTTTCTTGGGGGCCGGTGAAGACTGTTAAAAAATGGCCTATTTACTACGTAAATGGCTACAAGTTTAATATTCTTCAATGGAGTGAAGGGATGCGCACCCATAACTACGGGGTTTGTGTTAAAGGCACCGCCGGTCAGTTGGAAGAAGACTTTTATGGAGTGCTGACGGAGATTGTTGAAGTTTCATTCTCTGGACGACTAAGAAGAGATATTGTTCTATTCAAATGTGATTGGTTCGACAACACAATCGGTGTTGGAACAAAGGTTGACAACAACTACGGCTTAGTTGAGGTCAAGAAGAATGGTAGATATAAAGGGTTTGATCCCTTCATTTTTGCCCAACAAGCTGAGCAGGTTTATTACACCGACTTCCCGGGAGGACATCGGGACTGGTATGCAGTAATCAAGGCCAAGGCCTGAAGTCAGATCACTGACAATGTCTCCGAGGAGGTTGATGACGCTTATCAGCTTGCACCACACGAGCTCAACGATGCCTCTTTGTTGTTCAACATTGATCCAGTCATAATGGATGAGACACTCGCCACTACGGGGGGTGAACACATTGACAAAGACCTTGTCTCTCGATCAAAACGGTCTAGGGCTGATTTGGATACTGATGAACTTGTTCAAACAGATTACCACAGTGACACTGAAACTGAGGGGGAATTTGAAACTGAAACAGACACAGAGTATGTAGTTGTTAAACATATATGCATAGGTTTATATATATCCTGAGACTAACCTTTTTTGTTCATTATTTTATCCACAGATGACGGGACGTCGACTGCCCTTCAGTAGGGGTGGTGGGTCCAGGACCCCGGCTTCCTGTCTGGGGACTCCTACCCCAGGGCAGGAGACCACTCCATCACCACCACAGCGGACCACTCCATCACCACTACAGCAAACCACTCCATCACCACCACCACAGCAGACCACCCCATCACCCCCACAGCTGACCACCCCAGAGCAGACTCCTGGAGTTGGTGGCTTGGAGGACCATGGCCATCAGGCGACCCCACCTCCGGCATCCCCTCTGCCCATGTTGGTACCCGTGCCGGCCGGAGACGAGTAAGTGACTAAACCTCAAATACTTTTATGTTATTTGTATGACACTTTATATTAAACTTTAGTAGAAAGACTTGTTGGTTTATTGGATGTTACTTTAATTAGTACTTGTATAGATTGAATTGTACTGGGCACTCTTCTGTTTGTAACAGGGTAACTATGTAAACTTGGAAATGTTACATTTACAGGGGAGACTCTGCCGAAATTTTGGGTGTCTCCCTAGATTGTGTGTTGTTTTACTCCTGATATAATTGTTGTCATTACAGCTTTGTTGATAGTAGTCGCACTACCAAAGCGATTACTAAGGTTTTGAAGGCCCAGTGGGATGGTCCATATATATCTTGGACAGATGCTGGGAAGGTTGTGCAAGATAGGTGGTTTGATACCTTCTCGGTAAGTTCCTAGCTCATTTATTGTGACTTGATTTGTAAAATAGACCTGTTATTAATTTTGATTTCTCAATTCATTTTACAGCGTGATTACCAGTGGGCGGAGGGTATGATTGATGAGATTAGGAAGGTCTTTGCCACAAAGACCTCCAAAATCATCAAGAGTACCCTTTGGAAGGTGAGGGACAAGGGTGAGCGCCCTCGTTGGATCCCGGAGGACCATTGGGACGGGATGGTCCAGAAGTGGGGCGGGGTCCCATTCCAGCAGGCGAGTGCTCGGAATAGGGCCAACAGAGCCGCCGATGCTGCAGCCTCGGTTTACACTGGGGGTAGCATTTCAACCCTCGAGCACAAGAAAAGATTTGTAAGTATATTTATGTTAAACATTTCTATTATGGTTCGTCTTACATGTTTACAAATAATAATCTCAATGTTTTTTGTCCACCACAGGAGCTGAGGGAGCACCGGGAGCCTTCTTTGTTTGAGGTCATGCAAATGACCAAGAAGAACAAAGCCGGTGCATGGGTAAACCAGAAGACTACGGAGCTAGCGGTATTTACTTTTAACTGACATATGCTTATAATTTACAAATCAACTTACTAATCCTATCGTTGTTTTTGAATTTACAGGAGGCGTATCAGGCCAGGAGGGCCGAGAAGGAGGCGGACCTGGTGGCTTCCACTCCTGAAGGGGAGGTTCCTCCCACCCTATCTTGTTCTGACGACAACGCCATCTATATGGAGGCTGTTGGCGGTGTGAACAAGAAAGGGAGGGTGTTTGGATTGGGTGGCGTCGGCACGCAGCTGGCGAAAAAGGGGAAGACCCCTTCCTCTTCGTCTTCCTCTGGTCTTCCGACTGAGGTCGTTCAGGTAATTCAAAACCTGAACGATGAGCTACAGGAGGAGCGACGTCAGAGGCAGTTGCTGTTGGAGCGGCACGAGGCGGACCGACAGAAGGCCGAGGCGGACCGACAGCGGGCCGAGGAGCAGCACGCCGAGACTCGTCGGCAACTTGCTCAGCAGCAGGAGCTACTGATGCAGTTGATGGCGAGGCTACCTCCCCCCACTTCCCAGGCGCCCCCACCACCACCCCAGGATCCCCCACCACCTTGATTGTAGTTCTTTTATTTATACACATTGTATATTTGATTTTTAGTTATGTTATATTTTCATTCAGTATTTAGTTTGTCATTCTTTATTTATTATGTCAATATTTAATGGTAATTACATTCAAATCACAAAGCCTTTCTACCTATCATTAATAATTCAACCTATTTCATAAATTAATTTAATCTATTATTTGGTTTTTAATAATAATTCATTGCTTCAAAAAAATTATTTTAATTTAATTATAAAATTTAATCAGCCAATAAAGTTATTTTTAAAGCTAAATTAACAAAACCAGTCAATATTGGATCAATTTTAAAAAAATTTAAAAATTCTCGTTAGCGACGGTACCCGTCCGTCGCTGACTTATTAACACTAGCGACGGACGTTGTGGTCGCTACCTGACAACCACTAGCGACGGGAAGCCTTGGTCGCTACATCGCAACCACTAGCGACGGACGTTGTGGTCGCGACCTGACAAACACTAGCGACGGGACGCCTTGGTCGCTACATCGCAACCACTAGCGACGGAAGGTTGTGGTCGCGACCTGACAACCACTAGCGACGGAATGTATTGGTCGCTGTATCACTACCTCTAGCGACGGCACGGGGTGGTCGCTGGTGTCTATTAGTAGCGACGGGGTCCCGAGGTCGCTGTATGGCAACACTTAGCGACGGCAGCAGTTATTGGGCAGGGACGATTTTAGCGACGGCCTTACGCCGTCAATAAGTTAGCGACGGCATGTATGTGGTCGCTGATGTGTTTTCGACGAGGGTTTTAGCGACGCCCACATTCCCGTCTGTGACGCCGTCGCTAATTGTTTTAGCGACGGGAGTTCCATTGATTAGCGACCAATTTTGTCCGTCGCTAAAAGTTGTTTTTTTAGTGGTGTGAAGTTTGAGATGAACTCATGGTATTAATTGAATTGAGAATAAATACGTATGAGTTGTGCTAGTGTGGAAATTGTGAAAGGGTGTGATAGGCATATGAATTACTATTTGTGATGTTTGTGATAGAATTGATGATTGACAAATGCTTGATGATGAATTTTAGGATTTATGATGATTATAGTATGTGATAGATAATATCAAGGATATTGAGTTGATTAGAAAATGAGTTGGAATTTAGGTGACTATAAATATGAGTTATGATGATGATGAATGAAGCTATAAACGTAGAAGGAAAGTGATAAATTAATAAGAGTTATAGTACTTTAGTTAATTAGGTACTTTTAATATTTACTATCGTTCTATATTAACTATGATATGCCAAACACTCACTATTGGTATGGTTTATTTAATTTTAGTAACCAGTGACAAGGAGGATGCCAATGCTCTGTAGGTGAGCTAAGCGGAGGACTGATGCCGAGGAATATCAAAGAATTATAAAATAAGTAGATTTATGTAATATATAATTATTTGTGTAGTAAGTTGTAAACTATGTGTGATGAACTAATTATGTTATACCTGTTTGGTTGTTGAACTAATGTGGTATATTGATAATGCGATGATAATTATATGGTGTAGTTAATTGTTGATGATGATGATTGATATGAGATGATATGGATAAATTGATGATAAGTTTGATAATTATATACAGTTGATGCATAATGTGAATTATGGAACGAAGCCAATATTGTATGAATGATGAATGTTATTTGTAGGTTCTGTCAAAACGCGTGATTGTTGTGTGCAATGTGATTGGGAATCAATTGATGTTTTGATTAATTTAGAAAGTTTTGCATATAGTGAATAATTATGGATTTGATGAACTAAATAGATGATTTGAGATCCAGTGAGTTTTGGGACCCCCAGAAAGTACCAATAGGTCCTCTAGGACATTTAGGAATTGTGTGTATTGGCCTTGGGCCAATTGGAACCCATTTAGGGTGATTGGTGCAAGGGTTTTGCACGAAAAGGGGTTAAACTAAATTTTGTGAATAACTTGTGCATATATAAAAATTTTGGGGAACGGACAGCGTCAACAGTTCCAGAATGGGGAAAACATATGGCCTGAGAAGTTTCATGGCAATCGGACCTAAAACGGCCCAATTGGGTAGGTTCGAAGTTGGCCGAATAGCCTAAAACCCATGACATTCCCTTGATTTTGATTCTTTTCCACACATATTACTTGGTTGTTCCTATTTTACAGGATTAATGATATTTTAGGTTTCTTTTAAGGAAAAATGGCAAAATGGATGAAAGAAGAGACTTATGAGGCCTTTAGGAGTGCATTTTGGCAAGGTTGGAGGAAACCACTACCAGTGGTAGACAACCAATAGTCGTGGTTAGCACTGGAAGAAAGGGAAAAGTAGGTCAGAGGCCACCACTGGCCGTGGTGGGCATTGTGGAACATTATGGAGCATTGTTGAAGCAAAGAACAAGAAGTCAGAAGCCACCACTAGCTGTGGTTGGCTCTTCCTGTTACCCAAAATTATGCATTTAATGTTTAAGAGAAACAAGGATCGAACCACTGGCCATGGTTATCCACCACTAGTCGTGGTTGTCCCCTACGAGGCCCAAATATCTAATTTGTTTAGGGTTTTTATGGGGGCACTTGAGGAGAGTGAGAGAGACTTCTTCTGGGACAGTTTTGAGAGACAGCTTTTAGGAGATTGTGAGGGCTCTTTGAGGAAGAATTCATTAAAAATCAAGAATCAATTCATCAAGGGAGATCAATTCTGCAGATTTGGGAGAAAGAGTTTGCAATCGTAGTGAGAACTAATTTGTAATTCTGGAACCCTAGTTTACACTTTTGATTCCTTTTATGTTTGGCATTGATTTTGTTATGTATGACATGATGATGACAATCTTTATGGCACACTAAACCTTCGCTCTTGGGATTAAAGGATGTAATACGCTTATGTATCTCAATTAATTGTTCATTACCTTTCAATAATATGATTTCATGTTTCTATTTGATTTATGTATCGTAATGCTTTACATGACTTAGAGATAAACGTAGTTGATTCCAAATTATATGCGCTACGAGAATAGGTATATTATTCGAAAACACATAAATTGAACCTATGTTTTTGTTTTATGACAGTAAGTGAACTCATTTGAGGATTAATTGGATTCCCATAAAACTTAAAGGGCTTAATTAACGAATTGAATGCGGTTCTTCAGGAATTAGGCATGTTAATAGGCTTTCAAGAGAAAGCTATTAATTAAATTAGGGGTATCTACCTTAGTAACGAAAATCGTATAATTGGATAGGTAATTGACCTTTAAATTTGGTACTAGTATATGAACCCTTAAATCCCAAGACCTTCCTTTAATTGAATTCCCTAAACTTGCTCTGATTTTCTTCTACAAAAGACGTTGGATTTTCTGTTTTCTAATTTACTGTTCATCATAGTTTTAGAAATTCGTTTTAATCGATTAACTAGATAATTGAACCACCATTATAACTAGTACTTGGGCACAATCCCTGTGGGAACGATATCTTTTTATTACTTCGATACCCCGTGTGCTTGCGGTAGGCTATCAACGCTACACGTGGGGCTGACGTGCAGCGTGAGGTGTATAGCATGGGCTGACGCTACACGTGGGGCTGGCGCGTAGCGTTAGGCCCCTATTTTGGTTTTTGATTTCTTTTCTTTTCCAATGGCTTTTTAGGCTTATGATTGATAATATATTTCATATTTTGATACAGTTTAATAAAAATGAACATTTTCTTGATTAGGAATTATTTTAATTAATTAATCACAAAAAATTTATTGTGAAAATTAATAATAAAACGGGTAAAAATAAATGAAAAATAACGAAGGACGTCACATTAATTATTGTTATTGATGGTTAAGGAACCATGTTAAAATGTGAAAATGGTGGTTATTGGATCTTGATGAACCTTAATCCTAAAATTTAGGAAATAATATACAATGTGTTATGTATGATACCTAGGTGTGGTGTTGATAATATGGTGAGAAATGACATTAGTAATGGTAAATGACCATTGATGATGGAAATCCTGGATGAGTGTTGTTATGATAAGTGTAGAAATGAATGTGAACAACAAAATCATGGTGGTTGTGATGGATTAATGAAATAAAATTTTGGTTTGATGAGGTCTTAGACCATGATAAGTGCTATTTGGACTTGTTGATTGATGTTGGTTTAAAAGAGACTCAAATGGTTTATGTTGAACCTCAGGTGGCAATTATGACATTTGGATGATTTATATAGTATTGGATGCATTGTAGACGATGGGTATGATATTGTTGTTGTTGGGTAAGACCTAGAAAATCTTGATTTTGGGAAAGGAATTCCCGAACCAAACACAATTATGTGAATTGATATTTTGACAAGTCTAGGACTTGTTATTAAGCTTTATGATATGTTAACAATTATTAGAATTATGATGATGCCTTGAGATGGATTATTGATTAAATGTATGTATATATATGTGTAATGGTGTAGATCTTATTCCGAACGATGAGGCGGGGTGGTCAAGTTACTTGGCATACTTATCTTGAGGTAGGAGAGGAGTATATTTTCTAAATGCATGATCAAATGTATGTTGATAATGTATATATTTATGTATATTTGCATGTTTTTCCCTGAATGGATATACTTTCTCTTGTGTGTGATGTAACACCTTAAATTTTAAAATAAAGGATTAATTAAGGAAATAATTATTAAATAGTTGTATGTGGGTTATTTAATGTCCCAAAATATTGGAAATAATTAAATTAAGATTTTTGGGGACTACTCATAATTTATTGGAGCCGAATGAGCTGAAATTAAGCCCGATTAAAATATAGGTGTCGGACCAAGTATCTCCGATTTGGATGATATTGGTCAGGGCTGTTAAGAATATTATTGGGAGTCCGAATATGTATTCGGGGTAATTTTTAGATAAAGTATTGAGCCCGAACAGAGATCCTATTTGTGGTAAAATGATGAAATATTAATGAGAGCACTAATGGAAAAAGTGGATATAATCACGATTAAAAATGGCCTTTAATCACGGTTAATGAACCGTGGTTGTTGCAGTCGTGGTAGTAGATGAGGGCGTTTAACCATGGTTAACAACCGTGGTTATAAATTATATCTAATCACAGTTGTTCGTAACCGTGATTGAATAAGAACATATGTAATCACGGTTGTCGAGCATAACCGTGAATATAACAAACATGTATAATCACGGTTGTCTAGCATAACCGTGAATATAAGTAGTCATAAAACTTCACTTACAGACTATGTACAATCACGGTTATGGTAGTAATCGTGGATAAATAGGGTCTATAATCACGGTTCTTACCATAACCGTGATTAAATAATGAGGTTTTTTTTAATATGGTTTCTGTTTTATTGTTTCCCAAACCTGCAATCAGACAACCAGCACAATATACAGTATATCCCAGCATATCCAGCAACAATATATAAAAAGAATGGTATGTATATAACATTAATTTGATATCAATTCATAACAACCTAAAAATGAAACTATATACAATTCAGATGAATGTAACCTAATAAAATGTAAACCCTAAATCCTACACTAGATACATATATAAGAGAATAAAGATCCTATATCTAGCTAAGTCCTTTTTTGACTTCAATAAAGTATGCGGCCCATTGGTTTCTAACATTATCTATAAGTGTCTTAGAGAAGTATGACCGATCCTGAAAGTACTGCAAACAATGCACAAAATAATTAGAACAAAAGCTATATTTATTACATGAATTTGATGAAATTGGTAGAAAACTAGTCCAAATGATGAGACTTACATCTATCCATCCATCTATTAAATGTTGTTGGACGATGGTCAGCATGGTGTGCATGATGTAATAGCCACACTCGAAGCTACCTTGCTGCCTATAAGACTACAATGGACATAAAATATAGAATAAGTAAATTTGCAACTTAAAAAATATATATTGAAGATTTGAATGAATACGATTGACTTACTTTTGGTTGCACCCACGCAACTTTTCTTCCACTAGACTTACTTCCAAGTAGTCGATAGTATCCAACCACCACCCTATGTCAAATAAAACACAAGATAAGTTAGAATTGTATAGGACCAAAAATGATGTAATCGAATTTGTACTTATTTTTTAGGGATTAACTTACCCGTCTACTATACTTTTCAGGTCTTATGGAACTGTCCTGTGCATAGTATCAAAGTACAGAGCAAGATAGGCCCTGGGACAGATCACCACAAGCGTCCAATGAGCGCTGCAGTTACCAGTGATAAGTGAGACTTCAAAATGCAAAAATTAATGGACAATAATTATGGAATATAATCTTACCCTTTATGATACAGGCCCATGTATACACCCTTCCTAGACTCAAACATCCAATTCTGGATGTATGCTTGGGTGTCCTCCTTATTGTTTCCTTTCTCTGTATGAAAGAGTGTTAGTCCTCAAATTTTCAATAAAAGCTTAAATAAAAATTTCATAAAAATTATAAAAATCAGTTTAATTTGTTAGAAAATTAGGATTTAAATTCAATAAATGGATGTTGTTGGAAATAATCTGCCCTTGATCAATTTTCTCTAGTTTTGCAGTGAAAAAGTTAAGAAATCAAGAGAAAATTACACTGGAGAATCTGACGCGTAGCCTCACCCCACGCGTAGCATCAAGAGCTACTTTTGATGCTGACGCTACGCATCAAAGCCACGCGTAGCGTCAGTGCTGCGTGGTCTCCACTCTCACTTTTGGCCAACCACCCCACTTGGACTCAATAATGGGCACCCCACTCAGCCCAAGGGCCACCCCAATCAGCATAAATGGCCAAAAACTCGTGGAAACATGTCCAAGTTGCCAGGCATGATCAAGATTAATTATTGAAAGTGGCCATTATCAAGTGTTTAATGGAGGCTGAGTCAGGAGTCTGACGCGTAGCGTCACAGGGACGCGTAGCGTCAGCACCCTTGCTCAGCCCTATAAATAGGGCCATCCAACACCATTCATAACATCCCATTCCATACACTTCTCTTCTCTTCTCTCTTGTACTCGACTCTGAGTACTTTCTTTTGTGAGTTGTAGTTCTAGAATAGTTTTCTAGATACTTGAGTGTGTTTCGGTGTATTGTGATCGTTGTATCATGAAGTTTCCATCGTCTTCTTCGTAATGTCAAACTCTGTAAGTGTTGTTTTTACTTTTACCATGTGTAACTAATTTGTTTATGTTGGAATTGGTGAACTAATCTATTGAGTATAATGTTGTGAATTCGACCTCTGCATGTTTATGATTCAAGTCCATGTTAGTATTTCAACCTTTTATTAATATGAACGTCAAACGGGAGAATGATTTTCATGTGTATCGAAACTGGTTTTATTAGTATAAATGTCAAACGGGAGAATGATTATTTATGCCGTATTGAAACTTGTTTTGACGAAAGTAAAAAGTTGGAATACCCTTGGTATCTCAATTCTCTAGGGGTTGTTAACCATTGTTGCCATAAGGCCAGGTCTTAATGCAAGTTTTTACTGAGAAAGCTCACGAGGGATCGGACTTTACGGTGAATTCTTAGAATTTATATCACGAGGGATCGGTTATAATGATTTTAAGCTGCAATGACATGAAACTTGATGATTAAATATGCATGTCTTGAGTTCCTCATTGTTATTCTAGATTAGGGATCCAATTTCCAACATAATTTATTTATCTGTGTTTATCTCAAGTATCTTACCTATTCTAGATTGCAACTCAACTTTTTAGATAGATTTTATTTTCTTCTTATCTCATGAATCACTCAACCATGTTATCTTGTAAATATTGTATAAACTGTATATAAATCATTCTTTTGTTTATAATTTCCTTCACATTTACCATAGTAAGAAGAAAATTACTGTTGTTATTGGACTTTCAATCCCAGTGGAACGATATCTAAATTTCGAAAACTACAAACGATTGGTGTGCTTGCCAATTGACAAAACCCGGTTCCACCGAAGGGTTAACAAGTTTTCTGGCGCCGTCGCCGGGGATTGAATTGTTTCAGTAAAATAGTAAAATTTTAATTACCGTGGTAAATATTTTTTTTACCTTAGATAATTTTTTATTTATTTTGTATCATTGTTACACTAACTTTCTTTTTCTAGTTTGTGTATGCAAACTCGATCTACCGCAGGTAAAATTTATTTTGATCCTGAGATAGAAAAGTTTGTAAAGAAAATCAAGTCTTTGAAATCAAAAACACAAATTAATTCTTCTTCTACTTCAAAAATTTTTGAAAATTCAAATATGGCTGCTGAAAGGAGAACATTGGGACAGTTTGCTGCTATAAATGGTCCACCCCGAGTTTCGGGAATGTTTCAAGGACCAGTTTTACTAGTGGAAATTAAACCTGCCACTTTAAATATTATTCAAAACAACCAATTTGCTGGTTTAAATCATGAAGAACCATATGAACATTTAACTGTTTTTTATGAATTATGCAGCACAATTGGTTTTGAACCCAATCAAGAAGAGTCTGTTTACATGAGACTCTTTCCTTTTTCATTGATTGGGAAAGCAAAAGAATGGTTTAAATCTTGTCCACCGGGTAGTTTTGCAAACTGGTCCGATGTTGAAAGAAAATTTTTGGAAAGATTTTATTCTCCTTCAAAATATTTTGAAGCAATGACAGCCATACACTCTTTTTCCCAAAATAATGATGAATCATTAGGAGAGACATGGGAACGATTCAAGGCACTCTTGAGAAAATGCCCAAACCACAACCTAAATGATGCCGAAAAGGTAAGAATCATTTACCATGGTTTATTGCCTCAGTTCAAGATGATGTTAGATGCTTGTGCAGGTGGTTCTTTAATGAACAAGACTGTGGAAGAAGCCATAGAAATATTGGAATCAATGGCTATTAGTGACTGACAAGCAAAGCATGAAAGAGGTAATATGCAAAGGAAGCCAGGAATGCTCGAATTGGGAGTAAATGATGCAGTGTTGGCTCAGCAAAAATTACTGACCCAACAAATTGAAGTTATGAGCAAGCAATTGGAAAAACTTCAAATTGCTCAAGTAGCATCACCACCCCCTGCTCAACTTAAAGCATGTACGCACTGCATGGGAGAACAACCATGTGGTTACTGTGGAAATGAGCAAGAGCAAGCCAATTTCATGAACCATCAAAGAACACCCTTAGGTAATTTTCCTTTTAATCATGGAAATTCTTTTCCTAACAATTACCTGCAGGGTTGGCAAAATCAGAATATTGGCTGGAGACAGGACACTGGACCTTCCAACAGACCTCCTAACAATCAATTCAAGCAACAACAAACTGACAATGCAAGGTTGACAAGAATAGAGGAAGCTATTCAACAGTTATTGCAGTTTGTAGAGACAAATGAAGCTGCCCGAAAAGCATCAGATATACAAATGGGTCAGCTTGCAAAAGAGATAGCCGAATTAAGGAGTTCTGGGTTTTCTGCAAACACTCAAAACCCAAGGGAACAATGTAATGCTGTTTCTTCTGATATTGTAAAAATTGATTGTAAAGAAAAGAGTGAGAAAAAGAAAGAAGAAGAAAAAGAAAGTGAAAAAATAGAAAAAAATGAAAAAAATGAAAAAGAAAAAAATATGCAAAGAGATACAGAGCAAGAAACAAACTGTATAACCCCGAAAAAATGTAAAGATCCGGGGAGTTTCACCATTCCTGTAACAATCGGAAATATCAACATCAGGAATGCGCTATTAGATTTAGGGGCTAACATTAACTTGATGCCCTTAGATTTAATAAAACGCATTGGTGAATATGAGTTGAAGGAAGCAAAGACAGAATTACAGTTTGCAGATTGCTCTGTCAAAAAACCTTTTGGGATTGTGGAAGATGTGTTAGTAAAGGTTGACAAGTACCACTTCAAAGTTGACTTTATGGTACTGGATATGAAGGAGGATACTGAGATCCCCCTGATCCTAGGAAGACCTTTCATGAAGACTGCAAAAATCAAAGTAGATGTTGATCAAAGTATGGTTGCAGTCAAAGTTTATGGAGAAGAAGTAAGCTTCAGTGCTCATGAACACCTCAGGATAAGTAATGAGGCAAAAGTTTACCCTTCAACCAAACCAGGTATATCTCTTCCCAATCAATTAAATTGTTTTGAATTAACCGATGCTTTGAATGATGAAAAACAGGTAATTAGGCATCGGAAAAGAAGAAGAAGGAAGAAAAAGACAGGTGATTCCTCAAAGAATATTGGGAAACCACCTGATTAATCAGAGGTAATGTCTGGCTGGAGACATTAAACCTAGCGCTCAATGGGAGGCAACCCATTCTTTTCTTTTTGTTTTTAAGGTTGTTTTACATAAAAAAAAAAAACCACAAAACAATTTTTTTAACTTGTTTAAAAGAAAAGGGGTTTTAAACTGAAAAGGTTTTTGAAAATCCAAATTTTTGAAAATCAAAAACAGAAGCCCACGCGTAGCGCCCACTTGACGCGTAGCGTGGACTCTGAATTTTGGTTCTGATGCGTAGCGTCCCACCCACGCGTAGCGTCAGAGCCCACATTCAGTTTTTAAAACTGAACCAGAGAGGCCCATCTTAGGGTTTTAAACCTAAAACTTCCTCTCTGCCTCACTTAGTTTTCAAACCTAAACTTCAAAAAACCTCCTTTTCTCTCTTCCAAACCTCTTCATTCCTAAATTGCTCAAGGAACAACAAGTAAGTACTCTAATCCATCCTCTTTAGCTTTTTGTTTTAATTTTCGATTTTAGAAATAAATGTGGTTAGGATTAGGATTAGAAGACCATTGGGATTGATTGCTGTTAGGAATTAGAAAATGAATGGATATAATGTGGTTTGGAAAGGGGTTGCTGCTGTGCAACCCCTGTTATTTTTTTTTTATTTTTTTTTCAAAACTGCGCATCCCATGCGTAGCGTCCCACTGACGCGTAGCGTGAGGATGAACTGTAAGCCCACGCGTAGCGTCCCACTGACGCGTAGCGTGGAGGAACTGGCTGATGCGTAGCGTCACACCACGCGTAGCGTCAGCCTCTGTTTTTAAATCTTGCTGTTTGTTTGTTGTTTGTTGTTTTCTTTTTAAATTAATAAATTTTTATGTTTAGTATTCGTTATACTTTCTTGCAAATTTGTATAAATAAATTGTATTTTGTTTTGTATATTATTTGAATATATGTATGTTAATTTCTTTAAATATTAAAAATTCAAAAATATGTTGTTGAATTGCATTTTTATTTGTGAAAAATTTTAGAAAACCCAAAAATATTTTACAAATAATTGTTTGCTTGTGTGTGATTTATTTAGTGTGTGTTTAATTTTAAATTTTTACTTTGTGCAGATGGCACCTAAGAAATCCATTCCCACAGCCGGTCCCTCTAAAAGACAGAGGAAGTCCACAGACACTGACACCACTTCTGAGGATCCTGATTCTCAGAGACAGGAGGTGTTAGGACCGAGGGATCCTACTAGATTTCGCACGGATGCGAAATAGGCACGGTTTCATCAGATCAAGGGCCAGAGACTTATCTGGGATAGGGTCCTTGATCTGAGTGCAGGAGACTATCCTGAGCTGCAGGATAGAGTGCAGCAGAGGAGATGGGGACCTCTATTCTCCCTACCTACTGAGGGGGACCCCATCTTAGTGATGGAGTTTTACGCAAATGCTTACAGGACCCGCCAGGACGCACCGAATCTTGGGCAGCAGCGGACGAGTTGGGTTAGAGGCCGGCATATCTCTTATGACCGGGACACCATCAGTACCCTATTGGGTAACCCTTGGGAGCCTACTCCTGAGGATGACACTTGTTTCTGGAAAGAAAACAGAAACAAGATTCTTGCTGAGGGAGAGTTAGGATACTCCCTCGAGGAGGTTGCTCATTTTCTGAGCAAGGATGGAATCTTTTTCAACCTGAGTAGGGTTGGAAGGAGTCCATCTAACCTCCTCAAGACCCAGCTTACCCCCATAGCCCAGGCGTGGTCCCACCTCATGCTCCATAATATCACTCCTGTCACCCATCTTTCTTCCCTTCCAGTAGAGCGTTGTTGCCTCCTCTATTCTATCCTCCAGGGCCACACCATTGATATCGCCGAACTTATCTCCGAGCAGATTCACTTTTATGCCCTCGGGTATAAAGTGAATCGCCCCATACCCTTTCCTCTCATCATATCTGCCTTACTGAGGAGGCAGGGAGTCATTGTACCTTCACCAGAGTTTACTAGTTCTTCAGGGAGAGTCCCTAAAGTTCTAGTAAACAGAGATTATTTTGTGCAGCAGTGCGAGCTTCCACCACTAGAGCAGGAGGCTCAGCCCCGACCTCGGAGGAGGAGACCACCAGTGCAGCCTCCATCTGCTGATGCTGTTACACAGGGCTTTGCCCGGATGTCACTTGAGCATCAGCATATGATGCAGATGATGGCTGCCACTCACAGAGCTTATATTCATCTTCACGATGAATTTTATCAGTACAGGTTACAGGGAGAGGGAGCACCTTATGTTACCCCAGCCGAGTTTGCAGCACATGTAGCTTGGCCCGGAGATTTACCCACCTACCCTGAGACTGGTGGATCTTCTAGTGCACATCATGACTCTGATGGTGATGATGAGGAGGAGGAGGAGGATGATGATGATGATCAGATGGAGGATTGAGGATGCCATCTTCATTTATACTGAGTACATTTGTTTTTAGTTATATTTGGATTTACATTTACATTTATATTTACATTTTATATTATGGCATTTTATCATTGTGTGGTGTGTTTATTCGTTTTTGCTCATTTTTTTTTCGAAAAATAATTCTTCTTTTAAATAAATGAATCAAATTTTCATTAGTAAGTTAGTTTATACACTTAGAGTTTTTACACAATAAAACCAATTTTGTTAAAATCAATTTTTGATTCTTTATAACTTAGGAATTTTGATAAATTTAATTACAATAAGTTTATTAACCATCAAGCAAATTTCAATAACCCGGTGAGTTGAGAGATCTTTTTAAACACTTGAGGGTTTAATCGACATATTTTCAATTCGAATTGATTTTGCTTTAATCTGTGATTTGTGTTGTTGTACAGAGAATTCGGGAAAATGATCAAGGCACATTTATTGGTGAAACGAAACCTTGGGCCAAACAGCTTACCTTGGTAAAAAGTCTTTTATCCCTTGCAAGCCAATTTGAGCCTAAAATAAAATTCTTTGGTACCCTTAAAACCTAAATTTGTTTTTACCATTCCCTATACTTGATTGATTAAAAGAGCAGTTGAAATAAATGAAAAATATTTTTAGTGTTCTTACAAAAATAGGGAGTGAAAATGAGCAACTTGATTCTTTTCAAAAAAATAGAATATGGAAAAGAAAAGTCAAAAATAGTGAAAAGAATCAAGTTGGGGGTATTTATTTTTCATCAATAAAAATAAATGAGAGTTTGGATCAAGAGAAAGCCTAAGGATTGTAAAATGCTCTTTTATGATTTCAGGTTTTTGAATTCCAAGAAAAACCATTACTTCTTGAAAACCAAGCCTCATTACAACCTGTAAAAAGACCTCGTGATTTCCGAATTAACTCTGTATAAATAACCATTGATTAGATGACAAACAAAGTTAAATTCGTTTGATTTTATGATTGATTGAGTGAAACAGGTTACCAATTGCATAGAGATAAACACTTGTGAGGTAAGCCTGAAATTCTGCTTGATTGTTAATAGAATATTGTAAATAATTTTATCATTAAACCTTTGTTATATTTGAATCAGTTTTTGATTATTACAAAATAGTTAAAATTGTGTAATTATTTTTTGTGGTAAATTTTCGGACTAACTTAAAAATTTGATTTCAAATTTTTATTTTTCTTATTTTTCTCTCTTGCTCGAGGACGAGCAATGTCTCAAGTTGGGTGTATTTGTTAGTCCTCAAATTTTCAATAAAAGCTTAAATAAAAATTTCATAAAAATTATAAAAATCAGTTTAATTTGTTAGAAAATTAGGATTTAAATTCAATAAATGGATGTTGTTGGAAATAATCTGCCCTTGATCAATTTTCTCTAGTTTTGCAGTGAAAAAGTTAAGAAATCAAGAGAAAATTACACTGGAGAATCTGACGCGTAGCCTCACCCCACGCGTAGCATCAAGAGCTACTTTTGATGCTGACGCTACGCATCAAAGCCACGCGTAGCGTCAGTGCTGCGTGGTCTCCACTCTCACTTTTGGCCAACCACCCCACTTGGACTCAATAATGGGCACCCCACTCAGCCCAAGGGCCACCCCAATCAGCATAAATGGCCAAAAACTCGTGGAAACATGTCCAAGTGGCCAGGCATGATCAAGATTAATTATTGAAAGTGGCCATTATCAAGTGTTTAATGGAGGCTGAGTCAGGAGTCTGACGCGTAGCGTCACAGGGACGCGTAGCGTCAGCACCCTTGCTCAGCCCTATAAATAGGGCCATCCAACACCATTCATAACATCCCATTCCATACACTTCTCTTCTCTTCTCTCTTGTACTCGACTCTGAGTACTTTCTTTTGTGAGTTGTAGTTCTAGAATAGTTTTCTAGATACTTGAGTGTGTTTCGGTGTATTGTGATCGTTGTATCGTGAAGTTTCCATCGTCTTCTTCGTAATGTCAAACTCTGTAAGTGTTGTTTTTACTTTTACCATGTGTAACTAATTTGTTTATGTTGGAATTGGTGAACTACTCTATTGAGTATAATGTTGTGAATTCGACCTCTGCATGTTTATGATTCAAGTCCATGTTAGTATTTCAACCTTTTATTAATATGAACGTCAAACGGGAGAATGATTTTCATGTGTATCGAAACTGGTTTTATTAGTATAAATGTCAAACGGGAGAATGATTATTTATGCCGTATTGAAACTTGTTTTGACGAAAGTAAAAAGTTGGAATACCCTTGGTATCTCAATTCTATAGGGGTTGTTAACCATTGTTGCCATAAGGCCAGGTCTTAATGCAAGTTTTTACTGAGAAAGCTCACGAGGGATCGGACTTTACGGTGAATTCTTAGAATTTATATCACGAGGGATCGGTTATAATGATTTTAAGCTGCAATGACATGAAACTTGATGATTAAATATGCATGTCTTGAGTTCCTCATTGTTATTCTAGATTAGGGATCCAATTTCCAACATAATTTGTTTATCTGTGTTTATCTCAAGTATCTTACCTATTCTAGATTGCAACTCAACTTTTTAGATAGATTTTATTTTCTTCTTATCTCATGAATCACTCAACCATGCTATCTTGTAAATATTGTATAAACTGTATATAAATCATTCTTTTGTTTATAATTTCCTTCACATTTACCATAGTAAGAAGAAAATTACTGTTGTTATTGGACTTTCAATCCCAGTGGAACGATATCTAAATTTCGAAAACTACAAACGATTGGTGCGCTTGCCAATTGACAAAACCCGGTTCCACCGAAGGGTTAACAAAGAGGGCTCTTAGAAACCATAAGTTCCATCGAAACCCAAGTCCACACAGATTTTTGTCAGAAACCTAAACAAGTTAAGACATGGTTAGCGATAAATAACTTGTATAATGAAAAAATTGGACATAAAATGATATACTTACAGCTCCCACAGCTAAATGATGGAGATGTTTAGCATCGTTGTCCCCATCATAATCTCACACAAGTCACTCCGTATAATGTAAACAGGTAGTGAACTTGGACGGCCGAACACCAGTGGCCGCCATGGGACCTGAAGAGCATTTTCTCCTAGCTCAGCCCTGATCTGCCATAGCATCTGGATCGGATCGTCAATGGGGTCTGGCTCCTTCAATGTCGGTTCCTGTTGAACAATTGACAACCATCACAGTTTGTACCATAATTGACAATATAACAAAATCAGTTAGTGTTTCAAGTTTTTACCTGTATAGGAGCAACCGACAAAAGTCTGTTGGGCCACATCAGAAAGTGGCCCACCGCCTGACCGACGGTCTTCACCTCTAGAGTTGCCACTGGCACAGCAGCATCCTCCTCGAGGATGAGCACAATAAAGACCCTGGACATTCCATCAGGTAATGACTGATGGTGAACCAAAGGGCTTAAGTTGTAGACCATGCTAGTGGCAACTGGCTCCTCCGACCCATTAATGAACAGGTCACATTGACGGGTATCTGTAGCCTTGACCCCTTCATCGTCAGGGTCAGCTACAACGCACGACCCCTTAATGCTAACCCTCCGTACCTATATATTTACACATCAAGCAGAAGTTATTCAACAATGAAAGAAAGTGATTACAAATAACAAACAGTTAAATAGAATAAGGAATCTAACCTATGGGTCGATAGCTGGTGCAGTAGTCTCCTGGTGGTGGCTGAGTGAGGCCTTCATCTCCTTCTTGAATCGGGCCATCTCCTGCTGGAGCTTCGTAATCTCCTCCTGATACTCAGCCTTCACAACAGCCACCTTCTGCTCCACCAACTTCTCAATAGAGAGGGCAAGGTCGGGAGCATCGTAATAGCTCCGGAGGCCTGTGAAATATGAATGATTAGCCCATAATTGTTTAATAGATAACAAAATGAAATGATACAGTTATTTACAACTTACCTACACCTCGACCAACAGCACGCACCCTTCCTGGGTGCTCTGGCCTGCCGATGGCGGTAGTCAAAATATCCTGCCTACCATGGGCTATGAAAGACCCTTGGGTTGATTGCTCAACCAAGGAATCCTGAAACCAAACAAGTTAGTATTCATTTCCTTCATGTAAACCAAAAAATAGACACTGATATAAGGGGAATAATTACTATCCGTGAGGCGACCTCCTGACTTGTAAGGAAGTGTATTCCCCACTCTTCTTGATCCTGGCTCGCTTTCATTTATCGTGGCGTATAGGTGGGGAAGGGGGATCCACAATACCAGTGTCAGGCTGGCTAGTCTGACACTGACTCAGCCTCTCTTGGGCCAGCCGCTCCTCCAATCTACGGTAACCCTCACGTGATAATGTATGGGGGCAGTCATTCAGCTTCCTAATGCTCTATGCTTTCGATCTGACCGCCTACAACAAGAAAGAAAATTATTTCGAGTTAGACTTTTAAATTATACACAATTTAAGCATTTAAAAACCAACGTACCTAAAACTAGTCAGAATGCCTGGATACAACGAAAGCGTCCCAAGTGTCCCGATCAATGAAGGCATATTTCTCTCCGGGAAACTATCCTTGGTCCTCCCCGAATACATACCTACAATTCATATACTTTTAAACTAAGGATTGGTACAATTTGGCAAAGTGTTGATTAAGAATTTAAAGTCTAAATATACCTCCTGGTGAGTGTGGATTTGAACGACCTCCATCGCTCAACAATAATACCGAGGATCTTCCTCCTCGCTGTGTCATGTGCTGGTATCTCAAAAGAATCCTACATTAAAAGAGTTAGTCCATAAAAGAGTCCTTATTACATGAAATGATACACTAAAATAAAACTTAAATGATATATAAGTTACTAGAATATCAGTCCAAATCTGGTTCTTCACCACCTCCTTAACATTATCCCAGTCGGGGATAATAATGGACACCTTCGACCGTGCCACAACTCCCAAATAAATGCTAAATTTCACGGCATTTGGTCCTCCAAATCTACCAGTGTTGACATCGACGTCAACACGTAGCCTCTCTCCCCGATGACGCCTAAGTGTAACATCAGGCTTCTGGGTAACACCTCTACTCTTTCGAGTAGAGGAACCCGTAGCCTGTGAGTCGAACCTAGAACCTGGATCCTGGTCAGCCATGAGTATCTGTCTAAACAAGGAAACACAGCTATCAAATATTTAATATAACATTTAATACAATGAATAATTAATATAACATGTAATTAAATGATTCATTAACATGATTAATACCCTATAAAGATGAAATATTTTCCCATAAGCCTTCATGGTGGTCATGACGACTGGCAACTACATTATCTATGTCATGTTCAATGATAGATGTTGGAATACGTGTTGTGGTGGATAGAATTTCAACAATATCAAGATTGGGGTCTCCAATGTGTCTACCTTGGATAACAATTGACCACTGTTTATCAGCTGGGTCAGCAACATAAAAAACTTGCTTCACTTACGTTGCCATAATGAATGGTTCGTCCTTATGCCCTATCTTATTGAGGTCTACCAATGTAACTCCTAAATCATCAGTTTTGACACCGTTCTTATTGTCAACCCATTTGCATTTAAACACAGGAACGGTGAAGGGACTGTAATCGACTTCCCATATATCTTCAATCACACCAAAGTAGCATGACTCGGCCATGACAGGGTTGTTGTCCTTTGAAGTTGAGAAATGCATTGACTGAGCCACAACCATCACTCCACTATTTTGATTTGTACTCTTTTCATCCTGTGTCCTTGTATAAAATGAATAGTTGTTTATGTCATACCCACAAAAGGTGAGGACATCAAAGTTTGGGCCTTGTGCCAGTCGATGTAATGTCGAGGATACAGATGCATCTTTCAGAATGGTCTTTTGGAACCACTGCATGAATGTCTTGTTGTTTTCATTCAACACCCACTTTTTAGTCATTTTAGGGTTGGTTCTCTTGACTAGCTCCTTGTGAGTGGCTAGATACGGTTGTACATCATCCATGTTGTTCAAAATATACAAGTGTGCTTGAAGGACATCATCAAGTGGCATGCTCTTCATTTTTTTTCCAATCGTTCCTTTCCCATCCAATCTCCCATCATGATGAGTCATTGGAATACCAATGCTTGCAACATGTGACATGTATTCAGTGCAAAACTCAATTGCTTCCTCTGCAATATATCTTTCCATAATTGAAGCTTCTGGACGACGTTGATTCTTCATATACCCTTTCAATATCTTCATATATCGCTCAACGGGATACATCCCCCGCAAGAACACTGGACCACACAAACGGACCTCTCTCACCAAATGGATGATTAAGTGGACCATTATGTCAAAAAAAGAGGGTGGGAAATACATTTCAAGCTGACATAGTATAAGCGATGCTTCCTGTTCCAACACATCCAATTCCCCGGGCATGATTACCTTGCAACATATGGCATTGAAAAACATACACAGCCTTGTTATGACATTTCTCACATTTTTAGGAAGAATGTCATGAATGGCGATAGGCAGAAACTGTTGCATCAACATATGGGATTGAAAAACATACACAGAGTCGTATATACATGAGCTTTCTTAAAACCTTTTACCCCCACATCACGGATCATATCCTCGAGTCGGTCATCCATGTCGACATCGGTGTCATGCATCGAGCTTCAATTTTCAGTTTGAGAGTTGTTACTTGGCACCACCATATCTTTACCATGCTATATCCAACGCGTATAACTACGTAGAAAATCATCACACAGTAGATGTTCTCGCACCTCTTCCAAGTCTACCCGACGCAGGTTTAAGCAATTAACACAAGGGCAAAAATACTTTGTATTCACCTCCACTGCATTCCTCGCTACGAATTCTATAAATGATTCAACTCCCCCCTCGTACTCTAGACTTAGGCGTGATGCAGTTATCCAACTCTGATCTATAACAACTGTTTATAAGGTGCTATGATCAATCTCACTTTTTCTACAAAGGTGGTGGTCCTATACTCATTTAGGATGACAATTGTTTTTATACGTCATTCATATATACAGGTTAGGACTTATTTTAAAATTTGATAAAATTTCGACAACATTTCGCATTGGTCTCTAAGTACACAAAATGAGAATGGTCAAATCAAATTCAACCACAACCAAATATGCACCTAGAGAACAACATAAAATACAAGTTACTGAAAGTTTATCAAATTTTAAAATAACTCCTAACTTGTACATACTAATGACATATAAAAAATAATTGTTCATCCTAAACTGTCCAAATGGATAATTCAAGATTCAACACAAATGATGAAATTAATTAATTTAATGACCATTTGTGTTGAATCTCAAATGGGAACTACGGTTCACTCATGCATAAAAACTTTTATACTAGTTAAGTAACTAGTATGAGCCTACGAGTTTGCAAGAATAACAACCACACACATACAATAGCAACAGAAATAACACTATATACGAGCAACCAAGATCAATAGAAATAACATTATATAAGTGAAATGTAAATTTTGATTAGAAATAATACCTAAAAATGTGTTATTTTGAAGTAGAAGTATGGTGTTGGATTATGGATTATGGATTATGGTATTGGATTATAAGACTTTTAAAGTTTGGACTTTTATTTAGTAATTAGTATGATGTTTTTAATTTGTGTTATTTTGAAGTAGAAGTATGGATTTATGGATTATGGATTATGAATTATGGATTATGGTATTGAATTATAAGACTTTTAAAGTTTAGATTTTGGATTATGGAATGGATTATGGATAATGGATTATAAGATAATGAACTTTCATTAACTAGGTTAGCATTAACAACTTCAGTTTGTTGAAAGTTTATTTATACATTTACTTTCTTATTTGTATTTGACCTCAACTTGGTAAACATTTTAGATTATTTTTAATTTTTTAAATCTAATTATGTCTTTTAATTTTTCAATCCTATGTATATTTATCTTAATTATAAGTTTGATAATCTTTTATTTGTTCAAAAAAAATCAACTAACACTCTAAACAATGGCATGAACTATTTTTAAACATCTTGCATTAATAAAAAAATTAGTAAGCAAAAAAATAAATCATAACTAAAACTAAAACTACCTAATTTTATAGTGACCAAACCTTATCATTAAACACATTTAAATAGTAAAAACTTCCTAATCAAAAACCAGTAATAATTCACAGTAGAAAACTAAAATAAAATTCTAAATTTTATTATTATGACTAATGAAAGTGAAAACCACCAATTCAAACCAATTCAAAGTGAAAACCAATCAAATTTTAAAAACTAAAATAAAATTGTAAATTAAAGGTTACAATTCATAGCTGTTCAAGGTTTACCAAAAGTCAAAGTGAAAACCAAATCTTTTAAACACAAACAATATACACAGACAGGCCATTAATTCTTAGTTCAAAACAATGCATATTGGTTGTGAGAAACTAATGTGATTCAATAAGTTCAGGGAACAGGGAACATGGCCACAAAAAAAGCACAATGACAATGAGGGGTCAAGGAACAGGGAACATGGCCATAAAAAAGCATAATGACAATGGGGGTTTAGGGAACAACACGCAGACAATCAGGTTCAGCAGTAAAAGGCACGCAGACAAACATATGATTTTTCTTACACAGAAAACACACACACAGACAGGGACATACTAATATTACCAACAAACTAAACCAAACAGAGACAGAGACACAGATATACAAGCTTCGACTAATGGAGTTAATAGAGCACAGATACAACATACATAGTAATAGCAGATAGGGTACATACCAGACAATGTTGCAAAGAAGACGACTCGAAACCAAACAACGAAGGAAGGACAGAGTGAACAACGTAGACGACAACAAGTAGAGAGTGCAAGCTGGAGAAAATCGCCAAAGATGAGCGTGAGAGAAGAAGCAGAGAGTGAAAGAAGAGTATTTGGCGTAGCTTTTAAAGTTTCAGAAAAGATGTATAATCATGGATCCCCTCGAAACCGTGAATATATTGCACATATATTCACGGTTGAACAAACACCCATGGATAAATGTTACCTCTATCACCACGGTTAAGACCACAACCGTGGATAAATAGTAATTCTATAATCACAGTTATAGAGACAACCGTCCCCAGTGATTAAACCCTAAAACCTGAACTATATATCCACGGTTGGAAATATAATCGTGATTATAGACATCAATATATATTCAGGATAACATCAGAGCCGTGATCATACCATCAATATATAGTCACGGTTGTGTAGTCAACCGTGGATATATATTTTAGGTACTTTATATCCACGGTTGACTCCTCAACCGTGATTATATATTGATGGGTACGATCATGGTGATGATGTTAACCGTGGATATATAGTTTTTGCTAATTATATCGTTTACCTTATAATTTCAAAAATGCCACCACGCATGTTTTTATCACTAATCCACTTTAACCCGTGATTATATGCCATTGTTATATCCAATTTTTGCACTAGTGGAGGATAAAAATTAAAAGCAAAAGCCTTCTTTTTCCCTTATCATTTTCGTTGGCTCTTATGACCAAATTGGCAAAACACTATTCTTCTTCTCCTTCTCTATTCTCTTCATCACTTTCTCTTTAAAAACCCAAGACAAAGTGGTGTCTTCTTCTTCCTTCACCATTTTTGTTTGGTGAGCGCTTGAAGGAATTCATCAAAGCTTGAAGTCTCCTCCTTCTCCCCTTTATTTTCATTTGGCTTTCTCTCCTTCTTGGGTTCCATTTTTATTTTAGGTGAGGTAAGCTCTTCTCACCATTTTGTTTGGGGTTTAATGCCATGTTTATGAGTTATTAGGACTTAGGAGAGTAATTTATATGAATGGGGGTTGGTGAAGAGCCATAAATATGTATAAACCCTAGAGTGGGTTGTCATAAATGGTAACTTTAATAGTAATAAATAAGGAAGATGAACTTATTGTTGGAACAAGATGAAGATTGATGATTATTTATGAATGTTATTGGGTTTTAGGTAAAACCCTAACTTGGAAATTTTGGGAAAATGATAAATGGGTGATGAATAATATATTTGAGAGCAAATACATAATATTGAGAATATGGGTATTGATTGATGGGACATTTTTATGGATGTTAGGCATAAGGTTATTTTATAACCTTTAAAAGAATGATTGAGGCTTGATAGGAAGGGATTTCTGAAGCCTAATAAAGGAAGGAATGATGTCTATAACATGTTTTATACATGTTATGAAATTGTAAATATGATAATGGTTGATTGATTGTGATTTTATATGTATATTAATGTAGGACCCATTCCGAACGACGTGGCGGGAACGTCGTATCAATTGGAATTCTTCTCTTGAGGTAGGAGAGGAGTCTTTATGTTCTAAATGCATGAATTGAATAGTATTTGATTGTCATATGTGACAATATGCACGTTTACCTTGCTTGTAATGTCATGAAGAATTGTAATGTTGTATACGATGTTAGTGATGTGTTTTGGCAGCATGCATCGATGCATTTAGAATAATTATTGTGTGATATATGGTGGTGTGGATTGTTTGACAATGTGGTGTCTTGAATATGATGTTATACTTATGTCCACCATAAATGTGAAATGAACATAGTTAAAATTTGATTGAGAATGGGTGTGAATGAATAGCATACCTTGATCGATAGTGAAAGATTGATGTCGTTGTGTTTGATGATGGAATTGAATTATGTTGATGAGAAGTATTGTGAATGCCACACGAAAATTTAAACTAATGACAATAACCAACGATAATAAATTCACTAAAAGGCTTGTGGTGATATTGGTGATGATGATGATGATGATGATGATTGATGAGTGGCATGATTAGGATGCATAGAGTGAGAAATGCATATGATTGGCATTTGTATGCATGGCATACTACATAGCTGTCGGTGTTAGAATTTTAAGGGATTCCCCCGGTTGGCCCAGTGGGAGGGTGGCTTTGTGCACGAGCGATTTGTTGTTTCCCATGTGACTCGGTGTGTAAGTCACGAAGCTACCTGTGTCGTGCTACGGGGATCCACATGTGGTTGACCCTTATGGGGGTGGCTCTTGATGAGAAGGTGTCCTCGGTGGTCCTTGGGGATCACAGCTGCCATGATATGACTCATGGTTGGCCCGCAACACCATATGTTGATTATGTTGTTGTCGTGGTCACGGTGAAAATGACCAGGTGTTGCAAAATGGGCGATGCGGTTTGGTACCAGTAAAAGATTGGTGAAATACAGGAAATTTGATGATAAGTGTACACATTTTACTACTGCAGTAGGGGTATTGTTAGATGATCATACTTGAATCCCATAATTGGTGTTTATATTCCCACAGTCAGATCTATAATTGTTGAAATAATCAGTTATGCATTAGCTTAAGAGCATTTGCGTATAGCAAGGAAAAATGCCAAAGGTGAGGAGATGTAATGATAGTTGTGTTGTGGGAGAGAAAATGAATTAAGACAACATAAAAGATGTGAATACCAAATAATAATTTGAGTAAAATGATGAGATGTGTAATAGTCTAATTAGGTTGAAGGACTAGATCATGTGTATGATTTTATATTTGCTTGATTTACAAAGATGTTTGTATTATATGATGGTAGTTGATGATGAAATATGCGTGAATGCAAAGTATACATGTTGTGATACATATACATATGATCACATGGTATTCATATTCATTCTTTTGGAATATATGACTCACTCTCCCATGTTGTCTACTTTTTAGACTTATGATGCAGGGCACTCATGAGTGGAGTGAATCTTTTGAAGTACATTTTGATAAAGGAGGTAAATAGGTGTAGAGGAAACGCCTTGGCCGGCAAATCTAGATTTTTATGTAGCATATAGTATACATGTAAGCTTATTTTACCATCTAGATTGTAGTTTGATGATTTTGAGGGTCATGTACGAAAATTGGACCTTAGTGTGTATGGCCAATTTTCATTAATGACCAAGATGATGTATGATAATGAATTAAGATGCTTGTTGATGTTAAATTCTATGAATGAATGGTGTGTTTCATAACTTGTAGCATTTTATGAAGTTCATGTAAAGATGATTTAAATATTATGCATTAAATGAATGAGAATTGATCTTGATGTGTATAAACCATTGGATGAACTTTTAAATGCATGATGGAATGTATCTAATCTATTAGTATAGGCTAAAATGGCATAAAATGAGATTTGGTATGTTAAGTTGTGTAAAATTCTACATATTTACACTGTTCCTGCAAAACTCGCTCAAGCAAGTGTTAATCTCGAACAAGCGAGATCCTCTTGTAACACGTGTGTGGCCACTTGTCACAATTCGCTCATACGAGAGAGGCCTCGCCCGAGCGAGTGAGAGGTGGAGAGTTACTGGACCATTTTCGCTCAAGCAAAATGGCCAATGTATGGCAATTCGCTCTAGCGAGCGAGGGAAAAATCGGTTCCGAAAGGATTTCGCTCAGGCGGGCCTGGCCTCGCTCGAGCGAAATGAGGACAGTGAGGTTCTCTCTCTTTTTTGCTCAAGCGGGAGAGGCCTTGCTTAAGCGAAATGAGGACCTGATGCTTCTAGGATGATTTCGCTCAAGCGAGCCGATCTCGCTCAAGCGAGCCGATCTCGCTCAAGCGAGATTGGCACCTGATGCTAATTTTTCCTTTCGCTCAAGCATATTTTGTGACTCGCCGAAGCGTGACCACGCGAACTCGCTTAAGCGAGTATGGTACTCGCTTGAACGAGTGGTGCCTGTTTCCTCCCAATGTTCTTGCTTTAATTATTTTAATTTTCCTTTGCATCAAATCTTCTTCTTGCATCATCTTACAAGTATATTTAACATATTATGAACCACTAAATCTTTTGAAATCCACTCCCTTTAAATCCAATCAAACAACATCAATTCAAATGATCTTTCTACTGTTTTTAATTAAGAATTTCTCATGAATCATTTTTAATTCGCCTTCTCATATCTCTATATATAAGGTAGGTTTTCATAGATCCAGGGTGTTGAGTAAACCTATACCACTTTATTTCTGTATCAAATAATGACTCGTAGAATGTGAAAAATTTACCCCCAATTTTTGGGGTGTCATATGTGATACGTGAAAAATTTAGAGTATATTTGTTGACCTGTTCTTTGATTTCCATGTGTGGATTGACATTGAAATGAATCCTTGGCTAGTACAATCTTGAACCCTATGAGTGGTATGCCTTGGAGAATGTTATATATGATTATGTGCCACTAACTACAATGTTTAGTGCAAATTATACCCCTAAGTGAAAGGGTGAGGAATCCTTGTGAAGTCGAGGCTAGTATGTGCCTTATTACATTTATAGCATGCATGACATAGCATTTTATGTAGTTGCAATCACATGACAAATTGAAACAATAAAGGTCTTGCGGGATCTTGAGAAAAAAAGACCCTTGCATGGGGAACTAGTATTCGAATGACTATAAGTGGTTGTGATCACTTGACATATTGAAATGAAAAAGGTCTTACTGGATCTTATGAAAAATGGACCCTTACGTGGGGGACATATATTTGATTGATTATAAGTGGTTGCAATCACTTAATGTATTGAGATAATAGAGGTCTTGCGGGATCTTGTGGAAAACACTATTGCGGAGGATGAAATGCTTAAGCAACTATGCGTGGTTGTAATGAATTGATAAAACATGTGCACACGTGTTATGAGAAAATGCTTAAAATCGGATCTGTTGCATATGTATTTTATGGTATGACATATACATTAGCCATAGGGAAATGGCATTTGAGTTGGAGAAGATCAAGAAAGATGACACCTTATTAAGAGTGTTAATTAAGGTATAAAACCCACTTTTGGTCACTAACTAATTGTGTATTGTTGTTGGTGTGACCTCTTTATGTTGCTTATGGATTGTGACAATGGGTATGGTAATATTGTGATTTGGTGACTTGATTCTACTTGGGAATGTCCTTGTTAATAGCTTGTCACGTATAAATATTATGCTCAATGGAAGTTGATAAGATAGGTGACATTACTATTTGATTGAACTCCTTTGATAGGAGGATATATTAATTTGCATTCATATATTTATGCTATCACAATTTGATTGATTGTTCATCATTGAAAAAGTATGCTCACTCTCCATATTGTCTACTTTTTAGCTCTTGTGTTGTAGGGCATGACCATGGAGTAGAGCTCTTCAAGAGATGAGGTATGATGTGAAGGAAGAATTGGTAAAGATGCCTTGGTCGATATGTTTTTGAATTGATAGCTATTGTACATCCTTTTTGGAAGTGTTTGTATATGAAATTATTTTGTATAGTCACACTATAGTTAATGCCTTATGAGTATTATGATGATTGGATATGGATGATTTGATATCCTAGAATGGTAATTGATACATTAGGATCATTTGAAATGAGCTTGTGATCATTTTGTATCACCAATGTAATGTACGATGATGCTTGACATTTAATTTATTAGCCATTTTGATGGCATTGATGCTTTTATTGATGAAAATCCATGGATGGATGAATTGTTAAAGTATGAGATTATGATTATAATGTTCATGCATGATTTAGAAGTATATTTGATGATTTAATAATGCTTGGAGTTAGTATAATAAAGGCTTAGTGGATTGATGTTATGCCCATTTATGTCTTGTGCCATAATATGATTGATTCTTGATGGTTTCATGCATAAAAAGGTCTAGGCATTGCTTGATCTAAGGTCCCAAGGCATAGCATGACTTGACCTATTTTATGAATCGATTCATAAGTCCTCTTGAATCAATTCATAGGCTACTGGTTCCAGAAAAGAAAAACTCCTCATGCATCAATTGATTCATGACTTAACTTGAATCGATTCATAACCTACTGGTTTCAATGGAGGTGATTTCCAGGTTCATGAATAGATTTATATAGCTCCTTAAATCGATTTCCAGCTTACTGCCTAGTTGAACTTGCTTCCTCAATCACATGAATCAATTCACAAGGGTCTCTGAATTGATTCACAGGCTTCTGTTTTGCTATCCTAAACTCTTTCCATGTATGAATTGATTGATAGCTTATTGTTTGCCAATCTTCCATAAGTTTTTTATGCTTGCTTGATGTGTGTTGAGTTATGGCTTGTTTCTTTGCTTCTCATGCATATTTTCTTGGATTTTCTTCAAGTAACATTGGTACTCAGTTTGCTTTGAGTTGTTGCATTGTTGATGATGATATTTGTCATGTTCCTCTTGTAACTTAATGCTTGAAATTTTTCATATGCTTGTCATTATCGAAAACTATTTCATCATATAAATACAATGAAAACAAGTTCCACAGCCAGTGGATTTCTCTCATGTTGGATTTTACATATTTTTATGCCTTTTGGGTTATGTTTTCCACTTCCTTGCTTCATGGAATATTTGTATGATTGATTATACATGTTTTTATCAAGTCTTGGCAAATCACCTTGTATTTTTCTTGGATTATTTCTCATATCCACTCTTGATCTTGGATTAACTTACATGTTTCATAAACACTTGTATAACGACCACATGACTGATTGTCCTAAGTAGACATTTGAATAAATTACATATCTTCTCATATCTTTATATATGAGATAGGTCTTTAAAAAGGTCCAGGGTTGATTATTGAAGTTTTTAATTATGGTGTTCTTCTTCCGATAATTATTTTAATCGCAAAAAATTTATCCTCACTTTTAATATCTAACTAATAATATCTTTAATATTATTTACCAGATTAAGGGTGTCACACTAGGTGGTATTAGAGCATGACATGCTTTTAGTGAATCATTGTCATCATTGTTTGATCTTGTATGAATTGATTATGATTGATATTTGATTTATATAAGTTTGGGCAGACTTTCTTCACAATATTCTTTCTCAATGATGAATTCTTATGTTTATATGAATGCTCATGACATGATAATGTGATAACATGCCTTTGATGGGTATTAATACGAATTGATTGATGTTGAGACCTTGTTATATACTGAAATTGGATTACTTGGTTAGGTCTCTTATATGAGTCATGCTTATGACTCATAGTGAGGGTATACTTATCGAATGTAAGTAGTTTGCATGCTAGAATTGATTAAGTGGATGATAGTGAAGGAACTCTCACATGAGTATCTATGGATTGAAATGGTTGGTAATGGCATTGCTGAAAGATGGATTTTATATCCTTAGGTATGAAAAACCCTATATAATATGATGCGAGTAACTTGCTATGTCTCCCTAGATTGGGAACACGAATAAGTGGTAAAATGATGAGATGTAAAGTTGTGTTTCTAGATTGAGGCAGACCTTATGGTGGATGCTAAGTGTAAATACATATATGATATAGATTGCAAAAGAACTAGAATTGATAACATGGATGCCCTAAGGATTAGGGTTAGACTCAGTTTTTGTATGTGAAAACCAAGTGGATGATTGATTTAATTATGATCCATTAGGTGTGGTACCCCTAACTTGACTTTGTATAATCTTGTACAATTGAACCCTATGGAATTAAACACTATGGTAGTCTAAGCCCTATGTTGTCTTGGTGAACCATGTCTAATGATGTTTGGGTGTTTTGGGAGTATCCCACAACGGGTACTAGGTAACCCCTTGGACTTTCTAAGTCTGATGATCTGTTAAACCTTATGGTTAGTTGAGCCATAGTAAAATTAATTGTGTAATAAATTATTGAGGCCAAAGCCGTCATAAGACAAAATATGAATAACGGACGTGATCGTTGGACGGATGGTGAATGATAATGTTGAACTCAAGGTATGATTTGGTATTGGTTATGATATAAAATTTTGTGGTATATCTTTGGACTAAAATATGTGCCTTTGATATTGTGATCACTAGATCAGCTATGAACTATAATATGACATTGGGATGACATGCATCATTTTGGGTTAGTAAAGGAAATTTGATCCTGTCATCACCTTTCTTTTGTTCTGAAAGGAGATATATTGATCATAGAAACCATATAATTATATGATACGATGTGGGTTGTACATCCAACTTATAGACTTTATTCGTGGTCAGTGAGGAGGTTCACTAATGTGGAAGCCTGTTATGTGATTGAGAACCCTATTGTGACCTTGAGTTTACATACCTAAGGTGAGTTTAGTGAATCACTTAGGCTTGAGTTGATTTATGGTCAGTAATGAGTGGATGAAATAAAGGATTATTAGACGATTTGACCGTGGCTTCAGGATACATAAGATCCAATGATGGGGTATTTACCTTGTGATATCTATAAGTCTATTGTTATTATACCAATTTATGGTGATAGTAACTGATATTTAATGATTATTATGGCATGATTTATGCCAGATTATGTATAATGTCCATGATGATATGAGTGTGTGGGTTATGGACTTATGTGAATTGTCACTAAGTCTCATATGGATTAGTATTATTTGAGTAAGTGTGATTGATGTGAGTAATAAGAACGAGAGGTACTTTGTCCCGATATGACTCTACATACCATAGGTATTATGGTAACATACACTTTTGCACCGACCTCGTGTTTTTGTTGTAACCACTACGGGAAGAGACGTCATCCTGTATGTAGGATGCAACAACTCATAGGCCGAGCAGGTGGGGCTGTAACAGCTTATAGTGAATGTTCCGAGTCTATCTGGTTGTACTAGATAAAATATGATTGATAATATATGACCAACTTTGGATATGGAAAATTTTGTCTGGGAAAAATAAATGATGATAGTGATATTGTTAGACCTTGGAGAAAGTCCGATACTACTTTACGATGTCATTAAACCCTGTTAGGGTATGGCCAGAAGTATGGCTTTGTAGAATGTGACGAGATTAAATTTTGGGGATCCTGAAACGCATCTTCACCTGGTGTTGAGTAAACTCTATGATGAACAATTGTATGCTAAGTTCTACAAATATGAATATTGGTTGAGTGAAATCTCATTTTTTTGGCCATATGATCTCCTACGATGGATTTGATGTTGATCAATCAAAAGTTAAAGCTGTTATGACTTGGGAAAGACTGAAGTCTATTTTGAGGTTTGAAGTTTTCCTAGTCTAGCGGGATATTGTAGAACATTTATCGAGGGATTTTCCCGTATTACTTTACCTATGACCAAACTCACTTATAAGAATCAACCATCTATTTGGACACCTGAATACGAGAAAAGTTTTCAAGAGTTAAGGCTATAGTTTACTTCTACACTTGTATTGGCTTTGCCCAATTTACATGAGGACTTCATTGTCTACTATGATGCTTCTGAGCTTGGACTTAGATGTGTGTTGATATAGAATGAGCGTGTGATAGCTCATGCGTCGAGATGGTTGCGACCGCATGAGGCTAATTATCCTACACATGATCTTGAATTTACGGCGGTTGTGATTCCTCTAAAATTATGGAAACATCATTTGCATGATTCTAGGTTGTGATCTTTGTTAGTCATAAGGGCCTTAAATACTTGTTTGATCAAAAGGAATTGAATATGCGCCAACGGTGGTGGATGGAATTCTTGAAAGATTATGATTTCAATTTGCAGTACCATCCCGTAAGGGCAAATGCTGTAGTTGATGCCTTGAGTCATAAATCTTTGCATGTCTCTGCCATGATGGTGAGGGAAATGGAATTGGTTGAGCAGTTTTGAAATTTACATGTTAGTGTGGAGACACATATCTCGAATAAGATTTTTTTGGCTGTTTTGAAAATTTGCAATGAGTTCCCTGAAGCAGTGAAAGGAAAACAATTAGCTAATGAGTATTTGATTGAGTTGAAAGAAACTCAAGTTGGTGGGAATGACTTGATGTTGTCGGAAGACCCTGATGGTATCTGGCATGTTAAGGGCCGAATTTATATTACATACAACAGTGATTTAAGAAAATTTGTGCTTGAGGAAGCTCACAAAAATATGTTGAACATTCCATTAAAAAAAATTACGAAACAAATTGGTACCATTAGTGAAGGTAGCTTGGAAACTTGGTAATGTTGAGATTCACATGCAGCAACATGAAGACGATATACAGAAGGTATATCCGATATATTTGGATTGAGTATGTTAAATTTCGAGGATGAAATTTCTTTTTAGGTGGGGTGGATTGTAACATCCTAAATTTTAGAGAAATGAAATTATTATATAATGATAATAAATTATTTGTGGTCCAATATACATGGGAAAATTAATTAGACAGTGATTATGATTTATCGGTAAATTAAAATTTACTAAAATAGAATAATTTAATAGATGGTGTGGAACCCATTAAATAATTTTGGACATTTTAAGGGTCTAGAATATTGAGGAAATTATTGTGGTTATGGTGGTATGTTTAAAATAATTTTTGGTGTTGAGGAGTTATTTATTCAGACACGACGTATGCTAATAAACTGCGAGAATACAAATGAGCATGAATTAAAGAAAAATGTAAATTCTCATTTTCTCTTCTCTACTCAACCGTCCACTTTTCCCCTCTTTCTCTACTTTATTTTGCCCATTGGACAATGGGGATTTATTGACCAAGGGAAAAAGCAAAATGGTGCATCCTTTTAACCATTGGGTAATACCCAATTTTGTCAAATTTTCCTTTCTCCTCTTTTCATTTTCGACAACTTCCTTTATCCCTTTACTTACTTGTATTTTTCTTTTTCCTCTTTATCCTCTCAAGCCCAAAAATCGTTTACCCACTCTCCATAACCTTATTCACTCAAAATTAATTGATTTTTAAGGATTCATGAGCCATATATCATTCATTCCTTTGGTATTTAATGGTTTTTCTTGGTGGTTTTAAGGTTATTGAAATATTATAATGGAAGACTAGGTGTTGTTATGAGAAATATGTATATGGAACTATGAACCCTAGGCTAGGTGACTTGAAAAAATTAATTTTTAAGGCTTGGTATGTGGTACACGAAAATAATGGTGATGTTATGCTTGAAATAGTACAAGAAAATAGTTAAAATTGGTTGTTGTTGGAATTTTGTGAATAACCGTAGAATTGGTAGTTTGGGGCTTTTGGTAAAGTTTAAGAAATTGATGATTTAATTGCCATGAGAATGCCTTTTATATATAGAAATGGAGTTTGGAATGATTATCATTAATTATTGATATTGATGGTTAAGGAACCATGTTAAAATGTGAAAATAGTGGTTATTGGATCTTGATGAACCTTAATCCTAAAATTTGGAAAATAATATATATTGTGGTTAAGGGAATTTATTTTAAGTATAAATGTAGGATACCTAGGTGTGGTGTTGATATTATGGTGAGAAATGACATTAGTAATGGTAAATGACCATTGATGATGGAATTCATGGATGAGTGTTGTTATGAGATGTGTAGAAATGAATATGACACCAAAATCATGGTGGTTGTGATGGATTATTGAAATAAAATTTTAATTTGATGAGGTCTTAAACCATGATAAATGCTATGTGGACTTATTGGTTGATGTTGGTTTAAAAGAGGCTCAAATGGTTTATGTTGAACCTTAGGTGGCAATTATGACATTTGGATGATTTACATAAATATTGGATGCATTGTAGATGATGGTGTGATATTGTTGTTGTTGGGTACGGCTAACCCTTTAAGACCTAGAAAATCTTAGTTTTTGGAAAGGAATTCTTGAAACCTAACATAATTGTGTGAATTATAATGATATGTTAACAATTATTAGAATTATAATGATGCCTTGAGATGACTTATTGATTAAATCTATGTGTATATATATATGTGTTGGTATATATCCTATTCCGAACAATGAGGCGGGGTCATCGAGTTACTTGGAATACTTATCTTGAGGTAGGAGAGGTATATTTTCTTAATGCATGATCAAATGTATGTTGATAATGTATATATTGATGCATATTTACATGTTTTTCCCTGAATGGATATACGACCTCTTGTATGTGACGTGAATTGAGATTGACTCATATTTGATGATTGGATGTTGGTTTGACATATTTGATGAGGATATGAATTTGGAGTATATTTGTTGACATGCTCTTCGATTTCCATGTGTGGATTGACATTGAAATAAATCCTTGGCTAGTATAATCTTGAACCCTATTAGTGGTATGCCTTGGAGAATGTTATATATGATTATGTGCCAGTAACTATAATGTTGAGTGCAAATTATACCCTTAAGTGAGAGGGTGAGGAATCCTTGTGAAGTTGAGTCTAGCATGTGCATTATTACATTCATAGCATGCATGACATAACATTTTATATGTGGTTGCGATCACATGACAAATTGAAACAATAAAGGTCTTGTAGGATCTTGAGAAAAAAGGACCCTTGCGTGGGGGACTAGTATTCAAATGACTATAAGTGGTTGCGATCACTTGACATATTGAAATGAAAAAGGTCTTGCGGGATCTTATGAAAAAAAGCACCCTTGCGGGGGGGACTAGTATTCGAATTACTATAAGTGGTTGCGATCACTTTACATATTGAAATGAAAAAGGTCTTGCAGGATCTTATGAAAAATAGACCCTTGCATGGGGGACATATATTTGATTGATTATAAGTGGTTTCGATCACTTAATGTATTTAGATAATAAAGGTTTTACGAGATTTCTTGGAAAGCAACCTTGCGGGGGATGAAATGCTTAAGCAACTATGTGTGGTTGTAATGAAATGATAAAACCTGTGCGCATGTGTTATGAGAAAATGGTTAAAATCGGATCCGTTACATATGCATTTTATGGTATGACCTATGCATTAGTCACACGGACATGACATTTGAGTTGGAGAAGATCAAGAAATATGACACCTTATTAAGAGTGTTAATTAAGGTATAAAACCCACTTTTGGTCACTAACTAATTGTGTATTGTTGTTGGTGTGACCTCTTTATGTTGCTTATGGGATTGTGACAATGAGTGTGGTAATATTGTGATTTGGTGACTTGATTCTACTTGGGAATGTCCTTGTTGATGAACTTGTCATGTATAAATATGTATGCTTAGTGGGAGTTGATAAGATAGGTGAATTACTATTTCATTGAACTCCCTTGGTAAGAGGATATGTTAATTTACATTCATATATTTATGTTATCACAAATTGATTGATTATTCGTCATTGAGAAAGTATGTTCACTCTCCATGTTGTCTACTTTTTAGCACTTGTGTTGTAGGCATAACCATAGAGTAGAGCTCTTCAAGAGATAAAGTATGGTGTGAAGCTACTAGATATGGATGATTTTGATGAAGATATTTTTATTGAAGATAATGCACTTGATGATATGGATGGTCTATTGAATGATAAATTTCAACATGTAGCAGAAGAAAAATATGATGTTGATGAGGGCTTGAGTAAAGATCCTAAGAAGTTTTATAATCTAATGGAAGAAGCTAAACAAAAGTTGTATCTGGGCTACAAATTTTTTTCTAAATTATCATTCACCATTTGACTATATCTGTTGAAGTGCTTGTATGATTGTAACACCCTAAATTTTAAAATAAAGGATTAATTAAGGAAATACTTATTAAATAGTTGTATGTGGGTTATTTAATGTCCCAAAATATTGGAAATAATTAAATTATGATTTTTGGGGACTACTCATAATTTATTTGAGCCGAATAGGCTGAAATTAAGCCCGATTAAAATATAGGTGTCCGACCAAGTATCTCCGATTGGGATGATATTGGTCAGGGCGGTTAAGAATATTATTGGGAGTCCAAATATGTATTCAGGATAATTTTTAGATAAAGTATTGAGCCCGAACAGAGATCCTGTTTGTGGTAAAACGATGAAATATTAATGAGAGGATAAAAATTAAAAGCAAAAGCCTTCATTTTCCCCTCTTATTTTCGTTCATGTGCTGAATGCATTTGGCAAAACACTCTTCTTCTTCTCCTACTCTATTCTTTTCATCACTTTCTCTTCAAAAACCCAAGACAAAGTGGTGTCTCCTTCTTCCTTCACCATTTTTGTTTGGTTAGAGCTTGAAGGAAATCATCAAAGCTTGAGGTCTCCTCCTTCTCCCCTTTTTTTCGTTTGGCTTTTCTTTCCCTCTTTGGAACCTATTTTCGTTTTGGGTGGGGTAAGCTCTTCTCACTATTTTGTTTAGGTTTAATGCTATGTTTGAGTTATTAGGACTTGGGAGAGTAATGTATATGAATGGGGGTTAGTGAAGAGCCATAAATGTGTATAAACCCTAGAGTGGGTTATCATAAATGCTAACTTTGATGATAATAAATAAGGAAAATGAACTTGTTGTTGGAAGGAGATGAAGGTTGATGATTATTTATGAATGTTATTGGGTTTTAGGTGAAACCCTAACTTGGAAATTTTGGGAAAATGATAAATATGTGATGAATAATATATTTGAGAGCAAATACATAATATATAGAATATGGGTATTGATTGATGGGACATTCTTATGGATGTTAGGCTTAAGGTTATTTTGTAACCTTCAATATAATGATTGAGGCTTGATGGGAAGGAATTCCTGAAGCCTAATAAATGAAGGAATGATGTCTATAATGTGCTCTATACATGTTATGAAATTATAAATATAATAATGGTTGATTGATTATGATTTTATATGTATATTAATGTAAGACCCATTCCGAACGACGAGGCAGGAATGTCATATCAATTAGAATTCTTCTCTTGAGGTAGGAGAGGAGTCTTTATGTTCTAAATGCATGAATTGAATAGTATTTGATTCTCATATATGACAATATGCATGTTTGCATCGCTTGTAATGTTATGAAGAATTGTAATGTTGTGTATGATGTTGGTGATGTGTTTTGGCAAGATGCATTAATGCATTTAGAATAATTATTGTGTGCTATATGGTGGTGTGGATTGTTTGACAATGTGGTGTCTTGAATATAATGTTATACTTATGTCCACCATAAATGTGAAATGAATATAGTTGATGTTTGATTAAGAATGGGTGTGAATGAATGGCATACCTTGATTGATAGTGAAAGGTTGATCTCGTTGTGTTTGATGGTGGAATTAAATTATGTTAATGAGAACTATTGAGAATGCCACATGAAAATTTAAACCAATGATAATAACCAACGATAATAAATTCACTAAAAGCCTTGTAGTGATGTTGGTGTGGTGATGATGATGATTGATGAGTGGCATGATTAGGATGCATAGAGTGAGAAATGCATATGATTGGAATTTGCATCCATGGCATACTGCATAGCTGCCGGTGTTGGAATTTTAGGGGATTCCCCCGGTTGGCCCAGTGGGAGGGTGGCTCTGTGCTTGAGCAATTTATTATTTCCCCTATGACTCGGTGTGTAAGTCACGAAGCTGCCCATGTTGTGCTACAGGGAGCCACGTGTGGTTGACCCTTGTGGGGGGTGGCTCTTGATGAGCAGGTGTCCCCGGTGGTCCTTGGGATCACAACTGCCATGATATGACTTATGGTTGGCCTGCAACACCATACGTTGATTATGTTGTTACCGCGATCATGGTGAAAATGACCAGGTGTTGCAAAATGGGCGATGCGGTTTGGTACCAGTAAAAGATTGGTGAAATGCATGCAATTTGATGATAAGTGCACACATTTTACTACTGCAGTAGGGGTATAGTTAGATGATCATACTTGAATCCCATAATCGGTGTTTATATTCCCATAATCAGATTTGCAATTGTTGAACTAATCCGTTGTGCATATGCATTAGCTTAAGAGTATTTGCATATAGCAAGGAAGTATGCCAAAGGTGATGAAATATGATCATGGTTGTGTTGTAGGTGGGAAAATGAATTAAGACAACATAAAAGATGTGAATACCAAATAATAATTTGAGTAAAATGATGAGATGTATAATAGTCCAATTTGTTGAAGGACTAGATCATGTGTATGATTTTATACTTGCTTGATTTACAAAGATGTTTGTATTATGTGATGATAGTTGATGATGAAATATACGTGAATGCAAAGTATACATGTTGTGATACATATGCACATGATCACATGGTATTCATATTCATTCTTTTGGAATATATGACTCACTCTCCCATGTTGTCTACTTTTTAGACTTGTGATGTAGGGCACTCATGGGTGGAGTGAATCTTTTGAAGTACATTTTGATAAAGGAGGTAAATAGATGTAGAGGAAATGCCTTGGCCATCAAATCTTGATTTTTATGTAGCATATAGTATACATGTATGCTTATTTTACCATCTAGATTGTAGTTTGATGATCTTGAGGGTCATGTACGAAAATTGGACCTTGGTGTGTATGGCCAATTTTCATTAATGACCTAAATGATGTAAGATAATGAATTATAATGCTTGTTGATGATATATTCTATGAATGAATGGTGTGTTTCATAACTTATAGCATTTTATGAAGTTTATGTAAAAATGATTTAAATATCATGCATTGAAGGAATGGGAATTGATCTTGATGTGTATAAACAATTGAATGAACTTTTAAATGCATGATGGAATGTATCTAATACATTAGTACAGGCTAAAATAGCATAAAGTTAGATTTGGTATGCCAAGTTGTGTGTGAAATTCCATGTTTTTTGCTGTCCTGCAAAACACGCTCCAGCGAGTAAGAATCTCGCTCAAGCGAGATCCGTTGTAACAGGGGTGTGGCCACTGGTCACAATTCGCTCTGGCGGGAGAGGCCTCACCCGAGCGAGAGGGACGTGGAGAGTTACTAGACCATTTTTGATCAACCGAAATGGCCAGAGTTTGGCGATTCGCTCAAGCGAGCGAGGGAAAAATCGGTTCAGCAAGGATTTCGCTTAGGCGGGCCTGGACTCGCTCGAGCGAAATGAGGACAGTGAGGTTCTGTCCCTTTTTCGCTGATGCGGGCATGCCTCGCCCAAGCAGAATGAGGACCTGATGCTTCTGGGACAATTTCACTCAAGTGAGCAGAGCTCGCTCAAGCGAGATTGGCACTTGATGCTAATTTTCCCTTTCACTCAAGCGTATTTCGTAACTCACCCAAGCGTGACCACGCGAACTCGCTTAAGCGAGTGTGGTACTCGCTTGAGCGAGTGGTGCCTGGTTCCTTCAAATATTGTTGTTTTAATTATTTTAATTTTCCTTTGCATTAAGACTTCTTCTTGCATCATCTTATAAGTATATTTAACATATTATGAACCATTAAATCTTTTGAAATCCATTCTCTTTAAATCCAATCATATAACATCAATTCAAATGATCTTTCCGCTATTTTTAATTGAGAATTTCTTATGAATCATTTTTAATTCACCTTTTCATATCTCCATATATGAGGTAGGTTTTTCGTAGATCCAAGGTGTTGATTAAAACTTCACCACTTTATTTCTGTATCTAATAATGATTCGTAAAACGTGAAAAATTTACACCCCAATTTTTGGGGCGTCACATGGTTAGAGTAATGCATCATTTATAACTCTCTTGGAATTGTTAAAGGAAGCTATGCCTCAATTGAATATTCCTGAGTCATTGAATAAAACTAAAGGCATGATAAGGGAGTTAGGTCTTGATTATAAAAAATACATGCTTGTCCCAATGCTTGCATGCTATACTAGAAAGATCATGAGCATGACACCTCGTGTCATGTTTGCCATGAATCATGGTGGGTTAAAAATATTGATAATGATGGTCATCTTAAGGAAACTAAAAAGGCTCACAAAGCTCCAGCTAAAGTCTTAAGGCATTTCCCATTAATCCCTCGATTAAAGAGGTTATTCATGTGTTCAAAGATGGCTAGCTCATTAAGATGGCATGAAGAAGAATGCTCAAAAGATGGGAAGTTAAGGTATCCCACAGATGGAGAGGCATGGAAAGATTTTGATAGACGTCATCCTAATTTTGTTGTTGATTGTCGTAACATAAGACTCAGATTGGCTACTGATGGATTTAATCCATTTAGATCCATGAATGTGTCTCACAGAACATGGCCTATAGTATTGATACCTTATAATTTTCCACCATAGTGGTGCATGAAGGTTGAGTATTGATGTAGGATAAGCTTCTACTCTCCTACAGATGGGTAGATCTTGGCCCTCTTCCTTCTTCAACCTTCATGAACCATGGAATGCTTACTTCTACAAAGGGGAAAACCAAATGCTAGACTGTAATGCTTGCTTCTTCAAAGAGGAAAATCGAATGCTAGACTCTAAGGTTTCTCAGAGTTTATACGAAAATGGAGGAAGAAAGGTGGAGGAAAATATGAAAGGAAAGGAAGGGAAAGGAGAAGAAGAGAAGTGGAATGGGAATGGGTGAATAGGAGGCCACTCCAAGAAAGAGATAACTCTTTTAACTCACCACCAATGAGGGAGGAATCTTCTTGGATGAGAGCTTACAAAAGATCTTCTAATCCTACAAAGAAGGAAGAGAATCTCTCACTAAAAACTCATTTAAAGTGGTCAAAATCTCAAAATGCATAATTGTGTAGCTTTTTACAAAAGGAGAGTTCCTTATATAGGCCTCCACAATTTTGGCCAAGGAGGAGCTAATGGGTTTGGTCCATGGACCCAAGGCCCAAAAGGACAAAAAGGAAAGGAAGATGGCCTATACGTGGCCCAAAATGAAGTACATGGCCCTAAAATGGCCCATTTGACCTTACCAGGCCCAAATAAAACCTATAAGCCTAGAGAATCTAATTAGGAACTATTGTAACACCCTAATTTTGATAAGTAAATAAATAAATAAATAAATAAAACAAAGAAAATTTTTCACAATAAAAACCAGAATAATCGACACAAGGAAATGAGGGAAAAGAAGGCAAGAGGAATGAAACCGACTCAAGGAGCTGACAGTGAAAGAAGGAAACGCTCAGGCGGATCACACAGCGACCCCACTCGCTCAGCGAAGGCTACACTTGGCACTCACTCACTCCACTCGGCATTCCCGCACCCGGATTTCAGCGCCTGGTTCACTCGGAAAGGTCTACTCCTTATTCACTCGGATTGGCCATTAAACATACCAGCCCCATTCAGAAAACATAACACATTCTACGACTTCATTCAATCGGGACGCGTATGCGAACAACTTGGAAATGTTTCCCATCACCACTCACTCGGAATCCAGGGAGACTTCTCACTCGGAATAGCTTTCACGCCCCTTTCGTCATTCGGGATATTTCACTTTTATTTTCACCCGGTAACCATAATTCTTCCTACTCTAGTCATCCTACTAAGTCAAGACTCACTCGGGTTCCCTTACTACAAACGATTGACTACAATGGGTCCACTTAGAGCCATAGGTGTCGCCTTTCGGTCGGAAAACCTTCACTCGGCAGATTCTCACTCGGAAATTGTTAATTATCCTACACTCGGGAAAATCCTATCAATTATCACTCGGAAAGTATCTAGATCAGTTCTCACTTGGTGTTTCGTATTCTCATTCACTCGAAAATACTTAAACCCTTCGGCACTCAGAATAAATCACTGCCTCACTCCCCTTATCAACTCTTAATCCTATTTCTACCCATGGTTATACCAACTTCACACACTTGGTAAGTACGCATACATATATATATATATTACTCGGATCATTCACGCAATATAGAACAAGACACGGTAAGATGGATAAAGAAAGGGATATAAATAAGCACAGGCACACGGTCTTGTCTTCTACCCAAGTGGGTTCAAGTTCCAGTATAAAGAGACTACGACTGAAATACGAGCCGGCCAAGGCTTAACAAGACATATACACAGCATATACATAAACGCATAATCTCCATAGTGCACCAGTACTTCACTCGACATTCAGCTCCTCTTCCACTCCTCATTTCGAGAGACATTCACTGAAAAGTTGCCACAGCAGGGGTGAGTAACTTAGATATTAAATGATAGATACTGACTCGGATTATCCTTAATCATGCAGCAATATAAGGTATACTGCTACTATCAAGTAAACACAATACCAAGTAAACCAGAACGTACACATTCAACATTTCACGATCAGAGTCCATCAGTCTCACTTGGATATATGCACATAACAATACAACGACATTAACAATTATTCACAGAACAGATTTCTATCAATATTAACAAATAATGCACACAGAATAATTCACTCGGTTCCGCATTCGTGTGTAATCAGTTTTTGACGTTGCAACGTAGGATCCCAGCCTTTTTACACATATCTCTCAGCTATTAATTCAGCTCCCAACTGCTTGGCCGTTTTACGGGTACCCAACCGTTTGCCCACAAGGTGACACCAACGCTCTCAACGTCAACGGAGGTGTTCACGGGCAGCCCGAGTCCCACTTAGAGGCTACCTTGAGTCCCACTCAAAGGATTTCACAGCGTCCCACGCTTTTAATTAACCGATGGTAGTGTCCCACACTACGTGCTTCCAGTACAACGCATCCCATGCGCCACACGCGGATTCATCACACAACACAACATTCTTATACACAATCTTTCACTCAAACATACATGTATCACATGTAATCGATAATAAGCATTCTCAGAACTCAATATATTAGTCCTACACACATGCTTCTCATGCAATCAATATCATAGCTCAAATAGATGAATACAACAACACACGCGTCTCATGCAGTCGGTGTCAAGCAGTATCAGGATTCAATGAAGTAATCCAACAACACAAGCATATCATGCAATCGGTACTCAACAGTATCAGGACTCAGACAACACATGCATCAGTGGGATATATTACCCGATTCACTACGTCAATATTTAATCACATGCAGACAATGTTTTATATTCGTAACAACTTACATGTCACATAAACCGCACGGTAATCATCATCAATAATTCAGCACACCCTTTCCATGCAATCATTCGACATTCTCAAGCTATCAGCATGCATTTCAAGGACGAGACTAAACATGCAACACTCAACTCTCACTTATCATGCACCCGGGTATTACACACTCCTCATGCAATCACAACACACAAACAGATACAGAAACGGCAATCATCAACACCCGGAACCCGTCCATAACCCATGCATTTAAGATATAAGATACCCCCTACCAACTACGAAACTCTGAGAGACTCTTCCGCTTGGATGTTGGTCCTCTGCCTTGCTGCTTCGCTCGTTACTTCCACTCGTTCGGCCTCCTCTTGAACATTGTCGTCTTCCACGATTGACTCAGGAACAGGGGCTGTTTCTTCTTCCACTTTGACGATCGCCTTTCATTAGCATGAGGGAGCTCCGACTCCTCTGCAGTACCGTCAACGTGGCTTCCGAAGACAGAAAATGGGAACAGAGAGCAGGGAAGGAGAAGAAGAAGAACGAAGGAGAAGAGAAGAAGGAAGAAGAAGAGAGAAGTCGCAGAGGGAAAACTGAAGGAATGAATGGCAAAGAGACCCATCGACCAATCATATATGCATGCACGAAGGAATGGAAAGGTGGGGTGGGAAAACGAGAAGCAGCAGTCTGCTCACGTCACCCAGTCACCATCAGCAACAATCAATAGTTAAACACACTTAATCAGCCTTCATTTCATTAATTAAGTTAATGGCAATTAATAAATAATTTTCCACTTCTGATATTATTATTTTAATGGTTTTGTTTCACTCGGTACTTGTTTTAAATCGGGATATTACAACTATAATACAAGAAAAGTATGAGTACATCCTCAAGGAGTCCTCATTGGGCTTAGGCCCACTAAACAAAGAGAGGAATGAAGCTAATGCTTTGTGGATGCTCTTTTTGGCTTTATTTGACTTTGCCCTTATGAGAGGACCCTTGTAAGCTTCAAGTCCTTTATCTAGGGTAGTGTGAGGGTCCTCCCTTGGTGTGTCCTCATTATGCTCCCCCTCTTTAAAAGGATTTGTCCTCAAATCTAAGGCATCATCATTTTTATCCAAGTCAAAGGGAGATAAATCAGATATATTGAAGGAAGCACTTACCCCATAATCTCTTGGAAAATCAAGGACATAGGAAAATCAAGCACTTATCCCATAATCTCCTAGAAAATCAAGCACTTCCTTTCTAAGATATAGCCAAACCCAATCTCCAACCTCAAAGGTGACTTCCTTTCTTTTCTTATTAGCACAACAAGCATAGTGTTCATTTTTAGTTTGTATTTGGTTCTTCACCTTCTCATGAAAATATTTGATAAATTTGACCTTTGCTTCTCTATCCATATGAAGGATAGAGTCAGAAACCTCAATAGGCAAAAGGTCCAATGGAGTGAGAGGGTTAAAACCATACACAACCTCAAATGGACTATGCTTAGTTGTTGAGTGTTGTACCCTATTATTTGCAAATTCAATATAGGGTAAACACTCATCCCAAGATTTAAAAGTTTTATTCACTTAGATCCTAAGAAGTTGAGAAAGGGTCCTGTTTACTACCTCTGTTTGTCCATCCGTTTGAGGATGATAAGTGGTGGAAAGGAGAAGTTTCGTTCCTAGCCTTGACCAAAGAGTTTTCCAAAAGTGGCTTAGGAATTTGGTTTCCTTATCAAAAATTATGGTTTTAGGAACACCATAAAGTCTTACAATCTCTTTAAAGAAGAGTTTAGCAATATGACTAGTATCATCTACCTTATAACAAGGGATGAAGTAAGCTATCTTACTAAACCTATCCACTACTACAAAGATAGAATCCATTCCCCTTTGGGTCTTAGGCAAGCCTAACACAAAGTCCATAGATATATCAATCCAAGGTGCACTAGGTGTTGGCAAGGGAGTATATAAACCACTAGGTGAAAGTTTGGATTTAGCTTTCCTACATACAATACACCTAGCACAATATTTTTGAACATCTTTTTTCATCTTTGGCCAATAGAAGTGTTCATGCAATATAGACAAGGTTTTATCTTAGTGGCCCATTAAGCCTCCCTCATGGCTTTCCCTAAGTAATAAGTCTCTTAAAGAGCTCCTAGGAATGCAAAGCTTATTGGCTTTAAAAAGATAGCCATCTAAAATGTAGAAGCCTCTATAAGATGAAGAAGTGGAAGATGAGTTAAAAATGTTTGAAAAATCAATGTCACTTGGATAAAAGGTCCTAATCTCATTAAGTCCAATAACTTTGGCTCCAAGAGAGGCAAGTAAAGAATGCTTTCTTGATAAAGCGTCAGCCACAGTATTAGATTTTCCATTCTTGTACTTGATGACATATATAAATTATTCCAAGTACTCAACTCACTTAGCATGTCTTTTTTTAACTTATGTTTCCCTTTAATGAATTTTAGTGATTGGTGATCACTATGTATAACAAACTCTTTTGGGATCAAGTAGTGTTCCCAAGTTTGTAGGGCTCTAATTAATGCATAGAATTCTTTATCATATATGGGATAATTGATGGTTGCTCCATTAAGCTTTTCACTAAAGAAAGCAATGGGGTGACCTTCTTGCAATAAAACAGCTCCTATACCCACATTTGATGCATTATACTCAAGCTCAAAAGTTTTAGAAAAATTTGGAAGTGCCAAAATTGGAGCATGAGTGAGCTTTTCTTTGAGATCTAAAAAGGCTTTTTCTTGCGTTGGCCCCCACACAAAAGGAATATTCTTTTTCACTAACTCATTTAAAGGGGAGGCTAAGGTGGAAAAATCTTTCACAAATCTCCTATAGAAACTTGCTAGACCATGGAAACTTGTTATGTCACTCACATTTTTAGGTGTAGGCCAATCTTGGATTGCCTTAACCTTAAAGTGATCTACCTCAACACCCTTTGAACTTACTACAAATTCAAGGAACACAATGTTATCCATGCCAAAAGAACATTTTTCAAAATTTGCATAGGGATTGTTTGTTCTTAAAGCAAGCATAACTTGTTTGAGATGGTTTAGATGAGAGATCATGGTCTTTGAGTAAATTAAAATGTCATCAAAGTAGACCACAATAAAATGGCCAATGAATTCCCACAAAACATGACTCATAAGTCTCATAAAAGTACTTGGTGCATTAGTCAAACCAAAAGGCATAACTAACCACTCATATAGTCCAAGTTTAGTTTTAAAAGCAGTTTTCCATTCATCTCCTTCTTTGATTTTAATTTTGTGATAGCCATTTTTAAGATCAATCTTGGAAAATATAGTAAAACCATTAAGCTCATCAAGCATATCATCAAGTCTAGGTATGGGATGCCTATACTTGATGGTAATGTTATTGATGGCTCTACAGTCCGTACACATTCTCCATGAACCATCTTTTTTAGGAACTAGCAAAACCGGTAAAGCACAAGGGCTTAAACTCTCTCTAATCTAACCCATAGATAGTAGTTCATTCACTTGATTCTCTATTTCTAGGCTTTCCTTAGGGTTACACCTATATGCAAGTCTATTTGGAAGACTAGCACCAGGGATTAAATCTATTTAGTGCTCAATGCCCCTAATAGGAGGTAAGCCTTTTGGGATATCCTTTGGGAAGAGATCTTTAAATTAATTTAGGATGTTTTGAATCCCTTTGGGCAAAGGAGGAGAAGAAGAGCCCATTGAGCACACAGAAGTGCTAGGGATGTCTTTTGCATACATGATCAAGAAAAGTTTTTGTGAGAACATAGCATGTTTCACATCATGTTTGTTGGCCAAGTAGTTGGCTCTAGAGTCAACATAGATGATAACTCCTTTTCCTTTATCCTCTTTTTTGTTTTTCTTATGTTTTTCTACATGATTAAAGGAAGAAGATCCTAACTCTCTATCTCTTTTTAGCTTCATTAGTAGTTGATCTTTAGCTAGTTATAGAGTTAGGGGGTGTAAAACTATCTTCTTACCATCTAGCTTGAATATGAGGGTGTTAGTGAACCCCTCATGGATGACCTTCCTATCGAATTGCCCCGGTCTTCCTAGAAGTATATGAGTTGCTTCCATAGGTACTACATCACAATAGACTTTATCATTATATGTGCCTATGGTGAAGTTTATTAAGACTTGCTTATTAACTAACACTTCCCCTTTTTCATTAAGCCATTGCAACTTATAAGGTCTAGGGTGATCTATTAGTTCTAAGCCAATCTTATTTACTAATCTTTGGCTCACAACATTCACACAACTCCCACTATCCATAATGAGAGAACATAGTTTGTCATTTATGTAACATCTTGTATAAAAGATGTTCTCTCTTTATGTAGTGTCATCTAGCTTAACATGACTACCAAGTAACCTTCTAATCATGTAAAGCTCACCATCATCCCCTAAAATATGCTCACTGTCATATGAATCACTACTTGAGTCATCACTTGAAGAGTGAGAATCAGAATTAGACTCTGATTGACTTGAGTAGGTTCCATTTGTTTTCGAAACCATTTTCTTTTTGTTGGACAGTTGAAAGTAATGTGACCTCTACCAAGGCATTTAAAACATTTAATGGTATAAGATCTAGAGGATTGTGGTTTAGATGTGGATTCATGCTTATCTCTTTGGTTTCTAAAAACTTTGCCATTTTTATGCCACTCACTTTGTAGTTTGGAAGATGAAGTGCTCACTTCCCTTTCCCTATGGTTTCTCTCAAACCTACCCTTATTTTCTTGTCCTACCCACTTAGACTTATAGGCTTTATTTTCCCCACTATAGGTTTCTCTCTCTTTAAATTGGTTCTCTACCTTAGTACATTGGTGTAGTAACTTTTCTATGTCAACATGTGGAAGGAGTTCTACTCTATTCTTGATGTTCCTATTTAAGCCATGTAAGAACCTATGCATTAGGGTTTCCTCATCTTCTTCTAAGTTTGCCCTAATCATGGCTATCTCTAGAGCTTTGTAGTAATCTTCTACACTCTTTGACCCTTGGGTGAGTCTATTTAGCTTGGCTAATAGCTCCCCTCTATAGTAATTAGGAACATAACATTTTCTCAATAGAGCTTTCAAGTCTAACCAATCATTTATTGGTGGGAAGTTATCTTTCTTTCTCTTCTTACACACTTGGGTCCACCATACTAAGGCATAGTTTTGGAATGAGAGAGTGGCTATCCTAACTTTCTTTTCTTATTTTATTTGATAAGAATTAAACAATTGCTCAACTCTCATCTCCCATTCTAAGTAAGCTTCAACATCACTCTTGCCATGAAATGGGAGAATTTCAAGTTTTACCTCTCTTAAGCCTATGTCTTCTCTTTTATGTTCATGGTGTCTTCTATGTCTAGGTTCATCCTCACTATCACTATTGTTATGTCTTTGATTTCTATGCCTAGCTCTAGGGTTTTCATTATGCTCTAGGTTATTTAACCTATTGTTGATTTTATTCAAACTTTCCATTATGTTATGAAGCATGGATTTGTTTTTTATAACATCCCAAATTTTATATAAATGATTAAATGAGGAGAGTAAATATTGAATAATTATATGTGGGATTAATAAATGTCCCAAAATATTGAAAATAATTAAACTCAGATTTTGAGGATTATTTATAATTTATTGAGGCTGTATGAGCTAAATAATACCCGATTAAAATATGGGTGTCGGACCAAATATCTTCGATTGGGATGATATTGGTTAGGGCTGTTAGGGATATTATTGGGAATCCGAATATAACTTTGGAATAATTTTTAGATAAAGTATTGAGCCCGAATAGAGATCCTGTTTATGGAAAAACGATGAAATATTAATGAGGGGATGAAAATTAAAAACAAAAGCCTTTATTGTACCTTCCCATTTTCGTTCATTGCTGGACAAATTTGGCAAAAACACTCATCTTCTCCTCCTTCTTCGTTTCCTCTCTTTATCTCATCTAAAACCCTAGCAAAAAATGGTGACCTATTCCATTCCTCTATTTTCATTCTTGAGAGAGCTTGGAGGAAGCCATTGGAGCTTGAAGATATCTCTTCCTCTCTTCCCTTTTCGCAGCCCTCTCTCCCTCTTTAATACCCATTTTCGTTTTTAGGTGAGGTAAGCTTTTCTCACCATTTTTGTTGGGTTTAATACTATGGTTACGAGTTTTATGGTTTGGGAGAGTAATGTATTTGAATGGGGGTTGGTGGAGAGCCATAAATGTGTAAACACTAAGATAGGTTGTCATAAATGCAAGCTTTGAATGAAATAAACGAGGTAGATGAATGTATGGTGGGAAGGTGATGAAGAGTAATGATGCATTTATGAATATTGTTGGATTTTATGTAGAACCCTAACCTTGATGAATTGGAAAAGTGAGATGCTAGAATAATATGTTTTGGGAGGAGATATATGATAATGAGTGTATGGATGTTGGATAAATTGTTGTGCATATTGAGGCCTAAGGTTGCCTTGTAACCTTTAGTATAATGAATGAGGCTTGATAGGAAGGAATTCCCGAAGCCTAAAAAATAAGGAAAAATGGTGCCTATGACATGTTTTATTCATGTCATGAAATTATAGATGTAATGAGTAACGACTAGAGACCTAAATCATACTTTGAATGGTTGATTTACTGGAATTTTACATGTATGTTAATGTAGGAAACAACCCTATTGATGAGGCGGGACCATCGGACCGCGTTGATTACTACTTCTCTTGAGGTAGAAGGGGGTAACTATTCTAAATGCATGATTTCATCCATTGATGTTGTGGATGTATCGTATCGTGCTATAATAATGTGGCTTGAGTGGATGATATGATGATTTTATGATTGAAATGTATTTAGAATGATTGATGTTATGTGGCATATGCTTTTGGGATTATGAGTATGGTGTTGTTTTGATTCATGTTAATGAGTTTGTTATGAATGGCTTGAGACCATGATTGTATTGACTGATATATGGTTGAACATCACATAATGTGTGAACTAATGAATATTGATTGCCACTAACTAATTGTGCGTGTGAAATCCAATGAATGTTGATAGTGATGGAGGATGATGAGTATACAAAATCGACTAAGTAGTTGTGGTGAATTGTTGAATGTGGAGTGGCATGATAGGATGCATAGAGTGAGAATGCATAGATTGGCATTTGCATCCATGGCATATCATACGCTGTCTATGTGGAATGTTAAGGGTTCCACTAGGCGGGCCCAGTGGGAGGGCGACCCAATGCATGGGTATATTGTTGTATTTCCCTAGTGATTCTGGGAATCACTATGTGGCAGGCCCAGTGGGCAGGCGGCTCTAATGAGCAAGTTGCCTCGGTGTCAAGGCACGGCTCTCTCGATGTGTGTTCAGGAGGGGCCCGTAGCACTTTGGCAAGTATGGCCATGATGTTGATCCATAAGTCACAGGGTGACTAGTGCTACATAGGGGTGAGAGCGGTTTGGTACCAGTAAAATATGTTATTAAGCATGCATGAATTAAGGTATGTGTGAACACATTTTTCTACTGTAGTAAGGGCATAGTAGCACACCTATGCTTGTCCCATATTGGGTGTATTGATGTTTCCCATAGTCGGATCCGTATTTGATAATAATTCCTTTGTGCATATGCATTAGCTATAAGAGCATTTGCATATAGCCGGAGATATGCCTAGTTGAAAGCCCGTGGTGGCGATGGATGATTGAGAAATAAAGAAGAAAGAAATGTGGTACTAACATTATGTGTATGATGATGTTATTGAGAATGCCAATGATTGGATATGTGTGTTGTGGATGTATTTCTTTAAGTATGTGAATGAAACTGTGATGCTTTTGAGAAATGTAACATATGTAAGTGTAAGTATCATCATAATGCCTGACTTTGATACATTTGGATTATGTTACTCACCTCCTAGTTGCCATTTTTAAGGTTAATGTAGGTGTGATGATACCCTACTGTTTTGGAGGTCGAGTATTGATGAAGGTAAATATGGAAGAAAGTGGGTGAGCCTTGGCTGGCATATTGTCATTTTGTAGAGTATATGATGTATATATGCTCAATTTTGTAATTTAAAGTGATGAATGATGATTTTGGAGGTCATGTAGGAAAATGAGACCCTTGTATGTATGGCTCATTTTCATTAATGACCTTAACAATGTATGGACGACAAATATGATGTGAATGCTGCTAGAATTGAGGAATGAATGACATACTTCTCAAGATTTTGTGTTTTATAAAGTATATGAGATGCTAATTTTGGTTATGATATGATTCATGAATTGGAATAGAAGTTATTGAGTATGGATGCTTGAAATAAATTTTAGATACTTAATATGATGTATGTGATTGGTTAATTTTGATCAATTTTGCTTGGGATGAATTTTCATATGTTAGGTTGTGAGATTTTCAGGCCTGCTACACATGAACTGACAATCTCGCTCAAGCGAGATGCATTCTCACTCAAGCGAGCATCCTCTGCATCAGAGGGGTGGCCTCTGGCCCAGTTTCGCTAGGCGAGCTAGTGTCTCGCTCAAGCGAGACGTGTGAGTATCAGGTAGGTGCTTACTAGATGGACTTCGCTCAGGTGGGCCTGGCCTCGCTCGAGTGAAATGTGGGCAGTGAGGAGTGTTTGGCTCACGCCCGCTGGCTTCGCTCAAGCGACCCTTGTGGGTCTCACTCAAGTGAGACAAGGACTCGCTCAAGCGAGTTACCCTGTATCCAGTTTCTTCATTTCTGCTTCTTGGCTCAATTTTCTTGCATGTTTTGGGTTCCATGACCTCTAGAAATGCTATCACTATTATGAAATTATATTATGATTATTTAAACGAATTAATGGTTCATCTTTCAATCTCCTTTTATATAGATTTTTATAATCCTCCATTTTAATTATATCTTCCGCTTTTCCTTTGTGACAATCTTGAGTTCGATCGTCCAAAGAGCACTCTGGTACCTTCTCATATCTTCATATATGAGCTAGGTTATTAAATGGTATGTGGGAATTACTTAACATTTTATATATCGCGGTTTCTTCTACTTATAATTATTTTTAAATCGCGAAAAATTTACCCCTATTTTCGGGGTGTTACATTTTCCCTATCACTAGAAGACATTGTTTAAGGTTGTCAAAGAAAACAAGACACGACAACAAAGTTGTAAATAAACTAGTCGAGGATGCTTGATGCAAAGCAAGTATTAGAAAACACACAACAATCCTAAAATACAAGTACTAGGTTTCTTTCCGAAGGGGAAACAAGTACCTAGGTTGTCTTGTACTAGGTTGTATCCTAGGATGTTTGACTGAGGTTGCTTATGTAAGTCCTAGGTTGTCTTAACCTAAATTGATTATGTTTGTCCTAGGTTGTTACTAACAATTAACTAACCCTAGACAAGCTTAACCAAATTCGGTTACCAAGTAGTTATTCTAACCAAATTAGTTCAACTAACTAACCAACTCTTAACAAACCCTAACTAGAAGTAGTTATTTAGTTATGGAAGTTGTAACTAAATTTAACAACCTTAACTAACAACTAATTTCGGTTATGGATTGGTTATGACACTAAACAAATTTGGTTAGGATTAGTTATGTAACTATAATTAGTTCCAACCACTAACTAATTAACCTAATTAGTTAAGACAAGCAACAAACTAACAAATTTTTAGTTAAGACCAACAACTAACTAACTAATTATAGTGGTAACCTCCTAACTAATTTCAACTAATTAACTAAAAGTAGTTAACAAACAAATGTAAATGCTTCTCCCTAATTTTGAAATTTACCAAAAGGAAAATGAAAGTAATAGAGTCCAAAGTCCAATGTCCAAGTAGTGTCCAAAATACAAGACAAAAACCTACTACACTTTTCTAAGAATTTGAAAATTTCCCTATGTTCTACTAGTTACAAGGCTTTTGCTTCCTTTACAATATCTTCAAGATCTTCCCTTGATGTATAAGCTCCACCCCACCTAGCAAAACACACAAAAGAACAACTCCAACCGGAATTGTTAAGGGCAAATGAACAAAAATTTAAAACCTCACAAGTGTGTCTCTCAAGTGTATCTTCACAACTTCTTACCCTCTCTCTTTGGATCAAGTTCACTTAAGAAATTTTCACTCTCACCTCAAGTGTTCCAAGGTGCTACCCTTAATGGTATAGAGAAGGAATTATCAAGAGGTTTGAAAGATATAAAACTCAATTGACAAAACTTAAGAAAGAATCAAGACAAACTAAAAAGGCTTAAGAAAGAAAGGCTACTTAAATGGGAATGTTTTTGGATTTTTGATTGACAAGACACTAAAGCAATAAATGTTCAAAAGAAATAAAGGCTATACTTGAATGGAATTCAAAATTTAATGATGGATAAAACTAGACAAGCAAAAAAAGTAATATGCAACAACAAAAGCAAGGTATAACCTAAGCTTAGAAACTCTAAAGTTGCAATACTAAGCAATCAAGTTCAAATGAAAATGAGTATATAATGTCAACTAGTAAACACCTTACTTCAAGCTTATGGAATTTTAAAAATGAGACTTTGGTTTTGGTGTTCAAGTTTACAAGTTTCTAATGAGGCTACTTTTTACTCTTTGTTTTTCAATACCCTTTTTCAATTTTGTAATTTGGGCTTTGTATTTTCTTTTGTATTTTTCTATTTCTTTTCTTTTCTTGCCTCTTGTATTTTCTTAATGAAACAACACCACAAAGCTATTCCAAAACCGAAACAAGGATTAAGCTAGAACAAGTTCAATTGACACTTTCTTGCTTAGAGACAAACAATGCAACCTTCTTCCAAAGTTGTAAATGGAAGGCTTATGACTAAATCTTTTTGACAAATTTTTATTTCATGCAATAATATGAAAATCGAAATAAGATGACCTAATTGTTCATTCAAAACAAAATTAAACCTAGATGAAAAACTAAGAATAGATTTCTAACACTCCTAAGATGAGCTAACTTTTGGAGAGCCTTAAAATGAGACCTCCTAACACTCAAGATTGGAACCTCTTGGGAGTTAATCAAGATGCCTGAATTACTCCCTCCCACATGGATTTACACTCTAAAGTTGGATCAACCAATTTTCTAGAACAAGAGAAAGAGGTTCCAAATAGCACTTAACACACCTAGTTGGCTCTAACTTCACAACTAACAAGTAACAAACTTCTAACAATCAATATAACAAACTAAAACCAAAACTAACTTGTGCCAAATCTGAATTTTGAAAACCTAAACACAAACAAGACATACCAAACCAAAAAATGAAAGATCAATATGCAAAAATTTGAAGACAAGAAAGAACTAACACAAAATTTCAAAGAAACAACTACTTTTTATGGATTTTCTATCATATCATGGCATCAACACACTAGTGGAAAAAGGGTCTTTAAGCACGGTTCTGGGGACCCTTTAAGCACGGTTCCAGAACCGTGCTTGTTCCCACCGTGCTTGTAGCTTAGGACTTTTAAGGACGGTTCCCAACCGTGCTTGTAGATGGCTTTTAAGCACGGTTAATTTCAACCGTGCTCGTAGGTATGGCACTTTTAAGCACGGTTCCTCCTGAACCGTGCTCGTATCTCTGACTTTTAAGCACGGTTCCTCCTGAACCGTGCTCGTATCTCTGACCTTTAAGCACGGTTCCTCCTAAACCGTGCTTGTTTCTTCGGGACTTTTAAGAACGGTCAAAGCATAGCCGTGCTTAAAAGGGTGACTTTTAAGCACGGTTAACACCATAACTGTGCTTAAAACCTTAATTTTTTTAAAAAAATTTTTATTTGATTTTTATTCTTTCCCAGAAACCTGTAAACAGTCCCACACAGTCCAATGATAAATAATAATGAACGTTTAAAAAAATTCAATCAAACTGTCTAAACATCAAATATGGTATATAAAATGCACAATAAGTAATTAACCTACACTAATAGGTATATAACTACACAGTAATAATATAATAAATGATAGAAGTCTATTGGGCTCCTTCCTTGAGTTGAAGAAGGCTGGTGGCCCATTGGTTTCTGATTTCGTCAATGTATCCTTCAGGGAACATTGAGGAAGAGTCTCGAAAATACTGTAAAGAAGACATAATCAAAACCAAATAAGTGAGCAATAAATTGTAATAGTAATATATCAAAACCAAATAAATTAAAGTAGGCAGCAAAAACTTACAGTTGTCCATCCGTCTACTATACCAGATTGGATAATGGTGAGCATCGTCTTCATCACAAAATACCCACACTCAAAGGTGCCATCCTGCCGATAAGACTACAAGGTACCATACATTGATTTGATAATTAGTTATTGTTTTTGTTACTAATTGAGGTAACTTTAAAAGTAATGCTTATTAATTGAAGTGCTTACTTTTGGGAAGACCCACTCTAGTCTTTTCTTGCTCACTTTGCCGCGTAGTAGATGGTACCCAATTAAAGCCCTGTAAGAGAATAAAACATCAGTTTAGTTAATAGAATGACTTAATCAAATATGTAAAGTTGTTTTATTTTTTAAAAATCAACTTACCCGTCGAGTATTTTCATGTAGTCCGCACCAGGACTCCCATACAACGAACAGAAGCATGCAGCAATGCCGTCCTTCGGGCAAATGACCAACAGTTGCCAGTGAAGGCTGCAATGTACCATTGAATATTAACAACACAATCCATTATTAAATTGACAAAAATAAGTAAATATTTATTAGACTCTTACTCTCTATGAAATGGTGCAAGGTACACAGTCTTGTTCGAGGTATGCATCCAATTCTGGATGTATGCCTGAATCTCCTCCTTGCTGTTCCCACGAAGTTGTATTAGAGAGGGCTCCAGGAAACCATAAGTGTTAGCGACACCTCTCTCTATGCAAAGTCTATGTAAAAACCTAATCAAATTTGTAGACGTTTAGTGTTGTAAAAATATAAATTTAATTGTCACTATCATTGAATAAAAAACATTATACTTACAGCTCCCAACACTGAATCACTGAAATGTTCAACATCGTCTTCCCCATTAGGACCTCACACAAGTCAGGTCATGCAATGTACACTGGGATAGTACTAGGGAAACCAAAAATGGATTCCTCCCATGGGACCGAGATAGTGCAATTGCGAAGCCCAGCCGATATGTCCCATAGTCGTTCTATCGGATCAAGGGGGGCTCTGGCTTCTTTGATGGGGCAACACCCTGTTAAAATAGTTAAAAAATTAGAAGCAACTTATGATTATTGAAACCATAACTTAATATATAGTTGATGCTTGGGTAAAGAGCATACCTGGGGACCGGAATCTGACACAAGTCTGGTCGGCCACATAAGGAAGTGTCCTACAGCCTGGCCGACCAGATGTACCTCAAATGTTGGAATGGGAACAACTACATCTGCCTCAAGGACCTGTACAACCGAAATCCTTGACACACCATCGGGCAATTTCTGATGGTGAACCAAAGGGCCTTGGTTATACACTGAACCAATGGCAACTGGCTCTTCCACTCCATCCACAAATAGGTCACACTGACTGCAGTCTCCAAGATTTACATCGTCATCGTCACCGTCAGGTGCAGCACATGACCCCTTCATGCTGACCCGCCTAGTCTGCATAATTACACAACATTTTGAAGTTATTCAAGAAATAATGATAACGAATCATAGGTGAGTCAATTAAATAATGTACAATGTAACCTGTGGGTCCACCACTGGTGGCGTAGGTTGACATTGTTGACTGAATGACGCCATTATCTCACTCTGAAACCGTGCCATCTCTTCCTGAAGCAGCCTCTGCATTTCCTCCTTTGCCTCTGCCTTCACTGCAGCAACCTTCTCCTCAAAGGTCTTCTCCAAATCAGATATGGACTGGGAAGGGGTGGCTGGATGGCCGAAATAGCTTCGGAGGCCTGCAGAGAAAGAATAATTAGAAATAAAAATGTTATCATACAGAATCTAAGACTATTAATGTAAACGTACCATGACCTCGACCAGCTGCACGTACTCGTGCAGGGTGCTCTGGTCGACCGATGGCGGCGGTCAATATATCATCCCTACCATGTGACACAAATGACCCTTGGGTCGACTGCTCAACCAAGGAATCCTGCAACCAAAAATCAGTGGTCAGTGTTAGGGTTTGATGGACATTTAATGTTTCATAAAAAGTAGTGATAAGCTTTATACTTACAATCCTTGAGACAACCTCCTCAACATGTGATGAAGTGTACTGACCACTCTTCTTCGTCCTGGCACGCTTCCATTTTTCATGTCGTGTGGGTGGAGAGGGGGGATCCACAATAGTGGCGTCAGGGTGGCTATCTTGACGTTGCATAGCTTTCTCCTCCACTATCCGATCCTCCAATAATCGGTAACCCCCACGTGACAACGTGTGAGGACAGTCATTTTTCCCCTTAATTTCCTGTGCTTTCATGCGTCTGGCCTGCATCAAAAACAATTCAAAGCCATTTATACGTTATACATTCTCCGATAACTAGAAAAACATAATCAGTAAAACATACATACAATAAAGTCGTCCGTGTGCCTGGATGCCACAAACGCATCCCAAGTCTGCCGATCTATGGATGTGTATCTATCTCTAGGAAACTCACCCTGCTTCTTCCCATAGACATACCTAAAATTTAAAAAATTTGAATTAAGTAATTGATAATGTAAAACATGATGATTTTAAACATTTATATTTTAAAATTAAAATATACGTGGTGGTCAGGTTGCTCTTGAATGTCCTCCATCGGTCAGCGATCTCAGACATGATCTTCCTGCGTAGTGTATCAACTGCAGGAATATCCCAAGCATCCTACAAGTGCCAAATAATCAAGGATGAGATTATTACGCATAAAAAACTACAATACGAGTAAATAAATGTACAGATAATTATACTTACAACAACATCAGCCCAAATTGCATTCTTCACGACCTCCTCAACACTATCCCAATCAGGGATAATGATGGACACCTTCGTCCGTGCCAAGACACCTAAGTAACTCTGAAACTTGGCGGCATTGGGTCCTGAAGTCCTCCCGGTGCAAATATCAATGTCAACATGAGTCCTCTGACCCTGACGGCGCCTAAGTGCAACACTGGTCATCCGAGTAACACCTCTCCTCCTAGCTGAGGAATCTGTGCTCTGGGAGTCAGATCTCACATGTGAATCCTGATCAGCCATAGGTATCTGTTCAAAAAAATAAGAATCAGTTTTTAAACATGACGAATGATATATAAACATGGTGAATGATATATAAACATGATGAATGATATATAAACATGATGAATAATATATAACCATACCCTATGTTTCCCATAGACCCTCCTGGTGGTCATTACGAGTCGCAACTATATCATCTATGAGATCTTCCACAACGTCCGTTGGTGTACGTGTTGTTAGACAAGGTATGTCTAGGACATCAAGACATGGATCCTCAATGTTGTGTCTACCTTGGAGAACAACTGACCACCGTTTATCGGATGGGTCAACAACGTAGAAAACTTGTTTTACTTGAGCTGCCATAATGAAAGGCTCCTCCTTATGACCAACCTTGTTTAAGTCCACTAACGTAAAACCAAAATCATCTATTTTGACACCACTTTTGCTATCAACCCATTTACATTTAAAAACAGGCACTGTGAAACGACCGTAATCAACTTCCCATATATCTTCAATGACACCAAAATAACATAACTCAGCCATGACAGGGTTTTTGTCCTTTGAAGTGGAAAAATGCATTGATTCGGCCACAACCATAACTCCACAGTTCTGCACCGTACTCTTGTCATCTTGAATCCTTGTATAGAAAGAATAATTATTTATGTCATAGCCACAATAAGTGATTACATTAAAGTTAGGTCCTAGTGCCAGTCGATGCAACGTCTCAGAAGCATATGTATCTTTAAGAAGGGTCATTTTGAACCACTGCATGAACGTTTTGTTATGTTCGTTCAACACCCACTTTTCAGCCATTTGATAGATGTCCAATTTACCTATATTTTGTATGGTTAATGAAGCATAAATTGGATATAATGTGCAATGTTTATCAATTTTGTAAGCTAAATAGAAAATACATAGTGATATAAACATTATACAGGTTGATTGGCTAATTTTGTTGCAATCTCAGGAAAGTTCAAAGAAGAAAGAAGAAAAGAAAAGAAATGAAGAAAATCCACCAAGTGTTGAGCAAACAAAGTGAAATCCGCTCAAGCGGAAGGTATATCGCTTGAGCGAAGAATGGTCGCTGAGGAAAAATTGAAGAGCTCGCTTGGGCGAGCAATGAATTTAACAAATAACAGTATCAGGTCAAGACTCGCTTGAGCAAGGAGTGATTCGCCCAGGAGAAATCAAGCCAGTATTGAATAATGAAGTATTCGCCCGAGCGAAACAGAGTCCGCTTGAGCGAGATTGGTACACAATGGAATAACATTAGCCTCGCTCAAGCGTTTGATTAGAAAAGCCAGCGAACTTCTTCCAGAATGCAGCAATGTAGAGGTCGCTTGAGCGACATTATTTCACTCAAGCGAAATTTGTCCAGAACCTAAATTTAAAGGGTTCGCTGAAGTGGATGAAGAAACAGCTCAAGCGAAAAGGAATAGAGTATCAGATATGAAGACTCGCTTAAGCGAATCTGAACCGCTTGAGCGAATCAAGCCCATAATGAAGCAGGACGTGGATTTTCTTCGTGCTGAAGAATGCTCCTCGCCTGAGCGAAATATAAACTCGCTTGAGCGAGTATTCTTTTATATAAGCTTACTACATGGAATACAGGGGCGGCGGGGGGCTGGCTAGGCTGGATAGTTAGAAACACTTTGTACTCTTTCTTTTCTTCATCTTTTCTAAGTTGTAATGACCACCATGAGTGGCTAAACCTCTCCTTGGGATTGGATGTAGCCTTTCTTACTTGAAGATCATAAATGATATATTCATGAATCGGGTAAATTTGTTTTATGATTTTTGGTATTTCGTTTCATGTTCACTGCCTGAATCTACTTGATCACTAGTTTCTTGATTTAAGTTTTCGTTTCTTGTTGGAAAATAACTTTCGAAAACAGATCTAAATGAAATGCTCAATGTGAGTAAATAACCAGGGATGGTATTTAACGCATTGAACGTCCAAACAATCGGTCGTAATGCTGGAATGGATTTGAAACGATCAAGGGATTGACGTTATCAAATCTGTTCTTATGAATTTCGTAGTCAAGGAATTGATATGAATGACATTGATTGTGACGTAAAGTATTATAGTTCAAACCCCGTTTTCATGAATATACGTTGTGCATCGGAAGGTAAGATCGGTGAATCCTAATCCCAGTTGTTACAATTTGACAAACTCCTTTTATTTCATTGCATACTCGTTCATACATTACAATTTATATTTTGAACTCAAAAACCATGAAAACAATCGTTTTAATCCACCGTAATATTTTAAGCTTCAATTGCTGATGATCCTTAGTGGGAACGATATCTTTTATAACTACAACTACCGTGTTTGAAACTTGGCACGTTCCTTTGAGTGTATTATACAAACTTGATTCTCTTAAAATACACCAGCAAGTTTTTGGCGCCGTTGCCGGGGATCGAAGTAATTGAATTAAGTTATTAGGGTGTGTGAATACTGTACGTATTGCATTTTTGTGTTGTTTTGTATCATTTTCTTGGTTAACCTCTCTTTTGCTAGCTTTGCTTATGATATTAAGAAGTCAGGGATTCAAAGAACAGGCTGAAATAGATCCTGAAATTGAGAAGACTTTGAAGAAAATCAAAGCCAAAGCAAAAGCACAACAAGAAGAGGACCATTCTTCTTCTTCTTCCTCTTAAATCTCAACACCAACAACTACTCCAAAACTTGAAAATATGGAAGGACGTCAACCACCAAGGCGCACCTTAGGAGACTATGCCAACCAACAAGGACCCAGATATTTTTCAAGCATAGCAATCCCACAAACCAGAGCTTTGGAAATGAAACCAGCATTTCTTAGCTTGATTAGTGCTCACCAATTTACTGGGATGTCACATGAAGACCCATATACTCACTTAGCTACATTTTATGAATTGGTAGGTACTATGGGCTTTGAGCAAGGAGATCTTGAATCAGCATATCTCCGCTTGTTCCTATTTTCTCTAGCTGGAAAGGCCAAAGAATGGTTACAATCGCATCCAAACCAAAGCTTGAATAATTGGTCTAGTGTGGAGGAAAAATTCCTGTTTCGTTTCTTTCCACCGTCAAGATTCATAAAAGCAAAGTCTGACATTTCAACTTTCCATCAAGGAATGGAAGAACCTTTTTGTGAAGCATGGGACAGATTCAAGTCCTTATTGCGCAAATGTCCAAATCATGGATTTGAAGATATAGCACAGCTGAACATTTTCTACAATGGGCTAAGGCCTGACACAAAGATGATTTTAGATGCTGCTGCTGGTGGAACAATGATGACAGTAGATGCTGACCAAGCAACCAGAATCATAGAAGCTTTGTCATCCACAGACTATCAAGCACAGCATGATAGGCAGCAAGTACAAAAGAAAGGAATCCTTGACCTGAATACTTCTGATGCTATTTTAGCTCAAAACAAAATTCTGACCCAACAGATTGAAGCCTTAACTCAACAGATGGCCAAACTTCCTCAACAATTGCACTCAGTTCAATCTGCACAACCTCAGCAACAAATGAATGCAAGATGTGAGTTTTGTGGAGGTGACCATCCAAATGGACATTGTGGGTCGCAGGAAGAAGCTGTCCATTACATGAACAATCAAGGTAGACAAAATAATTTTAATTCCAATTTTACTAATCAACCATTTCAGGGATGGAGGAACAATGCAAATCAAGGCCAAGGTTGGAGGCAAGAGGCTAGCACATTCAATAGACCACAGGCCCACCAACAAGGACCGTCTCTGATGGAAAAGACAACAAGATTGGAAGATACACTAGAAAAGTTCATGCAGGCTTCTCTAACAAATCAGAAGAACACAGAAGCTTCCATTAGGAATCTAGAGACTCAGGTTGGACAGCTCGCCCGTCAAATGGCAGAACAAAAAAGACCTCAATATGGAGCCAACACTGAAGCAAATCCTAAGGAGCAATGTCAGGCAGTGATGACCAGAAGTGGAAAAACCACAGGTGTAGAGTTGGGTGAAAAAGGAAAGGAAGAAGAAAGATTTTTGAAAGAAAAAGAAAAAGAAAAAATAGAGAAAAAGATAAGAATGAAAAGAGTGAGACTGTAAATAAAGAAAAAGAAAAGGAGAAAGATACAAAGAGTGATGTAGAGAAAGGAAAGATGAAGGTGGATGAAGGTATACCACAGCTGAAAAGCATGCCTTATCCCAAAAATCCTTCAAAGCGGGATAAAGAGAGGCAGTTTGCTAGGTTTATGGACATATTCAAGAGATTACAGATCAATGTGCCATTCATGGAAGCCATGGAGCAGATGCCTACTTATGCAAAATTTATGAAGGATTTACTGACAAAGAAAAGAAGATTTTCTGAGGAGACAGTAGAATTAGAGGCCGGGTGTAGTGCTATAATTCAAAAAGCATTACCACAGAAGACCAAAGATCCGGGAAGCTTTACAATTCCTGTCACCATTGGTAGTCTGCCAGTAAGAAAAGCATTACTCGACCTAGGAGCAAGCATTAATCTGATGCCATTATCTATGCTGAAGAGAATTGGTGATCTGGAAATTCGACCAACTAGAATGACTCTTCAATTAGCTGATAGATCAATGAAGTTCCCTTATGGAGTTGCAGAAGATGTTCTAGTGAAAGTAGACAAATTCGTGTTTCCAGTAGATTTTGTGATCATGGATATGGAAGAAGATTCAGAAGTACCTTTGATCTTGGGACGACCATTTATGAAGACTGCAAAAGTTATCATAGATGTTGATGATGGGAAATTAAAAGTAAGAGTCCAAGACGAGGAAGTCAATTTTGATGTTTTTGAAGCCATGAAATATCCTGCAGACAAGCAGAGTTGCTTCAAAATTGACGCGGAAGAGGAGACAATTTCAAAACAGCTTCATAAGATGAACAATTCAAGCCCTCTTGAAAAGGCTCTAGTGAATGCTGTTGAGAGTTTTAATAATATGGAGATGAATGAAGTGTAAGAGGTTTTGCAAAGTCTTGAAGCCGGTAAGGTGATAACAAGCGAGGAAAGCAAAGTGGAAAAACTGGATGAAAAACAAAGTCCTGAGGTTCATAAGTTAGAATTGAAAGAATTACCTCCAAATCTGAAATATGTCTTTTTAGATGACCAAGGTAATAAACCAGTAATAATCAGCAGTACTTTGTTAAAAGATGAAGAAGAAAAGCTGATTGAAATTCTGAAAAAGAATGAGCAAGCTATTGGTTGGAAACTAAGTGATTTGAAAGGCATCAGTCCATCGTATTGTATGCATCATATTTTTATGGAGCAGGAATACAAACCAGTGGCTCAACCTCAAAGACGATTAAATCCAATCATGAAAGAGGTCGTGAAGAAAGAGGTGCTGAAGTTGCTTGAAGCCGGAATGATCTACCCTATTTCAGATAGTACATGGGTAAGCCCAGTTCAAGTGGTACCAAAGAAGGGTGGCATGACGGTGGTGAGGAATGAAAATAATGAGTTAATTCCAACCAGAACAGTAACGGGATGGAGAATGTGCATAGACTATCGAAAGCTCAACCAAGCAACAAGGAAAGATCATTTTCCATTGCCATTCATGGACCAAATGCTGGAAAGGTTAGCGGGACAAGCTTATTATTGTTTTCTGGATGGATACTCAGGCTATAATCAAATAGCAGTGGCTCTAGAAGACCAGGAGAAAACAACATTTACTTGCCCTTTTGGTGTTTTTGCATATCGAAAGATGCCTTTTGGACTATGTAATGCTCCAGCCACTTTTCAACGGTGCATGCTGGCAATTTTTTCAGACCTTGTGGAAAAATGCATAGAAGTCTTCATGGATGACTTCTCCGTCTTTGGTAAATCATTTCATTCTTGTTTAGAAAACCTTGATACCGTGTTGAAAAGGTGTGTGGAAACCAATTTAATGCTCAATTGGGAAAAATGTCACTTTATGGTAACTAAAGGCATAGTGTTGGGTCACACCATTTCAAACAAAGGCATTGAGGTGGACAGGGCAAAAGTTGAAGTTATTGAAAAATTACTGTTAACCCGGCGACGGCGTCTCAACGGTTCGTTTCCACCACCGGGTTTGTTAATTGGCAAGAGCATTAATCGTTTGTAGTTTTCAAAATTTAGATATCGTTCCACTGGGATTGAAAGTCCAATGACAACAGTAATTTTCTATTTACTATGGTAAATGTGAAGGAAATTATAAACAAAAGAACGATTTATATACAGTTTATACAATATTCACAAGATAGCATGATTGAGTGATTCATAAGATAAAAGAAAATAAAATTTATCTAAAAAGACGAGTTGCAATCTAGAATAGGTAAGATACTTGAGATAAACACAGATAAACAAATTATGTTGGAAATTGGATCCCTAATCTAGAATAACAATGAGGAACTCAAGACATGCATATTTAATCATCAAGTTTCATGTCATTGCAGCTTAAAATCATTATACCCGATCCCTCGTGATATAAATTCTAAGAATTCACCGTAAAGTCCGATCCCTCGTGAGCTTTCTCAGTAAAAACTTGCATTAAGACCTGGCCTTATGGCAACAATGGTTAACAACCCCTATAGAATTGAGATACCAAGGGTATTCCAACTTTTTACTTTCGTCAAAACAAGTTTCAATACGGCATAAATAATCATTCTCCCGTTTGACATTTACACTAATAAAACTAGTTTTGATACACATGAAAATCATTCTCCCGTTTGACGTTCATATTAATAAAAGGTTGAGATACTAACATGGACTTGAATCATAAACATGCAGAGGTCGAATTCACAACATTATACTCAATAGATTAGTTCACCAATTCCAACATAAACAAATTAGTTACACATGGTAAAAGTAAAAACAACACTTACAGAGTTTGACATTACGAAGACGATGGAAACTTCACGATACAACGATCACAATACACCGAAACACACTCAAGTATCTAGAAAACTATTCTAGAACTACAACTCACAAAAGAAGTACTCAAAGTCGAGCACAAGAGAGAAGAGAAGAGAATAAAATGCTGTGTAAGGGATGATTTGAATGGTGTTGGATGGCCCTATTTATAGGGCTGAGCAAGGGTGTTGACGCTACGCGTCCCTGTGATGCTACCCGTCACACCCCTGACTCAACCTCCATTAAACACTTCATAATGGCCACTTCAAATTATTAAATTTGATCATGCCTGGCCATATGGACATGTCTCAACGAGTTTTGGCCTTTCATGGTGAGTGGGATGGCCCTTTTGGCTGAGTGGAGTGCCCATTATTGGGTCCAAGTGGAGTGGTTGATCAAAGTGGAGGTGGAGACCACGCAGCACTGACGCTACGCGTGGCTTTGATGCGTAGCGTCAGCATCAAAAATAGCTGTTGATGCTAAGCGTGGGGTGAGGCTACGCGTCAGCTCCTCCAGTGTAATTTTCTCTTGATTTCTTAACTTTTTCACTACAAAACTAGAGAAAATTGATCAAGGGCGGATTATTTCCAACAACATCCATTTATTGAATTTAAATCCTAATTTTCTAACAAATTAAACTAATTTTTATAATTTTTATGAAATTTTTATTTAAGCTTTTATTGAAAATTTGAGGACTAACAACTACCCCCAACTTGAGACATTGCTCGTCCTCGAGCAAGAGAGAAAAATAAGAAAAATAAAAATTTGAAATCAAATTTTTAAGTTAGTCCGAAAATTTACCATAAAAAATAATTACACAATTTTAACTATTTTGTAATAATCAAAAACTGATATCAAATATAACAAAGGTTTAATGATAAAATTATTTACAATATTCTATTAACAATCAAGCAGAATTTCAGGCTTACCTCACAAGTGTTTATCTCTATGCAATTGGTAACCTGTTTCACTCAATCAATCATAAAATCAAACAAATTTAACTTTGTTTGTCATCTAATCAATGGTTATTTATACCGAGTTAATTTGAAAATCACAAGGTCTTTTCACGGGTTGTAATGAGGCTTGGCTTACAAGAATTAATGGTTTTTCTTGGAATTCAAAAACCTAAAATCATAAAAGAGCATTTTCATAATTTTTAGGCTTTTCTCTTGACCCAAACTTCTCATTTTCTTTTATTGATGAAAAATAAATACCCCCAACTTGATTCTTTTCACTATTTTTGACTTTTTTTTTTCATACTTTCCTTTTGAAAAGAATCAAGTTGCTTATTTTCACTCCCCATTTTTGTGAGAACACTCAAAATATTTTTCATTTATTTCAACTGCTCTTTTAATCAATCAAGTATAGGGAATGGTTAAAACAAAATTAGGTTTTAAGGGTACCAAAGATTTTTATTTTAGGCTCAAATTGGCTTGCAAGGGATAAAAGACTTTTTACCAAGGTAAGCTGTTTGGCCCAAGGTTTCGTTTCACCAATAAATGTGCCTTGATCATTTTCCCGAATTCTCTGTACAACAACACAAATCAGAGATTAAAGCAAAATCAATTCGAATTGAAAATATGTCGATTAAACCCTCAAGTGTAAAAAAAATCTCTCAACTCACCGGGTTATTGAAATTTGCTTGATGGTTAATAAACTTATTGTAATTAAATTTATCAAAATTCCTAAGTTATAAAGAATCAATAATTGATTTTACAAAATTGGTTTTATTGTGTAAAAACTTTAAGTGTATAAATTAACTTACTAACAAAAATTTGATTGAAAGATAAAAATTTTATTTTTGGATTATTTTTTTTGAAAAATAAGCAAAAACGAATAACTACGTAAAAACACACCACACAAGAATGAAATACCATAATATAAAGTGTAAATGTAAATGTAAATATAAACTAGAATCAACTGTACTCAAAGTAAATGCAAAAAAATAAGAAGATGACATCATCAATCTTCCATCTGATCATCATCCTGCTCCTCCTCCTCATCATCACCATCGCCATCAGAGTCAACCTGTGCGCCAAAAGATCCACCAGTCTCAGGGTAGGTGGGTAAATCTCCGGGCCAAGCTACATGTGCTGCAAACTCGGCCGGGGTAACATAAGGTGCTCCCTCTCCCTGTAACCTGTACTGGTAAAATTCATCGTGAAGATGAATATAAGCTCTATGAGTGGCAGCCATCATCTGCATCATATGCTGATGCTCAAGTGATATCCAAGCAAAGCCCTGTGTGACAGCATCAGTAGATGGAGACTGCACTGGTGGTCTCCTCCTCCTAGGTCGAGGCTGAGCCTCCTGCTCTAGTGGTGGAAGCTCGCACTACTGCACAAAATAATCTCTGTTCACTAGAACTTTAGGGACTCTCCCTGAAGAACTAGTAAACTCTGGTGAAGGTACAATGACTCCCTGCCTCCTCAGTAGGGCAGATATGATGAGAGGAAAGGGTATGGGGCGATTCACTTTATACCCAAGGGCATAAAAGTGAATCTGCTCAGATATAAGCTCAGCAATATCAATGGTGTGGTCCTGGAGGATAGAATAGAGAAGGCAACAACGATCAACTGGAAGGGATGAAAGGTGGGTGACAGGAGTGATATTATGAAGCATGAGGTGGGACCACGCCTGGGCTATGGGGGTCAGCTGGGTCTTTAGGAGGTTAGATGGACTCCTTCCAACCCTACTTAGGTTGAAAAAGATTCCATCCTTGCTCAAGAAATGAGCAACCTCCTCGAGGGAGTATCCTAACTCTCCCTCAACAGCAATCTTGTTTCTGTTTTCTTTCCAGAAACAAGTGTCATCCTCGGGAGTAGGCTCCCAAGGGTTACCCAATAGGATGCTGATAGTGTCCCGGTCATATGAAATATGCCGGCCTCTCACCCAACTCGTCCTCTGCTGTCCTATGTTTGGTGCGTCCTGGCGGGTCCTGAAAGCATTTGCATAAAACTCCATCACTAAGATGGGGTCCCCCTCAGTAGGTAGAGAGAATAGAGGTCCCCATCTCCTCTGCTGAATTCCATCTTGAAGCTCAGGGTAATCTCCTGCACTTAGATCAAGTACCCTCTCCCAGATAAGTCTCTGGCCCTTGATCTGATGAAACCGTGCCCACTTCGCATCAGTGCGAAATCTGGTGGGATCCCTCGGTCCTAACACCTCCTGTCCCTGAAGATCAGGATCCTCAGAGGTGGTGTCGGTATCTGTGGTCTTCCTCTGTCTTTTAGAGGGACCAGCAGTGGGAATAGATTTCTTTGGTGCCATCTGCAAAAAAAATAAAAAGTTTAAAATTAAACACACATTAAACAATAAATTAATCCATAAAAAATATTTTTGGTTTTTCTAAAATTGAAATTCAAATATACCACAACATATTTTTGTATTTTTATGATTTATAAAGAAAGTAACACACATATTTTCAAATAATTTTCAAAACAAAGTACAATTTATTCAAAATTTATACAAATTTGTTTTTATGCAAGAAAGTATAACAAATACTAAATATAAAAATTTATTAATTTAAAAAGAAAACAACAAACAACAAACACACAGCAAAAATTAACAAAAATTAAAAACAGAGGCTGACGCTACGCGTGGTGTGACGCTGCGCATCAGCCTGTTCTACCCACGCTACGCGTCTGTGGGACGCTACGCGTGGGCTCACAGTTCATCCTCACGCTACGCGTCAGTGGGACGCTACGCGTGAGCTGCACAGAACAGAAAAGAAACAGGGGTTGCACAACAGCAACCCCTTTCCAAACCACATTATTCATTCAATTCCTAACAGCAATAAATCCCAATGGTCTTCTAATCCTAATCCTAACCACATTTATTTCTATAAATTGAAAATTTTAAAAACAAAACTAAAGAGAACGAATTAGAACACTTACTTGTGGTTCCTTGAGCAATAGGATTGAAAGAGCTTGGAAGGGAGAAAGAGGTTTTGAAATTTAGGGTTTTGAAAACTAAAGTGAGGCAGAAAGGAGATCTTAGGCTTTAAACCCTAAGATGGGCCTTTCTGATTCAGTTTTAAAAACTGAACGTGGGCTCTGACGCTACGCGTGGATGAGACGCTACGCGTTAAACCTATAATTCAGAGTCCACGCTACGCGTCACATGGGCGCTACGCGTGGGCTTCTGTTTTATGATTTCAAAATTTTGATTTTCATAAACCTTTTCTTTTCAGTTTTAAACCCCTATTCTTTTCAAAAAAAATTTTTATCTAAATTTTTTTTTATATTAAAAAAATATTTAAAAATAAGAGAAAAGAATGGGTTGCCTCCCATTGAGCGCTAGATTTAATGTCTCCAGCCAGACATTACCTCTGATTTATTCAGGTGGTCTCCCAATATTCGTTGAGGAATCACCTGTCTTTTTCTTCCTTTTTTTTCTTTTTCGATGCTTAATTACCTGTTTTTCATCTTTCAAAGCATCGATTAAGTTAAAACAATTTAATTGATTGGGAAGAGGTATACCTGGTTCGGTTGAAAGGTAAACTTTTGCCTCATTACTTATCCTGAGGTGTTCATGAGCACTGAAGCTTACCTCTTCTTCATAAACTTTGACTGCAACCGTACTTAGATCAACATCTACTCTAATTCTTGCAGTCTTCACAAAAGGTCTTCCTAGGATCAGGGGGATCTCAGTGTCCTCCTTCATATCCAGCACCACGAAGTCAACCTTGAAGTGGTACTTGTCAACCTTTACCAGTACATCTTCCACAATCCCAAAAGGCTTTTTGACAGAGCGATCTGCAAACTGTAATTTTGTCTTTGCTTTCTTTAACTCATATTCACCAATGCGTTTTATTAAATCTAAGGGCATCAAGTTAATGTTAGCCCCTAAATCTAATAACGCATTCCTGATGTTGATATTTCCGATTGTCACAGGAATGGTGAAACTCCCCGGATCTTTACATTTTTTCGGGGTTATACAGTTTGTTTCTTGCTCTGTATCTCTTTGCACATTTTTTTCTTTTTCATTTTTTTCATTTTTTTCTATTTTTTCACTTTCTTTCTCTTCTTCTTATTTCTTTTTCTCACTCTTTTCTTTACAATCAAATTTTACAACATCAAAAAAAACAGCATTACATTGTTCCCTTGGGTTTTGAGTGTTTACAGAAAACCCAGAACTCTTTAATTCGGCTATCTCTTTTGCAAGCTGACCCATTTGTATGTCTGATGCTTTACGGGCAGCTTCATTTGTCTCTACAAACTACAATAACTGTTGAATAGATTCCTCTATTCTTGTCAATCTTGTATTGTCAGTTTGTTGTTGCTTGAATTGATTGTTAGGAGGTCTGTTGGAAGGTCCAGTGTCCTGTCTCCAGCCAATATTCTGATTTTGCCAACCCTGTAGGTAATTGTTAGGGAAAGAATTTCCATGATTAAAAGGAAAATTACCTAAGGGTGCTCTTTGATGGTTCATGAAATTGGCTTGCTCTTGCTCATTTCCACAGTAACCACATGGTTGTTCTCCCATGCAGTGCATACATGTTTTAAGTTGAGCAGGGGGTGGTGATGCTACTTGAGCAATTTGAAGTTTTTCCAATTGCTTGCTCATAACTTTAATTTGTTGGGTCAGTAATTTTTGCTGAGCCAACACTGCATCATTTACTCCCAATTCGAGTATTCCTGGCTTCCTCTGCATATTACCTCTGTCATGCTTCGCTTGGCGGTCACTAATAGCCATTGATTCCAATATTTCTATGGCTTCCTCCATAGTCTTGTTCATTAAAGAACCACCTGCACAAGCATCTAACATCATCTTAAACTGAGGCAATAAACCATGGTAAACGATTCTTACCTTCTCGGCATCATTCAGGTTGTGGTTTGGGCACTTTCTCAAGAGTTCCTTGAATCGTTCCCATGTCTCTCCTAGTGATTCATCATTATTTTGAGAAAAAGAATGTATGGCTGTCATTGCTTCAAAATATTTTGAAGGAGAATAAAATCTTTCCAAAAATTTTCTTTCAACATCGGACCAGTTTGCAAAACTACCCGGTGGACAAGATTTAAACCATTCTTTTGCTTTCCCAATCAATGAAAAAGGAAAGAGTCTCATGTAAACAGACTCTTCTTGATTGGGTTCAAAACCAATTGTGCTGCATAACTCATAAAAAACAGTTAAATGTTCATATGGTTCTTCATGATTTAAACCAGCAAATTGGTTGTTTTGAATAATGTTTAAAGTGGCAGGTTTAATTTCCACTGGTAAAACTGGTCCTTGAAACATTCCCGAAACTCGGGGTGGACCATTTATAGCAGCAAACTGTCCCAATGTTCTCCTTTCAGCCATATTTGAATTTTCAAAATTCTTAAAAGTAGAAGAAGACTTAGTTTGTGTTTTAGATTTCAAAAACTTAATTTTCTTTACAAACTTTTCTATCTCAGGATCAAAATAAATTTTACCTGCGGTAGATCGAGTTTGCATACACAAACTAGACAAAGAAAGTTAGTGTAATAATGATAAGAAATAAATAATAAAAAAAATTAAATAAGGTAAAAAAAATATTTACTACGGTAATTAAAATTTTACTGTTTTACTGAAACAATTCAATCCCCGGCGACGGCGCCAGAAAACTTGTTAACCCGGCGACGGCGTCTCAACAGTTCGTTTCCACCACCGGGTTTGTTAATTGGCAAGAGCATTAATCGTTTGTAGTTTTCAAAATTTAGATATCGTTCCACTGGGATTGAAAGTCCAATGACAACAGTAATTTTCTATTTACTATGGTAAATGTGAAGGAAATTATAAACAAAAGAACGATTTATATACAGTTTATACAATATTCACAAGATAGCATGATTGAGTGATTCATAAGATAAAAGAAAATAAAATTTATCTAAAAAGACGAGTTGCAATCTAGAATAGGTAAGATACTTGAGATAAACACAGATAAACAAATTATGTTGGAAATTGGATCCCTAATCTAGAATAACAATGAGGAACTCAAGACATGCATATTTAATCATCAAGTTTCATGTCATTGCAGCTTAAAATCATTATACCCGATCCCTCGTGATATAAATTCTAAGAATTCACCGTAAAGTCCGATCCCTCGTGAGCTTTCTCAGTAAAAACTTGCATTAAGACCTGGCCTTATGGCAACAATGGTTAACAACCCCTATAGAATTGAGATACCAAGGGTATTCCAACTTTTTACTTTCGTCAAAACAAGTTTCAATACGGCATAAATAATCATTCTCCCGTTTGACATTTACACTAATAAAACCAGTTTTGATACACAGGAAAATCATTCTCCCGTTTGACGTTCATATTAATAAAAGGTTGAGATACTAACATGGACTTGAATCATAAACATGCAGAGGTCGAATTCACAACATTATACTCAATAGATTAGTTCACCAATTCCAATATAAACAAATTAGTTACACATGGTAAAAGTAAAAACAACACTTACAGAGTTTGACATTACGAAGACGATGGAAACTTCACGATACAACGATCACAATACACCGAAACACACTCAAGTATCTAGAAAACTATTCTAGAACTACAACTCACAAAAGAAGTACTCAAAGTCGAGCACAAGAGAGAAGAGAAGAGAATGAAATGCTGTGTAAGGGATGATTTGAATGGTGTTGGATGGCCCTATTTATAGGGCTGAGCAAGGGTGTTGACGCTACGCGTCCCTGTGACGCTACGCGTCACACCCCTGACTCAGCCTCCATTAAACACTTGATAATGGCCACTTCAAATTATTAAATTTGATCATGCCTGGCCATATGGACATGTCTCAACGAGTTTTGGCCTTTCATGGTGAGTGGGATGGCCCTTTTGGCTGAGTGGAGTGCCCATTATTGGGTCCAAGTGGAGTGGTTGATCAAAGTGGAGGTGGAGACCACACAGCACTGACGCTACGCGTGGCTTTGATGCGTAGCGTCAGCATCAAAAATAGCTGTTGATGCTAAGCGTGGGGTGAGGCTACGCGTCAGCTCCTCCAGTGTAATTTTCTCTTGATTTCTTAACTTTTTCACTGTAAAACTAGAGAAAATTGATCAAGGGCAGATTATTTCCAACAACATCCATTTATTGAATTTAAATCCTAATTTTCTAACAAATTAAACTAATTTTTATAATTTTTATGAAATTTTTATTTAAGCTTTTATTGAAAATTTGAGGACTAACAATTACCCCCACCAATAAATGTCAAAGGTGTCAGGAGTTTTCTAGGTCATGCAGGATTTTACCGAAGGTTTACAAAAGATTTTTCGAAAATTGCTAAACCTTTGAGTAATCTGCTGCAAAAAGAGAATTCTTTTCAATTTGATAAATCATGTCTGCTTGCTTTTCAAATGTTAAAGGAAAAACTAACTACTGCACCTGTCATAGTTGCACCCGATTGGAATCTTGATTTTGAAATCATGTGTGATGCAAGTGATTATGCAATAGGTGCAGTGTTAGGACAAAGAAAATCCAGAATTTTTCATCCAATACATTACGCTAGTAAAGTTTTGAATGAAGCTCAAATTAATTATGCCACAACTGAAAAAGAATTACTAGCTGTTGCGTATGGGCTTGAAAAATTCAGATTGTACTTAATTGGTGCACGAGTTATAGTTTTTACAGATCATGCAGCAATCAAGTACTTGATGAATAAATCTGATTCCAAGCCAAGATTAATTAGGTGGATTTTGCTGCTACAAGAGTTTGACTTAACCATTCTTGACAAAAAAGGCAGTGAAAATCACATTGCAGATCATTTGTCCAGACTAATTAATGATGAAGTTACAAAGATACAGCCTGACGTTCCAGAGGAATTTCCAGATGAAAGGCTGTTGTTGATTCAGGAGAGGCCATGGTTTGCTGACATGGCTAATTTCAAGGCTGCCGGAGTGATTCTTGAAGATTTTACATGGATGATCCTTACTTATTCAAGCTTGGATCAGATAATATTTTGAGAAGATGTGTATCTGAACAAGAAGCCAGGAGTATTCTGTGGCACTGCCATAGTTTAGCATATGGAGGACATTTCAATGGGGAAAGAACCGCTGCTAAGATCCTACAATCAGGTTTTTTCTGGCCCTCTATATTTAAAGATGCTAATTTTTTGTGCAGAACTGTGATACATGTTAGAGAAGTGGAAGTATTTCAAGGAGGAATGAAATGCCACTAACAACCATCTTAGAAGTAGAGGTTTTTGATTGTTGGGGCATAGATTTTGTTGGACCATTACCATCCTCACTTTCCAATGAATACATCCTGGTAGCTGTTGATTATGTTTCGAAATGGGTCAAAGCAATGGCTTGTGCAAAGGCAGATGCCAAAACTGTAATCAAATTTTTGAAGAAAAATATTTTCAGCAGATTTGGCACTCCCCGAGTTCTGATAAGTGATGGAGGATCTCACTTTTGCAACACACAACTTCAAAAGTGTTTAGAACATTATGGTGTCAAGCATAAGGTGACTTCTCCTTACCATCCACAAGCCAATGGCCAAGTGGAAGTGTCTAACAGGGAAATCAAAATAATTCTGGAAAAGACAGTTTCCCAAAGCAGAAAAGATTGGTCTTTAAAGTTGAATGACGCTTTATGGGCATACAGAACAGCTTTTAAAGCTCCAACAGGGTTCTCACCCTACCAATTAGTCTACGGAAAGAGCTGTCATTTACCTGTGGAACTAGAACATAAGGCCTATTGGGCAATGAAGTTGCTCAATTTTGATCCTGAAGCATCAACAAAGGAAAGAAAGATTCAGTTGGAAAAACTGGGAGAATGGAGGCGAGAGGCTTATGAATCATCAAGAATTTATAAAGACAGAATGAAAGCCTACCATGATAAAAAGATTTTAGCAAAAAGCTTCTACCCAGGATAATCAGTTCTTTTATTCAATTCAAAGCTCAAACTTTTTCCAAGAAAGTTGAAATCAAAATGGTCTGGACCTTTCCTTGTTAAAGAAGTCAAATCATATGGTACTGTTGAGTTACAAGATCCTAATTCTGATAGAACCTGGACAGTTAATGGACAAAGACTCAAACCATATATGGGTGGCGGAGTGGAAAAGCTAGATATGCTGATCCACTTTATTGAAGAATGAAAATCAATCAGGCGTCGAGCTAACGACGTTAAACAAGCGCTACCTGGGAGGCAACCCAGTGTGTTTAATTTGTTGTTGTTTTGTTTTGTATGACTAGTAGTTGTGCAGTTGTGTGAATGCTTTTTGTATGATGTGCTTTATAAGTGAGTGAGAAGACTAAAAGGAACCAAAGGATCGAATGATGAGATAAGTTTTTGAAGAAAATACAAGTGAAAGATATAAAGTTTCAAGTATGAGGATATTCGCGCAAGCGAATACCATTTCGCTTAAGCGAATAAGCCAAATACCTACATTTGCTCAAAGTCGCTTAAACGAAAAACTTATATTTTGATACTGGACAGAATTCGCTTAAGCGACCCATTTTTGGCTTGAGCGAATGTCTTCTTCGCTTGAAAAATATTACCTTTCGCTCAGGCCAAGACAAAGGAATAGCCACTGGACAATATTCGCTTAAGCGAATTAAAACCCGCTCAAGCGAATTTTGCAGAATTTTCATAACTTTGAAAAAATTTCCATTTTCTGCAATTCTCGCTCAGGCGTATTAAGTCACGCTCAAGCGAGTTATCTCTTATTAAACACTGGAACAAAATCGCCAAAGCGAGTACCTATCGCTCAAGCGAGTTTTGTCCAGAAAGAAAACATTGCAAACTCGCTCAAGCGCCATTCATTTCGCCCTAGTGAATTTTATCCAGTGTCTTAAACGTATCTATTCGCCTAAGCGAAAAATTATTTTTTGTCAGTGAGAGGGATTTTAAAGTATCAGGTACCTTATACTTCGATTTCGCTACAGCGAATCTTCATCGCTTGAGCGAAATTTGAGAATTTTCATTTTTTTAATCTTCAATTCGCTGCAGCGATTGCTTTTAGCTTGAGCGAATTTAAGCGGTTGCAGTTTTTTTTAAAGAGGAATTAATCATTCGTCTTCAGTTACAATATTTCCTCTCTTTTAAACTCTCTCCGCTCACGAACTCCTCTCATCTCTGTCTTCGATTTCGAAGAGTTCCCACCGGTTTCTCCCTCATTACTTTCCATTAAGTTCTTGTTTTTCCTTCATTTCCACAACTCTCAAGTAAGTTCTCTCATTTTTTACTCATTCCTTCATCTTATCCAACTTTCTCATGTTATTCATGTTCGTAAACCTTGAATGTGGCTTAGGATGAGGATCGTATGCTAGTTAGGGTTTGATTTTCACCTCTGTAATGTTGTTTTGCATAATGGTATCCAAATGTAAATCATGCCCTAGAACAAAGTATTGAGACCATTTGCAAGAAGCATGCTCTGTTTTTTTTTATTATGGTGTGGCTGCTGAAATACACTGCATGCAAGTTTCCGATTAGGTTCTGTGTTGGCAAGAACAAATAACCATGTTCTGTTTTTGATTAATGGCATCAATAGAACAACGTTTTTTGTAACTGTTGAAACCTTCTATCATGCTCTGTTTTTCAGTGAAAATATTGTGAACTAGATTGTGACTAGATGGTGTGAGCAATTTTACTTTTCTACCTTATGAACTCTATTGGCACTCCCTTTTTTTTTCAGGATGGCTAGAACTAAAGTAACGAGTGCTGATGCCCCAAGGCAGAGTGAGAGAGAAAAAAGAAAAAGGAAGAGAGGTGAAGGAAGTTCTTCACAACAACAACCAAAATTCAGGAGTAGAGAGCATAAGCAACGCCTTGAAAACATTGACCATTGGACTTTTATTTCTGAAAGGAAGGTTGATTTACGAGAAGGAGAGTATGATGAGTTCTTGGAATTACTGAGAAGAAGGAAATGGTTAAGAGTTGCAAACCCAAGACACAAGTTCGACCCTGAGGTTGTTAAAGAATTCTATGCTAATGCATGGAATAAAGAAGGCACTCTAGAAAGGAGGACTTGGGTTCGAGGCACCTGGATTTCGTATGATAGAGACACTATCAACGAACATTTAGGTGATATGCTTTGGTTACCTGATGGAGATTTGTGCACCTATGGCACCTTGAAGAAAAACCGACATATCTACTCCACACAGGAGCTTGAAGATAAACTCTGTTTACCAGGGCATCATATGTACAGAGGAGCTAGCCAGCATCCTTCCAGACTTCTGAGGAAGGATATGACAATGCTGACCAGGGTGTGGACAACATTTCTCTTGGCAAATGTTATCCCAAATGCCCATGTATCTGATTTGCCCCTTCCAAAATGTGAGCTTCTCTTCTGCATCCTCTCTCGAAATATGTCTGTCGACCTTGCTCAGATAATTTTAGATGAAATCTTTAGGTTTGCACAGCAAAATCCGAAGACAACATTAGCTGATGCAAAACCTAAAGGCAGCCTTGGTTTCCCTGCATTCATCATAGGACTTTGTGCAGTCCATGGGATTGATGTTAACCCCATCACTCCGATTAGACCATCCATCGATCGGAAATTCATAGACTTGAATTGCAGAATACCTACACCACAGGTACAGACGACTCCACCACCACCACCAACACCACCCGTGGTATCATCACCTCTCGTTCCACCACCTCTCCAGCCACCACCACCACCTACATGTGATCCTACCCTCCTTGCTTATCTTCTTCACATTGAGCGACAGCAGGCCGCTCTTCACAGAGGCATGCTGTACCATTACAGAGCTAGCTATTGGAGTCATCCTTTAGGCCCTTTTATGCACCCCGACCAGTTCGTGGAGCGTGTCACTTGGCCTGGGGACAGTCCCATTCTGCCGGAGGAGGAGAGGCCAGCAGCTGATGCTGAGCTAGAGGCACCACCACCACCACCAGCCACATTAGCAGGACCAACAGTTGTACCTGTCACAGCACCAACTGATACACAGACTCAGCAGTAGCAGGAGGCTGAGGATAGGGAGTTTGAAGAGCAACTGGATCGAGTGGTCACTGATATTGTGATGTCGCATGACTGAGCATGCTACTGTGGTTCCTTTTTATTTTGTCAAGTTCATTTAAGTTTATGTTACTTTAAATTATGTTCCTTTTTATTATGTTACTTTAAATTCAGTACTTATTGTTCAGTACCTTTGTTTTATGCTAATTTCACATGATTTATAGTTAGATTTTCATGTTTACGCCTAAATGAATTTTGTTGCATACGTTAGTTGTAATGTTTAGGCGCGGAAATTTTGTTTTCATGACATGGAAAAGTGAAGAAAGATGTGAATTAATCTTAGGCTTGCATAAAAGGAAGGATGACTAGTTTTGGAAACTCTGATAATTCTTATGAATGTTGAATGAATCTTTCTAATTCTTGAGTTAGGAATTAGTTCACAATGCTTGAACCCTTTTCTGTGAGAATAAAGAAATCAAGACAATTAACCCAGTGAGATAGTGCAACTTTAAACACCGAGAGTTCATTGATCTTTGTGTAATCTTTCATTGCATGAATTTCTGGCAAGGATTATTGCTTAGTCAAGCATGGACAAGATAGAGGCAAACTTTGTGTAGAATAGGTTTAAACAAGAGCCAAAAAGCCAACCTTCAAGTAATCAATCCAAATTTTGTGTTTAACCCCAATTGAGCCAAAAAAAAGTTTCTTTTCTTAACCTTAGATCATGCTTGTATAACAAAATAATCCAACCTTAATGCATGCTAAGGACAAGAACAATCTTTCAAGAAGGGTATGTGAAGAGTTTGGCTGTGACTGTCAAAAGAAAAGAGAAAATTTTTGGAAAATAACGTAAGATCCTCCTACCAATGTCAAAGAATAAACAAAATGAAGGAGGAATATAAAGAAAAGTTGAATGGCTTACATGAAGCAAAAATGACATAACAAAAAGCCAAGGCCAAGAAATCTAAGTGTCCTTAGTATGTCTTTGCATCCAAAGAAAAACCAATGAATTTCTTGTAAGCCTGGCCAAGTTACAACCTATTAAAGACCTCTTGATCCATGTTTGTTTGAGTGGTTATCTTATGCAGTGAAATGAAATGCAATGATTGAATAACACTTGACCAATGATAAAGAGAGCAAACACTCACCTGGAAGGTATAAACAGAGAGGATTTCTTGTTTTTACAGCAGAGTGGTTACTTGCAATTGTGTATTATATTTTCAAACTTAGAAGTTGGTTAGATGAAGTGAAGCATGATTGAGGATTTATCATTTATGAATAGTGAAAAGTTGTCCTTCATTTTATTTGCAGCTGTGATTAATTAAGATCTTTGTTTCACTTAAACTTTCTCTTGACCATTTGCTTGAGGACAAGCAAAGTTCTAGGTTGGGGAGAGTTGATAGATGTCCAATTTACCTATATTTTGCATGGTTAATGAAGCATAAATTGGATATAATGTGCAATGTTTGTCAATTTTGTAAGCTAAATAGAAAATACATAGTGATATGAACATTGTACAGGTTGATTGGCTAATTTTGTTGCAATCTCAGGAAAGTTCAAAGAAGAAAGAAGAAAAGAAAAGAAATGAAGAAAATCCACCAAGTGTTGAGCAAACAAAGTGAAATCCGCTCAAGCGGAAGGTATATCGCTTGAGCGAAGAATGGTCGCTGAGGAAAAATTGAAGAGCTCGCTTGGGCGAGCAATGAATTTAACAAATAACAGTATCAGGTCAAGACTCACTTGAGCGAGGAGTGATTCGCCCAGGCGAAATCAAGCCAGTATTGAATAATGAAGTATTCGCCCGAGCGAAACAGAGTCCGCTTGAGCGAGATTGGTACAGAATGGAATAACATTAGCCTCGCTCAAGCGTTTGATTAGAAAAGCCAGTGAACTTCTTCCAGAATGCAGCAATGTAGAGGTCGCTTGAGCGACATTATTTCGCTCAAGCGAAATTTGTCTAGAACCTAAATTTAAAGGGTTCGCTGAAGTGGATGAAGAAACAGCTCAAGCGAAAAGGAATAGAGTATCAGATATGAAGACTCGCTTAAGCGAATCTGAACCGCTTGAGCGAATCAAGCCCATAATGAAGCAGGACGTGGATTTTCTTCGTGCTGAAGAATGCTCCTCACCTGAGCGAAATATAAACTCGCTTGAGCGAGTATTCTTTTATATAAGCTTACTGCATGGAATACAGGGGCGGCGGGGGGCTGGCTAGGCCGGATAGTTAGAAACACTTTGTACTCTTTCTTTTCTTCATCTTTTCTAAGTTGTAATGACCACCATGAGTGGCTAAACCTCTCCTTGGGATTGGATGTAGCCTTTCTTACTTGAAGATCATAAATGATATATTCATGAATCGGGTAAATTTGTTTTATGATTCTTGGTATTTCGTTTCATGTTCACTGCCTGAATCTACTTGATCACTAGTTTCTTGATTTAAGTTTTCGTTTGTTGTTGGAAAATAACTTTCAAAAACAGATCTAAATGAAATGCTCAATGTGAGTAAATAACCAGGGATGGTATTTAACGCATTGAACGTCCAAACAATCGGTCGTAATGCTGGAATGGATTTGAAACGATCAAGGGATTGACGTTATCAAATCTGTTCTTATGAATTTCATAGTCAAGGAATTGATACGAATGACATTGATTGTGACGTTTAGTATTATAGTTCAAACCCCGTTTTCATGAATATACGTTGTGCATCGGAAGGTAAGATCGGTGAATCCTAATCCCAGTTGTTACAATTTGACAAACTCATTTTATTTCATTGCATACTCGTTCATACATTGCAATTTATATTTTGAACTCAAAAACCATGAAAGCAATCGTTTTAATCCACCGTAATATTTTAAGCTTCAATTGCTGATGATCCTTAGTGAGAACGATATCTTTTATAACTACAACTACCGTGTTTGAAACTTGGCACGTTCCTTTGAGTGTATTATACAAACTTGATTCTCTTAAAATACACCAGCACCATTCTAGGGTTGTTTCTTTTGACTATGTCTTTATGTGCAGCTAAATACGGGAGCACAGTGTCTGTGTTGTTCAAAATATAAAAGTGTGCTTAGAGTACTTCATCACGTGACATGCTTTTAATTTTTTTCCCAATGGTACCTTTCCCATCCAACCGCCCTTCGTGACGAGTCTTCGGAATACCAATGCTTTCAGCCTGTGACATATAATTTATGCAGAACTCAATTGCTTCTTTTGCAATGTACCTTTCTACTATCGATGCTTCGGGACGACGTTGGTTCTTCATATAGCCTTTCAAAATTTTCATGTATCGCTCAACTGGATACATCCACCTCAAGAACACTGGTCCATACAAATGGACCTCCCTCACTAAATGGATGATTAAATGTACCATTATGTCAAAGAATGAAGGAGGGAAATACATTTCCAACTGGGATAGTATAAGAAACCCTTCCTCTTCCAACGCTGCCAACTCATCGTGGGCGATTACTTTGGCACATATGGCATTGAAAAATAAACACACCCTTGTTATCACATGTCTGACATTTTGAGGGAGAATGCCACGAATGGCAATGGGTAGAAATTGTTGCATCAGCATATGACAATCATGTGACTTCAAACCAACTAACTTCAGATCCTTCAAGGAAACACAAGTGTTGATGTTGGAACCGTACCCAGATGGAACTTTGACACTACACAACGATTCACACAAACTTTACTTCTCTTTTCTAGACAAGGTATGACATGCTGGCGGCAAATATGTTCGTTTTCCCTTTACCTGTGGGTGCAACTCCTCACGTATACCCAACAACTCCAAGTCTAAACGCGAGTTCAGGCCATCCTTCATTTTTCCAGGTATGTTTAACAGGGTTCCAACCAAACTATCGCATACATTTTTCTCCACATGTATCACATCAATACAGTGCCTCACATCAAGCTCTTTCCAAGATGGCAGATCAAAAAATATTGACCTTTTCTTCCACGTGTTTTTTGAGATAGACTGCTTCTCAGACTTACCAAGAACCATATTGACTTCTTTTACCTTTTCATATACTTGTCGACCAGACAATGGTGGGGGAGGCATTTCAAACTCTTGTGCACCATTGAACGACTTCTTCAACCTACGAAGTGGATGATTAGGTGTGAGAAACCTACGATGTCGAAGATAAACATTTTTCCTTCCATGATGTAGTCGATCAGAACTAGTTCCCTCCTCACATACAGGACACGCTTTATGTCCTTTGACGCTATAGCCCGAGAGGTTACCATACGCTGGAAAATCATTGATCGTGCAGAATAACATGGCCCTCAAATTGAATGATTGTCCTGTAAGCCCATCAAACACATCAACCCCCTCTTCCCATAACATTTTCAGGTCTTCAACTAACGGAGATAAGTATACATCAATGTCGTTCCCTGGTTGTCGTGGACCAGAAATCATCATTGATAACATAACGTACTTCCACTTCATGCACAACCATGGCGGCAAGTTGTAAACAAACAACAAAACGGGCCATGAACTGTGATTTATGCTTTGGTTCCCATATGGGTTCATGCCGTCTGTGGCTAGCGCAAGCCTAACATTTCTTGGGTCACGGGCAAAATCTGGAAACATCGTATCCATTTTCTTCCACTGTAATCCATCTGCCGGATGCTTAACTAGTCCGTCAACAACCCTTTCATCAACATGCCATCTCATAAGCTTCGCATCATCTGCATTGGCAAATAGACGCTTTAGTCTTGGAACTATAGGGAGATACCACAACACCTTCGCAGGAGACCCCTTTTTGCAGAAATCATCAGAATCGACCTCTTTCTTCTTATACCGTGACACCCCACACCTAGGACATCGATGCAGCATTTCGTACTCACCACGGTATAATACACAATCATTTGGGCATGCATGTATCTTCGTATACTCCAAGCCCATAGGACACAACACCTTTTTAGCCTCATAGTTATGATTTGGCAAAGTGTTACCAACTGGGAGCATTTCTTTTAACAACTTAAGCAAGTCAGTAAAGCTTTTATCTGTCCACCCATTTAGCGCTTTCAAATTAAATAATCGTAAAACTGCTGACATCCTCGTGAAATTAGAGCAATTCGGATACAACGGCTTTTCAGAATCCTCACATAGACTCGTATATACGTGAGCTCTCTTAAAACTTTCTACCCCTACATCACGGATCATATCCTCAAGTCGGTCATCCATGTCGTCATCAACCTCATGAGCAAAGCTTTGGTCTTTTGTTTGAAAACTACTACTTGGCACCTCAACATGTTCACCATGCCATATCCATCGCGTATAACTCTGAAGAAATCCATCACACAACAGATGTTCTCGAACAACTGTCAATTCTAGCCGGCGCATGTTTAAGCATTTAACACAAGGGCAAAAATACGTTTCATTCACCTCTTCAGCATTTCGTATCACGTACTGTATGAATGTTTCAACTCCACCCTCATATTCTGGACTTATACGTGAAGCAGTTATCCAACTTCGATCCATACTCACTGTTTACAATACCAGTAAATTTAACGGTGCTATGAATCTTACTTTCTTCACAAAGGTGGTGGTCCTACCCATTCAGGATGAACATTTTACTATACTCATAGCTGCATACAACTTAGAAGTTATTTTAAAATTTGATAAAATTTCGGCAGCATTTCGCATTGGTCTCTAAGTACACGAAATGAAAGTGGTCACATCATCTTCAACCACAATCAAATATGCACCCAGAGAACAATACATAATTTAACTAACCAAAACTTCATCAATTTTTAAAATAAGTCCTAAAACTTGTACATAGCAATGACGCATAAAAAATTGTTCACCCCAAACTGTCCAAACGGAGAATTCAAGATTCAACACAAACGATGAAATCAATTAATTTAATTACCATTTGTGTCGAATCTCAAACGGGAAACTATGGTTCACTCGTATAATTTAAACAATCATAAACTCATTTAAAAGGGACTAAAATATTAACATTAGTGTCACCAAATTCAAATTCAAATTAAAGACAATAAACAAAGGATTTTATTACTTAACTATTAGTAATTTTTTATTTTGTCAGGTAGTATATACATTTAACATATCAACCTTTTTGTATTTAATTTTTTTAATATTGCAACAAATATTACTCATGTTTATGTATTTAATCTAAGTTGATTAATTTATAACTTTTGATCTATAACTAAGTAACAATCAATCTAAGTTGATGAATCTATAATCTATAACTAAGTAACAATCAATCAAAGTATTTAATTTATATCTAACAAAATTCTAATTCCTAATATACAATATTTTCCTAAAACTAAGCCTAATATTAAGAGTATACAAAATAATTTAAACAATCAACACTTAATCAACACTTATTTTATTATTTAACTATTAGTAATTTTTTATTTTGTTGGGTAGTATATACATTTAACATATCAACCTTTTTGTATTTAATTTTTTAATAGTGCAACAAATATTACTAATGTTTATGTATTTAATCTAAGTTGATTAATCTATAACTTTTGATCTATAACTAAGTAACAATCAATCTAAGTTGATGAATCTATAATCTCTAACTAAGTAACAATCAATCAAAGTATTTAATTTATATCTAACAAAATTCTAATTCCTAATATACAATATTCTTATTTTCCTAAAACTAAGCCTAATATTAAGAGTATACAAAATAATTTCAACAATCAACACTTAATCTATAGTTAACAAATAATTTTAATAATATATAACTAACTAAGCCTAACAATGCATTAATCTCAACCATAAGCATTAAAAATGGAAAATGTGGGTTTAAGAAAAAATACCTCTTTCGGAATGCCCAACTTCAATGGAGACGAAGAAGGAGGTGGAGTGCTGGACGAAGGAGGGGAACGTTTAGAGGAAAGGTGAAACGGAGGGAGGGAGGGAGGAGGAAGACAACACGGTTATGGAGGGAGGAGGAAGAAGAAGAGGGAGAATGGAAGGAGGGGAATGTTTAGATGAAAGGTGAAATGGAGGGAGGGAGGGAGGAGGAAGACGAAGAGGGAGAATGGAAGGAGGGGAATGTTTAGATGAAAGGTGAAATGGAGGGAGAGAGGGAGGAGAAAGAGAACACGGTGAAATGGAGGTAATGGAGGGAGGAGGAAGAAGAAGAGGGAAATGAAAATAAGGCGTTAACGTGTTTCGAGAAAAGGACCCTATAAGCACGGTTCCCCTCAGAACCGTATTAATAGCTCCATTATTTTATTACTTTTAAGCACGGGTCCCTTACAACCGTCTTCGTAGCTTGCCTTTTAAGCACGGGTCCCTTGACAACCGTGTTCGTAGCTTTTTTAAAAAAAATTCAAACAATTAAAACAATCTTTAAGCACGGTTAAAGGTAACCGTCTTTATAACTCTTTCAGAAAAAAAAATTTTAAAAATTTTTCTAATCTTTAAGCACGGTGCCTTGTCAACCGTGTTCGTAGCTTTACTTTTAAGCACGGTTGCGACTGAACCGTCCTCGTATGTGACTTCAAAAAATACAAAAATGCCACCGCCTTTTTTTTAACACGGTTTTGACATAACCGTGCTCGTATCCTGTCCTCGTAGCCATTTTCTGCACTAGTGACAAGACAAGTATATGAATTAAACTTGCACAACCTGCCAGCAAAAAGGACATAAAATCAAAAGCTTAAAGGGCTCAATTAATACCAAATGATGTAGGATGAGCGTCTACTCTCCTAGAGATGGGTGGATCTTGGCCCTCTTCCTTCTTCAACCTTCATGAAACATGGAATGCTTGCTTCTTCAAAGAGTAAAACCAAATGCTAGACTCTAAGGTTTCTAAGAGTTTGTAAGAAAATGGAGGAGGAAAGATAGAGGAAAAGATGAAAGGAAAGGAAGGGAAAGGATGAGAAGAGAAGCGGAATGGGAATAGGTGAATAGGAGGCCACTCCAAGAAAGAGATAAAGTTTACAATGTAGGTATTGTCATCTGATATTAATAAAGTTTCTAGTGTTGTAGCTATATCATTCATTAATTTGGAAACCTTTACAAGTAAGCATTATATTTATCCCTTAGTTGAATTTGTAATTTGCAATTTGATATTTTAATGTTGAATACCATCTTTATGTGTGTTCATCTTTATCCATTGATCATTTTATCTTAACATTGTAGGGAAATACAGGAGAGAAGTAATTTTAATGTTAAATATCAGGCCACGTCCAGTGCTGAATTGATTAAGAAGTATACGATCAAGGTGGAAAATGCTAGAAACAAAAAGAAGGAAGAAGTCCAAAGAAAACACCAAATAGAGTTGATTTCTACTCGAAAGCAACAACCAAAGCTTGACCAAAGGAAGCAAGTATTGTCCACCTCAAGTGAAGTCTAACCAAAAGCATCTAACAAAAATGTTGGTAAAATACAACATTCAAGATAAGATCAAAAGAAACAAGTTGAGGCTAGTACAAGTGTGTTCTAATCAAAAGCAGTTGCACTTCCAAAATCTAAACCTATGGTCCATCCTTAACTATCCAAGAAAATTAATGATCATAGCAAGGGATTTATTCTAAACAAGAACCTAAAGAGGAAAAATCAAGCTGAAGCATCAATGGAAGAACCCGTACCCCTAAAGAAGCAAAAGGGAACTCCAAAGTGTCCAACAATATCAATGAAAGATGTTTTGGAAAAAAAAGCAACAAAGTCAAACAGATGAGTCAGTGCATAATGGATATCATGAAAATACAAGGGAGCAAGAAATTAAGGAAGATATCAATAACCAACATGATGTTGGTGAAGGTATTAATGATGAAACAGTGCAAGGTATCATCTATGTACACTAGTTTGTGTTATTTTCTTATACTAATATTGTAAATATAAAAAATTTCATTTGCTTTACTATTTGGGGCACCACTAAAAAAATCAAGAGGAAAGACTTTGTGTTTGAAAATTCATACATGTTCAAATGATGAAAAGGAAGAGATTTTTTTACATGATCAATGTAACATCCCAACTTTTATATAAATATCTAATTGAAAGAAATAAATGACAAATAATTATGTATAAAAAGATTAATGTTCCAAAAGTTTGGAAATGATTTAATTGGAATTTATTATGATTTTTCATAATTTACTAAGCTTGATGTGCTAAAATTAATACCCAATTAAAATGTGGGTATTGGACCAAGTATCTCCAATTGAGATGTCATTGGCCAGGGCTGTTGAGAATATTATTGCAGATCCAAATATATATTTGGAATAATTTTTAGATGAAGTATTGAGCCCAAACTGAGATCCTGTTTATTATAAAACGAAAAAGTTTTAAGTGATGGGTTAAAAACTTAAATGAAAAACCTCACCATTTCACTCTCTTTGTCACGGCACATTCCCTCTTCTTTGGGTAAATACACTTTGCTTTCTTTTGTCCTTATCTCCTACTCATCTTCTTCATCTTTTTCCACTCTCTAAAAACCTAGACAAGATTGTGTGCTTCCCCTCCATTTTCGTTTCTCCATTGTGCAAGAAGGAGACCATGGTGGCTTGAAGCTCTCCTCCCTCTTCTCTCAATTTTTGTCATCCTTCCCCTTCTCTTGGTAACACATTATGTTTGTTGGGTTGAGGTAAGTTCCTCATCATTTATGTTGAGTTTGTGCCCTAGGTTATGGGTTCTTGTTATTGGAAGAGTGTCTTAATGCATATAAGGGTTGTTGTGGGGACCATTAAATATGTAAACCCTAAGGTGGGGTAAAATAAATATGAACTATTATGAGCATTAAAGAGGGTACAAAAAATTTCCATGGTAGATGGTGGAAAATCATATGCATTTATGATGGTTATTAGGTTTTTGGAAAAACCCTAACCCTTGATTTTAGGAGAAATGTAGAATGTGATTGAGATATGCATTTAATGATGTTGGGGAATATTATTAATGAAGGGAGATAGCCATAGGTGATGGTTAATGATGGTGGTTAGAAGCTATTAATGAGAACCCATTAAAGGAGTTAGGTGTGAAATTGGTATGTGTGAGTAACTTAATCATTGTGTTGCTGCCCTTTAAGTATAATGAATCTTGGTTAAAGGGGAAAAATTATTGAAACCTAAGAAAATAAGAAAATGAGAACCTATTGCAAATTACAATATGATGGGACTCATATATATGCATTAGTTATGTGCAAGAAATTTGAAAATGATGTTGAATGAGTGATTGATGTGGTCTTATATATATTTAATGTAGGATTTAATTCTTATGAAGCGAGATTATCTAACCTGGAGGAATACTTCTCTTGAGGTAGGAGAGAAGTATATTTTCTAAATGCATGATCAATTGTATATTGATAATGTATATATTGATGCATATTTTCATGTTTTTCCTTAAGTGGATATACTACCTCTTGTATGTGATATAAATTGAAATTGACTCCTATTGATGATTGGATGTTGGTTTAGCATATTTGAAGAGGATATGAGTTGGAGTATATTTGTTCAAATGCTCTTTGATTTCTATGTGTGAATTGTCATTAAAATGAATCTTTGGCTTGTATGATCTTGAACCCCATGAGTGGTATGCCTTGGAGAATGTTATATATGATTGTGTGCCACTAACTATAATGTTAAGTATAAATTATACCCCTCAGTGAGTGGGTGAAGAATCCTTGTGAAGCCAAGGCTAGCATGTGAATTATTGAATTCATAGCATGCATGGCATAACATTTTATATATGATTGCGATCACAATGATGAAAGTCTTGCAAGACTATAAAAGGGAGTACCCTTGCATGGGGGAAACCAATATGAGAATGATTATAAGTGGTTGTGATCAATTGGTATATTGAGATGGTAAAGGTCTTGCGGGATCTTCTGAGAAAATAGACCCTTGTGTGGGGGACATATGTTTGATTGATTATAAGTGGTTACGATCACTTGGCACATTGAAAAGCTAAAGATCTTGCGGGATCTTATGAGAAAATGGACCCTTACGTGGGTGGCGTGTATGTGATTGATCATAAGTGGTTGCGATCACTTGATGTAATGAGATAATAGAGGTCTTACGGGATCTTGTGAAAAGCACCCTTGCGGGGGGAAATGCTTAAGCAACTATGTGTGGTTACAAATATTTGATAAATCATGTGCGCATAAGTTGTGAATAAATGTTTCAAATTAGATCCGTTGCATATGCATTAGCCATAGGGACATAGCATTTATGTTGGAGGAGATTAAGAAAGATAATACCTTATTAAGAGTGTTATATTAAGAGATAAAACCCACTTTTGGTCACTAACTAATTGTGTATCATTGTTGGTGTGACCTCTTTATGTTGCTTATGGCTTTTGACAATAAGTGTGGTGATATTATGATTTGGAGACTTGACTCTACTTGGTAATGTCCTTGTTGATGGATTATTATGTATGAATACATATATTTAATGGAAAATGATTTGATATGTAACACTATTATTTGATTGAACTCCCTTGTAGGAGGATATATTGAATTGCATTCATATGTTTATGTTATCTCAATTTGATTAATTTTTCATCATTGAGAAAGTATGCTCACTTTCCATGTTATCCACTTTTTAGCTCTTGTGTTGTAGGGCATGATCATAGAGTAAGACTCTTCAAGAGACGAGGCATGTGTGTAGAAAGAATTGGTCAAGATGCCTTGGCCGGCATGGTTTTTGAATTAATAGCTTTTGTACATCCTTTTTGGAAGTGTTTTGTATATGGTATCATTTGGTATAGTCACACTATAGTTAATGCCTCGTGAGTATGATGATGATCGGATATGGATTATTTGATATCCTAGAATGATAATTGATACATTAAGATCATTTGAAATGAGCTTGTGATCATTTTGTATCACCAATGTAATATATAATGATGCTTGACATTGAATTTGTTGACCATTTTGATGGCATTGATGCTTATGTATGTAGTTGAATTAGAAGGTGCATGATGACTGAGTTAAATTATGCGTTAGAATGTTGGTTGAATGTAGATACATGAAAATGATGGATTTTATATGACTTTTATGCATAATTAAGGAACTAATAGGGCCATATAGAGTTTTAGTAGGTTCGGATGGATCTTGGTTCCTTTCCTTGTTCTTCCTTCAAACCAATGATGAAATCCTTTCTTCAATGTTGAAACCAAAATGGTTAAAGGGAAAAACTATATGGAGTGGATGAAATTTGATGGAAGGAAAAAGAGAAAGTGGAAGGGTTTGGACAAGATGTAAGGGATGAAGAGAAAGATGGAAGGAGAAGGTGGAAGGCCACTTCCTTAAGGAAGATAACTCCCTAATCTCGCCACCAAGAGGGAGAGAATCCTCTTGGATCAGAGCTTGCTCTAGAGACTCAATCCTAGAGAGAAGGAGGAGCTTCTCACTCTAGAAAATTTGCACTCAAAGGTGAAAAATCTCAGATGATCATTATTGTGTGAATTTACAAGAGAGAGCTCCCTTATATAGCCCTTCTACATTTCAGCCAAGGGAGGGGAAATGGGCTTGGATAATGGATCCAAGGCCCAATAGTACAACAAAGGAGAGAACATGGCTTATACATGGCCTAAAGGGAAACTACATGGCCCTAAAGTGGCCCAATTGACCTAGCAAGTTCCAAATAAAATCTAAGTATCTAGAGAATCTCATTATGATCTATCTTACAAGATGCAAGCATGTAGATCCTTATGGTGTCTCCCTTGGGCTTAGGCCCATTAAGCAAAGAGATGAAAGATGACAAGGCTTTAGGAATGTCCTCTTTAGCTTTCTTGGACTTGGCCTTAGTGAGGGGTCCTTTATAAGCCTCTAGCCCTTTGTCCAATATAGTGTGTGGGTCCTCCCTTAGGATGTCCTCATTATGCTCCCCCTCTTCAAAGGATTTGTCCTCAAATCTAATGCATCATCTTCTTCATCCAAATCAAAAGGAGATAACTCAGACACATTGAATGAAGCACTCACACCATACTCACCTGGTAAATCAAGGACATAGGCATTATTATTCATCTTCTTGATTATTTGGAAGGGTCTATCATCTCTAGAGTCGAGTTTGGATTTTCTCAAGTTTGGAAATCTCTCTTTTCTAAGGTGTAACCAAACCCAATCTCCAACCTCAAAGGTGATATCTTTTCTCTTGTTAGCACAATGAGCATAGTGTTCATTTTTAGTTTGTATTTAGGTTTTAACCTTCTCATGAAAATCTTTAATGAACTTGGCCTTTGCCTCTCCATCCATGTGAAGGACAGAGTCAGAGACTTCAATGGGCAAAAGGTCCAAAAGTGTGAGAGGGTTGAAACCATACACAACTTCAAAGGGACTATGCTTAGTTGTTGAGTGTTGTACCCTATTATAGGCGAATTCAATGTAGGGTAAAAAAACACTCATCCCAAGATTTAACATTTTTATGCACTAAGACTAAGAAGTTGAGAAACGGTCCTATTTACTACCTCAGTTTTGCCATCCATTTGAGGATGACAGGTAGTAGAAAATAGAAGCTTCATTCCTAGCCTTGACCAAAGAGTTTTCCATAAATGGCTTAGGAATTTGGTGTCCCTATCAGAAATGATAGTTTTAGGAACACCGTTAAGTCTTATAATCTCTCTAAAGAAGAGTTTAGCAATATGACTAACATCACCTACCTTATGACAAGGGATGAAGTGAGCCATCTTACTAAACCTATCCACCACTACAAAGATAGAATCCACTCCCCTTTGGGTCTTAGGCAATCCCAACACAAAATCCATTGATATATCAATCCAAGGTGCACTTGGTGTAGGCAAGGGGGTATACAAACCATTAGGTGAAAGTTTTGATTTACCTTTTCTACATACAATACACCTAGCATAATGTTTTTGGACATCTTTCTTTATTTTAAGCCAATACAAGTGTTCATGTAGAATAGACAATGTTTTATCTCTTCTAAAGTGGCCCATCAAGCCTCCCTCATGGCTTTCTCTAAGTAAAAGATCTCTTAAAGAGCTCCTAGGAATGGAAAGTCTATTGGCTTAAAAGAGGTAGCCATCTAGGATTTAGAAGCCTTTATGAGATGAAGAAGTTGAAGATGAGTTGAAAATGTTTGAAAAATCAATATCACTTAGGTACAAAATCCTAATCTCATCAAGTCCAATAACTTTGGCTCCAAGAGGGGTAAGTAAAGAATATATTATTGATAAAGCATCAGCCACAGTATTAGATTTTCCATTTTTGTACTTGATGACATATGGAAATTGTTCCAAGTACTCAACCCACTTTGCATGTCTTTTGTTTAATTTATGTTGCCCCTTAATGAATTTTAGTGATTGGTGATCACTATGTATAACAAACTCTTTTGGGATCAAGTAATGTTCCCAAGTACGTAGGGCTCTAATTAACGCATAAAATTCTTTGTCATATGTGGGATAGTTGAGAGTTGCCCCATTAAGCTTTTCACTAAAGAAAGCAATGGGGTGACCATCTTGTAATAGAACGGCTCCTATTCCCATATTCGAAGCATCACACTCAAGATCAAAGGTTTTTGAAAATTTTGGAAGTGCTAAAATTAGAGCATGAGTGAACTTCTCCTTGAGATCTAGAAAGGCCTTCTCTTGCCTTGCCTCCATATAAAAGGAACATTCTTTTTCACCAATTTGCATAGAGGTTATTTGTTCTTAAGGCAAGCATAACTTGTTTAAGATGGTTTAGATGAGAGGTCATGGTCTTTAAGTAAATTAAAATGTCATCAAAATAGACCACAGTGAAATGCCCAATGAATTCCCTCAAAACATGATTCATTAACCTCATGAATGTGCTTGGTGCATTAGTCAAGCCAAAGGGCATAACTAACCATTCATATAATCGAAGTTTGGTTTTAAAAGTGGCTTTCCATTCATCTCTCTCTTTGATTCTTATTAGGTGATAGCTACTTTTAAGATCAATCTTGGAAAATATAGTAGAACCACTAAGTTCATCAAGCATATCATCAAGTCTAGGTATTGGGTGCCTATGCTTGATGGTTATGTTGTTTATGGCTCTACAATCGGTACACATTCTCCATGACCATCTTTTTAGGAACTACCAAGACGGGTAAAGTACAAAGGCTTAAACTCTCTCTAATCCATCCCTTAGATAGTAGTTTACTCACTTGATTCTCTATTTCTAGGCTTTCCTTAGGGTTGCACCTATATGCAGGTCTATTTGGAAGACTAGTACCAGGAATTAAATCTATTTGGTGTTCAATGCCCCTAATAGGAGGTAAGCCTTTTGGGATATCCTTTAGGAAGAGATCTTTAAATTAATTTAGGATGTTTTGAATCCCCTTGGGCAAAGGAGGAGGAGTGCCCATAGAGCACAAAGAAGTGCTAGGGATATCTTTTGCATACATGATCAAGCATTGTTTTTGTGAAAACATAGCATGTTTCACATCATGTTTATTGGCCAACAAGTTGGCTCTAGAGTCATCATAGATGATAACTCCTTTTCCTTTATCCTCTTTTTTGTTTTTCTTATGTTTTTCTAGATGATTAGATGAAGAAGATCCTAACTCTCTATATCTTTTAAGCTTCATTTATAGTTGATCTTTAGCAACCTGTTGTGGAGTTAGGAGGTGTAAAACTATCTTCTTACCATCTAACTTGAATGTGAGGGTGTTAGTGAACCCCTCATGGATGACCTTCCTATTGAATTGCTAAGGTCTTCCTAATAGGATGTGAGTTGCCTTCATAGGTACTACATCATAATTGACTTTATCATTATATGTGCCTATGGTGAAGCGTATTAAGACTTGCTTATTAACTAACATTTCTCCCTTTTCATTTAACCACTGCAACTTATAAGGTCTAGGGTGATCTATTAGTTCTAAGCCCATCTTATTTACTAGTCTTTGGCTCACTACATTTGCACAACTCCCACTATCCATAATGAGAGAACATAGTTTGTCATTTATATAACATATTGTATAAAAGATGTTCTTTCTTTGTATAGTATCATCTAGCTTAACATGACTACCAAGCAACCTTATAATCATGTAAAGCACACCATTATCCCCTATAATATGCTCACTATCATATGAATCATTACTTGAGTCATCACTTGAAGAGTGAGAATCAGAATTAGACTCTGATTGACTTGAGTAGGTTCCATTAGTTTTCAAAACCATTGTTCTTTTTGTTAGACAGTCGAAAGCATTGTGACCTCTACCAAGGCATTTAAAACATTTTATGGTAGAAGATCTAGAGGATTATTCTTTACATATGGATTCATGCTTATCTCTTTAGTTTCTAAAAATTTTGCCATTCTTATGCAACTTACTTTGTGGTTTGGAAGATAAAGTGCCCACTTCCCTCTCCCTGGGTTTCTCTCAAACCTACCCTTATTATCTTGACTTACCCACTTAGTCTTGTAGGCTTTATTTTCCCCACTATAGGCTTCTCTCTCTTTTAATTAGCTCTCTACCTTAGTACATTGGTGTAGTAATTCTTCTATGTCAACATGTGGAAGGAGTTCCACTCTATTCTTGATGTTCCTATTTAGGCCATGTAAGAACCTATGCATTAGGGTTTCCTCATCTTCTTCTAAGTTTGCCCTAATTATGGCTATCTCTAAAGCTTTGTAGTAATCTTCTACACTCTTTGACCCTTGGGTGAGTCTATTTAGCTTGGCTAATAACTCCCCTCTATATTAATTAGAAACATAACGTTTTCTTAATAGAGCTTTCAAGTCTAACTAATCATCTATTGGGGGAAGTTATCTTTCTTTCTCTTCTTACACACTTGGGTCCACCATACTAAGGCATAGTTTTGGAATGATAAAGTGGCTATCCTAACCTTCTTTTCTTCTTTTATTTGATGAGAATTAAACAATTGCTCAACTCTCATCTCCCATTCTAAGTAAGCTTCAACATCACTCTTGCCATAAAATGGGGGAATTTCAAGTTTTACCTCTCTTAAGCCTATGTCTTCTCTTTTATGTTCATGGTGTCTTCTATGTCTAGGTTCATCCTTACTATCACTATTGTTATGTCTTTTATTTCTTTGATTTCTATGCCTAGCTCTAGGGTTTTCATTATGCTCTAGGTTATTTAACCTACTGTTGATGTTATTCAAACTTTCCATTATGTTATGAAGCATAGATTTGTTTTCTCTATCACTAGAAGACATGGTTTAAGGTTGTCAAAGAAAAACAAGACAAGGCAACAAAGTTGTCAACAAGCTAATCGAGGATATTTGATGTAAGGCAAGTATTAGAAAACACATAACAATCCTAAAATACAAGTACTAAGTTTCTTTCCTAAGGGGAAATAAGAACCTAAGTTGTATTTTACTAGGTTGTATCCTAGGATGTAGTCCTATGATTAGTTATGCAAGACCTAGGTTATCTTAACCTATGTTCCTTATGAGAATCCTACGTTATAACTAATCAAGTAACTAATCCTAACAAGGTAGAGGAATTTCAATTATGGGAAAATTAGAAGTAACTAATTAGTTTCAACTAATCAACTAACTCTAACTAACACCAACTAACCCTCACAAAATTTAGTTATTTAGTTATTATAGTTGTAACTAAGTCTAACCACTTAACCTCCTAACTAAATTCGGTTATGGATTAGTTATGCCAACTAAAATTCGGTTGGGATTTAGTTAGGTTAACTAGAATTAGTTTCAACTACTAACTAACTAACCAAATTAGTTAAGACCAACAACTAACTAACTACTTCTAGTTGTAACCAATTAATTACTTAACCAACTAACAACTAACTAATTAACAACAACCAAATGCATATGCTTCTACTAGCTAGCCGAAATTACCAATGGAAAATGAAAAATTAATAGAGTCCAAAGTCCAAAGTCCAATGGGTGTCCAAAATACAAGACAAAAACCTAATACACAAAGCCTAAGAATTCATAAATTTTCCTTAAGTGTCTAGTGTTACAAGGATTCTGCTTCCTTTACAATGGTCTTTTCTTCTCTTTATTTGGATTTGTAGAAGCTTCACCTCACCTACAAAATAATGTCAAGACAAAATCTCCAAAGAAATTTAGGTTAGCAAAAAGGCAAGAACAATTTTAGACCTCTCAAGTGTATCTTTCAAGTGTCCTCTCTCAAGCTCCTTACCCTTACTCCTTAGTCTCAAGTCTACCAAAGCAATTGAACTCTTATCTCAAGTATTCTCAAGATGCAACCCTCAATGATGTAGAGAAGGGAATTACCAAGGAAATTTGAAAGGGAGACAACTCAAAGACAAAACTTAAGAAGGAATAAAGACAAACTAAAAATGTTCAAGAAAGAAAGGTTACTCAAATGGAAATGTTTTTGGATTTTTGATTGACAAGACACTAAAGCAATAAATGTTCAAAAGAAATAAAGTCTATACTTGAATAGAATTCAAACTTTGATGATGGACAAAACTACACAAGCAAGGAAAATAATATGCAACGACAAAAGCAAGGTACAACCTAAGCTTAGAAACTTTAAAGTTGCAACACTAACCAATCAAGTTCAAGTGAAAATGTGTAACAATGTCAACTAACAAACACCTCACTTCAAGGTTATGGAATTTCAAAAATGAGACAATGATTTTGGTGTTCAAGTTTACAAGTTTCTAATAAGGCTACTTTTTACTCTTTGTTTTTCAACACCCTTTCAATTTTGTAATTTGGGCTTGTGTTCTTTCTTTTGTATCTTTCTATTTCTTTTTCTTTTCTTGCCTCTTATACTTTTTAATGAAACAACACCACAATCTTATTCCAAAACCAAAACAAGTATTATGCTAGAACAAGTCCAATTGACACTTTCTTACTTAGACAAACAATGCAACCTTCTTCCAAAGTAGTGAATGAAAGGCTTATGACTAAATATTTTTGACAATTTTTCTTTTATGCAACAATATGAAAACTGAAATAAAGGTGACCTAATTATGTATTCAAAACAAAATTAAACCTAGATGAAAACTAAGAATAGATTTCTAACACTCCTAAGATGAGCTAACTTTTAAATAGTCTTAAAATGAGACCTCCTAACATTCAAGATTGGAACCTCTTGGGAGTTAATCAAGATGCTTGAATTACTCCCTCCCACACAGCTTTGCACTTCTAATAATTGAGTCAACACTTTTCTAGAACAAAAGAAAAGGTTCCAAATGGCACTTAAGACACCTAGTTGGCTCTAACAACTAACAAACTTGTAGCTACCAAAAATAACAACTCAAAACCAAAATACTATATGCCAAACTCAGAATTTTTAAGGGTCCTAAACAAAACAAGATCAAACCAACCCGAAATTGAGAAGAACGTTATGCTAAAATTGAAAGAAAAGAAGAACTAACATAAATTTTCACAACAACACCAACTTTTTATGGGTTTTCTACTATATCATGGCATCAAGAAGACAATTATATGAGATGAAATTGCACAACCAACTAGATATTGAAAGTCAAAACCAAAATCTAAAGGAAGAAAAAGTAAGAAAAGAACCTCCTAGGCTCAAATGATACCAAATAATGTAGGAGCTTCTTCTAGTCTCCTTTAAAAAGGATAGATCTTGGTTCCTTTCCTTGTTCTTCCTTAAAACCAATGATGAAATCCTTTCCTCAATGTTGAAACCGAAATGACAAAAGGGAAAAACTATATGGAGTGGACAAAATTTGGTGGAAGGAAAAGGAGAAAGTGGAAGGGTTTGGACAAGATGGAAGGGATGAAGAGAAAGATGGAAGGAGAAGGTGGGAGGCCACTTCCTTAGGGAAGATAACTCCCTAATCTCGCCACCAAGAGGGAGAGAATCCTTTTGGATAAGAGCTTGCTCTAGAGACTCAATCCTAGAGAGAAGGAGGAACTTTTCACTCTAGAAAATTTGCACTCAAAGGTGAAAAATCTCAAATAATCATTATTGTGTGAATTTACAAGAGAGAGCTCCCTTATATATGTAACACCTTATTATTTGCAACTAATAATTCTGAAAATATGAGAAAATTTTTCACAAAAACAGTCACGTAACATCTGATATAGAAGGGAGCAGGCAAGGGGAAAACAAAGGGCATTCACGCGCATATAGCAACCTACAGAGAAGCTAAAACTGGGGCCGACTCAATGGGTTTATCGTAACACACCCGCACCAAGGTGGATTACACAACACCGTTTGTTCGCTTAGACGGGGTCTAACACCATCCAGGCGGAGTATGGTAATGCAGCAGCGGATAGAGGGAATCCCACAAAGGACAACTTTCCTTCAAGCAACACTGATCACTCAATAGGAGGAAATAGATAAGGGGAAGGGAGGAGAGAGATATACATATACAGGAGTAATTTGTGAAGGAAAGAGGAAGTGATTACACCGCCGTCCAGTTCGGAAAGGCAAAACAACACCTGGACAGACTACGCCAGTCGTTCAATCACTCAGGCGATGCTCAATACCGCCCAGCGAGACGGAATAATGCGACAACGGAGAAAGAAGGTACATAGGCGGAATCTCGAGTTGATATCTACTTGCTTCAGCATAGTTCTACGCGTTTGGGCGAACTGTCCTAGTTACTTGGGCGAGGTATGACACCGCCTAAACGAAATCTGCACAACGCCTCTTCAATCACAACTACAAGGTAATTTTTATCAATCGGGTATGGACAAGGGTTCACTAGGTAACTCCTCACACTTGCACTTCACTCAGAAAAACGGGAAGTTACAGGGTACATATGCGATAGTAGTTGTGGAGAAAGGAGGAGTCTGAACCTATTCCGCCCAACTCAACTAATTATGATAATGCCTGGGCGGACTCAGCCACAACGCCCAAATCCGGGGTCAACATCGGGGTCTGGATTGTATTAGCATCACAACGGATAGGAAAGGATAATGGGCGGCATCTCACTCTGATAATTACTCGCTCCAGCGCGAGTCCTCTCGCTTGGGCGAATTGCTCCTAAACTTCGGGCGGGGTACGACTCCGCCCAACGTATCCGACATGAATTTTCCTAAAACAATTCTCGAATTCACTCAGACTTGGCTATAACCTGGTCAATCATACTGTCCCTGCGTTTCCATTAAAGCACAACTATGAAACAAGGCAGCACATAGCATCACACACACCAAAACCATACATCCGTATATACATAAAAGTGTATGTTAGTATTTACAACACAAAATCGGACTTCTTCTTATCCATAAAGTTCTATTCATCCCCAAAACATTAACATTCGGTATGAACCAGTCAGGGCTCAATCTAACAACGCCTTAATTAAACCTTCCAAATGCATCAGCACTCCGCCCAGCATTCCAGCTCTGCTTCTGATCCTCCTCACGAGAGACATTCACTGAAAATGGCCACTGCAGGGGTGAGCTTTTACATGTAAAATGATACTCACAAATTCGGTATCAGCGTTAGTACACGCTCCTGCTATCATTTAACCTTTCTCAAGTAACCAAGTTCATACAGTTCAAACAACAATTATGACACACATAATACACAGAGTTTATTCCACATCAAAATATATATATTCATGCATTCAAAATCATACACATATACATACATAGATTTATACACCACCACAATCAGCCTTATTTCTATATGCATGCCTGCGGATCCGACTCGGGTAAAGACTCTCAGTTACGGTCCCCTTTTCTTCTGGCCCCTCATCCCTCAGCTCTTACCAGGTGGCACCGGCCTCCCCACGGCGTCTCGAGACTCTCTTCTCTAGCTCCAACGGCTACCACGAGCACTATTGGGATCTAGCCAAGGTTGGTAACTGAAAGTCGTTTCCCTTGGGGTTCCTGACCTCCTATGGGTCACCCCACTCTCACTCATGCAACTAACACATTCATTAATACACATCATCGCGCCACAAACACCTTTGCCGTAGTCATTAAGCAAGAACGGATTTCCCACACTACTCGTAATCAATCAGTCAATCACACCAGCGCATGTTACAATCGGTCATCAAACTAACAACATTGAACAATCCAATTAAGAGCATGCACATACATATTTTTCATAGTGACAAGAAAATAGATCCATGCATATCATTCATCATTATCATCTACTAACAGGCTACACCATCGCCACGAAGATCACTATCAGAATCTTAAATCATGCATCAGTTTTAATAATTATGAATACATGCACACATGCACAACATCAGTTTTGATGATTATAAATACATGCACACACACACACCCACACTCAGCAGTACGTTCATCCGGTACCGTTCTTAGACCATGCATTCGACATGCAAGCGCCCCCTACCTTAGAAGAACCTCAGAAACCTTTCCGTTCTTGTCGTTGGGTCCGATGTCTTTCTCCTGGTTCGTTCGGTCTTCCTTGGCTTTGTCGTATCCTGCGCCTGATTCTGGGATAAAGTGTAGTCCGCTCTTCAGTACTGCAACCAAGGTCTCCAGGAGCGAAGAGTGAGAGAAGAGAAGAAAGATGGAGACGAAGAGAGAAAGTAGAGGATGAAGTGACGGAGGAGGGAGTCTGAAGAAGGAGTAAGTGTGTTCTTTACCAAGGGCTCACGTTTTATATATTTATATGTGTACATGCGCATAAATAAGAGAAGAGTGGGATGGGAGAGTGTGTGCTGCAGCAGCCACGTGCACTCCACCCCATCCCCTGCCCATCATCATTTTCATATTTTAGTGGCTTAAATCTACTTAGTTAAATGTAATTAACAGTTAATTTCTAGTTGAAATCAAGTCTTAGTGGTTTATTCTTCATTCAGCATTTAATTTTAAAACTGGGATGTTACAGTTCTCCCCCACTGAAAAGAATTTCGTCCCCGAAATTCAGTCGGTACTTACCTAGGTAAACAATTCGGGGTACTGCCGTCGCATGGCATCTTCGCGTTCCCACGTGTAGGAGGTGGTCTTGCCTTGCTGCCACTCCACCTTAACCATCCTTACGTTCTTGTTTCTTAAGCGTTTTACTAATCGGTCCACGATTCCAACTGGTGTAGTCACAGTGGTTAGGTCTTCCTTGATCTCTACCTCGTCGTCAGGCATCGTGTGGCTGGGGTCATGCAAATACTTCCTTAGTTGAGACACGTGAAATACGTTGTGCAATCGGGACAAGTGAGTTGGTAACGCAAGGCGGTATGCTACGGGGCCGATCCGTTCTAACACCTCGTAAGGTCCAATGTATCGAGGGCTTAACTTCCCACTTTTTAAGGCTCGCCAACTCCTTTACTCAGAGAGGTTCCCAGAAACACTCGATCTCCGACTGAAAATTCCAATGGCTTGATGCGCTTGTCATGGTAGCTCTTCTGCCTGTCTTGTGATGCTTTCATCTTCTCCCTTATCACTCGGATCTGCTCTGTGGTTTGCTTCACGATGTCTGGCCCCAATAGTAGACTTTCACCCGCTTCCGACCAGCAGAGTAGGGTTCGGCATCTACGCCCATATAATGCCTCGTAAGGTGCCATGCCAATGCTGTGATGGTGGCTGTTGTTGTACGTAAACTCGATCAAGGGAAGGTACTGCTCCCAGTCCCCACCGTACTCTAACACACACGCTCTCAATAAGTCTTCTAGACTCTGAATTGTTCGCTCGGATTGTCCATCCGATTGGGGGTGGTAGGCAGAACTAAGCCAAAGCTTTATCCCCAATTCTTGATGCATGCTGGTCCAAAATCTGGACGTAAACCTAGGGTCCCTATCTGATACGATGGAAGTAGGTATGCCATGCAGTCGGATAACTTCTTGAATGTAGATTCGAGCCAACTTATGCAATGGGTACCTCATGTTTACAGGTAAGAAGTGTGCACTCTTCGTCAAACGGTCTACAATGACCCAAATTGCATCATGGCCCGCTTGGTTTTTGGGTAATCCCATGATAAAATCCATTGCAATTGAGTCCCATTTCCACACGGGGATCTCTAGAGGCTGCATTGCACCGTACGGTTTTTGGTGCTCTACCTTCGATTTCTGACAAGTGATACACCGGGCCACGTACTCCGCCACATCCTTCTTTAGTCCGGGCCACCAGAACTGTCTCCTCAAGTCGTGGTACATTTTCGTGGTTCCTGGGTGAATGCTGAGTAGGCTTTTGTGGCTTCATCAAGCACCATTCTTCTCAATCTTCCTTCACTTGGTATGTATATTCTGTTCCTCACCCGGAAGATCCCATCTGACCCCTCTGTCAAAGATAAATCCTTTCCTTTGGCTTGAATTTCTTTCATTTCAGCTAGATAAGAGTCCGCCTGTTGCTGTTCGTACACGGATTTTAAGAATTCATTGGCAATCCTCAACGTACCGATTGTCATCTTCTGAGAGGAAGGGGTGTCAACATGCAAGTTCATGTCTCTGAACCGCTCCAATAACTAAACTTCTTTTGCCATCATGGCTGCTATGTGGAGGGATTTCCGACTCAATGCGTCGGCCACGACATTTGCCTTACCTGGGTGGTATTTTAACTCGAAATCATAGTCTTTCAAAAACTCAATCCATCTTCTCTGCCTCATGTTCAGCTCCTTTTGGTCGAATAGGTATTTGAGGCTCTTGTGGTCGCTGTACACTTCAAATTTGGATCCGTACAAGTAATGCCTCCAGGTTTTCAATGCAAAAACTACTGCTGCCAGCTCCAAGTCATGGGTCGGATAATGCCGCTCGTGGGGTCTCAATTGTCGAGAGGCATATGCTATCACTCGATCTTTCTGCATGAGTACACACCCTAATCCGAGTCCGGACGCGTCACAATAGACCACGAAGCTTTCTCGTAACTCAGGTAATGCCAACACCGGAGCAGTTGTCAACTTATTCTTCAGCTCTTGGAAGCTGTTCTCACACTCCGGACTCCACACGAAAGGAACGTTCTTCCGAGTCAATTTAGTCAGGGGTAATGCCAACTTAGAAAAACCTTCGATGAACCTCCTATAATAACCTGCCAAGCCCATAAAACTTCTTATTTCCGAGACCGATCTGGGCTTCTCCCATGCCATTACAGCAGCTACCTTCGCAGGATCCACCGAGACGCCTCGCTTGGAGATCACATGCCCGAGGAAGTGGATCTCATCCATCTAGAATTCGCACTTTGAAAGCTTTGCAAACAATTGCTTCTCCTTCAACACTTGGAGTACCGCTCTGAGATGTCCTTCATGCTCCTCAGACGTCTTAGAATAAACTAGGATGTCATCGATGAAGACAACAACAAACCGATCTAAGAAGGAGTGGAATATGTTGTTCATGTAATTCATGAAAACAGCAGGGGCGTTTGTCACACCGAACGACATCACTACATACTCGTAGTGACCATACCTAGTCCTAAAGGCAGTTTTAGGAATGTCCGAGTCCTTCACTCGGATTTGGTGATATCCCGATCGTAAGTCGATTTTCGAGAAGACTGAGGCTCCACGTAGCTGGTCAATTAAATCATCGATTCTAGGCAGTGGGTATCGATTCTTGATTGTGAGCTTGTTAAGCTGTCGATAATCTATACAAAGTCTCATGCTGCCATCCTTCTTCTTAACAAGTAGCACAGGTGCGCCCCATGGTGACACGCTTGGTCTAATGAACTGCTTCTCAAGTAACTCATCCACTTGTTTCTTCAACTCTGCCAATTCAGTTGAGGACATTCTGTAGGGTGCACTGGAGACCGGTTCGGCTCCAGGAATCAAGTCTATAGAGAATTCAACTTCTCTATTGGGAGGCACACTCGGAACGTCTTCTGGGAACACTTCTGGGAATTCACAGACAACCGGAATTTCGTTCACTAGGGTCTCACTCTCATCTTTGGTTAGACAAAGCATCATAAATAGTTGGGTTATACCTAGTGCCGTGCCATCTTCAGTGGGTTGTTTTGGGAAAACTATCTCTCAGTTTCTACAATCTACTAATACCTTATTGGCTGAAAGCCAATCTATTCCAAGCACAATATCATGACCCTTTAAGGGCATGCAAATCAGATCGAAGGTGAAACTCCGATCATACAACTCAAATGCTACATTTTTGCATATTGACGATGTGAACACACTAGGACCAGTAGGGCTGGCCACTTCCAAAGTCTAGTTCATAGACACAGTTGGTAACTTCAACCGTTCCATACACTCATCAGCTATAAAAGAATGGGTAGCTCCCGAATCGAAAACAACATTAAGTGTATTCATTCCAAGTGAGCACTTACATTGTACTAGATCGTTTGCTGGTGCAACATCCTCTGCATTGATGGTGTAGATCCTTCCTGTCGCTGTTGGGCCGGTGTTCCTCCCTCGCATCCCGTCTCTTCTGGCCCCGTTGCCTCTGCCACCAGGACGTTGGTTATCATTCACTCTAGTTCTATCTTGAAATCCTCCTTGACGCACATTGGTGTTTGTCTGGCGGAGTTAGGGGCAGTCAGGACGAACGTGTCCCTTCTCTCCGCAGTGGTAGCATTTAACATTTGTATCATTGCAATCCTTAGCAAAGTGGTCACCGCTGCATTTAAAGCATCCGCCATATCTTGGTCGTCCACTCATTTGTCTCCCTCGGTCATTATGGTTCTGATATCTGGTGAAGGGTTCATTCCTCCTCACGTTCCCTGGCCTCTTGAAACGTGATTGCTGAGGCCTCAGGTGCTGGTTAGCTCTGCTGCACTGGCCCGAATGGGCCCTGTCATCCTCTTCGAATATTCTACATTTGTTTACTAATGCAGGGAAACTCCGGATTTCATGGTATCTGCAGGCCCTCTTGATATCCGATCTCAGTCCGTTCTCAAACTTAAGACACTTGGAGTTCTCCGTTCCTGGCTGCTGGAAGGGCGGATAGAACAGGCACAATTCCTCAAATCTGGTCGCGTATTCTTCCACAGTCATGGAGCCCTGTTTTAACTCCATAAACTCCAGCTCTTTCCGACTCCTCACTGTGTCGGGAAAGTATTTGTCTAAGAAGCAGGCCTTGAAATCGTTCCACGTCAGTTGATTATCATCTTCAGGAAATCGGCTTCTGGCTATTTTCCACCAATTCTCCGCTTCATCTCGCAGCATATACACTGCGCACTCCACCTTCTGAGCTTCGGTACAGCGAAGACCCCTAAAAATTCTCTCTAACTCCTGAGTCCATTTGAACGCCGCCTCAGGGTTCCGTCCTCCTAAGAATTCACTCGGCTTCCTTTTTAAGAAGCGGTCTAGCACATGGCCATCCTCAGGTTGAGTCTGGCCTTGCCTCTCAAATACATCCGCAAAGCGTTGGAATGCTGTGGCTATAGCCTCCATACTTTGACGATGCGCCATTCCTTATCCTGAAATTGACATTTAAGGATAAGTATACAGAGCCACTTACTACCGATCTAGTTATTAGTCTAACAATTAATAGCTCAGCACATTATGTCATTCGCCTAGGTCATACACACAATCGGACCAGGGGAAAACAACCCCTTGTCCTCAAGTCAATCATCAATCAAGTTCAACTAACATCAGAACAATTTCCAACCATTCAATCAAAAATCACACACACCACCGCTTACACTTGGTAAGCATACTTTGGCCTTGGACTTTTCGGTCCGCTCTGATACCAAAATGTAACACCTTATTATTTGCAACTAATAATTCTGAAAATATGAGAAAATTTTTCACAAAAATAGTCACGTAACATCTGATATAGAAGGGAGCAGGCAAGGGGGAAACAAAGGGCATTCACGCGCATATAGCAACCTACAGAGAAGCTAAAACTAGGGCCGACTCAATGGGTTTATCGTAACACACCCGCACCAAGGTGGATTACACAACACCGTTTGTTCGCTTAGACGGGGTCTAACACCGTCCAGGCGGAGTATGGTAATGCAGCAGCGGATAGAGGGAATCCCACAAAGGACAACTTTCCTTCAAGCAACACTGATCACTCAATAGGAGGAAATAGATAAGGGGAAGGGAGGAGAGAGATATACATATACAGGAGTAATTTGTGAAGGAAAGAGGAAGTGATTACACCGCCGTCCAGTTCGGAAAGGCAAAACAACACCTGGACAGACTACGCCAGTCGTTCAATCACTCAGGCGATGCTCAATACCGCCCAGCGAGACGGAATAATGCGACAACGGAGAAAGAAGGTACATAGGCGGAATCTCGAGTTGATATCTACTTGCTTCAGCATAGTTCTACGCGTTTGGGCGAACTGTCCTAGTTACTTGGGCGAGGTATGACACCGCCTAAACGAAATCTGCACAACGCCTCTTCAATCACAACTACAAGGTAATTTTTATCAATCGGGTATGGACAAGGGTTCACTAGGTAACTCCTCACACTTGCACTTCACTCAGAAAAACGGGAAGTTACAGGGTACATATGCGATAGTAGTTGTGGAGAAAGGAGGAGTCTGAACCTATTCCGCCCAACTCAACTAATTATGATAATGCCTGGGCGGACTCAGCCACAACGCCCAAATCCGGGGTCAACATCGGGGTCTGGATTGTATTAGCATCACAACGGATAGGAAAGGATAATGGGCGGTATCTCACTCTGATAATTACTCGCTCCAGCGCGAGTCCTCTCGCTTGGGCGAATTGCTCCCAAACTTCGGGCGGGATACGACTCCGCCCAACGTATCCGACATGAATTTTCCTAAGACAATTCTTAAATTCACTCAGACTTGGCTATAACCTGCTCAATCATACTGTCCCTGCGTTTCCATTAGAGCACAATTATGAAACAAGGCAGCACATAGCATCACACATACCAAAACCATACATCCGTATATACATAAAAGTGTATGTTAGTATTTACAACACAAAATCAGACTTCTTCTTGTCCATAAAGTTCTATTCATCCCCAAAACATTAACATCCGGTATGAACCAGTCAGGGCTCAATCTAACAATGCCTTAATTAAACCTTCCAAATGCATCAGCACTCCGCCCAGCATTCCAGCTCTGCTTCTGATCCTCCTCACGAGAGACATTCACTGAAAATGGCCACTGCAGGGGTGAGCTTTTACATGTAAAATGATACTCATAGATTCGGTATCAGCGTCAGTACACGCTCCTGCTATCATTCAACCTTTCTCAAGTAACCAAGTTCATACAGTTCAAACAACAATTATGACGCACATAATACACAGAGTTTATTCCACATCAAAATATATATATTCATGCATTCAAAATCATACACATATACATACATAGATTTATACACCACCACAATCAGCCTTATTTCTATATGCATGCCTGCGGATCCGACTCGGGTAAAGACTCTCAGTTACGGTCCCCTTTTCTTCTGGCCCCTCGTCCCTCAGCTCTTACCAGGTGGCACCGGCCTCCCCACGGCGTCTCGAGACTCTCTTCTCTAGCTCCAACGGCTACCACGAGCACTATTGGGATCTAGCCAAGGTTGGTAACTGAAAGTCGTTTCCCTTGGGGTTCCTGACCTCTTATGGGTCACCCCACTCTCACTCATGCAACTAACACATTCATTAATACACATCATCGCGCCACAAACACCTTTGCCGTAGTCATTAAGCAAGAACGGATTTCCCACACTACTCTTAATCAATCAGTCAATCACACCAGCGCATGTTACAATCGGTCATCAAACTAACAACATTGAACAATCCAATTAAGAGCATGCACATACATATTTTTCATAGTGACAAGAAAATAGATCCATGCATATCATTCATCATTATCATCTACTAACAGGCTACACCATCGCCACGAAGATCACTATCAGAATCTTAAATCATGCATCAGTTTTAATAATTATGAATACATGCACACATGCACAGCATCAGTTTTGATGATTATAAATACATGCACACACACACACCCACACTCAGCAGTACGTTCATCCGGTACCGTTCTTAGACCATGCATTCGACATGCAAGCGCCCCCTACCTTAGAAGAACCTCAGAAACCTTTCCGTTCTTGTCGTTGGGTCCGATGTCTTTCTCCTGGTTCGTTCGGTCTTCCTTGGCTTTGTCGTATCCTGCGCCTGATTCTGGGATGAAGTGTAGTCCGCTCTTCAGTACTGCAACCAAGGTCTCCAGGAGCGAAGAGTGAGAGAAGAGAAGAAAGATGGAGACGAAGAGAGAAAGTAGAGGATGAAGTGACGGAGGAGGGAGTCTGAAGAAGGAGTAAGTGTGTTCTTCACCAAGGGCTCACGTTTTATATATTTATATGTGTACATGCGCATAAATAAGAGAAGAGTGGGATGGGAGAGTGTGTGCTGCAGCAGCCACGTGCACTCCACCCCATCCCCTGCCCATCATCATTTTCATATTTTAGTGGCTTAAATCTACTTAGTTAAATGTAATTAACAGTTAATTTCTAGTTGAAATCAAGTCTTAGTGGTTTATTCTTCATTCAGCATTTAATTTTAAAACTGGGATGTTACAATATAGCCCTTCTACATTCCGGCCAAGGGAGTAGAAATGGGCTTGGATAATGGATCCAAGGCCCAATAGTACAACAAAGGAGAGAACATGGCCTATACATGGCCCAAAGGAAAAGTACATAGCCCTAAAGTGGCCCAATTGACCTAGCAAGGTCCAAATAAAATCTAAGTATCTAGAGAATCTTATTATGATCTATGTTACAAGATGCAAGCATATAGATCCTCATGGTGTCTCCCTTGGGCTTAGGCCCATTAAGCAAAGAGATGAAAGATGACAAGCTTTATGAATATCCTCTTTAGCTTTCTTAGATTGGCCCTAGTAAGGGGTCCTTTATAAGCCTCTAGCTCTTATCCAATATAGTGTGTGGGTCCTCCCTTAGGATGTCCTCATTATACCTACTCTTGCTTTTGAATCAGTATATGTTCCATTAAACACTCGCATGGTGACTGAGTAATTTTTTTCTCTAAGTTAATATTTGTATAAAACAACTACCTTCTCATATCGTCATATATGGGATAGGTCTTTAAATAGTCTGGGGTTAATTATGACGTTTTTAATTACGGTGTTCTTTTTTCGACAATTATTTAAATTGTGAAAAATTTATCCTCACTTTTAATATCTAATTAATAATATCCTTAATATTATTTACCGGATTAAAGGTGCCACAATCAAGGACTTCCTATTAGACCATTAGCATATAAATTTAGCAACTTTGGGGGCATAATAGAAAAAAGTGTAGATTTGTGTCCCCTTACATTCACTAATTGGAAGAGTGTACCAAACAAAGATGGCATATTGGATTATGTCAAGGTACTAAATTTTTTAACTTTGTGTATCATGTGTGTTTCAATATTTTCATGATTTGATTATCTAATTATGTTGTTTTTCTTAGTAGACAGAATTCATACTTCCTAATAATGGAGAAAAGGTTGTGCTCAATATTATAAATGATGCTTGGAGGAGACATAAACGCTTGATTAAGAAGAATTACTTCAATGAGAAGGCGAGCATACACGAGTTACTAAAAAATCATCCCAAGGATATACCAGAACCACAATTTAAGGCATTAATTGAGTATTGGAGGCTTGAAACCACTCAAGTAAGATAGATATTAAAATTATATTTTATTTTACATTACAAATTTATAATTTCATATTTTATTAAGTTCTTTGTTTATGAACATAGGAAACGAGTTATTAAAATGCTAAGAACATATCTCAACAAAAATGGAGACATCAAGCAAGCCGTATAAGTTTTATTGTTATTAGGGAAAGATTGATATTTCATTTTCATTAACATAATTTATATGAGTTAATTATTTGGTATTCTTTACTAAAATCATTATTTCATTCATGTAGTGTTCTAGTAAGATGATAGAGAGCCACCTACACAAGCGGAGATGTTGATTGAAACTCGACAGAGTAAGAAAGGAAAGGAATTAAATGAAGAAACAAGAAATGCAATTGTAAGTTTCAATACTGAATTATTTTTTGTTTTTATTTAGTATGGATATACATTGGAAAATAGCAAATACCTTAGTTCTACATTATTTTCATGGAGATGTTCTTGAATTGTTTTGATATAGGAAAAAAATTACTAAGTGGTGTCTAATTATGAATTGGTAGTTGATTTTTTAACATGTTAGCATAGATTGGTTTTGTCTTTTTTACTGATTGTACCTTTGAAAATGCTAGACAAAACTTGAAGACTTGATTGATAATTCTAGCCAGACTTCAACAGAGGCCATTCAATCCTTGTTTGGCAAAGAAAAGCCTGGAAGAGTACATTGTTTAGGAAGGACAATAACCCCTACTCTATTAAAAAGACAAAATGAAATGGTAGAGATTAAGAAAAGGCATGCTATTGAAGTCAAAGAGTTGATTGATAAAGTTCAAGAGATAGAAATAAAGCATGATAAACAAATGGTAGCAATGGAGCGAAAAGTTCAAGTACTTATAAGGACCATGTTAAATGAAATATAACTCAAAGATGGATGTAGAAGCTTTGGAAGCCTTGCTATCTACTCCCGGTGATGCTAATAGTGGGTTGCGTTCATCTACATCCACACATGAGGTAATTAGGAAATTAAAGTTAATATAATTATTGATATACTTGTTTTTGTTAATTTCCAAGATGACTTTGTAATTTGCTAAACAATTTTGGATATAATTGTTTTTGTTAATTTTAAAAAATGGATTTGAATCTTTACATGCTATTATTTACTTTGTATGTAAATCATGATATGGATGAGGATAAATTGGATGACAACTTGGAAGAAGAAGATAAAGATAAAGACTTGACTTGACTTGACTTGTTACTTGTGAAGATATTTTTTTACTTTAAATTTGATGAGTGTAAAAGATTGCTTTGATTAATAGTAGTGATGGATGACATGGTAGATGAATTTTGTATGACTAGTAGTCATGGATGACACTATAAATGGTTTTTTTATGACTATAGTAATGGATGATAATTGTTTTTGCTCACAAAAACATTTTAATTTAAATCACAATGTGATTTATAAAATTTAGGTGCATACTATGCCATTTTAATTTGAATATATTACAATGCATGTGATTCAAAAAATTGTAATTGACATATTAAGAGTCTAGACTATTTTAATTTGAATATATATATATATATATATATATATCACATTGCATATGATTTAGAAAATCATGATTGACATATTAAGGGTCAATAATTATTTTATTTTAATTATCAAATATATTTTTTAAGGAATAACAAACATTTGTTAATATAAGGTAATAATTTTAAAGTTTTGCTATATGTCATCCAAAGATAATAAAGTTAACTTTTCATGTAAGGCAACGGCTAAGAACTGTTGTCAATAATGAAACCATTGTCATTTAAAGGAACAGTTATGAAACGTTGCCATTTTATGCAACATTTAATAATTGTTGTATAAAGGGTTAATAATCAAAAACCGTTGCCATATCATGTTAATAAAATTGTTTCCTGTGATCACATAAAACACAATGGTTTTATGCTTTTGTTGCTTATGATAGTCAAAAACCCTTCCCATTGGCAAAGGAAACGCTAATAAATACAACGGCTAGGAAACCGTTTCCATCGAATACAGAAACGGTTTTTTCACTTAAAGCAACAGTTTTTGACCATTCCAGAAAATCGTAAATGTTGTAGTCCCTTCCACTAGATTATCCTACTTAATTGAGAGGTTACTAACTTTAAAAAAATATGAATTTTTTTTTGTACAAGAAAATTTGGTGGAACAGATACATTATATACAAAATTACTATATATAATACATGGTCATAAACAACAAACTGTATATACTTAAGATCAGGGGAACACAAGCTCCCATACAAAACATGAAAAGAAAAACATTTATCCTAATCATCATTGGCCCAAGGAGAGCCTGTTAAGGGTGAGTCTCTTCTTCCACAACAATCAAAGAGTTGTCATTTTTAACACCGCTCCCACATAGTACAAGGCTACATTACTTTCTATTTTTATCTTTCATAACCGGGGTTCCTAATTAATTCACGCTAAGTTATCTATCCTAACTTGACCTTACTTAATCGTCCCTGAATACGTAACCCTATACTCTCTCCCTCACCCCAACTATCACACAAGTATTAATTCTTATTAGTAATTCTCAATCACAATCAAACACAATTTCATTCAAATAATGTAATGCAATACATGAATTTTATTTCGTTAATTTAATCTTTTTCTTAGCCATCATGATGTATGTGGGCCCAAATCTCATCAATATATCACATCAAAACCCGTCCTGCCCAGGCTGTCCCTGAACACAACGTTTCCGCACTAGAGCGATTAGAGCCCACCAAGCCCTTAATGAGGACACACCAAGGGAAGATCCTTACACTACCTTAGACAAGGGGCTAGAGGCGTACAAGGGTCCCCTCATAAGGGCCAAGTCCAAGAAAGGCAACGAGATCATCCATAATGCCCTATCTTCCTTCCTCTCTTTGCTTAATGGGCCCAAGCCTAATGGAGACACCTTGAGGATCTACTTGTACTCATCTTGTAATATAAGTCATAATTAGATTCTCTAGTCATTTAGGTTTTATTTCGACCTTACTAGGTCAATTTTGGTCACTTTAGGGCCATGTACTCTCATTTTGGGCCATGAGTAGGCCATACCTTTCTCATTTAGCTTAATTGGGCTTAGGATCCATGGTGAAACCCAAATCCACTTCCCTTGGCCGAATTTCCTAGAGGCTATATAAGGGAGCTCTTCTTTGTAAAATCCACACATTATTCATTTTGAGAAATAGAATCACATTTTGAGTGAAAGTTTTAGTGAGAGATTCTCCTCCTTCTCTCTAGGCTAAATAGGCTTTAGTAAGCTCTTATCCAAGGGGTATTCTCCCTCCTTAGTGGTGAGTTGGAGTTATCTCCCTCCTAGGGAGTGGCCTCCAAAACACTTCCTCCATTCCATTCTTCCATCTCTTCCCACTTTCACCCTTTCTCTTCCATCTTTTTCCTTTAGTTTCCATTCTTTTCCTTTTAATTTTGTGTCCATTTCCTTGAGACTATTTTCGGCTAAGATTTGAAGACCCCAAGTCAAGGCTTCTTGAAGGCTAAGGAAGAGGAAAAAGAACCTAGATCCAACCCAAGGAACATCTCCATCAAGATCATCCTACATCAAGTGGTATTATTGAGCTTAGAGGTTCTTTTTCTCATCTTTTCTTCCTCTAAAGTTTCAATTTCCAATAGATTTCTTGGCTGGTTTTGCTTTTATTTTCATGTTTATGCCATGTTATATGTTAGAAAAGTACAAAAATATTGAAGTTAAATGCATTTTTTAGTCACCTTTCCCATTTTCTTTAAGTTTTTGCATATTGTTCTTGAGTAGTTGTGGTTTTGTAGTGTCATATGCTTTAGATTATGTTAATAATTCTGAGTTTGGAGCACTATAGTTTTGGTTTTGAGCTTCCATAATTGATTTTATGAAGTTGTTAATTGTTAGAGCCAAATAAGTGAGTGTGGTGCCATTAGAGCCTTGTCTTTGTTGCTAGGAATTGAAAAATTCAACCTTTTTAAAAGTGCTAATCCGTGTGGTAGGAGTCACATCTTGCATTATTTTGTGACTTTCAAGGTTCCAATTCAACCTTACTTTTAGGTACTCCAAAGGTTGTGCTCATTTCTAGGATTGTTAGAAGTCTACTCTTAGTTTCTTCTAGGTTTTAATTTTCAATTGTCAAGCACTACTAGGTCATAAGTTTAATTCGGTTTTGGTATCTTCAAAATTGCATAAACATTACTTTTTTATTCAAAGTTAACCTTCCATACTTCAAGTTGGGAGAAGATTGCATCTTGACCTGAGCAAAAGAAGTGAAATTGACTTGTGAACTAGCTTGGTGGTTTCAGTTTTGGACTTTGGTTGGTGTTAAGTGCGACAAAATTTTAAGAGGCAAGAAAAGAGAAAAATACTACACAAAAGAAAAAGAAAGAGGAAAACCCTACAATCAAAAAGTGAAAAATAAAAAAGGGTATCAAAAGAAAAAGTACAAAGTTGGACCTCTTTTAGAAAAATTTAAAAAGTTTGAACACCAAGTCATCTTTTTAATTAAGACACCATGACCTAAAACAAAGTATTTGCTAGTTGATCCTTTATACAATTTCAATTGAACTTTGCTTGCTTTGTTTGCAATTTTAGAGTTTCTAGGTTTTTTTTGCTTTAACCTTCTTTTCATTCTTGCATTTATTTTCTTTGATTGTCAAGTTTTGTCCTTAAACTTTCAAATTTTGAAATTCTTGTGTGTTGCCTTTATTCAATTTAGCTTTTATTTCTTTGTGTCTTGTCATATCAAAAATCCAAAAATATTCTTTTTGAGTTGTCTTTTAATTTTTGAGCTTTTTTAGTTTGTTTTCCATTCTCTCTTAAAAGTTTGTCTCTTGAGTTTCTCTTTCCCTTCAATTCCAAGATAACTCTTACTCAATATCAAAAAGGGTAGCATATTGAGTACACTTGAGATTGGTGTGGAAATTGCTTTGGTTCTCTTGAAACCTAAAGAAAAAGAATAAGAATAGAGAGGAAACACTTTGAGTGAGAGAGATCTTATTTTGATTTTACTTGATTTTGCTTAACATTTTGTGTGAGAATTTCATTTTCTAGGTGAGGTAGTGGAGTCTATATCAAGACTTTGAAGACCATTGAAGACTTGTAAAAGGAAGCAAAGCCTTGTACTCATTAGCAAATTTTAGGAAATTTTCAATTCTTAAGGCTTGTATTAGCAATTTGGTCCTTGTATTTTGGACAAATTTTGGACATTGGACATTGGACTTTGATTTCTTAAAATTTTCCTTCAATATTTCGGCTAGTTCTAGTGCATGTTCATTTGTTTACTTTAACTAATTGTTGTTAGTTAGTTTGGTTGGTTAAGTAGTTATAACTACAAGTAGTTAGTTAGTTGTTGTTCTTAACTAATTTGGTTAGGTTGTTAGTTGTCTTAACTAAGTTTGTTAGTAGTTAGAGTTAGTTGGAACAAATTTTAGTTAATTTATCTACTCATAACTGAAATTAGTTGAAGAAGTTAGGGTGGTTATAACAGGTTAAGGTAGTTACAACTATAATAACTACATAACTAATTTTAATTAGGGTTTGTTAGTTTGTTAAAACTAATTTTGTTAGTTCTAACTTCCATAACCGAAATTGTTAACTCTTGTTAGGATTAATTACTTGGTTAGCTACAACCTAGGATTCACATAAAGAACATAAGCAAAGACAAACTAGGACTTGCATAACTAATCATAGTAAGACAACATAGGATCTAACCTAGTACAAGACAACTTAGGTACTTGTTCCCTTAGGTAGAAACCTAGTACTTGATTTTTTTTAGGATTCTTGCTTGTTTTCTTATACTTGTCTTGCATAAGTATCCTCGACTAGTTTGATAGAACCTTTGTTTGTCTTGTCTTGTTTTTCTTTGACAACCTTAATCATGTCTTCTAGTAATAGGGAAAACAAATCTCTTCTTCATAACATAATGGATAGCTTAAATAACATCAACACTAGGTTAACTAACCTAGAACATAGAGATGAGAACCCTAGAACTAGACATAAAAATCAAAGAAATCAAAGGCATGAGAATAATGATAGTGAGGATGATCATAGGTCTAGAAGAAATCATCATAGTACTAAAAGAGAAGACCTAGGGTTAAAAGAAGTAAAATTTGAAATTCCCCTATTTAATGGTAAGAGTGATGTTAAAGCTTATCTAGAATGGGATATGAGAGTTGAACAATGGTTTAATTCTCATCAAATTAAAGAGGAAAAGAAAGTTAGGATAGCCACTCTCTCATTCCAAAACTATGCCTTAGTATGGTGGACTCAAGTGTGTAAGGAGAGAAAAAAAGATAACTTTCCACCAATAGATGATTGGTTAGACTTAAAGGCTCTATTAAGGAAAATATATGTTCCTAATTACTAGGGGAGCTATTAGCCAAGCTAGATAGACTCACCCAAGGGTCAAAAAGTGTAGAAGATTACAATAAGGCCTTAGAGATAGCCATGATTAGGGAAAACTTAGAAGAAGATGAAGAAACCCTAATGCATTAGTTTTTGCATAGCCTAAATAGGAACATTAAAAATAGAGTAAAACTCCTTCCACATGTTAATATAAAATAATTATTACACCAATGTACTAAGGTAGAAAGCCAATTTAAAGAGAGGGAATCTTACAATGGGGAATACAAAAGCTTTAAGTCTAAGTGGGTAGGTAAAGATAGGTTTGAGAGACAACCTAGGGAAAAAGGAGTGGGCACTTCTTCTTCCCAAATACCAAGTTAGTTGCATAAAAATGGCAAAGTCTTTAGAAATCAAAGAGATAAGCATGAACCCACATCTAAACCTCAATCTTCTAGATCATCTACCATTAAATGTTTTAAATGCCTTGGTAGAGGTCATATTGCTTCTGACTGTCCTACAAAAAGAACTATGATTTTGAAAACTAATGGAACCTACTCAAGTCAATCAGAGTCTGATTCTAATAATCACAATTCAAGTGATGACTCAAGTAGTGATTCCTACGATAGCAAGCATATACTAGGGGATGATGGTGAGCTGTACATGATTAGAAGATTACTTGGTAGTCATGTTAAGCTTGATGATACTACACAAAGAGAGAACATCTTTTATACAAGATGTTACATAAATGAAAAACTATGTTCTCTCATTGTGGATAGTGGGAGTTGTGCAAATGTAGTAAGTCAAAGATTAGTACATAAGATGGACTTAGAACTAATAGATCACCCTAGAACTTATAAGTTGCAATGGTTAAATGAAAAGGGAGAAATGTTAGTTAATAAGCAAGTCTTAATCAACTTCACCATAGGCACACATAGAGATGAAGTCAAGTGTGATGTAGTACCTATGGAAGTAACTCACATCCTTTCAGGAAGACCTTGGCAATATGATAGGAAAGTCATCCATGAGGGGTTCACCAACACCCTCACTTTCAAATTAGATAGTAAGAAGATAGTTTTGCATCCCCTAACTCCACAATAAGTAGCTAAAGATCAACTTCAAATGAAGCTTAAAAGAGATAGAGAGTTAGGATCTTCTTCATCTAATCTTTTAGAAAAACACAAGAAAAATAAAAAAGAGGATAAAAGAAAAGGAGTTGTCATTTATGATGACTCTAGAGCCAATCTCTTGTCCACCAAATATGATGTGAAACATGCTATATTTTTACAAAAACAATGCTTGATCATATATGCTAAGGATATCCCTAACACTTCCTTGTGCTCAATGGGTTGTTTCCCTCCTCTTTTGCCTAAAGGGATTCAAAACATATTAGATGAGTTTAAACACATCTTCCCAAAAGATATTCCTAAAGGCTTACCTCCAATTAGGGGAATTGAACATCAAATAGACTTAATTCTTGGTGCTAGTCTACCAAATAGACCTGCATATAAGTGTAACCCTAAGGAAAGCCTAGAAATTGAAAAAGCAAGTGAATGAACTATTATCTAAGGGATGGATTAGAGAAAGCCTAAGCCCATGTACTTTACCCATTTTATTAGTTCCTAAGAAAGATGATTTATAGAGAATGTGTACGGATTATAGAGCCATAAACAACATAACCATCAAGTATAGGCATCCAATACCTAGACTTGATGATATACTTGATGAGTTAAGTGGTTCTACTATATATTCTAAGATTGGTCTTAAAAGTGGCTATCATCAAATAAGAATCAAAGAGGGAGATGAATGGAAAGCTACTTTTAAAACCAAACTTGGATTATATGAGTGGTTAGTTATGCCCTTTGGCTTGACTAATCGACCAAGCACCTTCATGAGGTTAATGAATCATGTTTTTAGGGAATTTATTGGGCATTTTGTTGTGGTCTATTTTGATGATATTCTTGTTTACTCAAAGACCATGACCTCTCATGTAAGCCATTTAAAATAAGTTTTGCTTGCCTTAAGAACAAATAACGTCTATGCAAATTTTGAAAAATGTTCTTTTGGCATGGATAACATTGTGTTCCTTGGATTTGTAGTGAGTTCAAAAGGTGTTGAGGTAGATCACTCCAAAGTTAAGGCAATCTAAGATTAGCCAACACCTAAAAATGTGATTAAAGTTAGAAGTTTCCATGGTCTTGTAAGTTTTTATAAGAGATTTGTGAAAGACTTCTCTACCTTAGCTTCCCCTTTGAATGAATTGGTGAAAAATAATGTTCCTTTTGTGTGGGGGATAAAGTAAGAGAAAGCCTTTTTAGATCTGAAGGAAAAACTCACACATGCTCCAATTTCAGCACTTCCAAACTTTTCTAAAACCTTTGAGCTTCAGTGTGATTCTTCCAATGTGGGTATAGGAGCTATTTTATTGTAAGAAGGTCACCCTATTGTTTTCTTTAGTGAAAAACTTAATTGGGCTACCATCAATTATCCCATATATGATAAAGAATTATATGCATTAATTAGAGCCCTTCAAACTTGGGAATATTACTTGATCCCAAAAGAGTTTGTCATTCATAGTGATCATCAATCACTAAAATTCATCAAAGGGCAACAAAAGTTAAACAAAACACATACAAAGTGGGTTGAGTTTTTGGAACAATTTCCATATGTCATCAAGTACAAAAATGGCAAATCCAATAATGTGGCTGATGCTTTATCAAGAAGGCACTCTTTACTTGCCTCTCTTAGAGCCAAAATTATTGGACTTGATGAAATTAAGACCTTGTACCCAAATGATCTTGATTTTTCCAAAATCTTCAATTCATCTTCCACTTCTTCATCTCATAAAGGCTTCTACATTCTAGATGGCTAACTCTTTAAAGCCAATAAACTTTAAATTCCTAAGAGCTCTTTAAGGGATCTTTTACTTAGAGAAAACCATGAGGGAGGCTTAATGGGCCATTTTGGAAGAGATAAAACATTGTCTATTTTACATGAACACTTCTATTGGCCTAAAATGAAAAAAAGATGTTCAAAAACTTTGTGCTAGGTGTACAATTTATAGGAAAGCTAAATCTAAATTTTCACCTAGTGGTCTTTATACTCCATTGCCTACACATACTTCTCCTTGGATTGATATTTCTATGGATTTTGTGTTAGGCTTACCTAGGACCCAAAGGAGAATAGACTCTATCTTTGTGGTGGTAGATAGGTTTAGTAAGATGGCTCACTTCATTCCTTATCACAAAGTGGATGATGCAAGTCATATTGCTAAGCTGTTTTTCAAGGAAATTGTAAGACTTGATGGTGTTCCTAAAACTATCATTTCTGATAGGGACACCAAATTCCTAAGCCATTTTTGGAAAACCTTTTGGTCAAGGCTAGGAACAAAGCTTCTCTTTTCTACCACTTGTCATCCTCAAACGATGGCCAAACTGAGGTAGTAAGCAGGTCCCTTTCTCAACTACTTAGGGTCTTAGTGCTTAAAAATGTTAAATCTTGGGATGAGTGTTTGCCCCACATTGAATTTTCTTATAATAGGGTACAACACTCCACAACTAAGCATAGTTTTTTGAAATTGTTTATGGTTTTAGTCCTCTCACTCCCTTGGACCTTTTACCCATTGATGTTTCTGATTCTATCCTTCATATGGATAGAGAGGCAAAGGCCAAGTTTATCAAAAATTTTCATGAGAAGGTTAAAAACCAAATACAAGCTAAAAATGAACACTATGCTTGTTGTGCCAATAAGAAAAGAAAGGAAGTTACCTTTGAGGTTAGAGATTGGGTTTGGTTACACCTTAGAAAGGAAAGATTTCTAAATTTGAGAAAATCCAAACTTGGCCCTAGAGGTGATGGGCCTTTCCAAATACTTAGGAAAATGGGAAATAATGCCTTTATCCTTGACTTTCCTGGTGAATATGGTGTGAGTGCTTCTTTTAATGTGTCTGATTTATCTCCTTTTGACATAGATGATGATTGAGGATAAATCCTTTTGAGGAAGGGGAGCATAATGAGGACACACCAAGGGAAGATCCTTAAAACTACCTTAGACAAGGGACTAGAGGCTTACAAGGGTCCCCTCATAACGGCCAAGTCCAAGAAAGGCAAAGAGATCATCCACAAAGCCTTATCTTTCTTCCTCTCTTTGCTTAATGGGCCCAAGCCCAATGAAGACACCTTAAGGATCTACTTGTACTCATCTTGTAATATAAGTCATAATTTGATTCTGTCATTTAGGTTTTATTTGGACCTTAATAGGTTAATTTTGGTCACTTTAGGGCCATATAATCTCATTTTAGGCCATGTATAGGCCATACCATTCTCATTTAGCTTAATTGGCCTAGGATCCATGGTGAAAGCCCAATCCACTTCCTTTGACCGAATTTCCTAGAGGCTATATAAGGGAACTCTCCTTTGTAAAATCCACACATTATTCATTTTGAGAAATAGAATCACCTTTTGAGTCAAAAGTTTTAGTGAGAGATTCTCCTCCTTCTCTCAAGGCTAAAGAGGCTTTAGCAAGCTCTTATCCAAGGGGTATTCTCCCTCCTTGGTGGCGAGTTAGAGTTATCTCCTTCTTAGGGAGTGGCCTTCAAAACACTTCCTCCATTCCATTCTTCCATCTCCCCCACTTTCACCCTTCTCTTCCATCTTTTTCCTTTAGTTTCCATTCTTTTCCTTTCGATTTTGTGTCCATTTCCTTGAGTCTATTTTTGGCCAAGATTTGAAGACCCCAATTCAAGGCTTCTTGAAGGCTAAGGAAGAGGAAAGAGAACCTAGATCCAACCCAAGGAAGATCTCCATCAAGATCATCCTACATCAGCCCTCTAAGAGGTAATCAGGACACTCAGGTCCACACAATATATATAAATCTATCTCACAACCATTCATTGCTAACAATGATCGTGACTAGGTTCTGAACGAAAATGGATTACTAGCCAGGGTTAAAGTACACCAGGTTGTATTGTTTCTCCCCGTTCTCGGGGCGCTACTACCGAGCCATTGGGGGTCCCAGCCTAATGTACTGCCAAGATCCAACACATGGGACCGGGCACTCGTAGCTCCAGCGTACCCCTCGCTGAGTACTCTAGTCTTCATCGGATCATATGTAAATGATGCATGTACTACACATATTTCATTTTATTAACTTGTCATCGGTAGAGTCCTCTCAGTAGTCCATTTTCCATTCTTAACTCTAGGTAAATCTCTTTCATTATTAGTTATTCCTAGAAATTTACTCTAAGTTTCTTAGGGTATTAGTCTTAATATTATTGGATATATTTATTTGAAAGGTGTAGGTTACTCTGGTAATATACGTGTATACCGGCTTCCTATTGGCTGTAATCTCTTTGTCTTATTTATCTACCTATATTCCTTTAAGTAATCATTATTATTATTTTTATTCCTTATCATATATTTGAAATGTTTATCCTCCGACAATTAAGAATGAAAATGGTTGAGCGTCAACATCTATCATTCCTCGGGGTGTTATCTGGCACCTTAGTGCATTAACATCACATCAATTTCATTCACATCGATCTATTTTCATATCATGTCAAGATCTCTACCGTGACTTGTCCTCTTTTCATCATCCCTTTACTTTATAATTTACCGATACATCAACATAGAATTCATTCATTTTCCTCATACATTTTATCATACTTATAAGCACATAAGGGCATGTAATCTAGTTACCACATAATCACCAACAAGTAATTTCATATCATTTGATCAACGACACATAACCAATCTAGCACACATGACCATCTAAACATTATATCCATCAAGTACATCCATAAGTTTTATCTAGCTGGTATGAGGATTTAGTCGTATTTATTAAGACTTGTTATAAAGTATTTGATGGTACAAAGTTAGACTTTGAAGGGGGTTCAATAAGTCTTAAGCTCTTTTTCAAAAATAATCGCGTATAGACCGCTTGAGCAGAAACCAATTTTTAACAGACAAGAGAAAGGTATAAGAGAAATGTACAACAAAAATTTATCCTGGTTCATTTCCAACACAGAAGCTAGTCCAGTCCCTTCAGCCCGAAGGATTTTTCACTATTATAAATCACCTTATAATCTGCACCAACCCAGTGCACAAGTATTTTTAACTCCAACCACTCCTAGCTAAAAACCCAAGTATTCTTTCAAAAACCTCTTCAGGCTATAGTGTTTCCCAACACCAATAAATTCTGGTAACACACCAGAAAATATAAAGTGATGGTAGAGAGAGTGTTTAAAGTTATAACCAAACAACTCAGGTACAAATATATGAAATGATTACAAGGTACACTGAGCTACAGACTACTATAAGTCACGGTCTACACTAAGCAAAACTACAAAAAAGACTTAAGTAGTGAATACAAGAACATAGAACCTTTAAGAAAAAGTCTCTCGGACTTTGGTTTCTAGAAAGAAAACAAGTGAGTGTTTAAGTATTAAGTTAAGCAGCATCTCTATGTTGTTTTCAAAAGCTTCTTGTATTTATAGTCCTTCTAAAAATATCCATTGGTTCAACTTCAAAGGATGTTGGTCTCTTAAGGATTGTGCTGTCAGTAAGTGTAGGCACATGCTTTAGAGAAGTTTCCTTATCAAGGAAACTTTGAAAGTCTTCAGCAAAAGATCCTTTTTGCTTATGTACTTTAGGAAAGCACGTATACTCTATAGCAGTTAACCTTAGGCTATCTGTTCTGATCAGGTTCAGCTTTTCTGACACCTTGAGACAAGTGAGGTAGATTTCTTGATACATGAGAGAAAACGTTCAACTTTTCTATTAATTACCTTTTTAATGTTAGCTTTAGATAGGACATGTGAAAGTTCTTGTAGCTTTATATTTGGAAAGGAAAGATCTTTTTCAAGAACTTGAAGAGTCAGAGATCTTCTTAAGGTCTGAAAACACGAAAAAAGACTTGATCCAATGAAGCTTGGAAGAATGCAGTCTTCTTTACTTTAGAAGTGAATTGATTTTTATGGACTCCCCCTTTCTTTTACAAATGGAGCTCTACGGACTCCTGACACACTTGAATAGAAATGTTAGACAAACAAGCAGTACAAACTTCATTTTAGCTAAAAGTCTTGATGTGTATTATTAATAAATCTCCTGGGGTTCATACTGCTCAATCATGAATTCAGACTTTTCTCTAACAATCTCCCCTTATTTGTTGATAACAAACATTAAGTCTCGAGAATAAAATGAATTCTGTATTTAAGTGAAGAATTGAAACATTTAATTCATGAAACATGAAGTTATTCATCTGAGCTATAAGTTTCAAAATCTTTCAAGTTTTTGTAAAAGATAGTTAAGTTAATCATATGCAACAGAATTTAAGGGAGTTAAAGTAGTGAATCATCAATAAGTCATAATATAGAGAAACTAAATACTTTCATTGATGAACATAAAAAGTGTTACAGACTCTAAAAAAATAGACTACACTATTTGAAACTTAAAATTATTCTCCAAAATATTCTTCTCCAAAATATTCTTCCTCTTTTGTAATAAACAAATGAGGGGCATCATTGAGACCTAGGAGTTTGGAGAAAGGATATCATGGCTGGTTGGAACTGTTGGAGCTGGATCCTGCTTCAGCTATTAACTATAAAATATGATTTCACATGCGTCGAGCATCTTCTTCAGTGTTGTGATCAGATTGAAGAAGTCTAGATACTTCTTCATCTGAAAGTCTACAGGGTCTGGGATCATCCCATGCCAATACGTATGGTTGAATCATATCTGAAATAGGCTTTTTGCTTTTCCTAGATAGATGAGATTTAGGAACAGGGTAAAGCCTATCCAGAGCAATTAAAATCCTGGTTCATGGGAGAATGAATGTAGATTTGGCTTTTCCACTCATGATTTCCGTTAGGGATTTTCCCTGTTGAATGTCTGACAGAATGGCCTTTTGCTTTTTTCTAAGCTTGTAGTACATAGCTACATCTGATGTAGAGCATAGATTATCATTATAAAGTATGTCTTGGGCAGGCAAAAATGGGGCAAACATGAGTGAAGGTGATGAAGATGGCAACATGATCCTAGTTGAGGGAAGTCTAGATTCTAGGTGACTAATAGGAACAAAGGTAAAGACTGATGGGTAGGTCTTCATTGCTTGAACTTGAACATGAGCAACAAGTGGGGTTTCTTGATCAAGTAGAGGTTGGTCCAGAATTATCTGTGGTGAAGTAACTAAAGGTCATGGTGAGGGTAAAGTCTTTCGCTCTAGAGATGCAGACTTGGAGTCAGAATAATCAGACGTCACAGGGTTTACAACAGAGGAGCCTTCTGAAACATTTTTTTTTCTTATAGAGATATGCTTGAGCATTCTCCTTGTAATTCTTCTCGATGAATTAACAGGAATATATGGTGGAGCAATCAAAGGTTTAGCAATGAATGGTTTGCTAATCTTCATAGTTGGTTTAGACTTTCTCATGAAAGGGCCAGCACTTGGTATTTTAGGAGAAATGCCAACAAAAGTCCTAATTTTCTTAGTGGAGGGTTCAGACTCTGGTTGATCTGAGTCTGATGAGGAGTTGTCTTCTAAGGTTGTCTTCTCATCCTTCAAGGGCAGTTCAGGTTCAGCTTGCTGAGGGGATCCAGGAGGAGTAAGTATTGCAAAAAAAGTAGGGGCTTTAGTAGCTAGGCTACCACACATTTTCAAGTCCCTTGAGCCTTGTACGTCAATCCATGTTGTTTAAAGATTTTGCTCAAGACTCTTAGAAAAGGAATCTTTTTCCGCTTTCTGATGATGGTGGTGATCAAATAGCACATAGGAAGACTAGCCGGGGTCTTCATCATTATAAGGACCATACAAAACTTATCTAACTTTGTTACCACATCCCTTGTGCTTTTCCTTGGAGAAAAGATTTGTCTCATCAGTGCGTGTAGAAATTTTTCTTTGGGTAGTGGGTCTTTTACTTGAAGAGTGAGAGGGGCTTCCAAGCTATAGAGGCACAAATTCGCTTCAACTTCAGAGATGGTGCTTCCAATGTAGTCATTAGAGAAAGGAAGACCTTTGTTTAGACAGCCACAATCAATTGTAATTCCATTGAGAGAGATTACTATTCTTTTGTTTCTCAAAATTCTAGAGATAGTTGAATCTTCCTTGTTGATTATTGCAGTGGCCCAGAATTCCAATATCAGGGATGGAGAATATGTATATATCGAGGAGCAGAACTGAAGCCAACCAATTCCATTCAACTCAGCCAATACATCCCTTCCTTCATCCTTATATTGGATAGGAGAGAAATATACTGATTCAACAATGTCTTTTGATAAGAAGTTAATGCCAGCCATTGTAGAGAGAAATAAGGTTTTAGAAAGATGAAGGGTTTTTGAAATAGGGTTTTAGAGCAAACAGAGGTTTTGAAAAAAGAGAGATTTCGCAAAGAGAGAGAAAGATGAGAAGTTACAGAGGTTTTTTGAAAAGGTGAAAAGACATGTAACTATAAAACGAATTTATAGGCAACGTGGCATAATGGAGGGAAAAGCAGTTTTCAAAAAACGGTTGCGTTTCACATAATGAAAAGGTGCCACATGTTTTGAAAGAAAATAAATAAATATTAAAAGAATTTAAGAAAGATGGGGGGACAGACTACGTCTTTTAGAGTAACAGAGAATAAAACCAAGAATAATTCTAAGTTACAAAACATGTAGACTTTAAATGTACAGATACTTCAATTAATCAACATTATTGATGTTCAACTATACTTGATAAATGCAAACCTTGCTTCAGCTAAGGGCTTTGTAAAGATATCTGCCCATTGATGGTCTGTATCAACATGTTATAGGTCCTATATGCCTTTTTGAACGTAATCACGTATGAAGTGATACTTCACTTCAACATGCTTCACCTTTGAATGTTGGATTGGATTCTTTGTCAGGTTTATAGCACTAGTGTTATCACAGAACACTAGAATTTCTTCTTCCTTGATTGAATAATCCTCACATTGATACTTTATCCATAAAAGTTATGAGCAACAACTGGCTGCAGACATGTATTCTGCTTCAGCTATGGAAAGGGCTATGGAATTATGTTTCTTGCCACTCCAAGAAATCAAGTTGTTTCCTAGAAAGTGACATCCACTACTTGTGCTTTTTCTATCTGTTTTATCACCTGTAAGATCTACATCATAAAATCCATAAAGAGAGAAAGAGTCTATTCTCTTATAGAATAGCCCAAGGTTAGTGGTACCCACAAGATACCTTAAAATTCTCTTCACTGTAGACAGGTGTGAATCCTTGGGGTCTGCTTGATGTCTTGCACACACACACACTAAACATTATATCTGGTCTGCTGGATGTTAAATGCAACAGTGATCTAATCATTCCTCTATACAGAGTATGATCAACTTATGTACCATATTAATCTTTGCTTATAGTGCAATTTGGATGTATTAGAGTACTCATTGGTTTGACATCAACCATTTTAAATTTGAGTAACTCTTTGGTGTACTTTTGTTAATGAATAAAGATTCCATCATCAGTCTGTTTAATCTATAGACCAAGAAAGAATTTGAGTTTGCCCATCATGCTCATCTCAAATCCAGCCTGCATAGCTTTTGTGAAATCTTTGCATAGACTTTCTTTTCTAGCACCAAAGACAATGTCTTCTACATAAATTTGTACTATAATAAAGTGTTTATTTGAACCTTTTCTAAATAAAGTTATATCAACCTTTCCTCTAGTAAAGCCTTTTGATTTGAGGAAAGAACTGAGTCAGTCATACCAAGCTCTAGGTGCTTGTTTCAAACCATACAATGCTTTAATAAGTTTAAAGACATGATTTTCTAAAGATTTATCTTCAAACCCAGGAGGTTGTTTCACAAAAACTTCTTCTTCAATAAAACCATTTAAAAAAGCGCTTTTAACATCCATCTAATATAATTTGATTCCTTTAAAAGCAGCAAAGGCAAGTAAAATCCTTATAGTTTCGAGTCAAGCTATAAGAACAAAGATTTCAGTGAAGTCTATACCTTCCGGTTGGTTGTAACCTTGTCTACGAGCCTTGCTTTGTTTCTTACAACTTTTCCATCTTTATCCAGTTTGTTTCTGAACACCCATCTTGTTCCAATGATGCTCTTGTTCTTTGGTCTTGGAACTAGGGTCCAAACTTTGTTTCTTTCAAACTGGTTTAATTCTTCTTACATGGCAATTGTAACATCCTCGGTCAACTGAGACAATCCCTTCCACTAGACTATCCTGGTCGACTGAAAGGCTGTAACAGTAACTATACACACTGAAAAATATAGAAGTTTTAGTGGAACAGATATACCTAATATACAACACAATCATATATCATACATGGCCGTAACAGTAACTGTACACATTGAAAGTAAAGGGGCATGTAGGCTCCCATAAACAAAAATAAAATCAACCTATTCTATTCATCCTTGGCCCAAAGAGAACTCGTCTGATCCTCAATGTGAATTTTGTGTCCATTTCCATGATGTTTGGAAAAATTTAGCATAAAGGTGAGTCTCCACCTTCACAATAATCGGGAAGGTGTCTCATTGATACCTGTCCCACACACAATACAAACAATCCACGATTGAACTCCTCCCACTCTCTTTCGGGTCCCTAAGATACACTATAAGTTATCTCACCACTCTTGGTCCCGGCTGACCATTACCATTCTTCCATTCATCTCTTAGTATTATACTTAGGTAACAAATAATCATAATCTCAGTACAATGATGTAATGCAAGGGTTTTTTCTCTTATTTCTAATCTTTTTTAATCATCATGATGCATATGGGCCTATCTTCTCCTCATCATTCCCAACACAATACATATCATAGTCCCACCTTATCTTTCTTGTCCACTAGAGCTCTCCTCGTTTTGTTTTCACAAATGGGTAAGGACCCGCAGTTCTATCATCACAATGGCCAATCACATATCACATCGGAAGGGGCACTCAACGGCCATAGAAACCCCCGCCTCTCATCGCAATATATTAAAGTTTGCCACGGTTGTTTGGCATCAGGCACAAATCCGAGCCATTGGAGGGCCGAATCCGATATACTCCCAAGACTACCCTTGGGGGTCGAGACGCAGCTGTTTCTTAAGTGTACCCCTTATTGTTATGCTCTAAGGAGTTTCTCGTCCATCACCCTTTGATAATACATGATTTATCCTTAATTTCTCACTTTAAATGTGTATAATTTGCCATCACTTATTGTGTAATATATTGCATTTTAACACATTTTCATAATTTAAGCTTTATTTAATATTTGATTTTAAAATGAATTAAGGATTGATTTTTAGTGGAAATAATTAAATCTTGCTTTCTCTTACTTTGTAGTGTATGATTGAGCCTATAATTGAAAAATAATTACCAGAGATCAAACGGAAGAAGCCACAAGTCATCACACCTCAAGAAATGGTCAAAAAGCAAGAAAAATCACACGAACAGGCCAAGGAATCGATTCACCACAGCTGGAATCGATTCCTACATGAAATCAAGCTTAGGAATCGATTCATTTCACCAGGGAATCGATTCGCACAGCTGGGAATCGATTCCCAGCCCCCAAGAATCGATTCATACGTTATTTTCACCTCTATGAATCGATTTATGCAGTGTAAATTTGGCTAAATCATGCTTTTAGGAATCGATTCCTTCAGTGGAAACAACAATATAGGATTTGAGGAAGTGGGAAACAACATTAAGTGATTTAAGGAAAAGCAGAAATGCATTATAGGATTCTCTCACATAAGGGTCTAATTTTTCCTGAATTTAAGCAAGTTGTTTCCACCATTCCTCGCCTATAAATAGAAATGATTTCAAGGCATTCAAAGAGACCTTAAATTAGAATTCTTTCTTTCTTTCTTTCATTCTTCAAGCAACAGAGGCTTGTGCTCTGGAGGAATTTCTTCCCCCTCCTCCGTTATAATTATGGAGGGCTAGAACCCTTAGATTGATTTTCTTGGAGAATTATTGTAATATGACTTTGAGGTTCTTGTTTTTAATTTAGTGTGCTTTTATTATTGTTGATTTCTTCATAATCTTACTTTGCTTATTTAATTCCATTTTGTTTCATTAAATTTCTATGCTTAATTAGTTTAATTATACGAATGGAATAAAATAAGATTTAAATTAAAATGGATTAAGGAAATATGCATGCTTAATGAATATTTTCATAATCACTTTTAATTATTATGGTTTGCTTAATTCCATAATTTGAGAATAGATTATGTATGTAGGTGATGTTCTTACGTATGCTTAATGATTCCTAGATTTTTCAATCTTGACTCCTTTTGCTTAATTAGGATGCTTGATTAAAATGTTCATTTTAAATGAAGGTAAAGGAATTGTGCATTGAAAAAGACGCTTAGTTGATTAATTCAAATTGAGCTAAGAAATTAACAGTAATGAAAGTGTACAAATCATCTTTTGTGAACCAAGGATAAATCTAATTACAATAGTCTAAGAAAATCAATCATTTGTTATTTATTATTCTAAATCTTATATTTACTCTGTTTTGATTTTAATTGTGACAACCAATCAAACCCCCCAATTATCTTTGTATGTATGTTAAATTTTTGTTTGTTAAAAAAATAATTTTAAACTTGATTTTCCTAAATTTTTGTGTTGATCTTCGAGAGAACGACCTAGGTTCACACCCTAGTACTACATTATTTTTAATGTATCAATTTGACCGACTGCGACAGTCCACGTCAAATTTTGGCGCCGCAGCCGGGGATGAACGATCTTTAGGAAAATTGTTGTTTTAAATTAATTTTTGTTTTAAAAAATATTTCATAAAAATAAAAAAATATAATTTGTTTGTTTGTTTTGATTTATTTCCTTGTATAATTTAGGATTCTGTTGATGCATTGTTCTTGATTTAATTGTTGTATAATATGTATGACTAGAACAACATCTAGGCATTTGCATTCAATTGATCCTGAAATTGATAGAGCTTTTCATAGATTAATTAGAGAAGCTAGATTTAATAATAACTTTATTGATATTGATAGTGATAGTATCTCATCTGAATCTGCTGAAAGTACTACTGCTAGTTTTTCTGATATGGCTGGACCTTGTGAAAAAACTCTTAAAGAACTAGCTGCACCCGAATTCACATACGGAATTTTGTGTATTCAATATCCTGAAAACAATGTCCTTTTTATGCTTAAGACTGGACTTATACACTTGTTGCCTAAGTTTCATGGTCTTGCGGGTGAAGTTCCACACAAGCACCTCAAAGAATTTCACATTGTGTTCTCCACAATGAAACCTCAAAACGTTCAAGAAGACCATGTCTATCTTAAAGCGTTTCCTCATTCTTTAGAGGGAGTTACTAAGGATTGGCTCTACTACCTTGCTCCAAGATCAATCACAAGTTGAAATGACTTAAAGAAAATGTTCTTGGAAAAGTTCTTTCCTGCTTCTAGAACTATTGTAATCCAGAAAGACATATCTGGAATTAGGCAACTCTCTAGAGAAAGTCTTTATGAGTATTGGGAGAGATTCAAGAGACTCTATGCAAGTTTCCCTCACCACCAAATTTCTGAACAACTTCTTCTTCAGTACTTTTATGAAGGTCTGCACCACGTTAATCGCAACATGCTAGATGCAGCAAGTGGAGGAGCTTTGGGAGACATGACTGCTGCTGAAGCAAGGAACTCTATTGAGAAGATGGCATCTAACTCTCAATAATTCAGTGTAAGAAACGATGTTTTCAAAAGTACATATGATTCAAATTTTCGTTCACCTGGAATTAAATTGGAGAGCAAACTTGACGCTCTCACCACTCTGGTCACATAATTGGCAGTGAATCAAAAATCCATGACTGCCAAAGTATGTGGCATCTGCACTTCATAAGAGCATCCCACTGATTGTTGTCCTTCTCTACAAGAAAAGGATGATAATAATCCTGAAGCCTATGTATCCAACATTTACCACAATAGACCTCCACCACAATAGCAACAACAAAACCATGATCTTTCCACAAATAGATACAACCCAGGGTGGAAGAATCATCTGAACCTGAGATGAGGTAACCAACAACTAAATCCCCAACCCCTATTTCAAAATAATGCACCAACCTTCCAAAAGCCAACACCTCAACCATCCATAAGTGGCCCTTCTTTGGAAAAACTGGTGAAACAAATGGTTGCACAGAACTTGGAGTATCAACAGAGGAATAATGCTACCATCCAAAGCTTGAGTAAACAAATTGGGCAATTGGCTTCACCATTGAACCAATTACAGTCTCAGAACTGACAAATTACCATCTCAACTAGCTGTAAATCCAAGAAATGTAAGTGTAATTCAGTTAAGATCAGGTAAGAACCTTGAAGTACCCATACCCAAGGAACCTGAGAAACAAATAGATGTGCCCACAACAGTTAAGAATGATGTACCCTCTTTAAGAACAAGGAAATCTGAGATGCAAATCCACCTCATATCCCTCTTCCATTCCCACCAAAAGTAATTCCAAGTAAGAAGATGGAAGAAGTGGACAAAGAAATTTTGGATACTTTTAAGAGAGTGGAAATGAATATACCTCTTCTTGATGCAATCAAACAAGTCCCCAAGTATGCCAAATTTATGAAGGAACTGTGTACTCATAAAAGAAGACTGAAGGGCAATGAAAGGATAAGCATGGGAAGAAATATATTAGCACTGCTTGGTAAGGAAATTCCCAACATCCCTAAAAAATCTAAAGATCCAGTTACGTTCTCTATACCTTGCATCATAGGCAATAACAAATTTGAAAATTGCATGTTAAATTTAGGAGCATCAATAAATGTTATGCCTATGTCTGTTTTCAAATCTCTATATCTTAGAACTTTACAACCTACTGGTGTAGTGACTCAATTAGCAAATAGAAGTACTGTTAACCCTGCTGGAGTCATAGAGGATGTTTTGGTTTAGGTAGATCAACTTGTTTCTCCTACTGACTTTTTCATACTTGATATGGAAGAAGGTATGCCTCAGATTCCTGTTCCTATAATTTTGGGAAGACCATTTTTGAAAACAGCCTGAACAAAAATAGATGTTCATGCTGGAATCCTTTCTATGGAATTTGGTAACACTAGAGTTCAATTCAATATTCTTGATGCTATGAAATACCCATATGAAAATCATTCTATTTTCCATATTAATTTGATTGATGAATTAATTTTTGAACATCTTTCTGACATTTCACAAACTGCTGATTTGGAATGCATGAATGATTCATTTAACTATTTTGCATGCAATAATTCTGGAAGTTGTGATATTTATGCTGAAATTGATAAATACATAATTGTTGATTTAGAGTTTTTAGATATGCCTATTAATCATAAGGAGCTAGAATGCATTAACCTGAATGCAGGATTTCAAGAAGACTCTAACAAAATTGTTGAAGTGCAAACAGTAAAATCCAAATCTACTTTATTAGTTCCATCTGTTTTGTAGGCACCCAAATTAAAGTTGAAACCCCTACCTGAGAACCTCAAGTATGTATACTTATGGGATGATGAACAGCTCCCAGTGATAATTTCCACTTCTCTTGATGAAAATCAAGAAGAAAAATTATTACAGGTTCTGAAAAGGCACAAGAAGGCTATAGGCTGGACATTGGCAGACATCCTTGGAATTAGCCCATCCATGTTCATGCATAGGATACTTCTTGAGGAAAATGCTAAAGCAGTAAGACAGCCTCAAAGGAGACTTAACCCTGTAATCCTAGATGTGGTTAAGAAGAAGATTACTAAGCTTCTACAAGCAAGAATCATTTACCCTATCTCTGACAGCCAATGGGTGAGTCCGATTCAAGTGGTTCCTAAGAAAATAGGGATCACAGTTGTGAAAAATAAGAAGGATGAATTGATCTCTAGCAGAGTACAAAACAGTTAGAGAGTCTGTATTGATTACAGGAGACTTAACCAAGCAACTAAGAAAGACCATTTCCCTTTACCCTTCATTGATCAAATGCTTAAATGTCTTGCAGTTAAGTCTCACTATTGTTTTCTTGATGGATTCTCTAGATATTTTCAAATTCACATTGCACCCGAGGATCCAGAAAAGACCACATTCGCATATCCTTTTGGCACATCTGCTTATAGGAGAATGTCATTTGACCAATGCAATGCTACTGGAACTTTTCAAAGATGCATGATAAGTATTTTTCATGATTTTATTGAAAATTGCATAGAGGTGTTTATGGATTATTTTATTGTTTATGGATCTTCATTTGATGCATGCCTTGATAGTTTGGATAAAGTTTTAAATAGATGTATTGAAACTAACCTTGTCTTGAACTATGAAAAATGTCATTTTATAGTAGAACAAGGAATAGTTTTAGGGCATGTAATCTCTGAGAAAGGAATTGAGGTAGATCCTACCAAGATAGAAGTTATATCACATTTACCTTACGCCTCTTGTGTACGAGAGGTTCGTTCTTTTCTTAGTCATGCAGGTTTCTATAGAAGATTCATAAAGGATTTCAGCAAGAATGCTAGACCATTATCCAATCTGCTTCAAAAGGATGTGGTCTTTGAGTTTGATGAAAAGTGTAAGGAGGCTTTTAATTGCCTCAACCAAGCCTTGACCACTACCCCTATTATCTAAGCACCTATTTGGACAGCCTCAATTGAGTTAATGTGTGATGCCTCTAATTATGCGTTGGGAGCTGTCCTTGGTCAGAAGATTGACAAACAGCCTAGGGTCATCTACTATGCATCTAAAACTTTAGATATCGCCCAAGTAAATTACACCACTACTAAAAAAGATCTCTTGGCCATTGTTTTTGCATTAGATAAGTTCAGATCTTACCTACTCATTTCTCGAGTAGTTATCTTTACTGACTATGCAGCTCTGAAGTACTTGTTGAAGAAATGTGAGTCCAAGCCAAGATTAATTCGTGACAAAAGTGGAACACAAAACTTGGTGGCAGACCATTTAAGAAAAATTGAGAACGCTTCTAATTCAGCACCTATTCGGGACCATTTTCCCGATGAATAACTCATGAGTGTTTCTAACTCTTTTGATACACCCTGGTTTGCTAACATTGTTAATTATCTTGTTGCTTCTGTTTTTCCACCATATGCATCCAGAAACCAAATTTTTAAAATTAAAAAGTGATGCAAAATATTATATATGGGATGACCCATATTTGTGGAAGTTGTGCAATGATCAGGTGATTCAAAGATGCATTCCCGATCATGAGATAGAATCAGTTCTTCAATTCTGCCATGCTTCACCAGTTGGTGGACATTTTGGTCCATAAAGAATAGCAAGGAAGGTGTTGGACTCTGGTTTATACTGGCCCACCATTTTTAAGGATGCATGGAGAACTTGTAACACCTATGAAGAATGCCAAAGAGCTGGTAACGCTATCATATGGCATCAATAGATGCCTCAACAACCTATGTTGTTTTTTGAAGTATTTGATGTTTGGGGTATTGATTTTATAGGTCCAGTTCCTCCATCCTTTGGTTTTATATACATTCTGTTAGCCGTAGATTATGTTTCTAAATGGGTGAAAGCTAAAGCCACTAGAACTAATGATGCTCGAGTTGTTGTAGATTTTGTTAGATCTCAAATTTTTCATAGATTTGGCATTCTGAGAGAAATCATTAGTGATCAGGGAACACACTTCTACAATAGGACCATACAAGCTATGCTCTAGAAGTGGGGTTATTCATAGAGTCTCTACTCCATATCACCCCTAAGCCAATGGACAAGCAGAAGTCTTTAATAGAGAAATTAAGAGAATCCTGGAGAAGATAGTATAGCCTAACAGAAAGGATTGGAGCAGGAAACTGGATGGTGCTCTTTGGGCATATAGAACAGCTTTTAAGGCACCTATAGAAATGTCTCCCTATAGAATTGTTTTTGGTAAGGCATGTCATCTTCCAGTGTAGATTGAGCATCGTGCTTATTGGGCTGTAAAAGCTTGCAACTTAGCACTTGATCAAGCAGGTGAAGAAAGGAAATTACAATTGAATGAGCTTGATGAGATTCATTTGGTAGCTTATGAGAATTCAAAATTCTACAAGGAGAAAAAAGGAAATTCCATGATAGCTTAATAACTAGAAAGGAGTTCACTATCGGGCAAAAGTGCTACTGTTTAAGTCTTGGTTGAAACTGATGGCCAGAAAATTATGCTCCAAATGGGAAGGACCGTTCATAGTCACTAATATATTTCCACATGGAGCTGTTGAGATAAAAAGTGAAAACTCCAACAAGAGCTTCAAAGTTAATGGACAGTGCTTGAAGCCATTTCATGAAAATCCTTCACTTGTAGATGTAACAATGGAGGAGCATGCTTTGGGGGAACAACTTCTTGATCCCCCTTGAGGGAGTTTTTCTTACCCATCTCTTTACTTGTTCATTTTCTTGTCCATTTTTCTATGCTCTATTTTACATTGAGAACAATGTATGATTTAAGTATGGGGGGAATCTCTATGTGTGATTGTTTCCGTTTCTATGTGTGATTTTTTTCCTAACATAAAAAAAATTAAAAAAAAGTTTTTGTGTGTTTTTTGTTTAAAATGGTATATTTTATTGGAATTTTTAGGATTTGCATGAGTAATAGGTAATTTCTTTCATGTTGATATAAGCTTCATGATATGTAATGATTTGAACTCAGACTTTTTTGGTATGTTGAGAATGATATAATAATTGAGAGATGATCATATATGATAGAATTATGCCTTGTGAGATTTTTGAGCCTTAAAAATTTGATGGATCACTTTACACCATCTTAATTCTCTCATATGTGATTTATTCTTGAATACTTACATCTCAATCTTTGTCTTGTTTCTTCATGATACTTGAAACTCATATGAATGTATTTGAAAGGACACAGGCATTTTGTTCAATTGAGCCACTAGCCATATAAGCCTACCATGAATAAATCATCCTTTACTAGCCCTTTTGATCCTATTTAACCATTTCTTTTTTACAACTCAAATAAGCCATGGACGAAAAACCAAAAATATACCTACCTTAAGGAATATATTGGAGCTTCAGAATCAAGTCAAAAATAGGCATTCAAATAAGTGTGGGGGTGCGCAAAAAGGAGTCTCAACTCTTGGTTTAAGTGTTATGCAATCACAAAAGAAAAAGATAAAAAAATAAAAAAATAAAAAAAATTATATATATATATATATTGATGTTTACAACCAAGTGTGATTGAACAAATGTTTTACCCTCACCATTTGCCTTTTAAATTAATTGCTCCATCATTCTTTTTGATATTTAAACTTATTTTCAAAAATTTTACCACCCAATTCACATTACAATCGTGAAAAGCCCTGTTGATCTATACATGCATTTGTGTTGATTGTGGAATTGAGAGACTTGCCAAATTTAGGCAACTGTCTGTTTTTCAGGAAAATATTTTGAGCGTATACATAAACCCAAAACACTTGAGAGTTGAGAGTATGTCTTGTAAGGTTCTGTCATTTATGATCTTCTTTTCAGTTTGATTTAATTCTCATATGCCCAAGTGTTTGGATGATTTTTATACATATTTTGATGCTCTATATCCTACATAGATAACTCTTGTTTCTCTGAATATTCTTAAGATTTCATGACAAGCATGCTACTTTTGTTGTGTTTTTTGTTTTCCAACTTAATGTTTTCAATAAATTGTAAAAACTTGTTTTTATTCTGATTTTTCCCGGGAGTGCAAAAGAGTAAGTGTGGGGATATTTGATAATGCTTGATTTATCCGTAATTCTTCACTTTAAATGTGTATAATTTGTCATCACTTATTGTGTAATATATTGCATTTTAACATATTTTAATAATTTGAGCTTTATTTAATATTTGATTTTAAAATGAATTAAGGATTGATTTTTAATGGAAATAATTAAATCTTGGTTTTTCTTATTTTGTAGTGTATGATTGAGCCTGTAATTGAAAAACAATTACCAGAGATCAAATGGAAGAAGCCACAAGTCATCACGCCTCAAGAAATGGTCAAAAAGCAAGAAAAATCACCAGAATCGATTCACCACAGCTGGGAATCGATTTCTACATGAAATCAAGCTTAGGAATCAATTCATTTCACCAGGGAATCAATTCACACAGTTGGGAATCGATTCCCAGCCCCCAGGAATCGATTCATACGTTATTTTCACCCCTATGAATTGATTCATGCAGTGTAAATTTGGCTAAATCATGCTTTTAGGAATCAATTCCTTCAGTGGAAACAGCAATACAGGATTTGAGGAAGTGGGAAACAACATTAAGTGATTTAAGGAAAAGAAGAAATGCATTACAGGATTCTCTCGCATAAGGGTCCAATTGTTCCTAAATTTAAGCAAGTTGTTTCCACCCTTCCTCGCCTATAAATAGAAATGATTTCAAGGCATTCAGAGAGACCTTGAATTGGAATTCATTCTTTCTTTTTTTCTTCAAGCAACAGAGGCTTGTGCTCTGAAGGAATTTCTTCCCCTTCCTCTACTGTATTCCAGGTTCGGTCTTTCTTATTTTTAGTTTGTTATAATTATGGAGGGCTAAAACCCTTAGATTGATTTTCTTGGAGAATTATTGTAATATGACTTTGAGGTTCTTGTTTTTAATTTAGTGTGCTTTTATTATTGTTGATTTCTTCATAATCTTACTTTGCTTATTTAATTCCATTTTGTTTTATTAAATTTCTATGCTTAATTAGTTTAATTATACGAATGGAATAAAATAAGATTTAAATTAAAATGGATTAAGAAAATATGCATGCTTAATGAATATTTTCATAATCACTTTTAATTATTATGGTTTGCTTAATTCGATAATTTGAGAATAGATTATGTATGTAAGTGATGTTTTTACATATGCTCAATGATTCCTAGATTTTACAATCTTGACTCCTTTTGCTTAATTAGGATACTTGATCAAAATGTTCATTTTAAATGAAGGTAAAGGAATTGTGAATTGAAAAAGACACTCAGTTGATTAAGTCAAATTGAGCTAAGAAATTAACAGTAATGAAAGTGTACAAATCATCTTTTGTGAACAAGGATAAATCTAATTACAATACTCCAAGAAAATCAATCGCTTGTTATTTATTGTTCTAAATCTTATATTTACTCTATTTTAATTTTAATTGTGACAACCAATCAAACCCCCCAATTTTCTTTGTATGTATGTTAAATTTTTGTTTGTTAAATTTTTAATTTTAAACTTGATTTTCCTAAATTTTTATGTTGATCTTCGAGAAAATAACCTAGGTTCACACCCTAGTACTACATTATTTTTAATGTATCAATTTGACCAACCGCGACAGTCCACGTCACCCTTATTCTCCATGTATGATGCACATAACACACAATTTCTTTTGACTAGTCATTGGTAGGGTCCTTTCAATAACTCCATTTTATTTGTACCATCGGATCTCTTTCTTTTCATTTAATTAATTCTTTCTTTGTTTCCTTAAAATTTCCCAATCCATAATGGTCTTACCCGACACTTAGAAATGAAACGAGACTTCACATTTTCTAGAAAGCCACAGGGTATATTGGCGCTACATTGCCTATCACCACATCGGATCTGATCTAATCTCATCACATTGTTTTCGTAATTTATTCATCTCAGGTCCCTACCGAGACATTTCTTCATTCATTCTTTTCTTATTTATTTCAATATTCATTCAATGCGTTATACAAGTTCCATTATTCATCACTCAATTCATTTCATCAACTTAAGGTATTCTTTAAGTATTTCTACCACATCACTTTCCATAAATATGTCATCATATCATACTCATCATACATTTCATCACACATACTTATCATATATAATTAACACACATTTATTCATGTACACAATTACATCGCATTCGCCATACACAGCATTCATCATACAAGTATTATACAACAATCATGATACATATCATTATAATGAGAGAATCATGTATACCGGTATACTCATGGGTATCTCTTTATAAGTGCTTTAATCTTGGTTTTTTACTTGTATCTTATCAGACTATTTATTTCAATTTATTTAAGATGTCCAATTTACCTTCATTGTTTCTTACTTACTGCTATTGGATTCATTCATCCTTGATTTATTCATATGTCGTTTAAGCCGGTGATTAGGTCCTGTCAAATAATGTTAACATCGGTGTCTCTACATTTGTTAAACTTCCTTAGCATATATTTTTATTACCCTATTATCAATTTCTACTCTTCAATAATTCCTAATACTTGTAATATATGTACTTGACTCACTCTTTTGTACATTGCTAAGTCATTTGTCTCTTTATTTATTTAATCATGTGTGATTACTTCCTTATTTCCTTGGTCACGAAATGGGTTACTAATCTTTATATATAATTAGTACTATTCTTTCTAAATTTCTAGTTACTAGCTTTTGTACTTTTCCTTTGCTCCCACTAGCTCTAGTTATATTAATAGATTGGTTTCCTTAGTTGCATTCTTTTAGTCAACTAGAGTCTACTTTCTCTATGCCATCTAATTATTGCCTAGAGATCTAGAATCCACACCAATATTATGAACTTAGTCAAATATTATTTAGCCACTAAAATTACTAGTTAATCTATAAGTCATTATACTTCTTTTTATTACTAGTTCAAAGTTTAAATTCTAAAATCCTTTCTATATCTTTTATGCTTTTTAGCGACTAATGTTCTAAAGCTTAATCGTTTATTTCGTATACATTATGTCTTAAAATCATTCTTACTTAATTGATTATATGTGTCATGTATCATATAAATATTTCTTAATTTCCTTAGATTTTTAACTCCTAACACCTATTTCTTAACCTTTAGTTCCTAATGATTTCATTCATTACATTTAGGCACCTTCTCTTCTCTTAATTATTTATTAAATTCCAAATTGGACTTTAAAATTCCTTTTCTTTTTCTACTAGGCTAGCTTAGTTCATTAAAAATATTTAACTCAAAGTCTTATTCCCTAATTAAATTCGTAAAGTCCCTTTTTTCATTTCTATTTCAATTGGTCACTGAAATTGGTCTCAAAATTTTCTGAGCTCTAATGTCCACTTTATTGTACTTCAAAAATTCAGTGTATTTCCATTTCTTTATTTTTAGCTTACAAAGTTTATTCGGGACAAAATCGTGTCACTTATTGATAAAACTTTTTCAAGTACAATTTTCCACTTTTTCAAACTCAATTTATTTATCTAATTAATCTTTTATAAAGTTTAGTAATAATTTAAAACAACATGTCACTTTTAGTAAAATAAACATTGTAACCGTCTGATCGGTAAATCTCTCTTAAAAACATGATGTCGTTAAAATACTCTCGATGATACGTGACGATAAATAAATTCTTAATAGCGGGGCTGTGAACACCTCTTTTGGTCCGGTCCAAGTGGAATAAATCTTTTTATACTGAATTCCAATTCAGAATGGTCAAATCTGAATAGAATAACTCAAAAATGATCAGATCTGAACAAGATGACTATGATAGGAGCATTTCTGAGTGGAATATAGACCTGTTGGAGGCAAATCCGAGTGAAATGACTCAGATTGGAGCATTGCCGAGTGGAGTATGTCCCTGTTGAAGAGAAATCCGAGTGAAATGACTCAGATTGGAGCATTGCCAAGTGGAGTATGTCCCTGTTGAAGAGAAATCCGAGTGAAATGACTCAGATTGGAGCAAATCCGAATGAAATTACTCAAAATGAAGCATTTCCGAGTGGAATAACTCAAAAATGATCAAATCCGAGTCAAAATGAAGCATTTCCGAGTGGAATAACTCAAAAATGATCAAATCCGAGTGGAATCACTCAAAATGAGTCAGTTTCGAGTGAAATACTTCCCTGTTGAAGTTGAATCCGAGTGGAAAGTTTCCTTGTTAGAGCCATTCCGAGTGAAGAAATTCAAATTTCCAATTTTGAGTGAGAAGAAGCCTATTTTTGAGTGAAAAATGGCCAAAATTCCAATTTCCGAGCCATTTCAGTCGGTTCCGTGTCATTGGTCACTCGGATTGTGGAGAGGAAGTGAAGTCCGAGCCAGGTACTCTCCTAATCAACTTCCGAGTCTTTTTCTTTGATTTTCAATCGGCTCCGAATCATCCTTTAGCGAACTCTAAGACCCTTTACCCATTTCTGAGTCATTTTTACGAACTTCTGAGTCATCATTCTCTCCAGTCAGTTCTTGGTCAATCTTCAATCATTTCTGACTCAGTTTTTTTTTTTACCAATTCCAAGCCAGTCTTCAGTTGGAACCGAGTGACACTTCAGTCGGTCATCCCTCTTCAAACCAATTTCGTATTATCCTTCTTCAAACAATCAATTCCGAGCCCATTTCCATCAATTTCCGAGCCATACTTAAACCTTTCCCGAGCCCTTTTGGCCAATCATTTTCGAGTCAATTGTTGGTCAGTTCTTGGTTAGTTCTGACTCACTTTTTACCAATTCCGTGTGATCCCTCATCAAGCCAATTCCGAGTGACACTTTTAACCCAATTCTGAGTCATTATTCAACCATTTTAGTCGGTTCCGAGTCACTTGTCACTCAGTTCCGATTGAATGTCTCGCAGCAACTACAAACCGAGTAAAACAACTCGGAAAGGAGTATTCTCACTCGGCCTTCTATGGGAAATGCTTCGTTCCACTCGGAATTGACTCCTAGTGAGGATGAATGCTGACTGAGAGGCTAATCTGAGTCGTCTTCTCTCGGATTTTCACATCCTCTCTCAGATTTTCAATATCCTCTCTCGGATTTCAATATCCTCACTCGGAATTCCATCATTTTCACTCAGATTTCCACTATCCACACTCGGATTTCCACTATTTTCACTCGGCCTTTCACCATCTCTCGGATCTCCACCTTGCTGACCTGGATCCCACCACCCAAGTGGATCTAGGAATCCTGGGGGTGGCAGACAGGGGCGGAGGTGGAGGGAATTAAAAATTCCCACCAGCCATTGTCCCCCCACTACCCAAACCGAGTGGAAGCCTGAGCTGGCATTCCACTCGGGCCAGCCTATAAATAGGCAAGGGGAAGGGCAGCTGAGGGGGGGGGCATTCATTAGAAGGGAAAAACTCTGTCAAAAAAAAACCTTCGCTCTCTCTCTCTCTGACACCAATTCTTCTCTTCTTCTCCTTCCATCATCCCTCACCATATTGCCACAATCCTTCCATCCTCCACCCCCTCCTACTCCAACACCGTCCTCACTCCCACTCAGCAGCACCTTTCCCAGCCTTTTTCCATTCCCTGTAATTTCCCTTTTCCTCTCTTGGACCAGCACTCCTACTCCATCATCACTCGGTTTTCGCTCAACCTTCACCCGGTATTCCTCTTATCACTCGGATTTACTATTTTGCACTCGGTTTCCCTTATTTCCACTCGGATTCTCACTGTTTCACTCAGATTTTCACTGTTTCACTCAATTTCTCACTGTTTCACTCAGATTCTCACTGTTTCACTCGAATTTTTACTGTTTCACTCAGATTCTCACTGTTTCACTCAGATTTTTACTGTTTCACTCAGATTTTCACTGTTTCACTCAGATTCTCACTGTTTCACTCGGATTTTTACTGTTTCACTTGGATTTTTAATTTTTCATTCGGATCTTTCCAGTTTCCCTAGGTTTCCCTGTTTTCACTCGGATTTTCATAGTTTCACTCGGATTTTCATAGTTTCACTCGGTTTTCTTATTTTTCACTCGGTTTTCTTATTTTTCACGCGTTTCTTTCATTTTTTGCACTCAGTTTTCACTCATTTTTTTGCTTTGTACTAAAATATGATAAAGGGAATAAATGTTTCCTATGTTTTCTTTCTAGTTTAAATAAAAATCAAAGATAAATCATTCTTAGTCAGTGTCGTACGGAAAATACTTCCGTCTACACCACTTTTATAGGATTCGTACACGTGCGAAGAACTTCGCCTTGTATGGGTTCCTCACCATAATGATTCCCATCAATATTTCCTTAATCTTTTTCCTAAATAAAAAAAACTTTTAAGAACTACGTGACCCTGATTTCTCGAAAGCTCGAGAATACGTAGGAGCGGGAAACAGTTCCTGTCGGGCCTATCTTTCTTTATTCAATTTTTGGAGTTTTTCCATTTTCATCTTGCTGTTAAAAGGAGGAGCGAGGTTAATTTGGACGAGACGTCCTGTTAATCTCATATCTTTTTTTATCTCTTTTAAAAGGAGGAGCGAGTTTAATTTGGACGAGACGTCCTGTTAATCTCACGTAAATATTTTGTGTTGATTTTTGTTTATTTTTTTGTTGTTTATTTTGTCGTTCCGTACATTTTTCTTTTCATGAAGAAGTTAAAATAATTATTGGGTTAATTATAATGCGCACTATCAAATTGAGGTAACCGTTTTTTATAACGGACAGTTGTGAGGTGTTAATACCTTCCTCACCTGTAATCAGACTCCCGAATCATGGAATTTCATTTCTATAACCAGTGCTTTAACAAAAGGTTTTTTCCACTATTTTATCCCAAAAAAATATTGGTGGCGACTCCCTGTTTATTATTTAAAATAGTTTCGAGGGTCGGCCACGCCGCCGCGATCCCAGTCGAGACAGGGGCTTATCGGAAATAAATTACAAATTACATATCATTACTGTAAAATTTAAATAATAATAATAATACAACCAAATCGAATAAAACCGAACCCGCCTAAACACTAAAATTCCTAAATTTTTTGTTACGACTCTAATCGCGATAAAATCCTTCTAAACAAATGAACGTCGAGTTGTGTCAATTAAATTTTTAAAATACCCATTAACTTAAAAATGTTAAATATTTAACCATTGGTTACGAAAAATTACGCGGTTTGAAATCTAACCATTAGATCGCGACAGAATTCAAAATGGAGGTTCTCTAGTATACGAGCAATATTACGGAATGGTTGAAAACAAGTTTAGACAAGGTAAGACTCCCCATACCTCATGAAATGCTCGCTTCTTGAAGGAAAGAAAATGGCAAACTCACTAAAAATTCATCGAATGCTATGAAACGTTTACTGATCGCTTTCAAGTTATTAAAAACTAACATGCATGGAATTTTTAAATCGTTAATTGTCATGGACAGCAAATGAAGAGTCACAAAACAGCAATGCATTTGGTAAAAATTTAAGGAATTAATTACTAAAGGTTCACCGTTTATCCGAAATCCTTCGCCGTTCGTCGCCGTTTGTCGCCTACGGTTCCCGATCTTAAGGAAAATAACACATGTAGTCAAGAGAGGATAAGGAGTCATGGTTTTGGTTACCAAATAGTAAGGGAAATATCATGAAATTCCTTAGAATGAGGGCTGATCACAAATCAAGAAAACCAATAACAAAATTTAAGAGAAAAAACACCAAAATTTCACCTTCAATGGCTTGGATGGCTAACGGTTTTAGGATTCCTTGCACAAGAGGATGAGATCATCTTTTTGAGATAATTTCATGCAAGAAAAATTAGAAGAGGAGGGATATTTTGGTGGTGGCTGGACCGTGACAATAAGGAAGTAGGATAAGGGAGTAGAAATTTTTGAATGGTTGGAAGTGATGAGTGGTGGTGTGGCCGTGATTTTGGTGGGTTAGGATGGTTGTTGTGGTGGCTCACGGTGGCTGTAGGAGGGAGGAGTGGTGGCTGGAAATTGAAGAAGTAGAGAGGGAGTGCAAGATGGCTGAATGAATTAGTTACAAGAGAAGGAGTTAGGCCAAGGTGATTGGATGGGTCGACTTACATAAAGTGTGATTGGTGGAAATGGGAGGTGGGAGGCTGAATGGAGAGGAGGGACCAGGTCGTGACACCTCTTAGGAAAGGTGGCAAGAGGTGGTGATGCAGGGAGAGGAGGAGTTTTGTAACATCCCAGTTTTAAAATTAAATGCTGAATGAAGAATAAACCACTAAAACTTGATTTCAACTAGAAATTAACTGTTAATTACATTTAACTAAGTAGATTTAAGCCACTAAAATATGAAAATGATGATGGGCAGGGGATGGGGTGGAGTGCACGTGGCTGCTACAGCACACACTCTCCCATCCCACTCTTCTCTTATTTATACGCATGTACACATATATATATATATATATATATATAAAACGTGAGCCCTTGGTAAAGAACACACTTACTCCTTCTTCAGACTCCCTCCTCCGTCACTTCATCCTCTACTTTCTCTCTTCGTCTCCATCTTTCTTCTCTTCTCTCACTCTTCGCTCCTGGAGACCTTGGTTGCAGTACTGAAGAGCGGACTACACTTCATCCCAGAATCAGGCGCAGGATACGACAAAGCCAAGGAAGACCGAACGAACCAGGAGAAAGACATCGGACCCAACGACAAGAACGGAAAGGTTTTTGAGGTTCTTCTAAGGTAGGGGGCGCTTGCATGTCGAATGCATGGTCTAAGAACGGTACCGGATGAATGTACTGCTGAGTGTGGGTGTGTGTGTGTGCATGTATTTATAATCATCAAAACTGATGCTGTGCATGTGTGCATGTATTCATAATTATTAAAACTGATGCATGATTTAAGATTCTGATAGTGATCTTCGTGGCGATGGTGTAGCCTGTTAGTAGATGATAATGATGAATGATATGCATGGATCTATTTTCTTGTCACTATGAAAAATATGTATGTGCATGCTCTTAATTGGATTGTTCAATGTTGTTAGTTTGATGACCGATTGTAACATGCGCTGGTGTGATTGACTGATTGATTACGAGTAGTGTGGGAAATCTGTTCTTGCTTAATGACTACGGCAAAGGTGTTTGTGGCGCGATGATGTGTATTAATGAATGTGTTAGTTGCATGAGTGAGAGTGGGGTGACCCATAGGAGGTCAGGAACCCCAAGGGAAACGACTTTCAGTTACCAACCTTGGCTAGATCCCAATAGTGCTCGTGGTAGCCGTTGGAGCTAGAGAAGAGAGTCTCGAGACGCCGTGGGGAGGCCGGTGCCACCTGGTAAGAGCTGAGGGACGAGGGGCCAGAAGAAAAGGGGACCGTAACTGAGAGTCTTTACCCGAGTCGGATCCGCAGGCATGCATATAGAAATAAGGCTGATTGTGGTGGTGTATAAATCTATGTATGTATATGTGTATGATTTTGAATGCATGAATATATATATTTTGATGTGGAATAAACTCTGCGTATTATGTGCTTCATAATTGTTGTTTGAACTGTATGAACTTGGTTACTTGAGAAAGGTTGAATGATAGCAGGAGCGTGTACTGACGCTGATACCGAATCTGTGAGTATCATTTTACATGTAAAAGCTCACCCCTGCAGTGGCCATTTTCAGTGAATGTCTCTCGTGAGGAGGAACAGAAGCAGAGCTGGAATGCTGGGCGGAGTGTTGATGCATTTGGAAGGTTTAATTAAGGCGTTGTTAGATTGAGCCCTGACTGGTTCATACCGGATGTTAATGTTTTGGGGATGAATAGAACTTTATGGACAAGAAGAAGTCCGATTTTGTGTTGTAAATACTAACATACACTTTTATGTATATACGGATGTATGGTTTTGGTGTGTGTGATGCTATGTGCTGCCTTGTTTCATAATTATGCTTTAATGGAAACGCAGGGACAGTATGATTGAGCAGGTTATAGCCAAGTCTGAGTGAATTCGAGAATTGTCTTAGGAAAATTCATGTCGGATACGTTGGGCGGAGTCGTACCCCGCCCGAAGTTTGGGAGCAATTCGCCCAAGCGAGAGGACTCGCGCTGGAGCGAGTAATTATCAGAGTGAGATGCCGCCCATTATCCTTTCCTATCCGTTGTGATGCTAATACAATTGAGACCCCGATGTTGACCCCGGATTTGGGCGTTGTGGCTGAGTCCGCCCAGGCATTATCATAATTAGTTGAGTTGGGCGGAATAGGTTCAGACTCCTCCTTTCTCCACAACTACTACCGCATATGTACCCTGTAACTTCCCGTTTTTCTAAGTGAAGTGCAAGTGTGAGGAGTTACCTGGTGAACCCTTGTCCATACCCGATTGAGAAAAATTACCTTGTAGTTGTGATTGAAGAGGCGTTGTGCAGATTTCGTTTAGGCGGTGTCATACCTCACCCAAGTAACTAGGACAGTTCGCCCAAACGCGTAGAACTATGCTGAAGCAAGTAGATATCAACTCGAGATTCCGCCTATGTACCTTCTTTCTCCGTTGTCGCATTATTCCATCTCGCTGGGCGGTATTGAGCATCGCCTGAGTGATTGAACGACTGACGTAGTCTGTCCAGGTGTTGTTTTGCCTTTCCGAACTGGACGGCGGTGTAATCACTTCCTCTTTCCTTCACAAATTACTCCTGTATATGTATATCTCTCTCCTCCCTTCCCCTTATCTATTTCCTCCTATTGAGTGATCAGTGTTGCTTGAAGGAAAGTTGTCCTTTGTGGGATTCCCTCTATCCGCTGCTGCATTACCATACTCCGCCTGGACGGTGTTAGACCCCGTCTAAGCGAACAAACGGTGTTGTGTAATCCACCTTGGTGCGGGTGTGTTACGATAAACCCATTGAGTCGGCCCCAGTTTTAGCTTCTCTGTAGGTTGCTATATGCGCGTGAATGCCCTTTGTTTCCCCCTTGCCTGCTCCCTTCTATATCAGATGTTACGTGACTATTTTTGTGAAAAATTTTCTCATATTTTCGGAATTATTAGTTGCAAATAATAAGGTGTTACATTTTGGTATCAGAGCCGACCGAAAAGTCCAAGGCCAAAGTATGCTTACCAAGTGTAAGCGGTGGTGTGTGTGATTTTTGATTGAATGGTTGGAAATTGTTCTGATGCTAGTTGAACTTGATTGATGATTGACATGAGGACAAGGGGTTGTTTTCCCCTGGTCCGATTGTGTGTATGACCTAGGCGAATGACATAATGTGCTAGGCTATTAATTGTTGGACTAATAACTAGATCGGTAGTAAGTGGCTCCGTATACTTATCCTTAAATGTCAATTTCAGGATAAGGAATGGCGCATCGTCAAAGTATGGAGGCTATAGCCACAGCATTCCAACGCTTTGCGGATGTATTTGAGAGGCAAGGCCAGACTCAACCTGAGGATGGCCATGTGCTAGACCGCTTCTTAAAAAGGAAGCCGAGTGAATTCTTAGGAGGACGGAACCCTGAGGCGGTGTTCAAATGGACTCAGGAGTTAGAGAGAATTTTTAGGGGTCTTCGCTGTACCGAAGCTCAGAAGGTGGAGTGCGCAGTGTATATGCTGCGAGATGAAGCGGAGAATTGGTGGAAAATAGCCAGAAGCCGATTTCCTGAAGATGATAATCAACTGACGTGGAATGATTTCAAGGCCTGCTTCTTAGACAAATACTTTCCCGACACAGTGAGGAGTCGGAAAGAGCTGGAGTTTATGGAGTTAAAACAGGGCTCCATGACTGTGGAAGAATACGCGACCAGATTTGAGGAATTGTGCCTGTTCTATCCGCCCTTCCAGCAGCCAGGAACGGAGAACTCCAAGTGTCTTAAGTTTGAGAACGGACTGAGATCGGATATCAAGAGGGCCTGCAGATACCATGAAATCCGGAGTTTCCCTGCATTAGTGAACAAATGTAGAATATTCGAAGAGGATGACAGGGCCCATTCAGGCCAGTGCAGCAGAGCTAACCAGCACCTGAGGCCTCAGCAATCACGTTTCAAGAGGCCAGGGAACATGAGGAGGAATGAACCCTTCACCAGATATCAGAACCATAATGACCGAGGGAGACAAATGAATGGACGACCAAGATATGGCGGATGCTTTAAATGCGGCGGTGACCACTTTGCTAAGGATTGCAATGATACAAATGTTAAATGCTACCACTGCGGAGAGAAGGGACACGTTCGTCCTGACTGCCCCCAACTCCGCCAGACAAACACCAATGTGCGTCAAGGAGGATTTCAAGATAGAACCAGAGTGAATGATAACCAACGTCCTGGTGGCAGAGGCAACGGGGCCAGAAGAGACGGGATGCGAGGGAGGAACACCGGCCCAACAGCGACAGGAAGGATCTACACCATCAATGCAGAGGATGTTGCACCAGCAAACGATCTAGTACAATGTAAGTGCTCACTTGGAATGAATACGCTTAATGTTGTTTTCGATTCGGGAGCTACCCATTCTTTTATAGCTGATGAGTGCGTGGAACGGTTGAAGTTACCAACTGTGTCTATGAACCGGACTTTGGAAGTAGCCAGCCCTACTGGTCCTAGTGTGTTCACATCGTCAATATGCAAAAATGTAGCATTTGAGTTGTATGATCGGAGTTTCACCTTCGATCTGATTTGCATGCCCTTAAAGGGTCTTGATATTGTGCTTGGAATAGATTGGCTTTCAGCCAATAAGGTATTAGTAGATTGTAGAAACCGAGAGATAGTTTTCCCAAAACAACCCACTGAAGATGGCACGGCACTAGGTATAACCCAACTATTTATGATGCTTTGTCTAACCAAAGATGAGAGCGAGACCCTAGTGAACGAAATTCCGGTTGTCTGCGAATTCCCAGAAGTGTTCCCAGAAGACGTTCCGAGTGTGCCTCCCAATAGAGAAGTTGAATTCTCTATAGACTTGATTCCTGGAGCCGAACCGGTCTCCAGTGCACCCTACAGAATGTCCTCAACTGAATTGGCAGAGTTGAAGAAACAAGTGGATGAGTTACTTGAGAAGCAGTTCATTAGACCAAGCGTGTCACCATGGGGCGCAGCTGTGCTACTTGTTAAGAAGAAGGATGGCAGCATGAGACTTTGTATAGATTATCGACAGCTTAACAAGCTCACAATCAAGAATAGATACCCACTGCCTAGAATCGATGATTTAATTGACCAGCTACGTGGAGCCTCAGTCTTCTCGAAAATCGACTTACGATTGGGATATCACCAAATCCGAGTGAAGGACTCGGACATTCCTAAAACTGCTTTTAGGACTAGGTATGGTCACTACGAGTATGTAGTGATGCCGTTCGGTGTGACAAATGCCCCTGCTGTTTTCATGAATTACATGAACAGCATATTCCACTCCTTCTTAGATCGGTTTGTTGTTGTCTTCATCGATGACATCCTAGTTTATTCTAAGACATCGGAAGAGCATGAAGGACATCTCAGAGCGGTACTCCAAGTGTTGAAGGAGAAGCAATTGTTTGCAAAGCTTTCAAAGTGCGAATTCTGGATGGATGAGATCCACTTCCTCGGGCATGTGATCTCCGAGCAAGGCGTCTCGGTGGATCCTGCGAAGGTAGCTGCTGTAATGGCATGGGAGAAGCCCAGATCAGTCTCGGAAATAAGAAGTTTTATGGGCTTGGCAGGTTATTATAGGAGGTTCATCGAAGGTTTTTCTAAGTTGGCATTACCCCTGACTAAATTGACTCGGAAGAACGTTCCTTTCGTGTGGAGTCCGGAGTGTGAGAACAGCTTCCAAGAGCTGAAGAATAAGTTGACAACTGCTCCGGTGTTGGCATTACCTGAGTTACGAGAAAGCTTCGTGGTCTATTGTGACGCGTCCGGACTCGGATTAGGGTGTGTACTCATGCAGAAAGATCGAGTGATAGCATATGCCTCTCGACAATTGAGTCCCCACGAGCGGCATTATCCGACCCATGACTTGGAGCTGGCAGCAGTAGTTTTTGCATTGAAAACCTGGAGGCATTACTTGTACGGATCCAAATTTGAAGTGTACAGCGACCACAAGAGCCTCAAATACCTATTCGACCAAAAGAAACTGAACATGAGGCAGAGAAGATGGATTGAGTTTTTGAAAGACTATGATTTCGAGTTAAAATACCACCCAGGTAAGGCAAATGTCGTGGCCGACGCATTGAGTCGGAAATCCCTCCACATAGCAGCCATGATGGCAAAAGAAGTTGAGTTATTGGAGCGGTTCAGAGACATGAACTTGCATGTTGACACCCCTTCCTCTCAGAAGATGACAATCGGTACGTTGAGGATTGCCAATGAATTCTTAAAATCCGTGTACGAACAGCAACAAGCGGACTCTTATCTAGCTGAAATGAAAGAAATTCAAGCCAAAGGAAAGGATTTATCTTTGACAGAGGGGTCAGATGGGATCTTCCGGGTGAGGAACAGAATATACATACCAAGTGAAGGAAGATTGAGAAGAATGGTGCTTGATGAAGCCCACAAAAGCCTACTCAGCATTCACCCAGGAACCACGAAAATGTACCGCGACTTGAGGAGACAGTTCTGGTGGCCCGGACTAAAGAAGGATGTGGCGGAGTACGTGGCCCGGTGTATCACTTGTCAGAAATTGAAGGTAGAGCACCAAAAACCGTACGGTGCAATGCAGCCTCTAGAGATCCCCGTGTGGAAATGGGACTCAATTGCGATGGATTTTATCATGGGATTACCCAAAAACCGAGCGGGCCATGATGCAATTTGGGTCATTGTAGACCGTTTGACGAAGAGTGCACACTTCTTACCTGTAAACATGAGGTACCCATTGCATAAGTTGGCTCGAATCTACATTCAAGAAGTTATCCGACTGCATGGCATACCTACTTCCATCGTATCAGATAGGGACCCTAGGTTTACGTCCAGATTTTGGACCAGCATGCATCAAGAATTGGGGACGAAGCTTTGGCTTAGTTCTGCCTACCACCCCCAATCGGATGGACAATCTGAGCAAACAATTCAGAGTCTAGAAGACTTATTGAGAGCGTGTGTGTTAGAGTACGGTGGGGACTGGGAGCAGTACCTTCCCTTGATCGAGTTCACGTACAACAACAGCCACCATCACAGCATTGGCATGGCACCTTACGAGGCATTATATGGGCGTAGATGCCGAACCCCACTCTGCTGGTCGGAAGCGGGTGAAAGTCTACTATTGGGGCCAGACATCGTGAAGCAAACCACAGAACAGATCCGAGTGATAAGGGAGAAGATGAAAGCATCACAAGACAGGCAGAAGAGCTACCATGACAAGCGCATCAAGCCATTGGAATTTTCAGTCGGAGATCGAGTGTTTTTGAGAACCTCTCTGAGTAAAGGAGTTGGACGAGCCTTAAAAAGTGGGAAGTTAAGCCCTCGATACATTGGACCTTACGAGGTGTTAGAACGGATCGGCCCCGTAGCATACCGCCTTGCGTTACCAACTCACTTGTCCCGATTGCACAACGTATTTCACGTGTCTCAACTAAGGAAGTATTTGCATGACCCCAGCCACACGATGCCTGACGACGAGGTAGAGATCAAGGAAGACCTAACCACTGTGACTACACCGGTTGGAATCGTGGACCGATCAGTAAAACGCTTAAGAAACAAGAACGTAAGGCTGGTTAAGGTGGAGTGGCAGCAAGGCAAGACCACCTCCTGCACGTGGGAACGCGAAGATGCCAAGCGACAGCAGTACCCCGAATTGTTTACCTAGGTAAGTACCGACTGAATTTCGGGGACGAAATTCTTTTCAGTGGGGGAGAACTGTAACATCCCAGTTTTAAAATTAAATGCTGAATGAAGAATAAACCACTAAGACTTGATTTCAACTAGAAATTAACTGTTAATTACATTTAACTAAGTAGATTTAAGCCACTAAAATATGAAAATGATGATGGGCAGGGGATGGGGTGGAGTGCACGTGGCTGCTGCAGCACACACTCTCCCATCCCACTCTTCTCTTATTTATGCGCATGTACACATATATATATATATATATAAAACGTGAGCCCTTGGTAAAGAACACACTTACTCCTTCTTCAGACTCCCTCCTCCGTCACTTCATCCTCTACTTTTTCTCTTCGTCTCCATCTTTCTTCTCTTCTCTCACTCTTCGCTCCTGGAGACCTTGGTTGCAGTACTGAAGAGCGGACTACACTTCATCCCAGAATCAGGCGCAGGATACGACAAAGCCAAGGAAGACCGAACGAACCAGGAGAAAGACATCGGACCCAACGACAAGAACGGAAAGGTTTCTGAGGTTCTTCTAAGGTAGGGGGCGCTTGCATGTCGAATGCATGGTCTAAGAACGGTACCGGATGAACGTACTGCTGAGTATGGGTGTGTGTGTGTGCATGTATTTATAATCATCAAAACTGATGCTGTGCATGTGTGCATGTATTCATAATTATTAAAACTGATGCATGATTTAAGATTCTGATAGTGATCTTCGTGGCGATGGTGTAGCCTGTTAGTAGATGATAATGATGAATGATATGCATGGATCTATTTTCTTGTCACTATGAAAAATATGTATGTGCATGCTCTTAATTGGATTGTTCAATGTTGTTAGTTTGATGACCGATTGTAACATGCGCTGGTGTGATTGACTGATTGATTACGAGTAGTGTGGGAAATCCGTTCTTGCTTAATGACTACGGCAAAGGTGTTTGTGGCGCGATGATGTGTATTAATGAATGTGTTAGTTGCATGAGTGAGAGTGGGGTGACCCATAGGAGGTCAGGAACCCCAAGGGAAACGACTTTCAGTTACCAACCTTGGCTAGATCCCAATAGTGCTCATGGTAGCCGTTGGAGCTAGAGAAGAGAGTCTCGAGACGCCGTGGGGAGGCCGGTGCCACCTGGTAAGAGCTGAGGGACGAGGGGCTAGAAGAAAAGGGGACCGTAACTGAGAGTCTTTACCCGAGTCGGATCCGCAGGCATGCATATAGAAATAAGGCTGATTGTGGTGGTGTATAAATCTATGTATGTATATGTGTATGATTTTGAATGCATGAATATATATATTTTGATGTGGAATAAACTCTGCGTATTATGTGCGTCATAATTGTTGTTTGAACTGTATGAACTTGGTTACTTGAGAAAGGTTGAATGATAGCAGGAGCGTGTACTGACGCTGATACCGAATCTGTGAGTATCATTTTACATGTAAAAGCTCACCCCTGCAGTGGCCATTTTCAGTGAATGTCTCTCGTGAGGAGGATCAGAAGCAGAGCTGGAATGCTGGGCGGAGTGCTGATGCATTTGGAAGGTTTAATTAAGGCGTTGTTAGATTGAGCCCTGACTGGTTCATACCGGATGTTAATGTATTGGGGATGAATAGAACTTTATGGACAAGAAGAAGTCCGATTTTGTGTTGTAAATACTAACATACACTTTTATGTATATACGGATGTATGGTTTTGGTGTGTGTGATGCTATGTGCTGCCTTGTTTCATAATTATGCTTTAATGGAAACGCAGGGACAGTATGATTGAGCAGGTTATAGCCAAGTCTGAGTGAATTCGAGAATTGTCTTAGGAAAATTCATGTCGGATACGTTGGGCGGAGTCGTACCCCGCCCGAAGTTTGGGAGCAATTCGCCCAAGCGAGAGGACTCGCGCTGGAGCGAGTAATTATCAGAGTGAGATGCCGCCCATTATCCTTTCCTATCCGTTGTGATGCTAATACAATTGAGACCCCGATGTTGACCCCGGATTTGGGCGTTGTGGCTGAGTCCGCCCAGGCATTATCATAATTAGTTGAGTTGGGCGGAATAGGTTCAGACTCCTCCTTTTTCCACAACTACTACCGCATATGTACCCTGTAACTTCCCGTTTTTCTGAGTGAAGTGCAAGTGTGAGGAGTTACCTGGTGAACCCTTGTCCATACCCGATTGAGAAAAATTACCTTGTAGTTGTGATTGAAGAGGCGTTGTGCAGATTTCGTTTAGGTGGTGTCATACCTCGCCCAAGTAACTAGGACAGTTCACCCAAACGCGTAGAACTATGCTGAAGCAAGTAGATATCAACTCGAGATTCCGCCTATGTACCTTCTTTCTCCGTTGTCGCATTATTCCGTCTCGCTGGGCGGTATTGAGCATCGCCTGAGTGATTGAACGACTGACGTAGTTTGTCCAGGTGTTGTTTTGCCTTTCCGAACTGGACGGCGGTGTAATCACTTCCTCTTTCCTTCACAAATTATTCCTGTATATGTATATCTCTCTCCTCCCTTCCCCTTATCTATTTCCTCCTATTGAGTGATCAGTGTTGCTTGAAGGAAAGTTGTCCTTTGTGGGATTCCCTCTATCCGCTGCTGCATTACCATACTCCGCCTGGACGGTGTTAGACCCCGTCTAAGCGAACAAACGGTGTTGTGTAATCCACCTTGGTGCGGGTGTGTTACGATAAACCCATTGAGTCGGCCCCAGTTTTAGCTTCTCTGTAGGTTGCTATATGCGCGTGAATGCCCTTTGTTTCCCCCTTGCCTGCTCCCTTCTATATCAGATGTTACGTGACTGTTTTTGTGAAAAATTTTCTCATATTTTCGGAATTATTAGTTGCAAATAATAAGGTGTTACAAGTTTTCTTAGAGCTACATGTGTGCCATGGATGGAAGATGGTGATTGGCTCTTGTTGCATGGAGGGCTGATGTGTCCAGCTTCTAGGCATCACATTGTCTGGGCTTTTGAGGCAAATGCGGGCTGAATTAGGAAAAGGGACCAACATAAGAATTGTAATCTTTTTCTTATCTTTAAATTGATATATGGCAAAAAAAATTTCATTGAGAAATGAATGAGATATGGCCCATTTACTAAAACAGCGTAAGGCTATAATGGGATTGATGTTTCTTACAAAGATTAATTTTCTGGGAACAATTGGTGAAGAATTTAACTTCCTGACCTTTATCAAAGTTGTAGGTAATTTAGTTAATAAAATTTTGGTGAAATAATCATTTGATTTCATGGTTATACGAGGGAGAAACGCAAAAAATACTGAACATAGTGCAAGCTGCTATTAGGAAATGTGAATCAGTGTGGTATTTTAAATTCTGGGATTTATGGAGCAAGAATTGGTTTTCAATCCCCTCATGAAGTTTGTAGATCTTCTTTGTTTTTAATTTTACATATTATTTGCGTGATCCAAGATCGGTAGCCCGAGATATACCCAATTTATGATAGGATGCTCCAGAAGCTTCCCTGACCAGCTACGGCTTTGGAAATAAATTCACCATTAATTCTCCTTTGAGAATTGGGTTTAGTCCCTTTCATAAACATTATAGAGATCTTTGATATGGATCCATATCAAAAATAACGAAGTGGTTCAAGCACTGGACAAGGGAGATACATGAATTTTAATGAAGACCGCCAGCTTGATGACGAAACAGCTAAAGGGTTGCAAAGATCTATTAAACTGTACCGATCTATAAGAATTTGGCCTTTGATGTTTGAATAAAAAATGTAGATAATTTTGTAATGGAGATTTTAACACCAAGTTTGTATGAATCAAAGGTCATATGAAAGAGTTATGAATTTTTTTGTGAACCATGCGCAGGGTAAAATGTCCTAACATTGGAATTTTGAGGCGAACATACTTAATCTTCAATTTTGGAGTTGACAGAGTAGGAATCGGAGTTCGGGGATAGAAATGGAGATTGAAGATCTTTTCAAAACAAAGAGATTAAGACCAAAATCGTTCGATTCCAAGATCGTATGCCAAATTTAGGTCTAAAACTTCGTAGGTATTCAGGTCGAGTTTAAAAACGATTTATGAAGAAATTGATTTATGGAAAAATGAGGGTGATAGAGTCCGAGCCAGGTTTCGTCCTCTTTAAGAAAAATTCCTAAAACATCAAAAAGAGTGACCAGAGACTAACCGTGCCACCATCAAATATCCCAAGGTATACGAACGGTCAAATGCAGGAGACATTAAGGGTTCTGATTGGGCCGGTCAGACTAAGTCAGACACCCTTAATCCTTTATGAAATGATCCTAACAGGATTAGTTTCCCTATTGGATCACTGGTCTAGGGTCGAACGGTTAGAGTCCAGTCTTCGGCTGGGTCCCACAGTTCAAATTTAAGGAACCTGACAATATTTTATTAATATAAATTTTAAATATTAATTATTAAGCATTAATTAATTATGATATGTTAAACTAATGTTATTAACGGGGACTAATTATTAAATAATTAACACTCAATTAAGATAATCAACATTAAATAAATAATTATTATAAAATAATATCATAAAATTTAAAATTAAATGGATAAATAAGTATTCATCATTTAAAATTAAATAATATATTTTTAAATTAATAATTATTGATTGAGATTAGATATTAACTATCAAGATGATGTATTATCTATAAATATTATTGGTAGAAGATAATTATCAACTAATACAATTATAAATTAATTAGCACTCAATTTAACAAAATAATCGTTATTAACATATTATTAAACAGTACTGTCGGACGTTGCTATTATTATTTTCTTATCGTTGTTTCTCTTATTCACTATACTCTTTCTCGGTATTCTTATACTTCATTTTAAATATCTTAACAAGTTCCACTTTTCACTATTTTTCATATACCGAACTATTCAGGGAACAGGCCAAAGCCTTAAGCTTCTTACCAAAAGCTCAACAGAGTATCCTTAGGAGTCCTGAGGGTCTGGTTTCCCATTCTCAAAAATCAGGGCTGTTACAACAATGATTTAATCTAGATCATCCAAAACTTACTCAATGATCTTAGGTTCAAATTATGAAACTAGTGCTATTGATGATTGGTTCTGGATCCTTGATCTTGTTCGAACTCCTTCAGATTGATCTTCAATGATGAGATCTGACGGATGATAGGCCTTGAATTTTTAATCTATTGGTTTCTTTGGTTCAGACATTGTCTGTTGATCTTGTTTACATTGTTGAGGAGCACCAGAGTCTGAAGGCTCAAGTTCTCCTTCTGATTGTATGATACCTGTATCATGACTATCTAGATCTTCTAATTTCTTGTCAGTCTTTGTTAGATCATCAAATCTTACATGCATTGATTCCTTAATGATTTGAGTTCTTGTATTGAAGACTCTGTAAGATTTTAATGTATTTGAATAGCCCATGAAAATACCTTTGTCATACTTTGAGTCAAACTTTTCAAGTTGATCTTTTGTGTTTAAGATGTGCATTCAAAGGGGTAAAAATAAGAGATATTGGGTTTTCTACCCTTCCATAATTCTTAAGGAGTCTGATTCAGTATGGGTCTGATAAAGATTCTATTCTGGATATAACAAGAAGTGCTTACTGCTTCAGCCCAAAAATATTTTTTGCAAATTATTTTCACAAAGCATAGTTCTAGTCATCTCTAACAGACTTTTGTTTTTCCTTTCTATAACACCATTCTATTGAGGTGTTCTTAGAGAAGAAAATGTGTGGGAGATGCCAGTTTTGTTACAAAAATTTTCAAAATTTTCATTTTCAAAATCTCTTCCGTGATCACTTCTTATTATACCAACAAAAATTCCTTTCTTAAATTGGATTTTCTAATAGAAAATCTCAAACACTTGTGCAGACTTATCTTTGTGGACTAGGAAATAAACCCATGTCATTCTGGTGAAATCATCAACAATAACAAAACTATATCTTTTTCCAGCAAGACTCTAGATTTAAGATTGTCCGAACAAGTCCAAATGTAATAGCTCAAATGGTCTGGACGTTGAAACAACATCTTTGTTTTTAAAAAGAAGATTTGTGATGTTTCCCTTTCTGACATGCTTCGTAGGGTTGGGTTCCATTGAATGAAATTCTAGGAAGTCCCTTGACTAACTCTTTTCTATTGATTTTTGAAATATGCTTCATGCTAACATGTCCAAGCTTTTTGTGCCAGATCCATGTTTATTCTAACAAAGAAAAAAGACAAGTTATATTTTGACTATCCAGCTCACCCAAATCAACCTTTTAGAGGTTGTTGTGTCTATTAACAGAGAAAAGAGTAGTTCCATCAGCATTGATGATTGTATACTTTTCCTTATCAAAAGAAACTTTATACCCACTGTTACAAAATTCTCTTATGCTCAGTAAGTTATGTTTCAGACCTTCAACAAAATAAACATTCTCAATTACAGAAGAGGGGATTTTACCAACTTTACCAATCCCAGTGATACGTTTAGACTGGTTTCCTCTAAAAGTGACTTTTCCTCCTTCAAACTATTCCAGGTTTAGGAACATAGACCTTTTTCCTGTTATGTGATGCGAGCACCCACTCTCCAGATACCAGAAGTGTTGCTTTGCTTTTGTCCTTAAGCACGTCTGAAATGGGAACAATCATTTCCTTTGGTACCCATAACTTTTTAGGTCCTGAAGAGTTAGTTTTCTCATCACTTTTTCCTTTTTTCTTAGGACAATCTTAAATCACATGACCATGTATTTTGTAGTAGTTGCATTTAGCATGTTTATGTTCAGACACAAAGTGCGATTTCAAACAATCTTTAATAACATGACTATACTTCTTACAATACTTGCATTTGACATACTTAAGTTTAGATTGAAAGGATGAAGTGGGGGTATTCTTTACTCTTGAATCAATTTCTTCAACAAAACCCAGATCATAAGTTTATAAAGATTTTCAGTTTCATTGACAAATTTTGCTAGGTCTGTAGTAAGTGAACTTACTTCCTATTGAAGAGACTTGATTTCTTTACCTTGTGAGATACAATGGGTGTAACAGCCCTGATTTTCTAGAATAGGAGCCCAAGCTCTCGGGACCTCTGAGAGTGCCTCACTAAGTCTTTTAGAAGAGTTGAGGCTTTGGCCTAGCCCTTAGGTTATTCTGAGCACAAGGAAGAGAGACCTCGAGAGAATATGAATAGGGAATAGCTCAGTCAAATGAAATAAGTGAGTGAGAGAGGATTGTGTGTAATAGTGAAATTTAGAGGAATTTATTGACTTGTTAGTGATTTATGTGAGGAGATAATTATGTTTGATTTAACATTAGAACTATTAATAAGATGTATATATATGTATATTCTTGTTAGTGATGCTAGAAATAATGATTTATGAATGATGTTTAATCTTGGTAATTTATAGATGATGTTAGTCAATTATCTGTTAATAGTGGCCACAACCGATTGAGGATATTTAGACACTTATTTAAGTATCATGTTAGATTTTAAGGTTAGATGATTATTGGAGCTCAAGATCTCATAAGATATTAATTAAACTCTCTAATAAGAATGATTAGTAGATAATACATTATTTTGATATTAACTGGTTAATGGATTTTATTATTAATGATTTTAGTAAAATGAAGTGAGTAGATAATATTTATTTTGATGCCTAATATTATTAATAAATAAGTTTAAAATATGAAAGTATATTTATAATGAGGTTGAGTTAAGAAATTAATTAGTTATTATTAATATTTTAATAATAAATATTGTTTGGTTCCCCGGATTTGAACTATGGGACCCACCCTAGGGTCGGACTCTGACCGTTCGACCCGAGACTAGTGATCAAGTAGGAAAACTAGTCTAATTAGGGTCATTTCGTAAAGGATCAAGGGTGTCTGACTCAGCCTAACCGGCCTAATCAGAACCTTTAATGCCCCCTACGTTCAACCGTTCATATACTTGGGATATCTGATGGTGGCACAGATAGTCTTTGGTGACTCATTTTGAAATTTTATGAACTTTTCCTGAAGAGGCCGAAGCCCAGTTCAGACTGTATCACCCACGTTTTTCTATAAATCTGTTTCTTCAAAAATCGCTTTAAAGCTAGATCCGAGAACCTTCAATGTTTTGGACCCAAATTTTGACAATCTTGGAAAAAATGATTTTGGTCTCAATCTCGTTATTTTGAAAATATCTTCAATCTCTATTTCTGGCCCCGAACTTTGATTCTTACTCTGTCAACCCAAAATCAAAGATTAAATGTGTTCGCCTCAAAATTCTATTATTGGGACGTTTATCCCTACACATGGTTCAGAAAAAAATTCATAACTCTCTCGTATGACCTTCAATTTACGCAAACTTGATGTAAAAATCTTTGTAACAAAATTATCTACATTTTTGGGGAAGACATCAAAGGCTAAATCCCTCCAGATCGGTACAGTTTAAGGAATCTTTGTGACCCCTTGGTTGTTTCGTTTTAATGCTGGCTGTCTATAGAAAAATTTGTATATCTCCCTCGTCCAGTGCTTGAATCACTTTGTTCTTTTTGTTATGGATCTGTTATCAAAGAGCTCTACAATTGTTATGAAAAGCATGAAATCAAATTCTCAAAGGAGAATTAATGGTGAATTTATTTTCGAAGCCATAGTTGACTTGGGAGCTTCTGGAGCATCCTGTCGTAAATTGGGTATATTTCGGGCTACCAATCTCTAATCATAGCGTATGATATATTGATTTAAATAGAAAACGAATATCTACAAACTTTGTGTGAATCATTTTCCAAGATTCTCATCCCACGAATTAACCCATATTTATTTTTAACATCCTTATTTTCTGGTTCATAAAAATTCTGCACGCTTTAATTCTTCGTGTAACAAATTAATTTTCTGACATCGCCATCGTGTGTGACCTAACCTCTACACCTCACCACTTCATGCCACTTGCCCAGCTAGGTGTCCTCTCTAGCTTCACTGTTCCCCCACCTCCTAATTCTACTAATTAGAACACATGCAATTGCTAAACACATTTCCCATCACTCAAACCCTTCACTAAGTCTCTTCATTCTCTTGGCAGATCATCACCATCCCATCCTCTTGGTTTCTTCTCCCTCCATCAGCCAGCCTCTCCTCCTTCCAGCCCCTACCTCATGTGCAAATCCACCACTATTCCACCCCTTCAAATTACGGCACCAACCCCTCAAACATCACCATCAATCCTTCAAAAAATTCAAACCTTTCCCCTTTCCCCTTATGGACTGTGAACCCTCCCTCCATCTAGACTCCATCTTACTTATTTTTATCATCAAGATGCAAGATTTCAACAGCTATACTTCCTAGCTTATCCCTTGACCGTGAGTACTTCTTGGCAAGGTAAAGCAAAATCTTTAACTTGTGGTCCTTGAAACATTGTTTCTTTCTTCCACTTGATTTTCCAGCCGCCATGCATGCATAATGGGCCTCTTTCTTTCCTATTTTGGGAGCCCAAAACTGTGGCTTAATTGCTGAAAATCTTATGCACATCGTTTTTCCTTAGAATCAGGGATGATCGGTGGCGATCGGGGACGATCAGGGATGATCGGCGGCGATCGGCGACGAACGATGGAAAATATGGAGTAAACAAAGAATTTTTGGTAAACGATCTTTCAGTTTTGAATTGTTTCATGGCTATTTTGTGACTCTTCATTGTCGTCCATGACCTTTAATGGTTTGAAAATTTCTTGCATGCTGATTTTAGCAGATTTGAGAGCGATCGAGAGGCGTTAGGGGTGTTCAACGGAATATTCGGCAAGCGCACCATTTTTCTTCCTTCGAGCAGTGATTTCTTGGCAAGGTAAAAGGGGTCTCTTCCTCATTTGATTGTGTTTTGGTTTCCTATAATGTTGTTTGTGTATTCGGGGACCTCCAGTTAAAATTTTGTCTCAATCCAACGGTTAGATCTCAAACCGTGAAGATTTTTGTAACCGACCATTAAAATTACTATGTTTTTAATTTAGTAAGTATTTTAGAAATTGATTTGGGGTAATTTGACGTTCACATGCTCATAGGATTTTATCGCAATCGAATTAGTAAAAGGAAATTTAGAAAATTTAGCGTTTGGGCAGGCTCAGTTTTATTCAATATGGTTGTACTAAATAATTTTAATTTCGTGATGTTATTATGTAATTTGTAAATTATTCCCGGTAAACCTCGCTATTAAGAATTTAATTAATCGTTTATACATCGCCAGAGTTATTTTGGAAATATCACGTATATCGAGAAGAACCGTCGATCAGACGGTTAAAAAATGATTTCTTTTACTAAGTTATAAAAGCGATATTATCTTTCAAAGAGAAATATAATAAATAAGTTAACTAAATAAATTCATATTTTGTTGGAAAGTTTACTCAAAAAAACTTTATTAAAATATTTTTTAGGCCCAATAAGGTTTTATAAATTAAGTAAGGAGATAAAAATAAGTAGAGATTAGGGTAATGAATATTAGAAGTTAGAAGAAAATCCTTGTTGACAATTTTAGCAACCACTTTTGTGACCACTTGAAGTAGAAAGGAATAATAACTTTAGGAACTTAGGTAAGTGCAATAAAATGAACTAAAGAAACTTAACTAGAAAATAAAATTTGGAGTTAAATATTTTAATAGACTAAAAAGGGCAAGAACAAAAAGAATTGGATAATTAGATATTAATTTGAAGTAAGGTAAAGAGAAGGATCCTAATAAATTAGGGGAAAGAGTTATTCATCTAAATAAAAATAGATCTAGAATTTGGGATCCTAATAAAATAAAGTTAGAAGTTAGAAATCTAGACCACCATTAAAAGTAGGAGAAAAGAATTAAAGGAGTTTTATATCTACAAATATTAATTAAATAATAAAGGATTTTAAGACTTAGATCTTAGAGTTATAATAAAAAGAAATAAGATCCATTAATTGAATGATGACTTTTAGTAATGGCAGAATAAGTCCGTGATATCAAGGTCAAGGTAGTACCTAGATTTCTAAACAGCTAATGGACACTCATTAAGGAAATAAATTTAGTTAATCAAAAGAATGCAGTTAAGGGAATAATTTAGTTAATGTAGTTAAGAATAATGGAAAGAAAGTAAGAGTTACAAAATTTGGTAATCATAAGTTGAAGAAAAACATCGCTACAGCGCTACAAGAACTTAAAGGATTAATGACCAAGAAAATAAGTTATTCAAAAAATAAAGCCCAACTAGATTGGTGAAATAAAATAGACAATGAGTTCACTTGCAGTTGACCTAAGGATTCATATTTGGACATTAGGGAATTAAATTACGAAATAAATAAATCCTACCCAATTAAATTAATCGGAACATGAATAGTTTAAGAGAACTCGAATATCTTGAAAAGTAGCCTGACCCGATGTATAACTTAAAACGTCTAGTAATAACCCGATGTAAAGGCTAGCACATCAAATTTAACATCAATAAATATACCGTTCATATCACACCCTTAAATAGTAAAATTTGAGGCACGCATTGTTGTATATGTCATGGTATTACTGTATAATTATTAATGAGATAGGTTGATGAATGTTTAAGTAAAATTTCTCATAAGTATGTTGCTTGTACACGTTACACAGGTAAGCATTAGAAATATATGTTGTCTTGGGCGATGTAATACTATTAAAAGGTTGTTGATGTATGATTATGAATGTGTTGATTAAGTAGAATATTTCATAAACATATTACGCTGATGGATGTTGTGTGATGCATAGATAACTAGATAAGAAAAATTATGAATAAGAGATATGGAAAATGGTATTGGTAAGGGTCCCAAAATGATTAAACTATGAAAGTGTGTGAGACTCAGATCTGAGATAAATTATGGGCATTGTAGCGCCAAAGTACCCTAATCTTTGAGAAAGTATGAAATTTCATTTCATTCCTAAGTGTCGGGTAAGATTACTAAATTAAAGAAAAAGATAAAATTTGATTATACCAGATAAAGAAAAAGATCTCGATATTAGGACTGGAAGGGAGTCATTTAGGGGACCCTACTGAGGAGAAGGTAATTTTTAACAGACCAGAGAAAGGGATAAGAGAAATGCACAACGAAAATTTATCTTGGTTCACTTCCAACGCAGAAGCTAGTCCTATCCCTTCAGCCTGAAGGATTTTACACTATTGTAAATCACCTTACAATCTGTACCCGCCCAGTGCATAAGTATTCCTGACTCCAGCCACTCCGGGCTTATCCCAAGTATTCTTGACACTGGCCACTCCTGGATAAAAACCCAAGTATTCTTTCAAAAGCCTCTTCAGGCCGCAGTGTTTGCCAACACCACAAAATTCTAGCAACACACCGAAAAATACAAAGTGATGGTAGAGAGAATGTTTAAAGTTACAACCAAATAACTCAAGGTATAAATATATGAAATGATTACAACTTCGAAAGTCTTCAGCAAAAGATCCCTTTTGCTTATGTACTTTAGGAAAACACGTACACTCTATAGCAAGTGACCTTAGGCTATCTGCTCTGATCAGGTTTAGCTTTTCTGAAACCTTGAGACAAGTGAGGTTGTTTTCTTGTTACGCGAGAGAAAACCTTTAACTTTTCCGTTGATTACCTTTTTAATACTAGCTCCAGAGAGGACATGCGAAAGTTCTTGCAGCTTCATATTTGGAAAGGAAAGATCCTTTTTAAGAACTCGAAGAATCAGATATCTTCTTGAGGTCTGAAGACACAAAAAGAGACTTGATCTAATAAAGCTTGGAAGAGTACAAACTTCTTTACTTCAGAAGCGAATTGATTTTTATGGACTCTCCCTTTCTTTTGCAAATAGAGCTCTACGGACTCCTGACACACTTGAACAGAAATATTAGACAAACAAGTAGTACAAACTTCATTTTAGCTAAGAGTCTTGATGTGCGTTATTAACAAATCTCATGGGGTTCAGACTGCTCAATCATGAGTTTAGACTTTTCTCTAACAGTATTTATACCATTTATCTCAACATTTTTATCCTGTTCATCTTATGCTTTAGTACTTATTCCTAAATGCTAGAAAATACTAGTTATTAAATAATTCTTACTAAGAAAATACATATATATAACCGTGTAGATATATATATATATATATATAAGTATATTATCTCCTTTGGAAAGTATAACCTTATTACCAATTATTCTTAAAGACAAGAAATATTTGTTTCTTACATATACTTATATATCCACTTTATTAACGGTATATATATATCCACTTTCTCTTTCTAAAACTAAAATTTATTTACTGTAAACTCATTTTCTCACCAAAATTAACTAGATTTATTTATATAAATAGTAAACTTGTACTTCTATACTTGTTTCTTAAAACTAGTTCAAAATCCCCATTTAGAGTCCAATGAGTGAAATTTTATTTTTAATTAACTAAATCTATAACTTATGGTCATTGACCTCATAAATTACAATTCATCATCATTACTCTCCTTAACATAATTATAACCTTTATTATGTATATCTAGGCCTAATAGTTCACTAGTTCTCTATTGTTTAATTATACCTAGATTTATATTCATACACTTCTTACCTTATATATACTTTTTATTACTTATAAATCCTTATAAAATTCTTATTCCTAACGTAAGCCCATTTTGTGAGACTCGAAAAAATACGGGTAAATTTTTCGCATTTTACATAGAGTTATTCGATACAATAAAACGTAGTGAAGTCTAAATTGACACCCCGGATCAATAAAAACCTATCTCATATATGGAGATATGAGAAGGCGAGTTAAAAAAGAATTAATGAGATATTTTTAATTAAAAGCAGCGGGAAGAATAACTCAAATTGATGTTGTATGATGGAATTTAGAGAAAATGGATTTCATGGAGTATAAGAGTTCATAATATGTCAAACACATTATTAAGATGTTGCAAGAAGAAGGTTGATGCAAAGGAAAACCAAGTTAAATGAAACAAGGCGTTTGGAGGAATCAGGGGCATCTCGCTCAAGCGGATGCCCCACTAGCTTAAGCGAGTCCTAATAGCCATGCTTGGGCGAGCCAGCGAACACGCTTGAGCGAAAGGGAAAAATAGCATCAGGTGCCCATCTCGCTTGAGCGAGCATTGCTCGCTTGAGTGAGATTACTCCAGTATCTAAATGGTTCCCCCTTGGCTTAGGCGAGGCATTCTCGCCTAAGCAAATTTACTCCAGTAGCATCAGGTATTGTTTTCGCTTAAGCGAGACACCAACCATTGACCATTCGCTCAAGCAAAATTGGTCTAGTAGCTACCCACCTCGTTCTCGCTCGAGCGAAGCCTTACCCGCCTAAGCGAAATACCTCTAGTAGCTAACCTCTAATTCCAAGCCGATCTCACTTGAGCGAGATCATCACTCGCCTGAGCAAATTTGGGCCAGAGGCTACCCCACTGTTACAGGGGGATCTCACTTGAGTGAGATTTCCACTCGCTCGAGCGAGTTATGCAGGAAAATGAGAAAACATGTAGATTTCATGCAACTTAACATACCAAACTTCATTTCTTGTTATTTTAACCTATATCAATGCATTACTTACATTCTATCATACATTTGGAAGTATATCCAATAATTTATACATATCAAAAAACAATTCTCATACATCCAATGCACAGAATTTAAATCATTTCTACTTAAACTTCGTGAAATGCTACAAGTTGTGAAAGGCATCAATCATTTATAGTATTTATCATCCACAAGTATCATAATTCATCATTTTACATCATTTGGGTCATTAATGAAAATTGTCCATACACACCAAGGTCCAATTTTCCTACATGACCCTAAAAAAAATCACCAACTACAATCTAGATGGCAAAATAAGCATACATATACACTATATGCTATACAAAAATCTAGATTTGTCGGCCAAGGCGTTTCCTCTACACCTATTTACCTTCTTCCACAAAATGTACGTCAACAGAGTTCACTCCACCCATGAGTGCCCTGCATCACAAGTCTAAAAAGTGGACAACATGGGAGAGTGAGTCATACATTCCAAAAGAATGAATATGAATACCATGTGATTATGTACATATGCATCAAAACATGTATATTTGGCACATATATATCATTCACCATCTTGTTCATCATTATAATACTATCATACGTACATCACAAATGACATTATAATTTAGACAAGGTATACAAGCATATACATAATCAAGTCCTTCAACATTTGGACTATTATATAACTTATCACTTTACTCAAATCATTATTTGGTATTCATATCTTTTATGTTATCTTGATACATTATCTCATCCTCAACACAACCATCATCATATCTCATCACCTTTGGCATACCTCCTTGTTATATGCAAATGCTCTTAAGCTAATGCATATGCACAATGGAATATTTTAACAATTACAGATCTGACTGTGAGAAATAAACACCAAATATGGGATTCAAGTATGATCATCTAACCATACCCTTACTACAGTAGTAAAATATGTACACTTATACTCAAATTGCATGCATTTTCACCAATCTTTTATTGGTACCAAACCGCATCGCCCATCTTGCAACATCTGGTCACTTTCACCATGACCACGGTAACACATATCAATATATGGTGTTGCAGGCCGGCCATGACTTATTTCATGATGGTTGCGATCCGAAGGACCACCGGGGTCACCTGCTCATCAAGACCCACCCCCTACAAGGGTCGGCCACATGTAGCTCCCCGTAGCAATACATGGGCGGCTTTGTGACTTACACACCGAGTCACAGGGAAAAATAAAATTGCTCGTGCATCAAGCCACCCTCCCAGTGGGTCGGCCGAGAGAACTCCCCTAAAGTTCTAACAACGGCGGCTATGCAGTATGCCATGGATGCAAATGCCAATCATATGCATCTCTCACTCTATGCATCCTATTCATTCCACTCATCAATCATCATCATATCATCATCATCAACAACACCACTTCACATTTCTTAGTGGATTTATTATCGTTGGTTTTAGTTTTTGTTCTCAAGTTTTAACTGTGGCATTTTAACAATTCTCTTACCATTTACAATGGCACTCCTCATCAATTTCAATCATTAACTTTTCATTATCAATCATGGCATGCTATTCATTCACACTCAATCTCAACCAAATATTAATTACACTCTTTCATATTTAAGGTGGATGTACAATCATCATATTCAAGGCTTACACTTGCCAAATAATTCACACCACCATATAGCACACCATATCCATTCTAATTGCACAAAGCATGTTGCCAAACATTATCACTAACATCATATACACAATACAAATTTCCATAACATCAAAAACAAGGCAAACATGCCAGTTGTCATATATGAAAATCAAACACTATCCAAATCATACAATTAGAATATAAAGACTCCTCTCCTACCTCAAGAGAAGAATTTCGATTGATACGACGTGTCCGCCTCGTCATTCGGAATGGATCCTACATTAACATACATGTAAAATCCTAATCAATCAACCATTCAAGACACAATTCAACTCTATTTAATCATAATCATATCTACAATTTCATAACACGTATAAGACATGTTATAGACATTATTCTCTTTCACTTATTAGGCTTCTGGAATTCCTTCCCATTAAACCTTACTCATTATGTTTAAAGGCTACCAACAACTATAGCCCCAACATTTACAAAAATGCCTCACCAATCAATACTCGTACACTCAATTGCTTGTATTTGCTCTCAAACACATTATTCAATCAATATTTATAGTTTTCCCTAATTCTTAAAAGTTAGGGTTTTCACCAAAACCCAACCACATTCATAATGCATCATTAACTTTTCATCACCTTCCAACATACCTTCATCTACCACATTTATTTCATTTCCACCTTGTATTTATGATAACCCACTTTTGGGTTCATGCATTTAAAGCTTCCATGAAACACCCATTCATATACATTACTCCCCCAAACTATAATAAATCATAACTAAGGCATTAACCCATCCAAAAATGGTGAGAGAAGCTTACCTCACCCAAAAACGAAAATGGGTTCCAAGAGGGGAAGAGGGGCTGTAAAAATTTAAAGAGGAGAGGGAAAAAGAATCCAAGCTCCAATAATCTTCTTCCAAGCTTCTCAAACGAAAATGAAGGAAGAAGGTTCACCACTTGGCTAGGGTTTTAGAAGAAAGGAAGAGGAGAAAATGGAGTAGAGAATATAGAGAAGAAGAAGAAAAGTGTTTTTCCCAATTTGCTCAGCAAGCCAACGAAAGCGAAGAGAGAAAAATGGGCTTTTGGCTTTATTTTTATTCCTCTTATTAAAAGATTCATCGTTTTATGACAAACAGGATCTCTGTTTGGGCTCAATACTTGATCTAAAAATTATTCTGAATACATATTCAGACTCCCAATAATATTCTTAACAGCCCTGACCAATATCATCCCAATCAGAGATACTTGGCCCGACACTTATATTTTAATCGAGTCAGTTTTCAACTTATTCGGTCCCTAAAATCATAATGTAATTAATTCCAATATTTTGGGACATTAAATAATCCACATTCCATTATTTAATATTTATTTTCTTAATTAACTCTCTATTTTAAAATTTGGGATGTTACACAATTTCTTAGTTAGTTTATTATTAATCACTAAATGTACCCTATATACATATATTTGTTACTTATAATTTCTTATAAGAAAAATCATTATTTCTAATACAAACCCAGTTTCTAAATTAATCCTTTATTAATAACTATACCCAATTTTATTCCTATTTACCTTATATATCCTTATAAAACACTGTTAGACCTTAGAATAACTATTTTTTTTAATTTACTATTAATGAGTAACTATCCCCAAAATTTATTTTTATATATCTAAAATATCTAGATTATATATATTCTTGTAAAACACCTTTAATACTTAAAATCCTTTCTTTTAATTTTATTAATAATGTTAATTATTATTATTATTATTATTATTATTTCCTAATTATTCCTTTTAACTTATTAACCATTTCTTAATTAAATTTATTTAAATTTATAAAACTTATACTATAATTTCTTTAAATAGTCAACGTCATAAATTTAAAATGAACTTAAAATAGAATGTGATCGGGCGCAAATTGGTGAAATTCCTTAAAATGCGTGATTTCTTTAAAGACGCTTTTGGAACTTGAACCAGGTAACTTGCTCAAAATAACGGGGCTTATGAAAAAATTATAAAAATACAAATAAATCCATAATTAATTACAAACCAAATTTAAAATAACACCGAGCCCACAATAATTCTCGATAACTGCTGAATCTTTGTCAGGGGGTCCCAAACTCTAGTAATAATTGTTAGCCCAGGTGGCCTCCTATAACTCAAGAGGGGGGGTGAATTGAGTAGTTAGGAACTTTTTCACTAATAAATTTCTCCTTTAAAAACTCAATATGCAATGATATGTGATTTGAATAATAATGCTTAAAACATAAAGAGTTTAAGGGTTAGAGAAGTGCAAACAGAGATTTATACTGGTTTGGCCAACCACTGCCTACGTCCAGTCTTCTCAAGACACCCTTGAGGAAATTCACTATAATCAAATCCCTTGATTACACCACAATGGGGACTCACACCCCGATCACAAATGCCTTGGATGCTACACCACACCCAAGCACATCACCCTTGGATGCTTCACCACATCCAAGAAGAACACCCTCAGAGATACACCACTCTGAGTATCAATCTCACTTTAGAGATAAAGAACTCTACAAGAAAACTCTCTTCAAGAGTATGATGAACAAATTGAGGAACAAGAAAGAGTAATAACTCTATTAAGAAAATATGGTCATTATTGCTCTTAAGAAAAGATTGGAAGTATTTGGTGTTGGTCTGTTTTTGCAAATGAAATACCCTCCTATTTATAGGAGAGGAAATGCCTTCAAGAGGTGTGAAATTATTGATTAAAATAATTGGAAAGGTACCTCTTGGATAAAATAATATTTTGTGAAAAGTTATAATGTTTCAACATGATTTTTTTTCATCAGACTGTTACTGTAATCGATTACACCAAATAGGTAATCGATTACTGCTTTTAAACATTTCATTTTAAAACCTCTGTTTAACCATGTAATCGATTACAACAAATAGGTAATCGATTACTTCAATTTAAAATGTTATTTTTTAAAGCTCTGATGATCATGTAATTGATTACAAAACTTAGTAATCTGGTAATCGATTACGCCAATAAGGTAATCGATTACACATTATTAAAATGTGTTTTTAACTCATTTTAATGTCCATATTTTCTGAAAAGATCTTACTTTAAAGTGCTATGATCTTTGGTCTTGTCTTGCTTGAACTTTCTTCTTTGTTCTTGATCTTTTGTCATTGGCCTTGTCATTATCAAAATCCTTCATGGTCTTCATTCTCCCCCTTTTTGATGATGACAATATTTCATTGATTTCACGACTCTTTTTGTGCTTGACATGGTATACTGAATCTTCAAGTCTTGCGTCTATGTTGTTAATCATGTCTTGCATATATGTTGTTGATATCAAAACCTTAGTTCTTCATTCTCCCCCTTTTTGATATTGGCAACATTTCCTGAGAAGAAAAATAAACAGCATGCAAGATACAAGATTTTCTCCCCCTTAATTTTGGTTTAGTTGACAAGGTTTGATTGATTTTTCTCTTATTTTGCTTCTCATATATTACTCCCCCTTTGTCAATGGAAAAAAGAATATAAGAATGTAAAGTTTTAGCAGAGAGTGATGCACCTTGTTGTTTGATGTCACTCGTTATTTTGATATTGCTCTTGTTTACTTGTTGATTGATAGATGCTTCAAGAAATATGTTGACTTTTCTTGTGGGTAAGAGTTAATCCTTAAGTGCCTCCCATCAATGATAATTCCTGCACCATTATAAACATTTGATCTTGGTACCCAAATTTTCTTGGGTCCTTGTGGGTTAGACGTGGATAATATATTCTTAGGAACCCAAATCATTTTTGTCTCAGTATAACCTTTGTTCCTTATATGACATGTTGATGCACTGTGACCTTTTCTCATATAATGAGAGAATTTAACAAATGGGCTAGTTGAGGTCTTTTGTGAAATAAAGAAATTTTTCTGCAACTTTTGCTTTTTGGAAGGATCAGATCCTAGTTCTGCTTTAAAATGACATTTTTGTTTTCCAAGGAGTATATATAGGTTGTCTCTTCCTATAGTAAATTTAGCTAATTTATTTTTTAAGTCATTTATCTCTAGAATATGCTTTTGACATGTTGAGCATGTATGACTATTAGTAGTTTCAGTCTTATACTTAGTTTCTAAGTTTTCCTTTTCTATTTTAACCTGTCCTAGTTCTTGATTGAGTTTTGATAAGTTTTCTTTTAAGCTCAGGTTAGTGCTTTTGATGTTCAAAAATTTTTTAGCTAACTTTTGATACTCATTATGAAGATCTTTAAATGCATCTTACAATTCATCAAAAGTAGGGTTTGAATCTGTTACCTCTTCAGTTTTTGCCATCAGGCAGAGATTCGTTTCTTCATGATCTGATTCGGACGAGCTTAGATCATTTTCATCCCAGGCAATATATGCTCTTCTTTTATTTTTGGGATACTTTTACTCTTGCTTGTCAGACTTTTTATTTAGTGACGGACACTCCATTTTCATATGTCCATATTTTCCGCATTCAGAGCATTTTGGACCTTGGTTAGATTCATCATTTTTGAAGGAATTCCTGAAGTTTGGCTTCCTTTGCCCTTCCTTTTTCTTTAGAAACCTGTTCAATTGTTTAAGAAATCATTTAAGGTCATTATAATCATTTATACCTTCTTCATCATCTTCTTCATCATCTTCTTCATCACTTTCTTTAATGGTTGATGATGATGCTTTTAGAGCAATACTTTTCTTCTTTTTGTTGCTTTCCTCATGTTGATTCAATCTTTCAAGCTCGAGTTCATGCTCTTGTAATTTTCCATAGAGTGTTGCAAGGGACATGCTTGACAAATCTTTTGATTCTGATATATCAGTTACTTTTGGTTGCCATTCCCTGTTCAAACATCTTAATACTTTATTAATCAAATCTTCATTTGAAAAGGTTTTTCCCAAGCATGCAAGATGATTGATTATATGAGTGAATCTCTTTTACATGTCTTGTATGCTTTCATTGTTGTTCATTCTAAACAACTCATACTCCCTAGTCAGGGTGTTTATTCTAGACCTTTTCACTTCACTCGTTCCTTCATGAGTTACTTCTAGAGTATCCCACATTTCTTTTGCTATTTTGCATGTGGATATTCTAAAGTACTCGTCCATTCCTAAGGCAGAAGTTATTATATTTTTGGCCTTTAGGTTATATTGGACTTTTGTTTTATCCGTATTAGTCCAATCACTTCTTGGTTTAATCATGGTTACTTCTCCAACTTCTTTGGTTGGTATGAATGGACCATTTTCAATGGAGTCCCATATGTCTATATCAGTAGCTTCTATGAATATTTGCATACGGGTTTTCCAATATTGATATCCTACTCTATTAAATACAGGAGGTCTATGTATGGAGTTTCCCTCAGGAAAGATGGGATTGAAAGAGGCCATGGATCTTCTTGAGGTTGTTAAACCTTTTCCAAGATACTAGCTCTGATACCACTTGTTAGCCTAGGTGGCCTCCTATAACTCGAGAGGGGGGGTGAATTGAGTACTTAGGAACTTTTCACTAATAAATTTCTCCTTTAAAAACTCAATATGCAATGATATGTGATTTGAATAATAATGCTTAAAACATAAAGAGTTTAAGGGTTAGAGAAGTGCAAACAGAGATTTATACTGGTTCAGCCAACCACTGCCTACGTCCAGTCTTCTCAAGACACCCTTGAGGAAATTCACTATAATCAAATCCCTTGATTACACCACAATAGGGACTCACACCCTGATCACAAATGCCTTGGATGCTACACCACACCCAAGCACATCACCCTTGGATGCTTCACCACATCCAAGAACATCACCCTTGGATGCTACACCACATCCAAGAAGAACACCCTCAGAGATACACCACTCTGAGTATCAATCTCACTTTAGAGATAAAGAACTCTACAAGAAAACTCTCTTCAAGAGTATTATGAACAAATTGAGGAACAAGAAAGAGTAATAACTCTATTAAGAGAATATGGCCATTATTGCTCTTAAGAAAAGATTGGAAGTATTTGGTGTTAGTCTGTTTTTGTAAATGAAATACCCTCCTATTTATAGGAGAGGAAATGCCTTCAAGAGGTGTGAAATTATTGATTAAAATAATTGGAAAGGTACCTCTTGGATAAAATAATATTTTGTGAAAAGTTATAATGTTTCAACATGATTTTTTTTCATCAGACTGTTACTGTAATCGATTACACCAAATAGGTAATCGATTACTGCTTTTAAACGTTTCATTTTAAAACCTCTGTTTGACCATGTAATCAATTACAACAAATAGGTAATCGATTACTTCAGTTTAAAATGTTATTTTTTAAAGCTCTGATGATCATGTAATTGATTACAAAACTTAGTAATCTGGTAATCGATTACGCCAATAAGGTAATCGATTACACATTATTAAAATGTGTTTTTAACTCATTTTAATGTCCATATTTTCTGAAAAGATCTTACTTTAAAGTGCTATGATCTTTGGTCTTGTCTTGCTTGAACTTTCTTCTTTGTTCTTGATCTTTTGTCATTGGCCTTGTCATTATCAAAATCCTTCATGGTCTTCATTCTCCCCCTTTTTGATGATGACAATATTTCATTGATTTCACGACTCTTTTTGTGCTTGACATGGTATACTGAACCTTCAAGTCTTGCGTCCATGTTGTTAATCATGTCTTGCATATATGTTGTTGATATCAAAACCTTAGTTCTTCATTCTCCCCCTTAAATAGGTCCATAATTTTTAATGCACGTTTCATGATAAATGGTAAAAATACATACCCATACTTAAAAATAATTATAAAATCATCAGCGATAATTAAAAATGGCGTAACTTATGATAAGGCTGTTGGATCACGATGAAACTCGAAGGGTTTATCTTCAAAAACCACAGAAACGATATAGGACAGTCAGAAATTAAATCAACCAAAGAGAGACTCCCCTTACCTTATCTGATGGTCACAATTTTGTAAGAGAAAAAGGAATCGACCATCAAAATTTTATCAATTTCTTGAAATCTTCTGCCGATCTCTCTCAATCGTTCCCGATCGCTCTTGGGACCTAAGGAATTAAACATGCAAGTCTAAAAAGAGAATGACTAGTCACAGCTAAAAGGGATTAAAGAATTTGACATGAAATGCTAAATTTGTAAGAAAAATTGAAAAAGAATAAGAAACCATGAAGAATTTGAAAAGGATTCACCTTGGTGACCAAGGTGGTGGTTGTAGCTTAAATGATGGTGGCATGTGGAGGAGCTTCACAGTGGAAGGGGCAGCACATGGTGGAAGAGAGGAGGAGAGGATAAAGAAGAAGAGGCTGTTGTGGTGGTGGTGTGGCTGATTATAGTGGAACCACGGGGGAGGAGGAGAAAAATTTTAGATGATATTGGTTGTGGTTTCTTGGAAGGAACTGAGAGAAAGATTGAGAAGCTGAATTAGTGTTGTGGTAATTATTTGAAAATCATTGTGCTAAGGAATAGAAAAATGGAATGAGATTATGGATTGAAGTGGTTCACGATGCATACATATATAATAACATTAAACTATTTGTTTAAAGAGTAAGTTGCTAAGTTCTATGGCAAGGAAATTAGTACTCTGATTTTTTTTAATTTGTGTGCATGAATTGGAAATGGAAAAAAATAGATAGCATGAATATATATATATATATAGATGTATGTATGACATGGCCTAACATGAAAGAGCATGGTATGAGATGGTGGCTTCTTAGTAAACAAGTAGCACGTAATGGAATTTTGGTTAAGCAGTAGTGATCTTGCTAATGAAGGGATAGGCCGTGTAAGGCCAGGTGGGGGGGGGTAGGTGTCACAATATGGTGGTGTAGCATGGTGTAACATCCCAAATTTTATAAAAATGATTAAATATGTTGAATAAGTATTAAATAATTATAAATAAGTTAATGAGTGTCCCAAAAATATTGGAATAATTAAATTGGGATTTATTATGGATTATTTATAATTTATTGAGATGCTAGGAGTTAAGATTATACCTGATTAGAATATAGGTGTCGGACTAAGTATCTCCGATTGAGATGCCGTTGGTCAGGGCTGTTAAGAATATTATTGGGAATCCGAGTATGTATTCGGATTTATTTTTAGATAAAGTATTAAGCCTGAATGGAGATCTTATATGTTATAAAATGATAGAGTTTAATGAGAGAAATGAAATTAAAAACAAAACCCACCCCCTTTCACTTATATCTCACGTTGCCTTTCTTCCTTAAAAAAAACAAACCATTCTCTTCTTCTTCTATCTTCCTCATTCATCTTCTCCTCTTCCTTTCAAAACCTACGAAAGAAAAATGGTGTGTATTCTTTCTCCTTACATTTTTATTGTGCTTCAAGCTTAGAGGAGATGATGATGGTGCCTTGGAGCTCTTCTTCTCCCACTCTATTTTCGTGCTCCCTCTCCCTCTCTTGGCAACCACTTTCTTTTCTTGGGTTGAGGTAAGTCCCTCACCATTTATGATGAGTTTATGCCTTTGGTTATGATTTTATTTATTGGGAGAGTGTAATGTATGCATGGGTTATGGATTAGGAACCATTTTAGGAAAAACCCAAAGGTGGGGTGTGATATATATGTATTTTTGAGTGGGTATGATGGGGTATGCGAAAATCCCATTATTGGAGGTGAATGATGATGATTGTTAAAGATGGTTGTTGGATTTTTAATGAAACCTTAACCCTAGGAGTTGGGAAAATGTAAAATGTAAGTAGAATGTGTGTTTAATGATGTTAGGGAGTAATATTGATAAGGAAAAGTAGCCATTGATGATGGTTGATGAATATTAATAATGGTGGTTGGGTTTTGATGAAACCCTAGCCTTAAGAATTTGAGGAAAACATGTAATGTTGGTTTGAAGATTGAATTGAAAGTGAATAAAGATATTTAATGGAAGTGTGGTTTGATGAAGTCTTAGACCATAATATGTACCATTTGGGATATGTTGATGGATGAAGATTGATAGGGGCCAAGATGGCTTATAATGAACTCTATGTGACAATAATGGCATTGGAATGATTGAGGTAATGTGGAATGCATTTTAGATGAGGGATGAAAGAGATGTTGTTGTGGTTGTGTGTAGTTGGCCCTTTAAGATCTAAAGAATCTTGGTTTTGGGAAAGGAATTCCCGAAGCCTAACAAAATGGTATAAATTGGTGTTTTAGCAAGTTTAAGACTTGATATTGAACTTTATGATAAGCTAGTAATTGTTTAGAATTATGATGGTGCCTTGAGATAGTTTGATAATTGTATGTATGCATATGTATGTATGTTGGTGTAGATTGTATTCTGGGCAATGCGGCGAAACAATTGGAGCATTCAAGTTATGGTTCTTCTCTCGAGGTAGGAGAGGAGTTTACATTCAAATTACATGAGTAGAACAATAGTGATTATTGTATGTGATTAATACTCATGCCTGCCTTGCCATGTAGATATTGAGATAATGCGAATGGAAATTTAATGATTATTGAGAATGGTGTATGAGAATGTGTAATGAGTGTTATGAAAATATATATATGTGATGATGATAAGTTAATTTTGATATGATTAATGGATTGGAGTGGAAATTATTGAGTATGAATGTTTGAGGCAAGTATTGGGGGCGCTCAAGCGACCCACCTCAATCTCGCTCAAGCGAGTATGGGTCTCGCTTGAGCGAGTTGCCCGGAACTGAGTTTATTCTTTTTCTTTATTTTGGGCTTATGTTAGACCCCTTTTCCCTCATATTGTGTGATGCTTAAGGAGACATATATGGGGTATTTAATGAAGATACAATACGGTAGTGATTTGAAATTATTGTTACATTTGGAGGGATGGTTTATGATATGTTTACCATCTAGAATGGAATAATGGGAGAATGATAATGAGAAATATAATGATGGAGTTATGTGCACCCTAGTGTGATTATGAAACCGATGAGAGAATAATTAAATAATGATTTGTTTGTTAGAAACTGATGTATTAGAGATGATATCGGTATCGGGTGATAATAAAAGACGTTGTGATCATTCCTTGTATAAAAGATGAATGTTATTATTGATGAAATTGCGAATTGCCACTGTATTGTAAACAAGTGTGATCTTGTACGTATGGTCTAAAATTGTATTGATGGATTGTTGTATTTCCATCCTAGATATGAGACAACGGTGATGAACAATGAGATGAAAATCCACTAAATGAATGTGTGACAATATTGATGAATATTATGTGATGTTGTAAAGCTATTGTGGTTAATCGCAAGCATTGACTTGTGTATATGATATGAAATACATGGGAAATACATTGAGATGAAAACACACATTTAATGATGGAACAAATGATATGCCTTGAATGTTATGATGATTGTCATTATTTTTTATTTCCATGCATGGATTGTTATGAAATGATATTGTACCCATTGAGATGCTAAGTATGTGAATAAAATACCTTGAGGGGCTTTGTAAATGATTGTATGTTATTGATTGAAAATGACAAATTAAAATATATCCCTAAGTGAGAGGGTGAGATATCCTTGCGAGGTTGATTGGCATATGCATTATTGCATTTTGCATTCATGGCATGGCATAACATTGAATATGTGGTTGCGATCACAATGATGAAAGATCCTGCAGGATTCTATGAAGGGACTACCCCTTGCAAGAAGGGAAACCAACGTGATGATGATATGATATTGAGTCGGTGGTTGCGATCACCTGGTTATTGAAAAGAAAGGCCCTGCGGGGACCATTGTGGATGAATACCCTTTGTTGCGATCACGAGGTGGGAAACCATTATGAAATGATTGAAATGCGGGAAACCATTGTGGACCGGTTGACGAAGTCTGTACATTTCTTACCCATGAATATGAGATATTCACTACAGAAATTAGCCCAGATTTATATTCGAGAGATTGTCCGACTGCATAGTGTTCCATCTTCTATTGTGTCGGACAGGGATCCGAGATTCACTTCCCGGTTTTGGGGAAGCTTGCACCAGGAATTAGGCTCAAAACTCCGATTGAGTTCAGCCTACCATCCCCAGTCGGATGGGCAATCCGAGCGGACTATAAAAAGTTTGGAGGACCTATTGAGGTCCTGTGTGCTAGAGCACGGGGGTAGCTGGGAGCAGTATATTCCCCTAATTGAGTTTACATATAATAACAGCCACTATAGCAGCATCGGAATGCCACCGTATGAGGCTTTATATGGCCGGAAATGCCGAACCCCACTCTGTTGGTTAGAAAGCAGTGAAAGCTTAATGTTGGGCCCGGAAATTGTGCAGCAGACTTCTGAACAGATCCAGATGATTAGGGAAAAGATGAAGGCATCCCAAGACCGGCAGAAGAGCTATCATGATAAGCGGACAAAACCACTTGAATTTTTGGTCAGTGATAAGGTGTTCCTGAAGGTTTCGCCGAATAAAGGGGTCGGACGAGCGTTGAAAAGTGGGAAGTTGAACCCCAGGTACATTGGACCCTACGAAGTACTTGAACGGGTCGGTCCCGTGGCATACCGAATAGCATTACCGACTCATCTATCGAATTTGCATAATGTGTTTCACCTGTCTCAGTTAAGGAAGTGTTTACCCGATTGCACTCATGAGATGCCAGATGATGAAGTCGAAATCAGAGAGAATCTGACTACAGTGGCCGTGCCGACTAGAATTGTGGACCGGTCGGTAAAGCGCTTGAGAAGCAAGGACGTTCAATTGGTTAAGGTGGCATGGCAACAAAGTCGATGCACCTCTTATACGTGGGAATGAGAGGATACCATGAGGCAACAGTATCCCGAGCTATTTATTTGAGGTATGCTAATGTTTGAATTTCGAGGATGAAATTCTTTGAGAGGGGGAGAATTGTAACATCCTGATTTAGAGTTAATTACCGGCTAAGATTAGTCATTGATTAAGGTTAATTGCAGGTTAGGCTAATGGTTTAATAATACAAAGTGGTCAAGGAAAATGACGCATGTACCCCTGATGGTATAAAAAGGATTGGTCTTTCTCTTTTACTCATTCATTCGCGTTAAGTTGGAAAGGATTAAGAGAGTGAGAGCTTTTTCCTTTGAGGATACAGAGACATTATTCTATTTCTCCTCCCAAGTTCTTCTTCCTCTTCGTCGTCTTCTCTCCTTCTTCCTTTTCTCCCACTCGAAGCTGTCAGAGTCTCAGTTGGGAAGTCTGCAGTGTGAAGTGCTTCAAAGTTGTGGAAGTAGTTTGCTGTTGTTGAGACGAAACTGCTTGAGGAATAGGATAGCTTTTTGGTCTTTCCAAAGCTGAGAGCAGAGTCGACGATTGAGTTTGAAGGTTGTCCAGTAGGAAGGAGTGACCGAAAGGAGTGATCAGTCAGCATTATAGCTCGAGGAGCTTCTTAGTCTCTTCAGTAGGTAGGGGGTATTTTATATCTCAAATGCATGGTTTATAGACGGGTTCCGGGTGATATTGCCATGTTGGATGCTTATGATTTGAAAAGCGTTGATAGTTGTATTTTGATTGAGTAATAGTTTATGTAATGCCCGGATGTGTGATGACTATAATTTGTGTAATGCATGTCGATTTCTGTCCATGAAATGCATGTTGATAATCATGAGAATGCTGAGTGATTGCATGAGATGTATGTGTTAAGGGTGTAACACCCTAATTTTTAATAAATAATAATTCCAAAAACAGGGAGAAATTTTTCACAAAAACCAACCACTGGCCAATCGGCATAGAAAAGAAAGAAGAAGGCAAGGGAAATAAAAGAATATTTGTGCGTATGGTAATCAACGGAGGAAACAAGGTTGGGACCGACCCGTTCGGTCCAGCGTGACACAGCAGCGCCTGGGCGAAAACTAAGATAACGCTGACTCGCTCAAGCGAAGCCCGACGCCGCCTGAGCGAAGCACAACAATGCAACCACGGAAGGAGGAAATGTCCACGCCGCCCATCCAGTTCAGCAAAGCACGACAACGCCTGAGCGGATCCAACCACAACGTCCACTCGTTCAGGCGAGGTCCAACACCGGCCAGCGAGACATGATAATGCAACAACGGAAGAGGGAGGTATTTGGGCGGAGTTCCTTACTGACATCTGCTCGCTTCAGCGTGCTCCCATACGCTTGGGCGAACCATCCTAGTCGCTCGGGCGAGGTATGACTCTGCCTAAGCGACGCCAACACAAAGGTCCCTCCAACACAGATACAAGGTAATTTCTCAATCGGATATGGACAAGGGTTCACTCGGCAAATCCTCACGCTCGTACTTCACTCTGGAAATCAGGTGGTTAAGTCCCACTCGGACTTATTCGTAACCCAACCACTCGGGATACCAATCCTCACTCGGACTTTACGTCCTTCACTCAGATTACCAATACCTTACACTTAGGATCCAAACCACTCTAAACCACTATTCGAACTCCTCTCTCAGAAAGGAATCACTCAAGGTTTTCACTCGGGAGACACAAACTCTTATTCGGGTCTTTCTTATAATTTCACTCAGAATCACTCAACATGTTCACTCGGAGAAGCCACCCAAAGGACTTCACTCGGAACCACAACTTGACATAATTTCACTCATCAACGGCCCTCGAACTATTTAGCAACACATCCCAGTCGGAAACGCATCGAATCAGTACGAAGCACATACATGTGAATACATGTTCTCAGAAACACGAATCTGTCCCCAATCAAATCTACCGACCCATAAACATGTAACGATACACGTACAAAATATGCGTTCGGTCATAATAACTCAGATTACTTATGTATGTATATATTGTTAGGGAATCCCTAAGCATGAGAAGCGGAAAAATAAAAGGGATTCCATAGGATTTGCAAGGTTCCGTGTTTCAAAGCACAAAACAATTTCAAAATTATTTTAGGTTACCTCTTGAAGAACTCTGAAGCAGTCGTAGCCTCGTCCTTTAGGAGTCCACACGAGCACTCCCACCAGAATCGCAACACCTGCCAACTGCTAGTTTAACGGCGTGTAGCTCTTGCAACTTTTGCGAATTTGTGTCTCACTTGAGTGAACGGCCTATGAGCATCTTATGCTCTATTTATAGGCTTAGGTTTGACCTAATTTGTTCTCTCTAAAAGTGGGCTCCTTACTCATTCCAAATGAGTTAGGCCCAATAGCTTTATTTTAGTCCAACTAAAATAAGACAACATTTTCTGATGGGCTTACTCTATGTGTGTGACCCTATAGGTAAAATACCCGGTCATATTAATAATAAACTATTTTATTATTAATATAAAATAAGAGCGGCATCTAGCAATGCATCATTATGTCTGAATATTATCAACATAACCTATAAGTGATAATTATTTAATACGTTTATTCCTTTTGTCACGATATCCTAATTGGGCCTAAGGCATGGTCGCGTCATCCTTGTATGGCCCAATTTATTTTACTTGATACCGGAGTAGACTGGATCCGAATAAATATCTAATATTTATTCTTTCTAGCATGGCCATGCGTTTTCTTAGTCTTACTCCATCAAGTGGCCTATGGATATCACTCCTGTCACATAGGAGAGACAAATCCCATCTACATCACTCACATCCCTCTGCATAATTTGTTCATTGCCTAATCACAACCTTTATAGTCCTCTTGTTACAGAAGACGTTTAATTGTATTAAAACAATAAACTCCTCATGTAGGAATCGTAGTGACTTCAGGTCGAAGGACTACATATACCATTATCACATTGAGAATCGTTTATGACAATCATGTAACGATCCATGCAACGTTCTCATGGTGGGTCTGTCCAGTACATCATTACTCTTAATGTGTACCCATGTGAAGACTTGATATCATCTATATCTATGATCTGTGAGATCAGGTCATCAGTACACTCACACACTAGTCTCAGTGTATTTACATGTCCCCATGTAAATACTTAACTAGGGACATTTTAGGAATAATTTTTATATGACCTATTACTCCAAGGATAAATATGTTTTAAAACAATTTTAAACTGAAATATTTATTCTATTGATAAGTAGAAAAAGATACAAATGAAAAAGCATAAAAGCTCATAGTGCATACACCAACAATCTCCCACTTGCACTAGAGCCAATCAGACATTTGCCTAATGCCTAATGATCTAGTGTGCCCCTCATGTTTTTGTTGTGTAAGAGGTTTTGTGAGTGGGTCAGCAATATTCTTATCAGTATGCACCTTACATATCTTTACTTCTCCTCGGTCAAGGATCTCTCGAATGAGATGAAATCGCCTAAGTATATGCTTGGATCGTTGATGTGATCTAGGTTCCTTAGCTTGTGCGATTGCTCCACTATTGTCACAGTAAAGACTTATAGGGTCCACAATGCTAGGAACAATCCCAAGTTCTGTTATGAACTTCTTGATCCATACTGCCTCTTTTGCAGCATTTGAGGTAGCAATATACTCAGACTCTGTAGTAGAATCAGTAACTGTCTCTTGCTTTGAACTCTTCCAGCTTACAGCGCCACCATTTAGACAAAACACGTACCCAGATTGCGATCTTGAGTCATCCTTATCAGTTTGGAAGCTAGCATCAGTGTAACCTTTTACAATGAGCTCTTCTTCCCCTCCATATATCAAGAATGAATCCTTAGTTTTTCTTAAGTACTTCAGGATATTCTTGACAGCAGTCCAATGACTTTCACCGGGATCAGACTGGTATCTGTTCGTCATGCTTAAAGCGTACGAGACATCTGGTCGGGTACATATCATGGCATACATGATTGATCCAATAGCAGATGCATATGGAATCTTATTCATACGTTCTCTTTCTTCTTTAGTGGAAGGAGATTGAGCTTTTGATAAGCTTATGCCATGAGCCATAGGCAAAGTTCCTTTCTTGGAATCTTGCATGTTAAACCTTTTTAACACTTTATCTATGTATGTATTCTGACTTAGGCCAAGAAGTTTTCTTGATCTATCTCTATAGATCTTAATTCCCAACACGTAGGTTGCTTCACCTAAGTCTTTCATAGAAAAACAGCTTCCCAACCAACTCTTCACAGACTGAAGAGTAGGAACGTCATTTCCAATAAGTAGTATGTCATCAACATACAGGACCAGAAAAACAATTGTGCAGTCACTAACCTTCTTGTAGACACAAGGTTCATCCTCATTTTTAGTAAAGCTAAATTGTTTAACAGCTTCATCAAAACGAAGATTCCAGCTTCTGGAAGCTTGCTTAAGTCCATATATAGAACGTTGTAGCTTGCACACCTTCCTAGATGCTTCAGGCTTAACAAAGCCTTCAGGTTGTATCATGTACACTTCCTCAAGAAGATTTCAATTAAGGAAAGCAGTCTTGACATCCATTTGCCATATCTCATAATCATGGTATGCAGCAATAGCAAGCAGAATCCGAACACACTTTAGCATAGCAACTGGGGAAAAAGTTTCATCATAGTCTATACCATGTATTTGCTTGAAACCTTTAGCCACCAACCTTGCTTTAAAGGTACTTATATTACCATCCATGTCAGTTTTCTTTTTGAAAACCCACTTGCATCCTATAGGTTTTACCCCTTCAGGTGCATCAACCAAGTTCCAAACTTGATTAGTGTACATGGAGTCCATTTCAGATTCCATGGCTTCTAGCCATTTCTCAGATTCTAAACTTGCAATGGCCTCTTCATAAGATGTTGGCTCATTTTGATCCATTAGGAATACATCTCCTTCCTGAGTTACAAGAAATCCATATCTTTCAGGTTGTTGACGTATTCTACCTGATCTACGCAAGTCTTGTGCTACTGGAGCTGGTGTTATCACAACATTTTGTGGGTCCTGCTCCACTTCCACCATTGGCTCTTCAATGCCTTGTGAGTCTTGAATTTCTTCAAGTTCTACTTTCCTCCCACTGATTCTTGTAGAGATGAATTCCCTTTCTAAGAATATAGCATTCCGAGCAACAAACACTTTGCCCTCAGTAGGATTGTAAAAATAATAACCCTTAGTTTTTTTTGGGTATCCCACAAAAAGACATTTATCTGACTTGGGCCCAAGTTTATCAGAACTTTGGCGTTTAACATAAGCTTCACAGCCCCAAATCTTAAGAAAAGACATACTAGGTCGTTTCCCAGTCCATATCTCATATGGGGTCTTTATGACAGCCTTTGATAGAACACGGTTAAGTGTGAAAGTTGCTGTCAACAAAGCATGTCCCCAGAATGAGTTAGGGAGGTCAGTTTGACTCATCATTGATCAAACCATGTCCAACAAGGTTCTATTTCTCCGCTCAGAAACCCCATTCCATTCTGGTGTTCCAGGGGGAGTAAGTTGAGATATAATCCCACACTCTTTAAGATATTCATCAAACTCTAGGCTCAAATATTCACCACCTCGATCGGATCGAAGTGCTTTAATTGTCTTGCCAAGTTGGTTCTCTACTTCATGTTTAAACTCCTTGAACTTTTCAAAGGATTCTGATTTATGTTTCATGAGAAACACAAATCCATATCTACTGAAATCATCAGTAAAAGTGATGAAGTAACTAAAACCTCCCCTAGCCATTGTCCCTATAGGCCCACATACATCACTATGTATCAAGCCAAGAAGATCACTCGCCCTTTCACCTTTTCCAGTAAAAGGGGTCTTGGTCATCTTCCCTAATAAACAAGATTCACATGTATCTATTGATTCAAAATCAAAAGATTCTAAATATCCATCTTGATGGAGTTTAGAAATGCGTTTCTCATTTATATGTCCTAGGCGACAATGCCAAAGATAAGTTGGGTTTAAATAATTTGTTTTAACCCTTTTAGTATTAATGTTATAGATAGGGGTTTCGAGATCTAGAACATAAAGTCCATTACTCAAATTTGCACAACAATAAAACATGTCTTTTAAATAAACAGAACAACTATTGTTCTTTATTGTAAAGGAAAACCCTTTCTTATCAAGACAAGAAACAGAAATAATGTTTCTCCTTATTGCCGGAACAAAATAACAATTGTCCAATTCAAGGACTAACCCTGAGGGCAAGGATAAAAAATAAGTCCCTACAGCTAATGCAGCAACTCTTGCTCCATTTCCAATGCGTAGGTCTACCTCGCCCTTCATCAACTGCCTACTCCTTCTTAGATCCTGCACATTAAGACAAATGTGAGATCCATATCCAGTATCTAATACCCATGATGTTGAAGTTGACATGTTAATTTCTATAACAAAAATACCTGAAGTGGAAGTCTCACTTCCCTTCTTCTTAAGCTCTTCTAGGTACTTTGGACAGTTTCTCTTCCAGTGTCCCTTTTGTCCACAATGGTGACATTTACCTTCCTTAGCCACCCCGCCCACAGGTTTTAAGGCTGATGTACTTGGCTTATCCTTGCCTTTCCAAATCTTCTTGCCATTTCCTACAATAGCCTTTCCTTTGCCTTTATACATGCCCTTTCCTTTACCTTTGCCAGAATTGACCATCATTATGGCCTTGCCCTTTCCTTTAGAAATATTGGGCTCAGCAGTCCTCAACATATTGAGTAGCTCTGGCAATGTTTTGTCCAATGCATTCATGTTATAATTCATGATGACTGGCTTAAAACTGTCAGGTAATGATTTCAAAATGAGATCGGTAGCCAACTTCTGAGGGAAGGGGAATCCTAGCCTAGCTAGATTCTCCAAGTACCCAATCATTTTGAGCACATGAGGTCCTACAGAACCTCCCTCTTCAAGTCTGCAGCTAAATAGGGCTGAAGAAACTTCATATCTTTCTTGGTCAGCTTGACCTTGATATAGTTTCCTTAGGTTTTCGATCATATCGAAAGCCTCCATATGCTCATGTTGCTTCTGAAGCTCAGGAGACATGGTTGCCAGCATAAGGCATTGGACATCTAAAGCGTCATCCTGATGCTTCTTGTAAGCATCCTTGTCAGCTTTAGAGGCATTGTTCATGGGTGGTTCCGGAATCGGACCTTCCAGGACATACTGCTTTTTCTCTTGTTTGAGGACAATCCTCAAATTTCTATACCAGTCAAGGAAGTTAGAACCAGACAATTTTTCTTTGTCTAGGATTGATCGCAACGAAAGGTTTGAAGGTGTGTTTGACGTCATGGTTATCTAAAACAGAAAATATGTAGTAAGTATCATTTTCAAAACATATTTAAATTATGGTCATTTAAATTAAATATGTCTCCCACTATTTAGATTCAAAACAAAAATACCCTCCACGAATCAGAAAATCCCGTTGGAAGATTTTCTAGTGGGCTAAGATCCATATTTTGCCAAGCGTTAAGTCAGCTTTGGCTGATCACCTAATACTTGGTTATTTAGGTAGGAAACTTTTTCCAATTGTATCTTTATACAACTCTTAGTCATTGGGTTAAGTAACCATTACTAATTATTCATCTTATGAATATTTAGCCCAATGTTTACGCCTCTAAGTTATATTCAATCCAATTGAAAACTTAGTTAAGTTAAAGCCCAATAAAACAGTTTGGATATTACCATTATCCCATCGCGTCTTACTAATATAAATAATAGTGCCCTGCTTTGGCAGACCCACCATTTATTGACATTAGTGTTGACGAGTGTACTTATTGGAAGGCGTTTATAACTTAATATTATTTTGAGGGATTTTAATTTATTTTAAAATTACCGTCTTTGTTAAACGCTTTAACGTAATAAAATTATCCCCAAAACATGCAAACAAAATTGTGAGATGGTTATGGTCTTCCTAGAAGAAAATAAATAATAAATAAATAAATAAATAAACCTAGAGGAACTATATAGCCAAGGCTTCATGAAGTCCTACTTCTTGAACCCACCATCCTCTTGGAGTCACCACTCCTTGGTTCCTTTCAAAGACAAAAGCGCTTAGAGTCACCACTCTAGTTTTCTTCTAGATCTCTACTTTGTTGCCTCGATCAAGATTACAAGATTTTTAAAGAAACTCGCTTTACATACGAGTGAAAGGTTGAGAAAAGAAATACAACAGAATGAAGAGAGGCACAGCACGCAGGCTGTATTTAAATAAAATAACTAAGACCATAACCATTCACCATGCAACGTGTTAATTAATTAATTATAACCCATTTGAAATAATTTAAAAAAAATAAATTTTTAAACGGGCCATTAAACACATGGGTCGGTAATAAGGCGCTACGCAGAGAAACACGAATCTATCCCCAATCAAATCTACCGACCCATAAACATGTAACCATACACGTACAAAATATGGGTTCGGTCATAATAACTCAGATTACTTATGTATGTATATATTGTTAGGGAATCCCTAAGCATGAGCAGCGGAAAAATAAAAGGGATTCCATAGGATTTGCAAGGTTCCGTGTTTCAAAGCACAAAACAATTTTGAAATTATTTTAGGTTACCTCTTGAAGAACTCCGAAGCAGTCGTAGCACTCCCACCAGAATCGCAACACCTGCAAACTGCTAGTTTGATGGCGTGTAGCTCTTGCAACTTTTGCGAATTTGTGTCTCACTTGAGTGAACGGCCTATGAGCATCTTATGCTCTATTTATAGGCTTAGGTTTGACCTAATTTGTTCTCTCTAAAAGTGGGCTCCTTACTCATTCCAAATGAGTTAGGCCCAATAGCTTTATTTTAGTCCAACTAAAATAAGACAACATTTTCTGATGAGCTTACTCTATGTGTGTGACCCTATAGGTAAAATACCCGGTCATATTAATAATAAACTATTTTATTATTAATATAAAATAAGAGCGGCATCTAGCAATGCATCATTATGTCTGAATATTATCAACATAACCTATAAGTGATAATTATTTAATACGTTTATTCCTTTTGTCACGATATCCTAATTGGGCCTAAGGCATGGTCGCGTCATCCTTGTACGGCCCAATTTATTTTACTTGATACCGGAGTAGACTGGATCCGAATAAATATCTAATATTTATTCTTTCTAGCATGGTCATGCATTTTCTTAGTCTTACTCCATCAAGTGGCCTATGGATATCACTCCTGTCACATAGGAGAGACAAATCCCATCTACATCACTCACATCCCTCTACATAATTTGTTCATTGCCTAATCATAACCTTTATAGTCCTCTTGTTACAGAAGACGTTTAATTGTATTAAAACAATAAACTCCTCATGTAGGAATCGTAGTGACTTCAGGTCGAAGGACTACATATACCATTATCACATTGAGAATCGTTTATGACAATCATGTAACGATCCATGCAACGTTCTCATGGTGGGTCTGTCCAGTACATCATTACTCTTAATGTGTACCCGTGTGAAGACTCGATATCATCTATATCTATGATCTGTGAGATCAGGTCATCAGTACACTCACACACTAGTCTCAGTGTATTTACATGTCCCCATGTAAATACTTAACTAGGGACATTTTAGGAATAATTTTTATATGACCTATTACTCCAAGGATAAATATGTTTTAAAACAATTTTAAACTGAAATATTTATTCTATTGATAAGTAGAAAAAGATACAAATGAAAAAGCATAAAAGCTCATAGTGCATACACCAACATATATTCATATTCGTTTTACAACATTGTTATTATGAGCCGGCCAAGGCTACACGGACAGGACATAATAATGCAATACAAGTACTCAGCAGTTGGAGTGCACTACACTCGGGCTTGAGGCCCTATCGTCATTTCCAAGTACGACCTGCACACTGAAAAATTGCCACTGCAGGGGTGAGCATCTTAAATTTTAAATGACAGATACCGACTCAGGTTGCCTCACAATTATACAACCATATACATATATACACACACAATTATACATGGCAACGATTATAGTCAGAGTAGCACTAATCAACTAGGACACACATAAGACTCTTACCGATCGGAATCCACTAATTGTAACTCGGCCTTATGCACGCATCAATTCAACAACATTAACATACGACAATCAGTGACTTAATAACAATACCCATGAATCAGAATGCACATATTGAATATTTCTCAATCAGAATTCAACAATTCTCACTCGGTTACACTCATAACATTTCAATAACACTGATACACATATATATATTCATGAAACAGGTTTCACTTAGCATCCAAGGCATGTGCACGCGGAATAATTCACTCGGGCATACACATTCATCATCTTCATAAACATTATCAAATGCATAATCAAATTCCAATCAGCATCAGCAATACATATATACAAAGTAATTCACTCGGATATACATTCATCATCTCACTAACACCTTCGCATGCACAACTAATTCCAAACATTGTCAACAGTTAATAAACACATATTATCTCACTCAGTTCTGCATTCGTGTGTATCGGTTTAGACGTTGCAACGTAGGCTCTCAGCCTTTTTACACATAGCTCTCAGCTATCAAATCAGCTCCCAGCTGCTTGGCCGTTTTACAGGTACCCAACCGTTTGCCCACAGGTGACACCAGCGCTCTCAGCGCCAACGGAGGTGTTCACAGGCAGCCCGAGTCCCACTTAAGGGCTACCTTGAGTCCCACTCAAGGATTTTGCAGCGTCCTACGCTGAATAACCGATGGTAGTGTCCCACACTACGTGCTCTCAGCACAACGCATCTCATGCGCCACACGCGGATTCAACACACAGCATTTAATTCATGCACACATCCTCTTATTCAATCACACATATTTCACATGCAGTTGGTAATACATATTATCAGGACTCCGCATGTTAATTCAACACACACAACTTCCATGCAATCATCATTATCGTTCCATTAACAACATGTGAGTCCAACACAATCGGTAATAATCAATATCAAGCTTTCATGAACATTTTTTTTTATCAACTCAAGTATAACATGCGCTCGGTTTATAGTAGTGTCAGATCTCAAACAACGCATGCATCTATCTGAAGATCAACGAATTCACACAAGCATTCCAATCAACATAGCACAACATGCAATCAGTGTATGACAGTGTCGGAAGTTAATCAACGCATGCATTCCTATGAACATGAACAGATTCAATAAAGCATTCTCATCAACGTAACACGACATGCAATCGGGTTCCATGGTGACGAGACTCAACAACGCATGTATTTTTATTACGATGCTAACATGCAACACTCACTCTCGCTTAACCTACATTCAGATACTTCACATGCAACATACCACACGACAGAATACAATACCACAATTATCAATGTTCTCCAAACCCGTTCGTAATCCATGCATTTAGCATGTAAGGTACTCCCCCTACCTGGATGAAGCTTTCAGTCGGCCAAGACAACACCCAGTTCCAGAGGGACACTGAGTCACACCTAGCACATCTGCATGCAAGAGCAGGGAGACCATTCGGGTTCCTGAGATGCCCAGCTCTCTGTTCATTCCCTGGAGGAGCTCCATCACAACACTGTGAACACTCCTACCATCTTGAAGCTTCTCGCAGATCTCCACTGAGGCTTGGCAGCTTCGAGCAAGAAGAGGAAGTCGACGAAGGAATGAAGGAACAAGGAAGGAGACGGGTTGCATGCAGAGGGAATGCACACCCTCACCCTCACTGGCTCGTCGAGTAAGGAGGGAGGACTTCCGACCTTCAGCCACCACTGTCTCGAGCTCACGGGAACAGCGAGTAGAAAAAGAAGAAGAGGAGAAGGAGAGTGAAGAGCGAAGAAGAGAAGAAGAGAAATCTGAAGGAGATGCATAGCTTCCATGACCCAGGGCACATATATGTATAAGCATGCGCGTGCACGAGGAAGAGGAGAGTGGGGTGGGAAATTGTGGATTGCAGTCCCACTCACATGACTCACCAATCGCAAACAGCCACCCCTTACCAGTTAAGCTTATTTAATTTGTCACTATTCCTCAAGTTAAATCGAATATAATTAACAATTAATTTTCTACTTCTGGAATTACTATTTTAGCAATTTATATTCATTCGGCAAATAATTATTAAATCGGGATGTTACAGTTCTCCCCCTCTCAAAAGAATTTCGTCCTCGAAATTCAATCGGTAACTTACCTTAAATAATTATCTTAGAAAATTGCTGTCTCAATCACCCACACGACTGCGCTTCCACAAGCATTCACCGATCGGATCGCAATTTCACTCGGCAAGGATTCACTACTCAAGCGGTTTACCGACCGCACCGCAATCTCAGTCAGCAAAACATAAAAAGTCAGGCCTTACCTGATTACAACCTCATCACAGAATTTAATGTATTCGGGAATTCAATTCCTAAAACATACTATTTACCCCATTTTAACTCAGCCATATAATCACAAGCAGGGGCACTTCCTAATTTCTTGGCCGTTCGGCCCCGTGCTCTCAACACCGACTGGTGTATTTACACCCTCGGTTTCCCTGACTCAAATGAGTCACTCGGTACAGCTACAACTCATACAGGGTACAAACCCAAAATTGTATCACATGGACACGTGATGGGGGTTAATCATCTAGTTGGGAGTAATCTAATAGGTAAACAACATCACCGACCCCAAAAATACCCACTCCTGACCAATTCCTCTCGGTTTAAACACTCGGGTTTTCAAAATCTGACCACAAGATTTCTTCCTTACACCAGAATGAACGCTCAAAAGGGCTTCCATGTGCTCCAGTCAGTACCATTTGCTAGGGTTTAATTCGCACAGGCACCACGCTCGGCGTGGAAATCTTAGGTTCCTACCCATGATTTTGGCTAAACTCACTCACTCGGAGTCTCATTTTTCGTCCAGAAGGACCTTTCTCCGGGAAGATCACTTGGCTGGACATCACAAGGGTATTAAGAACTCCACACTCGGCATCTTTCTACTTAGAATTGTTCCGCATAACTCCATCCTACACGGAAGTGATACACTCTGAGGCACACCACTCGAATATCTCCTTGCTCAGAGCGTTACACTCGGATACTACCCCCTTAACTTACTAATGGTACTCTCTATGAGGTTCTACTTGGAACACTCTAACTCTCACTCAGCAGTTCTTCCTCATAAGACTTCACTCAGAATTGTCCCTACTTTTGCACACTCGGAATATACTAATCCCTTCCCAAGCAAGTCCTCACCTTGCAATTTAATTTGGCTCCAATCCTGGTTTCTTCATTAGGCCTACAGTATTACTCGGTTAACTTTTCAAAACTCCAATTTCAGTGACAGTTTGGTCACTCTCCATATTCCAATACCAATCGTCCTTTTTGTAGCCAATCCGTACCCAGTAACCTCTAATTCTCTCAGAACAGACACGCCGAGGTCAAATAAACCCTCTTCCCTCATTTGATAATCAATCGCATAACACTCATTCGATATAACTCTCATTATCACTCGGAAACGTCTGAAGGACTCACCATCACCATAAGTAGTTACAGCTTCACCTGCCCGACTCATGAATTGCTGCATCCAACTTATAGGATGACGTCTCATTCCTATAGGGTTACAACAATTACATGGTCACTGCAACGTGTACGCTGCCACATTACCTATGGCAGGAAGAGTCATCTCAGAGCAGCATACCTCACACGAACCAGACTTCACCCAACTAATACAAATTCACACGGTAGTTAATGGCAGTTCACACATATAAGTAATACACCCACTTTAACATCACGCATCACATAGGGTACATCACGTATCAATAATCATGAAAATTATTCATCACTTCTGTAAAACAGTTGATGGCAATACAACAATCGGCTCCTAGCCAATACCGAGTAATTATTTCCTCTAATCCTATTCAACACAAAATCATGGCTCAGATTAAATTCTCAATCCCCAGCAATGTGATGACATCACTCACTCGGGTTCATGCAATTCATTCAGGTTTAAGCAATTCACAATCACATATGCTATAACACACCACGAGCTTCAGCAACAACACTAATGTACATACAGACACTCAATCAGATGTCACACCAATTATTCATGGTTATATCATTGTTTACTACAGCATACATCATAATCATAACACACATTGCACTTGACATATACATACGCCCATCTAATCAGATTTACCCAAATCAATTCCAACTACATTAAGGGTTTCATTCACAATATCATATTCACACATTCACATAGTTCACACTGAGCTCATTTATTATCATAAGTGTACGCACAGTCATTCAATCAGAAATTGCACTATAACATACATTCTCAATTATAACATTGCATCACACTTGGCAACAACATCAATATATATACATTCATTCAGTCAGACTTCATTCATACAACATCATCAGGTCGGAAACTACTCAAATCATTCAAATCCATGCAAATCATGTCACCCTCAATAATAATACTCTCATACACATGTAGTCATGCAGTCGGCGAATCAGATGCATACGATTATTCACCAGGAGTCCCACTCCAATGCACTCGGCATTTGCCTTGAGTCTAACCCAAGGACTTTCATTAAGCATCCAGTGCTCATGCTCCAAGCATGGCCTCGAGTCCAACTCAGAGGTCTTTTAGGATTAATCTCAGAATCCTCAATACCCCTCGCATTCATCTGATTGCCCACTCTAAAAGACGTTCAATGCTTGCTGCATTTCATTATAGATCACACACAGCTCTTATTTGCCGACTCGCAGCATAAGCCACTCGACATTCTCATTAGCATATATATATATATATATATATACATATCTTTCAGACGGGGTATCATCACAACGATTCACAATTAATATCTATCATACTATCCGGGTGTTGCATGCATCACTAAGCAATCACACACAGATCACATATTTTAATCATCAAACAACTGTTATATTTCGAGTATAGAGCAATACATAGAGGCAGTTCACCCTTAATCACCTACACCAGGTATACATATATATATATATATATATTACGCGGGGTTCATATGCTAGGTTACAAAACATCCGTCACAATAGCTCTCGGCAGTAATGGTAACACTCCTATTTTTACAAGTATTCAGTCAGTATTTGCAGAATTATTAACATGCATTCGTGGACGGAGTCATACAATCATTAAACAGTTTACAATACCACAATCCAGGAGTTGCATGCACCATTACGCGATCATAATACAGCTACCAACACATCATCATACACGACACATCACACGATAATCATTCAAGCCTCAAAGAGCTACTACGCCATTGTTCTACTCGGCTCAACAACTCGCAAGGTTAATAAATTATCAGATTTAGAATCCCTAAAGGGTCATTATTTATCCAGTATCCCACGATGGGTACCTCACAATATTCAAATATTGTTATAAGGTCTAGTGCCATTCACTCGGTTTCCTCAATCGCCACCGAGATACAACCCCAATTTTAACATATATCCGACCTCACCTTTACTCACTTATTACACACTCAGATTTTTAACTTAGGAACTACAACTCATCCCTAATACTGCAAATCACACACATCGTGTACTATTCATTCATCACACATTCAAATTCCTCAACAAGGCACAGGCATACAACCACACCATTCATAGTCAACATATACCAAATCCGATAGAAGTTCATAAGCACATATCATCACCCCAGTCATAATTAAACAGGCATCAACATACAATAGAAAATCATAAGCAACTAAGACAAGCTGGTATAATACAATTAACCGCCCACAACCAGTAGGCAACCTTGGCCATGGACCTTTTGGTCTGCTCTGATACCAAAATGTAACACCCTAATTTTTAATAAATAATAATTCCAAAAACAGGGAGAAATTTTTCACAAAAACCAACCACTGGCCAATCGGCATAGAAAAGAAAGAAGAAGGCAAGGGAAATAAAAGAATATTTGTGCGTATGGTAATCAGCGGAGGAAACAAGGTTGGGACCGACCCGTTCGGTCCAGCGTGACACAGCAGCGCCTAGGTGAAAACTAAGATAACGCTGACTCACTCAAGCGAAGCCCGACGCCGCCTGAGCGAAGCACAACAATGCAACCACAGAAGGAGGAAATGTCCACGCCGCCCATCCAGTTCAGCAAAGCACGACAACGCCTGAGCGGATCCAACCACAACGTCCACTCGTTTAGGCGAGGTCCAACACCGCCCAGCGAGACATGATAATGCAACAACGGAAGAGGGAGGTATTTGGGCGGAGTTCCTTACTGACATCTGCTCGCTTCACCGCGCTCCCATACGCTTGGGCGAACCGTCCTAGTCGCTCGGGCGAGGTATGACTCTGCCTAAGCGACGCCAACACAAAGGTCCCTCCAACACAGATACAAGGTAATTTCTCAATCGGATATGGACAAGGGTTCACTCGGCAAATCCTCACGCTCGTACTTCACTCTGGAAATCAGGTGGTTAAGTCCCACTCGGACTTATTCGTAACCCAACCACTCGGGATACCAATCCTCACTCGGACTTTACGTCCTTCACTCAGATTACCAATACCTTACACTTAGGATCCAAACCACTCTAAACCACTATTCGAACTCCTCTCTCAGAAAGGAATCACTCGAGGTTTTCACTCGGGAGACACAAACTCTTCCTTATTCGGGTCTTTCTTATAATTTCACTCGGAATCACTTAACATGTTCACTCGGAGAAGCCACCCAAAGGTCTTCACTCGGAACCACAACTTGACATAATTTCACTCATCAACGGCCCTCGAACTATTTAGCAACACATCCCAGTCGGAAACGCATCGAATCAGTACGAAGCACATACATATGAATACATGTTCTCAGAAACACGAATCTGTCCCCAATCAAATCTACCGACCCATAAACATGTAACCATACACGTACAAAATATGCGTTCGGTCACAATAACTCAGATTACTTATGTATGTATATATTCATATTCGTTTTACAACACTGTTATTATGAGCCGGCCAAGGCTACACGGACAGGACATAATAATGCAATACAAGTACTCAGCAGTTGGAGTGCACTACACTCGGGCTTGAGGCCCTATCGTCATTTCCAAGTACGACCTGCACACTGAAAAATTGCCACTGCAGGGGTGAGCATCTTAAATTTTAAATGACAGATACCGACTCAGGTTGCCTCACAATTATACAACCATATACATATATACACACACAATTATACATGGCAACGATTATAGTCAGAGTAGCACTAATCAACCAGGACACACATAAGACTCTTACCGATCGGAATCCACCAATTGTAACTCAGCCTTATGCACGCATCAATTCAACAACATTAACATACGACAATCAGTGACTTAATAACAATACCCATGAATCAGAATGCACATATTGAATATTTCTCAATCAGAATTCAACAATTCTCACTCGGTTACACTCATAACATTTCAATAACACTGATACATATATATATATTCATGAAACAGGTTTCACTTAGCATCCAAGGCATGTGCACGCGGAATAATTCACTCGGGCATACACATTCATCATCTTCATAAACATTATCAAATGCATAATCAAATTCCAATCAGCATCAGCAATACATATATATAAAGTAATTCACTCGGATATACATTCATCATCTCACTAACACCTTCGCATGCACAACTAATTCCAAACATTGTCAACAGTTAATAAACACATATTATCTCACTCGGTTCCACATTCGTGTGTATCGGTTTAGACGTTGCAACGTAGGCTCTCAGCCTTTTTACACATAGCTCTCAGCTATCAAATCAGCTCCCAGCTGCTTGGCCGTTTTACAGGTACCCAACCGTTTGCCCACAGGTGACACCAGCGCTCTCAGCGCCAACGGAGGTGTTCACAGGCAGCCCGAGTCCCACTCAAGGGCTACCTTGAGTCCCACTAAAGGATTTTGCAGCGTCCTACACTGAATAACCGATGGTAGTGTCCCACACTACGTGCTCTCAGCACAACGCATCTCATGCGCCACACGCGGATTCAACACACAGCATTTAATTCATGCACACATCCTCTTATTCAATCACACATATTTCACATGTAGTTGGTAATACATATTATCAGGACTCCGCATGTTAATTCAACACACACAACTTCCATGCAATCATCATTATCATTCCATTAACAACATGTGAGTCCAACACAATCGGTAATAATCAATATCAAGCTTTCATGAACATTTTTTTTTATCAACTCAAGTATAACATGCGCTCGGTTTACAGTAGTGTCAGATCTCAAACAACGCATGCATCTATCTGAAGATCAACGAATTCACACAAGCATTCCAATCAACATAGCACAACATGCAATCAGTGTATGACAGTGTCGGAACTTAATCAACGCATGCATTCCTATGAACATGAACAGATTCAATAAAGCATTCTCATCAACGCAACACGACATGCAATCGGGTTCCATGGTGACGAGACTCAACAACGCATGTATTTTTAAGGACGATGCTAACATGCAACACTCACTCTTGCTTAACCTGCATTCGGATACTTCACATGCAACATACCACACGACAGAATACAATACCACAATTATCAATGTTCTCCAAACCCGTTCGTAATCCATGCATTTAGCATGTAAGGTACTCCCCCTACCTGGATGAAGCTTTCAGTCGGCCAAGACAACACCCAGTTCCAGAGGGACACTGAGTCACACCTAGCACATCTACATGCAAGAGCAGGGAGACCATTCAGGTTCCTGAGATGCCCAACTCTCTGTTCATTCCCTGGAGGAGCTCCATCACAACACTGTGAACACTCCTACCATCTTGAAGCTTCTCGCAGATCTCCATTGAGGCTTGGCAGCTTCGAGCAAGAAGAGGAAGTCGACGAAGGAATAAAGGAACAAGGAAGAAGACGGGTTGCATGCAGAGGGGATGCACACCCTCACCCTCACTGGCTCGTCGAGTAAGGAGGGAGGACTTCCGACCTTCAGCCACCACTGTCTCGAGCTCACGGGAACAGCGAGTAGAAAAAGAAGAAGAGGAGAAGGAGAGTGAAGAGCGAAGAAGAGAAGAAGAGAAATCTGAAGGAGATGCATAGCTTCCATGACCCAGGGCACATATATGTATAAGCATGCGCGTGCACGAGGAAGAGGAGAGTGGGGTGGGAAATTGTGGATTGCAGTCCCACTCACATGACTCACCAATCGCAAATAGCCACCCCTTACCAGTTAAGCTTATTTAATTTGTCACTATTCCTCAAGTTAAATCGAATATAATTAACAATTAATTTTCTACTTCTGGAATTACTATTTTAGCAATTTATATTCATTCGGTAAATAATTATTAAATCGGGATGTTACAAAGGGACTGTTGTCGATCCCCGTGTGTGATTTATATGAGATAGCATGAGATGCTTGTTACTGTAAATCTGAATGCCGAGTGCATGTGATGGGGGACTATCTTGTTGAGTTCCGTGGTGTTTAATACTAATTGCATGAGATGCAGGTACTGTTAGGGAAAAGGTTGAGTGTATATGATATGTGTCTACCATGGTGATTTCCGTGTGTGGTTTTATATTACGATGCATGGGATGCATGAGTTAACACTGAAATTATTATACCGATTCCGTTTATAACTTAATGATAATATTTTGCATGAGATGCATCGGTGAGAATGTTGAGAGCATTTAGTGTGTGACGCTAGTATTTGAATTGGTAATTATATGCATGAGATGCTACCAAAGACCTTGAGTAGGACTCAAGGCAAGCCGACTGAGTGGGACTCAGGGCTGCCCGTAACACTGCCATTGACGCTGAGAGTGTTTGTGTTACATGTGAGGGCAAACGGTTTGGTACCAGTAAAACGGCCGGATCAGCTGAGAGCTGAATAAAAGGCTGAGAGCCATGTTGCAACATAAAAAGCTATTAATGAGTAATCGGATCCGACTGAATCAATATGTGCATATTTATAATTGTTGCCGAGTGCAATGTGACTTGTATGTATATGTATTAATGTTATTGAGAATAACATGTATATAGTCGAGAGTTAGCTGAGTAGATTCCGATTGAATAATGCTATGTGTGTAATCTTATGGAATGGCAGTATGTATGTTATTGATTGTTGACATATGATATTGCATGGTTGAGAACATGAGGATTAATCCGAGTCAATAACTGTCATTTAATATGTAAAATACTCACCCCTACTGTGGCTATATTTCAGTGGATATTGCTCGGGATGGTGAATGATGGGAGAGCACCAATCCTTGTGGAGTGCACCTGTACAGTGGAAGTATGCATATATATATATAATGTGTAAATGGTTTTGATGTAGCCTTGGCCGGCTCTTAAGTATAATGTTTTGTTAAATGTATACGAATTGAACTCTCGAACTAGAGATCATAATTATACATATATATATATATATAATATGATGTGTTAATTTTGTTCTGTGAGTGTTGATGTAGGGAAATGTCCAAGTTATATATATATATATATATATCTATTTTTCACCGAGCAAATAAGGCTTGCATGTTTCCGAGTATGAAGAGCTAAAGTAATTCTGTGTGTGGCTAAATCAGAGATCTTCTTTCGAATGAAGAAGGGTTAAACTAATTCCGAGTGAGTGATGTTCAGTAAGATTATTTCCGAGGAAAGGCGAGTCAATGTGTTGTCGAGTGGTGTCGAAAGAATAATGTTAAGTCAATAATTTTCTGAGTGGAATATAGTTGTGAGCCTGTCCTGAGTGATGAAGGCTTAAAACGGTCCCGAGTGAGATGTGCTCGGGTGGACTTCTTCCGAGGAAAGAATAGTCATGATGCCCGAGTGAGATATAGCTGGAGAACCTCTTCCGAGGGAAGAAAGGTTTAATACTCCCGAGTGAGAATTGACCGAAGTAAGAACGGTTAAACTGGTTCTGAGTGAATAAGGTTGTATATTCCGAGTGAATAAGGTGGTATATTCCAAGTGAAGAGGGGTTGGAGTAATTCCGAGTGGAACTTGATTAGGGAGCTCACTTCCGAGTGAAGAGAGGTTAGAGTACTTCCGAGGGAGACTTGGTTAAGGAGATCGTTTTTGAGAAATGAAGGGTTAAGGTGTTCTCCGAGTGAGGAAGATTAAAATATGCCGAGTGAAGAATGCGCAAGACAATTCCGAGTGAATTGAGGTTGAAAAATACCCGAGTGATGTATGAATGGGGAAAATATTTCCGTGTTAAGGAAAGTTTAGATTCTGAGTGGAATAACTGAGGGAATCATTTTCTGAGTGGAACATGTGTGTGACCTTCCAGAATAAAAATAAGGAACTGTATATAAACTTCCGAGGGAGGCATGTATGTAGGGACCGTTCCAGAGTGAATGGAGTCCCGATTCCAAGTGATGGATTTACCCGAGTGCATGGACTCGCTTCAGCGAATAATGGCTCGCTCAAGCGTTATGTTCCGCTGGTTTTGTTTAACTGAAGCAGGGTCTTGCCAGCGTGTGGCATCCTGACCCGGTCTTCTCTTTTCTTGATCAGTTTTCTATTTCCTTGACTTCAATTTATTTTATTTTGCCCCGACAGCTTTATGGACGTGAAAAAAAAAATTTCCCTGGTCACGGATTTACTCTTATTTAAGTCGGGTTGTTTCATCTTAGAAATATTTCAAACGCGAAAAATTTACCTGCATTTTTATTAATTATTATCTTGATTACATCGGGATTCGGGTCCAGAAAATCGGGGTGTTACAATGATCATTTAATCGGCATGAAACCATGGCAGAGGAAGAGAGTTTCTTTACTAGGAACAATAATTTGATACCAACAAAATGTTGTTGATCTGAATTTAATGTATAGTTCCACCTGCACAGGCCTTTATCCTTCAAGGCCTCCACAACTCCAACATTTTTGGTAGCTGAACTCATATTGTGTGTCGCTTCTTAGATAAAGGTTAAAACAATTGAAGTTAATATAAGGTAGTGAATTGAAGTGTTGTGTGTTGGAGTGAAAGGGGTGCCTTGGAAGTCCAAGGTGTTTGATGATAAGAGACTTGTCCAACGAGTTTGACAATGTCTTGGAAGTTTTAAGTACTAATAATGATCTATTAGTCAAGTTATTAGATTCTTAAAATCTTTATGATCATCAGTCTACTCCACTAGCTGGGACAAAGCGTATTACTGTTCTGAAACCTTCAAAGATGGTTCAGAATGAAAAACCTGGTGGAAAGGGGATGAAGACTGACTAGAAGATTAAGAAACCAACAAATGTTACAGGTTTCTTATTCTCAAGGAATAAGAAACCAACTAATGAAAAATCTTGTCTATCTCACTTAATGAAACTAGCTGGATGTTCAGTTTATTTATCTCCGAGTCCCTTACGTGAGACATTTCACATTCCAAATATTTTTACAATTTAGATAAGTGAAGTGGGAAAGATGATTATTTACATTCTAGTTTCTTATCTATGCTAAAATGTCCATATGTAATTACGCTAGGAAAGAGGAAAGTCTATTACTTTATTAAGATATTATCAAGAAGACAAGTGTTTTGGTGGTGCCACACTACATATTGTGTAGTATGTGTCAACACTCAAGAAAACGAATATATGAAGAAGATACAAAAATATGTAATGCCTAAACTTATTAAAGATGGTTTGAATAGTAATGTGTTAAGTAGGACTCGCGTGGTAGATTTCACTTCTAACCAGCAAAGCAATCAAGGGTCATTGTTTTTAGTTTTGAGCCAAATGTTTTGGAGCTGTGCGATTACTGACATCAATACTTTGAAATCAATTATGGCTATTGGCTAGTGTGAGACTGACATGGTAACAATCATTAATGATTGTTACAAGATAATGCTAATGTTATCCACAAAATTATCTTATTAGCAAAAAAAAATACTAAATTATACTCTTTCAAATCCTAAATATAAATTACTTCTGACTCAAATGATGATTAAGTGGCTAAATTTGTTTCAAAATAAAAGTAATTTTTTATTACACCCTTGATATAAATCACTGCTAGTAATCTGTCTACTTTTTCTTTGAGGTAACTTAAGCTTGAGATCTCTGAATCACCATTAGCCTAAATGAAGACAAAGTTTGACTAGAGCAGAGCAGAGCAAAGATGAGAAAAAAATAAGCACAGCAGCAGAGCACAACAATATTGCATAGTAGAACAGAGAAGAGAAGAGAAGATAACTAAACCAAATACCTATCTCTAATTCTTAGTTCAATTTATTAAATTCAAACTTTAAATTAACTAACTAATTAGATCAATTTAAACAATTAATTTCGATACTTAATAAATAGTTTTAGTAATATAAAGAATTCAAATACTGATGATTGGAGAATTCAAGTAATCAACGTGTGCGTAAAATTGGTCATGAAAAGTCATGGCAAGAACTTGCCTTTGTTAAGCCCCACAAAGTTCAATGCTAGAAGAAGAGAAACTAATATAAGAAAACTAACTAAAATTTATAATCAGATAATCTAGTTTCAAGGCATGTGAATTGTAACGCCCTCTGATACACTTTAATAAATTCTAGAAAAATTCATAATTTTTTTTTTACTAAAGACATGATTGTTAAAAAGAAACTATCGGAATAAATTACATACATTATTTCTGAAATCCCTCATAAATATTATTAAAACTTTATAAAGTAATTTTACATTCATCCAAAGAAAATAAAGATTAAACATTATAAGAAAGAGAGGAAACTCCATGGTCCAGAAGCAGTTACTTAATAACATTATTTATTCATTGGACCACGGTATTCATACCGAGCTCCCTTTCTAGTACGTGCTATATTTACTGCCGAGATTCTTCGATCCTTCCCTCTGAACCATCAATTTAAAACATGTGAAACAAAAACACGGAGAAAAGAGTGGGAAACAGAATATAATATTCCCGAATAAGACATAAGCAACAAAGGGTTTTCACAAACCAATATATAATAATATCAATCACAATCACATACACAATCAATTATGAATGCATGAATGTTATGCAATATCTTCATCATAACTTACCTATATATGTGGGTCCTTAAATTTTAATTTGCACTGGGCCAACCAGGAGTTTACACTATTCCATAAGTCCGGATAATAATAATATGAACAGCTCAACTGGCATGGAAACACTTAGAGACTAGTCAAATTGAGAAAGTTTTTATTGTGAAAGTACCCGATGACGTTGGCTGTCGTGGCCCCGTCAAATTAGTACATTAAAATTAATTAATGTAGTACTAGGGTGTCAACCTAGGTCGTTCTCTCAAGGATCAACAAAACAAATTTAGGAAAATCAAGTCTTAAACTAATTTTAACAATTAAAAATTCAACAACTAAAATTTAAATTTTTACAGACAAAAGTTCAACAAGCATATAATTGGGGGGGGGGGGGGTTTGATTGTCACAGAAATTTAAAACAGAATACAAAATACAAAATGAGTATAGAACAAGTAAATAACGAACGATTGATTTTCTTGGAGTATTGTAATTTATTTTATCCTTGGATTTGAAAAGGTTTCTATACACTTCCTTACTGTCAATCCCTTAGTTCAATTTGAATTAATCAACTAAGCGTCTTTTAATTCATAATTCCTTTACTTTCATAAAATGAAGATTTTAATCAAGCATCCTAATTAAGCAAAAGGAGTCAAGATTTTAAATTCTAGGAATTATTGAACATACATAGAACATCGCCTACATACATAAACTAGCTTCAACGTTATGGAATTAAGCAAACCACAACTATTAAGATTGATTTTTAAAACATTCATTAAGCATGTATATTTCTAAATCTATCTTAATATAATTTTATTTAATTCTAACTGTATAATTAAATTGATTAAGCATACAACTTAATTAAACTGAATAGACATTAAATAATTGAGCTAAAATTATGAAGAGTTTAACAACAAGGAAATATATTAAAAATCAAAACCTCAAAAATAACATTACATTAACCTCCAAGAAAATCAATCTAAGGGTTTTAGCCCTCCATAATTAAAACAAAATAAAAACCGAGCCCGGAATGACGTTCTCCCGAATTCTTCTTCCGTTTCCTACTGACTCCTCTGCTTCTCTGCTCCAAAATTCCCTCTGACCCCCTTCTCTTTCAGTTCTTGGCTCTAATTTATAGAGCTTTCATGGCTGATTTTTAGACAAATTAATTCAGCCCATCACCATTGCCCATATGCCTTCACGTTGCCATTTCTTGCACTAAGGGAACATGCTATATTCTAGTCCATGGGTGTGAGTTTTTCTTGCTGTTCAGCTCCACTTTATTCTGCCCATTTTCCAGCAGTATGGTCACGTTGAAATTGCCTTAGTATGGTGCCAATTCATTTGTTGTTTGTTGTCCCAAATTCTTGCTATTTTGTTTTGTTTTCTTGCTGTTTGTTGTCTATTTTTCACTGCTGTTGCTGTCAAAATTCCCTGTTGTTGCTGTCCAAATACAGTGTTGTTTGCTGTCCCATTTCTCATTGCCAACAGCAAGCTCATTCACATGAATTTTATACTTTTTTTAGTGTCTAATTTCTTGCAATTGCTTTGTCCAATCTAAGCTGCAGTTCACGTTGAAAGGCCTTTCCAAATTCACTTTGTTTTCACGTTGGAAGGCTTGTATTAATGGGTGAATGGTTCCTTGATTAAATCATCACATGGTGGGTCCTATTTACCTTTGAAAATTCAACACTTTGCTTTATTCTTGTCGCAACCTGGATCGCGACGGCGCGGCGAGAGAGAAAAACCTTGTATGAAACAGGGAGTCGCCACCAACGTTTTTATCCATAGGAAAAACATTGGAAAAAAACTAAGTTCAGTGAAAGCACTGGTTTAAAAAATGAGATTCAAGTTCGGGAGTCGGTTACGAGTAGGGAAGGTATTAGCACCCTACATCGCATGTCAGAAACAATACCAAGATTGAAAGCGCAATATAAATAGCCTTAAATAAAATATGGTTTCTTCCTTTTTTTGTATTTTTTTATTTGAAAACGACGGAATGGAGTAAGAGAAATGTACAAACATAGAATGTCGAAGCGAGGTCAACGGGACATTTCATCTGGATCAAACTCGACTTCAATATGAGACAGAGAGGGGAAGAGAATACTAATAAGACGTCACGTCTAAATTAGACATCCTTGGATTAAAAATATAGGAATAGGGATAGGAAAGAGATAAGCGGGACGTCTCGTCCTAAGTATCCCTTCCCTATGAATTGTGGCGAGGCTTGAACAAAACTAGGGGGAAATCAACAAGACGTCACGTCTAAATTGATTTTCATGGAAGCGACAAAAAAAAGAATATTTATGAAAGAAACACGAAAGTGAGGAAATGAATCAGTAAAAAGAAACAAGAAAGATGGGCCCGACAGGAGTTGAGGTCCTGCTCCTACGTATTCTTGAATTATCAAGAAATCAGGGTTACGTAGTTCTGAGTTTGATTTTAGGAGGAGATTTGGAAAATGACGATGGATATCATTTAGATGGGGAACTCATACAAGACGAAGTTCTTCGCATGTGTACGGATCCTAAAGAGAATGCGTAGACGGAAGTATTTTCCATACGACACTGACTAAAATAACTTTTCCTTTTTTTGTTTTGTTTTTTATTTAGATTTGAAAGAAAACAGAAAAGACATTTATTTCTTTTTCATTATTATTACAAAATAAAAAGAAATTTAACTGAATGAAATTTTAGGAAAGTAAACAAGTCCAAAAATGCAAACTCAGCATATGAACGTTTAATATTAAAAAAACGAAAGAAAAGGACACAGAGCAGAACTGGTGGTAGGGTCGATGAGGAACCAGCTTACAAATGTTGGCCGATGCGGATTCTACTGGTGTGGGTGTGGAGTTAAAGCTCTGGACTACAGGTGGAGCTGAACCAGTGGAGGATTGGGAGGTTAAGACGGTGTGGTAGGTTTAAAGGGGGGATAAGAGTAGAACCGAAGTGATGGATTTTGGGAGAGGAATGGAACAGAACCGGAGTGGTAGATTTTGGAGTGGATTAGAACTGAATCCGGTGTGGTGTGACGGGGATGGGGACAGTATGATAGATTTAGGAGATCGGTGTGAAAGGCTACAGTGAATCGGTGGAGTTGATGAGGGTCTGAGGGAGGACAGTGCTGTTGGGAGGATGCTGTTGGGACGGTGTGGGGGAATGTGGTTCGGGTCGGTGCAGTTGGAGGGTCGGTATGGTGATTCTGGACAGTGTGGAGCTGGTTTAGGAGGAGGACGGTGTTGGGAAGATACTGTTGGGATGGTGTAATGAAGTTGGGAGAGGATGGAGTTAGGAGAAGGAAGGGGACGGTGTAGTGATGGAAGTGGACGGTGTGTAGTATGTGAGGTGATTAGGACAGAATCAGTGGGGCGAATTTAGGTGGTGGATCGGATCAGAAACACAGGGGTGTGACAGGTTCTTCAAATATGAGATTCTGAGGTGAATTTTTCAGAGGTTCCTTCCTTCCCACTCTGTCTGTCAGTCCAAGATCCCACCAGCCAAATCCCCCCTTGTGCCTCTTCGATTGAGGCTTTTATAGAGGCTTTAGGACATGGGCTGAGTGCTTTGACAGCACGGGTCTCCACTCGCCCATGCGCCTAGTGGAGACAGCCTGGCTAAAATAATGGGGGACAGCGGCTGGTGGAGAATTTTCAATTTCTCCACTTCCGCTCAGCCGTCTGCCACTCCTAGGATTCCTGGATCCACTTAAATTATGGAAATCCAAGTCAGCCCTTGCAATCCGAGTAAGCATGATGGAAATCCGAGAGAGCATATTGGAAATCTGAGAGAGGATGTGGAAATCCGAGAGAGGACGACTCAGATTGCCCTCTCAGTCAACATTCATCCACAGAGGGAGAGAATTCCGAGAGGAATGAAGGTTTTCCAATAGAAAACTGAGTGAAAATGGTCTTTTACCGAGTGAGAATTCTTCTGAGAGGAGCTCTGTCATGGAAGACCGAGTGAAGGTTTTGCTCGGTGTTGGGTTATTTATGAGGAGAATCCAAGTGAAAAGCAAAGCAATTGGATTCAGGGGACAAAGCAATTCTGATTGAAACATTCGATCAAACCGAGTGAAAAGTGACTCGGAATTGGCTGAAGAGGACTCCTTGCTAACTGAAAAATGTCACTCGGAATTGATTGAAAAAGTTGCTCAGAATTTGGTGAAAATGGTGGCTCGGTAATGGCTAAAAGGATAGCTTAGAATCGGCGGCTCGGAATTGGTTTGAAGAGTGATGGCTCGGGACTGATTTGAAGGGATTGACTCGGAATTGGTTTGAAGGGTGATGGCTCGGGATTGATTTGAAGGGTGATGACTCGACATTGGGGCAAATGATTCAGTCGGCCCCTTATTTGAAAGATGAGTGAAGATTGGCTCAGAAATCTGACTGAAAAGGACTCGGAAATGGTTGTAGAATGGCCCACTCGGCAAATGTTCACTCGGACTCGATCTTCTTTCCTCTCAGAAGTTGGTACTTGAGAGAATCTGACCACTCAGATAGATTTAGAGTTAGACTTTTCTTCCAGTCTGAATCTGACCACTCAGTTACACTCGGAGTCGGTCTTTTTTACTTCAGTCAGGAGAGCTTCATTCAACATCTGACCCTCGGATGTGCTCACTCAGACTTGGTTATTCGGACTCGGTTTTGCCCAGAAAAACTCATTCCTCAATCAGATTCACTTCAATCAGTATTCTTTCATTCGGATTTCTCGCATTCAGAAAGCTCCCACTCGGATTCACTTCAATCAACAATAGTATTCCACTCAAAAATGACTCATTCTGAGTAATTCTACTCAGATTGGATCATTTATGGGTCATTCCGCTCGGATTCCCTAACAGGAGCCTATTCCACTCGGAAATACTTCATTACGACTCAGATTTGATCATTTTTTGAGTCATTCCACTCGGATTTCTCTTCAACAAGGACTTACTCCACTCGAAAAAGCTTCATTCAGGGTCATCCTGCTCGGATCTGATCATTTTTGAGTCATTCCACTTGGATTTCTCTTCAACAGGGACATACTCCACTCGGAAAAGCTTCCTTCAGGGCCATCCTGCTTGGATCTGATCATTTTTAAGTCATTCCACTCGGATTTGCCTCCAACAGGGCAATACTCCACTTGGAAAAGCTTCATTCTGAGTTATCTCACTCGGTTCTGATTATTTTGAAGCCATCCTATTCAGATTTGACCATTCTGAATCAGAATTCAGTATAAAAGAAGATTCGTTCCACTTGGACTGGACCAAAAGAGGTGTTCACAATTCTTCATCAATATTCACGTTGGAACTCTTCATGGGCTGCATCATGTTTTTTTTTAATGAATAAATTATGCAAAAACATGTGCCAAGGGACCACTTAATATTAAACAAATGAAAGACAAAAGAAATCAGCCTTGCAAATTCGTTGGAAGGTTGTAAAATAGAATAAACTTGATTAAATTAATTCATAAAGCTTTAGTATGCATAGCTTGCCAAATTCACTTTGATTTATTGCCAAAAAGAAACATATTAACGTGAAATGCTAAAGGAGGAGGTAGATCAATTTAATTTTTTTGCATTTAAAGGAACAAACACTTAATTAATTTAAATGGAATATTTAAAAATTAAATTTTGAAGAAATGGAATTATGATTTAAGTTCTTGACATTTTGAAATAATTAGTTTAGCACTAATCCAATCATAATTTTCCAATTCTAAAAAAATATATTTTTTTAAACGTTCCTTTTAAATTAATTAATACAAAACATAACACTTGAACAGAAATAGTAAATATTAAAAGCAGAGATCATTATTGACAAATTATGCTAAAACACAGTTATTATAATCTAATGGTACATAAAACAGACAAATAGATAGAGTAATTAAAGGTAAAAAGATATGTCATCACCCGACACTAGGGAGCTACCCTAGGTCCCCTGAAGCACCCTTTCACACCCTCTCATCACAAGGCTCGAAATTAAGCCTCCTCTAATGTATCCTCGGTTTCTATAATCCATCCCCAGACAATATCATTTAATTTCACTTTAATGATTCATGATGCATGAACTACTCACGTATTTAGTTGGTTAAGGCTTTTAGAAACTCATTTATTAAATACCTTAAAGGTTTACAACATCATTTCAATAAACTGTACATTTTCTCAATTCTTTAAATTTCTGTCCCACAGAAATAAATTTGGTACAGTTTTCGAATCTCACTGAAATTGAGTTTCTAAGCTTTAAATATCTCAAAACTTTTTCATATAAAACTTTTACATAATCTTTCTCAAATTGAATCTTAACAAGATCAAATTCTCAATTATTTCAAAATATCTTTAGTTATTAAGTTAGAAAAATAAAATAATTTTCTTTTGAAAATTTTATTTTATTAAAAGAGAATAATTTTTAAATCATTAACCAAAAATACTTAAAATTACAAAATTTTTCTTTAATTCAAGATTTAATTATCTCAATTTGTTATAAATTAATTTTCATAAAATGTCTACTTCCTAAAATAAATACTAATTTTTTTATTCTAAATATAAAAATAATTTCTAAGAAGAAATAAAAGATTTTAAAATAATAAAAATTTAAAGAGTAAGGTAAGAAATTCTTACTGAGTTTTAGCTTTTCGTCATGCTCGCTATATGCTCAAACTCCACATTACAATATCATCAATCAAATATTATTAATCAATCACAAATCAATCATAATCAAATTAATTAAATATCATTAATACATATCATAATACAAAATTTAATGATTATTAATATAGTTGATTTTTTTGTCCATTCCTCACATAGGTTTATGTAAGTCCATATAATTCAGTCCTTACATAGGTATAGTTCAGTCCATATGGGTCATAGTGGTCCAAGTCCTTGTATAGGTATAGTCCAGTTCATATAGGTTATAAAAGTACAGGTCCTTGCATAGGTATGTTAGAGTTAGTTACATCAGATATTTAATTTAAAATTTATTATAAATTTTAAGTTAAATAGTTAATATTTTAAAATAATAATATTATTAAATTTAAAAGGAGTAGGGGACTCCTCCCATTATTCTTATGTCTTTTCATATCATATTCTTATCTCACTCCCCCTTACCTCTTGTATCCTGATTCGTTATTGAAGATCCGTACGTGTCTCGTCTCCGAGTTCTAAAACATACCAATTTCATTTTAATATAGTTACAAGATGAAAATTAAGATTACTACTTAAAACAGAAATGGTAAATTTTGAATAGTGAATAGTAAATAGTAAATCATGAATAGTAACAATAAATAGTAAAAAGTAAATAGTAATGGTAAATAGTAAATTGTGAATAGTAACGGTAAATAGTAAATCGTGAATAGTAACATTAAATAGTAAAACGTGAAAAGTAAAGGTAAATAGTAACAATAAATAGGAATTTACTATTTGAATAGTAATTTACTATTGAAATAGTAATTTACTATTAAAATAGTATTTTACTATGCAAAATAGTAACTTAAAATAATATTATTTCTAGTATAATAATAGATTTCTAAAAACGATATGAAAACAACCCTAAAAAAATATAAAAGTATTTTTACCTTAGGATTTTAGCAGAACCTTCTTCCAAAAAAAATTATTTCCCTCTCTTACTTCCACCACTATCTCACTAGCACTACTATATTAAGAAAACTTAATCTGAAATTGTGAATTCTAAAGAAGAATTGTTTCGGTATTTATAGGAAGAAAATACTATGCATTCCATTATTTTAATATAAAAGTACTGTGCATTTTTTGAATTTTTATTCTTGGTTACTGTGCATCTTTTGAAAATTTCGTTCATGCACAGTGTTTTGTATAGTAACTGTCGGCAGAATTATTAAGCCAAATAGTAACCTTTCACTCGGTATATTTTAAATATTCAAAATCATTCCTTTTTGAAATTTAGCGATATTATATCAGTCCTTACTAATTTTATAATAAGTAATATAAAGTTTAAATTTTAAAAATTTAAAATTTTCTGTTAATAAAAATTTATTGATACGTTTCCAATTTTTTTACGATTGGAAAAAATCAAGATTTTTCTCAAACCGATAATTTTTAGATAAGTCTACTTGAAATGGATTTTAGAAATTGTTTTTATAATTTAACTTCACTTTATTATTATTATTTTTAATTTTAAGTCACTTATATGAATTTAAAATTATTTAAAAAATATTATTTTATTAAAAAAATTCAAAAATTCCAAAAAAATTCCAAAAAATCATAAATAATACGTAGATTAAAAAGTTCTAAAGAACCACAATCTAATTCCTTCAAAATTTTAATATAAAAATAAAAATAGGGGTGTTACAACTCTACTCCCCTTAGAAAAATTTCATCCTCGAAATTTACATTATTAAGTAAAACAAATGAGGATGAGACTCTTTTATCTTAGTTTCTAGTTCCCATGTAGCATCTTCTCTTCTCGTTTCACTCCAAATGACCTTTACAAGCAAAATTGTCTTGTCTCTTAACTTTTTTATTCTTCTATCATCTATTCTGACAGGTGGTGCATCATATGTAAGATTATCTTTAACTTGTATGACATCAGGTTCAATAACATGTGTAGGATCAAATATATACTTTCGTAAGTTTGACACATGAAAAATGTTATGGATATTAGAAAGAAAAGGTGGTAATGCTATTTGGTAGGCAAGGGGACTAACTTTATGAATTATTTGATATGGACCTATAAATCTAGGAGTTAGTTTTTGAGATTTCATTGCCCGACCGACCCCAGTCGTAGGTGTGACTTTCAAGAATACATGATCGCCTTCTCAAAATTTGAGCGGTTTTCTTCTTTTGTCATAGTAACTTTTCTGCCTGCTCTGTGTTGCCTTCATCTTTTCCTGAACTATTTTGATTTTATCCGTGGTTTGTTGTACCAACTCTGGTCCTAGCATCAAGTTTTCACTAGTCTCAAACCAACATAGCGGGGTCCTACATTTCCTTCCATATAATGCTTCAAAAGGTGCCATGCCAATGCTAGCATGGAAACTGTTGTTGTAGGTAAACTCCACATATGGTAAGAATTGATTCCAACTTCCTTTATGCTCTAACACACAAGCTCGTAACAAGTCTTCTAGAGATTGGATTGTTCTTTCTGATTGTCCATCTGTCTGAGGATGATATACTGAACTCAGACGCAGTCTTGTTCCCAAAGCCTTTTGCAAGCTCTTCCAGAATTATAATGTAAAACGAGGGTCCCGATCAGAAATGATACTTGAAGGAATTCCATGCAATCTCACAATCTCCTCGATGTATAATTTTGCCAGCTTCTCCATAGAGTAACGAATATTGATGGGAATAAAATGGGCAGATTTGGTTAATCTATCAACTATTACCCATATTGAATCATGTCATAATGAAGTTTTGGGTAAAGAAGTCACAAAATCCATGGTAATGTTATCTCATTCCCATTCTAGTATTTCCACTGATTGTAGCATTCCAGGGGGCTTTTGATGTTCCACTTTAACCTTCTGGCAAATTAGACATGTAGACACGTACTCTGCCACCACTTTCTTCATTCCAGGCCACCAAAATAACTTCTTCAAATCTTGATACATTTTAGTAGCTCCGGGATGAATGCTCATATAACTTTTGTGGCCTTCTTCCAGAATTGCTTTCCTCAACTCCTCTTGATTAGGGATACACACTCGATCCTTATACTTCAACAATTGGTCATTTCCCACATTAAACTCGACTTCTTTTCCTTGTTTTAAGAGTTCTTTCTTCTCTTGCAGGAATTCATCCTCTCGTTGAGCCTCTAAAACTTGCCTCAGGAATTCACTTGTCACTTGCAACGCTCCTAATCTATAGCTGTTAGCATTAACCTTTACTACTAGGTTAAAATCTCTGAAGTTCTCTATCAATTCCAGTTCATTGTGGATACATGTAGAGACTTTCGAGTTAAAGCATCAGCTACTATGTTTGCTTTTCTAGGATAGTATTGTAACTCAAAGTCGTAGTCCTTTAAGAATTCCATCCATCTCCGTTGCCTCATGTTTAAGTCCTTTTGGTCGAATAAATACTTGAGACTCTTATGATCGCTAAACACATCGAATGTTGCACCGTATAGATAATGTCTCTAAATCTTTAAGGCAAAAACTATAGTGGCTAACTCTAAGTCATGGGTAGGGTAGTTAATCTCATGTTGCCTTAATTGGCGCGACACATAGGCTACAACCTTCTTGTCTTGCATGAGTACACTTCCTAGTCCTTGTTTAGACGCATCACAGTAAACTTCAAAACTTCGATGTGGATCCGGAGTACTAACACCGGCACAGAAGTAAGTCGATCTTTCAGCTCTTGGAAACTATTCTCGCATTATGTCGTCCACACAAAAGGTTGTCCTTTCCATGTTAACTTGGTCAGTGGGTATCCTAACTTTGAAAATCCTTCAATGAATCTTCTATAGTATCCAGCCAAGCCCAAGAAACTTCTAATCTCAGTGATCGTGGTTGGTCTCTCCCATTTTAAAACTACCTCCACCTTGGAAGGGTCTACAACTATTCCTCCTTGACTAATTACATGTCCTAAAAAGCTCACATCTTCCAACCAGAATTCACACTTCGACAGCTTTGCATACAGTTGTTTCTTTTTCAGGATTTCCAACACAACCTTCAAATGTTCAACATGTTCTTCTCTGCTTTTAGAGTACACTAATATATCATCAATGAACACCACTACAAATTTATCTAGATATGGATGAAAAATCCTATTCATGTAATCCATGAATACGGCTGGTGCATTAGTTACACCAAAAGGCATTACTAGATATTCATAATTGCCATAGCGTGTTCTAAAAGCAGTTTTTGGTACATCTTCTTTCTTTACCCTTATTTGATGGTATCCAGACCTCAAATCAATTTTGGAGAACACTGTGGCACCATACAGCTGATCCATCAAGTCGTCAATCCTTGGCACAGGATATTTGTTCTTGATCGTCACCTTGTTCAGTTGCCGATAATCTACAAACAACCTCATGCTAGCATCCTTTTTTAACCAACAACACTGGTGCACCCCAGGGGGATACACTAGGTCGTATAAACTGCTTCTCTATCATCTCTTCAAGTTGTTTCTTTAACTCTGCTAATTCTAGAGGTGACATTCGGTATGGTGCAATTCAAATGGGTCCAACTCCAGGTACTAGATCAATGGCGAATTCCATATCTCTTTCTGGGGGTAAACCAGGGATATCTTCAGGAAAAACGTTAGGAAATTCACACATAACCGGCAGATTTTTGATTTTTGATTCTTGCTCTCCTTTCGTTGAAAGCAATAGCATGAATCCTTGAGCCTCTCCTTTTAAAGAGGCACTCACTTGGTTGGCGGTTAGAAATCTTGAATCCTCAGGATTCAAATTCATTGGTTCTTTAAACATTATGGTTTTATTATGACAATCTATTAGAACATGATTCTCAGACAACCAATCTAGCCCAATAATAACTTTTAAGCCAGAAAGGGGTAAACAGAAAAGATTAGCCTTAAAGTCCCTACCATCTATGACAATAGGGCATTTCCAACAAGCTTTAGAAGTGACAATGGGATTGTTTCCAGGAGTATGTACAGATAAGTCAAATGGCAGTTCTATCACAGGTAATTTTAGTTTTTCTACACAGTCATTGGCAATAAGGGAATGTGATGCACCTGAGTCATACATAACAGTTAAAGGAATCTTATTAATGATACACTTACCTTCCACCATGGAATCAGAATGAGATGCTTCTTCTCCAGTGATTACAAAAACCTTTCCTTTTGCCTTCGGCCTTCCAACTGCACTGCGTACGCCTCCTTGAGTATTTATGTTTGTACTCGTACCTTCAGGGTTTTCTCTCTTAATCTCTAGGCAATCCTTGATGTGATGACTTGGTTTGTTACACTTAAAGCAAACATAAGTGTTTTTAGGACAATCCCTTTTCAAATGCTGTCCTCCATAGATAAAACATTTAAAATTTGGTGCAGATGTCGGGTAATAGCTTCCAGTTGAAGCTTGGGGTTTGTTAGGAACAGATACTGCTCCAAACCGGTGAAATGGCGCTTGGTAAGGCTTATTTCTCCTGAAGTCTCTTCTTTGCTGATGGTAAGGTCCTCCACTTCTCATTTCTCCCGCCTTATGAATGGGTTCATGACTTTTGGTCATTCTATCCTTATAATCCTCTTCAAAGATCCTGTAGCGATTTACCAATACAGAAAATTCATGGATTTCTTACATTCTTATAGCTTCCTTAATTTCTGGCCGCAATCCATTTACAAACTTTGCGCACCGATCACCTTCGTTAGTAGCATCATTATAATGAGAATGAAAACGAGATAGCTCTTCAAACCTGGATGCGTACTTCCTTGGGTCAGTGACAGGAATTCAAATTGTCTTTTCTCTTTAACATCAGCTGGAAAGTATTTCTCCAGAAACATATCCTTGAAATAATCCCAAGTGATCTCCATGTCATTGACTTCAAATTGTCTACGCATGCTATCCCACCAATGTTCAGCATCCTCAGATAAGGCATAAGTAGCGAAGACTACCTTATCAGCTTCATTACATTGCAAAGCTCGAAAGATCTTCTCTATCGCTCGAATCCAGGTTTGTGCTCCATCAGGGTTATATCCTCCCTTGAAACGAGGTGGATTGCGCTTTTCGAAAAGGTCCAACCTTCTCAAGGCATCGTTACCTTTACCTTCACGTGCTCCCATTGCATTGATTAAGCGTTCTACAACTCCAACAAGATTGTTTCTAGCCATTAGTTTCCTGTTTCATAATAACTGAGATTTGTCACATCAATCAAAATTACTACCAAGTCAGAGATTCTATTTTCTATCACCTATACAGAGTTTACAGACAAAGCAAGATAGACCTTTTCCCAGGCCTATTAGATTAACTGCTCTGATACCACTTTGTAACGCCCTCTGTTAGACTTTAATAAATTCTAGAAAAATTCATCAATTTTTTTTACTAAAGATATGATTGTTAAAAAGAAACTGTCGGAATAAATTACATACATTATTTCTGAAATACCTCATAAATATTATTAAAACTTTATAAAGTAATTTTACATTCATCCAAAGAAAATAAATATTAAACATTATAAGAAAGAGAGGAAACTCCGTGGCCCAGAAGCAGTTACTTAATAACATTATTTATTCATTGGACCACGTTATTCATACCGAGCTCCCTTTCTAGTACGTGCTATATTTACTATCGAGATTCTTCGATCCTTCCCTCTGAACCATCAATTTAAAACATGTGAAACAAAAACACGGAGAAAAGAGTGAGAAACAGAATATAATATTCCCGAATAAGACATAAGCAACAAAGGGTTTTCACAAACCAATACATAATAATATCAATCACAATCACATACACAATCAATTATGAATGCATGAATGTTATGTAATATCTTCATCATAACTTACCTATATATGTGGGCCCTTAAATTTTAATTTGCACTGGGCCAACCAAGAGTTTACACTGTTCCATAAGTCTGGATAATAATAATATGAACAGCTCAACTGGCATGGAAACACTTAGAGACTAGTCAGATTGAGAAAGTTTTTATTGTGAAAGTACCCGACACTAGGGAGCTACCCCAGGTCCCCTGAAGCACCCTTTCACACCATTTCATCCCAAGGCTCGAAATTAAGCCTCCTCTAATGTATCCTCGATTTCTATAATCCATCCCCAGACAATATCATTTAATTTTACTTTAATGATTCATGATGCATGAGCTACTCGCGTATTTAGTTGGTTAAGGCTTTTAGAAACTCAATTATTAAATACCTTAAAGGTTTACAACATCATTTCAATAAACTGTATATTTTCTCAATTCTCTAAATTTCTGTCCCACAGAAAAAAATTTGGTACAGTTTTCGAATCTCACTGAAATTGAGTTTCTAAGCCTTAAATATCTCAAAACTTTTTCATATAAAACTTTTACATAATCTTTCTCAAATTGAATCTTAACAAGATCAAATTCTCAATTATTTCCAAATATCTTTAGTTATTAAGTTGGAAAAATAAAATAATTTTCTTTTGAAAATTTTATTTTATTAAAAGAGAATAATCTTTAAATCATTAACCAAAAATACTTAAAATTACAAAATTTTTCTTTAATTCAAGATTTAATTATCTCAATTTGTTATAAATTATTTTCCATAAAATGTCTACTTTCTAAAATAAATACTAACTTTTTTATTCTAAATATAAAAATAATTTCTAAGAAGAAATAAAAGATTTTAAAATAATAAAAATTTAAAGAGTAAGGTAAGAAATTCTTACTGAGTTTAGCTTTCCATCATGCTCGCTATATGCTCAAACTCCACATTACAATATCATCAATCAAATATTATTAATCAATCACAAATCAATCATAATCAAATCAATTAAATATCATTAATACATATCATAATACAAAATTTAATGATTATTAATATAGTTGATTTTTTTGTTCCTTTTGTCCATTCCTCGCATAGGTTTATGTAAGTCCATATAATCCAGTTCTTGCATAGGTATAGTTCAGTGCATATGGGTCATAGTGGTCCAAGTCCTTGCATAGGTATAGTCCAGTTCATGTAGGTTATAAAAGTACAGGTCCTTGCATAGGTATGTTAGAGTTAGTTACATTAGATATTTAATTTAAAATTTATTATAAATTTTAAGTTAAAGAGTTAATATTTTAAAGTAATAATATTATTAAATTTAAAAAGAGTAGGGGACTCCTCCCATTATTCTTATGTCTTTTCATATCATATTCTTATCTCACTCCCCCTTACCTCTTGTATCCTGATTCGTTATTGAAGATCCGTACGTGTCTCGTCTCCGTGTTCTAAAACATACCAATTTCATTTTAATATAGTTACAAGATGAAAATTAAGATTACTACTTAAAACAGAAATGGTAAATTTTGAATAGTGAATAGTGAATAGTAAATCGTGAATAGCAACAATAAATAGTAAAACGTGAATAGTAACGGTAAATAGTAAATTGTGAATAGTAACTGTAAATAGTAAATCATGAATAGTAACGGTAAATAGTAAAATATGAATAGTAAAGGTAAATAGTAATAGTAAATAAGAATTTACTATTTGAATAGTAATTTACTATTGAAATAGTAATTTACTATTAAAATAGTAATTTACTATTTGAATAGTAATTTACTATTGAAATAGTAATTTACTATTTGAATAGTAATATAAAGTTTAAATTTTAAAAATCTAAAATTTTTTGTTAATAAAAATTTATTGATACGTTTCCAATTTTTTAACGATTGGAAAAAATAAAGATTTTTCTCAAACCGATAATTTTTAGATAAGTCTACTTGAAATAGATTTTAAAAATTTTTTTTATAATTTAACTTCACTTTCTTATAAATATTTTTAATTTTAAGTCACTTATATGAATTTAAAATTATTTAAAAATATTATTTATTAAAAATATCAAAAATTCCAAAAAATATCCAAAAAATCATAAATAATACGTAGATTAAAAAGTTCTAAAGAACCATAATCTAATTCCTTCAAAATTTTAATATAAAAATAAAAATAGGGGTGTTACATGAATTGCAAAGGAAATATAGTAATGTCTTAGGGACATTCTATCAAACACTTAATAGGCAATAAGCAATGCTCTTTAAAAAGTAAAGAAGAAAATAAGGGAAGAACTAAAGCTTACAATTTATGAAGGTGACAAAGAATCAAATATCAAAAGCAGGGCACGAAGAAACCAACGAGTGATGGAGGCAGCTACCAAGTACCAACGCGACAATAAGTGAGTCATGACTACTGAGCTGTGAGCAACAAAGGCACAAATTAATCCAATTTCTTCATGTTTTATGATACCAAGCACTTATATGCAGATATGGAAATACCAATTAAATGAATCTAAACACTACATTTATTGTGAACTCACTGTTACAGATGGGTACTGGTAATGAGTTCGAGGATATTGTAGAGAGAGGTGACGAAGACGAGGGAGACAACAGGGACCCGTGGCTCCCTGAGGACAAAGACAAGGAAGGTGACAGGGATGAGGTAGAGAGACAAGAGAGGGAGGTCGTAGGGGAACTAGGAGATGGAAGTCAGAGGGAAACTGAGACAGGAATTTGGGGAGGATTAGGGCTTAAAGAGGTAAAGTGAAAATGATGGAGGGGAAAGGTAAAGTTGAATAAGTTATTCAACTGAGCGATGACAAATATCCATCGCATCACCGTCACTGATTTTAAGAAGGATGACGTCGCAAAATGGTCGCTAGCCCCCGCTAACGTTTTCTCGAGTTAGCAACCGCGACAGGCTGTCGCTCGGGTGAATTTAGAGGGAAACTCAAAACTAGCTACCGCCACCCAGAGCCATTGCTATAGTTTCTATAGTTAGTGACTGCAATTGACCGTCACTAACTGTGGCACCAATAAAAATTGGATGGAAACCAAAAAATTTAGAGGGAGGGAACAAGCAACGGAAGGTTGCTAATATTAGCGACGGTTTTCAGTATAGTCGTTAACGTGGTTACACATTCTCTTTTCAAGGAACCTTTCACACCTTCGGTCGCTAACATGGTCACTCAATAGTGACGGCCTTCATCGGTCGCTAACGTGTTTTTATATTGTAGTGACGGTCAGCAACTGTCACAACCTTTTACCTCCCTCCAATTTTTTGTTTCCCTCCAATGTTTTTGTTAGCGCCAACACTAGAGACGGGGTTAAGGATGGTGAAGACGTTAGCGACGACCCCATTTTCATTGCTACGTTGTGCGCCTAAATAAAAATTTGGAGCCAAAGCACAAAATTGGAGGCAGCTGACTATAGCGACGGGAATAATGACAGTCTTGTAATTAGCGACAAATGTAGTGACAAAAATTTGTTGCATCTAGCGACGGAGTTTTGTTGGTCACTAATTTGGTCACTAATCTTCTTCTTTGGTCCCTTTTTGACATTGTAGTCACTATTTCAGTTGTTAATTAGCAACGGAATTAGCCGGCCACTAAGAACAGGTAGCTATCAGGCCTTTTTTTAGTAGTGCTCCACCATCCTCTACTATAACGTCTCTTTAGCAATTCTTAGAATTTATCATAGAGTCTAATAAAATTAGAAAAAAAATTTCTCCATTTGAACTTCCCCAATGATAAATAGTAAAAACTCAAGGGTCACGTTATATAAACACTCAAAATCATCATTTTAGGGCTCTGGTAATCGATTACATAGATTTGGTGATTAATTGCCTACCAACTAATGCGTAGAAAATTTACATCTCCCTTTGGTAATTGATTATGTAATCAATTACCAGCCCCATGTTCTGTAAAATTAAGCCTTCAGGCCAACTTCCGCCCTACCTAATTTACCTGTTTCAACTCTGATCACCACCAAACTTTATGGGCACTATGATTTCGCCATTCTAGACCTACTAGCGTGGTCCGTACTCCTCGGCTTGACCGTTAGTCTACGGGTGTTCTACGGAGGAGAACTTTCGTTTTATGTCAAAATTCTCACAGAATTCTACAAAACCTTTATCCATGAATTGTCGCCCATTATCTGAGATAATAGTGTGGGGGAGTCCATGTTGACAGATAATATGTTTCCAAGTAAAGTTTTGTACCTTAGCTGTAGTGATGGTTGCAAGGGCTTCAGCTTCGATCCATTTAGTGAAGAAGTCGATTGCCACCAGGAGAAACTTGAGCCGTCCTTTCCCTGGAGGGAAGGGGCCTAGGATGTCCATCCCCTAGTTGTTGAAGGGCCAGGGGGACAAAATCCTGTGTAATGGTTTAGGGTGGGTGTGGATCCAGTTGGCATTGTGCTGACACCAGTCATATTTTTTAACAAACTTAGAGCAGTGGGCACATAGGGTCGGCCAGAGTTATCCTGCTCGGATGATTTGAGCAGCTAAGGGACAGACTCTTCGATGAAGGCTACAAATTCCTGAGTGTAATTCTTGTATGATATAGTTGGCTTGTTCTTAATTTAGGCACTTTAAAAGAGGCATAGTGAAACCCCTCTTATAGAGTTATCCATCAAGCAGGGTGTAATTAGCTGCTTGAACTTGTAACTCTTTGGCTTGCTGGTAATCTTCTGGGAGCGTTCCCTATTTTAGAAAATTAACAATGGGTGTAATCCATGTATTTTTAATTGAGCCTCACTTACCTGGTGAACATGTTGGGTTTCATGGATCGTGGGCTCTTCTAGGACAACTTGAACAATTGTCTTAAGGTTCCCCACCTTGATCATGTTGGCCACCTTATCACCTCATTTACCCAGGTTAAATATTTTTCTAGGGTTGGATCTTTAGCTTGGTATGACCCCTCGACCTGCCGGGCTACCAGTTGGGAATCAGTTTTTGCTTAAATGCATTGAGCTCCCAAGTCGATGGCTGTCTACAGTCCAGCTATGAGAGCTTCGTATTCTGTCTGATTATTGCTAGCTTTGAATTAGAACCTCAGTGATTCTTCGACTACCAAGGCTGTCGGAGATTCTAGCACCACACCTACTCCACTGCCTTTTGCATTGGAGGATCCATCCATCAAAGGTGTCCATAATCCGTGCTCTGCGTCATAGTCATCTTTGTCTTCCCCCAGCTCTACTAAAAAGTCCGCCAGTACTTGGGCTTTAATGGGTCCTCATGTTTCGTAATGAATGCCATACTCGGACAAGTCCACAGCCCAAGCCACCATCCTCCCTACAAGCTCTGGTTTCTAGAGGATTTTCCTGAGTGGTTGGTCGGTCCTTGTTACCACTTGCTGGCTATGGAAGTAAGGGTGAAGTCGTCTTGTGGCTACGACGAGGCTGTATGCAAACTTCTCTACCTTCTGATACCGTACTTCGGCTCCTTGCAGTGTTTTGCTGGTAAAGTAAACTGGCCACTGGATCGGGCTGTTTTCTTGGACTAGGACTGAACTCACCACCTCAGCTCTTGCGGAAAGGTAAAGGATCAATTCTGACCCTGCTTTTGGCTGTGTCAGGATTAGTGGGGATGCGTGGTAGACTTTTAGGTCTTGGAACGCCTCTTCTCACTCAGAGGTCCGCTCAAACGAGTCTATTTTCTTTAGTACCTTGTAAAACGGCATCAACTTCTCAACAAATTTTGAGAGAAATTAGGAGAGGGCTGTAATCCATCTAGTAAGGCGTTGGACTTCTTTAATATTCTTGGGGCTCTGCATGTCTAGTATGGCCTGACACTGATCTGAGTTGGCTTCGATATCTCTGTGGGTGAGCATGTACCCTAGGAACTTTCCTCCTTGGACCCCGAAGGAGCACTTCTCGGGGTTCAGTCGCATGTTGTGTTTGTGCAGCTTGGTAAATGTTTCTTCAACACCTTCATGTTTCACCCTATTTGCTTGGTGAAGATCTTATCCAATGGCCTTTGGTAAGTTGCCCCTGCATTTTTCAGGCAGAAAGGCATTACTCGGTAACAATAATTTATCCCGCCTATGATGAACGCTATTTTTTCTTCGTCTTTAGGATCCATTCTGATCTAGTTTTACCCCGAATGTTTGTCCTTGAAGCTAAATATCCTGTATCCTAACGTGCCATCCACCAAATAGTCAATACTAGGTAAAAGATAGGAATCTTTAGGGCATACCTTATTTAGGTCGGTGAAGTCGATGCACATCCACCATTTGTCGCTAGACTTTTTTACCATGACCACGTTTGACAGCCAAGTAGGGTATTTGACTTCTCTGATAAAGTTGGTAGAGACTAGCTTGTTTGTCTCTTCCTTGACTGTGTGCTTTCAGTCAGGACCCATCTTTTGGGGCTTCTGGGACACAGGTTTAGTGTCTAGCTCGACATTGAGGGAGTGACAAATCACAGCAGGATCAATGTTGGGCATGTCAGCGGGACTCCTGGCGAATAAGTCTGCATTTTCTCTCAACAAGATGACCAAGGCTTCTTCAAGATTTGGGTCGAGAATGGCACTAATCCATGTGAACTGGCCGGTGGATGATCTGACTTGGACGAGTTTGAGTGATTCTAACAGTTGAGGTCTCTCATATTTTTTATCGCCACGAGGGTCAAAAGTTGTTTCCACATCCTCTACAATAATAAATGTCGACCTAGGGCAGAGGCTCTCATAGTAACACTCCAGGGCCACTTCTGGGTCCGCTCTGACAACTCCCACTCCGCCATCTCCGAGTGGAAACTTTATGGTTAGGTGCATGGTGGAGACGACAGCACCTAAAGCATTGAGTGAGGGTCGTCCTAGCCACGCGTTATAGGAGCTGGGGAAGTCAACCACTAGAAACTTAACCATGATCACACAACTGTCCTTTCCGACTCTAAAATTGGTCCTTAAATTAACGCATCCCAGGACTTGCACAGAATTACTAGAAAAACTAAGTAGAGTTCCATCATACCTTTTCAATCGGCGGGTGGAGAGACCCATCTTTTGATACACTTTCCAGTGCAACATGCCTGCTAAACTCCCTTGGTCTATGAGTACTCATTCCATCATAAAATCTTCGACCCCCATGGTGCCCACCATTGGTTTGTCTCGATTTGGTCCGTCCTTGGGGAAATCTGACCTGTCAAATACGATGACTGTCGAGTCTGAGTGTTCCTATAATAAATTTACTTGTCCCGCCTAGTGTGACGGGCGTGCACGGATACCTGGGAAACCTCCTGAGATGGTATGTATGACTCTGTGCCTGTCCCCCTATTTCCTGCGGGTCTCAGAGATCAAGAGTGGGGGGCTCGTGATCGGTCCTGAGTTTGGAGTTCAACCTGATCAACAGGGGGGTTCCAACTCTTTTTTTTGAAATTCTACCCTACGTGTTTCGTCTTTCCAGACGATAAACCTTGCTAGGTGTCCCTATCGGATCAGGTGCTCTATCTGGTTTTGGAGGGACCTGCACTATTTAGTTCTATGGTCGTAGGCCCTATGGAATTCGTAGAATCTAGACGTGTCTGGCCCCTTGGGACCTTCCCCGGGGGGTGGGAGTGTGAGAAGTCCTGTATGGTAGACTTCATGTAGAATCTGATTGCGACAATCCTTTAGTGGTGTAAAGCTTGTATAAATAAGAGCATCGTAGGCATCAACATTTCTGTTTCTGCTCCACCTGGGACTTCTCCTCTTTGGCTCGACACAGTGATTGACCCGATCGGCTTCGCGTTCATCGACAACAATATATCGGGAGGCTCTTGCTCGGAAGTCATCCATATCCTGTGGTGGTTTCTTGGTTAGGGAGTCGACAAATTTCCCTGGGTATAAGCTGGTTTGTATGGCATGTAGTGCTACCTCTGGGCTAAGGTCTCGTATTTGAATGACCTGTTCAAAGAAGCGAGCCATGTATTGTTTTAAGGTTTCTCCCAGAAGTTGGCGTAGGTTCACTAGGCTGTGCGACGCTTGCTGTACGGCCCTGCTAGTGGAAAATTGACTAAGAAAGTTCTTGCTCAAGTCAAAAAAGTTGGCGATTCTCTTTAGATAGAGGTGGGAGAACCAACGGAGTGCCGATTTGGTCAACGTGGTGGGGAAAGTACGACAAAAAAGGGAATCAGATGCCCCCGTCACCAACATGGTGTTGGTATATAAGGTAAGGTGCTCCTCGGGGTTGCCCCTACCGTCGTATTTCTCCATTGATGAGGGGTTTATAAATGAAAGGAGTGGGGGCCTCCATGATCGGGTTGGTCTAGGGATACGCAACGAAAGGTAACTTAGGTGCATACCTTATTGATTCTGTCTGGTATGAGGCTTGGCCAACAACCTTTTGTCGGGTGGATCAGTCGGCGTTGTGGCTAAAGGCCTCTGGTTTGCGCCCCCCGATTGCCCTCAGAGTTCCACGTTCTCCTGTTGCAGGTTAGCAACCATCTTCTGCAGAGTTTCCACCATGTTGGTGAGGTGTTGTATCCGATCCTCGTGATCAGATGTTTCTTGGTGACGTCTGCTGTCTTCCTCCCTCGGGTGTTTCTAGTGTTCACCATGATCAGAATTAGGATTGGGGTTTGAAGAAAAGTGGTGTAGGACTAATTTTACCAGGCCCTACGGTGGGCGCCAAAATGTTCACACACAAAAAGTAGGCATAGAACCCTAGAGAATTCTCATAGGGATTAGGTTTATTATATCTCTATTATGTGTGACTTAAGTTAAGGTGAACCTCTTGGCCGTATTTATACACTGTAATACTTATGCCTAGGTTATTGTTAGTCCTTATATTTATTGTTATTTTCATAATAAAAAGTGTGTTAAAAATGATAAAAATTAGTTTAAATAGTAATAAATTTAGGTTTTATTTGAAATAAATGGAAACTATTAAATTTGACTTGGTGTGACCCATTTCTTCCATTTTTGTAGTGAAAAGCTAAGGATTTCAGGTGAAAATTCATTTCAAGCAAAAAAGGCTGACGTGTAGCATCAACCCCACGCTCAGCGCCAGGATTTTGAAGCTAACGCTATGCATTAGGCCCACACATAGTGTCAGGTGATACATGTATCCCACTTACAGGTGGGATTGCACTCAGAAAATGGGTCAAATAATGGCCAATTCACTACAATCCAGAGCCTATACACACAGTGGGAGACAAAGGAGACATGTCTGCTGATAATTGGATTAAAAAATAGCAAATCATGGCCTGAAATTATGGAATTTAATGGAGACTGAGTCAGAGGCCTAACGCGTAGTGCCAGCCTCACGCGTAGCGTTAGGACCTCAACTCAGCCCTATAAATAGGGCCATTTGCCATGGTTTTGATTATCAATCTCTGGAGAATTCTCTCGTATTCTGACTTCTAGAGCTTCCTTTCTGAGTTAGCGTCATAGAATAACTTCCATATACTTGAGAGTGTTGTATTGTAACATGTTCTTTTCGTATCGTGAAGTGTGATCAAGTGTTCGTAATGTCGTCAATTGTAAGTTGTGTTTTTACTTTCATTATGTGTAACTAATTTGTTCATGTTGGAATTGGTGAACCAACCTATGAATATGATGTTGTGATTATGACCTCTGCATGTTTATGATTCAAGTTCCATGTTAGTATTTCAATCTTTTATTAGTATGAACTTCAAATGGGAGAATGATTTTCATGCGTGTTAAAATTACTTTAACGGAAGTAAAAGTTGAAATACCCTTAATATACCAATTACTAGGGATAGAGTTGGTAATTATTGTTGTGTTAAGGCCAGAACTTAAAGCAAGTTTTTACTGAGAAAACATCTGAGGGATCAGACTTTACGATAACTATTTAGAATTTATTTACCGAGGGATCGAGTTTAATGATTTTAAGCTGCAATGACATGAAATTGATGATTAAATATACATGTTTATAATTATTCCATTATGGTCTAGAGCGGGGATCCTAATTCCAACATAGTTTGTTAATCTGTGTTTTAAATCTCAAGTATTGGATTTACTCTAAAGTGCTACTCTAAGTTATTTTTCTAGAAAGTTTTATAATTTACCATCTTCCACCCAATGTATAAATCAATCTCTAAATCTGTGAATATTGTACAAATCATGTATAAAACATTCTTTTGTTAATAAGTTCTAATACTTTTTACCATAGTAAATAAGAATTACTGTTTCACACTAAAAACATCAATCCTTCAAGGAACGATAGCTTTTTGAAAACTGCAACAATACATTGGTGCTTTTGCCAAATAGCCAACAACATTTAGGCACTAACAGTTGCAAGACGGGCTTGGCCCATTAGACTATAACCTATGCTAACTGACTTCCTGGAAGCGTGGAGAGATTGGATCACGTGGTGGGGACCACCTCTCGATCATGCATACCAGAACAACTTAGGGCCATGCACATAAGTCCTAAATAACTGTAGGAACCTATTGGCCCCTTGTAGGGGTTCTAATTCTGACCAAATCTCCATTTCACCTATCTAGTTGCTAAATTAGCACAATTCTTTCCTTTGTATACAATGCATGATTCCAACAAGAGCAAATCATCACTTCAATCAATGTCATCAAATAATTCATATAATGCACCATTACCATTCACATACACAACCTACAATTCACCTGGTCATCACATTTATGCATAGATCAAACATGGCTCAATGCCAATCACATAATCACACTAGTAACCACAAGGCTCGAACCCATTCAACATATGGTTCCATACACGTATATTTATGAATACTACATTTACACATTACTTTGCTACATCATATCACTTAGCACCATTAATAAACATTATCAAGATCATCACCACGCAAGTAAATTCAAGATTCATATGCCACAACTAAACTTTATCAAATTCATCAAAGGTACATCACTACATAATTACATAATTTTCATCTCCTTTCTTGGCACCTACTCTTTACTTGGCGCTTCCCTTCGGGGCCTCCGTAATTTCCCTATCATTGGTTACTAAAAAGAAAAGCAAGGGTGAGTGTTGGAAATCATAATTAATATAGAATGGTATATTCAAAAATCAATAACGCATACCTTACCTATACATTCACTCTATCATTAATAACACCTTACTATGTTAACAATTATCATAAGCCCATCAGGCCATATTAAACACCACACACACCAAGCTAATTCTTATTACTTTCAAATGCATTATTCAAATTAATAATCATTAATTACACCATTACAAGCCCATTGGGCTATCAAAGATATCACATGCTCATATGAAATTCATTCCATTCCAACACATTATTCAACTTAGCAATCACCACTTCATTATCAATATCAGTCAAATCATGTAAAGTCGAACTGACACTCAAACAAGTATAATGACTCTCTGGTATCCAGATACTAAAAGGATCGGCCTTCAGCTGTGGGTCCTACTTGACAGCCCGAGAACCCAACTTGGTCTACCTAGCCTGACTAGGCTCCCCACCTCAACCACTAGGTCCTACTTAACCACTGGGTAGCTCAACTAGATCCTACTTGATCACAAGAGCCAAAAACAAGGGGCAAAATATACTGTTGGTCGTCCCCAACCACACAAAGCACATAAATTCATTTTAAATTCTCTTTATCTATAATAATTAGCACAAATAACTCATAATTTAATCATACAGGACGACCACATAGACCCACCCCAATTATAATAAATCATATAATATAAATCACCATCAACATCAATTATAATGACAAATAGGGTAGCCATAGAGACCAGGACCACATGTATACATTTCACACCATCAATATTCCTCGTATCATCATTAATCATAAACAAAAACATCAATGATCATAATTAACACCCTACTTTATTCTATATACCTCACATATACATTATCATATTGACTATTTTCTATTCACCATCATACCAAGCTATTTGTTCTTTACTTTACATAATTGCAATTCATATATATATATATATATATATATATATATATGTAAAACACCATTTTCACTAACTTTGTTTAGTTACCTCATTCATTCATTCATATATTAATATATTATACCATATGACTTATTTCTAATTTTTCATTCATCTACTTTACATTTCGAAACTCAATTGGAGTCGATACCCAATTCTAATTAATTACGATCTTGGACACCTCCTTACCTCGATTCCAAGCTTCGGTTAGCTGCTCTATATGTCACTCTCGCCCAACGACTTCATTATTCACCACTTCGGTCCCGATTTCAACACCCACAACACTTAATGGCTTGCCGATACTCATCTTGACACCTACAAACATCGAAACAAGACCCATGAGTTGATCGACATGCCTATTGCTATAAAAGCCATTATTAAGCTCCAAAACCACTATAACAATAAAAATGGAACCCTCTCCTCATGCAAACCCTATTTGGTTAGATAAAGAAAGGAATAGGGAGAAAGGAAAACATCAAATTGAAGGTACTCGCATACTCACCTTGCTCCCATGATCCCAAAAATGAAATCAATTTCAAGTTTTGACGTGAAATGGACATCTGATTTGAAGCTAGAAGCCACAGTCAAGAAGAAAAGCAAAAACGGTTTCTCTCTACTTCATGCACGCGTGCTCGCGAAGAAGAAAGGAGAAAATTAAAGTTTTAATGACTTAGGGGAGTTATGGTTATTTCACCTTTTCTTTTTCCTTTTCTATTTTCTTTTATAACCTTGTTACTTTTCACCCCATGGTAAATTAGAATTTATCATCACCTCTTTATTTTTAATTCTAAATTCAATAATCAACTAACCAGATTAATTTATTTAATTCCATCATCTTAATTAACTGTAAATTATTTTACAAAAATTTTAGAAAAACTCCAAATTAATTTTAAATAACTTATTTATTAATCTTCACCAATCACTGATAATTATATTAAATACCCGGGATGTTACATACACCCCCTAAAAAGGAACTTCGTACGCAAAATCAATGTACCTCGTGAAAAAAATTAGGATACAACTGTCTCATCTCAGACTCCAACTCCTAAGTGCAAAATGTTCCATTGAAACTCTACTACCTCACCTTTACCAACGATACTTCTTTGCTTTTTAGATGTTTGGTCTGATATACCTTGACACATATAGGAATCGTCTCCACAGTTAAGTCTTCCTTCAACTCAACAGAATCCTCCGGAACAATCATGGTATCACATGGAATATATGATCCTAGTTGAGAGACATGGAACACATTATGAATATTGGCCAAAGACTGTAGAAAGTCCTGCTCTCCTCATCATTTGAGAACTAGACCCTTCCATCATGGATCAACTTCTACAATAATCAAACACATCACCATTAGTAACCAATGAATGACCCAAGGATATAGAAAAACACCTCACATATATATACATATATATATATATATCACACCACCAGAGTGCCAAGAGAGCGATGCCAATGGATCCTGTCAATAGAACAAGCAAACATATTGATATGTCCATATAGAACACAAACAAATCACCACACACCCAATAATTCACTCCAATGGTACACGCACAACCACCATATTTAATTAATTACATTTTTCATATCACAACAACTTATACAATATATTCGGTTCTAAAAGGAATCGCTTTGATACCACCTTGTAATGTCCCCTTAGCAATTCTTAGAATTTCTCCCAGGTCTAGTAAAATTATGTTGAGAAAAAGTTTGGTTGAAGATATATTTTTAAGTTCCTTCGGACCTGACTCTGGACTTTATATTCCTAAATTTGTTTATGCCATTCATCAAGTATTCTTGCTAAAAGAATAAAGTCTATACTGTTTATAACTCTTTTCTGTGTACCTAGGAAATTCCAAGTACGGATATTAGGCTATGAAAACAAAAGGGAGCATCAGTGTTCTAAAAGTTTAGAAGAACAACAAAAGTTTGATGGAAGCATTTTGATCAAAGAACTATTTTTTCAACATTCATAAATTCTATTTTAGTAATGCTTTGGGAGTAATGCTCTTATCATAGTTGCATGCTTATCACCAAAGAACATAAAGAGCAAGATCAAAATAAGCAGCAACTATTAATGTACCTACCTCTGCATATTCTGATCACAAAGAGGTTTCATCAGAACATCTCAAAAAGAAACTTATCACTCAATCAAGAATTAGTTTACAAATGGTTTATGCATGGAAATGCATGAGAAACTATTTTCATGAAAATGATGAAGAAATGAACCAGACCTCTCTCAAGTGAAATTCATCTTCAAGGTCTGGTAACAAGAAGCTTAAGGAAAAATACCTTCAAAGGATTTCCAACGTCTATATCTCCTTTCAAGAAGCAGTAACGGTTATATCCTCCAGCCTCTATAAATACCAAGGAAGATTGAACAATAGATACAGAGAAAAATAGAGAGAATTTCTTTAAGCTATTATTCAATCTCATTTTAAGTTCTAATATTCTCTTGTTCATTTATTGTAAGACAAAGACCCTTATTGTTTTTCCTTCTTTCTCTATCAGACTCTGGTCTTGTGTCAAAAACTTAGTGTTCAAACTCAAATTGTTTATCATTTGTACACTAAGTTCTGAAAATTTCTTTTTCCTTCATACAATTTGTAAAAGTCTGGTGTGTCACTAGAACTAGTTTGTGTGGGAAACACTGTAGCCTGTAGAAGCTTTTGAAAGAATACTTGGGTTAAGCCAGGAGCGACTTATTGAAAGAATACTTGTGATAAGCCAAAAGTGGCTAGAGTCAAGAATACTTATGGCACAGGTCTGGTGCTGTTATTATTAAGGAGATTTTACAATAGTAGAAATCCTTCAAGTTAGAAGGAACTGGATGTATCTTATGTGTTGGAAGTGAACCAGTATAAACTCTCTGTGTTTATTTCTCTCCTTCGTTACTTGCTTGATTACTCATTTTATTTAGTTAAACTTTCCGCGAAAAAAATTCTAAGACTTATTCAATCCCTCCTTCTAAGTCTGACTCTAAACCATCAATTGATATCAGGGCTTGTCCTTTAGGTTGATCACTCCCTCGAGGGAAAATGATCAAGATTTATGGCAGTTTCTCAAAGTAATCAATTGATCACAGAAGGGTTCTCCACCAACAGACCCCCGACCTTCTTTGGTGAAGACTATCTATATTGGAAGAATAGAAGGGAAATGTTTATAAAATCCACTTAATATACTCTATCAGTCCTCATTAATGGCTATCATGGCCCTATTGTAAATAGTGAAGGTCAACCTAAATTAGAAAGTGAATAGAGCTCTGATGAATTCAAAAAGATAGAAATTAATGACAAAGCCAGATTTCTTCTTACCTGTGCTCTTAGTAAATATGAGTACAACAAGGTATTCAGTTATAGAACAACTAAAGAAGTCTAGAATGCTCTTTAACTTAACTATGAAGGAACATCAAATGTGAAACATCCTAAGTTCAATTTGAGAGTAAACCGAGACCAGGAAAATTTTTCCAAAATCGGAGTAGATGCAAGGGTAAAAATGAGTAGCTGTGAGTTAAGGAGGGTGGAATTAGGAAAAGAAGGAGAGAGACAGAGTACCACCCATCCTCAAGGCAAACAGCGGGAGGTGCAGAATATGAGCGATCCCAGCAGTGCCGACTCACTCAGGCGGGATTCAATATCACTCAAGCGAGACAACACGACACGCTTGGGCGAAGTTTGCATAGCTTAAGCATGACCCATTAGAGACCTTCCTTACGCCCACACTCGCTGGAGCGAGCACTTAGCCGTTGAGGTGAGTAACTCCACTCAGTATTCCCATCCCTTGGATTTCAGAATTTATGTCAACTCGGAAAGGTCCTTACCCACGATTCATTCGGACTTACTCCTCTTATACTCACAAGCTCCCCTTCGGGAGTTTACTACACACTTCATAACTTCATTCCATCAAGCCACGGATATTGACCACTCGGGAGATGATTCCCATAGTCATTTCATTCGGATTCTATACGTACATCTCACTCGGAATATTCTTCACAGTCTATTATCACTCGGGTATTTCACTCGTTCTTCACTCGGCACACCTAATCCTTCTTACTCAAGTCCTCTCACTAAGTTAAGTCTTACCCAAGAATCTTCTAGCTCCCCATAAGTTTACTACAATGGGTTTCACTCAGAATCTTATAGGCCACTCTTCAGTCGGAACACTCACTCGAAACATGTTGTTACGCTCCACTCGAGGAATTCCTAATAGTTTATCACTCTGAAGGATTCAGGTCAACCCCCCACTCGGAATTACACGACCTCATTCACCCAGAACTTCTAGACCTATCATCACTCGGGGTAAAGTCACTATCTCACTTGCCTCAGCAGTAATTTTTTAGTTCCATCTTTACCTAAGGTCGTACTAACCTCCCACGCTCGAAAGTACATATATGGGCATATCACTCAGATTTCACGCACAGCATAGAATACAGTACGACATAAGTATATATGTAGGAGTGTATATAAATAATTACAAACACAGTGTCATACTCTCAACCCGAGAGGGTTCAAATTCTGATTTAAGAAACTAAGATCAAAATACGAGCCGGCCAAGGCTTAACCAAAACCTTATACACAGTATCTATATATATATACAGATATTTCCATAGTGCACAAGCATTCCACTCGCGTACAGCTTCACCTCCACTCGTTGTTCCGGGAGACATTCACTGAAAAATTATAGCCATAGTAGGGGTAAGCTTTTACATATAAAATGTTAGTTAGTGACTCGGCATCAGCATCAATACTTACACTCATGTTCACTCGGATTGCATTCAATTTGGATTTCAGCCATGCAGAATATGATACTTTCAAAGACATACACTTACATACATATTATGTGAAGTTCATTTTCAATCATACAAAAGCATGGATCAACTCATTCAGAATTTAGTCGTATCACTCCGAGCCATACCACTCATACTATCCTAATCAACATTGCATCTACATGCATGCCTGCGGATCCGACTTAGGCAATGATTTTCAGTTACAGGTTCCCTTACTGGCCTCTCGTCCATTAGCCCTTCCCGCGTGGTACCGGCCTCCCATTGACGTCTCGAGACTTAACTCTAGCTCCTACGGCTACCACGGGCTCTCACAGGATCTAGCCAAGGGTCTGTAGCTGGAGATCATTTTGTTGGGGCTTCTGACCTTCCACGGGTCACCCCGTTCCTGTACATGCAGCCTATGTGCTTAAACAACGAGCATCCTCAATTATCTGACTCATTCCTCGTACCAGCATACACAGTACTCAAACGGTTCATGTTTACAACACCTCAAATGAAATCAGCCAACAATCACACATACGTATCCTCTCGGTATTAACAGTAATAAGAACATGCATCACATGCGTTTATGTATAACCAATTATCAGAATTCAGCACAACAACCCTGAATACATGCATACAATTCTATAACCATAATCAGGACTCTGCGATCACACACATGGTATTCAAGGATTCACAATCATGCATTGCACACAGTCATCACAGACACATTCATACACACGCAAGGTAATACGTTCATCCGGTACCGTCCATAAACCATGCATTTGACATGCAAGCGCCCCCTACCTTCTGGAGGGACTCGAGAAGCTCCTCTATTTTCCGACATTTGGTCTGATGCTCTGTCTGCCTCGTTCAGTCCCCTTCGCACAGTCGTACTCTGCAATCGGCTCGGGGATAGGAAGTTGTTCTTCCTCTACTTCGATGATCGTCCTTCACCAACCGAAGGAGACTCTGACTCTTCTGTAACACCGTTGTCATGGGTTTCCAGAAACAGAGAACAAGGACAAGGGAGAAGAGAAGAGGACGAAGAACGAAGAAGAGAAGAAAAGAGAGGACGGAGTAGTGGAGAAAGATGAACAACCACAGTGGCACAAGGCATATGTATATGCGTACGAAGAGAAGGAGAGTGGGGTGGGAAAGCGTGAATTGCAGCCCCACTCACTTGACCCGCCAATCATAAGCAGCCAACCATTAACAATTAAGCATAATTAATCTGGCATTATTTCTTAAGTTAGACTACTTAAGTTAATTATAATTAACAAATAATTTCCTACTTTGAAATTATAATCTTAATGGTTTAATTTCATTCGGTATCTAATTTCAAAATTGGGATGTTACAATTCTCCCCCTCTTAAAAGAATTTCGTCCCCGAAATTCACTCGGTAACTCACCTTGATTAAACAACTCGGGGTACTGTTGCCTAATGGCATCCTCGCGTTCCCAGGTGTATGAGGTATACCCGTCTTATTGCCACTCCACTTCAACCAGTTGCACATCCTTGCTCCTCAAACGCTTTACCGATCGGTCCACGATTCTAGTCGGTATAGTTACAGTGGTCAGATCTTCCTTGATTTCTACTCCATCATCAGGCATTGTGTGAGTAGAATCGGGTAGATACTTCCTTAGTTGAGACACATAAAATACATTATGCAATCGGGATAGGTGAGTCGGTAATGCTATTCGGTATGCCATGGAACCGATCCGCTCTAGTACTTCGTAAGGTCCAATGTATCGGGGGCTCAACTTCCTACTTTTTAAGGCTCTTCGACTCCTTTACTTGGTGAAATCTTTAGAAACACCCTATCTCCGACTGAAAACTCCAATGGTTTAGTCCGTTTATCATGGTAGCTTTTCTGCCTGTCCTGAGACGCCTTCATCTTTTCCCTTATTACTTGGATTTGTTCTGAGGTTTGTCTCACAATCTCCGGTCCCAATAGCAAATTCTCACCCGTTTTCGACCAACAGAGAGGGGTTCAGCATTTTCGTCCATATAAGGCTTCGTAGGGTGCCATACCTATACTGCTGTGGTGGCTATTGTTGTACATAAATTCGATTAAGGGAAGGTACTGCTCCCAACATCCACCATGTTCCAAGACACACGCTCTCAGTAAGTCCTCTAGACTTTGTATCGTTCGCTCAGATTGTCCATCCGATTAGGGGTGGTAGGCGGAACTGAGCCACAGTTTCGTACCTAATTCTTCATGTAAGCTTGTCCAAAACCGGGAAGTGAATCGGGGATCCCTATCTGAGACGATAGAAGTCGACAATCCATGCAATCGGACAATATCACGGATGTAAATCTGGGCTAGCTTATGCAATGGGTATCGCATGTTCACCGGTAGGAAGTGTGCGGTCTTAGTCAATCGGTCAACAATGACCCAAATGGCATCATGACCCGCTCGGGTTTTAGGTAATCCCATGACAAAGTCCATGGCGATTGAGTCTCATTTCCACACGGGGATCTCCAGGGGTTGCAATGCACCGTACGGCTTCTGGTGCTCGACTTTTGATTTCTGACAGGTGATACACCGAGCCACATATTCCACTACATTTCTCTTTAATCCGGGCCACCACAATTGTAGTCTTAGATCATGGTACATCTTCGTGGCACCCGGGTTAATACTTAGCAGGCTCTTGTGGGCTTCATCAAGCACCATCCTTCTTAATTCTCCTCCACCTGGTATGTATATTCTATTTTTCACTCGAAAAATCCCATCTGATCCCTCTGTCAAGGACAAGTCCTTCCCCTTGGCCTGAGTCTCCTTTAGATCAGCCAAGTAGGGATCTAACTTCTGCTGCTCGAACACTAACTTCAGGAACTCGTTGGCAATCTTTAATGTACCGAGTGTTATTTTCCGAGCCGAAGAGATGTCAACATGCAAGTTCATGTCTCAGAATTGCTCCAATAACTCCACCTCTTTCACCATCATCATAGCCACATGGAGGGATTTCCGACTCAACGCGTCGACAACGACGTTCGCCTTACTCGGATGATACTTCAGCTCGAAGTCATAATCTTTTAAAAATTCCATCCATCTCCTCTGCCTCATGTTCAGCTCTTTCTGGTCGAATAAATATTTGAGGCTTTTGTGGTTGCTGTACACTTCAAACTTAGAACCGTACAAGTAATGCCTCCATATCTTCAACGCGAAAACCACAGCTGCCAATTCCAAGTCATGGGTCGGATAATGCTGTTCGTGAGGTCTCAATTGCCGAGAGGCATAAGCTATCACTCGGTCCTTCTGCATCAGTATGCACCCCAGGCCGAGTCCCGACGCATCACAATAAACCACGAAGCTCTCTTGCAAGTTTGGCAATGCCAACACTGGAGCGGTCGTCAACTTATTCTTTAACTCTCGGAAACTACTCTCGCACTCGGAACTCCAAACGAAAGGGACGTTTTTCCGAGTCAGCTTGGTCAGTGGCAGAGCAAGCTTAAAAAAACCTTCTATAATAGCCAGCTAGGCCCATAAAGCTTCTTATCTCCGAGACCGACTTGGGTCTCTCCCATGCCATTATAGCTGCCACCTTTGATGGGTCCACCAAGACACCTTCCATGGAAATTACATGTCTGAGAAAGTGGATCTTATCCATCCAGAAATCGTACTTTGAAAGCTTTGCAAACAACTGCTTCTCCTTCAATACTTGGAGTACCGCTCGAAGGTATTCTTCATGCTCCTCTGGGGTTTTGGAGTAGATTAAGATATCGTCAATAAAAACAACTACGAATCGGTCTAGATATGGGTGGAATATGCTGTTCATGTAATTCATGAATACAGCAGGGGCGTTTGTCACTCCGAACGGCATCACTACATACTCGTAGTGGCCATACCGAGTCCTAAAGGCAGTCTTTGGAATATCCGAGTCCTTTACCCGGATTTGGTGGTATCCCGATCTAAAATCGATCTTTGAGAAGACCGAAGCACCACGCAGTTGGTCAATCAAATCGTCGATTCTGGGCAACGGGTATCGGTTCTTAATCGTGAGTTTATTCAGCTGTCGGTAATCTATACATAATCTCATGCTGCCATCTTTCTTTTTGACAAGTAGTATAGGTGCGCCCCATGGTGATACACTCGGTCTAATGAATTGTTTTTCGAGTAACTCATCCACCTGCTTTTTCAACTCAGCCAATTCTGTTGGGGACATTCTATAAGATGCACTGGAGACTAGCTCGGCTCCAGGAATCAAGTCTATAGAGAATTCAACTTCTCTATTCGGAGGGACACCCGGCACGTCCTCCGGAAACACTTCAGGGAATTCGCAAACAGTCGGAATATCGTTCACTTGGGCTCTACCCTCTCCCTCAGTTAAACAAAGCATCATAAATAGCTGAGCTATACCTTGTACCGTGTAATCTTCATTGTTCTGCCTCAGAAAAATTACCCTTCGGTTTCAACAGTCCACCAATACCTTATTGGCTGAAAGCCAATCTATGCTAAGTACAATGTCGAGGTCCTTTAGAGGCACGCACACCAAATCGAAGGTGAAACTCCGATCGCCCAATACAAACGTTATATCTTTACACATCGACGATGTCAACACCTTAGTGCCAGTCGGATTGGCTACTTCCAAAGTCCGATCCATATACACAGTTGGCAACTTTAAACGTCTTACACACTCATCAGCTATAAAAGAATGGGTGGCTCCAGAGTCAAAAACTACATTAAGTGTATATCTACTGAGTAAGCACTTACTTTGCACCAAATCATTCGCTTGTGCAGCCTCCTCCGCGTTGATGGCGTATACTCTCCCAGCAGCTGGTTGGTCGGTATTTCTCTTTCGGTTGTTTGGAGCGAACGTCATATTCCCTCTGGCTCCATTACCTCTGCCCCCCGATCCTTGGCCACCATTCCCACGGCCTCTCCCTCGGAAGCCTCCACGATGCACGTGGGCATCTGCTTGGCGTAATTGAGGACAGTCGGGGTGAATATGCCTCTTCTCATTGCAATGACAACATATGACATCTCCTCCACCATTACAATTCTGAGCAAAGTGGTCGCCACCACATTTAAAACACTTGCCAAATCTTGGACGTCCACCAGTCTGTCCCCCTTGACTGCTCCGACCCTTATATCTAGCAGAGGGTCCACTTCTTCCAACGTTACCTGATTTCTTGAAGCGTGACTGTTGAGGCCTCAAGGAGGGTTCTGTCTTACTTCTCTGGCCCGAATGGGCCTTGTCATCTTCTTCAAAAATCCTGCATTTATTCACTAGCACTGGAAAGCTTCTAATTTCGTGATATCTGCAAGCTCTTTTAATGTCCGGTCGCAGTCCGTTCTCGAATTTGAGGCATTTAGAACTCTCAGTCCCGGGTTGTTGGAAGGGCGGATAAAACAGACACAGCTCTTCAAATCTGGCTGTGTATTCTTCTACAGACATGGAACCCTGTTTCAGTTCCATAAATTCCAGTTCCTTCCGACTCCTCACTGTGTCGGGGAAATATTTTTCTAAGAAGCACGTTTTGAAATTTTCCCAGGTCAGCTGGGTGTCAGCATTAACCAGTCGGTTTCTGGTGATCTTCCACTAGTTTTCTAGCTTTGTCCCGCAGTATGTACACTGCACACTCCACCTTCTGGGCCTCGGTACAATGAAGGCCCCCAAAAATCCTCTCTAACTCTTGAGTCCACTTGTAAGCTGCCTTGGGGTTAAGTCCCCCTTGAAACTCACTCGGCTTCCTCTTTAGGAAGCGATCCAATACTTGGCCATCTTCAGCTCGAGACTGGCCCTTCCTCTCAAACACGTCAGCAAAACGTTGGAATGCCGCGGCTATGGCTTCCATGCTTTGACGATTCGTCATTACTTACCCTGAAATTAACACCCCTTCAAGGATAAGTATACAAGTTACTCACCACCGATCGGATCTCATCCCAGCATTCAATAACTATAGCACATTATACCATTCCCATATATCACACAATTAATCGGACTAGGAGGGGAATAATCTCCTATCCTCAATTCAATATTTCAACATCGTTCATGTTCAATAGAATATCACAATAATAATGACCACTCGATCATAATGCACACAACCGCTCACACTCGGTAAGCATACCTTGGCCTTGGACCTTTTAGGTCTGCTCTGATACCAAAATGAAACATCCTAAGTTCAATTTAAGAGTAAACTGAGACCAGGAAAATTTTTCCAAAATCGGAGTAGATGCAAGGGTAAAAATGAGTAGCTGTGAGTTAAGGAGGGTGGAATTAGGAAAAGAAGGAGAGAGACAGAGTACCACCCATCCTCAAGGCAAACAGCCAGAGGTGCAGAACATGAGCGATCCCAGCAGTGCCGACTCGCTCAGGCGGGATTCAATATCGCTCAAGTGAGACAACACGACACGCTTGGGCGAAGTTCGCATAACTTAACCGTGACCCATCAAAGACCTTCCTTACGCCCACACTCGCTGGAGCGAGCACTTAGCCGCTGAGGCGAGTAACTCCACTCGGTATTCCCATCCCTTGGGTTTCAGAATTTATGTCCACTTGGAAAGGTCCTTACCCACGATTCATTCGGACTTACTCCTTTTATACTCACAAGCTCCCCTTCGGGAGTTTACTACACACTTCATAACTTCATTCCATCAAGCCACGGATATTGACCACTCGGGAGATGATTCTCATAGTCATTTCATTCGGATTCTATACGTATATCTCACTCGGAATATTCTTCACAGTCTATTATCACTCGGGTATTTCACTCGTTCTTCACTCGGCACACCTAATCCTTCTTACTCAAGTCCTCTCACTAAGTTAAGTCTTACCCAAGAATCTTCTAGCTCCCCATAAGTTTACTACAATGGGTTTCACTCAGAATCTTATAGGCCACTCTTCAGTCGGAACACTCACTTGAACGTGTTGTTACGCTCCACTCAAGGAATTCCTAACAATTTATCACTCTGAAGGATTCAGGTCAACCCCCCACTCAGAATTACACGACCTCATTCACCCGGAACTTCTAGACCTATCATCACTCGGGGTAAAGTCACTATCTCACTTCCCTCAGCAGCAATTTAGTTCCATCTTTACCTAAGGTCGTACTAACCTCCCACGCTCGGAAGTACATATATGGGCATATCACTCATATTTCACGCACAGCATAGAATACAGTACGATATAAGTATATATGTAGGAGTGTATATAAATAATTACAAACACATTGTCATACTCTCAACCCGAGAGGGTTCAAATTCTGATTTAAGAAACTAAGATCAAAATACGAGCCGACCAAGGCTTAACCAAAACCTTATACACAGTATCTATATATATATACAGATATTTCCATAGTGCACAAGCATTCCACTCGGCGTATAGCTTCACCTCCACTCGTTGTTCCGGGAGACATTCACTGAAAAATTATAGCCACAGTAGGGGTGAGCTTTTACATATAAAATGTCAGTTAGTGACTCGGCATCAGCATCAATACTTACACTCATGTTCACTCGGGTTGCATTCAATTTGGATTTCAGCCATGCAGAATATGATACTTTCAAAGACATACACTTACATACATATTACGTGAAGTTCATTTTCAATCATACAAAAGCATGGATCAACTCATTCAGAATTTAGTCGTAGCACTCCGAGCCATACCACTCATACTATCCTAATCAACATTGCATCTACATGCATGCCTGCAGATCCGACTTAGGCAATGATTTTCAGTTACAGGTTCCCTTACTGGCCTCTCGTCCATTAGCCCTTCCCGCGTGGTACCGACCTCCCATTGACGTCTCGAGACTTAACTCTAGCTCCTACGGCTACCACGGGCTCTCACAGGATCTAGCCAAGGGTCTGTAGCTGGAGATCATTTTGTTGAGGCTCCTGACCTTCCACGGGTCACCCCGTTCCTGTACATGCAGCCTATGTGCTTAAACAACGAGCATCCTCAATTATCCGACTCATTCCTCGTACCAGCATACACAGTACTCAAACGGTTCATGTTTACAACACCTCAAATGAAATCAGCCAACAATCACACATACGTATCCTCTCGGTATTAACAGTAATAAGAACATGCATCACATGCGTTTATGTATAACCAACTATCAGAATTCAGCACAACAACCCTGAATACATGCATACAATTGTATAACCATAATCAGGACTCTGCGATCACACACATGGCATTCAAGGATTCACAATCATGCATTGCACACAGTCATCACAGAGACATTCATACACACGCAAGGTAATACGTTCATCCGATACCGTCCATAAACCATGCATTTGACATGCAAGCGCCCCCTACCTTCTGGAGGGACTTGAGAAGCTCTTCTGTTTTCCGACGTTTGGTCTGATGCTCTGTCTGCCTCGTTTAGTCCCCTTCGCACAGTCATACTCTGTAATCGGCTCAGGGATAGGAAGTTTTTCTTTCTCTGCTTCGATGATCGTCCTTCACCAACCGAAGGAGACTCTGACTCTTCTACAGCATCGTCGTCATGGGTTTCCAGAAACAGAGAACAAGGACAAGGGAGAAGAGAAAAGGATGAAGAACGAAGAAGAGAAGAAAAGAGAGGACGGAGTAGTGGAGAAAGATGAACAACCACAGTGGCACAGGGCAAATGTATATGCGTACGAAGAGAAGGAGAGTGGGGTGGGAAAGCGTGAATCGCAGCCCCACTCACTTGACCCGCCAATCATAAGCAGCCAACCATTAACAATTAAGCATAATTAATCTGCCATTATTTCTTAAGTTAGACTACTTAAGTTAATTATAATCAACAAATAATTTCCTACTTTGAAATTATAATCTTAATGGTTTAATTTCATTCGGTATCTAATTTAAAAATTGGGATGTTACAAAATGTCAAGAAATCTAAGAAGATATTGTTGACCAAACAGAATGATAACTTCAAAGTAGAGGAACATGAGTCAGTAGATTAGATGTTTAGAAGATTCCAAACCCTACTAAATGGGCTAAAAGGTCTTGGAACTACTCCCTCTGTAGAAGATATAAATTTCAAGCTTCTCAGATACTTGCCTATAAGGTTCAATGTAAAATGCTCTGCTTTGGAAGAAGCTAAGGATCTAAGCATCTTCTCTTTGGATGAGTTGCTTGAAGTTCTCAGGGTTCATGAGCTGAAGCTGAAACAGAAGGAAACCAACAAATCCTCATCTACCAAAAACATTGCCTTAAAGTCTGATGAGTCAAGAAAAGGAAAGGCTCTAAAAGCTGAGAAATCTTCTAATTTTGAACCAGACTTTGATGAATCAGATGATGAAATTGATGAAGAACTGGAGCTTGTAACCAAAAGGATTCCATAAATTACTAAGGAAGAAGAAGTTCAGACTAGAAAAGTTCCAGAAGAAAGGCTACAAAGGTAAAAGTCAATTTAAGTTTAAAGCTAACAAATCTACTTTAGAATGTTTTAATTGCAGAAAATCAGGTCATATAAAAGTAGAGTGTCATCTTTTGAATAAACATAAAAAGGATATGATGAAGGAATTTCTTCAAATTCCAAGGAAAGGAGAGGTGGATCTTCTTCTTAAGCTTGCTTAGATCCAAGGAGCCTTGAGCAATGGAGATGATGCATACAGATTTAGAGAAGAGGAAGTGGAAACCAAAATGCTCTTGGATGAAGGTTGAAGATTTAGAGTAGGAAAATCCTAGATCTAGACTAAAATTTAGAAGAAATGGAGGAGATAATAAAGAGGCAAGTGTAGACTAATGGTGCAGCCACTCTCTATGAGTTAGAGAGATAAGAAATGCTTGTCACCACCTTTGGGAGAGAGTCCAAAGGATAAGACTTAGAAAAAGGAGCCTAGAGCTTCTTTTTTCTAAAGAGAATGGAAAGTTTCTCACACTAAAATTCTTAAGCATTCAAATTATGAAAGGAATACAATGGAGATGAGCTTATATACACCCTCCAAAATATTGGCTAATTAGAGCTAAACATGGGCCTTTCATTAATTCCTAAGGCCCAATCCTAAAGTCTACACAAAATTCGCCTAATACAAGCCTAAATACAAAACTACTAACTGCAAGGCCCAAAAGTGGCCCAAACCTAAAGGCTATGCAAAGCCCAGACAAATCCTAAAATATTATCCTATTATAGTCCTAAGAATATTAAAATGGAAAATATGTTCAAAAGAGACATGGCCCAATAGAGAGGCCCAATGGAGACCAAAACCATAAAAGCAAGCCCATTACCCTTTTATGAAGCAAAAAAAGTGTAAGGGTCTTCAAGAGCTCCTCCTAGGGCTTGGACCCAATCATGATACCCATGGAAGAAGCCAAATGGTTTTAGAGTGCTTCTCTAGCTCTCTTGGCCCTTGACCTAGTTATAAAGCCGCTAAAACTATCCAACGCAACCTTCAAAGACTGTGAAGGGTCTGTGGGTTCCTTCTAGGTGATGGCCATGTCATGCTCCCCCTCCTTAAAAGAATTTGTCCTCAAATCTGAGGCAACCTCATCCAGCTCATCTACAAAACAAGGGGTAAGATCAGAGATATTAAATGTAGCACTAACCCCATACTCACCAGGGAGGTCAAGTACATATGCATTATTATTAGTTCTCCTAATGACCTGAAAAGGACCATCACCTCTAGGATTGAGTTTAGACTTTCTAAGGTTAGAAAAGCGTACGTTCCTTAGATGAAGCCACACCCAATCTCGAACATCCAAAATAACTTCTTTTTCTTTTTATTTACACATCTATCATAGTGGTCATTTTTCTTTTGTATATGGTTTTTAACCTCCTCATGAAGATTTCTAACGAAAGATGCCTTTGCCTTACCATCCATATGAAGGATATCATCAAAGACTTCTTGAGGAAAAAGGTCTAAAGGAGTGAGGGGATTAAAACCATACATAATCTCAAAATGACTATACTTGATGGTGGAGGGAACAACCCTATTATAAGCAAATTCGACATGTGGTAGACACTTTTCCCAAGACTTAACATTCTTTTTAACAAGGACTCATAGAAGAGTAGAAAGAGTCCTGTTAACAACCTCAGTTTGGCCATTAGTTTATGGATGACAAGTAGTGGAAAAAAGAAGTTTGGTTCCTAGTCTGGCCCATAGGGTCCTCCAAAAATGCTATGGAACTTGGTATCCATATCACTAACAATAGTTCTAGGGATCCCATGTAAGCAAACTATCTCTTTAAAGAATAGTTTAGCAATATGACTTGCATCATCTACCTTGTGACAAGGGATAAAGTAAGCCATGTTGCTAAATCTATCAACCACCACAAAAATAGAATCCATTACCCTTTGGGTCCTAGGTAAACCAAGCACAAAATCCATACTAATGTCTACCCAACGATAAGTGGGAATAACTAATATTGTAGGCTTAGGTGCCTTTGAGAAGCTTCGAGGTAGATCTTCCTCTTTAGCAATCTATAGATCTAAGCAAATTCCTCAAGATGAAGATGAGAGTACACGGTTTTGATGGAGAAAATGTTGAAATTGAAATGGATCTTGGCTTGGAGGTGAAGGAATTAAGGTAGAAGAACCTAGATCTAGTGTAGGAAATTGATAGAAATGGAAGGAGATGGAGAGGCAAGTGCGTTTAGTGTTTTCGCTACTCTTTAGAGGTTAGAGAGATAAGGAGTGTTAATCGCCACCTTTGGGGGAGAGTCCAAAGGATAAGACTTAAGAGAAAGGAGCCTAGTGCTTCTACTTTCTAGAGAGAAGGGAGAGTTTCTCACTCTAACTATGCTTAACATTCAACTTATGAAGTGATTACAAAGGAGAGGAGCTTATATATTCCTTGAAAATTTTGGCCAAGATGTGCTAACTATGGGCCTTGGATTAATTCCTAAGGCCCAATCCTAAAGCTACTCAAATTAGGCCCAATACAAACCCAAACTCAAAAACTACAAAGTACAAGGCCCAAAAGTGGCCCAAGCCCAATGGCTATGCAAAGCCTAAAGTAATTCCTAAAATAATATCCTAATATACCTCTAGAAATATTAACAATGGAAAAATATATACAAAAGAGATGTGGCCCAAAGGAGGCCTAAACCATGAAAGTAAGCTCATTACCCTTCTATGGAGCAAGAGAAAAGGGTAAAGGTCTTCAAGAGCTCCTCCTTGGGCTTAGGCAAAACAATGGTATCCATGGAAGAAGCTTAGAAGATTAGGAGGCTCTCTCTAGCTTTCTTGGCCCTTGACCTAGTCATAGGGCCCTTGAAACTATCCAAGGTAACCTCCAACGTTTATGAAGGCTTTTTGGCTTCTTCATGGTTGATGGTCATCATGCTCCCCCTCCTCAAAAGGATTTGTTCTCAAATCTGAGGCAACCTCATCCAACTCATCTACAAAACAAAGGGTAAGATCAGAGATGTTAAAACTAACACTGACCCCATACTCACCAGGGAGGTCAAGTACATACACATTATTATTAATTCTCCTAATAACTTGAAAAGGACCATCGCCTCTAGGGTTAAGTTTGGACTTCCTAAGTTTAGAAAAGTGTTCCTTCCTTAGGTGAAGCCAAACCCAATCCCCATCATCTAAGATAACCTCTTTTTTCTTTTTATTCACACAACTAACATAATGTTTATTTTTCTTTTGTATATGATGTTTAACATCCTTATGTAGATTTTTAACAAAAGATGCTTTTGCCTCACAATCCATATGAATGATATCATCAGAAACTTCTAGAGGCAAAAGATCTAAAGGAGTAAAAGGGTTAAAACTATACACAATCTCAAAAGGACTATGCTTAATAGTAGAGTGAACTACCCTATTATAAGCAAATTCAACATATGGTAGACACTCATCCCATGACTTAACATTCTTTTTAACAAGGACTCACAAAAGAGTAGAAAGAGTCCTGTTAACAACCTTAGTTTGACCATCTGTTTGTCGATGGCAAGTAATGGAAAAGAGAAGTTTGGTTCCTAGCCTGGCCCATAGGGTCCTCCAGAAATGGCAAACGAGCTTGGTATCCCTATCACTAACAATAGTTCTAGGGACCCCATGCAAGTGAACTATCTTTTTAAACAATAGTTTAGCAATATGACTTACATCATCCACCTTATGACAATAGATAAAGTGAGCCATATTGCTAAATCTATCAACCACCACAATGGTAGAGTCCATTCCCTTTTAGGTCCTAGGTAACCCAAGTACAAAATCCATACTAATGTTTACCCAAGGGGAGGTGGGAATAGGTAAGGCAGTGTAAAGGCCATGGGGAGAAACCCTAGATTTGGCCTTTTTACATACAAAGCACCTAGATCAAAGCCTTTGCACGTCATGCTTCATATGGGGCCAATACAAACACTCACTAAGGGTAGATAAGGTCTTATCCCTCCCAAAGTGCCGTATGAGTTCTCCCTCATGACTCTTAAGAAGCAAAAGGTCTCTAATGGATCCCCTAGGAATGCAAAGCTTATTTGCTTTAAAGAGAAATCCATCCAACTTATGGAATCCATTAGAAGTAAGAGAAGAACCACAAGAGTGATAGGTAAGAGAGAAGTCAAGGTCTTTTGGATATAATTCTTTTATCTCCTCAAGACCAAGAAGAGTGGCACCCAAAGAAGAAATGAGGGTGTTCCTTCTAGATAAGGCATCAACTACCATATTAGCTTTACCACTTTGATGCTTGATAACATAAGAAAATTGTTCCAAATACTCAACCCATTTAACATGCCTTTTGTTAAGATTATGTTGGCTTTTTTACATACTTAAGTGACTCATGGTCACTATGAATGACAAACTCCTTGGGAATTAAGTAGTGTTCCTAAGTTTGAAGGGCCCTAATTAAAGCAAAGAAATCTTTGTCATAGGTAGGGTAATTAAGGTATTCCCCATTAAGCTTTTCACTAAAGAAAGCAATAGGGCATCCCTCTTGAAGCAAAATCGCACCTATGCCAACATTAGAAGCATCACATTCAAGCTTAAAAGTTTTTGAAAAAGTTTGGAAGAGCAAGAATGGGAGCATGTGTGAGTCTATGCTTAAGGTCTTGAAAAGCCTTTTCTTGCTTTGGCCCCCAAAGAAAAGAAATATTTTTCTTAAGCAAGTCATTAAGGGGAGAAGCCAAAGTAGAAAAGTCCTTTACAAACCTCTTATAGAAGCTAGCTAACCTATGGAAGCTTCTAATGTTATACACACTATTGGGGGTAGGCCAAGCACTAATTGCTTTTACCTTATCTTGGTCAACTTGGACCCCTTTGGAGCTAACTACAAAACCAAGAAAGACAATATGATCCAAACCAAAAGAGCATTTATCAAAGTTAGCAAAAAGTAGGTTTTCTCTTATGGCAAGTAAAACATGTCTAAGGTGGGTAAGGTGAGAGTACATGGATTTAGAGTAAATAAGAATGTCATCAAAGTAGACAACAACAAAATGCCTAATGAAGTCCCTCAAAACATGGTTCATGAGGTGCATGAAAGTATTTAGTGCATTGGTCAAGCCAAAAGGCATAACCAACCACTCATATAATCCAAGTTTGGTCTTAAAAGTAACTTTCCATTCATCACCTTAATTCTTATTTGATGATAGCCACTTTCTAGGTCAATCTTAGAGAACATGGTAGAGCCACAAAGTTCATCCAACATATCATCAAGTCCAGGTATAGGATGCCTATACTTAATGGTTACATTGTTGATTGCTCTAGAATCAGTGCATAGCCTCCAAGAACCATCTTTCTTAGGAACTAAAAGAATGGGTACAACACATGGAGTGAGACTCTCCCTAATCCAACCTTTGGAAAGTAGGTCTCCAATTTGCTTTTCTATTTCTAGACTCTCCTTAGGGTTACACCTATATACAGGCCTATTGGGCAAGCTAGCCCCAGGTATAAGGTTTATTTTGTGTTCTATACCCCCTAAGAGGTGGAAGCCCTTGAGGAAGATCTTTAAGAAAAACATCCTCAAACTCTAGAAGAATATTTTGTATTCCTTTGGGCATAGTAGAAGAAGAGCTTACTAAAGAGAGAGAAGTGTAAGAAGTAGGTGTGCTAGAAGGGCTAGGAGAGTTAGAAGAAGAGGGAGTAGGGTAAAGCATGTAGAAAGGTTTATCAAGAAAAAGGCTTGTTTTACATCATGCCTAGAGGCAAAGAAAGAAGAGTGCCTCTGCAGATCTTCAAAGGTGAGGATCCCTTTACCCTTATCTTTTTGAGTTATTTGTTTTTTTTTTTGAGTTTTATAAAGGGAGGTGAAAGGCCCAACCCCCCTATCCCTTTTTAACTTCATTTAAAGTTAGTCTTCCAAAACTTGTTTGGGAGACAAGGAATGTAGGACAAACTTCATAATGTTATGGACAAAAGTGAGGGTGTTGGTGAAACCCTTATGGGTAACCTTTTTGTTATATTGCCAAGGTCTACATAACAAGACATGAGTGGCTTCCATAGGCACAACATCACACCAAACTTGATCATGGTAAGTGCCTATGGAGAAAGAAAGAAGAACTTGTTTGTTCACTATCATTTCACCCTTTTCATTAAGCCATTGTAATTTGTAAGGTCTTAGGTGATCTATTAGTGTACAACCAAGTTTATGAACTAGCCTTTGACTAGCCACATTAGCTCAACTTCCACTATCCACAATAAGAGAACATAGTTTTTCTTTAATATAACATCTTGTGTAAAAGATGTTTTCCCTTTGTGTAGTGTCATCATCCCTTATGTGGCTCCCAAGAAGCCTTTTAATCATAAAAAGCTCACCCTTATCTCCAAGAACATGTTCACTTTCATAGGAATCACTATTTGAGCCATCACTAGAGTGTGAAGAGGAGGCTTCCTCATGGCTTGAATAGTGATTAATGCCCCTTAAAATCATGGTTTTCTTTGTTGGGCATTGAGAGGAAATGTGACCTATTCCTAAACATTTAAAACATTTTATTGAACTTGTTCTTGAAGAGTTGGATTGGGATGAAGAGTTGGCATTCCTAGAAGGGTTATGTTTTAAAGGTTGTGTAGGGGGATGATCCCTCTGATCCTTACTTCTAATCCAAGGAGATGAAGTGCCCACTTCATGCTCCCTACCCTTCTTACTATTGCTACCCTCTTTTGGAATGAAGTCTACCTTGCCCTTCCATCTAGGCCTATATGGTTTTGAATCCTTATCATAGTAGGAAGCTTCATCCTTGAGTTAAGCTTCTACTCTTGTACATTGATAGAGAAGCTCCTCAATTTGCACATAAGGTAGAAGTTCCACTCTTTTTTTAATATTATGATTAAGGCTATGTAAAAATCTATACATGAGGCTTTCTTCATCCTCCTTAACATTGGCCCTAATCATAGCTATCTCCAAAGCCTTATAATAGTCCTTCTCACTTTTGGACCCTTGGGTGAGTCTATTGAGCTTGGCCAGCAGTTCACCCTTATAATAAGAGGGCACCTTTAAGATCATGCCATTCTTTAATGGGTGGGAGGTGATTTTTCTTTATTTCTTTAAGGATTTTGGTCCACCAAACTATTTCATAGTTTTGAAAGCTAAGGGTGGAACCTTTTTTCATTTTTGGTTTCATAGTAGGTGAAGAGTTGCTCAACTCTCATCTCCCAATAATGATAGGCTTCAACATCATTTTTGCCATGGAAGGGTGGGACCTGTAGCATGACCTCTCTCAAGCCACATTCCTCCTGGACCCTATTATGTCTCCTATGATGCCTATGTTCAACTTCATTATAGTCATCATGTTGTCTATGCCTATGATGTCTATGATCAACCTCTCTAGTGTCATCATGTTATCTATGTCTATGATTCGTATGATGCTTAGTGATTCTTTCTCTACCCTCCCCATTTTCTAGGTTTTCTAACCTAATAGACATGTTATTAAGTTTATCTAAAATTATCGTCATGTGTGGCGGGGTTGACTCTCTACCTCTCTCTCACTAGATGAAGACATGTTATAATGCAAAAATGATAGTGAAGAGATACTAGTCGGTTACTCAAGTTGTTTCTAACCTAGAAAAAGAAAATAACACACAAAGCAACAATACAATAAAAGGAAAAGCAAATAGACAAGAACTAGTCATGGTGCAAGAAATTAAACTAAGCTTAGCATGCAAAAGCACACTTATACTAACTAGAAGGAAAGTAAAGCAAACTAGTCGGTTGGTTCAAGAATGTAAACTAGACCTAGCATGCAAAATTACAATTACACTAGTCAGGTGCAAAAAGAGTAAACTAAGTCCTAAGCCCAATTACTCCTAATCAACTAAAAAAAATTAAAAATCCAAAGTCCAATATCTTTAATGTCCAAATACAAGGACCTAAACAAAGTACTTAAAATAAAATCCAAAAATACAAGGGAAAAGAAAATACAAATCACAAGAGTAATTTCCTAATTATTACATAAATGCTCTCCAATACAAAAGGCTTCCAAGATTCTTCAAGACCACCAAAAGGTCCACTAAGCTACAAAAGATACTTGGAAACTCAAAGTAATGGTTAGCACAAAAATTAGATAAAGAAAATAAAATGGTGTTTGCACTCTAAGCTCTCAAGTGTATGCACTCAAGGTCCACTTCTCTCTATAGTTATAGAATGCACTAGATCAAGTCTAATAGTCAAATCTCAATCCCCTCAAAATGCTGCCCAATTGGTAATAACTCACAAATCCTTAGTCTTAAGATTGCCAAAAAGGAGAAATACTCAAATGACAAACTAGAGACAAAAAGACAAGCAAGAAAAGGCAAATTAGGAAGCTAAACCAAGGAGAAGATTATGTAACAAACTAGAACTTGACAAGAAATAAATGGACAAAATGAAAGAAGGCACACAAGAGTACAAGAATGTGATAAACTTGGAATGCAACAAATGACAAACAAGAAATTAAATGCAATGAGAAAGAAAGCACACAAAAGAAGGAAAACTAGAAACTCTAGGATGCTTATAATTTTCAAAACACTTTGTATAGTTTCCAAAACTTTTTTTCCTCAACACAACAACAAAAGAAGCACTACAAGAATACTTCTAAGTACTTTTAAGAAGAGGTACAACTACTATTTTTTTATCTATAATGATTTTTAAGCCTTTTTTCATACTTTTTCACAAGATAATAGTCTAAACAATTAAAGGAACAAGGACTTAACAAACTTTTTGGCTTTTGACACTCTTTATACTTGCTTTTTAATGACTTTTGCTCTGTTTTTTAGGTTTTTACTACAGAAAAACCGAAACTAAAAATTTTCACAATAGTGCACAAAAAGAGGCAAAAAGTGGAGACTAACAAAGGTAAAATGTAAGCAAACACTTTCACTACAAAGAGGTAATGAAAAGCTAATTAAAATGCAACAATTGACATGAAAAAAACATAGAAACAGCATGAAAAGAGGAAGATACAGCTGCTGGAAAACAAATGACAAATTAAACTAGAACACACACTCCTAACAAGGAAATTAACAATCCTACAATTTGCAAGGCACAAAGTCACCTTAAAGTGAGGTGAGATTAACAATTTTAGGAGCTTGTTAGGCACTTTAAATGATGATTTTAAAATGCCTAAGAATCCAGCCATAACATATATAAGCAAAACCAAAGCAAAAGGCCTAGAAGACAAAGAAAACAAGCTCCACACTTAAGACACTTGCTAAGGAAACTAATGAACACTTAAGCAATGGATCAAACACCTACTAGGCTACTAAATTACACACGTAACTCACAAGGTAAATATCTAGAATTTTAACAAAAACTAAAGAATTGACACAAACGTAACTCAATATGCAAGGAAAAAGCAAGAAAACACAAGGTTATGCATGTTACTTGAAGTATAAGGCATCTTAAGGTCAATAACTTTGACCAAATTCTTTTTCTCAAATTTGAATGAAATTTTGAGGTTATGTTTCAGTCAAGTGCAGTAAGAGAACTTGTGAAGGAACTTTTCAAAATTCCAATCCAAAAGGTGTAGATCTAAAACTTCAAGTAAGCATAAATTGTGTAATTTTTTGAGTTTTTTAGCATATGATATATGAAAATTGATGTAGAGAATGAGAGGAATTCAAATATGGAACTGAAATTACAGTATTAGAACAGCACAAAAATAAATCTATAAAAATGCTAAAGGATAAGACTCATGATACCAAATGTTGTAGGCTTAGGTGCCTTTAAGAAGCTTAGAGGTAGATCTTCCTCTTTAGCAATCCATAGATCCAAGCAAATTCCTCAAGATGAAGATGAGAGCACATGGTTTTTGATGGAGAAAATGTTGAAACCAAAATGGATCTTGGCTTGGAGGTGAAGGAATTAAGGTAGAAGAACCTAGATCTAGTGTAGGAAATTGATAGAAATGGAAGGAGATAGAGAGGCAAATGTGTTTACTGTTGCCGCCACTCTCTAGAGGTTAGAGAGATAAGGAGTGCTAGTCACCACCTTTGGGAGAGAGTCCAAAGGATAAGACTTAAGAGAAATGAGCCTAGTGCTTCTACTTTCTAGAGAGAAAGGAGAGTTTCTCACTCTAACTATGCATAACATTCAACTTATGAACTAATTACAAAGGAAAAGAGCTTATATGCTCCTTGAAAATTCTGGCCAAGTTATGATAATTATGGGCCTTGGATTAATTCCTAAGGCCCAATCCTAAAGCCTACTCAAATTTGGCCCAATACAAACCCAAACTCAAAAACTACAAAGTACAAGGCCCAAAAGTGGCCCAAGCCCAATGGCTATACAAAGCCCAAACTAATTCCTAAAATAATATCCTAATATACCTCTAGAAATATTAACAATGGAAAAATATGTACAAAAGAGAAGTGACCCAAAGAAGAGGCCCAAAGGAGGCCCAAACCATAAAAGTAATTGCATTACCCTTTTATGGAGCAAGAGAAAAGGGTAAAGGTCTTCAAGAGCTCCTATTTGGGCTTAGGTTCAACAATGGTATCCATGGAAGAAGCTAAGAAGTTTATGAGGCCTTCTATAGCTTTCTTGGTCCTTGACCTAGTCCTAGGGCCCTTGAAACTATGCAAGGCAACCTCTAACGGCTGTAAAGGCTCTTTGGCTTCTTCATGGGTGGTGGTCATGTCAGGTAAGGGAGTGTAAAGGCCATGAGGAGAAACTTTAGACTTGACCTTTTTACATGCAAAGCACCAAGAGCAAAGCCTTTGCACGTCATGCTTCATATGAGGCCAATAGAAGTGCTCACTAAGGGTGGATAAGGTCTTATCCCTCCCAAAATACCCTATGAGTCCTCCCTCATGACTCTCAAGAGGTAATAGATCTCTAATGGAACCCCTAAGAATGCAAAGCTTATTGGCTTTAAATAGAAAGCCATCTAACTTTTGGAATCCATTAGAAGCAAGAGAAGGACCACAAGAGTGGTAGGCAAGAGAGAAGTCAAGGTCATTTGAGTAAATTACTTTATCTCATCAAGAAAATGAAGAGTGGCACCAAAAGAAGAGAAAAGGGTGTGCCTTCTAGATAAGGCATCAACTACCACATTAGCTTTACCACTACGATGCTTGATAATATAAGGAAATTGTTCCAAATACTCAACCCATATAGCATGCCTTTTGTTAAGTTTATGTTAGCCCTTTATATACTTAAGTGACTCATGATCACTATGAATGATAAATTCCTTAGGAATTAAGTAGTGTTCCCAAGTTTAAAGGACCCTAATCAAAACAAAGAACTCTTTGTCATAGGTGGGATAATTAAGGTATGCCTCATTGAGCTTTTGACTAAAGAAAGCAATGGGGTGCCCCCCATGAAGCAAAACTGCACCTATGCCAACATTAGAAGCATCACATTGAAGCTCAAAAGTTTTGGAAAGTTTGGAAGAACAAGAAAGGGAGCATGTATGAGTTTATGCTTAAGGTCTTGAAAAGCCTTTTCTTGCTTTGGGCCCTAAAGAAAAGGAACATTTTTCTTAAGCAAGTCATTAAGGGGAGGGACCAAAGTAGAAAAGTCTTTTACAAACCTAATTATAAAAGCTAGCCAAGCCATGGAAGCTTCTAATGTTATGCACACTATTGGGCGTAGGCCAAGCACTAATTGCTTTTACCTTATCTTGATCAACTTGGACCCCCTTGGAGTTTACTACAAATCCAAGAAAGGTAATGTGATCCAAACCAAAAGAGCATTTTTCAAGGTTAGCAAAAAGTTGGTTTACTCTTAAGGCAAGTAAGACATGTCTAAGGTGGGTAAGGGGAGAGTCCATTGATTTTTAGTAAATAAGAATGTAATTAAAGTAGAAAACAACAAAATGCGCAATGAAGTCCCTTAAAACATGGTTTTGACGCGCATGAAAGTACTTAGTGCGTTGATCAAGCCAAAAGGCATAACTAACCACTCATACAATCCAAGCTTGGTCTTAAAAGTAGCTTTCCATTTATCCCCTTCCTTAATTCTTATTTGATGATAGCCACTTTTGAGGTCAAGCTTAGAGAATATGGTAGAGCCACAAAGTTCATCCAACATCTCATCAAGTCTAGGTATAGGATGCCTATACTTAATGGTTATGTAGTTGATTGCTCTAGAATCAATGCATAGCCTCCAAGAACCATCTTTCTTAGGAACTAAAAAAATGGGTACAACACATGGACTAAGACTCCCTAATCCAACCTTTGGAAAGTAGGTCTCCAATTTGATTTTCTATTTCTAGACTCTCCTTAGGGTTATACCTATATGCAAGCCTATTGGACAAGCTAGCCCCAGGTATAAGGTCTATTTGTTGTTCTATACCACTAAGAGATGGAAGCCCTTGAGGAAGATCTTTAGGAAATATATCCTCAAACTCTAAAAGGATTTGTTGCAGTCCTTTGGGCAGGATAGAAGAAGAGCCCAGTAAAGATAGGGAAGTGCAAGGAGGAGGAATACTAGAGCGGCTAGGAGAGCTAGAAGAGGAAGAAGAAGGGTAAAGCATGTAGAAATCTTTGTGAAGAAGCAAGGCTTGCTTCACATCATGCTTAGAGGCAAAGAAAAAAGAGTGCCTCTTGGGATCTTCAAAGGTGAGGATCCTTTTACCCTTATCATTTTGAGTTATTTGTTTTTTATTTCTTTGTTTTTGAGTTTTAAGAGGGGAGGTGAAAGGCCCAACCTCCATATCTCTTTTTAACTTCATTTGAAGTTGGTCTTCCAAAAGTAAGGGTGTTGGTGAAACCCTCATGGATAACCTTTTTGTTATATTGCCAAGGTCTACATAACAAGACATGAGTGGCTTCCATAGGCACAACATCACACCAAACTTGATCATGGTAAGTGCCTATGGAGAAAGAAAGAAGAACTTGTTTGTTCACTATCATTTCACCCTTTTCATTAAGCCATTGTAATTTATAAGGTCTTGGGTGATCTATTAGTGTACAACCAAGTTTATGAACTAGCCTTTGACTAGCTAGATTAGCACAATTTCCACTATCCACAATGAGAAAACATAGTGTTTCTTTAATATAACATCTTGTGTAAAAGATGTTTTCTGTTTGTGTAGTGTCATCATCCCTTATGTGGCTCCTAAGAAGCCTTTTAATCATAAAAAGCTCACCTTTATCTCCAAGATCATGTTCACATTCACAAGAATCACTATTTGAGCCATCACTAGAGTGTGAAGAGGAGGCTTCCTCATAGCTTAAATAGTGATTACTGCCCCTTAAAAGCATGGTTTTCTTTGTTGGGCATTGAGAGGCAATGTGACCTCTTCCTAAACATTTAAAACATTTTATTGAACTTGTTCTTGAAGAGTTGGATTTGGATGAAGAGTTGGCATTCCTAGAAGGGTTATGTTTTAAAGGTTGTGTAGGGGGATGATCCCTTTGAACCTTAATTCTAATCCTAAGAGATGAAGTGCCCACTTCATGCTCCTTATCCTTCTTACTATTGCTACCCTCTTTTGGAATCGAGTCTTCCTTGCCCTTCCATCTAGGTCTATATGGTTTTGAATCCTTATTATAGTAGGAAGCTCCATCCATGAGTTGAGTTTCTACTCTCGTGCATTGATGGAGAAGCTCCTCAATGTCCAAATAAGAAAGAAGTTCCACTCTCTTTTTAATATTATGATTAAGGCCATGTAAAAATCTATGCATGAGGCTTTCTTCATCCTCCTCAACAGTGGCCCTAATCATAGCCATCTCTAAAGCCTTATAATAGTCCCCCACACTTTTGGACCCTTGGGTGAGTCTATTGAGCTTGGCCAATAGTTCACCCCTATAATAGGAGGGCACATAACGCTTCCTATGTAAGGCTTTAAGATCATCCCATTCATCAATGGGTGAAAGACGGTCTTTCTTTCTTTCCTTAAGGATTTGGGCCTACCAAACTAGTGCATAGTTTTGAAAGTTAAGGGTGGCAATCCTAACCTTTTTTTCATTTTTGGTTTCATGGGAGGTGAAGAGTTACTCAACTTTCATGGAAGGGTGGGACCTCTAACTTGACCTCTCTCAAGCCACCCTCCTCATGGAACCTATTATGTCTCCTATGATGCCTATGCTCAACTTCACTATAGTCAACATGTTGTCTATGCCTATAATTCCTATGAGTAACCTCACTAGTGTCATCATGTTGTCTATGTCTATGATTCCTATGATGCCTAGTGGTTCTTTCTCTACCCTCCCCATTTTCTAGGTTTTCTAACCTAGTGGACATGTTATTAAGTTTATCTAAAATTAACTTGATGTGTGGGGGGTTGACTCTCTACCTCTCTCACTAGATGAAGACATGTTATAATACAAAATGATAGTGATGAGATACTCATCGGGTCACTCAATTGATTTTAACCTAGGAAAGGAAAAATAACACACAAAGTAACAAGAAAAATAAAAGGAAAGCTAGTAGGCAAGAACTAGTCGGGGTGAAAAAAAGTAAACTAAGTCTAGCATGCAAAAGAGCACTTAGACTAACTAGAAATCAAGTAAAACAAACTAGTCAGTTGGTGCAAGAATGTAAACTAGACCTAGCATGCAAAATCGCACTTACACTAATCAGGTGCAAAAAGAGTAAACTAAGTTCTAAGCGCAATTACTCCTAATAAATTAATTAGAAATTTAAAGTCCAATGTTTCTAAAGTTCAAATAAAAGGACTTAAACAAAATACTTAAAAGAAATTCTCAAAATACAAGGGAAAAGAAAATACAAATCATAAAATTAATTCCTAATTATTTCAAAATATGCTCTCCAATACAAATGGCTCCCAAGTTCTTCAAGTCCCACCAAGCTACAAAAGAAAGACTTAGAAACTCAAAGTAATGGTTAGCATAAAAGTAAGAGAAGGAAATTAGAAAGGTGTTTGCACTCCAAGCTTCTCAAAGAAGATCACTCAAATGTCCACTTCTCTCTATACTCATAAAAAGCCCTAGATCAAATCTAATAGTCAAATCTCAATCCCCTCAAGATGTTACCCAATTGGTAATGACTCACAAAGCCTTAGTCTCAATAGTGCCAAAAAGGAGAAATACTCAAATGACAAACTAGAGACAAAAAGACAAGCTAGAAAAGGAAAATTAGGAAGCTAAACCAAAGGGAAGATTATGTGACAAACTAGAACTTGACAAATAATAAATGGTAAATGAAAGAAGGCACACAAGAGTATGAATTAAAGTAACAAACTTTGAATGTAACAAATGACAATCCAAAAATTAAATGCAATGAGAAAGCAAGCACACAAAAGAAGGCAAACTAGAAACTCTAGAATGCTTAACACTTTACAAACCTTTTTTATAGGTTTCCAAATGATTTTACCTCAAACAAGGGATCAAATAAGCACTAAATGAACACTATAAGGTACTACAATAATAAAAACACAGTTGCTGGAATTTTTTATCTATTCAATGTTTTTCAAGCTCTTTTTTCACATTTTTTTGCTAAAAAATGGCCTAAACAATTATAGAAGGCATGACCAATGAACTCTTTTGCTTTTCAAACTTTTTCACTTGTTTTTCTATGTTTTTTGCTCTGTTTTTAATGAATATATTGTAGCAAAAACAAAATTGAAATAGCTCTCAAAAACTGAACAAAAAAGGCATAAAATGAAAAACTATTAAAAGTGCAAAGTAAGCATCTACCTCCACATCAAAGAGGCAATAGAAGGCAACTTAAAATGCATCAAATGACATCAAATGAAACATAAATTCAGTATGGAAAGAACAATGTACAGCTGTTGGAAAAATGGAAATTAATCTAGAAACATGCACCTAAAAGGAAACTAACAAGCCTACAAAATGCAAGGTACAAAGTTACCTTAAAATGAGGTAAACTTAACAACACTTGGAGCTTGTTAGGCACTTTATAAGATGTCTTAAAAATGCCTTAGAGTCCAGCCACAACACATATAAGCAAAGTCAAAGCAAAAGCCTAGAAAGACAAAGGAAACAAGCTCCACACCTAGTACACTTTTAAAGGGAACTAAAGAACACTTAAAATAAAGAATCAAACACCTAAGAGACACCTAAATTCTACATGAAATTCATAATATTCAGATCTGGAATTTTAATAAAAATTAAAGAAATGACACACAAACTACTCAATATGAAAGGCAAAGGCAAGAAAACAACAAGTTATGAAGGTTACTTGAAGTAGAAGGCACCTTATGGCCAACAACTTTGACCAAATATTTTTTTGCTCAATTTTGAATGAAATTTTAAGGTTATGTCATGGTCACATGTAGTAGCAAGAGATGTGAAGACACATCTAAAAATTCCAATCCAAAAGGTGTAGATCTAAAACTTCAAGTAAGCACAACTTTTGTAATTTTGAGTTTTTAAGCATATGATATATGAAAAATTGTAGAGAATATAAGGAATTCAGATTTCACACTTAAATTGCAAGAAAAATACTGCACAAAAATAGATCTAAGAAATGCAAGAGAAGGTGAGACTTTTGATACCAAATGATGAAGGAATTTCTTCAAATTCCAAGGAGAGGAGAGGTGGATCTTCTTCTCAAGCTTGCTTAGATCCAAGGAGGCTTGAGCAATGGAAATGATGCACAAAGATTTGGAGAAGAGAAAGTGGAAACCGAAATGCTCTTGGATGAAGGTTGAAGGTTTAGAGTTGGAAAATCCTAGATTTAGACTAGAATTTAGAAGAAATGGAGGAGATAATGGAGAGGCAAGTATGGACTAATGGTGCCGCCACTCTCTAGGAGTTAGAGAGAAAAGGAATGCTTGTCACCTCCTTTGGGAGAGAGTCCAAAGGATAAGACTTAGAGAAAAGAGCCTAGAGCTTCTACTTTCAAGAGAGAAGGGAGAGTTTCTTGTAACTACCTTGATTTTTGAGAATAGGAAACCAGACCCTCAGGACTCTTGAGGGTACTCTGTTGAGCTTTTGGTAAGAAGTTTGAGGCTTTGGCCTGTTCCCCGAGTAGCTCAGTATGAGAAAATAGGGAAAAACAGAACTAGTTAAGATATTTAAAATAAAGTATAAGAATACCGAAAGAGAGCATAACGAATGAGAGAAGCAGCGATAAGAAAGTAATAACAACAACATCCGACAATACTATTTAATAATACGTTAATGACGATTATTTTTTTTAATTGGGTACTAGTTAATTTTATTTAGTTGATAATTATTTCCTGTCAATAATACTTTATAAATAATACTTAATCCTGGTACTTTTAAATGATGAATACTTATTTATCCCTTTAAATGATGAATTATTATTTATCCCTTTAAATGATGAATACTTATTTATCCCTTTAAATGGTAATTACTATCTAATCACAATTGATAATTATTTATTTGAAAACATATTATTTCATTTTAAATGATGAATACTTATTTATCCCTTTAATTTGAAATTTTATGATATTATTTTATAATAATTATTTATTTAATGGTGATTATTTTAATTAAGTGTTAATTATTTGATAATTATTCAGTTGATAATTGTTTAGTTAGTAATTATTCCCTGATAATATTATTTAGTTTAACATATAATAATAATTTATGCTTAATAATTAATATTTAAAATTAATATTAATAAAATATATTATTTTAAAAATATATAAATATTTATAATCATATTTTTGAAAATATATATTTAAAGTTATTTATTTGATAATTACATTATATTTATAATTAATAATAAAATGTTGTCAAGTTCCTCAGTATTGAACTGTGGGACCCAGCCTGAGGTTAGACTCTGACCGTTCGACCTGAGACTAGTGATCCAGTAGGAAAAAGTCCTGTTAGGACCACTCCGTGATGAATCAAGGGTGTCTGACTTGGTCTAAGCGGCCCAATCAGAACCTTTAACATCTCCTACATTTAATCGTTCATATGCTTCAAGACATTCGATGGCGGCACGGTTAGTCCCTAGTGACTCGTTTTGACCTTTTACAAAATTTTCCTAAAGGGACCGAAGCTTAATTCAGACTCTATCACTCTCGTTTTTCCATAAATCAGTTTCTTCATAAATCATTTTTAAACTCGACCCGAATACCTTCAGTGTTTTAGACCCAAATTTGGCATACGATGTTGGAATTGAACGATTTTGGTCTCAATCTCTTTGTTTTGAAAAGATCTTCAACCTCCGTTTCTAGCCCCAAACTTTGATTCTCACTCTGTCAGTCTTAAAATTAAAGATTAAGTATGTTCGCCCCAAAATTCCAACGTTAAATTCATAACTCCCTCATATGACCTTCAATTTGCGCAAACTTGGTGTCAAAATCTCCATAACAAAATTAACTATGTTTTTCATGCAGACATTAAAGGCCAAATCCTACTAGATCGGTACAATTTAATAGATCTTTGCAACCCTTTAGCTATTTCATCATCATGTTTGCAGCCTTCATTAAAATTTGCATATTTCCTTTATCTAGTGCTTGAATTATCCCATTATTTTTGCTATGGATCCATATTGTAGACCTCTACAATGTTCATGAAGGGCATGAAACCTAATTCTCAAAGGAGAATTAATGGTGAATTTATTTTCGAAGACGTAGCTAATCTAGGAAGCTCTTGGAGCACCCTATCGTAAATTGGGTATATCTCAGGCTACCAATCTCGGATCGTCACAAATGATATATAAAATTAAATAGAAAAGAAAGATATACAAACTTCATGAAGGGCTTTAAAGCCAATTCATGCTCAATAAATCCCAGCATTTAAAATACCACACTGATTCACGTTTTTCCAGTGGCAGCTTGCACTATGTTTAGTATTTTTCGCGTTTCTCCCTCGTATGACCATGAAATCGAACAATTCTTTCGCCAAAATTTTCTTAACTCAATTACCTACAACTTTGATGAAGGTAATGAAGTTAAATGCTTCACCAAATTTTTCCCAAAAAATTAATCTTTGCAAGAAACATCAATCCTGTCATAGCCTTACACTCTTTTAGTAAATGGGTCATATCTCATTCATTTCTTAATGAAACGTTTTGTGACATATATCTATTTAAAGATAAAAGAAAGGTCTACAATTCTTATGTTGGTTCCATTTCCTAATTCATCCCGTATCAGCCCTTAAAAGCCCAAAGAAGTGGACGCCCCTGGTTATGCCATATTAGCTCCTTCATGCAATAAGGACCAACCAGCTCTCACCACCCAAGAGACACTTATTTTCTCCTTGTCAACTCCTTACCTTGCAAGTTGAACAGTTGAAGGACACTTGGAATCCATGCCTAGAAGCTTTGATCTCTCCGTTATTTTCTCATACTACCGTGAGAACTTGGCCACCAAGGAAACAACTATTACAAAAGAATCTCTTCTTCCAAACACATCAAGATTTTTCCAAAACCATAAAAACCAAATCATCCATTCACTTCTTCTTCTCTCCTTCACGTCATTCACTACCTTAATTCTCTCCATGTTAGCTTAAACACTCATTGTCCCTCTTAATTTTCATGCAAGAAAATAATTATCATCTTGAACACTTCACCAATTCTTCTCACTTTTCCAAAACAACACCTTCATCTCACTTTCTCCTCTTCATAATCATGTCTATAACTCACTAGAAGGCCATCATTTTCCTTGTTTCTTGATGTTGTACTTAGGGAGAATCAAGAGCCAAAATCCTTGCACTTCTCATTCTCTTGATCGTGAGGCACTCTAGGCAAAGCAAGATGAATCTTGAGCTTCTAACTCTTGGGTCTTTGGTCTCCGTGTTTTCTTAAAAATTTAGCAATCATGCATGTTCTTTTTAGATTGTTTCTTTTCTATTTTGTGGCTTAAAAACCATGATTTTCCTGGCTGTTTTGGTTACATGGTTTATTTCTAGAATCCGTGGGATGATCAACAATAATCAGTACTAAAGGGTGAAAGATTCAAAGGCGGACAATAAGCTATCGGTATATAATTTCTTTAATAAAATGAGTGCATGATTTTTGGGATTTTAGTGGCTAGCCATGACCCTCATGATGGCTTAAATATATTGCATGTTAGTTTTTAGCGACCTGAAAGTGATCGGTAAACGTTTTGGAGCGTTTGTCAGGTATTTCAACGAGTTCTCCATTTTCTTCCTCCGAGCAGCGGCTGTTCGGCAAGGTAAGGGGGTCTCATCTCATTTAATCTTAGTTTTAATTGTCCCATAATATTGCTTTAGTGTCCGGGAATCTTCATTCTAAATTTTGTCATGATCTAACGGTTAGATTTTGAGTTACAAAAAATTTTGTCGGTGGTAGCTAATTGTCATGGAATTTGTTACTAAAAAGAATTTTTATAAATTTTGTTAAGCGTATCTCGATAACGGCGTATTCAGAAGAAATTTTATCACAATCGGTGTTAAAACGAAAAACTTAGAAGAATTAGCGTTAAGCGGGCATGATTGATTCGATATGGTTATATCATTATATTTTAAATTTTATGGTATTAATATGTAATTTGTAATTTGTTTTCAGTAAGCCCCGCTATTAGAAACTAAATTTAGCGCCAAGCATCATCAGAATTATTTCGGTGATATTGCGCGTTTTGAGAAAATTTACCGATCAGATGCTCACGACATTTTATTTTACTAAGTTTAAAAAGGGGTGTTGTTTTAAGTTATTATAAAATTTTATGAGAGTTTAATTTAATAAATAAGTTGAATATGAGAAATGAATAATTAAATAGGATAGTATTACTTAAGAAAGTTTTTATCAATAAGCAAAATGATTTAGGCCCAAATAAGTTTTATAAGCAAGGAAAAAGAAAAAGAGATAAAGGAACTTTTGAAGCATGACAAAAAAAATGATGAATACTAGAGTTTAGAAACTTTAGTGACCAATTTTAGTGACCACTTAAGGTAAAAATATTAAAAGGGACCTTAGGAAATTTTGAAGTGCATGATATAAATGATTAAATAATGTAAGAAAAAGTTTAGAAGTTTAAGTAAGAAGCAAGTATTAGAATTTTAGAACATTGGTAACTAATGATAGTAAAGGACATGGAAGAGATTTTTGAATTTAAACCATAGACTAGTAATAAAAAGAACTAGTATAACTTTTAGCAACTTTTGAGAAGAAATAATGTTGTGATTTAAGTAAAGAAGTCAAAGTAGTGATTAGACTCCTAAGTGATAAATTAATGTCTTGGAGAAAATGAATCAAAAGTGAACAAAAGAATCAGACTCACATTAAAGGTAGTCAATAATTAAGGGATAGCATGAATGCTATAGAGGGATTAAATAAAGAACTCATAACTTGTTAATAAAATTAATTAGAATAGTTTATCTCAAGAGTTAGAAAGTAGTAAACAAGAAAAGAACATATTATAGGAAATCAAGGTATATATTAGGCAGTTAAACAAAATTAAAGTAATTATGAGTCAAATACATATATTGGAAATATTAGAAATTTGTGAAGAGTAGAAACTAATATCATGGTAGTAAAGATACATACTAAGAAAGCTTAACAAGTTAAAAGTAAATGTTACTAACAATAAGGATTTAGGAAAGAAAGGAACATTGATGTCAACATTATTTGGTGGGACCTAAGCACTGGCTTAAATCACATATGAATAAATCAAGGATAAATTAACCCAGTAGTAGTAAAGTATGAGACAATAAAAGGCATTTGGACATCTTAAATAAATCAAATGGACACTTTAGAGGAATAAGTATGACTATACTATTTAAAGGTTAAGTGGATAAAAAATATCTTTAATAAACGAAATTCGCCTAGATGATGGACTTAGTAGTTATAAGATCACTTAGTATCTAGAGATAATTGATAGACAAAGAAAAGTATACTAGGAATATGACTTCATTAGTAATAAGAATGATTGGTTAGGAACGATAATCAAGACACTAGACTGATAAATACAAGTACGAAACCAAAATTAATTTACTTATAAGGAGATCTCTATGAGTATACCTGTATGCGTGATTCCCTCACTATAATAATATGTATAATAATTGTTATGTAATGCTTGTATGGCAAATGTCATGTTTGGCAACTGCTATGTAATTGTGTGCCTAAATGAATATGTATTAATTATATGTGATGAGTATGTTTGAATGTGATGAGTATGGGATGATGACATGTGTATGGAATATGATGTTATACTTAACAAAGTGAATTGTGCTATGAATGGAACCTGTATGATGTAATGAATGAATATATTGAAATAAATAAGAAAAGAATAAATGAAGAAATGTCTCAGTAGGGATCCTAAAATGAAGGAATTGTGAAAATGATGCGATGAGATTAGATTGGATCCGATTGATGATCGGCGTTGTAGCGCCAATATACCCCATAGTTTTCTAGAAATGTGAGATCTCGTTTCATTTCTAAGTATCGGGTAAGACAATTATGGATTGAGGAATTTTGAGAAAGCAAAGAAAGAAATAATTTAAATAGACCCGATGTTAGAAATAACATAGAGTCATTAAAAGGACCCTACCGATGACTAGTAAAAGAAATTGTGTGTTGTATGCATTATATATTGGGAATAAGGGTGATGGATGAAAAACTCCCTAGAGCATAACAGTGAGGAGTACACTAAAGAACTCCTATGCCTCGATTCCCCGAGGGCGATCTTAGGAGTATATTGGAGTCGGCCCTCCAATCGCTCAGATTCACGCCCAACGCTGGATAACCGTGGCAAACTCTGATGTACTTTGACAAGAGACGGGGGTTTCTATGGCCATTGAGTATCCGTTCTGATGTGATGTGTGATTGGCCATTATGATGATAAGACTACGGGTCCTTACCCATTTATGAAAATAGAATAAAGAGAGCTCCGATCGCTCTAGTGGATAGAAATGATAAGGCAGGACTATAATATGTATTGTGTTGGGAATGATGAGGAGGAGATGGGCCCACTTGTAACACCCTATTTTAATGAATCAAGATGGTAAAAAGAGGAAAATTTTTTTTTTCCCATAAGAAAAAGAAGATCAGAATGCCTTGGCACAAAGAGATGAGAGAAGAAGAAGAACAAGAGAGATAATACCGATCCAGGGAGCTGACAGCGGAAGAAGGGGAAATCGCTTAGGCGAACCACGCAGCAACACGTACTCGCTCAAGCGAAAGCTTCTCTCGGCATTCGCTCATTACACTCGGTATTTCCGTACTCGGATTCCAACGCCTAATTCACTCGGGAGGATCCGATCTTAGTTCACTCGGATTTGGCTCTTGCATTTACCAGTCCCACTCGTGGATGGTCCCCACTATTACTCACTCGGAATCTACCAGTCATGGAGCCTTGTTTCAACTCCATAAACTCTAACTCCTTCCGACTCCTTACTGTATCGGGAAAGTACTTCTCCAAGAAGCATGTTTTGAAATTGTTCCATGTCAGCTGAGCATCATCATCAGGGAATTGGTTTCTGGCTATCTTCCACCAGTTTTCCGCCTCATCTCGCAGCATGTACACTGCACACTCCACCTTTTGGGCCTCGGTACAGCGAAGACCCCCAAAAATCCTTTCCAGCTCCTGAGTCCACTTAAACGCTGCCTCAGGATTCCTTCCTCCTAAAAATTCACTCAGCTTCCTCTTCAGGAAGCGGTCCAGCACTTGGCCCTCCTCAACTCGAGGCTGGCCCTGCCTTTCAAACACATCCGCAAAGCGTTGGAATGCTGTGGCTATAGCCTCCATGCTTTGTCGATTTGCCATCCCTTATCCACAAGTCAATATCAATCAGGTTCAACTAACATTACAATCAGGATGACCACTCGGTCAGAAGCATACAACCGCTTACACTCGGTAAGCATACCTTGGCCTTGGACCTTTCGGTCTGCTCTGATACCAAAATGTAACACCCTAATTTAAACAAATCATAGACGAGAAAAACAGAAGAAAATTTTTCCACAATTAAACTAGAATGCCACCGTAAGGAATGGGAGGGGAAGAAGAATGAGAGTACAAAAGAATTACAAGGAACTAACAGCAGAAGAAGGGAAATCGCATAGGCGGTCATATAGCAACGCGCACGCGCTCAAGCGAAAGCTTCACTCGGTATTCGCTCATTTCACTCGGTAATTCCGCACTCGGATTTCATCACCTGATTCACTCGGACTTGGCCCTTACACCTACTAGTCCCATTAGGAAAATGTAACTCATTCTACGATTTCATCAATCAGAACACATACACGGTTAATACTGACATGGCCCCTACTAACACTCATTCAGGATCTATGGGGCTCCTCACTGAGAGTAATCTTTACGTCCTTTTGTCACTCAGGGTATTTTTACTTAATTTTCACTCGGTGACCATATCCTTCCGACTCTAAACATTCTACTAGGCTAAGACTCACTCGGATCCTTTTGTCACTAACAGCTTACTACAGCGGGGGTCCCCAAGAGTCTAAGAGGTCACTCTCTAGTCGGAAGAATCATCACTCAGCAAATTCTCACTCGGGGCTCGTTGATTATCCTACGCTCGGGGAAATCCTTGTATTAACCACTCGGAACGTGTATTTAGACTCTCAACCTTGACCCTAATAACTCGTTGTTAGGGGTAGTCTTCTATGTCAACTCTCACTCGAAGCTATCTGATTTCACTCACTCAAAACGTCTGAACTTTCCCCACTCGGTGACAGCGTCACAAACTCACCCTCTAGACCCTAAATTGGCTTCCTACACGTTAAATTATGTTATTTCTTACACATTCGGGAATGTGAACACGTATATATAAAGGTTACCCAGGCATTTCACAGCATAAAATAGACATGCAGCATGGCATAACATAGGCATATATATATAGGAGTGCATATCACGGATCTACGACCACATTATCATGTTCCCATTCTAAGGGAATCAACTCTGTATAAGAGACTACAGCAAAACACGAGCCGGCCAAGGCTTAACCCAGAACACTATATACAGCATATGTACAATCATAAAATTTCTATAGTGCTTCAACACTTCACCCGGCATTTCCGCTCCTCTTCCAATCCTCATTACGAGAGATATTCACTGAAAGGAAATTGCCACGGCAAGGGTGAGCATCTTAAATTTTAAATGATAGATACTTACTCAGGTTGTTTCACATTTATACAACTATATATATATGTACACACAGTCACACGTAGCAGTAATTAAGGTCAGAGTATAACTGATCAACCAGAATGCACGTATAAGATCCTTACCGATTAGGAACCTCCAATTGTCACTCGGCCCCTTACACATACCAACTCAATAATATTAACATACAACAAACAGTGGCATAATACTAAGGTCCATGAATCAGAATGAATCTCTAGAATATTTAACAGTCAGGATCCCTGATTCTCACTCGGCCATATATATATATATATATAAATCTCCGAGAATATAACATACATTCATAAGGCAGGTTTCACTTAGCATCAATAACACATGCACACGGATATATATATATATACATTCCTCATCTCATGCATAATCAATTCCAGCGATCTCAACAGTTAATATACACAAATCATTCACTCGGTTCCGCGTTCGTGTGTAATCGGTCCTGACGTTGCAACGTAGGCTCTCAGCCTTTTGTACATAGTTCTCAGCTATCATTTTAGCTCCCAGCTGCTTGGCCATTTTACAGGTACCCAACCGTTTGCCCACAGGTGACACCAACGTTCTCAGCGCCAACGGAGGTGTTCACAGGCAGCCCAAGTCCCACTCAGGGCTACCTTGAGTCCCACTCAAGGATTTCATAGCGTCCCACGCTTTATGACCGATGGTAGTGTCCCACACGACGTGCTCTTAGCACAACGCATCCCATGCCCCACACGCGGGTTCAACACACAGCATTGAATTCTTTTGCACACATCCTTTTATTCAATCACACAGATTTCACATGCAGTCGATAACACACATTCTCAGGACTCCGCATGTTAATTTAGCACATACAAACTTCCATGCAATTATCATTATAGCAGTATATCAATCTAATGCAGTCGGTGTCATTTAATATCAAGTTCCTATAGGTGTTTTCATCAACTCAAGTTAACATGCGATCAATATACCACAGCGTTAGAACTTAATCAACGCATGCATCATATGAATATGAACAGATTCAACATCGTATTCCCAATAATCGCAACATAACATGCAAACATCAAGGACGATACTAGCATGCAACACTCATTCTTACTTATCCCACACTCGGTTACTTCACATGCAAGCATTATCATACAACAGGATGCAGAGCTATCGCTTCAATACTCGAAACCCAAATTATAATCCATGCATTTAACATGTAAGGTACTCCCCCTACCAACTACGAGACTCCGAGAGGCTTTTCTGCTTGGGTGTTGGTTCCTTTCTTCGCTGCTTCACTCAGTGCTCCCACTCGTTTAGCCTTTACTGGAATGCTAGCCACGAATGGTGCAGGGCTGTTTCTGCTTCGACGCTCTTCTTCTACTCGTGTGAGGGAGCTCTGACTCCTCTGCAACACTACCACTCGTCTTCGGAAACAGGGGATGAAATAGAGAGCAGAGGAGGAGAAGAGAAGAAGAAGGAATTCGCAGGGAACTCTGAAGAACGAATGGCAAGGAGAACCATCGTCCACTTATAACGCATGCATGAAGGAAGGAATGGTGGGGTGGGGAAACGTGAGGAGCAGTCTGCTCACATCACCCAATCCCATCAGTACCCACTAACGCTAATCACTTCACTTTTTTTAGTTAATTTTGTTAAGTGTAATTAGTGGACAGATCTTACTTGTCATTTTAAATGGCTTTTTATTTTGCGCGGTTACTTTTATTAAAATTGGGATGTTACAGTTCTCCCCCACTCGAAAAGAATTTCGTCCCCGAAATTCAGTCGGTAATTCATACGAAATTCAGTCGGTTACTCACCTAAATAAACAACTCGGGGTACTGCTGTCTCATGGCGTCCTCGCGTTCCCAGGTACAAGAGGTAGTCTTGCCTTGCTGCCACCCCACTTTAACCAGCCTTACGCTTTTGTTCCCTAGGCGCTTTATCGATCGGTCCATGATTCCAATCGGTGTAGTCACAGTGGTCAGGTCTTCTTTGATTTCTACTTCATCATTCGGCATTGTGTGGCTAGGGTCATGTAGATACTTCCTTAGTTGAGATACGTGAAACACATTGTGTAATCGGGATAAGTGGGTTGGTAGTGCTATTCGGTATGCCATGGTGCCGACTCATTCCAACACTTCATAAGGTCCAATGTATCGAGGGCTTAACTTTCCACCTTTCAAGGCTCGTCCGACTCCTTTACTCGGAGAAGTCCTAAAAAACACTCTGTCTCCGATTGAAAATTCCAATGGTTTGGTGCGTTTGTCATGGTAGCTCTTTTGCCTGTCTTGAGACGCCTTCATCCTTTCCTGTATTACTCGGATCTGCTCTGTGGTTTGCTTCACAATGTCTGGTCCCAATAGCAGACTTTCACCCGTTTCCGACCAGCAAAGTGGGGTTCAGCATCTCCGTCCATACAGTGCTTCGTAGGGTGCCATGCCAATGCTGCTGTGATGGCTGTTATTGTACGTAAACTCGATCAAGGGGAGGTACTGCTCCCAATCTCTACCGTGCTTTAACACACACGCTCTTAGTAAATCTTCTAAACTTTGAATCGTCCGCTCGGTTTGTCCATCCGATTGGGGGTGATAGGCAGAACTAAGCCAAAGCTTCGTGCCCATTTCCTGGTGTAGGTTGTTCCAAAGCCGAGACGTGAATCTAGGATCCCTATCTGACACGATAGAAGAGGGTATACCATGTAGTCGGACAATCTCTTGAATGTAAATCCGAGCCAACTTATGCAACGGGTACTTCATGTTTATAGGTAGGAAGTGTGCACTCTTCGTCAGTCGGTCAATAATGACCCAAATGGTGTCATGTCCCGCTCGGTTCCTTGGTAATCCCATGACAAAATCCATGGCAATTGAGTCCCATTTCCACACGGGAATCTCCAGGGGCTGCATTGCACCGTACGGCTTTTGGTGCTCCACTTTTGATTTCTGACAAGTAATACACCGAGCCACGTATTCTGCCACATCCCTCTTTAGTCCCGGCCACCAGAACTGTTTCCTCAGGTCATGGTACATCTTCGTGGTACCCGGGTGGATACTGAGTAGGCTTTTGTGGGCTTCATCTAGCACCATTCTCCTTAACTCTCCTCCACTCGGAATGTATATCCTATTTTTCACTCGGAAAATCCCGTCTGATCCCTCGGCTAAGGGCAAGTTCTTTCCTCTAGCCTGAGTTTCCTTCATCTCAGCCAAGTAGGAGTCTGACTGTTGCTGCTCGTATACGGATTTTAGGAATTCATTGGAAATCTTCAGCGTGCCGATCATCATCTTCCGAGAAGAGGGGGTGACAACATATAAGTTCATGTCTCTAAACTGTTCTAATAAATCCACCTCCTTCACCATCATCACCGCTGCATGAAGGGATTTCTGACTCAACGCGTCGGCAACAACGTTTGCCTTACCCGGATGGTACTTTAGCTCAAAATCGTAGTCCTTTAAAAATTCCATCCATCTCCTCTGCCTCATATTCAGCTCCTTTTGGTCGAATAGGTATTTGAGGCTCTTGTGATCGTTGTATACTTCGAATCTGGACCTGTACAAGTAATGTCTCCAGATTTTCAATGCGAAAACCACTGCTGCCAGCTCCAAGTCATGGGTAGGGTAATGCTGCTCGTGAGGTCTCAGTTGCCGAGAGGCATACGCTATCACTCGGTCCCCTTGCATGAGTACACATCCTAATCCGAGTCCTGATGCATCGCAGTAAACCACGAAACTCTGTTGCAAGTCAGGTAATGCCAACACTGGTGCAGTCGTTAACTTGTTCTTCAGCTCTCGAAAGCTGCTCTCGCACTCAAGACTCCATACGAAGGGAATGTTTTTCCGAGTCAATTTAGTTAATGGTGAAGCCAACTTAGAAAAACCTTCAATGAACCTCCTGTAGTATCCGGCCAAGCCCATAAAGCTCCTTATCTCTGAGACCGACCTGGGTCTCTCCCATGCCATTACGGCTGCCACCTTTGAAGGGTCCACCGAGACACCTTCCTCGGAAATCACATGTCCGAGGAAATGGATTTCATCTATCCAAAAGTCGCATTTCGAAAGCTTTGCAAACAACTGCTTCTCCCTCAACACTTGAAGTACCGCTCGGAGATGTCCTTCATGCTCCTCGGAATTCTTAGAATAGACTAGAATATCATCAATGAAAACAACTACGAACCGGTCTAAGTAGGAGTGGAATATGTTGTTCATGTAATTCATGAAGACAGCAGGGGCGTTTGTCACACCGAACGGCATCACTACATACTCGTAGTGACCATACCGAGTCCTGAAGGCAGTCTTTGGAATGTCCGACTCCTTCACTCGGATTTGGTGGTATCCCGATCGCAGGTCGATTTTTAAGAAAATTGAGGCTCCACGTAGTTGGTCAATGAGGTCATCAATTCTGGGCAGCGGGTACCGATTCTTAATCGTGAGTTTATTTAGCTGTCGATAGTCTATACAAAGCCTCATGCTGCCATCCTTCTTCTTAACGAGCAGTACAGGTGCGCCCCAAGGCGATACACTCGGCCTAATGAATTGTTTTCCGAGTAATTCGTCCACTTGCTTCTTAAGCTCAGCCAGTTCAGTTGGGGACATCCTATAGGGTGTACTGGAGATTGGTTCGGCTCCAGGGATCAGGTCTATAGAGAATTTGACTTCTCTATTGGGAGGGACACTCGGTACGTCATCAGGAAATACCTCAGGGAATTCACAGACAATTGGGATTTCATTCACTCGGGTTTTACTCTCACCCTGGGTTAGACAAAGCATCATAAACAATCGGGTTATACCTTGTGCTGGGTCGTCCTCATTATGCTGCCTCGGGAAGATTATCCTTCGGCTTCTGCAATCCACTAACACCTCGTTGGCTGAAAGCCAATCTATTCCAAGCACAATATCGAGGTCCTTTAAAGGTATGCACACCAAATCGAAAGTGAAACTCCGATCACACAACAAAAATGTCACATCCTTACATACTGACGATGTCAACACTGAAGGGCCAGTCGGATTGGCTACTTCCAAAGTCCGATCCATAAATACAGTCGGTAACTTTAAACGCTTTACACACTCATCAGCTATAAAAGAATGGGTGGCTCCCGAATCGAAAACAACATTAAGTGTATGTCTACCGAGTGAGCACTTACATTGTACCAGGTCATTTGCTTGTGTAGCACCCTCTGCGTTGATGGCATAGATCCTCCCCACTGCTGGTTGGTCTGCATGGTTACTTGAAGCAAGTATTATGTTCCCCTTAGCTCTGTTGCCTCTGCCACCCGGTTGTTGGTTATCGTGCACTCGGCCTCTCCCTTGGGAACCTCCCAGACGTACGCTGGGGCTTGCTTGACGGAGTTGGGGGCAATTGGGGCGAATATGTCCTCTTTTATTACAATGGAAGCACACCATTTCACCACTGCTGTTGCAGTCTTGAGCATAGTGGCTTCCTCCACACTTGAAACATTTACCGTCTCCCACCACTGGTCGTCTTTCAGACTGATTCCGCCCTCCATATCTGAAAAAAGACTTGTTTCTACCAACGTTGCTTGCCCTTTCGAAGCGGGATTGCTGGGGCCTCAAAGAATAGTTAGCTCTGCTGCTCTGGCCCGAATGGGCCTTGTCATCTTCCTCAAATATCCTACACTTGTTTACTAATGCAGGAAAACTCCGTATCTCTTGGTATCTACAAGCCCTCTTAATATCGGATCTTAGCCCATTCTCAAACTTAAGGCACTTGGAACTTTCCATCCTAGGCTGTTGGAAAGGTGGGTAGAATAGGCACAACTCCTCGAATCTGGTCGCATACTCTTCCACAGTCATGGAGCCTTGTTTCAACTCCATAAACTCTAACTCCTTCCGACTCCTTACTGTATCGGGAAAGTACTTCTCCAAGAAGCATGTTTTGAAATTGTTCCATGTCAGCTGAGCATCATCATCAGGGAATCGGTTTCTGGCTATCTTCCACCAGTTTTCCGCCTCATCTCGCAGCATGTACACTGCACACTCCACCTTCTGGGCCTCGGTACAGCGAAGACCCCCAAAAATCCTTTCCAGCTCCTGAGTCCACTTAAACGCTGCCTCAGGATTCCTTCCTCCTAAAAATTCACTCGGCTTCCTCTTCAGGAAGCGGTCCAGCACTTGGCCCTCCTCAACTCGAGGCTGGCCCTGCCTTTCAAACACATCCGCAAAGCGTTGGAATGCTGTGGCTATAGCCTCCATGCTTTGTCGATTTGCCATCCCTTATCCACAAGTCAATATCAATCAGGTTCAACTAACATTACAATCAGGATGACCACTCGGTCAGAAGCATACAACCGCTTACACTCGGTAAGCATACCTTGGCCTTGGACCTTTCGATTTGCTCTGATACCAAAATGTAACACCCTAATTTAAACAAATCATAGACGAGAAAAACAGAGGAAAATTTTTCCACAATTAAACTAGAATGCCACTGTAAGGAATGGGAGGGGAAGAAGAACGAGAGTACAAAAGAATTACAAGGAACTAACAGCGGAAGAAGGGAAATCGCATAGGCGGTCATATAGCAACGCGCACGCGCTCAAGCGAAAGCTTCACTCGGTATTCGCTCATTTCACTCGGTAATTCCGCACTCGGATTTCATCACCTGATTCACTCGAACTTGGCCCTTACACCTACTAGTCCCATTAGGAAAATGTAACTCATTCTACGATTTCATCAATCAGAACACATACACGGTTAATACTGACATGGCCCCCACTAACACTCATTCAGGATCTATGGGGCTCCACACTCAGAGTAATCTTTACGTCCTTTTGTCACTCGGGGTATTTTTACTTAATTTTCACTCGGTGACCATATCCTTCCGACTCTAAACATTCTACTAGGCTAAGACTCACTCGGATCCTTTTGTCACTAACAACTTACTACAGCGGGGGTCCCCAAGAGTCTAAGAGGTCACTCTCTAGTCGGAAGAATCATCACTCAGCAAATTCTCACTCGGGGCTCGTTGATTATCCTACGCTCGGGGAAATCCTTGTATTAAGCACTCAGAACGTGTATTTAGACTCTCAACCTTGACCCTAATAACTCGTTGTTAGGGGTAGTCTTCTATGTCAACTCTCACTCGAAGCTATCTGATTTCACTCACTCAAAACGTCTGAACTTTCCCCACTCGGTGACAGCGTCACAAACTCACCCTCTAGACCCTAAATTGGCTTCCTACACGTTAAATTATGTTATTTCTTACATATTCGGGAATGTGAACACATATATATAAAGGTTACCCAGGCATTTCACAGCATAAAACACACATGCAGCATGGCATAACATAGGCATATATATATAGGAGTGCATATCACGGATCTACGACCACATTGTCATGTTCCCATTCTAAGGGAATCAACTCTGTATAAGAGACTAACAGCAAAACACGAGCCGGCCAAGGCTTAACCCAGAACACTATATACAACATATGTACAATCATAAAATTTCTATAGTGCTTCAATACTTCACCCGGCATTTCCGCTCCTCTTCCAATCCTCATTACGAGAGATATTCACTGAAAGGAAATTGCCACGGCAGGGGTGAGCATCTTAAATTTTAAATGATAGATACTTACTCAGGTTGTTTCACATTTATACAACTATATATATATGTACACACAGTCACATGTAGCAGTAATTAAGGTCAGAGTATAACTGATCAACCAGAACGCACGCACAAGATCCTTACCGATTAGGAACCTCCAATTGTCACTCGGCCCCTTACACATACCAACTCAATAATATTAACATACAACAAACAGTGGCATGATACTAAGGTCCATGAATCAGAATGAATCTCTGGAATATTTAACAGTCAGGATCCCTGATTCTCACTCGGCCATATATATATATATACATAACTCTCCGAGAATATAACATACATTCATAAGGCAGGTTTTACTTAGCATCAATAACACATGCACACGGATATATATATATATACATTCCTCATCTCATGCATAATCAATTCCAGCGATATCAAAAGTTAATATACACAAATCATTCACTCGGTTCCGTGTTCGTGTGTAATCGGTCCTGACGTTGCAACGTAGGCTCTCAGCCTTTTGTACATAGTTCTCAGCTATCATTTCAGCTCCCAGCTGCTTGGCCATTTTACAGGTACCCAACCGTTTGCCCACAGGTGACACCAACGCTCTCAGCGCCAACGGAGGTGTTCACAGGCAGCCCGAGTCCCACTCAGGGCTACCTTGAGTCCTACTCAAGGATTTCATAGCGTCCCACGCTTTATGACCGATGGTAGTGTCCCACACTACGTGCTCTTAGCACAACGCATCCCATGCGCCACACGCGGGTTCAACACACAGCATTGAATTCTTTTGCCCACATCCTCTTATTCAATCACACAGATTTCACATGCAGTCGGTAACACACATTCTCAGGACTCCGCATGTTAATTTAGCACATACAAACTTCCATGCAATTATCATTATAGCAGCATATCAATCTAATGCAGTCGGTGTCATTTAATATCAAGTTCCTATGGGCGTTTTCATCAACTCAAGTTAACATGCGATCAATATACCACAGTGTTAGAACTTAATCAACGCATGCATCATATGAATATGAACAGATTCAACAACGCATTCCCAATAATCACAACATAACATGCAAACATCAAGGACGATACTAGCATGCAACACTCATTCTTACTTATCTCACACTCGGTTACTTCACATGCAAGCATTATCATACAACAGGATGCAGAGCTATCGCTTCAATACTCGAAACCCAAATTATAATCCATGCATTTAACATGTAAGGTACTCCCCCTACCAACTATGAGACTCCGAGAGGCTTTTCTGCATGGGTGTTGGTTCCTTTCTTAGCTGCTTCACTCAATGCTCCCGCTCGCTTAGCCTTTACTGGAATGCTAGCCATGAATGGTGCAGGGCTGTTTCTCCTTCGATGTTCTTCTTCTACTCGTGTGAGGGAGCTCTGACTCCTCTGCAACACCGTCACTCGTCTTCGGAAACAGGGGATGAAATAGAGAGCAGAGGAGGAGAAGAGAAAAAGAAGGAATTCGCAGGGAACTCTGAAGAACGAATGGCAAGGAGAACCATCGTCCACTTATAACGCATGCATGAAGGAAGGAATGGTGGGGTGGGAAAACGTGAGGAGTAGTCTGCTCACGTCACCCAATCCCATCAGTACCCACTAACGCTAATCACTTCACTCTTTTTAGTTAATTTTGTTAAGTGTAATTAGTGGACAGATCTTACTTGTCATTTTAAATGGCTTTTTATTTTGCGCGGTTACTTTTATTAAAATTGGGAGGTTACAATATTCACTGGAAAATTGCCACAACAGGGGTGAGTATCTTAAATTTTAAATGATAGATATTGACTCAGGTTGCCCCACATTTATACAACAATATATATATATATATACGCACAATTATACATGGCAACAATTATAATCAGGGCAATACCAATCAGCCAGAACACACACAAGATCCTTACCGATCGGAATCCATCAGTTGTCACTCGGCCCTTTACACACATCAACTCAATAGTATTAACATACAACAATCGGTAACATAATATTAAGACCCGTGAATTAGAATACCTCCTTTGAACATTTATCAGTCAAATTCCACAATTCTCACTCGGCTATATATATATATACAACTCTCCAATACATGACATACATTCATAGAACAGATTTCAATCAGCATTAACAGCATATGCACACGGAGTAGTACACTCGGTCATGAGTATATATATATATATCATCTCATTAACACCATCATATGCGTAATTAATTCTACACAACATCAGTAGCAATATAAACACAGATTATTCACTCAGTTATATACATTCATCCTTTCGATAACGTTGCCACCTGCATGATCAATTCCAAACAATGTCAATAGTTAATACACATAGAGTAATTCACTCGGTTGTAAACATTCATCATCTCATTAACACCTTCGCAAGCATAACCAATTCCAAACAATATTAACAGTAAATAGGCACATAGTATTTCACTCGGTTCCGCATTCGTGTGTATCAGTATAGACGTTGCAACGTAGGCTCTCAGCCTTTTTATACATAGCTCTCAGCTATCAAATCAGCTCCCAGCTGCTTGGCCGTTTTACAGGTACCCAACCGTTTGCCCACAGGTGATACCAATGCTCTCAGCGCCAACGGAGGTGTTCACAGGCAGCCCGAGTCCCACTCAAGGGCTACCTTGAGTCCCACTCAAGGATTTTACAGCGTCCTACGCTTAATAACCGATGGTAGTGTCCCACACTACGTGCTCCCAGCACAACGTATCCCATGCGCCACACGCGGATTCATCACATAACTTAGAATTCATGCACACAACCTTCACTCAGTTATACATATTTCGCATGCAGTCGGTAATACGCATTTCCAGGATTCCACATATTAATTTAACACACATATACTTCCATGCAGTCATCATCATAGCTCCATTAGCAACACATATGCAATCGGTGTCAATCAATATCAAGCTTCTAACAGCATTCTCATCAACTCAAGCACAACATGCACTCGGTATATAGCAGTATCAGAACTTACTCAACTCATGTATCCATATAAAGATCAACAGGTTCAAACAAGCATTCCAATCAGTACAACATAATATGCATTCGGTATACAACAGTGTCGGGACTTAATCAACACATGCACCCATATGAATACGAACGGATTCAACAAAGCATTCCAATCAACACAATATAACATGCAATCGGTATACAACAGTGTCAGGACTTAATCAACACATGCACCCATATGAATACGAACGGATTCAACAAAGTATTCCAATCAACACAATATAACATGCAATCGGTATACAACAGTGTCAGCACTTAATCAACGCATGCATCTTCAAGGACGGTAATAACATGCAACATTCTCTCTCACTTATCTTACACTCGGGTACTCCACATGCAAGCATATCATACAACAGGATACAGAATCACCATTATTACACTCGAAACCCGTTCATAACCCATGCATTTAACATATAAGGTACTCCCCTTACCAACTATGAGACTCCGAGAGACTTTTCTGCTTGGGTGTTGGTTCTCTTCCTTGCTGCTTTACTCAACGCTTCCACTCGCTTAGCCTTTACTTGAACGCTACTGCCCTCCACGAGTGGTGCAGGGCTGTTTCTGCTTCTGCTTTGACGCTCGTCCTCTATTCGTATGAGGGAGCTCTGACTCCTCTGCAGCACCGTCACTTGGCTTCCGAAACAGGGAATGGAACAGAGAGCAGAGAAGGAGGAGAGAAGAAGAAAGAAGAAGAAGGAGAACAAGAGAGAAAGAGAAGAAGGAAGAAGAGAGGAATCGTAGAGGGAGTTTCGAAGAATGAAAGGCAAGGAACCTTCGACCAATTATAAATACATGCACGAGGGAAGAAATAGTGGGGTGGGAAAACGTGAGGAGCAGTCTGCTCACGTCACCCAGTCCCATCAGCACCCACTAAAGCCAATCACCCTTTTTAATCAGCACACCCTTTGATTAATTAAGTTAATGGTAATTAATAAACAAATTCCCCCTTCTGAAATTATTATTTTAATGGTTTTATTCACCCGGTACATTATTAAAAATTTGGGATGTTACAGTTCTCCCCCACTTCAAAAGAATTTCGTCCTCGAAGTTCAGTCGGTAACTCACCTTGGTCAAACAACTCGGGGTACTGCTGCCTCATGGCATCCTCGCGCTCCCAGGTATAAGAGGTATACCCGTCCTGCTGCCATTCCACTTCAACCAGTTGCACATTCTTACTCCTTAACCGCTTTACCGATCGGTCCATGATCCTAGTCGGTATAGTTGCAGTGGTCAGATCTTCCTTGATTTCCACCTCATCATCAGGCATTATGTGAGTAGAATCTGGCAGGTACTTCCTTAGTTGAGACACATGAAACACGTCATGCAATCGAAATAAATGAGTCGGTAATGCTATTTGGTATGCCATGGAGCTGACTCATTTCAACACCTCATAAGGCCCAATGTATCGAGGGCTTAACTTTCTGCTTTTCAAGGCTCACCCGACTCCTTTACTCGGTGAAGTCCTTAAAAATACCTTGTCTCCGACTGAAAATTCCAATGGTCTGGTGTGTTTGTCATGGTAGCTCTTCTGCCTATCTTGAGACGCCTTCATCTTTTCTCTTATCACTCGGATCTGCTCTGAAGTTTGCTTCACAACCTCTGGTCCCAATAGCAGACTCTCACCCGTTTCCGACCAGCAAAGCGGGGTCCCGCATCTTCGACCGTATAGTGCTTCGTAGGGTGCCATACCAATACTGTTGTGGTGGCTATTGTTGTACGTAAACTCGATCAGGGGAAGGTATTGCTCCCAATCCCCACCGTGCTCTAACACACACGCCCTTAGTAAGTCCTCTAAGCTCTGGATTGTTCGCTCGGATTGCCCATCAGATTGGGGGTGGTAAGCAGAAGTAAGCCAAAGTTTTATACCCATTTCCTGGTGCAGACTGGTCCAAAACTGGGACGTGAACCTAGGATCCCTATCTGATACGATGGAAGTCGGTATACCATGCAGTCGGACAATTTCGCGAATATAAATCTGAGCTAACTTATGCATCGGGTTCTTCATATTCACAGGCAGGAAATGTGCACTCTTCGTTAGTCGGTCAACAATGACCCATATCGCATCATGGCCCGCTCGGTTTTTGGGCAATCCCATGACAAAGTCCATGGCAATTGAGTCCCATTTCCACATGGGAATCTCCAGGGGTTGCAATGCACCATACGACTTCTGGTGCTCCACTTTTGACTTCTGACAGGTGATGCACCGAGCCACATATTCTGCCACGTTCCTTTTTAATCCGGGCCACCAGAACTGGGTTCTCAGGTCATGGTACATCTTCGTGGTACCTAGGTGGATACTTAGCAAGCTCTTGTGGGCTTCATCAAGCACCATTCTCCTCAATTCTCCTCCATCCGGCACGTATATTCTGTTTCTTACTCGGAAGATTCCATCTGATCCCTCGGTCAAGGACAAATCCTTACCTTTGGCCTGAGTCTCCTTTATCTCAGCCAAGTAGGAATCTGACTGCTGTTGCTTGTACACGGATTTCAGGAATTCATTGGTAATCCTCAGCGTGCCGATCGCCATTTTCCGAGAGGAGGGAATGTCAACATGTAAGTTCATGTCTCGGAACTGTTCCAATAGCTCTACCTCCTTCACCATCATCACTGCTACATGAAGGGATTTCCGACTCAACGCGTCGGCAATAACGTTCGCTTTACCCGGATGGTACTTTAGCTCGAAATCATAATCTTTTAAAAATTCCATCCATCTCCTCTATCTCATGTTCAGTTCCTTTTGGTCGAATAAGTATTTGAGGCTCTTGTGATCACTGTATACTTCAAATCTGGACCCGTACAAGTAATGCCTCCAGATTTTTAATGCGAACACCACAGCTGCCAATTCCAAGTCATGGGTCAGATAATGTTGCTCGTGAGGTCTCAATTGCCGAGAGGCATACGCTATCACCCGGTCTTTCTATATTAGCACGCATCCTAATCCGAGTCCTGATGCATCACAATAAACCACGAAGCTCTCTTGCAAGTCAGGTAATGCCAGTACTGGAGCAGTCATCAACTTGTCCTTCAGCTCTCGGAAGCTGTTCTCGCACTCGGGACTCCATACGAAGGGAATGTTTTTCTGAGTCAATTTGGTCAGTGGCGAGGCCAACTTAGAAAAACCTTCAATGAATCTTCTATAATAACCTGCCAGGCCCATAAAGCTCCTTATCTCCGAGACCAACTTGGGTCTCTCCCATGCCATTATAGCTGCCACCTTTGAAGGATCCACCGAGACACCTTCCTCGGAAATCACATGTCCGAGGAAATGGATTTTATCCATCCAGAAATCGCATTTCGAAAGCTTTGCAAACAACTGCTTCTCCTTCAATACTTGAAGTACCGCTCGGAGATGCTTTTCATGCTCCTCGGAAGTCTTGGAGTAAACTAGGATGTCATCAATGAAAACAACTATGAATTGGTCTGAATACGGGTGGAATATGCTGTTCATGTAATTCATGAAGACAGCAGGGGCGTTTGTCACACCAAACGGCATCACTACATACTCGTAGTGACCATACCGAGTCCTATAGGCAGTCTTTGGAATATCTGACTCCTTCACTCGGATTTGGTGGTATCCCGATCGCAGGTCAATTTTTGAGAAAATTGAGGCTCCACGCAGTTGGTCAATGAGGTCATCAATTCTAGGCAACGGGTACCAATTCTTAATTGTGAGTTTGTTTAGCTGTCAGTAGTCTATACAAAGCCTTATGCTGCCATCCTTCTTCTTAACAAGCAGCACAGGTGCGCCCCAAGGTGATACACTCGGCCTAATGAATTGTTTTCCGAGTAACTCATCTACTTGCTTCTTCAGCTCGGCCAATTCAGTTGGGGACATTCTGTATGGTGCACTGGAGGCTGGCTCGGCTCCAGGAATCAGGTCTATAGAGAATTTGACTTCTCTATTGGGAGGGACACTCGGTACGTCTTCAGGAAACACTTCTGGGAATTCACAGACAGTTGGAATTTCGTTCACTCGGGTTTTACTCACCCTCGGTTAGACAAAGCATCATAAATAGTTGGGTTATACCTTGGGCTGTGTCGTCCTCATTGTGCTGCCTCGGGAAGATTATCCTTTGGTTTCTGCAATCCACTAACACCTTGTTGACTGAAAGCCAATCTATTCCGAGCACAATATCAAGATCCTTTAAAGGTATGCACACCAAATCGAAAGTGAAACTCCGATCACACAACACAAATGTCATATCCTTACATATCGACGATGTCAACACTTTAGGGCCAGTTGGATTGGCCACTTTCAAAGTCCGATCCATAAACACAGTCGGTAACTTTAAACGCTTTACACACTCATCAGCTATAAAAGAATGGGTGGCTCCCGAATCGAAAACAACATTAAGTGTATGTCTACCGAGTGAGCACTTACATTGTACCAGGTCATTTGCTTGTGCAGCATCCTCTACGTTGATGGCGTAGACTCTTCCCACTGCTGGTTGGTCGGTATTCCTCTCTCGGTTATTTGAAGCAAGCATTATGTTTCCTCTGGCTCTGTTGCCTCTGCCGCCCGGTCGTTGGTTATCATTCACTCGGTTTCTACCTTGGAAACCTCCTTGACGTACGCTGGTGTTTGCTTGACGGAGTTGGGGGCAATCGGGGCGGATGTGTCCCCTTTTATTACAATGGAAGCACACCATTTCACCATTGTTGTTGCAGTCTCGGGCATAATGATTTCCTCCACACTTGAAACATCTTCCGTCTCCTACCACTGGTCGTCTTTCAGACTGATTCCGTCCCCCAAATCTGGAAAAAGATTTGTTTCTACCAACGTTGCTTGGCCTCTTGAAGCGGGATTGCTGGGGCCTCAAAGAATGGTTAGCTCTGCTGCTCTGGCCCGAATGGGCCTTGCCATCCTCCTCAAATATCCTACACTTATTTACCAGTGCAGGAAAACTCCGTATCTCTTGGTATCTACAAGCTCTCTTCATATCAGACCTTAATCCATTCTCAAATTTAAGGCACTTGGAGCTCTCCGTCCCCGGTTGTTGGAAAGGTGGGTAGAAAAGGCACAACTCTTCGAATCTGGTCGCATACTCCTCCACAGTCATGGAGCCTTGTTTCAACTCCATAAACTCCAACTCCTTCCGACTCCTTACTGTGTCGGGGAAGTACTTCTCCAAGAAGCATGTCTTGAAATCGTTCCATGTCAGCTGAGCATCATCATCAGGAAATCGGTTTCTGGCTATCTTCCACCAGTTTTCCGCCTCGTCTCGCAGCATGTACACTGCACACTCTACCTTCTGGGCCTCGGTACAGCGAAGACCCCCAAAAATTCTTTCCAGCTCCTGAGTCCACTTAAACGCTGCCTCAGGGTTCCGTCCACCTAAAAATTCACTCGGCTTCCTCTTCAGGAAGCGGTCCAGCACTTGGCCCTCCTCAGCTCGAGGCTGGCCCTGCCTCTCAAACACGTCTGCAAAGCGTTGGAATGCTGTGGCTATAGCCTCCATGCTTTGGCGATGCGTCATTCCTTATCCTGAAATTAACACCCCTTCAAGGATAAGTATACCAAGCCACTTACCACCGATCGGATTTCAGCCTAATGTTCAGTAACTTAGCACATCATACTATTTCTATATGCTACACAATCAATCGGACCAGGAGGGGAACAACCTCCTATCCACAAGTCATATCAATCAGGATCAACTAATATCACAATCAGGATGACCACTCGGTCAGAAAGCACACAACCGCTTACACTCTGTAAGTATACCTTGGCCTTGGACCTTTCGGTCTGCTTTGATACCAAAATGTAACACCCTATTTTAATGAATCAAGACGGTAAAAAGAGGAAAATTTTTTTTTCCCACAAGAAAAAGAAGATCAGAATGCCTTGGCACAAAGAGATGAGAGAAGAAGAAGAACAAGAGAGATAATACCGATCCAGGGAGCTGACAGCGGAAGAAGGGGAAATCGCTTAGGCGAACCACGCAGCAACACGTACTCGCTCAAGCGAAAGCTTCTCTCAGTATTCGCTCATTACACTCGGTATTTCCGCACTCGGATTCCAGCGCCTAATTCACTCGGGAGGATCCGATCTTAGTTCACTCAGATTTGGCTCTTGCACTTACCAGTCCCACTCGTGGATGGTCCCCATTATTACTCACTCGGAATCTATGAGGAGTCCTCACTCGGAACAACCTTAGCGCCCTTTTTGTCACTCGGGGTATTTCACCTGGTTTTCACTCGGCAGCCATAATCTTCATACTCTAAACATTCTACTAAGTTGAGACTTACTCAGATTCTTTTGTTACCAACCATTTACTACAGTGGGGTCCCTTAGAGTCTAAGGTGTCACTCTCTAGTCGGAAAAACCTTCACTCGGCAGATTCTCACTCGGGGTTCGTTGATTATCCTACGCTCGGGAGAAATCCTAGTAGTTGTCACTCGGAAAGCGTCTCTGGACTCTCAACTCCGAATCCTAACAGCTCGTCGTTGGGGGCAGTCTTCTACGTCAATTCCTACTCGGAGCCATCTGATTTCACTCACTCAGAACATCTGAACCTTCCCCCTCGGTGGTGGAGTCACAAACTCACCCTCTAGACCATAGGTTGGCTTCCTTCATGTTACGTTATGTTATTTCCTACACACTCAGGGATATGAACGCGCATATATATAAAGATTATCCAGGCATTTCACAGCATAAGATAGACATGCAACATGGCATATATATATATATATAGAAGTGTATATCACAATTTTACAACCACAATATCATGTTCCCATTCCGAGGGATTCAACTCTGTTTAAAAGTCTAACAACAAAACACGAGCCGGCCAAGGCTTGACTCAAAACACTATATACAGCATATGCACAGTTATAAAATTCCATAGTGCATCAGCACTTCACCCGGCATTTCAGCTCCTCCTCCCATCCTCATTACGAGAGATATTCACTGGAAAATTGCCACAACAGGGGTGAGTATCTTAAATTTTAAATGATAGATATTGACTCAGGTTGCCCCACATTTATACAACAATATATATATATACGCACAATTATACATGGCAACAATTATAATCAGGGCAATACCAATCAGCCAGAACACACACAAGATCCTTACCGATCGGAATCCATCAGTTGTCACTCAGCCCTTTACACACATCAACTCAATAGTATTAACATACAACAATCGGTAACATGATATTAAGACCCGTGAATTAGAATACCTCCTTTGAACATTTATCAATCAAATTCCACAATTCTCACTCGGCTATATATATATACAACTCTCCAATACATGACATACATTCATAGAATAGATTTCAATCAGCATTAACAGCATATGCACACGGAGTAGTACACTCGGTCATGAGTATATATATATATATCATCTCATTAACACCATCATATGCGTAATTAATTCTACACAACATCAGTAGCAATATAAACACAAATTATTCACTCAGTTATATACATTCATCCTTTCGATAACGTTGCCACCTGCATGATCAATTCCAAACAATGTCAATAGTTAATACACACAGAGTAATTCACTCGGTTGTAAACATTCATCATCTCATTAACACCTTCGCATGCATAACCAATTCCAAACAATATCAACAATAAATAGGCACATAGTATTTCACTCGGTTCCGCATTCGTGTGTATCGGTATAGACGTTGCAACGTAGGCTCTCAGCCTTTTTATACATAGCTCTCAGCTATCAAATCAGCTCCCAGCTGCTTGGCCGTTTTACAGGTACCCAACCGTTAGCCCACAGGTGACACCAACGCTCTCAGCGCCAACGGAGGTGTTCACAGGCAGCCCGAGTCCCACTCAAGGGCTACCTTGAGTCCCACTTAAGGATTTTACAGCGTCCCACGCTTAATAACCGATGGTAGTGTCCCACACTACGTGCTCCCAGCACAACGTATCCCATGCGCCACACACGGATTCATCACATAACTTAGAATTCATGCACACAACCTTCACTCAGTTATACATATTTCGCATGCAGTCGGTAATACGCATTTCCAGGATTCCACATATTAATTTAACACACATATACTTCCATGCAGTCATCATCATAGCTCCATTAGCAACACATATGCAATCGGTGTCAATCAATATCAAGCTTCTAACAACATTCTCATCAACTCAAGCACAACATGCACTCGGTATACAACAGTATCAGAACTTACTCAACTCATGTATCCATATAAAGATCAACAGGTTCAAACAAGCATTCCAATCAGTACAACATAATATGCATTCGGTATACAACAGTGTCGGGACTTAATCAACGCATGCACCCATATGAATACGAACGGATTCAACAAAGCATTCCAATCAACACAATATAACATGCAATCGGTATATAATAGTGTCAGGACTTAATCAACGCATGCACCCATATGAATACGAACGGATTCAACAAAGCATTCCAATCAACACAATATAACATGCAATCGGTATACAACAGTGTCAGCACTTAATCAACGCATGCATCTTCAAGGACGGTAATAACATGCAACATTCTCTCTCACTTATCTTACACTCGGGTACTCCACATGCAAGCATATCATACAACAGGATACAGAATCACCATTATTACACTCGAAACCCGTTCATAACCCATGCATTTAACATATAAGGTACTCCCCCTACCAACTATGAGAGTCCGAGAGACTTTTCTGCTTGGGTGTTGGTTCTCTTCCTTGCTGCTTCACTCAACGCTTCCACTCGCTTAGCCTTTACTTGAACGCTACTGCCCTCCACGAGTGGTGCAGGGTTGTTTCTCTGCTTTGACGCTCATCCTCTATTCGTATGAGGGAGCTCTGACTCCTCTGTAGCACCGTCACTTGGCTTCCGAAACAGGGAATGGAACAGAGAGCAGAGAAGGAGGAGAGAAGAATAAAGAAGAAGAAGGAGAACAAGAGAGAAAGAGAAGAAGGAAGAAGAGAGGAATCGCAGAGGGAGTTTCGAAGAATGAAAGGCAAGGAACCTTCGACCAATTATAAATACATGCACGAGGGAAGAAATGGTGGGTGGAAAAATGTGAGGAGCAGTCTGCTCACGTCACCCAGTCCCATCAGCACCCACTAAAGCCAATCACCCTTTTTAATCAGCACACCCTTTGATTAATTAAGTTAATGGTAATTAATAAACAAATTCCCCCTTCTGAAATTATTATTTTAATGGTTTTATTCACCCGGTACATTATTAAAAATTTGGGATGTTACACCACTTGCATTGTGACGACTAATAAAAGATTGGAAATAACAGAATGAACTCATGCATTGCATCATTGTACTGAGATTGTGATTATTTGTTACTTACGTATAACTTATAGAACTTAGTAATCCTGAGAGATGAATGAGAGAATGGGAATGGTCAGCTGGGACCAAGAGTAGTGAGATAACTTAGAGTGTATCTTAGGGACCCCAAAGGAAGTGGGAGGGGTTCAATCCTGAATTGTTTGTATTGTGTGTGGGACAGATGTCGATGAGCTACCTTCCCGATTATTATGGAGGTGGAGACTCACCCTTACGCTAATTTTTTTGAAAAATCGTGAGGATGGATACATACTTCACATCAAGGATCAGCCAGACTCTTCTTGGATAGTGGACGAATAGAATAGGTTAAATTTTATTTACATTTATAGGAGCCTGCATGCCCCTTTACTTTCAGTATGTACGATTACTGTTGTAACCATATGTTGTATATAACTATGTTGTATATAAGGTATATCTATTCCACCAAGTTTTCTTGTACAAAAAAAAACTTCCACATTTTCCTAAAACTTGTAACCTCTCAATTTACCAGGATAATCTAGTGGAAGGGATTGTCCTAGTTAATCGAGGGTGTTACATTTTTCACACTAAAATTCTTAAGCATTCAAATTATGAAAGGAATACAAAGGAGAGGAACTTATATACTCCCTCCAAAATTTTGGCCAAATAAAGCTAAACATGGACCTTCGATTAATTCCTAAGGCCCAATCCTAAAGTCTGCACAAAATTGACCCAATACAAGCCTAAATGCAAAAACTACTAACTACAAGGCCTAAAAGTGGCCCAAACCAAAAAGCTATGCAAAGCCTAAACTAAATCCTAAAATATTATCCTGTTATAGTCCTAAGAATATTGAAATGAAAAATATGTACAAAAGAGATGTGGCCCAATGAAGAGGCCCAAAGGAGGCCCAAACCATAAAAGCAAGCCCATTTCCTTTCTATAGAGCAAGAGAAAAGGGTAAAGGTCTTCAAGAGCTCCTCCTTGGGCTTGGGCCCAATCATGGTATCCATGGAAGAAGCCAAATGGTTTTGGAGTACTTCTCTAGCTCTCTTGGCCCTTGACCTAGTCATAGGGCCCCTAAAACTATCCAAGGCAACCTCCAAAGACTGTGAAAGGTTTGTGGCTTCCTCCTGGTTGATGGCCATATGAGGATAGAAGGAAAAGAAGGAAGTTTTCTAAGAAACAAAAAGGTCTGATCAAATGGGATGAAGGATCATCTAGTTCGGAAGAGTCTGATGAAGAAAATGAGTTAGCTCAAATCTGTCTCATGGCAAGTAAGGAAACAAACTTAGAAGTCAGCCTTAACGACTCAGACTTTGAAGAAGTAAGTTACTCTAAACTTAAACAAAATTATGATATGTTATTTAATGATTTCTCTAAACTATTAAAATTTTTTAAGAAACTGAAACTGAAGCATGTTAACATGATTATTGATTTTGAAAATCAAATTTCTATATTAAAAGAAGAAGAGTGTGGTACAAATTGTAACACCCTGAATTTTTAAAATAGAAAGTTAAATTAAGAAAATAAATATTAAATAATTAAATATGGACTAATTAATATCCAAAATGCTAGAAATAATTTAATTAAGATTTTTGGAGACTGTTAGTGAGTTATTGTGATAGGATAAGCTGAAAACTGACCCGGATAAAATATGGGTGTCGGACCAAGTATCTCTGATTGAGATGCCGTTGGTCAGGGCTGTAGATAATGTTATTGGGATTCTGAATATGTATTCGGAATAATTTTTAGAGTATGTATTGAGCCCGAACGGAGAGCCTATTTATTTAAAAAGGAAGAGTTTAAGTGAAAGATAAAAAAATAAAAACAAAACCTCACCATTTTTACTCTTATTCTTGTGACACTCTCTTCTTCTCTTATGCAAAACACATTCCTTCTTCCTCCTCATTATTTCTCTTCATCTTCCTCTAAAACCCTAAGCTAAAAGAAGATACATTTCCCTCCTCCATTGTTATTCTTCAAGAGGCTCAAGGAAAGCTTGGAGCTTGAAGTCTCTTCTCCCTTTCTTCTCTTATTTTCATGTGGCCCTTCTCCTCTCTTGCAAACCCACTCTTCTCTTCTCTTGAGGTAAGATCATTACCAATTTTCCATGTATATGAACATATAGTTGTAGCTTTGGTGTTAAGAAAACATTAAATGCATATGGGTTGTTGAGGGAAGCTCCAAAAGTGGGAACCCTAAGATGGGTTGACATAAGTGTAAGCTTTATGAATAATTAATGAGGTAGTTGCAATTATGGTAGGGAGAAGATGGAGGTTAATGAGTTTTTATGAAGGTTGGTGGGTTTGGTGGAAACCCTAACTTTGGATTTGAGGGGGGATGCGTAATGTAGATGGGGTTAATACTTATTGATGAGGGAAGTGTTATAAATGATGAGATAGAGGCATTTAATGATGATTTATAATGTTGATTACAAGTCACAATAAATGGGAAACTCACCAAGGAGTTGGTGGGAAATTTAATATATATAAGGTGACCTAATTAATTAGGTAGTTACTTTGATAATAATGAATGGTGAGTTAAGGGAAGGAATTCCTGAAGCCTAAATGGGTAAATAAGAAAATCTATGAATAGCTTCCACGTGATGAAAATCATGTGTACATAGATATGTATATGTATATTGAAATGGCTTTTGAATGAATAATTGATGTGGTCCTATAATGATTGGTGTAGGACTTGATAACACGGGTGAAGTGGGAACATCGAACCCGGAAATCTACTTCTCTTGAGGTAGGAGAAGGGGTGTATTTTCTAAATGTATGGGAACATATATATTGATAATGCATATGATGATGTAATGTGGTATGTTTACTTGAATGAGTGTGATATCATATGTTTGTGATGTGAAAATTGAACTTGGTGCTTAAATTGATTAATTATGGATTGAAGCCTTAATGAGGCTATGAACGGTATAATATGTGATGAAATGTTATGGAATCCATGTGTGGTTTGATGAATGTTGAAATCTTATGATGGGAATATATATAGATATGTTGACTATGGGAAATTAATAGTGTTATCGAGAATGAATGTACCCTAGATGAGAGGGTGAGAAAATCCTCATGAGATTGAGTTATGCATGAGCATCTATGCATATATATATATACAGCATGGCATGCATAAGTGCATTTATAAAATGAATATATCACCTTGCGGGGTGCCACGAAGGGTATATCCCGGAGTGATGATGTTGTTATGATGTTGATGAATATATCACCTTGCGGGGTGCCACGAAGGGTATATCCCGAAGTGATGATGTAGTTATGATGTTGATGAATATATCACCTTGCGGGGTGCCACGAAGGGTATATCCCGGAGTGATGATGATGTTATGATGTTGATGAATATATCACCTTGCGGGGTGCCACGAAGGGTGTATCCCGGAGTGATGATGTAGTTATGATGATGATGAATATATGACCTTGCGGGGTCCCATGAAGGGAGTACCCCTTGCGAGGCGGGAAACCGACGTGAAGATATTTAATTTAAGTGATTGAGATCACTATTGGATTAAAAATCGGATCCGTGCATATGTATCCTAAACACTAACATGTGCATTAGCCATAGGAGCATGGCATAGAGTGATATCCTGTTGAGGAGATTGTGTGAAGACTAGATGGAACTCCTTTTAATACCAATTATGAATGGGTAAATGGTTGATGTGTTCTTATGAGTCTAAATGGATATATGTGTTCAGTGAATTTGATGAATGTTTGATCTGGTGTTGATCGAATTTTCTTATGGAGGAATGTTTATATTGTATTCATGTATATATTATCACAATTGTAGATTTTCATCATTGAGAAAGTATACTCACTCTCCATGTGGTATATCTTTTTAGCTCTTGTGTTGTAGGGCTGCACATAGAGCTTTTATATGGAGAAGAGGTGTGAAGGAAGTCTATTTTGGTATAGAATGCCTTGGCCGGCAACATTTTTATTTTGCATAGCATAGAGACTTATGCTCATTGTATTTTGGATTGATAAATATTGGAACTTATGTGTATGGCTAATTTTCGATTATGACCTTGATGATGTATGGTGTCATTTATGATACTTGAACTTTGCCCAAATTGATTAATGAAAGAAGACATTATGGGATTTAAAGTCATTGGCAATGAAAATATGATTTGTGTATTGTTAATATTGTGAATGGAATGTAAAACAAGGAAGTGGATGGGTCATAATTTCATTTAATAGATAAATGTTCATGTAGAGGTCACCTACAAGTCATAATATATGTTTGGAACTTGTATGCAGGGTTGGTTGTGGTCAAAGAGACTTAGTTTAAAAATTGACATGTTTGGTTTAGCCAAAAAGGGCATGAATTGCCACTAGGACATGTCTTGATCTAGGAAAGGAGTTATTGGATGAGACTTGTTGGAGCAAGTCACATTCATATATGTGAATATAGGTCCATGTAAAGTTTGGACAAAAACCTAGTCAATTGTATTTTGGTATGTCATGTAAATTGCCCAAAATATCCATAAAACTACCCTATAGCTTAGATTTTGATTGGGATGGAATTTGGGCTTGAAACTTTACCACATAGTTGATATTAGGGTAGGTAAGTTCTGTATAAAATTTCATTCAAATTGGAGTTAATTAGCCTAGTAAAAAGGGGTCCCAAAGTTGGCAAAATTATAAGGGTCAAAAAGCTGCAGAATGGAGCTGACAATAGGGAGATCCACGGCCAGTGGGAATTCCCACTGCCAGTGGATCACTCTATTTATGAAAATATGCATTTTGGGTCATGAACCAGAGAACTCCACGCCCAGTGGGAATTCCCACGGCCAGTGGGTTTCTCTGTTTTGAAAAATTTTGAGATTCTGGGCGTTTGGCAGCGAATTCCACGACCAGTGGATTTTCCCACTGCCAGTGGATTTTTCCAATGTTGGATTTTACATAGTTTTATGCCTTCTTGGACTATGTTTTGCACTTCCTTACTCCATAGAGTGTGTGTACGATTAATTGTTCATGTTTTGATTATGTCTTGGCAATCACCTTGCCTTTCCTTGGGTATCTCTCACACCCACTCTTGACCTTGGATTAACTAGCATGTCTCACAAAACACGTGTATGACGACCACTTAACTAACTGTCCTATGTAGACATTTGTTTAAGTTACGCTCCTTCTCATATCTTCATATATGAGAAAGGTTGTTCAAAATGGTGAAAAAAATTTACCTATTGAAAACTTATTCCACGATGCCTTCTTTTCCTAAATTATTTTCTTTTTAAATCATGAAAAAAATTTATCCCAATTTTCAGGGCGTCTCATAAATGTCTTAAAAATATAAAAGAAAACAAAAAGATGCATCTTGAAGAATGGAGCAAACTTAGAGAAGAAAACACCACTTTGAAAATAGATTTTGAAAAATCTAAGACTTGCTGCAACTCTCAAGATAAAGAAATCATTAAGTTAAAGAATCATGTCAACTCTCTTACCTCAGATCTAGGCAAGTTTGTAAATAGTACTAAAAACTTGGATGCTTTGTTAGGAACTTCCAAAGGAAATTGAAAAGGTCTAGGTCTGGGATATGTGAAAAAGAAAGATATTTCCAAACCAAAATTTTTTAAGTATCTTTCAACACCTATATTTGTTCTTGAAAGACAAAAGATTATTAAATGTAATTATTGTAAAAACCATGGTCACTCTATAAATGAATGCAGGAAAAGAAAAATAAGAAATGAAAAATCTACTAACGATATAGGACCCAAGAGAATATGGGTACCAAAATCATTAAACATTCCTTTTGCAGATATGCTTAAAAATAAGAACAAAAACTCTGCAATGGCATCTGGACAGTGGATGCTCGTATCACATGACAGGAAGAAGGTTTATGTTCCTAGACCTTGAACAATTTAAAAGAGGATCCGTCACCTTTAGAGGGAACCAGACTGGAAGAATTATTGGGTCTGGTACAGTGGGTAAACTTCCCTCACCTGTCATTGAAAATGTATTTCTTGTCGAAGGTCTGAAACATAACCTACAAAGAATCAGTCAATTTTGTGATAATGGTTACCAAGTTTCTTTTGACAAGAATAAGTGTACTATCATTAATCATGATGGAACCATACTCTTTAATGCAAACAAACATAACAACATCTATAAGGTTGACTTGAATGAACTAAATGATCAAAATGTAAAATGTATCTTTTCAAACTCAGAAGAGAGATGGATCTGGCACAAAAAGCTTAGGCATGTAAGTCTCAAACTTATTTCAAAACTTTATAGAAAGGATCAAGTCAAAGGATTACCAAAAATCTCCTTTAGCAGTTCCTTACAATGTGAGGCATGCCAAAGTAGGAAACAACACAAAACTTCTTTTAAAAACAAAGGCGTTGTTTCTACATCCAGACCTCTAGAATTATTACATTTGGATCTATTTGGTCCCTCTCAAGTACAAAGTCTAGCAAGAAAGAAATATGGATTTGTCATTATTGACGACTACACAAGATTAACATGGGTATATTTCCTAGCCCACAAGGATGAGTCTATAAAAGTATTTAAATTTTTTTGCAAGAAAATTCAAAATGAGAAAGGTTACTATATTGGTACAATAAGAAGTGATCACGGTAGAGAATTTGAAAATGAAATTTTTGAAAAATTCTGCAAAGAGTCTGGGATAACTTAGTTTTTCCTCACCAAGAACACCACAACAAAATGGGGTTATGGAAAGGAAAAATAGATCCTTGCAGGAAATGGCCAGAACCATGCTTTATGAAAATGATCTTCCAAAATATTTCTGGGCAGAAGGTGTGAGTACTTCTTGTTATATTCAAAATAGAGTTTTTATCAGACCAATAATGGATAAGACTTCTTATGAATTATGGAAAGACAGAAAACCCAACATCTCATACTTTCATCCTTTTAGATGTATCTATTATATTTTGAATATTAAGCACTATCTTGGAAATTTTGACTCAAAATATGACAAAGGTATATTCATGGGATACTCCACCACATCAAAATCCTATAGAGTATTCAACACTTGAACATAAACCATAGAAGAATCTATATATATAAGATTTAATGACCTTTAAAAGACTAACAGGAAACTGACAGATCTAGATTCTAATGATGCAGGAATTCAGTAAGAGGTGGAGCAACCAACAAAACAACCAACTACGAATGATCAACCATAAACAATAAACTCTGAAAAATCTAAACAAGATCAACTTTCTGAACTAGAAAGGCCAAAGGATTGGAAATTCAAAGTCTACCATCCTTCAAACCTTATAATCAGAGATCAGGCTGCTGGAGTTAAGACTAGATCCAGTCTTCAAAATTAGTCACCAATTGCTCTTATCTCATAAATAGAACCAAAGAATGTTCTGGAAGCCCTAAAGGATGCAGATTGGATTCTTACTATGCAAAAAAAGTTAAACCAGTTTGAGAGAAGTAAAGTATGGACACTTGTTCCTAAACCCAAAGATAAAAGTATAATTGGAACTAAGTGAGTATTCTGAAACAAGCTAGATGAAGATGGAAAAGTAATCAGAAACAAAGCCAGATTAGTAGCTTAAGGCTATAATCAACAAGAAGGTATAGATTTTACTAAAACTTTTGCTCCTGTAGCTAGACTTGAGGCTATCAGGATACTTCTTGCAATTGCAGCTTTTAAAGGTATTACATTATATCAGATGGATGTAAAAAGTGCTTTTCTGAATGGTTCTATTGAGGAAGAAGTTTATGTAAAATAGCCTCCTGGGTTTGAAGATATGTCTCTTCCTAATCATGTTTTTAAATTAAGTAAAACACTGTATGGTCTAAAACAGGCTCCCAGAGCTTGGTATGACAAACTCAGTTCCTTTCTTATTTCAAAAGGCTTTACTCAAGGTCAACTTGACATAAACCTCTTCAGAAAAAGCTTTAAGAAACACTTTATTATTGTGTAGATTTATATGGATGATATTGTTTTTGGTGATACTGATGATAGTTTGTGTAAAGATTTGTCAATAATGATACAAGCAGAATTTGAAATGAGTATGAGGGGCAAACTTAAATTATTCTTAGGCTTGGAAATTTAACAAACTAGTAATGGAATTTTCATTCATCAACAAAAGTACACGAAGGAACTACTCAAGAAGTTTAAAATGGAAGATGCTAAGGCCATGGGTACTCTTATGCATCCTAACTACATTATAAATAAAGATGAGTCTGGTACATCAATGGACCAAACCTTATATAGAGGAATGATTGGTTCACTTCTGTATCTTACATATAGTAGACTTGACATAATGTTTAGCGTTTGCATGTGTGCAAGATATCAATCAGATCCCAAGGAATCATATTTTTCTACGATGAAGAGGATTCTGAAATATCTTGTTGGAACCACTAACCTTGGGTTGTTCTGCAAATGAACAGACTCTTTCTCTCTATCTGGATTCTGTGATGCATACTTTGCAGGAGATCGAGTTGATTGAAAAAGCACAAGTGGTGGATGTCACTTCTTGGGGAGAAATTTAATCTCTTGGAGTAGCAAAAAGAAAAACTTCATTGCTCTCTCAACAACTAAAGCATAATACATGTCTGGAACTTGATGTTGCTCTCAACTTCTTTGGATAAAATATCAACTTGAAGATTACTCAATCAAAGAAGGGGGAATCCTAGTATTCTATAATAATACTAGTGCAATAAATCTCTCTAAGAATCCTGTTCAGCATTCTAAAGCAAAACGCATTGAAGTAAAATATCACTTCATTTGTGACTACATACAAAAGGGAACCTTGGATTTAAAATTCGTGGATACAGACCATTAGTGGGTAGACATCTTCACTAAGCCTCTAGCAGAGGCCGGGTTTGATTTCATTAAGCAAAATTTAAATTTAAAAATAATTACTTAATTAGTTTGATTCATGTACAAGTCTGTTATAGTTTGTTTGTTTGACTTCACACTTGACTTTTAATTTTCTCTCAAAGACTTACTTTGTTAAATCATTTTTTGTTCACCTTTTTCAAATGTGGCAGCAGTTATCACCTTTTTGTATAACCATTTTCTGAAAGTGTTTTCTCTCTCCACTTTTATGGTCAATTTGTTTTTCTCTCTTTACTTACACTTTTTCCCAACATTTTCACCACATCTTTCTCTTCCCTCTTCAAATTCTCTTTTGAAAACCTTCTTCTGTTTCTAAAAATCCTCTCTCTTTCTCCTTCCACCTGAGAAATGGCATACAAGGCATTCGATACTGTTGAGTCTTTGACTTTCAACATAAGGCAGCACAAACTAGATGGGTGTGACATCTTTGATAAGCTAAATGGAATCAGTTGGACGAAGTTTTGTCTCGACCAGACTCCCTATTTTCCATCTCTGGTTCTTCGATTCTGGAAAATAGCCTTTGTGGACAAGTACAAGTTTCTTGTCCTCGGAAACCTTTAAAGGAAATCAATTAAGATTTCTCAGGATCTTATCGCTACTGCTACTGTTTGTCTGAATGAAAGCGAAGTCTTTGATAAACTTTTTGAGTTCAATGTTGTGTCATATCTGGAAATCAATGAAATGTTGTACGACACTCAGTACCCAGTCAAGCTGGCCTCTAGACTCTTCTTCCAAAAGTTAAGATGTTGCATCTTGTGATGAAGCAAGTTTGTTGCCCTAGGAAAAATGTAAAAGATACAGTAAGCAAGCTTGACTGATTCTACATGTATCATATACTTACAAAGGAAAAAGTCAGTTTTCCCAATATCATTATGACTTATCCGATTTCCTCCATTAGCAAGAAGAAAACAAGATTCCCTACCCTACTGTTCTGATGAAGGTGTTTGCACTTGAGAATATGTAAACAGACTCAGTGAAGGATCTGGTCACTCCCTCTTTGGTGGTTCACAAGTTGCCTACATTCTCTTCTCTATTGGATCAACCTCAGGATACTTCCCTGGCTCTCGTTTGAAGAAAAAGTATGCTCCTTCCAAGAAAAGAAAGTTTGGCTTAATAGTGGAAATTTTACAATAGTGAAAATCCTTCAAGTTAGAAGGGACTGGACGTAGCTTTTTTGTTGGAAGAGAACCAGTATAAACTTTGTGTTTATTTCTCTCCTCCGTTACTTGCTTGATTACTTAATTTTTTTGGTTCAACTTTCAGCAAAAAAAAGTCCAAGACTTATCAACCCCCTTCTAAGTCTGACTCCGAACCATCAAATTAGAAAGAATTTTTTGCCATTTGAACTTCCCCGGTCAGTAAGAACCCAAGGGCTACATTACATAAAAACACCCAAAAAAATCATTCTAGGCCTTGGTAATCAATTACACAATCCCTATAATCGATTACAAGCCCTGATAATTGATTACATAAATGTGGTAATGGATTACATAGATGTGGTAATCGATTACGTAATTGATTACCAGCCCCCTATTCTACAAAATTATGTAGAATTCAGCCTTCAGGCCAGTTTTCACCGTACCTAACTTGCCCGTTTCAACTCTGATCACCACCAAACTTTAAGGTGACTATGTTTTTGCCATTCTAGACCTATTGGCATAGTCCGTACTCTAAAATTCCAACATATGACAAACATATGAACAAAATTCATTTCAAGCAAATTTAGGACAACACTAAGCACCAAACCAACTAAATGTATTCTAAAACAACTTAGGGTCATGCACACAAGTCCTAAATAACTATAAAAACCTATTGGCCACTTCCGGGGGTTCTAATTCCCACCGGATCTCTATTTCACCTATCCGGTTACTAAATTAGCACATTTCTTTACTTATGTATGCAATGCATGATTCCAACAAGAGCAAATCATTACTTCAATCAATGTCATCAAATAATTCACATAATGCATCATTGTCATTCACATATACAACCTACAATTCACTTGGTCATCATATTTATGCATTGATCAAACATGGCTAAATGCCAATCATATAATCACACTAGTAACCACAAGGCTCGAAGCCATTCAACATATGGTTTCATACACGTATATTTATGAATACTACATTTACACATTACTTTGCTTCATCATATCACTTAGCACCACCATTAACAAAGATTATCAAGATCATCACCACACAAGTAAGTTCAAGAGTCATACACCACAACTAAACTTTACCAAATTCATTGGTTCAGAGAACAGACTTAGAAGGGGGGTTGAATAAGTCTGTTCACTTTTTTACACCAAAAATAATATACAATCATTTTAAGCTCTTTTGCATAGCAGAACAGACTTTTGCAATGAAGAGAAGATAGATTTAAAAGCATCAGACTTTTATAGAGATAAGGAAGGAAACAACATACAAGAGATTTATACTCGTTCACTTCCAACACATAAGCTACATCCAGTACCTTTAGACTTGAAGGGTTTTTCCACTATGTAAAATTGTCTCTTTTACATAATATGCACAGACCGTGCCCTTAAGTATTCTTGAATCCAGTCACTCATGGCTTAAGCACCTCACATGCCTTTGAGTATTCTTGACAGCAGCCACTCCTGGCCACCCATGGGGCAGACCCGAGTATTTTTCACATGCCACTCCTGGCTTAAACTCAAGTATTCTTTCCAAAGTCTCTTCAGGCTGACAGTGTTTCCTAACAGGTCTACTAGAACTATACTTACAAAGAATTGAAAGAATTTGAACAATAAGAATAATAAGCCTTCTGACTTAGCTGAGCCAAGTGATGAGTTTGGTCAGCAGACTTATACAAATGAAGAGAGACTTATTTTTACATAACACTTAGTACTGGTAGATGATGAAGTAAAAGAGATATTCGTAGATGAAGTAAAAGAGAAATTCGTACTAAGTTTGAAAGCTTAAGTCAAAGACAATGATCTCTCAGAGGCAAAAGATAGATTTCATGTCTTTGACTTGGGAACTAACAAGACTAGTATTTAGCGACATTTATTTTGGAATTTTATGATGGTTAAGCCACCGCTAAATGACGTTCACGGTAGTTTGAAAACTGCTACTAAATGATAAATTAGCGGCGGTTATCTTTAACCATTGGAATAACCGCCGTAATGTAATTACCTAGGTTAGAACCGCCGTAAAAACACTACAAAGTATTTCCCGTTAGTTTTTTTATATTTCTCGATGTTTAAAACCGTCGTCAAAAGCTCCTATAGATTTTTATAATGCCAATAAGTTCTTTAATTGTAACATTATATTTTTTATCTCTATTAAGTTTTAACGCTTCAAATATATTTCATATTAGATTTTAATTTTACTCTATATATATATTTAAGTTTTCATACACTAAATTATTTTATTATCAATATATATATAGAGCTAGTATAATGAAGTAAAAATATAAAAATATATTGACAAGAATCAACCACACTAATGCCATATTTCTGGTAATGAATTCTTTTTAGAATTAATAAATGTTATCTCAACTTTAAATATTACAGAGCAAGTTATACAAGAGGAAAAAAAGGTATCTAACAATGGTGCCATATGCCTAGACTCAAATTTTCCAATAATGCCTTCTATATTGTGCTAGTAATACATAAACATCAGAAGTAAAAGAAAAACTGAAATAGCAAAAGATGATCATCATTGTTGTCGAACAAGCTGCAATAAGAAGAAATTAAGTATATAGTAGAAAAAAGAAGTTTAAAAAATGAAAATGGATTTGTTATAAAAATGATGAATTATTTCAAATTAACAAAAAATGATTGACCTGTAGGAGCTCTTCAATGACATCTTCCATGGTAATTATTCCAACAATTGCTTTTTCTGGAGTATATTAAATGATAAAGAAGTAAAAATAATTAAAAAATTATATATCATGTATCATACTATATTAATATTTTAAATATATTAATAATTATGTTCACAAATTAAACTACTAAAGATTTTGTCATTCAAAAACCATTTACCTTGTAAATGTAAAATGGGTCAGAGGAAAAGCATAAAAAGAAAATTTTAAAAAAATAAGATATTGCTATAAAAATTAAAAGTATAAATGAGATATATAGAATTGGAATTTGCTAGAGGACAGGTGATAAACATATGGTTTAGTTAGTCCATGCCACGCCATATTATTTTAGGAAGTGCAGTACATATGTACATAATTTGATTAATGACATTTGACATTGGCTTGTCCAGGTGTAAACTTCCGTGAGTGCGTACAACTTGAACTCACTTTTTGATTAATGAATGCTTGTCCTTTAAAAAAACAGATTTATAGATATTTCAGTTTAAAGTATATATCACATATGTTAGAAAAAAAATAGAAATAAAAAATAAATTACAAGAAAGATTTAAGGAAAGTAAACCTACGTTGAGTCCTTGAAAGAAAATCTTTCACCTCTTTAGCTACCTCAATTTTAGTTACTGCAATTACGGATACATATCCTTACACATGGCCTGACAAAATATCATTGAAAAGGATTAGACTTAGTATTCAAAATTACAATTGGCTAAAGTAACGTCCAAAGATTCTCAAGTATTAGTATATTATCAGTACGTCCTCACCATGCATATATATCATATCATAATCAAGAAAAGGGGGCAAATAGTAAGACATAAGCTAAAATACAATTAAACATGGAACCAGAAAATGACAACACAAATATAGTTACTGCCTTCTTTTATCAATATGTCTAACAATAACAGCCATGTGGCTATGGCCCTTCTGGAACTCATTCAAGATATCATATAGTGGCATTGTTTCTGGAACCTGTTAATACATGTAACTTTTATATATGAATTTATGATCTCAGTAATTGCATTATATCCATGAAAAAATACACAAACACATAATAGTAATACCTAGGAATTCTACGCATAGTCATACTTTTCACAGGTGCTTCATCTTCTGGATCAATAGTCAATAAATTCTTGACCTGAAAGTAAAAAGCATACATGCTTAAAGCAAATTGAAAAGAGAGTTGACAGATTGAAACTCAAATAAATTAATGCAAAACTATTAAGTGGTTTTTACAACTAGTTTTCAATATGAAGGGATTAGTTAAAGAATAAATAATAGACTATATACATACCAGGATAAGTCCAATAATGTTTGTATGTTGCTCATAATAGACAGGGACTCTGCTATGCCCTTTCTTCAAAATTAGATTCATCAAATCCCAGCTTAATTATAAGAACTTAATTTCATGACAAAAAGTTGTCTAAAATACAAAAGCTAGCATGATTTTTGGTAATTTTTTGAGCCATCTCAAGAGTTGAGTCCTTACCTATAAAACTTTGAATTAATATCAATAGAAAATATTTCAGTTATAGGAGTCATGGCATCACTGGCTGTCTTCTCAGAGAGTTCAAGTGCTCCAGCAATGATTGTTATTTCGTAATGTGTCAATTCCTGACCTTTTCCATCCTAATACAATCCATCATGTAATAACAACTAAAAAAAGCATGAGGGTCTAGATAACAACAACACAAGCCTTCTTAAAATTTTTGGATTTTATGACACCCTCAATTAACTAGGACAAATTCCCACACTGGAACATCCTACTTAATTAAGGAATCACTAAAAATATGAGTTTTTTTATGGTGATCATCAACACATGATTTCAAATAAGTTTAATACATAGATCGATTCTTTAAAACATAAATGTACTTAAAAGAGTATGGGGTTCACTGGCTCCCAATAGCTACTGTAAAAAAATAGCAAAAATAAAACATCGAGTCTACAATGATCTCGACATAAACAGAAAATATACACAATTGCCGCTTCCAATCTGACGTCCTGTAGATATTCCAAGTCCTGCCTACGTTCACTTTGTCCTTCAACTGATGATCACAGGAAGGGAAAACAATATACAACAATAAAAGGGGTGAGTACTTAACTCTCAACCCATAACGTATACATACAAGGGTGGATTAATATTTTAAAACTATAGAAAATATTACACAAAACATACCTTAGAATAGACATACAAGGCTACATAAAGATCAGACAATCAGAGGGTTAATCATATAATGATGGCATGCTATGCATGAGTTAGGTTTAGTTATTGTAAGCCATAATTTATTACCAATATGCAATGGGGCCTAACTTTCACTTATCAATCTCATATACCAATACTCATGTACGCAACCATCCACCCTTATCTCCCTTGCCCAACTAGACTGACCGGAGCTCTCCCCGTTCTGGTTTTCACAAATGGGTAAGGACTCACAGTCCAATCATCAAAATGGCCAAACACACAACTCAACAGAACGGGAACTCCACGGTCATAGAAAATTCCATCTCTTGTTGAAGTATACTAGAGTTTGCCATGGGCTGTCTGGCGACGGGTGCAAATCCGATGCCACTTGGAATTCCCGCCTCCGACAATACTCCCTAGACTGCCCTCGGGTATCGAGGCGCGGCAGATTCTTCAGTGCACCCCTCACCGTATGCTCTAGGGGATTATTTCAACATCCCTTCTTAACTCCAAATGCAAAATGCCAAGTGCTTGTCTTATTACTAGGGTGCCCGAGTTTTAGACGGAACCTTACTCATTTGGCGTATTTGTCCTTAAAACGTGTAAAGTATGTAAGCTATAAATCTTTTCGTGTAGTAGGTACTATGGATCAAGGTCTAAATACTACCCAACTCATTTCACTAGAATATCAAGGTTATTCCCGAAACGAGTTTTATAAGGAAATTCTCTAGTATAAAAATATTCAATTTATTTATAAGTTTATAATAGATATCTAAGTAAAAAGGAGTAACATAATTTCAATTATGTTTCTTGAAATATAAACTTAAGAAAATCTAAGCTTTTCTTTTAAGAGGAAATTAAGGACAAGGTATAATTTTTTTTTCCTTGATTTTTCAATTACTAAGGTTGTTTCGTCGTGTTTACGTATGATGAACGAATTAAATTAATTTTACTTTCTAAAATTTTTCACAAATCCTTTGATAAAATATTTTATTATTATAAGGTACTTCTTCCAAATCTATATTGAACAGAAAAGAATCTTGTTTTTATAAAGTAAAGATACAAAGTAGTAAATTTTCATTTCTTTTGTCAAAACGTCGATTTTGTTGTATTTTATATAGAAAATTTCGATTTGGGTGATTCCAAAGCCAAAAGTGTTTAACTTTGAAAATACTAATTAAATATAGTAAAGTTAAATATGGATTCTATCCAGAAACAGCCCCTACATGAAAAGTTGCTTAATGCCAAAGTTTGTCGTTCTAACGTTTGTAAAAATACGTTTTAAGGACAAATCGCGCGTCAAAAATTCTCCCAATCAATTTTTCTTCTTTGGGTGTTTTTCTTATGCTCAAAATTCATTTATTATGTCACAAAACATCCTTCCAAAACAGTTTTACCAATTTCCTTCGTTTACCCACAAAAACACGTTTTATACTATTTCTAACGTACCGTTCGCGCCTAAGCTCGGGTCCCTTTTAAATTCTTTTATTAATCATCACATTCATAAAATTTTTATGACCATAAATAATACTTAAATATATTAAAATACAGCAGCACCAATCATCACAAATTTTGCCAATAAATGTTTTCCAAAATCCTTATAAATCTTTTTCTTAATGTTGTAAACGTATCACTTAATTTCTACAACTAAAAATCACTTATTTCTCATAAAAATTCTAGAATTTAGTAAATATTCCAAAATTTATTTTTAACACATGAATTAAAAAAAATCAAGCCATGAAATCAAATCTTAATCACTAAGTTCATTTCACGCTAGTTTATACGTTAGGATTTATTAACATCAATTTATTCAACTAACTAAAAAAAATTCCAGCAGCAACAATCGTTTATCATTAGTTATTAAACTCATTTTAAGATACTTTATATTTTCTAAAAATATAATTTACACCACAAGCCACCAATTAAGCCAAGAAATACATAATTAAACAACTTTATCACATGCATATAGATACAACCAAAAATTCTACAGCAATAAAATTCACAAGTTAGTAATCTTCATAATTAAAATTTTAAAATCAGAGAACTTAACAAAAACTATGGTGCAGCCAAAATACCCCTTAAAGATCTCATTTTTCCAAGGGATTTTCAAGATTCAAACTATTTGAACCAAGAGGGCACTTATACCTCACCATGCATACATTATATTATGGATTTAAAGCAAGCCAAATACTCCCCCCTTACGACCAAATTTTTGTCTTTCAAGAGAAGGCCAAGGACTCCAAAACTTGCTTCTAGATCATCACCATTTGTTCCATCAATGAGAAAGAAAATGGAGGCTTGAAGGATGGTGGTTTCAACGTGAATATGGTGGTGGGAAAGGAAGGAAAATGTTGCTGTTTGGTGGAGAAAGAAAAAGTTTGATCTTGGGAGGTGGTAACTTGTATTTTTGAGGTTATGAAGGGTGGTGTGGTGATTTAGGATGGATGATGATGAATAGATGATGATGTTTAGATGAAAGAAGACATGAGAAAATGGAGGAAGTGGTGCTGGAATTTTTCCTAAGATAGAGAGAATAAAGAAGGCAAGAAAGCAAGTGGTGTTTTGGTGAAAGAGAAAATTTTGCATGGATTCTTCCTTGGTGGCCAAGGGTTCCACGGCCAAGAGAGTGGAATGAGAGGTGTCACAATTGCTTCATACAAGTTTTAGATGTCACATGCAGCTGAAGGTGAGGTGGTGGAAGGATTTGCATCGTCTAAACAACTAGCAAGGTGATGGTGTGATTTAATTGGTTAACTTCCATGCAAAGGCTAATGTGTCAAGCGTAGGAGTAGTCACTTGCTCGTGGGTTTAAGGGACCTTCTGGGTCGAATTTGAAAATGGGAAAAACATAAAAATTGTATAACTTTTTGTTATCTTTAATTTGATATATGGCACAAAATAATCCATTAAGAAATGAGAGAGTTATGGCCCAAATACAAAATTGGTGTAGGGCTGTGATGAGATTTTTGTTACTTGCATAAATTAATTTTCTGGGCCAAATTGGTGGGGATTTGGGCTTTGTATTCTTCATTAATGTTGCAAAGAATTAAGTTAAAAAATTTTTGGGGAAGAATCATTCAATTTAATGGTCATATGAGAGATATGTGAAAAATACTGCACCTAGTGCAAGCTATTGGTGGAGAAACTTGAATTAATGTAGTATTTTAATTTTTAAGATTTATGGGATGAGAATTGGTCTTTGTGGTCAACATAAAAGTTGTAGATAAATTCGATACGGAGATTTTGGGACAATAACAACTTGAATCCAATATTGGGAGAGAAAATTACGCCTAAAATACGTACAGAATCGCATTTTGGCTTACTCGGGTAACTTAAGATTAACGTTTTTAGGCTTGAGTGGTTGGAAATGGGCATTGGGCTCTTTATAAAAGTTGTTAGGAATGACGTGAGGGATGTTTTAGGTTAAAAATAATTGACCAAAGTTTCTCAGACAACTTCTTGATCAAAACTGGGGGAGTTACACAGTTTAAATAACTCAAATAAAATGCTTAAATATTTTTATTAGATTACTAACCTTCCAATTGATAAATTTCTGTTATTATGAGTCTCATATTGTTATTATTTCAATCATCTCTATTTTCTTATATAATTAAAGTAGATATATTCATCTCATACTCAAAATCTTCTAAAACACAATTTAGTTATCACACACACGTCAATCGGCCGTAGCCTAGACAACAGTACATATTACTAATTCATGAAATTAATACAATTGGCCATGAGGGCCCAACACAAAAAATGAGCGCTGTTATAGATTTCATGTTTTAATCATAAAAATTACAGCTTTTCATTCTTAATATTTAAAAATAAAAGGTATAATTTTAATATAAAAAGTAAGAAGATTGATGCAAAATTATAAATTTGTAGACTTCTAAATCTAAACCCTCCATATTGAGGGATTGTTTGTACAGATTGTTCTATGAATTTACAAAAAAGGAGAAAAATATAACCCCATATTTCAATTACATCATTCAGTTTAGAAATAAAAAGGTTAAGAAATGCAGTATACTTGTGAGTTTAACAAGAGAACAAAAAAAAGAAAGGCTTCATCTTCAAGATTAAATCATAAATGAATACACAAATTTATAAAGTATAGATGCATGTGTTTGTTTCAATCTAAAACATCATGTAGCTGTGATACATATATATACCTCATCGCCATGTAGTTTTACAAGTGTTTTCAACTCAGCTCTACGAAAAAGGGAAGCATGTCGATGCCCCAGCAAAATATCCAACAACTGGGAAAAGAAATCAACAAATAACAAATTAGATTAGGTCCATATTTAATCAAATGAAACAAGAAAGGTATCAATAATAATTTTGTTCATTGCATGTCACCTTGCTAATTGGATAACCAACAGGAAAGCAGGCCCATACAAGAACACAGACAAAAGAAGCCACTTTTGCACCAAGTGCTAAACCATACCGAGAACAGATTGATTGAGGTATAATCTTCACAGAAGTAAGCAGATATTAGAGAAAATTCACACAAGCTGAGTAATGAATGAAAAGATGGTCCTACAATATTCAAAAAACAAATATGTATCAGATATTATACCAAGAGGTCCCAATTACTTTGTGTCAAAAGAGAGGCACTGTCCTCAATTTTTAACTTCTGATGCATGTATTTTATTTAACATAGAAAAAATTAAATTTCTTACCTCACCAATCAAGAGAAATAATGTGACTGAAATCAGGATAGCACCATATGCAACCACAAGACTATCAAGTAAGATTGGAATTATCTTACAAAAGCAACATCCATATCCAATATTAGCTGGATTCTTAAGTATATTCATGTGATTAATTACACACTAACTCATTATCTTAGTTATACCTCCATGGCTACAACATTGCAAATTAGTAGGGTGCAAAGCAATAAATGTTGATTTCTAACAACAGGCAATATCTTTACTGTAAATGAAAGAAAAAATACACAAGTTCAAACAGCCTACAGTTCAATAACTGTATATCCACAAGACAGGACAATGTTGTTCTTATTTCTACAATGACAAAGCTCTCTCAGAATAGGAATGACACATAGTTGCAGCTACAACTATATTCCATAGCTATATTTTATTCAATTTAGTATAGCTTGAGAAAGAAGAAAAACTTAAATTATGATTAAAAAATTACAGCCATGAGTATCCAAGAAATTCTTGGACTAAAAGTTAAAACTACAAAAAATCAAGCACCCAAAATTGATTTTTTCCTAGTATATTTTTTGTCCAAACATTAAGATCACACTTAGATAAAACTGATTTATATATCAAACTTATTTTAGTTTTAGTATCCAAAATCAACACACTTAGTATCTTTCCTTTCCCTTTACCGTTATTCTAAAGGACAAAAACAGAGCTTATATTATGGTAAGGGAGAGAAATTACCAGCATGGTTGCATACCAGACTTGGCAAAGGCCTCAAGATCAACAAGACTCAAGGATATAATACCTAAGGTAAGCCCTGACATCAATCCAGCAAACATCACAAGCAGCAAAATTCCCAATAAGCAAGTGAAGAACTGAGTTCCACAGTACTTGTACTCCACTACCATTGAAATACCTATACTTCACGGCTATAGAACTGAGTTCAAACAGAGAACGATTTAGTCCTTAAAATTACAAAAACACTGTCCCAGTCCCTAAATCCTAATTACAAAAAAACCATTTTAACCCTTAAAAATTACAAAACCCTTGATCACGAAAATCTGTACCAATTATAGAGAAAAATAAAAGAACACATCTGATTAGTGAGTAAAATAAGTGTTTAGTAATTAAATTATTGGATGGAAGAAGTGATAATGAATAGGAAGACGAGAATTGAGAGATACAAGATTGGTTAATTCTCAGAGAGTAGCATCCTTCCAAGTATAAATCTGGACCTCATCTTTGGGCTCCTTGCCTCTAACGACGAAGTCTTCCATGGTGTTGTGACTTCCAATCTTGGTGAACAACGATGTTGAATGAGAGAGAGAATAAGAGAGAAAGAGAGAGAAGATACCTTTTCACAATCAACAGATTCAAGGCGGGGGTAAGAAAGTGAGGGAGGAGTGCCTCTTAGAGGAGAAGGCAGGTCTTCTCTTGCCTTGTCATTTCCTACCTTTGCTCATCTCTTCGTTTCTTCTTCCTTACAACAACAATTAATGAAAGTGAACCAAAACGAGAGTGAGTGAATACTATTGAGAGGGCTAAAATAAGATAGAGATTTATAGGAGTACCAAACAGAGATTAAATGAGGGAAAGAAATGAGAGGGAAACTGAGAATGTGAAAGTCTTACATGCGGGTTAAGGAACTTTTCTTTTTTTTAAAAACATTGTTTACATTTAATTTTTTAAAAATAAATGAACAACCGCCCTTAAAGATGTATGATTCGCCGCTGTTGGAAATTAAATAGCGGCGGTTAGAGAAACCGCCAGTATAACCACCTCCACATTGTAACCGGCGGTTTGTTGTATAACCGCCGCTAAGTTCCCACAGGTAAATACCCAGTTTCTTGTAGTGTATGGCTTCTAAAAAATATGAGAATGATATCCACATAGTGAGCTTTCCTTTTCTCTAATGGTATTTTCTAATTCATTCTTTTTGTTAACATATGTCATTTTCTTTTCTTTTTCATTTCTCTCTATCTTTTTACTTACGAACTCTCTCGACTCTCATCTCTTTTCTCTTATGATCTCCCGCTCTTCTATGAAGAGAAGAATAACAATTTATATGATTTTTCTTCTAGATAAGCGACTGAGAAAGACCCATCAGATGACCGTTGAAGAATGATACATCTAATACAGAGAGATTTTTCCTTAATGGATATGTGCTTTTCGGGTCAGAGAGAGTTATTCTAAACACTCAGCATAGGACAAAGAGCCTTTGAGATTTATGCAGAAAAAGACAGAGAAGGATAGTATAAGTTTCACCAAGATGGAAAGTTCTCATTAGAGAGAGGGATCTTGATCTGCCTTGCTTTATTGTTTTCTTTCTTTTAAAGGAAAATCACCTCATGCTTTGATAGAGTTAGCTAAGTTATGAGTCATCAGATGAGGACCAAACTTGTCTCGTTCAAGGAGGAATTTTGAAAATAATTTATGGTTTAGTGATCCATAAGGTGTTGATAATGAGACTCAAAGTGAAGAGTAGTCAGATTCTTGCTGGAGAAAATAAAAGATATGTGGGAGCAGCTTTAGGCTTGATGAAGCATGAGGATAGAGTCTGGTTGATGAAGAGTTTTCCTTATAGAGAGGACTCTTCCATACACTTGATGCGTGTAATATGGCTTAACAGGTCTGGGTCTAGTACGAATCTAGATGAGCTTTTGCTTTGAAAAGCGTTCCCAGATCTTGTTTCCTTCTTTGATGCATCCTTCTCTTTGTTTTGTCTTACCAGACTTGTGTTATGCAAAGACACTTCCTTTATTTTATAATCCATGCTTTGTATCCTGAATCACTTAGATATACTGTTAGATGTTAACAAAGCATGGCTTCATTAAATTAGAATACTTAATGTTGATTATCAACAAATCTAAGATTTCTTTAGAAGTCTTCTTGACTCTAACACCCCTATTTGTTGATAGCAAACATTTAGTCTTTTAATTTAAGTGGAGTCTTATGAGTTTTAATATAGCTTCTTAACCAGATATGAGTTATAGTTTGAGAAATACTCACAGTGATTGCAATACATTATTTTATTTCAAATTATTCCTGACTAATATATTTAGAGAGGATTCTCTCACAAACAAGGAGTTAGAATAGTAAAGAGAATTAATAATCATAAGATATAGTTAATAGTCATAAGACATAGTAAAGTAATTTGGTAATTATATTAGAAAAAAGGAAATTAACAAAGTTCAACTAGCTTAATTTTAGGAAATCTAAAAGACTTAAACATTAGCTTCTTAGCTTCTTCTCTCCCTTTTGATATCAACAAAATAGGTTAGGAAGGGTGAAGTGGATAAGAAGTTTTCGGCTAGAGGGAAAGGGTAAAGAAATTGATAAGAGAGGTTATGTCTGATCTGAACTGTTAGAGCAGGAACCGGCTTCTCTAATCATCCATAGTATATGATTCCATAACCTTCTTGCATCATCCTCAGTATTATTTTTAGACTCTAAAAGTCTTGAAACGTCATCAGCAGGAAGTCTTCTTGGTTGAGGTTCATCCTATGTAGGTACAAATGGTTGGAACATAGCAGATACAGGTTCTTTTCCCTTCTGGTGGAGTGAGTCTTGGTAGGGTTCATCCTATGTAGGTACAAATGGTTGGAACATAGCAGATACAGTCCTACAGAGTTTGTTGTAGATGATCCATCTTTATGGATTTTTCTTGTAGAGATTCCTTTCAACATACTCCTTGTAATCCTTTGGGAGGTTCTAACAGGGGCTGTTGGATGTGCTGCTTTCAAGGTTAGTGTTGTATGACTAGACCTTGACTTGATGAGAGAACCAGACTTTGAAATTCTTAAAGAAATTTCAACGAATACTCTGGCTTTCTTCTTAGGTGGACCAGACTCTTTCGGCTTTGAGTTTGAGGAGGACTTATCAGAGGAGGATTTTTTAAACATGTCACTTGATGACTCTGGCTCAGTTTTCAAGGACTCTTTTACTGTTCTTTGTTGAGAGCCTCAAGTGGAGTGATCACATCTGAGAATGTGGGGCTTTGGTGACTAGACTTCTGCACATCCTTAGATCTCTTGCACTTTAAACATCAATGGCATGCAATTCGAATATCTTAGATAGAACTCCAGGATATGGAATTTTATTTTGCTTCTTGGAAACAGAGGTGATTAGATAGTTCATAATCACATTAGGGAGACTCGTTTTTTCCCTTGTCATCATCAGTACTATACAGAACTTATCTTGCTTTGTCACAACATCCCTGGCACTTTTCCCTGGTTAAAATATCTATCTTATCAGGGCATGGAGAAACTTTGCCTTTGGTAGCAAGTCCTTGACCAGAAGAGTTAGAGGAGACTCTAGTCCATATAAAAATCTATTGGCTTCTTCTTCAGAAATAGTAGAGCCAATGTAGTCTTCAAAGAACATCAACCCTTTATTAGGGCAACCACATGCATGGGCAATGCTATCTGTAGAGATCTGTATTCTTCTATTATGGAGAAGGCTAGAAATTGTGAAGTTTTCCTTATTATCAGTTACAGTCGACCAGAAGCTTATGATCAGAGAGGGAGAGTAAGTGTATATCATGGAGTAGAATGGTAACCACCCAATGCCAATTAGTTCAGACACAACATCTCTACCTTCTTCTTTATATTGCTTAAGAGAAAAGAAGACAGATTTAACAATGTCTTTTACGAAGAAGGCAGTCATTTTTAGTGCTTAAGGAAAACTTGATGCTTTTCTAAGGGAGACGGCTCAAATGATCAAAGAGGTTTTTTGAGTAGAGAATAATAATAATAGAAGAAGGGGTTTAGAGGGAGAGAAAGAAAGAAAGGAAGAAAGAAAGAAGCAAAAACGTGAGAGTGTGTCAGATATTTTGTTTGAGACTAAAATAGAAATGATTATGAGCATTAAATGGAGAGAAAAATACAAGGATTTAAATGCATGTTATTTTCAAAATAGACGTTATTTCTAATTATAAGGAGCAGTTATCTAGGATTTGAAATCAATGCTAGAGCAATCATATATATATTCGAAAACAAATACGAAGAGAAAAATATTTTTACCCAACATTTAAATGTATAAATACTTTGAACAAGCAAATTCAGTCTTATTTCTACTACCTGTAAGGATACATTTCTGATCTGATAGTCTCTTGTCAGTCTTATACAATGTCAGTTTAAGAATATAAAAGTTTATAAAGATATGAATGGATATGATATTCTTGAAGTCAAAGGAGAGATATACTAACCCATTTGTTTTACCTTCCCTTTGTTAGTTTTCCAAAGTCACCTAGAGACCGCTCTTCTAATATCAGACCTTAAAGCTTCAAAATTTTCAGTTTAGATTATTGATGATGACAACTTGTAGATACATCTCCTTCTATTCTTCTTCCTTCTCTTATTCCAAGTCTCATAAGATCAGATGTAGATCTATTTTCTTGAGAGGTCTAGCTTTGTGCTCTCTTTACATAAGCGTTCATTGCACCAGACTAAGGAGAGGCACCATGAACCTTTTCCTCTACACTTGCTAGAGTGTTCAACCCTAGAGTTGATGCTCTCATACCAATTGTAGGTTCGGAGAACAAACTTAAAAGAGAGGGTTGAATAAGTCTATTCACTTTTTCACACCAAAAATGATATACAGTCATTTTAAGCTCTTTTGTACAATAGAATAGACTTTTGTAATTAAGAGAAGATAGATGTAAAAGCATCAGACTTTTGTAGAGATAAGAAAGAAAACAACACACAAGACATTTATATTGGTTCACTTTTAATATAGAAGCTACATCCAGTACCTCAATACTTGAAGAGTTTTTCCACTATTTACAATTGTCTCTTTTACATAATATGTATAGACCGTGCCCTTGAGTATTCTAGAATCCAGCCACTCCTGGCTTAAGCACCTCATGTACTTTTGAGTACTCTTGACAGCAGCCACTCCTGCTCAAACTGAGTATTATTTTGCTGTACCCACTCCTAAGGCAGACCCAAGTATTCTTTCACAAGTCATTCCTGGCTTAAACCTAAGTATTCTTTCCAAAGCCTCTTCAGGCCAATAGTGTTTCCCAATAGGTCTACCAGACCTATTGTAACATCCTAAAATTTATAAAGAAAATGATTGATTAAGAGGAATAAATAGTAAATAATTATATATAATTTGATTCATGTCCCGAAACTTTAGAAATAATTAAATTAGGATTTATTATGAGTATTCATAAGTTGTTGAGGCTTAATGAGTTGAAATTAATACCTGGTTAAAATATGGGTATCAGACCAAGTATCTCTGAATGAGGTGCTATTGGTTAGGGCTGTTAAGAATATTACTGTGAATCTGAATATGTCTTTGGAATAATTTTTTGATAAAGTTTGAGCTCGAACGGTGATCCTGTTTGATATAAAGCGGTAAAATTTTAATGAAATGTTAAATTTAAAACAAAAATCTCCCTTTCTCTCTTATGTTTCACGTTGGTTCTCCCTCTTCAAAGGCATTCACTCTTTTTCTCTAAACTTTCATTTTCTCTTTATCTTTTTCCATTCTCAAACTTAACCAAAGTGGTGTGTTCATTTTCCTCCATTTTTGTTTCCCATTGGCAAAAAGGAGAAGCTTATGGCTTGAAGCTCCTTCCTCTTCCTCTTCTCAATTTTTGTCACCCACATCCTCCTTCTTGGAGCTCATTGTTATTTTTTGGTTGAGGTAAGTTCTTTACCACGTTTGATGAGTTTATGCCTTAGGTTTTGGGTTGTTGATGTTGGGTAGGTGTTTAAATGCATGTAGATATTAAATGAGAGCATTAAATATAGAAACCCTAAGGTGAGGTGTATTAAATACAAGCTTTAATGTGCATTTATGGTGGTACACGAAAATATGATGATTAATGGTGGGAGATGATGATTATTTATGATGGTTATTGGGTTTTTGGTGAAACCCTAACCCTATGAATTTGGGGAGAGCAATTATTGTTGGTTGAGGAATTAATTTTATGAGGAAAGGTATGATATTGAGAGTGTGCATATCATTAAATATGTTGGAAGAATATTTATTAATAATAGTGGATGGTCATTAATGGTGGTTAATGACCATTGGTGTAAGAACTCATTGATGGATGTAGCTTTAGATGAATAATAATGAACTTGAACACCAAATCCATAGTGGTTGTGGTGAAAATAATGAAATGAAAAGTGGTTGGTATTGATAATGTTAATGTAAATCTTGGTAGATTAGAATAGAAAATAATGGTGTGATACATTGTGTGATGTAGGAACTATTCCAAACGATGGGGCGAGACCATCGAATCGTTTGGATTACTTCTCTTGAGGTAGGAGAGGAGTTTTATATTCTAAATGCATGAATTGAGTGTTGGTTAATTCTCATATGTGACAATACACATGTTTTCCTTGATTATGTTGTGTTGATAAATTGAGATATTGAACATGGTGATGTTGTTTGTGCTTTGCTAATACGTGGTATGCATTTGGAATATTGATGGTATGCTTTATGGTGTTGTTGTTGTTTGGAAAATGTTGTGCCTTGAAATATTGAGAATGTATTTGTCACCATAAATATTGAATGATGATTGTTAATGTTGAATGAGTATGAATATGGGTGTTAAGCATACCTTGAATATTGATGAAAGATTGGTGAATGTTATTGATGATTGTGATGCCATTGTGGGTGATGCAAGTATAGACTTTTATGTATGAAATGAAATTATGTTGATGGAAAATGTTATGGATGCCACATTAAAAGCTTGAAACAATGGCAATAACGAATGATAATAAAATCCACAAAGAATTATATGGTGATATTGGTGATGGTGATGATTGATGAGTGACATGATAGGATGCATAGTGTGAGAATGCATATGATTTTCATTTGCATTGCATCCATGGCATATTGCACAGTTGCCGGTAAGGAAATAGTAGGGGTTCCTCCGGTTGGCCCAGTGGGAGGGAGGCTCTATGCACGAGCATTATTATTGTTACCCTAGTGACTCGGTGTGTAAGTCACGAAGCTGTCCATGCTTAGCTACGGAAGTTGCATGTGGTTGACCCTGTGGGGGTGGCTCTTTGAGGAGAAAGTATTCCCGATGGTCCTCTGGATCATAGCTGCCATGGTATTATTCATGGTTAGCCCACAACACCAATATGATGTTTATGTTGTTTACCGTGGTCATGGTGAAAATGACTGGTGTGGCAAGATGGGTGATGCGGTTTGGTACCAGTAAAATGAGATATTATGCATACAAATGATGAGATAAGTGTACACATTTTACTACTGTAGTAGGGGCATGGTTATGTATTTATGGTTGAACCCATAAATTGGTGTTTTATATTCCCACAGTCGAATCCGTGATTGATATTAACTCTGTTGTGCATTAGCCTAAGAGCATCTGCATATAGCATGGAGATATGCCAAAAGAGGGTGAGTAGTGATGATGGTTGGAATGGGTGAAAGACAACCGAAAGACAACCTAAAGACAACAAGTAAAATATGAATGCAAAGTAAAGACCTTGTGTATGGATGATGATATGTGTGTTAGCCTAATATGGTGAAGGGTAATAATGTGTATATGTATATACTTTGCTATGGGTTTGATTGATGAACATGGTACATATGTATGTTCTTAAAATGATGAAATATGGTGATAATTGATGATTTAATGCAAAGTATACATGTTGTTGAAATGCATATACACATAATCACAAATATATTCATATTCGTCACTAGGAATGTATAACTCACTCTCCCATGTTGCCTATTTTTAGCATTGTGATGCAGGATATGCATGGGGTGAGATGCATCTATTTTGAAATTGTACATGTTTTGGTGGAGAAGGTAAATTAGTGGTATAGGAATGCCTTAGCCGGTAATTATTTTGGATAGTATATGATGTTGATATATGCTTAATATGTATTTGAATGGATATGATGAGTATTTTGATGGGTTATGTGTGAAAATTAGTTCTTATTGTTGAAAGGCTAATTTTTGGTTATGACCTTAACATTAATGGATGACTATTGTAATATATTGGCTTATGCTACATTGATGAATGAATGATGTTGCTTTATGTAATATGGTCATTGGTAGTGCATAATTGTATATTCATATGTGTTTGGAGTGTTGAATGTATGAGTATTTGGAAGTGGCTAGGCCATATATCCATTTGATGATAAATGTCTCATGTAGAGAACACCTACCATTTCTAATGGATGTATGTGACTTATGTGTAATGTTGGTTATGGCCAAATAGGCCTACATTGCAAATTGGCATGGCTAGTTGAACCAAAATGCACATAAATTGTCATTTATGCATCAAATGATTTAGAGCTCGAATCATGGTTTAAGGTTTGTTGGTACAAGTCTTAATTAAGTGTATAAATGTGTGCCAAATGATGGTTAGGATCAAATCTTTGAATAATGCATTTTTGGGTGCCATGTAAATTGAATTACCTAAATTAAATATCAAATACTAATAATCTCACTCAAACAAGATGATTCTCGCTCAAGCGAGATGACTATGCATCAAATGTGTGGTTTCTGGCCATTTTTCACTCAAGCGAGCTTGGTTTCGCTCAATCGAGGGCCAGGGGAATTGATTTTATCGTAATCTCGCTCAAGCGAGTATATATGTAAATGATTATGGACATTTTTCACTTAAGCGAGTGAGGCTCGCTCAAGCGCATATCCTTGAAAATGATTTTTGTGTGTTTTTCGCTCAAGCCAGCAGAGCCTAGCTCGAGCGAGAATGTTGAATTTGATTCTGCCTCTCTTTCATTCAAGCGGGTTAGGCCTCGCTCAAGCGAGTTCTTGAGGAAATGGTTCTGTGATGTTTTCGCTCAAGCGAGTGGTGTCTCGCTTAAGCGAATTAAATGGAAATAGCTACTGGACTAATTTCGCTCGGGCGGATGTGGCTCGCCTAAGTAAAACTTTTGGGTCTGGTTGTCTGTTGTTTCTTTCTCAAGCGATAGTTGGGGCTCACTGGAGTAAATACGCGTAATTTCACCCAAGCAAATCATGCTTCGCTTAAGCGATTGGACCAGAATTCAATTTTCTTGTTTTTTTCCTTATTTTTTGGTATTTTCTCATATCTTCATATATGGGACTAGGCGTATTGCCCTGTATACTTATTTTTCTTCCGCTGTAAATTCGAGTATTTCGTATACATGTTACGGCTATTTATTTATCGATCCAATTTTCATATTCTTAAATCTCACTCTTCGGTTTTTACAGGGTTCAAGTCTTGATGTAATACTGAAGGGTTATGGACTTTCTTTTAAACGTAAAAAAAATTACTCATTTTTTTATTGATTAAAGTCTGTACTTTTTATAAAGTCTGTACTATTTATAACGGTTTTCTATGTACCTAAGCAATTCAAGGATATGGATATTAGGCTATGAAAAGAAAAAAAGAGCATCAGTGTTCTAAAAGTCTGGAAGAACAACAAAAGTCTGATGGAAGCATTCTTATCAAAGAACTATTTTTCAACGTTCATAAATTCTATTTTGGTGAAGCTTTGTGAGTAATGCTCTTATCATATTTTGCGTGCTTATCACCAAAGAACATAAAGAACAAGATTAAAATAAGCAACAACTGTCAGTGTACCTACCTTTGTATATTCTGATCACAATCAGAGATTTCGTCAGAACATCTCAGAAAGTAACTTATCACTCAATTGAGAATTAGTTTACAAATGGTTTATGCATGGAAATGCATAAGAAACTATTTTCATGAAAATGATGAAGAAATAAACTAGACATCTCTCAAGCCTAATTCATCTTCAAGTTCTGGTAACGAGAAGCTTAAGGAAAAATACCTTCAAAGGATTTCCAACGTCTATATCTCCTTTCAAGAAGCAGTAACGATCATATCCTCCAGCCTCTATAAATACCAAGGAAGATTGAACATCAAATACAAAGAAAAATAGAGAGAATTTCATTAAGCTATTATTCAATCTTATTCAAGTTCTAAAATTCTCTTGTTCATTTATTGTAAGACAAAGACCCTTATTTTTTTGTATTGCCTCTAGCAGACTCTGGTCTTGTGTCAAAAACATAGTGTTCAAACTCAAATTGTTTATCACTTGTACACTAAGTTTTGAAAATTTCTTTTTTATTCATACAATTTGTAAAAGTATGGTGTGTTACCAGAACTAGTTTGTGTGGGAAACACTGTAACATCCCTAATTTTATATAAATGATTAAATATAAAGAATAAATACTAAATAATAATATGTGAGTAAATTAATATCCCAAAATGTTAAAAATAATTAAATTAAGATTTTTGGTGATTATTCATAATTTATTGGGGCTTTATGAGCTGAAATTAGACCCGATTAAAATATGGGTGTCGAACCAAGTATCTGATAAGTGTTGATTAAGCATTGATTTCATGACTCATTTGAACTAATTTTGTAAAGACTTGAGCTAAATTGATGAATTATTGAAGGAAGTGAGCATGAATCTTTTAAGTAGTGATGGATAGGTGTATAAAAGAAATATTGTGTTAAAACTCTTGGAAAGTTGCAGGAAATTCAACAGGAAAGTAGGGCAAGCTTAAGCTTGAGCAAGCAAGCTTAAGCGTGAAAAATCAAGCTTAAGCTTGAGCAGGCAAGCTTAAGCATGAAAAATCAAGCTTAAGCTTGAGCAGGCAAGCTCAAGCGTGAAAAATCAAGCTCAAGCGTGAAAGAGCAAACTCAAGCGTGAAAGAGCAAGCTCAAGCGTGATCGGGAGCATTTGAAGACAGCAAGCTTAAGCTTGAACAAGTTGGAGAACATCAGGACCCCTCACGCTTGAGCGTGAACACTAGGCGCTTAAGCGTGGAATGATAAAAATGGAAGCCTAAGCGTGGATTAAGCGTGGGCAAGCGTAAAGTTGGACAAGGAAGGCCACGCTTGAGCGTGGCTGCAGTGGCTTAAGCGTGAAACGTTTAAATAGTATCAGGACCCTTCACACTTGAGCGTGACCATCAAGCTCAAGCGTGACTCATACAGCATGGGTCTCTTAATTCGTTATTCACCAATAATGCGATGCCAACTCACCCACTTTCTTGTGTTTCTACAAGTCTCTGAAAGATGCTGCATGGGTTCTACGCAAGTGGGCATGGGAAGCTAGAGCATAACCTCTATAAATTAAGCTGCATCCATCATCAGAATCATCCCTGTAATCCCCTGTATCTCCCTCAGAATCCAACCCTTTTCCATTATTTTCTGTATTTTATATTTTTGAAGGTGAAAATGCAAAGCATGAGTAGCTAAACTCCCTTATGGGATTGGCTGTAATCCATTCAACACTGAAGTAATGCTGTTGTAAGTTTTTATTTAGTAATGAGATTTGATAAGTTCTGTATTTCCTTCTGCGTTTAATGCCTGAAAGTACTTGATCACTATTTCTTGTTTTAAGTTTTCTCAAGTATGCTGGGAAGTGACTTTTGAAAGCAGATTCGAAAGAAATACTTGTTGTGAGTAGGTAGCCAGGGATGGCGTCTAACGCAATAAATGTCAAAATAATCGATCGATAATGCTGGGATGATTTCAAAGTGACTGAGGGATCAGCGGTTTGAAATCATTCTTATGAATTTTGTAGTCGAGGGATCGATACAAATGACTTTGATTGTGACGTAGAAATTATTTTTTTTGATTTACTTATATAAAAACTTATGCAGCTTACAGAAGGTGAAGATGTGATGAAGCCAATCCCTGTTTTACAAAACTGATTTTTCCAACACCCTTTACTGTTATTCTTTTGCAAATTTTATTCTCTCTTAGTTATTTACTTTGTTATTGAACATCATTCACAACAAATCCAAACAAAAACTTTCTGCCTAATCAATTCAAACTAAAATCTTCATTCTAGCACCTCCTCAGTGGAACGACATCTATACTATACTACAACCTCTGTGTTTAAACTTGGCACATCCATTCCATTGAGTTCATATTATACAAACTTGATTCTCTTTTATTGAACTCTTCAATATCAATATAATCAAAAGATCATCAAGTTTTGGCGCCGTTGCCGGGGAGGTGATTTAAGTTTGAATATTTTAGCATTGAATTGACAAGACAGTATAAATAAATTTGTTTTCAATTTGTTTTTATTTTTTTTTGTGTAGTAACTTTGCTATTTTGAGTACTTGATTTATGATCTTGAGAGGACAGGGTACAAAAGAACAACTTGCATTTGATCCAGAGATAGACAGGTTCCTCAAGAAAATCAAGAAAGCCAAGCAGAACTTCCACGTAGGACAAACTTCCTCTGATACAATGGATGTCAACAGCAACAATCAAAACCCACCAAGGAGAACACTTGGAGACTATGCTTTACAACAAGGGCCAAGACATTTCTCAAGCATTGCAATTCCAAACACTGTCAGAGCACTAGAAATGAAACCAGCATTTCTTAGTTTGATTAGTTCACACCAATTTACTGGAATGTCAAGTGAAGATCCGTATACTCACTTGGCCACATTCTATGAATTGGTTGGAACCATGGGATTTAACCAAGATGTTATTGATGCTGCATATTTAAGACTATTTCCTTTCTCTTTAGCAGGAAAAGCAAAGGAGTGGTTACAATCTCATCCAAATCAAAGTTTAAATAGATGGAACATAGTTGAAGAAAAATTTCTACAAAGGTTCTTTCCTCCATCTAGATTCATCAAGGCCAAATCAGATATTACAAAATTTAGACAAGGCCAAGATGAACCTTTTTGTGAGGCATGGGAACGCTTTAAATCACTGCTCAGAAAATGCCCAAACCATGGACTTGAAGATATTGCACAGCTTAATATTTTTTACAGTGGTTTAAGGGCTGACACTAAAATGATTTTAGATGCAGCAGCAGGAGGAACAATGATGGCAGTGGATGCTGACCAAGCCACAAGGATAATAGAAGCTTTATCCTCAACAGACTACCAAGCTCAACATGATCGTCAGCAAGTTCAAAGGAAAGGAGTCCTTGACTTAAACACCACAGATTCCATTTTAGTACAGAACAAAATTCTGACCCAACAATTAGAAGCATTGACCAAAAAGATAGCCAATCTTCCACAACAATTACATGCTGTACAATCATCACAACCAGGGCAACAACAAATGCCTGCAACATGTAACTTTTTTGGAGGAGATCATCTCAATGAGAACTGTGGCTCACAAGAAGCAACTGTATACTTCATGAACAACCAAGGAAGGTCTGGTAATTTCGATTCAAATTTTTCTAACCAACCATTTTAGGGATGGAGAAGTAACCAAAACCAAGGCCAAGGATGGAAGCAAGAGCCCAGCTCTTCAAATAAACCATATCAAAATAATGGTCCTTCTTTGGTGGAGAGAACTTCTAGATTAGAGGACACCTTGGAAAAATTTATACAAACTTCTTTAGCAAGTCAAAAGAACAATGAAGCATCGCTTAGGAACTTGGAAACACAATTGGGACAACTAGCCCAACAACTTGCTGAGAAACAGAAGCCTTAGTATGGAGCAAACACTGAAACAAACCCAATAGAGCATTGCAAGGCTGTGACCACACTGACTGAGGAAATAACTGAGGAAGAAGATGGACATGATACTATCATCTCTGAAGCAGTACCTTATAACACCAAAGATCCAGGGAGTTTTTCTATTCCTGTCACTATTGGAAATCTTTCAAAAAGTAAAGCTTTATTAGATCTTGGTGCTAGTGTAAATTTGATGCCATTATCCACACTTAAAAGTATAGGGGATTTTTCAGTAAAGCCAACAAACATGACCTTAAAAATGGCAGATCAATCAATAAAAACCCCTTATGGTATTGCTGAAAATATTGAGGTCAAAGTTGATCAATTTGAATTTCATGAGAATTTTGTTGTCATAGATATGGAGGAAGATCCTGAAGTTCCCCTAATACTAGGGAGACCATTCTTGAAAGCAGCCAAAGTCATCATAGATGTGGATGACAGAAGAGTAAAAATTCGAGTGCAGAAAGAAGAAGCCAACTTTGTTATTGATGAAACAAATAAATACTCAGAATGTGCACTTGAAAATCTGAATGGAAAAAAGTTAAGGCCTGACTTAGGCAAGAAGGTGGAAAAACTCAACACTCTCCTCCACCAGCTCCATGATACATATTGAAAAATCTATCAGGCGTCAAGCTGATGACGTTAAACAAGCGCTTATTGGGAGGCAACCCAATCCTTTATGTTTTTCTTTTCATCCTGTTGATTTTACATTACGCACACTTCATTTTCATGTTTTCCTTTTCAAGTCTCATAATTGAAGTTCTTTTATCGTAGGTCACTCATCAACCCATTCCAAGTGTCAAACACTGTTAGAAAGCATGCACGCTTAAGCTTGATTATGCACGCTCAAGCGTGAACTATTCAAGGGATCAAGCGTGATAGCATATGCTTAAGCGAGAAAACTGTGGCAGTATCAGAGTTATGCATGCTCAAGCATGATAACATTCGCTTATAGCGACCAAGGAAGAGTGGGTTCTGTCTTGAATTCGCTCAAGTGAATAAATTTAGAGCTTAAAGCGAGGAAGGGAAATTCAAGCATCAGGTATGCTCACGCCTAATCTCGCATATGTCACGTTTAAGCGAGCCAAGGTAAGCCACCCATTGCTTAGATCACGCTTAAGCATAAGGATCAAACTTCAAGCGTGGTAACATTACAAAAGAAGTTCCAAAAATTTCAAACCCGACTTCGCTTAAGCGTGGCCTTTCTCGCTTAAGCGAAGATCTCTTAAAGCCAACAATAACTGCCACGCTTAAAGCAAGGAAATTCACGCTTAAAGCGTGGAAATAAATAGCATCAGGTACCAATCTTGCATATATCACGCTTAAGCGTGTCTGGAGCGCTCAAGCGAAGCCATCTTTCTCATCTCACGCTTAAACGTGAAATTTCCAAGTCTAAGCGTCCCCATCTGGTCAACATAATTTCAAGAAAAAAAAAGGGGAGAAGCAATCACGATCGCGCTTAAGCATGCGTATCTCACGCTCAAGCGAGAAAAAGACAACCTCATGACCTGCGCTCAAGCGAGGCCTAAAATTGGCCTCAGTAAACAAACACGCTTAAGCGTGATGTCTCCACGCTTGAGCGAGCAGTTTAAAAAAACTGCCACCTGATGCTGTTTTTAAATTTTGAAAAGGGGCCATTATTTCAGATTCTGTAACCGCACCTCATGTTAACTCCCCATGTACTCTCATTCCCTTCTCTCTATGAGTTTTTATTGAGCATTATAACTGCATTACATTTCTCAATTCACTCATGGTGCAATATGTTTTTCTTTATTGAGCTTTCTCATTGGAAGCAAGTTTGCAGCCCACATTGCTTGGCCTTGGGACAAGCCTTCTTTCTTAAGAGGGGTGAGACTTCATAGGCTGGACCAGGAACCTCCTCACAAGGGCCTTCAGTAAGGGAACAAGAGACAAAGGATGACTCTTCTAAGGATGAGTGATGAGTTTACTGCTTTAGTTTTTAATTGCTTTAGTTGGTTTTCTTACTACAGCATATTTTGAAAATTTTTAAAATTTTCATGCTTTTGGTTGATTGTTTTGATGCAAAGTCACATGCTTAACACATAAAAAAAAAAAGTTTTGAAAAACCCAACCAGGATTTACAATTTTTGTTTCAAGAGAAGATTCTGAGTTAGCAATTATTTTGAAGCAATAACATTAGTTTTGAGAAGGAAAATTAACTGATTTAAGACCATGAAAATGAAGGAAATGAACCATTAAAATTTGTTTGCATGCTTGAAACCCTTTTAGAATATGGAAGTATGCCTTATAAACCGGTGAGAAGGGAGAAATTTAAACACTGAGAGTCTCATTAGAATTTGCTAAGTTTGCATTGCCTAATTTTCTGATTAATAATTTTTTTCATAAGAAATTAAGCAAGGAAAGGATAAAGGCAATTTTGCAAATCCCAGAGCCAAAAAGCTACCCTAAAGTATACCCTATTCCTTGGTAGCCCACTTTTGAGCAAAAATTTTATTCTATAAAAACACCCTAACCCAAGCATGAGAAATAAAAATCCTACCTTATCAGCATGCTTAAATTTGATAAGAGCATAAAATAGTTTTGACCAAAAGAGTCATGAAAGAAACAGAGGAAGAAAAAGAAAATGCTAAAAACAGTAAGTTCTCCAGAGATTCAAACAGAATTAGAGAACTAGAAAAAGAAAGAATTCTGTAGCTCAAAAAGGAAGAAACCTCATAAACTTTGAAAAGTTTCATAATTTATGCTCTTCCTTATGCATGCATTTTGAACTCAAAGAAAAACCAAGAATTCTTGTTTAGCCCAGCCTCATTACAACCTTAAAAGACCTTTTTGATCCTTGCTGCTCTTATGATTTGATTTTGATTGGAAATGACTGGCAATGTTAATTAGGCAGTTCTTATGATGAATGTACGACACACCTGGTGAGAAATAATGAGAGTTCCTTATTCTTAATTGGTTACTTGCCTTGTGAAAAATTGAGTGGTGCATTGTAATTCAAAGGATTGGTATTAAGGATGTTATTTGCCTTAAGTTAAATTGAGATTATTGTCTTTCAAAATTTTGTCTGCAACTGAATCTGATCTTATTGAATGCTTGAATTCCCTTTAAAAACTTCTTTTGCTTGAGGGCAAGCAAAAATCTAGGTTGGGGAGAGTTTGATAAGTATTGATTAAGCATTGATTTCATGACTCATTTGAACTAATTTTGTAAAGACTTGAGCTAAATTAATGAATTATTGAAGGAAGTGAGCATGAATCTTTTAAGTAGTGATGGATAGGTGTATAAAAGAAATATTGTGTTAAAACTCTTGGAAAGTTGCAGGAAATTCAACAGGAAAGCAGGGCAAGCTTAAGCTTGAGCAAGCAAGCTTAAGCGTGAAAAATCAAGCTTAAGCTTGAGCAGGCAAGCTTAAGCGTGAAAAATCAAGCTTAAGCTTGAGCAGGCAAGCTCAAGCGTGAAAAATCAAGCTCAAGCGTGAAAGAGCAAACTCAAGCGTGAAAGAGCAAGCTCAAGCGTGATCGGGAGCATTTGAAGACAGCAAGCTTGAACAAGTTGGAGAACATCAGGACCCCTCACGCTTGAGCGTGAACACTAGGCGCTTAAGCGTGGAATGATAAAAATGGAAGCCTAAGCGTGGATTAAGCGTGGGCAAGCGTAAAGTTGGACAAGGAAGGCCATGCTTGAGCGTGGCTGCAGTGGCTTAAGCGTGAAACGTTTAAATAGTATCAGGACCCTTCACGCTTGAACGTGACCATCAAGCTCAAGCGTGACTCATACAACATGGGTCTCTTAATTCTTTATTCACCAATAATGCGATGCCAACTCACCCACTTTCTTGTGTTTCTACAAGTCTCTGAAAGATGCTGCATGGGTTCTACGCAAGTGGGCATGGGAAGCTAGAGCATAACCTCTATAAATCAAGCTGCATCCATCATCAGAATCATCCCTGTAATCCCCTGTATCTCCCTCAGAATCCAACCCTTTTCCATTATTTTCTGTATTTTATATTTTTGAAGGTGAAAATGCAAAGCATGAGTAGCTAAACTCCCTTATGAGATTGGCTGTAATCCATTCAACACTGAAGTAATGCTGTTGTAAGTTTTTATTTAGTAATGAGATTTGATAAGTTCTGTATTTCCTTCTGCGTTTAATGCCTGAAAGTACTTGATCACTATTTTCTTATTTTAAGTTTTCTCAAGTATGCTGGGAAGTGACTTTTGAAAGCAGATCCGAAAGAAATACTTGTTGTGAGTAGGTAGCCAGGGATGGCGTCTAACGCAATAAACGTCAAAACAATCGATCGATAATGCTGGGATGATTTCAAAGTGACTGAGGGATCAGCGGTTTGAAATCATTCTTATGAATTTTGTAGTCGAGGGATCGATACAAATGACTTTGATTGTGACGTAGAAATTATTTTTTTTGATTTACTTATATAAAAACTTATGCAGCTTACAGAAGGTGAAGATGTGATGAAGCCAATCCCTGTTTTACAAAACTGATTTTTCCAACACCCTTTACTGTTATTCTTTTGTAAATTTTATTCTCTCTTAGTTATTTACTTTGTTATTGAACATCATTCACAACAAATCCAAACAAAAACTTTCTGCCTAATCAATTCAAACTAAAATCTTCATTCTAGCACCTCCTCAGTGGAACGACATCTATACTATACTACAACCTCTGTGTTTAAACTTGGCACATCCATTCCATTGAGTTCATATTATACAAACTTGATTCTCTTTTATTGAACTCTTCAATATCAATATAATCAAAAGATCATCAGTATCTCCCATTGAGGTGCCATTGGTCAGGGCTACTAAGAATATTATTGGGAGTCCGAATATATATTTGGAATAACTTTTAGATAAAGTATTGAGCCCGAACGAAAATCCTGTAAGTTATAAAACGGAAAAGCTTTAATGAAGGGATTAAAATAAAACTCTAAAACTCCCTTTTCCCTTCTCATTCACTTTGGCTTCCTCTCCCTTGGAAAAGTTCACTCTTTTCTCTTTTCCTTTCATCTTCCTCACCCACTTCTTCCATTCTCAAAAACCATTTTGGGGTGCTCTTTTCTCCTTCCATTTTTGTCCTCCTTATCAAGCAAGAAGGAGAAGCTTGTCTTGGAGACTCCCTCATTTTCGTGCTCCCTTTCTTCCCCATTGGTACCCACTCATTTTCTTGGCTTGAGGTAAGTTCCTCTCTATTTCTCATGATGTTATGCCCTAGGTTAAGGGTTATTATGGTTTTTGAGAGGGTAATGCATATGGGTTATTAATTGGAAGCATTTATGATGAGAAACCCTAAGGTGGGGTGTTTTAATGTGAGTTTCATGAGGGCCTTGAGGGGCATACGAAATTTTCATTTATGATGATGGGAAATGTTGAACATTGATGGTGGTTATTGGGTTTTTAATGAAACCCTAACCCTATAATTTAGGGGAAATGAAAAATATGGGTAGAGGAATATTTATTAATGTTAAGAGGAGGTATTTAATGACGTGGGAATGAAACATTGATGGTGGATGGCCATTAATAAGGTTGGGTGATTGGAAAAGGTGGTTGGAAACCAATTAATATCGAAACCTATGAATGGGTTTAGCTTTAATTGCATAAGAATGAATTTAGGCACCTAACCCATGGTGGTTATGGTGGATTGAATAAAAGAAATGAGGTTGAGGATTAAAATGGTATAAAACACCAAGAAATATTTATGAGCACTTGAATCTTGGTAGTTGAATAAAAATTAATTGTATGGTATATGGTATAATGTAGGAAACGACCTCATCGATGAGGCGGTACCATCGGACTACGTTGATTTCTACTTCTCTTGAGGTCAGAGGGGGTAACATCTCTAAATGCTTGATTTCATCCATTAGTGATGTGTGTATATGATTGTGTTATGTTAATTTGGCTTAGATGAATAATTTGATGATTACTTGGTTGAAATGCATTTAGAGTGAATGGCGTTATGTGGCTTATGTTTATTGGATGATGATTATGATGTTGAATTGACTCATGATTGTATTGATTACAATGTTATTGAATATCTCATGATATGTGAATTGATGAGTTGTGATTGCCACTAACTAGTTATGTGTATGAAATCCAATGAATGTTGGTGATGGTTGAGAATAATGAGTACATGGAGTTCCACTAACTGTTGGTGGTGAATTGTGATTGTGGAATGGCATTTAGGATGCATAGTGTGAGAATGCATTTGATTTGCATTACATCCATGACATATCATTTGTTGTTTATGTGGAATGTTAGGGGTTCCGATAGGCGGGCCCAGTGGGAAGGCGGCCTAGTGCATGGGTAAAATTATGTGGTTGTTCCCTAGTGATTCTTGGAATCACGAAGCTGTCCTTAGTTTGGTGACGAGGCACCCTATGTGACGGGCCCAGTGGGTGGGTGGCTCTATAGTGAGCAAGTGACCTCGGTGTCCCGTTGGGGCACGACTCTCACTATGTGTGTTCAGGAGGGGCCCGTAGCACTTATGGCAAGTGAGGCCATGTTTTTGAATCCACAAGTCACGGGGTGACTAGTGCTTTATATGGGCGATAACGGTTTGGTACCAGTAAAAGAGTAATGTTAAACATGCATGATTTGAGATGTAAGTGTACACTTTTACTACTACAGTAAGGGCATAGTAGCATACCTATGTTTGACCCACACTTGATATGATATTGTTTCCAACAGTCGGATCCACAATTTTTATTGATTCCTTTGTGCATATGCATTAGCCATAAGAGCATTTGCATATAGCCAGAGATATGCCTAGTTGGTAGCCTATGGTGGCAATGGATGATTGTTAAATAAAGAGGAAGAAAGTTATGGTACTAACATTGAATGTGTGATGACCTTTATGAAGAATGCCATGATTCTGATGTGTGAATTGTAAATATAATGATTTAGGTATGCATGATGTTGAAATGAAACAAGATAATGTGTGAGTGAAGCTTATAAAGCTTTTTGAGAAATATATATTATGCAGATATGTATATATATATATATATCATAATGTATGATTTTGAATCATTTAGTATATGTTACTCACCTCATAGTTGCCATTTTAAAGTTTGATGTAGGTATGATTAAAACCTACTCTTTTGGAGGGTGAGCAATGATGGTGGTAAATATGGAAAGAAAGTGAGTCTTGGCCAGCATTCTTTTGTAAATCACTCAATATGTGTATACGTCTATTTTGTATATGATATTTTCATGGGTCTTGAATATTGATTTGTGGGTCATGTGTAAAAATTAGACCTATGTGTTTTGAATGACTAATTTTTAGAAATGACCCTAACAATGGATGATGTTGATTGTAAATTGAAGGTTTATGTTTCTTGACTATGCATATGAGACTTGTGTATGAATTAGAATGTGAGTAGGGCATTAGAATGTTGAATGAATGACTTTGGTATGAAGAATATGATGAATTTTTATGGTTTTATGCATAATTGAGGAACCAATAGGGTCAAAATGAGTTTTTTGAGATTTGAATGGTATGTAATGGTTCCAATGGCTTAGATACATTATTTGTGACTTGTAGAAATTGGAATGGGCCAATTCCAATAAGAATAGGCCCTTGAGTTGTACAAAAATGTCTCAAAACGAGTGAAATGCATTTATGTGCATAACTTTCTCATTTTTAGGAAATTTTGAGTGCGGCTAGTGGCCACACATCACAAATGATATACATAAGTTGGTGTCAAAATTTGGTATGCATTGGAATTCGTATGAGAAAGTTAGGGGGTTAGAAGTCCAAAAATATGACTTTTTCTGCATAAGATGGCCTCTGTGCTGTCATGAATCGATTCACAACAGTGCATGAATCGATTCAAGACACATTGTTTTTACTATTCCTGAATTTGGGTAATTTGAATTGATTCAATCCCCCACATGAATCAATTCAAAGCTCACTGGAATCACTGTTCATGAGGTCCAGGAATGTTTAAATCGATTCATGCGAGCTTGAATCGATTCAAAGGGCCCTGTTTTCACTGTTTGGACTCCAAAAGCGTCTGAATCGATTCATGGGGTTCTTGAATCGATTCATGGCCCTTGTTTCACATATTTTCCTCTGTTTTAGGGTATGATTAGTATTGTTTGGTCATGATATGATTATACAATAACATACGCATATAATTAACACGTTTTAACAACTAAATGGGATACCCTTGAACCTTCCCTCATTCCCATGCACCCTTTATGAACTAATTGTGCACTTCCGCTATTCCTTGTTGATGATCATGAGATTGATTGTCCAAGGTTCACTCTTGATTTAATCTATCCACCCTCTCATATCTTCATATATGGGATGGGTTATTCAAAATGGTCTGGGGTTACTTGTTAAAATTTTATTATGTGGTTTCTTCTACACTTTATTATTTAAAAATCATGAAAAATTTACCCTCATTTTTAGGGCGTCTCAAACATTATGGCCTGAAGAGGCTTTTGAAAGAATACTTGGGTTGAGCCAGGAGTGACTTGTTGAAATAATACTTGGGATAAGCCAGAAGTGGCTAGAGTCAAGAATACTTGTGGCACGGGTCTGGTGTTGTTATTGTAAAGGAGATTTTACAATAGTGGAAATCCTTCAAGTTAGAAGGGACTGGACGTAGCTTCTATGTTGGAAGTGAATCGATATAAACTCTTTGTTTATTTCTCTCCTTCGTTACTTGCTTGATTACTCATTTTATTTGGTTTAACTTTCTGTGAAAAAGAGTCCAAGACTTCTCAACCCCCTTCTAAGTCTAACTCTGAACCATCAAATTAGAAATAATTTTTTGCCATTTGAACTTCCCCGGTGATAAACAGTAAGAACCCAGGCTACGTTACATAAAAACTCCCAAAAAAATCATTTTGGGCCTTGGTAATCAATTACAAGCCCTAGTAATTGATTACACAGATATGGTAATCGATTACGTAATTGATTACCAGCCCCCTGTTCTGTAGAATTATGGCCAATTTTATCCCTACCTAACTTGCCCGTTTCAACTTTGATCACTGCAAAACTTTAAGGTCACTATGTTTTCACCATTCTAGACATATTGGCACAGTCTGTACTCTAAAATTCCAACATATGACAAACATATGCATAAAATTCATTTCAAGCAAATTTAGGACAACACTAAGCACCAAACCAACTAAATGTATTCCAAAACAACTTAGGGACATGCACACAAGTCCTAAATAACTGTAAGAACCTATTGGCCATTTTCGGGGATTCTAATTCCCACCGGATCTCCATTTCACCTATCAAGTTACTAAATTAGCACATTTCTTTACCTATGTATGCAATGCATGATTCCAATAAGAGCAAACCATTACTTCAATCAATGTCATTAAACAATCCACATAATGCACCATTGCCATTCACATATATAACCTACAATTCACCTGGTCATCATATTTATGCATAGATCAATCAAGGCTCAATGCCAATCATATAGTCACACTAGTAACCATAAGGCTCGAAGCCATTCAACATATCGTTCCATACACGCATATTTATGAATACTGCATTTACACATTACTTTGCTTCATCATATCACTTAGCACCACTATTAACAAAGATTATCAAGATCATCACCACACAAGTAAGTTCAAGAGTCATACACCATAACTAAACTTTATCAAATTTGTTGGTTCGGAGAACAGACTTAGAAGGGGGTTGAATAAGTATGTTAACTTTTTCACACCAAAAATAATATACAATCATTTTTTAAGCTCTTTCGCATAACGTAACAGACTTTTGCAATGAAGAGAAGATAGATGTAAAAGCATCAAACTTTTGTAGAGATAAGGAAGGCAACAACACACAGGAGATTTATACTCGTTCACTTTCAACACAGAAGCTACATCCAGTACCTTTAGACTTGAAGGGTTTTTCCACTATGTAAGATTGTCTCTTTTACATAATATGCAAAGACCGGGCCCTTAAGTATTCTTGAATCGAGCCACTCCTTGCTTAAGCTCCTCACGTGCCTTTGAGTATTCTTGACAACAGCCATTCCTGGCCACTCTTGGGGCAGACCCAAGTGTTTTTTCACAAGCCACTCCTGGCTTAAACCCAAGCATTCTTTCCATGCCTCTTCAGGCTGACAGTGTTTCCCAACAAGTCTACCAGGCCTATACTTACAAAGAATTAAAAGAAGTTGAACAACAAAATTAGTAATCCTTCTGACTTAGCTGATCCAATTGATGAGTCTGGTCAGCAGACTTATACAAATGAAGAAAGGCTTATTTTTACATAATACTTAGTACTGGTAGATGATGAAGTAAAAGAGAAATTTGTACTAAGTTTGAAAGCTTAAGTCAAAGACAATGATCTCTCAGAGGAGAAGGGTAGATTTCGTGTCTTTGACTTGGGTACTATGGCTTTTGAAAAATATAAGAATGATATGCACATAGTGAGCTTTCTGTTTCTCTAATGGCATTTTCTGATTTCTCTTTTTGTTGATATATGCCATTTTGTTTTCTTTTTCATTTCTCTCTATCTTTTTACTTATAAACTCTCTCAAATTTCATCTCTTTTCTCTTATGATCTCCAGCTCTTCTATGAAGAGAAGAATTATAGTTTATATGATTTTTCTTCCAGATGAGCGACTAAGAGAGAGACCCATTGGATGACCGTTGAAGAATGATACATCTAATACAAAGATATTTTTCCTTAATGGATATGTGGTTTTTGGGTCAAAGATAGTTGCTCTTCACATTGAGCATAGGATAAAGAGCCTTTGAGATTTATGCAGAAAGAGGCAGAGAGGGACAGTATAAGTTTCACCAAGATGGAAAGTTCTCATTTGAGAGAGGGGCTTGATTTGCCTTGATTTATTATTTTTCTTCTTTTAGAGGAAAATCACCTTCATGCTTTAATGGAGTTAGCTAAGTTGTGAGTCATCAGATGAGGACAAGACTTGTCTCGTTCAGGGAAGACTTCTAAAAATAATTCAGGGTCTGGTGATGGATAAGGTGTTGATAATGAGACTCATAGTGAAGAGCAATTAGATGCTTGCTAGAGAAAATGCAAGATGTCTTGGAGCAACTTTAGGCTTCATGAAGCATGAGGATAAAGTCTGGTTAGTGAAGAAGTTAGAAGCCACAATTAAGAAGAAAAGGAAAAATGGTTTTTCTCTGCCTCATGCATGCGTGCTCACGAAGAAGAAAAGAGCAAATTGAAGTTTTAATATCTTAAGGGCGTTATAATCATTTCACTTTTCCTTTTTCCTTTTCTATTTTCTTTTATAACCTTTTTACTTTTCACCCTTTGCTATATTAGAATTTACCATCACCTCTTAATTTTTAATTCTAAATTTAATAATCAACCAATCGTATTAATTTGTTTAATTCCATCGCCTTAATTAACTATAAATTAATTTATAGAAATTTTAGAAAAATCTAAATTAATTCCAAATGATTTATTTATTAATCTTCGCCAATCACCGGTAATTAAATTAAATACTCGGGGTGCTACATCCACTCTCTACCATTTTTTTCTAACTTTACTAAATCCCTACCTCAACCCCCTACCACCACTACCAATACCATCCATCAACCCCACTAAACAAAAAGGCTTCATCCATTATCATCATCCCATACTTAATAGTTTATTTTCACTCTCACACATAAACAAACAATATCAATGAGTTAAATTAAAATGATTATTACGATCTCGATTACATCTCTCATCTTATATATGCTTTAGATGTCATTGACAACGTTAATAATCTAAACTCATTCCTTACATATATCTTTCTTTCTTCCTTAAAGAACTTTGCTTCTACCGTCACCCAAATTGGATGGAAGCCACCAGTAATATTCTCCCATCTCCTAACCCCAGCCACCTCCCTTCTCCATCTCCAACCATAATGTCCACCCTTCACCCTACCCATTTACCTCTTTTCCGAAGCCTCCTCTACTTGACAATAGCCTTACTGCTACCACCCTCCACCAAACAAGATCCTTAATTTCCCAAATCAAATCCTACACAAATAAAGACAAAGAGGGAAAGGAAGATGGAAAATGAAAAAGAAAGAATGTAAAGAATGTGATAATAGCCAACCAATTCATGCCCTGATAAGTCTTGAAAAGAATTAATAAATTCATCTTTAATTTAACTTAATCCATTAAATATTGTTGAGTTTGGCATTATTATTTAATAAATTGTCATTCTTTCCTGTTTTAATTATTTAATTCAAATGGGTTTAAATTGTGCAAGAAAATGGTTAAAATATAAGCACATAAGGAAATATTTTTATCGAGAGATCCATTAACCTAGTGTCCATACACTAGAAAGCCAGCGTACATACGCTAGGCATTTATATGTTTGTATTTTGCAGGATCAGGTGTAGGACATCCAACGTACATACGCTGGCCTCCCAGCGTACATACGCGCAGATCCTGTGAGTTAAAGACATCACACTCAAGTGAGAAAGCTCCACGATCAAGCGTGAAACCACCATGCATTCACATAAAAAAAGAAAGTCACAGCATGCATTAAAGCTTCGATCATGCTCAAGCGCCTATGTACCACGCTTAAGTGCGAAGTTGCCCTACATGCATGTAAAGACTATTCAAAGAGATGCTCAAGCCCAACAAGTCATGCTTAAGCGTGAAGACATCCTACATGCATCAAAAGAAAGTATCATGCTTAAGTGCATAGGATCACCCTTGAGCGTGAAACTGTTTGCTAGTATTCCATACTCCTTCAACATGAAGTGCTGTATTTATCAGTTGTTGATTATTTTTGTATACAAGTAATTTAAGTTATGTATTATAATTAGTCATTTCTCTGTAATCATTTAATTAGTTTCTTTATTTTAACTGTTAAGCGGATTCCCTTGTAATTAATTAGAGTTAGTTAGTTAGTTTTGTCGTAGCTATATATATTTGTAAACACTCTGTAATTGACAGACAAAAGCAATAACACAATTCATTTTTCTGATTTTCAATCTCTCTCTAAACATTTTCCTTCTCTAAACTCTCTCTTCCATGGCTTTCCACGTTCTATTTTCTGAAACCACTTCCATGGGTTGCTAAACCCCTGGGGTTGGGATTGCTAAAGCTTCCAATGGTTGATTCTGTATTAAGGAAATTATCTTCTAAAGCAAGAGGAGAACAAGCTAAGAAATGGCTCTACATTGTTGGATTGATAAATCTAGACCTAATTGAAGAATCTCACCAGTGAGGAATCAGGGTTGTGGCTTAGGTAACTTCTAGCTTCCTAACTAAATCAGGCCTAGTAATTAGGTGAATAGTTAGGGTTTAATCCCCAATTTCACATTAGATTTCTTTGTCACTGAACACCTAATATTTGGTGTATGCAGTCAAGGAACAGAGGAGAGCCTTTCTTCTTTGATCCTGATATTGATTTGTTAGAGCGTAAACTTAGAAAGGAGAAAAAATAAAAAGAAGAGCAAGAAATGGAACAAAGGAGAGTGATAAGGTTTATTTGTGTGGTTCATACAAAAGAATGAAGTGCTCAAGGAAAGAGAATCAAGGTTGTATAATATGAACTCAATGGAATGGTTGTGCCAAGTTTAAACACACAAATTGTAATATAGTATAGATGTCATTCCACTGAGGAGGTGTTAGCATGAAAATCTTAGTTTTGAATTGAGTTGATAGAAGATTTTGTTTTAGTTTGTTGTGAATGATGCTGATAAAAAAATATAAATAACAGAAAGTAAAATTTTGAAAAAGACAACAGTGAATGGTTTTGAGAAAAATCAGTTTTGTAAAACAGGGATTGGTTTCATCACATCTCACCTTCTGTAAGTTGCATAAGTTTTTATGTAAGTAACTTGAAAAGATAATTTCTACGCCACAATCAAAGTCATTTGCATCGATCCCTCGACTACAAAATTCATAAGAATGATTTCAAACCGCTGATCCCTCAGTCACCTTGAAATCATTCCAGCATTATCGATTGATTATTTTGACATTTATTGCGTTAGATGCCATCCCTGGCCACCTACTCACAATAAGAATTTCTTTCAGATCTGCTTTCAAAAGTCACTTCCCAGCATACTTGAGAAAACTTAAAACAAGAAAATAGTGATCAAGTACTTTCAGGCATTAAATGCAGAAGGAAATATAGAAACTTATTGTCGCGACCGGGATCGCGACGGCACGGCCGACCCTCAAACATCTGGTTTAAAACGTTGAACATGTTTCGAAATCCTTTTGAAAAGAAAAAAAACAAGGAGTCACCACCAATATTTTTTAGGATAAAATACCGGGAAAACCTTTCATTAAAGCATTGGTCAAAAAATGAAATTCCAAATTCGGGAGTTTGATTACAGGTGAGGAAGGTATTAGCACCTCACAACTGTCCATTATGAAAACGGTTACCTCAATATGATAGCGCACATTATAATTAACCTAGAAATTATTTTAACTTCTTCACGATAAGAAAGCATACGAAATGACAAAATATACAAAAATAAACAAAAATAGACACGGAATTTTTACATGAGATTAACAGGACGTCTCGTCCAAATTAAACTCACTCCACCTTTTTTAAGAAAAAATATTATATATAAAAAATAAGATTAACAGGACGTCTCGTCCAAATTAAACTCGCTCCTCCTTTTTAAGAAAAGATATTATAAAAAAAATGAGATTAACAGGACGTCTCGTCCAAATTAAACTCGCTCCACCCCTTTAAAAAAAATAATAAAAATTGCAATAATAATAATAATAATAATAATTACAACTTTTATGCTAGTCCAAATAGAATATGTGAAGTAATCATTTTTATTAATATTTATCAATCAATAGAAGTTAATAATTGAAAGGGAAACAAAGTCACCGAACAGCAATTGATTTAACAGAAAATAAATAAATACAAGCATTAAAAATGAGGGCAGAGTGGGACCGGTGTGGTAAGAAAGGAGCTGGACGTTGTGTGAAGGATTTGAGGTGCTGGACGATGTGGTGGGGATTTTAGGAGCAGGACGGTATGGAGCTTAGGAGAGGGACGGTACTGGGAGAGAGGATAACGGTGTGGAGAAGGAAAGTAACAGCGTGGTTTTTGGGAGGAGAGGGTCGGTGTTTGAGAGGTAGAGGACCGACAGTGTGGGTTAGGAGAGACTGAGAACGGTGTGGGAAGTGGAGGACGGTGTTGGTGAGCTTTAGGGGGTTGTACGGTGTGAGCTGAAGGGAGAGGGATGGTATGGGTTTAGAAGAAGGACGGTATGGTGAGGATTTAAGAGAAGTCGGTGTTGAAGATTCGAGGGAGGACAGTGTGGTTTAAGAGAGGTCGGATGATGGTGTGGATGAGGAGTTGGACGGTGTTGAAGATTTGAGGGAGGACGGTGTGGTTTAAGAGAGGTCAGATGATGGTGTGGATGAGGAGTTGGACGGTGTTGAAGATTTGAGGGAGGACGGTGTGGTTTAAGAGAGGTCAGATGATGGTGTGGATGAGGAGTTGGACGGTGTTGAAGATTTGAGGGAGGACGGTGTGGAGAGGATGAGGAGTACTAGACGGCGTTGAGAGGATTAGAGGGGTGCTGGTATGGATTTTAGTGGAGAGAGAGAGCGGATGTGAATTTGAAGGGAAAGGGACTGCGTGAAGGATCCAGGAGGAGCTGGGACAGTGTGGGTTTCAAGATAATGTTTCTTCTCTCTAAAAAAGAAAACTTCAGAGTTTTCTCAAAATGAAGGCTTTAGGCTCCCTTTTCTTCTCTTTGGTTGGGGTATTTATAGAAGTCCTAGGTGTGCTGATTGCTCGAACAGCCCAGAGACAGCCTGGCTACCAATGATGGGAATAGCAGCTGATGAATAACTTATTATTTTAATTTTTGTTTGTTATTAACCGCCCCATAAAATTAGCAAATCAACTTGGATGGTCTATTGGGGAAACAGCCTGGACCTTGACAACCATAGGGAACAGTGGCTGGTGGGAATTCTTTATTATTTCTTCCTTTGTCTTGTTACAGGCCGCCCCCCATAATTCAAGGATCCACTTGGATACTGGGAATCCAAGTCAGCACGGGCAATCGGTAGAAATATAGAGTCGGTTTTCTCCTTCTGACTCGGATTTAGTGCCTCAGCCGGTATCCATCCATAGTGGGAATCAATCCGAGAGGAATAAATGCTCTCATATAAAAGACCAAGTGAAAGCTTGAATCCACAGGTCGGATCTGACCTCTGACACTCGATGTGGGATTGAATTCGCAGATTATTGACTCGGAAATGGTTTTCTGAGAAGCATGGATCGGGACCTCTATTGCTTCACTCGGTGTTGCTTTGCCCGGATGTATCACTGTTTGAAGCGCTCAATCGGAGTTGCTTCAATTGGAGCTATTTTGCTCGGATCTTGTCACTATTTGAAGCATTCATTTGGAATTGCTCCAATTGGAGGGGTCTTGCTCGGAACTTCACTGCTTGAAGCATTCACTCAGAATTACTTCAATCAGAGGTGTTTTGCCCGAAAGTGCTTCTGCTTGGAACATACGTTCAACCCTCTTCTCTCACATGTAACCCACTCAAGAACACCTCATTCGGGAAACCTTTATTTAAAAATTAATTCGATCGGTACTCCAAAAATGTTTTACTCGGATATATCCTAGGCCGATAAGTCGAAACCATTTTTCTCTAACTTAAATTGATTCAATCGGGAAGTAAGCTTCACCTGGAAGCACAACACTAGAAATGGATCACTCGGAATAATTCAATCGGGCACATTCGTCAAGCTTGCCTTTCACTCAGAATTGTTTCAATTGTGCATCAACCCATTCGGATGTACAATCGGGAATCCTCCTTGTTTTTTTTTCAATCAGAATGGAACTAGAGAAAATCTGACCACTCGGACGTATTTACTCGGGACCCAGCTTTCTTTTCACTCAGAATGGTTTCACTCGACAATCAACAGTTCGGATGTACTCACTCGGGAGTTGGCTTTTTTTTCACTCAGAATTTGGAACTCAGCTTCAACAATCCTTCGGGTGCATTCACTCAGGAATTCTTCACTCGAATGTCTAAGTCTGAGAGATATTCCTTCGATATCAAAGTCTTTCTTCACTCGGAAACACATTCTCTTGGAATTAAATCACTCTAAAATACTTCACTAGGAGAAAGCCCACTCAGATGTGTCTGCTCGAAAATTCATTCATAGGGCCTTTCTTTTCTCAGGAGTGAACCTCTTGAAATGATCCACTCGGAAATACCTCACTCGGGAATATCCTTGCTCGACAAGTGCTCATTCGAAATCAAAGTCCTATTCATTCAGAATCAATTCACTCGGAAAAGATTCGCTTAGAAACATCTCTGTCCAGGAAAAGCACTCATCCAAAGTCGGAATCTCTTTTCACTCGGAGGTACTTCAATTGGGAATTATTCACTCGGATGTATTCATCAGACATCGGGCTTGCTTTTCATTCAGACTGGCTTCAGTCGGGGATTATCCACTCGGATGTATTCATCTGAAACCAGACTTACTTTTCATTCAGACTGGCTTCAATCGGGAATCCTTCACTCAGATTTATCCAATCAGTAAATAGTCATTCAATAACAGTCCCTTTTTCATTCAGAGCAGTTTCAATTGGGAATCCTCCACTCAGAAACACCCCACCCGGTGATAATTCACTCGGCAACGTCTCACTCAGAGACATGTTACTCGAAATGCCTAAGCGAAAGAAAAGAATATGCACCCGGTATCAATCTCGCTCGGGCGAGACATGTCTCGCTTAAGTGAAATTGTTCCAGTATATAAAACTTTTCCATCTCGCTTGAGCGCTCAACTTTCCGCTTGAGCGAAATTGATCCAGGGGCTAACCCCTGATTCTCCATCAATCTCGCTTGGGCGAAAGCACCTCCCGCTTGGGCGAAAACAGGCCAGAGGCCAAATTCTTGATTCAACGCAATCTCGCTTGGGTGAATCCACCTCCCGCTCGGGCGAAAACAGGCCAGAGGCCAAATTCTTGATTCACTATAATCTCGCTCGAGCGAGATTCCCACTCGCTTGAGCGAGATATGCAGGTTTTATGCAGAACGGGAAATCCTTCAACTTAGCATATGAAATACTATTTTCTCCCACTCTAATTCTTCCTAATGCATCATATCACATCACCATACATCAACATACCACTCGGCCATGTCTCACTCAGAGACTCCTTACTCGGAAATGATCATTCCGAGTCATCTTACTCGGAAATGATCATTTCCGAGTCAGAATTCTTTTTTTTTCTTTTTTTAATTCTTTTTCTTTTTTTTTCTTTTTTTTTCTCTTTTTTTTCTTTTTTTTCTTTTTTTAATTCTTTTCACTTATGGATATCAATCGGAGCCTAAGACAGTCCTGAAGATGAGCACAAATAGAAAGAAGGGATTCCAAGTGACGAAAATTCCCTATTCTTGGTGAAAATTGACTGGACCGAAATAGGTGTTCACAGATGCCCCTCTTTACTTCTTTTCCATGAGGAAAAGCATGAAGTTTCTTCTTGCTTTTGAAATGGAAAGAGAGTAAAGACGTGAACACCATTGTCGAAGTCATGCTGACTCTAATAACCAGGAGTAACAGATGAGGGGGAAACCTAAGAATTGACACTTGAATCTTTTTTTCTTATTTTTTTCTTTTTTTTTGTTTTTTAACATAAATGATTGCCCTAGTATCTTGAGCAGCCTAGAAATGGGTATCCGAAGCTTTGGAGAAAAATGAATGAATTGGGGTGTGCTTGGAAATTGTCTAGGCAGGGAATTTCTAAATCTATGACTGGAAAGTAAACAGCATGGGTATTGCCTCTCAGTGAGCAACAAAAGTAAAGGTGAGGGTGTTGCCTCTTGGTTGACAGGAAAAGAAAAAGGTGAGGGTGTTGCCTCTCGGTTTACAGGAAAAGTAAAGGTGAGGGTGTTGCCTCTCAGTTGACAGGAAAAGTAAAAGGTGAGGGTATTGCCTCTCGGTTGACTGGAAAAGTAAAGGGTGAGGGTGTTGCCTCTCGGTTGATAGGAAAAGTAAAGGTGAGGGTGTTGCCTCTCGGTTGACTGGAAAAGTAAAGGGTGAGGGTGTTGCCTCTCAGTTGACAGGAAAAGTAAAGGTAAGGGTGTTGCCTCTCGGTTGAGAGAGAAGGTAAAGAGTGCCATTTGTTCGGTGACTGGAAGGTAAAGGGTGCTATTTGTTCGGCGACTGGAGGATAAAGGTGAGGGTGTTGCCTCTCGGTTGACTGGAAGGTAATAGGACGTCTCATCCGAATTAACTCACTGGACCTAAAGGTTCGGGGTGAGGCCCCAATTTGACATGACTGAAGGTTGTTGGGGAATTACCCCTTGACTAGAATAAAAGAAATTTGGGGAAATGCCCTAGTTTGACCTGACTGAAAGTTGTTGGGGAACTACCCCTTGAATGAAAGAGAACGAACCTGAGGTGATGCCCCAGTTTTGGAAAGGTTGAAGGAATTTTAGGGGGTTGCCCCTTTTCTGGGAGAGAAATCTGGGGAGATGCCCCAGTTTGAGTTTTTTTTTGTTTTTTTTGTTTTTTTTTGTTTTTGTTTTTTTTTGGGAAATTTGGTGTACTGCCCCTTGGCTGGAAGAGAAATCTGGGGAGATGCCCCAGTTTGAGCTGCCTGGTAATGGTGAAAATCACTGGGGAAGGATAAGTTCTCCTAAGCTTGATCAAAGAAATATCCTGGTTAAGGGAGCTGAGCCCATTTTGTGGTTTCCTTCGAGAGGGACCCTCAGTCTGCATTCTACTTAGATACGAACAGTGGGTTCTGCTGGGGGAAAGCTTTGGCGAATACCTTCTTTTAGATGATGGATTCGGTGTCCCTTTAACAAGAAAGTGAGTTAGTATAAAAATACATACAGGTAAATCTTCCCTGGCAACTTGCTTTTTAAGGTAACTCATGGATGAAATAGAAACATCCTCTGATTTTGGGAGCATATTTAGTGGAGATGGTTATGCTTATACCATGCGAAGTCTGGCGCTAGGATGCATTTTGTTCCCCATAACTTTAAGCTCTGTCATTTTCAATTTTCAAAAATTTCTTTTAGGCAAAAACTTGTTTATTCATAAAATTTAGCCATGAACACATGTAGGAAAAGGGAGAATTTTATTTACCAACATCGGGTATGTACAGTGGTGATGATATTAAACACAGAGATGTGACAAGATATAAAGAATTGAAGGCAAGTAGAAAGGAAAGGCTCATATATCCTCTAGTGATCTTCTGCGAGCAAGGAGAAACTTGACCCTTTATCATGACTTCATGTTCATCCATCTGATTTTGCTTCTGAGGGCGTAAAATGGCCCTAATACTCGTTTTGACTTTTTTTTTGTCTCTGACTTGAAGGGTTTATGTTGATTGAGGAAATGTCCTCATCATAGGATTCCTGATATGCAGCAAGTTACGATATTCTATAATGGTGTAAGACCAGCAACTAGGGTCTTGATTGATGCCTCAGCTGAAGGTTCATTAACCACAAAACTGTAGAAGAAGCTATAGAGTTGATCGATGTTATGGCTTCAAATGAATGTTTAGTTAGTGAAAGGAGCCAAATCCCTAAAAGAGGGATATTAGAATTAAAAGCACAAGATGCTTATTTAGTTCAAAGTAAGTTGATGACTCAGGCTTCAGAGAAACTAAGTGTACAGATTTCAGAACTCCAAAAGCCTAGTCCAGTTTGTATGATGAGCTATGACTTTTGTGGTGGAGTCCATGAAAATGGCATATGTGATCCAAATGTGCCTACTGAACAAGTTAATTTCATGGGTCAATAATTTCAAAGGAATTAGCCCTCTAATTCCTTCAATCTTAACTATAGGAACCACCCCAATTTTTCATGGTAGAAAGGTCCATATTTGAATCAAAACATGTCACAAATTCAAACCACAAATAGATCACAACAACCATCTCCCCCTCCCCCTAAAGAAAAGTCTGAACTTGAGAATGTTCTATCTCAGTTCATTCAGGCCACTCAGGCTAACTTTAAAAATCAAAAAGTGTCCATCCAAAATCTAGAAAATCAGGTTGGACAGTCATCAAAACAGTTAGCTGAAAGACCGTCTGGCAATTTTCCTGGAGATACTGAGGTAAATCCTAGGGAACATTGCAAGGCAATAACCACAAGGAGTAGGAAAATTTTTCTCCCTACTCCAAGTCAGGAAAATAATTCAAAAAAAATGTAGAAAAAGAAAAAGAGCAGGAAAGTGAGCAAGTTAATGATAAAACTAAAAACCATGTAGAAACAGAAAAAGAGAAAGAAAATCAAGTTCATCAAAAGAAAAAGAAAAAGAATGATTTGATTTTGGAGGAAGCTGTCAAGCTAACTCCTGAGAAATTAAAGAATGCTCCATTTCCACATAGATTCAAGAAACAGATAGAGGAGCAAAAGTTTACTAAGTTCTTAGATGTATTCAAAAAGCTTCACATAAATATTCCTTTTGCTGAGGCATTGCAAGAGATGCCTTCATATGCTAAATTTTTGAAAAAACTTTTGTCTAAGAAGAGAAAGCTTAAGGGAGATGAAATGATTGCTCTTACTCAAGAGTGTAGTACAATTATTCAGAAGAAACTCCCTTAAAAACTAGAAGATCCTGGGTCTTTTACAATACCTAATGCAATAGGGGATGTTCACGTTGGAAGTGCTTTATGTGACTTAGGAGCTAGCATTAACCTCATGTCGTTGTCCTTAATGAGAAAATTAGGAATTAATGACCTGCAACCAACTTACATTTCTTTATAGTTGGCTGATAGGTCTATCAAATATCCTCATGGGATGCTGGAAGACATGTTAGTAATGGTAGATAAGTTCATCTTTCCAGCAGATTTTATAGTTTTGGACATGGAAGCTGATAAAGAGATTCCCTTAATCCTAGGGATACCCTTCTTAGCTACTGGAAGAGCTTTAATTAATGTAGAGAAGGGAGAACTCATGCTGAGAGTTCAGGAGGAGCAAGTAACTTTTAATGTCTTTAATGCTATGAAATATCCAGCTGAGAAGATGGATTGTTTTACGCTTGAAGAAATTAAAAGTTATAAGACTCCTATGCTGTTAAGAACTGGAGAAGAGGCTTTACAAGCCTTCCTTGAGGATGATTTTGACTCTGAGACCGAGAAGTTGGATGACTCACATAATGAGTTGCTGAACCTACTAGAAGCATGTGAAGTAGGGGAAGTAAAAGATGAAAAGAAAGAAAAATTAAATAATACTGCAACTGAGAAGGGTAAGGAGGTGTTTGAAGAAAAACTTGATTTGAAACCCTTGCCTTCTCATTTGAAATATGTTTTCTTGGGGAATAATAAGTCATATCCAGTAATCATTAATGCTGAATTAAATGATGAGGATGTAGAAAAACTGATAGGGGAAATAATGAGTCACATCCAGTTATCATTAATGTTTTCTTGGTTGGAACATTTCTGATTTAAAGGGGATTAGTCCATCATTTTGTATGCATAAAATTCTAATGGAAGATGACTATTCCCCAGTTGTTCAGCCACAAAGAAGGTTAAACCCCATAATGAAAGAAGCTGTAAGGAAAGAAGTGGTTAGGCTCCTTGATGTAGTGATTATCTATCCTATCTTGGACAGCGCTTGGATCAGTCCGGTCCAAGTGGTACCTAAGAAAGGAGGGATAACCACTGTTAAAAATGAAGAAGGTGAAGTCATTGCCACTAGACTAACTACAGGTTGGAGGATGTGCATAGACTATAGAAGGTTAAATGACTCCACTAGAAAAGACCACTTTCCTTTACCATTTGTAGACCAAATGCTTGAGAGGCTGTCAGGTCATAAGTATTATTGCTTCCTTGATGGATATTCTAGATATAACCAAATTATGGTTGATCTAAAAGATCAAGAGAAGACAGCCTTTACCTGTCCATATGGAATCTTTGCATATAGGCGTATGCCATTTAGTTTGTGTAATGCACCAATAACCTTTCAAAGGTGTATGCTGGTAATTTTTAGGGACATGATAGAGAAGTTCATTGAGGTGTTCATGGATGACTTCTCTATGTTTGGAGACAGCTTTGATATATGCCTCAACAACCTATCTAAGGTGCTGGTGAGATGTCAAGAGACTAATTTGGTCCTCAACTGGGAAAATTGTCACTTTATGGTTAGAGGAGGGATAGTCCTTGGCCACAAAATCTCTGCTGAGGGCATTCAAGTAGATAGAGCCAAGATTAACATCATTGAAAAGCTTCCTCCTCCAATCAATGTGAAAGGAGTGAGGAGTTTCTTAGAATGTGTTGGCTTCTATAAGAGATTTATAAAAGATTTTTTGAAAATAGCAAAGCCTCTGACTGATTTGCTTGTGAAAGATCATGCTTTTGTTTTTAATGAAAAGTGTGTCAAGGCTTTTGAAAGTCTGAAACAAAGATTAATTACAACTTCAATCCTTGCAGCACCTGATTGGTCTTTACCATTTGAACTCATGTGTGATGCAAGTGATTTTGCTATAGGAGCTGCACTAGGGTAGAAAAAAGAAAAATTAACACATGTCATTTATTATGCTAGTAAGGTATTGAACGAGAATCAAATAAACTACACCACTACTGAAAAAGAGATGCTTGCTGTGGTGTATGCATTTAATAAATTTAGAGCTTACTTGATTGGTGCTAAGGTCATTGTTTATACAGATCATTCAGTAATTAAGTACTTGCTAGCTAAAAAAGAATCAAAGCCAAGATTGATCAGATGGGTTCTATTACTCCAAGAGTTTGATTTGGAAATAAGAGATAAAAAGGGAGTAGAGAACTCAGTGGTTGATCAACTCTCTCATCTAGAAGGTGAATCAGACTCTATCTTGATAAAAGAGGAATTTCTAGATGGGAGGCTGATGGCAATTACCACAGGGCCATGGTATGCTGATATAGCCAACTTTAAAATGCCTCTATGGTACCAGAAGGATGGACATCCCAAATGAAGAAAATGTTCTTTCATGACAGCAAAAATTTTCTATGGGATTATCAAGAGATATGTGCCTGAATCAGAGCAAGAAAGACTCTTATGGCACTGCCATGACTCCTATTATGGAGGACACCGTGGAACCTCTAGAACAGTAACAAAATTATTACAATGTGGCTTTTATTGACCAATAATTTTTCAGGATGCTAGAGTATATGTTCAAAGGTATGATAAGTGCCAAAGAAGTGGAGGCCTCTCTGCTAAAGCTAGCATGCCTTTGACAAATATTTTAGTTGTAGAGTTATTTGATGTTTGGGGCATTGACTTCATGGGACCATTCCCAAAGTCATTCTCTAATGAGTATATCCTTGTTGTTGTGGATTATGTCTCTAAGTGGGTGGAGGCAATCCCTACTAGAACCACTGATGCACATATGGTGCTTAGGTTTATAAAAAAGAACATTTTCTCTAGATTTAGAGTCTCTAGAGTCCTTATTAGTGAGGGTCACATTTCTGAAATAGATATATGGAAAAAGCCCTGAGACATTATGAGGTACTGCATAAGGTGTCTACTCTATACCATCCATAAACTTGTGGACAAGTTGAGCTTTCCAATAGAGAAATCAAGAGAATATTAGAGAAAGTGGTAGGGAAATCTAGGAAGGATTGGTCTATAAGATTAGATGATGCATTGTGGGCCTATAGGACAACATTTAAGACTCCAATTGGTATGTCACCTTATTAGTTGGTATATGGTAAGGCTTGCCATCTCCCTATGGAGTTAGAACATAAGGCATGGCCACAAAGATGTTAAACATGGATTATGAAAAATCTCAAGAGGAAAGAGTCCTAAAACTCTATGAACTTAAGGAGTTCAGACTCAATGCTTATCAGAGTGCATCAATTTATAAAGAGAAAACTAAGAGGTGGCATGATAAGTGGATAAACAAAAAAGTGTTTCGGAGGGATGACAAGGTCTTGTTGTTTAATTCTAGACTGAGACTCTTTCCTGGAAAACTCAGATCCAAATGGTCTGGACCTTTTATTGTGAATGAGGTTTTCCCTCATGGTGTAATTGAAGTAAAAGAACCAGCCACTGGAAGAACATTCAAAGTGAATGGCCAAAGACTCAAGCTCTACTTTGGAGGGAGTTTGATAGGAAGAAATCCTCCATGTCTTTACAGGCATCTTCTTAGATGTCAAAGGTCAAGCTAGTGACCTTAAAGAAGCGCTTGAGGGAGGCAACCCTACATTTTAATTATTGTATTTTTGTGCTTTGTGTTTTCAAACAATAATTGAAAACTAAAAAGTTTGAATAAGGTGTGAATAAGCTTGAAAAATATTGAATAAGGTTTGAGTGTATAAACTTTGAATTCCAGTGTTCATACGCGCATCAACAAAATAATAAAATTGTGGACCAGTAGGTATACGTACATACGCTCCAAACTAGGCGTTGCTACATGTAAATAAATTAGTATCAGGCCCTCATTGGCACTCAAACGAGAACTTTGCGCGCTCAAGCGTGACCATTGCGCGCTTGAGCGAGCTCGGGGAGTAACAAGCGTGACCCTTTTATTATGCCTTCGCGCTTGAGCGACATTTCTGTCCACTTGAGCGAGAGCCCTTGTAGCTTGGGTGAATTTTGGGCACTTGAGTGCGTGATTTCTGGGTGTCCTGGACCAACCTGGCGCTTGAGTCTGACCCTTTCACGCTTGAAGCATGATTTCTCTAAGCATGTTGTGCGCTTGAGCGAAGAGATTTGCGCTTAAGCGTGAACCTTTGACATTTGACATATGCCTTCACACTCAAGCTTGACTATTGTATGCTTGAGCGAGTACTAACATGAACCCTGTAATGCCTCGTGCTTGAGCGAGAGAATATTCACGATTAAGCATGATCATAGAAGTGTCTATCCTGTTGTGCCTGTGCGCTTGAGCGAGGAACTCCACACTTTAAGTGTGACTATTGGACCAAGCTGATGCTTGAGCGTGACCATTTCATGCTTGGAGCGTGATCCCTCCTGTTATGTCCTGCGCTTGAGCAAGAGAATATCACGCTTAAGCGTGACTCCTATACGCTTAAGTGTGATCGTATGCGCTTGAGCAAGAATTCATACTTCACCACCTGTTACCATCTATTGTGCTTTAATAAGGGCATATGTACGCCAAGATTTCAATGTATCTACGCATACCTAGGCATTGGGTTCAGCAGTATAAAACCCTCTCAGCGTACAAACCCTAACTCTCTACGTTGGAAACTTGGGTTTTAAAGAGGAAAAGGCACAATCTTTGGATTCCTTTTGTCGCGACCGGGATCGCGGTGACGGCGGAAGACGTCGAAACGGAGCAGGGAGTCGCCACCAACATTTTTATCCATAGGAAAAACGTTGGAAAAAAACTTTCACAAAGCACTGGCAAGAAAATGTGATTCGAGTTCAGGAGTCAGTTACGAGTGAGGAAGGTATTAGCACCCCATATCGCCTGTTAAAAACAGTACCAAAGTTGAAACTGCGCATCATGAATAGCCTTAAAATTGTGTTTATTTCTTCTTTCTAAAAAATCAAAAGAGACAGATGAAATGAGTGAAAAAGCTCAGAGTAAGATCAATAGGACATCTCGTCCAAATTAATCCTGGCTTTGATGAGTGGAAAACATGGAAAAGAGGAAAGGAAGCTAACAAGACATCTTGTCTAAATTAGTCATCCTTTCGTCAAGATACCAAATTGGGAAAAGAAGGGATTAACAGGACGTCGCGTTGTTAGACCCGAGTATAATGTTGCAGAAAACTACTTAACGTTGTTTTACTGTTGGGTCTTTTAATTGGCAAGCGCACCAATCGTTTGTAGTTTTCAAAACTTAGATATCGTTCCACTGGGATTGAAAGTCCAATAATTACAGTAATTTTCTAGTTACTATGGTAAATTTATCAAAACCTATTCATAAAAGAATAATTTCTATATAATTTATACAATATTCACAAGATTGCATAGCTGAGTTGTTCATATGATAAAAAGAAAATAACAATCTATCTAAAAAGTTAAGTTACAATTTAAAATAGCTAAAATACTTGAGGATAAAACACAAATAAACAAATTATGTTGGAATTTGGATCCCTAATCTAGAATAACAATGGAGGAACTCAAGACATGCATATTTAATCATCAAGTTCATATCATTGCAGCTTAAAATCATTATAACCAATCCCTCATGATATAAATTCTAAGTATTCACCGTAAAGTCTGATCCCTCATGAGCTTTCTCAGTAAAAACTTGCATTAAGTCCTGGTCGTATAGCAACAATAATCATTAATTCTATCCCTAGTAATTGGCATATTAAGGGTATTCCAACTTTTACTTTTGTTAAATCAAGTTTTAATAAGGCATGAATAATCATTCTCCCGTTTGACATTCATACTAATAAAACAAGTTTCAATACGCATGAAAATCATTCTCCCGTTTGACATTCATACTAATAAAAGATTGAAATACTAACATGCACGTGAATCATAAACATGTAGAGATCAAATTCACAACATCATAATCAATAGACTAGTTTACCAATTCCAACATAAACAAATTAGTTACACATGGTGAAAGTAAAAACAACACTTACAGTGATTGACATTACAAAGGCGATGGAAACTTCACGATACAACGATCACAATACTACACAACACTCTTAAGTATCTCGAAAACTATTCTAGAACTACAAACTCACAAAAGCACCACTCGAACATGAGTGTATAAAAGAAGAAGAGAACTCGGAATGTGGGATGGGATGGGATGATTAGGAGTGTGGAGAATGGCCCTAGTTATAGGGCTGAGGAAGGGTCCTGACACTACGCGCCAGCCTGACGCTACGTGTCAGATCCCTGAGTCAGCCTCCATTAAACACAGCATGAAGTGGCCACTATGGAATTATTAAATCAATCATGCCTTGCCATTTGTCCTTGTCCCCCAATTTGTTGTGTCCATTTGTGCAAAGTGGAGAGGCCATAATGGGTCAAAGGCTAAGTGCTTGGCCACCTTGAAGTGGAGTCCACGTAGCTTCGGACGCTACGCGTGGCTGTGACGCGTAGCGTCAGCATCGGAAATCCCCACGTGTAGCGTGGGGTTGATGCTACGCGTTAGCTCTCCAGATCTTCATTTTTCTCTTTAAATTCTTTACTTTTTCACTACAAAACTAGAGAAATTTGATCAAGGGCATATTATTTCTAACAACATCCATTTATTGAATTTAAAACCTATTTTTCTAACAATTTAAGCTAATTTTTATTATTTTTATAAAAAATTTTATTAAAGATTTTATTGTAAATTTGAGGACTAACAAATACCCCTAACTTGAGACATTGCTCGTCCTCGAGCAAGAGAGAAAATAAAAAAATAAAAATTTGAAATCAAATTTTTGAGTTAGTCCGAGAATTTACCACAAAAAGTAATTTCACAATTTACCATTTAGAATAACCAAAAATAGATATCTTATGTAACAAAGGGTTAATGATAAAATTCTTTACAATATTTTATTAACAAATCAAGCATAATTTCAGGCTTACCTCACAAGTGTTTATCTCTATGCAAGGGGCAACCTGTTTCACTCAATCGATCATAAAATCAAACAAATTTAATTTTGATTTTCATCTAATCAATGGTTAGTCATACAGAGCTAATTCAAAAATCACAAGGTCATTTTCAAGGGTTGTAATGAGGCTTGGCTACAAGAAAATATGGTTTTTCTCGGAATTCAAAAACCGGAAATCATAAAAGAGCATTTTATAATTTTTAGGCTTTCTCTTGGCCCAGATCTCATTTCCCTTGTTGGTGAAAAATAAATACCCCCAACTTGATTTTTTTCACTATTTTTGATTTGCATATATTTATTTTTCTTCATTTATAGGCACAATTTTTATTTATTTATTTATTTTTTCAAAAGAATCAAGTTGTTATTTTTCATTCCCCATTTTGTAAGAACACTCAAAATAGTTTTTCATTTTGCTCAACTACTCTTTTAATCAATCAAGTATAGGGAATGGTCAAAATTTGATAAAGGTTAAGGGTACCAATGAAATTATTTTTCAGGCTCAAAGTGGCTTTCAAAAAATTTTTTTTACCATGGTAAGCTTTTTGGCCCAAGGTTTCTTTTACCAAAAAATATGCCTTGATCATTTTCTTGAATTCTCTGTACAACAACACAAATCACAGATTAAAGCAAAATCAATTCGAATGAAGTTATGTTGAAACCCACAAGTGTTTAAAGAATCTCTCAGCTCACCGAGTTATTGAAATTAGCTTGATAGTTAATAAAATTATTGTAATTAAATTTATCAAAATCCCTAAATTACAAAAAGAATCGATAATTGATTTAAAAAATGATTCTATTGTGTAAAAACTTTAAGTGAATGAATTTCCTTATTTTCAAAATTTTGATTTATTTATTAAAAAGATATAATTTATTTTTTATTTTTGAATTTTTTAAAAGAAAACATGCAAAAACACACCACATAAAAATAAAACATACCACATAATAAAATATAATCCACAAAGTAAAAATACCAATGTAAATATCAAACTAACTGTAAACTAAAATGTATGTAAAAGGTGCAGAAAAATAACACCATCAATCCTCCATGTGATCCTCATCATCTCCCTCCTCATCTGCATCACCCTCTGACTCAGCATGTGCTCTAGACCTTCCACCAGTCTCAGGGTATGTAGGCAAATCACCAGGCCAAGCTACATGAGCTGTGAACTCAGCTAGTGTGACATAATGGGCTCCCTCTCCCTAAAGTCTGTACTGATAAAATGCATCATGAAGATGCATATAAGCTCTGTGTGTGGCAGCCATCATATGCTGATGCTCAAGGGTCATCCTAGCAAATCCATCAGTGATAGCATCAGTAGATGGTGGCTGAACTGGTGGTCTCCTCCTCTGTCTGGGCTGAGCCTCCTGCTCCAGTGGTGGAAGCTCGCACTGCTGGACAAAATAATCTCTGTTCACTAGAGCTTTGCGGACTCTCCTTGAAGAACTAGTAAACTCTGGTGATGGCACAACAACTCCTTGCCTCCTCAGTAAGGTAGATATGATGAGAGGGAATGGAATATGACGGTTCACCTTATACCCAAGGGCATAAAGGTGAATATGCTCAGATATCAGCTTGGCAATGTCAATGGTATGGCCCTGAAGAATAGAGTAAAGAAGGAAACAACAATCAACTAGAAGAGAAGAAAGATGGGTGACAGAAGTGATGTTATAAAGCATCCGGTACATCCATGCCTGAGCTATGGGAGTCAGCTGGGTCTTAAGGAGGTTCGATGGAGTCCTTAAAACCTTACTCAAGTTGAAAAAGATTCTATCCTTGCTCAAGAAGTGAGCAACCTGATCTAAGAAGTATCCTGAATCACCATCCTCAGTCACAATCTTGTTTCTATTTTCCTTCCAGAAACAAGTATCGCTCTCGGGAGTAGGCTCCCAAGGGTTACCCAGTAGGGTACTAATGGTGTCTTGGTCATATGTAATGTGTCGACCCCTAACCCAGCTCGTCTTCTACTGGCAGATATTTAGTGCATCCTGGCAAGTCCTGTAAGCATTTGTATAAAACTCTATCACTAAGATGGGATCCCCCTCAGTAGGTAGGGAAAACAGGGGTCCCCATCTCCTCTGTTGGACCTCATCCTGCAGCTCAGGATAGTCCCCAACATTCAGATCTAAGACTCTCTCCCAGATGAGTCTCTGGCCCTTTTTCTGATGGAACCAGGCCCATTTCGCATCAGTGTGAAATCTGGTAGGATCTCTAGGTCCCAGCTGCTCATCTTGAAGATCTGGATCCTCAGAGGTGGTATCTGTGTCTGTGGTCCTTCTTTGTCTCTTTGGACCAATGGTAGGGATAGATTTCTTTGGTGCCATCTGCAAAAAGAAATTTTTACAAAAATTAAACACACATCACTCTATAAAACATGCCAAATATTAACAATCATATTTTTGGTTTTTATATTTTATGCAAATCATCAAAAAATAAGAACTTATGCAAAATTAACACAACAAAATATTTATAAAATATAAAAAATAAAAAATTAGATATGCATATTTTTGGATTTTTAGAAGTACAACATAAAATTCACAAAACAATTTTTTCAAATTTTTATTATAAGACATTAATATTTTTGAGTTTTTTGATATAAAATTCACAAAACATACATCACACATATTTACAAAATTTAACAAATTTATTTTATTTATTTTTATGCAAGAAAGTATAACAAATATACAATTCAAGAAATTTATGAAAAAATAAAAACAAACAAACAAAAATTAAACAGGACAGATTTTTATGAAAAATAGAAAAACAATTTAAACAGAGAATAAAACCACAAAATCAACAAAAATCAAAAACAGAGGCTGAGGCTACGCGTGGGTGGGACACTATGCGTCAGCCCTGTTCTTCCCACGCTATGCGTTAATGGGACGCTACGCGTGGGCTTGCAGAACAGAAACTGCAAAACAGGGGTTGCGCAGCAGTAACCCCTTTCAAACCTCAAACAATCCATTCATTTTCTTATTCTAACAGCAATCAATTCCCAACGGTTGTCTAATCCTATTCCTACTCGCATGTATTACTAGAATTAAAATTAAAAATTGAAAAGGGAAAGGATCGAGAACTTACTTGAAATCCTTGCTGAAAAGTGATGAGAAAAATGAGAGCTTTTTGAGGTTGAGAGGGTTTGAAATTTTTTTTTAGGGTTTTTGAAAATTAGAATGTGGAGGCAAAACCAGCTTTTTAAAGTTTTGGTTATGGGCCTCTGTTTCAGGGGTCCAGTTTTAAAAACTGAATGAGGGCCCTGACGCTACGCGTGGTGGTTACGCTACACGTCAGGTTGAAAATTCAGAGTCCACGCTACGCGTTAGTGTGGCGCTACGCGTGAGATTCTGTTTTTTTTCATTTTTCAAAATTTTGATTTTTAAAAACCTCTTTCTTTTAATTTTTAAAACCCTTTTTATTTCAAAAACACAATTCTAACTAAAATTTGATAAACACAAATTTTTATTTATATATATATTTTATTTTTATTTTCATTTTTTTATGTAAAAATAAGTTAAAAATAAAGAAAAAATAATGGGTTGCTTCCCATTGAGCGCTAGGTTTAATGTCTTCAGCCAGACATTACCTTTGATCAATCAGGTGGTTCCTCAATTTTGGTTGAGGAATCACCCGTCTTTTTCTTCATCCTTCTTCTTCTTCGATGCTTGATTACCTATTTTTCATTACTCAAGCATTCGGTTAACTTAAAACAATTTAATTGATTGGAAAGAGATATACCTGGTTCGGTTGAAAGGTAAACTTTTTCCTTATTATTTATCCTGAGATGTTCATGAGCACTGAAGCTTACCTCCTCTCCATGAATTCTGATTGCAACCATACTTTGATCAACATCTACCATTATTTTTGCAGTCTTCATGAAAGGTCTTCCAAGAATTAGGGGGATCTCAGTATCCTCCTTCATATCCAGTACCACAAAATCAACTCTGAAGTGGTACTTCTCAACCTTTACCAATACATCTTCCACAACCCCAACAGGTTGCTTGACAGACCGATCAGCCAGTTGTAAAGTCCTTTTGGTTTCTTGTAATTCCAGATCACCAATATGCTTCATTAAATCTAGGGGCATAAGATTGATGTTAGCCCCTAAATCTAACAAAGCATTCTTGATATTGATATTTCCAATGGTTACAGGAATGGTGAAACTTCTCGGATCTTCACATTTTTCTGGTGTTAAGATGGCAATACGACTTGCTTCTTGCTCTTCATTCACAGGCTCTTGTATATTTTATCTTTTTCATTTTTTTTATTTTTTTCTTTTTCAATTTCTTTTTCTTTTTCTTCTTCTTTTTTCTCATTCTCTTTATTTTCACAATCAATTTTTACAAATTTGTAAACTTTTAGAAGAAACAGCATTCATTGATCCCTTGGGTTCTAAGTGTTTGCAGTAAAACCAGAACTTTTCAATTCAGGTATTTCCTTTACTAGCTGACCCATTTGCAAATCTGATGCCTTTCGGGCAGCTTCATTTGTTTCCACAAATTGTAATAACTGTTGGATAGATTCCTCAATCCTTGTCAATCTTGTATTGTCAATTTGTGATTGTTGTTGCTTAAATTGATTGTTAGGAGGTCGGTTGGAAGGTCCAGCATCTTGTCTCCAGCCAGAATTCTGATTCTGCCACCCCTGTGGAAACTTGTTAAGGAAAGAATTACCATAATTGAAAGGAAAGTTACCCAATGGTATTCTTTGATGGTTCAGAAAATTGGCTTGCTCTTGCTTATTTCTATCAGGGGCACAATAACCACATGGTTGTTCTCCCATGCAATGTATACATTGTTTCAATTGAGCGAGGGTGGTGATGTCAGTTAAGCAATTTGAAGTTTCTCTAATTGTTTGCTCATAGCTTCAATTTGTTGAGTCAGCAATTTTTACTGAGCCAATACTGCATCATTCACTCCCGATTCGAGCATACCTGGCTTCCTTGGTGCATTACCTCTTTCATGTTTTACTTGTCGGTCACTGATGGACATTGATTCCAATATTTCTATTGCTTCTTCCATAGTTTTGTTCATCAAAGAACCACCTGCACAAGCATCTAACATCATCTTGAACTGAGGTAATAAACCATGGTAAACGATCCTTACCTTTTTGGCATCATTTAAGTTGTGATTTGGACACTTTCTCAAGAGTGCCTTGAATCGTTCCCATGTTTCTCCTAATGATTCATCATTATTTTGTGAAAACGAATGTATGGCTGTCATGGCTTTAAAATATTTTGAAGGAGAATAAAATCTTTCTAAAAATTTTTTCTCGGCATCGGACCAGTTTACAAAACTACACGGTGGGCAAGTTTTAAACCATTCTTTAACTTTACCAATCAATGAAAAAGGAAACAATCTCATATAAACAGATTCTTCTTGATTGGGTTCAAAATTAATTGTGCTGCATAACTCATAAAAAACAGTTAAATGTTCATACGGTTTGACGTGAATATTTTTACAGTCGTGATTTCGTCAAATTAGTACATTAAAATTAATTAATGTAGTACTAGGGTGTCAACCTAGGTCGTTCTCTCAAGGATCAACACAAAAATTTAGGAAAATCAAGTCTTAAACTAATTTTAAGAAACTAAAATCTAACAAACAAAATTTACTCTTACAAACAACAGTTCAACAAACATACAATGGGGGGTTTGTTTGATTGTTACAGAAATTTAATATAGAATACAAGAATATAGAATAAATGTGAAACAAATAACTAACAAGCGATTGATTTTCTTGGAGTATTGCAATTTATTTTATCCTTGGATTTGAAAAGAATTCTATACACTTTCCTTATTATCGATCTCTTAGTTCAATTTGAATTAATCAACTAAGCGTCTTTTAATTCATAATTCCTTTACTTTCATTCAATTAAAAATGAAGATTTTAATCAAGCATCCTAATTAAGCAAAAGGAGTCAAGATTTTAAATTCTAGGAATTATTGAACATACATAGAACATCGCCTACATACATAATCTAACTTCAACATTATGGAATTAAGCAAACCACAACTATCAAGATTGATTTTGAAACATTCATTAAGCATGTATATTTCTTAATCTATCTTAATATAATTTTTATTCAATTCTAACTGTATAATTAAATTGATTAAGCATACAACTTAATTAAACAATATAGATATTAAATAATTGAGCTAGAATTATGAAGATATTAATAACAAAGAAATGTATTGAAAATCAAAACCTCAAAAATAACATTACATTAACCTCCAAGAAAATCAATCTAAGGGTTTTAGCCCTCCATAACTAAAACAAACTAAAAACAAGAAAGATCAAACCCGGAATAGGAGAGAAGAATTTCCTCCTAGAGGCTTTGTACCTCTGTTACTCCGAATGAATATGCTGGAAGAATGGTGTGTTTGAAGCCTTTGGCATTGGTCCTATTTATTGCGAATTTGCTTCCACGCTACGCGTAGTTGTGAGGCTACGCGTGAGGTTTTCTGACTCAGAATACATTATTTTCTCCAATAATTCTTCAATAATGCTTAGACACTTATGCTGCATGTTCCCCACTGAGATAGTGCCGTATGTCTATAATGGATTGGCCAATATGTGTTTAATATAAATAAATCCCCCACTTCTGAAGTTGCATACAGCCTGTTAATGGGATCCTCGTCACTGTTGACGCTACGCGTAGGCTTGACGCTACGCGTCAGCTCTTGAGGTCTTATGCCACGCGTGGTACTGGCGCAACGCGTCAGCCCTGATGCTCAATTTCATAATTTCCCAATTGCAACCTCAATTATTCACTACAATATAAGGGAAATCAAGTAAGATTTATTATTTCCATTTAAAGATTATCGCCTAATTCATTTAATATTAAATAAAGCTTGAATTATGAAAATGTGTTAAAATGCATAATATTACACAATTAGCAATGGCAAATTATACACATTTAAACCAAGGAATTAAGGAAAAATCATGCATCATCACGGTTCTTCATGATTTAAACCAGTTGATCTGTCCTGGACCGGGGTCAAGAGATCCGATCTCAAGCCAGTCACGAATAGTATGTCAATACCGTCTAGTAGACCGGATGTATGTGTATCCGATGTAGGTATCCGTTGTCCTTGAATGAGGAGAGCGGATTGGGCGTTCTGGAGATCCTTCACACCGACCTAACGCGTTGAAGTGGGCGAATGGTGGTGTCACCTGCAAAGATTCTCCGACGCTCAAGTCAGTGATTATATTCCAAGTAAGGAATGTATTCAGAGATGAATCAGTCGTAAAAGTGCTGAAGAAGAAGGTCCCTAACTTCAATCATGAAGTTAGTTCATATACCTGATTGGCTCGATTAACGAGGACTCGTTGGTGGGGAACCACCAACTCCCATTAGCATTATTATATTGCGCACTTACCTGTATGATTGGGTCAAGTGGCTATTTTATATTGAGCATAGAGAATGTAGACTAGGATTAGGGAACAAGTTGACCATTCCCGTGAGCAGAATTTGGCTCGTAGTGCAGGGAATTATTGATCGATCCCTGTAGCAATAATGCTTGTCCTTTGCATAGTGACGTGTGTATTATCCGATGTCATGGTGTTATCCTGGATAACCGGTATAGGGAGAACGCCTGATACGGAATTACAGTCCGGATGTATACCGATGACACCGGTTACACGTAGATGTCTTATCAAAGACGTTGAAATATGTATAGCAGATCGGATACCGGTATTGAGACCGGATCATATGTCCCCTAGCTTGTGTGAGGGACTGAATAGTTGTTCACATAAGCTACTCAACCTGCGAGAGGTCTTAATATCGGTAAGCTTACGTCTGTAACAGTTCCTTAGCATCTGTTGTCATTCGTAAAGAACCGCTCTGATTTTAATAGAAAAGACCTTTCGGTACTGTCACAACGGATTCAGACAAAGATTCGTTGTGTGAGAATTTCAAGAGTTTATTGGAATTGAAAGCTCTTGAAGTTCGTGTAACGGCAGTAAAGCGTAAATTGCGTTGCATGATTAGACATTAATGCTTTTAATCACGTGGGCAGGCAATTATTGCGTCTGAGATGAAAATCTCATTAACCGTCGTTTTGGGCTTAATGGGCCTGAAGTTTTCAAAACTTTTGGGCCTAATGGATAGCCCTTTGCTGAGTTGCTATCGTTTTGGCGCCCAAGAATTTGGAACGGTTGTGTCGTTTCGCTTGTGAACAGGTACGTTTTATCGAGAACGACACAACTTCAAGAGGAGGTAACCGGTCCTCTTTGTTTCCTATAAAAGGAATACTTAGTGGATTCTGGGTTCCACTTGCTTTTGCTTTCTCAACGAAACTCTGCAGAAATTTTGCAAGGAAGTTTATCACCTACATTGCGAGGGTTTCTTCGTTCCTCAAATTCATCACTGTCATCTGAGGTAACTATCTTTTCCTTGTCGCTTTAGTTTCGCTTTGACTTGCTACTCGTAGTTATAGAAAGTAGGCTTCATCTAAAGGGGGGGGAATCAGTTTCCCTCAACCCTAATAGTCGTGGGGAAGAATCCTTGTGATTCTTCCTAAGACTGAACCGCGTCGCTCAGAAAGGGGATCTTACTCACTGCGGGAAGTGACCTTTCCCTTCTCAGAGTCGCCCTCTGATTGTAATTGCTTTCAAAATGCAGTGAGTAATGATTGCAACTTTCTGACGACATTTTATTTCTTATCGTAGATTAAGGAGTTCGGTCTAGATATTTCCAATGGCAACTGGAGAAGGATCTTCTGGAGATAGTGCCATTTCGAAGACAGCTGAAGGTCTCTTCAGCGTAGTTGCTTCGAGGCTGAATTGGGAGGAGGTTCAGGCTAAATGGCCTTTCTGTTGGGTGTCCAGCGAGTTTAAGGATTTGGCCTCTCGTCATGCGGATGAGGAGGGATCCCGGATTCAACCGAGGTTCACGCTGAGTACGGATGAAGAGACAAAAAAGTGGTATAGGGTTTACGCGCCACTTTCGACAGAGCGGATATGCCATGTCGTCCCCAACGATCGTTCAGTGTACATGTACGACTTCATCTTTCATTATTTGGGTGTCCGCTTCCCATTAACCGAACTCCAGATGGGTGTTTTGAGGTTTCTGAACTGTGCACCCTCCCAACTTCATCCCAACGGTTGGGGCCTCATCCGAGCTCTCGAAGTGCTTGGGGAGCACTTCAATTTCACGCCAACTGTAGCGATGCTGTTCTACTACACCCAGGTAGTTCGAAGGGCGAATAAGCAGGGCAGAGTTGGTCTGGTGACACTCCGGACTCTCTGTTCTTTTGTGAACTTTGAGTCTTATACTGATTCGGCCAAGGTTGATGGGAAGTCGTTTAAGACCTACTTCACTCGCATCTCCATTAAGAAGGGCAAACCAAAATTTTGGAAAGACGAAGAGGATGTTGACAAATTTCCCCTGAGTTGGACACACAAACATTTCCTCTTGAGCTCACACGCGTACTACACTGATCAATCCGATCTGTCTCGAGAGACGTCAAGAGTGTTGTTCGCACTTGAATCGCACACTACAGGTCGTCACGTCTTCTCGTGTAGGCGTTTGCTAAGTAGCTCAAGCGGAGTCCGGGAGGAATATTTGCGTACTTCTCGTTTTATTTCATCTTTCCTCCTCTACCAAATATATATAGAATATTTGTAGTTGCTGACATCTTGTGTTTGTTCATGTAGGTGAAATAGAACAGGAAACTCCAGAAATGGACAAATTGAAGAAATTCAAGGCGGCTGGTAAATCCGTTTCTCGTGAGAATGAAGTGAAGCCCAGGCCCTCAACCAAGGATCGTCCTGAGTTAATAATACTGACCTCGGATGCTGAAGGGGACGTCCCACTGGTTGAGGGCGGTTCATCCGATGTTGGAACAGCCTCGGGTCAACCTCCTGTTACTGAGAGGAGAAGAAAGATCCAGAATGATCCTTCGAAGCGTCAGTCCAAGAAGCAAAGGACTTCGGAGGATAAAGCCGTTGAAACCTCGGAAGGGATTGGTGCTTCCTCCGGTCTCAATAAAGGCACTGCTGCTGGGGTTTCTGGATCAGGGCCGACCTCCTTCCCAACGACCTCGTTTCTCACCCCCTTCCTCTCCTACGAAGGTTCTACTCCTGCCACTCTTCCACCACCGATGTATAAACTCCGGCCTACGCTTAGTGTTAAAGAAATTGAAGGAGCGTGTGAGGCCGGAAGGTGGCAGCTAGCCGAACTTGCTGGATTGCTATCTTCCATCAGCGAGTTGGCTAAGAACGTCGACAAGGTTGAGGAGCTAAGTGACAAATTAGAAGAGCTCAACCTTTCCTCAGACAAGGACAAAGCCGCCATGAAGTTAATGGAAGATCGTCTTAACAAGTCTAAGGAGTTTGGGGATCTTGTAACTAAAGAGAATCTCAAGCTCAAAGGCGATCTTAAAAACTTGGAAGGCAAGGTGGCAGAGAAGGAGGAAGAACTCCGCAGCAGCCAGGATAAAAATAAGGCTGATGCTGAGGAGTGGTCTCAAAGGGAGAAGAAGCTCCTTCTTGAGATAGAGGGACTGAAGGCTAGGAAAGTGGAGCCCGAGATATCTAGTGAGGAGCTGTCCAAGTTGCGGGGAGAATTGGCTACAGCGAAAGCTGAGAGAGAAGAAGCTGTTGACATATGCAGCCGGGCTGTTGAAGAGTCCTTCGGCCTAGCCATACGCCAAGTCTTCTACCGCAACCCCACTGCGAAACTTAACCTTTATGGGATGGATCCGTACTATGAATTCCATGAGGGAAAGTTAGTCGCAGTGGTGGATGGTCGTCACGAAGATCCACCGACGTCCTTATATGGTTTGGCTCCTCTTCCTGAGGGTCAATCCATGGGACCTGACTACGTCTTTCCTGCGTCCGAGGTTCCTTCTTCTGAAGAAAGGGCTGAGGCTCCTGGAGGCGAGACTCGTGCGGAGGTTCTAAAGGAAGGAGCACAAGAGCCCAGTGCTGAAGAGGCACAAAAAACTGAAGAACAGATTCCTCCTCAGTAGTTTTGTTTTCATTTACATGTATAGTTGTGTACCGGGATCAACTCCGGATTTTGAACTGTTGTATGTAATTTCATTTCAATGAATGAGTTTTGATTGAAGAAATTTGTCTTCGTCGTTTCATGTATATTTAAATCGTTTCTAATCCGTTCTGTATAATTAATCTTAAGGCCGGATTGAAATAATAGCCTCAGAAGATTAAACAACGAATAAAATTTAGAACGGATAAATATATACATGTCCCCAAGTGTGTATTAAGAAGAAGGTGCCTGTCTCTGGGGCGTGATCCTTAATTCTTTTGGGGAAAGATGGGTCGATCCGCTGTTTAGCAAAGTAGTGTAACAGGACGGATGACTGCTTCTAATCCGTAATATTCTTACAGGAGATGATAATATTGTTCCAAGTTTAGGGAACTGCAAGGAGGTGGTGTTTGAGTCCTTTATCATAAGGATGATGATGGGAGTTTTTTCTACACCAGGAGTTACGTCGTTGTATCACAGAATAGGTGATAAAGAGTATCCGTCCTGGGAGAATACCACTAGAAAGCGAAAGTGCGGACTGACTTTCGGAATTTTCCATCATAAAGATGATTATGAGTATTGATCATGCCAGGTGTTTTATCATTAAATCACTTCATAAGTGATTGAGATCATCCGTCTTGGGGATGTGTACGATACCAGGAACTACATCATCAGGTCGCATATTAGGTGATTGAGATCATCCGTCCTTTGGGTGTGTATGGCGCCAGGAGTTACATCGTCAGATCACAGCATGGGTGATTGAGATCATCCGTCCTGGGCAGGTACACCGCGTTAGGAGTTACATCATCATATCACATAATGGGTGACTGAGGTTATCCGTTCTGGAAAAGTACACATCGTCAAGAGTTACATCGTCAGATCACAGATTAAGTGATTTAGATAATCCATCCTGGAGACATTTTTCAATCGTAGGAATACGGATTGAGTGAATACTTTCAGAATGATGATGAGAATTGTTCATACCAGGAGTTACATCGTCGAATCACTGAATAAGTGATTGAGATCATCCGTCCTGGAATGATTATTGGAGTTCTTCGTACCAGGAGTTACATCATCGAATCACTGAATAAGTGATTGAGATCATCCGTCCTGGTGAATTTTTCCAATCAAGGGAGTGCGGATTCAATTGGCAATTTTCGCTCCATCCGAAACCCGAGTCTTACCTCTACTAGCCCCCAAGCTGATGTGAGGAAGCAGTTGACTTGCTCATATGAGCTATATTGATCATAGTACGTCTGGATTTCGGATTTGCACCGAAGTGTAAATATCCGCTCTTGGAACCATGTTCCGTAGTGACGAAATTTTAAGGGCGGATTCGACAATGGAAATATCAGAAGTTTATCGAATTTCGCAACCCTTGGTATTCGGGTAATGGTGGCCACGTTTCTAATGATTGGACATTTAATGCCTTAATTCACGTGGGCGCGCCATTATCGCATTAAGTGCGCATGCCTTAGTAACTGTCACGTATAGTCTTGTTGGGCCTAGTATTTGGTTTTAATAGGCCCATTTCGATGGCTTTGTGACGAAATGATGGCATCTTCGCGCCTTGATGTACTAAACGACAATTTTGGTCCACTAAACGGGGAGTCGTTTGGGGGTAAACGACAGGTTATGTTTAGTGGGTATTTGAAAAATTTTGGTGCCCTGATATAGGCATATTTGGCAATCTCAGTTACCATTTCTTCTTGCTTCCTTGACGAATCTCTACGAAAGTTCCAAGAAGTTCTTCGTATCCACCTCTGTGAATTTCAATTCATTATCTAAGGTAACCACTTTCCCTTCGTTCTCAGTTTCTCTTTTCAATATTTGAGAATGCCTAGGAAGGGTGTTAGCTTCAGTGGCGTTGGCCCTAGAGGAAGAGGAGGAAGGGCTTTGGCTCAAAACCCTAGTGTTCGTGGTGGGAGGATCCCAGTGATCTTCCAGTCGAGGCCGCAATACACAGAGAGGGAGGAGTCGCAATATCAGAGGCGAAGGGTGATTATACCCTCTTCGGAGTCTTCCTCCTCCAGTGAGAGTGTTGAGAGTGGGGATTTGTATCTCTCTGATGATGTGAAATTTTATCGCAGCATCAAAGCTTTCACAATGGTGACAAAGAAAGCTACTGGGAGGAAATCGTCTGAAGGGGAATCTCCTTCTGAGAAGTATATCTTGAAGACCCAATCCGGCCTATGCAATGTGGTTGCACACCGGATAGACTGGGTGAAATTCCAACAGAAACGCCCATTCAGCTGGGTGGCTGAGGAGTTTCGTGAAATAGCATCAGTTCATGCTCGAGAGGGAGGAGCGGAGCTGGAGACGCGTTTCACGGTCTTCAAGAAGGACAAATACAAGAATTGCTTCGTGGTGATAGCCCCGTTGCCATCCGATCAAATTTGTCATATCCCGGACGAAAGGTCCTTGTATATGTATGACTTTTTATTTTTGAACCTTGGTGTGCGGTTTCCCCTTTCGAAGTTTCAGATGGGGGTTCTGAGATTCCTGGACTGCGCTCCTTCACAGCTTCACCCCAACGGATGGGGATTAGTCCGCTCTCTTGAAGTGCTTGGGGAGCACTTCAACTTCAAGCCGACGGTGGCCATGCTCTTTTATTTTGCCCAAGTGGTCCGTCGTGCAAATAAAGAGAAGGGGGGAGTGAGCTTGATATCCCTCCGGACTCTCTCAAAGGTTATCAACTTCGAGGCGTACACTGACTCCGCCAAAGTTGATGGACATTCATTCAAGTCCTATTTCACGAAGATTAGCGTTCACCCTGACGAGTCAGTTTTTTGGTTAACTGAAGATGGGCTTCCGAAGTTCCCAGTGGCTTGGACGCATGAACACTTTTTGCTGACCTCCCAGGCGTACTACACTGAGGAGGATGAACTAAGCCCGTCTTCAGTTTCCGTTCTTTCCGCCCTTCAATCTTACACCGCCTCGCATCAATTTTTCTCTTGCAGGCGTTTGTTAGGATCGTGGTCTACCCGCGAGGAATATCTGCGTAATTTTCCTGCTAATATTCATATTTTATCGCATCATGCCTTGAAGTATTTGATTTCTAATCGTTTTGCTTGGTTTTGCAGTTGAAATTGAAGCTGCGTCTCCAGAGATGGAAAAACTGAAGGGGCTCAAAGCTGGAGCGAATTCCGTGGCAGCTGAAAATGACATTCAGGCGAAACGGAATTCGAAGAAAGCCACAGCGGAGACCATCATTTTAACCTCATCTGCAGGTGACGATATTCCCTTACTGGAGGGCGGATCCGAGAAGGTTGCGGCTGAGAAGGTCGGAGAAAAGAAGAAAACTATAAAACGCGGTTCCTCAAGGACCTCGGATCGTCAACCTTCTCCGAAAAAACAAAAAATTTCAAGTGAGAGTGCTGATCCGGAGCCTTCAAAGGGAAAGAAAGTGGAAAGATCCGCTCTGGATGCAGGGTCCACTCCGGATGCTCCTGGCGACGGGATCACCTATGGTGCAAAGCCAATAACGACTTACTTTGCACCAAAAGTTACTCGCCCCCTTCAAAGTAGCTCCGGTCTTGCACAATATCTGGTATACGAGGGTTCTGTTCCTGAGGTCGTTCCTGAGACTCCGTACAAGCTGAAGCCCTCATTGATGAGCGATGAAGTAGCCAAAGCTTGCGATGCCGGACAGAAGCACCTGGCAGAATTATCCGGGCTCCTAAGATCGGTTCGCAAGCTTCCAGAAGAGAATGAGAGGCTGAGCTCGTTGGTTGGCAAGGTTAATGACCTTAGCGTTGCTGCTGCTAAGGACAAGGCAACCATCCTTCGTTTAGAAAGTAAATTAGAAGCTTCCAAAGAGGAAGGATATAAGAAGGATGAAGAAATTGTCAGGCTAAAACATCTTGCCAAGGAGTTGGAGGCCCAAGTAGCTGATCAAAAGAAAATCAATTCCGACCTCCACTCCGGTTTTTGTGCGGAGAAGGAACGCTCTTCAAAGCTGGAAGAGGAGCTTAAGGAAGTCAAAGTTGTTTATGCTCGAGGAACCGAAGATTGGTCGCGTAAGGAGAAGGAGCTGCTCTCAAAGTTGGCGGACACAAAAGTGGAATTTGACGAGGCTGTGGATATGTGCGATCAGGCAGTCAAGGAATCCTTTGGGTTGGCTGTTCGTCAAATTCAATACCGGAATCCCAAGGTGGAACTTAATCTGAATGGTATTGACCCGTTCTATGAGTTTCATCAAGGGAAACTGGTGGCCATAGTTGATAAGCGTCATGAAAGTCCGCCTAGCACTCCTTACAAGTTCGCTCCTTTACCTGCAGGCCAATCGATGGGACCTTCATTCCTGAAGCCCATAAGCACAGGAACGAGCCCTCACACTGAAGAAGGCAAGGCCGGAGGCAAAGGCAAAGGGAAAGAAGGAGATTCAAGCCAGAGAAAGTAGCGCCCTTCCCTGTTTCCTTTTTCATTTTATTGATTCAAATTCGCTGTGTTCCGGGATCAGCTCCGGATTATTATACGAATTGTAATTCTCATTTAATCAATAAAAGAGTTTTTTACCTCCATTCTTGTTTAGTGAAAAACAACTTTAATAGAGGGATTGCATGTGTATTGTATCATTCCGGATTTAGGTAATGAAGATCGGATTGTAAGATGAATTTCATAATAAGGTCACCGCTGATGAGGGAACACATCATTGTTACAAGAACGGTTTAAGGGGAATGATTGTGAGATCGTTTAGACGAAAGTTCATTCCTCAAGATATTCGTTAAACCGTTTATGTTGTCCCCCAGTATCATTGGGTGATTATCACTTTGAATAAACTCTGAGTGAGATTTTCTCGTGAGAGCTTTTAAGAGTGAGGTTTTAAAATAGAGATTGATCTTCAAATATTTCCGACTGAGAGATTTCAGGTGAATATGCCTTAGATTGTGGCGTACCCGAGTGAATTGTTTGTGTCGGAGTTCATGAGTTAGTTATAAAACTTCCAAATAAAGAACTTCATAAGAAAGTATTAATCTGGAGTTCAGTATAACTTACTTGTTGTGTTTGGAGTTCGGTTTGATCCTACTGTCCATGTCATATTTGGTGTTCGGTTGAATCCTACTAGCCGTTCTTCAATTGGTCTTTGGTTTTACCCAATGACGATTCTTCACCGACGTTCGGTTAATCCTACTAGTCGTACTCAGAGTTCGGTTTAATCCTACAATCCGAGCCTTCGATACGGGGTTCAGATCAGGGCTGATCCTGAACCTACTGCACCCGTCACTTGGGGTTCAGCGTGGTCTTGAAGAAAAACCAGCTTACTGCGCCCAAGCCTTCGCATGGGGTTCGGTTTGTGGCCTTGAATAAGGACCAGCCCTACAACCCATGTAGTCTTCGAATGGGGTTCGGTTTGTGGCCTTTAAGAAGGACCAGCCCTACAACCCATGCCCTGAGGTTCGGTTTAATCCTACAACTCAGGTCTTCACCGACGTTCGGTTTATCCTACTAGTCGTACTCAGAGTTCGGTTTAATCCTACAATCTGAGCCTTCACCGGTGTTCAGCCAAACTTACTAACCGTACCCAGAGTTCGGTTTAATCCTACAATCTGGGCCTTCAATATTTACATACTCGAGGAGTTACATCGTCAATTACAGAATGGGTAATTGAGATCATCCGTCCTGAGTATGTTCTTGTGCGTTGCGCATATTCGAAGAGTTACATCGTCAACTACAGAATAAGTAGCTGAGATCATCCGTCCTGAATATGCTTTTGTACACCGGATAAACTGAAAATCACAGCATAAGAAAAACTCGAAAGAGTTAAATTGTTATGAGAGATTCTTATTAAATCAAAAATAAGAATTACAAGGAGAGCGTAGCTGTGAAAATAAATTCTCCAGTATTCAATCCAAGATAAGGATAGGAGAGTGTAGAAACAGCTAGCTATAGTAGATGCGCAAGTTTTGGGTGTTCCATTTGTTTCGGATTGGAGTGCCATCAAGGTTTTCAAGGCGATAAGAGCCTTTGCCAGTGACCTCGGATACCCTGTATGGGCCTTCCCAGTTTGGGGCTAATTTGCCTTGATGGGTGAATTTGTTCCCTATACTTGCTTTCCTCAAAACCAAATCTCCAACGTTGAAAGTCCTTGATTGGACTCGTTTGTTGTACTGGAGAGCAACTTTGGCTTTGATGGCTTGATCTCTGATGAAAGCGTCTTCTCTGAGTTCTTGTATGACATCCATTTCAGATGCCAAGTTAGCATTGTTGGTTTCTTCAGAGAAGTACTTAACTCTTGTGGAAGCAATTTGCAGTTCCACAGGTATCATTGCCTCGACCCCGTATGTTAGGCGATATGGGGATTCATTGGTGGATGAATGAGGCGTTGTCCGATATGCCCATAGGACATGACACAGCTGGTCTGTCCATCCGCCCTTGGCTTCACCAAGGCGCTTCTTTAGTCCCTTAAGCACCTCCCTGTTGGCCACTTCAGCTTGACCATTAGTTTGGGGATGTTCGACGGATGAGAATATTTGGGTTATTCCTAACCCTTCAAGCAAATCTGTGAATTTTCTATCCGTGAACTGGGTGCCATTGTCTGTGACAATCCGTGCTGGGACCCCGAACCGTGTTATGATGTTTTCATACATGAAACGGCGAGTTCGGGCTGAAGTAATATGCACCACCGGCTCTGCTTCTATCCACTTAGTGAAATAATCGACCCCTACAATGAGATATTTGATGCCCCCAGGAGCAGTTGGAAAGGGGCCCAGAATATCCAATCCCCATTGATAGAAGGGCCATGGAACAGCGGATGTGAAGAGTTCTTCTGCCGGTGTGTGGTGTAGGTTAGAGAATTTTTGGCAAGCGTCGCATTTTTTGACGAAGTCAATGGAGTCTTGCTTCATTGTGGGCCACCAGTATCCAGCTCTGAGGATTTTTCGCATTAAGCTTCTTCCTCCGGTATGGTGTCCACTTTGTCCTCCATGCACTTCCTCCATTACACCTTGCACCTCATCCTCTTTGAGACAAATTAAATAGGGCACAAAGAGTGCCCTTCTGTAGAGATTACCATCAATCATAGTGAAATACGGTAATTCTCTCCTTAACCTCGTCTTTTCCTTCTCATCTGTGGGTAGCTGTCCATCAGCCAAATAACGGATGTAAGGAGCCATCCATGTATCTCCGTAAAGGGAGTCAGTCATTATGGCGTTTAGAGAAGGGAAAAGAGGGATGCTGGGCGACGTTAGCGTGCTTTGAACCAGAGTAGTGGTGCTACCCGGTCGTTTAGTGCTTGCTAACCTAGAGAGTATATCTGCTCTCGTATTCTCTTCACGTGGAACATGCTTGAACTCCACCTTTGAGAATTTCTCAGTCAACTCCTTGACACAGTTCAAGTATAATTGGAGTTGAGGTTCGCGAGCTTGATATTCTCCTAAGATCTGCGAAATCACCAGCTGTGAATCGCTACAGAGTGTCGCCTCAGAAGCTCCGATGTCAATTGCAGCTCTTAGCCCGGCCAAGCAAGCTTCGTACTCAGCCTGGTTGTTGGATGTTTTGAAATTGAAACGAAGGGAGATCTCCAGGTGTACTCCGTCGTCACTTTCGAGAACTACACCTGCTCCAGAGCCTCTTTGGTTTGATGAACCATCAACGTAAATGGTCCAATGGACTCGAGGGTAATCCGGATCAGTCCCTGTCATTTCCACAATAAAGTCAGCCAGGACTTGAGCTTTAATAGCGCTGCGGGGTTCGTAGGATATATCAAACTCAGAGAGTTCAATAGACCATTTGATCATCCTCCCAGCAAGATCGGGCTTGATTAAGACAGAACGGAGTGGCAAATCCGTTCTCACTATGATTGGATGGGCGTGAAAGTACGGACGCAACCGTCGTGAGGCCCAAACAACAGCGAGGGCGGCCTTTTCAATTTTTTGATACCGGATCTCAGCACCTTGCAAGGTCTTGCTAGTGAAATAGACCGGTCTTTGTCCATCAGGAGTTTCTTTTATCAAGGCAACGCCCAAAGCTTCATCTGAAATAGCCAAGTACAGAATGAGTGTGTCTTCGGGGTCAGGCTTTGTGAGAATGGGAGGTTTGGACAACACCTCCTTAAGCTCTTGGAAAGCTTTTTCTTGTTCCTGTCCCCACTCGAATTTCTTGGACTTTTTCAGTATTTTGTACAGGGGGAGCGACCTGTGAGCCATCTTCGGCATGAATCGTGCCAAAGCTGCTACCTTGCCATTCAGGGATTGGACTTCTTTGAGATTCTTAGGACTTTGCATGTCTAGAATCGTTTGGCACTTCCCTGGATTGGCTTCTATACCTCGTTGAGTTAACATGAAACCCAAAAATTTCCCAGCAGGGACAGCAAATGTGCACTTCATTGGGTTCAGCCTCATGTTAAATTGTCTCAAACGGGTGAATACTTGGCGCAGGTCTTCAATATGATCGCCACCAACCGGTGTCTTTGCTATTATGTCGTCAATGTATACTTCAACAAGTTTGGTGTGCATACCTTCGAAAACCTTGTTGATCATGCGCTGATATGTCACCCCAGCGTTTTTCAGGCCAAAGGGCATGACTGTATAGCAAAAGACACCACGATCATTTATGAAAGCTGTCTTCTCTTGATCCTCTTCGCACATCGGAATTTGGTTGTAACCAGAATAAGCGTCCATGAAGCTCAGGTATTGGTAACCAGAGGAATCATCTACCATCCGATCTATATTAGGAAGAGGATAAGGATCTTTTGGACAGCAGCGGTTGAGGTCCACGTAGTCAATGCACATTCTCCATTTACCATTGGATTTAGGGACCATCACCACATTCGAAAGCCAAGAGGAATATCGGATTTCCTTGATAAATCCGGCCTTCAGCAATTCCTCAGTTTGCTGACAAGCTGCTTTCTGTTTCTCTGGGCCCAATCGTCTTTTCTTTTGGGCCACAGGTTTCGTCTCTGGATAGACAGAAAGTTTATGACAGCAGAATTCAGGGTCTATGCCTGGCATATCGGCTGCAGTCCATGCAAAGAGGTCTTTAAACTCTTGTAAGAGAGCCAGCAGTCGCTGCTCTATTTCAGTATCTAGCTTGTCATTGATATGGGTGATCTTTTCTGGAGAATCTCCCAAGACAATGTCCCTGGAATTTCCATCCGGTGTAGGCTTTGATGGGTTGAACGGATCAATGTACAAATCCGCTCTAGGGTCCAGGTCGACAAGACTTACGGATTCAGCCGATGTTCCAGCATCATTAAGTTTCCTCTTTTTATTGGAGGCGTCCAGCTTTGTCATGTTGAGACTAAGGTTGTAGCAGTACCTAGCCATCTCTTGATCACCACGGATAGATGACACAGCATTATCCTTGTCAATGAACTTGATAAGGAGATGTGGGGTTGATACAACTGCCTCCATTGCATTCAGAGTAGGACGGCCTATGATGCCATTAAACGGTGATTTGACATCAATCACTAGCACCCGAGACCTAACCGTCCTGGCTCCCGGTTCGCCTTCAAACGAGATAAGGGTGTCAAGATACCCTTTAGTTAGTTGCTTTGCGCCATTGAAAGCTGTTAGTTCCTGCGTGTAAGGCTGTAAATCTGAGTCTTTAAAACCCATTCTTTCAAAGCAATTATAGAAAATAACATCGCAGGAACTTCCCTGGTCAACAAGGATTCTTCGGACGTCCTTGTTGGCGATCACAGCGGTGATGACTACAGCATCGTCACCACCAGGAACGGTTGGGCCAAAATCCTCGTCAGAGAAAGAGATTATGGGAGCCTCAATTCCTCCTCTGTAAGGGCGATTGTGTTTGACTTTCCCTTGCACAGATAGAATCATTCTGTGATGATTCTTACGGGCTGTAATTGAAGCTCCTCCTCCAGCGAATCTGAGACACCCCAAAAATAGGGGTGAATTTTTCGCGATTTGAAATAATTAAAGAATAGAAGAGATCGCGAGATGAAAACTTTGGCAAGAAATCCCCGGACCTAATTTAATAACCTATCTCATATGTGAAGATATGAGAAGGTGAACAATTGAGTCAAAGAGTGAACCTTGGATGATTTATCCCATGATCATCAACAAGGAGTAGCGGAAGTATGCAATTACATTAAGGAATTGAAGGAAAGTGGTAGAAGGTCAAAGGAAGGTCTATTGATTTGGTAAAATGCATTAATTGTGCGTGTGGGGTGTTGTGCAATCATATTATAGTCAAACAATACCAATGATATCTCAAGATAGAGGAAAAATATGAAAAACAGGGTCATGAATCGATTCAAACACCCTATGAATCGATTCAAATGATTCTGGAATGCAAAACAGTGAAAACAGGACCCCTTGAATCGATTCAAGCTTGTATGAATCGATTCAGACGCTTCTGGAACTCAAAATTTCGCAAACAGGGGTCCTTGAATCGATTCAGGATCGTATGAATCGATTCAGGCCTTCCTGGAACCAAAAACAGTGAAAACAGCAGCTCTCGAATCGATTCAGGGATCCTCGAATCGATTCGAGACAGCACAGTTGCTGTTTTTATGCAGAAAAGGCCATATTTTTGGACTTTTAACCCCCCTAACTTTTTCATATCAACTCCAAACGCTACCAAATTTTGACACCAACTAAAATACATCAATTGTGACGTGTAGCCACCGGCCTCACCCAAAAATTCTCAAAAATGAGGAACTTATGCAAATAAATGCGTTTAGTCCATTCCTGAGCCTTTTTGAGCAACTTAGGGGTCTATTCTCAACGGAATTGACCCGTTCCAGTTTCTACAAGTCACAAATCATGTATTTAAGCTATTGAGGCCATCACACACTATCCAAGACTCATAAAACTCATTTTGACCCTACTAGTTTCTTACTTATGCATAACAATCATAAAATATCATTAATCATACAGCACCTAAAGTCATCATTCACAATTCTCATCATTTGATCATCAAGTGAGCAAAATTCAAGAACTCACACATTAGTGTCTTACATCACCAGGGTCATAACTCAAGATTAGTCTTATATGTGGGTTCCAATTTTCACACATGACCAGCATAATCATTATACATTATTCATACCAATTTGTGGCTATACAAAATATGCAGAAAACTATATACATTACAAACATTCTACACAAACCATAAAATCAAAATGTTGCCGGCCAAGGCATTCTTTACCGAAAAGAGGCCTTCTTCACACTTCACCTCCGCAAACAGCTCCAAAGCGAACCTACAACACAGGAGCTAAAAAGATATACCACAAGGAGAGTGAGTATACTTTCTCAATGATGAAAATCTAACATTTATGATAATATATATAAATGCAATATAAACATCATCTATAAAAACCTCAATCCATACTAAATCGTCAAATATCAATTTACTAAACATAGTCATATATGTATCCCTTTTAATTTACAAGGAGCAAATCGTCCACTAACCCATTAACAGTTGGGTTCAAAAGTAAGTTTCCATTAAGACTTCATACAATTCTCTCAACATGATATCATTTTTATGCCGTGTTCATATAACTCACACACATGCTAATGTTTCAAAATGCATAAATACAAATCTGGTTATTAATTCAACGGGGATCTCATTCACTTAGATTAACATCATCACTCCGGGATACACCCTTCGTGGCACCCCGCAAGGTGATATATTCATCAATCATATCATTATCATCACTCCGAGACTTATACCCTTTGTGGCACCTCACAAGGTGTTATATTCATCAATCATATTATTATCCTCACTCCGGGACTTATTCCCTTCGTGGCACCTCACAAGGTGTTATATTCATCAATCATATTATTATCCTCACTCCGGGACTTATTCCCTTCGTGGCACCTCACAAGGTGTTATATTCATCAATCATATTATTATCCTCACTCCGGGACTTATTCCCTTCGTGGCACCTCACAAGGTGTTATACTCACCAATCATATTATTATCATCACTCCGGGACTTACCCGTCATGGCACCCCGCAAGGTGATATACTCATCAATTAAACCATCATCATCACTCTGGGTCATACCCGTCGTGGCACCCCGCAAGGTGATATATTTATCAATATCATAACATAGTCATCACATGATATACCATTCATAGCCTAAAAATGTCTCGATCCATAATCAATCATTTTAGACACCAGATTCAATTTCTTATTCAATCTCATGATATTACTTTCATTCAAGTAAAACATGCCATATTACACCACCATATACATCATCAATATACATGTTCTCATACATTTAGAAAATATACCCCCTCTCCTACCTCAAGAGAAGTAGACCTCTGGGGTTGATGTTCCCGCCTCACCAGTATTGCCAAGCCCTACACCAATCAATTATAGGGCCACATCAATTATTCATTCGAACACCAATTCAACATACGTATACATAGGTGTACACATGATTCTTATCATGTGGAAACTATTTATCAATTTCATTCATTTGCCTAGTTAGGCTTTGGGAATTCCTTCCTTTAAATCACAAATCTATTATTACCAAGAGCTACAACCTACTTGTTAGGTTATCCCATCTATTAAGCTTCCACCAACACTTTGGTGAGTTTCCCACCTATTATGACTTCAAGTCAACATCATCATTATTAAATGTCTCTACCTCATCATTTATAACACTCTTCCCATCAACAAATGCTAACTTCTTCAATAAATGCTATACTCTTCAATATTATACATTTCCTCCTAAAATTCAAATTTAGGGTTTTCATCAAACCTACCAACCTTCATAAATACTCATATACCTCCTTCTTTTCCCACCATAATTACTACTACCTCATTAATTATTCATAAGCTTGTCTTTATGTCAACTCATCTTAGGGTTTCCACATTTAATGTTTCTCCAAGTAACCTACATAGATTAATGCTTTCTTAACATTGAAAACACATAGTAATATGTTTATATACATGGAAAATGGTAATAATTTTACCTCAAGAGGAATAAAGAGTGAGTTTGCAAAAGAGGAGAAGGTCCACACGAAAATAAGAGGAGGAAAGAAAAGATCCCAAGCTCCAAGCTTTTCTTAAGCTTCTTGAAGGATAACAATGAAGAAGGAAGATATATCTTTCTCTTTACATAGGGTTTTTGGAGGAAGAGAGGATGAGTAATGAAGAAGAAAGTGTAGAAGAAGAAAAGAAGAGGTAAGGCGGCATGGAGAAGAAGAATGCAACGAGAGTGAAATGAAAATGTGAGTTTAGTGTTTAAGTTATTAGGCCTTCATTAACTCTTTCGTTTTTTAAACAAACAGGTTCGCCGTTTGGGCTTAATACATATTCTAAAAATTATTCCGAGTACATATTCAGATTCCCAATAATATTATCTACAGCCCTGACCAATGGCATCTCAATCAGAGATACTTGGTCAGACACCCATATTTTATCTGGGTCAGTTTTCAACTCAACCGATCACCATAATTCACCAGAAATTTTGAAAAGTTTAATTTAAATCATTTCGAGAATTTTGGGATATTAATTAGCCCACATTTAATTATCCCACATTTATTTTCTTAATTTATCTTCCTATTTTAAAAATTCGGGGTGTTACAATCCACCCCCCCTAAAAGAAATTTCGTCCTCGAAATTCAACTTACCGGATTCAAATGCATGAGGGTACCGTTTACGGATATCGTCCTCACGTTCCCAAGTAAGTGTTTCCACGTCTCCATGCTTCCATGCTACTTTTACTAGGGGTACCATCTTATTCCGCAGTCTCTTCACAGAATATTCAGCAATACGAACAGAAACGGGAAGGATGGTTAAGTCATCCCGCACCTCAACATCGTCAATAGAGATCACGTGCTGAGGATCAGGTATATACTTTCTTAACTGCGACACGTGAAATACATTATGTAAGTTCGCAAGCTGTGGAGGAAGTGCAATCCAATATGCGACATCTCCAATCCGCTCTAAGATCTCATAGGGTCCAATGAATTTAGGGCTCAGTTTTCTGCTCTTCAAGGCTCTTCCTAAACCCTTATCACGCGAGACACGCAATAACACATGATCGCCGACTTGGAACTCAAGTGGCTTTCTCCTTTTATCATAATAACTCTTCTGCCGGTCTTGAGCGACTTTCATCTTCTCTTGGATCATCTTGATCTGTTCATTAGTTTCCTCAACAATCTCAGGCCCTAAGGCTAGATTCTCACCAACTTCAAGCCAACATAAAGGAGTTCGACACCTTCTTCCATATAAGGCCTCGTATGGTGCCATACCAATACTAGAATGAAAACTGTTGTTGTAGGTGAATTCGATCAGAGGCAAATATTTCTCCCATGAACCGCCATGCTCCAAAACACAAGCGCGTAGTAAGTCCTCAAGACTCTGAATAGTCCTCTCCGACTGCCCATCGGTCTGAGGATGATATGCCGAGCTTAGCTTCAGCTTTGAACCCATCGCCTCATGTAAGCTTCCCCAGAATCGGGAAGTAAATCGGGGGTCACGATCAGAAACAATGCTTGACGGCACACCATGCAATCTCACAATCTCCCGAATGTACAACTGTGCTAAATCTTGCAAGGAGCTCTCCATACTGATTGGTAGAAAATGTGCACTCTTTGTCAAACGATCCACAATTACCCATATTCCGTCACATCTAGACCTCGTTCTTGGTAATCCGGACACAAAATCCATGGCAATCGCGTCCCACTTCCAAACAGGGATATCAAGTGGCCTCAAAGTACCTGAAGGTCTTTGGTGTTCCACCTTCGCCTTCTGACAAGTAAGGCAAGAAGCTACAAAGTTAGCAACATCACGTTTCATTCCGGGCCACCAAAAGTTCTTCTTTATATCTTGATACATCTTGGTTGCACCAGGATGGATGCTAAAAATGCTTTTATGTGCTTCCTCTAGCACCGTACGCCTCCAATCACCAAATGAAGGTACATACACACGACCTTTTACTCGCCATATACCATCAACGCCTTCCACAAGAAATAAATTTTTTTTATAATCTTGAGATCTCCGCATCTCTTGCAAGTAATCATCATCTTTTTGTTTCTCTTTCACAAGCTCCAAAAATTCATTGCATATCTTCAAGATAGCAAAACATAGTCTCTTGGAGGATTGAACCTCGGTTCCAATATTCAAATTCCGAAATTCTTCCATTAACTCGAACTCTTTGACCATCATAGCTGATACATGCAAGGATTTCCGACTAAGAGCATCGGCAACAACATTGGCTTTTCCCGGGTGGTACATCAATTTAAAGTCGTAATCCTTCAAAAATTCCATCCATCTCCTCTGACGCATATTCATTTCCTTTTGGTCAAACAGATATTTCAAACTTTTGTGATCACTAAAAACCACGAATCTTGATCCATACAAGTAATGACGCCAAATCTTCAAAGCAAACACAACCGCAGCCAACTCTAAATCATGAGTTGGGTAATTAACCTCATGAGGTCGCAATTGGCGTGAAGCGTAAGCTATTACACGTTCCTTCTGCATTAGCACACATCCAAGTCCATGCTTAGAAGCGTCACAATACACCACAAACTCTTCTTGTAAATCAGGCAACGCCAAGATAGGAGCAGAAGTCAGCCTCATCTTTAATTCCTCAAAGCATTTCTCACATTCGACCGTCCATACAAAAGGTTGGTTCTTCCTTGTTAAATTTGTCAAAGGTCTCGCAAGACGAGAGAAACCTTCAATGAACCTTCGATAATAACCCGCAAGTCCAAGGAAACTTCGGATTTCAGTAACCGTCGTAGGTCTAGACCATGCCATAACAGCTTCAACCTTAGAAGGATCCACCGAAATACCATCCTCGGATATTACATGTCCAAGGAACTGGACGCTCGTCAACCAGAATTCACATTTAGAGAGCTTGGCGTATAGCTGGTTCTTTCTAAGAATGTTCAACACCACTCTTAAATGTTCTTCATGTTCCTCCCGGCTCTTGGAATATACTAGGATATCATCGATGAACACCACAACAAAACGATCCAGGTATTCATGAAAGATATGGTTCATGTAACTCATGAACACCGCTGGAGCGTTAGTCACTCCAAAGGGCATCACGACATACTCGTAGTGGCCATATCGCGTCCTAAACGCAGTCTTCGAAATGTCTGCGGCTCTCACCCGAATTTGATGATAACCGGAACGCAAATCAATCTTTGAAAATACCACCGCACCTCTCAGCTGATCCAACAAGTCATCAATGCGAGGTAAAGGATATCTATTCTTTATCGTCAACTTGTTCAGTTGGCGGTAGTCTACACACAACCGCATAGTTCCATCCTTTTTCTTAACTAATAAAACAGGAGCTCCCCAGGGTGACACACTGGGTCGAACGAACTCCTTTTCAAGCAGCTCCTCAACTTGCTTCTTGAGTTCAACTAACTCCATAGGAGACATCCTATATGGAGCAATAGACACTGGTTCGGCACCAGGTACAAGGTCAATAGCAAACTCAACCTCCCTTGGAGGTGGTAAACCAGGTATCTCATCAGGAAACACGTCCAGAAATTCAGACACCACAGGGATATCCATGAAACCGGGACCACTCGTCCCATCGACAAGGGATAGCAGTACACAAAATTGAATTATACCTTGTACATCAAACTGTCCCCTATCCAGAGAAGGGAAAATAACAGTCCGTTGTTGACAATCAACCATGACTCTGTTGGCAGATAGCCAATCCATACCAAGTATGATCTCCAGTCCCTTCATAGGTAAACAAATAAAAGACACAACAAACTTTCTCCCATCTAGGAGCATATCAACATTATTACACCGGTTAATCGATCTAAGACAAGTACCGGTTGGGGTGGTAACCACAAGAGCGTTTTTCATTAAACACACCGGCAATCTCAATCGCCGAACACAATCTTCGGATATAAAGGAGTGGGTCGCACCCGAATCATAAATGACATGAACTGGATGTCCAAGAATTTCACACTTACTTTCAACCAGATTTTCTGCTTGTGCTGCTTCCTCACCGGTTACCGCAAAAACTCTCCCGGCATTGGGTTGAAGGTTTCCACTATCCCTATTTCCATCATTAGCACCATTACCATTTCCTCGATTATTACCACGCCTTCCACCATTATAGCCACCCCGACCACCATTCCGGCCTTGATTATTTCCATTACCACGGCCTCGACCTCCATTGTGGCCTCCGCGGTTTACAAGAGTGGGTGCATTAGCACGATTAGGAGCATTAACTTGCATATGAGCCCGCCTAGTAAGCAAAGGACAGGCAGGGCGAGTATGTCCCACTTGATCACAATTAAAACACACCACGTCATCCCGTTGTGCACAATCTCGAACATAATGAGGTCCTCCACATCTGTAGCATCTCGGCCCATTGGCATTTGCATTGCCCCGGCCAAAAGTGTTACCACGTCCACCGCCTCTAGCTTGGACATTAGAATGGGCACCCCTTTGAAAACGTCCTCCTCTAAAATTTCCTTGCCTCTTGAAACTAGAAGGTTGACCCTTCAACTTAGAGTCAAATTTAGAATATTGAGAGGGAGCATGTTCTTCATATATGCGACACTTATTCACAAGCACCGTGAAACTTCGGATCTCTTGGTGACATATAGCCCTTTGAATATCAGGGCGTAAACCATTTTCAAACTTTACACATTTTGACACTTCAGTTCCCTCTTGTTGAAAAGGAGGGTAGAATTCACAAAGTTCTTCAAACTTGGAAGCATACTCCTCCACCGTCATCGTGCCTTGCTTGAGTTCCATGAACTCGAGTTCTTTCTTACTCTTATAACTTTCAGGCACATATTTCCTCATAAGTTCACACTTAAAGTTTTCCCAAGTTAAGGGGATTGCAGCAGCATTCATTCTATTTTTGGCGAGTCTCCACCAAGTCTCTGCTTCATCTCTCAGCATAAAAACAGCATACTCCACTTTCTGGAGCTCATTGCATTCAAAACTGTCAAAGATCCTTTCAACATTCCGGATCCAACCATAGGCTTGCTCAGGCCTAAATCCCCCATGAAATTCAGTGGGTTTTCGCTTTAGAAACATATCAAGGCCTTGAGTACCTTGAACAACAGGGGCAGGTGATCTTTCCGCCTCTTGTCTTTCGCGGTTTTGCGATTCAAGGAGATCCGCAAAACGATTCAAGGCTCTAGCTATAGCGTCATCATTATCTCGACGACGACGGGCCATCACAATATCTAGAACCACAACACAAAATTCAACTAACATCAGTAAACTCGTTTATAACTTTTCTCTATAATCTCACACTATAGTACTTTATCATAAAAATTAAATTATGGCCCTCCCCCATGGAGTCCAATATCAATCTATCCATATTAAAGCCCATATGGCAACATCATCATATCATAATATAGTATGCATCCATAATATATAGGATTCATCATTGAGGGAGGATAGTGTGAAGAAGCTTGGCCGGACTTATAACAATCACATTCAATCCCTAATCAATTCATACACAAATCAAATAACTATAACAGTCATTCATCAATTATATATCATATTCTGGTAATTGCAACAGCTAATAGCAATAATACAGAGCGAATAATGCTCTGATACCAGATTGAGACACCCCAAAAATAGGGGTGAATTTTTCGCGATTTGAAATAATTAAAGAATAGAAGAGATCGCGAGATGAAAACTTTGGCAAGAAATCCCCGGACCTAATTTAATAACCTATCTCATATGTGAAGATATGAGAAGGTGAACAATTGAGTCAAAGAGTGAACCTTGGATGATTTATCCCATGATCATCAACAAGGAGTAGCGGAAGTATGCAATTACATTAAGGAATTGAAGGAAAGTGGTAGAAGGTCAAAGGAAGGTCTATTGATTTGGTAAAATGCATTAATTGTGCGTGTGGGGTGTTGTGCAATCATATTATAGTCAAACAATACCAATGATATCTCAAGATAGAGGAAAAATATGAAAAACAGGGTCATGAATCGATTCAAACACCCTATGAATCGATTCAAATGATTCTGGAATGCAAAACAGTGAAAACAGGACCCCTTGAATCGATTCAAGCTTGTATGAATCGATTCAGACGCTTCTGGAACTCAAAATTTCGCAAACAGGGGTCCTTGAATCGATTCAGGATCGTATGAATCGATTCAGGCCTTCCTGGAACCAAAAACAGTGAAAACAGCAGCTCTCGAATCGATTCAGGGATCCTCGAATCGATTCGAGACAGCACAGTTGCTGTTTTTATGCAGAAAAGGCCATATTTTTGGACTTTTAACCCCCCTAACTTTTTCATATCAACTCCAAACGCTACCAAATTTTGACACCAACTAAAATACATCAATTGTGACGTGTAGCCACCGGCCTCACCCAAAAATTCTCAAAAATGAGGAACTTATGCAAATAAATGCGTTTAGTCCATTCCTGAGCCTTTTTGAGCAACTTAGGGGTCTATTCTCAACGGAATTGACCCGTTCCAGTTTCTACAAGTCACAAATCATGTATTTAAGCTATTGAGGCCATCACACACTATCCAAGACTCATAAAACTCATTTTGACCCTACTAGTTTCTTACTTATGCATAACAATCATAAAATATCATTAATCATACAGCACCTAAAGTCATCATTCACAATTCTCATCATTTGATCATCAAGTGAGCAAAATTCAAGAACTCACACATTAGTGTCTTACATCACCAGGGTCATAACTCAAGATTAGTCTTATATGTGGGTTCCAATTTTCACACATGACCAGCATAATCATTATACATTATTCATACCAATTTGTGGCTATACAAAATATGCAGAAAACTATATACATTACAAACATTCTACACAAACCATAAAATCAAAATGTTGCCGGCCAAGGCATTCTTTACCGAAAAGAGGCCTTCTTCACACTTCACCTCCGCAAACAGCTCCAAAGCGAACCTACAACACAGGAGCTAAAAAGATATACCACAAGGAGAGTGAGTATACTTTCTCAATGATGAAAATCTAACATTTATGATAATATATATAAATGCAATATAAACATCATCTATAAAAACCTCAATCCATACTAAATCGTCAAATATCAATTTACTAAACATAGTCATATATGTATCCCTTTTAATTTACAAGGAGCAAATCGTCCACTAACCCATTAACAGTTGGGTTCAAAAGTAAGTTTCCATTAAGACTTCATACAATTCTCTCAACATGATATCATTTTTATGCCGTGTTCATATAACTCACACACATGCTAATGTTTCAAAATGCATAAATACAAATCTGGTTATTAATTCAACGGGGATCTCATTCACTTAGATTAACATCATCACTCCGGGATACACCCTTCGTGGCACCCCGCAAGGTGATATATTCATCAATCATATCATTATCATCACTCCGGGACTTATACCCTTTGTGGCACCTCACAAGGTGTTATATTCATCAATCATATTATTATCCTCACTCCGGGACTTATTCCCTTCGTGGCACCTCACAAGGTGTTATATTCATCAATCATATTATTATCCTCACTCCGGGACTTATTCCCTTCGTGGCACCTCACAAGGTGTTATATTCATCAATCATATTATTATCCTCACTCCGGGACTTATTCCCTTCGTGGCACCTCACAAGGTGTTATACTCACCAATCATATTATTATCATCACTCCGGGACTTACCCGTCATGGCACCCCGCAAGGTGATATACTCATCAATTAAACCATCATCATCACTCTGGGTCATACCCGTCGTGGCACCCCGCAAGGTGATATATTTATCAATATCATAACATAGTCATCACATGATATACCATTCATAGCCTAAAAATGTCTCGATCCATAATCAATCATTTTAGACACCAGATTCAATTTCTTATTCAATCTCATGATATTACTTTCATTCAAGTAAAACATGCCATATTACACCACCATATACATCATCAATATACATGTTCTCATACATTTAGAAAATATACCCCCTCTCCTACCTCAAGAGAAGTAGACCTCTGGGGTTGATGTTCCCGCCTCACCAGTATTGCCAAGCCCTACACCAATCAATTATAGGGCCACATCAATTATTCATTCGAACACCAATTCAACATACGTATACATAGGTGTACACATGATTCTTATCATGTGGAAACTATTTATCAATTTCATTCATTTGCCTAGTTAGGCTTTGGGAATTCCTTCCTTTAAATCACAAATCTATTATTACCAAGAGCTACAACCTACTTGTTAGGTTATCCCATCTATTAAGCTTCCACCAACACTTTGGTGAGTTTCCCACCTATTATGACTTCAAGTCAACATCATCATTATTAAATGTCTCTACCTCATCATTTATAACACTCTTCCCATCAACAAATGCTAACTTCTTCAATAAATGCTATACTCTTCAATATTATACATTTCCTCCTAAAATTCAAATTTAGGGTTTTCATCAAACCTACCAACCTTCATAAATACTCATATACCTCCTTCTTTTCCCACCATAATTACTACTACCTCATTAATTATTCATAAGCTTGTCTTTATGTCAACTCATCTTAGGGTTTCCACATTTAATGTTTCTCCAAGTAACCTACATAGATTAATGCTTTCTTAACATTGAAAACACATAGTAATATGTTTATATACATGGAAAATGGTAATAATTTTACCTCAAGAGGAATAAAGAGTGAGTTTGCAAAAGAGGAGAAGGTCCACACGAAAATAAGAGGAGGAAAGAAAAGATCCCAAGCTCCAAGCTTTTCTTAAGCTTCTTGAAGGATAACAATGAAGAAGGAAGATATATCTTTCTCTTTACATAGGGTTTTTGGAGGAAGAGAGGATGAGTAATGAAGAAGAAAGTGTAGAAGAAGAAAAGAAGAGGTAAGGCGGCGTGGAGAAGAAGAATGCAACGGGAGTGAAATGAAAATGTGAGTTTAGTGTTTAAGTTATTAGGCCTTCATTAACTCTTTCGTTTTTTAAACAAACAGGTTCGCCGTTTGGGCTTAATACATATTCTAAAAATTATTCCGAGTACATATTCAGATTCCTAATAATATTATCTACAGCCCTGACCAATGGCATCTCAATCAGAGATACTTGGTCAGACACCCATATTTTATCTGGGTCAGTTTTCAACTCAACCGATCACCATAATTCACCAGAAATTTTGAAAAGTTTAATTTAAATCATTTCGAGAATTTTGGGATATTAATTAGCCCACATTTAATTATCCCACATTTATTTTCTTAATTTATCTTCCTATTTTAAAAATTCGGGGTGTTACAGAATCCTCCAGCAATCATGTCAATGATTTCACGTCGGCCCTGACGTTGTTGCTGGGGCATGCTGTCTTTCTGTGCTGCATTATCGGTCATTACACCTTTTTGCTTCTCTGCAGCAGAGAACTTTCGAACCGGATTGGGGTTGTTGTCATCCCCATCGTCGGGATCTCTTTCTCTTTTCTCATTCCGTTCTGCCCTGTCAAAGGATTTTTCTTTGAACAGGTATTGCTTCAATTTGCCTTCTCTAATTAGCGTCTCAACCGCGTTCTTTAGAGCTTGGCATTCATCAGTGGAATGACCATTTTGTTCATGAAAATCACAGTACTTTCGTGAATTTCCTGGTCTTTTCATAGGGGCTGGTCTCCTGATGCCATATGTGCTGAAAACTGGCCATCCGACCTCTCTCAAAATCTGAGATGGTCTGGCAGATAACTGTGCATAATGGTTGAAGGAATTGACATGCCTTTCTCGAGGTCGAGGAGGGTGGTTATCCACCTTAGGATTGGTGAATGGCCTCTCCATGCGTTCTGACCTCGTCTTTTCCTTACCCTTCTGGGTTTGGGGAGATGGTGTTGGTGGCTTTTTCTTTGCAGCCATTGCCTCCAAGTGCATCTCTATGCTCACATACTTTGAGGCTTTTTTCCTGAACTCCTCAAAAGTTGCTGGGGGGCTCTTTGCTAATGAAAGAGCGAAAGCTGATCCTGGCTGCAATGCCTCAATTACGATATGCAGCTTGATAGATTCTGTGAGGTTAGGAACCAGGGCTGCTTCCTTATAAAACCTCTTCAAAAAATCTTTTAGGCCCTCTGTTTCACCTTGCTTAATCTGAGCCAAGGTATGAGACGTCTTGGGTACGTCTCTGGAGATGACAAAGTGGGTTTCAAAGGCAGCTGCCATTTCTGTCCAAGAATCTACGGATCCAGAAGGCAAGCCTTTAAACCACCCGAGGGCTTCCTCAGACAATGTTCGAGGGAACATTCGGCACATCACGTCTTCATCAGCCCCCAAGTACATGGCTTCAAACACATAAGCATCAAGGTGCTTAGTTGGATCAGTCTCACCATTATACTTTCCGATGGAAAGTGGTTGAGTGGTTTGAAGGTGCTTGGGGATGCTGATGCCCATAAGTCTCCTTGAAAAAGGAACCTTCAGATTGTAAGACAATGGGGGTGCTGTTGTCGAATCTCTCTTCCTTCGGGAAGCTGCATCCTCAGAATCGCGAGTTTGTTCTCTCTCCTCAAACGTTGGGATCTTTGAGTACTGAAGAGTGGTGGACTTTTCACCATCAGTTGTGTGGGGAGTGTTTCGCGTGCGAGATGACTCTTTATCCTCGCTTTGCCTTTTTTCTCTTCGCAATTCAGCGAGTTCCCTCTGAAGTTGTTTGATCAACTCATCGCGAGGATCAGGATCAGACACAGTTACTATCTTCTTTGAGCTGCCCCCATGAGAATCAAAGTTGAGTTTTCTGTAGGCATTAGGATTGGTTCTGCCTTCAGCTTGATTCTCCATGAAGTCTTGTGCTTCGCCTTCCATGGTGGATTACCTGCTCTGTCAAAGGATATGGGAATAACTTTATCGTGTCCCACTGGGCGTGCCAATGATCTGTCCTGGACCGGGGTTAAGAGATCCGATCTCAAGCCAGTCACGAATAGTATGTCAATACCGTCTAGTAGACCGGATGTATGTGTATCCGATGTAGGTATCCGTTGTCCTTGAATGAGGAGAGCGGATTGGGCGTTCTGGAGATCCTTCACACCGACCTAACGCGTTGAAGTGGGCGAATGGTGGTGTCACCTGCAAAGATTCTCTGACGCTCAAGTCAGTGATTATATTCCAAGTAAGGAATGTATTCAGAGATGAATCAGTCGTAAAAGTGCTGAAGAAGAAGGTCCCTAACTTCAATCATGAAGTTAGTTCATATACCTGATTGGCTCGATTAACGAGGACTCGTTGGTGGGGAACCACCAACTCCCATTAGCATTATTATATTGCGCACTTACCTGTATGATTGGGTCAAATGGCTATTTTATATTGAGCATAGAGAATGTAGACTAGGATTAGGGAACAAGTTGACCATTCCCGTGAGCAGAATTTGGCTCGTAGTGCAGGGAATTATTGATCGATCCCTGTAGCAACAATCCTTGTCCTTTGTATAGTGACGTGTGTATTATCCGATGTCATGGTGTTATCCTGGATAACCGGTATAGGGAGAACGCCTGATACGGAATTACAGTCCGGATGTATACCGATGACACCGGTTACACGTAGATGTCTTATCAAAGACGTTGAAATATGTATAGCAGATCGGATACCGGTATTGAGACCGGATCACCAGTAAATTGATTATTTTGAATAATATTTAAAGTAGCAGGTTTAATCTCCACTAGCACAACAGGTCCTTGAAACATTCCTGATACTCGGGGTGGACCATTAATAGCAACAAACTGTCCCAATGTTCTCCTTTCAGCAACCATATTTGAATTTTCAAAATTTTTAGTAGTAGAAGAAGAATTAGTTTGTGTTTTAGATTTCAAAGACTTAATTTTCTTTACAAACTTTTCTATCTCAGGATCAAAGTTAATTTTTCCTGCGGTAGATCAGGTTTGCATACACAAACTAAACAAAGAAAGTTAGTGTAACAATGATAAAAAAATAACTAAATAAATAACAAAATTAAAAATTTAACTAAGGTAAAAAAATATTTACCACGGTAATTAAAAATTTACTATTTTACTGAATCAGTTCAATCCCCGGCGACGGCGCCAGAAAACTTGTTAGACCTGAGTATAATGTTGCAGAAAACTTGTTAACTTTGTTTTACTATTGGGTCTTTTAATTGGCAAGCGCACCAATCGTTTGTAGATTTCAAAATTTAGATATCGTTCCATTGGGATTGAAAGTCCAATAATTATAGTAATTTTCTAGTTACTATGGTAAATTTATCGAAACCTATTCACAAAAGAATAATTTATATACAATTAATACAATATTCACAAGATTGCATAGCTGAGTTATTCATGTGATGAAAAGAAAATAACAATCTATCTAAAAAGTTGAGTTGCAATTTAAAATAGCTAAGATGCTTAAGGATAAAACACAGATAAATAAATTATGTTGGAATTTGGATCCCTAATCTAGAATAACAATGGAGGAACTCAAGACATGCATATTTAATCATCAAGTTCATATCATTGCAGCTTAAAATCATTATAACCAATCCCTCATGATATAAATTCTAAGTATTCACCGTAAAGTCTGATCCCTCGTGAGCTTTCTCAGTAAAAACTTGCATTAAGTCCTGGCCGTATAGCAACAATAATCACCAATTCTATCCCTAGTAATTGGCATATTAAGGGTATTCCAACTTTTACTTTTGTTAAATCAAGTTTTAATAAGGCATGAATAATCATTCTCTCTTTTGACATTCATACTAATAAAACAAGTTTCAATACACATGAAAATCATTCTCCCGTTTGACATTCATACTAATAAAAGATTGAAATACTAACATGCACTTGAATCATAAACATATAGAGATCAAATTCACAACATCATAATCAATAGACTAGTTCACCAATTCCAACATAAACAAATTAGTTACACATGGTGAAAGTAAAAACAACACTTACAGTGATTGACATTACAAAGGCGATGGAAACTTCACGGTACAACAATCAAAATACTACACAACACTCTCAAGTACTTAGAAAACTATTCTAGAACTACAAACTCACAAAAGCACCACTCAAACACGAGTGTATAAAAGAAGAAGAGAACTCAGAATGTGGGATGGGATGGGATGCTTAGGAGTGTGGAGAATGGCCCTATTTATAGGGCTGAGGAAGAATCCTGATGCTCCGTGTCAAATCCCTTAGTGAGCCTCCATTAAACGCAGCTTGAAGTGGCCACTATGGAATTATTAAATCAATCATACCTTGCCATTTCGGTGTGTCCATTTGTGCAAAGTGGAGAGGCCATAATGGGTCAAAGGCTGAGTGCTTGGCCACTTGGAAGTGGAGTCCGCGTAGCTTCTGATGCTACGCGTGGCTGTGACGTGTAGCGTCAGCATCAGAAATCCCCACGCTACGCGTGGGGTTGATGCTACGCGTCAGCTCTCCAGATCTTCATTTTTCTCTTTAAATTCTTTACTTTTTCACTGCAAAACTAGAGAAAATTGATTAAGGGCAGATTATTTCTAACAACATCCATTTATTGAATTCAAAACCTAATTTTCTAACAATTTAAGCTAATTTTTATTATTTTTACAAAATTTTTATTAAAGATTTTATTGTAAATTTGAGGACTAATACGCGTCCAAATTAATCCCGGCTTTTAACGAAGGAATGTACGAAAGAGAGAGAATGCTAACAGGACGTCTCGTCCAAATTAGTCATTTTCCATCAAGGTATAAAGTTGACCAGTGAAAGGAGTTAATAGGATGCCACGTCCAAATTAACTTAATTTTTGTGAAGAGTGATGACGACTAGGGAAAAGGGAGAAAATCAACAAGACGTCGCGTCTAAATTGATTTCTTTTTTTGAAATCTTATTATTTAATAAATAACAACCGATTGAAAATTTAAAAAGGGTAACAAGACGTCTCGTCTAAATCAACATCTTTTGATAAAACAATTTTTTTAAGATCAAATAGTAAAAATTTATCAAAAACTAGACAAAGAGCACACAGACTTACTAAACTGAAGAATGGATAATGTTTTTTTGGTTGAAGATAATTTTGAGTTGTTAAAATTTTAATTAGACACAATTTTGAAATAACGGACAAAAAAACAGAAACTAAATAAAAAAGACATGAACAATCACACTTTGTTAAGCTTTGTACAACCCGACTCTTTCAAAGACGAGCGAGTGCCTTAAAAGAAAATTACATTCTAACTATACGGTGAATGAACTATCCGGAAAAACAAACAGTATACAGACGGCTGATTCCTTGTAATAGGATTAATATTCTAGGCAATAAAATTAAGATCGTAACTACCCTTGAAAAATTAAATTTGTACAGAGCTAAAATATATACAAACAATTTGAGCAATAATTTTGAGCAGTAAATAAATGGGAACAGTAACATGAACAAAAACAGTAGCAGAGATTGAGTAGAGATTCAAGCATACATCACAATATCCTACTGTAAAACCAAATCGTAATAACGACAAAAGACAGCAAAGAAAAGAGAGTCCAATACAATAATACTAATCTGATTCTTATACAAAAATTCAACCTTTTGGAAAATAATCACTGTTTTCACAAAATATATATAAAAAGAATGTTCTTGCTCACTGATTGAATTCTTCTCACTGTTGCTGTTGTTGCTATTACTGTTGCGGCTGCTGTTGTTTCTTTTACTATTGTTGTTGCTGCTGCTGTTGCTGTGAATTTCTACTGTAAAAAATCCAGAAGTGCCTTCCAAAACTCAAGAATGTTGAGATAATCTCCATTCTAGAATATCTTTTCCAACCCTCTCTAGAAGAAAATCTCTAAAACCCCTCTTCTTCTATACAGAGGGATATTTATAGAGTATGTTTCATACCCCCTTCCATAAAAAATTCGAAAGTGGAAGCTCCACATACTACTTTAATAGAGGATGAAGAGGATGGCACCACTAGTTGAGTGGTTCTTCTAGCTGGACCTCCACTCTTGCTAGTGGCCTTGAAGCTCCTAAAAATCTTCTAGAAAATTTGTTGCACTTCTTTTGTTTCTTGTTCTTTTGTTTTCCACCAGCAGAAACCCCCTTTCACATTGGCTTCTTCTTCTCCACCTTCTCCTTGTTTCTCTTACCTTGGGCCTTATCATCTTCAAATGCCAAAGTGAATCCTTGGGCCTTTGTCAAATGCACATGCCAAGGTTCCTTTATTATTTGTATCACCAATAAGCATATGACTGTGAATACCCTATCCAATGCCTATGCCTTCTAATTTTTAATTCTAACTTTGTGGAGCCAAACTTAGTGTTTTTTGATTAGAACTTGCATCCTTACTTGTACCAAAACTGTGAGCATCATTTGGTGATAGGTTCCATGCCCTTTTTTATGCATTAAAGAATTTCCCTTGTCCATGCTCCCTTATTCTCATGAAAGCAAAACCATGGGGCTACAACATGCACATTTAAACTCTATTTAAATAGTATGTAAAGCCTATCTTGCCTAATTTATTATGAATTTAGGTCATTTCCTCTTGTCAAAACTGTGAGACTTCCAGGTGGTGGGTGCCAAGGAATTTTTCATTAAATAATTCCCTTGTCCAATGTCCTTATTCATGTTGAAACACAAAATGGGACTGTACTTAAAATTGTTTAATTATTCGCCTTTGGTCCCATATAGCTTGTCATGAATAATTGAATTTTTGACTTAGTTAAAATTGTTATGCTTAATTTTCACTTGGTCAAAATTGGTGGCTTAACTTGTATAATTTGCTTCCAATTTGCAGTGCTATTACTGTGAATCAAAGTTAAAGGGCTTTGTATTTGCTAAATCATTGTGGTGGGGCCATACACTTAAAAATTCAACAATTCCCTTTGCATATAGTGTATATTCACGTGAAAGACCATGGAGGGGCTGCACTTTCTTTTGTCTTGCTTTGCCATGTACAAGTAAAGAAATCTTTTGAACCTTTATGAATTAGTCAAATTAGCATAGGGATTAATTTTGTGATACTATGGTAGCCTTTTAATTAAATTTAATACATAAAGTGTTAAAATTCAAGTGCTGAATTTTAATCCACCTAAGTGCATTAAATTTTATTAAGACCAAGAAAAGGGATTTTGGGCCGGACAAAAAGAGGTGTTCACAGATGCCCCTCTTTACTTCTTTTCCGTGAGAAAAATATGAAGTCTCTTCTTGTTTTTGAAATGGAAAGGAAGTAAAGACGTGAACACCATTATAAAAGTCACGCCAATTTCAGTAACCAGGAGAGCAAGCATTGTTCTTGTCAGCCTTTGAAGAAAACCAATAGTAGTACCAACTTTGGCGACTTGGAGAATAAGGCAAGGTATTGATTTTGATGGCAGTAGGGATGATAACTTTTGAAATGAAACAAGAGTACCTGAAGCTTTTGCTCTTGAAGAAAATAATTGACGCAAAGGATTGCTCGACATTTCAAAGGACACAACCTAGGAATGAGTATCTGAGGTTGAGGCTTGAAGGAAAATAACTGACACAAGGGGTTGCCCTAACATTTTGGGTGACCTAGGAATGGGTATCTAAGGTTGAGGCTTGAAGGAAAATAACTGACACAAGGGGTTTCCCTGACATTTTGGGTAACCTAGGAATGGGCACCCAAAACTCTAGAGAAAAATAAATGATGGGGGATGCCCTTGATTGATTTTGATTGAAACAGCATAAGGAAGAATGCTTAAGGCTTTGACACATCATAAATGACTAAGGGATGCGCCCTTAGTTCAAAAGGAAATAGCCTAGGCAAGGGTTCCTAAGGACATGACTGGGAGATAAAAGACCTGGGGATAATGCCCCTGGTTTGAAAGGAAATGAAAGAATTGGGGGAAATGCCCATGGTTCTGACAAGAAATAAAAGACTCGGGGGTGATGCCCCTGGTTTGACAGGAAATGAAAGACTTGGGGGTGATGCCCCAGGTTTTAACAGGAAATAAAAGACTCAGGGGTGATGCCCCTAGTTTGACAGGAAATGAGAGACTTGGGTGATGCCCCGGAAAATAAAAGACTCGGGAGCGATGCCCCAGGTTTGATAGGAAATAAAGACTTGAGGGTGATGCCTCTGGTTCTGACAAGAAATAAAAGATTTAGGGGTGATGCCCCAGGTTCTGATAGGAAATAAAAGACTTAGGGGTGACCCTTGGTTAACTGAAAATGAAAGGATTAGGGTTGACCCTCGGTTGACTGGAAACAAAAGAATTGGAGTTGACCCTCGATCGATTGAAAATAAAAGAATTGGGGTTGACCCTCGGTTGACTGGAAATAAAAGAATTAGGGTTGACCCTCTGTTAACTGGAAATAAAAAGTTTGGGATTGGCCCTTAGTTGACTGGAAGTAAAAGGTTTGGGGTTGATCCTTGATTGATTGGAAGTAAAAGGATTGGGGTTGACCCTTGGTTGACTGGAAATAAAAGAATTGGGGTTGTCTCTCGGTTGACTGGAAATAAAAAGTTTGGGGTTAACCCTTGGTTGACTAGAAGTAAAAGGCTTGGGATTGACCCTCGGTTGACTAGAAATGAAAAGATTGGGGTTGACCCTCGGTTGACTAGAAGTAAAAGGTTTGGGGTTGACCCTCGGTTGACTAGAAATGAAAAGATTGGGGTTGACCCTCGGCTACTGGAAATGAAAGGATTGGGGTTGACCCTCGGTTGACTGGAAATAAAAGTTTAGGGTTAACCCTCAGTTGACTGGGAGTAAAAGGATTGGGGTTGACCCTCGGCTGCTAGAAATGAAAAGTTTGGGGTTAACCCTTGGTTGACTGGGAGTAAAAGGATTAGGGTTGACCCCTGGTTAACTGGAAATAAAAGTTTGGGGTTGACCCTTGGTTAACTGGAAGTAAAGGGATTGGGGTTGACCCTCGGTTAACTGGAATTAAAAGGATTGGGGTTGACCCTCGGTTGACTGGGAGTAAAAAGATTGGGGTTGACCCCTGGTTAACTGGAAATAAAAGATTAGGGTTGACCCTCAATTGACTAGAAGTAAAAGGATTAGGGTTGACCCTCAATTGACTGGAAATAAGAGGATTGAGGATGACCCTTGGTTAACTGGAAATGAAAAGTTTAGGGTTGACCCTCGGTTGAAAAAGACTGTATATCGTTTGGGGTGCTACCCCGGGTTTGAGAGACTTAGGGTGATGCCCTAGTTTTGAGAAGGAACGTAGAGAGTTTGGGGTGACGTCCCAAGTTTGAGAAAGAGAGACTTGGGGTAATGCCCCAAGTGTGAAAGACTTGGGGTATTGCCCCAGGTTTGAGAGTGTGGGGTGTTGCCCCAAGTTTTGACCATTCGCTGGTAGGGAGAATTCGGTGAAAATGTGAGTGCCAATAGAGGATTTTGTGATTGGCGCCACCTCTGTGGCAATTGTAATCTTACTAGGGAAGGGAATCTAACTGGAGTCTGTTTCTGGAGTGCTGCTACACTGGGGAAGAAAGGTTTGGTTGGCCCCTATTTAGTGGTAACAGTGGTTTTGCTGGGAAGAGAGGCCTGCCTGGGGCTGATTTTTGGACCGTGTTTTGTTGGGGATAGGGATATGCTTGGTTGCTGAATCCTATTTTCACTTGGGAGGAAGGTTTTGATTGATTTTATCATATGGCAGGGTGGTTGCACCTAAGGAGAAAATTTCGATGAAGTTTTCTTTTCTATGTTTAGACCCAGTTAAGAAGGAGGGGTCCAATTGAAGACTTCTCGAGGGTTGTAGTTCCACTGTGAGAACGGACTCATCCTAAGCCTAATTAAGGAGGTGATTACGTTGGGGAAATAAGCTTATCCTAAGTCTGGTTGGGGCTGTGGCCACGTTGGGGAAAGGGATCTAACCTAGATTGTATGTTCACTTAATTTGTGCCATTTTGTGATGAATTATGGCTTCGCTGGGGAGATAGCTTGGCGAACATTCGCTTCTGGATCAAGGTTGTTGGCCAACCTTTAAAAAGAAGGTGAGTAGTACAAAAATAAACAAATTGACACTTTCAGGTGTGGTTCCTTGGAGACGGGCCCTGAGATAACTCATGGATGAAATAAAAGCAACTTCCAACTTCAGTAAGCATGCCTAGCAGGGTTGGTTATGCTTTCCCGAAGCAAGGTCAGGTGTTGGGAGCATTTTGTTCCTCACGACTCTATGTTTTACCATTTCCATTTTCAAACATTTTAGGAAAATCCGTTTGTTTATAAGACTTGGTCATGAACACATACAGAAAGAAAGGTAAATTTATTTATGGATATCAAGCATGTACAACAGTAAGGAAAGCAATGCAAAACAGATGAAACGAATGGAATAAAGTGTAAGAGATTGAAGGCAAGTGGAAAAGGGGAGGCTCATGGATCCTCCAGCGATTTCCTGAGAGCGATGAAAATCTTGACCCTCTATCACGATTTCATGTTCACCTTTTGACTCTGCCTCTGAGAATGTAATTCAACAATGATCCATATGCCCCAGTTGGGTCTCACATTTTATATTTGGGAAGTCTACGTCCTTGTGCCAGGATTTTAGACCATGACTTTGCCTAAGCCGCCATTTCAGGTTTTCGACTAGCCGAGTTGCTCTAATTTTTGCCTAGGCCGCCCTTTCGGGTTTTCAGCCTAGCCGAGTTCCTCTAATTTTTCCCTAGGCCGCCCTTTCGGGTTTTCAGCCTAGCGAGCACCTTTTTTTTAGGCATAGTACTTTTTCACTACGTCTGCATTTACAGGCATTGGTAAATCCTCTCCATCCATGTTGGTGAGGGTTAAAGCTCCTCTGGAGTAGGATTTTTTCACAACATATGGTCCCTCATAATTAGGTGTCCATTTGCCTCGATCGTCTCTTTGAATTGGTAAAATCTTCTTGAGGACCAAGTCTCCTTCTCGGAATTATCGAGATCACACTTTCTTTTCATATGCCCGCTTCATGCATTTTTTATATAACTGTCCATGGCAGAGGGCAGTTAACCTCTTTCCGTCAATTAAGTTCAATTGGTCATACTTGGCTTGGACCCATTCAGCTTCTTCCAGTTTTGTCTCCATTATTATCCGGAGGGATGAGATCTCCACTTCAAAAGACAGTACTGCTTTCATTCCGTAGACCAAGGAGAACAGGGTTGCCCCAGTCGAGGTTCAAACTGAGGTCCGGTATCTGTGCAAAGCAAAGAGGAGCATTTCACTCCAATCTTTGTAAGTCACCACCATCTTTTGCACTATCTTCTTGATGTTCTTGTTAGCTGCCTCGACTGCTCTATTTATTTTTGGCCGATATGGGGAGGAATTATGGTGATAGATTTTGAAATCTTCACAGAGCTCCTTCATCATCTTGTTGTTTAGATTTGTGCCATTGTTGGTAATGATTTGACTTGGTAAACCATATCGACAAATCAACTCCTTTTTAATGAATTTGAAAATGACATTTTTGGTCACATTAACGTACGAAGCTGCTTCTACCCACTTAGTGAAGTAATCAATGGCAACCAAGATGAAACAATGACCGTTCAAAGCTTTTGGCCCAATGGGCCCAATAACATCCATGCCCCACATTGAAAAGGGCCATGGCGCCGACAAGACGTTTAGGGATGAAGGGTGTGCATGAATGTGATCAGCATATATCTAACATTTATGACACCTTCGCACATAAGCAAAATAATCTGCTTCCATGGTCATCCAATAATATCCGGCCTTTAAGATCTTTCTTGATATGGCGTGCCCATTTATGTCAGTTCCGAAAGATCCTTATGGATATCTCTCATGATTTGATTTGTCTCAACGGTGTCAACACACCAGAGGAGAATAGAATCATAGTTTCACTTGTATAGTACGTTGCCACTCAAGAGATAACCCATAGCAAGCCTTCTCAGGGTTCTTTTGTCATTATGTGTGATATCCTAAGGATATTCTTGGTATTGGAGGTATCTTTTGATGTCATGATACCAAGGCTTACCGTCGGGTTCTCCTTCTATGACCTGGCAATGTGCAGGTTCTTATTGTTTCTTCACTTCGATGAGAGGCACCGCATACTCACTGCTGACCTCAAACATTGAAGCTAGAGTGGCCAAGGCATCATCCATTTGGTTGTCATCCTGGAGAATGTGATGGAAGGTAATTTCATCGAATTCTTTGATCATCTCTTTGATGTGAGTGTGATAGGGAACTAGTTTATTGTCTCTAGTTTCCCACTCACCTCTCAATTAATAGATAACCAAAGCAGAGTCTCCATAGACTTCTAGGGATTTTATTCCTTCATTCAGAGCTGCTTGTATCCCCAAAGAGCATGCCTCATACTCAGCAACATTGTTGGTACAATCAAAACATAACCGAGCGCAAATAGGAATGAACTCCTTGTCAAGTGAGATTAAGATGACCCTAATTCCATACCCCAGTGCGTTAGAAGCTCCATCAAATCTCATAGTCCACTTGTTTTCATGACCATCTTCTTCTTTGAAAAGGGCTAAAATATTTTCATCCGGGAAGTCATGCTGCATCATTTGGTAACTGTTAACGGGTTGATGTGCCAAGTAGTCTGCTAGCGCACTCTTTTTTATGGCCTTTTAGGTGACATATGTTATGTCATATTCTGTTAGTAGCACTTGCCAACAAGCGATCCTTTCGGTCAAAGCAGGCTTTTCAAAGATATATTTGATGGGGTCCATTTTGGACACTAACCATGTAGTGTGACTGAGCATATATTGCCGTAAACATCGGGCAGCCCAAGCTAATGCACAACATGTTCTTTCGAGGGAGGAATATCTTATCTCGTATTTGGTGAATTTCTTGCTCAAGTAATAAATGACACACTCCTTCTTCCACGTTTCATCATGTTGACCTAATACGCATCCCATGGATTCATTCAGCATGGTCAAATACAGGGTCAGTGGTCTCCCAGGAATTAGTGGCACCAAGATTGGCGTCTCTAACAAGTACTTCTTTATTTTTTCAAATGCTATTTAGCAATCCTCATTCCATCGCCCGGGTTGGTTTTTGTGAAACAACTTGAAAATTGGTATACAGGTTAATGTCATTTGGGAAATGAATCGGGTGATATAGTTTAACCTTCCTAGAAACCCTCAGACTTCCTTTTCTGTACGAGGAGGAGGCATTTCCAGGATCACCTTGACCTTGTCAGGATCAACCTCTATCCCTTTTTCTCTTACAATGAATCCTAACAGTTTGTCAGATTTTGCACCAAAGGTGCACTTGGCTGGATTCAATCTAAGCTTGAATTTCCTTAGCCGTTCGAAGAGCTTTCTCAGATCAGTAATGTGTCCTTCCTCTGACCTGGACTTAGTGATGATATCATCCACGTAGACTTCTATCTCTTTGTGCATCATGTCATGGAAGAGAGTTACCATTGCCCTTTGATAGGTTGCTCAGCATTTTTTAATCCGAAGGACATCACTTTGTAGCAAAAGGTGCCCCACAGAGTGATAAATGTTATCTTCTCCATATCTTCAGGTGCCATCTTGATCTTATTATATCCTAAAAATCCATCCATAAATGAGAAGATAGAGTGTTGAGCCGTATTGTCGACTAATATATGAATCTATGGTAGGGGAAAGTCATCCTTAGAGCTGGCCCTATTCAAGTCTCGGTAGTCCACACACATCCTCACTTTCCCGTCTTTCTTCAGAATGGGAACTATGTTTGCTACCCATTGAGGATATTTAGCTACGGCTAGGAAACCAGCATCAAATTGCTTCTTAACTTTATCTTTAATCTTAAGGAGCATTTCTGGTTTCATTTGTCGCAGCTTCTATTTGATCGGTGGACATTCTGGCTTTAAAGGCAACCTGTCTTCCACAACGTTGTTATCCAACCCTAGCATATCTTGGTATGACCATGCAAAAATATCCAAAAACTCCCTGAGTAGCTTAATCAATTCTTCTCGCCACTCTTTGCTTAGGAAGGTGCCAATCTTGACCTCCTTAACCTCTCCTTTATCCCCCAGGTTAATGGTTTCAACCTTTTCCTAATGGGGTTGAATTTCCTTATCTTCTTGCTCCAATAACCTTGTCAACTCGGGCGAAGGTTCAAAGTCTTCCTTACTTTCCTCATCGGCAAAATCGTTTGGATACTCAGAATCGTGAAACAAAACCGAGTTCTCATTACTCTTAGAGGAATCGCTTTCGGATCTGTATTTTATTGTATTATAGTAAATGAAAAAGAAAACAAGCAAGTAAAAGGCCCAAGTAAAAGGATATCAAGCAAAATGAGATATTAGAATCCGACAGTGTTCATTAACCAAAACAAACAATTTTTTGCCTTTATTACAAAAAAGAGGTCCCAAAGCCTTAGGCATAGCAGAGGGACCAACAAGTTATAAAAAATATTATTACTTTGACAAAACATTTAGAGTCGTGGTGAACTCCATGATCTCCCAGTTACTCAGCTCCTGATTCGGTGGGTAAGCATACACAAACCCAACATTACTGTTGAGATCATCTTCGATCATGGCCACTTGATCGGGAGGCATCATCCCTGCGCTCCAGAAGCTCTGGTAAAGGTCATAAATGGGGATTCCCGCGGTGTTGAGTTCTTGACCAGTAAGATGAACAATCCTTCTTTCTCTTCTCGCTTCCCCTACCCTCTTTCTATCAGCGGTCGTGGGTCGGTATCCCAGGCCATATCCGTCCTTGTTTTCTAGGAGGCATACAGGTTGGACTCTCCCTTCCAATTCTCGCCCCAGCCCTTTCCCTGGCTCGTATCCTTCCCGTAACATTGCTCTCACCATTACTAGAGGCACATTTAGGAAGGATGTCCTTGCGAAGCTTTTCCTTACGTGAGTCGCATTGGCTATCTCTAAAGCCTGGAATGAGGTCTCGAGAGCTTCCTAAGCTACTTCGATGTACGGGGTAGTGACAGGCTTGCTGAGCAAGAGGTCTTCTTCCCCGGAAACAATCACTAATTTGTTATCGATGACAAATTTCAGTTTCTGATATAGCGTGGAAGGGATAACCCCAGCCGAATAGATCCATAGTCGTCCTAGCAAACAACTGTAGGCGGGTGTAATATCCATGACTTGAAAGAGAACTTGAAAGGTGCATGGTCCAACCTGTATTGGCAGTTCAATCTCCCCTATGACCTCCTAGTGAGTTCCGTCAAAAGCCTGCACCACTATGGAACTTGGTCTCATGTGTGTCCCATTGAAAGGAAACTTTGCCAATGTAGACTTCGACATCACGTTGAGGGATGACCCATTGTCGATAAGTAACTTTGCCAGGATATGGTCGTGGCACTTTACGGAAATATGAAGGGCTTTGTTGTGCCTCTCGCTTCCGTGGGTACCTCGTCATCCGTAAAGGTCAAATAATTATTAGTGACTATATGTCCTACTATGCCTTTGAATTTATCAACGGGTAAGTCATGCTTGACGTGCGCCTTACTTAACACTTTCATTAATGTGTTCCGGTGTGGTTCGAAACTCATCAACAAGAACAACAAAGAAATTTTGGCCGAGGTATGGCTTAATTGATCCAATACCTGATACTCACTATGGCGAATGAATTTCAAAAACTCTTGGGCTTCTTCCTCAGTTACAGCCCTCTTTGCCTCGCCAGTGGTTCCTTCCTTCCCTGCTTTAATCTCCCCAGCAGTTTTGTCAAGTTTCACCTCCGGGGGAGCATATACCCTTCCACTCTGAGTCATGCCTCTAACCCCGGCAATGTTTATAATAGAGGATGATGACGTAGAATCAACTACCTCGGAGCTGGTAACGATTATGTCTGTACCGTACTTCTATGGTACGGCTCGAGAATCCTTGAAAGAGAACGGGGTTGGTGCTTGCACTGTAATGACAGTTTTGGCAGGAGCTGGAGCTGCTGGTGTATTTTTGTTATAGAATATGACTAGTGGCTTTGAAGCTTGCACCTTGGGCTGTTGTATCATGTTTATTCTGCCCACACGGTGCCTGTAAACCTCTACAGTATGACTGTCCATAAGTTCTTGAAGGGTTCTTCGGAAGCCTTGTCACTTCACATATTGGTCATTATTGCACTCCTCATCCCATGAGCCCTCTATCAACCCCCTCTCAAGCAGGTGGGAGTGAATTATCTCCAAAGGCGTTTTTATGTCACCAACCTCCAAAATACATTCTTCACCTTCCTCAACAGTGTTGACCCCTGGCCCTCCATGGTTAGGCAAAGTGTTTGTTGACACATTCGGGCTTCCCTCATGAAAACTTATCCAGTCGGCCCTGATCAGATCCTTTACTTTAAACTTCAAAGCCAGGCAATTCTCTGTGGAATACCCTGGTGCACCAGCATGGTAATCACACCGTGCATTCGGATCATATCCTCAATGGTAAGGCGGCTGAATTGGTCTCAGAGGACAGGGCACTACTAAAGTATTTTTGATGAGATGAGGTAAGAGCTCGGTATAGGTCATCGGGATGGGATCGAATTATACTTAAGCACGATCATTATTAGGCCTTCTTGGATTCGGATTAGGATTAGGCGGTTGGTTCATATGGGGTGCTTGGTAAGGTACTTGCTGGGGTACAGGAGGTCTTGCAATGGGTGGTCGAAAATAAGGCGAAGCTGGGTTCTAGATCGTCGCCACGCACGGGTATGACGCATAAGGATTGGTCGGGGGAAATATGACAGGAGTAGGTGGCCTTACCTGGTTTCTCTTCTGGTCGTAAGAGATCGAGTTAGTCTCTCCATCTCTTCTCCTGCCTTCTCCGGGTGTAGGTTTCCTTACTGTCCCTACCCCAGATGGGCCTCAAGTAATCTTTCCAGTTCTTAATCCGTTCTCTATCCTTTCTCCAATAGTGATAATATCAAAGAAATGAGATGAAACGCTCTCGATCATCCTATCATAGAAAGGAGATTGAAGTGTATCAATGAATATGGAAACCACTTCCTTCTCTGATAAGGGAGGATCGACCTGTGCGGCCACTTCACGCTAACGTTGTGTGTATTCTTTGAATGTCTCGGCCTCCTTCTTTGTCATGTTTTGCAATTGTACCTTGTCTAGTGCCATGTCCAAGTTGTATTTGTATTGCTTCATGAAAGCATCAGCCAGGTCCTTCCAGCAATGTATACGAGACCGTTCGAGGTGGGTGTACCATGTAAGGGCAGCCCCAGCCAAGCTGTCTTGGAAGTAATGGGTCAACAATGGGTCATTGGATGCGTGTGATGCCATCTTCCAACAATACATGGTGAGATGATTGTTTGGGCAAGTTAACCCTCGGTATTTGTCGAATTCTAGCACCTTGAATTTAGAAGGGATGATGACATCCAGATTAAGTAAAGTTCCATGACACTTCCTAACCCGAAACCTTCTGATTCTTCCATTGCCCTTAATCTCCTTTCAAGGACCTTTATCCTTCCTTTTTGGATGGCCGCAACGCCACTGGGACCAGCGGTAACACGAGGATTTGTGTGCCCATAAGGTTGTTGTACAAGCGTGGCTATATAAGAGGGGTTTACTGGATCTATAAAGACCTATGGTCAGGTAGTGGTTTGGGCTGTATAGGCAGGCTGTGTAACGTGGGCTTGGATGGGTTGTGTTTGGCCTTGGGTCGTATAGAATTCACGACAGGGTGGTATATTTGGTTGAACAGGGTCAGGATCTTGGTGGTTCGGGTCTGTTTGTGGGTTGGTGTGGAGAGGAGGAAAATACCCCAGAGGGGGGCCATATAATGGGAAGAGGATAACATTTCCATCTGCATCTATAAAGGTATGTTGTTGGGTATCAACTAGATTCGGCCTTCTAACATGGATAATAAGGGGAGGTGCCGTAGGATTAGGGCCCTGTTCCCCAACTGGACCAGGAGAGTGTCGTGGAGTAGGTGGTTGCTGTCTGGCGTCTTCAACACCGACGGAGGAACCCTGTTCCGTGACCCTCTTTTCCAAAAGCTTGGCTATCTTGGCCATTTATTCCTTCAGTTGACTGAGCTCAGCTCTCAAACTCTCATTTTCTTGTTCTATTTTTACCATAAGTTTCTTTCTGAGCCTAGTCTCGTAAGGATGTTTACCCGTAATATCTAAAGGAACATGGAGATTTGTTAGCAAAAAGAAGATAAATGGTTAATAGAAATGATAAAAGAAAGAAGGATATTCACGGGACGCGATTTGAGATTCAGCACGTGCCCCCTGACCGTTTCTCAGAACGTCACGTTCAAAAGTACTAGGTAAAGCAGTAAAACGGAAATTAACATGAGACAATTGTGGTGGCAACATACTTCATTATTTCATACTTCCGTAAAGATACAATGTCACCAGAGGGGTTCGATTACAACATCTTAGTCATTCCTGGCTTGGGCAATCATAGTCCTCATTTTACAAATTCTTTCATGACAATAATTCAAAAATGTTGAAATATCCTTTGGAGTAGTGAGAGGATTGGCCATCCCTCGGCTCGTTTCAGCAATGGTGGAGGGTCTTCCAGAACCCCATTGGCCAAGTATGCCAGATTTGCGAAGCGATCCATCCATGAACGAATGATCTCATTTTGTCGAGCTAATTTAGCTTCTAAAAGACGTGTAGCCTCTTGACAATGTTGCTCTGTATCTATGGCATTTCTTCGTTCATCATTTATCTCCTTCTCATAGGCTCTCATTACCTTGTCAAGCTGTTGCTCCAATCTATGGACTTGGGATTACAGCAACTCCTTCTGCACCAAAGCCTCCCTTTTATTTTCCTTTGATTGTGTCAGCAGATCTTTTAGGAAATGATTCTCAGCCAGGATGGTGTCACTTTGCTTACTTTTCATTTTTAGTTAAGAATTGGCCTCCTGGAGACACTGATCTTGCTTCACCCTATAGTCTTCTTCAATCTTCCATTTTTTCTGAATCTCATCCATGGCCTGCTTATTCTCCCAATTTTCCCTCTTTTGGAGTGTGCATTCTTGTTAGTATTTCAGTAGGTCTTCTTCCAGCCTTTGATTCTTAGTTGTCAACTCTTCTATCTTGGCCTTCAAAGCCTAGGTTGCTTTGTCTTCCACGATAAATGGTGGAGTGGGAGTGCTTGTAGATTGATACTAGGGACTCCTGAAGGGTAATTTAACAATGCAGACCCTATTCAGGACCCATTCATGATACTTTTCTCCTACAGCATGGCTTCGTGCCCCCAATTCTTTACCCATCTTGAAAAATCTTTTCCATGCGTTCGCTATATCCCGAACAGTAGACATATAGTTCCCCTTGGCATAGTACAAAATGAGAGGAGTGAGAAACCCTTCATCCTGTGGCCCAAGCAAAGGATAAGCCAACTGATGTTTGGCTATAACAGGATTATAGTTGATACACCCTTGTGTGCCAATGAGAAGAACATTTGGATAACTTCTACAACGATAAATGATCGACTCAACTTCTAACCATTGGGGATACCATCTGACTCTCTCGGCTGTAAGCCCTATAAGATGATTGGCCCATTCGCGTCATTCTTTATTTCCAATTAACATAGTTTTAAATCAGAAACAGGACATTCGGCCTTGCAAATTTGACGGAAAGCATGAGACGTGAACCATACATACAGGACAGGTAGACAGCAGACAATTATTTTCCTACCTTGCGTATGGCAGAAATCCATAATGCAGTACACATTGGCCAGCTATGACGGGATTCTCCAGCCTGTGTTTGCGAGCCAGGAAGACGGCGATGGCATCATAATCCACGTAGTTGTCTAGATTAGGGAACAAGACAACCCTGTAGATAGTAAGGGCTAAAGTGTCCATGAAGGCCTCCCATTCTTCTTTATCCGCCAAGATCTGCATGTGTTTTTTAAGAAATGCTCGACTGAACCCAGGAATTTGGTTTTTATTCATCTGCATATTCCTTAATGTCTCAAGACAGATTTTGAAAACATGGTCGACTGAGGTGATGGTTGCATGATGATCGAGATGGCAGCAAGGAATTTGTCCCTCCAAAGGTATCCCTAATATTTGTTCAAACTCCTCTATGGACGGGGCCAACTGAAAGTCTCTGAATGTAAAACATCTGAGAGGTGGGTCGTAGAACTGCGCCAAGGCTGTGATCGCCTCAGTTTGTACTTCAACCTCCAAGAGCTTTAAAATCTTTCCATATTTTCTTGTGAAGGCCATCTTTTGAGTCAGGTTTAATTTCTTCCCCATTGCCTGTAGGCTACCAGTATCAATCTTCTTGGCCTTAACATATAGTATTTTCCTTAATTCTGTCACATCTGTACCACAATTTTCATGTCCCATGTTAATTTCCATACTTGCTCAGAGGTGTGCGCTAAATCCCAAATAGCTTCCTGTGAAAACAAAAAAAATTCAACCTTTTGGAAATAAACACTGTTTTCACAAAATATATATAAAAAGAATGTTCATGCTCACTGATTGAGTTCTAGCTCACTGTTGCTGCTGTTGCTGTTGTTATTGTTGTTGTTGCTGCTATTGCTATGAATTTCTACTATAAAAATCTAGAAGTGCCTTCCAAAACTCAAGAATGTTGAGATAATCTCATCTCTAGAATATCTTTTCCAACCCTCTCTAGAAGAAAATCTCTGAACCCCTCTTCTTTTATAGAGAGGGGTATTTATAGAGTATGTTTCCTACCCCCTTCCATAAAAGATTCGAAAGTGGAAGCTCCACATACTGCTTTAATGGAGGATGAAGAGGATGGCACCACTAGTTGAGTGGTTCTTCTAGCTGGACCTCCACTCTTGCTAGTGGCCTTGAAGCTCCTAAAAATCTTCCAAAAAATCTATTGCACTTCTTTTGTTTCTTGTTCTTTTCTTTTCCACCAGCAAAAACCCCCCTTTCACGTTGGCTTCTTCTTTTCCACCTTCTCCTTTCTTCTCTTGCCTTGGGCCTTATCATCTTCAAATGCCAAAATGGAATCCTTTCTTTATTATTAACCATGGGAGACAAGTTTAATGGAGTTTCCCACTCACATTACTTTAGTGCTACCTTTGTCAAATGCACATGCCAAGGTTCCTTTATTATTTGTATCACCAACAAGCATATGACCATGAATACCCCATCCAATGCCTATGCCTTCTAATTTTTAATTCTAACTTTGTGGAGCCAAACTTCGTGTATTTTAATTAGAACTTGCATCCTTACTTGTACCAAAACCGTGAGCATCATTTGGTGATGGGTTCCATGCCCTTTTTTATGCATTAAAGAATTTCCCTTGTCCATGCTCCCTTGTGAAAGCAAAACCATGGGGCTGCAGCATGCACATTTAAACTCCATTTAAATAGCATGTGAAGCCTATCTTGCACAATTTATTATGAATTTAGGTCATTTCCTCTTGTCAAAACTGTTAGACTTCCATGTGGTGGGTGCCAAGGAATTTTTCATTAAATAATTCCTTTGTCCAAGGTCCTTATTCACGTTGAAACACAAAATGGGACTGTACTTAAAATTGTTTAATTATTTGCCTTTGGTCCCATGTAGCTTGTCATGAATAATTGAATTTTTGACTTAGTCAAAATTGTTATGCTTAATTTTGACTTGGTCAAAATTGGTGGCTTAACTTGTATAATTTGCTTCCAATTTACAGTGCTATTAATCAAAGTTAAAGGGCTTTGTATTTGCTAAATCATTGTGGTGGGGCCATACACTTAAAAATTCAACAATTCCCTTTGCATATAGTGTATATTCACGTAAAAGACCATGGAGGGGCTGCACTTTCTTTTGTCTTGCTTTGCCATGTACAAGTAAAGAAATCTTTTGAACCTTTATCAATTGGTCAAATTAGCATAGGGATTAATTTTGTGATACCATGGTAGCCTTTTAATTAAATTTAATAGATAAAGTTTTAAAATTTAATTGCTGAATTTTAATCCAACTAAGTTCATTAAATTTTATTAAGACCAAGAAAAGGGATTTTGGGCCGGACAAAAAGAGGTCTTCACACCTTTGAAAGGTAACATCTTTTCATTCCTTAATTTTAGTTAATAGCAAGGATTTTGGTATTTCATTGTTTTAATTTCAAGTTTTCTGCATCCATCATATCTTTTCATCTTACATTTTCATTTGTCTAGGGTTATGTTGTTCATCTATTTGCACCCATTTAGGCTCTATAAATACCATCCTTAACACTCACAATGTCCACGAGATCACAAAGAGTCTTTAGAAAACCAGAAAGAGTTGTTGAAATGAAAAGTGTGAAGGAAACCCCAAAAGAGAAAGGGAAGGGGGTGGCTACTGTAAGCACCCTTGTTTCTCCACCACCCAAAAAGAGTAAAATCCTTGAGGAGGAAAAGAAATCCAAGAGAAATGAGGATTTTGATAGGCATAGGTTTAGAGATTTCAAGCCTGCCCAAGAATATGAGAAAAAATTCAAAAACAGAGGAGTAATAAAGGAAAGGGCTCTGGTCCTTTATGAAGATAATTGCTCGGATATTGATGTAAAGGCTGCTATGTTTACAAGGGGATGGTAATACTTTAATGAGAACTTAGGGAATGGTTATCAAGAACTCACTAGGGAATTTTATGCCAATCTAAGGGCTAATTCTATTAAATAGAAGGTTCCTTTTTCTTCCTTCTTGAGAGGAGTCACCATTCCTCTATCTGGTCACATACTGAATAAGCTTTTGAAAATACCTATCTTACGACGTCCTGCGTCAATTTTACATTTATTTACATCCGTTTAATTATTTATCACAATAAATTTTTCACGTTTTCTAATAGTTAATTAGATCCTAATGTAAAACCACATTTATTTTTCTTAAGCACACTCAAAATAATAACCGATAGGAAATAAATCAAATAATAAAATTGAATTAATTAAAATAAGCGGAAGAAGAAAATGAAGTCAGGGGTCACTCGCTTGAGCGAGACCCTGATTCGCTTAAGCGAAACCAGTGAAGGTCGCTTAGGCGAGTTCCGACTCGCTTGAGTGAGTTCTACATTTTAAACCTGAGCAAACTATGGGACATGCAAGGGAAATTCATAATTCAGCCTTTTACTCAGAAATGGTCCTCTCGGTCATATCTCACTCCGGAACATCTTGACCTTCCTTCACTCGGAAGGGGTTCTCTCAGTCATGCCTCACTCGGAAACATTCTAACCTTCCTTCACTCGGAAGAGGTTCTCTCGGTCATACCTCACTCGGAAACATTCTAACCTCTCTTCACTCGGAAAGGGTTCTTTCGGTCATGCCTCTCGGAAACATTCTAACCTTTACTCAGAAAGAGTTCTCTCGGTCATACCAAACTCAGAAATATTCTAACCTCTCTTCACTCTGAAAGGGTTCTCTTGGTCATGCCTCACTCAGGCGAGACTGAATCCGCTCGGACGAGATTTGTCCAGTAATCAACTATACTACAGCAACCACAATTCATCCATTACCCATAATTATTTACAAAACCTGCCCATAGCAATTTATCATTCACATCTACTATTGGCTCCGTGCCAATATATATATATATATATCAAACTCATGAAAATCAACACCGATCACATTAGCATCATGAATTCATATCCACATTAGTTAACACACCAACTCTAGATTAGTTCGACACACACAAGCAACATATTATAGCATTATATACACAGAAAACTCATTACACATTACACACATAATGCATTTCATAATTCCTCGGTTCCTTGGCATCAATCCTCCGCTTGGCGCACCTCCGGGGTTCCGACCTCTTCCCTGTCACTGGTTACTAAATTAAAGAAAACCACATCAAGGGTGAGTGTTTGGCATCATAATTAATCTAGAATAGAAATTAAATAACACGTACATGTGTATAAACTCCATCCGATTGCTTTATCCTCAAATTGCAAATCACATTCGGCAAATATAATTAAGTACATACACATCATCATACAATACTAGTAATTCATCAATTATCACCACTAACTCTCACACAAAATCGACGCCTAGTATCCGGATACTAAAGGATTGGCCTTCAGCTGGGGGTCCTACTTGACACCCCGTGAACCCTGCTTGGTTCACCGAGTCCTTCTTGACTCTCCACCTCAACCACTGGGTCCTACTTGACCACTGGTAGCTCAACTGGGCACAAAAACCATGGGAGCCAAAAACGAGGGCTATACATACCGTCGGCCGTCCCACACCACACAATCATACATATATAATTCACATTCCTCATATTATATCACAAGTGGCCATCAACAACAGCACATACTCATCAAATGGGCGACCTACTTGTCAAGCCCGACATCACATGCCACTATACACATCGGTTTGTCATAATGTATAACATTTCATTCTCATAGTCATCATAAACCATACACAATTCGTATTTATACATGCATACACATACAACTATCATCTAGTAATATTTCTTACCATTTTCATAATTGGTTCGACGACCCAGACCCAAAATATGTACCTATTCTAATTAATTACAACCCGAACACCCCCTTACCTCAATTCCAAGCTTCAACGATTTGTTCTTGATGCCAATTGCGTCCTCTAAGTGCTGGGTTCAAGGTTCCACCTCTGAATTCAACACCTGCTTCATCACTCAGTCCTCCGATATTCATTTTGCTACCTACGGAGGTCGGAATGCAAAACCCATAAACATGATATTACCCTTATTGTTTTAAATACCGAGTTTTAAGCTCACACACACTAGAGGAGTGGAAAATAGAACCTTACCCCGCCATGCATGACCATTCAGTTTAAAGGAGAAAATGAAAGAGATGAGATAACTCAATTTAAAGGGTCCATTATACTCACCTCGAAGCCACGATCTTAAAAATGGGGTTATTTCGGAGTTTTGATGCGGAATAGGCCTTCCCTTGGAGCATGCAGCTCTCGGTAGTGAGAGGGAGGAGAAAAAGAAAAAGAAGAAGAAGAAGAAGAAGGCGGCTCGCGTGAAATGAATGAGGAAGAAGATGGATTTTTATTATTTAAGGCCCAGGGGCAAAATGGTCATTTCCCCATTTCTTTTATAATTTCTTTGAAAGTTTTAATTAAACTTTTACCTCCTTCTAATTACACCTCATTTAACCCTTTTGTACTTAGTCAATCAATTAAATTTATTTATTTCCATACTAGTTAATTATTTATAATTGCCTTTATATCAAATGAATCTCTAAAACAATTATTAATATTTTCCGCTACTTAAAATTTTACTAAAATATTAGGGATGTTACATATCTTAGATGGTGAAGGATGTTAATACACTTGGAAAGTGGATATCTTCCATAAGGCTAAAATTGAGAAGCTTGGGAAAAAAATTCTAGAAGAATATTGTGAACAAGGGGCTTCATATAAAACAAAAGTGAGTGGTGCACCAAAATATGTCAGGAAGAGTTGTTTGAATCATCTCCCCCTCTTATGGTGCCACTATGTCCTTTCATCCCTACAACTTGTGGCTTATGCTACTAAGGTTGTCATTAAGACCTTAGTGTTGATTTACTGTTTAATGAAAGGCCTGTATGTTAATTTGGGTGAGTTAATACTGGAGGAGATGGTGAAAGCTATTGAAACAAATCTCCAACTGTAACATCCCAATTTAAAAATTAATCACCGAGTGAAATAAAGCCATTAAAATAATAATTTCAAAAGTGGAAAATTATTTATTAATTACCATTAACTTAATTAATCAAATGAGGGCTGATTAAGGGTGATTAGTTATTGGTTGTTGCTGATGGTGACGGGGTGACGTGAGCAGACTGCTGCTTCACGTTTTCCCACCCCACCTTTCCATTCCTTCGTGCATGCATATATGATTGGTCGTTGGGTCTCTTTGCCTTTCATTCCTTCAGATTTCCCTCTCCGACTTCTCTCTTCTTCTTCCTTCTTCTTTTCTTCCTCGTCCATCTTCTTCTTCTCTATTCTCTGTCTCCATTTTCTGCTTCTGGAAGCCACGACGACGGTGCTATAGGGGAGTCAGAGCTCCCTCCTACTAGTAAAGGACGATCGTCGAAGCGAGATCGCCCTGTTCCTGAACCAATCGCGGAAGACAACAGCGTTCAAGAGGAGGCTGAGCGAGTGGAGGTATCGAGCGAAGCAGTGAGGCAGAGGACCAACATCCAAGCAGAAGAGTCTCTCAGAGTTTCATAGTTGGTAGGGGGAGTATCTTATATCTTAGATGCATGGGTTATGAACGGGTTCTGGGTGTTGATGATTGGTGTTTCTGTATTCTGTTTGTGTGTTGTACTTTCATGAAAGGTGTGTAATACCCGAGTGCATGATGAGTGAGAGCTGAGTGTTGCATGTTTAGTCCCGTCCTTGAAATGCATGCTGATAGCCTTGAGAATGTCGAATGATTGCATGGAAAGGGTGTGTTGAATTGTTGATGATGATTACCGTGTGGTTTATAGGACATGTAAGTTGTTATGAATATAAAGTGCTGACTGCATGTGATCAAATATTAACATAGTGAATCTGGTAATATATTACACCGATGCATGTGTTATCTGAGTCCTGATATTGCTGAATACCGATTGTATGAGATGCTTGTGTTGTTGGAATAATTTATTGAATCCTGATACTGCTTGACACCGATTGCATAGGACGCATGTGTTGTTGTACTCATCTCTTTGAGCTATGATACTGATTACATGAGAAGCATGTGTGTTGGACTAATATGTTGAGTTCTGAGAATGCCTATTACCGATTGCATGTGATGCATGTATTGTTGAGTGAAAGGTTATGTATATGAACTCTGTGTTGTGTGATGAATCCGCGTGTGGCGTATGAGATGCGTTTGTGCTGGGAGCACGTAGTGTGGGACACTACCATCGGTTATTTAAAAGCGTGGGACGCTGTGAAATCCTTTGAGTGGGACTCAAGGTAGCCTTTGAGTGGGACTCGGGCTGCCCGTGAACACCTCCGTTGGCGCTGAGAGCGTTGGTGTCACCTTGTGGGCAAACAGTTGGGTACCTGTAAAACGGCCAAGCAGCTGGGAGCTGAATTGATAGCTGAGAGCTATGTATAAAAAGGCTGGGAGCCTACGTTGCAACATCGAAAACCGATTACACACAAATGCAGAACTGAGTGAATTATTCTGTGTGCATATACTGACTGTGCCGATTGAAATCTGTTCTATGTATGATTGTTAATGTTATTGAATGTTATGTGCATGTTTAACGATAGCCGTGTGCATTTATATTGCTGCATGATTTAGGATAATCCGAGTCAGTATCTATCATTTAATATCTAAGATACTCACCCCCTACTGTGGCAATTTTTTAGTGAATGTCTCTCGGAATGATGAATGGAAGAGGAACTGAATGCCGAGTGAAGTGCTGGTGCACTGTGGAAATTATGTGTTTATGTATATGCTGTGTATATGTCTTGTTAAGCCTTGGCCGGCTCGTATTTCAGCCGTAGTCTCCTTATACTAGAACTTGAACCCTCTTAGGTAGAAGACGTGATGTTGTGCCTGTAATTATTTATATCCCTCTCTATATCTATTATACTGTGTGCTGTTCTATATTGCGTGAATGATCTGAGTAATATATGTATGCATACTTATGGAGTGCGTGAGGTTGGTATAGCTATGGGTAGAAATGGGGTTAAGAGTTGATGTGGGAAGCGAGACCGTGATTTATTCTGAGTGCAGAAGAGTTTAAGTATTACCGAGTGAATGAGAGTACGAGACACCGAGTGAGGATTGATCTAGATTGTAACATCCCGATTTTTAATTTAATTACCGATTGAAGTTAAGCCATTAATTAAAGGCTAATTACAGAATTAGGATTAATGGTTAATTAGAGTAATTGCTGATTGGTTAGAAATAATTGAATAAATAATAATGAAAATGCCAGGTGAAAGGACGCATGTGCCCCTGGAGGTATAAAAGAACTTCAGCTCTCTCTTTCTCTCATTATTCACGCTGGACAGCTCTCCTTGTGCGTGCATATGGTCTCTTCTCCCCTGTTTTCTCTTCTTCCCTCTCAATCACGTTGAACAGTGAGAGAGTCGAGAGCTTCTGGAGGAACACCAACGCGGCTCTGTTCCACTCCCTGTCCTCTTCTTCCTCCCCATTGCCTTCTTCCTCTCCTTCTTCTTCTACCTGGAGCTGTTAGTATTCTAATTGGAAGGCTGTGCTGGAAGTGCCTTGGAGCTGTGGGGGAGACGAACCCGTTGGAGGAAAGAACAACTCTGGCCCAGGATCAACGCTGAGCTCGAAGGCTGGTGGAAGAGGAGTAGCAGAAGGGTGATCAGTTAGCACTGCATTTTGAAATTAAGAGAATCTAAACCCCGACAGCAGGTAGGGGGCGCTTTGCATGTCAAGTGTATGGTTTATGACCGGGTCCCGGGTGCTTGCTTTAATGTGATATATTGTGTGAAATGTGTAGATTGATGTGTTGTAATTGAGTGATTGTGCATGCAACTCCCGAGTTGGGGTATCTGTGAAAGGTTGAGGGTTGTGTGACTTCGTCTTGGAGTGCCTGTTAATATTTCTGTGATGCATGTTGTTGAAACATGAGTTGCTGAGTGAATGCGTGTGTGCGTTACCATTATCCCCGAATGAATGAGATGTGAATTGATACGTGATTTCTATTTTTAATGCTGTGTGGAAAAGTATGCTGACTCTGTGAAAAATGTTGAGTGGATGTGCTGTAGTTTGGTTACCTTGGCTTACTTGTTGTGAGTTATTATGAGAGATGCATGTGTTGTTGTAATGGAAATGTGGGATTCCGAATGAATCTGAATGCTGCGTGGGGGGTCGGTTGTGACCCATTGATGGCTGTGTGAGATGCGTCTGGTAAGCTTGGATGCTTGTTGTGGAATTGTATGAGATTGCATATGTGGGATGATTCCCAGATTCCTGACCAGTTCCATGAGGACCTATGGTAACCGATGGAGCTAGAGCTGGGTCTCGAGACGTCACGGGGTGACCGGTGCCACACAGAAAGGGCTAGTGGACGGGGGGTCGAAAAGGCATCTGGAGTCGTATAAGATGATTTCCAGTCAGATTCCTAGTTAGAGCCATGAGGACCTGTGGTAACCGATGGAGCTAGAGCTGGGTCTCGAGACGTCACGGGGTGACCGGTGCCATACGGAAAGGGCTAGTGGATGAGGGACCGGGAAGGAATCTGCACTGAACTCACTGTTTAAGTCGGATCCGTATGCATGAGCCTATGAGCATTGCTAGTGAGATTATTGTGAATTGCATGGATTAAATGAATTGAGTGAACTCCGACTAGATGATGTCGTATGAGTGAATTCCGACTGAATGAATGTACAGGTATTGATACTGTTGCTGAGTGCAATGTGATGCTATGATTGAGAATATATGTTATTGTGCGAATTCCGATTGAATGATGTGGTCCGGCTCTTATATTAATTGGCAGTATATATATGTATATCATTATGGATTGAACCCGGTAAATTATATAATTGAGAATTGAGGTAAAGTCCGAGTCAATAGCTGTCACTTTATATGTAAAAGCTCACCCCTACACTATTTTTCAGTGTGTGCAGGTTGGACTCTGAAGTGATGTTAAGGTCTCAGGTCCAGGTGAAGTGCACTCCGACCGTTGAGTGCTTATTTTGTATTTGTCATGTTTCGTCAGTTGTAGCCTTGGCCGGCTCATAATAACAGTGTGGTGTAATGAATATGAATATATATATATATAAGTAAATTGAGCTCTTGTGTCCCGAGTGCATGTTTTTTATACGTATATAGTTCACGTTGATAACAGGTGCTGAGGAATGAATGATGTTAAGAAATGGGTATTCCGAGTGCATGATTATGTATGTACATATATGTTGTATACGGGTGGTTTGTGTCTGGGTAGACTGAGGGGTGTTGATGGTTAGAATATTGCTCAGTTAATGATTTCCGAGTAGACGTAATTGGGGAGTCAACTCCGAGTGGGGCTGAAAATGGCTATGCCTTCTTATTCGGATGATGATGCTTCAATGGATTCTGAGTGTAAGATATTTATAATCCGAGTGAGTGAGGATCTGTAACCCGAGCGGTTGAGTTTTGAATAAGTCTGAGTGGGACTTAACTACCTGATTTCCGAGTGATCAGTTGTAGGATGCCGAGTGAGTTAGTTGTCATTTTCCGAGTGAATGAGTTAAAGGGTAACTTTGGATTCCGAGCGTTTGCCTAGCCGAGTATGGCTCCTCGCTCCAGCGAGCAAGGTACTCGCTCCAGCGAGTGTGGGTTTGGGAAGGCTTTTGTGTTGGCATCGCTTAGGCGAATCATGCCTCACCGAGCGACTAAGGCTGTTCGCCCAAGCGTGTGGGATCGCACTGAAGCGAGTGGATGCTGGTGTTGGGTTTCGCTTGAGCATTTCCTCCTTCTGCTGTTGTATTGTTATACTTCGCTCAGGCGGCGTTGGACCTCGCTTGAGTGAGTCAGCGTTGTCATGGATTTCGTCCAGGCGCTGATGTATTTCGTTGAACCGAATGGGTCGGTTCAAGCCTTGTCCCTTCCGCCGAATGCCATGCGTATGAATGTTCTTTCTTTTTCCCTTGCCTTCCTCTTCTTTTCTATGCCGATTGACCAGTGGTTGTTTTTGTGAAAAAATTTTCCCTATTTTGGGGTTTATTTATTTATTAAAAATTAGGGTGTTACATTTTGGTATCAGAGCAGACCGAAAGGTCCAAGGCCAAGGTATGCTTACCGAGCGTAAGCGGTGTTGTGCATTGTGACCAAGTGGTCATCATTATTATGGTATTTGTTGAACCTGATTGATAATGTAGTATTGAGTTGTGGACAGAAGGTTATTTCCCTTCTAGTCCGACTGAATTATAACATATGGAAATGGTAAAATGTAATAAAGTTACTGAGTACTGGGCTAAGATCCGATCGGAAGAATGTAACCTTGTAAACTTATCCTTGAAGGGGGTGTGAATTTCAGGATAGGTAATGACGAATCGTCAAAGCATGGAGGCTATAGCCACAACATTTCAACGCTTTGCGGACGTGTTTGAGAGGCAGGGCCAGCCTCGAGCAGGGGATGGCCAAGTGTTGGACCGCTTCCTGAAGAGGAAGCCGAGTGAATTCCAGGGAGGACGTAACCCGAAAGCAGCTTTTAAATGGACTCAAGAGCTGGAAAGGATCTTTGGGGGTCTTCGTTGTACTGAGGCCCAGAAGGTAGAATGTGCAGTGTATATGCTGTGAGACGAGGCGGAGAACTAGTGGAAGATAGCTAGAAACCGATTTCCTGACGATGATACTCAGCTGACCTGGAACAATTTCAAGACATGCTTCTTAGAGAAGTACTTCCCCGACACAATCAGGAGTCGAAAAGAACTGGAGTTCGTGGAGTTGAAGCAGGGGTCCATGACTGTGGAAGAATACGCGACAAGATTTGAGGAATTGTGCCTATTCTACCCACCCTTCCAACAGCCGGGGACGGAGAATTCAAAGTGTTTAAAATTTAAGAACGGATTGAGGTCGGATATTAAGAGAGCCTGCAGATACCAAGAGGTTAGGAGTTTTCCTTTATTGGTGAATAAGTGTAGGATATTTGAAGAAGATGACAAGGCCCACTCGGGCCAGAGCAGCAGGGCAAGCCCCTCCTTGAAGCCTCAGCACTCTCGCTTCAAGAGACAGGATGACTCTGGTAGGAGCAGACTCCCTTCTAGGCTCGGAGGCAGGGGTAATCAAGATGGTCGTGCTGGTAGTCGTCCAAAGTACGGTAAGTGTTTTATTTGTGGTGGTGATCACTTTGCCCAAGACTGTGAAGAAAGGATGATGTCGTGTGCTTCCATTGCAATGGGAGAGGGCATATTCGCCCTAACTGCCCACTGCTGCGACGTTCGAATGCTGATATGCCCCGTGGGCTTTTCCGAGAGAGAGACCGCGGAAATGATGGTCGAGGGAACGGTGGCAGAGGCAAAGGAACTAGAGATAACATGAGATTTGCCCCAAATAACCGTGGGAGGAGCGCGGATCGACCAGCTGTAGACAGAGTTTAAGTCATCAGTACTGAGAAAGTTGTACAAGCGAGCGACTAGATGAAAGGTAAGGGTAAACCATTCTGGAAGCCGGTCGTTATTATACTGTCCTGGGTAATGGCAACTGCTATTCGAAGATTATCGTCGTATGATAATTACTCGGTAATGATTTGGGGGGAGGCCGATTGTTAATATGTCATTTTATAACTAGGTGTATACTTATGGGGTCGGAAATCTACCCCCGTTGCACCGTTTTGTAGTAGTAGTAATCTATGTTGTGTGATTGAATGTCTGTGTACATGCTTATGATGGGAATTGAAATCAATGTGAATTATATGAATATGTGGATGTGATATTGTGAATGAAATCCTTAATATAGTTGGGAATTGGTTTGGGTAAACCCGATTGGATGAGTACATATGTATTGATGCTATTGTTGAGTGCAATATGTGGTTATGGTTATGGTGCATGCTGTGGTGATCAATGACATAGCCATGAATAATTGGTATAAATCCGACTGAGTGTCTGTATGTACATTAGTGCCATTTCCTAGTCCATGGTGGGTTATGACAGCATGTGTGATTGTGAATTGCTTAATCCTGATTGAATTGCATAAACCCGAGTGAGTGATGTTACCATATAACTGAGAATTGAGAATTTAATCTAAGCCATGGTTTTGTGATGAATAAGATTTAGAGGAATTATTTACTCGGTGTTGGCTAGAAGCCGATTGCTGTATTGCCATCATACTGATTTACAGAAGTGATACATAATTTTCATGATTGTTGTTGCGTGATGTACCCTATGTGATGCATGATGTTGATGTAGGCGTATTACTTATGTGTGAATTGCCATTAATTACCGTGTGAATTAGTACTAGTTGAGTGAGTCTGGTCGGTGTGAGGCATGCTGTCCTGAGATGACTCTTCATGCCATAGGCATTGTGGCAGCGTACACGTTGCAGTGACTGTGTAATTGTTGCAACCCTATAGGAATGAGACGTCATCCTATAAGTTGGATGCAGCAATTCATGAGTCAGGCAAGTGAAGCTGTAGCTGCTTATGGTGATGGCGAGTCTTTCAGACGGTTCGGAGTGACGATGAGAGTTATATTAAAGGAATATTATGTGGTTATATATCAAAATGAAGATAGAGGGTTTGTTGATCTTGGTGTGTCTGCCCCGAGAGGATTACAGGCTGTTGGGTATAGATTGGCTTCTAAAACAAGAGGGGTGACCAAATCTGTCCCTGAAGTGGAGTTCTATAAGGCTAACCGAGTGATACTGTAAGTTAAATGGGAAACCAGGAATTTGAGCCAAATTAAATTGTAAGGTGAAGAATTGCTCGGGAAGGGTTAGTATATTCCGAGTGTGTAAGAGTGGGGACAATTCCAAGTGAAGTCCTTGTGAGAGAGAACTGCTGAGTGAAAATTATGGTGTTCTGAGTAGAACCTTATAGAGAGGATCATTACTAAGTTAAGAGGATAATGTCCGAGCGTTACATTCTGAGTAGGGTAAGATCCGGGTGATCTGACTCAGAGTGTACCACTTCCGAGTGGATGGTACCGTGTGGAGCAGTTCTGAGTGGAAGGGCATCGAGTGTGGAATTCCTAATACCCGTGTGATGTTCCACCACGTGATCTTCATCCAGGAGGAAAGTACTTCTCGTCGGAAAATGGAACTTCGAGCGTGCAAGTTTTTGAGTGAATTACCCAAGGGGGAGTAAATACCGAGCGGTAAACTTATCCATAGCTGTGTTCGGGTGATGTTGAGCTGTTGAGTCTGAACTCAGATTTATGTTTGGAGTGGGCCTGTATTCCGAGTGGAAATTGGGTAAATAGAAAGTCTCCGAGTGAAAGGTCTCCAAGGGGAGTAGATATCCAAGAGAAGGATTTATTTGAAATCGTACTCAGGTCAGCGTTGGGACTACTGGGCTTGGACTCGGGTTGGTTTCGAGGTAGGCTTGAATTATGAGTAAATTTTGCAAGTGGAAGGATTCCCGGATGAGGACTGCCCTTAAAACCCCGATTGATATTTTCGAATGAGAGGGCCGAGTGACATTCGTGGGTTATAAGCATGGAGTTAGCCAAAGGAATGGTTAAGAATCTGAGATGTTAGAACCGAGTGTGGTGCCTGCACGAGGCAAATCCACGCAAGTGTGCTAATTGAAGCATATGGGAACTCGTTTGAGTGTTCATTTTGGGTAAGAAAGAAATTTTATGGTCTAAATTTTGGGAATCTGAGGGCTTAATCTGAGATGAATCGGTCGGTAGTGGGTATTATAGGGAGTCGGTAATGTTGTTTACCGACTAGACTCTTCCCAATTGGTTGAATAACACCTAGAATGTGTCCCATGCGACCCAATGTCGAGCCTATGCTTTATGGGAGCTCTTTGTCATGCCGAGTGACTCATTGAGTCAGGGAACCCGATGGTGTAAATACGCCGATCGGTATTGAGAGTGTAAGGCCGAGCGGCCAAGAGACTGGAAAGTGCCAATAGCTAGGGTGAACTGGCGGAGTTGAATGGGGGTAACTACGTGGGAAATGGAATCACGAATGTAATGAAGTCTATGAAGAGCTGTTTTATTTACGCTGATTAGAAATTGCGAAGCAGTCGGAAATGTTGAAGAAGCAAAGAGTTGCAGTCAGAGCATGACTGTGGTATTCCGATCCGTTTGTTAAGGTAGTCTGAGTGAAAGGAAGGAATGTTATTCCGAGTCAATGGTGACACTTCCGAGTGGAAATGTGTTAAGAATGATGTCTCGGTTTTCTGGGTGGAGCGGTCGGTAAACTGCCTTGGAAGCCAATTGTACCGACTGGGATTTAAGCAATGGATGAATACTTGAGGAACATAGATGTGTAATTGCTTATTATGGTAGGACAATGATTTTCCGAGTGGTTCATGGAGGCTAAGCACGTGTTTGAATTTCGAGGACGAAATTCTTTTGAGAGGGGGAGAACTGTAACATCCCGATTTTTAATTTAATTACCGATTGAAGTTAAGCCATTAATTAAAGGCTAATTACAAAATTAGGATTAACGGTTAATTAGAGTAATTGTTGATTGGTTAGAAATAATTGAATAAATAATAATGAAAATGCCAGGTGAAAGGACGCATGTGCCCCTGGAGGTATAAAAGAACTTCAGCTCTCTCTTTCTCTCATTATTCACGCTGGACAGCTCTCCTTGTGCGTCCATATGGTCTCTTCTCCCCTGTTTTCTCTTCTTCCCTCTCAATCACGTTGAACAGTGAGAGAGTCGAGAGCTTCTGGAGGAACACCAACGCGGCTCTATTCCACTCCCTGTCCTCTTCTTCCTCCCCATTGCCTTCTTCCTCTCCTTCTTCTTCTACCTGGAGCTGTTAGTATTCCAATTGGAAGGCTGTGCTGGAAGTGCCTTGGAGCTGTGGAGGAGACGAACCCATTGGTGGAAAGAGCAACTCTGGCCCAGGATCAACGCTGAGCTTGAAGGCTGGTGGAAGAGGAGTAGCAGAAGGGCGATCAGTTAGCACTGCATTTTGAAATTAGGAGAATCTGAACCCCGACAGCAGGTAGGGGGCGCTTTGCATGTCAAGTGTATGGTTTATGACCGGGTCCCGGGTGCTTGCTTTAATGTGATATGTTGTGTGAAATGTGTAGATTGATGTGTTGTAATTGAGTGATTGTGCATGCAACTCACGAGTTGGGGTATCTGTGAAAGGTTGAGGGTTTTGTGACTTCGTCTTGGAGTGCCTGTTAATATTTCTGTGATGCATGTTGTTGAAACATGAGTTGCTGAGTGAATGCGTGTGTGCGTTACCATTATCCCCGAATGAATGAGATGTGAATTGATACGTGATTTCCATTTTTAATGCTGTGTGGAAAAGTATACTGACTCTGTGAAAAATGTTGAGTGGATGTGCTGTAGTGTGGTTACCTTGGCTTGCTTGTTGTGAGTTATTATGAGAGATGCATGTGTTGTTGTAATGGAAATGTGGGATTCCGAATGAATCTGAATGCTGCGTGGGGGATCAGTTGTGACCCATTGATGGCTGTGTGAGACGCGTCTGGTAAGCTTGGATGCTTGTTGTGGAATTGTATGAGATTACATATGTGGGATGATTCCCAGATTCCTGACCAGTTCCATGAGGACCTGTGGTAACCGATGGAGCTAGAGCTGGGTCTCAAGACGTCACGGGGTGACCGGTGCCACACGGAAAGGGCTAGTGGACGGGGGGTCGGAAAGGCATCTGGAGTCGTATAAGATGAGTTCCAGTCAGATTCCTGGTTAGAGCCATGAGGACCCGTGGTAACCGATGGAGCTAGAGCTGGGTCTCGAGACATCACGGGGTGACCGGTGCCACACGGAAAGGGCTAGTGGACGAGGGACCGGGAAGGAATCTACACTGAACTCACTGTTTAAGTCGGATCCGCATGCATGAGCCTATGAGCATTGCTAGTGAGATTATTATGAATTGCATGGATTAAATGAATTGAGTGAACTCCGACTAGATGATGTCGTATGAGTGAATTCTGACTGAATGAATGCACAGGTATTGATACTGTTGCTGAGTGCAGTGTGATGCTATGATTGAGAATATATGTTATTGTGCGAATTTCGATTGAATGATGTGGTCCGGCTCTTATATTAATTGGAAGTATATATGTATATCGTTATGGATTGAACCCGGTAAATTATATAATTGAGAATTGAGGTAAAGTCTGAGTCAATAGCTGTCACTTTATATGTAAAAGCTCACCCCTACACCATTTTTCAGTGTGTGCAGGTTGGACTCTGAAGTGATGTTAAGGTCTCATGTCCGGGTGAAGTGCACTCCGACCGTTGAGTGCTTATTTTGTATTTGTCATGTTTCGTCAGTTGTAGCCTTGGCCGGCTCATAATAATAGTGTGGTGTAATGAATATGAATATATATATATATAAGTAAATTGAGCTCTTGTGTCCCGAGTGCATGTTTTTTATACGTATATAGTTCACGTTGATAACAGGTGCTGAGGAATGAATGATGTTAAGAAATGGGTATTCCGAGTGCATGATTATGTATGTACATATATGTTGTATACGGGTGGTTTGTGTCTGGGTAGACTGAGGGGTGTTGATGGTTAGAATATTGCTCAGTTAATGACTTCCGAGTAGACGTAATTGGGGAGTCAACTCCGAGTGGGGCTGCAAATGGCTATGCCTTCTTATTCGGATGATGATGCTTCAATGGATTCTGAGTGTAAGATATTTATAATCCGAGTGAGTGAGGATCTGTAACCCGAGCGGTTGAGTTTTGAATAAGTCTGAGTGGGACTTAACTACCTGATTTCCGAGTGATTGGTTGTAGGATGCCGAGTGAGTTAGCTGTCATTTTCCGAGTGAATGAGTTGAAGGGTAACTTTGGATTCCAAGCGTTTGCCTAGCCGAGTATGGCTCCTCGCTCCAGCGAGCAAGGTACTCGCTCCAGCGAGTGTGGGTTTGGGAAGGCTTTTGTGTTGGCATCGCTTAGGCGAATCATGCCTCGCCGAGCGACTAAGGCTGTTCGCCCAAGCGTGTGGGATCGCGCTGAAGCGAGTGGATGCTGGTGTTGGGTTTCGCTTGAGCATTTCCTCCTTTCGCTGTTGCATTGTTATACTTCGCTCAGGCGGCGTTGGACCTCGCTTGAGCGAGTCAGCGTTGTCATGGATTTCGTCCAGGCGCTGATGTATTTCGTTGAACCGAATAGGTCGGTTCAAGCCTTGTCCCTTCTGCCGAATGCCATGCGTATGAATGTTCTTTCTTTTTCCCTTGCCTTCCTCTTCTTTTCTATGCCGATTGACCAGTGGTTGTTTTTGTGAAAAATTTTTCCCTATTTTGGGGTTTATTTATTTATTAAAAATTAGGGTGTTACATAGATACTTACCAAGTGATAACTGTTAGGATTCTTTCCGAGTGTAGAATAACTGAATATTTCCGAGTGGTTAAGATTAGAAGAAAAACCGAGTGGGGACTGACTTAATGATTTCCCCGAGCGAATAAGTTGTCAATGCCAAGTGGAGTAGCGATCATTTTCCAAGTGAATGAGTTGTATGATTACTCTGGGTCCCGAGTGTCTGGTTAGCCGAGTGTAGCTCCTCGCTCAGCGAATGAAGGATTCGCTCCAGCGAGTGTGTGGACTTGGAAGGCTTTTGGGTAGTTCGCTTAAGCGTATGTTACTCCGCCCGAGCAAGTTGGGCTGCCTCGCTCAAGCGTGTTGGACCTCGCTTGGGCGAGTGGGCTTTGTTTGTGGGAATCCGCCCGTGCGTTTCTCCTCCCGCTGTCTACCTTCTTGGGTCGGTTTTTGGTCCTCTTGTCTTCCTCTCCCTTATTTCTTTTGTGCCGATCCTTCTTGGTTTATTTAGAAAAAAATTTCCCTGTTTTTGGGTTTATTCATTTATTAAAAAATAGGGTGTTATATTTTGGTATCAGAGCAGACCGAAAGGTCCAAGGCCAAGGTGTGCTTACGGAGTGTAAGCGGTTGTATGTATTATGACCGAGTGGTCATCATTATTGTGATATGCTGATTGAACATAATTGATGTTGAGATATTGATTTGAGGAAAGGAGGTAACTCCTCTCCTGGTCCGATTGATTGCATGACGTATATATATAAATGGTATAATGTGCTATAGTTTGTGAATATTGGGATGAGATTCGATCGGTAGTGAATAACCTTGTAAACTTATCCTTGAGGGGGTGTGAATTTCAGAATAAGTCATGGCAAATCGTCAAAGCATGGAGGCCATAGCCACGGCATTCCAACGTTTTACTGACGTGTTTGAGAGGCAGGGCCAGCCTCGAGCTGAAGATGGCCAAGTGTTGGACCGCTTCCTGAAGAGGAAGCCGAGTGAGTTTCAAGAAGGACGTAACCCCGAGGCATCTTATAAATGGACTCAAGAGTTAGAGAGGATTTTTGGGGGTCTTCACTGTACCGAGGCCCAGAAGGTGGAGTGCGCAGTGTACATGCTGCGGGACAAAGTAGAGAACTGGTGGAAAATCGCCAGAAACCGACTGACTGATGCTGATACCCAGCTGACCTGGGAAAATTTCAAGACATGCTTCTTAGAGAAATATTTCCCCGACACAATCAGGAGTCGGAAGGAACTGGAATTCATGGAATTAAAACAGGGCTCCATGTCTGTGGAAGAATACGCAGCTAGATTTGAAGAATTGTGCTTATTCTACCCGCCCTTCCAACAACCTGGAACGGAGAATTCCAAATGCCTTAAATTTGAGAACGGATTGAGATCAGACATTAAAAGAGCCTGCAGATACCAAGAAATTAGGAGTTTTCCTGTATTGGTGAATAAGTGTAGAATTTTCGAAGAGGATGACAAGGCCCACTCGGGCCAGAGTGGCAAAGCAGACTATCACTTGAAGCCCCAGCAATCCCGCTTCAAGAGGCCAAACAATGCTGGTAGGAATAGGCCCTTTTCCAGATTTGGGGGTCGGAGCCAGCCAGAAAGACGACCATTTATGGGAAACGGAAAATGTTTTAAGTGTAGAGGAAGTCATTACGCTCGAGACTGCAACAACGATTGTGAGATGGTGTGCTTCCATTGTAATAAGAGGGGGCACATTCGCCCTGACTACCCCCAACTCCGTCAAGCAAATACCAATGTGCGTCAGAGAGGTTTCCAAGAGAGGAGCCGTGGGAATGATAGTCAAAGATCGGGAGGCAGAGGCAACAGAGCCAGAGGAAACATGATGTTTGCTCCAAATGACCGAGAACGAAATACCGACCAACCAGCGGTGGGAAGAGTCTACACCCTCAACGCAGAAGATGCTGTACAAGCAAATGACTTGGTACAATGTAAATGCTCACTCGGTAGATATACACTTAATGTAGTTTTTGATTCGGGAGCCACCCATTCTTTTATAGCTGATGAGTGTGTAAGGCGTTTAAAGTTGCCGACTGTGTATATGGATCGGACTTTGGAAGTAGCCAATCCGACTGGAACTAAGGTGTTGACATCATCGATGTGTAAAGACGTAACATTTGTATTGGGTGACCGGAGTTTTACCTTCAATCTGGTGTGCGTGCCTCTGAAGGACCTTGCCATTGTACTCGGTGTAGATTGGCTTTCAACCAACAAAGTGTTGGTAGACTGTAGAAACCGCAGGATAATTTTTCTGAGGCAAAGCAATAAGGACTACACGGTACAAGGTATAGCTCAGCTATTTATGATGCTTTGTCTAACTGAGTCGTGAGAGTAGAGCCCGAGTGAACGATATTCCGACTGTCTGTGAATTCCTAGAGGTGTTTCCGAAAGATGTGTCGGGTGTCCCTCTAACTAGAGAAGTTGAGTTCTCTATAGACTTGATTCCTGGAGCCGAGCCAGTCTCCAGTACACCTTATAGAATGTCCCCAACAGAATTGGCCGAGCTGAAGAAGCAGGTGGATGAGTTACTCGGTAAACAATTCATTAGGCCGAGTGTATCACCATGGGGTGCACCTGTACTACTTGTTAAGAAAAAGGATGGCAGCATGAGACTATGCATAGATTATCGACAGCTAAACAAACTCACGATTAAGAACCGATACCCGTTGCCCAGAATTGATGATTTGATTGACCAACTGCGTGGTGCTTCAGTCTTCTCAAAGATCGATTTACGATCGGGATACCACCAAATCTGAGTGAAGGACTTGGATATTCCCAAGACTGCCTTTAGGACTCGGTATGGCCACTACGAGTATGTAGTGATGCCGTTCGGTGTGACAAACGCCCCTGCCATATTCATGAATTACATGAACAGCATATTCCACCCGTACTTAGACCGATTCGTAGTAGTTTTTATTGATGATATCTTAGTCTATTCCAAGACCCCTGAAGAGCATGAGGAACACCTCCGAGCGGTACTTCAAGTCTTGAAGGAGAAGCAGCTGTTTGCGAAATTTTCAAAGTGTGATTTCTGGATGGATAAGATCAGCTTCCTCGGACATGTGATTTCCAAGGAAGGTGTCTCGGTAGACCCTTCAAAGGTGACAGCTATAATGGCATGGGAGAGACCCGAGTCGGTCTCGGAGATAAGGAGCTTTATGGGCCTGGATGGCTATTATAGGAGGTTCATTGAGGGTTTTTCTAAGCTAGCCCTGCCACTGACTAAATTGACCTGGAAAAACGTTCCCTTCGTGTGGAGTTCCGAGTGCGAGAGCAGTTTCCGAGAGCTAAAAGACAAGTTGACGACCGCTCCAGTATTGGCATTGCCTGACTTGCGAAAGAGCTTCGTGGTTTACTGTGATGCGTCGGGACTCGGATTGGGATGCGTACTAATGCAGAAAGGCCGAGTGATAGCTTATGCCTCTCGGTAATTGAGGCCTCACGAACAGCATTACCCGACCCACGAATTGGAACTAGCAGCTGTGGTCTTCGCATTGAAAATATGGAGGCATTACTTGTACGGTTCTAAATTCGAAGTTTACAGCGACCACAAGAGCCTCAAATATTTATTCGACTAGAAGGAGCTGAACATGAGGCAGAGGAGATGGATGGAATTTTTAAAGGATTATGATTTCGAGCTGAAGTACCATCCGGGTAAGGCAAACTTTGTTACCGACGCGTTGAGTCGAAAATCTCTCCATATAGCAGTGATGATGGTGAAGGAGGTGGATTTGTTGGAACAGTTCTGAGACATGAACTTGCATGTTGACATCCCCTCGTCTCGAAAAATAACAATCGGTACGTTGAGGATTACCAATGAATTTCTGAGATCCTTGTACGAACAACAGCAGTCAGATTCCTACTTGGCTGAGATGAAGGAGGCTCAGGCCAAAGGAAAGGACTTGTCCTTGACAGAGGGATCGGATGGAATCTTCCGAGTGAGAAACAAAATATACGTGCCGGATGGAGGAGAATTAAGAAGAATGGTGCTGGATGAAGCCCACAAAAGCCTGCTAAGTATCCACCCGGGTACCACGAAGATGTATCACGATCTAAGAACACAATTCTGGTGGCCCGGATTAAAGAGGAATATGGTAGAATACGTGGCTCGGTGTATTACCAGTCAAAAATCGAAAGTCGAGCACCAGAAGCCGTATGGTGCATTGCAACCCTTAGAGATTCCCGTATGGAAATGGGACTCGATTGCCATGGACTTTGTCATGGGATTGCCAAAAAACCGAGCGGGCCATGATGTGATTTGGGTCATTGTTGACCGACTGACGAAAAGTGCACACTTCCTACCCGTGAACATAAGACACCCGTTGCATAAGTTAGCCCAGATTTACATTCGCGAAATCATCGGACTGCATGGAGTACCGACTTCTATCGTATCGGATAGGGACCCTAGATTCACGTCTCGGTTTTGGACCAGCCTGCACCAGGAATTGGGCACGAAGCTTTGGCTAAGTTCCACCTACCACCCCCAATCGGATGGATAATCCGAGCGAACGATACAAAGTTTGGAGGACTTACTGAGGGCGTGTGTGTTGGAACACGGTGAAGATTAGGAGCAGTACCTTTCCTTGATCGAATTTACGTACAACAACAGCCACCACAACAGTATTGGCATGGCACCCTATGAAGCACTATATGGCCGGAGATGCCGAACCCCACTTTGTTGGTCGAAAACGGGTGAGAGTCTGCTATTGGGACCAGAAATTGTGAAGCAAACCTCAGAACAGATCCGAGCGATAAGGGAAAAGATGAAGGCGTCTCAGGATAGGCAGAAGAGCTACCACGATAAACGAACTAAACCACTAGAGTTTTCAGTCGGAGACTGGGTGTTTCTGAAGACTTCACCAAGTAAAGGAGTCGGGCGAGCCTTAAGAAGTGGGAAATTGAGCCCTGGACCTTATGAAATATTAGAGCGGATCGGTCCCGTGGCGTACCGAACAGCATTACCGACTCACTTATCCCTATTGCATAACGTATTTCACGTGTCTCAACTAAGGAAGTACCTACACGATTCCACTCACATAATGTCGGATGATGATATGGAGATTAAAGAGGACCTGACCACCGTGACTGTACCGACTAGAATAGTGGACCGATCGGTAAAGCGTTTGAGGAGCAAGGATGTGCAACTGGTTGAAGTAGAATGGCAGCAAGACGGGTATACCTCTTATACCTGGGAACGCGAGGATGCCATGAGGCAACAGTACCCCGAGTTGTTTAACCAAGGTGAGTTACCGATCGAATTTCGGGGACGAAATTCTTTTGAGAGGGGGAGAACTGTAACATCCCAATTTAAAAATTAATCACCGAGTGAAATAAAGCCATTAAAATAATAATTTCAGAAGTAGAAAATTATTTATTAATTACCATTAACTTAATTAATCAAATGAGGGCTGATTAAGTGTGATTAATTATTGGTTGTTGCTGATGGTGACGGGGTGACGTGAGCAGACTGCTGCTTCACGTTTTCCCACCCCACCTTTCCATTCCTTCGTGCATGCATATATGATTGGTCGTTGGGTCTCTTTGCCTTTCATTCCTTCAGATTTCCCTCTGCGACTTCTCTCTTCTTCTTCTTTCTTCTTTTCTTCCTCGTCTTTCTTCTTCTTCTCTATTCTCTGTCTCTATTTTCTGCTTCTGGAAGCCACGACGACGGTGCTGTAGGGGAGTCGGAGCTCCCTCCTGCTAGTAAAGGACGATCGTCGAAGCAAGATCGCCCTGTTCCTGAACCAATCGCGGAAGACAACAGCTTTCAAGAGGAGGCTGAGCGAGTGGAGGTATCGAGCGAAGCAGCGAGGCAGAGGACCAACATCCAAGCAGAAGAGTCTCTCGGAGTTTCGTAGTTGGTAGGGGGAGTATCTTATATCTTAGATGCATGGGTTATGAACGGGTTCCGGGTGTTGATGATTGTTGTTTCTGTATTCTGTTTGTGTGTTGTGCTTGCATGAAGAGTGTGTAATACCCGAGTGCATGATGAGTGAGAGCTGAGTGTTGCATGTTTAGTCCCGTTCTTGAAATGCATGCTGATAGCCTTGAGAATGTCGAATGATTGCATGGAAAGGGTGTGCTGAATTGTTGATGATGATTACCGTGTGGTTTATGGGACATGTAAGTTGTTATGAATATAAAGTGCTGACTGCATGTGATCAAATATTAACGTAGTGAATCTGGTAATATATTACACCGATGCATGTGCTGTCTGAGTCCTGATACTACTGAATACCGATTGTATGAGATACTTGTGTTGTTGGAATAATTTATTGAATCCTGATACTGCTTGACACCGATTGCATGGAACGCATGTGTTGCTGTACTCATCTCTTTGAGCTATGATACTAATTGCATGAGAAGCATGTGTGTTGGACTAATATATTGAGTTCTGAGAATGCCTATTACCGATTGCATGTGATGCATGTATTGTTAAGTGAAAGGTTATGTATATGAACTCTGTGTTGTGTGATGAATCTGCGTGTGGCGCATGGGATGCGTTTGTGCTGGGAGCACGTAGTGTGGGACACTACCATCGGTTATTTAAAAGCGTGGGAAGTTGTGAAATCCTTTGAGTGGGACTCAAGGTAGCCTTTGAGTGGGACTCGGGCTGCCCGTGAATACCTCTGTTGGCGCTGAGAGCGTTGGTGTCACCTTGTGGGCAAACGGTTGGGTACCTGTAAAACGGCCAAGCAGCTGGGAGCTGAATTGATAGCTGAGAGCTATGTATAAAAAGGCTGGGAGTCTACGTTGCAACGTCGAAAACCGATTACACACGAATGCGGAACCGAGTGAATTATTCTGTGTGCATATACTGACTGTGCCGATTAAAATCTGTTCTATGTATGATTGTTAATGTTATTGAATGTTATGTGCATGTTTAACGATAGCCGTGTGCATTTATATTGCTGCATGATTTAGGATAATCCGAGTCAGTATCTATCATTTAATATCTAAGATACTCACCCCCTACTGTGGCAATTTTTCAGTGAATGTCTCTCGGAATGATGAATGGAAGAGGAGCTGAATACCGAGTGAAGTGCTGGTGCACTGTGGAAATTATGTGTTTATGTATATGCTGTGTATATGTCTTGTTAAGCCTTGGCCGGCTCGTATTTCAGCTGTAGTCTCCTTATACTAGAACTTGAACCCTCTTGGGTAGAAGACGTGATGTTATGCCTGTAATTATTTATATCCCTCTCTATATCTATTATACTGTGTGCTGTTCTATATTACGTGAATGATCCGAGTAATATATGTATGCATACTTATGGAGTGCGTGAGGTTGGTATAGCTATGGGTAGAAATGGGGTTAAGAGTTGATGTGGGAAGCGAGACCATGATTTATTCTGAGTGCAGAAGAGTTTAAGTATTACCGAGTGAATGAGAGTACGGGACACCGAGTGAGGATTGATCTAGATACTTACCGAGTGATAACTCTTAGGATTCTTCCCGAGTGTAGAATAACTGAATATTTCCGAGTGGTTAAGATTAGAAGAAAAACCAAGTGGGGACTGACTTAATGATTTCCCCGAGCGAATAAGTTATCAATGTCGAGTGGAGTAGCTATCATTTTCCGAGTGAATGAGTTGTATGATAACTCTGGGTCTCGAGTGTCTGGTTAGCCGAGTGTAGCTCCTCGCTCAGTGAATGAAGGATTCGCTCCAGCGAGTGTGTGGACTTGGAAGGCTTTTGGGTAGTTCGCTTAAGCGTATGGTACTCCGCCCGAGCGAGTTGGGCTGCCTCGCTCAAGCGTGTTGGACCTCGCTTGGGCGAGTGGGCTTTGTTTGTGGGAATCCGCCCGTGCGTTTCTCCTCCCGCTGTCTACCTTCTTGGCTTGGTTTTTGGTTCTCTTGTCTTCCTCTCCTTTATTTCTTTTGTGCCGATCCTTCTTGGTTTATTTGGAAAAAAATTTCCCTGTTTTTGGGTTTATTCATTTATTAAAAAATAGGGTGTTATACCAACTGCCATAAATTGTGCAAGAAAATGGTTAAAAAGATAAGCACATAAGGAAATATGTTTATTGAGAGATCCATTAACCTAGCGTACATACTCTAGGTATTTATATGTTTGTATTTTGCAGGATCAGGTGTAGGACATCCAACGTACATACGCTAGTCTCCCAGCGTACATACGCGCAGATCCTGTAAATTAAAGACATCACGCTCAAGTGAGAAGCTCCACGCTCAAGCGTGAAACCACCATGCATTCACATAAAAAAAGAAAGTCACAGCACGCATTAAAGCTTCAATCACGCTCAAGCACCTATGTACCACGCTTAAGCGCAAAGTTACCCTGCATGCATGTAAAGACTATTCAAAGAGACGCTCAAGCGCAACAAGTCACGCTTAAGTGTGAAGACATCCTACGTGCATCAAAAGAAAGTATTGCGCTTAAGCGCATAGGATCACGCTTGAGCGTGAAGCTGTTTGCTAGTATTCCATACTCCTTCAACATGAAGTGCTGCATTTATCAGTTGTTGATTATTTTTGTATACAAGTAATTTAAGTTATGTATTATCATTAGTCATTTCTCTGTAATCATTTAAGTAGTTTCTTTATTTTAACTATTAAGTGAATTCCCTTGTAATTAATTAGAGTTAGTTAGTTAGTTTTATCATAGCTATATATATTTGTAAACACTTTGTAATTGACAGACAGAAGCAATAACACAATTCATTTCTCTGATTTTCAATCTCTCTCTAAACATTTTCCCTCTCTAAACTCTCTCTTCCATGGCTTTCCACGTTCTATTTTCTGAAACTACTTCCATGGGTTGCTAAACCCCTATTTTCTAAAGCTTCCAATGGAATCTTGAATCTGTATTAAGGAAATTATCTTCTAAAGCAAGAGGAGAACAAGCTAAGAAGTGGCTCTACATTGCTGGATTGACAAATCTCACCAATGAGGAATCACGGTTGAGGCTTAGGTGACTTCTAGCTTCCTAACTAATTCAGGCCTAGTAATTAGGTGAATAGTTAGGGTTTAATCCCCTATTTCACATTAGATTTCTCTGTCACTGAACACCTAAGGGATTAGGGTTTAATGCTTAGGAATTAGTGTTATTCACCTAAGGAATTAAGGATTAACCATCTGTGAATTGTCCTCTTGAATCTAAAGCTTGATTAAACCTTAATTGCATGTTTCTTGATGAAATTGTGAGCTGAAGTAATCCTAACCTATCTTCCATCAATTACACTTCATCTCTTTTATTGTTTCTGAAAATACAAAAACATAGAAAGTATAAAAACAGCAAAAAACGGAATGAATTTTACACTGTGTTGTTCTGGTTCGGCTTGTGGTAACTACCTCAATCCCTGTGGGACGATCAAATATATTACAAATTTAACAATTGGTGCGCTTGCCAAAAAAATATAATCCCTCTGGGAGATATCCATCAGCCCCCCAAATAAAAGAAATTCAAACTTATACCTTATTTACAAATAGAAGCCAAAATAGCGAGGCTTGCGGCGTTCCACCTAAATTCTCAGAATTAATATATAGGGTTTACTAAACTTTTGGAGAAAATTTTTCACGAATAAAACACCCTAGCAAATTAACCAAAGAACCTAGGTGACATACCGCTTAAACATCGAAAACATAAATTATAAGCTTGAAAAGGCTTAAGGATGAACCTACCTGAACTACAGATCCATAACAGGGTATCATTCCCTTCCTATATATGACGATATGAGGAGAGAACCAAAGAATCCCACCCTAGGGTAGCATTTACATAACATAGTCACTTCAATTCAAACAATTCCTTATCTCACCCATTCATAATTATATGATCTAGACCTCTAGTGAGGTGTCAGATACCTATCCACTCATAGTCATACAACTATGTCTCACATGTCAATATATATGTATACACACATATGCGTAACCCAACATTTGGCATCACGTACATGTGTTCACCAATTTAACCCAATCAAAGGGCTTTAGCAAAAACTTCAATCATTAACAAAACAACAAGCATAACAACAAAATGATTAAATACAAATTTCCTTATTTGGCATTGCATTACTCCATCTCTGAGCTCACCAAATGGCATTGTCACCCTAAAAACTCATTAAAATGAAGGTTAAAGGGTGAGTACCACTCAAAGTAGTAAATAGTAATTTACAGATAAAATCTTTCATTGGGTTACAGAATTCAATATATCACAACCACAACACAATGGCATATAAGTCATCAAACCATACATCAATCACCATTTCAATTTCAAACATCACCAAATACTTCTAATTCTTCCAACACTTATAATATACATATATTACTATTTTCTCTATGCAAATGATTGAATGTCATGGACTTTCAAAATCATATTCTTTTCATATGCATATAAGCATGCAATGCATATCCAACTTCATCAACAACAAATCTGAGTGTCAAAATAGATAATCCGCACAACAAATCTAAATGTTATAAATTGTTGGATATCTTGGTAACCACACAATAAATCTGAGTGTTATAAATTGGTGGATATCCTGGTAACTACACAATAAATCTTAGTGCTATAAATAGTGGTACCTTAGGAACCGCACAGTAAATATGAGTGCTATAATTGGCGGACCCATATTGCAAATCTGAGCGTTGAGCAAATCAAAGTGTTATAGTAACCAATGCATATGATGTCATGAGTCAAGTGCAATATGTATGTGTACAAATTAGAGCGTAACTTCTCATAACAGAGACATCATAACCTAGCTCCATTATCCTTAATTCATCATTCATCAATTCACATATACACAAATCAATAGATGGAGCTACCAGATCACTTCTAAACACAAATACTATATCACTAATCAATAAACTCTCAACAACAAATATCAGCCTCCAACATATATAGCATAACCACAGGGTACAATCGATGACTTTCCAATAGAAATATTATCAATTAATCATCAACATTATCAACCACTAGGCTTCTATTTATAAATATGATTTCAGAGCATGAATACAATTTCCATAACAGCATCAACCATGAGTCATTACCAACATATACCAACCAATATAATTAATGGTACTTCATGATCTAATTCTTATAATATCGTTATCAATTCTCATTAAGTACTAGGCTTCAATTAACAACATTACCTCATAACGCAAACAATGATTATATTTTTATTTTACAAAAATCAACATTTTCTGGGCATTATTATTTAATGAAAACATTTGATTTTAAAGACCCAAACCTGAAAATAAAAATTCCTATTCACTACTCGAATAATAAACCCCTTCGTACGTCAACACATACCATAAGGTGTTATCTGGCTTTCCGAACAAAGTCTCAATCTCTTATTCACCTTTTAATGATAATACCCTATATTCCAAAATTCTAAATATTAACAAAATTATCCTTATAACCCATAAACCACCAATACACCAGAATCAAAGCTAAAATATCAAATCGACTTAATTTTGAAAGGTTCCAAAGAAATTCTAACTTACCAACATGGTGTCGAAACTACCTCAGAGCTTCAAAATCTTTTCGATGACCCTTGAAAGCACACCCTAACCACTCAGGGCTTCGAAAATGGAGTTTTTAATAGTCGATCTTCACCCTTCCTTCAATGGAGTCATGACCAAGCTAGAGAGAGAAAGAGGAGACCCAAAATTAAGCACATACAAATGGAAATGGAAGATGGATTCATGCATGCAAGGGAAAAGGAAGATGGATCCATGTATGCGAGGGAAAAGGAAGGCATGCATGCAAAATAAATGAAAAAAGGAACATGCATATATAAGAGAAAGACATAAAAGGCCATGCAAACATAAGATGGAACTCAAAATGAGAGAAATAAGAACATGCATGTATATACTTACCATGAAAATGGTAGAAAATGGAAGAGGAGGCACACAAATTTGGTTAGTAATAGAGAAGAGAAGAAAAATGATGATAAAGGTAGAGAGAGAAAGTCATGAATGAGTGGTCACGATATTGTGGTGTGGAGAAAAGAGAAAGAAAATGGAAATTGAGGGTGGAGGAGAAAAGGAAAGTGGCATAGTATGGTGGTGATGGAGTGAAAGAGAAAAGGAAATGGTGGCTTGGTAGAAGAGAAGGGGTGGCGTGATGGTGAGGGGGAGAAAGGAAGATAATGGTGATGGATAAAGAGAGAGAGTGTGGACGTGAGATAGAGAAAAGGAAAATGAGAGAGTAAAGTAAGTTTGAGGGGAAGGAAGAGAGAAAAGGAAATAGGAGGAGAAAATTAGTTAGTTAATTAGTTTAGTTTGGTTAAGGGTTGTTATATCCTTTAACCTTTTTGGTTAATCGTTGAAACTAAATATCCTTCGATTTAAATCCTAAGGTGGACCCGATTAATCTCTCAATTTAATGAGTCATTTTCTAAAATTTTTAATTTATCGTTCCTAAAATATTTAATTAATTCATTGATTAATTATGAATTGTTGAAAATAAATCATGAATCTTCCATTTAATTAAAATGAGGATGTTACAAGGTTTGGGGGTGGGGGTTCCATCACAAGAAGATGTAAATGAAGAAGTGCCTCATGAAGTGAAAGATATGGTTGTTCATGGGGATGGCTAGGAATATTATGGTTATGGAGGTTGTTAAGGTTAAGGTGTTATGGTTATGGTAAGTTAATGGTAGTGTGCAAGAGGAAGAGAAAAGGTTATAAGGTATGCCCATAAGGGAGAGAAAGAGACAAAAGAAATAAGATAAAAAAAATTGGTGACATGTGTTGACATCTGTCACCTATGATATGGTATTTTGTTTATTGCCTCATTAGTTAACAGAGAACATTAACAATGAAGACATATGACAAGTGTAACAGCCCTCTTTTTGTGTGTTAGATCCTTGAGGCCAATTATCTTGATTTCAAGTTAAGTTTATATGAATTGATGACTGGGTTACGGCTGACTTGCTTGTGTATGATGGTTGAGTTATATTTTAGAAGATTTTGTGAATATGAGGTGAATACCCTTGCTTTAATTATGTGAGTAATAGTGATGGTTAGAATAATAATAAGTGTGTTTAATAATATCCATAATAACAGAGATTTATCAATTAGAGTATTAGTAATTTAATAAAAATATTTAAGTAATATCGTTTAAGTTATTTAAACATGCAATTTCCCCCGGTCCTGGCCAAGAAATCATCCGGAGTACCCAAGTTAGTTACCTTCATCCCAAATACATCCTTTGCGCAGTGTTTAACAATTTCCATGAAGGCTCGATGCCCATTTCTGGTCACCCAAGCCCGAAAGCTCTATTTTTAAGTTAACCGTATAGGCCAAATTGTGCACCTATATGTATTTCAGGCATAACTCCTATTCCTGTCATTGGATTTGAGTCATTCTTATCCTAAAATCTTTGTATAAAATTTATCTATAACTTTGATGTTTACCATGAAGGCCAATTCTTAACCCACAAATCCTAGAATTTAAAATACACACTAATTCACATTTTTCCAGTGGCATCTTGAACTATGTTTAATATTTTTCACGTTTCTTATTTGTATGACCATGAAATCGAATGATTCTTTTACTAAATTTTTCTAAACTAAATTCCATACAACTTTGATGGAGGGCACAAAGTCAAATTCCCCACCAATTTTGTCTAGAAACTTAATCTTTACAAGAAACATCAATCCTGTCACAACCTTACACTATTTTTGTAAATGGGCCTTAACTCACTCATTTCTTGATGAAAGTTTTTGTGCTATATACCAAATTAAAGATAAGAAAAAGATCTAAAACTTTTATTTTTGGTATTTTTCCAAATTTGGCCCACAACAGCCCTTAAAAGCATGAACAAGTCACTGCCTCTGTTGCTTGACACATCAGCCTTGCATGAAAATTAACCAATCACATTGCACCACCACCTTGCCACTTGCCATGTGTGACACCCTTGATTAACTAGGACTAATTCCCACAATGTCCTATTTAATTGAAGAGTCACTAATATTTCAGAAAAATAGGAGTTTTTTTTCTTTTTTTGATTGGTGATCATCAACACATGATTTGAAGTAAGATTATCAATTCTTTAATATAAGGGTACTTAAAAGAGTACGAAGCTCACAGGCTCCCAATAACAACTACTACAAGAAAAAACATAAAAGTGTCGAGATGTATATTGATCTCGACACAAGTAGAAATATACATAGTCGACGCTTTCAATCCGATGTTCTCTACTGTAGGTAGTCCAAGCCCTGCTCGCGCTCGCCTTGACCCTCAGCTGATGATCACGGGAAAGGAAAACAATATACAACACGAAAAGGGTGAGTAAAAATATTCTCAACCCATAATATCCATATGCAAGGGAAGCTTTAAATACTTAACAAACATATAGATAACAAGCAAGGAAGAAGAGCATACACAACATACCGTAGAATAATCATACGGCACTTTAAAATACATAAGGAATACGGAAAACTAACAGGGTTAGTTAAACAATTATGGTATGCTATGCATAGATTAGGTTTAATTGTTACTTATCTTAATTTAATAACAATATGCAATGGGGCCCAACTTCCACTTATCAATCTCATATATCAATAATCATGTGCACAACAATCCCTCCTTATTATCCCTACCTAACAAGAGCGACCAGAGCTCTCCTCATTCTGGTTTTTGTAAATGGGTAAGGACCCGCAGTCCTATTATCACAATGGCCAATCACATTTTTGTAGATTGGGCACTCCACGGTCCTAGCAACACTCACTCTGAGTCGAAGTACACTAGATTTTCCACGGACTATCCAGTCTCGGGCATGAATCCGAACCATTAGACGCCCGCTCCAGTATATTCCCAAGACCACCCACAGGGTCAGAACGCTAGTTGTTCCCTAGTGTACCATCACTGTATGCTCTAGGGGATCACTCTACATCTCTCCTTACTCCAAATGTAATATGCCATATGCTTGTCCTATCATTAGGGTGCCCGAGTACTAGACGGAACCTTACTTACTCGACGTATTTGTCCTTAAAGCGTGGAAAGTATACATGGTAAAATCTTTTTGTGTAGTAGGCACCATGAACCAAGGCCTAATACTACCCAAATTTTTTTGTTTAAAGTATTGAGGTCATTTCTTAAACAAGTCAAAAAAATCTTCTAGAAGTGTCCAATTTTTTTTTTCAAATCTAAAAGATATTTTAAGTATAATTCATTTATTAAATTTTTAGAGAATAAGATTCTCTAACTTATTTTGTTCTTGTATTCAAAAGTATGATCTTAAAGTTAGATATCACTTCTAAGAGAAAAATAAGAACAAAATATATTTCTTATAATTTTTAAATTCTTTACCAATGTCATTTCATCGTATTGACTTACGACGAACGAATTAAATTGTTTCAACTCTATAAAAAATTTTATAAAACCTTAGGTAAAATAATTTATTATTATAAAATATATCTCCTAGTCCTATATTAAAAATAAAACAAATCCTCTTTTCTAAATTGCTGATATAAGCGGTTAGTTTTCGTTGTTTGTCAAAACTTCGTTTTTTGTTGTATATTATCAAGAAAATTCCAATTTGAGTGATTCCAAAGCCAACAGTGTTTAATTTTTAAAATAATAATTAAATATAGTGAATTTAAATACTAATTATGCCCAAAACAGTCCCTACATGAAAAGGTTCTAAGGTGCCAAAGTTCATCGTTCTAACGTTTATAAAAACGCATTTAAGGACCAATCGTGCATCGGAAATTCTCTAAGTCAATTTTATTCATTTGGGTATTTTTCTTATGCTCAAAATTTATCTCTCATATCACAAAATACTCTTAAAAAATAGTTTTGCCAAATTCCTCTATTTACCCATGAAAACACGTTTTACACCATTTCAAACGTACTGTCCACGTCTAAACTCAGGTCCCTTTTTTTAATTTTTTCATTAATCATTCGATTTACCAAAAATTTTATCATCAAATATAACACTAAACATTTACCACACAGCAGCTCCCATATCTCAGAATTTTGTCAAAAATAAACTTTTAACGTTCCTAAAATAGCTTTTCCCGAGTTTAAAGCACATCGCATAATTACCATAAATGTAAACCACTTATTTTCTTTATTTAACAAAATTCCCGAATTGAATATATATACTAAAATTCATTTTTATCATGAAAATCTCAAGATTAACTCATGTAAACAAATTTCAAGTACTAAATTATTTTAGACGAGTTTATAGATTAGGATCTATTAATGTTAAATCTTTTAACTAACTACTATTAACTTTCAGCAGCAATAACTAATTATTTTAGTCATCAAAACTCTTTTTAAAATGTTAGATCTCCCAAAGAAATTGCCAACGTCACAAGCCACCATTTAAAACCAAGAAATTACAATATCTACGCAATTATATCATATGCATGCATTCACAATAAACTTTCTGCAGCAACAAAGTTTGTAAGTTAGTAACTTCATAATTAAATCTTTGTAACTCAAAGAATTTAATAAGATCATGGTGTAGCCATGATACCACCCAAAGATCTCAATTTTTCTAAAGAGATTTTCAAGATTTAAACCATGAAACAAAGATCTTTAGGGAGGTACCGAGGTATAAATGTTAATGCATGAGTAATATTATGGACTTAAACAAGCTAAATACTCCCCCCTTACCACAAGAAATTTGTCCTCCAAGGAATGGTGACAAGGCTTCAAGTGCTTGCTCCTAGATCTTCATTGTTTGCTTTGTCAAGAATAAGAAAAATGGATACTGGGAGGTGGTGGATTAACGTGAATATGATGGTGAGGATAGGAAGGAAATGTTGCTGTTGGTGAAGGATTTAAGAAGAAGATTTGGTGATTGGAAGGTGGTAGCTTGAGTTTGGATGTTAGGAAAGGTGGTGAAGTGGTTTAGGCTTGATGAGGAAGGATGGATGATGATGTTAAATATGAGTGGAAGAGGTGAAATGAAGAAGAGTGTTGTTGGAAAAAAAATTCTAAGTTAGAGAAAAATAGAGAAGTAAGAAGAGCAAGTAATGTTTTTGTTGAAAGGTTAAAATTGCATGGATTTCCCTTGCTCACCAAGGAGCTCCATAGCCAAAGAGAGGAAGAGAGAGAGAGAGAGAGAGAGAGAGGTGTTACTTGAGTTTGATGCATATGATAGGTGTCTTATGCAGATAGTAGAGTGGTGGAAAGGGACCTTGCATAGCCATGGCAAGTGGCAAGGTGGTGGTGTAACATGATTGGTTAATTTTCCATGCAAAGCTGATGTGTCAAGTGCAGGTGTAGCAAATTGTTCATGGATTTAAGAGCCTTTGTGGGCCGAATTTGGAAAAGACCCAAACATAGAAGTTTTAGGTCTTTTGCATATCTTTAATTTGGTATATAGCACAAAAATTTTCATTGCGAAATGAATGCGATATGGCTCATTTACTAAAACAGTGTAAAGTTGTGATGGGATTGATGTTTCTTACAAAGATTAATTTTCTGGGCAAAATTGGTGAGGAATTTGACTTTGTACCTTTCATCAAAGTTTTAGGTAATTGAGTTTAGAAAAATCTGGTGAAAGAATCATTCAATTTCATGGTCATACAAATGAAAAACACAAAAAATACTAAACATAGTGCAAGCTGCCACTAGAAAAACATGAGTCGATATGGTATTTTAAATTCAGGGATTTATGGGGTAAGAATTGGTTCTCATGGTGAACATCAAAGTTGTAGATAAATTTGATACAAAGATTTTGGGACACGAATAACTCAATTCCAATAATTGGAGAGGGAGTTATGCCTAAAATACTTACAGATACGCATTTTGGTTTACCCGATTAACTTAAAATCAAAGTCTTTGGGTTAGGGTGATTGAAAACGAGCATCGGGCCCTTCGTAAAAATCATTAGGGATGATGCGAGGGACATCTCGGGATAAAATAATCGACTCGGGTCCTTTGGGCAATTTCTTGGCCAAGACTGGGGGAGTTACACAGTTTAAATGACTTAAACGATAATACTTAAGTATTTCCACTAAATTACTAGTACTATAATTAATAAGGCTATGTTATTATGAGTATTATTAAACACACTTAACATTAATATTTTAGTCATTACCATCACTTATCCAATTTAATAAAAATACTCTTTCTTTTTTCATGAAAACTTTCTAAAACACTAATCAGACATCACATAAACAAGTAGGTCGTAGCCCAGTCATCAGTACACACAAAATTCTCATGCAATCAAGACAATTGGCCTCAAAGATCTAACACATAAAATGAGGGTTGTTACACCATGACCATGCAAACTCCTTCTCCACCACTCAATTAGCTACATAAGACACCTAACAAGTGCATGGTTCGATGTTGACACCTCTCCTTGCTCACTCATTATCGTGGGGACCCCTTGTCCAACAAGGTTTTCCATGCAAAATACACTTTCTCTAAGCTATGCATTATTTCCTTTGCTTTTCTTCATTTCTCTAACTTAGAAAATAATTTTCCAATAACATTCTCCTTCTCTTCTTCTCTTCCATCCATACTAAAACATCATTATCCATCCTCCATCATTAAACTAAAATTATTCCACCATCATTCCTAACCTCCAAATACAAGATACCACCTTTCAAATACCATACCTCCTTCTTGAATTTTCTTCAAACAGCAAACATTCTCTACTCCATCTCACCATCACTTCCACGTTAATCTACCACCCTTCAAGCATCCATTTCTCTTCTTCTTGGTGAAGCAATCAATATTGATTTAGGAGCAAGCCTTGAAGCCTTTGTTATCTTCTTCTTGGAGGAAATTTTTTTTATGGTAAATGGGGGAGTATTGGCTTGTTTAAACCTATACTTTGTACATGCATGGTGAACTGTTCTTTACAGGGGGTGTAGAAGTGTGCTTGTAGAACAACTCAAAATATACATATAAGTGTGTTTTGATACAAAGCAATGTATGTATAAATGTAAATACAAAGAGTCTTCGTATGTTGAGGCGGAGTGTAATGTACTGCGAGGCGGTGTCACAGTCCGCCTGACGGGATCTGATTTGCCTTGACCCAATTGGGGGTGGTACCTGCAATCGTTCTCCGACGCTCAAGTCAGTATCTCAGAATACTTAGAGACTTAGAAAGATAATCAGAGAAGATTATGCAAGTAATAGAGTGTAAGGTTCAGAGAATGGGAAAAAGATCCCTTATACCTTTTCAAGAGAGGTTTATATACCTGTCACTGGTGCTGCATTATTGGTAGGACCCGCTCCTTGTCTCCAGGCATAATGCTGAAAAGGTTGTGGGTCCCTGCGCCGTTTACTAGCACCATTATTGTAGTAGGTATCACAACTTGTCTGGAAAGCGTTAGTGCTTTAATATTTTATTATTATTTCCCTTTATGCGTGACAGCGTGATTCCCATTATTAACCTCTCAAGACAGAGTCAATCTCGTGTCGGGGTTGTGAGTATGGGCTCGCTACGCAGTGTGGGAAATTCAGTATTCCGCCTGAGTTGAGCCTATGGCTTGGCGGAGTAACAACTTTGGCGAGGTTACATTCCTTGACGGAGTAACATGCCTGGACGGAGTTACATTCTTTGGCGGGGTAACGTGCCTGGGCGGAGTCATGAACCTTGGCGGTGTTACTTGCCCTGGCGGTATGCACTCCGTATAGTATTTGTAGTGTATTTGAAGAGTACTTCTCTTTATTCCAAATGCTGATCTGGCAAGGCATTGAAGCCATGCTCTTGGGGGCCGGTGTTAGGACCGGATCATATGCCCCCTAGCTTGTTATAGTGACTGGCGGAGTCACTTTAATAAGCTACAACACTTAAGTTTAGCTTTTGTAGGCATGGGTTTAGGCGATATTTGCTAGTCCGGGTTATGTGGACAAGTGCTTTCGTGCATTTATTAGCTGTCATCACTTGTCACGCCTGTCATTAATGCGCCTCGAAACCACGTTTTTTGTTCTTCAGTCTCCTATTGCCACGTATGCCCTCGTAACGGTTGCCATTCTAATGATGGGACATAAATGCGCGTGATGGCAATTGAGAACCGTTTTCGAGGTTATTACCGTGGGCTTTGGATTTTGAAAACGTGGCCCATGAAATATCTGCCCTTAGATATATCTATTGGTTTTAGTGAAAAAGGAACCGTCAGTGGGGTAAATCCAACGGTTGTAATCGCATGTTTCAATTTTAGAACCGTCGACGAGATTCATCTAACGGCTGCAAACACATCTTCGAAATTTCTGAGGATTCGCTTATTTTCCCCCCAAGCCATGCCTATAAATAGGTAAACTCTCAGAAGGGGAATGTTTTGCTTCATCTCTCTGTTCGTATTTGTTTGCTGAAAGTGTTTTTGCTATTCTTTTGCAAGTTCACTGGTGTTTGGAGTTCTTCTATCTTTCAGAAGCTTAAGGTACTTGCTTCTTCTTCTTCTTTGCTTCTTCATTTCCTTTGGGTTAGCTTTATTTCCCCTTATTGTGTGTTTGTAAAAAGGAAGATGAGAGGAAAGAGGGCAGGGTCGCGTTCTAGGGTTTCTGTTCGTCCCATGTTTTCTGACATTGAGAGTGGAGATGATGCTTTTTATACTGGGAGGGACTCGACGTTTTATAGCAGCGTGGAGTACTTTAGTAATGCTGTACATTCATTTGTGTCAGGAGGTGTTTCCCATACACAAGTGCTGACTATGGCAGAGTGCAGAAATGTTGTATTGCATGGGTTGGATTGGGAGAAAACACTCGAGAATGACCCTTACTGTTGGGTTGAGGAAGATGTCAAGGATGCTTCCTCTCGACATGCGACAACAAGCGGAGGGGTAGTGGAGTTGTCTGTTCCTGTTTGGAAGGACGAGAAGTATGAGGATAGGTTCATTGTCCGTTCACCCAAGACGTATGAACGGGTCTGCCATCGTCCTCAGGATAATCGTACCATATATATGTACGATATTCTGTTCACCCAGTTAGGGGTGCGCTTCCCATTGAATAAATTCCAGATGGGTGTGCTCAGGTTCTTGGATTGTGCCCCCTCCCAGCTGCATCCGAATGGATGGGGAATAGTTCGCAGCTTTGAGGTAATGGCTGATTATTTGGGGTTTACGCCTACAGTGGCGTTGTTTTTCTCCTTCTGCCGCATTATGAGGAGAGTAAATATGAAAACCGGCGGCATGGGTTTTGTGACTCTCCGGGCGGAGCCAAAGATTCTAAACTTTAAGGCGTTTGCTGACTCCGCCAAGGAAGGCGGACTTCACTTCAGGATGAGTTTCGTGAAGGTATCCGTCAGGAAGGACAAACCTGTTTTTTGGCGGAATAAGGAGGGTGTTGATAGATTCCCAGTGGCATGGACGCATGAGCACTTTCTCTTAACCAAACAAGCATATGAAGTTGAGGAGGGTGCTCTATCGGCGGCGTCTGTGGAAGTACTCCGGATGTTGAAAGAGTACAACTCCGTCCACAAGCTGATTCTTTGTCGAAGGCTGCTTGGGCGGGATGCTCAAGGATATTTGAGTAATATTATGAACAATTTGCAATGTGATTGAGTGTTTCCTCTACCTTGCATTTTCTAACTGAATCTTCATCTTGTTATTTTGCAGGAGAAATCGCGGAGTTCCCTGGGATGGACCGTATTAAGCAGATGCAAATGAGCCGCAGGGAAAGGAACGCGGAGAATAATGTGCAACCCAGGAGGAGTTTGACTACTGCTCTCACAAAGACCCTTCCCTTCCCTGCCTCCACCAACATAGTAAATTTTGAAGGTGGTGCAGGATCTTCAGCAGCTACTGTTGAATGGCGTTCTAAAAAACGCCAAGAACCAGAAGCTGCTGAAGAAGAAGAAGAGGAAATAGACCTCCAGCCTTTGCAAAGAAGGAGGACCAAGGGCAAGAAGAGGGTTGAGGCGGGGACGTCAATTGATGCCGCCATTGATTTGGAGGAGACTCCGGAAGTACCTGTTGTGGGTACTTCTGCTGACATGGGCGGAGCTGAAGGCATTCTCGAAGAAGATATCGAGGGGGAGCAAGCGGAGGGACTTCAAGCTGCTTCTGGCCAGGATATGGGGGACGAGACAGAGAGAATTCAAATTTCCCCAGTCCGCCCGTCTGAGGATCCCGCCCTGAGTTTGACCACTCGAGGTACAGCAGTTTTCCCGATTGATGTGCCAGGGGAATCATCCAGGCGGTTGGTCTCTTTGCCTGAGGCGGGGTCTCGCTTGAATCCCTTTCTGTACTTCACGAATATAGGATCCCGCCAAGCAGAGAGGCGTGATCCAGAATACATCCTCCGCCCCGACATCGACTTTGACGAGATTCCGGAGGGAGCAGCAGCTGCGAGGTGGCACCTTGCAGAGATAGATGGTTTCCTGGCCTCTGTCCCTCGGATAGCTGACGTTGCTGCCGAGGCCAACATGTTCCAGGCGTCTTACCACGAGTCTGTGGAAAAGATTCGTAGCTTGGAACATGACAATGAGCAGCTATCGGAGGTGATCAAGGCGAAGGATAAACATCTTGACACCGCCGATGCTAACACCAAGAAGCTGGAGGAGGAGCTGGCTCGGGTGAGAGCTGATAACGCTTTGCTGGAGAAGCAGGTCTCCGGCTTAAAAGAGCAAAACAAAAAACTGGGCGAGGAGGTGAATGGCCTGACCCAGGTGAGGGCTGACAATAATCTACTAAAACAACAGATCTCAGACTTAATTCAACAGAAACAAAAATTGGGCGAGGATGCAAGTGAGCTCCAGCAGAGGTTGATTTTTCTTGAGCTTGATAAGGCCACTGCTGAAGATACCTGGGTGGCGGAGTTAGAACAAGCAGCTACTGCGTACACTAACCTTGAAAAACAGGTTGAAGTGTTGCAAGCTGAAAAAGCTACCTCTGAGGCCGTCAATGAAAAGCTCGACAAGGATTTACAATCCACGCTGGATGCGGCTGAGGCAGCGATTGATGATGCTTTCAGCATGGCTGTTCGTCAACTCCGTTACCGCAATCCAGGTGTTGCTCTAACCACCACAGGCATTCATCCTTATTATGAATTCATCAATGGAGAATTGATGGTGCCTGTTCAAGGGGGTCATGCTCCTGCGCCCAATGACGAATATGTTCTGGCGGACTTGCCTCCCTCTCAAAGTTTAAGCAAACCTGGTGAAGGTCAGGCCACCTCTGTCCAACAAGAAGGGACGCTGTCCAACCCTTAAAGACCAGCTCCTGAGGCCTTTCGCCAGCTTTTATTTTTTGAATTTTGTTAATATTGCCTTGTTCCAGGATAGGCTCTGGACTTTTATCAATTCTTGACAATATTAATAAAGTATATTTCCTGCAAATGTATACTTGTTCATAGATGTAGTGTTTAAGTCCGTCGTATTTATGCCTTGTATAATGATATTGAGAAGGCGGAATATTTATCTGAGGACTTAATGAAATATGACTAAGTATAACGAGGCGGAATGGCCTTTTTGAGAATTTAACTGAAGTAATTTCAATAGTGAGGCGTAGTAACCTCGTGGGAATTTCGTTGAAATGATTTTAATAGTGAGGCGTAGTAGCCTCTTAGGAATTTCCAAGGAATAGATTCCGTAAGAAGGCGGAGTGGCCTCTTAGGAATTTTAATGAAATGGATTCCGTAAGAAGGCGGCGTGGCCTCTTAGGAATTTCAATGAAATAGATTCCGTAAGAAGGCGGAGTGGCCTCTTAGGAATTTAAAGGGAATTGGATTCCGTAAGGAGGCGGCGTGGCCTCTTAGGAATTTCAATGAAATGGATTCCGTAAGAAGGCGGCGTGGCGTCTTAGGAATTTCCATGAATAGATTCCGTAAGAAGGCGGAGTGGCCTCTTAGGAATTTCAATGAAATAGTATTCCGTAAGGAGGCGGAGTAGCCCCTTAGGAATTTCAATGAAATAGTATTCCGTAAGGAGGCGGAGTAGCCCCTTAGGAATTTCAATGAAATAGTATTCCGTAAGGAGGCGGAGTAGCCCCTTAGGAATTTCAATGAAATAGTATTCCGTAAGGAGGCGGAGTAGCCCCTTAGGAATTTCAATGAAATAGTATTCCGTAAGGAGGCGGAGTAGCCCCTTAGGAATTTCAATGAAATAGTATTCCGTAAGGAGGCGGAGTAGCCCCTTAGGAATTTCAATGAAGTTGTATTCCGTAAGGAGGCGGAGTAGCCCCTTAGGAATTTCAATGAAGTTGTATTCCGTAAGGAGGCGGAGTAGCCCCTTAGGAATTTCAATGAAGTTGTATTCCGTAAGGAGGCGGAGTTGCCCCTTAGGAATTTCAATGAAGTTGTATTCCGTAAGGAGGCGGAGTAGCCCCTTAGGAATTTCAATGAAGTTGTATTCCGTAAGGAGGCGGAGTAGCCCCTTAGGAATTTCAATGAAGTTGTATTCCGTAAGGAGGCGGAGTAGCCCCTTAGGAATTTCAATGAAGTTGTATTCCGTAAGGAGGCGGAGTTGCCCCTTAGGAATTTCAATGAAGCACAATTTTACAAGTATTGAACTTACTTGAACTTGTTAGGTAGTGCTTGAGTTTGTTTCTCATGTACTCCGTAAAACGTTGGGAGTTAAGCAGAGTCAAGTTTTGGATGGAATGTTCATCCTTTTGCATTTTGATTGGAGTGCGACTCCTTCAAGGTATAGTGCAGCATATAGCTGTGACACCAATTCATCCTGCAAGAATTTGGTTAAACCTTCGAGGCGGTATGGTGCAGCATATAGCTGTGACACCAATTCATCCTGCAAGAATTTGGTTAAACCTTCGAGGCGGTATGGTGCAGCATATAGCTGTGACACCAATTCATCCTGCAAGAAATTGGTTAAACCTTCGAGGCGGTATGGTGCAGCATATAGCTGTGACACCAATTCATCCTGCAAGAAATTGGTTGGGGTTAGCGTGGTGCAGCATACAGCCGAGACACCAGCTCTTCCCACAAGAAGCCTGCAGGACCTTGGGGGCGAATTAGTGCAGCATATAGCTGTGACACTAGTTCTTTCCATAGGCGGCCTGCAGGACCTTGGGGTCGGTATGGTGCAGCATATAGCTGAGACACCAATCCTTTCCCCCCAAGGAGTTTTCTGTACCTTAGGGTCGGTATGGTGCAGCATATAGCTGAGACACCAATCCTTTCCCCCCAAGGAGTTTTCTGTACCTTAGGGTCGGTATGGTGCAGCATATAGCTGAGACACCAATCCTTTCCCCCCAAGGAGTTTTCTGTACCTTAGGGTCGGTATGGTGCAGCATATAGCTGAGACACCAATCCCCCAAGGAGTTTTTGTTGACTCCGTTTGTGAAGCGGCGTTGCATGTTGGTTGATCTTTATGGAATAAAGAGTTATGCGTTTGTGCTTCAATTTTAGAGTCGTTTTATCTGCATGGGAATAAATTCTGCCATGGATAATCAATTCAGAGTTAGAGTGAAGATTAAATGCAGGAAGGCATTTCATTGAGAATGGAATTACATAAAAGATTGAGTTGGGAGATATCTTTTCGAAACCTTTTCAAGGAAAGCATACAGAGGAGGATCCTTGAGTTAGGAAGAAAAGATCATACCGTATTACCCAACTAACTGTAATATATGCGTAAATTCAAAATGTTCCATTTATTTCTGACCGGAGTGCCATCCAAGTTCTCTAGGCGGTATGTACCCTTGCCCAAGACCTCGGTGACTCGGTATGGACCTTCCCAATTTGGTGCCAACTTGCCTTGGTGCGCAAATTTGTTGCCAATGTTGGCCCTTCTCAGGACCAAATCTCCCTCTTGGAAACGGCGTTCACACATGCGTGCGTTATACCGTTTGGCGGCCTTTGCTTTGACAGCTTGATCTCTCACAAAGGCTTCCTCTCTCAACTCCGCCAAAACCTCCAATTCGTGTGCGAGGTTCTGTTGATTGGCTTCCTCATTGAAATAGAGGACTCGAGCTGAGGGGGCTGTTAATTCAATGGGAATGACCGCCTCGACTCCATATGTCAGCCGATATGGAGATTCATTCGTAGTGGAGTGTGGGGTGGTTCTATATGCCCATAAAACGTGGCATAACTGATTTGCCCAGTCTCCCTTTGCCTCACCAAGGCGTTTTTTGAGGCCCTTCAAGATTTCTCTGTTGGCGACCTCAGCTTGTCCATTGGTTTGAGGGTGTTCCACAGAAGAGAAAATCTGCGTGATGCTGAGATTTTCTAAGAGTTCAGTGAACTTGCGATCTGTGAACTGGGTGCCATTATCAGTGACTATGCGTTCGGGGACTCCGAAACGTGCAATGATATTCTCATAGACGAATCTTCGAGTCCTGGCTGACGTTATGTGCACCACTGCCTCTGCCTCAATCCATTTGGTGAAATAATCAACACCAACTATCAGGTATTTGATACCGCCGGGCGCAGTTGGGAATGGACCTAGAATATCCATACCCCATTGATAGAAAGGCCAGGGTGTCACTGATGATGACATTTCCTCAGCTGGGGTATGGTGAAAATTTGCGAATCGTTGGCATTGATCGTATTTTTGAACATATGAGGCAGTGTCTTGCTTCATAGTGGGCCACCAATACCCCGCCCTGAGGATTTTTCTCACTAGACTTCGTGCCCCTGGATGATGTCCACACTGCCCTTCATGGACTTCTTCCAAAACAGCTTGCACCTCGTTTTCATTTATGCAAATTAAGTATGGGACAGAAATTCCTCGGCGGTATAGCTGCCCATCTAGGAGCGTATAATAGGGTGCCTCCCTCCTTAGCTTCTTTCGCTCAAGATCATCCGTGGGTAATTGTCCATTAACAAGATAACGAACTATTGGTGTTACCCAGGAGTTATCATCAACGGGGCGGCTTTTAATCATATGAATTGAAGAGGGAAGGGATATACTTGGCTCGGACAAAGTACTCTGTACAACCGTGGTTGTACACCCCGCCTTCTTTGTGCTGGCTAACCTGGACAGGATATCAGCTCGCGTATTTTCTTCGCGAGGTACATGCTTGAAAGTTACTTCATCGAAGCGCTGTTTCAGCTCATTGACGCAGTCCAGATATTGTTGCAGTAGAGGTTCTTTAGCCTGATACTCACCAAGAATTTGTGAGATGACTAGTTGAGAATCACTGCATAGGGTGACAGTTTTGGCCCCAATATCTTGTGCTGCTCTGAGTCCGGCTAAGCAGGCTTCATACTCCGCCTGATTGTTAGACGTAGTGAAGGTAAAGTGCAATGAAATTTCAAGATGTACCCCGTCATCACTTTCTATAACGATTCCTGCCCCACATCCTTTGCTGTTTGAAGACCCATCGACGTATACTGTCCAGTGTGAATGATCTGCATCTGGGCTAGAGCCTGTTAATTCAACTACAAAATCTGCTAGGACTTGTGCCTTAATAGCAGTTCTTGGTTCGTAGGATATGTCGAATTCAGAGAGCTCTATGGCCCATTTGATCATCCTTCCTGCCAAGTCTGGCTTGAACAATATAGTACGGAGTGGCAAGTCTGTACGAATCAGGATGGGATGTGCATGGAAATATGGTCTTAGACGTCGCGAGGCCCAAACAACTGCAAGTGCTGCCTTTTCAATCTTCTGATAACGGCACTCCGCACCATGCAATGTTTTACCAGTGAAGTATACCGGTCGTTGGCCTTCGACTGTTTCTTTGACCAGTGCCACTGCCAGCGCTTCATCTGAAACAGACAAATAAACGATGAGTTGCTCACCTGGGCTTGGTTTTACCAGGATTGGAGGGCTGGCTAAGACATTTTTCAAGCTCTGGAAGGCCGCCTCTTGCTCTGGGCCCCAATTGAATTTTTTATCCTTCTTCAGCATCTTGTACAAGGGGAGAGAGCGATGAGCCATTTTTGGCATGAATCGTGCTAGAGCAGCGATTTTGCCATTGAGGGATTGTACCTCTTTCAATGTTTTGGGGCTCTGCAACTCTTGTATCACACGACACTTGTCAGGATTAGCTTCTATGCCTCTTTGCGTTAACATGAAACCCAAAAATCTCCCCCCAGGCACAGCAAATGTACATTTTAGTGGGTTGAGTCTCATGTTGTATTGCCGTAGGCGTTGAAAAATGAGGCGTAAGTCTTCAACATGGTCTCCTCCTTCTGGGGTTTTGGCGATAATGTCATCAATATAAACCTCCACCAGCTTTGTGTGCATGCCCTCAAAGACTTTGTTGATCATGCGCTGGTAGGTGGCCCCAGCGTTCTTCAGCCCAAATGGCATGACATTGTAGCAAAAGACCCCTCTGTCGTTGATAAATGCTGTTTTCTCCTGATCATCCTCGCACATTGGAATTTGGTTGTATCCGGAGTAAGCATCCATGAAGGATAGATACTTGTATCCTGATGAATCGTCAACCAGCCTGTCAATGTTGGGGAGAGGATAGGGATCTTTGGGACAACATTTATTCAAATCAACGTAGTCTATGCACATGCGCCATTTGCCATTGGCTTTCTGCACCATAACCACGTTGGACAGCCAAGAAGAGTAACGGAGTTCCCTGATGAACCCCGCCTTGAGGAGTTCTTCGGTTTGTTCGCAAGCAGCATTTTGCTTAGCAGGACCCATACGCCGTTTCTTTTGTGCCACTGGCTTAGTTTCAGGATACACCGCCAGGCGGTGGCAACAGAAGTTAGGATCCATACCAGGCATGTCTGCGGCTGTCCAGGCAAAAATCTCCTTATATTCATGGAGGAGTGCAATCAGTCTCGCTTCCATGTTAGGCTCCAGCTTGTCATTAATGTTAGTTATTTGCTCTGGGGTGCTGCCCAAAACAATAGACTTGGAGCCACCTTCAGGAGTTGGTTTCAAAGGGTTCAGTGGGTCTATAGAAGACTCTGCCCTGGGATCAAGATCCACCAAGTTGACGGATGCCGCCGCACTGTTTCCTTCATTCAATTTCCTTTTCTTAGACATGGTTTCAAGCTTCACCATGTTAAGACTTAAATTGTAACAGTAACGAGCCATCTCCTGGTCACCCCTGACGGATGAGACTTGATTATCTTTATCAATGAACTTGATTAACAAGTGGGGGGTTGAAACGATGGCTTCCATGGCATTCAGAGTAGGCCGCCCAATGATGCCATTGTATGGGGATTTAACATCAATGACGAGGACCCTGGATTTCACAGTCCTTGCTCCAGGTTCACCATCGAAGGTAATCCTTGTGTCCAAGTAGCCTTTAGTAGGCTGTTTGGCGCCATTAAAGGCTGTGAGGTCCTGTGTGTAAGGCTGCAAATCAGCGTCAGTCAGTCCCATGCGTTTAAAACAGTCATAAAAAATAACGTCGCAGGAACTTCCCTGGTCAACTAGGATGCGTTTTACATCCATATTAGCGATCACCGCAATGATCACTACTGCATCATCTCCCTCAGGGATGGTTGGGCCAAAATCATCATCTGTGAAAGTTATAGGCGGAGTCTGAACTCCGTCCCTGAATGGGCGATATTCTTTGTTCTTGCCCTGCACAGATAAGATCATACGATGATGATTTTTCCGGGCGTTGTTTGAGGGTCCGCCTCCTGCGAAGCCTCCAGCAATCATGTCCACCACCTGCCTTTTACCTCGCGACCTAGGTTCAGGGCTCGGTTCTCGTTGGGCGGACTCCAAAACAATGCCTTTTTGTTTCTCTGACACCGCCGTACGCTTTGGTTCCCGAGTACTATCAGGATCCGGAGAGCGATCACGATGTCGCTTTTCAAACTTCTCAGGCTCATCATGAGATTTGCCTTTGAACAGGTAATGTTTCAGTTTACCTTCTCGAATGAGCACCTCAATAGTATTTTTGAGTTGCTTGCATTCTTCCGTGGTGTGGCCAACTGATTCATGGAATTCACAATATTTCCTTGGGTTTCCACCGCGCCTGATTGGGGGTGGACGTTGAATTCCATAAACATTGAGGGTGGTCCATCCTATCTCACGCAAGATTTGCTCGCAGGTTGTGTTCAGTGGTGCATAGTGAGCAAAATTGAACACGCGTCTGTCTTGCTGTTTAAAAGGTTGGTTCCCTACTTTGTCTCTTTGGTTGGATTTGTCATTCTTCAACAATTTATCTTTCCCTTTGTCTTGGGATGGAGTTGCAGGGAGTGGTTTGCTGCGAGATGCAGTGGCCTCCAGATGCATCTCAATACCCACGTACTTAGATGCCTTCCTGCGAAATTCCTCCATCGTAGTTGGAGGTCCCTTTGCCAAAGACAAAGCGAAAGGTGACTTTGGTTGCATAGCTTCTATGAGAATATGCAACCGGATTGCCTCAGTCAGATCAGGGACCATGGCCGCCTCTTTATAAAATCTCTTAAGGAAATCCTTCAGAGATTCTTTGTCGCCTTGTTTGATCTGAGCCAAGGTATGAGAGGTTCTGGGTGCATCCCTGGAGATCACGAAGTGGCTTCCAAAAGCTGAGGCCAGCTCCTCCCACGAATCAATGGAACCTGAAGGTAAGCTCTTGAACCAGCTAAGAGCTTCACCTGTAAGAGTTCTGGGAAACATTCTGCACATGATGTCCTCCTCAGCTCCTAGAAACATGGCCTCATAGATATAGGCATCTAAATGCTTAGAGGGATCTGTTTCCCCAGTATATTTCCCTATAGAAATGGGCTGCATGGTTTGCAAGTGTCTGGGTACATGTACATTCATGAGTCTTTTGGAAAATGGGATACTCATCTTATATCCTGAGGGGGAAGCGTTTGAGCCTGCTCTCCTTCCTTCCTGATGCTGAGCATTTACCAGTGGGAGGCTTCGTTGCTCCTCCATGTACGTAGGAATACGAGAGTAGTGAGGAGTACTTGATTCCTCCTGCACGTGTGATTCATGATGTGGTTGTCTTGCGGGACCAGCTTTCTCATGCACTGGGTTTGCTTTTTCACGACGAAGTTCTGCAAGTTCTTCTCTCAAGATTCGAATCATGTCATCTCTCGGATCTAGAGAATCAGCTTGCGTTGCTTTTTTTGGAGCACCATCATCGAAGTTAAGACGTCTGGGATTGCGTGGAGGAGAATCCTCGTTCTGCATCTCTGGTCCTTGTCTCTCCATTGATGATGAAGATTGATCAAGATTGTGGGATTACCTAGTTTACAGGTCCCACTGGGCGTGCCAATGAACTGTTCTTTACAGGGGGTGTAGAAGTGTGCTTGTAGAACAACTCAAAATATACATATAAGTGTGTTTTGATACAAAGCAATGTATGTATAAATGTAAATACAAAGAGTCTTCGTATGTTGAGGCGGAGTGTAATGTACTGCGAGGCGGTGTCACAGTCCGCCTGACGGGATCTGATTTGCCTTGACCCAATTGGGGGTGGTACCTGCAATCGTTCTCCGACGCTCAAGTCAGTATCTCAGAATACTTAGAGACTTAGAAAGATAATCAGAGAAGATTATGCAAGTAATAGAGTGTAAGGTTCAGAGAATGGGAAAAAGATCCCTTATACCTTTTCAAGAGAGGTTTATATACCTGTCACTGGTGCTGCATTATTGGTAGGACCCGCTCCTTGTCTCCAGGCATAATGCTGAAAAGGTTGTGGGTCCCTGCGCCGTTTACTAGCACCATTATTGTAGTAGGTATCACAACTTGTCTGGAAAGCGTTAGTGCTTTAATATTTTATTATTATTTCCCTTTATGCGTGACAGCGTGATTCCCATTATTAACCTCTCAAGACAGAGTCAATCTCGTGTCGGGGTTGTGAGTATGGGCTCGCTACGCAGTGTGGGAAATTCAGTATTCCGCCTGAGTTGAGCCTATGGCTTGGCGGAGTAACAACTTTGGCGAGGTTACATTCCTTGACGGAGTAACATGCCTGGACGGAGTTACATTCTTTGGCGGGGTAACGTGCCTGGGCGGAGTCATGAACCTTGGCGGTGTTACTTGCCCTGGCGGTATGCACTCCGTATAGTATTTGTAGTGTATTTGAAGAGTACTTCTCTTTATTCCAAATGCTGATCTGGCAAGGCATTGAAGCCATGCTCTTGGGGGCCGGTGTTAGGACCGGATCACATGGTGAGGTATAAATGTCCCTTAGCATTTATACCTTGGTACCTCCCTAAAGATCCTTATTATATGGCTTGAAATCTTGAAAAATTCTTTGGAAAATTATGATCTTTGGGTGGTATCATGGTTGTACCATGATTAATTTAAATCCCTTGATTTTATGGAGATTAAAATTTTAAAGTTACTAACGTGATTGATGGTGTTGCTGTAGAAATTGATTTGAAGTATAGGCATGTTATGCTAATTGTCAAATATTGTGTTTTCTTGGTTTATATGATGGCTTATGGTATTGGCATTTTTTTGAAGAATCTAAAATGTTTTAATATGAGTTTTGATGACTAAAATAATTGGTTATTGCTGCTGGAAAATATTTGTAGTTAGTTAAAAGATTTATAGATAATTTAGTACTTGGAATTTAGTACTTGGAATTTGTTTGTATGAGTTAATCTTCGGATTTTTGGTGATAAATATGAATTTTAGGATATATATTTAATTCTTGAATTTTATTAAATAAAGAAAATAAATGGCTTATATTTATGGTAATTATACGATAGGCTTAAAACTCAGAAAAGCGATTTAACGAACGTTTGAAGTTTATTTCTTGACAAACTGTGAGATGTTGAAGCTGCTGTATTTTTAATGTTTAGTTCTATATTTGGTCATGAAAAATTTTATGGATGTGATGATTAATGAAATACTTAAAAGGGGACCCGAGGTTAGACGCGAACGGTGAGTTAGAAACGATAAAGAACGTGTTTTCGTGAGCAAATGGAGGAATTTAGCAAAACTATTTTGAAGGAGTATTTTGTGGTATGAGAGATTAATTTTAAGCATAAGAAAGTTACCCAAAAGAGTAAAAATGGTTTGGAGAATTTCCAACGCGTAATTTGTCCTTAAACATGTTTTTACGAACTTTAAGACGACAAACTTTGGCACTTGGCTACCTTTTCATTTAGAGGCTCTTTTTGGGAAGAATTAGTATTTAAGTTTACTATATTTATTTAGTATTTTAAAATTTAAACACTTTTGGCTTTGGAATTATTCAGTTCGGAGTTTTCTAGATAAGATACGACAAAAATGAAGTTTTTAATAAACAGCGAGAAATAACTACCTTATATTCTTTGATTTAGTAAAAAGGGGATTTTATTTTCAATATAAACTACAAAGAATATTTTTATTCATGATAAAATATTTTACCTTAGGTCTTATAAGAAATTTTGAAGAGTCAAAACTAATTTACTTTGTTTGTCATAAGATAATACGGGAACGACAACTATAAAGAGTCAAAAAATTACAAGAAATGTACCTTGTTTTTATCTCCCTCTTAAACTAATATCTAAAAAGTAAACTAGGTTAGAAAATTTTACTCTCTAAAGGTTTAATGAATTATGTACCAAAATATTCTTTTAGAAAAAGGAGAATTAAAAATGATTTAACTATTTTTTTAGTCCTCGAAATTTTCTTGTGAGTCTTATCTAGTAAACAACCTCGATAATTCTAAGCAAAATGATTTGGGTAAAATTTAGACCTTGATTCTTAACGCCATTACACGAAAAGAATCTACCATAAATAGTTTACATGCTTTAAGGACAAATACGCCAAGCGAGTAAGGTTTTGTCTAGTAGTCGGGCACCCTAATGATAAAATAAACTCATGGCATATTGCATTTGGAGTTAAGGAGGGATGTTGGAATAATCCCCTAGAGCCTATAGTGATGGGTACATTGAAGATATAGCCACGCCTCGACCCCCGAGGGTAGTCTAGGGAGTATATCGGAGGCGGACCTCCAATGGCTTGGATTCACACCCGACGGCGGATAGCCCATGGCAAACTCTGATATACTTCGATGAGAGACGGGAGTTTCTATGGCCATTGAGTTCCCATTCTAATTAGATGTGTGATTGCCTTTGTGATGATAGGACTATGAGTCCTTACCTATTTGTGAAAACTAGAATGAGGAGAGCTTCGATCGCTCTAGTTGGGCAGGAGGGATAAGGTGGGATGGTTGTGCACATGATTATTGATATATGAGATTGATCAGTGGAAGTTGGGCCCCATTGCATATTGGTATTAAATTCAGTAACAATTGAACCTAACACATGCATAACATACCATAATTGTTTAACTAACACTATTGGAGTTCCCTTTTCCTTTTGTATGTCAAAAGTACTATATGATTATTCTAAGGTATGTTGTGTACAACTTTTCTTGTTGCTTTATACTTATATGTTTGCTAAATATCTAAAGCTACCTTGCATGTGGATATTATGGGTTGAGAGCTTTTGCTCACCCCTTTCATATTGTATGTTGTTTTCCTTTCCTGTGATCATCAGCGGAGGGTCAAGGTGAGCATGATGAAAGTTTAGACTACCTATAGTAGAGGACGTTGGATCAAGAATGTCGATCGTGTATATCTTCTGCTTATGTCGAGATCGTTGTAGAATCTTGACCTTTTTATTATGTGTTATTCGGTAGTAGTTGTTATTGGGAGCCTACGAGCCCCATACTCTTTTAAGTACACTAGTGTTAAAGAATCGATCTATGTTATCATCTTACTTAATATCATGTGTTGATGATTACTAGTCAAAAAAACCCATTTTTCTCAAATATTTAGCGATTCTTCAATTAAGTAAGACGTTCCAATTTGGGAATTAGTCCTAGTTAATCGAGGGTGTAACATTGGTGGTATTAGAGCATGGTCGATTCTTTCAGCTTGGGGGTGTGGACCGCCAAGGTTCCCTCGTACTCAAAATAGTTGTTTACGAGGCGTTGATACTCGCTTAGTAGAATCTGATTGCTTGTTTATGTGTATGGGGCCTTCCGATGCGGGAAGACTCGTTGGATTCTTGTTAAGCTTTGTTTTTCTTTCAGTCGTTATGGCACACCAAAACAACGCAACGTTAAATGCTCTGTTGGATAGAATGGTAGAAGCTTTGGAACGTCAGGGAGCGAATGCTCCCCAAGCTTTGCTGAGGTACGATCAAGGACTTGCCGACTTCTAAAAGAACCACCCCGCACAATTCAAGGGAGGTTTTGACCCTGAGGGAGCTCAGTTATGGATCGAGCAAATGGAGAAGATCTTCACAGCTATGCGATGTGGGGACAACAATAGGGTGGTCTATGCCACCTTCATGCTAGTTGGAGAGGCTAAGTATTGATAGACTTATGCAAAGGTAAGAATGACTGCTGATGGTGTTGAGATTACTTAGGTGCGGTTTAAGACCAAGTTTCTGGCCAAGTACTTCCCTAAAGATATCAGAAGGTAGAAGGAGCAAAAGTTCTTCAACCTAAGGCAAGGATTCATGTCGGTAGGGGAGTATACAGCAAAATTCGACGAGTTAGCTAGGTGTTGTCCTTACTACACCTAGATGAGTGAGGCTTCTCGATGGGCCAAGTTTGAAGAAGGATTACGTCAGGTGATCTACGGCCAGCAAATCACTTAGTTCACTACCTTGGTGGATGGATGTTGTATCTATGAGCATACGTCAGCACAGAAATCGAAAGAAACTTCCAGTTATGGGTCAGAGCGACGTGTATTTGATAAGCGACCCCAGAAGGACTTTAGGTCTGGCAACCCTTATTCCCGACCAAATTTTAGTAAATCCTGTGGATTCATGAGGACTCAAAGTGACAGGCCACCAGTGAGGTGCTATGAGTATGGAGCACCCCGCCTCATTGGGAAATGCCCTAGATGGATCCTGACTTGCTACAATTATGGGAAGACCGGACACAACAGTTTTGTCTGCCCCAAGAAAAACTTGAATTTCCCAAAGAGAGAGGTTAGAGGTCCAATAGGACGTCCTACAAGCCGTGGAAATGGAGGACCAGCTGCTAGTGCATCAGTTAATAATCCCAGAGTGATAAATCTGAACCGTCAAGGTAGTGGGAATGTTCAGCAAGGACCGAGAAATGTTGTAACGGGCAGGGGTGGAGGCAATGCTAGAGTCTTCACCATGAACGAAGCAGAGGTTACGTAAGAGAATAACCTGGTGCAAGGTACATGCTTTATAGGTAACGTGCTTCTGAAAGTGTTATATGATTCTTGAGCCACTAATTCATTCATATCTAAAGATTGTGTGAAGCATTTGAATTTACCATTGACCCTTTTATCTGATAAAATGATTGTTGTTACTACAGCTAAGGAAACCATAAGTTCTTCTGTTGTATGTAAAAATTACCCTATCACCATAGATGGAAGGTCCTATCAGGTGGACCTGATCTATTTACCCTTGATTGGCCTGGATATTGTTTTGGGAATGGATTGGCTTGCTACCAATCGCGTCCTAATCGACTGCCGCAGCAAGTCTATATCCTATGGAGTCTTGACACCTGAACCCTCTCAGCTCAGGAAGTCTAAGTCTATTATTGTTACTCAAGAGGTAACTTTGTTCTTATCAGGAGCACGAGTGTTTATGGTCCTTGCCAACACCAAGTGTGAGAAAAAGCTAGAGCCTAATCAGCTTTTGGTTGTTCGAGAGTTCCTTGAGGTTTTTCCAGAAGATATACCTGGGATACTACCAGAAAGAGAAATCGAGTTTAGCATCGATATTCTACCCGGTACTAGGCCAATCTCCATCGCTCTATATCGAATATCGCCAAAGGAATTGGAGGAGCTTAAGAAAAAAATCAAAGAACTTCTAGAAAAAGGAATGATTCAACCCAGCGTTTCACCATGGGGAGCTGTAGTATTGTTAGTAAAGAAGAAGGACGGCAGTATGCGTTTATGTGTGGATTACCGTCAGTTGAACAAGGTTACGATCAAAAATCGGTATCCTCTTCCATGCATTGATTTAATGGATCAGCTGTGAGGAGCAGTCATCTTCTCCAAGATTGATTTGAGATCAGGCTATCACCAGATTCAGGTAAAGAAGGAAGACGTCTTTAAGATAACATTTCAAACTCACTACGGTCACTATGAGAATCTCGTCATGCCTTCCGAAGTCATGAACGCACCCGCTGTTTTCATGGACTATATGAACCACATTTTCCACTTGTACCTTGACAAATACGTGGTCATGTTCATCGACGATATTTTGGTGTACTCCAAGAGCGACAAGGAGCATGAAGAGCACCTTACGACTGTTCTGAATATGTTACGTGCAAGGAAGTTATACGTGAAACTATCCAAGTGTAAGTTTTAGCTGAGAGAGGTGTAATTCTTGGGTCATGTCATCTCAGCAGAAGCTATATCAGTGGATCCCGCTAAGATTGAGATAGTGCTGTAGTGGGAAAGGTCAAAGAGCATAACAGAAATCTATAGTTTTTTGGGTCTTGCCGGTTATTATAGCAGATTCATCGAGAATTTCTCTCGGATAGCTTTATCTTTGACCAAGTTGACTCACCAGGATCAACCTTTCATGTGGAGCGACAAGTATGAGAATAGTTTCTTGGAGCTTAGGAAGAAGCTTACCAACACGCCAGTTTTGATTTTGCCCGACCCTGCTAAGTCGTATGAAGTATATTATAATGCATCTGGAAAGGGATTGGGATGTGTGCTGATGCAAGAAAGGAAAGTGGTGGCTTATGCGTCTCGTCAGTTGAGACTACATGAAGTAAATTATCCGACGCATGATTTGGAGTTGGCTGTAGTGGTTTTCGCCTTGAAGATCTGGAGGCACTATCTGTACGGGACCAAATTCGAAGTATTCAGTGACCATAAGAGCTTGAAGTATCTCTTCAATCAGAAAGAGCTGAACATGAGGCAACGACAGTGGATGAAGTTTATCAAATACTATGGCTTTGAGCTTCATTATCATCTGGGTAAAGCAAATGTAATAGCCAATGCGCTTAGTAGGAAAGCATTCCATTTGTCCTACATGATGGGTAAAGAGCTGGAGCAAGTGGAGTAGTTTCACGATTTGAATCTCGTCGTGTCACCTAAACTAAGAAGCCTGATGGGTGGGATGCTAAAGGTCTCTAATGAGTTTTTGGATCAAGTTAAGGAAGCTCAAGTGGCTGATGAGACTCTGTAGAAGCAACTTGAGAAAGCAAAGCTGAGAGAATTTATACAAGACGAACAGAAGTAACCACGTACCATGGAAGGTTATGTGTACCTGAAAACGTTGATTTATGAAGATCTATCCTCGAGGAAGCTCACAAAAGTAAGTACAGTGTACACCCAGGGGCGACAAAGATGTACCAAGACCTAAGAAAAATGTTCTGGTGGTAGGGAATGAAGAGGGATATTGCTGATTATGTCAGTAAGTGTCTAACTTGTTAGAAGATAAAGATAGAGCAGCAGCGACCGTATGGAACTCTTTAACCCTTGGAGATTCCTGAGTGGAAGTGGGACGAGATTGCCATGGACTTTGTGTTTGGACTCCTGAGAACCCTAACCAAATGTGATGTCATTTGGGTAGTCGTGGATCAACTTACGAAGACCGCGTACTTTATTCCAATCAACATGAAGTATTCTTTAGAAAGGCTCACGTAGATCTATATCAGGGAAATAATCAGATTGTATGGTGTACCGTCTGTCCTTGTATCCGATCAAGATCCCCATTTCACTTCACGTTTCTGGGAAAGCTTGCAATGAGCATTAGGAACCTGACTAAAGCTAAGTTCAACATATCGCCCTCAGACCGACGCCTAGTCTGAGCACACTATTAGGACTCTTGAGGATCTTCTAAGGATGTGTATGCTTGAGCATGGAGGGAGTTGGCAAGAGTATCTACCGCTTGTGGAATTCACCTATAAAAACAGTTATCATGCTAGTAATAGGATAGCACCATACAAAGTTTTGTATGGAAGAAAATGTCGCACGCCCTTGTGTTGGTTCGAGAAAGGAGAGAAAGTTGTGATTGGACCAGAGATCATTTAGAGGACCATAGAGCAAATTAAGGAGATTCAAGCGGCAATAAAGGCTTTACAAGACCATCAGAAAAGCTACTGCGATAAGCTTTGGAAACCTCTCGAGTTTGAAGGAGGAGATCATGTTATTCTGTGAGTTTCACCTGTGATAGGAGTAGGGAGAGCCCTGAAGACGAAGAAGTTAATCCCCAAGTACATCAGACCATATCATATTCTTGAAAGAATTGGGCTGAGTGCTAATCACATTGCCCTACCTCCTGAATTGTTCAACCTTCATAATGTTTTCCATGTCTCCCAACTCCGAAAATATATGCCACATTCTGATCATATCCTAAAACCTGACCAACTTGACCTTAAAGAAAATCTTATGAGACACCCCTAAAATAGGGGTAAATTTTTCACGATTCGTAATATCATTAATTTATGGGAAACATAAGTGGTGAAGCTGTCAGTCAATACTCTGGACCTATGAAGGACCTGTCTCATATATGAAGATATGAGAAGGTAGGTTAAAGGAAATAATTAATGAAAAATTCTCAATTGAGACAGCGGAAGGTTTATTTAAATTAATGCTATTTAATTGGTTTCAAAAGATTATATTTCATTTAGATTAATGAAATTTAGAATATGTCCAAAGGATCCATAAGTTACGATAGGATGAAGGTTTAATGCAAAGAAACTGAAAAATAATCGAAACAATGCAATTAGGGGGATCAAGGCACCCTTCGCTCAAGCGAGAACCACACTCGCTTAAGCGAGTCCCAATGGAACGCTTGGACGAGTCACCGAGCGGGCTGAGCAAAAAGAGGAAAAGAAGTTTCAGGGGCCACCTCGCTTGAGTGAGCCCCATCTCGATTGAGCGAGATCCACAAGATTCGCTTGGGCCGAGCCAGCGAGCGTAAGTGAAATTTGTCTAGAACCAGACCTACGCCCACTCGCTTGAGCGAGTACCACCTTCAAGGGCCTTTCGCTTAAGCGAAAATGGTCCAGTGGCAAAACCCATCGCTCACGCTCGGGCGAGACCCCACTCGCCTGAGCGGTTATTCTCAAGTAGCCAACCCCTGATGCCAGGGCGGTCTCGCTCGAGCGAGACCCACTCTCACCTAAGCGAGATTTGGCCAGTAGCCATATACCAATGCAGTAGGATTCTCACCTGAGCAAGAATCCATCTCGCTTGAGCGAGAATACCAGTAAAAGTGCAGATAACAGAGGAATTGAACAACTCAACATGCCAAAACTTAATTTAAGCCAAATTGATTAAATTCATCACATCATTTTCATCATGGTATACATTTAAAACTTGTTCTAAACCTTCATACTCATAGATTTTCATTCCAACTCGTAATCACATTCTAATCTAACTTACTACTTGACAAGTCTATGAAATGCAGTTTTCATGTAAATCATCATTCATTCATAAGTTTTAATTGCGTTACGCTTCATTTTCAAAATCTAATTAAGGCTAAGGTCACTAACGAAAATGAGCCATAAACTCTAGGGTCTCATTTTCATACATGACCTTCCAAAATCACCATTATCTATTCATCATTCATATGAGTATCTATACCAATCCTTGGCTAAGCAATACATTCATTATAGCTATATACATTACAAAAATCTGCATAAAGCCACAAACTCAAAACAATTGCTGGCCAAGGTATTCTTTACCCAAAATAGGCTTCCTACACACCTCTTCTCCATACAATAGCTCCATAGGCAAACCCTACAACGTAGGAGCTAAAAGATATACCACATGGGGAGTGAGTATACTTTCCCAATGATGAAAATCTAATAAATGTGATAATATATACATAAATGCAATATTACATTTCTTTTCCTTAAGAAGGAGTTCAATCAACACAAAATCAATCATTCATCGAATTCGTTGAACATATATATCCATTAAAATTCACAAGTCACACCAACCATTATTACAATTACGGTTAGTACTCAAAGGGAGTTCCACCTACTCCTCACATAATCTCCTCGATAGGATATCACACTACGCCATGCTTCTATGGCTAATGCACATGCTGGTGTTTAAGAATGCATATGAACGGATCCGATTTCATTCCATCAAATGATCGCAACCACCAAAATTATTCAATCATTCGCATTGGTTTCCCGCCTCGCAAGCGGTACTCCCTCTAACAGTGCTTACTCGTGATCGCAACCATGTTCAACAATTCATAATGGTTTCCCGCCTCGCAAGGGGTACTCCCGCCTCATGATCGCAACCACAGGCATTCAATCTTAATGGTCCCGCAGGGCCTTTCATTTCAATATACCGAGAGATCGTAACCACCAGTCTAATAATCACAGGAACTCGCAAGCCCTTTTTATATTCCAAACATCAAGTGATCGCAACCACTTATCAACATCATCATGATATGCATGCCATGCTATGTATACAAAAATGCTCATGCATGCCTCAACCTCATATGGATTATCTCAGCCTCTCATCTAGGGTGCTCTCATACTCAACTACAATGTTAATTCCACATAATCAAAAACATATATATACATTCCAATCATAGTATTCAAGAATCATTATAGCCAAGGACTTCAAGTATTCATCAAACCACACATGGAATCCATAACATGTCATCACACATTATACCACTCATAACTTCATTAAGGTCTTATTCCACAATCAATCACTATAAGAACCTTACTCAACTTCACATCACATACACATGATACTACATCCATTCAAGAAAACATGCCATATTACATCAACACATACATTATCATCATACAAGTTTTCATGCATTTAGAAAATACACCCTTCTCCTACCTCAAGAGAAGTAGACTTCCGGGTTCGATGTTCCCGCCTCACCATCATTACCAAGTCCTACACCGATCAATTATAAGGCCACATCAATCATCCATTCAAGCATCATTCTCAATAGATACATTACATGGACATGACTCTTCATCATGTGGTAATTTATTTACAAGCTTCATTCATTTGCCTAATTAGGCTTCGGGAATTCCTTCCTTCAAATCACCATTCATTATCATCAAGGAAATAACCTAATTAGTTAGGTTACTCCACTTACCAACCTTACATTTAAATCATTCTAAGTGGGTTTTCATTTATGGTTTTCAACCACCATCACCAATCATCATTTATGATTATACTCTAACATTAATGACATTCTTACCATTAATTAATACCCATCTACCCATACATTATATTTTCCCCAATTTATAAGGTTAGGGTTTCACCAAAGCCCATCAACATTCAAAATAATCGATACATTCTTATCTCTTTCCAACCATAAATGCATCTACCTCACTAATACCATTTAAAGCTTATATTTATGACACCCACCTTAGGGTTTCCACATTTAAAGCTTCTCCTAATGACCAACATGCATTAAATGCTCTCTTAACATTGAGGACACATAACTAAAGGTTTATATTCTTGAAAAATGGCTAGAACCTTACCTCAAGTGAAAAAAATGGAGGAGTTCCAAGAATGGGAGATGAAGATCACGAAATGGGAGAGGGAAAGAAAGGGAGTTCAAACTCTAAGCTTCTCCTTCTTGCTCCAAGAAAACAGAAATGAGGGAGAGAAATAGGTATCACTCCTTTGATTAGGGTTTTTAGAAGAAGAATATGAATGGAGAAGTGATAGGAAGAAGAAGAAGTAAGTTTGCTGAAGAAGGAGGGAGAGTCACGGGAATTGAGAGTGAAAGAGGTGAGTTGTTTTCAATTTTAAACCTATTATTTAAATCTTTCCTTTTTATAACAAACGGGCTCTCTGTTCGGGCTTAATACTTATTCTAAAAATTATTCCGAGTACACATTCAGATTCCCAGTAATGTTATCTACAGCCCTGACCAACGGCATCTCAATCAGAGATACTTGGTCTGACACCCATATTTTATCCGTATTAGTTTCCTGCTTATCCGATCTCAATAAATCACTAACAGTCTCTGTAAATCTTAATTAAATTATTTCTAATATTTTGGGGGCATTAAATAGTTCACATTCAATTATCCGATATTTACTTCCTTAGTTTTATTCTCTATTTTAAAATTTGGGATGTTACAATCCACCCCACCTTAAAGAAATTTCATCCCCAAAATTTGACATACCGGATTCAAATACTTGTGGGTACTGTTTCTGAATATCATCCTCGCGTTCCTAGGTGAGTGTCTCCATGTTTCCATGCTTCCACGCTACCTTCACCAGAGGCACTATTTTATTCCGCAACCTCTTCATGGAATACTCAATGATACGAACCGAAATAGGAGGAACGGACAAGTCATCCCGCACATCGACATCATCAATAGAGATCACATGCAAAGGATCGTGAATATATTTCCTTAACTGCGACACGTGGAACACATTATGTAGGTTGGCAAGATATGGAGGGAGCATAATCCGATAAGCGACATCTCCAATCCGCTCCAAGATCTGATAAGGTCCGATGAATTTAGGGCTCAATTTTCTGCTCTTCAAAGCTCTCCCGATACCTTTATCACGCGAGACTCGTAAGAACACATGGTCGTCTACTTGAAATTCAAGTGGCTTCCTCCTCTTGTCGTAATAGCTCTTCTGTCAGTCTTGAGCGATTTTCATCTTCTCTCGGATCATATTAATCTATTCAGTAGTTTCCTCAACAATCTCAGGCCCTAAGGCCAAATTCTCACCGACTTCTAGCCAACATAAAGGGGTTTGACACTTCCTTCCATATAACGCCTCATATGGTGCCATGCCAATACTAGAGTGAAAACTGTTATTGTAGGTGAACTCAATTAGGGGCAAATACTTCTCCCACGAACCGCTATGCTCCAAAACACAAGCACGCAGTAAGTCCATAAGACTCTGAATAGTCCTCTCAAATTGTTCATCCGTCTGAGGGTGATACGCTGAGCTTAGCTTCAACTTTGAACCCATCGCTTCATGTAAGCTTCCCCAGAATCGTGAAGTAAATCGGGGATCTCTATCAGAAACAATACTTGATGGCATACCATGCAACCTTACAATCTCCTGAATGTATAATTGTGCCAAATCCTACAAAGAACTCTTCATACTAATCGGTAGAAAATATGCACTCTTCGTCAAACGATCTACAATCACCCAGATTCCATCATATTTGGACCTCGTTCTTGGCAAACCGGACACAAAGTCTATAGTAATTGCATCCCACTTCCAAACGGAGATATCAAGTGGTCTCAAAGTACCCAAAGGTCTTTGATGCTCTACCTTTTCCTTTTGACAACTAAGGCACAAAGCTACAAAGTTAGAAATTTCACGTTTTATTCCGGGCCACCAAAAATTCTTCTTTACATCTTGGTACATCTGGGTCGCACCAGGGTGAATGCTAAAAATGCTTTTGTGTGCCTCCTCAAGCACCGTATGTCTTAAATCTCCGAATGAAGGCACATACACACGACCTTTTACTCGCCATAGGCCATCAACATCCTCTATAAGGAACAGATTTTTCCCATCACCTTGAGATCTTCTCATCTCCTTGTTTCTCCTTTACAAGCTCTAAGAACTCATTGCATATCTTTAAGGTAGCAAAACATAGCTTCTTGGGAGATTGAATTTCGGTCCCAACATTCAAATTCTGAAACTCCTCAATCAATTCAAATTCCTTGACCATCATGGCTGACACATGCAAGGACTTCCGACTAAGAGCATCGGCAACAACATTAGCTTTTCCCGGATGGTATCTTAATTCAAAATCGTAGTCTTTCAGGAATTCCATCCACCTCATTTGGCGTATATTCAATTCCTTTTGATCAAAAAGGTATTTCAATCTTTTGTGGTACTAAAGACCACGAACCTCGAGCCATAGAGATAGTGGCGCCAAATCGTCAAGGCGAACACAACCATCGCCAACTCCAAATCGTGAGTCGGATAGTTCACTTCATGAGGTCGCAATTGGCATGAAGCATAGGCTATAACACATTCCTTCTACATCAAAACACATCCGAGCCCACGCTTGGAAGCATCATAATACACCACAAAGTCCTCTTGTAAATCAGGTAATGCCAAGATAGGCGCAGAAGTCAGCCTCATCTTTAACTCTTCAAAGCACCTCTCACACCCAACCATCCATACAAAAGGTTAGTTCTTCCTTGTCAAGTTTGTCAAAGGTTTAGCAAGACGAGAAAAACCTTCGATAAACTGACGAGAAAAACCTTCTCCGATAATATCCGGCAAGTCCAAGAAAACTCTGGATTTTAGTAGCCGATATAGGTCTAGGCCACGCCATAACAGCCTCAACCTTAGATAGATCCACCCAAACACCTTCTCCAGATACCACATGTCCAAGAAACTGGACACTCGTCAACCAGAATTCACATTTAGAGAGCTTAGTGTACAACCGGTTCTCTCTAAGAATATTCAACACAAGCTTCAGATGTTCCTCGTGTTCCTCACGGCTCTTGGAATACACTAGGATATCATCGATGAATACCACCACGAAACGATCTAGGTATTCGTGAAAGATGCGGTATATGTAACTCATGAACACCGCTGGAGCATTAGTCACTCCGAATGGCATTACAACATATTCATAATGGCCATATCGCATCCTAAAAGCAGTCTTCGGAATGTCTTTGGTTCTCACCCGAATTTGATGGTAACCAGAGCGCAAGTCAATTTTCAAAAACACCACAGCACCTCTTAATTGATCCAAGAGATCATCAATACAAGGTAAGGGGTATAGGTTCTTTATTGTCATCTTGTTCAATTAGTGGTAGTCAACACACAACCGCATGGTTCCATCCTTCTTCTCGACCAATAAAACAGGAGCCCCCCAGGGTGACACGCTGGGTTGAACAAACTTCTTCTCAAATAACTCCTCAACTTGCTTCTTAAGTTCAGCCAACTCCATAGGAGACATCCTATAAGGAGCGATAGACACTGGTTCCACACCAGGTACAAGATCGATAGTAAATTCAACCTCCCATGGATATGGTAAACTGGGTATCTCCTCGGGAAACACATCCAAAAATTCTGACACCATAGGGATACTAAGGGGATCGGGATTATTTATCCCATCGGCAAGAGATAATAATATGTAAAGTTGGGCTATACCTTGCACATCGAATTTTCTCGCATTAAAAGAAGGGAAAATGACGGTCCGTTGTTGGCAGTCAACCAAAAATTTGTTGGCGGAGAGCCAATCCATACCAAGTATGATCTCCAATCCCTTCATAGGCAAGCAAATGAATGACACAATAAACCTTTTCCCTTCTAGGAGCATGTCAACATTATCACACCGGTTAACCTATCTGAGGCAAGTACCGGTTGGGGTGGTAACCACTAGGGCATTTTTCATTATACATACCGGCAATCTCAATCGTCGAACACAATCCTCGGATATAAAAGAGTAGGTTGCACCCGAATCGTAAATAACATGAACTAAATGTCTGAGTATTTCGCACTTACTTTCAACTAAGTTATCTGCTTGTGCTGCTTCCTCACCGGTCACAGCAAACACCCTTCCGGTATTTGGTTGAGGATTTCCACCATTCCTATTTCCATCACGAGCACCATTACCGTTACCTCAACCGTTGCTATGCCTTCCACCATTATAGCCACCACGGCCACCATTTCGGCCACCATTGTTTCCATTACCACAGCCCCGACCACCATTGTGGCCTCCGCGGTTCACATGAGCGAGTGCATTAGCACGGTTGGGAGTGTTAGCTTGCATCAGAGTCGGTCTTGTTAGCATAGGGCATGCAGGACAGATATGTCCCACTTGATCACAATTGAAACACACCACATCATCACGGTGCACACACTCACGAACATAGTGAGGACCACTACATTTATAGCATTTCGGCCCATTGGCATTTGCATTACCCCAACCAAAAGTGTTACCATGTCCACCACCTCTAGCTTGGACATTAGAATGAGCACCCCTCTGAAAATGTCCCCTTCTGAAATTTCCTTGCCTCTTGAAACTGGAAGATTGACCCTTCAACTTAGAGTCAAATTTGGAATGATGAGGGGGAGCATGTTCTTCATAAATACGGCACTTATTCACAAGTACTGTGAAGCTTCGGATTTCTTGATGACACATGGCCCTTTGAATATCAGGGCGTAGACTGTTCTCGAACTTTACACACTTGGAGGCTTCAGTTCCCTCTTCTTGATAAGGAGGGTAGAATTCACAGAGTTCTTCGAATTTGGAAGCATACTCTTCCACCGTCATTGTACCTTGCTTGAGTTCCATGAACTCAAGTTCCTTCTTACTCTTGTAGCTTTCGGGCACATATTTTCTCATAAGTTCAAGCTTAAAATTTTCCCAAGTCAAGGGAATAGCAGTAGCAATCATTCTACTCTTGGTGAATCTCCCTCAAGTTTCAGCTTCATCTCTCATCATAAAAATAGTATACTCCACTTTTTGGAGCTCATTGCATTCAAAACTATCGAAGATTCGCTCGACATCCTAGATCCAAACATAGGCCTGCTCAGGCCTAAATCCACCATGAAACTCGGATGGTTTTCGCTTCAAAAATATGTCAAGGCCTTGAGTACCTTGAATAGTAAGAGCAGGTTGCCTTTCCGCTTCTTGTCTATCACCATTTTACGACTCAAAAAGATCCGCAAAGCGATTCAGAGCTCTAGCTAGAGCGTCGTCGTGATCTTGACGACAACGGGCCATGACGATATCTATAACCATAACATTAAATTTAACTAACATCAGTAAACTAGCTTATAGATCTCTCTATAGTCTCTTGCTATAGCAATTCATCATATAATTAAGCCATGGCCCTCCATCATGGAGTCCAACATTGATCAATCCACATTAAAGCTTGTAAAAAGCACATCATTATATCTTAGGGTCATATGCATTCATATCATTATAAGAATACATCATTGAGGGAGAATAGTATGAAGAAAGCTTGCCCGGACTCATAGCAATCACATTTAATCCACACTCAATCCATACAAAATCCAGCAACAATGGTAATCATTCATTAAATATATGTCATGATCTCATACTAATAATATAATCACAGTAAGTAAGAGCAGATGATGCTCTAATACCAGGTTGAAACACCCCTAAACTAGGGGTAAATTTTTCGCGATTCATAATATCATTAATTTATGGAAAACATAAGTGGTGAAGCTGTCAGTCAATACCCTGGACCTATGAAGGACCTGTCTCATATATGAAGATATGAGAAGGTAGGTTAAAGGAAATAATTAGTGAAAAATTCTCAATTGAGACAGCGGAAGGTTTATTTAAATTAATGCTATGTAATTGGTTTCAAAAGATTAAACTTAATTTAGATTAATAAAATTCAGAATATGCAAAGGATCCATAAGTTAAGATAGGATGAAGGTTTAATGCAAAGAAACTAAAAAATAATCGAAACAATGTTATTAGGGGGTCTCGCTTGAGCGAGTCCCAATGGAACGCTTGGGTGAGTCACTGAGCAGGCTGAGCGAAAAGAGGAAAAGAAGTTTCAGGGGCCACCTCGCTCGAGTGAGCCCCATCTCGCTTGAGCGAGATCCACAAATTTTCAATAAAAGTTTTAAGCCAAGTTGATTATATTCATGTTAGTCCTCAAATTTTCAATAAAAGTTTTAATAAAAATTTCATAAAAATTACAAAAATTAGTTTAATTTGTTAGAAAATTAGGATTTAAATTCAATAAATGGATGTTGTTGGAAATAATCTACCCTTGATCAATTTTCTCTAAGTTTTACAGTGAAAAAGTTAAGAAATCAAGAGAAAATTACACTGGAGGAGCTGACGCGTAGCCTCATCCCACGCGTAGCATCAACAGCTATTTTTTATGCTGACGGTACGCGTCACATCCACGTGTAGCGTCAGTACTGCGTGGTCTCCACCTCCACTTTGGCAACCACTCCACTTGGACCCAATAATGGGCACTCCCCTCAGCACCAATGGGCATCCCACTCAGCATGAAAGGCCAAAACTCGGTGGAAACATGTTCATGTGGCCAGGCATGATCAAATTTAATAATTTGAAGTGGCCATTATCAAGTGTTTAATGGAGGCTGAGTCAGGGGTCTGACGCGTAGTGCCACACTGACGCGTAGTGTCAGCACCCTTGCTCAGCCCTATAAATAGGGCCATCCAACACCATTCTATAACATCCCATAGCATCCCATTCTCTTCTTTTCTCTCTTTGTGCTCGACTTTGAGTACTTCTTTTGTGAGTTGTAGTTCTAGAATAGTTTTCTAGATACTTGAGTTTGTTTTGGTGTATTGTGATCATTGTATTGTGAAGTTCCCATCGTCTTCGTAATGTCAAACTCTGTAAGTGTTGTTTTTACTTTCACCATGTGTAACTAATTTGTTTATGTTGGAATTGGTGAACTAATCTATTGAGTATAATGTTGTGAATTCGACCTCTGCATGTTTATGATTCAAGTCCATGTTAGTATTTCAACCTTTTATTAATATGAACGTCAAACGGGAGAATGATTTTCATGTGTATTGAAACTTGTTTTATTAGTATGAATGTCAAACGGGAGAATGATTATTCATGCTGTATTGAAACTTGTTTTGACGAAAGTAAAAGTTGGAATACCCTTGGTATCTCAATTCTATAGGGGTTGTTAACCATTGTTGCCATAAGGCCAGTTCTTAAAGCAAGTTTTTACTAAGAAAGCTCACGAGGGATCGGACTTTACTGTGAATTCTTAGAATTTATATCACGAGGGATCGGTTATAATGATGTTAAGCTACAATGACATGAAACTTAATGATTAAATATGCATGTCTTGAGTTCCTCATTGTTATTCTAGATTAGGGATCCAATTTCCAACATAATTTGCTTATCAGTGTTTATCTCAAGTATCTTACCTATTTTAGATTGCAACTCAACTTTTTAGATAGATTTTATTTTCTTTTTATCTTATGAACCACTCAATCATGCTATCCTGTGAATATTGTATAAATTGTATATAAATCATTCTTTTGTCTATAACTTTCTTCATATTTATCATAGTAAATAGAAAATTACTGTTGATATTGGACTTTCAATCTCAGTGGAACGATATCTAAATTTTGAAAACTACAAACGATTGGTGCGCTTGCCAATTAACAACCTGGTGGTGGAAACGAACTGTTGAGACGCTATCGCCGGGTTAACAAGTTTTCTGGCGCCGTCGTCGGGGATTGAATTGTTTCAGTAAAACAATAAATTTTTAATTACCGTGGTAAATATTTTTTTTACCTTAGTTAAAATTTTTTTATTTTTACTTATTATTACACTAACTTTCTTTATCTAGTTTGTGTATGCAAACTCGATCTACCGCAGGTAAAATTTATTTTGATCCTGAGATAGAAAAGTTTGTAAAGAAAATTAAGTCTTTGAAATCTAAAACACAAACTAAATCTTCTTCTACCTCTAAAAATTTTGAAAATTCAAATATGGCTGCTGAGAGGAGAACATTGGGACAGTTTGCTGCTATTAATGGTCCACCCTGAGTTTCAGGTATGTTTCAAGGACCTGTTGTACCAGTGGAGATTAAACCTGCTACTTTAAATATTATTCAAACAATCAATTTGCTGGTTTAAATCATGAAGAACCATATGAACATTTAACTATTTTTTATGAGTTATGCAGCACAATTGGTTTTGAACCCAATCAAGAAGAGTCTGTTTACATGGGACTTTTTCCTTTTTCATTGATTAGTAAAGCAAAAGAATGGTTTAAATCTTGTCCACCGGGTAGTTTTGCAAACTGGTCAGATGTTGAAAGAAAATTTTTGGAAAGATTTTATTCTCCTTCGAAATATTTTAAAGAAATGACAGCCATACACTCTTTTTCTCAAAATAATGATGAATCACTAGGAGAGACATGGGGACGATTCAAGGCACTTTTGAGAAAGTGTCCAAACCACAACCTAAATGATGCCAAAAAGGTAAGAATCATTTACCATGGTTTATTGCCTCAGTTCAAGATGATGTTAGATGCTTGTGCAGGTGGTTCTTTAATGAACAAAACTGTGGAGGAAGCCATAGAAATATTGGAATCAATGGCTATCAGTGACCACCAAGTAAAGCATGAAAGAGGTAATGTACAGAGGAAGCCAGGAATGCTTGAATTGGGAGTAAATGATGCGGTGTTAGCTCAGCAAAAATTACTGACCCAACAAATTGAAGTTATGAGCAAGCAATTGGAAAAACTTCAAATTGCTCAAGTAGCATCACCACCCCCTGCTCAACTTAAAACATGTATGCACTGCATGGGAGAACAACCATGTGGTTACTGTGGAAATGAGCAAGAGCAAGCCAATTTTATGAATCATCAAAGAGCACCCTTAGGTAATTTTCCTTTTAATCATGGAAATTCTTTTCCTAACAATTACCTGCAGGGTTGGCAAAATCAGAATATTGGCTGGAGACAGGACACTGGACCTTCCAACAGACCTCCTAACAATCAGTTTAAACAACAACAAACTGACAATGTAAGATTGACAAGGATAGAGGAATCTATTCAACAGTTACTGCAGTTTGTGGAAACAAATGAAGCTGCCCGAAAAGCATCAGACATACAAATGGGACAGCTTGCAAAAGAAATAGCCGAATTAAAGAGTTCTGGGTTTACTGCAAACACTCAAAACCCAAGGGAACAATTTAATGTTGTTTCTTCTGATGTTGTAAAAATTGATTGTAAAGAAAAGAGTGATAAAAAGAAAGAAGAAGAAGAAAAAGAAAGTGAAAAAATAGAAAAAAAATGAAAAAAATGCAAAAGAAAAAAATGTGTCAAGTAAATACAGAGCAAGAAACAAACTGTATAACCCCGAAAAAATGTAAAGATCCAGGGAGTTTCACCATTCCTGTAACAATTAGAAATATCAACATCAGGAATGCGTTATTAGATTTAGGGGCTAACATCAACTTGATGCCCTTAGAATTAATAAAGCGCATTGGTGAATATGAGCTAAAAGAAGCAAAGACAGAATTACAGTTTGCGGATCGCTCTGTCAAAAAGCCTTTTGGGATTGTGGAAGATGTACCGGTAAAGGTTGATAAGTACCACTTTAGAGTTGACTTTGTGGTACTGGATATAAAGGAGGATACTGAGATCCCCCTGATCCTAGGAAGACCTTTCATGAAGACTACAAGGATCAAAGTAGATGTTGATCTAAGTATGGTTGCAGTCAAGGTTTATGAAGAAGAAGTAAGCTTCAGTGCTCATGAACACCTCAGGACAAGTAATGAGGAAAACGTTTACCCTTCAACCGAACCAGGTATATCTCTTCCCAATCAATTAAATTGTTTTAAATTAACCGATGCCTTGAAAGATGAAAAACAGGTAATTAAGCATCGAAAAAGAAGAAGGAGGAAGAAAAAGACAGGTGATTCCTCAACGAATATTGGGAGACCACCTGATTAATCAGAGGTAATGTCTGGCTGGAGACATTAAATCTAGCGCTCAATAGGAGGCAACCCATTCTTTTCTTGTTATTTTCAAAAAAAATAAAAAATAATAATAATAATAATAAAAAAAATAAAAATAAAAATATATATATATATTTAGAATTATTTTTTAAAAAAAGGGTTTAAAACCCAAAAGAAAAGGTTTTTGAAAATCAAAATTTTGAAAAATCAAAAACAGAAGCCTACGCGTAGCGCCACTGTGACGCGTAGCGTGGACTCTGAATTTTGGACCTGACGCGTAGCATCCCATCCACGCGTAGCGTCAGAGCCCACGTTCAGTTTTTAAAACTGAACCAGAGAGGCCGATCTTAGGTAAGATCTCTTCTCTGCCTCACTTAGTTTTTAAAACCTAAATTTTCGAAACCCTATTTTCTCTCTTCCAAATCTTCTCAATCCTATTTGCTCAAGGAATCACAAGTAAGTGTTCTAATCCTTTCTCTTTAGTTTTGGTTTTAAATTTTCGATTTTTAGAAATAAATGTGGTTAGGATTAGGATTAGAAGACCATTGGAATTGATTGCTGTTAGAATTAGGAAATTGAATGGATATAATGTGGTTTGGAAAGGGGTTACTGCTGTGCAACCCCTGTTTTTCTCTGTTCTGCGCAGTTCACGCGTAGCGTCCCACTGACGCGTAACGTGAGGATGAACTGCAAGCCCACGCGTAGCGTCCCACTGACGCGTAGCGTGGGCAGAACAGGCTTACGCGTAGCGTCCCACCACGCGTAGCGTCAGCCTCTGTTTTTAATTTTGTTATATTTTGTTTCTTATTTTTTTATTTTTTTTTTGTTAATCTGTTTAACATGTTGTGTGTTTGTTTATTTATTATTTTGTTTTTAAATTAATAAATTTTTATATTTAATATTTGTTATACTTTCTTGCATAAAAATATAAAAATAAATTTGTATAAATTTTGAATAAATTGTATGAATTTCGTTTTGAAAATTTGATTCAAAATTACTTAAAAATATGTATGTTAACTTTCTTTATAAATCACAAAAATACAAAAATATGTTGTTGTGTGAATTTCATTTTTAGAAAAACCAAAAATATTTGTGTTTCAAATTTCGTGTAAATATTTGGTTGATTGTATAGGATTGTTAATGTGTGATTTAATTTTTAATATGTGTTTAATTTTAAAATTTTTACTTTTTGCAGATGGCACCAAGGATATCCATTCCCACTACTGGTCCCTCTAAAAGACAGAGGAAGGCCACAGATGCTGACACCACCTCTGAGGATCCTGATCTTCAGGGACAGGAGGTGTTAGGACCGAGGGATCCTACCAGATTTCGTACTGATGCGAAGTGGGCACGGTTTCATCAAATCAAAGGCCAGAGACTTATCTGGGAGAGGGTCCTTGATTTGAGTGCAGGAGATTACCCTGAGCTTCAGGATGGAGTTCAGCAGAGGAGATGGGGACCTCTATTCTCTCTACCTACTGAGGGGGACCCCATCTTAGTGATGGAGTTTTATGCAAATGCCTTCCGGACTCGCCAGGATGCACCAAGTATAGGACAGCAGCGGACGAGTTGGGTGAGGGGCGGGCATATTTCATATGACCGGGACACTATCAGTACCCTATTGGGTAATCCTTGGGAGCCTACTCCCGAGGATGACACTTGTTTCTGGAAGGAAAATAGAAACAAGATTATTGCCGAGGGAGAGTTAGGATACTTCCTCAAGGAGGTTGCTCACTTCTTGAGCAAGGATGGAATCTTTTTCAACCTGAGTAAGGTTGGAAGGAGTCCATCTAACCTCCTAAAGACCCAGCTTACCCCTATAGCCCAGGCGTGGTCCCACCTCATGCTTCATAACATCACTCCTGTCACCCATCTTTCATCTCTTCCAGTTGAGCGTTGTTGCCTTCTATTTTCTATCCTCCAGGGTCATACCATTGACATAACTGAGCTTATATCTGAGCAGATTCACTTGTATGCCCTTGGGTATAAAGTGAATCGCCCCATTCCATTTCCTCTCATCATATCTGCCTTACTGAGGAGGCAGGGAGTCATTGTACCTTCACCTGAGTTCACTAGTTCTTCGGGGAGAGTTCCCAGAGTTTTAGTGAATAGAGATTATTTCGTCCAGCAGTGCAAGCTTCTACCACTAGAGCAGGAGGCTCAGCCCAGACCTAGGAGGAGGAGACCACCAGTGCAACCTCCATCTACTGATGTTGTCACACAGGGCTTTGCCCAGATATCACTTGAGCATCAGCATATGATGCAGATGATGGCTGCCACTCACAGAGCTTATATTCATCTTCACGATGAATTTTATCAGTACAGGTTACAGGGAGAGGGAGCACCTTATGTTACCCCGGCCGAGTTTGCAGCACATGTAGCTTGGCCCGGTGATTTACCTACCTACCCTGAGACTGGTGGATCGTCTGGCGCACAGGCTGACTCTGACGACGATGATGAGGAGGAGGATGATGATCAGATGGAGGATTGATGATGCCATCTTCTTATTTCTTTTATTTACTTTGAGTACAGTTATTTTTAGTTTATATTTACATTTACATTTACATTTTATATTACGGTATTTTATTATTGTGTGGTGTGTTTTTACGTAATTAATTGTTTTTGCATATTCTATTTGAAAAATAATCAAAAAAATCCAAAAATAAAATTTATCTTTTAATAAATTAATCAAATTTTTGTTAGTAAGTTAATACACTTAGAGTTTTTACACAATGAAACTTAATTTTGTAAAATCAATTATTAGCTCTTTATAACTTAGGAATTTTGATAAATTTAATTACAATAGGTTTATTAACCATCAAGCAAATTTCAATAGCCCGGTGAGCAGAGAGATATCTTTTTATATACTTGAAGGTTTAATCGACATATTTTCAATTCGAATTGATTTTGATTTAATCTCTGATTTGTGTTGTTGTACAGAAAATTCAGGAAAATGATCAAGGCATATTTTTGGTGAAAAAAACCTTGGGCCAAACAGCTTACCTTGGTAAAAATTATTTTATCCTTTGCAAGCCAATTTGAGCCTAAAATAAAATTTCTTGGTACCCTTAAACCTAAATCTGTTTTTACCATTCCCTATACTTGATTGATTAAAAGAGCAGTTGAAATAAATGAAAAATATTTTGAATGTTCTCACAAAAAAAAATGGGGAGTGAAAATAAGCAACTTGATTCTTTTCAGAAAAAAATAATAAAGTATGGAAAAGAAAAGTCAAAAATAGTGAAAAGAATCAAGTTGGGGGTATTTATTTTTCATCAACAAAAGAAATGAGAGTTTGGGTTAAGAGAAAGCCTAAAAAATTATAAAATGCTCTTTTATAATTCTGTATAAATAACCATTGATTAGATGACAAACAAAGTTAAATTCGTTTGATCTTATGATTGATTGAGTGAAACAGGTTACCTATTACATATAGATAAACACCTGTGAGGTAAGCCTGAAATTCTGCTTGATTGTTAGTAGAATATTGTAAATAAATTTTATCATTAAACCTTTGTTATACTTGATACCAATTTTTGATTATTACAAAATTAGTTAAATTGTGAAAATTACTTTTTGTAAATTCTCGGACTAACTCAAAAATTTGATTCCAAATTTTTATTTAATTTTCTCTCTTGCTCAAGGACGAGCAATGTCTCAAGTTGGGGGTATTTGTTAGTCCTTAAATTTTCAATAAAAGTTTTAATAAAAATTTCATAAAAATTACAAAAATTAGTTTAATTTGTTAGAAAATTAGGATTTAAATTCAATAAATGGATGTTGTTGGAAATAATCTGCCCTTGATCAATTTTCTCTAAGTTTTGCAGTGAAAAAGTTAAGAAATCAAGAGAAAATTACACTGGAGGAGCTGACGCGTAGCCTCATCCCACGCGTAGCATCAACAGCTATTTTTGATGCTGACGCTACACGTCACATCCACGCATACCGTCAGTGCTGCGTGGTCTCCACCTCCACTTTGGCCAACCACTCCACTTGGACCCAATAATGGACACTCCACTCAGCACCAATGGGCATCGCACTCAGCATGAAAGGCCAAAACTCGGTGGAAACATGTTCATGTGGCCAGGCATGATCAAATTTAATAATTTGAAGTGGCCATTATCAAGTGTTTAATGGAGGCTAAGTCAGGGGTCTGACGCGTAGCGCCACACTGACGCGTAGCGTTAGCACCCTTGCTCAGCCCTATAAATAGGGCCATCCAACACCATTCTATAACATCCCATAGCATCCCATTCTCTTCTTTTCTCTCTTTGTGCTCGACTTTGAGTACTTCTTTTGTGAGTTGTAGTTCTAGAATAGTTTTCTAGATACTTGAGTGTGTTTTGGTGTATTGTGATCGTTGTATTGTGAAGTTCCCATCGTCTTCGTAATGTCAAACTCTGTAAGTGTTGTTTTTACTTTCACCATGTGTAACTAATTTGTTTATGTTGGAATTGGTGAACTAATCTATTGAGTATAATGTTGTGAATTCGACCTCTGCATGTTTATGATTCAAGTCCATGTTAGTATTTCAACCTTTTATTAATATGAACGTCAAACGGGAGAATGATTTTCATGTGTATTGAAACTTGTATTATTAGTATGAATGTCAAACGGGAGAATGATTATTCATGCTGTATTGAAACTTGTTTTGACGAAAGTAAAAGTTGGAATACCCTTGGTATCTCAATTCTATAGGGGTTGTTAACCATTGTTGCCATAAGGCCAGTTCTTAAAGCAAGTTTTTACTAAGAAAGCTCACGAGGGATCGGACTTTACTGTGAATTCTTAGAATTTATATCACGAGGGATCGGTTATAATGATGTTAAGCTACAATGACATGAAACTTAATGATTAAATATGCATGTCTTGAGTTCCTCATTGTTATTCTAGATTAGGGATCCAATTTCCAACATAATTTGCTTATCAGTGTTTATCTCAAGTATCTTACCTATTTTAGATTGCAACTCAACTTTTTAGATAGATTTTATTTTCTTTTTATCTTATGAACCACTCAATCATGCTATCCTGTGAATATTGTATAAATTGTATATAAATCATTCTTTTGTCTATAACTTTCTTCATATTTATCATAGTAAATAGAAAATTACTGTTGATATTGGACTTTCAATCCCAGTGGAACGATATCTAAATTTTGAAAACTACAAACGATTGGTGCGCTTGCCAATTAACAACCTGGTGGTGGAAACGAACTGTTGAGACGCTATCGCCGGGTTAACAAGTTTTCTGGCGCCGTCGTCGGGGATTGAATTGTTTCAGTAAAACAATAAATTTTTAATTACCGTGGTAAATATTTTTTTTACCTTAGTTAAAATTTTTTTATTTTTACTTATTATTACACTAACTTTCTTTATCTAGTTTGTGTATGCAAACTCGATCTACCGCAGGTAAAATTTATTTTGATCCTGAGATAGAAAAGTTTGTAAAGAAAATTAAGTCTTTGAAATCTAAAACACAAACTAAATCTTCTTCTACCTCTAAAAATTTTGAAAATTCAAATATGGCTGCTGAAAGGAGAACATTGGGACAGTTTGCTGCTATTAATGGTCCACCCTGAGTTTCAGGTATGTTTCAAGGACCTGTTGTACCAGTGGAGATTAAACCTGCTACTTTAAATATTATTCAAACAATCAATTTGCTGGTTTAAATCATGAAGAACCATATGAACATTTAACTATTTTTTATGAGTTATGCAGCACAATTGGTTTTGAACCCAATCAAGAAGAGTCTGTTTACATGGGACTTTTTCCTTTTTCATTGATTAGTAAAGCAAAAGAATGGTTTAAATCTTGTCCACCGGGTAGTTTTGCAAACTGGTCAGATGTTGAAAGAAAATTTTTGGAAAGATTTTATTCTCCTTCGAAATATTTTAAAGAAATGACAGCCATACACTCTTTTTCTCAAAATAATGATGAATCACTAGGAGAGACATGGGGACGATTCAAGGCACTTTTGAGAAAGTGTCCAAACCACAACCTAAATGATGCCGAAAAGGTAAGAATCATTTACCATGGTTTATTGCCTCAGTTCAAGATGATGTTAGATGCTTGTGCAGGTGGTTCTTTAATGAACAAAACTGTGGAGGAAGCCATAGAAATATTGGAATCAATGGCTATCAGTGACCACCAAGTAAAGCATGAAAGAGGTAATGTACAGAGGAAGCCAGGAATGCTTGAATTGGGAGTAAATGATGCGGTGTTAGCTCAGCAAAAATTACTGACCCAACAAATTGAAGTTATGAGCAAGCAATTGGAAAAACTTCAAATTGCTCAAGTAGCATCACCACCCCCTGCTCAACTTAAAACATGTATGCACTGCATGGGAGAACAACCATGTGGTTACTGTGGAAATGAGCAAGAGCAAGCCAATTTTATGAATCATCAAAGAGCACCCTTAGGTAATTTTCCTTTTAATCATGGAAATTCTTTTCCTAACAATTACCTGCAGGGTTGGCAAAATCAGAATATTGGCTGGAGACAGGACACTGGACCTTCCAACAGACCTCCTAACAATCAGTTTAAACAACAACAAACTGACAATGTAAGATTGACAAGGATAGAGGAATCTATTCAACAGTTACTGCAGTTTGTGGAAACAAATGAAGCTGCCCGAAAAGCATCAGACATACAAATGGGACAGCTTGCAAAAGAAATAGCCGAATTAAAGAGTTCTGGGTTTACTGCAAACACTCAAAACCCAAGGGAACAATTTAATGTTGTTTCTTCTGATGTTGTAAAAATTGATTATAAAGAAAAGAGTGATAAAAAGAAAGAAGAAGAAGAAAAAGAAAGTGAAAAAATAGAAAAAAAATGAAAAAAATGCAAAAGAAAAAAATGTGTCAAGTAAATACAGAGCAAGAAACAAACTGTATAACCCCAAAAAAATGTAAAGATCCAGGGAGTTTCACCATTCCTGTAACAATTAGAAATATCAACATCAGGAATGCGTTATTAGATTTAGGGGCTAACATCAACTTGATGCCCTTAGAATTAATAAAGCGCATTGGTGAATATGAGCTAAAAGAAGCAAAGACAGAATTACAGTTTGCGGATCGCTCTGTCAAAAAGCCTTTTGGGATTGTGGAAGATGTACCGGTAAAGGTTGATAAGTACCACTTTAGAGTTGACTTTGTGGTACTGGATATAAAGGAGGATACTGAGATCCCCCTGATCCTAGGAAGACCTTTCATGAAGACTACAAGGATCAAAGTAGATGTTGATCTAAGTATGGTTGCAGTCAAGGTTTATGAAGAAGAAGTAAGCTTCAGTGCTCATGAACACCTCAGGACAAGTAATGAGGAAAACGTTTACCCTTCAACCGAACCAGGTATATCTCTTCCCAATCAATTAAATTGTTTTAAATTAACCGATGCCTTGAAAGATGAAAAACAGGTAATTAAGCATCGGAAAAGAAGAAGGAGGAAGAAAAAGACAGGTGATTCCTCAACGAATATTGGGAGACCACCTGATTAATCAGAGGTAATGTCTGGATGGAGACATTAAATCTAGCGCTCAATGGGAGGCAACCCATTCTTTTCTTGTTATTTTCAAAAAAAATAAAAAATAATAATAATAATAATAATAAAAATAAAAATAAAAATATATATATATATTTAGAATTATTTTTTAAAAAAAGGGTTTAAAACCCAAAAGAAAAGGTTTTTGAAAATCAAAATTTTGAAAAATCAAAAACAGAAGCCTACGCGTAGCGCCACTGTGACGCGTAGCGTGGACTCTGAATTTTGGACCTGACGCGTAGCATCCCATCCACGCGTAGCGTCAGAGCCCACGTTCAGTTTTTAAAACTGAACCAGAGAGGCCGATCTTAGGTAAGATCTCTTCTCTGCCTCACTTAGTTTTTAAAACCTAAATTTTCGAAACCCTATTTTCTCTCTTCCAAATCTTCTCAATCCTATTTGCTCAAGGAATCACAAGTAAGTGTTCTAATCCTTTCTCTTTAGTTTTGGTTTTAAATTTTCAATTTTTAGAAATAAATGTGGTTAGGATTAGGATTAGAAGACCATTGGAATTGATTGCTGTTAGAATTAGGAAATTGAATGGATATAATGTGGTTTGGAAAGGGGTTACTGCTGTGCAACCCCTGTTTTTCTCTGTTCTGCGCAGTTCACGCGTAGCGTCCCACTGACGCGTAACGTGAGGATGAACTGCAAGCCCACGCGTAGCGTCCCACTGACGCGTAGCGTGGGCAGAACAGGCTTACGCGTAGCGTCCCACCACGCGTAGCGTCAGCCTCTGTTTTTAATTTTGTTATATTTTGTTTCTTATTTTTTTATTTTTTTTTTGTTAATCTGTTTAACATGTTGTGTGTTTGTTTATTTATTATTTTGTTTTTAAATTAATAAATTTTTATATTTAATATTTGTTATACTTTCTTGCATAAAAATATAAAAATAAATTTGTATAAATTTTGAATAAATTGTATGAATTTCGTTTTGAAAATTTGATTCAAAATTACTTAAAAATATGTATGTTAACTTTCTTTATAAATCACAAAAATACAAAAATATGTTGTTGTGTGAATTTCATTTTTAGAAAAACCAAAAATATTTGTGTTTCAAATTTCGTGTAAATATTTGGTTGATTGTATAGGATTGTTAATGTGTGATTTAATTTTTAATATGTGTTTAATTTTAAAATTTTTACTTTTTGCAGATGGCACCAAGGATATCCATTCCCACTACTGGTCCCTCTAAAAGACAGAGGAAGGCCACAGATGCTGACACCACCTCTGAGGATCCTGATCTTCAGGGACAGGAGGTGTTAGGACCGAGGGATCCTACCAGATTTCGTACTGATGCGAAGTGGGCACGGTTTCATCAAATCAAAGGCCAGAGACTTATCTGGGAGAGGGTCCTTGATTTGAGTGCAGGAGATTACCCTGAGCTTCAGGATGGAGTTCAGCAGAGGAGATGGGGACCTCTATTCTCTCTACCTACTGAGGGGGACCCCATCTTAGTGATGGAGTTTTATGCAAATGCCTTCCGGACTCGCCAGGATGCACCAAGTATAGGACAGCAGCGGACGAGTTGGGTGAGGGGCGGGCATATTTCATATGACCGGGACACTATCAGTACCCTATTGGGTAATCCTTGGGAGCCTACTCCCGAGGATGACACTTGTTTCTGGAAGGAAAATAGAAACAAGATTATTGCCGAGGGAGAGTTAGGATACTTCCTCAAGGAGGTTGCTCACTTCTTGAGCAAGGATGGAATCTTTTTCAACCTGAGTAAGGTTGGAAGGAGTCCATCTAACCTCCTAAAGACCCAGCTTACCCCTATAGCCCAGGCGTGGTCCCACCTCATGCTTCATAACATCACTCCTGTCACCCATCTTTCATCTCTTCCAGTTGAGCGTTGTTGCCTTCTATTTTCTATCCTCCAGGGTCATACCATTGACATAACTGAGCTTATATCTGAGCAGATTCACTTGTATGCCCTTGGGTATAAAGTGAATCGCCCCATTCCATTTCCTCTCATCATATCTGCCTTACTGAGGAGGCAGGGAGTCATTGTACCTTCACCTGAGTTCACTAGTTCTTCGGGGAGAGTTCCCAGAGTTTTAGTGAATAGAGATTATTTCGTCCAGCAGTGCAAGCTTCTACCACTAGAGCAGGAGGCTCAGCCCAGACCTAGGAGGAGGAGACCACCAGTGCAACCTCCATCTACTGATGTTGTCACACAGGGCTTTGCCCAGATATCACTTGAGCATCAGCATATGATGCAGATGATGGCTGCCACTCACAGAGCTTATATTCATCTTCACGATGAATTTTATCAGTACAGGTTACAGGGAGAGGGAGCACCTTATGTTACCCCGGCCGAGTTTGCAGCACATGTAGCTTGGCCCGGTGATTTACCTACCTACCCTGAGACTGGTGGATCGTCTGGCGCACAGGCTGACTCTGACGACGATGATGAGGAGGAGGATGATGATCAGATGGAGGATTGATGATGCCATCTTCTTATTTCTTTTATTTACTTTGAGTACAGTTATTTTTAGTTTATATTTACATTTACATTTACATTTTATATTACGGTATTTTATTATTGTGTGGTGTGTTTTTACGTAATTAATTGTTTTTGCATATTCTATTTGAAAAATAATCAAAAAAATCCAAAAATAAAATTTATCTTTTAATAAATTAATCAAATTTTTGTTAGTAAGTTAATACACTTAGAGTTTTTACACAATGAAACTTAATTTTGTAAAATCAATTATTAGCTCTTTATAACTTAGGAATTTTGATAAATTTAATTACAATAGGTTTATTAACCATCAAGCAAATTTCAATAGCCCGGTGAGCAGAGAGATATCTTTTTATATACTTGAAGGTTTAATCGACATATTTTCAATTCGAATTGATTTTGATTTAATCTCTGATTTGTGTTGTTGTACAGAAAATTCAGGAAAATGATCAAGGCATATTTTTGGTGAAAAAAACCTTGGGCCAAACAGCTTACCTTGGTAAAAATTATTTTATCCTTTGCAAGCCAATTTGAGCCTAAAATAAAATTTCTTGGTACCCTTAAACCTAAATCTGTTTTTACCATTCCCTATACTTGATTGATTAAAAGAGCAGTTGAAATAAATGAAAAATATTTTGAATGTTCTCACAAAAAAAAATGGGGAGTGAAAATAAGCAACTTGATTCTTTTCAGAAAAAAATAATAAAGTATGGAAAAGAAAAGTCAAAAATAGTGAAAAGAATCAAGTTGGGGGTATTTATTTTTCATCAACAAAAGAAATGAGAGTTTGGGTCAAGAGAAAGCCTAAAAAATTATAAAATGCTCTTTTATAATTCTGTATAAATAACCATTGATTAGATGACAAACAAAGTTAAATTCGTTTGATCTTATGATTGATTGAGTGAAACAGGTTACCTATTACATATAGATAAACACCTGTGAGGTAAGCCTGAAATTCTGCTTGATTGTTAGTAGAATATTGTAAATAAATTTTATCATTAAACCTTTGTTATACTTGATACCAATTTTTGATTATTACAAAATTAGTTAAATTGTGAAAATTACTTTTTGTAAATTCTCGGACTAACTCAAAAATTTGATTCCAAATTTTTATTTAATTTTCTCTCTTGCTCAAGGACGAGCAATGTCTCAAGTTGGGGGTATTTGTTAGTCCTTAAATTTTCAATAAAAGTTTTAATAAAAATTTCATAAAAATTACAAAAATTAGTTTAATTTGTTAGAAAATTAGGATTTAAATTCAATAAATGGATGTTGTTGGAAATAATCTACCCTTGATCAATTTTCTCTAAGTTTTGCAGTGAAAAAGTTAAGAAATCAAGAGAAAATTACACTGGAGGAGCTGACGCGTAGCCTCATCCCACGCGTAGCATCAACAGCTATTTTTGATGCTGACGCTACACGTCACATCCACGCATACCGTCAGTGCTGCGTGGTCTCCACCTCCACTTTGGCCAACCACTCCACTTGGACCCAATAATGGACACTCCAGTCAGCACCAATGGGCATCGCACTCAGCATGAAAGGCCAAAACTCGGTGGAAACATGTTCATGTGGCCAGGCATGATCAAATTTAATAATTTGAAGTGGCCATTATCAAGTGTTTAATGGAGGCTAAGTCAGGGGTCTGACGCGTAGCGCCACACTGACGCGTAGCGTTAGCACCCTTGCTCAGCCCTATAAATAGGGCCATCCAACACCATTCTATAACATCCCATAGCATCCCATTCTCTTCTTTTCTCTCTTTGTGCTCGACTTTGAGTACTTCTTTTGTGAGTTGTAGTTCTAGAATAGTTTTCTAGATACTTGAGTGTGTTTTGGTGTATTGTGATCGTTGTATTGTGAAGTTCCCATCGTCTTCGTAATGTCAAACTCTGTAAGTGTTGTTTTTACTTTCACCATGTGTAACTAATTTGTTTATGTTGGAATTGGTGAACTAATCTATTGAGTATAATATTGTGAATTTGACCTCTGCATGTTTATGATTCAAGTCCATGTTAGTATTTCAACCTTTTATTAATATGAACGTCAAACGGGAGAATGATTTTCATGTGTATTGAAACTTGTTTTATTAGTATGAATGTCAAACGGGAGAATGATTATTCATGCCGTATTGAAACTTGTTTTGACGAAAGTAAAAGTTGGAATACCCTTGGTATCTCAATTCTATAGGGGTTGTTAACCATTGTTGCCATAAAGCCAGTTCTTAAAGCAAGTTTTTACTGAGAAAGCTCACGAGGGATCGGACTTTACTGTGAATTCTTAGAATTTGTATCACGAGGGATCGGTTATAATGATTTTAAGCTGCAATGACATGAAACTTAATGATTAAATATGCATGTCTTGAGTTCCTCATTGTTATTCTAGATTAGGGATCCAATTTCCAACATAATTTGCTTATCAGTGTTTATCTCAAGTATCTTACCTATTTTAGATTGCAACTCAACTTTTTAGTTAGATTTTATTTTCTTTTTATCTTATGAACCACTCAATCATGCTATCCTGTGAATATTGTATAAATTGTATATAAATCATTCTTTTGTCTATAACTTTCTTCACATTTATCATAGTAAATAGAAAATTACTGTTGATATTGGACTTTCAATCCCAGTGGAACGATATCTAAATTTTGAAAACTACAAACGATTGGTGCGCTTGCCAATTAACAACCCGGTGGTGGAAACGAACTGTTGAGACGCTATCGCCAGGTTAACAATTCATCACATCACTTTCATCATGGTATACATTTAAAACTTGTTCTAAACCTTCATACTCATAGATTTTCATTCCAACTCATAATCATATTCTAATCTAACTTACTACTTGACATAGTCTATCGAATGCAGTTTTCATGTAAATCATCATTCATTCATAAGTTTTAATTACATCATGCTTCTTTTTCAAAATCCAATTAAGGCTAAGGTCACTAACGAAAATAAGCCATAAACTCTAGGGTCTCATTTTCCTACATGACCTTCCAAAATCACCATTATCTATTCATCATTCATACAAGTATCTATACGAATCCTTGGCTAAGCAATACATTCATTATAGCTGTATACATTACAAAAATCCACGTAAAGCCACAAACTCAAAACAATTGTCGGCCAAGGCATTCTTTACCCAAAATAGGCTTCCTTCACACCTCTTCTCCACATAATAGCTCCATAGGCAAACCCTACAACACAGGAGCTAAAAGATATACCACATGGATAGTGCGTATACTTTCTCAATGATGAAAATCTAACAAACGTGATAATATATACATAAATGCAATATTACATATCTTTTCCTTAAGAAGGAGTTCAATTAACACAAAATCAATCATTCATTGAATTCGTTGAACATATATATCCATTAAAATTCATAAGTCACATCAACCATTATTACAATTACAGTTAGTACTCAAAGGGAGTTCCACCTACTCCTCATATAGTCTCCGCGACAGGATATCACACTATGCCATGCTTCTATGGCTAATGCACATGTTGGTGTTTAAGAATGTATATGCACGGATCCGATTTCATTCCATCAGGTGATCGCAACCACCAAAATTATTCAATCATTCGCATTCGTTTCCCGCCTCGCAAGGGGTACTCCCGCCTCATGATCGCAACCACGAGCATTCAATCTCAATGGTCCCGCAAGGCCTTTCATTTCAATATACCAGGTGATCGCAACTGCCGGTCCAATAATCATAGGAACTCGCAAGCCCTTTTTATATTCCAAACATTAAGTGATCGCAACCACTTATCAACATCATCATGATATATATGCCATGCTATGTAAGTAAAAATGCTCATGCATGCCTCAACCTCATATGGATTATCTCACCCTCTCATCTAGGGTTCTCTCATACTCAACTACAATGTTAATTCCACATAATCAAAAACATATATATATATTCCAATCATAGTATTCAAGAATCATTATAGCCAAGGACTTCAAGTATTCATCAAACCACACATGGAATCCATAACATGTCATCACACATTATACCACCCATAACTTCATTAAGGTCTTATTCCATAATCAATCACTATAAGGACCTTACTCAACTTCACATCACATACCCATGATACTACATTCATTCAAGAAAACATGCCATATTACATCAACACATACATTATCATCATACAAGTTCTCATGCATTTAGAAAATATACCTTTCTCCTACCTCAAGAGAAGTAGACTTTCGGGTTCGATGTTCCCTCCTCACAATCATTACCAAGTCCTACACCAATCAATTATAAGGCCACATCAATCGTCCATTCAAGCATCATTCTCAATAGATACATTACATGGACATGACTCTTCATCATGTGGTAATTTATTTACAAGCTTCATTCATTTGCCTAATTAGGCTTCGGGAATTCCTTCCCTCAAATCACCATTCATTATCATCAAGGCAATAACCTAATTAGTTAGGTTACCCCACTTACCAACCTTACATTTAAATCATTCCAAGTGGGTTTTCATTTATGGTTTTCAACCACCATCACCAATCATCATTTATGATTATACTCCAACATTAATGACATTCTCACCATTAATTAATACCCATCTACCCATACATCATATTTCACCCAATTTATAAGGTTAGGGTTTCACCAAAGCCCATCAACATTCAAAATAATCATACATTCTTATCTCCTTCCAGCCATAAATGTATCTACCTTACTAATACCATTTAAAGCTTATATTTATGACACCCACCTTAGGGTTTCCACATTTAAAGCTTCTCCTAATGACCCACATGCATTAAATGCTCTCTTAACATTGAGGACACATAACTAAAGGTTTATATTCTTGAAAAATGGCTAGAACCTTACCTCAAGTGAAAAAAAAATGGAGGAGTTCCAAGAATGGGAGATGAAGATCACGAAATGGGAGAGGGAAAGAAAGGGAGTTCAAACTCTAAGCTTCTTCTTCTTGCTCTAAGAAAACGGAAATGAGGGAGAGAAATAGGTATCACTCCTTTGATTAGCGTTTTTAGAAGAATAATATGAATGGAAAAGTGATAGGAAGAAGAAGAAGTAAGTTTGCTGAAGAAGAAGGGAGAGTCACGGGAATTGAGAGTGAAAGAGGTGAGTTATTTTCAATTCTAAACCTATTACTTAAATCTTTCCTTTTTATAACAAACGGGCTCTCTGTTCAGGCTTAATACTTATTCTAAAAATTATTCCGAGTACACATTTGGATTCCCAGTAATGTTATCTACAGCCCTGACCAACGGCATCTCAATCAGAGATACTTGGTCTGACACCCATATTTTATCCGTTTTAGTTTCCTGCTTATCCGATCTCAGTAAATCACTAACAGTCTCTGTATATCTTAATTAAATTATTTCCAATATTTTGTTGGGCATTAAATAGTTCACATTCAACTAAGAAGAAAGGATGTACCCTTGGTAAAGGTAGTCTGGAGTCAGTCTGATGAAGGACACACTACGTGGGAACTTGAGGAAAAGATGTGAACTTTTTATCCTTATTTGTTTGCTAGCAATAGGTGAAATTTCAAGACAAAATTTCTAAAATAAGGGAAAAGTGTAACAGCCCTCGTTTTATGTGTTAGGTCCTTGAGGCCAATTGTCTTGATTTCGTGTTAAATTTATATGTATTGATGATTGGGCTACGGCCAACTTGCTTGAGTATAATGGCTGAGTTATATTTAGAAGATTTTGTGAATATGAGGCGAATACTCTTACTTTAATTATGTGAGTAATAGTGATGGTTAGAATAATAATAAGTGTGTTTAATAATATCTATAATAATAGATATTAATCGATTAGAGTATTAGTAATTTAATAAAAATATTTAAGTAATATCATTTAAGTTATTTAAACATGCAATTTCCCCCAGTTCTGGCCAAGAAATTATCCAGAGTACCTGAGTTAGTTACCTTCATCCCAAAGACATAGTGTTTAACAATTTTCATGAAGGGCTTGACCAGTTACCCATGCCCGAAAATTCTATTTTCAAGTTAACCGTATAAGCCAAACTACGCACCTGTACGTATTTCGGGCGTAACTCTCTCTCCCGTCATTGGATTTGAGTCATTCTTGTCCCAAAATCTTCATATCAAATTTATCTATAGCTTTGATGTTGATCATGAAGGCTAATTCTTACCCCACAAATCCCAAAATTTAGAATACTACACTGATTCATGTTTTTCTAGTGGCAGCTTGCACTTTATTAAGTATTTTTCGCGTTTCTCATTCGTATGACCATGAAATCAAACAATTCTTTCACTAAATTTTTTTAAACTCAATTCCCTACAACTTTGATGAAGGGAACAAAGTCAAATTTATGTTTATATGTTGAAACAGGTTTCGATTATGACAAACAAAATGTTCAAGAAGATAAAGAAATCAATTAATGCATATATTTGAAGGATAAACATTCAAAGAAATCCAGAATTGATGTTCCAGGTCAAAAAGTATGCAAGACATCATCAAAAATGAACTCATATGTACCAAAATGCATAAACGCATTAAAAATAAAGAGGATCAGCCCCAGGAATTGATTCACCTCCTTGGGAATCGATTCCCACGTTATGAAGCACCCAGGAATCGATTCAGTGATATCAGGAATCGATTCACGCGTATAATGCCCACCAGGAATCGATTCATTGCAACCAGGAATCGATTCCCCTGCTGATTTTCACCCAAGAATCGATTCATCTATGCAGGAATCGATTCATTCACTATAGGAATCAATTCCCCACCTCAGGAATCGATTCATGTGACATTCATGCGCAGTTTTGACTCAAATTAAACTAGATGAATTGATTCACACAGGAAATCATGCATAGAATCATGGAAGAATATCTAGAATGTTTTCAGCCACTTCGCAATTTCAGGAAACATGTTGCATATTTTATACCGAGGGAAATTATTTTAATACAACGGAGTGTATTCCTTCGTCTATAAATAGAAGAGAAGCAAAGGCACTTCACACACCAAGCAAGCAATGAAAAATCAACGTTGCGTTCTCTGTTATTATTTCTTAAGCATTTTACTCTCTGTTTCATTTCCTTTGCAATTAATTTTTTGAGAGTTATATTGTGAGAAAAATATTTTCTTGAGTGCTAAATTTGCATATCCTTTTCTAAGAGAGGAAAATATTTTTCAAGTGATTCAAATTTGTATCTCCACTCTATTGAGAGAGTCACACGTGTAAAATCACCTACACAAATTCTGAGAGTTTTTTTTAGGTTGGGTTTCAACCTTGTAAAATTGAGAGATTGTGAGATTGGGTGGGTTTCCTTTTTGCTTGTGAGGATTAAGTTCTTGAGTGTGGGTCACTAAGAAGCTGTAATTGCTCAAAGTCTGTATCTCAAATTCTCAATAGTGGAATCCTTCAAGTGGGTTGCTTGAAGGCGAGACGTACACCGGTATGGTGGAACTCGTTATATCGGTTTGCAAATCTCTCTTCCTTAAACTCCTTTATTATTATGATTTAATTTGCTTGGTAATTTAAGTACACTATTAACTTAATATAAATTGTTTAATTAATTATTTAGATTTATTTGTTATAATAATCTAAGTAATATTCTTGAATTAATTGTGTTAAAATCAATTATTACTTTCTAAGTGCTAAAATAGTATCGTGATTAATTTGATATTATTACTTGTTCCTTTATGTATTATCCTTATTTATCAAATTGATTACAAAAGAATTAACTTCAAAAGCATTCCAATGAAAATTTTTAATACTCAATTCACCCCCTTCTTGAGTAATTGAGGCCACTTGGTTAACAAGTGGTATCAGAGCTTGACTGTTGGTTGATAAAGCTTAACAGCTTCAAGAGATAAAGATGGCCTCTACATCATGTAACATGTTTCCCGAGGGTGGTGCTACAAATAGACCTCTTGCTTTCAATGGGGAAGGTTATGCTTTTTGGAAAGAGAGAATGAAATTTTTTGTTCAATCAATTTTTTTAAAAGTTTGGAATGCTATTAAAAATGGTCCTTTTATACCTATGCACACTATTGATGGTAGACAAATTGAAAAACCCATGGATGATTGGACTAGTGATGAGGAAAAGAAAGTGCAGTATAATTATAAGGCTAAAAATCTTTTTACTCTTGCATTAGGTCCTGACGAATTTTTTAGAGTTGTAACATGTAAATCTGCAAAGGAAATGTGGGATACCCTTCAAGTTACTCATGAAGGAACTAGTGATGTTAAGACTCTAAAATCAGTACCTTAACTAGCCAATATGAAAGCTTTAGAATAAATTATGGTGAAACTGTTTTAGAACTTCAAAAACGCTTTACCTTGATTATCAATCATCTTATCACTCTTGGAAAATCTTACTATAATAAAGAGCTTATTCACAAAGTCTTGAAAAGTCTTACTAGGGAATGGCAACCTCTTGTCACCGCAATCAAGCAATCTCTAAACATCAATGATATGTCACTTGCTACTTTGTTTGGAAAGCTTCAAGAACAAGAGCAAGAGTTAAAGGACTTGAAAAATGCGGAGGAAGAAGAAAAGTCTTCCAAGAAGAAGGGGCTAGCACTTAAGGCCACTTCAATTGAAGAAGACGAATCTGGAAGTGGTCAAGAAGATGATGATGATGAGTTAAGCTTATTTGTGAGATGTTTTGGAAAGTTCATGAGAAACAAAAGATTCCAAAAGGGCTTCACTTATAAAGGTAAGAAATTCATTGCTAAATATGATAATTCCTCACTAACCTGTTTTGAATATGGAAAGGAAGGATACTTCAAGGCGGACTGTCCAAATCTTAAAAAGAAAAACAAAGATCGTAAAGGAAAAAGGAGAGCATACATAGCATGGGATGACAACGAGGTGAGTAGTTCAGACAAATCTGAAAATGAAGAAGCAAACCTCTGCCTCATGGCCAACCATCAAAATGAAGATGATGAGGTAAACCTCCATGAATTAGATAGAGATGAATTGCTTGATGCGTTTGATGAATTATATGATAAGTTTGTTAAAATTTCTAGTAAGTACAAATTATCTAGAAAAACCATAGACACTATTGAGATGCATCTTATTGAATAAGTAAAAGAAAATGAAATCTTAAAAAAGAAAGTTATAGATACTCAAGCAAGCTCTAAAACCAAACCATGTGATTTTGTCAAGAAATGTGATCTATTAGAAAAGAAAGTCTTAGACTTAAGCAAAACTCTTAAAAAATTCACAAATGGTAGAGATAATCTCAATGCATTACTTGGTAAACAAAGATGCATGTTTAACAAATCCGGTTTAGGATTTAATCCCACTAAGAAAGAAAAACATTACAAAAATTTCTTTGTACCTCCTAAAGCATCATCATCACCTTTTATGAAATGTAACCATTGTGGTGTTAAAGGTCATAGTGCTTTAAATTGCAATGTTAGGAAATTTAGACCAAAGGTTGTAAGAAAGGTGTGAGTTCCTAAAGGAACATTACCATAAACTAACCAAAAAGGACCCAACATAAAATGGGTATCAAGTTCTCTAACTTGACTTGTTTTGTAGGTATGCTTCAAGGCAAGTAACACCCATTGGTACTTGGATAGTGAGTGCTCCAAACATATAACGGGAGATATGAGTAAGTTCTCCTCATTCACTCCTTGAAATAAAGGATTTGTCACATATGGAGATAATACAAAAGGGAGAATACTAGGAATCAGAAATATTGGTAAAAATTCCTCAACTTCTATAAATGATGTATTATATGTTGAAGGACTTAAACACAACTTGCTTAGTATAAGTCAATTATGTGATAAAGGCTATAAAATTATTTTTGAATCAAACTGTTGCATAATTGAAAACAAGCTAAGCAAGGAAGTCAAGTTTGTTAGTAAAAGAGTAGATAATATTTACATGATTGATCTTGATTGTTTGTCTTCAAATGATGCACAATGCTTCTTGACTAAAAAGGATGAATCATGGCTATGGCATAGAAGAATAGCTCATATTCACATAGATCATTTAAATAAACTTGTTTCTAAAGATCTAGTAACTGGATTACCAAAGCTTAAATTTGAAAACCAATTTTGTGATGCATGCCAAAAAGGAAAACAAGTAAAGGTCTCTTTTCAAGCTAAAAATGTTGTTTCAACTAATAGACCTTTACAACTTTTACATATGGACTTGTTTAGACCTTCTAGGGTCAAAAGCTTTGGAGGCAATTATTATGGACTTGCGATTGTTGATGACTATTCTAGATATACATGGACATTGTTTCTTACTCACAAACATGAAGCATATCAATCATTTAAGAAACTTGCCAAGATTATCCAAAATGAATGAAATTTAAGAATCGCATCCATACGAATCGATCATGGGGGATAATTTGAAAATGAACCTTTTGAAAATTTTGTGAAAAATTTGGCATTGAACATAATTTTTTGGCTCCAAGAACTCCACAACAAAATGGATTTGTTGAAAGGAAAAATTGATCTTTAACGGAGCTCGCAAGAACTATGTTGAATGAAAACAATATTACAAAACATTTTTCGGCCGATGCGGTAAATACCGCTTGTCATGTAATAAATAGATGTTTGATTAGGCCTATTTTAAAGAAAACCCTCTATGAACTTTATAAAGGAGAAAACCAAATATTTCTTATTTTCATGTGTTTGGATGCAAGTGCTTTGTTTTAAACAATGGAAAAGATAATCTCAGCAAATTCGATGCAAAGTCTGATGAAGCAATATTTCTTAGATATTCATCATCTAGTAAAGCTTATTGACTCTTTAATAAACAAACTTGTACAATTGAAGAGTCCATTCATGTAAAATTTGATGAACTTAACCAAAACCCTCCGAGGAAGGAAGTTGATGATCTTGTAGGTACTTTCCAAGAGATAACCATCGATAATAAAGAAGAGGTCGAAGAAGACCCAATCCAAGGCAAGGAGCCTCAACAAAAGGATTGGATTACATCAAAAGACCATCCCTTGGAAAACTTCATAGGTGAATTAACCAAAGGTGTAAGTACTCGTAACGCCATTAGAAATGCATGTAATCATCTAGCCTTCGTATCACAAATTGTACCCAAAAATATTGATGAGGCTATTATTGATGAATATTGGATGTTAGCTATGCAAGATGAGTTAAATCAATTTGAAAGAAACCAAGTTTGGGAACTTGTGCCAAGACCCAATGATCATCAAATAATAGGTACTAAATGGGTTTTTAGAAACAAGCTTGATGAAAATGGAATAATAACTAGAAATAAAGATAGGTTAGTGGCTAAAGGATATAACCAAGAAGAAGGCATAGATTATGAGGAAACATATGCACCCATAGCTAGATTAGAAACTATTAGATTATTATTAGCCTATGCATGTTGTAAAGATTTCAAATTATATCAAATGGATGTCAAAAGTGCATTCTTGAATGCATACATTCAAGAAGAAGTGTATGTTGATCAACCTCTCGGTTTTGAAAACTATCAACTTCCAAATCATGTTTTCAAACTAAGAAAAGCATTATATGGGTTAAAACAAGTTCCAAGAGCTTGGTATGAAAGATTGAGCAAATTTCTTTTAGAAAACAATTTTGAAAGGGGAAAGTTGATACTACACTATTTATCAAGCACAAAAGAAATAACATACTTTTGGTACAAGTATATGTGATGAAGCCTTGCCTTCTAAACTGGATGGATCTAGGTTCTTTTTTACTTAATCTTGTTCTCCATTGATGGTTTCTATGGAAGAATGGAAGATGGATGGAGGTTGATGGAAGGGATGGAAGAAGATGAAGGAGATGCCACCAATGACTTGGATAAGTCTCTACTCGTCACTCTAGGGATGGTCACCTAGTGATAAGAGCTTGAAAGGGGTTAGACTTTCTCTAACCTAAAGGAGAGAGTTTGCACTCAAATCTCACAAAATGTAAATTTCATTCAAAACTAATAGTGTGGAAATACATGGAGAGGTAATCCTTATATAGGCAAGGTGGAGTGGTGGCCAAGCTAAGCAACTTGGGCTTCCCACTCTTCCTTAGGCCCAAAATCAACTAAACTAGGAAATGTGGCCAACTACAAGGCCCAAAATGATGTACAAGGTCCAAAAGTGACCCAACAATAAACCTAAACTATTTTGAGTACAATTGAAATTATTTACAAACTATGTATGCATCATACTACCCCTCTTAAAAGAAGATTTGTCCTCAAATCCTGTAAATCCTGTAAAAGAAAAGAGAGTAATGAGTTCAAAACTAAAAAATAAAGGAAACTAAAATGTACAAGAAACAAGGTAGGGTATTGACCACCAAGATCAAACACTAACCTTTTTATTTTTGAAAGGATGATATAAAAAATATTAGCAAAGAGCACAATCAAAAGTTCCCATAAGAATACACATGTAAAAATATGGATACCTCTATGACAGTTAATCGTGCTACTATCTAGATGCAATAAAATGAAAATATGAGTAGATGTAGTTATATGATCATGTGAGATATTACAAAATATTGACTTATCCTCGAAAAGATGGATTTTCCTAAAGGGATCATAATGAGTAATGGCATTTAAAGTTGGTACTAAAGTATGCATGTCATGTAATGTTGCCAAAAATTCTCTATATAACCCTTTATGAAAATAAATCATATCAATATGATCATGGATAAGATGTGAAAAATGCAATGAAATTGACATGTTAATTGATGGACAAAATGTTAATCCTATAAAATTTCTACTATACAATATGATAACATATGAAATGACTCTTGGAAAAGACAATTCAAAAGAGTAAAGACATATGTTAATCCTATAAGATCCTATAATGATTGTATACATGCTAGAACTAACTCTAAGACAACTATGAACAATGATTGACCAATTCTCTTTACTAGGGACAGGAGAAAAAGGGTATGATTCTTCTATACTTCTAAGGTCATCTTGAGGCTTAAACCTGATGATGTGTAGATGCAAATTATCATTAATGCTAGGAAAACTATCACTAATGATTGGAATGGATAAACTCTTATTGGATATAGGAGTAGGTAAACTATGATCAAGGTGATTCTCTATTGAAACACTAAGGTTGCTTAAAGATAAGCTATTGTTCTCTAACTTATGTTCTCTATTTTGATTTTCACCTTTGATTGCTTTCTTATTTTTCTTATACCGATCATATTCTTTCCAATAAAGTTTCACTTTTTCATCCATAGCTCTATTATGTTTGTCTTAATTTTTCTATTTCTTTTTCATTGTTACACAAACTAATTCCTAAATTTCCAATGGTATCATATTCTAAAATATGATCCCAAAGTGCTTTTAATTTCCTATGGATTTCCTCAAGAACTTTTTTTATCTTTTTGTTTTTTTTCTATGAAAGAATCATACTTAGACTCATAAGAATCTATTTTAGAATGAAGGACACCTAGTTGTTCAATTAAAACTTCAAATTTATTAGGTGTTTTATCTTTCCTATTTTCCCTTTTGTGATGTTTCCTTAACCTAGGTTCATCCTTATTTTCTAGATTATCTAACCTATAGTTGATTTTATCAAGAGAATCCATGATTAACCTAAGCGAGGACATGTTATCTCTTACTCACAAAAGTAGACAAGAAAACAATCAAGAGATACTAGTCAAGAATGTATGCAAGACCAAAAACAAGAAATCAAACACAATCCCAAGAATCAAATTCTAGGTTTTCTACCTAAGGAACACAACACCTAAGATGTTTGTACTAGATAGAATCCTAGGTTGTCTAACTATGATTAGTTATGAGAATTAAGGTTCTAACAAGATAAGCAACAAACCCTAGAAAAGCTAACCAAATTCAGTTTTAGTTAGTTAGGCAAACAAACGTAGGCTTTAACAACCCTAACAACCTATAACTAAGTTGGTTATTTGGTTATTATTGTTGCAACTACCCTAACTTGTTATAACAACCCTAACTACTAGAACTAATTCAGTTACAAGGAGTTATAACTAACTAAGAGTTTGTTCCAACTAAACCTAACTAATAACAAACTTAGTTAAGACAACTAACCACCTAACAACTTCTAGTTAAGACCACTAACAACCTAACCACTTTTAGTTACAACTACTTAACTAATTAAACTAACTAACAACAATTAGTTAAAGCAAACAAATGCACATGCACTATACTAGACGAAATTTAGAAAGTAATTAAAGTCCAAGTCCAAATGTCCACAGATACAAGGACCAAATTTTGCTACTACAAGCCTTAAAAATTTAAAAACTTCCTAATATTTGCTAAAGAGTACAATGCTTTTGCTTCCTTTACAAATCTTCAAGAGTCTTCAAGCTTGTATTTCAAGTCCATTCTCCACCAACTTTGCTACACAATGAACAAACTTAAAGAATTGTTAGCAAAAATTAAATCCAAAATCTAACCACTCCTCTCACAATTGTGTTTCACTCAACTTCTCCTTTAAGTCTTCAATTGTTTTCACCTCCTTCAATTTTCACTCTTATCTACTATTTCCCAAAGAATGCTACCCTTTGAGATCGGGAGAAGAGAAAAATCCAAGAGAATTTCAAAGGAAATATAAACTCAAAGACAAAACTAGAAGAGAAGAAGACAAGCAAAAAAATATTAATTTGAAAGAATTGGTTACTCAAAAGGATTTTAAAATTTGACAAGAATTAACCTAAAAAAGTCAAATAAAAGTTCAAATGAATAAAGGTAGTACTCTATTTATTATGGAAAAGACAAGATATTACACAAAAAACAAAACTAGACAATCAACAAAGTTAAAATGCAACAAGAAAATACAAGCACAAAATTTTAATATCTAGAATTTCTAGAAAAATAAAAAAGAAAAAGAAAATCTGATTTTTTTGAACTGGGCTTTTTTTTGAACTGGGCTTTTTTTTGTACAGCTTTTATTTTGTCACTTGCTTTTGTAAAGAAAAAAAAATCAGGTGGGGCTACGATACAAGCAGTGCAACAGTATGGATGACTAATCACTTGACAAAATTGATTATACTAATACACCTAGAATCGAATGAAATATTCACTGTACAAGCATTAATTGCACGGGAATTGCTTAAATTGCAATTAGAATGACCAAAATTTTGTGTATTGCTATTGACCAAAAATTCACGCGCATACCACAACTGCACATGCCAAGGCTCGAATGAAATTTCCAATTTTTCAGTGTGCACACTAATTGGACAAAAGAAAGAAATAGGCACGAAACGACACAATTGGAACTTTAATTGCCTATACCTTTTAGCGAAATTGAAGGAAGCAAAAGGCAACAGAATTTGACTAATGAATTTTCAATTGACCAACAAGACTTTGAATTAAGATGCACAGCAATTTGACAATGGACCAATGAAAATTTAACGCTCAGGAATTATACATACAAGACCGAATGAATAACAAATTGACCAAAGTTTTCAATTGCCCATAATTTTCACGAACAGAGAATGCCAAGAACTAATCAGAATGATCACACAAGATTCAATTGCTCAAATTGAATTAAAAGAATCAGTGTATGTGGTAATTTGTGAATTTAAGAAATTGGCATAAAAAATTTTCAATCGATCAAGAACAAAGATTACGAATATAGCCAATGGACAAAGAATTTTCGAATTGACTACTGATCACAATATAATCTCAATTGTCCAATGACAATTAATGTCAATTAACCAACAAAATCACAATTCACGTATGATAATGGCCCAATGATAGATTGCAAAAATGTAAGATCGAATGGGACAAAAGAAATTGGCACAATGATTCACGAATTCAATAAAAGAATTTGAACAATTGATCAACCATAATTTGCCACTGATTGAAGAAACAATTTCAAAGCAACATTGACTACTTTCACGAAATTGCCAAGACGAACCAGTAATTAACCAGGAATCTTACGTGAATTGACCAAGAATTACAATTTGACAGGCAGGCAAATTGGACAACAAGAATTCAAAGAAGGATTTCAACAGTAAATTGCAAATGACCAAGCAGAGAGATAAGAAACACGTACGTACCATTTCTTGGACGTGAATAGCAATTGACCCATCAATGTTGAATGGATACGCACAACAATTAGGATATCCAAGAAGCAATTGCCAAATTCACAACCGATTCACCAAAGATTCACCACACTATGCTCCAACATTTGCTTATACTATTTTCAATTTGGGCAATTAAAATTACAGATTCAACAACTTCCATAAGACTGGACAATATGCTAAAAAGAATAGAAATTCCCTATAGTGCTGGACCAAACAAAATGAATTCCTAGAGAAAAATTCTAAAGAATGAAACTACAAGCCTAAAAATGAGCACAAATCATCACCTTAAATTGAGGCAATGCAACAAAGGAATTTGGAGCTTTAATACCAATTAAAAGATTATTTTAAATGGTATAGAATTAGCACTTCTATAAGCAAAATTTTTAAAAATACCTAGAACAAAGATGAAGCTCCAATATGCACCAAACACCCTAATTTTGGCTCTAGATTCATGTATTTAATAAGGCTAAAGCTGAATTTTTTTTTTAATGGTGCAAGACTAAGAAACTAGAGACTATGACAAATTAATTCTAAAAATTTAAAGAACTCAACACAATATGCACAAAAACATCAAAGAAAAATCAAAAGAAATTTTTTTTTTTGGAATTTTTAGAGAAGAAACAAGGTAGAATAAGAACCTCCAAGGCTAACTGATACCACTTGATGAAGGTTTTCCTTCTAAACTGGATGGGTTCTTTTTCACTTAATCTTGTTCTCCATTGATGGTTTCTATGGAAGAATGGAAGATAGATGGAGGTTGATGGAAGGGATGGAAGAAGATGAAGGAGACGCCACCAATGACTTGGATAAGTCTCTATTCGCCACTCTAGGGATGGTCACCTAGTGATAAAAGCTTGAAAGGGGTTAGACTTTCTCTAACCTAAAGGAAAGAGTTTGCACTCAAATCTCACAAAATGTAAATTTCATTCAAAACTAATGGTGTGGAAATACATGGAGAGGTAATCCAGCAAGGTGGAGTGGTGGCCAAGCTAGGCAACTTGGGCTTCCCACTCTTCCTTAGGCCCAAAATCAACTAAACTAGGAAATGTGGCCAACTACAAGGCCCAAAATGATGTACAAGGTCAAAAAGTAACCCAACAATAAACCTAAACTATTTTGAGTACAATTGAAATTATTTACAAACTATATCCGCATCAATATGTGGATTATATTATATTTGGTGCTACTAATAAATCACTCTGCAAAGAGTTTGCTAAGATAATGCAGGATGAATTCGAGATGTCTATGATGGGAGAACTCACATTCTTCCTTGGATTGCAAATCAAGCAAACTAGAGAAGGGACATTCATTAGCCAGTCCAAATATTCCAAGGAATTACTTAGAAAATTCAACATGGACAAGGCAAATGAAATTGCCACACCTATGAGCACATCATGCTACTTGGATAAACATAAGAAAGATAAAGATGTTGAACTAACTATGTATCGAGGTATGATCAGATCTTTACTTTATCTAACCGCAAGTGGACCAGACATAATGTTTGTTGTATGTATGTGTGCAAGATATCAGGCATGTCCTAAAGAATCACATCTCACTACCGTAAAAAGAATTTTAAAACATCTTGTGGGTACTCAAAATGTTGATTTATGGTATCCCAAAGGTGCTGAATGTATTCTTGTAGGATATTCTGATTCTGATTTTGCTGGTTGTAAATTAGATAGAAAAAGTACCAGTGGCACTTGTCATTTGCTCGGAAGTTCTCTTGTTTCTTATCATAGCAAGAAACAAGTAAGTGCCACGTTATCCACAGCTGAAGCAGAATATGTTGCAGCTGGGAGTTGTTGTGCTCAAATCCTATGGATGAGACAACAACTTCTTGACTTTGGTGTTGTCTTAGATCAAATACCCATTAAATGTGACAACACTAGCGCAATAAATATCTCCAAAAATCCTGTTATGCACTCGAGGACTAAACACATTGAAATCTGTCATCATTTTATTAGAGATCATGTTTTGAAAGGATATTGTGTTCTTGAATATGTTGAAACTTCTAAACAATTGGCGAACATTTTTAATAAACCCCTTCCAAAAGAGCAATTTATAAACATTAGAAGGGAATTAGGTATTTTAGAAATTGCTTAATTGCATTTAAAAATTTATTTTCATTACTTTTAAATTCTCTTAAAAATATTTTTACTCTTTGAACATAGTTTTACAAATCTTTAACTTAAAGATTTATTTTTCCTTTCATAAAAATTTTCATTTCTTTGAACATATTGATTTACTTTGTAATAAATATTATCTTGTTATTTAAATCCTCCTCCTTAAAATCTTTCCATTTTTAATGATCATGTTAATACCCCACAAATATCTTGACTTATTAATTTGGGTCCCACGTAGCATTTACTTAATGGTATCATTTTATATAACTTATTTGATGAAAATTTGATAATTTGAAATTCAAATTCAAGATTTGAACTCTTAAAACATTTTGGAAGCTTGTGCTTAAAGATTCCACTGTCCCATTCTCATGAAAAATAGGACAAAATCATCTTTCCAAAGCATGTCTCGTGAGATTCTACTCTTGCATGTGATCCTTACCTTCCCTAAAGCAAGTCATGTGAACTTCTATTTCCTAGACATTTATGTGAATGACAAGAAGACAAACTCCATTCCAATCTTGTGACCAAAAAGCATCAGAACCATACAAATTCTAAAGCTTGAATCGATTCACCCATACAGGAATCGATTCCCACGAGTCTTTGTACACAAAATTGGCATTTTTTTACAAGGTGAATCGATTCCCCTACCATGAATCGATTCCCAAGTTGATTTTTCTATAAATTCGACCTAATGCTCACACTTCTCCTCATGCCCTTTTGCCACACTACTTCATTGTTCTCACCCTCTAAATTGTGAACTCTTTCATTCTTCTCCTTAAAAATCATGGCCTCTTCATCTCAAAACAGAAAGAAAAGAATAGGAGATGTTGGTTCCTCATCCTCCAGTATGATCTTTCAAGATTATTTGATAATCAAACCCAACTTGAAAAATACCTTGAAAAATATTCTGAAAAGCTTATAATACCCCCTCATTGGCTTGATGTCCGTCTCTTTGAAGAACATGATTTCACCGTTCTAGATGTTCTTAAGCAACAAAATTTAGTAGAATTTGTTGCTCTTAAGGAAAATTACATATATCCAAAGTTAATTCGAGCTTTCTACTCAACCTTGAAAATTTTGAATGGGCGTTGCATCACAAAAATCAAGGGAGTAACTACTGCTCTTGATGATAATGTTCTTCATCTGGTTGGAAAGCTTCCAATCAATAACGTGGATTTCTTTGGCACAGAACCTTCTCCCGAATGGGAATATAATTCCATTGATGCTCGTGCCTTTCTCCATCTATCCTCTGTTTCCAAAAGCACCATTGGGGAGCTAAACATTGATCATCGTCTCCTCTACTACTGCTTGGTAAAAATCATTCTTCCTAAAGGCTCTAATAATGCTAAAGTGAGTGAAATCCAAACTCTTATCCTTTGGGCTATGCTTCATGAAAAGGAAATCAATTGGATCAAGCTTGTCAGAAATCACATGATTGATTCCAAAACACTCACTAGACTCCCTTATGCTATCCTTATTACCAAGCTCCTTAAGCACTTCAACGTCAACCTTACAAATGAGGTGAAAGAAGCTATTGGCCATAAAGGTAAAATTGGAAGCACTCATCTTTCCAAAATGGGTTGGTATAACAAAGATGACGCTTGGCAATACTCACCCCCACATGCACAAAACAGTGATGATAATGAATATCAACCTCAACAACAAGCACCTCCTCCACATGCTACTAATTTTAATGATGCTTTCTTCAATAGGTTGACCTCTCATATTAATACTCGCTTTGATGCATTAGAGAATCACTTTGACGAGATGACTTCTCGTATTGATGGAAAGGAGAACAATATGAATGTGCATTTTGATCAATTTGAAGACAACATGACTACACACTACAATGAACTCTCTCAACAATTTTCTGAGTTCTGATTTTTTAATTCTTAAGCTAGTCTTTGTTGTATCCATCTTTGCATGTATCTTGTTTAATAAACTTTCACTTTTTGTTTAATCTCTCTTTTCAGTTCTTTATTTTTGATGATGTCAAAGGGGGAGATAATATCTAAAATCAACATCTGCATTTATCCTTGTTAAATTGCATGATTAACGGGGAGCTTTACAATATTTCTTTCTAACAAGTAGTATAATTAAATTTGAAAGGGAAAGTTTGATGCTTTATATAATTGTTATGAAACTAACACCCCAAGACATGAACATTTGTTGTCATCATCAAAAAGGGGGAGAATGTGTTTATATGTTGAAACATGTTTTGATTATGACAAACAAAATGTTCAAGAAGACAAAGAAATCAATTAATGCATATATTTGAAGGATAAACATTCAAAGAAATCAAGAATTAATGTTCCAAATCAAAAAGTATGCAAGACATCATCAAAAATGATCTCATATGTACCAAAATGCATAAATGCATTAAAAATAAAGAGGATCAGCCCCAGGAATCAATTCACCTCCTTGGGAATCGATTCCCACATTATGAAGCACCCAGGAATCGATTCAGTGACATCAGGAATCGATTCACGCATATAATGCCCACCAGGAATTGATTCATAGCAACCAGGAATCGATTCCCCTGCTGATTTTCACCCAGGAATTGATTCATCTATGCAGGAAACAATTCATTCGCTATGGGAATCAATTCCCCACCTCAGGAATCGATTCATGTGACATTCACTCATAGTTCTGACTCAAATTAAACTAGATGAATTGATTCACGCATGGAATCATGGAAGAATATCTGGAATGTTTTTAGGTACTTCGTAATTTCAAGAAACATGTTGCGTATTTTATGCCGAGGGAAATTATTTTAATGCAACGGAGCGTATTCCTTCACCTATAAATAGAAGAGAAGTAAAGGCACTTCACACACCAAGCAAGCAACGAAAAATCAAAGCTGCGTTCTCTGTTATTATTTCTTAAGCATTTTACTCTCTGTTTCATTTCCTTTGCAATTAATTTTTTGAGAGTTATATTGTGAGAAAAATATTTTCTTGAGTGCTAAATTTTCATATCCTTTTCTAAGAGAGGAAAATATTTTTCAAGTGATTAAAATTTGTATATCCACTTTATTGAGAGTGTCACACTTGTAAAATCACCTACACAAATTCTGAGAGTTTTTTTTGGGTTGGGTTTCAACCTTGTAAAATTGAGAGATTGTGAGATTGGGTGGGTTTCCTTTTTGCTTGTGAGGATTAAGTTCTTGAGTGTGGGTCACTAAGAAGTTGTAATTGCTCAAAGTCTGTATCTCAAATTCTCAGTAGTGGAATCCTTCAAGTGGGTTGCTTGAAGGCGAGACGTACACCGGTGTGGTTGAACTCATTATATCGGTTTGTAAATCTCTCTTCCTTAAACTCCTTTATTATTATGATTTAATTTGCTTGGTAATTTAAGTACACTATTAACTTGATATAAATTGTTTAATTAATTATTTAGATTTATTTTTTATAATAATCTAAGTAATATTCTTGAATTAATTATGTTAAAATCAATTATTAGTTTCTAAGTGCTAAAATAGTATCGTGATTAATTTGATATTATTACTTGTTCCTTGTGTATTATCCTTATTTATCAAATTGATTACAAAAGAATTAATTTCAAAAGCATTCCAACGAAAATTTTTAATACTCAATTCACCTCCCCCCCCCCCCCCCCTCTTGAGTAATTGAGGCCACTTTGTTAACAAAATTTCCCACCAATTTTGCCCAGAAAATTAATCTTTGTAAGAAACATCAATCCCGTCATAGCCTTACACTCTTTTCGTAAATGGGCCGTAACTCACTCATTTCTTGATGAAACGTTTTGTGCCATATACCAAATTAAAGATAAGAAAAAGATCTAAAACTTTTATGTTTGGTATTTTTCCAAATTCGGCCTAAAACATCCCTTAAAACCATGATTAAGTCACTGTCTCTGTTGCTTGACACATTAGCCTTGCATGAAAATTAGCCAATCACATTGCACCACCACCTTGCCACTTGCCATGACCATGCAAACTCCTTCTCCACCACTCAATCAGCTGCATAAGACACCAAGCAAGTGTATGGATCATTGTTGACATCTCTCCTTGCTCACTCATTGTCGTGGGAACTCCTTGTCTAACAAGGAGTTCCATGCAAAACTACAATTTCTCTAAACTATGCATTGTTTCCTTTGCTTTTCTTTATTTCTCTAACTTAGAAAAACATTTTCCAGCAACATTCTCCTTCTCTTCTTCTCTTCCATCCATACTAAAATATCATCATCCATCCTCCATCATCAAACTCAAATTATTCCACTATCCTTCCTAACCTCCAAATACAAGATACCACCTTCCAAATACCATACCTCCTTGAATTTTCTTCAAACGGTAAACATTCTCTACTCCATCTCACTATCACTTCCACGTTAATCTACCACCCTCCAAGCATCCATTTTTCTTCTTCTTGGTGAAGCAATCAATGATGATCTAGGAACAAGCCTTGAAGCCTTTGTTATCTTCTTCTTGGAGGATGAATTTCTTGTGGTAAGGGGGTATTGGCTTGTTTAAACCCATATTTATACCTTGGTACCTCCCTAAAGATCTATATTGTATGGCATGAAATCTTGAAAAATCTTTGGAAAATTATGATCTTTGGGTGGTATCATGGTTGTACCATGATTAATTTAAATCCCTTGATTTTATGGAGATTAAAATTTCAAAGTTACTAAAATGATTGATGGTGTTGCTGCAAAAATTGATTTGATGTGCATGCATGTTATGTTAATTATCAAATATTGTGTTTTCTTGGTTTATATGATGGCTTGTGGTATTGGCATTTTTTTAAGAATCTAACGTGTTTTAATATGAGTTTTGATGACTAAAATAATTGGTTATTGCTACTGGAAAATACTTGTGGTTAGTTAAAAGATTTAACGATAATAGATCCTAACGTATAAACTTGCCTAAAATAATTTAGTACTTGGAATTTGTTTGTATAAGTTAATCTTGGGATTTTTTGTGATAAAAATGAATTTTAGGATATATATATTTAATTCTGGAATTTTATTAAATAAAGAAAATAAATGGCTTATATTTATAGTAACTATGTGATATGCTTAAAACGCGGAAAAACAATTTAAAGAATGTTTGAAGTTTATTTCTTGACAAATTGTGAGATGTTGAAGCTGTTGTATTTTTAATGTTTAGTGCTATATTTGGTCATGAAAAATTTTGTGGATGTGATGATTAATGAAAAACTTAAAAGGGGACCCGAGGTTAGAGGCGAACGGTGAGTTAGAAACGATAAAGAACGTGTTTCTGTGAGCAAATGGAGGAATTTAGCAAAACTATTTTGTAGGTGTATTTTGTGGTATGAGAGATGAATTTTAAGCATAATAAAAATACCCAAATGAGTAAAATTGGTTTGGAGAATTTTCGACGCGCAATTTGTCCTTAAACGCGTTTTTACGAATGTTAAGACGACGAACTTTGACACTTGGCTACCTTTTCATGTAGGGGCTTTTTCTGGGCAGAATTATTATTTAAATTTACTATATTTATTTATTATTTTAAAATTTAAACATTTTTGGCTTTGCAATTACTCTGAAATTTTCTAGATAAGATACGACAAAAATGAAGTTTTTAATCAACAGCGAGAAATAACTACCTTATATTCTTTGATTTGGTAAAAAGGAGATTTTATTTTCAATATAGAACTAGAAAGAATATTTTTATTCATGATAAAATATTTTACCTAAGGTCTTATAAGAAATTTTGAAGAGTCAAAACTAATTTACTTCGTTCATCGTAAGATAATACGACAGAACGACAACTATAAAGAGTCAAAAAATCACAAGAAATGTACCTTATTTTTATCTCCCTCTTAAACTAATATCTAAATATAAAATCATATTTTTAGAATTAAAAAGTAAACTAAGTTAGAAAATTTTACTCTCTAAAGGTTAAATGAATTATGTACCAAAATATTCTTTTAGAAAAAGAAGAATTAAAAATGATTTAACTATTTTCTTAGTCCTAGAAATTTTCTTGTGAGTCTTATCTAGTAAACAACCTCGATACTTCTAAGCAAAATGATTTGGGTAAAATTTAGACCTCGATTCTTAACGCCATTACACGAAAAGAATCTACCACAAATAGTTTACATGCTTTAAGGACAAATATGCCAATCGGGTAAGGTTCTGTGTAGTACTCGGGCACCCTAATGATAAAATAAACTCATGGCATATTGCATTTGGAGTTAAGGAGGGATGTTGGAATAATCCCTAAGAGCCTACAGTGATGGGTACACTGAAGAAACAGCCGCGCTTCAACCCCTAAGGGTAGTCTAGGGAGTATACCGGAGGCGGACCTCCAATGGCTTGGATTCGCACCCAACGGTGGAAAGCCCATGGAAAACTCTTATATACTTCAACGAGATGTGGGAGTTTCTATGGCTGTTGAGTGCCTGTTCTGATGAGATGTGTGATTGGCCATTGTGATGATAGAACTATGAGTCCTTACCTATTTGTGAAAACCAGAACCAGGAGAGCTCTGGTCGCTCTAGTTGGGCAGGAGGGATAAGGTGGGATGGTTGTGTACATGATTATTGATATATGAGATTGATCAGTGAAAGTTGGGCCCCATTGCATATAGGTATTAAATTCAGTAACAATTGAACCTAACACATGCATAGCATACCATAATTGTTTAACTAACACTATTGGTGTTCCTTTTTCCTTTTGAATGTCAAAAGTGTTGTATGATTATTCTAAGGTATGTTGGGTACAACTTTTCTTGTTGTTTTATACTTATATGTTTGCTAAATATCTAAAGCTACCTTGCATGTGGATATTATGGGTTGAGAGCTTTTGCTCACCCCTTTCTTATTGTATGTTGTTTTCCTTTCCTGTGATCATCGGCGGAGGGTCAAGGTGAGCGTGATCAAGGTTTGGACTACCTATCGTAGAGGACGTTGGATCAAGATCATTGTAGATCTCAACGTTTTTATTATGTGTTATTTGGTAGTAGCTGTTATTGGGAGCCTACGAGCCCCATACTCTTTTAAGTACACTGGTGTTAAAAAATTGATCTATGTTATCATCTTATTTAAAATCATGTGCTGATGATTACCAGTAAAAAAAACTCCCATTTTTCTCAATATTTAGTGACTCCTTAATTAAATAGGACGTTCCAATGTAGGAATTAGTCCTAGTTAATCGAAGGTGTCACTACAAACACTAAAAACATTTTAAGGGAAACTACCAAACAAAAAAAGATATCAAGATTAATGACAAAATCTACCAACGTTAAGGACCAAGAGCATAATTAAGCTTATTAGTTATTTAGTTATATTTATTTTACACAAATGATACATTAAGAGATACATTAAAGATAACTGTTTTTATTTTCCACTATTCTTGTAGTTATAAAATCTCATAAATTAATAAAATTTAAAAATCATAAAAGTAGTATTAAAGAAAAAATAGTAACATATAATAGTCTAATTATAATAAATTATAAAAAATCTCGAAAAATCTTGAAAATCAAATATAAAAAAATCCATATACAAGAAAAAAAAATTAGTAATTATAATACCAATATAATATTTTTAAGCAATTTGAATAATTACAATTTATATTTTAAAAATAGAAATAATATTGTAAATTAATATAATCATATTAATAACTTTACAATATAGAAATAATTTTATGAAAATTTAAAAATATAATATTGACATTTATTATATAATTTAAGATAAATTTTTGTAATATCAAACTATTTTAGGATGAATTTATGTTACATTTCAAAAATTATGTTAAAAATTTATTTTAAGTAAATAATAAATTGAAACATAAAACTTGTATCCGGGGAAATGCACAAGTCTAAAATTTTAGTTTTTCTTAAAAATTGAAATTAATTGAGAGATTCTTATATTAAGGAACGAAGTAGTATCCAACATAGTTAACTGAATCACCAAAACCGATAAAAGTAGTTGAATGGTAGTTAAGTGTATTGGGTTTTTAAAAAATAATGTTCTATTACAATTTTATCTTTATTATTTAAATGTCATTTATAGTTGTGGTATATTTAATGACATTAAAATATTTAAACTAAGTAATAAGGGTGAATAAGAAAACACCAATAAATATTTTAGAGGAAGCATGACTATACCTTATAAAAAAGACCTAATTTTTTAATCCAAAACTGTCTTATATATGAGACCAAAGGCCAAAGGGAGTACTGCATATTTGTAATTTAGTGGTGTGTTGGTAATGCAAATCTTATTATGGGCTGTTTATAGATGTTTGATAGAATTTATCCTTGTAAGAGGGGTCTAAAGTATGAGTTTTCAGAGGGATTGGTGAGTTTGTTAATAAGACTATAAAACAACTATATTATTCTTTAAAGGGTGGAGTAAGGTGTCAATATGTGAAACGTAAATACATGAAGATTTTGAGTGAAAGTGAGATTACATAATACTCATACAATATCAGCTTTAAATCCAACTTCTGGGTTTGGATTGAGCATGGATAAGTGAAATTTAAAAGGGTGCAACATGAGGTTGTCAATGGGATAACTAGCACCGATGTAACAAAAATTGCTAATGTTTATGGTCAATGTTAAGCAATAATCTCCTAATGTTATGGAACAACATCATCAGCATAATGAAGCAAAGGTAGTTTAAAACTTGATTTAGAATTGTTTTTCTATGTTTGTTAATGTATGATGTATAAGCAAGTGGTCAAGCATGACGAAGATCACCGAAGGAATGGGAAGAGGTCGGGATCCGAGGAGGTAACTCAAGGAAGGTCATCCAACTAGGTGAGTTGCACTAGCGACTCAACTGGTTAATGACTATAACTGAAATAGGATCCCTCATTTTCACTCGGAGCCAGACCTCCGTATGATTTCCTATATCGAGCTGGGTTCAACCACCAAGTCTTGCTCACGGAGCTTAGCTTGAGGGGGAAGACAAAAATACTGACTCCTTTAGATTGGCGTACCTCAACATGTATGATCTCATCCAAAATGAGGAGCACAACAGATGGGACAGGTCAAGCCATTACCGACTCAGCCTCAAGGGCAAGCAAGCGTATCTAGCCCCAACACCACTACCTTGGAATCATCAAGGGAAGTGGATTCAGACGCCTCCTAGGACTAGCAAGTTAGCTTGTATTAATATATATTATTTTACACTTGTTATTGAAGTGACTATACTATCTCATAATACGTATCCACATTGTGTAAAATAATATGTATTAATCTAACGTGGATATATATTGGGATGTTGAAATTGGAATTACCCTCTCAGACACCATTAAAGTGTTCATTTGATAATTAATTATGAAAATAAAATCATTAAAATAAAAAAATTAATAGTTAAAATTTTACACACTATTCAGTAAAATTAAATTTCTATTGAGTTAATAAATCTTTTTTCTATTGACTCAACTTCAATTTAGTTATCGTTGAAGAGGCAAACAAGGGAGACGCATTCTGGATTACATTATACTTCGCAGGTGCAAGCCTCCCCCTTCAATATTTGAAAATTGAAACTCCGAAGTCCCAACAGTTTCAAGCCACAAACCCCCTTCAATACTTACGGATGATAACCTACATTGATTTAAGTTAATTTTATCATTTCGAGTTACTAGGAGAGACTCCAGAGAAAGAAGTTTTTAAAAAGAAAATTTTTAATCCAGAGTTTAAAAATCTCTCAAACGCGATCTATATAAACCATTAGATAACTCAAACTAAATTTTTATTCCTAAATATCAAACAAACACCACACTTAATAGTGCATTTTTCATGCTAGCGACAACCATTTTTACTAGGCAAGTGGCAACGTAGGTCATAAATTTATATAAATCTCGCTGACATTTAACCGCGTCTTCCATACTTGCGAGTAAGACACTAAAGATTTGATACCGTAAACAAGAAGGCTTTTTCCACTGTTATGAGATAACAGAAACACTTTTACACGACAAACCGGCATAGACTAGCCGAAAAAGAGAAAATCTAAGAACATATTAGCAACCACTAAACAGTACCTGTGATACAAAAAAAAAAAAACACCAGTCTATATGACAAGCCTGAATATTATAGTATCTTATTTTTCTCAAAGAATTGTATATTGAAAGAACTCTTCTATTACATTTGAAACATAGTTTGGCTGGCTAGTATCTGTAACAAACTCCAAAGATTCCCTTAAATACAGAACATACAATTTTAGAGGATTCGGTCCTGAAGATCCGTCATCAATGTAGAGGCCAATGAGCTGAGCTTCTTCCCAGTCTCTCCTGCAATGTTCTTAAGGGAAGAGAGATCCTGATGTGCCTGAAAAACAAGGGAAGGAGGGGTGCCTCATACCATCCAACATCAATACATTCAAAACAATTTGATGATCTTTTTCATTCTACAACTGACATGGGATGCAAACAATGAAATTCCCAAATCAAGCTCATTTAAGGAATACCTGGAAAGATAATCGGTTGATGAGGTCACTGGCAGAAAGATCAATGGAGCTATCCCTTGAGTCACCAAAAAGATCAGCACTGGAGATGGCAGATGAACCCTGAGAGAAAAAGAGTATAAACACTGTGCCATACTAGTATCAATATTACACAAGCGTACTTTTCTTATGTTTCCTTTTCCCATTTCTGCTTACAATGGCATGATAACTCATAATTAAGAATTTATTCAAGCTTAGAAACAAATTGTATCCCTCCTTTTCCATAATCAACAAGATCTAGTAAATGGAGGAGAAATATTACAAAGACAAAGGAAGATAAGAATCTTAATCGAAAGAACAAAAGGAATAAAAAAGACAGATAATCAACAGGACAAACCCACAAAGCTTCCCAATCCCTAAAGAGACATCAAATAGTGAAATCATAGTAAAAGGGTCTTTCACAAAATAGATTCCAAACCTAAACTTATCCCAAATAAACACAAGATATGTGCCAAAGAAACCAATGAGTGTGTTTAGGAATTTAAAATTGGTGAGGGAGGAAAAGGACAGGAAGGCTTCATAAACCATACTAGAAAAGGCTTACATAATTTTTTGGTCCCAACATTTTTGTGTTCTTTTTGTTTTAAATCGCTATCAATCGTTTTTAGTCCCTAGCACATGTCCTTGCTTTGTGTTTTAATCTCTACCACCCGTTTTCAGTCCCTATTTTTTTTTTCCTTTTTTTTTATCTTAGTCCTTGTCGATCACTTTTTGTAGGGCCTAGGACCCAAAAAAACAGGGACTAAAAATAATAGGTAGAAACTAACAGCAAAAATAAGAAAATGTAAGGATTCAAAACAATAGATAGAGACAAAAAACATAAAATTGCCAATATATAAGGACTAAAAGTTATTTAGACTTATTAGGAGAAACCAAACTTTCACACAAAGGGTGTCCTGTAAGCCTTTTCCTTCCCTTTCCCTCTTTTCCCTTGCTTCCAAACGGACCCTAAAATTACATGTGCTCCACTCCAAATATTACAGAAACATACTATTCCATAAAGCTAGAAGCCAGTTCACCCTTTGTATATCAAAATGAGAATTAGAATCTCTTTTTTACCACGTGTATTAGGGTTTCAGACTCACGTAGTTATGGGTAAATCACAAAAGGAACTACTCTGTACAAAATCGTTTATATGGTGTGATTTTCACCATTCCATTTTTAGTATGGATTGAGCAAAGCTTGCCATGTCCAAGTTAAGCAGCTCATAAGAAAATGTTAATATTTCTTGTCTCTTTTTTTTATGATTTTCTAAGAACAACCAATGGTATATATGTTTTACATAGATTCACCTTTCCTTTTACTGCCCAAAACCAGTTCACGACAATTGGAACTTCTCTCTCTAACTCAACCAACACTGACCTGTGGTGAACCTTGACAAATTTAAGAAATTTCTTTTTCTAAGAGGAAAAGAAATCTGTAACAGTTGATTAGGTAAGATTCCAGTACTAATTTGATGCATTACTAACCATATCAATAATAACAAAAATGAGCTTAGTTATTTTTAAAACTGAGTTTCCACTAACAGACATTACCTATAATAATGGGCTACACTACTACACTGAACTAATAGACAATATAACATTAAGATCACGGGGGAAATTAACCAGAATGTTTTCAGAAATGATTTTCCATGGTCACATCACTGAGGTTAGTAAAAAGGAATAGTTTGATGTTAAAGAAAAATTCATATCTGAAGCTTGTTTGTTTGAGCTTATTTTGAAGAAAAAGTTTTTCTAATTAATAGATATTTTTAAAAAACACTAATAATTGTACACCTGTTTCAAAATTATAATACAAAAAAGAAAAGAGACATACCGAAAACCTTGACAAAGTAACTTGAGTATCCACATCTGCAGCCTTGTTCTGATCTCCAAAAAATTGGGATGAAGAAATAGCTTTAGCATTTGAGAACTTCCTTCTTGCTTCATCAGATTCCTGAACCTTATATATCATATACATAGCAAAATAAAATGAGGTGCAGGTTCAATGAATTTGTTGAGAAAACAAACACTAATTAGACGGTATACAGTTGATGACACATCTATTTAATGAGATAATAGATAAATGTTCAGCACTTCAGCTCGTCAGATTATCAATAACAGATATAGAACCTGTTTGACAAGTGTTTGTGAAAAGCTTTTTTTATTTTTTAAAAATTAGAAAACCTATTTGATAAAAAAAAAATCATTTTGAAGTTTTAAAAACAATTTTCATTCTTAAAAACTAAAAAATCAGAACTGAGGTTGTAAATCGCACGATCGAGATGAGATTTCATGTGGCAGTGGCTAGACACTACAAACCTGTCATCCCGGATGCATTTTCCGACTATTAGAATCTATAAGATTGAAGGTAATGCATAATCTGAATGTATTATTAATTGATTTGTGACTAGGATCATACATATATTTTATACAAATGCTGAACAGCATATGCTGACTCAGCAGTGTAACTAATTCATACGGGCCCCACTGACTAAACCAAGTCAGTTACAGATCACTCGCCAATTTTTTCGTGACATATGGTACCAGAAGTAGATTTCTCAAGTGCAGTGCTGTATTGTGCGACAAAGGTGAAGTGCAGGTGTGAGAGCCAACAGAAGAGATGGACAGACCTTGACCATTGCCTACAAGAACCTGATCTGATCCTCCAGCAGGTGTTGCATTGTCCAGATTGCTTGGATCATAAGTGAAATGATTTGTGGCCCCAGAATCAGGGTACCAGGCCTGTGAGGGAGTAGCGGTATTGGTTGTGAGATAAGCCCGAGGAGGTGGAGCAGAACCTTCACTGGAAGTTGGAGGACAGTAATGATCAGTGGAAAGCTGAGAGTAATCTGTTTGAGGAAAAAACATTGATGAAGGTGGAGGATACTGAGGCTGAGGTTGAGATGGATGAGACCAGTTCCCAAAGGAAGGAGATGGGGACGAAATAAATGGTTGAGAATAGTATGGTTGAGATGGCTAGGGTTGATATGGTGTGATATTACCATGATAGGTGATTCATAAGTTCTGTAGCAGCATTGGCTTGCATCATGACCAAAGTGATGGCAGATTTGACACTAAACGTTGGATCTGCCACTGAAGCACCCACCACGGCCATGAAAGCAACCAGATCTTGCCCCATGAGGACGAAACTCTCTTCGAAATTCACCACGACCAGAATTGGGGTGGAGGTACCAGACTAGTATTTCCAGGAAGAGTTAGTGCAGGTGGGGTCTATACAACATTAACAGACATGGCCTTATCAAGAACCTTTTTCTTGGCACGATCTACCTGCGCCTCATGCACAAGAAGCATTGCTCCAATGTCAGCCATGGAACCAGATTCAGGACGCATTTGAATGACAGCAATGAGAGGATGATACTCCTCGGGAAGGGCATCAAAGAACTGCCTCAAGGTGATCACAAAAGGGAACTGGATCTCCAATGGAGAAGAGAGTATTTACAATGACCTTAATCTTCTGAAGATAGTCAGAAACAGAGAGTCTACCTTTACTTATCTATTTTAGATCAGATCTGAGCTGACTTCCCTGAGCTTGAGTTTGAGCATGAAAGAAATTATGAAGTTCCTCCCAGATTTGCCACGAGTGTGCACAGGTCATCACACAAGGGAGGAGAGACTCTGATAGGGAGGAAAGAAGCCAGGTGAAACGCAGCGAGTCTTGTTGTTCCCAATCAATGAAGGCTGGATTCACATTTCCAGTATCACGATCGACAGTGGTGAGAAACTTAGGGGGAATCGTCATATAACCACAGATGACCCTTTCTACCTGTTGTTTCCAAAGGTAGAAGTTCTTCTCTGTAAGATATTTATACAAATGCTAAACAGCATATGCTGACTCAGCAGTGTAACTAATTCATACTTGAATTAGTTACACAGGCCCCACTGACTTAACCAAGTCAGTTACAGATCAATTGCACTAGCATACAATATCAGTAATGTACATACTCTAACACGGACGCATGCTTCTCTGGGAGAGGGTCGCTGTTTGCAGCCTTCCTGTCCCTATTCACAGACGTGACAGGCAACTAAAAAGGTGTCATTTTTCTTAATTTGTTAACGGTATTTTCATAAATACCCTTCTAAATGTATTTTAATGTTTTATTAAAAGTTAAAGTTTAAATAGTATAACCCTTCTTTTGTTTTTACGTTCAGCCTCCTCCTTCTTGCTTTGTTTCTCCTCTCACACTCCCTCTCCCTCTTTCCCACTCTTCTTCCGTTTCTGGCCTCACCCCCCCTCCCTGTCACTGCCCTGGCAGAGGCACACAGCTCCAGCAACCACCATGATCACCTCTCAATTGCGCCTCTTCTTTTTTCTCTTGGTCCCTCCTCTCCCCTGTTTCTCTTGGTCCCTCCTCCAGTGAGCTGCACAACTCCAGCCACCACTGTTGGAGGTGTTCTCACCTCTGATAGCCTCTCCATGATCTCCAAGGGAAAATTTTATCATCTCGGACACTCCAACAACAAAACTGGTAGAACTTCTTCATCTTTTCTTTCTGTTGAGATTCATATATTAATGACCTCTACATGACAGCAAACCTCTACTCAAATCTTTTTTTGCTGATTTGTTGCCTTGGAAGGCTTCTTTGCTTCTGTATTTCCTTTATTTTGGACACTCAGGTTTTATGACTCTTCAATTTAGAATCATGCAATTAGATGTGTTCAATTTTCAATTTTGATTTTTTTTAATGATTTTTCAGCATATGTATATATATACACACACATATGCATATGCATATATGTATATATATATACACACACATATGCATATACATATGCATATACATATATATAGATATACATATATAGTAATAACTCAGTTGGCCAAACCCAATTTTCGTAATTAGATACCAAACAAGCACTTAGACTAGAACTAGAGTTGCTTTCTTCGAGGAGTGATGCCCATTTTGTTAATTAGTTGTTAAATTTCAAAATTCAAATAACTTAACTCAACCATGGTTTTTCTCTTCTCACCTGTGTCTCTCTGCTTGTGAAATGGTCTTATCAACTATATCTCCTACGAAACCTGTTTTTAAAATCATCTTATCAAATAAATATTTTTCTGCTTTCTATTTTTACAACAAAACAATTAGTTCTTAAAACTTATTTCATTAAAAAAATTTTAAAAAAAAGAAAAATTAAATTGAAATCAAACACACCAGTTAGGTTGCTTGCTTCAAGGTATGTAAATATATTCCGACGAAGTGAAATAAATTATGTCTGGCTAAAGTCTAATATTCCTGGAAATAGTTTTTATAATTCTAATTCAAATTGTAGGAGAAAAAATAGCAGTGGGAGTGGAAGATACAAGTTAGAGTATATGATAACTTCTAACATTCCTATATATTCCGACGAAGTGAAATAAATTATGTCTGGCTAAAGTTTAATATTCCTGGAAATAGTTTTTATAATTCTAATTCAAATTGTAGGAGAAAAAAAAGCAGTGGGAGTGGAAGATACAAGTTAGAGTATATGATAACTTCTAACATTCCTATGAAAATGTTGTATTCCCATCCCCCTCCGTGGGAATCTAAAGAAAGGAAAACATGGAGGAATGAAGGTGACTCACTCCAGGGAATAAATCATAACTGGGGAAAATATGTTAAAACTTAAAACAAACATTGGAATTCTCTATTTTCTTTATTTATTGTAATCTGAGAAAATGTAGAATAAAATACTCATACAACGTGGCTCATTTTTTACTGGAGTTATCAAGCTGACTCTTATTTAAGTTGGTTTCTATCTCTAGCAATTCCCAGTAACTTTATGGTTTTAATAATATTATTTCAGTTTTAAGGAATATTGAAGGTCCTCATGCAAAAGCATGCAGGATAATCTTGATGATATCATAAAGTTATAGTACACAAACTTTGCACTTGCAATTAAGTTGTTCTCGGCCACCCCGACCAAATACAAAACTCCTTGTTTTAAAACAATACAATAATATCCCTTGTAAAATAAATTTAGGGAGGCTGATGAGATTTTGATAATATACTTCAAATGTTTCATGTGATTAACATGGGATGAATTTTTAATACATGATGTACTATGTGTATGCTAGCAGTTCTTTTTTATAAATAGTTCTTTGCTCTTAAAGCCACAACCATCACTTTTTGCTCCATGGATCTGTGTTGCAACTTAATTCTGTATGCTAACCACAAGATAAGAAATTACACTATGCATAAGAAATAACATCAGCACTTACTTGCACTTTTGAGGAGCTTGGCCCAGTTTTCTTTGGAAAGCCACCATCCATTCCAAAGTCCGCAAAGAAGCTTGATGATTTTGGTGGAGTTACATGACTAATCACATGTGAACCACCAGAGTTCAACTCAGATGATTGGACATTCTCTACATACTCAAACCGAGATGTCAGAGATGGCCCAGCAGGCAAGTTGTTTGTTGAGGATGAAACTGGAGCAGGTGGTTCTTCAGGCTTCTGCTCATAGAGAGACTCACTCGGCTGCATTTTGTAAGTATAATTTGTCAACGATTCACATCATCAAATTAAAATAGAGAATGTGATAATGAAAATCCAAGAGGCACTTCTAGAATACATCTCGAAGATTAATAACAATTTGCACACCTTTTTAGTGAGCTTACGAGCACCAAGCCCCCCAGTTTTCCCAGCCTTTTTAGCTCCAATAGGTTTCTTGACAGTGCTTGAAACTACTGTATGTGAAGCTCTGGGTGAAGAGGTGCTCTCAGGCTTTTCTGGCTTCTCCAGAGTGTTTTCTTTTGGTACTTCATTGGTCTTGACTTCAGGAAGTCCATTTGCCCCTTGGGCAGACTGAGAAGCAACAGGTGATGAAGGCGAACCTACTTCCTCAGCCATACTTTTAGCTACTTCCTTTGAAAGAATCTGCCTATACAACTCTGCAGCTCTGGAAGTATATTTTGCCTCTATTTTACCACCGTCAGTCCAACCATGCTGCTTAAAGAAAACCTGGGCACGATTGTTTCCTCCAAAGCTCATCAGTTTTAATTGCTCGGGACTCCATGAGTCTAAATTTGTAGACCTACATCAAAAGAAGAGTATATAGTTATTTAGCAATTAATCATTCCTGCCTTCTTCCTTCTAGTTAATAAATCCCTCAATAAAGATGCAGAAGCATTTGGTGCAAAATTTTTTAATTTAGTAATAAAATTGCTTAGCATTTCTAACTACTCATGGAAAACACAACATAAAAACAAGTATACCACCTTGAGGTTTGTTGAAGCTACACATACAGACTGTTTAGAACAAGAAAGTAGGCTTGCTTTCCCTTTAATAGTAAACTTGAAAACTCAAATACCCCATGCCCAATTTTCCCAGACATGTATCCTTAAAACCCAAGTCTTTGGCAGTTCCAAGATTGCTTTGTTTATTTTTCAATCATCTTATCAGTCTGTAACCAGATATATATATAGGGAGTGTATCATGTGAGAAAGCTTATCTTATGTAAGAGTCAGAGGATTAAATCTAAGTCGTATATGCTTTAATCTTAACCATTTATCGTCAGATCTAAGAATTAACATTTCATCCTCTCACATAAACAAAATAAAAAACTCAAAAAAAAAACTCTCCAACAGGTCTTTGTCTATAGACACACACACACACACACACATATATATATATACATATATTATATAACATGTTTTTTCACAATGTTTATAATAATTTTAACTGAATATATATATAGTTAAAAGTAGTAAAAAAATGTTAAATATATATAAATTAATTCCTTTAACATTCTTCAAGAAAACTCTAATATAAATATTATAAATATATATATATACACAGTTGCTCCACTTCAATAAATCCTTATGTATCCTTAATCCTTCCAATCCTATCAAAACACAAACCATCCTATTAACTGAATGATCTGACCTGAAGTAAAGCAAATAATAAAAAGCATCAGAAATTAATGATGCTTGCCCAGGCTTTATCCTCACAAACCCCTCAATCACAGACTTACATTCAAGGTTCAAACCACTGGATAACCCCATGGTTCCACCATTATTTTTTTCCAAACAATCCAGATGTGTGTATTTTCAAGTATGCAAGGACAAAGTATATGCAATGATCATTAGTAAATTTGAAATGCTATCTTCCAAAGAGTTACATGCTAAAAAGATGAAGTTAAAATCCCCCCAAAAAAGCATACTGATATCTCAAAATCAAATATAAAGGCCACATTAATACCATACACCATGTCACCCCAATTTCAATCAAAAGTCTGCATTCAGACCTAAGAATGTAAAACCCATTTCCACCCCCCGCCCCTCCAAAACTAGCACCACAAGTAAAGATTTAGCAGAATCTATTTATTCTGCAATGCTTCACGAGCACATAATCATTTATACCTTTTAAAACCACAGACTAGAGGCCAAACTCCATAGTCAGACTTCATTGACTATTCAAGCATAAACCAACTGATTTTGGGATCTCTCTAAAAGAAGGCACAATATAGCAATACAACGGACAACTCCAAATACAGTAATTCATCCACATGCACATTCAGACACCACAATTACCCCACATAACAAATCAGCCACACAATGTAAATGCAAATCCACAGACAGTTTCCGCTTAGAAACTCAACAAACAGATTGACCATTCAAACAAGATCAGCAGCAATAACTTACCTCACGAAGCTGATGTGCACGCCGAGACTGCGATGGACGGCGGAGCAATCGATGCAGAGGAAGATCCCATACGTAACGGACGCCCAGGTAGGGTTCTTCGCATTGCAATCGAAACACATCTGCAAAAAAAAAACACCAAAAACTAAACAAATTCAAGAATCAAAGGCACAAGCACGGGTATCGCAGATCTGAAACCGATCTCGTAAATAAAGAACACAAATGAAAATTTCAGAGTCCGAAAATTATAATCATGAATTCAGAGGGACCTTTCTAAACGTAAATCAAAATAACAAAGGAAAAAACCTTATTTTCGGACTTCGCCTTGAGTTTTCTGAAGACAATGTTCTTGTCGGTAAAGCCTTCGGACGCCATTGGAAGATCAAAACAGAAAACGAAAATCGAATTTTATTTTAATATTTTTATCTTTTCAAAGCTTTAATGGGAAACGAATCTCAGGGGTGCTTGTGGAAACAGGAACACCACCTGAGAGCAAAATAGATTGAGGGGGAGAAAACTTGCAGGAGGAACCGCAAATCTTGTAGGTTTGTGTGTCTGTGTTTTTCTTTAAATTGGGTATCGTTTCGTCTTAAAAAGGAGCTTTTAATTAGCACAAGGAAAGGGAAGGAAACACCGAAATGACTAAATTGCCCTGCAGAGAATTGAGGGATGGCGTTGTTGGCCTTTGGGTTTTCCGGATTCGGTGAATGGTTGTTGTCCCTGACCTAAGACACTACAAATAAGCGTTCCAAGACCCGATGGTCTCCATTAAACTAACAAGTAATAAAATTTAGTTACACCAAAAATAATAATAATGACACATCCTAAACTTGATGTCGTGATGCAACTTATTTAAAAATTTTCACAACCAAATCACAATTCTAAAATAGTCATAAAAAATTAGTTATAAATAATAAATAATAATAATTATTCACACTATGCTAGAATGTGCAAAGAACTTAGAGAAATATCCTCTAAGGATTAGAGTTTATTAGGGTCCGTTTGGATTCTCCTGTTTCCCCAACTTGGTTGGTAAAACCACCCAAAAATAGATCCTACGGTCAAACGGAGTTTTGACTGTCTCAAACAACCTGAAGGATCAATATCCACCCTTAAATTTTTCCATTTCCCCAACTCTGTTTCCCTAACTAGAAACCGAACGGACCCTTAGCTTTAATGTGTCACTTAAAATACAATGAGAGTCTATAAGCTATATTTATAAAATGAGCTAATGAGGGGTGGGTCCTTCCGAGCCCGAATCCAATATGTAGTGTTAACCGATTGTGATGGGATCATGGAGAATCGCAATCCACTATAATAAAGGGATGGGATACTGGTGGGACCCCCTCTAACCCGGGGGGAATAGGAACCCCCCAGTCACGAGCGTCGAATGTAAGAGTGAACAAAGTGACTAAAAGTTTGAGTGGGCAAATGTGAGATCGAGCCAAGTGACTAAAAGATCCAAGCCACGTGACTCTTAGCCATATTCTAAGTGGGAGGAAGAGTGAGCCGAGTGACTAGAAGTCCGGGTGGGCAAATGTGAGATCGAGTCGAGTGACTAAAAGATCTAAGTCATGTGACTCTTAGCCATATTCTGAGTGGAAGACTTTTTGATAGACCTGGATTTGACGGGGGTTCAAAGGGCCTCTTATGTCTGAGAGTGATGCGTTGGAGGGATCTCTACAAGTCTTCATGCGCCACGTGTATAGGAGTAGGTAACAATTGTTTCTTTTCTCCGTGAAGTTCACCTATGCGCAGCCTTAATGATTGCGACATTTGTATCCCTAGGCTATTAAATGCATGTTTTGGGGATACGGCACGTTGCATCATTAATGGGATTTACGCTTTTTTTGGCATTTGTACCGCTTAGAAGATCATGACCCTTGGTTGATACATTAATAGCTCGTAGTGCATACACCAACAAGAACCCTCATCCATCTTTAGCACAACAAAATCAGTAGGGATAAAAAATTTTCCTACCTTAATAGAAACATCATCTAAGATACCTACAGGATACTTAATAGACCTATCAATCAATTGTAAGGACATCCTAGTAGGTTTCAATTCACTCAGTCCTAGCTTCTTAGAAATAAATAGAGGCATCAGGCTAACACTAGCTCCTAAATCACATAAAACTCTATCTATTGGCATGTCACTAATCATGCATGGGATTGAAAAGCTACCTGGATCCTGAAGCTTGGGTGACAGCTTTTTCTAGATCAATGCACTACACTCTTCAGTAAGTGTCACAGTACCATCCTCCTCTAGCCTCCTTTTGTTGGACAAAATATCCTTCAGAAACTTTACGTAGGTAGGCATTTACTACAAAACATCAGTGAAAGGAATATTAATATATAATTTCTTTGATATCTCTAGGAACTTACCGAAGTGTTTATCCAACTTGGCCTTGGTTAAGCGTTAAGGAAATGGTATGGGAGGTTGATATGGCTTAACCTTTTCTTTTATTTCATATGGTTTCTCTTATTTAGTCAACGGATGAGAGGAAGACTCATCCACTTTCTTGTCCACCTTAGCTTCTGAGCCCGTCATGCTGGTTGGACCCTCATATTGAGTATCACTCCTAAGAGTGACAACCATAATGTGGTTAGACAGGCTCCCCTCTAGTTTTCCAGGAAATGTCCCTGGTGCTTGTGGAGTTAGAGGCTTGTTAGGCAATCTGGGTCTCCAACATTTTGTTGTGGGTGGCTAGGGAATCCACCTTCAAAGCTAAGTTCTTAATCGCCTTAGAGAACTCATTATTTTGCTGGATTTATGTGGTTACAAATTTCTCCATCAAGGACTCTAACTTGGATTTTTGTGGAGCATAAGGTCCTTATTGAGGCTTGAAGTTACCTTGATTTCCTTGGAATGATGGGGGTCAGTTTTGGAATCCTAGTGGTCCTTGTTGTCTGTAGTTATTCCCAAAGTTTCCACCATAGCTACCTATGGCATCCACTTATTGCATATCAGACTCGGGACCTTGGGATACTCCAACCTGAAAACCTGTAATAGTGTGACCTACAACACCACATAACTCACATACCACATTAGCAGTACCTGTTCCCAACTTATCAAATTTTACAGTTAAAGCTTCTACTGTAGCAATAAGTAAGGAAATAACATCTAAAAAATACTTACATAGAGTTTTTGATGGCAAACTCCATTCAGATGACCATTGGTATGTGTTTTGAGCCACTTCTTCTATAAGGTTGTACCCTTCCTCCATGTTCTTACTCATAAAGGCACCGCCAACTGTGACATTCAAGGTAACCTTTTGGTTTAGGGTCAAACCGTTGTAGAAGATGTGGACTGTTAACCACCGTTCCACTCCATGGTGTGGGTATTCTCTAAGCATCTCATTGTACCTCTCCCAAGCATCGTACAAGGTTTCATCATCTTTTTGTGTGAAAATGATAATTTTCTTTCAGAGTTAGTTCGTTTTGTTGCATGGGTAGTACTTGTTTAGAAAAGCATGAGACAACTGTTCCCATGTTGTGATTGATCCTTCAGAGAGTGAGTACAACCAAGCTCTAGCTTTATCCCTTAATAAGAACGGGAAAAGCCTTAACCGGATTGCATCACTAGAGACACCATTCACCTTGAGTGTATCACAGTATTCAAGGAAAATCTATAAGTGCATATTTGGGTCTTCAGAAGGCAGTCCACCAAATTAGTTTTATTGAACCATCGAAAGCAAGGAAGGCTTTAACTCAAAATTGTTTGCTTTGATGGTTGGCCGTGTGATGCTGGGCCTTCTACCCATTGCATTGGGTGCTGCAAAATCACGAAGAGCTCTATTGTTGGGATCGTCCATTTGTTCTTCGGTAGTTGAACTTGAAGCTTGTTGCTTGCTTTGTTCAAGTTGTTTCCGAAGTGCTCTGATCTTTCGAAGAGTCCTTTCAATTTCTGGGTTAAAGATATGCTCGAAACTAGAACTCCTTCACATAAAGGGACCTAGACAATTCACAAAATAGCAAAGAACCGAAGTGTAATTCTACAAAAAAATCAAGAAAAGAAAAACCAGAAAAATAATACAGAGAAAAAAAACAAACAGAAAAAATTATGCAAAAAAAATTTAAATGCCTAATCTAATCAAATCATCGCTTAGCTAATATTAGGGTAATCACAATCCCCAACAACGGCGCCAAAAACTTGATAGCCAACCCACGGGGTATCGAAGTAATATAAAAGGTTATCGTTCTCCATAGGGATTAGGCCCAAGTATCGGTTTACTATGATTTGATTATCCAGACAAATTAGTTCAATTAAAGGAAGGATTACTTTAAATCAAACTAAAAACAGAAACAGAAAACTTAATGCCTTTTTGGAATAGAAATCAATTACTTTCTAAGAATCAATAAAAGGAAAACTCTTGGGAGTTAAGACACTACTAAAAAAACAACTGTTAGCGACGGAAATAAGTGGTCGCTAATCCATGCCAACGCCGTCGCTACAAACATTAGCGACGGCATCTCAGACGGGAAAGACTACGTCGCTAAAACCTTCGTCGAAAACACATCAGCGACCACAGGCACGTCGTCGCTACTATATTGACGGCGTAATGCCGTCGCTAAAATCGTCTCTGCCCCAATGACACCAGCCGTCGCTAAGTGTTGCCATATAGCGACCTCACAACGCCGTCGCTACTAGCAGCTACGCGGCGACCACCATACGCCGTCGCTATGGTTAAACCGATAGCGACCGACGCGTCCGTCGCCAAGTGTGGCCTTCCAGCGACCAAGATCCGCCGTCGCTAATGCTTGTCTACCAGCGACCGTATACCTCCGTCGCTGTGGGAAGCCATACAGCGACTACAATAGTCCATCGCTGTTTCTGGCCCAGCAGCGACCAGTATAGTTCGTCGCTATTTTTTATAATATAGCGACCATTTGTTGCCGTCGCTAATTGGAATTTCTTTTAAAAAAAAATTGGGTTAAATATTTATATAGGTTTTGTTAAATATTTTGTATTTTGTATTGGCTGATAAAATTTTATAATTAAATTTAAATAATTTTTTTAAAATATTAAATTATTATTAAAAACAAAATAATAGATGAAATTTTTTTATCAAATAGGTTGAATTATTAATGATAGGTACAATAAGGCTTTTTGATTTGAATTTAATTACCAATAAATATTAACATAATAAATGAAGAATGACAAAATAAATACTGAATGAAATATAACATAAAAACTAAAAATGAAATATACAATGTGTATAAATAATAAAAATACAATCATGGTGGTGGGGGATCCTAGGGTGGTGGTGGGGGCGCCTGGGAAGTGGGGGGAGGTAGCCTCGCCATCAACTGCATCAGTAGCTCCTGCTGCTGAGTAAGTTGCCGATGAGTCTCGGCGTGCTGCTCCTCGGCCCGCTGTCGGTCCGCCTCGGCTTGCTGTCGGTCCGCCTCGGCCCGCTCCAACAACAATTGCCTCTAACGTCGCTCCTCCTGTAGCTCATCGTTCAGGTTTTGAATTACCTGAACGACCTCAGTCGGAAGACCAGAGGAAGATGAAGAGGAAGGGGTCTTCCCCTTTTTCGCCAGCTGCGTGACGACGCCACCCAATCCAAATACCCTCCCTTTCTTGTTCACACCGCCAACAGCCTCCATATAGATGGCGTTGTCGTCAGAACAAGATAGGGTGGGAGGAACCTCCCCTTCAGGAGTGGAAGCCACCAGGTCCGCCTCCTTCTCGGCCCTCCTGGCCTGATACGCCTCCTGTAAATTCAAAAACAATGATAGGATTAGTAAGCTGATTTGTAAATTATAAGCATGTGTCAGTTAAAAGTAAATACCGCTAGATCCATAGTCTTCTGGTTTACCCATGCACCGGCTTTGTTCTTCTTGGTCATTTGCATGACCTCAAACAAAGAAGGCTCCCGGTGCTCCCTCAGCTCCTGTGGTGGACAAAAAACATTGAGATTATTATTTGTAAACATGTCAGATGAATCATAATAGAAATGTTTAACATAAATATACTTACAAATCTTTTCTTGTGCTCGAGGGTTGAAATGCTACCCCCAGTGTAAACCGAGGCTGCAGCATCGGCGGCTCTGTTGGCCCTGTTCCGAGCACTCGCCTGCTGGAACGGGACCCCGCCCCACTTCTGGACCATCCCGTCCCAATGGTCCTCCGGGATCCAACGAGGGCGCTCACCCTTGTCCCTCACCTTCCAAAGGGTACTCTTGATGATTTTGGAGGTCTTTATGGCAAAGACCTTCCTAATCTCATCAATCATACCCTCCGCCCATTGGTAATCACGCTGTAAAATGAAATGGGAAATCCAAATTAATAAGAGGTCTATTTTACAAATCAAGTCACAACAAATGAGCTAGGAACTTACCGAGAAGGTGTCAAACCACCTATCTTGGACAACCTTCCCAACATCTGTCTAAGATATATATGGACCATCCCACTGGGCCTTTAATACCTTAGTAATCGCTTTGGTAGTGCGACTACTATCAACAAAGCTGTGATGACAACAATTATATCAGGAGAATAACAGTGGACAATCTAAGGAGACTCCCAAAATTTCGGCAGAGTCTCCCCTGTAAATGTAACATTTCCAAGTTTAAATAGTTACCCTGTTACAAACAGAAGAGTGCCCAGTACAATTCAATCTATACAAGTACTAATTAAAGTAACATCCAATAAACCAACAAGTCTTTCCACTAAAGTTTAATATAAAGTACAATACAAATAACATAAAAGTATTTGAGGTTTAGTCACTTACTCGTCTCCGGCCGGCACGGGTACCAACATGGGCAGAGAGGATACCGGAGGTGGGGTGGCCTGATGGCCATGGTCCTCCAAGCCACCAACTCCAGGAGTCTGCTCTGGGGTGGTCAGCTGTGGGGGTGATGGGGTGGTCTGCTGTTGTGGTGGTAATGGAGTGGTCTGCTGTGGTGGTGGTGATGGAGTGCTCTATTGTAGTGGTGATGGAGTGGTCCGCTGTGGTGGTGATAGAGTGGTCTCCTGTGCTGGGGTAGGAGTCCCCAGCCGGGATGTCGGGGTCCTGGACCCACCACCCCTATTGAAGGGCAGTCGACGTCCCGTCATCTGTGGATAAAATCATGAAAAGAAAGGTTAGTCTCAGGATATATATAAACCTATGTAACATTTTGTTTAACAAGTACATACTCTGTGTCTGTTTCAGTTTCAAATTCCCCCTCAGTTTCAGTGTCACTGTGCTTATCTGTTTGAACAAGTTCATCAGTATCCAAATCAGCCCTAGACCGTTTTGATCGAGAGACAAGGTCTTTGTCAATGTGTTTACCCCCCGTAGTGGCGAGTGTCTCATCCATTATGACTGGATCAATGTTGAACAACAAATTGGCATCGTTGAGCTCATGTGGTGCAAGCTGATAAGCGTCATCGACCTCCTCGGAGACATTGTCAGTGATCTGACTTCGGGCCTTGGCCTTGATTACTGCATACCAGCCCCGATGTCCTCCCGAGAAGTCGGTGTAATAAACCTGCTCAGCTTGTTGGGCAAAAATGAAGGGATCAAACCCTTTATATCTACCATTCTTCTTGACCTCAACTAAGCCGTAGTTGTTGTCAACCTTTGTTCCAACACCGATTGTGTTGTCGAACCAATCACATTTGAATAGAACAATATCTCTTCTTAGTCGTCCAGAGAACGAAACTTCAACAATCTCCGTCAGCACTCCATAAAAGTCTTCTTCCAACTGTCCGGCGGTGCCTTTAACACAAACCCCGTAGTTATGGGTGCGCATCCCTTCACTCCATTGAAGAATATTAAACTTGTAGCCATTTACGTAGTAAATAGGCCATTTTTTAACAGTTTTCACCGACCCCCAAGAGAGGGCTTGGAGTAAAGAATCTTCAATATGGTTGTTTGGGTCTTGTATCTATGTACAACATAACAAGTAGGTCATCGTTAGATATCGGGAGTCAGAAGCAAAGATAAAAAACACTTGGTAAACGGGTCTTACGTGTTGCGCGAACCAACCAACGAACTTGGATGACACCTCACTATGAATTTGGTCATCAGTTAAATCATTTTGCTCAAGTTTTAGCATGTCTGTGTATAAGCTACTCAAAGGAAACAAATTTAGATACTATAAAAGCTACGTTTAGAATGTAACATATAACTTCTATGACTTACTCAATAAAGGGTTCCACTTCTGGGCAATTTAGAAGAATGTACAAGTGAGCCGCCTTTCGATCTTTCTCATTAATATAACATTTTTTGAGCCTGCCCCCCGGGTGACCAGGATAGTTGAAAATCGATGTTTGTTCATCAAACCCTGTGCGGCTGGCTACCCCAAGATTGCGGGGAATTCTACTCATTCTAGTTTCTATCTCCGTCGGAAAATAGAAAAAAGCAAAGGTTGTCATTTCTTCGACTAAGTATGCCTCACAAATTGATGCTTCAACGCAGGCTTTGTTCGACACTTTATCTTTTAAGGAGCGTAAGAATCTTCAACATCATTAACAAGATAGTGTTAGGTTAAAAAATACTATTATAAGAAGTGCTTGCAAGGAAATTAAAGAGTTCTGGCGTTCACCTTTCGAATGGATACATCCAACGATACTGCACCGGGCCACCAACCAAGGCCTCGTACGGTAGATGGATAGGCAAATGCTCCATCGAGTCAAAACAACTTGGTGGGAAAATCTGTTCCAACTTACAAATCAATACCGGGATAGTTTCTTCCATCTTCACAAGTTTCTCCACAGTCAACGAAGTAGCCGTCAACTCCTTAAAGAAGTGACTCAACTCCACCAACGGCTTCCAAATAGGCTTCGGTAAGGCATGAAACGCGTACGGGAGTAGTTGTTGCATAAACACATGGCAATCATGACTTTTCATGCCAAACACCCTGCCCTCCTTCACGTCGACACATCTACTCAAGTTAGAAGCGAATCCGTCAGGCAAGGTCAACCCATTCATCCAAATACACACAGCAATCTGTTGTGGTCTAGTTAAAGCATATTTTGCATGGGGTTTAAACATTCTTCCACGTCCCGCATCCCTCAATTCCAACTCCTTCCTAGAACACCAAATCGGAAGGTCTAGACGACTCTTCTCGTTGTCCTTTGTTCTCCCCTTGAAGTCCATAACAGTGTCAAAAATATTCATGAAAACATTACGTTCAGTGTGCATGACATCAATGTTGTGTCTTAACAACAAGTCTTTCCAATATGGCAAATCCCATAGGATGCTCTGCTTCACCCAGTGGTGTTCCTTACCATAACCCACAAAATCCTTAACACTCTTGTCCCAGATGTAGGGATACTCTTCAACCCTCTGCCAAACCCGTGCACCGGATAACCTACGGGGTGGAGGTTCAGTAACCACCTTGTTCTTCTTGAAAGCGGTTTTATTTCTCCTAAACGGGTGGTCCAACGGTAGAAACTTTCTATGACAGTCAAAGAAACTTGTCTTGCCACTAACAGGGAGTGATTCCCCCCCGGTATGTTCCATGCATACAGGGCAAGCAAGCTTCCCAGACGTTGACCATCCAAAAAGCATACCATAGGCTGGGAAGTCGTTGATAGTCCACATCAAAACAGTACACATCATAAAATTGTTCTTCAAAGACGCATCGTATGTCATTACCCCGACATCCCATAATTGTGATAACTCTTCAACCAACGGTTGCAAAAACACGTATATGTTCACCTTTGGATTTTTGGGTCCTGGAACCAGTGTAGATAGAAACATGACCTCCCTCTTCATACACATATCAGGAGGCAGATTGTATGGGGTCAGTATGACTGGCCAACAGGAGTAAGCTCTTCCGTATTGACCGAATGGGTTAAACCCATCAGTACATAGGCCAAGTCTAACATTGCGCGGCTCGCTAGAGAAGTCCGGATATAGCTCATCCAAGCACTTCCATGCTTTCCCGTCAGAAGGATGGCAAAGAAACCCCTCTTGTGTTCGGTTCAGAGCATGCCAACGCATGTGTTTTACCGTGGACAATGAGGCATACAGGCGTTGAAGACGCGGTGTTATAGGGAAGTACCACATTTTCTTCCTGGCCGTCCGGGTTACCTTCCCTCTCCTTTTAACGGTTTTATAGCATTCCTCATTACAATGCAGACATTTTGTGACACTCTTATCTGCAAACTCATTTCTGAACAGCATACATCCGCCAACACGACACTCTATCTTCACACAACCCAACCCCAAGTTTGCCACTTGTTTCTTAGCATGGTACAGGTTTGCAGGCATTCTATGATTGCTAGGCATGGTGGAACCCATCAGATTGACCATCCTATTAAAACAACCTCCAGAAAGATTATAATCTGCCTTTAGGCTTAAAGCAGCTAGGGAGGCGGATAACTCAGTGTGACTGTTGCATCCGTCCCACAATGGAGTTTGAGCCGCCGCTAACAAATCATAAAATCTCTTCACCTCCGGATTAGGATCCTCCTCTATATTGTCAGAGTCTCCATGACTTGCTTGGTCATTATGTTCTAGCATACGCCCGGTGGAGGGTCCAACATGATCCATCACCATTTGTTCTATGTTGTTGTACATATCCCTGTTTCCTCCAACCTCGTAGTAAGACTGTTGAACGGTTACGCCTGATGGTCTACCCGGTAACTGCTCACCATGGTTGTACCAGCAGTGGTATGTTTCCATGAACCCTTTCTTAGTTAGGTGACACATGACATCATCCGCGTATTCAAAACTCATGCATTTGCACCTTGAGCACGGACAACGAATCTTCTGAGTCACTTCAAATCCAGGCGTGTTTACCGTAGCGAACGGAATGAACTCCAATAGCCCCATCATAAACTCCTCAGTCACTCGCCGACTGCGATCTAGTCGGTTGTACATCCATCACCGATTTTCCGGTACCTCCATTTACAATATCTAACAAGCACGATTTCTGTTACTTTACATTTTTAAAATTTTATTTCACTATCGGTTGTGAATCACTCGATCTCTTTGATGTTGCAAATTGGTGGGGCCCTATCCCATTCGGTATGAATATGCAACCATCCGTAACCCATCGATGTTGTATGTGGTCTATCTTGTGTCGTTGATGTTCATTTGAAATTTCGCCAGCATTTCGCATTGGTCCCCCAGTACATAGAGATACGTACGGTATGAAACACCGCACGCACACATGCACCCTGGGGACAATACGAAATACCATAGCTGAAATCTCAAATGAACATTCATTCAACGTCTCAAGATAGACCACATACAACATTGATGGGTTACGCCCTACAGGTTACAAATTCATACCAAACTGTCCAACCGGGACAATTCAAGATCCAACACAACACGGTACATCGACCGGTTGTTTTGAAACTTGAACGGGAATCTAATGGGTACACACACGACTAAACCCTACATTATTAACGTTGAGTTTCATTTTTTAAGTTCCCTAAGAAAGGGAGCCTGCCGAAATTTTGGCAGAGTCTCCCCTGTAAACTAGACATTTCCCAAAATTAGAAATGGCCTGTTACATATAGAAAACTTCCCAGTATTGATAATTATATATGCTACGCATTGTATGTGATATTGAGAGGTAGTAAGTCCTAAATCATGTTATCAGCACACAAAACTAATTCCTAATGAGCTCTGCTCTCCACTAACAAACAACATTACACATGCATAAGAAATCATGTTATCAGCACACAAAACCAATTCCTAATGAGCTCTGCTCTCCACTAACAAACAACATTACACATGTATAAAACACATTATAAACACATCAAAACCAATTCCTAATGAGCTTTGCTCTCTACTAACAAACAATATTTGACATGCATACACATATCGGGAAAGTCAGCGTTAGGGGATTACCTAGGGAAAAAAGTCAGCGATGAATACGAAGCTGAAGAGATACGATCAGAGACCACGCGTGATGTGTGTTACTCTGCATGACAAACCAAGAAGTCATTAGACAGTTACAAGTAGCAAGGAAACTAAACAAAGAGAGACACACAAAGCAAACTATCTAGCAATATAGAATTTTCCATTTTTCAAAATAATTGAACTTCCAACTTTCATTCCGTTAAAAAAAACAGTGAATCTCATCCATGGATAACTCTTCCTCTGTGGTTTTCCATGACACTGCTCATCACAATAATAACAACAAGCTTCAACCTTCAGATTCTGACTCTTCAACAAGCTTCAACCTACTTTAATAATGTTTACATGAAATTTTTTGATTTGATATAACTTATTTAGACTTAGACTGAACAAAATTACTGTAGGTGACAAAATTATCTTGAATGATTATAAAGTTAAAAAATGGATTGATAAAAGTATATAGGTAGCATATCTTATGTTAGGGCTGAATTGTATATAATGTGGTATAAAGTATTTGAATTGATTTATATGTATGATTTTTGCAGAATGTATGTGAAGTGAGGGAGTCAGGTAGTGTGGGAAAGAAAAGTGGGAATGAGGGAGCACCTAAAAGGAGCCGTAACGAAACCCCATCTCCTTTGCCAGCTTTTAAGGTACAATAAGTTCAAGTAACCTTTTAATAAGAAGGGAAAGCTTTGAACTTTATTTTTGATTGTTTTCTTTGCTTTCAATCCATAAACATGGATATGAACCTCTAATTCTACTTTCTTGCTTTGGCTCTTAGGTGAGAAAAGAGAAGATGGGGGACAGAATCACTGCACTTCAACAATTAATGAAAGCTCTTTTTTAACTCCCTATATTGTGGATTCTAACTTTTTTTTTCAGACCCTTTTTACTTCCTATAATTTATCAGTCAACCATGTGGTCAAAGTCAGAGGTACTAACGGTTTTTCTTCTCAGCTTAGCAATGAATTTCAGTTTCCCTCAATCCACCATTGGGATATATATATCTCTTATATGCTTGCAGCGAAATCAGAATGATAACTTTTGTTGAATCATATGGAAACAATAAACTTTCCGTTATTCAAATAAACTATATAGGATCTCTTCTGATAATTATTGCTTCTAATTTGTAGTTTAGTCCAATATATAAAATTAACTACTGCCCAGCTAACTAGTCTGAAGTGTTTAGCGAAACTATATATTGATATCATACTTTAAGCATTACCATTGAGATTCTAGTTTGATCTTTTTTTCCCGTAGGTGCTTCTACATAGTCTTATTTTATATTAGGATTGGTTCTGCAATCTTTATATGATTAATGAAATTAGAGAATAATAGATGAACTCAAGAGAAGAGAAGTAAGTTGAGGAGAGAAACTGAATCTTCATTAATTCTCAACTGAATACAACAAAAGCTATTTATATAAGGAATTCAATGTTCGTACAGACAAAGCTCAAGTAGAGATGACTGCACTGTGTAGTAAAATCTTTCTAATTGATTTATAACTAATCACATGGGCTTGTTCTATTACTCCCTCTCAAACTGGACATTGGTACATATCTACCATGTTTAGTTTGCTGCATGCTATTAAGAAAAGATTGGGTGGCAAAGGTTTAATAAACACATCCGCAAGCTGGTTAAGGAACTAACTAGCAGCAACTTGAGAAATTCCTTCATAATTTTCTCACTGATAATGAAATGATAATCTATCTCTAAATGTTTTGTTCTAAAATGAAACACAGCATTTTGAGTTAGATGTTGTACACTCTCATTGTCACAGAATAATACTAGCACTTTCTTGTCTTAACACCAAGATCCTTTAGTAAATAGGCGAACCAAAGCAGCTCTGAAGTTCCTCATCCTAGGGCCTTATGTGATACTTAGTTTAGTTAAATGTTAAGATGATCGATAAAACGAAAGCTGCACTTTTTTTTCCCATAACATAAAGGGGTTAAAAACTCAAAACAGAAAAGATTAAAAAACATAAGACAACTTCCGAAGGGTATCAAACAACACACTCATTTGGAGATAAAATTATCGACAAACTCAAAAAAATATCTGCTAAAACTAATGTGATCTCATGTTTAGTAAATGTATCAGCAACAATATTTACCTCACGAAAAATATACTTCCATCTAACCTTAAGTCATTTCATTCCCAAGGATTTTACTGTTGGTATTTAACATCAACATTTAATTGGAAAGGTAGAAAACTAACTTTCATCCCTGGATCCTCCCTTTTTCAACAAGTAGCAACTATCCCCCTCCTAGGTTTATGTCAATAGTGTGATATATTAATATTTTATATTATTGAAAGCATTTTCACTTACTTATTTCTATTAATAAGTATTGTAGTCACAGCGTTTGCATAAATGTGTAATATTTATACTGATAATTTGATTTTGTGAATAAAGATTATGTTAAGCTTAATCTAATGTCAAATTATCAGTATGATTTTTTTTTTGGCAATGCACTCATTATATATAGAAGAATGTTTTTACCTGTTAACTACACTCAAAGGGCATTATCTAAAATATCAAAAGTTGAGTTATATTTTATTAGAAGTTATATAATAATTGTTTATAAATTATGATGAATGAATTGTTTTTCTTTTTTGACTAGTATATTTTCCTTCCGAATTTATAATCTCCCTCCTCTCTTGTTACCAAATACTTTGATACTGCATGTAACTATGAAAAAAATGATGGTGAGCTAGCTAAACACATCCCACCCGTAACCCCCTTCCTCACCCAACCTATACCTGAAATCCAGAAATCTAGAGACCAGCAATACAAACCATAAACCCAGGACCCATAGTCAGAAACCCACAAACCCAGATACCAAAAACAAAGGTCACAAACCCACAGAGCAGAAAATCAGAGATGGCAAAGGTTCACAGAGCAAAAAATCAGAGATGACAAAGGTTCACAGAGCAGAAAATCAGAGATGGCAAAGGTTCATAGAGCAGAAAATCAGAGATGGCCAAGGTAGTGGAATGTTACCTGCGATGGAGGGAAGGGAGCCTCAAATGGTCAAAGCTTCCAACGGGGGTTCGAAAGGAGGACACGGTGCACTTGTCGGTGGTTTAGAGCTTCAGACGAAGCACTCAGAGATGGGGAGGGATACAGAGGGAGGGGGAGATTGTCAGAGTCGGAGGGAAGAGAGGTGATGAGAGGGAGGGAGAGGTGAACAGAGGGAGGGAGGGGGCAGTCGGACGTGAGGAGAGGGAGAGAGAGGTGAACGGAGGGAGGGAGGGGGAAGCCGGACGAAGGGAGGAGAGGTGAGGAGAGGTGAGGAGAGGGAGGGAGAGGTGAACAGAATGAGGGGGAAGTCGGAGGTGAGGAGAGGGAGGGAGAGGTGAACGGAGGGAGAGAGGGGGAAGACGGAGGTAAGGAGAGGGAGGGAGAGGTGAACGGAGGGAGGGAGGGGGCAGTCGGACGTGAGGAGACGAAGGGAGAGGTGAACGGCGGCTCTAAGAAGGAGGGGGAAAGTTAGTGCGACTGAGAGGGAAAGGGGTTGCTGTCGAGTTACATTAAAACCTTAGCGACGGCTCAAACCCCGTCGCTAACGACGTCACTACAATTAAACACTTAGCGACGGTACCACAACTCCGTCCCTAATCTCCTGAACCGTAGCGACGGTGTCAACCCACCGTCACTAACTTCAATTATTAAACGAAAAAAGTGGAGGGAAGCGAAATTCATAGCGATGGGCGAACCAATCCGTCACTAATCTCCTCAATATTAGCGACGATGTCACCCCCACCGTCACTACCCTCCATTATTTAAAGGAATAGTGTGGAGGGAAGACGAAAAACATAGCGACGGTAGAGTATCACCGTCACTAACCTCTACACAAATAGCGACGGTAGGAGAATTCCGTCACTAACTTCCACAAGAAAAAATATATGGTGAAAATCGTAGCGACGGCAGGACACTTCCGTCACTACTCTCTTGATTAATAACGACGGTAGCATATCTCCGTCACTGATTATTTCTAAAATAGCGACGACGAAGGCTTCCGTCACAAGTACAAACCATAGCGACGCGGTTTGACCGTCGCTTGAGTTGGAGGGAACATTAGCGACGGTACTACACCGTCGCAACTATTTGCCGCCAACTGAAAACCCAGGCGGGAAACATAAAATGGTGGAGTTAAAATATAGCGACCATTCTAGCGACGGTGTTGACAAGGATTAGCGACCGCGTAAGGTACCGGTCGCTAATTTAGTCGCTAACAACTTCTAGGTCCCTTTTTGGTATGGAGCGGTCGCTAACGCGGTGGCTATTTAGCGACGACAAATGGTGGTCGCTAATTTGTGGTAGCTGTTTACGGTTTTTTTAGTTGTGAGAGGTTCATATGCTAGTATCTAATTTCATACAATTCACTTCCCGAATTATAAAATTTAGTTTCTAAGGTAGATTTTCCTAATGCAATTAGCAACCTTCTCTCGAAGCCTTACTAATGTACCTAATTTCCAAAGAATCGTGTTCGATTTGTAAACTAAGTCCATTACATTTTGTGAAAACCTATTAACCCTCAAAAGATCTCGCATACTTTTACAATACCTAAGATCCTAGGTTCAATTTCATGCTTTCAAACAATATACCTACTCTCGTAGCCTACATCATTTGGAATCAACTATGCTCCTCTTGAAGTCTTGTAGAAGCATTAAGCATTCATGAAATTGAATAGAAAACATAAATTTCATAAAAGGGAGAAAATGAAAAATAGTCAATTCAATACATATGTATATTACCCCCTTAATCCCAAGAACAAAATTTAGTTCGCCATAAAAATGATTACAAACACATTAATAATTTGTCCAATACCCAATATTAAAGAAATCTCCAAATATAAAACAAGGGTTTAGAAAAATAGAAGAAGAGCTCTCACTATGTCTTCCAAATCTTCATCCAAATTCTGCAATCCGACGTTTTCTTTGTGTTGGTCCTTGAGTTTCATTCAAATCCCCTTGAGAAAGCTCTCCTTTTTCTATTCCCAAAAGTCCTAAAGTCTTTGTGTATGTTTCCAATGAGTGCCCCCTTTTGTTATGCTCAAAAATCGCTCCTAAAATAGGGAAATTACAGAATGTGCCAAATCTTCAATTCTAGGTTCCAGGTAGCAAGATGCACAGCCAGTGAGAAAAACCCACTGGCAGTGGATTTCTAAACAGCAAGAACCATGGCCAGTGGGTTTTTTCTTTGCACAAAACTCCATTTTCCAGCAAGGTCCATGGCCAGTGGGAAAAAGCCACGACCAGTGGATTTTTATCTCTATTTTTATGCATTTTGGCTCAAGTTAGTGGGATCCACTGGCAGTGGGAATTTCCCACTGGCAATGGGTTTTTCCCACTGGTAGTGGGTTTCTCTTAACTTCACCAAAATGCTCTCGGAGTGCTCTTTTTGATGTATCCTTTCTCCATAGTGCATTCCAAGGGTCTACATGGCTTTATTTTTATGCTTTTGAAATCTTGAATCCTTTCCATCTGTAACATCCCAAAAATTTCATTCTTATGTATAATCATTTTGATTTAGACCATTAATGATATTATCCATTTTATCTCAACTTTCTACATAAATTTGGTTAGGAAAAACATTTTTGTGAACACCTCTTTTAGTCCTGCCCAAATACCTTCTTTGATACTAACTCCCGATAGCGCTCTGATTGGGACATTACTGAGTAAAATTTTATTGAGTAAGAAATTTATGAGTGAATCATGTCTGAGATAAGACTGTCCGAGTGAAGAAAGGAATCTGATTTCGAGTGAGATCTTTCTGAGTGAGGTATGACCGAGAGAACTTCCAAGTAAAGGAAGGTTAAGATGTTTCCGAGTGAGTCATGACCGAGAGAACCACTTCCGAGTGAAGCGAGTCCTGGCCTTGGAGACATTTCTGAGTGAAGCGTGTCCGAGAGAACCACTTCTGAGTGAAAGGGGCTCTGACTTTGAATGAGCACCTTTCGGGAAAAGACGCTTCCAAGTTCCATACTTCCGGGTGAAGTGTCTCTGAGTGACTCGTTTCCGAATGAAACATCTCCGAGTGACTCGTTTCTGAATGAAACGTCTCTGAGTGAAATGTTTCCGAGAGAAGTACTTCTGAACAAAGAAAAGCTTTGATTTCGAATGAGTACTTCTCGGGCCGAGATATTTTCGAGCAGTGAATTCCCGAGTGGGGTATCTCCGAGTTGAGTGCAACTTTCCCAAATGGGGTGTCTCCGAGTACGACACTTCCGTGTGGGATGGCACTGAGAGAGACATTTCCAAGTGGGATAACACCAAGTGAGACATTTCTGATTTCTGCGTGGTATGGCACCGATTGAGATATACCGAGTGAGTCATTTTCAGGGGAAGTACTTCTGGACAGAGAAAGGTTTTGATTTCGAATAAGTACATTTCCAAGTGAATAGTTCCCGGGGAAAGTAAATATCCGAGTGGTGAACCCCTTCATCTATTCGTGCTCGGGTGTCTTAAAGATTTCCTAGAGCCTGTGCTTGGGTCCATATTCAAAGTTGCCGAGAGCTTGTGCTCGGGTTCGTCTTCGAGATTGCCTTCGACTCCGAGTGATATTCCAAAGTGGAACGATTTCCGAGAGAGGACTGAACTTCGACTCCGAATGATCCTTTCGGTTGTAAGATTTCTGAGTAACGCACTTCCGAGAGAAATATTTTCGAGTGAAGAAAGACTGACTTCGAATAAATACTTTTTGGGCAGAGATATATCCGAGTGGAGAATTCCCGAGTGAATCAATTCTGAACGAAAAGTGGCTTTGACTTTGAAAGAACACTTTTCAGGCAGAGATATATCCGAGTGAGATATTTCTGAATGAGGTGTCTCTAGGTGAGACATTTCTGAGGGAGTCACTTCCGAGGAAGGAAAAGCTATGACCGAGTGTTTCAAGCAGAAACATTTCCAAGGGAATTCCCTCCGAGTGAAGCAATTCTAAACGAAAAGAGGCTCTGATGAATCCTTCTCGGAAAGAGATATTCCCGAGTATTTTCAATTTAATCTTTTACCATCGAGGTGCCAAACCTTCCCGTCAATGTGAGCTCTTGGAGAAGATTAGCCTGTTATCCCTAGAGTAACTTTTATCCGTTGAGTGACGGCCCTTCCACTCGGCACCGTCGAATCACTAAGTTATTAATTTCTTAGGTTCTTCCAATTCCTCTCGTCAAATTACCACTCAAAATACGTCATCCTGTACACATTTTAATTGTTAGTTAGAGTCCAAATTTGGAAATATAGTCAACTACAAAGTTATTCATTGTTGTCTTAGCTTTCCAACAAGACCAAATTTATTAAAATCCATTAAGATATAAGAGAGATATGCCCAAAATACCTAAACAGTGTCAGAATTAATATTTTACTTCAATCATACAAGCTCTATTATGTAAGCTGCGGAAATGGTTAACAATACATCTCATTTTCTTATCTAAAACCTCCATTATTACCACAATTAACGCACCTAACATTCCACTACAATCCTATTATGAAAAACTTGTCCCTTACTTGTCGTTGCATCATTAAATCAACACTACATCTTGTTCCCAAGTCTGAATTCTTAGAACAAGCTAAAGTTAGTGAAGTCTCTCTCTCAGTTCCTTTCATTTTCTCCATCAAAGTCACTCTTGATCTAAGCTAGGACAGTAAGAGAACATTTTCAACCACTCTAGAATCCTCCATCAAGGTAAGAGGGGATAGGGTTGTGAATAAATATAGAATGGGTAGAATTGTATGCTGTTCTAGGATTTCTAGATTTATTTTCGTAGCTTCTTACTTAATTTTGAAGCTGCAAATGTGTGAATTTGACTCTGACTTCTTCATCAAAGTTGTAGATCTTTTTGTTATATGAATTTTGAGACTTGAACCGACTAATTTGGATATGTATAGCATGAGTTATAGTCAAAATACTACAGTATGTCTATTCTGGAATATGTACCTTCTATTTTGTGTAAATATTAATATTCTAAGAATTATACATACATATTTAGACTTTGATGTCTGAATAAAAGTTATAGATATTTATGTTATGGATCTATAGAAAGTGGAATTACTTAAAAAGGATTTGATTTGCTCACATTATGGTCGCTTTACTAATGTATATTGCTATTGTAAATTTCTGAAATTACCTATGATGATTATTATGGATGAAAATGATATTTTCCATGTGGGTAATGATTTATTTTTGAATTATTGAGGGATTATTGATTATTATAGATGTTATTAAGTGTCCTATGAATGTCATACAGTATGTTTATCCTTGTGATGAATAATTATGAATGACTAAATTAATGTATACATGAATGCCTTGTGGTTTATTGAGATATGTTGTTGAACTGTAAATCCATGATTTTGAGAATTAATATATGTGATGTGTCCTTTGAGGACTTGTGGTTTTCCAAGTGATTATGGAAGTATTGATATCATGGTATGTTAAATCTGTTGGTGTATGCACTATGAGCTTTTATGCTTCTTCATTTGTATCATTTTTCCACTTATCAATAGAATAAATATTTCAGTTTAAAATTGTTTTAAAACATATTTATCCTTGGAGTAATAGGTCATATAAAAATTATTCCTAAAATGTCCCTAGTCAAGTATTTACATGGGGACATGTAAATACACTAAGACTAGTGTGTGAGTGTACTGATGACCTGATCTCACAGATCATAGATATAGATGATATCGAGTCTTCACACAGGTACACATTAAGAGTAATGATGTACTGGACAGACCCACCATGAGAACGTTGCATGGATCGTTACATGATTGTCATAAACGATTCTCAATGTGATAATGGTATATGTAGTCCTTCGACCTGAAGTCACTATGATTCCTACATGAGGAGTTTATTGTTTTAATACAATTAAACGTCTTCTATAACAAGAGGACTATAAAGGTTGTGATTAGGCAATGAACAAATTATGCAGAGGGATGTGAGTGATGTAGATGGGATTTGTCTCTCCTATGTGACAGGAGTGATATCCATAGGCCACTTGATGGAGTAAGACTAAGAAAACACATGGCCATGCTAGAAAGAATAAATATTAGATATTTATTCGGATCCAGTCTACTCCGGTATCAAGTAAAATAAATTAGGCCGTACAAGGATGACGCGACCATGCCTTGGGCCCAATTAGGATATCGTGCCAAAAGGAATAAACATATTAAAAAAAATTATTATCACTTATAGGTTATGTTGATAATATTCGGACATAATGATGCATTGCTAGATGCCGCTCTTATTTTATATTAATAATAAAATAGTTTATTATTAATATGACCGGGTATTTTACCTATAGGGTCACACACATAGAGTAAGCCCATCAGAAAATGTTGTCTTATTTTAGTTGGACTAAAATAAAGCTATTGGGCCTAACTTATTTGGAATGAGTAAGGAGCCCACTTTTAGAGAGAACAAATTAGGTCAAACCTAAGCCTATAAATAGAGCATAAGATGCTCATAGGCCGTTCACTCAAGTGAGACACAAATTCGCAAAAGTTGCAAGAGCTACACGCCGTCAAACTAGCAGTTGGTAAGTGTTGCGATTCTGGTGGGAGTGCTCATGTGGACTCCTAAAGGACGAGGCTACGACTGCTTCGGAGTTCTTCAAGAGGTAATCCAAAATGAATTTCGAGATTGTTTTGTGCTTTGAAACACGGAACCTTGCAAATCCTATGGAATCCCTTTTATTTTTCCGCTGCTCATGCTTAGGGATTTCCTAACAAAATCGATAAAGAGAATTAAAGGCATTCATGCATCATAAGCATTTGGACGCACCATGGAATTTAGGGGTTCCATGATTGCCGGCCCTGGTGGGGGGTTACTCTATGATGAGTTAAAGCCCTATTTTCGTTGAGTGCCATGGAGTGTAGGGATTCATGGTTTATGCTAAGTCTTACTTGTGTACTTCGGTACTTGAGCGCCATGGAGTGTAGGGATTCATGGTTTATGCTAAGTCCTACTTGTGTACTTCGGTACTTGAGCGCCATGAAGTGTAGGGATTCATGGCATTATGCTAAGTCCTACTTATGTCTCTATGAGACTTTTTACTGCAGTATTCCCACCAAATCAAAATGGATCCAGCATGACATCATTTGACTAAATTAAAGATTATTAAATGTAAATGACCTTGTTTGGCATATTCATCATATCATTAAGGTTTGTTGATTGTGTTTGTGCAATTTTACTTATTTTATATTTATTCTATATTTTGTCTCACTCTTATATTATTTTTACAGTGCATGCTACACAGAATGACGAGTGGTGCAATTAATGAAGTTTTTATGATTTATTGCTTGGACTTTGACTTCATTTGAATTTTAATGGGTTGTAATAATATTATGTACCATGTACTGTAATCTTCTCTATCGTTTCCGCTATATAAATGTATTATGTTTTATTTATTCACGACTAATATGCATGATAATATTCCGCATTTATCAATTTTTACGTGACCTCAGAATTTAAATTACGAATTTCAAAATGATTTTTTTAAAACGCGAAAAAATTTATTTCAAAAATTTGGGCTAATTAATTGGAATTCGTAATTTAGGTTTTGGGCGTCACATTGGTGGTATCAGAGCCAGGTTCAAAAATTTAGGGCCAATTGCTATGACATGTATTGTTTCTTTGATATACTACGTGAATTGTTTGATTACTTGCTTGACAATATGTTAAGTGTGTGCTATATGACTTCTTGCCTAACTGGTAAATTGTAAAATACTTATAGTTATGTTATAATCTTATAATTGTATACGATATACTTTCCCTTAGAATTAGTATAAACCAAGCTACGAATGTAGGATGGCAAGAAATAATAACGACACTATGGCAGCCGCTTTCAACCGTTTGGCTGAGGTCTTGGAGAGGCAAAATCAACCAAGAAATACTAGAGGACTTCACAGATTGGATCACTTCTTAAAAAGGAAGCCATCATAATTTAAAGGAGGCTATAATCCAGAGGTAGCATACCTAAGGATTAAGGAAATGGAATGCATTTTTCGATCCTTACCCTGCACAGAATTTAAAAAGGTGGAGTATGCCATCTACATGATGATTGAGGAAGCAGAGAATTGGTGGATCCATGCCAGGGTTCGTATGACTGAGACCGACAGACCATTGGACTGGGCTAACTTCAGATACTATTTTTTGGAGAAATATTTTCCAGCAAGTGTGAAGAGCCGAAAAGAGCTGGAATTCATGGAGCTGAAACAAGGCTCAATGTCTGTTGGTAAGTATGCTGCTAAATTTGAAGAGTTATCCCTCTTTTACCCTCCTTTCCAACAGGCAGGTGCTGAAGCCTCAAAGTGCGTCAAGTTCAAGAATGGTTTGAATCTTGAAATTAAAGAGGCTATCTGTTATCAAGAAATTCGGAGCTTCTCAATCCTGATCAATAAATGCCAAATTTTTGAAGAAAATCACCAAGCCAGATTGGCTCAAGAGAAGATCAATAGACAACTGAGACCTCAGTCAGTTACCTTCAAAAGGAAAGGATCATTCTATCCAAATCGTTTCAAGGGAGGATCATCATCATCTTCTGAGAGACGTAACAATCATATGAATATAAAGTGTCATAAGTGCGGAGGTAATCACCATATACGTGATTGCAATAGACGCCTAGAAGATGTCACTTGCTTTCGATGTAATCAGAAGGGTCACATCAGCCCAAATTATCCACAGAACCATCAAATCAACAACAACAATAACACCATGAATAATCGAAGAGGTTCTAGTTATCAGGGAGGCCGTGGAGGAAACACGCGTGCTGTTCAACCTCTAAGACAAAATGGGGAGTCAACAGACAAGAGATTACAACTAGCAACAGGAATAGTCTTTGCCATTAGCGGTTCAGAGGCAGACCAAGCAGATGACCTTGTGCAAAGTAAGTGTGAGATCAATGGTACCATTTTATCTGTGTTGTTTGATTCTGGTACTACACATTCTTTTATTTCTGAGGAATGTGTTAGACGTCTTCAATTACCTGTAAAGTCTATGATGTATGACCTGATTGTTTCCACTCCCACCGATACACAACTTAGGACTACTAAGGTGTGTAACAATTGTTCTATGCTCGTAGAAGGTAGAAACTTTCTTGTCAACCTTGTTTGTTTACCTTTGAAGGATCTGGAAGTAATTCTAGGGATGAACTGGTTATCGATGAATTAAGTCTTGGTGGACTGTCATAACAAGACCGTGATATTTCCATCAGAAGAAAACACTATTTCTGACAATCCCAAGATCTTTTCTTTAAAAGGAGAAATTCAATTGTTTGCCTTGTTTACTCTTTCCAAAGGAGATGGTGAATCTGAAGCAGTTGAGATGCCAGTTGTCTCTAAATTCCCTGAAGTATTTCTAGAAAATGTCTCAAGTTTACCTCCAGAATGTGAAATAGAATTCTCAATTGACTTAATTCCAGGAGCAGAACCAGTGTCTAAGGCTCCATATCGTATGTCACCTATTGAACTGACAGAACTAAAAAGCAAATTGAAGAGTTGTTGGAGAAGCATTTCATCAGGCCTAGTGGGTCGCCATGGGGAGCGCCGATATTGCTCGTCAAGAAGAAAGATGGAAGCATGAGATTATGTGTAGATTATCGTTAGTTGAATAAATTGACAGTGAAGAATAAATATCCTTTGCCCAGAATTGATGATCTAATAGACCAATTGAGAGGTGCTACAGTATTTTCCAAGATTGATCTACGATCGGGTTATCATTAAATTCGTGTCAAGTCTGAGGATGTTCCAAAGACAGCCTTTAGAACACGCTATGGTCATTACGAATATCTGGTGATGCCTTTCGGAGTGACCAATGCCCCAGCTGTATTCATGGATTACATGAATCGAGTGTTTCATCCATACTTGGATCAATTTGTTATTATCTTCATTGATGACATTTTGATTTATTCTAAGACTTGGATGGAGCATGAAAAACATCTTCGAGTGGTATTGCAGATTCTGAAAGAGAAGCAGTTATATGTTAAGTTATCTAAATGTGAGTTCTGGTTGAAAGAGGTAAAGTTCCTAGGCCATGTGATCTTAAGCGAAGGAGTGTCTGTGGATCCTTCTAAAATAGAAGCTGTAACAAACTGGGAGAGACCTAATTCAGTTACTGAGATACGAAGCTTCCTAGGATTAGCTAGTTATTATCGGAGATTCATTGAGGGGTTTTCTCAAATTGCCTTACCGATGACTCGTCTAACCCGGAAGAATCAACCTTTTTCCTGGACGCCAGAATGTGAGAAAAGTTTCCAGGAACTAAAATCGAAGCTTACATCTGCTCCAGTCTTAACTTTACCTAATCCACAAGAAGACTTTGTGATTTATTGTGATGCTTCTAAGATGGGTTTAGGTTGTGTTTTGATGCAGCAACAAAAGGTGATTGCCTATGCTTCTAGGCAGCTGAGGTCACATGAAATGAACTATCTGACGCATGATCTAGAATTAGCAGCGGTGGTATTCACTTTAAAAATCTGGAGACACCATTTGTATGGAGTCAAGTTTGAGGTGTTCAGTGACCATAAGAGCTTAAAGTATTTGTTCGATCAGAAGGAATTGAACATGAGGCAGCGAAGGTGGATGGAGTTTCTTAAAGATTATGATTTTGATTTGAAGTACCATCCAGGAAAAACAAATGTGGTAGCAGATGCACTTAGCAGGAAATCCATTCATATGGCATCTTTAATGGTAAAAGAGATAGAAATGATAGAACAGTTCAGAGATATGAACTTGGGTGTGAAGATGAAATCTTCAAAAAGTATGACCTTGGGAACTTTGAAGATAACCAATGATTTTCTGAAGCTGATAGGTGAGAGGCAGAAAAAGGACTTACAATTACATGAATTGAGAGAGATGCAGGCGAATGGAAAGGATATGGGATTACAAGAAGGATTAGATGGAATTTGGAGGATTAGAAGCAGAATTTGTGTACCAGATGATGTTGATCTAAGAAGGACAATACTGGAAGAAGCACATAAAAGTATGTTGAGCATTCATCCTGGATCAACTAAGATGTATCAAGACTTGAAGTAAAGCTTTTGGTGGCCAAGGATGAAGAAAGAAATAGCTGAATATGTGTCTTCATGTCTGGTATGTCAAAAAGCCAAGATGGAACACCAGAAGCCATCTGGTGAACTACAACCATTAGAGATTCCTGTCTGGAAATGGGATGACATTACGATGGACTTTGTGTCAGGATTGCCAAGAACACGTTCAGGAAATGATGCAATCTAGGTTATTATAGACAGATTGACTAAGTCTGCTCACTTCCTCCTAATGAATATGAAGAATTCTCTACAAAAGTTGGCACAATTATATGTGAAAGAGATCGTGAGACTTCATGGTGTACCATCCAGTATTGTGTCAGATAGAGATCCGAGGTTCACTTCCCGATTCTGGGGAAGCTTGCATCAGGAGTTGGGTTCAAGACTCCGATTAAGTTCAGCTTATCATCCTCAAATAGATGGACAGTCAAAATATACCATACAAAGTTTGGAAGACTTACTACGATCTTGTGTGCTTGAGCATGGTGGTAGTTGGGAGCAGTTTCTTCCACTGATTGAATTCATGTATAACAATAGTTACCATAACAGTATTTGTATGGCTCCATTTGAAGCATTTTATGGCAGAAAGTGTCGAACACCCATTTGTTGGTTAGAAATTGGTGAAAGTTTGGCGTTAGGGCCTGAAATTGTGCAACAGACTACTGAACAAATAGAAATAATCAGAGAGAGGATGAAGGCATCCCAAGATAGACAAAAGCACTATTACGATAAAATGAGGAAACCACTTGAATTCCAAGTTAGTGATCATGTATTTTTGAAGGTTTCGCCTCACAAAGGGATTGGTCGAGCATTGAAAAGTAAAAAGTTGAGCCCAAGGTTCATTGGACCATATGAAATTCTAAAGAGGATTGGCCCGGTGGCTTATCAGATTGCACTTCCTCCTCACCTTGCAAATTTACACAATGTGTTCCATGTATCATAATTGAGGAAGTATGTACAAGATCCCACTCATGTGATTGCTACTGATGATGTTGAAGTTAGAGAAAATTTGACCATCCCTGCAGAACCCACACAAATTATAGAAAGGTCGATTAAATGCCTGAGAAGCAAGGATGTACCATTAGTGAAGGTTGCATGGAAACAAGGAAATGATGTAACTTTAACTTGGGAGCGTGAAGATGCTATGAGGATGCAATACCCAGAATTGCTCCACTGAGGGGTGCGTTATATTAAATTTTGAGGACAAAATTTTTATTAGGGTGGGAGAATTGTAACATCCCAAAAATTTCATTCTCATGTATAATCATTTTGATTTAGACCATTAATGATATTATCCATTTTATCTCAACTTTCTACATAAATTTGGTTAGGAAAAACATTTTTGTGAACACCTCTTTTAGTCCGGCCCAAATACCTTCTTTGATACTAACTTCCGGTAGCGCTCTGATTGGGACATTACCGAGTAAAATATTATTGAGCAAGAAATTTCTGAGTGAATCATGTCTGAGATAAGACTGTCCGAGTGAAGAAAGGAATCTAATTTCGAGTGAGATCTTTCTGAGTGAGGTATGACCGAGAGAACTTCCGAGTGAAGGAAGGTTAAGATGTTTCTGAGTGAGTCATGAACGAGAGAACCACTTCCGAGTGAAGGGAGTCTTGGCCTTGGAGACATTTCTGAGTGAAGCGTGTCCGACAGAACCACTTCTGAGTGAAAGGGCTCTGACTTCGAATGAGCACCTTTCGGGCAAAGACGCTTCCAAGTTCCATACTTCCGGTGGAGTGTCTCCGAGTGACTCGTTTCCGAATAAAACGTGAAACATCCTAATTTTTAGGGGGAAAAATTTTTCTCGAATTAATTAGAAAATAACCTGGATCCATAATAAAAAAAAAACACTCCCTTATATGAAGATAAGAGAGCTGGCCCCAAGACCAAGAAGAAAAAGAAAAGGAGGCAAGGGAATTAAAACCATTCACACGGAAGCACCGACAGCACCTGAGCGAACCACCATACAGCGTACACTCGCTCAAGCGAGACACAATCCGCCTGGGCGAGACGCCCAACTCGCTCGGACGAGCACACAATCGCTTGGGCGGTACCACGACAAACGCCTTCCAGCAATACACATTCGCTGGAGCGAGTCCTCCATTCGCTGAAGCGAGAAGCCTCACTCGGCAAAACCACCACTCGACATCGAGACATCCAAACACTTGGTAAACGACTAAGTCCACTCGGGATCCATTCCTAAGGCCACTCGGTATAAGGGTTCCAACACTCGGGAAATGACCCCATCATACCTACATCCTATAACATAGCCTTTTATATTTATCCACCAAGGTACACACCTGATTCGCCCGGTAAGGAGGGTTATTTCACTTGGATTCCATAAACTCTCACTCGGAATATTTCCCCCCTCGGAACTTATACATGTTTTCACTCGGAATCTCTTAAGCCTATGCGCTCGGGAATCTTTCCACTGAGTTACTCGCCAGAATGTATCGAAGGGAACTCCCCTAAGAGTTCGTCTAAGTGTTCTTCTCTCGGAAGGAACTCATACAAATGAATCTCGCTCGACTCTTATACCTACTTTTACTCGGGAATACTCAGACTCATATTCACTCGGGGAGTAGTACTAACTCACTCGGAACTATTCAGCCATTTCAGCCTCTCAACACCTGGAATAATTAATTATCTTCCCTTTCCGCAGCAACCACTCAGCTCCGCTACTGCCCATAGACACACTAACCTCCTACGCTCGTAAGGTATACTCACACATCCATATTTACCGCTCGGGCGTCACCTACAGTATAGAAGAACACACGATATATATATATATAGGGAAACATTTAAATAATTACAAGAGTTTCATCATGTCTTCTGTCACCCGAGGGTGTTCAAGTTCTAACGTAAAAGCTAAAACCAAAATATGAGCCGGCCAAGGCTTAACAGGACCTTACACACAGTATATACATATACACATATATTCAGAAGCACTCGGCTGTTTTGTTCTGCACTCAGCTCCTCCTTCAAGCTTCATTTCGAGAGATGTTCACTGAAAATGTAGCCATTGTAGGGGTGAGCTTTTTACATGTAAAATGACAATCAAGGACTCAGTATCAGTGTCAGCACGCACACTTACCTTCATTCAATCGTTTTTAGGTTAACTAAGGCCATGCCAGTCAGAGTAACATCTATAACATACATACTACGTCTAGTTCATCTTCACATATACATACATATGCATCCACACACTCGAAAATCATTCATAACACCCAACACATGCTATGCGTACTACCCTAGTCAACCTCATATCTACATGTATGCCTGCGGATCTGACTCGAGTGATGACTTCCAGTTACAGTTCCCCCCTTACTGGCCCCTCGTCCTTCAGCTCTTCCCGCGTGGTACCAGCCTCCCATTGGCGTCTCGAGACTCCTCTCTAGCTCCTACGGCTACCACAAGCCCCTTCAGGATCTAGCCAAGGTCTGTAGCTGAAAGTCATCCCCTCGGGCTTTTGACCTTCCACGGGTCACCCATTCTTACTCATGCAGCTAATGCGTTTACTAGCAAGCATCATCACACAACCGATACCTCCTTCGCAACCATTAAGTAAGAACAGATTCAACACAGCCTTTATATTTGTTTTATCAGTCACACCAATATGTACAACAATCGGACAATCAAATAATAGCATCTGGCAAATCAACTATCGAGTACATATTCATATTCTCACAGTGTTAACAGAGATAAAACCATGCATTTCATTCGTCATTACCCAAGGCCGACAGACTACACTACTACCATCTTGATTACATGCAATTGTTGCATAACCACTGTAATACACACAGAATCCAGAATCGTCAATCATGCATAAAATCCAGTCGTTATAAACACATACACACACACTCAAAGCAGTACATTCATCCGGTACCATTCGTGGACCATGCATTTGACATACAAGCGCCCCCTACCTACAGAAGGAACTCAAGAAGCTTTTCTGCCCTCGATGTTGGGTCTGACGCCCTTCTTCTGTTTCGTTCGGTCTTCCTTCGCTCCGTCGTACTCTGCACTCGGTTCGGGAATGGAGCGTTGTTCTTCCTCTGCCTCAACGATCGTCCTTCACCAGTTGGAGGGGCTCTGACCTTCCTCCCGCACCACCGTTGTGATCTCCGGAAGCGAAGGGCAAGAACAGAAAAGAGGATGGAGGCGAAGAAGAAAAAGGGGGAATGAAGTAGTGGGAGAAGGATGAGTATTCACGGTGGTACAGGGCATATATATGCATGCGAAGGAAAGGAAGTAGGATGGGAAAACGTGAGTCGCAGCCCACTCACGTAACTCGCCAATCACAAACAGCCATCTTTCACCAACTCAGCTTTAATTAACTTGTCATTATTCCTTAAGCTAATCTGATTATAATTAACAATTAACTTTTTATGTTTGAATCAAATCTTAATGGTTTATTTTTCATTCGGCATTTAGCTTTAAAATTGGGATGTTACAGTTCTCCCCCACTCAAAAGAATTTCGTCCTCAAAATTCAGTCGGTAACTCACACGAAATTTAGTCGGTAACTCACACGAAATTCAGTCGGTAACTCACCTTAGTAAACAACTCGGGGTACTGCTGTCTCATGGCGTCTTCGCGTTCCCAGGTACAAGAGGTAGTCCTGCCTTGCTGCCACTCTACTTCAACCAGTTGTACGTTCTTGCTTCTCAACCGCTTTACCGATCGGTCCACGATTCTGATCGGTATAGTCATAGTGGTCAGGTCCTCCTTGATTTCCACTTTGTCATCAGGCATTATGTGGTTGGGGTCATGCAGACACTTCTTTAGTTGAGACACATGAAACACGTTGTGCAATCGGGATAAGTGGGTCGGTAGTGCTATACGATATGCCATGGAGCCGACCCGGTCTAACACCTCATAAGGCCCAATGTATCGAGGGCTCAACTTTCTGCTTTTCAAGGCTCGTCCGACCCCTTTACTCGGTGAAGTCCTTAAAAATACCTTGTCTCCGACTGAAAACTCTAATGGTCTAGTTCGTTTGTCATGGTAGCTCTTCTGCCTGTCCTGAGACGCTTTCATTCTTTCCTTTATCACCCGGATCTGTTCTGATGTTTGCTTTACAATTTCGGGTCCCAATAGCAGACTCTCACCCGTCTCTGACCAACAAAGTGGGGTTCGGCATCTTTGTCCATATAGTGCTTCGTAGGGTGCCATACCAATACTGTTGTGGTGACTGTTATTGTATGTAAACTCAATCAAGGGAAGGTACTGTTCCCAATCTCCACCGTGCTCCAACACACACACCCTTAACAGGTCTTCCAAGCTTTGAATCGTTCGCTCGGATTGTCCATCCGATTGAGGGTGGTAAGTGGAACTAAGCCAAAGTCTCCTGCCCATTTCCTGGTGTAGGCTGGTCCAAAACCGGGACGTGAACCTAGGATCCTTATCTGATACGATAGAAGTCGGTATACCATGCAGTCGGACAATTTCTTGAATGTAAATCCGTGCTAACCTATGCATCGGGTACTTCATGTTCACAGGCAGGAAGTGTGTACTCTTCGTCAATCGGTCAATAATGACCCAAATTGCATCATGGCCCGCTCGGTTTCTTGGCAACCCTATGACGAAGTCCATAGCAATTGAGTCCCATTTCCACACGGGAATCTCCAGGGGCTGCAATGCACCATACGGCTTCTGGTGCTCGACCTTCGACTTTTGACAGGTAATACACCGAGCCACGTATTCTGCCACATCCCTCTTTAGTCCGGGCCACCAGAACTGTGTTCTCAGGTCATGGTACATCTTCGTGGTACCCGGGTGGATACTTAACAAGCTCTTGTGAGCCTCATCAAGTACCATTCTCCTCAATTCTCCTCCACCCGGTATGTATATTCTGTTTCTTACTCGGAAGATTCCATCCGTTCCCTCAGTCAAGGACAAATCCTTACATTTGGTCTGAGTCTCCTTCATCTCGGCCAAGTAGGAATCCGATTGCTGCTGCTCGTATACAGATTTCAAGAAGTCGTTGGCAATCCTCAGCGTGCCAACCGTCATTTTCCGAGAGGAGGGGATGTCAACATGTAAGTTCATGTCTCGGAACTATTCTAATAGTTCTACCTCCTTCACCATCATCACTGCTACATGAAGGGATTTCCGACTCAATGCGTCGGCAACAACGTTTGCCTTGCCCGGGTGGTACTTTAGCTCGAAATCATAATCCTTTAGAAATTCCATCCATCTTCTCTACCTCATGTTCAGCTCCTTCTGGTCGAATAACTATTTGAGGCTCTTGTGATCACTGTATACTTCAAATCTGGACCCGAACAAATAATGCCTCCAGATTTTTAACGCAAACACCACAGCTGCCAATTCTAAGTCATGGGTTGGATAATGCTGCTCGTGAGGTCTCAATTGCCGAGAGGTATACGCTATCACCCGGTCTTTCTGCATTAGCACGCATCCTAATCCGAGTCCTGATGCATCACAATAAACCACAAAGCTCTTTTGTAAGTCAGGTAATGCCAACACTGGGGCAGTCGTCAACTTGTCTTTCAGCCCTCGGAAACTACTTTCGCACTCGGAACTCCACAAGAAGGGAATATTTTTCCGAGTCAACTTAGTTAGTGGTAAAGCCAACTTAGAAAAACCCTCAATGAACCTCCTATAATAACCTGTCAGGCCCATAAAGCTCCTTATCTCCGAGACCGACTTGGGTCTCTCCCATGCCATTATAGCTGTCACCTTCGCAGGGTCCACCGAGACACCTTCCTCGGAAATCACATGTCCGAGGAAATGGATTTTATCCATCTAGAAATCATACTTTGAAAGCTTCGCAAACAGCTACTTCTCCCTTAACACTTGGAGTACCGTTCGGAGGTGTCCTTCATGCTCCTCAGGAGTCTTCAAGTAGACTAAGATATCATCGATGAAGATTACTACAAAGCGGTCTAGATATGGGTGGAATATGCTGTTCATGTAATTCATGAAGACAGCAGAGGCGTTTGTCACACCGAATGGCATCACTACATACTCGTAGTGACCATACCGAGTCCTAAAGGCAGTCTTTGGGATACCCGAGTCCTTCACTCGGATTTGGTGGTATCCCGATCGCAGGTCGATCTTTGAGAAGACTGAGGCTCCACGCAGTTGGTCGATTAAGTCATTAATTCGGGGCAACGGGTATCGGTTCTTAATCGTGAGTTTGTTTAGCTGTCGGTAATCTATACAAAGTCTCATGCTGCCATCCTTCTTCTTAACAAGCAGCACAGGTGCGCCCCATGGAGATACACTCGGTCTAATGAATTGTTTTCCGAGTAACTCATCTACTTGCTTCTTCAACTCGGCCAATTCAGTTGGGGACATTCTATAAGGTGCACTGGAGACTGGCTCGGCTCCAGGAATCAAGTCTATAGAGAATTCAACTTCTCTATTGGGAGGGACACTCGGTACGTCCTCGGGAAACACTTCTGGGAATTCACAGACAGTCGGGATTTCGTTCACTCGGGTTTTTCTTTCACCCTCGGTTAAAGAAAGCATCATAAACAGTTGAGCTATACCTTGTGCCGTGTCGTCCTCATTGTGCTGTCTTGGAAAGATTACCCTTCGGTTTCTACAATCCACTAACACCTTGTTGGTTGAAAGCCAATCTATGCCGAGCATGATATCAAGGCCCTTCAAAGGCACACACACAAGATCGAAGGTAAAACTCCGATCGTCCAACACAAACGTTATATCCTTACACATTGTTGATGTCAACACCTTAGGGCCAGTCGGGTTGGTTACTTCCAAAATCCGATCCATATCCACAGTCGGTAATCGCAGTCGTCTCACATACTCATCAGCTACGAAGGAGTGGGTGGCTCCAGAATCAAAAATTACATTAAGTGTATATTTACCGAGTAGGCACTTACTCTGTACCAAGTCATTCGCCTGTGCCGCATCTTCCGCGTTGATTGCGTAAACTCTTCCAGCAGTTGGTTGGTCGGCGTCTCTCTTCCGGTTATTTGGGGCAAACATCATATTCCCTCTAGCTCTGCTGCCTCTGCCGCTCGGTCCTTGGTTATCGTTCCCTCGGTTTCTCTCTTAGAAACCTCCATGACGTGCATTGGGGTTTACTTGACGAAGTTGGGGGCAGTCGGGGCGAATGTGTCCCTTCTCCTGGCAATGAAAGCACTTGACCTCTGTACCATTGCAATTCTGAGCAAAGTGGTCACCCCCACATTTAAAACACTTGCCATACCTTGGTCGTCCACTCATCTGTCTCCCTTGGTTACTACGATCTTGATATCTGATAAAGGGTCTATTTCTTCCCACGTTTCCTGGCCTCTTGAAACGTGACTGCTGAGGCCTCAAGTAATGGTTGGCTCTGCTGCTCTGGACCGAGTGGGCCTTGTCATCTTCTTCAAATATCCTACATTTGTTCACCAATGCAGGAAAACTCCTGATCTCTTGATATCTACAGGCCCTCTTAATATCTGATCTCAACCCATTTTCAAATTTAAGGCACTTGGAGCTCTCCGTCCCTGGTTGTTGGAAAGGTGGGTAGAATAGGCACAGCTCTTCGAACTGAGTCGCATACTCTTCCATAGTCATGGAGCCCTGCTTCAACTCCATAAACTCTAACTCCTTCCGACTCCTTACTGTGTCGGGGAAATACTTCTCTAAGAAGCATGTCTTGAAATCGTTCCATGTCGGCTGGGCATCATCATCAGGGAATCGGTTTCTGGCTATCTTCCACCAATTCTCCGCTTCATCTCACAGCATATACACTGCACATTCCACTATTTGGGCCTCGGTACAACGAAGACCCCCAAAAATTCTTTCCAGCTCCTGAGTCCATTTGAAAGCTGCCTCTGGGTTACGTCCTCCCCGAAACTCACTCGGCTTCCTCTTCAGGAAGCGGTCCAGCACGTGGCCATCCTCAGCTCGAGTCTGGCCCTGCCTCTCAAACACGTCCGCAAAGCGTTGGAATGCTGTGGCTATAGCCTCCATGCTTTGGCGATGCGTCATCCCTTATCCTAAAATTAACATTCAAGGATAAGTATACCGAGTCACTCATTACCAATCGGATTTCAGCCTAATGTTCAGTATCTTAACACAGCATACTATTTCTATATGTTATACAATCAATCGGACCAGGAGGGGAACAACCTCCTATGCACAAGTCAATATCAATCAGGTTCAACTCATATCACAATAATGATGACCACTCAGTCAGAAAGCACACAACCGCTTACTCTCGATAAGCATACCTTGGCCTTGGACCTTTCGGTCTGCTCTGATACCAAAATGAAACATCCTAATTTTTAGGGGGAAAAATTTTTCTCAAATTAATTAGAAAATAACCTGGATCCATAATAAAAAAAAACTCCCTTATATGAAGATAAGAGAGCTGGCCCCAAGACCAAGAAGAAAAAGAAAAGGAGGCAAGGGAATTAAAACCATTCACACGGAAGCACCGACAGCGCCTGAGCGAACCACCATACAGCGTACACTCGCTCAAGCGAGACACAATCCGCCTGGGCGAGACGCCCAACTCGCTCGGACGAGCACATAATCGCTTGGGCGGTACCACGACAAACGCCTTCCAGCAATACACATTCGCTGGAGCGAGTCCTCCATTCGCTGAAGCGAGAAGCCTCACTCGGCAAAACCACCACTCGGCATCGAGACATCCAAACACTTGGTAAACAACTAAGTCCACTCGGGATCCATTCCTAAGGCCACTCGGTATAAGGGTTCCAACACTCGGGAAACGACCCCATCATACCTACATCCTATAACATAGCCTTTTATATTTATCCACCAAGGTACACACCTGATTCGCCCGGTAAGGAGGGTTATTTCACTCGGATTCCATAAACTCTCACTCGGAATATTTCCCCCCTCGGAACTTATACATGTTTTCACTTGGAATCCGTTAAGCCTATGCGCTCGGGAATCTTTCCACTGAGTTACTTGCCAGAATGTCTCGAAGGGAACTCCCCTAAGAGTTCGTCTAAGTGTTCTTCTCTCGGAAGGAACTCATACAAATGAATCTCGCTCGACTCTTATACCTACTTTTACTCGGGAATACTCAGACTCATATTCACTCGGGGAGTAGTACTAACTCACTCGGAACTATTCAGCCATTTCAGCCTCTTAACACCTGGAATAAATTATTATCTTCCCTTTCCCCAACAACCACTCAGCTCCGCTACTACCCATAGACACACTAACCTCCTACGCTCGTAAGGTATACTCACACATCCATATTTACCGCTCGGGCGTCACCTACAGTATAGAAGAACACACAATATATATATAGTGAAACATTTAAATAATTACAAGAGTTTCATCATGTCTTCTGTCACCCGACGGTGTTCAAGTTCTAATGTAAAAGCTAAAACCAAAATATGAGCCGGCCAAGGCTTAACAGGACCTTAGACACAGTATATACATATACACATATATTCAGAAGCACTCGGCTGTTTTGTTCTGCACTCAGCTCCTCCTTCAAGCTTCATTCCGAGAGATGTTCACTGAAAATGTAGCCACTGCAGGGGTGAGCTTTTTACATGTAAAATGACAATCAAGGACTTGGTATCAGTGTCAACACGCACACTTACCTTCATTCAATCGTTTTCAGGTTAACTAAGGCCATGCCAGTCAGAGTAACATCTATAACATACATACTACGTCTAGTTCATCTTCACACATACATACATATGCATCCACATACTCGGAAATCATTCATAACACCCAACACATACTATGCGTACTACCCTAGTCAACCTTATATCTACATGCATGCCTGCGGATCTGACTCGAGTAATGACTTCCAGTTACAGTTCCCCCCTTACTGGCCCCTCGTCCTTCAGCTCTTCCCGCGTGGTACCGGCCTCCCATTGGCGTCTCGAGACTCCTCTCTAGCTCCTACGGCTACCACGAGCCCCTTCAGGATCTAGCCAAGGTCTGTAGCTGAAAGTCATCCCCTCGGGCTTTTGACCTTCCACGGGTCACCCCATTCTTACTCATGCAGCTAATGCGTTTACTAGCAAGCATCATCACACAACCGATACCTCCTTCGCAACCATTAAGTAAGAACAGATTCAACACAGCCTTTATATTTGTTTTATTAGTCACACCAATATGTACAACAATCAGACAATCAAATAATAACATCTGGCAAATCAACTATCGAGTACACATTCATATTCTCACAGTGTTAACAGAGATAAAACCATGCATTTCATTCGTCATTACCCAAGGCCGACAGACTACACTACTACCATCTTGATTACATGCAATTGTTGCATAACCATTATAATACACACAGAATCCAGAATCGTCAATCATGCATAAAATCCAGTCATTATAAACACACACACACTCTCAAAGCAGTACATTCATCCGGTACTGTTCGTGGACCATGCATTTGACATACCAGCGCCCCCTACCTATAGAAGGAACTCAAGAAGCTTTTCTGCCCTCGACGTTAGGTCTGACGCCCTTCTTCTATTTCGTTCGGTCTTCCTTCGCTCCGTCGTACTCTGCACTCGGTTCGGGAATGGAGCGTTGTTCTTCCTCTGCCTCAACGATTGTCCTTCACCAGTTGGAGAGGCTCTGACCTTCCTCCCGCACCACCGTCATGATCTCCGAAAGCGAAGGGCAAGAACAGAAAAGAGGATGAAGGCGAAGAAGAAAAAGGGGGAATGAAGTAGTGGGAGAAGGATGAGTATTCACGGTGGTACAGGGCATATATATGCATGCGAAGAAAAGGAAGTAGGATGGGAAAATGTGAGTCGCAGCCCACTCACGTAACTCGCCAATCACAAACAGCCATCTTTCACCAACTCAGCTTTAATTAACTTGTCATTATTCCTTAAGCTAATCTGATTATAATTAACAATTAACTTTTTATGTTTGAATCAAATCTTAATGGTTTATTTTTCATTCGGCATTTAGCTTTAAAATTGGGATGTTACAAAACATCTCTGAGTGACTCGTTTCCGAATGAAACGTCTCCGAGTGAAACGTTTCCGAGAGAAGTACTTTTAAACGAAGAAAAGCTTTAATTTCGAATGAGTACCTCTCAGGCCGAGATATTTTCGAGTAGTGAATTCTCGAGTGGGGTATCTCTGAGTTGAGTGCAACTTTCCCAAATGGGGTATCTCCGAGTGTGACACTTCCGAGTGAGACATTTCTAAGTGGGATAACACCAAGTGAGACATTTCCGATTTCCGTGTGGTATGGCACTGATTGAGATATATCGAGTGAGTCATTTTCAGGGGAAGTAGTTCTGGACAGAGAAAGGTTTTGATTTCGAATAAGTACGTTTCTGAGTGAATAGTTCCTGGGGAAAGTAAATATCCGAGTGGTGAACCCCTTCATCTATTCATGCTCGGGTGTCTTAAACATTGCCTAGAGCCTGTGCTCGGGTCCATATTCAAAGTTGCCGAGAGCTTGTGCTCAGGTTCGTCTTCGAGATTGCCTTTGACTCCGAGTGATATTCCAAAGTGGAATGATTTCCGAGAGAGGACTGAACTTCGACTCCGAATGATCCTTTCGGTTGTAAGATTTCCGAGTGACGCACTTTCGAGAGAAATATTTTCGAGTGAAGAAAGACTGACTTCGAATAAATACTTTTCGGGTAGAGATATATCCGAGTGGAGAATTCCCGAGTGAATCAATTCTGAATGAAAAGTGGCTTTGACTTTGAAAGAACACTTTTCAGGCAGAGATATATCTGAGTGAGATATTTCTGAATGAGGTGTCTCTAGGTGAGACATTTCCAAGTGAGTCACTTCCGAGGAAGGAAAAGCTATGACTGAGTGTTTTAAGCAGAAACATTTCCGAGCGAATTCCCTCCGAGTGAAGCAATTCTGAACGAAAAGAGGCTCTGATGAATCCTTCTCGGAAAGAGATATTCCCGAGTATTTTCAATTTAATCTTTTACCATCGAGGTGCCAAACCTTCCCGTTGATGTGAGCTCTTGGAGAAGATCAGCCTATTATCCCTAGAGTAACTTTTATCCATTGAGCGACAGCCCTTCCACTCGGCACCTTCGGATCACTAAGTTATTAATTTCTTAGGCTCTTCCAATTCCTCTCATCAAATTACCACTCAAAATACGTCATTCTGTACATATTTTAATTGTTAGTTAGAGTCCGAATTTGGAAATATGGTAAAATACAAAGTTATTCCTCGTTGTCTTAGCTTTCCAACAAGACCAAATTTCTTAAAATCCATTAATATATGAGAGAGATATGCCTAAAATACCTAAACAGTGTCAGAATTAATATTTTACTTCAATCATGCAAGCTCCATTATGTAAGCTACGGAAATGGTCAACAATACAACTCATTTTCTTATCTAAAACCTCCATTATTACCACAATTAACGCACCTAAGATCCCACTATAATCCTATTATGAAAAGCTTATCCCCCACTTGTCGTTGCATCATTAAATCAACACTACATCTTGTTCCCAAGTCTGAATTCTTAGAACAAGCTAAAGTTAGTGAAGTCTCTCTCTCATTTCCTTTCATTTTCTCCATCGAAGTCACTCTTGATCTGAAGTTAGGACAGTAAGAGAACATTTTCAGCCACTCTAGGATCCTCCATCAAGGTAAGAGGGGATAGGGTTATGAATAAATATGGAATGGGTAGAATTGTATGCTGTTCTAGGATTTCCAGATTTATTTTCATAGCTTGTTACTTAATTTTGAAGCTAAAAATGTGTGAATTGGACTCTAACTTCTTCATTAAACTTGTAGATCGTTTTGTTATGTGAATTTTGAGACTTGAACCGACTGATTTGGATATGTATAGCATGAGTTATAGTAAAAATACTATAGTGTGTCTGTTCTGGAATATGTGTAACACCCTAATTTAATAAATAGATAAATACCAAAACAGGGAAAATTTTTCCCAACCTAGATCAAGGGAGGCAAGAGAAAATAGAAGCCATTCTCACGTATGGCAATCAGTGGAAGGAACGAGGCTTAACCGACCCAATCAATCCAGCGAAAGACTCAACAGCGCCTACGCGAATCCCACAAAGTATCGTCCACTCGCTCAAGCGAGATCTAACACGCTTGAGCGAGACAGCCCAACTCGCTCGGGCGTGAATACCATGCGCTTAAGCGAAGCCAATACAAAAGCCTTCTTAGTAGTTCGCACTCGCTGGGCGAATACCTTGTTCGCTGAGGCGAGTAACTCCACTCGGTATACCCATCACTCGGATTTCAGAATCTATGTTCATTCGGAAAGGTCTTTACCCACAATCCATCCGGATTAATCTTTATACCTACCAGCTACTTTTGGGAGTTACCTTACACTTCATAACTTCATCCTTTACAGAACACAATTGTTGACCACGTGGAAAATGATAACTATCCCACTCGGAACCCAAGGGTGTTTTCACTCGGACTATCTTCCTCGGTCTTCTACCACTCGGGTATTTCACTCGTTTTTCACTTGGCAAGTATAGTCCTTCCTACCCAAGCTCCCTTGCTAACTCAAACCTCACCTAAGAACCTCCTAACTTTCAATAAGTTCACTACACGGGTTTCACTCGGAATCTGATAGGTTACTCTCTAGTCGGAAAACACTCACTCGGCCAGTCCTCACTCGAAAATATATTGAGGTTCTCTACTCGGGGAATCCTAGCAGCTTATCATTCGGGGGATCTTTCAGGTCAATCCCCACTCGGAGTTATACGACCTCATTCACTCGGAACATCAAAACCTTCCTTCACTCAGGGTAAAATCACTAACTCACTCTCCAGACCATAACTTGACTCCATTTATACTAAAGCCATACCATCCATACACACTCAGGAAAAACATGAACATATACTACTCGGACATCACGCACAGAATGGAATGAACATACAGCATGACATAAATATATATAAATATATATATATATATATATATATATATATATAGGAGTGTATATAAATAATTACAAGCACATTGTCATACCCTCAACCCAAGGGAATTCAAATTCTGGTTTAAGAGACTAATATCAAGACACGAGCCGGCCAAGGCTTAACCAAAACATTATACACAGTATCTACACATATACATATAGTTCCATAGTGCACAACCAATCCACTCGGCAAGCAGCTCCACCTTCACTCATTGTTCCAAGAGACATTCACTGAAAATATTGCCACAGTAGGGGTGAGCTTTTACATTTAAAATGACAGTTAGTGACTCGGGAACCCGTAGATCTTTCACCATACAACATCACATTTCAATCAATTATAATGTTAACTGCCCTCCAATATGTCTACACATAACAGTACTATGCAATCGAAATTCATACATTTAATACACGGCTATACAGATCATATCATTTCTGACACATATACATGCAATACAATGAATTCATCACAGTCTAAGAGCATATATTTATAAAATGTACGCAAGTCTACTATAGTAGGATCCGACCCCCACTTTATTACAAATTTTTACGTTGCAATATAGGCTCCAAGCCTTTTTCCTCTAGCTCCAAGCTAGTCCGGCCGTTTTACTGGTACCAAACCGTTTGCCCTCACATGTAACACAATCACTCCAAGCGACAACGGAAGTGTTACGGGCAGCCCCGAGTCCAACCCGGTAAGCTTGCCTTGAGTCCAACCCAAGGTCTTTCATCAAGCGTCTAACGCTAATGCACTCGGCATCACCTTGAGTCCAACTCAAGGTCTTTCAATCATATCTTACATATATTTGTCAATACAATAACACTCCTTTTCCGCACCTTAACCACACTCTGCATGCAACCCATTCATCATCACACAAACACATCAGATTCATTTTCTAGCATTCACATGCATGTCAATATAGTACAGTAATCAGGATCTACCCATTGTCCCCCCGTACAGAGCACTCAGAAGTCACGTCAACATGAACAGCAACAACATCTTATATTTGAATATAACATTCCGTCTGGAATCAACAGTAGTCACACACCTACTCTCGGTGTTGGAAATCCCTACTTCATGCATTCGTGAGTAAAATAATTAACCAGACTCAATATGGCAACTTAAGATACATGAACTCCATTCACACACGGTCCCATAACTCACACATGCATTCACATACCCAACAGTGTATCTCATAACCACATATATTAAATATAAGAGAACTACCATCAGATTCAATCATCACATGCCTCGGTATTCAAAAGCTGTCAATCATATATACATTTCATAGTAAACACCTTCAAACACACATGCATGAGTAATACTTCACTTAGAGACCGTTCACAAGCTATGCATTTGAGATGCAAAGCGCCCCCTACCTACTGAAGGAATTCGAGGGGTTCCTCTATTTCCCGACGTTGGTCCTTTGCCTCTGATTGCTTCGCCCGGGCTCACACTCGTTCAGGCCTCCTTGAACGTAGTCGCACCGTGGAACAGGGAGCTGTTCGTCTTCCACTCCGATGATCATCCCTTACCGGTAGAAGGAAGCTCCGAGTCTTCTGCAGTACCGTCGTCGTGCGTTTTCAGAAACAGAACAGTGAACAGGGAAGAAGAAGAAGACAAAGAATGAGGAAAAGAAGAGAAGAGAAGAGAAGAGAGAACGAAGCAGTTGAGGAAGAGGGAGTCTGAAGGAAGATGAGTAACATTAGTGACCATGGGCTTATATATATATATGCGCGAAGAAGAGAAGAGTGGGGTAGGAAAGCGTGAATTCGGCAGCTCCACTCAGCCATACGCACCAGTCACAATCATCCAGCCATCACCATTATTCATAATTAATCAGCCATTATTTTCTTAAGTTAAGTTAATTGAGGTACTTATAATTAACAAGAAATCTCCACTTTGTAATGATCATTTTAATGGCTTAATTTCATTTGGTAGTTAATTTTTAAATCGGGATGTTACAATTCTCCCCCTCTTAAAAGAATTTCATCCCCGAAATTCACTCGGTAACTCACCTTAGTAAACAACTCAGGGTACTGCTGCCTCATGGCATCCTCGCGTTCCCTGGTATAAGAGGTACTCCCGTCTTGCTGCCACTCCACTTCAACCAGTTGTACGTCCTTGCTCCTCAAACGCTTTACCGATCGGTCCACGATTCTAATCGGTACAGTTACAGTGGTCAGATTCTCTTTAATCTCCACTTTATCATCCGGCATTGTGTGAGTGGGATCATGTAGATATTTCCTTAGTTGGGATACGTGAAACACGTTATGCAATCGGGATAAGTGAGTCGGTAATGCTATTCGGTATGCCATGGAACCGACTCGTTCCAATATCTCATAAGGCCCAATGTATCGGGGGTTCAACTTTCCACTTTTCAAGGCTCGCCCGACTCCTTTGCTCGATGAAATCTTTAGAAACACTCTATCTCCAACTGAAAATTCCAGTGGTTTGGTCCGTTTGTCATAGTAGCTCTTCTGTCTGTCCTAAGACGCCTTCATCTTATCCCTAATTATCTGGATCTGTTCTGAGGTTTGCTTCACAATTTCCGGCCCTAGTAGTAAACTTTCACCCGTTTCCGACCAACAGAGTGGGGTTCGGCATTTTCGGCCATACAGGGCTTCATAGGGCGCCATACCAATACTGCTGTGGTGGCTATTATTGTACGTAAATTCGATCAAGGGAAGGTACTGTTCCCAACATCCACCATGCTCCAACACATACGCTCTCAGTAAGTCCTCCAGACTTTGTATTGTTCGCTCGGATTGTCCATCTGATTGGGGGTGGTAGGTGGAACTTAACCAAAGTTTCGTGCCCAACTCCTGGTGCAGGCTGGTCCAAAACCGGGACGTGAATCTAGGATCTCTATCCGATACGATAGAAGCTGGCACTCCATACAGTCGGACAATTTCGCGAATATAAATATGAGCCAACTTATGTAACGGGTACCTCATGTTCACAGGCAGGAAGTGTGCGCTTTTCGTCAATCGGTCAACAATGACCCAAATTGCATCATGACCCGTTCGGGTTTTTGGCAACCCCATGACAAAGTCCATGGCAATTGAGTCCCACTTCCATACGGGAATCTCCAGGGGTTGCAATGCACCATACGGCTTCTGGTGCTCTATTTTTGATTTCTGACAGGTGATACACCGAGCCATATATTCCGCTACATTTCTCTTTAATCCGGGCCACCAGAATTACCGTTTTAAATCGTGGTACATTTTCGTGGCACCTGGGTGAATACTTAGCAGACTCTTATGGGCTTCATCAAGCACCATCCTTCTCAATTCACCCTCACCCGGTACATATATCCGATTCTTCACTCGGAAAATTCCATCCGGTCCCTCGGTCAAAGACAAATCTTTACCCTTGGCCTAAGTCCCCTTCAATTCAGCCAAGTAGGGGTCTGATGTCTGTTGCTCAATTACCAGTTTCAGAAACTCATTGGCAATCTTCAACGTACCGAGCGTTATTTTCTGAGACGAAGGGACGTCAACATGCAAATTCATGTCTCGAAATTGCTCCAATAACTCCACCTCCTTCACCATCATTACTGCCATATGGAGGGATTTCCGGCTCAACGCGTCGGCAACAACGTTTGCCTTACCCGGATGATACTTCAGCTCGAAGTCATAATCCTTTAAAAATTCCATCCATCTCCTCTGCCTCATGTTCAGCTCCTTTTGGTCGAATAAATATTTGAGGCTTTTGTGGTCGCTGTATACTTTGAACTTAGAACCATACAAGTAATGCCTCCATATCTTCAACGCGAAAACCATGGCTGCCAATTCCAAGTCATGGGTCGGATAATGCTGTTCATGAGGTCTCAATTGTCGAGAGGCATAAGCTATCACTCGGTCATTCTATATCAGCACGCACCCTAGGCCGAGTCCCGACGCATCACAGTAAACCACAAAGCTCTCTTGCAAGTTGGGCAAAGCCAACACTGGAGTGGTTGTCAGCTTGTTTTTTAACTCTCGGAAACTGCTTTTACACTCGGAACTCCACACGAAAGGGATGCTTTTCCGAGTCAATTTAGTCAGTGGCAAAGCCAGCTTAGAAAAACCTTCAATGAACCTTCTATAATAGCCAGCTAGGCCCATACAGCTTCTTATCTCCGAGATCGACTTGGGTCTCTCCCATGCCATTATAGCTGCCACCTTTGATGGGTTTACCAAAACGCCTTCCCAGGAAATTATATGTCCAAGAAAGTAGATTTTATCCATCCAGAAATCGCACTTCGAAAGCTTTGCAAACAACTGCTTCTCCTTCAACACTTGAAGTACCGCTCGGAGGTGTTCTTCATGCTCCTCAGGGGTCTTAGAATAGATTAGAATATCATCAATGAAAACTACTACGAATCGGTCTAGATATAGGTGGAATATGTTGTTCATGTAATTCATGAAGACAGCAGGGGCCTTTGTCACACCAAACGGCATCACTACATACTCGTAGTGGCCATACTGAGTCCTAAAGGCAGTCTTTGGAATATCCGAGTCCTTCACCCGGATTTGGTGGTATCCCGATCGTAGATCAATTTTTGAAAAAATTGAAGCTCCACGTAGTTGGTCGATCAAATCGTCAATTCTGGGCAATGGGTATCGCTTCTTAATCGTGAGTTTATTCAGCTGTCGGTAATCTATACATAATCTCATGTTGCCATCCTTCTTTTTGACAAGCAGTACAGGTGCGCCCCATGGTGATACACTCGGTCTAATGAATTGTTTTCCGAGTAACTCATCCACCTGCTTCTTCAACTTGGCCAATTCTGTTGGGGACATTCTATAAGGTACACTGGAGACTGGCTCGGCTCCAGGGATCAGGTCTATAGAGAACTCAACTTTTCTAGTTGGAGGGACACCCGACACATCTTCCGGAAACACCTCTGGGAATTCACAAACAGTCGGAATTTCGTTCATTCGGGTTTTAGCCTCCCCCTCAGTTAGACAAAGCATCATAAATAACTGGACTATACCTGGCACCGTGTAGTCTTCATTGGTCTGCCTCGGAAAAATTATTCTTCTGTTCTGACAGTCCACCAATACCTTGTTGGCTAAAAGCCAATCTATACCAAGTACAATGTCGAGATCCTTTAGAGGCACGCACACCAAATCGAAGGTGAAACTCCGATCGCCCAACACAAATGTTACATCTTTACACATTGATGATTTCAACACCTTAGTGCCAGTCGGATTGGCTACTTCCAAAGTCCGATCCATATACACAGTCGGCAACTTTAAACGTCTTACACACTCATCAGCTATAAAAGAATGGATGGCTCCAGAATCAAAAACTACATTAAGTGTATATCTACCGAGTGAGCACTTACATTGTACCAAGTCATTCACTTGTACAGCATCTTCTGCGTTGATGGCGTAGACTCTTCCCACCGCTGGTTGGTCGGTATTTCTTCCTCGGTTATTTGGAGTAGTCATCATGTTGCTCCTTGCTCCGTTGCCTCTACCACCATTCCCTCGACTATTGTTTCCGCGTCCCCCCACTCGAAAACCCCCACGGCGTGCATTACCACCCACTGGTTGCAGTTACGGACAGTCGGGGCGAACATGCCCCCTTTCGTTACAGTGAAAGCATATAACATCGTTTCCAGCATCGCATTCCCGTGCAAAGTGGTCACCTCCACATCTGAAGCACCTACCATTTCCGGAGCGACCCCCAAAATGACTCCCACGGTTTCCTCGTCCTCTGAATTTAGGGGAGGGTCCAGCTCTTCCAACGTTGCCTGATCTCTTGAAGCGTGATTGTTGAGGCCTCAAGGAGGGGTCTGCCCTACTGCTCTGGCCCGAGTGGGCCTTGTCATCCTCTTCGAAAATCCTGCAGTTATTCACCAGTACTGGGAAACTTCTAATTTCTTGGTATCTGCAGGCTCTTTTAATGTCCGATCTCAACCAATTTTTAAATTTAAGGCACTTGGAATTCTCCGTCCCGGGTTGTTGGAAGGGTGGGTAGAACAGGCACAATTCTTTAAATTTGGCTGCGTATTCTTCCACAGACATGGAACCCTGTTTCAGTTCCATGAATTCCAGTTCCTTCCGACTCCTTATTGTGTCGGGGAAATATTTTTCTAGGAAGCATGTTTTGAAATTTTCCCAAGTCAGCTGGGTGTCGGCATCAGTCAGTCGGTTTCTGGCGATCTTCCACCAGTTTTCCGCTTCGTCTCGCAGCATGTACACTGCGCATTCTACCTTCTGGGCCTCGGTATAGTGAAGAGCCCCAAAAATCCTCTCTAACTCTTGAGTCCATTTGTAAGCTGCCTCGGGGTTAAGTCCTCCTTGAAGCTCACTCGGCTTCCTCTTCAGGAGGCGGTCCAATACTTGGCCATCTTCAGCTCGAGGCTGGCCCTGCTTCTCGAACACGTCAGCAAAACATTGGAATGCTGTGGCTATAGCCTCCATGCTTTGACGATTCGTCATGACTTATCCTGAAATTAACACCCCTTCAAGGATAAGTTTACAAGGTTACATTCTTCCGATCGGATCTCATCCCATCATCCAACTATAGCACATCATCACATAAATCTTTAACATCACATAATTAATCAGATCAGGAGGGAAGTAATCTCCTATCCCCAAATCAACATTTCATCATCAACCACGTTCAACAGATTATCACAATAATGATGACCATTCAGTCATAATGCACACGACCGCTTACACTCGGTAAGCATACCTTGGCCTTGGACCTTTTAGGAGTGCTCTGATACCAAAATGTAACACCCTAATTTAATAAATAGATAAATACCAAAACAGGGAAAATTTTTCCCAACATAGATCAAGGGAGGCAAGAGAAAATAGAAGCCATTCTCACGTATGGCAATCAGCGGAAGGAACGAGGCTTAACCGACCCAATCAATCCAGCAGAAGACGCAACAGCGCCTACGCGAATCCCACAAAGTATCGTCCACTCGCTCAAGCGAGATCTAACATGCTTAAGCGAGACAGCCCAACTCGCTCGGGCGTGAATACCATGCGCTTAAGCGAAGCCAATACAAAAGCCTTCTTAGCAGTTCGCACTCGCTGGGCGAATACTTTGTTCGCTGAGGCGAGTAACTCCACTCGGTATACCCATCACTCGGATTTCAGAATCTATGTTCATTCGAAAAGGTCTTTACCCACAATCCATCCGGATTAATCTTTATACCTACCAGCTACTTTTGGGAGTTACCTTACACTTCATAACTTCATCCTTTACAGAACACAATTGTTGACCGCGTGGAAAATGATAACTATCCCACTCGGAACCCAAGGGTGTTTTCACTCGGACTATCTTCCTCGGTCTTCTACCACTCGGGTATTTCACTCGTTTTTCACTTGGCAAGTATAGTCCTTCCTACCCAAGCTCTCTTGCTAACTCAAACCTCACCTAAGAACCTCCTAACTTTCAATAAGTTCACTACATGGGTTTCACTCGGAATCTGATAGGTTACTCTCCAGTCGGAAAACCCTCACTCGGCCAGTCCTCACTCGAAAATATATTGAGGTTCTCTACTCGGGGAATCCTAGCAGCTTATCATTCGGGGGATCTTTCAGGTTAATCCCCACTCGGAGTTATACGACCTCATTCACTCGGAACATCAAAACCTTCCTTCACTCAGGGCAAAATCACTAACTCACTCTCCAGACCATAACTTGACTCCATTTATACTAAAGCCATACCATCCATACACACTCGGGAAAAACATGAACATATACTACTCAGACATCACGCACAGAATAGAATGAACATACAGCATGACATAAATATATATAAATATATATATATATATATAGGAGTGTATATAAATAATTACAAGCACATTGTCATACCCTCAACCCAAGGGAATTCAAATTCTGGTTTAAGAGACTAATATCAAGACACGAGCCGGCCAAGGCTTAACCAAAACATTATACACAGTATCTACGCATATACATATAGTTCCATAGTGCATAACCAATCCACTCGGCAAGCAGCTCCACCTTCACTCGTTGTTCTGAGAGACATTCACTGAAAATATTGCCACAGTAGGGGTGAGCTTTTACATTTAAAATGACAGTTAGTGACTCGGGAACCCGTAGATCTTTCACCATACAACATCACATTTCAATCAATTATAATGTTAACTGCCCTCCAATATGTCTACACATAACAGTACCATGCAATCGGAATTCATACATTTAATACACGGCTATATAGATCATATGATTTCATCACAGTCTAAGAGCATATATATATATAATGCACGCAAGTCTACTACAGTCGGATCTGACCCCCACTTTATTACAAATTTTTACGTTGCAATATAGGCTCCAAGCCTTTTTCCTCCAGCTCCAAGCTGGTCCGGCCGTTTTACTGGTACCAAACCGTTTGCCCTCACATGTAACACAATCACTCCAAGCGACAATGGAAGTGTTACGGGCAGCCCCGAGTCCAACCCGGTAAGCTTGCCTTGAGTCCAACCCAAGGTCTTTCATCAAGCGTCCAACGCTAATGAACTCGGCATCGCCTTGAGTCCAACTCAAGGTCTTTCAATCATATCTTACATATATTTGTCAATATAATAACACTCCTTTTCCGCACCTTAACCACACTCTGCATGCAACCCATTCATCATCACACAAACATATCAGATTCATTTTCTAGCATTCACATGCATGTCAATATAGTACAGTAATCAGGATCTACTCATTGTCCCCCCATAAAGAGCACTCAGAAGTCACGTCAATATGTACAGCAACAACATCTCATATTTAAATATAACATTCCATCTGGAATCAACTGTAGTCACACACCTGCTCTCGGTGTCGGAAATCCCTACTTCATGTATTCGTGAGTAAAATAATTAACCAGACTTAATATGGCAACTTAAGATACATGCACTCTATTCACACACGGTCCCATAACTCACACATGCATTCATATACCCAACAGTGTATCTCATAACCACATATATTAAATATAAGAGAACTACCATCAGATTTAATCATCACATGCCTCGGTATTCAAAAGCTATCAATCATATATACATTTCATAGCAAACACCTTCAAACACACATGCATGAGTAATACTTTACTCAGAGACCATTCACAAGCTATGCATTTGAGATGCAAAGCACCCCCTACCTACTGAAGGAATTCGAGGGGTTCCTCTGTTTCCCGATGTTGGTCCTTTGCCTCTAATTGCTTCGCCCAGGCTCACACTCGTTCAGGCCTCCTTGAACGTAGTCGCACCGTGGAACAGGGAGCTGTTCGTCTTCCACTCCGATGATCGTCCCTTACCGACAGAAGGAAGCTCCGAGTCTTCTGCAGTACCGTCGTCGTGCGTTTCCAGAAATGAAACAGTGAACAGGGAAGAAGAAGAAGACAAAGAACAAGGAAAAGAAGAGAAGAGAAGAGAAGAGAGAATGAAGCAGTTGAGGAAGAGGGAGTCTGAAGGAAGATGAGTAACATTAGTGACCATGGGCTTATATATATATGTGTGCGAAGAAGAGAAGAGTGGGGTGGGAAAGCGTGAATCCGGCAGCTCCACTCAGCCACACGCACCAATCACAATCATTCAGCCATCACCATTATTCATAATTAATCAGCCATTATTTTCTTAAGTTAAGTTAATTGAGGTACTTATAATTAACAAGAAATCTCCACTTTGCAATGATCATTTTAATGGCTTAATTTCGTTCGGTAGTTAATTTTTAAATCGGGATGTTACAATATGTACCTTCTTTTTTGTGTAAATATTAATATTCTAGGAATTATACATACATATTTAGACTTTGATGTGTGCATAAAAGTTGTAGATATTTATGTTATGGATCTATAGAAAGTGGAATTACTTAAAAAGGATTTGATTTGCTCACGTTATGGTCGCTTTACTAATGTATGTTGCTGTTGTAAATTTCTGAAATTACCTATGATGATTATTATGGATGAAAATGATATTTTCCATATGGGTAATGATTTATTTTTGAATTATTGAGGGATTATTGATTATTATGGATGTTATTGAGTGTCCTATGAATGTCATACAGTATGTTTATCTTTGTGATGAATAATTATGAATGACTAAATTAATGTATACATGAATGCCTTGTGGTTTATTGAGATATGTTGTTGAACTGTAAATCCATGATTTTGAGAATTAATATATATGACGTGTCCTTTGAGGACTTATGGTTTTCCAAGTGATTATGGAAGTATTGATATCATGGTATGTTAAATCGATAAAGAGAATTAAAGGCATTCATGCATCATAAGCATTTGGACGCACCATGGAATTTAGGGGTTCCATGATTGCCAGCCCTGGTGGGGGGTTACTCTATGATGAGTTAAAGCCCTATTTTCGTTGAGTGCCATGGAGTGTAGGGATTCATGGTTTATGCTAAGTCCTACTTGTGTACTTCGGTACTTGAGCGCCATGGAGTGTAGGGATTCATGGTTTATGCTAAGTCCTACTTGTGTACTTCGGTACTTGAGCGCCATGAAGTGTAGGGATTCATGGCATTATGCTAAGTCCTACTTGTGTCTCTATGAGACTTTTTACTGCAGTATTCCCACCAAATCAAAATGGATCCAGCATGACATCATTTGACTAAATTAAAGATTATTAAATGTAAATGACCTTGTTTGGCATATTCATCATATCATTATGGTTTGTTGATTGTGTTTGTGCAATTTTACTTATTTTATATTTATTCTATATTCTGTCTCACTCTTATATTATTTTTACAGTGCATGCTACACAGAATGACGAGTGGTGTAATTAATGAAGTTTTTATGATTTATTGCTTGGACTTTGACTTCATTTGAATTTTAATGGGTTGTAATAATATTATGTACCATGTACTATAATCTTCTCTATCATTTCTGCTATGTAAATGTATTATGTTTTATTTATTCACGACTAGTATGCATGATAATATTCCGCATTTATCAATTTTTACGTGACCTCAGAATTTAAATTACGAATTTTAAAATGATTTTTTTAAACGTGAAAAAATTTATTTCAAAAATTTGGGCTAATTAATTGGAATTCATAATTTGGGTTTTGGGCGTGACACCATCCATCCAATGCTTTATCAAATGCCTCTTGTTTCCTTGTTTATGAACCTATAACAAAGTGTTTCCTGCAAATAAACTAAAAATGATGACAAAAGGATCCTAAAACTAATGCAAACTAGACACCTATCACTTCACCCAAATAGGTGGGCCTTCAAAAGCTTTTGAAGTCCTGTGCGGGCACTTTGGTTACAGCCTTTCTGTTCCACTTTTCTTTTACTTTTTTAATATGAAGATTCCTAAAGTGGGGGTGTCTGTTGGGTAGGTTTCTCTGAACGACATCTTTACTCATCACCTGATACGAGCCTTCAACCAATCTTGCAAAACTATCAAGGGCTGCCCTCTCAAGATACGGGTGGGTTTAGATTTTCCATGTGCAGACTTCCTTGATTATCCTAACGGTCACCCCATGTTTCTGTTGTAATAGACCCAAGCCCTAGTTCAATTTTGAGTATCTTGTGTTTACTGATGTGTCCTTATGTGTAGGTGATATGGCACCCCATGAGATATCTCTTAAAGATCTCAGGGAGCATTACCAGAAAGCAGGGTCTTCCAAAGGGGTCCTATCGACTACTACTCCGTGCGGCGCTTTAAAAAATGGAACTTCGACCTCTACTTCTAGTTTGATTCCTGTTGGCGTCCCTATTACCACAACCATTCCAATATCTGTTGTCCCCTCTCAACCGGGTTCCCAACTTGAAAAGGAAGCTGATTGTCAGACCAAGAGCCAACGTACACAAAAAGAGTCGGTGACTCCTAGTGTTGGCTCTACCCAACCTTCGTCCCGGAGGAAGACTCCCATGTAGACTGTCCCAGGCCCTCAGAAAGGTGTAATTTTGGTGTTTGAGAGTCTTGAGCCCGTAGACACTTCTCTGACTCCTCGAAATAGGGTCTCTAGTGACCACATATCTGCGAAGAAGATTATTGCACCTTTGCCGAGTGAGGTTGAGAACTCGAAGCGTTTGTGGGAGGCATTCATGAACCAAAGCCTGAACATGGAACGTAACCCTGCTCAGCCACTCTAGGATGCTTGCCTTTTGATCCCTAAGTTTGTGGATCACGTTGTGCTGTTTGAGAAGGATAGAAACAAGTTTATGGCACTGAACCTTATGGCGATTCGTCGATCCATGGAGATGTTTGGCCTCTATGTTGTCGCTATGAGCAGGTATATGGAAGGCCATTGCGGTGCTCAAGAGAAAGGCATACAGGCTTTGACCAAAGAAAAAGAGGCTTTGGTTGGCTGGTTGCGGGGGACTCTAGATGTGGCTAAGGAGGTATCTTGGCTGTAGGATAAGTTGAAGCAAGCGAAGCAAGATTTAGGGATCGATCGGTCTGGGCGAGCCCTTGCTGAGACTAAGCTTTCTATTGGTAAAGAGAAATTAGAGTATTGGGAGAGGCAGCTAGGTGTAGTGGAAGAATCCTACCGACTATTATCCCTGAAGAAGAAAGACACAGATGTAGCTCTATAGGAGGCTTAGAAGGCTCTTGTTTCTGTACGAGAGGATCTGAGGGTTGTGGAACAGAAGCGTTAGGTGGAGGCATCCGAAGCGGAAGCTTGTGTGGGCATGTTGTAGGGGAAGGTTGCCAAAAAAATATGTCTTTGCCTTTAAACTATGTCGTGAACAGGTCTCAGTGTTGAACCCATTAGTGTTGAACCCATCCTAAATATGTCTCCCTCTACCCCTCCTGGTGATCAAGACAAGGCTACTGCTGAGATAAAAACCAGAGCGGTTGGCCTGAGCCTGATTGTTACTTTTAAGGTAGATGCTAAGCAGGCCTCAGGTGGTGTTGCCTTGGGCACAGATGTAACATCCCCGGTTTTGGTAAGCAGTCTCAACCTGGTGAGTTTTCAAACATGAGGGTTCTGCAAGTAATAAATCAGGACAGAGACCTTTTCCTATGAACAATAGTGTAATCGGGTTGAGGAACTTGACAAAAAGAAATATTAATCATATATAATGATAATACGAGTTATACTTAACAATAAATAATAATAATAATAATAATAATAATAATAATAATAATAATAATAATAATAATAATAATAATAATAATAATAATAATAATAATAAGAGTAAATAAGGGACCCCGTGGGCAGTCAAGACTTGACTATCCGATCCCAAATCTAGTACCTAGATAATAATCTAGTTAGAATAGTACCATCGTTCACATAAAACAAGGAAGAATCGAGTCAGTTTCTCCACACCTATTTTATATCGAAAATGGGCCCTCAGTTATTCATTTATACATTTCGAGATGTCCGATCCCATCATGGGCCACTAGTGGAAAAAATGGATATAACAACGGGGATATATTCACGGGTAGAAGAGGATCAGTGATAAAAACATGCGCGGTGGCATTTTTGAAATTATAAGGTGAACGTTTTAAACAGAGAAAACTATATATCCACGGTTAACATCATAACCGTGAACGTAACCATCAATATATATTCACGGTTGAGGAGTCAACCGTGGATATATAGTACCTGAAATATATATCGACGGTTTTAGTCACAACCGTGAATATATATTGATGGGTACGTTCACAGTTATGATGTTAACCGTGGATATATATAGATGTCAATATTCACGGTTGTATTTCCAACCGTGGATATATAGTTCAGGTTTTAGGGTTTAATCACTGGGTACTCTATGTCCACGGTTGTTTCTATAACTGTGAATATAGATTTAATATTTATCCACGGTTGGTATCGTAACCGTGGATATATAGTTAACATTTATCCACGGTTGTTTGTTAAACCGTGAATATATGTGTAATATATTCACGGTTTCAAGGGGAACCGTGAATATACATCCTTTCTGAAACTTCAAAAGCCGCGCCTTTCACTCTTTTTTCACTTTCTCTTCTTCTTCGCGCTGGTCGTCGTCTTCATCCTTTCTGAAACTTCCCTGGTTGTTCTTTGCTGTTCGTGTTCACTTGCTTGTTCCCTCTTTCGTTCGTGTCATCTTCGCACCATTTTCAAGTAAGTGCTTCGTTGCCCTTCGTTCATCATTGCCTCTGCTGGTTGTATGTATAATGTACCCGTTCTATTTTCTTCTGGCTGTATGTGTATAGTTACTTAGTTGTTAGGCAGGAACCTTTCAATAGTTTTTCCAAGTTCTTGAAGTCATTGTTGGTTCACATGAAATCTGATTCCATATGGTAGGATAAGTTTGGCATCAGTTTGTTACTAATGATTTAGGGAGCATTAGGGGAGATGTTGCTTGGGTTTTTCTGTTTAAGTAAGTTCATTTTCTTTCTCTGCTTGGTTTTAAGTTATACTATGTATTCCAGCTATCAGATCAGGTAGTGCAGGTTACTACTGTTGTACATTGATGGATATGTTAAGCCTTAGATATTCTGAAACACGTGATCCCCAACCAGAGCCCCTATATAATATGCTTGGATATGTTAAGCCTTAGGATTTTTCTGAGTGGGAAAGGATTCTACAGTTTAATCAGGTCTATTATAATTTTAAATTACTTAAGAGACAAGGATAAAAACAACCACAACAAAGAATAGAAGGAAAAAGAAAATCTCTTAAAACAATATGACCCCAGATTTATAAAGGCACCAATTTTCTGCCAACTAAATAATATGACCCCAGATTTATAAAGGCACCAATTTTCTGCCAACCACATCCTCTAACAGTTCCTGAATTATAGTTCACAAAGTGAAAAACAAAATATCATTTGCATTTTACACTAACTAAACTAATTAACATACGATACGTCAAAACATTTTCTTACGACATATTATTAAGAGTTCGAATCATGTCATGTATGTGTATAGAAAATCTTTATGTTATTACAAACATTATATTTTAGCATGAAAGTTGTTGTGCATATGAGTGAACCGTAGTTCCCCGTTTGAGATTCGACACAAATGGTCATTAAATCAATTAATGTCATCGTTTGTGTTGAATCTTGAATTGTCCGTTTGGACAGTTTGGGATGAACAATTATTTTTTATACGTCATTGTTAGTATGTACAAGTTAGGAGTTATTTTAAAATTTGATAAAATTTCGGTAACTTGTATTTTGTGTTGTTCTCTGGGTGCATATTTGGTTGTGGTTGAATTTGATTTGACCACTCTCATTTTGTGTACTTAGAGACCAATGCGAAATGCTGCCGAAATTTCATCAAATTTTAAAATAAGTCCTAACCTGTATATATGAATGACGTATAAAAATAATTGTCATGCTGAATGGGTATAGGACCACCACCTTTGTATAAAAAGTGAGGTTGATCATAGCACCTTGTAAACAGTTGGTATGGATCGGAGTTGGATTTCTGCGTCACGCCTAAGTCTGGAGTACGAGGGGGGAGTTGAATCATTTATAGAATTCGTAGCGAGGAATGCAGTGGGGGTGAATGGAAAGTATTTTTGCCCTTGTGTTAAATGCTTCAACCTGCGTCGGGTAGACTTGGAAGAGGTGCGAGAACATCTACTGTGTGACGGTTTTCTACGTAGTTATACGCGTTGGATATGGCATGGTGAAGATGTGGTGGTGCCAAGTAACAGCTCTCAGACTAAAAATCGAAGCCCGATGCATGACAACAATGTCGACATGGATGACCGACTCGAGGATATGATCCGTGATGTAGGGGTAGAAGGTTTTAAGAAAGCTCATGTATATACAACTCTGTGTCAGGACTCTGAGCAGCCGTTGTATCCAAACTGCGTCAATTTCACGAGGTTATCAGCTGTTTTGCGGTTGTTTAATTTGAAGGCCATAAACGGGTGGACGGATAAAAGTTTCACTGACTTACTGAAGTTGTTGAAAGAAATGCTCCCAGCTGGAAACACCTTGCCGAAAAGTAACTATGAGGCCAAAAAGGTGTTGTGTCCTATGGGTTTGGAGTATGAGAAAATACATGCATGCCCAAATGATTGTGTATTATTCCGGGGTGAATTAGAAATGCTGCATCGATGTCCTAGATGTGGGGTGTCACGGTATAAGAAGAAAGAGGCGGATTCTGATGAGGTATGCACTAAAGGGTCTCCTGCAAAGGTGTTGTGGTATCTACCTATAGTTCCAAGACTAAAGCGTCTGTTTGCCAATGCCGATGATGCAAAACTTATGAGATGGCATGCTGATGAGAGGGTTGTTGATGGACTACTTAGGCATCCGGCCGATGGGTCGCAATGGAAGAAAATGGATAGGATTTTTCCAGAGTTTGCCAATGAACCAAGAAATGTTAGGCTTGCACTAGCCACAGACGGCATGAACCCGTTTGGTAACCTGAGCACAACCCATAGTTCGTGGCCTGTTTTGTTGTTTGTTTACAACTTGCCGCCATGGTTGTGCATGAAGCGAAAATATGTGATGTTATCAATGATGATTTCTGGTCCACGACAACCAGGGAACGACATTGATGTATATTTAACTCCATTGGTTGAAGACCTCAAAAGGTTGTGGGAAGACGGGGTTGAAGTGTTTGATGGGTTTACCGGGCGATCATTCAAATTGCGTGCCATGTTATTTTGCACAATCAATGACTTTCCAGCGTATGGTAACTTATCTGGGTACAGTGTGAAGGGTCATAAAGCTTGTCCAGTATGTGAGGAGGGGACTAGTTCTGTGCGGTTGCATCATGGCAGGAAAAATGTTTATCTTCGACATCGAAGGTTTCTTAAAGCGAATCATCCGTTTCGAAGGTTGAAGAAGTCGTTTAACGGTGCCCAAGATTTTGAAATGGCTCCTCCACCACTATCTGGTCGCCAGGCATATGAAAAGGTGAAGGACGTCAACGTGCAATTTGGTAAGTGTGAAAAACAGCACCCGACACAAAACAACTGGAAGAAAAGGTCAGTGTTTTTTGACCTGCCATATTGGAGGGAGCTTGATGTAAGACACTGCATTGATGTAATGCATGTGGAGAAGAATGTCTGCGACAGTTTAGTTGGTACACTCTTAAACATACCCGGGAAGACTAAGGATGGCCTAAACTCGCGTATGGACTTAGAGTTGATGGGTATACGTCAAGATTTGCATCCACAATCAAAGGGCAAAAGAACATATTTGCCTCCAGCATGTCATATGTTATCAAGAAAAGAAAAGCAAAGTCTGTGTGAATCGTTACGAAGTGTGAAAGTTCCGTCTGGTTATGGCTCCAACATCAAGTCTTGTGTTTCCATGAAAGATTTAAAGTTAATTGGGTTGAAGTCACACGATTGTCACATGTTGATGCAGCAGTTTCTGCCTATCGCCATTCGTGACATTCTTCCTAAAAATGTGAGAAATGTCATAACAAGGTTGTGTATGTTTTTCAATTCCATATGTTGCAAGGTAATCGTGCCCGGCGAATTGGATGTGTTGGAACAGGAAGCATCACTTATATTATGTCAGCTTGAAATGTATTTCCCGCCCTCTTTTTTTGACATAATGGTCCACTTAATCATCCATTTGGTGAGAGAGGTCCGTTGTTGTGGTCCAGTGTTCCTCCATTGGATGTATCCCGTTGAGCGATATATGAAGATATTGAAAGGGTATATGAAGAACCAACGTCGTCCCGAAGCTTCAATTGTGGAAAGATATATTGCAGAGGAAGCAATTGAGTTTTGCACTGAATACATGTCACATGCTGCAAGCATTGGTATTCCAACGACCCGTCATGAAGGGAGATTGGATGGGAAAGGAACGATTGGAAAAAAAGTGAAGAGCATGCCACGTGCTGATGTCCTTCAGGCACACTTGTATATTTTAAACAACACGGACGACGTGCAACCGTATCTAGCCACACACAAGGAGCTAGTCAAGAAAACCAACCCTAAAATGACTGAAAAGTGGTTGTTGAATGAACACAACAAGAGCTTCATGCAGTGGTTCCAAAAGACCGTCCTGAAAGATGCATCTGCATCCTCGACATTACATCGACTAGCACAGGGCCCGAACTTTGATGTCCTCACCTTTTGTGGGTATGACATAAACAACTATTCGTTTTATACAAGGACACAGGATGAAAAGAGTACAAATCAAAACAGTGGAGTGATGGTTGTGGCTCAGTCAATGCATTTCTCAACTGCAAAGGACAACAACCCTGTGATGGCGGAGTCATGCTACTTTGGTGTGATTGAAGATATATGGGAAGTTGATTACGGTCCCTTCACCGTTCCTGTGTTTAAATGCAAATGGGTTGACAATAAGAACGGTGTCACAACTGATGATTTAGGAGTTACGTTGGTGGACCTCAACAAGATCGGGCATAAGGAAGAACCATTCATAATGGCAACGCAGGTGAAGCAAGTTTTTTATGTGGCTGACCCAGCTGACAAACGGTGGTCAATTGTTATCCAAGGTAGACACATTGGAGACCCCAATCTTGATATTGTGGACATTCCATCAACTACAACACGTATTCCAACATCTATCGTGGAACATGACATAGATGATGTAGTTGCCAGTCGTCATGACCACCATGAGGGCTTGTGGGAAAATATTTCATCTTAATAGGGTATTAATCTTGTTGGTGATTCATTTCATTACATGTTATATTAGTTATTCGTTGTTTTAAATGTTATATTAAATATTTGACAGTTTTTTTCCTTGTTTGGACAGATACTCATGGCTGACCAGGATGGACGATCCAGGTCCGACTCACAGGCCAGTGGTTCCTCTGCTCGGAAGAGTAGAGGTGTTACCCGGATGCCAGACATCGCACGTAGGCGTCACCGGGGAGAGAGGCCAGTTGTTGACATGGATGTCAACACCGACAGATTTAGTGGACCGCATGCCATGAAGCTTAGCAGTTATCTGGGGGTTGTCGTACGGTCGAAGGTGTCCATCATTATCCCCGACTGGGATAGTGTCGAGGAGGTGGTGAAGAACCAGCTATGGAGTGATGTTCTGGTAACTTATGTATTATTTAAGTTTTATTTTAGTGTATTATTTCATGTAACTCTTAATAAGGACTCCTTTATGGACTAACTCCTTTCATGTAGGATTCTTTTGAGATACCATCTTCCGACATAGCGAGGAGGAAGGTCCTCGGTATCATGGCTGAGCGATGGAGGTCGTTCAAATCCATACTCACCACGAGGTATATTGAACTTTAAATTCTTAATCAACGCTTCACCAAATTGTGCCAATCCTTAGTTTAAATGTACCTTTCATTGTAGGTATGTATTCGGGGACGACCAAGGAAAGTTCCCTGGAGAGAAGTATCCATTCATCGATCAGGAGACCTGGGATGCTTTTGTTACATCTAGACATTCTGCCGAGTTTCAGGTACATTGGTTTTTAGATGATTAAATAATATGTATAATTTATACGGCTAACTGTGAATATTTTTTTTCTTGTTGTAGGAGACCAGAAAGAAAGCCAAGGAGACTAGGAAGCTAAATGACTGCCCACACACACTGTCACGTGGCGGTTACCGTAGGTTGGAGGAGCGGCTGGCACAGGAGAGGCTGAGTCAGTGTCAGACTGACACTGGTATTGTGGATCCCCCTTCCCCACCTGCGCGCCACGACAAATGGAAGCGGGCTAGGATCAAGAAGAGTGGGGAATACACTTCCTCACAGGCTCAGGAGGTTGCCTCACGTATAGTAAGTATTCCCCTTTATATCAGTGTCTGTTTTTCAGTTTACGTGAAGGAAGTGAATACTAACTTGTTTGGTTTCAGGATTCCTTGGTTGAGCAATCAACCCAAGGGTCTTTCGTAGCCCATGGACGGGAGGATATATTGACTACCGCCATTGGCAGGCCAGAGCACCCAGGAAGAGTGCGTGCTGTTGGTCGAGGTGTAGGTCAGTGCTAACTAACTCTATGCATTCATTTTGTTATCTGTTAAACAATTATGGGCTAATCATTCACATTTTACAGGCCTCCGCGCCTATTATGGTGCTCCCGACCCTGCCCCATCCCTTGAGCAAATAGTGGAGCAAAAGGTGGCTGTTGTGAAGGCTGAGTACCAGGAGGAGATATCTAGGCTCCACCAGGAGATGGCCCGATTCAGGGAGGAGATGAAGGCCTCACTCAGCCACCACCAGGAGACTACTACACCAGCCAGTGACCCACAGGTTAGATTCTTTATTTATTTTCCTCAATTTTATTGTTTGTAATCACTTTCATTGTTGAATAACTTCTGCCTGATGTGTAAATATGTAGGTACGGAAGGTTAGCACTAAGGGGTCGTGCGCTGCGGCTGACCCTGACGATGACGGGGTCGAGCCACCAGACACCCGTCAATGTGACCTGTTCATTGACGGGTCGGAGGAGCCAGTTGCCACTGGTATGGTGCACAACTTAGGCCCTGTGGTTCACCATCAGACATTACCTGATGGTATGTCCAGGGTCTCGGTTGTGCTCGTCCTCGAGGAGGATGCTGCTGTGCCAGTGGCAACTCAGGAGGTGAAGACCGTCGGTCAGGCGTTGGGCCACTTTCTGATGTGGCCCAACAGACTTCTGGTGATTGCCCCTGGACAGGTAAAAACCCTAAACACTAACTAGCTTTATTTCCTTGTCAATTATGGTACAAAATGTGATGGTTGTCAATTGTTCAACAGGAACAGCCATTGAAGAAGCCAGACCCGGCCAAGGATCCCGTCCGGATGCTATGGCGCATCGGGTATGAGGAAGATAACGACACTGTTCAGGTCCCATGGCAGCCACTAGTGTTCGGCCATCCCAGTGATTTTCCAGTTTACGTTACAAGTTCTGACATTTGTGACATTATTACGGGGACGTCGATGCTGAACGGCTCCATCTTGCAGTTGTGGGAGCTGTAAGTATATCCTTGTGTTGTCCAATTTTTTCATTATACAAGTTATTTATCGCTAACCATGTCTTACCTTGTTTAGGTATCTGGCAAAACTCTCAGTGGACTTGGGTTTCCAAGGAACTTACGGTTTCTTAGAGCCCTCTGTCATACAGAGGCAAGGAAACACCTCGCAGAACACCCAGACATACATCCAGAATTGGATGTTTGAGTCTGAGAAGTCTATATACATGGGCCCCTATCATAAAGGGTAATACTCTATTCCATAATTATTGTTATGATATTTTGCATTTTGAAGTCTCAGTTATCACTCGTAACTGCAGGGCTCACTGGACGCTTCTGGTGATCTGTCCGAAGGACTATCTTGCTTTGTACTTTGATAGTTTGCACAAAACAGCTCCACAAGACCTGAGAGATATAGTAGACCGGTAAGTTCATCCCTAAACAATAACCACAAATTCAATTACATCATTTTTAGAACTATACAATTCTAACTTATCTTGTGTTTTGTTTGACGCAGGGCGGTGGTTGGATACAATGTACTGATTGGAAACAAGCACAAAGGAAGAACAGTTGTATGGGTGTACCCAAAAGTAAGTCAATCGTATTCATTCAAATCTTCAGTACATGTTTTTTAAGTTCCGAATTCACTTATTCCATACTATATGTCCATTGTAGTCTTACAGGCAGAAGGGTACCTTTGAGTGTGGCTATTTCGTCATGCACACTATGCTGACCATTGTCCAACATCATTTAGTAGATGGATGGACAGAGGTAATTCTCATCACCGTGTCAATTTCTCCAATTTCATCAATTTCATGTAATAAATAAAGCTTTTGTTCTAATTGTTTTGTGCATTGTTTGCAGCACTTTAATGACCGGTCATATTTCCCAAAGGAACTTGTGGATGATGTTAGAAGGCAATGGGCCTCACACTTCCATGAACTTAGGCAAAGCTAGATATAGGATATTTATTCTTTTATATATGTATGTAGTAGGATTTAGGGTTTACTTTTATTAGATTACATTCAACTTAATTATATATACTTTTATTTTTTAGGTTGTTATGAATTGATATAGAAAATAAATTGTTATATATATATATACATACGATTCTTTCGGCATAGTGTTTCTGTGGCATACTGTATACTGTACTGGCTTGTCTGAATGCAGGGTTGGGCAACGATAAAACAGAGTGCATATTAAAAAAAAAAACCTCAGCATTTATTCACGGTTATGGCAACAACCGTGAATAAAGACAAGATTTTTCCACGGTTACTACCTTAACCGTGGATATAGATACATTTTTATCCACGGTTGTCCATCACAACCGTGAATATAAGTAGTTTGTAACTGAAACTAAACCATACTTATATTCACGGTTATGATGGGCAACCGTGGATATAGATACATTTTATCCACGGTTGTCCATCACAACCGTGAATATAAGTATGGTTTAGTTTCAGTTACAATCTACTTATATTCACGGTTTTGATGGACAACCGTGGATAAAATGTATCTATATCCACGGTTATTCTCGATAACCGTGAATATAAATAGTAAGTTATGTTCACAGTTGTTCTTAACCGTGGTTAGATGTGATTTATTACCACGGTTGTTAACCGTGGTTAAAGACCATCATCTACTACCACGGCTTCAACAACCACGGTTCTTTAACCGTGAATAAAGGCCTTTTTTAACCGTGATTATATCCTTTTTTTCCACTAGTGGGCAGTCCCTAATGAACCATTTCAATAATTCAAACATAACTCCTAAAGAGCCCAAACTCTAATTCAGACCCCATCAACTCCGTTTCTTGGAAAAACTACCCAATTAAATCGGAGCATCTAAGTTCGGCTTAAACGCTTTTAGTGTTTTAAGCCTAACTTTCTCATATGATATCAGAATCAAGCAATTCTCATCTTGGTTATGAAAAACCTAACAATCTCTATTTTCAGTCTCGAACCCTAATTCGTAACCTATCCTCACCAACTTGGCAAACCCAGAATTTGTACTCCAAAAACCCTTTATTTAATCCTATTAAATTTCATTAATTTACGAGAAAAATCATAACTCTCTCCTATGAGCTTAGAATTAGTTCGTTACAATTTCTTTACCCTCGTATCGAACCGCTCTACAATTCTCATGAAGAACTCGAAAGCTAGTTCGTGCCCGATCGTCCCCGAAAAGCCAAGCTTCTCAAGGAAGTTTCATTTTCGTAACTAAGTGACCCAACCGTGGTAAAATGCAAATATCTCCCTCATATAATGTCGGAATTACTTTATTTTTTTATGGCTTTGTATCAAAAAAACTCTACAACTTTGATGAAGAGCTCAAGAGATGATTCTCAAAGGATTTTTCTTAGTGAACCTATCTTTTCAAGTTACAATAATTTCAAAGCACCGGAAAGCACGTTTCCTTGTTTCAGGCATAACTCTTGCTCCAGGTGTCAGATTTTCACGTACAATGTATCATTTTGAAGAGAAAAATGATATCTACAACTTTCATGTTAGGCACTTTTCAGATTCTGGCTGTAGCAAAAAGTCACTTTATTTCTCAATGTTAAGTATTAAAAATTGTAACTAGGGTTTCATCATGTATCGATCAAATCTAGATCCGACGGATGGATTTTCCTATAAATAAGACATCACCCCCACTCCAAAAACTGCACTACCCTTCTTCTTCTTCCTCACGCTGCCACTCTCTACCTCTTCTCCATTAACGCGAAACTCAACCTCCTAAACCACCTCTGTTCTTCACCGAAACCACCTCTGACCACCGCGAACCTCCATCTTTCTTCTTCCTCCACCATTTCCGCCACCCAAAACCACCATAAACCACCACCCTCACCTCTGAAAACATCCCCTAAGCCATGACTTCTAACACCATCCACGACTCCCCACGACCTCCGTTTCCACCGTTCTTTCTTCCTACGACTTCCGATATTTGTTTCTTTTCATTTCTACCAATCAGTTTCAACTCTAGTCGCTGCGAACCACCCTCCACCACCATGGGTAGCCATTGACGCCACCTTCCTCACTTCTTGGCCGATCATTTATATGTTGGCCAATCTAGGCTGTGATCATCGCATAAAGCCCAGCCGTATAGACGGATCATCAATCGGAGCTACCGTTTAAAAGTTGAGTTTTCGCCCCCCGTTTAGTATCCAGAAAATTATGACACCTTAGGTAAATGAGGTATATTCTCGGGTATCCTGGGGTGAACCGCGTGTTTAGAAAGGTTAAGGAACCTTTGGTCCTTACCTATCTGAGGGAAGGTTCAGGAACTGTTATTAAAAATTGATATTTTCCTGTCGCTAAATGAAGCCACTTAAATTTTTTGAATATTTTATTATCGTGTATGTTATTAATTGGTTGTGTTGGCTATAACAAACCATGATGATTAAGTGGACAAGTTAGGCACTGAGTTGTAAAAATATTAAGGACCATGGGTGTCTATGTGGACTCCAACGAATAAGTTTCGAAAAACATGATAAATGAGGATATAAGGATGGATGGGAACATGGCCTTTATTATGTAAATTCATGTTATGTCCATAGTTCTAATAATCATTATGAAGTGTGAACTACTACGCATATTGTTATATTTGTCCTCAACTCGTTAACTCCGATACCTAAAGAAAACGAAATCAAGAAATAATATTGCCACTAAATATATCACTACTACTAATATGATTATTATTGTTAATTTTATTATTATTATTTTATTATTAATTACTATCGAGCATAATGGTCGGGTCTGCCGTCGCTCTTAATAGCTTATCTTATTTATTTTCCTGTTACTTCTATTATTGAGCATAATGGTCGGCTCTGCTGCCGCTCTAAATATTTTCTTTGTTCGTTTAAATTCCGTCACTTATGTTATTAAGCATAATGGCCAGCTCTGCCCTACTCTCGGTATTTTCTTATTTATTTAATTTCTGTAATTTATATTTTGAGCATAATGGTCGGCTCTACCGCTGCTTTCGTAACTTTATTTATTTTATTTATTTATTTATTTATTAATTTATTTTTTGTCATTTATATTAATGGATATAATGGCCGGCTCTGCCGCCTTATCATTGGTATTGTTTTCTTACTATTTCTATTATTAAAATAAGATACATGTTATTTACTCATCAACCCAAACGTTATTTTAGCCAAAGTATAGCCGGTATGTTTTCTAAATAAAATGGAAATAAACTACAATGTTTGAAAAATAAGTGGGACCTAATGACTTGAGGACAAATATCATGAGGCAAGAAACACGTAGATACCTAAGGGTAAAAAATAACAACAAAACTAAAATACACATGTTGCATCATGAAAAGGATTCTTGTGAAAACTAGAGCATACACCAGGGTACGTTGGAGAGCATTTGCGTTTGATCCACATGAAGGATCTTGGGAGTACAATTAGGTCGGGCATCCAATGGCTTGGATTCGCACCTAATGTCGGACAGTCTGTGACCAGCCTAATATAATTCGACTAAAGACAGAGTGTAACTGTGATCGTGTAGAGCCAAGTCCCATTATTATGAGATATGAATGATGATATGAGATGGATCTATATATATATATGTATATATATCTTAGGGTGCCTGCGTGCCCCATTCTGTTGAGAGTACAATTACTTGCAGTTTATGAATGACTATGTTAGTTATCTGATACTTACTTCTACTGATCCACCACTGTTTTGCTTGTACAAAAAATTGTTCCCTACTTTTTCTAAAACTTGTAACCTCTTAGTTAAGTAGGATAACCTAGTACAAGGGTTTGTCCTAGTTAACCGAGGGTGTTATACTAAAAGTTGACAAAACTGTGTCTGACCCTTAGCCTTTAACAAATATTTTTCTGATGAAAGATAATTTTAAGTTGTAATTATACCTTTGTGCTTAATGAAGATATTTTTTTTGCCTTTGTACTTGTTGTTGTATGTTTTTGTTTTATTCTACTTTTTGATGAATAATAGTGCTCGTTTTCTTCAAGCTTGTTGTTGTGTGCTTCTTGACTTAGTGTGATTTAAGAATGGACTTCGTCTCCCCAGGAGGAGCATATCTCACACGGGTTTCCTTGAACTATTTCCCCTAAGTGAGCGTGTCTCACTCGGGTTTTGTTGGCTTAACGTATTTTAAGAATGAAGTTTGTTTCCCCTGGATGAGCATTCCTTACTCGGGTTTTCTTAAATCGTTTCCTTTGAGTGAGCATGTCTCACTCAAGTTTTCTTGACTTAACGTATTTTAAGAATAAAGTTCATTTCCCCCGGATGAACATTCCCCACTTAGGTTTTCTTGAATCGTTTCCCTCGAGTGAGCGTGTCTCACCCAAGTTTTCTTGAATTAATGTTTTTTAAGAATGAAGTTCGTTTCCTCCAGATGAACATCCCTTACCCGAGTTTTCTTGAATCATTTCCCACGAGTGAACGTGTCTTACTTGGGTTTTCTTGACTTAATGCAAACAGTAAGACATGTCTGAAACAAAGAGAACTTTTATTAAATGTTGAAATATGGGCCTCGTTAAAACCTCCTGGAAGAAAAACCCAGTGGGAAAAAACCTCCCAGGTAGGAAAAAGAGTGCCTAGAGCCCCTTGGCTAAGTTAACTGTAATACATCTTTAAATGAGTTGCATTCCATGTTCGAGTAATGCTCCCACCTCCCAATTCTTCTAATCAGTATGTGCCTTTTCCAATGACTTCCCAACTCAGTACAAGCCTTCCCAGTTAGCTTCAAATTTTCCTTATTCTCTTGGCTTACGGTTATTGTTAGCAATTCTAAGAACCAAATCTCCTTGTCGAAAGGGGTGATGCCTAAGCATAGAATTCCACTTTTGGACGAATTTATGCTTGGAGGCTTGAATCTTCATGAAGGCTATGTGACATTCCTATAGGCCAAGGTCTAAGTCTTTAAGCCTTCCTCTGTCACCTCCGTCTTCGTTATAAGCCATTCTCCAAGGGGAGAGTTCTTCGAGTTCAACTAGGATCATAGCATCCATGTCGTAAGTAAATCGGAACATGGTTTTATGTGTCACCGAGTGTAGGGTTGTGTGGTTCCATAAAGCCCTTGGTAACTCCTATTCCCATCTTTCTTTTGCCTACCCTAGGCTAGGTTTCAACTTCTGAAGTATCACCTTGTTTGTTGCTTTAGCTTGGCCATTCATCTAGGGATGTTCGATGAATGTGAATCTCCTCTTAATGCCTAGATTCTCACATAATTCAACAAAACCTTTGTCCGTGAATTGTCATCCATTATCAGAGCTTATAGTGTAGGGGAGTCCATGTCTACAAATTATGTTATTCCATGTGAAATTCTAGTTTTAGCCATGGTGATGGTGGCGAGGGGCTCCTCCTTAATCCATTTAGTAAAGAAGTCTATCGCCACTAAGAGATATTTTACCTAACCTTTTCCAGGTGGGAAAGGTCCAAGAATGTCCATGCACCATGTGTTAAAGGGCCAGGGGGAAAGGATTTTGTGCAACGGCTCTGAGTGGTTGTGGATTTAGTTGGCATTTCTTTGACATGCATCACACTTCTTGATAAACTTGAAGTAGTCTGCATATGGTGTCAGCCAGAAGTACCCTACTCTGATACCCGCATATCCAGGGGCGGATTCCTTAGTGATGGCCATAAATTGCCGGATAAATTTCCCACATCACGTATTCTACTTACTCTGGATTGAGACACTTCATGAGGGGTAATGTAAACCCTATTTTATAGAGTTGTCCTTCCAAGATGGTGTAGTTGGCCATGTGTGCTTGTAACTTCCTAGATTCTGTCAGGTCCAGGGGAGGTCCCCTTGTGTTAGGGAATCCATGATTGGGGTCATCCAAGTTTTTTCCTTTGTAGCCACCGTAACTTCATATACTTACTCCAGCTCCTTCATAGTGGGCTCATCTAAGGTAACTTTTATAATTGTTTTCAAATTACCTGCCTTCACTATGCTAGCCAATTTGGAGAGTAGGTCTACCCTCTCATTCTCTACCCTGGGGATATAGACAATCTTAAAATGTTTGAAGCTTCCCGCTATTTGCTTCACACGGCTAAGGTATTTGGCCAGAGTAGGGTCTTTTGCCAGATACAACCATTCTACTTATCTTGCTACCAATTGGGAATCAGTCTTCACTTGTACATATCTAGCGCCAAGATCAAGTGTCGTTTGAAAACCTATAATCAATGCTGCATATTCCGCCTAGTTATTATTGGTCTTAAATAAGAACCTCAACAACTTTTCAACTACCAGACTAGTTGGGGATTCTAGTATAATCCCGGCTCCACTTTCTTTAACGTTGGATGACCCGTCTACTGAGAGGGTCTATAAGGCGTGCTTGGTGTCATAAGTCTTTTAGTTATCCCCAAACTCCACTAGGAAGTCCACTAGGAGTTGTGCTTTGATGGGCCCTCTTATTTCATAGTGAATTCCATACTTTGAGAGTTCTACTGCCCATGCCATCATCTAACCTGTAAGCTTTGGCTTCTAGAGTATTTTACTCAATAGCTGATCTGTTTTGATCATAATTTGGTGACTATGAAAGTAGGGTTGTAATCTCTGTGTAGCTGTCACCAATCTAAACATGCACTTTTCCATCCTCTGGTACCACGTCTCGACACCATGTAGAGTTTTATTGGTAAAGTACGTCGGGCACTGGATGGGACCCTCTTCTTACACAAGGGCCGAGCTGACTGCGTTATAGGAATTAGGAAAGTCCACCACTAAATATTTCACTAGTATAGCTCTATTGTCAGGCCTGGTTCCCAAGATGGTCTTCAACTCTACGCAACCCAAAACCTACATAGAACCACCAGTAAAGCTGTGTAACACACCATCATACCTTTTGAGCTAGTTGGGTGGCAATTGGAGCTTCTGGTACGCTCTCTAGTGCAAGATATTTGTTAAACTTCCTTGTTCTACGAGCACTCTTTCTATGATGCATTCGGCTATGTCTATAGTTACCACTATTGGTTCGTCCTTGTTCGGGCCTCCTTTAGGGAAGTTTAAGCTATTGAAAGTTATAACCTTTGACCCTATACACCCCTGCAGAGCATTGATATGCCTCGCTTTTCGTCAAGCGTCTACTCGGCGCCCTAGAAATCCTCTAGAGATTGTGTGGATGGCCCTTTTCCCATCATCCCTTTCATCATCTAGTGTCCGCGATTAAGAGCTGTGCACTCTTGATGTGGTCGACCTCTCGTTTATAGCTCCACCTGACTCTAAGACTCCCTTTTCCTCTTCCGACTATCTTCTTACGGTATTCTATTTTTGTGATGAATGAATCTCCCCAAGTGCCCTTGGCGGATCATGTGCTCAATTTGATTTCAGAGGGAGCGACAATCTTCTGTCTTGTGTCCGGGGGCGTGATGGAATTCATAGAACTTTGTCCTGTCTGAGCCTTTAGAACCTTCCCTTTGTGCATGATTCGGTCCCTCCTACTATTCAAGGGTGTGAAATTTTTGTACTTGGGAACTGAATAAATTTTCGAGTGTTTCTCCTTGTTTGGTCAAGGGCTTCTCCTTCTTGGCTCTGCTCGGGTGGCATTCTGCTCTACATGCCCTACGCACCCGATTTCATATTCCTCCATGATGATGTTCCATGTGGCTCTTTACCTGAAGTCATCTATATCTACAGGCAGTTTCTTAGCTAAAGAATCGGAGAACTTGCCCAGGCGCAGGCCTATTTATATCGCATGTAGGGTGACCTCGGAGATAAAGTCCCGTATCTAGATAGCCTGCTCGTTAAAGTGAGCCATGTATTGTTTGAGGGTTTTGTCTTAGAGCTACCTTAGGTTTACCAAGCTATGAAAGGTTTGTTACACCACTCAGCTAGTGGCAAACTAACTTAGGAACTTCTTGGTCAACTCCAAAAAGCTTGCTATGTTCCCCGAGGGATATAAGAGAACCAGGCAATGCCGATTTGGTTAATATTATCAAGAATGTTCTACATAGCAAGGCGTTGAATGCGCCTGTGATTGGCATGGTTGTGGTGAACATCTTGAGCTGTTCCTCTGGGTCTCATCTCCCATTGTACTTTTCCATTGTATTGATTTTATCCTTAAGCTTCTTTTGCACAAGTCATCAATTTTGATTATTTCAAACAGTAAGTTATGAATTACTTCTTAAGGTAAGTTTTCAATTTTTCAAAAATTGATTGGATCACAGTTTGAGTTTGTTTTGCTCGAGGACAAGCAACTTCCTAAGTTAGAGGTAGTTTGTTAGTCCTTAATTTACATTATTTTTATATTAAAAAGTGTGAGAAAATTATTGATCAAATAGAAATAAATTTAGGTTTTATTTTAAATAAATAGAAGTTATCAAATTTGACTTGGCATGACTCATTCTTCCCAATTTTGTAGTGAAAAGCTGAGGATAAAAGTGAAAATTTTATGCAAGACAAAGGGCTGACGCGTAGCATCAACCCCACGCTTACCGTCAGATGTTTTGGTGTTGACACTACACATCAGGCCCACGCGTAGCGTCAGGTGCTATTTTCATCCCACTAATAGGTGGAATCAGAAAAAAGGCCAAATAATGGCCAAACCACTTCAGTCCAAAGGAATTAATGCAGTAGGAGACAACAAGGGACCAGATCTACATATTATTGAAGCATAATTGAGACATTATGGTTGAAAATCAGGATGATTAATGGAGGCTGAGTCAGGAGGCTGACGCACAGCGCCACACCCACGCATAGTGTCAGGACCTCGACTCAACCCTATAAATAGGCCATTTGGCAAGTGTTTTGACATCCAATCTTCATTTCCATTACGTTTTTCTTCCATTCCAGAACCCTTGTTTTTGAGTTATACCATAAACTAGCTTCCACATACATAAGAGTGTTATTTTAGTTTCCTTTTGTGTTGTTAAGTGTGATCAAGTGTTCATCATGTCTCCATTTGTAAGTTGTGTTTTCACTCTTACCATGTGTAACTAATCTATTTATGTTGGAATTGGTGAACTAGTCTATGAATATGACATTTTGATTATGAATTATGCATGTTTATGATTCAAGTTTCATGTTAGTATTTGAACCTTTTATTAGTATGAACTTCAAATAGGACAGTGATTTTCATGCGTGTTAAAATTTCTAAACGGAAGTAAAAGTTGAAATACCCTTAGTATACCAATTACTAGGGATAAAGTTGGTAATTATTGTTGTGTAAAGGTCAGCACTTAAAGCAAGTTTTTACTGAGAAAGCATCTGAGGGATCAAACTTTACGGTAATTATTTAGAATTTATTCACCGAGGGATCGAGTTTAATAATTTTAAGTTGCAATGACATGAACTTGATAATTAAATATGATGTTAATAATTATTATGTTATATTCTAGTGCGGGGATCCTAATTCTAACATAGTTTGTTAATTTGTGTTAAATCTCAAGTATTGGAATCATTCTAAAGTATTATTTTAGAGTTATTTTCTAGATAGTTTTATAATACATCTTACACTACTTTTTGTCCAAATGTATAAATCAATCTCTATATATGTGAATATTGTATAATTTATATATGAAAATTCTTTTGTTAGAAAATTTTGATACCTTTTACCATAATAAATAAAAATTACTGTTACTTACTAAAATCATTCAATCCTTGAGGGAACAATATCTTGTTCGAAAACTACAATGATAAATTGGTGCGCTTGGCAAATCTACAACAAGTTTTTTGGCGCCGTCGTCGGGAATTGATTGATTTTCAGTAAACAGTAAATTTTTAATTACCATGGTAAAATTTCTTTACTTTTTACCTAGGTAATTTCTCAATTTTTACTTTTTACTTATATATTTATTTATTTACTTTTACTTTTTCTTTAATTATTCTTGTTACACTAACTTTTTCTGTTTAGTTTGTGTATGCAAATTGGATCTTCTGCAGGAAGAATCTTCTTTGATCCGAAGATTGAGAAATTTGTAAAAAAACTTAAATCTTTAAAATCTAAAACACAAACTACTACTACTACTACTACTACTTCTTCTTCTTCTTCTTCTTCTTCTTCTTCTTCTTCTTCTTCTTCTTCTTCTTCTTCTTCTTCTTTTTTTCAAAACTTTGAAAATTCTAAAATGGTCGGGGAACAACAAAGACAAACTTTGGGATAGTTTGCTGTTATTAATGGACCACCTCGTGTGTCAGGGATGTTTTAGGGACCTCTTGCAGCGGTGGAAATTAAACCTGCTACATTGAATATAATTCAAAACAATCAGTTTGCTAGTTTAAATCATGAAGAACCGTATGAACATCCAACATTTTTTTTATGAATTATGCAGCACTATTGGTTTTAAACCCAATCAAGAAGAATATGTATATATGAGACTATTGCCTTTTTCTTTGGTTAGGAAGGCAAAAGAGTGGTTTAAATCTTGTCCTTATGGTAGTTGTGCAAATTGGTCCGATCTCAAAAGAAATTTTTTGGAAAGGTTTTATTCCCTTTCTAGATATTTTGAAGCTATGACAACCATTTATTCATTTTCACAAAATCATGATGAGTCATTAGGAGAAGCATGGGAACGATTCAAAGCATTGTTAAGAAAATGCCCAAATCATAATCTGGATGATGGTGGAAAGGTAAGAATTGTCTATCATGGTTTACTACCTCAGTTTAAGATAATGTTAGATGCCTGTGTAGGTGGTTCATTAATGAACAAAACAGTAGAGAATGTAATAGCTATAATAGAGTCTATGTCTACTAGTGACAGACAAGTAAAACATGAAAAAGGTAATGTTTCTAAGAAGCTAGGTATGCTTGAGTTAGGTATGGATGATGCAGTTTTAGCTTAGCAAAAATTGTTGACACAACAAATTGAAGTAATAAGTAAGCAATTGCAAAAGTTACAAATTGCTCAAGTGTCATCACCACCCCCTGCTCAGTTAAAACAATGTGTACATTGCATGGGTGAACAACCTTATAGTTACTATACACCTGATGGAGTTGAACATGAGCAAGCCGATTTTCTGAATAACCAAAGAATACCTGGAGGTAATTTTCCTTTCAATATTGGTAATCTTTTTCCTAACAATTACCAGCAGAGATGGAAGAATCAGAATTTTGGTTGGAAATAAGATATTAGACCTTCAAACAGACCTCCCAACAATCAGTTTCAACAATAACCATAACCTGATCAGAATGCTAGGCTGACAAGGATAGAAGATTCTATCCAACAATTGATGCAATATATACAAACGAATGAAGCCGCACGAAAAGCGTCAGATTTGCAATTGGGGTAGCTAGCAAAGGAAGTAGTTGAAATGAAAAGTTCTAGTTTTTTACCAATACCTAGAACCCAAGGGAACAATGTAAAGCTATTTTTACAAGAAGTGGTAAAATTGTAGGGACTGATTGTCTAGAAAATTGTAAAGAGAATGAAGAGAGTAAAAAATAAGAGAGTGAAAAAGAAGAGAATGACAAAGAAAAAAGTGAAGAAGAAAAGAAAGAAAAAGAAAGTGATAAAAAAGAAAATAAAGAAGAAATAAAAGAAAAAGAAGAAAAACAAAAACAAAAATAAAAACAAAAACAAAAAAAATAAAAAATAAAAAAGAAAAAACACAGTACTTGGGTCAGACTCCTCCTATCAAGGATCTACCTTATCCTCATGCACCATCAAGAAAGGATAAGGAAAGAGAATACAAAAGATTCCTAATGATCTTTAAGTAGTTACAAATAAATATCCCATTCTCTAAGGCATTGGAATAGATGCCAACCTATGCAAAGTTTATGAAAGAACTGCTCACAAAGAAAATGAGGTATAATAAAGAGATTGTGGAGCTTAAAGCAGGTTATAGCGCCATCTTACAATACAACAAGCTAGAAAAATCGAAAGATCCTAGAAGTTTCACCATTCCTATCTTCATTGGAGGTGTAAATATTGGGAAGGCTTTATTAGACCTAGGGGCTAGCATTAATTTAATGCCCATAAGTATGATGAAGCGTATTGGTGATCTTGACCCACAAAAAATTAAGATGACTCTACAACTGGTGGACCGTTCAATTAAAAGACCCTATGGAATCGTAGAAGATGTACTTGTAAAGGTGGACAAGTTTTACTTCCCTGTTGATTTCGTGGTATTAGACATGGAGGAGGATACTGAAGTCCCCCTAATCCTTGGAAGACTATTCATGAAGACTGCTAGAGTGCTGGTTGATATGGACAATGGAAAACTTGCAGTCAGAGTACATGATGAAGAGGTAAATTTTAATGTTTCCAAAGCAATTAAACATCCTAACCCAAATAAGATTGTTTTAGAGTGGATGCCCTTAATGAAGTTTGCCTCTCTATATCAAAAGGTATGTCTTATTCTAACCCCCTCAATAAATTATTGATTGACTCTGTTGATTATTCAATTGAGGAAGAGGAAAGATAGATAGATAGGTGCTTGGAAGAGTTGGAGAGAGGGAAAGAAATTTTCCCTAAAACTTAAAAGATTGAGGAACTCCAAGAGACACTTATTGAAGAGATCTAGAGACCAGAGCTCAAAGTTTTGCCTTCACACCTCAAGTATATCTTTCTAAAGAAAGGTAATCTTAAACCAGTCATTATTAGTAATTCACTAACTGAAATAGAAGAAGCAAGGATGGTAGAAGTGTTGAAGAAAAATCAGGAAGCAATTGGATGGACACTTGAAGATCTGAAATGTATAAGTCCATCATATTGAATGCACATGATTTTATTAGAGGATGATTTCAAGCCTATAGCCCAACCTCAAAGACGCCTTAATCCCACCATGAAAGAGGAAACAAAGAGGGAGGTTCTAAAATTACTGAAAGCAGGTATCATCTATCCTATTTTTGATAATGCATAGGTAAGCTTGGTTCAAGTGGCACCAAAAAAAGAGGTATGATAGTAATTATAAATGATAAAAATGAATTAATTCCAATAAGAACTGTCACAAGCTGGAGAATGTGTATATACAATAGAAAGGACCATTTTCCACTCTCTTTTATGGATCAAATGCTTGAAAGATTGCCTGGACAGGATTATTATTGCTTTCTTGATGGTTATTCTGGATATAACCAAATTGTTGTGGATCCTCTTGATCAAGAAAAGACTACTTTTACATGTCCTTTTGGTATCTTTGCTTATAGAAAAATTCCATTTAGATTATACAATGCACCTGCTACTTTTCAAAGATGTATGTTTGCTATTATTGCAGATCTAGTTGAAAAGAGCATAGAAATTTTCATGGATGACTTCAGTGTTTGGGAACTTCTTTGATACATGTCTATCCAACTTGGACACCATATTGAAGCGGTGTATTGATACAAATTTGGTTTTGAACTAGGAGAAGTGTCACTTCATGGTGACAGAAGGAACTGTACTCGGTCATAAAATCTCTTCAAAAGGTATTGAAGATGACCAAGTAAAAGTTAAGGTGATATCTAAACTCCCACCCCCTGTGAATATGAAAGGGATTAGAAGTTTCTTAGGACATGCTGGGTTTTATAGAAGGTTAATAAAGGATTTTTCAAAAATTACTAAACCTTTGACAAACCTTTTGAATAAAGATGTTGAATTTAAATTTGATGAAGCATGTCTTAAAGCTTTTAATTCTTTAAAAGAAAAATTGATTTTTGCTCCCAGTATTGTTGCCCCTAACTGGAATTTACCCTTTGACCTTATGTGTGATGCAAATGATTATACTGTAGGAGTTGTTTTAGGTCAAAGACATGAAAAGATTTTTAGGGTTATACATTATGCTAGTAAAGTTTTAAATGAAAATCAAGTGAATTATGCAACTACTGAGAAAGAATTACTAGCCATAGTGTATGCCTTGGAAAAATTTAGATCGTATTTGATTGGCTCAAAATAATTATTTTTACTGATCATGTAGCCATTAAATATCTTTTGACTAAAACAGATTCTAAACCTTGGTTAATCTGATGGATTTTACTCCTACAGGAATACGATCTTAAAATCAAAGATAAAAAGGGTAGTGTGACGTGTGTTTACAGTCGTGGTACCGTTAAATTAGTATATTAAAATTAATTAATGTAGTACTAGGGTGTCAACCTAGGTCGTTCTCTCAAGGATCAACACAAAAATTTAGGAAAATTAAGTTTAAAATTAATTTTTACAGATAGAAATTCAACAAACATACAAATACAATTGGGGGGGGGGGGCGGTTTGATTGGTTGTCACAATTAAAATCAAAACAGAGTAAATATAAGATTTAGAATAATAAATAACAACCGATTGATTTTCTTGGAGTATTGTAATTAAATTTATCCTTGGTTCACTAAAGATAGTTTGTGCACTTTCATTAATGTTAATTTCTTAGCTCAATTTAAATTAATCAACTAAGCGTCTTTTTCAATTCATAATTCCTTTACTTTCATTTAAAAATGAATATTTTAATCAAGCATCCTAATTAAGCAAAAGGAGTCAAGATCGTAAAATCTAGGAATTATTGAGTATATGTAAGAACATCGCCTACATACATAATCTATTCTCAAATTATGGAATTAAGAAAACCATAATTATTAAAAGTGATTATGAAAATATTCATTAAGCATGCATATTTCCTTAATCCATTTTAATTTAAAATCTTATTTTATTCCATTTGTATAATTAAATCGATTAAGCATACTAATTTAATTAAACATAATGGAATTAAATAAGCAGAGTAAGATTATGAAGAAATAAACATTAGTAAAAGCATACTATATTAAAAACAAGAACCTCAAAATTATATTACAATATTCTCCAAGAAAATCAATCTAGGGGTTTTAGCCCTCTATAATTAAAATAAACTAAAAACAAAAGAACCTAACCCAGAATGGAGCACAAAGGGGAGAAGAAGAAGAAGCAGAGAAGAAGAAGAAGACTTGAAGTAGTTATAGTGTGAAGGCATGGTGTGATTTTGGCTTCTATTTATAGGGGAAGGGTGCCGGAAACAATAAAAAATGGACGAGTGGAATGCTAGTGTGTATTTAATAAATCTTCAGTGCTGATTCCACTTGATGAATGCATTTCCTGCTATCTTCCACCTGATTAATTGATTCTTCAAAGTACCTGAATCGATTCATCTAGGCAAATACTGGGCAATTTCCTCACATGAATCGATTCCTCAGGGGTGGGAATCGATTCCCAAGCAAATGAATCAATTCCTAGAGGTTGGGAATCGATTCCCAGGGGCAAAATAGCATATAAATCGATTCCTGGGGGCTGTGAATTGATTCCTAGGTGTATGAATCGATTCCCAGGCCATTTTTAATGCATGAATCGATTCATGTTTGTGGGGAATCGATTCATGTTTGTGGGGAATCGATTCCCAGCCTTCATTTTCACTTCCTGGGCTTTGTTTTATGTAGGAATCGATTAATGGATTCTGGGAATTGATTCCTAACCCTGTTCTTCTTTTATTTTCTTCTTTATTAACCCTTTTTGAACATGTAATCACTTGTGTCTTCTCCTTCTTGATTCTTGGTCAATCTTTTCCAATTACAAGCTCAATCATTCACTACAAAATAAGAGAAATAAGGATTCCATTATTTCCATTAAAAATCAATCCTTAATTCATTTTCAAATTAAATATTAAATAAAGCTCAAATGATGAAAATGTGTTAAAATGCAATATATTACACAATAAATGATGACAAATTATACACATTTAAAATGAGGAATTAAGGATAAATCATGCATCATCATAATGAAAATGTGGTTGCTGACCATTTGTCTAGATTAATGAATGATGAGGTCATTGCTAAGGAAAATGAAATTTTGGAAGAATTTCCTGACAAGAAATTATTTGAAATAACAAAACGCCCATGGTTTATTGACATGGTCAATTTTAAAGCAGCAGGAATTCTTCCCAATGATTTAACATGGTAGTAAAGAAAAACATTCTACAAAGATGTAAAATATTTTGTTTGGGATTACCCTCATCTATTTAAAATTGGTGTGGATAATTTATTACGACGTTATGTACCCGATTGGGAAATAAATGATGTGTTGTGGCACTGCCATAAATCCCCTTATAGAGGTCATTTTAATAGAGAAAGGACTGCTACAGAGGTCCTTCAATCAGGTTTGTACTGGCCTTCCATTTTTAAAGATGCCCATTTATTTGTACAATCTTGTGACAATTGCCAAAGAACAGGAAACATAACCAGGAGGCAAGAGATGCCTTTCACAAACATACAAGAGGTAGAGGTATTTGATTGTTGGGGAATTGACTTCACAGGATCAATCTAACCAATTTATCCTTTTGGCAGTTGATTATGTTTCTAAATGGGTGGAAGCAGTTGCCTTACCTAATGCTGATTCCAAAATTGTGGTGAATTTCTTAAAGAAAAATATTTTTTACAGGTTTGGAACACCAAGGACTCTGATTAGAGATAAAGGTTCACAATTCTGTAACAAAATTCTCTAAAAAGTGTTATAGCATTACGGTGTAAGAGACAAAGTAACCACAACATATCATCCGCAAACCAATGGTCAAGATGAAATTTTAAATAGAGAGTTGAAAAGGATCTTGGGAAAGACTATATTCTTTGAGAAAAGATTGGTCACAGAAACTTGACAATGTATTTTGGGCTTACAAAACTGCATTTAAAACTCCTATTGGCCTTTCTCCTTTTTAGATGGATTATGGAAAATCTTGTCATCTCCCAGTAGTAATGGAATATAAAGCATATTGGGCATTGAAATTCCTCAACTTTGATCAAATTACTGCAGCTGAAAAAAGGAAGTTCCAATTATTTGAGTTAGAGGAAATACGGAAAAATGCTTATAAATCATCCAAATGCTACAAGAACAAGGTGAAAGCTTACCATGATAAGAAATTAAAGAAAAGGATCTTCACACCAGGTTAGTAAGTCTTATTGTTTAATTCAAGATTATAATTATTTCCTGGTAAATTGAAATCAAAGTGGTTAGGCCCATTTGTGATCAAAGAGATTAAAGCATACGGAGTAGTTGAAATTGAAGATCCAACTTTCAATAAAAGTTGGATGGTGAATGGATAGGTTAAAGCCTTATCTGGGTGGTGAGATTAACAGGCTCACCACTATTTGTTACTTAATAGATTTGTGATTTGTAGGATGTCAAGCTAGAGACAGTAAATCAAGCGCTCAATGGGAGACAACCCATTATTCGATTGTTTATTCTTAATTTTAATTTTTAAAAAATGGTTTTAATTAATTTTAGAATTCTAGGAATAAAAAGGGGTTAAAAATGCATAAAATTGGGTTTTTAAAACTAAAAATTGAAGAAAATGAATTTTTGGCTCCCACGCGTAGTGTCCCACCCACGCGTAGCGTGAGGTTAAAATCCCAGACCTGACGCATAGCGTTAGAGCCATGTGTAGTGTCAGGTCCTGCGTTCAGTTTTTAAAAACTAAACCCCACTCACAGAGAGGCCCATTCCAAATTTTAAACCTAAAACTTTCCCTCTCTGCCTCTCACCCTTGCAAAAACCTAAAATCTTCAATACCCATAACCCACATTCCTTCTATATTCATAAGAAATCCAAGTAAGTGTTTCAATCTCTTTTCTTTCAATTTTGCATTTTTAATTCTAGAATGTATGTGGTTAGGTTAGTTTAGGATAATTAGAAACCCCTAGGAATTGTGTTTGTTCTGTTGTTGATTGATTATGTAAAAAATGGGTTGTTGTTATGCAACCCCTAAAAATTGGGTTTTTGTCACTGCGATCTCACGCGTAGCGTGAGGAAACAGGGCTGATGCTACGCGTCAAGCCCCTGGTTCAGTTTTCTTAATTTTTATGTTTTAGTTAGTTTTTGTTATTTTAAGTTTTAATTTGTATGATATATTGTATTTTTTGTTTAGTATGTTTATATTTTGTTTTTAATTTTTGAAATTGATTTTTAATAATATGTCTTATTTTTTAAATTAGTTTTTATTTGTATGTTTTGTATGTTAATAGGTGTTTAAAACTTTTGTATGTAATTTGTATGTTTTTAAAATTTGAGTGTTTTTGAATATTATTTTTCTAGGGTTTGTATATATTTGATGATTATTAAAATGTTTGTTTAAATTATATTATTTTTAAATTTTCTTACAAATGGCCTCAAAGATATCCATCCCTACTTCTGGTCCAAAGAGAAGGAAGAGGACTGATACTACCTCCTCTGAGGAACCAGATATTTAGACTAAGGAGTAGCAGCTTGGACCTCGTGATCCTACCAGGTTCAGGACATAGGCAAAATGACATAGGTTCAACCAGATTAAAGGACATAGGTTAATTTGGGAGAGAGTTCTTGATCTAGGAGTTGCTGATTACCCAGAGCTACTTAGAGAGATTCAAATGAGGAGGTAGGAACACTAATTTCCCTACCCACTGAGGGAGATCCCATCTTAGTGATGGAGTTTTATGTGAATGCTTACAGGACTCGCCAGGATTCGCCTAACATTGGGCAGATGAGGAGTAATGTAACATCCCAAATTTTAAAATAGAGAAATAATTAAGGAAATAAATATTAAATAATGGAATATGGATTATTTAATGTCCCAAAATATTGAAAAAAATTAAATTAAGATTTTTGGAGACTGTTGGTAATTTATTGAGACTGAAGAAGCTGAAAACTAACCCGATTAAAATATGGGTGTCGGACCAAGCATCTTCGATTGGGATGATATTGGTCAGGGTTGTTCAGGATATTACTAGGAGTCCGAATGTGTATTCGGAATAATTTTCAGATAAAGTATTGAGCCAAAACAGAGATCCTGTTTATCATAAAACGATGAACTTTTAATGAGAGGGTTAAAATAAAAATCAAAAGCCTACATTTTCTCTCTTCTTTTCCCTCAGCTTCTTGGTCCATTGTGGCAAATACTTCACTTCTTCTCCTACTCTATTCTTCTTCTTCTCATTTTTTTCAAAAACCCAAGGCAAAGGTGGTGGCTCTTCTTCCTTCTTCATTTTCGTCCTTGAAGGAGCTTGGAAGAGACTATTAGTGTAACGCCCCGGCCGCTTTTCAGGAGTGAACGAATCTCCCCATAGACCAACACGAGACCTTTCCAATGTGCTTGTATCCTCACTCACACACTTCCTGAGAACTTCCCAGGAGGTCACCCATCCCAGAATTACTCCAAGTTAAGCACGCTTAACTTTGGAGTCCTTATGTGATAGGCCACCGAAAAGGCTAATGCATTTGTTGGTATAGGTAGTACAAATTCATTCCTTTAAGCTATCCTCGACTGTATAGTCCCATACCTATACAGTCTTTGGATCCCTCTCATTCTGGTATGTATTCGGTTCGTTCATGTGTCCCTCCCACTGGAAACCTGCCAGGAGCTGCTCCTTGTCCGTGCCTATGCACCGGCGATCACTCCCCGCTCTCAACAGTGCCCGGGATATCACATCCCCGCTGGAAGCTTGCCAGGAGCCGCTCTTTATCCGTGCCCATGCACCGGTGATCACTCCCCGCCCTCAACAGCGCTGGGATGTCACATGCCCACCAGCTTCCGCCTGGTCCGTCCCCGAACCATACCGTACTAGGAGAGGCTAGGCTCTGATACCACTGTAATGCCCCGGCCGCTTTTCAGGAGTGAACGACTCTCCCCACAGACCAACACGAGACCTTTCCAATGTGCTTTTATCCTCACTCACACACTTCCTGAGAACTTCCCAGGAGGTCACCCATCCCAGAATTACTCCAAGTTAAGCACGCTTAACTTTGGAGTCCTTATGTGATAGGCCACCGAAAAGGCTAGTGCATTTGTTGGTATAGGTAGTACGAATTCATTCCTTTAAGCTATCCTCGACTGTATAGTCCCATACCTATACAGTCTTTGGATCCCTCTCATTCTGGTATGTATTCGGTTCGTTCATGTGTCCCTCCCACTGGAAACCTGCCAGGAGCCGCTCCTTGTCCGTGCCTATGCACCGGTGATCACTCCCCGCTCTCAACAGTGCCCGGGATATCACATCCCCGCTGGAAGCTTGCCAGGAGCCGCTCTTTGTCTGTGCCCATGCACCAGCGATCACTCCCCGCCCTCAACAGCGCTGGGATGTCACAATTAGAGCTTAGACTCTCCTCCTCTCTCCTCCTCTATTTTCGTGGGGCACTCTTTCTCTCTTGAATATTCTCCCTTTTCTCCTCTTGAGGTATGATTCTTGCTATTTCTTAAGAGTATGAACCCTTGGCTATGAGTTTTTATTGTTAAAAGAGCAATTAATGTATGTGGGTTGTTAGGAGAGGCTTTAAATATGGAAACCCTAGAGTGGGTAGTCATAAATGTTAACCTTGATGATATTAAATGAGGTAGATGAGTTTATGGTTGGAAGGAGATAAGGATTAATGATGCATTAAATGAATGTGGTTGGATTTTGGTGGAAACCCTAATTTTTAAGATTTGGGGAAAGTTATAAATATTGGTTGAATAATGTGTTTGAGAGCAAATACAAGCCATTGAGTGTGTGGGTATTGGTTGGTAAGGCATTTTGTGAATGTTGGGCTATAGTTGTTGGTAGCCTTTAAACATAATGAGTAAGGTTTAATGGGAAGGAATTCCTGAAGCCTAATAAGTAAAGGAGAATAATGTCTATAACATGTCTTAAACATGTTATGAAATTGTAGATATGATTATGATTGAATAGAGTTGAATTTGTGTCTTGAATAGTTGAATGATTGGGATTTTATATGTATATTAATGTAGGACCCATTCCGAACAACGAGGCGGGTGCGTCGTATCAATCAGAATTCTTCTCTTGAGGTAGGAGATGAGTCTTTATATTCTGATTGCATAAATTGGATAGCGTTTGATTGTCATATATGACAACTTGCATGTTTGCTTTGCTTTTGATGTTATGGAAATTTATGTTGTGTATATGATGGTGATGATAATATTTGGCAACATACATTGTGCAATTAGAATAAATATGATGTGCTATATGGTGGTGTGAATTGTTGGACAAGTGTAAGCCTCGAATATGATGAGTATGTTATATCCACCAAGAATGTGAAACGAATACAGTTAATGTGTGTTTGAGATTGGATGCGAAAGAATAGCTTGCCATGAATATTGATGAAAATTGATAATTGGGGTTAATAATGGACGCCTTGTAATGGTTGGATGAATTGTTAACATGCCACATACACAACTTGAAAACAAAGATAAAATCCAATAATATTAAACCCACTAAAAATAGGGAGGTAGTGGTGTTGGTGATGATGATGATGTGATGATGCTTGATGAGTGGCATGTATAGGATGCATAGAGTGAGAAATGCATATGATTGGCATTTGCATCCATGGCATACTACATAGCTGCCGGTGTTGGAATTTTAGGGGATTCCCCTGGTTAAGCCAGTGGGAGGGCAGCTCTGTGCACGAGCAATTTGTTGTTTCCCCTATGACTCGATGTGTAAGTCACGAAGCTACCCATGTTATGCTACGGGGAGCCACATATGGTTGACCCTTGTAGGGGGTGGCTCTTGATGAGAAAGTGTCCCCGGTGGTCCTTGGGATCATAGCTACCATGATATGACTCATGGTTGGCCCGTAACACCATATATTAATTATGTTGTTACCGCGGTTATAGTGCAAATGACTAGGTGTTGCAAATGGGCGATGCGGTTTGGTACCAGTAAAAGATCGGTGAAATGCATGTAATTTGAGTATAAGTGTACACATTTTACTACTGCAGTAGGAGTATGGTTAGATGATCATACTTAATTCCCATATTTAGTGTTTATATTCCCACAGTCAGATCTGCAATTGTTGAAATATTTCATTGTGCATATGCATTAGCTTAAGAGCATTTGCATATAGCAATGAGGTGTGCCAAAGGTGATGAGATATGAAGATGGTTGTGTTAAGTATAAAAGAATATATTAAAATAACATAAAAGATGTGAATACCAAATAACAATGTGAGTAAGATAATGAAATGTGTAATAGTCTAATTGTTGAAGGACTAGATCATGTGTGTGATTTTATACTTGCTCAATGTACAAAGATGACTGTATTTTATAATGATAGTTGATGATGAGTTGTATGTGAATGCAAGTATACATGTTGTGATACATATTCACATGATCACATGGTATTCATATTCATTCTTTTGGAATGTATGACTCACTCTCCTGTGTTGTCCACTTTTTTTAGACTTGTGATGCAGGGCACTCATGGGTGGAGTGAATCCTTTGAAGTAAATTTTGTGGAAGGAGGTAAATAGGTGTATAGGGAGAGCCTTGGCCGGCAAATCTAGATTTTTGTATGACATATAATATACATGTATGCTTATTTTTCCATCTAGATTGTAATTGATGATTTTTAAGGGTCATGTAGGAAAATTGGACCTTGGTGTGTATGGCCAATTTTCATTAATGACCCAAATGATGTAAGAGAGTGAATTATGATACTTGTGGATGACAAATATTATGAATGAATGATGTATTTCATAATTTGTAGCATTCCATGAAGTTTATGTAAAAATGGTTTGAATCCTATGCATTAAATGAATGAGAATTGATCTTGATGTGTAAAAACCATTGGATGAACTTATAAATGCATGGTGGAGTGTATCTAATGCATTAGGATAGGTTAGAATGTTAGGAAATGAAATTTGATATGCTAAGTTGTGTGAAATTCATGTTTCTATGTATGTTCTACAGAACTCACTCAAGCGAGATCCCCCTGTAACAGTGAGGTGATCTCTGGCCCAAATTCGCTCAGGCGAGTGATGATCTCGCTCAAGCGAGATCTGCTTGGGATTAGTGGTTTAGCTACTGGAGTTATTTCGCTCAGGCAGGTAAGGCTTCTCCCAAGCAAGAGAGAGGGGGATAGCTACTAGACCAATTTCGCTTGAGTGGATGGTCAGTGTTTGGGGCCTCGCTCAAGCAAAAATAATACCTGATGCTACTGGAGTAATTCCGCTTAGGCGAGAACGCCTCGCCCGAGCGGAGGGGGAACTATTTTGATACTGGAGTAATTTTGCTCGAGCGAGTAGGGCTCGCTCAAGCGAGATGAGCACCGGATATGCATGGCATTTCCCGCTCAAGCGCATTTCCTGACTCGCCCAAGCGTGACCACGCTAACTCGCTTAAGCAAGTGTGGCACTCGCTTGAGCGAGTGGCACCTAATTCCTCCAAATACATTTGCTTCAGTTATTTTAATTTTCCCTTGCATCAACCCCCTTCTTACATCATCATACCAATGTATTTATCATGGTTTGACCCATTAATTTCTCTAATTGATTATCCATTTGAAATCCAGTCACAACACAACAATTTAATCAATTTTTCCGCTGTTTTGAATAAAAACTCCTCATGCTTTATTTTTAAATTTACCTTCTCATATCTTCACATATGAGATAGGTTCTTCTTAGACCCAGGGTGTCGGATTAAAGCTTCACCATTATATTTCTTCATTAATCAATGATTTTAAAATTGTGAAAAATTTACCCGTATTTTTCTGGGTCTCACAAGTAGCTGGGTTAGGGGTAGTGATAGCCTACCGCAAGCGCACGGGGTATCGTAGTAATAAAATTATCGTCCCACAAAGATTGTTCCCAATTACCGGTTTATAGCATTTTGATTATCTAGACAAATCATTTGTTGGTTCAGAAATTTATAACGCAAAGAACTAAATGACATAAACAGAGAACACTAAGCAACGACAATAAAAGGATTGACTTGGAAACGATGGAGATTAATTTCTTGGGAGGTAAAGGTTCACATAAATGTGGGTGCCAATATTTAATGCAATTCGATTTCTAGATCATTAAATCATGTTTCTTAAGGCGGGTTTTCCTAAATTGATCAGTGACTTTCTCTCAAAACCTCACTAACATACCTAATTATTGAAGAACCGCGTTCAATTCACTAATTAGGTCCTTTAAACTTTATGAAAATCGGATATCCCTCAAAGAGTTTCGTTCACTTTCGTAACCCGAATCCCTAGGTTCGATTTTGTGTAATTCAAACTATACGCCAATCTTTTGATTACCCATACCGTTTACTATCATCCATACTTATCTCTAAGCTTAATGGAAGCATTAAGAACTCAAAAAATCGAATAAGAACACAATTCAATAATCAAGAACGAAGAACATTACATATGGGTTCACATAAATGCTACACCTTAATTCCCAAGAGAAATGTTTAATGTGCCATGGAAACAACTATAACAATAACACAATACAAGTAATTCAAACCAAATATAGAAGGAAAATCAAAAGATGAAGAGGGATTCAGAAAATACAAGAAGAAGTTCTCACTAAATCTCCCAAAATCTTTCTCCTAAATCTGCAGAATTTGATCTTCTTTTACGTTTTGGTGTTGATCCCCTTCGAAAATCCTTGGCAAAGCTCTCTCTTTTTCTTCCAAAAAGTGCCCCTCAATGTCTCTATGTTTTTCCCCTTGAAAAACTGCCTCTTAACCTAAGAAACCACTCCCAAAAAGTGACAAAAATGCAGAACGTGTAAAACCCACTGGCAGTGGGAAAAACCCATGGCCAGTGGATCGTGACAGGGGGTCCAGGATCCCAATTTTTCACTTCCAAGCAGAGGAACCCATGGCCAGTGGGCTTTTGGGCAGAGGGAAACACGGCCTGTGGGAAAAATCCACTGGCAGTAGATTTTTATGTGCCCAGGTTAACTGCCAGTGGGTTTTTCTGGACCTTGTAAAAATTGTTCTTTGACAGCGCTTTGAGGTCCCGAAATGTTCTTTTAGGTATATCTTTTCTCTATCTTGCATTTCAAGGGTCATATTGCTTTATTTTTGAACTTCAAATGGCTTGAACTCTTCTTCATTCATTCAATGCTTCATCAAATGCCATATTTTCCATGTTTATAGACCTAAAACAGATTTATTCCTGCAAAATAGAGACACCCAAGTAACATGTGTGGAACATAAGAAAACACTTGGAATTAAGGGGAAAACTAGCATGAACAACCTGAAAACTTAAACAAAAATGACTCTAAAACTAATGCAAATTAGACTTTTATCAATATGCCAAACTAGAACATTGCTTGTCCTCAAGCAATTACAATCATCGCGAGCATGAACAATAAAAATTTAAGAATTCAACCAACTCAGAGATCCAAATCTAGATCATTATTGACAACTGATTGCAAAATTGTAGAGACAGAAATCACATCATCATTTATACCCTGCTTGCTAGGACCAGACTACAGATACACATCCTTCCATTTCTCTCTAAGTGTTTTAGGCTTGTGTATAAGCATTACCCAAAATCATAACATTCCTGAACAATACCATAGGCTTGGCAAGTGACCCTAATCTCCACAGTTATCTAGAAAACATGTTGTAACACCCTAATTTTTTTTTTAATAAATAATAAATCCAGAAACAGGGAAAATTTTTTTCACAAAATCAACCACTGGTCAATCGGCATAGAGAAAAAAAAAGGCCAAGGGAAATAAAGGAGCATTCACACATATAGCAATCAGCGGGAGGAATAATGCTGGAACCGACCCATTCGGTTCAGCGAAACACACCAGCGCCTGGGCGAAACATCACTAGTCGCTCGGGCGAGGCACGATCCGCTTAAGCGATGCCAACACAAAAGCCTTCCCAACACTCATTCGCTGGAGCGGATCCTTCGTTCGCTGAAGCGAAAAGCCTCACACGGTAAATTCATCACTCGGCATCAGGACATCCATACACTCGGTAACCGACTAAGTCCACTCGAAGGTTCATTCCTAAGTCCATTCGGAACTCCATAACTTAGCCATTCTAATTTTATCCATACGACCACACTTATACTCTACTCGGGAACTGAGGGTTATCCCACTCGGATTCCAGAACTCCTTCTCACTCGGAATATATCCTATTCAAACATCACTCGATGTAATCCAACCTTAACACAATCGGGTCGCATTTCCTATCCATTATTCGGAGCACATTCACTCATTCACTCGGGAAATCTGATAGTTAAGTCCCACTCAGACTTATTCAAAACCCAACCACTCGGGATACCAATCCTCACTCAGAATTTACATCTTTCACTCGGGTTACCGATGCCTTACACTTAAGATCCAACCCACTCTAAACCACCATTCGAACTCCTCTCTTAGAAGGGAATCACTCGAGGTTTTCACTCGGAAATACCAACTCTTCCTCACTCAGGATTTCATACTTACTTTTACTCGGAAATCCTCAGGCCTATATTCATTCGGGGAATAGCGACTGACTCACTCGGCATACTACCATTTGATCACTCGGATTATAATTACCCTATGCTTAGAGTTTATTCCAATCTAATTCACCCCATTGACTCCTTCCTCAGACGGGGATCACTTAGAATCTTCCTACTCGGGAGTTCGAGCTCTTCCTCGCTCGACATACATATAACCTTTCATTCGGAACCACTCGGCTTCACAGCCACCCATAAGCACACTAACCTCCTACGCTCATAAGACATACTCATACATTCCTCTTCACCGCTCAACATCACTTACAGTATAGAAGAACACACAACATATACATATATAAACGAAAGCATTTATATAGTTACAAGAACTTCATCAAGACTTCTGTTACCCGAAGCTGTTCAAGTTTTAACGTAAGGACTAAAACCAAAACATGAGCCGGCCAAGGCTTAACAAAATGTTATACACAGTATATATACATATATACATATATACATGTAGATATATGTTCCAATAGCGCTCGGATTCATTGTCCTGCACTCGGCTCCTCCTTCATCCTTCATTCTGAGAGATGTTCACTGAAAATGTAGCCACTGTAGGGGTGAGCTTTTACATGTAAAATGACAATCAAGGACTCGGTATCAGTGTCAGTATACACATTCACATCCATTCAATCGTGTCCAGATTAATTAAGGTTAGGCACGACAAAATAATATTTATGACATACATACAACACACCCAGGTATCCCCCACACTCGGAAATCATTGATAACACTCCACACACGTTGTACGTACTACTCTAATCAACCTCATATCTACATGCATGCCTGCGGATCCGACTCGAGTAATGACTTTCAGTTACAACTTTCCCCTCTCCTGGCCCCTCGTCCTTCAGCTCTTCCCGATGGTACCGGCCTCCCATTGGCGTCTCGAGACTCTTCTCTAGCTCCTACGGCTATCACGAGCTCCTTCGGAATCTAGCCGAGGTCTGTAACTGGAAGTCATTCCCTCGGGGCTCTTGACCTTCCACGGGTCACCCCATTCTTACATATGCAGCTAAATGCATTTACCAACAAGCGTCATCACACCACCGATACCTCCTTCGTAACCATTAAGTAGGAACAGATTCAATGCAGCCTTTATTCGCTTTATTATTTACACCAATATGTACAACCATCAGCAATCAAAGTAATAGCATCTGACAAATCAACTAACGAGCACACATTCATATTCTCACAGTGTTAACAAAGATAGAATCATGCATATCATTCGTCATTATCAATACTAACATACTACTTCACCACCATCTAGATTCCAAGCATTTACTGTTTAACCACTATAAAACACACGGAATCCAGAATCTCCAATCATGTATAGGATCAAATCATCACACACATGCACATACACTCAAGCAGTACACTCATCCAGTACCGTTCATGAACCATGCATTTGACATGCAAGCACCCCCTACCTACGAAAGGAACTTCAATAGACTTTTTCTGCTCTTCGACGTTGAATCTAACGCCCTTCTACTGATTTGTTCAGCCTTTCTCCACTCCGTCGTACTCTGCACTTGGTTCAGGGGGTGGAGTATTGTTCTTCCTCTGCTTCAACGGTCGTCCTTCACCTGTCGGGGCTCTGACCTTCTTCCCGCACTGACGTCGTGACAAACAGAAACAGGGGAAAGGAAAGAAGATAGAGACGAAGAAGAAAAAGAAAGAATGGAGTAGTGGGAGAAGTTTTGCACACACGGTGATACTGAGTATACACCTATATACGCATGCGAGGAGAAGGAGTGGGATGGGAAAGCGTGAGTCGCAGTCCACTCACACCTTCCGCCAATCACAGACAGCCACATCCCATCAATTAAGTCCAATTAACTTGTCATTAACTCTCAGGTTATATTGATTATGATTAACAACTAATTCTTTACTTTACTTCCAATTTCTTATCATTTAATTTAATTTTTTTTTATTCGGTATCAAACTTCAGAACTGGGATGTTATAGTTCTTCCCCACTCAAAAGAATTTCGTCCTCGAAATTCAGTCGGTAACTCACCTTAGTAAACAACTTGGGGTACTGCTGCCTCGTGGTGTCTTCGCGTTCCCAGGTACGAGAGGTAGTCTTGCCTTGTTGCCACTCCACTTCTACCAGCTGTACGTTTTTGTTCCTCAAACGCTTCACCGATCGGTCCATGATTCTGATCGGTGTAGTCACAGTGGTCAGGTCTTCCTTGACTTCCACTTCATCGTCAGGCATTGTGTGATTGGGGTCATGTAGATACTTCCTTAGTTGAGACACATGAAATACGTTGTGCAATCGTGATAAGTGGGTTGGTAATGCTATTCGGTATGCCATGGTGCCGACTCGTTCCAACACCTCATAAGGTCCAATGTATCGAGGGCTTAACTTTCCACCTTTCAAGGCTCGTCCGACTCCTTTACTTGGAGAAGTCCTCAAAAACACTCTGTCTCCGACTGAAAACTCCAATGGTTTGGTGCGGTTGTCATGGTAACTCTTCTGCCTGTCTTGAGACGCCTTCATCTTTCCCTGTATCACTCGGATTTGCTCTATGGTTTGCTTCACAATATCTGGTCCCAATAGCAGACTCTCACCCGTTTCCGACCAGCAAAGTGGGGTTCGGCATCTTCGTCCATATAGTGCTTCGTAGGGTGCCATGCCGATGCTATTATGATGGCTGTTATTGTACGTAAACTCAATCAAGGGGAGGTACTGCTCCCAATCTCCTCTGTGCTCTAACACACACGCTCTTAATAAGTCTTCTAAACTTTGAATCGTCCGCTCGGATTGTCCATCTGATTGGGGGTGGTAGGCAGAACTAAGCCAAAGTTTAGTGCCCAATTCTTGATGCAGGCTGGTCCAAAACTGGGACGTGAACCTAGGATCTCTATCTGATACGATGGAAGTTAGTATACCATGCAGTCGGATAATCTCATGAACGTAAATCCGTGCCAATTTATGCATCGGGTACTTCATGTTCACAGGCAGGAAGTGTGCACTCTTCGTCAGTCAGTCAATTATGACCCAATTCGCATCATGGCCCACTCAGTTTTTGGGCAATCCCATGACAAAATCCATAGCAATCGAGTCCCATTTCCACACGGGAATCTCCAGGGGCTGCATTGCACCGTACGGCTTCTGGTGCTCCACTTTTGATTTCTAACAAGTAATACACCGAGCTACGTATTCTGCCACATTCCTCTTTAGTCTGGGCCACCAGAACTGTTTCCTCAGGTCATGGTACATCTTCGTGGTACCCGGGTGAATATTGAGGAGGCTCTTATGAGCTTCATCAAGCACCATTTTCCTTAATCCTTTCTCACTCGGTACGTATATCCTGTCTTTCACTCAGAAGATCCCATCTGATCCCTCGGTTAAGGACAAATCCTTTCCCTTGGCCTGCGTCTCTTTTATCTCAGCCAAGTAGGAGTCTGACTGCTGCTGCTCGTACACGGATTTCAGGAATTCATTGGCGATTCTTAATGTACCGATTGTTATTTTCCGAGAGGAGGGGGTGTCAACATGTAAGTTCATGTCTCGGAACTGCTCCAACAACTCCACTTCTCTTGCCATCATTGTTGCCATATGGAGGGATTTCCGACTCAACACGTCGGCAACGACATTTGCCTTACCCGGATGGTATTTCAGCTCGAAATCGTAGTCCTTTAAGAATTCTATCCATCTTCTCTGCCTCATGTTTAACTCTTTTTGGTCAAATAGGTATTTAAGGCTTTTGTGATCACTGTATACTTCAAATCTAGACCCATACAAATAATGCCTCCAAATTTTTAGTGCGAACACCACAGCTGCCAACTCCAAATCGTGGGTCGGATAATGCTGCTCATGAGGTCTCAATTGCCGAGAGGCATACGCTATCACTCGATCTCTCTGCATGAGCACGCACCCTAATCCGAGTCCTGATGCATCACAATAAACTACAAAGCTTTCTTGTAAGTCGGGTAATGCCAGTACTGGCGCGGTCGTCAACTTGTTCTTCAGCTCTCGGAAGCTGCTCTCGCACTCGGAACTCCACACGAAGGGAATGTTTTTCCGAGTCAATTTAGTTAGTGGTAACACCAGCTTAGAAAAACCTTCAATGAACCTTCTATAATAACCTGCCAGGCCCATAAAACTCCTTATCTCCGAGACCGACTTGGGTCTCTCCCATGCCATTATAGCTGTCACCTTCGAAGGGTCCACCGAGACACCTTGTTCGGAGATTACATGTCCGAGGAAGTGGATCTTATTCATCCAGAATTCACACTTTGAAAGCTTCACGAACAACTGCTTCTCCCTTAACACTTGGAGTACCGCTCGGAGGTGTTCTTCATGCTCCTCGGAAGTCTTAGAATAGACTAGGATGTCATCAATGAAAACAACTACGAATCGGTCTAAATAGGGGTGGAATATGCTGTTCATGTAATTCATGAAGACAGCAGGGGTGTTTGTCACACCGAACGGCATCACTACATACTCGTAGTGGCCATACCGAGTCCTAAAGGCAGTTTTTGGGATATCCGAGTCCTTCACTCGGATTTGGTGATATCTCGATCGTAGGTCGATCTTTGAGAAGATTGAGGCTCCACGCAGTTGGTCAATTAAGTCATCAATTCTGGGCAACGGGTAACGATTCTTAATGGTGAGTTTGTTCAGCTGTCGATAATTTATACAAAGCCTCATGCTGCCATCCTTCTTCTTAACAAGCAGCACAGGTGCGCCCCATGGTGATACACTCGGCCTAATGAATTGTTTTCCGAGTAACTCATCTACTTGCTTCTTCAGCTTGGCCAATTCAGTTGGGGACATTCTATAAGGTGCACAGGAGGCTGGCTCGGCCCCAGGGATCAAGTCTATAGAGAATTTGACTTCCCTATTGGGAGGGACACTCGGTACGTCTTCAGGGAACAATTTTGGAAATTCACAGACAATCGGGATTTCGTTCACTCGGGTTTTACTCTCACCCTCGGTTAGACAGAGCATCATGAATAGTTGAGTTATACCTTGTGCTGTGCAGTCCTCATGGTGCTGTCTCGGGAAAATTATCCTTCGGTTTCTGCAATCCACTAACACCTTGTTGGCTGAAAGCCAATCTACTCCAAGCACGATATCGAGATCCTTCAAGGGTATGCACACCAAGTCGAAAGTGAAACTCCGATCGCACAATTCGAACGTCACCTCTTTGCACATTGATGAGGTCAGTACCTTAGGACCAGTCGGATTGGCTACTTCCAAAATCCGATCCATTTCCACGGTCGGTAATTTCAAACGTTTTACACAATCATCAGCTATGAAGGAGTGGGTAGCTCCAGAATCAAAAACTACACTAAGTGTGTATTTACCGAGCGAGCACTTACATTGTACTAAGTCATTTGCTTGTGCGACTTCTTCTGCATTGATTGCGTAGACTCTTCCCGCCGCTGGTTGGTCGGTGTCTCTCCTCCTGATATTTGGGGCAACCATCATATTCCCTCTAGCTCTGTTGTTTCCGCCCCGTGAGTTTTGTCCATTATTCTTATTGCTCTTCACCTGGAACCCTCCTTGACGCACACTAGCATTTGTTTGACGGAGCTGGGGGTAGTCAGGGCGAATGTGTCCCCTATTCCCGTAGTGAAAACACTTAACATCGGTATCATTGCAACTCTGAGCAAAGTGGTCGCCACCATATTTAAAACACTTACCATACCTGGGTCGTCCACTCATCTGTCTCCCTCGGTCACTGCGACCCTGATATCTAGTGAAGGGTTCATTTCTTCCTACGTTACCTGGCCTCTTGAAACGTGACTGCTGAGGCCTCAGATACTGGTTGGCTCTGCTGCTCTGGCCCGAGTGGGCCTTGTCATCTTCTTCAAATATCCTACATTTATTCACCAATGCAGGGAAACTCCGTATCTCATGGTACCTGCAGGCCCTCTTAACATCTAATCTTAATCCATTCTCAAACTTAAGGCACTTCGAGCTCTCCGTCCCAGGTTGTTGGAAGGGTGGGTAGAATAGGCACAACTCCTCGAATCTTGTCGCGTATTCTTCCACAGTCATGGAGCCTTGCTTCAACTCCATAAACTCCAGCTCCTTCCGACTCCTCACTGTGTCGGGGAAGTATTTCTCTAAGAAGCATGTCTTAAAATCGTTCCATGTCAGCTGAGCATCATCATCAGGGAATCGGCTTCTGGCTATCTTCCACCAGTTCTCCGCTTCATCTCATATCATATACACTGCACATTCCACCTTTTGGGCTTCGGTACAACGAAGACCCCCCAAAATCCTCTCCAGTTCCTGAGTCCATTTAAAAGCTGCCTCCGGATTACATCCTCCCTGAAACTCACTCGGCTTCCTCTTTAGAAAGCAGTCCAGCACGTGGCCATCCTCAGCTCGAGTCTGGCCCTGCCTTTCAAACACGTCCGCAAAGCATTGGAATGCTATGGCTATAGCCTCCATGCTTTGGCGATGCGTCATTCCTTATCCTGAAATCAACATTCGAGGATAAGTATACCGAGCCACTTACTACTGATCGGGTTTTCAGTCTAACATGCAATAGCTTAGCACATTATGTCATTCCTCCAGGTTACACACAATCAGACCAGGAGGAAACAACCTCCTATCCACAAGCCAATATCAATCAGGTTCAACTAACGTCACAACAATTATGACCATTTAGTCAGAAAACACACAACCGCTTACACTCGGTAAGCATACCTTGGCCTTGGACCTTTCAGTCTGCTCTGATACCAAAATGTAACACCCTAATATTTTTTTAAAAAATAATAAATCCAGAAACAGAGAAAATTTTTTTCACAAAATCAACCACTAGTCAATCGGCATAGAGAAAAAAAAAGGGCAAGGGAAATAAAGGAGCATTCACACATATAGCAATCAGCGGGAGGAATAATGCTGGAACCGACCCATTCGGTTCAGCGAAACACACCAGCGCCTGGGTGAAACATCACTAGTCGCTCGGGTGAGGCATGATCCGCTTAAGCGATGCCAACACAAAAGCCTTCCCAACACTCATTCGCTGGAGCGGATCCTTCGTTCGCTGAAGCGAAAAGCCTCACACGATAAATTCATCACTCAGCATCGGGACATCCATACACTCGGTAACCGACTAAGTCCACTCGAAGGTTCATTCCTAAGTCCATTCGGAACTCCATAACTTAGCCATTCTAATTTTATCCATACGACCACACTTATACTCTACTCGGGAACTGAGGGTTATCCCACTCGGATTCCAGAACTCCTTCTCACTCGGAATATATCCTATTCAAACATCACTCGATGTAATCCAACCTTAACACAATCGGGTCGCATTTCCTATCCATTATTCAGAGCACATTCACTCATTCACTCGGGAAATCCGATAGTTAAGTCCCACTCGGACTTATTCGAAACCCAACCACTCGGGATACCAATCCTCACTCAGAATTTACATCTTTCACTCGGGTTACCGATGCCTTACACTTAAGATCCAACCCACTCTAAACCACCATTCGAACTCCTCTCTCAGAAGGGAATCACTCGAGGTTTTCACTCGGAAATACCAACTCTTCCTCACTCAGGATTTGATACTTACTTTTACTCGGAAATCCTCAGGCCTATATTCATTCGGGGAATAGCGACTGACTCACTCGGCATACTACCATTTGATCACTCGGATTATAATTACCCTATGCTTAGAGTTTATTCCAATCCAATTTACCCCATTGACTCCTTCCTCAGACGGGGATCACTTAGAATCTTCCTACTCGGGAGTACGAGCTCTTCCTCGCTCGGCATACATATAACCTTTCATTCGGAACCACTCGGCTTCACAGCCACCCATAAGCACACTAACCTCTTACGCTCATAAGACATACTCATACATTCCTGTTCACTGCTCAACATCACTTACAGTATAGAATAACACACAACATATACATATATAAACAAAAGCATTTATATAGTTACAAGAACTTCATCAAGACTTCTGTTACCCGAAGCTGTTCAAGTTTTAACGTAAGGACTAAAACCAAAACATGAGCCGGCCAAGGCTTAACAAAATGTTATACACAGTATATATACATATATACATATATACATGTAGATATATGTTCCAATAGCGCTCGGATTCATTGTCCTGCACTCGGCTCCTCCTTCATCCTTCATTCCGAGAGATGTTCACTGAAAATGTAGCCACTGCAGGGGTGAGCTTTTACATGTAAAATGACAATCAAGGACTCGGTATCAGTGTCAGTATGCACATTCACATCCATTCAATCATGTCTAGATTAATTAAGGTTAGGCACGACAAAATAATATTTATGACATACATACAACACACCCAGGTATCCCCCACACTCGGAAATCATTCATAACACTCCACACACGTTGTACGTACTACTCTAATCAACCTCATATCTACATGCATGCCTGCGGATCCGACTCGAGTAATGACTTTCAGTTATAGTTTTCCCCTCTCCTGGCCCCTCGTCCTTCAGCTCTTCCCGTGTGGTACCGGCCTCCCATTGGCGTCTCGAGACTCTTCTCTAGCTCCTACGGCTACCACGAGCTCCTTCGGAATCTAGCCGAGGTCTGTAACTGGAAGTCATTCCCTCGGGGCTCTTGACCTTCCATGGGTCACCCCACTCTTACAGATGCAGCTAAATGCATTTACCAGCAAGCGTCATCACACCACCGATACCTCCTTCGTAACCATTAAGTAGGAACAGATTCATTGCAGCCTTTATTTGCTTTATTATTTACACCAATATGTACAACCATCAGCAATCAAAGTAATAGCATTTGACAAATCAACTAACGAGCACACATTCATATTCTCACAGTGTTAACAAAGATAGAATCATGCATATCATTCGTCAGTATCAATACTAACATACTACTTCACCACCATCTAGATTACAAGCATTTACTGTTTAACCATTAGAAAACACACGGAATCCAGAATCTCCAATCATGCATAGGATCCAATCATCACACACATGCACATACACTCAAGCAGTACACTCATCCAGTACCATTCGTGAACCATGCATTTGAAATGCAAGCACCCCCTACCTACAAAAGGAACTTCAAGAGGCTTTTTTTGCTCTTCGACGTTGAATCTGACGCCCTTCTTCTGATTCGTTCAGCCTTTCTCCACTCCGTCGTACTCTGCACTTGGTTCAGGGGGTGGAGTGTTGTTCTTCCTCTGCTTAACAATCGTCCTTCACCTGTCGGGGCTCTGACCTTCTTCCCGTACTGACGTCGTGACGAACAGAAACAGGGGAAAGGAAAGAAGATGGAGACGAAGAAGAAAAAGAAAGAATGGAGTAGTGGGAGAAGTTTTGCACACACGGTGATACTGAGTATACACCTATATACGTATGCGAGGAGAAGGAGTGGGATGGGAAAGCGTGAGTCGCAGTCCACTCACACCTTCCGCCAATCACAGACAGCCACATCCCATCAATTAAGTCCAATTAACTTGTCATTAACTCTCAGGTTATATTGATTATGATTAACAACTAATTCTTTACTTTACTTCCAATTTCTTATCATTTAATTTAATTTTTTTTTATTCGGTATCAAACTTCAGAACTGGGATGTTACACATGTTATGGTCTAAAGGTCTTTTAATTGGTTGTAATGGGGCTAAGGGTTCACAGAACATGGCTGGATAACAAGAAACAAAAAGGAAATTCAAAAGGGTTTCAACAATGAGATTCTGAGTTTCAGGAAGCAGACTAGAAAACACCTTTTCTTGCTTATTCAAAAACTTCTCAGGAGTCCTACTCATTTTCATTTTTAACATGGCTCCTTGTTATATTCTCACTATCATCCTTTTTCTTCCTTTCTTATATAATATTTGGACCCATATTTTATAATTCTACTATTTTCATTTCCCAAATCAAACCAATTTCTTTTTGCTTTTTCATCTAGTTGACTTCCTTAGATTTTCTCAGAAATTTAGAAAACTGTATATCAATGGCTTTCAAGAAGATAAACTTTAAGCTCAATAAGGGCCAACTAATGGTAATTGAAGCATTCAAACTCTGAGGTTAAAGAACAAAGCCTATATTTCCTTTTCCATTCCATAACATGTTATCACAAATCGTTTTGAATCAGTCGCAAGCCAAGTTCTAGAATGCCTAGAATGCATGATTTACTCAAAATGAAAATAAATAAGGGTCTTTGTTTTTTTAAAATATTTTACCCTTTTTGCCCAAAAGCTCTCTTCATAATGGTAATTAGTCAATGTCTAAACAAACAAGGAATCATCATGAGTGGTCCATCCAAACAAGCAATTATAAAACTCATTAATTTTTTTATTTTTTTATTTTTTTTAGAATCTAATAGGGTTGAAGTTCTATCCTTTAAATTGACACACACTTGCATGATAGTTATCACAAGAAGACAAGCTATGTTATCCTAAACAGAAACATGCAGACAAAATACAAAGAAAATGCAAACAAGAACAAGATGCAAACAGAATGCAACCATAAAAAATAAAAGCACAAAGATAAAAAATAAAAGCACAAAGATTCAGAATAAGTTTCCGTTACCACTACCCCAAACTAAGGATGGACAGCGTCCTCAGTGTTCAGTAAGAGAAAACCCAGGGTAAACGGATACTTATTCGAATAAGAGCACCTGTCATGGAGAAGGTGGGAAATGCCCCTGCTGGAGTGCCAATCATACATAGCATCCACTCGCTGGGCTATGTCATTGATCCTACTTCCTTGCCAAAGTTGCTCAATAGACAAGGACTCTAGACGGGTGTTCATTCCTTGCATCAAGGAATACATCCGTTCCATAGAAAAACCGGTGTCAGAAGTGGATCAGGATGGGCCAGCTAAGTGGTCGTGAGGAAAGGGCATCTCGGTGTCCAAGGGGGTATCCTCTTCAGTACCTGAAAACAAGAAAGAAGTCTTGCCCTCCAGGCTAGTGAAGCTAGGGTCAGGCAAGGGGTGAGGCATAGAAATTCCAGGAATAACCAAACAATAAATGTTACGTTCCATTACAATCATACCCATGTGCATCATTTCATCAATATCAACCCTCTTAGGTTGACACAACAGAGTATCATCATCCAAATTTATTCCCACATATCTAGCATGTGGATTAATGTAACCAGCTATCATGAGCTTCCCGGAGGTGGCCCGGCCAACTCTAGCGAATTGGCTAAAAAGTTATTTAGTGGAATGGATGGGGAGCTCATGAATCATGGCATATAAAAAGTATAATTCAGTAGCCCTGATAGTACCTGGGCTGTCAAATTACCCGAAAATGGAACGGGCCATAAACCTTTGCAAGTATTTAAAAACTGGATGATAGATAAGAGAGGCTTTGGTTGAGGATGGATCATAGTTATCTTTGGCTCGTGAAATTTAGGACTAAAAATATTTAGCCTTAAAGTCCCTAGGAATACGAGAAGCATTTACACGAGCATGCATCTCTTCAGGAACAGGGGGAAAACCATAGATGGCATCCACATCTGCTAAATCCATCCTAAAATCAGAATTATTTAGCCTAAAAGTGATCTCCCAACCGGAATCATTTGCACAGGGTTTAATATCAATTGAGCTAAGGAACTCTAGGGTGGTAGGCTCATAACTTGGTTCAAATAGTTCAATAAAAGTTTCCCACCCCACATTTTGACAAAGTTTGTAAGTGTCCTTATATAGTCTAAGCTCAAGTAAAGATTGTTTGCAAAAGAACCTTGAGGAGATAATTTCCCTAGAGGCCAAAGAAGCTAAGCGCATTCTTTGGTCATCTGATATGCACTCAATGTTATCTATACTAGAATAGTTATGACTTACCTTTGGTCTTTCTCTTTTTGTAAACATTTTTAGTTCTTCCGGAAGACATGTTCTTGGTACCTAAAATCCAAATTTAAATTCATCCACCAAATATGTCAATATAACTAACAAAATGGAAGTACCATGATGGATAAGCATATGAAGGCCCAAAGAGGATAAAACAACCTATAAGTATGTACAAGGAAGAACAAAGAGTTGTTTTTGGCATTTTGTCAAACACTTGGTGGGCATAAAAATATGAACTAAGAAATCCATGAAACATGCATTACCAAGTCTCCCAATTTCATATATCACACTTCACACATGAATAATAATGCAACAAATGTCCATTATGTGTCATGGGGTGTCAATCATGAAGAAAAAATGCATGTGGGTTTCTATGCATAATGATGAACATGATAAACAAGAGAAACCCAAACAAGAGTTTGATAGAGTACCCATATGAAATTTTCATCAAAATAAACACATATGAACATATATAAACATGTTTCCATGATCAATTTCATTAAAAACCACTCATGGTAGCAAGTAAAAAAATAACCCCAAACTAAAAGAAAGAACCCCAAGATGTGAATGGAGAGTGAAACTTACTTTGATGAAAAAAAATAGAGAGGGGTGATGAAGATTTGGTGATTAGTGAAAGAAATTGGTGGAAAAATGAGTGGGGTTCAAGTAATTTCTCAAGTTAGGAGAGGTAGTATAAAGAAATAAGAGAGTGTGCAAGAGCGGAGGGGGTATCCACGGTCTGTGTATGCATTTAAAAGCAAAAACTGCAACTGTATGAGAACCCACGGCCAGTGGGAAAAACACACGGCCAGTGGGTCTCGCTGCCTTGGGCTTCAAAAATTGCACGTTGGACCTGTTTGAAACCCACGGCCAGTGGGAAAAACACACGGCCAGTGGGTTTTGCTGTTTTTTGCCCAGAAAATTTTGTCCTTTTTACATTTGACCCTGGTAAAAATCCCACTGCCAGTGGGAAAAACCCACTGGCAGTGGATTTCACTGTTTTGTAACATTAAAACTCTTTTAATTTGCACAACGACTTGCATTTATTTATGCAGCTTACCAATGGAAACACATGTATGCAATCAATATGACAAATTAAAAAGAGGAATATGCAAAAAAAACAACACAAAAACAACTATGCAATGCATTGGGACTATTAATCTTTATTTATGAGTGGAAAATAAACATGCAACAAACTAAATTGGACTTACTTGAATGAAACAAACAAACTTTATTTGAATGATAAGAAAAATAGTTAAAGAATAAGAAATGGGGTTACCTCTCCACAAGTGCTAATTTTAACGTCTTCAGCCAGACGCTTGGCACCCATTGAGTTTAGGAGACCGATACATCAAACAAGTCTAAGAAATTTGCCTACTGTATCGGTTCTCCCGTCAAGTAGTGCTTAAGTCTTTATCCGTTTACCTTAAACGGACCAGACTTCTCACTACATACCTCAACGGTTCCAAATGGAAGTTTTATAAGCGGTTCGATATGCCCATAAGGAATCGTCTAATTTAATAGACCAATCCTTACGGGAGGTATTAACCACTTTCTGAAGAATGTTTTTGATCTCCCTATTAGATACCTCAACCTGGCCACTAGTTTGGGGGTGATAAGGTGTAGCAACCTTATATCTCACCCCATACTTTTTCAGGAGGGCCTGAAAGGCTTTCTCAATGAAATGAGACCCTCCATCACTAATGATGCATTTAGGGACCCCAAACCTCAGAAAAAGTATCTTTTTAAAAAGCTTGATCACAGTCTGAGCGTCCGAATGAGGTGAAGCAATGGCTTCCACCCATTTAGACACGTAGTTAACTACGACCAATATAAACTGATTCCCAAAAGAAGGGGGAAAGGGTCCCATGAAATCAATGCCCCACACATCAAATAATTCAACCTCTAGAATGCTATTTAGTGACATTTCATGCCGCTTACCAATGTTACCTGCTCTTTGGCAAGCATCACAAGTCAAGACATATTTGCGCACATCCTTAAAAAGATGTGGCCAGTAGAACCCGGCTTGCAGTACTTTCGAGGCTGTCTTTGATGTACTCATATGGCCTCCACAGGATAGGGAATGACAATGGTTCAGGATGGCATGGACTTCTTCCTCAGGAACATACCTCGTTATCAAACCATTTGCACATTGCTTGAAAAGGAGGGGTTCATCCCAATAATAGTGCTTGACATCTGCAAAAAACTTCTTTCTCTGCTGAAAACCAAGGTCAGGGGGTACAATGCCACATGTAAGAAAATTGACAAAATCCGTGTACCAAGGCACTTGTTGGACACTTAAACTAAGTAGTTGTTCATCCGGAAAAGACTCATTGATGGGAACAACATTACCCATCTCATTTTTTCAGATGACAACCTAGATAAGTGGTCGGCAACAAGGTTCTCAGTACCTTTTTTATCTTTTATTTCTAAGTCAAATTCTTGTAAGATCAAAATCTACCTAATTAGCCTAGGCTTTGCTTCTTTTTTATTTAAAAGATACTTGATGGCAGAATGGTCAGTATATACAATAACATGCGAGCCTACCAAGTACGATCTAAATTTATCAAAAGCAAAGACAATAGCTAATAATTCCTTTTCGGTGGTAGCATAGTTTACCTGAGCATCATTAAGTGTACGACTGGCATAATGGATCACATGCAGCTTCCTATCCTTTCGTTGCCCTAGTACAGCCCCCACTGCGTGATCACTAGCATCACACATCAGTTCGAATGGGAGTTCCCAATCAGGGGGTTGTACTACAGGGGCAGAAATCAGAGCTTGTTTAATCCTGCAAAAAGCCTTAAGACAAGATAAATCAAAAATAAAAGGAATATCCTTACCCAAAAGGTTAGTCAGAGGCTTGGTGATCTTGCTGAAGTCTTTAATGAACTGCCGGTAAAACCCGGCATGCCCAAGAAAGCTTCTAATGCCCTTCACATTGGTTGGTGGGGGTAATTTTTCAATCACCTCCACCTTAGCTTTATCAACCTCAATTCCTCTCTCAGACACCATGTGCCCAAGAACTATGCCTTCTTGTACCATGAAATGGCACTTCTCCCAGTTTAAGACCAAATTGGTCTCCTTACAACGCTGTAACACTTTGCACAAATTTGTCAAGCAATTATCAAAATTAAGACCATGTACAGAAAAGTCATCCATAAATACCTCCATGACATTCTCAATTAAATCAGAAAAAATGGCCTACATACACCTTTGAAAAGTCGTAGGCGCATTACACAAGCCAAATGGCATCCTTCTATATGCATATGTCCCATAAGGGCAAGTAAAAGTGGTTTTCTCTTGATCAGATAGATGGATGGGGATTTGATAAAAACCAGAGTACCCATCCAAGTAACAGAAATAAGAATGCTTAGCAAGCCTTTCAAGCATCTGATCAATGAAAGGAAGAGGAAAATGGTCTTTCTTGGTGGTGCTATTCAATTTTCTATAGTCAATACACATGCGCCACCCAAAAACTATCCTAGTTGAAATCAATTCTTCTTTATCATTTTTCACAACAGTTATCCCCCCTTTTTAGGAACCACATGTACTGGACTTACCCACTTGCTACTAGCAATGGGATATATGACACCGGCATCCAACAATTTCAGGATTTCTTTCTTAACCACTTCCTGCATTTTAGGATTTAGTCTCTTAAGTGGTTCTACTGTTGGCCTACTCTTATCCTCTACAGTAATCCTATGATTGCAAAATGAAGGGCTAATCCCCTTAATGTCATCCATGGAATAGCCAATAACCTTCCTATACAACCTAAGCTGTTTTAAGAGTTTCTCAGTTTCCATAGCATTCAATTCAACACTCACAATCACAGGATATGTAGAGTTCGGGCCAAGGAATTCATACCTTAATGAAGCCGGTAAAGGCTTCAATTCTACTTGGGGACCTACCTCTTTATCATACATGACCTCAGTATCATGCCTTGGTGGGGCTTCTCCTTCAAAGCAACTTGATGTTCCTGCAGGCTCAATCAAGAAAACAGATTCAAGTGGTTCATCAGGAAGGGTTTCTTCCTTCACCACTTGGTCAATACAATCCACACTACAGCAAACATCATCATTAAAAGGTTTTTTTAAAACATTTTTCAAGTTAAAATCCACCTTTTGGTCTCCCACAGTCAGAGACAACCTCCCATTCTTGACATCTATAACTGCGCCCGCGGTTGCCAAAAATGGCCTGCCTAAGATAATAGGGATCATCGAATCCTCATCCATTTCAAGGACCACAAAATCGGCAGGTATAAAAAACTTTCCTACTTTTACTGGAACATCTTCTAAAATGCCTACAGGGTATTTAACTAACCTATCAGCATGTTGCAAAGACATCCTAGTAGGTTTTAGTTCTCCTAATCCCAATTTCTCAGAAATAGACAATGGCATAAGACTAACACTAACTCCTAGGTCATATAATGCTCTATCAATAGCCATGTTACCAATCACATAAGGGATACAAAAACTACCTAGATCCTGAAGCTTGGGGGGTAGTTTCTTTTGGATTAGTGCACTGCACTCCTCAGTAAGTGCTACAGTTCCATCCTCCTCTAATTTCCTCTTATTGGACAAGATATCCTTCAAGAACTTTGCGTAAGTGGGCATCTGCTACAAAGCATCAGTGAAAGGAACATTAATGTATAATTTTTCAGAACCTCAAGGAACTTACCGAACTGTTTATCCAACTTGGCCTTAGCCAAGCGCTGAGGGAATGGAACAGGAGGCTGATAAGGTTTTACCTCCTCCTTTTTTTCACTCTATTTTTCCTCCTCTATTACCGGATGAGAAGAAGGCTTTTCCCATTTCTTCTCTTTCTCGGCCTCCCCTTCAGTCATCCCAACCGGACCATCATACTGTGTGCTACTCCTAAGAGTGATAGCCATGGTGTGATTGGATGGTCCTGTTTTGGGCTTTCCAGGAAAAGTTCCTAGTATTCTTGTTGAAGATGAGGCTTGTTGGGAAATTTGGTTCTCCAACATCTTATTATGAGTGGCAAAAGAGTCCACCTTGGAGGTTAACTTCTTGATAGCCTCAGAGAACTCATCATTTTGCTTAATTTGAGTGGTCACAAATGTCTCCATCAAGGACTCCAATTTTGATTTTTGTGGAGCATGGGTCCTTGTTGTGACCTAAAGTTATTCTAGTTGCCTTGATTTCCTTGGAATGTTGGAGGTCTATATTGGAATCCCGGTGGGCCTTGTTGTCTATAATTATTCCCAAAATTTCCACCATAGCTCCCAATAGCATCCACTTGTTGCATTTCAGCTTCGGGGCCTTAGGATACACCAAGCTGACAACCTGTTGTGCTATGACCTATAACTCCACATAATTCATAAACCACATTTGAAGCACCTATTCCTAACTTATCAAATTTAACAGACAGAGCTTCTACCTTAGCAGTTAGAAGGGAAATTGCATTTAAAGAATACTTACCTGGAGTTTTTGATGGTAAACTCCTTTCAGATGACCACTGGTAGGTTTTTTGTGCCATCTCTTCTATAAGATTGTACCCCTCTTCCATATTCTTGCTCATAAAAGCGCCGCCAGCTGCAGCATCTAATGTAACCCTTTGGTTCGGGGTCAAACCATTATAGAAGATGTGGACCGTCAACCATCTTTCCACTCCATGGTGTGGGTATTCTCGAAGTAACTCTTTATACCTTTTCCATGCATCATATAGTGTGTCATCATCTTTCTGGGAGAAAGTGATGATTTGCTTCCTCAGTTGGTCGGTTTTGCTTCGTGGATAGTATTTGTTTAGGAAGACATGAGATAGTTGCTCCCAAGTAGTGATTGATCCCTCCGGAAGTGAATACAACCATGCTCTAGCCTTATCCCTCAAAGAGAATGGGAAAAGCCAGAGCCGGATTGCATCACTTGAGACGCCATTCACCTTGATTGTATCACAGTACTCAAGGAAGATTTGGAGGTGTAGATTCAGATCTTCGGATGGTAAACCTCCAAATTGGTTTTGTTGGACCAGTGAGAGCAAGGATGGCTTCAATTCAAAGTTGTTAGCCTCAATGGTTGGCCTTGTGATGCTAGGCCTCATACCCATTACATTAGGTGCTGCAAAATCACAAAGTGCTCGGTTGTTGGGATTGTCCATTTGCTCTTCGGTGTTTGAACTCGAAGCTTGTTGCTTGTTTTGTTCAAGCTATTTCTGAAGTGCTCTAATCTTACGGAGGGTTCGTTCTATTTCTAGGTCGAAAATATGTTCAAAACTACGACTCCTTCGCATATATAAACCTGCACAATCTACAAAAAACACAAAACACCCAAGCATAACTCTGTAGAAAAATTAAAACCAAAAACCAGAAAAATTATACAGAAAAATAAAATAAAATAAAAGAATCTAGTCTAATCAAAACACCCTTTAGCCAATATTGGGGGACAATCCCCGGCAACGGCGCCAAACTTGATAGCCTACAGCAAGCGCATGGGTATCGTAGTAATAAAATTATTGTCCCACAGAGATTGTTCCCAATTACCGGTTTATAGCATTTTGATTATCTAGACAAATCATTTGTTGGTTCAAAAATTTATAACGAAAAGAACTAAATGACATAAACAGAGAACACTAAGCAACGACAATAAAAGGATTGACTTGGAAACAATGGAGATTAATTTCTTGGGAGGTAAAGGTTCACATAAATGTGGGTGCCGATATTTAATGCAATTCGATTTCTAGATCATTAAATCATGTTTCTTAAGGCGGGTTTTCCTAAATTGATCAGTGACTTTTTCTCAAAACCTCACTAACGTACCTAATTATTGAAGAACCGCGTTTAATTCACTAATTAGGTCCTTTAAGCTTTATGAAAACTCGGATATCCCTTAAAGAGTTTCGTTCACTTTCGTAACCTGAATCCCTAGGTTCGATTTTATGTAATTCAAACTATTCGCCAATCTTTTGATTTCCTATACCGTTTACAATCATCCATACTTATCTCTAAGCTTAATGGAAGCATTAAGAACTCACAAAATCGAATAAGAACACAATTTAATAATCAAGAACGAAGAACATTACATAGGGGTTCATATAAATGCTACACCTTAATTCCCAAGAGAAATGTTTAATGTGCCATGGAAATAACTATAACAATACCACAATACAAGGAATTCAAACCAAACATAGAAGGAAAATCAAAAGATGAGAGGGATTCAGAAAATACAAGAAGAAGTTCTTACTAAATCTCCTAAAATCTTTCTCCCAAATCTGTAGAATTTGATCTCCTTTTACGTTTTGGCATTGATCCCCTTCGAAAATCCTTGGCAAAGCTCTCTATTTTTCTCCCAAAAACTATCCCTCAATGTCTCTGTGTTTTTCCCCCTTGAAAAACTACCGCTCCTAAAAAGTGACAAAAATGCAGAATGTGCAAAACCCACTGGCAGTGGGAAAAACCCACAGCCAGTGGATCATGACAGGGGGTCCAGGATCCCAATTTTTCACTTCCAGGCAGAGGAACCCACGGCCAGTGGGAAATTCCCACAACCAGTGGTTTTTGGGCAGAGAGAAACACGGCTATTGGGAAAAACCCACTGGTAGTGGATTTTTATATGCCTAGGTTACCACTCCAGTGAGACCCACTGGCAGTGGGTTTTTCTGGACCTTGTAAAAATTGTTCTTTGACAACGCTTTGAGATCCCGAAATGTTCTTTTAGGTATATCTTTTCTCTATCTTGCATTTCAAGGGTCATATTGCTTTATTTTTGAACTTCAAATGGCTTGAACTCTTCTTCATTCATTCAATGCTTCATCAAATGCCATATTTTCCAGGTTTATAGACCTAAAACAGATTTATTCCTGCAAAATAGAGACACCCAAGTAACATGTGTGGAACAAAAGAATACACTTGGAATTAAGGGGAAAACTAGCATGAACAACCTGAAAACTTAAACAAAAATGACTCTAAAACTAATGCAAATTAGACTCTTATCAGGTAAGCATATTGTCTACGATAGAGATACCATCAGTACCCTTTTGGTAACCCTTAGGAGCCTACTCTCGAGGGTGATACTTGTTTCTGGCAGAAGAACAGAAACAAGATTGCCACTAAGGATGGTGATTAGGATATTTTCTAGAGCAGGTTGCTCAATCTTTGAGCAAGGATGAAGTCTATTTTAACCTTAGCAGTGTTAATAGAGCTACCTACAACCTACTAAAGACACAGCTGACCCCTATAGCCCAGGCATGGATGTACTGTTGACCACTGCTCTTTACTATTCTCTATTCTACAAGGACACACCATCGACATCGCTACTCTTATTTCTGAGCAGATTTACCATTATGCCCTTGGGTATAAGGTGAATCGCCCAATGCCCTTTCCACTTATCATATCTGCCTTATTGAGGAGGCAGGGAGTGCAGGTACCTTCACCAGAGTTCACTAGTTCATCGGGATAAATACCCCATGCTCTAGTGAACAGAGCTTATTTTGTTCAACAGTGCGAGCTTCCACCTGTTGAGCAGGAGGCCCAACCTAGATCTAGAAGGAGACGTCCACAATAGGCTACCCTGACAAATGCTTTTACTCAGGATTTTGCTAGGATAAGGATAGATTATTGACATATGATGCAGATGATGGCTGCTTCTCATCGGGCCTATGTGCATTTACATGATTCTTTTTTCAATACAGGGTTCAGGAGTAGATGCACCTTCCATGACACCTGCTGAGTTTGCGTCATATGTGGCTTGGCCTAAAGACCAGCCAACATATCCTGAGGTAGGTGGTACATCTGGAGCACAGGCTGACATAGAGGGAGATGCTAATGAGGAGGGCGATGATGAGGATCAGATGGAGGAGGAGGGTGATGATGAGGATCAAATGGAGGAGGAGGATGACTAAGGACCATTTTTATTTTCTGCATCTTTATGACTATTTTTATTTTTACTTACTCTGATACTTACTTTATAATTTTAATTATTTTGTTTAGGATTTTTTATTTTATGTGGTGTGATATTTAATTTTTCATGGTATATTATTAGTGTGATTTTATTTATTAAAATCCAAAAATAATCGTGATTTTCTTAAAATAAAATAAAATAAAATTTTTGAAATTTGAATTTTTATGCACTTAAAGTTTTACATAATAAATCGTTTTAAATTATTAAATATCTATTCTTTTGCAACTAAGGGATTTTGATAAAACAAAATACAATGTTCTTATTAATAATCAAGCTAATTTTGAAAACCCGATGAGTTGAGAGTTCCTTAAACACTTTGAGGGTATCGACATAATTTCTTACAAATAGATTTTGTTTAATTCTTTAATTTGTGTTGTCGTACAAAGATCTAAGAGCATGATCAAGGCACGTTATTGGTAAACACATGAACTTAGGGCCAAAAAGCTTACCATGGTAAATGTATTTATCCTTTGATAGCTAGTTTGAGCCTTAAAAATAATTTCTTTGACACCCCTTACCTAAGAATATTTTCAACCATTCCCTTTTATCTGATTGAGTAAAAGAGCATTGCAATCAAAATAATTTGATTATTCTTATAAACTAGGGAGTGAAATTGTAAACTTAGTTCTTTTCAAAAATTATATCAAGACAAGCATATATATGAAAAATAAAAATAAAAGAAAAAGAAAAATATATGTATATATGCAAATTCAAAAAAAGAAATAATTAAAAGAATTAAGTTGGGGTATCTGTCAAAAAGGGAAGTGAGTTTTGGATCAAGAAAAACACCCTAATCTTATATGAAATGCTCTTTTATGATTTCAGGTGTTTGCTTTCTAAGAAAAACCATGAATTCTTGTAACCAAGCCTTATTACAACCCTTGAAAAGACCTTGTGACTCTTGTTTGATTCTGTATGAATGACATTGATAAGATAAAAATAAAAATTAAATTTGTTTGATTTTATGATTGATTGAGAGAAACATGTTACCATTTTACAGAGAGAAACACTTGTGAGGTAAGCCTTGAAATAAGCTTGATTTATTGACATGACATTGTATTGGTTTTATCCTTAAGCTTCTTTTGCACAAGTCATCAATATTGATCATTTCAAACGGTAAGTTATGAATTACTTCTTGAGGTAAGTTTTCAAATTTTCAAAAATTGATTGGATCACAATTTGAGTTTGTTTTGCTCGAGGATGAGCAACTTCCTAAGTTGGAGGTAGTTTGTTAGTCCTTAATTTATTATTATTTTTATATTAAAAAGTGTAAGTAAATTAATAAAAATTTGATCAAATATAAATAAATTTAGGTTTTATTTTAAATAAATAGAAGTTATCAAATTTGAGTTGGCATGACCCATTCTTCCCATTTTTACAGTGAAAAGCTGAGGATAAAAGTGAAAATTTTATGCAAGACAGAGGGCTGATGCATAGCATTAACCCTACGCTCGGCGTCAAATGTTTTGGTGCGCGTGGCGTCAGGTGCTATGTGTATCCCACTAATAGGTGGAATTGCTCTCAGAAAAAGGCCAAATAATGGCCAAACCATTTCGGTTCAAAGGAATTAACGCAGTGTGAGACAACAAGGGACCAGATATATATATTATTGAAGCATAATATAGACATTATGGCTGAAAATCAGGATGATTAATAAAACACCCTGAAAATGGGGGTAAATTTTTCATGATCTTAATATCATTAAATTATGAAAACATAAAAGGGGTAAAGCTCTCATCCAATACCCTGGATCTATGAAAGACCTATCTCATATATGGAGATATGAGAAGGTTAGTAACAAATATTTGATGAAAGGTTCTCAATTGAAAACAACGGAAATAATTAGTTAAATTAATGCTATATGATTGGATTCAAAGTAGTTCATCATTGAGGTTTAATTACTTCATAATGTGTTCAAGGAATTCATAAGATATTTCAAGTAGAAGATTTGGTGTGAAGGAAAAAGAGGATCAAAATAATTCAAATTGGGGAATCAGAGCATCGCTTGCTCAAGCAAGAGTCACACTCGCTTGAACGAGACTGAGTGAGGCACTCGGGCGAGCCATGCAACACGCTGAGCGAGGGAAAGAAAAAGAGCATCAGGGGCCGTTCCGCTTAAGCGAGCCCCCAATCTGCTTGAGCGAGATCCTCAGGATCCGCTTGGGCGAGGCAAACGAGCGTAAGAAAAATTCATCCAGAATCTAATATACGTTCACTCGCTTGAGCGAGTGCCACGTCCAAGGGACTTTCGCTCAAGCGAAAATGGTCCAGTGGCAAAGTACCTCACTCTCGCTCGGGCGAGATCCTACTCGCCTGAGCAATTTTCCTCTAGTGGCTAACAACTGATGCGTGGGCGATCTCGCTTGAGCGAGACCCGCTCTCGCCTGAGCGAGAATTGGCCAGCGGCCATATACCAACACAGGGGACTCTTTCTTGAGTGAGAATCCATCTTGCTTGAGCGACAATACCAGTAAAAACACAGAAAGCATGGAAATTATACAACTCAACATGCCAAAACTCTATTTAGGCCAAATTGGTTTAATTCATCACATCACATACCTCATGTTAAGCATTTAAAACTTGTTCCAACCATTCATACCCAAAAATTTTCCTTCCAACTCATGAATCACACTCTAGTTAATCTCACTACTACAAGTATTCCAAGAAAATGCAATTCTTATATTAACCTTCATTCATTCATCAATTCTAACTACATCATACATCATTTTCATTATCTAATCAAAGTTAAGGTCACCAATGAAAATGAGCCATAAATACTAGGGTCTCATTTTCCTACATGACCTCCAAATTTATCAACATCCATTAATGATCCATACAAGTGTCTTAATCAATTCATGGCTATACAAAATGTTCATTATATCTATATGCATTACCAAAGTCTACATAAAAGCCATAAAATCAAAACGTTTGCCGGCCAAGGCATTCTTTACCCAAAAAGGCTTCCTTAACACCATTCCTCCATACATGAGCTCCATACGCAAGCCCTACAACACAAGAGCTAAAAAGATGGACCGCATGGAGAGTTTGTATATTTTCTCAATGATGAAAAATCTAACAATTAGTGATAATATACATGTGAAGGTAAGTTAACATCTTCTCCCTAAAAGAAGTTCAAGTGACACTAAAAATCATTCAATCATCCAATGCATAGAACACTCATATCCATACAATTTCTTTGAGCCACACTAAACTAGTAGATACAAATATTGTTAGTGATCAATAGGGTTGCACATACACTTTGCATAACTTCCTCATTGGGGTATCACTCAATGCCATCCTTCTATGGCTAATACACATGCTGGTGTTTAACGATGCATGGGACACCCCGAAAATAGGGGTAAATTTTCACGATTTATAAAATCATTATTCAATAAAAAGAAAAATAAATGGTGAAGCTTTCTAGTTCAACACCTGGATCTATAAAAAGCCACTCCCATATATGAAGATATGAGAGGGTAGATTAAAAGAAGATTTCATGATAAATTTCCAACTAGAAGCCGCGGAAGGATTAAACTAATTCGATTGTTGTATGATTGGATTTAAGAGAAGGGATTTCATGAGGTTCCATGATTCATAATATGTCCAATAACACCCTTAAGATGATGCATGATAAGGGTTTGATGCATAAGAAATAAAAATTTATTTGGAACAAAACAAGTGAGGCATCAGAAGGCTACTCGCTCAAGCGAGAGCCACACTCGCTTGAGCGAGAACACGTGGTAACGCTTGAGTGAAGCCAGGAAAAATGCTGAGAGAGGGAGAGTTTGAGTATCAGGGTGTCCCTTCGCTTAAGCGGACCCCATCTCGCTTGAGCGAGATTCGAAGGCCACACTTGGGCGGGCCAGTGAGACACTTGAGCGAATGGGGAGAATTGTCTCAGGGGCTAATCTCGCTTGAGCGAGTTCCATCTCGCTTAAGCGGGATTGCTCCAGTGACATTAGAAACTCTCTGCCCAATTTTCGCTTGGGCGAGGCAAGTCTCGCCTGAGCGAAAATCGAGTGAGTATATTTCCCCCTCTTCTCTTGAGCAAGTCTCAAACCAAGGCCACTTCGCCTGAGCAAAAATGATCCAGTGGCAAAATACCTCACTTACGCTCGGGCGAGACCCTGCTCGCCTAAGAGATTTTTCTCCAGTGGCTAACATCTGATGCGTGGGCAATCTCGCTTGAGCGAGACCCACTCTCGCCTAAGCGAGATTTGGCCAGTGGCCATACACCAACGCAGGGGATTTCTCGCCTGAGCGAGATTCCATCTCGCTTGAGCGAGAATACTAGTAAAAACGCAGATAACAGGGGAATTAAGTAACTCAACATACCAAAACTCAATTCTAGCCAAATTGGTTAAATTCATCACATCACATACATCATGTTAAGCCTTTAAAACTTGTTCCAAACCATCATACCCATAAATTTTTATTCCTACTCATGAATCATGTTCTAATTAAGCTATTTACTATATGTGTTCCATAACATGCAATTTTTTATAAAAACCTACACTCATTCATCAATTCTAACTGCATCATACATCATTTTCATTATCCAACCAAGGCTAAGGTCACCAATGGAAATGAGCCATAAGTACTAGGGTCTCATTTCCCTACATGACCTCCTAAAATCATCATCATATATTCATCATCCACACCAATTATCCACATTAATTTATGGCTACACAAAATGTCACTATATCTGCCTACAATACAAAAGCCTACGTAAAAACCACAAAATCAAACATTTGTCGGCCAAGGCATTCTTTACCCAAAATGGACTTCCTTCACACCATCTCTCTGCACATGAGCTCCATGGGCAACCCTACAACACAAGAGCTAAAAAGATAGACCACATGGAGAGTGAGTATATTTCCTCAATGATGAAAATTCAACAATTTGTGATAACACACATATGAATATAAGATTGAACGTCTCCTCCTCGAAAAGAGTTCAAATGACACAAGAATCCATCATACATCTAATTCATTTAACATACATATTCATCAAGATTTGTACAACCACACCAACCAATAGCACAATTACTAGTGATCAAAGAGAGTCCCATATACTCCTCACATATCTTCCTCGACGGGATATCAGAATATACCATGCTCATATGGCTAATGCACATGCTAGTGTTTAAAATGTATATGCACGGATCCGATTTTTTTTCATCAGGTGATCACAACCACCATATTCATTCATTCATTCTTATTGGTTTCCCACCTCGCAAGGGGTACTCCCTCGTCATGATCGTAACCACGGACATTCATTCTCAACACCAGGTGATCGCAACCACCGGCTCAATTTCACAGGAACTTGCAAGCCCTTTATATTTCAAACATTAAGTGATCGCAACCACTTATAAACATCATCATAATATACATGCTATGCTATGTATGAAACAATGCTCATGCATGCCTCAATCCTCATATGGATTATCTCACCCTCTCATCTAGGGTACCACTCATACTCAATCACACATATATATATATATATATATATATATATACACTATTTCAAAATCAAGCTTCGCAGCTTTAATTCTCTATTTTATATCACACACCTATGGCACTACACCCATTCAAGGAGTAACACAAAACATGGCACAAATACATATATTATCAACATACAAGATTTCATGCATTTAGAAAATACACCCCTCTCCTACCTTATGAGAAGTAGACTTCCGGGTTTGATGTTCCCGCCTCACAAGTGTTATCAAATCCTACATCAATCAATTATAGGACCACATCAATTATTCATTCAAACACCATTTTAACATACATCTACACATATATATATGCATGATTCTCATCATGTATAGGCTATTTACAAGTTTTATTCATTTATCTAATTAGCTTCGGGAATTCCTTCCCTTAAATCATCATTCATTATTATCAAGGCAACAACCTAATTAGTTAGGTTACCACATTTATCATCCTTACATTTAACTCATTCTAAGTGGGTTTTCATTTATGGTTTCCAACCACCATCTCCAATCATCATTTATGGCTATACTTCAACATTAATAACATTCCCATCATTAATTAATGCCTTTCCCACTCACATTACCCATTTCCCCCAATTTCATAAGTTAGGGTTTCATTAAAGCTCAACCACTTCATAAATGCACTTCAATATTCCACATTCTTCAGCCCCATTTTTGTACACCTCATTTATTGCTCATGAATGTTCATATTTATTTCACCCCATCTTAGGGTTTTACATTTAATGGTTCCTTTCACTACCCACATGCATTTAATACTCTTCCAAGCCTTAGCAATCCATATTCTAGGGTTTAACCACCATTAAAAAAAGGAAGAGCTTACCTCAATCAAGAAGCAAAAATAAAAACCAAGGGAGAGGATGGTGAACACAAAAATGGAGGAAAGGAAGGGAAGACTTCAAACACCCAATGCTCCTTCTTGCTCCAATAGTGGACGAAAATAAGAAAGAAGAAGAAGCACCAAGCTTTCCTTAGGTGTATAAGGGAGAAGAGGGTGAAAGAGATGAGTGGGAAATGAGAAAAGGAAGAAGAAGTGTGTTAGCATAAGGGAGAAAGAGGGTCACGAGAAATGAGAGTGAAAAGGTGAGGCTTTGTTTTTAAATTTTCAATCTTTCATTAAATTCTTCCGTTTTTGAACAAACAGGCTCTTTGTTTGGGCTTGATACCTTATCTAAAAATTAATTCGAATACATATTCGGATTCCCAGTAATATTCTCTACAGCCTCAACCAACGACATCTCAATAAGAGATACTTGGTCTGTCACTCATATTTTATCTGGGTCAGTTTTCTGCTTATCTGGTCCCAATAAATCACTAACAGTCTTCGAAAATCTTAATTAAATTATTTCTAATATTTTGGGACATTAAATAATTCACATTCAATTATTCAACATCTATTTCCTTAAATTAATTCTCTATTTTTGAAATTTAGGATGTTACAATGCATATGCACGGATCCGATTTCATTCTAATAGTGATCACAACCACTTATATTAATTATCATCATGTCGGTTTCCCACCTCATAAGCGGTACTCCCTCCATGGGACCCCCCAAGGTCATTCATTACAATTTCATATCGTCATCACATCGGGTACTCCCTTCGTGGAACCCCGCAAGGTTATTCATTCATCAATTATCATAACATCATCACATCGGTTACTCCCTTCGTGGAACCCCGCAAGGTTATTCATATCATAATATTTCAACATCATCACGTCGGGTACTCCCTTCGTGGAACCCCGCAAGGTTATTCACATTACAAATGTGCTTATGCATGCCATGCTGTATATATGTATGCATTAATGCTCATGCATACCTCAATCTCTTAAGGGTTTCCTCTCCCTCTTATATAAGATATAGCTCATACTCAATCACAATGTTAGTAACATGTCATTCATAAAGCTCAAGAGTAATCCTAGTCAAGGATTTCAATTATTCATCAAGCCATACCTAAGACACTACATCCATTCAAGGAAAACATGCAACTTGGCATCAATACATACATTATCAACATACAAGGCATCATACATTTAGAAAATACACCCCTCTCCTACCTCAAGAGAAGTAGACCTCCGGGTTCGATGATCCCGCCTCACAAGTATGGTCAAATCCTACATTAATCAATTGTAGGACCACATTAATCATCAATTCAAGTATCATTCTTAATATATATACTTCTACATATGCATGACTCTTCATCATGTGGTAATTCATTTACAAGCTTCATTCATTTGCCTAATTAGGCTTCGGGAATTCCTTCCCTTTAATCAAAATCCATTATTAGCAAGGGCTACAACTTAAGTAGTCAAGTTACCCATATGTGCCATTTTCACACCCAACTTCTCAATTGGGTTTTTCATTTATGGCTTCCAACCACTATGACCAATCATCATTTATGGCAATACCTTATCATTAGTAACCTTCTCATCATCAATTAATGACTTTCACATCCACCTTACATATTTCCCCTAATTTCATAAATTAGGGTTTCATTAAAACTCAACCATTTCATAAATGCACTTCAATATTCCTCATCCTTCAACCCTATTTTTATGCACCCCATTTATTGCTCATGAATGCCTTCATTTAATTCACTCCACCTTTGGTTTTCCTTATTTAAAGCTTCTATTCAATACCCACTTACCTTAACTACTCTCCCAAATCATAACTACCCATTTTCTAGGTTCAAAACATAAGAAAAGACAAGAAACTTACCTTGCTCCAAAAACGAAATGAGAATCAAGAAGGAGGGAGGTTGTGACGAAAATGGAGAGGAGAATGAGAGAAGCTTCAAGTATCCATTGTCTTCTCATTGCTCCTTGAAAATGAAAGTGAAGGAAGAAGAGGGCACCAAACTTTTTCTTAGGTGTATAAGGGAGAGAAGAGTGAAAAAGATGAGTGGGAAGGTGATAGAAAGAAGAAGAGGTGAGTTTGTATAAGGGAGAGTGAGAGTCATGAGAATTGAGAGTGAAAGAGGTGAGGTTTTTGTTTAAGTTTTAAGCCTATCACTAAACTCTTCCATTTTTCAATAAACAGGCTCTCTGTTCAAGCCCAATACTTTATCTAAAAATTATTCCGAATACATATTCGAATTCCCAGTAATATTATCTACAGCCCTGACCAATGGCATCTCAATCAGAGATACTTGGTCCGACACCCATATTTTATCCGGGTTAGTTTTCGGCGTATTCGGTCCAGATAAGTTACTAGCAACTCTGAAAAATCTTAATTTAATTATTTCTGATATTTTGGGGCATTAAATAATTCTTAATTATTCAATATTTATTTCCTTAATTTATTCTCTATTTTAAAATTTGGGATGTTACAATCCACCCTACGTAAAAGAAATTTCGTCCCCAAAATTTGACATACTGGATTCGAATGCGTAAGGGTACCACTCGAGGATATCATCCTCGCTTTCCCAGGTGAGTGTCTCCATGTTCCCATGCTTCCACGCTACCTTCACCAAAGGTACTATTTTATTCCGCACGGAATACTCGACGATACGAACCGAAATGGGAGGAACGGACAAGTCATCCCGCACATCAACATCATCAATAGAGATCACGTGCAAAGGATCGTGAATATACTTCCTTAACTACGATACATGGAACACATTATATAGGTTGGCAAGATGTGGAGGGAGCACAATCCGATAAGCGACATCTCCAATTCGCTCCAATATCTCATAAGGTCTGATGAATTTAGGGCTTAATTTTCTACTTTTCAAAGCTCTTCCAATACCCTTATTTCGCGAGACTCGTAAGAACACATGATCGCCAACTTGAAATTCAAGTGGCTTCCTCGTCTTGTCATAATAGCTCTTCTGTCGGTCTTGAGCAATTTTCATCTTCTCTTGGATCATTTTAATATGTTCAGTGGTTTCTTCAATAATCTCAGGCCCTAAGGCCAAGTTCTCACCAACTTCAAGCCAACATAAAGGGGTTCGACACTTCCTTCCATATAACGCCTCAGATGGTGCCATGCCAATACTAGAGTGAAAACTGTTATTGTAGGTGAATTCAATCAGAGGTAAATACTTATCCCACGAACCGCCGTGCTCTAAAACACAAGCACGTAATAAGTCCTCAAGACTCTGAATAGTCCTCTCAGATTGTCCATCCGTCTGAGGATGATACGCTAAGCTTAGCTTCAATTTTGAACCTATCGCTTCATGTAAACTCCCCCAAAATTGGGAAGTAAATCGGGGGTCTCTATCAAAAATAATACTTGATGGCACACCATGCAACCTCACAATTTCTTTGATGTATAACTATGCCAAATCCTACAAGGAACTCTTCACACTAATCGGTAGAAAATGTGCACTCTTTATTAAGTGATCCATAATCACCCAGATTCCATCACATCTAGACCTTGTCCTTGGCAGTCCGGACACAAAGTCTATAGCAATGGCATTCCACTTCCAAACGGGGATATCAAGTGGTCTCAAAGTACCGGAAGGTCTATGATGCTCTACCTTCGCCTTCTAACGAATAAGGCACGAAGCTATAAAGTTGGCAATGTCACATTTCATTTCGGGCCACCAAAAATTCTTCTTTACATCTTGGTACATCTTGGTCGCACCAGGGTGTATGCTAAAAATGCTTTTGTGCGCATCCTCAAGCACCGTATGTCTCAAATCTCCGAATGAAGGCACATACACACGATCTTTTACTTGCCATAAGCCATCAACATCCTCAACAAGGAATAGATTTTTCCCATCGCTTTGAGATCTCCTCATCTCTTGTAAATAATCATCACTCCTTGTTTCTCCTTTACAAGCTCTAAGAACTCATTGCATATCTTTAACGTAGCAAAACATAACTTACGGGAAGATTGAATTTCAGTCCCAACATTCAAATTCCAAAATTCCTCAATCAATTCGAATTCTTTGACCATCATGGCCGACACATGTAAGGACTTCCGACTAAGAGCATTGGCTTTTCCTGGATGATACCTTAATTCCAAATCATAGTCCTTCAGGAACTCCATCCATCTCCTTTTGCGCATATTCAATTCCTTTTGATCAAAGAGGTATTTCAAACTTTTATGGTCGCTAAAGACCACGAATCTCAAACCGTAGAGATAATGACGCCAAATCTTTAAGGCGAATACAACTGCCGCCAACTCCAAGTCATGAGTCGGGTAGTTAATTTTATGAGGTCGGAATTGGCGTGAAGCATAGGCTATAACACGTTCTTTCTACATCAAAACACATCCAAGTCCTTGCTTAGAAGCATCACAGTACACCACAAAGTCTTCTTGTAAATCTGGCAATGCCAAGATAGGTGCAGAAGTCAGCCTCATTTTTAACTCTTCAAAACATCTCTCATACTCGACCGTCCATACAAAAGGTTGGTTCTTCCTTGTCAAATTCGTCAAAGGTTTAGCAAGACGAGAAAAACCTTCGATGAACCTTTGATAATAACCGGCAAGTCCAAGGAAACTCTGGATTTCAGTAACCGATGTGGGTCTGGGCTATGCCATAACGGCCTTAACCTTAGAAGGATCCACCGAGACACCATCTTCGGATATTACATGACCCAGAAACTAGACGTTCGCCAACTAGAATTCATATTTAGAGAGCTTAGCATACAACCGGTTCTCTCTAAGAATATCCAATACTAGTTTCAGATGTTCCTCGTGCTCCTTACAGATCTTGGAATACACCAGGATATCGTTAATGAATACCACAACAAAGTGATCTAGATATTCATGGAAGATGCGGTTCATGTAGCTCATGAACACCGCTGGAGCATTAGTCACTCCGAATGGCATTACAACATACTCATAATGGCCATATCGCATCCTAAAAGTAGTCTTTGGAATGTCTTCGGTTCTCACCCAAATTTGATGGTAACCAGAGTGCAAATCAATCTTTGAAAACACCACAGCACCTCTTAATTGATCGAACAGATCATGAATACGAGGTAAGGGGTATCGATTCTTTATTGTCATCTTGTTCACATGGCGGTAGTCAACACACAACCACATAGTTCCATCCTTCTTCTTTACCAATAAAATAGGAGCCCCCCAGGGTGACAGACTGGGTCGAACAAATTCCTTCTCAAGTAGCTCCTTAACTTGCTTCTTAAGTTTAGCCAACTCCACAGGGGACATCCTATAAGGAGCGATAGACACTGGTTCCGCACCGGGTACAAGATTGATAGTAAATTCAACCTCCTGTGGAGGCGGTAAACTGGGTACCTCCTCAGGGAATACATCCAAGAATTCTGACACCACAGGGATATTAAGGGGATGGGAACTATTTGTCCCGTTGGCAAGAGCTAGTAATATGCAAAATTGGGCTATATCGTGCACATCAAATTTCCCCACATCAAAAGAAGGGAAAATGATAGTCCGCTATTGACAGTGAACCAAAACTTTATTGGCAGAGAGCCAATCCATACCAAGTATGATCTCTAATCCCTTCATAGGCAGGCAAATGAAAGACACAACAAACTTTCTCCCTTCTAGAAGCATGTCAACATTATCACACCGGTTAACCGATCTGAGACAAGTACCGGTTGGGGTGGTAACCACAAGAGCATTTTTCATCAAATACACCGGCAATCCCAATCGCCTAACACAATCCTCAGATATAAAAGAATGGGTTGCACCCGAATCATAAATAACATGCACTGAATTTCTGAGTATTTCACACTTACTTTCAACCAAGTTATCAGCTTGTGCTGCTTCCTCACCGGTCACAGCAAACACTCTTCTAGCATTTGGTTATGGATTTCCACAAGTTCCATTTCCATCACGAACACCATTGCTGTTACCATGACCATTACCATGCCTTCTACCATTATAGCCACCACGGCCACCATTCCGGCTGCCATTGTTTCCATTACCACGGCCCCACCACCATTATGGCCTCTGCGGTTTACATGAGGAGGTGTATTAGCATAGTTGGGAGTATTAGCTTGCATATGAGCCCACCTTGTAAGTAAAGGACATGCAGGATGAATATGTCCTACTTGATCACAATTGAAACAAACCACGTCATCCTGTTGAGTACACTTGCGAACATGGTGAGGTCCTTTATCACGGTACACACACTCACGAACATAGTGAGCCCACCATACCTACAATATTTTGGCCCATTGGCATTTGCATTGCCCCAGCCAAAAGTGTTACCATGTCCACACCTCTACCTTGGACATTGGGATGAGCACCCCTCTGGAAACGTCCCCTTCTGAAATTTCCTTGCCTCTTGAAACTGGAAGATTGACCTTTTAACTTAGAGTCAAATTTGGAATGATAAGGTAGAGCATGTTCTTCATAGATACGACACTTATTCACAAGTACCGTGAAGCTTCGGATTTCTTGATGACACATGGCCCTTTGAATATCAGGGCGTAGACCGTTCTCAAACTTTACACACTTAGAGGCTTTAGTTCCCTCTTGTTGATAATAAGGGTAGAATTCACAGAGTTCTTCGAATTTGGAAGCATACTCTTCCACCGTTATTGTACCTTGCTTGAGTTCCATGAACTCAAGTTCCTTCTTACTCTTGTAGCTCTCGGGCACATACTTTCTCATGAGTTCAAGCTTAAAATTTTCCCAAGTCAAGGGAATAGCTGCAGCAATCATCCTACTCTTGGTGAGTCTCCACCAAGTCTCCGCTTCATCTCTCAACATGAAAACAACATACTCCACTTTCTGGAGTTCAGTGCATTCGAAACTGTCGAAGATCCGTTCAGTATCTCGGATCCAACCATAGGCTTGCTCGGGCCTAAATCCACTATGGAATTCGGAGGGTTTTCGCTTCAAGAACAGGTCAAGGCCTTAGGTACCTTGAGCAGTAGGACTAGTTTGCCTTTCCGCTTCTTGTCTATCACGGTTTTGCGATTCAAGAAGGTCCGCAAAGCGATTCAGAGCTCTAGCTATAGTGTCATCGTGATCTTGACGACGACGAGCCATCATAGTATCTATAGTCATAACATTAAATTCAAGTAACATCAGTGAACTAGTTCATAAACTTTTCTATAGTCTCATGCTACAGTAATTCATCATAAATTAAGCTATGGTCTTCCACCATTGAGTCCAGCATCGACTAATTCACACTAAAGCTCATAAGAGCATATCATCATATCATAGTGTCACATGCATCCACATAATCATAAGCATTCATCATTGAGGGTGAATAGTATGAAGAAAGCTTGGCCGGACTTATAGTATTCACATTTCATCTATAATCAACCCATACAAAATCAAGCAACGAGGTCAATCACTCACCAAATGCATTTCATATTCTATCATACTAACCAATCATAGCAACAAGGTTCAAAGAAAGCTCTGATACTAGGTTGAAACACCCCAAAAATGGGGGTAAATTTTTTGCGATCTTAATATCATTAAATTATGAAAACATAAAAGGGGTGAAGCTATCATCCCATACCCTGGATTTATGAAAGACCTATCTCATATATGGAAATATAAGAAGGTAAGTAACAAATATTCGATGAGAGGTTCTCAATTGAAAACAACAGAAGTAATTAGTTAAATTAATACTATATGATTGGATTCAAAGTAGTTTATCATCATGAGGTTTAATTACTTCATAATTTGTTCAAGGCATTCATAAGATATTTCAAGTAGAAGATTTGGTGTAAAGGAAAAAAGGGGATAATCAAAATAATACAAATTGGGGAATCAGAGCACCGCTCGCTCAAGCGAGAGTCACACTCACTTGAGCGAGACTGAGGGAGGCGCTCGGGCGAGCCATGCAACATGCTGAGCGAGGGAAAGAAAAAGAGCATCAGGGGTTGTCTCGCTTAAGCGAGCCCCCAATCCGCTTGAGCGAGATCCTCAGGATCCGCTTGGGCAAGGCAAGCGAGCGTAAGCAAGATTCATCCAGAATCTAGCATACGTTCACTCGCTTGAGCAAGTGCCATGTCCAAGGGACTTTTGCTTAAGCGAAAATGGTCTGGTGGCAAAGTACCTCACTCTCGCTCAGGCGAGATCCTACTCGCCTGAGCGATTTTCCTCCAGTGGCTAATAACTGATGCATGGGCGATCTCGCTTGAGCGAGACCCACTCTCGCCTGAGCAAGAATTGGCCAGTGGCCATATACCAACACAGGGGACTCTCGCTTGAGCGATAATCCATCTCGCTTGAGTGAGAATACCAGTAAAAAGTAGAAAACATGGAAATTGTACAACTCAACATGCCAAAACTCAATTCAGGCCAAATTAGTTTAATTCATCACATCACATACCTTATGTTAAGCATTTAAAACTTGTTCCAACCATTCATACCCAAAAATTTTCCTTCCAACTCATGAATCACACTCTAGTTAATCTCATTACTACAAGTATTCCAAGAAAATGCAGTTCTTATATTAACCTTCATTCATTCATCAATTCTAACTACATCATACATCATTTTCATTATCTAATCAAAGTTAAGGTCACCAATGAAAATGAGCCATAAATACTAGGGTCTCATTTTCCTACATGACCTCCAAATTTATCAACATCCATTCATGATCCATACAAGTGTCTTAATCAATTCATGGCTATACAAAATGTTCATTATATCTATATGCATTACTAAAGTCTACATAAAAGCCATAAAATCAAAACCTTTACCGGCCAAGGCATTCTTTACCCAAAAAGACTTCCTTCACACCATTCCTCCATACATGAGCTCCATAGGCAAGCCCTACAACACAAGAGCTAAAAAGATGGACCGCATGGAGAGTTTGTATATTTTCTCAATGATGAAAAATCTAACAATTAGTGATAATATACATGTGAAGGCAAGTTAACATCTTCTCCCTAAAAGAAGTTCAAGTGACACTAAAAATCATTCAATCATCCAATGCATAGAACACTCATATCCATACAATTTCTTTGACCCACACCAAACTAGTAGATACAAATATTGTTAGTGATCAATAGGGTTGCACATACACTTTGCATAACTTCCTCATTGGGGTATCACTCAATGCCATCCTTCTATGGCTAATGTACATGCTGGTGTTTAATGATGCATATGCACGGATCCGATTTCATTCTAATAATGATCATAACCACTTATATTAATTATCATCATGTCGGTTTCCTACCTCATAAGGGGTACTCTCTGCATGGGACCCTGCAAGGTCATTCATTACAATTTCATATCGTCATCACGTCGGGTACTCCCTTCGTGGAGCTCCGCAAGGTTATTCATTCATCAATTATCATAACATCATCACGTCGGGTACTCCCTTCGTGGAACCCCGCAAGGTTATTCACATTATAAATGTACTTATGCATTCTATACTATATATATGTATGCATTAATGCTCATGCATACCTCAATCTCATAAGGGTTTCCTCACCCTCCTTTATAAGATATAGCTCATACTCAATCACAATGTTAGTAACACGTAATTCATCATACATATCATTCTTCCAAAACATGTCATTCATAAAGCTCAAGAGTAATCCTAGTCAAGGATTTCAAATATTCATCAAGCCATACCTAAGACACTACATCCATTCAAGGAAAGCATGCAACTTGGCATCAATACATACATTATTAACATACAAGGCATCATACATTTAGAAAATACACCCCTCTTCTGCCTCAAGAGAAGTAGACCTCCAGGTTTGATGATCCTGCCTCACAAGTATGGTTAAATCCTACATTAATTAATTATAGGACCATATTAATCATCAATTCAAGCATCATTCTTAATATATATACTTTTTCTTAGGTGTATAAGGGAAAGAAGAATGAAGAAGATGAGTGGGAAGGTGATAGAAAGAAGAACAGGTGAGTTTGCATAAGGGAGAGTGAGAGTCACGAGAATTAAGAGTGGAAGAGGTGAGGTTTTTGTTTAAGTTTTAAGCCCATCACTAAACTCTTCCATTTTTCAATAAACAGACTCTCTGTTCGGGGCGAATACTTTATCTAGAAATTATTCCGAATACATATTCGGATTCCTAGTAATATTATCTACAGCCCTGACCAACAGCATCTCAATCAAAGATACTTGGTCTGACACCCATATTTTATCCGGGTTAGTTTTCGGATTATTCGGTCCAAATAAGTTACTAACAACTCCCAAAAATCTTAATTTAATTATTTTTGATATTTTGGGGCATTAAATAATTCGCATTCAATCGTTCAATATTTATTTCCTTAATTTATTCTCTATTTTAAAATTTGGGATGTTACAATTAGTGGAGGCTGAGTCAGGAGGCTGACGCGCAGCGCCCCATCCACACGTAGCGTCAAGACCTTGACTCAGCCCTATAAATAAGCCATTTGGCAAGGGTTTTGACATCCAATTCTTCATTTCCATTACATTTTTGTTCTATTCCAGAACCCTTATTTCTGAGTTGTACTGCAGAATAGCTTCCATATACTTGAGAGTGTTGTTTTAGTTTCCTTTTGTGTTGTCAAGTATGATCAAGTGCTCGTCATGTCTCTATTTGTAAGTTATGTTTTCACTCTTACCATGTGTAACTAATCTATTTATGTTGGAATTGGTGAACCAATCTATGAATATGATATTTTGATTATGAATTATGCATGTTTATGATTCAAGTTTCATGTTAGTATTTTAACCTTTTATTAGTATGAACTTTAAACGGGAGAATGATTTTCATGCGTGTTGAAATTACTTAACGGAAGTAAAAGTTGAAATACTCTTAATATACCAATTACTAGAGATAGAGTTGGTAATTTTTGTTGTGAAAAAGCCAGCACCTAAAGCAAGTTTTTATTGAGAAAGCATATGAAGGATCATACTTTACGGTAATTAATTAGAATTTATCCCCGAGGGATCGGGTTTAATGATTTTAAGCTGTAATTGTAACATCCCGAATTTTAAAATGAGAGAATTAATTACCGGAATAAATATTAGAAATTGGTATATGGAGTATTTAATGTCCCAAACTATTGAGAATAATTAAATTGATAATTTTGGGGACTGTTAGAAAATTATGGAGACCGGTTAAGCTGAAATTAAGCCCGGTTGAGATATGGGTGTCGGACCAAGTATCTCGGAATGAGATGATATTGGTCAGGGTTGTTGAGAAAATTATCGGGAATCCGAATATGTATTTGGAATAATTTTCAGATGATGTATTGAGCCCGAACAGAGAACCTGTTAGTTATAAAACGATGGAGTTTTAATGAATGGGAATTAAAATAAATCAAAAACCCCATTTCCCTTTCCTATTCACGTACGCTGCCGAAGGTGTAGCATTACATTTCATTCTTCTTCTTCTCTTCATCATCTTCTCCATTTTTCCTCTTTTTTTCTCCCAAAACCCTAGCAACTTGGCTTCATCTTCCATTTCCTTTCATTTTCGTTGGTGGGAGCTTGAAGGGAGTTGGTGGAGCTGTTGTTTTCTCCTCCTTTCCCTCTATTTTCGCAGCTTTCTCTCCCTCCATTGAACCCATTTTCGTTTTTGGGTGTGAGGTAAGAAATACTCTCCATTTGTTTGGGTTTTTGCCATAATTGTATGAAAATATGAGTTTGGGAACCATGCATGTGTATGGATGTCCTTGAGGAGAGTATTAAATGCAAGAGTTTAATATGGGTTTCTATGAGAGTAAGGTTTCTTTGGGAAGTAATGAAGTGGATGCATTTATGGTTGGAAGGAGAAGAGTATTTATGAAGGTGGATGGAATTTTTATGAACCCCTAGCTTCACAAATTTGGAAGAAATGTATAATGGAGGTTGATGAGCATTTATTGTTGGTAATAAATGTGAGTTATGATGAATAAGGGTCATTGGTGGTGGTATTTGGTTGACGGAGGTTAATAATGGAGAAACCCATGAAAGGGTTTGGTTCTAGAGTGCATAATAATAATGGGTAGCACCTAACCCATGGTGGTTATGGTGGATAAAATGGAATAAAGGAGTTTTAAGAGTTAAAATAAAGTAAACATCAAGTTATTGATATATGTATAAGTGTTTGAGTCTTAATGGGTAAATAGAAAATTGATTGTGTAATGTATTGTGATGTAGGAAGTGACCCCATTGACGAAGCAGGACCATCAAACCGCGTTGATCACTACTTCACTTGAGGTAGGAGGGGGTAACTTTTCTAAATGCATGATTTCATCCATTGATGATGCGAAAATATGTATATGTGATCATTTTGATGATTGTTTGAATGGATGATGTGGTAATGTTATGATTTGAATGCATTTAGAATGATGATTGTGATGTGGCATTGTGTTTGGGATAATATTGTGATGTGGTGATGATATTATTTTGATGAAGTATGATGATTGTTTAAAACCATGTGTGAAATGGAATGATGAGGTGAATATCGCAAAGATATGTGTATGATTTATTGAATGTGTATGCCACTAACTATTGATGTGAATGAGTGAAAAAGAGAATTGGGATTGGATGAGAATGATAAGAATATTGAAACCCACCAAGTGGTGGTGATGAATGATTGAATGTGGAGTGGCATCTAGAATGCATACTGTGAGGATGCACTTGATTTGCATTTGCATTGCATCCATGGCATAGCATAGCTGTCTATGTGGAATATTAGGGGGTTCCACTAGGCGGGCCCAGTGGGAGGGCGGCTCAGTGCACGAGCGTATTGTGATTTTCCCCTGTGACTCGGTGTATGAGTCACGAAGTTGTCCATAGTTTGATGACGAGGCACCCTATATGGCGGGCCCAGTGGGCGGGCGGCTCTATGGTAAGCGAGTTTACCTCGGTGTCCGACGGGACACGGCTCTCTCGATGTGTGTTCGGGAGGGGCCCGTAGCACTTGTGGTAGTTGAGGCCACGATGTTGATCCGCAAGTCACGGGGTGACTAGTGCTATAGATGGGCGATAGCGGTTTGGTACCAGTAAAAACTATGAGGATGTAAGCATGCATAGAATTGAAATATATGTGTACACAATTTTTTTCTACTACAGTAGGGGCATAGTAGCACACCTATGCTTGTCCCACAATTAAATTAATGTTGTATTTTTCCCACAGTCGGATCCGTATTGTTTTGATGAGAAATTCTTATGCATATGCATTAGCTTTAAGAGCATTTGCATATAGCTGGAAATATGCCTAGGTGAAAGCCCGTGGTGGCAACGGATGAATGAGAATTGAAAAGGGGAAAGAGTTGGATACTAACCCTATGTGTGTTTTAGGCAATCCAAATGAATGAAATTGTGAATGTATACTTGAGATTATGAGATGTATTGTGTATGATGTATTGATAAGTGCTTTATAACATAATAAAATAGATCTAGTTTGCTTAGGATTTTAATCATTATGCACTGTATTTCCTTTATTTATTGAGATTTTTGCTTTCTTTCCACTCTATTCTACTTGGGTATGTTATTTTGCAGGAATTAAGGTAATAAAGGGTCGAAAACAAGAGAAAAACGACTATAAAATGATAAAGAAACAAGAAGAACAAGCCCAAAGTAGAAAGAACTCTCTTTTTATGCTGAATTCCGACTTAGAATGCTGAAATCCGAGTGGAATTACTCAGAATGGAGCAAATCCGAGTGGAATACTGCACTGTTGAAGGTAAATCCAAGTGGAATGGCTCAGAATGAAGCCTTTCCGAGTAGAACGACTCAGAATGGAGCATTGTCGAGTGGAATACTTCACTGTTGGAGCCAAATCCGAGTGGAAAGTTCCCTGTTAAAGCCTAGGTGAAAGCCCGTGGTGGCAACGGATGAATGAGAATTGAAAAGGGGAAAGAGTTGGATACTAACCCTATGTGTGTTTTAGGCAATCCAAATGAATGAAATTGTGAATGTATACTTGAGATTATGAAATGTATTGTGTATGATGTATGATGTGTTGTAACGATTAATATGTGAGCAAGTATACATGTATTTCATCATAATGTATGACTTTAATTCATTTGGATTATGTTACTCACCTCCCCGTTGCCATTTTTAAAGTTGATGTAGGTATGACTTAAATCCTACAGCTTTTGGAGGCCGACTTTGGAAGGAGGTAAATGTGGATAGGAATGTGTAAGCCTTGGCCGGCATGAATTCTGTTTTGTAGAGTATATGAGGTTTATATACTCAATTTTTGTAATGTTGATAATTTTGGAGGTCATGGGAGAAAATTGGACATGTTTGTGTAAGGCCAATTTTCCTACATGACCCAAATGATGTAAAGAATGGATTATGATACTTAACTTTGATGAATGAATGGATGTAGTGTTTTATGTTAGTTCATGGATTTTGTGTGATGATGTTGAATTTGGATTATATGCATGAATTAATATTGGCATGATGATGTTGTTGGTGTTAAATTACATGGAAGGATCATGTAGTTGTAGATTATAGCATTATATGAAGTGATACATGCATAATGAAGTAAGATATGGTCTTAGGTAAGGCCAAAAATTGAAGGCTTTGATATTTTCTGGGCCAAGTTAAGTGAAATTCGTTTTCTGCTGAGTTTCTGCAGAACTCGCTCAAGCGAGTGAGAATATCGCTCGAGCGAGATTGTTGTGAAATGGGGAATTGGATTCTGCCTCATTTTCGCTCAAGCGGAAGTGCTTTTCGCCCAAGCGAGATTGCCACAGAATCAGAGTTTCGATTCTGGACAATTTTCGCCCAGGAGAATGAGGGAGCGCTCAAGCGAAGGAGAAGGATTTTGATTCTGGACGATTTTCGCCTAGGCGAGTGGTGCCTCGCCCAAGCGAAAATTGGCCAGAGAGTTGCCAACCATTCTGGAACGATCTCGCTCAAGTGAGCCTTGGGCCGCTCAAGCGAGATTGGGACCTGATGCCCTTTTCTTCCTTCGTTCAAGCGTCTCACTTGCTTCGCTCAAGGTATTCCTTCGTATCTTGCTCAAGCGAGACCAGGCTCAGCTCAATCTTCTCTTTCGCCTAAGGTCGCTCAACATTCGCCCAAGTGTTATTACGCTGGCTCGCTCAAGCGGATTGCTTCTCGCTTGAGCGAGTAGCACCTGATGCTTCTAATTATTATTTTAAATGGACCTTTAAATCCTATGCATAATTTGTTTCCTTAAACATTATTTTGAAGGTATTGAGGAGTATAATTTGAATCTCTAAACTATATAAACTATATCCCACATTTTTACAAAACCTCTCCTCTTGAAAATCAATCAACCAATGATTAAATTAAATGAGTTTCTGCTGACTCTGATTGAAAAATTATCTTGTAAATTTCACCCTCTCATATCTTCATATATGGGAGTGGTTCATTATAGATCCAGGGGTTTGGTGAAAAATACTTCACCACTCTAATTATTTGAATTATTAATATTTTCAAAAATGTGAAAAATTTTCCCCTATTTTATTTGGGGGTTTGGGGCGTCTCAACCTGGTATCAGAGCATTCATTGCTCTTGATACGATTATAAATGATGTTGTCCATGTGTTTATTGCAGTGGCTGATTGATTTGTAAATTATGTGGGTGAATTATGATGGTTGACATTGAAATGAAATTATTACATGATTGTTGTTAAGCCCAGCCAGGCAATTCCTTTCTCATATTTACCTTCTAATTATGAAATACATTATGATGATGCTTGTATCAAGGAAGTTAATGATGAATGATAGATGTATACACATTGGGTGAAGAGACTTTAAGTTTCTAATTATGTTTATGTTGTTGTATATAGATTGAGTGATGGCGTATAGGCGCAATGCTGATACAGCTGCCATGGCTGAAGCCTTTAATCGCTTTGCTGACATACTTGAACGGCAACAACAACCTATTGGTCAGTCGAATCAAGGTCTTGACCAATTTCTTAAGCGGAAGCCTTCTGAATTTCATGGAGGCTATAAGCCAGAAGATGCTCATGTCTGAATCCGCGACTTGGAACGGATATTTGCTAGCATGGAATGTACCGAAGCACAGAAGGTGGAATATGCAGTGTTCATGGTTCGGAATGAGGCCGAATCTTGGTGGATTCTCACCCGTGGGCGTATGATTGCTGCCCACACTCCTCTAAATTGGGAGAATTTTAAGGCGGAGTTTCTTAAGAAATACTTTCCTGCGAGTTATAAGAACAAGAAAGAACTTGAATTCATGGAACTCAAGCAAGGTGGTATGACAGTTGAGGAGTATGCTTTGAAATTTGAAGAGCTATGTGTGTTTTATCCTCCCTTTCAGCAAGAGGGCACTGAAGCTTCGAAGTGTGTTAAATTTGAGAATGGACTGCGCCAAGAGATCAAGAAGGCGATTTGTCACCAAGAGATTAGGATTTTTCCTACTCTTATGGATAAGTGTAGAATTTTTGAAGAGAATGATATTGCTCCAAGGAACTACTTGGGGCATGATTACAAGTTGAAGGGCCAATCTTCTAGCTTCAAGAAGAAGGGCAACTTTAAGAACAATAGACGATTTGTACGTGGGTCCTCTTCTTTCAGAGGTGGACGAGGTGGCAGAAGGCATGGTGTTGTTGGTGGCCGAGGTGATGGCCAAGGACTTCGTTGTTTCAGATGTGGTGGAAATCATTTGGCCAGAGACTGCAATCATGATGAAACAGTGGTGTGCTACAGATGCAACCAATCGGGGCATATCCGCCCTGATTGTCCTTTGAATGCTGCAGATGTTGTGCCACGTGATAATGCAAACCGTGGACGCTATGGTGCTTTTAGAGGCCGTGGTCGTGGAAATGGTAATGGTGGAAGAAATGGAAACCAGAATGGTGGTAACGGTCGTGGTAATGGAAACGGCCGAGGTAATGCTAATGGTGGTCGGAATGGCCCAAATTGTGGTGCTAATCAACAAATGGCTGGAAGAGTCTTTGCTGTGACCGGTGAAGAAGCTGCACAAGCTGAGGATCTTGTCCAAAGTGAGTGCCAGATACATGGTAATATTGTTAATGTGATATTTGATTCGGGTGCTACGCACTCTTTTATTTCTGAAGAATGTGTGAGACGCCTGCGAGTGCCTGTGAGTATGATGAAAGGTTCAATATTGGTGACTACACCGACCGGTGCTTGCTTAAGATCGGTGACTCCATGTGAGAATGTCGAGATGGACTTGGAGGGTAGAAAATTTGTTGTATCCCTCGTGTGTTTACCTATGAAAGACCTGGATGTTATTCTAGGCATGGATTGGTTGTCCGCCAACAAGGTTTTGGTGGATTGTCATAGCAAGATGGTGATTTTCCCAACCTCTAATAATGAAGGATTTGATGTGCGAGGTATCTCTCAACTTCTTATGATGTTCTGTTTGGTGGATGGGAATGGTGTTTCCTAATCTGGTGGAATTCCTATTGTTTCGGAATTTCCTGATGTGTTTCCAGAAGAGATTCCCGGATTACCTCCTCCACGAGAAGTGGAGTTTGCTATTGATCTTATTCTGGGTGCAGAACCTGTTTCTCGAGCTCCTTATAGGATGTCTCCTATGGAGTTAGTTGAATTGAAAAAGCAAGTGGAAGAATTACTTGAACAGGAGTTTATTCGCCCAAGTGTGTCTCCTTGGGGTGCTCCTGTGTTGTTGGTAAAGAAGAAAGATGGGAGTATGATATTGTGCGTTGATTATCGCCAACTCAACAAATTAACCATTAAAAATAAATATCCTCTTCCTTGCATTGATGATCTATTGGATCAATTGAAGGGTGCTGTTGTGTTTTCGAAGATCGATTTGCGTTCAGGATATCACCAAATTCGGGTGAAGGCCGAAGATATTCTGAAAACTACTTTCCGAACGCGATATGGACACTATGAGTACTTAGTGATGCCATTTGGTGTGACGAATGCCCCTGCGATTTTCATGAGCTACATGAATCGCATCTTTCATGAATATCTGGACCAATTCGTCATAGTGTTTATTGATGACATTTTGGTGTACTCCAAAAGTCATGAAGAGCATGAAAGACATCTTCGTCTGGTGTTGACCATCCTTCGCGAGAAAGAATTGTATGCGAAGCTCTCTAAGTGTGAATTTTGGCTGTCTGAAGTCTAATTTCTTGGACATGTTATTTCAAATGATGGAGTCGCTGTGGATAGATCTAAAGTTGAAGCTGTGATGGCTTGGGAAAGACCAACGTCCGTGACGGAAATAAGGAGTTTTCTTGGTCTTGCCGGTTACGACCGGAGGTTCATTGAAGGGTTTTCCCGTTTGGGTTTACCACTGACAAAGTTGACTCAGAAGAATCAATCATTTGTGTGGACCCGTGAATGTGAAGAGAGTTTCCAAGAGTTGAAGTTAAGGCTTACTACCGCACCGGTGTTGGCATTGCCCGACTTAACGGATGAATTTGTGGTATATTACGATGCATCTAAGCTTGGTCTTGGATATGTGTTGATGCAAAAGGAACGTGTGATAGCCTATGCGTCGAGCCAGTTGCGACCGCATGAGGTTAATTACCCCACACATGACCTTGAATTGGCGGCGGTGGTGTTTGCATTGAAGTTGTGGTGACACTACTTGTATGGCTCCAAGTTTGTGGTCTTTAGTGATCACAAAAGCCTTAAGTACTTGTTTTACCAGAAGGAATTAAATATGCGCCAAAGGCGGTGGATGGAGTTCCTAAAAGACTATGAGTTTGAATTGAAGTATCACCCCGGCAAGGCGAATGTAGTTGCCGATGCATTGAGTAGAAAGTCATTGCATGTCTCCATGATGATGGCAAAGGAAATGGAGTTGATAAAACAATTTAGAGATTTGAATGTGGGCGTGGAGACTTACACTTCCAAGAAAATGGTGTTGGAAATATTGAAGGTTGTAAATGAATTTCTTGAATATGTGAAGGCGCAACAACCCAATGATGAGTATTTGATTGAGATGAAGAAAACACAAGAGAAAGGGAAGAATTTGTTCTTAGTAGAAGGTCAAGATGGTATTTGGCGTGTGAAGGGCCGAATTTATGTTCCTTTAAGCGATAATGTGAGGAAACGTGTACTTGAGGAAGCCCACAAAAGCATATTGAGTATTCACCCTGGTTCCACCAAGATGTATCAAGATTTGAAGAAGAATTTCTGGTGGCCTGGTATGAAGCGTGATGTGACAAATTTTGTAGCATCTTGCCTTGTTTATCAAAAGGCGAAGGTCGAACATCAGAGACCATCTGGTTATTTGAGACCATTGGAGATCCCTGTTTGGAAATGGGATAGCATAGCTATGGATTTTGTTTCTGGGCTACCCAGAACTCGTGCTGGAAATGATGCTATATGGGTAATTGTAGATCGATTGAAAAAATATGCTCACTTTTTACCCATAAATATGAAGAGTTCTTTGGAGAAATTGGCACAAATATACATCAAGGAGATTGTTAGGCTGCATGGTGTTCCATCCAGCATTATATCCGACCGTGACCCTCGGTTTACTTCTCGGTTTTGGGGACGTTTGCATGATGAGTTGGGTTCTAAGTTGAAGCTTAGTTCCGCTTATCACCCTCAAACCGATGGGCAATCGGAGAGAACTATACAAAGCTTGGAGGATCTATTGAGAGCTTGTGTTCTTGAGCACGGTGGATGTTGGGAGAGATTCCTCCCATTAATCGAATTCACATACAATAATAGTTTCCATTCCAGTATTGGCATGGCACCTTACGAGGCATTGTATGGAAGGAAGTGTAGAACTCCCTTGTGTTGGCTTGAAGTTGGTGAAAACTTGGCCTTAGAGCCGGAGATTATCCAAGAGACTACCGAGAAAATTAAAAAGATACAAGAGAACATGAAGGTTGCTCAAGATAGGCAGAAAAGCTATTATGACAAGAGACATAAACCCTTGAGTTTCAAGTGGGTGACCATGTGTTTTTGAGGGTATCGCGTGACAAAGGCATTGGAAGAGCGTTGAAGAGTGGGAAGTTGAGCCCTAGATTTATCGGACCGTATGAGGTGTTGGAGCGGATTGGTGAGGTTGCTTATCGGATAGCACTCCCTCCGCATCTTGCTAATCTACACAATGTGTTTCACGTATTGCAGTTGAGGAAATATGTTTATGATCCCCTACACGTGATCCCTATGGACGAGATTGAGGTGCGAGATGATCTATCTATTTCTCCTGTTTCTGTTCGCATTGTGGGACATTCCATGAAGAAATTGCGGAACAAGTTGGTACCTTTGGTGGAGGTCGCTTGGAAACATGGAAATACTGAAACGTTCACATGGGAACGCGAAGACGATATAAGAGAACGATATCCCGACGCATTTGAATCCGGTAAGTTAAATTTCGAGGACGAAATTTTCTTTTTGGAGGGGTGGATTGTAACATCCCGAATTTTAAAGTGAGAGAATTAATTACTGGAATAAATATTAGAAATTGGTATATGGAGTATTTAATGTCCCAAACTATTGAGAATAATTAAATTGATAATTTTGGGGACTGTTAGAAAATTATGGAGACCGGTTAAGCTGAAATTAAGCCCGGTTGAGATATGGGTGTCGGACCAAGTATCTCGGAATGAGATGATATTGGTCAGGGTTGTTGAGAAAATTATCGGGAATCCGAATATGTATTCAGAATAATTTTCAGATGATGTATTGAGCCCGAACGGAGAACCTGTTAGTTATAAAACGATGGAGTTTTAATGAATGGGAATTAAAATAAATCAAAAACCCCATTTCCCTTTCCTATTCACGTACGCTGCCGAAGGTGTAGCATTACATTTCATTCTTCTTCTTCTCTTCATCATCTTCTCCATTTTTCCTCTTTTTTTCTCCCAAAACCCTAGCAACTTGGCTTCATCTTCCATTTCCTCTCATTTTCGTTGGTGGGAGCTTGAAGGGAGTTGGTGGAGCTGTTGTTTTCTCCTCCTTTCCCTCTATTTTCGCAGCTTTCTCTCCCTCCATTGAACCCATTTTCGTTTTTGGGTGTGAGGTAAGAAATACTCTCCATTTGTTTGGGTTTTTGCCATAATTGTATGAAAATATGAGTTTGGGAACCATGCATGTGTATGGATGTCCTTGAGGAGAGTATTAAATGCAAGAGTTTAATATGGGTTTCTATGAGAGTAAGGTTTCTTTGGGAAGTAATGAAGTGGATGCATTTATGGTTGGAAGGAGAAGAGTATTTATGAAGGTGGATGGAATTTTTATGAACCCCTAGCTTCACAAATTTGGAAGAAATGTATAATGGAGGTTGATGAGCATTTATTGTTGGTAATAAATGTGAGTTATGATGAATAAGGGTCATTGGTGGTGGTATTTTGTTGACGGAGGTTAATAATGGAGAAACCCATGAAAGGGTTTGGTTCTAGAGTGCATAATAATAATGGGTAGCACCTAACCCATGGTGGTTATGGTGGATAAAATGGAATAAAGGAGTTTTAAGAGTTAAAATAAAGTAAACATCAAGTTATTGATATATGTATAAGTGTTTGAGTCTTAATGGGTAAATAGAAAATTGATTGTGTAATGTATTGTGATGTAGGAAGTGACCCCATTGACGAAGCGGGACCATCAAACCGCGTTGATCACTACTTCACTTGAGGTAGGAGGGGGTAACTTTTCTAAATGCATGATTTCATCCATTGATGATGTGAAAATATGTATATGTGATCATTTTGATGATTGTTTGAATGGATGATGTGGTAATGTTATGATTTGAATGCATTTAGAATGATGATTGTGATGTGGCATTGTGTTTGGGATAATATTGTGATGTGGTGATGATATTATTTTGATGAAGTATGATGATTGTTTAAAACCATGTGTGAAATGGAATGATGAGGTGAATATCGCAAAGATATGTGTATGATTTATTGAATGTGTATGCCACTAACTATTGATGTGAATGAGTGAAAAAGAGAATTGGGATTGGATGAGAATGATAAGAATATTGAAACCCACCAAGTGGTGGTGATGAATGATTGAATGTGGAGTGGCATCTAGAATGCATACTGTGAGGATGCACTTGATTTGCATTTGCATTACATCCATGGCATAACATAGCTGTCTATGTGGAATATTAGGGGGTTCCACTAGGCGGGCCCAGTGGGAGGGCGGCTCAGTGCACGAGCGTATTGTGATTTTCCCCTGTGACTCGGTGTATGAGTCACGAAGCTGTCCATAGTTTGATGACGAGGCACCCTATGTGGCGGGCCCAGTGGGCGGGCGGCTCTATGGTAAGCGAGTTTACCTCGGTGTCCGACGGGACACGGCTCTCTCGATGTGTGTTCGGGAGGGGCCCGTAGCACTTGTGGTAGTTGAGGCCACGATGTTGATCCGCAAGTCACGGGGTGACTAGTGCTATAGATGGGCGATAGCGGTTTGGTACCAGTAAAAACTATGAGGATGTAAGCATGCATAGAATTGAAATATATGTGTACACAATTTTTTTCTACTACAGTAAGGGCATAGTAGCACACCTATGCTTGTCCCACAATTAAATTAATGTTGTATTTTTCCCACAGTCGGATCCGTATTGTTTTGATGAGAAATTCTTGTGCATATGCATTAGCTTTAAGAGCATTTGCATATAGCTGGAAATATGCCTAGGTGAAAGCCCGTGGTGGCAACGGATGAATGAGAATTGAAAAGGGGAAAGAGTTGGATACTAACCCTATGTGTGTTTTAGGCAATCCAAATGAATGAAATTGTGAATGTATACTTGAGATTATGAGATGTATTGTGTATGATGTATTGATAAGTGCTTTATAACACAATAAAATAGATCTAGTTTGCTTAGGATTTTAATCATTATGCACTGTATTTCCTTTATTTATTGAGATTTTTGCTTTCTTTCCACTCTATTCTACTTGGGTATGTTATTTTGCAAGAATTAAGGTAATAAAGGGTCAAAAACAAGAGAAAAACGACTATAAAATGATAAAGAAACAAGAAGAACAAGCCCAAAGTAGAAAGAACTCTCTTTTTATACTGAATTCCGACTTAGAATGCTGAAATCCGAGTGGAATTACTCAGAATGGAGCAAATCCGAGTGGAATACTGCACTGTTGAAGGTAAATCCAAGTGGAATGGCTCAGAATGAAGCCTTTCCGAGTAGAACGACTTAGAATGGAGCATTGTCGAGTGGAATACTTTACTGTTGGAGCCAAATCCGAGTGGAAAGTTCCCTGTTAAAGCCATTCCGAGTGATAAATGGCTGAGGTTCAATGCTGAAATGGAATGAGTCTCGGTTGGAGGAGATTCCAAGTGGAAGCTTCCCCGACCGCGTCCATTCTGAGTGAAAAAGGGGACTGACGTTGAATAGATGCTGTCCAAACCTATTCTCCGAGTGAAAGGCTTGCTGATTGAAGTGAATCCGAGTGGGAGCTTTCTTATTTGCAACCAATCCGAATGAAAAGCTGTTCTGAGTGAATGGATTCCGAGTAGAAGAGGCCACTAAAATGAATAAATGCTGACTAAGGAGGAATCCGAGTGGTTTCACTCAGAGAAGATGGCATTCTCAAGCGGAACAAGGCATTTCCGAGTAATGCCTTAAGCAAGCAAGGAAAATCCGACTAGGAGTGAATCACACTCGGACAGATTCTCACAGTTTCACACTAAGTCCGAGTAAGATCTCTGCAACTAAGAATACCGAGTGAAATGGGTCAGAAACCTATATTTCCGAGCAAAGCAAGGCTCGGACATGAGAGGAAATTCAATCAGCCAGATTCGAGTAAAGACAACCGACTGGGTTGATTGACGACTGAAGGCCATTACGAGTAAAAAGCAAGAAGACACTTCCGAGTGTATCATTTCAAGGAATGAAGGCCGACTGAATTATTTCAAAGCAAATCCGAGTGAATGTATCCGAATAAATTTGACCGAGTGAATTCCAAAGCAAAATCAGAGCAAAGTTTGAACCGAGTGGTTCAGATTCAGAGACAGCCGAGTGAAAATGTTTGGGAACCAATTGAATAAATTCTGATCCTGAGTGAATCTTCAATCAGTTCCGAATGAACTCCATGAAGCTGAGCCGAGTGAATGGTTTCAGTCGGATCCGAGTCCTTCTTCTGTCAATTCCGAGCCACCTTCTAATAAGTTCCAAGTGAATCACTTTCCACTCGGTTCCGATTCACTTTTCAATCGGTTTCGAAGAAATAAAGCAATCGGAGTTGCTTTGCTCATCTCCTCACAGCAACTAACACTGTCTGACTTCACAGCAACTCAACACCGACCGGTTTGCTCCAAATACCGACCGGTTTCTTCCAACACCGGATCACTCCAACACCGGATCAAATGCACACCGGATCAACTCTAACTCTCCAGCAACCCAAACACCATTCCTTCAAACCAATACCGACCGAAACACCGTCCCATTCCCTCTCTTCTATCCGCTGTCCCTTTCTTCTTCTAATCTATACCACACACCGTCCTCTCCTTTCCATCCACAACACCGTCCAGCAATACTCTCTACACCGCCCAGCAACCCACTCAACACAACATCGCCCAGACTCTTCTCTCCAACCAACACCGTCCAGCAATACTCTCCACACCGCCCAGCAACCCACTCAACACTTTCCTCTCCACATCATACAGATCTCCATCCAACAGCAACTCCTCTCCACGCTGTCCAGTTTGCACCCACACTGTCCAGCACTCAGCAAACCACCCTCCAGCAAGCTTTCACTAGGATTTGTGGGAAAATAACATTTTTCCACTCGAAATTCCATCATTCTGCACTAATCATCACTAAAATCCAAGCACCGAATTATTGGAAATATTAAAATATGCAAATTGGAAACAAGTTGGCACAGCTGGAACTCACATGCACCGAAAGTTTCTTCCACTTGCAATTTGAACGCATTTTCATAGCTGGAATCCTCCATCCATTTGCCTATAAAAGCAGCAGCAACCCATCAGTAAATGAATCATCTCTTCCCATCAATTACCATCAGCTTCATTCTATTTTCTTTTCTTTTCTTCGTTACTTTCTCTCTTTTTCTCTTTAGTTTTCTTCTTTTCCATTTTTCTTTCTTTGTTCGTTTTTCTTCTCTTTCTTTTTATTTTCTTTTCTTTCTTTTATTTTGTAAGAGTGTGAGGGCTGTAAAAGTGAGAATTTAAATTTGTAATTGGTGGAGAATATTGCAACAAGGAATTACAGTGGTAAATTATTCTGAGCTTTTGGAGAAACCCATAAGTCTTTATTTTTACCATGTCTTGTATGTTTTATTTTTCCATTATTTGTATGAATTTGAATTATTTCATGAGTAGCTAAATTAATTATCTTGGGATAAAGGGGGTTTGATAATATTTTATTTTAATGTTATTTTGACTTAGAATTAAATAAATTTTTGTTTTCCATTTAGTTCAATTATGCTCAATGCTTTTAGTAATTCCTAACAAGAACCTAAATGATAAAATTGTATACTTGCGGGTATATTAGTAAGTTTAGGTAATAAATAGAATCGAGAGATTTATTTTTACCGGAAAGCTTTGAACTAAACCTAAGATTTTTGAAATGCTTTTTGTGACCTCGGTAAAACCGTGAAAGTGATCAAAATTCTTTTGAGGAAATAAAAGGGGTTTCCATAAAACGATAATGGGCCTTTCTGAGGATTAAGCAGCACTTTCCATAGGTTAGGTACATTAAGAGGATTCCGAGAGGAACATATTGATTAGCTTTTGGAAAATTCGCCTTGGAAAACTTAATTCGATTCTTATTTATGAAAAGTTAAAATTCATTAACATAAAATAGAGTCTTAATCCCCCGAAATCCCAAGATACTCTCAACTCTGATTTTTTTAAGTGTCAAGTAAATTTTATTTTTGTATTCTGTGCAACTTAATTTTGTGTTTTATTTTACAAAAACCTTAAAAATCAATTGTGTGGATAATTAAATTTTAATATGCCGGTACTTTGAACACAATCCCTGTGGAGAACGATAATCTTTTATATTACGCGACATAACCCGTGCGCTTGCGGGTCCTGTCAAGTTTTTGGCGCCGTTGCCGGGGACTGTTGTCCCTCAAATATCGGCAATATTGAAATTCGATTAGATCATACTTGTTAATATTTTTATTGTTATTTTTATTTTTATTTTTATTTTCTTTGTAATTTTGTATTTTGTTCTATATTCCGTGTATCTGTTGTTTCTATATTCCGTGTATCTGTTGTTTTATTTTTATGATAATTTATTTTATTTGTCATTTATTTTCTATTTATGCGACGAAGCCGTAGTGTCGATCTAAACTTAGGATTTGACCCTGAGATAGAACGTACCCTTAGAGCTTTGAGAAAACAACAAAAAGAACAAAAAGAAAAACAAATGGCAGACCAACACAGACCCTTAAGAGATTTTGCCACTCCAAGTACAAATGGAAGAGGATCTAGCATCCTTAGACCCACAGTGGAGGCTAACAATTTTGAATTGAAGCCTTCACTACTCTCAATGGTTCAACAGAACCAATTCGGAGGATTACCCTCCGAAGATCCAAATCTTCACCTTCAAATCTTTCTTGAATACTGTGACACCCTGAAGATGAACGGAGCTACCAATGACGCCATTCGCTTAAGACTTTTCCCTTTCTCCTTAAGAGATAAAGCAAGAGCGTGGTTGTACTCTCTTCCTGAAGGATCCATCATGACTTGGGAACAATTGTCCAGTGCTTTTATCAATAAATGGTACCCAAGGAACAAGACTGATGTACTGAGAAAACAAATCATAAATTTTTCACAAAAAGATGATGAATCCTTATATGAAGCCTGGGAGAGATACAGAGAGTTGCTAAGAGAATGTCCTCACCATAGGATAGAAAGGTGGTTGACAATCCATATTTTCTATAATGGACTAACTTCCACACAAAAGATCTCTTTAGATGCTGCAGCTGGAGGAGCCTTCATGAGTAAAAATGTTGATGAAGCTGAGAACCTGATTGAGGAAATAGCTCAAAACACTCACCAATGGAACTTTGAGAGAGGAATACCTTCTAAAACACCGGGTAAGTACTCTGTTGATGCTCTTTCCCTACTTTCTGCTAAAGTTGAAGCATTAACATTAAAACTTGATAAAATAGGGTCAACAGGTGCTACTAATATTGTTTGTGAAGTTTGTGGTGTTTCAAGACATGGAGCTACAAACTGCCATTTAGCAATGACCCCTAATCAAGAACAAGAAATGCATCACGTGGATGCTATTGGAAACTATGGGGGAAATTATCAAGGTAACTACAGACCTCCACAAGGTCCACCTGGCTTCCAAAATAGGCCAACCCAATTCCAAAGTAACTACAAACCTCAACAAGGAACCTATATTCCACAAAAATCAAAGCTAGAATCCTTGATGGAAACATTTGTAGCTACTCAACTTAAACAAAATGATGAATTCTCTGATGCAATAAAAAACTTGGCTTCAAAAGTGGACTTTCTTGCCACTCACAACAAAATACTGGAAAATCAAATTGCCCAACAAGCCTCCTATTCTCAAAGAACACCGGGAACATTTCCTGGAAAACCAGAGGCTGGACCATCTAACCAAACCATGGCTGTCACTCTTAGGAGTGGTACTCAATACGATGGGCCAGTTGACAAGACTACAAAGGAGGAAAAGAAAGTGGATGAATCTTCATCCCATCCAGTGATTGAAGAACAGAAATCACGAGAAAAGAAGGAGGAGGTTAAGCCATATCAACCTCCCATTCCATTTCCTCAGCGCTTAGCCAAAGCAAAGTTGGACAAACAATTTGGTAAGTTCCTTGATGTTTTAAAGAAATTGTATATTAATATTCCTTTTATAGATGCTTTGCAACAAATGCCCACATATGCAAAGTTTCTGAAGGACATTTTGTCCAACAAAAGAAGACTGGAGGAAGATGGTACAGTTGCACTTACTGAAGAGTGCAGTGCTCTAATTCAAAAAAAACTTCCACCCAAGCTCCAAGATCCAGGTAGTTTCTCTATTCCTTGCATGATTGGTGACATGAATATAGATAAAGCATTGTGTGATTTAGGAGCAAGTGTGAGTTTAATGCCATTATCTATTGCTGAAAAATTAGGATTGGGTGAGTTAAAACCTACTAGGATGTCTTTACAATTGGCTGATAGATCTGTAAAATATCCTGTAGGAATCTTAGAGGATGTTCCTATTAAGATAGGAAAATTTTTTATACCTGCTGACTTTGTTGTGCTTGAAATGGACGAAGATGAAGACCATAAAGGATTTTGATAATGACAAAGACTAAATGCCAAAGATCAAGCATGAAGATTCAACACCAAGGCAGAATCATAGTAAGACTCTATTAAAGAAAAATATGGCCATTAAAAATAATAATAATAATCAATGACTTAAGATTTTACCAAAGTCTGAATTTTAATAATCGTAATTGATTATCTCAGTTAAGTAATCAATTACCAGGTATAAAGACATTTTGAAATACAAAATAAAGAGATTTCAACGTATTAACTTCAAAAACTGATTCAAGTAATCGATTACGTTAAAACAGTAATCGATTACCATGTCTTAAAAAAAAGAGATTTAAAGCATGTTTTTTAAGAACTGATTCAAAGTAATCGATTACCTAAAAAGAGTAATCGATTACCATGTTTTGAAATGATTTAAAAGTCAATGTTTCAGCAAACGTTTAAAAAACTGACCAAGTAATCGATTACTTGGTTATTGTAATCGATTACATACTAACGGTCATGTTAAGATGAGGTTTTAAATTCACGTAATCGATTACATACTTATGGTAATCGATTACCACCAAGTCAGAAAGGCTGAAACATTACATCTATTCGAGAAACACATTGATGAAACCTTATATCTTTTCATAAATTATTATTTTATTCAAGAGGTACCTTTTTGATTATTTTATTCATTAAATTCACACCTCTTGAAGGCCTCTCTAACACTATAAATAGGGATGCTCTTCATTTGCAAAAATACACCAATTCTTCCAATTCTCTCTTAAGACCATAAAAGGCTATATTCTTCTAAGTAGAGTTTCTACTTATTATTGCTCTTCAATTTGTCCATATGCTCTAAATAAGAGAGTATTTCTTTGTTCACTTTACTAAAAGTGTGAGAATCTTGGTTGCTTGGAAAGGTGTCCCAAAGTATTGTATACAAGAGTAGTGAGACTCTTGGTGATACTTCACACAAGGGCAAGGTTGTGCCAAAGTGTGGAAGTACTAGTGTACTATTTTTGACAATAGTGGAATCCTCAAGGGTGACTTGAGAAGACTGGACGTAGGCAGTGGTTGGCCGAACCAGTATAAATACTGTTTGCAAATTTCTCAACCCTACACTCTGTCTTTTATTTCATATAATCTGTTGTGCACTGTCATATTCTTTTACACTTAATTACAACATAATTAAGAGTTGAGAAAAGTACGTTTAGAAATTTTAAAATTATCATAACTCAATTCACCCCCCCTCTCGAGTTATAGGAGGCCACTAGAACAACAAGTGGTATCAGAGCTAGCTTCTTGTATAAAGTTTAGAAACTTCAAGAAGTAGAAATGGCCTCTCCCAACCCTGTCTTCCCCGAGGGAAATTCCATCCATAGACCTCCTGTATTTAATGGTGTAGGATACCAATACTGGAAAACCCGTATGCAAATATTCATAGAAGCTATTGATATAGACATATGGGACTCCATTGAGAATGGTCCATTCATACCAACCAAAGTAGTTGAAGAAGTAACCATGATTAAACCAAGAAGTGAATGGACTGATGCAGACAAAACAAAAGTACAATACAACCTCAAGGCCAAAAATATAATAACCTCAGCCTTAGGAATGGATGAATACTTTAGAATATCCAATTGCAAAACTGCAAAAGAAATGTGGGATACCTTGGAAGTAACTCACGAGGGAACAACCGAAGTTAAGAGATCAAGAATAAACACTCTAACTAGGGAATATGAATTATTCAGGATGAACAATAATGAAAATATACAGGATATGCAAAAGAGATTTACACACATAATCAATCATCTTGCATGCTTAGGAAAAACCTTCTCTAACGAAGATTTAATTGACAAAGTTTTAAGATGTTTAAACAGGGAGTGGCAACCAAAAGTAACAGCCATATCAGAATCACGAGACTTGGCAACCATATCACTTGCTACTCTGTTTGGTAAACTACAGGAACATGAACTTGAACTAACCAGGCTAAATCAACATGAAGAAGGGGATAAAAAGAGAAGAAGTATTGCCCTCAAAACCTCAATACAAACAACAAATAAAAGTGATGATGAAAACATGGAGGAAAACAAAAGTACGGATGATACAGAGGAGTTTAGAATGCTAGTCCGAAGGTTCAATAGATTTCTTAAGAAGAAAGAAGGGCAGAGAAGACCAAACTTCAGAAAGCCCTTCAAAAAGAATGATGAAGCCAATCAAGGTCCAAAATGTTTTGAATGTGGAAAGTTTGGACATATGAAGATGGAATGTCCAACCCTAAACAAGAATATGGACAAACAAGAAAAGAAGCATTTCAAAAATAAGAGAAGAGCATATATTGCTTGGGATGACAACGATCTAAGCTCCTCTGAGGAATCAGATCAAGAAGAAGCTAACCTTTGCTTAATGACTAACATCGAAGAGGTAAATGACTCAAACCCTACATTCGATGAATTGCAAGAGGCATTTGAAGAACTTCATGAAGAATATCAAAAACTTGCTAAGAAATTTTTAAATATTAAAAGTATTAATCAAAATCTAGAAGAAAATGTTTCAAAGTTACATGAAGAGTTAGGACAAGTCAAAATAGAAAAAGTAAACCTAGAAAACAATCTGAGAACTAGGATCACATGCAATCAATCATGCATTACATGTCAAAAGCTTTCTCAAGAAGTCAATGATTTAAAAAATACTTTAGCAAAATTTACTATGGGAAGAGACAACCTAGACATACTCCTTGGAAAACAAGGATGCCACCTTAATAAGGCTGGACTAGGTTTTGATCCCTCTAAAAAGCAAAAATTGTATAAAAATTTCTTTATACCTCAAAAGATATCAACTAGTCCTTTTGTTAAATGCTATCACTGTGGAAGAAAGGGTCATACAACATCTACATGTAAAATAAGAGAAAATGGAATTCAAAATTCAAACAAGATTTGGATTAGGAAGCAAGTACCATCAAATTCTAACCTTCAAGGACCCAAGAAAATATGGGTACCTAAGATAAAAATTTAATCTTCGTTGCAGGTATGCTTGGTCAGTAGACAGTCAAGCTGGTATCTTGACAGTGGCTGCTCCAGGCACATGACAGGAGACATATCAAAATTCTCCTCACTAATTAGGAAGGAAGAAGGATACGTCACCTACGGCGACAACAACAAAGGAAAAATCCTTGGAGTAGGAAAAGTTGGAAAAGATCCTACAACCTCTATTGACAATGTGTTGTATGTCGAAGGACTAAAGCACAACTTGATAAGCATAAGTCAACTGTGCGACAAAGATAACCATGTCATATTTAACTCTGACACATGCATAATTAAAGAAAAAGATAATGACACTATAAAATTTATTAGAAAAAGAATCAATAATATTTACATGATAAACTTGGATAATTTGTCATCTAGCCAAGCCCGATGTTTAATAACTCATGAGGAAGATCCATGGCTTTGGCATAGAAGGATAGCACACATACACATGGATCACTTAGATAAAATAATTAAAAAAGATCTAGTCATAGGGGTACCAAAATTAAAATTTGTAAAAGATAAAATGTGTGATGCCTGTCAAAAGGGTAAACAGGTAAAAATATCTTTTAAATCAAAAAATATTGTCTCTACAACTAAGCCTCTGCAATTACTACATATGGATCTATTTGGACCATCAAGAACTAAAAGTTTTGGTGGTAACTATTATGCCCTAGTAATTGTTGATGACTTTTCAAGATTCACCTGGACTCTATTTTTGAAAAATAAAAATGAGGCTTACTCATCCTTTAAAAGGCTAGCTAAGATAGTCCAAAATGAAAAAGATTTTAGAATTATTAGCATAAGGAGCGATCATGGAGGGGAATTTAAAAATAGATCATTTGAAAAATTTTGTGATAAATATGGAATCAAACACAACTTCTCAGCCCCTAGGACCCCTCAACAAAATGGAGTAGTTGAGAGGAAGAATAGATCATTAGAGGAATTAGCTAGAACAATGCTTAATGAGAATAATCTCCCTAAATATTTTTGGGCTGATGCAGTTAGTACTGCATGTTATGTTATGAATAGGGTATTAATTAGACCTATTCTGAAGAAAACACCCTATGAACTATATAACGGAAGGAAACCAAATGTATCCCATTTGCATGTATTTGGATGTAAATGCTTTGTACTAAATAATGGAAAGGATAACCTAGGAAAATTCGATGCTAAAGCCGATGAAGGAATTTTTCTTGGATATTCTTTATCAAGCAAAGCATTTAGGATATATAACAAAAAGACACAAACCATTGAAGAATCTGTTGATGTTACCTTTGATGAATCTAACCCTTCTAGTGTAGAAAGATCTTTAGAAGACATTACAGATACTCTGGAACAAATTCAAATTGATAAAAAGAAGGAAGACCACATAAGCAGTCAAGGTGATAATCCAACATCAAGTAATGATCTACCCAAAGAATGGAAGTTCAACAAGAACCACCCCATTGACAACATCATAGGTGATATATCAAAAGGGGTAACAACTCGAAAATCTCTTAGAAATGCATGCAATTCTATGGCATTCGTATCACAAATAGAACCTAGAAATATTATGGAAGCAACAGATGATGAAAATTGGATAATAGCCATGCAAGAAGAATTAAACCAATTTGAAAGAAATCAAGTATGGGAACTAGTCCCAAAACCTACCAACCATCAAATTATAGGAACTAAATGGGTTTTTAAAAATAAAATGGATGAACATGGAATAATCATAAGAAATAAGGCAAGGTTGGTGGCTAAGGGATACAATCAAGAGGAAGGCATAGATTATGAAGAAACCTATGCTCCAGTGGCTAGATTAGAAGCCATAAGAATGCTTTTAGCTTTTGCATCATATATGGACTTTAAATTATTTCAAATGGATGTAAAAAGCGCATTCTTAAATGGATATATAAATGAAGAAGTATATGTATGTCAACCACCGGGCTTTGAAAGTGAAAAATTTCCTGACCATGTGTTTAAATTGAAGAAAGCATTATATGGTCTTAAACAAGCACCCCGAGCATGGTATGATAGACTAAGTAAATTTCTGCTAGAAAATAACTTCAACAGAGGAAAGGTAGACACAACCTTATTCATCAAAAGAAATGACAATAATATTCTCTTGGTTCAAATATATGTTGACGATATCATCTTTGGATCAACTAACGAAAATCTGTGTAAGGAATTTTCCCTAGCAATGCAGAGCGAATTTGAAATGTCCATGATGGGAGAACTGAACTTCTTCCTTGGGCTACAAATTAAGCAAGCTAAAGAAGGTATATTCATCAATCAATCAAAGTATTGCAAGGAACTATTGACTCGATTCGGAATGATGAATGCCAAAAACATCTCAACACCCATGAGTACATCTACCTATCTTGATAAAGATGAAGTTGGGAAATCCATTGACGCTAAAATGTATCGAGGTATGATCGGATCACTACTATATTTATCTGCAAGTAGGCCTGATATCATGTTTAGTGTCTGTGTCTGTGCTAGATTCCAAGTTAATCCAAAAGAATCTCATCTAAAAGCAGTAAAGAGAATCATGAGATATTTAATAGGTACAGGAAATCTAGGACTATGGTACCCTAAGGGAACATCTTGCAATCTAGTCGGGTATTCCGATTCTGACTTTGCAGGATGTAGAACTGATAGAAAAAGTACCAGTGGTACTTGCCATCTAATAGGGTCAGCCTTAGTATCCTGGCATAGTAAAAAGCAAAATAGTGTCGCCTTATCCACAGCAGAAGCTGAGTATGTCGCTGCTGGTAGTTGTTGCGCTCAAATATTATGGATGAAACAACAACTATTAGATTACTGATAGATGTCCAATTTACCTATATTTTGCATGATTAATGAAGCATAAATTGGATATAATGTACAATGTTTGCCAATTTTGTAAGCTAAATAGAAAAGAAATAGTGAATGAACATTGTACAAGTTGATTGGCTAAATTTGTTACAATCTCAGGAAAACTCAAAGAAGAAAGAAGAAAAGAAAAGAAATGAAGAAAATCACCAAGTGTTAAGCAAACAGAGTGATAATCGCTCAAGCTAAGGAGATATCGCTTGAGCTAATCTTGGTCGCTGAGAAAACTTGAAGAGCCCGCTTGGGCGAGCCATGAATGTAACAAATAACAAGTATCAGGTCAAGACTCGCTTGAGCGAGGAGTGATACGCCCAGGCGAAATCAAGCCAGTATTGAAAATGAAGTATTCGCCTGAGCGACCATTGAGGCCGCTTGAGCGAGATTGGAACAGAATGGACTAGCAGTAGTTTCGCTCAAGCGTTGTGAATAAAGAAGCCAGCGAATTTCTTCCAGAATGCAGCAATGTGAAGGGCGCTTGAGCGTCACTATTTCGCTCAAGCGAAATTTGTCCAGAACCAAATTTTAAAAGGGCTCGCTGCAGTTTATGAAGACACGGCTCAAGCGAAATGGAATAAAGCATCAGATATGAAGATTCGCTTAGGCGAATCTAGACCGCTTGAGCGAATTAAGCCTATAATGAAGCAGGACGTGGATTTCCTTCGTGCTGAAGAATGCTCATCGCCTGAGCGAAATATAAACTCGCTTGAGCGAGTTTTCTTTTATATAAGCTTACTGCATGGCGGCTAAGAAGGGGGCTGGATAGATAGAAACTTTTTGTACTCTTCTTTTCTTCTTCTTTTCTAAGCTGTAATGACCACCATGAGTGGCTAAACATCTCCATGGGATTGGATGTAGCTTTTCTTACTTGAAGATCATAAATGATATATTCATGATTCGGGTAAACTTGTTCTATGATTCTTGGTATTTCATTTTACGTTTAATGCTTGAATCTACTTGATCACTAGTTTCTTGAATTAAGTTTACGTTTGTTGTTGGAAAATAACTTTCGAAAACAGATCTAAATGAAATGCTCAATGTGAGTAAATAACCAGGGATGGTATTTAACGCATTGAACGTCCAAACAATCGGTCGTAATGCTGGAATGGAATTGAAACGATCAAGGGATTGACGTTATCAACTCTGTTCTTATGAATTTTGTAGTCAAGGAATTGATATGAATGACTTTGATTGTGATGTAAAGCATTATAGTTCAAACTCCGTTTTCATGAATATACGTTATGCATCGGAAGGTAAGATCGGTGAATCCTAATCCCAGCTTTTACAATTAGATAAACTCCTTTTATTTCACTGCATAATCGTTCATATATTATCGTTTATATTGTGAACTCAAAACCATGAAAACAATCGTTTTAATCCGCCGTAATATCTTAAGTTTCAATTGCTGATGATCCTTAGTGGGAACGATATCTTTTATAACTACAACTACCGTGTTTAAAACTTGGCACGTTTCTTTGAGTGTATTATACAAACTTGATTCTCTTAAAATACACCAGCAAGTTTTTGGCGCCGTCCGCCGGGGATCGAAGTAATTGAATTAAGTTATTACGGTGTGTGAATACTGTACGTATTGCATTTTTGTGTTGTTTAGTATCAATTTCTTGGTTAACCTCTCCTTTGCTAGCTTTGCTTATGATATTAAGAAGTCAGGGATTCAAAGAACAGGCTGAAATAGATCCTGAAATTGAAAAGACTTTGAAGAAAATCAAAGCCAAAGCCAAAGCACAACAAGAGGAGGACCAATCTTCTTCTTCTTCTTCTCCAATTTCAACACCAACAACAATTCCAAAATCTGAAGCAAATATGGAAGGACATCAACCACCAAGGCGTACCTTGGGAGACTATGCCAATCAACAAGGACCTAGATATTTTTCAAGCATAGCAATCCCACAAACCAGAGCTTTGGAAATAAAACCAGCATTTCTTAGTTTGATTAGTGCTCACCAATTTACTGGAATGTCACATGAAGACCCATATACTCACTTAGCTACATTTTATGAATTGGTAGGTACTATGGGCTTTGAGCAAGGAGATCTTGAATCAGCATACCTCCGGTTGTTCCCATTTTCTCTAGCTGGAAAGGCCAAAGAATGGTTGCAATCCCATCCAAACCAAAGCTTGAATAATTGGTCTAGTGTGGAGGAGAAATTCTTGTTTCGTTTCTTTCCACCGTCAAGATTCATAAAAGCAAAGTCTGAGATTTCAACTTTCCGTCAAGGAATGGAAGAACCTTTTTGTGAAGCATGGGACAGATTCAAGTCCTTATTGCGCAAATGTCCAAATCATGGATTTGAAGATATAGCGCAGCTGAATATTTTCTACAATGGTATAAGGCCTGATACAAAGATGATTCTAGATGCTGCTGGTGGTGGAACAATGATGACAGTAGATGCTGACCAAGCAACTAGAATCATAGAAGCTTTGTCATCCACAGATTATCAAGCACAGCATGATAGGCAGCAAGTATAAAAGAAAGGAATTCTGGACTTGAATACTTCTGATGCTATTTTAGCTCAAAACAAAATTTTGACCCAACAGATCGAAGCCTTAACTCAACAGATGGCCAAACTTCCTCAACAATTGCACTCAGTTCAATCTGCACAACCTCAGCAACAAATGAATGCAAGATGTGATTTTTGTGGAGGTGACCATCCAAATGGACATTGTGGGTCGCAGGAAGAAGCTGTCCATTACATGAACAATCAAGGTAGACAAAATAATTTCAATTCCAATTTTACTAATCAACCATTTCAGGGATGGAGGAATAATGCAAATCAAGGCCAAGGTTGGAGGCAAGAAGCTAATACATACAATAGACCATAGGCCCACCAACAAGGACCGTCTCTGATGGAAAAGACAACTAGATTGGAAGATACATTGGAAAAGTTCATGCAAGCTTCTCTAACAAATCAGAAGAACACAGAAGCTTCCATCAGGAATCTAGAGACTCAGGTTGGACAGCTTGCCCGTCAAATGGCAGAACAACAAAGACCTCATTATGGAGCCAACACTGAAGCGAATCCTAAGGAGCAATGTCAGGCAGTGATGACCAGAAGCGGAAAAACTACAGGTGTAGAGTTGGGTGAAAAAGAAAAGGAAGAAGAAAGATTTTTGAAAGAAAAAGAAAAAGAAAAAAATAGAGAAAAAGATGAAAATGAAAAAAGTGAGACTGTAAATAAAGAAAAAGAAAAAGAAAAAGAGAAAGATAAAATGAGTGATGTAGAGAAAGGAAAGATGAAGGTGGATGAAGGTATACCACAGCTGAAAAGCATGCCTTACCCCAAAAATCCTTCCAAGCGGGATAAAGAAAGGCAGTTTGCTAGGTTTATGGACATATTCAAGAGATTACAGATCAATGTGCCATTCATGGAAGCCATGGAGCAGATGCCTACCTATGCAAAATTTATGAAGGATTTATTGATAAAGAAGAGAAGATTTTCGGAGGAGACAATAGAATTAGAGGCTGGGTGTAGTGCTATAATTCAAAAAGCATTACCGCAGAAGACCAAAGATCCGGGAAGCTTTACAATTCCTGTCACCATTGGTAGTCTGCCAGTAGGAAAAGCATTACTTGACCTAGGAGCAAGCATTAATCTGATGCCATTATCTATGTTGAAGAGAATTGGTGATCTGGAAATTCGACCAACTAGAATGACTCTCCAATTAGCTGATAGATCAATGAAGTTCCCTTATGGAGTTGCAGAAGATGTTCTAGTGAAAGTAGACAAATTCGTGTTTCCAGTGGATTTTGTAATCATGGATATGGAAGAGGATTCAGAAGTACCTTTAATCTTGGGACGACCATTTATGAAGACTGCAAAAGTTATCATAGATGTTGATGATGGGAAATTAAAAGTAAGAGTCCAAGACGAGGAAGTCAATTTTGATGTTTTTGAAGCCATGAAATATCCTGCAGACAAGCAGAGTTGTTTCAAAATTGATATGGAAGAAGAGACAATTTCAAAACAGCTTCACAATATGAACAATTCAAGCCCTCTTGAAAAGGTTCTAGTGAATGCTGTTGAGAGTTTTAATAATATGGAGATGGATGAAGTGCAAGAGGTTTTGCAAAGTCTTGAAGCCGGTAAGGTGATGACAAGCGAGGAAAGCAAAATGGAAAAACTGGATGAAAAACAAAGTCCTGAGGTTCACAAGATAGAATTGAAAGAATTACCTTCAAATCTGAAGTATGTCTTTTTAGATGATCAAGGAAATAAACCAGTAATAATTAGCAGCACATTGTTGAAAGAAGAAGAAGAAAAGCTGATTGAAATTCTGAAAAAGAATGAGCAAGCTATTGGTTGGAAACTAAGTGATTTGAAAGGCATCAGTCCATCTTATTGTATGCATCATATTTTTATGGAGCAAGAATACAAACCAGTGGCTCAACCTCAAAGGCGGTTAAATCCAATCATGAAAGAGGTCGTGAAGAAAGAAGTGCTGAAGTTGCTGGAAGCAGGAATGATCTACCCTATTTCAGATAGTGCATGGGTGAGCCCAGTTCAAGTGGTACCAAAGAAGGGAGGCATGACGGTAGTGAGGAATGAAAATAATGAGTTGATTCCAACTAGAACAGTAACGGGATGGAGAATGTGTATAGACTACCGAAAGCTCAATCAAGCAACAAGGAAAGATCATTTTCCATTGCCATTCATGGACCAAATGCTGGAAAGGTTGGCGGGACAAGCTTATTATTGTTTTCTGGATGGATACTCAGGCTACAATCAAATAGCAGTAGCTCCAGAAGACCAGGAGAAAACAGCATTTACTTGCCCTTTTGGTGTTTTTGCATATCGAAAGATGCCTTTTGGACTATGTAATGCTCCAGCCACTTTTCAATGGTGCATGCTGGCAATTTTTTCAGACCTTGTGGAAAAATGCATAGAAGTCTTCATGGATGACTTCTCCGTCTTTGGTAAATCATTTCATTCTTGTTTAGAAAACCTTGATACCGTGTTGAAAAGGTGTGTGGAAACCAATTTAATGCTCAATTGGGAAAAATGTCACTTTATGGTAACTAAAGGCATAGTGTTGGGTCACACCATTTCAAACAAAGGCATTGAGGTGGATAGGGCAAAAGTTGAAGTTATTGAAAAATTACCCCCACCAATAAATGTCAAAGGTGTCAGGAGTTTTCTAGGTCATGCAGGATTTTACCGAAGGTTTATAAAAGATTTTTCGAAAATTGCTAAACCTTTGAGTAATCTGCTGCAAAAAGAGAATTCTTTTCAATTTGATAATTCATGTTTGCTTGCTTTTCAAAAGTTGAAGGAAAAACTAACTACTGCACCTATCATAGTTGCACCCGATTGGAATCTTGATTTTGAAATCATGTGTGATGCAAGTGATTATGCAATAGGTGCAGTGTTAGGACAAAGAAAATCTAGAATTTTTCATCCAATACATTACGCTAGTAAAGTTTTGAATGAAGCTCAAATCAATTATGCCACAACTGAAAAAGAATTACTAGCTGTTGTGTATGGGCTTGAAAAATTCAGATCGTATTTAATTGGTGCACGAGTAATAGTTTTTACAGATCATGCAGCAATCAAATACTTGATGAATAAATCTGATTCCAAGCCAAGATTAATTAGGTGGATTTTGCTGTTACAAGAGTTTGATTTAACCATTCTTGACAAAAAGGGCAGTGAGAATCACATTGCAGATCATTTGTCCAGACTAATTAATGATGAAGTTACAAAGATACAGCCAGAAGTTCCTGAAGAATTCCCAGATGAAAGATTGTTGTTGATTCAAGAAAGACCATGGTTTGCCGACATGGCAAATTTCAAGGCTGCCGGAGTGATTCCTGAAGACTTTACATGGCAGCAAAAGAAGAAACTTATGAAGGATGCACAACAATTTATTTGGGATGACCCTTACTTATTCAAGCTTGGATCAGATAATATTTTGAGAAGATGTGTATCTGAACAAGAAGCCAGGAGTATTCTGTGGCACTGCCATAGTTCAGCATATGGAGGACATTTCAATGGGGAAAGAACCGCTGCTAAGATCCTACAATCAGGTTTTTTCTGGCCCTCTATATTTAAAGATGCTAACTCTTTTGTGCAGAACTGTGATACCTGTCAGAGAAGTGGAAGTATTTCAAGGAGGAATGAAATGCCACTAACAACCATCTTAGAGGTAGAAGTTTTTGATTGTTGGGGCATAGATTTTGTTGGACCATTACCATCCTCAATGTCAAATGAATACATCCTGGTAGCTGTTGATTATGTTTCGAAATGGGTCGAAGCAATGGCTTGTGCAAAAGCAGATGCCAAAACTGTAATCAAATTTTTGAAGAAAAATATTTTCAGCAGATTTGGCACTCCCCGAGTTCTGATAAGCGATGGAGGATCTCACTTTTCCAACACACAACTTCAAAAGTGTTTAGAACATTATGGTGTCAAGCATAAGGTGACTTCTCCTTACCATCCACAAGCCAATGGCCAAGTGGAAGTATCTAACAGGGAGATCAAAAGAATTCTGGAAAAGACAGTTTCCCAAGGTAGAAAAGATTGGTCTCTAAAGTTGAATGACGCTCTGTGGGCATACAGAACAGCTTTTAAAGCTCCAACAGGGTTCTCACCCTACCAATTAGTCTATGGAAAGAGCTGTCATTTACCGGTGGAACTAGAACATAAGGCCTATTGGGCAATGAAGTTGCTCAATTTTGATCCTGAAACATCAACAAAGGAAAGGAAAATTCAGTTGGAAAAACTGGGAGAATGGAGGCGAGAGGCTTATGAATCATCCAGAATTTATAAAGACAGAATGAAAGCCTACCATGACAAAAAGATTTTAGCAAAAAGCTTCTACCCAGGACAATCAGTTCTTCTATTCAATTCAAAGCTGAAACTTTTTCCAGGAAAGCTGAAATCAAAATGGTCTGGACCTTTCCTTGTTAAAGAAGTCAAATCATATGGTACTGTTGAGTTGCAAGATCCTAATTCTGACAGAACCTGGATAGTTAATGGACAAAGACTCAAACCATATATGGGTGGCGGAGTGGAAAAGCTAGATATGCTGATCCACTTTATTGAAGAATGAAAATCAATCAGGCGTCGAGCTAACGACGTTAAACAAGCGCTACCTGGGAGGCAACCCAGTGTGTTTAATTTGTTGTTGTTTTGTTTAGTTATGCAATTATGTAAATGTTTCTTTTTGAATGAGATGCTTTATAAATGAATGAGAAGACTAGCAGGAACCAAAGGATCGCATGATGAGATAACTTTTTGAAAAAAATATACAAGTGAAGGATATAAATTTTCAAGTATGAGGTTATTCGCTCAAGCGCATTCCATTTCGCTTAAGCGCAAAACTTATATTTTGATACTGGACAGAAGTCGCTTAAGCGACCCACTTTTAGCTTGAGCGAATGTCCTTTTCACTTGAAAAATTTCACCTTTCGCTCAGGCCAAGACAAGGGAATAGCTACTGGATAAATTTCGCTTAAGCTAATTAAATACCGCTCAAGCGAATTGTGCAGAACACTCATTGAATTGAAGAAAAACCCATTTTCTGCAATTGTCGCTCAAGCGAATTAAATCACGCTCAAGCGAAGTATCTTTTATTAAACACTGGAACAAAATCGCCCAAGCGAATTCATCTCGCTGACGCGAATTTTGTCCAGAAAGCAAACACTGCATACTCGCTTAAGCGCCATTCATTTCGCCCTAGCGAATTTTATCCAGTGTCTTAAACACATTGATTCGCCTAAGCGAAGGATATTTAAGTCAAGCGAAGGGATTTTGGGAGCATCAGGTACCTTTTAATTTCAATTTCGCTACAGCGAACCATGATCGCTTGAGCGAAATAAGAGTGTGGAACTTAAAATTCGCTGTAGCTGTTTAATCTCGCTTGAGCGAATTTAAGCGGTTACGCATTCTTTTTAAAAGCACACAACCTGTTCTACTTCCGAACTCCCAAAACCTTTTTAAAAGCCCTCAACTTCTAAATCCCTCACACCATCATCGTTGATTCTGAAGGGTTTCTTGCAGTTTCTTCCTCATCATTGGTATCAAGTTCTCATTTTTCTTTTCTTTCCAAGTAAGTTCTCTCATTTCTCATGCATCTGTTCATCTTCTTCTTCGTTATGGTTGTAGCTCTTTAGTTATTTTTCAATGTGGGTTACAATGTTGTTTGATTTTAGTTTTAGGATAGTTAGGGTTTGATTTTCGTCTCTACAATGTTGTTTTGCATAATGAAACCCATATGTAAATTATGCCCTAGAATAAAGTAGTGAAACCATGTCCCTTAAGCATGCTCTGTTTTTTTTTATTTTTGTGTGGCTGCTGAAAAACCAATGTATGTACTTATATAATGTTCTCGATTAGGTTCGGTGCACAACACCATGTCCGTTTTGTGATTAATAACATTAATAGCACAACGCTTTTTGTAACTGTCGAAACCTTTCCTCATGCTCTGTTTTTCAGTAAAATCTTATGAACTAGATGGTGTAAGCAATAAACTCTGTTTTTCAGTTTTTTTTTACCTTATGAACTCAATGCGCATTTTCTGTTTTTCAGGATGGCAAGAACCAAAGTAACAAGTGCTGAACCCCCACGACAGAGCGAAAGAGAAAAGGGTAAACGAAAAAGGGTTGAAGGGAGCTCGTCCCAACAAAACCAGAAATTCAAGAGTAAGGAACATAAGCAACGCCTTGAGAACATAGACCATTGGACCTTTATTCCTGAAAGGAAGGTTGATTTACGTGCGGGAGAGTGTGATGACTTCTTGGAATTATTGAGAAGAAGAAAATGGTTGAGAGTTGCAAACCCCAGACATAAATTCGACCCAGAGATTGTCAAAGAATTTTATGCCAACGCATGGAACAAGGAGGGCACTTTGGAATGCAAAACATGGGTTAGGGGCACCTGGATATCGTATGATAGAGACACTATCAACGAACATTTAGGTGATATGCTTCGGTTACCTGATGGAGATTTGTGCACTTATGGCACCTTGAAGAAAAACCGACATATTTACCCCACACAGGACCTTGAAGATAAACTATGTTTACCAGGGCATCATATGTACCGAGGGGCTAGCCAGCATCCTTCCAGACTTCTGAGGAAGGATATGACAATGCTGACTAGAGTATGGACGACATTTCTCTTAGCAAATGTCATCCCGAATGCCCATGTATCTGATTTACCCCTTCCAAAGTGTGAGCTTCTATTCTGCATTCTCTCTCGAAATATGTCTGTTGACCTTGCTCAGATAATTTCAGATGAAATCTTTAGGTTCGCTCAGCAAAATCCGAAGACTACATTAGCTGATACAAAATCTAAAGCCAGCCTTGGTTTCCCTGCATTCATCACGGGACTTTGTGCAGTCCATGGGATCGATGTTAACCCCACCACTCCGATTAGGCCATCCATCGATCGGAAATTTATAGATTTAAATTGCAGGATACCCACACCTCCACCACAGTTAGAGACACCACCACCACCACCTGTAGTATCATCACCTACAGTTCAGCCACCTCTCCAACCACTGCCTCCACCTACTTATGATCCCACCCTCCTTGCTCATCTTCTACACATTGAGCGACAGCAGGCCGCTCTTCACAGAGGCATGCTGTATCATTACAGAGCTAGCTATTGGAGCCATCCTTCAGGCCCTTTTATGCACCCCGATCAGTTCGTAGAGCGTGTTGCTTGGCCTGGGGACAGTCCTATTTTGTAGGAGGAGGAGAGACCAGCAGCTGATGCTGCTGAGCCAGAGGCACCACCATCACCACCAGCCATATCAGCAGGACCAGCAGGACCAGCAGTTGCACCTGTCACAACACCAACTGCTACACAGACTCATCAGCAGCAGGAGGCTGAGGACAGGGAATTTGAAGAGCAGCTGGATCGAGTGGTCACTGATATAGTCATGTCGCATGACTGAGCATGCTATTGTGGTTCCTTTAAATTTTGTCAAGTTTATTTAAGTTTATGCTGCTTTATGTTTCTTTTATTATGTTACTTTACATTCAGTACTTATTATTCAGTACTTTCCGTTTATGTCAATTTCATGTGATTTACAGTAGATTTCCCTGTTACGCCTAAATGAATTTTGTTACATACGTTAGTTATAATGTTTAGGCGCGGAAATTTTGTTTTCATGACATGGAAAAGTGAAGAAAGATGTGAATTAATCTTAGGCTTGCATAAAAGGAAGGATGACTAGTTTTGGAAACTCTGATAATTCTTATGAATGTTGAATGAATCTTTCTAATTCTTGAGTTAGGAATTAATTCACAATGTTTGAACCCTCTTCTGTGAGAATAAAGAAATCAAGACAATTAACCCAGTGAGATAGTGCAACTTTAAACACCGAGAGTTCATTGATTTTGTGTAATCTTTCATTGCATGAATTTCTAGCAAGGATTATTGCTTAGGCAAGCATGGATAGGATAGAGGCAAATTTTGTGTAGAATAGGTTAAACAAGAGCCAAAAAGCCAACCTTCAAGTAATCAATCCAAATTTTGTGTTTAAACCCAATTGAGCCAAAATGAATTTTGTTCTTAACCTTAGAGCATGCCTGTACGAAAAACTTAAACCAACCTTAATGCATGCTAAGGACAGGAATAATTTTTCAAGAAGGGTATGTGAAGAGTTTGGCTGTGATTGTCAAAAAAAAAAAAAAAATAATTTTTTTTGGAAAACAAAGTAAGATCCTCCTACCAAGGTCAAGAATAAACAAAATGAAGGAGGAATATAAAGAAAAAGTTGAATGGCTTAAATGAAGCAAAATTGATATAATAAAAAGCCAAGGCCAAGAAATCTAAGTGTCCTTAGTATGTCTTTGCATCCAAAGAAAAACCAATGAATTTCTTGTAAGCCTGGCCAAGTTACAACCTATTAAAGACCTCTTGATCCATGTTTGTTTGAGTGGTTATCTCATGTAGTGAAATGAAATGCAATGATTGAATAACGCTTGACCAATGATAAAGAGAGCAAACACTCACCTGGAAGGTATAAACAGAGAGAATTTCTTGTTTTTATAGCAGAGTGGTTACTTGCAATTGTGTATTCTAGTTCAAACTTAGAATTTGGTTAGATAAAATGAAGCATGATTGAGGATTTATCATTTATGGATAGTGAAAAGTATCCTTCATTTTATTTGCAGCTTTGATTAATTAAGATCTTTGTTTCACTTAAACTTTCTCTTGACCAATTGCTTGAGGACAAGCAAAGTTCTAGGTTGGGGAGAGTTGATAGATGTCCAATTTACCTATATTTTGCATGATTAATGAAGCATAAATTGGATATAATGTACAATGTTTGCCAATTTTGTAAGCTAAATAGAAAAGAAATAGTGAATGAACATTGTACAAGTTGATTGGCTAAATTTGTTACAATCTCAGGAAAACTCAAAGAAGAAAGAAGAAAAGAAAAGAAATGAAGAAAATCACCAAGTGTTAAGCAAACAGAGTGATAATCGCTCAAGCTAAGGAGATATCGCTTGAGCTAATCTTGGTCGCTGAGAAAACTTGAAGAGCCCGCTTGGGCGAGCCATGAATGTAACAAATAACAAGTATCAGGTCAAGACTCGCTTGAGCGAGGAGTGATACGCCCAGGCGAAATCAAGCCAGTATTGAAAATGAAGTATTCGCCCGAGCGACCATTGAGGCCGCTTGAGCGAGATTGGAACAGAATGGACTAGCAGTAGTTTCGCTCAAGCGTTGTGAATAAAGAAGCCAACGAATTTCTTCCAGAATGCAGCAATGTGAAGGGCGCTTGAGCGTCACTATTTCGCTCAAGCGAAATTTGTCCAGAACCAAATTTTAAAAGGGCTCGCTGCAGTTTATGAAGACACGGCTCAAGCGAAATGGAATAAAGCATCAGATATGAAGATTCGCTTAGGCGAATCTAGACCGCTTGAGCGAATTAAGCCTATAATGAAGCAGGACGTGGATTTCCTTCGTGCTGAAGAATGCTCATCGCCTGAGCGAAATATAAACTCGCTTGAGCGAGTTTTCTTTTATATAAGCTTACTGCATGGCGGCTAAGAAGGGGGCTGGATAGATAGAAACTTTTTGTACTCTTCTTTTCTTCTTCTTTTCTAAGCTGTAATGACCACCATGAGTGGCTAAACATCTCCATGGGATTGGATGTAGCTTTTCTTACTTGAAGATCATAAATGATATATTCATGATTCGGGTAAACTTGTTCTATGATTCTTGGTATTTCATTTTACGTTTAATGCTTGAATCTACTTGATCACTAGTTTCTTGAATTAAGTTTACGTTTGTTGTTGGAAAATAACTTTCGAAAACAGATCTAAATGAAATGCTCAATGTGAGTAAATAACCAGGGATGGTATTTAACGCATTGAACGTCCAAACAATCGGTCGTAATGCTGGAATGGAATTGAAACGATCAAGGGATTGACGTTATCAACTCTGTTCTTATGAATTTCGTAGTCAAGGAATTGATATGAATGACTTTGATTGTGATGTAAAGCATTATAGTTCAAACTCCGTTTTCATGAATATACGTTATGCATCGGAAGGTAAGATCGGTGAATCCTAATCCCAGCTTTTACAATTAGATAAACTCCTTTTATTTCACTGCATAATCGTTCATATATTATCGTTTATATTGTGAACTCAAAACCATGAAAACAATCATTTTAATCCGCCGTAATATCTTAAGTTTCAATTGCTGATGATCCTTAGTGGGAACGATATCTTTTATAACTACAACTACCGTGTTTAAAACTTGGCACGTTTCTTTGAGTGTATTATACAAACTTGATTCTCTTAAAATACACCAGCAATTACGGAATTAATTTAGATCATATCCCTATTAAGTGCGACAATACTAGTACAATAAACCTTTCTAAAAATCCCGTACAACACTCAAGGACTAAGCATATAGAAATCAGACATCACTTCCTTAGAGATCATGTTCAAAAAGGTGATTGTATATTAGAATTTATTGAGACCCATAAGCAACTCGCAGATATATTCACAAAACCTTTGCCTAAAGAACACTTTTTCAATCTTAGAAATGAGTTAGGCATCATAGATTTCTCATAAAATTGATTAAAACAACTATTATCATGTAAAAATCTATTCTATAATCGATTACATGCAACACGTAATCGATTATCATATATTTTCAGAAGTCACACAGGTGAAAACTCCATGTGGAACAGTAACTTACGCTTCAGTAATCGATTACACACCGTATGTAATCGATTCCCACTATCCATGATGTGACTTCTCCAAGAGTTTTGCACGTTACGTTTTCTTAAAAATTAATTAAAATATATATATTCTCTGCCTCTCTATATTCGGAACATTCACATCTTGTATCTTAATTATTTTTTTTCCTCGTAACTACCACATAATATAATATTCCATTATCCCTTCCACTTTAAAATACAACCAAGATCATTTAATATGCATCCCATCACTGAAACCGTCAGCCTTCCCATTTCCCACTATCTCCACACGATTTCCCACGCCACAGTCACGTCCCCTCATGACCCCTGTAACATTTCAAACACGCGTGAACTGCCCCGTAATCGATTACATCCCTCTCACTATCAATTCGTAATCGATTACCATCAGTTACTTGTCCATTCCACTTCCCGTAATCGATTACAATATACATACGCTGACAAAGTAATCGATTACCTCCATTCGACTCAGTTAAAAGCCATCCCTTTCACTCTTATTTTTTACTATTCACCATCTTCTTCATCTTGTTCTTCCTCCGATTTTCACTCCATGGCTGACCATTCTCCTACTTACACTCCCACCCCACCTTCACCTACGGTTCCAACCAAGAAAAAGAGGACTCTCGGCACCTCTTCTTCCTCTGATCAGCCTCAACCCAATCCTTCCCTTCATACCTTTGTGGAATTCTTCTCCAATTCTGCTCAACAAACACGTTTTTACTCTTTGTTTCATTGCCGAGACATTATTGACCCTAAATGCATTGATCTTCTAATAATCGAAAATGTTGACTGCTATCAATTTTTTGATATTCAGAACCTCATCCCATTCCTCACCATCAAAGAGGATCACTATCCTGATCTGGTCCGTCTGTTCTACTCCAATCTTCAGATTACTGATGGATGCTTAATTTCTGAAGTCAAGAAGGTCCCTATTGTTATTGATTCTGGCATCTTTTATGAACTCACTGAACTTCCGTCGGTCGGAGAACATTATGAAGGTCACATCTCTGAAAACTGGGAACATGACTTTAACACTCTTGAAGCCCGTCGTCTTGTGTGTTCTGAGACTGCTGAATGTGCTGGCCGCCTCTTGGCTGGTTCTCTTTCGTTTAGTTGCAGGGTCATGCACTACATTCTGGTTCGCATTCTGGTTCCTCGCACCACAAACTTGGCCCAGATTACTGAGGAAGATTTGGTTCTTATGTGGTCTCTCTTAACTGTTCGTCCTCTTAGCTGGACTACTCTTATTCGCTATCGCATGAAGAAGGCTCTGAAAGCCAACGCTCCCCTTCCATATGCTGGACTCGTTACCCGAATTCTTCGTCACTTCAATGTTCCCATCTCTGATGAACTGTGCATCAAGCCTCAGCGATCCTTTGCCATTGGCAAAACTGCTCTCTCTTCATTTGGATACAAGCAAAACGCTGACGGCGAATGGATTCCCAAACATTCTGCTCCTCCTCAGGATCCTGATCCTGTACCCGGCTCTCTTTCCATGACTGACCTTGCCACCGAACTCCAGTCCCTCCGTTCTTATGTTCGTGACCGTTTTGATCATGTGGACAGCACCATGCAGACTCTCCTCTCCCGTTTTCCACCACCATCCGATTAGTCTATCTTTCTGCTTTATTGGTTGTTATTAAATAATTTCTATTTGTGTTTATGCCCCACAAGTCTTCTGGTTTTGTTGGCTATCACTATATAATTTCCGCTTTTGTTTATGAAAAACAAGTCCTCTTGTTGGTTGTCTGTTTACGTTTCATCAATATATATACTATCCATTGCACTTTACAATTTTTTATTATTCTTTTTGATAATGACAAAGGGGGAGATATAGCAATCATTGTAATCATTGGCATCAAATCAATCATTGGCAAACACTGCAAAAACTCAGGGGGAGAGTACTCTTAGTATCAAAAAAACGTACAACACAAGGACCAATCAAATACAACAAACAAAAAGAAATTAATCTTAAAAGTAACATGCATCAATTTTTGTACAGAAGTATACAGGTAATTGTCATCATCAAAAAGGGGGAGAATGAAGACCATAAAGGATTTTGATAATGACAAAGACTAAATGCCAAAGATCAAGCATGAAGATTCAACACCAAGGCAGAATCATAGTAAGACTCTATTAAAGAAAAATATGGCCATTAAAAATAATAATAATAATCAATGACTTAAGATTTTACCAAAGTCTGAATTTTAATAATCGTAATTGATTATCTCAGTTAAGTAATCAATTACCAGGTCTAAAGACATTTTGAAATACAAAATAAAGAGATTTCAACGTATTAACTTCAAAAACTGATTCAAGTAATCGATTACGTTAAAACAGTAATCGATTACCATGTCTTAAAAAAAGAGATTTAAAGCATGTTTTTTAAGAACTGATTCAAAGTAATCGATTACCTAAAAAGAGTAATCGATTACCATGTTTTGAAATGATTTAAAAGTCAATGTTTCAGCAAACGTTTAAAAAACTGACCAAGTAATCGATTACTTGGTTATTGTAATCGATTACAGACTAACGGTCATGTTAAGATGAGGTTTTAAATTCACGTAATCGATTACATACTTATGGTAATCGATTACCACCAAGTCAGAAAGGCTGAAACATTACATCTATTCGAGAAACACATTGATGAAACCTTATATCTTTTCATAAATTATTATTTTATTCAAGAGGTACCTTTTTGATTATTTTATTCATTAAATTCACACCTCTTGAAGGCCTCTCTAACACTATAAATAGGGATGCTCTTCATTTGCAAAAATACACCAATTCTTCCAATTCTCTCTTAAGACCATAAAAGGCCATATTCTTCTAAGTAGAGTTTCTACTTATTATTGCTCTTCAATTTGTCCATATGCTCTAAATAAGAGAGTATTTCTTTGTTCACTTTACTAAAAGTGTGAGAATCTTGGTTGCTTGGGAAGGTGTCCCAAAGTATTGTATACAAGAGTAGTGAGACTCTTGGTGATACTTCACACAAGGGCAAGGTTGTGCCAAAGTGTGGAAGTACTAGTGTACTATTTTTGACAATAGTGGAATCCTCAAGGGTGACTTGAGAAGACTGGACGTAGGCAGTGGTTGGCCGAACCAGTATAAATACTGTTTGTAAATTTATCAACCCTACACTCTGTCTTTTATTTCATATAATCTGTTGTGCACTGTCATATTCTTTTACACTTAATTACAACATAATTAAGAGTTGAGAAAAGTACGTTTAGAAATTTTAAAATTATCATAACTCAATTCACCCCCCCTCTCGAGTTATAGGAGGCCACTAGAACAACAGAAGATTCTTTGATTCCCATTATTTTAGGCAGACCATTTTTAGCAACTGCATGTGCTGTGATCGATGTCAAGAATGGTAAGTTGTCTCTAACTGTTGGAGACCAAAAGGTTGATTTCAACTTGAAAAATGTTTTAGAAAAACCTTATAATGATGTTTGTTGTACTGTGGATTTTGTCGAACAAGTGGTAAAGGAAACAACCCTTCCTAATGACCCACTTGAAACTGTTTTCATGATTGAGCTGACAGAAACATCTGATTGCTCTGAGGCCCCACATGATACTGAGGTCATGTGTGACAAAGTGGTAAGCCCCAATGTGGAATTAAAACCTTTACCAGCTTCATTAAGGTATGAATTTCTTGGTCCTAATTCCACATATCCTGTGATTATCAATGCTGAATTAAATCCATGTGAAACTGAAAAACTTTTGAAACAACTTAGGTTGTATAGAAAGGTAATAGGTTATACAATGGATGATATCAAAGGGATTAGCCCTTCTCTTTGTATGCACAGGATTACTATAGAAGATGAAAGTAGGCCCACAGTAGAACCACTTAGGAGATTAAATCCTAAAATGCAAGAAGTGGTTAAAAAGGAAATTTTGAAATTGCTTGATGCTGGAGTCATATATCCTGTTGATAGTAGTAAATGGGTAAGTCCTGTCCATGTGGTGCCTAAAAAGGGGGGAATAACTGTGATTGAAAATGATAAACATAACTTGATTCCTACTAGGATTGTCTCTGGTTGGCGCATGTGCATTGACTATAGGAAGTTAAATAGCGCCACGAAAAAAGATCATTTTCCCCTCCCTTTTATTGATCAGATGCTTGAAAGACTTGTGAAACACTCTTATTTCTGTTATTTGGATGGGTATTCAGGTTTTCATCAAATTCCCATTCATCCATCTGATCAAGAAAAGACTACCTTCACTTGCCCTTATGGGACTTATGCTTACAGACGTATGCCTTTTGGTTTATGTAATGCACCTGCGACTTTTCAAAGGTGTATGCAAGCAATTTTTTCTGATCTTATTGAAAATGTGATAGAAGTCTTTATGGATGATTTTTCAGTGCATGGTTTGGATTTTGATAATTGTTTAACAAATTTGTGCCAAGTCTTGCAGCGTTGTAAAGAAACTAATTTGGTTCTAAATTGGGGAAAATGCCATTTTATGGTAAGAGAAGGCATAGTTCTTGGACACCTGGTGTCTGAGAGAGGTATAGAAGTTGATAAGGCTAAAGTGGAAGTGATTGAAAAATTGCCTCCACCGACAGTGAAAGGTATTCGAAGTTTTCTTGGACATGCAGGGTTTTATCGCAGGTTCATTAAAGATTTCTCCAAGATCACAAAGCCTCTTACAACTCTTCTGGGTAAGGATGTGCCTTTCAATTTTGATTCATCTTGTATGGAAGCTTTTTGCAGGATTAAGCAAGCTCTAATCTCTGCCCCCATCGTGCAACCACCTGATTGGAAACTCCCGTTTGAGTTGATGTGCTATGCAAGTGATTACGCAGTAGGGGCTGTGCTGGGGCAAAGAAAGGATAAAAAGCTCCATGTAATTCATTATGCCAGCCGGACGCTAGATGATGCTCAAGTAAATTATGCCACAACTGAAAAAGAACTGTTAGCTATTGTCTTTGCTTTTGATAAATTTAGGTCTTACTTGGTAGGTTCACATGTTACTGTTTACACTGACCACTCTGCCATTAAGTATCTATTGAATAAAAAGCAAGCAAAGCCTAGATTAATTAGGTGGATTCTAATATTGCAAGAATTTGACTTGGAAATTAAGGACAAGAAGGGTACCGAGAACTTGGTCGCTGACCACCTATCTAGGTTGACATCTGAAAAAGAACAAACTGATAATATTCCCATCAATGAATCTTTTCCAGATGAACAACTCTTGAATCTTAGTATCCAACGTGTTCCTTGGTATGCTGATTTTGTAAATTTTCTTGCATGTGGTATCTTACCTCCTGATCTTAGCTTTCAGTAAAGGAAAAAGTTTTATGCAGATGTTAAGCATTATTATTGGGATGAACTACTCCTTTTCAAGCAATGTGCAGATGGTATGATTCGGAGATGTGTTTCACAAGATGATGTCCATGCTATCTTGGATCATTGCCATTCTCTTTCCTGTGGAGGACACATGAGCACCTCTAAGACAACCGCTAAAGTATTGCAAGCTGGGTTCTATTGGCCAAATATTTTTAAGGATGTACGTAAGTATGTTCTAACTTGTGATGCTTGCCAAAGAACAGGTAACATTGGTAAGAGACAAGAAATGCCATTGAATACCATTCTAGAAGTTGAATTATTTGATGTATGGGGTGTTGATTTTATGGGTCCCTTTCCCTCTTCTTTTGGAAATCAGTTCATATTAGTGGCAGTTGACTATGTGTCAAAATAGGTGGAAGCCATTGCTTCACCCCATTCTGATGCTAAGACTGTTATTAAACTTTTCAAGAAAATAATATTTCCAAGGTTTGGGGTCCCAAAATATGTTATAAGTGATGGAGGGTCTCATTTTATTGAGAAAACTTTTCAGACCCTTCTAAAGAAATATGGAGTTAAGCATAAGGTTGCTACACCTTATCACCCACAAACTAGTGGACAAGTTGAGGTATCCAATCGGGAAATTAAAAATATTCTTCAAAAAGTGGTGAATACATCACGTAAGGATTGGTCTATTAAGTTAGATGATTCCTTATGGGCGTATCGAACTGCATACAAAACTCCCATTGGAACCACGCCTTTTAAGCTAGTATATAGGAAGCCCTGTCATTTACCTGTTGAGCTAGAATATAAATCTTTTTGGGCTATTAAAACTCTTAACTTTGATCATAAGGCTGCAGGTGAACAAAGATTGTTGGAATTAAATGAGCTTGAAGAACTCCGTCTAGATGCATACAAAAATGCCAGAATTTATAAAGAAAAAACCAAACAATGGCATGATCGTCACATCCAACGGAGAACATTTAATCCAGGAGATATGGTTTTACTGTTTAATTCCAGATTGAAGCTTTTTCCAGGTAAACTGAGATCCCGATGGTCGGGACCATTCAAGGTGACAAAAGTCTTTCCCTTTGGAGCTGTCGAACTATGGAGTGAGAAATCTGGTACATTTAGGGTAAATGGACAGAGAGTAAAGCACTATCTGACAGGTCAACCAATACAACAAGCAAGTGACTTGGACTTGTTTGATGCTCCTGATGAGTAAATCCAAACGGTGAAGAGTCTGGCTGAAGACTTAAAACTTAGCACTGATAGGGAGGTAACCCTATAAAAAGTTGTTGTTTTATTTTAAGCTTTTATTCTCACAAAAAAAAAACCAACTATGTCAAATGCTGGTTTGGGGTTACTCCAGGTAAGTTTTCTTATCCTTTTATCATCCATTTTAACATTGAGGACAATGTCAAATTCTGGTTTGGGGTGGTAGGCAAGAAAACTTAACTGTTTTGTTTACGTTGTGTGATTGTTATTTTATTTTGCATGTGTGTTTTCCTTGATTTGTTTGTAATCTTGTAATTTACCATGATTGCATGATAAATTTACTTTGAACACAAAGGCTAAAGTATCTAAGGATCCCAAAATTTTGAGTAAAATTTTTAAAATTTGATTGTTTAAATGCCAAATAAATGCTTAAATGAACCTTATGTGATTAAAATTTTCTTTGAAAAGACTTTCCATGATTAGACTTGAGCCAAAATGGGTTATTTATCAAACAAATTTTCAAAACCCATATTTTCTTGATTGAGTGAATCTCATAGTCATTAATATTCTGGAACTTGTTTTTAACCAATTCAAAATGGTTTTTGATTATATTTCTTAGGATGATAAAGGCACAATTAGGTCTTATTCTTAAGCCTCAGAATTTTGCATAATTTGACCCCTAGTTGCCCCTTTTGAGCCTAAAAGTGAAAATTTTTCCTTGAAACCTTTCATTGACTGATATTCTCTTAATGGTGAAAAAGTTGGAAATTTAGTGGAGCAAAGAAAGAAAAAAGGACTTTAGAAAAAAAATTATGGTATTAAATGCAAAGAAAAGTAAGAAAAAGAAAAAGAAAATCAAAAGGATGATATTGAATGAATTCCAAAAAGTCCATAAAGTTCAAAAATTTGCTCTGTTAAATTTAGGATGATAATTTGAATCATTCATGACTGTTAAAGCCCTTTTGTATTCTATTTTTCTTGAAATTCCTACCTTGACAATACAACCCAAGGCCACGTTACAACCTTTGAAAGACCTTTAGACTTTGACATATTTTCTATCTAAACTGTGGAGTTTCTGGTTTATTAACAAGCTTATGGTAATATTTTTTGACTATGATGATTTGAGAGATACACAAACCTTGAAACACTTGAGTGAAAATTGTGAGAAGAGTATCTCAAGTCTTGACATTGAAAATTGATTCACATAAGAAAAATAAAACTGGCATTTGAATAAATCTGTTTCTCTGTTTTGGATTCCTTAGTTTAATAAGTTTAGTGTTTTCTGTATTTTATCTTGTGAATATGGTGATTGCTTGAGGACAAGCAATGCTTTGGTTTGGGGTATTTTGATAAGTGCTTTATAACACAATAAAATAGATCTAGTTTGCTTAGGATTTTAATCATTATGCACTGTATTTCCTTTATTTATTGAGATTTTTGCTTTCTTTCCACTCTATTCTACTTGGGTATGTTATTTTGCAGGAATTAAGGTAATAAAGGGTCAAAAACAAGAGAAAAACGACCATAAAATGATAAAGAAACAAGAAGAACAAGCCCAAAGTAGAAAGAACTCTCTTTTTATGCTAAATTCCGACTCAGAATGCTGAAATCCGAGTGGAATTACTCAGAATGGAGCAAATCCGAGTGGAATACTGCACTGTTGAAGGTAAATCCGAGTGGAATGGCTCAGAATGGAGCCTTTCCGAGTAGAACGACTCAGAATGGAGCATTGCCGAGTGGAATACTTCACTGTTGGAGCCAAATCCGAGTGGAAAGTTCCCTGTCAAAGCCATTCCGAGTGATAAATGGCTGAGGTTCAATGCTGAAATGGAATGAGTCTCGGTTGGAGGAGATTCCGAGTGGAAGCTTCCCCGACTGCGTCTATTCCGAGTGAAAAAGGGGACTGACGTTGAATAGATGCTGTCCAAACCTATTCTCTGAGTGAAAGGCTTGCTGATTGAAGTGAATCCGAGTGGGAGCTTTCTGATTTGCAACCAATCCGAGTGAAAAGCTGTTCTGAGTGAATGGATTCCGAGTAGAAGAGGCCACTGAAATGAATAAATGCTGACTAAGGAGGAATCCGAGTGGTTTCACTCAGAGAAGATGGCATTCTCAAGCGGAACAAGGCATTTCCGAGTAATGCCTTAAGCAAGCAAGGAAAATCTGACCAGGAGTGAATCACACTCGGACAGATTCTCACAGTTTCACACTAAGTCCGAGTGAGATCTCTGCAACGAAGAATACCGAGTGAAATGGGTCAGAAACCTATATTTCCGAGCAAAGCAAGGCTCGGACATGAGAGGAAATTCAATCAGCCAAATTCGAGTAAAGACAACCGACTGGGTTGATTGATGACTGAAGGTCATTCCGAGTAAAAAGCATGAAGACACTTCCGAGTGTATCATTTCAAGGAATGAAGGCCAACTGAATTATTTCAAAGCAAATCCAAGTGAATGTATCTGAATAAATTTGATCGAGTGAATTCCAAAGCAAAATCCGAGCAAAGTTTGAACCGAGTGGTTCAGATTCAGAGACAGCCGAGTGAAAATGTTTGGGAACCGATTGAATAAATTCTGATCCTGAGTGAATATTCAATCAGTTTCGAATGAACTCCATGAAGCTGAGCCGAGTGAATGGTTTCAGTCGGATCCGAGTCCTTCTTCTGTCAATTCCGAGCCACCTTCTAATAAGTTCCGAGTGAATCACTTTTCACTCGGTTCCGATTCACTTTTCAATCGGTTTCGAAGAAATAAAGCAATCGGAGTTACTTTGCTCATCTCCTCATAGCAACTAACACTATCCGACTTCACAGCAACTCAACACCGACCGGTTTGCTCCAAATACCGACCGGTTTCTTCCAACACCGGATCACTCCAACACCGGATCAAATGCACACCGGATCAACTCCAACTCTCCAGCAACCCAAACACCATTCCTTCAAACCAATACCGACCGAAACACCGTTCCATTCCCTCTCTTCTATCCGCTGTCCCTTTCTTCTTCTAATCCATACCACACATCGTCCTCTCCTTTCCATCCACAACACCGTCCAGCAATACTCTCTACACCGCCCAACAACCCACTCAACACAACACCACCCAGACTCTTCTCTCCAACCAACACTGTCCAGCAATACTCTCCACACCGCCCAGCAACCCACTCAACACTTTCCTCTCCACACCATACAGATCTCCATCCAACATCAACTCCTCTCCACACTGTCCAGTTTGCACCCACACCGTCCAACACTCAGCAAACCACCCTCCAGCAAGCTTTCACTCGGATTTGTGGGAAAATAACATTTTTCCACTCGGAATTTCATCATTCTGCACGAATCATCACTAAAATCCAAGCACCGAATTATTGGAAATATTAAAATATGCAAATTGGAAACAAGTTGGCACAGCTGGAACTCACATGCACCGAAAGTTTCTTCCACTTGCAATTTGAACGCGTTTTCATAGCTGGAATCCTCCATCCATTTGCCTATAAAAGCAGCACCAACCCATCAGTAAATGAATCATCTATTCCCATCAATTACCATCAGCTTTATTCTATTTTCTTTTCTTTTCTTCGTTACTTTCTCTCTTTTTCTCTTTAGTTTTCTTCTTTTCCATTTTTCTTTCTCTATTCATTTTTCTTCTCTTTCTTTTTATTTTCTTTTCTTTCTTTTATTTTGTAAGAGTGTGAGGGCTGTAAAAGTGAGAATTTAAATTTGTAATTGGTGGAGAATATTGCAACAAGGAATTACAGTGGTAAATTATTCTGAGCTTTTGGAGAAACCCATAAGTCTTTATTTTTACCATGTCTTGTATGTTTTATTTTTCCATTATTTATATGAATTTGAATTATTTCATGAGTAGCTAAATTAATTATCTTGGGATAAAGGGGGTTTGATAATATTTTATTTTAATGTTATTTTGACTTAGAATTAAATAAATTTTTGTTTTCCATTTAGTTCAATTATGCTCAATGCTTTTAGTAATTCCTAACAAGAACCTAAATGATAAAACTGTATACTTGCGGGTATATTAGTAAGTTTAGGTAATAAATAGAATCGAGAGATTTATTTTTACCGGAAAGCTTTGAACTAAACCTAAGATTTTTGAAATGCTTTTTGTGACCTCGGTAAAACCGTGAAAGTGATCAAAATTCTTTTGAGGAAATAAAAGGGGTTTTCATAAAACGATAATGGGCCTTTCTGAGGATTAAGCAGCGCTTTCCATAGGTTAGGTACATTAATAGGATCCCGAGAAGAACATATTAATTAGCTTTTGGAAAATTCGCCTTGGAAAACTTAATTCGATTCTTATTTATGAAAAGTTAAAATTCATTAACATAAAATAGAGTCTTAATCCCCCGAAATCCCAAGATACTCTCAACTCTGATTTTTTTAAGTGTCAAGTAAATTTTACTTTTGTATTCTGTGCAACTTAATTTTGTGTTTTATTTTACAAAAACCTTAAAAATCAATTGTGTGGATAATTAAATTTTAATATGCCGGTACTTTGAACACAGTCCCTGTGGAGAACGATAATCTTTTATATTACGCGACATAACCCGTGCGCTTGCGGGTCCTGTCATGTATGATGTGTTGTAATGATTGATATGTGAGCAGTATACATCTATTTAATCATAATGTATGACTTTAATTCATTTGGATTATGTTACTCACCTCCCCATTGCCATTTTTAAAGTTGATGTAGGTATGACTTAAATCCTACAGCTTTTGGAGGCCGACTTTGGAAGGAGGTAAATATGGATAGGAATGTGTAAGCCTTGGCCGGCATGAATTCTGTTTTGTAGAGTATATGAGGTTTATATACTCAATTTTTGTAATGTTGATAATTTTGGAGGTCATGGGAGAAAATTGGACATGTTTGTGTAAGGCCAATTTTCCTACATGACCCAAATGATGTAAAGAATGGATTATGATACTTAACTTTGATGAATGAATGGATGTAGTGTTTTATGTTAGTTCATGGATTTTGTGTGATGATGTTGAATTTGGATTATATGCATGAATTAATATTGGCATGATGATGTTGTTGGTGTTAAATTACATGGAAGGATCATGTAGTTGTAGATTATAGCATTATATGAAGTGATACATGCATAATGAAGTAAGATATGGTCTTAGGTAAGGCCAAAAATTGAAGGCTTTGATATTTTCTGGGCTAAGTTAATTGAAATTCATTTTCTGCTGAGTTTCTACAGAACTCGCTCAAGCGAGTGAGAATCTCGCTCGAGCGAGATTGTTGTGAAATGGGGAATTGGATTCTGCCTCATTTTCGCTCAAGCGGAAGTGCTTTTCGCCCAAGCGAGATTGCCACAGAATCAGAGTTTCGATTTTGGACAATTTTCGCCCAGGCGAATGAGGGAGCGCTCAAGCGAAGGAGAAGGATTTTGATTCTGGACGATTTTCGCCCAGGCGAGTGGTGCCTCGCCCAAGCGAAAATCGGCCAGAGAGTTGCCAACCATTCTGGAACGATCTCGCTCAAGCGAGCCTTGGGCCGCTCAAGCGAGATTGGGAACTGATGCCCTTTTCTTCCTTCGCTCAAGCATCTCACTGTTAGCCAAGGCCTCGATACTCAAGAGGGGGGGTGAATTGAGTATTTCAAATTTTCGCGCGGAATCCCTTTCAAATCGTTAGTAATATACAAATGATGCAATATAAAGGATGTAACAATTATGAAGCACATTTCATACTAAAACATATTGAGTTGAATGGACTATATTCAAGAATTGATTTTGATAAGCAAGTTATTAGTTAAGGCAATTCTTGAAACACTTTGACATGCAATAATTAATTCCAATATAAATGTAACTTAAACAACTTCTAACAAATTAATTAAGCATGATAATTTACCAAGTTGTTAACACCAATATTTTACTTCCTCAATAACTAAATCCAATAATGTTTAAGACATTTGATTCATGGATTTAATTTAATCTAACTTCAACAATGTTAACCAATATAGTTTGCAACTTATAGCATGCACTTAGTCCAATTTAATTACGAATGATATAATAAATCAAGTGAGCAATTTAAGTGCACAAATTAAATGAGTTTAGGGAAGAGAGAATTTGCAAACCGATATAACGAGTTCCACCACCCCGGTGTACGTCTCGCCTTCAAGCAACCCACTTGAAGGATTTCCACTATTGGAGATTAGAGATACAACTTTGTGCAATCGCGGCTTCTTAGTGTCCCACACTCAAGAACCCAATCCTCACAAGTACAAGGGCACCCCACCCAATCTCTCAATCTCACAATTACAAGGTTGAACCCTCAACCCAAACCTCTAAGGAATTTTGGTGTTTTAATGATTACAATGATAACTCTCTCACTAGAGTAGATTTACAATTTGAAGCTTCTCAAAAATAATAACTCTCAAAGAGAGGATATACAAATTTAGCTCACTCAAAATATTTCTCTCTAACTCTTAAATAAACTATTAAGAGGAATATGCCAAATAATTAAACATAGAGAGAATTGCAAAATTAAGAGAAGGAGGAGGAAACCAATGGAAATGCTTCACTGGTTGGGACGATTGAAGTGTGCAGCTCTCCTTCCTATTTATAGCCTTCAATGAGCATAATATTTGCATTTTAAAAATCTTCAGCTTGTTCCCATTTGCAATTTTAATTCCAACGTGAGATGGTGCATCATGAAGTGTCCAATTGATTTAATTTCTTTGAAGTAGTGCATCATGAATTATGGGACTTGTGTCTACGTAGTGCGATTTGTGCTTTCCATATGCGATTCCAGGTTGTCCAGCGTTCAGCTTCAATTTCAAATAGAATGAATCTATTCATTCTCTAAATGAATCTATTCATTTAGTGTTTATCTGTGCAATTTTGGACACTGCCAGGCGTATGAATCGATTCACCTTGGTTATGAATCAATTCATTCATTTAAAATATATTTTCTGTGCACACCAATACGCATGAATCGATTCGTAGTGATGTTGAATCGATTCAAATAGCAAAACAACACTTCCTGGGCATATTTAATCGAATGAATCGATTCAACTTATATAGGAATCGATTCAAGCTTCAATTTTAAGCTTCCTGGGCCAAGAAACACGTATGAATCGATTCAGCCTTGGTGGGAATCGATTCAAGCTATGCAAAATTTAATTCTGGGCCTTTCTTTACGTAAGAATCGATTCATGTGGCCTTGTGTTGCTTCATGAATCGATTCATGCACCTGTTGCATGAATTCCAGCACTTTGTTTTACCCTTTTTGATGTTTGTTCAATCATGGCTCCAATCCTTTGATCCTTAGGCACTTTGATAAATTTATTTCACCTGTTTTAAACCTTTATAAATGCCTTGAATCATTTCTTTGTAATTCATCAATTTTGCTTCATCAAACATAATTAATTTGTCCATAAATATATACGTTTGATCTTGATCCTCCATTTGTTGTGTCATTATCAAAACCTACATCAACATAAAAATACACTCACTTGCTTCGCTCAAGGCATTCCTCTGTATCTCGTTCAAGCGAGACCGGGCTCGCTCAAGCGAGCTGAGCCCTGATGCTTAATCTTCTCTTTCACCCAAGGTCACTCAGCGTTCGCCCAAGCGTTATTACGCTGGCTCGCTCAAGCGGATTGCTTCTCGCTTGAGCGAGTAGCACTTGATGCTTCTAATTATTATTTTAAATGGACCTTTAAATCCTATGCATAATTTGTTTCCTTAAACATTATTTTGAAGGTATTGAGGAGTATAATTTGAATCTCTAAACTATATAAACTATATCCCACATTTTTACAAAACCTCTCCTCTTGAAAATCAATCAACCAATGATTAAATTAAATGAGTTTCTGCTGACTCTGATTGAAAAATTATCTTGTAAATTTCACCCTCTTATATCTTCATATATGGGAGTGGTTCATTATAGATCCAGTGGTTTGGTGAAAAATACTTCACCACTCTAATTATTTGAATTATTAATATTTTCAAAAACGTGAAAAATTTTCCCCTATTTTATTTGGGGGTTTGGGGCGTCTCAGCAATGACATGAACTTGATGATTAAATATGTATGTTTATAATTGTTATGTTATATTCTAATGCGGGGATCCTAATTCCAACATAGTTTGTAAATCTGTGTTAAATCTCAAGTATTGGAATCATTCTAAAGTATTATTTTATAATTATTTTCTAGATAGTTTTATTATACATCTTACACTACCTTTTGTCTAAATGTATAAATCAATCTCTACATATGTGAATATTGTACAATTTGTATATGAAACATTTTTTTGTTAGAAAATTTTGATACCTTTTACCATAGTAAATAAAAATTACTGTTACTTACTGAAATCATTCAATCCTTGAGGGAACAATATCTATTTCGAAAACTATAATGATAAATTGGTGCACTTGCCAAACTTACAGCAACTATCCGTACAGAGGGTTATTCTCCATGGCCAATTACAGAATGGGTAATTGGGGTGCCATTCGTTGGGGTCCGGTATGGCCTTAAATAAGGACCAATCCTCACCACTCGTCGAGGCTATTTTCCACGCTGTTCGTAAGGCTATGTCGTCAGTTAGAGATTAGGTATTTGAGACAAAGATTTGACTTACACCATGCATTGGGGTGCTATATGGCCTTGAATAAGGACCAATCCTCGCCACTCATTGGACTGAAGTTAACTAGGGTGTAACATCTCGAATAGTATAAAAATGATTAAATAGGAGGAGTAAATATTAAATAATTATAAATGGGTTAATAAATGTCCCAAAAATATTAAAATGATTAAATTGAGATTTATAAGAATTATTTATGATTTATTGGGACTTTAAGAGTTAAAATAATACCCGATTAGAATATGGGTGTCAGACCAAGTATCTCCGATTGAGATGCCGTTGGTCAGGGCTATTAAGAATATTATTTGGAGTCTGAATATATATTCGGAATAATTTTTAGATAATGTATTGAGCCCGAACTGAGAGCCTGTTTATTATAAAACGATGAACTTTTAAATGGAGATTTAAAAATTAAAACCAAAAAGCCTATTCTTCTCTCCTTACTTTCGTTGGTTTCTTACTTCCATTGGCAATCACATTTCTTCTTCTTCTCCTATTATTTCCCTTCTCCATTTCTTCTTCTTCTCTTCAAAACCCTAAGCTCATGTGGCCCTCTCCTCCTACACCATTTTTGTCTCGAACTCTTCCTCTCTTCTTCTCTATTTTCGTGTGACTTTCTCTCCCTTGGAAGCTTATGACTAACTCTTGGTTGAGGTAAGTTCCTCATCATTTTCATGATCTTTATGCCCTAGATTTTGGGTTCTTGGTATTTGGGGGAGTATTTATTGCATAAGGGTTGTTGGGAGAGCATTAAACATGGAAACCCTAAGGTGGGGTGGTTTTAAATGCAAGTTTTAAGAGCCTTTAATGCGGTAAACAAAATTAATACTTGGATGGGTGGAAAATTGGTGAGTATTTATGATGGTGATGAGTTTTTAGTAAAACCCTAACTCTAATGAATTGGGGGAAGTGTAAAATGTGATGATTAGAGCATGATTGCTCAATAGTGAGACGCTTATGGTGATCTTTGGAGCGAGATGCTCATTGTTGGAATACGGTTGTTCGTATGAACTAAAGAGTGGTAGTTATCTAGAGGATGATGACATGTTGGGTATTGATTGCCCTATATGGATTATAAATGACTAATTGCCTAAAAATTGTGAATTGATTATAAGGGCATTATTGCTTATTGAGGATTATTGTGAATCATTAATATTGAGTTGTGATTGATGCTCATTAAGGACTTTTGTGAGATTATAATTCAGAAGATATAATTGATGTTTATGGGAGCATGCCCCTTTATCATTGAGGTTGTATGATGCACTTGTGGAGCATAGTTGCTCATTAGAAAACTTAATGAAATCATGAGATTGGATGCATATGGATGAATTCCTCAATGTGAATGATATGTTTATTTGTGTAAGTCCGGCCAAGTTCCTTACCCTATTTCCTTCCATTGATAAATATATTGTGATTATGCATTGATGTTTATACATTAAGTATAAAATTGATTTGATGATCCATGTTAAATGTTAATCATGGAAATGAAATATTGAATTGATGAATATGAGATATGAAAGATGAGTTGATATGGTAGTAGATCATATATGTCGAAACCATGAAACATGTATTGAAATCAAATTGTTGGTTAGGTCTCTTGTATGATTCATACTTATGGCTCTTAGCCGAGGTATGCTTGTTGAATGAAATGAAACTCATATGCTTGATGTAACATCCTAAATTTTATAAAAATGATTAAATAGGAGGAATAAATATTAAATAATTATGAATGGGTTAATAAATGTCCCAAAAAAATAATAAAATTATTAAATTGAGATTTATAAGAATTATTTATGATTTATTGGGACTTTAAGAGTTAAAATAATACCTAATTAGAATATGGGTGTCGGACCAAGTATCTTCGATTGAGATACCGTTGGTCAGGGCTATTAAGGATATTAATGGGAGTCCGAATATATATTCAGAATAATTTTTAGATAATGTATCGAGCCCGAACTGAGAGCCTGTTTGTTATAAAACGGTACAATTTTAATGTAAAGCCAAATATTGAAACATAAACTCTCCTTTCCTCCCTTCACTTTCACGTTAGCTTCTACTCTCTTTGGGCAAACACTCTCTTCTTCTACCTTCCTCATTCATCTTCTTCTTCTTCCTTTTGAAAACCTAAGAAAGAAAAGGGTGTATATTCTTCTTCCCCATTTTTATTGTGCATCAAGCTTGGAGGAGATGGCAATGGTGGTATAGAGCTCTCCTTCTTCAATTTTATTTTCATGCTCTCTCTCTCCCCCTTGGAAGCTCATGGTTGTCTCTTGGTTGAGGTAAGTTCCTCATCATTTTTGATGAGCTTTGTGCCTTAGGTTTTGGGTTTTGGTGTTTTAGGGAGTATTTATTGTATAAGGGTTGTTGGGAGAGCATTAAACATGGAAACCCTAAGGTGGGGTGGTTTTAAATGCAAGTTTTAAGAGCCTTTAATGGGGTAAACAAAATTAATACTTGGATGGGTGGAAAATTGATGTGCATTTATGATGGTGATGGGTTCTAGTGAAACCCTAACTTTAATAAATTGGGGAAAATGTGAAATGTGAGTAGAATGTAGGTTTAATGATATTGGAGAATGATATTAATGATGAAAGATGGTCATTGATGGTGATTAATGAGTATTGGTAATAGTTGTTGGGTTTTGATGAAAACCCTTGCCTTAAGAATTTGGGGAATTGTATATATTGTGACTTGTTGGATTGAATTGGAAGTGAATGGGTGATATTTAATATTTGTGTTGTTAGTTATAGTGATGAACATTGTAGATAACCCTTAATGGTGGAATCAATGGGATATACATGTTGGTCGGTGAATTGATAGGCCATGGTTGTGTCATTAGAGTTGTTAATTAAAAGTGGTATAAAATAAGCAAGGATAACTTGTGTCGAACTCTAAGTGATAATGAAGATATTGAAGGATTGAAGTGATTTGAGATTACATTATGTAATGGATGAGATGATGACGATGTTGGGTTTAGTTAGTCTTTAAGATCTAGAGGATCTTGGCTTTGGGAAAGGAATTCCCGAAGCCTAAAACAATTGCATAAATTGGTGTTTAGCAAGTCTAGGACTTGATGTTGAGCTTTATGATAAGCTAACAAGTGTTTAGAATTATGATGGTTATTGATTATGTGAATGCACATGTATATGGTATGTAGATTGCATTCCGGATTATGTACCGGAGCTTTTGGAGCGTGCATACGGGTTTCGGCTCTTCCCTCGAGGTAGGAGAGGAGTTAACATTCAAATTGCATGAGTAGGTTGATAGTGATTATTGTATGTGTTTGATACTCATGCTTTCCTTGCCATGTATATATCTATATTGAATTAATGAGAATGGCAAATGGTTGATTATGAGGATGATGTATGAGAATAGGTGATGATTGTTATGGAAATGTATACCTATATGTGTGATGATGATAAGTTAAATTTTAATGTAGTTATTGAGAAAATATGAATGGAAAACTAATGATTATTAAGGATTGTACGTGTAACAATGAGATGATTGTATGGTTATGTATATATATGAGGATGATAAATATGAATTTAAGGTATGATTAATAAGTTGGGATGAGAATTTCTAAGTAAGAATGCTTAGGGCAAGTTTTATGTGCCTCATGTGATGTTTATAAAGTGTTGGATGTGATTCATTTGACTTAGAATGAGATTTCATAAGATGAGTTCTGAAAACTTTCGTTTTCTGCCTAAGTTCTGATAATCTTGCTCAAGCGAGAATCCCCTGTACCATTATTATGGCCTCTGGCCTAATCTCGCTCAGGCGGGTGAGCTATTCGCTCAAGCGAGACGAATGTGAAGCGAGTAGGGGAGACACTGGATGAATCTCGCTCAAGCAGGCGTGGCCGCGCTTGAGCGAGCGAGAGAGGAAATTGATACTGGATGTTTTTCGCTCAAGCAAGCGTGAGAAGCTTGAGCGAGTGTGAGGGGTCTGATGCTGGGCGATACTCGCTCAAGCGAGTGGCTGGCACTGGTGAGTCTCGCTCAAGTGAGACGTGCGTGGAATGGGTGAATGACCTCTGGCCGAATCTCGCCTAAGCGAGTGGGTGCCTCGCTCAAGCGAGTGTTTAAGGAAATGGTTACTAGAATAATTTCGCACGAGCGAGTGGCCAGGTGTGTGGTGTCTCGCTCAAGCGAGCAAGTGTAGAATTAACACTGGCGTGATTATGCCCGAGCGAGCCAAAGCGCTCAAGCGAGAAGGAGTGGTCTCGCTCAAGTGAGTAGGGATCTCGCTTGAGCGAGTGAACCCTGATGGAAATTTTATTTTCCTTTTCTTAATTTAATGGTGTTGAGCCCTTCCCTTTGTATTGTAAGATGATTGAGGGGATGTATAGGGATATATATAATTATGACATGATATGGTGGTGTTGGATAATGACTAAAACATTGGGATAACTTGTTTATGCCCATAATATATAATAAGAAACATAATTCTTGACTACTAAGATAAAGTACAAGAGAATGACAAATAGGGTTTGATGATGGGGTTATGAGACATACCCTAGAATGATTATGAGATTGAGGAGAGAATGGTTAAATAATGTGGTACTAGTTCTAAACCGATGAATAAGAGTCGATATTGGTATCACGTGGTGAGAAATAATGTTATGTCCATTCCTCAAATAAAAAGGAAAAATGTTATTGTTGATGAAGTGGTGAATTGCCCCTGTAGTGTATACTAGTATGATCTTGTACGCATGGTCTAAAATTGTAATGGTGGATTGTTGTGTTGCCATACTAGATATGAGACAACGGTGATGAATAATGGGTTGAAAACCACCAAATGAATGTATAATGACATTGATGAATATTATGACACCATTGTGGTTGATACAAGTAATTGACTTGTATGTGCGTGAGGCAATGATGATTGCGATATATATATATATATATATATATATATATATATATTCTGAAAACACCTTGTTGTTACATGTGTGGATAAATGCTATGATGTTTAGTATGATTTTAAATACCATGCGTGGTTTGATGTGGCTATGATTATTGTACCTTGAGGGGCCTTGTGATTATTGTATGCCAATGATAATAAGACTAAATATACAATATACCCCTAATTGAGAGGGTGAGATATCCTTGCGAGGTTGTTGAGCATATGCATTATTGCATTTTGCATTCATGGCATGGCATGACATTGAAATGTGGTTGCGATCACAATGATGAAAGATCCTGTGGGATTCTATGAAGGGAGTACCCCTTGCGAGGCGGGAAACCAATGAGATGATGATATGATATTGAGCCGGTGGTTGCGATCACCTGGTTGTGGATTGTGAAAGGCCCTATGGGGACCATTGTATGATGATGACCTAGTGGTTGCGATCACTTGGTACATGATATGATAAAGGGCTTGCGAGCACCTATGATGCCAGTGGTTGCGATCACGAGGCGGGAGTACCCCTTGCGAGGCGGGAAAGCCATGAATATGAATGAATGATTATGGTGGTTGCGATCACCCGTTGGTATGAAATCGGATCCGTTGCATATGCATTAAATAGTTGACATATGCATTAGCCATAGGTGCATGGCATTTGAGATGGGATGACCACGAGAGATGAGAAACCCCTTGCGAGGAGGAATTGAGTAAAGATTAAATAAATTGGTAATGAAAATTTATGAATGCCCTTGTTGATAAGTGGCAATGTGATTGTGTATATGATTGTGTATGTGCTTGCGCTTGCTTATGTTTGAATTGCGATTCATGAGGCTTGTATGCCTATTATAATAATGTGATGATGATTGAATGATAAATTAATGATTTTATAGCGAAGCACACATGATGATTATATGCATATACACATGATCACAATATATTATATTCGTCATTTTGAATGTATAACTCACTCTCCCATGTGGTCTCCTTTTTAGCCTTGTGATGTAGGTTGCCATGGGATGAGTTCAGATTTTAAATTCAAGCTTTTGGCAAAGGGAAATAGTGGTAGTGGAAGTGCCTTGGTCGGCATCAACTGTGAACTTTAAAGTATTGAATAAATTGTATGTGATGATATTAAGGATTTAGTGATTTTGGATATGTATAAGATAATCCTTTGAAAATGGGAATGGTGAGTATAAATATAGTATGTAAGAGACGATTTAATACGTACTAGAAGAATTGAAATTGAATGATAAACATTGATGATTGTGGAAGTTTGGGGAATATCCCCGGATGTATATGTATGTATATATACATGTAATTGTGTCTTAGGCAATGCATGTGTATGTTGTGAATGAATTAGACAGGCTTTGTTTTATTAGGTCTATATCGGATAATTACATGCTTGCCGAGCCTTTTCTCATATCATCATATATGGGACTAGGCGTTTGCCCGATATACACATTCTTCTTCCGCTGTAAACTCTACTATTTTTGTATACCGTTATGGGCAATTTAGCTATCGATCCAGTTTTAGTTTATTAAATCGTACGCTTCGGTTTTCTGTGATTCGGGTTTTGATGTAATCGTTGAGGGTTTTCAAACGCGAAAAATTTACCCGCACTTTTATTAATTATTATCTTGGTTACATCGGGATTCGAGTCTGGAAAACCGGGGTGTTACACTTGAGTTGATTGAATGAATAATAGTGAAAAAGTTCCCTATTATGGGTAACTATGAATAGAAATGGTTTGTAATGATTCTGATAAGAAATAGATTTTTAGTCCTTAGACATAAGGACTCTATATATATATATTGATGCAGTTGGTATGATATATCTCCCTATATAACTACATATATGATTGAATTGCATAACAACTAGGATTATTCGAGATGGATGTCTTAAGGAACCAAATAGGATTCGGTTTTTGGTATATGAAAGCCAAATGAAAGATTAATTAAATTGTGACTTGTGAAATGTGATATCTCTAACTTGACTTAGTATAATTTTACATGAATGAGCCGTGTGAGATTAAATCCTTCGGTGGTTTAGGCTCTATGATATTTTGAGGAAAGATGATTTAATGTTGCAATCGAATCCCATAACGGATACTAAATGACCATTTGATTTTACTAAGTATGATGATTGGCTAAGCTTTGTGGTTAGTTAACCTATAGTAAAATTGATTGAGAAATAAAGTGTTGATGCTAGGACTGTCATGAGATGGAGCGTGAATGATGAAGGTAACCCCTGATGATTGATGAATAATAATGTCGAAATTCGAGGTATAATTTGGCATTGGATGAGATATGAGATTTTGTGGTGTGACTTTAGGCTAAATTGTATGCCTTTGACATTGTGATTATGACAATAACTATGGATTACAATATGACATAAGGATAACATGTGTGATTGTGGGTCGGTGAATAGAAATTTGATCATGTCATTACCCCCCATTTTATTTGGAAGGTGCTATATTAATGATAGAAAGCACATAGTGATGTTGTATTATATGAGATGTAGGTCTAATTTATGAGCTTTGATCGTGATCTGTGAGGAGAATCCCTAATGTGAAAGCCTAGTATGCGGTTGAGAACCCTATTTTGACTCCAAAGATGCATACTTCCTGCGAGTTTAGTAACTCGTTTAGGCTTGAATCGATTTACAGCCAACGATGTGTGAATGAGACAAAGAATTATTAGACAATTTGACCATGACTTTAGGATAGATGAGGCCCGATGATGCGGTAATTACCCCGTAATGATTGAAAATCTATGGTTGGTACACTAATATATGGTAATGTTAAATAAGATTGATGATTGGTATGGCATGATAAATGCCAAATTAATTGTATAATGACGATCAGATATAAATATGTTAGTCGTGGACTGGTGAGGATTGTCACTAAGTCTCTTATGAATTAATGTTAATAGAATAAGAGTGACCGATGTGAGCAATGGGAATACAAAGTACTGGTCCCGATATGGCCTTACATGCCATAGGCATTGTGGCAACATGCACTTATGCGCCGACTTTATGTGTTTGTGGCAACCACTACGGGATTGGGACGCCTTTCTGTATGTCAGATGCAGCAACACATAGGCCGGTCAGGTGTAGGGATTGTAACTGCTTATGGTGAATGTACTGAGCCTATCTGGACGTACTGAGTATGAACATGTGAGCTCTGTTAGATAAGTTGTGATCGATGACATATGTCACGCTTGGATGTAGAAATTTTATGTTAAGAATGATAAAATGATGGTGAACATGTCTTGATGGACTTTGGGAAGTCCGATGTTACTTCATGGTGTTATTGAACCTTGTTGGTGTGTGGCCCAAAGTGTGGTCTTATGGTATATGCCGATATCAAATTTCGAGGATGAAATTTATTTTAGGTGGGTTGGATTGTAACATCCCGAATTTTATAAAAATGATTAAATAGGAGGAATAAATATTAAATAATTATAAATCGGTTAATAAATGTCCCAAAAATATTAAAATGATTAAATTGAGATTTATAAGAATTATTTATGATTTATTGGGACTTTAAGAGTTAAAATAATACTCGATTAGAATATGGGTGTCGGACCAAGTATCTCCGATTGAGATGCCGTTGGTCAGGGCTATTAAGAATATTATTGGGAGTCCGAATATATATTCGGAATAATTTTTAGATAATGTATCGAGCTCGAACTGAGAGCCTGTTTATTATAAAACGATGAACTTTTAAATGGAGATTTAAAAATTAAAACCAAAAAGCCTATTCTTCTCTCCTTACTTTCGTTGGTTTCTTGCTTCCATTGGCAATCATATTTCTTCTTCTTCTCCTCTTATTTCCCTTCTCCATTTCTTCTTCTTCTCTTCAAAACCCTAAGCTCATGGTGGCCCTCTCCTCCTACACCATTTTTGTCTCTTGGGAGCTTGAAGGAGAAGCTTGTAGCTGGAACTCTCCCTCTCTTCTCCTCTATTTTCATATGACTTTCTCTCCCTTGGAAGCTCATGACTAACTCTTGGTTAAGGTAAGTTCCTCATCATTTTCATGAGCTTTATGCCCTAGATTTTGGGTTCTTGGTATTTGGGGGAGTATTTATTGCATAAGGGCTGTTGGGAGAGCATTAAACCCCTAAGGTGGGGTGGTTTTAAATGCAAGTTTTAAGAGCCTTTAATGGGGTAAACAAAATTAATACTTGGATGGGTGGAAAATTGGTGAGTATTTATGATGATGATGAGTTTTTAGTAAAACCCTAACTCTAATAAATTGGGGGAAGTGTAAAATATGAATGGAATGTATGTTAAATGATGTTAGAGAATGATGTTAAGGATAGAGATAGCCATTGATGATGATAGGTGAATATTGATGATGGTTGTTGGGTTCTCATGAAACCCTAGCCCTAAGAATTTTTGGAAAATGAATATATTGTAATTTGGGAGGTTAGTTGAATGTGGATAGGTGATATTTAAGGTTGAAGGTTACTTGAAATGGTAGAGGACCATTTATGGTGAAATCTATAGATAAGTGTTGTTATGAATGTGGAATATGAGGGATTGGTATGATAAGATTGTGACTTGATGGGGTTCTAGATCATTTGTGGTGTGCCATTTAAATTTGATTAATTAATTATGGTTATTGAAGGATATGAGACCTAAGTTGAATATTGAGTGATAATGATGATGTTTGAAGGATTGAGGTGATTTGAGATTACATTATGTAATGATGAGATGATGATGTTGTTGGGTTTAATTGGTCTTTAAGATCTAGAGGATCTGGGCTTTGGGAAAGGAATTCCCAAAGCCTAACACAATTGCATAAGTTGATGTTTAGCAAGTTTAGGACTTGATGTTGAGCTTTATGATAAGCTAGCAAATGTTTAGAATTATGATGGTTATTGATTATGTGAATGCACATATGTATGGTATGTAGATTGCATTCCGGATTGTGTGGTAGAACTTTTGGAGCGTGCATTCGGATTTTGGCTCTTCCTCGAGGTAGGAGAGGAGTTTACATTCAAATTGCATGAGTAGATTGATAATGATTGATGTATGTGTTTTAGTACTCATGCTTACCTTGCCATGTAGTTATTGAGATAATATGAATGGCAATTTTATGATTATTGAGAATGATGTGTGGGAGGATGTGATGATTGTTATGGAAGTATGTATATGTATGTTTGATGATGATATGTATGATTCAAAGTGATTAATAAGTTTGGAATGAGAATTTATGAGTATGAATGTTTGAACAAGTTGTATATGCCTCCTATGATGTGTATGATATGTTGGATATGTCCAAATTGGCTTATAATGAGATTTCATATGATGAGTTGTAAGAATTTTCATTTTTTGCATAAAACCTGATAATCTCGCTCAAGCGAGATGGATTCTCGCCCAAGCGAGAATCCCCCTGTACCGGTATTATGGCCTCTAGCCTAATCTCGCTCAGGCGAGTGAGCGTCTCGCCCAAGCGAGACGTGTGTGATGCGAGCAGGGGTGATACTGGACGAATTCTACTCAAGCGGGCGTGGCCACGCTTGAGCAAGCGAGAGAGGACTTAGTTCTGGAGATTTTTCGCTTAGGCGAATGCCGAGGGAAACTGGACCTTGCTCAAGCGAGCGTTGGTGGGGATTGGTACTGGACAATTTTCGCTCGAGTGAGTGGCTAGTTGAAGGGAGCCTCGCTCGAGCGAATGCATGTGGAAATGGTTACTGGATGATTCTCGCTCGAGCGAGTAACCGAGTGTAAGGGTACTTCGCTCGAGTGAGCGAGTGTGGAAAGGACACTGGCGTGTTTACGCCCGAGCGAGCCGAGGCGCCCAAGCGAGAAGGAATGGTCTCGCTCAAGCGAGTGGGGGTCTCGCTTGAGCGAGTAACCCCTGATGGAAACTTTATATTCTTTTCTTAGTTTGGTGGTGTTGGCCCCTTTCCTATATGTTGTAAGATGGATGAAGGAATGTATAGAGGTATATAACTAGGACATATTATGGTGGTGTTCAATAATGATTAAAACATTTGGATAACTTGTTTATACCCATAATATACATAATAAGAAACATAAACGTTGACCACCAAGACGGAATACAAAAGAATGACAAATAGGACTTGATGACGGGGTTGTGAGACACCCCCGAAAGTGATTATGAAATTAAGGAGAGAATGGTTACATAATATAGCACTGGTTATAAACCGATGAATCGGAAATGATATCGGTAAGATGCGGTAATGAATGATGTTGTGAATATCCCCTTGAGAAAAAGGGGTGAATATTATTCTTATAGATCCTGAGATACCCTTGTGTGTGTAAAGCAATTGTGATCTTGTATGTGTGGTTTTAATGTAATAATGAAATGTCGTTGATGCCACACCAATGTATGTATAGATGAAGCAATGGCAAGGAATAATATTACGAAAATCCCTAAGTTGATTTTGTGGTAATAATGGTGAAAATTTAATGAATGAAGATCATGTATGATACCGTTCTAGTTGATTGCCAGTTTTGACTTGCCATATAATATGAAATATATATACGATATGTTATGTAATGCCAAGGATTCGATTCTGTTGGGCATAAGTTTAATTGCCATATATGTGGGATGATGAATATGCCTCTAATGATCCTAAGCGTGTATTAATATTGTGATGCTTGCTATGCCTTTGATTCCGTGTGTGGATTGTCATGAAATGATGTTTGTGGCCGTTGAAATGCCAATTATATAAACAATGTGCCTTGAGGGGCTTTATAGATGATTGTATATAATTATTGAAAATGCCAAATTTAAATTATATCCTATGAGAGAGGGTGAGATGTCCTTGCGAGGTTGGTCACATGTGCATTATTGCATTTGCATTCATGGCATGGCATAGCATTGATATTATGTGGTTGCGATCACAATGAATATATCACCTTGCGGGGTGCCACGAAGGGTGTATCCCTGAGTGAAGATGATAACATGTGAATTATTATTGAAATAAATCACCTTGCGGGGTGCCACGAAGGGTGTATCCCTGAGTGAAGATGATATCATATGAATTGTTATTGAAATATATCACCTTGCGGGGTGCCACGAAGGGTGTATCCCTTAGTGATGATGATATCGTGTGAATTGTTATTGAAATATATCACCTTGTGGGGTGCCACGAAGGGTGTATCCCTGAGTGATGATGATATCATGTGAATTGTTATTGAAATGAATCACCTTACAGGCTTTCACAAAGGGTATATCCCGGAGTGATGATGTTAATTTAAATGATTGAGATTATTATTGGATTAAAAATCAGATCCGTGCATATGCATCCTAAACACTAGCATGTGCACTAGCCATAAGAGCATGGCATTTGAGATGGGATGACCATGAGAGATGAGAAACCCCTTGCGAGGAGGAATTGAGTAAAGATTCAGTAAATTGATGATGATAATTGGTAAGTGCCCTTGTTGATAAGTGGCAATGTGATTGTGTATGTGCTTGTGCTTGCTTATGTTGTGAATTACGATTCATGAGGCTTGTATGCCTATTATAATAATGTGATGATGATTGAATGATAATCTAATGGTTTTACAGCAAAGCACACATGATGATTGTATACATGTACACATGATCACAATATATATTATATTCGTCATTTTGAATGTATAACTCACTCTTCCATGTGGTCTCCTTTTTAGCATTGTGATGCATGTTGCAACGGGATGAGTTCGGATTTTAAATCAAAGCTTTAGTGAAGGTAAATAGTGGTAGAGGAAGTGCCTTGGCCGGCATCATTTGTGAACTATCATGTGTTGAATTTATGAAATGAATAAGTTGCTTATGATGATATAGAGGATTTAGTGATTTTGGATATGTATAAGATAATCCTTTGAAATTATGAATGGTGAATATAAATGTAGTATGTAAGAGATGATTTAATGTGTACTAGAAGGATTGAAACTGAATGATGTACATTGATGATAGTGATAGTTGGGAGAAGATCCCCAGATGTATATGTATATATTTATAATTGTGTCTTAGGCAATGCATGTGTATGTTATGAGCGAATTAGACGGGCTTTGTTCTATTAGGTCTATGTCAGGTATTTACATGCTTTGCCGAGCCTTTCCTCATATCGTCATATATGGGACTAGGCGCTTGCCCGGTATACACATTCTTCTTCTGCTGTAAACTCTATCATTTTGTATACCGTTATGGGCAAGTTGTAACATCCCGATTTAAAAATTAATTACCGAGTGAAATTAAGCCATTAAAATAATAATTGCAAAGTGGAAAATTACTTATTAATAATAATTAACTTAAGAAAATAATAGCTGATTAATTGTGATAAATTGTTAATAGCTGGCTGCTTGTGATTGGTGTGTGACATGAGTGGACTGCCGATTCACGCTTTCCCACCCCACTCTTCTTTTCTTCGTGCATGTATATATGTGTTACTGAGCCCACTGCTGATCACTCTTTCGAATTCCTCAAGACTTCTTCTTCGTTCTCCTTTTCTTATCTTCTTCCTCTCCGTTCTTCTTCTTCTACTCCTCTGTCCTCTGTTCTCTGCTTCTGTAAGCTCGTGACGACGGTGTTGCAGAGGGTTTGGAGTCTCTTTCGGTTGGTGAAGGACGATCGTCGAGATAGGAGAAGAACAGCTTCATGTCCCCGAGCCGATCGCAGAGTACGACTGTGTTCGAGGAAGACTGAACATGCGAGAGTGGTGAACGAAACAAACAGGGCAGCGGACCAACGCCAAAACAGAGGAACTTCGTTGAGTCTTCTTAGTTGGTAGGGGGTATATTATATCTTAAATGCATGGGTTATGGACGGGTTCCGGGTGTTAATGGCTTGCTGATTCTGTGTCTGATTCTATGTTTTATTTGCATGAAGAGTATACGATACCCGGATGCATGATGATTAGGAATCGAGTGTTGCATGTTTAGTTCCATCCATGAAATGCATGTTGATAGCCTCATGAATATTGAATAGTTGCATGAAACGAATGTGTTGAAGTGTTGTTGATGATTACCGTGTGACTTATGTGGCATGCTGGTTATTATGAGTTTGAAATGCTGACTGCATTTGAGAAAATGTGGACTTAGTGAGTCTGATAATGTGTTACACCGATTGTATATGATGCATGTACTATTAAATGAAAGATTGTATATATATGAACTCTGTGTTTGTGTGATCAATCCGCGTGTGGCGTATGGGATGCGTTAATGCTGGGAGCATGTAGTGTGGGACACTACCATCGGTTATTAAAAGCGTGAGACACTGTGAAATCCTTTTGAGTGGGACTCAAGGTAAGCCTTTGAGTGGGACTCAGGCTGCCCGTGAACACCGCCGTTGGCGCTGAGAGCGTTGGTGTCACATGTGTGGGGAAACGATTTAGTACCTGTAAAATGGCCAAGTCAGCTGGGAGCTGAATAAAAGGTTGGGAGCCTACGTTGCAATGAATAAAAACCGATTACACACGAATGCGGATCTGAGTGATTGAATTCTGTGTACTTGTACAGTTGATGTTGATTGTGACCTGATTGCATGCACATGTGTAAGGTTATTGGGCATGATATGTGTATATAGCCGAGTGATAACTGAATAGATTCTGATCAAAAAATATTTTATGTGTGATCTGATTAATTGGTATTGTGTATGTTTTGATGGTTGCTGTGTACATTTATATTGTTGCTTAACTGAGGAATAATCCGAGTCAGTATCTATCATTTAATATCTAAGATACTCACCCCCCTACTGTGGCTATATTTTACAGTGAATGTCTCTCGGAATGATGAATGAAGGAGGAGCTGAATGCCGAGTGAAGTGCTTGTGCACTATGGAATATATGTGTATATGTATATACTGTGTATAAGGTTTTGTTAAGCCTTGGCCGGCTCGTATTTTGGTCTTAATCACTTTATATCAGAATTTGAACTCTCTTGGGTTGAGAGTATGACAATGTGCCTGTAAATATTTATATATATTCCTATATAAATCATACTGCATGTTTATTCTATGCTATGTGTGAAGTCTGAGTGATATATATACGTACCTTTCCGAGCGTGTAAGGTCGGTATGACTATAAGTAAAAATGGAGTTAAGTCACTGTTGTGGGAAGCGAGATAGTGACCTTATCCCGAGTAAGGATTGGTTAGATGTTTCCGAGTGAATGAGGTCGTATAATCCCGAGTGGGAATTGATCTGAACACCTTCAAAGTGATAACTCGTTAAGATTTCCTCGAGTGGAGAATAATTAAATATTTCTGAGTGAGAACTTGCCGAGTGAATGTTTCCTGATAGAGGAATGATACCTAAGGCCCAAAGTGAACTCCATTATAGTAAACTTATTTGAAGCTAAGAAGATCCTTAAGTGAGACTTGACTTAGTAAGATAACTTGAGTGAGGAAGACTAGATATGCCAAGTGAAAAACGAGTGAAATACCCCGAGTGGTAAAAGACCGTGAAAGATATTCCGAGTGGAAAGTACTCTTAGATCCCGAGTGGAATGACCATAGGAATCTTCTCCCGAGTGATCAATATTTATATTCTGAAAGAATGATGTTGTGGAGTGTGATGTAACGTCCGAATGAAACTTGTACGTGTAAGGGTTAACCCAAATGATTCGTGAGTAAAGACTTTCCGAGTGAACTTAGACCTTGAATCCGAGTGGAGTTACTCACCCCAGCGACTGAAGGTTCACTCCAGCGAGTGTGAGTGAAATGAAGGCCTCTGATTAGTTCCGCTTAAGCTATGCGTGCTTCGCCCAAGCGTGTTGAGTCGTCTCGCTCAAGCGATGTTGAATCTCGCCCGAGCGAGTGGGCGCTGTTGGGTTCGCTCAGGTTCTGCATCTTCTGCTGTTTGCCTTGCGATTAAATTGCTTTCATTCCTTCTTGTCCTGATTCTACTCTCCTTAACCTCAACTGCCCATTTTGCCCTTGAACACCCTTTGATTTTTGGAAAAAAAAATTTCCTGGTCTTGATTTATTCTTGAATTGAACTTAGGATGTTTCATTTTGGTATCAGAGCAGACCCAAAAGGTCCAAGGCCAACGTATGCTTATCGAGTGTAAGCGGTTATGTGCATTATGACCGAGTGGTCATCATTATTGTGATATTCTGTTGAACATGGTCGATGTTGAGATATTGATTTGAGGATAAGAGATTATTCCCCTCCTGGTCCGATTAATTATATGATATATAGGAATGGCATAATGTGTTATAGTTATTGAATGTTGGGATGAGATCCGATCAGTGGTGAGTAACTTTGTAAACTTATCCTTGAAGGGGTGTTAATTTTAGGATAACTAATGACGAATCGTCAAAGCATGGAAGCCATAGCCGCGGCATTCCAATGTTTTGCTGACGTGTTTGAGAGGCAGGGCCAGCCTCGAGCTGAAGATGGCCAAGTGTTGGATCGCTTCCTGAAGAGGAAGCCGACTGAGTTTCAAGGGGGGTTTAATCCCGAGGCAGCATACAAATGGATTCAAGACTTGGAGAGGGTTTTTGGGGGCCTTCACTATACTGAGGCCCAGAAAGTTGAGTGCGCAGTATACATGCTGCGAGATGAAGCAGAAAATTGGTGGAAAATCGCCAAGAACCGACTGACTGACGCGGGCATCCAACTAGTCTGGGAGAATTTTAGAGCGTGCTTCCTGGAAAAGTATTTCCCTGACACGGTGAGGAGTCAGAAGGAACTGGAATTTATGGAGCTGAAGCAAGGTTCCATTTCTATTGAAGAATATGCTGCAAAGTATGAGGAACTATGTTTGTTTTATCCGCCCTTCCAACAACCTGGAACCGAGAGTTCCAAATGCATTAAGTTTGAGAGCGGGCTGAGGTTGGATATTAAGAGAGCGTTCCGGCACCAGGAAATTAGAAGTTTCCCGGTATTGGTGAACAAATGTAGAATTTTTGAAGAAGATGATAAGGCCTATTCGGGCCAGAGTAGCAAAGCAGACCATTCCTTGAAGCCCCAGCAATCTTGCTTCAAGAGGCCGAACAACGCTGGTAGGAACCGACCCTTTTCCATGTTTGGGGGTCGGAGTTAGCAAGAAAGACAACTAGTTATGGGAGACAAAAAATGTTTTTGATGTGGAGGAAATCATTACGCTCGGGATTGCAGCAACCATGGTGGAATGGTATGCTACCATTGTAAGGAGAGGGGGTACATTCGCCCTGATTGCCCTCAACTGCAGCAAACAAGTATGAATCAAGGAGAATTCCAAGGGAGAAGCCGTGGAAATGGTGGCCAAGGATCGGGGGGCAGAGGTAATGGAGCCAGAGGAAATATGATGTTTGCTCCAAACAACCGAAGAAAAAATACCGACCAACCGGCTGCTAGGAGAGTCTACGCCATCAACGCCTGCACAAGCGAATGACTTGGTGTAAAGTAAGTGCTTACTCGGTAGATATACACTTAATGTAGTTTTTGATTCTGGAGCTACCCATTCTTTTATAGCCCATGAGTGTGTAAGACATTTAAAGTTGCCGACTGTGTATATGGATCGGACTTTGGAAGTAGCCAATCCGACTGGCACTAAGGTGTTGACATCAACGATGTGTAAGGACATAACCTTTATGTTGGACGATCGGAGTTTCACCTTCGATTTGGTGTGTGTACCTCTGAAGGACCTCGACATTGTACTTGGCCTAGATTGGCTTTCAGCCAACAAGGTGTTGGTGGACTGTCGAAATCGAAGAGTGATTTTCCGAGGCAGAACAATGAGGACTACACGGTACAAGGTATAGCTCAGCTATTTATGATGCTTTGTTTAACTGAGGGAGAGAGTAGAGCCCGAGTGAACGATATTCCGACTGTTTGTGAATTCCCCAAGGTGTTTCTGGAGGATGTGCCGGGTGTCCCTCCGAATAGAGAAGTTGAATTCTCTATAGACCTGATCCCTGGAGCCGAGCCAGTCTCCAGTGCACCTTATAGAATGTCCCCAATAGAATTGGCTGAGTTGAAAAAACAAGTGGATGAGTTACTCGGAAAGCAGTTCATTCGACCGAGTGTATCCCCATGGGGCGCACCTGTGCTACTTGTTAAAAAGAAGGATGGCAGCATGAGGTTATGTATAGATTACCGACAGCTGAACAAGCTTACGATTAAGAACCGATACCTATTGCCCAGAATCGACGATTTGATTGACCAACTACGTGGTGCTTCAATTTTCTCGAAGATCGATTTATGATCGGGATACCACCAAATCCGGGTGAAGGACTCAGATATTCCAAAGACTGCCTTTAGGACTCGGTATGGCCACTACGAGTATGTAGTGATACCGTTTGGTGTGACAAACGCCCCTGCTGTATTCATGAATTACATGAACAACATATTCCACCCATATCTAGACCGATTCGTAGTAGTTTTTATTGATGATATCTTAGTCTATTCTAAGACCCCTGAAGAGCATGAGGAACATCTCCGAGCGGTACTTCAAGTATTGAAGGAGAAACAGTTGTTTACAAAACTTTCGAAGTGCGATTTCTGGATGGATAAGATCCACTTTCTTGGACATGTAATTTCCATGGAAGGTGTCTCGGTAGATCCTTCAAAGGTGGCAGCTATAATGGCATGGGAGAGACCCAAGTCGGTCTCGGAGATAAGGAGCTTTATGGGCCTAGCTGGCTATTATAGGAGGTTTATTGAAGGTTTTTCTAAGCTTGCTCTGCCACTGACTAAATTGACTTTGAAAAATGTCCCTTTCGTGTGGAGTTCTGAGTGCGAGAGCAGTTTCCGAGAGTTAAAGAATAAGTTGACAACCGCTTCAGTGTTGGCATTGCCAAACTTGCAAGAGAGCTTCGTAGTCTATTGTGATGCGTCGGGACTCGGCCTGGGGTGCGTGCTAATGCAAAAGAACCGAGTGATAGCTTATGCCTCTCGGCAATTGAGGCCTCACGAACAGCATTATCCGACCCACGACTTGGAATTGGCAGCGGTGGTCTTCGCATTAAAGATATGGAGGCATTACTTGTACGACTCTAAATTCGAAGTGTACAGTGACCACAAGAGCCTCAAATATTTATTCGACCAGAAAGAGCTGAACATGAGGCAAAGAAGATGGATGGAGTTTTTAAAGGATTATGACTTCGAGCTGAAGTATCATCCGGGTAAGGCGAACATTGTTGCCGACGCCTTGAGTCGGAAATCCCTCCATATGGCAGTGATGATGGTGAAGGAGGTGGAGTTATTGGAGCAATTCTGAGACATGAATTTGCATGTTGACGTTCCTTTGTCTCGGAAGATAACGATCGGTACGTTGAAGATTGCCAATGAATTTCTGAAATTGGTATTCGAGCAGCAGAAGTCAAATTCCTACTTGGCTGAGATGAAGGAGACTTAGGCCAAGGGTAAGGACTTGTCCTTGACCGAAGGATCGGATGGAATTTTCTGAGTGAAAAATAGAATATATGTGCCGGGTGGAGGTGAATTAAGGAGGATGGTGCTTGATAAAGCCCATAAGAGCCTGCTAAGTATTCACCTGGGCACTACGAAGATGTACCATGACCTAAGACTACAATTCTGGTGGCTCGGATTAAAGAGGAATGTAGCGGAATATGTGGCTCGGTGTATTACCTGTCAGAAATCGAAAGTCGAGCACCAGAGACCGTATGGTGCATTGCAACCCCTGGAGATCCCCGTATGGAAATGGGACTCAATTGCCATGGACTTTGTCATAGGATTACCTAAAACCCGAGCGGGTCATGATGCGATTTGGGTCATTGTTGACCGATTGATGAAAAGTGCACACTTCTTACCTGTAAACATGAGATACCCGTTACATAAGTTAGCCCAGATTTACATCTGCGAAATTGTCCGACTGCATGGTGTGCCAACTTCTATCGTATCGGATAGAGAACCTAGATTCACGTTCGGTTTTGGACCAGCCTGCACCAGGAATTGGGCACAAAACTTTGGCTAAGTTCTGCCTACCACCCCCAATCGGATGGACAATCCTAGCAAATGATACAAAGTTTAGAAGACTTACTGAGAGCATGCGTGTTGGAACATGGTGGGTGTTGGGAGCAGTACCTTCCCTTAATCGAATTTACATACAACAATAGCCACCATAGCAGTATTGGTATGGCACCCTACGAAGCACTGTATGGTCGAAAATGCCGAACCCCACTCTGTTGGTCGGAAATGGGTGAAAGTTTACTATTGGGGCCAGAAATTGTGAAACAAACCTTAGAACAAATCCAAGTAATAAAGGAAAAGATGAAGGCGTCGCAGGACAGGCAGAAAAGCTATCATGATAAGCGAACCAAACCACTGGAGTTTTCAGTCGGGGATAGGGTGTTTCTAAGGATTTCACCGAGTAAAGGAGTCGGGCAAGCCTTGAAAAGTGGGAAGTTGAACCCTTGATACATTGGACCCTACGAAGTATTGGAGCGAGTCGGCCCTGTAGCATACCGAGTAGCATTACCGACTCACCTATCCCGATTGCATAACGTGTTTTACGTATCTCAACTAAGAAAATATCTACCCGATTCTACTCACACAATGCCGGATGATAAAGTGGAGATCAAGGAGGATCTGACCACTGTGACTGTACCGACTAGAATCGTGGACTGGTCGATAAAGCGTTTGAGGAGCAAGGATGTACAACTGGTTAAAGTAGAGTGGCAGCAAGACGGGTATACCTCTTATACCTGGGAACGCGAGGATGTGATGAGGCAACAGTACCTCGAGTTGTTTACTAAGGTGAGTTACCGTTTGAATTTTGGGGACGAAATTCTTTTGAGAGGGGGAGAATTGTAACATCCCGATTTAAAAATTAATTACCAAGTGAAATTAAGCCATTAAAATAATAATTGCAAAGTGGAAAATTACTTGTTAATTATAATTAACTTAATTAATTTAACATAAGAAAATAATGGCTGATTAATTGTGATTAATTGTTAATAGCTGGCTGCTTGTGATTGGTGTGTGACATGAGTGGACTGCCGATTCACGCTTTCCCACCCCACTCTTCTTTTCTTCGTGCATGTATATATATGTTACTGAGCCCACTGCTGATCACTCTTTCTAATTCCCCAAGACTTCTTCTTCGTTCTCCTTCTCTTCTCTTCTTCCTCTCCGTTCTTCTTCTTCTCCTCCTTTGTCCTCTGTTCTCTGCTTCTATAAGCTCGCGACGACGGTGTTGTAGAGGGTTTGGAGTCTCCTTCGGTTGGTGAAGGACGACCGTTGAGATAGGAGAAGAACAGCTTCCTGTCCCCGAGCCGATCGCAGAGTACGACTGTGTTCGAGGAAGACTGAACGTGCGAGAGTGGTGAATAAAACAAACAGGGCAGCGGACCAATGCCAAAACAAAGGAACTTCGTGGAGTCTTCTTAGTTGGTTGGGGGGTATCTTATATCTTAAATGCATGGGTTATGGACGGGTTCTGGGTGTTAATGGCTTGCTGATTCTGTGTCTGATTCAATTTTTTATTTGCATGAAGAGTATATTACACCTAGATGCATGATGATTAGGAATCGAGTGTTGCATGTTTAGTTCCGTCCATGAAATGCATGTTGATAGCCTCATGAATATTGAATGGTTGCATGAAACGAATATGTTGAAGTGTTGTTGATGATTACCGTGTGACTTATGTGGCATGCTGGTTATTATGAGTTTGAAATGCTGACTGCACGTGAGAAAATGTGGACTTAGTGAGTCTGATGATGTGTTACACCGATTGCATGTGATGCATGTACTGTTAAATGAAAGATTGTATATATATGAACTCTGTGTTTGTGTGATCAATCCGCGTGTGGCGCATGGGATGCGTTAATGCTGGGAGCATGTAGTATGGGACACTACCATCGGTTATTAAAAGCGTGAGACGCTGTGAAATCCTTTTGAGTGGGACTCAAGGTAAGCCTTTGAGTGGGACTCAGGCTGCTCGTGAACACCGTCGTTGGCGCTGAGAGCGTTGGTGTCACATGCATGGGGAAACGGTTTGGTACCTATAAAATGGCCAAGTCAGCTGGGAGCTGAATAAAAGGCTGGGAGCCTACGTTGCAACGAATAAAAACCGATTACACACGAATGCGGATCTGAGTGATTGAATTCTGTGTACTTGTATAGTTGATGTTGATTGTGACCTGATTGCATGCACATGTGTAAGGTTATTGGGCATGATATGTGTATATAGCCTAGTGATAACTGAATAGATTCTGATCGAAAAATATTTTATGTGTATTCTGATTAATTGGTATTGTGTATGTTTTGATGGTTGCTGTGTACATTTATATTGTTGCTTAACTGAGGAATAATCCGAGTCAGTATCTATCATTTAATATCTAAGATACTCACCCCCCTACTGTGGCTATATTTTACAGTGAATGTCTCTCGGAATGATGAATGATGGAGGAGCTGAATGCCGAGTGAAGTGCTTGTGCACTATGGAATATATGTGTATATGTATATACTGTGTATAAGGTTTTGTTAAGCCTTGGCCGGCTCGTATTTTGGTCTTAGTCACTTTATATCAGAATTTGAACTCTCTTGGGTTGAGAGTATGACAATGTGCCTGTAAATATTTATATATATTCCTATATAAATCATACTGCATGTTTATTCTATGCTGTGTATGAAGTCCGAGTGATATATATACGTACCTTTCCGAGCGTGTAAGGTCGGTATGACTATAAGTAAAAACGGAGTTAAGTCACTGTTGTGGGAAGCGAGATAGTGACCTTATCCCGAGTAAGGATAGGTTAGATGTTTCCGAGTGAATGAGGTCGTATAATCCCGAGTGGGAATTGATCTGAACACCTTCAAAGTGATAACCCGTTAGGATTTCCTCGAGTGGAGAATAATTAAATATTTCCGAGTGAGAACTTGCCGAGTGAATGTTTCCCGATAGAGGAATGATACCTAAGGCCCTAAGTGAACTCCATTATAGTAAACTTATTAGAAGCTAAGAAGATCCTTAAGTGAGACTTGACTTAGTAAGATAACTTGAGTGAGAAAGACTAGATATGCCGAGTGAAAAACGAGTGAAATACCCCGAGTGGTAAAAGACCGTGAAAGATATTTCGAGTGGAAAGTACTCTTAGATCTCGAGTGGAATGACCATGGGAATCTTCTCCCGAGTGGTCAACATTTGTATTCTGAAAGAATGATGTTGTGGAGTGTGATGTAACGTCTGAAAGAAACTTGTACGTGTAAGGGTTAACCCGAATGATTCGTGAGTAAAGACTTGCCGAGTGAACTTAGACCTTGAATCCGAGTGGAGTTACTCGCCCCAGCGACTGAAGGTTCGCTCTAGCGAGTGTGAGTGAAATGAAGGCCTCTGATTAGTTCCGCTTAAGCTATGCGTGCTTCGCCCAAGCGTGTTGAGTCGTCTCGTTCAAGCGATGTTGAATCTTGCCCGAGCGAGTGGGCGCTGTCGGGTTCGCTCAGGTTCTGCATCTTCCGCTGTTTGCCTTGTGATTAAATTGCTTTCATTCCTTCTTGTCCTGATTCTACTCTCCTTAACCTCAACTGCCCATTTTGCCCTTGAACACCCTTTGATTTTTTGAAAAAAAAAATTTCCTGGTCTCGGTTTATTCTCGAATTGAACTTAGGATGTTTCACAAGTTAGATATCGATCCAGCTATATATTGATAAATCTCACTCTTCAGTTTTCTGTGATTCGGGTTTTGGTGTGACATCAGACTTACCTTGAAACGTGAAAAATTTACCCGCATTTTATTAACTATTATCTTGATCACATCGGGATCCGAGTCTGGAAAACCGGGGGTGTTACATAGGGTGCCGCTCGTGGAGTTATATCGTCAGTTACAGAACAAGTAACTAAGACTATCCGTCGAGAGAGGCATCGTCCACCTCGTTCGCAAAGCTTAAAATCATAGAATAAAGAGAAGTGAAAATAACACTGTAATTGATAAACTTTCTCATTAAATGGAGTGTTTACAAGAGAAGCGTAGTTGGGACATGCCTCGTTAAAACCTTCTTAGGAAAAACCCAATGGGAAAAAGCTCAAGTTAGGAAAAAGAGTACATGCCGGCTTACCAACTAGCTGTAGTAAATTCTTAAGTTCTATGCATTCCACTTATTGTGAATTGGTGTGACATCGAGGTTTTCCAGCCGATATGATCCCTTTCCTGGAACCTCAAATATACGATAAGGACCTTCCCAAGTAAGTTCCAACTTACCCTGATGCGTGAAATTATTCCCCACACTAGCTTTCCTCAGCACTGGATCTCCAACACCAAAGGCTCTATGCTAGACACGCTTATTATATCGAATGGCAGACTTCGCCTTGATAGCCCGGTCTCGGATATAAGCTTTCTCCCTAAGCTCCTAAACAACATCAAGCTCTGACGCGAAGTTGTTATTCTCTTCAGAGACATATTCTACCCTTGTTGAAATTGTTTGAAGCTTTACTGGTATAAAGACTCGTAGGTGAGACGGTATAGAGACTCGTTCATTGAAGAGTAGGGTGTAGTACGATAGGCCCATAAGACGTGGCACAGCTGATTTGTCCAGTCACTCTTTGCTTTTCTAAGACGCTTCTTGAGGCCCTTCAACACTTCTCTATTGGCCACCTCCGCCTGGCCATTCGCCTATGGATGCTTAATAGATAAGAAAATCTAGACTATGCCCAGTCTTTCCAGCAGCTCTATGAACTTCTTATCAGTAAATTAAGTGTCATTGTCAGTTATGATCTGTGCCAGTACCCTAAACCATGCTATGATATTCTCATACACAAAACGTCGGGTCCGGTTTGAAGTGATATGCACCACTAGCTCTGCGTATTTCTTACATATTTGAATACATTTGAATTAAATAATTAAAACAAGAAAGAATGACAATTCATTACATAATAATGCCAAAGTTAATAATATTTGATGGATTAAGTTAATTTAAAAATGAAATTATTAAGTCTTTTCAAGACTTATCACATCCCCAAACTTAAAGCTTGCTTGTCCTCAAGCAAGGACTCAGATTAATTAAATCAATTGCACTTACTCAAGACAATCAACTTTCCCTTAACTTAATTCATGCCATAATTATTGAATACCATGCATGCTTTCTTTCTGTAACTTCTGAAAATATAATTACTCATACTTCCTTTGGGAACAAGATGGTGATGCTTTCCTTACATGGATTGGTGTTTCACTCTTCTCTCAGTGTATAGGTTCAATTGTATGCACTCATCACCTGCATAATTGTCAGATCAACATAGGCTTGCAACAGTTCTATACATCATGACATATGCTAGCACAATTGGATCAGTAAGGGCTTTTTAAGCTTGTAATGGGGTTAGGCTACAGGCTCCATTTTTGTTTTTCTAGTCAGTGTTAGGTTAAAAGATATGCCCACTGATGCCTTGCCTCAATCTTAACTTAAATGTCTTTACTAACCATCTCTTTTGCTTTTATTGTTTTTTCAAATGAAGGATAACTCAACTATTTGTGGTGCTTTGCACCTTCTTCTCTTTTAGTCCTTTGGACTCTTTTTTTTTTCTTTCTTCTCTTTCATTTTTTTTCAATACCATTTTTCTTCTATATAGGAATTGCTTTTTACTGATTTTTCACTTTTTTTTTTAATTTTGTTGTTCTTCCTTTCATTTCTCAAAATCCTCATCTATAATTAAGGTCAGAGTGTGTCCTTTAATTGCTGTTAAGCACACTCTTCATCCCCAAACTTAGAACTTGCTAGTCTATAGCAATAAGATAAGACTCAACAGTTCATCAGTGGAACATCCAGGGATAATTCACTTGGTTTTTCTTAGATACATAGGCTTGTAAAGTTAGGTACATAATCATAATGAAAGGGTCTCAGGCTCAAACATAACTATTAGGTCAAAGGATAGTTAAAATTGACTAGGATGGCTAAATTTGGCCCTGGCTAATTGTCAAAGAAGGCCTTCATCATTTCCAATTGTCAAACATATAATCATTAGCAATCACTGAAGCAAATTCTTTTTCACTAAACAATAATGCAGGCATACTCAGAAAAGAAATAATAAAGGCTCAAAAGCTCATAAATTATAGGTAATCAGCCAATCATGTCCCCAAACTTAATGTAAGATTACAAATTTAGATTGCTAACTAGCATGTTGAATATATAAATAATTAAGGATGAACATAGTTATGGACAGGGGTCATGAATCAAGCAATACGAATCAATTAATTTATCGAAATGATGCCTTAGAATCAGTAAAATTTTAATAATTAAGATGAATTCTAAATTAAATACAGTTAACACCTTCCATAAATTAATAAGAGTAATGGATAGATTACTTCCCTTTTTACCTATATAGCAAGGATTTGGTGATTGATGATTGCAGGAATTAGACAATACAAATTAGAAAAGAAATAAAAACAAACAACTTAACATGGAAATAAAATTTCATTACAACTGAAAAGGAAATATATTGTTCAAGAAAGTACATTAAAAGAAAGTAAATACATCACAAAAGTAAATTAGCATAAGTGAAAATGGTATGGGTGGTATTTATAAAGCCTAAATGGTTGCAAGTGCAGAGGCAAACATAACATGAAAAAAATGAAAATGTGAGATGAGTAGACATGATGGATGCATTAATTTTGAAATTGAAATGATGGGAACCCATGTTTCTAGCCATTAAGTGAAATTAAGGAGGGATGAGATGTTTTCTTTCAATGGAATCCAAAGAATATGTTTTTTTTTCAAGAGCCAGAGCTTCCAACATACAAGGGGTATGAGTCATGGGTGCATGTAGGTACGCTGGATCTGGGCGTACATACGCCTACATTAAAATATAACAGGTGGTAACAGGTGGGGTCACGCTCAAGCGTATAATGGTCACGCTTGAGGATCACATTTGAGCTTATAGAAGCTCGCTGAAGCGATCAGAGTGCTCGCTCAAGCTTCAAGTCAACCGCTCAAGCGTGAAAAGAAAAATACATGTTTAAAGGTAATCACGCTTAAGCGCATACAGCCTAGCTCAAGCGTGAAGAAGCATAATGGATATTGCCCCAAATTCTCTTAAGCGAAGGTAAGATGCTCAAGCGAGGAAAGGTAAAATGGGTTCTAATCTAATTTCGCTTAAGCGAATAGTTTCCGCTCAAGTGTGGTAAGCAAAATAGTATCAGGGGTCTAGTCGCTCAGGCAAAAACTATTACGCTTAAGCGAAAGAAAACACTTAATAAATCGCGCTTGAGCATAACCACCCAAGCTTAAGCGAGGAAGCCAAAAGGAACATCAGATGTCCAATCCCCGATCACGCTTTAGCGCAAGATCACCACGTTTGAGCGCAGGAAGCAAAATTGTCATCAGGGGTCATTTTATAGGACACGCTCAAGCATGAACTGACTTGCTTAAGCGAGGAAGAAACCTTTACATCACATGCTCAAGCGCATGGGTTGCTCGCTCAAGCGAGAAGGCACAAATTGGCCCACACTTAAGCGCGCTATTTCCTCGCTTGAGCGCCAAGGGGGCCTGATCCTTATTTCTTCATGTTGTTCAGTCCTTTCTTTTTTCTCTTCCTCTTTTTTTCCCTTCCTCTTTTTTTTTCTCTTTTTCTTTTTCTTTTTTTTCTTTTTTAAAATTCTATTTTTCTCTCTTTTTTTCTCTTTTTTTTCAAAACTTCTCTCACTACTTTATTTATGTACAAGAAAAACAAACATAAGCTCATCCTCCAGGATCCCATTGCTTATGACCATACACTCTTGGTCTTTTTACTCCTTGTTTCTCCTTGTTATGTTTGAGGCTAATGCTCAACACAACTTTCCTCCAATCTTTCTTTTTCCAAACTTTCTGCTTTTTTCTTTCTTTTCTTGCTTTTTCTTTTTCTGTTTTGTGTTAGTCTCCATCTTTTTGTGCCATAAGCAATGTACTTCTTGACTTGACGATTCACGTTTCCTTGTGATTTCCATAGCTGCAGTAGTCACCACTAGCAAACGCTCCTCATGACATGGCTGAGTTTCTTCTTCTTTTATATTCTCGACATCTAAATATGTTAACTCTTCTTGTGCATGAACCTCTACTTCTTTCTCCACACTCAGACTTGGCTCCAACAAAATTTTAGTATCATTATTATGTTGCCAAGATGTGGTTTCCATCTCAGTTGAGACCTCTACCTCTTCTATAACGTCTTGCTTAACAATAGTGTATAATTGAGTCTCAACTTCCTCAATTACTTTTGCTGTCATTTCTTCACTTTGTACTACCTCAACACTTTCCTTATCAAAGTAATTACCCAATGACAGCTCCTATTCTTGTTCTTCTTCAGACCAATCTTCTTCATTCCAATCATCGAAGAATGCTTCACTAGATATATTATCATCTAACACTAAAGTATAATTCGTATCACTTTCTTCTTCACATTCTTCAATTGACTCTTCTTTCATCAAATAACCCTAAACTTTCTCCTTTTCGTTTTTTTTCTTTTGTTTTATACATCTCAGTATCACCCTTAAGTTCAGGTTCAACCATTTCATTGTGCCTTTCATCATAAATGCTTCTAAGTTGGTCTTCTTCTTCCCCAAACTTAATTTCTTCAGCTAGATCAACATCATCATCCCATGGCTCTTCATATTGGTCTTCTCTTTGTACAACCACTATGTTTCTTTACTCTTCAACCAATTGCTTTGTAATAAAATCCACTTGCTTCTGAATATTCATGATTGAATTATCAAAAATTTAGGTCGGTTTGAGTGACTTCTATAAATTGAATTAAAATCCTTTCTAACTCCAATGGCTCTTTTTCAATTGGTGGTATCTCATCCACATGATTCATGCATAGGCTTTGGGAATATTGAAGAAACTCTGCTAAGGCGTCATCAAGACCCATCACCTGTAACTTTTCACTTTCCAAAGGAACTAGAAAAAAACATAAATGCAACAACTAACTACAAACAAGGCTACTGCAATGGTTAGTGCTACCACTAAAATAGCCAAAAACAACTAATAACAAACACTCAACACAATACCAACACTTAACAAAATCTACTCCTACAACAAAATTCTCTAACAACTAACAAAAATTACAGAGACTAAAAAAAATGGTTCAGTCGAGTACCGGTCCAAGGATTGTTGATATTACTCAATAATCCCTGGAAACGGCGCCATTAACTTGGTGTGTAAATCCTGAATCATTGACTCGATGCATAACTCTCAAAGGATTTATCTTCTTTTGGCAAGCGCACCAATCATTAAATTTGTAATATATTTGATCATTGTGAACACCTATTTCAGTCCGGTCGATCCATAAGTGAAAAGGATTCACATAAAAAATAAATAAATAAAATAAAAAAAATAATTAAAAAAGATGACTCGGAAATTATCAATTCCGAGTAAGATGACTCGGAATGATCATTTCCGAGTAAAGAGGTTTAGAGTGAGACGTAGCCGAGTGCTGTGTCTCCAAATAGGGAGTTTCCAAGTGGGCCTCAAGTGTCAAGAAATTTCCAAATGAAGAAAAGGCTTTAAGAAAAGACCCAGGGAAGGACACTCCGAATGAATGCACCGAGTGGACAGATCCTCAAATTCCAATTTCTGAGTGGAAAGAAGGTCAGCTCCGAGTGAATGCACCGAGTGGACAGATTCTCAAATTTCAATTTCTGAGTGGAAAGAAGGTCGGCTCCGAGTGAATGCGCTGAGTGGTCATATTGCCAAATTCCAAATTCTGATTGAAAAGAAAGCCGATTCCCTATTGAATTACTCCCGAGTAAATGCATCCGAATGGTTTGATTAACGATTGAAACCATTCCAAGCCCGACTCCTAAATGAACACATCCGAGTGAGTAAGGTCGGTTTCCGAGCAAATGCATCTAAAGGATTGATTGTCGAATGGAGCCATTTCTGATTGGAAACTAAGCCCGAGTGAGATTCCAAGGAAAACACACCTGAGTGAGTTGGGGTAGAGAGTTGCATTTCTGAGCCAAGCAAGACTCGGACATGGGAGAGCTTCAATCGGTCAGATTCTTTCAGGCTCCAATTTTCTGAGTAAAAGGCAAAGCCAACTCCCGAGTAAAAACAACCAAATGGGTTGATTGACGACCGAAGGCCATTCTGAGTGAGTTTTAAATCGGTTCCGAATGAATGCTTCAATCGGTTCCGAATGAATGCTTCAATCATTTCCGAATCCTCTTCAGTCAGCATCGAGTGAGTCCCTCTTCAGTCAGCACCGAGTAAGTCACTCTTCAGCCAGCTCCGAGCCATCCTTCAACCATTTCCGAGCCATCCTTTAACCATTTTCGAGCCATCCTTTCAGCCATTTCTGAGCCATCCTTCAGCTAGTTCCGAGCCATCTTTTAACCATTTTCGAGCCATCCTTTAACCATTTCTGAGCCATCCTTTCAGCCAGCACCGAGTCACTCTCTTCAGTCAGCACTGAGTCACCCTTCAGCCAGTTCCGAGCCACCTTTCAGCCAGTTCCGAGCTGCCCTTCAGTCAGTTCCGAGTCACTTTTCACTCGGTTCCGACTGCGTGTTCCAATTAGAATTGCCTTTGCTCGTCCAGCTCCTTACAACAACCCAACACCGACCAGCAAAGAAACACCGAGAAAAGTTTTCACTCGGTCTTTTGTGTATGAACAACACCTTTTCCACTCGGATTATTTCCCACTATGGGTGTATACCGACCGAGGCACTAAACCCGAGTCAGAAGAACAAAACCGACCCATATTTTCCATCGATTGCCCTTGCTGACTTGGATTCCCACTATCCAAGTGGATCCTTGAATTATGGGGGGCGGCTCACAACAAGACAAAGGAAGAAAATAATAAAGAATTCCCACCAGCCTCCATTTCCTACGTTTGTCAAGATCCAGGCTATTTCTCCAACACACCATCCAAGTTGATTTGCTAATTTTATGCGGCGGCTGATAACAAACAAAATTAAAATAAAAAGTTATTCATCAGCTGCTATTCCCATCGTTGGTGGCCAGGCTATCTCTGGGCTGTTCAAGCAATCAGCACACCTGGGACTTCTATAAATGCCCCAATGAAAGAGAAGAAAGGGGATCCGGAAGCCTTCATTTTTGAGAGAACTCTGAAGTATTTTCTTTTAGAGAGAAGAAACACCATTCTAAAGTCTCACACGGTCCCTCTCCTCAAATTCACATCAACTCTCGTTCCACCTAAAGCCAACACCGTCCCTCTTCTCTCACTAACGTTGTCCTTCTCTTCTGAATCCCACACCGACCAACTCCTCACCAACGCAATCCAACTCCTAAGTCACACCAACACAGCCCCTCAAACTCACACCGTCCATACTGTCCTCATCCTTCCCTATCCACACCGTCCTCACTCTCCCCTCACCAACACTGTCCCTCATTCCCTCGCCCACATCGTCCTTTCCTCTCCGTATAGCCCCTCACTCTCTCCTCACCTACACCGTCCTCCCAGTCTCCAACCGTCCTCACCTCTCTCCCAACCGTCCTTCTCCTCAAATCCGTCCCTCATCCTCTCAACACCAACACAGCCCCTTAGACTCAACACCGTCCAACGTCCCTTTAACTCACACCGTACAGCCCCCTCAAATCCTCCAACACAGTCCCTCTTCCTTTTAAATCCACCATACCGTCCTCATCCTCCAACACCGTCCCTCTCCTCCTAGACTCAACACCATCCAACGTCCCTTCAACTCATCGTACAACCCCCTCAAATCTTCAACACCATCCCTCATCCTCTCAACACCGTCCAGCCCCTTTAAAATCTGAGTGCACACCATTCTCCCTCAAATCTTCAACACCGTCCCTCATCTTCTCCACACCATCCCTCTAACACCGTCTTCCCTCAAATCTTTAACACCGTCCTCTCTCACCCTCTAACACCGTTCAATACCTCTTAAATCCACACCGTCCAGCACCTCATCCCTTCACACCACACTTCAGCGTTCTGTTCTCTCGTCACACCAGAGTCCAGCTCTTTCTCACTACACCGGTCCTATTCTGCTCCTTATTTTTAAAGCTTGTATTTGTTTATTTTTTGTCGAAATTAATTGCTGATCGATGGGTCTGCTTCCTTTTAATTAGTAATTAATTTCCATTGATCAGATTAGTCACCCATCAAAATCTGTTCCTCATTTTCAGTACTTGTTATTATTTATTTTTCCGTCAAATTAATTAACTGTCATTTGAGGGATCCATTCCCTTTTCAATTATTAATTAATTTCTGATAATTGAATTAATCCCTATCTTTTTTTATTCTTATTTATTTATTTATTTCCTTACCTTTTTTTTAATTGTTCTGTTTTTATCACTTCCATGAAAATCAATTTAGATGTGACGTCTTGTTGATTTCCCCCTATTTTTGTAAATAATAATAAAAAGGAAGAAATAAAACATTTTTATAAGGCTATTTATGTTGTGTGTTTTCAATCTTGGTACTGTTTTGACAGGCGATGTAGAGTGCTAACACCTTCCCTACTCGTAATCGACTCCCGAACTTGAATCTCATTTTTAACCAGTGCTTTATTGAACTTAGTTTTTTTCTAATGTTTTTCCTATAGACAAAAACATTGGTGGCGACTCCCTGTTTCGTAATAACTCGTCCTGTTTCAAAGGGTCGGCCACGCCGCCGTGATCCCGGTCGCGACAAGGATTGAGGTAATTACCATAATCTTGGACTAGCACAAGCTGAACCAGAATAACATAGTGAAGAATTCATTCTGTTTTTGTTGTTTTTATACTTTCTATATTTTTGTATTTCTAGAAACAATATAGGAGATAAAATGTGATTAATGGAAGATAGGTTAGGATTACTTCAGCTTACAACTTCATTAAGAAACATGCAATTAAGGTTCAATCAAGCTTCAAATGTAAGAGGACAATTCATAGTTAATTAATCCCTAATTCCTTAGGTGACAAACACAAATTCCTAAGCATTAAACCCTAATCCCTTAGGTGTTTAGTGACAGAGAAATCTAATGCCAAATTGGGGATTGAACCCTAACTATTCACCTATTTACTAGGCCTGAATTAGTTAGAAAGCCAGAAGTTACCTAAGTTTTCAACCATGATTCTTCACTGGTGAAATTATTTATTTGGATTTGAATTTGTTAATTCAGCAGAGTAGATCCACTTCTCAGCTTGTTCTCTTCTTGCTTCAGAAGATAATTTCCTCAATGTAGCTTCAAGATTCCATCGAAGGCTTCAGTAATCCCAACCCTAGGGGTTTAGAAACCCATGGGAATGGATTCAGTCGAAGGAATGTGAAGAAACATGGACGAGAGAGTTTAGAGAGAGAAAAGAGTTAGAGAGAGATTAGAAATGAGAAAATGAATCGTGTTATTGCTTGTGTCCATTACACAGTATTTATAAATATATATATATATAACTAACTAACTAACTCTAATTAATTACCAGGGGATTCGCTTACAGTTAACATAAAATAAAGTAATTAATTAAACGATTACAGAGAAAGTGACTAATAATAATACAAACGTAAATTACTCGTATACAAATATAATCAGTAACTAGGAGAATAATTAATGGGAACTATTGCAGCACTTCATGTTGAAGGGGAATGAAATACTGGCTAAACAAACTTCACGCTTAAGCGTGATCTATAGGCACTTGAGCGTGGTAACAAACTTCACGCTTAAGCGTGGTCGTGTATGCTTAAGCATGGCATATTACTTGATGCATGCTGTGACATTTACGTGAATGCATGGTGGTTTCATGCTTGAGCATGAAGTATAGAAGCTTGAGCGTGATGTCTTGAAATTACTAGATCTACGCGTATATACGCTGGGAGGCAAATGAAGGAGAAGAAGGTGAATTTTGATTATTTAAGACTCAGGGGAAAAATGGTCATTTCCTATTTCTTTTATATTTTTCCTTTAAAGTTTTAATTAAAACTTTTACTTTTAACCCTTGTTGGTAATTCTAAATTCACTTTCATCCAATTACTCCTCATTTTAACTTTATACTTAATTAATCAAGTGAATTTATTTAATTCCATGATATTTAATTATTTACAATTGAATTGATAATAATAATAATAATTCCAAGATCTCAAATAAATCTCTAAGACAATTATTAATATTTTTCGCCAATCAAAATTTTAACTAAATTATCCGAGATATTACAGATCTAGCCTTTGAGGTTTGCACCAAAGTCGTATAGAATTTTTTTATAGAAACTATGAGACTGGGTTTGCGTGAATCAGAGGTCACATAAGAAAGTTATGATTTTTCGAATGAACTATGTGTAGATTAAAGGAATTAAATAACAGGTTTTTAGAGTATAAATACTTGGTCCTTAATTTTGGGGATGACAGAGTATGAATCGGGGTTCAAGGCTAGAAATAGAGATTATAGACCTCTTCGTAACAAAGAAATCAGGATCAAAATCATTCGATTCTAAGCTCATGTGTGAAAGTTAGGTCCTAAACACTAAAAGTGTTTAGGTTAGATATTAGAATTCGATTTGAATTAATTGTTTCTTTGAGAAACAAGGTCGATAAGGCCCGAATTAGGATTCGACCTCTTCAAGAAAAGTTTCTAAAATGTCAAAACGGTTCACTAGGAGGCAACAAAAAGGAATCATCAAAGTGACACTGAAATCATAAACTTAGGGCTTGATAAGGTCTATATTACTTTACCTTTTCTGTAGAGAATAAGATTGTATGCATCATTAAAGATGAGACAGATAGAAATAAATAACACTAAATAAGAATACCTGGAATACAAAAAATGGCTCCATGTAGTGCTCTTTCATCAATTTCTGAAATGTTTGTTGAGGATAATCAAATCTACAAGATCTACAAGCAGAACATTATAGAGTGAAACCAAAACAAATACACATCTCTTTGACAAAAAAGGAAGAAATATATAATCACCTAATTACAAAAATAGGGGATTGCACCCGAGAGTAAGACATATATAATTCATAAACATTGATCTATAACATAAAGTTCCAATTATAAACAGATAATATTCCATGAAGAAGTATGTCCGAAAAGCAGTAAAAGCATGTGTAGAATAAAAACAATTGTAAAAAAGAAAGGAAACCCACACATTTTACCCCTATCTCTCAGTAGCATCAAGAACTTTAGCTTGAGAGCCATGACCACTACTCTTGAGATAATATCCAAATGTTTCCTTGGTAGGGTAGACAATTTTGCAAAATGTCCCATTCTCCTTTGAACAGACAAAACATTGTTTTTTAAAATCATAATATATCTCTTCCATATCCACTACCGATGAAGAACCTCTGGATTACACAAATAATATAAACACTTAACCATGACAGACAGCCAAAGGAATAGAAGAGGAAGAAAGAAGTAGAATTATTCAATAAAATACAAACTATAAAAATAAGAAACAAGAATGTAAACAAAGATTTATTCCAAATATTTATATATATTATACACACACACACAAGGAGGTAGATGGACTCAAATCAAACAACTGAAAATAAGTAACCATATATATAGCGAGAGAGATAGAGACAAACATATAAAATGAGGCAGAAAGACTCCAACAAAACAGCTGAAAATGAGTAATCAAAGTCAGCAAGTATACATAGAACATTGCACATTTAGAGTGTGGTTTACTTTAGATTTGTGACACCCTTGATTAACTTGGACTAATTCCCACACTGGAACGTCCTACTTAATTAAGGAGTCACTAATTATTTAAGAAAAATAGGAGTTTTTAATTGGTGATCATCAACACATAGTTCAAATGAAGTTCATAACATATATCGATTCTCCATGGCAACTGTACTTAAAAGAGTACGGGGCTTGTAGGCTCCTAATAACAGTTATTACAAAACAACATAATGTAAATTAAATGTCAGGAACAATGAGGGTCTCAACGTTAATAGCGAGTATAAAGAGTCGACGCTCACGGTCCAATGTCCTCTACTATACCAAATCTTGGTCACGTTCACCCTGACCTTTGACTGATGATCACAGAAAAGGAAAGTAGGCATACAACACAAAATGGGTGAGTATAAGCTCTCAACCTATATAATCCATATGAAAGGGTAGCTAGAAATATAAGACAATCATACATGAGTCAAGCAAGTAGAAAGATTCTATACAACATGATTCAGAACAACCATACGGTATTATGGAACATACAAAGAAAATATGCATCAACAGAGTTAGTCATACAATTATTGTATGTTATACATGTGTTAAGTTTATTTATTGGGAGTTAGTCATACCAGAGTTGCCACAAGCTATCTGGCATCGGGCGTGAGTCTGAGCCATTGGAGGTCCGCCCCCGATATACTCCCAAGACCGCCATTAGGGGATTGAGACGCTGGTTGTTTCTTCAGTGTACCTATCACTATATGCTCTAGGGGATCACTCTAACATCCCTCCTCAACTCCAAATGCTACATGAAATATGTACATTTTATCTTAAGGGTGCCTAAGTGCTAGACGGAATCTTACCTCTTCGACGTATTTGTCCTTAAAACGTGTAATCATTCGTTAGAAATTCTTTCGTGAAATGGACACTGGGAACCAAGGCCTAGGTGCTACCTAATTAATTTCTTCTTAGGAGTACCGTGGTGTGGTCCCTAGGCAAGTTTTTAATACGAGAGAATTCCTAGAACTTTAACATCTAATTTATTTTTAAATCCTTTATCTAAAAGGATAATTCTAGGTATTTTTCTCTTGTTATGCTTTATGGAAACAAAATTTCCTAACTCATTCCATTATACCTCTAAAATATGAATTTATATTTAGATATCAAATTTAAAATAAAATAAGAACAAAGTATATTTCTTACGTCCTTTCGACCTTTTATCAATGTCATCTCGTCGTATTGACTTATGACGGACAAACTAGATTGACTTAATTCTTTTAAAATAACTAAGACCTTAAGAAAAATACTTTTTCATAATCTTTAAAATCCTTTTTAGTCCTATAATCAAAAATGAAATTTATTTAATTAAACAAAAAGCATAAAAGTCGCTTAGTTCTTACCGTTTGTCCAAAAACTTTGTTTTTGTCGTATTTTATCTAGAAAATTTCAAATTGACTGATTCCAAAGTCAAAAGTGTTTAATTTTTAAGATACTAATTAAATATAATAAATTTAAATTCTAATTCCTCCCAGAAACATATCCTACATGAAAAGGTATCAAGGTGCCAAAGTTTGTCGTTTTAGCGTTCGTAAAAAGGTGTTTAAGGAGAAATCGCGCGTCAGAAATTCTTCAACCAATTTTCCTTACTTGGGTAATTTTCTTATGTTCAAAATTCACATCTTATACCATACAATACACCTCCAAAACAGTTTCACCAAATTCCTCCATTTGCCCACCAAAACACATTTCATTCCATTTCTAACTCGTCATTCGCGTCTAAACTTGAGTCCCCTTTTAAATCTTTCATTTAATGTCACATTTACACAATTTTTGGGATTAAATATAGTACCAAAATAGCTAAAAAACAACAGCTCTATCATCTTATTTTCCTTTAATTCCAAGCATACCACACAATTAGCATAAGTGTAAGTAATTAATTTCTTAATTTAATAAAATTCTAGAATTAAATATGCATCTAAACATCCATTTTTATCAATAAAATTCCAAAGATCAAGCCATGCAAACAAATTTTAATTACTAGATTACTTAAAACAAGATTTTCACGTTAAGCCTCATGAACTTCAAGTTATTTAACTTGGAGAAAATTTTTCCAGTAGTATATACAATTAATTTAGGCTTAAAACTCATTTTTTAAGCATGTTAAGTTTTCTAAAAATATAATGATACCACAAATAACCACTTAAATCAAAGAAAACACAATATCTTAGCATTTACAACAACATGCATGAACTTAAAAAAATTCTGCAACAACACAATCAACAAGTTAGCAACTTGATAATTTAACTTCATAAAATTTAAAGATTAAACTTGATCATGGTGCGACCATGATACCACCCAAAAGATCATAAATTTTCTAAAACAATTTTCATGATCTATCCCACAAAATAAGGATCTTTAAGGGAGGTAGGGACATTTATACCTCACCGTGCATGTGAAAATAGAGATTTTATTTGAGACTCCCCCGTTACATGAAGAGTTTTGGCCTCAAGGAAAGAAACACCAAGATCTCTAAGTTTTGCTTCAGGCCACCACTAGATGTTACTTTAAAAGAAAGGAAATGGATGAAGGTTGGATGGATGGGAATGACGTGAAGATGATGATGAGAAGGAGTAGAAAATGTTGATGTTTTTGGAAGGTTTCAAGATAAGGCAAAGTGTTTATGAGGTGTCATCTCTTGTATAGAGGCTAGGAAAGGTGGTAGAGTGTTTAGAGATTGATCTTGTTGGGTGGATGATGGTGGTTAACGTGAATTTGGGAGGGTAAAAGAGAAAAAAAGCTTGCTGGAAATTTTACATAACTTAGAGAAAAAAGAGAAGTTGGAAGAAGCAAAGTGTTATTTTGGAAAAATGAAGTTTTGCATGTGACCCCTTGTTGGCCAAGGGACTCCCACGGCCTAGAGTGGAGAAGGAGAGGTGTCAAGTTGGTTCCATGCAATAGCTAGGTGTCATGTTTAAGTGATAGAGTGTGGATTAAGGAGTTTGCATGGGCTAGGCATGTGTCCAAGACATGGTACAATGTTATTGCTTCAAATTCATGCAAAGCTGATATGTCACTCACAGGTCCAACAAATTGTCATGACTTTTAAAGGGTGTTAAGAGCTAAATTGAAAAAATGCCAAATATGATAACTGTAGATCTTTGTCATCTCTTTAAAATGGTATATGGCATGAAAATTTTCATTTACAAACGAGGGAGATCTGGCCATTTTATGAAAACTGTGCAGGACTGTTACAGAATTAATGTTTCCTACAAGAAATAATTTCTGGGCCAAATTGGTGAGGAATTGGCCTATGTGTCCTGCATCAAATTTGTAGGGGATTGAGTTTAGAAAATTTTAGTGAATAAATCATTCGATTTCATGGCCATACGAATAAGAAACGCAGAAAACACCGAACATAGTGCAAGCTGTCATTCAGAAAACCTGAATTAGTGTGGTATTTTAAATTCTAGGATTTATCGAGCCAGAATGGGATTTTGTGGTCAGCATCAACGTGGTAGATAATTTTTATATGGAAATTTTGGGACAAGAACGACTTGATTCGAAGAACAGGAGAAGAAATTATGCCCAAAATACATACAGGTACGTAGTTTGACGTAGTTTGTCAGACTGGCTCTAGATTACCTTCACCAACGGTACATCTTTCCTTCTCAGTTGCTTCAAATAATTGTCTGCAATCCTCATAGGTACTGCCTTATAGGTAAGATTCTCCTTGAGAGCAAGTTGGTCAGAATGTGGCACATATTTTTAGAGTTGGGAGACATGGAAGACATTATAGAGGTTAGACAATTCAGGAGGTAAGGCTATGTGGTAAACATTTGGCCTAATTCTTTCAAGAATTTGGTATGGTCCGACATACTTGGGGTTCAATTTCTTTATCTTCAAGGCTCTTCCTACTCTTGTCACAAGAGTAACTCACAGAAAAACATGATCCCCCCCTTTGAACTCAAGCGGCTTTCGACGCTTGTCATAGTAGCTTTTCTAACAATCCTTGGAAACATTGATTGCTACTGAATTTCCTTAATCTGCTTTATGGACCTCTAAATAACCTCTGGTCCAATCATAACTTTTTCTCCCGTTTTGAACTAGCACAAGGGTATATGACATTTCTTCCTATACAACGCTTCGTACAGTGCCATCCCAATGCTAGTGTGGTAACTATTGTTGTAAGTGAATTCCACAAGCGGTAAATACTCCTACCAACTTCCACCATGCTCTAGTATACACATCCTTAGAAGATCCTCAAGAGTTTTGATAGTGCGCTCGGACTGACCGTTGGTCTAAGGATGATATGTTGAACTTAGCTTTAACCGGGTCCCTAACGCTCGTTACAAGCTCTCCTAGAAGCGTGAAGTGAAACGGGGATCTCGATCGAATACAATGGCAGACAGTACACCATGTAATCTGACTATTTCCCTGATGTAGATCTATGTGAGATTCTCTAAAGAATACTTCATGTGACTGGAATGAAGTGCGCGGTCTTCGTAAGTCGATCCAACTACCCAAATTGCATCGTATCCGATCGGGGTTCCTAGAAGTCTAGACACAAAATCCATAGCGATCTCATCCTACTTCCACTCTGGATTCTCCAAAGGTTGAAGAGTTCCATATTATTGCTGCTGCTCTACCTTTATCTTTGACAAGTCAGGCACTTACTAACATAATCAGCAATATCCTTCTTTATTCCTTGCCACCAAAATACCTTTTTCAAGTCTTGGTATATCTTTGTTGCTCCTGGGTGCACACTGTACTTGTTTTTGTAAGCTTCCTCGAGGATGGATCTTCTCAAATCAGCGTCCTCAAGTACACACAACCTTCCATGATATCTGGTTACTCCTTGTCCTTCTCACAAAAATTCTTCTGTCTTTGCTTTCTCAAGTTGCTTTTGTAGGGTCTCATCAGTCAGCTGGGCTTCCTTAACTTGATTCAAAAACTCATTAGAGACCTTTAGCATTCCTATCATCATGTTTCCTACCCTGGGTGACACAGCGAGATTCAAATCACGAAACTACTCCACTAACTCCAGCTCCTTGGTCATCATGTAGGATAAGTGCAATGCATTCCTACTGACTACATCGGCTACCACGTTTGCTTTACCAGGGTGATAATAAAGCTCGAAGTTGTAGTCCTTGATGAATTCCATCCATCGTCACTGCCTCATGTTTAGCTCCTTTTGATTGAAGAGGTACTTCAAGCTCTTGTGTTTGCTGAAGACTTCAACCTTAGTCCCATACAGATAGTGCCTCTAGATCTTCAAAGTAAAAATGACAGTGGACAACTCCAAGTCGTGCGTCAGGTAATTCACTTTATGAGGTCTCAATTGACGCGATGCATAAGCTACCACTTTTCCTTCTTTCATTAACACACATCCTAATCCTTGCCCAGACGCATCACAATACACCTCATACGACTTAGTGGGATCGGGCAAAATCAACATTAGCGCACTGATCAACCTCCTTCTAAGCTCTAGGAAACTACCTTCACACTTGTTGCTTCACATGAAAGGTTGATCCTTGCGAGTCAGCTTGGTCAAAGGTGAAGCTATCCGAGAAAAATTCTCGATGAACCTGCGATAGTATCCAGCAAGACCCAAGAAACTATAGATTTTTGTTACACTCTTCGGTGTTTCACATTTTAGCACTGCCTCAATATTAGCAGGATCAACTGTTATACCTTCTACTAAGATAACATGACCCAAAAATTACATTTCTCTTAGCCAAAACTCACACTTGGACAACTTTGCATCTAGCTTCCTCACGCGTAACCTATTCAGAACAACCCTAAGATGTTCTTCATGCTCTTCATAACTCTTAGAGTATACCAAAATATCATCGATGAACACAACCACAAATTTGTTGAGGTATGGGTAGAAGATGTGGTTTATATAGTCCATAAAAATAGCAAGTGCATTTGTGACTCCGAAGGGCGTGACAAGATACTCATAGTGACCGTAGCGAGTTTGGAATACCGTCTTAGGGATGTCTTCCTTCTTTACTCGTATCTGGTGGTAGCCTAATCTCAAATCTATCTTGGAAAAGATGACTGTTCCTCATAGCTGATCCATCAAATCATCAATGCGTGGAAGAGGATATCGATTCCTGATCGTAACTTTATTCAGCTTATGGTAATCTATACACAGGAGCATACTGTCGTTCTTCTTCTTTACTAGCAACACTAGAGCTCCACACGGTGAAACACTAGGTTGAATCATTTCTTTCTCTAAAAGCTCTTCAATTTGCTTCTTATGTTCTTCCCATTCCTTTAGTGTATTTGGTACGAAGTGATGGAGATCGGCTCAGTACTGGGTAGGATATCAATTCTAAACTCGATCTCTCTCTCTGGTCATATCCCAGCTATATCATTTGGGAAAACCTCAAGAAATTCACGAACGACTAGAAGCTGTTCAAGCTCTAGCCTCTTCTCATACTTCGTATTGGTAAGGACCATAAACGCTAGCGCTCCTGCTCATAACGGAGTTACCTCTTGAGTAGCAACAACAAACTCAAACTTCTTAAGTTGAGGGGGCTCAGGTGACAAGACTCGATAGGATATAGACTTACTGTGACAATCAATTAGAACAGATTGGTAGCAAGCCAATCCATTCCCAAAACAATATCTAGGTCAATCAAAGGCAAACAGATCATGTCCACCTAATAGGACCTTTCATCAATGATAATAGAGTAATTTATACATATAACAAAAGAACTTATAGGTTCGTTAGTAGCAGTAATAACAATCATCTTGCCAGATAAAGGGGTCAATGGTAAATTCAAATGCTTCACACAATCCTCTGATATAAATGAATGGGTGGCTCCAAAATCATATAACACATTCAGAAGCATTTCACCTATAAAGCATGTACCTTGCACCAGATCATTCTCTTGTGCGACTTCTACTCTATTATGAAACCCTTGATTAACTAGAACTAATTTCCACACTGGAACGTCCTACTTAATTAAGAAGTCACTAATATTTGAGAAAAATGGGAGAGTTTTTTTTATTGGTAATCATCAGCACACGATTTTATATAAGTTTGTAACATAGATCGATTCTTTAACGCAAGTGTACTTAAAAGAGTATGGGGCTCACAGGCTCCCAATGACCGTTATTATAATACAACAACATAAGAAAAAATTGAGATCTATAACAGTCTCGACACGAACAGAAAATATACACAGTCGACGCTTTCGGTCCAACGTCCTCTACTGCAGATGTCACACCCTGGTTTCCTGGATCCGAATCCTGATGTAATCAAGATAAATAATTAAATAAAAAATACTGGTAAATTTTTCATGATTAGAATATTTCCAAATACCTCAACGATTACATCAAGACCCAAGCCACAGAAAACCAAAGAGTGAGAATTAAGAACTTATAACTGGATCGCAATATAATTCACCCATATGTGTATACAAAAATAACAGAGTTTACAGCGGAAGAAAAATATGTAAACAGGGCACACACCTAGTCCCATGTATAAAGATATAAGAAAAGGCTCGACAAGGCATGCAATTACATAACATGAGCCTATTAGGCCACAACCAACCACACGTACAAATCATATGCATGCATTCTAAACCGCGAGTAGCCCCTACATTAGGTACTAATCATATATATGCATTTAAACAACACACATCTTCGATAATCACATCCCAGAATTGACCTTATTCATTCATCGAATCGTTATCAATCCAAATATCACCATCACTAATATGTAAATATTACCAAGGTCAATCCCATAAGTACTTATCTAATCATTCATTTACATATGAAGCATACATCCATAATATGCATTAGAAAAGATGGCTATATACACATTCAAAAGTCATTATTTATTAACATCAACATGCATAATTCACTTACATTGTCATTTACACAATAGTCATCAATTCAATAATTGTCAACTATCGTCATATACAATTCATTCATTACACCATAATTAACATCTGTTATCGGTTAAGGCATTCCATTACAACTATTTACCTTCTCCACAAGCTTTAGCTCAAAGGAACACTCTCATCCCATGACAATCCTGCATCAAAATGCTAAAAGGAGACAATATGGGAGAGTGAGTTATACATTCAAATGATGAATTTAAATACATTGTGATCATGTGTACATGCATACAAACAACATGTGTGCTTTGCAATAAAATCATCCATTCAATTAAATAACCATCATCAAGATATCATCTTAGGCATGCAAGCCTCATCATTCACAACTCATAGCAAGCACATACACAACCACATACACATTCACATTGCCCTTCATAAACATGGGCTCTCACATTAGCATCATCAATTCATTATATCTTTAATTAATTTATATTCTCAAGAGGTTATTGTTTTCTTTTGGTCTTCTCTATCTCAAATGCCATGTACCTATGGTTAATGTATATGTCACACTGTTTAATGTATATGCAATGGATCCTCACATCACCTATGCGCACATGGTTTCTTAAGTGATCGCAACCAATTATAATCAATCAAACATATGTCCCCTACGCAAGGGTCTATTTTTATAGAATCCTGCATGATCTTTGTCATTGTGATCGCAACCACATTCATCATTCTCATGTGGGTTTCCCCCATGCATAGGGTACTCCCTTCCATATAGTCCCACAATACCTTTTAATTCAATATCCTTGTGATCGCAACCATGTTCATTCATTTCCATATTGGTTTCCCCCACGCATAAGGTACTCCCTTCATAGTCCCGCAAGACCATTGTTATTTCAATACATGGGTGATCGCAATCACCTTCATCATTTCAGTATGTCATGTCATCGCAACCATATACTTATTCCCTCACGCATAGGGTACTTATTCACATCTAGTCCCGCAAGACTTTCAATATTGTGATCGTAACCACATATACAATGCTATGCCATGCATGCTATGAATGTGATAATGCAACAATGCACATGTAAAATCTTAACCTTGCAAGGATCTCTCACCCCACTCACTTACGGTATATATATATATATATATATGTATTTTGCATTCAGCCATACAATTAGTGGTACACAACCAATTTCAAAGCTCCTCAAGGCATGCCATTCATATAATTTGTATTACAATGCCAAGAATTCACATCGACCTCAATCTATGCATGGCAATAAAAAATATATCAACCCTCATAACATTAATCCACGCATGGAAACCAACAAGGCATGTTAATAAATACATTTCAAATTCATAGCATCATATGCTTGCCAATACAATTTGAATTACACATACAAGATCACACTTGTATCAAACACAATGACATAACAACCATCAATAATAACAATCACCATTTAATCAAGGGTATGTTCAACAACAATGTCCCCTTTCATTCAACATCAATATTCGTCATTCAACATGTGTGGTAACATACATACATCCATAATGACACTTGTCTTTATTCATTAATAACATTTTTCCATCAAGTATAATTTTAACCCACAATTGCAAGTTTATCTTGCATCAATCATAATTGTCAATAATATTCATCTTTGTTCATTATCGATATCATCTCAATTCATCACCTATAATAACACATTATCATTCAATGGTCCTCACGTTAGTCTAATCATTAATCAAGGGTATGTCATACAACCACATTATTTAACTTCTACCATTAATCATCGTAACATAACAATAGTGGTGGGGTATACATGTTCTCATAACATGACATAGGCACACATACTCTGCCAAAGCCTTAAGCCACTATCAATCACCATTAAGACATACAACAATCATGTACCCTTAATACAATATCTTGTTTTTCATATAATAAAAGGGTTTTGGATATTAACAAGCACTTGGCAACTTTCAAAACCCAAGTTACACAAGGGACATAATAATATCATCATGCATCGATTGCTAACACATATTAAAAATATGTACAATCGATTGCATATAGGTGTCATGACTCAACAACACCAAACATACATTAAAACTTATGAATGTTTATGAAAACAGGGCCATGAATTGATTCAAACACATGATGAATCGATTCCCACGTGTTTGGAATTCAAAACAGTGAAAATAATAGCTCATGAATCGATTCATGCCTCGTATAAATTGATTCAAGCCATTCCAGGAGCCTCTAAATCGATTCAAGGGGTCATGGGAACCGATTCAGGTCATTCTAGGGGCTCAGGAATTGATTCCCACGTTCTATGAATCGATTTCCACAACAGCTCATGAATCGATTCCCACTTGCCCCAAAAAGTTATAAAATCCAACTTCCACTAGTGTAGAAACATGATTTAACATTAGATTTTTTGGACATTTCACATCAGTTTTCATACCAATGTGGATCTGGCCGTTGTGAAATATAGGTACATCTCACATTGGTTTTAAAACCGATGTGAAAAAGAGATTTAACATTGGTTTTTTAGGAAAACCGATGTGAAAATGAGAACATTTAACTGTTAGTGTATGCACTATGAGCTTTATGTTTTTTCATTTGTATCATTTTTCTGCTTATCAATAAAATAAGTATTTCAGTTTAAAATTGTTTTAAAATGTATTTATCCTTGGAGTAATAGGTCATATGAAAGTTATTCCTAAAATGTCCCTAGTTAAGTATTTACATGGGGACATGTAAATACATTAAGACTAGTGTGTGAGTGTACTGATGACCTGATCTCACAGATCATAGATATAGATGATATCAAGTCTTCACATGGGTACACATTAAGAGTAATGATGTACTGGATAGACCCACCATGAGAACGTTGCATGGATCGTTACATGAATGTCATAAACGATTCTCAATGTGATAATGGTATATGTAGTCCTTCGACCTGAAGTCACTACGATTCCTACATGAGGAGTACAATTAAACGTCTTCTGTAACAAGAGGACTATAAAGGTTGTGACTAGGCAATGAACAAATTATGCAGAGGGATGTAAGTGATGTACATAGGATTTGTCTCTCCTATGTAACAGGAGTGATATCTATGGGCCACTTGATGGAGTAAGACTAAGAAAATGCATGGCCATGCTAGAAAGAATAAATATTAGATATTTATTCGGATCAAGTCTACTCCGGTATCAAATAAAATAAATTGGGCCGTACAAGGATGACGCGACCATGTCTTGGGCCCAATTAGGATATCGTGACAAAAGGAACAAACATATTAAATAATTATCACTTATAGGTTATATTGATATTAAATAATATTTGGACATAATGATGCATTACTAGATGCCGCTCTTATTTTATATTAATAATAAAATAATTTATTATTAATATGACCGGGTATTTTACCTATAGGGTCACACACATAGAGTAAGCCCATCAGAAAATGTTTTGTTTTATTTTAGTTGGACTAAAATAAAGCTATTGGGCCTAACTCATTTAGAATGAGTAAGGAGCCCACTCTTTAGAGAGAACAAATTAGGTTAAACCTAAGCCTATAAATAGAGCATAAGATGCTCATAGGCGGTTCACTAAAGTGAGACACAAATTCGTAAAAGTTGCAAGAGCTACACGCCGTCAAACTAGCAGTTGGTAAGTGTTGCGATTCTGGTGAGAGTGCTCGTGTGGACTCCTAAAGGACGAGGCTACGACTGCTTCGATGTTCTTTAAGAGGTAATCCAAAACGAATTTTTTTTGTGTTTGTTTTATGCTTTGAAACACGACACTTTACAAATCCTATAGAATCCCTGTATTTCCGCTGCTCATGCTCTAGGGATTCCCTAACATTAACAACGGTTTTGCAATAAACCGATGTGAAAAAAGGACATTTAACATACATTTATACATTTATATAACACATATTGAAAACAAACGTATCAACACTAATTAAAATCATATGTCAATGAATCATATATAATTCCAAACATTGTTTTATACATGGTTTAGGTCAGAATTTAATACATAATATAAAGGCAAAAACATATATACACATATTCAAGACAAACACTCATTTTCAACACAAAAAACAAGTCATATCCAACATGAAAAAGATGGGAAATGGAAGAAACTTACAAGGACGGAGCTCAAGATGTGGAGTTAGAGAAGATAAAATTGGAGAAGCTTGTACACAAGCTCAATATGAAGCTTTTACACAATGTTGCAATGGCTGTTGGAGAGCTGTTCATGACCTCTAAACATGAGTGGAGCATGACGTGGAGATGAAGAGCTGCACATTATTACAAAATTATCATATTACAAAACGCGTAATGGAGAAATGAGATGGAGAGCACACATGTTGGGAGTATACCGTTCGCGAGAGAGAGCATAATGTGTATGCTACTTTGTAATGAAAAAAAAATGAAAGGAAAGTTGCACACTGATACCGTATATATATAAATTGAAATAAATTTACGTTATATTCCACATCGGTTTTTCAAAAAACCAATGTGGTATCCCCCTTTTAGCAAAAAAAAAAATAACGTAAACAAGAAAAAACAAACTGTCGGGCGAATAAAAAATTAAACATTATATTTCACATTGGTTTTTAAAAAAACCAATGTGGTATCTCCTCTAAAACGCTATTTAACATCGGTTTTTAAAAAATCGATGTGGTATGTAATTCAAAAAAAAAATCCTGGCGCTAAGTTAATGCTAACGCACGAGAAGGAAAATTTTTTTCTTCCACATCGTTTGTTGTCTAAAACCGATGTTGAATCTTTTATTATTTTAATTTTAAGAAAAATAAAAAATTATGTAGTTAAATATATATTATCTCATAGTCATCATTAAAAAACAAAAAAATTTTATATGGTACCACATCGATTTTTAGAAAAAATCAATGTTAAATATAACGTTTAAATTTTGTCAATTAAAATGAAAAATATATTTTAAATTTTAAATTTTATCAATTAAAATGAAAATTATATATAAGTTAAATGTATAGTATTTCCCATTCATCATTTTAAAAACGAAAAAAATTCAAATATACCACATCGGTTTTTGGTCAAAACCGATGTGAGAAGTTAGTTACCACATCGGTTTTTTTGAAAAACCGATGTGATATATTATACGAAAATTTTAAATTTTAAATTTTGTTAATTAAAATAAAAAATATATATAAGTTAAATGTATAGTATTTCTCATTCATCATTTTAAAAACGAAAAAAATTCAAATATACCACATCGGTTTTTGGTCAAAACCAATGTGAGAGTTAGTTACCACATCGGTTTTTTGAAAAACCGATGTGATATATTGTACAAAAATTTTAAATTTTAAATTTTGTCAACTAAAATGAAAAATATATATTTTAAACTTTAAATTTTGTCAATTAAAATGAAAAATATATATAAGTTAAATGTATAGTATTTTCCATTCATCATTTTAAAAACGAAAAAAAATTCAAATATACCACATCGGTTTTTGGTCAAAACCGATGTGAGAAGTTAGTTACCACATCAGTTTTTTGAAAAACCAATGTGATTTATTGTATGAAAATTTTAAATTTTAAATTTTTTCAATTAAAATGAAAAAAATATATTTTAAACTTTAAATTTATTGTATTTCCCATTCATCGTTTTAAAAACAAAAAAAATTCAAATATACCACATCGGTTTTTGGTCAAAACTGATGTAAGAAGTCAGTTACCACATCGATTTTTGAAAAACCGATGTGATTTATTGTACAAAAAATTTAAATTTTAAATTTTGTCAATTAATTACACCCTTTTGTGCTGCACCGTTGAGTGATTATTTTAATTTTTTTAAACAAAATTCACATCAGTTTTATAAAAAGCGTTGTCTAATAGTGTTTATAAAACTTTATGTATAATTTCAAAATTGCCACCGCGTAAACATTTAACATCGGTTTTATAAAACTGATGTGATAAACTGTTTTCCACATTTGTTTTTTATAAAAATCGATGTGAAAGGTTATCTGTTATTTCATTTATTTACAAAAATGCCACCGCCCTTATATTTCACATCTGTTTTTGTTAAACCGTGATGAATTCTACGATATAAAATAGTACTTTTACACTAGTGTTCTAACCACCCTATCTTTTTCATATCAAATCCAATGGCCACCAAATTTTAACACCAACTAAAATACACCATTTATGACATGTAGCCACTGGCCATACTCAAAAATTTCTAAAAATGAGAGACTTATGCGCATAAATGCGTCTAGCCCATCTTAAGGCATTTTTGTGTAACTCAAGGGTCAATTCTCAATGGAATTGGCCCATTCCAGTTTCTACAAGTTCTAAATCATGCAGGGGCGCTAATGAAACTATTCTAAGGCATCCAAAACTCTTAAAACTCTATATGGCCCTATCAGTTCCTTAATCATGCATGAATGTCATAAACATAAACTCACATTTTAAATAATTCATCCATCCATGTATTGTTCATCAATATATACATCATTCCCATCAAAGGTGTAACACCCTAATTATTTGCAACTAATAAATCCCAAAATATGAGAAAATTTTTCACAAAAACAGTCACGTAACATTTGATGTAGAAGGGAGCAGGCAATGGGGAAAACTAAGAACATTTACGCGCATAAAGCAACCTACAGGGAAGCTAAAAACTGAGGTCGGCTCGATGGGTTTATCGTAACGCACCAACACTAGGGCGGATTGCACAACACCGTTTATTCGCTCAGACGGGGTCTTACACCGTCCAGGCGGAGTATGGTAATACGGCAGCGGATAGAGGAGATTTCGCACTGAGGCTTCCCTTCAAGAAATACTGGTCACTCAACAGGAGGAATAAATAAGGGAATTATGTTAATACATTCACACGCTTAGCATTTGGTGGAAAGGCGAAGATAGAATCATCCTACTTGGCTAGGCGGGGTATATTTATCTTGGGCGGGCTATCCTAGTTACTTGGGTGAGGTATGACGCCGCCTAAACGAAATCTACATAACGCCTTTTTAACACAACTACAAGGTAATTTCCTCCATCGGGTATGGACAAGGGTTCACTAAGTAAATCCTCACACTCGCCTTTCACTCCGAAAAATGGGAAGTTACAGGGTACATATACGTTAGTAGGTTGTGGAGAAAAGAGGGATCTGAACCTATTCCACCCAGCTCAACTAATTATGACAACGCCTGGGCGGACTTAGCCATAATGCCCAAATCCGGGGTTCAACACCGGGGTCCGGATTACGTCAGTATCGCAACGGATAGGAAAGGATAATGGTCGATATCTCGCTCTGGTAATTACTCGCTTCAGCGTGAGTCCTCGCGCTTGGGCGAATTGCTCCCACACTTCGGGCGGGGTACGACTCCGCCCAACGTATCCGACATAAGTTTTCCTAAGACAATTCTCAATTTACTCTGACTTGGCTATAGCCTGCTCAATCATACTGTCCCTGCGTATCTATTAAAGCACAATTATAAAACAAGGCAGCACCTAGCATCACACACACCAAAACCATACATCTATATATATACATGAAAGTGCACGTCAATATTTACAATACAAAATTGGACTTCTCCTTGCCCGTAAAGTTCTATTTATCCCCAAAACATTAGTATCCGGTATGAGCCAGTCCGGGCTTCATCTAACAACGCCTTAATTAAACCTTCGAAATGCATCAGCACTCCGCCCAGCATTCCAGCTCTGCTTCTGATTCTCCTCACGAGAGACATTCACTGAAAATGGCCACTGCAGGGGTGAGCTTTTACATGTAAAATGATACTCACAGACTCGGTATCAGCGTCAGTACACGCTCCTGCTATCATTCAACCTTTCTCAAGCAACCAAATTCATACAATTCAAACAACATTCATGACACACATAATTCACAGAGTTTGTTCCACATCTAAATATATATTCATGCATTCAAAACCATACACATGCACATACATAGATTTATACATCACCACAATCAGCCTTATTTCTATATGCATGCCTGCGGATCCGACTCGGGAAAAGACTCTCAGTTACAGCCCCCTTTTTCTTTTGGCCCCTCGTCCCTCAGCTCTTACCAGGTGGCACCGGCCCCCCACGGCGTCTCGAGACTCACTTCTCTAGCTCCAACGGCTACCACGAGCTCTATTGGGATCTAGCCAGGGTTGGTAACTGGAAGTCATTTCCCTTGGGGTTCTTGACCTTCCATGGGTCACCCCACTCTTACTCATGCAACTAACACATTCATTATTACACATCATCGCACCATGAACACATTACCATAGTCATTAAGCAAGAACGAATATCCTCCACTGCTCGTCATCATTCAGTCAGTCACACCAGCGCATGTTACAATCGGTCATCAGACTAACAACATTGAGCAATCCGAATAAGAACATGCACATACATACTTTTCATAGTGACAACAAAATAGATCATCATTATCATCCACGAGCAGACTACGCCATCACCACGAAAATCACTATCAGAATCTCAAATCATGCTTCAGTTTTAGTAATTGTGAATACATGCACACATGCACAGCATCAGTTCTAATGATTATAAAAACATGCACACACACACACACCCGCACTCAGCAGTACATTCATCCGGTACCGTTCTTAGACCATGCATTCGACATGCAAGCGCCCCCTACCTTTAGAAGAATCCTCAGAAACCTTTTCCGTTCTTGTTGTTGGGTCCGATGTCCTTCTCCTGGTTCGTCCGGTCTTCCTTGGTTTTGTCGTATTCTGCTCCTGATTCTGGGATGGAGTGTAGTCTGTTCTTCAGTACTGGAATCAAGATCTCCAGGAGCGAAGAGTAAGATGGAAGAAGAAGAAAGATGAAGACGAAGAGAAAAGGCAGAGAATGAAGTGACGGAGAAGGGAGTCTGAAGAAAGAGTCAGTGCGTTTATCACCAAGGCTCACGCTTATATATATACATATGTGCATGCGCACAGTAAAAGAAGAGTGGGATGGGAGAGTGCGTGCCCAGCAGTCACGTGCACTCCACCCCATCCCCTGACCACCACTATTTTAATGGCTTAATCTTAAGTAGTTAAATGCAATTAACATTTATTTCTTAGTTAAAAAAAAATCAAATCTTAATGGTTCATTCTTTATTCAGCACTAAATTTTAAAACGGGGATGTTACAGTTCTCCCCCACTGAAAAAGAATTTCGTCCCCGAAATTCAGTCGGTACTTACGTAGGTAAACAATTCGGGGTACTGCTGTTGCATGGCGTCTTCGCGTTCCCACGTGTAGGAGGTGATCTTGCCTTGCTGCCACTCTACCTTAACCAGCCTTACGTTCTTGTTTCTTAAGCGTTTTACCGATTGATCCACGATTCCAACCGGTGTAGTCACAGTGGTTAGGTCTTCCTTAATTTCTACCTCGTCGTCAGGCATCGTGTGGCTGGGGTCATGCAAATACTTCCTTAGCTGAGACACATGAAAAACGTTGTGTAATCGGGACAAGTGAGTTGGTAACGCGAGGCGGTATGCCACGGAGCCAATCCGTTCTACTACCTCATAAGGTCCGATGTAGCGAGGGCTTAACTTCCCACTTTTTAAGGCTCGTCCAACTCCTTTACTCGGAGAGGTTCTCAGAAACACTCGATCTCCGACTTGAAATTCCAATGGCTTGATGCGCTTGTCATGGTAGCTCTTCTGCCTGTCTTGTGATGCTTTCATTTTCTCCCTTATCACTCGGATCTGTTCTGTGGTTTGCTTCACGATGTCTGGTCCCAATAGTAGACTTTCACCCGTTTCCGACCAGCAGAGTGGGGTTCGGCATCTACGCCCATATAATGCCTCGTAAGGTGCCATGCCAATGCTGTGATGATGGCTGTTGTTGTACGTAAACTCGATCAAGGGAAGATACTGCTCCCAGTCCCCACCGTACTCTAACACACACGCTCTCAATAAGTCTTCTAGACTCTGAATCGTTCGCTCGGATTGTCCATCCGATTGGGGGTGGTAGGCAGAACTAAGCCAAAGCTTCGTCCCCAGTTCTTGATGCAAGCTAGTCCAAAATCTGGACGTAAATCTAGGGTCCCTATCTGAGACGATGGAAGTAGGTATACCATGCAGTCGAATAACTTCTTGAATGTAGATTCGAGCCAATTTATACAATGGGTACTTCATATTTACAGGTAAGAAGTGTGCACTCTTCGTCAACCTGTCAACAATGACCCAAATGGCATCATGGCCCGCTCGGTTTTTGGGTAATCCCATGATAAAATCCATCGCAATCGAGTCCCATTTCCACATGGGGATTTCTAGAGGCTGCATTGCACCGTACGGTTTTTGGTGCTCTACCTTCGATTTCTGACAAGTGATACACCGGGCCACGTACTCCGCCACATCCTTCTTTAGTCCGGGCCACCAAAACTGTCTCCTCAAGTCGTGGTACATCTTCGTGGTTCCTGGGTGAATGCTGACTAGGCTTTTGTGGGCTTCATCAAGCACCATTCTTCTCAATCTTCCTTCACTTGGTATGTATATTCTGTTCCTCACCCGGAAGATCCCATCTGACCCTTCTGCCAAGGATAAATCCTTTCCTTTAGCCTGAATTTCCTTCATTTCAGCTAGGTAAGAGTCCGCCTGTTGCTGTTCGTACACGGATTTTAAGAACTCGTTGGCAATCTTCAACGTACCGATTGTCATCTTCTGAGAGGAAGGGGCGTCAACATGCAAGTTCATGTCTCGAAACCGCTCCAATAACTCAACTTCTTTTGCCATCATGGCTGCTATGTGGAGGGATTTTCGACTCAATGCGTCTGCTACGACATTTGCCTTACCTGGGTGGTATTTCAACTCGAACTCATAGTCCTTCAAAAACTCAATCCATCTTCTCTGCCTCATGTTCAGCTCCTTTTGGTCGAATAGATATTTAAGGCTCTTATGATCGCTGTACACTTCAAATTTGGATCCGTACAAGTAATGCCTCCAGATTTTCAATGCAAAAACTACTGCTGCCAACTCCAAGTCATGGGTCGGATAATGTTGTTCGTGGGGTCTCAATTGTCGAGAGGCATATGCTATCACTCGATCTTTCTGCATGAGTACACATCCTAATCCGAGTCCGGACGCGTCACAATAGACCACGAAGCTTTCTCGTAACTCAAGTAATGCTAACACCGGAGCAGTTGTCAACTTATTCTTCAGCTCTTGGAAGCTGCTCTCACACTCCGGACTCCACACAAAAGGAACGTTCTTCCGAGTCAATTTAGTCAGAGGTAATGCTAACTTAGAAAAACCTTCGATGAACCTTCTATAATAACCTGCCAAGCCCATAAAACTCCTTATTTCCGAGATCGATTTGGGCCTCTCCCACGCTATTACAGCAGCTACCTTCGCAGGATCCACCGAGACGCCTCGCTTGGAGATCACATGCCCGAGGAAGTGGATCTCATCCATCCAAAATTCGCACTTTGAAAGCTTTGCAAACAATTGCTTCTCCTTCAACACCTGGAGTACCGTCCTGAGATGTCCTTCGTGCTCCTCCGATGTCTTAGAATAAACTAGAATATCATCGATGAAGACAACAACAAACCGATCTAAGAAGGAATGGAATATGCTGTTCATGTAATTCATGAAAACAGCAGGGGCGTTTGTCACACCGAACGGCATCACTACATACTCATAGTGACCATACCTAGTCCTAAAGGCAGTTTTAGGAATGTCCGAGTCCTTCACTCGGATTTGGTGATATCCCGATCGTAAGTCGATTTTTGAGAAGACTGAGGCTCCACGCAGCTGGTCAATTAAATCATCAATTCTAGGCAGTGGGTATCGATTCTTGATTGTGAGTTTGTTAAGCTGTCGATAATCTATACAAAGTCTCATGCTGCCATCCTTCTTCTTAACAAGTAGCACAGGTGCGCCCCATGGTGACACGCTTGGCCTAATGAACTGCTTCTCAAGTAACTCATCCACTTGTTTCTTCAACTCTACCAATTCAGTTGAGGACATTCTGTAGGGTGCACTGGAGACCGGTTCGGCTCCAGGGATCAAGTCTATAGAGAATTCAACTTCTCTATTGGGAGGCACACTCGGGACGTCCTCTGGGAACACTTCTGGGAATTCACAGACAACCGGAATTTCGTTCACTAGGGGCTCATTCTCATCTTTGGTTAGACAAAGCATTATAAATAGTTGGGTTATACCTTGTGCCACGCCATCTTCAGTGGGTTGCTTTGGGAAAACTATCTCTCGGTTTCTACAATCTACTAATACCTTATTGGCTGAAAGCCAATCTATTCCAAGCACAATATCAAGACCCTTTAAGGGCATGCAAATCAGATCGAAGGTGAAACTCCGATCATACAACTCAAATGCTACATTCTTACATATTGACGATGTGAACACACTAGGGCCAGTGGGGCTGGCCACTTCTAAAGTCCGGTTCATAGACACAGTTGGTAGCTTCAACCGTTTCACGCACTCGTCAGCTATAAAAGAATGGGTTGCTCCCGAATCGAAAACAACATTAAGCGTATTCATTCCAAGTGAGCACTTACATTGTACTAGATCGTTTGCTGGTGCAACATCCTCTGCATTGATGGTGTAGATCCTTCCTGTCGCTGTTGGGCCGGTGTTCCTCTCTCGACTGTTCGGGGCATGCATCATATTTCTTCTGGTTCCGTTGCCTCTGCCACCAGGTCGTTGGTTATCATTCACTCTGGTTCGATCTTGAAATCCTCCTTGACGCACATTGGTGTTTGCCTGGCGGAGTTGGGGGCAGTCCGGGCGAACGTGTCCCTTCTCTCCGCAGTGGTAGCATTTAACATTTGTATCATTGCATTCCTTAGCAAAATGATCACCGCCACATTTAAAGCATCCGCCATACCTTGGTCGCCCACTCATCTGTCTCCCTCGGTCATTATGGTTCTGATATCTGGTGAAGGGTTCATTCCTCCTCACGTTCCCTGGCCTCTTGAAACGTGATTGCTGGGGCCTCAGGTGTTGGTTGGCTCTGCTGCACTGGCCCGAATGGGCCCTGTCATCCTCCTCGAATATTCTACATTTGTTCACTAAGGCAGGGAAACTCCGGATTTCATGGTATCTGCAGGCCCTCTTGATATCCGATCTCAGTCCGTTCTCAAACTTAAGACACTTGGAGTGCTCCGTTCCCGGCTGCTGGAAGGGCGGATAGAAAAGGCACAATTCTTCAAATCTGGTCGCGTATTCTTCCACAGTCATGGAACCCTGTTTTAACTCCATAAACTCCAGCTCTTTCCGACTCCGCACTGTGTCGGGAAAGTATTTGTCTAGGAAGCAGGCCTTGAAATCGTTCCACGTCAGTTGATTGTCATCTTCGGGGAATCGGCTCCTGACTATCTTCCACCAATTCTCCGCTTCATCTCGCAGCATATATACTGCGCATTCCACCTTCTGGGCTTCGGTACAGCGAAGACCCCTAAAAATTCTCTCTAATTCCTGAGTCCACTTGAACGCCACCTCAGGGTTCCGTCCTCCTAAGAATTCACTCGGCTTCCTCTTCAGGAAGCGGTCCAGCACATGGCCATCCTCAGGTTGAGTTTGGCCTTGCCTTTCAAACACATCAGCAAAGCGTTGGAATGCTGTGGCTATAGCCTCCATACTTTGACGATGCGCCATTCCTTATCCTGAAATTGACATTTAAGGATAAGTATACGGAGCCACTTACTACCGATCTAGTTATTAGTCCAACAATTAATAACTTAGCACATTATGTCATTCGCCTAAGTCATACACACAATCGGACCAGGGGAAAACAACCCCCTTGTCTTCAAGACAATCATCAATCAAGTCAACCAGCATCAGAACAATTTCAACCATTCAATCAAAAAGACACAAACACCACCGCTTACACTTGGTAAGCATACTTTGGCCTTGGACCTTTCGGTCCGCTCTGATACCAAAATGTAACACCCTAATTATTTGCAACTAATAAATCCCAAAATATGAGAAAATTTTTCACAAAAACAGTCACGTAACATTTGATGTAGAAGGGAGCAGGCAATGGGGAAAACTAAGAACATTTACGCGCATAAAGCAACCTACAGGGAAGCTAAAAACTGAGGTCGGCTCGATGGGTTTATCGTAACGCACCAACACTAGGGCGGATTGCACAACACCGTTTATTCGCTCAGACGGGGTCTTACACCGTCCAGGCGGAGTATGGTAATACGGCAGCGGATAGAGGAGATTTCGCACTGAGGCTTCCCTTCAAGAAATACTGGTCACTCAACAGGAGGAATAAATAAGGGAATTATGTTAATACATTCACACGCTTAGCATTTGGTGGAAAGGCGAAGATAGAATCATCCTACTTGGCTAGGCGGGGTATATTTATCTTGGGCGGGCTATCCTAGTTACTTGGGTGAGGTATGACGCCGCCTAAACGAAATCTACATAACGCCTTTTTAACACAACTACAAGGTAATTTCCTCCATCGGGTATGGACAAGGGTTCACTAAGTAAATCCTCACACTCGCCTTTCACTCCAAAAAATGGGAAGTTACAGGGTACATATACGTTAGTAGGTTGTGGAGAAAAGAGGGATCTGAACCTATTCCACCCAGCTCAACTAATTATGACAACGCCTGGGCGGACTTAGCCATAATGCCCAAATCCGGGGTTCAACACCGGGGTCCGGATTACGTCAGTATCGCAACGGATAGGAAAGGATAATGGTCGATATCTCGCTCTGGTAATTACTCGCTTCAGCGTGAGTCCTCGCGCTTGGGCGAATTGCTCCCACACTTCGGGCGGGGTACGACTCCGCCCAACGTATCCGACATAAGTTTTCCTAAGACAATTCTCAATTTACTCTGACTTGGCTATAGCCTGCTCAATCATACTGTCCCTGCGTATCTATTAAAGCACAATTATAAAACAAGGCAGCACCTAGCATCACACACACCAAAACCATACATCTATATATATACATGAAAGTGCACGTCAATATTTACAATACAAAATTGGACTTCTCCTTGCCCGTAAAGTTCTATTTATCCCCAAAACATTAGTATCCGGTATGAGCCAGTCCGGGCTTCATCTAACAACGCCTTAATTAAACCTTCGAAATGCATCAGCACTCCGCCCAGCATTCCAGCTCTGCTTCTGATTCTCCTCACGAGAGACATTCACTGAAAATGGCCACTGCAGGGGTGAGCTTTTACATGTAAAATGATACTCACAGACTCGGTATCAGCGTCAGTACACGCTCCTGCTATCATTCAACCTTTCTCAAGCAACCAAATTCATACAATTCAAACAACATTCATGACACACATAATTCACAGAGTTTGTTCCACATCTAAATATATATTCATGCATTCAAAACCATACACATGCACATACATAGATTTATACATCACCACAATCAGCCTTATTTCTATATGCATGCCTGCGGATCCGACTCGGGAAAAGACTCTCAGTTACAGCCCCCTTTTTCTTTTGGCCCCTCGTCCCTCAGCTCTTACCAGGTGGCACCGGCCCCCCACGGCGTCTCGAGACTCACTTCTCTAGCTCCAACGGCTACCACGAGCTCTATTGGGATCTAGCCAGGGTTGGTAACTGGAAGTCATTTCCCTTGGGGTTCTTGACCTTCCATGGGTCACCCCACTCTTACTCATGCAACTAACACATTCATTATTACACATCATCGCACCATGAACACATTACCATAGTCATTAAGCAAGAACGAATATCCTCCACTGCTCGTCATCATTCAGTCAGTCACACCAGCGCATGTTACAATCGGTCATCAGACTAACAACATTGAGCAATCTGAATAAGAACATGCACATACATACTTTTCATAGTGACAACAAAATAGATCATCATTATCATCCACGAGCAGACTACGCCATCACCACGAAAATCACTATCAGAATCTCAAATCATGCTTCAGTTTTAGTAATTGTGAATACATGCACACATGCACAGCATCAGTTCTAATGATTATAAAAACATGCACACACACATACACCCGCACTCAGCAGTACATTCATCCGGTACCGTTCTTAGACCATGCATTCGACATGCAAGCGCCCCCTACCTTTAGAAGAATCCTCAGAAACCTTTTCCGTTCTTGTTGTTGGGTCCGATGTCCTTCTCCTGGTTCGTCCGGTCTTCCTTGGTTGTGTCGTATTCTGCTCCTGATTCTGGGATGGAGTGTAGTCTGTTCTTCAGTACTGGAATCAAGATCTCCAGGAGCGAAGAGTAAGATGGAAGAAGAAGAAAGATGAAGACGAAGAGAAAAGGCAGAGAATGAAGTGACGGAGAAGGGAGTCTGAAGAAAGAGTCAGTGCATTTATCACCAAGGCTCACGCTTATATATATACATATGTGCATGCGCACAGTAAAAGAAGAGTGGGATGGGAGAGTGCGTGCCCAGCAGTCACGTGCACTCCACCCCATCCCCTGACCACCACTATTTTAATGGCTTAATCTTAAGTAGTTAAATGCAATTAACATTTATTTCTTAGTTAAAAAAAAATCAAATCTTAATGGTTCATTCTTTATTCAGCACTAAATTTTAAAACGGGGATGTTACAAAAGGCACTTGAGAAATTTCATTTTCATCAAATACATATATGGTTCTCACAATCAATAGTTTGCCAAGCATGTCATTCATCACACCACCAAATATTTAATCATTCTAACACATTATGGCAAGGAAAACATGGACATGGTTATATATACATAAATCACCAATTATTCAACCCATGTATTTGAAATGTAAACTCCTTTCCTACCTTAAGAGAAGAATGGCGATTCGCACGTCCTGATCATTCTGCCTCATTGCCTGAAATATCATCTACACCAATATACATACATATATATGCATTCAATCAACGAGCCATCTCAAGGCATCATTAGAATTTCAAACAATTTATCAACATATCATAAAGCTTAATTAACAAGTCCTAGACTTGTGAAAACTCTAATTTACATAATTGTGTTAGGTTTCAGGAATTCTTTTCCTAAAACCAAGATTTTCTAAGTCTTAAAAGTAAGCCACACCCAACATCAACAATATCACATCCTTTATCAAAAGGGCATCCAATATTGCCTAAATCCTCTAAATGTCATCATTGCCATTCAAAATTCAACATGAGCTAACTTAGCCTCTTTTAAACCATCATCAATCAACATATCCAAATGGCACACATCATGGTCTAAGACCTCATCAACCACAATTTCATTAGTCCATCACAATAACTATGATCTTGGTGTTCATATTCATTTCTATATATTTCATAATAACACTCATTCATGAGTCTCATCCTTAATGATTCACCATTACCATCATTATCCATCATCATAAATAACAACACTCACATTTAAACATTATCTATTCACTTTCAATTCAACCCTCTAAGTCACAATATATACATTTTCCTAAATTCTTAGGGCTTGGGTCTCCCCAAAAACCCAACAACCATTACTAATAGTCATCAACCATCATCATCAATAACTCCCAAACACAAATTATCATGGGTTTACACTTAAAATCATTTTTCAAAGCCTCATTACTCATTTTCCCTAATTCCTAGAGTTAGGGTTCCATTAAAACTCAACAATCACCATTATCACTCATCATCTCCGACCATCTATAATGCCATTTTCGTGTACCCATGTACACCTTCACAAAACCACACATTTATCATACCCCACCCTAGGGCTTTGCATAAAAAATGACTCCAAAAATGACTCCCAATCCATAACCAACACACATGACCCTGTCAAAAATCATAATAACCCATAACCTAGGGCATAAACTCAACATAAATAGTGAGGAGCTTACCTCAAGCCAACAAGAAAATGAGTCTCCAAGAGAGAGGGTGGAGGTGACAAAAATTAAAGGAAGAAGGAGGAGAGCTTCAAGTCATCATGTCTCCTTCTTGGTCCATGGTGCAAATGAAAATAGAGAGGGGAGGAGGACACACTATATCCTCTAGGTTTTTAAGAAGAAGAAGATGAAGAAGAAAATGACAAGAGGAGAAGAGAAGAAAGCAAGTGTGTTTGCCTTAGGGAGGAGGGCAACATGAAAATGAGAAAGAGAATGGGTTTTTAGGTTAAAATTTTAACTCATCATAAAACACTCTATTTTATGACAAATAGGATCTCCGTTCTGGCTTAATACTTTATCTAAAAATTATTCTAAATATATATTCAGATTCCACATAATATCCTTAACAGCCCTGACCAATGGCACCTCAGTCGGAGATACTTAGTCTGACACCCATATTTTAATCGGGTATAATTTCATGTCATTAAGTCTCAATAAATTATGAATATCCTTAATAAATCCCCATTTAATTATTTCTAAATTTTTGGGACATGAATCAACTCATATGTAATTATTTACTATTTATTCCTTTCAATTAATTATTTTTACAAATTTTGGGATGTTACAACAGATAGTCCAAGCCGTGCTTGTGCTCACCTTGACCCTCGGCTAATGATCACTAGAAGGAAAACAACATACAATATGAAAGGGGTGAGTAAAAGCTCTTGCCCATAATATCCACATACAAGGGCAGCTTTAAATATTTAGCAGACATATAAGTACTAAGCAAGGAGAAAGGTTGCACACAATATACCATAGAATAACCATACAGCACTTTGAAATATACAAAGAAAAAGGAACACCAATAGTGTTAGTCATGCAATTATGGTATGCTATGTATGTGTTAGGTTCAGTTATCATTTTTCTTAATTTAATACCAATATGAAATGGGGCCCAACTTCCACTAATCAATCTTATGTATCAATATCCATGTGCACAACCATCCCACCTTATCCTTCCTGCCCAACTAAAGCGACCGAAGCTCTCCTCATTTCGTTTTCACAAAAATGGGTAAGGACTTATAATTCTGTCAATCTTAAATCAATTACACATCACATCAGAATGGGCATTTAACAGTTATAAAAGTATATCAGAGTTTGCCACGGGTTGTCCGCTTCTGGCGCGAATCTGAGCCATTGGAGGTCTGCCCCCAATATACTCCTTAGCTACCCTCGGGGATCGAGGCATAACTATTTCTTTAGTGTACCCATCACTGTATGCTCTAGGGGATTATTCCAACATCCCTCCTTAACTCCAAATGCAACATGCCATATGCTTGTCTTATCATTAGGGTACCCGAGTACTAGACGAAACCTTATCCGCTCGGCGTATTTGTCCTTAAAGCATGTAAACTATTTGTGGTAAATTCTTTTCGTGTAATGGCGTTAAGAATCAAGGTCCAAGTGTTACCCAAATCATTTTTCTTAGAAGTACTGAGGTTGATTTCTAATTAAAACTTATAAGAAAATTTCTAGAACTAAAATATTTAAATCTTTTTTCCTAAAAGAATATTTTGATGCACATTTTATTGTTAAACCTTTAGGGAGTAATATTTTCTAACTTATTTTATTTTTAATGCTAGAGATATGATTTTAAATATTAGTTTAAGTGGAAGATAAAAGCAAGGTGGATTTCTTACAATTTTTTGACTCTTTACCAATATCGTTCTATCGTATTGGCTTACGACGAACAAATTAAATTGGTTTTGACTCTTTTAAACTTTTTTTAAGAATTTAAGTAAAACACTACTCTTATGATTTTCTTTTAAAATCCTTTCTAGTTGTACTTTGGAAATAAAAATTTTCTTTAGTTAAAACTAAAGACATAAAGTTACTAGTTTTTGTCGTTTACTAAAAACTTTGTTTTCATCTTATTTTATCTAGAAAATTCTGAATTGAGTGATTGTAAAGCCAAAAGTGTTTAACTTTTTAAATAATAATTAATTATAGTAAACTTAAACACTAATTCTATCCAAAAACAGCCCCTACACGAAAAGTAACCAAGTGCCAAAGTTTGTCGTTTTAACATTCATATAAACACGTTTAAGGACAAATCACGCGTCAGAATTTCTCCAATCTAATTGTTCTCAATTGGATATTTTTCTCATGCTCAATATTCACCTCTCATACCATAAAAAACATCCCCAAAACAGTTTTTCCAAATCCCTCCATTTGCTCAGGAAAATACATTTTATACCATTTTTAACTCGTCGTTCACGTCTAAACTCGGGTCCCCTTTTAAGTCTTTCATTAATCATCACATCCACAAAATTTTTTATGATCAAATATAGTAATAAACATTAAAAATACAGCAGCTTCAACATCTCATAATTTTCCAAGAAATAAACTTCCAACGTTCTTTAAATCACTTTTCCGAGTTTCAAGCATATCACATAATTACCATAAATATAAGCCATTTATTTTCTTTATTTACAAGAATTCCAGAATTAAATATATATATATATAATTCATTTTTATCATATAAAATCCAAGGATTAAATCATGCAACAAATCCCAAGAGCTAAGTTATTTTAAGTGATTTTACATTAGGATCTATTAACATTAAGTCTTTTAACTAGGAACAATATTTTCCAACAGCAACAATTAATCATTTTAAGTATTAAACTTACTTGAAACACATTAGGTCTTCCAAAAATATGCTAATATCACATGCTACCACTTAAACAAAGGAAACACAACATTTTACATGCATGAACTTCAAATTAATTTCTACAGTAGCACAATTAATCACGTTAGTAACCTTGAAATTTTAATCTTCATAAAATCAAGAATCACACTTAATCATGGTGCAACCATGGTATCACCCAAAGATCACAACTTTTCTAAAAGAATTTTTTTAAGATTTCAAGCCATAAAATAAGGATCCTTAGGGAGGTACCAAGGTATAAATGTTTAAGGGACATTAATAACGGATTTAAGCAAGCCAATACTCTCTCTTACCTCAAGAATTTCGTCCCCCAAGAAGAAAACAACAAGAGTTTTAAGGCTTGCTTCAAGGTCTCCTTTTTGTTGTTTCACCAAAGAAGGAAAAGATGGATGCTTAGTGAGTGATGGTTGACGTGAAAGTGATGGTGAGATGGAGTGGAAAAATGTTGTTGTTTGAAGAAAATTCAAGAAGAAAGTGTAGTGTTTGGAAGGTTGTATTTTGTTTATGGAAGTTCGAAAGGGTGGTGGAGTGGTCTAGGCTTGGATGATAATGAGTGGATGATGATGATTATTTGTTAATAGAGGAGAAGGAAGAAAAAGAGAGCTTACTGAATTTTTTGTACTTAGAGAGAAAAGGAACCAAGCGAAATCAAGGCATAGCTTTTAGAAAGGTGAAGTTTTTACATGAAACTCCTTGTTGGACAAGGAGTTCCCACGACCAAAGAGAGAGAGGGAGAGGTGTCAACATTGATCCATGCACTAGCTAGGTGTCTCATGCAGCTCTTAGAGTGGTGGAGAAGGAGTTTGCATGGACATGGCATGTGGCAAGGTGATGGTTCAAAATGATTGGCTTATTATCATCCAAGGCTAATGTATTAAGCAATAGAGGAAGCAACTTATTCATGCTTTTAAGGGCTGTTGTGGGCCGAATATGGAAAAACCCTAAACATAAAACTTTTATATCTTTTTCTTATCTTTAATTTGGTATATGGTACAAAAATATTCATCAAGAAACGAGTGAGATAAGGCTCATTTATGAAAATAGTGCAAAGTTGTGACGAGATTAATGTTGTAGGAAATTAAGTTTAGAAAATTTTTATGAAAGAATCATTCAATTTAATGGTCATATGAATAAGAAACCTGAAAAATACTAAACATAGTGCAAGTTGCCACTAGAAAAATGTGAATCAGTGTGGTATTTTATATTCTGGGATTTATGGGGTGAGAATTGGCTTTCTTGGTCAACATCAAAGTTGTAGATTAATTTGATATGAAGATTTTGGGACAAGAATGACTTAAATCCAATAACGGGAGAGGATGTTACAAATAAATGCTCAAATGTATAAATATTTTGATGGTATTTGAGTATAATTTTGCTAGATGTTGCATTATCTGGAAAATTTTATGGAGTGTAATAGTTAGAAATTAAACACCAAATATTTTTGATATTTTTAATATAATTAAGTTCTTATCCTTATTTTTTGTTTAAATGATATGTGAAAAAGATGAAAAAGAAAAGGAAACAAAGAATCCCGAGCTATTTCCCCAATTCAAAATATAAGGAAAAATCTAAGTCTTGATTGCCTCGCTTAAGCGAGACTCAGGTCTGCTTGAGCGAGCTACAAGCCTTCATGAAGAAACTAACAGAGGAAGATTTTGCTTGAGTGAATCTCAATTAGCTTGAGCGAAAAACTTCCAGTGAACATCAATGAAGAACTCACTTAAGCAAGTCTCAAACGCTCAAGTGAGAATTGTCCAAGAAGCAAAGTAGAAGGCTTCACCTGAGGAAAGGACAAATGGACTGAGCAAAAAGGATCCAAAAAGAGAGGATGAAGAATTCGCTTGAGTGAGTCTCAAGCCGCTCACATGAAAACAGTCCAGAACAAAATCCAAGGCTTGTTTGCTTGAGCGAATCATGCTGAGCTCAAGCGAATGCATTAAAGGCAACAAGGGAATTCTACTAGCTTGAGCGAGTTTACTCACCTAAGTGAGCCTACGACGGAAAATCTAGAATAAAAAGAGTCCTTCAAGCTAAAACAAAGTATCTTGCTTAAGTGAGATAACTCTAGCTTAAGCGAGATACTTAATATATAAGGAAATAGCTTCAGAAATTAAAGGTGGCTTGGCTTGGAAAAATTACATCTAGGACCATGGAACTCTCATAAAGACCATCTTCTTCCTTTTTTTCATCATTTTCTCTTTGATCTTTGATTGTAATGGCTACGATGTGTAGCTGAACTCTTTATTGAGATTGGATGTAGTCGAATCAAACCCCGACATATGCTTGTTCTATTTTATATATTTGGTATTCTTGTTCTATCATTTTTGGCTTTTCATTTTATGCTTAATGCTTGATTCTATTGGGAAATAGTTTCTTGATAATGATTTCCGTTTGATTATTGGAAAATAGCTTATGAAAATGGATCTAAATGGAATGCTCGTTATGGTAGATATTGTAATGCCCCGATTCTGAAAGCAGGGGTAAATTTTTTACGATCTAAAGTAATTAAAAGTAGAAGAAATTCAATATTTAAATATAACACCGAACAATTACCCTGGATCATTAAATAACCGATCTCATATATGAAGATATAAGAACGGTATCAGAGTGCACCTCGGACGGCCGGACTTGAGGTCGTCATAAGGGAAAAGCGAAAGATGAAATTAAATCAAGGGTGATTAAAATATCTATGAAAAAAAGGATGAAAATGCCTCATCGATTTGTTAAGCAATAGAAATATAATTTAATAGTAATAATATCATTCATACATTATGAAGGTCATCAATGAAAATTAGCCATACACATCCGGTCTAATTTTCCCACATGACCTTCAAAATCAACTGTTATCAAGTTAATTTCAAAATAAGCATATACACACCATATGCTATACAAAATGAAGATATACACCGGCCAAGGCTCACCCATATTCCTTTCTTATTTACCTCTTCCAATACTCGACCTCTAAAAAGTAGGATTCACATCATACCTACATCAAACTTAAAAATGGCAACAGGGAGGTGAGTAACATAATCCAAATGTACCAAAGTCATACATTATGATGATATTTATACATGTGTGCATTATATTTATTCTTCAAGAAAACATCACAAGCTTCACACACATGATACAACATTCCATCTCAGCACATTACATATCTAAATAAGTATATTCACAAGGCAATATCATATATATAATATATCCTTAACATTCTCAATAATCATCACACTTTGAATGTTAGTACCTCGGCTTACTTTCTCTCCATTTAACAATCATCCATCGCCACCACGGGCTATCAACTAGGCATATCTCAGGCTATATGCAAATGCTCTTAAAGCTAATGCATATGCACAACGGAATTATTCTCAAGTGTGGATCCGACTGTGGGAAAACATCAACATATCAAATGTGGGAGAAGCATAGGTATGCTACTATGCCCCTACTGCAGTAGTAAAATTATACACTTATATCTAATTTCATGCATGCACTAGTACCAAATAGGAAAACATCAATATCATATTTTACTGGTACTAAACCGGAACCGCTCCCGCCCATCTGTAGCACTAGTCACCCCATGACTACGGATCAACATTATGGCTGTACTTGCCAAAGTGCTACGGGCCTTGAGACGCCCCAAACCCCCCAAATAAAATAGGGGAAAATTTTTCGCGTCTTTGAAAATATTAATAAATTCAATAATTAAAGTAGTGAAGTATTTTTCACCAAACCCCTAGATCTAAAATGAACCACTCCCATATATGAAGATATGAGAGGGTGAAACTAAATGTAAATTTTTCAATCAGAATCAGCGGAAGAATTATTTAGTTTGGTTTAATTAGTGGCTAATTGATTTTCAAGAGGAGTCCATTCATAAAAATATGAGATACAATTTATATAATCTAGAAGGCCTAAATATACTCCTCAATACCTTTAAAATAATATCTAAAGAAGAAATAATGCGTAACATTTTAAAATTTAATTTTAAAATATCAAAATGAGAATTAGAGGCATACTCGCTCAAGCGTGACTCAAGTCGCTTGAGCGAGCCAGCGTACCCACGCTTGAGCGGGCGCTGGGTGATGCTGAGCGAAATGAAGGAATGAGCATCAGGGCCCAGCTCGCTTGAGCGAGCCCTATCTCGCTTGAGCGAGACATGAAGAAATGCTTGAGCGAAGAAAGCGAGATGCTTGAGCGAAGAAGGAAAGGAGCATCAGGGGTCGATCTCGCTTGAGCGGCCCAAGGCTCGCTTGAGCGAGATTGGTCCAGAAACGTTGAGGACTCTCTGGCCGATTTTCGCTTGGGCGAGGCACCACTCGCCTGGGCGAAAATCGTCCAGAATCCATTCTCCTTCTCCCTCGCTTGAGCGCTGCCCTTCACGCCTGGGCGAAAATTGTCCAGAATCAAAACACTGATTCTGTGGCAATCTCGCTTGGGTGAAATGCACGTCCGCTTGAGTGAATTTGGGGCAGAAACGAATCCCCTGTTCCACAACAATCTCGCTCGGGCGAGATTACTACTTGCTTGAGCGAGTTCTGCAGAAACTCAGCAGAAAACGTGAACTTACATTGATAACACTCAACCTACCATACTAAAACTCAATCTATGGCAATTCTTTCAGTTCCTACAAAATTTATACATTATATAACACTCTTGGAACCTACCTCATTCACCATTAACCATCATCATGCTAACATTAGCTCATGCATATAATTTAAATTCATCATCAAACCACATGCACTCCCTACATACATCTATATTCCACATCATTCCACAAGCTCCATAATATAGCATGAAAACACAACATCCATTCATTTAACAAAGTCAAGTATTCAGATTCATTCTTTACATCTTTTGGGTCATGCAGGAAAATTGGCCTTACACAAACATGTCCAATTTTCTCCCATGACCTCCCAAAATCATCAACATCACAAAATTGAGTACATAAACCTCATATACTCTACCAAAACAGATTTTCATGCCGGCCAAGGCTTACGCATTCCTATCCATATTTTACCTTCTTCATACTCGGCCTCCAAAAGTTGTAGGATTTAAGTCATACCTACATCAACTTTAAAAATGGCAACGGGGAGGTGAGTAACATAATCCAAATGAATTAAAGTCATACATTATGATGAAATACATGTATACTTGCACAATTAGCAATCATTACACCACATCATACATTATACACAATACATCTTATAATTTCAAGTATACATTCACAATATCAATCATTTGGATTGCCAAACACACACATCGGGTTAGTATTCAACTCTTTCCTCTTTCAATTCTCATTCATCCGTTGCCACCAAGGGCTTTCACCTAGGCATATCTCCAGCTATATGCAAATGCTCTTAAAGCTAATGCATATGCACAAGAATTTCTTATCAAACAATGCGGATCCGGCTGTGGGAAAATATATATCTTTAAATCAATTGTGGGACAAGCATAGGTGTGCTACTATGCCTCTACTACAGTAAAAAAATTGTGTACACATATATCTCAATTTATGCATGCTTACATCATCATCATAATTTTACTGGTACCAAACCGCTATCGCCCATCTGTAGCACTAGTCACCCTGTGACTTGCGGATCAACATCGTGGCCTCAACTACCACAAGTGCTACGGGCCCCTCCCGAACACACATCGAGAGAGCCGTGCCCCATCGGACACCGAGGTAAACTCGCTCACCATAGAGCCGCCCGCCCACTGGGCCTGCCACATAGGGTGCCTCGTCACCAAACTATGGACAGCTTCGTGACTCATACACCGAGTCACAGGGGAAAGTCATAATACGCTCGTGCACTGAGCCGCCCTCCCACTGGGCCTGCCTAGTGGAACCCCCTAATATTCCACAAAAACAGCTATGATATGCCATGGATGCAATGCAAATGCAAATCAAGTGCATCCTCACACTATGCATCCTAGATGCCACTCCACATTTAATCATTCATCACCACCACTTGGTGGATTTCAATATTCTCATCATTCTTATCCAATCCCAATTTTCTTTGACTTATTCTCATCAATAGTTAGTGGCATACACATTCAATAAATCATACACACATATTTGGGATATTCACATCACAATCTCAATCCACATATGGTTGCAAACCATCATCATACTTCATTAATATAATATTATCACATCATTAATTTTATCCCAAACACAATGCCACATAACAATCATCATTCTAAATGCATTCAAATCAAACGTATCATATCATCCATTCAAACAACCATTAACATAATCACATATACATATTTTCACATCACCAATGGATGAAATCATGCATTTAGAAAAGTTACCCCCTCCTACCTCAAGTGAAGTAGTGATCAACGCGGTTCGATGGTCCCGCTTCGTCAATGGGGTCACTTCCTACATCACAATACATTATACAATCAATTTCCTACTTACTCATTAAGGTTCAAATACTTATATATCAATAAATACTTGTTTTTATTATTATAACTCTCAAGACTCTTTTATTTCATTTTATCCACCATAACCACTATGGGTTAGGTGCTACCCATTATTATTATGCATTCAACAACCAACCTTTCATGGGTTTCTCCATTAATAACTTCCACCAACAAATTACCTTCACCAATGACCTTTATTCATCACACCTCACATTTATTACCAACAATAAATGTTCATCAACCTCCATTATACATTTCCCCCAAATTCATAAAGTTAGGGTTTCATAAAATTCCAACAACCATCATAAATACTCTTCTCTTTTCAACCATAAATGCATCCACTTTATTGCTTCTCAAAGAAACCTTATTCTCATACAAAACCCACATTAAACTTTTGCATTAAATGCTCTCCTCAAAACATTCATACACATGCATGGCTTCCAAACTTATAAATACCATATACCCATAACCAAAACCTTAGCAAAAATGGATATACTTACCTCAAAACCCAAAAACGAAAATGGGTTCCCTTAGAGGGAGAGTAAGCTGCGAAAATGAGGAAGAGGAGAAGGAAAAACAGAAGCTCACAAGCCCCCTTCAAACTCCACCAACGAAAATGGGAAGGAGATGTGGAAGATGAACTCAATGTGTTAGGGTTTTGGGGAGGAAAGGAAGAGAATGGAGAAGATGATAATGAAGAGAAGGAGAAAAATGAAGTGTAAGTGAAATGTTCACACCTCCAGCATGCCTACGTGAATAGAGAGGGAAAAATAGGATTTTCAATTTTTCTTTTAATCCAATTCATTAAAACTTCATCGTTTTATAACCAACAGGTTCTCCGTTCGGGCTCAAACATCATCTAAAAATTATTCCGAATACATATTCGGATTCCCAATAATATTCTCTTCAGCCCTGACCAATATCATCTCATTCCGAGATACTTGGTCCGACACCCATATCTCAACCGGGCTTAATTTCAGCTTAACCGGTCTCTAAAATTTACCAAAAATTCCCAAAATTATCAATTTAATTATTCTCAATAGTTTGGGACATTAAATACTCCATATACCAATTTCTAATATTTATTCCGGTAATTAATTCTCTATTTTAAAATTCGGGATGTTACAGGCCTCCCCGGAACACACATCAAGGGAGCCGTGCCCCGGCAGACACCGAGGTCAACTGCTCATCACAGAGCCGCCCTCTCACAAGGCCTGCCATATAGGGTGCCTCATCACCAAACTAAGGGCAGCTTCGTGATTCCCTGAATCACTAGGGAGAAATAACAATATACTCGTGCACCGGGACGCCCTCCCATTAGGCCTGCCTATTGGAACCCCTAACATTCCATATAAGCAGCGAATCATATGCCATACATGCAAATGCCAATCAATGCATTCTCACACTATGCATCCTAAATGCCACTCAATCAATCGTTCATTCATAATTACCACTTAGTGGATTTTAGTATTCTCAATCTTTACCAATCCTCATTGGAACTCATACACATCGGCAGTTAGTGGTAATCACATTCATCAATTCATATATACATGTTTGTGATATTTCACATCATCGATTTTAAACCATCATAACATATTTCATCAACATATTCAACATAATAACAGATCCGGTCTCAATACCGGTACCAGAATACGGATATCACTTCATCCATTCTGTATGCAATACAAACTCAGCAAGTAAAACATAGGACATCAAGATCGGTCTCCTCTTATTAGGATACTAGATAATCGTACCGGATACATATAGCACCGGTCTAAAATCTGAGTCACCTATTGACTCTCGTGGCTGGTCCCATACCGGATTGTTGACTCCAGCTTAGACCAGTTTAATATCATATTCATCATTCCAAATACATGCCACATAATATCAATCATTCTAAACGCCTTCAATTCATGAAATTATTACATCGTCCACACAAGCAATCATTAAGCACAATCATATACACATATTTTCACATCATCAATGGATGAAATCATGCATTTAGAATAGTTACCCCCTCCTACCTCAAGAGAAGTAGTAATCACCACGGTCAGATGTTTCCGCCTATTAACTGGGGTTGTTTCCTACATCATAATATTTCACACAATTAATTTTCTATTCAACCACCTCGGTTTACGTTCATATTTATTTACCCGATGTCTTCCAACATCTTAACTCTTAAGCCCCGTTTATTTCACTCATTCCACCACAACCACCACGGTTTAGGCATCTGCATTTATTATTATGCACATTTAGTGCCTAACCCATCACCGGGTCCCCACATTAATAGTTCCCAACAACCATTAAGCTTCATTAATAACTGTTCACCATTAATAACATCATTTCACCTCACCAATAACAATTATTTAACACAATAAATACTTCTCCACTCATATTTTGTATTTCCCCAAATCATAGGGTTAGGATTTCTCTAAAAACCCAACAACACCCATTAAATCACATTCCCAACATCAAAACTCAAAAACCCATAGTTCATACTCTTTAGAAATAGCAAGATCTTACCTCAAGAGAAGGAATGAGAGAGTTTTCCAAGAGATGGAAAACCACACAAAAATAAGGGGAAAGGAGGGTCCAAGCTCCAAACTTCTTCCAAGCTCTTCCAAGAATAAAAATGGGAGAAGAGGAGAAGCCACCACTTTTTGCTTTGGGTTTTAGGAGAGAAGAAGAAGTGAAGAAGAAGAGTATAGGAGAAGAAAAAGTAAAGTATATGTTATGGGAAATTCAAGAAACTGACGGAAATAAGAAGGGAAAATGGGCCATTTAGATTTATTTTTAATTTCCCATTAAATATTCATCATTTTATGACAAACAAGATCTTTGTTTGGGCTCAATACCTTATCCAAAAATTATTCTGAACACATATTCAGATTTCCAGTAATATCCTTAACAGTCCTGACCAATATCATCCCAATCGGAGATACTTGGTCCGATACCCATATTTCAACCGGGCTCATTTTTAGCTTATCCGGTTCAAATAAATTATAAACAATTCCTAAAAAATCTTAATTTGTTTATTCCCAATATTTTGGAACATTAAATAACCTAAATATAATTATTTGATATTTATCTCCCTAAATTAATCCTTTATTTTAAAATTTAAGGGGTGCCAATCCACCCCACCTAAAAAGAAATTTCGTCCCCAAAATTTAACATACCGGATTTGAACACATCGAGGTACCGTGCTCTTATGTCGTCCTCACGTTCCCATGTGAATGTCTATTTATTTCCTTGCTTCCACGCAAGTTTCACCAAGGGTACCAATTTGTTCTGTAGCGTCTTCACGGAGTGTTCGACAATACGAACAGAAATAGGGGGAATGGACAAATCATCTCGTACATCAACATCGTCCATAGGAATTACATGTAGAGGGTCATGGACATATTTACCTAACTGCGAGACATGGAATACATTATGTAGATTAGTGACGTGCGAAGGAGGTGCAATTCGATATGCCACATTGCCAATTCACTCCAAAACCTCACAGGGTCCAATGAACCTAGGGCTTAACTTTCCACTTTTCAACGGCCTTCCAATACCCTTATCTCTTGATACTCTTAAAAATATATGATCGCCAACTTGGAAGCCGAGTGAATTTCAGGGAGGACGTAACCCGGAGGTAGCTTTTAAATGGACTCAGGAGCTGGAAAGGATTTTTGGGGGTCTTCGTTGTTCTGAGGCCCAAAAGGTAGAATATGCAGTGTATATGCTACGAGATGAAGCGGAGAACTGGTGGAAGATAGCCAGAAACCGATTCCCTGATGATGATGCTCAGCTGACATGGAACGATTTCAAGACATGCTTCTTAGAGAAGTATTTCCCCGACACAGTAAGGAGTCGGAAGGAGTTGGAGTTTATGGAGTTGAAGCAAGGCTCCATGACTGTGGAAGAGTATGCAACTAGATTCGAAGAATTGTGTCTATTCTACCCACCTTCCAACAACCCGGGACGGAGAGCTCCAAGTGCCTTAAATTTGAAAATGGATTGAGATCAGATATTAAGAGAGCTTGCAGATATCAAGAGATCCGGAGTTTCCCTGCATTGGTGAACAAATGTAGAATATTTGAAGAAGATGACAAGGCCCACTCGGGCCAGAGCAACAGAACCAACCAGTACTTGAGGCCTCAGCAGTCACGGTTCAGGAGGCCAGGGAACGTGGGAAGAAATGGACCCTTTACTAGATATCAAGATCGCAGTGACCGAGGGGGACAGAGGAATAGACGACCAAAACATGGCGGGTGCTTTAAATGTGGTGGTGACCACTTCGCTCAGAATTGCGATGGTGTAAATGTTAAGTGTTTCCACTGCCAGGAGAAGGGGCACATTCGCCCTAACTGCCCCCAACTCCGTCAAACAAGTGCCAATGTACGTCAGGGAGGATTCCAGGTGAGGAGCAGTAAGGACGATGGTCAAAGCTCGTGGAACGGAGGCAACAGAGCCAGGGGAAATATGATGTTTGCCCCAAATAACAGGAGGAGGAACACCGACCAACCAGCTTCTGGGAGAGTTTACGCCATCAGTGCTGAGGAAGCCGCGCAGGCGAACGACTTAGTTCAAAGTAAGTGCCTACTCGGTAAATATACACTTAATGTAATTTTTGACTCTGGAGCCACCCACTCCTTCATAGCTGATGAGTGTGTGAGATGACTACAATTACCGACTATGGATATGGATCGAATTTTAGAGGTGACCAACCCGACTGGCCCTAAGGTGTTGACATCAACAATGTGTAAAGGCGTAACGTTTGTGTTGGACGATCGGAGTTTTACCTTCGATCTCGTGTGCGTGCCTTTGAAGGGCCTTGATGTCGTACTCGGCATAGATTGGCTTTCAGCCAACAAGGTGTTAGTGGATTATAGAAACCGAAGGATAATCTTCCCGAAGCAGCACAATGAGGACGACACGACACAAGGTATAGCTCAACTGTTCATGATGCTTTGTTTAGCCGAGGGTGAAGGTAAAACCCGAGTGGACAAAATTCTGACTGTCTGTGAATTCCCAGAAGTGTTTCCCGAGGACGTACCGAGTGTCCCTCCCAATAGGGAAGTTGAATTCTCTATAGACTTGATCCCTGGAGCCGAGCCAGTCTCCAGTACACCTTATAGAATATCCCCAACTGAATTGGCCGAGCTGAAGAAGCAAGTAGATGAGTTACTCGGAAAACAATTCATTAGGCCGAGTGTATCACCATGGGGCGCACCTGTGCTGCTTGTTAAGAAGAAGGATGGCAGCATGAGACTTTGTATAGACTACCGATAGCTAAACAAACTCACGATTAAGAATCGGTACCCGTTGCCCAGAATTGATGACTTGATCGACCAACTGCGTGGAGCCGCAGTCTTCTCAAAAATTGACCTCCGATCGGGATACCACCAAATCCGAGTGAAGGACTCGGATATCACAAAGACTGCCTTTAGGACTCGGTATGGTCACTACGAGTATGTAGTGATGCCGTTCGGTGTAACAAACGCCCCTGCTGTTTTCATGAATTACATGAACAGCATATTCCACCCGTATTTAGACCAATTTGTAGTAGTCTTCATAGATGACATCCTAGTCTACTCCAAGACCCCTGAGGAGCATGGAGAACACCTCCGAGCGGTACTTCAAGTGTTAAAGGAGAAGCAGTTATTTGTGAAGCTTTCAAAGTGCAAATTCTGGATGGATAAGATCCACTTCCTCAGACATGTGATTTCCGAGCAAGGTGTCTCGGTGGACCCTTCGAAGGTGACAGCCATAATGGCATGGGAGAGACCCAAGTCGGTCTCGGAAATAAGGAGCTTTATGGGCCTGGCAGGTTATTATAGAAGGTTCATTGAGGGTTTTTCCAAGATGGCCTTGCCATTAACCAAATTGACCCGGAAAAACATTCCCTTTGTGTGGCGTTCCGAGTGTGAGAGCAGTTTCCGAGAACTGAAGGACAAGTTGACGACTGCCCCAGTGTTGGCATTACCTGACTTGCAAAAGAGCTTCGTGGTCTATTGTGATGCATCAGGACTCGGATTGGGATGTGTATTAATGCAGAAGGACCGAGTGATAGCGTATGCCTCTTGGAAATTTAGACCTCATGAGCAGCATTATCCGACCCACGACTTGGAGTTGGCAGCTGTGGTGTTCGCGTTAAAAATCTGGAGGCATTATTTGTTCGGGTCCAGATTTGAAGTATACAGTGATCACAAGAGCCTCAAATACTTATTCGACCAGAAGGAGCTAAACATGAGACAGAGGAGATGGATGGAAGTTCTAAAGGATTATGACTTCGAGCTAAAGTACCACCCGGGCAAGGCAAACATTGTTGCTGATGCATTGAGTCGGAAATCTCTTCATGTGGCAGTAATGATGGTGAAGGAGGTAGAACTATTGGAACAGTTCCGAGACATGAACTTACATGTTGACATCCCCTCCTCTCGGAAAATGACGATCGGCACGCTGAGGATTGTCAATGACTTCTTGAAATCCGTGTTCGAGCAGCAGCAGTCGGATTCCTACTTGGCCGAGATGAAGGAGACTCAGACCAAAGGTAAGGATTTGTCCTTGACCGAGGGAACGGATGGAATCTTCTGAGTAAGGAACAGAATATACGTACCGAGTGGAGGAGAATTGAGGAGAATGGTGGTTGATGAGGCTCACAAGAGCTTGTTAAGTATTCACCCAGGTACCACGAAGATGTACCACGATCTGAGAGCACAGTTCTGGTGGCCCGGACTAAAGAAGGATGTGGCAGAGTACGTGGCTCGGTGTATCATCTGTTAAAAGTCGAAGGTCGAGCACCAGAAGCCGTATGGTGCATTGCAGCCCCTGGAGATCCCCGTGTGGAAATGGGACTCAATTGCTATGGACTTTGTCATGGGATTGCCCAAAAACCGAGTGGGGCATGATGCAATCTGGGTCATTATTGACCGACTGACGAAGAGTGCACACTTCTTGCCTGTGAATATGAAGTACCCGATGCATCGGTTAGCAAGGATTTACATTCAAGAAATTGTCCGACTGCATGGTGTACCGACTTCCATCGTGTCAGATAGGGATCCTAGGTTCACATCCCGGTTTTGGACCAGCCTGCACCAGGGAATGGGCACGAAACTTTGGCTTAGTTCCGCTTACCACCCCCAATCGGATGGACAATCTGAGCGAACGATTCAAAGCCTGGAGGACTTGCTAAGGGCGTGTGTGTTAGAGCACGGTGGAGATTGGGAACAGTACCTTCCCTTGATTGAGTTTACATACAATAACAGCCATCACAACAGTATTGGTATGGCACCCTACGAGGCATTGTATGGTCGAAGGTGCCGAACCCCGCTTTGCTGGTCGGAAACGGGTGAGAGTCTGCTATTGGGACCAGAGGTTGTAAAGCAAACATCAGAACAAATCCGAGTGATAAGGGAACGGATGAAGGCGTCTCAAGACAGGCAGAAGAGCTACCATGATAAACGCACCAGACCATTGGAATTTTCAGTCAGAGACAAGGTATTTTTAAGGACCTCACCGAGTAAAGGAGTCGGGCGAGCCTTGAAGAGTGGGAAGTTGAGCCCTCGATATGTTGGGCCTTATGAGGTGTTGGAACGAGTCGGCTCCATGGCGTATCGTATAGCATTGCCAACCCACTTATCCCGATTGCACAATGTGTTTCATGTGTCTCAACTAAGGAAGTATCTACATGACCCCAGCCACACAATGCCTGATGATGAAGTGGAAATCAAGGAAGACCTGACCACAGTAACTACACCGATCAGAATCGTGGACCGCTCAGTAAAGCGTTTGAGGAGCAAAGACGTACAACTGGTTGAAGTGGAGTGGCAGCAAGGCAAGACTACCTCTTATACCTGGGAACGCGAGGACGCCATGAGGCAGCAGTACCCCGAGTTGTTTAACCAAGGTGAGTGGCCGACTGAATTTCGAGGACGAAATTCTTTTTAGAGGGGGAGAACTGTAACATCCCAATTTCAAAGTTATATACCGAATGAAAATAAAACGTTAAGAATTTGAATGCAAGTAGGGAATTAACTGTTAATTATAATCAACATAGCTTAAGAAGTAATGACAAGTTAATTAGGCTTAGTTGGTGAAAGGTGGCTGTTTGTGATTGGCGTTGTGTGAGTGGACTGTGACTCACAACTTCCCATCCCACTTCCTTTTCTTCGCATGCGTATATATACATACCCTGTATCACCGTGGATACCCATCTTCTCCCACTATTTCATCCTCTCTTTTCTTCTTCGCCTCCATCCTCTTTTCTCTGTGCTTGCCCTTTGTTCCCGGAGATCATGATGACGGTGCTGGAGGAAGGTCAGAGCCCCTCTAACTGGTGAAGGACGATCGTTGGAGCAGAGGGAGAACAACGCTCCACTCCCGAACTGAGTAAAAAGTACGTCAGAGCGAGGGAAGGCTGAACGAATCGGAAGAAGGGTGTCAGACCCAACGTCGAGGGCGGAAAAGCTTCTTGAGTTCCTTCTGTAGGTAGGGGGCGCTTGCATGTCAAATGCATGGTCCACGAACGGTACCGGATGACTGTACTGCTTGAGTGTGTGCATGTGTTTATGATGACTGGATCTTATGCATGATTGATGATTCTGAATTCTGTGTGTATTACAGTGGTTATACAGCAATTGCATGTAAACAAGATGGTGGTAATGTAGTCTGTTAGCCTTGATAATGACGAATGAAATACATGGTTCTATTCTGTTAACACTGTGAGAATATGAATGTGTGCTCGTTAGTTGATTTGTCAGATGCTATTACTTTGAATGTCCGATTGTTGTACATGTTGGTGTGACTGATAAAGCAAATATAAAGACTGTGTTGAATCTGTTCCTACTTGATGGTCGCGAAGGGGTATCAGTTGTGTGATGACCCTCGCTAGTAAACGCATTAGCTGCATATGTAAAAGTGGGGTGACCCGTGGAAGGTCATGAGCCCTGAGAGAATGACTTCCAGCTACAGACCCTGGCTAGATCCTGAGAGAGCTCGTGGTAGCCGTAGGAGCTAGAGAGGAGTCTCGAGACACCAATGGGAGGCCGGTACCACACGGGAAGAGCTAATGGATGAGAGGCCAGAAAAAGGGGGAACTGTAACTGAAAGTCATCACTCGAGTCGGATCCGCAAGCATGCATGTAGATATGAGGTTGATTAGGATAGTACGCATAGCATGTGTTGGGTGTTATGAATGACTTCCGAGTGCGTGGATGCATGTGTATGTGAGAGTAAAGATTAACTTTATGTAGTATGCATGTTATGGACGTTATTCTAAATTGCATAGCCTTAGTTTAATCTGAATGTGACTGAGTGAAAGTAACTGTGCGTACTAACATTGATACCGAGTCTTTGGTTGTCATTTTACATGTGAAAGCTCACCCTTGCAGTGGCTACTTTTCAGTGAACATCTCTCGGAATGAAGGATGAAGGAGGAGCCGAGTGCAGGATAATGAATCCGAGCGCTATGGAACATATATCTATATGTATATATATATATGTATTGTGTATAACGTCTTGTTAAGCCTTGGCCGGCTCGTATTTTGGTTCTAGTCTTCATATCAGGATTTGAATACCTTTGGGTTGAAGGGATATGTTAATGCGTTTGTAATTATTGAATACTCCTCTATATATATATATATATTATGTGTTTATTTTATGCTGTAGGTGAAGTCCGAGCTATAAATAGGGATGTATAAGTATGCTTTCCCAGCGTAGGAAGCTAGTGTGCCGATGGGTAGAAATGGAGCTAAGTGGTTGAATGGGGAAAAGTGAAATAACAAGTTATTCCGAGTGAAAACTTCAGGTAATTCCGAGTGATGAAGAGCTTGTACTTCCGAGTGAGAACCTTGGCCGATTCTCTTCCGAGAGAGGAGTTAGTGTAGAGGGTTGGGAGTGGAATGGATCATAAGCATAAGATATTTATAGCCCAAGTGAAGGACGTAAGGTCCGAGTGAGTTAGCCATCGTTCTCCGAGTGATTGAGGTCGCATAGCCTGGAGTAGGAGTTGATGTGAATTACGTGAGTAACAGTTGCGAAGCTTTTCTGAGTAGAGGATAAACAATGATTTCTGAGTGATCATCTCCGAGTGAAGATAAGTCTAGGTGATTCCGAGTAAAATATATAAAATTCGAATGAGATTCATGGGTATGGGTTCCCTCCGAGAGAAGAGCACTTAGGCGAATTCTTAAGGAAGTTCCCTTCGATGTCATTCTGATGAGTAACTTAGTGGAAAGATTCCCGAGCGCATAGGCTTAACTGATTCTGAGCGAAAACATGTATAAGTTCCGAGTAGGAAATATTCCGAGTGAGAGTTTATAGAATCCGAGTGGAATAACCCTCATTTACCGGGTGGATCTGGTGTGTACCTTGGTGGATAAATATAAGAGACTATGTTATAGAATGTAGGTGTGTTGGGGTCGTCTCCCGAGTGTTGGAGCCCCTTATATCGAGTTGCCTTAGGAATGAATTCCGAGTGGACTTGGTCGTTTACCGAGTGTATGGATGTCTCGATGCCGAGTGGTGGTCCAGCCGAGTGAGGCTCCTCGCTTCAGCGAATGGAGGACTCGCTCCAGCGAATGTGTATTGCTGGAAGGCGTTTGTCGTGATATTGCTCAAGCGACTATGTGCTCGCCGAGCGAGTTGGGCGTCTCGCTCAGGCGGATGTGTGTTCCGCTTGAGCGAGTGTACGCTGTATGGTGGTTCACTCAGGCGCTGTTGGTGCTTCCGTGTGAATGGTCTTAATTCCCTAGCCTTTCTTTTCTTTTCTTCTTGGCCATAGGACCAGCTCTCATATCTCCATATATGGGAGTGTTTTTATTATGGATCCAGGTTATTTTCTAATTAATTCGTGAAATTTTCCCCCTAAAATTAGGATGTCAGAAAAATAACTCACTTTTTCGAAAGGACTGGTAATCTTTTAACAAATAGGTAGTTCTTTTCTCATTGTGCACCTCTGAGTCTTAGATTTCCCAATCATCGAGGCAAAAAATGAAAAAGTGAAATATAGTTCTATTTCCCTTCAAATGGGGCAATAACAACGATTGGAAAATCTAGGACCCACATGACTTTAGTCTGGCATGACTTTTGCCAACCGCTACTTCCTAAAGTGAAAATGTTTTTCAGTAAATCATTAAGGAAGTAACGGTTTGCCAAAACATGGCTGTAACTAATTTCTCTTTCTTTGTTTTCACAGGAAGCTATTCGGGATTTGGCAGATACCTCTAAGAAAGTATGGAAATTAACATGGGACATGACAATTATGGTACATATGTGATAGAATTGAGGAAAATACTACATGTTAAGGCCAAGAAAATTGACACTAGTAGTCTGTAGGCAATGGGGAGGAAATTAAGCCTGACACAGAAGATGGCTTTTACCCGAAAGTATGGAAGGATTTTAAAGCTCTTGGAAGTTGAAGTGCAAACTAAGGCGATCACAGCCTTGGCGCAGTTCTACGACCCACCTCTCAGATGTTTCATATTTAGAGACTTTCAACTGGCCCCGTCCATAGAGGAATTTGAACAAATATTGGGGATGCCTTTTGGAGGGGAAAATTCCCTACCGTCATCTCGATCATCATGCAACCATCACTTCAGTCACCCACATTTTAAGAATCTATCCTGAGACATTGAAGAATATATAGATGAATAGAAATCAAGTTCCTGGGTTCACTCAAGAATTTCTTGAGAAACACATGCAGATCTTGGTAGATAAAGAAGAATGAGAGGCCTTTATGGACACTTTAGCCCTTACTATCTATGGAGTTATCTTGTTCCCTAATCTGGATAACTACGTGGATTATAATGCCATTGCTGTCTTCTTAGCTCGCAAACACAGGCTTGAGAATCCCGTCAAAGTCGTATTGGGCAATGTGTACTACACCATGGACTTCTTCCATACACAAGGTGGGAAAAGGATTGTTTGCTTGACACGTTGTCGTTGTCAGGTCAAATAAAAAGTTAAATTAATATAGTATAAGGTGAACAACCTTAGTCGTCTCTCGAGGACCTTAGTTAAATTAGTTACACTCAACTTAGTTATAACAAAGGGGGGTTTGTGTTAAGATTGAAAGGAAAATTAAGTAATTATATAATAGTGCAAAAAGTAAATTTATGAGTGAGAATAATCAAATTTAGAAATAACCAACCCAAGGAATTAATAAATCTTTAGTTAACTAATCATTGATCACAAATATGATTAAATATAATTAATTTCTCAACCTTGAATCATTTGGAATCCCTAAATGATTATATTCTAGAAAATCTTCTAGAATTAAATTAATGAACTAATAAGAATAATCAATCGATATATTCTTATTAATTACTAAAATAACTTTAAAACCATAATTTGATTGAGTTAAGAAACTAAATAGAAATCTCTTATTTAGTGACTTAATCTTTGTTCTCAAATTGATTATTGATTAACCAACCAACATCAGTTTACATTATAGATTATTTAATTATATATCAATCGGTTATACGCTTAAATAATCTACCATCATTAGTGTTTGAGAAACAAAGAAAAGTAATTATCTTCAATCAAAATATTAAGAGCAAGAACTCAAAGTTAACATAAAGAAAAATTAAATTCCTTGAGTTGATTTTAAAAGATTAAGCTTCCATGATAATTTTTAACAATGAAAGCTAATATTAAATTAACTATAACTTTGATTATAAAAGTAAATAACAAATAATAAAATTAACTTACTTGATATTGAGGAAGGGAAATGAAAACCATAACTTGAGGGATAGAATATAGAACAAAGAAATAAAGCAAGAGAAAGAACTAAAACTTAAGAAACTAAAGAAAAGATTTAGAAATGTAATGAAAACTAAAGCATGTATTTCTTATGTATCTCTTGTGTATCTTCCTTACAACTTCAAGCATCTATTTATAGGCAAGATATCATGATACTATACATTCATTTTCTGATCATTAATGCATTTTTTTCAACATTGGTGGCTTGAAATTACAATAATTCAAAAGAAGATAATGGTAGGTGTTGAAATTTATTCTCCTCTTTATCTTCTCCACCTTGCGTGTCAAATATGACCATATAGATGGTCGAATTTTACAAAACCTTCAACATGCAAGTTGTAGATCTCTGTCTTATTGAGAATTTGGCGCACGAATGAGGTCATTTGGATATCTATAGCTCTAGATATGTGTATTTTGGTGAACTATATCAATGCTGGTGGGACACATGAGGGCTGATTGATTCAAGCTCCATTTCTTCATTTTTTTCAGATGCAAAATAACCAAATCTAATCATCATGATGTAGACTTCTGTATTAGCCTTCCATGGGCTCCAAGATTAGCCCATTTGGATCACAAAAGCCCAAGTTATGGCCAAAACAAGGGAAGATACTCAAGATACATACAAAAAATGAAAATTGAACCATATATACATAATACTTCAATTTAACTAAACAACATAAAACTTAATTAAAATACTATTATTAAACATAGTAATTATATAATAAACCCCAAGTGTAAATGTAATATCCCAGTTCTGAAGTTAGATACCGAATAAAAATTAAATAATAAGAAATTGAAAGTAAAGTAAAGAATTAGTTGTTAATCATAATCAATATAGCCTGAGAGTTAATGACAAGTTAATTGGACTTAATTGATGGGATGTGGCTGTCTGTGATTGGCGGAAGGTGTGAGTGGAATGCGACTCACGCTTTCCCATCCCACTCCTTCTCCTCGCATGCGTATATAGGTGCATATTCAGTATCACCGTGGGTGCAAAACTTCTCCCACTACTCCATTCTCTCTTTTTCTTCTTCGTCTCCATCTTCTTTCCTTTCCCCTGTTTCTGTTCGCACGACAACAGTACGGGAAGAAGGTCAGAGCCCCGACAGGTGAAGGACGATCGTTGAAGCAGAGGAAGAACAACACTCCAACCCCGAACCAAGTGCAGAGTACGACGGAGTGGAGAAAGGCTGAACGAATCAGTAGAAGGGCGTCAGATTCAACGTCGAAGAGCAGATAAGCTTCTTGAAGTTCCTTTCGTAGGTAGGGGGCGCTTGCATGTCAAATGCATGGTCCACGAACGGTACCAGATGAATGTACTGCTTGAGTGTATGTGCATGTATTTGTGATGATTGGATCCTATGCATGATTGAAGATTCTGGATTCCGTGTGTTTTATAGTGGTTAAACAGTAAATGCTTGTAATCTAGATGGTGGTGAAGTAGTATGTTAGTATTGATAATAACGAATGATATGCATGGTTCTATCCTTGTTAACACTGTGAGAATATGAATGTGTGCTCGTTAGTTGATTTGTCAGATGCTATTATTTTGATTGCTGATGGTTGAACATATTGGTGTAAATAATAAAGCAAATAAAGGTTGCATTGAATCTGTTCCTACTTAATGGTTACGAAAGAGGTATCGGTGGTGTGATGACGCTTGCTGGTAAATGCATTTAGCTGCATGTGTAAGAGTGGGGTGACCCGTGGAAGGTCAAGAGCCCCGAGGGAATGACTTCTAGTTACAGACCTCGGCTAGATTCTGAAGGAGCTCGTGGTAGCCGTAGGAGCTAGAGAAGAGTCTCGAGACGCCAATGGGAGGCCGGTACCACGCGGGAAGAGCTGAAGGACGAGGGGCCAGGAGAGGGGAAAACTGTAACTGAAAGTCATCACTCGAGTCAGATCCGCAGGCATGCATGTAGATATGAGGTTGATTAGAGTAGTACGTATAACGTGTGTGGAGTGTTATGAATGATTTCCGAGTGTGGGGAATACCTGTGTGTGTTGTACGTATGTCATAAATGTTATTTTGTCGTGCCTAACCTTAATTAATCTGAAAATGATTGAATGGATGTGAATGTGCATACTGACACTGATACCGAGTCCTTGATTGTCATTTTACATGTAAAAGCTCACCCCTGCAGTGGCTGCATTTTCAGTGAACATCTCTCGGAATGAAGGATGAAGGAGGAGCCGAGTGCAGGACAATGAATCCGAGCGCTATTGGAACATATATCTACATGTATATATGTATATATGTATATATAGTGTGAATAACGTTTTGTTAAGCCTTGGCCGGCTCATGTTTTGGTTTTAGTCCTTACGTTAAAACTTGAACAGCTTCGGGTAACAGAAGTCATGATGAAGTTCTTGTAATTATATGAATGCTTTTGTTTATATATGTATATGTTGTGTGTTCTTCTATACTGTAAGTGATGTTTGAGCGGTGAAGAGGAATGTATGAGTATGTCTTATGAGCGTAGGGTAATTATAATCCGAGTGATTAAATGGTAGTATGCCGAGTGAGTCAGTCACTATTCCCCGAACGATTATAGGCCTGAGGATTTCCGAGTAAAAGTAAGTATGAAATCCTGAGTGAGGAAGAGTTGGTATTCTCGAGTGAAAACCTCGAGTGATTCCCTTCTGAGAGAGGAGTTCGAATGGTGGTTTAGAGTGGATTGGATCTTAAGTGTAAGGCATCGGTAACCCGAGTGAAAGATGTAAAGTCCGAGTGAGGATTGGTATCCCGAGTGGTTGGGTTTCGAATAAGTCCGAGTGGGACTTAACTACCTGATTTCCCGAGTGAATGTGTGAATATGCTCCGAATAATGGATAGGAAATGTGACCCGATTGTGTTAAGGTTGGAGTACGTCGAGTGATGTTTGAATAGGATATAGTCCGGGTGAGAAGGAGTTCTGGAATCCGAGTGGGATAACCCTCAGTTCCCGAGTAGAGTATAAGTGTCGCCGTATGGATAAAATTGGAAGGCTAAGTTATGGAGTTCCGAACGGACTTAGGAATGAATTTTCGAGTGGACTTAGTCGGTTACAGAGTGTATGGATGCCCCGATGCCGAGTGATGAATTTACCGTGTGAGGCTTTTCGCTTCAGCGAACGAAGGATCCGCTCCAGCGAATGTGTGTTTGGGAAGGCTTTTGTGTTGGCATCGCTTAAGCGGATCGTGCCTCACCCGAGCGGCTAGAGCTGTTTCGCCCAGGCGCTGATGTGTTTCGCTGAACCGAATGGGTCGGTTCCAGCATTATACCTTCCGCTGATTGCTATATGTGTGAATGCTCTTTTATTTCCATTGCCTTCTTTCTTTTTCTATGCCGATTGACTAGTGGTTGATTTCGTGAAAAAATTTTCCCTGTTTCTGGATTTATTATTTATTAAAAAAATAATAATAATAATAAAAAAAATAAAAATTGGGTGTTACATTTTGGTATCAGAGCAGACCGAAAGGTCCAAGGCCAAGGTATGCTTACCGAGTGTAAGCGGTTGTGTGTTTTCTGACTAAATGGTCATAATTGTTGTGATGTTAGTTGAACCTGATTGATATTGGCTTGTGGATAGGAGGTTGTTTCCTCCTGGTCCGATTGTGTGTGTAACCTGGAGGAATGATATAATGTGCTAAGCTATTGAATGTTAGACTGAAAACCCAATCGGTAGTAAGTGGCTCGGTATACTTATCCTCGAATATTGATTTCAGGATAAGGAATGACGCATCGCCAAAGCATGGAGGCTATAGCCACAGCATTCTAACGCTTTGCGGACGTGTTTGAAAGGCAGGGCCAGACTCGAGCTGAGGATGGCCACGTGCTGGACCGCTTCCTGAAGAGGAAGCCGAGTGAGTTTCAGGGAGGACGTAATCCGGAGGCAGGTTTTAAATGGACTCAGGAACTGGAGAGGATTTTTGGGGGTCTTCGTTATACCGAGGCCCAAAAGGTGGAATGTGCAGTGTATATGCTGTGAGATAAAGCGGAGAACTGGTGGAAGATAGCCAGAAGCCGATTCCCTAATGATGAAGCTCAGCTGACATGGAACGATTTTAAGACATGCTTCTTAGAGAAATACTTCCCCGACACAGTGAGGAGTCAGAAGGAGCTGGAGTTTATGGAGTTGAAGCAAGGCTCCATGACTGTGGAAGAATACGCGACAAGATTCGAGGAGTTGTGCCTATTCTACCCACCCTTCCAACAACCTGGGACGGAGAGCTCGAAGTGCCTTAAGTTTGAGAATAGATTAAGATCAGATGTTAAGAGGGCCTGCAGATACCATGAGATACGGAGTTTCCCTGCATTGGTGAATAAATGTAGGATATTTGAAGAAGATGACAAGGCCCACTCGGGCCAGAGCAGCAGAGCCAACCAGTATCTGTGGCCTCAGCAGTCACGTTTCAAGAGGCCAGGGAACGTAGGAAGAAATGAACCCTTCACTAGATATCAGGGTCACGGTGACCGAGGGAGACAGATGAGTGGACGACCCAGGTATGGTAAGTGTTTTAAATGTGGTGGCGACCACTTTGCTCAGAGTTGCAATGATACCGATGTTAAGTGTTTTCACTGCGGGAATAGGGGACACATTCGCCCTGACTGCCCCCAACTCCGTCAAACAAATGCTAGTGTGCGTCAAGGAGGGTTCCAGGTGAAGAGCAATAGGAATGATGGACAAAACTCACGGGGCGGAAACAACAGAGCTAGAGGGAATATGATGGTTGCCCCAAATATCAGGAGGAGAGACACCGACCAACCAGCCACTGGAAGAGTCTACGCCATCAACGCAGAAGAAGTCGCACAAGCAAATGACTTAGTACAATGTAAGTGCTCACTCGGTAGATACACACTTAGTGTAGTTTTTGATTCTGGAGCTACCCACTCTTTCATAGCTGATGATTGTGTAAAACGTTTGAAACTACCGACCGTGGAAATGGATCGGATTTTGGAAGTAGCCAATCCGACTGGTCCTAAGGTACTGACCTCGTCAATGTGCAAAGAAGTGACGTTCGAATTGTGCGATCGGAGTTTCACTTTCGACTTGGTGTGCATACCCTTGAAGGATCTTGATATCGTGCTCGGGGTAGATTGGCTTTCAGCCAATGAGGTGTTAGTGGATTGCAGAAATCGAAGGATAATTTTCCTGAGACAGCACCATGAGGACTGCACAGCACAAGGTATAACTCAACTATTCATGATGCTTTGTCTAACCGAGGGAGAGAGTAAAACCCGAGTGAACGAAATCTCGATTATCTGTGAATTTCCAGAATTGTTCCCTGAAGACGTACCGAGTGTCCCTCCCAATAGGGAAGTCGAATTCTCTATAGACTTGATCCCTAGGGCCGAGCCAGCCTCCTGTGGACCTTATAGAATGTCCCCAACTGAATTGGCCGAGCTGAAGAAGCAAGTAGATGAGTTACTCGGAAAACAATTCATTAGGCCGAGTGTATCACCATGGGGCGCACCTGTGCTGCTTGTTAAGAAGAAGGATGGCAGCATGAGACTTTGTATAGAATACCGACAGCTGAACGAACTCACAATTAAGAATCGTTACCCGTTACCCAGAATTGATGACTTAATTGACCAACTGCGTGGAGCCTCAGTCTTCTCAAAGATCGACCTACGATCGGGATATCACCAAATCCGAGTGAAGGACTCAGATATCCCAAAAACTGCCTTTAGGACTCGGTATGGCCACTACGAGTATCTAGTGATGCCGTTCGGTGTGACAAACGCCCCTGCTGTCTTCATGAATTACATGAACAACATATTCCACCCCTATTTAGACCGATTCGTAGTTGTCTTCATTGATGACATCCTAGTCTATTCTAAGACTTCCGAGGAGCATGAAGAATACCTCCGAGCGGTACTCCAAGTGTTAAGGGAGAAGCAGTTGTTCATGAAGCTTTCAAAGTGCGAATTCTGGATGAATAAGATCCACTTCCTCGGACATGTAATCTCCGAGCAAGGTGTCTCGGTGGACCCTTCGAAGGTGACAGCTATAATGGCATGGGAGAGACCCAAGTCAGTCTCGGAGATAAGGAGTTTTATGGGCCTGGCAGGTTATTATAGAAGGTTCATTGAAGGTTTTTCTAAGCTGGCGTTACCACTAACGAAATTGACTCGGAAAAGCATTCCCTTCGTGTGGAGTCCCGAGTGCGAGAGCAGCTTCCGAGAGCTGAAGAACAAGTTGACGACTGCGCCAGTGCTGGCATTACCCGACTTACAAGAAAGCTTTGTAGTTTATTGTGATGCATCAGGACTCGGATTAGGATGCGTGCTCATGCAGAGAGATCGAGTGATAGCGTATGCCTCTCGGCAATTGAGACCTCACGAGCAGCATTATCCGACCCACGATTTGGAGTTGGCAGCTGTGGTGTTCGCACTAAAAATTTGGAGGCATTATTTGTACGGGTCCAGATTTGAAGTATACAGTGATCACAAGAGCCTTAAATACCTATTTGACCAAAAAGAGCTGAACATGAGGCAGAGGAGATGGATAGAATTCTTAAAGGACTACGATTTCGAGCTGAAATACCATTCGGGTAAGGCAAATGTCGTTGCCGACGCGTTGAGTCAGAAATCCCTCCATATGGCAACAATGATGGCAAGAGAAGTGGAGTTGTTGGAGCAGTTCCGAGACATGAACTTACATGTTGACACCCCCTCCTCTCGGAAAATAGCAATCGGTACATTAAGAATCGCCAATGAATTCCTGAAGTCCGTGTACGAGCAGCAGCAGTCAGACTCTTACTTGGCTGAGATGAAGAAGACGCAGGCCAAGGGAAAGGATTTGTCCTTGACCGAGGGATCAGATGGGATCTTCCGAGTGAAAGACAGGATATACGTGCCGAGTGAGAAAGGATTAAGGAAAATGGTGCTTGATGAAGCTCATAAGAGCCTCCTCAGTATTCACCCGGGTACCACGAAGATGTACCATGACCTGAAGAAACAGTTCTGGTGGCCCGGACTAAAGAGGAATGTGGCAGAATACGTGGCTCGGTGTATTACTTGTCAGAAATCAAAAGTGGAGCACCAGAAGCCGTACGGTGCAATGCAGCCCCTGGAGATTCCCGTGTGGAAATGGGACTCAATTGCTATGGATTTTGTCATGGGATTGCCCAAAAACCGAGCGGGCCATGATGCGATTTGGGTCATTGTTGACCGACTGACGAAGAGTGCACACTTCCTGCCTGTGAACATGAAGTACCCGATGCATAAATTGGCACGGATTTACGTTCATGAGATTATCCGACTGCATGGTATACCAACTTCCATCGTATCGGATAGGGATCCTAGGTTCACGTCCCGGTTTTGGACCAGCCTGCATCAAGAAATGGGCACTAAACTTTGGCTTAGTTCTGCCTACCACCCCCAATCGGATGGACAATCCGAGCGGACGATTCAAAGTTTAAAAGACTTATTAAGAGCGTGTGTGTTAGAGCACGGAGGAGATTGGGAGCAGTACCTCCCCTTGATTGAGTTTACGTACAATAACAGCGATCATAACAGCATTGGCATGGCACCCTACGAAGCACTATATGGACGAAAATGCCGAACCCTACTTTGCTGGTCGGAAACGGGTGAGAGTCTGCTATTGGGACCAGACATTGTGAAGCAAACCACAGAGCAGATCCGAGTGATACAGGGAAAAATGAAGGCATCTCAAGACAGGTAGAAGAGTTACCATGACAACCGCACCAAACCATTGGAATTTTCAGTCGGAGACAGAGTGTTTTTGAGGACTTCTCCGAGTAAAGGAGTCGGACGAGCCTTGAAAGGCGGAAAGTTAAGCCCTCGATACATTGGACCTTATGAGGTGTTGGAACGAGTCAGCACCATGGCATACCGAATAGCATTACCGACCCACTTATCCCGATTGCACAACGTATTTCATGTGTCTCAACTAAGAAAGTATCTACATGACCCCAGTCACACAATGCCTGACGATGAAGTGGAAGTCAAGGAAGACCTGACCACTGTGACTACACCGATCAGAATCATGGACCGATCGGTGAAGCGTTTGAGGAACAAAAACGTACAGCTGGTAGAAGTGGAGTGGCAACAAGGCAAGACTACCTCTCATACCTGGGAACGCGAAGACACCATGAGGCAGCAGTACCCCGAGTTGTTTGCTAAGGTGAGTTACCGATTGAATTTCGAGGACGAAATTCTTTTGAGTGGGGGAGAACTGTAACATCCCAGTTCTGAAGTTAGATACCGAATAAAAATTAAATAATAAGAAATTAAAAGTAAAGTAAAGAATTAGTTGTTAATCATAATCAATATAGCTTGTGAGTTAATGACAAGTTAATTGGACTTAATTGATGGGATGTGGCTGTCTGTGATTGGCGGAAGGTGTGAGTGGACTGCGACTCACGCTTTCCCATCCCACTCCTTCTCCTCGCATGCGTATATAGGTGCATATTCAGTATCACCGTGGGTGCAAAACTTCTCCCACTACTCCATTCTCTCTTTTTCTTCTGCGTCTCCATCTTCTTTCCTTTCCCCTATTTCTGTTCGTCATGACGACAGTACGGGAAGAAGGTCAGAGCCCCGACAGGTGAAGGACGATCGTTGAAGCAGAGGAAGAACAACACTCCAACCCCGAACCAAGTGCAGAGTACGACGGAGTGGAGAAAGGCTGAACGAATCAGTAGAAGGGCGTCAGATTCAACGTCGAAGAGCAGATAAGCTTCTTGAAGTTCCTTTCGTAGGTAGGGGGCGCTTGCATGTCAAATGCATGGTCCACGAACGGTACCGGATGAATGTACTGCTTGAGTGTATGTGCATGTGTTTGTGATGATTGGATCCTATGCATGATTGACGATTCTGGATTCTGTGTGTTTTATAGTGGTTAAACAGTAAATGCTTGTAATCTAGATGGTGGTGAAGTAGTATGTTAGTATTGATAATAACGAATGATATGCATGGTTCTATCCTTGTTAACACTGTGAGAATATGAATGTGTGCTCGTTAGTTGATTTGTCAGATGCTATTATTTTGATTGCTGATGGTTGAACATATTGGTGTAAATAATAAAGCGAATAAAGGTTGCATTGAATCTGTTCCTACTTAATGGTTACGAAGGAGGTATCGGTGGTGTGATGACGCTTGCTGGTAAATGCATTTAGCTACATGTGTAAGAGTGGGGTGACCCGTGGAAGGTCAAGAGCCCCGAGGGAATGACTTCCAGTTACAGACCTCGGCTAGATTCCGAAGGAGCTCGTGGTAGCCGTAGGAGCTAGAGAAGAGTCTCGAGACGCCAATGGGAGGCCAGTACCACGCGGGAAGAGCTGAAGGACGAGGGGCCAGGAGAGGGGAAAACTATAACTGAAAGTCATCACTCGAGTCGGATCCGCAGGCATGCATGTAGATATGAGGTTGATTAGAGTAGTACGTATAACGTGTGTGGAGTGTTATGAATGATTTCCGAGTGTGGGGAATACCTGTGTGTGTTGTATGTATGTCATAAATGTTATTTTGCCGTGCCTAACCTTAATTAATCTAAAAACGATTGAATGGATGTGAATGTGCATACTGACACTGATACCGAGTCCTTGATTGTCATTTTACATGTAAAAGCTCACCCCTGCAGTGGCTACATTTTCAGTGAACATCTCTCGGAATGAAGGATGAAGGAGGAGCCGAGTGCAGGACAATGAATCCGAGCGCTATTGGAACATATATCTACATGTATATATGTATATATGTATATATACTGTGTATAACGTTTTGTTAAGCCTTGGTCGGCTCATGTTTTGGTTTTAGTCCTTACGTTAAAACTTGAACAGCTTCGGGTAACAGAAGTCATGATGAAGTTCTTGTAATTATATGAATGCTTTCGTTTATATATGTATATGTTGTGTGTTCTTCTATACTGTAAGTGATGTTTGAGCGGTGAAAAGGAATGTATGAGTATGTCTTATGAGCGTAGGGTAATTATAATCCGAGTGATTAAATGGTAGTATGCCGAGTGAGTCAGTCGCTATTCCCTGAATGATTATAGGCCTGAGGATTTCCGAGTAAAAGTAAGTATGAAATCCTGAGTGAGGAAGAGTTGGTATTCCCGAGTGAAAACCTCGAGTGATTCCCTTCTGAGAGAGGAGTTCGAATAGTGGTTTAGAGTGGATTGGATCTTAAGTGTAAGGCATCGGTAATCCGAGTGAAAGATGTAAAGTCCGAGTGAGGATTGGTATCCCGAGTGGTTGGGTTTCGAATAAGTCCGAGTGGGACTTAACTACCTGATTTCCCGAGTGAATGTGTGAATGTGCTCCGAATAATGGATAGGAAATATGACCCGATTGTGTTAAGGTTGGAGTGCGTCGAGTGATGTTTGAATAGGATATAGTCCGGGTGAGAAGGAGTTCTGGAATCTGAGTGGGATAACCCTCAGTTCCCGAGTAGAGTATAAGTGTCGCCGTATGGATAAAATTGGAAGGCTAAGTTATGGAGTTCCGAACGGACTTAGGAATGAATTTTCGAGTGGACTTAGTCGGTTACCGAGTGTATGGATGCCCCGATGCCGAGTGATGAATTTACCGTGTGAGGCTTTTCGCTTCAGCGAACGAAGGATCCGCTCCAGCGAATGTGTGTTTGGGAAGGCTTTTGTGTTGGCATCGCTTAAGCGGATCGTGCCTCGCCCAAGCGGCTAGAGCTGTTTCGCCCAGGCGCTGATGTGTTTCGCTAAACCGAATGGGTCGGTTCCAGCATTATACCTTCCGCTAATTGCTATATGTGTGAATGCTCTTTTATTTCCATTGCCTTCTTTCTTTTTCTATGCCGATTGACCAGTGGTTGATTTCGTGAAAAAATTTTCCCTGTTTCTGGATTTATTATTTATTAAAAAAATAATAATAATAAAAAAATAAAAAAAAATGGGTGTTACAGTAAAACTATAAGAAGTGTATTAAAATTGATTTATCACTGTTGTCTACTTGTTCTATATGTTTGGCTCGTGTCTCATGCTTCTCATCAAATTTGCAAGGCCGAATGTCTTGTTTCTGATCTAAAATTGTGTCAATTGGCAATAAAGAGTGGGCGCAAATGGGCCAATCATCTTATAGGGCTCACAGCCGAGAGGGTCAGATGGTATCCCCAATGGTTAGAGGTCGAGTCGATCATCTATTGCTGTGGAAGTTATTCGAATGTTCTTCTTATTAGCATACAAGGGTGTATCAACTACAATCCCATTATAGCCAAACGTCGGTAGGCTTATCCTTTGCTTGGGCCACCGGAAGAAGATTTTCTCACTCCTTTCATTCTGTATTATGCGAAAGGGGACTATATGTCTGCTGTGCAGGATATAGCGAACGCATGGAAAAGAGTTTCCAGAATGGGTAAAGAGTTGGGAGCATGAAGCCATGCTATGGGAGAGAAGTATCATAAATGGGTCCTGAATAGGGTCTCCGTTGTTAAATTACCCTTCAGGAGTTCCTCGTATCAAGCTGCAAGCACTTCCTCTCCACCACTTATCATGGAAGACAAAGCGACCCGGGCTTTGAAGGCCAAGATAGAAGAGTTGACAGCTAAGAATCAAAGGCTGGAAGAAGACCTGCTGAAGTGTCAACAAGAATACACACTCCAAAAGAGGGAAAATTTAAAGAATAAGCAGGCCATGGATGAGATTCAGATAAAACAGAAGATTGAACAAGACTACAGGGTGAAGCAACATCAGTGTCTCCAGGCGGCTAATTCTCAACTGAAAATGAAAAGCAAGCTAAGTGACACCATCCTGGCTGAGAAGCATTTTCTAAAAGATCTATTGACGCAATCCAAGGAAAATGAAAGGAGGGCTTTGGTGGGGAAGGAGTTGCTACAATCTCAAGTCCATAGGTTGGAGCAACAACTTGACAAGGTAATGAGAGCCTACGAGCAGGAGATAAATAAGGAACAACGGAGTGCCATAGATATAGATCGCATTGTCAAGAGCCCACACGCCTTTTAGAAGCTAAATTGGCTTGATAAGACGAAATCATTCATTCATGGATAAATCGCTTCGCCAATCTGGCATATTTGGCCAATGGAGTTCTGGAAGATCTTCCACTATTGCTGAAACAAGCTGAAGGGATGGCCAATCCTCTCACTACCCCAAAAGAGATTTCATCATTTTTGAATTATTGTCATGAAAGAATTTGTAAAATGAGGGCTGTGATTGCCCAAGCCAGGAATGGCTAAAATGTTGTAATCAAACCTTTACAGTGACATTGTATCTTTATAGAAGTATGCAATGATGAAGTATTTTGCCTCACAATTGTCTCGTATTAATTTCCGTTTTACTATTTTACCTAGTACTTTTGAACGTGACATTTTGAGGAACGGTCAGAGGACAAGCGCTGAATTCTGAATCGCGTCCCGCATAACATCTTTCTACTTTTTTTATCATTTCTGTTGATCGTTTATCTTCTTTTTTTACTAACAAATCTCCATGTTCCTTTAGATATTACGGGTAAGCATCTTTACAAGACCAGGCTCAGGAAGAAACTCATGGCAGAAATAGAACAAGAAAATGAGAGTTTGAGAGCCGAGCTCAGTCAACTAAAGGAACAAATGGCCGAGATGGCCAAGCTTTTGGAAAAGATGGTCACGAAAGGGGGTTCCTTCATCGGTGTTGAAGACGCCAGGCAGCAACCGCCTACCCCGTGACACTCTCCTGGCCCAGTTGGAGAACAAGGCCCTAATCCTACGACACCTCCCCTCACTGTCCATATTAGGAGGCCAAACCCCGTTGAAACCCAACATCATACCTTCATAGATGCAGATGGCAATACTATCCCCTTCCCATTATATGGCTTGCCTTCGGGGTATTTTCCTATTCTCCACGCCAATCCACAAGCAGACCCGAACCACCAAGATTCTCACCCTGTTCAACCAAACATACCACCTTATCATGAATTTTGTACAACCCAAGTCCAAACATAACCCATTCAAGCCCATGTTACACAGGCTGCCTATGCAATCCAAACCATAACCCAGCCATAAATCTCTACAGATCCAATGAACCCCTCTTATATAGCTACGCATGTCCACCAACCTTATGGACACATGAACCCTCGTGCTACCTCTGGTCCCAGTGGCGCTGCTGCCATTCAAGAAGGGAGGATAGAGATCCTTGAAAAGAGATTGAGAGCAATGGAAGAAGCAGAAAGTTTTGGGTTAGGAAATGCCGCAGAACTTTGCTTAATCCCGGATGTCATCATTCCTCCTAAATTCAAAATGCCAGAGTTCGACAAATACCGGGGGCTAACTTGCCCAAAGAACCATCTCACCATGTATTGTCAGAAGATGGCATCGCACGCATCTAACGACCCATTGCTGATCCATTGCTTCCAAGATAGCTTGGTTGGGGCCGCCCTTACGTGGTACACCCACCTCGAACGGTCTTGTATACACTTCTGTAAGGACCTGGCTGATGCTTTCATGAAGCAATACAAGTACAACTTGGACATGGCACCAGATAGGGTGCAATTACAAAACATGACAAAGAAAGAGGCTGAGACATTCAAAGAATACGTGTAACATTAGTGTGAAATTGGCACACAGGTGGATCCTCCCTTATCAGAAAAGGAAGTAGTTTCCATTTTCATCGACACACTCCAATTTCCTTTCTATGATAGGATAATTGGGAGTGTTTCATCTTATTTCTCCGATATCATCACTATTGGAGAAAGAATAGAGATCGGGATAAGAACTAGAAAGATCACACGAGGTCCATCTGGGCCAGGCAGGATGAAGAGATCAACGACAGGTGAAGGCAGAAGAAGAGATGGAGAAACTAATGTCATCTCTTACGACCAGAAAAGAAACCAAACAAGGCCATTTACCCCTGTCACATTTCCATCGGCCCACCCTTACATGCCATACCCATTCGTAGGGGTAGTTCAAAATCCAAACCCACCTCATTTCTGACCACCTATTATATGACCACTAACACCACCGCAAGTACCATACCAACCGTCGTAAGTAAACCAACCACCCAATCCAAACTCAAGAAGGCCGAATAATGATCGTACCTAGATACAGTTTGATCCCATTCCTATGACATATACCGAGCTCTTACCTCACCTCATCAAAAATAATTTGGTAGTGCCTTGTCCTTTAAGACCACTTCAGCCACCTTACCCAAGAGGGTATAACCCGAATGCATGATGTGATTACCACGCTGGCACACTGGGGAATTCCACGGAGAATTGCTTGGTGCTGAAGTTTAAAATAAGGGATTTGATCAAGGCTGACTGGATAAACTTTCGTGAGGGGAGCCCGAATGTGTCTACAAACCCTTTGCCCAACCATGGAGGGCTGGGGGTCAATGCTGTTGGGGAAGATATAGAGTGCGTTACAAAATTACCGATATAAAGATGCCTTTGAAAATAATTCACTCCCACTTACTTGAAAGGGGGTTGATTGAAGGCTCATGGGAGGAGGGGCTCAATGATGAGCAATCTACTAAGCAACAAAGCTTCCATAAAATCCTTTAAGGGTTTATGGATAGTCATACTATGGAGGTTTGTAGGTGCCAAGAGGGTAAAGTCAATATGATACAAGAACAGCCCAGGATACAAGCTCCAAAGCCCTTGGTCATATTCTATAACAAAAATGCGCCAGCAGCTCTAGCTTCCACCAAGACCGTCATTACGGTGCAAGCACCAACCCCGTTTCCTTTCAAAGATTCCCGAACCGTGCCATGGAAGTATGATATAGACGTAGTAATTACTAGCTCCACAGCAAATGATCCTTCACCATCATCTGTCATGAATATTATCGGGGTTGGAGGCATGACCCAGAGTGGGAGAGTATATGCTCCTCCAGAACCAAAACTTGATAAGGTTGAAGGAGTCAAAACAGGGAAGGAAGGAACTAATGGCGAAACAAAAAGGGCGGTGACTGATGAAGAAGCCCAGGAGTTTTTAAAGTTTATTCGCCATAGCGAGTATCAGGTGTTGGATCAATTGAATCACACTCCAGCTAAGATTTCTTTGTTATCCCTATTGATGAGTTTTGAGCCACACCAGAACACGTTGATGAAAGTATTAAGCGAGGCACACGTCAAGCATGACCTACCCGTCGATAAATTTGAAGGCATAGTGGGACATATCATCGCTAATAACTATTTAACATTCACAGACGATGAGGTACCCACGGAAGGGGTAGGGCACAACAAAGCCCTTCATATTTTCGCTAAATGTCGAGACCATATTCTTGCAAAAGTAGTCATCGACAATGGGTCGTCCCTTAATGTCATGCCAAAATCAACGTTGGCAAAGTTGCCTTTCGATGGGACGTACATGAGGCCAAGCTCCATGATAATGCGAACCTTTGATGGGACTCGCTGGGAGGTTATGGGTGAAATGGAATTGCCGATACAGGTTGGACCCTGTACTTTCCAGATTCTCTTCCATGTCATGGATATATCGCCCACCTATAGTTGTTTACTAGGCTGGTCATGGATCCATTCTGCTGGGGTTGTCCCTTCCATATTGCATCAGAAATTGAAGTTCATCATCAATAACAAGTTGGTGATTGTTTCCGGGGAAGAGGACCTTATGATTAGTAAGCCTGTCACTACCCCATATGTCGAAGCAACGGAGGAAGCTCTTGAAACCTCGTTCCAGGCGTTGGAGATAGCTAACACAACACACATAGGGGAAGGTATTGTAAAGATATCCTTCCCAAATATGTCATAGCGATAGCAAGGACAATGCTGCACGAGGGATATAAGCCAGGAAAGGGGCTAAGGCGAGACTTAGAAGGGAGAATCAAACCCATGTGCCTCCCAAAAAAAAAGATAGATATGGTCTGGGACACCGACCCACGACTGCTGATAGAAAAAGAGTGGAGGAAGAAAGGAGAGAAAGAAGGATTACATGTCTCACCAGTCGGGAACCTAACACCGTGGGAATCCCTATCTGTGACCTTTAGCAAAGCTTTCAGAGTACAGGGATGATGCCTCAAAATCTAGTGGCTGCAATCAAAAAAGATCTCGATGATGATGTTGGGCTAGTGTATGCTTGCCCGTCGAACCAAGAGCTGAGTAATTGGGAGACCATGGAATTCCCCACGACTCTAGATGTTTTATCAAAGTAATTTAACAATGTCTTTGTGGCTTGTTGGTCCTTTCGCTATGCCTAAGGCTTTGGGACCCTTTTCTTTATAATAAAGGCAAAACTTGTTTGTTATTTATTCTATTAATGAACACGTATTGCAATCCCATATCTCATTTTTGCTTTATATCCCTTCCACTTGATCCTTTTGCTTGCTTGTTTTCTTTTTCATTCTCTATAATACAATAAAATGCAGATCCGAAAACGATTTCCCTGAGAGTAGCGAGACTCTGGTTTTATTTCACGACTCTGATCATCTAAGCGACTACGCTGATGAAGAAAGTAAGGAAGACTTTGAGCCTTCGCCCGAGTTAGCAAGGTTATTAGAGCAAGAAGATAGGGAAATTCGGCCCCATCAAGAAGAGGTCGAAACCATCAACCTAGGAGACGAAGGAAAGGTGAAAGAGATCAAAATCGGCACTTCTCTTAATAAGGGGCAGAAAGAAGAGTTGATTAGATTGCTTAGGGAATTCCGTGATATCTTCGCATGGTCATATCAAGATATGCCGGGTTTGGATAACAATATCGTGGAGCACAGATTTCTTTTAAAGCCAGAATGTCCACCGATTAAACAAAAGCTGCGTCGGATAAAATGAGAGATGCTTCTTAAAATTAAGGATAAAGTCAAGAAACAATTTGATGTCGGTTTCCTAGCTGTAGCAAAGTATCCTCAATGGGTGGCGAACATAGTTCCCATTCCAAAGAAAGACAGGAAAGTAAGGATGTGCGTGGATTATCGAGATTCGAATCGGGCCAGCCGTAAGATGATTTTCCTTTCCCGTAAATCGACGTCTTAGTAGATAACATGGCTCAGTATTCTATCTTCTTATTCATGGACGGATTTTTGGGATACAATCAAATCAAAATGGCGCCTGAAGATATGGAAAAAACCACATTTATCACTCTTTGGGCACCTTCTGCTACAAGGTGATATGCTTTGGATTGAAAAATGTTGGAGCAACCTATCAAAGAGCAATGGTAACCCTCTTCCACGACATGATGCATAAGGAGGTCAAAGTATATGTGGATGATATCATTGCTAAATCCAAAACAGAGGAAGGGCACATTGTCGATCTAAGAAAGCTCTTCGAACGATTAAGGCAATTCAAGCTCAGGTTAAACCTAGCCAAGTGTACCTTCGGCGCGAGGTCTGGAAAGCTAATTAGGTTTATAGTAAGCAAAAAAGGGATAGAGGTTGATCCCGATAAAGTTAAAGCCATTCTTGAAATGCCTCCTCCCCACACAGAGAAGGAAGTTTAAGGATTCCTGGGAAGGCTAAACTATATCGCCCAATTTATTTCACAAATGACTACAACCTGTGAGCCGATTTTCAAGCTGCTCGGTAAGAACTAACCAGGGCAATGGAATGAGGATTGCCAAATAGCATTTGAAAAGATAAAATAGTATCTACTGGAACCACCAATCCTAGTGCTGCAAATTCCTGGGAGACCACTAATCTTGTATTTGACTGTGTTAAACGAGTCCATGGGATACGCGTTGGGTGAGCATGATGACACTAGAAAGAAGGAACACGCCATCTACTATCTGAGCAAGAAGTTCACTGAATATGAAATGAGATATTCCTTCCTTGAACGAACCTGCTGTGTGCTAGCCTGGGCTTCCCGATGGTTAAGGCAATACATGCTTTCTCACACGACATGGTTGGTTTCCAAGATGGATCCCATCAAGTACATCTTTGAAAAACCTGCTTTAACCGGAAGAATTGCTTGATGGCAAGTGCTACTAACCAAGTATGACATAACATATGTCACCCAAAAAGCCATAAAGGGTAGCGCTTTAGTAGACTACTTGGTGCACCAGCCCGTCAATAGCTACCAACCAATGCAACATGACTTCCCGGATGAAGATATCTTAGCCCTTTTTAAAGAAGAAAATGGTCATGATGATAAATGGGTCATGAGATTCGACGAAGCTTCTAACTAGGGCATGGGGTGGGAGTCATCCTGATCTTGCCAGACAAGGAGTTCATCCCTATTTACGCTCGGCTATGTTTTGATTGTACCAATAACGTCGCTGAGTATGAAGCATGCTCTTTAGGGATACAAGCAACTTTTGATACAAGTGTAAGATCCTTAGAAGTCTACAGAGATTCTGCTTTGGTTATTCATTAATTAAGGGGCGAATGGGAAACTAGGGACAACAAGCTAATTCCCTATCACGCTCATATCAAAGAAATGGTCAAAGAGTTTAATGAGATCACCTTCCATCACGTTCCTCGAGATGATAACCAGATAGCGGACCCCTTAGCCACTCTAGCTTCAATGTTTGAAATAAGTAGCAAATACAAGATGCCTCTCATTGAGGTAAAGAAGCGGCAAGGACCGGCACAGACAAGCCTTGGTATCATGACATCAAGAGGTACCTCCAATGTCAAGAATATCCCAAAGATGTCACAGACAATGACAAGCGAACTCTGAGAAAGCTTGTTATGGGTTATTTCTTGAATGTAAACATATTGTACAAAAAAAACCATGACTCTGTCCTCCTCTGTTGTGTTGACACCGCTGAGGCAAATCAAATCATGAAAGATGTCCACGAGGGGTCCTTTGGAACTCACACAAGCGGGCACGCCATGTCAAGGAAGATCTTAAGGGCTGGATACTACTGGATGACTATGGAAGCAGATTGTTTTGCTTATGCATGGAAGTGTCACAAATGTCAGATATATACTGATCACATCCATGCACCTCCATTATCTTTGAACGTCTTGTCAGCTCCATGGCCTTTTTCAATATGGGGTATGGATGTCATTGGGCCCATTGAGCCAAAAGCTTTGAACGGCCACTGCTTTATTTTGGTTGCCATCAATTACTTCACTAAATGGTTGGAAGCATCCTTATACACTAATGTGAACAAGAACATCGTCGTCAAATTCATCAAGAAGGAACTGATATATCGGTACAGCTTGCCAAGCCAAATCATTACCAACAATGGCATAAATCTAAACAATAAGATGATGAAAGATCTCTGTGAGGATTTTAAGATATCCCACCATAATTCCTCTCCATATCGGCTGAAGATGAATGGAGCAGTCGAAGCAGCCAATAAGAATATCAAGAAGATAGTGCAAAAGATGGTGGTAACTTACAAAGATTGGAGCGAAATGCTCCCTTTTGCTCTATACGGATATCGGACCTTGGTTCGAACTTCGACTGGGGCAACCCCTTTCTCCATGGTCTACAGAATGGAAGCAGTATTACCTTTTGAAGTGGAGATCCCGTCCTGAAAACATGGGTAATAATGGAGACCAAACTCGAAGAAGCCGTGAGACACCCTGAAAACACGGGTAAATTTTTTACGATTTTCAAATCATTATTCAATAAAAAGAGAATAAGTGGCGAAGCTTTCTAGTTCAACACCTGGATCTATAAAAGCCACTCCCATATATGAAGATATGAGAGGGTAAGTTAAAAGATGATTTCATAATAAACTCCTAATTAGAAACAGCGAAAGAATCAATTAATTTAATTGTTGCATGATTGAATTTATAAGGAGAAGATTTCATAAGGTTCAGGGATCTATAATAGGTCCAAACTAATTTTAAGATGATGCAAGAAGAGGATTAATGCAAAGGGAAATGCATCCATTTAAAATAAAGCAAATATGTACATCAGGATGCCACTCGCTCAAGCGAGTACCACATTCACTTGAGCGAGCTCACGTAGACACGCTTGAGCGAAAACAAGAAGGGCTGAGTGAGAGGAAGTTTTGAGCATTAGGGGGTCCCTTCGCTTGAGCGAACCCCATCTCGTTTGAGCGAGATTCGAAGGCCACACCTGGGCGAGCCATCGAGACGCTTGAGCGAAGAAGGAGAATTGCCTCAGGGGCTAATCTCACTTGAGCGAGTTCCATCTCGCTTGAGCGAGATTGCTCCTGCAACAACAGGGACTCACTACCCGATTTTCGCTTGGGCGAGGAAAGGCTTACCTGGGCGAAAATTGTCCAGTGTCCAATTTCCTTCCCTCTCGCTTGAGCGACTCCCAAGCCCAGACCATTTCGCCTGAGCGAAAATGGTCCAGTGACCAACCACTGATTCCAACCGAGTCTCGCTTGGGCGAGAAGGCTATTCGCTTGAGTGAATTTTAGCCAGTGACTACACCCCTATTTCACAAGGGTCTCGCTCGAGCGAGACAACCATTTGCTTGAGCGAGTTCTGCAGAACCTGTGCAGAAACGTGAAATTTACACAACAAGGCATATCAATTTCCATTTACTCCCAAATTAACCTATCCTAATGCATTATTTACACTTCATTATGCATTTATAAGTCCTCTAAATTATCCTTACACTTCAAGAACCAACTACATTGTTTCTATGCATGGAGTCAGAACTAATTCTACAAAATTTCATAAAATTCTCTAGGTTATGAAGCACTTCATTCATCCATGAAATTAAACATCATCAAATATCATAATTCATCATCTTACATCATTTGGGTCATAAATGAAAATTGGCCATGCACACCAAGGTCCAATTTTCCTCCATGACCCTCAAAATCATCATCACTAATCTAGATAACAAAATAAACATTCATATACATTACATGCTATGCCAAAAATCTAGATTTTACTAGCCAAGGCACTTCCTATACAACCATTTACCTCCTTAATAAGTTTTACTTCAAAATATCCACTCTTCCCATATGTGCCCTGCATCACAAGTCTAAAAATGGACAACATGGGAGAGTGAGTCATACATTCCAAAGGAATGAACATGAATACCATGTGATTATGTACATATACATCAAAACATGTATACTTTGAGCACACATATCATTCACCATACTCTTTATCATCATAACACCATCATGCATATATCACAAGTAACGTTCCAATTTGGACAAAGTACACAAGCATATACATAATCAAGTCCCACAACCATTGGGCAATTACACAAACTATTATTTGGTATTCATATCTTTCATGTTGTCTTAGTATATCATTACATCCTCATCACATCCATCATCATAACTTTGGCATACTTCCTTGCTATATGCAAGTGCTCTTAAGCTAATGCATATGTACAATGAAATATTTCAACAATTGCAGATCTGACTATGGGAATACAAACACCAAATGTGGGATTCAAGTATGATCATCTAACCATACCCCTACTACAGTAGTAAAATGTGTACACTTATTCTTAAGTTTGCATGCATTCACCAATTGTTTTACTAGTACCAACCCGCATCGCCCATCTTGCAACACCTGGTCATTTTCACCATGACCGCGTTATACAATCTATTCGACATATGGTGTTGTGGGCCAACCATAAGTTATATCATGGCAGCTGTGATCCCAAGGACCACCGGGGACACTTGCTCATCAAGAGCCACTACCCACAAGGGTCAACCACATACGGCCCCCCGTAGCACAACATGGGCAGCTTCGTGACTTACACATCGAGTCACAGGGGAAATATAAAATTACTCGTGCACAGAGCCGCCCTCCCACTGGGCCAACCGGGGGAATCCCCTCAAATTCCAACACCAGCAGCTATGCAGTATGCCATAGATGGAAATGCCAATCATATGTATTTCTCACTCTATGCATCCTATACATGTTACTCATCAACATCATCATTAACTCCATTACCAACGTCACCACAAGGTTTTTAGTGGATTCATTATTGTTGGTTATTCTTGTTAGTTTAAATCTTTGTGTGGCATTTTCGATAGTCTCATTCATATCATTCAATTTCATCATCAATACAAAGACCTCAACTATTCTCTATCAAACATGATCAACATTCATTATACACTTACGGTGGACATGTACATCACCACATAACATCAAACCATTTACGCCACTATATAACATACCAGAATTATTCTAAATGCATTAAGCATGTTGCCAAAACACATCATCAACATCATATAGCACTCTAAGCAAGGCAAACATGCATATCAATACATACGACAATCATATACCATTCAAAATTCATGCATTTAGAACATAAGACTCCTCTCCTACCTCAAGAGAAGAATTCTGATTGGTACGATGCACCTGTCTCGTCGTTCGGAATGGATCCTACATTAACATGCATATAGAATCCTAATCAATCTACCATCTAAAACATCATTTTAATTCTATTTAATTATAATCATATCTATAATTTCATAACATGTACTAGACATGTTATAGACATCATTTTTATCATTTATTAGGCTTCAGGAATTCCTTCCCATTGAGCCACATCCATTGGATTCAAAGGCTACAAGGCAACCATAGCCCTAACCTTCACAAAATACTACACCAATCGATACCCATACACTCAATGGCTTGTATTTGTTCTCAAACATATCATTCACCCAATATTCACCACCTTCCCCAAATTCTTAAAAATTAGGGTTTCTCTAAAACCCAACAACACATATTAAAGCATCATTAATCTTCATCACCTTCCAACCATAAATGCACCTCCACCCTTAACCCCTCATAAATATTCATATTTATGGCAACCCACTCTAGGGTTTATGCATTAAATGCTCTCTTCAACCACCCATCCACATACATTGCTTCCCCAAAGTATAATAACACACACCCATGGCCAAAAACTCAACAAAAGAGTGAGTATAACTTACCTTAAACCCAAAAATGAAATGGGTTTTCAAGGGAGAGGGAGGCCACATGAAAATGAGAAGAAGAAGAGAGGAAGAACTTCAAGCTCCAAGTCTTCTTCAAACGACAATGGAGGGGATGGACATGACACCACATTTGCCAAGTGTTTTTGGAAGAAGAAAAGAGGAAGAAGGAATGGAATAGAAAGTAGAGAAGAGGAATGTGTTTTTGTCATATGCTTCAGCAAACTCACGTAAAAAGGAGGAGAATTTGGGGCTTTTGGTTTTTAATTTTAATCCCTCATTAAAAGATTTATCGTTTTAAGACAAACAAGACCTCTGTTCGGGCTCCATACTTAATCTAAAAATTATTCCAAATATATTTTCGGACTCCCAATATTATCCTTAATAGCTCTGACCAATATCATCCCAATCAGAGATATTTGGTTCGACACCCATATTCCAATCGGGCTTATTTTCAGCTTAACCGGTCTCAATAAATCACCAACAGTCCCGAAAAATCTTAATTTATTTATTTCCAATATGCTGGGACATTAAATAATTTACATTGAAATTGGTCAATATTGATTTTCCTTGATTTAATCCTCTATTTTAAAATTTTGGGATGTTACAAGTCGAATGGGTCCAAGCTAGACATGACCAATTAAACTTGATTGACAGAAAGAGATTAACCACCCTCTGCCATAGTCGGTTGTATCAACAACGCATGAAGCAAGTGTTTGAAAAGAAGGTACCACCTCGACAATTCCAAAAAGAAGACCTGGTCTTCAAAAAGATTCTGCCAATCCATAAGGATAACCAAGGAAAGTGGATGCCTACTTATGAAGGGCCGTATGTCATGAAGAAAGCTTTTTTTGAGGGAGCTTTGATACTCACCAGCATGGACGGAGATGACTTACCAATGCCGGTAAATGTAGATGTAGTGAAAAAATATTATGCTTAAAAATAGCTCGCTAGGCTGAAAACCCAAAAGGGTGGCTTGGGAAAAAGTTAGAGCAACGGCTCGGGCAAAAGTCTAAAGTCTTGGCAGTGCGGCTGAATTCCCTGGGCAGAAATGGGAAACCAAACTGGGGCATATGGGTCATCGTCAAATTACATTCTCGGAGGCCGGGTCAGAAGATGAATATGAGATCGTGATAAGAGATCAAGATTCTCACCGCTCTCAGCGAATCGTTGGAGGATCCATGAACCTCCTTTGTTCCATTTATCTTCAGTCCCTTACGCTTTATTCCATTCGTTCCCTCTGTTTTACATTGCTTTCTTATCACTGTACATACTTGATATCCATAAATAAAATTTCACCTTTCCTTCTGTACGTGTTCATGACTGAATATTATAACAAAACAAGTTTTCCTAAAATGTTTAAGAATAGAAATGGTAAAGTTTGAAGTCATGAGGAGCAAAAGGCTCCTAGCACTGAACCTTGCTTCAGGAAAGCATGACCAGCTCAGCTATGCACACTTATCAAAGTCAGAAATTGTTTTTATCTCGTCTATCAGTTATCTCTGAGCTTGCTTACAAGGAAATTTACCTAAAATTGTCAATTTGTTTATCTCTACATTACTCATCTTTTTTTCTGAAGGTTGGCTAAGATTCCCGATCCAAAAGCAAAAGTTCACCGGGCGGTTCCCCCAGCGGGATTACAATCCATCGCAAAGAAGCACAAATCAAGACCTCCTACCGAGTGAGCCTACAATCTAAACTATATTTTTTCTAGTGAAATCACTTTCCTAATCGGGCTTAGGATAAGTCCGTCTCCCCAATAGAACTACAAACTTTGGAAAAAGCCTTCAATTGAACCCCTTTTCTTTAGCTGAGTTTTGACTCAGAAGAGAGAACTCCACCAAAATCCTTTTTCCTCCAGCACAACCACCTTGCCATCAATCAAACTCTTCCTCCATAGTGGAAATACGACTCAACAATCAAGCATATCCCTATCCCCAGCAAAATACAACCTAAAAATCAGCCTCAAGCAGGCTTCTCTCCCCAAGTGGAATCACCGAATCCTCTACCTACTGAAACCACGGTTGCCACTAAATAGGGGCCAGCCAGACGTTTGTTCCCCAGTGGAACAACACTCCAGAAACAGACTCAAATTAGCTTCCCTTCCCTAGTAAGATTACAATTGCCACAAAAGGTGACGCCAATCACAAAATCCTCTATTGGCATTTGCTTTTCTCCACCAAATCCTCCCCATCAGGGAATAGTTCAAACTTGGCACAACACCTCTCCTCCTTTCCAAACTTGGGGCATTACCCCAAGCCTTTATATTCTTTTTTCAAACTTGGGGCATCACCCCAAACTCTCTACATTCCTCCCCAAAACATAGGGCGATACCCCAAGTCTCTCAAACCCGGGGCAGTGCCCCAAACGGCATACACTCCTTTTCAAAACTGGGGCAACACCCCCAACCTTTTATTTTCCTATCCACTGAGGGGTAACACCCCTAACCTTTTACTTTTACTATCAACTGAGGGGCAACACCCTCAACCTTTTATTTTCCTATCAACCGAGGGGTAACACCCCCAACCTTTATTTTCCTGTCAGCCGAAGGGCAACACCTCCAACCTTTTATTTTCTTGTCAACTGAGGGGCAACACCCCTAACCTTTTATTTTCCTATCAACCGAGGGGCAACACCCCTAACCTTTTATTTTCCTGTCCCCAATCTTTTATTTTTTCCTGTCAACCGAGGGGCAACACCCCCCAATTCTTTCATTCCCAGTCAATCGAGGGGCAACACCCCCCAATTCTTTCATTCCCAGTCAATCTTTTATTTTCCTATCAGCCGAGGGGCAATACCCCCAATTCTTTCATTTCTTATCAACTGAGGGGAAACACCCCCAACCTTTTCATTTCCTGTCAATTGAGGGGCAACACCCCAACCTTTTCACTTTCTGTCGATCGAAGAGCAATACCCAATTAGTTGTTTCATGAAACTAGGGCATCACCCTGATTCTTTTTCCCAGGTTTAGAGTTTGAGTCCACGTACCCATGGGTAAAAAAAAGGGGTTTATGGATTCGATGTGGACACCGGTCCTAAAGGAGGTTCAAGTTCCACCTAGTGTTTTCCGCTGGAATAGATTCAATGGGGAGAGCTGAGGTCGTCTCCTTGACACCGTCGTAACCAAGAAATTCATTTGGGAGGCCAACACCGGTGTAGGGTAAGAGGCCTTGATGATTGATGTGAAAGGATGAAGGTCGATGATGATTCAATTCACATCGGTTAACTGTCGATAGACTTGTTCTAATAGGCGATGTATAAGAGTGAAGAAGGATTTTTTGTCATTCGAACCTCAAATAGAATCCAGTGAATGGTTTGAATTGACAAAGGAGCTGGGGTGTATGAAGAGGATAGAATGGATGATGTTGTCTCAAGTTGCATCATTAGATAGACGTCGGTTGTGTTCAATGAACAATGTTTCAAGTGGTATCATTAGAAAAACATCGGTTAAGTGTTCAATGGACGATGTTGTTTCAAGTTGTATCATTAGTTAGACATCAGATAAGAGTTCAATAACACCAGATTACAGTTAAGGAGAGTAGAGGTAGATATGGAAAATTCATTTCATTCACTAAAAGTGGCACTACGGCCTTACAAAACTGTCAAATTTAGACCCTATCCCAGAACAAGGCAAACAAAAAAGAACTAATCCAAACACCGGTGGTAGGGGAGTCCTGTCCGGCGGCGGTGGCTATCCTCTCAGAATCCTCCAACACCATCCTCAGCTCTATACTTTGGCCCCCTCAGGCTCCACTACCTGACCCCGGTCCATAGCATATAGGTTTCTACAATGTAATTCATAGTAAACACCTATATTGTTCAAGTTGAGTTGTACAACGGAGTTTCGGTGTACCACTTGACGAACAGCGGTGCTAAAGGCGATATCAGCCAATTCTAAAAATTCGGCCATTTCCTTTTCCCTCTCTTGCTGCTCCTGAAGTCTAACCTCTTTCAGGGATGTAACTTCGGCTAAAAGTTCTTCATTTTTCTTCACCACATCGGCCCGTCCAGCAAGGGCCTCATCCAGTTTTGATTGAAGAAATTTAAGGGCATCCTCCGGGGCCTTTTGTTTGACCTCAGCTTCCTTTGCCCTGTTAGTAACGGAAGTGTACGCCGCTGTGAGTTCGGTCAGATTTCCCTCTTTCTTGGCCAAGGCAGTCTGAGCCTCCACTCTAAGGGCTTCATATTGTTCAAGTGGCCTCAATACTCAAGAAGGGGGTGAATTGAGTGTTTAAAACTTTTCTTTTGAATGCCTTTGGAATTGATTCCTTTTTCACAAAATATGCTTGTATGCAAGAGATAGCAAGTGTAGTGCAAGAATCAATGTAAAACAATGTGCAAATATCACTTAGGCAATATGTCAAACACTTAGTGTGCAACACTTTAACTTAGCCTAATTACTCAAGTTCAAGTAATAGTATCACAATCAAATCAATATACCAACCAAATGCAATAAGTAAATGCAAGAGAGTGGGAAAGAGAAGCTTGCAAACTAATTTAACGAGTTCCACCAACCCGGTGTACGTCTCACCTTCAAGCAACCAACTTGAAGGATTTCCACTATTGAAGTTTAAAGATACAAGCTATGAGCAATTGCAGCTTCCTAGTGTCCCACACTCAAGAACTCAATCCTCACTAGCACAAGAGCAACCTACCCAATCTCTCAAACTCTCAATACCCAAAGGTTGAACCCCAACCTTTGTGACCACTAAACCTAGAGTGTAAAACCTTGGTGTTTTGGTGTTTAGTTTTACAATCAATTGACTCTCTTAATAGAGTAGATAAGCAAATGAAAGGCTCTAACAATGATAACTCTCAATAAGAGAGGATTTATAAATATAAGTTCTAAGTTTCAGAAATTGAAATTAAACAAGAAATAGAACTCACAAGACTCAACATTTGATTTTTCTTTAATGATATTGGATTGCATGAGTAGCTTGAATGAGTCTTCCATTTATAGGCCTTGGAGAGGTGCCCTAGAGTCTTCATAGCCGTTGCACAGTGTGGGCATCGGATTGAAAATGGAGAAGTGAGCTGGTTTTCCACTTAAAAATGCTTTTCCCCAAAATCTGGAACTATCGTAATCGATTACGCCTCGAGCTATAATCGATTACACTTCGAATTCTTCAGTGAAATTTGTCTTGTAATCGATTGTAATATCTCATATAATCGATTATCTAAGAGACAGAACCTTGCTAATCAATTGTTCATACATTGTAATCGATTGTGAGTGGTACCTGATGCATTTAATTTTGTTACGCAACAAGGTAATCGATTGTGACTTGGTTGTAATCGATTATGGGACAAACAGAAACTCCGTAATCGATTATTTTCTATCTTACAATCGATTAGTAACACCATAGAACATTGGTAATCGATTATGGCCACCTTGTAGTTGATTAGAAGATGCACCTGATGCTTTTTATTCATTTTCTCAGCTTGGTAATCGATTAGATTGTTTGGTGTAATCAATTAGAACCTTAATAATCAATTAGGTTAGATGAGGTAATATATTAGGTGTTGGACAGAAGCTCTGTAATCGATTAGGCTACGTGTTTTTACATATCTGATGCTTTCTTCTCTGTTTTCATCCTTGCAGTTATACTTTTATGAACACTTGAACTCTTTGCCATGATTCTTCAATTGCTTTTGTCATTATTAAAATTATACAACCTAAAACACATATTCAAACATATTCTCCCTCTTTTTGATGATGACAAACAATGTTCATCTCATGAGGGTGTTAGTCTAAATAAACTTTTCTCCCCTTTTTTGAGGAGTTTGTGCATAATTTTAAGAGTCATGAAAGTGAGTAATTAACTACTTAGCATTAGTCATGATCATTTGATTTTAGAAGCACTTGTTAATCATACATGATCATTTGATTTTAGAGCCACTTGTTAACATATTTCACTTGTTATTAATCGCATGTTGTTTTAGAAGCACACTAACACTAAAACTTATATATCTTTGCTAACACTAAAACTTATATATCTTCTCCCCCTTTGTAATCATCAAAAACAAATGAGGCATTATAAAACAGAGAGATAAGTAAAAGGGAAAATTCATTCATTCATTAATAAGGGAAAGATACATAATCAAAGTGCAGGAATTGAAATTGCAGAATGGGAAACAAACAAAACAAGGGAAATCTAATTATTGGGATTGAAAAAGTGCATTTATAAAATCTTGTTGGAGAGTTCCTCATAGTGCTGCTCCATAAGCTCAAAATGTTGTTGCTTGATCATTTGAAATTCTTAAAGGGTATTATAAATTCTTTCAAAACGCCGATCCAAATAAGCATAGAGGGAAGTGAAAGGGTCAGCAAGAGTAGATGGTTCGCCTTGTGGTGCTTGTTGTAACATCCCAGATTTTTAAATAAAATAAATTTATTGGATGATGATAATTGATTGTTTATGGTCAAATAATTATGGGAGATGTTGTTAGACATTAGAGGTGAATTATTGGTAAATTTAGATTTACCGGAACTGGATGAATTAACTGGTGATGTGGGACCCACTTGATTTAATTAGATGTTTGATGGGTCTAGAATGTTTGGAAAATTATTGTGGTTAAGATGGTATACTTAAAATGATTTTTGGTGTCAAGGAAATAATTAATTGGACTCGACGAATGATAATAACCGGGGAAAATACAAACCAAATGGGATTAAAAAGAAAATGAAAATTTCCTTTCTTCTCTTCATTTCAGTTGTCCACTTCTTCTCTTTTTCCCATTTTTACTTTTCATGCTATTATACAATGGTTAATGGGGTTTTATGACCTAATGGACAAATGGCACAAAGCAAGGTTTTAACCATTGGACAATGTCCAATTTTTACTCAAATTCCTTCTCCCTTCTCTCATTTTTCGGTGACACCTCCTCCTCACCTTTTCTTCACTTTTACTTCCTTTCTTCCTCCTTCCATGGTAAAAAAAACCGCCCACCTCCATTCTTCTTCTTTCTCTTTCCCAAAAACGAAAACTAAGCTTGGATTTGTGAAGCATTTATGGAGCTTGGGAGCTTGTGGGGTCATCTCCTTTCTTTTCTTCACTCTTATTTTCATTTTGGTGGAGCTTAAGCTTGAGGTAAAGATTTCTTACCTCCACCTTGTTTTATTTATGGTTTTGGGGTTGTTGAGTTGAAGTTGGTGATGTTAGAAACCTTGCATATGGGTGGAAATGGAAACTTTAGGCTTGAATGTTTGGAAAGGGAACCCTAAGTATTAATAATTTGGGGATTTTTGACCCACTTGATGATTTTGATGATTATGGATGTCTATGAATGGAGTATATGTGAGGAATGGATTTTTAGAATCATTAAGATTGATTAATGAGGTTGATGATATTTGCATGTGAGTAGATTTGATGACTTGAGGAATAAATCTTGAGAATAGGAAAGTGATAGGCAATGTTGAATGATGTTATTGGTGATAACAATAATGGTGGATGACCATTGATAATGGATACTTGACTTGATGAAGTCTTAGGCCATGATAAATGCCATAAGGGTTTATTGATTAGTGATGGCTTAAGAGAATCCATGGTGACTTAAGTTGAAATTGGATGCCTTGTGATGGCTTATTAATTACATATACATATGTGTGTTGTTGATAGGATTGTATTCCGGATGATGATGCATAATAATCAAAGCAATCGGAGCGTTGGAATTGCGGTTCTTCTCTCGAGGTAGGAGAGGAGTTTGCATTTCAAATCGCATGAGTGAATTAATTGTTAATTATGTCTATGTGGAACTCATGCAATGCCTTGCCATGAATGTGTTATATGTTTAATTTGATGAAGTGATGAATGATGGCTTGGCTTATGTTGAATGTTATAAAAATGTATGTATTTATAACATATTGATGATAAGCGGTTGATGGTCCCTTGGTTGGACGCAATTGAAATGAGGGTGATAAATTATGAATGAATGAACCACACGATTGTAAAGAATTATTTTGAAGTGGTTATGTGGAAAGGTGAATGAAGGAATGGTGTGGGTTATAGTTAAACCCTTTTTCCTTTGTAAAATTAAATAAGTAACAATGATTGATGAGGTAGAATGAGGATTTTTCGAGTAAGGATGGGTAGAGAGAGTTATATATATACCTCATGTGATGTGTATGGTGTATGAGAGGTGATTCAGTTGGCTTAAAATGAAAATTTCCTGCGTCAGGTTATAAGGATTGTTAATTTTGTGTAAGACCTGATAGTCTCGCTCAAGCGAGATAGGATTTCGCCCAAGCGAGAGTCCCCTGCTCCAGAGAATTAGTTTCTGGAGGAAATTCGCCCAGGCGAATTGAGCTTCGCCCGAGCGAGGGCGAAGGAATTAGCCACTGGTCTAATTTCGCTCAAGCGAATGGCCAGTTCGCTCAAGCGAGAATGTTAGTAGATCAGGGATTTAGCTACTGGACGAAGTCTGCCCGAGCGAAGAGTCTTGAGGGATGGCATTCGCCCAGGCGAGACAAGTAAATGATGATTGGGTAAGTTTCTGAACAAACTTTGTCTAAGTGGGAGTTTTGGAAATGAATTAAGAGGTGGTGCAATTTCCGGGTGAATTCTGAGTGACTCATGTTCGAGTCATGACCTTCTGAGTGAGGAAGTGGGCATAATCCGAGTAGAAGGCTCGTGAATGTGATGATCTGGGCAGTGGAGTCCCGAATGGGGAATTTCCGAGTCCAGTGTAACCTGTACCGAGTGGAGTGCCTTCTAATATGCAATTCCGAGTGAGGCTATAGCCATTGGGCCATTTCTGAGTAGTGAAGGCTTAAGAGGACTCCGAGAGAAATGTGTTCTGTGAGAGATCCACTTTAATAAACCTAAGCCGAGAGGGATCTTAGTGAGAGAATTCCCCGAGTAATGATAGGTCTAATTATTCCAGAGTGGGAAATCCTGAATGAACCTCTCCCGAGGGGAGAGTGATTGTGATGGTTCTGATTGAGATATTCTAGGAGTCCTCTTCCAAATGAATAAATTTATATATTCCTAGTGGACAAGATTTAAATAGGTCCGAGTGTGACAGCTTAGTGAATTCCTCTGAGTGACGAGAGATCAGAGTAATTTCGAATGAAACTTAATGGTGGAATCCAAGTGTGTAATTCTGAGTGGGGATTGGCACCTGGGGAGATATACTGTGAGTCTGTCCAGATGTATTTTGGAATAGCTTCGCCTGAGTGAAGGCTGAGTGCTAGGAAACCTAGCCCGAGAGAAAGAAAAAGGAGTTGTTTTAGTGATAATTTCACCGAGTTAAACTGAGTAAGAGATAAGTCATTTCTGAGATAATTATGTCGAGTGAAAACCGGGCGAAAGATGGGTCGGCTTTGTATTAAGTTTACCGAGTGAAAGATTGATTGAGAGATGACTCGGATTTGGAATTAATTGGCCGAGTGAATGATGGGTAGGTCAGGATTAATTTGCTGAGTGGAAAACCTGAGTGCCTTGAGCCGGTTTCAGGGAGATTATGCCGAGTGAAAACCCGAGTGTTGGAAGTCGGTTTTGATTGATTTTACCGAGTGGACAACCGAGTGTGATAGGTCGGTTTTAAAGTAATTTGCCGAGTGAAGGACCGAACGAGAGGGATCGATTCTAGAACAGGTTTACCGAGTAAAAACCGAGTGTTAGTAAGAACGACCTCCGGTCGGACTTCGCTTAAGCGAGCTGGTGCTTCGCTCAAACGAGTGTTAAAAGAATTGGTTACTGGATGTATTTCGCTTACGCGAAAGGGAGTCGCCCAAGCGAACCGGGTCTGTCTCGCTCAAGCGGATGTTAATCTCGCTTGAGCGAGTTTCCACCAGTATGGGTTTTACTCGATATTACTGGTGGCAGGCTCATATTTGACCCTTCTTTTTGGCATGACGAGGTAAAGCTAAGACGAATCAGGGGATGTATGAGAGGTAATGTGTTAATGATAAAACATGGTGGTGATTAAGGTTGATTGGGTACATGGGAATTAAATAATTATGTATTTACCACCTATATTAAAATAATGCATTATGATATATTTGCCACCTGAAATTGAATGATAAGAGGATGATAATGAGATTATGATGGTAGGATTATGAGATATATCCTAGAGCGAATTTGAAATTAAAGGAAGGATAATTAAATGACATTAAACAATGATTGATGATGATGTTGAACACTCTCTTGCACAAAGAGGTGTACATTTATATTGATGAATTGTTGTGTACCATTGTGTGTGATACAAGCATGGTCTTGTATGTGTGGTATGAAATATGAAATTGAAAATGTTGTGAATGCCACACAATTATATATACATATGAGTATACTTGAGCAATGGTAATGAATAATGAGTTGAAAATCCACTAAATGAAAGTGTGATAATATTGATGAATATTATGTAATATTGAAATGCCATTGTGATTGATTGCAAGTGTTGACTTGCGTATATGATGTGGAATGTATGTGAAAATATGTTGAGATGAAAATGCCACATTAAAACTTGAAAGCTATGACTAAGAAACAAACAATGATGAAATCCACTAAGGTGTATGGTGGTGATGGTGATTATGATGATGATGTTTGATGAGTGGCATTTAGGATGCACAGAGTGAGAATGCATTTGATTTGCATTGCATTGCATCCATGGCATATCATAGCTGCCAGTGTTGGAATATTAGGGGATTCCCCCGGTTGGCCCAGTGGGAGGGCGGCTCAGTGCACGAGCATTTCTGTTGTTTCCCCTGTGACTCGATGTGTAAGTCACGAAGCTGCCCATGCTGAGCTACGGGGAGCTGTATGGGTTGACCCTTGTGGGGGTGGCTCTTGAAGAGCAGGTGTCCCCAGTGGTCCTTGGGATCACAGCTGCCATGTTGAGAATCATGGTTGGCCTGCAACACCATATTTTGAATACGTTGTATACCGCGGTCATGGTGAAAATGACCAGGTGTTGCATGATGGGTGATGCGGTTTGGTACCAGTAAAAATATGGTGAATATGCATGCATTATGATATATGTGTACACCTTTTACTACTGCAGTAGAGGCATGGTATGTGATCATGCTTGAACCCACAACTTGGTGTTATTTCCCACAGTCGGATCTGCATTTGTTGTTGATTATTCCATTGTGCATATGCATTAGCCGTAAGAGCATCTGCATATAGCATGGAGATATGCCAGAATATGATGATGATTGATGATGATTGAGATGAGGGTATTGATGTTGATGAGATGAGAAGTTAATATAATGAAAGACCACATAAAAGTAATAAATGATATGAATATACGAAATGATGTTAAATATGACGATATGTATGTTATGGCCCAATGTAATGAAGGGCGTATTTGTTTATGATTGATAATGATGATGTTACCCCATGGTGGCTTTGATGAAAGACCAGAATGGTCTATATTGATATGTTGGCCCATTATGGCGATGTGATAGATATGTGTTGGCCCATTGTGGTTGTGTGACAAATGTGTATATGGTTGCTTTGCTATGATTTGAGGAATAAGTATGAAATGAATATATGTTGTTGAATTAATAATTTATGATGGTTGTTGATGAGTTTAGCAAAGCATACATGATGTTGATATGCATATGCACATAATTTCAATTGTATTCATATCGTCATTTGAAATGTATAACTCACTCTCCCATGTGGTCTACTTTTTAGCATTGATGCAGGAATGCCATGGGAAGAGGATGTTTCTAAAAGTAAAGCTTTTGGAAAGGTAAATAGTTGTAACGGAATGCCTTGGCCGGCAGCTTTGTAATGCAATGTGTTATGTATATGATGGATAGCATGATGTTGTAATTATTGATATTGATGGACGAATTGTGAATACAATTATACATTTGGATAATGTACTATTAGTGGAGATATATGAATTGAGGTTGGACTGGTTATGGTCTATTATGAATATGAACATTGATGATGTATGACGCATGACCATATAGATAAGTATATACTTATATCTTAAGCATTGCATGATTATGTGATTATGTGAAATGGTGATGGTTGTCTATTAGGCTTATAATATGCCATTCCATGCTTTGCCGAGCCTTTTCTCATATCTTCATATATGGGACTAGGCGTGTGCCTGGTATACACATTTTTCTTCCGCTGTAAACTCTGTTATTTTTGTATACCGAATAGGCAAACTATTTATCGATCCAGTTATAGGTTATTTAATCTCACTCTTTAGTTTTCTATGATTTGGGTCTTGATGTGGTCATGGTGGTGTTTTGGAAATGTTTTCCAACGTGAAAAATTTATTCGCATTTTTATTTATTATGTCGATCCCATCGGGATTCGAGTACAGAAAATTAGGGGTGTTATACTTGTGTTGCTGGAGGAGGAGAGGCAGGATCATTGGCTGGAGCTTCAAAAGGGATGTTAGCATGAATACCTTCTATCTTGGAGAGCCAAGCTTCATTGACATAGATTATGCCTATCTTGGTGAAGTGATGGGTGCCAATGCATGCCTTTGGAGGTACCTTCTCAGAAAGTTCTCCGGCAAGGTCAACACCATAAGCTTTGAAAATTTTTATGAGGAGGATGGCATAGGGAAGCTTTTGTTGCTCCTTGGCCTTGAGCATATACAACTTTAATAGTTGAATCCAATTAATCTCCTTTTCATTTTACATTGCCCACATCAAGAGCACATCATCCTTTTCAACCAAGGCATAATTTCCACCACGAGGAACAAGAAGTTTGACTAGGAAAAAGTGAAGTAGACAGTTGTTGACAGTTAAATGGCCTACCAATTTATGATTGCTACGAGGACGGTCAGCTTTCCAAAAGAATTGGTGAGCGGAGATAACATTGAAGTCCCATTCATCTTCCGGATTCCCACCGGCAAATTCTGCAGTTGAGAGAGGAAGTTGAGTAATTTCTGCAAGTTGCTCATTCGTTATCTTGAGAGTCACATTTTTGACTCTTGCTTCAAGGGTTCCATCCACAAGTTTGAGATTGTAGAAGAAGACTCGCATGAGTTTCGGGTAGTAGACTTCTTCCTTAAGAGTGAGAAAATGGAGGGGATTATAGTGGTGAAGGGATTGAGTGAAGGTAAAACTGGGATGATGAAAGACTTCAACATTTATAAAGTGAGGGGAGATGATATCTTTTTCAGAAAATTTTTGAATGAAGTTTTGGAGGTCTCTAGGACTAGTGAAGAACCTTGAAAAATTAAGGGGTTTGTTGGTTTGGGCAATGGAGGACCTAGCTCTCTTGACATTCCTAGAGGAAGAGATGGTGAGAAGGAGAAGATGAAGAAGTTTGGAGAAATTGGAATGATTGGAAGAAGGAGGAGGATTGAAGGTGTGGGGTAGAAAAGGTGAAGGAGGGGGTATTTATAGGGTTTAGGAGTGAAAAATAGGGTTTAGAGGAGTGATTAGGATTAGGTGGAATGAGATCACACAGATTATGCATTTAAATTTACGCCCCTGATATGTTGGTAATCGATTACGAGGTATGCGTAATTGATTATGCCCCTTCAGAATTTGAATCGTCAGGAACTCTAATCGATTGTGCCTGGTGTGTAATCGATTGCGTTAAAAATAGAAACTTGGAAATCAATTAGGAGGAGTGAGTAATCGATTATCTGGAAGACAGAGAGTCTCTAATCGATTTGGCATAGACCCTAATCGATTAGTTGTAACATAGAGACTTACTAATCGATTAGATGTAGCTGTGTAATCGATTACAACAGCACAGAAATTTTTTAAAACACATGTTTTTCAATCAAAAGGCATCAAAGGCTTAATTTTCATGGAATAGATCATGCATATTTCATCATTCAACTAATATTCACTCATCAAACACATTGTAAGTCAAAGAATCATCAATATCAATCAATATTTAAATATAATTAGAAATGTCTAGAATTCCTAACTCTCTTCTTATGTGTATGAATTGCTCCTTTGCAAGTGGTTTTGTGAATATATCAGCTAATTGCTTAGAGGTTTCAACATGTTCAAGCACACAATCACCCTTTAACACATGATCTCTAATGAAATGGTGTCTTATCTCAATATGTTTAGTTCTAGAATACATCACAGGATTCTTTGAAATATTAATGGCACTTGTGTTATCACATTTGAGAGGCATATGGTCTAACATAACACTAAAATCTAGAAGTTGTTGTCTGATCCAAAGGATTTAAGCACAACAACTACCAGCTGTAACATATTTTGCCTCAGCTATGGATAATGCAACACTTACTTGTTTCTTGCTATGCTAAGATACAAGAGAACTACCAAGCAAGTGATAAGTACCACTAGTACTTTTTCTATCAAGTTTACATCCTGCAAAATCAAAGTCAGAATAACCAACAAGAGTGCATTCAACCCCTTTAGGGTACCATAAACCAACATCTTGAGTTCCAACTAAGTATTTCATTATTCTTTTTACAACAGTAAGGTGTGATTCTTTTGGGCATGCTTGGTATCTTGCACACATACAAACAACAAACATGATATCCGGTCTACTAGCGGTTAAGTAAAGTAAGGATCCAATCATACCTCTATACTTTGTGAGTTTTACATCCTTACCTTTCTCATCCTTATCCAAATAACATGAAGTGCTCATAGGTGTGGCAATTTCATTTGCCTTGTCCATGTTGAATTTCTTAAGAAACTCCTTACAATATTTGGATTGGCTAATGAATGTTCCTTCTTTAGTTTGCTTAATTTGCAGTCCAAGGAAAAATGTAAGTTCTCCCATCATAGACATTTCAAACTCATCCTGCATTAACTTAGCAAACTCCTTGCAGAGTGATTCATTAGTAGCACCAAAAATGATATCATCCATATATATTTGTACTAAAAGTATGTCATTCTTCTTGTGCTGAATGAATAATATTGTATCAACCTTTCCTCTTAAAATTGTTTTCCAAAAGAAATTTGCTTAATCTTTTATACTAAGCTCTTGGAGCTTGTTTTAAACCATATAATGCTTTTCTTAGTTTGAAAACATGATTTGGAAATTGATAGTTTTCAAAACTAGGAGGTTGATCAACATATACTTCTTCTTGAATGTATCCATTCAAGAAAGCACTCTTGACATCCCTTTGGTACAATTTAAAGTCTTTGCAACATGCAAAGGCTAATAATAATCTAATGGCTTCTAACCTAGCTACGGGTGCATACGTTTCTTCATAATCTATGCCTTCCTCTTGATTGTATCCCTTAGCTCCTAGCCTAGCCTTGCCTTCCTCTTGATTGTATCCCTTAGCTCCTAGCCTAGCCTTATTTCTAGCGATTATACCATTTTCATCAAGTTTATTTCTAAAAACCCATTTATTACCTATTATTTGGTGATCATTGGGTCTTGGCCCTAATTCCCAAACTTCATTTCTTTCAAAATGATTTAGCTCTTCTTGTATGGCCAACATCCAATGTTCATCAATAATAACTTCATCAATGGTTTTAGGTTCAATTTGAGAGATAAACGCTAAATGATTGCAAGTATTGAAAGAGCGTCAGGTACTTACACCTTTAGTGATATCACCTATAATGTTGTCCAATGGATGCTCTTTTGAGGTGATCCATTCCCTTTGTTGAATTTCCACACCTTGTGTTGTGCCTTCTTCTTTGTTGTCTTCTTCTTTGTCATCCAAGTTCAATTCTTGGAGGGTACCTACAAGATCATCAAAATCTTCCTTTCTCGGGGAGTTATGGCTATTTTCATCAAATTTCACATGAATTGACTCCTTAATAGTATTTGTTTACTTATTAAATAATCGATAAGATTTACTTGATGATGAATATCCAAGAATGATTGTCTAATCAGATTTTGCATCAAACTTTCCTAGATTATCCTTTCTATTGTTAAGTATAAAGCATTTGCATCTAAATATATGAAAATAAGAAATATTTGGTTTTCTACCTTTGTAAAGTTCATAGGGGGTTTTCTTTAGAATAGGCTTAATCAAACATCTATTCATAACATGACAAGCAGTACCTCATCGGCCCAAAAATATTTCGCAATGTTATTTTCATTTAACATGGTTCTTGCAAGCTCCACCAAAGATCTATTTTTCCTTTCAACCACTCAATTTGTCGTGGAGTTCTAGGAGCTGAAAAATTGTGTTCAATACCATGTTTTTCTCAAAACTTCTCAAATGATTGGTTTTCAAATTCTCCCCCATGATCGGTTCTTATGGATGCAATCTTTGAATTTTGTTCATTTTGGATAACCTTGGCTAGTTTCTTAAATGCATGGTATGCTTCATTTTTGTGAGCAAGAAACAAGGTCCATGTATATCTTGAATAGTCATCTACAATGACTAGACCATAGTAATTACCACCAAAGCTTTTGATTTTGTATGGTCCAAATAGATCCACATGCAAAAGTTGTAAAGGTCTTTGAGTAGAAACAACGTTTTTAGCTTGAAAAGATGCCTTTACTTGTTTTCCCTTTTGACATGCATCACAAAATTTATTTTCAAATTTGAGCTATGGCAAACTAATTACTAATTCTTTAGAAATAAGTTTGTTTAGATGGTCTATATGTATATGTGTTATTCTTCTATGCCATAACCATGATTCATCCTCTCTAGTCATGAAGCATTGCACATCATTTGAAGATAAACTATCAACATCAATCATGTAAATATTATCAATTCTTTTACCAACAAACTTAACTTCCTTGTTTAGTTTATTTTCAATTATACAACAATTAGATTCAAATAATACTCTATATCTTTTATCACATAATTGACTTATGCTAAGCAAGTTATGTTTCAGTCCTTTAACATATAATACATCATTAATTGAAGTAGAAGAATTTTTACCAATGTTTCCAATACCAAGTATTCTTCCTTTGGTATTATCCCCATAAGTGACGCTTCCTTTTCTTTTGGGAGTGAATGTCGTGAACTTGCTCATATCTCCCGTCATGTGCTTTGAACACCCACTATCCAAGTACCAATGGGTGTTGCTTACCTTGAAGCATACCTACAAAACAAAATTAGTTTAGAGAACTTGGTACCCATTTTATGTTGGGTCCTTTTTGGTTAGCTTGTGGAAATGTCCCTTTGGAAACCCACACCTTTCTTACTACTTTTGCCCAAATTTTCTATTACGGCAATTTGAAGCATTGTGACTCTTAGCGCCACAATGATTGCATTTAGTAAATGGTGATGAAGATTTTCTAGGTGGCACAAAGAAATTCTTGTAATGCTTTTCCTTTTTGGTGGAATTATATCCTAATCCGATTTTGTCAAACATGCATCATTGATTTCCAAGTAAAACATTCAAATTATCTCTACTATATGTGAATTTCTCAAGAGTTGTATTCAAGTCTAGGACTTTCTTTTCTAGATGATCATATTTTACAGCAAATTCACATGGTTTGATCTTGGAACATGTTTGAGCATTAGCTACTTTCTCTTTCAAGCATTCATTTTCTTTACTAAGCTCTATGAGATACATTTCTAGAGTATCAATGGTTTTCCTAGACAACTTATACTTGTTTGAAATTTTAACAAATTTGTCATACAATTCCTCAAATGCATCAAGTAATTTATCTCTATCTATGTCAAGAAAACTTACCTCATCATCTTCATCTTGATGATTTGCCATGAGGCACAGGTTGGCTTCCTCATTGTCCGATTCTTCCGAGCTACTCACTTCATTTTCATCCCAAGCAATGTAAGCTCTTCTTCTTCCTCTTTTCTCTTTATTCTTCTTCTTAAGGTTTGGACAATCCACCTTGAAGTGCCTTTCCTTGCCACACTCAAAGCAATTTGGTGAGGAAGAATTTTCATTTGAGATCGGTTTCTTACCTTGAGATTTGAAGCCCTTTTCAAAGCGTTTGTTTCTCATAAATTTTCCGAAATGCTTCACAAATAATCTAAATTCCTCATCCTCATCAAGTTCACTCTCAGATTCATCTTCCTTGATTGAAGTGGCCTTGAGAGCTAGACCTTTCTTCTTAGAGGATTTTTCTTCTTCCTCCGCCATCTTCAAGTCCTTCAGCTCTTGTTCCTGCTCTTATAACTTACCAAATAATGTAGCAAGAGATATCTCGTTGATGCTTGGAGATTGTTTGATGGCAGTGACAAGAGGTTGCCATTCCCTAGTAAGACTTTTTAACACTTTATGAATAAGTTATTTGTTAGTGTAAGTCTTGCCAAGAGTAATGAGATGATTTATAATAAGGTTGAACCTCTTTTACATATCAACAATCATTTCTCTGGAATTTAATCTAAAACTTTCACATTGACTAGTGAGTGTGCTAATCTTAGAATCCTTTACATCACTAGTTCCCTCATGGGTGACTTGGAGAGTGTCCCACATTTCCTTAGCAGTTTTACAAGTTACAACTCTAAAGAACTAATCCGGACCTAAGGCAAAGGTGATGAGATTTTTAGCTTTGTAGTTGTATTGTACTTTCTTTTCCTCCTCACTACTCCAGTCATCCATGAGTTTCTCAACTTGTTTACCATCGACAACATGCATTGGTATGAAGGGACCATTTTCAATTGCATTCCAAACTTTAAGGTCAATAGATTGTACAAAAATTTTCATCCTTTCTTTCCAAAATGCATAGCCTTCCCCATTGAAAGTAAGAGGTCTATTTGTGGCACCACCCTCGGGAAAAAGATTTAGAGAATTTGAGGTCATTTGTTCTCTTGAAGCTGTTAAGCTTGATCTACCAAGAGTCAAGCTCTGATACCACTTGTTGTTCAAGTGGCCTCAATACTCAAGAGGGGGGTGAATTGAGTGTTTAAAACTTTTCTTTAGAATGCCTTTGAAATTGATTCCTTTTTCACAAAATAGGCTTGTATACAAGAGATAGCAAGTGTAGTGCAAAAATCAATGTAAAACAATGTGCAAATATCACTTAGGCAATATGTCAAACACTTGATGTGCAACACTTTAACTTAGCCTAATTACTCAAGTTCAAGCAATAGTATCATAATCAAATCAATATACTAATCAAATGCAATAAGTAAATGCAAGAGAGTAGGAAAGAGAAGCTTGCAAACCAATTTAACAAGTTCCACCAACCCGGTGTACGTCTCGCCTTCAAGTAACCCACTTGAAGGATTTCCACTATTGAAGTTTAGAGATACAAGCTATAAGCAATTGCAGCTTCCTAGTATCCAACACTCAAAAACTCAATCCTCACTAGCACAAAGGCAACCCACCCAATCTCTCAAACTCTCAATACCCAAAGGTTGAACCCCAATCTTTGTGACCACTCAACCTAGAGTGAAAAACCTTGGTGTTTTAGTGTTTAGTTTTACAATCAATTGACTCTCTTAATAGAGTAGATAAGCAAACGAAAGGCTCTAACAATGATAACTCTCAACAAGAGACAATTTATAAATATAAGTTCTAAGTTTTAGAAATTGAAATTAAACAAGAAATAGAACTCACAAGACTCAACATTTGATTTTTCTTTAATGATATTGGATTGCATGAGTAGCTTGAATGAGTCTTTAATTTATAGGCCTTGGAGAGGTTGTAACATCCCAATTTAATAATTATTACCGAATGAAATGAATCATTAAAATAATAAATTGATAAGTGTGGGGAGAATTATTTATTAATTATAATTGGTTTAATTAATTAAGTTAAGAAATGAAAGGTTGATTAATGGTGATTGGTTATCAATGACTGATTAGATGTGATGGTGTGTGTGACGCGTGTGGGGGGCTGCTGCTGTGCACGCTTTCCCACCCCACTTTTCCTTCTCTTCGTACATGCATATATGGGTACACTATCATCCACTCTTCCCTGCAGACTCCTCTTCCCCCCGTTCTTCTTCTTCTTCTTCTTCTTCTTTTCCTCTTCGATCTTCTTCTTCCTCCTCTGCGCTCTGTTTCTATGAGCTCGCAGCAATGGTGGCTGAGGATTGGGGTCCTCCTCCCTTACTCGACGAACCCGAGAGGATGAGGGTGTGCATTCCCTCTGCATGCAACACATCTCCTTCCTTGTTCCTTCATTCCTTCGTCGGCTTCCTTCCTTCTTCCTCTCCTTGCTCGAAGCTGCCAAGTCCCAGTGGAGATCTTCACTGCGAGGAGCTTCAAGGGAGTCAGAGTGTTCACAGCATTGTGATGGAGCCAGTCCAGGGAGCGAGCCGAGAGCTGGACGTCTTGGGCCTCCCCTGCTCTTGCATGCAGATATGCTAAGAGTGATTCAGTGTTCCTCTGGAACTGAACGTCGTGTTGACTGACTAAAAGCTTCAGTCCAGGTAGGGGGGTATCTTCTATCTTAAATGCATGGGTTATGAACAGGTTTCGAGTGTTGATGCTTGCTATTTCCGTGTTCTGATTGTGTGTTGTGTTGCATGCGAGTGTGTACTGCCCAGTTGCATGACGAGTGAAAGATGAGTGTTGCATGATGATGGCCTATGAGTGTTGAGTGATTGTATGAAAGGAATGTGTTGTAGTGATGTTGACGATTACCGTGTGTTTTACATGACCCGCAAGTTGCTATGAGCTTAGAATGCTGACTGCATGTGATAGAATATGACTCAGTGAATCTGATAATGTACCATACCGATTGCATGTGTTGTCTGAGTCCTGACATTGCTTAATGCCAATTACATGTATGTTGTTGAGTCCTGTTGATGTGTTATACCAGTCACGTGAGATACGTGTATTGTTGAATGTTGATGATGTATAATGCTGACTGCATGAGATGCATGTGTTGTTGAGTACTGTTAATGTCCAGCATTGATTGCATGAGATGCATGTGCCGTTTGAATGCTGATGATGTATGATGCCGATTGCATGAGATGCATGTATGGCTGTGTATATGAACTCCGTGTGTGTGATGAATCCGCGTGTGGCGCATGGGATGCGTTTGTGCTGAGAGCACGTAGTGTGGGACACTACCATTGGTTTTTAAAGCGTGGGACGCTATGAAATCCTTGAGTGGGACTCAAGGTATCCCTTGAGTGGGACTCGGGCTGCCTGTGAACACCTCCGTTGGCGCTGAGAGCGCTGGTGTCACCTGTGGGCAAACGGTTGGGTACCTGTAAAACGGCCAAGCAGCTGGGAGCTGATTTGATAGCTGAGAGCTATGTATAAAAAGGCTGAGAGCCTACGTTGCAACGTCTAAACCGATACACACGAATATGGAACCGAGTGAAATAATATGTGCTTATTAACTGTTGACAATGTTTGGAATTGATTATGCATGTGATAGTGTTAATGAGAGGATGAATGTATGTATCCGAGTGAAATGCTCTGTATATATGTATTGCTGATGCTGACTGAAATTTGACTATGCGTGTGATGATGTCAAGGAGATGATGAATGGATATAACCGAGAGAGTATTCTATGTGTATACGCAACTGATGCTAATTGAAGTTTGCTCCATGAATATGTGTTAATGTCATTGAAATGTTATGCGTGTATAGCCGAGTGAGAACTGTTAGATTCCGACCGGAAAGTGTTGAATACGTGCGTTCTGATTCGTTGGTAATATCATGTTGTTGATTGTTGTTATACTAATGTTATTGGTTGTGTATGTGCACCTGGCCGAGTGACGACTGACGAATTCCGATCGGTAAGTGTTCCATGTGTGTCTTGGTTGATTGATAATGCTTGACCTTACTCGTTGCTATGTCTAATTGCGTGGATATGTATTTTACTGTATGATTGTGGGACAGCCTAAGTCGGTATCTATCATTTAATATCTAAGATGCTCATCCCTACACCATTTTTCAGTGTGCAGGTCGTACTCAGAAATGATGATAGGGTTTCAAGTCCGAGTGTGGTGCACTCCGACTGTTGAGCACTTGTATTGCATTATTATGTTTTGTCCGTGTAGCCTTGACCGGCTCTTATGTAAAATGACGATTAAATATATTCACTTATAAAGATTGAATAGTCATGGTGTCACTTGTATGGTATTCGTAAGTATTGGTAAATGCATAATATCAAGATAATGGGTATTCCGAGTGTGTGGTTACATGTATGTGGGTCGGTAGACTAGATTTGTTAGCAGATTTATGTTTCTGTGATCATGTATTCATATGTATGTACTTCGTACTGATTCGATGCATTTTCCGACTGGGAAGTATTGCTAAATGACTCGAGGGCCATTGAGGAGTGAAATTATGTTAAGCTAGTGGTTCTGAGTGAAGATTTCTGGGTGGCTTTTCCGAGTGAACATGTTATATGACTCCGAGCGAAAATCATAAATAAATCCCGAGTGAGGAAGAGTTTGTATTTCCCGAGTGAAAACCTCGAGTGATTCCCTTCTGAGAGAGGAGCTTGAATAGTGGTTTAGAGTGGATTAGATCCTGAGTGTAAGGTATTGGTAATCTGAGTGAAAGATGTAATGTCCGAGTGAGGATTGGTATCCCGAGTGGTTGGGTTTCGAATAAGTCCGAGTGGGACTTAACTACCTGATTTCCCGAGTGAAGTGCGAGCGTGAGGATTTGCCGAGTGAACCTTTGTCCATATCCGATTGAGGAATTACCTTGTACCTGTGTTCGCCCCAGCGAGTTAGACTTAGCTCCAATGAGTGTGTGTTTGAAGAGGCCTTTGTGTTGGCATCGCTTAAGCGGATCGTGCCTCGCCCGAGCGAATGGAGCTGTTTCGCCCAAGCATGTGGGATTACGCTGAAGCGAGTAGAGGCTGGTGTTGAGCTTCGCTTGAGGATCTCCTTTTCCACTGTTGCATTGTCACCTCTTGCTCAGGCGGCGTTGAACTTCGCTTGACCGAGTCAGAGTTGTCATGGATTTCACCCAGGCGCTGATATGTTTCGCTGAACCGAATGGGTCGGTCCCAGCCTTGTTCCTTCTGCTGACTGCTATAAGTGTGAATGCTCTTTTATTTCCATTGCCTTCTCCCTTCTTTTCTTGCCGATTGACCAGTGGTTGATTTATGAAATTTTTTTTTCTGTTTTTGGATTTATTATCTATTAAAAATAAGGGTGTTACAGAGGTGCCCTAGAGTCTTCATAGCCGTTGCACAGTGTGGGCATCGGATTGAAAATGGAGAAGTGAGCTGGTTTTCCACTTAAAAACGCTTTTCCCCAAAATCTAGAACTATCGTAATCAATTACGCCTCGAGCTATAATCGATTACACTTTAAATTCTTCAGTGAAATTTTTCTTGTAATCGATTATAATATCCCATGTAATCGATTATCTAAGAGATAGAACCTTGCTAATCAATTATTCATACATTGTAATCGATTGTGAGTGCTACCTAATGCATTTAATTTTGTTACGCAGCAAGGTAATCGATTGTGACTTGGTTGTAACCGATTGTGGGACAAACAGAAACTCTGTAGTCGATTATTTTCTATCTTGCAATCGATTAGTAACACCACAGAATATTTGTAATCGATTGTGGCCACCTTGTAGTCGATTAGAAGATGCACCTGATGCTTTTTATTCATTTTCTCAGCTTGGTAATCGATTAGACTGTTTGGTGTAATCGATTAGATTGTTTTTTGTAATCGATTAGCTAACAAACAGAACCTCAATAATCAATTAGCTTAGATGATGTAATCGATTAGGTGTTGGACAGAAGCTCTGTAATCAACTAGATAAGACCCTGTAATCAATTAGGCTATGTGTTTTTTGCAGATCTGATGCTTTCTTCTCTGTTTTCATCCTTGTAGTTATACTTTTATGAACACTTGAACTCTTTGCCATGATTCTTCACTTGCTTTTGTCATTATCAAAATTATACAACTTGAAACATATATTCAAACACATTTCAGCCTCTTTCATCCAGTCTAGGCATTGTTTAGCCTCGAGACCGGAGTAGTAAGACTGCCCCAAAGAATGAAGGACCCCGACTGTAACATCCCAGTTTTGAAACTAAATGCCGAATGAAGAATAAACCATTAAGACTTGATTTCAACTAGAAAATAACTGTTAATTATATTTAAGCCATAAAAAATATGGTGGTGGTCAGGGGATGGAGTGGAGTGCACGTGGCTGCTGAGCTCACACTCTCCCATCCCACTCTTCTCTTACTTGTGTGCATGTACATATATATATAAAACGTAAGCCTATGGTGATGAACACACTCACTATTCCTTCAGACTCCTTCCTCCGTCACTTCATCCTCTACTTTTCTCTCTTCGTCTCCATCCTCCTTCTTCCTCCATCTCACTCTTCGCTCCTGGAGATCTTGATTCCAGTACTGGAGAACGGACCACACTCCATCCCAGAATCAGGCGCAGGATACGACAAAGCCAAGGAAGACCGAACGAACCAGGAGAAAGACAACGGACCCAACGAAAAGAACGGAAAGGTTTCTGAGGTTCTTCTAAAGGTAGGGGGCGCTTGCATGTCGAATGCATGGTCTAAGAACGATACCGGATGAACGTACTGCTGAGTGTGGGTGTGTGTGTGCATGTATTCATAATTATTAAAACTGATGCATGATTTAAGATTCTGATAGTGATTTTCGTGGCGATGGTGTAGCCTGTTAGTGGATGATAATGATGGATGATATGCATGGATCTATTTTCTTGTCACTATGAAAAATATGTATGTGCATGCTCTTAATTGGATTGTTCAATGTTGTTAATCTGATGACCGATTGTAACATGCGCTGGAGTGATTGACTGAATGATTACAAGTAGTGTGGGGAAATCCGCTTTGCTTAATGACTACGGTAAAGGTGTTCGTGGCGCGATGATGTGTATTAATGAATGTGTTAGTTGCATGAGTGAGAGTGGGGCGACCCATAGAAGGTCAAGAACCCCAAGGGAAACGACTTCCAGTTACCAACCCTGGCTAGATCCCGATAGTGCTCGTGGTAGCCGTTGGAGCTAGAGAAGAGAGTCTCGAGACGCCGTGGGGAGGCCGGTGCCACCTGGTAAGAGCTGAGGGACGAGGGGCCAGAAGAAAAGGGGACCGTAACTGAGAGTCTTTACCCGAGTCGGATCCGCAGGCATGCATATAGAAATAAGGCCGATTGTGGTGATATATAAATCTATGTATATATATGTGTATGATTTGAATGCATGAATGTAGATGTGCGTAGGAACTCTGAGTGCATGAATATATATGGATGTGGGATAAACTCTGCGTATTATGTGTGTCATGAATATTGTTTGAACTGCATGAACTTGGTTACTTGAGAAAGGTTGAATGATGGCAGGAGCGTGTACTGACGCTGATACCGAGTCTGTGAGTATCATTTTACATGTAAAAGCTCACCCCTGCAGTGGCCATTTTTCAGTGAATGTCTCTCGTGAGGAGGATCAGAAGCAGAACTGGAACGCTGAGCGAAGTGTTGATGCATTTGGAAGGCTTAATTAAGGCGATGTTAGATTAAGCCCTGACTGGTTCATACCGGATGTTAATGTTTTGGGATAAATAGAACTTTATGGACAAGGAGAAATCCGATTTTGTGTTGTAAATATTGACATACACTCTTATGTATATATGGATGTATGGTTTTGTGTGTGTGATGCTATGTGCTACCTTGTTTCATAATTGTGCTTTAATGGATACGCAGGGACAGTATGATTGAGCAGGCTATAGCCAGTCCGGGCTTAAAGAGTTTCACGTCTGATGTTGCATTGTCACACATCGTTTAGGCGGTGTGAGACAACGGTTGAGCGGGTCACCTTCGCCCTGGAGTCCGCCCAGGACAAACATACCCCGCCTAGCCAGGTAGGATGATTCGAACTCCGCCCTTCTACCGAGTGCTACGCGTGTGAATGTATTAACATCCTTCCCTTATTTATTTCCTCCTATTGAGTGACCAACGTTACTTGAAGGAAAGTTTTCCTTGTGGAATTCCCTCCATCCGCTGCTGCATTACCATACTCCGCCTGGACAGTGTCAGACCCCGTCCGAGCGAGCAAGCGGTGTTGTGTAATCCGCCCATTGTTGGTGTGTTACGATAAACCCAATGAGCCAGTTCCAGTTTTAGCTTCTCTGTAGGTTGCTATATGCGTGTGAATGCTCTTCATTCTTCCCTTGCCTACTTCCTTCTATATTGAATAATACGTGCCTGTTTTTGTGAAAAACTTTCTCATATTTTTGGAATTATTAGTCGCAAATAAATAAGGTGTTACACCGACAGCCTCAATCAAATTGAAGATTGCTCCCTTAGTAGCACTCCTGTCCTCGGTTGTAGGAAGATACTTCTTGAGCTTGAAGGGGATTTGGAACCTCACCGAATTCTCCTCGATGCAATCCAAAAACTCCGAAATACTGGAGTTGTAGAGGAGGGCATTGGCATCGGCTGGCTGAGTCTGATTAAGAGCATTATTTACATCAGCAACAGCCTCCTCCTCCTCGCCATGAACCTCCACCCCGGCCTCTATCCTTTGGGCCTTGTGCTTCTTGTCTTTTGAACTTAGTCCGGAGTGGTGATGTTTCTTCCCTTTATTTTGGGCCCCATCCTCCGGAGCCAGGTCCAAATCACCAACTTTGTCAGCCGGGATGCTGACAACTTTAGCCGCTATCCGATTCAGAGTGACTCTGTTCTCCACATCGGCTGCAGTAGCGTTTCTGGCCTCAACTTGCTCTCGGAGTTTCTTCAGGATATCAATCCGAGCCATTTCACCTAAAAAAAGAGAAACTCTTGTGAATACCGGTAAATGGACGATGTCAAAAAAAATAAAAAAAAGACCTACTTAGGTAGCCATCCCAGCGAGACTTCTGCCCTAAGAGGATTTGGCAGGAGATCTTGGAGAAGGTGGTGTAAGCCTTCAGGGCATCCAGAACCTTCTTGGACTCCGTCGACAAAACACACTCACTGACAGAGTAGGCATTACTGGTCAAGAGGAAGTGCTCGTGAGTCCAGCCGGTGTAGAACTTCCTGGAAAACTTCAAATTCTCCCAGAACACCGGCCTGCCTGCATTAACTTGGACCTTGATATAAGAGTGTCTGAAGCTCACTCCGTCTGTCTTGGCCGATTCGGTGAAGCTTTCAAAATTCACCACCTTGGCGTCACACTAGAGCTTGATGAAGCCGAGGCCACCACGTGGATTACCCGGGTGCATCACCCTGCAGTAGGTGAAGAAGAGAGCCACGGTGGGGACGAAGTAGAAGTATTCCCCCAATACCTCCAAAGCCTTCACCAAACCCTAGCCGTTAGGATGCAGTTGCCTGGGGGAGCAGTCCAAGAATCGGAGTACACTCATCTCGAACTCCGTCAAAGGGAAGCGAATGTTGACCTTCGAGAACAATATCTCATGCATGAAGAGATATCTAGACCCCGGCTGGTGGCAAATGTGTTCCGATGTCGAGGGGCAAAGAACTGTGAAATCATCTTCAAACTCCTCTCCGGAGTGGACAATGACATCTTCGATGGTGACGTCGGCAGTGTCTTCGACTTAGAGAGAAACGATGTTCCTTGGGTCATCATGGACCCAAAAATAAGGGTCCTTGTCCTTTTCAGCAAGCCAATCAATCCGATGTGTGATCATGTTGGTCTCGACGGCGTTGGTTGCAACAATAAGGATATCGGTACCGGAGTTCCCATCGGAAGCCATGTGGACGGTGTGGCAGAAAAATGGAATGCAGCTCTAAAAAGCCATATCATCAGATAAGTAAAGATCGGCACTACTGCCACATTCACTAGCAGAGCCCAAGTTAAAATAGAAATAGGACGATGTGTGGGTGCCAGACGATGTGTCTAGCTCCCTCATTTCCCACAAAGGCACTGTGGAGAAATGATTGGATCCTGAAGTTCTTTGCTGGTGTGAAACCCCAGAGGTAGCTTCACCATGGTGACGCTGACCCCGGCTCATGACTCCTCCCGACTCACGTCGGGATTGGAGTGAAGGAGGTCCGGACAGAACCTCGAAAAAGTCACTATTTGAGCTGTTGTCCCCCATACCCTATCTAAAATTGAAGAATTAAAAGGAAGGTATGGAGGTACCTGCTGAGACGATGTGGGCTGTTCTAGAAGTGCGAGCCAGAATTCTATGTAGACACCGGAGGAGTTGAACGTCGGAGCAGTAGAACTTCGGTACAAGGAAACAAGTGAAAATGACTGACTCCCGTGCCTGCTTTTATAGAGAGTGAAGGGACCTCATCCCTGGTGAATCTAGAACATTCCATACTCCGGCCCAAGCCTATGAAAAGAGGCCCATTAGCAGTGATGTTTCGCATTCCAGCCAGAAGGTGTGAAAAGGTGAAAATGACATGACAAATCAGATGGTGACATGTGTAAAGGTTCAGTAACACTTCAAAAGAACACCGTCCATTCAGAATGTCACTTCGGCTAAAAGCTAATTTACTCAGTTATCCATCACATCGTTTGGTTTCCTGAAGGGACCTCATGTTTTTCTTATGAAAAGAAGTAAAGAGGGGCATCTGTAAACACCTATTTTGGTCTGGCCAGTTTCAATGCCAAAAACACCGTCAGTAGTTAATGGGTAACAAGAATGGAACACCGTCCCTAACACCGTCCCGATCCACAAAATGACATCGTGCTACTTCAAATCCGGTGTCAAGACATGAAGTAACAAGGATGGACATCGTCATCTACATCGGTCTAGTGCCACGAGAAGGGACGCCGTTTTCCCAAGAAAATTTAGTGTCAAAGCTGTATTTATATGTTGATGTAGGTTTTGATAATGACACAACAAATAAAGAAATATTAAGGATGTTGTCAAGCTATTAAATTTGATGAACAATCAAGTACTTGAGTTAAAGCATTCATAGAGGTCTAAAACAAGTAAAATACAATCATCAAAGTGCCTAAGAATCAAAGGATTAGAGCCAAGATTGAACAGATATTAAAAGGGTGAAACAAAGCTTCAAAATTCATGTACCAGGTGAATGAATCGATTCATACAGCAACAAATGGCCATATGAATCGATTCATTCAGTTTAAATTCAAATGGAGACAGCCACAGATCGCACTACGCAAATTATGAAACACACCACGCAGACACAAGTTCCATATTCCATGCTGCACTACTTCGAAGGATTAAATCAATTGAACATTCCATGCTGCTCCATCTCACGTTGAAATTAAATATGAAAATGGCATCATGCTGGAGAATTTTTAAATGCAAAAATCATGCTCATTGAAGGCTATAAATAGGAGAAGTGAAGAAGCATTCAACACACAAAAGCTGAACACATTTCTTTGCTTTCCTCTTCTTCCTTGGCAAGCATTTCTCTCTTGTTTCCTTAATTGGCATATTCCTCTTGATAGTTAATTTAAGAGTTAGAGAGAAAATATTTTGAGTGAGCTTTAATTTGTATATCCACTTTATTAGAGATTTACTCTTGTATTCTAAACGCCAAAATTTCTAGAGTTGTGGGTTGGGTTTCAACCTTGTAAATTGTGAGATTGAGAGATTGGGTGGGGTGCCCTTGTACTTGTGAGAATTGGGTTCTTGAGTGTGGGACACTAGGAAGCCGCGATTGCTCAAAGTTGTATCTCTAATCTCCAATAATGGAAATCCTCTAAGTGGGTTGCTTAGAGGCGAGACGTACACCGGTGTGGTGAAACTCGTATATATCGGTTTGCAAATCTCTCTTCCCTAAACTCATTTAATTTGTGCACTTAACTTGCTTGCTTGATTTATTGTATTATTGCCAATCAATTTGGACTAAGTGCATGTTATATTAAGTTGTAAATTATTTCGATTAACATTGTTAAAATTAGCTTTAAGTAATATTCTTGAATTAATTTGAAATCTTTCTAAGAACCATAAATAGTGTTGTGATTAATTTGATTCCATTTCTTGAATATTACTTAGACCTTTTAAGTGCTTATTATTTTGTCTTGTGTATAAATTGTTACTACTTGTCATTAAGTTTATCATCTTCAATAAACATAGTAAATAAAGAATCAACTTCAAAAGCATTCAAAGTAAAATTTTTTTAATACTCAATTTACCCCCCCCCCCCTCTTGAGTACTTGAGGCCACTTGGTTAAGAAAAACAATGACTGGTGTCCCCTATTGTCTGGTGTGAAGGTCTCATGGAACCCAACATCGGACTCTTGTGACACCGTCTTTTGGCTCTGGTTGCCCATGCTATGACTTGGAATCATACTACCAGATTCGAATCTTGACATCCAGGAAACGGCAGACAAGAAATAAAAAATGAAAACAATAAAAAGCTCTCCACTCGCCACTGTTCCCCACAAGTGTTAGTGGCCAGGCTGTCCCTCTACTACGCGTATAGGTCGAGTGGAACCCTGAGCTGTCAAAGCACTTAGTAGCATAGAAGGGGTTTGAGGGAACCTCTATAAAAGCCTCACTTGAAGAGGTCCAAGGGTCCAACTTTTGAAATCTAAGAACCCCCTAAAGAATTGGTCCGATCCCTGAATCTTTGAATCCATCAAAAAGAGAGTGTTGGCCTAGATTTTTGAATCTAATTCCTGAAGAGAACTGGTCCGAACTTTATTCCTTGAATTTCCTAAGAAGAAACCTTTCCTCGTTACCCATACTCTGTCTAGATCCCCCAAAAATTTCCCCTGTATTGTAACATAGTGAAATATCAATTCCCTTTCCCCAAAAGACTTCATGTTCACCAGCCTTACACCGGATCCGCGTCGAACTCCCACACTGGATCTACACTGAGCTCCCACATTGGATTGAGTAATCAATCGATTGTCTTACCGCTGTCACTCCGGTTGCTGCTGTTCCAGCCCACACTGGCCCTGCTGTGGACATCGGCTCTCCCAATATCTACGCCCATGCCGGTTATAATCCTTTCACCACTTCATTTTGTTGTTCTATTCATTTTGTTTGTTTACTGTTTTTCCTTTTTACTATTCTTCTTTCTTATTAAATTTTCCCTGGTCCTTATTCATAATGCAAAATAACAAAAATATGTATTTTTGATATCTCTTTAAACCGGTATAGTAGTGATTTAAGTTAGTGTCGTGCAAAAGTACTTCTGCCTATACTATTCCTAAGACCCATACACGTGTGGAGAACTTCGCCTTGTATGCACCTTTTTCGTAGACCTCATCCATCACCAATCTCATAAATTCATTCTAAGAACGTTCCTTATCAAGAACTACGTAACCCTGATTTCTCAAAAGCTCGAGAATACGTAGGACCAGGACTCAGCTCCTGTCGGGCCTATTCCTCTTCCATTTCCATTCTTCTTTTAAAATTAATTTCATCTTCATGGAAATCAATTTAGACATGACGTCTTGTTGGTTTTCTTTCTTTTTTCTTGCCGTTATCATTCTTCACAAAAATCGAGTTAATTTGGATGTGACGTCCTGTTAACTCCTTTCACCGTTCAACTTTGTACCTTAATAGAAAATGACTAATTTGGATGAGATGTCCTGTTAGCATTCTCTCTCTTTCATACATTCCTCCACTAAAAGCCGGGATTAATTTGGATGTGACATCCTGTTAATCCCTCCTTTTCCTGATTTGGTATCTTGACGAAAGGATGACCAATTTAGACAAGATGTCTTGTTAGCTTTCTTTCCTCTTTTCCATGTTTTCCCCCCATCAAAGCCAAGATTAATTTGGACGAGACGTCCTATTGATCTTACTCTGAGCTTTTTCACTCATTTCATCTGTCTCCTTCATTTTTATGAAAGAAGAAATAAACACAATTTTAAGGTTATTCATGATGCGTATTTTCAGCTTTGGTACTATTTTTAACAGGCGATGTGGGGTGCTAATACCTTCTCCACTCGTAACCGACTCTCGAACTTGAATCTCACTTTTTACGAGTGCTTTAACAAGGTTTTTTTTCCAACGTTTTTCCTATGGATAAAAATGTTGGTGGCGACTCTCTGCACCATTTTAGACCTTTTTCACCGTCGCCGTGATCCCGGTCGCGATAGTTGATTCTTACGGGTTAGCTTTGTCAAAGGCAAAGCCAATCTGGAAAATCCTTCAATAAATCTTCAGTAATAACTGGCAAGACCAAGAAAATTTCTCATATCGGTCATAGATGTCGGTCTTTCCCAAGCCAGCACGACTTCAATCTTAGACGAATCAACTGCCACACCATCTTTGGAGATAACATGTCCAAGAAATTGGACCTCGGATAACCAAAATTCACACTTACAGAGCTTCGCATACAACTCTTTCTCTCAAAGGATATTCAAAACAAGATGAAGATGCTCTTCATGTTCTTCATGGCTCTTGGAATAAACAAGAATGTCATCGATAAATACCACCACGAATCGGTCAAGGTACTCATGAAAGATGTGATTCATGTAATCCATGAAAATTGTAGGTGCATTTGTCACACCAAATGGCATCACTACATACTCGTAGTGCCCATATTAAGTTCGGAAAGCAGTCTTAGGAATATCCCCGGTCTTCACCTGAATTTAGTGATATCTGGAACGTAAGTCGATTTTTGAGAATACAACGGCATCCTTCAATTGATCCAAAAGATCGTTAATATGAGGTAAGGGATATTGGTTCTTAATGGTCAACTTGTTAAGTTGTCGATAATCCACACATAACCTCATACTTCCATCCTTCTTTTTTACCAATAAAACAGGCGCACCCCAAGGAGACACACTTGGACGAATAATGCTCGTTCCAATAACTCTTCAACTCAGTTAATTCTATAGGAGACATATGATATGGCGCTTGAGAAATAGGTTCCGCCCCCGAGACAAGATCAATAGAAAACTCCACCTCTCGTGGAGGAGGTAAACTAGGTACCTCATCAGGAAATACATCTGAAAATTCAGACACAACTGGAATATTTAAGGGATCGGAACCATTTATCCCATCGGCAAGAGATAATACTATACAAAGTTGAGCTATACCTTGCACATCAAATTTCCCCACATCTGAAGAAGGGAAAATGACAGTCTGTTGTTGACAGTCAACCAAGACTTTATTGGTGAAGAGCCAATCCATACTAAGAATGATCTCCAAGCCCTTCATAGGTAGGCAAATGAAAAAAGTAACAAACTTTCTTCCTTCTAGGAGCATATCAACGTTATCACATCGGTTAACCGATCTAAGACAAGCACCGGTTGGGGTAGTAACCACAAGGGCATTTTTCATTAGGAACACCGGCAATCTTAACCACCATACACAATACTCAGATATAAGAGAATGGGTTGCACCTGAATCATAAATAACATGCACAAAATTTGAGTATTTCACACTTACTTTCAACTAAGTTGTCGGCTTGAGTACTTCTTCACCGGTCACGGTGAATACTCTTCTAGCAGTTTATTGGTTAGCACCATGATTGTGACCATTCCGGCCATCATTAACATTACCTTGGCCGTTCCCATTACCACGACCGTTTCCACTATTTCCATTGCCATTACAACCACCATTGCAGCCGCCATTACCAGTTCCACGACCACGGCCTCTAAAAGCACCACAGCCACCTCGGTTTGTATCATTGCTAGCCACTACATCCGTAGCATTTAAAGGACAATCGGGACGAATGTGTCCCGGTTGATTACACCGATAGCACACCACAACTTCTTCATTCCCACACTCACGGGCTAAATGGTTTCCACCACATCGGAAATAACAAAGACCTTGGCCACCACCTCAGCCACCATTTGTATCGTGCCTTTCACCACCTCGTCCACCTCTAAAAGAAGAGGACCCATGTACAAACTGTCTATTACCCTTCCCTTCTTCTTGAAGTTAGGGGATTGACCCTTCAATCTTTGATCATGCCCAACATAATTCTTGGGCACCACATTGTTCTCTTCAAAGATCCTACACTTATTCACAAGAGTAGGAAAACTCCTAATCTCTTGGTGATAAATCACCTTCTTAATCTCTTGGCGCAGACCGTTCTCAAACTTAACACATTTCGAAGCTTCGGTACCTTCCTATTGTAAAGAAGGGTAAAACACACACAGTTCTTCAAATTTTGAGGCATATTCCTCCACCGACAGGCTTCCCTGTTTAAGCTCCATAAATTCAAGCTCTTTCTTGTTCTTGTAGCTCTCAGGAAAGTACTTCCTAAGGAACTCTACCTTAAAGTTCTCTCAATCCAAAGGAGTGTGAGCCGCAATCATATGCCCACGAGTGAGAATCCACCAAGATTCAGCTTCATCTCAGACCATAAACATCGTGTATTCGACTTTCTGAGCTTCTGTACACTCCATACTAGCAAATATCCATTCTAAGTCACGGATCCAAACGTAAGCGTCCTCCGGTCTATAACCTCCATGAAATTCAGAAGGCTTCTGCTTGAGAAATCAGTCAAGACCATGATTTGGCTGACCAACGGGTTGTTGTTGTCATTCTAGGATATCGGCAAACCGATTGAAGGCATCAACCATAGCGGCTGCGTCAATATTACGCCTATTCGCCATCAATCACTCTATACACACAACACAAACATAATTAGAAACCTTGTGTTTCTTTCCTCAATATATATACCAATCATTATTAACTATCATCAATATAAATATCATCATAATATATTCACAATCTGAAGGTAAATATGGAAAGGAAATGCCTGGTCGGGCTTAATATCAACCTCAGTATAAAATAGTGAGCAACTCAAGCTTCATTGCTTAACTATAATTATAACATGTCAACATTAAGTGACAATCACTTTTGAATAATATTTAACTCATATAATTCATCAATAAGCAATCAATGCTCTGATACTAGGCTCTAACACCTCAATTCTGAAAGTAGGGGTAAATTTTTTGCAATCTTAAGTAATTAAAAGTAGTAGAAATTCAATATATAAATATAACACCAAGCAATTACCCTGGATTATTAGATAACCGATCTCATATATGAAGATATGAGAACGGTATCAGAGTGCACCTCGGTCGACCAGACTTAAGGCCGTCACAAGGGAAAAAGCGGAAGATGAAATTAAATTCAAGGGTGATTAAAATATCTACCAAAAAGAGGATGAAAAATGCCTCATCTATTTGTTAAGCAATAGAAATATAATTTAATAGTAATAATATCATTCATACATTATCAAGGTCATTAATGAAAATTAGCCATACACATCGGATCTAATTTTCCCACATGACCTTCAAAATTAACCGTTATCAAGTTAATTTCAAAATAAGCATATACACACCATATGCTATACAAAATAAAGATATACGCCGGCCAAGGCTCACCCACATTCCTTTCATATTTACCTCTTCCAATGCTCAACCTCCAAAAAGTAGGATTCATATCATACCTACATCAAACTTAAAAATGGCAACAAGGAGGTGAGTAACATAATCTAAATGTACCAAAGTCATACATTATGATGATATTTATACATGTGTGCATTATATTCATTCTTCAAGAAAACATCACAAGCTTCACACACATGATACAATATTCCATCTCAGCACATTACATATCTAAATAAGTATATTCACAAGGCAATATCATATATATAATATATCCTTAACATTCTCAATAATCATCACACTTTGAATGTTAGTACCTCGGTTTACTTTCTCTTTATTTAACAATCATCCATCGCCACCACGGGCTATCAACTAGGTATATCTCAGGCTATATGCAAATGCTTTTAAAGCTAATACATATGCACAACAGAATTATTCTCAAGTGTGGATCCAACTGTGGGAAAATATCAACATATTAAATGTGGGACAAGCATATGTGTGCTACTATTCCCCTACTACAGTAGTAAAATGTGTACACTTATATCCAATTTCATGCATGCTCAACATCATATTTTATTGGTACCAAACCGCTCTCGTCCATCTGTAGCACTAGTCACCCCGTGACTACGGATCAACATTATGGCCGTACTTGCCAAAGTGCTACGGGCCTCCCCGGAACACACATCAAGGGAGCCGTGCCCCGGCAGACACCGAGGTCAACGGCTCATCACAGAGCCGCCCTCCCACAAGGCCTGCCACATAGGGTGCCTCATCACCAAACTAAGGGCAGCTTCGTGATTCCCCGAATCACTAGGGAGTAATAACAGTATACTCATGCACTAGGCCGCCCTCCCACTGGGCCTGCCTATTAGAACCCCTAACATTCCATATAAGCAGCGAATGATATACCATGGATGCAAATGCTAATCAATGCATTCTCACACTGTGCATCCTAAATGCCACTCAATCAATCGTCTATTCATAATTACCACTTAGTGGATTTTAGTATTCTCAATCTTTGCCAATCCTCGTTGGAACTCATACACATCGGCAGTTAGTGGCAATCACATTCATCAATTCATATATACATGTTTGGGATATTTCACATTATCGATTTCAAACCATCATAACATATTTCATCAACATATTCAACAAAATAACAGATCCGGTCTCAACACTGGTACCAGAATACGGATATCACTTCATCCGTTTTGTATGCAATACAGACTCAACAAGTAAAACATCAGACATCAAGATCGGTCTCCTCTTATTAGGATACTGGATAATCGTACCAGATACATACAACACCGGTCTAAAATTTGAGTCACCTATTGACTCTTATGGCTGGTCCCATACCGGATTGTTGACTCCAGCTCAAACCAGTTTAATATCATATTCGTCATTCCAAATACATGCCACATAACATCAATCATTCTAAACGCCTTCAATTCATGAAATCAATACATTGTCCACACAAGCAATCATTAAGCACAATCATATACATATATTTTCACATCTTCAATGGATGAAATCATGCATTTAGAATAGTTACCCCCTCCTACCTCAAGAGAAGTAGTAATCATCGCGGTCAGATGTTTCTGCCTCGTAACTGGGGTTGTTTCCTACATCATAATATTTCACATAATCAATTTTTTATTCAACCACCTTGGTTTACGTTCATATTCATTTACCCGATGTCTTCCAATATCTTAACTCTCAAGCCCTATTTATTTCACTCATTCCACCACAACCACCACGGTTTAGGCGTCTATATTTATTATTATGCACATTTAATGCCAAACCCATCACCGGGTTCCCACATTAATGGTTTCCAACAACCATTAAGCTTCATTAATGGCTGTTCACCATTAATAACATCATTTCACCACATCAATAATAATTATTTAACACAATAAATACTCCTCCACTCATATTTTGCATTTCCCCCAAATCATAGGATTAGGGTTTTTCTAAAAACCCAACAACACCCATTAAATCACATTCCCAACATCAAAACTCAAAAACTCATAGTTCATACTCTTGAGAAATAGCAAGATCTTACCTCAAGAGAAGGAATGAGAGAGTTTTCCAAGAGATAGAAAACCACACAAAAATGGGGGGAAAGGAGGGTGAGACTCCAAGTTCCAAACTCCTTCCAAGCTCTTCCAAGAACGAAAAATGGGAGAGGAGGAGAAGCCACCACTTTTTACTTAGGGTTTTAGGAGAGAAGAAGAAGAAGTGAAGAAGAAAAGTATAGGAGAAGAAAAAGTAAAGTACATGTTATGGGAAATTCAAGAAATTGACAAAAATAAGAAGGGGGAAATGGGCCATTTAGCTTTATTTTTAATTCCCCATTAAATATTCATCGTTTTATGACAAACAGAATCATTGTTTGGGCTCAATACCTTATCCAAAAATTATTCCGAACACATATTCCGATTCCCAATAATATCCTTAACAGCCCTGACCAATATCACCCCAATCGGAGATACTTGGTCCGATACCATATTTCAACCGGGCTCATTTGCAGCTTATCCGGCTCCAATAAATTATAAACAATTCCCAAAAAATCTTAATTTATTTATTCACAATATTTTGGAACATTAAATAACCCAAATATAATTATTTGATATTTATCTCCCTAAATTAATCCTTTATTTTAAAATTTAGGGGGTTACAGATATTAGGAATAATATTCAACATAATGAACGTCAAAATAATCGCTTATAATGCTGGAATATTCTTAATGTGATTGAGGAATCAATATATTTAAGAATGTTCTTATGGATTTTGTAGTCGAGGAATCGATACAAATGACTTAAGATTGTGATGTAAAAAGCGATAGTTCAGAAATCATTTATATATATGTATGTATGCAACATATTGAAGGGTGAGATTGATGAAATCCAATCCCAGCTTTCAACATTTAGTAGTTCGTATCTTTTATTGTTTGTTTTAGCTTACTCTTGTTTAGTTCTTATAAATTTCAATATGTTTATGAAACTATCACTTTATTTCTATTAAGGTAAGGATGAATCAATATTTAAAATACCATATCCCTGTGGAACAACACTCTATTTTTACATATACTATAACTCGATAGTGGAACTTGCCACGGAAAAGTTTTACCACCTCAAAACTTTCAACAAGATTTCACAAAGGAATGACCTTATGCAAGATTTCAACAAGATTTCATATCTGAAAACTGCGTAAAATATTTAAAGTTACCTACAACCTCTTTTCCCAATAAGTTGATTGTCACGGCTATTGACAATAAACCTATTTATCCTTCCTACATGTGTTTGAAGTGTCCTATCAACATTGAAGGGAAAGTTTACCAAGTAGATTTGATCTATCTACCCTTAATTGATCAAGATATTGTCTTAGGAATGGATTGGCTTGCTGCGTATCATATCCTCATTGACTGTTATCACAAATTTATCTCTCTCGGGTGTGCTACATTCGAATGTGACCAAGTCACTGAATCTTGTCCTGTTAGCTCAGGAAAGGCAATCCCAACAGGTGAAGCGCAAGTGTACATGATCCTTACCAATACCGGGGACAAGAACACTCCCTAGATTGATCAAATTCTTGTTGTTCAGGAATTTCTAGAAGTCTTCCCTGATGATATACGAGAACTACCTCCCGAGCAAGAAATCGAATTTAGTATTGACATTATACCAGGCGCAGAACCAATCTCTATTGCTCCTTATTGAATGTCACTTAAGGAACTTAGTGAGCTCAAAAAGCAGATAGAAGAACTTTTAGAGAAAGGAATGATTAGATCCAGTGTCTCACCTTGGGGAGCACCTGTTCTACTAGTCAAAAAGAAATATGGCAGTTTATGTTGTACATTGGTTACCGTCAGCTTAGCAAAGTTACGATCAAGAACTGATACCCTCTTCCAAGGATTGATGATTTGATGGACCAACTCAAGGAGCCACTATCTTCTCAAAGATTAACCTACGATCAGGCTATCATCAAATACGGGTAAAGAATGAAGATATACCCAAAACAGCCTTCAGAACATGATATGGGCACTATGAGTATCTCATCATGCCATTTGGAGTCACCAATGCACCCGTAGTCTTTATGGACTACATTAACTGAATCTTCCATAAATACTTGGATAAATTCGTGATAGTATTTATTGATGATATTCTTATTTACTCCAAGAGCCATAAAGGGCATGAAGAGCATCTTTAGATTATTCTAAATACGTTGCGGACAAGGAAGTTATACAACAAGTTATCGAAATACGAATTCTGGTTGACCGAAGTATAATTTTTAGGACACGTCATTTCAAAAGAGGGAATTGTAGTAGATCCTACAAAGGTAGAGGTTGTACTAAAGTGAGAATGACCCAAGAACATGACAGAAATCTGTAGTTTCCTAGGACTTACTGGGTATTATCGTCGATTCATCAAGAATTTCTCTCGAATTGTAACACCTTTGACTAGGTTCACCGGCAAAGATCAGTCTTTCAAATGGACCAACAAATGCAAAAGTAGTTTTACGGAATTACGACAACGACTCACAGTGCACCTATCTTGGTTTTGCCAGATCCTGCAAAGCCATATGAAGTATATTACGATGCATCTAGACAAGGACTAGGGTGCGTCCTAATGTAACAAAAAAAGGTCGTTGCTTATGCCTCGCGTCAACTAAGACCTCATGAAGTTAATTATCCCATGCACGACTTAGAACTTGTTGCAGTAGTGTTTGTCTTGAAAATCTAGAGACATTATCTGTATGCCACTCACTTTAAAGTCTTCAGTGACCACAAGAGCTTGAAGTATCTTTTTAACTAAAAAAAACTAAACATGTGACAACATAGATGGATGAAGTTCATCAAGGAATATGATTTCGAACTCTGGTACCATCTGGGAAAGGCAAATGGTGTAGGTGATGCATTTAGTAGGAAGGCTCTACACTTATTATATATGATGACAAAAGAGCTGGAGCTGATTGAACAATTTCATGATCTAAATTTAGCAGTAACATCCAAGAAAGGGAGCCTTATGGTTGGAATGCTAAGAATTTCTAAGAACCTCCTAGAAGAAGTTAAGAAAACTCAAGCCAATGACCAGGAATTGTAGAGTCTATTAGGAAAGACAAGAGAAGGAGGCTCAAAAATCTGCAAGGATGAACATGGGGTGATCAGGTATCAACAAACACTCTATGTTCCAACCAACATAAATCTAAAAGGATCCATCTTAGATGAGGCACATAAAAGTAAATACAGTATCCACCGAAGATCAACCAAAGATGTATCAGGACTTGAAGAAAATATTCTGGTCGCAAGGAATGAAAAGGGATATTGCTGAGTAAGTAACAGCTTGCCTGACCTGTCAGAAGGCAAAGGCGGAACAACAGCAACCAAGTGGAACCCTCTGACCTTTGGAGATACTAGAATGGAAATCGGATGAGATTGCCATGGACTTCGTAACCGGGCTACCTAGAACATCAGTGGGATACGATGTTATTTGGGTAATCATGGATCGATTAACAAAAACCGCTTACTTCATCCCTGTTAATATGAAATATTCTCTAGAGGAACTTACCCAGATATACATCAAGGAAATTGTACGATGACATGGAACACCTACTATAATTGTATCTGGTCGAGATCCTCGCTTCATATTACAATTTTGAAAATCCTGCAACAAGCCCTAGGAACTCATCTAAATATGAATTCAGCATATCATCCCCAGATTGATAGACAATCAGAATGAATAATCAAAACTCTTGAAGATATGTTACGCCTTTGTATCTTAAGAGCATAAGGGGAGTTGGCAGGAATATCTTTCACTCGTTGAGTTCACCTACAACAACAGCTACCATGCTAGCATCAGAATGGCCCCTTATGAGGCTCTGTATGGAAGAAAGTGTCGCACACCTTTATGTTGGTACAAGATAGGTGAAAAGGTAATAATTAGATGAGAGATTGTTTAGAAAATCATAGAGTAAGTCCAAAACATCCAAACGATAATGAAAGCTTCATAAGACAGACAAAAGAGTTACTACAACAAATGCTGGAAGCCACTCGAATTTCAGGAAGGAGACCATGTATTCCTCAAGGTCACCCCTACCACGGGAGTAGGGAGAGCTCTAAAAGCAAAGAATTTTAGTCCTAGATACGTAGATCCCTATCAAATTTTAGAGAAAATAGGAACCAACGCGTACCATATCGCCCTGCCACCCGAGCTAACAAACCTTCATAATGTCTTTCATGTTTCCCAACTCCGTAAATGTATAACTAGCTCAAACCATATCTTGAGTCCTGACCAATTCACTCTTAAGGAAGACCTAACCTTTAAAGCTTTTCCAGTTAGAATTGTTAATCAACATCTAAAACAACTATGCGGTAAAGAAATTTCTCTTGTAAAGGTAGTATGGAATCCATCTGATGATAGAGATTCCACCTAGTATGTTGAGGAAGAAATTAGAAAGATATACCCCCAATTGTTTCAACCTTGAATTTCAGGATGAAATTCCTAAAAAGGGAAGAGAGTGTAACATCCCTGTTTTCAGTGAGTAGTCTCAACCATGTGAGTTTTCAAACATAAGGGTTTTGTAAGTGATAAACAGGGCAGAGACCTTTTATAAAAATAATAATATCATCAAGTTGAGAAAATTTGAAAAAAAGAATATTAATTATGTATAATAATAACACAAGGTTATACTTAATGATAAATTATAATATAATATTAGGGAGAGTAAATAAGGGACCCCACGGGCAGTCAAGAATTAACTATCTAATCCCAAATCTAGTACTTAGATAATAATCTAGTTAGAATAGTACCATTGTTTATGTAAAACGAGGAAGAATCGAGTCAGTTCCTACACACCTATTTTATACCAAAAAGAGGCCCTCGGTTATCGCTTATACACTTCAGGATGTCCGATCCCAGCATGGGTACTCCCTAATGAAGCATTTTGGTAATTCAAACACGACTCTTGAAGAGCCCAAACTCTAATTCGGACCCCATCAACCCCGTTTCTTGGAAAAACTACTTAGTTAAATCGGGACCCCTGAGTTCAGCTCAAACACTTTTAGTGTTTTAAGCCTACCTTTCTCATATGGTATCGGAAACAAGCAATTTTTGTCTTGGTTTCTTCGTTATGAAAAACCTAAGAAACTTTATTTCTAGTCTTGAACCCTAATTCATAACCTATCATCACCAACTTGAAGAATCAAGAATTTGTACTCAGAAAACCTGTTATTTAATCCCGTTAAATTTCATTAATTTACAAGAAAAATCATACCTCTCTCATACAAGATTAGAATCAGTTAGTTGCAATTTGTTTTTCCTTTTATCTGACCCCTCTATAATTCTCGTGGAGAACTCGAAAGCTAGTTCCTGCCAGATCGTCCCCGAAAAGCCAAGCTTCCTAGTGAAGATTCATTTTCATAACTAAGTGACCCAGCCACGGTAAAATGCAAATATCTCTTTCATACAATATCGGAATCACTTTATTCTTTTTTTAATGGCTTTGTATAAAAAAAACCCCTACAACTTTGATGCAAAACCCAAGAGCTGATTCTCAAATGATTTTTCTTGGTGAGCCCATCTTTTCAAGTTAAAATAATTTCGGAGCACTAGAAAACACTTTTCCTTGTTTCAGGCATAACTCTTGCTCCGAGTGTCAGATTTTTACGTACCATATATCCTTTAGAATAGAAAAATGAGATCTACAACTTTCATGTTTAGCACTTTTCTAGATTCTAACCGTAGCAAAAAGTTACTTTTCTCTAAAAGTTAAGTATTAAAAATCGTAACAAAGGTTTCATTCGGTACTGATTAAATGTAGACCCAACGGCCGGATTTTCCTATAAATAGGACGTCACCCCCACTCCAAAAACTGCACCACCCTTCTTCTTCTCCCTCACGTAGACCCCCTCTCTCCCTCTCCACCATTAACGCCCAACTCCACCTCCCAAAACACCTCTGTTGTTCGCCGAAACCACCTCTGACTGTAACATCCTGAATTTTAAAGAAAATAGATATATTGAATAATGGTAATTAATTATTTAGGGTCCAATAATTATGGGAGAATTAATTTCACATTAGAGGTGAATTATCGGTAAACTAAAATTTACCGAAACTGGGTGTTTTAACATATGATGTGGGACCCACTTGGTCAAATTAAATATTTGATGGGTCTAGGATGTTTAGAAAATTATTATGGTTGTGGTAGTATGGTTAAAATAATTTTAGGTGATGAGAAAATAATTATTCGGACCCGACGTATATAAATAAACGGGGAAAATATGAACCAATTGGAATTAAAAGAAAAACCAAAAATCCCATTTCCCCTCTTATTTCCACTGTGACCTCTTTCTCCCTTTCCCATTTTTGCTTTTCATGCTATTATACAATGGTTAAAGGATTTTATAACACAATGGACAAAAGGACATGTATGCATGGCTTTGCCCAATGGGTAATGACCAATTTTTAGTCACCTTTTTCCCCTCCCTTTCTCCAAACTGTGTAGCCCTCTTCTTTCTCCCTTCTCTCTCAATTTTTCTTCTTCTTCTCTTCCTTCTTCATTCCCCAACCGAACCCACCTCTTCCTTTTCCCTTCTCTTGCCAAAATTTATGATAAGCTTGGATTTGTGAGGCATTTATGGAGCTTGGAAGCTTTTCAATGATCATCCCCCTCTTCTTCACTCCCATTTTCATTTGGGTATTTGCATGGGCTTGAGGTAAAGGTTTCCTACCTCTTCATTATTTCATTATGGTTTTTGAGTTGTTAGGTTGAAATGATAATGTTAGAAACTTGGATTGTTAAGGAAAATGATAAACCCTAGGTTTGAATGCTTGGAAATGAAACCCTTGATTTATGGCTTTATGATTATATGAGATTGAGAGGTTAATGAGGTTATTGTGATAAAATAAAAATGGATTAGAGATTGATAAATATTGTTGATTGTTGTTAGTAAATCTAGAGAGAAACCCTAAGTATTGATGATTTAGGGGTTTTTGACCCACTTGATGACTTTGATGATTATGAATGCTTTAGAATCAGTTATATAAGGGGAATAAATTGTTAGGAGCATTGGGATTGGTTAATAAGTTTGGTGAAATTTTGCACTAAGTTCATGAGATTGTGTATGATAATATGTGCATGTTGGTAGGCATGATGATTTAAGGAATTAATCTTAAGAATGGGTAAATGATGATCAATGTTGAGTGTTGTTATTGTGATAGAGAGATAATAATGGAGGATGACCATTAATGATTTATAAATGAAATAAGATGGATATTTGATTTGGTGGAGTCTTAGACCTTGATGTATGCCATTTTGAAATAGTTGAATCGGTGATGGTCTTAGATGGAGCCAAGAGGCTTATAATGAGTTTGAATAAATTTTGATGATGGTTAAATGATTCATGTAATGATTTGGAAGCCTTAAGGATAAGGGCCATAGTATTGTTGTTGTTGGATTTGTTTAGCCCTTTAAGATTTAGAAAATCTTGGTTGTGGGAAAGGAATTCCCGAAGCCTAACATGAGCGTATAAATTGGGTTTAGACAAGTCTAGGACTTGATAATGAGTTTTAAGAGATGATGCCTTATGATGGTATATTAATAGCATGTATATGTATGTTTGTGATAGGATTGTGTTTCGGACGATGATGCGGAACGATCGAGGCAATCGGAGCACTTGGATTATGGTTCTTCTCTCGAGGTAGAAGAGAAGTTTATATTTCAATTGCATAAGTGAAAAATTGTTAATTATGTTTATGTGTGAACTCATGCAATGCCTTGCCATGAATGTATTAAATGTTTGAATTGATGAAGTGATGAATGATAGGCTTGGCAAATTGTTGAATTTTAGAAATTTTACATATATAGATATGAGATGGTGATGAATGGTTAGTGGTCCCTTGATGGGAATTGATGCATTATAATGAAAGACCCATATTGAAATGAATTATAGATGGTTCAGGTCATATTGTAGTTCGCAAGGTGCATTTTTAATGCATAATCATGGAAGTGAAGGGGTCAAATAGAGTTTTATGTGATTTTGATGGGCTTCAGGGGTGTTTGAATCAATTCATACAAGTTTTGGGCTTCAGGGGTGTTTGAATCAATTCATACAAGTTTGAATCAACTCAAGGCCCTCTGTTTGTCAAATTTTGAGATTTTAGGACGCTTGAATCGATTCGTATGAGCTTGAAGCGATTCATGGCCCTGTTATGGCCACAGTCATGCTATTTTTTTTAATTGCTCTATTTTCTTTGCTGTTTTTGGCCCGTTTAGGCATCTTAATGACATTTTTGGCCTCCAACTTCTTCATGAAAGTTATAGATAATTGTGTTATGGAGGTGTGAGAATTGGTCTCACATTAATTGGAGTTTTCTAACTCTCATTAGGCATAAAACACCAGACCTACTGCATCATAAAATTCAAATTTAAGAGGGTTTTGAACCCAACTGTTTATGGTGGTCAAATTGGGACTAATAGGTGATAATTATGACATGTCCCATTATTATTAAGACTAAAAGTGAGCTTTTCTCATGTCTTAGTATTGAAAGTTAACATGGGCTTATATTTACTTAAAACCCCTTTATCATATAAAAATAAGAGATTGTATTAGGGTTAATGATGGGTGATGTTGTTGATCAATCCCTTGAATAAGGATGATTGTTATTATAGATGATTGTGAATGTCATTGAGTTAATACAAGAATAGGCTTGTATGTGTTGTTTGAATTACATTTGTGAATTATTGTAAATACCACACTAATATGTAAGACAATGGTGATGAATAATGAGATGAAAATCCACTAAATGAATGTATGGTAATATTTATGAATGATATGTAATGATGTGGTGCCATTGTGGTTGATCGTAAGTATCGACTTGCATGTATGATATGAAAAATATGTAAAATATGTTGTAATGAAATGCCACACTTAAAACTTGAAATCAATGGCTAAAACTAACAATGATAAAATCCACTAAGGTGTGTCTGGTGGTGTTGGTGATTATGATGATGATGATTAAAGAGTGGCATGATAGGATGCATAGTGTGAGAATGCATTGATTGGAATTTGCATCCATGGCATATCATAGGCTGTCTATGTGGAATGTTAGGGGTTCCACTAGGCGGGTCCAGTGGGAGGGCGACCCAGTGCACGGGTAATTTGTTGTTGTTCCCTAGTGATTCTGGGAATCACGAAGCTGTCCATAGTTTGGTGACGAGGCACCCTATATGGCGGGCCCAGTGGGCGGGCGGCTCTATGATGAGCAAGTTACCTCGGTGTCTAACAGGACATGGCTCTCTTGATGTGTGTTCGGGAGGGGCCCGTAGCACTTGTGGCAAGTGAGACCACGCTGTAGATCCGCAAGTCACGGGGTGACTAGTGCTACAGATGGGTGAGAATGGTTTGGTACCAGTAAAATATGATGTTGAGCATGCATGAATTGATATATAAGTGTACACTTTTACTACTACAGTAGGGGCATAGTAGCACACCTATACTTGACCCACAATTTGGTGTTTATTCCCACAGTCGGATCCGTATTTGTTATTAATTCCATTGTGTATATGCATTAGCCATAAGAGTATTTGCATATAGCATGGAGATATGCTAGATGGTGATGATGATTAAGATTGTGGTGTGGTGTTGGTGAAATGGGTAATTAATATACCTAAAAGACCATGTAAAAGTAATAAATGATATGAATATACAAAATGATATCGAATATGACGATATGTATATTATGGCCCAATATAATGAAAGACGTATTTGTTTATGATTGATGATAACGATGTTAGCCCGTGGTGGCTTTGAGAAAAAACCGGAATGGTCGATGTTGATGATGTTAGCCTGTTGTGGCGTTGGAATAGATGTGTATATGCCTGCTTTGCTATGACTTGGTTAACGAATATGAAATATGTATATGTTGTTGAATTAACAATTTATGGTGATCATTGATGTGTTTAGCAAAGCATACATGATGTTGATATGCATATGCATATAATTTCAATTGTATTCATATCGTCATTTGAAATGTATAACTCACTCTCCCATGTGGTCTACTTTTTAGTATTGATGCAGGGATGTCATAGGAAGAGAACATTTTTAAAGAAAAGCTTTTGTGAAAGTAAAATAGTGGTAGTGGAATGCCTTGGCCGGCAAGGATTGTAATTTATTGAATTATGAATGAATGTACATGATAGTGTTGATATTTATTGATATTGATGGGTGTATTGTAAATGATAATATAAGTGGGTGATGTGTTGATATTTGGGGTGTTGGAATTCATAGCCACTTGATGAATAAAATGATGTTAGATATGTAGCCATTTTAGGATGTATGAGTGTTGATGAATATGATTTTGAGGTTAAATCGAATGTGGTCAATTATGAAACTGTGGATATTAAAGATGTATATTACATGACCATATATATATATTCATATTCTAGGCATTGCATGTTTATGACTTATGTATAAGATTGGTTGTGGCCTAATAGGCTTGTGTTTACATGCTTTACCAAGCCTTTTTTCATATCTTCATATAGGGACTAGGCGTGTGCCCTGTATACATATTCTTGTTCCGCTGTAAACTCTATTATTTTGTATACAATCATGGGCGATTTATTTTACGATCCCGTTATAAATTATCAAATCTCACTCTTTGGTTTTCTGTGATTTGAGTCTTGATGTAATCGTGGTGGTGTCTTGGAAATATTTAAAACGTAAAAAATTTATTCGTATTTTTATTAATTAATTATCTTGATCACATCAGGGTTTGGATATGGAGAACCAGGGTGTTTCACTGACCACCGCGAACCTCCACTTTTCTTCTTCCTCCACCACTTCCACCTCCCAAAACCACCACAAACCACCATCCTCACCTCTGAAAACAGCCCCCAAACCGTGACTTCTAACATCATCCACGACCTCTATTTTCACCATTCTTTCTTCCTACGACCTCTGATCTTCATTTCCTTTCATTTCTACCGATCAGTTTCAACTATAGTCACCGCGAACCACCCTACACCACCATGGGCAGCCAACATGCCACCTCTCTCACCTCTTGATGGATCATTTGCATGTTGGCCACTCCAGGCTCTGATCATCGCGTAGATTCCAACTGCGGAGACAGATCGTCGATTGGAGCAACGATTTGAAAGTTGAGTTTTTATGTTGTAGGCAAAGGAGCCTTTGAGAAGCATAGAGATGGATATTCCTCTTTAGAATTTCATAGATCCAAGCAAGTTCCTCAAGAAGATGATGAAAGCTTACAGTTTTGATGAAGAATATGGAAACTAAAATGGAAAAAGGCTAGGAGATGTAGGAATTTATGTGAAGAAAACCTAGATCTAGAGAGGATTTAGCTAGAAATGGAAAGAGATGGAGAGGAGAGTGTGAGAAGGTGAATCTGCCACTCTTTAAAGATTAGAGAGATAAGGTGAGTGAAGTCACCACCTTTGGGAGAAGGACAAAGGATAAGACAAAGGAGAAATGAGCCTAGTGCTTCTACTTTCTAGAGAGAAGGAGGAGTATCTCACTCTAAACTTTTCTTAAAACTCAACTTATAAGAGAAATGCAAAGAGGTGAGGTATTTATACCTCCTAGAAACTAAATTATCGGAATTGGCTTGGGTGGGCTTGAAAAAGCTTCACCCAAGTCCCAATAACTCAAAATACATGGCCTAAAAGGAGCCCAAAGCAACCTAACACCTATACAAGGCCCAAAAGTGGCCCAAAATGGGAAATATGGCCATGCAAGGCCCAAAACTAATCTTAATTTCTAATCCTAAAATATTTCTAAAACTAATAACATGAAAATAAAATATATACAAATGGAAAGTAAGCCCAATAAAAAGGTCTTAAGGAGGCCCAAACCATAAAAACAAGCCCATTACCCTTCTATAGAGCAAGAGAAAAGGGTAAGGGTCTTCAAGAGCTACTTCTTAGGCTTAGGCCCAATCATGGTGTCCATGGAAGAAGCCAAATAGTTTTGGAGTGCCTCTCTAGTTTTCTTGGCCCTTGACCTAGTCATAGGGCCCCTAAAACTATCCAAGGCAACCTCCAAAGGTTGTGAAGGCTCTTTGGCTTCTTCATGGGTGATGACCATGTCATTTTGCCTGTATCTAGAAAATACGACACCTCGGGTAAGAAGGGTATATTCTCAGGTATCCTGGGGTGATGCTCGTGTTCGAAAAGGTTAAGGAACCTTTGGTCCTTACCTATCCGAGGGCAGGTTCAGGAACTGTTGTTAAAAATTAAGATATTTTCTTGCCGTTAAATTAAGTCACTTAAATTTCTATTAATATTATATTATCGTGTATATATAGGGGGTGTCAATTTTATCCATTTATCCATTAAGTATCCAATCCATCTATATATAATCCATCTAATTCATCTATTTATAAAATAAAAATATGATGGATTTAACAGATTAGATCCCATTTATTTATTGGATGGATATGGATAGATCCATCATAATTTTAATGCATTGGATTTTACTTTTTATCTTTTTATTAAAATCCATTGGATTTCTTTTAACTCTCACTTGTTATGTGGCTTATGGTTTCTAATTTTAAAGAGGATATATAGATTAGATTTTATTAAAAACTACACATGATTAAAGGCAATGCAATTATGATTTTGAACTCTCTCCAATAATATTTTTGAAACACAGTACTGCGTTAATTAATTTTTTTATTGCTGACAAGCACGTTTATGTTGTTCTTCTTTCTATAAACCCATCGATTTCTTTTGTTTGACATGATTTAAAATAAATTTATTAATCTTTTTAAAAATTTTAAACAATATTTATTAATTGTTTTTTATAATAGTTTTGTTCTATAAATAAATTATTACTATGAAGATATAAAACAAATAAGAAAAGATAAAGACAAGATTAAAGTAAAAAAATAATGAAATTATGTATTTAATTGCTATTTAATTATTTTCTTGATATTTATGTGTTTTGAAATTATGTTAGATAAAAAAGAAATGGAAAAATCGGTAATTAATAATTATGACAGAAAAAAGTTATCATATATTAAAATTGATCCAGATTTTTTTAGCTAAAACCTTGACACATGCACTAAGTTTTTATTTTTTGCTTTTCCTAGATGAAGAAAATGAAAATATATGCCTAAGGATTAAGAATATAAAGTGAGAAAATAAAAAAAATTAAAAGAAAAAATTTCAAAGGGTAAAAAAAGAAATTAAATGAAAAATATAGAGAGAAATTAAAAAATAGAGAGAATAAAAAGAAAAATTAAATTGTAAGAATATAAAGTAAGAAAATAAAAAAAAGAACTAAAAGAAAGAATTGGAGAGTGAAAAAGGATAAATTAAAATGTAAGAATATGAAGCGAGAAAATAAAAAAAATTAAAAGAAAAAATTTAGAAAAAAAATTAAGGTATAAGAATATAAAGTGAGAAAATAAAAAAAGAATTGAAAGAAAAAATTGGAGAGTAAAAAAAAGAGAATTAAAATGTAAGAATATGAAGGGAGAAAATAAAAAAAAGAATTAAAAGAAAAAATTTGGAGGGTAAAAAAATTTAAATGAAAAATTAGACAAAAATTAAAAGAAAAGTTTTAGAGAGGAAAAAATTAAAGTGTAAGAATATAAATATAAAATGAGAATAAAAAAAGAAATTAAGAAAAAATAACACTATTTTTAAATGGATGGTTGGATATCCATCCATAAAAAAGATATTAATGGATGGATTGGGTGGATTTAGTTAATTAAGGTTATGGATTGGATAGATATTTCAAGAGTTTTTAAAATGAATCGTAAATGGATTAATGAATGGATTTTGTCCATCCAATAAAATTTAAGTCAAATCATATTTAAACCATCCATTTGACACCCTTATGTATATGATTAATTGGTTGTGTTGTCTATTACTAACTATGATGATTAAGTGGACAAGTTAGGTACTGAGTTGTGAAAATATAAAGGACCATGGGTGTCTATATGGACTCCAGCGTAAATTATGTTACTGAGCATAATGGTCGGCTCTGTTGCCGCTCTTGCAATTTTATTTATTTAATTTTTGTCATTTATATTAATGGATATAATGGTCGGCTCTTCCGCCTTATCCTTCGTAATTTTCTTTATTTAAAATTCAGTCATTTATATTTCTATATTATAATGGCTGGCCCTGTCACCTTATTACTAGTATTATTTTCTTACTATTGTTATTATCAAGATAAGAAACACATTATTTACTCATCAACCTGAATGTTATTTTAGCCAAGATATAGTTGGTATATTTTCTAAACAAAATATAAATGAACTACAACGTCCGAAAAAAAAGTGAGACTAACAACTTGAGGACAAATATTGCAAAGCGCAAAACATATAGATACCCAGGGGTCAAAAGAAATAAAGGAACTAAAATATGCATAGTGCATCATGAAAAGGATTCTTGTGAAAACTAGAGCATATACTGGGGTATGTTGGAGAACATTCGCGTTCAATCCCCATGAAGGATCTTGGGAGTACAATTGGGTCGGACATCCAATGGCTTGGATTCACGCCCAATGCTGGACGGTCCATGGCAAGACTAATGTACTTCAACTAAAGATGAAGTTTAACTATGATTGTGTAGAGCCAAGTCCCATTATTATGTGATACGAATGATGGGATAAGATGGATACATGTTTATGAGTAAGAACTATGAGTCCCTCGTACCTAGTGATGAGATATGATGTGTAAGGGACTTGGTGGGCTCCGATCCCTCTAGTATGGAAACATTGTGGCAAGGGATAGTTTGAGTAGGACGACTTCCAATGGATTAGATGATAAGAATGATGATGAGGATAATGATGATGGATTGGTTTATTGGACCCACATACATCACAAGACTTAAACATTAGATAATTCATAATAAACCTAACTCATGATTGCAGCATTATTGGTTGCCATAGATTGTACATGTATTGTTAAATTGATTGTATTATACTATCTGTTGACTGGGTATGCCCGTACCGGGAACCCTCGGGGTCTGGAGTAATAACTCACCCTTTTCTGCTTATTAATAACAGAAGAGTCAGGAAACCAGGAACCGGAATACGAGGAGCAATTGTAAGTTGGACCAGCTGAGAGCACTCAATGAACGTAGGATATGTATAGTTAAATATATAGTTAATTAAATAACAAGACAATTGAGGAATGTATATATATCTAAGGGTGCTTACGTGCCCTATTCTATTGACAGTATAATTACTTGTGATTTAAGAATCACTATGTTAGTTATCTGATACTTACTTCTACTGATCTGCCACTAGATTACTTGTACAAAAAAAAATTTCCCCACTTTTTCTAAAAACTTGTGACCTCTTAGTTAAGTAGGATAACCTAGTGGAAGGGTTTGTCCTCATTAACCGAGGGTGTTACATTACCTATGGGATAAGCCATTTTTGTATAAAATTTATGTTGATGGGCTAGTGCAAAGATGCATACCAGAATTAAAATATGAGAAGATTCTTTGGCATTGCCATGACTCTCAGTATGGTAGACATCACAGTGCAACAAAGACAGTAGCTAAAGTGTTGCAATCCAGATTTTATTGGCTAACAATTTTCAAGAATGAAAAGAGTTATATGCAAAGATATGATCCTTGCCAAAGGAGTGGAAACTTATCAGTCAAATATAGCATGCCACTGAATAATATTCTAGTGGAATTGTTTGATGTTTGAGGGATTGATTTCAACAGGCCATTCCCCAAATTACTCTCAAATAAATATATATTGATGGTTGTTGACTATGTCTCGAAGTAGGTGGAGGCTATGCCCACTAGGATCCATGATGCATAAGTGGTGTTGAGGTTCATCAAAAAGAACATCTTCTCAAGATTTGGTGTCCCAAGGGTGTTAATGAGTGATGGAGGTTCTCACTTCTACAACAAGCTGATGGAAAGAACTTTGAATCATTAAGGTGTTGCATAGGGTGGTTACCCCTTACCACCCTTAGACTTATGGACGAGTGGAGTTATCCAATAAAGAAATCAAAAGAATTCTTGAGAAAGTGGTTGGAAAAGCAAGGAAGGATTGGTCTGCCAAATTGGATAATGCATTATGGGCTTACAGGACATCTTTCAAGACTTCTATAGGCATGTCTCCCTATCAGCTTGTATATGGGAAGACTTGCCATCTACTTATGGAGCTTGAACATAAGGCTTATTGGGCCACAAGAATGCTAAACATGGAGTCCTCTTTGGCACAAGAAGAAAATGATCTAAAGCTGCATAAATTGGATGAATTTAGGCTAGTGGCATATCAAAGTGCATCCATATACAAAGAAAGACTAAGAAGTGGCATAAACAACACATTATGAGGAAAAAGTTTCATAAAGGAGACTTGGTGTTTCTTTTTAACTCAAGGCTAAAGCTCTTTCCTGGAAAATTAAAATCTAAGAGGTCTAGAGGATTTTTAGTGGAAGAAGTGGCTCTTTATGTAACTATTTTTCTGAAGGAGTTAAACTCAAAGAAAACCTTAAAGGTTAATGGTCACAGACTGAAGATCTATCATGGAGGGGAAGTATCAAGGAACAAGACCTCCATTGAGCTTTAAACATTTGTATAGGTGTTAGCCGTGAAGCTAATGACATTAACGAAGCACTACAGGGTGGCAATCTTGATTTTTGAAGAAGCACGAGTGTTATAAAAAAAATTGTGTTAAAAAAAAAGGAAAAAAATATATAAAAAAACAAGAAATTAAAAAAATATATGTATAAAAATAAAAATAAAAAAATAAAAGAAAAACATTAAAATTGATTGAAAAAGGAATATTTGGAGCAAAGAATAAAAGGTTTTAGGCTAAAATGGCATATTGCAAGCGTGCTTACGCTGGTCCTCAGTGTAACTACGCTGATGATATGGCCATGTAAGTCAGGATGAGACCAAGGCTAAGTGTGTCAGCGTACCAATGCTTGGACCTACATTGGGAGACCGGTCCCAGTCATATGTGACTACATTAGGCAGTATGGTTGTATGCCCAAATAGTGCCAAATACATTTAGACAAGGTAGCGTACACGTGTGACTATGCTGACCTGCGTGGAGGTACGCCCACATGGAGCCAAACATGTGATTCAAGGAAGAATATTTGCGTGTACTTACACCCGTTAGCGTAAGCTTACACTGGAGAATTAGACCTTATCTAGAGCATAGGCATAGCTACGCCCAAGTTAGCGTGCCAACGCCCAGAGCAGTTAAGGAACTAAGGGCATTGTGCTTGCATCTAGCATGCCTACAGTAACTGTACATGGCCAAACATTGAAGTTTCAACATGCAACAGACCCAAGCCAGGAGCTAGGCGTTCCTACGCCCAAAATAAACGTACTTACACTGGGTTAAGAGTTATTTTTTTAGCCTTTTGCCTAGTAGCCCAGCCTGTCTACGCTAAATTGGAGTGTGCCTACACTGGCAACATGAGAATTTAAATGTAACATCCTGAATTTTATAAAAATGAATAATTGATGAGAATAAATAAAAAAAATCATCGTATATGAGTGGATTTGTGTCCTAGAAATATTGGAATGATAAAATTGAGATTTATTAGGGATATTTATAATTTATTGAGCTTATGTGAGATGAAATTATACCCGATTAGAATATGGGTGTTGGACCAAGTATCTCCAAATGAGATGCCGTTGGTCAGGGCTATTAAGAGTATTATCGGGAATCTGAATCTATATTCGGAATAATTTTTGGAACTAGTATTGAGCCCGAACTGTGAGCCTGTTTATTTTGAAACGATGAAATTTTAATGGAGAACTAAAAATTAAAACCAAAAGCCTATTATTCTCTTTCTATTTTCATTGGGTTCTTTCCCTCATTTGGAAATGACACTTCTTCTTCTTATTCTCTTATTTCCCTTCTCCATTTCCTCTTTTCTTCTCCAAAAACCTAAGCCGTATGGAGTCTTCTTCTCCTCCACCCTTTTCGTTTTCATGGAAGCTTGAAGGAGAAGCTCATAGTTGGATCCTCTTCCCCACTTCTCCTCTATTTTCGTGTGGATCTCTCTCTATTGAAAGCTCATGTTGTCTCTTTGGGTGAGGTAAGTTCCTCATCATTTTCATGAGTTTTATGCCCCAGATTTTGGGTTCTTGGTTTTGAGGGAGTATTTATGGCATATGGGTTGTTGGGAGAGCATTAATATGGAAAACCCTAAGGTGGGGTGGCTTAAATGTGAGCCTTTGTAAGCATTTAATGAAGCACTTAAGATTAATGTTGGAAGGTGATGAGAAATAAATGGGTATTAATAAGTGTTGTTGGGTTTTATGAAACCCTAACTCTAATAAATTGGGGAAAGTGTGAAATGCGAGAAGAATGTAGGTTTAATGATATTGGAGAATGATAATAATGATGAAAGATGACCATTGATGGTGATTAATGGGTATTGGTAAGCGTTGTTGGGTTTTGATGAAAACTCTAGCCCTTAGAATTTGGGGAAAATGGATGATGTTTAAGATTAAATGTTGCTTAAAATAATATAGAACCATTGGTGGTGAAACCTATAGATAGGTGTTGATATCAATATGTAATGTGAGGGATTGGTATGATAAGATTGTGATTTGATGAGGTTCTAAACCATTATGGTGTGCCATTTAAATCGGATTGATAAATTGTGGTTATTGAAGGATATGAGAGCTAAGTTGAATATTGAGTAACAATGATGATGTTTGAAGGATTGAGGTGATTTGAGACTACATTATGTAATGGGTAAGATGATGATGTTGTTGGGTTTAGTTGGTCTTTTATGATCTAAAGGATCTTGGCTTTGGGAAAGGAATTCCCAAAGCCTAACACAATTGCATAAGTGGACATTTACCAAGTTTAGGACTTGATGTTGAGCTTCATGATGAGCTAGCAAATGTTTAAGAATTATGAGGAATACCTTGAGATGGCTTATTAATTGTATGAATGCATATGTATATTATGTAGATCGTATTACGGGTGATGCAATGGAGCTTTCGGAGCATTAGAACAATTTCGGCTCTTTCCTTGAGGTAGGAGAGGAGTTAACATTCAAATTGCATGAGTAAATTCGATAGTGATTGTTGTATGTGATGAATACTCATGCTTGCCTTGCCATGTATATGTATTGAATTAATTGAAATGGCAAGTTGATGATTATTGAGGATGATGTGTGAGAATATATGTTGAATTGATATGAAAATGTATATTCATATAAGTTGATGACAAGTTTGAATTTGACATGATTGATAGATTGAATTGAATGTTAATGACTACAAAGGTCTGGGACAGGTTTTAAAGCCTAGTATGAAGTATATGCTATATTAGATTTGATAAATTTTGGCTGGTATAAGTTTTGGCATGTTTGGTTGTGAGTTTTTCATGTTTCTTGCGTATATTCTGATATTCTCGCTCAAGCGAGATGGGATCTCACTCAGGCGAGGATCCTCTTTATCAGCATTATGGACTTTGGGCCAATCTCGCCTAGGCAAGTGGGATTTCTGCTCGAGCGAGATGCATGTTATGCAATCAGGGGAGTTACTGGGCGAATCTCGCTCAAGCGGACGTGGCCGCGCCTGAGCGAGCGAGAGTGTGAAGTCTGATGCTGGGACGGTACTCACTCAAGCGAGTGACTAGTATTGTTGTGCCTCGACCGAACGAGATGAGTGAATGGTGAATAGGCGAGATTCTGGACGAATTCCGTCCGAGCGGGAATTTTAGAAAATAATTTCATGATATGGTGAACTTCCGAGTGAAATTCTGAGTGAGCTATGTCCGAGACAGGACCTTCCGAGTGAGGAAGTGGATATAATTCTGAGTGAAAGGTCTCCCAGTATGATATTCTGGGAAGTGGAGTTCCGAGTGGGAATTTTTGAGTTCAAAGTAACTTGTTCCGAGTGGAGTGCCGCCATGTGTGTAATTCCGAGTGGGATGGCACCGATGGGAATATACGGGGTGAGTCTGTCCAGAAGCACTTTGGAATAATTCCACCCGAGTGAAAGACTTAGTGCTAGGAAGCCTAGCTCGAGTGAAAAAGAAAGGAAATCGGTTTTTGGAATATATACCGAGTGAAAGACCGAGCGAGTGATGGTCGGTCTTGGGATTAGTTTGCCGAGTGACAGACCGCTCGAGAGATGAGTTCGTTTTGAAATAATTTGCTGAGTGAAGACTGATCAGGTGTTGAGTCGGTTTTAGAATGAATTGCCGAGTGAAAGACCGATCGAGTGATGAGTCAGTTTAGAGTAATTTGCCGAGTGAAAGACTGAAGTGGGAGACGGTCAGCCTTGGAATTATTTAGCCGAGTGAAGTACCGAACGAGAGGAATCGGTTCTAGAATAAATTCACCGAGTGAAAAACCGAGTGTTGGGAAGCCTCACCGAGTGAACGAGTGTGGAAAGGAAGGACGACCTATGGTCGGATTTCGCTTAAGTGAGTGGGTGTCTCGCCCAGGCGGGTGTCAGTGGGATCCCTTACTGGACAATTCTCGCCCGAGCGAGTGGCTAGTTGAAGGGAGCCTCGCTCGAGCGAATGCATGTGGAAATGGTTACTGGAGTAATTTCGCCCGAGCGAGTGGCTGGGTGTGTGGTGTCTCGCTTAAGCGAGACTGGGGTCTGATACTTAAAACCCCTTTTGCTCAGGAAAACTTGGGGCGGTTAAATGAACCATCCTTATCTCGCTCAAGCGAAGGTGAATCTCGCTCGGATTTCGTTAATTCCCTCCGTAATTGATGTCAAGCCTCATTCCCTTATATTATGGGATATCTATGGAGATGTATATGTGGTAATTATTGATGATATGCCATCATGGGGAAATGAAAATAAATTGATGAATTCGAAATAAATTATTTGTGATGTTTTCACCACTAAGAGTGGGATAAGAGGGAATGATGAGGAGAATTTAATAAAGAGGCTATAAGATACATTTTAAGACAATGATGATAAATAATGAGAGGAAAGCCCACTAAAGGAATGTGTGGTGACATTGATGAATATTACCTAATGATGTAAACATAATGTGGTTGATTCAAGTAATTGACTTGTATGTGTGTGAGGCAATGATGATTCCTATATATATATATATGTTCCAAAAATGCCTTGTTATCACATGTGTGGCTTAATATTACGATGCTTGCTATGCCTTTGATATCCATGTGTGGATTGTTATGAATGATGTTTGTGGCCAATGAGATGCCAATTATATGAATGATGTGCCTTGCGGGGCTTTGTAAATGATTATGAATAATTATTAAAATGCCAAATTAAATTATATTCCTAATTGAGAGGGTGAGATATCCTTGCGAGGTTGATGGGCATATGCATTATTGCATTTTGCATTCATGGCGTGGCATAGCATTGATATTATGTGGTTGCGATCACACTGATGAAAGATCCTACAGGATTCTATAAAGGGAGTACCCCTTGCGAGGCCGGAAACCAACTTGATGATGATATGATATTGTGCCGGTGGTTGCGATCACCTAGTTGTGGAATGTGAAAGGCCCTGCGCGGACCATTGTATAATGATAAGCCAGTGGTTGCGATTCACTTGGTATTTGATATGATAAAGGGCTTGCGAGCACCTATAATGCCCATGGTGGCGATCATGAGGCGGGAGTACCCCTTGCGAGGCGGGAAACCTATGAGAATTGTTGAAACGTGGTTGCGATCACGAGAAGCACCTTGCGAGGCTGTTATAGGGAGTAACCCTTACGAGGCGGGAAACCAATGATTACGAATGATTGATTATGGTGGTTGCGATCACCCGTGATATGAAATCAGATCCGTTGCATATGCATTAAACAGTTGACATGTGCATTAGCCATAGGAGCATGGCATTTGAGATGGGATGACCACGAGTGACGAGAAACCTCTTGCGAGGAGGTATTGAGTGAGGCCTTAATGAATTAATGATGATAATGATTGTGAATGCCCTTGTTGATAAGTGGCAAAGTGATAGTGTATGTGATTGTGTATATGTTGTGCTTATTTATGATATGAATTACGATTCATGAGGCTTGTATGCCTATTATAATAATGAGATGATAAATGAATGATAATTTTATGATTTTGTAGCAAAGCACACATGACGTTTGTATGCATATACACATGATTACAATATATATATTATTCGTCATTTTGAATGTATAACTCATTCTCCCATGTGGTCTCCTTTTTAGCCTTGTGATGCAGGTTGCCATGGGATGAGTTCGAATTTTAATTAAAGCTTTGGTGAAGGTAAATAGTGGTAGAGGAAGTGCCTTGGCCGGCATCATTTATGAGTTCTTATGTAATGAATGAATTGTTTATGAGAATATAGATGATTTTAATGAATTTGGATATGTATAAGATGATCCCTTGAAATTGTGGATGGTGAATATATATGTAGAATGTAAGAGATGATTTGATGTGTAGTAGAAGGATTGAAATTGAATGATGAATATTGATGATTGTGATAGTCGGGGGAATATCCCTGAATGTATATGAATATGTGTCTGTATATATATAATTGTATCTTAGGCATTGTATGCTTATGTGACTATGTAAAATGATGATGGTTGTCTATTAGGCTTATGATATGCCATTGCATGCTTTGCTGAGCCTTTTCTCATATCGTCATATATGGGACTAGGCGTTAGCCCGGTATACACATTCTTCTTCCGCTGTAAACTCTGATATTTTGTATACCTTTATGGGCAAACTATTTATCGATCCAGTTATAGGGTATTAAATCTCACTCTTTGGTTTTCTGTGATTCGAGTCTTGATGTGATCGTGTTGGTATTTTGAAAACATTTCGAACGCGAAAAATTTACTCGTGTTTTTATTATTTAATTATGACGATTACATCGGGATTCGAGTATAGAAAATCAGAGGGTGTTATAAAGGTGGTATCAGAGCATATTTTGCTCTGAATTAGAGTTATTGGTTAATACTAGAGCATGGTTGCTCTATGAGGATTTGATATTATGGATGATTGGAGCATGATTGGCTCAATGGTGAAATACTTATGGTGATCTTTAGAGCAAGATGCTCATTATTGGAATATGGTTGTCTGTATAGATTTAAGAATGACAATTATTTAAAGAATGATGATATGTTAAGGTATTGATTGCCCTATGTAGAAATATGAATGATTAATTGCCTAAGGATTGTGAATCGAATTATGAGGGCATAATTGCTTATTGAGGAATTATTGTGAATCATTAGAATCAAATTGGGATTAATGCTCAATGAGGACTTTTATGAGATTGTGATTCATAAGATGTGGTTATTGTTTATTGGGAGTATACCCCTTTTTATTGAGGTTGTATTATGAACTTGTGGAGCCTAGTTGCTCATATTATAATCATGAATGAATTATGGGATTGAATATGAGCGAATGAATTTCCTCAATGTATGATTGATGTACTTATTTGTGTAAGTCCGGCCAAGTTCCTTATCCTATTACCTTCAAATGACGAATATATTGTTATTGTGCATTGATGTTGATATATATAAGGCAAATTGAATTGATAATGGATCTATGTTGAATAATAATCATGGAAATGAAATATTGAGTTATGAATATAAAATACAGGATATGAATCGATATGATGATGAATTTGTACCATGTGTGATCATGGATATGATATGTTAATTATGTATTGATTTAATGATAGACCTATGCCGTATGTTGATTACGGATATGAGGTATTAAGAAAGAAATTGATATAGTAGTAGATCATATGTGTTAAGACCTTGATGTGCATATGCACCTTGAATATAAATTGTTGGTTAGGTCTCTTATATGCATTATGCCTGTGGCGTCTAGCCAAGGAGTGCTTGTTAAATGAAAATGGAACTCATAAAGGGGCAACTAGGGGTCAAATTGTGCAAAATTTCTGAGGCTTAAGAATAAGACCTAATTGTGCCTTTTTCATTCTAAGACATATAATCAAAAACCATTTTGAATCGGTTGAAAAACAAGTTCTAGAATATTAATGACTATGAGATTCACTCAATCAAGAAAATATGGGTTTTGAAAATTTGTTTGACAAATAACCCATTTTGGCTCAAGTCTAACCATGGAAAGTCTTTTCAAAGAAAATTTTAATCACATAAGGTTCATTTAAGCATTTATTTGGCATTTAAACAATCAAATTTTGAAAATTTTACTCAAAATTTTGGGATCCTTAGATACTTTAGCTTTGTGTTTAAAGTAAATTTATCATGCAATCATGGTAAATTACAAGATTACAAACAAAATAAGGAAAACACACATGCATGAAAAATACAACAAAACAAAACAGTTAAGTTTTCTTACCTACCACCCCAAACCAGAATTTGACATTGTCCTCAATATGAATCGATATGATGATGATAAAGGATAAGAAAACTTACCTGAAGTAACCCCAAACCAGCATCTGACATAGTTGGTTTTTTTTTATAGAATAAAAGCTTAAAATAAAACAACAACTTTTTATAGGGTTACCTCCCTATTAGTGCTAAGTTTTAAGTCTTCAGCCAGACTTCTCACCGTTTGGATTTACTCATCAGGAGCATCAAACAAGTCCAAGTCACTTGCTTGTTGTATTGGTTGACCTGTCAGATAGTGTTTTACTCTCTGTCCATTTAACCTAAATGTACCAGATTTCTCGCTCCATAGTTCGACAGCTCCAAAGGGAAAGACTTTTGTCACCTTGAATGGTCCCGACCATCGGGATCTCAGTTTACCTAGAAAAAGCTTCAGTCTAGAATTAAACAGTAAAACCATATCACCTGTATTAAATGTTCTCCGTTGGATGTGACGATCATGCCATTGTTTGGTTTTTTCTTTATAAATTCTGGCATTTTCGTACGCATCTAGACGGAGTTCTTCAAGCTCATTTAATTCCAACAATCTTTGTTCACCCGCAGCCTTATGATCAAAGTTAAGAGTTTTAACAGCCCAAAAAGATTTATATTCTAGCTCAACAGGTGATCCGGTCCCAACACCGACCCCCAAGAGCATGGTTTTAATGCTTTGCCAGATCAGCATTTTGAACAGGAGAAGTACGTTTCAAATACCTTATAGTTACTTTTATACGGAGTACATACCGCCAGGGCATGATACTCCGCCAATGCAGGAAACTCCGCCAAGGCATGAAAACTCCGCAAAGGCATGTAACTCCGCCAAGGCATGTTACTCCGCCTAAGCTCATTACTCCGCCAAGGTGGAAAATATTGAATATCTTATACATATGCATAAAGTATTTCCAATGCATACTACTCCGCCAAGCCATAGGCGGAATATTGAATTTCCTATATTGCGTAGCGAGCCCATACTTATAACCCCGGCATGAGATTGACTCTGTCTTGAGAGGTTGAAAATGGGAATCACGCTGTCACGCATAAAAGGGAACAATGAATAAAATAATAAAGCATTAACGCTTTCCAAGCAAGTGGAAATGCCCACTACAGTGATGGTGCTCGTGAACGACACAGGGACCCACTACCTTTCTTGCATTATGCCAGAAAACAAGGAACGGGTCCTACCAATAATGGAGCACCAATAACAGGTATATAAACCTCAGCAAAAAGGTATAAGGGGATCTCTCCCCATTTCTGAACCTTACACAAAAACTTGCATAATTCTCTCTGATTTGCTTTCTAAGTCTAATAGTATTCTGAGATACTGACTTGAGCGTCGGAGAATAACTGCAGGTACAACCACCAATTGTGTCAAGGCAAAAGAAGCTAATCCAGGCGGACTATAACACCGCCATAGAGTGCACTATACCACGCCCAGCGTACAAGAGCACTCCGTATTCGTATCTGTATAAGCACCTTCTTGTACCAGATTTTACGTTTCATGTACATTTTGAATTGTTCGATAATCATACCTTTATACCCCCTGTAAAGAACAGTTCATTGGCACGCCCAGTGGGACCTGTAAAATTGGTAATCCCACAATCCTTGAACAATTCCTATTACATTCATCATTAATGGAAAGACCAGGACCAGAAGTGCAGACAGAGGATTCTCCTCCATGCAATCCTAGACGTCTCAACTTTAACAACGATGCTTACAAAAAGGCAACGCATGTTGACTCGCCAGATCCGAGAGATGACATGATCAGAATGCTAAAAGAAGAAATTGCAGAGCTTCGTCGTGAGAAGGCAAATCCTATGCACGAGAGAGCGGGCCCTGCAAACCAGCCACGCCATGAATCGCATGCACAGGAGGAATCGAGTACTCCAAATTACTCTCGCATCCCTACTTACATGGAAGAACAACGAAGCCTCCCACTGGCAAATGCTCAACCTCATGAGGGGAGAAGAGCAGTTTCAAATGCATCCCCCTCGGGATACAAGATGAGTATCCCATTTTCCAAAAGACTCATGAATGCGCATGTTCCCAGACATTTGCAAACTATGCAACCCATTTCCATAGGAAAATACACTGGGGAAACAGATCCTTCTAAGCATTTAGATGCTTACATCTACGAGGCTATGTTCTTAGGTGCAGAGGAAGATGTCATGTGTAGAATGTTCCCCAGGACCCTTACCGGTGAAGCTCTTAGCTGGTTCAAGAGTTTACCTTCAGGTTCCATCGATTCATGGGAGGACCTAGCCACAGCTTTTGGCAGCCACTTTGTAATCTCTAGGGATATGCCTAGAACCTCCCATACCTTGGCTCAGATCAAGCAAGGTGACAAAGAGTCACTAAAGGATTTCCTTAAAAGATTTTATAAAGAGGCAGCCATGGTCCCTGACCTGACAGAAGCAATTCAATTGCATATCCTCATCGAAGCCATGCAACCGAAATCACCCTTTGCTTTGTCATTGGCAAAAGGACCTCCATCCACCATGGAGGAATTTCGCAGAAAAGCATCCAAGTATATGGGTATTGAGATGCACTTGGAAGCCACTGCGTCTCGCAGTAAACCACCCATTGCAACTCCACACCATGACAAAGAAAAGGAAAAATCATCCAGGAATGATAAGTTCCCTCAGAAAGACAAAGCAGGGAACCAACCCTTCAAACAGCAAGATAGACGTGTGTTTAATTTCGCTCATTACGCACCCCTGAACACGACATATAAACAAATCTTACGTGAAATAGGATGGACTACCCTCAACGTTTATGGGATTCAACGTCCACCTCCAATCAGACGCGGTGGGAACCCAAAGAAATATTGTGAGTTCCACGAATCAGTTGGCCATACCACGGAGGAGTGCAAGCAACTCAAAAACACCATTGAGGTGCTTATTCGTGAAGGCAAGCTGAAACATTATCTGTTTAAGGGTAAATCTCATGATGAGCCAGAGAAGTTTGAGAAAAGATCTCGTGACCGTTCTCTTGATCCTGATAACACTCGGGAGCCAAAACGCACAGCGGCAACATAAAAACAAAAGAGTGTTGTTCTGGAGTCCGCCCAAAGAGAGCCAAGCCCTGAACCCAGATCGCGGGGCAAAAGGCAGGTGGTAGATATGATTGCTGGAGGCTTCGCCGGAGGCGGACCCTCAAACACCGCCAGGAAAAATCATCATCGCATGATCTTGTCTGTGCAAGGCAAGAGTAAAGAATATCGCCCATTCAGGAACGGGGTTCAGACTCCGCCTATAACATTCACAGACGACGATTTTGGCCCTACTATTCCTGAAGGAGATGACGCAGTGGTGATTATTGCGGTAATCGCAAATATGGATGTAAAACGCATCCTAATTGATCAGGGAAGTTCCTGCGACGTTATCTTTTATGACTGTTTTAAACGCATGGGACTAACTGATGCAGATTTACAGCCATATAAGCAGGACCTTACAGCCTTTAATGGTGCCAAACAGCCCACCAAAGGCTACTTGGACACAAGGATTACTTTTGATGGCGAACCTGGAGCAAGGACTGTGAAATCCAGGATCCTTATCATCGATGTGAAATCTCCGTACAATGGCATCATTGGGCGGCCTACCCTGAATGCCATAGAAGCCATCGTCTCAACCCCCCACTTGTTAATCAAGTTCATTGACAAAGATAACCAAGTCTCATCTGTAAGGGGTGACCAAGAAATGGCTCGCTATTGCTACAATTTGAGTCTTAACATGGTGAAGCTTGAAACCATGTCTAAGAAAAGAAAGTTGAATGAAGGGAGCAGTGCGGCGGCGTCCGTCAATTTGGTGGATCTTGACCCCAGGGCAGAATCTTCTGTAGACCCACTGAACCCTTTGAAACCAACTCCTGACGGTGGTTCCAAGTCTATTGTTTTGGGTGGCACCCCGGAACAAACTACAAACATCAATGACAAGCTTGAGGCTAACATGGAGGCAAAACTAATTGCACTTCTCCATGAGTATAAAGAAATCTTCGCTTGGACCACTGCAGACATGCCTGGCATGGATCCCAACTTTTGTTGTCACCGCCTGGCGGTGTATCCTGAAACTAAGCTAGTAGCGCAAAAGAAACGGCGTATGGGTCCTGCTAAGCAAAAAGCTGCTTGCGAACAAACAGAGGAACTCCTCAAGGCGGGGTTCATCAGGGAATTCCGTTACTCCTCCTGGTTGTCCAACGTGGTCATGGTACAGAAAGCCAATGGCAAGTGGCGTATGTGCATAGACTACGTTGATTTGAATAAATGTTGTCCCAAGGATCCATATCCTCTCCCCAACATTGACAGATTGGTTGACGATTCTTTAGGATACAAGTATCTATCTTTTATGGATGCTTACTCCGGTTACAACCAAATTCTAATGTGTGAGGATGATCAAGAAAAAACAACATTTGTTAATGATAAAAGAGTCTTTTGCTACAACGTCATGCCATTTGGGTTAAAGAACGCCGGGGCAACCTACCAGCGCATGATCAACAAAGTTTTTGAGGGTATGCACACAAAGCTGGTAGAAGTTTATATTGACGATATTATTGCCAAGACTCCTGAAGGAGGAGACCATGTTAAAGATTTACGCCTCATTTTTCAACGCCTACAACAACACGACATGAGACTCAACCCATTGAAGTGTACGTTTACTGTCCCTGGGGGCAGATTTTTGGGTTTCATGTTAACACAAAGAGGTATAGAGGCTAATCCCGACAAATGTCGCGTAATTCAAGAGCTGCAGAGCCCCAAGACATTGAAAGAGATACAATCCCTCAATGGCAAAATCGCTGCTCTAGCACGATTCATGCCAAAGATGGCTCATCGCTCCCTCCCGTTATACAAAATGTTGAAAAAAGACAAGAAATTCAGTTGGGGCCCAGAGCAAGAGGCGGTCTTCCAAAGCTTGAAAAATGTCTTGGCCAGCCCTCCAATCCTGGTAAAACCAAGCCCAGGTGAGCAACTCATTGTTTATTTGTCTGTTTCAGATGAAGCTTTGGCAGTGGCTCTGGTCAAGGAAACAGTTGAAGGCCAACGGCCGGTGTACTTCACTGGTAAAACATTGCATGGTGTAGAGTGCCGTTATTAGAAGATTGAAAAGGCAGCACTTGCAGTTGTTTGGGCTTCACGACGCCTAAGACCATACTTCCATGCCCATCCTATCCTGATTCGCACAGACTTGCCACTTCGTACTATACTGTTCAAACCAGACCTAGCTGGAAGAATGATCAAATAGGCCGTAGAACTCTCTGAATTTGACATATCCTACGAACCAAGAACTGCTATCAAGGCACAAGTCCTAGCAGATTTCGTAGTTGAGTTAACAGGTTCCAGCCCAGATGCAGATCATTCACACTGGACGGTATACGTAGATGGGTCTTCCAATAGCAAAGGATGTGGAGCAGGAATTGTTGTGGAAAGTGATGACGGGGTACACCTTGAAATTTCACTGCACTTTACCTTCACTACCTCTAACAATCAGGCGGAGTATGAAGCCTGCTTGGCCGGACTCAGAGCAGCACAAGATATTGGGGCCAGAACTGTCACCCTATGTAGTGATTCTCAATTAGTAATCTCACAAATTCTTGGTGAGTATCAGGCTAAAGAACCTCTGCTACAACAATATCTAGACTGCGTCAATAAGTTAAAGCAGCGCTTCGATGAAGTCACTTTCAAGCATGTACCCCGTGAAGAAAATACACGTGCTGATATCCTCTCCAGGTTGGCTAGTACAAAGAAGGCAGGATGCACAACTACGGTTGTACAAAGTACCTTGGCAGAGCCAAGCATTTCCTTTCCTTCCTCAGTGTGTATGATTAAAAGCCGCTCTTTTGATGACAATTCCTGGGTAGCACCGATAGTTCGTTACCTTGTTAATGGACAACTACCCACGGATGATCTTGAGCGACGGAAACTAAAGAAGGAAGCACCTTACTATACACTCCTAGACGGACAGTTATACCGCCGAGAAATTTCTGTGCCTTACTTAATATGTATAAATGAAAATGAGGTGCAAGTTGTATTAGAAGAAGTCCATGAAGGGCAATGTGGACACCATCCAGGGGCACGTAGTCTTATGCGAAAAATAATCAGGGCGGGGTACTGGTGGCCCACCCTGAAGCATGACTCCGCCTCGTATGTTCAAAAGTGCGATCAATGTCAACGATTCGCAAATCTCCACCATACTCCGGTGGAAGAAATGTCATCATCAATAACGCCTTGGCCTTTCTATCAATGGGGCATGGATATCTTGGGTCCATTCCCAACTGCGCCCGGCGGTATCAAATACTTGATAGTTGGTGTTGATTACTTCACCAAATGGATTGAAGTAGAGGCAGTGGTGCATATTACATAAGCCAGGACTCGCAGATTCGTATATGAAAATATAATTGCACATTTCAGAGTCCCTGGACGCATAGTCACTGATAATGGCACCCAATTCACAGATCATAAGTTCACTGAACTCCTGGAAAATCTCAACATTACGCAGATTTTCTCTTCTGTGGAACATCCTCAAACCAATGGCCAAGCTGAAGTTGCCAACAGAGAAATTTTGAAAGGCCTTAAGAAACGCCTTGGTGAGGTAAAGGGAGATTGGGCAAATCAATTATGCCACGTTCTATGGGCATATAGAACAACCCCTCACTCCACCATAAATGAATCTCCATATCGGCTGACATATGGAGTTGAGGCTGTTATTCCCATTGAATTGGCAGCCCCATCAGCTCGAGTCCTCCATTTCAACGAAGAAGCCAATCAACAGAACCTCGCCCATGAACTCGAGGTCTTGGCGGAGTTGAGAGAGGAAGCCTTTGTGAGGGACCAAGCTGTTAAAGCAAAGGCCGCCAAACGGTATAACACACGTGTTTCTGAACGCCATTTCAAAGAAGGAGATTTGGTCATGAGAAGGGCCAATATCGGTAACAAATTTGCACACCAAGGCAAATTGGCACCAACATGGGAAGGTCCATACCGAGTCGTCGAAATTCTGGGCAAAGGCACATACCGCCTAGAAAACTTAGATGGCACTCCGGTCAGGAATAAATGGAACATTTTAAATTTACGCATATATTACAGCTAGTTGGGTAACATGGTATGTTCTTTTCTTCCTAACTCAAGGTTTTTCCCAGTTGTGCTTTCCTTGAAAAGGTTCTGATGAGACATATCCCAACTCAGCTCCTTATGTAGTTCCATCATTAATAAAATGCCTTCCTACATTCAGTCTTCATTCTAACTTTCAGTTAATTATCCATGGCAGAACTTGTTCCCATGCAGATAAGACACCGGCTCCAACAATTGAAGCATAATGGCATAACTCTTTATTCCATAAAGATCATCCAACATGCAACAAAGCTTCACAAACGGAGTCAAAAAACTCCTTAGGGGGAAAGGATTGGTGTCACAGCTATATGTTGCACCATACCGACCCTATGGTCCAAAAAACTCCTTGGGGGGAAAGGATTGGTGTCACAGCTATATGCTGCACCATACCGACCCTAAGGTCCAAAAAACTCCTTGGGGGGAAAGGATTGGTGTCACAGCTATATGCTGCACCATACCGACCCTAAGGTCCAAAAAACTCCTTGGGGGGAAAGGATTGGTGTCACAGCTATATGCTGCACCATACCGACCCTAAGGTCCAAAAAACTCCTTGGGGGGAAAGGATTGGTGTCACAGCTATATGCTGCACCATACCGACCCCAAGGTCCTGTAGGCTTCCTGTGGAAAGGATTGGTGTCACAGCTATATGCTGCACCATACCGACCCCAAGGTCCTGCAGGCTTCCTGTGGAAAGGATTGGTGTCACAGCTATATGCTGCACCATACCGACCCCAAGGTCCTGCAGGCTTCCTGTGGAAAGGATTGGTGTCACAGCTATATGCTGCACCATACCGACCCCAAGGTCCAGCAGACTTCCTGTGAAAAGGATTGGTGTCACAGCTTATGCTGCACCATACCAACCCTGGATTCAACAATTTTCACTTGATCAGGAGATACACTCCCATTCAAATTCAAAGGGATGAACGCTCCATCCAAAACTTGACTCCGCCTAACTGTCAATGTTTTACGGAGTACATAATCAACAAACTCAAGCACTATCAACAAGTTCAAGTAAGTACAATACTTGTAAAAACTGTGCTTCATTTAAATTCTTCAGAGGCTACTCCGCCTCATTACAGAATTTGCTTCACTGAAATTCTTAAGAGGCTACACCGCCTCAGTACAGAATACTACTTCAGTGAAATTTTTAAGAGGCTACTCCGCCTCATTACAGAATTCACTTCATTGAAATTCTTCAGAGGCTACTCCGCCTCATTACAGAATTTGCTTCATTGAAATTCTTCAGAGGCTACACTGCCTCAGTACAGAATTTGCTTCACTGAAATTCTTAAGAGGCTACACCGCCTCAGTACAGAATACTACTTCAGTGAAATTCTTAAGAGGCTACTCCGCCTCATTACAGAATTCACTTCATTGAAATTCTTCAGAGGCTACTCCGCCTCATTACAGAATTTGCTTCACTGAAATTCTTAAGAGGCTACACCGCCTCAGTACAGAATACTACTTTAGTGAAATTCTTAAGAGGCTACTCCGCCTCGTTACAGAATTCACTTCATTGAAATTCTTCAGAGGCTACTCCGCCTCAGTACAGAATACTACTTCAGGGAAATTCTTAAGAGGCTACTCCGCCTCATTACAGAATTCACTTCATTAAAATTCTTCAGAGGCTACTCTGCCTCATTACAGAATTTGCTTCACTGAAATTCTTAAGCGGCTACACCTCCTCAGTATAGAATACTACTTCAGTGAAATTCTTAAGAGGCTACTCCGCCTCATTACAGAATTTGCTTCACTGAAATTCTTAACAGGCTACACAGCCTCAGTACAGAATACTACTTCAGTGAAATTCTTAAGAGGCTACTCCGCCTCATTACAGAATTCACTTCATTGAAATTCTTCAGAGGCTAGTCCGCCTCATTACAGAATTTGCTTCAGTGAAATTCTTAAGAGGCTACACCGCCTCAGTACAGAATACTACTTCAGTGAAATTCTTAAGAGGCTACTCCGCCTCATTACAGAATTCACTTCATTGAAATTCTTAAGAGGCTACTCCGCCTCATTACAGAATTTGCTTCATTGAAATTCTTAAGAGGCTACACCGCCTCAGTACAGAATACTACTTCAGTGAAATTCTTAAGAGGCTACTCCGCCTCGTTACAGAATTCACTTCATTGAAATTCTTCAGAGGCTACTCCGCCTCGTTACAGAATTTACTTCATTGAAATTCTCAAGAGGCTACTCCGCCTCGTTACAGAATTCACTTCACTGAAATTCTTAAGAGGCTACACCGCCTTAGTACAGAACACTACTTCAGTGAAATTCTTAAGAGGCTACTCCGCCTCGTTACAGAATTCACTTCATTGAAATTCTTCAGAGGCTACTCCGCCTCGTTACAGAATTTACTTCATTGAAATTCTCAAGAGGCTACTCCGCCTCGTTACAAAATTCACTTCACTGAAATTCTTAAGAGGCTACACCGCCTCAGTACAGAATACTACTTCAGTGAAATTCTTAAGAGGCTACTCCGCCTCGTTACAGAATTCACTTTATTGAAATTCTTCAGAGGCTACTCCGCCTCATTACTGAATTTTACTTCATCACATTCACAAAAGGTTATTCCGCCTCGTTATACTTAGTCATATTTCATTAAGTCCTCAAATAATTACTCTGCCTTCTTAATATCGTTTTACAAGGCATAAATTCGACGGACTCAGACATCATTTATATGAACAAGTATAAATTTACAGAAAATATACTTTATTGAATATTGTCCAAGATTGATAAGGGTCCAGAGCCTATCCTGGAACAAGGCAATATTATTAAAGTATAAAAAACAAAATTTAAAAAGAACTCCGGAGCTAATCCTCAAGGCTCGGGTGGCACTCCTTCTTGGCGGGCGGAGCTGGGCTGACTCTCACTGGGTTTAGACAAACTTTGTGAGGGGGGCAAGTCCGCCCGAACATACTCTGCATTAGGCGCAGGAACATGACCCCCCCGAGCAGGCACCATCAATTCACCATTGATAAACTCATAATAAGGATGAATGCCTGCAGTGTTGAGAGCAACGCCTGAGTTGCGATGACGGAGTTGGCAAATAGCCATGCTGAAAGCATCATCAATTGCCGCCTCAGCTGCATCCAAAGTCATTTTCAACTCCTGATCAAGCCTCTTATTGGTGGCATCTGAAATGGCTTTTTCAGCTTGCAGCTCTTCAACCTATTTTTCAAGGTTACTATATGCAGTGGCCGCTACATCCAACTCCGCCGCCCAGGCGTCTTCAGCAAGAGTCTTATTAATTTCAAAGGAAACCAACCTCTGCTGAAGTTCGCTCACACCCTCGCCCAGTTTTTGGTTCTGCTGATTCAGATTTAAAACTTGTTGTTTCAGCGAAACATTGTCAGCCTTCACGTGGGTCAGCTCGCCCACCTCTTCGCCCAGTTTTGCATTTTGCCCTTTCAAGTCCAAGACTTGCTTTTCCAGCAGGGCCTTGTCAGCCTTAACCCGAGCCAGCTCCTCCTCAAGCTTCTTTATATCAGAGTTGGCGGTGTCAAGGTGTTTATCTTTAGCCTTGATCACCTCCGATAGCATTTCATTGTCATGCTCTAAGCTGCGGATTTTTTCGACAGAATCATGGTATGATTCTTGAAACATTGCAGCCTCTGCAGCAACCTCAGCGATACACGGCATAGAAGCAAGGAAACCATCAATTTCCGCAAGGTGCCACCTTGCAGCAGCAGTGGCGTCTGGAATCTCCTCAAAGTCGATGTCTGGGCGGAGAATGAAGTCCGGATCACGCCTCTCTGACTGGCGGCATCCCACATTTGTGTAATACAAAAAAGGGTTCAGACGAGACCCCTCCGCAGGAAGAGAGACAGATCGCCTGGATGACTCCCCTGGAACGTCGATGAGGAAAACTGTTGTTCCTCGAGTAGTCAAGTCCAGGGCAGGACTCTCAGCTTGGTGGAGTGGAGAAACTTGAATTCCCTCCACCTCCTCCTCCATAACATCTTTTTCAAGGGCGCCCTCAACACCGCCCACTTCAGCAGTGACACCCGCAGCTGGTACCTCTGGAGTCTCTTCCACTTCAATAGGAGCATCAGATGATGCCCCTTCCCCTATCTTCTCCTTGCCCTTGTTTTTCCTCTTTAACAAGGGTTGGGGGTCCACTTCCTCCACCTCAACAGCTTCTGGCTCTTGGCGTTTTTTAGATCGCCTTTCAACCTCAACCGTCGAGGACCCTGCACCACCCTCCAACGTCACTACGTTAGTGGATACAGGGAAAGAGAGAGTCTTTGTCAGAGCAGCAGCCAGATTCCTCCTAGGCTGCACATTATTTTCCACATCAATTTCCTGGCGACTCATGTGAATTTGCTTGATATGCTCCATCCCAGGAAATTCAGTGATCTCTCCTGCAAAATAACATACATAAATATGATTAGTAGCTGCAGGAAACAACAGGAGTAATATTCAAGCAACATTGGAATTGTTAATGATAAAGCATTACTTAAGTATCCCTCAGCATCCCGCCCAAGCAGCCTTCGGCATAAAATCTGCTTATGGACGGAGTTGTACTCCTTCAATGTCCGAAGGACTTCTACGGAAGTAGCTGATAGGGCATTCTCCTCAACTTCATAAGCTTGTTTGGTTAGGAGGAAGTGCTCGTGGGTCCACGCTACTGGGAATCTATCAATTCCCTCCTTACTCCGCCAGAAGACGGACTTGTTCTTCCTGACAGAGACTTTTACAAAGCTCATTCTGAAGTGAAGTCTGCCTTCCTTGGCGGAGTCAGCAAACGCCTTAAAGTTCACAATCTTCGGCTCCGCCCGAAGAGTTACAAAACCCATACCGCCAGTTCTGCATTCACCCTCCTCATGATGCGGCAAAAAGCAAAGAACAACGCCACAGTAGGCGTAAACTCCAGATGTTCAGCCAACACTTCAAAGCTGCGGACTATCCCCCAACCATTAGGGTGCAGCTGAGAAGCGGCGCAATCCAGGAATCTGAGTACGCCCATCTGGAATTTATTAAGCGGAAAACGCACCCCCAACTGGGTAAACAAAATATCGTACATATATAAAGTACGCCCATCCTGAGGACGATGACAAATACGTTCAAACATCTTGGGTGAACGGACGATGAACCTCCTCTCATATTTCTCATCTTTCCAAACAGGCACAGATAACTCCATCACCCCACCACTTGTTGTTGCATGGCGTAAAGAAGCTTCTTTAACGTCCTCTTCGACCCAACAATAGGGATTGGTCTCAAGCATTTTTGTCCAATCTAACCCATGCAACACAACATTCTGGCATTCTGCCATTGTTAACACTTGTATTTGAGGAGTACCTTCTGCTACAAATGAATGTACAACATTACTAAAACACTCCACGCTGCTGTAAAAAGTTGAATCCCTCCCAGTATAGAAGCCCTCATCTTCACTCTCAATATCCGAAAACATAGGGTGAACAGAAACCCTAGAGCCCGACTCTGATTCTTTTCCTCTCATCCTCGTTTCAACAAACACACATATAAAGAAAACAGAACCAACCCAATAACAACAAAGACAGAGAATAGAGGAAGAAGAAAGTTACCTTAAAATTTTTGAAGAAGATGAACTGGCAACAATAAATGACTCGCAAGAAAGTAGCGTTAACAAGGCAGTTTTAACACGAAAGCGCAGAGAAGAAGATAAAGCAAAACATTTCCCCTCCTAAGAGTTTACCTATTTATAGGCATGGCTTGGGGGGAAATAAGCGAAACACCAAAAACTTCAGAAACGCGCTTATGGCCGTTGGATAAATCTCACTGACGATTCCTTTAATTCTAAAACCGATAGATAAATCTTAAGGCAGGAATTTCCTGGGCCGTATTTTCAAAATCCAAGGCCCATGGTAATAACCTCGAAAACATATCTCAACTGCCATCCCACGCATTTATGTCCCATCATTGGAATAGCAATCGTTACAAGGGCATACGTGGCAATGTGAGATTGAAGCGACAAAACGCAGTTTCGAGACGCTTTAATGACGGGCGTGGCAAGTAATGACAAAAGCAATAAATGCATGAAGATACTTGTCCACAAATTCGGAACTAGCAAACACCGCCTAAACCCATGCCTATAAAAGCTAAACTTAAGTGTTATAGCTTATTAAAGTAACCCCGCCAGTCACTATAACAAGCTAGGGGGCAGATGATCCGGTCCCAACACCGGCCCCCAAGAGCATGGTTTTAATGCTTTGCCAGATCAGCATTTTGAACAGGAGAAGTACGTTTCAAATACCTTATAGTTACTTTTATACGGAGTACATACCGCAGGGCATGATACTCTGCCAATGCAGGAAACTTTGCCAAGGCATGAAAACTCCGCAAAGGCATGTAACTCCGCCAAGGCATGTTACTCCGCCTAAGCTCATTACTCCGCCAAGGTGGAAAATATTGAATATCTTATACACATGCATAAAGTATTTCCAATGCATACTACTCCGCCAAGCCATAGGCGGAATATTGAATTTCCTATATTGCGTAGCGAGCCCATACTTATAACCCCGGCACGAGATTGACTCTGTCTTGAGAGGTTGAAAATGGGAATCATGCTGTCATGCATAAAAGGGAACAATGAATAAAATAATAAAGCATTAACGCTTTCCAAGCAAGTGGAAATGCCCACTACAGTGATGGTGCTCGTGAATGACACAGGGACCCACTACCTTTCTTGCATTATGCCAGAAAACAAGGAACGGGTCCTACCAATAATGGAGCACCAATAACAGGTATATAAACCTCAGTAAAAAGGTATAAGGGGATCTTTCCCCATTTCTGAACCTTACACAAAAACTTGTATAATTTTCTCTGATTTGCTTTCTAAGTCTAATAGTATTCTGAGATACTGACTTGAGCGTCGGAGAATAACTGCAGGTACAACCACCAATTGTGTCAAGGCAAAAGAAGCTAATCCAGGCGGACTGCAACACCGCCATAGAGTGCACTATACCACGCCCAGCGTACAAGAGCACTCCGTATTCGTATCTGTATAAGCACCTCCTTGTACCAGATTTTACGTTTCATGTACATTTTGAATTGTTCGACAATCATACCTTTATACCCCCTGTAAAGAACAGTTCAACAGGTAAATGACAGGGCTTCCCATATACTAGCTTAAAAGGTGTGGTTCCAATGGGAGTTTTGTATGCGGTTCGATACGCCCATAAGGAATCATCTAACTTAATAGACCAATCCTTACGTGATGTATTCACCACTTTTTGAAGAATATTTTTAATTTCCCGATTGGATACCTCAACTTGTCCACTAGTTTGTGGGTGATAAGGTGTAGCAACCTTATGCCTAACTCCATATTTCTTTAGAAGGGTCTGAAAAGTTTTCTCAATAAAATGAGACCCTCCATCACTTATAACACATTTTGGGACCCCAAACCTTGGAAATATTATTTTCTTGAAAAGTTTAATAACAGTCTTAGTATCAGAATGGGGTGAAGCAATGGCTTCTACCCATTTTGATACATAGTCAACTGCCACTAATATGAACTGATTTCCAAAAGAAGAGGGAAAGGGACCCATAAAATCAACACCCCATACATCAAACAATTCAACTTCTAAAATGGTATTTAATGGCATTTCTTGTCTCTTACCAATGTTACTTGTTCTTTGGCAAGCATCACAAGTTAGAACATACTTACGTACATCCTTAAAAATATTTGGCCAATAGAACCCAGCTTGCAATATTTTAGCAGCTGTCTTGGAGGTGCTCATGTGCCCTCCACAGGAAAGAGAATGGCAATGATCCAAGATAGCATGGACATCATCTTGTGAAACACATCTTTGGATCATACCATCTGCACATTGCTTGAAAAGGAGTGGTTCATCCCAATAATAATGCTTGACATCTGCATAAAACTTTTTCCTTTGCTGAAAGCTAAGATCAGGAGGTAAGATACCACATGCAAGAAAATTTACAAAATCAGCATACCAAGGAACACGTTGGATACTAAGATTCAAGAGTTGTTCATCTGGAAAAGATTCATTGATGGGAATATTATCTATTTCTTCTTTTTCAGATGTCAACCTAGATAGGTGGTCAGCGACCAAGTTCTCGGTACCCTTCTTGTCCTTAATTTCCAAGTCAAATTCTTGCAATATTAGAATCCACCTAATTAATCTAGGCTTTGCTTCCTTTTTATTCAATAGATACTTAATGGCAGAGTGGTCAGTGTAAACAGTAACATGTGAACCTACCAAATAAGACCTAAATTTATCAAAAGCAAAGACAATAGCTAACAGTTCTTTTTCAGTTGTGGCATAATTTACCTGAGCATCATCTAGTGTCTGGCTGGCATAATGAATTACATGGAGCTTTTTATCCTTTCTTTGCCCCAACACAGCCCCCACTGCGTAATCACTCGCATCGCACATCAGCTCAAATGGGAGTTTCCAATCAGGTGGTTGTACGATGGGGGCAGAGATTAGAGCTTGCTTAATCCTGCAAAAAGCTTCCATACAAGATAAATCAAAATTGAAAGGCACATCCTTACCCAGAAGAGTTTTAAGAGGCTTTGTGATCTTGGAGAAATCTTTAATGAACCTGCGATAAAACCCTGCATGTCCAAGAAAACTCTGAATACCTTTCACATTTGTGGGTGGAGGTAATTTTTCAATTACTTCCACTTTAGCCTTATCAACTTCTATACCTCTATCAGACACCAGGTGTCCAAGAACTATGCCTTCTCTTACCATAAAATGGCATTTTTCCCAATTTAGAACCAAATTGGTTTCTTCACAACGCTGCAAGACTTGGCACAAATTTGTTAAACAATTATCAAAATCCAAACCATGCACTGAAAAATCATCCATAAAGACTTCCATCACATTTTCAATAAGATCAGAAAAAATTGCTTGCATACACCTTTGAAAAGTCGCAGGTGCATTACATAAACCAAAAGGCATACGTCTGTAAGCATAAGTCCCATAAGGGCAAGTGAAGGTAGTCTTTTCTTGATCAGATGGATGAATGGGAATTTGATGAAAACCTGAATACTCATCCAAATAACAGAAATAAGAGTGTTTCGCAAGTCTTTCAAGCATCTGATCAATAAAAGGGAGGGGAAAATGATCTTTTTTTGTGGCGCTATTTAACTTCCTATAATCAATGCACATGCGCCAACCAAAGACAATCCTAGTAGGAATCAAGTTATGTTTATCATTTTCAATCACAGTTATTTCCCCCTTTTTAGGCACCACATGAACAGGACTTACCCATTTACTACTATCAACAGGATATATGACTCCAGCATCAAGCAATTTCAAAATTTCCTTTTTAACCACTTCTTGCATTTTTGGATTTAATCTCTTAAGTGGTTCTATTGTGGGCCTACTTTCATTTTCTACAGTAATCCTGTGCATACAAAGAGAAGGGCTAATCCCTTTGATATCATCCTTTGTATAACCTATTACCTTTCTATACAACCTAAGTTGTTTCAAAAGTTTTTCAGTTTCAGATGGATTCAATTCAGCATTAATAATCACAGGATATGTGGAATTAGGGCCAAGAAACTCATACCTTAAAGAAGCTGGTAAAGGTTTTAATTCCACATTGGGGCTTACCACTTTGTCACACATGACCTCAGTGTCATGTGGGGCCTCAGAGCAATCAGATATTTCTATCACCTCAATCATGAAAACAGTTTCAAATGGGTCATTAGGAAGGGTTGCTTCCTTTACCACTTGTTCGACAAAATCCACAGTACAGCAAATATCATTATAAGGTTTTTCTAAAACATTTTTCAAGTTGAAGTCAACCTTTTGGTCTCCAACAGTTAGAGACAACTTACCATTCTTGACATCGATCACAGCACCTGCAGTTGCTAAAAATGGTCTGCCTAAAATAATAGGAATCAAAGAATCTTCGTCCATTTCAAGCACAACAAAGTCAGCAGGTATAAAAAATTTTCCTATCTTAATAGGAACATCCTCTAAAATTCCTACAGGATATTTTACAGATCTATCAGCCAATTGTAAAGACATCCTAGTAGGTTTTAGTTCACCCAATCCTAACTTTTCAGCAACAGATAATGGCATTAAACTCATACTCGCTCCTAAATCACACAATGCTTTATCTATATTCATGTCACCAATCATGCAAGGAATAGAGAAACTACCTGGATCTTGGAGCTTGGGTGGAAGTTTCTTTTGAATTAGAGCACTGCACTCTTCAGTAAGTGCAACTGTACCATCTTCCTCCAGTCTTCTTTTGTTGGACAGAATGTCCTTCAGGAACTTTGCATATGTGGGCATTTGCTGCAAAGCATCTGTAAAAGGAATATTAATATATAATTTCTTTAAAACATCAAGGAACTTACCAAATTGTTTGTCCAACTTTGCTTTGGCTAAGCGCTGAGGAAATGGAATGGGAGGTTGATATGGCTTAACCTCCTCCTTCTTTTCTTGTGGTTTCTCTTCTTCAATTACTGGATGAGATGAAGATTCATCGACTTTCTTTTCCTCCTTTGCTGTCTTGTCAACTGGCCCATCGTATTGAGTACCACTCCTAAGAGTGACAGCCATGGTTTGGTTGGATGGTCCAGCCTCTGGTTTTCCAGGAAATGTTCCTGGTGCTCTTTGAGAATAGGAGGCTTGTTGGGCAATTTGATTTTCCTGTATTTTGTTGTGAGTGGCAAGAGAGTCCACTTTTGAAGCCAAGTTTTTTATTTCATCAGAGAATTCATCATTTTGTTTAAGTTGAGTAGCTACAAATGTCTCGATCAAGGATTCTAGTTTTGATTTTTGTGGAATATAGGTTCCTTGTTGAGGTTTGTAGTTACTTTGGAATTGAGGTGGCCTATTTTGGAAGCCAGGTGGACCTTGTGGAGGTCTGTAGTTACCTTGATAATTTCCACCGTAGTTTCCAATAGCATCCACCTGATGGATTTCTTGTTCTTGATTAGGGGTCATGGCTAAGTTGCAGTTTGTAGCTCCATGTCCTGAAACACCACAAACTTCACAAACAATATTAGTAGCACCTGTTGACCCTATTTTATCAAGTTTTAATGTTAATGCTTCAACTTTGGCAGAAAGTAGGGAAAGAGCATCAATAGAGTACTTACCTGGTTTTTTAGAAGGTAATCCTCTCTCAGAGTTCCACTGGTGAGTGTTTTGAGCTATTTCCTCAATCAGGTTCTCAGCTTCATCAACATTTTTACTCATGAAGGCTCCTCCAGCTGCAGCATCTAAAGAGATCTTTTGTGTGGAAGTTAGTCCATTATAAAAAATATGGATTGTTAACCACCTTTCTATCCCATGGTGAGGACATTCTCTTAGCAACTCTCTGTATCTTTCCCAGGCTTCATACAAGGATTCATCATCTTTTTATGAAAAATTGATGATTTGTTTTCTCAGCACATCAGTCTTGTTCCTTGGGTACCATTTATTGATAAAAGCACTGGACAATTGTTCCCAAGTTGTGATGGATCCTTCAGGAAGAGAGTATAACCACGCTCTAGCTTTATCTCTTAAGGAGAAAGGGAAAAGTCTTAAGCGAATGGCATCATTGGTAGCTCCGTTCATCTTCAGGGTGTCACAGTATTCAAGAAAGATTTGAAGGTGAAGATTTGGATCTTCGGAGGGTAATCCTCCGAATTGGTTCTGTTGAACCATTGAGAGTAGTGAAGGCTTCAATTCAAAATTGTTAGCCTCCACTGTGGGTCTAAGGATGCTAGATCCTCTCCCATTAGTGCTTGGAGCGGCAAAATCTCTTAAGGGTCTGTGTTGGTCCACCATTTGTTTTTCTTTTTGTTCTTTTTGTTATTTTTGTTGTTTTCTCAAAGCTCTAAGGGTACGTTCTATCTCAGGGTCAAATCCTAAGTTTAGATCGACACTACGGCTTCGTCGCATAAAAAATAAATGACAAATAAAACAAACAATTACAAAAATAAAACAACAACAGATACACAGAATATAGGACAAAATACAAAATTACAAAGAAAATAAAAATAAAAATAAAAATAACAATAAAAATATTAACAAGTATGATCTAATCGAATTTCAATATTGCCGATATTTGAGGGACAACAGTCCCTGGCAACGGTGCCAAAAACTTGACAGGGCCCGCAAGCGCACGGGTTATGTCATGTAATATAAAAGATTATCGTTCTCCACAGGGACTGTGTTCAAAGTACCAGCATATTGAAATTTAATTATCCACACAATTGATTTTTAAGATTTTTATAAAATAAAGCACAAATTAAAGTTGCACAGAATACGAATTAATATAAAAATAAAATTTACTTGACACTTAAAAATCAGAGTTGAGAATATCTTGGGATTTTGGGGGATTAAGAATCTATTTTATGTTAATGAATTTTAACTTTTCATAGATAAGAATCAAATTAAGTTTTCCAAGGCGAATTTTCCAAAAGCTAATTAATATGTTCCTCTCGGAATCCTATTAATGTACCTAACCTATGGAAAGCGCTGCTTAATCCTCAGAAAGGCCCATTATCATTTTATGAAAATCCCTTTTATTTCCTCAAAAAAATTTTGATTACTTTCACGGTTTTACCGAGGTCACAAAAAGCATCTCAAAAATCTTAGGTTTAGTTCAAAGCTTTCCGGTAAAAATAAATCTCTCGATTCTATTTATTACCTAAACTTACTAATATACCCGTAAGTATACAGTTTTATCATTTAGGTTCTTGTTAGGAATCACTAAAAGCATTAAGCATAATTGAACTAAATGGAAAACAGAAATTTATTTAATTCCAAGTCAAAATAACATTAAAATAAAATATTATCATACCCCCTTTATCCCAAGATAATTAATTTAGCTACTCATGAAATAATTTAAATTCATATAAATAATGGAAAAATAAAACATACAAGACATGGTAAAAATAAAGACTTACGGGTTTCTCCAAAAGCTCAGAATAATTTACCATTGTATTTCCTTGTTGCAATATTCCTCCGTCAATTACAAATTTAAATAACTCACTTTTACAATTCACACTCTTAAAATAAAAGAAAGAAAAAGAAAGTAAAAGAAAAAATGGGAACGGGACAGAGAAAGAAAATAAGAGAAATAAAACGAAAGAAAAAGAAAAGAAAAGGAGAAGAAAAATGAAGAAGAAAAAGAAAGAAAAGAAAGAAAAGAGAAGCGGAAAAGAAACAAAGAAAAGAAAAAGGAGAGAAGATTTGGAACGAAGCTGATGGTAATCGATGGGAAGAGATGATTGATGCTGGATGCTTGCAACTTCTTCTCCTTTTATAGGCGATGGAAAGGGGGATCCAGCTAAGAAACGCGTTGTAATTGCAAGTGGGAGGAAACTTTCAGTGCATGTGAGTTCTAGCTGTGCCAATTTATATTATTTTAATATTTCTAATAATTCGGTGCTTGGAATTATTCAGCTGGGCAAATTCCGAGTGGAAAAGTGGGTCGGTTTTCATCTTTTCTGCAAAATCCGAGTGAAAGGGTGCCTTCTGTGCTCAAAACCGAGTAAAAAATGGTACTGTTCGCACATAAAACCGAGTGAAATCTTCACTCGGTGTTGAGTTGAGGGGTCGGTATTTAAGAAAACCGGTCGGTTTCGCTTGAGCGAGAGTTTCTCGCTTAAGCGTTTGTTGAAGGAAACCGTCTCGCTCAAGCGGATAAAGGTTCGCTCAAGCGAGAGGTTCTCTTTTTCATTGTTTCACTCAGAGAAACCTTGCTCGGATTTGCTTGTGTTGCTCGGAATTGACTGAAGAGGGACTCGGATCCGACTGAAACCATTCACTTGGCTCAGGTTCATGCAGTTCATTCGGAACTGATTGAAGACTCACTCGGTTCAGATTCAATCGGTTCCCAATCATTTTCACTCGGCTGTCTTTGAATTTGGACCACTCGGTTAAAGCTTTGCTTTGGAATTCACTCGGATTTGCTTTGAAATATTTCAGTCGGCCTTCATGCTTTTTACTCGGAATGCCTTTCACTTTTACTCAGGAACTTGCACTTGAAGGGTTGGAATTTGACTGATTGAATTTCTTCTTATGTCTGAGCCTTGCTTTGCTCGGAAATGCATCTTTCTGACCCAACTCACTCGGATGTGCTTTCCTTGGAGACTTCTCACTCGGGCTCAGTGTGAAACTTGAGAGTCTGCCCGAGTGTGATTCATTTCCGGTCGGATTTTTCCTTGTCCGATTAAGACACGACTCGAAAATGCCTTGTTCTCCGAATGAAACCACTCGGATTCTCCTTAGTCAGCATTTATTCATTCAATGGCATTCCTTCTGCTCAGAATCAATTCACTCGGAATCAGCTTTTTGCCCAGAAAAGCACTTGTTCTTTGGTCAGACCTGCTTCAGTCAGCATTCTTCACTCGGATTTACTTCAATCAGCAAACTCCCACTCGGAAAATACCTTCGGGTAGCATTTATTAAAGCTCAGTTCCTTTTTTCACTCGGAATTGTTGCATTCGGACAGCTTCCAATCGGATTTTCCTAAAACCTAGACTTATTCCTTTTTAGCATTGATCCTTCACTCGAGTCAGCCATTTATCACTTGGAATGGCTTTAACAGGGAACTTTCCACTCGGATTTGGCTCCAACAGTGAAGTATTCCACTCGGCAATGCTCTATTCTGAATCGTTCCACTCGGAAAGGCTCCATTCTGAGTCATTCCAATCGGATTTCCTTCAACAGTGTAGTATTCCACTCGGATTTGGTCATTTCTCAGTCATCCCACTCGGATTTAGTCATTTTGAGTCGGAATTCAGCATTTCTGAGTCATATTTTAACATTTTGAGTCGGATTTCAGCATTCTGAGTCACAATTCAGCATAAAAAGAGAGTTCTTTCTACTTTGGGCTTGTTCTTTTTGTTTCTTTATCATTTTATGGTCGTTTTTCTCTTGTTTTTGACCCTTTATTACCTTAATTCCTGCAAAATAACATACCCAAGTAGACTAGAGTGGAAAGAAAGCAAAAATCACAATAAATAAAGGAAATACAGTGCATAATGATTAAAATCATAAGCAAACTAGATCTATTTTATTGTGTTATAAAGCACTTATCAACAAGGTAGTGTGCACGTGTGACTATGCTGACCTGCGTGGAGGTACGCCCACATGGAGCCAAACATGTGATTCAAGGAAGATATTTGCGTGTACTTACACCCGTTAGCGTAAGCTTACACTGGAGAATTAGACCTTATCTAGAGCATAGGCATAGCTACGCCCAAGTTAGCGTGCCAACGCCCAGAGCAGTTAAGGAACCAAGGGCATTGTGCTTGCATCTAGCATGCCTACAGTAACTGTACATGGCCAAACATTGAAGTTTCAACATGCAACAGACCCAAGCCAGGAGCTAGGCGTTCCTACGCCCAAAATAAACGTACTTACACTGGGTTAAGAGTTATTTTTTTAGCCTTTCGCCTAGTAGCCCAGCCTGTCTACGCTAAATTGGAGTGTGCCTACACTGGCAACATGAGAATTTAAATGTAACATCCCGAATTTTATAAAAATGAATAATTGATGAGAATAAATAAAAAAAATCATCGTATATGAGTGGATTTGTGTCCCAGAAATATTGGAATGATAAAATTGAGATTTATTAGGGATATTTATAATTTATTGAGCTTATGTGAGATGAAATTATACCCGATTAGAATATGGGTGTTGGACCAAGTATCTCCAAATGAGATGCCGTTGGTCAGGGCTGTTAAGAGTATTATCGGGAATCTGAATCTATATTCGGAATAAGTTTTGGAACTAGTATTGAGCCCGAACTGTGAGCCTGTTTATTTTGAAATGATGAAATTTTAATGGAGAACTAAAAATTAAAACCAAAAGCCTATTATTCTCTTCCTATTTTCATTGGGTTCTTGCCCTCATTTGGAAATGACACTTCTTCTTCTTATTCTCTTATTTCCCTTCTCCATTTCCTCTTTTCTTCTCCAAAAACCTAAGCCGTATGGAGTCTTCTTCTCCTCCACCCTTTTCGTTTTCATGGAAGCTTGAAGGAGAAGCTCATGGTTGGATCCTCTTCCCCACTTCTCCTCTATTTTTGTGTGGATCTCTCTCTATTGGAAGCTTATGTTGTCTCTTTGGGTGAGGTAAGTTCCTCATCATTTTCATGAGTTTTATGCCCCAGATTTTGGGTTCTTGGTTTTGAGGGAGTATTTATGGCATATGGGTTGTTGGGAGAGCATTAATATGGAAAACCCAAAGGTGGGGTGGCTTAAATGTGAGCCTTTGTAAGCATTTAATGAAGCACTTAAGATTAATGTTGGAAGGTGATGAGAAATAAATGGGTATTAATGAGTGTTGTTGGGTTTTATGAAACCCTAACTCTAATAAATTGGGGAAAGTGTGAAATACGAGTAGAATGTAGGTTTAATGATATTGGAGAATGATAATAATGATGAAAGATGACCATTGATGGTGATTAATGGGTATTGGTAAGTGTTGTTGGGTTTTTATGAAAACTCTAGCCCTTAGAATTTGGGGAAAATGGATGATGTTTAAGATTAAATGTTGCTTAAAATAATATAGAACCATTGGTGGTGAAACCTATAGATAGGTGTTGATATCAATATGTAATGTGAGGGATTGGTATGATAAGATTGTGATTTGATGAGGTTCTAAACCATTATGGTGTGCCATTTAAATCGGATTGATAAATTGAGGTTATTAAAGGATATGAGAGCTAAGTTGAATATTGAGTAACAATGATGATGTTTGAAGGATTGAGGTGATTTGAGACTACATTATGTAATGGGTAAGATGATGATGTTATTGGGTTTAGTTGGTCTTTTATGATCTAAAGGATCTTGGCTTTGGGAAAGGAATTCCCGAAGCCTAACACAATTGCATAAGTGGACATTTACCAAGTTTAGGACTTGATGTTGAGCTTCATGATGAGCTAGCAAATGTTTAAGAATTATGAGGAATACCTTGAGATGGCTTATTAATTGTATGAATGCATATGTATATTATGTAGATCGTATTACGGGTGATGCAATGGAGCTTTCAGAGCATTAGAACAATTTCGGCTCTTTCCTCAAGGTAGGAGAGGAGTTAACATTCAAATTGCATGAGTAAATTCGATAGTGATTGTTGTATGTGATGAATACTCATGCTTGCCTTGCCATGTATATGTATTGAATTAATTGAAATGGCAAGTTGATGATTATTGAGGATGATGTGTGAGAATATGTGTTGAATTGATATGAAAATGTATATTCATATAAGTTGATGACAAGTTTGAATTTGACATGATTGATAGATTGAATTGAATGTTAATGATTACAAAGGTCTGGGACAGGTTTTAAATGCCTAGTATGAAGTATATGCTATATTAGATTTGATAAATTTTGGCTGGTATAAGTTTTGGTATGTTTGGTTGTGAGTTTCTCATGTTTCTTGCGCATATTCTGATATTCTTGCTCAAGCGAGATGGGATCTCGCTCAGGCGAGGATCCTCTTTATCAGCATTATGGACTTTGGGCCAATCTCGCCTAGGCGAGTGGGATTTCCGCTCGAGCGAGATGCATGTTATGCAATCAGGGGAGTTACTGGGCGAATCTCGCTCAAGCGGACGTGGCCGCGCCTGAGCGAGCGAGAGTGTGAAGTCTGATGCTGGGACGGTACTCACTCAAGCGAGTGACTAGTATTGTTGTGCCTCGACTGAACGAGATGAGTGAATGGTGAATAGGCGAGATTTTGGACGAATTCCGTCCGAGCGGGAATTTTAGAAAATAATTTCATGATATGGTGAACTTCCGAGTGAAATTCTGAGTGAGCTATGTCCGAGACAGGACCTTCCGAGTGAGGAAGTGCATATAATTCTGAGTGAAAGGTCTCCCAGTATGATATTCCGGGAAGTGGAGTTCCGAGTGGGAATTTTTGAGTTCAAAGTAACTTGTTCCGAGTGGAGTGTCGTCGTGTGTGTAATTCCGAGTGGGATGGCACCGATGGGAATATACGGGGTGAGTCTGTCCAGAAGCACTTTGGAATAATTCCACCCGAGTGAAAGACTTAGTGCTAGGAAGCCTAGCTCGAGTGAAAAAGAAAGGAAATCAGTTTTTGGAATATATACCGAGTGAAAGACCGAGCGAGTGATGGTCGGTCTTGGGATTAGTTTGCTGAGTGACAGACCGCTCGAGAGATGAGTTGGTTTTGAAATAATTTGCTGAGTGAAGACTGATCAGGTGTTGAGTCGGTTTTAGAATGAATTGCCGAGTGAAAGACCATTCGAGTGATGAGTCAATTTAGAGTAATTTGCCGAGTGAAAGACTGAAGCGGGAGACGGTCGGCCATGGAATTATTTAGCCGAGTGAAGTACCGAACGAGAGGAATCGGTTCTAGAATAAATTCACCGAGTGAAAAATCGAGTGTTGGGAAGCCTCACCGAGTGAACGAGTGTGGAAAGGAAGGACGACCTCTGGTCGGATTTCGCTTAAGTGAGTGGGTGTCTCGCCCAGGCGGGTGTCAGTGGGATCCCTTACTGGACAATTCTCGCCCGAGCGAGTGGCTAGTTGAAGGGAGCCTCGCTCGAGCGAATGCATGTGGAAATGGTTACTGGAGTAATTTCGCTCGAGCGAGTGGCCGGGTGTGTGGTGTCTCGCTCAAGCGAGACTGGGGTCTGATACTTAAAACCCCTTTTGCTCAGGAAAACTTGGGGCGGTTAAGTGAACCATCCTCATCTCGCTCAAGCGAAGGTGAATCTCGCTTGAGCGAGATACCCAAAACTTGGGACTTCGTTAATTCCCTCTGTAATTGATGCCGAGCCCCATTCCCTTATATTATGGGATATCTATGGAGATGTATATGTGGTAATTATTGATGATATGCCACCATGGGGAAATGAAAATAAATTGATGAATTCGAAATAAATTATTTGTGATGTTTTCACCACTAAGAGTGGGATAAGAGGGAATGATGAAGAGAATTTAATAAAGAGGCTATAAGATACATTTTAAGACAATGATGATAAATAATGAGAGGAAAGCCCACTAAAGGAATGTGTGGTGACATTGATGAATATTACCTAATGATGTAAACATAATATGGTTGATACAAGTAATTGACTTGTATGTGTGTGAGGCAATGATGATTGCTATATATATATATATATATATATATATGTTCCGAAAATGCCTTGTTATCACATGTGTGGCTTAATATTATGATGCTTGTTATGCCTTTGATATCCATGTGTGGATTGTTATGAATGATGTTTGTGGCCAATGAGATGCCAATTATATGAATGATGTGCCTTGCGGGGCTTTGTAAATGATTATGAAAAATTATTAAAATGCCAAATTAAATTATATCCCTAATTGAGAGGGTGAGATATCCTTGCGAGGTTGATGGACATATGCATTATTGCATTTTGCATTCATGGCATGGCATAGCATTGATATTATGTGGTTGCGATCACATTGATGAAAGATCCTACAGGATTCTATGAAGGGAGTACCCCTTGCGAGGCGGGAAACCAACTTGATGATGATATGATATTGTGCCGGTGGTTGCGATCACCTAGTTATGGAATGTGAAAGGCCCTGCGCGGACCATTGTATGATGATGAGCCAGTGGTTGCGATCACTTGGTATTTGATATGATAAAGGGCTTGCGAGCACCTATAATGCCCATGGTGGCGATCATGAGGCGGGAGTACCCCTTGCGAGGCGGGAAACCTATGAGAATTGTTGAAACGTGGTTGCGATCACGAGAAGCACCTTGCGAGGCTGTTATAGGGAGTAACCCTTACGAGGCGGGAAACCAATGATTACGAATGATTGATTATGGTGGTTGCGATCACCCGTGATATGAAATCGGATCCGTTGCATATGCATTAAGCAGTTGACATGTGCATTAGCCATAGGAGCATGGCATTTGAGATGGGATGACCACGAGTGACGAGAAACCCCTTGCGAGGAGGTATTGAGTAAGGCCTTAATGAATTAATGATGATAATGATTGTGAATGCCCTTGTTGATAAGTGGCAAAGTGATAGTGTATGTGATTGTGTATATGTTGTGCTTATTTATGATATGAATTACGATTCATGAGGCTTGTATGCCTATTATAATAATGAGATGATAAATGAATGATAATTTTATGATTTTGTAGCAAAGCACACATGACGTTTGTATGCATATACACATGATCACAATATATATATTATTCATCATTTTGAATGTATAACTCACTCTCCCATGTGGTCTCCTTTTTAGCCTTGTGATGCAGGTTTCCATGGGATGAGTTCGAATTTTAATTAAAGCTTTGGTGAAGGTAAATAGTGGTAGAGGAAGTGCCTTAGCCGGCATCATTTATGAGTTCTTATGTAATGAATGAATTGTTTATAAGAATATAGATGATTTTAATGAATTTGGATATGTATAAGATGATCCCTTGAAATTGTGTATGGTGAATATATATGTAGAATGTAAGAGATGATTTGATGTGTAGTAGAAGGATTGAAATTGAATGATGAATATTGATGATTGTGATAGTCGGGGGAATATCCCCAAATGTATATGAACATGTGTCTGTATATATATAATTATATCTTAGGCATTGCATGCTTATGTGACTATGTAAAATGATGATGGTTGTCTATTAGGCTTATGATATGCCATTGCATGCTTTGCCGAGCCTTTTCTCATATCGTCATATATGGGACTAGGCGTTAGCCCGGTATACACATTCTTCTTCCGCTGTAAACTCTGATATTTTGTATACCTTTATGGGCAAACTATTTATCGATTAAGTTATAGGGTATTAAATCTCACTCTTTGGTTTTCTGTGATTCGAGTCTTGATGTGATCGTGTTGGTATTTTGAAAACATTTCAAACGCGAAAAATTTACTCGTGTTTTTATTATTTAATTATGACGATTACATCGGGATTCGAGTACAGAAAATCAGGGGGTGTTACATTAAACATGCCAACAGTGCTTGAACGTGCCTACATCGGGAAAGAGTGTGTCCACACTAAACTAATTCACTCTAAAAGGCACCTCATCGTAGGAAACCCTAATCCATTTGTTCTTACGCCTAACTTCTTCATTTTCCTTTTCCTCTTGTTCCAACGATAATGACTTTTTAATTACGTCAAAAATAAAATGTCCCTATGCATTTAGTTTCCTAAATTCTCCAAAGTTGATCATTAAACACCCTTTCATCTCAACCCTTCATCTCATCTAAATATCCACTCATCACACCCTTTCCCATCCTATAAAAGCCACTCATCACACCCTTTCACATAAAGAAGGGATAAGGGCAAGGGAGTTGCTACTTCTAACACTCCTACTTCCCTTCCTACCAAGAAATCCAAGATAGATGAAGATGGAAGGAGGTCCAAGCATTTTCATGACTATGATTGAAGAAGGTTCAGGGACCCTAAGGCTGAACAAGATTTTGAAACTCAGTTCAAGTAATGGGGAATTATTTTGTGATGTTACTACAACAAGAGACATGTCCCCATCCTGATGTAAGGGCAGCCATTCATTCAAAGGGGTAGGGCTACTTCAACAAGATTCTTGGTCAAGGATACCGAGAATTGATAAGGGAATATATACCAATTTCTGACTAAATGATGATGCTAAATCTTAATAAGAAGTCCCTCATTCCTCATATGTAAGGGGGGTTGTAATCATGTTATCTGTTGATATCTTAAGGAAGGCACTAAAATTACCCGTGGTGGAGGATGCTGAATATGAGTACTCTAAGATTCTAAGGCGTTTCACACATCCTGACAACAAAGAAATGGTGAAGAAGGTGTTACAAGTTTGTTGCAAAGTAGGCACCAAATTTGAAACTATGGTAAGTGGAGCCCCTAAATTTGCCAAGCAAAATTCTTTGCTTGAAGTTCTTGCCATTGGGTGTCAATACATTATTTCCTCTCTACAACCTGTGGCTTATGCTACATAGGCTATAGTCAAAAGAATGGTTTTGATTTATTGCTTGATAGAGGATTTATATGTGGACTTGGGGGAGATAATTTTAGATGAAATAGTCAATGTTGGTTATAGAAAGGCACAATTACCTTACTGATTAGTGATTTCCTTGCTTGCAAAGAAATAAAAGATTAAGATTCATGAAAAGGGCTATTTGAAGATTAGGGCCGAGAGAGCCTTGGACAATAATAGGTCCGTGATAGGATCGAATATGCTTCTGGGAGGGACAGATCTTAAGCATCCAGACCCCAAGCCTACCAACCCCTTGTCCCAACCTTGACCAACATCATGACTGAATTTCAAGGGATGAAAAAGATGCAGTTAGGCACCTATGACATGGTTATGAACCATGATATGTTTCTAAGAAAAATGGCCACCGCAATGAACTTAAACCCTAATAAAGACATAAGACCTACTAATTGGGACCAGTGGCTGGCATCTATTGGCTTCATTATTCCACCGATGGACACACCATTGAATGTTGAATTTCCATACCAAGAGGACCAACACATGGAAAATATGGGTAATATGAAGCTGAGAAAGAGGAAGATCATGCTGACAAAAAAGAAATTGTTGATTAGGCCTTAGAAATTTTAATTGTTGTTTGTTTTTTTAATTCTGTTTGTTGAATTCTATCCATTTACTTTTCCAATGTAATTTTCAATTTCTATAATTTCCATTTTAGTTTAATGAAAACAAATTCAAAAAACCTCCAATATTATGTTCTTTGTATTTTCTTCCATTGTACAACATCCATCAAATTTCCTTTTCATTTCTTTGTATATAGTAAGTACCATGGCATCGTCCACCACACTGAGGTGGAGAAAAAGGAAGTCTCTTTATCCCTTACTCCTATTGAAAACTGAATTTGACCTTGAAAAAATTGTTAGAAAAATGAATAGGCTAAACACTAAATAAAAAAGACTAAGGCTCTCATATCCCAAATCTAAAAAGTTTTGTTCTAAGCATGATTGAGTGTGTTGAAAATGTGATATACTGAATTTCATTTGACACACCTTGTAATGAGGACACACTAAGGGAGAACCCTCACACTACCTTAGAGAAAGGACTTAAAGCTTACAAAGGTCCTCTCACAAGGGCTAAGACCAAAAAGGCCAATGAGAGCATCCATCAAGCCTTATCCTCCTTCCTTTCTTTGAGTGGGCCCAAGCCCAATGAAGACTCCTTGAGGATCTATTCATATTTTACTTGTAATATACTTCTTAGTTAGATTCTCTAGGCTTTTAGGGTTTATTTGGACCTTGTAAGGTCAAATGGGCCACTTTAAGGCCATGTACTTCATTTTTGGGCCATGTATAGGCCATATTCCTCTCATTTTCTCCTTATGGGCCTTGGATCAATGGACCAAGCCCAATTAGCTCCTCCTTGGCCGAATTTCTGGAGGCCTATATAAGGAGCTCTCCTTTTGTATTTTGGACACAATTAATGCCATTTGAGATTTTACACTTTTAAAATGAGTTTTTAGTGAGAGAAGCTCTCCCTTCTCTCTAGGTTAGAGTGAGCTCTAGCAAGCTTTCATCCAAGGGGTTTCCTCCCTCTTGATGGCGAGTTAGAGGATTTATCTCCTTCTAGGAGTGGCCTCCTATTCATCTTCTCCATTCCATCTTCCATCCTCCTCCTTTCTTCTTTCCATTTCCACCTTTTCCTTTCTCTTTTCCCTTTAAAAATCTGTGTAGTTCTTGAGTATTTTGTACCTTTTTTCATTCAGTTTTCCCTTGGCAAGATCATTTAATCAAGGCTTATGGAGGCTAAAAGAAGAGAAGATCCCTAGATCTACCCTTCTTCAAGTGGTTAAAAAAAGATCGTACATCATTTGGTATCACATGAGCTTGGGAGGTTTTTCTCTAATCTTCTTCTTCTTATAGAATTTGGTTTTGCCTTTTAATTACTGGCTGGAATTTTATTTTTATACCATATATTTTCCTTGTTGATGCCATGATAAAGTAGAAAACTCATAAAAAGTTGTTATTCTTTTGAGTTCTTGTGATAGTTTTTTCTTTGCTTCAATTTTTTGCATCTTGTCTTTTCTATTTTGGTTTGGTATTGTGTAGGTGTCTAAAATTTCAGATTTGGCATATTAGGAATTCGGTTAGAAGTTGTTACTTTGGTTGTTAGAAGTTTGTTAATTATTAGTTGTTAGTTAGAGTCAAATAGGAGTTAGTTTATGCCATGTGGAACCTTGTCTAGTGTTCTAAGTGTGTTGTTAATTGTTTTCAACCAATTTTAGTATGCATTGTCATGTGGTAGGATTAGGTCAATCACCTTGCCTAATTCCTACAAGGTTCCATTCTTGTTTGTAAGGAGGTCTCACTTTAAGACACTCTAAAGTCAACTTATCTTTAGGCTTGTTAGTATTCATTCTTAGTTTTCCTTCTAGGTTAATTTTGTTTTGAATGCATAAATAGGTCACTTGTAATTTGGTTTCATCTTGTTGCATTAAAAGAAAATTTGTCAAAAAGTTTTGATCATAATCATTCCATTCTCTTTGGAAGAAGGTTGCATTGTTTTCTCTAAGCACGAAAGTGACATTTGAACTTGTTTTATCATTAGCTCAATTCGGTTTTGAAATTTGAATAGTTGTATTATGCATTGAAAAATTCAAGAGGAAAGAAAAAGAAAGTACCAAAAGAGAAAAAGAAATACAAAACCCTATACTACCAAAATTGAAAAAGGGTGTTGAAAAGAAAAGAAGCTTCATTAAGAAAAGTTGTAAAGTGAAACACCAAAACCAAAGGGTCAATTTCGAAATTCCATACACTTGAAGTGAGTTGTTTGCAAATTACTTTCCAATACACTTTCATTTGAATCTTACTTGCTTACCTTTGATTGCAACTTTAGAGTCTCTAAGTTTAGGTTGTACTTTCCTTTTGTTGATTGCATTTTTGTTCTTTGTTTTGTCTAGTTTTGTCCATCATCATTTTTGAATTCCTTTCCATAGTATATCCTTTATTCATTTGAACATTTATTGCTTTAGAGTCTTGTCAATCAAAAATCCAAAAATATTTCCCATTTGAGTAGCTTTTCTTCTTAAGCCTTTTTAGTTTGTCATTTTTTCCTTCTCAAGTTTTGTCTTTGAAGTTGTCTTGCTTTCAAACCTCTTGATAATTCCCTTGTCTACACCATTGAGGGTAGCATATTGGAACACTTGAGGTGAGAGTGTAAATTGCTTGGGTAATCTTGACACCAAATAGAAAAAGGTAAGAGTTGTGAGGAGACACTTAAGAGATACACTTGTGAGGTTTAATCTTTGTGAATTCATTAACATTAATTTCGTTTGGAGTTGTTCTTGTCTTGTTTTGGTAGGTGAGGTGGAGCTTACACATCAAGGAAGAGCTTGAAGAAATATTGTAAAGGAAGAAAAAACCTTGTAACTAGTAGAACATAGGCAAAATTTTCAATTCTTAGGCATTGTGTATTAGGTTTTGTCTTGTTTTTTGGACACACCTTGGACATTGGACTTTGGACACTATTATTTTAATTTTTACTCTAGATAATTTCACCTAGTGTAGTTGCATTTCCATTTGTTTGTTAACTACTTTTAGTTAGTTAGTTGTTGGTTATAACTAATAGTTGTTAGTTAGTTGCTTGTCTTAACTAATTAGGTTAATTAGTTAGTAGTTGGAACTAATTCTAGTTGCTTGACCTAATCATAACCGAATTAGTTAGGGTCTTAACGAATCCATAACCGAATTAGTTGTTAGTTAGGGTTGTTAGACTTAGTTACAACTTCTATAACTAAATAACTACTTCTAGTTAGGGTTTGTTAGGAGTTGGTTAGTTAGTTGAACTAATTTTGTTAGGTTAACTAACTAGTAACTGAATTTGGTTAGGTTTGTCTAGGGTTAGTTAATTGTTAGAAACAACCTAGGACAATCATAATCAACTTAGGTTAAAGCCAACCTAGGATTTATATAAGCAACTTAGGACTAACCTAGTAAAAGACAACCTAGGATCTTGTTTTCCCCTTAGGATAGAAACCTAGTATAGATATTTTAGGATTGTTGTGTGTTTTCTTTAACTTGTTTTGCATTCATCTTCCTCGACTAGTTTGTCTATGCATTCTTTGTTTTTGTCTCAAATTTCTTTGACAACCTTAAAGATGTCTTCTAGTGATAGGGAGAATAAAACAATGCTTCATAATATAATGGATAGCTTAAATAACATCAATGCTAGGCTAACAAATCTTGAGCATAATGAAAACCCTAGAACTAGACATAGAAATCAAAGATATCATAGACACAACAATAGTGATAGTGAGGAAGAGCCTAGATAAAGAAGACACCATGAACATAAAATAGAAGATATAGGCTTAAGAGAAGTAAAATTAGAAATACCCCCATTTAATGGTAAAAGTGACATAGAGGCTTATTTAGAGTGGGAAATGAGAGTAGAACAAATATTTAACTCTCATCAAATAAAAGATGAAAAGAAAGTTAGGATAGCCACTCTCTCGTTTCAAATCTATGCCTTAGTGTGGTGGTCCAAAGTGTGTAAGGAGAGAAAGAAAGATAATTTCCCACCAATAGATGATTGGTTAGATTTAAAAGCTCTTTTAAGAAAATGTTATGTTCCTAGTTATTATATAGGGGAGCTATTAGAAAAGCTAAATAGACTCACCCAAGGGTCAAAGAGTGTAGAAGATTACTACAAAGCTCTAGAGATAGCTATGATTAGGGCAAACCTAGAAGAAGATGAGGAAACCATAATGCATAGGTTTTTACATGGCCTAAATAGGAACATCAAGAATAGAGTAGAACTCCTTCCACACGTTGACATAGAAGAATTACTTCACCAATGCACTAAGGTAGAGAGCCAATTCAAAGAGAGAGAAGCCTATAATGGGGAAAGAAAAGCCTATAAGTCTAGGTGGGTAGGACAAGAAAATAAGGGTAAGTTTGATAAAATCCCTAGGGAGAGGGAAGTGGGCACTTCATCTTCCAAACCACAAAGTGAGTTGTATAAAAATGGAAAAGTCTTTAGGAATCAAAGAGAAAAGCATGAATCCATATCTAAACCACAATCCTCTAGATCATCTACCATAAAATGTTTTAAATGCCTTGGTAGAGGTCATATTGCTTCCGACTGTCCAACAAAAAGAACTATGGTTTTGAAAACTAATGGAACCTACTCAAGTCAATCAGAGTCTAATTCTGATTCTCACTCTTCAAGTGATGACTCAAGTAGTGATTCCTATGACAGTGAGCATATTTTAGGGGATGATGGTGAGCTTTACATGATTAGAAGATTGCTTGGTAGTCATGTTAAGCTAGACGATACTACATAAAGAGAGAACATCTTTTATACAAGATGTTACATAAAAGACAAATTATGTTCTCTCATTGTGGATAATGGGAGTTGTGCTAATGTTGTGAGCCAAAGACTAGTTAATAAGATGGGCTTATAACTAATAGATCACCCTAGACCTTATAAGTTACAATGGTTAAATGAAAAGGGAGAGATGTTAGTTAATAAGCAAGTCTTAATAAATTTCACCATAGGCACATATAAAGATGAAGTTAATTGTGATGTAGTACCTATGGAGGTAACTCATATACTTGTAGGAAGACCTTGGTAATTTGATAGGAAGGTCATCCATGAGGGGTTCACTAACACCCTTACATTCAAACTAGATGGTAAGAAGATAGTTTTACACCCCTAATTCCACAACAAGTAGCTAAAGATCAACTACAAATTAAACTTAAAAGAGATATAGAGTTAGGATCTTCTTCATCTAACCATGTAGAAAAACATAAGAAAAATAAAAGAAAGGATAAAGGAAAAGGAGTTATCATCTATGATGACTCTAGAGCCAACTACTTGACCAACAAACATAATGTGAAACATGCTATGTTTTCACATAAACAATGCTTGATCATGTATGCTAAATATATCCCTAGTACTTCTTTGTGCTCAATGGGTGCTTCTCCTCCTCCTTTGCCCAAAAGGATTCAAAATATCTTAAATGAATTTAAAGACCAATTTCCAAAAGACATCCCAAAAGGCTTACCTCCTATTAGGGGTATTGAACATCAAATAGATTTAATTCCTAGTGCTAGTTTACCTAATAGGCCTGCATATAGATGTAATCCTTAGGAAAGCCTTGAAATTAAAAATCGAGTGAATGACCTACTATCTAAGGGTTGGAGCACGGTGGTTCATGGGAGAAGTATTTGCCTCTGATCGAGTTTACCTATAATAACAGCTTCCACTCTAAAATTGGCATGGCACCATATGAGGCGTTATATGGAAGGAAGTGTTAAACTCCTTTATGTTGGCTTGAAGTTGGTGAGAACTTGGCCTTAGGGCTTGAGATTGTTGAGGAAACCACTAAACAGATTAAGATGATCCAAGAGAAGATGAAAATCGCACAGGACCGACAGAAGAGCTATTATGACAAGAGGAGGAAGCCACTTGAATTTCAAGTTGGCGATCATGTGTTCTTATGCGTTTCGCATGATAAGGGTATTGGGAAAGCCTTAAAGAGTAGAAAATTAAGCCCTAAGTTCATCGGACCTTATGAGATCTTGGAGCGGATCAGCGATGTTGCTTATCGGATTACACTCCTTCCACATCTTGCAAACCTGCATAATATGTTCCATGTATCACAGTTGAGGAAGTATATTGACGATCCCTTGCACGTGATCCCTATTGATGATGTTGATGTGCGAGATAACTTGTCCGTTTCTCCAATTTCTGTTCGTATTGTCGAGTATTCCGTGAAGAGGTTGTGGAATAAAATGGTACCTTTGGTGAAGGTGGCATGGAAGCATGGAAACATGGAGACACTCATATGGGAACGCGAAGATGATATTCGGGAACGGTACCCTCACATATTCGAATCCGGTATTTCAAATTTTGAGGACAAAATTTCTTTAAGGTAGGGTGGATTGTAACATCCCACATTTTAAAAATAGAGAATTAATTAAGGAAATAAATATTGAATAATTGAATGCAAATTATTTAATGTCCCAAAATATTGGAAATAATTAACTTAAGATTTTTTGGGACTGTTAGTAATTTATTGGGACCAACCAAATAAGCGGAAATTGACCCGGTTAAAATATGAGTGTCGGACCAAGTATCTCTGATTGAGATACCGCTGATCAGGGCTGTAGATAATATTATTGGGAATCTGAATGTGTATTCGAAATAATTTTTAGACTGAGTATTGAGCCCAAACAGAGATCCTGAATATCTTAAAACAGAGAAACTTAAAGTAAAGGAACAAAATATTAAATTTAAACCCTACTCTCCTTTTTCTTCACGCTGGTTTTTCACTCCTTTTGGCAAACACACTTCTCTCATTCTTCTCTTCTTCATATCTTCTCCTTCCTCTTCCAAAACCTAATCAATTGGTGAACCCATCTTCTCCCTTCAATCTTGATTTTCTTCATTGGCCAAGAAGGAGATTATTGTGGCTGGAAGCTCTTCCCACTCTTCTCCATTTTTTGTCATCTTCATCCTCCCCCTTGTTTCCCATTTTCATTTTTGGAACAAGGTAAGCTTCTTGCCATTTTTCTTATGTTTGGAACCTAGGAAATGGATGGTTATAGCTTGGGAGAGTATTAAATGCATGTGGGTATTGAATGGAACCATTAAATGCATAAAACCTAAGGTGGGGTGAAATAAATGTGAACCTTTATGAGCATTAATTAGGGTACACGAAAATGGTATTGGAGGATGATGAATATTGAAGTATATTTATGATGATGGGTTTTTAATAAAACCCTAACCAATGAAATTAGGGGAAATATGTAATGTAGAAGGGGTTAGCATTAAATGATGATGAGAATGTTATTAATGATGATGTATTGCCATAAATGATGATTGGTGAGGGTGGTTGGAAGCCATAAATGAAAAACCCACTTAAAATGAGTTGAGTGTGAGATTGGTATATGTGGTAACTTAACTAATTAGGTTGTTGCCTTTGGTAATAATGGGTTTTAATTAAAAGGAAGGAATTCCTGAAGCCTAATTGGGCAAATGAATAAAACTATAAATAGTTTCTACATGATGAGAATCATGTGTATATGTATATGTATATATATTGAAAATGGTGCTTGAATGAATGATTGATGTGGTCTTAAAATTGAATGGTGTGGGACTTAATACCACTTGTGAGGCGGGAACATCAAACCTGGAAGTCTACTTCTCTTGAGGTAGGAGAGGGGTGTATTTTCTAAATGCATGGAACCTTGTATGTTGATAATGTATGTATTGATGCCATTTTGCATGTTGCTCCTTGAATGGATGTAGTGCTTTATGTGTGTGATATGAAATAGAGATTGAATCTTGCGATGGTTGATTGTGAAATAGTATATATACATATTTGATTGTATGGGATTAATACTGTGATTGAGTATGAGTGGCACCCTAGATGAGGGGGTGAGATAATCTTTAAGAGGTTAAGGCATGCATGAGCATTATTGCATACATAGCATGGTATGCATAACATGATACTTGAAAAGTGGTTGCGATCACTTGAGATTTGAGATATAAAGGGCTTGCGAGTTCCTGTGATATTGAGCCAGTGGTTGTGATCACCTGGTGCTTGAAATGAAAGGCCCTACGGGACCATTTAGATTGAATGCCCGTGGTTGCGATCACGAGGTGGGAGTACCCATTGCGAGGCGAGAAACCATTATGAATTATTGAACGTGGTTGCGATCACGAGGGAGTACCCCTTGCAAGGCGGGAAACCAATGAGAATGAATGGTTACAGTGGTTGCAACCACCTGAGGAAAAGAAATCGTATCCGTGCATATGCATTCCTAAACACCAGCATGTGCATTAGCCATAGAAGCATGGCATTGAGTGATATCCCCATGAGGAAGTCATGTGAAATGTATATGGAATCCCCTGATCACTAACTATATTTGTGTTTTTGGTTTGGTGTGACTCACTGAATCTTTATGGATATGAGTGTTCTATGAATTTGATGATTGATTGATTTTAGTGTCACTTGAACTCCTTTTTGGGAGAAGATGTTAACTTGCATTCATATGTATATTATCACTAATTATTGGATTTTTCATCATTAAGAAAGTATACTCACTCTCCATGTGGTCTATCTTTTTAGCTCTTGTGTTGTAGGGCTTAACCATGGAGCTCATGGGAGAGAGAATTGTGTGAAGGAGATTATTTTGGGTAAAGAATACCTTGGCTGGAAATGTTTCGATTTTATGGCTTATATGTGATCTTTTGTAATGAATATGCATGATGAATACTTTGTTTGGCCATGAATTTAATGTAAGTAACTTGTAAGGAAGATAGATATATGGATGTTAAATTTTGGGAGGTCATGTAGGAAAATGAGACCCTAGTACATATGGCTCATTTTCATTGGTGACCTTGACATTGGTTGGATAATGAAAATGATGTATGATGAAGTTAGAATTGGTGAATGAATGGATATCCATCTAGATTTTGTGTTTTATAGAGCCCATAAAATGATGAGTATGATTTGGATGTGGTTAATGGATTAAAAAAGGGAATTATTGAATGTAACATTTGAAATAAGTTCTAAATGCCTAATATGATGCAATTGATATATTAAACTTATTCAATTGGGTTTTATATGGATTTTCATATGTTAAGTTGTGTAAATTTCTTACTTTCTGCACATGTCTGATAATCTCGCTAAAGCGAGATGGATTCTCGCTCAAGCGAGATGGATTCTCGCTCAAGCGAGATGGATTCTCGCTCAAGCGAGATGGATTCTCGCTCAAGCGAGAATCCCCTATGCTAGATATTTGGCCACTGGCCAAATCTCGCTTAGGCAAGAGTGGGTCTCACCCAGGCGAGACATCCCTACGTTGGGTATTTGTATACTGGACAATTCTCGCTTGATTGAGCTTGCCTTCGCTCAAGCGAGAGCTGTGTTAAAATGTCCCTGGGCATGGTTTGCTCAGGCGAACGAGCATCTCGCCCAAGCGAGACTGGCCAAGCATCAGTTGTTGGTCACTGGAGGAGATTCGCTTAGGTGAGTAAGGCCTCGCCCGAGCGAGAGTGAGGTAGATTGCCACTGGACCAATTTCGCTTAAGCAGAAGGCCTTTCGGTGTGGTACTCGCTCAAGCGAACGAGCGTATGTTAGGTTCTGGGGCACTTTCACCCACGCTCACTTGCCTCGCCCAAGCGAATCCTGAGGATCTCGCTCAAGCGAGATGGGGCTTGCTCAAGCGGGATAGCCCCTGATACTTTTTCTTTCCTTTTGCTCAACATGTTTTGTGGCTTGCTCAAGCGCCCCACTCAGACTCGCTCAAGCGAGTGTGGCTCTCACTTGAGCGAGTGGTGCCCTGATTCCCCTACTTGCATTGTTTTGATTATTTTCCTTTCCCTTTGCATCAAATCTTCTTCTTGTAACATCTTAAAAATACTTTGGACATATTATGAAGTCAATTAAACCTCATGATGTTTGACCTCTTTAAATCCAATCATATTGCATCAATTTAAATAATTCCTTCCGTTGATTTTAATTGAAGATTTCTCATTAATCGTTTTTAACTTACCTTCTCATATCTCCATAGATGAGATAGGTCTTCCATAAATCCAGGGTGATGAATTAAAGCTTCACCACTTTATGTCTTTATTAATTAATGATGTTAAAATCGCAAAAAAATTACCCCTAATTTTCGGGGTGTTTCAAAGGTTACCCCATTGCTTTCTTCAGTGAAAAGCTTAATGGGGCAGCCATCAACTACCCCATATATGATAAAGAGTTTTATGCATTAATTAGATCCCTACAAACTTAGGAACACTACTTAATTCCTAAAGAGTTTGTCATACATAGTGATCACCAATCACTTAAATTCATTAAAGGGCAATATAAGTTAAACAAAAGACACGCTAAGTGGGTTGAGTACTTGGAACAATTTCCATATGTCATCAAGTATAAGAATGGAAAATCCAATACTGTGGCTGATGCTTTATCTAGGAAGGCACTCTTTACTTACCTTCCTAGGAGCCAAAGTTATTGGGCTTGATGAGATTAGGTCTTTGTATCCAAGTGACCTTGATTTTTCCAACATCTTTAACTCATCTTCCACTTCTTCAACTCATAAAGGCTTCTACATCTTAGATGGCTTTCTCTTTAAAGCCAATAGACTTTGCATTCCTAGAAGTTCTTTAAGAGACCTATTAATTAGGGAAAGCCATGAGGGAGGTTTAATGGGCCATTTTGGAAGAGATAAAACATTGTCAATATTGCATGAATACTTCTATTGGCCAAAAATGAAAAAAGATATTCAAAAATATTGTGCTAGGTGTATTGTATGTAGAAAAGAAAAATCAAAACTTTCAGCTAGTGGTTTATATACTCCCTTACCAATACCTACTGCACCTTGGATTGATATATCTATGGATTTTGTATTGGGCTTGCCTAAGACCCAAAGGGGAATGGATTCTATCTTTGTGGTTGTGGATAGGTTTAGTAAGATGGCATATTTCATCCCTTGTCACAAGGTAGATGATGCTAGTCATATTGCTAAACTCTTTTTCAAAGAAATTATAAGACTTCATGGTGTTCCTAAAACCATAATTTCTGATAGGGACACCAAATTCCTAAGCTATTTTTGGAAAACTCTTTGGTCAAGGCTAGGAACGAAGCTTCTCTTTTCCAGCACTTGTCATCCTCAAATGGATGGACAAACAGAGGTAGTAAACAGGACCCTTTCTCAACTTCTTAGGGTCTTAGTGCATAAAAATATGAAATCTTGGGATGAGTGTTTACCCCATGTTGAGTTTGCATATAATAGGGTACAACACTCTACAACTAAGCATAGCCCATTTGAGGTTATGTATGGTTTTAACCCTCTCACTCCATTGGACTTTTTGCCTATTGAGGTTTTTGACTCTGTCCTTCATATGGATGGAGAGGCAAAGCCCAAGTTTATCAAAGAGTTTCATGAGAAGGTTAAGAACTAACTACAAACAAAAATGAACATTATGCTCATTGTGCCATTAAAAAGAGAAAGGAAGTCACCTTTGAGGTTGGAGATTGGGTTTGGTTACACATTAAAAAAGAACAATTTCCAAACTTGAGAAAATCCAAACTCGACCCTAGAGGTGATGGGCCTTTCCAAATAATAAAGAAAATAAATAATAATGCTTATGTCCTTGACTTGCCAGGAGAATATGGTGTGAGTGCGCCTTTCAATATTTCTGACTTGTCTCCCTTTGACTTAGATGATACCTTAGATTTGAGGACAAATCCTTTCAAAGAGGGGAAGCATAATGAGGACACACTAAGGGAGGACCCTCGCACTACCTTGAAGAAAGGACTTGAAGCTTATAAAGGTCCTCTCACAAGGGCCAAGACCAAAAAGGCCAAAGAGAGCATCCATCAAGCCTTATCCTCCTTCCTTTCTTTGAGTGGGCCCAAGCCCATTAAAGACTCCTTGAGGATTTATTCATATTTTACTTGTAATATACTTCTTAGTTAGATTCTCTAGGCTTTCAGGGTTTATTTGGACCTTGCAAGGTCAAATGGACCATATTAGGGCCATGTACTTCATTTTTGGGCCATGTATAGGCCATCTCCCTCTCCTTTTCTCCTTATGGGCCTTGGATCAATGGACCAAGCCCAATCAGCTCCTCCTTGGCCGAATTTATGGAGGCCTATATAAGGAGCTCTCTTTTTGTATTTTGGACACAATTAATACTATTTGAGATTTTACACTTTCAAAGTGAGTTTTTAATGAAAGAAGCTCTCCCTTCTCTCTAGGTTAGAGTAAGCTTTAGCAAGCTCTTATCCAAAGGGTTTCCTCCCTCTTGGTGGCGAGTTAGAGGAGTTATCTTCTTCTAGAAGTGGCCTCCTATTCACCTCCTCCATTCCATCTTCCATCCTCCTCTTTTCTTATTTCCATTTCCACCTTTTCCTTTCTCTTTTCCCTTTAAAAATTTGTGTAGTTCTTGAGTATTTTGCACCTTTTTCCATTTGGTTTTCCCTTGGCAAGATCATTCAATCAGGGCTTGTGGAGGCTAGAAGAAGAGAAGATCCCTAGATCCACCCTTCTTCAAGTGGTTAGAAGAAGATCTTACATCACCTTGCTATGCTTGCCATACCTTGATTGCTAGTGTATTTTTAATTGCCTAGGATAACAATTTGATTTTATAGCAAGTTTTTTATGTTTAGGGATATGATGGTTGATGTTTACCTAATGCTATGGTGAGACTTGTGCTTATAATTGGTTGTTGAGTATGCTTGCATTTTGATAGTGCGATAGAATTTGCTTCTTTTCTTGTTTGTGCAAATGCATACTCTTATATGGGAATGATGAAGGCTATGTTTCTTCATAAGCCAAGAGCCAAATAAAGCCACTCTATATAATTATCTATTGGCCCTTACTTTGAGCCTGAGCCTATTTTTCTGCAACATATGGACTTGACATTACAAGACCTGAACATTCTAAGAAAAACAATGATGACCATATGATTTGATCATTTGATGCCTTATCTTGTCCTGATGAGGAGTTGCTAAGGACTAGCAACATTTAAGTTTAGGGATGGAAGTGTGCCCATATCATAATCAGACATACTTTAAAAATCTGAAAGAAAAACGAAAGAAAGAGAACTGAAGGCAAAAAGCATGTATAGGTGTAATATGTAACATCCCAGATTTTCAGGAAAGGCATGTAGGATTATGAGTTATAGAAAATGAGGCTATGTGATATTGGTTATTGTGTTGCGGCTATGGCCCATAATGTGATAATTGATTTGTGATGTATTTATGGGCTTCAGCTAATTTATTTATGAATTGTGTAACATCCCAAAATTTTGAAATAAAGGATTAAATTAAGGAAATTAATATCGACTAATTACATGTAAATTATTTGGTGTCCTAAAATATTGGAAATGGTTAAATTAAGGTTTTTGGGGACTGTTGGTATTTTATAGGGACCAGATAAGCTGAAAATAAGCCCGGTTGAGATATGGGTGTCAGACCAAGTATCTCCGATTGGGATGATATTAGTCAGGGCTATTAAGAATAATATCGGGAGTCCAAATATATAGTCAGAATAATATTCAGATGAAATATTGAGCCTGAACAAAGGTCCTGTTTGCCATAAAATGATGAAACTTTAATGAATGATATTAAAAATAAAGCAAAAACTCATTCCTTCTCTTATTTCTTTCGTTGGCTTGCTGAGGGAATGAGAAAACATGCATATCACTTCTTTTTCCTCATTTCTCTTTATCTTTTTTCCTCTCAAAACCCTAAGGTAAGGTGGTGGGTTTGGTGAAAACCCTAACCCTAAGAATTGGGGGAAAGTTATAAACATTAGTGGAATAGTGTATTTGAGAGCAAATTCTATTGGAAATATGCACTAAAAGCCTATATAGGTTTGCATCATTTTGAATAAGTCATTTTTTGTTAAATAGTTTAATAACCTTTATTTATCCTTGGAGTAATAAGTCATATGAGAGTTATTCCTAAAATGTCCCTAGTCAAGTATTTACGTGGGGACATGTAAATACATTAAGACTAGTGTGTGAGTGTACTGATGATCTGATCTCACAGATCATGGATATAAATGATATCAAGTCTTCACATGGGTACACATTAAGAGTAATGATGTACTGGACAAACCCACCATGAGAATGTTGCATGGATCGTTACATGAATGTCATAAACGATTCTCAATGTGATAATGGTATATGTAGTCCTTTGACCTGAAATCACTACAATTCCTACATAAGGAGTTTATTGTTTTAATATAATCAAACGTCTTCTGTAATAAGAGGACTATAAAGGTTATGGTTAGGCAATGTACAAATTATGCAGAGGGATGTGAGTGATGTAGATGGGATTTGTCTCTCCTATGTGACAGGAGTGATATCTATAGGCCACTTGATGGAGTGAGACTAAGGAAATGCATGGCCATGCTAGAAAGAATAAACATTGGATATTTATTTGGATAAAGTCTACTCCGGTATCAAGTAAAATAAATTGGACCGTACAAGGATGACACGACCATGCCTTGGGCCCAATTAGGATATCGTGACAAAAGGAACAAACATATAAAATAATTATCACTTATAGGTTATGTTGTTAATAAATAATATTCGGACATAATGATGCATTGCTAGATGCTGCTCTTATTTTATATTAATAATAAAATAGTTTATTATTAATATAACCGAGTATTTTACCTATAGGGTCACACACATAGAGTAAGCCCATCAGAAAATAGCTTTTTATTTTAGTTGGACTAAAATAAAACAATTGGGCCTAACTCATTTACAATGAGTAAGGAGTCCACTCTTTAGAGAGCAAATTAGGTCAAACCTAAGCCTATAAATAGAGCATAAGATGCTCATAGGTGGCTACCCAAAAGAGACACAAAAATACACAAAAGTTGCAAAAGCTACACGCCGTCAAACTAGCATTTGGAAGGTGTAGCATTTCTGGTGGGAGTACTCGTGTGAACTCCTAAAGGACGAAGCTACGATTGCTTCGATATTCTTCAAGAGGTAATCCTAATTTTTTTTGTGTTTGTCTTATGCTTTGAAACACGACGCTTTGCAAATCCTATGGGAATCCTTGTATTTCCGCTGCTCATACACTAGGGATTCCCTAACAGTGGTATCAGAGCCAGGTTGCAAAACCATGTTTTGGGCAAACATTTGTTTAGAGAACATGTAAAAATAAAATTAAAATTTCTTTTATGAAAAGAATTGTAAAGGTTGAATCCTTTTGCAAAGGTTGCATCTTTTATTAGATATGTTGCAAAGGTTGCATTTTTAATGAGATATTATGTAAATGTTGTACTTTTATGAGATATGTTGCAAAGGTTGCACCTTTTGAAAGCTAATATCAATATATTTTTGCTTTATGTATATTGATTTCTTTTCTCAACATTTTAATTAAAGAACATGTTTTTAGGATGTGCTTTATTATATGAACATGTTGTATGTTGCAATGGTGATTATTTTATATGTGTTCTAATTATAAGGCATGTTTTATGTTTATTTAATTAAATTGAAATCAAGGGTTGTATGCAATGACGTCTATATGCTTTCTCTTTTCTAATATGAATTGTTCATGTGAGATTGTGTTTAGAAAGTTTAAGAGTTAAACCCTAGCCGTAATGGAAACTAAGATTCAAAAGTTGAAACCTAGCCATAATGGTATTTTATTTATTTGTAAATGTTACAAATAAAATATTTGATTTTAATATTATATTTTAAATTCGATTTGTAAAAGTTACAAATCAAATTTTTAATTATTTGTTAAAATTAAAGTTTGTAAGAGTTACAAATTTAAATAATTTATTCTTATTAATTTTAATAGGATTTGCATTGTTTGTGATCCTTTTAAAACTAATGTGATTTGTAAGAGTTACAAATTTAAATAATTTATTCTTATTAATTTTAATAGGATTTGCATCATATGTGATCTTTTTAAAATTAATGTGATTTGTAGGAGTTAGAAATTGATTCATATTTATTAAATTTAATATGATTTGTAATTGTTACAAATAGAAGATAAGATCTTTATTAAATTTAATAATTTTAAAATTAAATATTTAATCCTTAATAAATTTGATAGGATTTGTAAAAGTTACAAATTAAAGATAAGATCTTTATCAAATTTAATAGGATTCGAAATAAAATATCTTAAACTCTAGAGATAAGGTCTAAAATTTAAACCTTGATCATTCCTAAAAATTAGGATGATTGTTGAGACTCTAGAGATAAGGTTTAAAAGTTAAACTTTGACTATTCCTATTTTAGGATAATTGTAAGGGTCAAAAGATAAGGTTTAAAAGTTAAATCTTGGTCGTTTCAAAATTAGAGATTTCAAATTGTTTGAAATCATAACCGAATATTTTGAGCTGTTAATGGTCAGTGGGACGTTCTGGCTAGGAAAGACTTGGTACTTAAGCGGTCACTTTGGACCCACCTCTCTTTCCTGGGAACTAACCTGATTACAGTACTAAATTTTTGGGTTGGAACACCCCTTGACCCTGTCTGTTGAACGGTCAACAGAGCCGCCAAACTTCTTTGCATAGTTTTCCTTTTATGACCCCGCGTGTTTAATTATGTGTTTTAAAATTTATTTTATTTTAAATACAATTGATTACTCTATTAATTGATTAATTAAAACATCCAGCGGTGAATGGTTATGGTCTTAGATTTTTTTATTTAATTTTAAATATAGCCTGCGTGCTATGCCTTTCTTTATTCTTAAATTTCTTCTCTCAAGCCTTCACTCGTATGTAAAATGAGTTTTCTTTATTACATTGTAATCTTAGAAAAGCCAACAAGGTGGAGACCTAGAATAAACCTAGAGTGGTGATGGATATGACCTTGAAAGGAACAAAGGAGTGGTGACTCTAAGAGGATGGTGGTTTCAAGAAGTAGGACTTCATGAAGTCAAGACACCATAGTTCTTTTAGGTTTATTTTATTTTATTTTATTTTATTTTCTAGGAAAACCATAACCATCTCATAATTTTTGATTGCATGTTTTGGGGTTTTATTTTGCGATAAAGCGTTTAATGAAAGTCGGTAATGAAAAATAAGAAAATTGAAATCCCTCAAGCCCGACAATCATACCTTCCAATAAGTAATAACGTCTAACTTGATATAAATAAAGTGTAGGCCACATCATAGTTGGGTGCCTTTATTTATGTTTAGTAGGACATGATTGGATAATTGGATTATCCAAGTATTATTAAGTTTTATTCAAATAGACTTTTTTCAATTGGATTGGAAAAACCTAAAGGTATGAACAGTCTAAAACGCGTTCCAATAAACAATAGTCATTAATGCTAGTTTCAATAAAGTGTAACTTCTGCCAAAGCAGGGTGCTTTTATTGATATTAGTAAAGGATGATGGATAATTGGATTATCCAACCAGTTGTTATTGGACTTATCTAGGTAACTTTAATCAGATTGAAGAACCTAGAAGCGTTAATATTAAGTTTAAATGCCTTCTAATAAGTAACACTCGTCGAGACTAATGTTAATAAATAGTGGGCCTGCCAAAGCAGGGTGCTATCATTTATATTAGTAAGGCGCGATGGGATAATTGTAATATCCAAATTGTTTTTATTAGGCCTAAACTTAACTAAGTTTTTCAATTGGATTGAAAATAACTTAGAGGCGTAAGGATTGAGCTTAAATTCATAAGATGAATAAGGGTAAAGAGTTACCCACTCAATCATCCAAGAGTTGTATGAGATGCAATTGGAAATGTGTTTCCTACCTAAATAACCAAGGGTTGGGCGATCAGCCAAAGCTGACTCAACATTAGGCCAAATATGGATCTTGGCCTACTAGAAAAATCTTCCAATGGGATATTTTTTATGATTCAGTGAGGGTATTTGTTTTGAATCAAAATAGTGGGAGACAACATATTTATTTAATGACTTAAATTTAAATATGTTTTAAATAGAAGTGATAGATTTGCATGTAATTTGTTTTAGAATAACCATGATATACCAAATATTGTTTTGTTGCAATCTGTCCTTTGGAAGGACACTTTATCTAAAAAATGCCTAGATAGGTATTGAGACTTGAGAATCATCTTCATTAAAGATGAAGCGGCAGTGTGTCATGTTTGGCTTATATATCATCTATGGTTGGGTCTTGAATACCCTATGGAGTCTGCATAAACTCTGAGCTATAAAAGGTAATATGAATATATGGGAGATATACGATATGATCGTATACAGACTTTATTAAGGCCAAGTTAGTCTGGAAGTCTAAAAGGTGATCAAGAAAGGAAATTGTTTCCAGTTTTAGCCAAAATAAGACATTGAAATAATTTGTCAAAAGAACTTGAAGGAGTTCAAAAGAAAGGGAAGTAAGACTTCCACTACAGGTCATGTTATAGAAGTCAAGTTATTTTACTTCACTAACATTAGTATCAGATACTAGTAGTAGATCTCAAATTTTGAAAGATCAAGGAAGTAGATCACTTGTTAAGGGTGGAAAAATCTATATAAAATTGAGCAAAGTTGCTACAATAAAGATAAGATCTTTACCTATTGGGCTAGTTAGTGAACTAGACATTGTGCATATTGTTTCTTGTTAGACAAGAAATGTTTTTCTTATTATAAAATAACTTTATTTCTTCAAATGGATGTTAATGCACACTTGATTAATGGATTCCACATCCTAAATCTCAAAACACCCATTTATAACAACTGCCAAAGTAGGTTAAAATAAGTGATTTTGAACCTTACTTACATGGTATTGTCTCCTAAGGCAAATGGATAAGAAACACATTTTCTAAATACCATTAATGTGGTTATATGGACTCTTTTTGATTTTAGAATCAATGGAGACATGTAAATCTTATTTATTAGAGAGATAATTGAGACCTCATTCATTGAAAAGATGATTAATCTATTATCTAATACATAACGATGTATGTGGGCTGACGTGTGTATTTTTACAGTCGTGATTCTGTCAAATTAGTACATTAAAATTAATTAATGTAGTACTAGGGTGTCAACCTAGGTCGTTCTCTCGAGGATCAACACAAAAATTTAGGAAAAATCAAGTCTTAAACTAATTTTTAACAATTAAAAATAAAAACTCAACAACTAAAATTTTTTACAAACATAAGTTCAACAAACGTACAATTGGGGGGGTTTGATTGATTTTGTTATCACAATTAAAATTAAAGACAAAGTAAATATAGGATTTAAAACAATAATTAACAAGCGATTGATTTTCTTGGAGTATTGTAAATAAATTTATCCTTGGTTCACTAAAGATAATTTGTATACTTTCATTACTGTCAATTTCTTAGCTCAATTTGAATTAATCAACTAAGCGTCTTTTTCAATTCATAATTCCTTTACTTTCATTTAAAAATGAATATTTTAATCAAGCATCCTAATTAAGCAAAAGGAGTCAAGATCGTAGAATCTAGGAATTATTGAGCATATGTAAGAACATCGCCTACATACATAATCTATTCTCTTATTATGGAATTAAGCAAACCATAATTATTAAAAGTGATTATGAAAATATTCATTAAGCATGCATATTTCCTTAATCCATTCTAATTTAAAACCTTATTTTATTCCATTTGAATAATTAAACCAATTAAGCATACAATTTTGATTAAACAAAATGGAATTAAATAAGCAGAGTAAGATTATGAAGAAATAACAATAACAAAAACATACTGTATTAAAAATAATGACCTCAAAATTACATTACAATATTCTCCAAGAAAATCAGTCTAGAGTTTTAGCCCTCCATAATAACAACTACAAAGAAAAGAAACTAACCCGGAATGGAGCAAAAAGGGGAAAGAAGAGAGGAGGAGGCTTTGTGCCTTCCTTTGATGCTTATAGAAACAAAGAGAGAAACGTGAATTCAGGTGTGTTTGAAGCCTTTGGCAATGGTCCTATTTATAGTGAAAGCAAAGGTAAAGGTCTCCTGCTGACGCTGTGCGTCAGCAGGACGCTACGCGTCAGAGTTGCGAATCTGCTTCTACGCTACGCTTAGTTGTGAGGCTACGCGTGAGGGTTTCTGACTCAGAATACATTATTTCATCCAATAATTCTTCAATAATGCTTGGACACTTGTGCTGCATGTTCCCCACTGAGATAGTGCCGTATGTCTATAATGGATTGGCCAATAAGTGTTTTAATATAAATAAATCCTCCACTTCTGAAGTTGCACACAGCCTGTTAATGGGATCCTCGTCACTGTTGACGCTACGCGTGGGCTTGACGCTGCGCGTGGGTGTTGCGAATTTGTTTCCACGCTACGCGTGGTATTGGTGCTACGCGTCAGACCTGATGCTCAATTTCATAATTTCCCAATTGCAAACTCAATTATTCACTACAATATAAGGGAAATCAAGTAAGATTTATTATTTCCATTTAAAGATTATCGCCTAATTCAGTTAATATTAAATAAAGCTTGAATTATGAAAATATGTTAAAATGCATAATATTACACAATTAGCAATGGCAAATTATACACATTTAAAGCAAGGAATTAAGGCTAAATCATGCATCATCATGGGCCTATTGGAACAATAACTAGATATGTTTTTTAATACTTCAACATACTAATTGAAAAGTCAATGAGTATGGATTTATGTAACATAAGTTAGAAAGTCTTTGAAAAGTTCAAAGAATTCATAATGAAGTGAAAAACCAAATTGGCAAGACAATTAAAGCTCTTGATTAGATCAAGATAGCAAATAATTTGAGTTATAAGTTTGATAACTATCTAATAGAGTGAGAGATTACCTCTTAACTCATTCCTCATGTAATGCCTTAATAGTATCTCTACAGGGAAAAGTCAAACCTTGTTGGACATAGTTTGATTATTGATTATTATCAAACATCTCAAACTCCTTCAACGTTTCTTTATTAACAAAATTTCCACACTTAACCATGTTCCATCTTAGACTTTCTTAAAGAAACCATATATGATATGGACTAGGAAGAAACCTAGTATGTCTTTACTAATAATTTGGAACTATGATGCTTCTATAGAGCATCCAACTCTGACAAGGTTGGATCCAAATTAGATAAATGTCTTCTGTGAGATACCCAAAGAAAGCTAAGGGTTATCAATTCTACAATCCATCTGAGAATAAAAGGCTTGTTGCTTAGAATGTTGTATTCTTGAATAAGAGTACATCCCTTAAAGAATTAGTGGAAGGATGGTAGAACTTGAAGAAATTCAAGTATCACAAAGCATTTAAAAGTCAAGGATGGACTTGGAGCAGAAATCACAACGTGTTGTGAAATCCTTAGCTTTGGTAGCATAAGACTTATGTAAGATCAAATAGGATATGTCACCAAACCTGAAAGATATGGATATCTTATAAATCAGGAAGGAGGCATATTGCTAAATGACCAAGCTTCTTATGAAGAGGCCAATGCAAGTTTAGATTCTAAGACATAGCATAAGACCATGGGATTTGAAATGGGTTCCATGTATATTAACAAGGTATGAACCTTGGTTGACGCACCTAAAGGGTAAAACCTATAGGATGCAAGTAGGTTTTCAAAAGGAAAACTAGACATGGATGGTAATAAAAGTACATTTAAAAGCAAGATTGACAAAATTCAATTAGCTTAAAAACCATTTAGATCCTGCTTATTGTAGCAGTGTACCACCATTATAAGATATGGTAGATAAATGTCAAGATAGAAATCATCTTGAGGATGTGTATGTGACACAACCTAAAGGCCTTTTATGCCTAAAACATCTAGGAAGGTATGTGAACTGCAAATGTTCTATTTATGGACTAAAGCAAGCTTTTAGAAGCTAGAATCTTCATTAAAGAATGAAGATAAATCTTGTGACTATAAAAGGGTTTGTAACTGCACAATTATAGTTTTAGTATTACATGCAGAAGACATGCTTTTTCTAGAACTAATAATACTCTCATTCTATAGTCAAGAGTATCCTCTAACACTTAAGAAGGGCTAAGGATTTAATCTTAATAAATGGAAGATGAGCTCATTGTAAAGGTTACATCGATGTCAATTTTTGATTAATTTGAAAGACTTAAGATTGCAATCAAAATATATGTGTTGTCAAGATGGTTACGATGTATGCTTGAAAGGTTCAAAGCAAGAAACAATTTTTGGTTCTACTAACAAATCTAAGTATTTTGCTATGTTAAAATACAAAAGAAGTCAATTTACATTTAATCATTCCAAATGTTTTGTATCCTATGAGTTTTCACTGTGATGACAATGGAACCATAGAACAATATAAGTAAGTGGATTAATCCAAGCATATACTTAAATAGTTCCATCTTTGGAAGATGTGAAAATATGCAATGTTCATACCAACAAAATTGTTGGGAACCCACTAGTAAAACCGCTTACGTAGTAAAAGCATAAGGGCACTATAGACGTCATTGGGCATTAACCTTATTGGCTCTAAGTGCAAGTGGGAGATTGTTGGAAATATGCACTAAAAGCCTATATAGGTTCGCATCATTTTGAATAAGTCATTTTTTGTTAAATAGTTTAACAACCTTTATTTATCCTTGGAGTAATAGGTCATATGAGAGTTATTCCTAAAATGTCCCTAGTCAAGTATTTACGTGGGGACATGTAAATACATTAAGACTAGTGTGTGAGTGTACTGATGATCTGATCTCATAGATCAAGGATATAAATGATATCAAGTCTTCACATGGGTACACATTAAGAGTAATGATGTACTGGACAGACCTACCATGAGAACGTTGCATGGATCGTTACATGAATGTCATAAATGATTCTCAATGTGATAATGGTATATGTAGTCCTTTGACCTGAAGTCACTACAATTCCTACATAAGGAGTTTATTATTTTAATACAATAAAATGTATTCTGTATTAAGAGGACTATAAAGGTTGTGGTTAGGCAATATACAAATTATGTAGAGGGATGTGAGTGATGTAGATGGGATTTATCTCTCCTATGTGATAGGAGTGATATCTGTAGGCCACTTGATGGAGTAAGACTAAGGAAATGCATGGCCATGCTAGAAAGAATAAATATTGGATATTTATTTGGATAAAGTCTACTCCGGTATCAAGTAAAATAAATTGGACCGTACAAGGATGACACGACCATGCCTTGGGCCCAATTAGGATATCGTGACAAAAGGAACAAACATATAAAATAATTATCACTTATAGGTTATGTTGTTAATAAATAATATTCGGACATAATGATGCATTGCTAGATGCCGCTCTTATTTTATATTAATAATAAAACAGTTTATTATTAATATAACTGAGTATTTTACCTATAGGGTCACACACATAGAGTAAGCCCATCAGAAAATAGCTTTTTATTTTAGTTGGACTAAAATAAGACTATTGGGCCTAACTCATTTACAATGAGTAAGGAGCCTACTTTTTAGAGAGAAAATTAGGTCAAACCTAAGCCTATAAATTGAGCATAAGATGCTCATAGGTGGCTACCTAAAAGAGACACAAAAATACACAAAAGTTGCAAAAGCTACACGCCGTCAAACTAGCATTTGGAAGGTGTAGCATTTCTGGTGGGAGTACTCGTGTTGACTCCTAAAGGACGAGGCTACGATTGCTTCGATATTCTTCAAGAGGTAATCCTAAAACGCAATTTTTTTGTGTGTTTGTCGTATGCTTTGAAACACGACGCTTTGCAAATCCTATGGGAATCCTTGTATTTCTACTGCTCATACACTAGGGATTCCCTAACAAATTCAGGCCATTAAGTGTGGGTATCAGTTGCTGAGGCATTTTATGAAGGTTTGGGCTATTGTTGTTGGTAGCCCTTGAATTTAATAAATGTGGCTTGATGGGAAGGAATTCCCGAAGCCTAACAAACAATGGAAATAATGTCTATAACATGTCTTATACATGTTATGAAATTGTAGATATGATTATTACTAAATAGAATTGAATTTATATCTTGAAATAGTTGATTGATTGGGGATTTTACATGCATGTTAATGTAGGATCCATTTCAAACGACGAGGCGGGTGCGTCATATCAATCAAAATTCTTCTCTTGAGGTAAGAGAGGAGTCTTTATGTTCTAAATGCATGAGTTGAATATTGTTTGATTGTCGTATGTGACAATATGCATGTTTGCCTTGTTGAAATGTTATGAGGAATTGTAATGTTGTGTTATGATGTTGGTGATGTATTTTTGGCAACATGCTTTGATGCATTTAGAATATTCATGGTGTGCTATATGGTGGTGTGGAGTGGTTACTAACATGATGATATACTCATGTCCACCATAAATGTGAAATGAATATTGTTGATGTTTGATTTAGAATAGATGTGATGAATAGCATACCTCAATCGATAGTGAAAGATTGATGTTAATGTGTGGATGATGGAGTTGAATGGTGTGAATGAGAACTAATGAGAATGCCACGTAAAAAGTTAAACTAATGATAATAACCAACAATAATAAATCCACTAAAAACCTTATGGTGATGTTGGTGATGATGATGATGATGATGATGGTTGATGAATGGCATGTATAGGATGCATAGAGTGAGAAAATGCATGTGATTGTCATTTGCATCCATGGCATACTACATAGCCGCCGTTGTTGGAACATTAGGGGAGTTCCCTCGGCCGACCCAGTAGGAGGGTGGCTCGGTGCATGAGCAATTTTGTTTTTCCCCTGTGACTCAATGTGTGAGTCACGAAGCCGCCCTTGTATTGCTACGGGGAGCTACATGTGGCCGACCGTTATGGGGGGTGGCTCTTGATGAGCAGGTGACCCCGGTGATCCTTAGGATCACAGCCGCCATGATTTGAGATCTGGCCGGCCCGTAACACCATATATCAAATATGTTATATACCGCGGTCATGGTGAAAATGACCAGGTGTTGCAAGATGGACAATGCGGTTTGGTACCAATAAAATAATTGGTGAAATGCATGCAAATTAAGAATAAGTGTACGCGTTTTACTACTGTAGTAGGGGTATCGTTAGATGATCATACTTGAGTCCCACAATTGGTGTTTATTTTCCCACAGTCAGATCTACAATTGTTGAAATATTCCATTGTTCATATGCATTAGCTTAAGAGCATTTGCATATAGCAAGGAGGTATGCCAAAGGTGATGGTGTATGGTGATAGTTGAGTTAAGAATAACGAATTGTAATTAAGACAACATAAAACCTATGAATACCAAATAATAATATGAGAAAGATGATGAAATATGTGATGGCCCAATTGTTGAAGGACTAGATCATGTGTGTGGTTTTATACTTGCTAGATGTACAAAAATAATTGTATATTATGATGATAGTTGATGATGAATTTTGTGTGAATGCAAGTATACATATTGTGGTACATATGCATATGATCATATGGTATTCATATTTATTCTTTTAGAATGTATGACTCATTCTCCATTGTTGTCCATTTTTAGATTTGTGATGTAGGGCATTTATGGGAAGAGTGAATGTTTTGGAGTACATTTTTGAGAAGGAGGTAAATAGATGTATAGGAAGTGCCTTGGCCGGTAAAATCTGGATTTTTGTATAGCATATAGGGTGTATGTATGCTTATTTTCTTATCTAGATTGTAGATATTGATTTTGAGGGTCATGTAGGAAAATTCGACCTTGGTGTGTATGGCCAATTTTCATTAATGACCCAAATGATGTAAGATAATGAATTAAGACATTTGTTTGTTGTTAAACAATGGTGAATTTCATAAATGAATGAAGGGTCATGTGAAAATTTATGCTTCGGTGATTACATGAGATGATGTGCTTGATTTAACATGATTCATAAATTAGAATGGAATCCAAAGGATAATGATACTTGAGACAAGTCATAAATGTGTAATATGACATGTATGCTATGTTGAATTTGATTGATTTAGGATGGGATGAGTATTGGCATGATAGGTTGTAAGAAAAACCTTGTGTTTTTGTTTCCCTGCAGAACTCGCTCAAGCGAGTGAGAATCTCGCTCAAGCAAGATCCTCTTGTATCAGTGGTTTGGCCACTGTCCAAAATTTGCTTACGCGAATGAAATCCTTGCCCAAGCGAGATTTGCCTAGAAGTAGAGGTTAGACACTGGACCATTTTCGCTCGGGCAAAATGGTCATGGCTTGGGAATCGCTTAAGCGAGAGGAAGGGAAATGGACACTGGACAATTTTTTCCCAGGCGAGCCTTACCTCGCTTAAGCGAAAATCGGGCAGTGAGTCCCTAATGCTACTGGAGCAATCTCGCTCAAGCGAGATGGAACTCGCTCAAGTGAGATTGGCCCCTGAGGCTAATCTTCATTCTCGCTCAATTGTTTCGCTGGCTCACCCAAGTGTGGTCCTCGAATCTCGCTCAAGCGAGATAGGTCTCGCTCAAGCGAGATAGGTCTCGCTCAAGCGAGAGGACCCCCTGATGCTTAATCTTTTCCTTGCTCAGTATTCTTTTGGCTCGCTCAAGCATCGCCTCGTGGGCTCGCTCAAGCGAGTGTGACTCTCGCTTGAGCGAGTGGTACTCTGATGCCCCCATTTGTTTTGTTCCAATTAAATTTTATATCTTATGCATCAAATCCTTTTCTTACATCATCTTAAGAGTACTTTGGACATATTATGAATCTTTGAACCTCATGAAATTCTTTCTCCTTAAAATCCAATCATGCAACAACCAATTTAATTAATTCTTCCGCTGTTCTTAATTGGAAATTTCTCATGCAATCATTTTAATTTACCCTCTCATATCCTCATATATGAGGGTGGCTTTCATAGATCCGGGGTGTTGAATTAAAAGCTTCACCACTCTAATTATCTGATTAATTAATGATCTTAAATCACAAAAAATTTACCCGTATTTTTCTGGGTCGTCTCAAATTGTGTAAAGGCAGTAAGGCCTGGATGCTTGAGATGGCATGGTTAGATGATGAGATAAGGTGATTAGTATTAATTAAATAGTTGACTAGCATAATGAAGAGTATTAATTTATAGCTAGTAAAATTGTAAGTTAAGAGAAAAATGATAATATATTAAAGATAGTAATTAAATGGAAATAATAAAAAAAGTGATGTGATGTTAACCCTGATGGGAATAATAATCATAAAATTTTATTAGAAATTTTAATGGGTTTCTTGGGAAACATGCGCACCGGAAGATTGAACTCGAAATTTGACCGGGAATCCAAACAAGTAGCAAAAAATACCGGAAGGCCCTGAGGTAAGGGAATGTTTCCTGAAACTTATTACTCAATATAAAAACATCCTCTATAGTATTTATTTGAAATTTCAAGGAGCTGGTTAGACTCGCAGCCTTCTTGACCATTTTTCCTGAGTTGAGTACTTGTTTGGCCCCATACCTAACTACACTATTTCTGGCATAACTCTTCCTCCCGACGTCAAAAAATTTTGACTCTTATTTCTAAATTTTTATATTGAAATTCTCTAAATCTCTTGTGTTGATCACTAAACCTAGTTTTGAGCCATTTGATCCTAGTTTTCAAAATACTACCCTAATTCATGAGTTCCTTGAACTACCTGAACACCTTTCAATAAATTACTTGTAAGTTTTGCGTTTGATATCAAAATTGAGTCATTCTTGTCCTTAAAATTTATTAATAGAATTGTATACAACTCTTATGCAGGACCCTAAAGCTAATTCCCAACCATTTAATCCCAATTTTTAAAATAAGGTTGATGTACCTGATTCAAAATCGATCCTAGAAACCCTTCATATTTTGGCCATATCTCCCTCTCTCGATATTGGATTTTTGTGTTCTATAGCTTGTTTCAAAGGGGAAAATGTGATCTACAACTTTGATGTTAGACATTTTTTCAAATTCTAGCCCAAAAAAGTTATTAAAAATTTCATAAGTTATTCCTTTAATTTCCATTAGCTTTTGATTAATTTGAGTAATTGCTTTGCACATTGCCATGATAAAAAGTTGATCCTATATCCTTCTAATCTCTTTCCCATGTTTCCAAGCATGTAACATCACATCCCCTTAAATATTTTTGGCTAAAATTTAGTCCCTATTTTTCCTCCCTTAATTCCCACGGTTACATACACACACATACTATGACACCCTTGATTAACCATGACAAATTTGTAAACCGAAATGTCCTACTTAATTAAGGAGTCACTAGTTATTTAGAAAAGCAGAAGTTTTTTTTGTTTGGTGATCATCACCACATAGGTCAAACTATAATAATAACATAGATCAATTCTTCATAACAGTAGTGTACTCAAAAGATACGGGGCTCGTAGGCTCCCAACAAAATAACTACATAACAACATAACATAACACTAAATATCGGGACCTACTACGGTCTCTATGTTAGAAGGGAAGTTCAAGTACTTCACATCCATGAACCAATATCCACTACTGCAGGTAATCCAGGTCCTACCCATGCTCGGTTTGTCTTTCGGCTGATGATCACAATAAAGGAAAACAATACACGACACAAGAGGGGTGAGTATAAACTCTTAACCCAAATGATTCACATATAAGGGTAGCCGTAAATATCATACAAATGTATATATATTAGACAGAGATAAAGAATTCATATAACACATACCAACACAACCACACAGTAAGCTGAGACGTACATAGAGGCAATACAAATCAATAGAGTTAGTCACATAACTATGTTATGCTATGCATGTATTAGATTGATTATAATTTATCTTGATTAAATACCAATATGCAATAGGGCCCAACTCCCGCTCATCAATCTCATACATATCAGTATCCATTATGCACATCAATCCCGCCTTATGCCTCTACCCAACTAGAGTGACCGGAGTTTGTCTTATTCTAGTTTTCAAAATGGGTATGGACACGCAGCCCTATCATCAACATTGGCCAATCATATCCAAGCAGAACGGGCAATCCACGGTTCTAGTAGCAATCGGTCAGAGTCAAAGTATATCAAAGTTGCCACGAGCTATCCGGTCTTGGGCACGACTCCAAACCATTCAATGTCTGCTCCAGTATACTCTTGAGACCTCCCACAGGGTTGGAACGTCATTGTTGCCCAGTGTACCCATCACTGTATGCTCTAGGGGATCCCTCTATCATCTCTACTCATACTGCACATGTAAATATGCAATCTATTTATCTTATCATAAATGTGTCCAAGTGTTAGACGGAACCTGCCTATTCGATATACTTGTCTTAAAACGTTTAAAACTAGTCATTGTGTATCCTTTTTGCAAGTAAAATTTACGTGCCAAAACCTAGGTGCAACCTAATAATTTCTCTTAGGAGCACTAAGGCTAACCCTTTAAATAAGCCTCTATATGAAATTTTTCTAAGGTCTTACTCATCTAATGATTTCTAAATCCTTTTAAGGAATTATTATAAAAATATTCATTTAATAATGTTATGAAATAATCTCTAATTTCATTTTAATTTCACTTCTAAAAATGAGTTTTTTTTACATTGAAAATATTTAACTTTCTTTAAAGAAAGTGTACATAAAATATCTAGTGTTTCTTATGACATCTCGGGCCATTTTAACGGTATTGTCTCATCGTATTGACTTATGATGAAACTTAATACATTGGCTTTAAATTTTAAAATTTACTAAAACCTATAATTAATACACATGCTTCCTTATAGACTTTATTAAGAAAATAAATTTTCTTCAAACCAATAAAAGTCATAAAATTGTTATTTCTTTTCATTTTTTAGAAACTTTGTTTTTATCGTATTTTATGTAGAAAAATCCAAGTTGAGTGATTCCAAAGTCAAAATTGCTTAAATTTTTAAATACTAACTAAATAAAATAAATTGTGTCAATTCTACACAGAAAATGATTCTACACTAAAATGCACCAAAAGCCATATTTTGTCATTTTATTGTTCGTGAAAAAATCGTGTTTAAGGACAAGCATCGCGTAGGGGCATCTCAAATCTACTCATTTCAGTACTTTCTAATACTCAAAATTTCACATTATTCATCACAAAATGTCATGCCCAAACAGATTACCTAATTTTCCATCTTTAATTCACGAATTCAACTTTTTAACTGTTTCTAACCGTCGTTTGCACCTTCACTCAGGACTCGTTTAATTCTTTTTCAAAACAACATCTTACACACATTTTTTTATCACTTTTAATTTCAAAATTCTAGAATTATTTCTCTTACTTAAAAATTTACATTATCATAAAAAATTAAAGATTTATCCATGCACACCAAGATTAAGTTTTTCACATAATAATTAAAGATTCAAGTTATCATCATCAAAGGCAAAAACAGCAGCAATACTCATTAATTCATACCCTCAAAAATCAAATTTTTAAGCATGTTATCTCACCCAAATTTTAAAGAAAATAAAAACATACCACGCGGCTACTAGTTTAAGGGAGTAGTTCCAATTTTTTATGTTTTTACCAACATGCATGACTTTATTTATAAAATATCAATTCTGTTCAGATTTTAAAATTTAATTAATTTTTATAAAAGATTATGTTCTAAGTGTTTAAATCTTGTATAAAATCATAGGGCTTGTCATGTTAATTCTTGGCCATAAGAAAACAAGCTTTTGTTAAGTACTAGCTAGCAAAATAAACATGCATGTGCCCGCCATGGAACCTAAGTTTCTGCAGCAATCAGAATGTTAGAAGACTAACTCATTACAACTTAAACTTAACAAGAATCAAGGGGAAAACATAACCATAATGCAGCCATGGTCACTCCCAAAATAAATGTTTTTTAACAAGTTCTTTTGATGATTAAAAATTCAATTGGTTATATTTTGGGAATGGTACCAAGGTGTGAACCTTAGGGGGATTCACACTTCACCATACATGTAAAAAAACAAGGAGGAAAAGAGAGCACTCCCCCTACCTTGATGATGTTTTCGGCCAAGAAGAGAGAAAGCAAGGATCTAACTTCTTGCTTCAAGATCTCTACAAGTGTAGCACCAAGAGTCAAGAAAAAGATGAAGGCTTTTTGAGTGATATATAAAGGTGTCAGATGAAGGGAAAGAGGTGGGGTTGTTGTTGTTTATCTTTGTAAGGTTGGAAAATTTTTAGGGAGTGTTTAAGAGGAGAAAAGTTTGTATGAGGAGCAAAGGAGCAAGGCAATATATGGTTGTTCTAAAGAGGATTAACATGAGATGGTGGAAGAGGAATGAACGGTTGGTTCATGTTTTGGTAACTTAGGAAAATATTGAAATGTTTTTGGAAGAGAAAAAATTTTGCATGTCATCCATGGAAGCCAATAAAGTCAAGGCTGCCTAGAAGAGAAGGTGAGTGATACAAAGCTCATGGCATGCTCACAAAGTGTCTCCTCTAGCTGCTAGAGTGTAGGAGAAAGAGTTCAAGAGAGTGGAAAAAGTTTCCCATAGGTGTTGTAATGTGATTAGACCTTTTTTTGCATGGGCTATGGTGGCAAGTTTTTGGGGCATCAATTTGTCGCATGTTTTTGAAGGGGTTACAGTGTAAATTTGGAAAAACACAAAACATAAAAGTTATATATTTATGTCTCCTCTTTAAAACAAGGTATGGTACGTGAAAATTCAACATCGGACAAAGGAGATATGCCCAAAATATGAAAACTGTTCCAAGCTATGATGGGAATTAAATTTATGATCAAAAATAATTTTCTGGGACAATTGGGTAGAATAATTTGCTTTTGTACCCTTCATCAAAGTCATATAAAAATGATTCTAGAAAATGTTGGCAAAAGAATCATTCAATTCCATGGTCATACGAGTGAGAAAAGTGGAAATTATTGAACATAGTACAAGCTATAACAGTGAACATGTGGAGCAGTGTAGTATTTTAAATTCTGGGACCAAATAGGCAAGAATGGGCTTTCGTGGTCAACATCAAAGTTGTAGAAAATTTTGAGACAAGAATGACTCAATTCTATAAAGGTAGAGAGAGTTATGCTTAAAATACGAACAGATGCGTAGAATAGCTCTTACGATTAACTTGATTTTATCAAAATAAATTCTCGGATGGTCAAGCGACGGAAAATAGGCCTCAGACCCTTCACGAAAATCATAGGGTCCAATATTATGAATACTTTAAGATGGGAATGGCTCAACTCAGATACTCCAGGTATTTAGTTGGCCAGAACCAGTAAAACACGTACAAGTTAATAATTAAAATAACATAGTTTCAATATTTTTATTAAAATAATGTTTTCCTTAACTAGTTAAAAAGTCTCCTTACTTAATTAAATCATAAATAATTATTTTAATCCTTTAGATCTTTCTAAAATATTAAACACAAGCATATAAATCAGGTCGGCCTCAGCCTAAATATCACTCACATAAAATTACCATAGAAAATAACACACTTTGGGTCCAGGGACCAATCACACAAAGATGAGGGATGTTACACATACACGCGTCTTTATTTAAATCCAATAAATTGGCACCCCTTGTGCTTTTTCAGAATATAAACACTTCACTCTTATTTTTTTTTTCCTCTAAGAAAATAAAGACAAAACCCTTTTCTTCTCCCTTCATTCCCGTTATGGTTGAACACCCTCCACCACCAGACTTCCACCATTTCTTCCATTCCCTTCCACGACAACACCACCCAACTCACCTTCTCCCCTATATTATTTCTCTTCTATTCAAAGTTGCTAAAACCCTCATCTCTCTCGCGCTTTCTCTTACTGGCCGAAAAGCTCTAAAAGCCATGGAGGTTCTCCAAACCTCCAAAGCCACCACCAAAACCCCTTGATCCCTACATGAATGCCTTGATCTCTACCCTCCTCATCGCCATTGAAGTTTCAAGCTCCCCTCCTCTTTCTTCTTTGGTGTGGCCAAGACAACACCACCTCTCTAAGGTGGGATCTTTTCTTCATTTTAATAACAAGGGCACTATTAACCACCTTATGAAGGCTTGAGACACGTCTAGGGATCAAAGGCAACTTCATCACCTTCCTCCCTCTTAAACCCGCAAGCTACCATGAGGTGAAGGGGAGGTCTTGACTCACTAAACCTTGATCCTTTGCCTTGCATGTTAGTTTGATAATGCTTCATAATATTTTTAATAGTTACATATGTGTCTTGATGATGATCAATAGAAGTTTTTAATAGTTGCATGTTATTGGTTGATGGCTATAACTCTTTTGGGAGCAAGTATTATAATCTTGTTACTTTTGAACATTTGTTTCTGTACATGCATGTGATTTTTAGCATTCTTGGTGGTGTAGGAAAATTGTGGTATAATGTCTTCATATGGTCGTGAGCCCCTTGAGAAAGGACTTGATGATTTTCTTGCTTTGAATATGGATTACATTGATTCTATGACGTTTTAATATTGACAAGAATTTTTATGCATTATTGTAGACTATGGCTGAAAGGCTATAAATGTGTGCATGGCGATTTTATGTCTTGATAACTTTTAAGAATGAGGAAAAGGTGTGTTAGAACTAAGTCTGGTTTATGAAAGAAAACTGTTAATCAACTAGACCGCAAGATTTGTTAATAACATATATCCAGGCATTCAAAGTAAAATGAAGTCTGCCTATGTGTTATCTAACCTATTAAATTAAGTGTTTCAGGATTTAAATATTAAGCACACAAGTTAAAAATGAAAAGGAGAGTCCATCGAAACAGAAGTTTGACTTATGACATAAAAGAGTTTTGAAGAAAAGTGTGATTCCAAGCTTTGCTCAAATAGAATCTGATTTTTACACGATCAAACCTTTGTACCTACCAATCATGCCTCAGACTTTTGAAGCTACAAGAACTTCATTTCAAGCCTATAACAGCCAACGTTTAAGATCTTGTTTGATGATGTTCTGGGATGTGTGGCTATCAAGAAAACTATACTTATCATCAAAAGAGGAAAGGAGACAAAGTAGTGATGCAACCAAAGTTGTTTTGTGAGGAAACCAATGTAGCTATTTTGTGTAACTTAGAAAAGCTGATAACAATCAACTCTTGGGTCAGAATACCTATAGAAGGTCAACTATATATGTTGTACATACCCTGATTGAAAGAAGAAAGCCAACAAGAGAACTTTTTAACTAAAAAAATCAAAGAACTCCATTTTAGTGCAAGCTGTGTTGATCCACTAACACCAGACCTTTTAGCCCTTTCATCTCTTTCTTAAAGTCTGATGCTTGATATAGCAAAAACTCCTTCAGAGGATTTCCAACGGCTATAACTCCTTATCTGATCATTAAATGGTCACTTAGTATGATCTATAAATATGAAGAGGTTCAAATTGAAGAAGATAGAGAACTATTGAGTCTTTCAAAGAAAATCTTAAAATCAGTTTACAAAGCTCTCTTTGTTTTAGTTCATAAGCAAACCCCTTATTTGTTGTTCTACATCTAGTAGACCTTAGTCTCTTTGCTTTCTTACTCAGCGTATATGTTTATAACCTATATCTTTTCATACATTAAGTACTCAGAAACACCAAACACAATTTATCTTTCAAACTTGTATTTTTGTAAAAGTCTAGTGTGTTGTCAGCCTTTAGTTTCTATGGGAAATAGTGTGGTCTGGAGAGGCTTTTGGAAGAATACTTGGGTCTAAGCCAAGAGTGACTTGTTGAAAAATACTTGGGTTTTTAAGCCAGCAGTGGCTAGAATCAAGAATACTTGTGGCACGATCTGGTGCTGTAATTGTAAAAGAAGTTTTACAATAGTGGAAATCCTTCAAGTTTGAAGGGACTGGACGTAGCTTCTGCATTAGAAGTGAACCAGTATAAATTCCTTATGTTCATTCTTCTTTTCCTTGTCTTTATCAATTCCTGCTTACAAAAGTCTAATTGCTTGAATCTTAAAGTTTCATATCTTGCAAAAAGTGTTCATAAGAGTCTAAGACTTATTTAACCCTGCTTCTAAGTCTGACTCTGAACCATCAAGGTGTTAAAAGGGGCGGTGTAAAAAGATGTTAATAGCATAGAGTTGAATTTGAACTAGAGAAAATGAAATAAGTCTAAAAATGAAAGCTTGTAATGATTGTGGATGGTCTTTGTCTAGACTGTAGGGAAACTAAGCTACATAAGAAGAATATATTGCTTGAGATATAATAAGTATTAATAATAATGGTATTAAAAATAGTTAATATATTAAGTGGAGTTTTACGTGAATTAGCAAATTTTGGGGCTAATATAAGTTATTTCAGAATTTTAAAAGCAAATATAGATATATTCTACATGCTGAAATTTCAAAAGGGAATGACTTACAAAATTTCATTTCAAGTAACGATATATTCAAAGATTTAAGTGCCTAAAAAATAAAGGAGTTTGAGATAAGAATTAGATTAAATTTCCAAATTTTAGGAGGAATAAAGGTGGATTATATACGGAATTTTTAGTGGAAGGAAAGCAGAATGTGAATTTTGTGATACTAATATACTTAAACAAATATGTCTTTGGTTTTAAGGAATTTGGTGCATTAGTTGATGTGGAAAGGTAATATTTTAACATGTAAATGTTTGTGCCTTTTGCTTCCTTATCACGGGAATATAGGGAAAATGAGGTATTTGAGATACTAAATCAAGTGCTAAGGTGTTTAAATGACCAAGGGTTAATAGTAAAGTTTTAGATGCAAAAGCTAATAGCTAGGAGGAAATATGTGTGTGATGTATAAATTGTATTGGTATTTAGGTGTGTGATGAGGAATTGAATGTAATTATACTTTAAATTGTGGGAATTGCTTGAGTTTAGCAAAGTATTTTAAAAAATGGTAATATATTATGTAACTAATATCTTGACTATATGAATGAAATTTGCCTATTTGATATTAAGATGCTCACGTTTGGTGATGAGATGGACTTAAAGAATTATTATGAATTATTAATTATTTAGTAGTGAAAGTTTGATAAGTGTGTGTGAACTAGTAGGTGTGATGTACTTGATAGCTTGGTTGGATGTGAACTAGTGATTATATATATATATATATATATGAATGTTAATGATGGTTATGTAAGAGGTTGTTTAACTTGATGATGTGTTGTGTGCACTTAAGGTGTTTGCTGACATGATGAGACTAAATTATGAATGCATAAGTCTAGATGTGATGGAGTGAAAATGTGAAATGAATTAAAAGTCCCAGTAGGGTTGATGCAAATTCATTGGAAATGAATTTTGATGGCAAGCACACCAATCGTTAAATTGAGTATAATTGTATCATTCCTACGGGGATTGCGTTAAGTATCACAATCTTAGGAAATCTCTAGCTGAACCTTACCCACAAAGCCATTAGGTTTTCTGTATTTATATTTTTTCTGTGAATGTTTAATAGTGGTGTCACTAGTAGAAGTATGTCAGCAATTAATTTATACTAAAAAAATAGATTGGAATCAAAATCAGCATACCATAAATCATAAACTCGCATGAACTCAGCATAGGATTCAATCAAAGAAAAATTCAATTTTACACATGGATAACTCTTAATCCCTTAGGGAATTACCACTGATCCAACCTAGACTAACCCCAATCACTTAGGTGTCGACTTTCAATTGAAATTAATATGAAATTAAGGTGAACCCTAGCATTATCCTAATTCCTTAGGTATAACAACTAGGTTAGCAAATACGAATAAGAAATTCTCACCAAGATTTCTCTCTAATGGGAACTTTAGAATAGTCCTAGATTTCCCAATCCAAGGGTTGAAGATAAACACTTGTTGTATTCAAAACCTACTCCACTTGCATCTTCAGCTTCACTCAATTGAGATTCAGAACTATGGAGGCTTCATTCAATCCCAATCCAAAAGAATTACTCATTCGTGGATGGGAAACAAAAATGGAATACAGAGGATGAAGGTTAAGGATAAGAGCATTTAGTGATGGAAAATATTTAGAGTGAGAATAAAAATCAGAGAATGAAAGTGGGCCTGAAAATTAGTTAGTTGTTACCATGATAGGATCCCTTTAAATTAATTATATTACATCTATATATAGCTTTCTACTCTAACTAAAGTCCTAAGCTAAACTATTTACAGCAATGCCATTAAATAAAAGTACAAAAATAATAGTTAACTAAAAATATAGAAGTATAAAATCTAAAACTAAATAAAGTTATGCTTGTGCCATGCTTCAGCCCTGGGCGTATAAGCGTTGATATAGGCGTCCAAATGCTAGGATGGTAACCCATAAAGTTAGTGAGTGAGCGTATAGACATTGGTGTTCAGCGTATGAACGTTGGTGGCCTGATTCAGGGTCTGATGGAAAGCAATGCGAGTGTATGGCATGGCGTAAGACCAGTGTGTAAACGCTTGGTCTCTGTAATGGTACATACATTGGCGTATGAGGTAGCATGTGGGCAGTATATGGACGCGTACGCACTGGTGAGTTAGGTAATACATGAGGTTAGGCATGGCACCGGTGTGGTGTGAGCGTATGCAAGCTATGATTCTTGAACATGGAATAAGGCTTGCACAAAAGACCAATGTGAGTATCAGCGTATAAACGCTTAGCTTTAGACTTGGTGATGTAGGAGATTCTTCAAGTCTCCAAAAAGAGGGTTGGATCTTGGATCTTTCTCCTTCTTCTAGCCTTAAAATTGCCAAGAGTGAAAGCTTCTTCAAGATGGAAACCGAAACTATAGAAGACCAAAACTCTAGGATTCTAGACAAAATGGTGGAGGAAAATAAAGAGGAAAGGATGAAAGGGAAGGAAGAGGTGTGGAGGAATGATGGAAGAATGGAAAGGGTTGAATGGGAGGCTACTCCTAGAGGAGATAACTCCCTAATCTCGCCACCAAGGAGGGAGAGGACCTTCTTGGATAATAGCTTACAAAATATCACTCAATCCTAGAGAGAAGGAAGAGAGTCTCTCACTAAAATCTCATTCAAAGTGATAGAAAAATCTCAAATACATTAATGTGTGTTGAATTTACAAAGGAGGGCTCCTTATATAGGCTAGGAGCATTCAGCCAAGGAGAGCCTTATTGGGCTTCTCCATGCTTTCTAGGCCCAATGATGCTAAAAGAGAAAGGTATGGCCTATACATGGCCCAAAAAGAGTGTACATGGCCCTAAAGTGGCCCAATTGACCTAGTAAGGCCCAAATAAAACCTAAATGCCTAGAGAATCTATTTAAGACTTATAGTACAAGATGAATACAAATAGATCCTCATGTTGTCCCCACTAGGTTTGGGCCCACTAAGCAAAGAGAGGAAGGAAGACAAGGCTTTGTGGATGCTCTCTTTGGCTTTCTTGGTCTTGGCCCTTGTGAGGGGACCCTTGTAAGCCTTAAGTCCTTTGTCTAAGGTAGTGTGAGGGTCCTCCCTTGGTGTGTCCTCATAACTTGGTGCTTGAAACTTAACATAATTCTTTGTGCTTTGACTTGAAACATATAAACAACAACAAGTCCAATGTACCGACGTTTACTTAAACAGAGGTACGTTGGGGGTAAAATCTAATAATTTACATAATTACAAAATTAGAGTAAAACTCATATAATTAGTATTAAAAATGTAAATAATTTATAAAATGAATAATTTCCTCAACTTAGTGAATATTTGTTGTTTCTGCTTCTAAATTACTAAATAAGTATTGTTAATTAAACAAATACGATGAAAATGGCCTAAATAAATAAGCCTTTTCAGAGCTTATCAAGATTTTGGAAAATGAAATTGAATAAAATGTGATTGTAATGACAAATGAAACTGTAAAATGAGAAATGTGTGAAAAGTAGGTGAAACATCCTAGATTAAATAAAAAATAAATCCGGGACAAAGAAAATTTTTCCAACATAATAAACCCAAATAGACCATAAAACAACTGGGTAAAATATGGAACGGAAGGCAAGGGAGAAATAAGGCACACATTCGGTAATTCAGCGGGAACACAATAGCTTAAGCCGACCCAAATAGTACACCCTCGCTCAGGCGTGGTCCAACATCGTTTGAGCGAGATATCACAAGGCAACAACGGAAGACCCATCAACGCCTAAGCGAATCCCACAGAACAACGCACACTCGCTCGAGCGAGATCCAATACGCCTGAGCGAGACCGCCCAACACGCCTGGCGAACACCCATTCACTTAAGCGAATCCAACTCGAAAGCCTTCCATGCACACACACTCGCTGGAGCGAATACCTTGTTCGCTGAGGCGAGTAACCCACTCGGTAATTCCCATCACTCGGAATCTGGGGCTCCATCCACTCGGGGTTGACCCCCAACATATTATACTTATTTATTTTTATCCACAAGGGTCACATATACAGTCTACTCGGAAAATGATGACTATTCCACTCGGAATCTATAGACCTTGCTCACTCAGGATAGCTTCCAATCAAACACCACTTGGAGTATCATCATTCCTCTCACTTAGGAAACGCATAGACCTTCCTTCACTCAGAAGGGGTCTCTATAGTCATACGTCACTCGGAATATTCTAGCCAGATTCACTCGGTATACATCATCATATTCACTCGGGGAAAATCAGGAAGTTAAGTCCCACTCGGACTTATTCAAATCTTAACCACTCGGGATATGGATTCTCGTTCACTCGGACTATGTATAGATCATACACTTAGAATTTATCTCAATTAAACCATCACAACAACTCTTCCCTCGGAAGAGGTTCACTCAGCATCTCCACTCGGGCATACCTAGATCTTTCCCCACTCAGAGTTATACTCATATTTTTCACTCGGTGACAATCATCCTTAACATTACTCGGGGGATTCTCTCATTAAATCCCACACAGAATAGGTTCATCAAAGGGGTTTCTCTCAGAATCCTTTTAAGTCTTCTCTACTCGGAATAGAAGTCCAACACTATAGTCTCACTCGGAATCATCAACTTAAACTATTTCACCCATCAACAATTCTCAAATAATTCAACAACACTTCACAACCAATACAGTGTATGCTACCAATATAACCACACACATATATATATGTAAACATGCACTCGGATGCTTATCATCCTAACATCATTCATTCACCAACACTTATTGCTCGATGCAATTAACACCATACCCATGTAAAGTATTTATATATATATACGTGTACTCGTCTACAATTCTGATAGGTATTACTCATAAACACATATGTTAATTTTCCTATTACATGAGAGCTGGCCAAGGCTACATTGACCAAACATAATAAATACAATATAAACACTCAACAGTCGGAGTGCACCTCACTCGGACTTGAGGCCTTATCATCACTTCCGAGTCCGACCTGCACATACTGAAAAATGGTGTAGGGGTGAGCTTTTACATATAAAATGACAGTTATTGACTCGGTTTATACATTAATCCTCAATTATACAATTTACATGGCTCATTCCACAATAATATATATACACTGCCAATTAATAGAAAAGTCACACAACATCATCCAATCAGAAATTACACAATAACATACATTCTCAATCATAACATCACATTGCACTCAGCAACAGCATCAATACATACATATTCATTTAGTCAGAATTCACTCATACGACATCATCTAGTCGGAATTTACTCAAATCATTCAAATCCATGCGAATCATGTTAGTCTCAATAGCAATGCTCTTAGACACATGCATACGGATCCGACTTAAACAGTGATTTCAGTTGCAGATTCCTTCTCGGCCCCTCGTCCACTAGCCCTTCCCGTGTGGTACTGGTCACCTCGTGACGTCTCGAGACTCAGCTCTAGCTCCGTCGGCTACCACGGGTCCTCATGGATCTAGCCAGGAATCTGTGACTGAAAATCATCTCATATGGCTCCAGATTCCTTCCCGGCCCCTCGTCCACTAGCCCTTTTCGTGTGGTACTGGTCACCTCGTGACGTCTCGAGACTCAGCTCTAGCTCCGTCGGCTACCATGGGTCCTCATGGAACTAGCCAGGAATCTGGAAGTCATCTCATAGGGTCCCTGACCTTCCACGGGTCACCCTTTTCTCATGTATGCAATTCTCATGCAATTTCACAACAAGCATCCAAGCTTACCAAGCGCGTCTCACGCAACCATTAATAGGCCACAACCGTTTCAACACGGCATATAGATACACTCAGAATTTCACAGTTTCATCACAACATCATATGTGTTTGTCATAGTAACTCACAACAAGCAAATCAGGGTAACAATACTACCGCACATCCACTCGACATTTTTAACGAAGTCAGCATGTATTTCAACACAACATTCCAAATGGAAATCAACATATCACTTCACATCTCATGCATTCGGAAATCATCATGGCATTCTCATTCATATACATTTAAACATGAAACTGCAAACAGAACTCAGTGAATCACCCCCTTTTTAACTCATACACTCGGCAATAATGGTAACACTCTTATTTACAAGCATTCAATCAGCATTCACAGAAATATTAACATGCACTCATGGACGGAGTCACATAACACTAAACAGTTCACAGATACCACAAATTCGGGAGTTGCATGCACTATTACTTAATCACAACACAACTATCAACACATTTCACACATAACACATCACATTTAAACAAACACCCGGAACCCGTCCATAAACCATGCATTTGACGTGCAAAGCGCCCCCTACCTGTTGTCGGGGTTCAGAGACTCTTCGAGTTACAATGCTGACCGATCGTCCCTTCTGTTAATCCTCCTCCAACAGCCCTTGAACTCAGTGTCGATTCTGGGCCAGAGTTGCCTCTTCCACCAACGGATTCGTCTCCCCCACAGCTCCAAGGCACTTCCCAGCACAGCCTTCCAACTGGGACACTGACAGCTCCAAGTGGAAGAAGAAGAAGGGGAAAGAAGGTGACAGAGAAGAAGAAGAGGACAGGGAGTGAAAACAGAACCGCGTCCCTGTTCCTCCCAAAAAGCTCTCAACTCTTTCTCTGTTTTTTCCAAGCAGACGACGCGAATAAGGGTGAAGAAGAAGGGACCAGATGCATGCCCGCAGGAAGATGTCCAGCGTGAATAAAAAAATGAGGGAAAGAGAGAGCTGAAGTTATCTTATACCATTAGGGGCACATGCGTCCTTTCGCCTGGCATTATTATTAGTATCTTTATTCATTCAATCATTTCTAACCAATCAGCAATTAGTCTAATTAATCATTAATCTCAATTCTACAATTAACCCTTCATTAATGGCTTAATCTCAATCAGTAAAAAAATCAGGATGTTACAATTCTCCCCCACTCAAAAGAATTTCATCCTCGAAATTCAAATGCAGGCTTACCTCAACAATAGTTCGGAATATCACTGTCCTGCTCCGACTGCAACTCTTCGCTTCTCAACTCTTCATAGTCTTTAATACATTCGGGATTCAGTTTTCCATGTAAAGTTACTTCCATTCAACTCTGCCAGTTCACCATAGCCATTGGTACTTCCTAATTCCTTGGCCGCTCGGCCTTATACTCCCAACGCCAATCGGCGTACATCCACCGTCTGTTCCTCCAATGCCAATGGAGCCACTCAGAATAATTATGTATCTACACAGGGTATAAGCACAAGGTTGTGTCAATTATAGAGTTGGGAAAGTCCAGTCGATAAGAAACATTACCGATCCCCCCCAATACACGCTATTATCTGACTTATCTCGGCTTAACCCCTCGGATATTCAACATCTGACCACAAAATCTCTTCCCTAAACCATGATATATTTTGACAATCCCGAGCCGGATACTCGAAAGAGCTATAATGTACTCCAACTAGCACAGTTCACCCGGATTCATCCTTTACAGACACCACACTCGGTTCTAAAATCTCAGATTCCTAACCATCTCTTCGGCAATTTCCACGCCTACACTCTGAGAACGTCACTCGGACCTCTCATTCAAAAGGGGTCATTCGGGGTTTGAGAATAATTCTCACCCGGAGAACTTTCTATTTACCAAATTTTCACTCGGAATTCAAGCCTGCTCCAAATACAAATCTGAGTTCAAACTCAGCAGCTCCAAACATCCACTCGAACACATCTATGAATAAACTTACCTCTCGGGTATTTACCCTTCCTCAGGATAATTCACTCGGAGACTTACCTATCCATAGCCTCACATCCCCACCAGAAGTTCCTCTTGTAAAGATTAGTCAGGGGCACATCCTACAGACTTAGAAATTTTATACGATGGGAACCGTCTACATGGTACCATTCACTCGGAAATGTCGCGATCCGAGTCACACCACTCGAATTTTACCTTACACAGAAGTGTCACGCTCGGACACTTCACCCGATAATCACACGACTCGGATATTTCATCCGGATTTCGTCTAACACAAATGTGTCATTCGGACACAGTTCCTTAACTCAATGGTGACTTCCAGAACGATGTTTCACTCGGAACACCCTAACTTCACTCGGAAGTAACACATCAAGGTTAAACAAACCTTCCATCCTCACTTTGATACATAACCACATAATATTCATTTAATACAACTCTCATCCTCACTCAGAACCGCCCGATAGACTCACCATCACCATAAGCAGCTACAACTTCACCTGCCTGACTCATGGATTGCTGCATCTATCTTATAGGATGACGTCTCATTCCTATAGGGTTACAACAATTACATAGAGTCACTGCAAACGTGTATGCTGCCACAATACCTATGGTATGTAGAGTCGTCTCGGACAGCATACCTTACACCCACACCGACCATACTCACTCAGCTATTACTAATTCACAAAATTAATGGCAATTCACAAACCTATATATATGCAATACATTTACATCAACATCATCATTATGCACCACGTAGGGCACATCACACAGCCACAATCACGCAATACAAATTACCACTACTGCAAAACAGTATAATGGTAATAGGTTCCCGACCCTCACAGGGCATATGCCTCGTCATTGCAAACAATCTAGTGCAACACGTCTGACGATAATCATCGAACAGTAGCTACCATTACCCTAAAATGGTATAATAATAGCCAACTTCCAGAATCAAAACTATACCAAAAGTATGTTTAACGAGTGAGCACTTACTTTGCGCCAAGTCGTTTGCTTGTGCAGCTCCCTCAGCACTGATGGCATAAACTCTGCCTGCAGCCGGTTGGTCAACGTTCCCCCCACGGTGTGCGTCAGCATTTGATCGTCGCAGAAGAGGGCAGTTAGGGCGAATATGCCCTCTCCCATTGCAATGGAAGCACACAACATCATCTCTACCTTCACAATCCTGGGCAAAGTGCTTACCACCACATATAAAACATTTGCCGTACTTTGGACGACCACCAGTACGACCACCTTGATTATTCCGACCTCCGAACCTAGAGGGGAGTCTGCTTCTACCAGAGTCATCCTGCCTCTTAAAGTGAGATTGCTGAGGCGTCAAGGAGGTGTCGGCCCTGCTGCTCTGGCCCGAGTGGGCCTTATCATCTTCCTCGAAAATTCTGTATTTATTCACCAATACAGGAAAGCTTCTAATTTCCTAGTGCCTGAACGCTCTCTTAATATACGACCTCAGTCCGCTCTCGAACTTAATGCATTTGGAACTCTTGGTTCCGGGCTGCTGGAAGGGCGGATAAAACAGGCACAATTCTTCAAACTTTGCAGCGTATTCCCCCACGGACATGGAACCCTGCTTCAATTCCATAAACTTCAGTTCCTTCCGACTCCTCACTGTGTCGGGAAAATATTTCTCCAAGAAGCACATTTTAAAATTCTCTCAGGTTAACTGGGTGTCAGCATCAGCTAAACGGTTCCTGGTGATCTTCCACCAATTTTTCGCTTCGCCCCGCAGCATGTACACTGCGCACTCAACTTTCTAGGCCTCGGTACAGTGAAGGCCCCCAAAAATTCTCTCTAGATCTTGAATCCACCAGTAAGCTGTCTAGGGATTAAATCCCCCCCGAAACTCACTTGGTTTCCTCTTCAGGAAACGATCTAGTCCTTGGTTATCTCCAATTCAAGGCTGATTCTGCCTCTCAAACACATCAGCGAAACGCTGAAACGCCGCGGCTATGGCTTCCATACCGTGATGATTTTCCATGACTTGTCCTGAAACATAGGACAAGGATACCGAATCATTCACATCCAATCGGACTTCAATTCCACACTTCTACATTATCATACGATCCATATAGCATGTAGGCAATCTCTCATAGTCATGAATTACTAACGTAACTTATACAAGAATTTTAACCATTCAATCGATCCCCATAAACATATGCATGTATATACTCAGTATTACCTAAGTAATCAGATCAGGGTAGGAATAATCTTCTACCCCTCATTCAACCTCCCAACAGTAGTATCTCTTACTACTGTTCACCATAAAATTCTTAGGCACATGGCCACACAATTATGCTTAAGCATGCATCACATCCATCAGTTATTATAAGCAACTATGACTACCAGCTATAATGCACACAACCGCCTACTAACAGTAGGCAAACCTTAGCCATGGACCTTTTGGCCTGCTCTGATACTAAAATGAAACATCCTAGATTAAATAAAAAGTAAATCCGAGACAAAGAAAATTTTTCCAAAATAATAAACCCAAATAGACCATAAAACAACTGGGTAAAATATGGAACGGAAGGCAAGGGAGAAATAAGGCACACATTTGGTAATTCAGCGGGAACACAACAGCTTAAGCCGACCCAAACAGTAGACCCTTGCTCAGGCGTGGTCCAACACCGTTTGAGCGAGATATCACAAGGCAACAGCGGAAGACCCATCAACACCTAAGCGAATCCCACAGAACAACGCACACTCGCTCGAGCGAGATCCAATACGCCTGAGCGAGACTGCCCAACACGCCTGGGCGAACACCCATTCACTTAAGCGAATCCAACTCGAAAGCCTTCCATGCACACACACTCGCTGGAGCGAATACCTTGTTCGCTGAGGCGATTAACCCACTCGGTAATTCCCATCACTCAGAATCTAGGGCTCCATCCACTCGGGGTTGACCCCCAACATATTATACTTATTTATTTTTATCCACAAGGGTCACATATACAGTCCACTCAGAAAATGATGACTATTTCACTCGGAATCTATAGACCTTCCTCACTCAGGATAGCTTCCAATCAAACACCACTCGGAGTATCATCATTTCTCTCACTCAGGAAACGCATAGACCTTCCTTCACTCAGAAGGGGTCTCCACAGTCATACGTCATTCGAAATATTCTAGCCAGATTCACTCGGTATACATCATCATATTCACTCGGGGAAAATCAGGAAGTTAAGTCCCACTCGGACTTATTCAAATCTTAACCACTCGGGATATGGATTCTCGTTCACTCGGATTATGTATAGATCATACACTTAGAATTTATCTCAATTAAACCATCACAACAACTCTTCCCTCGGAAGAGGTTCACTCAGCATCTCCACTCGGGCATACCTAGATCTTTCCCCACTCGGAGTTATACTTATATTTTTCACTCGGTGACAATCATCCTTAACATTACTCGGGGGATTCTCCCATTAAATCCCATACAAAATAGGTTCATCAAAGGGGTTTCTCTCAGAATCCTTTTAAGTCTTCTCTACTCGGAACAGAAGTCCAACACTATAGTCTCACTCGGAATCATCAACTTAACACTATTTCACCCATCAATAATTCTCAAATAATTCAACAATACTTCACAACCAATACAGTGTATGCTACCAATATAACCACACACATATATATATGTAAACATGCACTCGGATACTTATCATCCTAACATCATTCATTCACCAACACTTATTACTCGATGCAATTAACACTATACCCATGTAAAGTATTTATATATATATACGTGTACTCGTCTACAATTCTGATAGGCATTACTCATAAACACATATGTTAATTTTCCTATTACATGAGAGTCGGCCAAGGCTACATTGACCAAACATAATAAATACAATATAAATACTCAACAGTCGAAGTGCACCTCACTCGGACTTGAGGCCTTATCATCACTTCCGAGTCCGACCTGCACATACTGAAAAATGGTGTAGGGGTGAGCTTTTACATATAAAATGACAGTTATTGACTCGGTTTATACCTCAATCCTCAATTATACAATTTACATGGCTCATTCCATAATAATATATATACACTGCCAATTAATAGAAAAGTCACACAACATCATCCAATCAGAAATTGCACAACAACATACATTCTCAATCATAACATCATATTGCACTCGGCAACAACATCAATACATACATATTCATTCAGTCGGAATTCACTCATACGACATCATCTAGTCGGAATTTACTCAAATCATTCAAATCCATGTGAATCATGTTAGTCTCAATAACAATGCTCTTACACACATGCATGCGGATCCGACTTAAACAGTGATTTCAGTTGCAGATTCCTTCCCGGCCCCTCGTCCACTAGCCCTTCCAGTGTGGTACCGGTCACCTCGTGACGTCTCGAGACTCAGCTCTAGCTCTGTCTGCTACCACTGGTCCTTATGGATCTAGCCAGGAATCTGTGACTGAAAATCATCTTATATGGCTCCAGATTCCTTCCCGGCCCCTCGTCCACTAGCCCCTTCTGTGTGGTACCGGTCACCTCGTGACGTCTCGAGACTCAGCTCTAGCTCTGTCGGCTACCACGGGTCCTCATGGAACTAGCCAGGAATCTGGAAGTCATCTCATAGGGTCCCTGACCTTCCACGGGTCACCCTTTTCTCATGTGTGCAATTCTCATGTAATTTCACAACAAGCATCCAAGCTTACCAAGTGCGTCTCACGCAGCCATTAATAGGTCACAATCATTTCAACACGGCATATAGATACACTCAGAATTTCACAGTTTCATCACAGCATCATATGCATTTGTCATAGTAACTCACAACAAGCAAATCAGGGTAACAATACTACCGCACATCAACTCGACATTTTTAATGAAGTCAGCATGCATTTCAATACAACATTCCAAATGGAAATCAACATATCAACTCACATCTCATGCATTCAGAAATCATCTGGCATTCTCATTCATATAAATTTAAACATGAAACTGCAACAGAACTCAGCGAATCACCCCCTTTTTAACTCATGTACTCGGCAATAATAGTAACACTCTTACTTACAAGCATTCAGTCAACATTCACAGAAATATTAACATGCACTCATGGACGGAGTCACACAACACTAAACAGTTCACAGATACCACAAATCCGGGAGTTGCATGCACTATTACTTAATCACAGCACAGCTATCAACACATTTCACACATAACATATCACATTTAAACAAACACCCGAAACCCGTCCATATTTCATGCATTTGACATGCAAAGCACCCCCTACCTGCTGTCGAGGTTTAGAGACTCTTCGAGTTACAATGCTGACCGATCGTCCCTTCTGTTACTCCTCCTCCAACAGCCCTCAAACTCAGCGTTGATTCTGGGCCAGAGTTGCCCCTTCCACCAACGGATTCGTCTCCCCCACAGCTCCAAGGCACTTCCCAACACAGCCTTCCAACTGGGACACTGACAGCTCCAAGTGGAAGAAGAAGAAGGGGAAAGAAGGTGACGGAGAAGAAGAAGAGGACAGGGAGTGAAAACAGAACCGTGTCCCTGTTCCTCCCAAAAAGCTCTCAACTTTCTCTCTGTTCTTTCCAAGCAGACGACGCGAATGAGGGTGAAGAAGAAGGGACCAGATGCATGCCTGCAGGAAGATGTCCAGCGTGAATAAAAAAATGAGGGAAAGAGAGAGCTGAAGTTATCTTATACCATTAGGGGCACATGCGTCCTTTCGCCTGGCATTATTATTATTATCTTTATTCATTCAATCATTTCTAACCAATCAACAATTAGTCTAATTAATCATTAATCTCAATTCTATAATTAACCCTTCATTAGTGGCTTAATCTTAATCAGTAAAAAAATTAGGATGTTACAGTAGGCATGATACTTTTACCCATATGAAATATTGATGAATGTGTAATGAGGTGCTTGATGACACTGATGAGTGTGAAAATAGAAAGAATTGAGTGTGTAATAGACATTGTCCTTAATCGCGGGCTATGATATTTGAAAATGAAAGAGGAAAGGGGATATTAATGGTTTGAGATATTTGTTACTTCTAGGCAGCCTAGTTTTAACTTTTGTTTTATGCTTATAGATTTTTGAAAACAAAATGGTTTGACTTTGGAGTTTCTTATATTAGAACCTCTTAGTGAAAATAGCGTAAGAAACAGGTTTTCAAGAAAATTTAAAGGGAGATGTTTTTAGAAAATTTACAAAGTATTTCTTAGAGAGTGTTTTTAAGAAATTATATTTTATTTAATGTACTGAAAAAATGTATGAAACTTTAAAGAAACAATATTATACTCCGAGATAATTTATTTTTAAAATTTAAGCAATTTAAGGAAGTTCATGAGGATGGGTGACTTGGGATTTTAAACTTAAGAGAAACATGTTTCCTAGGGGAAATTTACCTTAGTATGAACTTTTGAATAATGATTCTTGATGACTGAATAGAAAAAATGGTGTGGTGATTTTGAGTGTACACTTTTAAGGATAATGGACTATTGACACTAGGACCCTGCTCGGTGACTACAATTGACATGATAAAATTAAAAGATGATATACATTTATGCATCATTTGCATTGGTATTGTGATGTATAGAAATCGTAGCCAATTGCATTATAATGATGGGTACGTTGGAGAATGTTGGGGTCGCAGCTCAACAGCGAGGAGCCTTGAGGGTATCCTTAGGTTGGGCGTCCAATGGCTCGATATGGCCCTGATTTCTGGATGGTCTGTGGCAAGCCTGGGGTACCCTAACTCAAACTAGTGGTTTCTATGGCCGTGTAGCATGAGTTCTGACCCTGTGTGTTGCCATGCCTAGGGCGTGAGGTTTGGATCCATGATGCTTGTGATGATAATGTTGATGAGATTAATGGACCTCATTTGCATGCATATGACTTAATTGAAGAAGATAACCGTAAATGGTCTAACTCATGCATAGCATTTGATTGACTAACCATATTGACTTTGATAATTATGGATTCAATAATGTGTAGTGATTGTGTTTGGTGGTGGGTATTATTTGTATGTATATGATATTGATTGATATTTTGATTGTGAATTATGACTTTTGCAATTGTGTCTGGTGATGATCTAGTGTATGCCTTGATGTAATTATAGTAGTTGTAGAAATATGGTTGATATATATATGCATAAGTTGCAATTCTGGTTGGAAGTCATACATGTATAATAGTGATTATGATGATGAGGACCAGAGATATAATTAGAAATGATAGGCTATATCCTGATTATAACTATGACTTATATGATAATTGTATTTATGTAAGTAACAATGTTATCCATGAACCCTAGGATGGTCTAGCTGTAGATTTGAGTTGGGGAATGCATAATGAGAAACTTTCATAGTTTAGTAGGATGTTGTGGAGTTATGAAAATATTGACAGGTAACTACATGGAATGCTTATATATGGGGAAAACTATTCTTGATTTGGTTAATCCATGTATGCGATGGATTGAGACTATGGTGTAGGGAGGCTTTGGTAATGACGTAACTGTCTTTGTGTGGAAGGACAAGTAGAGATAGTACCTCACCCTTTACATTTTGTTTAGTTTGGTTGATAGACCTTCAAAGAGACAATGCACACACGAGGAAAAAGGAAAGGACAAACAACCTATGATTCCGGATGAGCTGCCTGTTGATTTAGGTCCTTGCTTTATGGAGCCACCTCTATTTAAGAAAGATGTGGAAGTCATCGAGAGTATGGTTCAGCATTACGATGAGCCTCCTCGCCCTCAGAGTTTTACTTTCTTCAAGTAATCCATAGAAAAAACTCTTCACCAGGATCCAAGTGGATTTCATTCCCTTTCTGGGCTAGAACCTATTAGGGTGGAACCATCAGCAGTTTGCTTACCCATTCCAGAGTACATTCTTTCCCTGTAGTATAACCCGATGGAGAAAGATACACCTGAGGAAGAATCATCAGAATCGGATAAGGATTCCTTTGAAGATTGGCCCATAGAGCTTTTGGAGGAAAGTGAGGAAGAAGATGACGATGACCCTAACTGCCTTCCCTTCGAGCCCTAAAAGGAGACTCCCTGGTGGGAATAGAGCTAAAGGTTAAACGGGTGCTAACTATGGATTAGATCCTAGTTAGATTGTCGTTTGGGCAGTCCAGTTGTCCTTTTGTATTAGATGATCGAGTTGTATTTTGTTATATTCTAGGAGCCTGTGGGCCCCTGACTTCATTTTAGTATGTACACCTTGTTGAATCTTGTAATTAACTAATATTATTAGTGACATGTGATGATCCACCATGCTTTATAATTTATGTTTTTCATTTCTTATTTACAAAAAACAAATTTTTCATTTTTACAACTTTTACGTGATGCTCTTAGTCAACTAAGGCAATTGAGTATAAGGATTGTCTTAGACGACTGAGGGATGTCACATAATATATAGAAAAGGAAAGTCCAAAGGACAAAGAAACAAGAATGAAAAGAGCAAAGCTCTAAAGATTTGAAAAAAAAAGAGAAAATAAAAAGAAGGCACCAAATGGAAAATAAAAACACCTTTTATATCTCTTTGAAAAAATATAGAATCAAGAAAAGAAGAGGAATAAGGTCAGAGCAAGAAAAGTATTAATTAAACACATCCATTGACCCTACATTGACTAAAAAAACCAAAAGAACTTGTAGCCTAACCTCATTACAAGCCCAAATAGCCTTTACTGATCCATATGTGTGTTTGTATGTGTTCCATATATGTATTTGTATGTGTGTGATGCCTAGAAAGATTGCAAGCCTATGTTTATCTATCAGTTGAAAGTAAGAGTTCATGTTTCATAACCTACACACCGAGTGCTAAGAGAAACACTTAACCAATGAGATTTAGCATCATCGTCACTCTTTAATTCAAGAGGCATTGCATTCAAATTAGTAAGGATCATAGAAGGGCTTATTATGAATATGTTGTAATCTTGGTTTGTCCATGAATGGTTTAGTGATGAAATGTTTTCAATGCATCAAAAAGTTTCAATTTCTCAGTTATTGCTTGAGGGCAAGAAAGTCTTAAGTTTAGGGATGTGATATGTAACATCCTGATTTAGATTTAATTACCGACTAAGATTAGTTGCTGATTAAGGTTAATTGCATATTTAAGCTAATGGTTGAATAATACAAAGAGGCCAGGAAAATGACATATGTGTCCCTGATAGTATAAAGGGGTTTGGTCTCTCTCTCTCTCTCTCACTCATTATTCACGCTAAGTTGGAAAAGGCTGAGAGTGGGAGTTGAGTATTTCCTTCTTGTGCATGCAGAGGTGCTGTCTCTGTTCTCTCTAAAATTCCAGCAAACGTCTTCTTCTCTTCCTTCTTCTTCCTCTTCCACTCGAACGCTGAGTAGAACCTCGAGTGGGAAGTGGGGGCAGCATTGGGTACCTAGAAGTCTGGAAGTCCTCCATTATTGGTGAGGATTAGACTGTTCGAGTGAGGGAACAGCTTTTGGAATCCTCCACTGTCTTGCATGCAGAGCGTTGAGTGTCATAGAGGCGGAGCTGTTCGAGAGAGTGAATGGCTCGGGGTTCCTCCAAAGCAGAGTACTGTGTTGGACGACTCGAATCAGGGACATTAATTGAGAAGGAGCGATCGGAGAGCAACCGATCAGAGCTGGAAGCTCGAGGAGCTTCTGGAATCTTCATTCCAGGTAGGGGGGCCGATTTACATCTCAAATGCATGGTTTATGGACGGGTTCTGGGTGAAATTGCTTTGTTGTGTTGTGTTATACCTAAAATATGTTGATTGATGTGTTGTGGTTGAGTAATAGTTTATGAAACACCCAGATTTATGATAGCTATGAGTTGTGTAGTGTATGTTGATTTTCGTCCATGAGATGCATGTTGATAATCATGAGAATGCTGTGCGAATACTAATTGCATGTGTTGTGAAATAGTTGGGTCTATTTTATACTAAAATGCATGTTGCTGAAAGTGTGTATGCCGAGTGCTTATAGCGTGAAACGCCCACTATATGATTGTATATGGAATTGCATGTGAAGTATGTTGATTAAAATGAAAATGCCGAGTGAATACAGCATTGGACGCTGATGATTATAATCATATGCATGTGATTCACCATTGAAATACCGAGTGCATACAGCGTGGGACGCTTATTATAGAAATGGTAATCAAATGAATATGTATGAGATATAAAGATGAGAAGGCCGAGTGCATACAGCGTTGGACGCTGATGATTATAATCATATGCATGTGATTCACCATTAAAATACCGAGTACATACAGCGTGGGACGCTTAATATAGAAATGGTAATCAAATGAATATGTATGAGATACAAAGAAAGACATTGGGTTGGACTCAAGGCAATGCCGAGTGCATATAGCGTGGGACGCTTGATGAATAAGACCATATGCATCTGATTCGCCATTGAAAATACTGAGAGCATATAGCGTGGGACGCATAATATAGAGACGACAATCAGATGAATATGTGTGAGATATAATGAAAGACCTTGGGTTAGACTCAAGGCAAGCCTACCGAGTTGGACTCGGGGCTGCCCATAACACTTCCGTTGTCGCTTGGAGTGACTGTGTTACATGAGAGGGCAAACGGTTTGGTACCAGTAAAACGGCCGGATCAGCTTGGAGCTGAGTAAAAGGCTTGGAGCCTATGTTCCAACATAAAAATTAATAATGAATAATCAGATCCGACTGAATAAATATGTGCACACTTATAACTGTTGTTGAGCTCAATGTGATTTGTATGTATATGTGTAAATGTTATTGAGAATAACATGATTAATATAGTCTTGAATGACTTGAGTGAATTCTGACTGGATAAATGTATGTATATTGATACTGTTGCCGAGTGCAATGTGAAGGTATGGTTGTGAGTATATGTTAATGAGAATAATATGGATTATATAGTGTAACATCCCCGTTTTAAAATTAAATGCTGAATGAAAAATAAACCATTAAGACTTGATTTCAACTAGAAATAACTGTTAATTGTGTTTAACTAAGTAGATTTAAGCCACTAAAATATGAAAATGGTGATGGTCAGGGGATGGAGTGGAGTGCACGTGGCTGCTGCAGCACACACTCTCCCATCCCACTCTTCTCTTATTCATGCGCATGTACACACCTATATATATATCGTGAGCCTGTAGTGAGGAACGCACTTACTCTTTCTTTAGACTCTCTCCTCCGTCACTTCATCCTCTACTTCCTCTCTTCGTCTCCATTCTTCTTCTTCTTCTATCTTACTCTTCGCTCCTGGAGGTCTTGGTTGCAGTACTGGAGAACGGATCACACTTCATCCCAAAATCAGGCGCAGGATACGACAAAGCCAAGGAAGACCGAACGAACCAGGAGAAAGACATCGGACCCAACGACAAGAACGGAAAAGGTTTCTGAGGTTCTTCTAAAGGTAGGGGGCGCTTGCATGTCGAATGCATGGTCTAAGAACGGTACCGGATGAATGTATTGCTGAATGCGGGTGTGTGTGTGCATGTTTTTATAATCATTAGAACTGATGCTGTGCATGTGTGCATGTATTCACAATTACTAAAACTGATGCATGATTTGAGATTCTGATAGTGATCTTCGTGGCGATGGCGTAGTCTGCTCGTGGATGATAATGATGGATCTATTTTGTTGTCACTATGAAAAGTATGTATGTGCATGTTCTTAATTGGATTGCTCAATGTTGTTAGTCTGATGACCGATTGTAACATACGCTGGTGTGACTGACTGAATGATGACGAGTAGTGGAGGATATTCGTTCTTACTTAATGACTACGGTAATGTGTTCATGGCGCGATGATGTGTAATAATGAATGTGTTAGTTGCATGAGTAAGAGTGGGGTGACCCATGGAAGGTCAAGAACCCCAAGGGAAATGACTTCCAGTTACCAACCCTGGCTAGATCCCAATAGAGCTCGTGGTAGCCGTTGGAGCTAGAGAAGTGAGTCTCGAGACGCCGTGGGGAGGCCGGTGCCACCTGGTAAGAGCTGAGGGACGAGGGGCCAAAAGAAAAGGGGGCCGTAACTGAGAGTCTTTACCCGAGTCGGATCCGCAGGCATGCATGTAGAAATAAGGCTGATTGTGGTGATGTATAAATCTATATATGTGCATGTGTATGATTTTGAATGCATGAATATATATATTTAGATGTGAGATAAACTCTGTGAATCATGTGTGTCATGAATGTTGTTTGAATTGTATGAATTTGGTTACTTGAGAAAGGTTGAGTGATAGCAGGAGCGTGTACTGACGCTGATACCGAGTCTGTGAGTATCATTTTACATGTAAAAGCTCACCCCTGCAGTGGCCATTTTCAGTGAATGTCTCTCGTGAGGAGGATCAAAAGCAGAGCTGGAATGCTGGGCGGAGTGCTGATGCATTTCGAAGGTTTAATTAAGGCGTTGTTAGATGAGGCCCGGACTGACTCATACCGGATGTTAATGTTTTTGGGGATGAATAGAATTTTACGGGCAAGGAGAAGTCCGATTTTGTATTGTAAATAGTGACGTGCATTCTTATGTATATATATGGATGTATGGTTTTGGTGTGTGTGATGCTATGTGCTGCCTTGTTTCCTAATTATGCTTTAATAGATACGCAGGGACAGTCTGATTGAGCAGGTTATAGCTAAGTCCGAATGAACCGAGAATTGTCTTAGGAAATTTTATGTCGGATACGCTGGGCGGAGTCGTACCCCGCCTGAAGTATGGAAGCAATCCGTCCAAGCGAGAGGACTCGCGTTGGAGCGATGTAGTTGTTAGAGTGGGACACCGTCCAATTATCCTTCCTATTCGTTGTGATACTAACGCAATCCGGACCTCGATGTTGACCCCGAATTGGTCGTTATGGCTAAGTCCGCCCTGGCGTCGTCATACTTAGTTGAGCTGGGTGGAATAGGTTCAGATCCCTCCTTTCTCCACAACCTATTAACGTATATGTACCCTGTAACTTCTCATTTCCTGAGTGAAAGGCGAGTGTGAGGATTTACTTAGTAAACCCTTGTCCATACCCGATGGAGGAAATTACCTTGTAGTTGTGTTAAAGAGGCGTTATGTAGATTTCGTTTAGGCGGCGTCATACCTCGCCCAAGTAACTAGGGCAGCCCGCCCAAGATAAATATACCCCGCCTAGCCAAGTAGGATGATTCTAACTTCGCCTTTCCACCAAATGCTACGCGTGTGAATGTATTAACATATTTCCCTTATCTATTCCTCCTGTTGAGTGACCAGCATTTCTCGAAGGGAAGCCTCAGGGCGAAATCTTCTCTATCCGCTGCTGTATTACCATACTCCGCCTGGACGGTGTAAGACCCCGTCTGAGCGAATAAACGGTGTTGTGCAATCCGCCCTAGTGTTGGTGCGTTACGATAAACCCATCGAGCCGGCCCCAGTTTTAGTCTTCCCTGTAGGTTGCTATGTACGTGTGAAAGCTTTTCGTTCTTCCCTTGCCTGCTCCCTCATATATCGAATAATACGGGACTGTTTTGTGAAAAATTTTCTGTTATTTTCTTTGAAATTTTTTATTTTTAGTTGCAATTAATTAGGGTGTTACATTTTGGTATCAGAGCGGACCGAAAAGTCCAAGGCCAAAATATGCTTACCAAGTGTAAGCGGTGGTGTTTGTGTCTTTTTGATTGAATGGTTGAAATTGTTCTGATGCTGGTTGACCTGATTGATGATTGTCTTGAAGACAAGGGGTTGTTTTCCCCTGGTCCGATTGTGTGTATGACTTAGGCGAATGACATAATGTGCTAAGTTATTAATTGTTGGACTAATAACTAGATCGGTAGTAAGTGGCTCCGTATACTTATCCTTAAATGTCAATTTCAGGATAAGGAATGGCGCATCGTCAAAGTATGGAGGCTATAGCCACAGCATTCCAACGCTTTGCTGATGTGTTTGAAAGGCAAGGCCAAACTCAACCTGAGGATGGCCATGTGCTGGACCGCTTCCTGAAAAGGAAGCCGAGTGAATTCTTAGGAGGACGGAACCCTGAGGCGGCGTTCAAGTGGACTCAGGAATTAGAGAGAATTTTTAGGGGTCTTCGCTGTACCGAAGCCCAGAAGGTGGAATGCGCAGTGTATATGCTGCGAGATGAAGCGGAGAATTGGTGGAAGATAGCCAGGAGCCGATTCCCCGAAGACGACAATCAACTGACGTGGAACGATTTCAAGGCCTGCTTCCTAGACAAATACTTTCCCGACACAGTGAGGAGTCGGAAAGAGCTGGAGTTTATGGAGTTAAAACAGGGTTCCATGACTGTGGAAGAATACGCGACCAGATTTGAAGAATTGTGCCTATTCTATCCGCCCTTCCAGCAGCCGGGAACGGAGCACTCCAAGTGTCTTAAGTTTGAGAACGGACTGAGATCGGATATCAAGAGGGCCTGCAGATACCATGAAATCCGGAGTTTCCCTGCCTTAGTGAACAAGTGTAGAATATTCGAAGAGGATGACAGGGCCCATTCGGGCCAGTGCAGCAGAGCCAACCAACACCTGAGGCCTCAGCAATCACGTTTCAAGAGGCCAGGGAACGTGAGGAGGAATGAACCCTTCACCAGATATCAGAACCATAATGACCGAGGGAGACAGACGAGTGGGCGACCAAGGTATGGCGGATGCTTTAAATGTGGCGGTGATCATTTTGCTAAGGAATGCAATGATACAAATGTTAAATGCTACCACTGCGGAGAGAAGGGACACGTTCGCCCGGACTGCCCCCAACTCCGCCAGGCAAACACCAATGTGCGTCAAGGAGGATTTCAAGATCGAACCAGAGTGAATGATAACCAACGACCTGGTGGCAGAGGCAACGGAACCAGAGGAAATATGATGCATGCCCCGAACAGTCGAGAGAGGAACACCGGCCCAACAGCGACAGGAAGGATCTACACCATCAATGCAGAGGATGTTGCACCGGCAAACGATCTAGTACAATGTAAGTGCTCACTTGGAATGAATACGCTTAATGTTGTTTTCGATTCGGGGGCAACCCATTCTTTTATAGCTGATGAGTGCGTGAAACGGTTGAAGCTACCAACTGTGTCTATGAACCGGACTTTAGAGGTGGCCAGCCCCACTGGCCCTAGTGTGTTCACATCGTCAATATGTAAAAATGTAGCATTTGAGTTGTATGATCGGAGTTTCACCTTCGATCTGATTTGCATGCCCTTAAAGGGTCTTGATATTGTGCTTGGAATAGATTGGCTTTCAGCCAATAAGGTATTAGTAGATTGTAGAAACCGAGAGATAGTTTTCCCAAAACAACCCACTGAAGATGGCACGGCACTAGGTATAACCCAACTATTTATGATGCTTTGTCTAACCAAAGATGAGAATGAGCCCCTAGTGAACGAAATTCCGGTTGTCTGCGGATTCCCAGAAGTGTTCCCAGAGGACGTCCCGAGTGTGCCTCCCGATAGAGAAGTTGAATTCTCTATAGACTTGATCCCCGGAGCCGAACCGGTCTCCAGTGCACCCTACAGAATGTCCTCAACTGAATTGGTAGAGTTGAAGAAACAAGTGGATGAGTTACTTGAGAAGCAGTTCATTAGACCAAGCGTGTCACCATGGGGCGCACCTGTGCTACTTGTTAAGAAGAAGGATGGCAGCATGAGACTTTGTATAGATTATCGACAGCTTAACAAACTCACAATCAAGAATCGATACCCACTGCCTAGAATTGATGATTTAATTGACCAGCTGCGTGGAGCCTCAGTCTTCTCAAAAATCGACTTACGATCGGGATATCACCAAATCCGAGTGAAGGACTCGGACATTCCTAAAACTGCCTTTAGGACTAGGTATGGTCACTATGAGTATGTAGTGATGCCGTTCGGTGTGACAAACGCCCCTGCTGTTTTCATGAATTACATGAACAGCATATTCCATTCCTTCTTAGATCGGTTTGTTGTTGTCTTCATCGATGATATTCTAGTTTATTCTAAGACATCTGAGGAGCATGAAGGACATCTCAGGGCGGTACTCCAAGTGTTGAAGGAGAAGCAATTGTTTGCAAAGCTTTCAAAGTGCGAATTTTGGATGGATGAGATCCACTTCCTCGGGCATGTGATCTCCAAGCGAGGCGTCTCGGTGGATCCTACGAAGGTAGCTGCTGTAATAGCGTGGGAGAGGCCCAGATCGATCTCGGAAATAAGGAGTTTTATGGGCTTGGCAGGTTATTATAGAAGATTCATCGAAGGTTTTTCTAAGTTAGCATTACCTCTGACTAAATTGACTCGGAAGAACGTTCCTTTTGTGTGGAGTCCGGAGTGTGAGAGCAGCTTCCAAGAACTGAAGAATAAGTTGACAACTGCTCCGGTGTTAGCATTACCTGAGTTACGAGAAAGCTTCGTGGTCTATTGTGACGCGTCCGGACTCGGATTAGGGTGTGTACTCATGCAGAAAGATCGAGCGATAGCATATGCCTCTCGACAATTGAGACCCCACGAACAACATTATCCGACCCATGACTTGGAGTTGGCAGCAGTGGTTTTTGCATTGAAAATCTGGAGGCATTACTTGTACGGATCCAAATTGGAAGTGTACAGCGATCATAAGAGCCTTAAATACCTATTCGACCAAAAGGACCTGAACATGAGGCAGAGAAGATGGATTGAGTTTTTGAAGGACTATGATTTCGAGTTGAAATACCACCCAGGTAAGGCAAATGTCGTAGCAGACGCATTGAGTCGAAAATCCCTCCACATAGCAGCCATGATGGCAAAAGAAGTTGAGTTGTTGGAGCGGTTCCGAGACATGAACTTGCATGTTGACGCCCCTTCCTCTCAGAAGATGACGATCGGTACGCTGAGGATTGCCAACGAATTCTTAAAATCCGTGTACGAGCAGCAACAGGCGGACTCTTACCTAGCTGAAATGAAGGAAATTCAGGCTAGAGGAAAGGATTTATCCTTAGCAGAAGGGTCAGATGGGATCTTCCGGGTGAGGAACAGAATATACATACCAAGTGAAGGAAGATTGAGAAGAATGGTGCTTGATGAAGCCCACAAAAGCCTACTCAGCATTCACCCAGGAACCACGAAGATGTACCACGACTTGAGGAGACAGTTTTGGTGGCCCGGACTAAAGAAGGATGTGGCGGAGTACGTGGCCCGGTGTATCACTTGTCAGAAATCGAAGGTAGAGCACCAAAAACCATACGGTGCAATGCAGCCTCTAGAAATCCCCGTGTGGAAATGGGACTCAATTGCGATGGATTTTATCATGGGATTACCCAAAAACCGAACGGGCCATGATGCCATTTGGGTCATTGTTGACAGATTGACGAAGAGTGCACACTTCTTACCTGTAAATATGAAGTACCCATTGCATAAATTGGCTCGAATCTACATTCAAGAAGTTATTCGACTGCATGGCATACCTACTTCCATCGTCTCAGATAGGGACCCTAGATTTACGTCCAGGTTTTGGACCACCATGCATCAAGAACTGGGGACGAAGCTTTGGCTTAGTTCTGCTTACCACCCCTAATCGGATGGACAATCCGAGCGAACGATTCAGAGTCTAGAAGACTTATTGAGAGCGTGTGTGTTAGAGTACGGTGGGGACTGGGAGCAGTACCTTCCCTTGATCGAGTTTACGTACAACAACAGCCATCATCACAGCATTGGCATGGCACCTTACGAGGCATTATATGGGCGTAGATGCCGAACCCCACTCTGCTGGTCGGAAACGGGTGAAAGTCTACTATTGGGACCAGACATCGTGAAGCAAACCACAGAACAGATCCGAGTAATAAGGGAGAAGATGAAAGCATCACAAGACAGGCAGAAGAGCTACCATGACAAGCGCATCAAGCCATTGGAATTTTCAGTCGGAGATCGAGTGTTTCTGAGAACCTCTCCGAGTAAAGGAGTTGGACGAGCCTTAAAAAGTGGGAAGTTAAGCCCTCGCTACATCGGACCTTATGAGGTAGTAGGACGGATTGGCTCCGTGGCATACCGCCTCGCGTTACCAACTCACTTGTCCCGATTACACAACGTTTTTCATGTGTCTCAGCTAAGGAAGTATTTGCATGACCCCAGCCACACGATGCCTGACGACGAGGTAGAGATCAAGGAAGACCTAACCACTGTGACTACACCGGTTGGAATCGTGGATCAATCGGTAAAACGCTTAAGAAACAAGAACGTAAGGCTGGTTAAGGTGGAGTGGCAGCAAGGCAAGATCACCTCCTACACGTGGGAACGCGAAGACGCCATGCGACAGCAGTACCCCGAATTGTTTACCTACGTAAGTACCGACTGAATTTCGGGGACGAAATTCTTTTTCAGTGGGGGAGAACTGTAACATCCCCGTTTTAAAATTAAATGCTGAATGAAAAATAAACCATTAAGACTTGATTTCAACTAGAAATAACTGTTAATTGTGTTTAACTAAGTAGATTTAAGCCACTAAAATATGAAAATGGTGATGGTCAGGGGATGGAGTGGAGTGCACGTGGCTGCTGCAGCACACACTCTCCCATCCCACTCTTCTCTTATTCATGCGCATGTACACACCTATATATATATCGTGAGCCTGTAGTGAGGAACGCACTTACTCTTTCTTTAGACTCTCTCCTCCGTCACTTCATCCTCTACTTCCTCTCTTCGTCTCCATTCTTCTTCTTCTTCTATCTTACTCTTCGCTCCTAGAGGTCTTGGTTGCAGTACTGGAGAACGGATCACACTTCATCCCAAAATCAGGCGCAGGATACGACAAAGCCAAGGAAGACCGAACGAACCAGGAGAAAGACATCGGACCCAACGACAAGAACGGAAAAGGTTTCTGAGGTTCTTCTAAAGGTAGGGGGCGCTTGCATGTCGAATGCATGGTCTAAGAACGGTACCGGATGAATGTATTGCTGAATGCGGGTGTGTGTGTGCATGTTTTTATAATCATTAGAACTGATGCTGTGCATGTGTGCATGTATTCACAATTACTAAAACTGATGCATGATTTGAGATTCTGATAGTGATCTTCGTGGCGATGGCGTAGTCTGCTCGTGGATGATAATGATGGATCTATTTTGTTGTCACTATGAAAAGTATGTATGTGCATGTTCTTAATTGGATTGCTCAATGTTGTTAGTCTGATGACCGATTGTAACATGCGCTGGTGTGACTGACTGAATGATGACGAGTAGTGGAGGATATTCGTTCTTACTTAATGACTACGGTAATGTGTTCATGGCGCGATGATGTGTAATAATGAATGTGTTAGTTGCATGAGTAAGAGTGGGGTGACCCATGGAAGGTCAAGAACCCCAAGGGAAATGACTTCCAGTTACCAACCCTGGCTAGATCCCAATAGAGCTCGTGGTAGCCGTTGGAGCTAGAGAAGTGAGTCTCGAGACGCCGTGGGGAGGCCGGTGCCACCTGGTAAGAGCTGAGGGACGAGGGGCCAAAAGAAAAGGGGGCCGTAACTGAGAGTCTTTACCCGAGTCGGATCCGCAGGCATGCATGTAGAAATAAGGCTGATTGTGGTGATGTATAAATCTATATATGTGCATGTGTATGATTTTGAATGCATGAATATATATATTTAGATGTGAGATAAACTCTGTGAATCATGTGTGTCATGAATGTTGTTTGAATTGTATGAATTTGGTTACTTGAGAAAGGTTGAGTGATAGCAGGAGCGTGTACTGACGCTGATACCGAGTCTGTGAGTATCATTTTACATGTAAAAGCTCACCCCTGCAGTGGCCATTTTCAGTGAATGTCTCTCGTGAGGAGGATCAAAAGCAGAGCTGGAATGCTGGGCGGAGTGCTGATGCATTTCGAAGGTTTAATTAAGGCGTTGTTAGATGAGGCCCGGACTGACTCATACCGGATGTTAATGTTTTTGGGGATGAATAGAATTTTACGGGCAAGGAGAAGTCCGATTTTGTATTGTAAATAGTGACGTGCATTCTTATGTATATATATGGATGTATGGTTTTGGTGTGTGTGATGCTATGTGCTGCCTTGTTTCCTAATTATGCTTTAATAGATACGCAGGGACAGTCTGATTGAGCAGGTTATAGCTAAGTCCGAATGAACCGAGAATTGTCTTAGGAAATTTTATGTCGGATACGCTGGGCGGAGTCGTACCCCGCCTGAAGTATGGAAGCAATCCGTCCAAGCGAGAGGACTCGCGTTGGAGCGATGTAGTTGTTAGAGTGGGACACCGTCCAATTATCCTTCCTATTCGTTGTGATACTAACGCAATCCGGACCTCGATGTTGACCCCGAATTGGTCGTTATGGCTAAGTCCGCCCTGGCGTCGTCATACTTAGTTGAGCTGGGTGGAATAGGTTCAGATCCCTCCTTTCTCCACAACCTATTAACGTATATGTACCCTGTAACTTCTCATTTCCTGAGTGAAAGGCGAGTGTGAGGATTTACTTAGTAAACCCTTGTCCATACCCGATGGAGGAAATTACCTTGTAGTTGTGTTAAAGAGGCGTTATGTAGATTTCGTTTAGGCGGCGTCATACCTCGCCCAAGTAACTAGGGCAGCCCGCCCAAGATAAATATACCCCGCCTAGCCAAGTAGGATGATTCTAACTTCGCCTTTCCACCAAATGCTACGCGTGTGAATGTATTAACATATTTCCCTTATCTATTCCTCCTGTTGAGTGACCAGCATTTCTCGAAGGGAAGCCTCAGGGCGAAATCTTCTCTATCCGCTGCTGTATTACCATACTCCGCCTGGACGGTGTAAGACCCCATCTGAGCGAATAAACGGTGTTGTGTAATCCGCCCTAGTGTTGGTGCGTTACGATAAACCCATCGAGCCGGCCCCAGTTTTAGTCTTCCCTGTAGGTTGCTATGTACGTGTGAAAGCTTTTCGTTCTTCCCTTGCCTGCTCCCTCATATATCGAATAATACGGGACTGTTTTGTGAAAAATTTTCTGTTATTTTCTTTGAAATTTTTTATTTTTAGTTGCAATTAATTAGGGTGTTACATATAGCCCTGAGTGAATTGAATAATTCTGATCGGATGATGTTGTGTGAATATTCATATTGAATGGCAGTGCATGTTATTGTTGATTGAGATGTGTAATTGAATAATTGAAAATTTGAGGATTAATCTGAGTCAATAACTGTCATTTAATATGTAAAATGCTCACCCCTACTGTGGCTATATTTTTAGTAAATGTAGGTCGGAATGGTGGATAGCGAGAAAGCCTCAAGTCCGAGTGATGAGTACTTATACTGTTGTAGTGTACATATTGTACATATTGTATATAGTCTGATGAAGCCTTGGCCGGCTCTTATGTATGACGATTGTTTTGGATATATACATATATATACATATATATATAATTGAATTAACCAGGTTGTGGACAAGTGTATGTATATTTACATTGTTATGAAGTTATCTGAATTGTCCATTAAGTGGCGTTGTGAGAATAATGTTAAGTCAATAAGTTTCCGAGTGGAATATAGTTGTGAGCCTGTTCTGAGTGATGAAGGCTTAAAACAGTTCTGAGTAAGATGTGCTCGAGTGGACTTCTTCCGAGGGAAGAATAGTCATGATGCCGAGTGAGATATATCTGGGAGAACCTCTTCTGAGGGAAGAAGGGTTTAATACTCTCGAGTGAGAATTGACCGAGAGAATTTCTTCCGAGGGAAGAGTGGTCAAAACGTTTCCGAGTGAAACCCATCTTAGTAAACCTATTCCGAGTGGATAGGGTTCAAATATTTCCGAGCAGGACTTAACCTGGTGAATTCTTCCGAGTGAAGACAAGTTGAGCATTTTTCGAGTGAAATATAATAAGAAGGACCACTTTCGAGTGAAGATGGTCAAGGTGTTTTCCAAGTGAAACACAACTGATAGAACCCCCTTTCGAGAGAAGAAAAGATAGTGTTTCTGAGTGAGACTCCAGCTAGTAAAATATTCCCGAGTGAAGGATGTGTAAGACACTTTCGAGTGAATTGAGGTTGAAGCGCCTCCGAGTGATGTATAACTGGGGAAATATTCCGGGTGAGGGAAGGTTTATAGACTCCGAGTGGAATAACCGAGGGAATCATTTCCCGAGTGGAGATTAAAACGCTTCTGAATGAAATACGAGTGTGACCTTCCAGAATAAAAATAAGGATCTAGCTAAGTAAGAGTTACCGGGTGAAGCATGACCCGAAGGGGACCGTTCCCGAGTGAACGTGGTCCCGATTCCGAGTGATGGAATTACCTGAGTGCGTGGGCTCGCTTCAGCGAATAAGGGTTCGCTCCAGCGAGTATAGCTCGCTCAAGCGTTATCCGCTGGCTTTCGTTTAACCGAAGCTGGGTCTTGCCAGCGCGTGGCATCCTGACCCGGTCTTCTCTTTCTCTGATTGGTTTTCTACTTCCCTTGCCTTCGGATTGTTTTATTTTATCCTGGCTACATCATGAACGTTTGGAAAAAAATTTCCCTACTCTCGGGTTTTCTTCTATTTAGGTCGGGTTGTTTCATTTTGGTATCAGAGCAAACATAAAAGGTCCAAGGCCAAGGTATGCTTACTGTGAGTAGGCGGTTGTGTGCAATATGACCGGTTGTCATAATGGCTTGTGATATTCTATTGAATATGACACATGCTCAGACATGATTTGTGGGCTACATGCCTACTAGCTGTTGTGTGAGGACAGTGGTGAAAGGTGCTACTGTTGAAATGTTGATTTAGGGGTAGAGATTTATTACTACCCTGGCCTGATTGTTCATGAAATACTTAGAGGATATTTTGAGTATGGGTCAACTAGGAGGAAACAGACTGATAGATGTTGAAACCTTCATGTGTATTGAAGCTGAATTAGTTCGCTAGGCCTCTTGTATAGGTCATGCTAGTGGGTCATAGCCGAGGCATGCTTGTGGAACGAATTGGAACTCATATGTTTGAGTTAGTTAAATGAATAATATTGAAGGAATCCCTAGTGTGGTGTTTTCAGATTCAAATGATCGGTTGTGCCATTGTAAGGGATGAGTTTTATATCCTTGGGCACCAGAACCCTATATGATATATGATATAAGCGATTTGTTGCAATTCCTAGATTGGGAATTTGAGTATGAGATAAGTGATTAACTGTGAAATCGGATACGTGTTAGATTGGGGTCGTGTCTCGGTCTTGGTGTGTGAAAACCGAGTGAATAATTGATTTAGTGGTGACCCAAAAGGTGTGGTAACCCCGATTGGATTTAGTATGATCTTATACTATCAGACCTTGTGGAACTAGACCCTATGGTGGTCTAGGCTCGGTGATATTTGGTTGTTGTGGAAGTGCCCCACGATGGGTACTAGGTGACGCCTGGGATTTTTGAGTCGGATGATCTGTTAAACCTTATGGATAGTTGAGCCGGTAAAGTAATTGTGTAATGAATCGTTGAGGCTTGAACAGTCATAAGATGAAATGCAAATAATGTATGTGATACCGGATAGATAGTGAATGGTAATGTCAAATTCTGGGTACGCTTTGGAGTTGAGTATGGTGATGATAGAAACAACATGATGATGATGATTGTACGTCCAACTGGTGGACTGTGCTTGTGATTAGTGAAAAGATTCGTCGATGCAGAAACCTATTATGTGATTGAAAATCATATTGTAACCTTGAATTGTATACCTAAAGTGAGCTTAGTGAATCATTTAAGCTTAAAGCTGAGTTATGGCGGGTGATATGTGATGAAACGAGGGATTATTAGACTGTAGGGCCATGGTTTTATGATGAATAAGGTCTAAAGAAGAGATATTTACTCAGTGAGGGCTGGAGGCCAATTGTTGTTATACCATTTTATGGTGATGGTGACTGATATTCAATGATTATCATCATGTGATTTGCACTAAATTATGTATAATGACAAGATTAATGTGAGTGTGTCAGTTATAGACTTGTGTGAATTGCCATTAATTTTCATGTGGGTTAGTATTAGTTGAGTAAGTATGATCGAGGTGAGCAATAAGAGTACAAGGTATTTGATTCCGAGGTGACTCTACACACCATAGGTATTGTGGCGGCGTACACTTTTGCATTGACTTCATGTATTTGTTGTAACCCTATGGGAATGAGACGTCATCCTGTATGTCGGATGCAGCGATTCATAGGTCAAGCAGGTGAGGCTGTAGCTACTTATGGTGATGATTCGAGTCTATCTGGTTGTTCTGGATAGGAATGGGAGTTGTCTTGAAAGGGTAGTAAGTGATAGCGTATCAAAATAGGGGTAGAAGATTTATTTTAACCCCTATGTGTGCCTCCGAAGAAGTAAAGGTTATTTGTGGTATAAATTGGCTATTAAGGTGACGGTAGGTTGTCAAATAGAAGGGTGATCTTTCTGACGAGAGAGTGCCCGATGTTACTGGTCAAGGAGAGAGATGGTGGTAAGTGGTTATGCCTTGATTGCCACCGATTGGGTAAGCTAATTATAGAGAATAAATATCCCCTGCCAAGGACTGATAATCTGATTGAACAATTGGGGTGTGCTTCGGTCTTTCTAAGATCGAATTGCAGGCGGGATACCATCAAATTGGATCAAGGCTTTTGATATTTTAAAACAGAGTTCAGAACTTGTATGGCCACTTTGGATAGGTGGTAATGCCATTTGGTGTGGTAAATGTTCAGGTGTGTTCATGAATTAGATGGACAATATCTTCCAGCCTTATCTGGATTGGTCAGGAAGTGTTCGTTGATGGTATTCAGAATTATTCCGAGTTATACCTGGAGCATGAAGAACATCTCCATATAGTACTGTTGTACTGAAAGAGAAGCAATTATTTGCCAAGCTATCAACGTATGACTTTTGCTTGGATGGGATCCAGTTTCTGGGACACGTTATGTTCGAAGATGGCGTTGCTGTTGGTCCATCTAAGGTGGAAGTAGTGATGGTATATGTGAGACCCAAATCTGTCACTGAAATTAGAAGTTTTATGGGTCTAGCCGGGTAATACTGAGGATTCAGTGAAGGATCATGACTTCGAGCTGAAATAATTGATGAGGCGAAAATCCGCTCGGGGAAGATTAGTATATTCCGAGTGTGAGAAAGTGGAGATGATTCCGAGTGAAGAAAAGGAATATAATTCTGAGTAAAATCCTTCTGGGAGAAAGAACTACTGAGTGAAGTGAAATTATGATGTTCCGAGTGAAACATCATTAAGAGGGTCAGTACTAAGTTAAGGAAACTGCGTCCGAATGTGACACTTGTGAGTAAGGCAAAATCCGAGTGAAACGTCTCCGGGTGAAACGTTTCCGAATGGGTTACTCCGAAAGACATATTGCCGAATAAAGGGAAGCTTGAATTTGAATAAGTACTCCTTAGGCTGAAGAATTTTTGAATAAAGACCGAGTAGAGTATCTCCGAGTCGTGTGACTTTTCGAGTGAAGTGTCTCTGAGTGTGACACTTCCGAGTGGAATGGTACCGAGTGAGACGGTTCCAAGTGGAAAGGCGTCAAGTGAGAATTTTCTAAAGTCCGTGGAGTGTGCCACCAATTAACCTTTTTCCAAGGGAAAAGTACTTCTGGACGGAAAGTGGAACTTTGAATGAGTAGGTTCCAAGTGAATGGCTCCCGAGGGGAGTAGATATCCGAGAGGAGAATTTATTTAAATTCGTACTCAGGTCGATGTTTGGAACTGCTGAATTTGAACTCAGGTACGTCTTCGAAGTGGACTTAGATTCCGAGTGAATTTTTGTAAGTGGAAAGATTTCCGGGAGAGAATTGCCTTCGAACTCCGAATAATCCTTTCGAATGAGAAGTTTCGAGTGACATTCTCAAGGGGTAGACATGGAGTTAGTCGAAGGCATGGATAGAAATCTGAGATTTCAGGACCGAGTGTGGTGCCTGCCAGAGGTGAATCCAGGCAAACCGTGTTAACTGAAGCACATTGGAGCTCTTTTGAGTGTTCATCCCGGTATTGCCAAGAGGTATCACGGTTTGAAGAAGAAATTCTAGTGGTCGGATATTGAAGAGCCAAGGGCTTAATCCGAGATATATCGGACAGTATTGAATATTGGGGAGAATCGGTAACGTTGCTTACCGACTGGATCTTCCCAGCTGGTTAATTAACATCCATAACGTGTCTCATGTGACAACTTTAAGCCTATACTCTGTGTGAGTCCATGGTTGGGCCGAGTGATTCCTTTGAATTGGAGGATCCGACTGTGAAAGTACATCGATCGGCATTGAGAAATATAAGGCCGAATGGCTAAGGAACCAGGAAGTGCCATTGGTTATGGTGAAGTGGTAGAATTTGAATGGGGTAATTTATACGTGGGAAATTGAACCCCAAATATATTGGACCCTATGAAGTGTTGGAGCGGTCGGTCCTATAGCCTGTCGGATTGCATTGCCGACTCACCTATCGAATTTACACAGTGTACTTTATGTGTTTCAATTAAGGAGATACTTACCCGACTCCACTTATGTGGGACCGGATGATGAGATTGAGATTAGAGAGAATCTGACTTTAGTGGCTGGGCCGACTGGAATTGTGGATCGGTCGGTAAAACGCTTGAGAAGCAAGAGGTGCAATTGGTTACAGTGCATAATAGCAATATTCCGAGCTGTTTTATTGAAGTAGACTTATATTGAATTTCGAGGATGAAATTCTTTAATGGAGGGGAGAATTGTAACATCCTGATTTAGATTTAATTACCGACTATGATTAGTTGCTGATTAAGGTTAATTGCAGATTTAAGCTAATGGTTGAATAATACAAAGAGACCAGGAAAATAACGCATGTGCCCCTGATAGTATAAAGGGGTTTGGTCTCTCTCTCTCTCACTCATTATTCACGCTAAGTTGGAAAAGGCTGAGAGTGAGAGTTGAGTATTTCCTTCTTGTGCATGCAGAGGTGCTGTCTCTGTTCTCTCTGAAATTCCAGCAAACGTTTTCTTCTCCTCCTCCTTCTTCTTCTTCCACTCGAACGCTGAGTAGAACCTCGAATGGGAAGTGGGGGCAACGTGGGTGCCTAGAAGTCTGGAAGTCCTCCATTGTTGGTGAGGATTGGACTGTTTGAGTGAGGGAACAGCTTTTGGAATCCTCCACTGTCTTGCATGCAGAGCGTTGAGTGTCATGGAGGAGGAGTTGTTCGAGAGAATAAACGGCTCGGGGTTCCTCCAAAGAAGAGTACTGTGTTGGACGACTGGAATCAGGGACGTTAATTGAGAAGGAGCGATCGGAGAGCAACCGATCGGAGCTGGAAGCTCGAGGAGCTTCTGGAATCTTCATTCTAGGTAAGGGGGGCTGATTTACATCTCAAATGCATGGTTTATGGATGGGTTCCGGGTGAAATTGCTTTGTTGTATTGTGTTATACCTGAAATGTGTTGATTGATGTGTTGTGGTTGAGTAATAGTCTATGAAACACCCGGATTTGTAATAGTTATGAGTTGTGTAGTGTATGTTGATTTCGTCCATGAGATGCATGTTGATAATCATGAGAATGCTGTGCGAATACCGATTGCATGTGCTGTGAAATAGTTGGGTCTATTTTATACTAAAATACTTGTTGCTGAAATTATGTATGCCGACTGCTTATAGCGTGAAACACCCACTATATGATTGTATATGGAATTGTATGTGAAGTATGTTGATTGAAATGAAAATGCCGAGTAAATACAACGTTGGACGCTGATGATTATAATTATATGCATGTGATTCACCATTGAAATGTTGAGTGCATACAGCGTGGGACGCTTAATATAGAAATGGTAATCAAATGAATATGTATGAGATACAAAGAAAGACCTTGGGTTGGACTCAAGGCAATGCCGAGTGCATATAGCGTGGGACACTTGATGAATAAGACCATATGCATCTGATTCGCCATTGAAAATGCTGAGAGCATATAGCGTGGGACGCTTAATATAGAGACGGCAATCAGATGAATATGTGTGAGATATAATGAAAGACCTTGTGTTGGACTCAACACAAGCCTACCGAGTTGGACTCGGGGCTGCCCGTAACACTTCCGTTGTCGCTTGGAGTGACTGTGTTACATGAAAGGGCAAACGGTTTGGTACCAGTAAAACGGCCGGATCAGCTTGGAGCTGAGTAAAAGGCTTGGAGCCTATGTTGCAACATAAAAATTAATAATGAATAATCGGATCCGACTGAATAAATGTGTACACACTTATAACTATTGTTGAGCTCAATGTGATTTGTATGTATATATATAAATGTTATTGAGAATAACATGATTAATATAGTCTTGAATGACTTGAGTGAATTCCGACTGGATGATTGTATGTATATTGATACTGTTGCCGAGTGCAATGTGAAGGTATGGTTGTGAGTATATGTTAATGAGAATAATATGGATTATATAGCCCTGAGTGAATTGAATAATTCTGATCGGATGATGTTGTGTGAATATTCATATTGAATGGCAGTGCATGTTATTGTTGATTGAGATATGTAATTGAATAATTGAAAATTTGAGGATTAATCCGAGTCAATAACTATCATTTAATATGTAAAATGCTCACCCCTTCTGTGGCTATATTTTCAGTAAATGTAGGTCGGAATGGTGGATAACAAGAAAGCCTCAAGTCCGAGTGATGAGTACTTATACTGTTGTAGTGTACATATTGTACATATTGTATATAGTCTGATGAAGCCTTGGTCGGCTCTTATGTATGACGATTGTTTTGGATATATACATATATATATATATATAATTGAATTAACTGGGTTGTGGACAAGTGTATGTATATTTACATTGTTATGAAGTTATCTGAATTGTCCATTAAGTGGCGTTGTGAGAATAATGTTAAGTCAATAAGTTTCCGAGTGGAATATAGTTGTGAGCCAGTTTTGAGTGATGAAGGCTTAAAACGGTTCCGAGTGAGATGTGCTCGAGTGGACTTCTTCCGAGGGAAGAATAGTCATGATGCCGAGTGAGATATATCTGGGAGAACCTTTTCCGAGGGAAGAAGGGTTTAATACTCCCGAGTGAGAATTGACCGAGAGAATTTCTTCCGAGGGAAGAGCGGTCAAAACGTTTCTGAGTGAAACCCATCTTAGTAAACCTATTCCGAGTGGATAAGGTTCAAATATTTCCGAGTAGGACTTAACCTGGTGAATTCTTTCGAGTGAAGACAAGTTGGGCATTTTCCGAGTGAAATATAATCAGGAGGACCACTTCCGAGTGAAGATGGTCAGGGTGTTTTCTAAGTGAAACACAACCGATAGAACCCCTTTTCGAGAGAAGAAAAGATAGTGTTTCTGAGTGAGACTCCACCTAGTAAAATATTCCCGAGTGAAGGATGTGTAAGACACTTTCGAGTGGATTGAGGTTGAAGCGCCTCCGAGTGATGTATGACTGGGGAAATATTCTGGGTGAGGGAAGGTTTATAGACTCCGAGTGGAATAACCGAGGGAATCATTTCCTGAGTAGAGATTAAAACGCTTCCAAATAAAATAAGACTGTGACCTTCCAGAATAAAAATAAGGATCTAGCTAAGTAAGAGTTACCGGGTGAAGCATGACCGGAAGGGGACCATTCCCGAGTGAACGTGGTCCCGATTCCGAGTGATGGAATTACCCGAGTGCGTGGGCTCGCTTCAGCGAATAAGGGTTCGCTCCAGTGAGTATAGCTCGCTCAAGCGTTATCCGCTGGCTTTCGTTTAACCGAAGCTGGGTCTTGGTAACGCGTGGCATCCTGACCCGGTCTTCTCTTTCTCTGATTGGTTTTCTGCTTCCCTTGCCTTCGGATTGTTTTATTTTATCCCGGCTGCATCGTGAACGTTTGGAAAAAATTTTCCCTAGTCTCGGGTTTTCTTCTATTTAGGTCGGGTTGTTTCATGATAAGTCTTGAAAAAACTTAATTATTTGTTTAATTTTTAGGGATTATGTTATTAAGTAAGGCCTTGTAATTATTATTGAGCAATTTATTGGTAAATTTATAGTAATGAAGTATTTTAGGAGAAGAATGAAATATTTAAAAATAAGGAATAAATATGCCAAGTTTTGTAGCAAAAAAGATGAAATTAAACATCTGTTATTTTTTCCTACATTAACCCCGGCGTAACCATACCCAAGACCAGCGTAGGTACGCTGGGTTGCTATTCCATTGTGCCAATTTCAGGTCCCAAGTAGCGTATGGGCGCCCAAGAAGGCCTAGACTTACGTTGGGAAGCACCAAAATGAGTAGAAGCATCAGGGGGTGGGGCGTGCCTACGCCTACCCCAACGTAAGGCAATGTTGGCAAGCGTGAAGAGCCAGATCACATGCACGTTAGTATGTTGGCCAGCATACCACTACACTGGCTAGTATACCACTACGTTGGCCAGCATCTAGTAGTTATCACATGCCACGACCAGCCGGACGTAGGTACGTTCACGAGCGTAAACCTACACTGGCTATGCATTCCCGGATTAGGGTTAGACAAAGACGGGGCGTGCTTACGCCCTCTTACACTTAATCTATGCTCCATTTCTAGGACCATTCCACACCCCTAGACTTAGCGTGCATACGCCTATATCTCCAGCACCTGACTCATTAAGGCAGTGGCTTAGCATACTCATACTAGTGCCAAGCGTGTCTATGCCTATTCACTAGACCAAACAACAATAAGCAAGCATAATCCTACGTCCGCCAGCGTAGGCATGCATGCACACACGAGGGAAACTTCACACCTTAGGCTCTATGGTTGTTGTGCCTTGTACCCTAAGCTAACTTAAGTTGTTTATTTATTTGTACATCCTATAGGGGTATTTTTTGCAAATTGTAATTTTTAGTTATTGTTAGTTATTCTAGTTACTACATAAACATATTAACACATTGTAAATTAACGAAGCTTTAACTTCAGATTTCATTTTTTAGATTTAACTCTCTTAGATTTTTCTCTCTCTAAATTCTCTTATTTTCTAAATATGTAACTCTCTGTATTTCATCTCTCTCCCTCCATGAGTGGCTAATCCTCTAGGGTTGGATTGATTGAAGTTGTAATGGATCTTAGAATTAATTAATTGGAAGCAGTAGATTCAATTGAGGCAAGTTCTAAACATTGGCAAATTTTGATTGTCATCTGCGTGGATTGGGAAATCCAGGACCTACTCAGAGGTATTCATGAAAAAGGAATCATGATGAATGCTTCAGATTTGGATTTACTAACCTAGTTACTTCAAGTGTAAGGAATTAGGTGAATATATAGGGTTCCTTTAATTTTTCCAATTTAGTAGAAATTGATACCTAAGGATTAGGGTTAATTTGTATTAAATTAGTGATAATTGTCTAAGGAATTCAGAATTATTCATCTGTGGAAGTTTGAACATTACCTTGACAGTGTCTAGTGCCACTTTTTATGTGAATTTAGGTGAAGTTGCCTGCCGAAATCAATTCCAATCTGCTGTTAGAATATTTCTCAATTGTTTCTACTAATTGATTGTTGTATTACTATTAAAAATCATAAAAATATAAACAAAACTCAAAATCTAAAAATAATGAATTGCTTGTTGTGTAAGGTTTAGATGGTGTCTTCCCTAGGTTGTCGTACTTAACATAATCCCTGTGGGAACGATACAAAATTACTACTTTTAAATAATTAGTGCACTTGCCAAAAGAATTCATATCATGAATCTGCATCATCCCCTTAGAGCAGTACATCTTATTCTTTATCACATCATGCCCATGTTTAGTGCTATATCACATGTTTATATTACTACACCTCACATCATTCTCATTGTACATCATATGACTAACACTATTTTTGGGTTGCATAAGGGCCTTTATAGTTTTGTCTGTGCATTCTTATTGGACCTTCTCATCTTTCCTAACATCTTTTGTTTTATCATGGCAAAGGTAAAATGGTTCGTATTTCACCCTGTGGCCAGTCATATTTCTTTCCTTCCTTCACCTTTGTTTTTTCATTTTTGTTTTCTTTCATGTTTTTATTATTATGGACTCATGTTTTCCTTTCTCTTGTAGGATTGTTGTTGCCTTGCGAGTGATGCGAAATCATCGAAATATGAAATTGTATGGCAAGCGCACTAATCGTTAAAAATGTAGAATATTTGTATCTTCCATGAGGATTGTGTTAAGTATCACAATCTCAAGAAATCTCTAGCTGAACATTACACATAAAGACATTATGTTTTTAGGCTCTATGTATTTTATATTGTTTTTGTGAATTTATAATAGTAGTGTCACTAGTAGAAATATGCTAGAAATTAATCTATACAAAACAAACAAATTAGAATTGAAATCAACACACCATAGATCACAAATATTGTGTTCAGAACCTACTCCAATGCATCTTTAGCTATACTTAGTTGAGATTCAAAGATATGGAGGCTTCATTCAATCCCAATCCAAGGGAACTACTCACTCGTGGAAGGGAAACAAAATGGAATACAAAGGATGAAGGTTAGGGATAAGAACATCTAGTGAGAGAAAATAATTAAAGAGAAAGGATATTAGAGAATGAACTGAAACTAAAATTTAGTTATTATTTACTACTATAAGTTAAGTGCAAAGTACAAAGTAAAAATGAAGGTTAGCTAACTTAACTATAAATACAGAAGTACAAAGTCTAAAAATAACTAAGTTAAGTGCATATGCCTTGGGTGTATGAGCATTGGCATGGGCGTATAGACGCTAGTGATCTACTCCATGAAATAGTAAGTTAGAGTACGGATGTTGAAAGTGAGCGTATGGACACTGTCTTGCTGGATTGAGGTCAGATGGTTATGAATTATGGCGTATGGGTGTAGTGTAAAATGACATTGCAACGCTTGGTCCCTGGAAGTAAGGTTTGTTCTGAGCGTAAAAGTGGGTGTGGCCTTGGCGTAGGAACTTTGGTGGTCTGGAAGGTACCTGATGGTGGGAGCATTGCCCAACATAGACTCACACCAATGAGTGTAAGTACGTGTGGGTCCTAAATGGGGACCTGATTATGGCGTGAGTGTTGGCATGAGGACAGCGTATGAACGTTAAGGTTCTGGAATGTGGCACAGGTCTTGCATAAATTACCAATGTGAGCCAATGCTTAAGGTCATATGGACACATGGTGTGACTTGGTTGTGCATGAACGTGGGCATATGAACTAACGTGGAAGTCAACGTGCATACGCCAGGCTTCTGGATCATGGCACTTGTCTTTGGTTGCTTGGCACTTGATTCATGCAATTTCTCCTTTGTGGCTTACCTGAAACATACATAACAACTAAACCTCCAACATACCAACATTGGTTAAAATACAGTACGTTGGGTCAAAAATAAATATTTTTCATAATTATCATATTAAACTAAAAATACAAATAATATATAAAATGAATAAAATCCTAACTTTACTAAATATTTACTGTTTCTGCCTCTAAATTAATAATTAAATACTGTTAATTCATAAATACGATAGAAAATGACTCAAATAAATAAGCCTTTTCAAGGCTTATCATATCCCCAAACTTAAGAGTTGCTTGTCCTCAAGCAATAACTCAAGCTTTTTTACTCAATGCACTGGATTCATTTTCCATAATAAGCCAAACCTGTACAAGTCCAACTGTAGCACACAAATGATAAACCTTTCAAATGATCTATAATAATCTGAATACAATACCTAAGAATGGAAGCTATGATGATGATTCTTTAAAACTCACAAGTTAAGTGTTTCCCTCTTCAGTCAGTGTTTAAGGTTTATAAATATGCACACTTACTTGCAAAACAATATGTAAACATAAGCTTGTAACTTCCTTAAGCGTTATACAAATAAGCAACACATGGATCAGTAGGGACTTTATTTGGCTTGTAACAAGGTTAAGTTACAGGCTCTATTTTTGTTTTTCTAGTCAATACAATGGTAATGGATGTACTTTATTGAAGTTTTGTCTTGCCTTGACCTTGCTCTTTTTCTTTTCTTGTCTTTTCTTTTCTACACATTTTTTAAAAGAAGATAAAAGGTGATTATTTTTCATGCTTCTTTTCAACATTTTCTAGATTTTTCTCAATCTCTTTTTTTTTCTTTTCAAAGGTTTGCTCTTTTTCAATATTTCTTTTGTCCTTTAAACTTTCTTTTTATTCCTTTTCTTTTGCACCTTCTTTCACTTGACCTTCATCATGCAATATTTTTTGTCAAATTGCCCATTTTTCAGAGTATGCCTTTATTTTATTGTAGGACACACTCTACATCCCTTAACTTAAATGTTGCTAGTCCCTTAGCAACTAATCAAGACAAGACAAGCCCAATAATGCTTCACATCAAGGGATTAAACACGGTTTATAGAATTTCAAGGTTATAATGTCAGGTAACATTGTTTAGAATAAATAGGCTCAGGCTCAAATAAAAGTTCAATAGATAATTATGCATACGGTAGGCTTATTTAGCTCTAGTTAAGTTATGAAACATGGCCTTCATCATTTCCATGTGACAAATGCAAACATGCACAAGTAAGGGAAGAGGCACGTTTTTCTAAAAATTCCTAAGCAAGCACACTCACAATAAAATTTAGGCATAAATCTCACAATAGATAAAGGCAAGAATCAAACATCACATCCCTAAACTTAAGGCATTATGTTACATCAGATTATCATCCTAGGCTATCAAGATTGCACTAGTAACCAGAACATGGCAAGCATGGTAAGAAATATCCAACAAAATTAGCACATAGCATTGCAACATGATCAAGTATATGCCTAAGACAAGATATCTCAACATTAAGGTGTGAAATCCTACATTTATTTCAATTTTTATAGCCTAATCATACATCTCTAATTTTTTTTAGTTTTCAAAGTATCGAAGATAGGGATAGAGCACTTCCCTTTATTACCTTTGGTGGTCAGTGGTTGATTGGTGAAACGGAACTATTTACAGGGAAAGAATATGGAAACAAAATAAAAGAAATAATAGTGGATATGCAATGGTAAGAAATACAAAACACACTAATTTTTTTTATTTTTGTTTCATTGCATAATTGAAAAGTATAGAAATTGAAAATTACATAATTGAAATGAAAAAATTAAAACTCTTACAACTAATACTAAACATCAAAATAAGAAACTATTTTTTTAGAATCCTCTGCTACTCTTTATCCCATTCTTCATCGTCTCCATCTTCATCATCCTCTTCATCCTCCACCGTTGCGTCTTGCATTGGTACAACTTATGTTGGGGGGGAACTCAAGGTGCAATGGCAGGGGTATGGTGAACCCAATTGAGGCTAACCACTAAACAGTTTGTGGATATACTTGTTCCCACATCAACATTCAAATTTAAAGCAGTCTCCATTTTTCACAAGAGGATATCATGATTGAGAACCAAATCATAGGTGCCCAATTACATGTGTTTCATAGCCTATAATTCTGCTATAACATTGGTCAAGGTAGGGGCTGGTGGATGGTATTGTTGGGGCCTTTGTGGAACATCTCTTTCAGGTGCATCATTTATTCGCTCTTAAACCCAATTATTGTCCAATGCCCTCTCAAATTTGATCTTTATGCATCTTTCTTCCTGCACCTTGACTTTCTTTTTCTTGGCTAGATGAGTAATGATGGAACAAACTGGCAGATGCACTCTTTTATAAGTAGTACTCACTATCTCAAACAAGATAAGTTCAGCCAAGTTAATATAAAGCCCCTCCATTAAATAGTAAATTAGTACACCATTCTTTTAACAATAATTTCAGTGGAGTGCACAACTGGTTGAATCGAAGATAAAACGTATTAACACCAAATTAGTGGAATAGGAAGTAAAGAATTCTTATGCCCAAACTTTGGTATTCCACCGATAGTCATTTCAAATTGTGTCCCCTCTTTGCAGCACACCTCTAAGACTCTATCCACCAAGGAATGATGTTCAGGTTTTATGAAATTAGGCAGTAGCTTCATATATTGGCATTCCAACTCCTCATCCATGCTTGGAATCTTGAATGCCTTTCTCAGAATTTCAATAGAGAGATCAATCTTGGATCCTCTTACATATGAATTATACGATACCTCACCCTTGGTTTTAGGATCTTTATTAGGTTGTAGGTTTGAATAAAATTCTTTGATCAGCTCTTTGTAGCCTAACCCAAGACTTTGTTAAAGTAAGTCCAACCCTTTTCTAGTATGGCTTCTCAAACTTATGGATACATACAAGACTCCTCCAACAGAAGCATTACTTGGTCCCGAATAACACTCTACAAATTGAAGTGTTAGCCGTAGTCTTGTTTAGCCTTTGCATTCTGAACCATCTCCAATCATAATCATCTTGGTGCCCAGACCTTCTCTCTTTGGACTTTATGTTTCTTAGGGGGAGAATGTGGAATGCTTAAAGTAGCAACCCCTTTGCCCTTCCGTGCATCTCTTTCTTATTCCATGGCTTTCAACCTTTCAATTTTCACAATGTTTTTGGTGGGTCTTGATGCCATGTTGCAAAATAAAGGGTGGTATTTATAGTGATGGAGAAGGCAAATGAAAAGTTAGGAGACTTAGGGTTTAAGAGAGGAATGGATGTCTGAAATTCAATTACAAAAATTTGAAAAGGTGTATTAAAAATTTTGTAACTGAAAATTGATGAATGGGAAATGTTTTGATTCAGATGAGTGAAGAGTTATGGCTTTTAAAATGTAAAGGGGTGGAAAGAAGATGAATGGGCATAAGAAAAGATGGTGTGGGGTTTCATACGCTTAATGGAGTTATTTATAGATGAGAGATGGGCATTAGGAGGCTATGTTTAGGCATCTAAATGATAGTCTACTATGGATGGCATATGGAAGGATCAAGGTGCTGGCGTGGACATGCTCAGAAACTAGTGTTCATATGCATGGTCTATGAAGTGAAGTCATGATGGGACTTTCCTTTGTGTGTTGATACGCCCAACACTAGCATTGGGACACTCATGTCAGTACTGGCACGCCCCTTCTCTATTTTAATTGACCCATGCTTCATGTGTAGATACGTTAGGATAGCATACACACATTGATTGCAAATAAAGATTCCCTAGTATTTCCTACACCAAGCGTTGGTATGCCCTTCAGCTGCGTGGTCACCCCATAGTGCTTAGTCAGACTTGATTGTCTAGCGTATACATATGCCTTGGTACATAGTTACGCGTGCACCTAACTTTGCACATGACCGTTGCTAAACCATTGCTTGTGCACCTTACTCTTCATCCACCAGCGTATGCACGCCAATGCATGTGTATATACGTTGGTAAATTGGTACTTCACTTATTTTTTCTTTATATATATATATATATATATTCATATTGTATTTCCTTTTTCTTCCATACCATATATATTTCTTTCTTCTTTAATATTTTTTCTCTCTTTCTTTTTTTTCTCTTTTTTTCATAATTTCTTTTTCAACACTCTCTTTTTTTTAAAAAATTTTCTCACCACTTTATTTATGTACAAGAAGAACACAATTAAGCTCATCCACCAGGATCCCACTGCCTATGGCCATAGGAACTTGGCCTTGTTGCACACATCTTTTCAATGATGTGTTTGAGGCTATAGCTCCACATCACTTCCCTACTCTTTTTCTTTGCAAATTCTTTATGCTTTTTCTCATGTTATTTCTTTTCTTTTTATGTGTTAGTCTTCATCTTTTTTGTGCCACAAGCGATAACCCTTTCTTAGATATGATTCTTACTATTTGATTATGGTTTCTACTATTGTAGTAGTTATCATCAATAAATAGCCATTCTTATTTCACTGAATTTATCATCAACTCCGTATGAACTCCGTATATTGAGCAAGTATCCTTTCTAAATTAGATGGCTCCTCTTCTATTAGTTCCAAATGGTTCAGGCATAAAGTTTATGAGTATTGAAGAAATTCTGCTAATGTATCCTTAAGATCCATCACCTGTAACTTTTTCCACTTTCCAACATAAAAAAATAAACAAGTGCAACAACTAACAAACAATAAAACTTACTGTAATGGTTGGTGCTAACAAACTAACAACAATTATTAAAAGCAATTGACAAAAATCCTATTCCAACAACAAATTCACCAACAACAAATAATAATTACAAAACTAAAAAAATGGTTTAGTCTAGTACCTTCCTAAGGATTGTTGATATTAATCAACAATCCCTGGCAACAACGTCATTAACTTGATGCGAAATCATCGAAAGATGAAATTCTATGGCAAGCGCACCAATTGTTAAAATATAGAATATTTGTATCGTCCCACGGGGATTGTGTTAAGTATCACAATCTCAAGAATTCACCAGCTAAACCTTACACACAAAGCCATTATACTTTTAGGTTTTCTGTATTTATATTGTTTTTGTGAATTTTTAACAATAGTATCACTAGTAGAATTATGTCAAAAATTAATCTATGCTAAACAAATAGATTGGAACCTAAATCAGCACACCAGAGATCATAAATTTGTATGAACTTAGCATAAGACACAATTAAAGCAGAATTCAATTTCACAGATGGATAACTGTTAATCCCTTATGTAATTACCATTAATCTAACCTAGACTAACCCTAATCCCTTAGGTGTCAGCTTCAATTGAATTTAGTTGTAAAATTAAGGTGAACCCTAGCATTATCTTAATTTCTTAGGTATAACAACTAGGTCAGCAAATGCGAATAAAAAATTCTCACCAGGATTCCTCTGTAATGAGAACTTCAAAATGGTCCTGGATTTTCCAATCCTAGGGTTGAAGATAAATAAATGTTATGTTCAGAACCTACTCCAATGCATCTTCAGCTTTACTTAGTTGAGATTCAGAGATATGAAGGCTTCATCCAATCCTAATCCAAGGGAACTATTCACTCATGGAAGGGAAACGAAATGGAATACAGAGGATAAAGGTTAGGGATGAGAGCATTTAGTGAGAGAAAATATTTAGAGAGAGAAAAGAAATCAAAGAATAAATTGAATCCAAAAATTAGTTATTATTTACTACTATGGGACCCCCTTACATTAATAACATTACATCTATATATAGGTTTAACTAGCTACCTAAGCAAATTCTTTACAGCAACGACATTAATGCATAAGTACAATAAATAGTTAACTTAAGTTAACTAGAAATACAGAAGTGTAAAGTCGAAAAATAACTAAGTTAAGTGCATATGCCTTGGGCGTATGAACATTGGCATGGGCATATAGACGTTGGTGATGTGCTTCATGAAATAGCAAGTTGGCGTATAGACGTTGGAAGTGGGTGTATGGACACTGACTTGCTGGATTAGGGTTAAATGGTTATGAATTATGGTGTACGGGTATAGCATAAGATGGTGTTGTAACGTGTGGTCCCTGGAAGTAAGGTTGTTGCTAAGTGTAAAAGTGAGTGTGGCCTTGGCGTAGGAACTTTGGTGGTCTAGAAGGTACCTATTACCCCGTGTGGACTCACACTAGTGAGCGTGAGCACACGTGGATCTTAAATGGGAAGTTGCTTGTAGTGTGAGTGCTAGCGCATAGGTAGCGTATGAACGCTGAGGTTCTAGAATGTGGCACAGGCCTTGCCTAAATTACCAGTGTAAGCCAACGCTCATAGGCGTATGGACGCATGGTGTGACTTGGTTATGCATGAATGTGGCCGTATGGACCAACGTAGAATTCAAAGTGCATATGTCAGGCTTCTAGATCATGGCACTTGTTTTTGGTTGCTTAGCACTTGATTCATGCAATTGCTCCCTTGTGGCTTACCTAAAACATACATAACAACTGAACCTCCAACGTACCGATGTTGGTTAAAATACAATACGTTGGGTCAAAAATACATATTTTGCATAATTACCATATTAAACTAAAAATCCAATAATTATTAATTAAAAATACAAATAATTCATAAAATGAATAAAATCCTAACTTTACTAAATATTTACTATTTCTACCTTTAAATTAATAATTAAATACTGTTAATTAAGCAAATACGACAGGATAAGGATGTCTTGGATGTGGATGAGTATGTCTTGGATTTGAGGATAAATCCTCCTGAAGAGGGGGAGCGTGATAAGGACCCAGCCTATACACACTTTTCAATATTTTTAGGATCATATACTTTTATTTAGAAATAATTAGGAAAACCCAAAAGGCTTTAGGTGTTTGGGCCACTTTTAGACCTTGTACATTGCACATTTTCTAGTTTGGGCCATTTGTATAAGTTTTAAGTTTTGGGGCCAAGGAGAGCATCAAAGCCAATAGTTAGAGGGAAGTATATAAGTTTCTCCTCCTTGGTAAAATGTAGCTAAGATTTATTTGTCCAATTTTTAGTAAGATTGAGTGTTTTCTTCCCTCTAGACTCTTTTAAATGCTTAACTCTCTCCCTTGGTTCTTATCCATTAGAATCCTCTACCAAAGGTGGTGAACAACACTATACTTATCTTTCTCCAAGAGGGAGTGTCATCTCGTACATCCTCTACAAGTTTCTCCATCCTTTCATTTCTCTTCTCTAGATTTCCCCTAGTTTCCGTAGGTTTCTCTTAAATTCTCCTGATGTAGAATTCCCTTGAAATCCTAAGGAGATGAGGATACTCTCTTGCTTCTTCCTTTAGATCTAAGTTTTGTCCACCTTGTACAAGTTGAAACACATGTGGATCTAAATTTTTAGGTGGTTGGTTGAATGCTTCATGTGGAGAAACTGAGAGAAATTGATGTGGAAACCAAGGAAAAGGACCTAGGAAACCAAGATCTAGGAAGGAAATGAAGTGTGGAGAGGCTAGAGATGAAATATAAAATACCACTCTTTATGGCAAGAGAGATAAGTCAATTGAGGTTCACCACGTCTAGGAGAGATTCCAAAGGATAAGAATAAAGAAGGAGAGAGCTAAGTACTCCAAAGGTTTTAAAGAAAGGTTACACTCTACCTCACTAGAAATTCTCAAATTACACATATATATGTTATGAAATTACATATGAAATAAGGTATATATACCTCTATAAAATTTGGAATTAGTTTGGGTGGGCCTGTTAAAGCTTCACCCAAGGCCCAAAACCTAAAGGTACATGACCTAAAAGTGGTCCAAAGCAAGTATATACACAAGGCCTAAAAGTGGCCCAAAATGAAAATTATGGCCATGCAAGGCCCAAAAAATTTATTTTCTAAACCTAATTAATCCCTAAACAAATAAAAAGACTACTAAAATATTTACAAGGTAATGGTAAGGCCCAAAGATGGCCCAAAAGAGGCCTAAAGTGTAACATCCCTAAATTTATAGAAATGATTAAATATTAGGGATAAATATTAAATAATTACCCTTGGATCAATAAATGTCCCAAGATGTTGAAATAATTAAATTAAGATTTCTAGGGGTTATTCATAAATTATTGTGGCTTTATAAGCTGAAATTATACCCGATTAAAATATGGGTGTCGGACCAAGTACCTTCTATTAAGGTACCGTTGGTCAGGGCTATTAAGAGTATTATTAGGAGTCTAAATATGTATTCGGAATAATTTTTCGATAAAGTATTGAGCCCGAACAGAGATCCTGTTTGATTTAAAATAGAGAACTTTAAGTGAGGGGTTAAATTAAAACATTAAACTCTCGCACTCTCCTCTTCATTCACGTTGGTTTCCCCTTCTAAAGACAAGAGTCTTTTGCTCTTCTTCTCCCTCCACTATTCCATTTCCCATTCATCTTCTTCTTCTTCAAAAATCCACAAAGTACGGTGTGCTCTCACTCTTTCTTCCGTTTATGTTTGCTTCAAGCTTGGAGGAGATAACTATGGTGGTTTGAAGCTCTCCCTTTCCCTCTAATTTTCATGCACTTATTCTCCCATTCTTGGAGCTCTTTTCTCTTGGCTTGAGTAAGGATTTCTCTTCATTTTCTTGAGCTCTATACCCTAGGTTTTGGGTAATGGTTGTTGGGAGAGAGTTTAATGCATATGGGTTATGAATGGGAAGCATTTATGATGAGAAACCCTAAGGTAGGGTGTTTTTAATATGAATTTTATGAGGGTATATATGGGTACATGAAAATGGCATGGAAGATTATAGAAAATGATGAACATTTATGATGGTTGTTGGGTTTTAATAAAACCCTAACCCTATAATTTGGGGGAAATGAGAAATATGGGTAGAAGAATATTTAGTGATGTTAGGAGAATGTATTTAATGATGATAAATGTTATTTATGATGGTGGATGACCATTAATGATGGTGAATGTTTGATAATAGTTGTTGGGAACCATTGATGTGGGAACCCATTAATGGGTATGGCATTAAAAATGCATAATAATGAATTTGGGCACCTAACCTATGGTGGTTATGGTGGATTGAATGAAATAAATAAGGTTGAGAATTGAAATGGTATAAAACACTAAGAAATAAACATGAGTACTTGAACCTTAGTAGTTGAAATAAAAATTAATCGTGTGGTATATGGCATAATGTAGGAAATAACCCCATCGACAAGGCGGAACCATCAAACCATGTTGATTTCTACTTCTCTTGAGGTAGAAGGGGGTAACATTCTCTAAATGCTTGATTTCATCAATTAGTAATGTGTATATATGAATGTGATATGCTAATTTGGCTGGATGAATAATTTGATGATTACTTGATCGAATTGCATTTAGAGTGAGTGATGTTATGTGGCTTATGTGTATGGGATGATGAATATGATGTTGAATTGACTAATGATTGATGAGAGTTGTTGTAATGGCTTAGAACCATGATTGTATTGATTATATTGTTATTGAACATCCCATGATATGTGAATTAATGATTTATGATTGCCACCAACTTATATGTGTATGAAATCCAATGAATGTTGGTGATGGGTGAGGATGATGAGAACCTAGAGTTCAACTAAAATGTTGAGGATGAATTATTGATGATAGAGTGACATTTAGGATGCATAGTGTGAGAATGCATTTGATTTGTATTGCATTGCATCCATGGCATAGCATTCGCTGCTTATATGGAATGTTAGGGGTTCCAATAGGAGGACCCAGTGGGAGGGCGGCCCGGTGCACAGGTAAATTGTTGATGTTCCTTAGTGATTTTGGGAATCACGAAGCTGCCCTTAGTTTGGTGACGAGGCACCCTATGTGGCGGGCCTAGTGCGTGGGCGGCTCTATGGTGAGTAAGTGACCTCGGTGTCCCAATGGGACACGGCTCTCTCAATGTGTGTTCGGGAGGGGCCCGTAGCACTTGTGGCAAGTAAGGCTATGTAAGTGATCCATAACTCACGGGGTGACTAGTGCTACAAAAGGGCGATAGCGGTTTGATACCAGTAAAAGGATGATGTTAAGCATGCATGATTTAAGATATAAGTGTACACTTTTACTACTGTAGTAGGGGCATAGTAGCATACCTATGCTTGACCTACACTTGTTATGATGTTATTTCCCACAGTCGGATCCGCAATTGTTATTGATTCCTTTGTGCATATACATTAGCTATAAGAGTATTTGCATATAGTCAGAGATATGCCTAGTTGGTAGCCCGTGGTAGCGATGGATGATTGTTAAATAAAGAGGAAGGAAGTTGTGGTACTAACATTGAGTGTATGATGACCCTTATTAAGAATGCCATGATTTTGATGTGTGTATTGTGAACATAATGATTTGGATATGTATGATGTTGAAATGGAATAAAATGATGTGTGAAAGGAGCTTATGATGCTTCTTGAGAAATATAGGTTGTGCATATATGTATATGTTTCATCATAATGTATGATCTTAAATCATCTGATATATGTTACTCACCTCCTAGTTGTCATTTTTAAAGGTTGATATAGGTATGTTGGAAACCCTACCATTTTGGAGGTTGATCTTGATGGAGGTAAATAGTTGGAAGGAAGTCCTTGTGCCTTGGCCGGCAATTGTGTTGTGAATAGCACAATATATGTTTTGTAGATGACATTTGAATAGTTGTGGTTATTGATTTTGAAGGTCACGTGTAAAAATTAGACCTTAGTGTTTTGGAAGGCTAATTTTTGGTTATGACCTTAACAATAGTTGATGTTAATTGTGATACAATGATTTTTATGCTATATTGATGAATGAATGATGATATTATAAGATCTAAAGTCATTGGCAATGAAAATGTGATTTATGTACCATTAATATTGTGAATTGAATGCAAAACAAGGAAGTGGATGGGTCATATTTTCATTTAATGGATAAATGTTTATTTAGAGGTCACCTACAAGTCATAATATATGTTTGAAACTTGTATGCATGGTTGGTTGTGGCCAAAGGGGCTTGGTTTGGAATTTGGCATGCTTAGTTTAGCCAAAAAGGGCATGAATTGCCACTAGGATATATTTGGATCTAGGAAATGAGTTATTGGATGAGACTTGTTGGAGCAAGTAACATTTATGTATATGAATATAGATCCATAGAGAGTTTAGACCAAAACTTAGCCAATTGTAATTTGGTGTGTAATGTAAAATGCCCAAAATATGCATAAAACTACCCTATAGCTTAGATTTTGATTGGGATGGAATTTGGGCTTGAAACTTTACCATATAATTGATATTAGGGTAGGTAAAAGGTGTATAAAATTTCATACAAATTAGAGTTGAATAGCCTAGTGAAAAGGGCTCCCAAAGTTGGCAAAATCATAAAGGTCAAAAAGCTACAGAATGGTGCTTGCAGCAGAGGATTCCACGGCCAGTGGGTTTTTCCCACTGCCAGTGGGTTTTTTTGTTTTGGGAAATTCAAAATTCTAGGCATTTGGCAGTGGACTCCACGGCCAGTGGGAATTTCCCACTGCTAGTGGGTTTTCCCACAGCCAGTGGGTTTTCCCACAGCCAGTGGGTTTTTCCCACAACCAGTGGGTTTTTCTATTTTGGAAAAATTCAAAATTTTGGGCATTGGGCAGGGAGTTCCACGGCCAGTGGGAATTTCCCACTGCTAGTGGGTTTTTCCCACTGCCAGTGAATTTCTCCAAAGTTGGATTTTACATACTTTTATACCTTTTTAGGTTATGTTTTGTACTTTTTTACTTCATTGAATGTTTGTATGACTGATTGTACATGTTTTGATTATGTCTTGGCAATCACCTTGTATTTCCTTGGGTATTTCTCCTATCCACCCTTGACTTTGGATTATCTTGCATGTCTCACAAACACGTGTATGACGACCATGTAACCGATTGTCCTACGTAGACATTTGTTTAAGTTACGTACCTTCTTATATCTTTATATATGAGATAGGTTATTCAAAATGGTCCGGGGTTACTTGTTGAAAGCTTATTCTGTGATGCCTTCTTTTCCTAAATTGTTTCCTCTTTAAATCATGAAAAATTTACCCTCATTTTTAGGGTATCACACAATGGGCTAGGTCCTCATCATGCCCCCTCCTCAAGAGGATTTGTCCTCAAATCCAAGAGATCATTCAAGTAACTCTCAAGGCAGTAACAAACATACAAGATGAAGGGAAAATAAAGTGAGTCCCTAAAAATATGAAAGAAAACAAAAATAAAATAAAGGTGAAAGAAAGAAAGAAAAGAGACTAGCCACCAGGGTCAAATATTAACCTTGGTCCCTTTGAAATGAGAAAAGGAAATAAAGCAACAAATAATACAATGAAAGGTTCCCATAAAAATGCACAAAGTAAAATTAAGAAACCTTCATGTTCCCCAGAAATGGTAGATGGATATGATGTTTAATGATCATGTGAGATAGAAATACTAGGAAAAAGATAATGATGAATTGTGTAACATCCCAAATTTTAGAAAATAAATTACTTATGTGATGTTGATTACTTATTTGGCGTCCCGAATGTATAAGAAATTAATTAGACATCAATTATGATTGGTAGATTAAAATTTACTAGAACGGAATGATTTAACTAAAGGTGTGGGACCTATTAAATCTTCTTGAATATTTGATAGACATAAAATAATGAAGATTTTATTATAGTTATGGTGGTATGTTCAAATTAATTTTTAGAGTTAAGGAGATATTTTAATGGACATAGTGTATGCTAACAGATGGCGAAATTACGAACGAAATGGAAATAAAGAAAAATATAAATTCCCTATCTTTTCCCTTCTCTTGACCGTCCACTCTTCCACTTTGTAACACCCTCAGTTAATTAGGATAAACCCCTTAAAATGGGTTATCCTGTTTAACCAAAAGGTTATGAGTTTTAGAAAAAAGTAGGGAAAATTTTTTTTGTACAAATAAAATGGTGGCGGATCACTAGAAGCAAGTATTAAATAATTTACATAGTCATTCTTAACCTTGAGTAATTGTCCTCTTAACAAAGTGGGGCATACAGGCTCCCTTATATGTACAGTCATCCATTTTTCGTTAATTAATAACTATACTGAAACTCTACATTATCTTTGGCTTCCAAAGATTGAGGGTTCCTGTTGTCACTTACCAGACTGATCTAACTTATTACTGGTCCTCGTGGTCCAGCTCACAATTTTCTTGTCTTTCTATTAATATTAAGATAACGGGTGAGTATACACTCAAACCCCTAAGGGTTCCCGTTAATAGCAACATCAACTAACAGACAAACTATTTTGAAATAATAAAAATAAGATAATCGTAGCACACAATAGTTAATAATGTCATCATGTATGCATGAGTTAGATTCATTATGAGTTATCTAAAAGTTTAGGTCTCATGATGTATGTGGACCCAAGAAATCAATCCATCATCATCTATTCATTCATAATCACATCATCTATAGTACATCTACTACAGGATCCCATCATTAGCCAACAGAACCGTCCTGCTAAGTCTGATACTAGTCATAATGTTTCCATACTAAAGCGATCAGAGCTCATCAAGTCCCCCAACATCATTCATCACATTATAGGGTATGAAAGACTCGTAAGTCTTAATCAACATGGATCCACCTCATCTCATCATTCATAATCATATCATCACGGGGCTTGGCTCTACACGATCATAGTTACATTCTGTTATTTAGTTAGAGTACACCAGGCTTGCATCGTCTCACCCAGCTTCAGGTGCGACTTTGACGTCATTAGGTTTTTGTTCTAGTTGTACTCTCAAGATACTCCTCGGGGATTAAACATGAATGTCCTCCAGCATACCCAGTGTATGCTCTAGTTTTAATCCTTTCAAAAACATGTTCATGATGCAATATGCATTATTTTAATCTTATCATACTCAGACCCCTAGGTGTCTATGTGTTCCCTATCTCATAATATTTGTCCTCAACTTGTTAGGTTCCACCTATTTTTCAGGCTTTATAAGATGTTTCTATTTTATTTAAGAAATATACGAGTTGTATCTTGACTTAATAATTACCTTTTAAATAGTAAAGAATGTATATTTACTTTACATATTAATGATCGAAATTTTAGTAATTAAATGATTTAGGTCTAATTTGAGAAATGATAAGATATCGGTTATTGCCCTTATCAGTATACTTCCTTGAATTAAATTCATGGAGCATTCGGGGATAAAGTGGCATTCGACACTCATTTATAAAATAAAAATTTTTCTTAAAACATCATTAGTTGTTACCTTTATTGGTATGCTAAGTTAAGTCTGAGAGACTTACGAGGTATTACGGATAAAATAGTATCTGAACATTATGTATACTGAGTAAATCTAACTAGACTTACTGCGTAACACATTATATTCAGGTCCTTTTATTGATTTAATAAAAATGGGACTTAGTCATAAATTATCGACTCTAAGCATTATTTTATTTGGTTAAAGAAAAATTATACTTTAAAATATTTTATTTAAATTATCATTGTCTAAATACTTTAAGGTGAGAGACTAATAATAATAATAATAATTCTTAACTTTACTCTTTTTAAATATGTTTCATATAATTAATTTTATATTTATTGGGTATTATAAAATTTAGTACTAACGCGATTGAGGACAAATATAATGGTATAAGAAATAAGTCACACTCCAAAATAATTATTACAGACATTTGGACTTAAATAAATTACAACCTAATGGTCACGTGCGCTTCCATCCTTATACCCTCATTTTCCAAATACATATCATGAACTCATGGTCTCACAATCAAACAACCAACAGAATTAGTAGTCACAGACAAGGCATATACAGTCAAGTCCCTCAAGGGCTACCACAAACATCACACAACCATATTGTAATTACACATCATAATCCTTTGGCACTTCATCAGCCACAACAACATTCACATATGTACATATAACACATTTACACTCAAGCCACAAACCAAACATTTCAATATCAAGCCTTTTCTCATAACTTATGGCACATACAAGCAATCATACGAGCATTTTAGCATACAACAATTCCATGTCAAAGCACATAGACTTCATTGAATCTTATACACACACTTATACATCCAAGCCCAAATTATTCATTTTAGAAATGTTAAGTTTTCATTCTTAAGGACATGACTTTAGCATATGACAAAATTTAAGGATCAAAAATACAAAAAGATCACTATGCATTTTCTTATACTCCTCACGGCCAAACAACCCAAAACATACTACTATGATTTTAAAATTTTGTAGTGTCAAGATTAAATATGCATTTAAAATTTATAAGACAAAAAAGATAATCTTTTGAGTACTTAGCATTCTAAACTTTACACTAAAATCAAATATACTTTATTGTAGTTCATTTTTACTTTCTAGTCTAAAATTGAAACATCAACTTAACTCTCGTACTAAAATATTTATTTTTAAGAGAATAAATACTTAAACACGTTATTACTCAAAAATCCTTAAAAATTTATATTTTCCACCAAACTTTCATAATATTAAACCTCTCATTTTTTCTTAGCTTAATTTAAATAATCTCTTTATTCCCATGATCAAGTCCCTTAAATTTTTCTTAGGCCTAAAATCATTAATTTACACAGGCCACATATGCACATCATTATCCTTCTTTAATACCACACCTTTTCACACCACTACATTTTCAAATCATCATCATATATATACCCCAAGCTCACGACCATCACCAAAAATCAATGCATAACCTTAATACATTTCAAAATGCCAAGGATTTATATTCATGTACTTAAACCATTTGCGATCAAGCTTAAAATTTCAATGAACCAATTATTTACCCCATCATATAACTCACGGCCATACAACAACATGCCACCATAAATTTCAAGCATTCCAAATGTCAAAACATGTATACATGTACTTGGTAACCTTACGCCCAAACAAGGAAATACTTAAAACAGATATTAAATTCTCATTTTTCTATATACCACCAATTTAGCCTTTTACATAATAAATTCACAAAATTGCAAGTAAAATCACTCTTTCTAAATAAATAAAGCTCACGGCCACCATACACAATTATACTAACACACTTAATATTTAACATGATCAAGCTTAAAAATTCAAGGGATTCATCATATACACTCTAAGGTTCACACACAGCCACAACTATATTCCTTATGCAAAATTTTCTTTGCACATCAAGTAGTATAAATCAACCATACATGCATATAATGCTCCAAGATTACCATCACAATCATCATGCAACACACATTTTCATCATCACCACTGAAACTTACAACAACCAAAATCAAAGTCTCTATTTCAAGAAATTCACACGTAAAGCTATGAAACACTAGGAATCATCATCAAACACACATACATGCAAAGGAATAAGGTTTAATGGGCCAAAATCTCTCTTTACCTCATGGTGGTAACCTCGATTTTGGAGGAGGGAAAAGGAATTATGATGTTGTTTCTTTGCTTCCAAGCTTCTCTAAGGACTTCCAAGACTTTAAAGAAGGTGGTGGTAATGCCCCTTTGAGAGATGAGAAGAGAAAACTCCTCCTTTACAAGAAAATAGGAGTTTGGCCAAGCAAGACAAAAGAGGGAGGAAGCTTGAAAATTTTAAATAGAGGTGAGGAAGGTGAAGATCATGGCATGCAAGGAATAAAGAAAGGGTTTAGTGGTGTGAGAATGTGCTAGAGAGAACTTCAATGGCTTAGAGTTTTTCGGCCATGAGAGGAAGAAATGGTCTTAGGTAGTGGCAAAGGAAACAAGAGGAAGAAGGAAAGAGAAAGTAAGTAAGGGAAGCTTTTGATGATGGTGAGTGGTGGCTAAGTGATGGCCTTGGAGGGGGAGGTAAGTCTTTGGTGGTGGCGTTTAAGAGAAAAAGAAAAAGAAAGAGCTGGCTGAGAGGGAGAGGGAAGACAGATGGAGAATGAGCAAAAGCAAGGAAATGGTGTAGGTTGTGTTATTTATAGATGGAGGATGGGAAAACTTGGTGGCAAAGCAAGAGAACTTGGTGGCCAAGAAAGGGAAACTTTATGGCCAAGGAAAAGATCAGGCGTCAACACATAGCGGGGTAGGTGGCAGCTCCGTCAAGGTGTGATGCAAAGAGGCATGCAAGGTGACACTAAATTCGTAATAAGTTTGCTACATAAATAAATTTTTGTTTTGATGGGAATTAGACAAAATGGTCAACATAAAAGCTTTAGATCTTATTTTCCTATTTCTAATGAGCTAAAGAACATCAAATTCCGATATCATGAGTAGGAGTTATGGCCAAAATATGAAAACTATGTGAATTTAAGTGTGAATCAGGTGCAGTGTTCTTAAATAAAAACTGGGACCAATTGACTCAGAATTAATTTTTGAGGTCTTCATAAGAGTTATAGATAATTTTGTTAAGGAATTAGTGTAACATCCCTGGTGTTTAATAATTGGGATAAATAATTAAATGAATTTTGATTTAAAATTATGGGAATTAAGGGAGGTAAAGTGAATTATTAGATTTAAAAATAAATCTTAAAGAAAATGGCATTAAGTACTTAACGCGTAGCGTCAGGGCAACTTCAGTAACCTGACGTGTAGCGTCAGCATCACGAATCAGATTAAAAGCTGAAACTGAGACAGACCCGATATAACGCCCTAAATTTAAAATAAAAACAATTTATGTAATAATGGTGATTAATTATTTATGGTCCAGTAATTGTGGGAGAATTAATTTGACATTAAAGGTGAATTATCGGTAAATTAAGATTTACCATAGTTGGATGATTTAACTAATGGTGTGGGACCCACTTGGATAAATTAAATATTTGATGGGTCTAGAATGTTTAGAAAACTATTGTGATTATAGTGGTATAGCTGAAATAATTTTTAGTGTTAAGGATATAATTAATTGGACTCGACATGTTATTAACCGGAGAAAATACGAGCCAAAATGGAATTAAAAGAAAATAAAAATTCCCTTTTCTTCTCCTTTCATGACCGTGTGACCATTTTCTCCTTTTTCTACTCTCTTTTGCACAATGGGTAAAGTAATTATTAACCAATGGAAAAAGGCATGATGGTGCACCCTTTGGGCCAATGGACAATGTCCAATTTTTGCATAAACTCTCTCCCTTTCTCTCTATCATCGTGGGCTCCCCTTCTTCTCCCATCACTCTTTATTTTCTTCTTCTTTTCCTCTCTCCATGGCCAAAAACCGAACCCATCTCTTCCACCTCCATCTTCTTGCCAAAAATGAAACTAAGCTTGAGAATGTGAAGCATTTATGGAGCTTGGAAGCTTTGTGGGATCATCTTCCTTCTTCCTCTCCTTCATTTTCATTTTGGAGAGGGCATGGACTTAAGGTAAAGGTTTCTTACCTCCTCATTATTTCATTTATGGTTTTAGGTTGTTGGGTTTGAAATAATAATGTTAGAAACTTAAATTATTGAGGAAAATGGAAACCCTAAGCTTGAATAATGGAGGTATGATTTTTGAATATGGTTTGATGTTATATGATGAGGATGATTATGGTATCCATATTGATTTAAGAAAATTGATTGAGAATGTTGTTGGAAAATTTTAGAGAAAACCCTAGGTGTTGTAAATTGGGGGTTTTGGGCAAAACATGTGAATGTGAGGATTTTGGTGCCTTAAAATGATTTATATGAAGGGAATGAATTTTTGGAATCATTGAGATCGATTAATAAGGTGGTTGATATTTTAAACTATGTTCATGAAGTTGTGTAAGATAATATGTGCATGTATGTAGGAATGATGAATTGAGGTGTTAGGTTGAGAGTGAATATGAGATGTTGCTATTGTGATAATAGTAGTTAACAACCATTGATAAGAGTTTGTTGATTAATGATGGTCTTGAATGGAACCAAAAGGCTTATAATAAGTTTGAATAAATTTTGATGATGGTTGAGTGATTCATGAGATGATTTGGAAGACTTATGAATAGGAGGTAATGATGTTGTTGGGTATAGTAGCCTTTTTAAGACCTAGAGAGTCTTGGTTTTAGGAAAGGAATTCCTGAAGCCTAATATGAGCGTGTGAATTAGAGTTTAGACAAGTCTAGGACTTGATAATGGGTTTTAAGAGATGATGCCTTATGATGGCTTATCAATGGCATGTATATATATGTTTGTTAATAGGATTGTGTTCCGGATGATGATGCGAAATAATTAGAGCGTGTGGATTGCGGTTCTTGTCTCGAGGTAGGAAAGGAGTTTACATTTCAAATTGCATGAGTGGATAATTGTTAATTATGAATATGTATGAACTCATGCATTGCCTTGCCATGAATGTGTTAAATATTAAATTGACGATGTGATGAATAATGGCTTGTCCCTTATTGAATGTTATAGAGATGTATATAAATATATATGTATTAGATAATGATGTGTGTTGGATTGTCCCCTTGAATGGGCATGAGTTATTTGTTGATGAAAGTTTATGAATAGAAAAATTACTTAAGTTGTGAAGGAGTGGTCATAATAATTATGCACAATGATATGTGTGAATATGATGAAAAATGGTTTAGGAATCCCTCTTATATAGTTAAATGAATTAGGATTATAAGTGGAGAGGTGTGGCTTGTTGGGTTAGGCCTAAAGGCATGGTTTTATCTATGTATGGTGTTAAATTAGGCCAACCATATGTATAAGATGGATAGTGATATGCAAGTGAAGTGAAAAACTTGAGATTTGGGCGTGTAATGCTGATCTCGCTCAAGCGAGATGGATTATTGCTCAAGCGAGAGTCCCCTGTATCAGGCGAGTGGCCTCTGGCCTAATCTGGCTCAGGCGAGAAGAGGTCTCGCTCAAGCGAGACGTGTGTGGAATAGGTGGGCAAGATACTGGACGGATCTTGCTCAAGCGGGTGTGGCCGCGCTTGAGCGAGCGAGATGGAAAATGGTTCTGGACGGATCTCGCTTAAGGCGGGGCAAGTTGAATCTCGCCCAAGTGAGCGAGCCTAAAATGTGGTACTGGACAATTTTCGCTCAAGCGAGCATGAGTCGCTTGAGCGGGCATAAGGGGTCTGATACTAAAACTATACTCACTCAAGTGCGTGGCTATATGAAGGGAGCCTCACTCAAGCGAGTGAGCGTGGAAGCGTTACTGGAGGGTTCTCACTCACGCGAGAGGGCTTGCCCAAGCGAGCTACGTAGATCTCGCTCAAGTGAAGGTCTTGCTTGACCGAGTTGCCCAGAATGGAAATTTATTTCATTTTCTTTGTTTTGGGCTTATGATAGACCCCTTCCTTGTATTGTGAGACATTTGAGGGAATGTATAAAAGGTATATAATGATGATATAACACGGTGGTGATTGGAATTGATTGATATATTTGGGATGATTTATTTATGATATATTCACCACCAAGAATGGGATATGAAAGAATGATGATGAGACTTTGATGATGGGGTTATGAGATATTACCTTGAGTGATTATGAACCCAATGAGAAAATGATTAAAAGATGAGGTGTTTGCTATAAACCGATGAATCGGTTATGACAATGGTAATGTGTAATAATAAATGATGTTGTGGATCATTTCCTTGAGTAAAGGATGATCGTTATTATTAATGATTTTTCGTATACCATTGTATGTTAACAAGTGTGATCTTGTATGCGTGGTTTGAATTATATCAATGAATTATTGTAAATACCACACCAATATATATATATATATATATAAAACAATGGTAATGATAAATGAAATGAAAATCCACTAAATGATTATGTGGTGGTATTGATGAAAGATAAACGAATGTGGATGATGATTTGTGATGTTTGTGATGCCATTGTGGTTGATTGTAAGTGTCAACTTGCATGTATATTATATGATATATTGGGATGAAAATACCACATATAAAACTTGAAAACAATGGCTAAAACCAAAAATGATAAAATCCACTAAGGTGTGTATGGTGGTGTTGGTGATTATGATGATGATGTTTGATGAGTGGCATTTAGGATGCACAGTGTGAGAAATGCACTTGATTTGCATTGCATTGCATCCATGGCATATCATACGTTGCCAGTAAGGAATATTAGGAGGTTCCCCCGGTTGGCCCAGTGGGAGGGCGGCTCAGTGCACTAGCATTCTTGTTGTTTCCCCTGTGACTCGGTGTGTGAGTCACGAAGCTGCCCTTAGTTTGGTGACGAGGCACCTTATGTGGCTGGCCTAGTGGGTGGGCAGCTCTGTGATGAGCAAGTACCTCGGTGTCTGACAAGGCACGGCTTCCTTGATGTGTGTTCAGGGGAGGCCCGTAGCACTTTTGGCAGTTGAAGCCATGTTGTTGATCCGCAAGTCACAAGGTGACTAGTGCTACAGATGGGCGATAGCGGTTTGGTACCAGTAAAAGATGTTATTGATATGCATGCATGCTTGAGATACGTGTGCACATTTTTCTACTGCAGTAGGGGCATAGTAGCACACCTATGCTCGACCCACAACTTAGTGTTTATTCCTACAGTTGGATCCGCATTTGTTGTCTATTCCATTGTGCATATGCATTAGCTATAAGAGCATTTGCATATAGTATGGAGATATGCCAGATGATGATGATGATTGATGATGATTTAGATTATGGTATGGTGTTGATAAGATAGGTAATTAAGTATCTAAAAGACCATATAAAATTGATAAAAGACATGAATACAACAAAATGATATTGAATATGACGATGTGTATGGCCCAGTATAATAAAGGGCATAATTAATCATGATTGATGATAATGATGTTAGCCTATGGTGGCTTTGAGAAAAGACCTGAATGGTCAATACTGATGATGTTGGCCCATTATGGCGTTGTGATAGATGTGTATATGTCTACTTTGCTATGACTTGATTAATAAATACGAAATATGTATATGTTGTTGAATTAACAATTTATGATGATCATTGATGTGTTTAGCAAAGCATACATGATGTTGATATACATATGCACATAATTTCAATTGTATTCATATCGTCATTTGAAATGTATAACTCACTCTCCCATGTGGTCTACTTTTTAATATTGATGCAGGAATATCATGGGACGAGGATGTTTATAAAGTAAAGTTTTGGGAAGGTAAATAGTGGTAACGGAATGCTTTGGCTGGCAACGTTTGTAAATTATGGAGTTATGTATAAAATGGATATTATGATGTTGCTAATCACTGATATTGATTGATGAATTGTGAATAATGTATATATATATATATATGGATACTATATCGATATTGGAAGTATTGGTTGTTTACCAATCTGGTGTATAATAAGATGTTGACTTAGTAATCCTCTTAGGCATGAATAAGTAAAGGACGTACATGATTTGAAGGTTGAATTGGATATGGTCAATTATGGAATATGAATGTTAGAGATGTGTGATGTATGACTATATAGATATGTATGTGTATATATCTTAAGCATTGTATGTTCATGAAATTATGTGAAAATATGATGGTTGTCTATTAGGCTTATGATATGTCGTTGCATGCCTTGCCGAGCCTTTTCTCATATCCTCATATATGGGACTAGGCGTATGCCCGGTAATACACATTTTTCTTCCGCTATAAACTCTATTATTTTGTATATCGTTATGGGTAAACTATTTAACGATCCAGTTATAGATTATCAAATCTCACCTTTGGTTTTCTGTGGTTCGAGTTTTGATGTAGTCGTAGCGGTGTTTTGGAATTATTTCGAACGCAAAAAATTTATTCATATTTTTATTGCTTAATTATTTAGATTACATCGGGATTCGAGTACAGAAAATCAGGGTGTTACACCCGAGGCATGCAAAATATGCTTCCTTCTTCCTTCCCTTTTTCTCTCAAGCTATGAAGGTCTAATTAAAGAGGATTGATAGTGAATTCTTAAAGAGAATCACATTTATGGCATCGGGGAAATGAGGTAAGCTCTTGGAGACCCTCAATTTTATAGTTTCTTTCTCCTCATTCTCGCTTTCTCTCTCTACTCGAAGTTAGCATGCATAATGGGAGCTTAATTCTTGAATTGAATAGATGTTTAAGGCTTAAATAAGGACCTTGAGGCGATGGGTATTTGAAGTGTATTTTGAAGCAAGGATCGGAGCCCGTTCGAGATCATGGGTCTTGGAAATGGGGATCGATAATAGAAATGGTAAGCTTCGATAACTTAAGATTGAGGTTCAGAGTTATTTAAGGATTATGGGTTATAGTTTTGGTAGTTATAATATTTATTGAAGCTTCGTTAAATTTTATTTTAGAGTTTTAAGGATTTCGGAAAGGACTCGGCAATCGATTGGAAGATTTAGAAAGCTCAGAATCGAGGTAAGGGGGTGTGCTGGATTAAGGTTAACATAGAAATGTAATTACGCCAGTGGCGTATAGGAAAAAGGGTATGTCATAGCCACTTTAATAGTTTTCAAAATTGATTTGAATAATTTATTAGGAGCTGTGAGTTATGTGAAATTTAATGTAGTTAGAAAAATAAAGAGATAAAGGTAGGGTAATTAATAATTGTTTAAAGATTAAGTATTATAACATTATATGATATTGAGAAGATTTAAGTGTAATTGAGTAGGCAATTGATTCTGATATGAATGGCAGACTAGTTAATTTGCAAAGGGGATAAGAATATATATATATATATGTATATATATATATTGAGGTGAAAGGGAACAAGTGAGGATAAACAACAAAGAATGAGAAAAATTAGTGATTAATAAGGCAAATAGATATTAGGGAGAAAATAAGTTATGTGAGGAAATGTAAGGTGTAATTCATAAAGGAATAAGGTTGATAAAAAACTAATGTGGATGAGCACTATGATGGACGTTGATAGTTGTTATTAAATTAGGGGTTAAAAAGGGATGATAATCATGTGATGATGTTTATAACGATATATATATATATATACATATATATATATATATATGTACGTGTGTATAGTGGTCTAGATGTCTGAAACTTATGTGAGTTAATGATTACAATGATATAATGTGTTAACAATGTAAGGCGTGTATGTATAATATGGTGTAATAATTATATTAGTGTAATTGTGACAAATGGTGTAGCTGATATTGTATATCTGATAATTGAGATTGGTTGTAATGATTATTTATGGCTGAAATAATACAAGAAATATGTGATGTTTATCTGGGCTGGGTCTGTGTGGCCGCCCTGAGGAGATATATTTGGGGCCTGGCCTGTGTGGCCGCCCAGGTAGAGATTTGTGGGTCTGGTCTTTGTTGCCGCCCTGTGGAGTTATGAAATGTCAGTTTCTGATAATTATGAATGAGTTTGATGACGTTGATCCAGGTATGGTATGTTGCTGTATGTGATTATGTGGTTTGGGACAGCCAACGGTATGTGTAGCCCCTCGTTTTCTGGCTCCTGTGGTTTTTGTGCCCTGTTAAGCTACCCATTGGTCAAGTAGGACCCAGTGGTTGAGGTGGAGAGTCAAGCAGGACTCGGTGGACTAAGCAGGGTCCACGGGGTGTCAAGTAGGATTCCTAGCTGAAGGTCGATCCTTTAGTATCTGGATACTAGGAGTCTGATATACATGAAAGTCAGTTGTGCATATATGATATAATCTTGATGTATGTTTTATGATAAACGATAAATTGATGTTATGATGCCTATAATGGATTTAATGATTGATGATGTATATATGATGGTTTGTGAGACTAGAGCTTATGTTGTAAATATGGTTGATTGCTATATGTATGTGCATATGTTAAATTCATGTGATGAACTGGATAATGTTGTATCCATGTATACGAGGTACTTAGTAATCTGGATTGAGATTTAGTGAGTGCAAAATGGAATGTGAACGTATTGATGGTAATTAATTAATGTTGATGCTATGATAATAATTAATGATGTTGTTAACTAGGTAAGTAGTTAGACTACACTTTTCCTAGTTTTGATGTTTATTTCTGTATTATTGCTTAATTCCAGTCACTCACCCCCTTTATTGTGGTTTTGTGACCGTTGGCGGGTTGTGGATGCACACCACGGAGGTAAGCACTAAATGAGGCTAGGGCAAAGAGGAAGTTAATGTAATAAGGACTGTGTGTATAATGTAGAATGATGATATGTTATGCATGGTTGGATGTATGGCACGGAGCTATTGTGTGAATGCATGAAATGGACAGGTACTATGGTGCGTGAATTACCTGATGAATGTGATTGTGTATTCAATGACTGATTTGAGAATGATTAGTATAGATAATGCGCAATTAGTGTCTTGGTATTTATGTTGTAGTCGATGTAAATTATGAATGATGGGCACAGAACCAAGATCATAGGTGTGATGAATGTCATAGACAGGTTCTGTAATATCATTATGAACTGTTGTGTGATATAATTAGGAAGTAGATAACCCATTGATGAACTTGATGGTGGTTACATATAGTGGAAATAGGTGTTTCATGTGAAAATTAAGAACTAAACGAGTGATTTCATAATCTAGTGGGTTTTGGAATCCGGAAAGGACCAATAGGTTCCCTGGGTCATTTTGAAACTGTGCATATAGGCCTCGAGCCAGTTGGTTCCCATTTAGATGGTTTGGTGCAATGGTTTTGCACCTAATTGGGTTAAACCGCATTTCACGCATAACTCGTGCATATGATAGAATTTTGGTGAACGGACAGCGCCAGCAGTTCCAGAATGGGAAAAGCATGTGGCCCGTGAAGTTTCATGGCAATCGGACCTAAAACGGGCCAATGAGGTAGGTTCAAAGTTGGCCGATTGGCCTAAAACCCATGACAGCAATAGGTGTTGTTACTGTCATGCTCACGCTACACGTGGGGCTAACGCGTAGCGTGGGGTGCGCAGCTTTGGGCTAACGCGTAGCGTGGGGCTGGCGCGCAGCGTCAAGCCATTGTTTCAATTTTGGTGTGCCTTTCATTTTGAAGGGCTTTTGTAGGTGTCAAACTGTAATATACTCTATATTTTAGTACATTTCACTAAAAATGATCATTTTATAGATATAGAATTATTTATTGATTTATTTTGTGAAAAATTTATTACAAATTTTAATTAAACGAATAAAAATAATTGTAAATTAACCTAGGACGTCACAATTAGCAAAAAATGAATCACTCAATTTTGATCATGGATGAAGCAATTATGATTGAAATATTGATAGGTGCGCGATTAAATCGAAGAAACAACAAGTTAATGACTTGTTTTACGAACTGGGCCAAATAGGCTTGGAACTGGGCTCTATAATCAACATAAACATTGCAAAGGATTTTGATTCATGAATTTAGAAACAAGAATCAAAATTTTTCGACGTCAGGAGACAGTTATGCCAAAAATAGTGCAAGCAGGTACGGGTGACGTGTGATATTTTTACAGTCGTGATTCTGTCAAATTAATACATTAAAATTAATTAATGTAGTACTAGGGTGTCAACCTAGGTCGTTCTGTCAAGGATCAACACAAAAATTTAGGAAAAATCAAGTTTAAAATTAATTTTTTTTACAAACAGAATTTTAACAAACATACAAATACAATTGGGGGGGTTTGATTGATTTTGTTGTCACAATTAAAATTAAAACAAAGTAAATATAGGATTTAAAACAATAAATAGCAAGCGATTGATTTTCTTGGAGTATTGTAAATAAATTTATCCTTGGTTCACTAAAGATAATTTGTATACTTTCATTACTGTTAATTTCTTAGCTCAATTTGAATTAATCAACTAAGCGTCTTTTTCAATTCATAATTCCTTTACTTTTATTTAAAAATGAATATTTTAATCAAGCATCCTAATTAAGCAAAAGGAGTCAAGATCGTAAAATCTAGGAATTATTGAGCATATGTAAAAACATCGCCTACATACATAATCTATTCTCATATTATGGAATTAAGCAAACCATAATTATTAAAAGTGATTATGAAAATATTCATTAAGCATGCATATTTCTTTAATCCATTCTAATTTAAAATCTTATTTTATTCCATTTGAATAATTAAACCGATTAAGCATACAAATTTAATTAAACAGAATGGAATTAAATAAGCAGAGTAAGATTATGAAGAAATAACAATAACAAAAACATACTGTATTAAAAATAATGACCTCAAAATTACATTACAATATTCTCCAAGAAAATCAATCTAGGGGTTTTAGCCCTCCATAATAAAAACAAACTAAAAATAAAAAGATCCTAACCCGAAAATGAAGAACTTGCTGGAAGAAGAAACAGAGAAGAGGAAGAGGAAGAATGAATGGCTTCTGAAGGAATTAATGTGTTCTGATGCCTCTGAAAACCTTCTCATGGTGCCTATTTATAGCAATCCAAAAGCAAGCCAATGCCATAAACAATTGTAATGGAGGTTGCACTCATCAATTAACAAGTCCTTTGTGTTCCATTATCATCTTCAGTGCTCCATTATCAACTTCAGTGCCTTGCCCACCATCCAGAAGCTTGAAAACGTGATCCTGGGCCAATAATTCACTCATGAATCGATTCAATGGTGAAATGAATCGATTCATGCGTTCCAAATGCAATTCTGGCCTAAAAATTAACGTATGAATCGATTCAAATGGGGGAAGAATCGATTCAACCCTTTAAAACCCGAATGAATCGATTCAAAGTGCTGATGAATCGATTCAAGCTTCAAAAATTCACATCCTGGGTGCATTAAACCGTATGAATCGATTCAAGTGGGGGATGAATCGATTCATCCACCTGATTCTCCATTCTTTGTGTATTTTTCCACCCTTTTTGAGATCCTTTTGCATATTCCTTGATTCCTTTGATCCTTAGGCACTTTGATCTTCATTTTGGATTGGAATTCTTGAGTTCTTGGATCCATTTTCTTTTGGCACATATTAAAAATCAAATATTACATAAAACTCAAATGATGAAAATGTGTTAAAATGCAATATATTACACACTAAGTGATGGCAAATTATACACATTTAAAGTGAAGAATTAAAGATAAATCATGCATCATCAAATACTCCCACACTTATTCTTTTGCACTCCCGGGCAAAATCAAAATAAAAACAAGTATCACAATTTATTGAAAACATTAAGTTGAAAACAACACACAGAATTGGTATGAAATCTTAGGAATATACAGAAAAACAAGACTTATTCAACATGCAAGATACAGAGCATCAAGATATATATAAAAATCATTCAAACACTTAGGCATGTGAAAATTAAATTAAACTGAAAAGAAGATCATAAGTGATAGAACCTCACAAGACATACTCTCTACTCTCAAGTGTTTAAGGTTTGTGTATACTCTCTAAACATTTCCTGAAAAAAACAAACAGTCTAAAAATTTGGCAAGTTTCTCAATTCCACAATCAACACAAATGCATGTATAGATCAACAGGGCTTTGTAGGGTTGTAAAGATTAAAATAGATGGAAATTTTTTTTAAATACCAAAAAGAATGATGAAGCAATTAATTTAACTGGCAAACAGTGAGGGTAAAACATTTATTGTATGATATTAGATCCCAATCATAATATTTTTTTTTATTAATGAGATTGCATAACACTTGGAACAAGAGTTGCAATTCCTTTTTGCACACCCCCACACTTATTTGAATGCCTGTTTTTGACTTGATTCCAAAGCTCCAATATATTCCTTAAGGTAGGTATATTTTTGGTTTTTCATCCATGGCTTATTTGAGCTGCAACAAGGAAACAGTTAAACAGTTAAACACTTCCCCAAGTTGTAATTGGTTCAGGTTAAACAAAGGGGACGCTCAAATTCAGGAAAATATATATTTTATTTTATCCAAAATATTTATATTCATTAAAAAAATAAGAAAACGACAAAATCATACTCAATTAGTTTCAGACCATTCCCTTTGCGTACAGGCGACAGCAGCAAAAAAAAAAAGCCATTTTATTTTCAAAATTACCCTTTTGAGTTTCCCCACTCTCAGACACACTTCTCGAGCTTAAGCTATGGACAAAGACACCCCAAACAGCTCCATCGCAGAACATGACCCGAACGAAACCCACACGACCCATCCTCACGTGGATCCCCCATCCGGGTTGACCCCCGAAGAGTTCGAGGACCTTAAACCCTCCATCATCGAGTCCCACACCTACTCAACCAACACGAGCCAATGCTCCTCCCTCCTCGCGCAGCGAATACACGCGCCGCCGCAAACGGTCTGGTCCGTCGTGCGCTGCTTCGACCACCCCCAAGGCTACAAGCACTTCATCAAGAGCTGCCACGTGGAAGAGGGTTTTAACCTCGCCATTGGGTGTACCAGGGATGTCACCGTCATCTCCGGGTTACCGGCTGCTACCAGTACCGAGAGGCTAGACCTCCTCGATGATGACCGTCACGTCATCGGTTTTACTATCGTTGGGGGTGAACACCGGCTCAGGAATTACCGGTCGGTCACTTCGGTGCATGGGTTTGAGCGTGACGGGGAGATCTGGACCGTTGTTTTGGAATCTTACGTGGTTGATGTGCCCGAGGGTAACACGGAGGAAGACACGCGTCTGTTTGCCGATACCGTTGTTAAGCTGAACCTGCAGAAGCTCGCGTCTGTCACCGAAGCGATGCACGGTCACTGTGACGGTAAGTTATAATAGTTTGGTTGAGACCCAAACCCGAAAAGAAAATCATTTGGTAAATTTTATGTTTTTCTTTTCTTTTTTATTGGATGTCTTTGTTTTTCGGTTTTTCTATTTTAGGTGAACAAGTGAACATGCTATTTTTTGTTTTTAATTTTAAATTATTATCAGTATATCCTTTGTTTTGATGGATTGGCCAGGGGGTTATCTTTGGAATTCGAACTTGTTTCTTGTGTGTGCAAATGGCGAAATAAAGTGGCGTCTTCGATTTTGTTATTTCAAAGGTGTAGCCCTGCCTTCTTGTAGAGCGTTTAGTCACAAAAAGAAATGGGGTTTAGGGCATTTCAGTCAATGCAATGGGACATGATTATGAAACGCTAACTTGTGGATGATGATTTCCTTTTAATCAACCGCTGTATGATTATCATTTGATTCCTGTCCTTTCTTGTAAATTCACTTTCATTAATTTTGGGTGGTTTATCTCTATCCGAAGCAGAACCAGGGGTATAATTATTTTGTTTGCTACAGAGGGGTTAGATCATTTGAATAAATTTGTTTAGAGCGTGATTGGATAAGATAATTAATTATAGTGGTGAGAAACGATTAAAATTAATCTATTTTTTATTTGTATCATTTAAAATAATCAATTGATTTATCATAAAATTCTGTAAATAAAATAAAAGGGGATTAATTCAACTCATATATATGATTAATTCTCGTTAAGTAAGACTTTGAGTTAAAATATTTTAGATATGTTGAGAGGGTTAATCCTATTATGATTTATATATTTTTTATTTGGATAAGATTATCTCTTATGAGGAATACATGTGGTTAGTGTAAAATAATAATAATAATAATAATAATAATAATAATAATAATAATAATAATAATAAATCTCTATTGTAATTAGATTGAGGGTTTATCTAACTTGTAAAATTTTACAAAAGTTGATAAATCAAATAACAAAAGTTTTCATTTAAAATCATCACTAATGCATACTTATCTTGATTTCAAAGTAATCTTGTCATAATTTTCAATTAAATAATTCTTTCTTTTATTTTTTTATCACATTAACAATTGCACATATTTAAAAATCATAAATATCCTTTATTAATTTTGTTTTGAACTGTAAACATTTATTTCATTATAAGATTAAATCCTTCGGTTAAGAAAATCATTGATATTTTTTTATTGATTCTATAAAAATTATTATTTAATTCTCAATCATACCATTGTTAAATATTGTTGAAAAATGTTCAACACATTCTTCAAGCAAACATATATTAATTACAATGGCTAAACTTGTAAAACAATAAATAATTCTATGTTGATTTTATCTAGTGACAATAAAAATAGACAAATCAAAACTCTTAAGATATCATAAAAAAGGCTGAAATTTATAAGAATAAAATAAGAAAACAAGAGTTGATTAAAAGATAAAAATAATATAATCTTTCTCTGTTTTTTTTAATTTGACTTTTAAGGTTTTTAGACATAGTTAATATATCTATTTTTTCCTTTTTGTTTTAATACACCTTTTCTCTAGTTAATACACTTGTCCTTAATTAAGATTTTCTTGTTTGTTTTTTTAAAAGATAAAGGTTAGTTTTGACAAGACATGAGAAGTGATTTATTTAGTATATATTTGGTAAACATTTCAGCTAGCTGAAAGTTGCAATCAATAACTAAAATGTCACGTTAAATAAATTAGAGTTGTTTGAGTAGGTAGTGTTTTCAGCTAGCTGGTTGCATTTTTTGAAATGATACTTCAAGTAAGACTTTTCAATTTCAACTACTAGCTCAAATCTCTTTTTATGTTATTGTCCTTTCATATTTTTAATAATTCATAATGCTACCTTTTATTTTATTTTTAAAAGATTAAATTTGAAACATCCTTATGTTTAAAAGAACCTTAAAAACACAAATGAATTTTTTTTATTCAACCCCAAATTGGTTGTTCAGACCCACCTGGAGGTACCAAAACCTCACGGAACGCATTATGACCCTATCATTTACTTAATTCTGCATAAAAACTCATGTAAAACCTCATTTCTCATGCGTCTATCATCAACTCACAACTTATCACATGATCTATTCAATCATAACTTATTCATGCATATCCACAATTCCTGCCCATCACACTTGATCCGGTCTGGATACCGGCCCCTCAAGTTGTGACGTCAGCATGACTGTTCCAGAGAGGCAACCGGTATCATAGGGAAGTACCTTCACACCGGATATCCACTCTCGTCGGATACTTCATCCGTTCTCACCTCATCGGTTATCCGCCCTCACTTCCCCGTCACGTATAACTGTTTGCCTCAGTGTCACAATGAGATAAGAGGGGTTATAACTTATCAAGTGTGGATACTCTACACAGCGGAATGTGTCAATATCACTTGCAGAAAGGAGTAGGTACGATCGCAGGCGTGACGTACGGAAAAGGTGATTATCCTCCATCCCTGTGTCAGAATCGTACACTGATAATTGACCTACCCACTGTCACTCTTTGAATACTGAGCCATTGTGATTGACACTCTATACACTGTATCAGAACCTATGGGCCCACCTGCATCCAACGATTCATTTTCCACGTCCAACTATAAATAGCACATTCAAATACTCATGCAAGGTTACGTTATTCTATCTCACATCTTACTATTGCATTGCTTGAGTATTCATTGAGTTCATATACACTCTTCTAACTTGAGCGTTGGAGAATCTTCGCAGGTGACACCACCTTTCGCCCACTCCAACGTGAAACTCTGGTGTAAAGGATCTCCAGGACAACGAGACCAGTTTCTCCCATTGAGAGGCCGGATTACAATACCGGATACCCACTGTACCGGTGTATAAACACTAATATACTTTTATGGCTGGTCCTACACCGGATCATAGACCCCGGTTCAGACCAGTTGATTGGCACGCCCGGTGGGACTCGATAGAGTTATTCCCACTTTTCGCAGAAGTTTGGTAGTTCAATATGGAAGGAGATGGACGCGATTTTGTTGATGGTCACGTGGAGGATGTGACCCATCAGCAAGCTGGAAGGAGACTCGTTTTTGAATCATCTATAACCAACACGAGGAGGATGGTACCTGTAGCAACCCCTGACCCTCGAGATGAAGTTATAAGGCAGCTCAAGGAGGAGTTGATGGAGCTAAGAAGGGAGAAGAGAGGAACAGGGGACAGAGTGACGTCTCAGGCGGAGGATGCTCATCATGCATCCACGAGAGAAAAATCCACGACCCTCCAATATTCGAAGATCCCTACTTACGAGGAGAGGGAGCAGACTCAGGATTCTGGTGATAGAGTCAGTACAAGGAGGAAGGAGCAGGTAGTGGTAACTTCTGGGGTATACAGACTCAGTGTTCCTTTCTCAAGGAGACTCATGAGTGTCGTTATCCCCAAGCACCTGCAAACAACCCAGCCACTTTCAATCGGAAAGTATAATGGGGAGACTGATCCCACTAAACACCTTGATGCTTATGTGTATGAGGCCATGTATCTAGGGGCTGATGAGGATGTCATGTGTAGAATGTTCCCAAGAACACTGACGGAAGAAGCTCTTAGTTGGTTCAAAAGCTTACCCTCAGGATCTATAGATTCCTGGGAAGAGATGGCAACTGCATTTGAAAGCCATTTTGTTATTTCCAGAGATATTCCAAGAACTTCACATACCTTGGCCCAGATAAGGCAGGGAGAAAATGAAACTCTTAAGGAGTTTTTGAAGAGATTCTATAAGGAAGCTGTGTTGGTGTCTAACCTCACGGAGGCTATACAGCTTCATATAGTGGTTGAAGCCTTGCAACCTGGGTCTGTTTTTGCCTTATCTTTGGCAAAAAGTCCTCCAACAACCTTCGAGGAGTTCCGAAGGAAAGCTTCAAAGTATGTTGGCATAGAGATGCACTTGGAAGCTACTGCAGCTAGAATGAAGTCACCAGCACCCTCACATTATCCACGGAGAGATAAGGAGAGGGTAAGGCCAGAGAAGCATGCCCCGAGGGATAATTTTATGAACACCCGACCTCAACAGCGAGACAGGCGCGTCTTCGCTTTCAGTAACTACGCCCCGTTGAACTCCAGGCATTCCCAAATCCTGAGGGAAGTTGGCTGGCCCACGCTCAGTGTGTATGGGATAAGGAAACCTCCTCTGATGAAAAGACCTGGGAACTCACGTAAATACTGTGCCTTTCACGAGCAGGTTGGCCATCACACAGATGAGTGTAAGGCGTTGAAGAATACGGTGGAGACTCTTATTAGAGAGGGAAAACTGAAACAGTATTTGTTCTAGGAGAAGTCCTTAGATGAGCTAGACAGGGCGGATAAGAGAGGGAGAGATCCAGATGATGAAGGTGATAACAGTCGTAATCCGGTCAGGAGGTTTACAGCCGTAGAGAAACAGAAGGGAGTAGTGATCGCTGGAGGAGCTCAACAGGATGGTATGCCTCATCAGCAAAGGCAAGGCCGACGTGAGGTGATAGAGATGATAGCGGGAGGATTTGCTGGAGGAGGAGCGTCAATCACAGCTAGGAAGAATCACCACCGAATGATCCTGTCGGTTCAGGGGAAGCCTAGAGATAACCGCCCTTTCAGGGTCGGTGTGGCCGCGCCGGCGGTATCATTTACATACGACGATTTTGGCCCAACGATCCCAGGAGGTGACGATGCAGTGGTTATCATCGCTGTCATAGACAACAAGGATGTCAAGAGAATTCTCGTCGATCAGGGAAGTTCTTGCGATGTAATTTTTTATAATTGTTTCAAAAGAATGGGTCTTAATGATGCAGATTTGCAACCTTATACGCAAGAACTTACAGCGTTCAATGGAGCGAAGCAACCCACCAAAGGGTATCTTGATACCCTCATTTCTTTTGAGGGCGAACCTGGAGCGAGAACGGTTAAGTCTAGAATCCTGGTGATTGATATGGAGTCCCCCTACAATGAGATCATAGGCCGTCCTACCCTGAACGCGATGGAAGCAATGATGTCTACTCCACACCTCCTTATCAATTTCATTGACAAGGACAACTGTGTATCTTCCCTCCGCGGCGATCAAGAGATGGCCAGGTATTGTTACAACCTGAGCCTCAATATGGTTAAGTTGGAAGCATTCAACAAGAAGAGGAAGCTAAACGATGGAGGAACAACGGCTGGGTCTGTCAGTTTGATTGATCTGGACCCCAGAGTGGAATTGAAGATTGACCCTCTCAATCCCTCAAAGCCCACACCGGATGGTGGTTCCAGGGATATCGTCTTAGGGGATTCCCTAGATAAGGTCACACACATTAATGACAAGCTGGAGTTGGTCATGGAGCAACGCTTGGTGGCACTCCTTCAAGAGTTTAAAGACCTTTTCGCATGGACCGCTGCAGACATGCCTGGGATGGACCCTAATTTCTGCTGCCATAAGTTGGTTGTCTATCCAGAGACAAGACCGGTTGCCCAAAAGAAGAGGAGATTAGGGCCGAAGAAACAGGAAGCAGCGTGTGAGCAAACAAAAGAATTGTTGAAGGCTGGTTTCATTTGAGAGATCTGTTATTCGTCTTGGCTCTCCAACGTAGTCATGGTGTAGAAGGCCAACGACAAGTGGAGGATGTGCATAGATTATGTAGACCTCAATCGGTGTTGCCCGAAAGACCCGTATCCACTTCCAAATATCGATCGAATGGTTGATGATTCGTCTGGTTATCAATACCTCAGTTTCATGGATGCTTATTCGGGTATAATCAAATTCCGATGTGGGAGGAGGATCAAGAAAAGACGACTTTTGTCAATGACCGCGGTGTCTTTTGCTACACCGTCATGCCGTTTGGATTGAAGAACGCTGGCGCTACTTACCAGCGCATGATCAATAAGGTGTTCGAAGGTATGCACACCAAGTTGGTAGAGGTATATATTGATGATATCATTGCTAAGACTCCCGTTGGAGGTGATCACGTTGAAGATTTACGCCAAGTGTTCACTCGGTTACGACAATACAACATGAGGTTAAACCCATCAAAGTGCACCTTTGCAGTCCCAGGTGGGAAGTTTTTGGGTTTCATGTTGACCCAGCGCGACATTGAGGCCAATCCTGGTAAGTTTCAGGCGATACTGGATATGTAAAGCCCTAAGAGCTTGAGGGAGGTACAGTCATTGAATGGAAAGGTGGCCGCTCTGGCTCGGTTCATGCCTAAAATGGCGCATAGGTCCCTTCCTTTGTACAAAGCATTGAAGAAGCACAAGAAATTTGAATGGGGAGAGGAGCAAGAGCAAGCGTTTTAGCAACTCAAGGCCGTGCTGTCAAGTCCACCAATATTGGTAAAGCCAGACCCTGGTGAAACCCTTATCCTGTACTTGGCGATTTCTGATGACGCCTTGGGCATAGCGTTAGTCAAGGAAACTCCAGAAGGACAGAGGCCAGTGTACTTCACTAGTAAGACATTCCAGGGGGCAGAGGGCAGATACCAGAAGATAGAAAAGGCCGCCCTTGCGGTTATATGGGCTTCACGACGGTTAAGACCGTATTTTCACGCACATCCAGTTTTGGTAAGAACAGATCTACCACTCCGTTCCGTGCTTAGTAAACCAGACCTCACTGGAAGGATGATCAAGTGGTCTATCGAACTTTTGGAGTTCGAAATTTCTTATGAACCACGAGGAGCCATTAAAGCCCAAGTCCTAGCGGATTTCGTTGTGGAGATGACAGGGTCGGATCCAGCTACACCTCGAGCACATTGGATCGTTTATGTTGATGGGTCGTCGAACAATAAAGGTTGTGGAGCTGGTGTTGTTGTGGAGAGCGACGATGGTGTGCATTTGGAGATTTCCCTCTGATTTAATTTCAAAACTTCCAACAATCAGGCTGAATATGAGGCATGTTTGGCCGGCCTCCGTGTGGCAATAGATATCGGTGCAACAGAAGTGACATTGTGCAGCGACTCACAGCTGGTGATTTCGTAAATCCAAGGAGAATATCAGGTCTGTGAGCCCCAACTTCAATTGTATTTAAATTGTGTGAACGAGTTGAAGGGGAGATTCGATGCGCTGGAGTTTAAGCATGTGCCAAGAGAGGAGAATACCAGAGTGGACATCTTGTCGAGACTTGCAAGTACAAAACAGCCTGGTAGCACAACGACGGTGGTTCAGAGCACGCTGACATCGCCTAGCATTCCTATGTTCCCTTCTCTTAACGCTATAATGGTCAGTTACCCCTACGAGAATTCTTGGGTTATCCCATACATCCGTTATCTGGCTGACGGACAACTTCCCACTGATGAGAAAGAGAGAAGAAGAGTAAAAAGAGAGTTGTCATATTTCACTATGGTCGATGGTGTTTTGTATAGAAGAGGATTCTCAGTGCCTTATCTCATCCGTTTAAGAGAGAGTGAAATATAAGGAGTAATGGAGGAGGTACACGAGGGGCAATGCGGGCACCATGCCGGAGGAAGAAGATTGATGAGAAAAATCCTCAGGGCTGGATATTGGTGGCCCACAATGAAGCAGGACTCAATTGATTTTGTGAAAAAGTGTGACGCTTGCTGATAAATCAATTTTAATACACTTCTTATAGTTTTACACTTGGGGTTTATTATATAATTACTATGTTTAATAATAGTATTTTAATTAAGTTTTATGTTGTTTAGTTAAATTGAAGTATTATGTATATATGTTTCAATTTTCGTTTTTTGTATGTATCTTGAGTATCTTGCCTTATTTTGGCCATAACTTAGGCTTTTGTGATCCAAATGGGCTAATCTTGGAGCCCATGGAAAGCTAAGACAGAGGGCTACATCATGATGATCAAATTTGGTTATTTTACATCTGAAAAAAATAAAGAAATGGAGCTTGAATCAATCAGCCCTCATGTGTCCCACCAGCATTGACATAGTTCACCAAAATACACATATCTGGAGCTCTAGATGTCCAAATGACCTGATTCTTGGGCCAAATTCTCAATAAGACAGAGATCTACAACTTTCATGTTGAAGGTTTTTCAAAATTCGGCCATCTAGAAGGTCATATTGGACTCGCAAGGTGGAGAAGATAAAGAGGAGAATGAATTTCAACACCTACCATTATCTTCTTTTGAATTATTGTAATTTCAAGCCCACCAATGTTGAAAAAATGCATTAATAATCAGAAAATGAATGTATAGTATTATCATATCTTGCCTATAAATAGATGCTTGAAGTTGTAAGGGAGATACACAAGAAATACATAAGAAATACATGCTTTAGTTTTCATTACAATTCTATATCTTTGCTTTAGCTTCTTAAGTTTTAGTTCTTTCTTTTGCTTTATCTCCTTGTTCTATATTCCATCCTTCAAGTTATGGTTTTCATTTCCCTTCCCCAATATCAAGTAAGTTAATTTTATTATTTGTTATTTACTTTTATAATCAAAGTTTTAGTAAATTTAATATTAGCTCTCATTGTTAAAAATTATCATGGAAGCCTAATCTTTTAAAATCAACTCAAGGAATTTAATTTTTCTTTATGTTAACTTTGAGTTCTTGCTCTTAATATTTTGATTGAAGATAATTACTTTTCTTTGTTTCTCAAGCACTTATGATGGTAGATTATTTAAGTGTATAACCGATTGGTATATAATTAAACAATCTATAATCTAAACTGATGTTGGTTGGTTAATCAATAATCAAGTTGAGAACAAAGATTAAGTTACTAAATAAGAGATTTCTATTTAGTTTCTTAACTCAATCAAATTATGGTTTTAAAGTTATTTTAGTAATTAATAAGAATATATCGATTGATTATTCTTATTAGTTCATTAATTCAATTCTAGAAGATTTTCTAGAATATAATCATTTAGGGATTCCAAATGATTTAAGATTGAGAAAATTAATTATATTTAATCATATTTGTGATCAATGATTAGTTAACTAAAGATTTATTAATTCCTTGGGTTGGTTGTTTCTAAATTTGATTATTCTTACTCATAAATTTACTTTTTAGCACTATCATATAATCACTTAATTTTCCTTTCAAGCTCAACACAAAGCCCCCCTTTATTATAACTAAATTGAGTGTAACTAATTGAACTAAGGTCCTTGAGAGACGACTAAGGTTGTTCACCTTATACTATATTAATTTAACTTTTTATTTGACCCGACAACGACAGCGTGTCAAATTTGGCGCCGTTGCCGGGGACCTTTGGTCCTAATTATTTACATTCAATTATCTAATATATTTTACATTTTTGTTGTAGGTGTGTTGAAGATATTCAGGTTTGGTTGAATATGAGCATATAAAAAAATTGAAAAAAAAAATTCCACTTTATTATATTCTTATTTATTCTCTAGTAATCTCATTTTTTAACCATTGAAAAAAAATATAAATAAAAAAAATCTTTAAATTTTTAAACATATGTTCTAAGCATTTCATAATTAAAATGATAACTTTTTCCTTTTATTACATAGTTGTAGTATTTTGTTACAATATATGTAGATGTATTATGTATGACTAGATCTAATCCCGAACCACTATATTCTTTTGATCCTGAAATAGATAAAACATTTCATCAATTAGTTAGATCATCTAAGAAACTATTAAATAATAATAATAATAATAATAATAATAATAATAATAATAATAATAATAATAATAATAATAATAATAATACTCTACCTAATAGCATAAATAGTGAAACTAAACCTTCAACTTCTGAGTATTTGCATAACATGGCTAAAAAGACATTAAAAGAACTAGCTACACCAGATGTCACTAATCAAACATCATGCATCTTATATCCTGAGGAAGATGTTCCTTTTGTGCTTAAAACTGGTTTAGTTCATTTGTTACCAAAGTTTCATGGTCGTGCAGGTGAAGATCCTCATAAACACTTAAAAGCATTTCATATCCTTTGCTCTACCATGAAACCTGAAGGGGTTTCAGAAGAACATGTAAAACTTAAAGCTTTTCCTTTCTCCCTAGCAGATATCGCTGAGGATTGGTTATTTTACCTTCTTCCTGGCTCTATTACAAGTTGGGATGACCTAAAGAAAATGTTTCTTGAAAAATTTTTCCCCGCTTCAAGAACTTCCTCAATTAGAAAAGAAATATGTGGCATCCGACAACATGACCGGGAAAATCTTTATGAATACTGGGAAAGATTTAAAAGATTGTGTGCTAGTTGTCCCCATCACCAAATTACGGATCAACTTCTCATACAATATTTCTATGAAGGTCTTAATCCAATGGATAGAACTTTGGTTGATGCAGCTAGTGGTGGTGCTTTGCAAAATAAAACTACAAATGCAGTAAAAACTTTAATTGAGAACATGGCTGCTAATGCTCAACAACATGCCACTAGAAATAATTCTGTAGTAATTAGAGGAGTCCATGAAATTGAAACTACTAATGATGGAGATAAAAAATGGGAAAGTAAATTTGCTGAACTAGCAACACTTATGAAAAATATTATTGTGTCTCAAAAACAACAACCTGTAACCCCTGCTAAGGTATGTTTGATCTGTACTTCATCGGATCATTATACCGATTGTTGTCCTTCACTGCAGGAAGCTAAAATTCCCAATGAAAATCCTCAAGTATGTGCTGCCAACTTATACAATAACAGACCGCCACAACAACAAAATAATTATGATCTTTCTTCTAACAGATATAATCCTGGTTGGAGGAATCACCCTAATTTAAGATGGGGTAATTCCTCACAACAACCTCATGCACCTTTTCAGGCAAATACTGGACCAAGCAGACCATATCAACCTCCTCATGTACAACAACAAGCTACACAAATAGCTACACCTTCCACTGAGAAATCAAATTTGGAGGAATTGATGAAGCAAATGTCAGTAGATAATCTGAACTTCCAAAAAAGAACTGAGGCTACAATTCAGACTCTTGAAAATCAGATTGGTCAATTGGCTACATCTTTAAACCATTTGCAGTCTCAAGGTTCAGATAAGTTGCCCGCTCAGACAATTGTCAATCCTAAAAATGTAAGTGCAATTACTTTAAGATCTGGTAAAGCTATCCATGGACCAGAAAAACAACAACAAACTGAAAATACTATTGTCACAGAAAAACATGCAGAAGAAGTTTTAGATAGTTCAAGTAATAATAGTAATGATATATCTCTTACAAATCCTCCTTCTGCAGCTGGTCCTGATAAGCAACATATCCCTCTTCCATTTCCACAAAGACAAAAATTTATACAAAATAAGAAAATGGATAAGGAGATCTTGGAAACATTTAGAAAAGTAGAGGTAAATATACCTTTATTAGAAGCCATCAAGCAAATCCCAAGATATGCCAAATTCCTTAAAGAACTATGCACTAATAAAAGAAGACTAAAAGGCAATGAAAGGATTAATATAAGTAGAAATGTGTCCGCATTAATTGAAAAACCTTTGTCACATATACCAAAAAAATGTAAAGACCCTGGGACGTTTACCATTCCATGCATAATAGGCAATAACAAATTTGAAAATGCCATGCTAGACTTAGGTGCATCTATTAATGTTATGCCTATGACTGTATTTACTTCACTTTCCCTTGGACCTTTGCAAACTACAGGTGTGGTTATACAATTAGAAAATCGAAGCTCTGCACATCTTGCAGGAATTATTGAAGATGTCCTTGTTAAAGTTAATGATTTAATTTTTCCTGCAGATTTTTATGTTCTAGATATGGAAAGTGAGAATTCCACCAATAAAGCTCCAATAATTTTAGGAAGACCATTCTTAAAAACAGCTAGAACAAAGATAGATGTGCATGCAGGAACACTTTCTATGGAATTTGGAGATAGTGTGGTTAGATTCAACATTTTAGATGCTATGAAGCATCCTACTGAGGATCATTCTGTTTTTCAAATTGACTTAATAACTGATTTAGTTGAGGATAATATTATTAAGTTGTCTGATGATGTTAATTTTCCTGTATTGTCTAATTTTTATGATTCATTTGTTTGTGATTCATGCATGGATTCTCATCAATGCAATGTGTGTGCTGAAATTAAGAAATATTTGCTTAATGATAATAATGATCCAAACTCCCTTAAAACAGAAAATATAGTTCTAGATGTTGTTTCAAAAGAATCAGAGTGTGATAATTTGATTAAAGTAGTTACAAATACATCTGATTATGTTGAAGTACAAGTTGCTGAGACAAATTCAACCAAGTTGATTCCTTCAATAATGCAGCCTCCTATGTTAGAGTTAAAACCTCTTCCTGAACATTTAAATTATGCATATTTAGAGGAAGATAAGAATCTTCCAGTGATTATTTCTAACAAATTAAATGTTGATCAAGAAACAAGGTTGTTGCAGATTATTAAGAAGCATAAGAAAGCAATTGGTTGGACTTTGGCAGATATCCCAGGTATTAGCCCTTCCATGTGCATGCATAGAATTCTATTAGAGGAAGAAGTTAAACCAGTAAGGCAACCACAAAGAAGACTTAATCCTCAGATCCTTGATGTAGTTAAAAAAGAGGTAACAAAATTATTACAAGCTGGCATTATTTACCCTATATCAGATAGCACTTGGGTTAGCCCTGTACAAGTGGTTCCCAAGAAGTCTGGAATCACAGTGGTTAAAAATGAAAATGATGAACTAATTCCTACCAGAATCCAAAATAGTTGGCGAGTATGCATTGATTACAGGAAACTTAACAAAGCAACTCGAAAGGATCACTTTCCTTTACCTTTCATTGATCAAATGTTGGAACGACTGGCAGGTAAGTCACATTACTGCTTTCTAGATGGATTTTCAGGTTACTTCCAAATTTATATTGCACCAGAAGATCAAGAAAAAACAATATTTACATGTCCTTTTGGCACTTTTGCTTATAGAAGGATGCCTTTTGGCTTATGCAATGCCCCTGGTACCTTTCAACGATGCATGATTAGTATCTTTGCTGATTTTCTTGAAAATTGCATGGAAGTATTTATGGATGATTTCACAGTATATGGTTCATCATTTGATGCTTGCTTAAATAGTCTAGATAAAGTATTACATAGATGCATTGAAACTAACCTTGTTCTTAATTATGAGAAATGTCACTTCATGGTAGAAGAAGGAATAGTTTTAGGCCATGTGATATCTAAAAAAGGCATAGAAGTAGATCCTGCAAAAATTACTGTAATTTCTCAATTACCTTATCCCTCTTGTGTGCGAGATATTCGTTCTTTTCTTGGTCATGCAGGTTTTTATAGAAGGTTTATAAAAAACTTTAGTAAGATAGCCCTTCTGTTGTCTAACTTACTACAAAAAAATATAACATTTGACTTTAATGACAAATGTAAAAAGGCTTTTGATTGCTTAAAGAAAGCTTTAACTACCACTCCTATCATTCAGGCACCAGATTGGTCACTTCCATTTGAACTTATGTGCGATGCATCAAATTATGCATTAGGAGCTGTTCTTGCTCAAAGAGTAGGTAAAGTACAACATGTTATTTACTATGCCTCGCGAACTTTGGATACTACACAAATAAACTATACTACCACAGAAAAAGAACTACTTGCTATTGTGTTTGCACTTGATAAATTTAGATCTTATTTGCTCGGTTCAAAAGTAGTTGTGTTTTCAGATCATGCAGCATTAAAGTTCCTTTTAAAGAAACCAGATGCAAAACCAAGATTGATCAGGTGGATGTTGCTGCTCCAAGAATTTGACATTGAAATTAGGGATAAAATTGGAGCAGAAAATTTGGTGGCTGATCACTTAAGCAGAATTGAAAAAGAACTTGACCCAATTTCCATTAGAGATGATTTCCCTGATGAACAACTTATGGGAATACATGATTCTACTCCATGGTTTGCTGATTTGGTAAACTACTTAGTTGCTTCTGTTACTCCCATACATGCATCTAAACAACAAATAATAAAACTAAAAAGTGATTCTAAATACTATGTTTGGGATGATCCTTACTTATGGAAACTTTGTAGTGATCAAGTCATTAGAAGGTGTGTACCTGAAAATGAATTTCATTCCATTCTTACATTTTGTCATACATATGCATGTGGTGGACATTTTCGACCTCAATGTACAACAAGGAAAGTATTAGAATCTGGTTTATATTGGCCAATAATTTTTCGTGACGCATATACGTTTTGTAAATCTTGCGAACGATGTCAAAGAATGGGAAACATATCTCGTAGAAATGAGATGCCTCAACAACCCATGTTATTTTATGAAATTTTTGATGTTTGGGGCATAGATTTCATGGGACCTTTTCCCGTATCTTTTGGTTTTGTTTATATACTACTTGCGGTCGATTATGTGTCTAAATGGGTTAAAGCTAAAGCTACTCGAACTGATGATTCTAAAGTTGTTGCAGATTTTGTTAAATCACACATATTTTGCAGGTTTGGTGTTCTTAAAGCCATCATTAGTGATCAAGGATCATATTTTTGCAACCGTAAAATGGAGTCCCTTCTTAAAAAATATGGAGTTATGCATAAGGTTTCAACACCTTATCACCCCCAAACAAATGAGCAAGCTGAAGTGTCCAATCGGGAATTAAAAATGATCCTTCAAAAAACAATACAACCAAATAGGAAAGATTGGAGCAAAAGGTTAGAAGATGCTCTTTGGGCTTATAGAACAGCTTATAAAACACCTATTGGAATGTCCCCCCTATAGGATTGTTTTTGGAAAATCATGTCACTTACCTGTAGAAATTGAGCACAAAGCTTATTGGGCAGTAAAACAATGTAACCTGGACTTAAACGAGGCCGGTAAAGAAAGGAAACTCCAACTACAGGAACTAGAAGAAATTCGTTTGGAAGCTTATGAAAGTTCTAAAACCTATAAAGAAAAAGCCAAATCCTTTCATGACAAACAGGTCTTGAGAAAAAAATTTTTCATTGGACAAAAAGTTTTATTGTACAACTCACGTCTAAAGCTCATATCTGGTAATCTTCGCTCTAAATGGGCAGACCCATTTGAAATAACTAATATCTTTCCTTGTGGTGTGATTGAAATTTCAGATAAAGCGACAAACAAGGTTTTCAAGGTAAATGGGCACCGACTTAAACCTTTCTTTCAAGGGTTCCAAGAGCACATAGATACGGAGGTGTATTTGTGTGATGCCAAATATTTTGACTAATTTTTCCTAATAACAATATTTATAAAAAAATAATAAAAAAATAAAAAAATAAAAAATAGATATCAGTTAATTACATCATCATTCTTTTCGGTGCTAACACTTATCTTAATCAGTATTACTATTATTGTTTTAGCATTATTATCATTTTCTTGCAGTAGTTAAAAGGTCATCGTCAGGCTCGTGACGTTAAACAAGCGCTTGATAGAAGGCAACCTATAACCTTTTCACCTTCTTCATCTCTACTATTCTCTATAACCTCGTTTTCTATTCTCTCTTTTCTAAACAGCCACAACTTTAAAGTAATCTGACAATGGAACAAACCCTTGCAAAACTTAAGGAAAGATTCCCTACACTTCCACGCGATGTGATTGTAAAAATTTACAAAGCTCGAGTTCAAAGGTTAAAACTACTCACATATTTTGGCATTCCAGAGGATGTTCGTTGGCTTATTGAAGCAAAGGTACGTCTCTCTGGTGAATTACATAAGTCCTATATAAAACATTTACCAGGTATGGGACGTAGTTCTTATTCTAGAAAACGAAGAGCTAAAAGGATGGGAGTTTGCCATAAGTGTGCAAGATGGAATTGTGATACACGTTGTAGGAACCCTGGAATGGTATCTATAAATCGGGAGGACAAAATTAAATTTATAAAGGATGGACTGAGTAAAGAGAACTTGGATAACTTAATCCAAACTCTTGAGACGCATCCATGTGGAACGGTTCAAGGAGTCCTTATGAAATTATATGATCTATTCATTCAACAAAAAGAAAACTATAGCCTTGGGAATCTGGCGTTAAACGACCCTGTTTGCCAGTTTATAAGAAAACTGGATGGGTAGCAAAAACCTCGACTCATAGAAGGCGTTTAAGCCGTTACTGGACGTAAAACTAGAGGAAGATGTGAGCCATAATCATAACTACTGTACATATTCACTGTTGTTTTCAATGTTTTACTTTTCTGAATTCACTTTGACTTTTAAAATTACCTATTTTTATTTTCTTCAATCATGTCTTTTCAAATTTCTTCATTACCGTCATTTATTTTTATATAATAATAATTATGTAAACCTTTTATCTTTCATCAATTATTTCATCTCAGTTTTTATCTATATAAGGGCGCACAACTCTATATGGAAAACACAAAAAAAAAGATGAAAAAAATCAAATCCATTTGTGTGTTTGGTGGATCCAACAATGGTAATTGTAAGGAGTACCTAATAGCAGCTACTAAGTTGGGAAAACTATTGGCTGCGAAAGAAATAAAGGTCTTGTATAGAGGAGGAGTTTGAGAGGCTCCATGGCACTATCTGCACTAGTTGAAGGAAGCAACGTCTCTAGTATCATCCTACATCATGTTGGTATTACACCAGATATTGTTGTAGGAACTGAGGTAAAAGTTACAAGCCTCTATCAACGAATGGCTCGTATGGTTATAGGTGCTGAAGCCTTTATCGCACTTCCTGGAGGTTTTGGTACTTTTGAGGAAATATTTTGCATTTTATCATGGTGTAGCATGAACTTTCATAAAAAGCCATTAGGATTATTAAATATTAATGGTTTTTATGACAATTTGTTAATGTTTTTAGATAAAGCTGTGGAACAGGGCCTTATAACTCAAGATGATCGATCATTCATTCATGCTTCATCAGATGCAGATGAATTGATTGATATTTTGCAGAGCTTTTTACCCCAACCTCAACCCCTCTTGAAGCAAGATAAGGATCACACACACAAGCGAAAGAATCCAGAACCAGACACCACCCTTCGGTTATAACTTCTTTCTCACCTTTATCTATATTTTTAAAAAAGTCATTAAAAAAAAATATAGACTGTGGAAATCATATAAGACACTGAGGACAATGTCTTGAATAAGTGTGGTGGGGTCTGAGTTATATATATATATATTTTATTATTTTTTGTGTGAGGGATAGACAGAGTAAAGATTAATTTGGGAAAGTTGTATCTAAAGTCATAAAGATGCATCTTTGAGAACCAAAGTCTTGAGACGTATCCTTCACTATATAGTGTCAGTATCACTTTTGTTTAATTTTTTTAAAATAAAAAAAATAATTTATTTTTTTCTTTTCTTTTCTTTCATGAGTACTTTTGTTGGGATGGGCTGAGTAAAGAGTCCAAACTCTTGAGACGCATCCTCATAACAAATCTCACTCGGATAACCACAATCGTTTCACCTTCCTTATTAAAACCATTTTTCAAAAAAAAATAAAAAAAATAAAAAAATAAAAAAATAAAAATAAAAACACACACACACACACACATAGTCACTATATTTACTTTAGTGCCGCACCTTTGCCTTTACCTTCACCCGAATCATTTCTATTCGACATCAACCATTCTGCAACCATAAACATCATCTTCATCATTCTTCAGCCGCCACACTTTGCCTTCATCCTTTTCTTTCAGATCGGAGCCACACCTCACCACTAGTCAATCATCAGGTTCTTTATTTTCTCTTAATGGATGATATAGCAGAGTCTTTCTATAGGCATACGAATGAATTAAGATGTATGTTATTGCTCTTGATGCTACTCATGGTTGTGTTGATGATATTTTTCTTATGGGTTCTAACACAAGGCCTATGAAACTAGGTTGTATGACACAATCAAATTGTTCAGTTATACTAATCATTTCACATGCAATTGAACTGACCAATTTGTTGTAGGTATCTTTGTTACTAAGCGCCCTTAAAAAAAAAGTACAGAGTAAGAAGCATAAGGAACCGGATCTTGACACCAATATTTGGTTATGATTTATTTTTCTTTTTTTGTTTCTTGTTCACAAAAAAAAATCATCATTTCCATTTTTTTTATTTTAAATTCTACATGCTTTTCACTAAATTTGTTTTTTTTTTTAAAAAATTGTCTAAGTAATGAGTAATTGCATCACCCTTGTCGAATATTTCATGACATGTTGTGAATAATTTCCTTGCATATTAATTTAATAAGTTGTTTGTGAAGATCAAATTGTATATGAATTGTGATAGATTGACCACCCTCAGTGAGATTTTGAGCTTAATTGGATGGATTATATTATGCCATCTTTCCTTTTTCTTGATTAACCCTTATTTATTAGTACTCTAGAACTTGACTTGTTTCTTTTTGATGTATTATGTTCCATGTGCATGCTTTGATGTGATTAAGGCCATTTTTGTTTTAACTAGCCACTAGCCATATGCCTTACCTTACATACTTTCCATTGTTACCCACGTTGAGCCTATATCCATTTCTTGATTCAGCCACATAATTTGCCAATAGCCCAAAAAAAAAACATGATCACCTTTGCTTAGGAATTGATTAGGAGTTTTGGAATTACTATGAATAAAGATTCTTGATGATTGTGGAAATGTACCCAAGATATATATGTTGTTTCATTGTTCAAAAAGAAAGTAAAAAATAAAAAAAAAAGAAAAAAAAGAAGAAAAAGAAGAAGTGGTGAATATATGTATGAAAATAATCAAGAGGATTTATTCTCATGTTTTATCCTCCAACATGTTTCATTTTGCTAAGTATTGAGTTTCAAAATGTACTTCCACAATCACTAAATCACTTACTCCATTGCTCTTTTTCAACCCTAAGTTTAGCCATACTATTTCATTTTATCCACCCTATATCACCTTGGCCCCATTACAACCTTATAAAGTCCTTTTGATCTCTGCATGCATATGTGTTCAAATATGAAAATTAGAAATTTGTCAAGCCTATGGTAGTGCTAATTTATTTGGGTGATTTCTGAGAGTATACACAAACCCAAACAATTGAGATATAGAGAGCATAAAGAGAACATCTATCACATTTTCATCCACTCTTTGATTTGATCACTCAATTTGTGAAACTAGTATGTAATGCTTCTTATTCACACTTATCATGACCTCTTGATATAAGGGATGATGTGTATTACTTATTATTTTAGACTTCAAAAAAAAATCAATTTAAAAAAAAACCTTTTTCTGTTGTTTCTCATTTTAGTTTTTGGTTTGGTTTTGCCCTGGAGTGCAAAAGCTTAAGTGTGGGGGAATTTGATAAATCAATTTTAATACACTTCTTATAGTTTTACACTTGGGGTTTATTATATAATTACTATGTTTAATAATAGTATTTTAATTAAGTTTTATGTTGTTTAGTTAAATTGAAGTATTATGTATATATGTTTCAATTTTCGTTTTTTGTATGTATCTTGAGTATCTTGCCTTATTTTGGCCATAACTTAGGCTTTTGTGATCCAAATGGGCTAATCTTGGAGCCCATGGAAAGCTAAGACAGAAGGCTACATCATGATGATCAAATTTGGTTATTTTGCATCTGAAAAAAATAAAGAAATGGAGCTTGAATCAATCAGCCCTCATGTGTCCCACCAGCATTGACATAGTTCACCAAAATACACATATCTGGAGCTCTAGATGTCCAAATGACCTGATTCTTGCGCCAAATTCTCAATAAGACAGATATCTACAACTTTCATGTTGAAGGTTTTTCAAAATTTGGCCATCTAGAAGGTCATATTGGACTCGCAAGGTGGAGAAGATAAAGAGGAGAATGAATTTCAACACCTACCATTATCTTCTTTTGAATTATTGTAATTTCAAGCCCACCAATGTTGAAAAAATGCATTAATAATCAGAAAATGAATGTATAGTATTATCATATCTTGCCTATAAATAGATGCTTGAAGTTGTAAGGGAGATACACAAGAAATACATAAGAAATACATGCTTTAGTTTTCATTACAATTCTATATCTTTGCTTTAGCTTCTTAAGTTTTAGTTCTTTCTTTTGCTTTATCTCCTTGTTCTATATTCCATCCTTCAAGTTATGGTTTTCATTTCCCTTCCTCAATATCAAGTAAGTTAATTTTATTATTTGTTATTTACTTTTATAATCAAAGTTTTAGTAAATTTAATATTAGCTCTCATTGTTAAAAATTATCATGGAAGCCTATTCTTTTAAAATCAACTCAAGGAATTTAATTTTTCTTTATGTTAACTTTGAGTTCTTGCTCTTAATATTTTGATTGAAGATAATTACTTTTCTTTGTTTCTCAAGCACTTATGATGGTAGATTATTTAAGTGTATAACCGATTGGTATATAATTAAACAATCTATAATCTAAACTGATGTTGGTTGGTTAATCAATAATCAAGTTGAGAACAAAGATTAAGTTACTAAATAAGAGATTTCTATTTAGTTTCTTAACTCAATCAAATTATGGTTTTAAAGTTATTTTAGTAATTAATAAGAATATATCGATTGATTATTCTTATTAGTTCATTAATTCAATTCTAGAAGATTTTCTAGAATATAATCATTTAGGGATTCCAAATGATTTAAGATTGAGAAAATTAATTATATTTAATCATATTTGTGATCAATGATTAGTTAACTAAAGATTTATTAATTCCTTGGGTTGGTTGTTTCTAAATTTGATTATTCTTACTCATAAATTTACTTTTTAGCACTATCATATAATCACTTAATTTTCCTTTCAAGCTCAACACAAAGCCCCCCTTTATTATAACTAAATTGAGTGTAACTAATTGAACTAAGGTCCTCGAGAGACGACTAAGGTTGTTCACCTTATACTATATTAATTTAACTTTTTATTTGACCCGACAACGACAGCGTGTCACTTGCCAGAGGTTTTCTAATCTTCATCACACACCAGCCCAAGAACTCTTTTCATCCGCTGTGCCGTGGCCTTTCTATCAATGGGGCCTCGATATTTTGGGTCCGTTCCCCACTGCTCCAGGAGGCATTAAGTATCTGATGGCGGGAGTTGATTACTTCACCAAGTGGATTGAGGCAGAACCGGTAGTGTATATCACATCAGCGCGGACGTGACGTTTTGTATATGAAAATATCATAGCTCGATTTGGCGTTCCAGGGCGGATTGTAACTGACAACGGCACCCAGTTCACAGATAGGAAGTTCACAGATTTACTTGAAGGACTGAGAATAGTCCAGATCTTTTCATCTGTTGAGCATCCCCAGACAAACAGCCAAGCGAAAGTAGGTAATAGAGAGGTGCTAAAGGGGTTGAAGAAGCGCCTTGGTGAAGCCAAGGGAGGATGGACTGATCAGCTATGCCATGTCCTGTGGGCGTACCGTACTATGCCACACTCTTCCACTAATGAATCCCCATATCGGTTGACTTACGGGGTTGAAGCGATGATTCTGGTGGAGCTTCAGACCAGATCGGCTCGAGTGGAATACTTTTCATCTGGGGACAATGACGCCAATTTGGCATCAGAGCTAGACGTCCTCCATGAGTTGAGGGAAGAAGCTTTTGTTAGAGACCAGGCGATAAAGACGAAGGCAGCCCTCCATCAAGGAAAATTGGAACCAACATGGGAAGGCCCTTACAGAGTCTCTGAGGTAACTGTAAAGGGGTCATACCGGCTTGAGGAGCTTGATGGAACACCAATCCATAATAAGTGGAACACCCAGAATTTACGTATTTATGATAGTTGGTAAGACACATGTACTCTTTTTCCTTACTTGAGTTTTTTCTCATTGGGTTTTCTCAAGAAGGTTTTAATGAGGCATGACCCCAACTATGCTCCTTTTGTAATATACGCTCAATTTAATGAGAATACAGTTTATGAATCTATCACTCTCACCTTTTCCTTTCTATGTTGTGATTCATAGCCATAGGCCGTTGCGCATAAGGATCCCCAAGACGGATGATCTCAATCACATATTCTGTGAATTGATGATGTGACTCCTTGAGGGGTGAAATGGGTTGTAGGATTAAACCAAACCCCATTTGAAGGCCCAGATTGTAGGATTAAACCGAACTCTGGGTACGGTTAGTAAGTTTGGCTGAACACCGGTGAAGGCTTGGATTGTAGGATTAAACCGAACACCATTTGAAGGCCCAGATTGTAGGATTAAACCGAACTTTGAGTATGGTTAGTAGGATTAAACTAAACTCTGTTTGAAGGCTTGGGTTGTAGGATTAAACCGAACCCCAAGTGTGGTTAGTAGGATCGAACCGAAAACCATTCAAAGACTTGAGTTGTAGGACTAAACCGAACCTCAGGAAATGGGTTGTAGGATCGAACCGAACCCCATTTGAAGGCCCAGATTGTAGGATTAAATCGAACTCTGGGTACGGTTAGTAGGACTAAACCGAACGCCATTGAAGACATGGGTTGTAGGATCAAACCGAACCCCATTCGAAGGCTCGGATTGTAGGATTAAACCGAACTCCGAGTACGGTTAGTAGATTTGGCCGAACATTATGGAAGAATCAATCGTCATCCTCATTATTGAATTCGCTCAGAGGTACTTTCTGTGAACACCTCTTTTGGTCCGGCCCAAGTGAAAAGAATTCTGAGAGAACTGAATTCCGACTCGGAATGATCATTTCTAAGTAGGGAGTCTCCGAGTGAGACGTTGCTGAGTGGTATGTCTCTGAGTAAAGCCATTTCCGAGTGGGCTTCAAGTGTGGGAGTTATTTCTGAACGAAGAAAAGGCTCTGACTATGAGTAAATACCTCTCGGACAAAGACTCTTTTAAGTTCCATGTGTCCGAATGATCATTTCCAAGTAGGGAGTCTCCGAGTGAGACGTTTCCGAGTAGAATGACTCAGAATGATAATTTCCGAGTGGGCTTCAAGTGTGGGAGTTACTTCCAAACGAAGAAAAGGCTCTGACTATGAGTAAATACCTCTTGGGCAAAGACTCTTTTAAGTTCCATGTGTCCGAATGATGATTTCCGAGTAGGCTGCTTCTGAGGGAGTTATTTCTAAACGAGAAAAGGCTCTGGATGGTCATATCCGAGTAGGATATTTCTGACTGACGGGTTTCCGAGTGGGCTGTATCTGAGGGAGTTGTTTCCGAACGAGAAAAAGGCTCTGGATGGTCATATCCGAGTAGGATGTCTCCGACTGACAGGTTTCCGAGTGGGCTGCTTCTGAGGGAGTTGTTTCCGAATGAGAAAAAGGCTCTGGATGGTCATATTCGAGTAGGATGTCTCCGACTGACAGGTTTCTGAGTAGGCTGCTTCTAAGGGAGTTATTTCCAAATGAGAAAAAGGCTCTGAAAGGTCATGCCCGAGTAGGATGTCTCCGACTGACACATGTCTAAGTAGGATGTCTCTGACCGACATGTCTCCGAGTGGGTTGTTTTCGGTGAAAGCCACTCCAAGTGAAAAATGGCTGACCTTGAACGAATACTTTCCAGTTGGAGATAAATCCGAGTGGAAGATTCTCGGTTACAGCCACTCTGAGTGAAAAAGGGACCGATTTTGAATAAATACCGCCCAAAGATATACGTCCGAGTGAGGGATTACCGATTGAAGCAGGGATTAGATTTGGGGACAAGTGCCTTTTTCTAGACAAAGATGTCTCTGATTGGACCATTTTAGGGAATCACATCCAAGCAAAGGAAGCCCCTGACTATGAATGAACACTCATCAAGCAAGGATGCCTCCGAGGAAGGAACTTCCGAGTGGTTTGCTACCGAGAGATGTGTTTCCGAGCGAAACAAAGCTCCGACCTGGAATGAGTTTCTTTCGCCCAGATTCTCCCAAATTCCCAAATTTCTGAGTGAAAAGAAAGTCTGATTTCCGAGCGAATAAAACCGAATGGCGAATTCCCGAATGAAGAGTTCCTGATTGAAGTATTTCCGAGCAAAGAAATTCTGATTACGAATGAGATTTTAGAGTGGACAATTCCTGGGAGTTCCTGACTTGGAATGTCTCAGTCAGTCTTGGAATGTCTTGGAATGAATACTTTAGGCCGACTCTTCCTTCCTGGGAGTTCCTGACTTGGAATGTCTCAGTCAGTCTTGGAATGTCTTGGAATGAATACTTTGGGCCGACTCTTTCTTCCTTGGAGTTCCTGACTTGGAATGTCTCATTCATTCTTCCTTCCTGGGCGATCCGATTCCGAATGAATACTTTGGGCCGACTCTTCTAAGATCCATAATTTCTGAGTGGTACAATTCTGAGAGAAATGGTTCTGGACAATGAAAGGCTGGTTTCAAAGGAATACCTCTCGGGCTGGGACATTAGAGGAAAGAATTCCCGAGTGAATACATCCGAAGGGTTGATTGACAATTGAAGCTGTTCTGATTGAAAAGCAAGGCCGATTCCCGAGCAAATATATCCGAATGGGTTGATTGACGATTGAGTCCATTCCGAGTGAAAAGCAAGTCAGACTTCTGAGTGAATACGTCTGAATGGGTTGATGCACAATTAAAACAATTCTGAGTGAAAGGCAAGCTTGATGAATGTGTCCGACTGAATTACTCCCAAGCCATATATCCGAGCAAGGCTTCTCCGAGTGGTTCAATTCCAGTGATGTGCTTCCGGGTGGAGCTTACTTCCGAATGAGATGTTCTTAAGTGGGTCAAGCAGAGGGGGTGAACGAGTGCTTCAAGCAAAAGCACCTCCGAGCAAATGATCTCCGAGTGAGTCACTTTTGAAACAATTCCGAATGAATGTTTCAAGCAATGAAGGAATTCCGGTTGAATGCTTCAAGCAAAAGCACTTCCGAGCAAAACCCCTCCGATTGAAGCAATTCCAAATGAATGCTTCAAACAGTGAAGTTCCGAGCAGAACCCCTCCAATTGAAGCAGTTCCGAATGAATGCTTCAAACAGTGATACATCCGGACAAAGCAACACCGAGTGAAGCAATTCCGAATGGACAGAGGTCCTGATGAATGCTTCTCGGAAAGCAATTTCCGAGTCAATAATCTGTGAATTCAGGCCTTCACGCCGAGTGTCAGAGGTCGGATCAGATCTGTGAATTCAAGCTTTCACTCGGTCTTTTATATATGAGAGCACCTTTTCCGCTCGAACTACTTCCCACTGAGGATGGATACCGGCTGAGGCACTAATCCGAGTCATAAGGAGAACGTCGGTTCCATATTTCCACTGTTTGCCCGTGCTGACTTGGATTCCCACTGTCCAAGTGGATCCTTGAATTATGGGGGGAGGGGGGGCGGCCGGCAACAAGACAAAAGAAGAAATAATAAAGAATTCCCACTAGCCGCCGTTCTCCATGATTGTCAATGTCCAGGATGTTTCTCCAACGCACCATCCAAGTTGATTCACTAATCTTGTGGGGCGGCTGATAGCAAACAAAAATCAAAATAATAAGTTATTCATCAGCTGCTGTTCCCCATAAAATCATTGGTAGCCAGGCTATCTCTGGGCTATTCAAGCAATCAGTACACACATGGGATTTCTATAAATACCCCAACTGAAGAAGAAAAGATGGGTCGGAAGCTTTCTTTGGGTAAAAACTCTACCTTTATTTCCTTTACTCAGTCCGTTCAACAAAGCCATACACCAGATCCATAATTCAACAGCTGCTCCAACACCGGCGCCCCTCTCTCCAACACCGGTGCCCCTCTCTCCAACACCAGCGCTCAGCCCCCTCTCTCTCTCCAATACTGGCGCCCAGCTTTCTCTCTCTCTCTCTCTCTCGTCATACCGGTCATCATCTATTCCTCATTTTCAACGCTTGTATTTATTTATTTTCCTGCCAAATTAATTGTTGTTCGATGTGACCGTTCCCTTTTCAATTAGCAATTAATTTCTATAGATTGGATTAGTCCCCCACCAGGATCTGCTCCTCATTTTCAATACTTGTATTATTTATTTTATGTCAAATTAATTGTTATTCGATGGATCCATTTCCTTTTCAATTATTATTAATTTCTGTTAATTGAATTAATTCTCCATCTTTCCATTTTATTTCTATTTTATTTTCTTTATGTTTCCTTTGTAACTGCCTTTTTTATCACTTCCATAAAAATCAATTTAGACGTGACGTCTTGTTGATTTTCCCCTATTCTCGGTAGACCATCACCATGATTCATAAGGAACGGGATACTTGAGACGAGACATCCCGTTTATCCCCTTCCCGTTTCCAACCCCGTATCTTGATTAAATTCCATGAAAATCAATTTAGATGAGACGTCTTGTTGATTTTCCCCTTTTTTTGGTAGATCATCACCACGATTCACAAGGAACGGGATACTTGTGACGAGACGTCCCGTTTATCCCCTTCCCGTTTCTAATTCTGTATTTTGATTAAAGGATGACTAATTTAGACGCGATGTCTTGTTAGCATCCTTCTCTTTCCCTGTTTCATACCAAAGCCAAGGTTAATTTGGACGCGACGTCCTGTTGACCTACACTCCATGTTGTTCAGTTTGTTCCTTCCGTTTTTTTACACAAAGTACAACAATAAAGGGGAAGAAACATAACATCTTTTGTAAGGCTATTTATGTTGCGCATTTTCAATCTTGGTACTGTTTTTGACAGGCGATGTAGGGTGCTAATACCTTCCCTACTCGTAACCGACTCCCGAACTTGAATCTCATTTCTTAAACCAGTGCTTTACTGAAATTAGTTTTTTCCCAATGCTTTTCCTATGGATAAAAACGTTGGTGGCAACTCCCTATTTGTTTTCATTTGTTTCATCCTTTTCGAAGGGTCGGCCGCGCCGTCGCGATCCAGGTCGCGACACTTTCCCCGAGAATTCTTCACTCGGAAATATCTCACTTCGAAGTCACATTCAGGAATTATTCACTCGGGAATATCTCTACCCAAAACGTATTCATTCGAGGTCAAAGCTTTTCTCTGTCAGAAGTACTTCCCTCGGAAATAACCCACTCGGAAATGCTTCGCTCGGTGCCATACCACGCGGAGATCGGAAATGCTTCGCTCGGTGCCATACCACGCGAGGATCGGAAATGCTTCGGTCAGTGCCATACCACGCGGGGATCGAAAATGCTTCACTCGATGCCATACCATGCGGGGATCGAAAATGCTTCGCTCAGTGCCATACCACGTGGGGGTCGAAAATGTCTCACTCAGTGTCATCCCACTCGGAAGTGTCGCACTCGGAGACATTTCACTCAGAAAAATTCCCACCCGAATGAGGACTCAGATTATAGGACAACCACTTATTATGATTATTATTGGCCATTACTATTGACCACATGACTTTGCAAGCAATCTACAAGCACGTCCATTATCAAAGCGGACTAAATCCCTCATCCCTAAAGAGTTAAAGGCAGCATAAAATCTCACTCGGAAATCTTCCACCCGGAAGGATCACTCAGTATTGTTTAAGACAAGCCCGGGCACGAGCCCTCGGCACCAAAGAAATAGAAGACTCGAATAACACACACATACCTTTACCAAATAGCACGAGGAGGCTCCAAGTAATGGAACTTCCTAGATGACAAGGCCGCCCTTCTTGTTGGCACGGCGGACCACTTGGCAGTAGTAGAAAAGTTTCGCCACAGTGGCTGTGAAGTTAAAATGCTCCCCAAGGATTTCGAGAGCACGCACCAGGCCCCAGCCATTGGGGTGCAGTTGTGTAGGGGCACAGTCGAGGAAGTGGAGGACGACCATTTGAAATTCCGTTATAGGAAAACAGACCCCCAAGTTCTGGAAGATGAAGTCGTACATGTAAACTGACCTCTCATCTGGGACTCGGTGGCAGACTCGCTCCATAGGCTGGGGTGCAAGGATGAAAAAACGGTCCTTGTACATCTTTTGGGAGTAGACTTTGCATCGAAGCTTAACAGGATTTTCGTCCTCTCTTATGTGATGCGAAGGAATGTCCAAGAATTCCTCTTCGACCCAGCAATACAATTTTTCCTTATTCAACATTTCCCAGTTCAGCCGGTGTGCCACAACGTTGACACACCCTTCTGCAGTCCTCAGGATCAATGTCTTGCCAAACCCAGGAATCTCCATCATGTTTGATGCGTGTTGAAATGTCTCTGTACTGTGATAAAAGGCAACGTCGTCAAAGAGGTAACCTTCAACATTTGACCCGCTGTCAGAGCGACTGGTAGCCCTTGAGTCAAAGGAACCCTCAGTGCGGCGCCTAACCACTGGCGCTCACGAGGAAGAAGTTTCAACCCTCTCCGAGTGACGAGGCCCAGCCACAGGAAGATTCATAGGAATCCTCCCACCATGGTGGCTAGAGGGGGCACGTGAACTCAAATTCCCCCTGTTCGAGGTACCAGCGCTGCTTGGCCTAGGGCGCATGGTTGAAGTTGAAGCAACCGAAAATAATATAAAGGTAAGAGATAAGGAGGTTACCTAAAGAAGGGATAATGGAAAGAAGAACTTCGCGAAAGGAAAGAACAACAACAGAATCTTCAAAATTTCAGCAGAGGTTCACTAAGCTTGAAGGTGAAAGTAAGTTCCGAAACTTGCTAAGTTACCCTTTTATAGGTAACGAAGGGGCATAGTGATCAACCAAAAGTCATGTCTTATGCCCCAAAACGTAACTTTTTTTATTTGAATGACTCCGTCGCTTCATGGTCCAAGGCGCGAAAGGGTGATGCTTCATGAAAAGTTTCAACCGAAACGGGCCCACGGAAGCCAAAGTCCAGGCCCAATAAGCCCAACCGACGGTTATTTTTTGGGCAATGATGGCTCATGTTTTAAAAGGGCATTAATTGTCCAATCATTTCAGACGCATTAAATGCACCCCAACAACTATTCGAATACCAAGAGTTACGACTTCCAAAAACTCTTGGGATTACACTCGCTGTAAATCTTTGTCCGAATCCGTTGTAAGGGCATCAAGAGGGTAGATACGTAATCTGTAGAACAGATACACTGGCAGAACACCGGATCATAGTTGACAAGAGTTCTAAATAAGCATCCTCAGAGTACCTTACCGGCATCCGGACTTTTTGAAGACTATGTAGCTTATATGAGCAACTTAACAGTCCCTCATACAAGCTAGGGGACAAATGATCCGGCCTGGATACCGACTCTTCAAGTTGTGACATCAGCATGACTGTTCCAGAGAGGCAACCGGTATCATAGGGCAGTACCTTCACACCGGATATCCGCTCTCGTCGGATACTTTATCCGTTCTCACCTCATCGGTTATCCGCCCTCACTTCCCCGTCATGTATAACCGTTTACCTCAGTGTCACATTGAGATAAGAGGGGTTATAACTTATCAAGTATGGATACTCTGCACAGCGGAATGTGTCAATATCACTTGCAGAAAGGAGTAGGTACGATCACAGGCGTGACGTATGGAAAAGGTGATTATCCTCCATCCCTGTGTTAGAATCGTACACTAGCAATTGACCTACCCACTGTCACTCTCTGAATACTGAGCCACTGTGATTGACACTCTATACACTGTATCAGAACCTATGGGCCCACCTACATCCAACGATTCATTTTCCACGTCCAACTATAAATAGCACATTCAAATACTCATGCAAGGTTACGTTGTTCTATCTCACATCTTACTATTGCATTGCTTGAGTATTCATTGAGTTCATATACACTCTTCTAACTTGAGCATTGGAGATTCTTCGCAGGTGACACCACCTTTCGCCCACTCCAACGCGAAACTCTGGTGTGAAGGATCTCTAGGACAACGAGACCAGTTTCTCCCACTGAGAGGCCAGATTACAATACCGGATACCCACTGTATCGGTGTATAAACACTAAAATATATATACTTTTGTGGCTGGTCCTACACTGGATCATAGACCCCGGTTCAGACCAGTTCAACACTCATATCATGCATCAATCTCATAAAGACAATCCCTGGGCATATTAAGCATCACATATATATGGTGGGACCATCCATGGTTACCACAACCAATATCATCAGCAATATCTATGCCATCCGCATCATCATATACATAACCAAAATAAATCTAGGTTTCCAGTTGAAACTGTCAACTACCTAAGATCCACTAAGCAGTTATATACAATAGTCAAAATAGATATCTATAGGAGCCGGCCAAGGCTACCACCAAAATACTATACAATATAGACAATATATACTATTTGTCTTCCTCACAAGCATGGTGACATCTCACCAATCACCATCACAGTCTAATCTCACTGAAAAATATAGCCATATAATAGGGGTGAGCATATTACATGTTAAATGATAGTTATTGAATCGGATCATTCCATCTAATTTTCTAATATACTATACCATATCCCAATCAATCAATATCATTCACTACCATTCGACTAAATTCACACTTACCAAATCTTCACAATATCAAATCACATAGGCTATATCATTATGTTATTCTCAATAACATACACCAATTCACATGTATGCAAATCCAATTTAACAATGGTTTCAACTATAGATTCCATCCTAGCTTCACTCTATTAGCCCTTCCCGCGTGATACCGGTCACCTCATGACATCTCGAGACATAACTTTAGCTCCAACGGTAATCACAGGCTCTCAAAGGACCTAGTCCAAGAATTTGTAACTTGAAATCACCAACATAGGGCTCCTGACCTTCCACGGGTCACCCTTTTTATCTATGTAACATCATGCAATTCACACCAAGCATCTCATGCTATAGAATGATACTAAACCATTCATTCAATTGCATCTCATACAATATCCCAATTTCATCAATATTATTCTATCACATCTTATGCATAGAATTTAATTCCATTATTTCATCATAACTCGTGCAATATATCACATCAACCATATTCACAATTTGCATCTCATACAATTCAATATCACATTATGAACGAGAATCACTTCAACAAATAATATTTCACATATATAACATAAAGCGGGGTATTTCTCAATTATCACATAACTTAAAACATCAATCATCATATTTCACAATTACATAACACATAACATAACAATATGCCCCGAACCCGTTTATAAACCATGCATTTAAAATATAACATCTCCCCCTACCTGGAATAAGTGATTCCAAAATCTCCCCGAGCTATCAAATGCTATCTAATCGCTAATCACAAGCTCCAATAATTCCTAAAATTAATAATAATATATTTTAATGGCACAATCACTATTAACATTTCATTTCACGCTATAAATCACCTCTCAATAATTATTTTGGTAAAATATAACTTACCAACAAGCTCAAACAACTCCGATTCTCACTTCCAGTTATATCCAAAGCTATCCAATCACACTTCTTAACAATTAATCAGGCTCCTAAAATTTATATTAGTATATTTTAACACCACAATTACTTCTAATATTCATAACTCAAGTTAGAATGTTAATTATCAATTATTTTGATAAGTATTAACTTATCGATAAGCTCCGACGCCCGGTTTTGAACAAAACCCCAAGCTATCTGACACTTGAACGCCTTCGAACTACCCCAAAATATTTTTCTAAATTGAAATTAATCCAGTTAATACCCAAATTAATTAAACGGAGCTTAAACTAACTAATGGGTATCAAATTACTCACTTGAAAATGGAGAAATTCCAAACCCCTAATAATGCCCAAGCTATTCCATACTTGCAATTTGCTCCATAGATCTTAAAATTCATGAAATTTGAAGAATCAACATGTGGGGGAGGAAAGCTTGTCAAAAACAAAATTTGGGTTCATCAATTTACCTTGAATTTGAAGAACCAAAGTTTCCTCCATAAAAACCCAATGCCTCCGTGAGAAGGAAGAGAGATGAACACAAGAACCCTTGCTTTCAATTAGAGAATTTGAGGAATTAGAAGAAGAATGGTGTACGTGGGAATGATTTTGGCGGAAAGGAGAAGAAGAAACTGACAAATTTCATTCACTGTATGTGCTTCCATTATGAGAGAGAGTGAGAAAGAGTGTTTCAAATTCCAATTTTACTTCTTGTACAGCACGCGAGAATGCAATTGAAATATGGTGAATTTACAATTCTAAAAGCAAGGGCATTTAGGTAACTTAGCATGTCCAATTAATTTTTAAACCAACCGGGTAATTAACGGTTACCTGAATCTTACCCTGGTAAATTCTAAAAATTAATTTAATCACTTGGGGATTATTTTACTCATTTAATTTATTTAATTGACCAATATAATTTACCCAAAAATTAATTTTAGGGATGTTACAAAATCTTTATTATATTTTAAAAACTTATTTATTTCATATTTTTTTACATTAATTATTATTATTATAGTATATATATTTGATATTTAAATTATTATTATATTTTTTATCAAAACTTTATGATATGTAATTTTGACTTCTATGAAGATTACTTATATGATCTATGATTTATAAACTATGTATTTTATTATATATATTTATATATTTCATGATTTTTTTATAATAAAGAAAAATAAAAATCATTTTATCAACTTTAAGATTAATTAAAATATCTCAAAAAAATTACAAGTTATGCATATAAAAATTGTACAAGTTTTTCCAAAATATTAAGCATGTCATATTATTTGGAAAATGAATTTATTTTAGTAGCTTGCATTTTTCTTTGAAAAGCTATTTGAGGTAGTGTTTAAATTTATAAACTTTTACCAAATAGACACTTAAGCTAGTTTGTAACTTATTTAACTAACTTGTTAGATAAAATAGTCCTTTTTGGTAAATGAATTTATTTTAGTAACTTGCGTTTTTTTTAAAAGCTAAGCGTTGAGTTTATAAACTTCAAGTTTATTTTATATTTTACACTTTTAATTTTTTTTAAATCACACATATCCATTTAAAAATATATATAGTTTATGTTGTTTTACACTTAACAACTAGTTTTATCAAATACATTTTTATTTAATTAATTAGCTTTTAACTTCCAACTGCCGACTTTAAGTTAGCTTACTAACTTTCAGTTTGCTTATCCAATAGTTTTGCTAAACAAACGCAAGAGATAAATAAAAATTGAAACAATTAATTTTACCTTAAAATCCCACAGGATATATATTTAGAGCCAAATCTAACTTCCTAAAAAGACACAAAAAACGAAGAAGGAATAACATAGAAACGTCTATATCTATATCAATCTATATTATATACATTTGTGAAACCTAGTGAAATCTATTTTAGGTAATTTTGCCACATGTCAATACCTTATGAAATATGGTCTCATTTAATTAATCTATATTAAAAATAATATTTATTAGTTATTAATCTTACTAAGTAATCTATATTAAATAATTTGAAAATATATTTTCTAAAGTAATATATATCGAATCAGATTTCATTAATTACTGAATTTATTATGAATTAATTTTGAATTATAACTTTTCTAATTGTAATCATAAATTGATGACCAAATCAAATAAATTAATTGATTATTGACTACTATTATTTAAATAATATTAATAATTAATTTGAAAATGTTTTTATTTAATGAAATAAAATTATCTTTAATATAAAAAGAAAAAAATAAATAAATTATTAAATTAGATAATAAATTATTTCAAAAATGTATTATATAGATATAGATATTAAATAAATAAAATATTTTTCTTAATAAGGAGTGAATCATTTTGAATTATAATTTTTCTAATTGTAATCATGAATTGATGACCAAATCAAATAAATTAGTTGATTATTAAATATTATTTAAATAATATATTAATTAATTTATAAAATTTAAAATTAACTTAATCACTATATTAATGTATAAAAATCTATTTGAATAATTTGTTATATATTATCTATATTTACAGCTTCATCATCAAATCAACTATGATGTTAATTCAATGTAAATTGTAATTATATTTATTAATTTGATTAATAACTAATAATATTTATAGTAATTAGTATTTACTATTGATCTGGTCTCAATACCGGTACCAGGACAAGGACGTAATTTCATCTGTCCTCTCTATGCTACCGAGGCTGCAGGTAGACCTTCAGACTGTAAACTCCGTATTAGGCGCTCTTACTATACTGTAATGTCCAGGTTGGCACCTCGCACACCGGAAAACATCCACGTCACCCGATAAAAAGTACAGGGTACAGCTGCCAGGGGATGTTCGCAGGAGACGTGACTCCTCCCACGTCGTGTGTCAGAATCGTACACTGTATAATGTACTATTTATCCCCTGGCCCCACCTGAACTTGGCGATTCATTCTCCATGCTCACCTATAAATAGCCCATTCTCATACACAGAAAGGGGAGGTTGTTCTTATTCTCTATATATTGTTTCATCGCTTGAGCTCTCTTAACTTGTATCCTTATACTCGTTACTGACTTGAGCATCGTAGAATCTTCGCAGGTGGCACCACATTTCGCCCACTTTCAACGTGAAAGCTTGTTGTTAAGGATCTCCAGGACTTCAAGATCGGTACCTCCCACTGAGATATCAGATACCAATACCGGATACCCACTGTACCAGTGTAAAGATACTCTTTGTTGTTGATTCTTGTGGTTGGTCCCACACCAGATCTTACACCCCGGATCAGACCAGTTTAACTATTATATAATCATATAATTTTATTAATGGTATATAGTAATAATTGTTGTTCAAGTGGCCTCAATACTCAAGAGGGGGGGGGGGTGAATTGAGTTTTAAAAACTTTGGTTGGAATGCATTTGAACTTGATTTTTATATCCAAGTTTATAAGAATATGCAAGTGAAATCAAGTTAAAGATAGTATGTAATGCACCACAAGGATAAATATTGCTGAAACAATTTAACAAACACTTGGTGGGCAGTATTTGAAATATAACAAATTTGACAAGCTCAACTATGCAATTCACAATCAACCAACACCAATCAACCAAATGCAGTATGTGAAAGTAAAAGAGTAAGGAAGAGGAGCTTGCAAACCGATATAACGAGTTCCACCAACACCGGTGTACGTCTCGCCTCTAAGCAACCCACTTAGAGGATTTCCACTATTGAAGTTTAGAGATACAGGCTATGAGCAATTGCAGCTTCGTAGTGTCCCACACTCAAGAACTCAATCCTCACTAGCACAAGGGCAACCCACCCAATCTCTCAAACTCTCAATACCCAAAGGTTGAACCCCAACCTTTGTGACCACTCAACCTAGAGCGAAAATCTTTTGTGTTTGTTGAAGTGTTTACAAGGAAATGACTCTCTTAATAGAGTGGATAAGCAAATGATAGCTCACACAATTTCTAATCTCTCAAGAAGAGAGGATATACAAATGAAATCTCAAGATATACAAGAATAGAGCTTACAAAGCACAAGAGTGAGCAAAGGAATTGTAGCTTCTTGGTGTGTGTTTGTGCTTGAATTCCTCTTCAATTTATAGAGCCATTTGAGAGCTTGAGGAGTGCCTTTCTTCTTCCTAGCCGTTGCACATAGTGGGATTCTGAAAAATGGTGGAGACATGTGCTGGTTTCCCACTTAAAAGTATTTTTCCACTATTGTAATTGATTACGCCCTCGAGCTGTAATCGATTATCTTCAAGTCAGAGGACAACTAATCGATTACATCTTGTACTGCAATCGATTAGCAACTATACCTGATGCATTTAATTTGGCTTCGCAGCTTCCTAATTGATTAGTTTTGTTTGGTAATCGATTAGCTTAATTCCAGTAGCCTTCTAATCGATTGTATAAATTCCCTCAATCGATTAGCCATTATACCTGATGCCTTTAATGCCATTTTTGATATTGGTAATCGATTATATCATGTGTGTAGTCGATTAGCTTAATTCCAGTAGCTTAGTAATCGATTATCTTGATTACTGTAATTGATTATCTTATGGCCTAATGCAATTACTTCCAAAATAGAATGACCCTAATCGATTAGCCTGGTCTTCCTAATCGATTATCTTCACTGTATTTCAGGGTCTGATTTCATGTCTTTGTTTTTGCAAGGATTTCTTCAAGAGTGTTTTTGTCATTATCAAAATTCTTGAACCTGTTTACACATTCAAACACATTCTCCCCCTTTTTGATGATGACAACTATGTTCATCTCTTGAGGGTTGTTAGTTTTAAACAAAAAAACTTATCTCTAATTTTATCTCTTGCAGAAACATATCAGCTGCATTATCTCTTAATCACAGTTTCAAATAGCAGAGTTTCTTTAACCAGTTTTTTAAATGTTCAGCATCTTTATCTCTTAACAATATCCTTATCTCTTATCTTTTAGCATTGACAAATCTCCCCCTATCAAAAGGAATTTATTAACCTCTTTACAAATTGTTAATCATTTGGCAATTATTTTGTTTTAGCAGCTTATTCCTAGATGAACAAGATATGAACAAATAATTCTTCTCCCCCTTTGGAATCATAAAAAAATACTAAAACAAGTATAGCATATAAGGAAAGACAAATGTTTATTTAAGGATAACGGAAGGAAATTACATAAAAACGTTAATGAAATGAAGAACTGAAGCAGAAAAACAGAAGGCATAGCCACAAAATCTAGTTATCAGGATTAAAAAATCGAAGCTCAGAGATTTGGTGGGAGAGTTCTTCATAGCGCTGTTGCATCATCTCAAAGTGTTGCTGCTCGGTCATTGAGAACTCTTGAAGGGAGTTTTCGAGGCGATCAAAGCGGCGGTCAAGATGATCATAGAGTGATGCAAAGGGGTCAGCAGGAGCGGATGAAGAGGCTTGAGGTGCAGGAGGAGGAGGAACGGGCTCATCATCAGTAGGAGCTTCAAAGGGAATGTTGGCATCAATGCCTTCCATTCGTGAGTACCATGCTCCGTGTAGAAAAACAAGACCCATCTTAGTGAGGTGATGGGTGCCAATACAAGCTCTTGGAGGCACTTTTTCTGATAATTCTCCAGCCAAGTCTACTCCACAATATTTGAAAATTTTGGTAAGGAGAATACCATATGGAAGTTTTTGTTGGTCTTTTGCGTGGCGCATGTGAAGCTTGACCATTTGAACCCAGTTTATTTCTTTGTGGTTCAGCATAGCCCACATCAAGAGGACATCATCCTCTTCCACCAAGGCATAGTTCCCACCACAGGGAACCAACATTTTGACCAAGAAAAAGTGTAGGAGGCGGTTGTTCATGGTCAAATGTCCTACCAGTTTGTGGTTGCTCCTGGGGCGATCAGCCTTCCACAATGATTGACGGGCAGTAAGAGCATTGAAACCCCATTCATCCTCAGGGTCTCCTCCATCAAACTCAGCATCGTTTAGTGGCAGCAGAGAAATTTTAGCAAGCTGGGCGTTGGTGAGCTTGATGGTCACATTTTTCACTTTTGATTCGACCATCCCATTGATAAGTCTGAGATTGTAGTAGAAAACTCTGATGAGTTCAGGATAATATTCGTCTTCCTTGAGGGTGAAAAAGGGAAAAAGGTTATAGTGGTGGAGACATTGAGTAAAGGTGAGGCTATGGTTTTCGAATGTCTCAGCAATGGTGTAGTGGGGTGTCATGATTTCTCTCTCAGAAAAGTTTTTGACAAAGTTTTGGAGGTCTCTAGGAGAGGAAAAGAACCTTGAGAAGTCAAGAGGGTTACTGGCCTGAGCCATAGAGGACCTAGCTCTTTTGATGCTGCGGGATGAAGCCATTGACAAGGAATGTAGAAAAAGATGAGGAGAGGAGAGGAGTTCTTGGGAACTTTTGAGAATGAGAAAGAGGAAGGAGGTAGTGTGAGTTGAGAGGGTGAAGAGAAAGGTATTTATAAGGAAACATTAGGTCTAGAAGAGAGTGAGGTGAGTTAAGGGAGTGAAGAATTCGAGCAGACCTCGGAAACATGCGTTTTGACTCTGTAGTACTGATGCTAATCGATTACGAGACATGGGTAATCGATTAGCTCACTGTTTCTGGGGAATTTGAAGGGTTTCGAGCAGTGTGTAATCGATTATTGAAATGTAATAATCGATTAGTGAAGAAACAACATCGTCCTAATCGATTGAAACAGTATGGTAATCGATTAGTGAGAAGATGAAACGTTTTATACCTGAAACAGAGGTTATGCAATCGATTATGGATTAGAAAGTAATCGATTAGATTAAAACAGAAGCATTGTAATCGATTAGATATCAAAGGGTAATCGATTATCAACAAAACAGAAATGTGTTAATCGATTATAAGGAGATGAGTAATCGATTATATGGATCAAAAATTCACTTTTATGCATTTTTCTCAAAGGAAGTTTGCAGTCTTAAAGAATCATGCCACAGATAATACCAAATTTATACAAACATGCTATACAACAGTGCTTTTATCAAAATACTCATCATTCAAACACAATTGGTCATGTCAAGAATTCCTAATTCTCTTCTAATGTGGATGAATTGCTCCCTAGCTAAAGGTTTGGTGAAAATATCTGCTAGTTGCCTAGAAGTTTCAACATGCTCAAGTACACAGTCTCCTTTTAATACATGGTCTCTAATGAAATGATGCCTAATCTCAATATGTTTAGTCCTAGAATGCATTACAGGATTTTTTGAGATATTGATAGCACTAGTATTATCACACTTAAGAGGCACATGGTTCAATACAACTCCAAAGTCTAGAAGTTGTTGTCTCATCCAAAGGATTTGAGCGCAACAACTACCAGCTGCAACATATTCTGCCTCAGCTGTTGATAGCGCAACACTTACTTATTTCTTGCTATGCCAAGAAACAAGAGAACTACCAAGCAAGTGACATGTTCCGCTAGTGCTTTTTCTGTCAAGTTTACATCCTACAAAGTCTGAATCAGAGTAACCAATTAAAGTGCATTCAGCCCCTTTGGGGTACCATAAACCAACATTTTGAGTCCCAACTAAATATTTCATTATCCTTTTTACTACAGTGAGATGTGATTCCTTAGGACAAGCCTGGTATCTAGCACACATACACACAGCAAACATGATATCCGGTCTACTAGCGGTTAAGTAAAGTAAGGATCCTATCATACCTCTGTATTTTGTGAGTTCAACATCCTTACCTTTCTCATCCTTGTCCAAATAGCATGAAGTGCCCATGGGTGTGGCTATATCATTTACTTTATCCATATTGAATTTTCTGAGTAGTTCTTTGCAGTACTTGGATTGATTTATGAATGTGCCCTCATTGGTTTGCTTGATTTGTAGTCCGAGGAAGAAAGTGAGTTCCCCCATCATGGACATTTCAAATTCTTCTTGCATTAGCTTAGCAAACTCCTTGCACATTGAATGATTAGTGGCACCAAATATTATATCATCAACATAAACTTGTACCAATAGTATGTTATTCTTTTTGTGCTTTATGAATAAAGTTGTATCAACCTTCCCTCTTTCAAAATGATTTTCTAAAAGAAATTTGCTCAACCTTTCGTACCAAGCTCTTGGAGCTTGTTTCAAACCATACAAAGCTTTCTTTAATTTGAAAACATGATTTGGAAATTGATGGTTTTCAAAACCTGGAGGTTGATCAACATATACTTCCTCTTGAATGTATCCATTCAAGAAAGCACTTTTAACATCCATTTGGTACAATTTGAAGTCCCTACAGCATGCGAAGGCTAATAGTAGTCTAATTGCTTCTAATCTAGCTACGGGTGCATACATCTCTTCATAATCAATGCCTTCTTCTTGATTATAGCCTTTAGCTACTAGCCTAGCTTTGTTTCTAGTAATTATACCATTTTCATCCAGTTTATTCCTAAAAACCCATTTGGTTTCTATTATTTGGTGATCATTGGGTCTTGGAACAAGCTCCCAAACTTCATTTCTTTCAAATTGATTTAGCTCTTCTTGCATGGCCAACATCCAATGTTCATCAATAATAGCCTCATTTATGTTCTTGGGTTCTATTTGTGATACAAATGCTAGGTGATTACAAGTATTTCTAATAGCATTTCTAGTACTTACACCTTGAGTCATTTCACCTATGACTTTGTCTAGAGGATGATCCTTCAAAGTGATCCATTGTTGTGGTTCCTCATGTTTGGCTTCATTTATGTCTTTGATTTCTCCTTCCTTGTCATCTAAGGTCAATTCTTGAAGAGTACCTACAAGATCATCAACATCTTCCTTTCTCGGAGGGTTATGGCTATTTTCATCAAATTTAACATGAATAGACTCTTCAATGGTGTTTGTTTGTTTGTTGAAGATTCGATAAGATTTACTAGATTGAGAGTACCCTAGGAATATTGCTTCATCAGATTTGGCATCAAACTTTCCTAGATTATCCTTTCCATTATTGAGCACAAAACATTTACATCCAAAAATATGAAAGTGTGAAATGTTGGGTTTTCTACCCTTGTAAAGTTCATAGGGGGTTTTCTTTAGAATAGGCCTTATTAAACATCTATTCATTACATAACAAGCAGTGTTTACCGCATCGGCCCAAAAGTGTTTTGCAATATGGTTTTCATTTAACATGGTTCTTGCAAGCTCCACCAAGGATCTATTTTTTCTTTCAACTACTCCATTTTGTTGTGGAGTTCTAGGAGCTGAAAAATTATGATTGATACCATGTTTTTCGTAAAAGTTTTCAAAAAAGTGATTTTCAAACTCTCCCCCATGATCGGTTCTAATGGATGCAATTTTAGAATTTTGCTCATTTTGGATAATCTTTGCAAGTTTCTTGAATGCATGATATGCTTCATTTTTATGAGCAAGAAACAATGTCCATGTATATCTAGAATAGTCATCTACAATAACTAGACCATAGTAATTACCTCCAAAGCTTTTGATTTTGGATGGTCCAAATAAGTCCATGTGCAAAAGTTGTAAAGGCCTTTGTGTGGAAACAATATTTTTGGATTGAAAAGATGCCTTTACTTGTTTTCCCTTTTGACATGCATCACAAAATCTATTTTCAAACTTAAGCTTTGGTAATCCAATCACTAATTCTTTGGAAACAAGTTTGTTCAAATGGTCTACATGTATATGAGCTATTCTCCTATGCCATAGCCAAGTTTCATCCTCTTTTGAAATGAAGCATTGTTCATCATTTGTAGACAAACTATCCACATCAATCATGTAAATGTTATCAATTCTTTTTCCAACAAATTTGACCTCTTTGTTTAGCTTATTCTCAATTATACAACAATTGGATTTAAATAAAACTCTATATCCTTTGTCACACAATTGACTTATGCTAAGTAGATTATGTTTGAGGCCTTCAACATACAACATGTCACTTATGGATGTGGAAGAATTCTTACCAATATTTCCGATGCCTAGGATCCTTCCTTTGGTGTTGTCTCCGTAGGTGACACTTCCTTTTCTCTTGGGAGTGAATGATGTAAACTTGCTTATGTCTCCCGTCATATACTTTGAACACCCACTATCCAAGTACCAATAGGTGTTGCTTGCCTTGAAGCATACCTACAAAACAAGATTAGTTTAGAGAACTAGGTACCCATTTTATGTTGGGTCCTTTTAGGTTAGCTTGTGGTAATGTTCCTTTGGGAACCCACACCTTTTTCATAACCTTTGGCCCTAATTTTCTAATATTGCAATTCGAAGAGTTATGACCTTTAAAACCGCAATGATGACATTTCATAAAAGGTGAAGATGATTTGCTTGATGGTACAAAGAAATTTTTATAGTGTTTTTCCCTTTTGTGATTGCTATTTTCTTGAATATATCCTAGCCCAGTTTTATTAAACATGCATCTTTGTTGTCCAAGCAAGATATTCAAATTGTCTCGTCCATTAGTGAACTTTTCTAATGTCTTATTTAGATCTACAACCTTTGTTTCTAACATCATGCATCTTTTTGCAAAGTCACATGGTTTATCCTTAGAACATGCTTGAACATTCTCTAATTCTTCTTTTAAGCTTTCATTTTCTTTACATACCTCCATAAGATGCATTTCAAGGGTGTCACTAGTTTTCCTAGATGACTTAAGCCTATTAGACACTTTTATAAATTTATCATATAACTCCTCAAAAGCATCCAGTAGTTCATTCTTATCTAAGTCAAGAAGGTTTACCTCATTATCTTCTTCTTGGTGATTGGCCATTAGGCAAAGATTTGCTTCCTCATTTTCCGAATCGTCGGAGCTACTTACATCGTTCTCACCCCAAGCGATGTAAGCTCTTCTTCTTCCTCGTTTATCTTTGCCCTTCTTTTTAAGATTTGGGCAATCAGCCTTGAAGTGCCCTTCCTTGCCACATTCGAAACAACTAGGTGAAGAAGAAATTTTATTTGAAGTTGGCTTCTTACCTTGGGGCTTGAAGTTCTTTTGGAATCTTTTGTTCTTCATGAATCTTCCAAATCGTTTTACAAACAGCCCAAATTCCTCTTCTTTATCCATGTCACTGCATGATTCTTCTTCATGTATAGAGGTGGCTTTGAGTGCTAAGCCTTTCTTTTTGGAAGATTTCTCTTCTTCCTCCGCTAGCTTCAATGCTTTTAGTTCTTGCTCTTGCTCTTGTAATTTTCCAAAGAGTGTTGCAAGAGACATCTTATTGATGCTTGGAGATTGTTTTATGGCTGTGACAAGTGGTTGCCATTCCCTGCTAAGACTTTTTAAAACTTTATGCACAAGTTATTTGTTAGTGTAAACTTTGCCAAGAGTAATGAGATGAATAATAATAAGAGTAAATCTTTTCTGCATATCTACAATGGTTTCTCCTGAGTTTATTCTAAAGCTTTCATATTGACTTGTCAAGGTACTAATCTTGGAGTCCTTCACATCGTTAGTACCTTCGTGAGTTACTTGTAGAGTATCCCACATTTCCTTAGCGGTTTGGCAAGTCATTATTCTAAAGAATTCATCTTGACCTAATGCCATAGTGATTAGATTCTTTGCCTTATAGTCATGTTGTACTTTCTTTTCTTCATCACTGGTCCATTCATCTATAGGCTTTTCAACATTCTTATTATCAACAGTATGCATTGGTATATAAGGACCATTTTCAATGGCATTCCAAATTCTCAAATCAATGGATTGAATGAAGATTTTCATTCTTTCTTTCCAAAATGCATAGCCTTCCCCATTGAAAGCGGGAGGTCTGTTTATAGCACCACCCTCGGGAAAAATGTTATGAGAACTTGAGGCCATCTAGTCTCATGAAGCTGTTAAGCTTGATTTACCAAGAGTCAAGCTCTGATACCACTTGTTGTTCAAGTGGCCTCAATACTCAAGAGGGGGGGGGGGTGAATTGAGTTTTAAAAACTTTGGTTGGAATGCCTTTGAACTTGATTTTTATATCCAAGTTTATAAGAATATGCAAGTAAAATCAAGTTAAAGATAGTATGTAATGCACCACAAGGATAAATATTGCTGAAACAATTTAACAAACACTTGGTGGGCAGTATTTGAAATATAACAAATTTGACAAGCTCAACTATGCAATTCACAATCAACCAACACCAATCAACCAAATGCAGTATGTGAAAGTAAAAGAGTAAGGAAGAGGAGCTTGCAAACCGATATAACGAGTTCCACCAACACCGGTGTACGTCTCGCCTCTAAGCAACCCACTTAGAGGATTTCCACTATTGAAGTTTAGAGATACAGGCTATGAGCAATTGTAGCTTCCTAGTGTCCCACACTCAAGAACTCAATCCTCACTAGCACAAGGGCAACCCACCCAATCTCTCAAACTCTCAATACCCAAAGGTTGAACCCCAACCTTTGTGACCACTCAACCTAGAGTGAAAATCTTTTGTGTTTGTTGAAGTGTTTACAAGGAAATGACTCTCTTAATAGAGTGGATAAGCAAATGATAGCTCACACAATTTCTAATCTCTCAAGAAGAGAGGATATACAAATGAAATCTCAAGATATACAAGAATAGAGCTTACAAAGCACAAGAGTGAGCAAAGGAATTGTAGCTTCTTGGTGTGTGTTTGTGCTTGAATTCCTCTTCAATTTATAGAGCCATTTGAGAGCTTGAGGAGTGCCTTTCTTCTTCCTAGCCGTTGCACATAGTGGGATTCTGAAAAATGGTGGAGACATGTGCTGGTTTCCCACTTAAAAGTATTTTCCCACTATTGTAATCGATTACACCCTCAAGCTGTAATCGATTATCTTCAAGTCAGAGGACAACTAATCGATTACATCTTGTACTGCAATCGATTAGCAACTATACCTGATGCATTTAATTTGGCTTCGCAGCTTCCTAATCGATTAGTTTTGTTTGGTAATCGATTAGCTTAATTCCAGTAGCCTTCTAATCGATTGTATAAATTCCCTCAATCGATTAGCCATTATACCTGATGCCTTTAATGCCATTTTTGATATTGGTAATCGATTATATCATATGTGTAGTCGATTAGCTTAATTCCAGTAGCTTAGTAATCGATTATCTTGATTGCTATAATCGATTATCTTATGGCCTAATGCAATTGCTTCCAAAACAGAATGACCCTAATCGATTAGCCTGGTCTTCCTAATCGATTATCTTCGTTGTATTTCAGGGTCTGATTTCATGTCTTTGTTTTTGCAAGGATTTCTTCAAGAGTGTTTTTGTCATTATCAAAATTCTTGAACCTGTTTACACATTCAAATACAATAATGGTGTGGTATTAAATTATTCAATTTATTTTCCATATATATAATAAGTTAATTAACATAAATCTTACTGTACATAATTTATGTATTAAATATAATTCATGTACATATTTTATTACTTTTATGTAAATGTTACGTATACTTTTTAAATTTTGATTTATTGTACCAAATTGAATCAAATTTTGTTAATTATCAAATTTATTGATTCTTATATTTCTATAAAAACATAATTAGAATCTGATTCACTCCTCACTTTTCAAACCTACCATATTTGAAGTTAGTTATTAATCTCTTCTCACTTGATGGTATTTTGTTGATTTTTTTAGACATTCTCATTTAATTTGATTTACTTCTCATTTCTCAACCCTACTATATTTGAGGTTAGTTCTTAATTTCTTCTTATTTGGTAATGTGTTTTTTAATCCAACAATTTTAAGATCAATTTTTATCTATAATTTATTTTTACTCTACTTTCAATACTAATTTCTATTATTATTAAGATGAATCTCACCTATTCTCTTTTTGCTAGCATGAAAGCTGGAATGGCTAATTGGAAGTTCTGTGTTAGAGTCATCAATTTATGGAGGGGAACAGATTTTAGTGACACTAAAAATATCAATACATTGGAGATGGTTTTGGTTGATCAAAAGGTAAATTATAGTTGATTTAAGTTAATTAAAGTTAATATTATATATTTTGTATGACACCCCGATTCCCAGAATTCGAATCCCAATATAAACAATCAATAAAAATATGAATAAACTTTCCACGTCTTAAAGTTTTGCCTTAATCCCATTTACATTGAGACCCAAACCATGGATAACCGGAGGCCACAATTATAGAGAAATAAAAGAAGTGGATCAGAGAAGAGGGCCCTTAAATGTATACGTGAAAAATAAATATACAACGGAAGGAAATAATGTGTATATGGGGTAGCATCTCTCGCTATATATAAAGATATGAGAAGAGATCCAAAACAAGGAAGAAAAACCAAGAATTTCAATCCTGATAGTCTTACTTAAGCGAGAATTTCTCGCTTGGGTGGGACCTCGCCTCTCGCTTGAGCGAGCGTAGACTCGCTTGAGCGAACAGGATCCAGAAAGCAACACATGGGTTTTTGCTCAAGAGGGCATACCTTCGCTTGAGTGAGACACTCCTCACTTGAGAAAAAATATTAAAGAATCAAACCTTACATTCTCGCTTAAGCTAGACACTTCTCATTTGTTTTTAGAAAAAATGTTCTTTCCTTCATTTTAAAAGGCTTAAATCATACTCACCTTTTACATAAATCATATATATAATCATAGTAAATAAGGATATTAAGTATAGAATTTCAATTTTATTTTATTTTTAGGTTACATATAATTTTTAAATATAAATATAATTAAAAATTTGAATTACATATACATATAATGTTTTTAAAAAGATAATATTTATTTTTAATTTTAATACAAAAAATAAATATAGTATTTCAATATTAAGATAATTTACTAAAATTACATATACTTTCAAATGATTGTAATCAAAAAGTTACAATGAGGATTTTATTTAATTTTATTTTGAATCAAATATATATAGTTATAGTAACTAAGAATATTAAGTATAGTGTTTTAAATTTTATTGTTATTTTTAATTTTACGTAAAATTTTGAATATAAATATAATCAATTGAAATGAAATGAAAGTATAAGGTTTGAATAAATTTTATTGATATTATTTAGCGACGAATAAGAATATCTAACCTATAAGAGGAGAGATAATGAAATCAACATTAGATAACTTTGACAATCCATTAATGCATCTAGTCAACTTTGCATATCCTAACATGTTAGAGAATTTCAATGAACCTAAATATTTTGAGGAGATGGCTATTTTGGCTTACATATTGGAATCTGTTGAATTGGTAAATGACTTTATACTTTCTTTAGTTCCTGGAAGCAAAAAAGAATTTTTAAGTTTTAATGTAACATGTGTATCATATGGAGATTCCGGAATCAGGGGAGAGTGGCTTACAACTAAATTCCTAAATGATATCAGTGTTTTAGTACCCCTAACCATAGACTAAAATTGAAAGTTGGGGTTCCAATCATGCTTTTGAGGAACATTGACCAGTCTAATGGTTTATGTAATGACACTAGGTTGAAAGCTACTCTTTTAAAAAAGAATGTTATTGGTGTTATTGTGATTATAGTGTCATAGATCGGAGATAAAATCTACATTTCAAGAATGTCTATGATTCCATCTAATTCAAGATTACTATTCAAATTTAAACGACGTCAATTTCCTATTTGTTTATCTTTTGCTATGACAATAAATAAGAGTCAAGGCCAATCTTTATCTCATGTCAGATTGTATCTTCTCAGACCTGTGTAACATCCCAAATTTTGGAGAAATAAAATTATTGGATAATGATAATTAATTATTTATGGCCCAATAATTGTGGGAAAATTAATGAATTATCGGTAAATTAAGATTTATCAGAATCAGATGATTTAATAGATGATGTGGGACCCATTTAGTCAAATCAGATATTTAATGGGTCTAGAGTGCTTAGAAAATTATTATGGTTATGGTGGTATGGTTAAAATAATTTTTGGTGTTAAGGAGATAATTAATTGGGCACGACGTATGTTATTAAACGGGAAAAATATGAGCCAAATGGAATTAAAAAGAAAATTCAAAATCCTATTTCTTCTCTTGTCATGATTGTAGCCTCTTTCTCTCTTTCTTTCTCTCTCTCTCTCTCTCTCTCTCTCTCTCTCTTTCATTTGACCTTTTTGTCCATTGTGTAATGGGAATTATTAACCAAAGGTAAAAGCAAAGGGGAGCATCCTTTTATCCAATGCGTAATGCCCAATTTTATCAAATTTCTCTCTTTCTTCTTGTCATTGTTGGTAGCTTCTCTCTCCCTCTCACCCATCTTCATTTTTCACTTCTTCTTTTTCCTTTGCAAGCCAAAAACCATCCCACTCCCTTCTATACACATTAACACCCAAAAATCTTGCAAAAACCTTGGATTTATGAAGCATAAAAGGGACTTTGGGTCCATGGTTGGAACATCTCCCTCTTCCTCATTTTCATCTTGGGCATAGAGCTCGAAAATGAGGTAAGGTTTTGAACCCATTTTGCTCAATTTATAGTTTTTATAATGCTTAAGTTTCAAATATTGGCATAAGGCGTTATGGGTGTTAATAAGAGTGGTGAAACCCTAGGCTTGAAATAATGGGAATATGGTTCTTGAATATGGCATGATGTTATATGATAAGGAAGGTTATGGTAACCATATTGATTTAAGGAAATTGATTAATGATGTGGTTAGGTGATTTTTGAGAAAACCCTAAGTATTGGCATTTTGGGGTTTTTGGCAAAATTGGTGGATTTTATGATTTTGGTGCCTTAGAATGATTTCATATAAGGAAATGAATTTTTAGAAGATTGATATTGATTATTGATATTGATGAAATTTTGAGCTAAGCTCAATGTATTGTGAATGATGATATATGCATGTGAAACCCAAACCGTAGTTTAGATGACCATTGGGATCATTGTGTGCCATTTACAATTGATTGACACTTTGATAATGATATTAAGCTTGTGATGATGTATGAAAATTGATGCTTGCCAATTTGTATGTGCACCTTTGAGAATTGATAATTTTGGCCTTTTGGCATAGATGGTGAAATTGATGATTTGGTTGTGATGAGAATGACTTTTTTAGGTAGAGATGATGATTGGGATGATTGTTATGATTATTGAGGTTATTGGATTTTGATGAGGTTCCAATCTTGAGGTTTAGGAGATATATATATATATATATATATATATATATGAGTATAAATGTGATGATTAGAGGAGTTGATTTTGAGGATGGATATAAATGATGTTCATTGTTGGGTGTTAATTATGATGATGACAATAATGGTAGATGACCATAAGTGATGGATAAATGAAATAAGATAAGGATTTGATGAGGACTTAGACCTTGATATGTGCCACTTGAAATTTTTGATCGATTATGGTTTAAAAGAAACCAAAAGGCTTATATTGAATTTGGATGATTTATGTGTGATTGGGAGCAATATTGATGAAGGATGTGATATTGTGTTGTTGAGTATAGTTAGCCCTTAAGATCTAGAGGATCTTGGTTTTGGGAAAGGAATTCCCGAAACCTAACACAATGGTGTGAATTGGTGTTTTAGCAAGTTTAGGACTTGATACAAGCCCTATATGATGTTAACAATTTATTAGAGTTATGATGATGCCTTGTGATGGCTTGTTGATTGAATGCATATATGTATGTGTGTTGTGTAGATTGTATTCTGGGCAATGCAGCATAACAATCGGAGCATTCAAGTTGTGGTTCTTCTCTCGAGGTAGGAGATGAGTTTACATTTCAATTGCAAGAGTTGAATAATTGATGATGAATGTATATGATTTATGCTCATGCTTGCCTTGCCATGATTGTGTTAATATGATAAGTTGAGTGATGATGGTTGAATGAAAAGATTGGCAATTCATTAGCCTTGAAAATAATATGAATATGTATATGAGATGACCATAAGAGTTTTTGAATCCCTTTGAAGGGAGTGATATAATTCTTGGTGAATGATCCATATGAGATGGAATAGGTATGTTTGTATCTAGTTATATGGTGTTGAGCTAAAAATCCTATGAGAATGCATGTTTTAATCATGATTGATGTTGGGTTTGATGGATGGGAGTATGGAATAATGTTCTCTAAGCTAGAAATGCTGTTTAGTGGCTTTTCCAACTCCTAAATCGATTCCCATACCCCCAAAAATTAATTCAGAGGCTACTGGAATTGCATGAATCGATTCATGCAAGAGCTTGAATCGATTCATGACATTTTGTTTTCAAAATGAGTGACTTCCAACACCATGAATCGATTCACACATTTGCATGAATTGATTCGAAGCTTACTGTTTGTGTGGGAGTGCTTTTTGATTCGTGTGAATCGATTCATACAAGCCATGAATCGATTCACAAGCCTCTATTTCACTGATTTTAGTATTCTAAAACATATGAATCGATTCAAGGGTTGCCTGAATCGATTCAACGCCCTCTGTTTTGCTGTTTGGTGTTCTAGAATCGCATGAATCGATTCAAGGACCCTCATAAATCGATTCATGGTGCATTTTTGGCCCATTTGCACTATGTTTTAATGTTGTTTGATGTGATTAAGTCATGGCATGTTTATGTATTCGATTGCACACATTTTTAATACATTTTTAGCAATCGAAATGCGATGGCATTGTCATGTCTCCCATATACTTTGGTGTTGAAATTGAATTGAGCTTGTTATTACCCAAACTTTGTTTCATCATGCGATAACATATGGCTGTATTAAGAGTATATGTGTGGTGTGTCTTAGTGGTGATTGGGGAACAACTTAAGGCCATGGAAAGGTATGTGTATGCCTATGCTATGTTAAGTAAACATGTATGCTTCACCACTATTGATAGGTTATGAAGAATGATGAAAAGTTAATGATGTAATTATATGACACACTTAATTGATGATGAAACTAATGAGGGGACAATTGAATGACAATGTGTTTGTGGTGAATCGATGAATCGGAGATGCTATCGATAATGTATAATGATGGATGATTGGTATGAGATTTCTTATAGATCATACAAAGAAATGAAGTGTTCAAGGAAAAGAATCAAGTTTGTATAATATGAACTCAATGGAATGTTTGTACCAAGTTTAAACACAGTAATTGTAGTATACTATAGATGTCGTTCCACTAAAGAGGTGTTGGTTTGAGGATTTTAGTTCTTGAATTGATTTTGACAAAAGATTTGTTTTGATTTTGTTGTGCAAAAGATTGAATACAAAATAAACAGCAAGTGAATGAAAATAATGACAGTAAAGTGTTTGAGAAAAAATTAGATTTGGAAAACTGGGATTGGTTTCATCGTATCTCACCTTTTATAAGCTGAATAAATTGCATGTATGTAATTTGAAATGATAATTTCTATGTCACAATCAAAGTCATTTGTATTGATCCCTCGACTACAAAATTCATAAGAATGATTTCAAACCGCTGATCCCTCAGTCACTTTGAAATCATTCCAGCATTAGCGATCGATTGTTTTGACGTTCATTACGTTAGATGTCATCCCTGGTCAGCTACTCACAATGAGTATTTCATTCAGATCTACTTTTAAAAGTTACTTCCCAGTACACTTAAGAAAACTTAAAACAAGAAAATAGTGATCAAGTACCTTCAGGCATTAATGGCAGAATAAAATATAGAAACTATCAAATCTCATTAACATACATAAAAACTTATAGCATCATTACTTCAGGTTTGAATTGATTACAACCAATCCCAATAAAGGAGAATTAGTTACTCATGCTTTGCATTTTTACTTCAAGAAAATTTGGAAATGAATACAGAAGGTAAAAGGAATAATGGAGAGGTTGAATTTTGTATGAGATGTAGGGGATGATTGATGATCCTAAAGGATCTGTTCTTGCCTGATTTATAGGAGTTATGCTTCAACTTTCTTTTCCCACTTCCATAGTGCCTATGAAGGAATATGTAGAAACATGCAGAAACACCTCAAAATGGTTGAGTTGGCATCACACTATTGGTTAATATTAAATTAAAAATCCCATACTACATGAGTCACGCTTGAGCTTAATGTTCATGCTCAAGCGTGGAAGTTCCTGATGCTCACTGGTTGTCTCACGCTCAAGCCAACTTAACCACGCTCAAGCGTGCCCTTCCTGTCCAGCATGTATGATTCACGCTTGATCCATGCTCAGGCGAGCTTGGGTATGCTTGAGCGCCCCATTTCCACACTTGAGCGTGGGAGGGTCCTGACGCTGATTTTTGGTGTGCACAAACCACGCTACGGCCAAGCTCAAGCGAGCTCATCCTGTCAAGTCACACTTAGATTACGCCTAATCCACGCTTAAGCTTCAATGAGGTCTGATGCTTGGCTCGATCACGCTCAAGCGAGCGTAGGAGACGCTTAAGCGTGATGTCTTGGATGATTTCTCTTTTGACCTTTCTTTGTCTTGGTAGCTTTTCCCGCATTTCTTAAAGGATTTCAAGCTGATCTCTTTATTTTTCAAAACTTGTATTTATGTTCATAAATTCTTTGTTTTTCCATCCATTCACTTGATTTTCTTGCAAAGATGCTTCAAATAATCATATGAATATATGGCTTGATTATGATTTATCAAACTCTCCCCAACCTAGATTTTTACTTGTCCTCAAGCAAAAGATTTAAATCAAGACAAGAAGATAGTCATGCTTAAATTCTCAGTATGAACATAATTAAAAGACAACAATTATTCAATGTTTTCAGACAAGTGGCATTCTCAATATCCATTAATTTGAAATACAGTGCTCTGTTTTAACTTCTCACAAAACAAGTAACCCAATGCTGTAAGATCAAAGGACTTCTCATTATCTTTCACTAGGTGGCTGTTTCACTCTTTCATTAGTAGAATTGCTCAGTTGACATTGTCGGTCATTTCTTTTTAAACCCAATCAGAAGATCAGCAAGGATCAAAAAGGTCTTTTAATAAGGTTGTAACGAGGTTGGGCTAACAAGAATTACTGGTTTTTCTAGGATTTCAAATTGCATGTATGAAGAATAGCATAAATATTCATTAAAACTTAGAGGTTTCTTCCTTGCTTTTCAAACTTTAGAATTCATTTTCTTCCTTTTTCTGTTCTATTTTTGTTCAAAGATTCTTGTTTGGAGAATCTACTATTTTTCTTTAGCATTTTTCAACCTCTCTTTCTTTCATCACCGTTATCAGGAAAAATATTTTATGCTCTTTTCTTTTTAACATGCTGAGAAGGTAGGAATTTTATTTCTCATGCTCAGGTTAGGGTGTTTTTCTGAAAAAAATTTGGCTCAATTGGGCTACCAAAAAATTTAGGATCATTTGTTAAGGATAGCTTTTTGGTTCTTGGCTTAAAATGCATTTTCAAACAAAATGCCTTGATCATTTCCTTGCTTACTTCTTAAGGGTTAATCAAAAAATTAGGCAATGTCGTCTTAACAATTTCCAATAAGACTCTCAGCGTTTAATAACTCACTTCTCACTTGGTTTAAAGGCATATTCCTTTGTTCTAACAGAAAAAGATTCAAGCATGTAAGAAGTTTTCATAAGTTTATGTATTTCATTTTTTTGGTTTTTAATGCAACCAATTGTCCTCTTTAATTATTACTGTCTTATAATTTGTTATGCCTAAAGAATCTGTACATGCAGTCTAATTTCTTGCTTATGGTTAGGAAACAAATCTGCAACCATATTCATGTAAAACCATTCAAGAAGTTCATGCAAAATTATGAGAAGCTTTAAACTAAAACTAAAGTACCTTAAACGAGTTATCTGCAGTAAGTAAAATAAAAGGAGCAAAATGAAAATTGTTTATCAGAAGTAAAAATAGTAACCATAGTTCAGAAAGGGAAATTAGGAGAAAAAATCACTCATCATTCGCCGTGTCTGTCTCTTCTTCCCTTACTGGAGGACCTTGTGAGGAGGGTCCTGCTCCCGCTTGTGATGTCTCACCCCCTCCAAAGAAAGGAGGCTTGTCCCCAGGCCAAGCAATGTGGGCTTCAAAATGGATTGGGTCTATCCATGGGTTAGGTTATCCTGCAGGAATGCCATGGTATAAGCCATGATGTATGTGCATAAGCCCTCGATGATTGGCATTCTGTTATGCCAAGAGATGACTGTTCTGGAGCTGACGCTGGTGGATTCCCTGTAGGATCATCAATGACTCTTGGCTGAGAGGAGGAGGGGCAGGTTTTGATCCTGTTGGTGGTGGTGCTTGCTGTGTATCTAATGTAGGCACTTCTTCTAGTCTCTTAAAGAAGGGTGGATCTAGGGAACTCTTCCTCTTCTTGCCTCTTCAAACCTTGAGCTATCTTCTTGCTTATGAGAAAACCGAATGGAAACCAAAGGGAAAGACTCACTATTCAAAATTGGAAACAAGGAAAGGAGAAGAAGAAAGTGGAAATAGATAGAAGGAATGAGAAGGATAGAGGATGGAATTGAGGGAAGGAAGGGGAAGCCACTCCAAGAAGAGATAATTCCCTTGGAACTTGCCACCAAGAGGGAGGAATTCCCCTTGGATGAGAGCTTGCTAGAGCTCACTCTAACCTAGAGAGAAGGGAGAGCTTCTCTCACTAAAAACTCACTCAAAAGTGTGTAATTCTTAAAATGGCATTCAAGTGTGTCAAGTTACAAAAGGAGAGCACCTTATATAGTGCTTCAAAGAATTCGGCCAAGTGGTTCCCTTATGGGCCTCACTATGATGCCTAGGCCCAATAATGCAAATGGACAAGAGTATGGCCTATACATGGCCCAAAGTGAGTGTACATGGCCTAAAAGTGGCCCAAATGAAACCAATAAGCCTAGAGAATCTAACTAAGGAGTATAGTACAAGTAGAGTATGAGTAGACCCTTAAGAAGTCTTCATTAGGCTTGGGCCCACTCAAGGAGAGGAAAGAAGATAAGGCCCGATGGATAGTTTCTTTGGCCCTTTTGGTCTTGGCCCTTGTGAGAGGACCTTTGTATGCTTCAAATCCTTTCTCTAGGATGGTGTGAGGGTTTTCCGTTAGTGTGTCCTCATTATGCTCCCCCTCTTTGAAAGGATTTGTCCTCAAATCTAATTAGTGTGTCCTTATTATGCTCCCCCTCTTCGAAAGGATTTGTCCTCAAATCTAAGGCATCATCCTCTTCATCTAAGTCAAAGGGAGATAAATCTAAAATGTTGAAGGAAGCACTCACCCCATAATCGCCTAGCAAATCAAGGACATAAGCATTATCATTCATTTTCTTAATGATTTGGAAAGGCCCATCACCTCTAGGATCAAGTTTGGATTTGCGTAAGTTTGGAAATCTCTCCTTTAGAAGGTGTAACCAAACCCAATCTCCAACCTCAAAGGTGATATCCTTTCTCTTATTGTTGGCACAACGAGCATAGTGTTCATTCTTAGTTTGAATTTGGTTTTTAACCTTCTCATGAAAATATTTTATAAATTTGGCCTTTGCCTCTCCATCCATATGAAGAATAGAATCAGAAACCTCCATAGGTAAAAGGTCCAAAGGAGTGAGAGGGTTAAAACCATAAACAACCTTAAATAGACTATGCTTAGTTGTGGAGTGTTGTACCCTATTATATGCAAACTCAATGTGGGGCAAATACTCATCCCAAGATTTAACATTCTTAAGCATTAAGACCCTAAGAAGTTGAGAGAGGGTCCTGTTTACTACCTCTGTTTGTCCATCCATTTGAAGATGAAAAGTAGTGGAAAAGAGAAGCTTCGTTCCTAGCCTTGACCAAAGAGTTTTCGAAAAATGGCTTAGGAATTTGGTGTCCCTATCAGAAATTATGGTTTTAGGAACACCATGAAGTCTTACAATCTCTTTAAAAAAGAGTTTAGCAATATGATTAGCATCATCTACCTTGTGATAAGGGATGAAGTGAGCCATCTTACTAAACCTATCCATAACCACAAAGATAGAATCCATTCCCCTTTGGGTCTTAGGCAATCCCAACACAAAATCCATAGATATATCAATCCAAGGTGCAGTGGGTGTTGGTAAAGGAGTATATAAACCACTAGGCGAAAGTTTTGATTTTGCTTTTCTATATACTATACACCTAGCGCAATGTTTTTGGATATCTTTTTTCATTTTTGGCCAATAGAAGTGTTCATGAAATATGGATAATGTTTTATCTCTTCAAAAATGGCCCATTAAGCCTCCCTCATGGCTTTCTCTAAGTAAAAGATCTCTTAAAGAACTTCTAGGAATGCAAAGTCTATTGGCTTTGAAAAGATAGCCATCTAGAATGTAGAAGCCTTTATGAGATGAAGATGTGGAAGATGAGTTGAAGATGTTAGAAAAATCAAGGTCATTTAGATACAAAGACCTAATCTCATTAAGCCCAATAACTTTGGCTCCTAGGGAGGTAAGTAAAGAGTGCCTCCTAGATAAAGCATCAGCCACAGTATTGGATTTTCCATTTTTATACTTGATGACATAGGGAAATTGTTCCAAATACTCAACCCACTTAGCATGCCTCTTATTTAGCTTATGTTGCCTTTTAATGAATTTGAGGGATTGATGATCACTATGTATGACAAACTCTTTGGGAATTAAGTAGTATTCCCAAGTTTGTGGGGCTCTAATTAAGGCATAAAACTCTTTATCATATGTGGGATAATTGATGGCTGCCCCATTAAGCTTTTCACTGAAGAAAGCAATGGGGTGACCTTCTTGTAAAAGCACAGCTCCTATACCCACATTAGATGCATCACACTCAAGCTCAAATGTTTTAGAGAAATTTAGAAGTGATAAAATTGGAGCATGAGTGAGGCGATCTTTGAGATAGAAAAGCTTTTTCCTGCCTTGGCCCCTAAATAAAATGAACATTCTTTTTCACCAATTCATTCAAAGGGGAGGCTAAGGTAGAAGAATCCTTCACAAATCTCCGATAAAAACTTGCAAGACCATGGAAACTTCTTATGTCACTCACATTTGTGGGCCACTCTTGGATGGCCTTAACCTTTGAGTGATCTACCTCTACACCTTTTGAACTAACTACAAATCCAAAAGACAATGATATCCATGCCAAAAGAACATTTTTCAAGGTTTGCATAAAGATTGTTTATTCTTAGGGCAAGCATAACTTGTCTAAGGTGGTTTAGATGAGAGGTCATGGTCTTTGAATAGATTAAAATGTCATCAAAATAGACCATAAAAAAATGCCCAATGAATTCCCTTAAAACATGATTCATGAGTCTTATGAATGTGCTTGGTGCATTAGTCAAGCCAAAAGGCGTAACTAACCACTCATATAGTCCAATTTTGGTTTTAAAAGCAGCTTTCCATTCATCTCCTTCTTTGATTCTTATTTGGTGATAGCCACTTTTAAGATCAATCTTAGAAAATATTGTAGAACCACTAAGCTCATCAAGCATATCATCAAGTCTAGGTATAGGATGCCTATACTTGATGGTGATGTTATTGATGGCCCTACAATCGGTGCACATTCTCCATGAACCATCTTTTTTGGGAACAAGTAAAACAGGTAAAGCACATAGGCTTGCTTTCTCTAATCCAACCCTTAAAAACTAGTTCATTCACTTGATTCTCAATTTCAAGACTCTCCTTAGGATTACATCAACTAACACCAGGAATTAAATCTATTTGATGTTCAATGCTCCTAATAGGAGGTAAGCCTTTTGGGATGTCTTTTAGAAAGAGGTCATTGAATTCATTTAAAATATTTTGAATCCCTTTGGGCAAAGGAGGAGGAAGATTGCCCATTGAGCACAAGGAAGTGTTAGGGATGTCTTTTGCATACATGATTAAGCATGGTTTATATGAAAGCATAGCATGTTTCACATCATATTTGGTGGCCAAAAGGTTGGCACTAGAGTCATCATAGACAACAACTCCTTTTCCTTTATCTTCTTTTTTATTTTTCTTAGTTTTTCCTAGATGATTTGAAGAAGATCCTAACTCTCTATGTCTTTTAAGCTTCATTTGTAGTTGATCTTTAGCTACTTGTTACGGAGTTAGGGGGTGTAAAACTATGTTCTTACCATCTAGTTTAAAAGTGAGGGTGTTAGTGAACCCCTCATGGGTGACCTTCCTATCAAATTGCCAAGGTCTTCCTAGCAAGATATGAGTTGCCTCCATAGGTACTACATCACAATTAACTTTATCTTTATATGTGCCTATGGTGAAATTTATTAAGACTTGCTTATTAACTAATATCTCTCCCTTTTCATTAAGCCATTATAACTTATAAGGTCTAGGGTGATCTATTAGTTCTAAGCCCATTTTATGCACTAGTCTTTGATTTACAACATTAGCATAACTCCCACTATCCACAATGAGAGAACGTAATTTGTCATTTATGTAACATCTTGTATAAAAGATGTTCTCTCTTTGTGTAGTATCATCTAGCTTAACATGGCTACCAAGTAATCTTCTAATCATGTAAAGCTCACTGTCGTATGAATCACTACTTGAGTCATCACTTGAAGAGTGAGAATCAGAATTAGACTCTGATTGACTTGAGTAGGTTCCATTATTTTTCAAAACCATAGTTCTTTTTGTTGGACAGTCAGAAGTAATGTGACCTCTACCAAGGCATTTAAAACATTTAATGGTAGATGATCTAGAGGATTGTGGTTTAGATGTGGATTCATGCTTGTCTCTTTGATTCCTAAAGACTTTTCCATTTTTATGCAACTCACTTTGAGGTTTGGAAGATGAAGTGCCCACTTCCCTCTCCCGAGGGTTTCTATCAATCTTACCCTTATTATCTTGTCCTACCCACTTAGGTTTATAGGCTCTATTTTCCCCACTATAGGCTTCTCTCTCTTTGTATTGGCTCTCTACCTTAGTGCATTGGTGAAGTAGTTCTTTAATGTCTACATGTGGAAGGAGTTCTACTCTATTCTTAATGTTCCTATTAAGGCCATGTAAGAACCTATGCATTAGGGTTTCCTCATCTTCTTCTAGGTTTTCCCTAATCATAGCTATCTCTAATGATTTGTAGTAGTCTTCTACACTTTTTGACCCTTGGGTGAGTCTATTTAGCTTTGCTAATAGCTACGCTCTATAGTAGCTAGGAACATAACGTTTTCTTAAAAGAGTTTTTAAATCCAACTAATCATCTATTAGTGGAAAATTATCTTTCTTTCTCTCCTTACACACTTGAGACCACCATACTAAGGCATAGTTTTGGAATGAGAGGGTGGCTATCCTAACTTTCTTTTCATCTTTTATTTGATGTGAGGTAAAGATTTGTTCTACTCTCATTTCCCATTCTAGATAAGCCTCTATGTCACTTTATCCATGAAATGGGGGTATTTCTAATTTGACTTCTCTTAAGCCTATATCTTTTCTTTTATGCTCATGGTGCCTTCTTTGCCTAGGCTCCTCTTCACTATCACTATAATTATGCCTATGATTTTTTTGATTTCTATGTCTAGTTCTAGGGTTTTCATTATGCTTAAGATTTGTTAACCTAGCATTGATGTTATTCAAGCTATCCATTATGTTATGAAGCATAGTTTTATTCTCCCTATCACTAGAAGACATCTTTTAATGTTGTCAAAAAAATTCAAGACACAAACAAAGGATGTGTACACAAGCTAGTCGAGGATGATGAATGCAAAAGAAGTGAAAGAAAACACACAATAATTCTAAAATATGAATACTAGGTTTCTATCCTAAGGGAAAAATAAGATCCTAGGTTGTCTTTTACTATGTTAATCCTATGTTGCTTATGAAAGTCCTAGGTTGGCTTTAACCTAAGTTGATTATGATTGTCCTAGGTTGTTTCTAACAATTAACTAACCCTAGACAAGCTAACCAATTCAGTTTACCAAGTAGTTAATCTAACAAAGTTAGTTCAACTAACTAACCAACACCTAACAAATCCTAACTAGAAGTAGTTATTTAGTTATGGAAGTTGTAACAAAGCCTAACAACCCTAACCAATCAACTAATTCAGTTATGATCTAGCTATGACCTAAACTAATTTTGGTTATGATTAGTTGAAGTAACTAGATTTAGTTCCAACCACTAACTAACTAACCTAATTAGTTAAGACAAGCAACTAACTAACAACTATTAGTTATAACCAACAACTAACTAACTAACAAAATAACAACCAAATACAAATGCTCTAGCTCTAGCCGAAATTACCAAGAATAAATGAAAGTTAATAGTATCCAAAGTCCAATTTCTAAAGGTTTGTCCAAAATACAAGACAGAACCCTAATACACCAAACCTAATAATTTGAAAATTTGCCTAAATTCTACTAGTTACAAGGCTTTGCTTCCTTTACACTTTTCTTCAAGCTCTTCCTTGATATGCAAGCTCCACCTTACCTAGCAAAACAAGACAAACCAAAACACTCCAATGAAATTGTTAATGAATTCAAACAAAAAGATAAAACCTCACAAGTGTATCTCTCAAGTAACTCCTCACAACTCTTACCCTTTCTTTTGGTGTCAAGTTCACCCAAGCAATTTACACTCTCACCTCAAGTGTTCCAATATGCTACCCTTAAGGTTTTGAGAAGGGAATTATCAAGAGGTTGAAGAAAAGATAACTTCAAAGACAAAACTTGAGAAAGAACAATGACAAACTAAAAATGCGTAAGAAGAAAAGGCTACTCAAAGTGGAAAATGTTTTTGGATTTTTGAGTGACAAGACACTAAAGCAATAAATGTCCAAAGAATAAAGGCTACACTATGAGTAAGGATTTTGAAATTGAAGACACAACTAGACAAACAAGAAACTAAAATGCAACAATAAAAGGAAAGGATAATCTAAACCTAGAGACTCTAAAGTTACAATCACAAATAAGCAAGTAAGGTTCACTTAAAACTAAATGGAGACTTAGGAAAATAATTCATTTCAAGTACAATGGAATTTTGAAAATTGTTATTGAACTTGGTGTCTTACTTCACACTTTTCTTAATGAGGCTTTTTTTTCTTTTGCACACCCTTTTCAATTTTTAGGAGTATAGGGCTTTGTTTTCTTTTTCTCTTTTGAAGACTTCCTTTTCTTTCTAATGCCTCTTATCTTTTCTTTTGTTTTCCAATTCACAACACCACTTAAAAGAATTCCTAAAACCGAAATGAAGTTTACCAAAACAAGTTCAAATGTTTCTTCTTGCTTAAGGGATAACACATGCAACCTTCTTCTAATAAGAGTGGAAGGACTTTGTTCAATTCTTTTTTTGACAAAATTTTCTTTAATGCAACAAAATGAAAACTGAAAATAAGATGTAGTCCTAATGTGCATCCACAAACAAAATTAACCTAGAAAGAAAACTAAGAATTGAAACTAACAATCCTAACAATGAGATGACTTTTGGAGTGTCTTAAAGTGAGACCTCCTAACAAGATTAAAATGGAACCTTGGGAGTTTAGTCAAGATGCTTGAACTAACTCCTAAAACACACGGTTATGCACTTGCTAAAAAGGAGAAAACAATACAAAACCTAGGACATTAGACAAGGTTCCACATGGCACACAACAACTAACTCCTATTTGGCTCTAACTACTAACTAACAATTGAACAACTTCTAACAACTAATCAACAAACTATAACCAAAATACCTAAGTGCCAAATCTGAACTTTAACAACACAAACAACAAGAAACCAAAACTCAACAATCAATATGCAAGAAATTGAAGAAATGACACAACTAACACAAAAGCTCAAAAGACTATCCATTTTTTATGACTTTTCTACTTTAACATGGCAATAATAAGGCAAGTAGATGATATGAACAACAAACTCCAGCCAGTAAAACAAAGCTAAAACTGAAACTAAAAGAGGAAGAAGAGTAGGAAAAGAACCTCCCAAGCTCTAAGATACCAAATGATGTAGGCATGTCTTCTAGTCTCTTGAAGAAGGGTGGATCTAGGGAACTCTTACTCCTCTTGCCTCTTCAAACCTTGAGCTATCTTCTTGCTTATGAGAAAACTGAATGGAAACCAAAGGGAAAAGACTCACTATTTGAAATTAGAAACAAGGAAAGGAGAAGAAGAAAGTGGAAATGGATAGAAGGAAGGAGAAGGATGGAGGATGGAATTAAGGGAAGGAAGGGGAAGCCACTCCAAGAGGAGATAATTCCCTTGGAACTTGCCACCAAGAGGGAGGAATTCCCCTTGGATGAAAGCTTGCTAGAGCTCACTCTAACCTAGAGAGAAGGGAGAGCTTCTCTCACTAAAAACTCACTCAAAAGTGTGTAATTCTCAAAATGACATTCAAGTGTGTCAATTTACAAAAGGAGAGCACCTTATATAGTGCTTCAAAGAATTCGGCCAAGTGGTTCCCTTATGGGCCTCTCTATGATTCCTAGGCCCAATAATGCAAATGGACAAGAGTATGGCCTATACATGGCCCAAAGTGAGTGTACATGGCCCAAAAGTTGCCCAAATGAAACCTATAAGCCCGGAGAATCTAACTAAGGAGTATAGTACAAGTAGAGTATGAGTAGATCCTCAAGAAGTCTTCATTGGGCTTGGGCCCACTCAAGGAGAGGAAAGAAGATAAGGCCCGATGGATAGTTTCTTTGGCCCTTTTGGTCTTGGCCCTTGTGAGAGGACCTTTGTATGCTTCAAATCCTTTCTCTAGGATGGTGTGAGGGTCTTCCCTTAGTGTGTCCTCATTAGTATCTGAGGCAGGTGGTGGAGATACTTCTAGTGCAATTTGAGTGCTACAATACCGCTCAATGAAGTATTTGTCAATGGATGGCCTGATAGGTTTGAGGTCCTGTACCTCAATCCCATGTGCTACACAAAAATCAGTAATAAAAACAGGGAAACCTAAACTTTGTTTAACCTTTTTCCCTGCTTGGGAGTACTTTTGATTAGCCTTTACAAATTTGTGAATTTCATCAGAGATTATCTGTGCTAGATCAATGAAGATGTCATCTTGTAAAATGCAATATAGTAAATAACACCTGCTAAAAATGAGATCAGAAACATGTGCATTAGGTGCAATGTTGGCTAGAATGAAAGAAGTCGATACTTGAGAAATGATGGTCATGTCTTTTCTTAGAACTTGTAGTGGGTTCTCCCCTTGCCCCATTTGGAAGTGACGACCTGGAATGCATATGGCGGCCTCAAGATCATTGGTGGCAATGAATTGGTTTCTTGAAACCATAGCAACATATTTACAAATTTCTCCTTCTCCTAGTTCCATGATGCTGCCCAGGTAGAAGTTAATCTCATCCCTGCCATATTAGAGCCAATGACCCCTGACATATGTCCTTCGATCACCTTCCCCCTCCTTAGGCTAGGCATTGGCATAGAATTCTCTAACTATCTCTAGGTCATATTTCTCTCTTGGATAGTAGATCTTGAGCTAGTTTTTCCTTCTCATAATCCTGCAAAAATGCATCACATTCTCCCAAAGCCAAATCAACCTTCCTTTCCGGTATGAACGTCTAGTTGGAAATATCTTCATAACGCCTACTCTTATCTTTGTTTTTGAATTTTAGGGCCTTATCTTGGTCTTCGGTCGTTGGCCTCTTACTCTTATTTCTTCTCATACTTCTTGGCGGGGAATTGGTTGCAGGGGAACTTGGTGCAACTTGCTTGGTTCTGGCCATCTGCAATCAATTTAGTACTCATATTATCATATGTCAAGAGAAAGGGTAAATTTCTAACACTTTCATTAACAAGCCCAGAGATTTCTTACTCATTGTATCATGATATTTCCACATCAAACATGCCTATTAGTTACTAAGCAGAGCAACACAAGCATAGCATTTCAATCATAAAGCATGTATGACACATTTTGTACTTTTATCGGACAGTTGGCGTGCATCCTTAAAAACAAAGAAGGTTTTCACAATGCTCTATCACAAACAATTAATAAATCCAAATATAATGCACTATTTGATCACAAAAGCATGTAAGACAAAGAAACTTGATTTTCAAATTAAGATCGAAACATGCTTTTTACTTCATATCATAACAAAACATTGTAAGATACATCAGAGAAAAGAAAAGGGCTGAGATTTACCTTGCTTCAAAGGAAATGGATGATGCACCGAAGATGAAATGATTATGGAAATGGCAATTAAAAATATAAGTAACATGCAAAGTAGAAACTGTCAAAGGAGTACTCAATGGAAACTAACGAGGAGGAGCAAATGGGGTTATAGGAATAAAGATAGGGTGCGGTTACAGATTCTGCAATAATGGTTCCCTTTAAAATTTTTAAAAATTTCCATCAGGTGGCGGTTTAATAGTTACTCGCTTTAGCGTGAGTACATCGCGCTTAAGTGTGGTTGAGATTTTAAAGTTCTCGCTTGAGCGTGTAATTGCCATGCTTAAGCGTGCATAATACCTGATGCAATTTTCACTCCTCGCTTAAGTGTTAGTTCCCTTGCTTTAAGTGTGGCATTCATTATCAGTTTACAAACCCTATCGCTCAAGCGTGAAAGGTCACGCTTAAGCGTCATCGGGGTTGAGTTTTGGGAAACTTCTTTTGTAGTGTTGCCACGCTTCAAGCTTGATCCTTGCGCTTAAGCGTGATTTGAACAGTGTGTGACTTACCTTGGTTCGCTTGCACATGTGAGAGCTTGCTTGAGCGTGAACCTACCTAATGCTTGAATTTCATGCCTTGCTTGAGCTTTAACACTATTCACTTGAGCGAATTCAAGATAGAACAGAAAATTTTTCTTGCTCGCTTAAGCGATTCTATCCTCGCTTGAGCGTGGATAACTCTGATGCTTTTTCTCCTACCTGTCTCTCCTCGCTTAAGCGTATCTTATCACGCTTGATCCCTTGAACTGGTCACGCTTGAGCGTGATTAATCAAGCTTAAGCATTCATGATGTCTGCCAGTGTTTGAAACTTTATTTTTCACACTTGGAGTGGTTTGATGAGTGACCTACAAAATAAATAAGAACTTTAATAATATTTAAAGTAAAATCAACAGAATGACAAAAACACAAAGTATTGGGTTGCCTCCCAAAAAGCGCTTGTTTATCGTTATTAGCTTGACGCCTGATTTGTTTGATCATGGGTCCTTCAATTGAATGATGGTAGTGACCTTCTCCACCTCTCCTCCCAAATAAGGTTTAAGTCTTTGACCATTTACAACCCAGGTTCTTTCAGATTTAGGGTCTTGTAATTCAATGGCCCCATAAGACCTTACTTCTTTCACAATGAATGGCCCTGACCATTTGGATTTTAGTTTTCCTAGGAACAATTTTATCCTTGAATTAAATAGGAGCACAAACTATCCTGGATAAAAACTTTTTTTCACAATGTGCTTGTCATGATAAGCCTTCATTTTTTCCTTACAGATTTTTGATGATTCATAGGCTTCCTTCCTCCATTCTTCTAGCTTGTGCATTTGAATTTTTCTTTCTTGAATTAATGCTTTTGGGTCATAGTTTAGTATTTTCATTGCCCAGAATGCCTTGTGTTCAAGCTCTACAGGAAGGTGGCAATTTTTTCCATACACCAACTGCTAAGGTAAAAATCCAGTTGGTGCTTTGTAAGCTGTTCTATATGCCCATAAAGCGTCATCGAGCTTTAAGGACCAATCTTTCCTGTTGTGGCCAATTGTCTTTTCTAATATCCTCGTGATCTCTCTGTTGGATACTTCTACTTGGCCATTGGCTTGAAGGTGGTATGGGGAGGTTACCTTATGCTTTACTCTATCGTGTTCTAGACACCTTTGAAGTTGAGTGTTGCAGAAATGAGAACCTCTGTCACTTATGAGTACCCTTGGAGTACTAAACCTGCTGAAAATATTTTTCTTGAGAAATTTGATCATGGTTTTAGCATCAGCTTTAGCATAGGCCAAGGTTTCAACCCACTTTGACACATAGTCTACTGCTACAATAATGTACTCATTTGAAAATGAAGTAGGTAGAGGTCCAACAAAGTCTATGCCCCAACAATCAAAAACTTCTATTTCAAGAATAGTAGTTAATGGCATCTTGTTCCTTTTTGATATGCTACCTATTTTCTGACATACATCACAATGCTGCATAAAAACATTAGCATCTTTAAACAATGATGTCCAATAAAAACCTGATTGGAGGACCTTAGCTGCAGTCCTTTCCCCATTGAAATGTCCTCCATATAGGGAGCTGTGACAGTGCCATAAAATGTTGTTGGCTTCTTGTTGAGATATACATCTCCTCAAAATATGGTCTGATCCAAGTTTAAACAAGTATGCATTATCCTATATAAACTGCTTTTCATCTTTTAGAAACTTTTTCTTTTGTTGCCATGAAAGATCCTCAGGAAACACTCCTGCAGCTTTAAAGTTTGCCATGTCTGCAAACTATGGCCTTTCTTGTATCATCAACAACTTCTCATCCAGAAATTCTTTATTTACTTTCGGTTGTTGTAGTGTGACTTCCCTGTTGACAAGGCGAGACAGATAATCTGCAATAAAATTATCACTGCCCTTTTTGTCTTTGATTACTAGATTGAATTCTTGCAACAACAAGATCCATCTAATTAACCTGGGCTTAGAGTCAGGTTTATTCAGCAGATATTTAATAGCAGCATGGTTAGTAAAAATAGTGACTTGGGAACCAATCAGATAAAGTCTAAACTTTTCCAGGCCATACACTATTGCTAACAGCTCTTTTTCTATTGTTGCATAATTTGTTTGGGCAGGGTTTAAAACTTTGCTAGCATAGTGAATGACATGAAAAATTTTAGCCTTCCTTTGTCCTAATACGGCCTCAACAGCATAGTCACTCGCGTCACACATTATTTAAAAATCTAACTCCCAATCAGGAGCAATTATCACAGGTGCACAAGTTAATTTATGTTTCAAAGTTTCGAATGCATGTAAACAAGAATCATCAAAAATAAGGGGAGTGTCTTTGTTTAAAAGATTACTCAAGGGCTTTGCAATTTTGGAGAAATCTTTGATGAATCTTCTATAAAATCCTACATGGCCCAAGAAGCTTCTAACACCTTTCATATTCCCTGGTGGTAGTAGCTTCTCAATTACTCCCACTTTGGCTTTGTCCACCTCATTGCCTCTTTTGGATATTTGATGTCCAAGCACAATTCCTTCAGTAACCATGAAGTGGCACTTTTCCCAATTTAAAACTAAATTGGTTTCCATACATCTTTTCAATACTACACTCAAATTTTCCAATCATTGATCAAATGATGGCCCAAAAATAGAAAAATTATCCATGAAGACTTTAATGCATTTCTCCACCAAATCTGAGAAAATAGCTAACATACACCTTTGGAATGTTGCAGGAGCATTACATAGCCCAAAAGGCATTTTTCTATATGTAAATACCCCAAAGGGACATGTGAATGCTGTTTTCTCTTTATCTTTTGGTCCAACAGCTATTTGGTTGTATCCTGAGTATCCATCCAAAAAGTAATAATAGGCTTGTCCTGCGAGCCTTTCCAACATTTGGTCCATGAAGGGTAGAGGAAAATGGTCTTTCCTAGTTGCTGTGTTTAGCTTGCTGTAGTCAATGCACATTCTCTATCCTGTGACTATTCTTGTGGGGATTAATTCATTCTTGTCATTTTGTATGATAGTTACTCCTCCCTTCTTTGGAACAACCTGCACAGGACTAACCCAAGAACTATTAAAAAGATTGGATAAATTATACCAGCTTCTAGTAACTTAATTACCTCCCCTTTGATAACCTCCTTCATTGTTGGATTCAAGCGTCTCTGCGGCTAAGCAACTGGTTTGAATTCTTGTCCTATGTAAATGTGGTGCATGCAATAGGCTGGACTTATGCCTTTCAAGTCTTCTAGTTTCCAACCGATTGCCATTGAGTTTTCCTTCAACACTTGAATCAATTGTTTTTCCTCAGATTCTGACAAGTGCCCATTAATAATAACAGGTTTTTGTCCTTCCTCGTCAAGAAAAACATATTTCAAGTGTGAAGGAAAAACTTTTAGCTCCACTTTTGATGCTGTGACTTCTCTTGCTTTCTTTGGTAGCTTTTCATAATGATTTTCTTCCTGGGTGTCACACTTTTCATCTTCCAAGTCCTTCACATCTATGCCAGCATCCTTCATCACTTTTCCACTTGGTTCAGCTTCTGCCACTAACTCCTTCAGTGAATCTTTGTTGAGCCATTCATTAGATTTTTCTTTGATAGCTATTTCTTCAATGTCAATTTTGAAGCACTGGTGCTTCTCTGTTGGGTACTTCATTGCATCAAACACATTGAAGTTCACTTCCTCATCTTGCACTCTTACTTTAAGCTTCCCATCATCCACATCGATAATTACCTTTGCTGTTTTCATGAAGGGTCTACCCAAAATGAGAGGCACCTCTGTATCTTCTTCAATGTCTATGATGACAAAATCTACACGGAACATAAACTTGTCAACTCGTACCAGCACGTCTTCCGCTATGCCATATGGAAACTTCATAGATGGATCAGCGAGTTGGAGAGTCATTCGTGTTGGTTTTACCTCAAGATCTTCGATTCTTTTTACCATTGAGAGAGGCATTAAGTTAATGCTAGCTCCCAAGTCTAAGAGTGCCTTTCCTACTGGTAAAGTACCAATAGTTACTGGAATTATGAAACTCCCTGGGTCTTTTGTTTTCCGAGCCAATGCTTTTTGAATAATAGCATTGCATCCTGCTGCGAGCTCCACTGTCTCTTCAGAGAATCTTTTCTTCTTTGTTAATAGCTCTTTCATGAACTTTGCGTATGTTGGTATTTGCTCCATAGCTTCCACAAAGAAAGGTATGCTTATCTGTAACCTTTTGAAAATGTCCATGAATCTTGCAAACTGCCTTTCCTTGTCTATCTTCGAAGGATTCTTTGGATACGGTAAACTTTTCAGCTGTGGTGCTGGGTCGTCCACCTTTTTCTTTCCTTCTTTTATTTTTATCTTTTTATTTTTTCAACTACATCCTTCTCCATATGTACATCCTCATTTTTTTTTATTTTTTTCTTCTATAACTTCCCCCCTTGATTCTTTTTCACAATTTTTTCCTTCCGCCTTTTCTCCTTTCTTATCTTCTTGTCCAGTGACTTTTCCGCTTCTTGTGGTGATTGTTTTGCATTGCTCCTTTGGGTTTGGGTGGGTATTAGCCCCAAATTGTGAATTATGATGTTCTGCAATTTGACAAGCCAATTGCCCCACTTGGGTTTCCAGATTTCTGATTGAGGCATCTGTATTTTTTTGGTTGGTTATTGAAAGTTACATGAACTTTTCTAGAGTGTCCTCTAGTTTGGATGTTCTTTCCATCAAAGAAGAACCTTGTTGATAAGGTTGTTGTCTATTGGAAGTGCTTGCCTCCTGCTTCCATCCACCATTCTGATTACTTCTCTATCCCTGTGAAAAATTGTTAGGATAAGCATTGTTATTAAAATTACCCTGCTTACCTTGGTTACTCATGTAGAGTATGGATTGGCCAGATTGATTTCCTTTGCAATGTCCATTCTGATGTTTTCCTCCTTAAAAATCACATTTCAATTGTGATTGCTGATTGTTTGTAGAGGTTTGCACTGCATGTAACTGCTGAGGGAGTTTTACCATTTGATGTGTTAAAGCTTCAATTTGTTGAGTCAAAATTTTATTTTGAGCTAAAATGGCATCTATTATATTTAGTTCTAATACTCCCTTCTTTTGGACTTGCGTTCTATCATGCTGGGCTTGGTAATCTGTGGATGATAATGCTTCAATGATTCTTGTGGCTTGTTCTGCATCCACTGGCATCATGGTGCCTCCAGCTGCTGTTGTGCAATGTCTTTAAGTCCATGGTTTAGGCATTTTCTCAGGAGAGATTTGAAACGTTCCCATGCCTCACAAAAAGGTTCATCTTGGCTTTGTTTAAATGTTGTAATATCTGACTTGGCCTTGATGAATCTAGATGGAGGAAAGAATCTGTGTAGGAATTTTTCTTCCATAGTGTCCCAACTATTCAGGCTTTGATTTGGGAGGGACTGGAGCCATTCTTTAGCTTTACCTGCTAGAGAAAAAGGAAATAGACTTAGATATGCAGCTTCAATTATTTCCTGTTCAAAACCCATAGTTCCAACTAATTCATAGAATGTGGCCAAGTTAGTATATGGATCTTCACTTGTCATTCCATGGAATTGGTGGGAACTAATTAAACTATGAAAAGCAGGTTTCATTTCTATAGCCCTTATTGTATTTGGAATAGCAATGCTTGAGTAATGTCTGGGTCCTTGTTGTAAAGTGTAATCTCCCAGTGTTCTTCTTGGTGGATTTTGATTGTTGCTATTGACATCTGCTATTTTGTCAGAGGAAGTTTCTCCTGTGTGGAAGTTATGCTTTTGCTTGGCTTTCTTGATCTTCTTGAGGAGCCTATCTATCTATGGATCAAATACGAGTTGTTCTTTTGGTCCCTGTCCTCTCAAGATTATAAATCAAGCACTCACTCTAGTAATGTTACCATACAAGAAATGAAAAATACAAACAAATGAAATTTATTTACAGAGTCTTGTCAATTCAATGCTAAAATATTCAAACTTGAATCACCTCCCCGGCTGCGGTGCCAAAACTTGGTATGAGATTTCTTATAGATCATACAAAGAAATGAAGTAATCAAGGAAAAGAATCAAGTTTGTATAATATGAACTCAATGGAATGTTTGTGCCAAGTTTAAACACAGTAATTGTAGTATAGTATAGATGTCGTTCCACTGAAGAGGTGTTGGTTTAAAGATTTTAGTTCTTGAATTAATTTTGACAAAAGATTTGTTTTGATTTTGTTGTGCAAAAGATTGAATACAAAATAAACAGCAAGTGAATGAAAATAATGACAGTAAAGTGTTTGAGAAAAAATCAGATTTGGAAAACTGGGATTGGTTTCATCGCATCTCACCTTTCATAAGTTGAATAAATTACATGTATGTAATTTGAAATGATAATTTTTACATCACAATCAAAGTCATTTGTATCGATCCCTCGACTACAAAATTCATAAGAATGATTTCAAACCACTGATCCCTCAGTCACTTTGAAATCATTCCAGCATTAGCGATTGATTGTTTTGACGTTCATTGTGTTAGATGCCATCCCTGGTCAGCTACTCACAATGAGTATTTCATTCAGATCTGCTTTCAAAAGTTACTTCCTAGTACACTTAAGAAAACTTAAAACAAGAAAATAGTGATCAAGTACCTTCAGGCATTAATGGCAGAATAAAATACAGAAACTATCAAATCTCATTAAAATACATAAAAACTTATAGCAGCATTACTTCAGGTTTGAATTGATTACAACCAATCCCAATAAAGGAAAATTAGTTACTCATGCTTTGCATTTTCACTTCAAGAAAATTTGGAAATGAATACAGAAGGTAAAAGGAATAATGGAGAGGTTAAATTTTGCAGGAGATGTAGGGGATGATTGATGATCCTAAAGGATCTGTTCTTGTCTGATTTATAGGAGTTAAGCTTCAGCTTTCTTTTCCCATTTGCATAAAGTGGTTAAGTTGGCATCGCACCATTGGTTAATATTAAATTAAAAATCCCATACTGCATGAGTCATGCTTGAGCTTAATGTTCACGCTCAAGCGTGGAAGGTCCTGATGTTCACTGGTTATCTCACACTCAAGCCAACTTAACCACGCTCAAGCGTGCCCTTCCTGTCCAGCATGTATGCTTCACGCTTGATCCACGCTCAGGCAAGCTCGGGCTCACGCTTGAGCGCTCCATTTCCACGCTTGAGCGTGGGAGGGTCCTGATGTTGATTTTTGGTGTGCACAAACCATGCTCAGGCCAAGCTCAAGCGAGCTCATCCTGTCAAGTCACGCTTAGATTACGCTTAATCCATGCTTAAGCTTCAATAAGGTCTGATGCTTGGCTTGATCACGCTCAAGCGAGCGTAGGACACGCTTAAGCGTGATGTCTTGGATGATTGCTCTTTTGACGTTTCTTTGACTTAGTAGCTTTTCCTGCATTTCTTAAAGGATTTCAAGCTGATCTCTTTATTTTTCAAAACTTGTATTTATGTTCATAAATTCTTTGTTTTTCCATCCATTCACTTGATTTTCTTGTAAAGATGCTTCAAATAATCATATGTATATATGGTTGATTATCATTTATCAATGATGTTGTTGATCATTTCCTTGAGTAAGGGATGATTGTTATTATTGATGAATTGTTGAATACCATTGTGTTTGATATAAGTGTGACCTTGTATGTGTGGTTAGAATTGTATTGATGAGATGTTGTGAATGCCACACTAGTGTATGAACAATGGTAATGAATCAATGAGATGAAAATCTACTAAGAAACTATATGGTGATGTTGATGAAAGATTGATGAATGTTATTGATGTTTGTGATGCCATTGTGAATGTTCCAAGTATTAAGTTGCATGTATGATATAAGTAAGATGAAATGAAATGCCACACTTAAAACTTGAAAACAATGGCTAAAACCAACAATGATAAAATCCACTAAGAATTGTATGGTGGTGTTGGTGATGATGATGATGATGATTGATGAGTGGCATGATAGGATGCATAGTGTGAGAATGCATTTGATTTGTATTGCATTACATCCATGGCATATCATACGTTGCTGGTAAGGAATATTAGGGGATTCCCCTGGTTGGCCCAGTGGGAGGACGGCTCTGTGCACAAGCATTTTTGTAGTTCCCCTATGACTCGGTGTGTAAGTCACGAAGCTGTCCATGCTAAGCTACGGGGAGTTGCATGCGGTTGACCCTTTTGGGGGGTGGTTTCGAGGAGTAGGTGTCCCCGGTGGTCCTTTGGATCACAACTGTCATTGTATGAATCAAGGTTGGCCCGCAACACCTTATGATGTTGATTATGTTGTTTACCCCGGTCATGGTGAAAATGACTGGTGTTGCAAAATGGGCGATGCGGTTTGGTACTAGTAACATTTGTGATTATGCATGCATTATGAAATATGTGTACACATATACTACTGTAGTAGGGGCATGCTATGTGATCATGCTTGAACCCACAATTTGGTATTTATTCCCACAGTTAGATCCACATTTGTTGTTGATAATTCCATTATACATATGCATTAGCCTAAGAGCATTTGCATATAGCATAGGGATATGCCAAAAGGTGATAATGGTTGATGATGATTGAGATTGAGATATGATGATGATGATGAGATGGGTAAATGAATACCTAAAAGATAACATGTAAAGTATGAATACAACAAAAAGATATTGAATATGATGATGTTGTATATGATGGCCTAATGTTATGAAGGGCTTGTTTGTCTTGGTTGATGACAATGATGTTGGCCCATTGTGACATTGAGAAAAGATGTGTATATGTGCTTGCTTTGCTATGAATTGATTGATGAATAGAGTATATGTATATTGTTGATATTATGATGATTATTGATGATTTTAGCAAAGCATACATGATGTTAATATGCATATGCACATAATCTTAATTGTATTCATATTCCTTATTTGAAACGTATAACTCACTCTCCCATGTTGTCCATTTTTAGCATTGATGCAGGAATATCATGGGATGAGGATATTTCAAAGTAAAGCTTTGGAGAAGTTAAATAGTGGTAATGGAATGCCTTGGCCGGCAGCGATTGTAATTTATTGTATTGTGAATAAAGTGTACATGATAGTGTTGATAATTATTGATATTGATGGATGTAATGTAAATGAAAATATAAGTGAATAATATATTGATATTTGGGGTATTAGAATTCATACCCAATTGATAAATATAATGAGGTTGGTCATGTAGCCCATTATGGGTATATATATAAGTGTTGATGATACATGATCTTAAGGTTGAATCGAATGTGGTCAACTATGGAATATGGATATTGGAGATGTATGTTGCATGACCATATAGGTGAATATATAAATATATTTAAGGCGATGCATGTTATGATTTATGTGTAAAAATAATTGTGGTCTGATAGGCTTATGTTATGTATTTCCATGCTTTGCCGAGCCTTTTCTCAAATCTTCATATATGGGACTAGGCGTGTGCCCTACATACATATTCTTCTTCAGCTGTAAACTCTATTATTTTTGTATACTTATGACCGATTTATTTATCGATCCAGTTATAAATTCTCATATCTCACTTTTCGGTTTTTTGTGGTTCGGGTCTTGATGTAATAGTTGAGGTGTTTTGGAATATTTTTTAAACACGAAAAATTTACTCGTAATTTTATTAATCATTTATCTTGATTACATCAGAATTTGGGTCTGGAAAATCAAGGTACGACAATCTGTATTCACCCATGGACAATTGTATATTGCTATTTCAATGGTGAGATCAAAACAATGATTGAAATTTTTTATTTTAACAACGAAGAAAATTGTAGCAACACAACAACAAATGTAGTCTTCAAAGAAGTATTTGGAAATGTTTGACTTTAACATTTTAGTTGGATAATATATACATATATCTTGATATTCTTTTATTTATTGAATTATAATTCCTACTTTGTTTGTTGCTCTATTAGTCAATACTATATTTCAAATTGCACTTTTGGTTTAAATTATTTTTACTTTTCTTATGATTTGTAAAATTAAATTAATACGAATATAAAAAAATAGCAATTAAACCCGTGCAAGGCACATGTATCATTACTATTATTATATACATTTGTGAAACATTTTAAAACCTATTTTAGGTTATATTTGACATGTGTCAGCCTCTCATGAAGTGCGACCCTAATTATTTTTTTTAAATTTCATAATAAAAACTATTTTCAAATCATTAAAATATTAATTGTCATCATAATCAAATGTTATCACCTTTTAGGAATCAAGTCCTTATGTATGTTACCACAATTAAGAAATTTAAAATTAAACAATCCATTTTTAAATCAAATTAAAATATTAATTATCTTCACAATTGAATCTCTATTTACACATATTCCATGATTACATTACAAAAATCAGATTCTTATATATGTTAACATAATTAAGAAAAATACAAAATTAAACAATTTGATTCTAATATATGTTACCATAATTAAAAAAATCATAGTTAAATATGGATTCAATTAATTATATAATATGTTATTTTAGAAGAAATTTCCAGCACCATTTCTTTACCTTAATTTTATATTTCCTATTGTTTCTTTCTCAAATATTTCCTTATCAATACCTATCATCCTATTTCCATTTCATTGATGTAACATCCTAAATTCTAAATATTGGGAATAAAAATTAAGATTTATTCAATGTGGGTAACTTAATTTTTATAAACCCAAAAATCAATTTGGTTTAATTAATAAATTAGTTAATTAATTTCCTAAAATCTAAATTCTAATTGTCTATTTCATTTTCTAATTCTTTGTTTGTTCCAATTACTTTTCTCTTTGTTGTCTCTTTTTTTTTTCTTATGTGACTCCTCTTTCTCTCTCGGTAGCATTCTTCTTCTTCTTCTTCTTCTTTTTCTTTTTCTTCTTCTTCCTCTCGCCATCATCTTAATCATTGAGCCATTATCGTCCTCAGCTACCATTTGCATGTATTCATTTTCTTTTCTTTTTCCCTCTAGCTTGGCTGTGTGCCACCATTATTGAACCATGAGAATTGGAGCCATTTGGGAAATACTATTTCACGTGTTAATGTTTAAAAGGTAGAAACCACATCATTTTCTTCTTTCTTATTCACTCAGCCATGGTGGGTCTTGAATCATATATGGTAAAGGCTGCTGTTAGAGTAAAGTCTGAACCCCATGTGATTTATTAATAATACACATCAAGACTCTCAGCTAAAATGAAGTCTGTACTGGTTGTGTGCCTAACAGTTCTGTTAAAGTATGCCAGGAGTCCGTAAAGCTCCATTTGCAAAAGAAGGGGGAGTTTGTTAGAATCAATTCGCTTATGAAATAAAGAAGTCCGTACCTCACTCATGTAACAGCCCTCATTTTTGGTGTTAGGTCCTTGAGACCAGTTGTTTGTATTTTGTGATAATTTTATGTGTACTGATGAATGAGCTACGACCGACTTGATTATATGTCTGTTTTAAAGAGATTTTGTGAGTATGAGGTAGAGGTTATAATTTTAATTATGTAAGTAATAGAAACAATTAGGAAAATAATAAAAAAATATGTTTAATAAACACTCTAATAACAAAGATTTATAAAATAAGACATTAAGTGATTTAATACGAATATTTAAGTAATTATTTTAAGTTATTAAACTGTTTAACTCCCTGGTTTAGGCCCAGAAGTTATCCAAGGGATTTGAGTAAAATATTTTTATCCCAAAACGTTCCTCATGTTATTCCTAACAACTTTTGTGAAGAGCCCAATACTCAATTTTAAACAACCAAGCTTAAAAACGTTGATTTTAAGTTACCCAGGTAAGCCAAAATGCACGTCTGTACGTATTTTGAGCGTAATTTACTCTCCCGATATTGGATTCGAGTCATTCTTGTCCTAAAATCTCCGTATCAAATTTATCTACAACTTTTATGTTGACCACTAAGGCCAGTTCTCATCCCATAAATCCAAGAAAGTAAAACACTAATGATTTTTGGTGGTAGAAAGTTAGTAACATGACTTGATCTTGAAAATTATGTGATAAAATAAATTTTAGTATAAAACTTTAATTCTGGAATTTTATTTAAAAATAAGAACAAGTGATTTTTAGTTATATTAATTAAATAATATATTTATGAAATTAAGAAAGTGGTTTACGTGAGTTTTAGAAAGAAATTCTTGATGAATATTTGGAATAATTGGTGCTGCTGTATTTTGACATATTTGAGTATTAATTGTGGTCCTAAAAATGTTATGATTGTGATAATAAATAAAAGAATTAAAAGGGACCCGAGTTAGGCGCGAACTAAACATTGGAAATGGTAAAAAACGTGTTTTTATGAGTAAACGGATGAAATTGGCAAAACTATTTTGGAGAAGTATTTGGTGGCATTAGAAGTGAATTTTGAGCATAAGAAAAATACCCAAAGAAGAAAAATTAGTTGGAAGAATTTTTGACGCGTGATTTGTCCTTAAAACGCATTTTTTTCGAACGTTGAAACGATGAACTTTGGCAATTGGTGAATTTTCATGTAGGGGCTGTTTTCTGGACTGAATTTATTTTTAATTTTACTATATTTAATTAGTATTTTTAAAGTTAAACACTTTTGACTTTAGAATCCCTCAAATCAGAATTTTCTAGATAAAATACAATGAAAATGAAGTTTTAGACCAAGAGATGAAAATGTACTATCTTTTATCTTACTTTAGAAAAAGAGGAGTCTTATAGTTTCAACATAAAATTAGGAGGATTACCTATTAAATAAAAAATTACTTCATCTATTATTTTATGAAAAATTTTAGAAAGACAAAATCAAATTAATTAGTTCGTTATAAGTAAATATACGACAAAATAATTTTAGTAATTAAAAAAGTTAAGAAAAACTTTTATACTTTATTCTTAACTTTCTCTTAGAAGAAAGGTTTGGATTTTCTTAAGTTATATTTTAGAAACATAATTAGAAATTATTTTACTCCTTAGACATTTATATATAAATAAATTGAATATTCTACACTAGAGAATTTTCTTAAAAGAATTGTTAGTAAATAACATTGGAATTTCTCATGAAGTGAATTTTTAGTAGTATTGAAGTTTTAAGATTTGATACCTACTACCTGAAAATTTTTATGGCTTAGATACTCTACATGTTTTAAGGACAAATGCGCTATGTAAGTTAGGTTCCGTCTAGACTCCGGGCACCCTAAGTAATTGATACAAGTACATGACATTTTGTATTTGGAGTTGAGAAGGGATGTTGGAAAAATCCCCTAGAGCATACAGTGAGGGGTACATTGAAGAATCTGCCGCGCCTCGATACCTAAGGGCAGTCTAGAGAGTATAACCGGGGGTGGGAATTCCAAGTGGCATCAGATTCGCACCCGTCGCCAAACAACCCATAACAAACTCTGGTGTACTTCGACAAGAGGCGTGATTTTCTATGACCGTGGAGTGCCCATTCTATGGTGATGTGTGATGTGTGTGATTGGCAATTTGATAATTGGGACTGTGAGTCCCTACCCATTTATGAAAACCAGAACGAGGATAGCTCCAGTCGCTCTAGTTGGGCAGGGGAGATAAGGGTCGCAGATTGTGCACGTGATTATTGATATATGAGATTAAGGAATGGAAGTTGGGCCTCATTGTATATTGGTAAATGAATTATGACTCATAGTAATTGAATCTAACACATGCATAGCATGCCATCATTATATGACTAACCCTCTGATTGTTGTTGATATTTGTATATGCGAAGCTTTATATGTCTATGCTATGGTATGCTGTATATAAATTCTCTGTAGTTTAAAATACTAAGCCACCCTTGTATGTATATGTTATGGGTTGAGAGCTTTGTACTCACCCTTTTTGTTGTTGTGTGTTGTTTTTCCTCTTTTGTGATCATCAGTTGAAGGACAGGGCAAGTGTGGGCAGGATTTGGAGTACCTGTAGTAGAGGACATAAGTTGGAAGCGTCATCTGTGTATATTTCCTATTTATGTCGAGATCGTTATAGACTCGACATTTCTATTATGTTTTTATTTTACAGTAGTTGTTAGGAGTCGTTAAGCTCTGTACTCTTTTAAATACTCTCATATTAAAAGAATCAATCTATATAATGTATTTATTTTAAATCGTGAGCTAATGATCACCAATTAAAAAAATAAAATATACTTCTATTTTTAGTGACTCCTTAATTAAGTAGGACGTTCCAGTATGGGAAATCATCCTAGTTAATCGAGGGTGACACAACTCAAGCTTCAATGGATCAAATCTTTCGGTTCCTTAAGACTTTCAAAAGCTCACTCTTCAGACCTCTAGAAGATTTGTGACTCTTCGAGTTCTTAACAAAGGATCTTTCCTTACCTAACATGGAGCTGCATGAACTTTCTCTGAACTCTCTGAAGCTATCATAAAAAGGCAATCAGTGGAAAAATTGAAGACTTTATCACGCTGATTAAGAAAACTGCCTCATGTATCTCAAGATGTCAGAAAAGATGCATTTGGTCAGATGGATAGCCTAAGGTCAACTGCTATAGAATGTGGTGCTTTCCCAAAGTAAAAAAGAAAAAAGGATCTTTTACTGAAAACTTTCAAAGTTGCCCAGATAAGGAAACTTATCTGAAGCATGTGTCTGCACTCACTGGCAACACAATCCTCAAGAGACCAACATCCTTCGAAGCTGAACCAACGAATATTTTTCAGAAGGGCTATAAATACAAGAAGCTTTTAAAAACAAGACAGTCACGCTATTTAACTTGCTACTTAAACACTCTCTTATGTCTTTCTTTAGAAACCTAAGTTTGTAAGACTTTTCTTGAAAGTTTCTAAGTTCTTGTATTCACTACTTAAGTCCTTTTTGTAGTTCTGCTTAGTGCAAACCATGACTTATAGTAGTCTGTTGCTTTTGTAATCATTTCATATCTTTGTATGTTGAATTATTTGATGGTAACTTTAAACAGTCTCTACCATCACTGTGTATTTTCTAGTGTGTTGTCTAAGAATCTATCCCAATTTTAATATTAAATTATGTTATTCGGTTAGTATCTTAAATTTTATGCACTTGATTCATAAATTTTAAGAATATTTTTTTTGTTTGATCACTATAATCTGATTAAATTATCAAGGGTGTACATTATTATTGTTATTATTATTATTATTAATTTCAAGAGAGACGATTATGACCATGCTATAGAAACAATAATAGAACGATAAGATAAAATATAGATATAAATAATAGTAATACTATAACACACCATTTAATACCATATTAATAGAATAAGACAATTAATTAAATTCACTAGAATATAGTAGAATAATTGAAGCTTGGATTAAAATAGATAAACAATATCTATACATATATATGTATATGTAATTTTAGACTTAATTAACATATATATATATATATTATACAAAACAGCAAGCAAATAAATATATATATATATATATATATATATATATATTGGCCCAAAACATCACTAGATTTCACTAAGGATGGCACCTGACCGTGGGAGCAACACATAGGCATATGGCTTGGTTTCTAACGTCCCTGTCCAGGAAATATATATATGCATATTGGTGATTCACCATATTCTTATTTAGTAAATGCATAATAGAACCTGTAGGCTATCCCACTAAAATTCTGACGCAATTGAAATTAGAAAGGAAAGTATAGGCGCGTTATTGGACAGAAAAAATAGATTGGACCAGGTGTGTATATGATATGCATGGCGTAAGTACATATATGTAACCATATTATACTCCTCTCAGCAAATTAAGTTATATAATTATACCAAACAACATTGCCTAATGCTATGGGGTGTCTTATTATTAGTATCATTATAGAATGTCATTTGTAAACTATCAAATGATTTACGCCTAGTACATTAAGGAAGGAACAAGTGGAGTGAAATAGCCCAAGACGGTGGGCATCAGATGGATGTACGGATGGCTATGTAGGGACAACATGCAAGGCTTGTAAATGGACATAGATAGAGGAGAAGGCCATCGTGAATGCATCCACGCCTATGCCACACACGTTTGAGAGAAGTGTGGGCCAAACGAACCAGCGCTCTGACGCCCACCTGTCGTAGTAACGCGCGTGCAAGATCAGCAGGCACACACAAGACTGATGGCACAATGATACAAGGATGCCACCCCATTAAAGGGACATGAAATTAGAGGGTTATATGATAACAAAGGGGACGGCTGACAGCGTGCTAATGGTGCGAAAGATGTTTATTGAAAGTCAATTCAACAGAGGGGTTTACTCTAATTATGTCTACCTATCATGATATACTTTCTCAACAACTTTAATATAGATAAGGTGAAAGACTTGAGAATAAAGGTTAGACAAAAATATGATGGAGTTAATTCATTCTTCATTTAGTGCCATCATCAAAGTGGGAATGCTAGTTGGGGAATCAGATATCATCACCAAAACAATTGCAATTTACATATTTTCAAGAAAATAAATCCAGCATATCAGATGCAGAAAATTATGCAGATGGTCAATTACATTTTGTATAAAAGGTGAAATTCATCTCAGCCAACCATTTCACAACAAAGAAACATCATTATAACTACACTAATTCGACAATAATTCCACAGTCTAATACATCAGAGCAATCAGCAACCAGCGGTAAAATTTAATTTAAAATTAAAATAAAGATTGGACTTCAATGCATACTTACTACAGAATCAATAAAATAATGAATGATAGAATGACCCACGCGAAGAGGAAGCAAAGAAACAAGCAAAGAAACAGACCAGTTAAGGATATGGGCCCATACACAGATTCATTATACCAATACTAATATATAGAAACAACCTGGGAATTAATTTCCCCCACATACTAAATTAAGCATACTAAGTGCAGTAGCAATTTAATATAGTCCCAAATACCACTTTAACCCGCCCCTCAATTTTACAATTTAGTAATACACTACCTCACACTCTTCCTTCTTCTAACTGTATCAGACAAATTCTATTTCCCATCCTCACAATAATCAGTTACTTAGCCTCAAAAATACATAAAGGTCTACCAATATTATTTACTAGGCCTTAAACTAATTACTACAGTCCATGGCAAAACACATGATCTAAGATAAAATAGCAACTAGCCTCAAACTCATATTTATATTATAAATATATGTATATATCCTGTAGCGACAACACCATTGGCTCAATACCGAGACTCCATGATAGCATATTGGCAATTAAAGTTCGATTAAAATCTAATAACTTACAGCAACTTGCCCGTATATAATCCTTTCAAGATATCATTTACATATATGTGTATCTATATGGCTCCATGACAAAAACATCACTTTACATAACATAACCTGCATTTTAATCACCATTTAACAGGACTTGTGAAAATCAGAATTTAACTACCACGTGCTACATCTTGCCCCATGAAGTCAGAATGTACACATATATATATATACTAAAAAGCTATCCAAAACACTAGAAGAGGATCAGTTCATATTTAAAATGATATATCTAGTTATTTACATCAACAAAAATAAGTACACTATAGCCAGGCAATGCAAATCCAGCCCCGGAGCATTGAGTAAACTCATCACCCTGTGCATTTACTAAAAATACCACAATTAACAGGTGAGTACTAATTCAATATCAATTAACAGTGTAATATCAAGGTGTTTAATTAATTAATCATAAATAGCATGATAACCACAAAATTAACCCATTAACTATGAGAAGGTACAAGCTTCACCATTACTAATTTTCCATCAACATCCCTAAAATTCCCCAAACATCCATCATTAAGCACAATCACTAGCACTCAACATATGCAATGATGTATGTCATGGTCTTAAAAAAAATATTTTCTCTTTATTGTACACAAGATCAATGAAAATGCTGATCTGTCTCAATAATACCAACCAAGTGCCAAAATCACCCCCTCAGTGAATCAGAGCACTATAGTCGAGGGGCATTTGGGTAACCATGTAGTGAATCGTAGCACTATCAACCGTGGTACTCGAGGACTATCGGTGAACCGTAGCACCATGAATGGTAGCCTCAGTAGCAATAAGCCATAGACCGCACAGTGAATTGTAACACTGTAATGTGACAGTACCTTCAGTAAATCATGGTGCTGGAAATGCGTATGATATCATGGAATACAATCAATGCAAGGAATACGAATCGTAACAAAGAGGGAAAAATGACTACATAGTCCATACCCCTTCTAAACTATTTTACATTCTAATCTCCACTCAATCAGGATTAGTTATCCCAATTCCACCAGAGATCTAAATAGCACATCGCCGATCCATAATTCATAATATAATTTAGTCATATAGCAACGATCATTACTAAATGGTCCACTTAATTCACAAATCAGCACACAATCAAATATAGTTTCACATTTCTCGCAAATAAATATAACACCACTCTCCATCATAAAATATTTAAATGTTAACCATTTGCATATACAACTTGATTCTATTAAATTTTAGATTATCTTCTTAATTTTACAAACAATACATAGTAATCTTCATAAACAATTTATTCATGGAACAAACCTATATGCTTGGAATTACATTCCTAATTGTCATTCAACTAATATTCCCCATGTACGATGAACGTACCTCATAACAAGTCTGTTGTTTAATTTAACACTCCGAACACTGAAACGCTAGCTTTTGCACCTCCGGAACGCAGTTGCACTTTTTGATATCCCTTCGGTAAATTTTTAACACTTCAAACATCGATTGGTGTCTTCTGAAATAACTTATGCAAGGCTTCAAACTCTTAAAATAAGAAATCTGAGCACCTAGGGCAGTTACCAATGGCTTCCATGGTCCATACTTATCGAAGAGGAAAGGGAATTAAATTTTAACCTCATGCATAAAGAGACCATGAGGAAGAAGAATGGGTTATGTTTAAGTTTTACCTTGGGGAAACTCTAAAATGGAAGACCCAAGGTGAAAATGGCACAATGTGATGGTAGTGATGAACAAGATGAAGGAGAGTTGGCGATGGTAAGGCATGCACGGTGCTGGTGAAGTGGAAATTCAAGGAAATAGGGAGGGTTTGTATTACGTTCGCAAGGAGAGCACATGTATACAGAGATGGAGAGTTAGGAGAGCTAAATTCTTAGTTTTATGATAATAAAGTTATTATGAATTACCAATTTAATTGTTGAATTTTAACAATTAATGATTTGTCTTAATGACCAATCAGGAATAAAATGATGGGTACCAACTGAGCGTATGTCCGATTATTAAGATTTAATTTTTATCCCAATTTATAAAATCCAAGATGTTACATGTTGCCAGAATCTGTTAGTGTTGAGAAACACTGTGGCCTGAAGAGGTTTTTGGAAGAATACTTGGGTTGTCAAGAATACTTGGGTATAAGCCAGAAGTGGCTGGAGTCAAGAATACTATTGCATTGGGCTAGTGCAGATTGTAAAGGTACTTTACAATAGTGAAAATCCTTCGGGCTGAAGGGACTGAACTAGCTTTTGTGTTGGAAGTGAACCAGGATAAATTTTTGCTGTGCATTTTCCTTATCCCTTATCTCTAATTTATTAAAATTAGTTTTCACTTGAGCGGTCTGTACGCGAATATTTTTTGAAAAAGAGTTTAAGACTTATTCAACCCCCTTCTATGTCTAACTCTGTACCATCAACTACAAATTAGCTAAATCATTGTTGGGCATGAAGTTTCAGAAGTGTTCAAAACATACACAATAGAAATAAATAAGATCCATTGTGTTTAAATTATACATGCAAAATTAATAGACGCATGGATTACGATAGAAAAAAACTGACCCGATTGTAGTTTCTTAATCTTTAAAGTTCTTTTTTCCTTCAAATGGATGAAGGTTTTACGTGTATCCACAACGAGACCGATCTTTGTTTACAACACTTTGAATGTGAAACCTTCTACCAATAGAATGTATCGGTAGAGAGAATAACTATTTGCTTATTATTTCACATAGCGCTCTAAAACTGACCATTTTCTTTCATAAAAGGAATGCATTTTTAAACTTTGATGGTCAAACATATATTTATATATAAAATTGAAATGTTTGAATTTTAAAATGATATGAAACAATTTTAAATATTTGAAAAATCTTTCAAACAATTTCTATTGTTGCAATTATATATATATATATACACACACATATATTCTATCGGTATATAATATATATTATTTATATTCTTAGTGCTAGCAAAGAATACAATAACATTTCACTTTTAAGAAAAATAATTTATTTGATAAAATTAAATTCTTTAATTTTAATGATCAAATAAAATGTATATTCCTTTAACAAATATTAGAATACTCGTTAGTGTATGACCCCGTAAGTTCAATTCTAAACTGGTTGTTGTAACATCCCAAATTTTAAGTAAAATTAACTAATTAGAGCCAATAAATAGAATAATTATAGAAAATAATTATTTGATGCCCTATATATGTAGAAAAATTAATTCAGGACCCCTTGAGTTAATACGACGATTAGTGTCGTTATTTAATTGACGAACGATTTACGAGCAGACTACAAAGGCGGGGCCCAACATGCCGGGAAACATTAGAAAAATATTGGGATTGAATATATATGTCCCAAAGATGAGCTAAAATTAATTTGAGCATTCGTGGATTTTATTGTGAATTATTCAGGATTTATCGACGTCGTTTAATGTTAGAAAACGACTGATTCGGGCCTTAATTGGGCCTCAAAAATTCACTAACCAAAAAATAATTATTGAGTATTAGAAAACACTCAAATAAATATGTTAAACACAAAAATGCGACGTATTTATAAATAATTAATTAGACGTAAAATGGGCCCCAGGCGACCAAAATGATTCATTTTTGAGCCAAAACGTGACGAATTTCACCCAACCAAATGGGCTGGCTGTCTACACTATTATGGGCTGTTCCCATCAACCAATTGAGCCCAAACATGTGAATTTGCAAAAAAAATTGGGCCTTAGCCAAAAATTTTAAGTGAAGGGCATTGTGGTAAAATTACACTAAAAGCCAAAACTCAATTTCTCTTCCTTCCCTCCTAAAAAGCTGCGTCAGCGTTCTTTTCTTTCTCCAAAACTATGAATACTCCTTCTACTTCTTCTCTCCACTTTCAAAAACCATACCACTATAAACCATGGCCAAAACTGGATGGAAATTAAAGAAAGGTGCCATTTTTGACAAGTTTTTAAGGTTAGGACCTTGTTCCTCTTCTATTCCTTTCTATTTCTCTTATTTTCATCATCTTCTATTGAGCCCCATCACCAAAATTGAATTTTACTCTCCTTCCCCTCTAGGTATTTTGAAATTTTCAAAGCAAAGAAGGCTTCATTAGTGTTCTTGGAGGCATTGGAAGGCTTAAATCCCCCAATTTTCCATATTCTTGAATTCTAGGGTTTTCTCGATAATCAGGGTAAGTTCTAGAACCTATTCTAAATCTTAAATTGATGTTAAATTGTTGTTAGAAATGATGTTGTTAGTGTTTGGATTATTGAATATTTTTACATGTGGAACCAAAACCTAGGTTAGGAAACCATTGGGGAACTTTGTATGTTGTTAGAAACATGATTATGAACTTGAATTAGATTGTGATTGATTGTTAGAATTAAGTTTAATGTATGGATTATGCTTAGTTGTTGTTTTGATTAGGTTATATGCAAAATTAGAACCATGATGCTTACTTTAATTATGGATAAATTGTAATTAGGAGACTTAAATTATTTTTGGATGATTTTATAATGATTATGAGGCCTAAATTAGTGTATTCAAATGAATTGGTGATGTTGGAACAAATGATTTGGTTTTGGATAAAGTTAGGAGCAAAATTCTAAATTAGTAGCTTACTTTAATTTAGAAGAAAAATTTTGTTTGGACTTAAAATGGCTTAAGGATGATGTTGGGGTAATTATGGGACTTTGAATGATGCTCTATAATTTATTTGATGATTTTTAGAAAAGCATGAGATTAATGCTAAGCTTTAAAATCCTCTTTAGATGGTAAAAGTGATAAAGAGACATAGTAGGTCCAATAAGGTAATAACCTTGTTAAATGAGCTTGAAACCTCTTGTTGGATGTAGGTTAGTAATTAGAGTTAATGTTGGGTAATTATTGATTGATAAGGAATGTAAAGTGTCATGAGTTAGGTGAAGGGTTATAAGGATTAGTGAGGAATAGGCATGTCACTAAGATGAATAAAGTTCTTAGAGCACTTTAGGACTTAAAAGAGTAATTATGAAATTGTGTAAGTGCTAATGAATGTAGTTTGAGAATTTGAGTGGTTATTAGGTAAGAGAAGTTAAAAAGAAAACATCTGTAGTGTACAAGTGGATTTGATGATAAATATGGACTATTGGAGTTGAAAGAAAGATTAATGATCTAGAAAATATTATTGGATCACATTAGGCATGAAAAAGCTACTTGTTAAACTTAGATAAGGTTGTTGTTGGTAATAGGTAACTTGGCCATGTAAGCATAAAAATTTAAGTTATAACTAAGAATTGGATATGACCATGATTTTAGGAGAACTACAAGTGAATGAGAAATAAAAGTTATAGATGAGTCGTAGTGATTGGTAATGTAGGAGATCATTAAGAATAAATGGTGTTTCCTAAGAATTATAATGAGACACTTCGATGTTTAAAGACCATTAGTGACAATTTGTTGTCTAAAAAGAATAAAGAGCAAAATTGACCAGAAATGCTAAGTGATGAAGGACTTGGTGCCTCCCATGGGAAAACAATTAAAAATGAAAGTGATGAAGTGAATGATTTAATTAAGGCTTTGGAGAGCCTAATGGATAACTCTTTGAATTTTGTCTAATTACCAATAGTGAATTTTAAATACTAAGACAAAAATGTGACAAGGATGGTTTAGGTTCCAAACCTCCAAGATGGAGAAGGCATAAGCATAAAAAAGTTTCACATACATGAATACACCTATGCATCTCTAAAAAGAGACTTAGTAGTTGACATTGATTTAATGATAGAATGATGTTTGATGTGATCTTATACTTATTAAAAATGCAGGCTTTGACCATTCTTATGAAGTGGGACCATCCAACTCCTCCAACCCGTCGGAGTACTTCTCTTGAGGTAGAAGAGGAGTTGATTTTCTAAATGTATGGCCTTGGGGTTGATGATGCATGTATGTGTGATGTATATTTGCATGTTGGCCTTGGTTGCTTTATTGTTGCTATGTGTGATGAATATGTAAAGTAAGACTCTTAAATGACATTGGTGGTAAATTGACAATTGTGATGGTAATATACCTTTGATGTGCTCTTTTGGTTTATGTATGATAATGGAATGGGATTATGTAAAAATTGAGACCATCATGTGCACTTTTGTATCTCATGGCATGCATGACATATCTTATATGTGATAAATAATGATCTTGCATTGACCTTGAGAATAACAATCTTACGTTGGTTGATTGTATAAATGACTATGCGTGGTCGTAGTGGATACCGTGTGACATGTTTTATTGATCTTGCCTTGATCTTGAAAATAACAACCTTGTGTTGGTTGAATGTTTAAACGACTAGGCGTGGTCGTAGTGTATACCATGTGATATTTAATGATCTTGCATTGATCTTGAGAATGAAACCTTGCGTTGGTTTAAAATATTGAATAACTATGCGTGGTTGTAGTCACATGAATGAATTATGCACATGAAGAGGAAATGGAATTTGTTGTAAGTTGGTCTTATTGTATATGCATTACTTATTGGATAACATATACATTATTTGTGTGGACATGATAATTGAATTTGAGCATCCAAAATGAATATGTCTTATGAGTACCTTAAATTGAGGTTGACATTTAAAGCTTTTGGCATGAGTTAGTCTTTGGGGTGTATGAAGTGTGAATTTGATTGTCAAATTATAGTCTATGTATTATATCAATGAGATTAAATATGTTGAAGGAAAATATGTAAGATTGCTTCACTATGCATGAATTATCATTATAATTGTTCATCATTGAGAAAATATACTCACTCTCCATGTTGTCAATTTTATCCTTGTGATGTAGGTTCTCACTCATGGAGTATGATCGCATTCTTGGAGTGGCGCGTGTGAAGAGGGTATGGAAGTTGCCTTGGCCGGCAAATTTTGGAACAATCATGTTTTGTGGTTCTTTATGTGTATTTTAATATGTATAGGCATTATTTTGTATATATAGCATGACTATTGGTGTAAATGCCTAGGTTTTTAGAATTATGATTGGGTATTGTTAAATTATTTGTTCATATGTTTGGGATATTGAGATTGAGTTATAATTTTGTTAGTATGTTGGAGGTTAGTGAATATAAACCTTTATGAATGAAGCTATTATGTATGAAAGTTGAGTTTGTGTCATAACATCATGTATGTTGCATGGATGTAGTTATGAATGGATTTATGAGGTTTTAATCATCAGTGTACAATGCTAAATTTTTATCATATTGTTCACACAAAGAGTAGTAAGCACAAAACCCTAGGAAAATCCTCCTAGGAATTAGGTCTTTAATCTCTATAATGTGTCACTTAGGTTACAATGTGAGTAACATGTGCTTTTTTACAAAAATTATCAGGTGGGCTTCGACCTATTAGCTTAAGATATAAACTAATCTATTATTTAATATTAGAGAGAGATATATGAGGGATTGGTGGGAACCACCTCTCGTATTGAGGGGGAAACAAGATCCCTTAGCCACGAGCCTTGGGTGTAAGGTCAGGCGAAGTGGTTTAAATATAAGTCGGGCAATCCCTCTTTGCCTTGCTTTAAGTGGAAACATGTGTAAGATGCTTGGGTTAATATAAAAATTAAGATTATTCATTTTTGGATAAGGAGAGTCTTCATTTCTGAATGAGGAGAGTCTTCATCTTCAAATGAGGAGAGTCTTTATTTCCGAGTGAGGAGAGTCTTCATTTCCGAGTGAGGAGAGTCTTCATCTTCGAATGAGGAGAGTCTTCATCTTCAAATGAGGAGAGTCTTCATTTCTAAGTGAGGATAGTCTTCATCTTTGAATAAGGAGAGTCTTCATCTTCGAATGAGAAGAGTCTTCATTTCTAAATGAGGAGAGTCTTCATTTCCGAGTGAGGAGAGTCTTCATCTTCGAATAAGGAGAGTCTTCATTTCTGAGTGAGGAGAGTCTTCATTTCTAAGTGAGTAGAGTCTTTATTTCCGAGTAAGGAAAGTCTTCATTTCTAAGTGAGGAGAGTCTTCATCTTCGAATAAGGAGAGTCTTCATTTCCGAGTGAGGAGAGTCTTCATCTTTGAATGAGGAGAGTCATTATTTCTGAGTGAGTAGAGTCTTCATTTTCAAGGGAGGAAAGTCTTGGTGACATGGCAAGAGTATGATAACTACCATTTGATACAATGAAGTGGTGGGGACACGCGCTTGTCATGATTGCGTCGTTTCTGTATCCCTAGGTCATTTAAGGGTGTGTCATTTCACCTAAAGTTGTCTTAAAGTGTTACATCCATCAATTTGGGTCCCAAGGAATCCCTCACTATTGGATCATGGATTACGTGGCTTCCTTTGGAGGTGTCGATTCCTACAGGCGCCGTATCCATGCTCCTTGTTACCTTTTGGCCTTCCTACCATTAGATTGAGGGGGTACGATCAAAGGGCGTTTCTCCCTTATAAATTCATTTTCATCTTACATTTCAAAACTTTCAGACTTCTCATTTTTCTTTTCTCTTTTAAATTTTATTAACTGAGAGTTTCTCTGAGCCTTTGCTGTGACCTTTGTTGTTACATTTTCGTTCGTGACTTTGCTAATATTTCCTCTTACCAGGTCAGTGTTTCTCCTTGTTTCAAGCTTTCTTTGCTTGTGAAGGTTATCTAGTATATTCATGGAGGGGAACTACGACTGGGTAAAAGACGAAGTGTTATAGCTCTCTTCGTCTTTCCAGAGTGAGGAAAATGTGGCCCAATTATGGGCGTTGGGGACTTTTAACCACTGTACCCTTGCCCAAAACGTAGAGTGTGTTTGATGTTATGAGCTCGATAGGGTTTGCCACGAGCGTAGGGATCCTGGTGAATTAGACTTCACCTTCATGTACGAAACTTTTTTCTCTCGACTCCATCTTTTCTTTCCCTTTTTCGATTTTCAAGTTGGGGTATTGTGTGCTTTGAATATTGCCCCCACCCAGTTGTACCCTAATGGCTGGGCATTCATGTTGGCATTTGAGATACTGTGTGAACACTTCAGTCGTACCCCTTCGGTCCCTCTATTCTTTTATTTTTTCAATACCAAAATCCCAAAGGCGGGGACATCCATGGGATAGGTTTCTTTGAACGGTGTTGCTCGCCGTAACCTCATCAGGGCTTTCGATCAGTCCTACAAAAACTTTAAAATGGGTTTCTTTAAAATTCGAGTAGGGTTAGACCCGCCTGGGGAGGACTTTTTATATTATCCTGACTCCCAACCTTGCCTTCCGCTATACTGGACCTGCAACCCAGTGCAATTCCGTGTGTCCTTGGACGACTTGAGTTTGTCCAAGAGGACAGATGCCAAATTTCTGTCGGATGACTTAGGGATTTTCTTTAGGTCCTAGTCCTTGATCGCCCTATCCCCTCACCTAGATTCTCTCGACGCCTGGATAGGTGAGAGTAGTTCTTATTGCTGTTGTGCCTTTCTGTTTTACGACTTGTTTTGTTTAATTAAATGTACGCTACTTGTGCAGCTGACATAGCCCCTGAGAAGCTTTCTGTAGAGGATTTGAAGAAGCATTATCCTGGCAGGGGTTCTCGAGCAGGAAGGGGTAAGAAAGTGCCATCGAAGGGCGAAAGCTCTGCTATCCCCGAGGGTTCTCCCCGGGTTATTACCAATGCTGTCCCCATCTCCATGGTTCCGACTTCTTCGCTGTTAGAGAGTAATAAGGACATCCTAAAGAAGGACCCACACACTATATTGGATAAAGGGCTAGAGGTTTATAAAGGAACCCTCACTAGGGCCAAGTCCAAAAAAGCTAAAGAGGACATTCATAAAGCCTTGTCATCTTTCATCTCTTTGCTTAATGGGCCCAACCCCAAGGGAGACACCATGAGGATCTACATGCTTGCATCTTGTAACATAGGTCATAATGAGATTCTCTAGATACTTAGGTTTTATTTGGACCTTGCTAGGTCAATTTGGCCACTTTAGGGCCATGTACTTTCCCTTTGGGCCATGTATAGGCCATGTTTTCTCCTTTGTTGTACTATTGGGCCTTGGATCCATCATACAAGCCCATTTCCCTTCCCTTGGCCGAAATGTAGAAGGGCTATGTAAGGGAGCTCTCCTTTGTAAATTCACACAATAATGATCATTTGAGATTTTTTCACTTTTGAGTGCAAAATTTCTAGAGTGAGAAGCTCCTCATTCTCTCTAGAATTAAGTCTCTAGAGCAAGCTCTTATCCAAGAGGATTCTCTCCCTCTTGGTGGGGAGATTAGGGAGTTATGTTCCCTAAGGAAGTGGCCTCCCACCTTCTCCTTCCATCTCCCTCTTCACCCCTTCCATCTTTTCCAACCATTCCACTTTCTCTTTTTCCTTCCATCAAATTTTGTCCACTCCATATACTTTTTCTCTTTTGTCATTTTGGTTTCAACCTTGAAGAAAGTATTCCATCATTGGCTTGAAGGAAGAACAAGGAAAGGAACCAAGATCCATCCCTTTCAAAGGAGACTAGAAGAAGCTCCCACATCAAGTGGTATCATTGAGCCTTAGAGGTTCTTTTCTACTTCTTCTTCCCTTCAATTTTCAGTTTTCAATAGTTGTTCTTGGCTGGTTGGTTTTCTTTTTCCATGGTTGTTTGTGTTTTGATGCCATGATATGATAGAAAAACCATAAAAATTATTGTTTCTTTGAAGTTTTATGTTAGTTTTTCTTGTCTTTCAATTTTTGCATATTGTTCTTTGTAGTTTCGATTTTAGTATACCTTGTTCTTGTTTTAGGCTTTCAAAATTTTGAGTTGGCACTTTGTTTGATTCGGTTTTGAGTTGTTAGCTTGGTAGTTATTGGTTTGTTGAAAGTTAGAGCCAAGTAGGTGTATTGTTGTGCCATTTGGAGCCTTTTTCTAGTGTTCTAGAAATTTTTGTGTTGGTTTAACTTGTAGTGTGAAAAATCATGTGTTGGAGTTTCTTTAATCACCTTGGAGTAACTCTCAAAAGTTTCCAATCTTTGTGTGTTAGGAGGCCTCACTTTGAGGCTCTCCAAAGTTAGCTCACTTTTAGGTTCTTAGAAATCTATTCTTAGTCATTTTCTAGGTTTAATTTTTTTCAATTTCAAGCACATTAGGTACATTGTAATTCGGTTTGCATCTTGGGTTTACATAAAAGGAAAGTTTGTAAAAAGAATCATTCACCTTCCATTCATTCTAGTGAAAGAAGGTTGCACTTTCCCTAAGCAAAAGAGTGACAATTGAACTCGGTAGAAGGCTAGCTTGTGCATTTTGGTTTTGTGATCTAAAATTGGGTGTTAGAATTAAAAATTGTAAAAGGCAATAGAAAGAGAATAGATAGACAAAAGCCAAAAGAAAAAGAAAAAGAAAACCCTACATCTCAAAAGTAAGACAGGGTATTAAAAGGAAAAGATTTGAAATAGGCCATCTTTAACAAAAGTTTGAAAAGGAAACACCAAAGCATGAGTATCATTTTAGAAATTCCAAAACCATAAAGAAGTGATTGCTAGTTGTTACATTGCATAATTTTTTTTTTTCAATTAAACTTGCTTGTTTAGTAGTGCAACTCTAGAGTCTTTAGGTTTAGGTGGTCCTTAGCTTTATTCTTGCATTTTATTTTGTTGTTTGTCTTGTTTTGTCATCATCTAAATTTCAAAATTTCAAGTTGTGTACCTTTATTCATTTGAACTTTTCTTGTTTTGGTCTTGTCATAATAAAAAAAAAATCAAAAAAGAATCCATTTGAGTAGCTCCTTCAAATTTACCATTTTTAGTTTGTCTTCATTCAACTCTTAAGTTTTGTCATTTGAGTGTTATATCTTTCAAAATTCCTTTGGTAATTCCCTTCTCTACATCTTTGAGGGAGCATATTCAGGATACTTGAGATAAGAGTTCAATTGCATTGGTAGACTTGAGACTAAGGAGTAAGGGTAAGGAACTTGAGAGATACACTTGAGAGGTCTAAAATTTGTCTTGCCTTTTTGCTAACCTAAATTTTGTTGGAGATTTTGTCTTGACATTATTTTGTAGGTGAGGTGAAGCTTCTACAAATCCAAGTAAAAAGAAGAGAAGAATTTGTAAAGGAAGCAAAAGCCTTGTAGCACTAGACATTTAAGGAAAATTTATGAATAGGCTTTGTGTATTAGGTTTTGTCTTGTATTTTGGACACACATTGGACATTGGACTTTGGGCACTATTAATTTTTCATTTCCATTTGGTAATTTCGGCTAGATAGTAGAAGCATATGCATTTGGTTGTTGTTAATTAGTTAATAGTTAGTTGGTTAAGTAGTTAATTAGTTACAACTAGAAGTAGTTAGTTAGTTATTGGTCTTAACTAATTTGGTTAGTTAGTTAATAGTTACAACTAATTCTAGATAACCTAACTAAGTACCAACCAAAATTTAGTTGGCATAACCAATCCATAACCGAATTTAGTTAGGAGGTTAATGGTTAGACTTAGTTATAACCATAATAACTAAATAACTAAATTTAGTTAGGGTTAGTTGGTGTTAGTTAGAGTTAGTTGATTAGTTGAAACTAATTAGTTACTTCTAACTTCCCATAACTGAATTTCTTCTACTTTGTTAGGATTAGTTACTTGATTAGTTACAACCTAGGATTCTTATAAGGAACATAGGTTAAGATAACCTAGGTCTTGCATAACTAATCATAGTACTACATCCTAGGATACAACCTAGTATAAGACAACTTAGGTTCTTATTTCCTCTTAGGAAAGAAACCTAGTACTTGTATTTTAGGATTGTTGTAAGTTTTCTAATACTTGCATTACATTAAACATCCTCGATTAGTCTGTTGACAACTTTGTTGCCTTGTCTTGTTTTTCTTTGACAACCTTAAACCATGTCTTCTAGTGATAGGGAAACGAATCCATGCTTCATAACATAATGGAAAGTTTAAATAATATGTAACATCCTGATTTAAAAATTAACTACCGAATGAGATTAGTGAATGAGTTAAGATTAATTGTAGATTAGAGAACTAATGGTTAATTAATTAATGTTAGTGGCCAGCAGTAAAGACGCATGTGCCCCTAGAGTATATAAGAGTTTTGGCTCTTCTCTTCTCCACTCACTTCCTCATTCGCGTCATTCCACTTACCAAAGGTCGAGAGAAAGCTGAGAGCTTTTCTTCAAAGGAAAACAGAGACACTGTCCGATCCTCTTTTCCTGCCCACTCCCCTCTTCGTTCTCTTCGTCTTCCTCTTCATTTCCTTCTTCCACTCAACACTGAGCAGAACTGAGTGGAACAGCGTAGTGGCAGAGGAAACAACATGGTGCTGTGTCCTGGAGGTTGGATCCTCCTTTTTTCTTCTTCTTCTTCTTGTCTTCTTCCATCTGATGGGGCTGCATGAGTCCCGGTATGAATGTTAGCAGCGTGGGGTATCTCGGTTTGTGGGAAATGACCCACTGAGTTGAAAGCTAAGGGAATTTCTTCACAGGATGCAGAGACACTATTCTGTTCTCTTCTCCTATCCTCCTTCTTTTCCTCGTTAGGCCAGAGAGGGTGAGAGTGTGCATTCCCTCTGCATGCAACCAGTCTTCTTCCCTACTGTTCCTCGTCTCCTTCCTCGTCGTCTTCTCCTTCACCCAACTCAGCGACGTTGGGATGTCTTGGGACTGGAACCCTCCATTGTTGGCAAGATCAGACTGTTCATGGGTGTGGAAACAGCTTCAGATTCTCCATGCTGAGTGCGGAGTCCAGCGTTTGAACCCAGAGGTCATGTGAGTTGCAGGGAGCGGTCGAAGGATGATTGGTCGGCACTGTTAGCTCGAGGAGCTCCATGAATCTTCATTCCAGGTAGTAGGGGGTATCTTATATCTTAAATGCATAGGTTATGGACGGGTTCCGGGTGTTAACGATTGTTGTTTCTGTGTCCCGATTGGTGTGTTGTGTTTGCATGAAGAATATGTGATACCCGGATGTATTATGATTAGGTGTTGAGTGATGCATGTCTGATTTCGTCCATGAAATGCATGTGTTGCTGGATTAATTTATTGAGTGCTGATAATGTCTAATACCGACTGCATGAAATGCATGTTAATAGCCTTGAGAATATTGGATGATTGTATGAAAAGAATGTGTTGAAGTGTTGTTGACGATTACCGTGTGAATTATGTGGCATGCAGGTTATTGTTAACCCGGCGATAGCATCTCAACAGTTCGTTTCCACCACCGGGTGTTAATTGGTAAGCGCACCAATCATTTATAGTTTTCAAAATTTAGATATCATTCCACTGGGATTGGAAGTCCAATAACAACAGTAATTTTCTATTTACTATGGTAAATATGAAGGGAGTTATAGACAAAAGAATGATTTATATACAATTTATACAATATTCACAGGATAGCATGATTGAGTGGTTCATAAGGTAAAAAGAAAATAAAATCTATCTAAAAAGTTGAGTTGCAATCTAGAATAGGTAAGATACTTGAGATAAACACAAATAAACAAATTATGTTGGAAATTGGATCCCTAATCTAGAATAACAATGAGGAACTCAAGACATGCATATTTAATCATCAAGTTTCATGTCATTGTAGCTTAAAATCATTATAACCGATCCCTCATGATATAAATTCTAAGAATTCACCATAAAGTCTGATCCCTCGTGAGCTTTCTCAGTAAAAACTTGCATTAAGACCTGGCCTTATGGCAACAATGGTTAACAACCCCTATAGAATTGAGATACCAAGGGTATTCCAACTTTTTACTTTCGTCAAAACAAGTTTCAATACGGCATGAACAATCATTCTCCCATTTGACATTCATACTAATAAAACAAGTTTCAATACACATGAAAATCATTCTCCCGTTTGACGTTCATATTAATAAAAGGTTGAAATACTAACATGGACTTGAATCATAAACATGCAGAGGTCGAATTCACAACATTATACTCAATAGATTAGTTCACCAATTCCAACATAAATAAATTAGTTACACATGGTGAAAGTAAAAACAACACTTACAGAGTTTGACATTACGAAGACGATGGGAACTTCACGATACAACGATCACAATACAACGAAACACACTCAAGTATCTAGAAAACTATTCTAGAATTACAACTCACAAAAGAAGTACTCAAAGTCGAGCACAAGAGAGAAAAGAAGAGAATGGGATGCTATGGGATGGGATGCTTGGAATGGTGTTGGATGGCCCTATTTATAGGGCTGAGCAAGGGTGCTGACGCTACGCGTCAGTGTGACGCTACGCGTCAGTGTGACGCTACGCGTCACACTCCTGACTCAGCTTCCATCAAACAGCTGATAATGGCCACTTCAAATTATTAAATATGATCATGCCTGGCCACTTGGATGTGTTTCCACTGTATTTTGGCCATTTGTGCTTAGTGGAGTGGCCCTTGGTGCTGAGTGGGGTGGCCATTATTGGGTCAAAGCTGAATGCTTAGCCAAGTTGGATGTGGAGTCCACGCAGCACTGACGCTACGCGTGGCTGTGACGTGTAGCGTCAGCATCAAAAATAGTTGTTGATGCTACGTGTGGGGTGAGGCTACGCGTCAGATCCTCCAGTGTAATTTTCTCTTGATTTCTTAACTTTTTCACTGCAAAACTTAGAGAAAATTGATCAAGGGCAGATTATTTCCAACAACATCCATTTATTGAATTTAAATCCTAATTTTCTAACAAATTAAACTAATTTTTGTATTTTTTATGAAATTTTTATTAAAGCTTTTATTGAAAATTTGAGGACTAACAGTTATTATGAGTTTAAATGCCGACTGCATGTGAGAAAATATTGACTTAGTGAGTCTGATAATGTATTATACCGATTGCATGTGATGCATGTATTGTTAAGTGAAAGGTTGTGTATATGAATTCTATGTTTATGTGATCAATCCGCGTGTGGCGCATGGGATGCGTTAAATGCTGGGAGCATGTAGTGTGGGACACTACCATCGGTTATTAAAAGCATGGGACGCTGTTAAATCCTTGAGTGGGACTCAAGGTAGCCTATTGAGTGGGACTCAGGGCTGCCCGTGAACACCGCAGTTGGCGCTGAGAGCGTTGGTGTCATATGTGTGGGGAAACGGTTTGGTACCTACAAAATGGCCAAGCCAGCTGGGAGCTGAATAAAAGGCTGGGAGCCTACATTGCAACGAATAAAAACCGATTACACACGAATGCGGATCTGAGTGAATTAATCTGTGTACATGTACAGTTGATGTTAATTGAAATCTGATTGTATGAGTATATGTTAATGTCATTGAAATGATATGTGTATATAGCCGAGAGATAATTGTTGGATTCTGATCGGAACATGTCTTATGTGTGTCCTGATTAATTGGCATTGTGTATGTTATTAATGGTTGCTGTGTATATTTATGTTGTTGCATAACTGAGGAATAATCTGAGTCAGTATCTATCATTTAATATCTAAGATACTCACCCCTACACCATTTTTCAGCATGTGCAGGTCAGACTCGGAATGAGGAGAAAGCCTTAACCCGAGTGATGGGTATTTATGTTGTTGTAGTGTATAGAGTATGTTGTACCGATTGTATATAGTTATATTAAAGCCTTGGCCGTTTCTCATGTAAAATGATGATTAAACATATTTATTTATAAGGATTGATTATGAGAATTTTAGACATGGTGTCACTTGTATGGGATTATAAGTATTGGTAAATGTATAATGTTAAGATAATGAGTATTCTGAGTGTATGATTATGTATATACATCTATGTTGTATACTGGTGACTTGTGTTTGGGTAGACTGAGAGATGTTGATGGATAGAATATTGCTAAGTTAGTGATTTTCCAAGTAGACATAGTTGTGAGGGTCATCCCCGAGTGAGGCTATAAATGGCTGTGCCTTCTTGTCCGAGTGGTGAAGACTTAAAGGATTCTGAGAGAAATCTCTTTTGATGAACCTATTCTGTGTTGGATTTAATGGGAGAATTTCCGAGTAATGCTAGGATTGATTATTCCGAGTGAAAAATATGTGTAGATCCCGAGTGGGAAAGGGTTTGGATAATTCCGAGTGGAAACCCCGAGAGAACCTCTTCTGAGGGGAGAGTTGTTGTAATAGTTTAGATTGGAATGAATTCTAAGTGTATGATATTTATAATCCGAATGAATGATATATAATCCGAATGAATGAGGAACTATATTCTGAGTGGTTAGGATTTGAATAAGTCCGACTGGGACTTGACTTAATGATTTTCCCCGAGTAAATAAGGTGATATTTGCCGAGTGCATCTGGCTGGAATAATCCGAGTGATGTATGACTGTGGGGACCCCTTCTGAGTGAAGGAAGGTCTATAGGTTTCCCGAGTGAGTGGAACTCCTATACCGAGTGATTGAATGCCGAATGTGGCTTCTCGCTTCGGCGAATGAAGAATTCGCTCCAGCGAGTGTGAATGGATGGGAAGGTTGTTTGGTTGACTTCGCTTAAGCGATGGGGCGTTCGCCCGAGCGAGTTGGGCTGTCTCGCTCAAGCGGAGTCGGATCTCGCTTGAGCGAGTGCACGTTGTACTGGTTTCGCTTGAATGCTCTTGTGCTTCCGCTGGGCTGATTGGTCTTCTCCTTTTATTCCCTTTCCTTCCCTTCTTTTGCTCGGTTGTTTTATGGGCTGCCGGTTGCTTATGGTTTATTTTGGAAAGCTATCCCTTGCCCTTCCATTCGTTTTATCTTTCCCTCGGATTGCATGTTATTTTTGGAAAAATTTCCCGGTTGTTTTATGGATTATTTTTGGGAAAAAATTTCCCTGCCTCGGTTTTGGTTTTAAAAATTGGTAGGATGTTTCATTTTGGTATCAGAGCAGACCAAAAGGTCCATGGCCAAGGTATGCCTACTGTGTGTGGGCGGTTGAGTGCATTTTGACCGATTGTCATAATTGTTTATGATCTTCTATTGGATATTATACATGTTTAACCATGATTTGTGTGATATATGTCTATGTGTTGTTGGGGACAGTGGTGAAAAGTACTACTATTGTGATGTTGATTTGGGGGATAGAAGACTTGGATACTACCCTAGCCTGATTATTTATGAGCTGCTTAGGGGTTATTTTAAGCGTGGGTTGGTCAGAAAGAAAATAGAATAATATATGTTGGGACCCTTGTATAGGTGGAGGTCGGATTATTGGGCTAGGACTCTTGTGTATGCCATGCTAGTGGTTCATGGCCGAGGCATACTTGTTGAATGGATTAGAACTCACATATTCGAATTGATTAAGTGAATGATAATGAAGGAATCCCCTAGTGGGTTGAATTTAAATTCTGTGATTGGTTGTGCCATTTTTAAAGGATGTTTTATACCCTTGGCACGTAAATCCTATATGGTATATGATGTAATTGATTGGTTGCAGATTTCTAGGTTGGAAATCTGAATATGTGATGAATGAATAAATGTGAAATCACGTATATGTTAAATTGGGATTGTGTCTCGGTTTCTGGTGTGTGAAAACTGAGTGAATGATTGGTTGATGTTGGACCACTAGGTGGGGTAACCCAATTGATTGGGCGTGATCTTGTATGATCGGATATTATTGGAATGGATATATGAGAGATTAGAAAACTGGGTGAGAATTTGGTGTAATTGGATACCTGAGAATTTGAATTAGACTCGGCCTTGTGGTTGAAAACCGAGTAAATACTTGATTGAATTACGACCCATAAGGTGTGGAAACCCCGATTGGATTTAGTATAACCTTATACTGTCAGACTGGTGGACTAGAACCTATGGTGGTTTCGACTCGAAGATAATTGGATGTTGTGGGAATGCCCACGATGGGTACTTAATGACCCCTAGAAATTCCGATCTTGATAATTTGATTAACTCTATGAATTGTTAAGCCGAGTAAGACAATTGTATGGTAACTCTTTGAGGATTGATTAGTCACATGGAGAAGTGCAAATAACGAATGATACCTGATGGATAAAGAAATGGTAGTGTTGAATTCTGGGAGCATTTGGGTATTGAGTAGGGTAATGATGGGACCCGTGTGATGATGTTGATCGTACATCCAATAGGTGGATTGTACTTATGATCGATGAAGAGAGTTCACTGAGGCAAAAACTTGTTATTTAATCGGAAATTATATGGTAACCTCGAGATGTATACTCAAGAGGGTTTAATAAATTGTTTAGGCTTCAATTGATTGATGAGTGATGATATGATGGAATAATGGACTATCAGATTATAGCTTTATGAGGATGAGATTCAGTGACGAGGTGTGTACCCTGTGTGAGTCGGAAATCTATTGCTATTATACAGTTTTACAGTAATGGTAATTGATAACTTATGACTGTTGTTGTGTGATGTACCCTAGTCGGTGCATAACAATGATGTTGATATAAATGTGTAGTTTATAAATTTATGTGAATTGTCATTAATTTCATGTGCATTAGTATTATCTGTGTGAGTACAGTCGGTGTGAGCTATGTTGTTCCGAGACGACTTTTCATACCATAGGTATTGTGGCAGCGTACACTCTTGCAGTGACTCTAAGTAATTGTTGTAACCCTATAGGAGTGAGACGTCATCCTATAAGTCAGATGCAGCAATTCAAAGGTCGAGCAGGTGAGACTGTAGCTACTTATGGTGATGGTTGAGTCTATCGGGCTGTCCTGAGTGAAGGTGAGAGTGTGTCGAGTGGATAGTAATTGGTAGTGTATTAAAATGAGGATAGAAGGATTGTTTGACATTGATGTGCTTACCTCTGAGAGAATCAGAGGTTATGTGGGGTATGAATTGGTTGTGAAAGTGGTGTTGACTGTCGGAAACAAGAAAGTGATCTTGCCGACATAAGTACGTTATGTTACTGATCGAAAGGTGTGGCGGTGGTGTGTGATCATGCCTTGATTGCCACCGATGGAGTAAGTTAACTATAGGGAATAATAACCACTACCGAGTGCTGAAGATTTGGAGGATCAATCATGTGCGACTAGGTCTTTCAGAGTCAATTGACAGTTAGAACGTCATCAGATTGGATTAAGGTTTCTGATACACCTAGAACAGCGTTTAAGAATTTGCTATAGCCATTTTGGGAATGTGGTAATGCTGTTGGTATGACGAGTATTCATTGATGGTATCCTGAATCTTGAAAGGAGCAATTAGTTGCTGAGTGTATATATCTGTGACCCAAACCTATCACTAGAATTAGAATTTTATGGGTTTAGCCGAGTAATATTGAGGATTCGGTGAAGGATCATGATTTTTGAGCTGAGATAATTAATGAGGCAAAATTTACTTAGGGAAGGTTAATATAATTTGAGTGTTAGGAGGTAGAGATGAATCTGAGTGAAGGGAAGGAATATAATTCCGAGTAAAACCTTCAGGGAGAAAGGACTACTAAGTGAAGTTATGATGTTCCGAGTAGAACCTCATAGAGAGGATCATTACTAAGTTAAGGGAATTGTGTCCGAGCGTGACACTCCTGAGTAGGGTAAGATTCGAGTGATATGACTCGGAGCGTGACGTTTCCGAGTGGAATGGTACCAAGTAGACGATTCATCGTGTGAAATTTCTAAGTTTGTAGGGTGTGCCCTGACTAATCTTTCCCTGAGGAGCTTCTGGTCGAAATGTGGAGCTTTGAATAGGTAAGTTTTCGAGTGAATTACCCGGAGGGGGAGTAGACGCTCGAGCGGTAAATTTATTCATATTTGTGATCGGGTTGATGTTTAGAGCTGCTGAGTATGGACTCAGATTTGTAATTGATGTAAGCTTGAATGCCGGGTGAAAATTTCGTAAGTGGAGAGTTTTTCGGGTGAGGATTACTTCCAAACCCCGAACAACCCTTTTGATTGAGTGATCCGAGTGACAGTCTCAAGGTGTAGGCATGGATTTGGCCGAAGGAATGGTTAGAAATCTGAGATTTTAGAACCAAGTGTGATGCCTGTAAAGGATGAATCCAGGCAGTCTGTGCTAAGTAGAGCACCTTGAAGCTCTGTTGGGTGTTGGTTTCGGTATTGCCAAGATATATTATGGTTTAGAGAAGGGATTTTGTGGTCGGATGTTGAATACTCGAGAGTTTAATCCGAGATTAATCGGACATTGGTGAGTATTTTGTGGGAATCGGTAATGTTGTTTACCAACTAGGTTCTTCCCAACTGGATAATTAGCATCCATAGTATGCCTTATGTGACATAAATTTTGAACTTACGCTCTGTTTGGGTACTTAAGTGTATTGAATGATTCCTTAGAATTGGGGGAAATGACGATAGATGTACACCGATTGGTGTTGAGAGTGTAAGGCCGAGTGGCCAAAGAACTAGAGGTACCATCGGTTATAGTCAATCGGCAGAGTTGAAGGGGGTAGATTGTACGTTTGAAAAAAAAAATAAAATTGAATCCCCAAGTATATTGAATTCTATGAAAAGGTTGTACTCAGGTAGGACTGACTCTAGTGATTATGCCGACTGGAATTATGGGGAAGGTCGGTAAAACGCTTGAGAAGTGAAACTATGCCGATTGGAATTGACTGGTCGGTGAATGCTGGAGAAGCATAGGTATGTAATTGTTTAGAATGGCATGACAGTGATATGCCGAGCGGTTGATTGGGGCAGGTATATATTGGAATTTCGAGGACGAAATTCTTTGAAGGAGGGGGGAATTGTAACATCCCGATTTAAAAATTAACTACCGAATGAGATTCGTGAATGAGTTAAGATTAATTGTAGATTAGAGAACTAATGGTTAATTAATTAATGTTAGTGGCCAGCGGTAAAGACGCATGTGCCCCTGGAGTATATAAGAGTTTCGGCTCTTCTCTTCTCCACTCACTTCCTCATTCGCATCATTCCACTCACCAAAGGTCGAGAGAGAGCTAAGAGCTTTTCTTCAAAGGAAAACAGAGACACTGTCCGATCCTCTTTTCCTGCCCACTCCCCTCTTTGTTCTCTTCGTCTTCCTCTTCATTTCCTTCTTCCACTCAACACTGAGTAGAACCGAGTGGAACAGCGTAGTGGCAGAGGAAATAACATGGTGCTGTGTCCTGGAGGTTGGATCCTCCTCTGTTCTTCTTCTTCTTCTTGTCTTCTTCCATCTGATGGGGCTGCATGAGTCCCGGTATGGATGTTAACAGCGTAGGGTGTCTCGGTTTGTGGGAAATGACCCACTGAGTTGAAAGCTAAGGGCATTTCTTCGAAGGATGCAAAGACATTGTTCTGTTCTCTTCTCCTGTCCTCCTTCTTTTCCTCGTTGAGCCAGAGAAGGTGAGAGTGTGCATTCCCTCTGTATGCAACCAGTCTTCTTCCCTACTGTTCCTCGTCTCCTTCCTCGTCGTCTTCTCCTTCACCCAACTCAGCGACGTTGGGATGTCTTGGGACTGGAACCCTCCATTGTTGGCAAGATCAGACTATTCATGGGTGTGGAAACAGCTTCGGATTCTCCATGCTGAGTGTGGAGTCCAGCGTCTGAACCCAGAGGTCGTGTGAGTTGGAGGGAGCGGTCGAAGGATGATTGGTCGGCACTGTTAGCTCGAGGAGCTCCTGGAATCTTCATTACAGGTAGTAGGGGGTATCTTATATCTTAAATGCATGGGTTATGGACGGGTTCCGGGTGTTAACGATTGTTGTTTCTGTATCCCGATTGGTGTGTTGTGTTTGCATGAAGAATATGTGATACCCGGATGTATGATGATTAGGTGTTGAGTAATGCATGTCTGATTCCGTCCATGAAATGCATGTGTTGCTGGATTAATTTATTGAGTGCTGATAATGTCTAATACCGACTGCATGAAATGCATGTTAATAGCCTTGAGAATATTGGATGATTGTATGAAAAGAATATGTTGAAGTGTTGTTGACGATTACCGTGTGAATTATATGGCATGCAGGTTATTATGAGTTTAAATGCCGACTGCATGTGAGAAAATGTTGACTTAGTAAGTCTGATAATGTATTATACCGATTGCATGTGATGCATGTATTGTTAAGTGAAAGGTTGTGTATATGAACTCTGTGTTTATGTGATCAATCCACGTGTGGCGCATGGGATGCGTTAAATGCTGGGAGCATGTAGTGTGGGACACTACCATCGGTTATTAAAAGCGTGGGACGCTGTTTAATCCTTGAGTGGGACTCAAGGTAGCCTATTGAGTGGGACTCAGGGCTGCCCGTGAACACCGCCGTTGGCGCTGAGAGCGTTGGTGTCACATATGTGGGGAAACGGTTTGGTACCTGTAAAATAGAATAAAAGGCTGGGAGCCTACGTTGCAACGAATAAAAACCGATTACACATGAATACGGATCTGAGTGAATTAATCTGTGTACATGTACAGTTGATGTTAATTGAAATCTGATTGTATGAGTATATGTTAATGTCATTGAAATGATATGTGTATATAGCCGAGAGATAACTGTTGGATTCTGATCGGAACATGTCTTATGTATGTCCTGATTAATTGGCATTGTGTATGTTATTAATGGTCGCTGTGTATATTTATGTTGTTGCATAACTGAGGAATAATCTGAGTCAGTATCTATCATTTAATATCTAAGATACTCACCCCTACACCATTTTTCAGCATGTGCAGGTCGGACTCGGAATGAGGAGAAAGCCTTAACCCGAGTGATGGGTATTTATGTTGTTGTAGTGTATAGAGTATGTTGTACCGATTGTATATAGTTATATTAAAGCCTTGGCCGGCTCTCATGTAAAATGATGATTAAACATATTTATTTATAAGGATTGATTATGAGAATTTTAGACATGGTGTCACTTGTATGGGATTATAAGTATTGGTAAATGTATAATGTTAAGATAATGAGTATTCCGAGTGTATGATTATGTATATACATCTATGTTGTATACTGGTGACTTGTGTTTGGGTAGACTGAGAGATGTTGATGGATAGAATATTGCTAAGTTAGTGATTTTCCGAGTAGACATAGTTGTGAGGGTCATCCCCTAGTGAGGCTATAAATGGATGTGCCTTCTTGTCCGAGTAGTGAAGACTTAAAGGATTCTGAGAGAAATCTCTTTTGATGAACCTATTCTGTGTGGGATTTAATGGGAGAAATTTTGAGTAATGCTAGGATTGATTATTCCGAGTGAAAAATATATATAGATCCCGAGTGGGAAAGGGTTTGGATAATTCCGAGTGAAAACCCCGAGAGAACCTCTTTCGAGGGGAGAGTTGTTGTAATGGTTTAGATTGGAATGAATTCTAAGTGTATGATATTTATAATCCGAATGAATGATATATAATCCGAATGAATGAGGAACTATATTCCGAGTGGTTAGGATTTGAATAAGTTCGAGTGGGACTTGACTTAATGATTTTCCCCGAGTAAATAAGGTGATATTTGCCGAGTGCATCTGGCTGGAATAATCTGAGTGATGTATGACTGTGGGGACCCCTTTTGAGTGAAGGAACGTCTATAGGTTTCCCGAGTGAGTGGAACTCCTATACCGAGTGATTGAATACCGAATGTGGCTTCTGGCTTCGGCGAATGAAGAATTCGCTCCAGCGAGTGTGAATGGATGGGAAGGTTGTTTGGTTGACTTCGCTTAAGCGATGGGGCAGTCGCCCGAGCGAGTTGGGCTGTCTCGCTCGAGCGGAGTCGGATCTCGCTTGAGCGAGTGCACGTTGTACTGGTTTCGCTTGAATGCTCTTGTGCTTCCGCTGGGCTGATTGGTCTTTTGCTTTTATTCCCTTTCCTTCCCTTCTTTTGCTCGGTTGTTTTATGGGCTGCCGGTTGCTTATGGTTTATTTTGTAAAGCTATCCCTTGCCCTTCCATTCGTTTTATCTTTCCCTCGGATTGCATGTTATTTTTGCAAAAATTTCCCGGTTGTTTTATGGATTATTTTTGGGAAAAAATTTCCCTGCCTCGGTTTTGGTTTTATAAATTGGTAGGATGTTTCAAATAACATCAACAATAGGTTAAATAACCTAGAGCATAATGAAAACCCTAGAGCTAGACATAGAAATCAAAGAAATCAAAGACATAACAATAGTGATAGTGAGGATGAACCTAGACATAGAAGATACCATGAACATAAAAGAGAAGACATAGGCTTAAGAGAGGTAAAACTTGAAATTCCCCCATTTCATGGCAAGAGTGATGTTGAAGCTTACTTAAAATAGGAGATAAGAGTTGAAAAATTGTTTAATTCTCATCAAATAAAAGAAGAAAAGAAGGTTAGGATAACCATTCTCTCATTCCAAAACTATGCCCTAGTATGGTGGACCCAAGTGTGTAAGGAGAGGAAGAAAGATAATTTCCCACCAATAGATGATTGGTTAGACTTGAAAGCCTTATTAAGAAAATGTTATGTTCCTAATTACTATAGAGGGGAGCTATTAGCCAAGCTAAATAGACTCACCTAAGGGTCAAAGAGTGTAGAAGATTACTACAAAGCTTTAGAGATAGCCATGATTAGGGCAAACTTAGAAGAAGATGAGGAAACCCTAGTGCATAGGTTATTACATGGCCTAAATAGGAACATCAAGAATAAAGTAGAACTACTTCCACATGTTGACATAGAATAGTTACTACACCAATGTACTAAGTTAGAGAGCCAATTTAAAGAGAGAGAAGCCTATAGTGGGGAAAATAAAGTCTACCAGACTAAGTGGGTAAGTCAAGATAATAGGGATAGGTTTGAGAGAAACCCTAGGGAGAGGGAAGTTGGCGCATATAATGATAAAGTCAATTGTGATGTAGTACCTATGGAGGCAACTCACATCCTATTAGGAAGACCTTGGCAATTCGATAGGAAGGTCATCCATGAGGGGTTCACTAACACCCTCACATTCAAGCTAGATGGTAAGAAGATAGTTTTACACCCTTAACTCCACCACAAGTAGCTAAAGATCAACTACAAATGAAGCTAAAAAGAGATAGAGAGTTAGGATCTTCTTCCTTTAATCATGTAGAAAAACACAAGAAAAACAAAAAAGAGGATAAAGGAAAATGAGTTATCATCTATGATGACTCTAGAGCCAACTATTTGACCAACAAACATCATGTGAAACATGCTATGTTTTCATAAAAACTTTGCTTGATCATGTATGCAAAAGACATCCCTAGCACTTCTATGTGCTTAATGGGCTCTTCTCCTTCTCCTTTGCCCAAAGGGATTCAAAACATCCTAAATGAATTTAAAGAACTCTTTCCAAAGGATATCCCAAAAGGCTTACCTCCTATTAAGAGCATTGAACACCAAATAGATTTAATTCCTGGTGCTAGTCTTCCAAATAGACCTACATATAGGTACAACCCTAAGGAAATCCTAGAAATAGAGAATCAAGTGAATGAACTACTATCTAAGGGTTGGATTAGAGAGAGTTTAAGCCCTTGTGCTTTACCCGTCTTACTAGTTCCCAAAAAAGATGGTTCATGGAGAATATGTACAGATTGTAGAGCCATAAACAACATAACCATCAAGTATAGCCATCCAATACCTAGACTTGATGATATGCTTGATGAACTTAGTGGTTCTACTATATTTTTCAAGATTGATCTTAAAAGTGGCTATCACCAAATTAGAATCAAAGAAAGAGATGAATGGAAAGCCGCTTTTAAAACCAAACTTGGACTATATGAGTGGTTAGCTATGTCTTTTGGCTTGACTAATGCACCAAGTACTTTTATGAGACTCATGAATCATGTTTTAAGGGAATTTATAGGGCACTTTATTGTGGTCTACTTTGATGACATTTTAATTTACTCAAAGACCATGACCTCTCATTTAAACCATCTCAAACAAGTTATGCTTGCTTTAAGATCAAACAATCTCTATGCAAATTTTGAAAAATGTTCTTTTGGCATGGATAACATTGTGTTCCTTGGATTTGTAGTAAGTTTAAAGGGTGTTGAGGTAGATCACTCTAAGGTTAAGGCAATCCAAGATTGGCCAAAACCTAAAAATATGAGTGAAGTAAGAAGCTTTCATGGTCTAGCAAGTTTTTATAGGAGATTTGTGAAAGATTTCTCTACCTTAGCCTCCCATCTAAATGAGTTATTGAAAAGGAATGTTCCTTTTATATGGGGGCCAAGGCAAGAGAATGTCTTTCTAGATCTCAAGGAGAAGCTCACTCATGCTCCAATTTTGGCACTTCCAAATTTTTCTAAAATCTTTAAGCTTGAATGTGATGCTTCAAATGTGAGTATAAGAGCCGTTCTATTACAAGAAGTTCACCCCATTGCTTTCTTTAGTGAAAAGCTCAATGGGGCAACTCTCAACTATCCCACATATGACAAAGAATTTTATGCATTAATTAGAGCCCTACAAACTTGGGAACATTACTTGATCCCAAAAGAGTTTGTTATACACAGTGATCTCCAATCACTAAAATTCATTAAGGGGCAACATAAATTAAATAAAAGACATGCTAAGTGGATTGAGTACTTGGAACAATTTCCATATGTCATCAAGTACAAAAATGGAAAATCTAATACTGTGGCTGATGCTTTATCAAGAAGGTATTCTTTACTTACCTCTCTTGGAGCCAAAGTTATTAGACTTGATGAGATTAGGACTTTGTACCCAAGTGATATTGATTTTTTAAACATTTTCAAATCATCTTCCATTTCTTTATCTCATAGAGGCTTTTACATTTTAGATGGCTACCTCTTTAAAGCCAATAGACTTTTCATTCCTAGGAGCTCTTTAAGAGATCTTTTACTTAGAGAAAGCCATGAGGGAGGCTTGATGGACCACTTTGGAAGAGATAAAACATTGTCTATTCTACATGAACACTTCTATTGGCCTAAAATGAAGAAAGATGTCCAAAAACATTGTGCTAGATGTATTGTATATAGAAAAGCTAAATCAAAACTTTCACCTCGTGGTTTGTATACTCCCTTGCCCACACCTAGTGCACCTTGGATTGATATATCAATGGATTTTGTGTTGGGCTTGCCTAAGACCCAAAGGGGAATGGATTCTATCTTTGTAGTGGTGGATAGGTTTAGTAAGATGGCTCACTTTATCCCTTGTCATAAGGTAGATGATGCTAGTCATATTGCTAAACTCTTCTTGAAAGATATTGTAAGACTTCATGTTGTTCCTAAAACCATAATTTCTAATAGGGACACGAAATTCCTAAGCCACTTTTGGAAAACTCTTTGGTCAAGGCTAGGAACAAAACTTCTCTTTTCTACCACTTGTCATCCTCAAATGGATGGATAAACAGGGGTAGAAAACAGGACCCTTTCTCAACTTCTTAGGGTCTTAGTGCATAAAAATGTTAAATCTTGGGATGAATATTTACCCTACATTGAATTTGCCTATAATAGGGTATAACACTCAACAACTAAGCATAGTCCCTTTGAAGTTGTGTATGGCTTCAACCCTCTCACACCTTTAGACCTTTTGCCCATTGAAGTCTCTAACTCTGTCCTTCACATGGATGGAGAGGCAAAGGCCAAGCTCATTAAAGATTTTCATGAGAAGGTTAAAACCCAAATACAAGCTAAAAAAGAACATTATGCTCGTTGTGCTAACAAGAAGAGAAAGGAAGTCACCTTTGAGGTTGGAGATTGGGTTTGGTTGTACCTTAGGAAAGAGAGATTTCCAAACTTAAGAAAATCCAAATTCGACCCTAGAGGTGATGGACCCTTCCAAATAATCAAGAAGATGAATAATAATGCCTATGTCCTTGATTTACCAGGTGAGTATGGTGTGAGTGCGTTACTTAATGTGTCTGACTTATCTCTTTTTGATTTAGATGAAAAGGATGATCCCTTAGATTTGAGGACAAATCCTTTTGAAGAGGGGGAGCATAACGAGGACATCCTAAAGGTGGACCCACACACTATATTGGATAAAGGGCTAGAGGTTTATAAAGGACCCCTTACTAGGGCCAAGTCCAAGAAAGCTAAAGAGGACATTCATAAAGCCTTGTTATCTTTCATCTCTTTGCTTAATGGGCCCAAGCCCAAGGGAGACACCTTGAGGATCTACATGCTTGCATCTTATAACATAGGTCATAATGAGATTCTCTAGATACTTAGGTTTTATTTGGACCTTTCTAGGTTAATTGGGCAACTTTAGGGCTATGTACTTTCCCTTTGGGCCATGTATAGGCCATGTTCTCTCCTTTGTTGTACTATTGGGCCTTGGATCCATCATCCAAGCCTATTTCCCTTCCCGTGGCCGAAATGTAGAAAGGCTATATAAGGGAGCTCTCCTTTGTAAATTCACACAATAATGATCATTTGAGATTTTTTCACTTTTGAGTGCAAATTTTCTAGAGTGAGAAGCTCCTCCTTCTCTTTAGGATTAAGTCTCTAGAGCAAGCTCTTATCCAAGAGGATTCTCTCCCTCTTGTTGGTAAGATTAAGGAGTTATCTTCCCTAAGGAAGTGGCCTCCCACCTTCTCCTTCCATCTCCCTCTTCACCCCTTCCATCTTGTCCAACCATTCCACTTTCTTTTTTTCCTTTTATCAAATTTTGTCCACTTCATATAGTTTTTCTCTTTTGTGATTTTGGTTTCAACCTTGAAGAAAGGATTCCATCATTGGCTTGAAGGAAGAACAAGAAAAGGAACCAAGATCCATCCCTTTCAAAGGAGACTAGAAGAAGCTCCTACATCAGAGAGGGTGGCGGGACGACCATCTAAAAGGCCCCGAGTGGGGCAAACTGAAGGAGACGCATGGTCAAAGGCTATCGGGGTGAACTGTTCTGACTCCCCCACATGCATTGAAGACTAACTAGGGGCAGGGGCTTCTCAGATTATGGTCTCTGACAGTCCCAAGTAGGAGGAAGAGATCCTCGAGCTTTTGAGCCGAGTAGGTCGAAGATCAGATGGGGCCAGCTCCGTAGGGGAGGCGTCGGCGGAACGGATTACCGTGACCCTTCCTAGTGAGACAGAGCTTGAGGAAAGGAAATGGGAGTGCTTTGCCAACAAAACTCTGGCTGGTACTCATAATCCGGTTCAATTGTTATGGAATGTTCGTTTCCCTGTCCCTGGCTTTGTGGATCGGAATGTGGTCTTCAAGGAAGATGAGAAGAAGTTTGAAGGTTTGAATACGCTCTCCATGTGTCAGGACATCATGATGTTCAACCTCTGAACGACTTCCATGACTCAGTTCTTGGAGAAGAAATTCGTTGAGCAGGAAAAGGAATTGGGGATGCTGCGGGTTGAAAAGGCTACTTTGCTTAAGGAGAAGGGCCAGTTGCAGTAGTCTTGCGACTTTTCTGCCTTACAGCTTAGCAATGCCCGAAAAAAGGTCGGGGAAATCACCGACGAGCTCAAGCAGGCTAAGACTGAGCTGTCTGAGACTCAGAGAGGCAAAAAGCTGGTGAAGGTGTAGTTACCAATCGCAGCTGAGCAGTGTGCTAACTTGGGCAGGAGGTTGACTTTTATCGGGAAGGCTTATGGCTTGGTCTTTGAAAGTAAGAGGGAGATGGATAAGAAGCTGAAAGAGGTGGAGTCGGCTCTGGTGAAGAAGAAGGAGGAGAAGGATTCTTATAGGGCCTTTGTTGTCAAAGAAGTGTTAGAGAAGTATGTATCGGCCTTCGAACTATGCCAGCAGAAGATACAGTTGCTGAATCCTACCTTGGAGTTGAATTTGAAAGTTATCGACCCATTTTACGTCATTGTAGATGGTAAGATAGTGGACCTTCCCGATTCTGAGGACGAGGAGGAGGCAGCTCCTGATGCTACTGTCAGGGTCGGAATAGAGGACCGTACTGATCCGGCCACAATTGCTTTTACTCCTAATGCTCCCGAGACTCAGATTGAGGCCCCCTACTGACACACCGACTCCAACTGCTGACACACCGGCCACTGATTCCATTGCCTAGTTATTTTGTTTTTATATGATTTTCACTGTAGATGTATGCTTGACTTTAATGATGAATAGAGCATTTTTGACCTGTGTCTTTTACCCGTACTTTAAGCTTTATATTGTTGTTTATATTGTGTACGCGTGTGTCTGATTTGTGTATCGCTCGGAAACTTAGTGCATATGCCGAGTGCTCTTTTCTTCCAGAATTTCGATTATTAACGAGAGTTTGTAGAGTGCCGAGAAGTGTACTTACTTTTCACGTACCCCTAACCGTATGTTGTATGTTTGTGGGCAGGTGACATGGCTCCACGTAAGTTGACACTTAAGGACTTGATGAAGCGTTATCAGGAGGTGCATCCACAGGGGGTTGAGTCTAAGAGAGCAAGATTTGGTCCAGTGGTGACAGAGGCTATCGGGGCATCTAAGCCTTGCCCAACTCCAGGGGTTGCTCCCGCCGGAGTTAGTGTTGCTTCCGTTGGTGGGGAAGAGAGAGAGATGGGGGCCCCTACCCTGGTGACTAGTGGGGGGACTTCGGGGTCAACCAGGGGTGTGATGTCTGAGCCCAGTAACTTTTCGACTGCGGAGTTAATTGCCGGGGCTATTTCAAGTGATGTGGCCTCAACTGATTGTCTTGGGGAAGAATTTATTGGTAGTTCATCGGTTGTAGACAGGAGTCTAGTACTCTCGCTCTGGGACACCCGTTTCTCTATTTCATGATTTGTGGACCATGCAATCCTTTTCAAGGAGGACGAGGAAGTATTTGCCTCTTTTAATCCAATTACCATATGCAAGGCTGCAGAAGTGCTTGGGCTACGGACGCCCTCGATAGCCCGAGCCTTTGAGAAACGGGTGACTAATCAAGACAAGGCGACAGAAGAGTTGATCCGAGAACGTGATGCTTTGAGAAAGGAGAATGAACTACTGTGAGAGGGGAGAAGGAAAGATGTTTCCCGTGTAGGGGATACAAGGGAACTTATTGCCTATATGAAGTCAGTCATTCAACGATCAAAGCAAGACTTGACAACCGTACAGGCTGAGCGAGATTCAGCCGAGTCACAGTTGGCTCTAGCTGAGAAGGACCTGAAGATTGCGAGGTTGGGACGAGATTGGGCTGAATCACATTTATCGATTGCTGAGGATACGTGCTCATACTAGGATCGCAAAGTTACAGAGGTTGAGGAGACATACAATGTCTTGTCTCTCAAGAAACACACATTAAAAAAGACCTTCAGTCAGCTCGATCGGATTTAGAGACTCTAAAAAGGGAGACCAAATAGAATCTTGTGGCAATAGAGCAAGATATCGTTGTGAAATATTTCAACGCATTCCAACTTTGTCGAGAGCAGATTTCTGTTCTAAACCATTTTGTCGTGCTGAATTTTGAGGGCCTTGATCCTTTTAAAGTGGTTGTGGATGGCCAGATTGTCCCCCTATCCGACTCCGAGGGGGAGCAGAAAGGAGCCAACGAAGGCAAGGAGTGAAGTGTCCTAGGGTTGATATCAAAGTTTTGACTGTTGGGCCTCCCTAGGCGATTCTTCATGTATGGTCTTTTTTTTCTTTTATGTTCCAAATATACTTATATAACTATTAAATGATATTAATGGAGTTTTATTGGTTGCCTGCCATTATGAATGAGTTTTTCTTTTTGGGTTTTTCGTATATTCGAACGAGTTTGAGTCGAGTGCCGAGGGATCGACTCCGTGCTCGGGCTTTCGTATACTTGAACAGTTTCAAGTCTTTAGATCGAGTACCAAGGCATCGATTCTGCGCTCAGGCTTTTCATATACTTGAACAGTTTCAAGCCTTCAGATCGAGTGCCGAGTGGGCGGTTCTGCGCTTGGGCTTTTCATATACTTGATCAAATTCAAGCCTTCAGATCGAGTGTCGAGGCATCGATTCTGCACTCGGGCTTTTCATGATGTTAATTCTGTCTTTACTGAAAAATACAAAAGTCTTTATTAAAAGATAAGAGGGAGGCCTCGTTAAAACCTCCTGAGGGAAAAACCTAATAGGAAAAAGTCCTCAGGTAGGAAAAAGAGTGCCCAAATGTACAAAATGGTTAACTAAAATAAAACTTTAAATGAGTTGCATTCTAAGTTCTAGGCAGTTCCTTCCCTGACAATTCTTCTATACGGTATGCGCCTTTTCCGAGTGCGTCCTTGATTCAATACGGTCCTTCCCAAGAATGTGCAAGTTTTCCATTTTCTCGTGCTTTCCTGCTGTTGTCTGCTGTGCCTAGGACAAGTCACCTTTCCTGAAAGTCCTGGGTCGGAGGAGGGAATTCCATTTCTGTGCAGATTTATGCTTGGCCGCTTGAATCTTAACATATGCAATATTTCGTTCTTCTAGACTGAGGTCTAGGTTTTCTCTCCTTTTTGCCTCATTCATCTCCTCATCATAAGTAAGGCGTCGAAGAGTGGGTTCTCCCAATTTGATGGGTATCATGGCATTAACTCCATAAGTGAGTCAGAATGGAGTCTCATCTGTGGAAGAGTGAGAAGTGGTGTGATAGGCCTAGAGAATTCTATGTAGCTCCTCTGTCTATCGGCCCTTGGCCCGCCCGAGCCGTTTCTTGAGTTGTTGAAGGATGACCTTGTTCACTGCCTCTGCCTGACTGTTGGTCTGTGGGTGTTCTACGAAAGAGAACTTTCTTTTGATGCCTAAGTTTTCACAGAACTCCACAAAGTTCTTATCTGTGAATTGCCGACCGTTGTTAGAAATGATGGTGTGGGGAGGCCGTGTCAGCAAATGATGTTTTTCCACATGAAAGTTTGTACTTTAGCTGCTGTGATAGTGGCTAGGGCTTCCGCTTCAATCCACTTGGTAAAGAAATCAATGGCTACAAAGAGGAATTTGAGTTGTCCTTTTCCTGGAGGAAAGGGACCCAAGATGTCCATCCCCCAAGTATTAAAAGGCTAAGGCAATAAGGGTGGCTATGGATCTGATTGGTGTTGCGTTGGCAGGAATCATATTTTTTCACCAATTCAGAGTAGTCGGATTAGAGGGTGGGCTAGACATATCCCGCTCGGAGGATGCGAGCGGCCAAGGGTCGAACTCCCCCATGAAGATCGCAAATTCTTGAATGTAGCTCCCGCATGACATAGTCAGCCTGTTCTTTATTCAAGCACTTTAAGAAAGGTACTGTGAAACCACTCTTCTACAAATGTCCATCTATCAAAGTGTAGTTAGCCGCTTGGACTTACAAATTTTTGGCTTGTTGCCACTCCTCTGGCAGAATTTCCTGTTTCAAAAAATCAACTATAGGGGTCATCCATGTATTTTCAATTTGGATTTCACTCACCTGGAGGATTTGTTGTGTTTATTGAATGGTAGGTTCTTCTAGGACAACCTGGACAATCGCCTTAAGATTCTCTACTTTGACCGTGCTGGCAAGCTTGGCCAAGATGTCTTCTCACTCATTTACTGCTCGTGGGACATGAACATCTCGAAAATGTTTGAGGTTCTGGGTTATTTCATTCACTAGGGCCAGGTACTTCGCTAGGGTCGAGTCCTTGCTTTGGTATAGCCCTTCAATCTGTCGAGCTACTAGTTGGGAGTCGGTCTTGGCCTAAACGCATTGGGCGCCTAGGTCAATGGCTGTCTGTAGCCCAGCAATGAGTGCTTCATACTTGGCTTGGTTGTTGCTGGCCTTAAATCGGAATTGTAGAGATTCTTCAATAATTAGTCCGGTTGGGGATTCTAAGACAACGCCTGCTCCGCTACCTTTAGCGTTGGAGAAGCTGTGACACCCTAATTTCAATTTCAAAAATAAAGGTTAATTTTTCATGATTTAAAATAATTAAAAGTAGAAGGAGTTCAATATATAAAATGCTGAGTAATTACCCCGGATCATTGAATAACCGATCTCATATATGAAGACATGAGAACGGTATCAGAATGCACCTCGGACGACCTGACTTGAGGCCGTCACAAGGAAAAAGTGGAAGATGAAAATAATTTTCAAGAGTGATTAAAGTATTTACCAAAAAGAGGATGAAAGATACCTCATCGGTTTGTTTAACAACAGAATTATATTTTCATAAATAATAATAATGTCATCCATACATTATCAAGGTCATTAATGAAAATTAACCATACACGTTCGGTCTAATTTTCCTACATGACCTCCCAAAATTAAACGTTATCAAATTAATTTCAAAATAAGCATACACACACCGTATGCCATACAAATGAATATGTATATACCCGCCAAGGTTCACACACATTCCCCTTCATATTTACCTTCCCCAATACTCTACCTCCAAAAAGAGTAGGATTCATCACACCTACATCAACCTTAAAAATGGCAACAGGGAGGTGAGTAACATAATCCAAATGAATCAAAGTCATACATTATGATGAGATCTACACATGTGTGCATTACATTCAAGTTCAGGATAACACTACATACATGGTTCATCATTCCAACTCAGTACAATACATGTCTGAATACACATATTCACAAGGCAATATCGTATATACTTATCCTTATATTTTCAATAATTATCACACATTTAATGTTAGCACCTCGGCTTACTTTCTCTCTCTTCAACAATCATCCATCGCCATCTTGGCTATCAACTAGGCATATCTCGGCTATATGCAAATGCTCTTAAAGCTAATGCATATGCACAATAGAATACATTCAAATACGGATCCGACTGTGGGAAAATAACATAATCAATTGTGGAATAAGCATAGGCGTGCTACTATGCCCCTACTGCAGTAGTAAAATGTGTACACTTATATCCAATTGTATGCATGTTCAACATCATATTTTACTGGTACCAAACCGCTCTCGCCCATCCGTAGCACTAGTCACCCCGTGACTACGGATCATCAATATGGCCGTACTTGCCAAAGTGCCTCGGGCCTCCCCCGAACACACATCAAGGGAGTCCCCATCGGACACCGAGGTAACCGCTCATCACAGAGCCGCCCTCCCACTGGGCCTGCCACATAGGGTGCCTCATCATCAAACTAAGGGCAGCTTTGTGATTCCCCGAATCACTAGGGAACAATAACAATATACCTATGCACTGGGCCGCCCTCCCACTAGGTCTGCCTATTGGAACCCCTAACATTCCATATAAGCAGCGAATGATATGCCATGGATGCAAATGCCAATCAATGCATTCTCACACTGTGCATCCTAAATGCCACTCAATCAATTATCCATTCACTACCACCACTTAGTGGATTTCAACATTCTCGATCTTTACAATTTTCATAGGAATCCTCACACATCAGTAGTTAGTGGTAATCATATATACAACATTTGGATATTTCACATCATTGATTTTAATTCAAACATGGTCTCAAACCATCTTAGCATATTTCATCAGCATTGTCAACATAATATCTGATCTGGTCTCTATACCGGTACCAAAGTAGGGATATAGCTTCACCTGTTCTACATACAATACAGACTCAACAAATACAATATCAGACATTAAAATTGGTCTTCCCTCACACTGGGATATCAGATAATTATACCGGATACATACAGTTCCGACATAAAGCCTTAGCCATCTACTAACTCTAGTAGCTGATCCTACACTGGGTCATTGACTCCGGCTCAATTCAGTGCAATAACATATTTATCATCCAAATACATGCCATAAAACATCAATCATTCTAAATGCACTCCAATCATGGAATCATCACATCATCCACACAGGTAATCCAACAAGCACAATCACATATACATATTTTTACATCAAGAATGGATGAAATCATGCATTTAGAAAAGTTACCCTCTCCTACCTCAAGAGAAGTAGTAATCACTGCGGTCAGAAGGTTCTGCCATGTAGCTGGGGTTAATTCCTACATCACAATATATCACACAATCAATTTTCTATTCAAACACATCGGCCCAACGTTCATATTTATTTACTCGATGTCCTTCAGCATCTTAACTCTCAGTTTCTTTATTTCATTTATTCAGCCACCACCACCACGGTTTAGGCGTCTGCATTTATTATTAAGCACATTTATTACCAAAACCATTACCGGGTTCCTACTTTAATGTTCCCAACAACCAATAAGCTTCATTAATGGCCATTCACCATTAATAACATCATTTTACCTTACCAAAAATAGTTATTTAACACAATAAATACTTCTCTACTCATATCTCACATTTCCCACAAATCTTTGGGTTAGGGTTTTCATTAAAACCCAACAGCATTCTTTAAATTACTCTCCCAACACAAAAACTCAAAGACCCATAGTTCATACTCTTGAGGAACAACAAGATCTTACCTCAACATGAAAATGAGGAGAAGGAAAGATGAGACTTCTAGCTCCAAGCTCCTCCAAGCTTTCTTCAAGGATGGAAATGGGAGAGGAAAAAGCCACCACTTTTTCCTTAGGGTTTTTGGAGAGAAGAAGAAGAAATGAAGGAGAAGAGTGTAGAGGAAGTAAAAGTGAAGTACAAGTTATGGGGAAAATCCAGGGCTGAGAGAAATAAGAAGGGAAAAATAGGCCATTTGGCTTATTTTTAATTCCACATTAAATATTCATCATTTTATGATAAACAGGGTCATTGTTTGGGCTTAATACCATATCCAAAAATTATTCCAATATACCATCGGATTCCCAATATTTTTCTTATCAGCTCTGACCAATATCATCCTAATCGGAGATACTAGGTCCGACACCCATATTTTAATCAGGCTTAAATTCAGCTTATCCCGCTTTAATAAATCACCAACAGTCTCCAAAATCTTAATTTAATTATTTCCAATATTTTGGGACATCAATTAATCCTCACACAAATATTTAATATTTATTTCTTTAATTAATTCTTTATTTTAAAATTTAGGGTGTTACAGGAGCCATACACCGAGAGGGTCCATTACTATGCTCTGCGTCGTACTTATCCTTGTCTTCCCCTAATTCTACTAAAAGGTCTGCCAGGACTTGGGCTTTTATAGGTCCCGGGATTCATACCGAATACCGTATTCGGATAACTCCACGGCCAGGACACCATGCGCCTTGCAATCTCGGGCTTCTAAAGAATTTTCCCCAGTGGTTCATCCGTTCGCACCACTATTTGATGATTGTGGAAATAGGGGCAGAGCCGTTGGGTAGCTATGACGAGGCTGTAAGTGAATTTCTCCACCCGCTGGTATCGTACCTCAGCCCCTTGTAATGTCTTGTTAGTAAAGTATATCGGTTTCTGTATTTGGCCATCCTCTTAGACTAAGACTAAGCTTACCGCCTTAGCTCCTGTCGAAAGATAGAGAATTAGGTCTGACCTATCTCAGGTCACGTCAAAATTGGGGGGATGCCAGGTAAGTTTTGAGATCTTGGAAAGCCTGCTCACATTCCGGGGTCAATTCGAATGCATTTGTCTTTTTTAGCACCTTGTAGAATGGCATGGACTTCTCAGCAAACTTTGAAAGGAATCGGGAGAGGGATGTAATCCGCCCTATCAGGAGCTGAACCTCCTTGATGTTTTGGGGGCTTCGTATCCCTAAGATGGCTCGACATTAGTCAGAGTTGGCCTCGATGCCCTTGTAAGTAAGCATGTAACCCAGGAACTTTCCCCCTTGGACCCCAAAAGAGCATTTTTCAGGATTCAGTCGCATGTTATGCTTGCGCAGCTCGGCGAATGTTTCTTCCAAATCTTACACATGTGATTTAGCTTGCTTGGTTTTCACTACCATATCGTCTACGTATACTTCCATGTTCCTCCCAATCTGCTTGGCGAATATTTTGTTGACCAGTCTTTGGTAAGTTATCCCCGCATTCTTTAGGCTGAATGACATCACTCGGTAGCAATAGTTGGCTCCCCTAGTGATGAATGCCGTTTTCTCTTAATGTCTCAGGTCCATTCGGATCTGGTTGTAACCCGAGTAAAACCATCCATGAAGCTCAGCATCCTATAACCTAAAGTAACGTCCACCAAACTATCAATACTAGGTAAAGGGTAGGGATCTTTAGAGCATACCTTATTCAGATCGGTGAAGTCTACACATATCTGCCATTTACCATTTGACTTCTTTACCATGACCACATTTGATAACCATGTTGGGTAGTTGACCTTCGGATGAATTTTATGGACAAGAGTTTCTCTATTTTTTCTTTAACTACACTCTTCCAGTCGGGGCCCATTTTTCTGGGTCTTTAGGAGATAGGTTTAGCGTCTTGATCGAGATTGAGCGAGTGGCAGATTGTATTAGGGTCGATGCCTGGCATATCAGCAAGGTTCCAGGTGAATAGATCAGCGTTTTCCTTCAGCAATCCAATAAGGGCTTCTTCCAAATATGGATCAAGAATTTCACTGATTCGCGTGAATTTGCCAGGGGAAGACCCAACTTGGACAAGTTTGAGTGATTCTATAAGTTGGGGCCTCTCGTATTTCTGATCGTCACGAGGATCAAATCCTGTCTCCATGTCTTCCTCGATTATGAAAGCTGATTTGGGATAGAGGCTTTCATGATAACACGTCTACGCTACTTCAGGGTCGGCTTTAACAACTCCCACCCTTCCGTCTCCGAGGGGAAATTTCATGGTCAGGTGTATGGTCGAGATGACGGCACCTAAGGCGTTGAGCGAGGGTCAACCCAATAGAGCATTATAGGACCTTGAAACTTTACGATCAGGAACCTGACCCATATTGCACGGCTATCTCTTCCGCTCCTGAAGCTGGTCCTCAAGTCAATACATCCTAAAACCTGCACAGAATCACCTGAGAAGCTAAAAAGTGCACCATCATACATTTGTAGTTGTTGGAGAGAGAGGCCCATCTTCTGGAATGCCTTCCAACGAAGTATATCTGCTGAACTGCCTTGGTCTATAAGTACTCACTCAATCACGAAGTCTTCAACTTCCATGGTCACCACCATGGGCTCGTCTCGGTTTAGTCCGTCCCTGGGGAAATCTGACCTGTCAAACGTGATAGTGGTTGAGTCGGGGCACTCCTGCAATAAATTTACCTAACCTAACTGACGTAATTGGCGTGCTCGAGTCCTTGGGAATCCACCTGAAATCATGTGTGTGACTCGTCGGGCGCCCCCTTTCTTCTACAGACCTAGGAGAGCGGGAGTGGGTGGCTCGTGAGTGGTTCTGAGTCTGGAGTTCCACCTGATTAGGGTGGTCTCTTTCTCTTCTCTGAAAGCCTTCTCGGGGGTTGTCACCTCTCCACGCAACAAACCTTGCGAGGTGCTCTGGCGAATTAAGTGTTCTATCTAGTTGCGAAGGGATTGACAATTTTCTGTAGCATGGCCAAAAGCTCTGTGGAACTCACAAAATTTTAAAGTATCTGACTCCTTAGGGCCCTCACCTGGGGGTGGCAAAGTTAGGAGTCCCGTATTGTAGACTTCATGTAAAATTCGATCACGACGGTTCCTTAGTGGTATGAAATTTGTGTAGTGAGGGTTAGTGTAAGCCTTGATGTCCCGGTTTCTTCTGGGCTTTTCCTTTATTGCTCGGGATGAGGATTTCTCCGTTCTGTGGGGTTAGACCGATTGATCACCTTTGTTCGATCGGCCTCACGTTCATCGACAACAATATACCTTGAGGCTCTCGTACGGAAATCATCCATGTCTGATAGTGGTTTCTTCGCTAAGGAGTCAGTGAATTTTCCAGGCGTAAACCCATTTGAATAGGATGTAGAGCCACTTCCAGACTAAGGTCTCAGATCTGGATGGCTTGTTCGAAGAAATGAGCCATATATTGCTTTAGTGATTCTCCCGAAAGCTAGCGCAGATTAACCAGGCTATGCGATATCTGTTGCACTGCCCTGCTGGTGGAGAATTAGCTGAGAAACTTCTTGCTTAGGTCAGAAAAACTGGAGAAGCTTTTTGGAGGTAGATGGGAGAACCACCGCAACGCCGATTTAGTTAGGGTTGTGCAGAAAGTTCGGCAAAAGAGTGAATCAGATGCCCACGTTACCAACATGGTGTTGGTATAGATGGTGAGGTGGTATTCGAGATTGCCGCTTCTGTCGTACTTTTCAATCATGGGGGTTTGTAATTGAAGGGGTAGGTGCCTCCATAATTGGGTTGGTCCAGGGGTATGCGGCGAAGGGCAGTTCAGGGTTATATTTGGCAGTCTCCGTTTGGTATGAGGTTTGATCAGTGGTCTTTTGGCGAGCAGATTGTCTAGCATTGTGACTGGAGGCTTCGTGCTCTCCTCTCTTTTGCCTTCTGAGTTCTGCATTCTCTTACTACAGATTGGTAACAGTCCTTTGCATGTCTTCAATGATGTTGGTAAGGTGTTGTATCCGATCGTCGTGATTGGATGAGGATTAGTGTTCGTTGTCTTCCTTCCACCGTGTGTTACGAGTGTTCACCATGGTTGGGGCTTGTTTTTTCTTCAAAATTAGGATTAGGGTTTTGGTGGTGTAGGATCTGTTTTACTGGGCCCACGGTGGGCGCCAAAATGTTTACACAAAGAGTAGTAAGCTCAAAACCCTAGGAAAATCCTCCTAGGAATTAGGTCTATTAATCTCTATAATGTGTCACTTAGGCTACAATGTGAATAACACGTGCTTTTATACAAAAGTTATCAGGTGGGCTTCGGCGCATTAGCTTAAGATATAAACTAATCTATTATTTGATATTAGAGAGAGATATATATGAGGGATTGGTGGGGACCATCTCTAGTATTGAGGGGGGAATACATATAATTGGTGTATGGTGTATAGGGAGAGATAATGTGATATGCTATTCCTAGTTAAGAGTGTATAAAGAGGTTTAGTTGATGAGAAGCAAAGATTGATGATTTGATAGCATGTATGGATAGTGTTGTCACCTAAATAGGTGCTTGGAAAACTTTTGTTGTGGATGCTCATGAGTATGAATTATTGGACTTGAATGTGTAGGACTATGGGTATGTACCTTGAATTTGAAGGATTAATGATCAATACGAATAATGGAGAATCTTATATATTAATAAAGTTAAATAGGTACTTGCTTAACTTTTACCTTCTTATATCTTCATATATGGGTTGGTTTCTAATTAGATCTAGGGTAGTTATTATAAGTCTTGAATTGTGGTGTGCCTTAATTAAGAGTTGAAATAAACGTGAAAAGTTTTCCCTACTTTTTATTAATTAGAAGTAGATAACTATAATATCGAATAGCAGAATTAGGGTGCCACAGTTGTAAACTAATCAAATTATCTTACCAATCAAGGTTAGCGTCTAGCAACGTTCCATAACAGCAAGATAGTATGAAGTAATGTATTTTACTTTTAAGAACTACCAAAAGATTTATATAATATTTCTCTCCATCTTTATAGCTCTAAATTAACTCATAGTATGATATTCTATCAAACTCTAATGAGTTAACTTATATGTGATGACTTAAGAAACTATTTTCTTTATTCACTCAATTGTATGGCCAAGGTCTCTATTTTGTCATAGAGCTTAAATTCATTACCAAGAGTTGATGAATTCTTTCTTGACCTATCATTAATTCTACACGTATTTAATTATACACAATAAAATTAGGTGTGCAGAATCAAAGTATAATAAATAACTTGTTAATTACTATAATAATCTCAGGTCAAAAGAAATTATTATATTTCTTCATGAGAATTTTCCTATTGACAATTTTGAAGGTAATGTTAACCATTAGGAATTCTCTGAGTTAGTTCAATGATCATATCCCCATATATATGATTTATATATTTAATTAACAAATGAGATATATTAATCTTTATCCAATAAAGATCATATCCCCATATGTATCATTCCCCTGACCTTGGGCGTAGCCATGCCCACGCATGACCCTCTTACGCCCAATCCACCTTCCCACTGATGCATGTGTGTGTGCCTTGGTTCTTGCCTCCAGCATGTTGGTGTGTATACGCCAACCATGGGCGTACACACATTGGCTTCCCCCTATTGGCCCCTCTGTTGTGCGTTCACAAGCCGAGGTAGGTATCTATACGCCCGTGTAGGGGTGTTGCACCTCCCCTGATCTATGTGTGGGCGTTTGAACGCCATACTTAGGCATTTATACGCCCAAGTTTTTCCTCAAAATTTTATTTTTGCCTTTTTGGTTCAGCATTATCTTGAATTTGGGAAAATTGAAAATATAGACATCATAAATCAATAAAATAAGACCAGGTTGTGAAAAATTTACTTGAAAATTTGGGAATCGAATAAAAAGGGAAATTAAACTTTTGCCAAATTAATATGATCAATTATTGTCTCAGGCTGGAGCCTGACAGTAGGGCTAGGATATGGTGTCAATATTGAGTTAAATGTGTCATGATTGATATTCATGCGTATTGCATTGTCATGACATCATATGCATTTGAAATAAGTGCTATGATTCATTTCGGCACTATGATTTGATATTAAGACTATCATTTATAGCACCACAATGTGCAGTTCTCATGAGGTTGTTGATTATAGCATTACGATTTTTTATGTAGTCCTCAAGGTACCACAGAGTATAGCACTATGATTTGTTGTATGGATTATCCTTGGCACTATGATTTTCCTGTTGTGAAGGCAAACTCGCATTGCTTGTTTTAATGCATTTGAAAAGAATGATGTTTTAAAGTCCATGGCATTTAGACATTGCATTGAAAGTGTTGTATATGTTTAGATGATGGAATATGGGAGTATTATAGACATGTTTGAAATAATTATATGGATTTATGATTAAAAAACTTTTATGCTTAGTTGATGTAAGTATATGCGTGGGTTTAGTTATATAATACAGTTATTGTAAACCTATGTTGAATTATCTAGTATAGGGTGGTGATTGGTTACAAACCTATTTTGGTGTTTCTATTTACTGCTTAAGTGGTACTCACCCATTTACTTATGGTTTTAGTGAGTTTTTAGGAGGGTGATGATGATGCCACCTTGTGTGCTTAGAGTGTGGAGCCAATGTAATGCCATGAAGAAGATTTTATACTTGATCATTTTTTATGTTGATGATATTATTTTACAAAGCCTTGTGATGGCTTAATGTGCAGATATGTATGTGAATGGTTGCAGGAATGATGTTTGGTATGTAGTTAAAATGTTGATCTAGTATATATGTGATGACGTGTGATTGTAACATCCTAAAATTTATATGAATGATTAATTGAGAGAAATAAATAGTAAATAATTACATACGAGTTACCTAATGTCCCAAAATTTAGAATTGATTAAGTTGTGAATTTTTATGATTATTTATAATTTATTATGGCTTAAAGAGCTAAAATTAATATCTGATTAAAATATGAGTGTTGGACCAAGTATCTCTGATTGAGATGCTGTTGGTCATAGCTGTTAAGAATATTATTGGGAATCCGAATATATCTTCAGAATAATTTTTTTGATAAGTATTGAGCCTGAATGGGGATCCTGTTCGTTGTAAAATGGAGAAATTTTAATGAAGGGTCGAAGTTATATCACTAAAACTCTTTCCTTTTTCTCCTTTCCCCTTGGATCTCTCTCCCTCTCAAACACAAACACTTCTTCTCCTCTCATCCTCTTCTTCTCTCACTCTCTAAATCCATCAAAACTTATGTGTGTGCCTTCTCCCTCCCCATTTTCATTTCTTTCTATCAAGCAAGAAGGAGCTTGTGGGTTGGAAGCTCTCTCTTCTCCCTCTCATTTTCTTCACTCTCTCCCTTACTCTTAGAGCTCATTTTTATTTTGCTTGAGGTAAGATTTCCTCACTATTTTTCATGAGCTCTAGCCCTAGGTTATGAGGTATTATGGTTTGTGAGAGTGTTGTATGAATGGGTTATTTAATGGGAGTCATTAATGATGGAAAACCCTAAGGTGGGATGAAATAAATGTAAGTTTTATATGGTTAATGATGGGTACATGAACATAGTGATGCATGTAATGGAAGATGATGAATATTAATGATGGTTAGGAAAATGTAAAATATGAGTGGAAGGGTATTTATTAATGTTGAAGGATGTTATTAATAATGAGAGATAACTATTAATGATGGTTAATGTTATTAATGATGGTTGATGGCCACTAATGAAGAAACCCATTAATGGGTGTAACTTTAAAATGCATAATAATGAATATGAGCAGCAAACCCATGGTGGTTATGGTGGATTAATTGAAATAAAAATGGTTTGAGATTTAGAATGGTATAAACATCCAGTGGTTAATTAAGAACATTTAAATCTTGGTGGTTTAGATAGAAAATAATTGTATGGTATATTGTGTGGTGTAGGAAATGACCCCATTGACAAAATGAGACCTTCAGACCGCAGTGAATACTACTTCTCTTGAGGTATGAGGGGGTAATATTTTTTAAATGCATGATTTCATCCATTATTAATGTATATGTATGGATGTGTTTCCATAATTTTGGTTTGGATGAATATTGTTAACCAAGTGGCCTCAATGACTCAAGAGGGGGTGGGGGGTGAATTGAATCTTAAAAATAGTTACCTTTTAAAACTTAATTTCAATTTTACTTTACCTTACTTAAAGAGATGAAGAAATTAGTATCACAATAATTAAGTAATAACAATTAAAGCAAGAAAGTAAAGCAAGTAAATAACTTCAAATTAAATAGAGTAAGGGAAGAGAGAGAGAATGACACACTCAAATTTTATCCTGGTTTGGAAACCCCTACGTCCAGGCCCCAAGTAAACCACTTGAGATTTTCCACTAAGAAATTGAGATTCACAAGATGAGCCAATACAAGTCTCTTCATTTCCCTACCAAGAACTTTATCCTCACTTTTATCTTTCTCACAATTCTTACTCAACCCCCAAAGGCTACAACCTTGCCTTTGTTACAATGCTTCAAGTCAATTTGTGTATGAGTAAAAACAAAACCTTTTCCACTCCCCTTAAAATGATAATCAAAGTAAGAGAAGAAGTAATGTGATAATAATCATGAGATGTAGCTTTCTTTATAAAGCAAATTTGTAAATTAGAAGTAACAATAAAAACTCTCTTGATAGAGTAGAATAGAAATTTTAAAGTGCAAATCAAGTATGATCAACTTTAAAGAATGTAGCTCTCTTTTTGATAGAGCGGTTTTAGAAAATTTAAGCAAGAAAAAGTTGATCAAAAATGAAATTCTCTTTGATAAAGCAAATTTAAAATTAAAAGCACAAAGAGAATAACGTACTCACAAAAATGTAGCTCTCTTCAATGATGACTTAGGCCTCTATTTATAGTGTTTCAAGAGATAACTAGTCGTTGTAATCTGATTATTTTCAAATTTGATTCCCTTGAGATATCCCTTAAGTTTAGCAAAAGCTGAGAATTAGTCAAATTTACCCAGTGTATTCGAATACCTTATTCAATTAGCAACTTTCTGCTTCACTAAAAATTGGTCCAGATTCATCCTATTCGAATACCTTAATTGATTATCAACGTTCTGATTTAATTTTGAAAATCCAAGAATCATTTTAATCGATTACCTTAATCGATTAGCAAGGTTTTGTTTCAATTAAAACTTATCTAGATTTACCTTATTCAAATACCTTATTCAATTAGCTCTATTCTGGTTTAATAAGAACTTGTCTAGATTTACCTTATTCGAATACCTTATTCGATTAGCTCTGTTACAAATAATTTCAAAATTTGTTTTGTGAGCTTTAATCAAATACCATAATTGATTACCTTGCTCCTTATCAAATACCTTATTTGATTACAAAAACTGGTTTTAGATTCTTAATTCTTTAATATTTTTCAAACTCATTTTTGGAATCATCAAAACTCGGATTATAAAAATTCTTATTATAAAAACTCCCCCTCTTTGATATATTATTATGAACAAAAATAAATATCTTGATGAGTATGTGAATTGAAATGCATTTGGAATAATTTGTGGTACGTGGTGAATGATATTTGGGATGATGATTATGATTATGGTGTTGATGTTGACTAATGGCATTGTGAATGGCTTGTGATTGATGTTACGACCATGATTGGATTGAATATAAATGTGTGATCATCCTATGATATGAAATTGATAAAAATATGTGTGGATATTGTTTGCCATTAACTATTGATGTGAATGAAAATCCAATGATAATTGATAGTAATTGAGAATGATGGTGGTGAGTTGATGATTGTGGAGTGGCATTTTAGGATGCATAGAGTGAGAATGCATTGATTTGTATTTGCATCCATGGCATATTATACATTGTCTAGTTTGGAAAGTTAGGGATTCCAACAGGCGGGTGATAATGCATGATTTATCCTTAATTCCTCACTTTAAATGTGTATAATTTTCCATCACTTATTGTGTAATATATTGCATTTTAACACATTTTCATAATTTGAGCTTTATATAATATTTGATTTTAAAATAAATTAAGGATTGATTTTTAATGGACATAATTAAATCTTGGTTTCTCTTATTTTGTAGTGTATGATTGAGCCTGCAATTGAAAAATAATTAACACAGATCAAACGAAAGAAGCCACAAGTCATCACGCCTTAAGAAATGGTCAAAAAGTAAGAAAAATCAATAGAACAAACCTGGAAATCAATTCACCACAGCTGGGAATCAATTCCTACATGAAATCAAGCTTTGGAATCGATTCATTTCACTAGGGAATCGATTCACACAGTTGGGAATCGATTCCCAGCCCCCAGGAATTGATTTATACGCTATTTTTACCCACGGGAATCGATTCCCACCCCTATTCATGCAGTGTAAATTTGGCTAAATCATACTTTTAGGAATCGACTCCTTTAGTGGAAACACCATTACTTGATTTCAGGAAGTGGAAATAACACTACACATTTTCCTCGCAGAAAGGTTCCACTCATTCCTCAAATTAAGCACGTTGTTTCCTTCTCCCTCGCCTATAAATAGAAGGAATTAAAGCCTCAAAAGACATCCCTTGACACTTCTCTTTCTTTCTTTCTTTCTTCTCTGCTTAGAGCATCAAAGGCACAAAGCCTCTGGAGGAATTTCTTCCCCCTCCTCCGCTGTATTTCGTGTTTGGTCTTTCTTATTTTTAGTTTGTTATAATTGTGGAGGGATAAAACCCTTAGATTGATTTTCTTGGAAAATTATTGTAATATGACTTTGAGGTTCTTGTTTTTAATTTAGTATGCTTTTACTATTGTTGATTTCTTCATAATCTTACTCTTCTTATTTAATTGCATTTTGTTTAATTAAATTTGTATGCTTAATCAGTTTAATTATACAAATGGAATAAAATAAGATTTAAATTAAAATGGATTAAGGAAATATGCATGCTTAATGAATATTTTCATAATCACTTTTAATTATTATGGTTTGCTTAATTCCATAATTTGAGAATAGATTATGTATGTAGGTGATGTTTTTACATACGCTCAATGATTCCTAGATTTTATAATCTTGACTCCTTTTGCTTAATTAGGATGCTTGACTGAAATGTTCACTTTAAATGAAGGTAAAGGAATTATGAATTAAAAAAGACGCTTAGTTGATTAATTCAAATTGAGCTAAAGAATCAACAGTAATAAAAGTGTACAAACCATCTTTTGTGAACCAAGGATAAATCTAATTACAATACTCCAAGAAAATCAATTGCTTGTTATTTATTTTTCTATGTTTTACATTTATGATGTTTTAAATTTCTGTGACAATCAAACAAACCCCCAAATATATTTGTATATTTGTTGAATTTCTGTTTGTTAAAATTATTTTAAAACTTAATTTTCCTAAATTTTTGTGTTGATCTTCTAGAGAACGACCTGGGTTCACACCCTAGTACTACATTATTTTTAATGTATCAAATTGACCGACCACGACAGTCCACATCAAATTTTGGCGTTGGAGCCAGGGATCACCGATCTTTAGGAAAATTGTTTTAAATTAATTTTTGTTATAAAAAGAAAATAAAAAAATATTTCATAAAAATTAAAAAAATTAATTTTTTTGTTTGTTTTGATTTATTTCTTTGTATAATTTGGGATTCTGTTGATGCACTGTTCTTGATTTAATTATTGTACAATATGTATGACTAGAACAACATCTAGGCATTTGCATTCAATTGATCCTGAAATTGATAGAACTTTTTATAGATTAGTTAGAGAAGCTAGATTTAATAATAACTTTGTTGATATTGATAGTGATAGTATCTCATCTGAATCTGCTAAAAGTACTACTGCTAGTTTTTCTGTTATGGCGGGACCTCGTGAAAAAACTCTTAAAGAACTAGCTACACCCAAATTCACATACGAAAGTTTGTGTATTCAATATCCTGAAGAGGATGTCCCTTTTATGCTTAAGACCGGACTTATACACTTGTTGCCTAAGTTTCATCATCTTGAGGGTGAAGATCCGCATAAACACCTTAAAGAATTCCACATTGTGTGTTCCACAATGATACCTCAAAACGTTCAAGAAGACCATGTCTATCTTAAAGCATTTACTCATTCTTTAGAGGGTGTTGCTAAGGATTGGCTCTACTACCTTGCTCCAATATCAATCACAAGTTGGAATGACTTAAAGAAAATGTTCTTGGAAAAGTTCTTTCCTGCCTCTAGAACTACTGCAATCCAGAAAGACATATCTGGAATTAGGTAACTCTTTAGAGAAAGTCTTTATGAGTATTGGGAGAGATTCAAGAAACTCAGTGCAAGTTGCCCTCACCATCAAATTTCTGAACAACTTCTTCTTCAGTACTTTTATGAAGGTCTGCACCACGTTGATTGCAACATGTTAGATGCGGCAAGTGGAGGAGCTTTGGGAGACATGACTGCTACTAAAGTGAGGAACTTGATTGAGAAGATAACGTCCAACTCTCGACAATTCAGTGTAAGAAACGATGCTTTCAAAAGTACATATGATTCAAATTCTAGTTCATCTAGAATTAAATTAGATAGCAAACTTGACGCTCTCACTACCCTCGTCATATAATTGGCAATTAATAAAAAATCCATGACTGCCAAATTGTGTGGCATTTGCACTTCACAAGAGCATCCCACTGATTGTTGTCCTTGTCTACAACCACATTTAAAACACTAATAACAAAAACCCTGAGCAATAGTTACAGATGATTCCTCCACATTTGTTATTAGTCAGGGTTTTTGTTATTAGTATCATTGCAACTCTGAGCAAAGTGGTCGCCACAACACTAATAACAAAAACCCTGACTTGTCCTCTAATAGTTACAATCCAAGTTGGAGGAATCATCTGAACCTAAGATGGGGTAACCAACAACCAAATCCCCCCAACCCCCATTTCAAAATAATGCACCAATCTTCCCAAATCCAACACCTCAACCATCCACAAGTGGGCCTTCTTTGGAAGAACTGGTGAAACAAATGGATACACAAAACTTGGAGTATCAACAGAGGAATGATGCTACCATCCAAAGCTTGAGCAACTAAATTGGGCAATTGGCTTCATTATTAAACCAATTACAGTCTCAGAACTCTGATAAATTACCATCTCAACTAGCTACAAATCCAAGAAATGTGAGTGCAATTCAGTTAAGATCAGGTATGAACCTTAAAGTACCCATACCCAAGGACCTGAGAAACAAACAAATGTGCCCATAACAGTTGAGAATGATGTACCTCTTCAAGCACAAGGAAGTCTGAGATGCAACCACCCAAAATCCTACCTCATATCCCTCTTCCATTTCCACCAAAAGCAATTCCAAGTAAAAAAATGGAAGAAGTAGACAAAGAAATTTTGGATACTTTTAGGAGAGTAGAAGTGAATATACCTCTTCTTGATGCAATCAAACAAGTCCCCAAGTATGCCAAATTTCTGAAGGAACTTTGTACTCACAAAAGAAGACTCAAGGGCAATAAAAGGATAAGTATAGGAAGGAATGTATCTGTATTGCTTGGTAAGGAAGTTTCCAATATTCCTGAGAAATGTAAGGATCCAGTACATTCTCTATACCCTGCATCATAGGCAATAGCAAATTTGAAAATGCCATGTTAGATTTAGGAGCTTCAATAAATGTTATGCCTATGTCTGTTTTCAAATCTTTGTCCCTTCGAACTTTACAACCTACTGGTGTAGTGATTCAGTTAGCCAATAGAAGTACTGCTTACCCTGATGGAGTCATAGAGGATGTTTTGGTTTAGGTTGATCAACTTGTTTTCCCTGTTGACTTTTTCATACTTGATACGGAAGATGGTGTGTCTGACATTCCTGTTCCTATAATTTTGGGAAGACCATTTTTGAAAACTGCTCGAACCAAAATAGATGTTCATTCTGGAACCCTCTCTATGGAATTTGGTGACACTAAAGTTCAATTTGATATTCTTCATGCTATGAAACACCCATCTGAAAATCATTCTTTTTTCTATATTGATTTGATTGATGAATTGATTTTTGAACATCTTTTTGACATCTCATAAACTGCTGATTTGGAATGCATGAATGATTCATTTAACTATTTTACATGTAATAATTCTGGAATTTGTGATATTTATGTTGAAATTGATAAATGCATAACTGCTGATTCAGAGTTTTTAGATATGTCTGTTAATCATAAGGAGCTAGAATGCAGTAATCGGAATGCAGGATTTCAAGAAGACTCTAACAAAATTTTTAAGGTGCAAGCGGCAGAATCCAAGTCTGCTTTGTTAGTTCCATCTGTTTTGCAAGCAACCAAATTAGAGTTGAAACCCCTACCTAAGAATCTCAAGTATGTATACTTAGGGGATGATGAACAGCTCCCAGTGATAATCTTTACTTCTCTTGATGAAAATCAAAAAGTAAAATTGTTACAGGTTTTGAAAAAGCACAAGAAGGCTATAGGTTGGACATTGGCAGATATTCCTAGACTTAGCCCATCTATGTGTATGCATAGGATATTTCTAGAAGAAAATGCTAAACCAATAAGACATCCCCAGAGGAGACTCAACCCTATAATCCTTGATGTTGTTAAGAAAAAGATTACTAAGCTTTTACAGGCAGGAATTATTTATCCTTTCTCTGACAGTCAATGGGTGAGTCTAATTCAAGTGGTTCCTAAAAAAATAGGGATCATAGTTGTGAAAAATGAGAATGATGAATTGATCCCTACCAGAGTGTAAAATAGTTAGAGAGTCTGTATTGACTACAGGAGACTAAACCAGGCAATGAAGAAGGACCATTTCCCTTTACCCTTTATTGATCAAATGCTTGAACGTCTCACAGGTAAGTCTCACTACTATTTTCTTGATGGATTCTCTGGATATTTTCAGATTCATATTTCACTTGAGGATCAAGAAAAGACCACATTCACCTGTCCCTTTGGCATATTTTCTTATAAGAGAATGCCATTTGGCTTATGCAATGTTCCTGGAACTTTTCAAAGATGTATAATAAGTATTTTTCATGATTTCATTGAAATTGCATAGAGATGTTTATGGATGATTTTACTATTATTGGATCTTTATTTGATACATGCCTTGATAGTTTGGATAAAGTTTTAAACAGATGTATTGAAACTAACCTTGTCTTGAACTATGAAAAATGTCATTTTATGGTAGAACAAGGAATAGTTTTAGGGTATGTCATCTCTGAGAAAGGAATTAAGGTAGATCCTGCCAAGATAGAAGTTATATCACATTTACCTTACCCCTCTTATGTACGAGAGGTTCGTTCTTTTCTTGGTCATGCAGGTTTCTACAGAATATTCATAAAGGATTTCAGCAAGAAGGCTAGACCACTATCCAATTTTCTTTAAAAGGATATGGTATTTGAGTTTGATGAAAAGTGTAAGGAGGCTTTTAATTGCCTCAAGCAAGTATTGACCACTACCCCAATAATCCAAGCACCTGATTGAACAGCCCCATTTGAGTTGATGTGTGATGCTCTAATTATGCATTGGGAGTTGTCCATGGTCAGAAGATTGACCAATAGCCTAGGGTCATCTACTATGCATCTAAAACTTTAGATGCCGCCCAGGTAAATTACACCACTACTGAAAAAGAGCTCTTGACCATTGTTTTTGCATTAGATAAGTTTAGACCTTACCTACATGGTTCTCGAGTAGTTATCTTTATTGACCATGCAGCTCTGAAGTACTTGTTGAAGAAATGTGAGTCCAAGCCAAGATTAATTCGTTGGATGCTCTTGCTCCAAGAGTTTGACTTAGAAATTCATGATAGAAATGGAACACAAAACTTGGCGGCAGACCATTTAAGCAGAATTGAGAACGTTCCTGATTTGGCACCTATTAAGGACCTTTTCCCGATGAATAACTCATTAGTGATTTTAACTCTTTTGATACACCCTAGTTTGCTAACATTGTTAATTATCTTGTTGCTTCTATTTTTCAACCATATGCATCCAGAAACCAAATTTCAAAATTAAAAGGTGATGCAAAATATTATATATGGGATGACCCATATTTGTGGAAGTTGTGCAATGATCAGGTGATTCGAAGATGCATTCCCGATCATGAGATAGAATCAGTTCTTCGATTCTACCATACTTCACCAGTTGGTGGACATTTTGGTCCACAAAGAACAGCAAGGAAGGTGTTAGATTATGATTTATACTGGCCCACCATTTTAAAGGATGCATGGAGAACTTGTAACACCTGTGAGAAATGCCAAAGAGCTGGTAACATTATCAAATAGCGACAACAAATGCCTTAACAACCTATGTTGTTTATTTGATATTTGGGGCATTGATTTTATGGGTCCATTTTCTCAATCCTTTGGTTTGACATACATTCTGTTAGCTATAGATTATGTTTCTAAATGGGTGAAAGCTAAAGCCACCAGAACTAATGATGCTTGAGTTGTTATGGATTTTGTTAGATCTTAAATTTTTTACAGGTTTGGTATCCCGAGAGCAATCATTAGTGATCAGGGAACACACTTCTACAACAGGATCATGCAAGCTATGCTCCAAAAGTATAGGTTTATTCATAGAGTCTCTACTCCATATCACCCACAAACCAATGGACAGGCAGAAGTCTCTAATAGAGAAATCAAGAGAATCCTGGAGAAGATAATACAGCCTAACAGGAAAGATTGGAGTAAGAAACTGGATGATTCTCTTTGGGCACATAGAATAGCTTTCAAGGCACCTATAGGAATATCTCCCTATAGAGTTGTTTTTGGTAAGGTGTGTCATCTTCTAGTATAAATTGAGCATCATGCTTACTGGGCTGTAAAAGCTTGCAACTTAGGACTTGATCAAGAAGGTGAGGAAAGGAAATTACAATTGAATGAGCTTGATGAGATCCATTTGGCAGCTTATAAGAATTCAAAGTTCTATAAGGAGAAAACAAGGAAATTCCATGATAGCTCAAGCTAGAAAGGAGTTCACTATTGGGCAGAAAGTGTTACTGTTCAATTCCAGGATGAAACTGATGGCAAGAAAATTACGCTCCAAATGGGAATGATCGTTCATAGTCACTAATGTATTTCCCCATGGAGCTGTTGAGATAAAAAGTAAAAACTCCAACAAGAGCTTCAAGGTTAATGGACAATGCTTAAAGCCATTCCATGAAAATCCTTCACTTGTAGATGTCACAATGGAGGAGCATGCTTTTGGGGAACCACTTCTTGATCACCTTTGAGGGAGTTTTTCTTAACCATCTCTTTTACTTTTTCATTTTATTGTCTTTTCTGTATGCTCCGTCTTACATTGAGGACAATGTATGATTTAAGTATGGGGGTGGGATTATTCTTGTATGTTTGTGTTGTTTTTATTGCTTTAGTTGTGTGAATTTGTGATTATTTTTGTGTGACAGTTGTTTTCTGATAAAAAAATTAAATTAAAAAAATAATAAAGATTTTTGTGTGTTTTTATTTAACAATAGCATGTTTTATTGGAATTTTAGGATATACATAAGTAACAGGTAATTTCTTTCATGTTTGATATGAGCTTAATGATATGTTATAATTTGAACTTAAACATTTTTGTTATGTTGAGAATGACATGATACTTGAGAAATGATCATATATGATGGAATTATACCTTGTGAGGTTTTTGAGCCTTAAAAATTTGATGGATCACCTTATACCATCTTAATTCTTTCATGTGTGATTTATTTCTGAATGCTTACATCTCAATCTTTGTCTTGTTTCTTGATGATACTTGAAACTCATATACATGTATTTGAAAGGACACAGACATTTTGTTCAATTGAGCCACTAGCCATATAAGCCTACCATGAATAAATCATCCTTTGTTAACCCCTATGAGCCTATTTAACCATTTCTTTGATTGCAGATCAAATAAGGCATGACGAAGAAAAAAACCAAAAATATACCTACCTTAAGGAATATATTGGAGCTTTAGAATCAAGTCATAAATAGGCATTCAAATAAGTGTAGGGGTGCGCAAAAAGGAGTCGCAACTCTTGGTTTAAGTGTTATGCAATCGCAAAAGAAAAAGATAAAAAATAAATAAAAAATTATATATATATATATATATTTTGATGTTTACGACTAAATATGATCAAACAAATGTTTTACCCTCACTATTTGTCTGTTAAATTAATTGCTCCATCATTCTTTTTGGTATCTAAACTTATTTTCCAAAATTTTACCACCCAATTATACCTTGGCCACATTACAACCATGAAAAACCCTGTTGATCTATACATGCATTTGTATTGATTGTGGAATTGAGAAACTTGCCAAATTTATGGGACTGTCTATTTTTCAGAAAAATATTATGAGCGTATACACAAACCCAAAACACTAGAGTTGAGAGTATGTCTTGTGAGGTTCTGTCACTTATGATTTTTTTTTCAGTTTGATTTAATTCTCACATGCCTAAGTGTTTGGATGATTTTTATACATATCTTGATGCTCTATATTCTACATGTTAGATAACTCTTGTTTCTCTTAATATTCTTAAGATGACAAGCATGCTAGTTCTATGTGTTTATTGTTTTCCAACTTAATGTTTTCAATAAATTGTAAAAACTTGCTTTTATTTTGATTTTTCCTAGGAGTGCAAAAGAGTAAGTGTGGGGGTATTTGATAATGCATGATTTATCCTTAATTCCACACTTTAAATGTGTATAATTTACCATCATTTATTGTGTAATATATTGCATTTTAACACATTTTCATAATTTAAGCTTTATTTAATATTTGATTTTAAAATGAATTAAGGATTGATTTTTAATGGAAATAATTAAATCTTGGTTTCTCTTATTTTGTAATGTATGATTGAGCTTGCAATTGAAAAATAATTACCACAGATCAAATGGAAGAAGCCACAAGTCATCACGCCTTAAGAAATGGTCAAAAAGTAAGAAAAATCACTAGAACAGGCCTAGGAATCGATTCACCACAGCTGGGAATCGATTCCTACATGAAATCAAGCTTAGGAATTGATTCATTTCACCAGGGAATCGATTCATACAGTTGGGCATCGATTCCCAGCCCCCAGGAATCGATTCATACGCTATTTTTACTCCTGGGAATCGATTCCCACCCTTATGAATCGATTCATGCAGTGTAAATTTTGCTAAATCATGCTTTTAGGAATCGATTACTTCAATGGAAACACCGTTACGGGATTTCAGGAAGTGGGAACAACACTACGCATTTTCCTCGCAGAAAGGTTCCAGTCATTCCTCAAATTAAGCAGGTTATTTCCTTCTCCCTCGCCTATAAATAGAAGGAATTGTAGCCTCAAAGTACATCCCTTGACACTTCTCTTTTTTTCTTTTCTTCTCTCCTTAGAGCATCAAAGGCACAAAGCCTCTGGAGGAATTTCTTCCTCCTCCTCCGCTGTATTCTGGGTTCGGTCTTTCTTATTTTAGTTTGTTATAATTATGGAGGGCTAAAACCCTTAGATTGATTTTCTTGGAGAATTATTGTAATATGACTTTGAGGTTCTTGTTTTTAATTTAGTATGCTTTTACTATTGTTGATTTCTTCATAATCTTACTCTGCTTATTTAATTCCATTTTGTCTAATTAAATTTGTATGCTTAATCAGTTTAATTATACAAATGGAATAAAATAAGATTTAAATTAAAATGGATTAAGGAAATATGCATGCTTAATGAATATTTTCATAATCACTTTTAATTATTATGGTTTGCTTAATTCCATAATTTGAGAATAGATTATGTATGCAGGTGATGTTTTTACATATGCTCAATGATTCCTACATTTTACAATCTTGACTCCTTTTGCTTAATTAGGATGCTTGATTAAAATGTTCATTTTAAATGAAGGTAAAGGAATTATGAATTGAAAAGACGCTTAGTTGATTAATTCAAATTGAGCTAAGAAATCAACAGTAATGAAAGTGTACAAACCATCTTTTGTGAACCAAGGATAAATCTAATTACAATTGAAACACCCTAAAAATTGGGGGGTAAATTTTTTGTGATTTTCACATCATTATTTAATGAAGACATGTAGTAGTGAAGCTTAATTCATCACTCTGGATCTATGGAAGACCTATCTCATATATGGAGATATGAGAAGGTAGGTTAAAAACAATTAATGAGAAATCCTCAATAAAAACAGCAGAAAGAATTAATTAAATTAATGTTATATGATTGGATTTAAAGAGGTTAAACATCACGAGGGTGAATGACTTCATAATATGTCCGAAGTATTTTTGAGATGATACAAAAAGAAGATTTGATGCAAAGGGAAAGGAAAATAATCAAAACAATGCAAGTTGGGGAATCAGGGCACCACTCGCTCAAGCGAGTGCCACTCTCGCTTAAGCGAGTCCGCATGGTACGCTTGAGCGAGCCAGGAAAACACGCTTGAGCGAAAAAGGGAGAAGAATCAGGTGCCCATCTCGCTTGAGCGAGCCCTGCTCGCTTAAGCGAGATTGCTCTAGTAGCCAATCCCATTCCCCCTCGCTTTAACAAAATTAGTCCAGTAGCTAAATGCCTCGCTCTGGCTCGGGTGAGACCTTACTCGCCTGAGCAAATCTCCTCCAATGGCCAACAACTGATGCATAGGCAGTCTCGCTTAAGCGAAGGCGAGCTCGTTTAAGCGAGAATTGCCAAGTATACAAATACCCAACGTAGGGGTGTCTCGCCTGAGCGAGACTCACTCTCGCCTAAGTGAGATTTGGCCAGTGGCCAATTATCAGACATGCACAAAAAGCAAGAAATTTACACAACTTAACATATGACAATCCATATAAAACCAAATTGAACAAGTTTAATATATCAATTGCATCATGTTAGGCATTTAGAACGTATTTCAAATGTCACATTCAACAATCACTAGTGGAAAAAGTGGATATAATCACGGTTAAAATTGGCCTTTAATCACGGTTAATCAACCGTGGTTGTTGCAGCCATGGTAGTAGATGAGGTCCTTTAACCACGGCTCACAACTGTGGTTATAAATCACATCTAATCATGGTTGCTATTAACCGTGATTAAATAAGAACCTATTTAATCATTGTTGTCAATCATAACCTTGAACACAAGTTCATAAAACTTGCATTAGACTATGTATAATCACGGTTATCGTAGCAACCGTGAATAAAGAGAGTCTATAATCACGGTTGTCAAGCATAACCGTGAATATAAGTAGTCATAAAACTTCATTTACAAATTATGTATAATCACGGTACTATGATTAAATAATGAGGTTTTTTTTAATATGGGTTCTATTTTATTTTTTCTCAAACCTGCAATTAGACAACCAGCACAATATACAGTATATCCCAGCATATCCAGCAACAATATATAAAAAGAATGGTATGTATATAACATTAATTTGCTATTAATTCATAACAACCTAAAAAATAAAACTATGTACAATTTAGATGAATGTAACCTAATAAAATGTAAACCCTAAATCCTACACTAGATACATATATAAGAGAATAAAGATCCTATATCTAGCTAAGTCCTTTCCTAACTTCAATGAAGTATACGGCCCATTGCTTTCTAACGTTATCTACAAGTGTCCTAGGGAAGTATGACCGGTCCTCAAAGTACTGCCCTAGTGAATTCTTTTTTTTCCATTAATCACATCCAAATCATACTTATCATTTTATGGGCTCTATAAAACACAAAATCTAGATGGATATCCATTCATTTACCAATTCTAACTGCATCATACATTATTTTCATTATCCAACCAATGTCAAGGTCACCAATGAAAATGAGTCATATGTACTAGGTTCTCATTTTCCTACATGACCTCCCAAAATTTAACATCTATATATTTATCTTCCTTATAAGTTACTTACATTAAATTCATGGCTAAACAAAGTATTCATCATGCATATTCATTACAAAAGGTCATATATAAGCCATAAAATCGAAACATTGTCGGCCAAGGTATTCTTTACCCAAAATAATCTTCTTCACACAATTCTTCCTCCCATGAGCTCCATGGTCAGGCCCTACAACACAAGAGCTAAAAAGATAGACCACATAGAGAGTGAGTATACCTTCTCAATGATGAAAAATCCAATCATTAGTGATAATATACATATGAATACAAGTTAACATCTTCTCCCAAAAATGAGTTCAAGTGACACTAAGTTCAATCAATCATCCAATTCATAGAACACTCATATCCATAAAGATTCATTGAGTCACACCAAACCAAAAACACAAATATAGTTAGCGATCAGGGGATTCCACGTGTAACATCCCGATTTTAAACAAAGTACCAGATGAAATAAAGCCATTAAAATAATAATTTTAGAAGTGGGGAATTGTTTGATAATTACCATTAATTTAATTAATCAAATGAATGCTGATTAAGTGTGATTAGCCATTAGTGGTTGCTGATGGGACTTGGTGACATGAGCAGACTGCTGCTTCATGTTTTCCCCACCCCACCTTTCCATTCCTCGTGCATGCATATATGTAGTTGGTCGATGGTCTCTCGCCATTCATTCTTCAGAATTCCCTCTGCGATTTCTCTCTTCTTCCTTCTTCTCTTTCTCTCTCGTTCTTCTTCTTCTTCTTCTTCTTCTTTTTCTTCTTCTTCTTCTTCTCCTTCTTTGCCCTCTGTTCATATTTTCTGCTTACGAAAGTCACGTTGACGGTACTGCAGAGGAGTCGGAGCTCCCTTATACGAGTGAAAGACGATCGTTGAAGCAGAAGCAGAAACAGCCCCTGTACCCGAGCCGATCGCGAGAGGCAACAATGCTCAAGTGGAGGCTGAACGAGTGGGAGTATTGAGCGAAGCAGCAAGGCAGAGGACCTACACCCAGGCAGAAGAGTCTCTCGGAGTCTCGTAGTTGGTAGGGGGAGTACCTTATATGTTAACGTATGGATTATGGACGGGTTCCGGGTGTTGATGATTGTTGTTCTGAATTTTGTTTGTGTGTTATACTTGCATATGGAGTGCGCAATACCCGGGTGCATGACAAGTAGGAGTTGAGTATTGCATGTTTAGTATTATCCCTGAGATGCATGCCGATAGCTTAGAGAATGTTGAATGATTGCATGGCAAGGGTGTGCTGTATTGTTAATGATGATAACTGTGTGGTTTACGTGACTTGTGAGTTGTTAAAAATATAAAATGATGACTGCATGTGATCGAGTGTTGGTGTAGTGAATCTGATAATATTCATATTGATGCATGCATAGTTGAGTCCTGATATTGATGAATACCAATTGCATGTTATGCTTGTGTTGAGTGGAATACTTTATTGAATCCTGATATTGGTTGATATCAATTGTATGGGAAGCACGTGTTGCTGTATTCATCTACTTGAGCAATGATACTGATTGCATGGAAGTATGCGTGTTAAATCAATATATTGAGTTCTGAGAATTCGTATTACCGACTGCATGTGAAGTATATATGACTGAGTGAAAAGTTGTGTGTATGAATTCTGTATTTTGTGATGAATCCGCGTGTGGCGCATGGGATGCGTTGTACTGGGAGCACGTAGTATGGGACACTACTATCGGTTAATTGAAAAGCGTGGGATGCTGTGAAATCCTTGAGTGGGTCTAAAGGTAGTTTCCGAGTGGGACTCGGGCTGCCTGTGAACACCTCCGTTGGCGCTGAGAGCGTTGGTGTCACCTGTGGGCAAACGGTTGGGTACCTATAAAACGGCCAAGCAGCTGGGAGCTGAATTGATAGCTGAGAGCTATGTATAAAAAGGCTGGGAGCCTACGTTGCAACGTCAAAACCGATTACACACGAATACGGAACTGAGTGAAATACTCTGTGTATATTGCTTACCGATGCTGTTTGAAATTGATTATGCAAGTGATAATGTTAATGAGATGATGAATGTATATAACCGAGCAAACTATTCTGTGTGCACATACTGTTGATGCTGATTGAGATATGTTCTATGAATGCATGTTAATATTATTGAAAAGTTGTGTATGTATAGCCGAGTGAGAATTGTTGAATTCTGATTGAAAAATGTTCAATATGTACATTCCGATTCATAGGCATTATTATGTCACTGATTGTTGTATGTTAATGTTATTGAATTGATACGTGCATAAGGCCGAGTGATAACTGGTGGATTCCGATCGGTAAGAGTCTGATGTGTGTCCTGGTTGATTGGTATTGCTCTGACTTTAATCGTTGCCATGTATGATTGTGTGTATATATATATAAAGCTATATAATTATGGACAACCTGAGTCAGTATCTATCACTTAATATTTAAGATACTCACCCCCTACTGTGGTAATCTTTCAGTGAATATCTCTCGCAATGAGGAGTGAATGAGGAGCTGAATGCCAAGGGGAGTGCTGGCGCACTATGGAGACAGATTGTATGTATATACCGTTTATGTGTTTTGTTAAGCCTCGGCCGGCTCATGTTTAGCTTTAGTTCCTTTTATTAGAACCTGAACCCTTGGGAGTAGAGGACATGAATTGCTGCCAGTAATTAATTATATCTACTATGTTGCGTGAAACCCTATATTGTGCATGAAAATCCGAGTAACCTATGTACGCGTATTTGTTGTGGGTGAGAGGTTAGTATAACTGTAAGTCGACATGGAGTCGAGTGATGGCGTGGGAAGAGAGTTAGTGACTCCATCCGAGTGAAAGGAAGTCTAGGTAATCCCAAGTGAATGAGGCAGTGTGGTTCCAAGTGAGAGTTTACCGACCAGAAGACGACACCTAAGACTCTAAGTGGATCCATTGTGATAAATTAGTAAATAGCTGGGAAAATCCGAGTGGGTTCTGACTTAGAGGGAAAATCAGAGTAGGAAAGATTACGGGTACCGAGAGAGAATCGATCCTGATACCTTAGAGTGATAACTGTTAAGGTTCCCGAGTGAGGAGTGACTAAGTATTTCCCGAGTGAGGAGCGACTGAGTATTTCCGAGTGAGAGGTCTTCATAGATTCCGAGTGAGTGGCTTTGGGAATCATTTACGGGTTGCCAATATATATATATATATAAACCAGTCGAGTGGAATCGTGGAGTGTGATATATTGTATGGAGGAAACTAGGGTGCCTTAGGGTCAATCCGAATGAACTAAGAAGTGGACCTTCCCGAGCGAACCATACGCTGAAATCCGAGTGGAGTGGCAGGATGCCGAGTGTAGTTTCTCTTAAGCATTTCTTCCCTTCGCTGCGCGAGAGTTCATTTCCCTTGTCTCTTTCCCCTTCTTCTCCTCGATGGGTCGGATTTGTTAATTTAAGTAGATTGTGTACGGTTTATTAACTTTAAAATTTGGAAAATTTTCCCTGTTAATTTTGTTTATTTAATTAAAATTAGGGTGTTACACCACGTACACTGCACATGACTTCCTCATGGGGATATAACTCAATGCCATGCTTCTATGGCTAATGCACATACTGGTGTTTAAAGATGCATATGCACGGATCCGATTTTGTTTCATCAGGTGATCACAACCACCATAATCATTCATTCATTCTCATTGGTTTCCCGCCTCGCAGGGGGTACTCCCGCCTCGTGATCGTAACCACAGGCATTCAATCTCAATGGTTCCACAGGGTCTTTCACTTCAAACACCAGGTGATCGCAATCACTGGCTCAATATCACAGGAACTCGTAAGCCCTTTATATCTCAAATCTCAAGTGACCACAACCACTTTTCAAGCATCATGTTATGCATACCATGCTATGTATGCAACAATGCTCATGCATGCCTTAAACTCATAGGGATCATCTCACCTTCTCATCTAGGGTACCACTCATACTCAATCACAATATTAATCCCACACAATCAAATATATATATATATATATATTACCATTTCATAATCAACCATCATAAGATTCAATCTCTATTTCATATCCCACACATAAAGCACTACATCCATTCAAGGAGCAACATGCAACATGGCATCAATACATACATTATCAACATACAAGGTTTCATGCATTTAGAAAATACACCCCTCTCTTACCTCAAGAGAAGTAGACTTCCGGGTTTGATTTCCCGCCTCACAAGTGGTATCAAGTCCTACACCATTCAATTTTAGGACCACATCAATCATTCATTCAAGCACCATTTTCAATATATATACATATACATATATACATGATTCTCATCATGTAGAAACTATTTATAGTTTTATTCATTTGCCCAATTAGGCTCCGGGAATTCCTTCCTTTTAATCAAAACCTATTATTACCAAAGGCAACAACCTAATTAGTTAAATTACCACATATACCAATCTCACACCCAACTCATTTTAAGTCGGTTTTTTCATTTATGGCTTCCAACCACCATCACCAATCATCATTTATGGCAATACCTCATCATTAATAACATTCTCATCATTATTTAATGCCAACCCCTTCTACATTACACATTTCCCCTAATTTCATAGGTTACGATTTTATTACACATCAATATTCATCATCCTCCAATACCATTTTCATGTACCCTAATTAATGCTCATAAAGGTTCACATTTATTTCACCCCACCTTAGGTTTTATGCATTTAATGGTTCCATTCAATACCCACATGCATTTAATACTCTCCCAAGCTATAACCATCCATTTCCTAGGTTCCAAACACAAGAAAAATGGCAAGAAGCTTACCTTGTTCCAAAAACGAAAATGGGAAACAAGGGGGAGGTTGAAGATGACGAAAATTGGAGAAGAATGGCTCCTTGGCCAATGAAGAAAATAAAGATTAAAGGGAGAAAATGGATTCACCAATTGATTAGGTTTTGGAAGAGGAAGGAGAAGATATGAAGAAGAGAAGAATGAGAGAAGTGTTTGCCAAAGGGAGTGAAAAACCAGCGTGAAGAGAAAAAGAGAGTAGGGTTTAAATTTAATATTTTGCTCATTCAGTTCAAGTTTCTCCGTTTTAAGATAAACAAGATCTTTGTTTGGGCTCAATACTCATTCCAAAAATTATTCCGAATACACATTCGGATTCCTAATAATATTATCTACAGCCCTGACCAACGGCATTTGAATCAGAGATACTTGGTCCGACACTCATATTTTAATCGGGTCAATTTTTTACATATTCGGTTCCAATAAATTACTAACAATCCCCGAAAATCCTAATTTAATTATTTCCAATATTTGGGGACATTAATGTTGTGTTTAGTTCATAAGTTTTCTTAGAAAAATAGAAAATTATTCTTAGAAAAATTTTAAAAATAGAAAAACTGTTTATTTCTAAATTATTTAAATTTTTTTATAGAAAAATAGAAAATTGATTTTCTATTTTTTAATCAAATCAAAAAACTCTTTTAAAAGGTTTTCTAAGAAAAGTAAAAAATAGAAAAGGCGGTAACTAAATTACAAGATAAGGTAATTGAATTACAAGATAAGATAACTGAGTTACATGATAAAGACACCAAATAAGAATATGAAACAAACAGCTATTGATTCAAAAAGTTTTACTGCTACTATTTTGAAATATATTTAAACACAAACTCATTTGCTCTCATTTTAATATAACTTTAAATTTTTGTCATAATTTTTATGTGATGCATATAATATACAACATTGTCATAAATAATATATATATAAAAGACATATCTCAATTAATTTAAATTAAAAAATATTTGAAAAAATTTAGAAAAATTGAGTGCACTTGAACAACTTTTTTAGTTTTTTAGTTTTCCAAATTGAAAAATGGTCACATTATCTAAACGAGTTTTCAAAATGTTTCTAACTATTCTAGGAAATGGAAAGTTTGGAAAACAAGCGGAAAACTTTTCCCAGAAAATTATAATAATTTTCTGTAACTAAACGCAGCCTAAATAATCTGCATTCAATTATTCAATATTTATTTCCTTAATTAATTCTCTATTTTAAAATTCGGGATGTTACAATCCACCCCACCTAAAAGAAATTTCGTCCTCGAAATTTGACATACTGGATTCGAATATGTGAGGGTACCGTTCCCGAATATCCTCTTCGCGTTCCCATGTGAGTGTCTCTACGTTTCCATGCTTCCATGCTACCTTCACCAAGGGTACCATTTTATTTCGCAACCTCTTCACGGAATAGTCGACAATACGAACAGAAATTAGAGGAATAGACAAGTTATCTCGCACATCAACATCATCAATAGGGATCACATGTAAGGGATCGTGAATATACTTCCTCAACTGCGATACATGGAACACATTATGCAGGTTTGGAAGATGTGGAGGGAGTGCAATCTGATAAGCAACATCGCTGATCCGCTCCAAGATCTCATAAGGTCCGATGAACATAGGGCTTAATTTTCTGCTCTTAAAGGCTCTCCCAATACCCTTATCATGCGAAACTCGTAAGAACACATAATCGCCAACTTGAAATTCAAGTGGCTTTCTCCTTTTGTCATAATAGCTCTTCTGCTGGTCCTATACGATTTTCATCCTCTCTTGGATCATCTTAATATGTTCAGTGGTTTCCTCAACAATCTCAGTCCCTAAGGCCAAGTTCTCACTAACTTCAAGCCAACATAAAAGAGTTTGACACTTCCTTCCATATAACGCCTCATATGGTGCCATGCCAATACTAGAGTGGAAGCTATTATTATAGGTAAACTCGATTAGAGGCAAATACTTCTCCCATGAACCACCATGCTCCAAAACACAAGTACGTAATAAGTCCTCAAGACTCTGAATAGTTCTCTCAGATTGTCCATCAGTCTCAGGATGGTACGCTGAGCTTAGCTTCAATTTAGAACCCATTGCCTCATGTAAGCATCCCCAAAATTGGGAAGTAAGTCGGGGATCCCTATCAGAAACAATACTTGATGGCACACGATGCAACCTCACAATTTCTTTGATGTATAACTATGCCAAATCCTGCAAAGAACTCTTCATACTGATCGGTAGAAAATAGACGTTATTTGTTAAGTGATCCATAATCACCCAGATTCTATCATATCTGGATCTCGCCCTAGGTAAACCAGACACAAAGTCCATAGCAATAGCATCCCACTTCCAAACGGGGATATCAAGTGGTCTCAATGTACTAGAAGGTCTCTGATGCTCTACCTTCGCCTTCTGACAAATAAGGCACAAAGCTACAAAGTTGGCAATATCACATTTTATTCTGGGCCACCAAAAATTCTTCTTTATGTCATGGTACATCTTGGTTGCACCAGGGTGAATACTAAAAATGCTTTTGTGTGCCTCCTCCAGCGCCGTATATCTCAAATCTCCAAATGAAGGCACATACACACGACCTTTTACACGCCATAAGCCATCAATACCCTCAACAAGGAATATATTTTTCCCCTCACATTGAGATCTTCTCATCTCCTGTAAGTAATCATCATCTTCTTGTTTCTTCTTCACAAGCTCTAAAAACTCATTATATATCTTCAGTGTAGCAAAACACAACTTCTTGGAAGATTGAATTTCGGTCCCAACATTCAAATTCCCAAATTCCTCAATCAATTCGAATTCTTTGACCATCATGGTCGACATATGCAAGGACTTCCGACAAAAAGCATCTGTAACTACATTAGCCTTCCCCAGATGATACTTCAATTCAAAATCATAGTCCTTCAAGAATTCCATCCATCTCCTTTGGTGCATATTTAATTCCTCTTGATTAAAGAGGTATTTCAAGCGTTTGTGATCGCTAAATACCACGAACCTTGAACCATAGAGGTAATAATGCAAAATCTTTAAGGCGAACACAACCGCCGCCAACTCCAAGTCATGAGTCGGGTAGTTAACTTTATGAGGTCTCAATTGGCGTGAAGCATAAGCTATAACACGTTCCTTTTGCATCAAAACACATCCAAGACCATGCTTGGAAGCATCACAGTATACTGCAAAGTCTTCTTGTAAATCAGGCAATGCCAAGATAGGCGCAGAAGTCAGTCTCATTTTTAACTCCTCAAAACATCTTTCATACTCAACCGTCCATACAAACGGTTGGTTCTTTCTTGTCAAGTTTGTCAAAGATTAAGCAAGACGAGAAAAACCTTTGATGAACCTCCGATAATATCCGGCAAGTTCAAGGAAACTTCAGATTTCAGTAACCAATGTAGTTCTAGGCCACGCCATAACAGCCTCCACCTTAGAAGGATCCACTGAACCACCTTCTTTGGATATCACATGTCCGAGAAACTGGACACTCGTTAACCAGAATTCGCATTTAGAGAGCTTAGCGTATAGCTGATTCTCTCTAAGAATGTTCAACACAAGCTTTAAATGTTCCTCACGGCTCTTGGAATACACTAAGATGTCGTCGATGAATACCACAACAAAGCGATCTAGGTAATTATGAAAGATGCAGTTCATGTAACTCATGAACACCGCTGGAGCATTAGTCCCTCCAAATGGCATCACAACGTACTCATAATGACCATATCGCGTCCTAAAAGCAGTTTTCAGGATGTCTTCGATTCTCACCTGAATTTGGTGGTAACTAGAACGTAAATCAATCTTCGAGAACACCACAGCACCTCTTAATTGATTCAATAGATCATCAATACGAGGTAAGGGATATCTATTCTTCATTGTCATCTTATTCAGCTGACGATAATCCACACACAACCGCATGGTTCCATCCTTCTTTTTAACCAATAAGACAGGAGCCCCCCAGGGTGACACACTGGGTTAGACAAATTCCTTCTCAAGTAGCTCCTCAACTTGATTCTTAAGTTCAGCTAACTCCATAGGAGACATCCTATAAGGAGAGATAGACACTGGTTCCGCGCCAGGTACAAGGTCGATAGCGAATTCAACCTCTCGTCGAGGCAGTAAGCTGGGTACCTCCTCGGGAAACACATCCAAAAATTCCAATACCACAGGGATATTAAGGGGATCGGGACTATTTGTCCCATCGGCAAGAGATAATAATATGCAAAGTTGAGCTATACCTTGCACATCAAATTTCCTCACATCTGGAGAAGGGAAAATGACAGCCCGCTGTTGACAGTCAACCAAAAATTTATTGGCAGAGAGCCAATCCATACCAAGAATGATCTCCATTCCCTTCATAGGCAGGCAGATGAAAGATATAATAAAATTTCTCCCTTCTAGGAGCACGTCAACGTTATCACACCGGTTAACCAATCTGAGACAAGTACTGGTTGGGGTGGTAACCACAAGAGAATTTTTCATTAAACACATCAACAATCTCAATCGCCTTACACAATCTTCGGATATAAAAGAATGAGTCGCACCTAAATCATAAATAACATGCATAGAATTTCTGAGTATTTCACATTTACTTTCAACTAAGTTATCGGCTTGAGCTGTTTCCTCACCGGTCATAGCAAACACTCTTCCAGCAGTTGGTTGAGGATTTCCACGATTTCCATTTCCCTCACGAGCACCATTGCTGTTACCACAACCATTACCATGCCTTACACCATTATAGCCACCGTGGCCACCACTTCAACCACCATTGTTTCCATTACCACAGCCCCGACCACCATTGTGGCCTCCGCGGTTCACATGAGCGGGAGCAATAGCACTGTTGGGAGTATTAGCTTGCATAGGAGCCTGCCTTGTGAGTAAAGGACATGCAGGACGGATATGTCCCACCTGATCACAATTAAAACACACTACATCATCACGGTGTACACACTCATGAACATAGTGAGGACCACCATACCTATAGCATTTTGGCCCATTTGCATTTGCATTGCCCTGGCCAAAAGTGTTACCATGACCACCACCTCTAGCTTAGACACTAGAATGAGCACCCCTCTAAAAATGTCCTCTTCTGAAATTCCCTTGCTTCTTGAAACTGGAAGATTGACCCTTCAACTTAGAGTCAAATTTGGAAGGATGAGGTGGAGCATGTTCCTCATAAATATGGCACTTATTCACAAGTACAATGAAACTTTGAATTTCTTGATGGCATATGGCCCTTTGAATGTCAAGGCGTAGACCGTTCTCAAATTTCATACACTTGGAGGCTTCGGTTCCCTCTTGCTGAAAAGGAGGGTAAAATTCATAGAGTTCTTCAAATTTGGAAGCGCACTCTTCCACCATCATTATGCCTTGCTTAAGTTCCACGAACTCAAGCTCCTTCTTACTCTTATAGCTTTCAGGTACGTATTTCCTCATGAGTTCGAGCTTAAAATTTTCCCAAGTCAAGGGAATAGCAGCAGCAATCATCCTACTCTTGGTGAGTCTTCACCAAGTCTTAGCTCCATCTCTCAACATAAAAACAACATACTCCACTTTCTGGAGCTCAATGCATTCAAAACTATCAAAGATCCGTTTAACATCTCGGATCCAAACATAAGCTTGCTCGGGTCTAAATCCACCATGAAACTTAAAGGGTTTCTGCTTCAAGAACATGTCAAGGCCTTGAGTACCTTGAGTGGCAGGAGTAGTTTGCCTTTCTGCCTCTTGTCTATCACGGTTTTGCAACTCAAGGAGGTCCGTAAAGTGATTCAAAGCTCTAGCTATAGCGTCATCATTATCTTGACGATGACGAGCCATCACAATATCTATAATCATAACATTAAGTTCAACTAATCATCAGTAAACTAACTCATAGATCTCTCTATAGTTTCATGTTATACCAATTCATCATAAAATTAAATCATGGCCCTTCATCATGGAGTCCAACATCAACCAATCCACATTAAAGCTCAAAAAAAGCATATCATTATATCATGATGTTACATGCATTCACATAATTATAAGAATTCATCATTGAAGGAGAATAGTATGAAGAAAGCTTGGCTAGACTTATAAAATCAAATTTCATCCACAATCAATCTATACGAGTCAAACAACAATGACAATCATTCACCAAATGTATATCATGTTCTTATAATATTAATCAATCATAGCAATAAGGAACAAACAAAGCTCTGATACCAGGTTGAAACACACTGAAAATTAAGGGGTAAATTTTCTATGATTTTTACATCATTATTTAATGAAGACATGTAGTAATGAAACTTAATTCATCACCCTGGATCTATGGAAGACCTATCTCATATTTGGAGATATGAGAAGGTAGGTTAAAAACAATTAATGAGAAATCCTTAATTAAAAACAACAAAAAGAATTAATTAAATTAATGCTATATGATTGGATTTAAAGAGGTTAAACATCATGAGGTTTAATGACTTCATAATATGTCCAAAGTATTTTTAAGATGATACAAGAAGAAGATTTAATGCAAAGGGAAAGGAAAATAATCAAAATAGTACAAGTTGGGGAATCAGGGTACCACTCGTTCAAGCGAGTGCCACTCTCGCTTAAGCGAGTCCGCGGGGTACGCATGAGCGAGCCAGGTGTAACACCCCGGTTTTCCAGAATCGGATCCCGATGTGATCAAGATAATAGTTAATAAAATGCAGGAAAATTTTTCACGTTCTAAGTAAGTCCGATGCCACACCAAAACCCGAATCACAGAAAACCGAAGCGTACGATTTAATAAACTAAAACTGGATCAATAGCTAAAATGCCCATTACGGTATACAAGAATAATAGAGTTTACAGCGGAAGAAGAATGTGTATACCGGGCAAACGCCTAGTCCCATATATGACGATATGAGAAAAGGCTTGGCAAAGCATGCAAATACCCGACATAGACCTAATAGAACAAAGCCCGTCTAATACGCTCACAACATACACATGCATTGCCTAAGACACAATTATAAATATATACATATACATCCGGGGATCTTCTCCCAACTATCACTATCATCAATGTACATCATTTAGTTTCAGTCCTTCTAGTACACATTAAATCATCTTTTACATACTACCTATATATATATTCACCATTCCTAAATATGAAGGATTATTTTATACATAACTAAATTCACTAAATCATCTATATCATCATAAACAATTTATTCATTACATAAGAACTCATAAATGATGCCGGCCAAGGCACTTCCATTACCACTATTTACCTTCGCCAAACTTCAATTCAAAGTCTCATCTCAGCCCATGATAACCCTGCATCATAATGCTAAAAAGGAGACCACATGGGAGAGTGAATTATACATTCAAAATAACGAGTATAAATATATTGTGATCATGTGTATATGCATATAATCATCATGTGTGCTTTGCTATAAAACCATTAAATCATCACTCAATCATCATCTCATTATTATAATAGGCATACAAATATCATAAATCTCAATTCACAACATAAGCAAGCACAAGCATATACACAATCACATTGCCACTTATCATCAAGGGCATTCACCATCATCATCATCATTTTATTAAATCTTTATTCACTTCCTCCTCGCAAGGGGTTTCTCTTATCTCGTGGTTATCCCATCTTAAATGCCATGCATCTATGGCTAATGCACATGTCAACTGTTTAATGCATATGCAACGGATCCAATTTTTAATCCAATAATGATCATAATCACTTAAATTATCATCATCACTCCGGGATATACCCTTCGTGGCACCCCGCAAGGTGATATACTCATAAACACGATAACATCGTCTTCAGTCCGGGATATACCCTTTGTGGCACCCCGCAAGGTGATATATTTATAAACACAATAACATCGTCTTCACTCCGGGGTATACCCTTCGTGGCACCCCACAAGGTGATATATTCATAAACACGATAACATCATCTTCACTCCGGGGTATACCCTTTGTGGTACCCCGCAAGGTGATATATTCATAAACACGATAACATCGTCTTCAGTCCGGGATATACCCTTTGTGGCACCCCGCAAGGTGATATATTCATAAACATGATAACATCGTTTTCACTCCGGGATATACCCTTTGTGGCACCCCGCAAGGTGATATATTCATAAACACAATAACATCGTCTTCACTCCGGGATATACCCTTTGTGGCACCCCGCAAGGTGATATATTCATAAACACGATAACATCGTCTTCACTCCGGGATATACCCTTTGTGGCACCCCACAAGGTGATATATTCATAAACATGATAACATTGTCTTCACTCCGGGATATACCCTTCGTGGCACCCCGCAAGGTCATATATTTCAATAACAATTTACATCAATGCCATGCTATGCCATGAATGCAACAATACAATAATGCATGTGCCCAACAACCTCGTAAGGATATCTCACCCTCTCAATTAGGGATATAATTTGATTTGGCATTTTCAATAATCATATAATCATTTACAAAGCCCCTCAAGGCATATCATTCATATAATTGGCACATCGATGGCCATAAACATCATTTCATAACAATCAGAAGGCACAGCAAGCTTCATCATATTAATCCACACTTAGAATTATTCGAGGCATATTCATCATTCCACATATGGCACTTACACTTATGCCCATCACAATCATGTACTTGACTTTACATCTCAACACATCACATATATATATATATATTTCAAATCATATGGCTAGTCAATACTTGTATTCAACCACCATGGTTTTACACATTAGGTATTATTTATCAATATTACCACGCATTCATTTAGTGGTTTTCAACTCATTATTCATCACCGTTGCCTCATATCTAGTATGGCAATACAACAATCCACTATTACAATTTTTAGACCATACGTACAAGATCATACTTGTATACACTACAGTGGCAATTCACCTCTTCAGCATCAATAACATTTTCCCTTTTATTGGAGAAATGGTCACAACATTATTTATTACCACGCGATGCAAATATCGACTCTGATTCATCAGTTTAGAACTAGTACTATGTTATTTAATCATTCTCTCTTCAATCTTATAATCATTCTAGGGTATGTCTCATAACCCATCATCAAACCCTATTTGTCATTCTTTTGTACTCCATCTTAGTAGTCAACAATTATGTTTCTTATTATCTGTTATGGGCATTAATAAGTTATCCCAATATTTTAATCATTATCCAACACCACCATATTATGTCATAGTTATATATATCCCTAAACATCCTCTCGATCATCTTACAATACAAAGGGAAGGGCTCAACACCATCAAATTAAGAAAAGAAAATAAAATTTCCATCAGGGGTCACTCGCTCAAGCGAGACCCCCACTCGCTTGAGCGAGACCATTCCCTCTCGCTTGAGCGCCTCGGCTCGCTCGGGCGTTAACACGCCAGTGTCCTTTCCACGCTCGCTCGCTCAGGTGAAACACCCTTACACTCGGTTACTCGCTCGAGCGAGAATCATCCAGTATCAAATTCCACCAACACTCGCTTGAGCGAGGCACACTAGTGCCAGTCACTCGGTTTAGCGAGTATCGCCCAGCATCAGACCCCCCACACTCGCTCAAGCGTCTCACGCTCGCTTGAGCGAAAAATATCCAATATCAATTTCCTCTCTCGCTCGCTCAAGCGCGGCCACGCTCGCTTGAGCGAGATTCGTCTAGTGTCTTCCCTGCTCACTTCACATTCGTCTCGCTTGACCGAATAGCTCACTCGCCTGAGCGAGATTAGGCCAGAGGCCATAATAATGGTACAAGGGATTCTCGCCCTGAGCGAGATTATCAGATCATGCGTAGAAAATATGAGAATTCATAACCAAACATGCCAAAACTCACACCAACCAAAATTTATCAAAATTAATATAGCACATGCATCATACTAGGCATTTAAAACCTGTCCCAAATCCTTATACTCAAAAACATTCATTCCAATCTATTAATCATGTTAAATTCAAACTTATCATCATCTTATATATATATATATATATATATATATATTTCCATAACAATTCAACACATATTCTCACACCATCCTCAATAATCATCAACTTGTCATTCATATCACTTCAATAAATACATGGCAAGGCAAGCATGAGTACTAAAACACATACATCAATCACTATCAATCTACTCATGCAATTTAAATGTAAACTCCTCTCCTACCTCGAGGGAAGAGCCGAAATCCGAATGCATGCTCCGAAGGCTCCGCCACACAATCCGGAATGCAATTTACATACCATACACATATGCATTCACATAATCAATAACCATCATAATTCTAAACATTTGCTAGCTTATCATAAAGCTCAACATCAAGTCCTAAACTTGCTAAACACCAATTTATGCAATTGTGTTAGGCTTCGGGAATTCCTTTCCCAAAGCCAAGATCCTCTAGATCTTAAAGACCAACTAAACCCAACAACATCATTATCTCATCCATTACATAATGTAATCTCAAATCACCTCAATCCTTCAAACATCATCATTATCACTCAATATTCAACTTAGCTCTCATATCCTTCAATAACTATAATTAATTAATCAAATTTAAATGGCACACCACAAATGATCTAGAACCTCACATTCCACATTCATAACAACACTTATTTATAGATTTCACCATAAATGGTCCTCTACCATTTCAAGTAACCTTCAACCTTAAATATCACTTATCCACATTCAACTAACCTCCCAAATTACAATATATTCATTTTCTCCAAATTCTTAGGGCTAGGGTTTCATGAGAACCCAACAACCATCATCAATATTCACCAATCCTCATTAATGGCTATCTCTCATCCTTAACATCATTCTCTAACATCATTTAACATACATTCTGTAACATCCTGAATTTTATAAAAATAATAAATTGAGGAGAGCAAATAAGAAATAATTGTATATGACTGGATTCGTGTCCTAATGATATTGGAATGATTAATTTGGGATTTATTGGGGGATATTTATAATTTATTGAGCTTATGTGAGATGCAATTATACCCGAATAGAATATGGGTGTCGGACCAAGTATCTCCGATTGAGATACCGTTGGTTAGGGCTAATAAGAATATTATTGGGAATCCGAATATGTATTCGGAATAATTTTTGGATATAGTTTTGAGCCTGAACTGAGAGCCTGTTGGTTATAAAATGGTGAGATTTTAATGTGAAGCCAAATAATAAAAATATAAACTTCCACTTTCTCTTCTCCTTTTCACGTCACTTTCTCCCTCTCCTTTCTACACTTCTTCTTCTTCCACCTTCTTCCTCTCCTAAAAACCCTAAGCATGGTGGTGTACCTTCTCCTTCTCCATTTTGTTTTCCTTCAAGCTTGGATGTGGTGACAATGGCGATTAGAAGACCTCCTTCTCCTACTCTATTTTCGTGTTTTCTCTCCCTCTCTTGGAAGCTTATGGCCAACTCTTGGGTGAGGTAAGTTCCTCATCATTTTCATGAGCTTTATGCCCTAGATTTTGGGTTCTTGGTATTTGGGAGAGTGTTTATTTCATATGGGTTGTTGGGAGAAACTTTAAATGAGGAAACCCTAACGTGGGGTGTTGTTATTATGGCATTAATGGTGGGTTGTTATAGGTGCATGGAATTAATACTTGGATGAGTGGAAAATAAATGAGCATTTATGGTGTTGTTGGGTTTTAGTGAAACCCTAACTCTAATAAATTGGGGAAAGTGTGAAATGTGAGTAGAATGTAGGTTTAACGATATTGGAGAATGATATTAATGGTGAAAAATGGCCAATAGTGGTGATTAATGAGCATGGGTAAATGTTATTGGGATTTGATGAAAACCCTAGCCTTAAGAATTTAGGGAAATGGATATAATCTAGCTTGGAAGGTTAAGTTGAAAGTGAATGGAAGATGTTTAAGATTAAATGTTGCTTAAAATAATATAGAACCATTGGTGGTGAAACCTATAGATAGGTGTTGATATGAATAAAGAATGTGAGGAAGTAGAAGAATTGATTTTAAGGATGGACATATGGAATATTCGATGTTGGGTTTAGCTAGCCTTAAGATCTAGAGGATCTTGACTTTGGGAAAGGAATTCCTGAAGCCTAACACAATTGCATGAGTTGATGTTTACCAAGTCTAGGACTTGATGTTGGGCTTTATGATAAGCTAGTAAATGTTTAAGAATTATGAGGAATGCCTTGAGATGGCTTATTAATTTTATGAATGCATATGTATATTATGTAGATCATATTCCGGGTGATGCGATGGAGCTTCCGGAGCATTGGAACCATTTCGGCTCTTCCCTCGAGGTAGGAGAGGAGTTAACATTCAAATTGCATGAGTAAATTCGATAGTGATTATTGTATGTGATGAATACTCATGCTTGCCTTGCCATGTATATGTATTGAATTAATTGAAATAGCAAGTTGATGATTATTGAGAATGATGTGTGAGAATATGTGTTGAATTGATAAGAAAATGTATATTCATATAAGATGATGACAAGTTTGAATTTGACATGATTGATAGATTAAATTGGATGTTAATGAGTATAAAGGTCTGGGACAGGTTTTAAATGCCTAGTATGAAGTATATGCTATATTAGATTTGATGAATTTTGGTTGGTATAAGTTTTGGTATGTTTGGTTGTGAGTTTCTCATGTTTCTTGCGTATATTCTGATATTCTCGCTCAAACGAGATGGGATCTCGCTCAGGCGAGGATCCCCTGTGGCAGTATTGTAGCCTCTGGACAAATCTCGCCCAGGCGAGTGGGACTTCCGCTCAAGCGAGATGCATGTTATGCAATCAGGGGAGTTACTGGGCGAATCTCGCTCAAGCGGGCATGGCCACGCTTAAGCGAGCTAGAGAGGAAATTGACACTGGACACTTTTCGTTCAAGCATAGGTGAGTCGCTTGAGCGAGAGTGTGAAGTCTGATGATTGGACAGTACTCACTCAAGCGAGTGACAGGTATTGTTGTGCCTTGACCAAGCGTGATGAGTGAATGGTGAGAAAATGAGATTTTGGACGAAATTCCACTTGAGTGGGAACCTTAGAAAAATAATTTCATGATGTAGTGAATTTCTGAGTGAAATTTCGAGTGAACTATGTCCGAGACAGAACCTTCCGAGTAAGGAAGTGCGTATAATTTTGAGTGAAGGGTCTCCTAATATGATACCCCGGGTAGTGGTGTTCCGAGTGGAAATTCCCGAGTTTAAAGTAACTCGTTCCGAGTGGAGTCCCTCTATGTGTGTAATTCCGAGTGGGGATGGCACCGATTGGGGATACATGGTGTGTTGTCCGGAAGTATTCTAGAATAACTTCACTTGTGTGAAAATGAAAGGAAGTCAGTTTTTGGAATAAATTACCGAGTGGAAAACCGAGTGAGAGAAGACTAGGTCTGGAGTGAAGTTGCCAAGTGAAAAACTGATTGAGATGACTCGGACTTGGAATAAAGTTGCCGAGTGAAAGACTGATTGAGACGACTCAGATTTGGAATAAATTGTTGAGTGAATGACCGATTAGGTGTTAAGTCGGTGTTAGGGTGAATTGCTGAGGGAATGACCGACCGAGTGATGAGTCAGTTTTTGGTGTAATTTGCCGACTGAAAGACCGAGTGAGTGAGAAGTCGGTCCTGGAATGATTTAGCTGGGTGAAGGACCGAATGGGAGGAATCGGTTCTAGAACGGGTTCACCGAGTAAAACTGGTTGATGGGAAAGACTACCTCTGGTCGGATTTCGCTTAAGCGAGTGGGTGCCTCGTTCAAGCGAATGTAGTGGGATTCCTTACTGGAACAGTTTTGCCCGAGCGAGTGGTCGGGTGGGTGGTGTCTCGCCCAAGCGAGCTACCTGGAAATTAGATGTTGGATTGTTTTCACCCGAGCGAGCTGTGGCTCCCAAGCGAAATGGGCTGTCTCACTCAAGCGAATGTGGGCCTCGCTTGAGCGAGTGACCCCCTGATGGAATTTTCCCTTCTTTTCTCTCGGCTCTGAGTGTAATGACCTTTCTTTTCTTGGTCCTGATGGCTTTAGGCCTTTTTCCCTTATATTATTTGATACTTGAGGGAATGTATAAAGATATATATATGCCTACGACATAATATGGTGGTGATGGATAACGAATAAAATATTGAGAAGACAATCATAATGGGTAATAACGAATGAAGTTGTGGATCATTTCCTTAAATAAGGGATGATCGTTATTATTAATGATTCTGTGACAAAACCATTGTGGTTGAATATGGATATTGAATTCACTATATGATGTGAAATATAAAAACGTATTGTGTTGAGATGCAAGGTCAAGAATATGATTATGATGGACATATGTGTGATGGCCATATATGTGAATGATGAATATGTCTTGGATAACTCCAAGTGTAGAATAATATTCTAGTGATTACTATGCCCTTTGATATCCATGTGTGGATTGTTATGAATGATGTTGTGGCCATTGAATGCCAATTATATGAATGATGTGCCTTGAAAGGCTAGTACATAATTTTATGGTTATTGAGAATGCCACATTAAAAACTTGAAAACAATGACTAAGAAACCAACAATGTTGAAATCCACTAAGGTGTATGGTGGTGTTGGTGATTATGATGATGATGTTTGATGAGTGGCATTTAGGATGCATAGAGTGAGAATGCATTTGCATTGCATTGCATCCATGGCATATCGTAGCCGCCGATGTTGGAACATTAGGGGAGTTCCCTCGGCCGACCCAGTGGGAGGGTGGCTCAGTGCACGAGTAATTTGTTGTATCCCCTGTGAGTCGATGTGTAAGTCACGAAGCCGCCCATGTATTGCTACGGGGAGCTACATGTGGCCGACCCTTGTGGGGGGTGGCTCTTGATGAGCAGGTGACCCCGGTGGTCCTTGGGATCACAGCCGCCATGATTTGATATCTGGCTGGCCCACAACACCATATGTTGAATATGTTGTATACCGCGGTCATGGTGAAAATGACCAGGTGTTGCATGATGGGCAATGCGGTTCGGTACCAGTAAAAATATGGTGAATATGCATGCATTATGATATATGTGTACACATTTTACTACTGCAGTAGGGGCATGGTATGTGATCATGCTTGAACCCACAATTGGTGTTATTTCCCATAGTCGGATCCGCATTTGTTATCTATTCCATTGTGCATATGCATTAGCCATAAGAGCATTTGCATATAGCATGGTGATATGCCAGAATATGGTGATGATTGATGATGAATGAGATGGTGGTATAGTGTTGATGAGATGAGAAATTAATATACCGGAAGACCACATAAAAGTAAGAAAAGATATGAATTAATGAAGTGATGATGATAATGTATGAATGCCCTTGTTGATAAGTGGCAAAGTGATGGTGTATGTGATTGTGTATATGTTGTGCTTGTTTATGATATGAATTGGGGTTCATGAGGCTTGTATGCCTATTATAATAATGAATTAATGAATGAATGATAATTTAATGATTTTATATCAAAGCACACATGATGTTGTATGCATATACACATGATCACAATATATATTATTCGTCATTTTGAATCTATAACTCACTCTCCCATGCGGTCTCCTTTTTAGCCTTATGATGCAGGTTGCCATGGGATGAGTTCGGATTTTAATTAAAGCTTTGGTGAAGGTAAATAGTGGTAGAGGAAGTGCCTTGGCCGACATCATTTATGAGTTCTTATGTAATGAATAAATTGTATATGATGATGTAGATGATTTAGAGATTTTGAGTATGTATAGGATAATCCTTTGAATTGATGGATGACGAATATATATGTAAAATGTAAGAGATGATTTGATATGTATTAGAAGGATTTAAAATTGAATGATGAGCATTGATGATTGAGATAGTCGGGAGAAGATTCCTGAATGTATATATATATAATTATATCTTAGGCATTGCATGCTTATGTAATTATGTAAAATGATGATGGTTGTCTATTAGGCTTATGATATGCCATTGCATGCTTTGCCGAGCCTTTTCTCATATCGTCATATATGGGACTATGCGTGTGCCCGGTATACACATTCTTCCGCTGTAAACTATATTATTTTCGTATACCGTTATGGGCAATTTATCTATCGATCCAGCTTTAGGTTATTTAATCTCACTCTTTGGTTTTCTGTGATTTGGGTCTTGATGTGATCATGGTGGTGTCTTGGAAATGTTTTCAAACGTGAAAAATTTATTCGCATTTTTATTAAATATAACGATCACATTGGGATTCGAGTACAGAAAATCAGGGGTGTTATACATTCCATTCACATTTTACACTTTCCCCAATTTATTAGAGTTAGGGTTTCACTAGAACCCACCACCATCATAAATGATTATTAATTTTCCACCCATCCAAGTATTAATTCCATGCACCCACAACAACCCACCATTAATGCCATAATAACAACACCCCACCTTAGGGTTTCCTATATTAATGGCTTCATTCAATACCCCAATAATTTTTCTAAACTAGGGTTTCATTCCACATACCACCATTCATCAAAACAACATCTAACCTCCCATCATAACACTTCAATAACTCAAAAACTATCAATAAAATCCATGGGTGGTCAAAAATCATACCTCTCCTCCAAGCTTAAGCTCCAAAATGAAAAAAAGAGGGAGAGAAGAGAAGATGAGCCATGCTTGCCTCCATGTCCAATGTAAGCTTCATAAACCCAAGGGATCCTCTTGATTTTAGGTGGAAATGGTCATGGGTGGTGTTGGTCACTTTTAACAAGAGAAGGGATGGAGAAGGAGAAGAAAATAAAATGTTGAGAGGGAGAGAAGAGAAGCTGCCAAGAATGGGAGGGGAAAGAAGGAGTTTGGGTTTTTAACTTAATCCCCACATTAAGTTTTACCGTTTTATAACATACAAGGTCTCCGTTCGGGCTCAATACTAACTCTAAAAATTATTCCGAAAGTATATTCGGATTCCCAATAATATTCTTAATAGCCCTGACCAAGAGCATTTCAATCGGAGATACTTGGTCCGACACCCATATTCTAATCGGGTATTATTTTAACTCTTAAAGTCCCAATAAATCATAAATAATTCTTTTAAATCTCAATTTAATCATTTTAATATTTTTGGGATATTTATTAACCCATTTATAATCATTCAATATTTATTCTTTCTATTTAATTATTTTAATAAAATTCAGGATGTTACACTAGGAAAACACGCTTGAGTGAAAAAAGGAGAAGCATCAGGTGCCCATCTCGCTTGAGCGAGATTATTCCAGTAGCCAATCCCATTCCCCCTCGCTTGAGCGAGCCTCCAAGAAAATAGGCCATTTGCTCAAGTGAAATTAGTCCAGTAGCTAAATGCCTTGCTCTCACTCGGGCGAGATCTTACTCGCCTGAGCGAATCTCCTCTAGTGGCCAACAACTGATGCATGGGCAGTCTCGCTTGAGCGAAGGCGAGCTCGCTTAAGCGAGAATTACCCAGTATGTAAATACCCAACGTAGGGGTGTCTTACCTGAGCAAGACTCACTCTCGTCTAAGTGAGGTTTTGCCAGTGGCCAATTATCTAGCACAGGGGATTCTCGCTTGAGCGAGGTTATCAGACATGCGCAGAAAGCAAGAAATTTACACAACTTAACATATGAAAATCCATATAAAACCAAATTGAACAAGTTTAATATATCAATTGCATCATATTAGGCATTTAGAACTTATTTCAAATGTCACATTCAACAATTCTTTTTCTTTCCATTAATCACATCCAAATCATACTTATCATTTTATGGGCTCTATAAAACATAAAATCTAGATGGTTATCCATTCATTTACCAATTCTAACTGTATCATACATCATTTTCATTATCCAACCAATGTCAAGGTCACCAATGAAAATGAGCCATATGTACTAGGGTCTCATTTTCCTACATGACCTCACAAAATTTAACATCCATATATCTATCTTCCTTACAAGTTACTTACATTAAATTCATGGCTAAACAAAGTATTCATCATGCATATTCATTACAAAAGATCACATATAAGCCATAAAATTGAAACATTACCGACCAAGGCATTCTTTACCCAAAATAATCTCCTTCATATAATTCTCCCTCCCATGAGCTCCATGGTCAGGCCCTACAACACAAGAAATAAAAAGATAGACCACATGTGAGTAACCTTATCAATGATGAAAAATCCAATCATTAGTGATAATATACATATGAATGCAAGTTAACATCTTCTCCCAAAAAGGAGTTCAAGTGACACTAAAGTCAATCAATCATCCAATTCATAGAACACTCATATCCATAAAGATTCATTGAGTCACACCAAACCAAAAACACAAATATAGTTAGTGATCATGGGATTCCACGTACACTACACATGACCTCCTCATAGGGATATCACTCAATGCCATGCATCTATGGCTAATGCACATGCTGGTGTTTAAAGATGCATATGCACGGATCTGATTTTGTTTCATCAGGTTATCACAACCACCATAATCATTCACTCATTCTCATTGGTTTCCCGTCTCGCAAGGGGTACTCCATTTAGCAGCCTCGCAAGGGGTTTTCTCGTGATTGCAACCACGTTTAATAATTCATCATGGTTTCCCGCCTTGTAAGGGGTACTCCCGCCTCGTCATCGCAACCACAGGTATTCAATCTCAATGGCCTACAGGGCCTTTCATTTCAAACACCAGGTGATCGCAACCACTGGCTCAATATCACAGGAACTCGTAAGCCCTTTAAATCTCAAATCTCAAGTGATCACAACCACTTTTCAAGCATCATGTTATAAATGCCATGCTATGTATGCAACAATGCTCATGCATGCCATAACCTCATAAGGATTATCTCACCCTCTCATTGATAAGTCTTGAAAAGACTTAATTATTTCACCTTTAATTTAACTTAATCCATTTAATTTTGTTTAGTTTGGCATTATTATTTAATAAATTGTCAATAATTTTGGTTATATTTATTTATTTCAAAAGTGTTTAAATTATGCAAGAAAATGATTAAAAAGAGAAAGTAGTTAAGGAAATTTGTTTATTTGTAAATTCACTAACCCAGCGTAAATATGTTAGTCCTCAAATTTTTAATAAAAGCTCTAATAAAAATTTCATAAAAATTACAAAAATTAGTTTAATTTGTTAGAAAATTAGGATTTAAATTCAATAAATGGATATTGTTGGAAATAATCTGCCCTTGATCAATTTTCTCTAAGTTTTGCAGTGAAAAAGTTAAAGAAATCAAGAGAAAATTACACTGGAGGAGCTGACGCGTAGCCTCACCCCACACGTAGCATCAACAGATATTTTTGATGCTGACGCTACGCGTCACAGCCATGCGTAGCGTCAGTGCTGCGTGGACTCCACATCCAACTTGGCTAAGCACTCAGCTTTGACCCAATAATGGCCACCCCACCCAGCACCAAGGGCCACCCCACTAAGCACAAATGGCCAAAATACAGTGGAAACACGTCCAAGTGGCCAGGCATGATCATATTTAATAATTTAAAGTGGCCATTATCAGCTGTTTGATGGAAGCTGAGTCAGGGGTGTGACGCGTAGCGTCAGCACCCTTGCTCAGCCCTATAAATAGGGCCATCCAACACCATTCTAAAACATCCCATAGCATCCCATTCTCTTTTTTTCTCTCTTGTGCTCGACTTTGAGTACTTCTTTTGTGAGTTGTAGTTCTAGAATAATTTTCTAGATACTTGAGTGTGATTTGGTGTATTATGATCGTTGTATCGTGAAGTTCCTATCGTCTTCGTAATGTCAAACTCTATAAGTGTTGTTTTTACTTTCACCATGTGTGACTAATTTGTTTATGTTGGAATTGGTGAACTAATCTATTGAGTATAATGTTGTGAATTCGACCTCTACATGTTTATGATTCAAGTCCATGTTAGTATTTCAACCTTTTATTAATATAAACGTCAAACGGGAGAATGATTTTCATGTGTATTGAAACTTGTTTTATTAGTATGAATGTCAAACGGGAGAATGATTGTTCATGCCGTATTGAAACTTGTTTTGACGAAAGTAAAAAGTTGGAATACCCTTGGTATCTGAATTCTATAGTGGTTGTTAACCATTGTTGCCATAAGGCCAGGTCTTAATGCAAGTTTTTACTGAGAAAGTTCACGAGGGATCGGACTTTACGGTGAATTCTTAGAATTTATATCACGAGGGATCGGTTATAATGATTTTAAGCTGCAATGACATGAAACTTGATGATTAAATATGCATATCTTGAGTTCCTCATTGTTATTCTAGATTAGGGATCCAATTTCCAACATAATTTGTTATCTGTGTTTATCTCAAGTATCTTACCTATTCTAGATTGCAACTCAACTTTTTAGATAGACTTTATTTTCTTTTTATCTTATGAACCACTCAATTATGCTATCCTGTGAATATCGTATAAATTATATATAAATCATTCTTTTGTCTATAACTTCCTTCACATTTACCATAGTAAATAGAAAATTACTGTTGTTATTGGACTTTCAATCCCAGTGGAACGATATCTAAATTTTGAAAACTACAAACGATTGGTGCGCTTGCCAATTAACAACCCGGTGGTGGAAACGAATTGTTGAGACGCTATCGTCGGGTTAACAAAATACGCTGAACAGCTAGCGTACATACACTAGGCATTTATTTGTTTGCATGTACAGGTGCAGTATGTAACATCCCAATTTATTAATTAATTGTCGAATGAAAATAAATTATTAAAATAATAATTGCAAAGTGGGGAAATTATTTATTAATTATAATTAACTTAATTAATTTAACTTCAGGAAATAAAGGTTGATTAGTTGTAACTATGTGCGTGTAACGCGTGTGGGAGCTGCTGCTGTGCACGCTTTCCCACCCCACTTTCCCCCTTCCTTCGTGCATGCATATATATAATTGGTCATTGGGTCTCTTTGCCTTTTACTTCCTTCAGATTTCCCTCTGCGACTTCTCTCTTCCACTTCCTTCTTCTCTTTTTTCTTCTTTTCTTCTCCTTCTTCGCTCTTCGTTCTTCTTCTCCTTCCTTCGTCAAGCATGAGGGTGAGGAAGTCGAATTGAGAGTTTCTCTTTCAACGACTCAAGAACGACACACTGTTCATTCCCTGTTCTTTCATTTTCCTTCGACGACTTCCCTCCTTCTCCCTCTCCTTTGCTCGAAGCTGCCTGGGTCTCAGTAGAGATATACTCTACGAAGTGCTTCAGGGTGGTTGGAGTGTTCACCAGTGTCGTGATGGAGCTGCTCCAGAGGGCGAACCGAGAGCTGGGTGTCTCAGAGGCTCGAATGGCTTCCCCTGTCCTTGCATGCAGATATACTGAGAGTGACTCAGTGTTCCTCTAGAACAGAGTATCGTGTTGACCGACTGGAAGCTTCATCCCAGGTAGGGGGAGTACCTTATATTTTAAATGCATGGGTTATGGATGGGTTCCGGGTGTTGATGATTGTTGTTTTTGTATTCTGTTTATATGTTGTGCTTGAATGAGAAGTGTGTAATACCCGGGTGCATAATGAGTGAGAGCTGAGTGTTGCATGTTTAGTCCCGTCCTTGAAATGCATACTGATAGCTTTGAGAATGTCGAATGATTGCATGGAAAGGGTGTGCTGAATTGTTGATGATGATTACCGTGTGGTTTAGGTGACATGTAAGTTATTACGAATATAAAATACTGACTGCATGTGATTGAATGTTGACGTAGTGAATCGGGTAATATATCACACTGATGCATGTGTTGTCTGAGTCCTGATATTGCTGAGTACCGATTGTATGATATGCTTGCGTTGTTGGATTACTTCATTGAATCCTGATACTGCTTGACACCGACTATATGGGACGTGTGTGTTGTTGTATTCATCTATTTGAGCTATGACACTGACTGCATGAGAAGCATGTGTGTAGGACTAATATATTGAGTTCTGAGAATGCTTATTACCGATTGCATGTGATGCTTGTATGGTTGAGTGAAAGGTTATGTATATGAATTTTGTGTTGTGTGATGAATCTGCGTGTGGCGCATGGGATGCGTTGTGCTGGGAGCACGTAGTGTGGGACACTACCATCGGTTAATTAAAAAGCGTGGGACGCTGTGTAATCCTTGAGTGGGACTCAAGGTAGCCTCTGAGTGGGACTCGGGCTGCCCGTGAACACCTCCGTTGACGCTGAGAGCGTTGGTGTCACCTTGTGGGCAAACGGTTGGGTACCTGTAAAATGGCCATGCAGCTGGGAGCTGAATTAATAGCTGAGAGCTATGTATAAAAAGGTTGGGAGCCTATGTTGCAACGTCAAAACCGATTACACACAAATGCAGAACCGAGTGAAATAATCTGTGCATATGTACTGCTGATGTTGATTGGAATTTGATTATGCATGTGATGATGTTAATGAGATGATGAATGTATATAATCGAGTGAATTATTCTGTGTGCATATGCTGTGGATGCTGACTAGAATCTGTTTTATGAATATATATCATTGTTATTGAAATGTTATGTGTGTATAGCCGAGTGAGAACTGTTGGATTCTGATCGGGAATTGTTGAATATGTGTGTTCTGATTCATTGGCATTATAATGTTATTAGTTGTTGTTTTGTTAATGTTATTAAGATGATATGCGTATATGGCCGAGTGATAGCTGGCGGATTCCGATCGGTAAAGGTCTTATGTGTGTCCTGGTTGATTAGTATTGTTCTGACTTAATTTATTGCCATGTTTAATTATGTATATATATATTGTTGCATAACTGTGGGACAATCCGAGTCAGTATCTATCATTTAATATTTAAGATGCTCACCCCTACACCATTTTTCAGTGTGTGCAGGACAGACTCGGAAATAATGGTAGGGCCTCAAGTCCGAGTGTGGTGCACTCCGACTGTTGAGTGCTTGTATTGCGTTATTTATGTTCAGTCAGTGTAGTCTTGGCCGGTTCTCATGTAAAACGATGACTAAACATATTTATTTATAAAGATTGATTTGATAAGTATAGATATGGTGTCACTTGTATGGATCTGTAAATATTGGTAAATGTATAATGTAAAGATAATGAGTATTCCGAGTATATGGTTGTATATATATATGGGTCGGTAGATTGGATTGTGGGTAGGTTTATATCTCTGGGAACGTATATTTATGCATAAGTGCTTTATGTTGATTTGACGCTTCCTGCCGACTGGAATATAACTGATGTTGAGTGAATAACTCTAAGTTAATGAACCCTGAGAGGAATATAGGAGATTTAGATCCGGTTCCGAGTGAGGATTACTGGGTGGCTTTTCCGAGTGAATACGCTTGAGTGATTCTGAGTTAAAGATATAAGTGAACCCCGAGTGAGGAAGAGTTTGTATTCCCGAGTGGAAACCTTGAGTGATCCTCTTCTGAGAGGAGTCAGTATAGTGGTTTGGAGTGGATTGGATTCTAAGTGTATGATAACCCTAGTGAATGATGTAAAATCCGAATGAGTGAGGATCTGTATTCCGGGTGGTTAAGATTAGACTAAGTCCGAGTGGGGATTGACTTAATGATTTTCCTGAGCGAACAAGATGTCATATGCCGAGTGGACTAGTTATCATTTTCCGAGTGAATGAGTCGTATGATAACTCTGGATCCCGAGTGTCTGAATAGCCGAGTGTAGCTTCTCGCTTCAGCAAATGAAGGATTCGCCCTAGCGAGCGTGGTTTTGATGGAAGGCTTTTGGTGGTTTAGCTTAGGCGAATGAGTGCTCGCCCGAGCGAGTGTGCTGTCTCGCTCAAGCGGAGTCGGAACTCGCTTGAGCGAGTGCACGCTGTTTCTCTTGGGCTCACTTGAGCGTCGTTGGGTTCCGCTGGGTGACTTTTGTTTGGGCCTTTATCTTCCTTGCTTTCCATTTCCCTTCTTCTCCTTGTGTGCCCGGTTTAATTAATTTGGGCAGATTATGTATGTTTTGCTAACTCTAAAATTTAGAAAATTTACCTGTTTGGTTTTATTTATTTATTAAAATTAGGGTGTTACATTTTGGTATCAGAGCAGACCAAAAGGTCCATGGCCAAGGTTTGCCTACTGTTAGTGGGCGGTTGAGTGCATTATGCCGGATTGTCATAATTGCTTATGATATTCTATTAAATGTTGATACATATTCAATCATGACTTGTGTGGTGATATATGCTTATGATCTTCTATTGGATTTGATATATGTTTGACTATGAATGGTATCTGATGTATATGATTTGCGGTCAGATTTCGAGAATCCGAGGGTTTAATCCGTGATGAATCAGTCGTGTAAGTAATTGAGGCAGCAATTTTCTGAGTTATTTATTTAAGGTGAGTCACCGATTGAATTTCGAGGACGAAATTCTTTTGTGAGGGGGAGATCTGTAACATCCCGATTTAATAATTTATTTTCATTCGGCAATTAATTATTAAATCGGGATGTTAGAGATCTCCCCCTCACAAAAGAATTTCGTCCTCGAAATTCAATCGGTGACTCACCTTAAATAAATAACTCAGAAAATTGCTATCTCAATTACTTACACGACTGATTCATCATGGATTAAACCCTCAGATTCTCAAAATCCGACCACAAAAATTCCTTTCTTAACCTAAAATGAACACTCGCGAGTTCCTATGTGCTTCAATTTGTACAATTTGCCTGGCTTTACTTCGTACAGGCACCACACTCTGTTCTAACATCTCAGATTTCTACCCATGCCTTCGGCTAATTTCATGCTTACATCCTGAGAATATCGCTCGGTCCTCTCACACAAAACATCATTCGGGGTTCAAGGGTACTTCTCACTCGGAAATCTTTCCGCTTACCAAAAATTCACTCGTAATTCGAGCCTACCTCGAAACCAAACCTGAGTTCAAGTCCAGCAGTCCCAATCACTGACCTGAGTACGACTTCAATTAAATCCTTCTCTCGGATCTCTACCCCCCTCGGAGACCCTTCACTCGGAAACTTGCACACTCTAAGTTCCATTTTCCAACCGGTGAAACATCACACGGGTATTAGGGATTCTACACTCGATATCTCTCCACTCAACATCGTTCCACACGGCACCATTCCACTCGGAAGTCGTACACTCCGAGTCACATTACTCGAATCTTACCATACTCAGAATGTTACGCTCGGACACTATTCCCTTAACTTAATAATGATCTTCCCTATGAGGTTCTACTCGGAACACCATAATCTTCACTCAACAGTTCTTTCTCACAAAGACTTCACTTAGAATTGTCTCCACTTTTACACACTCGAAATATACCAATCCTTTCCCGAGCAAATCCTCGCCTATAATTTAGTTTGGCTTCAATCCTGGTGTCCACATTAAACCACAGTATCACTCGGTTAACCTTATAAAACTCCAATTTCAGTGACAGACTTGATCACCCCTCTTGTTTTAATAACTAAGCATCATCTTAGTAGCCAATCTATACCCAACAGCCTCTAATCCTCTCAGGGAAAACCCGTCAAGGTTAAGCAAACCCTATATCCTCAATTTGATACATAACCACTCATTTATTCACTTAATACAACTCTCATCTTCACTCAAAACAGTCCGATAGACTCACCATCACCATAGCAGCTACAGCCTCACTTGCCTGACTTATGAATTGCTGCATCCGACTTATAGGATGACGTCTTATTCCTATAGGGTTACAACAATTACACAGTCACTGCAACATGTACGCTGCCACAATACCTATGGCATGAAGAGTCATCTCAGAACAGCGTGCCTCACACCGATCAGAATCACTCAATTAATACTAATTCACACGGTAATTAATGGCAGTCCACACACACATTGTAAGGAATACATTTACATCAATATCATCATTACGCATCACATAGGGTACGTCACGCAACAACAATTATGAAAATTATTTATCACTTCTGTAAAACAGTATGATGGCAATACAACAATCGGCTTCTAGCCAACACCGAGTAAACATTTCCTCTAAATCTTATTCATCACAAAACCATGGCTCGGATTAAATTCTCAATTCTCAGCTATATAATAACATCACTTACTCGGGTTAATGCAGTTCAATCAAGATTAAGTAATTCACAATCACATATGCTGTCATAACACGCCGTAAACTCGGCAACGACACTAATGTTCATACAGACACTCAGTCGGATTTCATACCAATTATTCATGGCTATATTATTGTTCACTACAGCATGCACCATAACCATAACATCATATTGCACTCGGTAATAACATCAATATATATGTACTCATCCAATCGGATTTACCCAAAGCAATTCCAAACTATATTAAGGATTTCATTCACAATATCATATCCATATATTCATATAATTCACACTGAGCTCATTGACCATCATAAGTGTGCACACAGACATCCAATCGGAATTTGCATCATAACATACACTCTCAATTATAACATTACATTATACTCATCGACAACACCAATACATGCACATTCATTCAGTCAGAACTCACTCATACAACATCATCAAGTCGGAATCTACTCAAATCATACAAATCCATACAAATCATGTTAGTCTCAATAATAATGCTCTTACACACATGCATACGGATCTGACTCAAACAGTGATTTTAGTTGCAGATTCCTTCCCGGCCTCTCGTCCATTAGCCCTTCCCGTGTGGTACTGGTCTTCCAAAGACGTCTCGAGACTTAACTCTAGCTCCCTCGACTACCACGGGTCCTCATGGAACTAGCCAGGAATCTGTGACTGGAAATCATCTCATGTATGCAATTCTCATGCAATTTCATACAAGCATCCAAGCTTATAGGTGCGTCTCACGCAGCCATTAATAGGTAACAACCGTTTCAACACGACATATAGATTCACTCGGAATTTCATAGTTTCATCACAACATCACAGGCGTTTGCCATAGCGACTCACAACAAGCAAAACAGGGTAACAATACTACAGCATATCCTCTTGGCATTTTTAATGAAGTCAGCATGCATTTCAACATAACATCCAAATGGAAATCAACAGATCGACTCACATATCACGCATTCGGAGATCATTATGGCATTCTCATTCATATACATTTGAATATGAAACTGCAAACAGAAATCAGAGAATCATCCCCCTCTTTAACTCACGCACTCGGCAATAATGGTAACACTCTTATTCGTAAGCATTCAGTCGGCATTCGTAGAAATATTAATATGTACTCATGGATGGAGTCACACAGCATTAAACAGTTTACAAATACCACAAATCCAGAAGTTGCATGCATTATTTCTCAATCACAGCACAGCTATCAACACATTTCACACATAACACATCACACGGAACTAAACAAACACTCGGTAATCATTCAAGCCTCAATGAGTTACTACGCAATTGCTTTACTCGGCTCAACAACTCACAAGATTAATAAATTACTAGACTTAGAGTCCCTAAGGGGTCACTATTTATCCCGTACCCCACGATGGGTACCCCACAACATTCAAATATTATTATAATGCCTAATACCATTCACTCGGCTTTCACACACCAAAACCGAGACAGTATCCAAGTCAAATAGATATTCCATTTCACACTCATTCGTTCATGATCATGTCTAATCAACTAGGTCACTACACCTATTGGTCCAGCATCTAGTCCATCACTCACTTGGTTTCTTCAAACGCCACCGTGACACAATCCCAATCTTAACATATACCCGATCTCACCTTTACTCACTTATCACACACCCACATTTTCAACTTAGGAACTACAACACATCTCTTATACCGTAAATCATATACATCATATACCATTCATAGTCAAACATATATCAAATCCAATAGAAGATCATAAGCATATATCACCACACAAGTCATGATTGAACATGTATCAACATTTAATAGAATATCATAAGCAATTATGATAATCCGGCATAATGCACTCAACTGCCCACTAACAGTAGGCAAACCTTGGCCATAGATCTTTTGGTCTGCTCTGATACCAAAATGTAACACCCTAATTTTAATAAATAAATAAAACCAAACAGGGAAATTTTCCAAATTTTAGAGTTAGCAAAACATACATAATCTGCCCAAATTAATTAAACCGGGCACACAAGGAGAAGAAGGGAAATGGAAAGCAAGGAAGATAAAGGCCCAAACAAAAGTCACCCAGCGGAACCCAACGACGCTCAAGCGAGCCCAAGAGAAACAGCGTGCACTCGCTCAAGCGAGTTCTGACTCCGCTTGAGCGAGACAACACACTCGCTCGGGCGAGCACTCATTCGCCTAAGCTAAACCACCAAAAGCCTTCCATCAAAACCACGCTCGCTGGGGCAAATCCTTCATTCGCTGAAGCGAGAAGCTATACTCGGCTATTCAGACACTCGGGATCTATAGTTATCATACGACTCATTCACTCAGAAAATGATAACTAGTCCACTCGGCATATGACATCCTGTTCGCTCAGGAAAATCATTAAGTCAATCCCCACTCGGACTTAGTCTAATCTTAACCACCCGGAATACAGATCCATGTGACATCCCGGCGCTGTTGAGGGTGGGGAGTGATCGCCGGTGCATGGGCACGGACAAGGAGCGGCTCCTGGCAGGCTTCTAGTGGGGAATGTGACATCCCGGGCACTGTTGAGGGCGGGGATTGATCGCCGGTGCATGGGCACGGACAAGGAGCGGCTCCTGGCAGGCTTCCAGTGGGAGGGACACATGAACGAATCGAATACATACCGGAATGAGAGGGATCCAAAGACTGTATAGGTATGGGACTATACAGTCGAGGATAGCTTAAAGGAATGAATTCGTACTACCTATACTAACAAATGCATTAGCCTTTTCTGTGGCCTATCACTTAAGAACTCCAAAGTTAAGCGTGCTTAACTTGGAGTAATTCTGGGATGGGTGACCTCCTGGGAAGTTCTCAGGAAATGTGTGAGTGAGGACAAAAACATATTGGAAAGGTCTCGTGTTGGTCTGTGGAGCGAGTCGTTCATTCCTGAAAAGCGGCCGGGGCGTTACACAGTAAAATATCTTTCACGCTCAAGCTTGGAAGTTCCACGCTCAAGCTTTAGGTCACCATGCAATACACGTAAATTTCACAGCACGTAGCATATTTCTCGATCACGCTCAAGCGTGACCATTCACGCTCAAGCGTGAAGTCCAAAAAAACCATTCACACTCAAGCGAATATTCAACAGAAGGCATAAATTAAAGCACGCGCTTAAGCGTCAGTCATTCACGCTCAAGCGTGAAGGTGGTTATTTAATTTATTGTTTTCCCCCCAAGTGAAGTGCTGCACCATTGCTGTTTTCTGCTGTACCTTAGTAACTTAAGTAATGTTTTGTAATTAATTATTTCCCTGTAATTATGTATTTAGTTTAGTTAGTTAATTATTAATTAAGTTTCCTTTGTAATTATTTAAGTTAGTTAGTTAGTTAGATGTCTATATATACTTGTACATATCTCTAAGAGAGGAGAGAGAGACACACACAAAAGCAATATACGATTCATTTTCTCATTTCTAATCTCTCTCTAATTCTTTTCTCTCTCTAAATTCTCTCATCCATATCTCTCCACATTCCTTTGACAGAATCCATTTCCATGGGTTTCTAAACCCCTAGGGTTGGGATTGCTGAAGCTTCCGATGGAATCTTGAAGCTACATTGAGGAAATTATCTTCTGAAGTAAGAGGAGAACAAGCTGGGAAGTGGATCTACACTGCTGGATTGAAAAATCCAGATCTGATGAAGAATCTCACCAATGAGGAATCATGGTTGAGGCTTAGGTAACTTCTGGCTTCCTAACTAATTCAAGCCTAGTAATTAGGTGAATAGTTAGGGTTCAACCCCTAATTTCGCATTAGATTTCTCTGTCACTGAACACCTAAGGGATTAGGGTTTAATGCTTAGGAATTAGTGTTAGTCACCTAAGGAATTAGGGATTAACCATCTGTGAATTGTCCTCTTGCATCTGAAGCTTAATTGAACCTCGATTGCATGTTCCATAATGAAGTTATACGCTGAAGTAATCCTAACCTATCTTTCATTAATCACATTTCATCTTCTACATTGTTTTTGAAAATATAAAAACATTGAAAATATAAAACAACAAAAATAGAATGAATTCTATCTACTTGTGTTGGTTCAGCTTGTACTAGTCCAAGATTGCGGTAATTACCTCAATCCTTGTGGGACGGTCAGATATATTACAAACTTAACAATTGGTGCGCTTACCGAAAGAAAATAAATCCTCTAAGAGTCACACAATAAGTCAATAATAATTCATGATTTTCACACCAAGTTAATGGCTCAGGATTTACCAATCAAGTTAATGGTGCCGTTGCCAGGAATTGTTGAGTAATATCAACAATCCTTGGACCGGTACTAGACTGAACTGTTTAATTTTATTTTTGCATTTGGTAGTAGTTTAATTCTCATTTTTAGTATAGTAGTAGTTTGTGTATAGTAGTATCAATAGCTTTGAATTGTTCATGTTTAATAGTTGGTGTATGCAGTCAAGGAACAGAGGAGAGCCTTTCTTCTTTGATCCTGATATTGATTTGTTAGAGCGTAAGCTTAGAAAGGAGAAAAAGCAAAAAGAACAGCAAGAAATGGAATAGAAGAGAGTTACACTAGGTGACTAATCTAGGCCTACTGAAGAAGGATCGCAATCTAGCATCCTTAGGCCTCCAATTGCAGCTAATAACTTTGAACTCAAACCAGCTTTACTGTAGTTGGTCAGAAATGATCAATTCGGAGGAAGTGAGGTTGAGGATCCAAATTTGTATCTAGCAACCTTCCTCCAAATCTGTGATATTGTAAAAATGAATGGAGTCCCTGAAGAGGCAATAAGACTGAGATTATTCTCTTTTTCTTTAAGGGACAGGGCTAAGGCTTGGTTGCAAAGCCAACCAAGAGGTAGTATCTCTACTTGGGAGGATTTACAAATAAAATTTCTGATTAAATATTTCCCTCCTTCTAAGTATGCCAAATTGCGCACTGAAATCACTTTTTAGAATTAGAAGCACAGGATGCTTATTTGGCTCAAAGTAAGTTGATGACTCAGGCTTTGGAGAAATTAAGTGTACAGATTTCAGAACTTCAAAAGCCTAGTCAAGTTTGTATGATGAGCTATGATTTTTATGGTGGAGATCATGAAAATGGCATGTGTGATCCAAATGTGCCTACTGAGCAAGTGAATTACATGGGGCAACAACAATTTCAAAGGAATTATTCCTCTAATTCCTTTAATCCTAATTATAGGAATCACCCCAATTTTTCATGGCAGAAAGGTCCACATTTGAATCAAAACATGCCAAAAATCAAATCACAAATAGACAACAATCTCTTCCCCCTCCCTCTAAAGAAAAATCTGAACTTGAGAAAGTGCTATCTCAGTTCATTCAGGCCACTCAGGCCAGCTTTAAAAATCAAGAAGCGTCCATTTGAAATTTAGAAAATCAGGTTGGACAGCTGTTAAAATAATTAGCTGAGAGACAATCAGGCAATTTTCCTAGAGATACTGAGGTAAATCCTAGGGAACATTGCAAAGCGATAACTACTAGGAGTGGGAAAACTCTTCTCCCACCTCCAAGTCATGAAATGAGTTTAGAAAAAGAAACAACCAAAGAAATAGAGCAGGAAAGTGAGCAAGCTGTTGATAAAATCGAAAATAAAGTAGAAATAGAAAAAGAAAAAGAAAATCAGGTCCATCAAAAGAAAAAGAAAAAGATTGATTTGATCTTGGAGGAAGCTGTCAAGCTAACTCCTAAAAAATTAAAGAATGCTCCATTTCCACATAAATTTAAGAAACAAATAGAGGAGCAAAAGTTTGCTAAGTTCTTGGATGTGTTTAAAAAGCTTCACATAAATATTCCCTTTGCTGAGGCATTGCAAGAGATGCCTTCATATGCTAAATTTTGAAAGAACTTCTGTCTAAGAAGAGAAAGCTTAAGGGAGATGAGATGCTTACCCTCACTCAAGAGTGCAGTGTAATTATTCAAAAGAAACTCCCTCAAAAGCTGGAAGATCCTGGATCTTTTACAATACCTTGTGCAATAGGGGATATTCATGTAGGAAGTGCTTTATGTGATCTAGGGGCTAGCATAAACCTCATGCCTTTGTCCTTAATGAGGAAGTTAGGAATTAATGACCTGCAACCAACTCGCATGTCTTTGCAGTTGACCGATAGGTTTATCAAATATCCTCATAGGATGCTGGAAGATCTGTTAGTTAAGGTAGATAAGTTCATCTTTCCAGCAGATTTTGTAGTGTTAGATATGGAAGCTGATAGAGAAATTCATTTGATTTTAGGAAGACCCTTCTTAGCTACAGGTAGAGCTTTAATTGATATAGAGAAGGGAGACCTCATGCTGAGAGTTCAAGAGGAGCAGGTAACTTTTAATGTTTTCAATGCTATGAAACATCCAGCTGAGAAGATAGATTATTTTATGATTGAAGAAATTAAAAGTTATATGACTCCTATGCTGTTAAAAACTGAAGAAGAGGTTTTATAAGCCTTTCTTGAGGATGATTTTGACTCTGAGACTGAGGAGTTAAATGACTCACATAATGAGTTGCTGAACCTGCTAGAAGCATGTGAAGTGGGTGAATTAGAAAATGAAAAGAAAGAAAAATTAAATAATACTGAACTTAAGAAAGGTAAGGAAGTGTTTGAAGAAAAACTTGATTTAAAACCTTTGTCTTCTCATTTGAAATATGTTTTCTTAGGAGATAATAAATCATATCCTGTAATCATTAATGCTGATTTAAAAGATGAGGATGCAGAAAAATTGATAGGGGTTTTAAGAAAACATGAGTCTGCTATTGGTTGGAACATTTCTGATTTAAAGGGAATTAGTCCATCATTTTGTATGCATAAAATTTTGATGGAGGATGACTATTCCCCTATTGTTCAGCCACAAAGAAGATTAAACCCCATAATGAAAGAAGCTGTAAGGAAAGAGGTAGTTAAACTTCTTGATGCTGGGATCATCTATCCTATCTCGGACAGTGCTTGGATCAGTCCAGTCCAAGTGGTGCCTAAGAAAGGAGGGATGACCACTGTTAAGAATGAGGAAGGTGAAGTCATTGCCACTAGACCAACTACAGGTTGGAGAATGTGCATAGATTATAGAAGGCTTAATGACTCCACTAGAAAAGACCATTTTCCTTTGCCATTTGTAGACCAAATGCTTGAGAGGCTGTCAGGTCATGAGTTTTATTACTTCCTTGATGGATATTCTGGGTACAACCAAATTGTGGTTAATCCAAAAGATCAAGAGAAGACAGCCTTCACCTGTCCCTATGGAATCTTTGCATATAGGCGCATGCCATTTGGTTTGTACAATGCACCAGTAACTTTCCAAAGGTGTATGCTAGCAATTTTTGGAGACATGGTAGAGAAGTTCATTGAGGTGTTTATGGATGACTTCTCTGTGTTTGGAAATAGTTTTGATATATGCCTTAGCAACCTTTCTAAGGTGCTGGTGAGATGTCAGGAGACTAATCTTGTCCTTAATTGGGAAAAGTGTCATTTTATGGTTAGAGGAGGGATACTCCTTGGCCACAAAATCTCTGCTGAGGGCATTCAAGTAGATAAAGCCAAAATGGATATCATTGAAAAACTTCCTCCTCCAATCAATGTGAAAGGAGTGTGGAGTTTCTTAGGATGTGCTGGCTTCTATAGGAGATTTATAAAAGATTTTTCAAAAATAGCTAAGCCTTTGACTGATTTACTTGTGAAAGATCATGCTTTTGTTTTTGATGAAAACTGTGTCAAGGCTTTTGAAAATTTGAAACAAAGATTAGTAACAGCTCTAATCCTTGCAGCACCTGATTGGTCTTTACCATTTTTACTAATGTATGATGCAAGTGACTTTGCTATAGGAGCTGTGCCAGGACAAATGAAAGAAAAATTAACACATGTGATCTATTATGCTAGTAAAGTGTTAAATGAGAATCAAATAAATTACACCATCACTGAAAAAGAAATGCTTACTGTGGTGTATGCATTTGATAAATTTAGAGCTTACTTGATTGGTGCTAAGGTCATTGTGTATACAGATCATTCAGCAATCAAGTACTTGCTAGCTAAAAAAGAATCTAAGCCAAGATTGATCACATAGGTTCTTTTACTCCAAGAGTTTGATTTGGAAATAAGAGATAAAAAGGGAGTGGAGAACTCAGTGGCTGATCAACTTTCTCGTCTGGAGGGAGAATCTGATTCTATCTTGATTAGAGAGGAATTCCCAGATAAGAGGCTGATGGCAATTATCACAGGGCCATAGTATGCTGATATGACTAACTCTAAAAATGCCTCGGTGGTACCTGAAGGGTGGACATCCCAAATAAAGAAAAAATTCTTTCATGACAATAAAACTTTTCTTTGGGATGATCCATTTCTTTATAAGATAGGAGTAGATGGAATTATCAAGAGATGTGTGCCTGAATCAGAGCAAGAAAGACTCTTATGGCACTGCCATGACACCTATTATGGAGGACACCATGATGCCTCCAGAATTGCAGCAAAATTGTTACAATGTGGCTTTTATTGGTCAACAATTTTTCAGGATGCTAGAGTATATATGCAACGATGTGATACGTGTAAAAGAAGTGGAAATCTTTCTGCTAAAGATGGTATGCCTTTGACAAATATTTTAGTTGTGGAGTTATTTGATGTTTGGGGCATTGACTTCATAGGACTATTCCCAAAGTCATTCTCTAATGAGTATATCCTTGTTGCTGTGGATTATGTCTCCAAATGGGTGGAGGCAATCCCTACCAGAACCAATGATGCACATATAGTGCTTAGGTTTATAAAGAAGAACACTTTCTCTAGATTTGGAGTCCCTAGAGTCCTCATTAGTGATGGAAGGTCACATTTCTACAATAGAATCATGGAAAAAGCCCTGAGACACTATGAGGTACTGCATAAGGTATCTACTCCATACCATCCATAAACTTATGGACAAGTTGAGCTGTCTAATAAAGAAATTAAGAGAATATTAGAGAAAGTGGTAGGGAAGTATAGGAAGGATTGGTCTGTGAGATTAAATGACGCATTGTGGGCCTATAGGACAACATTTAAAACTCTAATTGGCATGTCTCCTTATCAGTTAGTAAATGGTAAGGCTTGCCATCTTCCTGTGGAGTTAGAACATAAGGCAAGGTGGGCCACAAAGCTGTTAAACATGGAATTTAACCAATCTCAAGAGGAAAGAGTTCTAAAACTCCATGAACTTGAGGAGTTCAGACTCAATGCTTATCAGAGTGCCTCAATTTATAAAGAGAAAACTAAGAGATGGCATGATAAGTGGATAAATAGAAAAGAGTTTTAAAAAGATGATAAGGTCTTGTTGTTTAATTCTAGGCTGAGACTCTTTCCAGGAAAACTAAGATCAAAGTGGTCTGGACCTTTTATTGTGAATGATGTTTTTCCTCATGGTGCAATTGAGGTAAAAGAACCAGCCACTGGAAGAACTTTTAAGGTGAATGGCCAGAGACTTAAACTCTACTTTGGAGGAAAGTTTGATAGGCAGAAAACCTCCATGCTGTTGCAGTCACCTTCTTAGGTGTCAAAGGTCAAGCTAGTGACCTTAAAGAAGCGCTTTAGGGAGACAACCCTACACTTTGATTGTTGCATTTTGTGTTTTATGTTGGAAATAATAAAAGAAAACTAAATTTTTTTTATCAAGGTGTAAATAAACTTGTAAAATTTTGAATAAGGTTTGAGTGTGCATATTTTGAATTTCAGTGTACATATGCACTTCACCAGAATAATAAAATTGTGGACCAGGAAGTACGCGTATATACCTTTCAAAATAGGCATTGTTACGTGGAATTAAATTAGCATCAGACCCTCCTGGCGCTTAAGCGAATCCCTCTCGCGCTCAAGCGTGGATAAAATTGTTCCCTCACGCTTAAGCGTGACTTTAGCGAGCTTGAGCGTAACTCTTGTATTTGGCTCTGCGCTCGAGCGTGACAAATTCACGCTTAAGCGTGATCGCGCCTGGACTAGATATGACCTTGGCACTTGAGCGAAGCCTGTGTGCACCTGAGCATGATCCATGAAAATGCCTCGCGCTTGAGCGAGCATTATTCACGCTTAAGCGTGATCGTGGTAGTGAAGCCATATGATTCTTTTGTTATGCCTACTTGCTTGAGCCAGTCTTCTTGTGCCTGAGCGAGAGCATTGGTAGTCTGGGCAAATTTTTGGGCGCTTGAGCGAATAATATCTGACCCCTCTGAATCCAAATTGGCACTTGAGTGTATGCCTACACACTCTAAGCGTGATCCCCTGTGCCTTATGGAGAATATCGCGCTTGAGCTTAGCCCATCACGCTTAAGCATGATCGAGAAATATATGCTCTGATTTGGCCTTGGGCTTAAGCGTGACCACTTCATGCTTGAGCGTGATTCATGTAATTGGCCTTGTGCTTGAGCGAGTAAATTCACACTTAAGCGTGAGCGTTCCTGCACCAAACCTCTCACTATTTCATGCCTTGTGCTTGAGGGAACACTTTAGCGCTTAAGCGTGAGCCTTAGACCTGTGGTATATACCTCCATGCTTAAGTGTGGTAACTGTGCGCTTGAGCGTTCTCGGGGTTGAGAGAGTTAAGAGCTTGCTGTTCAAGCTTGTCGCTTGAGCGTGGTCCATTAGCGCTTGAGCGTGCCCATGGTACTTTCTATTCGCTTAAGCGAACTAGCTTCGCTTAAGTGTAATCGTGCCTATACCAAACCTGATTCATGGTCCTATTACTCGCTTAAGCGAATAATGGTCCGCTTGAGCAAAATTCATACCTGATGCTACTTGTTATGATTTAATATGGGCGTTTATACGCCAACATTTCAGTGTAACTACACGTACCTCATGTATTGGGTTCAACAATATAAAACCCTCTTAGCGTACAATCCCTAACTCTTTACGCTGGAAACTTGGGTTTTGAAGAGAAAAAGGCACAATCACTGGATTCCTTTGAAAGGTACCATCTTTTCAGTTCTTACTTTCAGTTCATAGTTAGAATTTTTGTATTTCATTATTTCAATTTCAAATTTCCTTTCATCCATCATATTTGTTCATCTCACATTTTCATTTTGTTGTGATTGTGTTGTTTGTGCATTTGTACTCATTTAGGCTTTATAAATACCATCCTGGACATTACAATGTCTAGAAGATCACAAAGACTTTTTGGAAAATCAGAAAGAATTGTTGAAAAGGGAAGTATGAAGAAAACCCTAAAAGAGAAAGGAAAGGGGGTGGCTACTATCAGTATCCCTGATTCTCCATCAACTGAAAGGAGTAAAGGCCTTGAAGAAGAAAAGAAGTCTTAGACAGTTGAGGGTTTTGATGGGCATAGGTTTAGAGATTCCAAGGCTGCCCAAGCATATGAGAAAAAATTTAAAAATAGAGGAGTAATAAGGGAAAGAGCTCTAGTCCTGGAGGAAGATAATTGTTCTGATTTTGATATAAAAGCAGCTATGTTTGAAAGGGGATGACAGTTCTTTAATGAGAATTTAGGGAATGGTTACCAAGAACTTACTAGGGAATTTATGCCAATCTAAGGGCTAATTCTATTGAAGATGAGTTTCCATTTTCTTCCTTCTTGAGAGGAGTCACCATTCCTTTATCTGGTCATATTTTAAATAAACTGTTGAAAGTACCTATATTGGATGAGGAAGGATGTCACTACACTTGAAAGTAGATATCTTTCATAGGGTTGAAAATGAAAATCTTAGGAAATAAATTTTAGAGGAATGTTGTGAACAAGGAGCTACACTTATAACAAAAGCAAATAGAGCACCAAAAAGTGTCAGGAAGAGTTGTTTGAATCATCTCCCCCTCTTATGGTGTCACTATGTCCTTTCATCCCTGCAACCTGTGGCTCATGCTATTGAGATTACCATTAAGAGGTTGGTGTTGATTTACTATTTAATGAGAGGCCTATATGTTAATCTGGGTGAGTTAATACTGGAGGAGATGATGAAAAACCTTGAAAAAAATCTCCAATTGCCATATTGCTCTGTTATCACTTTGTTAGCCTAAAAGAATCAGGCTAGGTTGAACTATGAAGAATTGATAAAGATAAAGCCTGAGAGGATTATGGACAAGCTTTGGGTGATAGACCATATTGACCATTTTATGCCTCAAGAGTCAAAGTGTCCCAGATAACCTAAACCAACATCTTTTGCACCACCACCCCCAACAGGAGCAGGTACTTCTTCTGATATTTCCATGGTAATATAGGAACTTCAGGTTATGAAAAAGATACAGCTAGGAACCTATGATCTGGTCATGAACCATGATCTCATGCTGAGGAAGATTGCCACTGCAATGAATATAGACCACACTGAAGAAATGGGAGTTCCACCTGACAAAGACCTATGGTTGGCTTCCATTGGATTCACCATTCCCCCTGATGACACACCTTTAGCAACTGAATTCCCACCCCATCCTGAGCAGGACAAGGATGAGCCTATGGATAAAGAAAATAAAGAAGAGGATGACTGATCTTTTACTTTTTTTATAGTTCTGTTAAGTTAATTCTGGGTTGTAATAAGTTTCTTTTAATGTTTTCTTTTCCTAAACAATGTATTTCCTTTTTAGTTGTAATGAACTTTTATTTCCCTGTTTAGTTGTTTGTTGTTATTTCTCATCTGAATTGTATTACTCTTGCATCCATCACTCACCAATCGCTGCCATATAGGTAAAAAGGGAAGTAATCCATCCTCTCATCTCATTAATTTGGTGAAATTTGTTAACTGTGTCTAATTTAAAATCCATCTCAATAATTTAAATTTTGTTGATTCTTAGGCATCAATTGGATAAATTAATTGATTTGCATTTCTTGATTCATGATCCCTGCCCATAACTATTTTCAATCCTATATTATTTATATATTCACCATGCTAGTTAGCAATCTGAATTTATGATCTCGCATTAAGTTTGGGGACATGAAGGGCTGATTACCTGTTATATTATTAGCTTTTGAGCCTTTATTAACTCTTTTCTGAGTATGCCTGCATTCTTGTTTAGTGAGACATAATTTGCTCCAGTGCTTGCTAAATGATTATATGTTTGCCAATTGGAAATGATGAAGGCCTTCTTTGGTAATTAGCCAGAGCCAAATTTAGTCATCCTAATTATTATTAATTATCATTTGACCCAATAATTATGTTTGATGTAACATCCCAGTTTTGAAACTAAATGCCGAATGAAGAATAAACCATTAAGACTTGATTTCAAATAGAAAATAACCATTAATTATATATAACCAAGTAGATTTAAGCCATTAAAATATGAAAAATGGTGGTAGTCAGGGGATGGGGTGGAGTGCGCGTGGCTGCTGGGCTCACACTCTCCCATCCCACTCTTCTCTTACTCGTGCGCATATACATATATATAAAAACGTAAGCCTATGGTTAAGGACACACTCACTATCCCTTCAGATTCCTTCCTCCGTCACTTCATCCTCTACTTTTCTCTCTTCGTCTCCATCTTCCTTCTTCCCTTATCTCACTCTTCGCTCCTGGAGATCTTGAATTGTAGTACTGGAGAACGGACCACACTCCATCCTAGAATCAGGCGCAGGATACGACGGAGTCAAGGAAGACCGAACGAACCAGGAGAAGGACATCGGACCCAACGACAAGAACGGAAAGGTTTCTGAGGTTCTTCTAAAGGTAGGGGGCGCTTGCATGTCGAATGCATGGTCTACGAACGGTACCAGATGAACGTACTGCTGAGTGTGTGTGTGTGTGTGCATGTATTCATAATCATTAAAACTGATGCATGATTTAAGATTCTGATAGTGATTTCATGGGGATGGTGTAGCCTGTTAGTGGATGATAATGATGAATGATATGCATGGATCTATCTTCTTATCACTGTGGAAAATATGCATGTGCATGCTCTTGATTGGCTTGTTCAATGTTGTTAGTCTGATGGCCGATTGTAACATGCGTTGGTGTGACTGACTAAATGATTACGAATAATGTGAGGGAATCCGTTCTTGCTTAAAGGCTACGGAGAAGGTGTTCGTGGCGTGATGATGTGTATTAATAAACGTGTTAGTTGCATGAGTGGGAGTGGGGCGACCCATAGAAGGTCAAGAACCCCAAGGGAACGACTTCCAGTTACCAACCTTGGCTAGATCCCGATAGTGCTCGTGGTAGCCGTAGGAGCTAGCGAAGAGTCTCGAGACACCGTGGGAGGCCGGTGCCACCTGGTAAGAGCTGAGGGACGAGGGGCCAGAAGAAAAGGGGACCGTAACTGAGAGTCTTTACCCGAGTCGGATCCGCAGGCATGCATATAGATATAAGGCCGATTGTGGTGATGTATAAATCTATGTATGTATATGTGTATGAGTTTGAATGCATGAATGTATATGTGCGTAGGAACTCCGAATGCATGAATAGACTGTGGACATGAACTCTGTGTAATATGAGTGGCACGAATGTTGCTTTGAACTGCATGAACTTGTACTTGAGAAAGGTTGAATGATGGTAGGAGCGTGTACTGACGCTGATACCGAGTCTGTGAGTATCATTTTACATGTAAAAGCTCACCCCTGCAGTGGTCATATTTCAGTGAACATCTCTCGGAATGAAGAATGAAGGAAGAGCCGGGTGTGGAGCAGAGCAGCTGAGCATTATGGATCGTGTGTATATATGTGTGTACCGTGTGTCTGTCGTATTTAAATGTTTTAGAAGAAGCCTTGGCCGGCTTGTGTTAATTTTGGGTTTTATTTACGAAACTTGAACGCTGCGGACTGAAGGGGCATGTTGTGGTTGTAATTGTTTAGATGTTTCCTAACTATATATATATATATGTGTGTTGTGCATTATATTGTGCTACGGAAGGTATTGAATGATAAATACGGATGCCTGAGTATGTCTTGCGAGCGTAAGTTGGCCGGTGTGGCTACGGATAGGCAGTAGGAATAAGTTTGGGGTTAAAGAAGAGGAAATATAGAGTTCAGATATGCTTCGAATGAGGGAAGAACGAAAGACGAGTGAAAAACCGAGTGGAGTCCCTCGCTTCAGCGAACAGCATACCCGCTCCAGCGAGTGCGGACTAGGAAGACTTATGTTGGGTTCTCGCGGGCGGAGTCATACCTCGTCCAAGTGCTAGAGCAGTCCGCCCAGGCGTAAGGACTCGCGCTGAAGCGAGTAAATGTCAGAGTGAGATACCATCCCACTATCCTTCCTCTCCGTTGTGGCGCTAATGCGACCCCAACAATGGTGTTGACCCGGGCTTGGACGTTGTGGTTGAGTCCGCCCAGGCGTTGTCATACCCAGTTGCATTGGGCGGAATGAGTTCAGGCCCCCTTTCCTCCACAACCCACTACTGCACATGTATATCTCCCTTCTCCTTCCCCTTACCCATCACTTCTTACTGAGCGAACTAGTGTTACTCGTGGAAGAGTTTCTCTTTTAGAATTTCCCTTCATCCGTTGTTGCATTATCATACCCCGCCTAGGCGGTATCAGACCTCGCCTGAGCGAGCCCATGATGTTGTGCAATCCGCCCAGGCGCTGGTGTACTGCCTTAAACCCAACGAACTAATCCCAGTCTTAGTTTTCTGTAAAATACCCTATACGTATGAATGCTCTTGTTTTTCTTGCCTGCTTCCTTCCTTCCATGTCGAATAAACCGTGACCGTTATTGTGAAAAATTTTCCCATGGTTTTTTGAAACTATTAATTGCTAGGAGTAGGTTGTTACATTTTGGTATCAGAGCGGACCAAAAGGTCCAAGGCCAAGGTATGCTTACCGAGTGTAAGCGGTTGTGCGTGTTTTTTTTTGATTGAATGGTTGAAATTGTTCTGATACTAGTTGAACTTGATTGATGTTGACTTGAGGACATGAGGTTGTTTTCTCCTGGTCCGATTGTGTGTATAACCTAGACGAATGATATAATGTGCTAAGCTATTAATTGTTGGACTAATAACCCGATCGGTAGTAAGTGGCTCCGTATACTTATCCTTAAATGTCGATTTCAGGATAAGGAATGGCGCATCGTCAAAGTATGGAGGCTATAGCCACAGCATTCCAACGCTTTGCGGATGTGTTTGAAAGGCAGGGCCAGACTCGACCTGAGGATGGCCACGTGCTGGACCGCTTCCTGAAGAGGAAGCCGAGTGAGTTTCAGGGAGGGCGTAATCCGGAGGCAGCTTTCAAATGGACTCAGGAACTAGAGAGGATTTTTGGGGGTCTTCACTATACCGAGACCCAGAAGATGGAATGTGCAGTGTATATGCTGCGAGATGAAGCGGAGAATTGGTGGAAGATAGCCAGAAGCCGATTCCCTAAAGATGACAACCAGCTGTCGTGGAATGATTTCAAGACATGCTTCTTAGAGAAGTACTTCCCCGACACAGTGAGGAGTCGGAAGGAACTGGAGTTCATGGAGTTGAAACAAGGCTCCATGACTGTGGAAGAATACGAAACAAGGTTCGAGGAATTGTGCCTATTCTATCCGCCCTTCCAGCACCCTGGGACGGAGAACTCCAAGTGTCTTAAGTTTGAGAACGGATTGAGATCGGATATCAAGAGGGCCTGCAGATACCATGAGATACGGAGTTTCCCTGCATTAGTGAACAAATGTAGAATATTCGAAGAGGATGACAGGGCCCATTCGGGCCAGTGCAGCAGAGCCAACCAGCACCTGAGGCCTCAGCAGTCACGTTTTAAGAGGCCAGGGAACGTGAGGAGAAATGAACCCTTCACTAGATATCAGAGTCATAGTGACCGAGGAAGACAAATGAGTGGACGACCAAGACATCGCGGATGCTTTAAATGCGGCGGTGATCACTTTGCTAAGGATTGCAATGATACAAATGTTAAATGCTACCACTGCGGAGAGAAGGGACACGTTCGTCCTGACTGCCCCCAACTCCGCCAAACAAATGCCAATGTACGTCAAGGAGGATCTCAAGATAGAACCCGAGTGAATGATAACCAACGACCTGGTGGCAGAGGCAACGGAACCAGAGGAAACATGATGCGTGCTCCGAACAGCCGAGAGAGGAATACCGGTCCGCCAGCAGCAGGAAGAATCTACACCATCAATGCAGAAGATGTTGCACCAGCAAACGACCTAGTACAATGTAAGTGCTCACTCGGTAAGAATACACTTAACGTTGTTTTTGATTCGGGAGCCACCCATTCTTTTATAGCTGACGAGTGTGTAGAGCGTCTGAAGTTACCGACTGCACCTATGAATCGGATTTTAGAAGTAACCAGCCCGACTGGCACTAACGTGTTCACATCATCAGTGTGCAAGGACGTAGTGTTTGTGTTGTATGATCGGAGTTTCACCTTCGATCTGATTTGCATGCCCTTAAAGGGTCTTGATATCATGCTCGGGATAGATTGGCTTTCCGCCAATAAGGTGTTAGTAGATTGTAGAAACCGAGAGATAGTTTTGCCAAGACAACCCACTGAGAACGACACGGCACCAGGTATAACCCAACTATTTATGATGCTTTGTCTAACCAAGGATGAGAGTGAGACCCGAGTGAACGAAATTCCAATTGTCTGCGAATTCCCAAAAGTGTTCCCTGAAGACGTCCCGAGTGTGCCTCCCAATAGAGAAGTCGAATTCTCTATAGACTTGATCCCTGGAGCCGAGCCGGTCTCCAGCGCACCCTATAGAATGTCCTCAACTGAATTGGCCGAGTTGAAGAAACAAGTGGATGAGTTACTCGAAAAGCAGTTCATTAGACCAAGCGTGTCACCATGGGGCGTACCTGTGCTACTTGTTAAGAAGAAGGATGGCAGCATGAGACTTTGTATAGATTACCGACAGCTAAACAAACTCACAATCAAGAATCGGTACCCACTGCCTAGAATTGATGATTTAATTGACCAGCTGCGTGGAGCCTCAGTCTTCTCAAAAATCGACCTACAATTGGGATATCACCAAATCCGAGTGAAGGACTCGGACATTCCTAAAACTGCCTTTAGGACTCGGTATGGTCACTACGAGTATGTAGTGATGCCGTTCGGTGTGACCAACGCCCCTGCTGTTTTCATGAATTACATGAACAGCATATTCCACTCCTTCTTAGATCGGTTTGTTGTTGTTTTCATCGATGACATCCTAGTTTATTCTAAGACGTCTGAGGAGCATGAAGGACATCTCCGAGCGGTACTCCAAGTGTTGAAGGAGAAACAATTGTTTGCAAAGCTCTCGAAGTGCGAATTCTGGATGGATGAGATCCACTTCCTCGGGCATGTGATTTCCGAGCGAGGCGTCTCGGTGGATCCTGCGAAGATAGCCGCTGTAATAGCATGGGAGAGGCCCAGGTCGGTCTCGGAAATAAGAAGTTTTATGGGCTTGGCAGGTTATTATAGGAGGTTCATCGAAGGTTTTTCTAAACTGGCATTACCCCTGACTAAATTGACTCGGAAAAACGTTCCCTTCGTGTAGAGTCCCGAGTGTGAGCACAGCTTCCGAGAGCTGAAGAATAAGTTGACGACTGCTCCGGTGTTGGCATTACCTGAGTTACGAGAAAGCTTCGTGGTCTATTGTGACGCGTCAGGACTCGGATTAGGGTGTGTACTCATGCAGAAAGACCGAGTGATAGCATATGCCTCTCGGCAATTGAGACCTCACGAGCAGCATTACCCGACCCATGACTTGGAGCTGGCAGCAGTGGTTTTTGCATTGAAAATCTGGAGGCATTACTTGTACGGGTCCAAATTTGAAGTGTACAGCGATCATAAGAGCCTCAAATACCTATTCGACCAAAAGGAGCTGAACATGAGGCAGAGAAGATGGATTGAGTTTTTAAAGGACTACGATTTTGAGTTAAAATACCACCCGGGTAAGGCAAACGTCGTGGCCGACGCATTGAGTCGGAAATCCCTCCACATGGTAGCAATGATGGCGAAAGAAGTAGAGTTGTTGGAGCGGTTCCAAGACATGAACTTGTATGTTAACACCCCCTCCTCTCAGAAAATGACAATCGGTACGTTGAGGATCGCCAATGAATTCTTAAAATCCGTGTACGAGCAGCAACAGTTGGACTCTTACCTAGCTGAGATGAAGGAAATTCAGGCCAAAGGAAAGGATTTATCCTTGGCCAAGGGGTCAGATGGGATCTTCCGGGTGAGAGACAGAATATACATACCGAGTGGAGAAAGATTGAGAAGAATGGTGCTTGACGAAGCCCACAAAAGCCTACTCAGCATTCACCCAGGAACCACGAAAATGTACCACGACTTGAGGAGACAGTTCTGGTGGCCCGGAAGGATGTGGCGGAATACGTGGCCCGGTGTATCACTTGTTAGAAATCAAAAGTAGAGCACCAAAAACCGTACGGTGCAATGCAGCCTCTAGAGATCCCCGTGTGGAAATGGGACTCGATTGCGATGGATTTTATCATGGGATTACCCAAAAACTGAGCGGGCCATGATGCCATTTGGGTCATTGTTGACCGACTGACGAAGAGTCCTGTAAATATGAAATACCCATTGCATAAGTTGGCTCGGATTTACATTCAAGAAGTTATCCGACTACATGGCATACCCACTTCTATCGTATCAGATAGGGACCCTAGGTTTACGTCCCGGTTTTGGACCAGGATGCATCAGGAAATGGGGACGAAGCTTTGGCTTAGTTCTGCCTACCACCCCCAATCGGATGGACAATCCGAGCGAACAATTCAGAGTCTAGAAGACTTATTGAGAGCGTGCGTGTTAGAGCATGGTGGAGACTGGGAGCAGTACCTTCCCTTGATCGAGTTTACGTACAACAACAGCCATCATCACAGCATTGGCATGGCACCCTAGGAGGCATTATATGGGCGCAGATGCTGAACCCCACTCTGCTGGTCGGAAACGGGTGAAAGTCTACTATTGGGACCAGACATCGTGAAACAAACCACAAAACAGATCTGAGTGATACGGGAGAAGATGAAAGCATCCCAAGACAGGCAAAAGAGCTACCATGACAAGCGCATCAAGCCATTGGAATTTTCAGTCGGAGACCGAGTGTTTCTGAGAACCTCTCCGAGTAAAGGAGTCGGACGAGCCTTAAAAAGTGGGAAGTTAAGCCCTCGATACATTGGACCTTATGAGGTGTTAGAACGAGTCGGCCCCGTGGCATACCGCATCGCATTACCGACTCACTTGTCCCGATTGCACAACGTATTTCACGTGTCTCAACTAAGGAAGTATTTGCATGACCCCAGCCACACGATGCCTGACGACGAGGTAGAGATCAAAGAAGACCTAACCACTGTGACTACACCAATTGGAATTGTGGACCGATCGGTAAAACGCTTGAGGAACAAAAATATAAAGCTGGTTAAAGTGGAGTGGCAGCAAGGCAAAACTACCTCTTGTACCTGGGAACGCGAAGACACCATGCGACAGCAGTACCCCGAGTTGTTTACCTAGGTGAGTGCCGACTGAATTTCGGGGATGAAATTCATTTTCAGTGGGGGAGAACTTTAACATCCCAGTTTTGAAACTAAATGCCGAATGAAGAATAAACCATTAAGACTTGATTTCAAATAGAAAATAACCATTAATTATATATAACCAAGTAGATTTAAGCCATTAAAATATGAAAAATGGTGGTGGTCAGGGGATGGGGTGGAGTGCGCGTGGCTGCTGGGCTCACACTCTCCCATCCCACTCTTCTCTTACTCGTGCGCATATACATATATATAAAAACGTAAGCCTATGGTTAAGGACACACTCACTATCCCTTCAGATTCCTTCCTCCGTCACTTCATCCTCTACTTTTCTCTCTTCGTCTCCATCTTCCTTCTTCCCTTATCTCACTCTTCGCTCCTGGAGATCTTGAATTGCAGTACTGGAGAACGGACCACACTCCATCCCAGAATCAGGCGCAGGATACGACAGAGTCAAGGAAGACCGAACGAACCAGGAGAAGGACATCGGACCCAACGACAAGAACGGAAAGGTTTCTGAGGTTCTTCTAAAGGTAGGGGGCGCTTGCATGTCGAATGCATGGTCTACGAACGGTACCGGATGAACGTACTGCTGAGTGTGTGTGTGTGCATGTATTCATAATTATTAAAACTGATGCATGATTTAAGATTCTGATAGTGATTTCATGGGGATGGTGTAGCCTGTTAGTGGATGATAATGATGAATGATATGCATGGATCTATCTTCTTATCACTGTGGAAAATATGCATGTGCATGCTCTTGATTGGCTTGTTCAATGTTGTTAGTCTGATGGCCGATTGTAACATGCGTTGGTGTGACTGACTAAATGATTACGAATAATGTGAGGGAATCCGTTCTTGCTTAAAGGCTACGGAGAAGGTGTTCGTGGCGTGATGATGTGTATTAATAAACGTGTTAGTTGCATGAGTGGGAGTGGGGCGACCCATAGAAGGTCAAGAACCCCAAGGGAACGACTTCCAGTTACCAACCTTGGCTAGATCCCGATAGTGCTCGTGGTAGCCGTAGGAGCTAGCGAAGAGTCTCGAGACACCGTGGGAGGCCGGTGCCACCTGGTAAGAGCTGAGGGACGAGGGGCCAGAAGAAAAGGGGACCGTAACTGAGAGTCTTTACCCGAGTCGGATCCGCAGGCATGCATATAGATATAAGGCCGATTGTGGTGATGTATAAATCTATGTATGTATATGTGTATGAGTTTGAATGCATGAATGTATATGTGCGTAGGAACTCCGAATGCATGAATAGACTGTGGACATGAACTCTGTGTAATATGAGTGGCACGAATGTTGCTTTGAACTGCATGAACTTGTACTTGAGAAAGGTTGAATGATGGTAGGAGCGTGTACTGACGCTGATACCGAGTCTGTGAGTATCATTTTACATGTAAAAGCTCACCCCTGCAGTGGTCATATTTCAGTGAACATCTCTCGGAATGAAGAATGAAGGAAGAGCCGGGTGTGGAGCAGAGCAGCTGAGCATTATGGATCGTGTGTATATATGTGTGTACCGTGTGTCTGTCGTATTTAAATGTTTTAGAAGAAGCCTTGGCCGGCTTGTGTTAATTTTGGGTTTTATTTACGAAACTTGAACGCTGCGGACTGAAGGGGCATGTTGTGGTTGTAATTGTTTAGATGTTTCCTAACTATATATATATATATGTGTGTTGTGCATTATATTGTGCTATGGAAGGTATTGAATGATAAATACGGACGCCTGAGTATGTCTTGCGAGCGTAAGTTGGCCGGTGTGGCTACGGATAGGCAGTAGGAATAAGTTTGGGGTTAAAGAAGAGGAAATATAGAGTTCAGATATGCTTCGAATGAGGGAAGAACGAAAGACGAGTGAAAAACCGAGTGGAGTCCCTCGCTTCAGCGAACAGCATACCCGCTCCAGCGAGTGCGGACATGGAAGACTTATGTTGGGTTCCCGCGGGCGGAGTCATACCTCGTCCAAGTGCTAGATCAGTCCGCCCAGGCGTAAGGACTCGCGCTGAAGCGAGTAAATGTCAGAGTGAGATACCATCCCACTATCCTTCCTCTCCGTTGTGGCGCTAATGCGACCCCAACAACGGTGTTGACCCGGGCTTGGATGTTGTGGTTGAGTCCGCCCAGGCGTTGTCATACCCAGTTGCATTGGGCGGAATGAGTTCAGGCCCCCTTTCCTCCACAACCCACTACTGCACATGTACATCTCCCTTCTCCTTCCCCTTACCCATCACTTCCTACTGAGCGAACTAGTGTTACTCGTGGAAGAGTTTCTCTTTTAGAATTTCCCTTCATCCGCTGTTGCATTATCATACCCCGCCTAGGCGGTATCAGACCTCGCCTGAGCGAGCCCATGATGTTGTGCAATCCGCCCAGGCGCTGGTGTACTGCCTTAAACCCAACGAACCAATCCCAGTCTTAGTTTTCTGTAAAATACCCTATACGTATGAATGCTCTTGTTTTTCTTGCCTGCTTCCTTCCTTCCATGTCGAATAAACCGTGACCGTTATTGTGAAAAATTTTCCCATGGTTTTTTGAAACTATTAATTGCTAGGAGTAGGTTGTTGATATGGTGTTTTGCTTATATTGAGTTTGCTGAAAGAGAATCAAGTTTGTGTTAGGAAATCCCTAAGCATGAGCAGCGGAAAAATTAAAGGGATTCCATAGGATTTGCAAGGTTCCGTGTTTCAAAGCACAAAAAAAACAATTTCGAAATTATTTAGGTTACCTCTTGAAGAACTCCGAAGCAGTCGTAGCCTCGTCCTTTAGGAGTCCACACGAGCACTCCCACCAGAATCGCAACACTTGCCAACTGCTAGGTTGACGGCGTGTAGCTCTTGCAACTTTTTGCGAATTTTGTGTCTCACTTGAGTGAACGGCCTATGAGCATCTTATGCTCTATTTATAGGCTTAGGTTTGACCTAATTTGTTCTCTCTAAAAGTGGGCTCCTTACTCATTCCAAATGAGTTAGGCCCAATAGCTTTATTTTAGTCCAACTAAAATAAGACAACATTTTCTGATGGGCTTACTCTATGTGTGTGACCCTATAGGTAAAATACCCGGTCATATTAATAATAAACTATTTTATTATTAATATAAAATAAGAGCGGCATCTAGCAATGCATCATTATGTCCGAATATTATTAACATAACCTATAAGTGATAATTATTTAATACGTTTATTCCTTTTGTCACGATATCCTAATTGGGCCCAAGGCATGGTCGCGTCATCCTTGTACGGCCCAATTTATTTTACTTGATACCGGAGTAGACTGGATCCGAATAAATATCTAATATTTATTCTTTCTAGCATGGCCATGCGTTTTCTTAGTCTTACTCCATCAAGTGGCCTATGGATATCACTCCTGTCACATAGGAGAGACAAATCCCATCTACATCACTCACATCCCTCTGCATAATTTGTTCATTGCCTAATCACAACCTTTATAGTCCTCTTGTTACAGAAGACGTTTAATTGTATTAAAACAATAAACTCCTCATGTAGGAATCGTAGTGACTTCAGGTCGAAGGACTACATATACCATTATCACATTGAGAATCGTTTATGACAATCATGTAACGATCCATGCAACGTTCTCATGGTGGGTCTGTCCAGTACATCATTACTCTTAATGTGTACCCGTGTGAAGACTCGATATCATCTATATCTATGATCTGTGAGATCAGGTCATCAGTACACTCACACACTAGTCTCAGTGTATTTACATGTCCCCATGTAAATACTTAACTAGGGACATTTTAGGAATAATTTTTATATGACCTATTACTCCAAGGATAAATATGTTTAAAACAACTTTAAACTGAAATATTTATTCAATTGATAAGTAGAAAAATGATACAAATGAAAAAGCATAAAGGCTCATAGTGCATACACCAACAGTTTGTATAATATGAACTCAATGAAATGGATGTGCCAAGTTTAAACACAGAAGTTGTAATACAGTATAGTTGTCGTTCCACTGAGGAGGTGCTAGAATGAAGACTTTAGCTTGAATTGATTTGGCAGAAAGTTTTTGTTTGGGTTTGTTGTGAATGTTGTTGAATGAAAAACAGCAAGTAACAAAATAACAGAGAATAATATTGTGCAAAAGATAACAGTAAATGAGGTTGGAAAAATCAGTTTTGTAAAACAGGGATTGGCTTCATCACATCTTTACTTCTGTAAGCTGCATAAGTTTCCATATAAGTAAATCGAAAAGATAAGTTCTACGTCACAATCAAAGTCATTTGCATCGATCCCTCGACTACAAAATTCATAAGAATGATTTCCAAACCGCTGATCCCTCAGTCACTTTGGAAACCATTCCAGCATTATCGATCGATTGTTTTGACGTTTGTTGCGTTAGACGCCATCCCTGGCTACCTACTCACAACAAGCATTTCTTTCAGGGTCTGCTTTCAAAAGTCACTTCCCAGCATACTCAAGAAAACTTAGAACAAGAAAATAGTGATCAAGTACTTTCAGGCATTAAACGCAGAAGGAAATACAGAAACTTTATCAAATCTCATTACTCAATGAAAACTTACGACAGCATTACTTCAGTGTTGAATGGATTACAGCCAATCCCATAAGGGAAATTAGTTACTCATGCCTTGCATTTTCACCATCAAAGAAATAAATACAGAAAATGGAAAGTGTGAAATGAAAAATACAGAGGATGAAATGATGTATGATGTTAGGAGATTGATCCATGATGATGATGTTGTTTGCAGCTTGATTTATAGGAGTTTAGGTTCAGCTTCTCTTGCCCACTTGCGTAGAACCCATGCAGCATCTTTCAGAGACTGGTGGAAACAGAAGAAAGTGGATGAGTTTGCATCGCATTGTTGGTGAATAAAGAATTAAGAAATCCCATACTGTCTGAGTCACGCTTGAGCTTGATGGTCACGCTCAAGCGTGAAGAGTTCTGATGCTTATTGATGATCTCACGCTCAAGCTGAAGTAATTCACGCTCAAGCGTGGCTTCCTTGCCTTCTCACGCTTGCTCCTCGCTTAGCCTCACTCAGTTACGCTCAGGCGAGGCCTTAATATCCATTCCTCACGCTCAAGCGGCTTATTCCCACGCTTGAGCGTGAGAGGGGTCCTGATGCCTCTGTTTCCTTTAATTCATGCTGGCCATGCTTAATCCATGCTTAGGCTTCCATTTTTATCATTCCACGCTTAAGCTCCTAGTGTTCACGCTCAAGCGTGAGAGGTCCTGATGCTTTCCAACTTGTTCAAGCTTAAGCTTGCTTGCTCAAGCTTAAGCTTGGTTGTTCAAGCTTGAGCTTGCTGTCTTCAAATGCCCCCGATCACGCTTGAGCTTGCTCTTTCACGCTTGAGCTTGATGTTTTCACGCTTGAGCTTGCTACTTTCACGCTTAAGCTTGCCTGCTTCAAGCTTGAGCTTGATCTTTCACGCTTGAGCTTGCTGCTTTCACGCTTGAGCTTGATGCTTTTACGCTTGAGCTTGCTACTTTCACGCTTAAGCTTGCCTGCTTCAAGCTTAAGCTTGATTTTTCTCGCTTGAGCTTGATGCTTTCACGCTTGAGCTTGCCACTTTCACGCTTAAGCTTGCCTGCTTCAAGCTTGAGCTTGATCTTTCACGCTTGAGCTTGATTGCTCCAAGCTTAAGCTTGATTTTTCACGCTTAAGCTTGCTTGCTCAAGCTTAAGCTTGCCCTGCTTTCCTGTTGAATTTCCTGCAACTTTCCAAGAGTTTTAACACAATATTTCTTTTATACACCTATCCATCACTACTTAAAAGATTCATGCTCACTTCCTTTAATAATTCATCAATTTAGCTCAAGTTCTTTACAAAATTAATTCGAATGAGTCATGAAATCAATGCTTAATCAACACTTATCAAACTCTCCCCAACCTAGATTTTTTGCTTGTCCTCAAGTAAAAAGAAGTTTAGGAAAGGGAATCAAGCGTTCAAAAATGTAAGTTTCTGTGGCAGACAAAAAGTTTAAAAGACAATAATCTGAGTTGATGTCTAGGCAAATGATTTTCTTAATACCAATTCCTTGAAATGTAATGCACCATTACCTTGTTCATAAAGCATGTAACCCATTGCTGTAAGAATATAGAACTCTCATTATTTCTTACCATGTGTCTGTTTCACTCATCCATCATTAGAACTGCTCCGTTAACATTGGCCGTCATTTCTAGTAAAACCAAAATTCAAATGAATAGCAAGGATCAAAAGGTCTTTTAAGGATGTAATGAGGCTGGGCTAACAAGAATCTTTAGTTTTTCTTGGTTTCAAAATGCATGTTTAAAGAAGAGCATAAGTGTTTTTGGTTAATTTATTTAACAAATTAGAAGGCTCCTTCTTTGCATTGAAACTTCAGAGTTTTCTTTTGTTTTCCTCCAGCTCTTTTATACATTTTTGGAGAGCTTACTATTCTTCTTGCATTTTCTTCTACTGCCTCCATTTGTTTCATCTCCTTTTGAGAAAAATATTTTATGCTCTTTTTCAAGATGAACATGCAGGTAAGATAGAATTTTTGCTTTTATGCTTAGCTCAGGGCAGAGAAAAATTTTCATGCTTTTATGGCTCAAAGATGGGCTGCCAAAAAATCAGATATTTTTATCAGGGTAGCTTTTTGGCTCTTGGCTGACTATGTTTCCAAAATTGCCTTATCATATCCTTGCTTGTTTCTTAAGAAAAGGTTTAATTAGAAAATCAGTCAATGCCAATTTAACAAATTCAAATGAGGCTCTCAAGTGTTTAGATTTCTCACTTCATAACAAGATACAAGGCTTATTTTCTTCCTTATTCTAACAGAAAAGGGTTCAAGTCATGTAAACCAGCAAAAGTACATGCATTCCAGTTCCTTGGTTCTTAATTAAGTCATTTTGCCTAAAAAAAAAAATCAGTGTTATTGCCTAAAAACATTCTGTTGCTTAGAAACTTTTCTTGTTCAAAAAGTAAAATCTTTGGTTGGGGTTTTCAAAATTGGTACAACTGCAAGCATGTAATGGTATATCCAAACAATCAACCGAAAGCATAAAAAAATTTTCAAAGTATGCTGCAGTAATGTTAGACAAAACTAACTCAAAGTAAACTAAAGCAATAAAAACTAAAGCAGTAAACTCATTACTCATCCTTAGAAGAGTCATCCTCTGTCTCATGTTTCCTTGCTGGAGGCCCTTGTGAGGAGGGTCCTGGTCTAGCCTATGAAGTCTCACCCCTCCTAAGAAAGAAGGCCTGTCCCCAGGCTAAACAATGTGGGATGCAAACTTACTTTGGATAATGAGTGGGATGAATTTGATGAGCTGCCTGCAAAATAAAAGGAAAATTCAATCTTAGGATAAAATTTACTTAAAATAAAATCAACAGGATGAAAAGAAAACATAAAAGATTGGGTTGCCTCCCAATGAGCGCTTGTTTAACGTCATTAGCTTGACGCCTGATAGATTTTTCAATATGGATCATGGAGTTGGTGGATGAGAGTGTTGAGTTTTTCCACCTCCTTGCCTAAGTCAGGCCTTGGCTTTCTTCCTTTCTGTTTTTCAAGTGCACCTTCAATAGCAAAATCAGCTTGTTCTTTTTGCACTCGAATTTTTACTTTTCTGTCATCCACATCTATGATGACTTTGGCTGCTTTCAAGAATGGTCTCCCTAGTATTAGGGGGACTTCAGGATCTTCCTCCATATCTATGACAACAAAGTTCTCATGAAATTCAAATTTATCAACTTTGACCTCAATATTTTCAGCAATACCATAAGGGGTTTTTATTGATTGATCTGCCATTTTTAAAGTCATGTTTGTTGGCTTTACTGAAAAATCCCCTATACTTTTCAGTGTGGATAATGGCATCAAATTTACACTAGCACCAAGATCTAACAAAGCTTTTCTTTTTGAAAGTTTTCCAACAGTAACGGGAATAGAAAAATTCCCTGGATCTTTGGTGTTATGCGGTACTGCTTCAGAGATGATAGTGTCATATCCATCTTCTTCCTCAGTTATTTCCTCAGTCAGTGTGGTCACAGCCTTGCAATGCTCTATTGGGTTTGTTTCAGTGTTTGCTCCATACTGAGGCTTCTGTTTCTCAGCAAGTTGTTGGGCTAGTTGTCCCAATTGTGTTTCTAAGTTCTTGAGTGATGCCTCATTGTTCTTTTGACTTGCTAAAGAAGTTTGCATAAATTTTTCCAAGGTGTCCTCCAATCTAGAAGTTCTCTCCACCAAAGAAGGACCATTATTTTGATATGGTTTATTTGAAGAGCTGGGCTCTTGCTTCCATCCTTGGCCTTGGTTTTGGTTACTTCTCCATCCCTGAAATGGTTGGTTAGAAAAATTTGAATTGAAATTACCAGACCTTCCTTGGTTGTTCATGAAGTATACAGTTGCTTCTTGTGATCCACAGTTCTCATTGAGATGATCTCCTCCACAAAAGTTACATCTGGCAGGCATTTGTTGTTGCCCTGGTTGTGATGATTGTACAGCATGTAATTGTTGTGGAAGATTGGCTATCTTTTTGGTCAATGCTTCTAGTTGTTGGGTCAGAATTTTGTTCTGTGCTAAAATGGCATCTGTGGTGTTTAAGTCAAGGACTCCTTTCCTTTGAACTTGCTGACGATCATGTTGAGCTTGGTAGTCTGTTGAGGATAAAGCTTCTATTATCCTTGTGGCTTGGTCAGCATCCACTGTCATCATTGTTCCTCCTGCTGCTGCATCTAAAATCATTTTAGTGTCAGCCCTTAAACCACTGTAAAAAATATTAAGTTGTGCAATATCTTCAAGTCCATGGTTTGGGCATTTTCTGAGCAGTGTTTTAAAGCGTTCCCATGCCTCACAAAAAGGTTCATCTTGGCCTTGTCTAAATGTTGTAATATCTGATTTGGCCTTGATGAATCTAGATGGAGGAAAGAACCTTTGTAGAAATTTTTCTTCAACTGTCTCCCAGCTGTTCAAGCTTTGATTTGGATGAGACTGTAGCCACTCCTTTGCTTTTCCTGCTAAAGAGAAAGGAAATAGTCTTAAGTATGCAACATCAATAACATCTTGGTCAAATCCCATGGTTCCAACCAATTCATAGAATGTGGCCAAGTGAGTGTACGGATCTTCACTAGACATTCCATGGAATTGATGTGAACTAATCAAACTCAAAGATGCTGGTTTCATTTCTAGTGCTCTGACAGTGTTTGGAATTGCAATGCTTGAGAAATGTCTTGGCCCTTGCTGTAAAGCATAGTCTCCAAGTGTTCTCCTTGGTGGGTTTTGATTATTGTTGTTGTTCTCCATTGTAACAGAGGGAGTTTGTCCTACGTGGAAGTTCTGCTTGGCTTTCTTGATTTTTTTGAGGAACCTGTCTATCTCAGGATCAAATGCAAGTTGTTCTTTTGTACCCTGTCCTCTCAAGATCATAAATCAAGAATTCAAAGTAGCAAGGTAAAAAAAATAAAATAAAAAAATAAAAAATAAAATAAAAAAACAAATTACAAACAAGTTTATTTACACTGTTTTGTCAATTCAATGCTAAAATATTCAAACTTAAATCACCTCCCCGGCAGCGGCGCCAAAACTTGATATGGTGTTTTGCTTATATTGAGTTTGCTGAAAGAGAATCAAGTTTGTATAATATGAACTCAATGAAATGGATGTGCCAAGTTTAAACACAGAAGTTGTAATACAGTATAGTTGTCGTTCCACTGAGGAGGTGCTAGAATGAAGACTTTAGCTTGAATTGATTTGGCAGAAAGTTTTTGTTTGGGTTTGTTGTGAATGTTGTTGAATGAAAAACAGCAAGTAACAAAATAACAGAGAATAATATTGTGCAAAAGATAACAGTAAATGAGGTTGGAAAAATCAGTTTTGTAAAACAGGGATTGGCTTCATCACATCTTTACTTCTGTAAGCTGCATAAGTTTCCATATAAGTAAATCGAAAAGATAAGTTCTACGTCACAATCAAAGTCATTTGCATCGATCCCTCGACTACAAAATTCATAAGAATGATTTCCAAACCGCTGATCCCTCAGTCACTTTGGAAACCATTCCAGCATTATCGATCGATTGTTTTGACGTTTGTTGCGTTAGACGCCATCCCTGGCTACCTACTCACAACAAGCATTTCTTTCAGGGTCTGCTTTCAAAAGTCACTTCCCAGCATACTCAAGAAAACTTAGAACAAGAAAATAGTGATCAAGTACTTTCAGGCATTAAACGCAGAAGGAAATACAGAAACTTTATCAAATCTCATTACTCAATGAAAACTTACGACAGCATTACTTCAGTGTTGAATGGATTACAGCCAATCCCATAAGGGAAATTAGTTACTCATGCCTTGCATTTTCACCATCAAAGAAATAAATACAGAAAATGGAAAGTGTGAAATGAAAAATACAGAGGATGAAATGATGTATGATGTTAGGAGATTGATCCATGATGATGATGTTGTTTGCAGCTTGATTTATAGGAGTTTAGGTTCAGCTTCTCTTGCCCACTTGCGTAGAACCCATGCAGCATCTTTCAGAGACTGGTGGAAACAGAAGAAAGTGGATGAGTTTGCATCGCATTGTTGGTGAATAAAGAATTAAGAAATCCCATACTGTCTGAGTCACGCTTGAGCTTGATGGTCACGCTCAAGCGTGAAGAGTTCTGATGCTTATTGATGATCTCACGCTCAAGCTGAAGTAATTCACGCTCAAGCGTGGCTTCCTTGCCTTCTCACGCTTGCTCCTCGCTTAGCCTCACTCAGTTACGCTCAGGCGAGGCCTTAATATCCATTCCTCACGCTCAAGCGGCTTATTCCCACGCTTGAGCGTGAGAGGGGTCCTGATGCCTCTGTTTCCTTTAATTCATGCTGGCCATGCTTAATCCATGCTTAGGCTTCCATTTTTATCATTCCACGCTTAAGCTCCTAGTGTTCACGCTCAAGCGTGAGAGGTCCTGATGCTTTCCAACTTGTTCAAGCTTAAGCTTGCTTGCTCAAGCTTAAGCTTGGTTGTTCAAGCTTGAGCTTGCTGTCTTCAAATGCCCCCGATCACGCTTGAGCTTGCTCTTTCACGCTTGAGCTTGATGTTTTCACGCTTGAGCTTGCTACTTTCACGCTTAAGCTTGCCTGCTTCAAGCTTGAGCTTGATCTTTCACGCTTGAGCTTGCTGCTTTCACGCTTGAGCTTGATGCTTTTACGCTTGAGCTTGCTACTTTCACGCTTAAGCTTGCCTGCTTCAAGCTTAAGCTTGATTTTTCTCGCTTGAGCTTGATGCTTTCACGCTTGAGCTTGCCACTTTCACGCTTAAGCTTGCCTGCTTCAAGCTTGAGCTTGATCTTTCACGCTTGAGCTTGATTGCTCCAAGCTTAAGCTTGATTTTTCACGCTTAAGCTTGCTTGCTCAAGCTTAAGCTTGCCCTGCTTTCCTGTTGAATTTCCTGCAACTTTCCAAGAGTTTTAACACAATATTTCTTTTATACACCTATCCATCACTACTTAAAAGATTCATGCTCACTTCCTTTAATAATTCATCAATTTAGCTCAAGTTCTTTACAAAATTAATTCGAATGAGTCATGAAATCAATGCTTAATCAACACTTATCAGTTGTTACATTTGAGCCTGAGACCCTTTCATTCTACTTGTATACCTAACTTTACAAGCCTATTTATCTGAAAAAAATCAAGAGAATTATCCCTGGATGTTCCACTGATGAACAGCTGAGTCTTATCTTATTGCTAGGGACTAGCAAGTTCAAAGTTTGGGGATGAAGAGTGTGCCTAACAGCAAAGCAAAGGACATACTCTGACCTTAATTATAGATGAGTAGTTGAAAATGAAAGGAAGAACAGTAAAAGCAAAAGAAAAGTGAAAAATCAGCAAAGCAAAGGTGCAAAGCACCACAATAAAAGAAAAATGGTATTAAAAAAAGGAAAGAAAAAGTCCAAAGGACTGAAAGAGAAGAAGGTGCGAAGCACCACAAGTAGTTGAGTATCCTTCATCTGAAAAAAAAGAAGATATAATGAAAGCAAAGAGTTGGTTAGTAAAGGCATTTAAGTTAAGATTGAGGCAAGGCATCAGTGGGCACATCTTTTAACCCAACATTGACTAGAAAAACCAAAATAGAGCCTGTAGCCTAACCCCATTACAAACTTAAAAAGCCCTTACTGATCCAATTGTGTTAGCATATGTCATGATGTTCAGAACTGTTGTAAGCCTATGTTGATCTGACAATTATGTAGGTGATGAGAGCATATTATTGAACCTATACACTGAGAGAAGAGTGAAACACCAATCCAATGAGGAAAGCATCACCAGCTTGTTTCCAAAGGAAATGTGAGTAGTTATATTTTTAGAATTTGTGAAAAGAAAGCATGAATGGTATTCAATAATGATGACATGAATTAAGTTAAGGAAAGGTTGATTGTCTTGGGTAAGTGCAATTGATTTAATTAATCTGAGTATTTGCTTGAGGACAAGCAAGTTTTAAGTTTAGGGATGTGATAAGTCTTCAAAAGACTTAATTATTTCACCTTTAATTTAACTTAATCCATTTAATTTTGTTTAGTTTGGCATTATTATTTAATAAATGTTCAATAATTTTGGTTTTATTTATTTATTTCAAAAGTGTTTAAATTATGCAAGAAAATGATTAAAAAGAGAAAGTAGTTAAGGAAATTTGTTTATTTGTAAATTCACTAACCCAGCATACATACGCTGAACAGCTAGCGTACATACGCTAGGCATTTATTTGTTTGCATGTGCAGGTGCAGTAAAATATCTTTCACGCTCAAGCTTAGAAGTTCCACGCTCAAGCTTAAGGTCACCATGCAATACACGTAAATTTCATAGCACGCAGCATATTTCTCGATCACGCTCAAGCGTGACCATTCACGCTCAAGCGTGACCATTCACGCTCAAGCGTGAAGTCCAAAAAAACCATTCACGCTCAAGCGAATATTCAACAGAAGGCATAAATTAAACACGCGCTTAAGCGTCAGTCATTCACGCTCAAGTGTGAACATGGTTATTTAATTTGCTGTTTTCCCTCCAAGTGAAGTGCTGCACCTTTGCTGTTTTCTGCTGTACCTTAGTAACTTAAGTAATGTTTTGTAATTAATTATTTCCCTGTAATTATGTATTTAGTTTAGTTAGTTAATTATTAATTAAGTTTCCTTTGTAATTAATTAAGTTAGTTAGTTAGTTAGATATCTATATATACTTGTACATATTCTCTAAGAGAGGAAAGAGAGACACACACAAAAGCAATATACGATTCATTTTCTCATTTCCAATCCCTCTCTAATTCTTTTCTGTCTAAATTCTCTCGTCCATGTCTCTCCATATTCCTTCGACAGAATCCATTTCCATGGGTTTCTAAACCCCTAGGGTTAGGATTGCTGAAGCTTCCGATGGAATCTTGAAGCTGCATTAAGGAAACTATATTCTGAAGTAAGAGGAGAACAAGCTGAGAAGTGGATCTACACTGCTGGATTGACAAATCGAGATCTAATGAAGAATCTCACCAGTGAGGAATTATGGTCGAGGCTTAGTAACTTCTGGCTTCCTAACTAATTCAGGCCTAGTAATTAGGTGAATAGTTAGGGTTCAACCCCCAATTTCACATTAGATTTCTCTATCACTAAACACCTAAGGGATTAGGGTTTAATGCTTAGGAATTAGTGTTAGTCACCTAAGGGATTAAGGATTAACCATCTGTGAATTGTCCTCTTGCATCTGAAGCTTAATTGAACCTTGATTGCATGTTCCTTGATGAAGTTGTACGCTAAAGTAATCCTAACCTATCTTTCATTAATCACATTTCATCTTCTATATTGTTTCTAAAAATATAAAAACATAGAAAATATAAAACAACAAAAATAGAATGAATTCTATCTGCTTGTGTTGGTTCAGCTTGTGCTAGTCCAAGATTGTGGTAATTACCTCAATCCCTGTGGGAGGATCAAATATATTACAAATTTAACAATTGGTGCGCTTGCCAAAAGAAAATAAATCCTCTAAGAGTCACACAATAAGTCAATAATAATTCATGATTTTCACACCAAGTTAATGGCTCAGGATTTACCAATCACTCATCTAGGTACCACTCATACTCAATCATAATATTAATCCCACATAATTATATATATATATATACATATACCATTTCACAATCAACCATCGCAAGATTCAATCTCTATTTCATATCCTACAGATAAAGCACTATATCCATTCAAGGAGCAACATGCAACATGGCATCAATACATACATTATCAACATACAAGGTTTCATACATTTAGAAAATACACCCCTCTCCTACCTCAAGAGAAGTAGACTTCTGGGTTTGATGCTTCTGCCTCACAAGTGGTATCAAGTCCTACACCATTCAATTTTAGGACCACATCAATCATTCATTCAAGCATAATTTTCAATATATATACATATACATATATACATGATTCTCATCATGTGGAAACTATTTATAGTTTTATTCATTTGCCCAATTAGGCTCCGGGAATTCCTTCCTTTTAATCAAAACCCATTATTACCAAAGGCAACAACCTAATTAGTTAAGTTACCACATATACCAATCTCACACCCAACTCATTTTAAGTGGGTTTTTTCATTTATGGCTTCCAACCACCATCACCAATCCCTGTGGGATGATCAAATATATTACAAATTTAACGATTGGTGCGCTTGCCAAAAGAAAATAAATCCTCTAAGAGTCACACAATAAGTCAATAACAATTCATGATTTTCACACCAAGTTAATGGCTCAGGATTTACCAATCACTCATCTAGGTACCACTCATACTCAATCACAATATTAATCCCACATAATTATATATATATATATATATACCATTTCACAATCAACCATCGCAAGATTCAATCTCTGTTTCATATCCCACAGATAAAGCACTATATCCATTCAAGGAGCAACATGCAACATGGCGTCAATACATACATTATCAACATACAAGGTTTCATACATTTAGAAAATACACCCCTCTCTTACCTCAAGAGAAGTAGACTTCCGGGTTTGATGCTCCTGCCTCACAAGTGGTATCAAGTCCTACACCATTCAATTTTAGGACCACATCAATCATTCATTCAAGCATCATTTTCAATATATATACATATACATATATACATGATTCTCATCATGTAGAAACTATTTATAGTTTTATTCATTTGCCCAATTAGGCTCCGGGAATTCCTTCCTTTTAATCAAAACCTATTATTACCAAAGGCAACAACCTAATTAGTTAAATTACCACATATACCAATCTCACACCCAACTCATTTTAAGTCGGTTTTTTCATTTATGGCTTCCAACCACTATCACCAATCATCATTTATGGCAATACCTCATCATTAATAACATTCTCATCATTATTTAATGCCAACCCCTTCTACATTACGCATTTCCCCTAATTTCATAGGTTATGATTTTATTACACATCAATATTCATCATCCTCCAATACCATTTTCATGTACCCTAATTAATGCTCATAAAGGTTCATATTTATTTCACCCCACCTTAGGTTTTATGCATTTAATGGTTCCATTCAATACCCACATGCATTTAATACTCTCCCAAGCTATAACCATCCATTTCCTAGGTTCCAAACACAAGAAAAATGGCAAGAAGCTTACCTTGTTCCAAAAACAAAAATGGAAAACAAGGGGGAGGATAAAGATAACAAAAATTGGAGAAGAGTGGGAAGAGCTTCCAGCCACAATGGTCTCCTCCTTGGCTAATGAAGAAAATGAAGATTGAAGGGAGAAGATGGGTTAACCAATTGATTAGGTTTTGGAAGAGGAAGGAGAAGATATGAAGAAGAGAAGAATGAGAGAAGTGTGTTTGCCAAAGGGAGTGAAAAACCAGCGTGAAGAGAAAAGAAAAGTAGGGTTTAAATTTAATATTTTGCTCCTTCACTTTAAGTTTCTCCGTTTTAAGATAAACAGGATCTCTATTCGGGCTCAATACTCATTCTAAAAATTATTTTGAATACACATTCAGATTCCCAATAATATTATCTACAGCCCTGACCAATGGCATCTTAATCAGAGATACTTGGTCTGACACTCATATTTTAACCGGTCAATTTTCTGCTTATTCGATCCCAATAAATTACTAACAATCCCAAAAATCCTAATTTAATTATTTCCAATATTTTGAGACATTAAATAATCCACATTCAATTATTCAATATTTATTTCCTTAATTAATTCTCTATTTTAAAATTTTAGTTGTTAAAACACTCCAAGAAAATAAATCACTTGTTATTTATTGTTCTTAGTTTTATATTTATGTTGTGTTAAATTTGTGACAATCAAACAAACCCCCCAAATGTATTTGTATGTTTGTTGAATTTCTGTTTGTTAAAATTATTTTAAAACTTGATTTTCCTAAATTTTTGTGTTGATCTTTGAGAGAACGACCTAGGTTCACACCCTAGTACTACATTATTTTTAATGTATCAATTTGACCGACTACGACAGTCCACATCAGCGGGCCTAGTGGGAGGACGACCTAGTGCATGGGTGAAATTGTATTTTTCCCTAGTGATTCAATGGAATCATGAAGCTGTCCATAGTTTGGTAGCGAGGCACCCTAAATGGCCGTCCTAGTGGGTGGGCGGCTTTGTGATGAGCAAGAAACCTCAGTGTCCCTATAGGGCATGGCTCTCTCGTTGTGTATTCGGGAGGGGCCCGTAGCACCTTTGGCAGGTAAGGCCATGTTGTTGATCCATAAGTCACGGGGTGTCTGATGCTATATATGGGTGATAGCGGTTTGGTACCTGTAAAAGAATTATGTTATGCGTGCAAAGTTTAAGAGATACGTGTACACATTTACTACTGTAGTAGGGGCATAGTAGCACACCTATGCTTGACCCACATATTATATGATGTTGTTTCCCACAGTCAGATCCACGATTTGATAATGATTCCTTGTGCATATGCATTAGCCATAAGAGCATTTGTATATAGCCGAAGATATGTCGAGTAATGGTAGCCCGTAGAGGCGATGGATGGTTTATAAGGAAATGGTGGTTCTAACCTTGAGTGGATGGTTGTAGTTGAAGAAATTGCCACTATGTGTGATGTATTTGTATTGGTTTATACATGTGTTATGATTAAAATGATTAATAATGGGTTTATGTGTGATGATATTATGTGTGGTTGGATCATACGATTCTATTGAAGAATATATATTATGCACATGTAGATATGTACTATCATAATGTATGATATTGATTCATTTGGTTTATGTTACTCACCTCCTAGTCATTGTTACTTTAAAGGTTGATGTAGGTATATTGGACATCCTACCCTGTTTGGAGGTTAAGCATTAAAGAAGGTAAATATGGAAGGAAGCTTATGTGCCTTAGCCCACAATCTTATGTAAAGCATATAATATGTGTATATGTCTATTATGTATATGAATATTAAATGATGTTGGATATTAATTTGGGGGTCATGTGTGAAATTAGACCTTGATGTGGGAAGGCTAATTTTTGGTTATGACCTTGACAATGAATGATGACAATTGTGGTATTTGGTTTTATACCAATTTGATGAATAAATGATGATGTTTAAGAAATGTCATCCTTGAGGATGCATATATAACTTATATATATATAAGGTAGCTTTTGAATTGTATGTATATTTGGGAAGTTGATAGGCCATACTCCCATTTGATGGTTAATACCTTATGTAGAGGCTACCCACAATTCATATTATGTGTATATGACTTATGTGTATGGTTGGATGTGGCCAAATACGCTTATATTGTATTTTGGCATGCTTGGTTTAGCTCAAATGTGTTTAAAGTGCATGTAGTGCATAGGATGATCTAGAGCTTAAATTATTGGATGAGACTTGATGGAACGAGTCACAATTATGTGTATGAGTGTATGTTAATTAATGGTTTTGATCAAATCCTCGCTTGTTGCAAATTGGCATGTCATATAAATTATTTTCTCTGTGGAAATGGCTATATTTTAATAATATCGCTCAAACGAGTTTGTTATATATCAGATGTGTGGTTTCTGGTCCATTTTCGCTCAGGTGAGATTGGTCTCGCTCAAGCAAGGGCCAGATGATATGGTTCTGTCATGATCTTGCTCGAGCGAGTAAGGGCTCACTTAAGCGAATTAATGTTAAATTTCTTCTGTGTGATCTTTGCTCAAGAGGGCTAGGTCTCACTTAAGTGAATTCTTTTTGGAATTGATTCTTTCTCTTTTTTGTTCAAGTGAGATAGGTCTCGCTCAAGCAAATTTATAAGGATTTGACTCTATGGTGTTTTCGCTTAAGCGAGGAGCATCTCGCTTAAGCGAATTAATTATATTTGCTTCTGGATGTTTTTTGCTCAAGAAAATTGGCTCACTCAAGTAAAATTGAGGGTCTGATTGAATGATGTTTCTTGCTCAAGTGAATTTGTATGCGCTTAAGCGAGTTGGCGCAGTATCGCTCAACCGAGTGATGCCTTGCTTAAGAAAAATGGCCTGAATTTGATATCTTTACTTCCTTCCTATTTTTGGGTCTTTTCTCATATCTTCATATATGGGACTAGGCGTATGCCCTGTATACATATTTTTCTTTTACTGTAAAATCGATTATGTTGTATACACGTTAGGGCTACTTATTTATTAATCTAGTTTATAAAAATCTTTATCTTCACTCTTCAGTTTTTTGTGGTTTGGGTCTCGATGTAATATCAGGTGTTCGGACTTTTAAAACATAAAAAATTTATTTATATTTTTATTGATTGATTATCTTAGTAACATTGGGATTCGGGTCCAGGGATTCGGGTGTGACAGTGATAGTCAGAATTATGTAATGTAGTGATATGAAATCATGCTTTGATGTCCGGGTGCTTGCTTAGAAACTTGTATATGTGTGATGGGTAGGTTCTATGTATGGCATTAGACCTAGAATCTTCAAGTCAATTGGATATAATGATGGATGTGTCCTAGTATTGATATTGGCAAGTTATGATGTTGTGTTATGGGAAAACTATGCTAATTAGGTGGAATTGGGTAACTAGATGAGTGATATTTGAATTTGTGAGGTTTCAGAACCGCCAGACTAGTTGTATAACTTATATACTCTATGTAAAATGTGTTTGAGGTGTTTTGTTCCCAATTGAATAGATTTAGAATGCTTTTGAATGTCCATTTAACTTAGAAATGAGTCAAATGCATTTTACTACATATCTCCTTCATTTCTTAGAATTTTTTAGTGTGGTTGGTTCCAACAGGTTAGAGATGGTGCGTTTATGCCTATGTTAAAGTTTGGTATCATTCATAGTTGAAATGAATAAGTTAGGGGGTCCGTAAGTTGGTTCTAGAATGAAATTCTACATAATTTTGCAGAACAGGTCTATTGGTAATCGATGCAGAGGACCATGTTTTCTCCCTATGTAGCAGGCTTGTAGGTAATCGATTACCAGATCTGTGTAATCGATTACCAACGCCAGAATTATAGGTTTTCATGGTTTTAAGCTATGTAACCCCTATATTCTTATTGTTTATTACTTGGGGAGTGTTAAAACGTGAAAAATTTATTCTGATTTTACCAAACCCTAAGATAAACTTTAAGAATTAATAAGGGAACGTCGCAATTGATGTCAGTTTTCTCACTCATCTCTTGTTTAATCATTAGTTTATTGGTTTATTCTTTTTATTTTTTCTATCTTCACTTATAAAATAAACAGTACTTTTCTTTTCTTATTTCTTTACGGGTTGTTCTTCTTAGCTTGATTTTCTAGGGGTAATTAAATTTGAAGAAGATTGATAATATATAATTGGTAAACTGGTATTTACTTTTATTATATTTTTATCTTGATTGGATTTTTGTTTAAAAGTTGAACTTTTTTCTTGTTATTTTGAATCTCTGTTTCACCTCTTTAATGGTTTTTTTCTTAGTTTGGTTATGTGAAAAACTAAAAAACTAATTTTTTTATGTGCTGTTATTTGCTTTATTCTCCTAAGTATTGTAGAATGAGTTCTTTAAAAGGAAGAAATGTTGGAGAAAAGAAGCTTCAATATCATGTATAGACCAAGCTAAAGAAAGAAAATTCTAGACTCTTTATTTCCATTTTTTTGTTTTTATTCATTCATTTGTTTACTGTTTTGTCTTTAAAAATAATAAAAAAATATATATTTAGAGATTTATTTGTACAAATTGTTGAAATATGAAATATGATATCAATTTGTAATTTTTTATATTTATTCTTATTATATATTTAATTTTACTAATTTATTTTTAATACAAATTAGTTATTACTCATATAGTAATTATATTTAAGTATATGCTTATATAATTTTGTTAATATAGTAAAAATGGATAACACAATAGTAAAATTTTACCCTTTTAATCAAAAAAATTTACTGAATCAATTTACAAGAAATCATATATATATATATATATATATATATATATATTAATTGACTTTTTCCTTAGAATCTCATATTAATTATATACGTGTTTTTATTTTCTATAAGAAAAATTATACCTCTGCAAATCTAGAAGTACATTAAAAAATTATATATATAAGGATAAATAAGAAAAAAATTACAATATGGTGAAATAAAATTTTTAATTTGTAATTTTATGTTAGAACAATATTAATAAATGACACTCTATTTTGACAATGAGTAGTTCTTCATCCTAATTTTTGTAGGCATAGCAAATAGATGACACTCCAATTACATGACACTTTTGGAATGAATATGTTGTGTAAAAGATTTAATTTGTCCTTGAAATAAATTTATTAATTATAAATATATTTTTATAGATAACTATTAATTATAAAGATTTGAAACACTTATTGAAATAAAGTTAACTTGAAATTAAAATGTGAATGACAATTCATTGGTAATGGATTATATTCCATTTATATTATTATAAAAATTTATCAAATTGCTTTGAATAAAATTATATTATTGTAATGTTTTAATGAAATAAAATATTAATGATAATCTTAAAATTGATGCAACAAATTGCATTAACTAACAACCTAGGGGTGTGGTTGAGTGGAAAAAACTTATTCTTCATTAACCAAAACTCGAGATATTATTTCATTAAAATATATAATATTATATTAAAATATTTTAAAAATAATCTAAACTAAAGAAATATTAAATTATATAATAATACTACAAAGAATTATTTATTGATTTTATTTTATTTTATATATTTGGTCTTAAAAGTATCAATTACAGAGATTTTCTCAAAAATACTAATTTTTATATTTTACTTGGAGAATTAAAAATGCATTTCATTCAAATTGTTATTTAAATAAACTAAGATGGGTGATTTATCAATAATTATTCAATTAAATATTTATAATATTTAATGTTATGCACGATTAACTTTATGTATATATATTCTTAAATTCCAAAATATAAAAAATTTTAATTATAATTAAACAACAATTATAAATATGAGCACCTCATGCTCAACTAATTAAAAACCAAGGGGAATTTTTTTTGAAAATTCCATGTCTGCCCAAGGACATATCCCCACGACTCCACATATTCATAAATGCATGTTCTAGGATTAGGGATATCCAAATCCCACCCTTACATAGCTGAACACATGAGTTTAGGGTGTCCGGACAAGTGGTAATTGATTACACAATTAGTGTAATCGATTACCCATAAAGGCCCGGGCAGGTTTTAAAAGTAATCCCCTCTGGTAATCAATTACGTAATTGATTACCTGGTGGCTTCTTGTAAAATCCTGCAACTGAGATCCCTAGTAATCGATTACAACATTGTTGGTAACATATCAGATAGCATAATTATGCAGCAAAATGGTTCCTAATCCAACTTCTACACACCCTAACTTCCTCAAATGACATCTAATCATTACCAAACTTTGACGCAACACAAAACACATCATTTATGACGCGTGGCAACCGACCACACTTTAAAATTCTAAAATTGAAAAATTAGCCAATTTAGGCCTTTTCCAAGGGACCAAACCACTCAATCCCTATCTAATTAGGTCTAACATACTTCACTTACTTTCTCAATGTTATGTATGCACTATTGTACTTATCTAAAGGTTCCAAAAGCTTCTGGCTTTAATTTGACGTATTCAGTTCATGATTATACATAAATTCACGCATATGCAATCACCAATATCAAGTCCTATGGTACTAAACCAAATTCACCAAACTCAACATCTCAAGTCCAACACAATATGTATAATTCCCTTATCCATCGTGTCAATTCAACAACATATGCAATATGTACATTTCCCGGACATTATGCAATTCAACTCAACAATCACGGATCCATCCATTGCTTACAATACTAAAGCATCATTCTATATCAACATTAACATCACAATTCAAATCTAATATCAAACTCTAAGATATATATGTACACTAATTACCACTATACAAAAGATATAACTAGCCAAAATGAGCCGCCCAAGGAGATACAAACGAAAGCTATACTTGTATATACAACTATATAAAAATGGTCTCCGTGACCACAATATCTCTAACCGAGCAATCACCAAGCATCGCTTTAGTCCACATCCATTGAAAAATAACCATAAGCTTAGGGGTGAGCATATATATATATATACATATTAATTGGCAAGCATTGAATCAGATTCAACCATGGTATCCATAAATACCTATCCAGTTCTACAACATCACACCAATAAATATAACCATCATAATACATATTGCCATTTAACATAATTACGTTACCTCAAATGGAATCAACTATATCGATACACACCATAAGTTGTCCAACAGCCTTTAAACCTCAATATCTATATGCCAAGTCATATGTATACGAATCTAACCCTAATAATGGGAATTATACTATAGTGTATAAATTTTCATAACACTACATGCTCCTGTGAGCCTTATCAAGCACCATTTTCCTCAAATCACCAGAATTAGGCACATAAATTTAGACTTTAATCCTCCAAATACCATCAGGACCTTCCGTCAAAGACAAGTCCTTACCACTAGCCTGGGTCTTTTTCAACTCTGCAAGGTAACTATCAGCCAACTATGGCATATAAACCAGCTTTACAAACTCATTATCTATCTTCAACATGCCAACAAACACCTTCTCAGGTAAAGAAACATCCATAGCCAGATTCAAATCTCTAAATTGTTCCAACAGTTCCATCTATTTTACCATCATCACAACAACATGTATAGATTTTTGACTTAAGGCATCAGTAACAACATTCGCCTTTCTTAGATGATATCTCAAATCAAAGTCATAATCTTTTAGAAATTTAATCCACTTTCTTTGCCTCATATTCAGCTCTTTCTGATCAATCAGATATTTTAAATTTTTATGGTCACTATACACCTTAAATTTGGATCTATATAGGTAATGTCTCCAAATTTTTAACTACAAACTCTAGATCACGTGTGGGATAATTCTATTCATGCGGTCAAAACTATCATGAAGCATAAGCAATCACTCTACCATTCTGCATCAACACACACCCAAGGCCTAGCTTGGATGCAAGTTAGGCTATGCTAACACAAGAGTGGGGTCAATTTAGCCTTCAGCTCTTGGAAACTCCTTTCATATTCAAGGGTCCACACAACAGGAACACCCTTCCTCATCAACTTAGTCATAGGCAATGTAATTTTGGAGAATCCCTTAATAAATCTTCTGTAGTAACTAGTTAGACCCATAAAGTTCCTGATCTCAGTAACATATTTAGGCCTCTCTTGAGCCATCACAGTATCCACCTTGGATGGATCAACAATAACACCATCCTTGGAGATAACATGCTCCAAAATTAGATCGTATCTAACTGGAAATCATATTTGGACAATTTGGCAAACAAATGTTTCTCCTTCAATACCTGAAGTACCAAACAGAGATGCTTTTAATGCTCTTAATGAGATTTAGAATAGATCAAAATGTCATCAATTAACACCACAATGAATTGACCCAGATAAGGATGAAGGATATTTCATATAGTTCATGAACACAGTAGGAGTATTGGTTACACCAAATGGCATTACCACATATTGAAAGTGGTCATAACAGGTCTTTTACGTCATTTTAGGAACATCAGAAGCCTTGACCAAAATTTGGTGGTATCTAAATCACAAGTTAATCTTTGAAAAGACTAAAACACCTCTTAATTGATCAATCAGATCACTAATTCTTGGCAACAGGTATTTATTCTTTATTTTCAGCTTATTCAATTAGTGGTAATCAACACACAACTGTATACTACCATCCTTGTTTTTAACCAGCAACATTGGAGCACCCCATGGTAATATACTGGATCTAATGAATTATTCTCTAATAGCTCATCAACTTTCTTTTGTAATTCTACCAACTCAACATGGGACATCCTACATGGGGCACTAAAGACTAGTTTAGCTCCAGGCACAAGATCAATAGAGAACTCAATATCTCTTTCGGGAGGAACACTAGGTACATCCTCTGGAAACACCAAAGAAAAATCACATACAACAAGAATATCATGCACTTGGATCTATTCTTTCCATCAGCTAAAGATAATAACATAAGTAACCGGGATATACCTTGGATTGTGAAGTCTTCAATATTCAAGGTTGGAAAGATCACCCATCTGTTCTGATAGTCAACCTTCACCTTATGGGCTGATAGCCAATCTATACCAATAATAACCTCTAAGACTTTTAGAGGTAAGCATACAAGGGTCACAATAAATCTTCTGCCCTCAAGTAGTATATCAACATTTATTCATTTTGTCACAAATCACGTACACATGAATCTGTAGGCGTATACACATACAACCTATGCTTTAACATAGCAATAGGTAGCTTCAGGCGCCTTACACATTCTTTAAAGATGAAAGAATGTGTGACACCTAAGTCAAAGATCACAGATAGCTTAAAACCATGAATAGTACGCTTCCTCTATACTAAGTCACCAACACTCTACCTGCAGCTTGTGGTTTAGCATTCCCACCTTGATCATTCCTTCCAACCATCATATTACCACGACCACCATTACGACGGCCACCCCGATTACCATTTCCACGACCTCGACCTCTGAAGCCTCCATGGTTCACATTAGCATTTCTTGCTTGTTGGTTGTAACACCCTAAAATTGAGAAAATAAATTATTTAAGTGATGAAGGCCAATTAATTGACATCTCGAATGCATAGGATAATTAATTTGACAACTGATGTGAATAATCGGTAAATTAAAAGTTACTAAAATTGAATGATCTAACAGAAGGTGTGGAACTTATTAAATCTTTTTGGACAATTGACGGTTTTTGAATGATAAGGATTTTTATAGTGGTTATGATGGTAAGTTCCTAATAACTTTGAGAATTAAGGAACTGATTATATAGACACAACCTATGTCAGCAAATGGTGAAATTATAAGCAAAATAAAAATAAAGAAAAATATAAATTCCCTTTTCCTCTCTTCCATTTGACCGTTCACTTTCCTCTTATCCTCTTTATTCTTTTTTAACCATTGGTTAATGGGGTTTTGAGAACCAAATGGCCAAAGCAAAAAGTTGGTACATGGACTATTGGGTAATACCCAATTTTTATAACAATTCTCCTTCTCTCTTTCTCATTTTCGGTAACGCATCTTTTTATCCCTTCATTCACTTTTGTTTTCTCCTTCTTCCTTCTCCCATATACTTTAAAACTATCCACCACCTCCCTAAACAATTTTCACTCAAAAAATTTTGTAAACACTTGATTTGTGAGGCAATATTGGCACTTTAGAGCAATTCTTTGATTGCCTCTCCTCTCTCTTTCATTTTCATTTTCTCTAGAGCTTGGATTAAGAGGTAAGAGCTCATGACTTCTTATGGTTTTCCTTTGTTGCTTTGACGTTTTGAAGCTTGGTAATGGTTGTTTAGGCCTTGTTATGATGGAATAAGTATGTGGAACCATGAACCCTAGGTTAGAAGACTTGTAAACTTGATTATTAGTACTAGGATAATGGTACATGAATTTGAGAGTTTGGTTGTGCCTAAAATGATGCATGAAAATGATTAAAAGTTATGGTTTATGAAGTTGGGTGGAAACCCTAGGTTGGGTACCTTTATGTTTTTGGAAAAGGCTAAGAAAAATGTGTTTGTTTGACATGAAAATAATTATTTAGTTTTGATATAGAGTTTAGAATGGATGGTGATGATTATTGGTGTTGAAAACTTGAGAAAAACAAAAGAATGAAATAGTGTTCTATGTTGGTATATGGTGAGAGTTGTAATAATCTTAAGGTTGGCTTGGAGAATAAGAATGTAGCTTATTGAAACATCAAGAACCCATTATGGATGATAGGTAATGTGTTTGATGTATTGGCAACTTATTAAATTTTAGAGTATCTTGGTTTATGGGAAGGAATTCCCTAAAACCTAATAAGAGAAAGAATTGATGTTTATAACATGTATCATACATGTTGGGAATCTTAAATATGAAAATAATTATATTTAAATGTGTGTTAATGTGGGATCAATTCTGAACAACAAGGCGGGACCGTCGAATTGCTCAGACTACTTCTCTTGAGGTAGGAGAGAAGTTATATATTCTAAATACATGAATTAGAAATGTTGATGATTGTTGTATTATGATATGAATCATATTTTCCTTGCTTTGAGTGTAGTGGTATGATGCGATGAATGACTTGATGTTTGTTGTGTTGGCAAATATGTTGATGCACTTAGAAAATATGTGTTGTGTGTTATTATAGTGAAATTATATATATATACTGTCATGTATAGTCATGTGTGTGCCTATGAAATGGTATGTGAAACTTTGTATTTCACCACTAATGATGATGGTAATATTATTGATGAGAATGACGAAAAGATGTTACGCAATAAGCCTATGAATAATAATGAAAGATGACATGTGTTGTCGTCATGCCATTGTGGTAAATAATGAAGTTGAATTAATAAAGATGATGTAAATGAAGGTGGTGGTGATAATGATTATAATGGATGATTGATGAGTGGCATGGTAGGATGCATAGTGTGAGATTGCATATAAATTGCATCTGTAATGCATCTGTATTGTATCCATGGCATATCTACATAACTATCGGTCTGGAATGTTAGGGGTTCCTTTGGTTGGCCTAGTGGGAAGGCGGCTCTATACATGAGCATTTGTTTACATTAGTGATTCAGTGGTGGAATCACGAAGCTGCCTATGCTTAACAACAGGGATTACATGTGGTTGACCTGGTGGGGGTGGCTCCCCGAGAATTAGGTGTCCCTAGTGGTCCTGTTGGATGACAACTGCCATGGCATGGTTCATGGTTGGCCGCAACACTATTTTATATTGACATTATTTACTATGGTCATGGTGAAAATGACTGGTATTGCATGACGGGTGATGTAGTTTGCTACCATTAAAATTGAGATTTGTTATATATATATGTGTGTGTGTAGGGGCATGGTTGAATACCTATTCTTGAACCCATATTGATGTCTTAAATTCCCATAGTCGGATCCGTAATGCATTGTTGTGCATTTATTAACTATATCCTTTGTGCACGTGCATTAGCCTAAAAGCATTTGCATATAGCCTAGAGATATGTCAGAATGAGAAAGAGATATTGGGCTGGTGATGATTGATGGAAGAGTGAAAACTTGAGACAAGACAATTAATAATGATAAAAACTCTATGATAAGACCTATGGTGAATTGTCATAATCCATATTGGGTGGTATGGAGAAGGATTGATTGTGAATGAGTATATGTTGGCTATATGTGCCTATGATTATAGGATGATTCTTTGGAATGTGTTATTGCTTATGTTGCAAAGCACATGATGGTTTATATGCATATACACATGATCATAAATGTTTCATTTTTTGTCATTTTGAATATGACAACTCACTCTCCCATGTTGTCTTTTTTAAGTATTATGATGCAAGATTAACATGGGGTGAGATGTTCTTTTGAAGATTTGAAGTGTTTTGGAAGAAGGTATATGTTAAACCCTGAATACTGTTGGGTCTTTTAATTGGCAAGTGCAACAATCGTTTGTAGTTTTCAAATTTAGATATCGTTCCACTGAGATTGAAAGTTCCAGTAATTCATAGTAATTCTTATTTACTATGGTAAATTTATCAAAACTTATTCATAAAAGAATGCTTTATAAACAATTTATACAATATTCATAGAATTTGATGATTGATTTATTCATAAGGTAAAAAGATGGTAAAGATAAAATCTATCTAGAAAGTTGAGATGTAATTCAAAATAATTCAGATACTTGAGGTAAAAACACAGATTGACAAATTATGTTGGAATTAGGAGCCTCGCACTAAAATATAATGAAATGATTACAAACATGCATATTTAATTATCAAGTTCATGTTATTGTAGCTTAAAATCATTATAATCGATCCCTCGTGATATAAATTCTAAGTAATTACCGTAAAGTCCGATTCCTCGTGAGCTTTCTCAGTAGAAACTTGCATTAAGTCCTGGCCTTATGGCAACAATAGTCACCAACTCTATCCCTAGTAATTGGCATATTAAGGGTATTTCAACTTTTACTTTCATTAAAATAGATTTTAATTCGGCATGAATAATCATTCTCCCGTTTGACATTCATACTAATAAAATAAGTTTCAATATGCGTGAAAATATTTCTCTCGTTTGATATTTATACTAACAAAAGATTGAAATACTAACATGGTACTTGAATTATAAACATGCAGAGGTTATAATCACAACATCATATAATAGATTAATTCACCAAATTCCAACATAAACAATTTAGTTACACATGGTAAAAGTAAACAACACTTCCAGAGATTGACATTATGAAGGTGGGAAAACACTTCATGATACACAAATTCACAATACTACAAAACACGCTCAAGTATCTAAAAATCACTCTAAACTTACAAACTCTCAAACTTGAAAGAAAGGAAGAGGACTCTGAATCTCAGAAGTGAAAATTGGATGCCTTGAATTCCTTGGAAGTGGCCTATTTATAGGGCTGAGAAAGGGTCCTAATGCATAGCATCGACTTGGCGCGTAGCGTCAGGTTCTTTACTCAGCCCCCATTAAACGCACATGATTAAGGCCATTATTGATATTAATTAATTAAAATCATCAGCAGACAATGGGCGAATTGTCTCCCACTGCGTTTTGGCATCTGGTGTGAGTGGGTTGGCCATTATTTGGCCACTAGGCAGAGTCCTTGGCCACCTGGAAATGGAGTCCACATAGCTTCTAACGCTATGCGTGGGTGTGACGCGTAGCGTCAGCATTAAAACTTCCCACGCTACGCGTGGAGTTGATGCTACACGTCAACTCTCTAGTTCTTCTATTTTCTCTTGAATTTCTTTAATTTTTCACTACAAAACCAGAGAAATTTGATCAAGGAAGATAATTCCCAATAACTTCCATTTATTACAATAAAAACCTAAATTTCTAATAAATTAAACTAATTTTTATTATTTTTGACACAATTTTATTAAGAAATTTATTGTAAATTTGAGGACTAATAGTATAATAGTTGTAAGTATATGCCTTAGCCGACAAATGATGACATTGTAAGTGATGTATATGATTGATGCTTTTGTTTATAACGTCGTGTATATGGCTTAATTTATTTTTCAAACAATACCTTATTCTTTGAAGGATTGACTTATGACTATTTGTTTTGTAAACAATGATGCACAATATAAGCGTGGGGGTTGAACCATCATTTTAATGGTGTTGGTCTTGATGGACTTGAATTTGGAGTGAATGATGAATGATTATTTTCATGCCCAATAATGTTTAATTATATGAATTAGTTGATATTATTTTGGTGTGAGTTTTGGGCATGCATTGATTTGAATGACATTAAGATTTGGAACCATTGGCATTGTGTTAATAGAGTTCAAGCGAGAGTGTGATGCATCAGTGTTATGCTCTATGGACTATTTTCGCTCAGGTGAGATTCTTCTTACTCAAACAAGTGTCAGAGGATTATGTTTCAGTTGCTGCTCGCTCAAGCGAGGCTTGAACAAGAGGTACGAGTGGGATTCTGTGATATTTTTACTCAAGCGAGAAGTGTCTCGGTTAAGCGAAAAAGTAATGTCTGATCCAATGATATTTTCACTTAAGCAAGAGGTGTCTCACGCAAGTGAAAATGTGGGGTCTAATTCTGGATCCTACTAGCTCAAGCGAGTGATTGGGTTTCACTCAAGCGAGAAAATTCTTGCTTAAGCGAGACTATCAAGATTGAAATTCTTGGTTTTTCCTTGTTGTTTTAGATCTCTTCTCATATCCTCATATATGGGCAGATATGATTCCCTGTGTCCATAATCTTTTCTTCTACTTTACATTTAATTTCCATGAATACGTTTAAGGGCTCTTTTCTTCGATCCACTTCTTTTATTTCACTAAAAACCATGGTCTCTGGCTTTCTGTGGTTTGGGTCTCAATGTAGGTTGCTGGTGGTGGACTTTAAAATCATGAAAAATTTATTCATATTTCTATTAATTAAAGGTGTTTACTTCGGGAGTCAGACTTAGGGAATCAGCGTGACACAATGGGTGGTATCAGAGCATTGGTTATTCTTTATTGAATTGTGATTATTTTTCATTGATGAGTGACTATTCATGGTTAAAGATTATTGGCGTATTATTAGAGCCTTAGTTACTCCTTATTGAATTATGGATTGTTGTTGAGTAAATGGTTGTTGTTTTTCATTGAAAAATGTTCATTTGTGATTAAGTCCGGCCAAGTTCCTTACACTATTTACCTTGAATGATGAATATTTATGATTATGCCTTGCTATTTGATATTTAGATATGAATTGATGTGTTGGTAGACTATGAGATGTTGGAACCTTAGTTGATGGTTAAAGATAATTATATGGTTTAGTTAACTTATGTGTAAGTCATGTCTTAATCTATAGGCATGAAACATGGTTGGTAGACAAAATTGTGAAGTTGCTGCTATGGCTTCTGCTTTGAATCAATTTGTTGATCTCTTGGAAAGGCAAGGCCTACAACATATGGGACAAGGTGCCTGAAGAAGATTGAAGAAGGAAACCTTCTAAATTCCATGTAGGGTATAATCCTGAAGAAGCTTATGTATGGATAAATGACTTGGAAAACATCTTTGTAAGTCTTGAGTGTTCTAAAGCCCAAAAGGTTAAATATGCGGTTTTTATGATTCATGATAAAGCCAAGTCTTGGTGGCGTCTTACTAGAGGACGTATGATAGCTACTAATGTTATGTTGATGTGGAAGAACTTCAAGATTGAGTTGTTGAGGAAGTATTTCCCGGAAAGCTATAAAAGCAAGAAAGAGCTCAAGTTCACAAAACTTAAGCAAGGCTAAATGACTCTGGAGGAGTATACCTCCAAGTTTGAAGAGCTTTATGCATTTTATCCCCCTTATCAGCAAAAGGGAACCGAGGCTTCAAAATGTGTGAAGTTTGAGAGTGGCTTAAGGCCCGAGATCAAGCGGGCTATTCGACATTAAGAGGTTAGAAGCTTCACTACACTTGTGATCAAGTGTCGAATCTTTGAGGAAGATCATGTGGCACCTTTAAGTCAAGCAAAACATGAACCCAAATTGAAGGGTCAATCTTCTAGCTTCAAGAAGCATAGTCACTTCAAGAAAAAGAAGTTCTTTCATTGTGGATCTGTTAATGTGAGGGGACGTGGTGTTATGTTAATTGTCGTGGTTAGTCTAATTAAAACAGTTTAAAAATAACGTAGTACTAGGGTGTGATCCTAGATCGTCTCTCAAAGACCAACACAAATTAGAAGTTTAAGTTTAAAATTAGCAAACAAAAAAAACCAAACATACAAAGATATTTGTGTGTATGTTGGGGGGGTTAAGATTGGTTGTCACAATTAAATTTAAAACGAAATAAGTATAAGATTAAAAAAATATAAATAACAAGCGACTGATTTTTTTTGGAATAATTGTAATTGATTTTATCCTCAGTTTACAAAAGATATTTGTACACTTTTCTTACTGTTAAATTCTTAGTTCAAATCGAATTAATCAACTAAGCATCTTTCAATTCACAATTCCTTTACTTACAATCACGTAGAATGAAATTATTAATCAAGCATCCTAATTTAGCAAAGGGAGTCAAGATCATAAAATCTAGGAATTATTGAACATACATAGGATCATCATCTACATACATAATTTTAGCCTTTGTATGGAATTAAGCAAACCATAACAATTTAAAGTGATTCTGAAAATATTCATTAAGCATGCACACTTTCTTAATCAATTTTAATTAAAACCTTATTTAATCCCACTTATATAACTAAATTGATTAAGCATACAATTTAATTAAACAAAATGGAATTAAAATAAGCAGACTCAAATTATAAAGAATTCAATAGTATAACAACAATACTGTGTTTAGAAATAGAAACTTCAAAAACCGAATTATAACTTCTTCCAAGAAAATCAATCTAAGGTTTTTAGCCTTCCCTAAATGAAAGACCCAAACAAACACAAAATGAAAACTAAAAATTCAAACCTGGAATTACAAAGGAGATGGAGAGAGCTTCAAAGAGGCTTTCTACCTGCTATATTCTCGTTGCCTAGAAATTGATGTATGCTTCTTCATTGCTTTCTTTCCTATTTATAATCAGTAACCCACCTCTAATTTTAATTTTTTTTTATTAATACTCCTTTAGCCCATTCTGAATAATTTTACTTTGATTGCATTATCATGGCAATAAGGGACCCAAGTTCATGCTACATCATTGCCTTATGTTGGTTGAATAATTCAATCTTGTACATGTGTCCCTTGTACTGCATGAATTCATGATTCAATTTAAGCTTCCGATTGCCTAAGAGAGAGAGAGATAGATTGTAGCATTTTAATTAAATTGTTCAATTAGTTTCTTTCTTTAACATGAATTTATTGGGATCGAGGAACCTCTTTGCTGCTCATTTTATTTGGAAAAATTTGTCTTTTCCTTGAAACCATAGTCCCATTTCCATGTTGCTGTAGCATGGAATATTTATATACACACACACAATGGACTAAATTCCTTTAGCTTGGTTTTACGTGAATTTATTGCTGCACCTTTATTGATTCAATTGGAAATTCTTTTCACGTGAATGGGCTTAGAAAAATGAAGCTTTGTACTTTGTGTGTTTGAAAATTGTTTCAGGATTTTGATAATGACAAAGTAAACAAATTGAAGAATCATAACATGACAAATGAAGTTCATAAAAACTCAAAATACCAAAGACATGTGCATAAACTTCTAGGAAGTTTAAAATGAAGAAGTACAAAGAGTCTACAATAAATCAAAGACTAGACTTAAGCATTATGCATAAGATAATCGATTACATGATGAAGCTAATCGATTACAGAGCTGTGAAACAGAAAATAAAATGTACCAGGTAGATGTCCTAATCAATTATAGCACTAGGATAATCGATTACCTTGATTCTGGAATGCACATAATCAATTACAGCAATGAGGATAATCGATTATGTAACAACCCTCATTTTTAATGTTAGGTCCTTGAGACCAGTTGTCTGTATTCTGTGCAAATTTTATGTGTACTGGTGAATGGGCTATGGCCGATTTGATTATATGTCTGTTTTAAAGGAATTTTATGAGTATGAGGTAGAGGTTCTAACTTTAATTATGAGATTAATTGAGATAATTAGGATAATATAATAATGTGTTTAATAACACTTTAATAACACAAATTTATAAAATAAAACATTAAATGATTTAAATATAAATATTTAAATAACTGTTTAAATTAATAAAACAGAGTAACTCCCCGGTTTGAGCCCAGAAATTATTGGAGGGACTTGAGTAAATTATTTTTATTCCAAAACATCCCTCATATTATTTCTAACAACTTTCATGAATAGCCCAACACCCAATTTTAAATAACCAAGCTTAAAAACGTTGAATTGAAGTTACCCTAGGTAAGCCAAAATGCGCATCTATACGTATTTTGGGCGTAAATTTCTCTCTGAATATTAGATTTGAGTCATTCTTGTAGCAAAATCTCCATATTGAATTTATCTACAACTTTCATGTTGACCACTAAGGCCATTTCGCATCCCATAATTCCCAGAAATTAAAACACTACACCTATTCATATTTTTCCAGCAACAGTTTGCACTAGGTGCTATATTTTCTTCATAAATGTCTTATATCGCCATGAAATTGAATGAGGTCTTCACCAAAAGTTTCCTAACACATTTTTACACAATGTTGATGAGGAAACCAAAGTCCAATTCACACCCCATTTGGCCTAGAAAAATTATTTGTGCAAGGGACAAAAATCCCATCACAGCCCTACACCCTTTTAGTATTTGGGCCATAACTCACATAATTCTCAATGAAAGGTTTTGTGCTTTATATGGATGTAAAGAGAAAAAAATGATCTAAAACTTTCCTGTTGAGCCCATTTGCAAATTCGGCCCATAAACCATCCTAAACCTTTGAGCAAGTCACTTCCCTACATGAGACACCTAGGCTGATATGCATAAACAACCAATAACATGGCTCCACCACTTGGACACCTTTCTCATGTATGGAACAAGTGTGACACATCCACTTGCTCCAACCGTGTGATTCCTTGGAGGCTAAGGAAATCACATGCAAAATTTTGCTTTCATTTCTCTTGCATTGGTTTTGCTTGGTTCTCTTTTCTCCTTCCAACTTAAAAGAAAAATTCCAGCAGCTATTCTCTTCACTTTCTCATATTCCTTTCATCTAAACCATCATCCCCTACCCATCATCATCTATTCCAAATCACCACACCATCCCTCCTACATTCTAAAATTAAGTTATTTCCTACTCATAATCATCTGTCCTTATTAAATCTCCTTCAAACAGCAAACTTTTCTTCCCTTATTCACCACCATAATCATGTTAACAACCACCCCTCTAGCATCCATCTCTTTCTTATTTGATGAAGCAAATCATGGTGATGATCTAGAAGCCAACCTTGGAATCCTTGGCCTTTCTCTTGGAGGACGAAAATCTTGTTGGTAAGGGGGGTACTTTACTTGATTTAGATCCATAAAATTATGCATGCATGGTGAAGTATAAGTGTCCTTAACACTTATACTTTAATATCTCTTTAAAGATCTAAGTTTCTATGGTTTGAATGTTGAGAAATTTTTGTGGAAAAAGATGGATCTTCAAGAGATATTATGGCTACACCATGGTTGTTGTTAGATCCTTTGGATTTTAAAATTTTTATGAAGATTACTAACACTTAAAATTTTATTGCCGCAGATTTTTGATTGTAATCGTATTGCATGTAAAGATCTTGTTTGACTATGTACTCTTGGCTTAATGGGTGACTTAGAGTGTGAATAATAAATTTTTTTAGACAATGTAAAACATTTCTAAAACAATTTTATAACTTATACTAAATTAATGTTGCTGCTTAAAAATTTTGATAACTAGTGAACAACTTGAAAATTTTTGATTTTAAAAGTATAACTTGAAAGAATTAATTTTTATGGTTAAAATTTGAAAACGTACCTTGATCTTAAAATTTTATGAGATGAAAATTAAGTTTTGATCCGGTCTGGATACCGGCCTGAAGATTGTCCGGTCTGGATACCCGAGCTAAGGATGAGGCCATCTCAGCCGTCCTAGAGGTCAGCCGGTATCACAAGGTAATGATCCGTGCAACAACCCGACATAAATAAACCCAAAACCAAGACCAGGGAAAATTTTTCCAAAATTTAGAACGTTCCAAACGTCCACAAATCAGCTTAGATTAGGAGTCGGGCTAAACAAAACAAACTAAAGGCAAGGGAAAGCAAAAGCCGATCACAAGGAAGTCGGCAAGTAAAAACCGACCAGAGAGAGGGAATACCGGGTCCAAATACCATGTGCTGGCAAGACCCAGCTTCGGCCGCACAGCCTAGTGGAACACAACGCTTGAGCGAGCCCTTTTCTCGCGGGAGCGAATCCTCATTCGCTGAAGCGAACCCATTCACTCCGTAATTTCATCACTCGGATTCAGGACCACGTTCACTCGGGAATGGTCTCCACATACATGATTCACCCGGTAACTCAACCAGATCCTTATTCAAAAGGTCACAGATATACTTTATTTAGAAGCGTCTCAATCTCCACTCGGGAAATGATTCCCTCGGTTATTCCACTCGGAATCCATAAGCTTCCCCTCACCCGGATTGTTTCCCCAGTCCAATATCACTCGGTATATTTCAACCTCAGTTCAGTCGGAATTCATTATCCATTCTGCACTCGGCATATTTGATCTTCCCCACTCAGAGATCACCATAACCTCCATTCCTTCAGAAGGAGTCTCCACAATCAAGTCTCATTCGGGATTCCTCACTCGGGAATATTCAAACCCTTCCCCACTCGGGGTTTACTCATATTTTCTCTTGGTAACATATGGACTAGTCTTCCCTCGAAAGTAGCCCACTCGAGTATATCTTACTCGGAACTGTCTTATGCCTTTATCACTCGGAAAAGGCCACACAAACTAAAGCCTCACTCGGAAATGGCTCTCCCAACAATATTCCACTCGGAATTTAATAACTTAGCATTATCCATTCGACATCACATCTCAGTCGGTATAAGTAACATCATATCAACGTAATATATATATATTTATATAAATGTATACTTGTTTATAATCCCGATAGACAACCCATATAATTGTTAGTCTAGTGGCCTCCTATAACTCGAGGGGGGGTGAATTGAGTAGTTAGGAACTTTTTTCACTAATAAATTTCTCCTCTAAAAACTCAATATGCAATGATATGTGATTTGAATAATAATACTTAAAACATAAAGAGTTTAAAGGTTAGAGAGGTGCAAATAGAGATTTATACTGGTTCGGCCAACCACTGCCTATGTCCAGTCTTCTCAAGACACCCTTGAGGAAATTCACTATAATCAAATCCCTTGATTACACCACAATGGGGACTCATACCCCAATCACAAATGCCTTGGATGCTACACCACACCTAAGCACATCACCCTTGGATGCTTCACCACATCCAAGAACATCACCCTTGGATGCTACACCACATCCAAGAAGAACACCCTCAGAGATACACCACTCTGAATATCAATCTTACTTTAGAGATAAAGAACTCTACAAGAAAACTCTCTTAAAGAGTATGATTGAGGAACAAGAAAGAGTAATAACTCTATTAAGAGAATATGGCCATTATTGCTCTTAAGAAAGGATTGGAAGTATTTGGTGTTGGTGTTATTTTTTTGTGCTTTTGCAAATGAAATACCCTCCTATTTATAGGAGAAGAAATGCCTTCAAAAGGTGTGAAATTATTGATTAAAATAATTGGAAAGGTACCTCTTGGATAAAATAATATTTTGTGAAAAGTTATAATGTTTCAACATGATTTTTTGCTTTCTGATCACGTTGTAATCGATTACATAAAATAGGTAATCGATTACAGCCTTTTAAAATCAGTTTTAAAACATAACGTTCATATTGTAATTGATTACTTAAACATGGTAATCGATTACATTGCTGAGGTAATTGATTACACTAATGAGGTAATCAATTACACGATGTAATTGATTACACTAATGAGGTAATCAATTACATTCCATCAGAATGTATTCTTATTTTAAAACCTTTTTATATTAATGGCCGTACTTTCTTTTTATAGAGTCTTACTTTAATTATGCCTTGGTCTTGGATCTTCATTCTTGATCTCTGGCATTGGCCTTGTCATTATCAAAATGCTTCATGGTCTTCATTCTCCCCCTTTTTAATGATGATAATATTTCATTGATTTCATGACTCTTTTTGTGCTTGACATGGTATACTAAATCTTCAAGTCTTGCGTCCATGTTGTTAATCATGTCTTGCATATATATTGTTGATATCAAAACCTTAGTTCTTCATTCCCCCCCTTTTTGATATTGACAACAATTCCTGAGAAGAAAAATAAACAGCATGCAAGATACAAGATTTTCTCCCCCTTAATTTTGGTTTAGTTTACAAGGTTTGATTGATTTTTCTCTTATTTTGCTTCTCATATATTAACCAGGTTTGATTGATTTTTCTCTTATTTTGCTTCTCATATATTACTCCCCCTTTGTCAATGGCAAAAATAATATAAGAGCATAAAGTTTTAGCAGAGAGTGATGCACCTTGTTGTTTGATGTCACTCGTTATTTTGATATTGCTCTTTGTTACTTGTTGATTGATAGATGCTTCAAGAAATGTGTTGACTTTTCTTGTGGGTAAGAGTTAATCCTTAAGTGCCTCCCATCAATGATAATTCCTGCACTATTATAAATATTTGATCCTGGTACCCAAATTTTCTTGGGTCCTTGTGGGTTAGACGTGGATAATATATTCTTAGGAACCCAAATCATTTTTGTCTTAGTATAACCTTTGTTCCTTATATGACATGTTGATGCACTGTGACATTTTCTCACATAATGAGAGAATTTAACACATGGGCTAGTTGAGGTCTTTTGTGAACTAAAGAAATTTTTCTGTAACTTTTGCTTTTTGGAAGGATCAGATCCTAGTTCTGCTTTTAAATGACATTTTTGTTTTCCAAGAAGAATATCTAGGTTATCTCTTCCTATAGTAAATTTAACTAATGCATTTTTCAAATCATCAATCTCTTGAATATGCTTTTGACATGTTGAACATGTATGTTTAATGATAGTTTCATTTTTAAGCTTAGTTTCTAAGTCTTCCTTTTCTTCTTTAACTTGTCCTAGTTCATGATTGACCTTTGATAGACTTTCTTCTAAGATTAGGTTAGAATTTTTCATATTTAAGAATTTCTTAGCTAGTTTTTGATATTCATTATGAAGATCTTCAAAAGCTTCTTGCAATTCATCAAATGTAGGATTTGAGTCATTTACCTCTTCGGTGTTAGTCATTAGGCACAGATTTGCATCTTCATGGTCTGATTCCTTGGACGAGCTTAAACCATTTTCATCCCAGGTAATATAAGCTATTCTTTTATTTTTGGGATGCTTTTTCTCTTGTTTGTCAGACTTCTTATTTAGTTTCGGACACTCATTTTTCATATGTCCATATTTTCTGCATTCAAAGCATTTTGGACCTTGGTTAGATTCATCATTTTTGAAGGAATTCTTGAAGTTCGGCTTCCTTTTGCCTTCCTCTTTCTTTAGAAACCTGTTAAATTGTTTAAAAAATAATTTAAGGTCATTATAATCATTTATACCTTCTTCATCATCTTCTTCATCATCTTCTTCATTACTTTCTTTAATGGTTGATGATGATGCTTTTAGAGCAATACTTTTCTTCTTTTTGTTGCTTTCCTCATGTTGATTCAATCTTTCAAGCTCGAGTTCATGCTCTTGTAATTTTCCAAAGAGTGTTGCAAGGGACATGCTTGACAAATCTTTTGATTCTGATATAGCAGTTACTTTTGGTTGCCATTCCCTGTTCAAGCATCTTAATACTTTATCAATCAAATCTTCATTTGAAAAGGTTTTTCCTAAGCATGCAAGATGATTGATTATATGAGTGAATCTCTTTTGCATGTCTTGTATGCTTTCATTGTTGTTCATTCTAAATAATTCATATTCCCTAGTTAGGGTATTTATTCTTGATCTCTTAACTTCGCTTGTTCCTTCGTGAGTTACTTCTAAGGTATCCCACATCTCTTTTGCTGTCTTGCAATTAGATATTCTAAAGTATTCGTCTATTCCTAAGGCTGAGGTTATTATATTTTTGGCCTTGAGGTTATATTCGACTTTTGTTTTATCCGCACCAGTCCATTCACTTCTTGGTTTAATCATGGTTACTTCTCCAACTTCTTTGGTTGGTATGAATGGACCATTTTCAATGGAGTCCCATATGTCTATATCAGTAGCTTTTATGAATATTTGCATATGGGTTTTCCAATATTGATATCCTACTCCATTAAATACAGGAGGTCTATGTATGGAGTTTCCCTCAGGAAAGATAGGATTGAAAGAGGCCATGGATCTCCTTGAGGTTGTTAAACCTTTTCCAAGATACGAGCTTTGATACCACTTGTTAGTCTAGTGGCCTCCTATAACTCGAGGGGGGGGGGGTGAATTGAGTAGTTAGGAACTTTTTTCAATAATAAGTTTCTCCTCTAAAAACTCAATATGCAATGATATGTGATTTGAATAATAATGCTTAAAACATAAAGAGTTTAAAGGTTAGAGAGGTGCAAACAGAGATTTATACTGGTTCGGCCAACCACTGCCTACGTCCAGTCTTCTCAAGACACCCTTGAGGAAATTCACTATAATCAAATCCCTTGATTACACCACAATGGGGACTCATACCCTGATCACAAATGCCTTGGATGCTACACCACACCCAAGCACATCACCCTTGGATGCTTCACCACATCCAAGAAGATCACCCTTGGATGCTACACCACATCCAAGAAGAACACCCTCAGAGATACACCACTCTGAATATCAATCTTACTTTAGAGATAAAGAACTCTACAAGAAAACTCTCTTAAAGAGTATGATGAACAAATTGAGGAACAAGAAAGAGTAATAACTCTATTAAAAGAATATGGCCATTATTGCTCTTAAGAAAAGATTGGAAGTATTTGGTGTTGGTGTTATTTTTTTGTGCTTTTGCAAATGAAATACCCTCCTATTTATAGGAGAAAAAATGCCTTCAAGAGGTGTGAAATTATTGATTAAAATAATTGGAAAGGTACCTCTTGGATAAAATAATATTTTGTGAAAAGTTATAATGTTTCAACATGATTTTTTGCTTTCTGATCACGTTGTAATCGATTACATAAAATAGGTAATCGATTACAGCCTTTTAAAATCAGTTTTAAAACATAACGTTCATATTGTAATCGATTACTTAAACATGGTAATCGATTACATTGCTGAGGTAATTGATTACACTAATGAGGTAATCAATTACACGATGTAATTGATTACACTAATGAGGTAATCAATTACATTCCATCAGAATGTATTCTTATTTTAAAACCTTTTTATATTAATGGCCGTACTTTCTTTTTATAGAGTCTTACTTTAATTATGCCTTGGTCTTGGATCTTCATTCTTGATCTCTGGCATTGGCCTTATCATTATCAAAATCCTTCATGGTCTTCAATAATTAAATCCGTTCGGATTACAAAGAGCCGGCCAAGGCTTAACATATAAATACACAATATATATTATGCATGCACTTCAACAATCTAAGTGCTCCCCACTCGGGCTTGATGCCATTTCATCATTCCCAGTCCGACCTGCATAAACTGAAAAATATAGCCACAGTAGGGGTGAGCCTTTACATATTAAATGACAGTTATTGACTCGGATTAATCTTCGAATCCTCAACCATACAATAACATATCTCAATCAGCAATAATGCACTCTGCCATTCAATATGAACCCTACAACAACTTCATCCACTCGGGATTCATGCAATTCAATCAAGACTGAGTAATTCACAACATTCACAATCACACATTCATAATCCACAACATTCACAATCACATATTCATCACAACATGTATCACAACCATAACATCATATTGCACTCGGCAATAAAAGTAATAACATTAGTATACATGCATTCATCCAATCGGATTCCACTCAAGTCATTCAAGACTATATCAATCATGTTATTCCTAATAACATTCCACATATTTATACAATTCATATTGAGCTCCATGACAATCATAAGTGTGCACACATTCATTTCACCCGGATCCGGTTATTTATTATCAATTTTTATTGTTGCAACATAGGCTCCAAGCCTTTTCTCAACTCCAAGCTGATTCGGCCGTTTTACTGGTACCAAACCGTTTGCCCTCACATGTAACACAGTCATTCGAAGCGACAACGAAAGTGTTACGGGCAGCCCCGAGTCCAACCCGGTAGGCTTTCCTTGAGTCCAACCCAAGGTCTTTAAGCGTCCAACGCTTAGTGCACTCGGCACTGCCTCGAGTCCAACCCAAGGTCTTTTATCATATATAACACGTATTCATCTGATTGCCGACTCAGTATTAAGCGTCCAACGCTTCATGCTCCAAGTATTTCCAGTGGCGAATCAGATGCATACGGTCTTAATCACCAGGCGTCCAACGCCAATGCACTCGGCATTACCTTGAGTCCAACCCAAGTTCTTTCAATATGTTTTCCACACATATGCACTCGGCATTCAAATATCAATAACATGCATCCCATGCATTTTATCATTATTATTCATAAACAGGGATCGGCATAGCAATAACACAATACATGCACTCGGCAATCACATGCACTTGGCAAATCACATGCTTTTTAATATAAAATCCCAAACGGGAATTAACATAACCGACCCACATGTCATGCACTCGGCAATCACAATGCCATCCACTCAGAATTATCATTTACAACAAGCATCACAGGCTATTTCATGAGATCCACTCGGCATTAACATTTTCATAGCAAGCATCTCATGCTAATTCATATAAAATTATAAACAAAACCAACCCAAGGTCTTTCAATATGTTTTCCACACATATGCACTCGGCATTCAAATATCAATAACATGCATCCCATGCATTTTATCATTATTATTCATAAACAGGGATCGGCATAGCAATAACACAATACATGCACTCGGCAATCACATGCACTTGGCAAATCACATGCTTTTTAATATAAAATCCCAAACGGGAATTAACATAACCGACCCACATCTCATGCACTCGGCAATCATAATGCCATCCATTCGGAATTATCATTTACAACAAGCATCACAGGCTATTTCATGAGATCCACTCGGTATTAACATTTTCATAGCAAGCATCTCATGCTAATTCATATAAAATTATAAACAAAACCAACACATCATTTATACACCATATGCATTCCGTACTTACACTGGTTCACGTTACACTCGGCTTTTCATAATAACATATACATACATTCACTCGGTATACATCTCATGGACGGAAATCAGCATGCACCACCACATAATTCATTATCAACACATATCCGGGCTATCACTCAATCGGCTAACAACAATCAACACATTACCAATGCAACACAATACAGTTAAGTAATTTTCACCCGGAACCCGTCAATAAACCATGCATTTGAGATGTAAATTAGCCCCCCTACCTGGAATGAAGATCCCAGAAGCTCCCTGAGCTTGCAGCACCGACCAATCGCCCCTTGGTCACTCGTTCTCAACAGAACGACCCTGCTCTCAGCTTTGGAGGAACCAACAGCTGCTTCCTCACGAGCAGATCTACCACCAAAACACTCCATGCCAAGCCTCCAAGGCACAACGTCACCCCACACTCAGTTTAGTGGAGAATTCCATGGCTGTTCCATACACGAACCGACCAGTCCTCACCAACAGTGGAGGACCCCATGCTTCCAAGCACCCATCGTTGCTTAGGCAGAACAGAGGAGGATCTCAGCCTCCAAAACACTCAGCACCATGCTGTTCTCTCACAGCCACGATGTTCCACTTCGTGTTCCCACTTCCCACTCGGGTTCTACTCAGCGTATGAGTGGAAGAAGAAGATGAAGGGGAAGACGAAGAACCAGTGAAGAAGAAAAAGAAGAAGCCACAGGACACGAGAGAGAAAGGAGGAGTGTTTGCAGCATAGACAAAGTGAAACGGGCAGAGAGTGAGTATAAAACGTGAAGCTGAAGCTTCCATCATCACATTGCTCTACAACAGCTCTCACTCTCCATCAAAAGTCACATTCTCACTTAATGCTAATCCCTTCAGCCATCAATCACAATCAGCGTGATTAATGAAGAAGAGAGAGGGAACTGAAACTCCATCACACCACCAAGGGCACCAGCGTAATTCTGTCTGGCCACATATTATTATTATTATTATTATTATTATTATTATTATTATTATTATTCAATCAATAAATCTTAATTCTCTAATTAACCTTAATTGGTAATTAATTCTAAACCAAGATGTTACAATCCGGTCGGTATACACACGATGCGAGTCTCTCTTAAATCGGTCATCCGAAGTAACGTCCGAGACACCGGGTGACTTATCCGCTCTCATTCATCCATCACCCCTGATCCGATTGCCTCAGTATCATAACGAGAAAGATACTCGGCACAGCGGAATATGTCCTTTTCATTCACCGAAAGGAGTAGGTACAGTCGCAGGTGTAATTTATGGAAAAGGTGACTATCCACCATCCCTGCGTCAGAATCGTACACTGAGCAGTGTACTATTTGTCTCCTGGCCCCACCTGTGCCTAACGATTCATTTTCCATGCTCAACTATAAATAACATGTTCCAATACACATGCAAGGTTACGTTGTCCTTACTCTCATTCTCACTATGATACTGCTTGAGTATTAACGGAGTTCAGTTACACTCTTCTAACTTGAGCATCGAAGAATCTTCACAGGTGACACCACCTGTCGCCCACACTAATGCGTGAGGTCGGTGTGAAGGATCTCCAAGACAACAAGACCGGTTTCTCCCATTGAGAGGCCGGATCACAGAGACCGGATACACTCAGAACCGGTCTTCAACCTTATTTAATCCTTAACTCTTGTGGTTGTCCCGACATCAGATCCTAGACCTCGGTCTGGGATAGATCATTGGCACGCCCGGTGGGACTCGATAGAGTTATTCCCACTTTCTGCAGAAGTTAGTAGTTAACCATGGAAGGTGATGGACGTGATTGCGTGGATGGTCATGTGGAAGATGTGACCCATCAACAAGCTGATAGGAGATTCGTTTTTGAATCACCAGCAACCCACTCAAGGAGTATGGTACCAGTGGCAACCCCTGACCCTCGGGATGAAGTTATTAGGTGTAACATCCCGAATTTTAAAATAGAGAATTAATTACCGGAATAAATATTAGAAATTGGTATATGGAGTATTTAATGTCCCAAACTATTGAGAATAATTAAATTGATAATTTTGGGAATTTTTGGTAAATTTTAGAGACCGGTTAAGCTGAAATTAAGCCCGGTTGAAATATGGGTGTCGGACCAAGTATCTCGGAATGAGATGATATTGGTCAGGGCTGAAGAGAATATTATTGGGAATCCGAATATGTATTCGGAATAATTTTTAGATGATGTTTGAGCCCGAACGGAGAACCTGTTGGTTATAAAACGATGAAGTTTTAATGAATTGGATTAAAAGAAAAATTGAAAATCCTATTTTTCCCTCTCTATTCACGTAGGCGTGCTAGAGGTGTGAACATTTCACTTACACTTCATTTTTCTCCTTCTCTTCATTATCATCTTCTCCATTCTCTTCCTTTCCTCCCCCAAACCCTAACACATTGAGTTCATCTTCCACATCTCCTTCTCATTTTCGTTGGTGGAGCTTGAAGGAGGCTTGTGAGCTGCTGTTCTTCCTCCTTCTCTTCCTCATTTTCGTTGGTGTTCTCCTCCCTCCTAGAACCCATTTTCGTTTTTGGGCTTTGAGGTAAGTATATCCATTTTTGCTAAGGTTTTGGTTATGGGTATATGGTATTTATGAGTTTGGAAGCCATACATGTGTATGAATGTTTTGAGGAGAGCATTTAATGCAAAAGTTTAATGTGGGTTTTGTATGAGAATGTGGTCTCTTTGAGAAGTAATGAAGTAGATGTAATTATGGTTGGAAGGAGAAGAATATTTATGATGGTTGTTGGAAATTTTATGGAACCCTAACTTCATAAATTTAGGGGAAAATGTATAATGAAGGTTGATGAACATTTTTTGTTGGTAATAAATGTGAGTTATGATGCATAAGGGTCAATGGTGATGGTATTTGGTTGATGGAAGTCATTAATGGGGAAACCCATGAAAGGTTGGTTGTTGAATGCATAATAATAATGGGTAGCACCTAACCCATAGTGGTTATGGTGGATAAAATGAAATAAAAGAGTCTTGAGAGTTATAATAATAAAAACAGCAAGTATTTATTGATATATAAGTATTTGAATCTTAATGAGTAAGTAGAAAATTGATTGTATAATGTATTGTGATGTAGGAAGTGACCCCATTGACGAAGCGGGACCATCGAACCACGTTGATCACTACTTCACTTGAGGTAAGAGGGGGTAACTTTTCTAAATGCATGATTTCATCCATTGGTGATGTGAAAATATGTATATGTGATTATGTTAATGGTTGTTTGAATGGATGATATGATACGTTTGATTTGAATGCATTTAGAATGATGATTGTTATGTGGCATTGTGTTTGGGATAAAATTAATGATGTGATAATATTATATTAATGAAGTATGATGATGGTTTGCAACTATATGTGGATTGAGATTGTGATGTGAATATCCCAAATATGTGTGTATGATTTATTGAATGTGTATGCCACTAACTATTGATGAGAATAAGTCAAAGAAAATTGGGATTGGATAAGAATGATGAGAATATTGAAATCCACCAAGTGGTGGTGATGAATGATTAAATATGGAGTGGCATCTAGGATGCATAGTGTGAGGATGCACTTGATTTGCATTTGCATTGCATCCATGGCATATCATAGCTGTTTATGTGGAATATTAGGGGTTCCACTAGGCAGGCCCAGTGGGAGGGCGGCTCAGTGCACGAGCGTATTATGACTTTCCCCTGTGACTCGGTGTATGAGTCACGAAGCTGTCCATAGTTTGGTGACGAGGCACCCTATGTGGCAGGCCTAGTGGGCGGGCGGCTCTATGGTGAGCGAGTTTACCTCGGTGTCCGATGGGGCACGGCTCTCTCGATGTGTGTTCAGGAGGGGCCCGTAGCACTTGTGGTAGTTGAGGCCATGATGTTGATCCGCAAGTCACAGGGTGACTAGTGTTACAGATGGGCGATAGCGGTTTGGTACCAGTAAAATTATGATGATGATGTAAGCATGCATAAATTGAGATATATGTGTACACAATTTTTTTCTACTGCAGTAGAGGCATAGTAGCACACCTATGCTTGTCCCACAATTGATTTAATGATATATTTTCCCACAGCCGGATCCGTATTGTTTGATAAGAAATTCTTATGCATATGCATTAGCTTTAAGAGCATTTGCATATAGCTGGAGATATGCCTAGGTGAAAGCCCTTGGTGGCAACGGATGAATGAGAATTGAAAGGGGAAAGAGTTGAATACTAACCCGATGTGTGTGTGTTTGGCAATCCAAATGATTGATAATATGAATGTATACTTGAAATTATAAGATGTATTGTGAATAATGTATGATGTGGTGTAATGATTGCTAATTGTGCAAGTATACATGTATTTCATCATAATGTATGACTTTAATTCATTTGGATTATGTTACTCACCTCCCCGTTGCCATTTTTAAAGTTGATGTAGGTATGACTTAAATCCTACAACTTTTGGAGGCCGAGTATGAAAAAGGTAAAATATGGATAGGAATGCGTAAGCCTTGGCCGGCATGAAAATCTGTTTTGGTAGAGTATATGAGGATTATGTACTCAATTTTGTGACATTGATGATTTTGGGAGGTCATGGGAGAAAATTGGACATGTTTGTGTAAGGCCAATTTTCCTGCATGACCCAAAAGATGTAAAGAATGAATCTGAATACTTGACTTTGTTAAATGAATGGATGTTGTGTTTTTATGCTATATTATGGAGCTTGTGGAATGATGTGGAATATAGATGTATGTAGGGAGTGCATGTGGTTTGATGATGAATTTAAATTATATGCATGAGCTAATGTTAGCATGATGATGGTTAATGGTGAATGAGGTAGGTTCCAAGAGTGTTATATAATGTATAAATTTTGTAGGAACTGAAAGAATTGCCATAGATTGAGTTTTAGTATGGTAGGTTGAGTGTTAGCAATGTAAGTTCACGTTTTCTGCTGAGTTTCTGCAGAACTCGCTCAAGTGAGTAGTAATCTCGCCCGAGCGAGATTGTTGTGGATCAGGGGATTCGTTTCTGCCCCAAATTTGCTCAAGTGAAGTTGCATTTCGCCCAAGCGAGATTGCCACAGAATCAGTGTTTTGATTCTGGACAATTTTCGCCCAGGCGTGAAGGGTAGCGCTCAGGCGAGGGAGAAGGAGAATTGATTCTGGACGATTTTCGCCCAGGCGAGTGGTGCCTTGCCCAAGCGAAAATTGGCAAGAGAGTTCTCAACGTTTCTGGACCAATCTCGCTCAAGCGAGCCTTGGGCCGCTCAAGCGAGATCGACCCCTGATGCTCCTTTCCTTCTTCGCTCAAGCGTCTCGCTTTCTTCGCTCAAGCATTCCTTCATGTCTTGCTCAAGCGAGATAGGGCTCACTCAAGCGAGCTGGGCCCTGATGCGCATTCCTTCATTTTGCTCAGCATCGCCCAGCGCCTGCTCAAGTGTGGGTACGCTGGCTCGCTCAAGCGACTTGAGTCACGCTTGAGCGAGTATGCCCCTGATTCTCATTTTGATATTTTAAAATTAAATTTTAAAATGCTATGCATTGTTTCTTCATTAAATATTATCTTGAAGGTATTGAGGAATATGTACTGGACCTCTAGGCTATATAAATTACCTTCCACATTTTCATGAAATTCCTCCTCTTGAAAATTAATCAGCCTATGATTAAACCAAATTAAATAATTCTTCCGCTGATCCTGATTGAAAAAATTATATTTAGTTTCACCCTCTCATATCTTCATATATGGGAGTGGTTCATTTTAGATCCGGGGGTTTGGTGAAAAATACTTCACCACTTTAATTATTGAATTTATTAATATTTTCAAAGACGCGAAAAATTTTCCCCTATTGAATTTGGGGGTTTGGGCGTCTCAACCTGGTATCAGAGCATTCATTGCTCTTGATATGATTATAAATGATGTTGTCCATGTATATATTGCTTATGGCTGATTGATTTGTGAATTATATGGATGAGTTATGAAGGTAGTTATTGAAATGAGATTATTAAATGATTGTTGTTAAGCCCGGCCAGGCTATTCCTTTCTCATATTTACCTTCAAATTGTGAAATACATTATGATGATACTTGTGTCAATGAAGTTAATGATGAATAATATGTATACACACTGGGTGAAGGAACTTTAAGTTTCTAATTATATCTATGTTGTTGCATATAGATTGAGTGATGGCGTATAGGCGCAATCCTGATACAGCCGCTATGGTTGAAGCTTTTAATCGTTTTGCCGACATACTTAAACGGCAACAACAACCTATTGGTCAGCCGAATCAAGGTCTTGACCAATTTCTTAAGCGGAAGCCTTCTGAATTTCATGGAGGCTATAAGCCAGAAGATGCTCATGTTTGGATCCGTGACTTGGAACGGATATTTGCTAGCATGGAATGTACCGAAACGCAGAAGGTGGAATATGCGGTGTTCATGGTTCGGAATGAGCCCGAATCTTGGTGGATCCTTACCCGTGGGCGTATGATTGCTGCCCACACTCCTCTAAATTGGGAGAATTTCAAGGCTGAATTTCTTAAGAAGTACTTTCCTGCGAGTTACAAAAACAAGAAAGAGCTTGAATTCATGGAACTCAAGCAAGGTGACATGTCGGTTGAAGAGTATGCTTTGAAATTTGAAGAGCTATGTGTGTTTTATCCTCCCTTTCAACAAGAGGGCACGGAAGTTTCAAAGTGTGTTAAATTTGAGAATGGACTACGCCAAGAGATCAAGAAGGCGATTTGTCACCAAGAGATTAGGAGTTTTCCTACTCTTGTGGATAAGTGCAGGATTTTTGAGGAGAATGATATTGCTCCAAGGAATTACTCGGGGCATGATTACAAGTTGAAAGGCCAATCTTCGAGCTTCAAGAAGAAAGGCAACTTTAAAAACAATAGACGATTTGTACGTGGGTCCTCTTCTTTCAGAGGTGGACGAGGTGGTGGAAGGCATGGTGCCGATGGTGGCCGAGGTAATGGCCAAGGACTCCGTTGTTATAGATGTGGTGGAAATCATTTGGCTAGAGATTGCAATCAAGAAGAAATAGTGGTGTGCTATAGATGCAACCAACTGGGGCATATCCGCCCTGATTGTCCTTTGAATGCTGCAGATGTTGTGTCGCGTGATAATGCAAACCGTGGAGGCTATGGTGCTTTTAGAGGTCGTGGTCGTGGAAACGGTAATGGTGGAAGAAATGGAAACCGTAATGGTGGTAACGGTCGTGGAAATGGAAACGGCCGAGGTAATGCTAATGGTGGTCGGAATGGCCCAAATCGTGGTGCTAATCAACAAATGGCTGGAAGAGTTTTCGCCGTGACCGGTGAAGAAGCTGCACAAGCTGAGGATCTTGTCCAAAGTGAGTGTCAGATACATGGTAATGTTGTTAATGTAATATTTGATTCGGGTGCTACGCACTCTTTTATTTCTGAAGAATGTGTGAGGCGCCTGCGAGTGCCTGTGAGTATGATGAAAGGTGCGATAATGGTGACTACACCAACTGGTGCTTGTTTAAGATCGGTGACTCGATGTGAGAATGTCGAGATGGACTTGGAGGGTAGAAAATTTGTTGTATCCCTCGTGTGTTTACCTATGAAAGACCTGGATGTTATCCTAGACATGGATTGGTTGTCCGCCAACAAGGTTTTGGTGGATTGTCATAGCAAGACGGCGATTTTCCCAACCCCTAATAATGAAGACTTTGATGTGCGAGGTATATCTCAACTTCTCATGATGTTCTGCTTGGTTGATGGGAATGGTGTTTCCCAATCTGGTGGAATTCCTATTGTTTCGGAATTTCCCGATGTGTTTCCGGAAGAGATTCCCGGATTACCTCCTCTACGAGAAGTGGAATTTGCTATCGATCTTATTCTGGGTGCAGAACCTGTTTCCCGAGCTCCATATAGGATGTCTCCTATGGAGTTAGCTGAATTGAAAAAGCAAGTGGAAGAATTACTTGGACGGGAGTTTATTCGCCCAAGTGTGTCTCCTTGGGGTGCTCCTGTGTTGTTAGTAAAGAAGAAAGATGGGAGCATGAGATTGTGCGTTGATTATCGCCAACTCAACAAACTAACCATTAAGAATAAATATCCTCTTCCACGTATTGATGATCTATTGGATCAATTGAAAGGTGCTGTTGTGTTTTCGAAGATTGATTTGCGTTCCGGATATCACCAAATTCGGGTGAAGGCTGAAGATATCCCGAAGACTGCTTTTCAAACGCGATATGGACACTATGAGTATGTAGTGATGCCATTTGGTGTGACTAATGCCCCTGCGATTTTCATGAGCTACATGAATCGCATCTTTCATGAATATCTTGACCAATTCGTCGTAGTGTTTATCGATGATATTTTGGTGTATTCCAAGAGTCATGAAGAGCATGAAAGACATCTTCGTCTTGTGTTGACTATTCTACGAGAAAAGGAGTTGTATGCGAAGCTCTCTAAGTGTGAATTTTGGCTGTCTGAGGTCCAATTTCTTGGACATGTTATTTCAAATGATGGAGTCGCGGTGGATAGATCTAAAGTTGAAGCTGTGATGGCTTGGGAAAGACCGACGTCAGTGACGGAGATAAGGAGTTTTCTTGGTCTTGCCGGTTACTACCGGAGATTTATTGAAGGGTTTTCTCGTTTGGCATTACCGCTAACAAAGTTGACTCGGAAGAATCACTCTTTTGTGTGGACCCGTGAATGTGAAGAGAGTTTCCAAGAGTTGAAGTTAAGGCTTACTACCGTACCGGTGTTGGCATTGCCCGACTTAACAAATGAATTTGTGGTATATTGCGATGCATCTAAGCTTGGTCTTGGGTGTGTATTGATGCAAAAGGAGCGTGTGATAGCCTATGCGTCGAGGCAGTTGCGACCGCATGAGGTTAACTACCCTACACATGATCTTGAACTGGCGGCGGTGGTGTTTGCATTGAAGTTGTGGCGACACTACTTATATGGCTCTAAGTTTGTGGTCTTTAGTGATCACAAAAGCCTTAAATACTTGTTTGACCAGAAGGAGTTGAATATGCGCCAAAGACGGTGGATGGAGTTCCTAAAAGACTACGAATTTGAATTGAAGTATCACCCCGGCAAGGCAAATGTAGTTGCCGATGCATTGAGTAGAAAGTCATTGCATGTCTCCGTGATGATGGCAAAGGAAATGGAGTTGATAGAACAATTTAGAGATTTGAATGTGGGCGTGGAGACTTACACTTCCAAGAAAATGGTGTTGGAGATGTTGAAGGTTGCAAATAAATTTCTTGAATATGTGAAGACGCAACAACCCAATGATGAGTATTTGATTGAGATGAAAAAGACCCAAGAAAAAGGGAAGAATCTGTTCTTAGTTGAGGGTCGAGATGGTATTTGGCGTGTTAAGGGCCGAATTTATGTTCCCTCAAGCGATGATGTGAGGAAACGTGTACTTGAGGAAGCTCACAAAAGCGTATTGAGTATTCACCCTGGTTCTACTAAGATGTATCAAGATTTGAAGAAGAATTTTTGGTGGCCTGGTATGAAGCGTGATGTGGCGAATTTTGTAGCATCTTGCCTTGTGTGTCAAAAGGCTAAGGTTGAGCATCAGAGACCATCTGGTTATTTGAGACCATTAGAGATCCCTGTTTGGAAATGGGATAGTATAGCTATGGATTTTGTTTCTGGACTACCCAGAACTCGTGCTGGAAACGATGCTATATGGGTGATTGTTGACTGATTAACAAAATATGCTCACTTCTTGCCCATTAATATGAAGAATCCTTTGGAGAAATTGGCACAAATATACATTAAGGAGATTGTTAGACTGCATGGCGTTCCGTCCAGCATCATATCCGACCGTGATCCTCGTTTTACTTCTCGGTTTTGGGGACATTTGCATGATGAGTTAGGTTCTAAGTTGAAGCTTAGTTCCGCTTATCACCCGCAGACTGATGGACAATCGGAGAGAACTATACAAAGCTTGGAGGATTTGTTGAGAGCTTGTGTCCTTGAGCACGGTGGATGTTGGGAGAGATTCCTCCCATTGATCGAATTCACATACAATAACAGCTTCCATTCCAGCATAGGTATGGCACCGTATGAGGCGTTGTATGGAAGGAAGTGTAGAACTCCCTTGTGTTGGCTTGAAGTTGGTGAAAACTTGGCTTTAGGGCCGGAGATCATTCAGGAAACTATAGAGCAAATTAAGAAGATCCAAGAGAATATGAAGATTGCTCAAGATAGGCAGAAGAGTTATTATGACAAGAGGCATAAACCCCTTGAGTTTCAAGTGGGTGACCATGTGTTTTTGAAGGTCTCGCGTGACAAAGGCATTGGAAGGGTGTTGAAGAGTGGGAAGTTGAGCCCTAGATTTATCGGACCTTACGAGGTGTTGGAGCGGATTGGTGAGGTTGCTTATAGGATAGCACTCCCTCCGCATCTTGCTAATCTACACAATGTGTTTCACGTGTCACAGTTAAGGAAATATGTTTATGATCCTTTACACGTGATCCCGATGGACGAGATTGAGGTGCGAGATGATCTATCTATTTCTCCTGTTTCTGTTCGCATTGTCGGACATTCCGTGAAGAAATTACGGAACAAGTTAGTACCTTTGGTGGAGGTCGCTTGGAAACATGGAAATACTGAAACGTTCATATGGGAACGCGAAGACGATATCAGAGAACGGTATCCTGACGCATTCGAATCCGGTATGTGAAATTTCGAGGACGAAATTTTCTTTTTGGTGGGGTGGATTGTAACATCCCGAATTTTAAAATAGAGAATTAATTACCAGAATAAATATTAGAAATTGGTATATGGAGTATTTAATGTCCCAAACTATTGAGAATAATTAAATTGATAATTTTGGGAATTTTTGGTAAATTTTAGAGACCGGTTAAGCTGAAATTAAGCCCGGTTGAAATATGGGTGTCGGACCAAGTATCTCGGAATGAGATGATATTGGTCAGGGCTGAAGAGAATATTATTGGGAATCCGAATATGTATTCGGAATAATTTTTAGATGATGTTTGAGCCCGAACGGAGAACCTGTTGGTTATAAAACGATGAAGTTTTAATGAATTGGATTAAAAGAAAAATTGAAAATCCTATTTTTCCCTCTCTATTCACGTAGGCGTGTTGGAGGTGTGAACATTTCACTTACACTTCATTTTTCTCCTTCTCTTCATTATCATCTTCTCCATTCTCTTCCTTTCCTCCCCCAAACCCTAACACATTGAGTTCATCTTCCACATCTCCTTTCCATTTTTGTTGGTGGAGCTTGAAGGAGGCTTGTGAGCTGCTGTTCTTCCTCCTTCTCTTCCTCATTTTCGTTGGTGTTCTCCTCCCTCCTAGAACCCATTTTTGTTTTTGGGCTATGAGGTAAGTATATCCATTTTTGCTAAGGTTTTGGTTATGGGTATATGGTATTTATGAGTTTGGAAGCCATGCATGTGTATGAATGTTTTGAGGAGAGCATTTAATGCAAAAGTTTAATGTGGGTTTTGTATGAGAATCAGGTCTCTTTGAGAAGTAATGAAGTGGATGTAATTATGGTTGGAAGGAGAAGAATATTTATGATGGTTGTTGGAAATTTTATGGAACCCTAACTTCATAAATTTGGGGGAAAATGTATAATGGAGGTTGATGAACATTTATTGTTGGTAATAAATATGAGTTATGATGCATAAGGGTGAATGGTGATGGTATTTGGTTGATGGAAGTCATTAATGGGGAAACCCATGAAAGGTTGGTTGTTGAATGCATAATAATAAAGGGTAGCACCTAACCCATAGTGGTTATGGTGGATAAAATGAAATAAAAGAGTCTTGAGAGTTATAATAATAAAAACAGCAAGTATTTATTGATATATAAGTATTTGAATCTTAATGAGTAAGTAGAAAATTGATTGTATAATGTATTGTGATGTAGGAAGTGACCCCATTGACGAAGCGGGACCATCGAACCGCGTTGATCACTACTTCACTTGAGGTAGGAGGGGGTAAATTTTCTAAATACATGATTTCATCCATTGGTGATGTGAAAATATGTATATGTGATTATGTTAATGGTTGTTTGAATGGATGATATGATACGTTTGATTTGAATGCATTTAGAATGATGATTGTTATGTGGCATTGTGTTTGGGATAAAATTAATGATGTGATAATATTATATTAATGAAGTATGATGATGGTTTGCAACCATATGTGGATTGAGATTGTGATGTGAATATCCCAAATATGTGTGTATGATTTATTGAATGTGTATGCCACTAACTATTGATGAGAATAAGTCAAAGAAAATTGGGATTGGATAAGAATGATGAGAATATTGAAATCCACCAAGTGGTGGTGATGAATGATTAAATATGGAGTGGCATCTAGGATGCATAGTGTGAGGATGCACTTGATTTGCATTTGCATTGCATCCATGGCATATCATAGCTGTTTATGTGGAATATTAGGGGGTTCCACTAGGCAGGCCCAGTGGGAGGGCGGCTCAGTGCACGAGCGTATTATGACTTTCCCCTGTGACTCGGTGTATGAGTCACGAAGCTGTCCATAGTTTGGTGACGAGGCACCCTATGTGGCAGGCCTAGTGGGCGGGCGGCTCTATGGTGAGTGAGTTTACCTCGGTGTCCGATGGGGCACGGCTCTCTCGATGTGTGTTCGGGAGGGGCCCGTAGCACTTGTGGTAGTTGAGGCCACGATGTTGATCCGCAAGTCACAGGGTGACTAGTGCTACAGATGGGCGATAGCGGTTTGGTACCAGTAAAATTATGATGATGATGTAACCATGCATAAATTGAGATATATGTGTACACAATTTTTTTCTACTGCAGTAGAGGCATAGTAGCACACCTATGCTTGTCCCACAATTAATTTAATGATATATTTTCCCACAGCCGGATCCGCATTGTTTGATAAGAAATTCTTATGCATATGCATTAGCTTTAAGAGCATTTGCATATAGCTGGAGATATGCCTAGGTGAAAGCCCTTGGTGGCAACGGATGAATGAGAATTGAAAGGGGAAAGAGTTGAATACTAACCCGATGTGTGTGTGTTTGGCAATCCAAATGATTGATAATATGAATGTATACTTAAAATTATAAGATGTATTGTGAATAATGTATGATGTGGTGTAATGATTGCTAATTGTGCAAGTATACATGTATTCCATCATAATGTATGACTTTAATTCATTTGGATTATGTTACTCACCTCCCCGTTGCCATTTTTAAAGTTGATGTAGGTATGACTTAAATCCTACAACTTTTGGAGGCCGAGTATGAAGAAGGTAAAATATGGATAGGAATGCGTAAGCCTTGGCCGGCATGAAAATCTGTTTTGGTAGAGTATATGAGGTTTATGTACTCAATTTTGTGACGTTGATGATTTTGGGAGGTCATGGGAGAAAATTGGACATGTTTGTGTAAGGCCAATTTTCCTGCATGACCCAAAAGATGTAAAGAATGAATCTGAATACTTGACTTTGTTAAATGAATGGATGTTGTGTTTTCATGCTATATTATGGAGCTTGTGGAATGATGTGGAATATAGATGTATGTAGGGAGTGCATGTGGTTTGATGATGAATTTAAATTATATGCATGAGCTAATGTTAGCATGATGATGGTTAATGGTGAATGAGGTAGGTTCCAAGAGTGTTATATAATGTATAAATTTTGTAGGAACTAAAAGAATTGCCATAGATTGAGTTTTAGTATGGTAGGTTGAGTGTTAGCAATGTAAGTTCACGTTTTCTGCTGAGTTTCTGCAGAACTCGCTCAAGCGAGTAGTAATCTCGCCCGAGCGAGATTGTTATGGATCAGGGGATTTGTTTCTGCCCCAAATTCGCTCAAGCGAAGTTGCATTTCACCCAAGCGAGATTGCCACAGAATCAGTGTTTTGATTCTGGACAATTTTCGCCCAGGCGTGAAGGGTAGCGCTCAGGCGAGGGAGAAGGAGAATTGATTCTGGACGATTTTCACCCAGGCGAGTGGTGCCTCGCCCAAGCGAAAATTGGCCAGAGAGTTCTCAACGTTTCTGGACCAATCTCGCTCACGCGAGCCTTGGGCCGCTCAAGCGAGATCGACCCCTGATGCTCCTTTCCTTCTTCGCTCAAGCGTCTCGCTTTCTTCGCTCAAGCATTCCTTCATGTCTCGCTCAAGCGAGATAGGGCTCGCTCAAGCGAGCTGGGCCCTGATGCTCATTCCTTCATTTCGCTCAGCATCGCCCAGCGCCCGCTCAAGCGTGGGTACGCTGGCTCGCTCAAGCGACTTGAGTCACGCTTGAGCGAGTATGCCCCTGATTCTCATTTTGATATTTTAAAATTAAATTTTAAAATGCTATGCATTGTTTCTTCATTAAATATTATCTTGAAGGTATTGAGGAATATGTACTGGACCTCTAGGCTATATAAATTACCTTCCACATTTTCATGAAATTCCTCCTCTTGAAAATTAATCAGCCTATGATTAAACCAAATTAAATAATTCTTCCGCTGATCCTGATTGAAAAATTTATATTTAGTTTCACCCTCTCATATCTTCATATATGGGAGTGGTTCATTTTAGATCCGGGGGTTTGGTGAAAAATACTTCACCACTTTAATTATTGAATTTATTAATATTTTCAAAGACGCAAAAAATTTTCCTCTATTGAATTTGGGGGTTTGGGCGTCTCATTAGGCAGCTCAGGGAAGAGTTGAGGGAGTTGCGCAGGGAGAAAGGAAGAACTAGGGACAGAGTGATGTCTCAGGCGGAGGATACTTGCCATGCATCTGCGAGAGAGAAGTTCATAACTCTCCAGTATTCTAAGATCCCTACTTACGAGGATAGGGAGCATACTCAAGATTCTGGGGACAGAATCAATGCAAGGAGGAAGGAGTAGGTAGTGATGACTTCTGGGGCATACTGACTCAATGTCCCTTTCTCAAGGAGGCTCATGAGTATACTCATCCCCAAACACCTGCAAATAACCCAACCACTTTCAATCGGAAAGTACAGTGGGGAGACTGATCCCACTAAACATCTGGATGCTTACACATATGAGGCCATGTACCTGGGATCCGATGAAGATGTGATGTGCAGGATGTTTCCACGAACCCTGACAGAGGAGGCTCTTAGTTGGTTCAAAAGTTTACCCTCGGGGTCAATAGACTCTTGGGAAGAAATGACGACTTCATTTGAGAGCCATTTCATTATCTCTAGAGACGTTCCAAGGACTTTCCATACCTTGGCTCAGATAAGACAGGGAGAAAAGGAAACTCTCAAGGAGTTTTTGAAAAGATTTTACAAGGAGGCTGCTTTGGTGCCTAACTTCACGGAGGCCATTCAGCTTCACATTGTTGTCGAAGCCTTACAACCTGGATCCGCCTTTGCTTTGTCTTTGGCAAGAGTTCTCTAACGACATTGGAGGAGTTTCAAAGAAAAGCTTCGAAGTACGTGGGCATAGAAATGCACTTGGAAGCAACAGCGGCGAAAGGGAAATCCCCAACGCCACATCAACAACAGAGTTATAAAGACAGGCCCCGATCGGAACGCATGGAGAGACTTTTCCATGGCAGCGTCTTCGATAATCCTGTACTTCTGAGTCAGGAAGAACGAGTAAATGCATTTAGCAATTATGCTCCGTTAAATTCTAAGCGGTCATAGAGTTTGAGAGAGATCGGATGGCCAACGCTTACTACATACGGGGTGAGGACGCCTCCCCAGCTTCGCAAACATGGTGACCCTCAGAAATACTATGAATTCCATGAGCAAAAGGGCCACTCAACAGATGAATGCCAGGCCCTGAAGAATACTATCGAGACCCTGATCCGAGAGGGTAAGCTCAAAAAGTATCTTTTCAAATTAGGGACTTTTGATGGACCAGACCGGATGGAGAAAAAGGGAAGGTATCATGAGTACCGCGATGACGATAGTTCCACTCCGATCGGAAGATTTACTACTTCTGAAAAACAAAAGGGAATTATGGTTGGCGAGTCTACACAGCAAAATGTTATGCCCCAACAACAACATCAGGGCCGTCGAGAGGTCATTGATTAGGGATCAGGCCATCAAAGCTAAGAACGCCTTCTGCTAATATAGCTAGTCGGTAAGACGGTGTGCACTCTTTTTCCTTACTTGGGTTTTTCTGATCGGGTTTTACCAAGAAGGTTTAACGAGGCATAACCCCGACTCGGCTCTCTTTCTCTCTTTTGTATTGTAATTCATAATTAATGAAAAATTCTTTATGATTCACCCATTGTCTTTATGATTTTATTCGATGCACAACACTGTTGTGACAAGATACTTTCAGGACGGATGATCCTAACAACGTATCCTTCGTTAGTGATAAACCTTTTCAAAGGTACAACTGGGTGAACCATATTTCGAAGGCTCGGATTGTAGGATTAAACTGAACTCCGAGTACGGTTAGTAGGATTAAACTGAACACCGGTGAAGACCTGGGTTGTAGGATTAAACCGAACCTCAGGAAATGGGTTGTAGGATTGCACCGAACCCAATTCGAAGACCGGTGAATGGGTAAAATCCAACACTAAGTATGAAGACTGGTGAATGGGTAAAATCCAACACCGATTGAAGATACGGCTAGTAGGATTAAACCAAACGCCATTGAAGACCTGGGTTGTAGGATTAAACTGAACCTCAGGAAATGGGTTGTAGGATTGTACCGAACCCCATTCGAAGGCTCGGATTATAGGATTAAACCAAACTCTGAGTACGGTTAGTAGGATTAAACTGAACACCGGTGATAGGATTGAACCAAACCTTAGGAAATGGGTTGTAAGATCAAACCGAACCCCATTTGAAGGCTCGGATGGTAGGATTAAACCGAACTCTGAGTACGGTGAATGGGTAAAATCCAACACCGATTGAGAAGGTCGGTGAATGGGTAAAATCCAACACCGAGTATGAAGAACGGTGAATGGGTAAAATCCAACACTGATTGGAGAAGGCTAGTAGGATTAAACCGAACACTGGTGAAGACCTGGGTTGTAGGATTAAACCGAACCTCAGGAAATGGGTTGTACGATTGCACCGAACCCTATTTGAAGACCAGTGAATGGATAAAATCCAACATCGATTGAAGAATGGTGAATGGGTGAAATCCAACACCGATTGAAGAATGGTAAATGGGTAAAATCCAACACCGATTAAAGAAGTATGGTTAGTAGGATTTAACCGAACGCCATTGAAGACATGGGTTGTAGGATCAAACTAAACCCCATTCAAAGGCTCAAGTACGACTAGTAGGTTTGGCCGAATATTGGAGAAGAATCAATCGTCATTCTCATTATTGAGTTCGCTCGGAAATATTTTCCCTTAGAATCCCTTACTCGGAAACACTTCAAATTCAAAGTCAGGCTCATGAATTCTTTAGTCGGCAATATCTCGCTGAAGTCTGACTTGTGAATTCTTTAAATCAAAAATATCTCATTTCGAGGGTACAATCAGGAATTATTTACTCAGGAATGTCTCTACCCGAAACGTACTCATTCGAAGTCAAAGCCTTTCTTTGACCAGAAGTGTTTCACCCAGAAATCAGAGATGTCCTACTCGGTGCCATACCACGCGGGAATCAGAGATGTCTCACTCGGTTCTATCCCGCTTATCCCGCTCAGAAATGCTTCACTCGGTACTATCCTACTTGGACATGTCTCACTCGGTGCCATCCTACGCGGAGGTGTCACACTTAGAGATACCCCACTCGGGAAAGTTGCACTCAAAAACTTCCAACCTGAATGAAGACTCGGATTATAGGACTAAACCGAGCTCCAGGTATGGTTAGTAGGATTAAACCGAACGCCGTCAAAGGATCACTCGGAAACCTTTCACCCGGGAAGGATCGCTCGGAAATCTTCCATCCAGGAAGGATCATTCGGGAATCTTCCACTCGGAAGTATCACTCGGAATGTTTCAAGACAAAGCACGAGTCCTCGACATAAAAAATGAAAGACTCGGTTAACACGCACATACTTTAACCAAACAGCACGAGGAGGTTAGGTAATGGAACTTCCCAGGTGACACGGCCAGAACCAACCTCACTCGGAGTCGCTCATTTAGAGTCAATTGCCAATTCAGAGTCACTCACTCGGAACCGATCACTCAATAACACTCGGGGACAATATTCAATGATTAACAGGTATTCTTAAAGGTTATGCAGACATCCAGACCTCTCGTGAACAATATAGCTTATATGAGCAACTTACAGTCCCTCACACAAGCTAGGGGACATATGATCCGATCTGGATACCGGCCCCAAGATTGTCTGGTCTGGATACCCGACCTAAGGATCAGCCGGTATCACAAGGTAATGATCCGGTCGGTATACACACGATGCGAGTCTCTCTTAAACCGGTCGTCCGAAGTAACGTCTGAGACACCGGGTGACTTATCCACTCTCATTCATCCGTCACCTCTGATCCGATTGCCTCAGTATCATAACGAGAAAGATACTCGGTATAGCGGAATATGTCCCTTTCATTCACCGAAAGGAGTAGGTACAGTCACAGGCGTAATTTACAGAAAAGGTGATTATCCACCACCCCTGCGTCAGAATCGTACATTGAGCAGTGTACTATTTGTCTCCGGGCCCCACCTGTGCCTAACGATTCATTTTCCATGCTCAACTATGAATAACATGTTCCAATACACATGCAAGGTTACGTTGACCTTACTCTCATTCTCACTATTATACTGCTTGAGTATTAACATAGTTTATTTACACTCTTCTAACTTGAGCATCAGAGAATCTTCGCAGGTGACACCACCTGTCGCCCACACCAAAGTGTGAGGTCAGTGTGAAGGATCTCCAGGACAACAAGACCGGTTTCTCCCACCAAGAGGCCGGATCACAGAGACCGGATACACTCAGAACCGGTCTTCAACCTCATTCAATCCTTAACTCTTGTGGCTGTCCCAACATCGGATCCGAGACCCCGATCGGGGACAGATCAATTTTAACGTAAAATGGTAATTCTAGATTTTATTATTATTATTATTAAGAATAAAAGCAAGTGACTTTTAGTTATAATAATAAAAAATTAGTTTATGACCTTAAGGAAGTAATTTACATGAGTTTTAGAATTAATTCTTGGTGAATATTTAGAATTTTCGTTGCTGTTGTATATTCATATATTTGAGGAATATTTGTGATCATGAAAATATTATGGATGTGATAAATGTTAAAAGAATTAAAAAGGGACCCGAGTTAGGCGCGAACGAAACGTCGAAAATGGTATAAAACGTGTTTTGTGGAAAAAAGAAAGGAAATGGAAAAATTGTTTTGTAGAATTATTTTGTGCCATGAAAGATGTATTTTGAGCATAAGAAAAATACCCAAAGAAGAAAAATTGGTTGGATGAATTTTTGACGCGCGAATTATCCTTAAAACGTATTTTTACAAACGTTGAAACGATTAACCTTGGCATTTTTTGAAATTTCATGTAGGGGCTATTTTCTGGACATATTTTATTTTTAATCTTACTTTATTTATTTAGTATTTTCAAAGTTAAACACTTTGGTTTTAGAATCACTCGAATCAGAATTTTATAGACAAAATACGACGGAAATAATGTTTTGACAACGAAATGAAAATTTATTACTTTGTGTATTTACTTTAGAAAAGAGGATTATTTTATTCTCAGTATAGAATTAGGAAAGGTACCTTATAAATATTTCATCTATTATTTTAGAAAGATAAAATCAAGTTCTTTAGTTTATTATAAGTAAATATGACGAAATGACTTTAGTAATCGAAAAATTGAGATAAACTTTTATACCTTATAATTAAGGCAACGTTGAATTTTCTTAAATTATAAGAAACATAGTTGAAATTTTATGTTACTTCTTTTACTTACATATCTATCATACAAATAAATTATATCTTTTACAATAGAGAATTTTCTTAAAGGAATTACTGGTAAATAACTTGGAAATTCTCATGAAATGAATTTTAGTAATATTGAATCTTGAGACTTAGCCCCTACAATATGAAAAGATTTATGGTTAGATATTTACGTGTTTTAAGGACAAATACGCTATATGAGAGTTAGGTTCCGTCTAGACTCTGGGTACCCTAAGTAATTGAGAAAAGTACATGGCATTTCGCATTTGGAGTTAAGGAGGGATGTTGGAAAAGTCCTCTAGAGCATACAGTGATGGGTACACTGAAGAATCTGCCGTGCCTCGATACCCGAGGGCAGTCTAGGGAGTATCACTGGAGGCAGGAATTCCAAGTGGCATCAGATTCGTGCCCATCACCGGACAACCCGTAGCAAACTCTGGTATACTTCGACAAGAGGCAGGATTTTCTATGACCGTGGAGTACCCGTTCTGTGGTGATGTGTGATATGTGGTTGGCCATTTGATGATCGGGACTGTGATTCCCTACCCATTTATGAAAACCAGAACAAGGAGAACTCCAGTCACTCTAGTTGGGCAGGGGTGATAAGGGTGGCGGGTTATGCACATGATTATTGATATATGAGATTGATGAATGGAAGTTGGGCCCCATTGCATATTGGTAATGAGTTATAACTTACTGTAATTGAATCTAACACATGCATAGCATGCCATCATTATATGACTAATCCTCTGCTTGTTGTTGACAATTATGTATGTGAAGTTTTGTATTCCTGTTCTAAGGTAGGCTGTATGTAATCTTTTCTGTAATTTAAAAATTTGAGCCACCCTTGTATGTATATATTATGGGTTGATTTATGTATGTTGTTTCTCTTTTTCTATGATCATCAGTTGAAGGACAAGGCGAGCATGGGCAGGACTTGGAGTACCTACAGTAGAGGACGCCAGTTCGAAAGTGTCGTTGTGTGTATGTTTTTTGTTTGTGTTGAGATCATTATAGACTCGACATTTCTGTTATGCTTTTATTTTTTAGAAGTTATCAGGAGCCTATGAGCTCTGTACTCCTTTAAATACTCTCATGTTGAAAGAATCGACCTATGTAATATATTTATTTTAAATCGTGTGCTAATGATCACAAAAAAAATACTCCTATTTTTAGTGACTCCTTAATTAAGTAGGATTTTCCAGTGTGGGAATTTGTCCTAATTAATTGAGGGTGTCACAGATTACAATGTTACAACAAATGGTATAATGTTTCAGGTATTTTGCCTAATTGATTACAAGGCTAGGACAATTGATTACGTTGGTTCTGTTTCACTCATAATCGATTACAACATAAAACACAATCGACTATAGTGCTACGTACAGAAATTAAATGCATCAGGTATAATGCATAATCGATTACAGGCGTACGCTAATCGATTACATTGACTCTGTCTGACCACTAATCAATTATAGGGAAAGACATAATCGATTACACAGCTACTGGACACTTAAATTAATGGAATATAGCAAAGCGTAATCGATTACAGATTAAGATGTAATCGATTACCTAAGTGCCAAAATATGGGGAAATGTTTTTAAAGTGCAGATCCAGCTCACTTCTCCATTTTGCAATCGTGCACCCATGCTATGCAATGGCTATGAACTTATGAAGCTCCTCTCCAAGGCCTATAAATGCACCATTCATTCAAGCTACTCAAATTAATTAAGGGAAAATCATTCATAGCTTGTACTTATGCCTTGTGAGTTTGTTTTCTGTGTATAGTTTCATTATTCTGAAACTTTGAGCTTGAATTTGCCTATTCTCTCTTCTCTCAGAAAGTCACTAGATTAAGAGTGCTTACAATTGTATATCTACTCTATTGAGAGAGTTATTTTCTTGTAAACATAAACACCAAACATAAAGCTTCACTCTAGTTTTGAGTGATCACAAAGGTTAGGGTTCAACCTTTGGGTATTGAGAGTTTGAGAGATTGGGTGGGGTGCCCTTATGCTAGTGAGGATTGAGTTCTTGAGTGTGGGACACTAGGAAGCTGCAATTGCTCATAGCTTGTATCTCTAAACTTCAATAATGGAAATCCTTCAAGTGGGTTGCTTGAAGATGAGACATACAGCGGGTTGGTGGAACTTGTTATATCGGTTTGCAAGCTTTTCTTCCTTACTCTCTTGCATTTACATTTTGCATTTGGCTGGGTTATTGATTTGGTTTTGATTGCATTACTTAAAATTGATTGATTTAGCTAAGTTAAGTTCTTGCACACCAAGTGTTTGATATATTGCCAAAGTGAATTCTGCATATCTTTTCTATCTCATCTCTTGCACCATACTTGTTGTTTCTTGCATATAATTATCTTTTATGAAAAAGGAATCAAGTTCAAAGGCTTTCTAAGCAAAAGTTTTAAAAACTCAATTCACCCCCCCTCTTGAGTATTGAGGCCACTTGACTAACACTTTGATTATTTAATTGTGAAATCAAAGCATTAGGAGACCAATTCATACTGCACTATGGTTCTATAACAATATTTTAATATTGCTATTTGGTCATGGAATTTCACTAGCATTGCCATAAATGTCTTAGCAAGGTGCAACTTTTTTTTCTTTATTTGTTTATTTAGTTGCACCAATTGTCCCCTCCAAATTGATTAATCCAATCCATTGCCATACTTGAACAAGACGTGGAATTACTAATTGTGGCATCGCATACATAATATATAATATATAAATTGGTAACATGGGACCATATTTATATAAAATATAATATATATGTATTAGTTGTAATGTATTTAGAACAAAATATCTATACGTAGCTATGGAATGAAGATGGAAATTCACATGAACTTGGAATCAATTTGCCAATTTCCCCATGCTGAATTCAATTGCTTGTTTTTCATCTTTTGATATCCTGGAAATGAATTAAATTATATTTAGTTTATTTAAATTCAATTAATTCATTTTAGGATCAAATATCAATGAATGCTTAAGTTATCAAAATATTTTAAAATGCAGTTTATTAGGCAACAACTGTTAATAAAGCAAACACATTAGAGTGAGGAATTAAATATAAAAATATGCATCATCAAATACCCCCATACTTACTCTTTTGCACTCCCAGGCAAAATTAGAATAAAAACCAAGTCTCGTAATTTATTGTAAGCATCACGTTGAAATACAGTAAATACACAAAAGTGGCATGAATATCATGGAATCCTACGAATATACAGAGAAACAGGAAATGTCCAACATGCAAGATAAAGAGCATCAAGATATACATGAAGATCATTCAAACACTTAAGCATGTAAGAAGTAAATCAAACCAAAAGAAAATCATAAGTGACAGAACCTCATAAGGCATTCCCTCAGCTCTCGAGTGTTTAGGTTTGTATATACACTTAAAGCACTTCCTGAAAATAGACATTCCCATAAATTTGGCAAGTTTCTCAAATTCACAACCAACATAAATACATGTATAGATCAATAGTGCTTTTTAGGGTTGTAATGTGACCAAGGTCAAATTGGGTGGTAAAATTTAAGATTAGTGGCAATACCAAAAGGAATAGAGGAGCAAATAATTTTATGGGCAAGCAATAAGGGTAAAACTTCTTTTGTGCAATCTTATTTGGTCGTAAACATCCTTTTATTAATCCTTTCTTTCTTTTTTTTATTATTACTACAATTGAAAATAGGTAAAACTAAGAGTTACGACCCTTTTTAGCATACCCCCACACTTATTTGAATGCCCATTTCTGAATAGATTCCAAAGTTCCAAAATTCATTAAGGCAGGGATATTTTTGGTTTTTCATCCATGGCTTGTTTTAAGCTACAACAAAGAAATGGTTAAATAGGCTCAAAGGAGCTATCAAAGGATGATTTATTCATGGTAGGCTTATACGGCTAGTGGCTTATTTGAACAAAATACCCATGTCATTTTAAATACATGTATATGAGTTTCAAGTATCATCAACAAACAAGACAAATTTTAAGGTGCAAGCATTTAAGAGTATATCACACATGAGAACTGGGATGGTATGTAGCAATCCATCAAATTTTAAGGTTTAAAAATCTAACAAGGTATAATTCTTATCACATATTATTACCCTTCAATTATCATGTCATTCTTAACATACCAAATTGCCAGGGTTAAAATCATAACATATCATGATACTCATATCAAGCATTAAAGAAACTGCCTACAGCTCATGCATATCCTAAAATTCCAAGAAAACATGCCATTTTAACAAACAAAAGCATATTTTTTAACACACACAAATAACACACAAAAATAATAAACACAATAAAGAACAATCGCATCCCTACACTTAAGTCATACATTATCCTCAATGTAAAACAGAACACATAAATTGGACAAGAAGATGAAAGAGTAAAGAGACGGGTAAGAAAACTCCCTTGTCAAGGGGGTCAAGGAGTGGTTCCTCCAAAGCAAGCTCCTCCAATGTAACATCCATAAGTGAAGGATTTTCATGGAATTGCTTCAAGCATTGTCTATTGACCTTGAAGCTCTTGTTGGAGTTTTCACTTTTTATCTCAACAGCTCTATGGGGAAATACATTAATGACTATGAAAGGTCTTTCCCATTTGGAGCAAAGCTTTCTAGCCATGAATTTCAACCGGGAATTAAACAGCAACATTTTCTGTCCAACAACAAATTCTTTTCTAGCTATTAAGCTATCATAGAATTTCCTTGTTTTCTCTTTATAGAACTTTGAGTTTTTATATGCTACCAAATAAATCTCATCTGGCTTATTTAGCTGTAATTTCCTTTCCTCACTTGCTTGATCAATGCAAAGTTAAAAGTTTTCACAGCCTAGTAAGCTTGATGCTCAATGTCTACTAGAAGATGACATGTCTTACCAAAAATAACTCTATAGGGAGACATTCCAATGGGTGATTTGAAAGCTATTCTATGTGCCCAAAAAGCGTCATCTAGTTTCCTGCTCCAATCTTTTCTGTTAGGCTGCATAATCTTTTCTAGGATCCCTTTGATTTCCCTATTGGAAACTTTTTCCTTTTCATTGGTTTGGGGATGATATGGAGTAGAAACTCTATGTATGACCCTATACTTCCGGAGCATAGCTTGCATGGTCTTATTGTAGAAGTGTTTTCCTTGATCACTGATGATTGCTCTGGAAATACTAAACCTGCAAAAAATTTAAGATCTAATAAAATCCATAACAACCCGAGCATCATTAGTTCTGGTAGCCTTAGCTTCCACCTATTTAGAAACATAATCCACAACTAATAACATGTAAGTAAAAGCAAAATATGGAGGAAATGGACCCATAAAGTCAATGCCCTAAACATCAAATACTTCATAGAACAACATGGGTTGTTGTGGCATTTATTGATGCCATGTGATAGCATTTCTAGCTCTTTGGCATTTCTCACAAGTGTTACAAATCCTCTATGCATCCCTAAAGACAGTGGGCTAATACGAACCAAAATCCAGCACCTTCCTTGTTGTTCTTTATGGACCAAGATATCCACCAACTTGTGAAGTACGACAAAATTGGAGTACCGATTCTATCTCATTATCTAGAATACATCTCTGAATAACCTGGTCATTGTATAACTTCCACAAATAGGGGTCATCCCACATGTAATACTTTGCATCACTTTTGTGTTTAGCAACCTGAGCTCCAGATTTAATTGACAATATTAGCAAAACCAAGGTGTAAGAGAGGAGTTAGAAATACTTATGAGTTGCTCACCGAGGAAGTGGTCCCGAATAGGCCTGGAGTCTAGAGCTTTCTCAATTATACTCAAATGGTCCATCACCAAATTTTGTGTTCACTTTTATCACGGATTTCTAAGTCAAATTCTTGGAGCAAAAACATCCAATGAATTAACCTTGGTTTGGATACACCTTTCTTGAACAAGTATTTCAGAGCTACATGGTTAGTAAAAATAACTACTTGAGCATCGAGTAGATATTATCTAAACTTATCCAATGGAAAGACAATAGCCAAGAGCTCTTTCTCTATGGTGGTGTAATTTACTTGAGCAACATCTAAAGTCCTAGATGCATAGTAGATCACTCTATGAAGTTTATCAACTTTCTGAGCAAGGATAACCCCCAATGCATAATTAGAGGTATCACACATCAACTTAAATGGGGCTGTCCAATTAGGTCCCTGGATTATGTGGGTAGTGGTCAATGCTTGCTTGAGGCAATCAAAAGCCTCCTTACATTTTTCATCAAACTTAAATACCATATCCTTTTGTAGCAAATTGGATAGTGGATGGGCCTTTTTACTGAAATCCTTTATGAACCTTCTATAAAAACCTACATGACCAAGAAAAGAACGGACCTCTCACACGTAAGAGGGGTAAGGAAAATGTGATATGACTTTTATCTTGGTAGGATCTACCTTAATTCCTTTATCAATGATGACATGCCCTAAAAGTATTCCTTATCCTACCATAAAATGATAGTTTTCAAAATTCAAGACAAGGTTAGTTTCAATGCATCTTCGTAAGACTTTATCCAAACTATCAAGACATGCATCAAAAGAAGATCCATAAAGAGTGAAATCATCCATTAAAACCTCTATACAATTTTTAATGAAATCATGGAAAATACTTATCATGCAGCTTTGGAAAGTACCAGGGGCGTTGCATAGGCCAAAGGGCATCCTCTTATAAGCAAATGTGCCAAAGGGGCATATGAATATGGTCTTTTCTTGATCCTCAGAAGCAATATGAATATGAAAATATCCAGAGAATCCAGCAAGAAAGTAGTAGTCAGACTTACCAGTAAGACATTTAAGCATTTGATCAATGAAGGGTGTGGGAAAATGGTCTTTCTTAGTTGCTTGGTTCAGTCTCTTATAATCAATATAGACTCTTCAACTGTTTTGCACTCTGGTGGGGATCAATTCATCCTTCTCATTTTCACCATTATGATTCTTGATTTCTTAGGAACCACTTGTATTGGATTGACCCAATGGCTGTCAGAGATAGTGTAACTGATTCCTTCTTGTAAAAGCTTAGTATCTCCTTCTTAACAACATCAAGGATCACTGGGTTAAGTCTTCTCTAGGTCTATCTCACTGTTTTAGCATTTTCCTCTAAAAATATTCTATGCATGCACATAGATGGGTCAATACTAGGAATGTCTGCTAGTGTCCAACCTATAGCTTTCCTATTCTTCTTCAAAACCTGTATTAATTTTTCTTCTTGCATTTCATTAAGTGAAGTAGAAACTATTACTGGGACCTTTTCATCATCCTCCAAATATGCATATTTGAGGTTTTTAGGTAACGGTTTCTATTCCAATTCAGGTGCCTGTAAAAACAGATGGAACTAAAAGAGTAGACTTGGATTCTGCCATTTGTAACTCAACAATTTTATTAGGTTCTTCCAGTAAACTTGCATTTGGGTTAGTGCATTCTGTATCTATATGATTTACAAATGTATCAATCTCAACATACAAATATCTATTAATTTCAGCATAAATATCATAAGTCTTAGAATCATTGCATGCAAAACAAGTGTATGAATTTTCCACGCATTCCAGATCAACAATTTAAGAGATATCAGATAGATGCTCATTGATTAATTCATCAATCATATCAATATGAAAAACAGAATGATTTTCACATGAGTGTTTCATAGCATCAAGAATATTAAACCTAATCCTAGTGTCACCAAACTCCATAGAGAGTGTTCCAGCATGGACATCTATTTTTGTTTTGGCTGTTTTCAAAAATGGTCTTCCCAAAATTATAGGAACAGGAATGTCAAACACTCCCTCCTCCATATCCAATATGAAAAAATCAGCCAAAAAAATAAGTTCACTTGAACCAAAACACCCTCTATGAAACCAATGGGGTGAGTAGTACTCCTATTTACTAGTTGAATTATTACACTTGTTAGTTGTAAGGCTCCAAGGGAGAGAGATTTAAAGACAGGCATATGCATAACATTTATTGAAGCTCCTAAGTCTAACATAGCATTTTCAAACTTGTTATTGCCTATGATGTAAGGTATAATAAACGTGCCTGGATCTTTGCATTTTTCAGGAATATGGAGAGTTTCCTTACCAATTAGTGCTGACACATTTCTCCCCATGCTTACTCGCTCATATCCCTTGAGTCTTCTTTTGTGAGTGCACAACTCCTTCAAATATTTGGCATACTTTAGGATTTTCTTGATTGCATCAAGAAGAGGTATGTTCACCTCTACCTTTCTGAAAGTATCTAGAATTTCCTTATCTATCTCTTCCATCTTTTTGTTTAGAATTGCTCTTGGTGGATATGGAAGAGGAATTGATGGTGGTTGTGGCTCACTTTTTCTTGTGCTTGAAGAACGTACATCATTTTCAACTGTTGTAGGCATGGGCTCTTATGCAAGAGCTTTCTTTTCAGGTTCCTTAGATATAGGTACTTCAATAATTTTACCTGATCTCAACTGAATAGCACTCACATTCCTTGGATTTTCAACCGGTTGGGATGGTAACTTATCAAAATTCTAAGATTGCAATTGGTTTAATGATGAAGCCAATTGCCCAATCTGATTACTCAAGTTTTGAATGGTTGCACCATTTCGCTGCTGGTATCCCATGGCTCTTTGTTAGTATTCTATGTTTTATATAGCCATTTGTTTAACTAGCTTTTCCAAGGAAGGACTTACTGAGGTGGGTGCAGGTGGAAGTGGTGGCATTGTAGACCTCTAAAATAGTGGTGCATGATTCTAAAATGGGGTCTAAGGATTCTATTATGAAGAGTTATCCTTAATTCCATTATGATGATGCATGATTTATCCTTAATTCTTCACTTTAAATGTGTATAATTTACCATCACTTATTGTGTAATATATTGCATTTTAACATATTTTCATCATATGAGCTTTATTTAATATTTGATTTTAAAATGAATTAAGGATTAATTTTTAATAAATGTTCTCTTGTTTACTTGGGTATTTTATTTTGCAGAAATTAATAAAATTAAGGAACAAGTACAAAGATAATCCAAGGGTCAATAACAAGAGAAAAACGACCATCAAATGATAAAGAAACAAGAAGAACAAGCCCCGAAGTTTACATGGTGAAAAAAGAGCAACAAAAGCATGAAAATTGGCTATTAGTGCGCTATCTATTAGTACGGTCGTAACAGGAACGACACTAATAGGGTATGAATCGATTCACACATAAAAATTGCTCCAATAATCGATTCCCAAGCCCATGAATCGATTCCCAAGGCCATGAATCGATTCCCCACCTAAATGAATCGATTCCTAGCTGATTTCCATGCCATGAATCGATTCCCAAGCCCATGAATCGATTCCCCCCTTAGGAATCGATTCATATGCTGTTTTTTATGCAAAAATGACATGAAGGAATCGATTCATCAATCAAATCATGAACCGAATCATTGGAAACAACAAATACACAACTTGGAAACAGCTGGAACAGCTGGAAATCATCTACACCGAAAGTTTCCACTTGCAACGCATTTTCCTTAGCTGGCTTCCTCCTTTCCATTGCCTATAAAAGGAGAAGAAACTGAAGCATTCAAACATAACTCACTTCACACTTCTCTCTTAGTTCCTTTTCCTTTCTTTCTTTTAAGCATCAGAGGAAGGCTTCTGGAGGAGTTCTTCCATTCCGGGTTCGATCTTTCCTATTTTTAGTTTATTTTAATTATGGAGGGCTAAAACTCCTAGATTGATTTTCTTGGAAAATATTGTAATATAATTTTGAGGTTCTTGTTTTTAATATAGTATGCTTTTATTATTGTTTATTTCTTCATAATCTTACTCTGCTTATTTAATTCCATTCTGTTTAATTAAATTTGTATGCTTAATCAATTTAATCATTCAAATGGAATAAAATAAGATTTTAAAGTAAAATGGATTAAGAAAATATGCATGCTTAATGAATATTTTCATAATCACTTTTAATAATTATGGTTTGCTTAATTCCATAATTTGAGAATAGATTATGTATGTAGGCGATGTTCTTACATATACTCAATAATTCCTAGATTTTACGATCTTGACTCCTTTTACTTAATTAGGATGCTTGATTAAAATATTCATTTTTAAATGAAAGTAAAGGAATTATGAATTGAAAAAGACGCTTAGTTGATTAATTCAAATTGAGCTAAGAAATCAACAATAATGAAAGTATACAAATTATCTTTAGTGAACCAAGGATAAATTTATTTACAATACTCCAAGAAAATCAATTGCTTGTTATTTATTGTTTTAAATCATATACTTACTTTGTTTTGATTTTAATTGTCACAACAAAATAATCAAAACCCCCTAATTGTATTTGTATGTTTGTTAAATTTCTGTTTGTAAAAATTAATTTTAAACTTGATTTTTTTCCTAAATTTCTGTGTTGATCCTTGAGAGAACGACCTAGGTTGACACCCTAGTACTACATTAATTAATTTTGATGTACTAATTTGACGGTAAACAACACGTCAGTTTAATGATGAAGCTAATTGCCAAATCTGATTACTCAAGTTTTGAATGGATGCACCATTTCGCTGCTGGTATTCCATGGCTCTTTGTTAGTATTCTATGTTTTATATAGCCATTTGTTTAACCAGCTTTTCCAAGGAAGGACTTACTGAGGTGGGTGTAGGTGGAAGTGGTGGCATTGTAGACCTCTAAAATAGTGGTGCATGATTCTAAAATAGGGTCTAAGGATTCTATTATGAAGAGTTACGCCATCTCAAATTTGGATGATTCCTCCAACTTGGATTGCACCTATTAGAGGACAACTCAATTTTGTTACTGCTGTTGTGGAGGTCTATTATTGTAGATATTGGCTACATAAGCTTGGGGGTTATCATCACCCTTGTAATGAAGGACAAGAATCAGTAGAGTGTTCATGTGAAGTGCAAATGCCATATAACTTGGCAATCATAGACTTTTGATTAACAACCAATTATGTGACCAGAGTGGTAAGAGCGTCAAGTTTGCTTTCTAATTTTTGACCTGTAGTGTTAAAACTTAAATCATGCATACCTTTAAGAACTATGACATCATTTCTTACACTGAATTGTTGGGAATTTAATGCCATCTTTTCAATTAAGTTACTTGCCTAAACTACAGTCATGTCTCCTAGTGCTCCTCGACTTGCTTCATCCAACATATTCCGATCAAAATTGTTCAAACCTTCATACAAGTATTGGAGAAAGAGCTGCTCAAAAATTTGGTGGTGAGGGTAGCTTGCACACAATTTCTTGAATCTTTCCTAGTACTCATAAAGGTTCTCCCCAGAGAGTTACCTTATCCCAGATATGTCATTTCTGATGGTAGTAGTTCTAGAAGCAAGGAAGAACTTTTCTAGGAACAATCTTTTCAAATCATCCCAGCTCATGATTGATCTCAGGGCTAGGTAATAGATCTAGTCTTTTGCAACACCCTCAAGGGAATGAGGAAATGCCTTCAGATAAACATGGACTTGTTGAACATTCTGAGGTTTCATGGTGGAGCACACAATGTGGAACTCTTTGAGGTGTTTATGTGGATCTTCACCTACAAGACCATAAAACTTTGGCAACAAGTGTATGAGTTCAGTTTTAAGCACATATGGAACATCCTCAACAGGATATTGAATACACAAGCTTTCATAAGTGAATTCAAGTGCAGCTAATTCTCTAAGAGTTCTTTCATTAAGTATTTGTCCAGCCATATCAGAAAAATTAGTAATGGCACTTTCAGCAAAATCATATGAAATGTTGTTACTATCACTATCAACATCAGTTGTAGAACTTCTAGATTCTTTAACTAATCTATGAAATGTTCTATCTATTTCAGGATCAAATGGATGCAAATGCCTAGATGTTGTTCTAGTAATACATAATGCGCAACTATAAAAAATTAGGTCAAGAGTAATGCATCAATATAATCCAAAAATTATGCAAAGAAGAGAAAAAATAAAAATAAATAAAACATAAAATATTATTGAATTTTCTATTTTTTTTTAAAATTTTTTTTTCACAAGAACCTACCTAGGGACGGTTGGTCCTCGGCAACAGTGCCAAAATTTAACGTCGACTGTCCCCGTCGACCAAATTAAAATAGTTTAAAAATAATGTAATACTAGGGTGTGATCCTAGATTGTCTCTTAAGGACCAACAAAAATTAGGAAGTTCAAGTTTAAAATTGGTAAACAGAAAACAACAAACATACAAAGATATTTATGGGGCGGGGGGGGGGGAGGGGTTAAGTTTGGTTGTCACAAAGAAATTTAAACAGAATAAATATAAGATTAAAAATAGATAAATAACAAGTGACTGATTTTCTTGGAATAATTGTAATTGATTTTATCCTCAGTTTATTAAAGATATATGTACAATTTTCTTATTATGAAATTCTTAGTTCAATTCGAATTAATCAACTAAGCATCTTTCAATTCGTAATTCCTTTACTTACATTCAAGTTGAATAAAATTATTAATCAGGCATCCTAGTTAAGCAAAATGAGTCAAGATTATAAAATCTAGGAATTATTGAACACACATAGGATCATCATCTACGTACATAGTTTTAGCCTCTGTGTGGAATTAAGCAAACCATAACAATTAAAAGCGATTATGTAAATATTCATTAAGCATGCATACTTTCTTAATCAAATTTAGTAAAAACCTTATTCAATCCCTCTTATATAATTAAACTAATTAAGCATACAATTTCATTAAAATAAGTAGACTCAAATTAAGAAGAATTCATGATACAAATTTATATTTTTTGGGAATTGGTTGGAATGTGTTCTTATTTATTAATAGGTTTTTGGTTCACACATCCTATGGTGGCAAATTCTTATCAAAAAGCGTTTATAACAAATCGAGTAGGGGATTTTGGTTTATTACTGGGAATTTTAGGTATTTATTGGATAACAAGTGGTTTTGAATTTCAGGAGTTGTTTCAAATATTCAATAATTTGATTTATAAGAATGAAGTTAATATTTTTTTTATTACTATGTGTACTCTGTTGCTATTTTGCGGTTTAGTCACTATTACAAAAATAATATTATGTTTAGAAAGAGAAACTTCAAAAGTCGAATTATAATTTCTTCCATGAGAATTAATCTAAGGTTTTTAGCCTTTCATAAATGAAAGAACAAAACAAGCACAAAATAAAAACTAAAAATTTAAACCCAGAATTACAAAAGAGATGGAGAGAGCTTCAAAGAGGCTTTTGTCTGCTATATTCTCGTTGCCCAGAAATTGGTATGTGCTTCTTCCTTGCTTTCTCTCCTATTTATAATCAACAACCCACCTTCAATTTCAATTTTTTATTAATTCTCCTTTAGCCCATCCTGAATTATTTCGATATGATTGCATTATCATGGCATTAAAGGGACCCAAGTTCATGCTACATCATAGCCTTATGTTGGTTGAATAATTCAATCTTGCACCATATGACCCCTTGTACTGCGTGAATTCATGATTTAATTTAAGCTTCCAATTGCCATGAGAATGAGATAAACTATAGCACTTTAATTAAATTGTTCAATTGGCTTCCTTCTTGAACATGAATTTATTGGGACTGAGGAACCTCTTTGCTATTCATTTTATTTGGCAAAATTCATCTTTTCCTTAAAACCATGGTCCCATTTGCATGTTGCTGTAGCATGGAATATATATATATATATATATATATATATATATTCAATGGACCAAATTCCTTCAACTTGTTTTTATGTGAATTTATTTTTGCACCTTTATTGATTCAATTGGAAATTCTTTTAACATGAATGGGCTTAGGCCTTTTGCATGTCACTTTGTTCCTTACTGTGAATTGCATACCAAAATAGAGCTTTGTACTTTGATTATTTAATTATGAAATCAAAGCATTATTAACAAATTCACACTGCACTATGGTGATAAGTCTTGAAAAGACTTATGTGTTTAGTAGTGTTTAACTCTGTTTTAGGAGAAAAATTAGATTTACTTATCAAATTTAATGAGTATGTAGAAGATAATTATCAATTAAGCAAAATAAATAGTTGTTTATTATTTTAGCAATTACATGTCCAATTAAGTATAAATGGATAACATCTTAAGAAAAAGTGATTATTGATTTATGATAGATCTCACCATGCTAATGGATGCCCTGAGCGTGCTTACGCTTGGATGTATTTATGGTTTTACGGGATTCCAGAAAGTCAGCGTGCCTACGCTGCCTACTGAGTATGCCAACACTAAAAAATAGAGGAGTCCAAGATTAGCTAGGAGGTCAATGTCCCTACGCTGAGATTAAGCGTACTTACACAAACCTTAGAAAGAATTCAAAGAGTCCAGCGTGTCCACACCCAGCAGTTACACTGAAGAAATCCATTACAGGGTCCAAGGCAGAAGGTCAGTGTGCCTACGCTGACCAGGAGTGCTCTTACACGTAGACAAGGACTGAAGGAATCATTAGCACAGTAAGCCAGCATGCTTACGCCCAGACCCATGATTCAGTTACACTTAATAGAATGCCAGCGTGCTAACGCTAGTTGTGGAACATGCCTACGAGCAAGTGCAAGGGAAACAATTTATTATTTTGAAATTCAATTATAATTTAGTTAATTTATGTTTTTTATTTATTTTGTAAGCTATCAGGAGTTTAATTTGGTAATTAAGCTGATGATTAATGTAAGGATATAAATGGCTTTAAGGAGTTAGTTAATAGACAAAATTGATAATAGAATTTCATTCTTCAGATTTACTTCTCTCTTTATACTTTTTTTTTCTCTAATTTCTCTACACTACATCATGTATCTCAAATCTCTCTTTATTTCTTCTCCCCTTATGGATTGCTAAATCCCTAAGGTTAGGAATAACTAAAGCTACAATGGAGGTATAATTTTATGGTTGAAGCATTCTCTATCTTGAGGAATGAAGAACACAACAAGGAGTGATTTCTATGCTGAATTGGAAGATTCAAATCTATCTCGAAGTTCTTGCCAGAGAGGAATCATGGTTAAGGACTTAGGTACTCTCTTTTCTACCTAATTAATTTAGGCCTAAGGTTTAAGTGAATAATTAGGGTTCATTCTCTTAATTTTGCATTAGGTATCAGTGTGCATAATCACCTAAGAAATTAGGGTTTATTTACATTGAGATTAGCATTAATCACCTAAGGAATTAGGGATTAGTCATCTGTGAAGTTGTTCATGCTATAATTTAGGGAATTGCTTTTCATCCATTGAGTTCTACTGAAATTAATAGCTAAAGTTTGTCCTGACCTATTCTTAATTCAGAGTTTTACTTGTTTAATCACTTGTTCTTGAATTTACAATGACATTACAAAAAACATAAAAATATTAAAACACAAACTTAAAGAATACTTCATGAATTGCTTACATTTCTGGTTTGGTTCAGCTAGTATCAGTCCTTGTTTGTGGTAATTACCTCAATCCTTGTGGGAACGATACGAATATATTACATTTTAATGATTGGTGCGCTTGCCAAAAATTTCATCGTCTGATGAGATCCATAGCAATATTCTAACATTTCTATTTGGTCATGGAATTTCACTAGCATTGTTGTAAATGTCTTAGCAAGGTGCTACTTTTGTTTCTTTATTTATATATTTAATTGTACCAATTATCCCTTCCAAATTGATTAATCTAATCTATTGCAAAACTTGAATAAGGCATGGAATTACTAATTTTGGCATGGCATACATAATATATAATATATAAATTGGTAACATAGGACTAGATTTATATAAAATATAATATATATGTATTAGTTACAATGTAGCTGGAACCAAATATCTACACGTAGCTATGGGGAAAAGGTGGAAATTCACGTGAACTTGGAATCAATTTGCCAATTTCCCCATACTGAATTTAATTGCTCATTTTTCACCTTTTGACATCCTGAAAATGAATTAAATTATATTTAGTTGATTTAAATTCAATTAATTCATTTTAGGATTCAATATCAATGAATGCTTAAGTTGTCAAAATATGTTAAAATGAAGTTTATTAGGCAACAAACTATTAATAAAGCAAGTGCAATAGAGTGAGGAATTAAATATAAAAGTATACATCATCATGGTGGACACAAGAATGGTAATGGTAACCAAGGTCAGGGAAATACCCAAGGCCTTGCATGGTACAAATGTGGTGCTAATCACTTGGCGAGAGGTTGTCCATAAGATGATATGGTGTACTATCAATATAACTAACCTGGGCATATTCATCCTAATTGTCCCTTGAATGCAAGAAATACGAATGTTGATGCTATTATTGTGAATGATGATGCTAATCGTGGAGGCCATGGTGGTTTTGGAGGCCTTGGTCGTGGAAACGGTATGGTCATAATGGTGGCCAAAATGGCAAATGTCGTGGTAATGTTAATGGCAATTATGGGGGTAATGGCAACCATAATGGTGGTAATCAGCCACAAGCTGTTGGTAGAGTCTTTGCCGTCACTAGTGAAAAAGCCATACAAGTGGAAGACCTTGTTCAAAGTAAGTGTGAAATTCTTAGCACCTCTATTTATGTCATCTTTGATTCTAGTGCTACTCACTCTTTTATTTATAAAGATTATGTTAAGCGCTTAAAAGTGTCTGTTGATGTAATGAGAGGTTTGTTGATGGTGACTACACCAACCAATGCTTGTTTGAGATCGGTAACTCGATGTGAAAATGTCGAAATGACACTTGAAGGTAGAAAATTGGTTGTTTCCCTCGTGTGTTTGCCTATGAAGGATCTAGAGATCATTCTAGGCATAGATTGGTTGTCTGTCAATAAGGTTTTGGTGGACTGTCACAATAAGGCAATGATTTTTTTTTCATGATAAAAATATTACTTTTCAACTATGTGAATTAGTTGATATTGTTTTGGTGTGAGTTTTGGGCTTGCTTTAATTTGGATGGTGTTAAGATTTGGAACCATTGGCATATGTTAATGGAGTTTAGATTCTTAAATTTGATAATCTCGCTTAAGTGAGAGTATGATGCATCAGTCTTATGCTCTCTGGACTATTTTCGCTCAGGCAAATTCTTCTCACTCAAGTGAGAGTCAGAGGAATATGCTTGTTGCTCACTCAAGTGAGGCTTAAGTGAGAGGTATGAGTGAGATCCTATGATATTGTTGCTCAAGCGAGAAGTGTATCACTTAAGCGATGATGAAAGACATTGATTCTATGAGATTTTCGCTCAAAGGAGAAGTGTCTCGCTTAAGCGAAAATGTAAAATCTGATTCTGTGATATTTCGCTTAAGTAAGAGATGTCCCGGTCAAGCATAAATTTGGTGTCTGATTCTGAATCCTGCTTGCTCAAGTGAGTGTTCACTCGGTCAAGTGAGTGATGGGGTCTCGCTCAAGTGAGAAAATTCTCGCTTAAGCGAGACTATCAGGATTGAAATTAATTTTTCCTCATTGTTTTGGATATTTTCTGATATCATCATATATGGGAAGAGATAATGCCTTGTATACACAATGTTTTCTTTTATTGTACATTTATTTTCCATTTATATGTCACACCTCGATTTTCTGGACTCGAATCCCGATGTAATCAAGATAATTAAATAATAAAAATACGAGTAAATTTTTCACGTCCGAAATAATTTCAAAACACCACCACGACTACGTCAAGACTCGAACCACATAAAATCAAAGGGTGAGATTTGATAATCTATAACTGGATCGTTAAATAGTTGCCCATAATTGTATACAAAATAACAAAGTTTACAGCGGAAGAAGAATGTGTATATCAGGGATACGCCTAGTCCCATATATGAGGATATGAGAAAATGCTCGGCAAAGCATGCAACGACATATCTTAAGCCTAATAGACAACCATCATCTTTTCATATAATTTCATGGACATACAAAGCCTAAGATATATATACATATACATATCTATATGGTCATACATCACATATCTCCAATATTCATATTCTATAATTGACTATATCCGATTCAACCTCAAGGACATATGTCATCAACACTTATGCATTCCCAAAATGATTACATAATCAACATCTTTATATTCATCAAATGGGTATGAATTCCAATACCTCCAATATTACTACGTCATCCAAATTTATACATATTCATAGTTCATCCATCAACATCAATAATTAACAACATCATAATATCCATTTTATACCCAACTCATTAAATTACAAACACTTCCGGCCAAGGCATTCCATTACCACTATTTACCTTCCCAAAAGCTTTACTTTAAAAATCATCCTCGTCCCATGATATTCCTGCATCAATGCTAAAAATGGGCCACATGGGAGAGTGAGTTATACATTTTAAATGATGATATGAATACAATTGAGATTAAATGCATATGCATATCAACATCATGTATGCTTTGCTAAACACATCCATAGCCATCATAAATTATTAATTCCACAACATCCACATATTTCATATTCATTAATCAAGTCGTAGCAAAGCAGGCATATACACATCTATCACAACGCCACCATGGGCCAACATCATCATCATCAATCATATATTGTTATGCCCTTCCCTATATCGGGCCATGACATACACATCATCATATTCAATATCGTTTCGTTGTATTCATATCATTTATTAATTTTACGTGGTCTTTTAGGTACTCAATTACCCTTATCATCAACACCATACCACAATCTCAATCATCATCAATCATCATCAACTTCTGGCATATCTCCATGCTATATGTAAATGCTCTTATGGCTAATGCATATGCACAATGGAATAGACAACAAATGTGGATCAGACTGTAGGAATAAACACCAAATTATGGGTCAAGCATGATCACATACCATGCCCCTACTGTAGTAGTATAATGTGTACACATATCTCATAATGCATGCATAATCACCAATTATTACTGGTACCAAACCACATCATCCATAATGCAACACCTGGCCATTTTCACCATGACCGAGGTAAACAACATAATCAATAATATAAGGTGTTGCGGGCCGGCTATGATTCATCTGATGGCGGCTGTGATCCAAAGGACCACTAGGGTCATCTGCTCATCAAGAGCCACCCCCCACAAGGGTCGGCCACATGTAGCTCCCCGTAGCAATACATGGGCGGCTTCGTGACTTACACACCGAGTCACGGGGGAAATAACAGATTACTCGTGCACTGAGCCACCCTCCCACTGGGTCGGCTGAGGGAACTCCCCTAACGTTCCAACATCAGCGGCTATGATATACCATGGATGCAATGCAATGCAAATCAAATGCATTTCTCACACTGTGCATCCTAAATGCCACTCATCAATCATCATTATCATAATCACCAACACCACCATACACACCTTAGTGAATTTTATCATTTGTTGGTTTTAGCCATTGTTTTCAAGTTTTATATGTGGCATTTTCATCTCAATATATCATATATTATACATGCAAGTCAACACTCGTAATCAACCACAATGGAATCACAAACATAAACATCATTCATTAAACTTTCATCAATATCGCCATAAAATCAGTTAGTGGATTTTTATATCATTATTCATTACCATTGTTTTATCTATATATATATATTGGTGTGACGTTCGCAACATTTCATTATTATATTTCAAACCACATATACAAGATCATACTTGTATCACTCATAATGGTACACAACAATTCATCAATAATAACAATCAACCTCAATGACAACCATCCTTTATATAAGAAAATGATCAACATCATCATCAAGTCATTATTCATTATCCTTCATTCATATCCCACTCTTGGTGGAGGACCTTTATGTTTTCATCACTTATTATGGGTATAACATATTTTCCCAATGTTTCAATCAATGCTAAACGCCACTACGTCATGTCATCATTAAATACCCCTTATACATTCCTTCAGGTACCTCACAATACAAGAGAAAGGTTAAATATCAGCCAAAACAAAGAAAGTAACATAAAATTTCACACTGGGCAACTCGCTTGAGCGAGGCCCTACTTGATTGAGCGAGATTCACACGGGTCGCTTGAGCGCGCCCAAATTCCCTTGAGCGAGAAGATTTTTAGTATCAGGCCCCGATGTCGCTTGAGCGAGCCACTCTCACTTGAGCGAGACCCTCAATTCGCAACCCCTTTCGCTTAGAGGAGGCATCCTTGCCTGGGAGAAAATACTCCAGTATCCAACCCCTCACTTGATCGCTTGAGCGAGGCTTCCCAAGGCTAGCCACTCGCTCAGGCGAAAATATCCCAGACCCAATCTCTACGCTCGCTCGCTTGAGTGAGCCATGCTCGCTTGAGTGAAATTATCACAGAACCATTTTCTATCTCGCTCGCTCAAGCGCGGCCATGTCCGCTTGAGCGAGATTCATCCAGTAGCGCACCCTTCTGTTTTGTACGTGTCTCACTTGAGCAAGACACCTGCTCGCCTGAGCGAATATGGGCCAGAGGCCACCCTTCTGATACAGGGGACTCTCGCTTGAGCGAGATCCCAACTCGCCTTGAGCGAGATTATCATCATATGCATAAAACTTAGATTTTCATACCCCTTACATATGCCATTATCCTTATAATGTAAAATTGGCCTAAGTTAACAGTTTTCATCCATTTCAATCATACATGTGAGGCTTAATCCAACAAGTTATACCTCTTAATTTAGGTTCAATTCATCAATTACCTGTGAGAGAATCTAAACACTTTTATCACTACCTCACCTATCTTTCTGCATAATCATCATAAGCATATTTCCACACTTTAGGTAGTTCATCCATCTATGGGTCTATATCATCAATTTACTCATGTTCAACAAAAGGGATAACTGATCACTTATCATCAATATATATATATATACATATTCATATGCAATTTCTTAACATTCAACAAAGACCAAGCCATCATTCATCACATCATCAATTCAATATTTAACACATTCATGGAAAGGCAATGCATGAGTTCATACATATATATAATTCAACAATTATTCACTCATGTAATTTGAAATGTAAACTCCTCTCCTACCTCGAGAGAAGAACCGCAATGCAAACGCCCCGATTATTTCGCATCATCATCCAGAACATAATCCTATCAACAAACACATATATACATGCCACTAATAAGTATCATAAGGCATCATCTCTTAAAACTCATTATCAAGTCCTAGACTTGTCTAAACTCCAATTCATACGCTTATGTTAGGCTTTAAGAATTCCTTTCCCAAAACCATGATTCTGTAAGTTTCAAAAGGGCTAACCACACCCAATAGCAACAAGATCATATCTTTCATCCATAATACACCCAATCATCATCATAATTCATTCAAATCCATTATAAGCCTCTTGACTCCATCTAAGACCATCACCAATCAACAATCCCCTATCAATGGTTGTTAACTATTATTATCATAATAACAACATCTCATATTCACTCTCAACCCAACTCCTCAAATCATCATTCCTACATACATGCATATATCATCATACACAACCTCATGAACATAGTTTAAAATTTTACCAATCTCATTAATCAATCTCAATGCTTCTAAAAATTCATTCCCCTTATATAAATCATTCTAAAGCATCAAAGTCATCTAAATCATCCATTTGGTCAAAAACCCCCACATCTCTATACTTGGGGTTTTTCTCTAAATCACCCAATAACATTTTTAGTCAATTTTCTTAAATCATTATGAACAGTCTAATCCTTCTCATCATACAACATCAAGCCATGTTCAAGAATCATATTTCCATTGTTCCAAGCTTAGGGTTTCACTATTCTCATCAACACCCATAAAGCCTAATGTCAATATTTCAAATTAAGCATCATAAAAACTCATCAATGGGCAAAAAAAAAGTTAGAAATCTCACCTCTAGACTTCATGCTTACATCAAAATGAAAATAAGAGAGGGAAGAAGGAGATGGCCCAAGCATTGCCTCCATGTCCCATAAATGCTCCATAAATCCAAGCTTAATTTTTGATTTTTGGCAAAAATGGAAGTAGAAAGGGTAGTCACGATTTTGGGGGAAGAAGATGGGTGGAGAAGGAGAAGAAAATGAATGAAGTTGGAGAGAAAAAGAAGCCACCAAAAATGTAGAGGAAAAGAGAAAGAAATTGACCAAAATTGGTCATTGCCCATTGGGTAAAAGAATGCCTTCATTTACTTTTACCATTGGGTAATAAATCCCCATTGTCCAATGGGTAAAAGATGTTAGAAAAGAGAGGGGATTGCTACGGTTGAGTGGAGAAAAGGAAATGGGAATTATCATTTTCTTTTAATCCCAATTGGCTCTTGTTTTTGCCATTTAATAACTTACGTCGTGTCCGAACAATTATTTCTTTAACCCCAAAAATTATTTTAACTATACCATTATAACCACAAAATTTTCTAAGTATTCTAGACCCATCAAATATTTAATTTAGCTTAGTGGGTCCCACATCATCTGTTAAATTATCTGATTCTGGTAAATCTTAATTTACCGATAATTCACCTCTAACGTCTAATAAAATCTCCCATAATTATTGGACCATAAATAATCAATCATTATTATCTAACGATTTTATTTTCGTTAAAATCTTGGATGTTACATTATACGTTTAAAGGCTCTTTTCTTTGATCCACTTCTTTTATTTCACTAAAAACCGTGGTCTCCAGCTTTTCGTGGTTTGGGTCTCGATGTAGGTTCATAGTTGTGGACTTTAAAAACATGAAAAATTTATTCGTATTTCTATTGATTAAAGGTGTTTTCATTTGGAGTCAAACCAAGGGAATCAAGGCGCCACATTGGTTCCGAGGACAATTGGGGCGAATATGCCCCTTTTCATTACACTAATAGCAAATGATCTCATCTCTATCACAATCACAAGCAAAGTGGTCACCACAACATTTAAAGTGCTTATTGTTTGTGGCGCCCCGATTCCTGGATCCAAATCTTGATGTAAAGATAAATAATCATTGAAATTACAAATGAGTTTTTCACGGTTTAAAGTTTTTCAATATCCCACTTGCATCAAGATTCAAACTACAGAAAACTAAAGGCCATGTTTTAAAGAATTAAGAAAAAAATGGATTGTAAAGAAAAGGCCCATAATCTATGCACAACCGTATTTAAAACAACGGAAAAAAGTTAAGTGTATACTAGGCATCCATCTCATCTCATATATGTATGAGAATAGATCAAAGAAAACACAGTATTTGTTAAGGCTAATTGGAAACGTATGCATATGGTTAAGGAAAACATGTCAAATAGGTGTACAACAAGCAATCATGGATGAAAGATTGAAGTACTAGGCATAGGGAACCAAGAGGTACAAGACCATGGCAAGAAAACATGTGAAAGATCAATCTAGGCATTCCCACTAGTCATGGAACTCACTGCCCTAATGCCCAGAATTTCAAAATTTTAAAAACAAAAAAATCTATTGGTGGTCAGAAATTTCCACTGGCACCGGGGAATTCCCACTAGCCGTGGATCTCACTATTTCTATGACCCAAATTGTGTAATTTCATAAACACAATGATCCACTGGTCGTGGATCACCCCCTGATCCTCTAAAATTCATTTTTAACTCATGCCATGCCTTGGGACCTTAGATCATGCAATGCCTAGACCTTTTTATGTATAAAACCATCAAGAATTATTCATATTAGGGCACAAGACATAGAGGGACATAACACCAATCCACCAAGTCCTTTTTATACCAACTCCAAACATCATTTAAATCATCCAATCTACTTCTAAATCATGTATAAACATTATGATCATAACCTCACACTTTAATAGTTCATCCATCCATGGAGTTTCATCAACATAAACATCAATTCCATCAAAATAGCTATCAAACTTTCATTGTCAATATTCACATAGTTATTTATAAAAGAACTGGCCTATTGTATACACATGTATACACAAAAGAATATAAGACCAAGTATATCTAAACTTAGATAATCAACACCATATCTACATCAACACCATTGTCTTTAAATACATACATAATCCAAGACTCAAACGATTGTCGGCTAAGGCATTCCTACATAACTATTTTACCTTCTCCACCAAAGCATAGAATTCCAAAATAAGATGTGTAACATCCCGTGTTTTTATATTTAGAAAGAATGTATAAATATGGAAATGAAGTTAAATTATGAAAATTTGAGAATTTATGGCAGTTGTGTAAGTTCAGAATGGAATAAAAGGAGAAATTAAGGTTTTTACTAACACATAGCATCAGGTTAACGCGTAGTGTCAAGAGGAGGAACCTGACGCGTAGCGTCAGAGTGGCGCGTAGTGTCAGGGTGAAATTCTGAACCTGACACGTAACACCAAGGGGACGCATAGCGTTAGCTTCGGGACTAAAATATAAAATTCCAAAAATAGCTACGTGAGACAAAATGAAAAAAAGAGGTTAAGTCATTCCTGCTTTCTTTTTATTCTCTAGAGTTTAAAACCATGATTCAAGCTTAAATTAGCATTGGAATTTGAAATTAAAAGTGGATTGGAAGTGGAAAATAAGAGGTAAACATTTGAATTCCTTCAATTTTTAGATTTGGTAGGAAGATTCTTTATATTCTTAGTTTTCTTTGAAATATAAAAAATCTATGAAATTTGAGATTCTAAACCGATTGAAGGGTCTTTTAAGGTTCTTAAATGAAAGATTAAGGGATGGAATTAAATTTTGCTTTATGTAAGTTATGAATGAGGTGTTGGAAACCTAGTGGAGTTAGAGATTTCTTAAGGCAACTTATGGTTTTGAGTATAATAGACCTATGAAGCTTTGAGGATTGATTTTCAAGTGTTTTCTTAAGTGAAGTTAAGGTTTTAATGGACAATTCCTAAAACCCTCTTTTGTAATTTTGCATATTTACTATTTTGGCGCATCGGTGCTTGCTGGATAATTAAAGAGCATTGGAATTGAGATCAGGGGAATGTGTAATGTGTTTTTAGTTAAAGTTTGATGAGTTTTATATTGTGAAATGAAATTGTTATATTTATGTGAATGGTTTACTCAAGAATATGTGGTTTGAGATATATGTATACGAAATAGTTATGAGTAATGGAGAATAATTATTGTGATTAATTGTAAATTGAAATTGAATTTGTGAATGTGAGGTTTAGTGTATGATAGTGATTATGAGAAAGTATTGATTATTGATGAGAAATGGGGTCTATGAGATTTATATATTGTACTTATAAGAAAGCGATGAGTTGTAATTATATGATATGTGATTATGTTGAAATGAAATTGTTGTTATTCGTATATAATGAAAATGAGGAATGTGAAGAGAGTGGATGAGTATGTTAGGTTTATAATGGGATATGTGTTGTGATGACATGAAATTTATGCTTGGTTATGGGTTTGAGTATGATATTTAAAGGCGATGGCTTTTATGTCGAGAGATGGCTTTTGTGCCAGGAATTATGTATATATTGATGACATTAATGGTCATTGTCGCGACCGGGATCGCGGCGGCGCGGCCGACCCTCAAAACGATTTTAAATAATAAACAGGGAGTCGCCACCAATATTTTTTTAGGATAAAATAGTGGAAAAACCTTTTGTTAAAGCACTGGTTATAAAAATGAGATTCCATGATTCAGGAGTCTGATTACAGGTGAGGAAGGTATTAGCACCTCACAACTGTCCGTTATAAAAAATGGTTACCTCAATTTGATAGCGCGCATTATAGTTAACCCGATACTTATTTTAACTTCTTCATAAAAAGAAAAAAACGTACGGAATGACAAAATAAACAAAATAAATAAAAATCAACGCAAAATATTTACATGAGATTAACAGGACGTCTCGTCCAAATTAATCTCGCTCCTTTTTTTTCTTTAAAGAGATATTTAAAAATATGAGATTAACAGGACGTCTCGTCCAAATTAATGTCGCTCCTCCTTTTTTCTTTAAAGAGATATTTAAAAATATGAGATTAACAGGACGTCTCGTTCAAATTAATCTCGCTCCTCCTTTTTTCTTTAAAGAGATATTTAAAAATATGAGATTAACAGGACGTCTTGTCCAAATTAATCTCGCTCCTCCTTTTGATAGCAAGACAAAAAGGAAACTCTAAAAATTAAATAAAGAAAAGTGGGCCCGACAGGAACTGTTTCCTGCTCCTACGTATTCTCGAGCTTTCGAGAAATCAGGGTCACGTAGTTCTTTAAAATGTTTTTTTTTAGGAAAAGATTAGGAAGATATTGATAGGCATCATTTTAGTGAAGAATCCATACAAGGCGAAGTGCTTCGCACGTGCAAGGATCTTATAGAGACTGTGTAGACGGAAGTATTTTCCGTACGACACTGATTAAAAAAAATGAATATATATAAAAAAAACTGAGCGGGAGAGGAAAACCGAGTGCAAAAATGAAAAAAAAATGAATGAAGAATAAGAAAACCGAGTAAAAAAATAAGAAAACCGAGCGAAAAAATAAGGAAACCGAGTGAAACTATGAAAAATCCGAGTGAAAACAGGGAAAACCGAGTAAAACAGTAAAAATCCGAGTGAAACAGTGAAAATCTAAGTGAAACAGTGAGAATCTGAGTGAAATAGTGAGAATCTAAGTGAAATAGTGAAAATCCGAGTGAAACAGTAAGGATCTGAGTGAAAATAAGAGAAACCGAGTGAAAAAATAGTAAATCCTAGTGAAACAGTGAGAATCTGAGTGGAATAGTAAAAATCCGAGTGGAAATAAAGGAAACCAAGTGAAACAGTGAGAATCCGAGTGGAAATAAAGGAAACCGAGTGAAACAGTGAGAATCCGAGTGGAAAGAGGCTTACCAGGTGAAATTTGAGCAGAGAAGAACGATTGGGACAGGAATTGCAAGTCCGAGAGGGAAAAAGGAGCTGGAAGGAGTGCTGTTGAGTGAAAGTGTAGAGGATGTTGGGGTAAAGAGAGTTTGAAAGGTGAGGGGTGAGTGAAGTGAGAGGGAGAGAAGACTTGGCGTGAGAGAGAGAGAGAACAGAGGTATGTTTGGGTAGAGTTTTCCCTTCCTCTGAATGCCTCCTCTTTAGCTACCCTCCCCCTTGCCTATTTATAGGCTGGCCCGAGTGGAATGCCAGCTCAGGCTTCCACTTTTGAGTGGAATGCCAGCTCAGGCTTCCACTTCCGAGTGGAATGCCAGCTCAGGCCTCCACTCGGTTTGGGTAGTGGGGGACAACGGCTGGTGGGAATTTTTAATTCCTCCACCTCCGCCCCTGTCTGCCAGCCACCTCCGGGATTCCTAGATCCACTTTGGGGGTGGAATCCAGGTCAGCATGTGAATCCGAGTGAAGAGAGTGGAAATCCGAGAGAAAAATGGTGTGAATCCGAGTGAAAATGGTGTAATCCGAGTAAAAAAAATGGGGAATCCGAGTGAGAATGGCTCGGATCCACCTTCCTTCACATTAGAAGTCAAATCCGAGTGGAAAAGGGGTCGGCCTTTACTTCCTCTCCACAATCCGAGTATAAAATGACTCGGAACCGATTGAAATGGCTCGGAAGTAGGTAAAGGAGGACTTGGATGAGTGAGGATTGGTTGGGAACCGATTGAAGTGGGTAAAGGAGGACTCGGATGAGTGAGGATTGGCTCGGAAATTGGAATTTTGGCCATTTTTCGCTCGGAAATAAACTTCTTCACACTCAGAATTAGAAATTTGAATTTCTTCACTCGGAATGGCTCTGACAGGGAAGCTTTCCACTCGGAATTGATTCATTCTGAGTAATTCTACTTGGATTTGAGCATGTATGTGGCATTCCGCTCGGATTCTCCAACAGGAGCCTATTCCATTCGGAAATGCTTCATTGCTACTCGGTTTTCGATCATTTCTGAGTAGTTCTACTCGGTTTTGATCATTTCTGAGTAGTTCTACTCGGTTTTGATCATTTCTGAGTAGTTCTACTCGGTTTTGATCATTTCTGAGTAGTTCTACTCGGTTTTGATCATTTCTGAGTAGTTCTACTCGGTTTTGATCATTTCTGAGTAGTTCTACTCAGATTTTCTCTATTCTGAGTAGTTCCACTCGGTTTTGATCATTTCTGAGTAGTTCTACTCGGATTTCCCTTCAACAGTGGCATATTCCACTCGGATTTGATCTGTTCCGAGTCCTTCCACTCGAAAATGATCATTTCCGAGTCAACCCTTTTTTTTTCTTTTTTTTTTTAAATTTTTTTTTTTTAAAAAAATATTCTTTTCATTTGTGGATGGGCTGAAATAGGTGTTCACAGATGCCCCTCTTTACTTCCTTTCCTTGAGAAAAGCATGAAGTTTCTTCTTGCTTTTGAAATGGAAAGGGAGTAAAGACGTGAACACCTTTGTCAAAGTATTAGATGAAGGGAAAAAAAAACCAGGAATTGATACTTGAACCTTTCAGTTAGCAGGAGGTGAGAAGACCGGGGTTGACTCCCGGTAGAAAGGAAAGTAAAGGGTGCCTGAATAGGCGAACAGGAAGTAAAGGATGTGCCTGAATAGGCGGACAGGAAGTAAAGGATGTCTGAATAGACGGAAGGAAAGTGAAGGATGCTTGAATAGGCGGGCAAGAAAGTAAGTGGTGCATGAATGGGTGGCTGGAAGATAAAGGATGCCTTGATAGGCGGCTGGAAAATAAAGGATGCCTTAATAGGCGGATAGGAAATAAATGGTGCCTGAATAGGCGGCTGGAAAATAAAGGATGCCTTGATAGGCGGCTGGAAGATAAAGGATGCCTTGATAGGCGGCTGGAAAAATAAAGGATGCCTTGATAGGCGACTGGAAAGATAAAGGATGCCTTGATAGGCGGCTGGAAAATAAAGGATGCCTCGATAGGCGGCTGGAAGATAAAGGATGCCTTGATAGGCGGCTGGAAAAATAAAGGATGCCTTGATAGGCGACTGGAAAATAAAATATGCCTTGATAGGCGACTGGAAAGATAAAGGATGCCTTGATAGGCGGATGGAAGATAAAGGATGCCTTGATAGGCGACTGGAAAGATAAAGGATGCCTTGATAGGCGGCTGGAAAAGTAAAGGATGCCTTGATAGGCGAATGAAAAAGTAAAGGATGCCTTGATAGGAGGACAGAAAGTAAAAGGTGCCTGAATAGGCAAATGGAAAGTAAAGTGCGCCTGAATAGGAGGACAGAAAGTAAAGGATAGGGTCAACTGGGGATGCATGATGGGCTTACTAAAGGAAAGAAATCTGGGGATGATTCAGTTCAAGCTATCTTGGATGATTCGGGGAACTGCTTTTTGATTGGGAGAGAGAAGAAATGAGGGAAAGGTCTGGGACGAATACTCTAATTTTTGGAAAGATTAGAAGATTTAGGGGTACTACCTCAAGGCCGGGAGAAGAATCTGGGGTGATGTCCCAGTTAGGGCGGTTGAAGAGGCTTGGGGGTACATTTCCTTTTGACGGAGTGAGACCCGAGGTGATGTCCCAGTTCAAACTTCCCAGGAGCATGGGGTACCGCCCTTGGGTTGACAAAAGATAACAACCTGGGAAGATGCCCCAGTTTGACATGATCTAAAGAGCTTTGGGGGAATCTAGGGAGATGCCTCAGTTTGATAAGTTGGAAAAAGTTTGGAGAAACGCCTCATGACTGGAAAGGAAGAAATCTGGGGAGATGCCCCAGTTTGACATGATTGAAGGATTCTTGGAGAATGGTTATAACAAAAGGAATTCGGGGAGATGTCCCAGTTGAGTTTATTTGGGAAGCGTAGTATCACTGGGGAAGAATTTGGTGGTTCAGGTACTGCCTCTTGATGGAAAGTTTAGGATTCATTGGGGAGAGAGATCCTGAGGAGTGCCATCTTTGGCGAATGATTCCACTGGGTAGGATATTTCAAGAGGCACGGACTTTAGTAATTGAGGATGAGAGTTTGAAGGTGCCTGCTTAGGCGATGAAAGAGTAAAACATTGAAAGGTGCCAACCTTGGCGTTTTAAGGAGGGAATTTTGATAAGTGCCAACTCGGGCGATTCAAGGAAGGGATTTGAAGGGCTTGATTGGGGTGTTAGTGCCTGGCATGACTATCTGTGAGATAACCTGCAGAAAAATGGTAAGTAACGCAAGGATAAGTTTTAAAATCGGGTAAGTCCTGTGAAACCGCGACTCTTACGAGAACTCATGGACGAAGTAGAAGGAATGAGGCAACCATAGCTTCGGAGCGCGTGTCTGGCCAAGTCCCTGCGATGATCACCTATGATGAGGTCGAGTAGCAGGAGCATCTTGTCCCTTGCGAATTTAAATGTTTACCAATCTTCCATTTTACTTTGTTAAAATACATGTTTTTATCAGATCAACCAAATTCATAACATGTATCGAAGAGGGTGAACTTTATTCATGCACGTTAAACAAGTACAGAGAAAGAAAAATAAAGAAGGTAAATGAAATGAATGAGGTCACATAGGTCCAGAACAAATGAAAACTGGGAAGATTCATGGATCCTCCAGTGAATCTCTGAGACTGATGAGAGCCTTAACCCCCAACACGACTTCATGTTCACCCTTCGACCTTGCTTTTGGAAAGGTAAGTTCGACAGTGATTCACGTACACGAGCTTGGACTCGTACTTCTTTGAGCCAGAGGATCATTCGCATTGCCAGAAATTTGACCCTAACTTTTGCCTGAGCCGCGCTTTTCGGGTTTTCGACTCACCGGGTCACTCTAACTTTTGCCTAAGCCGCCTTTTCAGGTTTTTAGCTTAGCGAGCATTAATTTTCTTTTCTTCCTCTCTCTTTTTTTTTTGTTTTTTTTTTGTTTTTTTTTGTTTTTTGTTTTGATTTGCTCCGACATCTCTTCCCTAAGCATAGTATTTTTTCACTGCATCTGTGTTTACAGGCATTGACAAATCCTGGCCATCCATATTAGTGAGTATTAAGGCTCCTCCAGAAAAAGCCTTCTTCACAACATATGGTCCTTCATAATTAGGAGTCCATTTGCCTCGATTGTCCTTTTGAATTGGTAAAGTTTTCTTGAGTACCAGGTCTCCTTCTTGAAACTGTCAAGGCCGTACTTTCTTCTCGAATGCTCGTTTCATACGCCTCTGATACAACTGACCATGATAGAGGGCAGTCAATCTTTTTCCATCAATCAAGTTTAATTGGTCATGTCGAGCTTGAACCCACTCAGCCTCTTCTAATTTTGCTTCCATCATTACCCGAAGGGACGGGATTTCTACTTCAAAAGGCAAAACTGCTTCCATTCCATATACGAGGGAGAACGGGGTTGCCCCTGTCGAGGTTCGAACCGAGGTGCGATACCCATGCAGAGCGAAAGGGAGCATCTCGCTCCAATCTCTGTAGGTGACTACTGTTTTCTGCACTATCTTCTTGATGTTCTTATTGGCCGCCTCAACCGCCCCGTTCATTTTAGGTCGATAAGGAGAAGAATTGTAATGGTGAATCTTGAAGCTTTCGCAGAGTTCCTTCATCATTTTGTTGTTCAAATTCGTACCATTGTCAGTAATGATCTGACTTGGTAGGCCATATCGGCATATCAGTTCTCGCTTGATGAATTTGACCACAATACTCCTTGTTACACTGGTATATGAAGCTGCTTCTACCCATTTGGTGAAATAGTCGATGGCGACCAAGATAAAACGATGACCATTTGAAGCTTTTGGCTCGATGGGTCCAATGACATCCATGCCCCACATTGAGAAGGGCCATGGTGCCGTCAAGACATTTAGGGATAACGGGGGTGCATGAATATGGTCAGCGTATATCTGACATTTGTGACATTTTCGGACATACGTGAAGCAATCCGCTTCCATGGTCATCCAGTAATAACCAGCCCTCAAAATCTTTCTAGACATGGCATGTCCATTAGCGTGAGTCCCAAAGGATCCTTCATGAACATCCTTCATGATTTCGTTTGCCTCATCAGCATCAACACAGCGAAGAAGGACAGAGTCATAGTTTCTTTTGTAAAGCACATCCCTATTTAAGAAGAAACCCATGGCGAGTCGCCTTAGGGTCTTCTTATCATTTTCTGTAGCACCCTCGGGGTATTCTTGACTCTGGATATATCTCTTAACATCATGGTACCAAGGTTTCCCATCAGACTCCTTTTCCATCATTTGACAGTATGCAGGCTCACAGTGCTTCTTTATTTCGATGAGAGGCATATCGTAGTCACTACTTACTTTGAACATTGAGGCGAGGGTAGCTAAAGCATCAACCATTTGATTGTCATCCAGGAAAACATGATGAAAAGAGATCTCGTCAAACTCCTTGATCATTTCCTTGATGTGATCATAATAAGGAATCAATTTAATGTCCCTAGTCTCCCACTCGCCTTTCAATTGGTGAATAACCAAAGCTGAGTCCCCATATACTTCTAACAACTTTACTTTTGCATCCAACGCTGCTTGGATTCCTAATGAGCACGCCTCATATTCAGCAATATTATTGGTACAGTCAAAACACAATCTGGTGCAGATAGGGATAAATTCCTTATCGGGTGAAATCAAGATAGCCCCAATTCCGTGCCCCAATGCATTAGAAGCTCCGTCAAATCTCAAGGTCTATTTCTCCTTTTGACCACCTTCTTCATTGAATAATGTCATGATATCTTCATCTGGAAAGTTAAATTGCATCGGCTGATAATCATTGATGAGTTGGTGTGCCAAGTAATCAGCCAGGGTACTTCCTCTTATAGCTTTTTGAGTGACATATATTATGTCGTACTTAGTTAACAGCACTTGCCAGCGAGCGATCCTTCCAGTCAGAGCAGGTTTTTCAAAAATGTACTTGACGGGGTCCATTTTAGAAATTAGCCAAGTGGTGTGACTCAACATGTACTGCCTTAGGCGCTTAGCGGCCCATGCTAATGCACAACAAGTCCGCTCTAAAGCGGAGTACCTCATTTCACAATCAGTGAACTTCTTGCTTAAGTAGTAAATAGCATGTTCCTTCTTTCCAGTTTCATCGTGTTGTCCCAACACGCAGCCCATGGATTCGTTCAATACAGTCAGATACAATATAAGTGGCCTTCCTGGGGTTGGGGGCACCAAAATTGGTGGTTCTTGTAGGTACTGCTTAATCTTTTCGAAAGCTGCTTGACAATTCTCATCCCATCGCCCTGGTTGATTCTTGCGGAGTAACTTGAAGATAGGTTCACAAGTTGCCGTCAATTGTGAAATAAATCTGGCGATATAATTTAGCCTTCCCAAAAATCCTCGGACCTCTCTTTCTGTACGGGGAGGAGGCATCTCAAGAATCGCTTTAACTTTGTCGGGATCAACCTCTATCCCTCTTTCACTTACTATAAATCCTAGCAGCTTGCCCGACCTTGCACCGAAAGTGCACTTGGCGGGGTTCAATCTTAGCTTGAACTTTCTCAATCGTTCAAAAAGCTTCCTTAGATTGCTAATGTGCTCTTCATCTGTTCTAGACTTGGCAATGATGTCATCCACGTAAACTTCTATTTCCTTGTGCATCATATCATGGAAAAGAGTAACCATTGCTCTCTGATAAGTTGCCCCAGCATTTTTCAACCCAAAGGACATTACCTTATAACAAAATGTACCCCATAGAGTAATAAACGTGGTCTTCTCCATGTCTTCAAGTGCCATCTTAATTTGATTATACCCCGAGAAACCATCCATGAAGGAGAAAATGGAATGCTGAGCTGTATTATCAACCAAAACATCGATCTGTGGTAGGGGAAAATCATCCTTGGGACTAGCCCTATTCAAATCTCGGTAGTCCACACACATCCGTACCTTTCCATCCTTTTTAGAAACAGTGACAATGTTGGCTACCCACTGAGGGTATTTTACCACAGCTAGGAACCCAGCATCAAATTGCTTTTTAACCTCCTCTTTGATCTTTAAAAGCATTTCTGGCTTCATTCGGTGTAATTTCTGCTTTATTGGTGGGCATTCAGGTTTCAAGGGTAGTCTATGCTCGACAATGCTAGCATCAAGCCCAGGCATATCTTGATAAAACCAGGCAAAGACATCACAAAATTCCATTGATTAAATCTTCTCTTTGTTCTCTGCTTAGGGTAGTGCCGATCTTGACTTCCTTCTTATTTTCTTCATTCCCCAAATTAATGACCTCAACTATGTCTAGGTAGGGTTGAATCCCTTCATCCTCTTGCTCTAACAACCTTGTCATTTCAGGCGGTGGTTCACAATCTTCCCCACCTTCCTCATCAGCGTAGTCAACTGGGTGATCGAAGTCGGGAAACGGGATTGCGACCTCACTCTCCTCAAGGGAGTCACTTTCGGATCTGCAATTTAGTGTAATATGGCAAATAAAAAGAAAGAACAAGCGAGCAAAAAGAAGGGTTTAAAACAAGGATAAGGGATACACGAAGGGTTTTTTTTTTGAATTACGATACGCGTTTATTGATGAAAATGATAAAAACAAGTTTTTTTCGCCTTTATTACATGGAAGGGTCCCAAAGCTTTAGGCAGAGCAGAGGGACGAATAAGTACTTAAAGCATAAACAAATTACTTTGGCAAAACATTCAAAGTCGTGGGGAGCTCGATGGCCTCCCAGTTATGAAGTTCTTGGCCTGGTGGACAAGCAATTACAAAATCAACACTATCACAAGGGTTTTCTTCAATGACAGCGACTTGGTCTGGAGGCATCAGTCCGGCGCTCCGAAAGCTCTGGTAGAGATCACAGATGGGGACTCTTGCAGTATGAGGATCTCTACCGGTAAGACGAGCAGCCCTTTTTAATCTCTTCGCTTCCTCTACCCTTTTTCTGTCGACAGCCGTGGGCCGGTATCCTAATCCAAAACCATTTTTGTTATCAAGCAGGCGTATTGCTTCTATTTCTCCATTCAAAGCACGTCCTAGCCCTTTTCTTGGTTTATACCCTCCATGTAGCATAATCTTTGCCATCATTAAAGATGCACTTGGCATGCAAGCTTTTGCCACTGTGGCTCCTTCCCCCACATAGGTAGCGTTTGCTATCTCTAATGCTTGGAAAGAAGTTTCAAGGGCCTCTTCTGCTGCCTCGATGTAAGGGGTTGACAGAGGTTTGCTGACCAGAAGGTCTTCCTCACCAGAAATAATTATCAGCTTGTTGTCAATTATGAATTTTAATTTTTGGTGCAGGGTAGAGGGCACTACTCCAGCAGAATAGATCCACGGCCTGCCTAATAAACAACTATAGGCAGGCGAGATATCCATGACTTGAAAAAGGACCTAGAACGTGCATGGCCCAACCTGTATGGGCAGCTTAATCTCACCCATAACCTCCCTCCGAGTTCCATCAAAAGCTCGTACTATCGTGGCACTTGGCTTCATAAAAGTCCCATCAAATGGTAATTTGGCCAATGTAGACTTTGGCATGACATTGAGGGATGACCCATTGTCAATAAGTACTTTTGCTAAGATGTAATCTCGGCATTTTACGGAGATATGGAGAGCCTTGTTGTGCCCAATCCCCTCTGTTGGTATTTCGTCGTCAGTGAAGGTCAGATAGTTATCTGCAACAATGTGCCCTACTATTCCTTGAAACTTATCAACGGGAATGTCATGACTGACATGAGCCTTATTCAGGACCTTCATCAATATCTTCCGATGTGGCTCAGAGTTCATCAACAATGATAACAAGGAGATTTTTGCAGGAGTATGGGTCAGTTGGTCAAGCACTTGATATTCGCTCTGGCGAATAAACCTTAAGAATTCATGGGCTTCTTCATCAGTCACGGCCCTTTTGATTTCGCCATTGGCCCCTTCTTTGTCCACCTTGGCATTTCCGGTAACCTGATCCCTCTTCGGCTCTGGAGGGGTGTATACTCTTCCACTTCGGGTTATACCTCCTACCCCAACAATATTTGTGACGGACGAAGGAGACGGGTCACCTGTTGCCGGGCTTGTAACGATCACATCTGCGTTGTACTTCCAAGGGACAGCCCGAGAATCTTTGAACGCAAACGGGGTGGGTGCTTGAATAGTGATGGTTGGTTGTACAGAAACAGGAGCTGCTTGGGGGTTCCTGGTGTAAAAAATTGTCAAGGGCTTAGGGATCTGTGCCCCTGTTTGTTCCTCAATCATGTCGACCTCATCTCCACGGTGTTTACAGACCTGCACAATATAGCTGTCCATAAGGCTTTGAAGGACCTTACAGAAACTTTGATGTTCGGCAGTCTGTTGGCAATCATGTTTCACACTCCAGGTTCCTTCAATTAATCCCCTTTCAAGCAAAAGGGAATGAACTACCCTTAATGGCATTCTTATGTCAGCAACATTCTTAACGCACTCCTCATCATTTTCCAAGGCGTTGACCTCTGAATTTCCATGGTTGGGCAGGGGATTTGTGGCAACATTTGGGCTACCTTCCTTAAAGTTAATCCAGTCGTCTTTGATCAAATCTCTTACTTTATACTTCAAAGCCAGGCAATTTTCTGTGGAATGCCCTGGTGCCCCAGCATGGTAATCACAATGAGCGTTTGGGTCATATCCCCTTGGGTAAGGAGGTTGCAACAGCCTCATAGGGGATGGAGCTACCAGACCTTTCTGAACGAGGATTGGAAAAAGTTCGGTATATGTTATAGGAATTGGATCGAACTGCACAGGGGAGCGTTCATTGTTGGAATTTCTTGTGTTTTGATTATGATTGGGTGGTCGAGTCACTTGTTGCGGGTGATGGTATGGCACGGGTTGCGGTACTGGCGCTCTTACCATGGGTGGACGGAAGTGGGGAGTATAAGCTGTCGGGCTCTGAGTGGTAGCGGCCACATAAGGATTGGGAGCTTGAATCATAGTAGGAAAGAATGGTCTTGGCAAAGACGTCTTTTGATTAGAAGAGATGGAATTAGTTTCTCCATCCCTTTTCCCAGGCGCCGGCCTTCTTGTCATGCTTGCCCCAGATGAGCCCTGAATGATCTTTCCTGTTCGTATTCCGCTTTCCACTCTTTCCCCGATAGTCACAATGTCAGAGAAGTTGGATGAAACACTACCAATCATCTTGCCGTAGAAAGGTGATGGGAGCGTATCAATAAACATCGCGACTATTTCTTTTTCCGATAATAGGGGATCCACTTGTGCCGCTGTCTCTCTCCATCGTTGGGCATATTCCTTGAATGTTTCACTGTCCTTTTTCATCATGTTTTGTAAATGAACCCTGTTGGGTGCCATATCCATGTTATACTTGTATTGTCTAAGGAAGGCATCTGCCAGGTCCTTCCAACAACAGATATGGTTCCGATCAAGGTGAGCATACCATGTAAGAGCGGCCCCTGCTAGACTATCTTGGAAGCAGTGGATCAAGAGTTGGTCATTAGAAGAGTAAGATGCCATCTTTCGACAGTACATCGTGAGATGGTTCTTTGGACAAGTCATTTTGCCTAAAAAAAAATCAGTGTTGATGTCTAAAAATATTGTGCTGCTTAGAAACTTTTCTTTGTTCAAAAAGTGAAATCTTTGGTTGGGGTTTTCAGGGATGTTCAAAGTCTTAATCATCAAAACAGGAATAATCACAGGAAGATAATCTCATGCAATTTCTAAAGTGTGCTGTACTAAAGATAAAGTAAAGCTATAAATTGTCAAACTGAGTAGCAATTTTAATTGTCAAGAACTGAAAGCATTAAAAAGTTTCACTCTTCCTCGGATGAGTCCTCCTCTGTTCCCAAGTCTCTTTCTGGAGGTCCCTGAGTTGAAGTTCCTGGCCTATCCTCCTGTGTAGCCTCACCTCCTCCCACAAACGGAGGCCTGTCCCCAGGCCAAGCAAGCAGGGCCTCAAACTGGGCAGGTGGCATCCATGGATTGTGTTGACCTGCAGGAATGCTATGATAAAGGCCATTGTGAACATGTAACAAACCTCTATGCTGAGCGTTCTGCTGGGCTAGGAGATGGCTGTTTTGAACTTTCAGGATGTGAATGCCTTGTAAAATCAGGTTGGCTTCAGTGCTGAGGGGGGGGTGGGCAGGTGCAGTGCTGAATGTTTGCTGTGCTGCTTGTGGGGCATGTAGAGGAGGTGCATCAGTTGCAGGGAGTGCTGGATTGCTGCAGTAACGCTCAATGAAGCGTTTGTCTATTGAAGGCCTGATTGGTTTGAGGTCTTGTACCTCAACACCATGAGCTGCACAAAAATCAGTGATAAAGGCAGGAAAACCAAGACTCCCTTTTACCTTTTGACCTGCCTGGGAATACTTCTGGTCAGAAATCACAAACTTGTGGATTTCATCCGATAGTACTTGGGCTAGATCAATAGAGATGTCCTCTCTCAGAATGCAGTATAGGAGGTAACACCTACTAAAAATCAAATCAGAGACATGAGCGTTAGGTGCTATGTTAGCTAATAAGAAGGAAGTCCAAACTTGAGCAATAGTAGTCATGTCCTTTCTTAAAACTCTCAGTGGTGTCTCTCCTTGCCCCATTTGGAAGTGGTGTCCTGGAACACAGATAGCGGCTTCAAGGTCATGTGTGGCAATGAACTGGTTCCTTGCAACCATGGCAGCATATTCGCAGATTTCCCCTTCTCCTAAGGTCATGATGTTCCCCAAGTAGAAATTGATGGTGTCTCTGTCATATGAGAGCCATGTACCCCGCACATAGGTTTTTCGTTCCCCCCCTCCATCTCTTGTCCACGCGTTTGCATAGAATTCTCTTACCACTTCAGGGTCAAATTTCTCCCTTGGGTAACATACTTTTAGCCAATTTCTCCTTCTTATAATCTGCAGGAAGGCATCGCATTCTCCCAAGGCCAAGTCTACTTTCCTTTCTGGTATGAATGTCCAATTTGAGATGTCTTCATACCGCTTGCTGTTGCCTTGCTTCCTGAACCTTGGAGCATCATCTTGTTTATCAGTTCGTGGTCTTTTGCCCTTGTTCTTTCGGGAACTTCTTTTTGGGGAAGTGGTGGCAGGGGGATTTGGTGCAGTTTGCTTGGTTCTGGCCATCTACAAGAAGATTAAGAACCACTTTGCACTTAAAATACTTCCTTTTAGGACTTTTATCAAACATTCAGCATGCATTAAAAGAATGTGAAATAGAAAAGGGACATGCATTACAATGAAAGTGAAACACAAGAGCCACACCTTGAATGCCTTTCTCTAACAATTCAGGAACAACCAAGTATAGATCATAGCATTCATTAAACACAGAGAGAAATGACATCAACATGTGCAAAAAGAAAGGTATCAATTCTCCCTAACACAGTAGTCATATGCTGTTAATTCAAAAAGAGGATAGTGCAGTGGTTACCTGGAAGGATCCGAACGTGCTAGAGAGAATGGTTTGCAAAATAAAAGTGTGATTTATGAAATGAAAGGGAAAAGACAATTATTGGAGAAGAGAGGGTGGTTACAAAACTTAGAGAGTCAGAAGGTTGATGAACGGTTACGTGAGTGAGAGAGTGGGCGGTTTCAGAATTCTGCATTTATTATTATCAGGGGGCCTTTTTGCATTTCACGCTTGAGCGCCATGAAGTAACGCTTGAGCGTGCGAGTTCCTCGCTTGAGCGCAATATATCCACGCTTGAGCGTGATCGGCCTGGATTCAGAGTCTGAGACTGAAAACTTCACGCTTGAGCGTGATTTCGTCACGCTTGGGCGTAAGAGTTGCGCGCTTGAGCGCAGGGTTATCACGCTTGAGCGTGTGGGCGTTGCTCCAAGGTATACTTTCCTCGCTCAGGCTGGTGTTTATCTCGCTTGAGCGTGTAGCAAGATTTCAATACCTGATGCTCTATTTAATGTCTCGCTTGAGCGCATGTTTGGCACGCTTGAGCGTAGTGGTGTTGCGCTTGAGCGCCAAAGTATCACGCTTGAACGTGATCACCCATCTGATGCTTAGTTTAACTTCTCGCTTGGGCGCAGGGGTCTTGCTTTGAGTGTGTCAGCCTCTGATTGCTGTCCAGATCCTTTCGCTTAAGCGTAATAGGTCACGCTTAAGCGAGATCGTGTTTATTTTGTTGAAAATTTCTTTAGCAGAGGTGCCACGCTTAAGCTTGACTCTCACGCTTAAGCTTGATGGGGATGGTTTAGGACTTACCTTGGCTCGCTTAAGCTAGATTATCCACGCTTGAGCGTGGTGATGTCCTCATGTCTCTCTGAACTCAGCCTCCAACTCCAGTTTTGTTTGCCTTTGTTTGAGACTCTTCTACAAGGTAAACAGAAACTCATATTTTTTTTTTTTTATTTTTATTTTTATTTTTATTTTTGAAAAATCTTCAAAGAAATAAAACACAAAAGATTGGGTTGCCTCCCAATAAGCGCTTGTTTAACGTCATTAGCTCGACGCCTGAGTTTGATCATGGGTCTTTTAGCAGGATGTCAGTGGCAACCTTCTCCACTTCTCCCCCTAGATAGGGCTTTACTCTCTGTCCGTTCACGACCCAAGTTCTTTCAGATTTTGGATCTTGTAACTCAATAGCTCCATAAGGTTTTACCTCCCTGACAATAAAGGGTCCTGACCATTTAGACTTGAGTTTTCCTGGGAATAGTTTCATCCTTGAGTTGAAAAGAAGAACAGATTGTCCCTGGTGAAAACTTTTCTTCATGATGTGTCTATCATGGTAAACCTTCATCTTTTCTTTATAGATCCTGGATGAGTCATAGGCATGATTCCTCCATTCTTCCAACTTATGCATCTGAATCTTCCTTTCTTCAGCTGATGCCTTTGGGTCATAGTTGAGGGTTTTTAGTGCCCAAAATGCTTTATGCTCAAGTTCCACTGGAAGATGGCAATTTTTACCATATACCAACTGATAAGGTGAAAATCCAGTTGGTGCCTTGTATGCTGTTCTATAGGCCCATAAAGCGTCATCTAGCTTCAATGACCAGTCTTTTCTGCTTTGGCTGATTGTCTTCTCAAGTATCCTCTTAATTTCTCTGTTGGATACTTCCACTTGGCCATTGGCTTGAGGATGGTAAGGGGAAGTTACTTTGTGCTTGACTCCATAATGTTCAAGGCATCTTTGGAGTTGACTGTTGCAGAAATGAGAGCCTCCATCACTTATTAAAACTCTTGGGGTGCCAAACCTGCTGAAAATGTGTTTCTTAAGAAATTTGATGACAGTCTTGGCATCAGCTTTAGTACATGCCATGGCTTCCACCCACTTGGAGACATAGTCTACTGCCACAATTATGTACTCATTTGAGAATGACATTGGTAATGGCCCAGTAAAATCGATGCCCCAGCAATCAAAGACTTCTATTTCAAGGATGGCAGTCAAGGGCATCTCATGTCTTTTTGATATGTTTCCTGTCTTCTGACATGCTTCACAATGCTGCACAAAAACATTAGCATCTTTAAACAAAGAGGGCCAATAAAAACCTGATTGGAGGATTTTTGCTGCTGTCCTTTCCCCATTGAAATGTCCTCCATAGGGTGAGCTATGACAGTGCCATAGGATGCTCTCAGCCTCCTCTTGGGACACACATCTCCTCAAGATGTGATCTGATCCAAGTTTGAATAGGTAGGGGTCATCCCATATGAATTGCTTTGCATCCCTTAGAAACTTCTTCTTCTGCTGCCATGAAAGGTCATCAGGCAGTATTCCAGCAGCTTTAAAGTTGGCCATGTCTGCAAACCATGGCCGTTCTTTCATCATCAGTAGCTTCTCATCAGGAAATTCTTCCTTCACTTCAGGTTGGAGCCGTGTGACTTCCTGATTGACAAGTCGGGACAAATGATCTGCAATGAAATTTTCGCTGCCCTTTTTGTCTTTGACTACTAGGTTGAATTCTTGCATTAGCAAGATCCATCTAATTAGTCCGGGCTTAGAATCAGGCTTATTCAACAGATATTTAATGGCAGCATGGTCAGTAAAAATAGTAATCTTGGAACCAATCAGATAAGGTCTAAATTTTTCCAGGCCAAACACTATTGCTAAGAGTTCTTTCTCTGTTGTTGCATAATTTGTTTGTGCAGGATTTAAAACTTTACTAGCATAGTGTATAACATGAAAAATTTTAGCCTTTCTTTGTCCTAATACGGCCCCAACAGCATAATCACTGGCATCACACATCATTTCAAAGTCTAGTCCCCAATCAGGGGCAACTATTACAGGTGCACATGTTAGTTTATGCTTTAGAGTTTCAAAGGCATGTAAACAAGAATCATCAAAAATAAAAGGAGTGTCTTTGTTTAAGAGATTACTCAAAGGCTTTGCAATTTTTGAGAAGTCCTTGATGAACCTTCTATAAAATCCTGTATGGCCCAAGAAGCTTCTGACTCCTTTTACATTTCCTGGTGGTGGCAATTTCTCGATTACTTCTACCTTTGCTTTGTCCACTTCAATACCTCTTTTGGAGATTTGATGTCCTAATACAATGCCTTCAGTCACCATGAAGTGACATTTTTCCCAATTCAAAACCAAATTGGTGTCTACACATCTTTTCAACACAATGGTCAAATTATTCAAACATTGATCAAATGATGAACCAAAAACAGAGAAATCATCCATGAAAACCTCTATGCATTTTTCCACCAAATCAGAGAAGATAGCAAGCATACATCTTTGAAATGTTGCAGGGGCATTGCACAATCCGAAGGGCATTTTTCTGTATGCAAATACCCCAAAGGGACATGTGAATGCTGTTTTTTCTTGATCCTCAGGTGCAACTGCGATCTGGTTATACCCTGAGTATCCATCTAGGAAGCAGTAGTATGCTTGACCTGCAAGTCTTTCTAACATTTGATCCATGAAGGGTAGAGGGAAGTGATCTTTCCGGGTAGCAGTGTTTAGTTTCCTGTAATCGATACACATCCTCCATCCTGTGACTGTTCTTGTAGGGATCAATTCATGCTTCTCATTCTGTATGACAGTGATTCCTCCTTTCTTTGGAACAACCTGCACAGGACTTACCCAAGAGCTATCAGAAATAGGATAAATTATACCAGCTTCTAGTAATTTAGTTACCTCCCCTTTTACCACCTCCTTCATAGTTGGGTTCAAACGTCTCTGTGGCTGAGCAATTGGTTTGAATTCTTGTTCCATGTAAATGTGATGAGTGCAGTAAGCTGGGCTTATTCCCTTCAAATCTTCCAGCCTCCATCCAATCGCTGTTGAATGTTCCTTTAACACTTGAATCAACTGCTTCTCTTCTGTACCTGTCAATTCCCTATTAATAATAACAGGTTTTTGGTTATCATTATCAAGAAAGACATATTTCAAGTGTGGAGGTAAAGCTTTTAACTCCACTTTTGGTGGGACAACTTCTTTTGTTTCCTCAGACAGCCTTTCAAAGTGACTTTCTTTTTGAGTATCTTGCTTGTCCTTCTTGTCTTCCTCCATTGCTCCAATGTTCAGCTTCTCTAGTGGGTCTCTGTTGAACCATTCGTTGGTTTGTTCTCTGATGGTTTCTTCTTCAATGTCAATTTTGAAGCACTGTTGTTTGTCTTTTGGGTATTTCATTGCATCAAACATGTTGAAGTTTACTTCTTCATCTTGCACTCTCACTTTTAACTTCCCGTCATCCACATCAATGATTACTTTTGCAGTCTTCATGAAGGGTCTCCCCAAAATGAGAGGTACTTCTGCATCTTCTTCTATATCCATTATGACAAAATCTACAGGAAACACAAACTTGTCAACTCTTACCAGTACATCTTCAGCTATGCCATATGGAAATTTCATAGACCTATCCGCCAGCTGGAGGGTCATCCGGGTTGGCTTCACCTCAAGATCTCCAATTTTTTTCACCATTGAGAGAGGCATTAGATTAATGCTTGCTCCCAAATCCAAGAGTGCTTTTCCTACTGGTAGAGTACCAATAGTTACTGGGATTGTGAAACTTCCGGGGTCTTTTGTTTTTTGTGGCAGTGCCTTTTGAATGATGGCACTGCAGCCTGCTGCAAGCTCCACTGTTTCTTCAGAAAATCTCTTCTTCTTTGTTAACAGTTCCTTCATAAATTTAGCGTAAGTTGGCATTTGCTCCATGGCTTCCACAAAAGGTATGTTTATTTGTAACCTTTTGAAGATATCCATAAATCTTGCAAATTGCCTTTCCTTGTCCATTTTTGAAGGGTTCTTTGGATACGGCAAGCTCTTCAGTTGTGGTGTTGGTTCGTCCACCTTCTTCTTCCCCTCTTTTATTTCTTTCTTTTTTTCTTTTTCAACTTCCTCCTTCATATCACTAACTTCCTCTTCTGTTTCTTTTTCTTTTTCTACTTTTTCTTCCACCTTGTCATTCTCTTTTTGTCCAATGACCTTTCCACTTCTTGTTGTGATTGCTTTGCATTGCTCCTTTGGATTTGGGTGTGTATTAGCTCCAAATTGAGAGTTGTGATGCTCTGCAATTTGGCGAGCCAATTGCCCCACTTGTGTCTCCAGGTTTCTTATCGAAGCATCAGTGTTCTTTTGGTTGGTGATTGAGACCTGCATGAATTTTTCTAGAGTGTCCTCTAGTTTTGATGTCCTTTCTGTCAATGAAGGACCTTGCTGATAAGGTTGCTGTCTGTTGGATGTGCTTGCTTCTTGCTTCCATCCACCATTTTGACTATTCCTCCATCCCTGTGAAAAATTATTGGGGTAAGTATTGTTATTGAAGTTACTTTGCTTACCTTGGTTATTCATATAGAGGATAGAGTGGTCTCCTTGTTCTCCTTGGCAGTGTCCATTCTGATGTTCTCCTCCACAAAAGTCACATCTAATTTGTGCTTGTTGGTTTCCTGTAGAGGACTGTACAGCATGCAGTTGTTGCGGGAGTTTTGCCATTTGCTGTGTCAGAACTTCAATTTGTTGTGTCAAAATCTTATTTTGAGCCAAAATGGCATCTGTTGTATTAAGTTCCAACACTCCCTTCTTTTGGATTTGTGTTCTGTCATGCTGAGCCTGGTAATCTGTGGATGATAATGCTTCAATGATCCCTGTAGCTTGCTCTGCATCCACTGTCATCATGGTTCCTCCAGCTGCTGCATCCAAAATCATTTTAGTATCACCCTTTAAACCACTGTAAAAGATATTCAATTGGGCAATATCTTCCAGTCCATGGTTTGGGCATCTTCTGAGGAGAGATTTGAAGCGTTCCCATGCTTCACAAAAGGGTTCATCATGGCTTTGTTTAAATGTTGTGATATCTGATTTAGCCTTGATGAATCTGGATGGAGGGAAGAATCTGTGTAGGAATTTTTCCTCCACTGTCTCCCAGCTGTTCAAGCTTTGATATGGGTGTGACTGGAGCCATTCTTTAGCTTTTCCTGCAAGAGAAAAAGGAAACAATCTTAGGTATGCTGCCTCAATTACTTCCTGTTCAAATCCCATTGTTCCTACCAATTCATAGAATGTGGCCAAGTGAGTGTAAGGATCTTCACTGGACATTCCATGAAATTGATGGGAACTAATTAAACTAAGGAAAGCAGGTTTCATTTCTATAGCCCTGATTGTATTTGGTATAGCAATGCTTGAGTAGTGTCTAGGTCCTTGTTGCAATGTGTAATCTCCAAGTGTTCTCCTTGGTGGATTTTGATTATTGTTGTTGTTCTCCATTGTAACAGAGGGAGTTTGTCCTACGTGGAAGTTCTGCTTGGCTTTCTTGATTTTTTTGAGGAACCTGTCTATCTCAGGATCAAATGCAAGTTGTTCTTTTGTACCCTGTCCTCTCAAGATCATAAATTAAGAACTCAAAGTAGCAAGGTAAAAAAAAATAAAATAAAAAAAAACAAATTACAAACAAGTTTATTTACACTGTCTTGTCAATTCAATGCTAAAATATTCAAACTTAAATCACCTCCCCGGCAACGGCGCCAAAACTTGATGAATGATTTGCTTATATTGAGTTTGCTGAAAGAGAATCAAGTTTGTATAATATGAACTCAATGAAATGGATGTGCCAAGTTTAAACACAGAAGTTGTAATATAGTATAGTTGTCGTTCCACTGAGGAGGTGCTAGAATGAAGATCTTAGTTTGAATTGATTAGGCAGAAAGTTTCAGTTTTGATTTGTTGTGAATGTTGCTGAATGAAAAACAGTAAGTAACAAAATAACAGAGGATAGCACTTTGCAAAATATAACAGTAAATGATGTTGGAAAAATCAGTTTTGTAAAACAGGGATTGGCTTCATCACATCTTCACCTCTGTAAGCTGCATAAGTTTCCATATAAGTAAATCGAAAAGATAAGTTCTACGTCACAATCAAAGTCATTTGCATCGATCCCTCGACTACAAAATTCATAAGAATGATTTCCAAACCGCTGATCCCTCAGTCACTTTGGAAACCATTCCAGCATTATCGATCGATTGTTTTGACATTTGTTGCGTTAGACGCCATCCCTGGCTACCTACTCACAACAAGCATTTCTTTCAGGGTCTGCTTTCAAAAGTCACTTCCCAGCATACTCAAGAAAACTTAGAACAAGAAAATAGTGATCAAGTACTTTCAGGCATTAAACGCAGAAAGAAATACAGAAACTTTATCAAATCTCATTACTCAATGAAAACTTACGACAGCATTACTTCAGTGTTGAATGGATTACAGCCAATCCCATAAGGGAGATTAGTTACTCATGCCTTGCATTTTCACCATCAAAGAAATGAATACAGAAAATGGAAAGTATGAAAATACAGAGGATGAATCTGATGTATGATGTGATAGGAGATTGATGATGATGATGTTGTTTGCAGCTTGATTTATAGGAGTTTAGGTTCAGCTTCTCTTGCCCACTTGTGTAGAACCCATGCAACATCTTTCAGAGATTGGTGGAAACAGAAGAAAGTGGGTGAGTTGGCATCGCATCATTGATGAATAAAGAATTAAGAAGCCCATGCTGTGTGAGTCACGCTTGAGCTTGATGGTCACGCTCAAGCGTGAAGGGCTCTGATGCTTTTTGATTGTCTTGCGCTTGAGCTTTCTTGACCACGCTTAAGCGTGGTTCCTTTGTTTAGCATATGCTTGATCCTTCGCTTCAAGCTGGGCCTGTTACGCTTTAAGCGAGCTCCTCTTTCCTAACAGATGTATTCCACGCTCAAGCCACGCTCAAGCGGGATCGAGTTTACGCCCAAGCGGCTCCTTCCCACGCTTGAGCGTGGCCTTCCTTTTGGTGCAAACCATTGCTCACGCTTACTCCTCTTTAGCTGCGCTCAAGCGTGGCCTTATTATCCATCCCTCACGCTCAAGCGTGTAAGGCCTACGCTCAAGCGCCTTTCATGTACCTGGTGACGCTCAAGCTCCATTTATTCACGCTCAAGCGTGCTTCATGCGCAGGGTCACGCTCACGCTCACGCTCAAGCGTCTCATCCCCAGGCTTGAGCGTGAGGGGGGGTCCTGATGCCTCTGTTTCCCTTTAGTCATGTTTAATCCTCGCTTAAGCGTCTAATCTTCACGCTTAAGCGTGAGATGTGCTTCATGTTTCCCAACTTTCATGCTCAAGCTTGCTTACTTTGTCTTTCCTGCAGCTTTCCACAACATTTCTTTTTATATAATGTTTAGAGGATTCATGCTTACTTCCTTCAATAATTCCTTAATTTAGCTAAAAATCTTTACAAAATTGGTTCAAATGAGTCATGAAATCAATACTTATTCAACACTTATCAGCTGGGTAGGGTATGAAGTGTGAGGATTCATCGTTTGCTGGTCATGGGCGTCTTGGTTAACGAGCGGGGGATAGTATCCTGGTGGAAGGCCATAAAGTGGAAAAGGTACTGGGTTGCCATCAGGGCCGACAAATGTATGCTGTGCATAAGACTGGCCGTAAGGTAACTGGGTCTCAATGACAGGGTTAGGTCTTCCAACATGAATGGTGACAGGGGGTGTCATTGTGTTTGGTACTTGGGTTCTTACTGGGTCGGAACCAAGGGGGAGTGGTACAGGGGCAGACTGCTGTTGGTTGTTCTCAATACCCGCAGAGGAATCCCCTTCTGTGATTCTCTTTTCCAGAAGCTTGGTCAACTCGGCTACTTGTTCTTTCAGCTGATTGAACTCGTTTCTGAAATCTTCATCCCTGATTTCTGCTTCGGCCATGAGTCTCGTTTGGAGTCGGGTCGGATAAGGATGTTTACCCGTAGTGTCTATTGTAAGTGAAAACACGAAATTGTTAAAAAAAGAAAGCATTAAATAAAAATGGTAAACGAAAAATAAACAGTATGGTGCACAAAGTTATCGCGGAACTCAGCCAGTACCCTCCAACCATTCCTCAGAACGTCACATTCAAGAGTAATAAGTATGTGATAAATGGAAATTAACATGAGACGGTTGTGGAGACAAAAGAATCCTTCTTTCTGAATTTCAAAGTACATTACTGCTGCCAATTTTTTTATGCAAGAAAAGTAAATCAGCCATTCCTAGCTCGGGCAATCATGGCCCTCATTTTACAAATCCTTTCTCTACAGTAATCAAGGAAGTTTACAATTTCTTTTGGGGTACTAAGAGGGTTAACCATCCCCTCAGCTTGCTTAAGCAGAAGCGGGAGGTCTTCCAGAACTCCATTAGCCAAATGCGCCAAGTGGGCGAAGCGATTCATCCATGAATGAATAACTTCATCTTGTTGTGTCATTTCAGCTTTCAAAATACGAATAGCCTCACGACATTCTTGCTCAGTATCCATCGCGCGCTGTCGCTCGCCGTTTATCTCTTGCTGGCAAGCTTCTACCACCTCATTAAGCTGATGCTCTAATTGACCAACTTGCAATTGTAGGAGCTCTTTTTGTACCAAGGCAATTTGCTCATTCTCTTTGGCTTTTTCCAACATATCTCTCAAGAGTTGCTTGTCAGCCAACATAGTATCCCTTTGCTTGCTCTTCATCCTCAGTTGAGTATTAGCTGTTCGGAGGCATTGACTTTGCTTCCTCAAGTAATCTCTTTCAACTTTCTGTTTTTTTCCAATCTCCTTGATGGTTCGCTTACTTTCTGAGTTCTCCCTTTTTTGAAGGGCACATTCTTGTTGAGATTTCAGCAGGTCTTCCTCCAGCTTCTTATTTTTTATAATTAACTCCTCTATCTTGGCTTTCAAGGCTTCCTCTTCAAGAGTAGGTGAGGGAAGAGGTATTCTTGTCGGGAGATGGGAGGGACTTTTGAAAGGCAGCTTGACAATGGAAACTCTATTCAGGATCCATCGATAGTATTCGTCCTTCACGGCATGGCTTCGAGCTCCTAGTTCTTTTCCTTGCCTGTGGACCATCTTCCACGCATTTGCTATATCCCGAATAGCAGAGGTACAATCTCCTTTTGAGTAGCGAAGGACAAAAGGAATAAGTGATTCTTCATCAGGTGGCCCAAGCAATGGATAAGCTAACTGCCGTTTGGCTATGACAGGGTTGTAGTTAATGCATCCTTGTGTGCCCATAAGAGGAACATTCGGGTAGCTTCCACAATGATGAATAATGGCGTCAACCTTCAACCATTGTGGATACCACCTTACTTTGTCAGCTGTGAGCCCCATCAGGTGATTGGCCCATTCACGCCCATTTTTTTGTTACTAACTGGCATAATTTCAGATCAGAAATAGGACATTCAACTTTGCCGACTTGGTGGAAAGCATGTGATGTGAGCCATACATACAGAGCAGGTAGACAACAAATGATTCTTTTTCCACCTTGTGTACAGCAGAAGTCCATGGTGCAATATATATTTACTAAGATAGCAGTGACAGGATTTTCAGACTTGAATTTACAGGCAAGGAAAATGCCAATGGCATCATAGTCTATGTAATTGTCAATGTTGGGGAACAAGATAACACCATAAATGGTTAAAGCCAAAGTATCCATGAAGGCTTCCCAATCTCCCTTTTCAGCCAGCAAGTGCATGTGCCTCTCAAAATATTCCCGATCAAACCCCAGGACTTGATTTCTATTTAGCTGCTTACTTCTTAAGACTTCCGGATTAATCCTTAGGATATCAGCGATGGTAAGAACATTCGCATGGCGTCCAAGGTGGCGGTAAGGCATTTGTCCCTCTAGTGGCATACCCAGAATCTGTTTGAACTCCTCAACAGACGGAGCTAATTGAAAGTCTTGGAAAGTGAAACAACGGAGAGGTGGGTCATAAAACTGAATCAAAGCAGTAATTGCTTCGACTTGTACTTCCACTTCTAGCAACTTTAGGATCCTCCCATATTTCCTTGAAAAAAACATTTTCTGATTCATATCCAATTTCTTGCCTAATGCTTGCAGACTGGTTGTATCGACCTTCCTAGCCTTAACATGCAGTAATTTTTTTAACTCAGGTATATTTGTACCACAACTATCCGATCTCATGTTAATTTCCATACTTTCACTCAGAGGTGCTGGCTAAGCTCTTGATAGCTTCCTGCGAGAACATGAGAAATGAGAAAATCAGTCACTAGAACTGACGTGTTTTGCAAATCGATACTCCCCTAGTAACTTTGAAAATATTTTTGTATTCAGGGAAGTTTCGATTTGACAAAACTTATGACAAATCAAAGGTCATGTGAGCTACGGATTTTCTGATCATTGTCAATAAAAAATTTTGATTTTATTTTTATTTTTTTTATACCCTTTTTTTATTCAAAACATCCGTAACTCAAATCCCAAAGACTTGTGCATAAAAGGAAAGGACTACTTGCCCATTAAAGGATCACGGGTTAAAAATATGTTATTTTTGGAAGAAGTAATCCACTAAATGGGTAAGCGGTCCTCTCTAATTTGGATCATAAAAGAAAGCGAGAATGAGGAAAGGTATAAGTAAAGTTTGCCCCTTTGTGTCTTAATTCAGGTTTTTCTGGAGGTCTCCTAATGGTTCTAAAGTTCATCTATCAATGATACCTCGCATTAGGTGGCTTGTTCTAAAACTTTTAAAGGTCACTAGAGCCAAGATCCTATTCATGATGTTGATCACAAATAGTAAGAAGTATACTAAATGTGAGCACCATGAATAAGTCGAACTCTAGCTGAGGTTCTCACAGTAACCAGACAGGAAGTACATCCCAAATGGCTCCACTATCAACCTCTCCTAATCTTCAGCTTATTTAAGCCCGGGTATAGGGTCCCACTCAAAAGTGTGTGTAAATTGTGAGTGTAGTGTGTGAAAGAGGCATTCAATACCTGTACCTTACTCATCCTGCACATAGAACAAACACAGAGCAACAAAATAAAGTCGACTACCCTAGGGTTCAATGATCATACAGATATTTACAGAACATAAATGATAGAATATAAACAAAATAGGAACTAAACATTGACAAGGAAATAAAATAAAAGAAGAAGTTAAATAATTAATATGCTAATTAAAACATGCGCTATCAAATTGACTGGCTTGACTCTCTTATCCTCCCCAGTGGAGTCGCCATCTGTCGCGACCGGGATCGCGGCGGCGCGGCCGACCCTCAAAATGATTTTAAATAATAAACAGGGAGTCGCCACCAATATTTTTTTTAGGATAAAATAGTGGAAAAACCTTTTGTTAAAGCACTGGTTATAAAAATAAGATTCCATGATTCGGGAGTCTGATTACAGGTGAGGAAGGTATTAGCACCTCACAACTGTCCGTTATAAAAAACGGTTACCTCAATTTGATAGCGCGCATTATAGTTAACCCGATAATTATTTTAACTTCTTCATAAAAAGAAAAAAACGTACGGAATGACAAAATAAATAAAAATCAACGCAAAATATTTACATGAGATTAACAAGACGTCTCGTCCAAATTAATCTCGCTCCTTTTTTTTCTTTAAAGAGATATTTAAAAATATGAGATTAACAGGACGTCTCGTCCAAATTAATCTCACTCCTCCTTTTTTCTTTAAAGAGATATTTAAAAATATGAGATTAACAGGACGTCTCGTCCAAATTAATCTCGCTCCTCCTTTTTTCTTTAAAGAGATATTTAAAAATATGAGATTAACAGGACGTCTCATCCAAATTAATCTCGCTCCTCCTTTTGATAGCAAGACAAAAAGGAAACTCTAAAAATTAAATAAAGAAAAGTGGGCCCGACAGGAACTGTTTCCCGCTCCTACGTATTCTTGAGCTTTCGAGAAATCAGGGTCACATAGTTCTTTAAAATGTTTTTTTTTTAGGAAAAGATTAGGAAGATATTGATAGGCATCATTTTAGTGAAGAATCCATACAAGGCGAAGTGCTTCGCACGTGCAAGGATCTTATAGAGACTGTGTAGACGGAAGTATTTTCCGTACGACACTGATTAAAAAAAATGAATATATATAAAAAAAAAACTGAGCGGGAGAGGAAAACCGAGTGCAAAAATGAAAAAAAACGAATGAAGAATAAGAAAACCGAGTAAAAAAACAAGAAAATCGAGCGAAAAAATAAGGAAACCGAGTGAAACTATGAAAAATCTGAGTGAAAACAGGGAAAACCGAGTGAAACAGTAAAAATCTGAGTGAAACAGTGAAAATCTGAGTGAAATAGTGAGAATCTAAGTGAAATAGTGAAAATCCGAGTGAAACAGTAAGGATCTGAGTGAAAATAAGAGAAACCGAGTGCAAAAATAGTAAATCCTAGTGAAACAGTGAGAATCTGAGTGGAATAGTAAAAATTCGAGTGGAAATAAAGGAAACCGAGTGAAACAGTGAGAATCCGAGTGGAAATAAAGGAAACCGAGTGAAACAGTGAGAATCCGAGTGGAAAGAGGCTTACCGGGTGAAATTTGAGTAGAGAAGTCCGAGAGGGAAAAGGGAGCTGGAAGGAGTGCTGTTGAGTGAAAGTGTAGAGGATGTTGGGGTAAAGAGAGTTTGAAAGGTGAGGGGTGAGTGAAGTGAGAGGGAGAGAAGACTTGGCGTGAGAGAGAGAGAGAACAGAGGTATGTTTGGGCAGAGTTTTCCCTTCCTCTGAATGCCTCCTCTTCAACTGCCCTCCCTCTTGCCTATTTATAGGCTGGCCAGAGTGGAATGCCAGCTCAGGCTTCCACTTCCGAGTGGAATGCCAGCTCAGGCCTCCACTCGGTTTGGGTAGTGGGGGACAACGGCTGGTGGGAATTTTTAATTCCTCCACCTCCGCCCCTGTCTGCCAGCCATCTCCGGGATTCCTGGATCCACTTTGGGGGTGGAATCCAGGTCAGCGTGTGAATCCGAGTGAAGAGAGTGGAAATCCGAGAGAAAAATGATGGAATCCGAGTAAAAAAAATGGGGAATCCGAGTGAGAATGGCTCGGATCCACCTTCCTCCACATTAGAAGTCAAATCCGAGTGGAAAAGGGGTCGGCCTTCACTTCCTCTCCACAATCCGAGTATAAAATGACTCGGAACCGATTGAAATGGCTCGGAAGTGGGTAAAGGAGGACTCGGATGAGTGAGGATTGGTTGGGAACCGATTGAAGTGGGTAAAGGAGGACTCGGATGAGTGAGGATTGGCTCGGAAATTGGAATTTTGGCCATTTTTCGCTCGGAAATAAACTTCTTCACACTCAGAATTAGAAATTTGAATTTCTTCACTCGGAATGGCTCTGACAGGGAAGCTTTCCACTCGGAATTGATTCATTCTGAGTAATTCTACTCGGATTTGAGCATGTATGTGGCATTCCACTCGGATTCTCCAACAGGAGCCTATTCCATTCGGAAATGCTTCATTGCTACTCGGTTTTCGATCATTTCTGAGTAGTTCTACTCGGTTTTGATCATTTCTGAGTAGTTCTACTCGGTTTTGATCATTTCTGAGTAGTTCTACTCGGTTTTGATCATTTCTGAGTAGTTCTACTCAGTTTTGATCATTTCTGAGTAGTTCTACTCGGATTTTCATTTCTAAGTAGTTCTACTCGGTTTTGATCATTTCTGAGTAGTTCTACTCGGTTTTGATTATTTCTGAGTAGTTCTACTCAGATTTACTCCATTCTGAGTAGTTCCACTCGGTTTTGATCATTTCTGAGTAGTTCTACTCAGATTTCCCTTCAACAGTGGCATATTCCACTCGGATTTGATTTTTTCCGAGTCCTTCCACTCGGAAATGATCATTTCCGAGTCAACCTTTTTTTTTTTAAAAAAAAAATATTCTTTTCATTTGCGGATGGGCTGAAATAGGTGTTCACAGTCATATTCTGTATATGCATGTTATGTGGTATGGACAGTCATTCAATTTGTATTACCCCTCACTTTTGGCTCCAGTGGTCCATGTAGAGATCTAGTTGAGCTACCTAGTTGTCTAGGTAGAGACCTAGTGGTTGAGGTGGTCCAGATAGAGTTCACGGGATGTCAGTGTGACTCCCAGCTGGTGGCTACTCCGTTATCCGTATACTAAGTGTCATTATATATATGATATAACTATGAGAGTCAGTTATGAATGATTTGATATTGACATTAAATTATGATAAGTATAAGATATTTGAAATTGATTGAGACTTATGATGATCATGAGTATTGAACTTGATTATGATTGATTAATGATATCGTGATTGGTCCATGATGATGATAAGTGATTTATGAAATTGTAATTAATTTGTGATGATGAATTTGATGAGATATGAGCATATTCAAAAGTGGTTAGAAAAGGATCATGGGATTGACAAGCTTGTAGAGTGTGTGAGCTCCTCTAGGTGATATTGTTCCTATTTTCATTATTTTTATTATATTTTAATGCTAGATGTTGATCCTTACTTTTATTCTTACAGAGATGGATGAAGGGATTATATTTTCATTATTCATTTTGTGTTTATATGAGTTCAAGTTAATTGATGTGATGAAATAACCATAAGTTGGCCTAAATGAATCTTTATGCATAACTCATTACTGGATAGGAATTTTGGTGAACAGACTGCGGTAGCAGCTCTGGAATAGGGGCAATATGGTGCCCTTAAAGTTTGGTGAGGTTTGGAGCTGAATCAGGTAAGATAGACCCCTAGGAAATTGGTCAAATGGCCTAAAGTGCCATGACAGCAGCATTGTTGCTACTGTCATGTTGGCGCGTAGCGCCAAATCAACGTATAGCGTCAGGGCAGCAATAGTGCTCACATGTAACGCGAGGTTGGCGCGTAGCGCCAGGCCCCGTTTCCTCAAAACCTGGTTTCTTAGATTCTAATTGGAATTTAGGCTTTATAAATATTATATAGAAACTATTTTAGATCTTTTAGGCTAAGTGAATATATTAATGATGGAGGAATTGTTAATTAATTATTTTTTGTGAAAAAATTATTGAGATTTTCATTTAAATACTAAAAATAAAAGAGAAAAATTAGGTGCAGGATGTTACAAATGGTAACAGAGCGGGTATATTAAGGATTGTAGTTCTTGTGGGTAGAATGAAATAACGAGTGGTGAAAGTTTTCATAAGTACAATTACTTGTTATGTTGATATATGCATAGGTGTGAGTGGAAATGAATGTTACAGGAAGTCTGGCATTGTGCTCACTAGTTCTCCGTCAGCTGTAATTCCCTGTATTGAGGTATTCTTTAAACTATATTGAGTTGTTTAAATATTATTAGTGAATTAAAATGTTATAAAGTGGCTAGTAGTTTGATTCTATTTTAGCAGACAATTTCTTTAGAGAGGCTTCTTAAATAATGAGAAGGGGTGTGCCTGGCCTCACTTTGAATAGATTTTAATAGTGTAATATAATTGTGATTGTGACGAAGTTTATACCTGGTTTATAGACATAGGGTAGATGTTTAATTATTTGGAATGATTGAAGAAGTAGAAAGCAGTAAATTTGATTTATGAATTGTATAATAAAGTAAGGGATTGGTGGATTTGCACCAAAATCTAGCTAATAATTATTGGTAAAGCTTTACAATAACAAAATTTTGAAAGGAAATTTTGATAAATTATCTTAATAATTATAAACCGAAGAGGGGGATGGAATTGTTAAATCTCTAGAGAATGTTTATAACTAAATGTATAGGTAAATTTGATGGTTGTACACTGAAGGTGATGATTGTTCTAAATATGAATTTGGTATGAGGGTTGAACTTTGTGGAGTTGTTATACTCTTGGAGATTAGGATTATGTTAATTATCAGCATAAAATGTAATGACTGAGAAAGTTCAATTGTAGAAAGTTTCTTTGAGTTGGGAGATAAATTACAATTGAAAAGTTAAGGAATCTAATTTTAGAAAGTCATGACAATAATGTTGGAGTGGAATTTTTCTTCTTTTCCTCCAAAAATCACGATAGAGGTTGATATAGTAGCAGAGTTTGTTTTAGGTTTGGAAAGGAAAAAGCTTATGGCTAGAAATCTTAAATCAAAGCAATTACTGATTATTATTAAGGTTGATATGGTTGGCTAACTAGGGTTGATTGTTTGGAGACAAATTAAGAATATGTAAGGGAGTAACAATATTACGATGATCAAAGTCTTATAGCAAACAATTGTAGTGACATGTTGTACATTTGAGAATTAGAATTTGGAGTGCAATAGCGGAACTCAAAGTTAATTGCTGAGTTGTGTGATTTCGAGGATGAAATATATTTTAGGGGGGTGAATGTAACATCTCGTGTTTTTATATTTAGAAAGAATGAATAAATGTGGAAATGAATTTAAATAATGAAAATTTAAGAATTTGTGGCATTTGTGTAAGTTCAGAATGGAATAAAAGGAAAAATTGAGGTTTTTACTTCACGCGTAACATCAAGAGTGGCACGTAGCGTCAGGGTGAAATTTTAAACCTGACGCATAGCACCAAGGGGACGCATAGCGTTAGCTTCAGGACTAAAATATAAAATTCCAGAAACAGTTGCGCGAGACAAAATGAAAAAGATAGGATAAGTCGGTCCTGCTTTCTTTTTATTCTCTAGAGTTTAAAACCATGATTCAAGCTTAAATTAGCATTGGAATTTGAAATTAAGAGTGGATTGGAAGTGGAAAACAAGAGGTAAACATCTGAATTCCTTCAATTTTTAGATTTGGTGGAAGATTCTTTCTATTTTTAGTTTTCTTTGAAATATAAAGAAGCTATGAAATTTGAGATTCTAAACTGATTGAAGGGTCTTTTAAGGTTCTTAAATGAAAGATTAAGGGATGGAATTAAATTTTGCTTTATCTAAGTTATGAATGAGATGTTGGAAACCTAGTGGAGTTAGAGATTTCTTAAGGTAGCTCATGGTTTTGAGTATAATAGACCTATGAAGCTTTAGGGATTGATTTTCAAGTGTTTTTTTAAGTGAAGTTAAGGTTTTAATGGACAATTCCTAAAACCCTCTTTTGTAACTTTGCATATTTACTGTTTTAGCGCATCGGTGCTTGCTGGATAATTAAAGAGCATTGGAATTGAGATCGGGGAAATGTGTAATGTGTTTTTAGTTAAAGTTTGATGAGTTTTATATTGTGAAATGAAATTGTTATATTTATGTGAATGGTTTACTCAAGAATATGTGGTTTAAGATATATGTATACAAAATATTTATGAGTAATGGAGAATAATTATTGTGATTAATTGTAAATTGAAATTGGATTTGTGAATGTGAGGTTTAGTGTATGATAGTGATTATGAGAAAGTATTGATTATTGATGAGAAATAGGGTCTATGAGATTTATATATTGCACTTATAAGAAAGCGATGAGTTGTAATTATGTGATATGTGATTATGGTGAAATGAAATTTTTGTTATTCGTATGTGATGAAAATGAGGAATGTGAAGAGAGTGGATGAGTTTGTTATGTTTATAGCGGGTTATGTGTTGTGATGACATGAAATTTATTCTTGGTTATGGGTTTGAGTATGATATTTAAAGGCGGTGGTTTTTATGCCGGGAGATGGCTTTTATGTCAGGAATTATGTATATATTGATGAGATTAATGGTCATATGTTGTATATGTATGTTATGTGGTGTAGACAGTCATTTGGTATGTATTACCCCTCGCTTTTGGCTCTAGTGCTCCACGTAGAGATCAAGTTGAGCTACCCAGTGGTCCAGGTAGAGATCCTGTGGTTGAGGTGGGGAGCTGGTGTGTGGCTCGGTGGACCAGATAGAGTTCACGGGATGTTAGTGTAACTCCCAGCTTGTGGCTGCTCCATTAGTATCCGGATACTATGTGGCATTATATATATATATATATGATTTTACCATGAAAGTCAGTTATGAATGATTTGATATTGACATTGAATTGTGATAAGTATAAGATATTTGAAATTGATTGAGACTTATGATGATCATGAATATTGAAACTTGATTGTGATTGATTAATGATATCATGATTGGTCCATGATGATGATGAGTGATTGATGAAATTGTAATTAGTTTGTGATGATGAATTTGATGAGATATGAGCATATTCGAAAGTGGTTAGAAAAGGATCATGGGATTAACAAGCTTGTGGGGTGTGTGAGCTCCTCTAGGTGATATTGTTCCTGTTTTCATTATTTGCATTATTATAATGCTAGATACTTACCTTTACTTTTATTCTTATAGAGGTGGATGAAGGGATACTGCGGATGTCACGGGGACTAGCATGAGTGAGCAATGGAGCAATGCCCATACGTTTATAATTATATAACGTATAATTTTATGATATTATATGCGTTGCTGATGGATATGTATATATTTATGTGTGGAATGGTTATATCATGTGCTATAATGCTATGTATGCATGTGTGATAATTACGTGATTATGTGAGTAGACCATGGTTGATAGCGCTAATGATATTGAGTCATTAGCATTTAACTCTGATGCAATTAGGCTTAATTTACAATGGATGTTGTAATAGCCCTGATTTTTTAGAATAGGAAACCAAACCCTTAAGACTCTGTTGATACTTCGTTGAGCTTTGGGTAAGAAGCTCGAGGCTTCGGCCTATTCCCCGAATAGCTTAGAATGAAGCAGAGCTTAGCATGAAATATAAGAATACCGAGAGAACATAACGAGTGAGAGAAGTAGAGATAAGAAAATAATAAATAACGTCTGATAGTACGGTTTAATAAAAATAATACGTTAACAATGATTATTTTGTGTACTACTTAATTTATAATTATACCAGTTGATAATTATTTCCTGCCAACAATACTTAATAGATAAATAATTATAATAATTTATTTTAGAATTATATATTTTAAATTATTTATCTATTTGATAATTATATTTAATAATAAAATATTGTTGGGTTCCTCAGATTTGAACTGTGGGACCGAGCTGGAGGTCAGTCCTTGACCGTTCGACCCAAGACTAGTGATCCAGTAGGAAAACTAATCCTGTTAGAACCCCTCCGTGAAGAATCAAGGGTGTCTAACTTGGCCTAATCAACCCAATCAGAACCTTTAATGTTTCCCACGTTTGATTGTTTATATGCTTTAGGACATCTGATGGCGGCATGGTCAGTATCTGGTGACTCGTTTCGATGTTTTAGGAACTTTTCCTAGAGAGGTCGAAACCCGGTTCGGACTCTATCACCCTCGTTTTTCCATAAATCAGTTTCTTCATAAATCGTTTTCAAGCTCGACCTGATTTGGACCCAAATTTCACATATGATCTTAGAATCAAATGATTTTACTCTCAATCTCTTTGTTTTGAAAAGATCTTCAATCTCCGTTTCTAGCCCCAAGCTCCGATTCTCACTTTGTCAACCTTAAAATCGAAGATTAAGTATGTTCACCTCAAAATTCCAATGTTTGGACTTTTTCCCTGTGCATGGTTAAAAAAAACTCATAACTCTCTCATACGAATTTCAATTTATGCAAACATGATGTCAACATCTCTGTAACAAAATTATCTATGTTTTTCGTGAAGACATCAAAGGCCAAATCCTTCTAGATCAGTACAGTTTAATGTATCTTTGCAACCCCTTGGCTGTTTCAACATCATGTTGGCAGCCTTCATTAAAATTCGCATATCTCCTTCGTCCAGTGCTTGAATCACTCTATTCTTTATGCTATGGATCCGTATCGTAGATCTCTACAATGTTCATGAAGGGCAAAAACCCAAATTCTCAAAGGAAAATTAATGGTGAATTTATTTCTGAAGACGTAGCTGATCGAGGAAGCTCCTGGAGCACCCTATCGTAAATCAGGTATATCTTGAGCTACCAAACTCAGATTGTTGCAAATGATATATAAAATTAAATAGAAAAAGAAGATCTATAAAATTTTTGAAGGGCTCAAAAACCAAGTCTTGCTCCATAAATCCCATAATTTAAAATACCATACTAATTCACGTTATACTAGTGGCAGCTTGCTCTATGTTTAGTAATTTTCACGTTTCTCATTCGTATGACCATAAAATCAAACGATTATTTAACCAAACTTTTCTTAACTAAATTCCCTACAATGTTGATGAAGGGCACAAAGTCAAATTCTTCACCAATGTTGCCCAGAAAATTAATCTTTACAAGAAATAATAATCCCATCACAACTTTACACTACTTTTTTATTTGGGCCATAACTCTCTCATTTCTCAATGAAATATTTTGTGCTATATATCAATTTCAAGATAAGAAAAAGGCCTATAGTTCTTATGTTGGTCCCTTTTCATAATTTAGCCTGCATCAGCCCTTAAAAACCTAGACAAGGTGATGCCCTAGAATTTTGACCCATCAGTCGATGCAACATAGGACCAATCAACTTCCACCATCCAAGGCACACATACCTTCCTCTCCTTAACTCCTTCTTCAACAAGTTCAGGCCACCTAGTCACCATGTGTCATAACCAATCCTTCTCTCCATGCATTTCCTTGACATGACACCTAGCCTCTACTTGGCAGCACCATATCAACTCCTTGTCTAGCAAGTTGTGTCAACTTGCTCTCCAAGGGACTAACAACTTGTTTGTCAAATTGTTCCTTGCTAAAAATAATTAAGAAACCATGTTCCATTTCCCTAAAATCTACACGCTGCTCTCTTATTACATGACAAATTCCAAAATTCTTCATGCCATCGTATATTATATCATTAAGACATGTATGCTTCCATACCATGATACCATGACTCATTAATTAATTTTCACTTCCATCTCCTTTTCTCATTCATGGCAACAACTCTACCACTTCTTCTCTCCATTTTCTTCTTCTTCTAGACAACAAAACGGCCACCAAAACCCCTTCCTCAATCATCTATAATCACGGCCACCACAAGAACCACCACCAACCACGACAAAATTCTTCCTCCTTCCTTTCTCCTCCTCTAACCCGCGGCCAACCTCCATCCAAACAACCCCTTTTCTTAAATTTTTTCACAAGTATCAAGCTTCCAAAAATTGGTCTCATCCTCTTGTGCAAGGGTCCTAAAACCGTGAGCCATCCAAACCACTTAAGGTGAGGATTTTTTATGTTTTTCCCTTGAAGCTTGCTCATGGTATTCTGAACTCAAATTCAATTTTCATTTTGGAATTTTGTGATTGATTCTCTTTGTTGTTTGATGGTAAAAACCATGACCGTCTTGTCTAAACTTGGTGTGCATGTTGTGTTTTCTTAAGATCGGGAATGATCAGTGACGGACGACGAAAGGTTTTAAGTGAACGGTAAATTTTCGGTAACTGATCCCTTTGATTTTAGTTAAATTCATGGCTATCCTATAAATTCCTTTGCTGGCCGTGACCCCTTTGTAGCTCAAAAAGTTTTGCATGTTAAGTGATCTAGTCTTGATACTGGTACCAGGACAAGGATGTAATTTTATTCATCCTCACTATGCTATAGATGTTGTGGGTCTACCTCCATACTGTAAACCCCATATCAGGCGTTCTCCCTACACCGATATGATCAGGTAATCACCTCACACACCGAAAAGCGTCCACGTCACCCGACAAAAACTATAGGGTACAGTTGCCAGGGGACATTTGCGAGAAACGTGGTTCCTTCCGCGTCGTGTGCCATAATTGTACACTACACAATGTACTACTTGTCCCCTAGCCCCACCTGCACCTGACGATTCATTCTCCATGTTCACCTATAAATAGTCCATTCTCATACTTAGAAAAGTTGACGTTATCCATCCTTGTTATATATTGTTCCATTGTTTAAGTTCTCTTAACTTGAATTCTCACCCTAGTTACTGACTTGAGCGTCAGAGAATCTTCGTAGGTTACACCACCTTTTGCCCATCTTCAACGCGAAAACTTGGTGTGAAGGATCTTCGGGACCCTAAGACCGGTACCACCCACTGTGATATCAGATTATAATACCAGATACCCACTGTACTGGTGTATAAACACTACCTACAGTTGAATTTTGTGACTGGTCCTCACACCGGATCCTTGACCCTAGTTCAGACCAGTTCATTAAGTTTTAGGTACCGCCGACAATGATCGATGGACATTTTGGAACATTCAGTGAATTTTCAGCGCGACCACCATTTTCTTCCACCGGGCAGCAGCTGTTCCGTATGGTAAGGGGGTCTCACCTTGTTTAATCGTGTGTCTAAACATTCCATAATATTGCTTATGCACTTGTGAGCCTTCGTTTTGAATTTCGCCCTGATCTAACGGTTACATCTCAAGTTATGAAAATTTCCATCAACAGTGATTAACTTTAATAGAATATATCACTAAAATGAATTTTTAATAAATTTAACAAGTATATCTCGACAATGGCATATTAAAAAAAAGAAAATTTTATCACGATCGATATTAAAACGAAAAACTTAGAAAAAAATTAAGTGTTAGGTGAGCTTGGTTTATTCGATATGGATGTATTATTTCAATTTAAATTTTAGTGATTCTATGTAATTTATGGTTATTTTATCCTAGTAAGCCCCGCTTTAGGAAATTAAGTTATTGTTGCATGTCGTCGGAGTTGTTTGAAGAGATCGTGTATTTCAAAGAAAATTTCCAACCGAACGGTTACGACGCATTACGTCACTAAACGTTAAAAATGTCATTGTTTTAAGTTACTATATAAGACTTTATAGGAAGTTATTAAATAAATAAATGACCTCTTTTATCAAATGAAAAGTTTTACTTGAACAACTTTACTAATAAGTAACTTGGCTTAGGCATATTAAGTCGATTAAGAAAAAGAAATGGAGATAAAGGGACCTTTTAATGCAATAAATATTAGAATTTAGAAAGAAATTTCATGACCAATCTAGTGACCACGTTCATGACCACTTAAGGTATGATAAAAAGGAAACTTTGAGAACTTGATAAAATGAAATAAAATTGGCAAAAGAAATATGATTAGGAAATAAAATCTTGAGGTTTAAATACTTGATGGACTAAGTAGATTAAGAATGAAAAGAAATGAATGGTTAGTTAGAGTTTAAATTGGAAGTAAGTTATAGAAAAAAGGGATCCTAATAAATTAATTGGGATAAGAGATAAGTGTTTGAATGAAATGAATATAATTTTATGAATTTAAATAAAGAAATAAATAAGGTCCTTAGAAATCCAAGTTAAGACATAAGTGTTAGGAGTTAAAAACTTTAGTAATTAACAATACAAGCGACAAGGGACTTAGTAAATATTTATATGATACATGATATACATAATTAACAAAGTAAGAAGGATTTTAGGACATGATATACATAAAGTACTAATCATTTGTAGAGGTAAACAATATAGAAAGGAAATGAAATTTGGACTTTAAACTGAGTAATAAAAAGAAGTAGAATAAATTAGATGATAACTTTTAGTAAACTAAGGAATAAATGACCAAGTTCATAACATAGAGGTTAGAGCGGTATCTAAGTTCTTTAGCAATAAATCTACAACATAAGAAGAAAAAATTAGTTGATTAAAAAAATATGACCAAGGAAACGAGTCATTTAGTTAATAAAATTTAATTGGACCAGTAAAGGAAAATCAATAGTAAGACCGCTAGACGATGACTAAAGAGTTCATAATTAGACCTTAGGAAATTAAATTGAGTAAAGAGATAATCATACCTAATCAAGTAAAGAATAATTGGTAAATAAATAATTTAAAGTTACATAAAGAATTAAACTAAGTAAAAGTATGCCTTTAATAACAAACTAAATTAAGGGAATGCTAATAACTGAACTAGATAAAGGGTAAGAATATAATGTGAACGCTTACATCTAGTTTCATATATAAGTAAACTTCTAGTGATGTTAAATGTGTGATAACTTGTTAAGATGTAGTAAATGATGGATATCGATATGTATAGTATGTGGTGTGCCTAATGATTATTGTGTGATGGTTTCTTAGTACAATGAATACTACATACAACATGGTACTCGTTAATTGGCTAATATGATTGAATGTGTGACTGTAAATGATCGTGTATATGGATGTACGTGTGTTAGTTATGTAATGAACATATGTGATAAAATATGTGATAAGTGTGATATGATGACATGTATATGGAATATGATGTAGTAGAAATGCTTAAAGAATGTCATGAGTTAACAAAACAAATGATATGATGAATAACACTGTATGATGCATTAATGAATATGTTGAAATAAATAAGAAAAGAATGAATAAAGAAATGTCTCGGTAGGGATCTTGAGGTGAATAAAGTTTGAAAATGATGTGATAAGAGTAGATCGGATCCGATGTGATGATGGGCGTTGTAGCGCCAATATACCCCGTGGTTTTCTGAAAAATATGAAATCTTGTTTCATTTCTAAGTGTCGGGTAAGACCATTATGGATTGAGGAATTTTGAGAAAACAAAGAAAAAATTAATTGAAATAGACCTGACGTTAGAAATGAAATGGAGTCACTGAAAGGACCCTACCAATGACTAGTAAAAAGAAATTGTATGTTGTGTGCATCATACATGGAGGATAAAGGTGATGGACGAGAAACTCCCTAGAGTATAACAGTAAGGGGTACACTGAAAAATCAGTCGCGCCTCAATACACGAGGGCAGTCTAAGGAGTATATCAAAGACGGGAACTCCAATGGCTCGGATTCACGCCCGTCACCGGACAGCCTGTGGCAAACTCTGATATACTTCGATAAGAGGCAGGATTTTCTATGGCCGTGGAGTGCCCGTTCTGTTGAGATATATGATTGGCCATTTTGATGATAGGGTTGCGTGTCCTTACCTATTTGTGAAAACCAGAACAAGGAGAGCTCTGGTCGCTCTAGTGGACAGGAAGGATAAGGCTGAATTGGTACTGATTCAGATTGAGAAAGAGGAGATGGGCCTACATGTATCATGATAAATAATAAAAGATTTGAAATAATAAAATGAACTCATGCATTGCACCATTATATTGATATTATAATTGCTCGTTGTTTGAATATGATTGTATAGGTCTTAGTAATCCTGGAAGGTGAACGAGAAAATAAGAATGGTCAGCTGAGATCAAGACTGGTGAGATAACTTAGAATGTATCATAGGGACCCCAAGGAGAGTGAGAGGGATTCGATCCTGAATTGTTTGTGGGCAGGTGTTGATAAGACACCTTCCCAATTGTTGTGGAGGTGAAGACTCACACTTACGCTAAATTTTTCCAGACATCGTGAGGATGGACACAAACGTCGCATCGAAGATCAGTTGGACTCTTCTTAGGCCAAAGATGAATATAATATGTTGAAATTTATTTTATTTTATGGGAGCCTACGTGCCCTTTTACTTTCAGTATGTATAGTTGCGGTTACGACCATGTATTATATATGATTATGTTGTATATAAGGTGTATCTATTCCACCAAGCTTTCTTGTACAAAAAAAACTTCTACATATTTCTAAAACTCATAACCTCTCAGTTGAACAGGATAATCTAATAGAAGGGATTATCCTAGTCAACCGAGGGTTTTACAGATGTAATGTGGCATTGAGTCATTAGATAGTTGACCATGCATAATAAGCAAGAGTTGTTCACATAAATATGATTAAGGCATAGAGCCATTTAGTATTTGAGATCCTGTATTATTGGCTGGGATTATATAGTTAGAATATGGTATAATGGTGTTAAAATCTTAATATGAATAAGTTAGGAAATTTGGATGTTGGGATATTGACTTTACAAGTGAAATTGAGGAACTAGATAGGGGAGATGGAGATCTGATGGGATTCAGTATCCCTGGAATTACTTGATAGGTCCATATGGATATTTAGAATTGGTTTATGTATTCATTTTGTGTTTTATATGAATTCCAGTTGATTGGTGTGATGAAATGGCCATAAGTTGGCCTAAATGCATCTTTATGCATAACTCATTACTGAATAGATATTTTGGCGAACGGACTGTGCCAGTAGCTCCCGAATAGGGGCAATATGGTTCCCTTAAAATTTGGTGAGGTTTGGAGCTGAATTGGGTAAGATAGACCCTTAGGAAGTTGGCCAAATGGCATAGAGTGCCATGACAGCAGCATTGTTGCTACTGTCATGCTGGCGCGTAGTGCCAAACCAACGCGTAGCGTCATGGCAGCGATGGTGCTCACGTGTAGCGCAAGGCTGGCGCGTAGCACCAGATCCCTATTTCCTCAAAACCTGGTTTCTTAGATTTTGATTGGAATTTAGGCTTTATAAACACTATATAGAAACTATTTGAGATCTTTTAGGCTAAGTGAATATATTGATGATGGAGGAATTGTTAATTAATTAATTTTTGCAAAACATTTATTTAGATTTTCATTTAAATACTTAAAATAAACGAGAAAAATTAGTTGGAGGATGTTACAAGATGCATCTCACCTTATGCACATCCTGTATCACAATGCTAAAAAGACAACATGGAGAGTGAGTTATACATTCTACGTGACGAATATGATTACTTTGTGATCATGCGCATTTGCATATAACAATATGTAGGCTTTGCATCTAAGACACCAATTATCATCATGATTTCATCATTCTATCAACATATACATATATCATAACCATCAACTAAAACTTATAGCAAAACACATACACATACACACATCATTGCCCTTCATCACACTAGGCTAACACAAGTATCATCACCAATACATAAAGTGATTTTGTTGCAAATATTTTACTTGTTGTCTTTAGGTTTTCTTTCACCCTTTTTAATCATTACCTTAAACTTATCCCCTTTTTTGGCATATCACTAAGCTATATGCAAATGCTCTTAAGCTAATGCATATGCACAAGAATCATATTCATCAAAACACTTGCGGATTTGACTATGGGAATAACAATCATCAATTGTGGGTATTAAGCAAAGATATATAACCACGCCCTACTACAGTAGTAAAATGTGTACACATATATGTCAAATCTTAATTTTTATAGGTACCAAACAGCATCACCCATCTTGTAACACCGGTCATTTTCACCATGAGAGTAGTATACAACATAAATAACAAAATGGTTTTGTGGGCTAACCATGAACTATGCCATGGCAGTTAGGATCTAAAGGACCACTGAGGACACCTGCTCCTCAAAGAGCCACTCCCATCGGGTCGACCACATGCAGCTCCTCGTAGCTAAGCATGGGCAGCTTCGTGACTCTACCACTGAGTCACTAGGGTAAACAACAACGCTCGTGCATAAAGCCGCCCTCCCAATGGGCCAACCGGAGGAACGCCTAACTTCCCTTACTGGCAGCTATGCAATATGCCATAGATGCAATGCAGATGCCAATCATATGCAATCTTACATTATGCATCCTACTATGCCACTTATCAACCATTATCATCATCATCACATCACCACTAAATTCTTAGTGGATTTTAATTTCATTGATTAGTGCCATTGATTCAAATTTAAGTGGGGCATTCACTATATTTTCCATCAATATAAATTCAACTCATACATACGAATTTATACTTGCATCAACCATAATGACATCAACAATCATCAATAACAGTATTCATCAATCTTTCATCAATATTCAAAGGTATGCCCAACAACAATATCTATTTTCATTCATCATCAATATTCATCATTCAATATTTATGGTGAATATATATACGTTCACAACAATACAAGGCACAACATTTTCCCTAAAGTCTCATGATAATTATCAATCACCATAAAGCATACCACCAATATTCCAAATACATACCACATATATGCCAAGCACAATAACATCACAGTATCTAACTTCACAATTCATCAATACAACATAGGTAAGGTAAACATGTACAATGTCATACACAACAATCAACCAATACTCAACTCATGCATTTAGAATATAAACTTCTCTTCTACTTCAAGAGACTGAGCGCTTCGATGGTCCTGCCTCGTCGTTCGAAATAGGTCCTACATTAATATATATATATATATATCAATCAATTGGCCTATCAAGGCATTAATTTCAAATTCTAAATATTCATCATTATATCTAAAATTCTTAACATGTCTTAAACATGTTATAAACACAAATTTTCTTATTTTGTTAGGTTTCAAGAATTCCTTCCTATTAATCCATATTCTCTAAAATTAAATGACTACAAAAACAACTTTTAAGTCACCAACACACACCAAATACCACTTCTACTAACTTCACTAACTTAGTGCCTTCCACATTTTCTTAATTTCTCAAATTCCCAACATCAATCATTAGTGTAAACCATTCCAAAATTCATTACCTTATCCAAAATCATTCTTAAGACAAATGAACTTCCAATTCATCAAGTTTTGGCCGAAGCCCCAATTTCTACATGTTAGGATTTTTATCAACAATTGTTAAACACTAATTCCAACCATTTCTTTGCTTATTTTAAGCATCTTCAAAACAACAACACCATATTCATATCATCATCAACAGCAAAAAAATTTCCCAATGTTCATCTACCCTAGGGTTTGGGTTCCACATACATATCCCCACAACACCATATATTCATAAATGCATGTTCTAGGATTAAAGATATCCAAATCCCACCCTTACATAGCTAAAAACATTTTTTAAGGTGTCCTGATAGGGTGGTAATCGATTACACAATTAATGTAATCGATTACCTGCAAAAGCCTATGCATGTTTTAGAAGACCCTACTTAGGTAATTGATTACGTAATCGATTACCTAAGGATGACACAGACCTTACTTGGGCCTCTTTATTGGGCTTGGTTATCATTTGTATATGTTTTATTTTCATGTGATTAGTTTTAGAAATCTTATAGGATTAGAAATTAGGACTTTGTTTTGGGCCTTGCATGGCCATATTTTTTATTTTGGGCCTTGCATGGCCATATTTTCTATTTTGGGCCACCTTTAGGCCTTGTATAGGTGTTAAGTTGCTTTGGGCTCCTTTTGGGCCATGTAGTTTTAGTTTTTGGGTATTGGGTAAAGCTTTTTCAAGCCCACCCAAGCCAATTCCAAAAATTTTGTTTTCAAGAAGGTATAAATACCTATCCTTCTTGTAATTTGGTCATAATTTAAATGTTAGTGAGATTTAGAGTGAGAAATTTTCCCTTCTCTTTAGAAAGTAGAAGCTCTGGGCTCTTTTCTATAGTGTTATCCTTTAGCTTCCTCCAAAATATGGTGACTCACTTCCTTTTCTCTCCCTAGCTAGTTAGAGTGGTGGATTCACATTCAATCTCTTGTCTCTCGGTTCTCCTATCCATTTCTCTTAAGTTCTTAGGTTAGATATAGGTTCCTATCACATAAATCTTCCATTTTTCACTTCATAAACATTTTGGCCAGCACCTTTCCAGGTCCAAAACCATGTGAATTCTACTCATATTGAATAGCTTGCTTGGGTCTATGAAGAGCTAGAGAAGAAGATCCACCTCCTTGCCTTGGAAATTAAAGGATTTCTTACAACATTTTGGTATCTTGAGTCTCACCTTCTCTTAGCATTTTCTTAGATCTGATTGTGTAGTTTGAATTCTGTATTTTCAATCCTAGATTTGAATTCCTCACCTCCTTTACATAAAATTTCATATATCATATGGTTAAAATCTCTAAATATTGAAGAAATACAAGGCCCAAAATGGAAAATATGGCCATGTAAGGCCCAAAACTAAGTCCTAATTTCTAATCCTAAAATATTTCTAAAACTAATAACATGAAAATAAAATATATACAAATGATAACCAAGCCCAATAAAAAAGCCTAAGTATGGTTCGTGTTAGAGGGCTTCTTGTGAAATCTTAAAACCGAGATCCTTGGTAATCGATTACAATATTGTCGATAGTCGATTACCAATATATTAGATAGTAGAATTATACAGCAAATGGCTCCTAATCCAACTTCTACATACCTTAACTCCCTCAAATGACATCTAATCATTACCAAACTTTGACAAAATAGAAAACACATCATTTATGACACGTGGCAACTGACCACACCTTAAAATTCCCAAAGTTAAATGAGTTATACATAGAAATGATAATTGGCCAATTTAGGCCGTTTGCAAAGGACCAAACCACTCAATCCTTATCTAATTAGGTCTAACACACTTCATTCACTATCTAAATGTTATATATGCATTATTGGACCTATCTAAAGGTTTCAAAAGCTTTCGGGCCTCAATTGGACTTATTCAGTTCATGATTATACATATATTCACACATATGCAATCACCAATATCAAGTGCCATGGTACAAAACCAAATTCACAAAACTTAACATCTCAAATGCAATGCAATATATGCAATGCCCCTACATGTCAATTTAACAACATATACAATATATACATTTCCTGGACATTATGCTATTCAACACAACCACCATGGATCCATCCATGGCTGACAATACCAAAGCATTATCATATGTCAACGTTAATATTCCAATTCAAATCTAACATCAAACTCCAAGCTATATGTATATACACCATTTATCATTATACAAAAGATACAAGTATCCAAAATGAGTCGGCTAAGGTGATACAAACAAAAGTTATACTCTTACATATAACTATGTACAAGCGGTCTCCATGACCACAAGATCTCCAACGGAGCAATCACCAAGCATCGCCTCGGTTCACGTCCACTGAAAAATAACTACAATCCTAGAGGTGAGCATATATATATATATATATATATATATATATATATTAAATGATAGGCATTGAACCAGATTCAACCATGGTATCCATAAATACCTATTCAGTTCTACAACATCATGTCAACTAATATAATCATCATAATACATACTGCCATTTAACACAATTGCGTTACCTCAAATGCAATCAACCATATCAATACACACCATAAGCTATCCAATAGCCTTTAAACCTCAATATCTATATGCCAATGCATATGTATATGGATTTGACCCTAATGATGGGAATTACACTGCATTATATAAATTTTCACAACACTGTATGCTCCTGTAAGCCTTATCAAGCACCATTTGCCTCAAATCACCAGAATTAGGCATATAAATTTGGCCTTTAATCCTCCAAATAACAACCCAATCCAAGGTGGCTGTGGAATCCCAAAGGAGACCACCATAATGTGTCTATGCCTATCCAAAGGCCGTCCTCCCATCTAGGCCAGCATTACAGGCCCCCTACAATCCTGTGTGCGTCTTTAATGCAATGCCATGCAACAACCATTAATTAATCACATACCACTTGATTACCATCACCAGGGGCCACCACTTGGTTACCATCACTAAGGGTTCTCATTCAATTTAATAACTATGCATAACATGCAACAACCAACATTTCATAACTAATTCACATATCAACTAAGCTATCGCAAGCTTATTTATTCATAATCAACCACATAGCATAATTATCATGAATTATTATCACTAATCATTATCATTATGATCACCATCAATTCAATATTATCAATCATCATTTATTACAATCCAATGCAATATAATCTATGATAATTTATGATAAGCATATATAAACGGCATCCAATCACATTTCATAACTAATAATCATATCAATGACACATCAAGGGGGTATATAGCCAATGTAAACCAACACTGTTATCATCATAATTTTTTTATCAAAGTATCATAATTCATCAAACATAGTACACACACATATGTGTGTATATATATACCCCTTATCCATTCATAATCTATGCATTTCAAATATAATGCTCCTCCTACCTAGAATTAATGATTCCTAAAGCATACACGCTTTCCAAACACTCCAATCTCTTTTCTGATCACTAGTTTACCAATCCAATAATTCCTAAAATTAACAATATTTATTCTTAATAACCCAACGCCACCACAATCATATTTCAAAGCTAAAACAACCAATTCAAAGGATTTCATCTTACCGATTAGCACCAACAAACTTTGATTCTTAGCTCCGTAAGGTTTCAACGCTGTCCAAAGTGTAAGGTAGCTCTGAAATAGTTCCTAAGCCATGGAAATCAAGCAAATGGGTCACTTGGATACTTACAAGAGATATAGAAATCAAGAAACCCTGATGCTCACCACGTTGTTCACACTATAATTAGGTTCCAAACAACCCTGAAACCATAGACTTAGAAGAATTTAAAAGCAGGGGTTCAAGAATTTAGTAAAAACTAAGGTGAATATCCAAGGCACATACCTCGATTAAAGAAATTGAGAATCCTCCTTAGCTTCAATGGTTGTCAACATGAACAACAAGGAAGAGAGATACAGTTACATCCTTTGTATGAGGGAGAATTGAAGAAGATAGGGGGAATGATATGGTGAGCTCACGGACGAAGGAAGAGAAAGAGCAAAAACCTTTTCTTTTTTTCACATGCACGAGGAGAGGTAAGTAATTAAGAGAAGAAGTGAATTTGCAATTCATAACTAAGGGTAAAAAGGTCATTCTGCATGTTTAGTTAATTTATAAAATTAATCGGGTTCCCTTAGTTACCCGAAACTTACCTCGATAAATTTTAAAAATTAGCATAACCTCCTTAAATTAATTAACCACTCCTAATTTAATTATTTAGCCAATAAAATTAACCAATAATTAAATCTAGGATGCTACAATAAGTCAGAAAGTTACTATAAATGACGATTCCATTTCATTTTTTTTATTTGAAAGATAATACATAATCATAGAAAGATAAAATATTAAATGTAGTATTTTGATTTTTTTAATTAAATATAAATTTTAAATTTAGTTCATTTAAAAGGGTAAGTTTCATGCAAAAAGAATAATAATGCTTCAATTTTCAAATCAATTCTTGTTTACAAATAAAAAAATTAATTGTCACGCCCATTTAATAAAAAAATACGGGGAATATTTTTTCTAATTTTTTATGAGTCAATTAGATCGCTCGGAAGCCCCAAACATATATAGGTATTACTATATGATTCTCTAAACACTTCCTGGGTATTTCATACTAAATTAATTGCATGACATCTAGTTTAGTTCATCTGCATCGATATCAACATAATTATTATTCATAAGTGTATATCAAAAACAAAACTAGACTTCTAGTGAAGTCGTTAGCTGCCTATATCTACTACACAAACATATTAGTATCAAAAGAGAAGTTTATATACATCAAGAGCCAGCCAAGGCTTGTAACATCCCAGGTGTTTTTATATTTAAAAGAATAAGCAAATGTGAAATGAAGCTTAAAAGTATGATAATATGAAGATAGGAGACAAATACATGGATTTAAAATGAATTTAAATGGGGATTTTGTGATTCTACCTGAAATGTAGCATCAGGGTGAAAGTTTAGACCTGATGCGTAGCGTTAGCATTGCGATCTTATTTATAACATCCAGTGGCATTGACAAAAAATAGAAAGCAAAAATAGAACTTTGGGGTCTTCTGTAACACCCTAAAATTAGGGGTAATTTTTTCACGATTTAAAATAATTATAAGTAGAGAAAATTCAATGTATACAATACCAAGTAATTACCCTGGATCATTTAATAACCTACCTTATATATAAATATATGAGAAGGTATCAGAGTGCTCCTTGGATGATTGGACTCGAGACCGTCATAAGGGAAAGGCGGAAGATTGGATAAAATTTAAGAGTTAATGAAATACGTACAAAAGAGGATAAAAGATGCCTCATCAATTTATAAACATTAGAAACCTAAAATAATAATAATATCATTTCTGTGATATAAAGATTCCAAAACAAACAAGAAAATGGAACAAAGAAGCCAAAAAAAGAGAAAACTGGGATCAGGGGAACTCGTTTGAGCGAGTCCCTATCTCGCTTGAGCGAGATCCACAGAGGTCGCTTGGGCGAGGCAAGCGAGCGTGAGCGAAAATGCTCCAGTGTCATACCCACACTCGCTCGCTTGAGCGAGTTGCCACCCAAAGACCATTCACTTGAGTGAAAATGGTCCAGAACCATTCTGCCATAATTTCGCTCAAGCGAGGCGAAGCCTGCCTGAGCGAAAGTAGCTCATCTCTGATACATAATCATCTCGCTTGGGCGAGATACCAGTTCACCTGAGGGAATCTCGCCTTGAACTGATTCCACACAGCTCTCGCTTGAGCGAAGGCGACCACGCTCGAGCGAGAAACGTCCAGAATGCATATGTAACACCCTGATTTTCTAGACTCGAATCCCGATGTAATCTAAATAATTAAACAATAAAAATACGAATAAATTTTTCGCCTTCGAAATATTTTCAAAACACCACCACGACTGCATCAAGACTCAAACCATAGAAAACCAAAAGGTGAAATTTGATTATCAATAACTGGATCGTTAAATAGTTTGCCCATAATGGTATACAAAATAACAGAGTTTTACAACGGAAGAAGAATGTGTATACCGGGCATACGCCTAGTCCTATATATGAGGATATGAGAAAAGGCTTGGCAAAACATGCAAAGGCATATCATAAGCCTAATAGACAACCATCATCTTTTCACATAATTTCATGAACATGCAATGCCTAAGATATATATATATATATATATATATACATATCTATATGATCATGCATCATACATCTCAAATACCCATAATCTATAATTGACCATATTCAATTCATCCTTAAAGTCATACATTATTAACAATTATACATTATTCACATTACATCCACGAATAACAGTAATTATCAACAATCTTATATACATTTATCCATAATGAAATAATTCACAAATACTTCCGGCCAAGGCATTCCATTACCACTATTTTACCTTCACCAAAGCTTACTTTAAAAATCATCCTCACCCCATGATATTCATGCATCAATACTAAAAAGTAGACCACATGGGAGAGTGAGTTATACATTTCAAATGATGATATAAATAGAATTGAAATTATGTGTATATGTATATCAACATCATGTATGCTTTGCTAAACACATCAATGATCATCATAAATTGTTAATTTAACAACATGTACATATTTTATATTCATTAACCAAATCATAGCAAAGCAAGCATATATCACAATGCCACAATGGGCCAACATCATCAATATTGATCATTCAGGTCTTTCCTCAAAGCCACAATGGGCTATCATCATTATCATCAATCATAGTAATTACGCCCTACAATACAATGGGCTATAACACACACATCATCATATTCGATATCTTTTTATTGTACTCATATCATTTATAAAGTTTTATGTAGTCTTTTAGGTATTCAATTACCCATCTCATCAACACCATACCACAATCTCAATCATCATCAATTTTCTGGCATATATCTAGGCTATATACAAATACTCTTATGGCTAATGCATATGCACAATGGAAGACAACAACAAATGCGGATCCGGCTGTGGGAATAAACACCAAGTGTAGGACAAGCGTAGGTGTTCTACTGTGCCCCTACTACAGTAGAAAAATGTGTACACATATCTCAAAGCATGCATGCATATCAACAACATCTTTTACTGGTACCAAACCGCTATCGCCCATTTGTAGCACTAGTCACCCCGTGACTTGCGGATCAACAACATAACCTCAACTGCCAAAAGTGCTACGGGCCCCTCCCGAACACACATCCAGAGAGCCGTGCCCCGTCGGACACCGAGGTACTTGCTCATCACAGAGCCGTCCGCCCACTGGGCCAACCACATAGGGTGCCTCGTCACCAAACTATAGGCAGCTTCGTGACTCACACATCGAGTCATAAGAGAAACAACAAGCATGCTAGTGTATTGAGCCGCCCTCCCATTGGGCCAACCGGGGGAACCCCCTAATATTCCTTACTGGCAACGTATGATATGCCATGGATGCAATGCAATGCAAATCAAATGCATTTCTCACATCGTGCATCCTAAATGCCACTCAACAAACATCATCTTCATAATCACCAACACCATCATACACACCTTAGTGAATTTTATCATTGTTGGTTTTAGCCATCGTTTTCAAGTTTTTAAATGTGGCATTTTTATCTTAATATATCATGTATTATACATGCAAGTCAACACTTGCAATCAACCACAATGGTATTATAACATTATATAATATTCATCAATATTACCACACATTCATTTAGTGGATTTTTATCTCATTATTCCTCAAAATTGTGAGACGCCCCAAAAATAGGGGAAAATTTTTCGCGTTTTTGGAAAATATTAATCAATCAATAATTAGAGTGATGAACCACTCCCATATATGAAGATATGAGAGGGTGAGTTCAAAAGATTATTTTATAATAACTTTTCTAATCAAAAACAGCGGAAGATTCAATTGATTTAATTATTGACTGATTGATTTTCAAAAGGAGGAATTTCATGAAAAGTGGGATGTAGTTTATATAGCCTAGAGGTCCAATTTATACACCTTAATATATTTAAAGTAATGTATAAAGAGGGAGTAATGCATAGGAAACAAAAGTCCATTTAAAATAACAAATATGAGCATCAGGTACCACTCGCTCAAGCGAGAATAAATTCGCTTGAGCGAGCCAGCGTACCCACGCTTGAGCGAACGCTGAGGAACCTGAGCGAAAGGAAGAAATAAGCATCAGGGCTCAGCTCGCTTGAGCAAGCCCTGTCTCGCTCGGGCGAGATATGAAAGAATACCTTGAGCGAAGCAGCGAGACGCTTGAGCGAGAGGAGGAGTTTGTATCAGGTCCCAAACTCGCTTAAGCGGCACATCACTCGCTTGAGCGAGATTGGTCCAGAATTGAAGGTGACTCACTGGCCAATTTTCACTTGGGCGAGGCACCACTGGCCTGGGCGAAAATTGTCCAGTATCAATTCCCTTCTCCTTCGCTTGAGCACTCACTCGCACGCCTGAGCGAAAATTATGTAGAATCAAACCTCTGATTCTGAGGCAATTTCGCTTGGGCGAGTTGGCCATCCGCCTAAGCGAATTTGGGGCAGAAACGTATCCCCTGTTTCACAACAATCTCGCTCAAGCGATACTCTCACTCGCTTGAGCGAGTTCTACAGGACTTAGGCAGAAAACGTGAAATTGCATTCCTACATACAGCCTACCATATCAAAACTCAATCTATTGTATTTCACTTAGTTTCTACAAGGTCTACACATCATATAACACCCTTGGAACTTGCTTCATTCACCATTAACCATTAATATCCATCCTAATTCATGGATTTGTAAGGAATCCAACACACCAATCCATAAAATGCTATAATCTAGAACTACATAATTCTTTCATTGAATTAAATACCACCAACATCATCATGCTAATATTAACCCATGCATATAATCTAAAATCATCATCAAGCCACTTACACTCCCTACATATATCTGGATTCAACATCATTTCACAAGCTCCATAAAATAGCATAAAAACACAGCATTCATTCATTAATCAAAGTTAAGTATTAAGATTCATTCTTTACATCATTTGGGTCATGAATGAAAATCGGCCCTACACACGCATGTCCAATTTTCTCCCATGACCTCCAAAATCATCAACCATTACAGAATTGAATATATAAACACCATATACTCCACAAAATAAATTCATGCCGGCCAAGGCTTACGTAATTCCATTCCATATTTACCTCCTTCCAAACTCGACCTCCAAAAGCTGTAGGATTTAAGTCATACCTACATCAACTTTAAAAATAGCAACGGGGAGGTGAGTAACACAATCCAAATGACTTAAAGTCATACATTATGATGAGATACATGTATACTTGCACAAATATCAATCATTACACCACATCATACATCATACATAATACATCTCATGATCTGAAGTATACATTCACAATTTCATTCATTTGAATTACCCAACATACACATAGGGTTAGTATCTAACTCTCTCCCTTTTAAATTCTCATTCATCCATTACCACCATGGGCTTTCAACTAGGCATATCTCCAGCTATATGCAAATTCTCTTAAAGCTAATGCATATGCACAAGAATTTCTCATCAAACAATGCGGATCCGACTGTGGGAATATAACTTTAATTCAATTGTTGGACAAGCATAGGTGTGCTACTATGCCCCTACTGCAGTAGAAAAATTGTGTACATATATATCTCAATTTTACGCATGCTTATATTCTTAAAATTTTACTGGTACCAAACCGCTATCACCCATCTGTAGCACTAGTCACCCTATGACTTGCGGATCAACATCGTGGCCTCAACTACCACAAGTGCTACGGGCCCCTCCCGAACACACATCGAGAGAGCCGTGTCCCGTCGGACACCGAGGTAAACTCGCTCACCATAGAGCCGCCCGCCCACTGGGCCCGCCACATAGGGTGCCTCGTCACCAAACTATGGACAGCTTCGTGACTCACACACTGAGTCACAGTGGAAAATCACAATATGCTCGTGCACTGAGCCGCCCTCCCACTGGGCCCGCCTAGGGGAACCCCCTAATATTCCACATAGACAGCTATGATATGCCATGGATGCAATGCAAATGCAAATCAAGTGCATCCTCACACTATGCATCCTAAATGCCACTCCACATTCAATCATTCACCACCACCACTTGGTGGATTTCAATATCCTCATCATCCTTAATTATTTCCAATTCTCCTCAATACATTTACTCATTAATAGTTAGTGGCATACACATTCAATAGATCATACACATATCTTTGGGATATTCACATCACAATTCCAATCCACACATGGTTTTAAACCATCATCATACTTCATTAGCATAGTATCATCACAACATCACAATATTATCCCAAATATAATGCCACACAATAATTATCATTCTAAATGCATTCCAATCATAACATTATCACATCATCCATTCAACAATCATCAAAATAATCACATATACATATTTTCACATCACCAATGGATGAAATCATGCATTTAGAAAAGTTACCCCCTCCTACCTCAAGTGAAGTAGTGATCAACGCGGTCTGATGGTCCCGCCTCGTCAATGGGGTCACTTCCTACATCATAATACATTTCACAATCAATTTTCTATTTACCCATTAAGACCCAAATACCTATATATATCAATAACTTGATGTTTACATTATTTTTAACTCTCAAACCGCTTTTATTTCATTTTATCCACTATACTACCATGGGTTAGGTGTTACCCATTATTATTATGCACCCAACAACCAAACCGTTTCATGGGTTTCTCCATTAATGACTTCCACCAACAAAATACCATCACCAATGACTCTTATTCATCATAACCCATATTTATTGTCAACAATAAATGCTCATCAACCTCCATTATACATTTCCCCCAAATTTATGAAGCTAGGGTTTCATAAAAATTCTAACCACCTTCATAAATACTCTTCTCCTTCCAACCATAAATGCATCCACTTCATTACTTCCCAAAGGAGTCTTACTCTCATAAAACCCAACATAACTCATACATTAAATGCTCTCCTCAAAAACATCTATTCACATGCATGGCTTCCAAAACACTTAATGTCATATACTCTTAACCAAACCTTAGCAAAAATAGGTATACATACCTCAAACCCAAAAACAAAGTGGGTTCCAATAGAGAGAGAGAGAGAGCTGTGAAAATAAAGAGGAGAGAGGAGAGGAAATCTAAGCCCCAAGCTTCCTTCAAGCTCCTCCAAACGAAAATGGTGAAGGATGAAGATGACACCAATTTGCTAGGGTTTTTGAAAGAAGGAATAGAGAGAATGGAGAAGATGATGAAGAGAAGAAGAAGTGAAGTGCAAGTGCTCAACACCTTTGGTAAACACACGTGAATAGGAAGGGAAAAATAGGATTTTAAATTTTTCTTTTAATCCTACTCATTAAACTTCATCATTTTATAACCAACAGGTTCTTAGTTTGGGCTCAATATTTCATCTGAAAATTATTCCGAATACATATTCGGATTCTCGATAATATTTTCAATAGCCCTGACCAATATCATCTCAATCCAAGATACTTGGTCCGACCCCCATATCTCAACCGGGCTCAATTTCAGCTTAACCGGTCTCCATAATTTTCTAACAGTTCTTAAAATTATCAATTTAATTATTCTCAATAGTTTGGGACGTTAAATACTCCACATACCAATTTCTAATATTTATTCCAGTAATTAATTCTCTATTTTAAAATTCGGGATGTTACAATCCACCCCACCAAAAAGAAAATTTCGTCCCCGAAATTTCACATACCGGATTCAAATGCTTCGAGATACCGTTCTCTGATATCGTCTTCGCGTTCCCATGTGAACGTTTCCGTATTTCCATGTTTCCAAGCAACCTCCACCAAAGGTACCAACTTGTTCCGTAATTTCTTCACGGAATGTCCGACAATGCGAACAGAAACAGGAGAAATAGATAGATCATCTCACACCTCAATCTCATCCATAGGGATTACGTGTAGAGGATCATGAACATATTTCCTCAGCTGCGATACGTGAAACACGTTGTGTAGATTAGCAGGATGCGGAGGGAGTGCTATCCGATAAGCAACCTCACCAATCCGCTCCAACACCTCATAAGGTCTGATAAATCTAGGGCTCAACTTCCCACTCTTCAACGCCCTTCCAATGCCTTTGTCGCGCGAGACCTTCAAAAACACATGGTCACCCACTTGAAACTCAAGGGGTTTATGTCTCTTGTCATAATAACTCTTCTGCCTATCTTGAGCAATCTTCATATTCTCTTGTATCTTTCTAATCTGTTCGGTAGTTTCTTGAATAATCTCCGGCTCTAAGGCCAAGTTTTCACCAGCTTCAAGCCAACACAAGGGAGTTCTACACTTCCTTCCATACAACGCCTCATACGGTGCCATACCAATACTGGAATGGAAGCTGTTATTGTATGTAAATTCGATCAATGGGAGGAATCTCTCCCAACATCCACCGTGCTCAAGGACACAAGCTCTCAACAAATCCTCCAAGCTTTGTATAGTTCTCTCCGATTGTCCATCGGTTTGAGGGTGATAAGCGGAACTAAGATTCAACTTAGAGCCCGAACTAAGCTTCAACTTAGAGCCCAACTCATCATGCAAACTTCCCCAAAACCGAGAAGTAAATCGAGGATCATAGTCGGATATGATGCTGGACGGAACACCATGCAGCCTAACAATCTTCTTGATGTATATTTGTACCAATTTCTCCAAAGAACTCTTCATATTAATGGGGAAAAAGTGAGCACATTTTGTCAACCGATCTACAATCACCCATATAGCATCGTTCCCAGCACGAGTTTTGGGTAGTCCGGAAACAAAATCCATAGCTATGCTATCCCATTTCCAAACAGGGATCTCCAACGGTCTCAAATAACCAGATGGCCTTTGATGCTCAACCTTCGCCTTCTGACAAACAAGGCAAGATGCCACAAAATTTGCCACATCACGTTTCATACCGGGCCACCAAAAATTCTTCCTCAAGTCTTGATACATCTTAGTGGAACCTGGATGAATACTCAATATGCTTTTGTGGGCTTCCTCGAGTATACGTTTTCTCACATCACCACTTGAGGGAACATAAATTCGGCCCTTAACAAGCCAAATACCATCTTGACCTTCCTTTATGAACAAATTCTTCCCTTTCTCTTGGGTCTTCTTCATCTCAATCAAATACTCATCATTGGGTTGTTGCGCCTTCACATATTCAAGAAATTCATTTGTAACCTTCAACATCTCCAATGCCATTTTCTTAGGAGTGTAAGTCTCCACGCCCACATTCAAATCTCTAAATTGTTCAATCAACTCCATCTCCTTTGCCATCATCATGGAAACATGCAATAACTTCCGGCTCAATGCATCGGCAACTACATTCGCCTTACCGGGGTGATACTTCAATTCAAATTCATAGTCTTTTAGGAACTCCATCCATCGTCTTTGGCGCATATTTAATTCCTTCTGGTCAAACAAGTATTTGAGGCTCTTGTGATCACTAAAGACCACAAACTTGGAGCCATACAAGTAGTGTCACCACAACTTCAATGCAAACACCACCGCCGCCAATTCAAGATCATGTGTGGGATATTTAACCTCATGCGGTCGCAACTGCCTCGACGCATAGGCTATCACACGCTCTTTTTGCATCAACACACATCCAAGACCAAGCTTAGATGCATCGCAATATACCACAAATTCATCCGTTAAGTCGGGCAATGCCAACAAATGAGTGATTCTTCCGAGTCATTCTTAACTTCAACTCTTGGAAACTCTCTTCACATTCACGGGTCCACACAAATGAGTGATTCTTCCGAGTTAACTTCATCAATGGTAAAGCCAAACGGGAAAACCCTTCAATGAACCTCCGGTAGTAACCAGCAAGACCAAGAAAACTCCTTATTTCCGTCACGGACGTTGGTCTTTCCCAAGCCATCACAGCTTTAACTTTAGATTTATCTACAGCAACTCCATCATTCGAAATAACATGTCCAAGAAATTGGACCTCAGACAGCCAAAATTCACACTTAGAGAGCTTCGCACACAACTCCTTTTTGCGAAGGATAGTCAACACAAGACGAAGATGTCTTTCATGCTCTTCATGACTCTTTGAATACACCAAAATATCATCAATAAACACCACGATGAATTGGTCAAGATATTCATGGAATATACGATTCATGTAGCTCATGAAAATCGAAGGGGCATTCGTCACCCCAAATGGCATCACCACGTACTCATAATGTCCATACCGCATTCGGAAAGTGGTTTTCGGAATATCTTCGGCCTTTACCCGAATTTAGTGATATCCGGAACGCAAACCGATCTTCAAAAACACCACAGCACCCTTCAATTGATCCAAAAGATCGTCAATACACGGAAGAGGATATTTATTCTTAATGGTTAGTTTGTTGAGTTGGCGATAATCAACGCACAATCTCATGCTCCCATCTTTCTTCTTTACCAACAACACAGGAGCACCCCAAGGAGACACACTTGGGCGAATAAACTCCCGTTCAAGTAATTCTTCCACTTGTTTCTTTAATTCCGTCAACTCTACAGGAGACATTCGATACGGTGCTCGGGAAACAGGTTCCGCACCCAGAATAAGATCGATAGAAAATTCCACTTCTCGTGGAGGAGGTAATCCTGGAATCTCTTCCAGAAACACATCGGGAAATTCTGAAACAATAGGAATTCCACCAGATTGGGACGCACCATTCCCATCAACCAAACAAAACATTATGAGGAGTTGAGAGATACCTCGGACATCAAAGCCTCCAGTGTTAAAGGTTGGGAAAATCACCGTCTTGCTATGACAATCCACCAAAACCTTGTTGGCGGACAACCAATCCATGCCTAGAATAACATTCAGATCTTTCATAGGTAAACACACGAGGGATACAACAAATTTTCTACCCTCCAAGTCCATCTCGACATTCTCACATAGAGTCACCGATCTTAAGCAAGCACCGGTCAGTGTAGTCACCAATATTGAACCTTTCATCATACTCACAGGAACCCGCAAGCGCCTCACACAATCTTCAGAAATAAAAGAGTGCGTAGCACCCGAATCAAATATCACGTTAACAACATTACCATGTATCAGGCACTCACTTTGGACAAGATCTTCAGCTTGTGCTACTTCTTCACCGGTCACGGCAAAGACTCTTCCAGCCATTTGTTGATTAGCACCACGATTTGGGCCATTCTGACCACCATTCGCATTACCTCGGCCGTTTCCATTACCAAGACCGTTACCACCATTCCGGTTGCCAAGTCTTCCACCATTACCGTTTCCACGACCACGGCCTCTAAAAGCACCATAGCCTCCATGGTTTGCATTATCACGTAGCACAACATCCGCGGCATTCAAAGGGAAATCAGGGCGGATATGCCCCGATTGGTTGCATCTGTAGCACACCACTGTTTCTTCATGGTTCCATTCTTTAGCCAAATGATTTCCACCACATCTAAAACAACGAAGTCCTTTGAGACATCCTAAATTTGTAATTAAATAAATAAAACCGACAGGGGAAATTTTCCAAAATTTAAAGTAAATAAACCGTACATAGACTGTTCGAATTAACAAAACCGAGCACAATCAAGGAAAAGGGGGAAGAAGACAAGTGAAGAACTTGTATATAGTGAAAGAAAGAAGCGCTTAAGCGAACCCAATGGCACCAGGCGCACTCGCTCGAGCGAAGCTAACTACGCTCGGGCGATTCTACTCAAGATCTCCAGTCCGCACTACACTCGCTGAAGCGGAGCTACATTCGGCATCCTGTCACTCCACTTGGATTTTAGCATGGTTCACTCGGGAAGGTCCACTTCCTAATTCACTCGGATTGACCTTAATACACATCAGTGTCATTCAGACAGCATTCACACTCCACGGCTTCACTCGATCAGGTTATACATGTATATATGTATATTGGCAATCGGGAGAATGATTCCCAAAGCCGCTCTCTCGGAATCTATGAAGACCTCTCACTCGGAAGTACTCAGTCGCTCCTCACTCGGGAAATATTTAGTCATTCCTCACTCGGGAACCTTAACAATTATCACTCTAAGGTATCAGGGTCGATTCTCGCTCGGTGTCCGTAATCTCTCCTACTCTGATTTTCCCTCTAAGTCAAGACTCACTCAGGTTCTCTAGCTACTTAATGATTTAATGTAACGGATCCACTCAGAGTCCTAAATGTCATCTTCTGGTTGGTAAACTCTCACTCGGCCTCACAATGTTCCATCCACTCGGGATTACTTAGGCTTTCTTTCACTCGGAGGGAGTCACTAACTCTCTTCCCACGCTAACACTCGTCTCCGATTAGGCTTATAGTTACACTGTGTTAGGAATCCCTAGTGTATGAGCAGCGGAAATACAAGGATTCCCATAGGATTTGCAAAGCGCCGTGTTTCAAAGCATAAGACAAACACACACAAAAATTGCATTTTAGGATTACCTCTTGAAGAATATCGAAGCAATCGTAGCCTCGTCCTTTAGGAGTCCACACGAGTACTCCCACCAGAAATGCTACACCTTACAAATACTAGTTTGATGGCATGCAGCTTTTGCAACTTTTGTGTATTTTTGTGTCTCTTTAGGGTAGCCGCCTATGAGCATCTTATGCTCTATTTATAGGCTTAGGTTTGACCTAATTCGCTCTCTAAAGAGTAGGCTCCTTACTCATTCTAAATGAGTTAGGCCCAATAGTCTTATTTTAGTCCAACTAAAATAAAAAGCTATTTTCTGATGTGCTTACTCTATGTGTGTGACCCTATAGGTAAAATACTCGGTTATATTCATAATAAACTATTTTATTATTAATATAAAATAAGAGCGGCATCTAGCAATGCATCATTATGTCCGAATATTATTTATTAACAACATAACCTATAAGTGATAATTATTTTATATGTTTGTTCCTTTTGTCACGATATCCTAATTGGGCCCAAAGCATGGTCGTGTCATCCTTGTACAGTCCAATTTATTTTACTTGATACCGGAGTAGACTTTATCCGAATAAATATCCAATATTTATTCTTTCTAGCATGGCCATGCATTTCCTTAGTCTCACTCCATCAAGTGGCCTATAGATATCACTCCTGTCACATAGGAGAGACAAATCCCATCTACATCACCCACATCCCTCTGCATAATTTGTACATTGCCTAACCACAACCTTTATAGTCCTCTTATTACAGAAGACGTTTAATTGTATTAAAACAATAAACTCCTTATGTAGGAATCGTAGTGACTTCAGGTCAAAGGACTACATATACCATTATCACATTGAAAATCGTTTATGACATTCATGTAACGATCCATGCAACGTTCTCATGGTGGGTCTGTTCAGTACATCATTACTCTTAATCTGTACCCGTGTGAAGACTTGATATCATTTATATCCATGATCTGTGAGATCAGATCATCAGTACATTCACACACTAGTCCTAATGTATTTACATGTCCCCACGTAAATACTTAACTAGGGACATTTTAGGAATAACTCTCATATGACCTATTACTCCAAGGATATGTAAAAGTTGTTAAACTATTTAACAAAAAATGACTTATTCAAAATGATGCGAACCTATATAGGCTTTTAGTGCATATTTCCAACAATCTCCCACTTGCACTTAGAGCCGATAAGGTTAATGCCCAACGACGTCTACAGTGCCCTTATGTTTTTACTACGTAAGCGGTTTTACTAGTGGGTTCCCAACAATTTTGTTGGTATGCACATTGTATATTTTCACATCTTCCAAAGATGGAACTATTTAAGTATATGCTTGAATTAATCCACTTCCTTATATTGTTCTATGGTTCCATTGTCATCACAGTGGAAACTCATAGGATACAAAACATTTGGAATGATTAAATGTAAATTGACTTCTTTTGTAATTTAACATAGCAAAATACTTAGATTTGTTAGTAGAACCAATGATTGTTTCTTGCTTTGAACCTTTCAAGAATACATCGTAACCATCTTGACAACACATATATTTTGATTGCAATCTTAAGTCTTTCAAATTACTCAAAAATTGACATCGATGTAACCTTTACAACGAGCTCATCTTCCATTTATCAAGATTAAATCCTTAGTCATTCTTAAGTGTTTAAGGATACTCTTGACTATAGAATGAGAATATTATTAGTTCTAGAAGAAGCATGTCTTCTGCATGTAATACTAGAACTATAATTGTGTAGTTACTAACCCTTTTATAGTCACAAGATTTATCTTCATTCTTTAATGAAGTTTCTAGCTTCTAAAAGCTTGCTTTAGTCCATAAATAGAACATTTGCAGTTCACATACCTTCCTAGATGTTTTAGGCATAAAAGGCCTTTAGGTTATGTCACATACACATCCTCAAGATGATTTCCATCTTGACATCTATCTACCATATCTCATAATGGTGGTATACTGCTACAATAAGCAGGATCTAAATGGTTTTTAAGCTAATTGAATTTTTTCAATCTTGCTTTTAAAGGTACTTTTATTACCATCCATGTTTAGTTTTCCTTTTGAAAACCCACTTGCATCCTATAGGTTTTACCCTTTAGGTGCGTCAACCAAGGTTCATACCTTGTTAATATACATGGAACCCATTTCAAATCCCATGGTCTTATGCCATGTCTTAGAATCTAAACTTGCATTAGCCTCTTCATAAGAAGCTTGGTTATTTAGCAATATGCCTCCTTCCTGATTTATAAGATATCCATATCTTTCAGGTTTGGTGACATATCCTATTTGATCTTACACAAGTCTTGTGCTACCGGAGCTAAGGATTTCACAACACTTTGTGATTTCTGCTCCAAGTCCATCCTTGACTTTTAAATGCTTTGTGATACTTGAATTTCTTCAAGTTTTACCATCCTCCCACTGATTCTTTAAGGGATGTACTCTTATTCAAGAATACAACATTCTAAGCAACAAGCCTTTTATTCTCAGATGGATTGTAGAATTGATAACCCTTAGCTTTCTTTGGGTATCTCACAGAAGACATTTATCTAATTTGGATCCGACCTTGTCAGAGTTGGATGCTCTATAGAAGCATCATAGTTCCAAATTATTATTAAAGACATACTAGGTTTCTTCCTAGTCCATATCATATATGGTTTCTTTAAGAAAGTCTAAGATGGAACATGGTTAAGTATGGAAATTTTGTTAATAAAGAAACATTGAAGGAGTTAGAGATGTTTGATAATAATCAATAATCAAACTATGTCCAACAAGGTTTGACTTTTCCCCTTAGAGATGCTATTAAGGCTAATCTCTCACTCTATTAGATAGTTATGAAACTTATAACTCAAATTATATTCTATCTTGATCTAATCAAGAGCTTTAATTGTCTTGTCAATTTAGTTTTTCACTTCATTATGAATTCTTTAAACTTCTCAAAGACTTTCTAACTTATGTTACATAAATCCATACTCATTGACTTTTCAATTAGTATGTTGAAGTATTGAAAAACATATCTAGTTATTGTTCCAATAGGCCCACATACATCGCTATGTATTAGATAATAGATTACTCATCTTTTCAATGAATGAGGTCTCAATTATCTCTCCAATAAATAAGATTTACATGTCTCCATTGATTCCAAAATCAAAAAGAGTCCATATAACCACATTAATGGTATTTAGAAAATGTGTTTCTTATCCATTTGCCTTAGGAGACAATACTATGTAAGTAAGGTTCAAAATCACTTATTTTAACCTACTTTGGCAGTTGTTATAAATGGGTGTTTTGAGATTTAGGATGTGGAATCCATTACTCAATTGTGCATCAACTTCCATTTGAAGAAATAAAGTTATTTTATAATAAGAAAAACATTTCTTGTCTAACAAGAAATAATATGCACAATGTCTAGTTCACTAACTAGCCCAATAGGTAAAGATCTTATCTTTATTGTAGCAACTTTTGCTCAATTTTATTCAGATTTCTCCACCCTTAACAAGTGATCTACTTCCTTGATCTTTCAAAATTTGAGATCTACTACTAGTATCTGATACTAATGTTAGTGAAGTAAAATAACTTGACTTCTATAACATGACCTGTAGTGGAAGTCTTACTTCCCTTTCTTTTGAACTCCTTCAAGTTCTTTAGACAAATTATTTCAATGTCTTATTTTGGCTAAAACTGGAAACAATTTCCTTTCTTGATCACCTTATAGACTTCCAGACTAACTTGGCCTTAATAAAGTTTGTATACGATCATATCGTATATCTCCCATATATTCATATTGCCTTTTATAGCTCAGAGTTTATGCAGACTCCATAGGGTATTCAAGACCCAACCATAGATGACATATAAGCCAAACATCACACACTGCCGCTTCATCTTTAATGAAGATAATTCTCAAGTCTCAATACCTATCTAGGCATTTTTTTTAGATAAAGTGTCCTTCCAAAGGACAGATTGCAACAAAACAATATTTGCTATATCATGGTTATTCTAAAACAAATTACATGCAAATCTATCACTTCTATTTAAAAACATATTTAAATTTTGGTCATTAAATAAATATGTTGTCTCCCACTATTTTGATTCAAAACAAATACCCTCACTGAATCATAAAAAAAATCCCATGGTCTTATGTTGAGTCAGCTTTGGCTGATCACCCAACCCTTGGTTATTTAGGTAGGAAACACATTTCCAATTGCATCTCATGCAACTCTTGGATGATTGAGTGGGTAACTCTTTACCCTTATTCATCTTATGAATTTAAGCTCAATCCTTACGCCTCTAAGTTATTTTCAATCCAATTGAAAAACTTAGTTAAGTTTAGGCCTAATAAAAACAATTTGGATATTACAATTATCCCATCGCGCCTTACTAATATAAATGATAGCACCCTGCTTTGGCAGGCCCACTATTTATTGACATTAGTCTCGACGAGTGTTACTTATTAGAAGGCGTTTAAACTTAATATTAACGCTTCTAGGTTCTTCAATCTGATTAAAGTTACCTAGATAAGTCCAATAACAAATGGTTGGATAATCCAATTATCCATCATCCTTTACTAATATCAATAAAAGCACCCTGCTTTGGCAGAACCTACACTTTATTAAAACTAGCATTGGTGACTGTTGTTTATTAGAACGCGTTTTAGACTGTTCATACCTTTAGGCTTTTCCAATCCAATTGAAAAAAGTCTATTTGAATAAAACTTAATAATTCTTGGATAATCCAATTATCCAATCATGTCCTACTAAACATAAATAAAGGCACCCAACTATGACGTGACCTGCACTTTATTTATATCAAGTTAGACGTTATTACTTATTAGAAGGTATGATTGTCGGGCTTGAGGGATTTCAATTTTCTTATTGTTCATTACCAACTTTCATTAAACGCTTTAATGCAAAATAAAACCCCAAAACATGCAATCAAAAAATTATGAGAGGGTTATGGTCTTCCTAGAAAATAAAATAAAATAAAATAAACCTAAAGGAACTATGGTGTCTTGACTTCATGAAGTCCTACTTCTTGAAACCACCATCCTCCTAGAGTCACCACTCCTTTGTTCCTTTCAAGGTCATATCCATCACCACTCTAGGTTTCTTCTAGGTCTCCACCTTGTTGGCTTTTCCAAGATTACAATGTAATAAAGAAAACTCATTTTATATACGAGTGAAGGGTTGAGAGAAGAAATTTAAGAATAGAGTAAGGCACAGCACGCAGGCTGTATTTAAAATTAAATAAAAAAATCTAAGACCATAACCATTCACCGCTGGACGTGTTAATTAATCAATTAATAGAGTAATCAATTGTATTTAAAATAAAATAAATTTTAAAACACATAATTAAACACGCGGGGTCATAAAAGGAAAACTACGCAAGGAAGTTTGGTGGCTCTGTTGACCGTTCAACAGACAGGGTCAAGGGGTGTTCCAACCCAAATATTTAGTACTGTAATCAGGTTAGTTCCCAGGAAAGAGAGGTGGGTCCGGAGTGACCGCTTAAGTACCAAGTCTTTCCTAGCCAGAACGTCCCACTGACCATTAACAGCTCAAAATATTCAGTTATGATTTCAAACAATTTGAAATCTTTAATTTTGAAACGGCCAAGATTTAACTTTTAAAACTTATCTTTTGACCCTTATAATTATCCTAAAATAGGAATAATCAAAGTTTAACTTTTAAACCTTATCTCTAGAGTCTCAACAATCATCCTATTTTTTAGGAACGATCAAGGTTTAAATTTTAGACCTTATCTCTAGAGTTCAAGATATTTTATTTCGAATCCTATTAAATTTGATAAAGATCTTATCTTTAATTTGTAACTTTACAAATCCTATCAAATTTATTAAGGATTAAATATTTGATTTTAAAATTATTAAATTTAATAAAGATCTTATCTTCTATTTGTAACAATTACAAATCATATTAAATTTAATAAATATGAATCAATTTGTAACTCCTACAAATCACATTAATTTTAAAAAGATCACATATGATGCAAATCCTATTAAAATTAATAAGAATAAATTATTTAAATTTGTAACTCTTACAAATCACATTAATTTTAAAAGGATCACAAACAATGCAAATCCTATTAAAATTAATAAGAATAAATTATTTAAATTTGTAACTCTTACAAACTTTAATTTTAACAAATAATTAAAATTTGATTTGTAACTTTTACAAATCGAATTTAAAATATAATATTAAAATCAAATATTTTATTTGTAACATTTACAAATAAATAAAATACCATTACGGCTAGGTTTCAACTTTTGAATCTTAGTTTTCATTACGGCTAGGGTTTAACTCTTAAACTTTCTAAACACAACCTCACATGAACAATTCATATTAGAAAAGAGAAAGCATATAGACGTCATTGCATACAACCCTTGATTTCAATTTAATTAAATAAACATAAAACATGCCTTATAATTAGAACACATATAAAACAATCACCATTGCAACATACAACATGTTCATATAATAAAGCACATCCTAAAAACATGTTCTTTAATTAAAATGTTGAGAAAAGAAATCAATATACATAAAGAAAAATATATTGATATTAGCTTTCAAAAGGTGCAACCTTTGCAACATATCTCAAAAAAAATGCAACCTTTACAAGATATATATAAAAAAATGCAACCTTTGCAAAAGGATTCAACCTTTATAATTCTTTTCATAAAAGAAATTTTATTTTATTTTTACATGTTCTTTAAACAAACATTTGCCCAAAACACGGTTTTGCAACCTGGCTTTGATACCACTGTTAGGAATCCCTAGTGTATGAGCAGCGGAAATACAAGGATTCCCATAGGATTTGCAAAGCGCCGTGTTTCAAAGCATAAGACAAACACACACAAAAATTTCATTTTAGGATTACCTCTTGAAGAATATCAAAGCAATCGTAGCCTCGTCCTTTAGGAGTCCACACGAGTACTCCCACCAGAAATGCTACACCTTCCAAATGCTAGTTTGACGGCATGTAGCTTTTGTAACTTTTACGTATTTTTGTGTCTCTTTAGGGTAGCCGCCTAAGAGCATCTTATGCTCTATTTATAGGCTTAGGTTTGACCTAATTCGCTTTCTAAAGAGTAGGCTCCTTACTCATTCTAAATGAGTTAGGCCCAATAGTCTTATTTTAGTCCAACTAAAATAAAAAGCTATTTTCTGATGGGCTTACTCTATGTGTGTGACCCTATAGGTAAAATACTCGGTTATATTAATAATAAACTATTTTATTATTAATATAAAATAAGAGCGGCATCTAGCAATGCATCATTATGTCCGAATATTATTTATTAACAACATAACCTATAAGTGATAATTATTTTATCTGTTTGTTCCTTTTGTCACGATATCCTAATTGGGCCCAAGGCATGGTCGTGTCATCCTTGTACGGTCCAATTTATTTTACTTGATACCGGAGTAGACTTTATCCGAATAAATATCCAATATTTATTCTTTCTAGCATGGCCATGCATTTCCTTAGTCTCACTCCATCAAGTGGCCTATAGATATCACTCCTGTCATATAGGAGAGACAAATCCCATCTACATCACCCACATCCCTCTGCATAATTTGTACATTGCCTAACCACAACCTGTATAGTCCTCTTATTACAGAAGACGTTTAATTGTATTAAAACAATAAACTCCTTATGTAGGAATCGTAGTGACTTCAGGTCAAAGGACTACATATACCATTATCACATTGAGAATCGTTTATGACATTCATGTAACGATCCATGCAACGTTCTCATGGTGGGTCTGTCCAGTACATCATTACTCTTAATCTGTACCCGTGTGAAGACTTGATATCATTTATATCCATGATCTGTGAGATCAGAACATCAGTACATTCACACACTAGTCCTAATGTATTTACATGTCCCCACGTAAATACTTGACTAGGGACATTTTAGGAATAACTCTCATATGACCTATTACTCCAAGGATATGTAAAAGTTGTTAAACTATTTAACAAAAAATGACTTATTCAAAATGATGCAAACCTATATAGGCTTTTAGTGCATATTTCCAACACACTGACCCCTCACAACAAGTACGCATGCATATGTTACTCGGATCTTCATGCACAGTATAGGGTTTCACGTAACATAATAAGTATAATTAATTACAGGCACCAAATCATGTCCTCTACTCCAAAGGGGTCAGGTTCTAATAAAAGGAACTAAGGCTAACATGAGCCGGCCAAGGCTTAACAAAACACATAAACAGAATATACATAACATCCGTCTCCATAGTGCACCAGCACTCCATACGGTATTCAGCTCTTCATTCACTCCTCATTGCAAGAGATATTCACTGAAAGATTGCCACAGTAGGGGGGTGAGCATCTTAAATATTAAGTGATAGATACTGACTCAGGTTGTCCACAATTATACAACTATATATATATATACACAATCATGCATGGCAACGATCAAGGTCAAAGCAATACCAATCAACCAGGACACGCGTCAAACTCTTACCGATCGGAATCCACCAGTTATCACTCGGCCTTATGCACGTATCAATTTGATAACATTAACATACAACAATCAGTGACATAATAATACCTACAAATCAGAATACACATATTGAACATTTCTCAGTCAGGATTCAACAATTCTCACTCGGTTATACATACACAACTTTTTAATAATATTAATATGCATTCATAGAACATATCTCAATCAGCATCAACAGCATGTGCACACAGAATAGTTTGCTCGGTTATATACATTCATCATCTCATCAACATCATCTCTTGCATAATCCATTTCAAACAACATCGGTAATCAATATACACAGAGTATTTCACTCGGTTTCGCATTCGTGTGTAATCGGTTTTGACATTGCAACGTAGGCTCCCAGCATTTTTATACATAGCTCTCAGCTATCCATTCAGCTCCCAGCTGCTTGGCCATTTTACAGGTACCCAACCGTTTGCCCACAGGTGACACCAATGCTCTCAGCGTCAACGGAGGTGCTCACGGGCAGCCCGAGTCCCACTCGGAGGTTACCTTGAGTCCCACTCAAGGATTTCACAGCGTCCTACGCTTTTCAGTAAACCGTGCTCCCAGCACAACGTATCCCATGCGCCACACGCGGATCCATCACACTACACAGCCTTCATACGTACAATTTTTCACTCAGCCACGTAGACTTCACATACAGTCAGTAATACACATTTGGAATTCAACATATTAACCTAACACATATACTTCCATGCAAACAGAAACATAGCTCAAGTAGATGAATACAGTAACACACGCGTCCCATGCGATCGGTGTCAACCATTATCAGTTTCAATAAAGTATTCCAATCATCACAAGCATAACATGCAATCAGTATTCAGCAGCATCAGGATTCAAACAACGCATGCATCAGTATGAATATTATCAGATCCATTACCCAACACTTAATCACATGCAATCAACATTTTATATTTATATCGACTCATAGGTCACATAAACCACACGGTTATCATCATCAATCATTCAGCACTCCCTTTCCATGCAATCATTCGACATTTTCCAAGCTATCGGCATGCATCTCAAGGACGATACTAAACATGCAACGCTCACCCTCACTCATCATGCACCCGGTATTGTGCACTCCACATGTAAGTATATCATACAAATAGAATACAGTACAACAATTATCAACACCTAGAACCCATCCATAACCCATGCATTTAACATATAAGGTACTCCCCCTACCAACTACGAGACTCCGAGAGACTCCTCTGCCTGGGTGTTGGCCCTTTTTCCTTGCTGCTTCGCTCGATACTTCCACTCTTTCAGGGAAGAAGAAGAAGAAGAAGAACAAGAACAAGAGAGAAAGAGAAAGAGAAGAAGGAAGAGGAGAGAAATCGAAGAGGGAATTCTGAAGAATGAATGGCAAGGGACCATCGACCACTACATATATGCATGCACAAGGAATGGAAAGGTGGGGTAGGGGAAACGTGAAGCAGCAGTCTGCTCACGTCACCCAGTCCCATCAGCAACCACTAATGGCTAATCACACATAATCAGCACTCACTTGATTAATTAAGTTAATGGTAATTAATTAAACAATTTCCTACTTCTGAAATTATTATTTTAATGGCTTTATTTCATCCGGTACTTTGTTTAAAATTGGGATGTTACAGTTCTCCCCCTCTCAAAAGAATTTCGTCCTCGAAATTCACTCAGTGACTCACCTTAGTAAACAACTCGGGGTACTGTTGCCTCATGGCAGCCTCGCGTTCCCAGGTATAAGAGGTATACCCGTTCTGTTGCCACTCGACTTCAACCAGTTGCACGTCCTTACTCCTTAAACGCTTTACCGATCGGTCCACGATTCTAATCGGTATAGTTACAGTGGTCAGGTCTTCCTTGATTTCCACTTTATCATCGGGCATTGTATGGTTGGAATCATGTAGATATTTCCTTAGTTGAGACACGAGAAACATGTTATGCAATCGGGATAAGTGAGTCGGTAACGTTATTCGGTATGCCATGGAGCCGACTCGTTCCAACACCTCATAAGGCCCAATGTATCGGGGGCTCAACTTCCCACCTTTCAAGGCTCGCCCGACTCCTTTACTCGGTGAAGTCTTCAAAAACACTCTATCCCCGACTAAAAACTCTAATGGTTTAGTCTGTTTGTCATGGTAGCTCTTCTGCCTATTCTGAGACACCTTCATCCTTTCCCTTATCACTCGGATCTGTTCTGACGTTTGCTTTACAATTTCTGGCCCCAATAGCAGACTCTCACCCGTTTCCGACCAGCAGAGTGGGGTTCGGCATCTTCGACCATAAAGTGCTTCGTAGGGTGCCATACCGATGCTGTTGTGGTGGCTATTGTTGTATGTAAACTCGATCAGGGGAAGGTACTGCTCCCAATTTCCACCGTGCTCCAACACACACGCCCTTAGCAAGTCCTCCAGGCTTTGAATCGTTCGCTCGGATTGTCCATCCGATTAGGGGTGGTAAGCGGAACTTAGCCAAAGCTTCGTACCCAATTCCTGGTGCAGGCTGGTCCAAAACCGGGACATGAACCTAGGATCCCTATCCGATACGATAGAAGTCGGCACTCCATGCAGTCGGATAATTTCGTGAATGTAAATCCGAGCTAACTTATGCAACGGGTACTTCATGCTCACAGGTAGGAAGTGTGCACTCTTTGTCAGTCGGTCAATAATGACCCAAATCGCATCATGGCCCGCTCAGTTTTTTGGCAATCCTATGACAAAGTCCATAGCAATTGAGTCCCGTTTCCACACGGGAATCTCCAGGGGTTGCAATACATCATACGGCTTCTGGTGCTCGACTTTCGATTTTTGACAGGTAATACACCGAGCCACGTATTCTGCCACATTCCTCTTTAATCCGGGCCACCAAAATTGTGCCCTTAGGTCATGGTACATCTTCGTGGTACCCGAGTGGATACTTAGCATGCTCTTGTGAGCCTCATCAAGCACCATTCTCCTCAATTCTCTTCCACCCGGTATGTATATTCTGTTTCTTACTCGATAAATTCCATCCGATCCCTCGGTCAGGGACAAGTCCTTCCCTTTGGCTTGAGTCTCCTTCATCTCAGCTAAGTAGGAATCTGACTGCTGCTGCTCGTACACGGATTTTAGAAATTCATTGGCAATCCTCAGCGTTCCGATTGTCATTTTCCGAGAGGAGGGGATGTCAACATGTAAATTCATGTCTCGGAACTGTTCCAATAACTCCACTTCCTTTACCATCATCACTGCTATATGAAGGGATTTCCGACTCAACGCGTCGGCAACAACGTTTGCCTTACCCGGGTGGTACTTTAGCTCAAAATCATAATCCTTTAAAAATTCCATCCATCTGCTCTGCCTCATGTTCAGCTCCTTCTGGTCAAATAAATATTTGAGGCTCTTGTGATCACTGTAGACTTCAAATCTGGACCCGAACAAATAATGCCTCCAGATCTTCAATGCGAAGACTACGGCTGCCAGCTCTAAGTCATGGGTCCGGTAATGCTGTTCGTGAAGTCTCAATTGCCGAGAGGCATACGCTATCACTCGGTCTTTCTGCATTAACACGCTTCCCAACCCGAGTCCTGACGCATCACAGTAAACCACGAAGCTCTCTTGCAAGTTAGGTAATGCCAACACTGGAGCAGTCGTCAACTTGTCTTTCATCTCTCGGAAACTACTCTCGCACTCGGAACTCCATACGAAGGGAATGTTTTTCCGAGTCAACTTAGTCAGTGGCAAAGCCAACTTAGAAAAACCTTCGATGAATCTTCTATAATAACCGGCCAGGCCCATAAAGCTCCTTATCTCCGAGGCCGACTTGGGTCTCTCCCACGCCATTATGGTTGCCACTTTCGAAGGGTCCACCGAGACACCTTTCTCAGAAATCACATGTCCGAGGAAGTGGATCTTATTCATCCAGAAATCGCACTTTGAAAGCTTTGCAAACAACTGCTTCTCCTTTAACACTTGAAGTACCACTCGGAGGTGTTCTTCATGCTCCTCAGGGGTCTTAGAATAGACCAGGATGTCATCAATAAAAACTACTACGAATCGGTCAAGATAGGGGTGGAATATGCTATTCATATAATTCATGAAGACAGCAGGGGCGTTTGTTACACCGAACGGCATCACTACATACTCGTAGTGACCATACCGAGTCCTAAAGGCAGTCTTAGGAATGTCTGAGTCCTTCACCCGGATTTGGTGGTATCCCGATCGTAAATCAATCTTTGAGAAGACTGTGGCTCCACGCAGTTGGTCGATTAAATCATCAATCCTGGGCAACGGGTACCGATTCTTAATCGTGAGTTTGTTTAGCTGTCGGTAATCTATACATAGTCTCATGCTGCCATCCTTCTTCTTAACAAGCAGTACAGGTGCGCCCCATGGTGACACACTTGGCCTAATGAATTATTTTCCGAGTAACTCATCCACCTGCTTCTTCAACTCGGCCAACTCCGTTGGGGACATTCTATAAGGTGCACTGGAGGCTGGCTCGGCTCCAGGGATCAAGTCTATAGAGAATTTGACTTCTCTATTGGGAGGGACACTCGGCACATACTCGGGAAACACCTCTGGGAATTCACAGACAGTCGGAATTTTGTCCACTCGGGTTTTACTCTCACCCTTGGTTAAACAAAGCATTATAAACAGTTGAGCTATACCTTGTACCGTGTAGTCCTCATTGTGCTGCCTCGGGAAGATTATCCTTCGGTTTCTACAATCCACTAACACCTTGTTGGCTGAAAGCCAATCTACGCCGAGCACGATATCAAGGCCCTTCAACGGCACGCACACAAGATCGAAGGTAAAACTTCGATCATCCAACACAAACGTTACGTCCTTACACATCGTTGACGTCAACACCTTAGGGCCAGTCGGGTTGGCTATTCCAAAATCTGATCCATATCCACAGTCGGTAATCGCAATCGTCTCACACACTCATCAGCTACGAAGGAGTGGGTGGCTCCAGAATCAAAAATTACACTTAAGTGTATATTTACCGAGTAGGCACTTACTTTGTACTAAGTCGTTCGCCTGCGCAACTTCCTCAGCACTGATGGCGTAGACTCTTCCAGCAGCAGGTTGGTCGGTGTTCCTCCTCCGGTTGTTTGGGGCGGCCATCATATTTGCTCTAGCTCTGTTGCCTCCGCCCCCCGGTCTTTGACCATCGCGTCCACGGCTCCTCTCTTGGAAACCTCCCTGACGTACATTTGTATTTGCTTGACGGAGTTGGGGGCAGTCAGGGCGAATGTGTCCCCTCTTATTACAATAGAAGCACACCATCTCACCATCACTGTTGTAATCTCGGGCATAATGATTTCCTCCACACTTGAAACATTTCCCGTTCCCCGTAACTGGTCGTCTTTCTGGTTGGTTCTGACCCCCAAATCTGGAAAAAGGTCTATCCTTACCAGCGTTGTTTGGCCTCTTGAAGCGGGATTGTTGGGGCCTCAAGTAATGGTTTGCTCTGCTGCCCTGGCCTGAGTGGGCCTTGTCGTCCTCCTCGAATATCCTACACTTATTCACCAATGTAGGAAAACTCCTGATCTCTTGGTATCTACAGGCCCTCTTAATATCTGATCTCAACCCATTCTCGAATTTAAGGCACTTGGAGCTCTCCATCCCTGGTTGTTAGAAGGGTGGGTAGAATAGACACAACTCTTCGAATATGGCCACGTACTCCTCCACGGTCATGGAACCCTGTTTCAACTCCATAAACTCTAACTCCTTCCGACTCCTTACTGTGTCGGGGAAGTACTTCTCTAAGAAGCATGTCTTGAAATCGTTCCAAGTCAGCTGAGTATCATCGTCAGGAAATCGGCTTCTGGCTATCTTCCACCAGTTCTCCGCCTCGTCTCGCAATATATACACTGCACATTCTACCTTCTGGGCCTCGGTACAGCGAAGACCCCCAAAAATCCTTTCCAGTTCTTGAGTCCATTTAAAGGCCGCGTCGGGGTTACGTCCTCCTTGAAATTCACTCGGCCTCCTCTTCAGGAAGCTATCCAGCACTTGGCCATCCTCCGCTCGAGGATGGCCCTGCCTCTCAAACACGTCCGCAAAGCGTTGGAATGCTGTGGCTATAGCCTCCATGCTTTGATGATTCATCTTGACCTATCCTGAAATTCACACCCCTTCAAGGATAAGTTTACAAGGTTACATTCTTCCGATCGGCTCTCATTATACTATTTCTATATGTTATACAATCAGTCGAACTAGGAGGAAAACAACCTCCCATCCACAAATCAATGTTACAATATCAATCAGATTCAACAATTGCCACAATAATGATGACCACTTGGTCACAATGCACACAACCGCTTACACTAGGTAAGCATACCTTGGCCTTGGACCTTTCGGTCTGCTCTGATACCAAAATGAGACATCCTAAATTTGTAATTAAATAAATAAAATCGACAGGGGAAATTTTCCAAATTTTAAAGTTAATAAACCGTACATAGACTGTTTGAATTAACAAAACCATGCACAATCAAGGAAAAGGGGGAAGAAGACAAGGGAAGAACTCGTATACAGCGAAAGAAAGAAGCGCTTAAGCAAACCCAATGGCACCAGGCGCACTCGCTCGAGCGAAGCTAACTACGCTCGGGCGGTTCTACTCAAGATCTCCAGTCCGCACTACACTCGCTAAAGCGGAGCTACATTCGGCATCCTGTCACTCCACTCGGATTTTAGCGCATGGTTCACTCGGGAAGGTCCACTTCCTAATTCACTCGGATTGACTTTAATACACATCAGTGTCATTCAGACAGCATTCACACTCCACGGCTTCACTCGATCAGGTTATACATGTATATATGTATATTGGCAATCGGGAGAATGATTCCCAAAGCCGCTCTCTCGGAATCTATGAAGACCTCTCACTCGGAAGTACTCAGTCGCTCCTCACTCGGGAAATACTTGGTCATTCCTCACTCGGGAACCTTAACAATTATCACTCTAAGGTATCAGGGTCGATTCTCGCTCGGTGTCTGTAATCTCTCCTACTCTGATTTTCCCTCTAAGTCAAGACTCACTCGGGTTCTCTAGCTACTTAATGATTTAATGTAATGGATCCACTCAGAGTCCTAAATGTCATCTTCTGGTCAGTAAAATCTCACTCGGCCTCACACCGTTCCATCCACTCGGGATTACTTAGGCTTCCTTTCACTCGGAGGGAGTCACTAACTCTCTTCCCACGCTAACACTCGTCTCCGATTAGGCTTATAGTTACACTGACCCCTCACAACAAGTACACATGCATATGTTACTCGGATCTTTATGCACAGTATAGGGTTTCACGTAACATAATAAGTATAATTAATTACAGGCACCAAATCATGTCCTCTACTCCAAAGGGGTCAGGTTCTAATAAAAGGAACTAAGGCTAACATGAGCCGGCCAAGGCTTAACAAAACACATAAACAGAATATACATAACATCCGTCTCCATAGTGCACCAGCACTCCATTCGGTATTCATCTCTTCATTCACTCCTCATTGCGAGAGATATTCACTGAAAGATTGCCACAACAGGGGGGGTGAGTATCTTAAATATTAAGTGATAGATACTGACTCAGGTTGTCCACAATTATACAACTATATATATATATACAATCATGCATGGCAATGATCAAGGTCAAAGCAATACCAATCAACCAGGACACGCGTCAAACTCTTACCGATCGGAATCCACCAGTTATCACTCGGCCTTACGCACGTATCATTTTGATAACATTAACATACAACAATCAGTGACATAATAATACCTATGAATCAGAATGCACATATTGAACATTTCTCAGTCAGGATTCAACAATTCTCACTCGGTTATACATACACAACTTTTTAATAATATTAACATGCATTCATAGAACATATCTCAATCAGCATCAACAGCATGTGCACACAGAATAGTTTGCTCAGTTATATACATTCATCATCTCATCAACATCATCACTTGCATAATCCATTTCAAACAACATCGGTAATCAATATACACAGAGTATTTCACTCGGTTCCGTATTCGTGTGTAATCGGTTTTGACGTTGCAACGTAGGCTCCCAGCCTTTTTATACATAGCTCTCAGCTATCCATTCAGCTCCCAGCTGCTTGGCCATTTTACAGGTACCTAACCGTTTGCCCACAGGTGACACCAACGCTCTCAGCGTCAACGGAGGTGCTCACGGGCAGCCCGAGTCCCACTCGGAGGTTACCTTGAGTCCCACTCAAGGATTTCACAGCGTCCCACGCTTTTCAGTAAATCGATGGTAGTTTCCCATACTATGTGCTCCCAGCACAACGCATCCCATGCGCCACACGTGGATCCATCACACAACACAGCCTTCATACGTATAATTTTTCACTCAGCCACGCAGACTTCACATACAGTCAGTAATACGCATTCGGAATTCAACATATTAACCTAACACACATACTTCCATGCAAACAGAAACATAGCTCAAGTAGATGAATACAGTAACACACGCGTCCCATGCGATCGGTGTCAACCATTATCAGTTTTAATAAAGTATTCCAATCATCACAAGCATAACATGCAATCAGTATTCAGCAGCATCAGGATTCAAACAACGCATGCATCAGTATGAATATTATCAGATCCATTACCCAACACTTAATCACATGCAATCAACATTTTATATTTATATCGACTCATAGGTCACATAAACCACACGGTTATCATCATCAATCATTCAGCACTCCATTTCCATGCAATCATTCGACATTTTCCAAGCTATCGGCATGCATCTCAAGGACGATACTAAACATGCAACGCTCACCCTCACTCATCATGCACCCGGTATTGTGCACTCCACATGCAAGTATATCATACAAACAGAATACAGTACAACAATTATCAACACCCGGAACCCGTCCATAACCCATGCATTTAACATATAAGGTACTCCCCCTACCAACTACGAGACTCCGAGAGACTCCTCTGCCTGGGTGTTGGCCCTTTTTCCTTGCTGCTTCGCTCGATACTTCCACTCGTTCAGGGAAGAAGAAGAAGAAGAAGAAGAAGAACAAGAGAGAAAGAGAAAGAGAAGAAGGAAGAGGAGAGAAATCGAAGAGGGAATTTTGAAGAATGAATGGCAAGGGACCATCGACCACTACATATATGCATGCACAAGGAATGGAAAGGTGGGGTAGGGGAAACGTGAAGCAGCAGTCTGGTCACGTCACCCAGTCCCATCAGCAACCACTAATGGCTAATCACACATAATCAGCACTCACTTGATTAATTAAGTTAATGGTAATTAATTAAACAATTTCCTACTTCTGAAATTATTATTTTAATGGCTTTATTTCATCCGGTACTTTGTTTAAAATTGGGATGTTACATCGTTGGCCATCACCTCGGCCACCAATAACACAATGCCTTCCACCACCTCGTCCACCTCTGAAAGAAGAGGACCCACACACGAATCGTCTATTGTTCTTAAAGTTGCCTTTCTTCTTGAAGCTAGAAGATTGGCCTTTCAACTTGTAATCATGCCCCGAGTAACTCCTTGGAGAAACATCATTTTCTTCAAAGATTCTACACTTATCCACAAGAGTAGGAAAACTCTTAATCTCTTTGTGACAAATCGCCTTCTTGATTTCTTGGCGCAGTCCATTTTCAAACTTAACACATTTCGAAGCTTCAGTACCCTCCTGCCGAAAGGGAGGATAAAACACACATAGTTCTTCAAATTTCGAAGCATACTCCTCAACCGACATGCCTCCTTGCTTGAGCTCCATAAATTCAAGCTCTTTCTTGTTTCTATAGCTCTCAGGAAAGTATTTCTTAAGAAATTCTGCCTTAAAATTCTCCCAATTCAGAGGAGTATGGGCCGCAATCATACGCCCACGGGTGAGGATCCACCAAGATTCGGCCTCATTCCGAACCATGAACACTGCATATTCCACTTTCTGAGTTTCCGTACATTCCATGCTAGCGAATATCCATTCCAAGTCACGGATCCAAACATGAGCATCTTCTGGCTTATAGCCTCCATGAAATTCAGAAGGCTTCCGCTTAAGAAATTGGTCAAGACCTTGATTCTGCTGACCAATAGGTTGTTGTTGCCGTTCAAGTATGTCGACAAAGCGATTAAAGGCTTCAGCCATAGCAGCTGTATCAGCATTGTGCCTATTCGCCATCACTCAATCTATATACAACAACATAAACATAATTAGAAACTTAAAGTTTCTTCACCTAGTGTGCATACATATATCATTCATCATTAACCTCCTTGACACAAGCATCATCATAATGTATTTCATAATTAGAAGGTAAATATGAGAGTGGAATTGCCTGGCCGGGCTTAACAACAATCATGTAATAATCTCATTTCAATAACAACCATCATAATTCACCAACATAATTTACAAATCAATCAGCCACAAGCAATAAACACATGAACAACATCATTTTTAATCATATCAAGAGCAATGAATGCTCTGATACCAGGTTGAGACGCCCCAAAAATAGGGGAAAATTTTTCACGTTTTTGGAAAATATTAATCAATCAATAATTAAAGTGATGAAGTATTATCTCCATTCCCCTGGACCTATAATAAACCACTCCCATATATGAAGATATGAGAGGGTGAGTTCAAAAGATTATGTTATAATAACTTTTCTAATTAAAAACAGCGGAAGATTCAATTGATTTAATTATTGACTGATTGATTTTCAAGAGGAGGAATTTCATGAAAAGTGGGATGTAGTTTATATAGCCTAGAGGTCCAATTTATACACCTTAATATATTTAAAGTAATGTATAAAGAGGGAGTAATGCATAGGAAACAAAAGTCCATTTAAAATAACAAATATGAGCATCAGGTGCCACTCGCTCAAGCGAGAATAAATTCGCTTGAGCGAGCCAGCGTACCCACGCTTGAGCGAACGCTGAGGAACCTGGTCGAAAGAAAGAAATAAGCATCATAGCTCAGCTCGCTTGAGCGAGCCCTGTCTCGCTTGGGCGAGATACGAAAGAATACCTTGAGCGAAGCAGCGAGGCGCTTGAGCGAGAGGAGGAGTTTGTATCAGGTCCCAAACTCGCTTGAGCGGCACATCACTCGCTTGAGCGAGATTGGTCCAGAATTGAAGGTGACTCACTGGCCAATTTTCGCTTGGGCGAGGCACCACTGGCCTGGGCAAAAATCGTCTAGTATCAATTCCCTTCTCCTTCGCTTGAGCGCTCACTCGCACGCCTGAGCGAAAATTGTCCAGAAGCAAACCTCTGATTCTGAGGCAATTTTGCTTGGGCGAGTTAGCCATCCGCCTGAGCGAATTTGGGGCAGAAACGTATCCCCTGTTTCACAACAATCTCGCTCAAGCGATACTCTCACTCGCTTGAGCGAGTTCTGCAGGATGTAGGTAGAAAACGTGAAATTGCATTCCTACATACAGCCTACCATATCAAAACTCAATCTATTGTAATTCACTTAGTTTCTACAAGGTCTACACATCATATAACACCCTTGGAACTTGCCTCATTCACCATTAACCATTAATATCCATCCTAATTCATGGATTTGTAAGGAATCCAACACACCAATCCATAAAATGCTATAATCTAGAACTACATAATTCTTTCATTGAATCAAATACCACCAACATCATCATGCTAATATTAACCCATGCATATAATCTAAAATCATCATCAAGCCACTTACACTCCCTACATATATCTGGATTCAACATCATTTCACAAGCTCCATAAAATAGCATAAAAACACAGCATTCATTCATTAATCAAAGTTAAGTATTAAGATTCATTCTTTACATCATTTGGGTCATGAATGAAAATCGGCCCTACACACGCATGTCCAATTTTCTCCCATGACCTCCAAAATCATCAACCATTACAGAATTGAATATATAAACACCATATACTCCACAAAATAAATTCATGCCAGCCAAGGCTTACGTAATTCCATTCCATATTTACCTCCTTCCAAACTCGACCTCCAAAAGTTGTAGGATTTAAGTCATACCTACATCAACTTTAAAAATAGCAACGGGGAGGTGAGTAACACAATCCAAATGAATTAAAGTCATACATTATGATGAGATACATGTATACTTGCACAAATATCAATCATTACACCACATCATACATCATACATAATACATCTCATGATCTGAAGTATACATTCACAATTTCATTCATTTGAATTACCCAACATACACATAGGGTTAGTATCTAACTCTCTCCCTTTTCAATTCTCATTCATCCATTACCACCATGGGCTTTCAACTAGGCATATCTCCAGCTATATGCAAATGCTCTTAAAGCTAATGCATATGCATAAGAATTTCTCATCAAACAATGCGGATCCGACTGTGGGAATATAACTTTAATTCAATTGTGGGACAAGCATAGGTGTGCTACTATGCCCCTACTGTAGTAGAAAAATTATGTACACATATATCTCAATTTTACGTATGCTTATATTCTTAAAATTTTACTGGTACCAAACCGCTATCGCCCATCTGTAGCATTAGTCACCCTGTGACTTGCAGATCAACATCGTGGCCTCAACTACCACAAGTGCTACGGGCCCCTCCCGAACACAAACGAGAGAGCCGTGTCCCGTCGGACACCGAGGTAAACTCGCTCACCATAGAGCCGCCCGCCCACTGGGCCTACCATATAGGGTGCCTCGTCACCAAACTATGGACAGCTTCGTGACTCACACACCGAGTCACAGGGGAAAATCACAATACGCTCATGCACTGAGCCGCCCTCCCACTGGGTCCGTCTAGGGGAACCCCCTAATATTCCATATAGACAGCTATGATATGCCATGGATGCAATGCAAATGCAAATCAAGTGCATCCTCACACTATGCATCCTAAATGCCACTCCACATTCAATCATTCACCATCACCACTTGGTGGATTTCAATATCCTCATCATCCTTAATTATTTCCAATTCTCCTCAATACATTTACTCATTAATAGTTAGTGGCATACACATTCAATAGATCATACACATATCTTTGGGATATTCACATCACAATTCCAATCCACACATGGTTTCAAACCATCATCATACTTCATTAGCATAGTATCATCACAACATCATAATATTATCCCAAATATAATGCCACACAATAATTATCATTCTAAATGCATTCCAATCATAACATTATCACATCATCCATTCAACAATCATCAAAATAATCACATTTACATATTTTCACATCACCAATGGATGAAATCATGCATTTAGAAAAGTTACCCCCTCCTACCTCAAGTAAAGTAGTGATCAACGCGGTCCGATGGTCCCGCCTCGTCAATGGGGTCACTTCCTACATCACAATACATTTCACAATCAATTTTCTATTTACCCATTAAGACTCAAATACCTATATATATCAATAACTTGATGTTTACATTATTTTTAACTCTCAAACCTCTTTTAACTTGTTGGAAATAATCTGCCCTTGATCAATTTTCTCTAAGTTTTGTAGTGAAAAAGTTAAAGAAATCAAGAGAAAATTACACTGGAGGAGCTGACGCGTAGCCTCACCCCACGCGTAGCCTCACCCCACGCGTAGTATCAACAACTATTTTTGATGCTGACGCTACGCGTCATAGCCACGCGTAGTGTCAGTGCTGCATGGACTCCACATCCAACTTGGCTAAGCACTCAGCTTTGACCCAATAATGGCCAACCCACTCAGCACCAAGGGCCACCCCACTAAGCACAAATGGCCAAAATACAGTGGAAACACGTCCAAGTGGCCAGGCATGATCATATTTAATAATTTGAAGTGGCCATTATCAGCTGTTTGATGGAAGCTGAGTCAGGGGTGTGACGTGTAGCGTCAGCACCCTTGCTCAGCCCTATAAATAGGGCCATCCAACACCATTCTAAAACATCCCATAGCATCCCATTCTCTTCTTTTCTCTCTTGTGCTCGACTTTGAGTACTTCTTTTGTGAGTTATAGTTCTAGAATAGTTTTCTAGATACTTGAGTGTGATTTGGTGTATTGTGATCGTTGTATCGTGAAGTTCCTATCGTCTTCGTAATGTCAAACTCTGTAAGTGTTGTTTTTACTTTCACCATGTGTAACTAATTTGTTTATGTTGGAATTGGTGAACTAATCTATTGAGTATAATGTTGTGAATTCGACCTCTGCATTTTTATGATTCAAGTCCATGTTGGTATTTCAACCTTTTATTAATATGAACGTCAAACGGGAGAATGATTTTCATGTGTATTGAAACTTGTTTTATTAGTATGAATGTCAAACGGGAGAATGATTGTTCATGCCGTATTGAAACTTGTTTTGACAAAAGTAAAAAGTTGGAATACCCTTGGTATCTCAATTCTATAGGGGTTGTTAACCATTGTTGCCATAAGGCCAGGTCTTAATGCAAGTTTTTACTGATAAAGCTCACGAGGGATCGGACTTTACAGTGAATTCTTAGAATTTATATCACGAGGGATCGGTTATAATGATTTTAAGCTGCAATGACATGAAACTTGATGATTAAATATGCATGTCTTGAGTTCCTCATTGTTATTCTAGATTAGGGATCCAATTTCCAACATAATTTGTTTATCTGTGTTTATCTCAAGTATCTTACCTATTCTAGATTGCAACTCAACTTTTTAGATAGATTTTATTTTCTTTTTATCTTATGAACCACTCAATCATGCTATCCTGTGAATATCGTATAAATTGTATATAAATCATTCTTTTGTCTATAACTTCCTTCACATTTACCATAGTAAATAGAAAATTACTGTTGTTATTGGACTTTCAATCCCAGTGGAACGATATCTAAATTTTGAAAACTACAAACGATTGGTGCGCTTGCCAATTAACAACCCGGTGGTGGAAATGAACTGTTGAGACGCTATCGCCGGGTTAACTGGTACGCGTAGGTACACTGAACCTTGAGCGTATAAACGCCCAAATTAAAACACACAAGTAGCATCAGGTATGAATCACGCTCAAGCGACCCATTATTCGCTTAAGGGAAAAGAAAGTAACATGGGCAAGCTCAAGCGCTAAGGGACCACGCTCAGGCGACAAGTTTGAACAGCAAGATCTTAACTCTCTCAACCCCGAGCACGCTCAAGTGGACAGTTACCACGCTTAAGCGTGGAGGTATATACCACAGATCTAAGGCTCACGCTCAAGCGCAAGGCATGAAACAGTGAGAGGTTTGGTGCAAGCATGCTCACGCTAAAGCGTGAATTTACTCGCTCAAGCGCAAGGCCAATTACAGGAATCACGTTCAAGCGTGGAGTAGTCACACTCAAGCGACAAACTTGAAACAATTAACGTTCAACTTCCTCAGCCCCGAGCATGCTCAAGCGAGGCAATTTTAAACACAAGTGTGAGAATCGGTGACTTGCAAGAGAACTCACGCTCAGGCGTGAGCATTGTACGCTGAAGCGCGTAATGCATAATATGTAACAGTTTGGTGTAGGCTCGTTCTCGCTTAAGCTTGCTATGGCTTCGCTTAAGCGCAATACACATTAGAGCCATGCACATCACGATCACGCTTAAGCGTGATACTCCTAGATCAAGGGAACCTCAACCTACAGGGTCACGCTCAAGGCGTGAATAATTATGCTCAAGCTGCAACGTTCCAGGAGACACGCTGAAATGGGTTGCACTCAAGCACGTAAATTTTTTAAGGCCCCACGCTCAAGCGTGGAAGATCAAGCTTAAGCGCACAATTCACACTGGTTCACGCTTAAGTGGGCGCTCAAACGCCACTAACTTCCTTCACAATCACGCTTAAAGTGTGCTTAATCACGCTTGGTTCACGCTTGCCATACGCTTAAGCGCACACAAATTCGCTCAGGCGCCAGGCTTACACAAGGTCACGCTCAGGCGTGAGAGCCCACGCTCAAGCGCTAGACACTTAGCTTAAGATCACGCTTAAATGCATCAAAGCTCGCTCAAGCGCCAGGGGTACCTGATTCTAATTCTAGCTAATGGATTTACATGTAGGTACACTAGAAATTAAGTGTATGAACGCTCAAACTTTATTAAAAAAGTTTACAAGATTATTCACACCTTGATAAAAAATTTTTAGTTTTCATTTATTGTTTCCAACATAAAACACAAAATGCAACAATCAAAATGTAGGGTTGCCTCCCTAAAGCGCTTCTTTAAGGTCACTAGCTTGACCTTTTGACACCTAAGAAGATGCCTGCAACAGCATGGAGGTTTTCTGCCTATCAAACTCTCCTCCAAAGTAGAGTTTGAGTCTCTGGCCATTCACTTTAAAAGTTCTATCAGTGGCTGGTTCTTTTAACTTAATTGCACCATGAGGGAAGACCTCATTCACAATAAAGGGTCCAGACCACTTGGATCTGAGTTTTCCTAGAAAGAGTCTCAGCCTAGAATTAAACAGCAACACCTTATCATCTTTTTGAAACTCTTTTCTATTTATCCACTTATCATGCCACCTCTTAGTTTTCTCTTTATAGATTGAGGCACTCTGATAAGCATTGAGTCTGAACTCCTCATGTTCATGGAGTTTTAGGACTCTCTCTGTAACACCTTATCTCTTGCAACTAATAATTCCAAAAATATAAGAAAATTTTTTCACAAAAACAGGCACGTATTATTCGATATAGAAGGAAGCAGGCAAGGGAAGAATGAAGAGCATTCATACGCATATAGCAACCTACAGAGAGGCTAAGACTGGGACCGGCTCATTGGGTTTATCGTAACACACCAACAATGGGCGGATTACACAACACCGTTTGCTCGCTCAGACGGGGTCTGACACCGTCTAGGCGGAGTAAGGTAATGCAGCAGCGGATAGAGGGAATTCCACAAGGACAACTTTCCTTCGCGCAACACTGGTCACTCAATAGGAGGAAATAGATAAGGGAAAGATGTTAATACATTCACACGCGTAGCACTCGGAAGAAGGGCGGAGTTCGAATCATCCTACTTGGCTAGGCGGGGTATGTGTGTCCTGGGCGGACTCCATGGCGAAGGTGGCCTGCTCAACCCTTGTCTCACACCGCCTAAACGACGTGTGGCAATGCAACATCAGACTTGAAACTCTTCAAGTAAACCTTACACTAGCGTCTATTCATTTCTACGGGCTGACTCTTTCTCAGAGAACGCTGGACGTTCAGCTTCAGAGGACAGGGAAGAAGAAGAGAGATATACATATGCAGGAGTAGTTTGTGAAGAAAAGAGGAAGTGATTACACCGCCGTCCAGTTCGGCAAGGCACAACAACGCCTGGACGGACTACATCACAACATTCACTTACTCAGGCGATGTCCAACACCGCCCTGCGAGACAATAATGCGACAACGGAGAAGGTACATAGGCGGAGTCTCACATTGATATCTGCTTGCTTCAGCATGGTTCCACGCACTTGGGCGAACCGTCCTAGTTACTTGGGCGAGGTATGACACCGCCTAAGCGAGGTCAGCACAACGCCCCACAAACACAAGGGAATTTCTCAATCGGATATGGACAAGGGTTCACTCGATAAATCCTCACGCTCGCACTTCGCTCAGAAAACGGGAAGTTACAATGTACATATGTGGTAGTAGGTTGTGGGGGAAGGAAGGGCCGAACCTATTCCGCCAAACTCAACTATTTATGACGACGCCTGGGCGGACTTAACCACAACGCCCAAAACAGAGGTCAACACCGGGGTCTGGATTGCATTAGCATCACAACGGATAGGAAAGGATAATGGGCGGTATCTCACCCTGATAATTACTCGCTTCAGCGCGAGTCCTCATGCTTGGGCGAATTGCTCCCATACTTCGGGCGGGGTATGACTCTGCCCAAACGTATCCGACATAAGTCTTCCTAGAGACAACTCATATTCACTAAGACTTGGCTATAACCTGCTAAATCATGCCGTCCCTGCGTATTCATTAAAGCACAAGCATGAAACAAGGTAGCACATAGCATGTCACACACGAAACCATACATCCATATATATATAATAAGAGCATACGTCAATATTTACAAACACAAAATCGGATTTCTCCTTGTCAATAAGGTTCTATTTATCCCAAAACACCAACATCCGACATGAACCAGTCAGGACTTAATCTAACATCATATTAATTAAGCCTTCCAAATGCATCAGCACTTCGCCTAACGTTCCAGCCCTGCTTCTGGTCCTCATCTCGAGAGACATTCACTGAAAAATGGCCACTGCAGGGGTGAGCATCTTAAATTTTAAATGATAGATACCGACTCAGGTTATCTGCCAATTGCACAACCATACATATACGTACAACACGATAAAAAATCAATTTCAACAACATTAACAGTAGTAGTAATATTAACAATGATAAGCACAGAAGGTTTCACTCGGTTCCGCATCGTGTGTATCGGTCAGACGTTGCAACGTAGGCATCACAGCCTTTTTATACATAGCTCTCAGCTATCAGATCAGCTCCCAGCTGCTTGGCCGTTTTACAGGTACCCAACCGTTTGTCCACAGGTGACACCAACGCTCTCAGCGCCAACGGCAGTGTTCACAGACAGCCCGAGTCCCACTCAAGGGCTACCCCGAGTCCCACTCAAGGATTTTACAGCGTCCCACGCTAGATGACCGAAGGTAGTTTCTCACACTACGTGCTCCCAGCACAACGCATCCCATGCGCCACACGCGGATTCAACGTACAACATTTATTTCTCGCATGCATTCTCGCATTCAAGCACACACACACCATGCAATCAGTAGTACACATTATCCGGACTCAATATATAGCTTCCATGCAATCAGTTATCATTCCATATTTAGACTTCCACAACATTTCGTTCGATCAAGACATGCAATCGGTTTACAGCTTCATTCAACGCATGCATCATTCTAAAAATCACAAGTTCAGTCAGGCATTTCAAGTTATCACAACCTATCATGCAATCGATGTAAGACAGTGTCGAAAATCCATTTAAAGAAGGCATTTCCTACATGCAAACAATTTAATAGCAGTCATATCAACTTATGCATTTCCATAACCTGGGTAGCTTCAGTCAGACATTCATATCAACACAACTTAACATGCAAACTGAGATCCTGCAACACATACATCTGTGAGAAAGGTGCTAACATGCAACACTCGTCTTTCACTCATCATGCAACTGGATTGTACACATTCACATGCAACACAATACACAATCAGAGCACGGGTACAGCAAGCATTATCATTCGGAACCTGTTCATAACCCATGCACTTAAAATAGAAGATACTCCCCCTACCACTCGCAAAACTCCAAGGAACTTTTCTGCTTGAGGGGTGGTTCTGCTCCCTGCTGCATCACTTGACCATCGTCCCTTCTCGTGTGGGGGTTCCACTCCACTGTAGCACCGTCACTCGACTCTTCGAAGCAGGAATGGACTGGAGGGTAGAGAAGGAAAGAGAGGAAACAAGAGAAAAGAAGAACGAAGAAGGAAGCTCGCTGGGTTTCTGTGTGAAGAGCATGACCATCACCCGAATATATATACTCGCGCGGAGTGCAGTATGGTGGGATGGGGAAACGCGATAATCCTGCCCATGCCACCATGCTTTCGTGTTAATTATCCTGTTGCATCATAGTTAATTAAATTAAGGGAGGTGTTGACTTGTTGACTTTTATTTAACTTAGTTGCTTTAATTAAAATGGGGATGTTACAGTTCTCCCCCACTTGAAAAGAATTTCGTCCCTGAAATTCGGTCGGTGACTCACCTAAATGAACAACTCGGGGTACTGCTATCTTATGGCATCTTCGTGTTCCCACGTGCAGGAGGTGGTTTTGCCTTGCTGCCACTCCACCTTAACTAGTCTCATGTTTCTGTTTCTCAAGCATTTTACCGATCGGTCCACGATTCCAATCGGTGTAGTCACAGTGGTCAGGTCTTCTTTGATCTCTACTTCATCGTCAGGCATCGTGTGGCTGGGGTCATGTAAATACTTTCTTAGTTGAGACACATGAAATACGTCGTGCAATCGGGACAAGTGGGTTGGTAATGCGATGCGGTATGCTACGGGGCCGATCCGTTCTAACACCTCGTAAGGTCCAATGTATCGAGGGCTTAACTTCCCACTTTTTAAGGCTCGTCCAACTCCTTTACTCGGAGAGGTTCTCAGAAACACTCGATCTCCGACTGAAAATTCCAATGGCTTGATGCGCTTGTCATGGTAGCTCTTCTGCCTGTCTTGTGATGCTTTCATCTTCTCCCTTATCACTCGGATCTGTTCTGTGGTTTGCTTCACGATGTCTGGTCCTAATAGTAGACTTTCACCTGCTTCTGACCAGCAGAGTGGGGTTCGGCATCTGCGCCCATATAATGCCTCGTAAGGTGCCATGCCAATGTTATGATGATGGCTGTTGTTGTACGTAAACTCGATCAAGGGAAGGTACTGCTCCCAGTCCCCACCATGCTCTAATACACACGCTCTCAATAAGTCTTCTAGACTCTGAATTGTTCGCTCGGATTGTCCATCCGATTGGGGGTGGTAGGCAGAACTAAGCCAAAGCTTCGTCCCTAATTCTTGATGCATGCTGGTCCAAAACCTGGATGTAAACCTAGGGTCCCTATCTGATACGATGGAAGTAGGTATGCCATGCAGTCGGATAACTTCTTGAATGTAAATCCGAGCCAACTTAAGCAATGGGTACTTCATATTTACAGGTAAGAAGTGTGCACTCTTCGTCAATCGGTCAACAATGACCCAAATGGCATCATGGCCCGCTCGGTTTTTGGGTAATCCCATGATGAAATCCATCGCAATCGAGTCCCATTTCCACACGGGGATCTCTAGAGGTTGCATTGCACCGTACGGTTTTTGGTGCTCTACTTTCGATTTCTGACAAGTGATACACCGGGCCACGTACTCCGCCACATCCTTCTTTAGTCCGGGCCACCAGAACTGTCTCCTCAAGTCGTGGTACATTTTCGTGGTTCCTGGGTGAATGCTGAGTAGGCTTTTGTGGGCTTCGTCAAGCACCATTCTTCTCAATCTTTCTCCACTCGGTATGTATATTCTGCTTCTCACCCGGAAGATCCCATCTGACCCCTCGGCCAAGGATAAATCCTTTCCTTTGGCCTGAATTTCCTTCATTTCAGCTAGGTAAGAGTCCGCCTGTTGCTGCTCGTACACGGATTTTAAGAATTCATTGGCAATCCTCAACGTACCGATTGTCATTTTCTGAGAGGAAGGGGTGTCAACATGCAAGTTCATGTCTCGGAACCACTCCAACAACTCTACTTCTTTTACCATCATGGCTGCTATGTGGAGGGATTTCCGACTCAATGCGTCTGCCATGACATTTGCCTTACTCGGGTGGTATTTTAACTCAAAATCGTAGTCCTTTAAAAACTCAATCCATCTTCTCTGCCTCATGTTCAGCTCCTTTTGGTCGAATAGGTATTTGAGGCTCTTATGATCGCTGTACACTTCAAATTTGGACCCGTACAAGTAATGTCTCCAGATTTTCAATGCAAAAACTACTGCTGCCAGCTCTAAGTCATGGGTTGGGTAATGCTGCTCGTGAGGTCTCAATTGTCGAGAGGCATATGCTATCACTCGGTCTTTCTGCATGAGTACACACCCTAATCCGAGTCCTGACGCGTCATAATAGACCATGAAGCTTTCTCGTAACTCAGGTAATGCCAACACCGGAGCAGTCGTCAACTTATTCTTCAGCTCTTGAAGCTGTTCTCACACTCCGGACTCCACACGAAGGGAACATTTTTCCGAGTCAATTTAGTCAGGGGTAATGCCAGTTTAGAAAAACCTTCAATGAACCTCCTATAATAACCTGCCAAGCCCATAAAACTTCTTATTTCCGAGACCGATCTGGGCCTCTCCCATGCTATTACAGTAGCTACCTTTGCAGGATCCACCGAGACGCCTCGCTTGGAGATCACATGCCCGAGGAAGTGGATCTCATCCATCCAGAATTCACACTTCGAGAGCTTTGCAAACAATTGTTTCTCCTTCAACACTTGGAGTACCGTTCTGAGATGTCCCTTATGCTCCTCAGACGTCTTAGAATAAACTAGGATGTCATCGATGAAAACAATAACAAACCGATCTAAGAAGGAGTGGAATATGCTGTTCATGTAATTCATGAAAACAGCAGGGGCGTTTGTCACACCGAACGGCATCACTACATACTCGTAGTGACCATACCGAGTCCTAAAAGCAGTTTTAGGAATGTCCAAGTCCTTCACTCGGATTTGGTGATACCCCGATCGTAGATCAATTTTCGAGAAGACTGAGGCTCCACGCAGCTGGTCAATTAAATCATCAATTCTAGGCAGTGGGTACCGATTCTTGATTGTGAGTTTGTTAAGCTGTCGATAATCTATACAAAGTCTCATGCTGCCATCCTTCTTCTTAACAAGTAGCACAGGTGCGCCCCATGGTGACACGCTTGGTCTAATGAACTGCTTCTCAAGTAACTCATCCACTTGTTTCTTCAACTCTGCCAATTCAGTTGAGGACATTCTATAGGGTGCGCTGGAGACCGGTTCGGCTCCAGGGATCAAGTCTATAGAGAATTCGACTTCTCTATTAGGAGGCACACTCGGAACGTCTTCAGGGAACACTTCTGGGAACTCACAGACAATCGGAATTTTGTTCACTCGGGTCTCACTCCCATCCTTGGTTAGACAAAGCATCATAAATAGTTGGGTTATATCTGGTGCTGTGTCATTCTCAGTGGGCTGTTTTGGAAAAACTATCTCTCTGCTTCTACAATCTACTAACACCTTATTGGCTGAAAGCCAATCTATTCCGAGCACGATGTCCAGACCCTTTAAGGGCATGCAAATCAGATCAAAGGTGAAACTCCGATCATACAACTCAAATGCTACATCTTTGCATACTAACGATGTGAACACATTAGCGCCAGTAGGGCTGGCCACTTCCAAAGTCCGGTTCATAGACACAGTCGGTAACTTCAACCGTTTCACGCACTCATCAGCTATAAAAGAATGGGTAGCTCCCGAATCGAAAACAACATTAAGCGTATTCATTCCAAGTAAGCACTTACATTGTACTAGGTCGTTTGCTGGTGCAACATCCTCTGCGTTGATGGTGTAGATCCTTCCTGTCGCTGTTGGGCCGGTATTCCTCCCTCGCATTCCGTCTCCTTTGGCTCCGTTGCCTCTGCCACCAGGGCGTTGGTCATCGTTCACTCGGTTCCTTTCTTGAAATCTTCCTTGACGCACATTAACGTCTGCTTGGTGTAGTTGGGGGCAGTCGGGGCGGATGTGTCCCCTCTTGTTGCAGTGAAAGCACACTACATCACCATCATCCTTGCAATCTCTGGCAAAGTGATTTCCTCCACACTTAAAACACCTTTTGTCTCCTACCACTGGTCGTCTTCCAGGTTGACTCCATCCTTCAAATTTAGAAAAAGGTTTGCTCCTGCCAACATTGCTTGGCTTTTTGAAATGAGGTCGTTGGGGCCTCAGGGAATAGTGGTTTCTGCTGCTCTGGCTCGAATGAGCTTTGTCGTCTTCCTCAAATATTCTACATTTGTTCACTAATGCAGGGAAACTCCCTATCTCATGGTATCTGCAGGCCCTCTTGATATCCGATCTCAATCCGTTCTCAAACTTAAGACACTTAGAGTTCTCTGTCCCAGGCTGCTGGAAGGGCGGATAGAATAGGCATAACTCCTCGAATCTGGCCGCGTATTCTTCCACAGTCATGGAGCCCTGTTTTAACTCCATAAACTCCGGCTCTTTCCGACTCCTCACTGTGTCGGGAAAGTACTTCTCTAAGAAGCAGGCCTTGAAATCGTTCCACGTCAGTTGATTATCATCTTCGGGGAATCGGCTTCTGGCTATTTTCCACCAGTTCTCCGCTTCGTCTCGCAGCATGTACACTGCACATTCCACCTTCTGGGCTTCGGTACAGTGAAGACCCCCAAAAATCCTTTCTAATTCCTGAGTCCACTTAAACACCGCCTCAGGGTTCCGTCCTCCTAAGCATTCACTCGGCTTCCTTTTTAAGAAGCGGTCCATTACTTGGCCTTCCTCAGCTCGAGGCTGGCCCTGCCTTTCAAACACGTCTGCAAAGCGTTGGAATGCCGTAGCTATAGTCTCCATGCTTTGGCGATGTGCCATCCCTTATCCTGAAATCAACATTCAAGGATAAGTATTCCTAGTTACTTAATCCCAATCGGAATTTAGTCTAACATTTAGTAACTTAGCCCATTATGTGTTCTCGTATGTCACACAATTAGTCGGGCCAGGAGGAACAACTCTTCCCACCCACGAGTCAGTAACAGAGTACCAGTCAAGTTAAATTCACACCACAACAATCATGATCATACACACAACCACTTACACTTGGTAGGCTTACCTTGGCCTTGGACCTTTCGGTCCGCTCTGATACTAAAATGTAACACCTTATCTCTTGCAACTAATAATTCCAAAAATATAAGAAAATTTTTTCATAAAAACAGGCACGTATTATTCGATATAGAAGGAAGCAGGCAAGGGAAGAATGAAGAGCATTCATACGCATATAGCAACCTACAGAGAGGCTAAGACTGGGACCGGCTCATTGGGTTTATCGTAACACACCAACAATGGCCGGATTACACAACACCGTTTGCTCGCTCAGACAGGGTCTGACACCGTCTAGGCGGAGTAAGGTAATGCAGCAGCGGATAGAGGGAATTCCACAAGGACAACTTTCCTTCGCGCAACACTGGTCACTCAATAGGAGGAAATAGATAAGGGAAAGATGTTAATACATTCACACGCATAGCACTCGGAAGAAGGGCGGAGTTCGAATCATCCTACTTGGCTAGGAGGGGTATGTGTGTCCTGTGCGGACTCCATGGCGAAGGTGGCCTGCTCAACCCTTGTCTCACACCGCCTAAACGACGTGTGGCAATGCAACATCAGACTTGAAACTCTTCAAGTAAACCTTACACTAGCGTCTATTCGTTTCTACGGGCTGACCCTTTCTCAGAGAACGCTGGACGTTCAGCTTCAGAGGACAGGGAAGAAGAAGAGAGATATACATATGCAGGAGTAGTTTGTGAAGAAAAGAGGAAGTGATTACACCACCGTCCAGTTCGGCAAGGCACAACAACGCCTGGACGGACTACATCACAACATTCACTTACTCAGGCGATGTCCAACACCGCCCTGCGAGACAATAATGTGACAACAGAGAAGGTACATAGGCGGAGTCTCACGTTGATATCTGCTTGCTTCAGCATGGTTCCACGCACTTGGGCGAACCGTCCTAGTTACTTGGGCGAGGTATGACACCGCTTAAGCGAGGTCAGCACAACGCCCCACAAACACAAGGGAATTTCTCAATCGGATATGGACAAGGGTTCACTCGATAAATCCTCACGCTCGCACTTCGCTCAGAAAACGGGAAGTTACAATGTACATATGTGGTAGTAGGTTGTGGGGGAAGGAAGGGCCGAACCTATTCCGCCAAACTCAACTATTTATGACGACGCCTGTGCAGACTCAACCACAACGCCCAAAACAGAGGTCAACACCGGGGTCTGGATTGCATTAGCATCACAACGGATAGGAAAGGATAATGGGCGGTATCTCACCCTGATAATTACTCGCTTCAGCGCGAGTCCTCACGCTTGGGCGAATTGCTCCCATACTTCGGGCGGAGTATGACTCTGCCCAAACGTATCCGACATAAGTCTTCCTAGAGACAACTCATAATTCACTTAGACTTGGCTATAACCTGCTAAATCATGCCGTCCCTGCGTATTCATTAAAGCACAAGCATGAAACAAGGTAGCACATAGCATGTCACACACGAAACCATACATCCATATATATATAATAAGAGCATACGTCAATATTTACAAACACAAAATCGGATTTCTCCTTGTCAATAAGGTTCTATTTATCCCAAAACACCAACATCCGACATGAACCAGTCAGGACTTAATCTAACATCATATTAATTAAGCCTTCCAAATGCATTAGCACTTCGCCCAACGTTCCAGCCCTGCTTCTGGTCCTCATCTCGAGAGACATTCACTGAAAAATGGCTACTGCAGGGGTGAGCATCTTAAATTTTAAATGATAGATACCGACTCAGGTTATCTGCCAATTGCACAACCATACATATACGTACAACACTATAAAAAATCAATTTCAACAACATTAACAGTAGTAGTAATATTAACAATGATAAGCACAGAAGGTTTCACTCGGTTCCGCATCGTGTGTATCGGTCAGACGTTGCAACGTAGGCATCACAGCCTTTTTATACATAGCTCTCAGCTATCAGATCAGCTCCCAGCTGCTTGGCCGTTTAACAGGTACCTAACCGTTTGTCCACAGGTGACACCAACGCTCTCAGCGCCAACGGCGGTGTTCACAGACAGCCCGAGTCCCACTCAAGGGCTACCCCGAGTCCCACTCAAGGATTTTACAGCGTCCCACACTGGATGACCGAAGGTAGTTTCTCACACTACGTGCTCCCAGCACAACGCATCCCATGCGCCACACGCGGATTCAACGTACAACATTTATTTCTCGTATGCATTCTCGCATTCAAGCACACACACACACCATGCAATCAGTAGTACACATTATCCGGACTCAATATATAGCTTCCATGCAATCAGTTATCATTCCATATTCAGACTTCCACAACATTTCGTTCGATCAAGACATGCAATCGGTTTACAGCTTCATTCAACGCATGCATCATTCTAAAAATCACAAGTTCAGTCAGGCATTTCAAGTTATCACAACCTATCATGCAATCGATGTAAGACAGTGTCGAAAATCCATTTAAAGAAGGCATTTCCTACATGCAAACAATTTAATAGCAGTCATATCAACTTATGCATTTCCATAACCTGGGTAGCTTCAGTCAGACATTCATATCAACATAACTTAACATGCAAACTGAGATCCTGCAACACATACATTTGTGAGAAAGGTGCGAACATGCAACACTCGTCTTTCACTCATCATGCAACTGGATTGTACACATTCACATGCAACACAATACACAATCAGAGCACGGGTACAGCAAGCATTATCATTCGGAACCTGTTCATAACCCATGCACTTAAAATAGAAGATACTCCCCCTACCACTCGCAAAACTCCAAGGAACTTTTCTGCTTGAGGGGTGGTTCTGCTCCCTGCTGCGTCACTTGACGATCGTCCCTTCTCGTGTGGGGGTTCCACTCCACTGTAGCACCGTCACTCGACTCTTCGAAGCAGGAATGGACTGGAGGGCAGAGAAGGAAAGAGAGGAAACAAAAGAAAAGAAGAATGAAGAAGGAAGCTCGCTGGGTTTCTTTGTGAAGAGCATGACCATCACCCGAATATATATACTCGCGCGGAGTGCAGTATGGTGGGATGGGGAAACGCGATAATCCTGCCCATGCCACCATGCTTTCACGTTAATTATCCTGTTGCATCATAGTTAATTAAATTAAGGGAGGTGTTGACTTGTTGACTTTTATTTAACTTAGTTGCTTTAATTAAAATGGGGATGTTACACTCTCCTCTTGAGATTGATCAAAATCCATGTTTAACAGCTTTATGGCCCACCATGCCTTATGTTCTAACTCCACAGGGAGATGGCAAGCCTTACCATATACCAACTGATAAAGAGACATGCCAATTGGAGTTTTAAATGTCCTATAGGCCCATAATACATCATCTAATTTCACAGACCAATTGTAATTTCACAGCTCAACCTGTCCACAAGTTTGTGGATGGTATGGAGTGGACACCTTATGCAGTACCTCATAGTGTCTCAGGGCTTTTTCCATGATTCTATTGTAGAAATGTGACCCTCTATCACTAATGAGGACTCTAGGAACTCCAAATCTAGAGAAAATGTTCTTCTTTATAAACCTAAGCACCATATGTGCATCATTGGTTTTGGTAAGGATTGCCTCCACCCACTTGGAGACATAATCCATAGCAACAAGAATATATTCATTGGAGAATGACTTTAGGAATGGTCCCATGAAGTTGATGACCCAAACATCAAATAACTCCATAACTAAAATATTTGTCAAAGGCATGCCAGCCTTAGCAGAGAGGCCTCCACTTCTTTGGCACTTATCACACCTTTGAACATATACTTTAGCATCCTGAAAAATTATTGGCCAATAAAAGCCACATTGTAACACTTTTACTGCTGTTCTGGAGGCACTATGGTGTGCTCCATAATAGGAGTCATGGCAGTGCCCTAAAAGTCTTTCTTGCTCTGATTCAGGCACACATCTCCTGATAATTCCATCTACTCCTATCTTATAAAGAAATGGATTATCCCATAGAAAAGTTTTACTGTCATGAAAGATTTTTTTCTTTAATTGGGTTGTCCAACCTTCTAGTACCACAGAGGCACTTTTAAAGTTAGCCATATCGGCATACCATGGCCCTGTGATAATTACCATCAGCTTCTCATCTGGGAATTCCTCTTTAATCAAGATAGAATCAGATTCACCCTCCAGACGAGAGAGTTGATCAGCAACTGAATTCTCTACTCCCTTTTTATCTCTTATTTCCAAATCAAACTCTTGGAGTAAAAGAACCCACCTGATCAATCTTGGCTTTGATTCTTTTTTAGCTAGCAAGTACTTGATTGTTGAATGATCAGTATACACAATGACCTTAGCACCAATCAAGTAAGCTTTGAATTTATCAAATGCATACACCACAGCAAGCATTTCTTTTTTAGTAGTGGTGTAATTTATTTGATTCTCATTTAATACTTTGCTAGCATAATAAATGACATGTGTTAATTTTTCTTTCTTTTGTCCTAGCACAGCTCCTATAGCAAAGTCACTTGCATCACACATTAGTTCAAATGGTAAAGACCAATCAGGTGCTGCAACGATCAGAGCTGAAATTAATCTTTGTTTCAAATTTTCAAAAGCCTTGAGACAGTTTTTATCAAAAACAAAAGCATAATCTTTCACAAGTAAATCAGTCAAAGGCTTTGCTATTTTTGAAAAATCTTTTATAAATCTCCTATAGAAGCCAACACATCCTAAGAAACTCCTCACTCCTTTCACATTGATTGGAGGAGGAAGTTTTTCAATGATATCAATCTTGGCTCTATCTACCTGGATGCCCTTAGCAGAGATTTTATGGGCAAGGACTATCCCTCCTTTAACCATAAAATGACATTTTTCCCAGTTAAGGACAAGATTAGTCTCTTGACATCTCACCAACACCTTAGATAGGTTGTTGAGGCATATATCAAAGCTATTTCCAAACACAGAGAAGTCATCCATAAACACCTCAATGAACTTCTCTATCATGTCCCTAAAAATTGCCAGCATACATCTTTGGAAGGTTGCTGGTGCATTGCACAAACAAAGGCATGCACCTATATGCAAAGATTCCATAAGGACAGGTGAAGGCTGTAACATCCCCATTTTAATTAAAGCAACTAAGTTAAATAAAAGTCAACAAGTCAACACCTCCCTTAATTTAATTAACTATGACGCAACAGGATAATTAACACGAAAGCATGGTGGCATGGGCAGGATTATCGCGTTTCCCCATCCCACCATACTGCACTCCGCGCGAGTATATATATTCGGGTGATGGTCATGCTCTTCACACAGAAACCCAGCGAGCTTCCTTCTTCGTTCTTCTTTTCTCTTGTTTCCTCTCTTTCCTTCTCTGCCCTCCAGTCCATTCCTGCTTCGAAGAGTCGAGTGACGGTGCTACAGTGGAGTGGAACCCCCACACGAGAAGGGACGATCGTCAAGTGACGCAGCAGGGAGCAGAACCACCCCTCAAGCAGAAAAGTTCCTTGGAGTTTTGCGAGTGGTAGGGGGAGTATCTAGTATTTTAAGTGCATGGGTTATGAACAAGTTCCGAATGATAATGCTTGCTGTACCCGTGCTCTGATTGTGTATTGTGTTGCATGTGAATGTGTACAATCCAGTTGCATGATGAGTGAAAGACGAGTGTTGCATGTTAGCACCTTTCTCACAGATGTATGTGTTGCAGGATCTCAGTTTACATGTTGAGTTGTGTTGATATGAATGTCTGACTGAAGCTACCCAGGTTATGGAAATGCATAAGTTGATATGACTGCTATTAAATTGTTTGCATGTAGGAAATGCCTTCTTTAAATGGATTTTCGACACTGTCTTACATCGATTGCATGATAGGTTATGATAACTTGAAATGCCTGACTGAACTTGTGATTTCTAGAATGATGCATGCGTTGAATGAAGCTGTAAACCGATTGCATGTCTTGATCGAATGAAATGTTGTGGAAGTCTGAATATGGAATGATAACTGATTGCATGGAAGCTATATATTGAGTCCGGATAATGTGTACTACTGATTGCATGGTGTGTGTGTGTGTGCTTGAATGCGAGAATGTATGCGAGAAATAAATGTTGTACGTTGAATCCGCGTGTGGCGCATGGGATGCGTTGTGCTGGGAGCACATAGTGTGAGAAACTACCTTCGGTCATCCAGCGTGGGACGCTGTAAAATCCTTGAGTGGGACTCGGGGTAGCCCTTGAGTGGGACTCGGGCTGTCTGTGAACACCGCCGTTGGCGCTGAGAGCGTTGGTGTCACCTGTGGACAAACGGTTGGGTACCTGTAAAACGGCCAAGCAGCTGGGAGCTGATCTGATAGCTGAGAGCTATGTATAAAAAGGCTGTGATGCCTACGTTGCAACGTCTGACCGATACACACGATGCGGAACCGAGTGAAACCTTCTGTGCTTATCATTATTAATATTACTACTACTGTTAATGTTGTTGAAATTGATTTTTTATCGTGTTGTACGTATATGTATAGTTGTGCAATTGGCAGATAACCTGAGTCGGTATCTATCATTTAAAATTTAAGATGCTCACCCCTGCAGTGGCCATTTTTCAGTGAATGTCTCTCGAGATGAGGACCAGAAGCAGGGCTGGAACGTTGGGCGAAGTGCTGATGCATTTGGAAGGCTTAATTAATATGATGTTAGATTAAGTCCTGACTGGTTCATGTCGGATGTTGGTGTTTTGGGATAAATAGAACCTTATTGACAAGGAGAAATCCGATTTTGTGTTTGTAAATATTGACGTATGCTCTTATTATATATATATGGATGTATGGTTTCGTGTGTGACATGCTATGTGCTACCTTGTTTCATGCTTGTGCTTTAATGAATACGCAGGGACGGCATGATTTAGCAGGTTATAGCCAAGTCTAAGTGAATTATGAGTTGTCTCTAGGAAGACTTATGTCGGATACGTTTGGGCGGAGTCATACCCCGCCCGAAGTATGGGAGCAATTCGCCCAAGCGTGAGGACTCGCGCTGAAGCGAGTAATTATCAGGGTGAGATACCGCCCATTATCCTTTCCTATCCGTTGTGATGCTAATGCAATCCAGACCCCGGTGTTGACCTCTGTTTTGGGCGTTGTGGTTGAGTCCGCCCAGGCGTCGTCATAAATAGTTGAGTTTGGCGGAATAGGTTCGGCCCTTCCTTCCCCCATAACCTACTACCACATATGTACATTGTAACTTCCCGTTTTCTGAGCGAAGTGCGAGCGTGAGGATTTATCGAGTGAACCCTTGTCCATATCCGATTGAGAAATTCCCTTGTGTTTGTGGGGCGTTGTGCTGACCTCGCTTAGGCGGTGTCATACCTCGCCCAAGTAACTAGGACGGTTCGCCCAAGTGCGTGGAACCATGCTGAAGCAAGCAGATATCAACGTGAGACTCTGCCTATGTACCTTCTCTGTTGTCGCATTATTGTCTCGCAGGGCGGTGTTGGACATCGCCTGAGTAAGTGAATGTTGTGATGTAGTCCGTCCAGGCGTTGTTGTGCCTTGCCGAACTGGACGGCGGTGTAATCACTTCCTCTTTTCTTCACAAACTACTCCTGTATATGTATATCTCTCTTCTTCTTCCCTGTCCTCTGAAGCTGAACGTCCAGCGTTCTCTGAGAAAGGGTCAGCCCGTAGAAACGAATAGACGCTAGTGTAAGGTTTACTTGAAGAGTTTCAAGTCTGATGTTGCATTGCCACACGTCGTTTAGGCGGTGTGAGACAAAGGTTGAGCAGGCCACCTTCGCCATGGAGTCCGCCCAGGACACACATACCCCGCCTAGCCAAGTAGGATGATTCGAACTCCGCCCTTCTTCCGAGTGCTACGCGTGTGAATGTATTAACATCTTTCCCTTATCTATTTCCTCCTATTGAGTGACCAGTGTTGCGCGAAGGAAAGTTGTCCTTGTGGAATTCCCTCTAACCACTGCTGCATTACCTTACTCCGCCTAGACGGTGTCAGACCCCGTCTGAGCGAGCAAACGGTGTTGTGTAATCCGCCCATTGTTGGTGTGTTACGATAAACCCAATGAGCCGGTCCCAGTCTTAGCCTCTCTGTAGGTTGCTATATGCGTATGAATGCTCTTCATTCTTCCCTTGCCTGCTTCCTTCTATATCGAATAATACGTGCCTGTTTTTGTGAAAAAATTTTCTTATATTTTTGGAATTATTAGTTGCAAGAGATAAGGTGTTACAAAGGCTGTCTTCTCTTGATCTTTTGGATCAACCACAATTTAGTTGTAACTAGAATATCCATCAAGGAAGTACTAATACTCATGACCTGACAGTCTCTCAAGCATTTGGTCTATAAATGGCAAAGGAAAATGGTCTTTTCAATATTGCCGATATTTGAGGGACAACAGTCCCCGGCAACGGCGCCAAAAACTTGACAGGGCCCGCAAGCACACGGGTTATGTCGCGTAATATAAAAGATTATCGTTCTCCACAGGGACTGTGTTCAAAGTACCAACATATTGAAATTTAATTATCCACACAATTGATTTTTAATGTTTTTGTAAAATAAAACACAAATTAAAAATAAATTTAGAAACAAAATTTACTTGACACTTAAAAAATCAGAGTTGAGAGTATCTTGGGATTTCGGGAGATCAAGACTCTATTTTATGTTAATGAATTTTAACTTTTCATAAATAAGAATCAAATTAAGTTTTCCAAGGCGGATTTTCCTTAAGCTAATTAATATGTTCCTCTCAGAATCCTATTAATGTACCTAACCTATGGAAAGCACTGCTTAATCTTTAGAGAAGGCCCATTATCGTTTTGTGAAAATCCCTTATTTATTCCCCAAAAGATTTTGATTACTTTCACGGTTTTACCGAGGTCACAAAAAGTATTTCAAAACCTTAGGCTTAGTTCAAAAACTTTCCAGTAACAATAAATCTCTCGATTCTATTAATTACTTAAACTTACTAATATACCCGCAAGTATACAGTTTTATCACTTAGGTTCTTGTTAGGAATTACTAAGAGCATTGAGCATTTTTTAAACTAAATGGAAAACAGAAATTTATTTAATTCAAAGTCAAAATAACATTATCATAAAATATTATCACACCCCCTTCATCCCAAGATAATTAATTTAGTTACTCATGAAATAATTCAAATTCATATACATGATGGAAAAATAAAACATACAAGACATGGTAAAAATAAAGACTTACGGGTTTCTCCAAAAGCTCAAAATAATTTTACCACTGTATTTCCTTGTTGCAGAATTCCTCCACCAATTACAAATTGGAAGGCTCACTTTTACAATCCTCACAACTCTTACACAAAGTAAAATAAAGAAAAAGAAAATAAAAAGAGAAAGAAATGGAACAGAGAAGAAAACGAAGGAAAAGAAAAGAAAGGAACAAAAAATTAATAAGAACTGGATAAAAAACGACGCTGTAATGGCTTCAGACCTCCCCCCTATTTATAGAAATCTGGGCGTCAATAGTCATGGGGAACGGCGGCTAGTGGGACTTCTCTTTTGTTTTGTTGTCAGCCGCCCCACGAGATCAACAAATCAACTTGGAAACAGCCTGGACCTCGACAACTATAGGGAACGGCGGCTAGTAGGAATTCTTTATTATTTTCCCTTTTGTTTTGTTGTCAGCCGCCCCCTCATAATTCAAGGATCCACTTAGATAGTGGGAAGCCAAGTCAGCATGGGCAATCGGTGGGAATATAGAACTGGCATTCTCCTTATCACTCGGATTAGTGCCTCAGCCGGTATCCATCCTCAGTGGGAATTAATCCGAGCGGAACAGGTGCTTATCATACATAAAAGACCGAGTGAAAGCTTGAATTCACCGATTATTGACTCAGAAATTTCTTTCCGAGGAGCATTCATCAGGACCTTTGTTCATTCAGAATTGCTTCACTCGGTGTTGCTTTGTCCGGAAATGTCACTGCTTGAAGCATTCATTCGGAATTTCTTCAAGCAGAAACAAGTTCCGAGCAAAGCACCTCCGATTGTTTCACTGATTGAAACATTCATTTGGAATTGTTTCAAAAGTGACTCACTCGGGGATCATTTGCTCAGAGGTGCTTCTGCTTGAAGCACTCATTCAGACCTTCTTCTTTCACATGTGACCCACTCAGGATCGGGAAGTCTTCATTCAAATGATTTAATCGGCACCTCCAAAATGTTTCACTCGGCTATGTCTCTGGAATTGAACCACTCGGACACATTCACTCGGAAGTCTGACTTGCTTTTCACTCAGAATGGCCTCAATCGTCAATCAACCCATTCGGTTGTATTCACTCGGGAGTCGGCCTTGCTTTTCACTCAAAAATTTGGAACTTGAGAGAAACTGGCCAATAGAAGCTCTTCCCAGGTCAGAGCTTTGCTTTGCTTAGAAATACAACTCTCGGCCCCAAATCACTCGGAAATGCCTTCCTCAGAGACATCTCACTCGGGGTTAGTTTGAAACTTGAGAGAGTCTGCCCGAAAGTGATTCTTTCCCGGTTGGACCTTTTCCTTGCTTGAAAAGGCTTTTTCTCCGAAACACACTACTCGGAAAGGCCTTTTCTTTGCTCAAAATGCCATCTTTTCCGAGACACACCACCCGGAGACATCCTTGCCTGACAAGTGTTCTTCCGAAGTTCAGAGTTTTTCATTCAGAAGCAACTCACTCGGGAGTCCTCCACTCGGAGACAATTCTGCCCAGAAAAAACACTTGTTCCCCAAATCAGACTCGCTTCAATCAGTAATCCTTCACTCGGACGAATATCTTTGGGCGGTATTTATTCAAAGTCAGTCCCTTTTTCCTTTAGAGTAGCTGCAGTCAGGAATCTTCCACTCAGATTTATCACGAACTGGGAAGTATTCCTTCAAGGTCAGTCATTTTTCACTCGGAATGGCTTTGATAGGGAATCTTCCACTCGGATTTACTTCCAACCGAGAGAAAATCCACTCGGCAGTGCTTCATTCAGAGACTCCCTACTCGGGAATGATCATTTCCAAGTCATCCTACTCGGATTTGATCATTTCAAGCCGGAATTCACTATAAAAAGAGAATTCTTTCCACTTGGGCTTGTTTTTCTTATTTCTTTATCATTTGATGGTCGTTTTTATCTTGTTATTGACCCTTGTATTATCTTAATTTCTGCAAAATAAAATACCCAAGTAGAATATAGTGGAAAGAAAGCAAAAATCACAAAAATTAAGGAAATACAGTGCATAATGATTAAAATCCTAAGCAAACTAAATCTAATTTATTGTGTTATAAAACACTTATCAAAATACCCCAAACCAAAACATTGCTTGTCCTCAAGCAATTACCATATTCACATGATAAGATACAGAAAACACTAAGCTCAGCAAACTAAGGAATCCAAAATAGAGAAAAGGATTTATTCAAATGCCAATATTAATTTTCTTATGTGAATCAATTTTCATTCTCAAGACAAAGGATACTCTTCTCTCAATTTTCACTCAAAGTGTTTCATGGTTTGTGTATCACTCAGATCATCATAGTCAAAAAATATTACCATAAGCTTGTTAATAAACCAGAAACTCCACAGTTTAGATAGAAAATATGTCAAAGTCTAAAGGTCTTTCAAAGGTTGTAACGTGGCCTTGGGTTGTATTGTCAAGGTAGGAATTTCAAGAAAAATGGAATACAAAAGGGCTTTAACAGTCATGAATGATACAAATTACCATCATAAATTTAACAGAGCAATTTTTAAACTTTTATAAACTTTTTGGAATTCATTCAATATCATCCTTTTGATTCTCTTTTCTTTTTCTTGCTTTTCTTTGCATTCAATACCATATTTTTCTTAAGTCCTTTTTTATTTCTTTGCTCCACTAAATTTCTAACTTTTTCACCATTAAGAGAATATCAGCCAATGAAAGGCTTCAAAGAAAATTTTTCACTTTTAGGCTTTAAAGGGGCAACTAGGGGTCAAATTATGCAAAAATTATGAGGCTTAAGAATAAGGCCTAATTGTGCCTTTATCATCCTAAGACATATAATCAAAAACCATTTTGAATCGGTTGAAAAAAAAGTTCTAGAATATTAATGACTATGAGATTCACTCAATCAAGAAAATATGGGTTTTGAAAATTTGTTTGATAAATAACCCATTTTGGCTCAAGTCTAACCATGGAAAGTCTTTTCAAAGAAAATTTTAATCACATAAAGTTCATTTAGACATTGATTTGGCATTTAAACAATCAAATTTTGAAAATTTTACTCAAAATTTTGGGGTCCTTAGATACTTTAGCCTTGTGTTCAAAGTAAATTTATCATATAATCATGGTAAATTACAAGATTACAAACAAAACAAGGAAAACACACATGCATGAAAAATATAACAATCACACAACATAAACAAAATAGTTAAGTTTTCTTATTCAACCACCCCAAACCAGAATTTGACATTGTCCTCAATGTTAAAATGGATGATAAAAGGATAAGAAAACTTACCTGTAGTAACCCCAAACCAGGATTTGACATAGTTGTTGTTTTTGTTTTATTTTTATTTTTTTTATTTTTTTTATTTTTTTATTTTTAATTTATTAAAGACACGGGGTTACCTCCCCACAAGTGCTAAGTTTTAAGTCTTCAGCCAGACTTTTCTGAACCAGCTTCAGCTATACAATTCATACCTGAACACAGGTTTTAGTGGTCTGAATTCTACCTTAGGGATCAGTTCTCTTTTAGCCAAAAAATCACAGAAGTGTGTTTTTGAAATACCTGAAAAGTCATAAGATAAAACAGATTCAAGTGGATCAAGAGGGAGGTTTTGGATTGCCTCTTTCTCTACCACTTGGTCAATAAAATCTATTTCAAGCACAGCAAAGTTAACAGGTATGTAAAATTTTCCTACCTTGATAGGAATAACCTCTAGAATACCTGGATCCTGAAGCTTGGGCAGTACCTTCTTTTGGATCCTACTCTCCTCAATTATCAGATGAGATAGAGACTCATTAAATTTCTTCTCTTCCTTAGCTTCTTCTTTAGTTATGCTAACCAGATCATCATAATGAGTACCACTCTTAAGAGTGATATCCATGGTGTGGTTAGATGGTCCCACCTCAGGTTTTACAGGAAATGTTTCTGGTGTTCTCATAGATAAAGAGGTTTGTTGAACAATTTGATTCTCCAAAATTTTGTTATGGGTGGCCAGAGAGTCTACCTTTGAAGCTAAGGTTTTTATGGCATTTGAGAACTCTTCATTTTGTTTTTCATGGGTGCTCACAAAATTTTCCATCAGTATTTCAAGTTTGGATTTTTATGGGTAGTTTTGGAATACTGGTAAGCTTCTAAAATCATTGCTATGGTTATAGTTCCCAATAGCATCCAACTGATGAAATTCTTGTTCATGGTGGTTTAAGGATATTGCAAAATAGCAATTTGTAGCAGCACGTCCTGAATCACCACAAATACAACAATAAAAGTCAGTAGCACCTGTTAAGAATTCCATAACAGACAAAGATCAAGTGTGATCTTTGAAAATAAAAATAAAAATAAATAACTAGAAATAAAACAAACAGAAAAAATATTAACAAGTATGATCTAATCAAATTTCAATATTGCCGATATTTGAGGGACAACAGTCCCCGGCAATGGCGCCAAAAACTTGACAGGGCCCGCAAGCGCACGGGTTATGTCGCGTAATATAAAAGATTATCGTTCTCCACAGGGACTGTGTTCAAAGTACCAGTATATTGAAATTTAATTATCCACATAGTTGATTTTTAATGTTTTTGTAAAATAAAACACAAATTAAAAATAAATTTAGAAACAAAATTTACTTGACACTTAAAAAATCAGAGTGGGAGTATCTTGGGATTTCGGGAGATCAAGACTCTATTTTATGTTAATGAATTTTAACTTTTCATAAATAAGAATCAAATTAAGTTTTCCAAGGCGGATTTTCCTTAAGCTAATTAATATGTTCCTCTCGGAATCCTATTAATGTACCTAACCTATGGAAAGCGCTGCTTAATCTTTAGAGAAGGCCCATTATCGTTTTGTGAAAATCCCTTATTTATTCCCCAAAAGATTTTGATTACTTTCACGGTTTTACCAAGGTCACAAAAAGTATTTCAAAACCTTAGGCTTAGTTCAAAAACTTTCCAGTAACAATAAATCTCTCGATTCTATTAATTACTTAAACTTACTAATATACTCGCAAGTATACAGTTTTATCACTTAGGTTCTTGTTAGGAATTACTAAGAGCATTGAGCATTTTTTAAACTAAATGGAAAACAGAAATTTATTTAATTCAAAGTCAAAATAACATTATCATAAAATATTATCACACCCCTTCATCCCAAGATAATTAATTTAGTTACTCATGAAATAATTCAAATTCATATACATGATAGAAAAATAAAACATACAAGACATGGTAAAAATAAAGACTTACGAGTTTCTCCAAAAGCTCAAAATAATTTTACCACTGTATTTGCTTGTTGCAGAATTCCTCCACCAATTACAAATTGGAACGCTCACTTTTACAATCCTCACAACTCTTACACAAAGTAAAATAAAGAAAAAGAAAATAAAAAGAGAAAGAAATGGAACAAAGAAGAAAACGAAGGAAAAGAAAAGAAAGGAACAAAAAATTAATGAGAACTGGATAAAAAACGACGTTGTAATGGCTTCAGACCTCCCCCCTATTTATAGAAATCTGGGCGTCAATAGTCATGGGGAGCGGCGGCTAGTGGAACTTCTCTTTTGTTTTGTTGTTAGCGGCCCCACAAGATCAACAAATCAACTTGGAAACAGCCTGGACCTCGACAACTATAGGGAACGGCGGCTAGTAGGAATTCTTTATTATTTTCCCTTTTGTTTTTTTGTCAGCCACCCCCTCATAATTCAAGGATCCACTTGGATAGTGGGAATCCAAGTCAGCATGGGCAATCGGTGGGAATATGGAACCGACGTTCTCCTTATCACTCGGATTAGTGCCTCAGCCGGTATCCATCCTCAGTGGGAATTAATCCGAGCGGAACAGGTGCTTTTCATACATAAAAGACCGAGTGAAAGCTTGAATTCACCGATTATTGAGTCAGAAATTTCTTTCCGAGGAGCATTCATCAGGACCTTTATTCATTCGGAATTGCTTCACTCGGTGTTGCTTTGTCCAGAAATGTCACTGCTTGAAGCATTCATTCGGAATTGCTTCAAACAGAAATAAGTTCCGAGCAAAGCACCTCTGATTGTTTCACTGATTGAAACATTCATTCGGAATTGTTTCAAAAGTGACTCACTCGGGGATCATTTACTCGGAGGTGCTTCTGCTTGAAGCACTCATTCAGACCTTCTTCTTTCACATGTGACCCACTCAGGATTGGGAAGTCTTCATTCAAATGATTCAATCGGCACCTCCAAAATGTTTCACTCGGCTATGTCTCTAGAATTGAACCACTCGGACACATTCACTCAGAAGTCCGACTTGCTTTTCACTCAGAATGGTCTCAATCGTCAATCAACCCATTCAGTTGTATTCACTCGATCGGCCTTACTTTTCACTCAGAAATTTGGAACTTAAGAGAAACTGGCCGATAGAAGCTCTTCCCAGGTCAGAGCTTTGCTTTGCTTAGAAATACAACTCTCGGCCCCAAATCACTCGGAAATGCCTTCCTCAGAGACATCTCACTCGGGGTTAGTTTGAAACTTGAGAGAGTCTGCCCGAAAGTGATTCTTTCCCGGTTGGACCTTTTCCTTGCTTGAAAAGGCCTTTTCTCCGAAACACACTACTCGGAAAGGCCTTTTCTTTGCTCAAAATGCCATCTTTTCCGAGACACACCACCCGGAGACATCCTTGCCTGACAAGTGTTCTTCCGAAGTTCAGAGTTTTTCATTCAGAATCAACTCACTCGGGAGTCCTCCACTCGGAGACAATTCTGCCCAAAAAAAACACTTGTTCCCCAAATTAGACTCGCTTCAATCAGTAATCCTTCACTCGGACGAATATCTTTGGGCGGTATTTATTCAAATTCAGTCCCTTTTTCCTTCAGAGTGGCTACAGTCGGGAATCTTCCACTCGGATTTATCTCGAACTGGGAAGTATTCCTTCAAGGTCAGCCATTTTTCACTCAGAATGACTTTGATAGGGAATCTTCCAGTCAAATTTACTTCCAACCGAGAGATAATCCACTCGGCAATGCTTCATTCGGAGACTCCCTACTCGGGAATGATCATTTTCGAGTCATCCTACTCGGATTTGATCATTCCAAGTCGGAATTCACTATAAAAAGAGAATTCTTTCCACTTGGGCTTGTTCTTCTTGTTTCTTTATCATTTGATGGTTGTTTTTATCTTGTTATTGACCCTTGTATTATCTTAATTTCTGCAAAATAAAATACCCAAGTAGAATATAGTGGAAAGAAAGCAAAAATCACAAAAATTAAGGAAATATAGTGCATAATGATTAAAATCCTAAGCAAACTAAATCTAATTTATTGTGTTATAAAACACTTATCAACAGGTGAAGGTTGTCTTCTCTTGATCTTTTGGATCAACCACAATTTAGTTGTAACCAGAATATCCATCAAGGAAGTAGTAATACTCATGACCTGACAGTCTTTCAAGTATTTGGTCTATAAATGGCAAAGGAAAATAGTCTTTTCTAATGGAGTCATTAAGCCTTCTATAATCTATGCACATTCTCCAACCTGTAGTTGGTCTAGTGGCAATGACTTCACCTTCCTCATTCTTAACAGTGGTCATCCCTCCTTTCTTAGGCACCACTTGGACTGGACTAACCCAAGCGCCATCCGAGATGGGATAGATAATCCCAGCATCAAGAAGTTTAACCACCTCTTTCCTTACAACTTTTCATTATGGGGTTTAATATTCTTTGTGGCTGAACAACAGGGGAATAGTCATCCTCCATCAGAATTTTATACATACAAAATGATGGACTAATTCCCTTTAAATCAGAAATGTTCCAATCAATAGCAGACTCATGTTTTCTTAACACCCCTATCAACTTTTCTACATCCTCATCATTTAATTTAGCATTAATGATTACAGGATGTGATTCATTATCTCCTAAGAAAACATATTTCAAATGAGAAGACAAAGGTTTTAAATCATGTTTTTCTTTAAACACTTCTTTACCTTTCTCAAGTTCAGTATTATTCAAATTTCCTTTCTTTTCATTTTCTAATTCACCTACTTCATATGCTTCTAGTAGGTTTAGCAACTCATTATGTGAGTCATTTAACTCCCCAGTCTCAGAGTCAAAATCATCCTCCAAAAAGGCTTGTAAAACCTCTTCTTCAGTTCTCAACAGCATAGGAGTCTTATAACTTTTAATTTCTTCAAGCATAAAACAATCCATTTTCTCAGCTGGATGTTTCATAGCATTGAAAACATTAAAAGTTACATGCTCCTCTTGAACTCTTAGCATGAGTTCTCCCTTCTCTACAACAATTAAAGCTCTTCCTGTAGCTAAGAAGGGTCTTCCTAAAATCAAAGGAATTTCTCTATCAGCTTCCATATCTAACACTACAAAATCTGCTGGAAAGATAAACTTATCTACCTTAACTAACAAATCTTCCAGCATCCCATGAGGATATTTGATAGACCTATCAGCCAACTGCAAAGACATGCAAGTTAGTTGTAGGTTATTAATTCCTAACTTCCTCATTAAAGACAAAGGCATCAAGTTTATGCTAGCCCCTAGATCACATAAAGCACTTTCTACATGAACATCCTATATTGCACAAGGTATTGTAAAAGATCCAGGATCTTCTATCTTTTGAGGAAGTTTCTTTTGAATAATTGCACTGCACTCTTGAGTGAGAGCAATCATCTCATCTCCCTTAAGCTTTCTCTTCTTAGACAGAAGTTCTTTCAAGAATTTAGCATATGAAGGCATCTCTTACAATGCCTCAGGAAAAGGAATATTTATGTGAAGCTTTTTAAACACATCCAAGAACTTAGGAAACTTTTGCTCCTCTATCTATTTCTTAAATCTATGTGGAAATGGAGCATTCTTTAATTTCTCTGGAGTTAGCTTGACAGCTTCCTCCAAGATCAAATCAATCTTTTTCTTTTTATTTTGATGGACTTGATTTTCTTTTTCTTTTTCTAATTCCTTTTTGTTTTCAGTTTTAACAACATCTTGCTCACTTTCTTACTCTATTTCTTTGGTTGTTTCTTTTTCTAAACTCACTTCATGACTTGGAGGTGGGAGAAGAGTTTCCCCACTCCTAGTAGTTATTTCTTTGCAATGTTCCCTAGGATTTACCTCAATATCTCTAGGAAAGTTGCCTGATTGCCTCTCAGCTAATTGTTTTGACAGCTGTCCAACCTGATTTTCTAAATTTTGAATGGACGCTTCTTGATTTTTAAAGCTGGCCTGAGTGGCCTGAATGAATTGAGACAACACATTCTCAAGTTCAGACTTTTCCTTAGAGGGAGGGGGTTGTTGTGATCTAGTTGTGGTTTGATTTTGTGGCATGTTTTGATTCAAATGTGGACCTTTCTGCCATGAAAAATTTGGGTGATTCCTATAGTTAGGATTAAATGAATTAGAGGAATAATTCCTTTGAAATTGTTACTACCCCATGTAATTTACTTGCTCAGTAGGCACATTTGGATCATTCATGCCATTTTCATGATCTCCACCACAAAATCACAACTCATCATACAAACTTGACTAGGCTTTTGAAGTTCTGAAATCTGTACACTTAATTTCTCTAAAGCCTGAGTCATCAACTTACTTTAAGCTAAATAAGCATCCTGTGCTTCTAATTCTAATATCCCTCTCTTAGGGATTTGGCTCATTTCACTAACTAAACATTCATTAGAAGCCATTACATCAATCAACTATATCACTTCTTCTACGGTTTTAGTGGTCAATGAACCTCCAGCTGAGGCATCAATCAAGACCCTAGTTGCTGGTCTTACACCATTATAGAATATGGTAACTTGATGCACATCAGGAATCCTATGGTGAGGATATTTCCTTAAACTCTCTTTATACCTATCCCATGCTTTCATTAGAGATTCACCCTCTCTCTACTGGAAACAAGTGATTTCAGTGCGCAACTTGGCATACTTGGAAGGAGGGAAATATTTAATCAGAAATTTTCTTTGTAACTCCTCCCAAGTAGAGATACTCCCTCTTGGTTGGCTTTGCACCCAAGCCTTAGCCCTATCCCTTAAAGAAAAAGGAAATAATCTCAGTCTTATTGCCTCTTCAGGGACTCCATTCATTTTTACAGTATCATAGATTTGGAGGAAGGTTGCTAGATGCAAATTTGGATCCTCAACCTCACTTCCTCCGAATTGATCATTTCTAACTAACTGTAGCAAAGCTGGTTTGAGTTCTAAGTTATTAGCTGCAATTGGAGGCCTAAGGATGCTAGATTGTGATCCTTCTTTAGTATGCCTAGAGTAGTCACCTAGTGTAACTCTCCTCTGTTCCATTTCTAGCTGTTCTTTTTTCTTTTCCCCTTTCTAAGCTTACACTCTAATAAATCAATATCAGGATCAAAGAAGAAAGGCTCTCCTCTATTCCTTGATGAAGTTGCATATGTAAGCATGCAAAGTAGTTTTGATGAATGACAAAGTATTCATGATGATGATGAAATGGCAAAGGTTCAGAAATAAGAAGATTCAAGCAAAAAGACAATGACTAAGAACAAAGAGATGAAGATGCTTCACAAAGAGCTAAAGAAACATGAGCTATGGAAAACAAGGTTGATGTCATGAACTCAAATCATGAAGAACAAGCTCATAAGTTGAAGAAAAATTAAGGAAACAAGGTATGAGGATCAAAAGAACAAGCCATGGGTCAATACATATCAAATCAAGAGATTCAAGAAATCATGAAGAAAACGCCCCCAAATAATCAAAGAATCAAGAAAGCAATGCATAAAGATAAAGGAAAGGAACCATGACTCAAAATGCATCAAGGAAACATCATAAGGCATGGAAAAACATCAAACAGCATTGCCTGAATCGATTCACACACGAATGAATCGATTCAAAGCCCTGGAAGTCACCAAATAAGAAACAGAATGTGTTGAATCGATTCACCATTACCCTGAATCGATTCGAACACCTGGAAGTCATTACAATTGAAAACAGAATGCTTTGAATCGATTCACCATGACCCTGAATCGATTCATTCAAAGCTGGCAAGCCAGGAACCCCAAACAGAATGCTCTGAATCGATTCAACAAAGCTCGAATCGATTCATTCGACACTGGAACTCCAAAATGCATAAAACAGAACGATCTGAATTGATTCAGAGATCTAGGAATCGATTCACATAGTGGGAAACACCACTAAATAGACAGAATTAAGTGGGAAACAAGCACTAAAATCCCACTATACGCAGAGCCAAAGATTACAACGGCTAGGAGCTTCCAAATGGCTATAAATGGAGCATGAACTCAAGCAAGAGAAGAGGAGACCAAGGCACAACACAAGGCAATCAATATTCTTCCTCTAGAGGTCTTTTGATTTACTTTCTCTTGTATATTCTGCAACTCTTGTTTCTAAACTTGCATATTGCTTAAGAGTTGTTAGATTGTGAGTTTCAATTTGCATATCCTCTCTTGTTGAGAGTTAGAATTGGTGAGAGCTTTCATTTGTGTATCTACTCTATTGAGAGAGTTAATTGCTTGTAAACCAAACACCAAAACACCAAGGTTTTTCACTCTAGGTTGAGTGGTCACAAAGGTTGGGGTTCAACCTTTGGGTTATTGAGAGATTGTGAGATTGGGTGGGTTGCCCTTTGCTTGTGAGGATTGAGTTCTTCAGTGTGGGACACTAGGAAGCTGCAATTGCTCAGAGCTTGTATCTCAAATCTTCAATAGTGGAATCCTTCAAGTGGGTTACTTGAAGGTGAGACGTACACCGGGTTGGTGGAACTCGTTAAATTGGTTTGCATTTCTCTCTACCTTGAACTCTTTATACAACTGCGCATATAAACTGTTTGTTGAAATGCTTGAGCTGAATGTGTGAATCAAAGTTGTTGTTCAAGTAGAAAACTAACTCTGCATGCCAAGTGTTTGATAATTTGCTTGAATCAATATTTGGTAAAGTTCTTAAAAACTGAAATTTGTTTTAACTTGCCAAGTATCTAGATCATTGTTTCCTATCAACTCTTATGTGATACTTACTTAATTGCCTTCACCTATTTCATGCACACAAGCTGTTTGATATATTGAATGAGCTGAACCCTTATAGGAAACATCACATTATTTGTGAAATAAATCTATGCACTCCAACTGATTGATAAATTGTTTAAACCAATAACTTGCCTTGTTTATCACACTTAAAGCTAAATATTGTCATTGCACATCAAGTGTGTCATAGTGTGATATGTACATAGAAGTTGGTGTCTCTTCTTCATTGCATCATTTGTATATTACTAACCATTTCTAAGGGGATTTCGCGCGAAAATTTGAAACACTCAATTCACCCCCCCTCTTGAGCATTAAGGCCTTGGCTAACAAGTGGTATCAGAGCTTGACTCTTGCCACAAGGCTTAACAGCTGTAGGAGATCAAGATGGCCTCTACCTCTTATGATGCATTTCCACAAAATGGCATAATAAGTAGACCTCCAATCTTCAATGGCAAAGACTATGCTATTTGGAAAGAAAGGATAAAAATCTTTATCCAATCCTATGACCTCAAGGTATGGAATGCTATTCAATTTGGTCCTTTCATTCCTATGCATATTGTCAATAATATAGAATGTATGAAGCCCATGAACTTGTGGACTATGGAAGAAGAAAGGAAGGTACAATTTAATCTTAGAGCTAAAATTCTTATCACATTAGCACTAGAACCTAATGATGTTTCTAGAGTTATTGCTTGTAACAATGCTAAAGAAATATGGGAAACTCTTGAAACAATATAAGGAAATACTAATGATGATCAAGATGCAAGAATTAGTACTCTTTCTAGTAAACATGAAGAATTCAAAATAAGTCCGGAAGAAGAGATCAATGAATCAGAAGAAGAACTTGCATGCCTAATGACAAAGCACTCCCAAGATGATGAGGTATGCTCTTTAAATGCTTTTAATGATGATAATGATGATGAAATTGATAAGGATGAATTATTAGAAGCATTTGAAGAATTGCATGAAAAATTTATCTTGTTATCAAAGAAATATGCATGCTCTAAACAAACCATTTTGACTCTTGAAAAAGAATTGCATGATGTTCACATAGAAAAAGAATATCTTAGAGTTCAAAATGATGAATTAGTAGCTTCAAATGTATCTCTTAGAACTTGTAATGATAATAATGATTGTGTGATTATTGATAAATGCATGCTTCTTGAAAAAGAGAATAAAGAACTAAAAGAAGCACTTAGCAAGCTTACAAGTAGTCAAAAGAATCTAAGTGCACCTATTAAAGATCAAAGGCATACACTTGATAGAAGAAAAATAGGTCATTACAAGAACCATTTTGCATCCTACAAGGAAAAATCCAAATCCTCCCTAAGATGCACAAACCATGAAAGAAAAGGGAACTCAATGTCTAATCGTTTTAAAAGGAAAGAATATAAAAGGAACCATTACTATCATACTATGACTTATTCATTGAATGCAACATGTTTTTATTGTGGAATATTTGGTCATATATCATCCAACTGTTTTATAAAGAAATCCCGTCAAAAGTGTACAACAAAGGTATGGATTCCAAAAATAACTTTGAAATCCCAAACTAACAAGGAAGGACCCAACTCTCAAAGGGTACCTTAAATCTTTAAAATCTTGTAGGCAAACTTCAAAGCAACAACTTCTCATTGATGGATGACCAAAACTCATGGCCTAAGGAGATATCAATTATCTCAATCTCCACTCCAAAAGACAAAGAAGAAGAATACAGCAAGCCAAGATTATGATGACTCATCATACATCTAAAAGGGAACCATTCAAAACAAGGAAATGGACAAGAAGCTTCAATGTGACTCACACAAGATGGATTGCACCGACAAAATCCAATGGACAACACTAAAGGTGGTACAACAAAAGGTGCAAGTAATTATCATATAATCAATGTTAACACTCATTCTTGATGAATCTTGATGTGTGAAAATCTAACTTTGATTTGATATATGATTGAGCATGAATAATATGAAATCTTGAAATAGATGAACAAATAATCTTAGCACCCCTTAAACTTATGAAATCCTTAGAATCAATGATGTATATGGTAATTGATGATTAGTAATGATTGATGATGAGTTTGATGAATGATTGCTTGAATAACATGGTACATGAAAATCTTGAGATTAAAGATGATTATGCACAAACATACATGAATCTTTGATAATGTTTAAACCCTTGATGATACATGAACTCTTGATGATATATCATGAATTCTTGGTTATTGTTTTGATTCTTAATGATGCATGAATTTTTGATTGAATATGAATTCTTGATGATGTATCACTTATATGTTGTTTAACTAGTGGTATCTAAATAACAAACATCTTCCTTTAACAATGGTATGAATTGAATTAGTAAGAGGAAGAGATCATGAGGACATAATCTTGATTATGTGCTGGTCACTATGCCTTGATAATGAATACACATATTGCGTGTACAAGTAGTATTATACATGACATCAAGATAATAAGTGGTATGACATACATGGCAATGAATATATGACTTGCAGCCACATTATGATCATGAAATGTTTTTGTGACTTGTCTCTATATGTTACTAATTATCTATGCAAAATGCTTTCTCCTACATATTTGATAAATGCCATATCTGCCCTAGGTAAATGATTGACTAGACTTATATATAACAAAAGAATATATATATATTGGCATATGTTTGCATGAGTAAGCCAACAAGTTGTATTAATCATTCCATCTTTGCTTTGATACCTAGACATAAGTGAAATTGCATTAATAAAGTGGTATCAACATCTATATTTATCCTTGTTAAATTGCATGATTAAGGGGGAGTTTCATAACATTTCTCTCTAACATGTGATATCTATTGATGATATGTTATCTCCTTATCAAGTGGCATGAAAAATTGAGCAAATCATTTTTAGAAAACTCTCTTTCCAAAACAATACTACATCAAGGACCCAAAATTGGTACAAACTCTTGTGGACTCAATACTATTAACAAAATGCTTTGCAAAGAGTTTGTTAAGGTTATATAGGATGACTCAAAATGGAAGATCAAACTACCAAACTGGGCGAGTAAAGAATTGTTCAAGGAATACAACATGGATGAAGCAAAATGCCACACAAGGATGTGAAAAAAGGCATAAAACTTGCAAAATACCAAGGTATGATTTGTTTACTCTACCACTATAATCTGTGAATTATACAAATCATATTAACAAGTGGTATGAATAACAAATCTCACGAGCTGAATATATCACTTTATCCCTGCTCTGATACCTAGATATATGTATACATTGTTGAAAAATCTTCTATGTTACTACTCTGATACCTAAAAATGCATCAAGCAATATTAATGAAATGATTAACAAGTGGATTGTTATATGCAATGGTATCTAACCTTTGAGTGGTATCTATTCATATTATGGTATCTATTATTTCAACAGTGGCATCTATTAAAAAGAAGAGATCATATGCTTTAAAAAGTAAACAAATGGTATCAGACTTGATTAAATTGACCTACAAGTGATATCAAACTTGATCAAATTGGTATAATCAATTTTACATGTTAATAAGTGGTATACTCTTTACAAGTGGTATCAATTACAATAGTAAGGGGGAGCATACACATGAATGATTATCCTTGATTGCACTTCTCTGTAATTAATTTATGGCACTCATTTTTTTTCTCAACTATATGCTTATTTGGAAGAATATCATTGTGCATTTTGATAATACCAAAATAGGAAAAAAGTATGTGCTTATTTGAAGTGATTATGAGTTTATGTGCCTATCCTAATTGAGAAAATTACTTACTTATATTTGACTCATTTAAAAATATTCGAGTAATGATATATGTGCTTAATTGAAAAGAATCATGTGATGATTACCATACCTGAAAATGATACTCACTACATGATTAAAATAAGTTAGCAATCAATCATCTGCTTACTTGCTGAATAAATTATGTGATTGCTTATTGACTCTAGATGCAATAAAGTGGTATATATCATTGATCATGTTTTAAGCTTTGATTTGAAATCTATATGAAATACTTGCTCTAAATCTCTCTTATATGAACTTATATGTTGATGGCATAGATTATGACTAAGATAATGATCTTTTTGATGATGCCAAAGGGGGAGAGATTAGTGATACAATTAGTGATATCAATTGCTTGATTAAAACAAGCTGGCATAAGTTACAAGATTAACTAGCATTCATTACATCATATAGGGGGAGAATACATATAAACATTGATTGTCATTATTCTGTGAAACTAACACCCCAAGAGATGAACATTGGTTGTCATCATCAAAAAGGGGGAGACTGTGTTTGAATGTTGAAACAGGTTTTGATAATGACAAACATAAAGACTAAGGCAAGGACTCCTACAAGAAGAATAAAGGTTAGCATGAAGTCAACATAAACCTGCAACACATTAATACATGTTAAATGGAACATCAATTGTCATCATCAAAAAGGGGGAGAATGAAATTGCATATGTAAGCATGCAAAGTAGTTTTGATGAATGACAAAGTATTCATGATGATGATGAAATGGCAAAGGTTCAGAAACAAGAAGATTCAAGCAAAAAGATAATGACTAAGAACAAAGAGATGAAGATGCTTCACAAAGAGCTAAAGAAACATGAGCTATGGAAAACAAGGTTGATGTCATGAACTCAAATCATGAAGAACAAGCTCATAAGTTGAAGAAAAATTAAGGAAACAAGGTATGAGGATCAAAAGAACAAGCCATGGGTCAATACATATCAAATCAAGAGATTCAAGAAATCATGAAGAAAACGCCCCCAAATAATCAAAGAATCAAGAAAGCAATGCATAAAGATAAAGGAAAGGAACCATGACTCAAAATGCATCAAGGAAACATCATAAGGCATGGAAAAACATCAAACAGCATTGCCTGAATCGATTCACACACGAATGAATCGATTCAAAGCCCTGGAAGTCACCAAATAAGAAACAGAATGGGTTAAATCGATTCACCATTACCCTGAATCGATTCGAACACCTGGAAGTCATTAAAATTGAAAACAGAATGCTTTAAATCGATTCACCATGACCCTGAATCGATTCATTCAAAGCTGGCAAGCCAGGAACCCCAAACAGAATGCTCTGAATCAATTCAACAAAGCTCGAATCGATGCATTCGACACTGGAACTCCAAAATGCATAAAACAGAACGATCTGAATCGATTCAGAGATCTAGGAATCGATTCACATAGTGGGAAACACCACTAAATAGACAGAATTAAGTGGGAAATAAGCACTAAAATCCCACTATATGCAGAGCCAAAGATTACAACGGCTAGGAGCTTCCAAATGGCTATAAATGGAGCATGAACTCAAGCAAGAGAAGAGGAGACCAAGGCACAACACAAGGCAATCAATATTCTTCCTCTAGAGGTCTTTTGATTTACTTTCTCTTGTATATTCTGCAACTCTTGTTTCTAAACTTGTATATTGCTTAAGAGTTGTTAGATTGTGAGTTTCAATTTGCATATCCTCTCTTGTTGAGAGTTAGAATTGGTGAGAGCTTTCATTTGTGTATCTACTCTATTGAGAGAGTTAATTGCTTGTAAACCAAACACCAAAACACCAAGGTTTTTCACTCTAGGTTGAGTGGTCACAAAGGTTGGGGTTCAACCTTTGGGTTATTGAGAGATTGTGAGATTGGGTGGGTTGCCCTTTGCTTGTGAGGATTGAGTTCTTGAGTGTGGGACACTAGGAAGCTGCAATTGCTCAAAGCTTGTATCTCAAATCTTCAATAGTGGAATCCTTCAAGTGGGTTGCTTGAAGGCGAGACGTACACCGGGTTGGTGGAACTCGTTAAATTGGTTTGCATTTCTCTCTACCTTGAACTCTTTATACAACTGCGCATATAAACTGTTTGTTGAAATGCTTGAGCTGAATGTGTGAATCAAAGTTGTTGTTCAAGTAGAAAACTAACTCTGCATGCCAAGTGTTTGATAATTTGCTTGAATCAATATTTGGTAAAGTTCTTAAAAACTGAAATTTGTTTTAACTTGCCAAGTATCTAGATCATTGTTTCCTATCAACTCTTATGTGATACTTACTTAATTGCCTTCACCTATTTCATGCACACAAGCTGTTTGATATATTGAATGAGCTGAACCCTTATAGGAAACATCACATTATTTGTGAAATAAATCTATGCACTCCAACTGATTGATAAATTGTTTAAACCAATAACTTGCCTTGTTTATCACACTTAAAGCTAAATATTGTCATTGCACATCAAGTGTGTCATAGTGTGATATGTACATAGAAGTTGTTGTCTCTTCATCATTGCATCATTTGTATATTACTAACCATTTCTAAGGGGATTCCACGCGAAAATTTGAAACACTCAATTCACCCCCCTCTTGAGCGTTGAGGCCTTGGCTAACAAGTGGTATCAGAGCTTGACTCTTGCCACAAGGCTTAACAGCTGCAGGAGATCAAGATGGCCTCTACCTCTTATGATGCATTTCCACAAAATGGCATAATAAGTAGACCTCCAATCTTCAATGGCAAAGACTATGCTATTTGGAAAGAAAGGATAAAAATCTTTATCCAATCCTATGACCTCAAGGTATGGAATGCTATTCAATTTGGTCCTTTCATTCCTATGCATATTGTCAATAATATAGAATGTATGAAGCCCATGAACTTGTGGACTATGGAAGAAGAAAGGAAGGTACAATTTAATCTTAGAGCTAAAATTCTTATCACATTAGCACTAGAACCTAATGATGTTTCTAGAGTTATTGCTTGTAACAATGCTAAAGAAATATGGGAAACTCTTGAAACAATATAAGGAAATACTAATGATGATCAAGATGCAAGAATTAGTACTCTTTCTAGTAAACATGAAGAATTCAAAATAAGTCCGGAAGAAGAGATCAATGAATCAGAAGAAGAACTTGCATGCCTAATGACAAAGCACTCCCAAGATGATGAGGTATGCTCTTTAAATGCTTTTAATGATGATAATGATGATGAAATTGATAAGGATGAATTATTAGAAGCATTTGAAGAATTGCATGAAAAATTTATCTTGTTATCAAAGAAATATGCATGCTCTAAACAAACCATTTTGACTCTTGAAAAAGAATTGCATGATGTTCACATAGAAAAAGAATATCTTAGAGTTCAAAATGATGAATTAGTAGCTTCAAATGTATCTCTTAGAACTTGTAATGATAATAATGATTGTGTGATTATTGATAAATGCATGCTTCTTGAAAAAGAGAATAAAGAACTAAAAGAAGCACTTAGCAAGCTTACAAGTAGTCAAAAGAATCTAAGTGCACCTATTAAAGATCAAAGGCATACACTTGATAGAAGAAAAATAGGTCATTACAAGAACCATTTTGCATCCTACAAGGAAAAATCCAAATCCTCCCTAAGATGCACAAACCATGAAAGAAAAGGGAACTCAATGTCTAATCGTTTTAAAAGGAAAGAATATAAAAGGAACCATTACTATCATACTATGACTTATTCATTGAATGCAACATGTTTTTATTGTGGAATATTTGGTCATATATCATCCAACTGTTTTATAAAGAAATCCCGTCAAAAGTGTACAACAAAGGTATGGATTCCAAAAATAACTTTGAAATCCCAAACTAACAAGGAAGGACCCAACTCTCAAAGGGTACCTTAAATCTTTAAAATCTTGTAGGCAAACTTCAAAGCAACAACTTCTCATTGATGGATGACCAAAACTCATGGCCTAAGGAGATATCAATTATCTCAATCTCCACTCCAAAAGACAAAGAAGAAGAATACAGCAAGCCAAGATTATGATGACTCATCATACATCTAAAAGGGAACCATTCAAAACAAGGAAATGGACAAGAAGCTTCAATGTGACTCACACAAGATGGATTGCACCGACAAAATCCAATGGACAACACTAAAGGTGGTACAACAAAAGGTGCAAGTAATTATCATATAATCAATGTTAACACTCATTCTTGATGAATCTTGATGTGTGAAAATCTAACTTTGATTTGATATATGATTGAGCATGAATAATATGAAATCTTGAAATAGATGAACAAATAATCTTAGCACCCCTTAAACTTATGAAATCCTTAGAATCAATGATGTATATGGTAATTGATGATTAGTAATGATTGATGATGAGTTTGATGAATGATTGCTTGAATAACATGGTACATGAAAATCTTGAGATTAAAGATGATTATGCACAAACATACATGAATCTTTGATAATGTTTAAACCCTTGATGATACATGAACTCTTGATGATATATCATGAATTCTTGGTTATTGTTTTGATTCTTAATGATGCATGAATTTTTGATTGAATATGAATTCTTGATGATGTATCACTTATATGTTGTTTAACTAGTGGTATCTAAATAACAAACATCTTCCTTTAACAATGGTATGAATTGAATTAGTAAGAGGAAGAGATCATGAGGACATAATCTTGATTATGTGCTGGTCACTATGCCTTGATAATGAATACACATATTGCGTGTACAAGTGGTATTATACATGACATCAAGATAATAAGTGGTATGACATACATGGCAATGAATATATGACTTGCAGCCACATTATGATCATGAAATGTTTTTGTGACTTGTCTCTATATGTTACTAATTATCTATGCAAAATGCTTTCTCCTACATATTTGATAAATGCCATATGTGCCCTAGGTAAATGATTGACTAGACTTATATATAACAAAAGAATATATATATATTGGTATATGTTTGCATGAGTAAGCCAACAAGTTGTATTAATCATTCCATTTTTGCTTTGATACCTAGACATAAGTGAAATTGCATTAATAAAGTGGTATCAACATCTATATTTATCCTTGTTAAATTGCATGATTAAGGCGGAGTTTCATAACATTTCTCTCTAACATGTGATATCTATTGATGATATGTTATCTCCTTATCAAGTGGCATGAAAAATTGAGCAAATCATTTTTAGAAAACTCTTTTTCCAAAACAATACTGCATCAAGGACCCAAAATTAGTACAAACTCTTGTGGACTCAATACTATTAACAAAATGCTTTGCAAAGAGTTTGTTAAGGTTATATAGGATGACTCAAAATGGAAGATCAAACTACCAAACTGGGCGAGTAAAGAATTGTTCAAGGAATACAACATGGATGAAGCAAAATGCCATACAAGGATATGAAAAAGGGCATAAAACTTACAAAATACCAAGGTATGATTTGTTTACTCTACCACTATAATCTGTGAATTATACAAATCATATTAATAAGTGGTATGAATAACAAATCTCACGAGCTGAATATATCACTTTATCCCTGCTCTGATACCTAGATATATGTATACATTGTTGAAAAATCTTCTATGTTACTACTCTGATACCTAAAAATGCATCAAGCAATATTAATGAAATGATTAACAAGTGGATTGTTATATGCAATGGTATCTAACCTTTGAGTGGTATCTATTCATATTATGGTATCTATTATTTCAACAGTGGCATCTATTAAAAAGAAGAGATCATATGCTTTAAAAAGTAAACAAATGGTATCAGACTTGATTAAATTGACCTACAAGTGATATCAAACTTGATCAAATTGGTATAATCAATTTCACATGTTAATAAGTGGTATACTCTTTACAAGTGGTATCAATTACAATAGTAAGGGGGAGCATACACATGAATGATTATCCTTGATTGCACTTCTCTGTAATTAATTTATGGCACTCATTTTTTTTCTCAACTATATGCTTATTTGGAAGAATATCATTGTGCGTTTTGATAATACCAAAATAGGAAAAAAGTATGTGCTTATTTGAAGTGATTATGAGCTTATGTGCCTATCCTAATTGAGAAAATTACTTACTTACTTATATTTGACTCATTTAAAAATATTCGAGTAATGATATATGTGCTTAATTGAAAAGAATCATGTGATGATTACCATACCTGAAAATGATACTCACTACATGATTAAAATAAGTTAGCAATCAATCATCTGCTTACTTGCTGAATAAATTATGTGATTGCTTATTGACTCTAGATGCAATAAAGTGGTATATATCATTGATCATGTTTTAAGCTTTGATTTGAAATCTATATGAAATACTTGCTCTAAATCTCTCTTATATGAACTTATATGTTGATGGCATAGATTATGACTAAGATAATGATCTTTTTGATGATGCCAAAGGGGGAGAGATTAGTGATACAATTAGTGATATCAATTGCTTGATTAAAACAAGCTGGCATAAGTTACAAGATTAACTAGCATTCATTACATCATATAGGGGGAGAATACATATAAACATTGATTGTCATTATTCTGTGAAACTAACACCCCAAGAGATGAACATTGGTTGTCATCATCAAAAAGGGGGAGACTGTGTTTGAATGTTGAAACAGGTTTTGATAATGACAAACATAAAGACTAAGGCAAGGACTCCTACAAGAAGAATAAAGGTTAGCATGAAGTCAACATAAACCTGCAACACATTAATACATGTTAAATGGAACATCAATTGTCATCATCAAAAAGGGGGAGAATGAAGTTGCATATGTAAGCATGCAAAGTAGTTTTGATGAATGACAAAGTATTCATGATGATGATGAAATGGCAAAGGTTCAGAAACAAGAAGATTCAAGCAAAAAGACAATGACTAAGAACAAAGAGATGAAGATGCTTCACAAAGAGCTAAAGAAACATGAGCTATGGAAAACAAGGTTAATATCATGAACTCAAATCATGAAGAACAAGCTCATAAGTTGAAGAAAAATCAAGGAAACAAGGTATGAGGATCAAAGGAACAAGCCATGGGTCAATACATATCAAATCAAGAGATTCAAGAAATCATGAAGAAAACGCCCCCAAATAATCAAAGAATCAAGAAAGCAATGCATAAAGATAAAGGAAAGGAACCATGACTCAAAATGCATCAAGGAAACATCATAAGGCATGGAAAAACATCAAACAGCATTGCCTGAATCGATTCACACACGAATGAATCGATTCAAAGCCCTGGAAGTCACCAAATAAGAAACAGAATGGGTTAAATCGATTCACCATTACCCTGAATCGATTCGAACACCCGGAAGTCATTAAAATTGAAAACAGAATGCTTTGAATCGATTCACCATGACCCTGAATCGATTCATTCAAAGCTGGCAAGCCAGGAACCCCAAACAGAATGCTCTGAATCGATTCAACAAAGCTCGAATCGATTCATTCGACACTGGAACTCCAAAATGCATAAAACAGAACGATCTGAATCGATTCAGAGATCTAGGAATCGATTCACATAGTGGGAAACACCACTAAATAGACAGAATTAAGTGGGAAATAAGCACTAAAATCCCACTATACGCAGAGCCAAAGATTACAACGGCTAGGAGCTTCCAAATGGCTATAAATAGAGCATGAACTCAAGCAAGAGAAGAGGAGACCAAGGCACAACACAAGGCAATCAATATTCTTCCTCTAGAGGTCTTTTGATTTACTTTCTCTTGTATATTCTGCAACTCTTGTTTCTAAACTTGTATATTGCTTAAGAGTTGTTAGATTGTGAGTTTCAATTTGCATATCCTCTCTTGTTGAGAGTTAGAATTGGTGAGAGCTTTCATTTGTGTATCTACTCTATTGAGAGAGTTAATTGCTTGTAAACCAAACACCAAAACACCAAGGTTTTTCACTCTAGGTTGAGTGGTCACAAAGGTTGGGGTTCAACCTTTGGGTTATTGAGAGATTGTGAGATTGGGTGGGTTGCCCTTTGCTTGTGAGGATTGAGTTCTTGAGTGTGGGACACTAGGAAGCTGCAATTGCTCAAAGCTTGTATCTCAAATCTTCAATAGTGGAATCCTTCAAGTGGGTTGCTTGAAGGCGAGACGTACACCGGGTTGGTGGAACTCGTTAAATTGGTTTGCATTTCTCTCTACCTTGAACTCTTTATACAACTGCGCATATAAACTGTTTGTTGAAATGCTTGAGCTGAATGTGTGAATCAAAGTTGTTGTTCAAGTAGAAAACTAACTCTGCATGCCAAGTGTTTGATAATTTGCTTGAATCAATATTTGGTAAAGTTCTTAAAAACTGAAATTTGTTTTAACTTGCCAAGTATCTAGATCATTGTTTCCTATCAACTCTTATGTGATACTTACTTAATTGCCTTCACCTATTTCATGCACACAAGCTATTTGATATATTGAATGAGCTGAACCCTTATAGGAAACATCACATTATTTGTGAAATAAATCTATGCACTCCAACTGATTGATAAATTGTTTAAACCAATAACTTGCCTTGTTTATCACACTTAAAGCTAAATATTGTCATTGCACATCAAGTGTGTCATAGTGTGATATGTACATAGAAGTTGTTGTCTCTTCATCATTGCATCATTTGTATATTACTAACCATTTCTAAGGGGATTCCGCGTGAAAATTTGAAACACTCAATTCACCCCCCCTCTTGAGCGTTGAGGCCTTGGCTAACACTTGACTGCATACACTAATTATTTCACATAAACAATTCAAAGCTACAGCTACTGCGACATAAAAACTACTGCTATACTACAAACGAGAATTAAACTACTTAGTAAATGCAAAAACAAAATTAAACGGTTCAGTCTAGTATTGGTCAAAGGATTATTGATATTACTCAACAATCCCCGACAACGACGCCAATTAACTTGATGCATAAATCTGGAGCCATTAACTTGGTGTGAAAATCCTGAATTATTATCGACTTATTGTGTGACTCTCAGAGGATTTATTTTCTTTTGGAAAGCGCACCAATCGTTAAATTTGTAATATATTTGATCATTCCCACAGGGATTGTGGTAATTACTGCAATCTTATACTAGTACAAGCTAAACCAAAACACAAGAAGATATAATTCATTCTGTTTTTGTTGTTTTATACTTTCTATGTTTTTATATTTTCTGAAACAATATAGAAGATGAAATGTGATTAATGGAAGATAGGTCAGGATTACTTCAACTTATAATTTGATCAAGAAACATGCAATTAAGATTCAATCAAGCTTCAGACTCAAGAGGACAATTCACAGATAGTTAATCCCTAATTCCTTAGGTGAATAACACTAATTCCTAAGCATTAAACCCTAATCCCTTAGGTGTTTAATTACAGAGAAATCTAATGTGAAATTGGGGGTTGAACCCTAACTATTCACCTAATTACTAGGCCTGAATTAGTTAGGAAGCCAGAAGTTACCTAAGCCTCAACCATGATTCCTCACTGGTGAGATTCTTCATTTGGATCTGAATTTGTCAATTCAGCAGAGTAGATCCACTTCTTAGCTTGTTCTCCTCTTGCTTCAAAAGATAATTTCCTCAATGCAGCTTCAAAATTTCATTGGAAGCTTAAGCAATCCCAACCCTAGGGGTTTAGAAACCCATGGAAATGGATTCAGATAAAGGAATGTGGAGAGACATGGATGAGAGAATTTAGAGAGAGAAAAGAATTAGAGAGAGATTGGAAATGAGAAAATGAATCGTGTCATTATTTTTGTGTGTTCTCTCTCTCTTCTTTTAGAGTATGTACAAATATATATATATACAGGCATCTAACTAACTAACTAACTTAATTAATTACGAAGGAAACTTAATTAACAATTAAACTGACTAATCTAAATACATAATTACAAGTAAATAATTAATTACACTCAATACTTAAAATACTAATGTACAGCAGCAAACGGAAAACAGAAACAGCGCAATATTTCGTTTAGAGGGAAGAACAGCAAGTTAAATAACTACCTTCACGCTTGAGCGTGAAGGGCTCGCACTTAAGCGCACTCAAGATTATTACTGCATTGTGTCTTCATGCTTGAGCGTGAATGTGGGACGCTTGGGCGTGGGTGTTGTAGTAAAGTCACGCTTGAGCGTGAGTGATACTGGCTTGAGCGTGATCGTGTTTTCATGCTGCATGCTTTGGTTTCCTTTCTTTGTATGTGATTTGCATGTTGCCTCACGCTTGAGCGTGGAACCTTTAAGCTTAAGCATGAAGAACATTTTACTACACCTGCACATGCAAACAAATAATTACCTAGCGTTTATACGCTGGCTGTGCAGCGTATGTACGCTGGGCTAGTGAATTTATAAATAAACAAATTTCCTTAACTAATTATTATTTTTAATCATTTTCTTACATAATTTAAACACTTTTGAAATAAATAAATAAAATAAGAATTATTGATAATTTATTAAATAATAGTGCAAAACTAAATAATATTTAATGGATTAAGTTAAATTAAAGGTGAAATTATTAAGTCTTTTCAAGACTTATCACCTTCCCCCGTCTTCTCTAGAATGCCGAAATGCCATTTCATGGACTTCGTCTTCTACCCAACAATAGAGGTGTATCTCCTAGAGCTTCACCCAATTCAACCGGTGTGCCACCACGTTTCTGCACCCCGTCGTGGTCTTAAGAATAGTGGTTTGTCTAGAGGTTCCTTCGCAGACCATTTTACGTATAGAAAGGTTTAAAATCTAGGAGTTACTATAAAAAGCCACATCGTTAGAGAGATAAGAATCAGCAATCACCTCGTTCCTGAAAGAATGGCAAGCCCCTGAGCTAGAGGAGGAGTCTGAAGGGGGCAGTACAACCCTTCACCTAGAGTGAGATGTGTTCCCCCTTGTTGGATGACGTGGCTCAGCCCTTGATGGATTTATAGGAATCCTTCCTCTCTGATATCCTGAGTGCCTTACAGGACTCTTCCCTCTCTATGAATGGGACCATCATGATCTCGCCTAGAGCGCATGGTTGATAAATGGAAATTAAGCATTGATTTCATGACTCATTTTAACTAAAAATGCTTAAAAATTGAAACAAATTGATAAATAATAGAAGAGATTGAGTATGAATTCTTCAAGTAGTGATAGATATGTTCCAAAAAGAGAAAACATTGTCAAAACTCTTGAAAGAAAATAATCAAGTCAGCATACTTGGTCTTGGTCATGAAGAAGCATGAAGCTTGAACCATGCATCATGCCGCTACCACGCTTAAGCGTAACACAAGGGGCGCTTGAGTGCAAAATACTCTGAAAGTCACGCTTGAAGGTGCTTGAGTGAAAGGACATTAGCATCAGGCCCCTTCCACGCTTGAGCATGAGAAAGGGATGCCTGAACTTGAACCATTACACACTTGGTGTGGCTTAGGCGTGACCTACATGCTTGGGCGCAATCCTGGGCATGATCGAGCGTGAAGACAGGAAAACCAGAAGGCATCAGGTCTCCTCACGCATAAGCGTGGAAATTCTAAGCTCAAGCGTAGTCACGCTCAAGCGAGAATATCTCACGCTTGAGCGTGATCGAAGAAGAATGGGCACTGAATTTTTTATTGACCAATGATGCGATCCCAGCTCATCCACTCCCACATGTTTCTGACCATTCCTACAACGCACTCAGCAAGTTGGGGTCACGCTTAAGCGTGACAAAGGAAAGCTTAAGCGTGACTCCTCTATAAATGGAGCAGAGGAATGGAGGAAAAACATTCATTCATCATTCATTCTCATCAATCATTCATCACTTATTCAGTGTCACTTTTCTATTTTGTATTCATTCCCTTTCCATATTCTTGAGTAAAAATGCAAGGCATGAGTAGCTAACTCTTTCATTAGGATTGATTGTAATCCATTCAAACCCAAAGTAATGCTACTGTAAGTTGTTCATGTATGTTAACAAGATTTGATAGTTTTTGTGTTTTATTCTACACTTAATGCCTGAAAGTAATTGATCATTATTTTCTTGTGTTTTATTTTCTTAAAGTATATTGGGAAATAACTTTTGAGAGTAGATCTGAATGAAATACTTGTTCTAAGTAGATGACCAGGGATGGTATCTAAAGCAATAAACGTCTAAATAATCGAGCATTAATGCTGGAATGATTTCAAGGTGACTGGGGGATCAGCAGGTTGAAATCATTCTTATGAATTTTGTATTTGAGGGATCAATGCAGATGATTTTGATTGTGACATAAAAATTATCATTTCAAGTTACATACATGCAAGATACTTAGCTTACGAAGGTGAGATGTGATGAAAAACCAATCCCAGTTTTCCAAATCTGATTTTTACCAAAACTTATTATTATTGTTCTTTACATTTATTACTTTCTGTTAACCATTTTAAGCAGTATCCTTTACAACAAACCAAAATAAACTTCTGGTCAAATCAATTCAAGAACTAAGATCTTCAAGCTAACACCTCCTTAGTGGAACGACAACCCCTTTTTACTACAACTCTAGTCTTTAAACTTGGCACTAATCTTTCACTGAATTCATATTATACAAACTTGATTCTTTTCTTGAAAACTCCTTTTTCAACAACCTTCTGTGCAAAATCTAATAACATCAATCAAGTTTTATGTTACCTAGTTTTGGCATTTACTTAGTAAACACAAAATAAACCATACCAATGGTGATTACACTAATGTAGAAAAATGGAATCGATGAAAGGAATGGGGTGGTTACCTAAAAGAGTTTTGAAAGTGGGAGATGGTGAAGAACTTTAATAAGGGTGAAAAAGTAACTTGGGAGAGATTTGAGCAGAGTTTCCTTAGGTGTGGAACAAAGTGATCTCCAGAGAGTGCTTGAGTCCCCTTTTTATAGCTATAGAGGGGGCACAACCACTAATCAGGGGGCACATCGTTTGTCAGGAAATGCAACTCCCCAAGGGCTCACGACGGTGTTGTTTCAACCGAATGCACGGGAAAGTGGTGTCGTTTCCCAAAAAGTTGAAATTTGATGGGCCGAAATTTTTAAATTTTGGGCCCAATACCAACGACTCGCGATGGTTGACAATCCTCATGAGTGTAACCATTAGTGCTCACACATTTTTCATAATAACTGCTCATCATTAGTGTCGGCTCAAGATCTGGGAGTTACAAACCTTAAATGTGAGGAGTTACAAAATTCAAAAAATTCTAAGTTTTGCATGCAAAAGCAAGATAGTGTCTGAAGCTGGTGCCCATAACTACAAAAGGAGGACTCCAGAGAGAAATTATCAGAGCCGGTATCCACATCTGTAAGAGTGATATCGGCAAGGTTGTATAGCTTATATGAGCAACTTACTCTGTCCCTCAAACAAGCTAGGGGGCAGATGATCTAGTATGAATACCGACACGAGGGCACGAGGGTAATTTCATCTGCTTTCACACTCACTACCGATGTTGCAGGTAATCCTCCAGACTATAAATCCGTATCAGATGTCTTTCTATACCAGTTTGTCCTGGTCAATGCCTTGCACACCAGAAAACTTCCATGTCACCCGACAAAAAGTACAAGGTATAGGTACAGGGTAACATTTGTAAGAGACGCGGATCCACCCGCGTCGTGTGTCAGAATCGTATACTACAAAGTGTACTATTGGTCCCCTAACCCTAGAAACCCTTCATTCTCCATGCACACTTATAAATACCAACGATTTCACTACTCTGGTACGTTAGACTTATTCTAAAACTTAGGCTTGAGAAACCTTACATTCCATTATTGGTTACTGACTTGAGCATCGGAGAACCTTCACAAGTGACCCCACTTTTCACCCCTCACCAACGCGAAAGCCTGGTGTAAAGGATCTCCATGACTTTAAGACCTTTATTCTCCCACTGAGATAAAGGACACAATACTGGATACCCACTATACCGGTGTATAAATCACTCTGAATAGTTTACATTTATAGCTGGTCCCACACCGAATTGTTTACCCCGTTTCAGACCAGTTTGGTTGGGCAATTTAAGGCCGGCCCCATTTAGTTTTTCACTGAATAATGCAATAGGGTAACCTTGTTACAAAAGAATTGTACTTATGCCAATGTTGGACACATCACACTCAAGCTCAAATGTTTTTGAAAATTTTGGAAGTTCCAAAATAGGGGCATAAGTAAGTTTATCGTTTAATTCATTAAACGTTTTATCTTTCCTTGATCCCTTACAAAAGAAACATTTTTCTTAACCAACTCATTTAAAGGAGCAACCAAATTAGAGAAATCTCTAACAAGTCTTTTATAAAAACTTGCCAATCCATGAAAGTTTCTAATTTCATTGACATTCTTAAGGGTTGGCCATTCATTTATTACCTTAATTTAGCACTATCTACTTCTACCATTTAGAACTTACTATAAATCTGAGGAAAACAATGTTATCCATACCAAAAGAACATTTTTCTAAATTAGCATAAAGTTGATTTGTTCTTAAAACAAGCATAACTTCTCTTAGATATTCAAGGTGAGAGATCATCTTAGAGTAAATCAAGATATCATCAAAATAGACCACAACAAAGTGTCCAATGAATTCCCTCAAAACATGGTTCATTATTCTCTTAAAAGTAGTTGGTGTATTAGTTAAACCATAAGGCATAACTAGCCACTCCCACAATATAAGTTTGGTCTTAAAAGCAGTTTTCCACTCATCACCTTCTTTTATTCTTATTTAGTGATATCTACTTTTAAGGTCAATCTTAGAGAATATGGTGAAGCCACTTAATTCATCAAGTCTAGGTATTGGATGCCTATACTTGATGGTATTATTATTTGTGGCTCTATAATTTATGCATATTCTCCATGAACTATCTTTTTTGGGAACCAGTAAAATAGGTAAGACACAAGGACTTAAGCTTTCTCTCATTCATCCCTTAGATAGTAGTTCATTCACTTGTTTTTTAATCTTTAGGCTTTCTTTTGGATTACGCTTATATGCAAGCCTATTAGGTAAATTATCTCTTGGAATTAACTCAATTTGATGCTCTATGCCCTTAATAGAAGGTAATTCATTTGGTATATCTTTTGGAAATATGTCCCTAAATTCATCTAGAATGTTTTGAACTCCTTTAGGCAAGCTAGAAGGAGAGGAGCCCATTAAGCATAAGGAAGTGCTAGAAGTATCCTCAGGGTACATCACATACAAGGGTTAACGAAGAAGCAAGGCTTGCTTCACATGATGTTTTATTGCTAAGAGATTAGGTTTTGAGTCATCTTGTGTGGCAACTCTGTTTCCTTTGTTATGATTTTTTTGTTTTTCTATGTTTTTCTTTTTGTTAGAAAGTGGAAAGACCATTTTCCCTGTCCCTCTTCAACTTCATTTGAAGTTGATCATCTAAAACCTGCTGAGGAATTAAGGGATGTAAAACTATTTTCCTGTTATCATGTTTGAAGGTAAGGGTGTTAGAGAACCCCTCATGGATGACCTTTCTATCAAACTGCCAAGGTCTCCCGAACAAAATATGGGTTACTTCCATGGGTACTACATCACACAATACTTCATCTTTATATGACCCTATGGTGAAGGCAATTAAGACTTGTTTATTTACTAGCATCCCACCTCTCTCATTTAACCATTGAAGTTTATATGGTTTAGCATGATCTACTAAGTTTAAGCCCATTTTGTGAACTAGCCTTTGACTAGTCACGTTTGCACAACTTCCACTATCCACAATTAGAGAACAAAGTTTTTCATTTATATAACATCTTGTGTAAAAGATGTTCTCTCTTTTTGTATAATCATCATCCTTTACATGACTTCCAAGAAGCCTTCAAATCATGTAAAGTTCACTATCATCTCCCAAAATATGATCACTGTCATATAAGTCACTACTTGAGTCATCACTTGAGGAGTGATCATCAGAATTAGAGTATGATTGACTTGAGTAGCAACCATTACTTTTCAAAATAATGGTTTTCTCTGATGGACAGTTAGAAGCAATATGTCCTCTACCAAGGCATTTAAAACATTTAATGTAGAAGATTTGGAAGAAGAATATGTTGATGTGAAGTCATTTTTGCTTTTATTAGTCCTATACAGTTTACCCTATTTATGCAACTCTCTTTTTACCTATGGAGAAAAAACACCCACTTCCTTCTCCCTAGGTTTTCTTTCAAACTTCTCACTTCTATTCAAGCTAGAAGCCTTTTTGCCATTCCACTTAGGCCTAAAGGGTTGGTAATCCCCTTTATTATAGGAGTTTTTCTCATTAATTTGGCTTTCTACCTTTATGCACTGGTGTAAGAGTTCCTCTATATCTATATATCGTAAAAGCTCTACCCTATTTTTTATGTTCCTATTAAAACCATAGAGGAATCTATGCATTAATGTTTCCCCATCCTTCTCAAGATTAGCCTTAACCATTGCTGTTTCTAAGGCTTTATAATAGTCTTCTAGTGTTTTATGAGACACCCCGAAAATAGGGGTAAATTTTTCATGATTTATAATATCATTAATTTATGAAAAACATAAGTGGTGAAGTTGTCATTCAATACCCTGGATCTATGAAGGACCTGTCTCATATATGAAAATATGAGAAGCTAGGTTACGAAAAACAATTAATGGAGAATTCTTAAATGAAAACAACGGAAGATTCATTTAAAATTGTTGCTATATAATTGGGTGCAAGAGGTTAAACATCATAAAGATTAATGAATTCAAAATATGTCCAAAGGGTTCATAAGTTAGTATAGGATGAAGGTTTAATGTAAAGAAAATGAAAAATAATCAAAGCAATACAGTTTGGAGAACCAGGGCATCTCTCGCTCAAGCGAGAACCACACTCGCTTGAACGAGTCCCAGTGGAATGCTTGAGTGAGTCACAGAGCGGCCTGAGCGAAAAGAGGGAAAGGAGCTTCAGGGGTCATCTCGCTTGAGCGAGCCCCATCTCGCTTGAGCGAGATCCACAGGATTTGCTAGGGCAAGGCAAGCGAGTGTGAGCGAAATTCTTCCAGAATCAACCTACGCTCACTCACTTGAGCGAGTGCCACCTTCCAAAAGCCATTCGCCCAAGCGAAATTGGTCCAATGGCAAAGTCCCTCACTCTCGCTCGGGTGAGACCCAACTCGCCTAAGCGATTTTTCTCTAGTGGCTAACCCCTGATGCAGGGGCAGTCTCGCCTGAGCGAGACCCACTCTCGCCTGAGCGAGATTTGGCCAGTGACCAAATATCATGCAGGGGGATTCTCGCTTGAGCGAGAACCCATCTCGCTTGTGCGAGAATACCAATAAAATACAGAAACATTGGAATTGAACAACCCAACATGCCAAAATTCATTTCCAACCAAATTGGTTAAATTCATCATATCATATTCATCATGTTATGCAATTAAAACTTGTTCCAAACAACATTACCCATAAACTTGCATTCCAACTCATTAATCATATTCTAACTTAGCTTACTACTTTGTATGAACTATAAAATGCAGTTTTTCATGTAGACCATCATTCATTCATAAATTTTAATTACATCATACTTCCTTTTCCTTTTCCAGCTAAGGTTAAGGTCACCAATGAAAATGAACCATAAGCACTAGGGTCTCATTTTCCCACATGACCTCCCAAAATCATTATCCCATATTCATCATCTATACTAATTCATGGCTATACAAATGTTCTTTATATCTATGTACAATACAAAAGTCTATGTAAAAGCCATAAACTCAAAACGTTTGTCGGCCAAGGCATTCTTTACCATAGTAGACTTCATTTACATTATTCTTCCACATAAGTGCTCCATGGGCAATCCTACAACACAAGGGCTAAAAAGATATACCACATGGAGAGTGAGTATAATTTCTCAATGATGAAAACCTAACAATTGTGACAATATATATATAAATGCAAGATAAACATCTTTTCCTGAAAAGGGAGTTCAATCAACACAAAATCAATCATTCATCAAATTCGTTAAATACATATGTCTATCAAAAATTCACAAAGTCACACCGACCAATATCATAATTACGGTTAGTGATCAAAGGAAGTTCCACCTACTCCTCACATAATCTCCTCAACAGGATATCACACTATGCCATGCTTCTATGGAAAATACACATGCTGGTGTTTAAGGATGCATATGCACGGATCCGATTTCATTTCATCAGGTGATCGCAACCACCATAATCATTCATTCATTCTCATTGGTTTCCCACCTTGTAAGGGGTACTCCCACCTCATGATCGCAACCATGGGCATTTAATCTAAATGGTCCCGCAGGGCCTTTCATTTCAAATACCAGGTGATTGCAACCACCGGTTCAATAATCATAGGAACTCGCAAGCCCTTTATATTCCAAACATCAAGTGATTGTAACCACTTATCAACATCATCATGATATGCATGCCATGCTATGTATGCAATAATGCTCATGCATGCCTCAACTTCATATGGATCATCTCACCCTCTCATCTAGGGTATACTCGTACTCAATCACAATGTTAATTCCACATAATCAAACACATATATATATATATATTCCAATCATCATGTTCAGGAATCATCCTAGCCAAGGATTTCGAATATTCGTCAGGCCACACATAAAATCAATAACGTGTTTCCACGTATTATACCACTCATAACCTCATCAAGGTTTTATTCCATAATCAATCATTACAAGAACCTTACTCAATTTCACATCACATGCATATGTTACTACACCATTCAAGAAAACATACCACATTACATCAATACATACATTATCATTATACAAGATCTCTTGCATTTAGAAAATACACCCCTCTCCTACCTCAAAAGAAGTAGACTTCCAGGTTTGATGTTCCCGCCTCACAAGTATTATTAAGCCCTACACCAATCAATTATAGGACCACATCAATCATTCATTCAAACACCATTTCAACATACATATACATATATGTACACCTGGTTCTCATCATGTAGAGGCTATTTATAGGTTTCATTCATTTACCCATTTAGGCTACAGGAATTCCTTCCCTTAAATTACCATTCATTATCATCAAGGCAATAACCTAATTAGTTATGTTACCCTATTTACCAACCTTACATTTAACTCATTCTAAGTGGGTTTTCATTTATGGTTTCCAACCACCATTTCCAATCATCATTTATGATTATACTCCAACATTAATGACATTCTCACCATTAATTAATGTCTTTCCGCTCACATTACCCATTTCCCCTAATTTTATAAGTCAGGGTTTCCACTAAACTCATCAACATTAAAAAATAATCATATATTCTCATCTGCTTCCAACCATAAATGTATCTACCCCATTAATACTATTTAAAGCTTGTATTTATGACACCCACCTTAGGGTTTCCACATTTAAAGCTTCTCCTAGTAACCCACATACATTAAATACTCTCCTAACATTAAGGACACGTAACTAAAGGTTCATATTCTTTTAATGAATGAGATGAAGAGAATAAGAGAAGAGAAGAAGAAAAGAGTATTTTGCCAAGCGGTTCAGCATATGGACGAGAATGAGAGGGAAAAATGAAGGCTTTTGCTTTTAATTTTCATCCATCATTAATATTTCATTGTTTTACTACAAATAGGATCTCTATTTGGGCTTAATACCTTATCTAAAAATTAATCCGAATACATATTTGGATTCCTAGTAATATTCTCTACAGCCCTGACCAATGGCATCTCAATCAGAGATACTTGGTCTGTCACTCATATTTTATCCAGGTCAGTTTTTTGTTTATCCGGTCCCAATAAATCACTAACAGTCTCCAAAAATCTTTATTAAATTATTTCTAGTATTTTGGGACATTAAATAATTCACATTCAATTATTCAATATCTATTTCCTTAAATTAATTCTCTATTTTTGAAATTTGGGATGTTACAATTTAGATCCTTAGGTGAGTCTATTTAGCTTGGCTAATAGCTCCCCGCGGTAGTAGTTTGGAACATATCTTTTTCTTAATAAAGCTTTTAAATCTACCCAATCATCTATGGGTGGGAACCCATCTCTTGTTCTCTCTTTACATACCTGGGTCCACCAAACTAAGGCATAGTTTTGGAATGAAAAGGTGTATTCTAACTTTTTTGTTTTCTTTTATATGATAAGAGTTAAAAAGTTATTCTACCCTTATCTCTAATTCTAAATAGGTCTCTACATCACTCTTCTCGTGAAAAAGGTGGTATTTCTAGTGTACTTCTCTTAATCCTACCTCTTCTCTGTTATGATGTCTTCTTGACCGATTATCATCCTCACTATCACTCTCATGGTGTCTATTATGTCTTTGATTTGTATCTCTATTTCTTTGTCTAGGTTAATCATTTTTATTTTCTAGGTTATCTAACCTAGTGTTGATTTTATTCAAATTTTCCATTATCAACCTTAAGGGGGACATGTTATCTCTATCACTAGAAGATATGTTTCGAAATAAAACAAGCAAACAAAGGCAAACAATTAATATACTAGTCAAGGATATGAACGAAAAACAATGATTAAAGAATTGAAAATTAAACCTAAGATGCAAATGTATAATTATGTTATCCTAAGATGTTTTAAACTAGGATGCTATACTATGTTGTCTTACTAAGATGTTTTCCTATGTTTATTATGAAACAAGAGACAAACTACACTAATCCTAGGTTCTTAACAAAAATTAGTTATGATGTAGGGAAGTTAACAAAGTTAGGTGAAATAACTAACAACCTATTAACCTAATTAACTAGAATTGGTTATGGAGGTTATTTATGTTAACCAAGTGGCCTTAATGACTCAAGAAGGGGGTGAATTGAGACTTAAAAATAGTTAAGTTTTTAGAACTTAATTTCAATTTTACTTTATCTTGTTTAAAGAGGTAAAGAAATAGGTATCTCAATAAATAAATAATAACGATTAAAGTAAGAAGATAAAGCAAATAAACAACTTGAAATTAAATAGAGTAAGGGAAGAGAAAGATTAACACACTCAAATTTTTATCCTGGTTTGGAAACCCCTACGTCCAGGCCCCAAGTACACCACTTGAGATTTTCCACTAAGAATTTGAGATTTACAAAATGAGCCAATACAAGTCTCTTGATTTCCCTACCAAGAACTTTATCCCTTACTTATATCCTTCTCACAATTCTTACTTAACCCCCAAAGGCCACAACCTTGTCGTTGTAACAATGCTCTCAACTTAATTTATGAATGAGTAAAACAAAACCTTTTCTACTCCCTTTACAATGATAAACAAAGCAAGAGAAAAAGTAATATGATAATAATCACGAGATGTAGCTCTCTTTGTAGAGCAGATTTTGCAAATTATAAGCAATAATAAAACTCTCTTGATAGAGTAGATAAAAAGTTTAAAGCATAAATCAAGTATGATCAACTTTAAAGAATGTAGCTCTCTTTTTGATAAAGCGGTTTTAGAAAATTTAAGCGTAGAAGAAGTTGATCAAAAACAAATTCTCGTTGATAAAACAAGTTTAACAATGAAAGCACAAATCAAGTATGATCAACTTTAAAAAACGTAGCTCTCTTTTTGATAAAGCGATTTTAGAAAATTTAAGCATAGAAGTTGATCAAAAATAAAATTCTCTTTAATAAATCAAGTTTAAAAGTAAAAGCACAAAGAGAATAACTTACTCAAAGAATGTAGCTCTCTTTAAGAGCAAAATAAGAACATTAAATACACAGAAAAAAAGTTTATCAAAACTTTGCCTCTTGAAAGCGTGTGAGAAAGATTAAGAAAGTTAATGCATATGAGTGTTTTTTCAATGAGGACTTAGGCCTCTATTTATAGTGTTTCAAGAGATAACTAGCCGTTGCAATTTGATTTTATTTGAATTTGATTCCATTGAAATATCCCACGATTTTAGCAAAAGCTGAGAATCACTCCAATTTACCAAGTGTATTTGAATACTTTATTCGAATAGCAATGTTCTGCTTCACTAAAATTAGTCCTGATTCATCCTATTCGAATACGTTAATCGATTAAGCAATGTTCTGATTTGTTTTTGAAAGTTCCAAAACCATCTTAATCGATTACCTCAATCGATTAGCAATGTTCTGTCTTGAAAATTTGAAAATTCTAGAAACATCTTAACCGATTACCTTAATCGATTAGCAAGGTTCTATTTCAAGAAAATTTGTCCAGATTTTACCTTATTCGAATACCTTATTCGATTAGCTCTATTCTGGTTTAATAAAAACTTTTCCAGATTTACCTTATTCGAATACCTTATTCGATTAGCTCTATTCTGAATAATTTCAAAATTTATTTTGAGAGACTTAATCAAATATCTTAATTGATTACTTGCTCCTAATCAAATACCTTATTTGATTACAAAAACTAATTTTACATTCTCAATGCGTTAATATTTTTGCAACACATTTTTGGAATCATCAAAACTTGGATTATAAAAGTTCTTTCAATAAAAACTCCCCCTGTTTGATATATTATTATGAACCAAAAACATTCTACCCTTTTTTAATGATGACAAAAATTTATTGATGATACGGAAAATGATGAAGAGACCTTACTTTTCTCATTTCAATAAATCTCAAATCCATAGTAGTGAGGATCAAATCTTTTATATTTAAAACACAACATGATATTCAAATCATCATATAGCATAACATACCATTGAATCATATCATCATTATAATCATTTCAAAATATTCAAATTATTTCATAATCATCAAAGGCATACTCATTTAAATCATCATATTATCATATTTTCTCCCCCTTAGTCTTCTAATAATTATATATTCTCATGGTAACTTCATTTCATATTTTTTCCCTCTTTGTCATTATCATATTCAAAATCATCACATTTAAATACATCATTTTAAAATCATCATATTTTCTTCTCCCCTTTTGTCATTATAAAAAAGAAACAAATGCTAATAAAGTAAAAGCAAACATTGTCATAGAGTGATTTAGCATAAATAACATAATCCAATACAAAGAAAAAAAACTAATCCATAGGTGGAGGAGGTGGTTAATGAAGTTGAAGACTCTCTAATCGAGCAATGATAGATTGTTGCCCTTCTTCAAGAGTGTCAAAGCAAGCTTCAAACCTATCAAGACGATAGTTTAAGTTTTTAACCGCTTCAAGGATAGCATTTCCATGGTCTTGAGGTGGTTGACACGGAGGGGGATCATGAGAGGGAGGACGAGGATTAAAGTTCCATACTTTGACATAATGAGAAATTCCCATTTTTTCCAATTGAGCCATTGCCATTTCATTTTTAGAAGATAGCTTTTCCTTAACTTCTTCTCTTAAATCAATATTAAAGGCTTTGAATAACTTGGTGAGAAGGATAGCATAAGGAAGTTTGGAGTTGTTCTTACTTTCAACCATATGAGTTTTGATCATATCAATCCAATTAATGGGACGCTCATTGACCATAGCCCAAAGGATCAAAACATCCATTTCGTCAACCTAGGTATAGTTGCTACTTCTAGGAACAAGAATTTTGGCAAGGCAATAATGCAATAATCTATTATCTAAGGAAAGCCTACCAACAGTCCTAACATTATAGAAGTCATGGTGTTCATGCCAAAGAGATGTTCTAGCCTCTGTTGGATCATAATTCCAAGATTAGAGTGACCATTAAAATTAGAATCAACTAAAGGAATAAGCCCAGTCATGGATAATATTTCATTAGAAATTTTCATATTGACCTTTTTAACATATGCTTCAAGAACTTCATCTTTCAAGGATAAAGAGGAGTAGAACATTTTCACCAAATCAGGATAAATGAATTCATCAGATAAGGAAGCAAATTCAAGAATATCATGTTTCTCTAAGACATTTAGGAAAGAGAAACCTTGGTCTTTAAAGAAGTTCTTTGAAAGCCATAGAGGGGAGATGATACCTTTGCTTGCAAAATTAGAGAGATAATGGGTTTCTTCTTGCTTGGTTTCAAAGTGAGGTAAGAAATACTCAGAGGAACGAGAGGATGCTCCAGCAATGTTGGCTCTTTGCTTCTTCCTTGTATGAGACATGGTTAAGAAAGTTGAAAGCTTGAAGCTTTAACAATGAAGGATTTTAGAGAGAGAGAGAGTGAGAGATGAGTGAGTGATTTGAGGAAAGGAACGATTTTTATAGGAGGGAAGAGTGATAGAATGAATTAATGGGAGATTAATGGGGAAAGGAAGATTTTTGGTGCAAATGAAGAGATGTAACCGATTGGGGTTTCTTGGAATTTGAATAAGTGCGCGAAGAAGAACGTGAAAACGTGTTCATTTATGGCTCCTGCAACTTTCATAATCGATTAAGCTATTCGAATATGAGGCACCTAATCGAATATGCTATTCGAATAAGACATCACTGTTTCAAATTTTTATAGCACTAATCAATTATTTTAACTAATTATCCTAATATTTTTGAAGTCTTTCATAAAAATTTTCCTTTAATAACTCCATTCCAAAGAAATTCAGTATTGTAATCAAGTTGGTTCCTAGGAAAGAGAGGCGCGTCCAGTGTGACCGCTTAAGTACCAAGTCTTTCCTAGCCAGAACTTCCCACTGACCATTAACAGCTCAGAATTATTCTAGAAAAGAATTATTCAAAGCATGATTTATCTAAAATTCCCAATTCTCTTTGAATTCTTAAGAAATTATCTTTTGCTAAAGGTTTTGTAAAAATATCCGCCAGTTAATCATTTGATGCCACATATTCAATTTTGTAATCACCTTTTAACACATGATCTCGAATAAAATGATGTCTTATTTCAATATGATTAATTCAAGAATGCATTACCAGATTCTTTGATATATTAATCGCGCTTGTGTTATCACATTTTAGAGGAATTTGATCTTGAAATACTCCAAAATCCGCAAGTTATTGCTTCAACCATAAGCTTTAAGCATAACAACTTCCGGCTTTAATATACTCAGCCTCGGCAGTAGATAGGGCAACGCTGACTTGTTTTTACTATGCCAAGACACAAGAGAACTACAGAAGATGGCATAAACCACTAGTGCTTTTACGGTCGATTTTGCAACTAGTAAAATCAGAATCAGAGTATCCAACAATGGTGCAATTTTTGCCTTTTGGATACCACAGACAAACATTTTGAGTACCAACAAGATATCTTAAAATTCTTTTCACAGCAGATAAATGAGATTCTTTAGGATTAGACTGAAATCTAGCATATACACACACACAACATTCATTATATCAGGACAACTAGCAATAAGATAAAGAAGAGATCCAATCATACCTCTATATTTGGTGCAATCAACTTCTTTGCCTTTTTCATCATGAACTAGATAACATGAGGTTGCCATTGGTGTAGCAATTTCTTTTGCTTTGTCCATGTCAAACTTCTTAAGAAGTTCTTTGTAGTACTTTGATTGGTTGATGAAGAAACCATTCTTTCCTTGTTTGACTTGAAGTCCAAGGAAGAAGGTAAACTCTCCCATCATTGACATTTCAAATTCTTTCTGCATCATGCTCAAAAATTGCTTGCAATGTAAATCATTAGTAGCACCGAAAATAATGTCATCAACATAGATTTGTACTAACAGAATATCTTTATTTTCATGTTTTATAAAAAGAGTGTTGTCTACTTTTCCTCTTTCAAACTTATTTCCCAAAAGAATTTACTTAGCCTTTCATACAAAGCCCTTGGAGCTTGCTTCAAACCATATAAGGCCTTTTTAAGTTTGAAGACATGATCCAGATATTTAAAGTCTTCAAAACTGGGAGGTTGTTCAACATACACATCTTCTTGTAAATAACCATTTAAGAAAGCACTTTTTATGTCCATTTGATATAATTTAAAATCTATACAACAAGCAAATGCTAGTAGCAATCTAATGGCTTTAAGTCTAGCTACGGGTGCATACGTTTCATCATAGTCTATTCCTTCTTGTTGATTATAACCCTTGGCCACTAATCTAGCTTTATTTCTAGTTATTAAGCCTGATTCATCAAGTTTGTTTCAAAAAACCCGTTTCGTTCCTATTACTTGATAATTTTTAGGTTTTGGCGTTAATTCCCATACTTTATTTCTTTTAAATTGATTTAATTCATCTTGCATAGCTAATATCCAATATTCATCTAAGATCACTTCTTTAATAGTTTTAGGTTCAATTTGAGAAATAAAGGCAAGATGATTACATGTATTTCTAAGAGAACTATGAGTAATTACCCCTATAGAGATATCACCTATGATATTATCCATTGAAAGATTTCTTGGATATAGCCATTCTTTTGGAATATCAGATGGTGATTCTTTTTGGTGTATACCCTCAACTTGCTTTGTTTTTTCTTCTTTGTCTCCTATCTTCATGTCTTCCATTAGACCTGCAAGATCATCTATACCCTCCTTTTTTAGAGTGTCTTGGTTATCTTCGTTAAACTTTACATGAACAGACTCTTCTATAGTTAAGGTTCATTTGTTAAAGACTCGATATGATTTACTATTAGTTAAATAACCCATAAAGATTGCCTTATTAGACTTAGCATCAAAATTTCCTAGATTATCCTTACCATTATTATGAACAAAACATTTATATCCAATAACACGTAAGTGTGAAATATTTGGTTTTCTATTCTTGAAAAGCTCATAGGGGGTTTTTGTTTAAAATGGGTCGAATCAAACAACGGTTCATTACATAGTAGGCTGTATTAACAGCTTCGGCCCAAAAACTTTTCAGAATCTCATTTTCGTTTAACATTGTTCTAGCAAGTTCTTCTAGAGAATGATTTTTCCTCTCAACAATACTATTTTGTTGAGGTGTTCTTGGTGTAGAAAAATTATGTTTGATTCCATTATTTTTGCAAAAATTTTTAAAATCTTGGTTTTCAAATTCTCTCCCATGATCAGTTTAAATGGATGCTATTCTTAAGTTCATTTCATTTTGGATAACCATCATAAGCTTTTTAAATTCTTTAAATGCTTCACTTTTATGAGATATGAATAAAGTCCATGTAAATCTAGAGTAATCATCCACAATCACAAGTGTATAGTAATTGCCACTAAAACTTCTAATTCGTGATGGTCTAAAAAGATCCATATGCAAAAGTTGTAAAGGCCTATTTGTTGAAACAATGTTTTAAGGTTTAAAGGAGGCCTTTACTTACTTTCCCTTATGGAAAACATCACAAAATTTGTTTTCAAATTTCATTTTGGGAAATCCTATCACTAAGTCTTTTGAAATCAATTTGTTTAAGTAATCTATGTGAATGTGGCCAATTCTCCTATGCCATAGAAATGATTCATCTTCTCTAGAAATCAAGCATTGTGCATCATTTAAGGGCAAACTATCCAGATTAATCATGTAAATATTATCTATTTTTTGACCAACAAATTTGACTTTATTTTCTTTATTTTCAATCATGAAACAATTTGAATTAAAGGTTATAATGAATCCTTTATCACATAATTGACTTATACTTAACAAATTGTGTTTTAAACCCTCAACATATAAAACATCATTGATTGAAGTAGAGGAATTTGTACTTACATTTCCATGTCCAAGTATCCTTCCCTTTGTGTTGTCTCCATAGGTAACACTTCCTTTAAGTCTTTATTTTCATTTTTAAGAAGCATGCATTCCTCAAACAACATATAATCTTCATCACCATTACAAGTCATATGAGTGATATTAGATGTGATTAATTCTCCATTTTATACTCTAAGGTTTTTCCTTTTCTAACTTTATTTTATACAACTCATTTTCAATTTTCAAAATGGTTTGTTTTGAGCATGTATACTTTTTTGTTTTTAACATAAACTTCTCATGTAATTCACCAAATGTTCTAATAATTCATCTTTATCAATTTCACTTTCATCATCACTAAAATCATTTAGGGAACTTACCTCATCATTTTCGGAGTGCTTGGTCATAAGGCAAAGGTTGATGACCTTTTCCTCCGATTCCTCGAATGAGTCTTCATTGTTTTCTTCCCAAGCTATGTAGGCTCTTCTTTTTCCATTATTGTCCTTATTCTTTTTCTTGGGGTTTGGATAATATATTTCAAAGTGACCTATTTTTCCACATTCGAAACAAGTAGGAGGTATAATCTATAATAGACTTTTTACCTTGGTTTGGATTTCTTCCTTGGAAGCCTTTCTTCTTCATGAACCATGTGAACTTTTTGACAAGTAGACCAAACTCTACATCGTCAATTTCTTCATTTTCGGATTCTTCATCTTCATCTTCTATTGATGAAGCTTTAAGAGAAATACTCTTCTTTTTATTGAGCTTCTTCTCTTCTTCTTCCTTGGCTATTTTCAAATCTTTGAGCTCTTGTTCATGTTCTTGAAGCTTACCAAAAAGTGTGGCAAGGGACATGGTGTAAAGATTTTCCATTTTCTTTAATGCGGTCACCATTGGTTGCCATTCCCTAGTTAAACTTTTCAACACCTTTTGAATCAATTCCTTGTTGTTGTAACTTTTGCCCATGGTTAGTAAATGATTTATAATAAGAGTAAAACATTTTTGCATATCCATAATACTTTCCTCCAGACTCATTTTAAAACCTTCATATTGACTAATAAGTGTACCAATTTTAGAATCTTTAACATCATTAGTACCTTCATGAATTGTTTCAAGAGTATCTCACATTTCCTTAGCAGAATCACAAGTAATAACTCTAAAAAATTCATCAGAGCCTAATGCTAGAGTAATAAGATTTTTTGATTTAAGATTAAATTATAACTTTTTATCCTCCTCATTTGTCCATAAGTCTATAGGCTTAGCACATTCAACATTATTAACAACATATTTAAGAATGAAAAGACCAAATTGAATAGCATGCCATACCTTGGGATCATAAGATTAGATGAAATTTTTCATCCTTTCTTTCCAAAAAGCACAGCCTTCTCCATTGAAAGCGGGAGGCCTATTTATGGCTCCACCCTCGGGAAAGAGATTGCTTGAGGCCATTTCTATCTTGCACTTGGTAAGCCTTGTAGCAATAGTCAAGCTCTGATACCACTTGTTAACCAAGTGGCCTCAATGACTCAAAAGGGGGGGGGGTGAATTGATTCTTAAAGATAGTTACCTTTTTAGAACTTAATTTCAATTTTAATTTATCTTGTTTAAAGAGATGAAGAAATAGGTATCTCAATAAATAAACAATAACGATTAAAGTAAGAAGATAAAGCAAATAAACAACTTGAAATTAAATAGAGTAAAGGGAGAGAGATTAACACACTCAAATTTTTATCCTGGTTCGGAAACCCCTACGTCTAGGCCCCAAGTACACCACTTGAGATTTTCCACTAAGAATTTGAGATTTACAAGATGAGCCAATACAAGTCTCTTGATTTCCCTACCAAGAACTTTATCCCTCACTTTTATCATTCTCACAATTCTTACTCAACCCCCAAAGGCCACAACCTTGCCTTTGTAACAATGCTCTCAACTCAATTTATAAATGAGTAAAACAAAACCTTTTCTACTCTCCTTACAATGATAAACAAAGCAAGAGAAGAAGTAATATGATAAGAATCACGAGATATAGCTCTCTTTGTAGAGTAGATTTTGTAAATTATAAGCAATAATAAAACTCTCTTGATAGAGTAGATAAAAAGTTTAAAGCAAAAATCAAGTATGATCAACTTTAAAGAATGTAGCTCTCTTTTTGATAGAGCGGTTTTAGAAAATTTTAGCATAGAAGAAGTTAATCAAAAATGAAATTCTCTTTGATAAAGCAAGTTTAAAAATGAAAGCACAAATCAAGTATGATCAACTTTAAAGAATGTAACTCTCTTGTTGATAGAGCGATTTTAGAAAATTTAAGCGTAGAAGTTGATCAAAAATGAAATTCTCTTTGATAAATCAAGTTTAAAAATGAAAGCACAAAGAGAATAACTTACTCAAAGAATTTAGCTCTCTTTAAGAGCAAAATAAGAAAGTTAAATGCGCAGAATAAGAAACTTTGCCTCTTGAAAGCGTGTGAGAAAGATTAAGAAAGTTAATGCATATGAGTGTTTTTTCAATAAGGACTTAGGCCTCTATTTATAGTGTTTCAAAAGATAACTAGCCGTTGTAATTTGATTTTATTTGAATTTGATTCCATTGAAATATCCCATGATTTTAGCAAAAGCTGAGAATCAGTCAAATTTACCCAGTGTATTCAAATACCTTATTCGAATAGCAACATTCTTCTTCACTAAAATTAGTCCTGATTTATACTGTTCGAATACGTTAATCGATTAAGTAACATTTTGATTTGTTTTTGAAAGTTCCAGAACCATCTTAATCGATTACCTTAATCGATTAGCAATGTTCTGTCTTGAATTTGAAAATTCCAGAAATGTCTTACCTTAATCGATTAGCAAGGTTCTGTTTGAAGAAAATTTGTCTAGATTTTACCTTATTCGATTAGCTCTAATTTGGTTTAATAAAAACTTTTCCAGATTTACCTAATTCAAATACCTTATTCGATTAGCTCTATTCTGAATAATTTCAAAATTTGTTTTGAGAGACTTAATCAAATATCTTAATTGATTACCTTGCTCCTTATCAAATACCTTATTTGATTACAAAAACTAATTTTAGATTCTTAATGCTTTAATATTTTGGGAACACATTTTTGGAATCATCAAAACTTAGATTATAAAAGTTCTTTCAATAAAAATTCCCCCTGTTTGATATATTATTATGAACCAAAAACAATTTAGTTGAAACTAACCTAATTAGTTAAGAACTAACCCTAACTATATAATCAATTTCAGTTTTATAAAGCCTAACAACTAACCAAATTAGTTCAAACTACCTAACAAATTCAACTAAATTTGGTTTAGAAGTTATAACTACTTTAACTACTAACCAAAATTTTAATAACTACTAACAAAGCCTAACAAATCTAATAACTATTAGGTAACGCAACTACTATGATACAAATGCATGTATCTAGCCTAAAATTAAAACCTAGGTTAAACTAATTAAAATTTCCAAAATTCCAAAGTCCCTTGCAAGAATTTTAAATGTAGCAAAATACAAGGACAAAGGAAATTAAAAATTATTTTTGTGTTTTTGTTTTACAAGGCTCTGCTTCCAAAACAATTGTCTTTAAGGCCTTCAAGTCTCCACCACCAAGGCTTTAATGCTACACAAAAACAAACTTAACAAATTTGTTAGCACAATGCAAAACCAAATATACTCTCTGATAATGCATGATTTATCCTTAATTCCTCATTTTAAATGTGTATAATTTGCCATCACTTATTATGTAATATATTGCATTTTAACACATTTTCATAATTTGAGCTTTATTTAATATTTGATTTGAAAATGAATTAAAGATTAATTTTTAATGGAAATAATGAAATATTGGTTTCTCTTATTTTGTAGGGAATAATGGAGCTTGTAAATTGAAGAATTATGACCAAGGATCAAGAAGAAGAAGCCATGAGTGATTGCATATCAAGAAATTGTCCAAAAATCATAAAAATGCACCATAACAGGTCAATGAATTGATTCATGAGAAGCATGAATCAATTCATGCGTGAAAATGGCCCAACAATTGCAAAAATTAGTGCATAAATCAATTCCCCCTGGTATGAATCGATTTACACGAATAAAAAGGCCCAAGATTGCAAAATTTAAGCTATGAATCAATTTATCATCACCCCGAATCGATTCATACGGCTGGGACACTCAAAAATCACATGCTTTTATTAATCAATTCATTTAATGGAAACAACAATACGGGATTTGAGGAAGTGGAAAACAACATTAAGTGATTTAAGGAAAAGCAGAAACGCATTATAGGATTCTTTTGCATAAGGGTCCAATTGTTCCTGAATTTAAGCAAGTTGTTTCCACCATTCCTCGTCTATAAATAAAAATTATTTCAAGGCATTCAAGAAGACCTTGAATTGGAATTCTTTCTTTCTTTCTTTCTTTCTTCAAGCAACAGAGGCTTGTGCTCTGGAGGAATTTCTTCCCCCTCCTCCGCTGTATTCCGGGTTTGGTTTTTCTTATTTTTAGTTTATTTTAATTATGGAGGGCTAAAACCCTTAGCTTGATTTTCTTGGAGAATTATTTTAATATGACTTTGAGGTTCTTGTTTTTAATGCTTTTATTATTGTTGATTTCTTCATAATCTTACTCTGCTTATTTAATTCCATTTTGTTTAAATAAATTTGTATGCTTAATCGGTTTAATTATACAAATGGAATAGAATAAGATTTTCATTAAAATGATTAAGGAAGTATGCATGCTTAATGAATATTTTCATAATAACTTTTAATTATTATGGTTTACTTAATTCCATAATATGAGAATAGATTATGTATGTAGGCGATGTTCTTATGTATGCTCAATGATCCCTAGAATTTACGATCTTGACTCCTTTTGCTTAATTAGGATGCTTGATTAATATGTTCATTCAAATTGAATGTAAGTAAAGGAATTGTGAATTAAAAAAGACGCTTAGTTGATTAATTCAAATTGAGCTAAGAAATCAACAGTAATGAAAGTGTACCAACCATCTTTTGTGAACCAAGGATAAATCTAATTATAATACTCCAAAGAAAATCAATCACTTGTTATTTATTGTTTTAAGTTTTACATTTATGCTGTTTTAAATTTCTGTGACAATCAAACAAACCCCTTAAACGTATTTGTATAATTGTTGAATTTCTGTTTGTTAAAATTATTTTAAAACTTGATTTTCCTAAATTTTTGTCTTGATCTTCGAGAGAACAACCTAGGTTCACACCCTAGTACTACATTATTTTTAATGTATCAATTTGACCGACCATGACAGTCCGTATCAAATTTTGGCGCCGTTGCCAGGGATCATCGATCTTTAGGAAAATTATTGTTTTAAATTAACTTTTGTTATAAAAAGAAAATAAAAAATATTTCATAAAATAAAAAAATATAATTTATTAGTTTGTTTTGATTTATTTCTTTATAAAATTTGGGATTCTGTTGATTACACTCTTCTTGATTTAATTGTTGTATAATATGTATGACTAGAATAACATCTAGGCATTTGCATTCAATTGATCCTGAAATTGATAGAAATTTTCATAGATTAGTTAGAGAAGCTAGATTTAATAATAACTTTGTTGATATTGATAGTGATAATATCTCATCTGAATCTATTGAAAGTACTACTGGTAGTTTTTCTGATATGGCTGGACCTCATGAAAAAACTCTTAAAGAACTAGTTGCACCCGAATTCACATACGAAAATTTGTGTATTCAATATCCTGAAGAAGATGTCCCTTTTATGCTTAAGACCGGACTTAGACACTTGTTGCCTAAGTTTCATGGTCTTGCGGGTGAAGATTCACACGAACACCTCAAAGAATTCCACATTGTGTGCTCCACAATGAAACCTCAAAACATTCAAGAAGACCATGTCTATCTTAAAGCGTTTCCTCATTCTTTAGAGTTTGTTGGTAAGGATTGGCTCTACTACCTTGCTCCAAGATCAATCACAAGTTGGAATGACTTAAAGAAAATGTTCTTATAAAAATTCTTTCCTGCCTCTAGAACTACTATAATCCGGAAGGACATATCTGGAATTAGGAAACTCTCTAGAGAAAGTCTTTATGAGTATTGGGAGAGATTCAAGAAACTCTGTGCAAGTTGCCCTCACCACCAAATTTCTGAACAACTTCTTCTTTAGTACTTTTATGAAGGTCTGCACCACGTTGATCACAATATGTTAGATGCGGCAAGTGGAAGAGCTTTGGGAGACATGACTGCTGTTGAAGCAAGAAACTTGATTCAGAAGATGGCATCCAACTCTCAACAATTTAGTGTAAGAAATGATACTCTCAAAAGTACATATGATTCAAATTCTAGTTCATCTGGAATTAAATTGGAGAGCAAACTTGACGTTTTCACCACTCTGGTCACACAATTGGCAGTTAATCAAAAATCCATGGCTGCCAAATTATGTGGCATTTGCACTTCACAAGAGCATCCCATTGATTGTTGTCCTTCTCTACAAGAGAAGGGTGATAATCCCTAAGCCTATGTAACCAAGATATACCATAATAGACCTCCACAACAGCAACAAAAAAACCCTGACTTATCCTCTAATAGATACAACCCAAGTTGGAGGAATCATCTGAACCTGAGATGGGGTAACCAACAACCAAATCCTAAACCCCCATTTCAAAATAATGCACCAATCTTCCAAAAGCCAATGCCTCAACTATCCACAAGTGGCCCTTTGGAAGAACTGGTGAAATAAATGGCTGTATAGAACTTAGAGTATCAACAGAGGATTGATGCTTCCATCCAAAGCTTAAGCAACCAAATTGGGAAATTAGCTTTATCATTGAACTAATTACAGTCTCAAAACTCTGATAAATTACCATCTCAACCAGCTGCAAATCCAAGAAATGTGAGTGCAATTCAATTAAGATCAGGTAAGAACCTTGAAGTACCCATACCTAAGGAACCTGAGAAATAAACAGATGTGCCCACAACAGTTGAGAATGATGCACCCTCTTCAAGCACAAGGAAGTCTGAGATGCAACCACCCCAAATCCCAGCTCATATCCTTCTTCCATTCCCACCAAAAGCAATTCCAAGTAAGAAGATGGAAGAAGTGGACAAAGAAATTTTGGATGCTTTTAGGAGAGTATAAGTGAATATACCTCTTCTTGATGCAATCAAACAAGTCCCTAAGTATCCTAAATTTCTAAAGGAACTTTGTACTCACAAAAGAAGACTTAAGGGCAATAAAAGGATAAGTATGAGAAAGAATGTATCTACATTGCTTGATAAGGAAGTTTCCAATATTCCTAAGAAATGTAAGGATCCAGGTACATTCTCTATACCCTGCATCATAGGCAATAGCAAATTTGAAAATGCCATGTTAGATTTAGGAGCTTCAATAAATGTTATGCCTATGTCTGTTTTCAAATCTTTGTCCCTTGGAACTCTACAACCTACTGGTGTAGTAATTCAGTTACTAAATAGAAGTACTGCTTACCCTGCTGGAGTCATAGAGGATGTTTTGGTTCAGGTTGATCAAATTGTTTTCCTTGTTGACTTTTTCATACTTGATATGGAAGAAGGTGTATTTGACATTCTTGTTCCTATAATTCTGGGAAGACCATTTTTGAGAACTACCCGAACCAACATAGATGTTCATTCTGGAACCCTCTCTATGGAATTTGGTGACACTAAAGTTCAATTTGATATTCTTCATGCTATGAAACACTCATCTTAAAATCATTCTGTTTTCCATATTGATTTGATTGACAAATTGATTTTTGAACATCTTTCTGACATCTCACAAACTGCTGATTTGGAATGCATGAATGACTCATTTAACTATTTTGCATGCAATAATTCTGGAAGTTATGATATTTGTGCTGAAATTGATAAATATATAACTGCTGATTCAGAGTTTTTAGATTTGCCTGTTAATCATAAGGAGCTAGAATGCACTAACCTGAATGCAAGATTTCAAGAAGACTTTAACAAAATTGTTGAGGTGCAAATAGCAGAATCCAAATATGCTTTGCTAGTTTCATCTGTTTTGCAGACACCCAAATTAGAGTTGAACCCCTATGTGATAACCTCAAGTATGTATACTTAGGGGATGATGAACAGCTCACGGTGATAATTTCCACTTCTCTTGATGAAAATCAAGAAGAAAAATTACTACAGGTTCTGAAAAGGCACAAGAAGGCTATAGGCTGGACATTGTAGACATCCCTAGAATTAGCCTATCCATATGCATGCATAGGATATTTCTGGAGGAAAATTCTAAAGCAGTAAGACAGTCTCAGAGGAGACTCGACCCTGTAATCCTTGATGTTGTTAAGAAGGAGATTACTAAGCTTTTGCAGGCAAGAATCATTTACCCTATCTCGGACAGCCAATGGATGAGTCCGATTCAAGTGGTTCCTAAGAAAATAGGGATCATAGTTGTGAGAAATGAGAAGGATGAATTGATCCCACCAGAGTGCAAAATAGTTGGAGAGTCTGTATTGACTACAGGGGACTAAACTAGGCAACAAAAAAGGACCATTTCCCATTACCCTTTATTGATCAAATGCTTGAACGTCTCATAGGTAAGTCTCACTACTATTTTCTTGATGGATTCTCTGGATATTTTCAGATTCACATTGCACCCTAGGATCAAGAAAAGACTATATTCACCTATCCTTTTGGCACATTTACTTATAGGAGAATGCCATTTGGCCTATACAATGCTCCTGGAACTTTTCAAAAATGCATGATAATTATTTTCCATGATTTCATTGAACATTGCATAGAGGTGTTTATGGATGACTTTACTGTTTATGGATCTTCATTTGATACATGCCTTGATAGTTTGGATAAAGTTATAAATAGATGTATTGAAACTAACGTTGTCTTGAACTATGAGAAATGTCATTTTATGGTAAAACAAGGAATAGTTTTAGGGCATGTAATCTCTGGGAAAGGAATTGAGGTAGATCCTGCCAAGATAGAAGTCATATCACACTTATCTTACCCCTCTTGTGTATGAGAGGTTCGTTCTTTTCTTGGTCATGCAGGTTTCTATAGAAGATTCATAAAAGATTTCAGCAAGAACGCTAGACCACTATCCAATCTGCTTCAAAAGGATGTGGTATTTGAGTTTGATGAAAAGTGTAAGGAGGCTTTTAATCGCCCCAAGCAAGCATTAACCATTACCTCAATAATCCAAGCACCTGATTGGACAGTCCCATTTGAGTTGATGTGTGATGCCTCTAATTATGTATTGGGAGCTGTCCTTGGTTATAAGATTGATAAACAACCTAGGGTCATCTACTATGCATCTAAAACTTTAGATGTCGCCTAGGTGAATTACACCACTACTAAAAAAGAGCTCTTGGCCATTGTTTTGCATTAGATAAGTTCAGATCTTACCTACTCGGTTCTCGAGTAGTTGTCTTTACTGACCATGCAGCTCTGAACTACTTGTTGAAGAAAGGTGAGTCCAAGCCAAGATTAATTTATTGGATGCTCTTGCTCCAAGAGTTTGACTTGGAAATTCGTGACAAAAATAGAACACAATTTGGTGGCAGACCATTTAAGCAGAATTGAGAACGCTCTTGATTCGGCACCTATTCGAGACCATTTTCCTGATGAATAACTCATGAGTGTTTCTAACTCTTTTGATACACCATGGTTTGCTAACATTATTAATTATCTTATTGCTTCTATTTTTCCACCATATGCATCTAGAAACCAAATTTCAAAATTAAAATGTGATGCAAAATATTTTATATGGGAAGATACATATTTGTGGAAGTTGTGCAATGATCAGGTGATTCGAAGATGTATTCTTGATCATGAGATAGAATTAGTTCTTCGATTCTGCCATGCTCCACCTGTTGGTGGATATTTTGGACCACAAAGAACAACAAGGAAGGTATTAGATTCTAGTTTATACTGGCCCACCATTTTTAAGGATGCATGGAGAACTTGTAACACCTGTGAGAAATGACAAAGAGCTGGTAACGTTATCATATGGTGAAAAAAAATGCCTCAACAACCTATGTTAATTTGTGAAGTATTTGATGTTTGGGGCATTGATTTTATAGGTCCATTTCCTCTATCCTTTGGTTTTACATACATTCTGTTAGTTGTAGATTATGTTTCTAAATGGGTGGAAGCTAAAGCCACCAGAACTAATGATGCTTGAGTTGTTGTGGATTTTGTTAGATCTCAAATTTTTTGCAGGTTTGGCATCCCAAGAGCAATTGTTAGTGATCAGGGAACACACTTCTGAAACAAGATCATGCAAGCTATGCTCCGAAAGTATGGGGTTATTCATAGAGTCTCTACTCCATATCACCCCCAAACCAATGGACAAGCAGAAGTCTCTAATAGAGAAATCAAGAGAATCCTAAAGAAGATAATACAGCCTAACAGAAAAGATTGGAGCAAGAAACTAGATGATGCTTTTTGGGCACATGGAACAGCTTTTAAGGCACCTATTGGAATGTCTCCCTATAGAGTTGTTTTTTGGTAAAGCATGTCATCTTCCAGTAGAAATTGAGCATCATACTTACTGGGATGTAAAAGCTTGCAACTTAGTATTTGATCAAGCAGGTGAGGAAAAGAAATTATAACTGAATGAGCTTGATGAAATCTATTTGGCAGCTTATGAGAATTCAAAGTTTTATAAAGAGAAAACAAGGAAATTCCATGATAGCTCAATAGCTAGAAAGAAGTTTGTTGTTGGAAAGAAAATGCTACTGTTTAATTCCCGGTTGAAAGTCATGGCTGAGAAATTATGCTCCAAATGGGAAGGACCATTCATAGTCACCAATGTATTTCCCCATGGAGCTATTGAGATAAAAACTAAAAACTCTAAGAAGTGCTTTAAAATTAATGGACAACGCTTGAAGCCATTCCATGAAAATCCTTCACTTGTAGATGTCACAATGGAGGAACATGCCTTGGGGGAACCACTTCTTGATCCCCTTTGAGGGAGTTTTTTCTTACCCATCTCTTTACTTGTTCATTTTCTTGTCCACTTTTGTATGCTTTGTTTTACATTAAGGACAATGTATGATTTAAGTGTGGGGGTGGGATCTCTATGTGTGATTGTTTTTCTTAACATAAAAAAATTTAAAAAAAGTTTTTGTGTGTGTTTTTGTTTAAAATGGTATGTTTTATTGGAATTTTTAGGATATGCATGAGTAATAGGTAATTTCTTTCATGTTGATATAAGCTTCATGATATGTTATAATTTAAACTCAGACATTTTTGATATGTTGCGAATGACATGGTAATTGAGAGATGATCACATGTGATAGAATTATGCCTTGTGAGATTTTTGAGCCTTAAAAATTTGATGGATCACTTTACACCATCTTAATTCTTTCATGTGTGATTTGTTCCTGAATGCTTGTATCCCAATCTTTATCTTATTTCTTAATGATACTTGAAACTCTTATACATGTATTTGAAATGAGACAGGCATTTTGTCGAATTGAGCCACTTACCATATAATCCTACCATGAATAAATCATTTTTTGCTAGCCCCTTTGAGCCTATTTAACCATTTCTTTGTTGCGAATCAAAACAAGCCTTGGGCGAAGAAAAAATAATAATCTTTCATGCATTAAGGAATGTCCTGGATCTTTGACATTGATTCAGAAATAGGTAATTCAACTATTTTACCCTGGCCACATTACAACCATGAAAAGCCTTGTTGATCTATACATGCATTTGTGTTGATTGTGGAATTGAGAGTATACACTGACACAAAAACACTTGAGAGTTGAGAGTATGTCTTGTGAGGTTCTGTCACTTATGATTTTCTTTTCAGTTTGATTTAATTCTCACATGCTTAAGTGTTTGGATGATTTTTATACATATCTTGATGCTTTGTATCCTACATGTTAGATAACTCTTGTTTCTCTTAATATTCTTAAGATTTCATGACAAGCATACCAATTTTGTATGTTTATTATTTTTCAACTTAATGTTTTCAATAAATTGTAAAACTTGTTTTTATTCTGATTTTTCCGGGGAATGCAAAAGAGTAAGTGTGGGGGTATTTGATAATGCATGATATATCCTTAATTCTTCACTTTAAATGTGTATAATTTGCCATCACTTATTATGTAATATATTGATTTTAAAATATTTTCATAATTTGAGCTTTATTTAATATTTGATTTTAAAATGAATTAAGGATTAATTTTTAATAGAAATAATGAAATCTTGGTTTCTCTTATTTTTTAGGGAATAATTAAGCTTGTAAATTGAATAATTATGACCAAGGATCACAAGGAAGAAGCCATGAGTGATTGCATATCAAGAAATTGTCCATAAATCATGAAAATGAACCATAACAGGTCGATGAATCGATTCATGAGAAGCATGAATCAATTTGTAACATCCTGAATTTTATAAAAATAATTAATTAAGAGGAATAAATATTAAATAATCATAAATGGGTTAATAAGTGTACCAAAAAGATTGAAATAATTAAATTGAGATTTATAAGGATTATTTATAATTTATTGAGGCTTTAAGAGACAAAATTATACCCGATTAAAATATGGGTGTCGGACCAAGTATCTCCGATTGAGATGCCATTGGTGAAGGCTATCAAGAATATTATTGGGAGTCCGAATATGTATTCAGAATAATTCTTAGATAAGATATTAAGCCCGAATTAAGATCTTGTTTGTTATAAAATGGGAAACATTTTAATGATGGACCAAGATATAACTTTTTTCTCTCTCTCTTTTCCTTATTTTCACGTGTAACTCTCCTCCCCTCTCCCTCATTTTTCGTCACCTCCCTTCTCCCCTACACAAACCCTCTCTTCTCCTCTCTTCTTCTACAAAGCTCGCCATTTTTGTGGGTCTCCTTCCATACCCAACCAACCATGCTTCTTCTTCTTCATTTTGGAGATGATTCAAATGCTTGGAAGCCCTTTTTCTATCCTTCCATTTTAGTGTACATGTTAGGGCTTGGAATAGCTTGGAGCTTGAGTTAAAATTTCTCTACTCTTTTAATATTTTTGGCCCTAGGTTTTGGTTTCTATTTGATTAGAAGAGTGCCTTATGAATGGGTTGAGTATTGAGAGCTATTTTCATGAAAAACCCAAAGGTGGGGTATGATTCATGTGTGTTTTTGGATGGGTAAGAAGGGGTATACGAAAACTTTATGGTTAGAGGTGAAAGATGATGATTGTTAGTAGTGATTGTTCGATTTCAATGGAACCCTAACTATAGGGATTGGGGGAAATGAGTAATAATGCCATCAAAGATGATTTTTAGTGAAAACCCATGATAATGTGTATGTGAGTGATGTTAATGATGGAGATTGATGGTTATTAGAAATGGTTATTAAGTTTTGATGAAAAACCCTAAGTGTGGTGATTTGGGGGTTTTGGCTAAATTGATGATTTTGATGGTTTTGAATACTCTAGAAAGATTTATATGAAGGAAATGAATCTTTAGAATCATTGAGATTGATTAATAAGGTTGATGATATTTTAAGCTATGTTCATGAGGTTGTGCAAGATGATATATGCATGTATGTAGGAATGATGGTTTGAGGTGTTGGGTTGAGAGTGAATATAAGATGTTGTTATTGTGATAATAATAGTTAAAAACCATTGATAAAGGATACTTGAGTTAATGAGTAGTTAGGCCATGATAAATATCTCAAGAGTTTGTTGATTGATGATGGTCTTGAATGGAACCAAGAAGCTTATAATGGATTTGAATAAATTGTGATGATGGTTGAGTGATTCACATGAGATATTGGATGCCTTATGGATAAGGGCCATGATGTTGTTGTTGTTGGATTTATTTAACCCCTTGAGGCTTAGAGGATCTTGGTTTTGGGAAAGGAATTCCTGAAGCCTAACCTAAGCGTATGAATTGGAGTTTAGACAACTCTAGGAATTGATAATGAGTTTTAAGAGATGATGTCTTATGATGGCTTATTAATTGCATGTGTGTATGTGTGCAATATCTAGGTTCTACTTTGAACGATGAAGTGGAGCGTTCGGAGCGCTTGGATTATGGTTCTTCTCTCGAGCTAGAAGAGGAGTTTACATTTCAATTGTATGAGTGAATGGTTGATGATTTGATGTATATGAATATGCTCATGCTTGCCTTGCCATGATTATATGGAATGATGTTATGGTCGATAATGTGAGGAATGTTATAATTGGCAATTGTGTATGAGAAACATAATGATATATTTTGTATATAATATTGATTTGTATGATATTGAGTAAGTGGATGGGTCATATTTTGATCCAAAAGGTTATAAGGCAGGGAAATAGGATGTATAATCTCCATTATACATTTGAATATTGTTGACATTGGTTTAGAACATGGATGACGTGGTTTAAATAGTTTTGATCTTGGTTGTTGACTACAAAGTGCATTTTTATGCATAATGAAACAGCCTGATTTAATAAACTCCAAAACCGAGACTAGAGAAAATTTTTCCAAAATTCACTGTGCAGCCGGTTAAAATAACCAAACATAAGGCAAGGGAAAACAAGACCGATCAGAGGAAGAAGATAAAACCATTCACAAGAAAGCCCAGCGGAAGAACAAAGCTTGAGCGACCCAACAGTGCTTACTTGCTCAAGCAAGACCCAAATCCGCTTGAGCGAGACCATCCATCTTGCTTGGGCGAAGTACCCATTAGCTTAAGCGAAACCAACTAGAAGCCTTCCATTTATTCGCACTCGCTAGAGCGAACCCTTATTCGCTCAAGCAAACAGTACACTCGAATAATTCGATCACTCAGAATCTAAGCTCAAGTCTTCTCGGTAATCTCATCACTCGGATACGGAACCTAACTTCTCTCAGAAGACTCCCATACATACATGTTTTCTTCAGAGGTTTACACAATACTCTCTATCTTTATTCTAGAAAGGCACAAATGTTAACCACTCGGGAAATGATTCCCTCACCCATCACTCGGGAGATGTAGCCTACTTCACACTAAGGCTCTTTCACTCGGAATGCTCTAACTCTCGCCACTCGGAATACATACTAACTCTTCTACATACGGAAGACTTGTTAAACTAAAATCTACTCTGTATCATCCAGTTCTTACTTCTTCTAATAAAAACACCACTACAGGCTTTACTCGGAATCATATTGCCAATTCAACCATCAGGGGAAACATTCACTCGGTTGACTTCCACTCGGAAACATCAAAATACCCTTCAATCGGAAGATTGTATCTAAGAAATCTCTCGCTCCATAACATATTGACCAACATACCACAAAGGTGATTTTAATGGGCATGTTCCACTCGAAGTTGGCTCAACCTCTCTTCATTCGGGAGAAGGTTACTTGTCATGCCTTACACAGAATTAACTTAACTCTTATTTACTCAGAATCATTCGGGCTCGGTATACTTAGTAAAATGCAACGTATACCACCTGGACATTCACACACGTCACAAGATGAACACACAGTAATATATATATAAATATTTAAATGCACATGACAATACTCTCAACCCAAGAGAATTCAGTTCTGATACAGTTAGTCAAAGGACCAAAATAAGAGCCGACCAAGGCTATGACAAGACCTTACATACAGCATATACATATTTATATATACATTTCTACATTACACAAGTACTCCACACGGTATGCAGCTCCTCCATCATTCACCGTCTCGTGTAATGTTCACTGAAATAGAGCCATAGTAGGGGGTGAGTATCTTAAATATTAAATGATAGATACTGACTTGGATTATTCCTCAATCATACAATAGTAAATATGTATGCATATATATATAGCAACAATCAACAACATACACTATGTCATTCAATCAGAACACATACAAGGCATCTTTCAATCGGAATCTACATAGTTAACACTCGGCTAAATGCACATATTCTTCTCAATAACACTAACACATATACATACAATCGCATCACAGTCAGCATCAATCGTACATGTACACAGATTCATTCGATCGGATCCGCCTCATGTATTATCGGTTTCTATCGTTGCAACGTACGCTCCCAGCCTTTTATTCAGCTCCCAGCTGACTCGGCCGTTTTACTGGTACCAAACCGTTTGCCTTCATTTATAACACAAACACTCTCAGCGTCAACGGCAGTGTTACGGGCAGCCCTGAGTCCCACTCAGTCGGCTTGCCTTGAGTCCCACTCAAGGTCTTAATAGCATCTCATGCATTTAATAACTGATTCAAATGGGAGTGTCACACACTACGTGCTCTCAGCATTCTCATCACTGCATCTCATGCAAAGTATTATCATTGGATCATGAACAGAATCAACAAATCACTTCCACACTAATAACTCATGCACTTCATGAACCACATACATTTACCACACACGGAATGAACATACAGACGCAGATTTTGCACACACGATCTTTTACTCAACAATGCATGCATCACATGCAATCGGTATTAGACATTATCAGAACTCAATAAGTTATTCTTTCCTTACATGCAGTCAGCATTTAGATTCATAATAACCTGCATGTCACATAAATCCCATGGTATTTATCAACAATATTTTAACACATTCTCCTCATGCAATCATTTAACGCTTTCAAGATTATTAACATGAATTTCATGGACAGAATCAGACATGCATTCTTAACTCCTAGTCATCATGCATCCGGGCATCACATATCCCTTACTCAATCAGCACATACCTATCAATGCATTTTAAATCATCAACATCAACAAGTCATCAACACCTGGAACCCGTCCATAACCCATGCATTTAAGATATAAGATACCCCCTACCAACTAACGAGACTCCCAGAAGTTCCTCTGTTTTGGCATTGGTCCGCTGTCCTATTTGCTTTGTCCACCACTCTCACTTGTTCAGTCCCCCTCAAACGCAGTCGCACTCTTTAATCAGTTTGGGAACAGGAAGGTGTTCTACTTCCTCTGCGATGATCGTCCTTCACCAACAGAGGAAACTTCAGGTCCTCTACAACACCACTGTCGTGAGTTTTTGGAAATAGGGGACAGAGAAGAAGAAGAATGAAGAAGAAGAGAAGTAGGAGAAGAGAAAGGTTTCGAGGAATTCAGAGTGAATGGGCAGTGGTTAGAGGCCTCTGAACATATATCGAAGAATAAGGAGAATGGGATGGGAGAATATGAAGTTGGCAGCTTCACACGTGCTGCCCATCTTAATCAACCAGCAATCATCCTTAAATTAAAATTAATCTCAATTAATAAGTAATTCATGCTTGCAATTATTTTTAGTTTAGTGGCTTAATCTCATTCGGTAGTTAATTTTTAAATCAGGATGTTACAATTCTCCCCCTCTCAAAGAATTTCATCCTCGAAATTCAAATGGTAACTTACCCTAGATAAACAACTCGGGATACTGCTGCCTCATGGCATCCTCGCGTTCCCAGGTATAAGAGGTACACCCATTTTGTTGCCACGCTACTTCAACCAGTTGTACATCCTTACTCCTCAAGCGTTTTACCGACCGATCCATAATTCTAGTCGGTACAGCCACGGTGGTCAAATCCTTTTTGATTTCTACTTCATCATCTGGCATTTTGTGAGTGGAATCGGGTAGATACTTCCTTAGTTGAGACACATGAAACACGTTATGCAATCGGGATAGGTGAGTTGGTAACGCTATTCGGTATGCCATAGAACCGATCCGCTCCAATACTTCATAGGGTCCAATGTATCAGGGGTTCAACTTCCTACTCTTCAAGGCTCATCCGACTCCTTTACTCGGTGAAATCTTTAGGAACACCCTATCACCGATCGAAAACTCGAGTGGCTTAGTCCGTTTATCATGATAGCTTTTTTGCCTGTCCTGAGAGACGCCTTCATCTTTTCCCTAATTACTTGGATCTGTTCTGAAGTCTGTTTCACAATTTCCGGCCCCAACAGTAAACTTTCACCAGTTTCCGACTAACAGAGTGGGGTTCGGCATTTCCGACCATACAGTGCTTCATAGGGTGCCATGCCAATGCTGCTGTGGTGGCTATTATTATATGTAAATTCGATCAAAGGGAGGTACTGTTCCCAACTGCCACCATGCTTCAACACACACGCCCTTAGTAAGTCTTCCAAACTTTGTATTGTTCGCTTGGATTTCCCATCCGACTGGGGATGGTAGGCGGAACTTAGCCAAAGCTTCGTGCCTAATTCCTGGTGTAGGCTTGTCCAAAACCGAGACGTGAATCTAGGATCCCTGTCCGACACGATAGAAGTTGGCACACCATGCAATCGGACAATTTCTCGGATATAGATCTGGGCTAACTTTTGTAACGGGTATCTCATGTTCACAGGCAGAAAGTGTGCACTTTTCGTCAACCGATCTACAATGACGCAAATGGCATTATAACCCGCTCGGGTTCTAGGCAATCCCATTACAAAGTCCATGGCAATCGAGTCCCATTTCCATACGGGGATTTCAAGGGGCTGCAACGTACCATACAGTTTCTGGTGTTTGACCTTCGACTTCTGATAGGTAACACACCGAGCCACATATTCCGCTACATTTCTTTTTAATCCGGGCCACCAGAATTTCAGTCTTAGATCATGGTACATGTAACATCCCAGTTTTGAAGTTAGATACCGAATAAGAATTAAATAATAAGAAAAATTGAAAGTAAAGAATTAGTTGTTAATCATAACCAATATAGCCTGAGAGTTAATGGCAAGTTAATTGGACTTAATTGATGGGATGTGGCTGTCTATGATTAGCGGAAGGTGTGAGTGGTCTGCGACTCACTCTTTCCCATCCCACTCCTTTCCCCCTCGCATGCGTATATAGATGCGTATTCAGTATCACCGTGGGTGCAAACAACTTCTCCCACTACTCCATTCTCTCTTTTCTTCTTCGTCTCTATCTTCTTTCCTTTCCCCTGTTTCTGTCCGTCACGATGACAGTGCGGGAAGAAGGTCAGAGCCCCGGCAGGTGAAGGACGATCGTAAAATAGAGGAAGAACAACACCCCAACTCCGAGCCAAGTGCAGAGTACGACGGAGTGGAGAAAGGCTGAACGAATCGGTAGAAAGGCGTCAGATTCAACGTCGAAGAGTAGAAAAGCTTCTTGAAGTCCATTTCGTAGGTAGGGGGTGCTTGCATGTTAAATGCATGGTCCACGAACGGTACCGGATGAATGTTCTGCTTGAATGTATGTGCATGTGTTTGTGATGATTGGATCCTATGCATGATTGGAGATTCTGGAATCCGTGTATTTTACAGTGGTTGAACAATAAATGCTTGTGATCTAGATGGTGGTAAAGTAGTATGTTAGTATTGATAATAACGAATGATATGCATGGTTCTATCCTTGTTAATGCTGTGAGAATATGAATGTGTACTTGTTAGTTGATTTGTCAGATGCTATTACTTGATTGCTGATAGTTGAACATATTGGTGTAAATAATAAAGCGAATAAAGGTTGCATTGAATCAGTTCCTACTTAATGGTTACGAAGGAGGTATCGGTGGTGTGATGACGCTTGTTGGTAGATGCATTTAGCTGCATGGGTAAGAGTGGGGCGACCCGTGGAAGGTCAATAGCCCCGAGGGAATGACTTCCAGTTACAGACCCCGGCTAGATTCCGAAGGAGCTCGTGGTAGCCGTAGGAGCTAGAGAAGAGTCTCGAGACGCCAATGGGAGGCCGGTACCACGCGGGAAGAGCTGAAGGACGAGGGGCCAGGGGAGGGGAAAACTGTAACTGAAAGTCATCACTCGAGTCGAATCCGCAGGCATGCATGTAGATATGAGGTTGATTAGAGTAGTACGTATAACATATGTGGAGTGTTATGAATGGTTTCCGAGGGTGGGGAATACCTGTATGTGTTGTCTGTGTGTCTTAAATGTCATTTTGCAGTGTCTAACGTTAATTAATTTGAAAACGATTGAATGGATGTAAATGTACATGCTAACACTGATACCGAGTCCTTGATTGTCATTTTATATGTAAAAGCTCACCCCTGCAGTGGCTACACTTTCAGTGAACATCTCTCGGAAGGAAGGATGAAGGAGGAGTGAGTGTAAGACAATGAATCCGAGCGTTATTGGGACATATATCTACATGTGTATATGTGTATATATATAAATACTGTGTATAACGTTTTGTTAAGCCTTGGCCGGCTCGTGTTTTGGTTGTAGTCCTTACGTTAAAACTTGACAGCTTTGGGTAACAAAAGTCATGATGAAGTTTTTGTAATCATATGAATGTTTTCGTTTATATAAGTATATATTGTGTGTTCTTCTATGCTGTAAGTGAGGTTGAGCGGTGAAGAGGACTGTTTGAGGATGTCTTACGAGCATAGGGTAACTATAATCCGAATGATTATCGGTCTGAGGATTTCCGAGTAAAAGTAAGTATGAAATCCCGAGTGAGGAAGAGTTGATATTTCCGAGTGAAAACCTCAAGTGATTCCCTTCTGAGAGAGGAGTTCGAATGGTGGTTTAGAGTGGATTGGATCTTAAGTTTAAGGTATCGATAACCGAGTGAAAGATGTGAAGTTCGAGTGAGAAGGAGTTCTGGAATCCGAGTGGGATAACCCTCACTTCCTGAGTAGAGTATGAGTGTCGCCGTATGGATAATTTGGAGGGCTAAGTTATGGAGTTCTGAACGACTAGAACGGTTCGCCCAAGCGTGAGGACTTGCGCTGAAGCGAGTAGGTGTCAGTGTGGAACACCGCCCAAATACCCTTCCCCTCCGTTGTTACGTTAATGCATCCCAGATAACGGTGTTGACCTCTACTTGGGCGTTGTGGTTGAGTCCGCCCAGGTGTTGCCATGCCCAGTTGAATTGGGCAGAATGAGTTGAGACCCCCTTTCCTCTAAACTAATACACGTGTGCATCTCCCTTCTCCTTCCCTTACCTGTTTCCCTATGCTGAACACCTAGTATTTCTTTGAGGAAGGGTTAGTCCCGTAGAAACGAGTGAGGACCGGTATGGGGTTTCCTTTGTGAATTCCCTCTCCATCCGCTGTTGCATTGCCATACCCCGCCTAGGCGGTATCAAACCTCGCCTGAGCGAGCCAACGATGTTGTGTAATCCGCCCAGGCGCTGGTGTGTTACATTAAACCAAATGAACCGGTTCCAGTCTTAGCTTTTCTGTTATTTGCCATATGTGTGTGAATGCTCTCTATTTTCCCTTGCCTACTTCTTCCCTTCTATGTTGAATGAGTCATGGCTGTTTTTGTGAAAAAAAAAAAATTTCCTCATTGTTTTGGAATTATTATTTGCAAAGATTAGGGTGTTACATTTTGGTATCAGAGCAGACCGAAAGGTCCAAGGCCAAGGTATGCTTACCGAGTGTAAGCGATTGCGTGTTTTCTGACTAAATGGTCATAATTGTTGTGATGTTAGTTGAACCTGATTGATATTGGCTTGAGGATAGGAGGTTGTTTCCTCCTGGTCCGATTGTGTGTGTAACCTGGAAGAATGATATAATGTGCTAAGCTATTGAATGTTAGACTGAGAACCCGATCGGTAGTAAGTGGCTCGGTATACTTATCCTCGAATGTCGATTTCAGGATAAGGAATGACGCATCGCCAAAGCATGGAGGCTATAGCCACAGCATTCCAACGCTTTGCAGACGTGTTTGAAAGGCAGGGCCAGACTCGAGCTGAGGATGGCCACGTGCTGGACCGCTTCCTGAAGAGGAAGCCGAGTGAGTTTCAGGGAGGACGTAATCCGGAGGCAGCTTTTAAATGGACTCAGGAACTGGAGAGGATTTTTGGGGGTCTTCGTTGTACCGAGGCCCAAAAGGTAGAATGTGCAGTGTATATGCTGCAAGATGAAGCGGAGAACTGGTGGAAGATAGCCAGAAGCCGATTCCCTGATGATGAAGCTCAGCCGACATGGAACGATTTTAAGACATGCTTCTTGGAGAAATACTTCCCCGACACAGTGAGGAGTCGGAAGGAGCTGGAGTTTATGGAGTTGAAGCAAGGCTCCATGACTGTGGAAGAATACGCGACGAGATTCGAGGAGTTGTGCCTATTCTACCCACCCTTCCAACAACCTGGGACGGAGAGCTCGAAGTGCCTTAAGTTTGAGAATGGATTAAGATCAGATATTAAGAGGGCCTGCAGATACCATGAGATACGGAGTTTCCCTGCATTGGTGAATAAATGTAGGATATTTGAAGAAGATGACAAGGCCCACTCAGGCCAGAGCAGCAGAGCTAACCAGTATCTGAGGCCTCAGCAGTCACGTTTCAAGAGGCCAGGGAACGTAGGAAGAAATGAACCCTTCACTAGATATCAGGGTCGTGGTGACCGAGGGAGACAGATGAGTGGACGACCCAGGTACGGTAAGTGCTTTAAATGTGGTGGCGACCACTTTACTCAGAGTTGCAACGATACCGATGTTAAGTGTTTTCACTGCGGGAATAGGGGACACATTCGCCCTGACTGCCCCCAACTCCATCAAACAAATGCTAGTGTGCGTCAAGGAGGGTTCCAGGTGAAGAGCAATAGGAATGATGGACAAAACTCATGGGGCGGAAACAACAGAGCTAGAGGGAATATGATGGTTGCCCCAAATATCAGGAGGAGAGACACTGATCAACCAGCCACTGGAAGAGTCTACGCCATAAACGCAGAAGAAGTCGCACAAGCAAATGACTTGGTACAATGTAAGTGCTCACTCGGTAGATACACACTTAGTGTAGTTTTTGATTCTGGAGCTACCCACTCCTTCATAGCTGGTGAGTGTGTGAAGCGTTTGAAGTTACCGACTGTGTCTATAAATCGGACTTTAGAAGTGGCCAGCCCGACTGGCACTAATGTGTTCACATCGTCAATGTGCAAAGACGTAACGTTTGCATTGTATGATCAGAGTTTCACCTTCGATCTGGTTTGCATGCCCCTAAAGGGTCTTGACATCATGCTCGGAATAGATTGGCTTTCAGCCAATAAAGTGTTAGTAGATTGCAGAAACCGAAGGATAATTTTCCCGAGACAGCACCATGAGGACTGCACAGCACAAGGTATAACTCAACTATTCATGATGCTTTGTCTAACCGAGGGCGAGAGTAAAATCTGAGTGAATGAAATTCCGATTGTCTGCGAATTTCCAGAGGTGTTCCCTGAGGACGTACCGAGTGTCCCTCCCAATAGAGAAATCGAGTTCTCTATAGACTTGATCCCTGGAGCTGAGCCAGTCTCCAGTGCACCCTATAGAATGTCCTCAACTGAATTAGCCGAGCTGAAGAAGCAAGTGGATGAGTTACTCGGAAAACGGTTCATTAGACCGAGTGTATCACCATGGGGCGCACCGGTACTACTTGTTAAGAAGAAGGACGGCAGCATGAGACTTTGCATAGATTACCGACGGTTAAACAAACTCACAATTAAGAATCGGTATCCACTACCCAGAATTGATGATTTAATTGACCAACTGCGTGGAGCCTCAGTCTTCTTAAAAATCGACCTACGATCGGGATATCACCAAATCTGAGTGAAGGACTCGGATATTCCAAAAACTGCCTTTAGGACTCGGTATGGCCACCACGAGTATGTAGTGATGCCGTTCGGTGTGACAAACGCCCCTGCTGTCTTCATGAATTACATGAACAGCATATTCCACCCCTATTTAGACCGATTCGTAGTTGTTTTCATTGATGACATCCTAATCTATTCTAAGACTTCCGAGGAGCATGAAGAACACCTCCGAGCGGTACTCCAAGTGTTAAGGGAGAAGCAGTTGTTCGCGAAGCTTTCAAAGTGCGAATTCTGGATGAATAAGATCCACTTCCTCGGACATGTAATTTCCGAGCAAGGAGTCTCGGTGGACCCTTCGAAGGTGACAGCTATAATGGCATGGGAGAGACCCAAGTCGGTCTCAGAGATAAGGAGTTTTATGGGCCTGGCAGGTTATTATAGAAGGTTCATCGAAGGTTTTTCTAAGCTAGCGTTACCACTAACTAAATTGACTCGGAAAAACATTCCCTTCGTGTGGAGTCCCGAGTTCGAGAGCAGCTTCCGAGAGCTGAAGGACAAGTTGACGACCGCACCAGTGCTGGCATTACCCAATTTACAAGAAAGCTTCGTGGTCTACTGTGACGCATCAGGACTCGGATTAGGATGTGTACTCATGCAGAGAGACCGAGTAATAGCATATGCCTCTCGGCAATTGAGACCTCACGAGCAGCATTACCCGACCCATGACTTGGAGCTGGCAGCAGTAGTTTTTGCATTGAAAATATGGAGGCACTACTTGTACGGGTCCCAGTTTGAAGTATACAGTGACCACAAGAGCCTCAAATACCTATTCGACCAAAAAGAGCTGAACATGAGGCAGAGAAGATGGATTGAGTTTTTAAAAGATTATGATTTTGAGCTAAAATACCATCCCTGAAAGGCAAATGTCGTGGCCGACGCGTTGAGTCAGAAATCCCTCCACATGGCAGCAATGATGGTAAAAGAAGTAGAGTTGTTGGAACGGTTCCGAGACATGAACTTGTATGTTGACACCCCCTCCTCTTGGAAAATGACAATCGGTACATTAAGGATCGCCAATGAGTTCTTGAAGTCCGTGTGCGAGCAGCAACAGTTAGACTCCTACTTAACCAAAATGAAGGAAACTCAGGCCAAAGGAAAGGATTTATCCTTGACCGTGGGATCAGATGGGATTTTCTGGGTGAGAGATAGAATATACATACCGAGCGGAGGAGAATTAAGGAGAGTGGTGCTTGATGAAGCCCACAAAAGCCTATTCAGTATTCACCCGGGAACCACGAAAATGTACCATGACCTGAAGAAACAGTTCTGGTGGCCCGGACTAAAGAGGGATGTGGCAGAATACGTAGCTCGGTGTATTACGTGCCAAAAATCAAAAGTGGAGCACCAGAAACCGTACGGTGCAATGCAGCCCCTGGAGATTCCCATGTGGAAATGGGACTCGATTGCTATGGATTTTGTCATGGGATTGCCCACAAACCGAGCGGGCCATGATGCGATTTGGGTCATTGTTGACCGACTGACGAAGAGTGCACACTTCCTGCCTGTGAACATGAAGTACCCGATGCATAAATTGGCACGGATTTACGTTCATAAGATTATCCGACTGTATGGTATACCAACTTCTATCGTATCGGATAGGGATCCGAGGTTCACGTCCCGGTTTTGGACCAGCCTACATCAAGAAATGGGCACTAAACTTTGGCTCAGTTCTGCCTACCACCCCCAATCGGATGGACAATCCGAGCGGACGATTCAAAGTTTAGAAGACTTATTAAGGGCGTGTGTGTTAGAGCACGGAGGAGATTGGGAGCAGTACCTCCCCTTGATTGAGTTTACGTACAATAACAGCCATCATAACAGCATTGGCATGGCACCCTATGAAGCACTATATGGACGAAGATGCTGAACCCCACTTTGCTGGTCGGAAACGGGTGAGAGTCTGCTATTGGGACCAGACATTGTGAAGCAAACCACAGAGCGGATCCGAGTGATAGAGGGAAAAATGAAGGCATCTTAAGACAGGCAGAAGAGTTACCATGATAAACGCACCAAACCATTGGAATTTTCAGTCGGAGACAGAGTGTTTTTGAGGACTTCTCTGAATAAAGGAGTTGGACGAGCCTTGAAAGGCGGAAAGTTAAGCCCTCGATACATTGGACCTTATGAGGTGTTGGAACGAGTCGGCACCATGGCATACCGAATAGCATTACCGATCCACTTATCCCGATTGCACAACGTATTTCATGTGTCGCAACTAAGGAAGTATCTGCATGACCCCAGTCACACAATGCCTGACAATGAAGTGGAAGTCAAGGAAGACCTGACCACCGTGACTACACCGATCAGAATCATGGACCGATCGGTGAAGCGTTTGAGAAACAAAAACGTACAGCTGGTAGAAGTGGAGTGGCAACAAGGCAAGACTACCTCTCGTACCTGGGAACGCGAAGACACCATGAGGCAGCAGTACCCCGAGTTGTTTGCTAAGGTGAGTTACCGACTGAATTTCGAGGACGAAATTCTTTTGAGTGGGGGAGAACTGTAACATCCCAGTTTTGAAGTTAGATACCGAATAAGAATTAAATAATAAGAAAAATTGAAAGTAAAGAATTAGTTGTTAATCATAACCAATATAGCCTGAGAGTTAATGGCAAGTTAATTGGACTTAATTGATGGGATGTGGCTGTCTGTGATTAGCAGAAGGTGTGAGTGGTCTGCGACTCACTCTTTCCCATCCCACTCCTTTCCCCCTCGCATGCGTATATAGGTGCGTATTCAGTATCACCGTAGGTGCAAACAACTTCTCCCACTACTCCATTCTCTCTTTTCTTCTTCGTCTCCATCTTCTTTCCTTTCCCCTGTTTCTGTCCGTCACGATGACAGTGCGGGAAGAAGGTCAGAGCCCCGGCAGGTGAAGGACGATCGTAAAGTAGAGGAAGAACAACACCCCAACTCCGAGCCAAGTGCAGAGTACGACGGAGTGGAGAAAGGCTGAACGAATCGGTAGAAAGGCGTCAGATTCAACGTCGAAGAGCAGAAAAGCTTCTTGAAGTCCCTTTCGTAGGTAGGGGGTGCTTGCATGTTAAATGCATGGTCCACGAACGGTACCGGATGAATGTTTTGCTTGAATGTATGTGCATGTGTTTGTGATGATTGGATCCTATGCATGATTGGAGATTCTGGAATCCGTGTGTTTTACAGTGGTTGAACAATAAATGCTTGTGATCTAGATGGTGGTAAAGTAGTATGTTAGTATTGATAATAACGAATGATATGCATGGTTCTATCCTTGTTAATGCTGTGAGAATATGAATGTGTACTTGTTAGTTGATTTGTCAGATGCTATTACTTGATTGCTGATAGTTGAACATATTGGTGTAAATAATAAAGCGAATAAAGGTTGCATTGAATCAGTTCCTACTTAATGGTTACGAAGGAGGTATCGGTGGTGTGATGACGCTTGTTGGTAGATGCATTTAGCTGCATGGGTAAGAGTGGGGCGACCCGTGGAAGGTCAATAGCCCCGAGGGAATGACTTCCAGTTACAGACCCCGGCTAGATTCCGAAGGAGCTCGTGGTAGCCGTAGGAGCTAGAGAAGAGTCTCGAGACGCCAATGGGAGGCCGGTACCACGCGGGAAGAGCTGAAGGACGAGGGGCCAGGGGAGGGGAAAACTGTAACTGAAAGTCATCACTCGAGTCGGATCCGCAGGCATGCATGTAGATATGAGGTTGATTAGAGTAGTACGTATAATGTATGTGGAGTGTTATGAATGGTTTTCGAGGGTGGGGAATACCTGTATGTGTTGTCTGTGTGTCTTAAATGTCATTTTGCAGTGTCTAACGTTAATTAATTTGAAAACGATTGAATGGATGTGAATGTACATGCTAACACTGATACCGAGTCCTTGATTGTCATTTTATATGTAAAAGCTCACCCCTGCAGTGGCTACACTTTCAGTGAACATCTCTCGGAAGGAAGGATGAAGGAGGAGCGAGTATAGGACAATGAATCCGAGCGTTATTGGGACATATATCTACATGTGTATATGTGTATATATATAAATACTGTGTATAACGTTTTGTTAAGCCTTGGCCGGCTCGTGTTTTGGTTGTAGTCCTTACGTTAAAACTTGACAGCTTTGGGTAACAAAAGTCATGATGAAGTTTTTGTAATCATATGAATGTTTTCGTTTATATAAGTATATATTGTGTGTTCTTCTATGCTGTAAGTGAGGTTGAGCGGTGAAGAGGACTGTTTGAGGATGTCTTACGAGCATAGGGTAACTATAATCCGAATGATTATAGGTCTGAGGATTTCCGAGTAAAAGTAAGTATGAAATCCCGAGTGAGGAAGAGTTGATATTTCCGAGTGAAAACCTCAAGTGATTCCCTTCTGAGAGAGGAGTTCGAATGGTGGTTTAGAGTGGATTGGATCTTAAGTTTAAGGTATCGATAACCGAGTGAAAGATATGAAGTTCGAGTGAGAAGGAGTTCTGGAATCCGAGTGGGATAACCCTCACTTCCTGAGTAGAGTATGAGTGTCGCCGTATGGATAATTTGGAGGGCTAAGTTATGGAGTTCTGAACGACTAGAACGGTTCGCCCAAGCGTGAGGACTTGCGCTGAAGCGAGTAGGTGTCAGTGTGGAACACCGCCCAAATACCCTTCCCCTCCGTTGTTACGTTAATGCATCCCAGATAACGGTGTTGATCCCTACTTGGGCGTTGTGGTTGAGTCCGCCCAGGCGTTGCCATACCCAGTTGAATTGGGCGGAATGAGTTCAGAGCCCCCTTTCCTCCAAACTAATACACGTGTGCATCTCCCTTCTCCTTCCTTTACCTGTTTCCCTATGCTGAACACCTAGTATTTCTTTGAGGAAGGGTTAGTCCCGTAGAAACGAGTGAGGACCGGTATGGGGTTTCCTTTGTGAATTCCCTCTCCATCCGCTGTTGCATTGCCATACCCCGCCTAGGGGGTATCAGACCTCGCCTGAGCGAGCCAACGATGTTGTGTAATCCGCCCAGGCGCTGGTGTGTTACATTAAACCAAATGAACCGGTTCCAGTCTTAGCTTTTCTGTTATTTGCCATATGTGTGTGAATGCTCTCTATTTTCCCTTGCCTACTTCTTCCCTTCTATGTTGAATGAGTCGTGGCTGTTTTTGTGAAAAAAAAAAATTTCCTCATTGTTTTGGAATTATTATTTGCAAAGATTAGGGTGTTACAGTACATCTTCGTAGTACCCGGGTGAATACTTAGCAGGCTCTTGTGGGCTTCATCAAGCACCATTCTTCTTAATTCTCCTTCACCCGGCACATATATCCTACCCTTCACTCGGAAAATTCCATCTGATCCCTCAGTCAGAGACAAGTCCTTACCCTTGGCCTGAGTCTCCTTCATCTCAGCCAAGTAGGGATCTGACTTCTGCTGCTCGAATACCAGTTTCAGGAACTCATTGGCGATCTTCAAAGTACCGAGCGTTATCTTCTGAGATGAAGGAACGTCAACATGTAAATTCATGTCTCGGGATTTCTCTAGTAACTCCACCTCCTTCACCATCATCACTGCCACATGGAGGGATTTCCGACTCAATGCGTTGGCTACAACGTTCGCCTTACCCGGATGATACTTCAATTCGAAGTCGTAGTCTTTCAAAAACTCTGTCCATCTCATCTGCCTCATGTTCAGCTTTTTCTGGTCAAATAGATATTTGAGGCTCTTGTGGTCGCTGTACACCTTGAATTTGGAACCGTACAAATAATGCCCCCATATCTTTAATGCGAAAACTACAGCTGCCAACTCTAAGTCATGAGTCGGATAATATTGCTCGTGCGGCCTCAATTGCCGAGAGGCATAAGCTATCACTCGGTCCTTCTACATTAATACGCACCCCAGGCCGAGTCCCGACGCATCACCGTAGACCATGAAGCTTTCTTGCAAATTTGGCAATGCCAACACTGGAGCGGTTGTCAACTTAGACTTTAACTCTCGGAAACTGCTCTCACACTTGGAATTCCACACGAAAGGGACATTTTTTCGAGTCAACTTGGTCAGCGGCAACGCAAGCTTGGAAAAACCCTCAATAAACCTTCTATAATAACCAGCTAGGCCCATGAAGCTCCTTATCTCCGAGACCGACTTGGGTCTCTCCCATGCTATTACAGCTGCTACCTTTGCAGGATCTACCGAGACGCCTTCCTTAGAAATTACATGCCCGAGAAAGTGGATCTTATCCATCCAAAAATCACACTTTGAAAGTTTTGCAAATAGCTGTTTCTCCTTCAATATTTGAAGTACCAAACGGAGGTGTTCCTCATGCTCCTCCGGGGTCTTGGAATAGACTAAGATATCATCAATAAAAACGACCACGAATCGGTCTAAGTATGGGTGAAAGATGCTATTCATGTAATTCATGAATAGAGCAGGGGCATTTGTCACACCAAACGGCATTAATACATACTCGTAGTGGCCTACCGGGTCCTGAAGGCAGTCTTAGGAATATCCGAGTCCTTCACCCGGATCTGGTGGTATCCCGATCGTAAATCGATTTTTGAGAAAACTGAAGCACCACGCAGTTGGTCAATTAAGTCGTCAATCCTGGGCAACGGGTACCGGTTCTTAATCGTAAGCTTGTTTAGCTGCCGGTAATCTATACATAACCTCATGCTGCCGTCCTTCTTCTTAACAAGTAACACCGGTGCGCCCCATGGTGATACACTCGGTTGAATGAACTGTTTGCCGAGTAACTCATCCATTTGCTTTTTCAACTCAGCCAATTCCGTTGGGGACATCCTATAGGGTGCACTGGAGACCGGCTCGGCTCCAGGAATTAAGTCTATAGAGAACTCAACTTCTCTGTTTGGAGGGACACCTGGCACATCCTCCGGAAACACCTCATGGAATTCACAAACAGTCGGAATATCGTTCACTCGGGTTCTACCCTCTCCCTCAGTTAAACAAAGCATCATAAATAACTGAGCTATACCTTGTACCGCGTAGTCATCATTGATCTGCCTCAGAAAAATTACTCTTCAGTTTCGACAGTCCACCAATACCTTGTTGGCTGAAAGCCAATCTATGCCCAGTACAATGTCGAGATCTTTCAGAGGAACACATATTAAATCGAAGGTAAAACTCCAATCGCCCAACGTAAAGGTTACATCTTTGCACATCATTGATATCAACACTTTAACGCCGGTCGGATTGGCTACCTCCAAAGTCCGATCCATATACACAGTCGGCAACCTCAAACGTCTCACGCAATCGTCAGCTATAAAGGAGTGGGTGGCTCCAGAATCAAAAACTACATTAAGTGTATATCTACCGAGTGAGCACTTACTTTGCACCAAGTCATTCGCCTGTGCAGCTTCCTCGGCATTGATGGCGTAAACTCTCCCAGCAGCTGGTTGGTCAGCATTTCTTCTCTGGTTGTTTGGGGCAAACATCATGTTTCCTCGAGCTCCATTGCCTCTGCCCCCAGTTCCCCGACCACCATTTCCACGGCCTCTGCCTCGAAAGCCTCCATGGTGCACATTGACGTTTGCTTGATGTAGTTGAGGGCAGTCAGGGCGAATGTGCCCTTTCTTATTATAATGGTAACACACTATATCATCATCGTTGCTGCAGTCCCAAGCGTAATGGTTTCCTCCACACTTAAAACACTTGTCGTCTCCCATACCATGAGCTGAACGTCCTCTCTGCTGATCCCGACCCCTAAACCTGGAGAAGGATCTGCTCTACCAACATTGCTCGGTCTCTTGAAGTGTGATTGCTGGGGCTTCAAGGAGGGGTCTGCCTTGCTGCTCTGGCCCGAGTGGGCCTTGTCATCCTCTTCAAAAATTCTGCATTTATTCACCAATACAGGAAAGCTTCTAATTTCCTGGTGCCTGAACGCTCTTTTAATGTCCGACCTCAGTCCACTCTCGAACTTAATGCATTTGGAACTCTCGGTCCCATGTTGTTAGAAGGGCGGATAAAACAAACACAACTCTTCAAATCTGGCAGCGTATTCCTCTACAGACATGGAACCCTGCTTCAGTTCCATAAATTCTAGTTCTTTCCGACTCCTTACTGTGTCGGGGAAATATTTCTCTAGGAAACACATCCTAAAATTCTCCCATACCAACTGGATGCTAGCGTCAGTCAATCGGTTTTTGGTGATCTTCCACCAATTTTCTGCTTCGTCCCGCAACATGTACACTGCGCACTCGACTTTCTAGGCCTCAGTACAATAAAGGCCCCCAAAAACTCTCTCCAAATCTTGAATCCACTTGTAAGCTGCTTTGGGATTAAATCCCCCTTGAAACTCACTCGGCTTCCTCTTCAGGAAGCGATCCAATACTTGGCTATCTTTAGTTCGAGGCTGGCTCTGCCTCTCGAATACGTCAGCGAAACATTGGAATGTCGTGGCTATGGCTTCTATGCTATGACGATTCGCCATGACTTATCCTGAAATCAACACCCCTTTCAAGGATAAGTTTAGAGAATTACTCACTACCGATCGGATTTCAACCCAACATTCAACAACTATAACACATTATCATACAATTCTTAAACATCATATAATTAATCGGATCAGGATAGAAATGATCCTCTACCCTCAAAACAACATTTCATAAACACATGGCCACACAATTATACTTAATTAGGCATCAATGTCCTCAGATATTACAAGCAATTTATGACGACTGGTCACAAAGTACATCACCGCTCACTGGGAGTAAGCACACCTTGGCCTTGGACCTTTTAAGTCAGCTCTGATACCAAAATGAAACAGCCTGATTTAATAAACTCCAAAACCGAGACCAGAGAAAATTTTTCCAAAATTCACCATGCAGCCGATTAAAATAACCAAACATAAGGCAAGGGAAAACAAGACCGATCAGAGGAAGAAGATAAAACTATTCACAAGAAAGCCCAGCGGAAGAACAAAGCTTGAGCGACCCAACAGTGCTTACTCACTCAAGCGAGACCCAAATCCGCTTGAGCGAGACCATCCATCTTGCTTGGGCAAAGTACCCATTAGCTTAAGCGAAACCAACTAGAAACCTTCTATTTATTCACACTCGCTAGAGCGAACCCTTATTCGCTCAAGCGAACAGTACACTCGGATAATTCGATCACTCAGAATCTAAGCTCAAGTCCTCTCGGTAATCTCATCACTCGGAGTCGGAACCTAACTTCTCTCGGAAGACTCCCATACATACATGTTTTCTTCGGAGGTTTACATAATACTCTCTATCTTTATTCTAGAAAGACACGGATGTTAACCACTCGGGAAATGATTCCCTCACCCATCACTCGGGAGATGTAGCCTACTTCACACTAAGGCTCCTTCACTCGGAATGCTCTAACTCTCGCCACTCGGAATACATACTAACTCCTCTACATACGGAAGACTTGTTAAACTAAAATCTACTCTGTATCATCCAGTTCTTACCCCTTCTAATAAATACACCACTACAGGCTTTACTCAGAATCGTATTGCCAATTCAACCATCAGGGGAAACATTCACTCGGTTGACTTCCACTCGGAAACATCAAAATACCCTTCAATCGAAATATTATATCTAAGAAATCTCTCGCTCCATAACTTATTGACCAACATACCACGAAGGTGATTTTAATGGGCATGTTCCACTCGTAGTTGGCTCAACCTCTCTTTATTCGGGAGAAGGTCACTTGTCACGCCTTACACAGAATTAACTTAACTCTTATTTACTCAGAATCATTCGGGCTCGGTATACTTAGTAAAATGCAACGTATACCACCTGGACATTCACACACGTCACAAGATGAACACACAGTAATATATATATAAATATTTAAATGCACATGACAATACTCTCAACCCGAGAGAATTCAGTTCTGATACAGTTAGTCAGAGGACCAAAATAAGAGCCGGCCAAGGCTATGACAAGACCTTACATACAGCATATATATATATTTATATATACATTTCTACAGTACACAAGTACTCCACACGGTATGCAGCTCCTCCATCATTCACCGTCTCGTGTAATGTTCACTGAAATATAGCCACAGTAGGGGGTGAGTATCTTAAATATTAAATGATAGATACTGACTCAGATTATTCCTCAATCATACAATAGTAAATATGTATGCATATATATAGCAACAATCAATAACATACACTATGTCATTCAATCGGAACACATACAAAGCATCTTTCAATCGGAATCTACATAGTTAACACTCGGCTATATGCATATATTCTTCTCAATAACACTAACACACATACATACAATCGCATCACAGTCAGCATCAATCGCACATGTACACAGATTCATTCGATCGGATCCGCCTCGTGTATTATCGGTTTCTATCGTTGCAACGTAGGCTCCTAGCCTTTTATTCAGCTCCCAGCTGACTCGGCCGTTTTACTGGTACCAAACTGTTTGCCTTCATTTGTAACACAAACACTATCAGCGTCAATGGCAGTGTTACGGGCAGCCTTGAGTCCCACTCAGTCGGCTTGCCTTGAGTCCCATTCAAGGTCTTAACAGCATCTCATGCATTTAATAATCGATTCAAATGGTAGTGTCACACACTACGTGCTCTCAGTATACTCATCACTGCATCTCATGCAAAGTATTATCATTGGATCACGAACAGAATCAACAAATCACTTCCACACTAATAACTCATGCACTTCATACACCACATACATTTACCACACACAAAATGAACATACAGACGCAGATTTCGCACACACGATCTTTTACTCAATAATGCATGCATCACATGCAATCGGTATTAGATATTATCAAAACTCAATAAGTTATTCTTTCCTTACATGCAGTCAGCATTTAGATTCATAATAACCTACATGTCATATAAATCCCATGGTATTTATCAATAATATTTTAACACATTCTCCTCATGCAATCATTCAACGCTTTCAAGATTATTAACATGCATTTCATGGATGGAATCAGACATGCATTCTCAACTCCTAGTCATCATGCATCCGGGCATCACATATCCCTTACTCAATCAGCACACACCTATCAATGCATTTTAAATCATCAACATCAACAAGTCATCAACACCCGGAACCCATCCATAACCTATGCATTTAAGATATAAGATACCCCCTACCAACTAACGAGACTCCCAGAAGTTCCTCTGTTTTGGCATTGGTCCGTTGTCCTGCTTGCTTCGTCCACCACTCTCACTCGTTCAGTCCCCCTTGAACGCAGTCGCACTCTTTAATCAGTTTGGGAACAGGAAGCTATTCTTCTTCCACTTCGACGATCGTCCTTCACCAACGGAGGGAAACTTTGCGTCCTCTTGTTAACCCGGCGATAGCGTCTCAATAGTTCGTTTCCACCACCGGGTTGTTAATTGGCAAGCGCACCAATCGTTTGTAGTTTTCAAAATTTAGATATCATTCCACTGGGATTGAAAATCCAATAACAACAGTAATTTTCTATTTACTATGGTAAATGTGAAGGAAGTTATAGACAAAAGAATGATTCATATACAATTTATACGATATTCACAGGATAGCATGATTGAGTGGTTCATAAGATAAAAAGAAAAAAAAATCTATCTAAAAAGTTGAGTTGCAATCTAGAATAGGCAAAATACTTGAGATAAACACAGATAAACAAATTATGTTGGAAATTGGATCCCTAATCTAGAATAACAATGAGGAACTCAAGACATGCATATTTAATCATCAAGTTTCATGTCATTGCAGCTTAAAATCATTATAATCGATCCCTCGTGATATAAATTCTAAGAATTCACCCTAAAGTCCGATCCCTCGTGAGCTTTCTCAGTAAAAACTTGCATTAAGACCTGGCCTTATGGCAACAATGGTTAATAACCCCTATAGAATTGAGATACCAAGGGTATTCCAACTTTTTACGTTCGTCAAAACAAGTTTCAATACGGCATGAACAATCATTCTCTCGTTTGACATTCATACTAATAAAACAAGTTTCAATACACATGAAAATCATTCTCCCGTTTGACGTTCATATTAATAAAAGGTTGAAATACTAACATGGACTTGAATCATAAACATGCAGAGGTCGAATTCACAACATTATACTCAATAGATTAGTTCACCAATTCCAACATAAAAAAATTAGTTACACATGGTGAAAGTAAAAACAACACTTACAGAGTTTGACATTACGAAGACGATGGGAACTTCACGATACAATGATCACAATACACCAAAACACACTCAAGTATCTAGAAAACTATTCTAGAACTACAACTCACAAAAGAAGTACTCAAAGTCGAGCACAAGAGAGAAAAGAAGAGAATGGGATGCTATGGGATGTTTTAGAATGGTGTTGGATGGCCCTATTTATAGGGCTGAGCAAGGGTGCTGACGCTACGCGTCACACCCCTGACTCAGCTTCCATCAAACAGCTGATAATGGCCACTTCAAATTATTAAATATGATCATGCCTGGCCACTTGGACGTGTTTCCACTGTATTTTGGCCATTTGTGCTTAGTGGGGTGGCCCTTGGTGCTGAGTGGGGTAGCCATTATTGGGTCAAAGCTGAGTGCTTAGCCAAGTTGGATGTGGAGTCCACACAGCACTGACGCTACGCGTGGCTGTGACGCGTAGCGTCAGCATCAAAAATAGCTATTGATGCTACGCGTGAGGTGAGGCTACGCGTCAGCTCCTCCAGTGTAATTTTCTCTTGATTTCTTTAACTTTTTCACTGCAAAACTTAGAGAAAATTGATCAAGGGTAGATTATTTCCAACAACATCCATTTATTGAATTTAAATCCTAATTTTCTAACAAATTAAACTAATTTTTGTAATTTTTATAAAATTTTTATTAGAGCTTTTATTGAAAATTTGAGGACTAACACCTTTGCAACACCGCTGTCGTGAGTTTTTGGAAATAGGGGACAGAGAAGAAGAAGAACGAAGAAGAAGAGAAGTAGGAGAAGAGAAAGGTTTCGAGGAATTTGATGAGTGTTTTGCTTTTATTGAGTTTGCTGAAAGAGAATCAAGTTTGTATAATATGAACTCAATGAAATGGATGTGCCAAGTTTAAACACAGAAGTTGTAATATAGTATAGTTGTCGTTCCACTGAGGAGGTGCTAGAATGAAGACTTTAGTTTAAATTGATTTGGCAGAAAGTTTTTGTTTGGGTTTGTTGTGAACGTTGTTGAATGAAAAACAGCAAGTAACAGAATAACAGAGAATAATATTGTGCAAAAGATGACAGTAAATGAGGTTGGAAAAATCAGTTTTGTAAAACAGGGATTGGCTTCATCACATCTTCACCTCTGTAAGCTGCATAAGTTTCCATATAAGTAAATCGAAAAGATAAGTTCTACGTCACAATCAAAGTCATTTGCATCGATCCCTCGACTACAAAATTCTTAAGAATGATTTCCAAACCGCTGATCCCTCAGTCACTTTGGAAACCATTCCAGCATTATCGATCGATTGTTTTGACGTTTGTTGCGTTAGACGCCATCCCTGGCTACCTACTCACAACAAGCATTTCTTTCAGGGTCTGCTTTCAAAAGTCACTTCCCAGCATACTCAAGAAAACTTAGAACAAGAAAATAGTGATCAAGTACTTTCAGGCATTAAACGCAGAAGGAAATACAGAAACTTTATCAAATCTCATTACTCAATGAAAACTTACGACAGCATTACTTCAGTGTTGAATGGATTACAGCCAATCCCATAAGGGAAATTAGTTACTCATGCCTTGCATTTTCACCATCAAAGAAATGAATACAGAAAATGGAAAGTATGAAAATACAGAGGATGAATCTGATGTATGATGTTAGGAGATTGATTCCTCCTGATGCCCTGTTTGCAGCTTGCTTTATAGGAGTTTTTGGCTCAGCTTCTCTTACCCACTTGCGTAGAACCCATGCGGCATCTTTCAGAGACTGGTGGAAACAGAAGAAAGTGGGTGAGTTGGCATCGCATTATTGGTGAATAAAGAATTAAGAAACCCATGCTGTGTGAGTCACGCTTGAGCTTGATGGTCACGCTCAAGCGTGAAGGGCTCTGATGCTTTCTGATTGTCTTGCGCTTGAGCTTCCTTGACCACGCTTAAGCATGGTTCCTTTGTTTAACATATGCTTGATCCTTCGCTTCAAGCTGGGCCTGTTACGCTTTAAGCGAGCTCCTCTATCCCCACAGATATGTTCCACGCTCAAGCCACGCTCAAGCGGGATCGAGGTCACGCCCAAGCGGCTCCTTATCACGCTTGAGCGTGAGATGCCCCTGATGCTGTTCCTTAATTCAATTCAGTCACGCTTTGAGCTTCATGGTTCCACGCTTGAGCGCCAGGCATGCATGAAATCACGCTCACGCTCACGCTTGATCCTTTTCAGCCGCGCTCAAGCGCTCTTGTGGTCACGCTTGAGCGTCCCCTTCTCACGCTCAAGCGTGGGTAAGTCTGATGCTGCTTTTTGTCCTTCAATCCACGCTCAGGGTCACGCTTGCTCCTCGCTTGGGCGTTTTAGGACTCACGCTCAAGCGACACGTTCTCCCGCTTGAGCGTGAGAGGTTCCTGAAGCTTCTCTGTTTTCTTTAGTCCTTCAACAAGGTTGCGCTCAAGCGTGCTCGAGGTTACCCTTAAGCGTGGGGTTCTGATGATACTGAATCCTCTTGAATTTCTTTCAAGCTTATTTACTTAACACATTATTATTTATAATAAAAATCATGCTCAATTTTATCAATTTAGTTAAGTATTTCAGGAAATGGATCCAATTGAGTCATGAATTTAATCACAAAATAAGCACTTATCAAACTCTCCCCAACCTAGATTTTTGCTTGTCCTCAAGTAAAAAGAAGTTTAGGAAAGAGAATCAAGTGTTCAAAAATCTAAGTTTCTGTTGCAGACAAAAAGTTTAAAAGATAATAATCTGAGTTGATGTCTAGGCAAATGATTTTCTTAATACTAATTCCTTGAAATGTAATGCACCATTACCTTGTTCATAAAGTATGTAACCCATTGCTGTAAGAATTTAGAACTCTCATCATTTCTTACCATGTGTCTGTCTCACTCTCCCATCATTAGAACTGCTCAGTTAACATTGCCCGTCATTTCCAGTAAAACTAAAATTCAAATGAATAGCAAGGATCAAAAGGTCTTTTAAGGCTGTAATGAGGCTGGGTTGACAAGAATCTTTGGTTTTTCTTGGTTTCAAAACGCATGTTCAAAGAAGAGCATAAGTGCTTTTGGTTAATTTATTTAACAATTTTGAAGGCTTCTTCTTTGTATTTGAAACTTCAGAATTTTCCTTTGTTTTCCTCCAGCTCTTTTATACATTTTTGTAGAGCTTACTATTCTTCTTTTTTGCATTTTCTTCTACTGCCTCCATTTGTTTCATCTCCTTTTGAGAAAAAATATTTTATGCTCTTTTTCAAGATGAACATGCAGGTAGGATAGGATTTTTGCTTTTATGCTTAGCTTAGGGTAGAGAAAAAAAAAATTTCATGCTTTTATGGCTCAAAAGATGGGCTGCGAAAAAAATTGGATATTTTTATCAGGGTAGCTTTTTGGCTCTTGGCTAACTATGTTTTCAAAATTGCCTTATCATTTCCTTGCTTATTTCTTAAGAAAAAGGTTTTAATTAGAAAATCAGTCAATGCTAATTTAACAAATTCGAATGAGGCTCTCAAGTGTTTAGATTTCTCACTGCTTACTTCCTTATTCTAACAGAAAAGGGTTCAAGTCATGTGAACAGGCAAAAGTACATGCATTCCAGTTCCTTGGTTCTTAATTTAGTCATTTTGCTTTAAAAAAAATCAGTGTTATTGCCTAAAAATATTCTGCTGCTTAGAAACTTTTCTTGTTCAAAAAGTAAAATCTTTGGTTGGGGTTTTCAAAATTGGTACAACTGCAAGCATGTAATGGTATATCCAAACAATCAACCGAAATCATAAAAAAATTTCAAAGTATGCTGCAGTAATGTTAGACAAAACTAACTCAAAGTAAACTAAAGCAATAAAAACTAAAGAAGTAAACTCATCACTCATCCTTAGAATAGTCATCCTCTGTCTCATGTTTCCTTGCTGGAGGCCCTTGTGAGGAGGGTGTTGGTCTAGCCTATGAAGTCTCACCCCTCCTAAGAAAGAAGGCCTGTCCCCAGGCTAAACAATGTGGGATGCAAACTTACTTTCGGATAATGAGTGCGATGAATTTGATGAGCTGCCTGAAAAATAAAAGAAAAATTCAATCTTAGGATAAAATTTACTTAAAATAAAATCAACAGGATGAAAAGAAAACATAAAAGATTGGGTTGCCTCCCAATAAGCGCTTGTTTAACGTCATTAGCTTGACGCCTGATAGATTTTTCAATATGGATCATGGAGTTGGTGGATGAGATTGTTGAGTTTTTCCACCTCCTTGCCTAAGTCAGGCCTTGGCTTTCTTCCTTTCTGTTTTTCAAGTGCACCTTCAATAGCAAAATCAGCTTGTTCTTTTTGCACTCGAATTTTTACTTTTCTGTCATCCACATCTATGATGACTTTGGCTGCTTTCAAGAATGGTCTCCCTAGTATTAGGGGGACTTCAGGATCTTCCTCCATATCTATGACAACAAAGCTCTCATGAAATTCAAATTGATCAACTTTGACCTTAATATTTTCAGCAATACCATAAGGGGTTTTTATTGATTGATCTGCCATTTTTAAAGTCATGTTTGTTGGCTTTACTGAAAAATCCCCTATACTTTTCAGTGTGGATAATGGCATCAAATTTACACTAGCACCAAGATCTAACAAAGCTTTACTTTTTGAAAGTTTTCCAACAGTAACGGGAATAGAAAAACTCCCTGGATCTTTGGTGTTATGCGGTACTGCTTTCGAGATGATAGTGTCATATCCATCTTCTTTCTCAGTTATTTCCTCAGTCAGTGTGGTCACAGCCTTGCAATGCTCTATTGGGTTTGTTTCAGTGTTTGCTCCATACTGAGGCTTCTGTTTCCCAGCAAGTTGTTGGGCTAGTTGTCCCAATTGTGTTTCCAAGTTCCTGAGTGATGCCTCATTGTTCTTTTGACTTGCTAAAGAAGTTTGCATAAATTTTTCCAAGGTGTCTTCCAATCTAGAAGTTCTCTCCACCAAAGAAGGACCATTATTTTGATATGGTTTATTTGAAGAGCTGGGCTCTTGCTTCCATCCTTGGCCTTGGTTTTGGTTACTTCTCCATCCCTGAAATGGTTGGTTAGAAAAATTTGAATTGAAATTACCAGACCTTCCTTGGTTGTTCATGAAGTATACAGTTGCTTCTTGTGATCCACAGTTCTCATTGAGATGATCTCCTCCACAAAAGTTACATCTGGCAGGCATTTGTTGTTGCCCTGGTTGTGATGATTGTACAACATGTAATTGTTGTGGAAGATTGGCTATCTTTTTGGTCAATGCTTCTAATTGTTGGGTCAGAATTTTGTTCTGTGCTAAGATGGCATCTGTGGTGTTTAAGTCAAGAACTCCTTTCCTTTGAACTTGCTGACGATCATGTTGAGCTTGGTAGTCTGTTGAGGATAAAGCTTCTATTATCCTTGTGGCTTGGTCAGCATCCACTGTCATCATTGTTCCTCCTGCTGCTGCATCTAAAATCATTTTAGTGTCAGCCCTTAATCCACTGTAAAAAATATTAAGTTGTGCAATATCTTCAAGTCCATGGTTTGGGCATTTTCTGAGCAGTGTTTTAAAGCGTTCCCATGCCTCACAAAAAGGTTCATCTTGGCCTTGTCTAAATGTTGTAATATCTGATTTGGCCTTGATGAATCTAGATGGAGGAAAGAACCTTTGTAGAAATTTTTCTTCAACTGTCTCCCAGCTGTTCAAGCTTTGATTTGGATGAGACTGTAGCCACTCCTTTGCTTTTCCTGCTAAAGAGAAAGGAAATAGTCTTAAGTATGCAACATCAATAACATCTTGGTCAAATCCCATGGTTCCAACCAATTCATAGAATGTGGCCAAGTGAGTGTACGGATCTTCACTAGACATTCCATGGAATTGATGTGAACTAATCAAACTCAAAGATGCTGGTTTCATTTCTAGTGCTCTGACAGTGTTTGGAATTGCAATGCTTGAGAAATGTCTTGGCCCTTGCTGTAAAGCATAGTCTCCAAGTGTTCTCCTTGGTGGGTTTTGATTATTGTTGTTGTTCTCCATTGTAACAGAGGGAGTTTGTCCTACGTGGAAGTTCTGCTTGGCTTTCTTGATTTTTTTGAGGAACCTGTCTATCTCAGGATCAAATGCAAGTTGTTCTTTTGTACCCTGTCCTCTCAAGATCATAAATCAAGAATTCAAAGTAGCAAGGTAAAAAAAATAAAATAAAAAATAAAAAATAAAATAAAAAAACAAATTACAAACAAGTTTATTTACACTGTCTTGTCAATTCAATGCTAAAATATTCAAACTTAAATCACCTCCCCGGCAACGGCGCCAAAACTTGATGAGTGTTTTGCTTTTATTGAGTTTGCTGAAAGAGAATCAAGTTTGTATAATATGAACTCAATGAAATGGATGTGCCAAGTTTAAACACAGAAGTTGTAATATAGTATAGTTGTCGTTCCACTGAGGAGGTGCTAGAATGAAGACTTTAGTTTAAATTGATTTGGCAGAAAGTTTTTGTTTGGGTTTGTTGTGAACGTTGTTGAATGAAAAACAGCAAGTAACAGAATAACAGAGAATAATATTGTGCAAAAGATGACAGTAAATGAGGTTGGAAAAATCAGTTTTGTAAAACAGGGATTGGCTTCATCACATCTTCACCTCTGTAAGCTGCATAAGTTTCCATATAAGTAAATCGAAAAGATAAGTTCTACGTCACAATCAAAGTCATTTGCATCGATCCCTCGACTACAAAATTCTTAAGAATGATTTCCAAACCGCTGATCCCTCAGTCACTTTGGAAACCATTCCAGCATTATCGATCGATTGTTTTGACGTTTGTTGCGTTAGACGCCATCCCTGGCTACCTACTCACAACAAGCATTTCTTTCAGGGTCTGCTTTCAAAAGTCACTTCCCAGCATACTCAAGAAAACTTAGAACAAGAAAATAGTGATCAAGTACTTTCAGGCATTAAACGCAGAAGGAAATACAGAAACTTTATCAAATCTCATTACTCAATGAAAACTTACGACAGCATTACTTCAGTGTTGAATGGATTACAGCCAATCCCATAAGGGAAATTAGTTACTCATGCCTTGCATTTTCACCATCAAAGAAATGAATACAGAAAATGGAAAGTATGAAAATACAGAGGATGAATCTGATGTATGATGTTAGGAGATTGATTCCTCCTGATGCCCTGTTTGCAGCTTGCTTTATAGGAGTTTTTGGCTCAGCTTCTCTTACCCACTTGCGTAGAACCCATGCGGCATCTTTTAGAGACTGGTGGAAACAGAAGAAAGTGGGTGAGTTGGCATCGCATTATTGGTGAATAAAGAATTAAGAAACCCATGCTGTGTGAGTCACGCTTGAGCTTGATGGTCACGCTCAAGCGTGAAGGGCTCTGATGCTTTCTGATTGTCTTGCGCTTGAGCTTCCTTGACCACGCTTAAGCATGGTTCCTTTGTTTAACATATGCTTGATCCTTCGCTTCAAGCTGGGCCTGTTACGCTTTAAGCGAGCTCCTCTATCCCCACAGATATGTTCCACGCTCAAGCCACGCTCAAGCGGGATCGAGGTCACGCCCAAGCGGCTCCTTATCACGCTTGAGCGTGAGATGCCCCTGATGCTGTTCCTTAATTCAATTCAGTCACGCTTTGAGCTTCATGGTTCCACGCTTGAGCGCCAGGCATGCATGAAATCACGCTCACGCTCACGCTTGATCCTTTTCAGCCGCGCTCAAGCGCTCTTGTGGTCACGCTTGAGCGTCCCCTTCTCACGCTCAAGCGTGGGTAAGTCTGATGCTGCTTTTTGTCCTTCAATCCACGCTCAGGGTCACGCTTGCTCCTCGCTTGGGCGTTTTAGGACTCACGCTCAAGCGACGCGTTCTCCCGCTTGAGCGTGAGAGGTTCCTGAAGCTTCTCTGTTTTCTTTAGTCCTTCAACAAGGTTGCGCTCAAGCGTGCTCGAGGTTACCCTTAAGCGTGGGGTTCTGATGATACTGAATCCTCTTGAATTTCTTTCAAGCTTTTGGAACCTGTTTTCAATATTTTTCAGAGCAAGCTTATTTACTTAACACATTATTATTTATAATAAAAATCATGCTCAATTTTATCAATTTAGTTAAGTATTTCAGGAAATGGATCCAATTGAGTCATGAATTTAATCACAAAATAAGCACTTATCAGAATTCAGAGTGAATGGGTAGTGGTTGGAGGCCTCTGAACATATATCGAAGAATGAGGAGAGTGGAATGGGAGAATGTGAAGTTGGCAACTTCACACATGCTACCCATCTTAATCAACCAACAATCATCCTTAAATTAAAATTAATCTCAATTAATGAGTAATTCATGCTTGCAATTATTTTTAGTTTAGTGGCTTAATCTCATTCGATAGTTAATTTTTAAATCTGGATGTTACACATAATCATGGAAGTGAAGGGATCAAATAGAGCTTTATGTGGTTTTGATAGCATAGGGTAGTTCCAATAGCTTCCATGTATGAATTGTGACTTGTAGAAATTAGAATGGGTCAATTCCATTAAGAATAGACCCTTGAGTTGCATAAAAATGTCTTAAAATAGTCTGCATGCCTTTATGTGCATAAGTCACTCATTTTAAGGAATTTTTGAGTGAGCCTGGTGGTCAAGCATCACAAATGGTGTAATATAGATGGTGTTTAAATTTGGTAGCATTTGGAGTTGATATGAAAGAGTTAGAGGGATTGGAAGTCCAAAATCTTCCATTTTCCTGCATAATCTCTGCATTCTGATAAGCTGTAATTGATTAGCTCCTCAACTTAATCAATTACGAGGATTCTGTTTCGATAGTAATTGATTAACTTAATTGATTCCAACCCTGTACGCAACACTATAATTGATTACGTTCAAGGTCGTAATCGATTATATACTAAACATAACCCAAGTAATCGATCACCCTAGTATTATAATCGATTATGTAACAAACGGAGCCAAGGTAATCGATTATCCTAGCCTTGTAATCGATTAGGCTAAACACCTGATGTATTATACCACTTCCAGAAGCATAGTAATCAATTACCTTATCCTTCTAATCGATTATCACTTATTTAATTGATTAGATCAGCTTGGAAATGGCATTCTTACTACTCTTGAGTCCTTATCTCGTATTCCTTGGTTACTTAGGCCATTTTAACAGTTAAAAAGGACATTAGTAGACCTCTTTTCAATCCAATACACCCTAGAGTGGTTACTAAACCAATGAGAGAATGATTAAATGACGAGGTTGTGGTTATAAACCAATAAATCGGATATGATATCGGTATTGTGTTATAATAAATGATGTTGTGATCATCCCTTGAATAAAAGGGTGAATGTTATTAATGATAATTGTTGAATGCCATTGAAATTATGATGCAAGCACGAACTTGTATGTGTGGTTTAAAATTGTATTGATTAATTATTGTATTGTCATGCTAGTTATGAAATAATAGTAATGATGAATGAAATGAGAATCCATTATATGATTATGTGGTGGTATTGAGGAAAGAGTAATAAACATTAATGATGAGTTGTGATGATATGATGCCGTTGTGGTTGATTGTAAGTATTGACTTGCATGTATGGAATGAAATATATATGAAATATATTGAGATGTAATGCCATATATAAAATTTGAAAACAATGGCTAAAACAAACAATGATAAAATCCACTAAGGTGTGTATGGTGGTGTTGGTGATTATAATGATAATGATTGATGAGTTCCATTTAAGATGCACAGAGTGAGAATGCATTTGATTTGCATTGTATTACATCCATGGCATATCATAGCCACCGATGTTGGAACTTTAGGGGAGTTCCCTCGGCCGACCTAGTGGGAGGGTGGCTCAGTGCACGAGCAATTTGTTGTTTCCCCTGTGACTCAGTGTGTAAGTCACGAAGTCGCCCATGTATTGCTACGGGGAGCTACATGTGGCTGACCCTTGTGGGGGGTGGCTCTTGATGAACAGGTGACCACGGTGGTCTATTGGATCACAGCCGCCATGATATGAGATATGGACGGCCTGCAACACCATATATTGCTGATGTTGTTTACCGCGGTCATGGTGAAAATGGCCAGGTGTTGCATTATGGGCGATGCGGTTTGGTACCAGTAAAATTTGGTGATTATGCATGCATTATGAATATATGTGTACACATTTTACTACTACAGTAGGGGCATGGTATGTGATCATGCTTGACCCACAATTTGGTGTTATTCCCACAGTCGGATCCATATTTGTTGATATTTATTCCATTGTGCATATGCATTAGCCATAAGAGTATTTGCATATAGCATGGAGACATGCCTGAATATAAGGATGATTGATGATGATTGAGATGGTGGTATGGTGTTGATGAGATGGGTAATTAAATACCTAAAAGACCATATATAATTAATAAATGATATGAATATATCTAAAACAATGTTAAATGTGACGATATGTGTGTTATGGCCCATTATAATGTTTGGCATGATTAATTATGATTAATAATTATGATGAAAGCCCATGGTGGCTTTGAGAGAAGACTTGAATGGTCAATGTTGATAATGTTGGCCCATTATGGTGTTGTGGTAGATGTGTATATGCTTGCTTTGCTATGACTTGGTTAATGAATATGAAATATATATATGATGTTGAACTAACAATTTATGATGATCATTGATGTGTTTAGTAAAGCATACATGATGTTGATATGCATATGCACATAATTTCAATTGTATTTATATCATCATTTGAAATGTATAACTCACTCTCCCATGTGGTCTACTTTTTAGTATTGATGCAGGAAAAACCATGAGATGAGAACGTTTATGAAGTAAGGCTTTGGGAAGGTAAATAGTGGTAATGGAATTCCCTGGCCGGCAGCGTTTGTGATTCATTGTATTGTGAAATAAAATGTGTATCATAGTGTGGATAATTTATTGATATTGGTGGATATATTGTAAATAGCTAGATATGTAGATGATTTATTGACGTTTGAAGTTTTTGACCTCATAACTACTTGATATATAAAATGACATTGATTATGTATCCCTCTAGGTATGAATAAGTGTCAGTGATATATGAAATTGAGGTTGAAATGATATGGTCAATTATGGAATATGAATATTAGGGATGTATGATGTTTAATCATATAGTTATATATGTGTATATATATATATATATTAGGCTTTGCATGTTCACAAAAATTATGTGAAAGATGATGGTTGTCTATTAGTCTTATGATATGCCGTTGCATGCTCTACCAAGCTTTTTCTCATATCCTCATATATGGGACTAGGCGTATGCCCAGTATACACATTCTCTTACGCTGTAAACTCTGCTATTTGGTATACCGTTATGGGCAAACCAATTATCGATCCAGTTATAGGCTATTAAATCTCACTCTTTGGTTTTTGTGGCTTGAGTCTTGATGTAGTCGACATAGTGTTTAGAAACTATTTCAAATATGAAAAATTTACTTGTATTTTTATTATTTAATTATGTAGATTACATCAGGATTCGAGTCTGGAAAATCGGGGGTGTTACACAATTCATGCGTGAAAATGGCCCAGGAATTGCAAAATTTAGTGCATGAATCAATTCCCCTTTTGAATCGATTCATACAAATAAAAAGGCCCAGGATTGCAAAAATTAAGCTATGAATCGATTCATCATCACCCTGAATCGATTCATACAGTTGGGACACTCAAAAGTCACTCAATTTTGGCCTAAATGAATCGATTCACATGCTTTTATTAATCAATTCATTTAGTGGAAACAGTAATACGGGATTTGAAGAAGTGGGAAATAGCATTAAGTGATTTAAGGAAAAGCAGAAACGCATTACAGGATTCTCTCGCATAAGGGTCCAATTGTTCCTAAATTTAAGCAAGTTGTTTCCACCATTCCTCACCTATAAATAGAAATTATTTCAAGGCATTCAGGAAGACCTTGAATTGGAATTCATTCTTTCTTTCTTTCTTCAAGCAACAGAGGCTTGTGCTTTGGAGGAATTGTTCCCCCTCCTCTACTGTATTCCAAGTTCAGTTTTTCTTATTTTTAGTTTGTTTTAATTATGGAGGGCTAAAACCCTTAGATTGACTTTCTTGGAGAATTATTGTAATATTACTTTGAGGTTCTTATTTTTAATGATTTTATTATTGTTAATTTCTTCATAATCTTACTCTGCTTATTTAATTCCATTTTGTTTAATTAAATTTGTATGCTTAATTAGTTTAATTATACAAATGGAATAGAATAAGATTTTCATTAAAATGATTAAGGAAGTATGCATGCTTAATGAATATTTTCATAATCACTTTTAATTATTATGGTTTGCTTAATTCCATGATATGAGAATAGATTATGTATGTAGGCGATGTTCTTATGTATGCTCAATGATCCCTAGAATTTATGATCTTGACTCCTTTTGCTTAATTGATTAATAAGTTCATTCAAATTGAATGTAAGTAACGTAATTGTGAATTGAAACAGACACTTAATTGATTAATTCAAATTGAGCTAAGAAATCAATAGTAATGAAAGTGTACCAATCATCTTTTGCAAACCAAGGATAAATCTAATTACAATACTCCAAGAAACTCAATCGCTTGTTATTTATTGTTTTACGTTTTACATTTATGCTGTTTTAAATTTCTTTGACAATCAAACAAACCCCCCCAAAATGTATTTATATGTTTGTTGAATTTTTTTTTATTAAAATTATTTTAAAATTTGATTTTCCTAAATTTTTGTGTTGATCTTTGAGAGAACGACCTAGGTTCACACCCTAGTACTACATTATTTTTAATGTATCAAGTTGACCGACCGTGACAGTCCGTGTCACTCTCCTCAAGTGTTTGCTCTCAAGTCCTTCTCCAAAAGGTTCAAGCTTTCCAACCCTAAGTAATTGTTACTCTTGCCTCAAATTTTCAAGTATGCTACCCTCAAGATTTTAAGTACAAGTCTTATCCCAAAAGAATGCCAAAGGTTTGAAAACTCTAAGACAAAACTTTAGAAGAAATAAAGACAAGCAATAAAAGTAAAATTTGGATAGGTAACTCAAGTTGGATTTTAATGTGACAAAGGAGTAAGACTCAAAGCAATAAAGGAAAAAATGAATGGAGCTTCTACTTTTAGATTTAGAATTATCATGACTCACTCAAAGATGACAAAACTAGACAATCAAACAATTGAATACATAAAAGAAACAAGCATAATTTTTGAGACCTAGAGACTTAGAATGCAAAAATTGTGTAAGAAAATAGCTATTTTGTAAATTGAATTTCTTTTAAAAATGTTTCTTAGATAATTAACAAAGATGAATTAGGTCTTTTAAATCATACACAAACACGATCTCTCTTTTTCTTTTTAAGGGGTCTAAATTTTTCTTTTATAATTTTGGCATGATACCTTTCAAACTTTGTAATCTTTTTGAACAAGGGCTCAAGTTTTCTTTTTAACTCTTTTTCTTATTTTTAATATTTCCTCTAAATTCTTCTTTTATAGCACCCTATCAAGAAATATTCAGGCCATACAAAAAATACCCGAGAAACTAGGTTAGAAATTCAACTTTTAGTGCACTTTCTTCCAATAACTAGTTTGCATCTTCTCCCATTATGGTAATGCATGGAAGGTGTTAGGGAATCCCTCAGGGTCAGATAGTGGAAACACAAATGATTCCCAAAAGGAATTGCAAAAATAGATGTCTCAAGGCATTGCATACAAAATTAAAATTTTTGTTATAGAGTTTACCTCTTGTAGGCGTAAAATGAGTTCCTCAATTAAAGAAATTGTAACTCTATCCTTAGGAGTCTACACGAGCACTCCCACCAGAAACCAAATTTTTGAATGCTAATACAGAAGTTCAGAGAGTAATCCTAATTTTTGAGTTACGGCCTATGAGCATCTCATGCTCTATATATAGGCTTAGGTCTTAACCTGATGAGCTCTCATTAAATATTGGGCTCTTGACTCATTCTAAATGAGTTAGGCCGAATAGTTTATTTTTAGTCTAACTAAAATAAAACTATCCTTTGATAGGTTTACTCTGTGTGTGTGACCCTATAGGTAAAATATTCGGTTATATTAATAATAAACTATTTTATTATTAATATAAAATAAGAGTGGCATCTAATAATACATCATTATGTCCGAATATTATTTATCATTGACATAACCTATAAGTGATAATTATTTTATATATTTATTCCTTTTGTCACGATATCTAATTGGGCCCAAGGCATGGTCGTCGTCATCCTTGTATGGCCCAATTCATTTTACTTAATACCAGAGTTGACTTTACAGAATAAATATCCAATATTTATTATTCTTAACATGGCCATACATTTTGTTAGTCTTACTCCATCAAGTGGCCCATAGATATCACTCTTGTCACATAGGAGAGACAAATCCCATCTACATCACTCATATCCCTCTACATAATTTGTTTATTGCCTAATCACAATCTTTATTGTCATCTTATTACAGATGATGTTTGATTATATTAAAACGACAAACTCCTTATGTAGGAACCATAAAATATATATCATTATCACATTAAGAACCATTTATGACACTCATGTAATGATCCATGGAACATTCTCACGGTGAGTCTGTCCAGTACAACTTACTCTTAATGTGTACCCGTATGAAGACTTAATATCATATATATCCATGATTTATGAGATCAAATTATCAGTACTTTTATATACTAGTCTTAATGTATTTACATGTCCCCATGTAAATACTTGATTAGGGATGTTTTAGGAATAATTCTCATATGACCTATTATTCAAAGATAAATAGTTTTAAAACAATCTTAAAACTGAAAATACTTATTTTATTGATAAGTTAAAATTGATACATTTAGAGATCGTAGTGCGTACACCAACAAAAGGTACATATTTTGTGACAAAATGCAAGGAAACAACATGTAATACATGGATTAAAATGTACCCAAAGTACTAGACACAAATTGCAAAATAAAATCCTGGAAGCAAACTAAGGAAGGAAACTATACAACCCTAAAATCAAGCACACTTGTTCACCTAAAAATGAGATGAACTTCACACAACATTTGGAGAATTTAAGTCTATTAAAAATGGTGATTTTAATGACTTGATTTCAGCACATACTAAAAACCAAATTATAACAAGGTTTAAAGACAAAGAAAAGGCTCCAAAATTACACCAAATAACCTAATTTTGGCTCTACAAAATTATAGCTTTCAAGATCAAACTTTAGGGACCTAAAACCAAACTGATAATAATGCAAACTTAGTTTTCTAACACATACGCATAGCAATGCAACCTGAAATTTAACAATACTCAAACAATATGCAAGAAAAGAATTCAAAACTAAGAAATGATGTAAACAGCATGCATCTTTTTTATCTTTTTTGTAATTTTCTAACAAGAAGGCATGTGAAACTTTACATAGCCAAAAAAATCATAAATTCTAGCAATAGAACCAGCCAAGAAAAAATTATAAAGAGAAGAAGTAGAAGAAACTCAAGCTCTAATATCACTTAGTGTAGGCCTGGAAAGGGAATTTAAGATCTAGTCTTCTCTTCTTTCTTTTTAAAACTTGGATGCCTTTTCTTCTTGGATTAATTTGCATATGGAAGCTACTTCTAAAAATTAGGAAACCAAAACTACACTTAAAGGGAAATGGATTGAAGCTAACCTATTTAAAAGGGAAAAGATGGGAATTAAGGGAAAGGATAAATGTAATAGCTATGGAAGATGGAATAGAAAGAGGATTGGAACGCCACCTAGAAGGGTAAGTTCCTTGAGTTCGCCACCATAAGGGATGAGACCTATGGATAAGAGCTTGCAAAAAGCTAAGAAATGCTCTAGCCTAAATGAGAGGAAGTATTTACTCACTTTCTCACAAAAAGGTATTCACATTGCATAAAAATCTAAGGTAAGAATACAATGGAATGGATGCCTTATATAGGCATATGGAATTCGGTCTAAGCATTGGGCTTGGCTAATTTAACTATACTAGAAAAGGTTGCTAATAAGTGACCTTTTGACCATGTAAGGTTTTAAAAGCTAACCCTAAAATATACAAAGTATTATTATACACTTAAAAACCTAATTTTCTAAAATATTACAAATAGACATAGAATAGATCTTCAAGTTTGAATCATTAGGCTTAGGCCCATGCATGGTGACAAGAAAAGCAACTGGGGCTTTTTGAGTGATGTCTTTGGCCTTTTTGGCTCTTGACCTTGTCAAAGGTCCTGTGAAGCTCTCCAACCCCTTCTCTAGGGCCAAGGTAGGGTCCTACTTTATCGTGTCCTCATTAGTAACTTCCATGGCTGATATGTACGAGAAGAATGAATGGTTCCTTTCTTATTCTTGTACATGCACGTGGTTATGGGAGTAGAGAAAACAACGACTTCTATTTTTTTCCTTGCATGTATCAAAACAAGAGGGTGAGATTGAGTGAAATAGGGAGTGCATGAGATAAAGTGGAAAATGAGAGGTAGTGAGCGTGAGAAGAAAAATTAAGAAGAATTAAAATTAAATTGAAAAAAGGGTTTGATTCAAACAACAAAAGAAATAGATTGGAGACTTGCAAGGCAAAGGAACAAAAAAATAAAAGGGAGCACGAGAAAGAGTTATAGTACTTCATCATAGGTGTAATCAATTAAATCTTTATAATTTCAGATTTAATATATTTAAATACTTCATTAAAGGTAAAAATTAAATATAAACTGAGAAATTACAATATATAGAGACTTTATTTTAAATCAAATGTATAATTATTGTAATTAAAATGTAATGTATAATAATTTAGTTTTACTTTAAATTTTCATCAAATATAGATTATTTAATTTAAGATTAATATAAAAGGAATTAAATAAGGATGATTCTTAGTTAAAATAAGGATATACATATTTTTAAATTTTGAAATATCAAATTTGTTAATTAAAATTGACAATGATTATAAATTAGGAAATTATTATAAATGAAAATTCTATTACATTTTTTATTTTAAAACAAATTTAGTCATAGAAACAAAGGATATTAAGTGTAGTATTTTTTATTTTAATTTTATTTTAAATTGAATATGAATTTTAAAATAAAAATTTTAGAGTAACTTTATTACAAGAAATAAATATAGTGTTTCAATTTTTTAATTAATTTTTATTTTCAATTAAAATATATTTAACTAAAATAGTTATAATGTTCAATAGTATGTGTAATTAATTATATATATATAATTATTAAATCTAAAATATTTAAATAGTTGATTAAAATAAAATAAAAATTATAAATCAGGAAATTACAATATAAGGATATAAAGTAAAATATTTCAGTTTTACTTTATGTTTTCATTAAATATAAATATAACTAATTTAAACTATATGTAAAAGGTTTTAAACATGGATAATATTGGTTTTGGCTTTCATACAAAAATCAAAAATAATATTTAAGTTTTGAAATCAATTTTTATTTTTAATAAATCAAATTTTTTATTTTTTGACCTAAAGTTACTATAATTCCTACGTAAGGAGTTTATTAATTTAATATTATCAAATGTCATCTGTAAGAAGGTGATCTTAAATGTTATAATTAGATAATGGATGAATTATATAGAGGGATGTGAATGATTTATATGAAATTTGTCTCTCCTATGTTGTAACATCCAGATTTTAAATATTGAGTTAGATTAAATTCTTTAGGACTAGGTATATTAATTATTCTAAATCAACCGAATTCATTTAACCAAACTTATTTTATTTCATTCCTTAATTCTATTGTTTTATTTAATTTAATTTCCTTCTTAATCTTTCTTTTCTTTTCTTTCCCATTCTTCTTTCACTATTCCCACTTAACCCTACAACCCTTCTTCTCTCATGCTCTTCTTCTTTATCATTCTTTATTGCCATTGTCTCATCGTGCCGTCATCTCCAACTTTCATCTCCATCAATTTCATTATCTTCATCCAAAGGTAAATGCATGTAAATTTTTCTAATGCCTTCTCCTTCTTCATCACGAGCTCCATGGAGCATGACATAATCCCGTTTCTTTTTCTCATAGCTATGGATGTGGCTGCTATGGGAATCACAAGGTGAAGCTTGAAAAGCCCTCATTTCATGTTTTAGAGCTTCAAGGTAAGGCAAAAACCCATCATTTTCTTCCATGTCCTACTCAGCCAAGTAAAAACAAGGGACCCATTAACTTTAGTTACTAAATCTTGCATGGGTTTATGTTGGGCAACATCTAGAAGTTAATTTCAGAACAAATCAGTGAAGTTTTAGAACCCTAGAAACATTTCGGAGTGTCGTCGACAAGCGGCGGCGCATGTCGGTAAGTCGATAATTATGGGATTTATTTCGAATTAGTGTTTTTAGCTTCAGAATGCATATTTAAATATCTTAGGGTTATTAAAATAATTATTATTAATTTTTAGGAATTATCGGGTTAGAGAAATTTGTGATCAGAAGTGATTCGGTGTGGTTCGATGTTATTCTTATGTTCTAGTAAGATTTAGCTATGTTGACTCATGACAAAAATAATATTTAGTTGTATTTTAGGTAATTACTAGTTTGAATTGTGGTTAAAGTAATGGTTTTGGTGATTCTAGGAAATTTTAATTAAGAATTCGGTTGATCAGAAGCTTGTTTTGTAAAGACGGATCGCCAAGAGGTACATTATATGTATGAGAGGGTTGACCGCTTGAGTAGCCAATAGGGAATTTGATTTCGGGGCTGGATTTATGTTTGATATTGATAAAAAAATATTAGTACTTTACATAGTGAGATGAAGTTGTGATTTTGGTTTTGAGTATGAGTTATGTTGAACAATGGTAACTTTGATGATGATTATAAAAGATGTGACTACTGTTGATGATGATTATAAATTATGTGTTGTTATTGACATTTATATCTGTTGAAAGACCCTAGTGGTAATTAATGGTAACTTTGATGATGATTATAAATTATGTGTTGTTATTGACATTTATAGTAATGGATATATTCAATTATGGTGGATTGCTCCATTTACCTGAATTGATATTTACGCATGATGGTTATGTTTTATGAGATGTGGAGTTAGTGGGGCTAGGCTATGATGTCAAAATTGAATTAAGTGTGCCATGATTTGCATCCATGCATATTGCATTGCCATGATATCATATGCATTTGAAATAAGCGCTACGATTCTCTTTAGCACTATGATTTGTTGTTTGAGACTGTCGATTATAGCACTATGATTTGTTGTGTAGTCCTTAAGCTATAGTACTATAATTTATTGTGTGGTTACCTAGATGTCCACCATTTTATAGCGCTATGATTCGCTGTGTGGGTTATCCTTTGGCACTATGATTTGCCTATTCTTAAGTCGGATCAACATTGCATGTTTTATGCATTTGAAAGGAATGATATATTAAAGTATTTTTCTATAATTTAAGGCTTGTTGATGGGTTACTTGAAGATAGAGTAAAAAATATGACTCTAAGGATCACCAATGCATAACTTGCTGAGATTACCCAACTTCCCCTCTCCAATGCTGAATTTGCTGGTGGTCATCCAGAAGATGAATGAGACTTTAATGCCATCTGCGCTCACCAATCCCTTTGGAAAGTTGATTTTCTTCGTAGCAACCACAAACTGGTAGGCCATTTAACTATCAATAACCGTCTTCTTCACTTCTTCTTGGTCAAATTTCTTGTTTCCCGTGGTGGAAATTATGCCTTGGTTGAAGAGGATGATGTGCTCTTAATGTGGGCAATACAAAATAAAAAAGAGATCAACTGGATTCAGCTCCTGAAATTACATATGCTCAAGGCCAAGGAGTAGCAAAAGCTTCCCTATACCATCCTCCTCACAAAAATTTTCAAGGCTTATGGTGTTGACCTTGCTGGAGAACTTTCTGAGAAAGTACCGTCCAAGGCATGCATTGGCACCCATCATCTCACCAAGATGGGTATAATCTATATCAATGGAGCTTGGCTCTCCAAGATAGAAGGCATTCATGCCAAGATTCCCTTTGTAGCTCCAGCCAATGATCCTGCCTCTCCTCCTCCTCAAGCACCATAAGGCGAACCATCTACTCCTGCTGACCCTTTCACTTCCCTCTATGTTTACTTGGATCGGTATTTTGAAAGAATTGATAATACCCTTCAAGAATTTTAAATGACCAAGCAACAACATTTTGAGCTTATGGAGCAGCGCTATAAGGAACTCTCCAACAAGATTTCTAAATTGCACTTTTTCAATCTTGATAATTAAACTCTCATGGTTTTATTTGCTTTATTTCCCTTTTTGTATTTTTCAGTATGTACTTCCCTTTTAATCAATGAATGAAATTTCCTTTTAGTCTATCATGCCTTATTTGTTTTTAATGATTACAAAAGAGGAGAAGATATCTAAGTGTAAGTGTTCTTCCATAAACAACAAGTGGTCAATAGTGGTTAATAACAAGTGAAATATGATAACAAGTGGGCTCTAAAATCAAATGATCACGTATGATTAACAAGTGGTTTTAAAATCATATGATTTTGACTAATGCTAAGTAGTTAATTATTCACTTTCATGATTCTTAAAGTTATGCATAAACTTCTCAAGAAAGGGGGAGAAAACTTTATTTGGACTAACACCCTCATGAGATGAACATTGTTTGTCATCATCAAAAAGGGGGAGAATAAGTTTGAATATATATTTCAGGTTATATGATTTTGATAATGACAAAGAAATTGAAGAGTCATGACAAAGAGTATGAGTTTTATGAAACTTCAAAGACCAAGGTTCATGGAGAAAAACTCCTGCAAGATGAAAATGAAGAAAAACTAAGAGCCAAGCATCAGACTTGAAAAATGTGCAAGCTAATCGATTACAAGACCATGGCTAATTGACTATAAAACTTCTATCTATCACACAATCGATTACAAGGTCATTGCTAATCGATTACACAGATTCTGTTTATTTCCTAATCGATTGCACCAAGGAATCTAATCGATTACTGAACTGAGAAATTGAATAAAAAGCATCAGGTGCATCTTCTAATCAATTACAAGATAAGAACTAATCGATTACAGAGTTTCTGTTTGTCCCATAATCGATTACACATGAGTCATAATCGATTACCATGCTGTGTAACAAAATTAAATGCATCAGGTGGCACTCATAATCGATTACAAGGTATGAACAATCGATTAGCAAGGTTCTGTTTCTTGTCTAATCGATTACAGGGGAAAGGCTAATCGATTACCAATCCAATTACACTGAAGAATTTGAAGTGTAATCGATTACAACTCGAGGCGTAATCGATTACGATAGTGCCAGATCTTGGGGGAAAGCATTTTTAAGTGGGAAACCAGCTCACTTCTCCATTTTCTATAAGATGCCCATGCTGTGCAATGGCTATGAAGACTCTAGGGCACCTCTCCAAGGCCTATAAATGCAAGACTCATTCAAGCTATGCAACATATCAAAGGGAAATCATTCATAGCTTACATTTGTGCCTTGTGAGTTCTATTTCTTTATGTAGTTTTAATTTTTGAAACTTAGAGCTCAAATTTATAAATCCTCTCTTGTTGAGAGTTATCATTGTTAGAGCTTTTTATTTTCTTATCTACTTTATTGAGAGAGTCTATTGATTGTAAATCAAACACCAAAACACCAAGGTTTTTCACTCTAGGTCGAGTGGTCACAAAGGTTGGGGTTCAACCTTTGGGTATTGAAAGTTTAAGAGATTGGGTGGGTTGCCCTTGTGCTAGTGAGGATTGAGTTCTTGAGTGTGGGGCACTAGGAAGCTACAATTGCTCACAGCTTGTATCTCTAAACTTTAATAGTGGAAATCCTTCAAGTGGGTTGCTTGAAGGTGAGACGTACACCGAGTTGGTGGAACTCGTTAAATTGGTTTGCAAGCTTCTCTTCCCTACTCTCTTGCATTTACTTATTGCATTTGGTTGGTATATTGATTTGATTGTGATACTATTGCTTGAACTTGAGTAATTAGGCTAAGTTAAAGTGTTGCACACCAAGTATTTGATATATTTCCTAAGTAACATTTGCACATTGTTTTACATTGATTCTTGCACTACACTTGCTATCTCTTGTATACAAGCATATTCTGCGAAAAAGGAATCAACTTCAAAGGCATTCTAAAGAAAAGTTTTAAACACTCAATTCACCCCCCTCTTGAGTATTGAGGCCACTTGAACAACAGTACTCACCCCTCTACTTGTGGTTTCAATGAGCTTTTAGGGGGATGATGATATCACTTGGTGAGCCTAAAGTATAGAGCTATTGTAATGCCATACGGAAGGAATTTGTATTTTATCATTTTGATGTTGATGATGTTATTTTGGAGTATTTGATGATGGTTTAGTATTGTAATTATGTATATATTGTAACATCCCGATTTAAAATGAATTACCGAGTGAAATTGAGCCATTAGAATAATTATGAAAGTGGAGAGTTACTTGTCAATTATAATTAATTTAATTAGTTCAACTTTGGAAATGATGGCTGAGTAATTGTGACAGCTGGCCGCTTGTGTGTGGTGGGTGTCGTGAGTGGACTGCCAATTCACGCCTTCCCACCCCACTTCTCTTCTCTTCTCTTCATACGTATATATATATATATCCTGGGCACGGTTGACATGCATTCCTTTCAAAATTCATCTTCTGCTACCTCTTTCTCCTAGTTCCTTCTTCTCTTCCTCGTCGTTCTCCTTCTTCTTCCCTGTTCCCTGTTCTCTATTCTCCGTTTTTGGAAACCCACGAAGACGGTGCTGTAGAAGACTCAGAGTTCCTCCTATTGGTGAAGGACGACCACCGAAGCAGAAGGGAGTAGCTTTCTATTCCCGAGCCAATTATAGAATACGACCGTGTCGAAGGGAGACTGAACAAGGCAAACAGACCAGCGTATCGAATGTCAAGAAACAGAGGAGCTTCCCGAGTCCCTTCTGTAGGTAGGGGGTGCTTGCATGTCAAATGCATGGTTCATGAACGGTACCGGGTGAGTGTATTGCTTTAAATGTGTGCATGTATCTGTGATGATTGTGTGTGTGATGCATGATTATTGATCCTTGGATTCCATGTGTATGTTAGTAGTATCTTGTTAATAGTTATACAATATTGTGCATGCTAGTATGATTGACGAGTAAATGTAGGAACTATGTTGAATCGGTTTCTACCTTGATGGCTACAAAGAATGCGTCGGATGAGTGATGATGCTTGCTGACAGAACGCATAAGCTACATATGTAGGAATGGGGTGACCCGTGGAAGGTCAGGAACCCCGAAAGAATGATTTCCAGCTACAGGCCTTGGCTAGATCCTGTGAGGGCTCGTGGTAGCCGTGGGAGCTAGAGATAAGTCTCGAGATGTCAATGGGAGACCGGTACCACGCGGAAAGAGCTAATGGACGAGAGACCAGTAAGGGGGACCTGTAACTGAAAGTCACTGCCTAAGTTGGATCCGCAGGCATGCATGTAGATATGATGATGATTAGGGTAGTACGCGTGGTATGACTTGGGGCGATATGAAAGAATTCCGAGTGAGTCGATGCATGTGATTGTGTGAATGAGAATGAACTTCACGTAATATGTATGGGAGTGTATGCTATTGCTATTATTCTAATCTGCATGGCCTTATTTTAATCTGAATGCGACCGAGTGATCATGGGTGTGCATACTGATTTTGATACCGAGTCCTTGACTGTCATTTTATATGTAAATGCTCACCCCTACTATGGCTATACTTTTTAGTGAATGTCTCTCGAAATGAAGGATGAAGGAGGAGCTGAATGCCGAGTGAAGTGCTGGTGCACTGTGGAAATTATGTGTTCATGTATATGCCTTGTTAAGCCTTGGCCGGCTCGTATTTCAGTCGTAGTCTCTTATACTAGAACTTGAACCCTCTTGGGTAGAAGTCGTGACCTTGTGCCTGTAATTATTTATATCCTTTTATACCTATCATACTGCATGTTGCTCTATCTTGCGTGAATGATCCGAGTAATATGTGTATATGTACTTACTGAGTGTGTGAGGTTGGTATGGCCATGGGTAGAAATGGGATTAAGAGTTGATGGGGAAGTGAGACAATGATTTATTCTGAGTTCCGAAGAGTTTAGGTATTACCGAGTGAATGAGAGCACGGATCACCGAGTGAGGGTCGATCTAGGTACTTCCCGAGTGATAACTGTTAAGATTTTCCGAGAGTAGAATAATTAATAATTACCAAGTGAGAATCCGCCAAGTGAAGGTTTCCCGACAAAAAGGCATCACCTAAGGCTTTAAGTGGACCCCGTTGTATCAGATTATTAGTAGTAAGGGGATCTGAGTGAATCTTGACTTAACAGGATAGCTAAAGCGGAAAAGTCATGGTTACCGAGTGAAAAATGAGTGAATAATCCAAGTGGGGTAGAGCCTAAGTATTTCCGAGTGGTACCTGGTTGGGAAACATTCCGAGTGAGGGAGTTTATGGAATCCGAGTGGAGGACCCTCATTTCCCGAGTGGAACCCTGGAGTGATCCTCTTCTGAGAGAGGAGTTAGTGTAGTGGTTTAGGGTGGAACGGAATCTAAGTGTATGATAATCCGAGTGAATGATGTAAATTTCGAGTGGGTGAGGATCTGTATTCCGGGTGGTTAAGATTAGACTAAGTCTGAGTGGGGGTTGACTTCATGATTTTCCTGAGCGAACAAGATGTCATATGCCGAGTGGAATAGCTATCATTTTCCGAGTGAATGAGTCGTGTGATAACTCTGGGTTCCGAGTATCTGTATAGCCAAGCGTAGTTTCTCGCTCAGCGAATGAAGGATTCGCCGCAGCGAGTGCACGTTGTCGTATGATCCGCCTGAGCGTTTCTTCTCCGCTGGCAGCCTCTGAGTCAGTTTTATTCCTCTTGCCTCCCTTCCACTATTCTTTCTTGTCGGTTCTCCTTGGTTTATTTGGGAAAAATTTCCTCAGTTTTATTTAATTATTTATTTACTAAATTAGGGTGTCTCATTTTGGTATCAGAGCAGACCGAAAAGTCCAAGGCCAAGGTGTGCTTACCGAGTGTAAGCGGTTGTATGTGTTATGACTAAGTGGTTATCATTATTGTGATATTATGATTGAATATAATTGATGTTGAGATATTGATTTGGGAATAGGAGGTAACTTATCTCCTGGTTCGATTGATTGCATGATGTATATATATATAAATGGTATAATGTGCTATAATCAGTGGGTATGGGGATGAGATTCGATCGGAAAAGTGTAACCTTGTAAACTTATCCTTGAAGGGTTGCTAATTTCAGGATAAGTTATGGCGAATCGTCAAAGCATAGAAGCTATAGCCATGACATTCCAACATTTTGCTGACGTATTTGAGAGGCAAGGCCAGCCTCGAGCTGAAGAAGGCCAAGTGTTGGACCGCTTCCTGAAGAGGAAGCCGAGTGAATTTCAAGGAGGACGTAACCCTGAGGCAGCTTACAAATGGACTCAAGAGTTAGAGAGGATTTTTGGGGGCCTCCACTGCACCGAGGCCCAGAAGGTGGAGTGCGCGGTGTACATGCTCAGAGACGAAGCAGAAAACTGGTGGAAGATAGCCAGAAACCGACTGACTGACGATGATACCCAGCTGACCTGGGAAAATTTCAAGACATGCTTCTTAGAGAAGTACTTCCCTGACACAGTAAGGAGTCGGAAGGAATTGGAGTTTATGGAGCTGAAACAGGGTTCCATGTCTGTAGAAGAATATGCGGCCAAATTTGAAGAGTTGTGTCTGTTTTATCCACCCTTCCAACAACCCGGGACTGAGAGTTCCAAATGCCTCAAATTCGAGAATGGACTGAGATCGGACATCAAAAGGGCTTGCAGATATCAGGAAATTAGGAGCTTTCCGGTGCTGGTGAATAAATACAGGATCTTTGAAGAAGACGACAAGGCCCACTCGGGCCAGAACAGTAGGGCAGGTCCCTCCTTGAGGCCTCAACAGTCACGCTTTAAGAGGCCAGGTAACATTGGAAGAAATGGACCCTTTACTAGATATAAGGATCGCAGTAACCAAGGGAGACAGATGAGTGGACGTCCAAAATATGGCAAGTGTTTTAAGTGTGGTGGCGACCACTTCGCTCAGAATTGCGATAGTGAAGATGTCAAGTGTTTTCATTGCAAAGAGAAGGGGCACATTCGCCCTGACTGCCCCCAACTCCGTCCAGCAAGTGCCAATGTACGCCAAGGAGGCTTCCAAGAAAGGAGCCATGGAAATGATGGTCAAAGCTCGGGGGCGGAAGCCTTAGAGCCAGAGGAAATATGATGTTTTCCCCAAACAACCGGAGGAGAAACACCGACCAACCCGCTACTGGAAGAGTCTACGCCATCAGTGCTGAGGAAGCAGCAAAAGCGAATGACTTAGTGCAGAGTAAGTGCCTACTCGGTAAATATACACTTAGTGTAATTTTTGATTCTGGAGCCACCCATTCCTTCATAGCTGATGATTGTGTAAGACGTTTGAGATTACCGACTGTGGATATGGACCGGACCTTGGAAGTGGCCAACCCGACTGGCCCTAAGGTGTTGACATCATCGATGTGTAAAGACGTAATGTTTGTATTGGGCGATCGGAGTTTTACCTTCGATCTGGTGTGCGTACCTCTAAAGGACCTTGACATGGTACTCGGTATAGATTGGCTCTCAGCCAACAAGGTGTTGGTGGACTGCAAAAACCGGAGGATAATCTTTCCGAGGCAGAACCATGAGGACCACACGGTACAAGGTATAACTCAGCTGTTTATGATGCTTTGTTTAACTGAGGGTGAGAGTAGAGCTAGAGTGAACGATATTCCGACTGTCTATGAGTTCCCAGAGGTGTTTTCGGAAGATGTGCCGGGTGTCCCTCCGAGTAGAGAAGTCGAATTCTCTATAAACCTGATCCCTGGAGCCGAGCCAGTCTCCAGTGCACCTTATAGAATGTCCCCAACAGAATTGATTGAGCTGAAAAAGCAGGTGGATGAGTTACTCAGAAAACAACTCATTAGGCCGAGTGTGTCACCGTGGGGTGCATCTGTACTACTTGTTAAGAAGAAGGATGGCAGAATGAGACTATGCATAGACTACTGACAGCTAAACAAACTCACGATTAAGAACCGATACCCGTTGCCCAGGATCGATGATCTGATTGACCAACTGTGTGGTGCTTCAGTCTTCTCGAAGATCGATTTACGGTCGGGATACCACCAAATCCGGGTGAAGGACTCGGATATTCCCAAGACTGCCTTTAGGACTCGGTATGGCCACTACGAGTATGTAGTGATGCCGTTCGGTGTAACAAATGCACCTGCCATATTCATGAATTACATGAACAGCATATTCCACCCGTACTTAGATCGATTCGTAGTAGTTTTTATTGATGATATCTTAGTCTACTCCAAGACCTCTGATGAGCATGAAGAACACCTCCGAGCGGTACTTCAAGTTTTGAAGAAGAAACAGCTGTTTGCAAAATTTTCAAAGTGTGATTTCTGGATGGATAAGATCCACTTTCTCGGACATGTGATTTCCAAGGAGGGTGTCTCGGTAGACCCTTCAAAGGTAACAACTATAATGGCATGGGAGAGACCCGAGTCAGTCTCGGAGATAAGGAGCTTTATGGGCCTGGCTGGTTATTATAGGCGGTTTATTGAAGGTTTTTCTAAGCTCGCTTTGCCACTGACTAAATTGACCCAGAAAAACGTTCCCTTCGTGTGGAGTTCTGAGTGCGAGAGCAGTTTCCGAGAGCTAAAAGACAAATTGATGACCGTTCCAGTATTGGCATTGCCTAACTTACAAGAGAGCTTCGTGGTTTATTGTGATGCATCAGGACTCGGATTGGGATACGTGCTGATGCAGAAAGACCGAGTGATAGCTTATGCCTCTCGGCAATTGAGGCCTCACGAACAGCATTACCCGACTCATGACTTGGAATTGGCAGCCGTGGTCTTCGTGTTAAAAATATGGACTACTTGTACGGTTCTAAGTTCGAAGTTTACAGTGACCACAAGAGCCTCAAATATTTATTCGACCAGAAGGAGCTGAACATGAGGCAGAGGAGATGGATGGAATTTTTAAAGGATTATGACTTCGAACTGAAGTACCATCCGGGTAAGGTAAACATTGTGGCCGATGCGTTGAGTCGGAAATCCCTCCATATAGCAGTGATGATGGTGAAGGAAGTGGAGTTGTTGGAACGGTTCTGAGACATGAACTTGCAGGTTGACATCCCCTCTTCTCAGAAAATGACAATCGGTACGTTGAGAATTGCCAATGAATTCCTGAAATCCGTGTACAAGCAGCAGCAGTCAGATTCCTACTTGGCTGAAATAAAGGAGACTCAGGCCAAGGGAAAGGATTTGTCCTTGATCGAGGGATCGGATGGAATCTTCCGAGTGAAAAACAAAATATATGTATCAGGTGGAGGAGAATTAAGGAGAATGGTGCTTGATGAAGCCCACAAGAGCCTACTCAGTATTCACCCGGGTACCACAAAGATGTACCAGGATCTAAGGACACGATTCTGGTGGCCCGGATTAAAGAGGAATGTGGCAGAATATGTGGCTCGGTGTATCACTTGTCAAAAATCAAAAGTCGAGCACCAGAAGCCGTATGGTGCATTGCAACCCCTGGAGATTCCCGTATGGAAATGGGACTCAATTACCATGGACTTTGTCATGGGATTGCCAAAAAATCGAGCGAGCCATAATGCGATTTGGGTCGTTGTTGACCGAATGATGAAGGGTGCACACTTCCTACCTGTGAACATGAAGTACCTGTTGCATAAGTTAGCTCGGATTTACATTCGCGAAATTGTTTGACTACATGGTATACCGACTTCTATCGTATCGGATAGGGATCCAAGGTTCACGTCCTGGTTTTGGACCAGCCTGCACCAGGAAATGGGTACTAAACTTTGGCTAAGTTCTGCCTACCACCCCCAATCGGATGGACAATCCGAGCGAACGATCCAAAGCTTGGAGGACTTGCTGAGGGCGTGTGTGTTGGAGCATGGTGGAGATTGGGAGCAGTACCTTTCCCTGATCGAGTTTACACACAACAATAGCCACCACAGTAGTATTGGTATCACGCCCTACGAAGCACTATATGGTCGAAGATGCCGAACCCCACTCTGCTGGTCGGAAACGGGTGAGAGTCTACTATTAGGACTAGAAATTGTGAAGCAGACTTCAGAACAGATCCAAGTGATAAGGGAAAAGATGAAGGCGTCTCAGGATAGGCAGAAGAGCTACCATGATAAACGAACCCAACCACTGGAGTTTTCAGTCAGAGACAGAGTGTTTCTAAAGACTTTACCAAGCAAGGGGGTCGGGCGAGCCTTGAAAGGGGGAAAGATGAGCCCCCGATACATTGGGCCTTATGAGGTATTAGAGCGGATCGGCCCCGTGGCATACTGAATAACATTACCGACTCACTTATCCCGGTTGCATAACGTGTTTCATGTGTCTCAATTAAGGAAGTACTTACACGATTCCACTCACACGATGCTGGATGATGAAGTGGAGATTAAAGAGGACCTGACCACTGTGACTATACCGACTAGAATAGTGGACCGATCGGTAAAGCATTTAAGGAGTAAAGATATGCAACTGGTTGAGGTAGAGTGGCAGCAGGACAGGTATACCTCTTATACCTGGGAACGTGAGGATGCCATGAGGCTGCAGTACCTCGAGTTGTTTGATCAAGGTGAGTTACCAATTGAATTTTGAGGACGAAATTCTTTTGAGAGGGGGAGAACTGTAACATCCCGATTTAAAACGAATTACCGAGTGAAATTGAGCCATTAGAATAATTATGAAAGTGGAGAGTTACTTGTCAATTATAATTAATTTAATTAGTTCAACTTTGGAAATGATGGCTGAGTAATTGTGACAGCTGGCCACTTATGTGTGGTAGGTGTCGTGAGTGGACTGCCAATTCACGCCTTCCCACCCCACTTCTCTTCTCTTCTCTTCATACGTATATATATATATATTCTGGCCATGGTTGACATGCATTCCTTTCAAAATTCCTCTTCTGCTACCTCTTTCTCCTAGTTCCTTCTTCTCTTCCTCGTCGTTCTCCTTCTTTTTCCCTGTTCCCTGTTCTCTATTCTCCGTTTCTGGAAACCCACGAAGACGGTGCTGCAGAAGACTCAGAGTTCCTCCTGTTGGTGAAGGACGACCACCGAAGCAGAAGGGAGTAGCTTTCTGTTCCCGAGCTGATTGCAGAATACGACCGCGTCGAAGGGAGACTGAACAAGGCAAACAGACCAGCGTATCGAACGTCAGGAAACAGAGGAGCTTCCCGAGTCCCTTCTGTAGGTAGGGGGTGCTTGCATGTCAAATGCATGGTTCATGAATGGTACCGGGTGAATGTATTACTTTAAGTGTGTGCATGTATCTGTGACGATTGTGTGTGTGATGCATGATTGTTGATCCTTGGATTCCATGTGTATGTTAGTAGCATCTTGTTAATAGTTATACAATATTGTGCATGCTAGTATGATTGACGAGTAAATGTAGGAACTATGTTGAATCGGTTTCTACCTTGATGGCTACAAAGAATGCGTCGGATGAGTGATGATGCTTGCTGACAGAACGCATAAGCTGCATATGTAAGAATGGGGTGTCCCGTGGAAGGTCAGGAACCCTGAAAGAATGATTTCCAGCTACAGGCCTTGGCTAGATCCTGTGAGGGCTCGCGGTAGCCCTGGGAGCTAGAGATAAGTCTCGAGACGTCAATGGGAGACCGGTACCACGCGAAAAGAGCTAATGGACGAGAGGCCAGTAAGGGGGACCTGTAACTGAAAGTCACTGCCTAAGTTGGATCCGCAGGCATGCATGTAGATATGATGATAATTAGGATAGTACGCGTGGTATGACTTGGGGCGATATGAATGAATTCCGAGTGAGTCGATGCATGTGATTGTGTGAATGAGAATGAACTTCACGTAATATGTATGTGAGTGTATGCTATTGCTATTATTCTAATCTGCATGGCCTTATTTTAATCTGAATGCGACCGAGTGATCATTGTAACACCCTAATTTTTAACAAATAATAATTCCAAAACAATGAGGAAATTTTTCACAAAAGCAGCCACGGGTCACTTGGCATAGAAGGAAGAAAAAGACAAGAGAAATGGAAGAGCATTCACTCGCACATGGCAAGCAGCAGAGGAATTAGGACTGGAACCGATCCATTCGGTTCAGTGTGACACACCAGCGCCTGGGTGGATTCGATGACATCGTTGTCTCGCTCAGGCGAGGTCCGATACCGCCTAGGCGGGGTATGGTAATGCAACAGCGGATGGAGGGGGTTCACAAATGAAACCCAACACCAGCCCCCACTCGTTTTCTCAAGAGGATCAACAGGGAGAACTTTTCCACAAGCAAACGCTAGTCAATCAGTATAAGGAATTAGGCAAGGGAAAGAGAAGAAAGACTCCCATGCGTGGTAACCTGTGGAAGGAATGGGACCTAAACCCACTCCGTCCAGTTCAGCGAAGCATGACAACGCCTGGGCGGACTTCACCACGACGCCCATCCGTTCAAGCAAGGGTCAACACCGTCGAGTGAGACACGTTAATGCAACAACGGAAGAGGAAGGTATTTGGGTGGAGTTACACACAGACACCTACTCGCTTCAGCGCGGTTCCACACGCTTGGGCGAGCCGTCCTAGTCGCTCGGGCGAGGTATGACTCCGCCTAAGCGAGGCTAACACAAGCCTTCCCAAACCCGCACTCGCTGGAGCGAGTACATTGCTCGCTGGAGCGAGGAGTCTCACTCGGCTAAATAGACGCTCGGACCCAGAGTCATCCTTCACTCATTCACTCGGGAATTAGGTAGAGAAGTCCCATTCAGACTTATCCAATTCACCTTTCTTGTTGCAGATCCTTATTCACTCAGGTTATAATTATCTAGTACTCGGAATCCATTTCATTCTGACTCACTGCCTTAACTCCTTCCTCAGAAGGGATTCGCTCAGGTTTTTGCTTATTCCTCACTCGACGCATATTTAGACTCTTTATTTTATCCTTCCAAACCTCAACTTAGCTCCACTTCTACCCTTAGCCATACTGGCCTCCTACGCTCGGAAGGTATACTTATGCATCCATGTTTATCATTCGGACATCTTCTACAGCACAATATAACACGCAATATATATATACATATGTTTAGGAAACATCTGAATAATTACAAACGCAACATGTTCCTTCTACCCGAAGGTGTTCAAGTTTCAGAAGTAAGGACTAAGATCAAAACACGAGCCGGCCAAGGCTTAACGAGACCTTATACACAGTATATACATATACACACATATTCCATGCTACTCGACTGCTCTGCTCTATACTCGGCTCCTCCTTCATTCTTCATTCCGAGAGATATTCACTGAAAATATAGCCACTGCAGGGGTGAGCTTTTACATGTAAAATGATAATCAAAGACTCGGTATCAGCGTTAGTACACGCACCTACTTTCATTCAATCTTTCTCAGGTTAACTAAGTTCATGCAATGTAAGATAACGTCTATAATATACATGCTACATATAGTTCATCACCACACATACACACATGCATCCATGCACTCGGAAATCATACACACACCCTACACATGCTATGTGCACTACCACAATCAGCCACATATCTATATGCATGCCTGCGGATCCGACTCGGATAATGACTTTCAGTTACGGTTTCCCTTCGTCTGGCCCCTCGTCCTTCAGCTCTTACCAGGTGGTACCGGCCTTCCATGGGTGTCTCAAGACTCTTCTCTAGCTCCTACGGCTACCACGAGCACTATCAGGATCTAGCCAAGGTCTGTAGCTGGAAGTCATTCCCTCGGGGTTCATGACCCTCCATGGGTCACCCCACTCTTGCTCATGCAGCTAATGCATTTACCAGTACGTATCATCGCACCACCGATACCTTATAGTCATACCAATGCATACAACAATCGGCAATCAAAATAATATCATCGGGCAGTTCAACTAACAAGCACACACTCATAGTCTCACAGAGATAAGAGGGATAGAACTATGCATTTCATTCGTCATTATCAATTACTAACAGACTATGTCACCACCATCTAGATTACATGCGATCATTGCATACCCACTGTAAAACACACACAGAATCCAGAATCATGCATAAGATCTAGTCGTCATACACATATGCACACACACTCATGCAGTACATTCCTCCGGTACCGTTCGTGGACCATGCATTCGACATGCAAGCGCCCCCTACCTACAGAAGAACCTCAAGAAACTTTTCTGCTCTCGTTGTTGGGTCTGATGCCCTTCTCCTGGTTCGTTTAGTCTCCCTTGGCTCCGTCGTATCCTGCGTTTGGTTCTGGGATGGAGCGTGGTCCTTCCTCCAGTACTGTCGTCACGATCTCCAGGAGCGAAGAGCAAGACAGGGAGAAAAGAAGATGGAGACGAAGAGGGAAAAAGAGAGAATGAAGTGATGGAGGAAAAAGAATCTGAAGGAACAGTGAGTGTTTGTGACCATAGGCTTACGTTCATATATATATTCGTACGAGGAAGAGAAGAGTGGGGTGGGAGAGCGTGAGCCCAGCAGCCACGCGCACTCCGCCCCATCACCTGGCCATCACCATCCTTTATATTTTAATTAGTTTATTGTTTTTTGATTTTCAGGGTAGTTGGGCTGCTAAATTCCTCAAATCATTTTAATCATTTTAATGGCTTAAATCCACTTGATAGTTATATACAATTAACGGTTGTTTTCTATTTGAAATCGAGTCTTGATGGTTTATTTTTCATTCGGCATTTAGCTTTAAAACTGGGATGTTACAGTTCTTCCCCACTCGAAAAGAATTTCGTCCTCGAAATTCAGTCGGTAACCTGTGTGAAATTCAGTCGGTACTCACCTGAGCAAACAACTCGGGGTATTGCTGTCTCATGGTGTCTTCGCGCTCCCAGGTACAAGAGGTAGTCTTGCCTTGCTGCCACTCTACTTCGACTAGTTGTACGTTCTTGCTCCTCAACTTCTTTACCGATTGGCCCACGATTCTGATCGGTATAGTCGTAGTGGTCAGGTCTTCCTTGATTTCCACTTCATCATCAGGCATTGCGTGGCTAGGATCATGTAGATACTTCCTTAATTGAGACATATGAAATACGTTGTGCAATCAGGACAAGTGGGTCGGTAATGCTATTCGGTATGCCACGGTGCCGACTCGTTCTAACACCTCATAAGGTCCAATGTATCGAGGGCTTAACTTTCCACTTTTTAAAGCTCGTCCGACTCCTTTACTCAGAGAAGTCTTCAAAAACACTCTGTCTCCGACTGAAAACTCCAATGGTTTGGTGCGTTTGTCATGGTAGCTCTTTTGTCGATCCTGAGACGCCTTCATCCTATTCCTTATCACTCGGATCTGCTCTGATGTCTGCCTTACAATGTCTGGTCCCAATAGCAGACTCTCACCTGTTTCCGACCAGCAGAGTGGGGTTCGGCATCTTCGTCCATATAGTGCCTCGTAGGGTGCCATGCCAATGCTGTGATGATGGCTGTTATTGTATGTAAACTCGATCAAGGGAAGGTACTGTTCCCAATCCCCACCGTGTTCTAACACACACGCCCTTAATAAGTCTTCTAAACTTTGAATCGTCCGCTCGGATTGTCCATCCGATTGGGGGTGGTAGGCAGAACTTAGCCAAAGTTTCGTCCCCAATTCCTGGTGCATGCTGGTCCAAAACCGGGACGTGAACCTAGGATCCCTATCTGATACGATAGAAGTGGGTATACCATGCAGTCGGACAATCTCATGAATGTAAATCCGAGCCAATTTATGCAACGGGTACTTCATATTTATAGGTAGGAAGTGTGCACTCTTCGTCAGTCGGTCAACAATGACCCAAATCGCATCATGGCCCACTCGGTTTTTGGGTAATCCCATGATAAAATCCATAGCAATTGAGTCCCATTTCCACACGGGAATCTCCAGGGGCTGCATTACACCGTACGGTTTCTGGTGTTCCACTTTTGATTTTTGACAAGTAATACACCGATCCACGTATTCTGCTACATCCTTCTTTAGTTCGGGCCACCAGAACTGTTTCTTCAGGTCATGGTACATCTTCGTGGTACCCGGATGAATACTGAGTGGGCTTTTGTGGGCTTCATCAAGCACCATTCTCCTTAACTCTCCTCCACTCGGTATGTATATTCTGTTTTTCACTCAGAAAATCCCGTCTGATCCTTCGGTCAAGGACAAATCCTTTCCTTTGGCCTGCGTCTCCTTCATTTCAGCCAAGTAGGAATCAGTCTGCTGTTGTTCGTACACGGATTTCAAGAAATCATTGGCGATTCTCAGCGTACCGATTGTCATTTTCCGAGAGGAGGGGGTGTCAACATGTAAGTTCAGGTCTTGGAACCGTTCCAACAACTCCACTTCTCTCACCATCATTGCTGCCATGTGGAGGGATTTCCGACTCAACGCGTCGGCCATGACATTTGCCTTACCCGGATGGTATTTTAGCTTGAAATTGTAATCTTTTAAAAACTCTATCCATCTTCTCTGCCTCATGTTCAGCTCTTTTTGGTCGAATAGGTATTTGAGGCTTTTGTGATCACTGTATACTTCGAATCTGGACCCGTACAAGTAATGCCTCCAAATTTTCAATGCGAAAACCACTGCTGCCAGCTCCAAGTCATGGGTCGGGTAATGCTGTTCGTGAGGTCTCAGTTGCCGAGAGGCATATGCTATCACTCGGTCTCTCTGCATGAGTACACATCCTAATCCGAGTCCTGACGCGTCACAGTAAACCACGAAGCTCTCTTCTAAATCGGGTAATGCCAGCACTGGAGCAGTCATCAACTTGTTCTTTAGCTCTCGGAAGCTGCTCTCGCACTCGGGACTCCACACGAAGGGAATGTTTTTCCGAGTCAATTTAGTTAGTGGTAACGCCAGTTTAGAAAAACCTTCGATGAACCTTCTATAATAACCTGCCAAGCCCATAAAACTCCTTATCTCCGAGACCGACTTGGGCTTCTCCCATGCCATTACAGCTGTTACCTTTGAATGGTCCACCGAGACACCTCGCTCGGAAATCACATGTCTGAGGAATTGAATCTCATCCATCCAGAATTCGCACTTTGAAAGCTTCGCAAACAACTGTTTCTCCTTCAACACTTGAAGTACCGCTCGGAGATGTCCTTCATGCTCCTCGGAAGTCTTAGAATAGACTAAGATGTCATTGATGAAAACAACTATGAACCGGTCTAAATAGGAGTGGAATATGTTGTTCATGTAATTCATGAAGACAGCAGGGGCATTTGTTACGCCGAACGGCATCACCACATACTCGTAGTGGCCATACCGAGTCCTAAAGGTAGTTTTAGGAATGTCTGAGTCCTTCACTCAGATTTGGTGATATCCCGATCGTAGGTTGATTTTCGAGAAGACTGAGGCTCCATGCAGTTGGTCAATTAAATCATCAATTATGGGCAATGGGTATCGATTCTTAATTGTGAGTTTGTTAAGCTGTCGGTAATCTATGCAAAGTCTCATGCTGTCGTCCTTCTTCTTAACAAGCAGTACAGGTGCGCCCCATGGTGATACACTCGGTCTAATGAACTGTTTTCCGAGTAACTCATCCACTTGCTTCTTCAACTCGGCTAATTCAGTTGAGGACATTCTATAGGGTGCACTGGAGACTGGCTCGGCTCCAGGGATCAAGTCTATAGAGAATTCGACTTCTCTATTGGGAGGGACACTCGGTACGTCTTCAGGGAACACTTCTAGGAATTCACAGACAATCGGAATTTCGTTCACTCGGATTTTACTCTCACCCTCGGTTAGACAAAGCATCATAAGCAGTTGGGTTATACCTGGTGCCGTGTCGTCCTCATTGTGCTGTCTCGGAAAGATTATCCTTCGGTTTCTGCAATCTACTAACACTTTATTGGCTGAAAGCCAATCTATTTCGAGCACAATGTCAAGACCCCTTAGAGGCATACAAACCAGATCGAAGGTGAAACTCCGATCATACAATACAAACGTTACATCCTTGCACATTGACGATGTTAACACATTAGTGCCAGTCGGGCTGGCCACTTCCAAAGTCCGATTCATAGACACAGTCGGTAACTTCAAACGTTTTACACACTCATCAGCTATAAAAGAATGGGTGGCTCCCGAATCGAAAACAACATTAAGCGTATTCATACCGAGTGAGCACTTACATTGTACTAGGTCGTTTGCTGGTGCAACATCCTCTGCGTTGATGGTGTAGATCCTTCCTGCTGCTGGTTGGTCGGTATTCCTCTCTCGGTTGTTTGGGGCACGCATCACGTTTCCTCTGGCTCCGTTGCCCCTGCCACCAGGTCGTTGGTTATCATTCACTCGGTCTCTCTCTTGGAATCCTCCTTGACGTACACTTGTGTTCGCTTGGCGGAGTTGGGGGCAGTCAGGGCGAACGTGCCCCTTCTCCCCGTAGTGATAACATTTAACATTTGCACCATTGCAATCCTTAGCAAAGTGGTCGCCATCGCATTTAAAGCATCTGCCATGTCTTGGTCGTCCACTCATCTGTCCCCCTTGGCCACTGTGATCCTGGTATTTAGTAAAGTGTCCTGTTCTCCCCATATTACCTGGCCTCTTGAAGCGTGACTGTTGAGGACTCAGATACTGGTTGGTTCTGTTGTTCTGGTCCGAGTGGGCCTTGTCATCTTCTTCAAATATTCTACATTTATTTACCAATGCAGGGAAACTCCGTATCTCTTGGTATCTACAGGCTCTCTTGATATCTGATCTTAATCCGTTCTCAAACTTAAGACACTTGGAGCTCTCCGTCCCAGGCTGTTGGAAGGGTGGGTAGAATAGGCACAATTCCTCGAATCTTGTCGTGTATTCTTCCACAGTCATGGAGCCCTGCTTTAACTCCATGAACTCCAGCTCCTTCCGACTCCTCACTGTGTCGGGGAAGTACTTTTCTAAGAAGCATGTCTTAAAATCGTTCCACGTCAACTGAGTATCATCCTCAGGTAATCGGCTTCTGGCTATCTTCCACCAGTTCTCCGCCTCATCTCGCAGCATATACACTGCACATTCCACCTTTTGGGCCTCGGTACAACGAAGACCCCCAAAAATCCTCTCCAACTCCCGAGTCCATTTGAACGCTGCCTCAGGGTTCCGCCCTCCTAGAAATTCACTCGGCTTCCTCTTCAAGAAACGGTCCAGCACTTGGCCCTCCTCAGCTCGAGGCTGGCCCTGTCTCTCAAACACGTCTGCAAAGCATTGGAATGCTGTGGCTATAGCTTCCATGCTTTGGCGATGCGTCATCCCTTATCCTGAAATCAACATTCAAGGATAAGTATACCCAGCCACTTACTACCGATCGGTTTTCAGTCTAATATTCATTAGCTTAGCACATTATGTATTCTCGTATGTTACACAATCAGTCGGATCAGGAGGAGTAACCTCCTACCCATAATTCAATGTCAGAGTATCAATCAGGTTCAATTCACATCACAACAATTATGACCACTCAGTCAGGAATCACACAACTGCTTACACTCAGTAAGCTTACCTTGGCCTTGGACCTTTCGGTCTGCTCTGATACCAAAATGTAACACCCTAATTTTTAACAAATAATAATTCCAAAACAATGAGGAAATTTTTCACAAAAGCAGCCACGGGTCACTTGGCATTGAAGGAAGAAAAAGACAAGAGAAATAGAAGAGTATTCACACGCACATGGCAAGCAGCAGAGGAATTAGGACTGGAACCGATCCATTCGGTTCAGTGTGACACACCAGCGCCTGGGCGGATTCGATGACATCGTTGTCTCGCTCAGGCGAGGTCCGATACCGCCTAGGCGGGGTATGGCAATGCAACAGCGGATGGAGGGGGTTCACAAATGAAACCCAACACCAGCCCCCACTCGTTTTCTCAAGAGGATCAACAGGGAGAACTTTTCCACAAGCAAACGCTAGTCAATCAGTATAAGGAATTAGGCAAGGGAAAGAGAAGAAAGACTCCCATGCGTGGTAACCTGTGGAAGGAATGGGACCTAAACCCACTCCGTCCAGTTCAGCGAAGCATGACAACGCCTGGGCGGACTCCACCACGACGCCCATCCGTTCAAGCAGGGGTCAACACCGTCGAGTGAGACACGTTAATGCAACAACGGAAGAGGAAGGTATTTGGGTGGAGTTACACACTGACACCTACTTGCTTCAGCGCGGTTCCACATGCTTGGGTGAGCCGTCCTAGTCGCTCGGGCGAGGTATGACTCCGCCTAAGCGAGGCCAACACAAGCCTTCCCAAACCCGCACTCGCTGGAGCGAGTACATTGCTCGCTGGAGCGAGGAGTCTCACTCGGCTAAATAGACGCTCGGACCCAGAGTCATCCTTCACTCATTCACTCGGGAATTAGGTAGAGAAGTCCCATTCAGACTTATCCAATTCACCTTTCTTGTTACAGATCCTCATTCACTCAGGTTATAATTATCTAGTACTCGGAATCCATTTCATTCTGACTCACTGCCTTAACTCCTTCCTCAGAAGGGATTCGCTCAGGTTTTTGCTTATTCCTCACTCGACGCATATTTAGACTCTTTATTTCATCCTTCCAAACCTCAACTTAGCTCCACTTCTACCCTTAGTCATACTGGCCTCCTACGCTCGGAAGGTATACTTATGCGTCCATGTTTATCATTCGGACATCTTCTACAGCACAATATAACACGCAATATATATATACATATGTTTAGGAAACATCTGAATAATTACAAACGCAACATGTTCCTTCTACCCGAAGGTGTTCAAGTTTTAGAAGTAAGGACTAAGATCAAAACACGAGCCGGCCAAGGCTTAACGAGACCTTATACACAGTATATACATATACATACATATTCCATGCTACTCGACTGCTCTGCTCTACACTCGGCTCCTCCTTCATTCTTCATTCCGAGAGATATTCACTGAAAATATAGCCATTGTAGGGGTGAGCTTTTACATGTAAAATGATAATCAAAGACTCGGTATCAGCGTTAGTACACGCACCTACTTTCATTCAATCTTTCTCAGGTTAACTAAGTTCATGCAATGTAAGATAACGTCTATAACATACATGCTACATATAGTTCATCTCCACACACACACATGCATCCATGCACTCAGAAATCATACACACACCCCACACATGCTATGTGCACTACCACAATCAGCCTCATATCTATATGCATGCCTGCGGATCTGACTCGGATAATGACTTTCAGTTACGGTTTCCCTTCGTCTGGCCCCTCATCCTTCAGCTCTTACCAGGTGGTACCGACCTCCCATGGGCGTCTCGAGACTCTTCTCTAGCTCCTACGGCTACCACGAGCACTATCAAGATCTAGCCAAGGTCTGTAGCTGGAAGTCATTCCCTCGGGGTTCATGACCCTCCATGGGTCACCCCACTCTTGCTCATGCAGCTAATGCATTTACCAGTACGTATCATCGCACCACCGATACCTCCCTCATAGCCATTAAGTAAGAACAGATTCAACACAGCCTTTATATTTGTTTTATCAGTCATACAAATGCATACAACAATCGGCAATCAAAATAATATCATCGGGCAGTTCAACTAACAAGCACACACTCATAGTCTCACAGAGATAAGAGGGATAGAACCATGCATTTCATTCGTCATTATCAATTACTAACAGACTATGTCACCACCATCTAGATTACATGCGATCACTGCATACCCACTATAAAACACACACAGAATCCAGAATCATGCATAAGATCTAGTCGTCATACACACATGCACACACACTCATGCAGTACATTCCTTTGGTACCGTTCGTGGACCATGCATTCGACATGCAAGCGCCCCCTACCTATAGAAGAACCTCAAGAAAATTTTCTGCTCTCATCGTTGGGTCTGATGCCCTTCTCCTAGTTCGTTCAGTCTCCCTTGGCTCCGTCGTATCCTGCACTTGGTTCTGGGATGGAGCGTGGTCCTTCCTCCAGTACTGTCGTCACGATCTCCAGGAGCGAAGAGCAAGACAGGGAGAAAAGAAGATGGAGACGAAGAGGGAAAAAGAGAGAATGAAGTGATGGAGGAAAAAGAATCTGAAGGAACAGTGAGTGTTTGTGACCATAGGCTTACGTTCATATATATTCGCATGAGGAAGAGAAGAGTGGGGTGGGAGAGCGTGAGCCCAGCAGCCACGCGCACTCCGCCCCATCACCTGGCCATCACCATCCTTTATATTTTAATTAGTTTATTGTTTTCTGATTTTCAGGGTAGTTGGGCTGCTAAATTCCTCAAATCATTTTAATCATTTTAATGGCTTAAATCCACTTGATAGTTATGTACAATTAACGGTTGTTTTTTATTTGAAATTGAGTCTTGATGGTTTATTTTTCATTCGGCATTTAGCTTCAAAACTGGGATGTTACAATCATGGGTGTGCGTACTAATTCTGATACCGAGTCCTTGACTGTCATTTTATATGTAAATGCTCACCCCTACTATGGCTATACTTTTCAGTGAATGTCTCTCGAAATGAAGGATGAAGGAGGAGCTGAATGCCGAGTGAAGTACTGGTGCACTGTGGAAATTATGTGTTCATGTATATGCCTTGTTAAGCCTTGGCCGGCTCGTATTTCAGTCGTAGTCTCTTATACTAGAACTTGAACCCTCTTGGGTAGAAGTCGTGACCTTGTGCCTGTAATTATTTATATCCTTTTATACCTATCATACTGCGTGTTGCTCTATCTTGCGTGAATGATCCGAGTAATATGTGTATATGTACTTACTGAGTGTGTGAGGTTGGTATGGCCATGGGTAGAAATGGGATTAAGAGTTGATGGGGAAGTGAGACAATGATTTATTCTGAGTTCCGAAGAGTTTAGGTATTACCGAGTGAATGAGAGCACGGATCACCAAGTGAGGGTCGATCTAGGTACTTCCCGAGTGATAACTGTTAAGATTTTTCGAGAGTAGAATAATTAATAATTACCGAGTGAGAATCCACCGAGTGAAGGTTTCCTGACAAAAAGGCGTCACCTAAGGCTTTAAGTGGACCCCGTTGTATCAGATTATTAGTAGTAAGGGGATCTGAGTGAATCTTGACTTAACAGGATAGCTAAAGCGGAAAAGTCATGGTTACCGAGTGAAAAATGAGTGAATAATCCAAGTGGGGTAGAGCCTAAGTATTTCCGAGTGGTACCTGGTTGGGAAACATTCCGAGTGAGGGAGTTTATGGAATCCGAGTGGAGGACCCTCATTTCCCGAGTGGAACCCTGGAGTGATCCTCTTCTAAGAGAGGAGTTAGTGTAGTGGTTTAGGGTGGAACGGAATCTAAGTGTATGATAATCCGAGTGAATGATGTAAATTCTGAGTGGGTGAGGATCTGTATTCCGGGTGGTTAAGATTAGACTAAGTCTGAGTGGGGGTTGACTTCATGATTTCCTGAGTGAACAAGATGTCATATGCCGAGTGGAATAGCTATCATTTTCTGAGTGAATGAGTCGTGTGATAACTCTAGGTTCCGAGTGTCTGTATAGCTGAGCGTAGTTTCTCGCTCAGTGAATGAAGGATTCGCCGCAGCGAGTACACGTTGTCGTATGATCTGCCTGAGCGTTTCTTCTCCGCTGGCAGCCTCTGAGTCGGTTTTATTCCTCTTGCCTCCCTTCCACTATTCTTTCTTGTCGGTTCTCCTTGGTTTATTTGGGAAAAATTTCCTCAGTTTTATTTAATTATTTATTTACTAAATTAGGGTGTCTCATATATGATTTCTTACCTTTTCAATGTGTGACACTCTCGATTAACTAGGACTAATTCCTACACTGGAACATCCTACTTAATTTAGTAGTCACTAATATTTGAGAAATATGGGATTTTTTTTTGAATTGATAATGATTTTAAATAAGTTCGTAACATACATCGACTCTTTTAACATAAGTATACTTAAAAGAGTACGGGGCTCATAGGCTCCCTATAACAGTTATTACAAAACAATAACATAAGATAAATGTCGAGACCTACGACAGTCTCGACACTAACAAAAAATATACATAGTCAATGCCCATGGTCCAATGTTCTCTACTGCAGGTAGTCCAAGCCCTGCTTGCGCTCACCTTGACTCTCCGCAGATGATCACAGCAAAGGAAAACAATACACAACACGAAAGGGGTGAGTAAAAGCTCTCAACCCATATAATCCACATGCAAGAGCAACTTTAAATATTTAACAACATATATATACCAAGCAAGTAGAAGGATTTTATATAAGATACCTCAGGACAATCATACAGTACTTTGGAACAGACAAGGAAAATGGAACACCAACAGAGTTAGTCATAAAGTTATGATATGCTATGCATGCGTTAGGTTCAGTTATTACTTGTCTTGATTTAATACCAATATGCAATGGGGTCCAACTTCCATTGATCAATCTCATATATCAATATCCATGTACACAACCATCCCACCTTATCCTCCCTGCCCAACTAAAGCAACCGGAGCTTGCCTCGTTCTGTTTTCACAAAAGGGGTAAGGACTCATAGTCCTATCAATCACAAATCAATCACACATCTCATCCGAATGGACACTCAACGGCTATAGAAACCCCTGCCTCTTGTCGAAGTATATTAGAGTTTGCCACAGGCTGTTCGGCGTCGGGAACGAATCCGAGCCATTAGAGGTCCACCCCCGATATACTCCCAACACCGCCCTCAGGGTATCGAGACGCTTGCTATTTCTCTAGTGTACCCATCATTGTGTGCACTACGAGGTCATTCAGACATCCCTCCTTATCTCTAAATGCAATATGCCATATGCTTGTCTTATCATTAGGGTGCCCAAGTATTAGATGAAACCTTACCCGCACGACGTATTTGTCCTTAAAGTGTGTAAACTATTTGTGGTAAAATCTTTTCATCTAATGAGCATTTGCGACCAAGGCCTAAGTGCTACTTAAATCACTTTGCATAAGAGCACTGAGGTTGGTTCTAAAACAAGACTTATAAGAAAATTTCTAGAACTAAAACGTCTAATTTATCTTAAGATCGTTTTTTCTTAAAGAATATTTTGATGTGTATTTCTTTTCATAAACATTTAGGGAGTAAAATTTCTTCTAGTCTTATTTTATTTTTAACTCCAAAAATATGATTTTATAGCTAATTATTAGTTTAAGAGGAAGATATGAACAAAGTACATTTATTATGCTTTTTCGACTCCTTTCCAATGTCATTCCGTCGTATTGACTTATGACAAACAAATTAAATTGGTTTCGACTCTTTAAAATTTTATGGGACCTTAGGTAAAATATTGTCTCATGATAAAAAAATATCCTTTCTAGTCCTCTATTGAAAATAAAAATCCTCTTTTGCTAAATGAAGGATATAAAGTAGTTAGTTCTCGTTGTTTACTAAAAACTTTGTTTTTGTTGTATTTTATCTAGAAATTTCTAAATTGAGTGATTCGAAAGCTAAAAGTGTTTAGCTTTTAAACTAATAACTAAATATATTAAATTTAAACACTAGTTCTACCTAGAAACAGCCCTTACACGAAAAGGTGGCATGGTGCCAAAGTTGGTCATTTTAACGTTCATAAAAACACGTTTAAGGACAAATCACGTATCGGAAATTCTCCAAATCAAATTTGCTCATTTGAGTATTTTTCTCATGCTCAAAATTCACCTCTCATTCCATCAAATACACCTCCAAAACAACTTTTCCAAAATCCTCCATTTGCCCATAAAAACATGTTTTATACCGTTTCTAACTCGTCGTGCACGTCTAAACTCGGGTCCCCTTTTAAATCTTTCATTTAATACCACATCCACTTAATTTTTGTGATTAAAGAGAACACTAAAACATCAAAAATACAGCAGCTCCCACATCTTATAATTTTCCAAGAAATGAACTTTAAACGTTCTATAAGTCACTATTTCTGAGTTTCAAGCATATCGCATAATTACCATAAATATGAACAATTTATTTTCTTTATTTAATAAAATTCAAGAATTAAATATACCTCCAAAAATTCATTTTATCACTAAGAATCCAAAGATAAAACCATGCAACCAAGTCTCAAGTACCAAATTATTTTAAGCGAGGTTTTACATTAGGATCTAAGAACGTTAAGTCTTAAACTAACAACAAACATTTTCCAGTAGATATACATAATTATTTTTAGCATCAAACTCCTTTTTTAAAACATGTTAGGTCCTTTAAAAATATAATAATACCATAGCCACCACTTAAACCAAGGAAAGATAATACTTTGACATTTAATATGACATGCACGCACTTCAAAACAATTTTTGCAGCAACACTATTTAACAAGTTAATAACTTATAGAACCAAAGAATGTAACTTGTTCATGGTGCAGCCATGATACCACCCAAAGATCATAATTTTTTTCTAAAGGAATTTTCAAGATTTAAACCATAAAATAAGGATCTTTAAGGGAGGTACCAAGGTATAAATGTTAAGGGACATTTATACCTCGCCATGCATGTGAAAAATAGAGGTTTAGATAAGCCAATACTCCCCGCTTACCTTAGAAATTTTTGGTCTCAAGAAAAGGACACCAAGTGCTTTAAGTCTTGCTTCTAGATCACTATTTATTACTTCACCAAGGAAGAGAAAAAATGGATGCTTGAAGGGTGGTGGTTGACGTGAAAATGATGGTGAAATAGGGTAGAAAAGATGGCTGTTTGTAGAAAATTTAAGAGAAGATAAGGTGGTTAGGAGGTGGTATTTTACGTATAGAGGTTAGAAAGAGTGGTGTAATGGTTTGGGTTGGATGATTATGAGTAGATGATGATGGTTAAGGTGAATGAGGTAGGAGAATAGGAGATGTTTGTTGGATTTTTTTATAACTTAGAAAGGAAAAGGAACCAAGAGAACAAGGCATAGTTGGTGTAATGGTTTGGGTTGGATAATTATGAGTAGATGATGATAGTTAAGATGAATGAGGTAGGAGAAAAGGAGATGTTTGCTGGATTTTTTTCTAACTTAGAAAGGAAAAGGAACCAAGAGAACAAGGCATAGTTTTGAGAAGATGAAGTTTTGCATGGAATTCCTTGTGGACAAGGAGTTCTCACAACCATGAGTGGAGGGAAAGGTGTCATCATGAATTCATGCAATTGGTAGGTGTCTCATGCAGCCTTTAGAGTAGTGAAGAAGGAGTTTGCATGGTCCTGGAATGTGGCAAGTGCATGGTGCAATATGAATGGCCTAATTTCATGCATGGCTGATGTGTTAAGCAACAGGGGCGGAAACTTGTTCATGTTTTTAAGGCATGTTGTGGGCTGAATTTGGAAATAGCCTAAACATAAAAGTTTTAGAACTTTCTCTTATCTTTAATTTGGTATATAGTACAAAATTTTTCATCAAGAAACGAGTGGGATATGGCCCATTTATGAAAATAGTGCAAAATTGATAGGGAATCGGTCTTCGTGTCCTTCATTACAGTTGTAGGGAATTGAGTTTAAAATTTTTTTGTGAAAGAATCGTTCAATTTCATGGTCATATGAGTGAGAAACACAACATACTGAACATAGTGCGGGCTGCCACTATGAAAAACATGAATTAGTGTGGTATTTTAAATTCTAGGATTTATGGAGCAAGAGTTGGCTTTCATGGTCAACATCAAAGTTGTAGATAATTTTGATACAGAGATTTTGGGGTAAGAACAACTCAAATCCAATAACGAGAGTGGAAATTACGTTAAAAATACGTATATGTGCGCAGTTTGGCCTATACAGTTAGCTCGAAAACAAAGTCTTTGGGTTTGGGTGACCGGAAATGGGCATCGAGCCCTTCATGAAAATAATTAAACACTATATGACGGACGTCTTGGGATAAAGACAACTGACTCGAGCACTCTGAATAATCTCTTGGCCAGGACCAAGGGAGTTGCACAATTTAAATAACTTAAATAATAATATTTAAATATTTCTATTAAATTACTAATACTCTAATTAACTAATCTTTGTTATTATAAGTATTAATATTATCACACTTATTGTTATTATTATAATCATTGCTATTATCCACATAATTAAGTATGGATACCCATCATTCCTTCATGAAATCCCTTTAGAACATAAGTCAGTCATCACATAAGCAAGTCGGTCGTAGCCCAATCATCAATACATATAAAAGTTAACACATAATCAAGATATTCGGTCTCAAGGACCTACCACACAAAATGAGGGTTGTTACACAATGCCTTACTTTGTTGATGTTGAAATGAAATCATTATGTGAATTATGTATATGTATAAATATGCCTATATGTTGCTAGTGAATATGTGTGTATAACCTCTTTGAAGGTTTAGGTAAGTTGGATGTTGGATAGTGATATATTGTATGAAAATGTCCAGGTAAACTGCATATTATGCCTTGTGATGACAGGTAGATCATAATTCAATGATAATAAAGTGGAATGGTTCTTGGCATAGGAATTACATGTTGGAATTTTATTTGGGATTAGAAAGATATAAGATTTTTTAAATATTAAGTGGAAATTAAGGAACTGGATAGGTCATATTTTGACCCGTGAGGTTTCAGAACCTTTGGATAGGTTGTATAATTGTTATTTCATCCTTGAAATATGAGTGTGGTGTCTTGGTCTCCATTGAATGGGTTTTAGTTAGCCTTACAGTGCCAAAATGTCTAGAAATGAGCTATTTGCATTTTACTACATATCTCCCTTGTTTTTGGGAATTTCTAGGTACGATTAGTTTCGGTAGGTCATAAATAGTGTGGTTATGCTTGTTTTAAAGTTTGGTGTCATTTGGAGTTGAATTAGATAAGTTAGGGGGTCCAGAATTTGATTCTGGAAGTTTGTGTAATCGATTACCCAAGTCCTTCTAATCGATTACCAGACTCAATTTTAGGGGTTTGATGGTTTTTATTTAATATAACCCTTGTGTTTCCATTATCTATTGCTAGAGATGTTTTAAACATGAAAATTTATTCTAATTTTACTAAACCCTGGGATAAATATGTGAAATCAATAAGAGGATGTTACATGTGGTATCAGACTGGTTCCTCCAGCAGGATCGAATGTTAATGGTATTTGTGGGAATTGGATTACTTTATTTAAAGGTATACCCTAGTGTGTAAATTCTTTTGTTGGATTAATAACTTGTTTAAGTGACTGGAAACCAGATTTTCTTTAAATGTATGTGAGTGTACTATGGTATGTGTAATGGTGTATTTTATTTGTGAAATATGTAACTGATACTTTAAGGAAGTTATGGCATTGCATTCCACTTTGTGGGCTTCACCAGTGTAGTTACCTTATTTTAAGGTTAATGTTATGTTACTATCTTAATACCAATGACATATTAAAGTCTTATATCCTTGTCCTTTGTCTAGGTTGACTTATGGCAAGCTATAGGCCAAGTGGTGATCCTATGGCTGATGCACTAGTCTAGTTGGCCGGTGTGCAAGATAGGCTGAGCCACGATGTTGGCGATCTTGATAGATTTCTTAAAAGGAAGCCCTCTACTTTTATGGGATGATACAACCTTGATGGTGTATATCTATGGATAAAGGAAATGGAATGTATATTTCACTCTTTGGAGTGAACTAGGCACAGAAGGTGGAATATGACACCTACCAGCTTGTTGAGGAAGTAGAGACTTGGTAGTTATAAGCCAAACAACGTATGATAAGTATTGGGAGGTATTTGTTTGGGGTAAACTTTAAGGAGTACTTTTTGGAAAGGTTCTTTCCGACAAATGTTCAGAGCCAGAAAGAGTTGAAATTTATGGAATTGAAATAGGGCACTATGTCTGTTGGCAAATACACCGCCAAATTTAATGAGTTGAGATTGTTTTACCCTTTGTTCCAAAATAAAGGAACTGAGTTGTAAGAACCCTGATTTTTAGAGTAGGGATCCAGACTCTCAAGAGACCTGAGAGTACTTCATTAAAGCTTTTTGTTGAAAACCTGAGGCTTTGGCCTATCCCTTAAACCATTTCACTACAAAAAAACAGGTAAATAAGGGAGGTTTTTTAGAGGAGGTTTCAAAAACCTCCATAAAATAATTTAAACTGTGGCATTTTTCATACCCTCCTGAATTAAATTTAATAAAGGAGCTTTTTAATTTATTTTAGAGAGTTTTTAAAACCTTCTTAAATTAAATATTTTAAAGGAGGTTTTTAATTCAATTAATGGAGTTTTTCCTAAACCTCCTAAAATTAATATTTTAGTTTCCAAAAAAGAAACTCATTCCTAAATTTCAATCTACCTAAATCCTAAATTCCCTCCAAACACTTTTCCCTCTTTGAAAAGAAAATCAGTGTACGCTCTGAGCCATTCCACGTTCCACACTCCCTGGCACGTTCCAACTTCCATTGTCTTGCACGTTCCACGGCTTCCTACTGTTGGGTTAGTTCCACCATTCGCTAGTTCAACAAACGTTCGTAGGTTAGGATTTTGTACCCTTCCCCCCTTTTTTTAATCTTTGGCCTTTAATTGTTTATATGTTGATAATTTAGGGGTTAGGGTTTTCTATAACATCCTGATTTAGAGTTAATTACCGGCTGAGATTAGTCACTGATTAAGGTTAATTGCAGGTTAGGCTAATGGTTGAATAATACAAAGTGGCCAAGGAAATGATGTATGTACCCCTGATGGTATAAAAAGGGTTCGGTCTCTCTCTTTCACTCATTCATTCGCGTTATGTTGGAAAGGATTGAGAGAGTTGAGAGCTTTTTCCTTCGAGGATACAGAGACATTCTTCTATTTCTCCTTCCAAGTTCTTCTTCCTCTTTGTCGTCTTCTCTCCTTCTTCCTTTTCTCCCACTCGAATCTGTCAGAGTCTCAGTTGGGAAGTCTGCAGTGTGAAGTGCTTCAGAGTTATGGAAGTAGTCTACTGTTGTTGAGACGAAACTGCTAAAGGAAGAGGATAGCCTTTTGGTCTTTCCAAAGATGAGAGCAGAGTCGACGACTGAGTTCGAAGGTTGTCCAGTGGGAAGGAGTGACCGAAAGGAGTGATCGGTCAGCATTATAGCTCGAGGAGCTTCTGAGTCTCTTCAGTAGGTAGGGGGTATTTTATATCTTAAATGCATGGTTTATGGACGGGTTCCGGGTGATATTGCCATGTTGGATGCTCATGATTTGAAAAGCGTTGATAGTTGTATTTCGATTGAGTAATAGTTTATGTAATGCCCGGATGTGTGATGACTATGATTTGTGTAATGCATGTCAATTTCCATCCATGAAATACATGTTGATAATCATGAGAATGCTGAGTGATTGCATGAGATGTATGTGTTAAGGGACTGTTGTCGATCCCCATGTGTGATTTATATGAGATAGCATGAGATGTTTGTTACTGTAAATCTGAATGCCGAGTGCATGTGATGGGGGACTATCTTGTTGAGTTCCGTTGGTGTTTAATACTAATTGCATGAGATGCAGGTACTGTTAGGGAAAAGGTTGAGTGTATATGATATGTGTCTACCATGGTGATTTCCGTGTGTGGTTTTATATTATGATGCATGGGATGCATGTGTTAACACTGAAATTATTATACCAATTCTGTTTATAACTTAATGATAATATTTTGCATGAGATGCATTGGTAAGAATGCTGAGAGCATTTAGCGTGTGACGCTAGTATTTGAATCGGTAATTATATGCATGAGATGCTACCAAAGACCTTGAGTGGGACTCAAGGCAAGCCGACTGAGAGGGACTCAGGGTTGCCCGTAACACTGCCGTTGACACTGAGAGTGTTTGTGTTACATGTGAGGGAAAACGGTTTGGTACCAGTAAAACGGCCGGATCAGCTGAGAGCTGAATAAATGGCTGAGAGCCATGTTGCAACATAAAAAGATATTAATGAGTAATCGGATCCGACTGAATGAATATGTGCACATTTATAATTGTTGCCGAGTGCAATGTGACTTGTATGTATATGTATTAATGTTATTGAGAATAACATGTTTAATATAGCTGAGAGTTAGCTGAGTAAATTCCGATTGAATGATGCTATGTGTGTAATCATATGGAATGGCAGTGTGTATGTTATTGATTGTTGATATATGATATTGCATGGTTGAGAACATGAGGATTAATCCGAGTCAATAACTGTCATTTAATATGTAAAATACTTACCCCTACTGTGGCTATATTTCAGTGGATATTGCTCGGGATGGTGAATGATGGGAGAGCACCAATCCTTGTGGAGTGCACCTGTACAGTGGAAGTGTGCATATATATATATAATGTGTAAATGGTTTTGATGTAGCCTTGGCCGGCTCTTAAGTATAATGTTTTGTTAAATGTATACGAATTGAACTCTCAGACTTGAGAGCATAATTATACATATATATATATATAATGTTATGTGTTAATTTTATTCAGTGAGTGTTGATGTAGGGAAATGTCCAAGTTATATATATATCTATTTTTCACCGAGCAAATAAGGTTGTATATTCCGAGTGAATAAGGTTGTATATTCCGAATGAATAAGGTGGTATATTCCGAGTGAATAAGGTTGTATATTCCGAGTGAAGAGGGGTTGGAGTATTTCCGAGTGGAACTTGATTAGGGAGCTCACTTCCGAGTGAAGAGAGGTTAGAGTACTTCCGAGGGAGACTTGGTTAAGGAGATCGTTTCCGAGAAATGAAGGGTTAAGGTGTTCTCCGAGTGAGGAAGATTAAAATATGCCAAGTGAAGAATGCGCAAGACAATTCCGAGTGAATTAAGGTTGAAAAATACCCGAGTGATGTATGACTGGGGAAAATATTTCCGTGTAAAGGAAAGTTTTTAAATTCTGAGTGGAATAACCGAGGCAATCATTTTCCGAGTGGAACATGTGTGTGACCTTCCAGAATAAAAATAAGGAACTGTGTATAAACTTCCAAGGGAGGCATGTATGTAGGGACCATTCCAGAGTGAATGGAGTCCCGATTCCGAGTGATGGATTTACCCGAGTGCATGGACTCGCTTCAGCGAATAAGGGCTCGCTCAAGCGTTATGTTCCGCTGGTTTTGTTTAATCGAAGCTGGGTCTTGCCAGCGTATGGCATCCTGACCCGGTCTTCTCTTTTCTTGATCGGTTTCCTGTTTCCTTGACTTCAATTTATTTTATTCTGCCCCGACAGCTTTGTGGAATTGAAAAAAATTCCCTGGTCGCGGATTTACTCTTATTTAAGTTGGGTTGTTTCATTTTGGTATCAGAGCAGACTCAAAAGGTCCAAGGCCAAGGTATGCTTACTGTGAGTGAGCGGTGGTGTGTAATATGACCGGTTGTCATGATTGCTTATGATATCCCATCGGATTTAATACATGTCTAAGTATGATTGTGTGGCTCATGGCCAAGGAATACTGTTTATATGCTATAAGTACTATATGATACTGTGTTATAAATTGTTAAGTGTAGGACTGAGATCCGATCGGCTGTGAATAGTTTGGTATTCTTATCCTTGAAAGGGGTGTTAATTTCAGGATAAGATATGGCAAATCGTCACGGCATGGAAGCCATGGCCGCGGCATTTTAGCGTTTCGTTGATATATTTGAGAGGTAGAACCAGCCTCGAGTTGAAGATGACCAAGGGTTGGATTGCTTCCTGAAGCGGAAGCCAAGTGAATTTGAAGGAGGATTCAATCTCGAGTTGGCTTACTCATGGATTCAAGACTTAGAAAGGATCTTTGGTGGCCTACACTGTACCGAGGCCCAGAAAGTGGAATATGTTGTGTACATGCTTCGAGCTGAGGCTGAGAGTTGGTGGAAGATCACCAAGGCCCGACTGACTGATGCAGGCACCCGGTTATCTGGGAGAATTTTAAAGCATGTTTTCTGGAGAAATACTTTCCCGATACAGAGAGGAGTCGGAAAGACTTGGAGTTCATGGAGCTGAAGCAGGGTTCTATGATTATAGAGGAATACGCTGCTAAGTTCGAGGCATTATGTCTGTTCTATCCTCCGTTTCAGCAGCCCGGAACCAAGGGTTCCAAATGCATAAAGTTTGAAAGCGGATTGAGGCCTAAGATTAAGAAAGCTTTCAGGCATCAGGAAATTCAAAGTTTTCCAGTGCTGGTAAATAAGTGTCGGATTTTTGAGGAAGATGATAAGGCCCACTCGGGCTAGAGTAGCAAGGCTGGCACCTCATTGAAGCCCCAGCAATCTCGCTTCAAGAAGCAAGGCAACGCTGGTAGAAGCGGACCCTCCTCTAGATTCAGAGGTCGGGAAATCGTGGTGGTCGTTCTGGTGGTCGTCCGAGGGACGGCAAGTGCTTTAAGTGTGTGGGAGATCACTTCACTTAGGATTGTGGCAATGATGATGAGGTCATATGCTACCACTACAATGAGAAAGGGCACATTCGCCCTGACTACCCTCAGCTGCAGCAAGCCAATGCAAATATATACCGTGGAGGCTTCCGAGGAAGAGGCCGTGGAAATGGTGGCCGAGGGAATGGTGGTCGAGGTAACGGAGCTCAGGGTAACATGATGTTTGCTCCAAATAACCAAGGGAGAAATACTGACCGACCTTGCTACAGGCAGAGTATATGCAATTAATGCTGAGGATGTTGCACAAGCAAACGACTTGGTGCAAAGTAAGTGCTCACTCGGTGACATACTCTCGATATAGTTTTTGATTCTGAAGCTACCCACTCCTTTATAGCTGATGATTGTGTGAAGCGGCTAAGATTGCCTGCTGTTGACATGGATTGGACTTTGGATGTATCCAATCTGACTGGTGTTAAGATGTGGACATCGATGATGTGCAAAGACATATATTTTACGTTGGGCGATCGGAAGTTTACGGCCAACTTGATATGCTTACCTTTAAAGGGCCTTGACACCGTACTTGGCATGGATTGGCTATCGGCCAACAAGGTGATGGTTGATTGCCAAAACCAACGGGTAATTTTCCTGAGGCAGATCGACAACGACTATATAGTGCAAGGTATAACTCAGTTATTTGTAATGCTTTGTTTGGCCGAGGGAGAAGGTAGATCCTGAGTGCAAGATATCCCGATTGTTTGTGACTTTACTGAAGTGTTTCCGGAGGATGTGTCGGGTGTCCCTCCAAATAGAGAAATTGAATTCTCTATTGATCTAATTCCTGGAGCCGAGTCGGTCTCCAGTGCACCTTATAGGATGTCCCCGACTGAGTTAGCCGAGTTGAAGAAGCAAGTTGATGAGCTGCTTGGCAAATAGTTTATCCGACCGAGTGTATCACCGTGGGGTGCCCCGGTGTTACTCGTCAAGAAGAAAGATGGTAGTATGAGGTTGTGTATGGATTACCGACAACTAAACAAGCTTACGATAAAGAATCGGTATCCATTGCCTAGGATTGATGATTTGATTGATCAGTTACGGGGTGCTTCCGTCTTTTCGAAGATTGACTTACGATCGGGATACCATCAAATCCGAGTCAAGGATTCGGATATTCCCAAGACGGCTTTTAGGACCCGGTATGGTCACTATGAATATGTAGTAATGTCGTTCGGTGTAACTAATGCCCCTGTTGTATTCATGAATTACATGAATAGCATCTTTCATCCATACTTAGACTGATTCATGGTCATTTTTATTGATGACATCTTGGTTTACTCCAAATCGTCCGAGGAGCATGAGGAACATCTCCGATTGGTGCTCCAAATATTGAGGGAGAAGCAGCTATTTGCTAAGCTTTTAAAGTGTGACTTCTGGATGGATAAGATCTATTTCCTGGGGCATGTAATCTCCGAGGAAGGTGTCTCGGTTGACCCCTCCAAAGTGGAAGCTGTCATGGCTTGGGAGAAGCCTAAGTCGGTCTCGGAGATCAGGAGCTTTATGGGTTTGGTCGGTTACTATCGGTGCTTTATTGAGGGATTCTCTAAGCTTGCACTGCCACTGACCAAGTTGACTCAGAAGAATGTCCCTTTCGTGTGGAATTCCGAGTGTGAAAGGAGTTTCCGAGAGTTAAAGACTAAGCTGACTACCGCTCCGGTGTTGGCATTGCCGAATTTACAAGAAAGCTTTGTAGTTTACTATGATGCATCCGGACTCGGTCTAGGATGTGTGCTGATGCAGAAGGGCCGAGTGATAGCTTATGCCTCTCGTCAATTGAGGCCACATGAGCAACACTATCTAACTCACGACTTGGAGTTGGCAGCTGTTGTCTTCGCATTGAAAATATGGAGACATTACCTGTATGGGTCGAAATTTGAAGTGTACAGCGATCATAAGAGCCTCAAATACTTATTTGATCAGAAAGAGCTGAATATGAGGCAAAGGAGGTGGACTGAATTTTTGAAAGATTATGACTTCGAGTTGAAGTATCACCCGGGCAAGGTGAATGTTGTGGCCGATGCCTTGAGTCAGAAGTCCATTCATGTGGCTGTAATGATGGTGAAGGAAATGGAATTACTTGAGCAATTCCAAGATATGAACTTGCATGTGGATGCCTCTTCATCTCGGAAGGTAACGCTCGGTATGTTGAAAATAGCCAATGAATTCCTGAAGCTGGTATACGAGGAGCAGAAGTCGGATTCCCGTTTAGCTGAGATGAAGGAGACCCAGGCTAAGGGCAAGGACCTGTCCTTAACCGAGGGCTCGGATGGAATTTACCAAATGAAGGGTAGAATCTATGTGCCGGGTGCTGGAGAATTGAGAAGGATGATGCTCAATGAAGCCCACAAAAGTCTGTTAAGCATCCACCCGGGCACTACAAAGATGTACCATGACTTGAGATTACACTTCTGGTGGCCCGGATTGAAGAGAGACGTGGTTGATTATGTGGCTCGGTGCATTATTTGGCAGAAGTCGAAGGTTGAACACCAGAAGCCGTATGGTGGATTGCAACCTCTTGAAATTCCCGTGTGGAAATGGGATTCAATCGCCATGGATTTTGTGAGGGGATTGCCTAGAACCTGAGCGGGTTATGATGCCATCTGGGTTATTGTAGAAATTAGCCTAGATTTATATTCGAGAGATTGTCCGACTGCATGGTGTGCCATCTTCTATTGTGTCGGACAGGGATCCGAGATTCACTTCCCGATTTTGGGGAAGCCTGCACCAGGAATTAGGCTCAAAACTTCGATTGAGTTCAGCCTACCATCCCCAGTCGGATGGGCAATCCGAGCGGACTATACAAAGTTTGGAGGACCTATTGAGGTCCTGTGTGCTAGAGCACGAGGGTAGCTGGGAGCAGTATATTCCCCTGATTGAGTTTACATATAATAACAACCACCATATCAGCATCAGAATGGCACCGTATGAGGCTTTATATGGCCGGAAATGCCGAACCCCACTCTGTTAGTTGGAAACCGGTGAAAGCTTAATGTTGGGCCCGGAAATTATGCAGCAGACTTCTGAATAGATCCAGATGATTAGGGAAAAGATGAAGGCATCCCAAGACCGGTAGAAGAGCTATCATGATAAGCGGACGAAACCGCTTGAATTTCTGGTCGGTGATAAGGTGTTCCTGAAGGTTTCGCCGAATAAAGCGGTCGGATGAGCCTTGAAAAGTGGGAAGTTGAACCCCAGGTACATTGGACCCTATGAAGTACTCGAACGGGTCGGTCCCGTGGCATACTGAATAGCATTGCCGACTCATCTATCGAATTTGCATAATGTGTTTCACATGTCTCAGTTAAGGAAGTGTTTACCCGATTGCACTCATGAGATGCCGGATGATGAAGTCGAAATCAGAGAGAATCTGACTACAGTGGCTGTGCCAACTAGAATTGTGGACCGGTCGGTAAAGCGCTTGAGAAGCAAGGATGTTCAATTGGTTAAGGTGGCATGGCAACAAAGATGATGCACCTCTTATACGTGGGAACGAGAGGATACCATGAGGCAGTAGTATCCCGAGCTATTTATTTGAGGTAAGCTAATGTTTGAATTTTGAGGATGAAATTCTTTGAGAGGGGAAGAATTGTAACATCCTGATTTAGAGTTAATTACTGGCTGAGATTAGTCACTGATTAAGGTTAATTGCAGGTTAGGCTAATGGTTGAATAATACAAAGTGGCCAAGGAAGTGACGCATGTACCCCTGATGGTATAAAAAGGGTTCGGTCTCTCTCTTTCACTCATTCATTCGTGTTAAGTTGGAAAGGATTGAGAGAGTTGAGGGCTTTTTCCTTCGAGGATACAGAGACATTGTTCTGTTTCTCCTTCCAAGTTCTTCTTCCTCTTTGTCGTCTTCTCTCCTTCTTCCTTTTCTCCCACTCGAAGCTGTCAGAGTCTCAGTTGGGAAGTCTGTAGTGTGAAGTGCTTCGGAGTTGTGGAAGTAGTCTACTGTTGTTGAGACGAAACTGCTCGAGGAAGAGGATAGCCTTTTGGTCTTTCCAAAGCTGAGAGCAGAGTCGACGACTGAGTTCAAAGGTTGTCCAGTGGGAAGGATTGACCGAAAGGAGTGATCAGTCAGCATTATAGCTTGAGGAGCTTCTGAGTCTCTTCAGTAGGTAGGGGGTATTTTATATCTTAAATGCATGGTTTATGGACGGGTTCCGGGTGATATTGCCATGTTGGATGCTCATGATTTAAAAAGCATTGATAGTTGTATTTCGATTGAGTAATAGTTTATGTAATGCCCGGATGTGTGATGACTATGATTTGTGTAATGCATGTCGATTTCCATCCATGAAATACATGTTGATAATCATGAGAATGCTGAGTGATTGCATGAGATGTATGTGTTAAGGGACTGTTATCGATCCCCGTGTGTGATTTATATGAGATAGCATGAGATGCTTGTTACTATAAATCTGAATGCCGAGTGCATGTGATGGAGGACTATCTTGTTGAGTTCCGTTGGTGTTTAATACTAATTGCATGAGATGCAAGTACTGTTAGGGAAAAGGTTGAGTGTATATGATATGTGTCTACCATGGTGATTTCCGTGTGTGGTTTTATATTATGATACATGGGATGCATGTGTTAACACTGAAATTATTATACCAATTCTGTTTATAACTTAATGATAATATTTTGCATGAGATGCATCGGTAAGAATGCTGAGAGCATTTAGCGTGTGACGCTAGTATTTGAATCGGTAATTATATGCATGAGATGCTACCAAAGACCTTGAGTGGGACTCAAGGCAAGCCGACTGAGTGGGACTCAGGGCTGCCCGTATCACTACCGTTGACACTGAGAGTGTTTGTGTTACATGTGAGGGCAAACGGTTTGGTACCAGTAAAACGGCCGGATCAGCTGAGAGCTGAATAAAAGGCTGAAAGCCATGTTGCAACATAAAAAGATATTAATGAGTATCGGATCTGACTGAATGAATATGTGCACATTTATAATTGTTGCCGAGTGCAATGTGACTTATATGTATATGTATTAATGTTATTGAGAATAACATGTTTAATATAGCTGAGAGTTAGCTGAGTAAATTCCAATTGAATGATGCTATGTGTGTAATCATATGGAATGGTAGTGTGTATGTTATTGATTGTTGATATATGATATTGCATGGTTGAGAACATGAGGATTAATCCGAGTCAATAACTGTCATTTAATATGTAAAATACTCACCCCTACTGTGGCTATATTTCAGTGGATATTGCTTGGGATGGTGAATGATGGGAGAGCACCAATCCTTGTGGAGTGCACCTGTATAGTGGAAGTGTGCATATATATATAATGTGTAAATGGTTTTGATGTAGCCTTGGCCGGCTCTTAAGTATAATGTTTTGTTAAATGTATACGAATTGAACTCTCGGACTTGAGAGCATAATTATACATATATATATATATATATATATATATATATATATAATGTTATGTGTTAATTTTGTTCAGTGAGTGTTGATGTAAGGAAATGTCCAAGTTATATATATATATCTATTTTTCACCGAGCAAATAAGGTTGTATATTCCGAGTGAATAAGGTTGTATATTCTGAGTGAATAAGGTGGTATATTCCGAGTGAATAAGGTTGTATATTCCGAGTGAAGAGGGGTTGGAGTATTTTCGAGTGGAACTTGATTAGAGAGCTCACTTCTGAGTGAAGAGAGGTTAGAGTACTTCCGAGGGAGACTTGGTTAAGGAGATCGTTTCTGAGAAATGAAGGGTTAAGGTGTTCTCCGAGTGAGGAAGATTAAAATATGCCGAGTAAAGAATGCGCGAGACAATTCCGAGTGAATTGAGGTTGAAAAATACCTGAGTGATGTATCACTGGGGAAAATATTTCCGTGTGAAGGAAAGTTTATAGATTCCAAGCGGAATAATCGAGGGAATCATTTTCTGAGTGGAACATGTGTGTGACCTTCCAGAATAAAAATAAGGAACTGTGTATAAACTTCCGAGGGAGGCATGTATGTAGGGACCATTCCCGAGTGAATGGAGTCCCGATTCTGAGTGATGGATTTACCCGAGTGCATGGACTCGCTTCAGCGAATAAGGGCTCGCTCAAGCGTTATGTTCCGCTGGTTTTATTTAACCGAAGCTAGGTCTTACCAGCGTGTGGCATCCTGACCCGGTTTTCTCTTTTCTTGATCGGTTTCCTGTTTCCTTGACTTCAATTTATTTTATTTTGCCCCGACAGCTTTGTGGACGTGAAAAAAATAAAATAAAATAAAATTTTCCCCGGTCGCGGATTTACTCTTATTTAAGTCGGGTTGTTTCATTTTCTCTACATGATTCTTTTTGTCTTGAGTTTTTGTTTTCTTTAGGTTCAATTTTGTATAAGCTTCTGGAATATTGTTAGGGAAACATAAACAAAAAATACACAAAATTGCCAACTTCATGAAAGCATTAGAAAGAACGTACAAAATTTCCAACTTCACGATATATCTAGAAATTCCCAAATATTGTCTGTTGCAAACATGGGTATTAAGCTTGATCATTTCCGTATGACAATGAAACTTGTTGTTTACTTTTAGTCAATATAAATTCCTTGACTCTTATATTTCCTATCTCTGCTAACTAACTCTTCTAGAATAAATACACTAAATCCTATCCTTAATATTCTATCCTATTTGTTCCCTGTACCTATCAAGTTGCTTCCTTTGGATTCTTTATTTTTGGTTTAAAGAAGGCTGTCAACTTGTCAACAATATCTTTACTTTTTTTTGATTTATTACTTTTTTTTGATTTATTAAAGAAGTTCTAAGGATAGAATAATTTCTTAATTGTAAAATTTTTTGATCTTAATCTAGTATGACAAGGCTTACAAATCATTTCTATTTTCAAGGATATCTGTTGTGAAATTGACCATGAAACCAAAGTCTTTCCTTTAAACTTTGTTAAAAATCTCACAAGTTGCCAAAAGGAAAAATCAATATTACAGAGGAAAAATGTCAGAGGTAAATTAAAGAAAATAGGAGGACATAGATACATGGTTGTAACATTAAGGTAATAGTTTTCTATAGACTATGTGAAGCTATATATATGTTATTTAAGTCTTTTTTATTTTCTCCCTATCACGTTGCTAATGAACTTTCCAAGATAATTTGTCTCCTCCTTTACCAATAATGGATTTGAAGGGGTATCTTTCACAATCAACTGGTGTGTAGCTATATAAACATACCAGCTTGTTAGTTTCTTTGAGGGCATTAAAATGAGTATTTCTAATTAGTAATGGAGTGGAAGGTAAGGATGTTGTTGGATGACTCTGTCTCTAAGGATCTTGATCTGTCAACATACACAAATTTATATGCTTCAGCTACCATGTTCTTTCCTTTTTTTTCTTGTTAGTAGCTTGATTTGTGTGTTTGAATGAATCAACAATAAGTTGTAGATGTAATTTGAGGTTTGTTATATGAATTAGTTGTAGATGTAATCTGAGATTTGTATGCTTTAGCTACCATGTTGTTTCCTTTTTTTTCTTGTTGATAGCTTGATTTGTGTGTTTGAATGAATCAGCAATAAGTTGTAGATGTAATCTGAGATTTATATGCTTTGGCTGCCATATTTCCTTTTTCTTACTGGTAGCTTGATTTGTGTGTTTGAATGAATCAACAATAAGTTGTAGATGTAATCTAAGGTTTGGATGATAAAAAACTTGTTGGAAACTTGGAATATATATAGAGATTAAAAAGTAGATAATAAGAAATTGATATGTGATTTCTTACAGATTAATCAGATTCTTTCAACTTACAAGCTATAAAATGGACCCAACAAGTTAATTTAGACATACACAAGAACGAGCATATGTACCCAAATAAGTGTAGTTGGAGCCAGGACCTTTCACATTAGTTAAATGGCCATTTCTCAATTCTCACCTCATCATATAAATCTAGAAAAATGAATAGTAGCCTTTTGAGGTTTCTTCTTTTCCCACTAGCCTACAAGTTTAACCTTGCTTTTAAAATGATTTGAAAATTACCAGAACTATTCGGATAAAGCTGCAATGGTGCACCATTTTAAAATCTTGTATAATGTAAACAATAAGTTTTTATCTTAATTTTAAATTAGCAAATTATTATTTTACTTCTGTTTAAATTGTTGCTTTAAGATTGCAGTAGAAATTGTTTCTTAAAGGGATCTTGTAAATTAGGTATATTTTAATTTTAATTTCAATTTGAAATACTTTATTTAGGTATGAGCTGAATAAAAATATTATGAGTAATAAAGTCCCCCTGTCAAAATCAATGAACTAAAATGGGAAAAGGAAATTCTTGCATAATCAATAAAATTCAAGACAATATAAAAATAAAGGTAGTAAAGACTTTCTTCTATCCATCACCGGAAATGGAAAGTTTATATAAGAAATAACTAAATATTTGTTTATTATTATTTTGTGAAGTTTTTTTATTTTAATATTATACGCACATAATATTATGTACAGTATACACACATTGTAAATCTATACAAGTTAACATATATGACCCATTTTTTTTATCATGCAACAAGGTAAAGACATATTAAGTAGGATAAGAATACATACATTTTCAACTTTTCTTTGTGTTATTTTAAATTTTATATGATATTATAAAATATATCATAATTTATGATATATTATAATTTATAAATAAATATGTTATTTCTTATAAACTAAAATTTATTATTTTAAAATATGTTAAAATTAATTTTAGTATGTAAAATTGATAATTTGAAGGGTTGAAGATTGTCATAAATTGCCATACACTCTCTTGCCACTGTTGCAAAAACAATTAGCCGTTTCCAAAGACAAATTTGGCATTTCCTTCCGTGAAATGCAAGATGACTTCACACCAGAATTTTTTCAAAGTCTTAGCCAAATCTTTGCTATTTTTCTTCATGTCATATTGTTGTTAGAAACTTAGCCAATTTGTTTAATTCCAAAGTAATTTTTGTTATTGTTCATTTAATCCATTTAATTCACTTATTTTATATTAGACACTTTTTCATTTAATCCATTTATTTTATATCAAAAAATAATAAAATTACATAATATTTTAAACTAAATATTGGTGTTAGCTCTACACACTAGATGCAATTGTATTTACTTTTTTTATTTGTTTTGTTAATTTTTTTCATTCTTATAAGTACTGTTGATAGCAAAGAAGTAAATTTAATTCTAGTTAAAAAAATGTGTAAATCAAATTCATCAAAAAATAAATCAAATTCATGTGTGACTCAATAAAATTCCAATTTAATCTACGTATTTTAATCATAATTATATATAAAAATAAATTAGAAAAATAATAAAATTAGATAATGTTTTAAACTAAATATTAGTGTTAGCTCTACACACTAGATGTAATGGTATTTTATTTTTTATTTGTTTTTTAATTGTTTTTATTCTTATAAACAAAGAAGTAAATTCAACTAGTTGAAAAAAATGTGTGAATCAAATTCATCAATTCTAGGACAACAAGAGGTTGGCTGTATTCATGTGTGAATCAATAAAATTCCTATTTAATCTAAGTATTTTAATCATAATTATATCATAAAATAAATTAGAAGAAATAATAAAATTACATAAATATTGGTGTTAGCTCTACATAATTGTATTTCCTTTTTATTTATTTTTTTAATTGTTTTCATTCTTATATTATTACATAACTTTGTATGACTATTATTACATTTTCATGTTATGTGAATAGATTGATTGTTTATCGTATTTTTTATAGCTTTTATTTTATTGTATGTAAAGTATTCTGTTCACTTGCTTTTAAGTAATTTTTCCGTATTATATATTTAACTCTAAATTTTTATGTAGTTAATATTCAATAATGGATAAATCTTGATCGCTAAGCCACAAAATACAATTGAGTATTCAATTGGGTTAGGAAATTTCTTAGATTTTACATTTGAAAATGCGGCTGTTGGAGAGACAATACGATGTCCATGTCCAAAATGTGGGTTTGGGAAGTGGCAAACTAGAGATATAACTAGAGATCACTTGATTTTAAAACCATTTCCTGAGAATTACATTATATGGGATCTTCACAGTGAGAAGCGAGTATCAAAATCATCTAGAAGTGAACATATTGTGCAGGAGGCCTTCAATGGTGATAATCAAATGAGAACAATGATTGATGATGCATTTGGGCACCAGGATGAGGCTTGCTGAAACAACACGACTTAAATAAGGCAAATTCAAGACGGGGGAAATTTTCACGTTGACAAAGCAGTCGGGATAAAATAATACAAACCGAAGTCAAGGGAACCAGAAAACCGATCAGAGAAAAGAGAAGACCGGGTAAGGATGCCACACGCTGGCAGGACCCAGCTTCGGTTAAACGAAAGCCAGCGGATAACGCTTGAGCGAGTTATACTCGCTGGAGCAAACCCTTATTCGCTAAAGCGAGCCCACGCACTCGGGTAATTCCATCACTCGGAATCGGGACCTAGGTTCACTCGGGAACGGTCCCCTTCGGGTCATGCTTCACTAGGTAAACTCTTACTTAGCCAGATCCTCATTTTTAATTCTGGAAGTCATAGTTGTGTTTCATTTGGAAGCGTTTTAATCTCCACTCGAGAAATGATTCCCTCGGTTATTCCACTCAGAATCTATCAACCTTCCCTCACACGGAAGTATTTTCCCCAGTCATACATCACTCGGGTATTTTTCAACCTTAATTCACTCAGAATTGTCTTGCGCATTCTTCACTCGACATATTTTAATTTTCCTCACTCGGAGAACACCTTAACCCTTCATTTCTCAGAAATGATCTCCTTAACCAAGTCTCCCTCAGAAGTACTCTAACCTCTCTTCACTCGGAAGTAAGCTCCCTAATCAAATTCCACTCGAAAATACTCCAACCTCTCTTCACTCAGAAGAATTCACCAGGTTAAGTCCTGCTCGAAAATATTTGAACCTTATCCACTCGGAATAGGTTTACTAAGATGGGTTTCACTCGGAAACATTTTGACCGCTTTTCCCTCGGAAGAAATTCTCTCGGTGAATTCTCATTCGGGAGTATGACTATTCTTCCCTCGGAAGAAGTCCACTCGAGCACATCTCACTCGGAACCGTTTTAAGCCTTCATCACTCGGAACAGGCTCACAACTATATTCCACTCGGAAACTTATTGACTTAACATTATTCTTTCGACACCACTTCCCTGTCGATACAAGTGACATCATATCAGTGTAAAATATATGTATATATATATATATATGCATACTTGTTCACAACTCCGATAGCCAATCCATATAAATAAATACGTTCGAATAAACGGATTACATGAGAGCCGGCCAAGGCTTTATCATATCTATATACAATAGGTACACTACACATGTACAATACTCTTCACAGAGCTGATGTTCACTCGTCATTCTCCATCTCGACCTACATACACTGAAAATATAGCCACAGTAGGGGTGAACTTTTACATATTAAATGACAGTTACTGACTCGGATTAGTCACTACATTCTCAATTATACAATATAATTTCACAATCAACATTACCATACACTGCCATTCAATATTACTACTCACTCGGCATCAATCAGTCAGAATTCATTCAACTCATTCATAGCTATATTACTCATGCTATTCTCAATAACATATACACATAACATACAAACACTTTGCACTCGGCAACAGTTTCAGTGTGCACACATTATTTCAATCGGAATTTACTCATACAACATCATTCCGTCGGAATTCACTCAAATCATTCAAGGCTATATCAATCATGTTATTCTTGATAACAATGCACCAATGCATATGCATGCGGATCCGACTTAAACAACAATTTTAGTTATAGATTCTTTCCCGGCCTCACTCCATTAGCCCTTATCGCGTGATACCGGTCACCTCATGACGTCTCGAGACTTAACTCTAGCTCCGTCGGCTATCACGGGCTCTCACAGGATCTAGCCCAAGAATCTGTAGCTAGAAATCATCACATAGGGTTCCTGACCTTCCACGGGTCACCCTTTTTCTATATATGCAACCTTATGCATTTCACGACGAGCATCCATGCTTATCAAGTGCATCTCATGCATTCATATAAAATCACAAACAGAATCAACACAGCGTTTTCACACCACATGCATTCGGTATTCACACTGGTTCACAACACATGCAAGAGAACATGCATTCATGGACGGAAATCAACATACACTACACAACTCACAGTTATCATAAATCTGGGTGCTAAATGAAACATCCTAAATTTAGAATGAAAATAACCCGGAACAAAAACAATTTTTTGAAATTGAATAAACCAAATAGACCATAAAGCAACCGGGTAACAAAAGAAATAAGAGAAGGGAAGGCAAGAGAAAATAAAACCGATTCGAGAGGGCATACAGCGGAAGAAGGAAACACTCAGCGAAGCCCAAAACCAGCAATTCACTCGGTTAAGCGAGAACCCATACACTTGAGCGAAGCAGCTCCAATCGCTCGGGCGAGGCACGAATCGCTTAAGCGGTGACAACACAAGGTCTTCCCAAGTCCACACTCGCTGGAGCGAGTACCTTGATCGCTGGGGCGAGAAGCCACACTCGGCTATCCAGACGATCGGAATTCAGAGTTATCCTTCAACTCATTCACTCGGAAAATGATAGCTAACTCACTCGGCACGCCACAACCTATTCGCTCAGATTATTTATATCGTCCGCTCAGAATTCATCAAAGGGATTTCTCTCAGAATCCTTATGAGTAGCCCCTACTCGGAAAGAGCCCAACACGAGTCACCAGCATACAACACAGGTCTATACACAATCATACACTCGGAATATCCATTATCTTAACATTATATATATATATATATATTCACCAATACTTACAATTCCATACAAGTAACCCATATCTATAATTCTCCTAATCAATCTTTATAAACAAATATGCTTAATCGTCATTTTACATAAGAGTCGGCCAAGGCTACACTGACTAAACATAATGAATACAATATAAGCACTCCACAATCGGGGTACACCACACTCGGACTTGAGGCCCTGTCAGCACTTCCGAGCCCGATCTGCACATACTGAAAAATGGTGTAGGGGTGAGCTTTCACATATACAATGACAGCTATTGGCTCGGCTTAGCATACATATTCCCTTTCAACATACTCTATCTATCTACAACAATACTAGCATTCACTAACATTTAATAAAGCATCTACACAAATCACTAGTCGGATTACTCAAGTCATTCATGGTCATCTAACTCCTACTATTCACAACAACATACCCCTTAACAATAACATCAATAATACTTAGCCTCAGTGTCAAACACACACACAAATCCAGTCGGAATTCCTTAATAGCAGTCATAGATTTTAAGGAGTGTGTTGCTCTCGTCAATGATGCACCTACCTATATAATGCGGATCCGAGTTAACAATAACTCTCAGTTACAGATCCCTTTTCTGGCCCCTCGTCTGATAACCCTTACCGTGTGGTACCGGTCTCCCATAGACGTCTCGAGACTTAACTCTAGCTCCCACGGCTACCACGGGTCCTCTCAGAATCTAGCCAAGGGTCTGTAGCTGGAAATCATCTCATTGGGTTCCTGACCTTCCACAGGTCACCCTCTATTCATAAATGCAACCTCATGCATGTCACGGTAGTCATCCACACTTAGCAAGTTCATCTTAAGCAATTCATATCGTATCCACCCGGAAGTCAATAATAGACCACACAATGTGCTTGACATTCTAATTACAATTAACATGCAATTCATACATTAACTCCACAACATCACCAATGTCATCATACATCTCTAGGACAACCATAGTCATACACCACCCAGCTAATAATTATCATTCATTCAGAGTCCACTCAGCAGCACGCACAATATATATATATATCAAACAGCACATCCTGAATGCATGCATGTGGGTACGAAATAATCAACAGGACTCTACTAACACATACGATATCCAATGATCAACAGTCAAACACCTCACAGGGTCATCATAATCATAATCATACAAACACATAAGGTAATACGTTCACTCGGACCGTCCAGAAACTATGCATTTGACATGCAGAGCGCCCCCTACCTGGGATGAAGATTCCAAAGGCTCCAAGGGCTTGCAGCTCCAGTCGGTTGCTCCGCTCAGCCCATTCACTCGTTCTCAATGGAGCGACCCTGCATCAGTCATCCACCATTACACCTGGCTTTGGAGGAACTCCGAGCCACTCCCACTCTTAAACGGTTCTGCATGCAAGATTAGCGGGGAGACCCAAGCCCCCAGGGCACCACATTGACCTTCTACTCGGTCCAGTGGGGATTTCCAAGCTTCCGAGACACCTAGTTCTCTGCTCGCTCTCTTGAGCAGCTCCAATCACACGTTGGTGAACGCTCCAACCTTCTTGAAGCTCTTCACTGAGACTCGGCAGCCTCGAGTAAGGAGAGGGAGAAAGAGGGAAGTCGACAGAGGAGCCATGGGGAAGAAGACTGGTTGCATGCAGAGGGAATGCACACCCTCACCCTCTCTAGCTCGTCGAGTCAAGAAGGAGGACTCTGATCCTCAGCTTCCATGGTTGCGAGTTCACAGTGCAGAGAGCAGAGAAGAAAGAAGAAGAAAAGGAGAATGAAGAGCGAAGAAGAAGGGAAGAAGAGAGGACAGAAAGAAGAGAAGTCTGAAAGGGAAAAATGAATGATAGGGTGGCCCAGTAGCCCATATACGCATGCACGGAGAGAAGGGGAAGTGGGGTGGGAAAGCGTGAAGCAGTACACCAATCACAATCAGCCAGCAATTATTAATTAATCACTCTTAACCAGTCATTATTTCTTAAGTTGAGTTAATTAAGTTAATTATAATTATTAAATAATTTTCCCACCTTGCAATTATTATTTCAATGATTTATTTTCATTCGGCAATTAATTATTAAATTGGGATGTTACAGTTCTCCCCCTCTCAAAAGAATTTCGTCCTCGAAATTCAAACACATGCTTAGCCTCACTGAACCACTCGGAAAATCACTGCCATACCACAATAAGCAATTACACATCTATGTACCTCAAGTATTCATCCATTGCTTAAATTCCAGTCGGTAAAATTGGCTTCCAAAGCAATTTACCGACCGCTCTACCCATAAAACCGAGACATCATTCTTAACACATTTCCAATCGGAAGTGTCACCATTCACTCGGAATAACATTCCTTTCTTTCACTCAGACTACCTCAACAAACAGATCGGAATACCACAGTCATGCTCCGACTGCAACTCTTCGCTTCTTAACGTTCCCGACTGCTTCATAATTTCTAATCAGCATAAATAAAACAGCTCTTCATAGTCTTCATTACATTCGGGATTCCATTTCCCACGTAGTTACCCCGATTCAACTCTGTAAGTTCACCCTAGCCATTGACACTTTCCAGTTCGTTGGCCGCTCGACCTTACACTCCCAACACCGATCGGCATATTTACACCATCGGGTTCCCCGACTCAATGAGTCACTCGGCATGACAAAGAGCTCACACAAAGCATAGGCTCGACATTGGGTCGCATGGGACACATTCTAGATGTTATTCAACCAATTGGGAAGAATCTAGTCGGTAAACAACATTACTGACTCCCTATAATACCCACTACCGACCGATTCATCTCAGATTAAGCTCTCGAATTTCCAAAATTTCGACCACAAAATTTCTTTCTTAACCAAAATGAACACTCAAACGAGTTCCCATATGCTTCAATTGGCACACTTGCCTAGATTTGCCTCGTATAGGCACCATACTTGGTTCTAACATCTCAGATTCTTAACCATTCCTTTGGCTAACTTCATGCCTATAACCCACGAATGTCACTCGGCCCTCTCACTCGAAAGTATCAATTGGGGTTTTAAGGGCAGTTCTCATCCGGAAATCCTTCCACTTGCAAAATTTACTCGTAAATCAAGCCTACCTCGAAACTAACCCGAGTCCAAGCCCAGCAGTCCCAAACGCTGATCTGAGTACGATTTCAAATAAATCCTTTTCTTGGATATCTACTCCTCTTGGAGATCCTTCACTCGGAGACTTTCTATTTACCAGATTTCCACTCGGAATTCAGGCTTATTCCAAACATAAATCTGAGTTCAGACTCAACAGCTCAACATCACCCGAACACAGCTTTGAATAAGTTTATCGCTCGGTATTTACTCCCCCTTGGGTAATTTACTCGAAAACTTGCACGCTCGAAGTTCCATTTGCCGACCAGAGGTACTTTTCTCCTGGATAGAGAACACTTGGTGGAACATCACACGGGTATTAGGGATTCCACACTCGATGCCTTTCCACTCAGAACCGCTCCACACGGTACCATCCACTCGGAAGTGGTACACTTCGAGACACTTCACCCGAAATTCACACAACTCGGATATTTCACTTTGATTTTGCCTAACACAGAAGTGCCATTCGGACACAGCTCCTTATTGATGACCCAAACGATGCTTCACTTGGAATATCATAATTTTCGCTCAGCAGTTCTTTCTCCCAGAAGGATTTCACTTGGAACCATCTCCACCCTCACACACTCGGAACATACTAATCTTTACCGAGCAATCCTCACCTTACCGAACACCTTGGCTCAAGGTCCAGGTTTCCTTATTAAACTTACAGTACCACTCGGCTAACTTATAAAACTCTAATTTTAGTGGTAAATTTGATCACCCTTCTTATTTCAATAACCAATCGTCCCTTTAGTAGCTGTTCTGCACTCAACAACCTCTAATCCTCTCGGAGGCAACATGACAAGGTTAAGCAGTCCTCATTTTGATACATAGCCACTTATGATCCACTTAATACAACTCCTCTCTTTACTCGGGGCAGCCTAAGAGACTCACTATCACCATAAGCAGCTACAACTTCACCTGCCCGACTCATGAATTGCTGCATCCATCTTATAGGATGACGTCTCATTCCTATAGGGTTACAACAATTACACAGTCACTGCAACATGTACGCTGCCATAATGCTTACGGCATGAAGAGTCATCTCAGGACAGCATGACTCACACTGACCTGATTCACTCAATTAATACTAATTCACACGGTAATTAATGGCAGTTCACATACACATTAGAAGCAGTACATCTACATCAACATTATGCATCACATAGGGTACATCATACAACAACAAGCATGAAAATCATTTATCACTTCTGTAAAACTGGATGACGGCAATACAACAATCGGCTTCTAGCCAACACCGAGTAAGTATTTCCTCTAAATCTTATTCATCACAAAATCATGGCTCGGATTAAATTCTCAATTCTCCAGCTATATAATGACATCACTCATTCAGCTTCATGCAATTCAGTCCGGATTAGTAATTCACAATCACATGTTGTCATAACACACTGCGGACTCGGCAACGGCACTAGTGTACATACAGGCACTCAATCGGATTTCATACCAATTATTCATGGCTATAACATTGTTCACTACAGCATGCACCATAACCATAACCACACATTGCACTCAACAATAGAATCATTATATATATATATATGTGTGTGTGTTCATCCGATCGGACTTACTCAAATCAATTCCAAACTACATTAAGGATTTCATTCACAACATCATATCCAATCGGGAGTTGCTCAATAACGTACATTCTCAATTATGACACCACATTACACTCGGTAACAGTATCGGTACATACATATTCATTCAGTCGGAATCCACTTGTACGTCATCATCTAGTCGGGGTTCATTCAAATCATTCAAATCCATGCAAACCATGTTAGTCTCCTTAACAACGTTCTCACACGCACCGACCAACTCACTCAGCTAATACTTACTCACAAGAATTAATGGCAATTCATATGCATATATAAGCACATATTCACATCAACATTATTATGATGCACCACATAGGGCACGTCACACAGCAACAATCATGTAATATAATTTACCCCTACGGTAAAACAGTATAATGGCTACAGGCTTCCGACTTACACAAAAGTCGTACACCTCTTCATTACTCATAAGTTAGCGCAACTCTCCTGATGACATTCGTCAAGTAGCAGTTACTATCACCCCAAAATGGTATAATAACAGTCGGTTTCCGACCATTACCGCGTAATTACTTCTTCCTTAGATCTTATCCACCTTAAACCATACAATATCATATATAAGTATATACGTATACGTGTGTACCAACATTCAATGCATACACGCTATCATTCAACCAGAACACATTCAAGCATCATTCAATCAGAATCTATCCAGCCAGCTCTCGGCTATATCACTTACATTATTTATAATCCATATAATCACAGCCATAGGCTCACTTTGCACTTTGCGACAGCATCAACACATATATATATTCAATCATCCAATCGGAATATCAAATTCACACTCGGCCATACAATTCATATCATTCACCACAGCATGCATTACAGCCATAACATCATATCGCACCCGGCCATAACATTAATATACATACATTCATTCAATCGGATTCTATTCAATCATGTTATTCTAAATAACATTCCACATATTCATGTAATTCATATTGAGCTCAACAACCATTATAGTGTGCACACATTCCTTTCACCCGGATTTAAAAGGGACTCCTCACTCGGAAATACTCAGTCACCCTTCACTCAGGAAATACTTAACGGTTATCACTCTAAGGGTATCAGGATCGATTCCCACTCGGTATCACCCGTCCTCTTCACTCATTCTCACTCGGCAACTATAATCTCTCCTACTCTGGTTTTCCCACTAAGTCAAGACTCACTCGGATTTTCTAGCTACTTAATGATTTATTATAATGGATCCACTCAGAGTCGTAGGTGTCATCTTCTGGTTGGTAAACTCTCGCTCGGCATCACACTGTCTCATTCACTCGGGATTACCTAGGTTTCCTTTCACTCAGAGGGAGTCACTAACTCTCTTCCCACGTCAACACTCGTCTCCATTTTCTACTTATAGTTAAACTAATCTCTCACACACAACAAATACGCATACATATATTACTCAAATCTTCATGTACAGTATATGAGTTCACGCAACATAGAGGGTGTAATTAATTACAGGCACCAAATTATGTCTTCTACTCCAAAGGGTTCAGGTTCAAGTAAAAGGAACTAAGGCTAACACATTTCTTGTATCTCAAATCATATACTATTTATTCATCACACGTTTAAATTCCTCAACAAGGCACAGGCATACAACCACACCATTCATATACCAAATCATCAAACACATACAATACCGATTAAGTTAGGGCATACAATCAATCGGACCAGGAGGGAAATGACCTCCTATTCACAAATCAATGTCACAATAATGATGACCACTCGGTCATACTGCATACAACCGCTTACACTTGGTAAGTATACCTTGGCCTTGGACCTTTTGGTCTACTCTAATACCAAAATGAAACATCCTAAATTTAGAATGAAAACAACCCGGAACAAAAACAATTTTTCGAAATTGAATAAACCAAATAGACCATAAACCAACCGGGTAATAAAAGAAATAAGAGAAGGGAAGGCAAGAGAAAATAAAACCGATTCGAGAGGGCATACAGCAGAAGAAGGAAACACTCAGCGAAGCCCAAAACCAGCAATTCACTCGGTTAAGCGAGAACCCATACACTTGAGCGAAGCAGCTCCAATCGCTCGGGCGAGGCACGAATCGCTTAAGCGGTGACAACACAAGGTCTTCCCAAGTCCACACTCGCTGGAGCGAGTACCTTGATCGCTGGGGCGAGAAGCCACACTCGGCTATCCAGACGATCGGAATTCAGAGTTATCCTTCAACTCATTCACTCGGAAAATGATAGCTAACTCACTCGGCACGCCACAACCTATTCGCTCGGATTATTTATATCGTCCGCTCAGAATTCATCAAAGGGATTTCTCTCAGAATCCTTATGAGTAGCCCCTACTCGGAAAGAGCCCAACACGAGTCACCAGCATACAACACAGGTCTATACACAATCATACACTCGGAATATCCATTATCTTAACATTATATATATATATATATATTCACCAATACTTACAATTCCATACAAGTAACCCATATCTATAATTCTCCTAATCAATCTTTATAAACAAATATGCTTAATCGTCATTTTACATAAGAGTCGGCCAAGGCTACACTGACTAAACATAATGAATACAATATAAGCACTCCACAATCGGGGTACACCACACTCGGACTTGAGGCCCTGTCAGTACTTCCGAGCCCGATCTGCACATACTGAAAAATGGTGTAGGGGTGAGCTTTCACATATACAATGACAGCTATTGGCTCGGCTTAGCATACATATTCCCTTTCAACATACTCTATCTATCTACAACAATACTAGCATTCACTAACATTTAATAAAGCATCTACACAAATCACTAGTCGGATTACTCAAGTCATTCATGGTCATCTAACTCCTACTATTCACAACAACATACCCCTTAACAATAACATCAATAATACTTAGCCTCAGTGTCAAACACACACACAAATCCAGTCGAAATTCCTTAATAGCATTCACAGATTTTAAGGAGTGTGTTGCTCTCGTCAATGATGCACCTACCTATATGCATGCGGATCCGACTTAACAATAACTCTCAGTTACAGATCCCTTTTCTGGCCCCTCGTCTGATAACCCTTACCGTGTGGTACCGGTCTCCCATGGACGTCTTGAGACTTAACTCTAGCTCCCACGGCTACCACAAGTCCTCTCAGAATCTAGCCAAGGGTCTGTAGCTGGAAATCATCTCATTGGGTTCCTGACCTTCCACAGGTCACCCTCTATTCATAAATGCAACCTCATGCATGTCACGGTAGTCATCCACACTCAGCAAGTTCATCTTAAGCAATTCATATCGTATCCACCCAGAAGTCAACAATAGACCACACAATGTGCTTGACATTCTCATTACAATTAACATGCAATTCATACATTAACTCCACAACATCACCAATGTCATCATACATCTCTAGGACAGCCATAGTCATACACCACCCAGCTAATAATTATCATTCATTCGGACTCCACTCAGCAGCACGCACAATATATATATATATATATATATATATATCAAACAGCACATCCTGAACGCATGCATGTGGGTACGAAATAATCAACAGGACTCTACTAACACACATATACGATATCCAATGATCAACAGTCAAACACCTCACAGGGTCATCATAATCATAATCATACAAACACATAAGGTAATACGTTCACTCGGACCGTCCAGAAACTATGCATTTGACATGCAGAGCGCCCCCTACCTGGGATGAAGATTCCAAAGGCTCCAAGGGCTTGCAGCTCCAGTCGGTTGCTCCGCTCAGCCCATTCACTCGTTCTCAATGGAGCGACCCTGCATCAGTCATCCACCATTACACCTGGCTTTGGAGGAACTCCGAGCCACTCCCACTCTTAAACGGTTCTGCATGCAAGATTAGCGGGGAGACCCAAGCCCCCAGGGCACCACATTGACCTTCTACTCGGTCCAGTGGGGATTTCCAAGCTTCCGAGACACCTAGTTCTCTGCTCGCTCTCTTGAGCAGCTCCAATCACACGTTGGTGAATGCTCCAACCTTCTTGAAGCTCTTCGTGGTGTAGATCTTCACTGAGACTCGGCAGCCTCGAGTAAGGAGAGGGAGAAAGAGGGAAGTCGACGGAGGAGCCATGGGGAAGAAGACTGGTTGCATGCAGAGGGAACGCACACCCTCACCCACTCTGGCTCGTCGAGTCAAGAAGGAGGACTCTGATCCTCAGCCTCCATGGTTGCGAGCTCAAGGTGTAGAGAACAGAGAAGAAAGAAGAAGAAAAGGAGAATAAAGAGCGAAGAAGAAGGGAAGAAGAGAGGACAGAAAGAAGAGAAGTCTGAAAGGGAAAAATGAATGATAGGTTGGCCCAGTAGCCCATATACGCATGCACGGAGAGAAGGGGAAGTGGGGTGGGAAAGCGTGAAGCAGTACACCAATCACAATCAGCCAGCAATTATTAATTAATCACTCTTAACCAGTTATTATTTCTTAAGCTGAGTTAATTAAGTTAATTATAATTATTAAATAATTTTCCCACCTTGCAATTATTATTTCAATGATTTATTTTCATTCGGCAATTAATTATTAAATCGGGATGTTACACTTCACAACAACCACTCAACCACAACACATCAATCATCACATTTCAGTTATAACACAACACAGTAAGCAGTTTCACCCGAAACCCGTCCATAAACCATGCATTTGAAATGTAAAACACCCCCTACCTGGAATGAAGATTCCAGAAGCTCCTTGAGCTTCCAGCTCCGATCGGTTATTCTCCGATCGCTCATTCTCAATTAACGTCCCTGATTCCAGTCGTCCATCACAATACTCTGCTTTGGAGGAACTCCGAGCCGCTCACTCTCTCGAACAGCTCTGCCCCCATGACACTCCACGCTCTGCATGCAAGACAGCAGAGGATTCCAAGCCTCCAAGACACAACGTTGTTCTCTCTCTCGGTACAGTAGAGGATTCCAAAAGCTGTTCCCTCACTCGAACAGTCCAATCCTCACCAACAATAGAGGACTTCCAGACTTCCAGGCACCCAATGCTGTGTAGGCAAGAACAGTGGAGGACTCCAAGCCTCCAAGACACTCAGCGCTTTGCTCACTCTCTTGAGCAGCTCCGTCTCACCATCAGTAGAACATTTCTACAACTCAGAGGCATTTTAACGCTGCACACTTCCACTCGAGATTCCAACAGCCTTCGAGTGGAAGAAGAAGGCGAAGTAGAAGGAGCTTGGGTTGATCACAAACAGCCCTCTGCATGCACAAAGAGAAGTGGCTCACTCTCTCAACCTTGTCCAACTCAGCGGGAATAATGAGTGAGAGAGAGAGAGACCAAACCCCTTTATACTATCAGGGGCACATGCGTCATTTTCCTGCCCTCTTTGTATTATTCAACCATTAGCTTAAATCTGAAATTAACCTTAATCAGCAACTAATCTTAGTTGATAATTAAATCTAAATCAGGATGTTACAATTCTCCCCTCCATTAAAGAATTTCGTCCTCGAAATTCAATGTAAGTCTACTTAAATAAAATAGCTCGCAACATTGCTGTTATGCACTGTAACCAATTGCACCTCTTGCTTCTCAAGCGTTTTACAGACCGTTCTACAATTTCAGTCGGCCCAGCCACTGAAGTCAGATTCTCTCTAATCTCAATCTTATCATCTGGTCCTACATAAGTGGAGTCGGGCAAGTATCTCCTTAATTGAAACACATAAAGTACACTATGTAAATTCGATAGGTGATTCGACAATGCAATCCGACAGGCTACAGGACCAACCCGTTCCAACACTTCATATGGTCCAATATATCTAGGGTTCAAGTTCCCACGTATAAGTTACCTCATTTAATTTCTGCCACTTCGCCATAACCAATGGCACTTCCTAGTTCCTTGGCCGTTCGGCCTTATTTTCTCAACGCCGATCGGTGTACTTCCACCGTCAGATCCTCCAATTCAAAGGAGTCACTCGGCCCAACCATGGATTCACACAGAGTATAGGCTCAAAGTTGTGTCACATGAGACACGTTATGGATGTTAATTAACCAGCTGGGAAGATCCAGTCGGTAAGCAACGTTACCGATTCTCCCCAATATTCAATACTGTCCGATATATCTCGGATTAAGCCCTTGGCTCTTCAATATCTTACCACTAGAATTTCTTCTTCAAACCGTGATACCTCTTGGCAATACCAGGACAAACACTCAAAAGAGCTCCAATGTGCTTCAGTTAGCACGATTTGCCTGGATTCACCTCTTGCAGGCACCACACTCGGTTCTGAAATCTCAGATTTCTATCCATGCCTTCGGCTAATTCCATGTCTACCCTTTGAGAATTTCACTCGGAGCTTCTCATTTGAAAGGATTATTCGGAGTTCGAAGGCAATTCTCTCCCGGAAATCTTTCCACTTACAAAAATTCACTCGGAATCCAAGTCCACTTCGAAGACGTACCTGAGTTCAAATTCAGCAGTTCCAAACATCGACCTGAGTACGAATTCAAATAAATTCTCCTCTCAGATATCTACTCCCCTCAGGATCCATTCACTCGGAAACTTACTCATTCGAAGTTCCATTTTCCGTCTAAAAGTACCTTCCCCTGGAAAAAGGTTAATCGGTGGCACATCATACAGACTTAGAAATTTCTCACTTGACGCCTTTCCACTCGGAACCGTCTCACTCGGTGCCATTTCACTCGGAAGTGTCACACTCAGAGACACTTCACCCAAAAAGTCACACGACTCGGAGATACTCCACTCGGTCTTTATTCAAAAATTCTTCAGCCTGAGGAGTACTTATTCAAATTCAAGTTTTCCTTTATTCGGCAATACGTCTTTCGGAGTAACCCATTCGGAAACGTTTCACCCGGAGACGTTTCACTCGGATTTTTCCTTACTCAGAAGTGTCACATTCGGACACAGTTTTCTTAACTTAGTAACGACTCTCTCTTAATGATGCTTCACTCAGAATCATCACAACTTTACTTCACTCAGTAGTTCTTTCTCCCAGAAAGATTTTACTCAGAATTATATTCCTTTTCTTCACTTGGAATCATCTCCACTTTCTCACACTCAGAATATACTAATCTTCCCCGAGCGAATTCTCGCCTCATCAATTATTTCAGCTCGAAGTCATGATCCTTCACTAGATCTTTGGCAATAACAGGCTAGACCCATAGAACTCCTAATTTCAATGAAAGATTTGGGTCTCATATATGCCATCACTAATACTACCTTAGATGGACTGACAACAACGCCATCTTTGGACATAACGTGTCCCAAAAACTAGATCTCATCCAACCAAAAGTCGTACATTGATAACTCGATAAATAATTGCTTCCCATTCAGCACCACAGTGCTACGTGGAGATGTTCTTCATGCTCCAGGTATGACTCAGAATAATTCTGAATACCATCAATGAACACTTTCATGAACCGAACCAGGCAAGGCTGGAAGATATTGTTCATCTAATTCATGAACACCGCCTGAACACTTACAACATAAAACGACATTACCACCTATCCAAAGTGGCCATAACAAGTCCTGAACGCCGTTTCAGGGATATCAGAACCTTGATCCAATTTAATAGTATCCTGACTGCAAATTGATCTTAGAAAAGACCGAAGCACCCCATAATTGATCAATCAGATCACCAACACTCGGTAGTGGATATTTACTCTCTCTAGTTAGCTTATTCAATCGGCTGCAGTCACGGCATAACTGCGTACTACCATTTCTCTTCTTGACTAGTACCATCGGGGCACCCTTGTCGGAGAGACACATTTCTATTTGACAATCTACCGTCACCATAATAGCCAATTTATACCGAAAATAACCTCTAGTCCTTCAGAGGTAAGCATACAGGGGTTAAAATGAATCTTCTATCCTTATTTGACACGTTATTACCTATTACCCATTCAACACAACTCCCATCTTCATTTAGAACAACCAGATAGACTCAGATCATCACCATAAGTAGTTACAGCCTCAGCTGCCCGACCTATGATTTGCTGCATCCGACATATAGGATGACGTCTCATTCCCATAGGAGTTACAACAAATACATAAAGTCGCTGTAAAAGTGTACGCCGCCACAATACCTATGGTGTGTAGAGTCATACCAGAACATCATACCTTACACTCTCTTTGCTCACATCGACCATACGCACTCAACTAATACTAATCCACATGAAAATTAGTGGTATTTCACACAAGTCTATAACCGACACACTCACATTAATCTCGTCATTATACATAATCTAGTGCAAATTACATGATGATAATCATCGAATATCAGTCACCATCACCATAAAATGGTATAACAACAATTGGCTTCCAGCCTTCTAAGGGTAAATATCTCTTCTTTAGATCTTATCCATCACAAAACCATGGCCCCACAGTCTAATAATCCTTCATTTCATCACTCATCACCGACCATCAATCAACTTAAACCTAAATGATTCACTAAACTCACTTAGGTATACAACTCAAGGTTACAATATGACTTTCAATCACATAACAGGTTTCTGCATCGGTGAACCTTTTCACTAATCATAAGCACAATCCACCAGTTGGACGTACAATCATCATCCTATTGTTTTTATCATCACCATACTCAATACCAAAGCGTACCCGAAATTCGACATTACCATTCACTATCTATCTGGTATCACATTCATTATTTGCGTTTCATCTTATGATGGTTCGAGCCTCAATGATTTATTACACAATTACTTTACTGGGCTCAACTATCCATAAGGGTTAACAAATCTTCCGACTTAGAAAAATCTCAGGGGTCACCTAATACCCATCGTGGAGCACTCCCACAACATCTAAATATCACCGAGCCTAGACCACCATAGGGTCAAGTTCCACAAGGTCTGATAGTATAAGATCACACTAAATCCAATCGGGGTTACCACACCTTGTGGGTCACCACTAAATCAATTATTCACTCGGTTTTCCACACCACAAAATGAGACACGACCCCAATCTAACACGTATCCGATTTCACATTTAATCACTTATCACATACTCAAATTCCCAATCTAGGAAACTGTAACAAATCACTTATATCATATATCACATAGGGTTCTCGTGCTAAAGGATATAAAACTCATCCCTTACAAATGGCACAACCAATCATTTGAATTTGAAAACACCACACTAGGGGATTCCTTCATTATCATTCATTTAATCAACTCAACCATGTGAGTTCCATTTCGTTCAACAAGCATGCCTCGGCTAGGAGCCACCAGCATGGCTTATACAAGAGTCCTAGCCAATCAATCCGATTTTAACATATATGAAGGTCTCAACATCCATCACTTTATTTCCCTCTTGTCAACCCATGCTTAAAACAACCTCTAAGCATTTCATGAACGATCAGACCAGGGTAGTAATAAATCTCCTACCCCAAGGCAACACTGTAACAGTAATACCTTTTTCACCATCATCCTCACACAAGGCTAGTAGGCATGTAGCCCACAAATCATACTTAAGCATGTGTCAAATCTAATAGAATACCACAAGCAATGATGACAACCGGTCATATTGCATACAACCGCCTACTCACAGTAAGCATACCTTGGCCTTGGACCGTTTAAGTCCGCTCTGATACCAAAATGAAACAACCCGACTTAAATAAGGCAAATTTGAGACAGGGGAAATTTTCACGTTCACAAAGTAGTCGGGGTAAAATAATACAAACTGGAGTCAAGGGAACTAGAAAACCGATCAGAGAAAAGAGAAGACCGGGTCAGGATGCCACACGCTGGCAGGACCCAGCTTCGGTTAAACGAAAGCCAGTGGATAACGCTTGAGCGAGTTATACTCACTGGAGCGAACCCTTATTCCCTAAAGCGAGCCCACGCACTCGGGTAATTCCATCACTCGGAATCGGGACCTACGTTTACTCGGGAACGGTCCCCTTCGGGTTATGCTTCACTCGGTAAAGTCTTACTTAGCCATATCCTCATTTTTAATTCTGGAAGTCACAGTCGTGTTTCATTCGGAAGTGTTTTAATCTCCACTCGGGAAATGATTCCCTCGGTTATTCCACTCGGAATCTATCAACCTTTGCTCACACGAAAGTATTTTCCCCAGTCACACATCACTCGGGTATTTTTCAACCTTAATTCACTCGGAATTGTCTTGCGTAATCTTCACTCGGCATATTTTAATTTTCCTCAATCGGAGAACACCTTAACCCTTCATTTCTCGGAAATGATCTCCTTAACCAAGTCTCCCTCGGAAGTACTCTAACCTCTCTTCACTCGGAAGTGAGCTCCCTAATCAAATTCCACTCGGAAATACTCCAACCTCTCTTCACTCGGAAGAATTCACCAGGTTAAGTCCTGCTTGGAAATATTTGAACCTTATCCACTCGGAATAGGTTTACTAAGATGGGTTTTACTCGGAAACATTTTGACCGCTCTTCCCTCGGAAGAAATTCTCTCGGTCAACTCTCACTCGGGAGTATGACTATTCTTTCCTCGGAAGAAGTCCACTCGAGCACATCTCACTCGGAACCGTTTTAAGCCTTCATCACTCGGAACAGGCTGACAACTATATTCCACTTAGAAACTTATTGACTTAACATTATTCTTTCGACACCACTTCCCCGTTGATACAAGTAACATCATATCAGTGTAAAATATATGTATATATATATGCATACTTGTTCACAACCCCGATAGCCAATCCATATAAATAAATACGTTCGAATAAACGGATTACATGAGAGCCGGCCAAGGCTTTATCATATCTATATACAATAGGTACACTACACATGTACAATACTCTTCACAGAGCTGATGTTCACTCGTCATTCTCCATCTCGACCTATATACACTGAAAATATAGCCACAATAGGGGTGAACTTTTACATATTAAATGACAGTTAATGACTCAGATTAGTCACTATATTCTCAACTATACAATATAATTTTACAATCAACATTAACATACACTACCATTCAATATTGTTACTCACTCGGCATCAATCAGTCATAATTCATTCAACTCATTCATGGCTATATTACTCATGCTATTCTCAATAACATATACACATAACATACAAACACTTTGCACTCGGCAACAGTTTCAGTGTGCACACATTATTTCAATCGGAATTTACTCATACAACATCATTCCGTCGGAATTCACTCAAATCATTCAAGGCTATATCAATCATGTTATTCTTGATAACAATGCACCAATGCATATGCATGCGGATCCGACTTAAACAATAATTTCATTTATAGATTCCTTCTCGGCCTCACTCCATTAGCCCTTCTCACGTGATACCGGTCACCTCGTGACGTCTCGAGACTTAACTCTAGCTCCGTCGGCTATCACGAGCTCTCACAGGATCTAGCCCAAGAATCTGTAGCTAGAAATCATCACATAGGGTTCCTGACCTTCCACGGGTCACCCTTTTTCTATATATGCAACCTTATGCATTTCACAACGAGCATCCATGCTTATCAAGTGCATCTCATGCATTCATATAAAATCACAAATAGAATCAGCACAACATTTTCACACCACATGCATTCGGTATTCACACTAGTTCACAACACATGCAAGTGAACATGCATTCATGGACGGAAATCAACATACACTACACAAGTCACAGTTATCACAAATTCGGGTGCTTCACAACAACCACTCAACCACAACACATCAATCATCACATTTTAGTTATAACACAACACAGTAAGCAGTTTCACCCGGAACCCGTCCATAAACCATGCATTTGAAATGTAAAACACCCCCTACCTGGAATGAAGATTCCAGAAGCTCCTCGAGCTTCCAGCTCCGATCGGTTGTTCTCCGATCGCTCATTCTTAATTAACGTCCCTGATTCCAGTCGTCCACCACAGTACTCTGCTTTGGAGGAACTCTGAGCCGCTCACTCTCTCGAATAACTCTGCCTCCATGACACTCCACGCTCTGCATGTAAGACAGCGGAGGATTCCAAGCCTCCAAGACACAATGTTGTTCTCTCTCTCGGTCTAATGGAGGATTCCAAAAGCTGTTCCCTCACTCGAACAGTCCAATCCTCACCAACAATAGAGGACTTCCAGACTTCCAGGCACCAAACGCTGTGTAGGCAAGAACAGTGGAGGACTCCAAGCCTCCAAGACACTCAGCGCTTTGCTCACTCTCTTGAGCAGCTCCGTCTCACCATCAGTAGAACATTTCTACAACTCAGAGGCACTTTAACGCTGCACACTTCCACTCGAGATTCCAACAGCCTTCGAGTGGAAGAAGAAGGCGAAGTAGAAGAAGCTTGGGTTGATCACAAATAGCCCTCTGCATGCACGAAGAGAAGTGGCTCACTCTCTCAGCCTTGTCCAACTCAGCGGGAATAATGAGTGAGAGAGAGAGAGACTAAACCCCTTTATATTATCAGGGGCACATGCGTCATTTTCCTGGCCTCTTTGTATTATTCAACCATTAGCTTAAATCTACAATTAACCTTAATCAGCAACTAATCTTAGTCGGTAATTAAATCTAAATCAGGATGTTACACTTGCCACGGTGAGGCAAAAATAGGATCAAATGAAGCACCTAAAGATAATACTTCTGATTTTTCTGGATTCATAAAGGATGCAAATCAGGCATTGTATGGCGGGAGCAAGTTTACAAAACTAGAATTCATAGTATGATTGTATCATATAGAAGTGTTATATGGAATAAGTGGCAAGGCCATGACTATGATACTAGATCTACTAAGAGATGCATTTGAAGAAGCAAAGTTGCCTTTATCCTTTTATGAGGCTAAGAAAATCATTCACAAACTTGGCCTTAACTATACCAAGATAGATGCATGCCCAATATAACACCCTTGATTTTTTGGACTCGAATCTCGATGTAATCGATGTAATTAAATAATAAAAACACGAGTAAATTTTTTGCGTTCGAAATAGTTTCTAGACACCATCTCGACTACATCAAGACTCGAACCACAGAAAGCCAAAGAGTGAGATTCAATAACCTGTAACTGGATCGGTAATTAATTTGCCTATAACGGTATACAAAGTAACAAAATTTACAGCGGAAAAGAATGTGTATACCGGGCGTGCGCCTAGTCCCATATATAAAGATATGAGAAAAGGCTCGGTAAAGCATGCAATGGTATATCATAAGCCTAATAATCATCCATCATCTTTTCACATAATTTCATGATCATATAAAGTCTAAAATACATATATATATATATAGTTATACATCCATTCGGTCATGCATCATACATATCCAATATCCATATCCGATAATTGACCATATCAGTTTAACCTCATTTTCGCATAACACCAATACTTGTTCATCCCTAGAGGAATACATAATCCACATCAATTTATTTATCAAATGTATATGGGGTCAAATATCCCAAACGCCAATAAGTCATCCACTTACATCATCATTTACGTTACATCTATCAATATCAATAATCAACTACATCATAATATTCATTTCATACTTAATAACTTACAGACGCTACCGGCCAAGGCATTCCATTACCACTGTTTACCTTCCCAAAAACTTTGCTTCATAAACATTCTCACCCCATGGTTTTCCTGCATCAGTACTAAAAAAAGTAGAGCACATGGGAGAATGAGTTATACATTTCAAATGACGATGTGAATACAATTGAAATTATGTGCATATGCATATCAACATCATGTATGCTTTGCTAAACACATCACTAATCCTCATAGCTTATTAATTCAACAATGTATAAATATTTCATATTATTTCATCTATCCCTAGCAAAGCAAGCATATACACATCAGTCACAATGCCACAATGGGCCAACATCATCAACATTGCCCATTCAGGTCTTTTCTCAAAGCCACCCTAGGCTATCATCATAATCATCAATCGTAATTAACCATGCCCAACATTATAATAGGTTATACACACATATCATCATGTTCAACATCGTTTATTATGCTCATATCATTTATAAAGTTTTATGTGGTCTTTTAGGTATTTAATTACCCATCTCATCAAAATTATACCACCATCTCAATCATCATTATATTATGGTATATCTCCATGCTATATGAAAATGCTCTTATGGCTAATGCATATGCACAATGGAATAGACAACAAATGCGGATCCGACTGTGTGAAACAACACCAAAATGTGGGTTCAAGCATGATCACATACCATGCCCTTACTGCAGTAGTAAAATGTGTACACATATCTCATAATGCATGCATATTCACCATATTTTTACTGGTACCAAACTACATCGCCCATAATACAACACCTGGCCATTTTCACCATGACCGCGGTAAACAACATAATCAATATATGGTGTTGCGGGCCGGCCAGATCTCAAATCATGGCGGCTGTGATCCCATGGACCACCGGGGTCACCTACTCATCAAGAGCCACCCCCCATAAGGGTCGGCCACATATAGCTCCCCGTAGCAATACATGGGCAGCTTCGTGACTCACACACGGAGTCACGGGGGAAACAACATATTGCTCGTGCACTGAGCCACCCTCCCATTGGGTCAGCCGAGGGAACTCCCCTAACGTTCCAACATCGGCGGCTATGATATGCCATGGATGCAATGCAATGCAGATCAAATGCATTCTTACTCTGTGCATCCTAAATGCCACTCATCAATCATCATCATAATAATCACCAACACCACCATATACACCTTAATGGATTTTATCATTGTTGGTTTTAGCCATTGCTTTCAAGTTTTATATGTGGCATTTCATTTAACATCTTTCATATATATATATATATATATTTCATATCACCCATGCAAGATAATACTTGCAATCAACCACAATGGCATCACATCATTACATAGTATTCATCAATATTACCACACTTTCATTCAGTGGGTTTTCATCTCATTATTCATTACCATTGTCTCATGTATACATATATATATGTATATATATTGGTGTGGCATTCACAACATTTTCATTATTATATTTCATACCACACATACAAGATCATGCTTGTATCACACACAATGGTACACAACAATTCATCAATAACAATATACACCTCTTTGTGCAAGAAAGTGCTCAACATTATCATCTATCATTATTTAATGTCATTTTTCTCTAATTCATCAATTTATGTCATATACCATGTCATTCAATTATCCCTTTATTAATTTCAAATTCGCCCAAGGATATATCTCATAATCCTATCATCAGGTTCTCAATATCATCCTTTCATTACTCCACCCTTAGAGGTAATTATATCATAATTAACTCATTCCCAATTGTATTAATTAATTCCAGCCGTGTTGTAGTGATGTTGAAGATTACCGTGTGTTTTACATGACCTACAAGTTGCTATGAGCTTAGAATGCTGACTGCATGTGATATAATATGACTCAGTGAATCTGATAATGTACCATACCGATTGCATGTGTTGTCTGAGTTCTGACATTGCTTAATGCCGATTGCATGTATGTTGTTTGAGTCTTGTTGATGTGTTATACCAGTCACGTGAGATGCGTGTATTGTTGAATGCTGATGATGTATAATGCCGACTGCATAAGATGCATGTGTTGTGGAATACTGTTAATGCCTAGCACTGATTACATGAGATGCATATGCTATTGAGTTCTGAGAAAGTGTAACACCGACTGCATGAGATGCATGTGTTGTTGAGTACTATTAATGTCTAGCATTGATTGCATGAGATGCATGTGCCGTTTGAATGCTGATGATGTATGATGCCGATTGCATGAGATGCATGTATGGTTGTGTATATGAACTCTGTGTGTGTGATGAATCCGCGTGTGGCGCATGGGATGCGTTTATGCTGGAAGCACGTAGTGTGGGACACTACCATCGATTTTTAAAGCGTGGGACGCTATGAAATCCTTGAGTGGGACTCAAGGTAGCCCTTAAGTGGGACTCGGGCTGCCTGTGAACACCTCCGTTGGCGCTGAGAGCGCTGGTGTCACCTGTGGGCAAACGGTTGGGTACCTGTAAAACGACCAAGCAGCTGGGAGCTGATTTGATAGCTGAGAGCTATGTATAAAAAGGCTAAGAGCCTATGTTGCAACGTCTAAACCGATACACATGAATGCGGAACCGAGTGAAATAATATGTGCTTATTAACTGTTGACAACGTTTCGAATTGGTTGTGCATGCAAAGGTGTTAGTGAGATGATGTATGTTTATAACCGAGTGAAATACTCTGTGTGTATTGACTGATTGATATTGTTTGGAATTGATTATGCATGTGATAGTGTTAATGAAAGGATGAATGTGTATATCCGAGTGAAATACTCTGTATATATATGTATTACTGATGCGGACTGAAATTTGACTATGCGTGTGATGATGTTAAGGAGATGATGAATGGATATAACCGAGAAAGTATTTTGTGTGTATACGCAACTGATGCTAATTGAAGTTTGCTCCATGAATATGTGTTAATGTCATTGAAATGTCATGCGTGTATAGCCGAGTGAGAACTGTTAGATTCCGACCGGAAAGTGTTGAATACGTGCGTTCTGATTCGTTGGTAATATCATGTTGTTGATTGCTGTTATACTAATGTTATTGGCTGTGTATGTGCACCTGGCCGAGTGGCGACTGACGAATTCCGATCGGTAAGTGTTCCATGTGTGTCTTGGTTGATTGATAATGCTTGACCTTACTCGTTGTTATGTCTAATTACGTGGATATGTATTTTGCTGTATGATTGTGGGACAGCTTGAGTCGGTATCTATCATTTAATATCTAAGATGCTCATCCCTACACCATTTTTTCAGTGTGCAGGTCGTACTCGAAAATGATGATAGGGTTTCAAGTCTGAGTGTGGCGCACTCCGACTGTTGAGCACTTGTATTGCATTATTATGTTTTGTCCGTGTGGCCTTGGCCGGCTCTTATGTAAATTGACGATTAAATATATTCACTTATAAAGATTGAATAGTCATGGTGTCACTTGTATGGTATTCGTAAGTATTGGTAAATGCATAATATCAAGATAATGGATATTCCGAGTGTGTGGTTACATGTCTATGGGTCGGTAGACTGGATTTGTTAGCAGATTTATGCTTCTGTGATCATGTATTCATATGTATGTGCTTCGTACTGATTCGATGCGTTTTCCGACTGGGAAGTGTTGCTAAATGACTCGAGGGCCGTTGAGGAGTGAAATTATGTTAAGTTAGTGGTTCTGAGTGAAGATTTCTGGGTGGCTTTTCCGAGTGAACATGTTATGTGACTCCGAGCGAAAATCATAAATAAATCCCGAGTGAGGAAGAGTTTGTATTTCCCGAGTAAAAACCTCGAGTGATTCCCTTCTGAGAGAGGAGTTCGAATAGTGGTTTAGAGTGGATTGGATCCTAAGTGTAAGGTATTGGTAATCCGAGTGAAAGATGTAAAGTCCGAGTGAGGATTGGTATCCCGAGTGGTTGGGTTTCGAATAAGTCCGAGTGGGACTTAACTACCTGATTTCCCGAGTGAAGTGCGAGCATGAGGATTTGCCGAGTGAACCTTTGTCCATATCCGATTGAGAAACTACCTTGTACCTGTGTTCGCCCCAGCGAATTAGACTTAGCTCCAGCGAGTGTGTGTTTAGAGAGGCCTTTGTGTTGGCATCGCTTAAGTGGATCGTGCCTCGCCCGAGCGAATGGAGCTGTTTCGCCCAAGCATGTGGGATTATGCTGAAGCGAGTAGAGGCTGGTGTTGAGCTCCGCTTGAGGATCTCCTTTTCCACTGTTGCATTGTCACCTCTTGCTCAGGCGGCGTTGAACTTCGCTTGACCGAGTCAGAGTTGTCATGGATTTCGCCCAGGCGCTGATGTGTTTCGCTGAACCGAATGGGTCGGTCCCAGCCTTGTTCCTTCCGCTGACTGCTATAAGTGTGAATGCTTTTTTATTTCCCTTGCCTTCTCCCTTCTTTTTCTATGCCGATTGACCAGTGGTTGATTTGTGAAAATTTTTTTTTCCTGTTTTTGGATTTATTATTTATTAAAAATAAGGGTGTTACACACCCCACATCACTCCCTCATTCATTTTTCCACACAATCACTTCAGAACAATCCTCTACAATTTATGTAGTTCATCCGTTCATAGATTTTCACCATCATCTAATTTATGTCCAACCAAGGGGCTATTAAACACATATCAATAACATCACATATACATATATTTTAGTAGCAATCAACATAAGCCAGCCATTTTTCATCACTTCATCAATTCAATCATATAAGACATTCATGGCAAGGCATTGCATGAGTTCATACATTTACATAATTAACAATTATTCACTCATGCAAATTTGAAATGTAAACTCCTCTCCTACCTCGAGAGAAGAACCACCACGCAATTGCATCGATCATTCCGCATCATCGTCCAGAATACAATCCTATCAACAAATATACATACACATGTAATCAATAAACCATCACAAGGCATCATATCTCTTAACTTATTATCAAGTCCTAGACTTGTCTAAACCCCAAATTCATATGCTTCTGTTAGGCTTTGGGAATTCCTTTCCCAAAACCAAGATTCTCTAAGTTTCAAAGGGTTAACTATACCCAACAACACAATATTACATCCCTTATCAATATAGCATCCAATACCCATATAAGTCATCCATTTGCCATCATTCTTATCCATAAGCAACATAAGCTATCTTAGCTTCATTTAAGGCCACCAAGAATTCATAATTCCCAAGTGACATATATTATGGCCTAAGGCCTCATTCAAGACCATCAAGTACTCAACAATGGATATCATGTACTTATCCTCAAAGTCAATTCTTATAACCACATATATACTTATGTGTACTCAATTCCCAAACCTCAAGAATCAATATCAATATTTCAAACATTCACTTCTCCATATACAATCATTCCAAAGCATCCAAAATCATCATAATGACTAACTTAGTCAAAAAACCCCAAATCATCATACTTAGGGTTTTCTCTAAAATTTTCCCAACAACATCCAATATCCACCATTTTCCAAGAACCCTCATAAACTCAATAACCTTATTCCTATATACTCACAAAACCTTAATCAAAACTACTCTTCAAATATTTAAGCCTAGGGTTTCCATATTTTCATTAACATGAACTGTTTCTAACCACTACTTTTTAACCCAAATAACATAATAATCATCAATGGAATATTAATAGAGGCAAGAAACCTTACCTCATCTCCTAGCCCAATGTCAAATACGAAAATGAAGAGATGAGGAAGGAAGACCATCAAACATTTGCTCCAATGTCACTTTCATGCTCCATGGATCCAAGCTTAGCTCTTGATTTTAGCAAGAAATAGAAGGAGAAGGAGTGGGGAACGATTTTGGGATGAGGAGAAGATGAAGAAGAAGAAAATAATGAAGAGTGAATGGAGGAAGAGAGTACCCCACGGTGATAGAGGGAAAGAGAGAGGAATTTGGTGTAAATTGGGTATTACCCAATGGGTAAAAGAGTGTACCAAGTTGCTTTTACCAATGGTTAATAATCCCTCATTGTCCAATGGATAAAAGGACCAAAAGGGAGAGGGAAAGATGCTACGGTTAAGTGGAAAGGAGGAGATGAGAATTTATATTTTCTTTTAATTCTATTTGACTCGTATTTTCTCCATTTAATAATATATGTCGAGTCCAATTAATTATCTCCTTAGCACTAAAAATTATTCCAAGTATACCGTCATAACCACAATAACTTTTTGAACATCCTAGGCCCATCAATTATTTAATTCGATCAAGTGGGTCATACATCATCCGTTAAATCATCCGATTCCGGTAAATCTCGATTTACTGATAATTCACCTCTAATGTCTAACGAGATCCCCCATAATTATTTGACTATAAATAATTAGTTATCATTATCCAATAAATTTATTTTCTTTAAAATCTAGGATGTTACACCCAAATGATTGTATGTTGTATTTCAGGGATGATTTAAAGAACTCGCAATCATGTAAGGAATACGGTGAATCAAGATGGAATCCAAAGAAGAAGAAGAAGAAGAAGAAAGATGCCAAGGTTTTACGTTACTTTCCAATCAAACCATAATTGCAAAGATTGTTTATGTGTAGTAAAACTGCTGAGCATATGAGATGGCATGTTTTGGAGAGTAACCAAGATGGGTTGTTAAGACATCCAAGAGATGGTATGGCATGGAAGAATTTTGATTTGATGCATCCTCAATTTGCTTCAGAACCTTGAAACGTTCGTTTAGGCCTTGCTACTGATGGTTTTAATCCCTTTGGAACCTTGAGTTCTTCCTACAGTGTTTGGCCTGTGTTCTTACTCCCATATAATCTTCCTCCCTGGATGTGTATGAAGCATATTTCCTTTATCCTCTCTATGATCATTCCGGGGAACAAAATGCCTGGAAATAATATAGATGTGTATTTAGAACCCCTTGTGGCTGAGTTGACCGAGTTATGGAACGAGGGTGTGGAAACTTTTGATTCATCATTAAATGAAAATTTTACAATGAGGGCAGCATTAATGTGGACAATTAGTGACTTTCCTGGACTTGGTAATCTATCTGGTTGGAACATATATATAGGTTTAGCTTGCCCATATATAATTTTGACACAACACCTCAATGCCTCTATAATAGTGGTAAATGGTGTTTTATGGGTCATCATCGTTTTTTAAGCAAAGACCATAGATTTAGATTGAATCGTCTTCGTTTTGATGGAAAAAGAGAGAAATAAAATCCACCATTGAAGTTAACGGGGTTTGATATCTTTAGCCAAGTGGAGAACATTGAAGTTACATTTGGGAAAAAGAAGAAAGAGAATGCTACTAGGAAAAGAGTCTGAGAAGAACCTACTCAATGGAAGAAAAGAAGCATATTCTTTCGAATTCCTTATTGGAAGTCCAACTTGCTATGTCATAATTTGTATTTTATGCACATTGAAAAGAATGTTTGTGATAATATCATATATACTTTACTTCATGACAATCCCAAATCAAAAGATAATCTTAATGCAAGAAAGCATCTACAAGATATGGGGATACGGCGTGATCTCTAGCCAAATGATAATGGAAGATCTCACCTTGCTTCATTTTCTTTGACTCGTGAAACAAAGAAGTTATTTCTTTCAACATTGAAGAATGTTGTAGTACCTGATGGCTATTCAAGCAATATTTCTAGATGCGTTGATGAGGCACAGAAAAAAAAATTTGGCTTAAAAAGTCATGACTGCCATATTATTTTAGAGCAAATGCTACCTTTAGCAATTCGTAATTTGTTGCCAAATCCCATTACTAAAGTCTTAGTTGAGTTTTCCTCTTTTTTTAGAGTCCTCAGTGGTAAATGCTTGAGTCTTACAGACCTTGATAAGCTTCAAGATCGCATAATGGTTACACTTTGTCATCTAGAGATGATATTCCCCCTGCCTTCTTTACAGTAATGGTTCATTTAACTGTCCATCTAGTAGAAGAAGCAAAATTTGGTGGTCCTGTGCATTATCGATATATGTATCCTGTGGAGAGGTAAAATAATATCATTTTTAATTCAACAAATCTAATTTTTATAGGAATTCATAGTTGTTTACATATTTGTATTCATTTTTATAGAGAATTGAGTCATTTAAAGTCTCTGGTAAGGAACAAGGCACGACCAGAAGGCTCTATTGCTGAGGGTTGCATAGCTGAAGAGTCTCTAACGTTTTGTTCACGCTACATTGAGGATATAGAAACCAGGTTCAATAGACCTAAACGTGTTAATGGTGACCCAAGTGAGAATGAACCTTTTGAAGTATCATCTATATTCCCTCAATTAGGTAAACCTGTTGGAGCTTTCATAATGTTCAACTTAACTCCTATGTAACGGTTACAAGCTCATCGATATGTGTTATTTAGTTGCGCACTTGTCACTCCATTTGTCAAGTAAGTAGTTATTTTTGTAGTTTATTACCTAAATTATATTATTCATGTTTGTTAATTATTATATTATTTTACATAGTGAATTTAGAGACTTTATTAAAAGGAGTTCAAAGGGAAGAAGACCTTTAGCTCTTGATATAGAAAAAAGAGTTAATAAAAAGTTTATTGATTGGTTTTGTAGGCGGGTAAGTAGTATAATAATTTTATATATGTATTTATTATGGTTGAATTATAATGAGAAACTTACCAAAGTTAAGTTGTTTATATAGATTACCAATCCAGATGTTATTAACACAATGTCAATGGAATTAAAGTTTTTAGCACGAGGCCCATTGGATAGTGCAAAAAGATTTACTGCATATAATGTGAATGAGTTCAAATTTCAAACCCTAGCTCGAGAAGAAGGATTGAAAACATAGAATAGTGGAGTTTTCCTAACCTCTAACACGGTCTGTGTTTCAAGTGGTGTTGATAGGAATATAAGACAAGCCGACCTACCATATTACGGAAAACTAGAAGATATAATTGAGTTAAACTATTATGGTCAGTTTAGGGTGGTTCTTTTCAAATGTAAGTGGGCAGACACTACACGAGATAGAGGGTATATAAAAGATCCATGGAATTTCAATTGTGTTAATTTTGAAAGGTGTATTCATAGCGGTGATCGTGAAGAACATGAACCTTACATTAAAGCATCACAAGCACAAATGGTGTATTATGTTGACGATGTAGACAATAAAGAATGGAGTGTTGCTGTGCATCTTAAGCCAAGAGATTTGTATGAAATGGGAGAAGAAATATATAAAAATATGCCATACCAAGAGCAAGAGCTGGAGAAAATTTTTGATGTGGATGATGACAATATGCAGTTAGCTACAAACTATCTAAATGATGACATGATTGACTCGAACATTGATCCTAATTTGGAAACAAATGCCCAAATGTCTGAATAAACAAATATAATTCATTGGTGTTTCTTGTGTAGGTAATGGTTTATTTTTTAAGGCATGTTTAAAAAAGTATCACATTGCATTATTTGTATGATATTCTTATATTTTGTAATTTTTCAATCTTTTAACTTATTTACTTTTTAAAAATTGCAGCCATGCTAAAGGTCAAGCGTTATCAAAATCCCCATAAGTCAACATCAGCTACATCACAACCGCATCAGGTTACCCATCCTTCCCCACAAAATGTGACCCATTCTGAACCAATAGAGCATTCAACATCAATGCACATCCCACTAGATAACTTTGATATTCCTTCACCACCCCCTGCACCTCCTGTAAATTTAGAGGAGCTTCCAATACCCAAACAACGTGTTGGTCAAGAAAGTTCACATTATTAGGACGTGGAGATGATAGGTATTTGTATTATATAATTGTTATTGTTATTGTTATTATTATTATTATTAATGTTATAGAAAATTATACATTTTCATTTATTGTGTTTTAATAACATGTTTTCTTGTTGTAAGACTTGGAAGGAATTATAAAGAAGGCGAAGATCAAAGTTAAAGAAGTCAATCATTTACCCAATGGAGAACATATCATTGTTGATTTTGATAATGAAGGCTCAGCAATTGGTCATGGGCAAAGTGTGTTGGCTGGATTTTATGGCACACTAGCAACTGATTGCAAATTATTTCCTATTAATTTTGAAAGGTGGTCTTTGCCAAAAAAAGATTCCCAAAGTTTATTTTGATGAATATTTTGACACAATTATAAAGGTATAAGCATTATGCATATATGAATCTTTCATTATTATGTTTATATGAGAGCTAAAAATTCATCATGTTTTCTTTCAGGCTCGATTTTCTTTTAAAGTTGATGAACTTATAGCAAAACGGTACTGTAATCTTAGTCTCTCTAAGAAATGGGGTGCACATAGGCAAAGCTTATGGAATGAGTTCTATGACCCAGCCAAAACTAGAGATGAAGTGATTAATAATGTGCCAACCGGTATTGAGAGGGATCAATGGGCTAATTTTGTTTGTTATCGTTTAAGTCCTGTAACATTGGTACACATTTATTGGTTTGATTAGTTTCTTAGAAATATCATTATTCTATTAGCATTTTCATTGACTATCTTGATTGATTATCATGCTTGTAGGAGCTTTGCAAACGAAACAAAGAAATTCGAAAAAAGCAAGTAATTCCTCATCTTGGTGGTTCTAAAGCAAATTCAAAAAGAAGACATGAAATGGTAGTGACTCTAGCTTTATCTGATGTTTGATTTATTAAAATGAAGTTATGAGCATTAATTTCTTAACTTTTTTAACTTTATCTTAGTGGCTGGAAAATGGAGAAAAACCTAGTCAAGCTCAGTTATACATTAAAACTCATAAGAGAAAGGATGGATCTTTTGTAAATGATGCAACAAGAAACATAGTTGTAAGTTTTTTTTGGATATTTTATTTACATATTTTGCATTCGTTATTATTAAATAGATAATATGGTATTGTTTGTTCTTGTAGGGAAAAATTGAAGTGGCTATGAGTGAGAGCATACTTAAGGAAGATGAAATTTCACCTAATGATGTTTTGGGTAAAGTGTTAGGGCCAGAACACTCTGGTAGAGTGCGATGCATGGGTATTGGAGTAACACCTAGTACTGCATTTAGAAACACAAGAATGCGACTCTCAGATTTGAGTTTTTCTACATCAAGCAATGGAACTCCATCTTCATCTGGAAACCAGTGGCAAGAGAAGTACCAAAATTTACAATCTCAAGTGCAAGGCACCTTAAATGCTCTTAAGGCCTACATGATAATGAAGGAAGGGAAGATCCCAGATGAATTAGGTAGTTTTTTCCCTCAAGAAGTAAGTGTTAATTTTTGTTTATTAGTTTGTTGAGTGAATTATAATTGACAATGTTCATGACTTCAATGGCATAAGTTATCAAGATTACTCTATATTACTAGTTTCATTCAATTCTCTCTATATTAAACCTATTTTATTTATTTATTTTAATTATAGCAAATTCTTTTATTGATTGAGTTAAATAATCATACATTTATCTTTTCTTGTTATTTCAGCCTACTGATGCGGCAAGTGAGCCCGCCACTCCATTGGATGCAAGAGGATCATCTGGTGCTAGCAATGTTTAGTGTCTTTTAGAAGTTTATTTAACTTTACATACTAGTATGACTTCTCCTTTGGAACATGATTTTTAGTTTGAAACACTTGTTCATTTAGACTTAACACTAATTTATTTTTATTAGCTAGTAAACCATTATTCTTAATTTGTACTTCTTTATATTTCAATGTATAAATATACGACAATCAAAGATGTTTAAACCATTATTGTTAATTTGTAACAATTTATAATCTAGTTTATTAAACTACCATAATTTATTATAAAAAATGCCTAAATAAAATTAGCTAGAAAATTAAAATTAGAAAACTCCAATAAAAAAAAACTTCTTATATATAGCTAGTAAAGGAGGTTCAAAAAACTGTCGCAAATTACCTCTTCTAGTAGAGAAGGTTTAAAACCTCCTTAAAAAACCTCCATAGACAAAGGAGGGTGAAACCTCCATAAAAATCCTCTTCAAGTAGAGGAGGTTTAAAACCTCTTGTAAAAAACCCCTACAAATAGTGGAGGTTAAAAATCTCCTGTAAAACACCCCCACAAATAGTGGAGGTTCTGTCCATAGTAACGAAGGCCACAAAAAACTGTCGTAAATTACTTTGTGGCGATGCTAACTACGGCGATTTTTAAAAACGCCGTAAATTAAATTTTACTAGGTAGTGTTTTAATATGAGCAAGTAGCGAGAAGAGAAGTCAATGGGAGATTAAATAAAGGATACAACAGTATCAAGAGGATGTAAGTAATGAGGATACCTAGCACAGAGGGACAGAGAGATTGATACATGTAATAATAAATGAAAGAAGTTGAAATAAGAGAGTAATAATAAAATAAATGTTTAATAATATTAATAAATTATAAATAATGTATTAATATTAATAGATGATTAATGATTATTATTTTGCTTTAATTTGATATTAATTGGTTAATAATCTTTATAATATTTCTATATTTGGATTAATTAAAATTATATAGAATAACTAATAGTTATTCTAATATTTTAATATAAATTAATATTATCTATAATAACTTCAAAAATATATATAATTAACTATAATAATATTTTGATAATATTTAAGTGTTATTTATAATTATATTTAAATAATAAAATATTGTCAGGTTCTTCAAATTTGAACTGTAGGACCCAGTTAGAGGTTAAGTTTCGACCATTCAACCCGAGAGTAGTGGTCCTGTAAGGAAACTAGTCCTAATAGGATTCTCTTATAGAGAATTGAGGGGGACTAACTCGGTGTAACCGACCCAGCCAAAAACCTCAGATACGTCCTACGTTTGATTGTGCATATACCTCAGAATACCCGATGGTAGCATGGTCAGTCTCCGGTAACTCGTTTTAACGTTTTAGGAACTTTCGTCTTCCAATAAAAGCGAGTAATTGAAAATTAACCCCCAAACCGGGCCTGAGCACCTTCAGTGTTTTAGACCTAACTTTCTGAAACGATGCTTGAATGGAATGATTCCTATCTCGTTCACTTTGTTTTTAAGAGATCTTCAACCTCTATTTCTTATGTCGAACCTTGATTCCTACTCTATCATGCCAAAATTTAAAGATTTCGTAAAGTTACCTTAAAATCATGTCATTCACATTTTTATCTTGCGCATGGTTCCTTCAAAAATTCATAACTCTCTCGTATGACCTCTAATTCATGCAAGCCTGGTGTCAAAATCTCCGTAACAAAATTCTCTATGTTTTCTATGTGGACATTAAAAGCTAGATCCTTCTAGATCAGTATAGTTTTAAAGATCTTTACTAATCTCTTTTCATCTCTTCACCATGCTGGCTATTCCTAGTAAAATTGGCATATCACCCTCTTCCAGTACTAGAAATGCTTCATTCTTTTTTCTATGGATTTGTGTCAAAGAAATATACAAGTATTTTGAAGGGAACGGACCAATTCTTAAAGGAAAAATAACCACAAATTTGTTTCTACAGCCCTAACTGATTTGGGAGCAATTGGGACAACCTATCTTGTTTCAAGTATATCTCGGCTACCTATATTGGATTATTGCAAATGATATATCAAATCAAAGGGAAAAATAAGATCTACAAGTTTTCATGTTGGTCACTTTTTGAGATTCTTACTCCACGAATTAATATATATTTATTTTTAATGCCTTTAAGTCACCGGGTGACAAGTTAATTTTCTAGCAACCGGTTTCTGACCAAACCACCACCTTATACCACCTCTTCCCTGAGCTGGCAGCATCGTGTCTGAGACGCCCCCAAAATAGGGAAAATTTTTTCACGTTTTTATAATTCATACATCAATGAAAAGAAGCAAGTGGTGAAGCTTTTAACATAACACCTGGATCTATAATAAACCACTCCCATATATGAAGATATGAGAGGGTAAGTTCAAAAGATTATTTTATAATAACTTTTCCAATTAAAAACAGCGGAAGATTTAATTAATTTGATTATTGATTGATTGATTTTCAAGAGAAGGAATTTCATGAAAATGTGGGATGTAGTTCATATAGCCTAGAGGTCCAATATATACTCCTTAATACCTTTAAAGTAATGTTTAAAGAAGAAATAATGCATAGGAAACAAAAATCCATTTAAAAATAACAAATATGAGTATCAGGGTGATACTCGCTCAAGCGAGAACCCCTCCGCTTGAGCGAGACAGCGTAATAACGCTTGGGCGAGTGGAGAAAGAGCTGAGCGAAAGAGGGTATAAGCATCAGGGGTCGATCTCGCTTGAGCGAGCTTGGCGTCGCTTGAGTGAGATGTGAAAGGAACCCCTAAGAGAAACAGCGAAATGCTTGAGCGAAGGAAGGAAAAAGGCATCAGGTCCCAATCTCGCTTGAGCGGCTCATGACTCGCTTAAGCGAGATTGTTCCAGAATCGTTGGTGACTCTCTGGCCGATTTTTGCTTGGGCGAGGCACCACTCGCCTGGGTGAAAATCGTCCAGTATCAATTTCCCTTCTTCCTCGCTTGAGCGACCACCCCCACGCCTGAGCGAAAATTGTCCAGAAGCTAACCTCTGATTTTGTGACAATTTCGCTTGGGCGACACATACCCCCATTCGGGCGAAAACGGTCCAGAAGCCACCCCTGATTCTATCAACAATCTCGCTTGGGCGAGTTAGCCATCCGCCTGAGCGAATTCGGGCTAGAAACGAATCCCCTGTTTCACAACAATCTCGCTCGAGCGAGATTCTTACTCGCTTGAGCAAGTTCTGCAGAACTTAGGCAGAAAACGTGAAAATTGCATACCTAACCCATAACCTACCATACCAAAACTCAATCTACTGCAATTTATTTAATTCCTACATGATTTACACATTATAGGACACCTTTGGAACTTGCCTCATTCACCATTAACTATTAAAATCCATTCTAATTCATGGAATTATAAGGAATCCAACACACCAATTCATATAATCAACAAAACCCAAATTTTTGCATAAACCTTCATTCTTTCATAAAATTGGGCAACATTTAACATACTTTATAAAGTGGTAGAAATACACATACACACATTCACACATCCATTCATTAAGTTTAATGATGATGCATGATTTATCTTTAATTCTTCACTTTAAATGTGTATAATTTGCCATCACTTAGTGTGTAATATATTACATTTTAACATATTTTCGTCATTTAAGCTTTATGTAATATTTGATTTTAATATGTGCCAAAAGAAAATGGATCCAAGAACTCAAGAATTCCAATCCAAAATGAAGATCAAAGTGCCTAAGGATCAAGGGAATCAAGGAATATGCAAAAGGATCTCAAAAAGGGTGGAAAAATACACAAAGAATGGAGAATCAGGTGGATGAATCGATTCATCCCCCACTTGAATCGATTCATACGGTTTAATGCACCCAGGATGTGAATTTTTGAAGCTTGAATCGATTCATCAGCATTTTGAATCGATTCATCAGCATTTTGAATCGATTCATTCGGGTTTTAAAGGGTTGAATCGATTCTTCCCACATTTGAATCGATTCATACGTTAATTTTTAGGCCAGAATTGCATTTGGAACGCATGAATCGATTCATTTCACCATTGAATCGATTCATGAGTGTATTATTGGCCCAGGATCATGTTTTCAAGCTTCTGGATGGTGGGCAAGGCACTAAAGTTGATAATGGAGCACTGAAGTTGATAATGGAGCACCATGGACTTGTTAATTGAAGAGTGCACCTTCCATTACAAATAGTTTATGGCATTGACTTGCTTTTGGACTCCTATAAATAGGCACCATGAAAGAGCATCAGGGACATCAATTCCTTCAAAAACCATTCATTCTTCATTTCTTACTCTTCTCTGTTTGCATTTCTTCTTCCAGCAAGTTCTTCATTTCCGGGTTAGGATCTTTTTATTTTCAGTTTGTTCTTATTATGAAGGGCTAAAACCCCTAGATTGATTTTCTTGGAGAATATTGTAATGTAATTTTGAGGTCATTATTTTTAATGTAGTATGTTTTTGTTATTGTTATTTCTTCATAATCTTACTCTGCTTATTTAATTCCATTCTGTTTAATTAAATTTGTATGCTTAATCGGTTTACTTATTCAAATGGAATAAAATAAGATTTTAAATTAGAATGGATTAAGGAAATATGCATGCTTAATGAATATTTTCATAATCACTTTTAATAATTATGGTTTGCTTAATTCCATAATATGAGAATAGATTATGTATGTAGGCGATGTTTTTACATATGTTCAATAATTCCTAGATTTTACGATCTTGACTCCTTTTGCTTAATTAGGATGCTTGATTAAAATATTCATTTTTAAATGAAAGTAAAGGAATTATGAATTGAAAAAGACGCTTAGTTGATTAATTCAAATTGAGCTAAGAAATTAACAGTAATGAAAGTATACAAATTATCTTTAGTGAACCAAGGATAAATTTATTTACAATACTCCAAGAAAATCAATCGCTTGTTATTTATTGTTTTAAATCCTATATTTACTTTGTTTTAATTTTAATTGTGACAACAAAATCAATCAAAACCCCCCCAATTGTATTTGTATGTTTGTTAAAATTTTGTTTGTAAAAATTAATTTTAAACTTGATTTTTCCTAAATTTTTGTGTTGATCCTTGAGAGAACGACCTAGGTTGACACCCTAGTACTACATTAATTAATTTTAATGTACTAATTTAACGGAATCACGACTGTAAAAATAATCACGTCAAATTTTGGCCCCGCAGCCGGGGATCAACGATCTTTAGGAAAAATTCTTGTTTTAGATTAATTTTTTTTGTATAACCCACATTTTTTTTGTATACCATCACCAATGACCCTTATTCATCATAACCCACATTTAGTGTCAACAATAAATGCCCATCTACCTCCATTATACATTTCCCCCGAATTTATGAAGCTAGGGTTTCATAAAATTCCAACAACCATCATAAATACTCTTCTCCTTCCAACCGTAAATGCATCCACCTTCATTACTTCCTAAAGAAATCTTACTCTCATAAAAACCCACCTTAAAACTCATGCATTAAATGCTCTCTATATACTTCTATGTTCATGCATGACTCTCCCAAGTCACAACACTACATAATACCAACATCAATCCACCCAAAAATAGTTAAAGAGCTTACCTCACACCCAAAACGAAAATGGGCTTCCAAGAGGAGGTAGGCCACACGAAAATAAGGGAAGAAGAGGAGAAAGAATTCAGCTTCAATAGTCTCCTCCTAAGCTTCTTGAAAAGAAATGAGAAGAAGAGGGAGTCACCACCTTGACTTGGGGTTTGTATGAAGAAGAAGAGAGGAAGAAGAATGGAATAGGAAAAGTGAAGAAGTAAAATGTGCCTCTCAATATTCAGAAGTTCACGCGTGAAGAGGAGAAGAAATTTGGGCTTTTGAGTTTATTTTAAATGCCATTAATTAACATTTTATCGTTTTATAACCAACAGGTTCTCAGCTCGGGCTCAATATTTCATCTGAAAATTATTCCGAATACACATTCGGACTCCCAATATCATTCTCAATAGCCCTGACCAATATCATCTCATTCCGAGATACTTGGTCCGACACCCGTACCTCAACCTGGCTCGTTTTCAGCTTAACCGGTTTCCATAAACCACCAGAAATTCCCAAAATGCTTAATTTAATTATTCTTAATAATTTGGGATGTTAAGTAATTCACACACAAATTCCTAATATTTATTCTATTAATTAATTCACTCATTTTAAAATTTGGGATGTTACAATCCACCCCCCAAAAAGAAAATTTTGTCCCCAAAATTTCACATACCGGATTCAAATGCGTCAGGATACCGTTCTCTGATATCGTCTTCGCATTCCCATGTGAACGTTTCAGTATTTCCATGTTTCCAAGCGACCTCCACCAAAGGTACCAACTTGTTCCGCAGTTTCTTCACGGAATGTCCGATAATGCGAACAGAAACAGGAGGAACAGATAAATCCTCGCGTACATCAATCTCGTCCATAGGAATCACGTGTAGAGGATCATAAACATATTTTCTCAACTACGACACGTGGAACACGTTGTGTAGATTGGCAAGATGCGGAGGGAGTGCTATTTGATAAGCAACCTCACCAATCTGCTCCAACACCTCTTAAGGTCCAATAAATCTGGGGCTCAACTTCCCACTCTGCAGCGCCCTTCCAATGCCTTTATCACGCGAGACCTTCAGGAATACATGATCATCAACTTGAAACTCAAGTGGTTTATGCCTCTTGTCATAATAAATCTTCTGCCTATCTTGAGCAATCTTCATATTCTCTTGTATCTTCTTAATTTGCTTGGTCGTCTCTTGGATAATCTCCGGCCCTAAGGCCAAGTTTTCACCAACTTTAAGCCAACACAAGGGAGTTCTACACTTCCTTCCAAACAACGCCTCATACGGTGCCATGCCAATACTAGAATGGAAGCTATTATTATATGTGAATTCAATCAGTGGTAGAAATCTCTCCCAACATCCACCGTGCTCAAGGACACAAGCTCTCAACAAATCTTCTAGGCTTTGTATAGTTCTCTCCGATTGTCCATCGGTTTGAGGGTGATATGCGGAACTAAGCTTTAACTTAGAACCCAACTCATCATGCAAACGTCCCCAAAACTGAGAAGTAAATCGAGGATCACGGTCAGATATGATGTTGGACGGCACACCATGCAGCCTAACAATCTCCTTGATATATATTTGTGCCAATTTCTCTAAGGAACTCTTCATATTAATGGGTAAAAAGTGAGAACATTTTGTCAACCGATCTATAATCACCCATATAGCATCATTCCCAGCACGAGTTCTAGGAAGCCCAGAAACAAAATCCATAGCTATACTATCCCATTTCCAAACAGGGATCTCCAACGGTCTCAAATAACCAAATGGTCTCTGATGCTCGACCTTAGCCTTCTGACAAACAAGGCAAGATGCTACAAAATTTGCCACATCACGCTTCATACCGGGCCACCAAAAATTCTTCTTCAAATCTTGATACATCTTGGTGGAACCAGGATGAATACTCAATATGCTTTTATGAGCTTCCTCAAGTACACATTTTCTCACATCACCACTTGAGGGAACATAAATTCGGCCATTCACACGCCAAATGCCATCTTGACCTTCTTCTATGAACAAATTCTTCCCTTTCTCTTGGGTTTTCTTCATCTTAATCAAATACTCATCATTGGGTTATTGCGCCTTCACATATTCGAGAAACTCATTAGTAACCTTTAACATCTCCAATGCCATTTTCTTGGTGGTGTAAGTCTCCACGCCCACATTTAAATCTCTAAGTTGTTCAATCAACTCCATTTCCTTTGCCATCATCATAGAGACATGCAATGACTTCCGGCTTAAAGCATCGGTAACTACATTCGCCTTGTCGGGTGATACTTCAATTCAAACTCATAGTCTTTTAGGAACTCCATCCACCGTCTTTGGCGCATATTTAATTCCTTCTGGTCAAACAAGTACTTAAGGCTCTTATGATCACTAAAGACTATAAACTTGGAGCCATACAAGTAGTGTCGCCACAACTTCAATGCAAATACCACCGCCGCCAATTCAAGATCATGTGTGGGATAATTAACCTCATGCGGTCGCAACTGCCTCTACGCATAGGCTATCACACGCTCCTTTTGCATCAACACACATCCAAGACCAAGCTTAGATACATCGCAATATACCATGAATTCATCCGTTAAATCGGGCAATGCTAACACCGGTGCGGTAGTAAGTCTCAACTTCAACTCTTGGAAACATTCTTCACATTCACGGGTCCACACAAAAGAGTGATTCTTCCGAGTCAACTTCGTTAGTGGTAAAGCCAAACGGGAAAACCCTTCAATGAACCTCCGGTAGTAACCGGCAAGACCAAGAAAACTCCTTATCTCCGTCACCGACGTTGGTCATTCCCAAGCCATCACGGCTTCAACTTTGGATTTATCCACAACAACTCCATCATTCAAAATAACATGTCCAAGAAATTGGACCTCAGACAGCCAAAATTCACATTTAGAGAGCTTTGCATACAACTCCTTCTCTCGAAGAACGGTCAACACAAGACAAAGATGTCTTTCATGCTCTTCATAACTCTTGGAATACACCAAAATATCATCAATAAACACCACGACGAATTGATCAAGATATTCATGGAAGATGCGATTCATGTAGCTCATGAAAATCGCAGGGGCATTCATCACCCCAAATGGCATTACTACGTACTCATAGTGTCCATATCGCGTTCGGAAAGCAGTCTTCGAAATATCTTCGGTCTTCACCCGAATTTGGTGATATCCGGAACGCAAATCAATCTTCGAAAACACAACAGCACCCTTCAATTGATCCAAAAGATCGTCAATACGTGAAAGAGGGTATTTATTCTTAATGGTTAGTTTGTTAAGTTGGCGATAATCAACGCACAATCTCATGCTCCCATCTTTCTTCTTCACTAACAACACAGGAGCACCCCAAGGAGACACACTTGGGCGAATAAACTCCCGTTCAAGTAATTCTTCCACTTGCTTTTTCAACTCAGCTAACTCCATAGGAGACATCCTATAAGGAGCTCGGGAAACAGGTTCCGCGCCCGGAATAAGATCAATAGTAAATTCCACTTCTCATGGAGGAGGTAATCCGGGAATCTCTTTTGGAAACACATCGGGAAATTCCGAAACAATAGGAATCCCACAAGATTGGGAAGCACCATTCCTATCCACCAAACAGAACAGCACAAGAAGTTGAGAGATACCTCACACATCAAAGCCTTCAGTATTAGAGGTTGGGAAAATCACCGTCTTGTTATGACAATCCACCAAAACCTTGTTGGCGGACAACCAATCCATGCCTAGAATAACATCCAGATCTTTCATAGGCAAGCACACGAGAGATACAACAAATTTTCTACCCTCCAAGTCCATCTCGACATTTTCACAATGAGTCACCGACCTTAAGCAAGCACCGGTTGGTGTAGTCACCAATATAGAGCCTTTCATCATACACACAGGCACCTATAAGCGCCTCACACAATCTTCAGAAATGAAGGAGTGTGTCGCACCCGAGTCAAATATTACATTAACATATTACCATGTATTTGGCACTCACTTTGGACAAGATCCTCAGCTTGTGCTGCTTCTTCACCGGTCACGGAAAAAGACTCTTCCAGCCATTTGTTGATTAGCACCACGTTTTGGACCATTCCGACCACCGTTACCATTACCTCGGCCATTTCCATTACCACGACCGACACCACCATTCCGGTTGCCAATTCTTCCGCCATTACCGTTTCCGCGACCACGGCCTCTAAAAGCACCGTAGCCTCTATGGTTTGCATCATCACGTACCACAATATCCGTGGCATTCAAGGGACAATCAGGGCGGATATGCCCCAGTTGGTTGCATCTGTAGCACACCACTGTTTCTTCATGGTTGCATTCTCTAGCTAAATGATTTCCACCACATCAAAAACAATGAAGTCCTTGGCCATTACCTCGACCACCATTGGCACCATGCCTTCCGCCACCTCGTCCACCTCTGAAGGAAGAGGAACCACGTACAAATTGTCTATTGCTCTTAAAGTTGCCTTTCTTCTTGAAGCTAGAAGATTGGCCCTTCAACTTGTAATCATGCCCTGAGTAACTCTTTGGAGCAACATCATTCTCTTCAAAGATTCTACACTTGTTCACAAGAGTAGGAAAACTCCTAATCTCTTGGTGACAAATCGCCTTCTTGATCTCTTGGCGCAGTCCATTTTCAAATTTAACACACTTTGAAGCTTTAGTGCCCTCTTGCTGAAAGGGAGGATAAACCACATATAACTCTTCAAATTTTAAAGCATACTCCTCAATCGACATGCCTCCTTGCTTGAGCTCTATAAATTCAAGTTCTTTCTTGTTTTTATAACTCTCAGGAAAGTATTTCCTAAGAAATTCCGCCTTGAAATTCTTCTAATTTAGAGGAGTGTGGGCAGCAATCATACGCCCACGGGTGAGGATCCACCAAGATTCGGCCTCACTCCGAACCATAAACACTGCATATTCCACCTTCTGAGCTTCGGTACATTCCATGCTAGCGAATATCTGTTCCAAGTCACGGATCCAAACATATGCATCTTCTGGTTTGTAGCCTCCATAAAATTCAGAAGGCTTCCGCTTAAGGAATTGGTCAAGACCTTGATTCGGCTGACCAATAGGTTATTGTTGCCGTTCAAGTATATCGGCAAAGCGGTTAAAGGCTTCAGCCATAGCGGCCGTATCAATATTGCGCCTATTCGCCATCACTCAATCTATATACAACAACATAAACATAATTAGAAACTTAAAGTTTCTTCACCCAGTGTATATACATATATCATTCATCATTAACCATCTTAACACAAGTATCATCATAATACATTTCATTATTAAAAGGTAAATATGAGAAAGGAATTGCCTGGCCAGGCTTAACAATAATCATATAATAATCTCAATTCAATGACAACCATCATAATTCACCTACATAATTTACAAATCAATCAGCCACAAGCAACAAACACACTGACAACATCACTTATAATCGTATCAAGAGCAATGAATGCTCTGATACCAGGTCGAGACGCCCCCAAAATAGGGGAAATTTTTTTTGCGTTTTTATAATTCATACATCAATAAAAAGAAGCAAGTGGTGAAGGTTTTAACATAACACCTGGATCTATAATAAACCACTTCCATATATGAAGATATGAGAGGGTAAGTGTCGCAACCTGGATCGCGACGGTGCGGCGAGAAAGAAAAAACTGTGTATGAAACAGGGAGTCGCCACCAACGTTTTTATCCATAGGAAAAACATTGGAAAAAAACTAAGTTTAGTAAGGCACTGGTTTAAAAATGAGATTCAAGTTCGGGAGTCGGTTACGAGTAGGGAAGGTATTAGCACCCTACATCGCCTGTCAAAAACAATACCAAGATAGAAAGTGCAATATAAATAGCCTTAAATAAAACATGGTTTCTTCCTTTTTTGTATTTTTATCTAAAAACGATGGAATGGAGTAAGAGAACTGTACAAACATAAAATGTCAAAGCGAGGTAAACGGGACGTTTCATCCGAATTAAACTCGACTTCGATATGAGACAGAAAGGGAGGAAGAGAATGCTAATAAGACGTCACGCCTAAATTAGACATCCTCGAATAAAAAAGGGACAGGGATAGGAAAGAGATAAGCAGGACGTCTCGTCCTAAGTATCCCTTCCCTATGAATTGTGGCGAGGCTTGAACAAAAACTAGGGGAAATCAACAAGACGTCACGTCTAAATTGATTTTCACAGAAGCGAAAAAAAGAACATTTATGAAAGAAACACGAAAGTGAGGAAATAAATCAGTAAAAAGAAACAAGAAAGATGGGCCCGACAGGAGTTGAGGTCCTGCTCCTACGTATTCTTGAATTATCAAGAAATCAGGGTTACGTAGTTCTGAGTGTTTTTCTTTTAGGAAAAGATTGGAAAAATGTTGATGGGTATCATTTTGGTGAGGAATCCATACAAGACGAAGTTCTTCGCACGTGTATGGGTCTTATAGAGGTTGTGTAGACAGAAGTATTTTCCGTACGACACTGACTAAAAATGATTTTTTTTCTTTTTTTGATTTTATTTAGATTTGAAAGAAAACACAGGAAACATCCATTTCCCTTTATTATTATTTTTTTATTTTTTTTAAACTACGAAGCAAAAGAGGGAGGGTAACAGAAGCTACAAGAGAGAAAGAGAAATAGTAAATTCAGAAAAGAGAGGGAAAAATGAGCGAAAATCGAGTGGGAGAAGAGAAAACCGAGTGAGAAAAAGGGAAAACCGAGTAAAAATGGAAAAAACCGAGTGAAAAAATAGAATACCGAGTGAAAAGTGGAATACCAAGTGATGGAGTAAGGGACTGCAGAGTGGGTCAGAAACTGACTGAAGGTGGAAGAGACCGACCGAGTGAGAAAGGGACCGACCGAGGGAGAAAGGCAGTGGGGGGTTGAGAGGAGTTTGAAGGTATTTAGAGGGAAGGAAAAGGGTGTTGGACGGTGTGGAATTGGTACAGGGTCTGGATGGTGTAAGGATTTGGGAGACGTTGGGACGGTATGGAGTTGGTATAGGGTCTGGACGGTGTAAGGATTTGGGAGATGTTGGGACGGTGTAAAGGACTTAGGAGGTGTTGGAACGATGTGGTGGATTTAGGAGGTGGATTGGAACAGAATCAGTGTGGTGGATTTAGGAGAACGGTACGGAGAGGGACAGTGTGGGTGAGAGGGGACGGTGTTGAGAAGGACGGTGGGGTGTTGGAGCTGTACGGTGTAGGGAGAAAGAGGACGGAGGTGAACTCAGGCAGAGTTTTCTTGTAGGGAGAGAAAATCCAACCCCTTGAGCCTCTTCAGCTGGGGTATTTATAGGGGTTGAAGACATGGGCTGAGTGTCTGGGACAACTTAATTTCTATTCAGTGGAGGCAGCCTGGCCACTAACCGATAGTGGGGGGACAACGGCTGGTGGGGAATTTTTAATTTCTCCACTTCCACCCCCTGTCTGCAACTTTTAGAAAGTGCGATTCCAGGTCAGTGCGCATAAACATTCGGGCTCATCCTTCCGTTGTCAGGTTTGTGACATCGGCCATTAAAGACCGGTTAGATGGAATTCCAATAACTGGTCCGATGTGATCTCTTTGGAACCTTGACCTGTGTCACATTTACACTAGTCGGACCTTTTCAATGTTTGGGGTACCATGGGATCGGTGTTCTTCCCCGTGGCCCGGATCCACTGCCTCAGTCAGCATCCATCCTTAGTGGGAGATAATCCGAGAGGAAAAAGTGTAAAAGACCGAGTGAGGCATTCAATCGGAACTGATTGAAACATACATTCGGAACTGATTGAAAAGTGATTGGGAACCGATTGAAAGGTGAGTGATTCACTCGGAACTGATTGAAGAGTGATTCGGAACCGATTGAAAGGTGAGTGATTCACTCAGAACTGATGGAAGAGTGGTTCGGAACCGATTGAAACGTGAGTGATTCACTCGGAACTGATTGAAGAGTGATTGGGAACCGATTGAAAGGTGAGTGATTCACTCAGAACTGATGGAAGAGTGATTGGGAACTGTTTGGAAGGTGAGTGATTCACTCAGAACTGATTGAAGAGTGATTCGGAACCGATTGAAACGTGAGTGAGTATGAACCGATTGAAACGTGAGTGATTCACTCGGAACTGATTGAAGAGTGATTAAGAATTGTTTGAAAGGTGAGTGATTCACTCGGGATTGATTGAAGAGTGATTCGAAACCGTTTGAAAGGTGAGTGATTCACTCGGAACTGATTGAAGAGTGATTCAGAACCGATTGAAAGGTGAGTAAGTCTAAACCAATTGAAACGTAAGTGATTCACTCAGAACTGATTAAAAGCCTGCTTCTATCACATGTGATCCACTCAGGATTAGCAAGTTTTTATTCAAATGATTCAATCGGCATCCTCAAAATGTTTCACTCGGCTATGTTTCTGGAATTGAACCACTCAGAGAAAACTTGCTCAGATTTGTTGCTTGGGAGTAATTCAGTTGACCCTTCCTTCACTCCTTGAAGTAATCCACCCGGACACATTCACTCGGGAGTCTGACTTGCTTTTCACTTAGAAATTTGGAATTTGAGAGAGTCTGCCCAGATATTTATTCTCAGCCTTTCTGCACTCGGAATCAGTCCACTCGAGATTATCTCACTTGGAGAAAACCTTCCCTTGGACTCAACCTACTCAGAAATGGTTGAAAGGTGTCTCACTCAGTGCTGACTGAAGAATGGTCCCTATTCACGCTTGAGCGTGTTAAACTTCGCTCGGGCGAACACATTCCAGCAGCTAATATTATGCCTCTCGCTTGAGCGAGACCTCTTCGCTTAAGCGAGATTATGGCCTCCAATGTTCTCGCTCGAGCGTAGCCAGAGCCGCTTGAGCGAAAGACCTTTGTTTAATCGGACTTGCTTCACTCGGCGTTACTTTGTCTGGAAATGGCACTGCTTGTAGCATTCAATCAGAATTGGCTGGGTGATTCACTTGGAGATTGTTTGCTCGAAAGTGGAATTGCTTGATGCATTTAAATGGAGTTTATTCAATCGGAATTGCTTTGCTCAGAAGTAATTCAATCAGAACGGCTTCAATTGGCAATTATCCATTCGGATGTACTCATTCAGGAGTCGGTCTCGGAACGGTTTCAATCAGAATTTGGAACTTTTGAGAGAGTTTACTCAGAGCCTTTTCTCTGTTCAGAGGCAACTTCCTTGGAAGCAGCTCACTCAGGAATGACTCGATCAGAGACATTCTACTCGGAAATTATCAATCGGTCCCATGGAACTTGACTCAGAGCCTTCTTTTAGTTTGAAAGTAACTCCCACACTTTAAGTCCACTCAGAAACTTGTCATTCTGAGACATCCCACTCGGAAACTGCACTCGGACATGGCTGACTAGTATTTTCACTCGGAAACAACCCTTTTCACTCGGAAATAACCATTTTCACTCGGAAATAGCCATTTTCACTCGGAAATAGCCATTTTTTCATTCAGAAATATTATAGCCAGACGGATTAGTTAAAATTGAAGCTCAGTCCTTTCTCCGAGATGCTTTCCACTTGTGTCAGACCGAAAGAGGTGTTCACAGATGCCCCTCTTTACTTCTTTTTCACAAAAGAAACACGAAGCTTCTGTGTTTCTGAAGCCAAAAGGAAGTAAAGATATGAACACCGATGTAGGGGCCAAGTGGGACCTCTTGATCGGTATGGCGTCTGACGGTGTTGGCAATCACGAGTTGTTGTGACCTTTTCCTCTTTTCCACATCTGTCTCTCTTTTTTTCTTTTTTTTTGTTTTTTGTTTTTTTGTTTTTGTTTTTGTTTTTTTTTGTTTTTTGTTTTTTTTTGTTTTTTTTTTTATTTTTTTTTTGAGTTCTGAATGAACCGGGAAAAATTCTTTCAGTTAACAGGAGGTGAAAAGATCGGGATCGACCCCCGGTAGACTGGAAGGTAAAGGGTGCCTGCATAGGCGACTAGAAAATAAAGGGTGCCTGAATAGGCGACTGGAAAGTAAAGGGTGCCTGAATAGGCAAATGGAAACTAAAGGGTGCCTGAATAGGCGAATGGAAAGTAAAAGGTGCCTGAATAGGTGACTGGAAAGTAAAGGGTGCCTGAATAGGCGAATGGAAAGTAAAGGGTGCCTGAATAGGCGAATGGAAATTAAAGGGGTGCCTGAATAGGCGAGCAGAAAGTAAAGGGTGCCTGAATAGGCGAATGGAAAGTAAAGGGTTCCTGAATAGGTGAATGAAAAGTAAAGGGTGCCTGAATAGGCGACTGGAAAGTAAAGGGTGCCTGAATAGGCGAATGAAAAGTAAAGGGTGCCTGAATAGGCGAATGGAAAGTAAAGGGTGCCTGAATAGGCGAATGGAAAGTAAAGGGTGCCTGAATAGGCGACTGGAAAGTAAAGGGTGCCTGAATAGGCGAATGAAAAGTAAAGGGTGCCTGAATAGGCGAATGAAAAGTAAAGGGTGCCTGAATAGGCAAATGAAAAGTAAAGGGTGCCTGAATAGGCGACTAGAAAGTAAAGGGTGCCTGAATAGGCGAATGAAAAGTAAAGGGTGCCTGAATAGGCGACTGGAAAGTAAAGGGTGCCTGAAAATTAAAGGATGCCTGAATAGGCGAACGGAAAGTAAAGGGTGCCTGGAAATGTAGACATTGGAGGAGCTAACAGGACTTCTCGTCCAAATTAACTTACTTGACTTTAAGGCTCTTGGCGATGCCCCAGTTTGACATGACTGAAGGTTCTTGGGGAATTGCCCCTTGGGGAATAGGCGAATGGAAATGTAGACATTGGAGGAGCTAACAGGACGTCTCGTCCAAATTAACTCACTTGACTTTAAGGCTCTTGGCGATGCCCCAGTTTGACATGACTGAAGGTTCTTGGGGAATTGCCCCTTGTCTAGAATAGAAGAAACCTGGGGAGATGCCCCAGTTTGACATGATTTGAAGGAGTCTTTGAGGAATGGCTCCTTGAATGAACAGAAGAAACATGGGGAGATGCCCCAGTTTGACATGATCTAAAGGAATCCTTGAGGAATGGCTCCTTGAATGAAAGAGAGTGAACCTGGTTGTGATTGTGATTATTATTGAATTTGAAATCGGATCCGTTGCATATGCATTCAATAATTGACATATGCATTAGCCTTAAGACTATGGCATTTGAGATGGGATGACCACGAGTGATGAGAAACCCCTTGTGAGGAGGTATTGAGCAAAGTCATAATGAATTAATGATGATAATGATTATGAGTGCCCTTATTGATAAGTGGCAAAAAGATTATGTTTGTGATTGTGTATATGTTGTGCTTATTTATGATATGAATTACGATTCATGAGGCTTGTATGCCTATTGTGATAATGAGATAATGAATGTATGATAATTTGATGTTTTGATAGCAAAGCACACATGATGTTTGTATGCATATACACATGATCACAATATATATATTATTCATCATTTTGAATGTATAACTCACTCTCCCATGTGGTCTTCTTTTTAGCATTGTGATGTAGGTTACCATGGGATGAGTTTGGATTTAAAGATCAAGTATTGGTGAAGGTAAATAGTGGTAGAGGAAGTGCCTTGGCCAGCATCATTTGTGAACTATTATGTATTGAACTTATGAAATGAATAAGTTGTTTATAATGATATAGATGTTTAATGGATTTGGATACGTATAAAGATGATCCCTTGAATTTGTGGATAGTGAATATATATGTAGAATGTAAGAGATGATTTACAGTGTAATGGGAGGATTAAAATTAATTAATGTATATTGATGATAGCGAAGGCTGGGAGAAGATTCCCGTGTGTACATGTATATATATAGTTATACCTTAGGCTTTGCATGCTTATGAAATTAATTGTAGAATGATGATGGTTGTCTAATAGGCTTATAATATGCCATTGCGTGCTAGCCTAGCCTTTTCTCATATCGTCATATATGGGACTAGGCGTGTGCCCGGTATACACATTCTTCCGCTGTATACTCTATTATTTTGTATACCTTTATGGGCAAACCATTTATCGATCCAGTTATAGATTACTAAATCTCACTCTTTGGTTTTCTGTGATTTGGGTCTAGATGTGGTCATGATGGTGTATTAGAAATATTTTTAAACGTGAAAAATTTATTCACAATTTTATTAATTATGACGATCACATCGGGATTCGAGTATAGAAAATCAGGGGTGTTATAAGGTGGTATCAGAGCATATTTTGCTCTGAATTGGAGTTATTGGTTACTATCAGAGCATGGTTGCTCTGTGAGGATTTAATATTATGGATGATTGGAGCATGATTGCTCAACGGTGAGACGCTTATGGTGATCTTTGGAGTGAGATGCTCATTCTTGATATATGGTTGCTTTGTATAGATTTAAGAATGAGAATTATCTTGAGGATGATATTATGTTTCATTGCCCTACATGGACATATGATGTACTAAGTGTCTGGGAATTGTAAATTGATTATAAGGGCATTATTACATATTGAGAATGATTGTGAATCATAAGAGTTGAGTTGGGTTTGATGCTCAATGAGGATTTTTATCAGATTGTGATTCATAAGATGTGGTTGTTGACTATTGGGAGTATACCCTTTATCATTGGGGTTATATGATGAACTTGTGGAGCCTAGTTGCTCATTGATAATTATGAATGAATTATGGGATTGAATATGAGTGAATGAATTATGGGATTGAATATGAGTGAATGAATTTCCTCCATATATGATTGATGTATTTATTATGTAAGTCCGGCCAAGTTCCTTACCCTATTACCTTCAAATGACGAATATATTTTTATTGTGCATTGATGTTGATATATAAAATGCAAATTGATTTGATGATGAATCCATGATTGAATGTTAATCATGGAAATGAAATATTGGAATTGATGAATATAAGACATGAAAGATGAGTTGATGAATATGAAATATGAGATATGACTTGGATTGATGATGAATTTGTACCATGTGTGATCATGGATATGATATGTTAAATATGTATTAATATAATGATGGACCTATGCCGTATGTTGATTACGGATAGGAAGTATTAAGAAAAAAATTGATACGGTAGTAGACCATACCTGTTGAGACCTTGATGTGCATATGCACCTTGAATATAAATTATTGGTTGGGTCTCTTGTATGCATTATGCCTATGGCGCCTAGCCAAGGAATGCTTGTTGAATGAAATAAAACTCACATGTTTGAGTTGACTAAATGAATGATATTGAAGAAACTCCCTAGTGTGGGTATTTTCAAATTTAAATGATTGGTTGTGCCATTTGTGAAGGATGGATTTTATATCCTTTTGCACAAGAGCCTTATATAAGGGATGATACAAGTGAATTGTTGTATCCCTCTAGATTGGGAATTTGATTATGTGATAGGCGAATTAATGTGAAATCGAATACGTGTTAAATTGGGGTTATGTTTTAGTTTTTGGTGTGTGAAAATCGAGTGAATGATTTATTTAATTATAACCCATTAAGTGTGATGACCTAGAAGGACTTGGTATGATCCTGCATGATCAAACTTAGGGAATTATTGGTATTGATTATGGTATATGATTTTACGAATTGACTTTGGGCTAAATTATGTGCCCTAGAGACTATGATCATTGGAACAATTATGGATGACATGTGTGATTGTGGGTCGGTGAATAGAAATTTGATCATGTCATTGTCCTCTATTTTATTTGAAGGGTGCTATATTGATGATAGAAACCACATAGTGATGTTGTACTACGTGAAATGTAGGTTCAATTCATGGACTTTAGTTGTAATATATGAGGAGAATTCCTAATATGAAGGCTTGTTGTACGATTAAATAGCCTACTTGATGAGAGTTTGGTGAATCTTTTAAGGCTCGAATTGATTTATAGCCAACAAATATGCAAGTGAGACAAGAATTTTAGGCTATTTGAGCATGTATTTGGATGGATGAAACCCAAGAATGGGGTATTTATTTTATGATGATTGAAAACTTATGAATGGTACACTGATTGATGGTGAAGTTAATTAAGATTTAATGATTGATATGGCATGATGGATGCCAAATTAATTGTAAAATGACAATCAAGCATGAATATGTTAGCTGTGGACTGGTGAGGATTGTCACCGAGTCTTATATGGTCTAGTATTGTTTGAATATGTGTGACCAATATGAGTAATGGGAATACGAAGTACTGGTCCCGATATGGTCTTACATGCCATAGGCATTGTGGCAGCATGCACTTATGCGCCGACTTTATGTGTTTGTGGTAACCACTACAGGATTGGGACGCCTTCCTGTATGTCGAATGCAGCAACACATAGGTCGGGCAGGTGTCGGGATTGTAACTGCTTATGGTGAATGTATTGAGCATATCTGGTCGTACTGAGTATGAACATGTGAGCTCTGTTGGACGAGTTATAGTTGATGGTATATGGCACACTTGATATGGAAATTTTATGTTAAGAATGATGATGTGGTGATGAACATGACTTGGTGGACTTTGGTAAGTCTAATGTTATTCTATGGTGTCGTAGAACCTTGTTGATGTGTGGCCTGAGGTATGGCCTTGTGACATGTGTATCAATGTTGAATTTCGAGGACGAAATTCTTTTTAGGTGGGGTGAATTGTAACACACCAAATTTTATAAAAATAAATAATTGGGGAGAATGAATAATAAATAATTGTATATGAGTTGATTTGTATCCCAAAAGTATTGGAATGATTAAATTGGGATTTATTATGGATAATTATAATTTATTGAGATTTAAGGAGATGAAATTATACCCAGTTAGAATATGGGTGTTTGACCAAGTATCTCCGATTGAGATGCCTTTGGTTAGGGCTATTAAGAATATTATTGGGAATCCGAATCTATATTCAGAATAATTTTTGGATAATGTATTGAGCCCGAACTGAGAGCCTGTTTGTTATAAAATGATGATCTTTTAATGGAGAGTTAAAATTAAAACCAAAAAGCCCATTCTTCTCTCCTTATTTTCGTTGGATTTTTACTCCCCTTTGGCTGTGACCTTTCTTCTCCTTCATCTTTTATTTCCTTTCTCCATTCCCTTTTTGTCTTCTCTCCAAAAACCAAGCCGTGTGGAGTCTTCTCCTTTCCGCCCTATTTTCATTTTTATGGAAGCTTGAAGGAGAAGCTTGTGCTGGAACTCCTCCTCCTTCTCCCACTCTATTTTTGTGTGGATCTCTCTCTCTATTGGAAGCTCATGTTGTTTCTTTGGGTGAGGTAAGTTCCTCATCATTTTTATGAGCTTTATGCCTTAGGTTTGGGGTTTTGATTGTTGGGTGAAGGTTTAAATGCTAATGGAATGATGAATGAAACTATTTAATGAGGAAACCCTAAGGTGGGGTGGCTTAAATGTGAGCCTTTATGAGCATTTAAGTGGGTACTTAAGATTAATGTTAGAAGTTGATGAGAAATAAATGGGTATTAATGAGTGTTGTTGGGTTTTAGTGAAACCCTAACTTTAATAAATTGGGGAAAGTGTGAAATGTGAATAGAATGTAGGTTTAATAATTATGAGAATGATATTAATGATGAAAGATGGCCATTGATGGTGATTAATGAGCATGGGTAAATGTTGTTGGGTTTTGATGAAAAACCCTTACCTTAAGAATTTGAGAGAATGTATATATTGTGACTTGATAAGGTTCTAGACCATTGTGGTGTGCCATTTAAATTTGAATGATTAATTTTGATTATTGAAGGATATGAGGGATAAGTTGAATATTGAGTAACAATGATGATGTTTGAAGGATTGAGGAGATTTAAGACTACACTATGTAATGGGTAAAATGATGATGTTGTCGGATTAGTTGGTCTTTAAGATCTAGAGGATCTTGGCTTTGGGAAAGGAATTCCCGAAGCCTAATACAATTATATAACTTGGTGTTTAGCAAGTCTAGGACTTGGGGTTAAGCTTTATGATAAGCTAGCAAGTGTTTAGAATTATGATGGCTTATTAATTGCATGAATGCATATGTATATTATGTAGATCGTATTCCGGGTGATGCGATGGAGCTTTTAGAGCATTGGAATGATTCGGCTCTTCCCTCGAGGTAGGAGAGAAGTTAACATTCAAATTGCATGAGTAAATTTGTAAGTGATTTGATGTATGTGTTAAATACTCATGCTTGCCTTGCCTTGCGTATGTATTGAATTAATTGAATTAGTGAGTTGATGATTATTGAGGATGATTCTTAAGAATATGTGGATTTATTGTGGCAAGGTATGAATACATGTATATAAGATGATGATGAGCTTGAATTCAATATGAATAATAAGTTTGTGATGAGCTTGAATTCAATATGAATAATAAGTTTGGAATGTAAATTCATAAGTATGAATGTAAATTCATGATGTGTATGAATTGTGGGGTAAATCCAAATTTGGCTTATAATGAGAAATTCCGAGTGAGAATGTTTAGAACAAGTTGTATATATCCCACATATCGTATATGATGTGTTGAAAGTAAGTGAATTGGCTTAAAATGTGATTTCATATGTTGAGCTGTGTGAATTTCATTTTCTGATTATGTCCTGGTATTCTCGCTCAGGCGAGATGGGATCTCGCTCAGGCGGGCGTGGCTGCGCTTCAGTGAGCAAGGGAGGACATCGATTCTTGATGAATTCCGCCCGAGTGGGGACTTAGAAAATAATACATGATCTGTGGTGAATTTCTGAGTGAAATTCCGAGTGGGCTATGCCAAGGCAGAACCCTCCGAGTGAGGGAGTGGATAAAATTCCGAATGAGAGGTCTCCCTGTGTGATATTCTGAGCAGTGGAGTTTAGAGTGGAAATTCCCAAGTTCCAAGTAACTTGTTCCGAGTGGAGCCCCTCTGTGTGTGTAATTTCGAGTGGGGATGCCACGGAGTGGGAACACATGGTGTGTTGTCCAGAAGTATTCTAGAATAACTTCACTCGTGTGAGAATGAAAGGAAGTCGATTTTTGGAATGAGTTACCGAGTGGAAAACCGAGTGAGAGAAGACTCGGTCTGGAGTATTTTTCCGAGTGGGAACCCGAGGGGTGATGAGTCGGTTTTGGTATGATTTGCCGAGTGAGGACCGATCGAGTGATGAGTCAGTTTTAAAGAAATTACCGAGTGTAAGACTGATTATGATGACTCAGATTTGGAATGAAGTTGCCGAGTGAAAAATTGGTTGAGATGACTCGGGTTTGGAATAAATTGCTGAATGAAAGGTCAAGTGAGAGACGAGTCAGCTTTGATTGATTTTGTCGAGTAGAAAACCAAGTAAGATGAGTCGGTGTTGAGATGAATTACCGAGTGAACGGTCAATCAAATGATGACTCAGTTTTGGAGTAATTAGCCGAGCGATAGACTATGTGAGTGTGAGTCGACCCTAGAATGATTTGGTTGAATGAATAATGGGTCGATCTTGAGGGATTCTGTCAAGTTAAAACCCGAGTGACGGGAGTCAGTTTTGGTGGGACTTTGCTGATTGAAAACCCAAGTGTTGGGGAGCCTAGTTGAACGAGTGGGTATATGCTTGGCAATGTGAAGTTGGTCTTGGAATGATTTAGCTGGGTGAAGGACCCAATGGAAGGAGTCGGCCCTAGAACAGATCCACTGAGTAAACCGAGTGTTGGGAAGGACGACCTCTGGTCGGTTTCCGCTCAAGCGAGTGGATACCTCGCTCAAGTAAGCGAGTGTAAAATTAGCTACTGGAGCTATTTCGCCCGAGCGATTGGCTGGGTGTGTAGTGTCTCGTCCAAGCGAGCAACCTGGAATTTGGTACTGGCTTGATTTCGCCTGAGCGAACTGAGACGCTCAAGCGAGATGGGCTGTCTCGCTCAAGCGAATGTGGGACTCGCTTGAGCGAGTGACACCCCTGATGGTATTTTCCCCTCTTTTCTCTCGGTTTTGATTATGTTGACCCTTCTTTTCTTGGTCTTGATGGTTTTGGACCTTTTTCCCTTATATTATTTGATATTTGAGGGATGTATAAAGATATATATATATATATATATATATATGCCTACAACATGATATAGTGGTGATGGGTAACGAATAAGATATTGAGATGACAATCATAATGGGTAATAATGAATGAAGTTGTGGATCATTTCCTTAAAACAGGGATGTTCGTTATTATTAATGATTCTATGACAAAACCATTGTGGTTGAATATGGATATTGAATTCATTATATGATGTGAAATATAAAAATGTGTTGTGTTGAGATGCAAGGTCAAGAATATGATTATGATGGACATATGTGTGATGGCCATATATGTGAATGATGAATATGTCTTGGATAATTCCGAGTGTAGAATAATATGATGATGTTTGCCATGCCTTTGATATCCATGTGTGAATTGCTATGAATGAAGTTGCGGCCATTGAGATGCCAATTATATGAATGATATGCCTTGAGGGGCTTGTAAATAATTATATGATTATTGAAAATGCCAAAATTGAAAAATACCCCTAGTTGAGAGGGTGAGAAATCCTTGCGAGATTGTTGGGCACATGCATTATTGTATTGTTGCATTCATGGCATAGCATGGCATTGATATGCATTATTGTTGAATAATATGGAATAAATCACCTTGCGGGGTGCCACAAAGGGTATATCCCTGAGTGAAGAGGACGTTGTCCTATTGTTATTGAATATTGTTGTATATATCACCTTGCGGGGTGCCACGAAGGGTAAATCCCTGAGTGAAGAGGACGTTGTCCTATTGTTGTTGAACGAATCACCTTGCGGGGTGCCACGATGGGTAAATCCCGGAGTGAAGATGATGTTGATCATATTGTTGAATATATCACCTTGCAGGGTGCCACGAGGGGTGTATCCCCGAGTGATGATGGTATTATGATAATTATTGTGAAGAGAATCACCTTGCGGGGTGCCACAAAGGGTATATCCCTGAGTGAAGAGGACGTTGTCCTATTGTTATTGAATATTGTTGTATATATCACCTTGTGGGGTGCCACGGAGGGTATATCCCGGAGTGAAGAGGACGTTGTCCTATTGTTGTTGAATAAATCACCTTGCGGGGTGCCACGAAGAGTGTATCTCTGAGTGATGATGATAATTTAAGTGATTGTGATTATTATTGAATTTGAAATCGGATCCGTTGCATATGCATTAAATAGTTGACATATGCATTAGCCTTAAGACCATGGCATTTGAGATGGGATGACCACGAGTGATGAGAAACCCCTTGCGAGGAGGTATTGAGCAAAGTCATAATGAATTAATGATGATAATGATTATGAGTGCCCTTGTTGATAAGTGGCAAAGAGATTATGTTTGTGATTGTGTATATGTTGTGCTTATTTATGATATGAATTACGATTCATGAGGCTTGTATGCCTATTGTGATAATGAGATAATGAATGCATGATAATTTGATGTTTTGATAGCAAAGCACACATGATATTTGTATGCAATATACACATGATCACAATATATATATTATTCGTCATTTTGAATGTATAACTCACTCTCCCATGTGGTCTCCTTTTTAGCATTGTGATGTAGGTTACCATGGGATGAGTTTGTATTTAAAGATCAAGTATTGGTGAAGGTAAATAGTGGTAGAGGAAGTGCCTTGGCCGGCATCATTTGTGAACTATTATGTATTGAACTTATGAAATGAATAAGTTGTTTATAATGATATAGATGTTTAATGGATTTGGATACGTATAAAGATGATCCCTTGAATTTGTGGATAGTGAATATATATGTAGAATGTAAGAGATGATTTACAGTGTATTGGGAGGATTAAAATTAATTAATGTATATTGATGATAGCGAAGGCTGGGAGAAGATTCCCATGTGTACATGTATATATATAGTTATACCTTAGGCTTTGCATGCTTATGAAATTAATTGTAGAATGATGATGGTTGTCTAATAGGCTTATAATATGCCATTGCGTGCTAGCCTAGCCTTTTCTCATATCGTCATATATGGGACTAGGCATGTGCCCGGTACACACATTCTTCCGCTGTATACTCTATTATTTTGTATACCTTTATGGGCAAACCATTTATCGATCCAGTTATAGATTACTAAATCTCACTCTTTGGTTTTCTGTGATTTGGGTCTAGATGTGGTCATGATGGTGTATTGGAAATATTTTCAAACGCGAAAAATTTATTCGTAATTTTATTAATTATGACGATCACATCGGGATTCGAGTACAGAAAATCAGGGGTGTTATACTTATTCATCATAACCCACATTTAGTGTCAACAATAAATGCTCATCTACCTCCATTATACATTTCCCCCAAATTTATGAAGCTAGGGTTTCATAAAATTCCAACAACCATCATAAATACTCTTCTCCTTCCAACCATAAATGCATCCACCTTCATTACTTCCCAAAGAAATCTTACTCTCATAAAAACCCACCTTAAAACTCATGCATTAAATGCTCTCTATATACTTCTATGTTCATGCATGACTCTCCCAAGTCACAACACTACATAATACCAACATCAATCCACCTAAAAATAGTTAAAGAGCTTACCTCACACCCAAAACGAAAATGGGCTTCCAAGGGGAGGTAGGCCACACGAAAATGAGGGAAGGAGAGGAGAAAGAATTCAGCTTCAATAGTCTCCTCCTAAGCTTCTTGAAAAGAAATGAGAAGAAGAGGGAGTCACCACCTTGACTTGGGGTTTGTATGAAGAAGAAGAGAGGAAGAAGAATGGAATAGGAAAAGTGAAGAAGTAAAATGTGCCTCTCAATATTCAGAAGTTCACACGTGAAGAGGAGAAGAAATTTGGGCTTTTGAGTTTATTTTAAATCCCATTCATTAACATTTCATCATTTTATAACCAATAGGTTCTCAGTTCAGGCTCAATATTTCATCTGAAAATTATTCCGAATACACAATCGGACTCCCAATATCATTCTCAATAGCCCTGACCAATATCATCTCATTCCGAGATACTTGGTCCGACACCCGTACCTCAACCGGGCTCGTTTTCAACTTAACCGGTTTCCATAAACCACCAGAAATTCCCAAAATGCTTAATTTAATTATTCTCAATAATTTGGGATGTTAAGTAATTCACACACAAATTCCTAATATTTATTCTATTAATTAATTCACTTATTTTAAAATTTGGGATGTTACAGTGTCCACTCCTTATTCAGCAAGGAGTCCATTCTCCCTTTATTAAAACAAAAATCCCACCGCTTGCCATCCATGTGTTATTTCCATGCCATGATACCATTGCCATTTCATACACGCACATGGCCAATTGTTTCACTCATCTAGCATCTTTAAATCCCAATTACACGCTTCCTTCAAGCACCATTGATTTCCACTGCTTGCCTTAAGATTCTCCTTTATCATGATGCTATAACATAATACCCATGGAAATTGCCAATTAACTTTTACTTCACACGATTACTTCGTCACTTCACCAAATTCCCAACTTCCACTAATATACGTATACGTCATTCTTCCTTTCCAATCTATTCCATTAATTCACGCACGCTGCTTTCTCTTTAACTTCAATTATCATCATGCCTAACCAACTCTAAATAAATATAACGTTCTCCAAATTTCCACTACTTAATATTTCTTCATTCAAAAAAATCACACCTTCATCACCATGGTCACCTCCTTTATTCCTTCAACATCACAACTCTCTCTTGGAAGCTCTATTGTGCCTCCATTCCATCTCACTTTCATGGCCACCATTCATCACCACCAAGGTGTGATTTCTATTTCAACTTTTGATTCTTGTATTTCTCCATTTCTTCTTAAAATTAAATGTATGTATGTGGTATCTTTGTTGTTTTACTCTGTTTTTGGGCCTACAAAAACCGTGCTTCCTCTTTCTTGATTTTGGTTACATGTGGCGTATCCTAGGTACTATGGGTGATCGACAAGATCGACGAAAGATTTCGAGCGATCGGTAAAATTTTGGCGATGACCCCCTTGGGTTCCATCAAAACCGTGAGCTACACTTTGAGGTAAGGGGAGTCTCACGTCATTATCTCTCATTTTAAAATTTCTACAATGTTCGTTTGGTACCCGGGGGCAACCCTTTCAAATTTCATTACGATCCGACGACTAGATCTTAAGTTACATAATTCTTCGTTATTCTTATCAATTATAAATTTTTTTCTTTTATTCAAAATCTTGTTAATTAATTAGTATCATGGTCGGCATTGCCGCCTTAATCCCAATATTTAATTCCTATTATTTTATCATGCTTAATGGTTGGTTGTGCCGCCTTATAATTACTATTATTTTTATTATCAATACTATCGCTTTTGTTATTATTATTATTGCCATCATTATTATTATTATTATCATTATTAATATTACTATTTTATTATTATAACTATTGAGCATAATGGTCAGCTCTGTCGCCTTATAATTATTATCACGGTTATTATTACTACTATCACTCTGTTATTATTATTATTATTATTATTATTGTTATTATTATATGTAATGGCCAAATACTTTCTTTAAATTAAAACGACACCATATAAAATAATTACTATTTCGGTTACTAGTTTTAAAATCAAATGCATTAATTTCTCTTCAAACTAAACGTTACTTAAGCCAAGATATAACTAATATATCTTCTAAATAAGAATAAAAAACTATAACTTCCATGGGTGGGGTGTAAAAACTTGAGAATAAATATTTTGAGATGAGGGAACACACAGACACCTAGGGGTCCGAAGGGTAATAGTGACAATATTAAGTTAAAAAAAGAATTTATGTAGACATTTTAAGGGCCTAGTAAATCCCAACAAATAACCATAATAACAAAGTACTAAGTAGACCCTTGGAGCAAAACTTAGTATAAAAGGACTAAAAGAAACTAAAAGGTAATTGATAGGCTTGATAAAAATTTCAATAATGAGATGTAGAGTTTTCTAAGCCAAGTTCAAGATTTAGTTGTCTAGGATAATATTTAGGTTCTTATCAAACAGCTAGATTATAATAAAGAAAGAGTAAAAATTTGAATTATAATTAGGTAACATAGAGTTAGTTAAATAGGTACACCAAAAAGAGTTTAAGAATAGATAAGATAATTAATTAATAAATAAGAATATAGTTTAAAATGGTAATTGAGATATATGCAGTAACTAAATACTAGTTAAATAAAAGGGAATTAGACTTAGATTATAGATAATTAACCACTTAAGAATAGTAATAAAGCGTAAATAAGAGTAACTAAGGAATGAATAGGCTTGAAGAAACAAGGGTCTAGTGTATTTAAAGTTAAGTATACAACTTAGTCCTTCAAAAAATTAGATAGATCAAGTTAGGAAATAAGAGGATAGTTTATATACATATGATTAATAACTAGGTACTAAATAAATTAAGAAATTGGGCTAGATAAGCTTAGAGTAGAAATAATTTATAAGGTGTATTAATTAAGTCTAAATATAATCAGTATATCCAAAAGGAGCAATTATCTAGTTAACAGGAATGATAACTTAATTAAAGTTATTCATAAATAGATGTAAGTAATTAGTAATTACACTCACACCTATAACTTATAAATATGCTTTTACTATGCAGATATTAACTTGTATATGTAGGTACTCACGGCTGTTATATGCATTAGTTAGAGTGAATCCATAAGAATATTCTTTAGTGTGGAGGTGGTAGTTATAGAAAACATTAATACAATAAGATTAGTCTTAAGAGAATAAATTGTAATATAGAATTGATTAGATAAAGTAATCTCTATTTGTTCGATGGATGAATTGCTTGATTGACTTCAGTATGTTTGACTGACTCATGTGAATTACTTGTTGGTTGTGATATGAATGCCTGTATAGAATATGATGAATTAAACGAGTATGATGAGATGGATGTTTGATGAATGTGCTCATTGAATGATTGATATGTGCTTGATCGACTAGCATGAATGATGATGTGGATTACATGTTCTTGTTGGTATAATAAATGACATGAATATTGTGACACCCCGAAAATGGGGGTAAATTTTTCACGATTTTAATATCATTAATTTATGAAAAATATAAGTGGTGAAGCTGTCAGTCAATACCCTGGATCTATGAAGGACCTGTCTCATATATGAAGATATGAGAAGGTAGGTTACGGAAAACAATTAATGGGGAATTCTCAGTTGAAAACAGTGGAAGATTCATTTAAAATTTGCTGCTATATAATTGGGTGCAAGAGGTTAAACATCATAAAGATTAACAAATTCAAAATCTGACCAAAAGGGTTCATAAGATAGTATAGGATGAAGGTTTAATGTAAAAAAAATGAAGAATAGTCAAAGCAATGCAGTTTAGAGAACTAGGGCACCTCTTGCTCAAGCGAGAACCACACTCGCTTGAGCGAGTCCCAGTGGAACGCTTGAGCGAGACACAGAGCGGGCTGAGTGAAAAGAGGGAAAGGAGCTTCAGGGGGTCGTCTCGCTTGAGCGAGCCCCATCTGGCCTGAGCGAGATCCACAGGATTCGCTTGGGCGAAGCAAACGAGCGTGAGCAAAATTCTTCCAGAATCAACCTACGCTCGCTCGCTCTAGCGAGTGCCACCTTCCAAAGGCCATTCGCTCAAGCAAAATTGGTCCAGTGTCAAAGTCCCTCACTCTCGCTCGGGCGGAACCCAACTCGCCTAAGCAATTTTCTCCAGTGGCTAACCCATGATACAGGGGCAGTCTCGCTTGAGCGAGACCCACTCTCGCCTGAGCGAGATTTGGCCAATAAGCAAATAACATGTAGGGGGATTCTCGCTTGAGCGAGAACCCATCTCGCTTGAGCGAGAATACTAGTAGAAATACAGAAACGTTGGAAATTAAACAACACAACATGCCAAAACTCATTTCCAGCCAAATTGGTTAAATTCATCATATCATATTCATCATGTTATGCAATTAAAACTTGTTCCAAACAACATTACCCACAAATTTGCATTCCAACTTATTAATCACATTCTAACTTAGCTTACTACTTTGTATAAACCATAAAATGCAGTTTTTCATGTAGACCATCATTCATTCATAAATTTTAACTACATCATACTTCCTTTTCCTTTTCCAGCTAAGGTTAAGGTCACCAATGAAAATGAACCATAAGCACTAGGTTCTCATTTTCCTACATGACCTTCTAAAATCATCATCCCATATTCATCATTTATACCAATTCATGGCTATACAAAATGTTCTTTATATCTATATACAATACAAAGCCTATGTAATAGCCATAAATTCAAAAAATTTACCGGCCAAGGCATTCTTTACCCAAAGTAGACTTCCTTCACACCATTCTTCCACATAAGTGCTCCATGGGCAATCCTACAACACAATGGCTAAAAAGATATACCACATGGAGAGTGAGTATAATTTCTCAATGATGAAAATCTAACAATTGTGATAATATATATATAAATGCAAGATAAACATCTTTTCCTAAAAAAGAAGTTTAATCAACACAAAATCAATTATTCATCAAATTCGTTAAACACATAGTGATCAAAGGAAGTTCCACCTACTCCTCACACAATCTCCTCAACAGGATATCAAACTATGCCATGCTTCTATGGCTAATGCACATGCTGGTGTTTAAGGATGCATATGCACGGATCCAATTTTATTTCATCAGGTGATCGCAACCACCATAATCATTTATTCATTCTCATTGGTTTCCCGCCTCGCAAGGGGTACTCCCTCTAGTAGCCTCGTAAGGTTCTTTCTTGTGATCGCAACTACGTTCAATAATTTATACTAGTTTCCCGCCTCGCAAGGGGAAATCCCGCCTCATGATCGCAACCACGGGCATTCAATTACAACACTAGATGATCGCAACCACTGGCCCATTTCCCAGGAACTTGCAAGCCATTTTATATTTCAACATCAAGTGATCGCAACCACTTATCAATATCATCATGATATGCATGCCATGCTGTGTATGCAACAATGCTCATGCATGCCTCAACCTCATATGGATTATCTCACCCTCTCATCTAGGGTACACTCGTACTCAATCACAATGTTAATTCCATATAATCAACATATATATATATATATATTCCAATCATCATGTTCAGGAATCATCCTAGCCAAGGATTTCAACTATTCATCAAGCCACACATGAAATCAACAACGTGCTGTCACGTATTATACCAATCATAACCTCATCAAGGTTTTGTTCCACAATTAATCGTTACAAGAACCGTACTCAATTTCACATCACATGCATATGTTACTACACCCACTCAAGAAAACATACCACATTACATCAATACATACATTATTATCATACAAGATCTCATGCATTTAGAAAATACACCCCTCTCCTACCTCAAGAGAAGTAGACTTCCGGGTTCGATGTTCCCGTCTCATAAGTATTATCAAGCCCTACACCAATCAATTATAAGACCATATCAATCATTTATTCAAACACCATTTCAAGATACATATACATATATGTATACATGGTTCTCATCATGTAGAGGTTATTTATAGCTTTTATTCATTTGCTCATTTAGGCTTTGGGAATTCCTTCCCTTAAATCACCATTCATTATCATCAAGGCAATAACCTAATTAGTTAGGTTACCTTATTTACCAACCTTACATTTAACTCATTCTAAGTGGGTTTTCATTTATGGTTTCCAACCACTATCTCCAATCATCATTTATGATTATACTCCAACATTAATGACATTCTCACCATTAATTAATGTCTTTTCGCTTACATTACCTATTTTCCCCCAATTTCATAAGTTAGGGTTTCCACCAAACTCATCAACATTCAAAAATAATCATACATTCTCATCTCCTTCTAACCATAAATGTATCTACCCCATTAATACCATTTAAAGCTTATATTTATGACACCCACCTTAGGGTTTCCACATTTAAAGCTTCTCCTAGTAACCCACATACATTAAATACTCTCTCAACATTAAGGACACATAACTAAAGGTTCATATTCTTAAAAAATGGCTAAAATCTTACCTCAAGTGAAGTAATGGAAGAGTTCTCAAAAGAAAATAGAGTCACACAAAATTAAGGAGAAGAAGGGAAGAAGAACTTCAAGCTCTAAGCCTTCTCCAAGCCTTTATGAAACAAAAATGAGAGGGAGAATGGAGGGTAGCACCTTGGCTTAGGGTTAGATAGGGAAAAGAGATGAAGAGAATAAGAGAAAAAGAAGAAAAGAGTATTTTGCCAAGTGGTTTAGGACATGAACGAGAATGAGAGGGGGAAATAAAGGTTTTTGCTTTTAATTTTCATCCATTCATTAATATTTCATCGTTTTACTGCAAACAGGATCTCTGTTCGGGCTCAATACTCATTCTAAAAATTATTCCGAATACACATTCGGACTCCCAGTAATATTATCTACGGCCCTGACCAACTGCATCTCAATCAAAGATACTTGGTCTGACACCCATATTTTATCCGGGTTAGTTTCCCGTTTATCCGATCTCAATAAATCACTAATGGTCTCCGAAAGTCTTAATTAAATTATTTTTGATATTTCAGGACATTAAATAGTTCACATTAAATTATTCAATATTTATCTCATTAAATTAATTCTCTATTTTAAAATTTGGGATGTTACAAGTATGGTGAAATATACAATGAAGGGAATGAATCATGTATGATGCATTCATAAAATGTTATATATAAAAATAAAAGCAAGAATATGTCTCATTAGGAATCGTGATATGATATGATGATGAGATGGTGATAGAATGAATTCGATGAGATGGTAATACGCTGAGACGTAAGTTTGTATCCCAAGAAATGATAAACATGTGTACTTAACCCCTCTTTCATTTTTAATTATCAGAGGGTATTATGACTATAATAATAACTAAAGATAATATTGGTAGGTAAATTAGATAGTTAGCCAATAACCAGTAGGAATACTCCTATACCATCAATACAGCCCATATCTTTAAAATAGCCCTACCAAGTATTGTCATCACTTTTTCCATGGAAGGGTAGGACCTCTAGCTTGACCTCTCTTAAGCCACCCTCCTCATAAGACCTATGGTGTCTCCTATTATGTCTATTCTCAACCTCAATAGTTTCATCATTATGTCAATGTCTGTGATGCCTATGATGCCTAGTGGTTCTATCTCTACCTTCCTATTTTCTAGGTTGTCTAACCTAGTTGTCATATTATTAAGTTTTTCTAAGATTAATCTCATGTGTGGGGGGTTGACTCTCTACCTCTCTCACTAGATGAAGACATGTTATAATGTAAAAATGATAATGATGAAATACTAGTTAGGTCACTCAAATTAATTTTAACCTAAAAAGGAAAAATAACATACAAAACAAGAAGAAAATAAAAGAAAAGCTAGTAGACAAGAACTAGAAAGCAAGTAAAGCAAACTAGTCGGTTAGTGCAAGAATGTAAACTAGACCTAGCATACAAAATCGCACTTACACTAGTAAGGTGCAAGAAAAATAAACTAAGTCCTAAACCCAATTACTCCTAATCAACTAAAAAAATTAAAATCCAAAGTCCAATGTCTCTAATGTCCAATTACAAGGAGTTAAACAAAGTACTTAAAATAAATTCCTAAAATACAAGGGAAAAAAGTACAAATCATAAAAATTAATTCCTAACTATTACAAAATATGTTCTCCAATACACAAGTTTTCAAGCTTCTTCAAGTCCAACACCAAGGTCCACTAAGCTACAAGAAAAATACTTGGAAACTCAAAGTAATGGTTAGCACAAAATATTAATAAAGAAGAGAAAAATTTGTGTTTGCACTCTAGGCTCTCAAAATAATCACCCAAGTGTCCACTTCTCTCTATACTTGTAGAATGCACTAGATCAAATCTTGTAGCCAAATCTCAATCCCTTCAATATGCTACCCAAATAATAATGAACTCATTAATCCTTGATCTCAAGAATGCCAAAAAGAGAAATACTCAAGTGACAAACTTAGAGAGAAAAAAGACAAGCAAGAAAAGGAAATTAGAAAGCTAAACCAAAAGGAAAGGTATGTGACAAACAAGACTTGACAAGCAACAAATGATAAAAGAAGGAAGGCACGCAAGAGTAAAGAATAATGTGACAAACTTAGAATGCAAAAATGACAAACTAAAAATAAAATGCAAGAAGAAAGCAAGCATACAAAAAGAGGCAAACTAGAAACTCTAGAATGCTTAAATTTCACAAACTTTTTGTATAGGTTCCCAAAAGATTTTCCTCAAACAAGAGCTCAAATATGCACTAAAAGAACACTTTAAGGTACTATAATAATAAAAGTACAGCTCCTGTAATTTTTTTTATATTTGCAATATTTTTCAAGCACTTTTTTCACACTTTTTTTTGCAAGAAAATGGCCTAAACAATTAAAGAAACAAAGGCCAATGAACTCTTTTGCTTTTCACACTTCTTTTAAATTTTTTATGATTTTTGATCTACTTTTTCACTAAAATTATTGTAGCAAAACAACATTTGGAAATGCTCTATAATAGTGCACAAAAGAGGTTCAAGTAAGAAACTAACAAAAGGAACTTGCAAGCATCATCTTCCAATAAAGTTTGGCAATGGAAGGCAAGTCAAAATGCATCAAATGACATCAAAACAATGACAAATACAGCATGCTAAGAGTGACTTAAAGTTTCTAGAAAAATGAAAAAGAAACTAGAACAATACACCTAAGAGAATTCTAACAACCTACAAACAATTAAGCACACAATTCCACCTTAAAGAGAAGTGGTTTAGACAAAAACCAAGGAGCTTGTGAAGCACTATAAAAATGTGTTTAAAATGCTTTATAATCTAGCAAGACACATATATGGCAAAGTCAAATCAAATGCTTAGAAATCACAAGAAACAAGCTCCTACACCTAAGACAACATTCTAGGAAGCTAAAATCACTTAAGCAAATTAACAAACACCTAAGAGGCACACAAAATCCACACAGTTATGAAAAAACCCAGAACTGAATCTATACCACAAAATGCTTAAATGACACAAAACCAACACAAAATGCAAAGATGTGATAAGAAAACTAAGGAAATGGATGTTACTTGAAGTGAAGGGCACCTTTAGGTCAACACCTTTGACTAAATTTTTTTTTGCTTAATATTTTATGAAACTTTGAGGTTAGGTTAAGAATAAGTGCAGTAAAAACTTTTGTGAAGGTACTTCTCAAAATTCCAAACCAAAGTGTGTATAGATCTAAAACTTCAAGTAAGCATAACTTCTTTAATTTTTAGAGTTTTTTAGCATAGGATATATGGAAATTTATGTAGAGAAGGTGAGGAATTCAAATTTGGAATTAAAATTTCAGAATAAACACTACATAAAAACAGATCTAAAGAAAAAGCAAGAGAAGGTGAGATTCATGATACCAAATGATGTAGGCAAAAGTGCCTTATGAAGCATGGAAGGTGGTTCTTCTTCTCTAGCCTCCTCTAGATCCAAGCAAATCTTCAAACATAGAGTAGAAAGCTCATGGTTATGGAATTGTGGAGGTGCTGGATGAATTATTTAGGGAGAGAAAATGGAAGATTTAAAGTGCTAAAACCTAGATCTAAGCTAGGAAATTAGGAGAAATGGAAAAGGAGATGGAGAGGCAAGGTATGGAGAGAGAATCCGCCACTCTCACAAGGCTTGGAGAGATAAGGAAGGAGGTCACCACCTTTGGGAGAAGGCCAAAGGATAAGACTATAGAAAGGAGCCTAGTTGCTTCTACTTTCTAGAGAGAAGAGAGAGCTCTCTCTCTAAAATTCACTAACATTCAAATTATGAGTTTTACAAAGGAGAGAGGTATTTATACCTCCTTGAAAGTTAAAATTCAGATTTGGCTTGGGTGGGCTTGAAAAAGTTTCACCCAAGGCCCAAAAACTAAAACTACATGGCCCAAAAGGAGCCCAAAGCAAGCTAACACCTATACAAGGCCTAAAATGGAAAATATGGCCATGCAAGGCCTAAAACTAAAAATAATTCTAAACCTAAAACAATATTCCTAAAAAAATTATTTATAAAGAGAAAACATATCCCAAATGAGACCCAAGTGAGGCCTATGTCATAGATCCTTCTAAATCAAGACAGTTTTAGAGATCTTTACCGACCTTTGTTCATCTCGTCACCATGTTGGCTGTTCCCAGTAAAATGGGCATATCTCCCTCTTCTAGTACTAAAAATGCTTCATTCTTTTTTCTATGGATTTTTATCAAAGAAATCTACAAGTCTTATAAAGGGCACAAAGACCAATTCTCAAAGGAAAAAATAGCCATAAATTTATTTCTATAGCCCTAGCGGATTCGGGAGCAATTGGGACATCCTATCTTATTTCAAGTATATCTCGGGCTACCGATATTAAATTGTTACAAATGATATATCAAATCGAAGGGAAAAAAAGATGTACAAGTTTCATGATGGCAACTTTTCGAGGTTCTTACTCCACAAATTAATATATATTTATTTTTAACACCTTTAATTTTGGGTTCCTAAAACTTCTACACGCCTTAAATCATTGGGTAACAAGTTAATTTTCTGGCAACCAGTTTTTGACCAAACCACCACCTCACACCACCTCTCCCCCCAAGTTACTAGCACCGTGTCCACTCCTTCTTCAGCAAGGAGTCCACCCTCCCTTTATTAAAACAAAAATCCCACCGCTTGTCATCCATGTGTTATTGCCATGCCATGATACCATTGCCATTTCATACATGCACATGGCCAATTGTTTCACTCATCCAGCATCTTTAAATCCTAATTACACGTTTCCTTCAAGCACCATTCATTTCCATCACTTGCCTTGAAATTCTCCCTCATTATGATGCTATAACATAATACCCATGGAAATTGCCAATTACCTTTTACTTTACACGATTACTTCATCACTTCACCAAATGCTTAAATTCCACTAATATAGGTATACGTCATTCTTCATTTCCAATCCATTCCATTAATTCAAGCACGCTGCTTTATCTTTAGCTTCAAATTTCATCATGCCTAACCAACTCCAAATAAATATAACATTCTCTAAATTTCCACTATATAATATTTCTCCATTCAAAGAAATCACACCCTCATCACCATGGTCACCTCCTTTATTCATTCAATGTCACAACTCTCTCTTGGCAGCTCTACCGTGCCTCCATTTCATCTCATTTCTGTGGCCACCATTCATCACCACTAAGGTGAGATTTCCATTTCAATTTTTGATTCTTGTATTTCTCCATTTCTTCTCAAAATCAAAAGCATGTATGTGGTATCTTTGTTGTTCAACTCTATTTTTGGGCCCAGAAAAACTGTGCCTCTTTTTTCTTGATTTTGGTTACATGTGGCGTATCCTAGGCACCATGGATGATCGACGAGATCGGTGAAAGATTTTGAGCGATTGGTAAAATTAACAACCCCCTTGGGTTCCTTCAAAACCGTGAGCTACACTTTGAGATAAGGGGAGACTCACATAGTTATCTCTCATTTTAAATTTTTCTATAATGTTCGTTTGTTACCCGGGGGTAACCTTTTCAAATTTCATTACGATCCGACGACTAGATCTAAAGTTATGTAATTTGTCGTTATCATTATCAATTATAAATTTCTTTCTTTTATTTAAAATTTTGTTAATTATTAAGTATCATGGTCGACATTGCCGCCTTAATCCCAATATTTAATTCTTGCTATTTTATTGAGCTTAATGGTTGGCTATGCCGCCTTATAATTACCATTATTTTTATTATCAATACTATCGCTTTTATTATTATTATTATTATTATTATTATTATTATTATTATTATTATCATTATTAATATAACTATTTTATTATTATAACTATGGAGCATAATGGTCGGCTCTACCGCCTTATAATTATTATTATGGTTATTATTAGTATTATAACTTTGTTATTATTATTATTATTATTATTATTATTATTATTATTACTGTTATTATTATATGTAATGGCCAAATACTCTCTTTACATTAAAACAATACCGTATAAAATATTTACTATTTCGGTTACTAGTTTTAAAATTCAAATGCATTAATTTCTCTTTAAACTAAATGTTACTGAAGCCAAGATATAACTAATATACCTTCTAAATATGAATAAAAACCTACAACTGCTAAAAAATAAGTGGGACCTAATAACTTGAGAATAAATATTTCGAGATAACGGAACACACAGACACCTAGGGGTCCGAATGATAATAATGACAATATTAAGTTAAAGAAAAGAATTTAAGTAAATACTTTAAGGGGCTAATAAATCCCAATAAATAACCATAATAATAAGCTACTAAGTACACATTGGGAGTAAAGCCTAGTATAAAAGGACTAAACTTGAAAAATAAATTGAATTTTATTCAGATCCTGGCCCAACATGTAAACTTTCTCCAAGAAATGGGACTAAAAGGTAATTGACAGGCTTGATAAAAATTTCAATAATGAGATGTAGAGTTTTCTAAGCCAAGTTCAAGATTTAGTTGTCTAGGACAATATTTAGGTTCTCATCTAATAGCTAGAATATAATAAAGAAGGAGAAAAATTTGAATTATAATTAGGTAACATAGAGTTAGTCAAATAGGAACACCAAAAAGGGTTTGAGAATAGCTAAGATAATTAATAAATACATAAGGATATAGTTTCAAATGGTAATTAGAGATATATGCAGTAACTAAATACTAGTTAAGTAAACGAGAATTAGACTTAGATTATGGATAATTAACCATTTAAGAATTGTAATAAATTGTAAATAAGGGTAACTAAGGAATGAACACGCTTGAAGAAACAAGGGTCTAGTGTATTTAAAGTTAAGTATACAACTTACTCCTTCAAAAAATTAGCTAGATCAAGTTAGGAAGTAAGAAGATAGTTTATACACATATGATTAATAACTAGGTACTAAATAAATAAAGAAGTTAGGTTAGATAGGCTTAGACTAGTAATAATTTATAAGGTGTATTAATTAAGTCTAAATATAATCAGTATATCCAAAGGGAGTAATTATCTAGTTAACAGGAATGATAACTTAATTAAAGTTAGTCATACTTAGATGTAAGTAATTATTAATTACACTAACACCTGTAACTTATAAATATACTTATACTACGTAGATATTATACTTGTATGTGTAGGTACTCACAGCTGTTATATGCATCAATTAGAGTGAATCCATAAGAATATTCTTTAGTATGGAGGTGGTAGTTATAAAAAACATTAATACCTTAAGATTAGTCTTAAGAGAATAAATTGTAATATAGAATCGACTAGATAAAGTAATCTGTGTCTGTTTGATGGATGAATTGCTTGATTGACTTTAGTATGTTTGATTGACTCATGTGAATTACTTGTCAGTTGTGATATGAATGCCTGTATAGAATATGATGAATTAGACGAGTATGATGAGATGGATGTTTGATGAATGTGTTCATTGACTAACGTTGAATGATAATGTGGATTACGTGTTCTTCTTGGTATAATAAATGACATGAGTATGGTGAAACATATGATAAAGGGAATGAATCTTGTATGATGTATTGAAAAATGTTATATATAAAAATAAAAGCAAGAATATGTCTCGGTAGAGATCCTACTATGATATGACCATGAGATGGTGATAGAATGAATCCGATGAGATGGTAATGCACTGAGACACAAGTTTGTACCCCGAGAAATGATAAACAATATACTCAACCCCACTTTTATTCTTAATTATTGGAGGGAAGTATTATGACTATAATAATAACTAAAGATAATATCGGCAGGTAAATTAGATAGTTAGCCAATAACTAGTGGGAATACACCTATACCATCAATACAACCCATATCTTTAAAATAGCCCTACCAAGTGTTGTCATCACTAGTGACTTAAGATAATTCCCTAACCAAACCCGATGTTAAGAATAAAAGTGGTTGTTGAGGGGACCCTACCGATGACGAGCACGATGGGAAATAAAAGAACATGTATGAGACATGTACCATTTGCATATGAAGTATGGAATCTAAAGCATACACTATAGGTATGCTAGAGAACATTCATATTCGGTCTCCAAGGAGAACCTTGGGAGTACAACCGGGATGAAAATCCAATGGCATCAGAGTCGCGCTTGAGCCAGGTGAGACGATGTAAGCTTGGTGCACTTTGACTAAATGACGGGATGTAACTATGACCATGGAAGAGCCAAGTCCCAGTATGATATGATGATATGAGAAGGATCCATGTTGACTAGGACCTGAGAGTCCTTAGTACCTTGTGATGTAAGGGACTTGGTGGGCTCTGGTCGCTCTAGTATAGAAACGGTGTGTTCAGGGGCAACCTGAACAAGATGGTTTTTGATGATAATAAACGTATGAGATGGAATTAGGCCCATATGCATTCATGATAAATAATGAAAAATATTAACTAAAAGTAATAGAACCTATGCATTACATTACATGATTCTGATATATTGTATATGATTGTGATGGTTATGTAATGTATGAATTATTCTATAATTATTAGCGTAGAATGAAGAATAAGAGAAGAAGAAAGAGGAAAACAATAGGTAGGACTGAATGGTTGTAGATAACTTAGAGAAATTAGGAACCTAGGATGAGAAAGGATTATGTGAGTACTTGTTTGGATGTTGTGGGAGGACGTCAGAAATGACAAACCTCTGATTGTATTGAAGAGAGACTCACCCTTACAGTTATTTTTACAGACCTCTAATTGGACCACACCCTCAACACCGGGGAGATCAGCGTAGACTTTGTATCGATGGACATCTAGACATTTCTTAGGCCGAGGACAATTAATAGAGGGTGTTACATGAGTCCTCTAGATGTGTTAAGTATGAAGGTAGGCTTAGGTCCGAACTGTGACGCCCCGTGTAATTTTCCGAATAAATTTTTCGCATTTTTGAAAGATCAATTTAAAATTCATAAATTAATCTCAGAGTTCACATAAAATTCGATAATTGTGGAATATTATCATGCATACTAGTCGTGATTAATAAAATTCATGAAATATTTGTATAGCGGAAACGATTTAGAAGTAACAGTACATAGTACGTACTATTTATTACAACCCATTAAATTAAAGTAAAAATCAAATCCAAGCAATATATCATATAGTCATCAATCATGGCATCACTCTTCGTTCTGCGTGGCATTCACTATAAAAATTGATGTAAGAGTGAGACAGAATATAGAATAAGTATAAAATAGATAAAATTGCACAAACACAATCAACAAATCATGATGATATGATGGTTATGCCAGACGAAATCATTTATATTTAATGAGTCTTTAATTAGTCAATGATGTCATGCTGGATCCATTTGGTTTGGGGGGAATACTGCAGTAAAAGGTCTCATAGAGACACCGGTAGGAATTAATACAGTCATGGATCCCTACAGCCCCATGACCAACACATCGGTAGGAATTAATACAGTCATGGATCCCTACAACCCCATGACCAACACATCACAAAAATAGGGCTTTAACTCATCATAGAGTAACCCCTCACCAAGGTAGGCAATCATGGAACCCCTAAATTCCATGGTGCGTCCAAATGCTTATGATGCATGAATGCCTTTAATTCTTATTACCATTTAACATACCATGATATCCATATTTCCAAAACCTCTTGTAGAATACAAGTCTTCAAGGGACACAACACATAATAATTCACAAAATCATGGATTTACTGTCTCAACCACATATGTCAATAACCAAAAGGCATTCATGTACATATAAATTAATTTCGTTATTCATAATTATTCACTACCACAATATACAAATTGTATGATACTCAACAGCATTCATAATAATTCATAATCACTCAAGAATTCAATAATAAATTATTACTCATAGAGAAAACATCATTTTTATCCATAATATCCATCATAAGTAAATTTCAGCATTTCCAAACAGCGACATGCGTTAGTAAAACAGTCATAATATGAGCAAATCAACTCCTTTTTAGGTGATTCCACTTTTTGTAGTTCAATAACATAATTTTCTACAACTTTCAGGCAGAACACAATTTCAAATTCCGAACAGAAATATCACTTATTCACGAAATACCACACTGCCTCAGGGTGAGTTTTTCAAAACGTACATATGTTAGTAATTTCAGTGTTTCTGGAGTTAAAAAAATGATTTTTGCATGAAACCAGTTCTAAATTACTCTTAACACAAATAGCTACAATTTTCATGAAGATCATAAATTCAAATTCTAAGCAGAAATACCATTTATCCACAAAATACAACACTGCCTCCAGGTGAGTTTTCAAAACATACATATATTAGTATTTTCAACGTTTTTAGAGCTACACAAATGATTTTAACATGAAACCAGTTCTAAAATACTTTTAACATAATTATCTACAACTTTCATGAAGACACCAACAACTAATGCATACCACAAAATTCCCAGTATTGAAAACAAGATTCGGATTTCATAGTTAACAAATTTGCATCATGAACATACTTCTGTATTTTGAGCATAACTAGAGCTACAAACATCTTTTTAACTTCAAACCACTTTCTATAAATCCCTAACATGTATATCTACAACTTTTGTGAAGACATCAAAGGCTTATTATGCATGTATAATTCCCAGAATATCAAACTATGCATAGAACATAGCTTAAACATTTCACTCGGTCATGCTGTAGTATTTTGGCTATAACTTTTGGTATACATATCCAAATCAGTTGAATCAGGTATCAAAATTCACATAACAAAAAGATCTACAACTTTCATGAAGAAGTCAGAGTCAAATTCATACGTTTTCAGCTTCAAAATTAAGCAACAAGATACGAAATTAAAACTGGAATCCTAGAACAGCATACAACTCTACCCATTTCACAAATATTCACAACCCTGTCCCCTCTTACTTGGTTTGCCGACTGAAAATGGCCTCTTGCTGTCCTGGCTTCTGTTCGAAGGAGTTATTTAGAAAGGAAGGAAATTGAATGAAAGATATTTCACTAGCTTTGTTCTAATCCATTCTGGTCTAGCAAAAATGGCAGGATTAATAATGCAAGAGAAGTGGGGAACATTAGTTGAAGGATTAGGTGGAATAATGAAGCCTTTTGACTCCTTTTCGGAGTCAGCTTTGCATTGATTGGAATAAAATATTCAAAAGTATTATAATGGATGTACTTTCCCCTGTGATTGGTTCGTTGTGCCACTTATTTTTGGATTCATGTGATTAAGTGGGCTAATCACTAGCTGAAGTGGAATTAAAAAAAATGTTCAGTGTTGAATGATTTGCAGAGGTCGGTATGGCGTGAGGGCGGTATTGAGTGTGAAGGGCGGTGTTGAGTGTGAAGGGCGGTGTTGAGTGTTTCTTAAGAAATGTCCATGCCCTAAAAGACGTTCACGTTACTCCGCCAAGGCATTTGACCTCGTCGATGCTTATTACTCCGCCAAGGCATTAGTTGACATCTGATCTTCTTCTTTGAAGTCTTGAAGTCGTCCTAACCTTGGAGATCAGAACGGATCAGAAGTGTTCCTTCCGATCTCACTCAGCTGACTCCTCTTCCTTCATCCTTTCACTCGGTCAAGTTCTAGTCCGACTGGAATTCTACCAGTCGTATGAAGAAAAAGGAAAACTGAGTCTCCTCGGTAAATCTCCTGAAACCGACTCCAATCACTCAGTTTTTCATTGCCAAAACTGACTCAACATCAGGTCAGTCATCATTCGGTGATCCACCTCCAAACCGAGTCACCTCAATCAATCTATCACTCAGTAAACTTAATACAACACTGACCATCACTCACTCAAACCTCCACTCGGTATCTTTGCCTATTCTCACTCAGAAAATACCATAGCCTCACTCGAATTCACTCAGCTAATCATCACTTAGTCAAGATCAAACCAACTTCTGCAACTACGTTTCACGCAGAGTCCATCAAGTCCATTGCTACTCAGAAATATATTTTCCTCTGTACTCCACTCGGAAATGAAAATTCTCAGCGAGTTTTCACTCAGAACTACAATGTCTGACTATGAGTGACTCGGAAACGAGCCTTTGGAAGATACTTGACTCGGGAATGAGTCTTTCTGTGTTGTTTGACTCGGAAATGAGTCATTCAAGAGTAATTGACTCGGAAATGAGTTATTTGATGGCATTTGACTCGGAAACGAGTCTTTCTAATTAATTTAACTCGGCAGTGAGTCACCCCAAGATGAGTCACTCGGATTCTCTCACCCAGAAGTGGTTCTATCAGTTCCACTTCACACATAAGTGTCTCGGGTGCAGGAATTTCACTCGGAATAAACTCACTCGGCCATATTCCACTCGGAAAGCACAACCTTCATTCGGAATTTCTCTTAGTCACTCAGAATTTTCCTCCTTCACTCAGAATTTTCATTCTTCACTCGGACAGAGCCCCTTCTTCACTCGGAAATTCGTTTCTAAGGCATATTTTACCCGAAAAATGGATCTTATCAATACAGGTCTATGTAATTTCTATAATTATACCCAAAAATGGAATTTTTGGAGTATTATAAACCATCCATAGAGTGTTTTATTCATTGATCAACACTTACAGGCCTTCCATGCTTCATAAATTACATAATTGAACTACTATTAAAGCAGGATGTTACATTTCTCCCACCCTAATAAAAATTTCGTCCTTGAAATTTAACTTAACGTACTCCTCAGTGAAACAATCCTGGATACTGCGTCCTCATAGCATCTTCACGCTCCCAAGTCAGAGTTACTTCGTTTCCTTGTTTCCATGCAACCTTCACTAGTGGTACGTTCTTGTTTCTCAGACGTTTATTCGATCTTTCTAGAATCTGTGTAGGTTCTGTGGAGATGGTCAGATTTTCTCTAACTTCAATATCATCAGCAGCAATCACGTGAGTGAGGTCTTGTACATACTTCCTTAGTTGTGATACATGAAACACATTGTGCAGGTTTGCCAGGTGAGGAGGAAGTGCAATCTGATACGCCACTGTACCAATCCTCTTCAGGATCTCATATGGTCCAATGAACCTTGGACTCAACTTCTTACTCTTCAATGCTCGACCAATCCCCTTGTGAGGTGAAACCTTCAAAAATACATGCTCACCAACTTGGAATTCAAGTGGTTTCCTCCTCTTATCGTAATAGTGCTTCTGTCTATCTTGGGATGCCTTCATCTTTTCCCTGATTATTTCTATTTGTTCAGTAGTCTGTTGCACAATTTCAGGTCCTAACGCCAAACTCTCACCAGTTTCTAACCAACAAAGAGGCGTTCGACACATTCTACCATACAATGCTTCAAATGGAGCCATACCAATACTGCTATGGTAGCTATTGTTATACGTGAATTCTATCAGTGGAAGAAACTGCTCCCAACTACCTCCATGTTCAAGCACACAAGATCGCAGTAAGTCTTCCAAACTTTGTATGGTACGCTCTGACTGTCCATCTGTTTGGGGATGATAAGCTGAGCTTAATCGAAGCTTTGAACCCAATTCCTGATGCAAGCTTCCCCAGAATCGGGAAGTGAACCTTGGATCTCTATCTGACACAATACTAGATGGTACACCATGAAGTCTTACGATCTCCTTCACATATAATTGTGCCAATTTTTGTAGAGAGTTCTTCATATTCATTGGGAGAAAATGAGCAGACTTTGTCAATCTGTCTACAATAACCCAGATTGCATCGTTCCTTGAACGTGTTCTTGGTAATCCTGACACAAAGTCCATTGAAATGTCATCCCATTTCCAGACAGGAATCTCCAATGGTTGTAGTTCACCAGATGGCTTTTGATGTTCCACTTTGGCTTTTTGGCACACCAGACATGAAGACACATATTCAGCTATCTCTTTCTTCATCCTTGGCCACCAAAAGCTTTTCTTCAGATCTTGATACATCTTGGTTGATCCAGGATGAATGCTCAACATACTTTTATGTGCTTCTTCTAAGATTGTTCTTCTCAGACCAACATCATCTGGTACACAAATTCTGCTTTTGATTCTCCAAATTCCATCTGATCCTTCTTGTAATCCCATATCCTTTCCCTTTGCCTGCAAGTCTCTCAACTCTTGTAATGGCAAATCTTCTTTCTGTCTTTCACCTATCAGCTTCAGAAAATCATTGGTTATCTTCAGAGTTCCAAAGATCAAACTCTTTGAAGATTTCATCTCCACACCCAAGTTCATGTCTCTGAATTGTTCTATCATCTCCATCTCTTTTATCATCAAAGATGCCATATGAATAGACTTTCGGCTAAGTGCATCTGCCACTACATTTGCTTTTCCTGGATGGTACTTCAAATCGAAATCATAATCTTTAAGAAACTCCATCCATCTTCGCTGCCTCATGTTCAATTCCTTTTGATCGAACAAATACTTCAAGCTCTTGTGGTCACTGAACACTTCGAACTTGACTCCATACAGATGGTGTCTCCAGATTTTCAGGGCAAATACTACTGCTGCCAATTCTAGATCATGCGTTGGATAGTTCATCTCATGTGGTCTCAATTTCCTAGAAGCATAGGCAACCACTCTTCGTTGTTGCATCAAGACACAACCTAAGCCCATCTTAGAAGCATCACAATAAACCATAAAGTCTTCTTGTGGGTCAGGCAAGGTTAAGACTGGAGCAGATGTAAGCTTCGTTTTTAGTTCCTGAAAACTTCTCTCACATTCTGACGTCCAATCAAAAGGTTGATTCTTCCGGGTTAGACGAGTCATTGGTAGGGCAATTTGAGAAAACCCCTCAATGAATCTCCGATAATAACCAGCTAATCCCAGGAAGCTTCGTATCTCAGTGACTGAAGTAGGTCTCTCCCAGTTCGTTACAGCTTCAATTTTTGAAGGGTCCACAGACACTCCTTCGCTTGAGATTACATGACCTAGAAACTTTACTTCCTTCAACCAGAATTCACATTTTAACAACTTGGCATACAACTGCTTCTCTTTCAGAATCTGTAATACCACTCGAAGATGCTTTTCATGTTCCTCCCATGTCTTAGAATAAATCAGAATGTCATCAATGAAGATAATAACAAACTGATCTAAGTATGAATGGAATACTCGATTCATGTAATCCATGAATACAGCTGGGGCATTGGTTACTCCAAAGGGCATCACAAGATACTCGTAATGGCCATAGCGTGTTCTAAAAGCTGTCTTTGAAATATCCTCAGACTTGACACGAATCTAATGGTATCCCGATCGTAGATCAATCTTGGAAAATACAGTAGCGCTTCTCAATTGATCTATCAAATCATCAATTCTGGGCAAAGGGTATCTATTCTTCACCGTCAATTTGTTCAACTGACGATAATCTACACATAATCTCATGCTTCCATCTTTCTTCTTGACAAGTAATACTGGCGCTCCCCATGGCGACACACTGGGCCTGATAAAATGCTTCTCTAATAACTCTTCAATTTGCTCATTTAGTTCTGCCAGTTCAATAGGTGACATGCGATATGGAGCCTTAGATACTGGTTCTGCTCCTAGAATTAAATCAATTGAGAATTCTATCTCACGTTCTGGAGGTAAACTTGAGACATCCTCAGGAAATACTTTAGGAAATTCAGAAACAACTGGCATCTCGATTGCTTTAGATTCACCATCTCCTTGTGAAAGAGTAAACAAGGCAAATAATTGGCTTTCACCTTGTAAGGCAAAGAGTTTGAGATTGTCGAAAGTAAGATTTTCCTCTGATGGAAGTATCACAGTTTTGGTATGACAGTCCACCAAGACTCGATTTGCCGATAACCAGTCCATCCCTAGGATTACTTCTAGATCCTTCAGAGGTAAACAAACAAGATCTACTAGAAAGTTTTTACCTTCTATGAGCATAGAACATTCGTTACACACCTTAGTAGTCCTAAGTTGTGTACCGGTGGGAGTGGAAACAATCAGATTGTATGTCATAGACTTCACAGGTAATTGAAGGCGTCGAACACACTTATCAGAAATAAAAGAATGTGTAGCACCTGAATCAAATAACACAGATAAGATTGTACTATTGATTTCACACTTACTTTGTACGAGGTCATCAGCTTGGTCTGCCTCTGAACCGCTGATGGCAAAGACTCTCCCAGTTGTTGATTGTAACCTCTGGTCTGTTGACTCCCTGTTCTGTCTTGGAGGTTGAGCAGCTCGTGTGTTTCCTCCATGACCTCCCTGATAGTTAGAGCCTTTTTGATTATTCATAGTGTTGCTGTCGTTGTTTTGTCGGTTCTGCGGGCAATTTGGACTGATGTGTCCTTTCTGATTACAACGATAGCAGGTAACCTCTCCCAGGTGTCGGGTGCAATCGCGTATATGATGATTACCTCCGCAATTATGGAACTTGATATTCGTATGATTGCTGCGTCTTTGGGAAGATGATGATCCTCCCTTGAAACGATTTGGATAGAATGTCCCTCTCCTTTTGAAATCAATTGACTGAGGTTTGAGTTGTTTATTGGCCTTTTCATGTGCCAGTCTGGCTTGGTGATTTTCTTCAAAAATTCTGCATTTGTTGATCAGAATAGGAAAACTCCGAATTTCTTGGTACCCTATCGCCTCTTTAATTTCCAGATTCAGCCCGTTCTCAAATTTAACACATTTCGATTCTTCGGCACCAGCCTGTTGAAAAGGGGGGTAAAAGAGAGATAGTTCTTCAAACTTTGCAGCATATTCTCCAACAGACATTGAGCCTTGTTTTAGCTCCATAAATTCCAGCTCTTTGCGTCTTTTCACACTTGCTGGAAAATATTTCTCCAGGAAACAGTCTTTGAAATTGAAACAGTTCAAGGGTCTGTCAGCCTCGATCAAACGGATTCTATCATGAATCCACCAGTTTTCTGCCTCTTCCACCAACATATAGGTGGCATACTCCACCTTTTCGCATTCAGTGCAGGGCAATGCTCGAAAGATGCGCTCCATTTCCTTGGCCCAAAGATATGCTCCTTCTGGATTATAACCTCCTTTGAATTGTGAAGGCTTTCTTTTCAGGAAGTGGTCTAACCCATGAAGTCCTCCAGTGCTCCTTGGTTGGTTTTGTCGCTCTATGGCTTCAGCTAAGCGGTTGAAAGCTGCTGCCATATCGTTGTTGTTGTTGTTGTTGTTTCTTGCCATTCTACATTCGTAGTTTGGTTTATACTAATTCTAAGGGAAAATATATTGTATTATAACCTAACTATAAATATTCTACAGTTTATCAATTAAGCAATAAATTGTATAACACATTTATCATATTACCAATAATAATCAAACAAATCATTTTGCAATTAATCAGTCAGGCATAAGTCAGATAGTACACACTTAACATGTTATCAAATAAAGAATCGAACATTTCACATATTATATCAAGAAACAGTACATGTCATAGTAATTGGTCCTGAATTTTTGAAAATGCTCTGATACCACCAATGTGACGCCCCGTGTAATTTTCTGAATAAATTTTTTGCATTTTTGAAAGATCAATTTAAAATTCATAAATTAATCTCAGAGTTCACATAAAATTCGATAATTGCGGAATATTATCATGCATACTAGTCGTGATTAATAAAATTCATGAAATATTTGTATAGCGGAAACGATTTAGAAGTAACAGTACATAGTACGTACTATTTATTACAACCCATTAAATTATAGTAGAAATCAAATCCAAGCAATATATCATATAGTCATCAATCATGGCATCACTCTTCATTCTGCGTGGCATTCACTATAAAAATTGATGTAAGAGTGAGACAGAATATAGAATAAGTATAAAATAGATAAAATTGCACAAACACAATCAACAAATCATGATGATATGATGGTTATGCCAGACGAATTCATTTATATTTAATGAGTCTTTAATTAGTCAATGATGTCATGCTGGATCCATTTGGTTTGGTGGGAATACTGCAGTAAAAGGTCTCATAGAGACACCGGTAGGAATTAATACAGTCATGGATCCCTACAGCCCCATGACCAACACATCGGTAGGAATTAATACAGTCATGGATCCCTACAACCCCATGACCAACACATCACAAAAATAGGGCTTTAACTCATCATAGAGTAACCCCCACCAGGGTAGGCAATCATGGAACCCCTAAATTCCATGGTGCGTCCAAATGCTTATGATGCATGAATGCCTTTAATTCTTATTACCATTTAACATACCATGATATCCATATTTCCAAAACCTCTTGGAGAATACAAGTCTTCAAGGGACACAACACATAATAATTCACAAAATCATGGATTTACTATCTCAACCACATATGTCAATAACCAAAAGGCATTCATGTACATATAAATTAATTTCGTTATTCATAATTATTCACTACCACAATATACAAATTGTATGATACTCAACAGAATTCATAATAATTCATAATCACTCAAGAATTCAATAATAAATTATTACTCATAGAGAAAACATCATTTTTATCCATAATATCCATCATAAGTAAATTTCAGCATTTCCAAACAGCGACATGCGTTAGTAAAACAGTCATAATATGAGCAAATCAACTCCTTTTTAGGTGATTCCACTTTCTGTAGTTCAATAACATAATTTTCTACAACTTTCATGAAGAACATAATTTCAAATTCCGAACAGAAATATCACTTATTCACGAAATACCACACTGCCTCAGGGTGAGTTTTTCAAAACGTACATATGTTAGTAATTTCAGTGTTTCTGGAGTTACAAAAATGATTTTTGCATGAAACCAGTTCTAAATTACTCTTAACACAAATATATACAATTTTCATGAAGATCATAAATTCAAAGTCTAAGCAGAAATACCATTTATCCACAAAATACAACACTGCCTCCAGGTGAGTTTTCAAAACGTACATATATTAGTATTTTCAACGTTTTTAGAGCTACACAAATGATTTTAAAATGAAACCAGTTCTAAAATACTCTTAACATAATTATCTACAACTTTCATGAAGACACCAACAACTAATTCATAGCACAAAATTCCCAGTATTGAAAACAAGATTCAGATTTCATAGTTAACAGATTTGCATCATGAACATACTTCTGTATTTTGAGCATAACTAGAGCTAGAAGCATCTTTTTAACTTGAAAATACTTTCTATAAATCCCTAACATGTATATCTACAACTTTCGTGAAGACATCAAAGGCTGATTATGCATGTATAATTCCCAGAATATCAAAATATGCATAGAACATAGCTTAAACATTTCACTCCGTCATGCTGTAGTATTTGGCTATAACTTTTGCTATACATATCCAAAGCAGTTGAATCAGGTATCAAAATTCACATAACAAAAAGATCTACAACTTTCATGCAGAAGTCAGAGTCAAATTCATATGTTTTCAGCTTCAAAATTAAGCAACAAGATACGAAATTAAAACTGGAATCCTAGAACAGCATACAACTCTACCCATTTCATAAATATTCACAACCCTGTCCCCTTTTACTTGGTTTGCCGACTGAAAATGGCCTCTTGCTGTCCTGGCTTCTGTTTGAAGGAGTTATTTAGAAAGGAAGGAAATTGAATGAAAGATATTTCACTAGCTTTGTTCTAATCCGTTCTGGTCTAGCAAAAATGGCAGGATTAATAATGCAAGAGAAGTAGGGAACATTAGTTGAAGGATTAGGTGGAATAATGAAGCCTTTTGACTCCTTTTCGGAGTCAGCTTTGCATTGATTGGAATAAAATATTCAAAAGTATTATAATGGATGTACTTTCCCCTGTGATTGGTTCATTGTGCCACTTATTTTTGGATTCATGTGATTAAGTGGGCTAATCACTAGCTGAAGTGGAATTAAAAAAAATGTTCAGTGTTGAATGATTTGCAGAGGTCGGTATGGCGTGAGGGCGGTATTGAGTGTGAAGGGCGGTGTTGAGTGTTTCTTAAGAAATGTCCATGCCCTAAAAGACGTTCACGTTACTCCGCCAAGGCATTTGACCTCGTCGATGCTTATTACTCCGCCAAGGCATTAGTTGACATCCGATCTTCTTCTTTGAAGTCTTGAAGTCGTCCTAACCTTGGAGATCAGAACGGATCAGAAATGTTCCTTCCGATCTCACTCAGCTGACTCCTCTTCCTTCATCCTTTCACTCGGTCAAGTTCTAGTCCGACTGGGATTCTACCAGTCGTGTGAAGAAAAAGGAAAACTGAGTCCCCTCGGTAAATCTCCTGAAACCGACTCCAATCACTCAGTTTTTCATTGCCAAAACTGACTCAACATCAGGTCAGTCATCACTCGGTGATCCACCTCCAAACCGAGTCACCTCAATCAATCTATCACTCAGTAAACTTAATACAACACTGACCATCACTCACTCAAACTTCCACTCGGTATCTTTGCCTATTCTCACTCGGAAAATACCATAGCCTTACTTGGATTCACTCGGCTAATCATCACTTAGTCAAGATCAAACCAACTTCTTCAACTACGTTTCACTCAGAGTCCATCAAGTCCATTGCTACTCGGAAATATATTTTCCTTTGTACTCCACTCAGAAATGAAAATTCTCAGCGAGTTTTCACTCGGAACTGCAATGTCTGACTATGAGTGACTCGGAAACGAGCCTTTGGAAGATACTTGACTCGGGAATGAGTCTTTCTGTGTTGTTTGACTCGGAAACGAGTCATTCAGGAGTAATTGACTCGGAAATGAGTCATTTGATGGCATTTGACTCGGAAACGAGTCTTTCTAATTAATTTAACTCGGCAGTGAGTCACCCCAAGATGAGTCACTCAGATTCTCTCACCCAGAAGTGGTTCTATCAGTTCCACTTCACACATAAGTGTCTCGGGTGTAGGAATTTCACTCGGAATAAACTCACTCGGCCATATTCCACTCGGAAAGCACAACCTTCACTCGGAATTTCTCTTAGTCACTCAGAATTTTCCTCCTTCACTCAGACTTTTCATTCTTCACTCGGACAGAGCCCCTTCTTCACTCGGAAATTCGTTTCTAAGGCATATTTTACCCAAAAAATGGATCTTATCAATACAGGTCTATGTAATTTCTATAATTATACCCAAAAATGGAATTTTTGGAGTATTATAAACCATCCATAGAGCGTTTTATTCATTGATCAACACTTACAGGCCTTCCATGCTTCATAAATTACATAATTGAACTACTATTAAAACAGGATGTTACACGAACTGAAGGAAGCTATTTGATACAAGGATATTCATAACTTTCCTACCTTGGTAAAAAATTGTACAATCCTAGAGGAAGATCAATTGGCCAGAGTAGCTGTGAGGAAAGTTGATAAGAGTTTAAAGATCCAATCTGGGAAGTTCAAGAAAGAGGCTCAAATGGATCCAAACTGTTATTAAGGAGGGTCCTATTCTTTTAGTGTTCATGTTGATGGTCAATATCATGTTAAGTGTTTTCATTATGGTGGTAACCACTTGGCCAATAATTGTAGTTAGAGACCTGGGGTTATATGTCATCATTATGGCCAGAAGGGCCAATTTCGTCCTCAATTCCCTCAATTGGACAAGGCAAATTCTTTTGGTGGTCGTGATAGTATTGTTGGCCACGGTGGTGGTAGAAACCATGGTGGTCAAAATGGAAGGGGTCATGGATCCCAACCTCTTAGAAGAGGTGATGCTCAGGCTAGGAGTAGTCAGCAGTCTACTTCTCTTGGGTGTGTATTTGCTATTTCTGGTGTTGATGTTGAGTAAGCTGGTGATCTAGTACAAAGTAAGTGTTTACTTAATGGTTTTTTCTTGGTGTTATATTTGATTCTGGTGCTACTCACTCATTTATATTTGAAGACTGTGTGAGGCGTTTGAGATTACTTGTGTCTGATTTGAGAAGTACTTTGATTATTTCTACACAAGTCGACAAATAACCACTGTATATAGGGATGTATGTTTCACCTTGAGTGATAAGAAATTCATGACCGACTTGATTTGTTTACCCCTAAAGGATCTTGATATAATTCTAGGCATGGATTAGTTATCTATCAACCATGTGATGGTCGATTGTCATCAAAGAAAGTTATCTTTCCAATGGATTCTGTTCTTAACTTTTTTGTAAGTGGTATCTCTTAGCTATTCATGATTCTTGTTATATCTGAAGGTAAGAGTTCCATTGGTATTCACAAGTTTCCTATTGTAAGTGAATTTTCAGAAGATGTTCCTGGTTTGCCCCCATAGCGAGAAATTGAATTTGCTATTGATCTTGTTCCTGGTGCTAAACTTGTTTCTAAAGCACCATATCGTATGTCTCCTGTTGAGTTAGCTGAATTGTAGTAGCAAGTTCATGAATTATTAGCCAAACAGTTTATTTATCCAAGTGTTTCACCATGGAGTGCTCTAGTGTTACTTGTAAACAAGAAAGATGGCTGGATGTGGTTGTGTGTTGATTATAGACAGTTGAAAAATTGAATACCAAGAATAAATATATATTACCACGTATTGATGAGCTGATGGATAAATTAAAGGGTGCCAGGGTATTCTCAAAGATTGATCTTCGATCTGGGTACCACCAAATTGGTATGGAAATCAGAGGATATTCCTAAGACTTTATTCTGAATTCGTTATAGATATTATAAGTATATTGTAATGCCTTTTACTATAAGTAATGCATCGATGATCTTCATGGATGACATGAATCATATTTTCATCCTTATCTAGATAAGTTTGTTGTGGTGTTCATTGACGATATCCTGGTTTACTCCAAGTCTTTATGGCGTATTATGATGCATCATGTCCTTGCATTGTCTGACTTGTAGAAGGACTTTATGGTGTATTGTGATGCATCCAAGCTTAGTCTAAGTGTGTTTTGATGTAGAGTGAAAGGGAAATTTAATGAGGACACACTAAGGGAGGACCCTCATACTACCCTAGATAAAGGACTTGAAGCTTACAAGAGTCCCTCACAAGGGCAAAGTCAAAGAGAGCATCTACAAAGCATTAGTTTCCTTCCTCTCTTTGCTTAGTGGGTCCAAGCCCAATGAGGACTCCTTAAGGATCTACTCACACTTTTCTTGTAATATAGCTCCTAGTTAGATTCTCTAGGCTTATAGGTTTTATTTGGGCCTTGCAAGGTTAAATAGGCCACTTTAGGGCCATGTACTCTCATTTTGGGCCATGTATAGGCCATACCTTTCTCTTTTAGCATCATTGGGCCTAGGAAGCATGGAGAAGCCCATTAAGAGTCTCCTTGGCCGAATTCCCTAGAGGCCTATATAAGGAGCTCTCCTTTGTAAATTCAACACACATTAATGCATTTGAGATTTTTCTATCATTTTGAGTGAGATTTTAGTAAGAGACTCTCTTAATTCTCTCCAGGATTGAGTGATCTTTTGTAAGCTCTTATCCAAGAAGGCTCTCTTCTTCCTTGGTGGCGAGATTTTAGGGAGTTTTCTCTCTAGGAGTGGCCTCCCATTCAACCACTTCCATTCCTCCATCATTCCCCCACACCTCTTCCTTTACTTTCATCCTTTCTTCTTGTTTTTCTCCACTATTTCATTTAGCACCTTAGTCTTTTAGATCTCATAGAGTTTTAGTTTTCCCCTGAAGAAGTTTTCTCTCTTGGGAATTGAAAGTTAAAATAAGGAAAAAGATCCAAGATCCAACCCTATTTTGGAGACTTGAAGAATCTCTTACATCAAGTGGTATAATTGAGCCTTAGAGGTTCTTTTTCTACTTCTTCTTCCTTTTAAGTTTTGGTTTTGAATAGTTGTTCTTGGCTGGTTGGTTTTCTCTTTCCATGTTTATTTATGTTTTAATGCCATGATATGATAGAAAAGCCATAAAAAAGTTGTTGTTTCTTTGAAGTTTTGTGTTAGTTCTTTTTGTTCTTTCAATATTTTGCATATTATACTTCTCAATTTCAGTTTGGTATGTCTTGTGTTGTGTTTAGGTTGTCAAAATTCAGATTTGGCATAATTAGGTTTGGTTTTAGTTTGTTATTTTGATTGTTAGAAGTTTGTTACTTGTTAGTTGAGAAGTTAGAGCCAACTAAGTGTGTCAAGTGCCATTTGGAACCTTTTTCTTATGTTCTAAAAGATTTGATGATCCTACTTTAGTGTGCAAATCTGTGTGGGAGGGAGTAATTCAAGCATCTTGATTAACTCCCAAGAGATTTCAATCTTAAGTGTTAGGAGGTCTCATTTTAAGACTCTCTAAAAGTTACCTCATCTTAGGAGTGTTAGAAATCTATTCTTAGTTTTCATCTAGGCTTAATTTTGTTTGAATGCATAATTAGGTCATCTCATTTTGGTTTTTATTTTGTTTCATAAAAGAAAGATTTGTCAAAAAGATTTGGTCATAAGCCTTCCATTCACTACTTTGGAAGAAGGTTGCATTGTTTGTCTAAGCAAGAAAGTGTCAATTGAACTTGTTTTAGCATAATCTTTGTGTCGATTTTGGAATAAACTTTTGGTGTTGTTTCATTAAAAAGTATAAGAGGCAAGAAAAGAAAAAGAAATAGAAAGATACAAAAGAAAGAATACAAGCCCAAATTACAAAAGTGAAAAAAAGGGTGTTGAAAAACAAAGAGTAAAAAGTAGCCTCATTAGAAGTTGTAAACTTGAACACCAAGATCTTTATCTCATTTTCAAAATTCCATAACCTTGAGGAGGGGTGTTGCTAATTGACATTGTTTACACATTTTCACTTGAACTTGATTGCTTAGTGTTGCAACTTTAGAGTTTCTAAGCTTAGGTTGTACCTTGCTTTTGTTATTGCATATTACTTCTTTGCTTGTCTAGTTTTGTCCATCATCAAATTCCATTCAAAGTATAGCCTTTATTTCTTTGAACATTTATTGTTTTAGTGTCTTGTCAATCAAAAATTCAAAAAGATTTCCATTTGAGTAGCTTTCTTCAAATTAGCCTTTTTAGTTTGTCATTCATTCTTCTTAAGTTTTGTCATCTTGAGTATTTCTTCCATTCAATATCTTTGATAATTCCCTTCTCTATGCCATTGAGGGTAGCATTTTGAGAACACTTGAGTTAAGAGTGTAAATTGCTTAAGTGAACTTGAACCAAAGAGAAAGGGTAACAAGTTATGAAGAAACACTTGAGAGACACACTTGTGAGGTTTCAAATTTTGTTCATTTCCCTTAACAATTTGGGTTGGGGTTGTTTCTTGTGTGTTTTTCTAGGTGAAGTGGAGCTTATACATCAAGGGAAGAGCTTGAAGACATTGTAAAGGAATTAAAAGCCTTGTAACTAGTAGAACATAGGGAAATTTTCAAATTCTTAGGTTTTTGTGTATTAGGTTTTGTCTTGTATTTTGGACACACTTTAGACATTGGACTTTGGACACTATTAATTTTCATTTCCATTTGGTAATTTCGGCTAGATAGTAAAGCATTTGCATTTGTTTGTTAATTAGTTAACTGTTAGTTGGTTAAGTAGTTAATTGGTTACAACTAGACATAGTTAGTTAGTTGTTGGTCTTAACTAATTTGGTTAGTTAGTTAGTAGTTAAAACTAATTCTAGTTAACCTAGCTAAGTACCAACTGAATTTTAGTTAACATAACCAATCCATAACTGAATTTTAGTTAGGAAGTTAAGTGGTTAGACTTAGTTACAACCATAATAACTAAATAACTAAATTTAGTCAGGGTTAGTTGGTGTTAGTTAGAGTTAGTTGGTTAGTTGAAACAAATTAGTTACTCTTAACTTCCCATAACCGAATTAGTTGTAGGCTTGTTAGGGTTAGTTACTTGATTAGTTACAACCTAAGAGTCTCATAAGGAACATAGGTTAAGACAACCTAGGTCTTGCATAGCTAATCATAGTACTACATCCTAGGATTCAACCTAGTAAAGGACAACTTAGGTTCTTGTTTCCCCTTAGGAAAGAAACCTAGTACTTGTATTTTAGGATTGTTGTGTGTTTTCTAATACTTGCCTTGCATCAAGCATCCTCGACTAGTTTGTTTACAACTTTGTTTGACAACCTTAAACCATGTATTCTAGGGATAGGGAAAACAAATCTATGCTTCATAACATAATGGAAAGTTTGAATAACATCAACAATAGGTTAAATAACCTAGAGCATAATGAAAACCCTATAGCTAGGCATAGAAATCAAAGAAATCAAAGACATAACAATAGTGATAGTAAGGATAAACCTAGACATAGAAGACACCATGAACATAAAAGAGAAGACATAGGCTTAAGAGAGGTAAAACTTGAAATCCCCTCATTTAATGGCAAGAGTGATGTTGAAGCTTACTTAGAATGGGAGATAAAAGTTGAGCAATTGTTTAATTCTCATCAAATAAAAGAAGAAAAGAAGGTTAGGATAGCCACTCTCTTATTCTAAAGCTATGCCTTAGTATGGTGGACACAAGTATGTAAGGAGAGAAAGAAAGATAACTTCCCACCAATAGATGATTAGTTAGACTTGAAAGCTCTATTAAGAAAATGTTATGTTCCTAATTACTATAGAGGGAAGCTATTAGCTAAGCTAAATAGACTCACCCAAGGGTCAAAGAGTGTAGAAGATTACTATAAAGCTTTAGAGATAGCCATGATTAGGACAAACTTAGAAGAAGATGAGGAAACCCTAATGCATAGGTTCTTACATGGACTAAATAGGAACATCAAGAATAGAGTAGAACTCCTTCCACATGTTGACATAGAAAAGTTACTACACCAATGTACTAAGGTAGAGAGCCAATTCAAAGAGAGATAAGCCTATAGTGGGGAAAATAAAGCGTATAAGTCTAAGTGGGTAAGTCAAGATAATAAGGGTAGGTTTGAGAGAAACCCTAGGGAGAGGGAAGTGGGCACTTCATCTTCCAAACCACAAAGCGAGTTGCATAAGAATGGCAAAGTTTTTAGAAACCAAAGAGATAAGCATGAATCCACATCTAAACCACAATCCTCTAGATCTTCTACCATAAAATGTTTTAAATGCCTTGGTAGAGGTCACATTGCTTCTGACTATCCAACAAAAAGAATAATGGTTTTGAAAACTAATGGAACCTACTCAAGTCAATCAAAGTCTAATTCTGATTCTCACTCTTCAAGTGATGACTCAAGTAGTGATTCCTATGACAGTGAGCATATTTTAAGGGATGATGGTGAGCTTTACATGATTAGAAGGTTACTTGATAGTCATGTTAAGCTAGATGACACTATAGAAAGAGAGAACATCTTTTATACAAGATGTTACATAAATGACAAACTATGTTCTCTCATTGTGGATAGTGGGAGTTGTGCGAATGTTGTGAGCCAAAGATTAGTAAATAAGATGGGATTAGAACTAATAAATCACCCTAGACCTTATAAGTTGTAATGGTTAAATGAAAAGGGAGAAATATTAGTTAATAAGCAAGTCTTAATTAACTTCACCATAGGCACATATAAAGATGAAGTCAATTATGATGTAGTACCTATGGAGGCAACTCACATCCTATTAGGAAGACCTTGGCAATTCGATAGGAAGGTCATCTATGAGGGGTTCACTAACACCCTCACATTCAAATTAGATAGTAAGAAGATAGTTTTACACCCCCTAACTCCACAACAAGTAGGTAAAGATCAAATATAAATGAAGCTTAAAAGAGTAAAGAGTTAGAATCTTCTTCTAATCATCTAGAAAAACATAAGAAAAACAAAAAAAAGGATAAAGGAAAAGGAGTTGTCATCTATGATGACTCTAGAGCCAATCTTTTGGCCAACAAACATGATGTGAAACATGCTATGTTTTCACAAAAATAATGCTTGATCATGTATGCAAAAGCTATCCCTAGCACTTCTTTGTGCTCTATAGCCACTCCTCCTCCCCCTTTTCCCAAAGGGATCCAAAACATCTTAAATGAATTTAAAGACCTCTTTCCAAAGGATATTCCCAAAGGTTTACCTCCTATTAGGGGCATTGAACATAAAATAGACCTAATTCTTGGTGCTAGCTTACTGAATAGACCTGCATATAGATGTAACCCTAAGGAAAACCTTGAGATTGAAAAACAAGTGAACAATCTATTATCTAAGGGAAGGATTAGAGAGAGCTTAAGCCCATGTGCTTTACCTGTTTTATTAGTTCCTAAGAAAGATGGTTCATGGAGAATGTGTATAAATTGTAGAGCCATAAACAACATAACCATCAAGTATAGGCATCCAATACCTAGACTTGATGATATGCTTGATGAACTTAGTGGTTCTACTATATTTTCCAAGATTGATCTTAAAAGTGGCTATCACTAAATAAGAATCAAAGAGGCAGATGAATGGATAGCCGCTTTTAAAACCAAACTTGGATTATATGAGTGGTTAGTTATGCCCTTTGGCTTGACTAATGCACCAAGCACGTTCATGAGGTTAATAAATCATGTTTTGAGGGAATTCATTGGGCATTTTGTTGTGGTCTATTTTGATGATATTTTGGTGTACTCAAAGACCATTACCTCTCACGTAAACCATCTTAAACAAGTTATGCTTGCCTTAAGAATAAATAACCTCTATGCAAATTTTGAAAAATGTTCTTTTGGCATAGATAGCATTATATTGCTTGGATTTATAGTGAGTTCTAAAGGTGTTGAGGTTAATAACTCTAAAGTGAAGGCAATCCAAGATTGGCCAACACCTAAAAATATGAGTGAGGTTAGAAGTTTCCATGGTCTTGTAATTTTTTATAAGAGATTTGTGAAAGACTTCTCTACCTTAGCCTCCCATTTAAATGAGTTTGTAAAAAAGAATGTTCCTTTTGTGTGCGGGCCAAGGAAGGAGAAAGCCTTTCTAGATCTCAAAGAGAAGCTCACTCATGCTCCAATTTTAACACTTCTAAATTTTTCTAAAACCTTTAAGCTTGAGTGTGATGCTTCAAACGTGGGTATAGGAGCTATGTTATTGCAAGAAGGTCACCTCATTGCTTTCTTTAGTGAAAGGCTCAATGGGGAAACCCTCAATTATCCCACATATGATAAAGAGTTCTATGCATTGATTAGAGCCCTTCAAACTTGGGAACATTACTTGATCCCAAAAGAGTTTGTCATTCATAGTGATCATCAGTCACTAAAATTTATTAAAAGGCAACATAAGTTGAACAAAAGACATGCTAAGTGGATTGAGTCCTTGGAACAATTTCCATATGTCATCAAGTACAAGAATGGAAAATCTAATACTGTGGCTAATGCTTTATCAAGAAGGTATTCTTTACTTACCTCTCTTGGAGCCAAAGTTATTGGACTTGATGAGATTAGGACTTTGTACCCAAGTGATATTGATTTTTCAAACATTTTCAACTCATCTTCCACTTCTTCATCTTATAAAGGCTTCTACATTTTAGATGGCTACCTCTTTAAAGCCAATAGACTTTGCATTCCTAGGAGCTCTTTAAGAGATCTTTTACTTAGAGAAAGCCATGAGGGAGGCTTAATGGGCCTCTTTAGAAGAGATAAAACCTTGTCTTTATTGCATGAACACTCCTATTGGCCAAAGATAAAAAAAGATGTTCAAAAATATTGTGCTAGATGTATTGTATGTAGGAAGGCTAAATCCAAACTTTCACCTAGTGGTTTATATACTCCCTTACCAACACTTAGTGCACCTTGGATTGATATATCTATGGACTTTGTGTTAGGCTTACCTAAGACCCAAAGGGGAATGGATTCTATCTTTGTGGTAGTAGATAGGTTTAGTAAGATGGCTCACTCCATCCCTTGTCATAAGGTAGATGATGCTAGTCATATTGCTAAACTCTTCTTTAAAGAGATAGTAAGACTTCATGGTGTTCCTAAAACCATAATTTTTGATAGGGACACCAAATTCCTAAGCCACTTTTGGAAAACTCTTTGGTCAAGGCTAGGAATGAAACTTCTCTTTTCTACCACTTCTCATCCTTAAACGGATGGAAAAATAGAGGTAGTAAATAGGACCCTTTCTCAACTTCTTAGGGTCTTAGTAAATAAAACTGTTAAGTCTTGGGATGAGTGTTTACCCCACATTGAATTTTCATATAATAGGGTACAACACTCAACAACCAAGCATAGTCCATTTGAGGTTATGTATGGTTTTAACCCTCTCACTCCATTGGACCTTTTTCCTATTGAGGTTTCTGACTCTATCCTTCATATGGATGAAGAGACAAAGGTCAAATTTATCAAAGATTTTCATGAGAAGGTTAAGAACCAAATACAAACTATAAATGAACACTATGCTCGTTGTGCTAATAAGAAAAGAAAGGAAGTCACCTTTTAGGTTGGAGATTGGGTTTGGCTACATCTTAGCAAGGAAAGATTTCTAAACTTTAAAAAATCCAAACTCAACCCTAGAGCTGATGGCCCCTTTCAAATAATGAAGAAAATGAATAATAATGCCTATGTCCTTGATTTACCGGGATAATATGGTGTGAGTACTTCTTTCAATATTTCTGATTTATCTCTTTTTGACTTGGATAGAGAGGATGATGCCTTAGATTTGAGGACAAATCCTTTTCGAAGAGGGGGAGCATAATGACTACCCTAGATAAAGGACTTAAAGCTTACAAGGGTCCCCTCACAAGGGCAAAGTCAAAGAAAGTCAAAGAGAGCATACACAAAGCATTAGTTTCCTTCCTCTATTTGCTTAGTGGGCCCAAGCCCAATGAGGACTCCTTGAGGATCTACTCACACTTTTCTTGTAATATAGCTCCTAGTTAGATTCTCTAGGCTTATAGGTTTTATTTGGGCCTTGCAAGATCAAATGGACCACTTTAGGGCCATGTACTTTCATTTTGGGCCATGTATAGGCCATACCTTTCTCTTTTAGCATCATTGGGCCTAGGAAGCATGGAGAAGCCCATTAAGAGTCTCCTTAGCTAAATTCCCTAGAAGCCTATATAAGGAGCTCTCCTTTGTAAATTCAACACACATTAAGGCATTTGAGATTTTTCTATCACTTTGAGTGAGATTTTAGTGAGAGACTCTTTTCCTTCTCTCTAGGATTGAGTGATCTTTTGCAAGCTCTTATCCAAGAAGGCTCTTTCCCTCCTTGGTGGCAAGATTTTAGGGACTTATCTCCTCTAGGAGTGGCCTCTCATTCAACCACTTCCATTCCTCTATCATTCCCCCACACCTCTTCCTTTCCTTTCATCCTTTCTTCTTGTTTTTCCTCCACCATTTCATTTAGAACCTTAGTCTTTTGGATCTCATAGAGTTTCAGTTTTCCTTTGAAGAAGTTTTCTCTCTTGGCAATTAAAAGTTAGAATAAGGAAAAAGATCCAAGATCTAACCCTCTTTTGAAGACTTAAAGAATCTCCTACATCATAATTGTTTATCCTTCAAGGCAGTTGTTACCACATGAAGTGAATTATCCTACTCATGATCTTGAGTTAGCAGTTGTGGTGTTTGCCTTAAAATTATGGAGACATTATGTGTATAGTTCAAGGGTTATGGTCTTTAGTGATCATAAAAGCCTTAAGTATCCCTTTGATCAAAATAAGTTAAACATGCACCAAAGGCGATTGATGGAATTTCTGAAAAGACTATGACTTCCATCTGAAATACCATCCTGGGAAAGCCAATGTTGTGGTTGATACTTTAAGCAGAAAGTCTATTCATGTGGAATACTTGATGCTAAAGGAGCATGAGTTATTTGAGCAGTTTAGAGACTTCAATCTTTGTGTTGAAGTATGATCTGATGGTGCAATAATTGTTGGCACTTTGAAGGTTGTTAATGAATTCTTAAGATTGGTGTGTGAACTTTAGAAATCTGATTTATACCTTCAGAAATTGAAGGAACTTCAGGATAAAGGCAAAAATATGACGCTTACTAAATGAGTTAATGGTGTTTAGTGAGTTAAAGGAAGAATTCAGGTTCCTGAAGGAAATGGTTTGAGAAATAGTATTCTGAATGAAGTATATCGCAGTATGTTAAGTATTCATCTGGGTACGACAAAGATGTACCAAGATCTGAAGCGAAATTTCTGGTGGCTAGGATTCAAACATGATATGGTGACTTTTGTAGCATCTTGTTTGATTTGTTAGAAAGTGAAGGTTGAGCATCAGAAGCCTTATAGTATTTTGCAGCCTCTCGAGATTCCAATGTGAAAATAGGATTCGATAGCTATGGATTTTAATTTCAGATTACCCCGGACTCAAGCTGGTCATAATGCTATATGGGTAATTGTTGATAGACTCACCAAGTCTACCAATTTTTGAGCCATTAGCACTGAGATTTCCCTAGAGAAACTGGCCTTATTGTATGTGAAGGAAGTGGTGAGATTACATGGTGTGCCATCCAGTATCATTTTGGACTGTGATCTGTGCTTTACCTCATATTTATAGGGTAGCTTACATTAGGAATTAGGATTAATTTAAAGCTGAGTTCAGCCTACCACCCATAGACTGATGGACAATCTGAAAGAACTATAAAGAGTTTAGAAGATTTGTTGAGAGCTTGTATTTTGGAGCATGGTGGTAGTTAGGTGACTTTTTTTCCCCAATTGAGTTCGCTTACAATAACGACTATCATAGTAGCATTGGCGTGGCTCCATATGACAACTATTCACAGAGAATATAATGACAACCCCTATGCCATTGCACTACAAACCCCCTACGAGGGAGAAGTATGGCGGGAGAGGTGATTCAGAAAAACATCTTACTATGTTTATAACTAACCTACTCATTTTAGGGGCATCCAACGCCCTACTATGCAGAACCTTCCCTACAACCTTTACCAAATCCCTTCTCATTTGGTTTTCCATATTCCCCTAATAAGTGTGTCATGTTTTGTAGAAATGACAAAAATTTCTCACCTAGTTTGCCTCTAGCCAATCGATTCGGCAAACCTCACACAACTTGGTCAATCTGAAGCAAAGCCGAAGAGAGACACTTAAATAATTCATGGCCCATTTTAATGAACAAGTCATCCAAATCTGAGACCTAAGCTAAGAAACCTTAGTTAAGAAACCTCCTCTTAACATAGATGATTTCAGGCAGAGGGCAACACGATATATGAACATAAAGCAATGAGAAGCTGATTGGGTAGGAAACTCTAGTAGGTAATCACAGGATCACAACCCAAAATATGAACAAGTGGTTTACCCTAACCCAAAATATGACACATTCACCCCTCTGAACCATAGGCACGACAGGATCATGCATAGAGTTTACAACATTGGGTTACTGAAACTTTCCCATCCTAGGGAGCAGGTAAAGAGCTCTAATAGGATGAAATTTTTTAAGTTGCATAGGACTTTTGGCCATAACACAGAAAATTGTTGGTCACTCAAGAACCAAATCGAGCACCTCATCCGACAAGGATACCTAGAGAGATTTATGGACCAGGGAAGATATGCACCACAAGAAACTAGGTGGAAGAGAGAAAGAGCATCCTTGAGGCAAGTGGAACTACAACCACACGAACACCCTAGACAAGAGTGTAAGCATTCCCGATCTTGTAGGGTAAAGAATGTAATGAGCCTTAGAAAAAGAATTATCCATCCTATTTTTGGTGTCTTCCCTAAAAATAGAGTCGACACATTATGAGGAGTTAGGTAGGTTAATTCCACACACTATCTTTCGAGTAGTGAAGCCATTACCTTTGACAACTCAGACCTACCCATGGGAGTCCTAAACAAAGATGAACTGATGGCGGCCACAATTGAAATAGCAGAATACACCGTTAGGAGAATGCTAGTTGATCAGGGAAGATCTACAAATATTCTCCATTAAAAGGCTTACAAATGACTCAACCTATTTGGCTCAAAAGATACGATGAGGCATTACTCAACTTCATGGGAGATTCAGTATAAGTTATAGGATACGTAGAACTGAAGACGATCTTTGGATCAAGAGAAGACAGTAAAGCAGTCATGGTTAAGTTTTTGGTTGTTGACATCCCCAGCTCCTATAATGCTATACTAGGGCACCCAACGCTCAACACACTCGGTGTGATCATTTCCATTTTCCACCTTAGTATGAAGTTCTTACTTAGAGGTGGACACATCAGAGTTATTCGTGTCGACCCCAAGATCGCTTGGGAATGCTACCATGAGAGCCTTAAACCTAGGGAAACTTTCATTGTAGAAAAGGACATAGAAACTAGTTTTGACCCCAAAGATGAAAGAGAACACGAACGACCCAACTGGTAGAATCTTTGAAACTAGTGTAGATTGGATCTACTCCCAGTTAATGCACCCAAATCAGTGCAATGCTAGACCCGAGTCTAGAAGAATCTTTGGTCAAACTCCTACGGGATAATGGAGACCTCTTTGCATGGAACCCTTCGGGTATGCCTAAGATCAACCGAAGCATCATACGCCACTCATTGAATGTAGCACAAAAACAATGTAAAGTTAGACCCAATAGAAGAGCAGTAGTGAAAAAGGAAACATACAAGCTCCTAGCAGCCTATTTCATCCGACAAGTTAAATACCCAACTTGGCACTCCAACGTGGTCATGGTAAAGAAAAGGTAAATGGTATATGAAGGATGTGTGTGGACTTCACCAACCTCAATAAGGTATATGCCTTAAAGACCCTTATCCTTTGCCTAACATTGATCATTTGGTAGATGGTACTTTAAGGTATCAAGTTCTAATCTTAATGGACGGATATTCTAGGTATAATGAAATATGAATGAACCCGAGGGACGAAGAAAAAATTGCCTTCATCACTGGGGGAGAAAATTACTGCTATCGGGTAATGCCTTTCAGACTAAAGAACGCTAGCACCATATGTTAGCGACTAATGGGCAAAATCTTTGCCAAGTAGATTTGTAGAAACATGAAGGTATATGTAGATGACATGGTCATAAAGACCAAAGATGCAAATTATCACGCCAAGGACCTAGAAGAAACATTCACCGAGCTAAGGAGGCATAATATACACTTCAACCTAGATAAATGCTCCTTTGGAGTCCAAGGCAATAAATTCTTAGGATACATGTTGACTCAGAGGCATAGAGGCCAACCCTGACAAATATCGGGCCATTCTAAAGATACGAAGTCCACAAAACATCAAAGAAGTACAACGCCTCACCAGGAGGATAGCAGCCCTCTCTCGTTTCCTCACCAAATTTACAGAAAAATCCATGCCTTTCTGCTAAGTGTTGAAAAAAATAGATGTGGCACCCCGATTCCCGGACCTAAATCCCATTGCAAGAACAATTATTTAATGAAAATACGAATAATTTTTTCATAGTTAAAAGCCCCGCAAGTCGACCACTTTCACCAAGATACAAATCATGAAAAACTGGAGGCCATAGTTAAAAGAAAAGATAAAGAAATGGATCAGATGTCAAAAGAGATAAGTGTATACTAAAAATCCATCCCTTCCTATATATGAAGATATGAGAAGAGATCCAAAATAGTGCAAGGTGATTGCCAAATTTAGTGAAAACATGCACACTAGGTTAAGTAATTAGGCCATAAATCAAAGAGGTGTAACACGTTATCAAAAGGGATACAAATGATCAAGCAACAACGTGAAAACATAAATTTTTTGGGTAACTGGTAGTGTGATCCACAGCCAAGCCGTGGTTCTATCCATGGTTGTGGTTCCCAATGTTTCCATGAGAAAACAGACACAAAAACTTTCCATCAAAAATAGAGTTCCACGGCTAGGTCGTGGTTCTCTTTGCTAGAACACACTATGGCACCCTTTTCCATGCTTTGGGAAACCCTTGCAATATTCCCTTATTAGTTTCACATGTTTATCTAGGAGTTTAGTTAAATCGGAATAAATTTTTCACGTTTGGAATGCCCCCGACAATGAACCATGGAAACATAAGGGTTACGTCACTCTAAGCCACTTAAAACCCCACTTTTAGGCTCTGGTAATCGATTACAGGAGACATGTAATCGGTTACCAAACTAACGGAATAATGTCAATCGATTACAGGGGATAGTAATCGATTAGACTCAACCTAGTAATCAATTACAATCAATTACATGGATCATAGAATGCCTTTAATCGATTACAAGATATGCTGTAATCGATTACACCTTATCAAAATGTAGAAATTTTGTAGAATTTGGTGCTCAGACCAACTTCCATACACCTTAACTTACTCATCTCAATTCTAAATGACACCAAACTTTGGCACGAACATAACCATACTATTTATGATCGACTTGGACTAACCGTACTAAAAAATTTTAAAAAATGAAGAAGATATGCAACATAATGTATTTATGCCAATTCTTAGCTATTATGCCTTAAGTTACCAACCTAACCATAGCTAAATGAGACCAACACACCTCAAGCATATTTCATATATAGTATATAGGTTATACCACCTATCTAGAGGTTCTGAAACCTCATAGATTGAAATATCACCTATCCAATTGAATCAAAGCCACTTAATGCACATAGCTTAACCATACAACAGCTTACCTACACACACACACACACACACATATATATATATATATATTTATACTTTCACAATACCAACCATTACTTCACATTCTATAGTTTGTCAAACTCTATGTTCCATATCACAAAACATAGGTTATCATATAACACATGTGTATACTCTATCACTAGGCATCAAAATCATATATCAACTATGCATAACATACATACACATATATACTACCTATTATAAAGCTCTACAAAATAATATTATCATCATCAAGGTCATCAACTACATAAGTTTCCCTTCATGGCATTACATGCAACTCCACACTCTAGGCTCATCAAGTGGCATCATCATACCCCCTAAAAATTCACTAAAACCATAAGTAGAGAGGTGAGTACCACTTAAAGTAGTAAATAGAAACACTATATGGGTTTATAATCAATTACCACATTACAATAAACCATTCACATAAGATTTATAGTAATTATATCACATACTTAAATTCACATATATACTTGCATTAGCTACGCATTGGAGTTTTACACAACCAATTCAATCATCCATCACCATGTATAATAAGCACTAGGCTTTTAAAATCATAATCATACATCTCTAATATATCATCACTGCTCTATCATTAAGTATAATTCAAAGAGTTTCTGAGTGTATATGTATAAATTCCATGGACTTTAAAAATCAATCATTTCAATACATAAAAGCATGCTATGTGGATCCTTCTTAAACAAAGGCAAATCATAGTGCCAAGGATAACCCACTCAGTGAAGCATAACAATACAATCGAGGGGCATCCGGGTAACCACACAGTGAATTGTAGCACTATAAGCGATAGTACCCTGAGTAACCACACAGTGAATCATAGCACTATAAACGATGGTAGTTGAGAACTCCTCAGTAAATCATAGCACTATAAGCGGCGGTCTCATCAATAAATCATAGTGCCAAGTGAATCATAGCGCCAATAAATACATATGATGTCATGAAATGCAATAATACATATGATGCGAATCTTAGCGCATATAAATAATTCCAATCCTGACATCATTGCCTAACTCCACTAATTTCAACATTTCCCAAAACATAATCACCATCCATAAATATCAATTTAGTTAAATGGAGCATTCAACCATAATTTAGTATATCATTTATTATAATTTGCCACTAGGGCTATTCAATATTAAGTCTCACCAACTGCTATCAACATTAGCATTTATCATATAATTTACAAAGATCATCATCAACATATATAATCCATTTTCATCACAATGAAACTAACATCATCATGGTTCAATCCATAGGATAATCACCAATAGAATTAAATCAAACCATTTCATTCTATAATTCACAATTACTAGCATTAATATCGAATATAGACCTGACCTCGGAATCTAAACTTCCTATTTGCTACTCAAGCGGTAAACCCCCTGATGCACCTAATGTAACTCTTGGCGATTCGGCTTTTCAATTCAAGCTTTTGACCGACCGATTTCCTTAAGTGAAACTTCTTAATATAACCAAACGATCACTTTAACCATAACTCAAACCATTAGTTGATGAAACTACAACTAAATGTTACTTTTGGCATAATATCGAATAGTTAAGTCTTACCAGAATGTAAGATTAAACACTAATCACCCCAAATGGCTTTCGAAATAATTTTTTACTTACATAATAAATCCTTAGATTTAATAATAATTAATTTAACACCCTTCTAGCTATTAAAAATATATTGCAAAGCTGAAATCACTAATTTAACCTAGTTTTGATAATTCTTCAACTCACTAGCAAGCAACCCACTTGTCATCATCATACGAAACGTTATCCGAGACTCTAAAACTTATTGATTTCTTTTGAAATAAGTGTTTAGATGTTCCCCAACACATACCCATGCATAATTTAGAATTTAATCATAATGGGCCCAAGTTCATTTAAGGTCGAATGGGAAAAGGAAGAGGCAATGGGTTTTGGGTAATGCCTTACAAGCTTTATAGTGTGAAATTAATGTTTCCATAACCTTCACTAAGCTCCCATATGGCAACCACGACAAAGGCTATGCAAAAAAGAAACAGAGTTGGGCCATACACCATGGAACCCGTGAAGAAGAAGGATAAGACATAGGGAAGAGTTTACATGCATTTACCTTTAGATGGAAGAAGTGAAATTGATGGGGATGAGTATGGGAGGTGAGGGCACGAAAACAAAAGCAATTTATGGATGATGGAGGAAATGGAGAATACAGGAAGAAGAGAGCTACACAAGAGAGATAGAGGGCTGCCAAGAGAGTGAGTTCGAGAAAAAAGGGAAAATGAGAAAGAAAAGTAATTAAGGGAAAAAGAATTAAATAATTAGAATAGAATTAATTAAAATAGAAGTTCAAGAGAGGTAAAATTAAATAAATTAGGTCTAATGAGTTTAACTTAGGTACAGTAATTAATTTAATGTTAAAAACTTTGATTTATCCTAAAATTTTAAATTAGGATGTTATAACACCCTACCTTTTAAGGAACTTCATCCTCGAAATTTAGATAGGAATGTACCTCAAAGAATTAACTCGGGATATTGTTTCCTCATCACGTCTTCATGCTCCTAAGTAAAAGTGGTATAGTTTCCTTGCTCCCACACTACTTTTACCAACGGGATCTCTTTACTCCTTAAGCGTTTCATCGATATCTCCATAATGCACTTAGGTTCAGCCGGTATAGTCAGATTCACCTGGATCTCAACATCATCATCAGGGATTTCATACACAGGATCAAGCACATATTTCCTCAACTCAAATACATGAAATACATTATGAAGGTTTACCAAATGAGGAGGAAGTGCGATTCTATAGGCCACTATACCTACCCTATCCAAAACTCTATATGGACCAATATACCTCGGGCTCAGCTTCTTACTTTTCAACATTCTACCAATGCCTTTGTGAGGTAAGACTCTCAGGAATTCCAAATCACTAACCTAAAATTCAAGTGCTCTCTTCTAGTTATCATAATAACTCTTCTGTCTATCCTGAGCGGTCTTCATTTTCTCCCAAATCACTACAATCTGCTCAGAGGTCTAATGTACAATCTCAGGCCCTAATGCTAAACTCTTATCAGTCTCAAGCAAACATAGAGGTATCCTATACCTTCTACCATACAATGCTTCATATAGGGCTATACTAATGCTACTATGATAGTTATTATTGTAAGTGAATTCAATCAGAAGAAGGAAAATCTCCCAACTACCACCATGCTCTAAAACACTAGCTCTTAACAAATCCTCTAAGCTATATATAGTCCTCTTGGCCTATCCATCAGTCTGTGGGTGGTAGGCTAAACTCAACTACAAAACAAAACCTAATTCCTGGTGTAGTTTATCCCAGAAATACAAGGTGAAGCACAGATCACGGTCTGAAATGATACTAGATGGCAGTGCAATCTCACCACCTCTTTACATATAACTAAGCCAATTTCTCTAGGGAACTCTTAGTACTAATGGTAAGAAAATGGGCAGACTTGGTCAGTCTATCAACAATCACCCATATAGCATTATAATTAGCCTGAGTGCTGGTTAATTTGGAAACGAAATCCATGGCTATCGAATCCCATTTCTATACCGACATCTAGAAAGGCTACAAGACACCAAAAGGTTTCTTATACTTAACCTTTATCTTTTGGCAAACATAATAGGATGCTACAACACCCACCATATCTCCTTTTAATCCTAGCGACTAATAATTTGCTTCAAATCTTGGTACGTCTTTCTCGTACTCGGATGGATATTCGGTCTACTACGATGTGCTATATTCAGGATACTCTTCCTTAAATCATCCCCTTCAGGAACATAAATTCTTCCATTATCATATCAAACACCATCAACCCCTTTAGAAAATGACATATTTCTGCCTCTAGCCTGAAGCTCCTTCAATTTTTGAAGGTATAAGTCAGACTTATTCTGTTCACACACCAACCTCATGAATTCATTAACAATCTTCAAATTACCAACAACCAATGCACCATCAAATCGTAGTTTAGCACTAAGATTTAAATCTTGAAACTGCTCCAACAACTCATGCTTCTTTGGCATTAAACATGCCATATGAATGGATTTCCTGCTCAAAGCATCAACCACAATATTGGCTATCCTAGAATGGTACTTCAGATCGAAATCATAATCTTTCAAAAATTCCATCCATCGTCTTTGGCACATATTTAGCTCTTTCTGATCAAAAAGATATTTGAGGCTTTTATAATAATGCCTCAAACCATACAGATAATGCCTCCATAATTTCAAAGTAAGCACCACAGCTACTAACTCAAGATCATAAGTAGGATAGTTCATTTCATGGGGTCGTAACTACCTTTAAGCATAAGTAATTACCCTTTCACTCTACATTAAAACACATCCTAGACAAAGCTTGGATATGCCACAATACACCACAAAGTCCTTCTACAAGTCAAAAAATGTAAGGACAAGTGCATAATTAAGTCTATTTTCAGTCCAGAAAACTCGTTTCACACTTAAGTCCACAACTAACTTATCTAGTTAGGGGTGGAAAATGTGATTCATGTAACGGGTATAACAACATACTCATAATGCCTATAACGGGTCCTGAATGTAGTCTTTTGAATATCCTTAGATTTCACATGAATCTGATGTTATCTAGACTGGAGATCAATCTTAGAAAACACCCTGGAACCTTCCAGCTGGTCTAACAGATCATCAATACGCGGCAACGAATACTTATTTTTAATAGTCAATTTGTTCAACTACCGATAATCAACGCACATCGGCATGGAACTATCATTCTTACTCATAAGTAACACCGGGGTACCCTACAGTGAAACACTCAGATGAATAAACTGTTTGGCTAATAATTCATCAACTTGTTATTTCAATTCAGCTAATTCAACCGAATATATGCGATATGGTACCCTAGAAACAGGTTTAGCACTAGGGACACGATCAATGGCAAGTTCAATCTCCCACTGTGGGGGCAAACCAGGAAAACATCTCTCGAGAAGACATCAAAAAACTTACATACAATTGGCAACACATTAATATCAAAGGAACTCTTACCTTCAGATATAGTAAAAATCATGAACAGTTGAGAAATACCACTTACAAAAAAGTTATGAATAAGATCTATCGGAAAGATAACTTTTCTTCTAATGACAATCAACCATTACATGGTTGACAGATAACCATTCCATGCCCAAAATAATATCGAGGTCCTTCAGAGGTAGACAAATCAAACCAATCATGAATTTCCTATCAGCCAAGGTTAAACATACATCTCTACAAACAGTAGCTGTCCACAGGCTGATACCAGTCGGGGTAGAAACTACTAGAGTGCTCCTTAAATCGGACACATGTGATCTCAAACACTTCTCACAGTCATCAGATATAAAGGAATGTGTAGCACCAGAATCAAACATGACACCAAGAGTAAAACCATCAAGTAAACATTTACTTTACACTAGATCATCAGCCTGATCAATATTAGCGCCAGAAATGGAAAAAACACCTCTAGGAGCAACTGGCTACTCCCAGCTTGTGCATCATCCTTCCTAGGAGGTTGAGGTCCACAACCCTTTCTAGCTTGTCCGCCACGTTTTCCACCTCTACCTTGACCAACTATAGTACCATGACCACCAAAAGTATTTACTTTATCCAACTAAGGGCACTCAAAACAAATATGGCCTTTCTGGCCATAATGATGACAAATAACCTTAGGTCTCTAATAACAATTCCTAGCCAAGTGGTTACCACCACAATGAAAGCATTCAATAGTCCCTTGGCCACCAAAAAAAGAAGATCCTCCCCAATAACGGTTTAGACCCCTCTAGCCAGATTATTTCTTTAAACTTTTTAAACTTCCCAGATTGTGTCTTTAAACTTTTATTAGCTTTTCTCTCAGTTACTCTGGCAAACTGGTCTTCCTCTACAATTCTGCACTTGTTTACCAAGGCAAGAAAGTTATGAATCTCTAGGTAACGAATGGCTTCCTTCAACTCGGGTCTAAGCCCGCTTTTACATTTAACACATCATGAAGATTTAGTTCTTTCATTCTAAAATAAAGGGTAAAACAAGCTTAACTTATTAAATTTGGTGGTATATTCACCAACCCACATAGTACCCTACTTCATCTCCATGAGTTCTAACTCTTTCTGGCTCTGAACATTGTTCAGAAATAACTCCTCTAGATAATATTCCTTAAAGTTAGCCCAAATCAAGTGCCTCCCAATGCTTATCATATGTTATTTGGCTTGTAATCACCAAGTCTTAGCTTCCTCAACAAGTTAGTAAATGGCATATTCCACCTTCTACGCCTTAGTGCACTCTAAGGAACGAAAAACACGCTCCATTTCTGATATCCCCTCAAAATATTAAGGGTTTCCTCTTGATGAATATCAAAATCGTCAGCATTATAGCTCTGCCTATCAAGCACACCCACCAATTAGACTAGTGCATCAGCTATAGGATCACCATTAGGCCTACGACCAACCTTAAGTCAACCTAAACTAAAGAATAAGGATATAAGGTTTCATACACCATCGATATTAAGAAAATAACATACCATTAACTTTAAAATAAAGTAACTATATTGGTGAAGCCACAGAGTGGAATGTAATGCCATGGGAGACATGTAATTGATTACAAGAGACATGTAATCGGTTACTAAACTAACAGAATAATGCCAATCTATTACAGGGGTATAGTAATCAATTAGACTCAACCTAGTAATCAATTACACCCAGTTGGTAATCGATTATATGGATCATAGAATACCTCTAATCGATTACAAGAAATGCTATAATCAATTACAAGAATCACAAAATAGTGCTAATCGATTACAGGGAATGTTGTAATCGATTACACCTTATCAGAATGCAACAATTCCATATAATCTGGTGCTCAAACCAACTTTCGGACCCATTAACTTATTAATGTTAATTCCAAATTACACTAAACTTTGACACAAGTATAACCATATTAGTTATGAACAATCAAGACTGTCCATATTAAAAAATTTTAAGATATGAAGAAGATATGCAGTAAAATGCATTTGGGCCAATTCTAAGCTATTATGCCTCAAGTTACCAACCTAACCACAACCGAATGAGACCAACACACCTCAAGCACATTTCATATATAGTATATAAGTTATACCACCTATCTAGAGTTTATGAAACCTCACGGATTGAAATATCACTTAATGCACATAGTTTAACGATACCACACCCTACCCATATATATATATATTCATAATACCAACCATCACTTCACATTTTATAGTTTGTCAAACTTTGTGCTCCACAACACAAAACATAGGCCATCATATCACACATGTGTATAGTCCATCATTAGGTATCAAAATTACATATCAACTATGCAAAACATATACATATATATATGTATACTAGCCATTACAAAGCTCTACAAAATAATATTATCATCTTCAAGGTCATCAACAACATAATTTTCCTCTCATTGCATCACATGGAACTTCACACTCTAGGCTCACCAAGTGGCATTGTCATCACCCTTCTTAAAATTCATTAAAACCACAAGTAGAGGGGTGAGTACCACTTAAAGCAGTAAATAGAAACACCACATGGGTTTATAACTTATTACTAGACTACAATAAACCATTCATATAAGATTTACAACAATTGTATCATATGCTCAAATTTACATATATACTTGTATTAGCTACGTATTGGAGTTTTACACAACCATTTCAGTCATCCATTACCATGTACAATAAGCACTAGGCTTTTAAAATCATAGTCATACATCTCCAATATATCATTAGTGCTCTATCACTAGGTATAATTTGAAGACTTTTCAAATGTATATATAAAAATGCCATAGACTTTGAAAATTAATCATTTCAATGCATAAAAGCATGTTATACAGATCTATCTTAAACAATGGCAAATCATAGTGATAAGGATAATCCACACAGTGAATCATAGCACCATAATCGACGGGTATCTAGGTAACCTCACGGTTAATCATAGCACTATAAGTAGTGGTACCCTGAGTAACCACACAGTGAATCGTAGCACTATAAATAGCGGTAGTCGAGAACTGCTTAATGAATCTTAGCACTATAAGTAGAAGTCTCATTGACTAATCATAGTGTCGGTGAATATAGCGCCAATAAATACATATGATGTCATGAAATAATTCCAATCCTGACATCATAGCCTAACTCCACTGACTTCAACATTTCCCAAAACACAATCACCACACATAAATATCAATTTAGTTAAATGGAGCATTCAACCATAATCTAGTTTATCATTTATCATAATTTGCCACTAGGTCCATTCAATATCAAATCTTACTAACTGCTACCAACATTGGCATTTATCATATAATTTATAAAGATCACCATCAACATATATAATCCATTTTCATCACAATGAAACTAACATCATCAGGGTTCAATCCATAAGGTAATCACCAACAGAAGTAAATCAAACCATTTCATTCTATAATTCACAATTACTAGCATCACTATCAAATATAGACCCGACCCTAGAATCTAAACTTCCTATTTGCTACACAAGTGGAGAACCACCTCGTATGTATAACATACCTCATTGTGATCTGGCTTTTCAATTCAAGCTTCCGACCAACCGATTTCCTTAAGTGAAATTTCCCAAAATAACCAAACCATCACCTTAACCATAATTCAAACTAGTAATCGATGAAACTACAATTAAATATTACTTTTCACATAATATCCATTAGTTAAGTCTTACCGAGATGTAAGATTAAACGTTGAATCACCTTAAACGACTTTCGATATAACTTTTTGCTTACCTGATAAATCCTAAAATTTAATAATAATTATTTTAACACCGTTATAGCTACTAAAATTATATTGCAAAGTTAAAATCACTAATTTAACCTAGTTTTGATAATTCTTAGACTCATTGATAAGTCTTGAAAAGACTTATTTCTTTGACAATAATTTGTGCATTAATCACATAATTTAAGTCACTAGAAATCAATTCAAAAAGCTATTTAATTAATAATTCTACAATTTGAGAAATTCAAGACTTGTATGATTATCTTACTATTTTAAGGTTTATGGTGTAAGAATTAGAGAAAATTAAGTCATGAGAAGTTTTAGGTCAAGAATAGTGTGCCATGGGCATAGTTGTCAGCATACTAACCCTTACTCCAGCATACCTATGCTAGGATTTTTGTCCTATCATGTTTTAGGTTTTAGGTACTATCATATCATACACCCATGATGCAAGGATACAAGCGTTCATTTGATGGGCTCTCACACTAGCTAATGAAAGAAAGGGATGCGTTTATATGCTAAAACAAGTTTTGATTATGACAAATAAAGTCTTCATGCATCTAAAGAAATCAAGCAATATATCAATTTAATGAAATATATTGTTATACACTTAAAAAATAAAGAAAAATAATCATCAATCAAGAAAGGATCAAGAACATAAGCAATATGATCACAAAGTATCAACAAATGCATTAAAATGGAAACAACAGGTATAGGAATTAATTCATGCAAAGTAGGAATCGATTCATGCCCCTGGAAGCAGCTGGGAATCGATTCACCAATTATAGGAATCAATTCATGTACCTGGGAATCGATTCACCCATCACAGAACTCGATTCATGCATGTTTTTAAACCCATGAATCGATACATCATTTGTAGGAATCGATTCACACGTGTTGAATTACCTGGGAATCGATTCACAGAGATAGGAATCGATTCATGCAATGTAATAATGTCAAAATTCAAGGCACAGAAACTACAGAAATTGATTCATGACTTTTGGGAATTGATTCAAATCATGGAAACAACACTCACTAGTGGAAAAAAAGGATATAATCACGGTTAAAAAAGGCCTTTATTCACGGTTAAAGAACCGTGGTTGTTGAAGTCGTGGTAGTAGATGATGGTCTTTAACCACGGTTAACAACCGTGGTAATAAATCACATCTAACCACGGTTAAGAACAACTGTGAACATAACTTACTATTTATATTCACGGTTATCGAGAATAACCGTGGATATAGATACATTTTATCCACGGTTGTCCATCAAAACCGTGAATATAAGTAGTTTGTAACTGAAACTAAACCATACTTATATTCACGGTTATGATGGACAACCGTGGATATAGATACATTTTATCCACGGTTGTCCATCATAACCGTGAATATAAGTATGGTTTAGTTTCAGTTACAAACTACTTATATTCACGGTTGTGATGGACAACCGTGGATAAAATGTATCTATATCCACGGTTATGGTAGTAACCGTGGAAAAATCTTGTCTTTATTCACGGTTGTTGCCATAACCGTGAATAAATGCTGAGGTTTTTTTTTTAATATGCATTCTGTTTTATCGTTGCCCAACCCTGCATTCAGACAAGCCAGTACAGTATACAGTATGCCACAGCAACACTATGCCGAAAGAATCGTATGTATATATATATATAACAATTTATTTTCTATATCAATTCATAACAACCTAAAAAATGAAAGTATATACAATTAAGTTGAATGTAATCTAATAAAAGTAAACCCTAAATCCTACTACATACATATATAAAAGAATAAATATCCTATATCTAGCTTTGCCTAAGTTCAATGAAGTATGAGGCCCATTGCCTTCTAACATCATCCACAAGTTCCTTTGGGAAATATGACCGGTCATTAAAGTACTGCAAACAATGCACAAAACAATTAGAACAAAAGCTTTATTTATTACATGAAATTGATGAAATTGGAGAAATTGACACGGTGATGAGAATTACCTCTGTCCATCCATCTACTAAATGATGTTGGACAATGGTCAGCATAGTGTGCATGACGAAATAGCCACACTCAAAGGTACCCTTCTGCCTGTAAGACTACAATGGACATATAGTATAGAATAAGTGAATTCGGAACTTAAAAAACATGTACTGAAGATTTGAATGAATACGATTGACTTACTTTTGGGTACACCCATACAACTGTTCTTCCTTTGTGCTTGTTTCCAATCAGTACATTGTATCCAACCACCGCCCTGCGTCAAACAAAACACAAGATAAGTTAGAATTGTATAGTTCTAAAAATGATGTAATTGAATTTGTGGTTATTGTTTAGGGATGAACTTACCGGTCTACTATATCTCTCAGGTCTTGTGGAGCTGTTTTGTGTAAACTATCAAAGTACAGAGCAAGATAGTCCTTCGGACAGATCACCAGAAGCGTCCAGTGAGCCCTGCAGTTACGAGTGATAACTGAGACTTCAAAATGCAAAATATCATAACAATAATTATGGAATAGAGTATTACCCTTTATGATAGGGGCCCATGTATATAGACTTGTCAGACTCAAACATCCAATTCTGGATGTATGTCTGGGTGTTCTGCGAGGTGTTTCCTTGCTTCTGTATGAGAGAGGGCTCTAAGAAACCGTAAGTTCCTTGGAAACCCAAGTTCACTGAGAGTTTTGCCAGATACCTAAACAAGGTAAGACATGGTTAGCGACAAATAACTTGTATAATGAAAAAATTGGACAACACAAGGATATACTTACAGCTCCCACAACTGCAAGATGGAGCCGTTCAGCATCGACGTCCCCGTAATAATGTCACAAATGTCAGAACTTGTAACATAAACTGGAAAAGCACTGGGATGGCCGAACACTAGTGGCTGCCATGGGACCTGAACAGTGTCGTTAGCTTCCTCATACCCGATGCGCCATAGCATCCGGACGGGATCCTTGGCCGGGTCTGGCTTCTTCAATGGCTGTTCCTGTTGAACAATTGACAACCATCACATTTTGTACCATAATTGACAAGGAAATAAAGCTAGTTAGTGTTTAGGGTTTTTACCTGTCCAGGGGCAATCACCAGAAGTCTGTTGGGCCACATCAGAAAGTGGCCCACCGCCTGACCGACGGTCTTCACCTCCTGAGTTGCCACTGGCACAGCAGCATCCTCCTCGAGGACGAGCACAACCGAGACCCTGGACATACCATCAGGTAATGTCTGATGGTGAACCATAGGGCCTAAGTTGTGCACCATACCAGTGGCAACTGGCTCCTCCGACCCGTCAATGAACAGGTCACATTGACGGGTGTCTGGTGGCTCGACCCCGTCATCCTCAGGGTCAGCCGCAGCGCACGACCCCTTAGTGCTAACCTTCTGTACCTACATATTTACACATCAGGCAGAAGTTATTCAACAATGAAAGTGATTACAAACAATAAAATTGAGGAAAATAAATAAAGAATCTAACTTGTGGGTCGCTGGCTGGTGTAGTAGTCTCCTGGTGGTGGCTGAGTGAGGCCTTCATCTCCTCCCTGAATCGGGCCATCTCCTGGTGGAGCCTAGATATCTCCTCCTGGTACTCAGCCTTCACAACAGCCACCTTTTGCTCCACTATTTGCTCAAGGGATGGGGCAGGGTCGGGAGCACCGTAATAGGCGCGGAGGCCTGTAAAATGTGAATGATTAGCCCATAATTGTTTAACAGATAACAAAATGAAGGCATAGAGTTAGTTAGCACTTACCTACACCTCGACCAATAGCACGCACTCTTCCTGGGTGCTCTGGCCTGCCAATGGCGGTAGTCAATATATCCTCCCGTCCATGGGCTACGAAAGACCCTTGGGTTGATTGCTCAACCAAGGAATCCTGAAACCAAACAAGTTAGTATTCACTTCCTTCACGTAAACTGAAAAACAGACACTGATATAAAGGGGAATACTTACTATCCGTGAGGCAACCTCCTGAGCCTGTGAGGAAGTGTATTCCCCACTCTTCTTCATCCTAGCCCGCTTCCATTTGTCATGGCGCGCAGGTGGGGAAGGGGGATCCACAATACCAGTGTCAGTCTGACACTGACTCAGCCTCTCCTGTGCCAGCCGCTCCTCCAACCTACGGTAACCGCCACGTGACAGTGTGTGTGGGCAGTCATTTAGCTTCCTAGTCTCCTTGGCTTTCTTTCTGGTCTCCTACAACAAGAAAAAAAATATTCACAGTTAGCCGTATAAATTATACATATTATTTAATCATCTAAAAACCAATGTACCTGAAACTCGGCAGAATGTCTAGATGCAACAAAAGCATCCCAGGTCTCCTGATCGATGAATGGATACTTCTCTCCAGGGAACTTTCCTTGGTCGTCCCCGAATACATACCTACAATGAAAGGTACATTTAAACTAAGGATTGGCACAATTTGGTGAAGCGTTGATTAAGAATTTAAAGTTCAATATACCTCGTGGTGAGTATGGATTTGAACGACCTCCATCGCTCAGCCATGATACCGAGGACCTTCCTCCTCGCTATGTCGGAAGATGGTATCTCAAAAGAATCCTACATGAAAGGAGTTAGTCCATAAAGGAGTCCTTATTAAGAGTTACATGAAATAATACACTAAAATAAAACTTAAATAATACATAAGTTACCAGAACATCACTCCATAGCTGGTTCTTCACCACCTCCTCGACACTATCCCAGTCGGGGATAATGATGGACACCTTCGACCATACCACAACCCCCAGATAACTGCTAAGCTTCGTGGCATGCAGTCCACTAAATCGGCCGGTGTTGACATCCATGTCAACAACTGGCCTCTCTCCCCGGTGACGCCTACGTGCGACGTCTGGCATCCGGGTAACACCTCTACTCTTCCGAGCAGAGGAACCACTAGCCTGTGAGTCGGACCTGGATCGTCCATCCTGGTCAGCCATGAGTATCTGTCCAAACAAGGAAAAAAACTGTCAAATATTTAATATAACATTTAAAACAACGAATAACTAATATAACATGTAATGAAATAAATCACCAACAAGATTAATACCCTATTAAGATGAAATATTTTCCCACAAGCCCTCATGGTGGTCATGACGACTGGCAACTACATCATCTATGTCATGTTCCACGATAGATGTTGGAATACGTGTTGTAGTTGATGGAATGTCCACAATATCAAGATTGGGGTCTCCAATGTGTCTACCTTGGATAACAATTGACCACCGTTTGTCAGCTGGGTCAGCCACATAAAAAACTTGCTTCACCTGCGTTGCCATTATGAATGGTTCTTCCTTATGCCCGATCTTGTTGAGGTCCACCAACGTAACTCCTAAATCATCAGTTGTGACACCGTTCTTATTGTCAACCCATTTGCATTTAAACACAGGAACGGTGAAGGGACCGTAATCAACTTCCCATATATCTTCAATCACACCAAAGTAGCATGACTCCGCCATCACAGGGTTGTTGTCCTTTGTAGTTGAGAAATGCATTGACTGAGCCACAACCATCACTCCACTGTTTTGATTTGTACTCTTTTCATCCTGTGTCCTTGTATAAAATGAATAGTTGTTTATGTCATACCCACAAAAGGTGAGGACATCAAAGTTCGGGCCCTGTGCTAGTCGATGTAATGTCGAGGATGCAGATGCATCTTTCAGGACGGTCTTTTGGAACCACTGCATGAAACTCTTGTTGTGTTCATTCAACAACCACTTTTCAGTCATTTTAGGGTTGGTTTTCTTGACTAGCTCCTTGTGTGTGGCTAGATACGGTTGCACGTCGTCCGTGTTGTTTAAAATATACAAGTGTGCCTGAAGGACATCAGCACGTGGCATGCTCTTCACTTTTTTTCCAATCGTTCCTTTCCCATCCAATCTCCCTTCATGACGGGTCGTTGGAATACCAATGCTTGCAGCATGTGACATGTATTCAGTGTAAAACTCAATTGCTTCCTCTGCAATATATCTTTCCACAATTGAAGCTTCGGGACGACGTTGGTTCTTCATATACCCTTTCAATATCTTCATATATCGCTCAACGGGATACATCCAATGGAGGAACACTGGACCACAACAACGGACCTCTCTCACCAAATGGATGATTAAGTGGACCATTATGTCAAAAAAAGAGGGCGGGAAATACATTTCAAGCTGACATAATATAAGTGATGCTTCCTGTTCCAACACATCCAATTCGCCGGGCACGATTACCTTGCAACATATGGAATTGAAAAACATACACAACCTTGTTATGACATTTCTCACATTTTTAGGAAGAATGTCATGAATGGCGATAGGCAGAAACTGCTGCATCAACATGTGACAATCGTGTGACTTCAACCCAATTAACTTTAAATCTTTCATGGAAACACAAGACTTGATGTTGGAGCCATAACCAGACGGAACTTTCACACTTCGTAACGATTCACACAGACTTTGCTTTTCTTTTCTTGATAACGTATGACATGCTGGAGGCAAATATGTTCTTTTGCCCTTTGATTGTGGATGCAAATCTTGACGTATACCCATCAACTCTAAGTCCATACGCGAGTTTAGGCCATCCTTAGTCTTCCCGGGTATGTTTAAGAGTGTACCAACTAAACTGTCGCACACATTCTTCTCCACATGCATTACATCAATGCAGTGTCTTACATCAAGCTCCCTCCAATATGGCAGGTCAAAAAACACTGACCTTTTCTTCCAGTTGTTTTGTGTCGGGTGCTGTTTTTCACACTTACCAAATTGCACGTTGACGTCCTTCACCTTTTCATATGCCTGGCGACCAGATAGTGGTGGAGGAGCCATTTCAAAATCTTGGGCACCGTTAAACGACTTCTTCAACCTTCGAAACGGATGATTCGCTTTAAGAAACCTTCGATGTCGAAGATAAACATTTTTCCTGCCATGATGCAACCGCACAGAACTAGTCCCCTCCTCACATACTGGACAAGCTTTATGACCCTTCACACTGTACCCAGATAAGTTACCATACGCTGGAAAGTCATTGATTGTGTAAAATAACATGGCACGCAATTTGAATGATCGCCCGGTAAACCCATCAAACACTTCAACCCCGTCTTCCCACAACCTTTTGAGGTCTTCAACCAATGGAGTTAAATATACATCAATGTCGTTCCCTGGTTGTCGTGGACTAGAAATCATCATTGGTAACATCACATATTTTCGCTTCATGCACAACCATGGCGGCAAGTTGTAAACAAACAACAAAACAGGCCACGAACTATGGTTTGTGCTCAGGTTACCAAACGGGTTCATGCCGTCTATGGCTAGTGCAAGCCTAACATTTCTTGGTTCATTGGCAAATTCTGGAAAAATCCTATCCATTTTCTTCCATTGCGACCCATCGGCCGGATGCCTAAGTAGTCCATCAACAACCCTCTCATCAGCATGCCATCTCATAAGTTTTGCATCATCTGCATTGGCAAACAGACGCTTTAGTCTTAGAACTATAGGTAGATACCACAACACCTTTACAGGAGACCCTTTAGTGCATACCTCATCAGAATCCGCCTCTTTCTTCTTATACCGTGACACCCCACATCTAGGACATCGATGCAGCATTTCTAATTCACCCCGAAATAATACACAATCATTTGGGCATGCATGTATTTTCTCATACTCCAAACCCATAGGACACAACACCTTTTTGGCCTCATAGTTACTTTTCGGCAAGGTGTTTCCAGCTGGGAGCATTTCTTTCAACAACTTCAGTAAGTCAGTGAAACTTTTATCCGTCCACCCGTTTATGGCCTTCAAATTAAACAACCGTAAAATAGCTGATAACCTCGTGAAATTGACGCAGTTTGGATACAACGGCTGCTCAGAGTCCTGACACAGAGTTGTATATACATGAGCTTTCTTAAAACCTTCTACCCCTACATCACGGATCATATCCTCGAGTCGGTCATCCATGTCGACATCGTTGTCATGCATCGGGCTTCGATTTTTAGTCTGAGAGCTGTTACTTGGCACCACCACATCTTCACCATGCCATATCCAACGCGTATAACTACGTAGAAAACCGTCACACAGTAGATGTTCTCGCACCTCTTCCAAGTCTACCCGACGCAGGTTGAAGCATTTAACACAAGGGCAAAAATACTTTCCATTCACCCCCACTGCATTCCTCGCTACGAATTCTATAAATGATTCAACTCCCCCCTCGTACTCCAGACTTAGGCGTGACGCAGAAATCCAACTCCGATCCATACCAACTGTTTACAAGGTGCTATGATCAACCTCACTTTTTATACAAAGGTGGTGGTCCTATACCCATTCAGCATGACAATTATTTTTATACGTCATTCATATATACAGGTTAGGACTTATTTTAAAATTTGATGAAATTTCGGCAGTATTTCGCATTGGTCTCTAAGTACACAAAATGAGAGTGGTCAAATCAAATTCAACCACAACCAAATATGCACCCAGAGAACAACACAAAATACAAGTTACCGAAATTTTATCAAATTTTAAAATAACTCCTAACTTGTACATACTAACAATGACGTATAAAAAATAATTGTTCATCCCAAACTGTCCAAACGGACAATTCAAGATTCAACACAAACAATGACATTAATTGATTTAATGACCATTTGTGTCGAATCTCAAACGGGGAACTACGGTTCACTCATATGCATAACAACTTTCATACTAGTTAACTAGTTAACTAGTATGAGCCTACGAGTTTGCAAGATTGAAAACCACATGCATGCAATAGACAGAAATAACATTATATACGAGCAACCAACAATAACAGCAATAACATTATATAGGTGAAATGTAACTTTTGATTACAACTCAACTCAAAAATCTAATAATAAAATATCAAAATTTTAAACTAAACTTCAACAAAACAAAATTCATAAATGGAAAATGTTTTCAAGGGAATGGTTAACAATGATGAAGTGAAAATTTTCCATTTAAAAATATCTAACTTGAACCTTATTAGGCCCTGTGTATTCAGAATGTAACATTAAATTGTATAGATCATATGTGAGGTAACATTAAAAACTTGATGGTAATGACTTTGGTTATTCTAATGGAGAATATGATATATCTAACTTACAATGAAATCTTTTATGATATATCTAACTTAGATCATATTTTTTTTTGGTCGAAGCTTAGATCATTAAAAAAGTTGTTAAAACATTGTTAGTTTGGTTTAAAAAATGGTCAAACAAAAAATCAGTTAAAAATGGTAGAGTTATTAGAATGGGAAGATTTTAACAACTTTAGCTATTTTAACATAGATGCATTGAGTCTAACTAAGTTCAGATTCTAAGTAAGAATTAATTCTAGATTTTAAAGAACATGAATTTTTATTTTGGAGGAGAGCCTGAATTTTATTACTGATACCAAAACAAAACAGCAAAGAGATTGTAGCCATCCATTTCAGTTTCTTGGTCCTATAAAATAATCTTTCAAATGTTACTGATTCTAAACCATAGAATCAACCAAAGATTAAAAAGTAAAAACTAAACAGAAAATTTCACTATACAGGGGATTACTAGCAAGTGTCAATTGCCGATTACAGTTTACCAAGTTTGACTATACAGGGGACTGTGCAACAGTTTACCAAGTTTATTCTAGTTTATTAAAAAAACATATACACAATAGTCCACTCGATTCTAGGTATTATAAACTGGTAGGAGTTTAAAACTTAACTCAAGAGTTTGACAACATAGAGACAGAGACAATGAAATGTTGGCACAATAAAACAATCTTAACCAAACTTAATCACTAGTACAACATAGAGACAGAGACAATGAAATAGGTTCCACAAACAAGGCAGAGCATAATAACGAAGTACACCAGCAGTGAGCGAAGAAGAAGGGTAATGGAGCACTTACTTGAAAATGGTGCGAAGATGACACGAACGAAAGAAGGAAGAAGCAAGTGAACACGAACAGCAAAGAACAAACTCAAGGAAGAAGACGATAACCAGCGCGAAGAAGAAGAGAAAGTGAAAAAAGAATGAAAGGCGCGGCTTTTGAAGTTTCAGAAATGATGTATATTCACGGTTCCCCTTGAAACCGTGAATATATTACACATATATTCACGGTTTAACAAACAACCGTGGATAAATGTTAACTATATATCCACGGTTACTATCCCAACCGTGGATAAATATTAAATTTATATTCACAGTTATAGAAACAACCGTGGACATACAGTACCCAGTGATTAAACCCTAAAACCTGAACTATATATCCACGGTTGGAAATACATCCGTGAATATTGACATCTATATATATCCACGGTTAACATCATAACCGTGAATGTATCCATCAATATATATTCACGGTTGTGCACACAACCGTCGATATTACTATATATCCACGGTTGACTTATCAACCGTGAATATATATTGATGGATACGTTCACGGTTATGATATTAACCGTGGATATATAGTTTTCTCTGATTATAACGTTCACCTTATAATTTCAAAAATGCCACCGCGCATGTTTTTATCACTGATCCTCTTCTACCCGTGAATATATCCCCGTTGTTATATCCATTTTTTCCACTAGTGACTACTGATTATCAGGAAACATAAAGTGCGCATAAATGGTTCAAATTTGAATTGGAAATAGTGTTGCATTAATCATGGAGTTAATTACAAATTTCAAGCCAACAAACATGCTTCACTAAAGCAGAAATCATGTAATGCTTCACTATGCTGAAAGTAATTAATTAAGGAATTAATTGGCAACGGCACCATGCATTTGAAGCCTATAAATAGAGAGTAAATTGCAAGAAGCAGACATAATATTTGCAAGCAAAATTCCTCTCTGCTTCTTATTCTTATTTATTCCTCGTTGCTCTCTGTTTATATACTTAACAATTCTTTTAATTGTTAGTTAGTGAGCAAAATTATTTTGAGTGCTAAATTTGTATATCCACTCTATTGGAGAGTTACTCCTGTATTTTTTTAAACACCAAATTTCTAGAGTTTAGGTTGGTGTAAAATTATGAGATTGAGAGATAGGGTAGGGTGCCCTTGTACTTGTGAGAATTGAGTTCTTGAGTGTGGGACACTACGAAGCTGTAATTGCTCAAAGTTTGTATCTCTAATCTCCAATAATGGAATCCTTCAAGTGGGTTGCTTGAAAGTGAGACGTACACCGGTGTGGTGGAACTCGTTATATCGGTTTGCATTTCTCTCTTGCCTAAACTCTTTTATAATTGTGCACTTGAATTGCTTGCTTACTTTGTAGTGATTAAAATTTATTTGTTAAATTTATTTGAAACAAATTAACTTAACTCTTAATTGAATTCACTTGCTACATATTAAGTGTTTGTTAATTTGCTTTGTGTATAAATTGATATTGTTTATTATTAAATTTACCATCTTCATTAAGTATATTTGTTAAAGAATCAATTTCAAAAGTATTCCAAATAAAATTTTTAATACTCAATTCACCCCCCTCTTAAGTAATTGAGGCCACTTGGTTTACAAGTTGATATAGGATGGGGGAGGATCTAGCTATCTTTCTTCAAATTGCTAGGGAAAAGGTTACCCTAAACCTAACAAAAATGGTCGGAAGCATGGAAACATGGAAGATGGATGGAGGTTGATGGAAGGGATGGAAGATGATGAAGGAGACGCCACCAATGACTTGGATAAGTCTCTGCTCACCACTCTAGGGATGGTCACCTAGTGATAAGAGCTTGAAAGGGGTTAGACTTTCTCTAACCTAGAGGAGAGAGTTTGCACTCAAATCTTATAAATTATAAATTTCATTCAAAACTAATGGTGTGGAAATACATGGAGAGGTAAGCCTTATATAGGCAAGGTGAAGTGGTGGCCAAGCTAGGCAACTTGGGCTTCCCACTCTTCCTTAGGCCCAAAAGTAACTAAATTAAGAAATGTGGCCAACTACAAGGCCCAAATGATGTACAGGGCCCAAAAGTGACCCAACAATAAACCTAAACTATTTTGAGTACACTTAAAATTATTTATAGACTATGTCCTTATCATACTCCTCCTCTTAAACAAAGATTTGTCCTCAAATCCTATAAAGGAAAAGAGAGTAATGAGTTCAAAACTAAAAAATAAAGGAAACTAAAATGTACAAGAAACAAGGTAGGGTATTGACCACCAGGATCAAACACTAACCTTTTTATTTTTGAAAGGATGATATAAGAAATATTAGCAAAGAACACAATCAAAAGTTCCCATAAGAACGCACATGTGAAATTATGGATAACTCTATAATAGTTAATAATGCTACTATCTAAATTCACTAAAATGAACATATGAGTAGATGTAGTTATATGATCATGTGAGATATGGAAAAATATTTACTTATCCTCAAAAAGATGGATTTTCCTAAAGGGATCTGATAAGTGTTGATTAAGAATCAATTTCATGACTCATTTGAGTAGCAGCCATCATCTGCATGATATACTGATGCTCAAGTGAAATCTGGGCAAATCCCTGTGTAACAGCATCAGTAGATGAAGGCTGAACTGGTGGTCTCTTCCTCCTAGGTCTGGGCTGAGCCTCCTGCTCCAGAGGTGGAAGCTCGCACTGCTGCACAAAATAGTCTCTGTTCACTAGAACTTTAGGGACTCTCCTTGAAGAACTAGTGAACTCTGGTAAAGGTACAATGACTCCCTGCCTCCTCAGTAAGGCAGATATGATGAGAGGAAATGGAATGGGGCAGTTCACTTTATACCCAAGGGCAAAAAAGTGAATCTGCTCAGATATAAGCTCGGCGATGTCGATGGTATGGCCCTAAAGATTAGAAAAGAGAAGGCAACCGTGTTCAACTGGAAGAGATGAGAGGTGGGTGACAGGAGTGATATTATGAAGCATGAGGTGGGACCACACCTGGGCTAGAGGGGTCAGCTGGGTCTTCAGGAGGTTAGATGGACTCCTTCCAACCTTACTTAGGTTGAAAAAGATTCCATCTTTGCTCAAGAAATGAGCAACCTCCTTGAGGGAGTATCCTAACTCTCCCTCAGTAGCAACCTTGTTTCTGTTTTCCTTCCAGAAACAAGTATCATCCTCGGGAGTAGGCTCCCAAGGATTACCCAATAGGGTACTGATAGTGTCCCGGTCATATGTAATATGCCGGCCCCTTACCCAACTCGTCCGCTGCTGTCCTATGCTCGGTGCGTCCTGACGAGTCCTGAAGGCATTCGCATAATACTCCATCACTAAGATTGGGTCCCCCTCAGTCGGTAGAGAAAACAGGGGTCCCCATCTCCTCCTCTGAACTTCATCCTGCAGCTCAGGATAGTCTCCAGCACTAAGATCCAATACTCTCTCCCACATCAGCTTTTGGCCCTTAATCTGATGAAAGCGGGCCCATTTCACGTCAGTGCGAAATCTCATAGGATCCCTTGGTCCTAACACCTCCTGTCCCTGAAGATCAAGATCCTCAGAAGTAGTATTGGTGTCAGTGGCCCTTCTTTGTCTTTTAGAAGGACCTGTGGCAGGGATGGATTTCTTCGGAGCCATCTCTAAAAAATTTTAAAATTAAACACACATTAAATTAAAAAGTAAATCACATATTACAATCATATACAATCAACCAAATATTTACACAAAATTTAAAACACAAATATTTTTGGTTTTTCTAAGGATAAAAATTTACACAAAATAGACATGTAATTCACAAAATTCAAAACAACATATTTTTGTATTTTTGTGATTTATAAAGAAAGTTAATATGCATATTTTTCGATTTTTAACAATAAAACAAAAATTCACACAAAATAATATGCATCAACAAATTTTAATTTTTATCACTGCAAGAAAGTATAACAAATACTAAATAAGAAAATTTATTAATTTAAAACAACAAACAAACTTCAAAATAGGCATACTGGACTGATTTATTAAAAACAAAAAATAAATATACATGAAACAGTAAATATCACTCAAAATTTAACAAAATTAAAAACAGAGGCTGACGCTACGCGTGGATGAGATGCTACGCATCAGCCTGTTCTGCCCACGCTACGCGTCAGTGGGACGCTACGCGTGAGCTGCGCAGAACAGAAACAAAATCAGGGGTTGTACAACAGCAACCCCTTTCCAAACCACATTCAATTCAATCAGCAAGCAATTTCCAATGGTCATCTAATTCTAACCCTAACCACATGCAATTCTAAGATTTGAAAATTAAAATCAAACTAAAGAGAAAGGATTAGAAAACTTACTTGTGATCCCTTGAGCAAATATGAGAAGGTTTGGAAGTGTTGAGAGAAAAAGAGGGTTTCGAAATTTTAGGGTTTTGAAAACTAAAGTGAGGCAGAAAGGAGGTTTTAGGTTTTAAAACCTAAGATGGGCCTCTCTGGTTCAGTTTTAGAAACTAAACGTTGGCTCTGACACTACGCGTGGTTGGGACGCTACGCGTCAGGTTGAAAATTCAGAGTCCACGCTACGCGTCAGAGTGGCGCTACGCGTGGGCTTCTGTTTTTGATTTTTCTAAATTTTGATTTTCAAAAACCTTTTTTTTTAGTTTTAAACCCCTTTTCATTTAAAAACATAATTCTAAAAATTTTTGTTTTATTTTGTTTTTTTATGTTAAAAATAATTGAAAATAACAAGAAAAGAATGGGTTGCCTCCTATTGAGCGCTAGATTTAATGTCTCTAGCCAGACATTACCTCTGATTAATCAGGTGGTCTCCCAATAATCGTTGAGGAATCACCTGTCTTTTTCTTCCTCCTTCTTCTTCTCCGATGCTTGATTACCTGTCTTTCATCATTCAAGGCATCGGTTAATTTAAAACAATTTAATTGATTGGGAATAGATATACCTGATTCGGTTGAAGGGTAAACTCTATCATTCGTGCTAAGATGTTCATGAGTACTGAAGTTTACCTCTTCTTCATAAACTTTGACTGCAACCATACTTTGATCAACATCTACTCTTATCTTTGCAGTCTTCATGAAAGGTCTTCCTAGGATCAAGGGGATCTCAGTATCCTCCTTCATATCCAGTACCACAAAGTCAACCCTGAAGTGGTACTTATCAACCTTTACCAATACATCTTCCACAATTCCCATGGGCTTCTTGACAGAGTGATCCGCAAACTATAAGTTTGTCTTAGCTTCTTTTAGCTCAAATTCACTAATGCGCTTTATTAAATCTAGAGGCATTAGATTGATGTTCACCCTTAAATCTAACAAAGAATTCCTGATGTTGATATTTCCAATAGTTACAGGAATGGTGAAACTCCCCGAATCTTTACATTTTTCTAGAGTTATGATGGTAGTACAGTTTGTTTCTTGCTCTTCATTTACTGGCTCTTGCATATTTTTTCTTTTTCATTTTTTTCTATTTTTTTACCTTTTTTTTTCTTCTTCTTCTTTCTTTTTCTCATTCTTTTCTTTACAATCAATTTTCAGAAGAAACAGCATTACATTGTTCCCTTGGGTTTTGAGTGTTTGCAGTAAACCCAGCACTTTTTAATTCGGCTATTTCTTTTGCAAGCTGACCCATTTGTATATCTGATGCTTTCCAGGCAGCTTCATTTGTGTCCACAAACTGTAATAGCTGTTGAATAGATTCCTCTATCCTTGCCAATCTTGCATTGTCAGTTTGTTGTTGCTTAAACTGATTGTTAGGAGGTCGGTTGGAAGGTCCAGCATCCTGTCTCCAGCCAATATTCTGATTTTGCCAACCCTGCAGGTAATTATTAGGAAAAGAATTTCCATGATTGAAAGGAAAATTACCTAAGGGTGCTCTTTGATGGTTCATAAAATTGGCTTGCTCTTGCTCATTTCCACAGTAACCACATGGTTGTTCTCCCATGCAGTGCATACATTGTTTAAGTTGAGCAAGGGGTGGTGATGTTACTTGAGCAATTTGGAGTTTCTCCAATTGCTTGCTCATAACTTCAATTTGTTGGGTCAGCAATTTTTGCTAAGCTAATACTGCATCATTCACTCCCAATTCGAGTATTCCTGGCTTCCTCTGTACATTACCTCTTTCATGTTTTGCTTGGCGGTCACTGATAGACATTGATTCCAATATTTCAATTGCTTTCTCTACAGTTTTGTTCATTAAAGAACCACCCGCACAAGCATCTAACATCATCTTGAACTAAGGTAATAAACCATGGTAAACGATTCTTACCTTTTTAGCATCATCCAAGTTATGGTTTGGATATTTTCTCAAGAGTGCCTTGAATCGTTCCCATGTTTCCCCTAATGATTCATCATTATTTTGAGAAAAAGAATGTATGGCTGTCATGGCTTCAAAATCTTTCCAAAAATTTTCTTTTAACATCGGACCAGTTTGCAAAACTACCCGGTGGGCAAGATTTAAACCATTCTTTAGCTTTACCAATCAATGAAAAAGGAAATAACCTCATATAAACAGATTCTTCTTGATTGGATTCAAAACCAATTGTGCTACATAACTCATAAAAAACAGTTAAATGTTCATACGGTTCTTCATGATTTAAGCCAGCAAATTAATTATTTTGAATAATATTTAAAGTAGCAGGTTTAATCTCCACTGGTACAACAGGTCCTTGAAACATTCCCGAAACTCGGGGTGGACCATTAATAACAGCAAACTGTCCCAATGTTCTCCTTTCAGCAGCCATATTTGAATTTTCAAAAATTTTAGAAGTAGAAGAAGATTTAGTTTGTGTTTTAGATTTCAAAGACTTGATTTTCTTTACGAACCTTTCTATCTCAGGATCAAAATAAATTTTACCTGCAGTAGATTAGGTTTGCATACATAAACTAGACAAAGAAAGTTAATGTAACAATAAGTAAAAGTAAACAAAATAAAAAAATTTAACTAAGGTAAAAAAATATTTACCACGGTAATTAAAAATTTACTGTTTTACTGAAACAATTCAATCCTCGGCGACGACGCCAGAAAACTTGTTAACCCGGCGATAGCGTCTGAACCGTTCGTTTCTACCACCGGGTTGTTAATTGGCAAGCGCACCAATCGTTTGTAGTTTTCAAAATTTAGATATCGTTCTACTGGGATTGAAAGTCCAATAACAACAGTAATTTTCTATTCACTATGGTAAATGTGAAGAAAGTTATAGACAAAAGAATGATTTATATACAATTTATATAGTATTCATAGGATAGCATGATTGAGTAGTTCATGAGCTAAAAATAAAATAAAAATCTATCTAAAAAGTTGAGTTGTAATCTAGAATAGGTAAGATACTTGAGATAAACACAGATAAACAAATTATGTTGGAAATTGGATCCCTAATCTAGAATAACAATGAGGAACTCAAGACATGCATATTTAATCATCAAGTTTCATGTCATTGCAGCTTAAAATCATTATAACCGATCCCTCGTGATATTAATTCTAAGAATTCACCGTAAAGTCCGATCCCTCGTGAGCTTTCTCAGTAAAAACTTGCATTAAGACCTGGCCTTATGGCAACAATGGTTAACAACCCCTATAGAATTGAGATACCAAAGGTATTCCAACTTTTACTTTCGTCAAAACAAGATGCAATACGACATGAATAATCATTCTCCCATTTGACATTCATACTAATAAAACAAGTTTCAATACACATGAAAATCATTCTCCCGTTTGACGTTCATATTAATAAAAGGTTGAAATACTAACATGGAATTGAATCATAAACATGCAGAGGTCGAATTCACAACATTATACTCAATAGATTAGTTCACCAATTCCAACATAAACAAATTAGTTACACATGGTGAAAGTAAAAACAACACTTACAGAGTTTGACATTACGAAGACGATGGAAACTTCACGATACAACGATCATAATACACCAAAAAACTCTTAAGTATCTAGAAAACTATTCTAGAACTACAAATCACAAAAGAAGTACTCAAAGTTGAGCACAAAGAGAGAAAAGAAGAGAAGTGAATGAGAATGGGATATGTTGAATGGTGTTGGATGGCCCTATTTATAGGGCTGAGCAAGGGTGCTGACCCTACGCGTCAGTGTGACGCTACGCGTCAGGCCCCTGACTCAGCTTCCATTAAACAACTGATAATGGCCACGTCAAATTATTAACTTTGATCATGCTTGGCCACTTGGACGTGTTTCCACTGTATTTTGGCCATTTGTGCTTAGTGGGGTGGCCCTTGGTGCTGAGTGGAGTACCCATTATTGGGTCCAAGTGGAGTGGTTGGCCAAGTTGGAGGTGGAGACCACACAGCACTGACGCTACACGTGGCTGTGACGTGTGGCTGTGACGCGTAGCGTCAGCATCAAAATTCAGAGTCCACACTACGCGTGGGATTGATGCTACGCGTCAGATCCTCCAGTATAATTTTCTCTTGAATTCTTTACTTTTTCACTGCAAAACTAGAGAAAATTGATCAAGGGCAGATTATTTCCAACAACATCTATTTATTGAATTAAAACCTAATTTTCTAATAAATTAACCAAATTTTTATTATTTTTATGAAATTTTTATTAAAAGATTTATTGTAAATTTGAGGACTAACAGGCACCCCGACCGCGCTCAAGCGCAGGGAATCCACGCTTAACCGTGATGTTCCTCTTTGAAATTCATGCTCAAGCGGGAAGGAATATTGGCCACTGTTTCAGTCACGCTTAAGCGTGCAATATGACGCCTGAAGCAAGCATTTTTTAAACTACCCCACCTGATACCATTAAGTAGGGGAATCAAAATGCATGCTTGATCTTAAAAAGGACTTAATTTCACTGTTTTGCTTGCTTATATGATTTAATGTTCTTCCTCATTTAAAATTGTTCATTTAATCTTGAAATAAGTATTTGCTTTTAAATGAACAATTACGAAAATTTCTTCTATTTTAAGGGTGCACTAACTCTTTGATAAAAAAAAGTCCAGAATGTGTTATACATGCTTGATATTAAATAATTCGATTGTTATTGCCATGTCAAAACACTATTGTTTAGTCACTGATATGCATGCTTAATCTGGAAATTGATGCATCTTGATTCAATTGATTAAAAAAGTCTCTAGGCTCACTGTTAGAGACTTACTCTACCTTTTACCATTTGATATGATAATTGTTAAATATATTTCAGATGATCAGAGCAAAACACTACAGTATCCCTGTAGGCCAAATCAACGCTTGGATGGACCCTATAGTTTGAGGCATATATTGTATGGCCTAGGGACAGTCCTACTTTATCCAGGAAGGGTGAGACAGTAGGGCCATCATCATCACAGCCACTTCCTGCAAGGGACCTAAGGAGTTTGAGTCAGAATCAGTAGAAGAGGAAGAAGATGATGAGTGATGAGTTTTTATTGCTTTTTTAATTTCTCAATTTTCAATTTTTATTAACAGTTTTTGGTTTTTGTTTGCATTCTTTCTAGTTTTTAATATTTTTGATATTCTTGCAGTAGTTTTCATTTATAATTGTTGGTTTGAATTTTGTTACCTTTCTCTGTGTGGTGATTATGTGTTATGACTGTTTGGATGCAACATTACATGCTTGAAGCTGTAACATTTTTGAAAAATCCAACCAAGAATTATTTTTTAAGCAAGAAATGATTATGAGTAGCAATTCTTCTGAGACAGTAACATTGATTTTGAAAAGGTAAATCAGCTGATTTAAGAACCATGAAAATGAAATAAATGAACTGTTGAAATTTTTTACATGCTTGAACCTTTTTTTGTTAGAATATGGAAGTAAGCCTTATAACCTGGTGAGAAGTGAGAAATTTAAACACTGAGAGTCTCATTAGAATTTGTTAAGTTTGCATTGCCTAAATTCTCTGATTAACCTTTTTCTTAAGAAATAAAGCAAGGAAATGATGAAGGTAATTTTTGAAAACACAGTTAGCCAAGAGCCAAAAAGCTAACCTCAAAAATATATCCCATTCTTTGGTAGCCCATTTTGAGCCAAAAATTTCATTCTATAAAAACATCTAAGCATGAGAAATAAATTCCTACCTCATCAGCATGCTTATTTTTGAAAAGAGCATAAAATACTTTTTCAAAGGTGATGAAAGAAATGGAGGATTAAAAAGGCAATGCTAAAGAAAAATAGTAAGTTCTCCATCTAGAAATTTAAATAAAAAGGAGAACTAGAAAAAGAGAAATAAAGCATTTTGTAGCTCAAAAAGGAAGAAGCCTCATAAACTTTGAAAATTTCATAACTTATGCTCTTCTTTGTGCATGCATCTTGAATCCAAGAAAAATGAAGAATTTTTATTTAGCCCAGCCTCATTACAACCCTAAACGACCTTTTTGATCCTTGCTGTTCTTCTGATTTTGGTTTGATTGGAAATGATTGGCAATGTTAACTAGGCAGTTCTCATGATGGATGTATGAAACAGTCACATGGTTAAGAATAATGAGAAGCTCCTTATTCTTACAGCAATTGGTTACTTGCTTTATGAAAAATTAAATGGTGCATTACATTTCAAAGAAATGGGTATTAAGGATGTTATTTACCTTAAAGAAGTTAAACTGTGAGTACTGTCTCTTTAACTTTATTTGCAACTAAAACCTGAACAACATGACTGCTTTCTTATTTAAGATCTCATTCTTTTTGCTTGAGGACAAACAAAACTCTAGGTTAGGGAAAGTTTGATAAGTGTTAATTAAGCATTAATTTCATGACTCATTTGAACTAATTTTGTAACGATTTGAGCTGAATTGATGAATTATTGAAGGAATTAAGCATGAATCTTTCAAGTAGTGATGGATAGGTGTATAAAAGAAAAATTGTGTTAAAACTCTTGGAAAGTTGCAGGAAATTCAACAAGAAAGCAAGGCAAGCTTAAGCTTGAAAAAGCAAGCTTAAGCGTGAAAGTGCAAGCTTAAGCGTGATCAGGAGCATGTGAAGACAACAAGCTTAAGCTTGAGAAAGCAAGCTTAAGCTTGAGAAAGCAAGCTTAAGCTTGAACAACCAAGCTTGAGCTTGAACAAAGCAAGCTTAAGCTTGAGCAAGCTTAAACGTGAAATCTGAGAATGTAAAGTCAACGAGCTTGAGCTTGACCAAAGCAAGCTTAAGCTTGAGCAAGTTAGAGAGCATCAGGACCTCACATGGTTGAGCGTGACATGGACGCTTGAGAGTGCAACAGTAGAAGCTTAAGCTTGAGCCTTGTGCTCAATGCGTAGGACACAACAATAAGCTTTAGGGCCTTTCACGCTTGAGCGTGAACACTAGGCGCTTAAGCGTGGAATGATAAAAATGAAAGCCTAAGCGTGGATTGAGCGTAGCCTGAGCGCAGGAAGTTAAAATTCATCACGCTTGAGCGTGATACAAGGGATGCTTGAGCGTGACCATTAAGCTCAAGCGTGACTTATACAATATAGGATTTTTAATTTAATATTAACTAATGGTGCGATGCCAACTCAACCACTTTGAGGTGTTTTTGCATATTGCTGCATATTCCTTCATGGGCATTATACAAGTAGGAAAAGAAAGCTGAAGCATAACTCCTATAAATCAGGCAAGAACATCTCCTTCAAATCATCAAACACATCTTCTGTATCCCACTATTCATTTTGTATTCATTTCCAAATTTTCTTAAGTGAAAATGTAGAGCATGAGTAACTAATTTTCCTTTATTGGGATTGGTTGTAATCAATTCAAACCTGAAGTAATGCTACTGAAAGTTTTTATGTATGTTAATGAGATTTGATACTTTCTGTATTTTATTCTGCCATTAATGCCTGAACGTACTTGATCACTATTTTCTTGTTTTAAGTTTTCTTAAGTATACTGGGAAGTAACTTTTAGAATCAGATCTGAATGAAATACTCCTTGTGAGTAGCTGACCAGGGATGGCATCTAACGCAATGAACATCAAAACAATCGATCGCTAATGCTGGAATGATTTCAAAGTGACTGAGGGGTCAGCGGTTTGAAATCATTCTTATGAATTTTGTAGTCGAGGGATCGATACAAATGACTTTGATTGTGATGTAGAAATTATCACTTCAAATTACATACATGTAATTTATTCAGCTTATGGAAGGGGAGATGAGATGAAACCAATCCCAGTTTTTCAAATCTGAGTTTTACCCAAAAACTTTACTGCCATTATTTTCATTCAACACTTGTTGTTTATCTTGTATTCAATCTTTTGCACTACAAAATCAAAACAAATCTTTTGTCAAAATCAATTCAAGAACTAAGATCTTCAAAGCAACACCTCCTCAGTGGAACGACATCTATACTATACTACAATTACTGTGTTTAAACTTGGCATAAACATTCCAATGAGTTCATATTATATAAACTTGATTCTCTTTCCTTGAACACTTCATTTCTTTGTATGATTTACATAAAAATCTCTTACCAGGATCATAGTGAGTAATGGCATCTAAAGTTGGTACTAAAGTATGCATGTCATGCAATGTTGCCAAAAATTCTCTATATTAACCTTTATGAAAATAAATCATATCAACATGATCATTGGATAATATATGAAAAATGAAATGAAATTGATATGTTAATTGATGGACAAAATGTTAATCCTATAAAATTTCTACTATACAACATGATAACATATGAATGACTCTTGGAAAAGACAATTCAAAAGAGTAAAGACATATGCTAATCCTATAAGATCCTATAATGATTATATACATGCTAGAACTAATTCTAAGATAACTATGAACAATGATTGACCAATTCTCTTTACTAGGGATAAGAGAAAATGGGTATGATTCTTCTATACTTCTAAGGTCTTCCTGAGGCTTAACACTGATGATGGGTATAGACAAATTATCACTAATGCTAGACAAACTATCATCAATGATTGGCATTGATAGACTATTATTGGACATAGAAGTAGGTAAACTATGATTAAGGTGATTCTCTATTGAAACACTAAGGTTGCTTAAAGATAAGCTATTAGTCTCTACCTTATGTTCTCTATTTTTATTTTCACCTTTGATTGCTTTCTTCTTTTTCTTATACCTATCATATTTTTTCCATTAAAGTTTCACTTTTTCATCCATAGCTCTATTATGTTTGTGTCTTAATTTTTCTATTTCTTTTTCATTGTTACACAAACTAATTCCTAAATTTTCAATGGTATCACATTCTAAAATATAATCCCAAAGTTCTTTTAATTTTCTATGAATTTCCTCAAGAACCTTTTTTATCTTTTTATTTTTTCTATGGAAGAATCATGCTTAGACTCATAAGAATTTATTTTAAAATGAAAGACACCTAGTTGTTCAATTAAAACTTCAAATTTATTAGGTGTTCTATCTTTCCTATTTTCCCTTTTGTGATGTTTCCTTGACCTAGGTTTATCCTTATTTTCTAGATTATCTAACCTAGAGTTGATTTTGTCAAAAGAATCCATGATTAACCTAAGCGAGGACATGTTATCTCTATTCATAAAAGTAGACAAGAAAACAATCAAGAGATACTAGTCGAGAATGTATGCAAGACAAAAAACAAGAAATTAAACACAATCCTAAAAATCAAATTCTAGGTTTTCTTCCTAAACATAACACGTATGATGTTTGTACTAGGTAGAATCCTAGGTTGTCTTACTATGATTAGTTATGAGAAATAAGGTTGTAACAAGACAAGCAACAAACCCTAGAAAAGCTAACCAAATTCAGTTTTAGTTAGTTAGGCAAGAAGACTTTATGGTTTATTGTGATGCTTCTAAGATGGGCTTAGGTTGTGTTTTGATGCAGTAACGAAAGGTGGTTGCCTATGCTTCTAGGAAGTTGAGACTACATGAAATGAACTATCCGATGCATAATCTAGAATTGGTAGCAGTGGTATTTGCTTTGAAAATTTGGAGACACCATTTGTATGGAGTCAAGTTTGAGGTGTTCAGTGACCACAAGAGCTTAAAGTATTTGTTCGATCAGAAGGAATTGAACATGAGGCAGTGAAAGTGGATGGAGTTTCTTAAAGATTATGATTTTGATTTGAAGTACCATCCAGGAAAAGCAAATGTGGTAGTAGATGCACTTAGCAGGAAATCCATTCATATGGCATCTTTAATGGTAAAAGAGATGGAAATGATAGAACAGTTCAGAGATATGAACTTGGGTGTGGAGATGGAATCATCAAGAAGTATGACTTTGGGAACTTTGAAGATAACCAATGATTTTCTGAAGCTGATAGGTAAGAAGCAGAAAAAGGACTTATAATTACATGAATTGAGAGAGATACAGGTGAATGGAAAGAATATGGGATTATAAGAAGGATTAGATGGAATTTGGAGGATTAGAAGCAGAATTTGTGTACCAGATGATGTTGATCTAAGAAGGACAATTCTAGAAGAAGCACATAAAAGTATGTTGAGCATTCATCCAGGATCAACTAAGATGTATCAAGACCTGAAGAAAAGCTTTTGGTGGCCAAGAATGAAGAAAGAAATAGCTGAATATGTGTCTTCATGACTGGTATGTCAAAAAGCCAAGGTGGAACACCAGAAGCCATCTGGTGAACTGTAACCATTAGAGATTCCTTTTTGGAAATGGGATGACATTTCAATGGACTTTGTGTCAGGATTTCCAAGGACACATTCAGGAAATAATGCAATCTGGGTTATTGTAGACAGATTGACAAGGTCTGCTCACTTCCTTCCAATGAATATGAAGAATTCTCTACAAAAGTTGGCACAATTATATATGAAAGAGATCGTGAGACTCCATGGTGTACCATCTAGTATTGTGTCAGATAGAGATCCGAGGTTCACTTCCCGATTCTGGGGGAGCTTACATCAGGAGTTGGGTTCAAGACTCCGATTAAGTTCGGCTTATCATCCTCAAACAGATGGACAGTCAGAGCGTACCATACAAAGTTTGGAAGACTTACTGCGATCTTGTGTGCTTGAGCATGGTGGTAGTTGGGAGCAATTTCTTCCACTGATTGAATTCACATATAACAGTAGTTACCATAGCAGTATTGGTATGGCTCCATTTGAAGCATTGTATGGTAGGAAGTGTCGAACGCCCCTTTGTTGGTTAGAAACTGGTGAAAGTTTGGCGTTAGAGCCTGAAATTATGCAGCAGACTACTGAACAAATAGAAATAATCAGAGAAAAGATGAAGGCATCCCAAGATAGACAAAAGCACTATTACGATAAAAGGAGGAAACCACTTGAATTCCAAGTTGGTGATCATGCGTTTTTAAAGGTTTTACCTCACAAAGGGATTGGCCGAGCTTTGAAGAGTAAAAAGTTGAGCCCAAGGTTCATTGGACCGTATGAAATTCTGAAGAGGATTGGCCCAGTGGCTTATCAGATTGCACTTCCTCCTCACCTTGCAAATTTGCACAATGTGTTCTATGTATCACAATTGAGGAAGTATGTACAAGATCCCACTCATGTGTGTAACATCCCCATTTTAATTAAAGCAACTAAGTTAAATAAAAAGTCAACCAGTCAACACCTTCCTTAATTTAATTAACTATGCAACAGGGCAATTAACGTGAGAGCATGGTGGCATGGGCAGGATTATCGCGTTTCCCCATCCCACCATACTGCACTCCGCGCGAGTATATATATATATGCGGGTGATGGTCATGCTCTTCACGCAGAGGACCCAGCGAGCTTCCTTCTTCGTTCTTCTTTTCTCTTGTTTTCTCTCTTGCCCTCTCCGCTCTCCAGTCCATCCCCTGCTTCGAGAACCAAAGTGACGGTGCTACAGTGGAGTGGAACTCCCCACACTCGAGAGAGCGATCGCCGAGTGAAGCAGCAGAGAGGAGAACCACCACCCAAGCAGGAAGAAATTCCTCGGAGTTTCGTAATTGGTAGGGGGAGTATCTTCTATCTTAAATGCATGGGTTATGAACAGGTTTCGAGTGCGGATGTTTGCTATATTCGTGCTCTGAGGATGTATTGCGTTGCATGTGAGTGCGTATAGTTCGGTTGCATGACGAGTGAGAAATGAGTGATTGCATGTTAACACCTTTCTCACAGATGTATGTGTTGCAGGATCTCCGTTTGCATGTTGAGTTGTGTTGGTATGAATGTCTGACTGAAGCTACCCAGGTTATACAAATGCATATGTTGATACGTCTGTTATAATAAATTGTTTGCATGTAGGAAATGCCTTCTTTAGATGGATTTGACATTGTCTTACATCGATTGCATGATAGGTTGTGATAACTTGAGATGCCTGACTGAACTTGCAATTTTTAGAATGATGCATGCGTTGAATGAAGCTGTAAACTGATTGCATGTCTTGATTGAACGAAATGTTGTGGATGTCTGAATATGGAATGATAACTGATTGCATGGCAGCTATATATTGAGTCCGGATAATGTGTACTACTGATTGCATGGTGCGTGTGTGTGCTTGAATGCAAGAATGCATGCATGAAATAAATGTTGTGCGTTGAATCCGCGTGTGGCGCATGGGATGCGTTGTGCTGGGAGCACGTAGTATGAGACACTACCCTCGGTCATCCAGTGTGGGACGCTGTAAAATCCTCGGGTGGGACTCGGGGTAGCCCTTGAGTGGGACTCGGGCTGTCTGTCAACACCGCCGTTGGCGCTGAGAGCGTTGGTGTCACCTGTGGACAAACGGTTGGGTACCTGTAAAACGGCCAAGCAGCTGGGAGCTGATTTGATAGCTGAGAGCTATGTATAAAAAGGCTGTGATGCCTACGTTGCAACGTCGGACCGATACACACGATATGGAACTAAGTGAAATCTTCTGTGCTTATCATTGTTAATATTACTACTACTGTTAATGTTGTTGAAATTGGTAAATATAGAACGGTAAGTGTTACTCATGTGTGTCCTGATTGATGGATGTTGCCCTAACCTTAATCGTGTTGCACGTATATGTATTGTTGTGTAATTGGCAGATAACCTGAGTCGGTATCTATCATTTAAAATTTTAGATGCTCACCCCTGCAGTGGCCATTTTTTAGTGAATGTCTCTCGAGATGAGGGCCAGAAGCAGAACTGGAACGCTGGGCGGAGTGCTGATGCATTTGGAAGGCTTAATTAAGGCGTTGTTAGATTAAGTCCTGACTGGTTCATACCGGATGTTAATATTTTGGGATAAATGAAACTTTATGGACAAGGAGAATCCGATTCTGTGTTTGTAAATATTGACATGTGCTCTTATTATATATATATCTGGATGTATGGTTTCGTGTGTGACATATTATGTGCTACCTTGTTTCATACTTGTGATTTAATGGATACACAGGGACAGTAGGATTGAGCAGGCTATAGCCAAGTCAGAGTGAATTGAGAATTGTCTTAGGAAAACCTATGTCGGATACGTTGGGCGGAGTCGTACCCCGCCCGAAGTTTGGGGATATTTCGCCCAAGCGAGAGGACTCGCGCTGGAGCGATGTAGTTGTTAGAATGGGACACCGTTCAATTACCTTTCCTATCCGTTGTGATGCTAATACAATCCAGACCCGGTGTTGACCTCTGTTTTGGGCGTTGTGGTTGAGTCCGCCCCGGCATTATCATAATTAGTTGAGTTGGGCGGAATAGGTTCAGACTCTTCCTTCTTCCGCAATCTTCTACCGCATATGTACCCTGTAACTTCCCGTGTTTCCTAAGTGAAGTGCGAGCGTGAGGATTTACCTAGTGAACCCTTATCCATATTCGTTTGAGGCATTACCTTGTGTTTGTGTTGAAGAGGCGTTGTGCTGATCTCGTTTAGGCGGTGTCATACCTCGCCCAAGTAACTAGGACGGTTCGCCGAAGTGCGTGGAAACATGCTGAAGCAAGTAGATATCAATTTGAGATTCCGCCTATGTACCTTCCTCCTCCGATGTAGCACTATCATGCCTCGCTGGGCGGTGTTTAACATCGCCTGAGTAAGTGAATGTCGTGAAGTAGTCCGTCCAGGTGTTGTTGTGCCTTGCCAAACTGGACGGCAGTGTAATCACTTCCACTTTCCTTCACAAATTACTCCTGTATATGTATAACTCTCTCCTCTCTTCCCTTACTTATTTCCTTCCACTAAATGACCAGGGTTACTCGTGAAAAAGCTTCCTTGTGAAATTCCCTGTCCGCTGTTGCATTATCATACTCCGCCTGGACGGTGTCAGACCCCGTCTAAGCGAACAAACGGTGTTGTGTAATCCGCCCTGGTACGGGTGTGTTACGAGAAACCCATTGAACCGGCCCCAGTTTAGCTTCTCTGTAGGTTGCTATATGCGCGTGAATGCTCTTCGTTTCCCCCCTTGCCTGCTCCCTTCTATATCAAATGTTACGTGACTGTTTTGTGAAAAATTTTCTCATATTTTTGGAATTATTAGTTGCAAATAATAAGGTGTTACATTTTGGTATCAGAGCAGACCGAAAGGTTCAAGGCCAAGGTAAGCCTACCAAGTGTAGGTGGTTGTGTGTATAATCATGATTGTTGTGGTGTGAATCTAACTTGACTGGTACTCTGTTACTGATTCATGGGTGGGAGGAGTTGTTCCTCCTGACCCGACTAATTGTGTGACATACGAGAACACATAGTAGGTTAAGTTACTAAATGTTAGACTAAATTCCGATTGGAATTAAGTAACTAGGAATACTTATCCTTGAATGTTGATTTCAGGATAAGGGATGGCACATCGCCAAAGCATGGAGACTATAGCTACGGCATTCCAACGCTTTGCAGACGTGTTTGAAAGGCAGGGCCAGCCTCGAGCTGAGGAGGGCCAAGTAATGGACCGCTTCTTAAAGAGGAAGCCGAGTGAATTCTTAGGAGGACGGAACCCTGAGGCGGCGTTTAAGTGGACTCAGGAATTAGAAAGGATTTTTGGGGGTCTTCGCTGTACCGAAGCCCAGAAGGTGGAATGTGCAGTGTACATGCTGCGAGACGAAGCGGAGAACTGGTGGAAAATAGCCAGAAGCCGATTCCCTGAAGACGATAACCAACTGACGTGGAACGATTTCAAGGCCTGCTTCTTAGAAAAATACTTTCCCGACACAGTGAGGAGTCGGAAAGAGCTGGAGTTTATGGAGTTAAGACAGGGCTCCATGACTGTGGAAGAATACGCGACAAGGTTCGAAGAATTGTGCCTATTCTATCTGCCCTTCCAGCAGCCAGGAACGGAGAACTCTAAGTGCCTTAAGTTTGAGAACGGATTGAGATCGGATATCAAGAGGGCCTGCAGATACCATGAGATACGGAGTTTCCCTGCACTAGTGAACAAATGTAGAATATTTGAGGAGGATGACAAGGCCCATTCGAGCCAGAGCGGCAGAAACCACTATTCCCTGAGGCCCCAACGACCTCATTTCAAAAAGCCAAGCAATACCGGTAGGAACAAGCCTTTTTCCCGATATGAAGGACGGAATCAACCTGGAAGACGACCAGTGGTAGGAGACAGAAGGTGTTTCAAGTGCGGAGGAAATCACTTTGCCAGAGACTGCAAGGATGATGGTGATATAGTGTGCTTTCACTACAACAAGAGGGGACACATTCGCCCCGACTGCCCCCAATTACACCAAGCAGACGTTAATGTGCGTCAAGGAAGATTTCAAGAAAGGAACCGAGTGAATGATGACCAACGTCCTGGTGGCAGAGGCAACGGAGCCAGAAGAGACGGGATGCGAGGGAGGAATACCGGCCCAACAGCGACAGGAAGGATCTACACCATCAATGCAGAGGATGTTGCACCAGCAAACGATCTAGTACAATGTAAGTGCTCACTTGGAACGAATACGCTTAATGTTGTTTTCGATTCGGGAGCTACCCATTCTTTTATAGCTGATGAGTGCGTGGAACGGTTGAAGTTACCAACTGTGTCCATGAACCGGACTTTGGAAGTGGCTAGCCCCACTGGCGCTAATGTGTTCACATCGTCAATATGTAAGAATGTAGCATTTGAGTTGTATGATCGGAGTTTCACCTTCGATCTGATTTGCATGCCTTTAAAGGGTCTTGACATCGTACTTGGAATAGATTGGCTTTCAGCCAATAAGGTATTAGTAGATTGTAGAAATCGAGAGATAGTTTTTCCGAAACAGCCCACTGAGAGTGACACAGCACCAGGTATGACCCAACTATTTATGATGCTTTGTCTAACCAAAGATGAGAGTGAGACCCTAGTGAACGAAATTCCGGTTGTCTGCGAATTCCCAGAAGTGTTCCCAGAAGACGTTCCGAGTGTGCCTCCCAATAGAGAAGTTGAATTCTCTATAGACTTGATCCCTGGAGCCGAACCGGTCTCCAGTGCACCCTACAGAATGTCCTCAACTGAAATGGCAGAGTTGAAGAAACAAGTGGATGAGTTACTTGAGAAGCAGTTCATTAGACCAAGTGTGTCACCATGGGGCGCACCTGTGCTACTTGTTAAGAAGAAGGATGGCAACATGAGACTTTGTATAGATTATCGACAGCTTAACAAGCTCACAATCAAGAATCGGTACCCACTGCCTAGAATTGATGATTTAATTGACCAGCTGCGTGGAGCCTCAGTCTTCTCGAAAATTGATCTACGATCAGGATATCACCAAATTCGAGTGAAGGACTCGGATATTCCTAAAACTGCCTTTAGGACTCGATATGGTCACTACGAGTATGTAGTGATGCCGTTCGGTGTGACAAACGCCCCTACTGTTTTCATGAATTACATGAACAGCATATTCCACTCCTTCTTAGATCGGTTCGTTGTTGTTTTCATCGACGACATCCAAGTTTATTCTGAGACGTCTGAGGAGCATGAAGGACATCTCAGAGCGGTACTCCAAGTGTTGAAGGAGAAGCAATTGTTTGCAAAGTTTTCGAAGTGCGAATTCTGGATGGATGAGATCCACTTCCTCGGGCATGTGATCTCCGAGCGAGGCGTCTCGGTGGATCCTGCGAAGGTAGCTGCTGTAATGGCATGGGAGAGGCCCAGGTCGGTCTCGGAAATAAGAAGTTTTATGGGCTTGGCAGGTTACTATAGGAGGTTCATCGAAGGTTTTTCTAAGTTGGCATTACCCCTGACTAAATTGACTCGGAAGAACGTTCCTTTCGTGTGGAGTCCGGAGTGTGAGCACAGCTTCCAAGAGCTAAAGAATAAGTTGACAACTGCTCCGGTGTTGGCATTACCTGAGTTACGAGAAAGCTTCGTGGTCTATTGTGACGCGTCCAGACTCGGATTAGGGTGTGTACTCATGCAGAAAGATCGAGTGATAGCATATGCCTCTCGACAATTGAGACCCCACGAGCAGCATTATCCGACCCATGACTTGGAGCTGGCAGCAGTAGTTTTTGCATTGAAAATCTGGAGGCATTACTTGTACGGGTCCAAGTTTGAAGTGTACAGCGATCATAAGAGCCTCAAATACCTATTCGACCAAAAGGAGCTGAACATGAGGCAGAGAAGATGGATTGAGTTTTTGAAGGACTATGATTTCGAGTTAAAATACCACCCAGGTAAGGCAAATGTCGTGGCAGACGCATTGAGTCGGAAATCCCTCCACATGGCAGCCATGATGGCAAAAGAAGTAGAGTTGTTGGAGCGGTTCCGAGACATGAACTTGCATGTTGACACCCCTTCCCCTCAGAAGATAACAATCGGTACGTTGAGGATTGCCAATGAGTTCTTAAAATCCGTGTACGAGCAGCAACAGGCGGACTCTTACCTAGCTGAAATGAAGGAAATTCAAGCCAAAAGAAAGGATTTATCCTTGGCAGAGGGGTCAGATGGGATCTTCCGGGTGAGAAACAGAATATACGTACCAAGTGGAGGAAGATTGAGAAGAATGGTGCTTGATGAAGCCCACAAAAGCCTACTCAGCATTCACCCAGGAACCACGAAAATGTACCACGACTTGAGGAGACAGTTCTGGTGGCCCGGACTAAAGAAGGATGTGGCGGAGTACGTGGCCCGGTGTATCACTTGTCAGAAATCGAAAGTAGAGCACCAGAAACCGTATGGTGCAATGCAGCCTCTAGAGATCCCCGTATGGAAATGGGACTCGATTGCAATGGATTTTATCATGGGATTACCCAAAAACAGAGCGGGCCATGATGCCATTTGGGTCATTATTGACCGATTGACGAAGAGTGTACACTTCTTACCTGTAAATATGAAGTACCCATTGCATAAGTTGGCTCAGATTTACATTCAAGAAGTTATCCGACTGCATGGCATACCTACTTCTATCGTATCAGATAGGGACCCTAGGTTTACGTCCAGGTTTTGGACCAGCATGCATCAAGAATTGGGGACGAAGCTTTGGCTTAGTTTTGCCTACCACCCCGAATCGGATGGACAATCCGAGCGAACAATTCAGAGTCTAGAAGATTTATTGAGAGCGTGTGTGTTAGAGTACGGTGGGGACTGGGAGCAGTACCTCCCCTTGATCGAGTTTACGTACAACAACAGCCATCATCACAGCATTGGCATGGCACCTTACGAGGCATTATATAGGCGTAGATGCCGAACCCCACTCTGCTGGTCGGAAGCGGGTGAGAGTCTACTATTGGGACCAGACATCGTGAAGCAAACCACAGAGCAGATCCGAGTGATACAGGAAAGGATGAAAGCATCACAAGACAGGCAAAAGAGCTACCATGACAAGCGCATCAAGCCATTGGAATTTTCAGTCGGAGATCGAGTGTTTCTGAGAACCTCTCCGAGTAAAGGAGTTGGACGAGCCTTAAAAAGTGGGAAGTTAAGCCCTCGATACATTGGACCTTATGAGGTGTTAGAACGGATTGGCCCCGTGGCATACCGCATCGCATTACCAACTCACTTGTCCCGATTGCACAACGTATTTCACGTGTCTCAACTAAGGAAGTATTTGCATGACCCCAGCCACACGATGCCTGATGATGAAGTAGAGATCAAAGAAGACCTGACCACTGTGACTACACCGATTGGAATCGTGGACCAATCGGTAAAACGCTTGAGAAACAAGAACGTAAGGCTGGTTAAAGTGGAGTGGCAGCAAGGCAAAACCACCTCCTGCACGTGGGAACGCGAAGATGCCATAAGACGGCAGTACCCCGAGTTGTTTATTTAGGTGAGTTATCAACTAAAAACTACACGTGAATTACCAACTGAATTTCGGGGACGAAATTATTTTCAAGTGGGGGAGAACTGTAACATCCCCATTTTAATTAAAGCAACTAAGTTAAATAAAAAGTCAACAAGTCAACACCTTCCTTAATTTAATTAACTATGCAACAGGGCAATTAACGTGAGAGCATGGTGGCATGGGCAGGATTATCGCGTTTCCCCATCCCACCATACTGCACTCCGCGCGAGTATATATATATATGCGGGTGATTGATAAGTGTTTTATAACACAATTAGTTTACTTAGGATTTTAATCATTATGCACTGTATTTCCTTTATTTATTGTGATTTTTGCTTTCTTTCCACTGTATTTTACTCGGGTACTTTTATTTTGCAGAAATTAATAGATTTGGAATTATTGATGATCCATTTTAAGAATGAATGAATATAAATGGAAAATGGATTCAAGAACCCAAAAAGATGATCAAAGTGCCAAAGGATGAAAGCAATCAAGAACCATGAGCTATACTGTCCAAAATGCCTCAAAAATGCAAGAAAACACTTCCAGGAAAGGGTAGGAATCGATTCACCCTTACAGGAATCGATTCCCATGTGAAACATAAGCCAGGAATCGATTCAAGGCTGTTGGGAATCGATTCATAGGGCTGGGAATCGATTCCCCCCTTATAGGAATCGATTCATTGAGGATTAAAAGGGCAGGAATCGATTCATGAAGGCCAGGAATCGATTCATCATGCTGGGAATCGATTCCCACCTTTAGGAATCGATTCACACGCTGTTTTGAAGGCAAAAATCAACTGGAGGAATCGATTCATAAGTGAAATCATGCGCCGAATTATTGGAAACAACAAAAATACGCAAATTGGAGACAACTGGAATAGCTGGAAATCACATGCACCGAAAGTTTCCAACTTGCAACGCGTTTTCTTAGCTGGCTTCCTCCCTTCCTTCGCCTATAAAAGGAGAAGCAATCCAAGCAGAGAAGGCATCCAGAATCCAGATCAAAATCCCATTCTTCATCAGCTTCATTCCTTTCTTTCTCTTTCGTTTTCTTTCTCTGTTTTATTTTCTTTCTCTTTTTATTTTCTTTTTCTTTCTTTTATTTTGTGTAAGAGTTGTGAGGATTGTGAAATTGAGTGTTCCAATTTGTAATTGGTGGAGGAATATTGCAACAAGGAAATACAGTGGTAAATTATTCTGAGCTTTTGGAGAAACCCGTAAGTCTTTATTTTTTACCATGTCTTGTATGTTTTATTTTTCCATCATATGTATGAATTTGAATCCTTTCATGAGTAGCTAAATTAATTATCTTGGGATGAAGGGAGTATGATAATATTTTTTTTAATTTTATTTTGACTTAGAATTAAATAAATTTTTGTTTTCCATTTAGTTCAATTATGCTTAATGCTTTTAGTAATTCCTAACAAGAACCTAAATGATAAAACTGTATACTTACGGGTATATTAGTAAGTTTAGGTAATAAATAGAATCGAGAGATTTATTTTTACCAGAAAGCTTTGAACTAAACCTAAGATTTTTGAAATGCTTTTTGTGACCTCGGTAAAACCGTGAAAGTAATCAAAATTCTTTTGAGGAAATAAAAGGGATTTTCATAAAACGATAATGGGCCTTTCTGAGGATTAAGCAGCGCTTTTCATAGGTTAGGTACATTAATAGGATTCCAAGAGGAACATATTAATTAGCTTTTGGAAAATTCGCCTTGGAAAACTTAATTCGATTCTTATTTATGAAAAGTTAAAATTCATTAAACATAAAATAGAATCTTAATCCCCTGAAATCCCAAGATACTCTCAACTCTGATTTTTTAGTGTCAAGAAAATTTTATTTTTATTCATATTCTATGCAACTTTAATTTGTGCTTTATTTTATAAAAATCTTAAAAATTAATTGTGTGGATAATTAAATTTCAATATGCTGGTACTTTGAACACAGTCCCTGTGGAGAACGATAATCTTTTATATTACGCGACATAACCCGTGCGCTTGCGGGCCCTGTCAAGTTTTTGGCGCCGTTGCCGGGGACTGTTGTCCCTCAAATATCGGCAATATTGAAATTCGATTAGATCATACTTGTTAATATTTTTACTGTTATTTTTATTTTTATTTTCTTTGTAATTTTGTATTTTGTTCTATATTCTGTGTGTCTGTTTTATTTTTGTAATTATTTGTTTTATTTGTCATTTATTTTCTATTTATGCGACGAAGCCGTAGTGTCGATCTAAACTTAGGATTTGACCCTGAGATAGAACGTACCCTTAGAGCTTTGAGAAAACAACAAAAACAACAAAAAGAACAAAAAGAAAAAGAAATGGCAGACCAACACAGACCCTTAAGAGATTTTACCGCTCCAAGCACTAATGGGAGAGGATCTAGCATCCTTAGACCCACAGTGGAGGCTAACAATTTTGAATTGAAGCCTTAACTACTCTCAATGGTTCAACAGAACCAATTTGGGGGTTTACCCTCTGAAGATCCAAACCTTCACCTTCAAATCTTTCTTGAATACTGTGACACCCTGAAGATGAACGGAGCTACCAATGATGCCATTCGCTTAAGACTTTTCCCTTTCTCCTTAAGAGATAAAGCAAGGGCGTGGTTATACTCCCTTCCTGAAGGATCCATCACAACTTGGGAACAATTGTCCAGTGCTTTTATCAATAAATGGTACCCAAGGAACAAGACTGATGTGCTGAGAAAACAAATCATCAATTTTTTACAAAAAGATGATGAATCCTTGTATGAAGCCTGGGAAAGATATAGAGAGTTGCTAAGAGAATGTCCTCACCATGGGATAGAAAGGTGGTTGACAATCCATATTTTCTATAATGGACTAACTTCCACACAAAAGATCTCTTTAGATGCTGCAGCTAGAGGAGCCTTCATGAGTAAAAATGTTGATGAAGCTGAGAACCTGATCGAGGAAATAGCTCAAAACACTCACCAATGGAACTCTGAGAGAGGATTATCTTCTAAAACACCAGGTAAGTACTCTGTTGATGCTCTTTCCCTACTATCAGCCAAAGTTGAAGCATTAACATTAAAACTTGATAAAATAGGGTCAACAGGTGCTACTAATATTGTTTGTGAAGTTTGTGGTGTTTCAGGACATGGAGCTACAAACTGTAACTTAGCCATGACCCCTAATCAAGAACAAGAAATGCATCAGGTAGACGCTATTGGAAACTATGGTGGAAACTATCAAGGTAACTACAGACCTCCACAAGGTCCACCTGGCTTCCAAAATAGGCCATCTCAATTCCAAAGTAACTACAAACCTCAACAAGGAACCTATATTCCACAAAAATCAAAGCTAGAATCCTTGATGGAGACATTTGTAGCTACTCAACTTAAACAAAATGATGAATTCTCTGATGCAATAAAAAACTTGGCTTCAAAAGTGGACTCTCTTGCCACTCACAACAAAATACTGGAAAATCAAATTGCCCAACAAGCGTCCTATTCTCAAAGAGCACCGGGAACATTTCCTGGGAAACCAGAGGCTGGACCGTCTAACCAAACCATGGCTGTCACTCTTAGGAGTGGTACTCAATACGATAGGCCAGTTGACAAGACAGCAAAGGAGGAAAAGAAAGTCGATGAATCTTCATCTCATCCAGTAATTGAAGAAGAGAAACCACAAGAAAAGAAGGAGGAGGTTAAGCCATATCAACCTCCCATTCCATTTCCTCAGCGCTTAGCCAAAGCAAAGTTGGACAAACAATTTGGTAAGTTCCTTGATGTTTTAAAGAAATTGTATATTAATATTCCTTTTACAGATGCTTTGCAGCAAATGCCTACATATGCAAAGTTCTTGAAGGACATTCTGTCCAACAAAAGAAGACTGGAGGAAGATGGTACAGTTGCACTTACTGAAGAGTGCAGTGCTCTAATTCAAAAGAAACTTCCACCCAAGCTCCAAGATCCAGGTAGTTTCTCTATTCCTTGCATGATTGGTGACATGAATATAGATAAAGCATTGTGTGATTTAGGAGCAAGTGTGAGTTTAATGCCATTATCTGTTGCTGAAAAGTTAGGATTGGGTGAACTAAAACCTACTAGGATGTCTTTACAATTGGCTGATAGATCTGTAAAATATCCTGTAGGAATTTTAGAGGATGTTCCTATTAAGATAGGAAAATTTTTTATACCTGCTGACTTTGTTGTGCTTGAAATGGACGAAGATTCTTTGATTCCTATTATTTTAGGCAGACCATTTTTAGCAACTGCAGGTGCTGTGATTGATGTCAAGAATGGTAAGTTGTCTCTAACTGTTGGAGACCAAAAAGTTGATTTCAACTTGAAAAATGTTTTAGAAAAACCTTATAATGATGTTTGCTGTACTGTGGATTTTGTCGAACAAGTGGTAAAGGAAGCAACCCTTCCTAATGACCCACTTGAAACTATTTTCATGATTGAGTCGACAGAAACATCTGATTGCTCTGAGGCCCCACATGATACTGAGGTCATGTGTGACAAAGTGATAAGCCCCAATGTGGAATTAAAACCCTTACCAGCTTCATTAAGGTATGAATTTCTTGGTCCTAATTCCACATATCCTGTGATTATCAATGCTGAATTGAATCCATCTGAAACTGAAAAACTTTTGAAACAACTTAGGTTGTATAGAAAGGTAATAGGTTATACAATGGATGATATCAAAGGGATTAGCCCTTCTCTTTGTATGCACAGGATTACTGTAGAAAATGAAAGTAGGTCCACAGTAGAACCACTTAGGAGATTAAATCCTAAAATGCAAGAAGTGGTTAAAAAGGAAATTTTGAAATTGCTTGATGCTGGAGTAATATATCCTGTTGATAGTAGTAAATGGGTAAGTCCTGTTCATGTGGTGCCTAAAAAGGGGGGAATAACTGTGATTGAAAATGATAAACATAACTTGATTCCTACTAGGATTGTCTCTGGTTGGCGCATGTGCATTGATTATAGGAAGTTAAATAGCGCCACGAAAAAAGATCATTTTCCCCTCCCTTTTATTGATCAGATGCTTGAAAGACTTGCGAAACACTCTTATTTCTGTTATTTGGATGGGTATTCAGGTTTTCATCAAATTCCCATTCATCCATCTGATCAAGAAAAGACTATCTTCACTTGCCCTTATGGGACTTATGCTTACAGACGTATGCCTTTTGGTTTATGTAATGCACCTGTGACTTTTCAAAGGTGTATGCAAGCAATTTTTTCTGATCTTATTGAAAATGTGATGGAAGTCTTTATGGATGATTTTTCAGTGCATGGTTTGGATTTTGATAATTGTTTAACAAATTTGTGCCAAGTCTTGCAGCGTTGTGAAGAAACCAATTTGGTTCTAAATTGGGAAAAATGCCATTTCATGGTAAGAGAAGGCATAGTTCTTGGACACCTGGTGTCTGAGAGAGGTATAGAAGTTGATAAGGCTAAAGTGGAAGTGATTGAAAAATTGCCTCCACCCACAAATGTGAAAGGTATTCGGAGTTTTCTTGGACATGCAGGGTTTTACCGTAGGTTTATTAAAGATTTCTCTAAGATCACAAAGCCTCTTACAACTCTTCTAGGTAAGGATGTGCCTTTCAATTTTGATTCATCTTGTATGGAAGCTTTTTGCAGGATTAAGCAAGCTTTAATCTCTGCCCCCATCGTACAACCACCTGATTGGAAACTCCCATTTGAGCTGATGTGCGATGCAAGTGATTACGCAGTAGGAGCTGTGTTGGGGCAAAGAAAGGATAAAAAGCTCCATGTAATTCATTATGCCAGCCGGACGCTAGATGATGCTCAGGTAAATTATGCCACAACTAAAAAAGAACTGTTAGCTATTGTCTTTGCTTTTGATAAATTTAGATCTTATTTGGTAGGTTCACATGTTACTGTTTACACTGACCACTCTGCCATTAAGTATCTATTGAATAAAAAGGAAGCAAAGCCTAGATTAATTAGGTGGATTCTAATATTACAAGAATTTGACTTGGAAATTAAGGACAAGAAGGGTACCGAGAACTTGGTCGCTGACCACCTATCTAGGTTGACATCTGAAAAAGAAGAAACAGATAATATTCCCATCAATGAATCTTTTCCAGATGAACAACTCTTGAACCTTAGTATCCAACGTGTTCCTTGGTATGCTGATTTTGTAAATTTTCTTGCATGTGGTATCTTACCTCCTGATCTTAGCTTTCAGCAAAGGAAAAAGTTTTATGCAGATGTCAAGCATTATTATTGGGATGAACCACTCCTTTTCAAGCAATGTGCAGATGGTATGATTCGGAGATGTGTTTCACAACATGATGTCCATGCTATCTTGGATCATTGCCATTCTCTTTCCTGTGGAGGGCACATGAGCACCTCCAAGACAGCTGCTAAAATATTGCAAGCTGGGTTCTATTGGCCAAATATTTTTAAGGATGTACGTAAGTATGTTCTAACTTGTGATGCTTGCCAAAGAACAGGTAACATTGGTAAGAGACAAGAAATGCCATTGAATACCATTTTAGAAGTTGAATTGTTTGATGTATGGGGTGTTGATTTTATGGGTCCCTTTCCCTCTTCTTTTGGAAATCAGTTCATATTAGTGGCAGTTGACTATGTGTCAAAATGGGTGGAAGCCATTGCTTCACCCCATTCTGATGCTAAGACTGTTATTAAACTTTTCAAGAAAATAATATTTCCAAGGTTTGGGGTCCCAAAATGTATTATAAGTGATGGAGGGTCTCATTTTATTGAGAAAACTTTTCATACCCTTCTAAAGAAATATGGAGTTAAGCATAAGGTTGCTACACCTTATCACCCACAAACTAGTGGACAAGTTGAGGTATCCAATCGGGAAATTAAAAATATTCTACAAAAAGTGGTGAATACATCACGTAAGGATTGGTCTATTAAGTTAGATGATTCCTTATGGGCGTATCGGACCGCATACAAAACTCCCATTGGAACCACACCTTTTAAGCTAGTATATGGGAAGCCCTGTCATTTACCTGTTGAGCTAGAATATAAATCTTTTTGGGCTGTTAAAACTCTTAACTTTGATCATAAGACTGCAGGTGAACGTAGGTTGTTAGAATTAAATGAGCTTGAAGAACTCCGTCTAGATGCATACGAAAATGCCAGAATTTATAAAGAAAAAACCAAACAATGGCATGATCGTCACATCCAACGGAGAACATTTAATCCAGGTGATATAGTTTTACTGTTTAATTCCAGACTGAAGCTTTTTCCAGGTAAACTGAGATCCCGATGGTCGGGACCATTCAAGGTGACAAAAGTCTTTCCCTTTGGAGCTGTCGAACTATGGAGCGAGAAATCTGGTACATTTAGAGTAAATGGACAAAGAGTAAAGCATTACTTCACTGGTCAACCAATACAACAAGCAAGTGACTTGGACTTGTTTGATGCTCCTGATGAGTAAATCTAAACGGTAAGAAGTCTGGCTAAAGACTTAAAACTTAGCACTGATAGGGAGGTAACCCTATAAAAAGTTGTTGTTTTATTTTAAGCTTTTATTCTAAAAAAAAAAAAAAAACAACTATGTCAGATGCTGGTTTGGGGTTATTACAGGTAAGTTTTCTTATCCTGTTATCATCCATTTTAACATTGAGGACAATGTCAAATTCTGGTTTGGGGTGGTAGGTAAGAAAACTTAACTGTTTTGTTTACGTTGTGTGATTGTCATTTTACTATGCATGTGTGTTTTCTTTATTTTGTTTGTAATCTTGTAATTTGCCATGATTGCATGATAAAGTTACTTTGAATACAAGGCTAAAGTATCTAAGGATTCCAAAATTTTGAGTAAAATTTTCAAAATTTGATTGTTTAAATGCCAAATAAATGCTTAAATGAACCTTATGTGATTAAAATTTTCTTTGAAAAGACTTTCCATGGTTAGACTTGAGCCAAAATGGGTTGTTTATCAAACAAATTTTCAAAACCCATATCTTCTTGATTGAGTGAATCTCATAGTCATTAATATTCTAGAACTTGTTTTTCAACCAATTCAAAATGGTTTTTGATTATATGTCTTAGGATGATAAAGGCACAATTAGGTCTTATTCTTAAGCCTCAGAATTTTGCATAATTTGACCCCTAGTTGCCCCTTTTGAGCCTAAAAGTGAAAATTTTTCCTTGAAACCTTTCATTGACTGATACTCTCGTAATGGTGAAAAAGTTGGAAATTTAGTGGAGCAAAGAAAGAAAAAAAGACTTAAGAAAAATATGTATTGAATGCAAAGAAAAGCAAGAAAAAGAAAAAGAAAATCAAAAGGATGATATTGAATGAATTCTAAAAAGTCCATAAAAGTTCAAAAATTTGCTCTGTTAAATTTATAATGGTGATTTGAATCATTCATGACTGTTAAAGCCCTTTTGTATTCCATTTTTCTTGAAATTCCTACCTTAACAACCCAAGGCCACATTACAACCTTTGAAAGACCTTTAGACTTTGACATATTTTCTATCTAAACTATGGAGTTTCTGGTTTATTAACAAGCTTATGGTAATATTTTTTGACTATGATGATCTGAGTGATACACAAACCATGAAACACTTTGAGTGAAAATTGAGAGAAGAGTATCCTCTGTCTTGATAATGAAAATTGATTCACATAAGAAAATTAATATTGGCATTTGAATAAATCTTTTTCTCTGTTTTGGATTCCTTAGTTTATTAAGCTTAGTGTTTTCTGTATTTTATCTTGTGAATATGGTGATTGCTTGAGGACAAGCAATGCTTTGGTTTGGGGTATTTTGATAAGTGTTTTATAACACAATAAATTAGATTTAGTTTACTTAGGATTTTAATCATTATGCACTGTATTTCCTTTATTTATTGTGATTTTTGCTTTCTTTCCACTGTATTCTACTCGGGTACTTTTATTTTGCAGAAATTAATAGATTTGGAATTATTGATGATCCATTTTAAGAATGAATGAATATAAATGGAAAATGGATTCAAGAACCCAAAAAGATGATCAAAGTGCCAAAGGATGAAAGCAATCAAGAACCATGAGCTATACTGTCCAAAATGCCTCAAAAATGCAAGAAAACACTTCCAGGAAAGGGTAGGAATCGATTCACCCTTACAGGAATCGATTCTCATGTGAAACATAAGCCAGGAATCGATTCAAGGCTGTTGGGAATCGATTCATAGGGCTGGGAATCGATTCCCCCCTTATAGGAATCGATTCATTGAGGATTAAAAGGGCAGGAATCGATTCATGAAGGCCAGGAATCGATTCATCATGCTGGGAATCGATTCCCACCTTTAGGAATCGATTCACACGCTGTTTTGGAGGCAAAAATCAACTGGAGGAATCGATTCATAAGTGAAATCATGCGCCGAATTATTGGAAACAACAAAAATACGCAAATTGGAGACAACTGGAATAGCTGGAAATCACATGCACCGAAAGTTTCCAACTTGCAACGCGTTTTCTTAGCTGGCTTCCTCCCTTCCTTCGCCTATAAAAGGAGAAGCAATCCAAGCAGAGAAGGCATCCAGAATCCAGATCAAAATCCCATTCTTCATCAGCTTCATTCCTTTCTTTCTCTTTCGTTTTCTTTCTCTGTTTTATTTTCTTTCTCTTTTTATTTTCTTTTTCTTTCTTTTATTTTGTGTAAGAGTTGTGAGGATTGTGAAATTGAGTGTTCCAATTTGTAATTGGTGGAGGAATATTGCAACAAGGAAATACAGTGGTAAATTATTCTGAGCTTTTGGAGAAACCCGTAAGTCTTTATTTTTTACCATGTCTTGTATGTTTTATTTTTCCATCATATGTATGAATTTGAATCCTTTCATGAGTAGCTAAATTAATTATCTTGGGATGAAGGGAGTATGATAATATTTTATTTTAATTTTATTTTGACTTAGAATTAAATAAATTTCTGTTTTCCATTTAGTTCAATTATGCTTAATGCTTTTAGTAATTCCTAACAAGAACCTAAATGATAAAACTGTATACTTACGGGTATATTAGTAAGTTTAGGTAATAAATAGAATCGAGAGATTTATTTTTACCAGAAAGCTTTGAACTAAACCTAAGATTTTTGAAATGCTTTTTGTGACCTCGGTAAAACCGTGAAAGTAATCAAAATTCTTTTGAGGAAATAAAAGGGATTTTCATAAAACGATAATGGGCCTTTCTGAGGATTAAGCAGCGCTTTTCATAGGTTAGGTACATTAATAGGATTCCAAGAGGAACATATTAATTAGCTTTTGGAAAATTCGCCTTGGAAAACTTAATTCGATTCTTATTTATGAAAAGTTAAAATTCATTAAACATAAAATAGAATCTTAATCCCCTGAAATCCCAAGATACTCTCAACTCTGATTTTTTAGTGTCAAGTAAATTTTATTTTTATTCATATTCTATGCAACTTTAATTTGTGCTTTATTTTATAAAAATCTTAAAAATTAATTGTGTGGATAATTAAATTTCAATATGCTGGTACTTTGAACACAGTCCCTGTGGAGAACGATAATCTTTTATATTACGCGACATAACCCGTGCGCTTGCGGGCCCTGTCAGTGATGGTCATGCTCTTCACGCAGAGGACCCAGCGAGCTTCCTTCTTCGTTCTTCTTTTCTCTTGTTTTCTCTCTTGCCCTCTCCACTCTCCAGTCCATCCCCTGCTTCGAGAACCAAAGTGACGGTGCTACAGTGGAGTGGAACTCCCCACACTCGAGAGAGCGATCGCCGAGTGAAGCAGCAGAGAGGAGAACCACCACCCAAGCAGGAAAAAATTCCTCGGAGTTTCGTAATTGGTAGGGGGAGTATCTTCTATCTTAAATGCATGGGTTATGAACAGGTTTCGAGTGCGGATGTTTGCTATATTCGTGCTCTGAGGATGTATTGCATTGCATGTGAGTGCGTATAGTTCGGTTGCATGACGAGTGAGAAATGAGTGATTGCATGTTAATACCTTTCTCACAGATGTATGTGTTGCAGGATCTCCATTTGCATGTTGAGTTGTGTTGGTATGAATGTCTGACTGAAGCTACCCAGGTTATAGAAATGCATATGTTGATACGTCTGTTATAATAAATTGTTTGCATGTAGGAAATGCCTTCTTTAGATGGATTTGACATTGTCTTACATCGATTGCATGATAGGTTGTGATAACTTGAGATGCCTGACTGAACTTGCGATTTTTAGAATGATGCATGCGTTGAATGAAGCTGTAAACTGATTGCATGTCTTGATTGAACGAAATGTTGTGGATGTCTGAATATGGAATGATAACTGATTGCATGGCAGCTATATATTGAGTCCGGATAATGTGTACTACTGATTGCATGGTGCGTGTGTGTGCTTGAATGCAAGAATGCATGCATGAAATAAATGTTGTGTGTTGAATCCGCGTGTAGCGCATGGGATGCGTTGTGCTGGGAGCACGTAGTGTGAGACACTACCCTCGGTCATCCAGCGTGGGACGCTGTAAAATCCTCGGGTGGGACTCGGGGTAGCCCTTGAGTGGGACTCGGGCTGTCTGTGAACACCGCCGTTGGCGCTGAGAGCGTTGGTGTCACCTGTGGACAAACGGTTGGGTACCTGTAAAACGGCCAAGCAGCTGGGAGCTGATTTGATAGCTGAGAGCTATGTATAAAAAGGCTGTGATGCCTACGTTGCAACGTCGGACCGATACACACGATGCGGAACTAAGTGAAATCTTCTGTGCTTATCATTGTTAATATTACTACTACTGTTAATGTTGTTGAAATTGGTAAATATAGAACGGTAAGTGTTACTCATGTGTGTCCTGATTGATGGATGTTGCCTTAACCTTAATCGTGTTGCACGTATATGTATTGTTGTGTAATTGGCAGATAACCTGAGTCGGTATCTATCATTTAAAATTTTAGATGCTCACCCCTGCAGTGGCCATTTTTCAGTGAATGTCTCTAGAGATGAGGGCCAGAAGCAGAACTGGAACGCTGGGCGGAGTGCTGATGCATTTGGAAGGCTTAATTAAGGCGTTGTTAGATTAAGTCCTGACTGGTTCATACCGGATGTTAATGTTTTGGGATAAATGAAACTTTATGGACAAGGAGAATCCGATTCTGTGTTTGTAAATATTGACATGTGCTCTTATTATATATATATATCTGGATGTATGGTTTCGTGTGTGACATATTATGTGCTACCTTGTTTCATACTTGTGATTTAATGGATACATAGGGACAGTAGGATTGAGCAGGCTATAGCCAAGTCAGAGTGAATTGAGAATTGTCTTAGGAAAACCTATGTCGGATACGTTGGGCGGAGTCGTACCCCGCCCGAAGTTTGGGGATATTTCGCCTAAGCGAGAGGACTCGCGCTGGAGCGATGTAGTTGTTAGAATGGGACACCGTTCAATTACCTTTCCTATCCGTTGTGATGCTAATACAATCCAGACCCGGTGTTGACCTCTGTTTTGGGCGTTGTGGTTGAGTCCGCCCAGGCATTATCATAATTAGTTGAGTTGGGCGGAATAGGTTCAGACTCTTCCTTCTTCCGCAATCTTCTACCGCATATGTACCCTGTAACTTCCCGTGTTTCCTAAGTGAAGTGCGAGCGTGAGGATTTACCTAGTGAACCCTTATCCATATTCGTTTGAGGCATTACCTTGTGTTTGTGTTGAAGAGGCGTTGTGCTGATCTCGTTTAGGCGGTGTCATACCTCGCCCAAGTAACTAGGACGGTTCGCCCAAGTGCGTGGAAACATGCTGAAGCAAGTAGATATCAATTTGAGATTCCGCCTATATACCTTCCTCCTCTGATGTAGCACTATCATGCCTCGCTGGGCGGTGTTTAACATCGCCTGAGTAAGTGAATGTCGTGAAGTAGTCCGTCCAGGTGTTGTTGTGCCTTGCCAAACTGGACGGCAGTGTAATCACTTCCTCTTTCCTTCCCAAATTACTCCTGTATATGTATAACTCTCTCCTCTCTTCCCTTACTTATTTCCTTCCACTAAATGACCAGGGTTACTCGTGAAAAAGCTTCCTTGTGAAATTCCCTATCCGCTGTTTCATTATCATACTCCGCCTGGACGGTGTCAGACCCCGTCTAAGCGAACAAACGGTGTTGTGTAATCCGCCCTGGTACGGGTGTGTTACGAGAAACCCATTGAGCCGGCCCCAGTTTAGCTTCTCTGTAGGTTGCTATATGCGCGTGAATGCTCTTCGTTTCCCCCCTTGCCTGCTCCCTTCTATATCAAATGTTACGTGACTATTTTGTGAAAAATTTTCTCATATTTTTGGAATTATTAGTTGCAAATAATAAGGTGTTACAATGTGATTGCTACTGATGATATTGAAGTCAGAGAAAATTTGACCATCCCTTCAGAACCTACACAGATTATAGAAAGGTTGATTAAACGCCTGAGGAACAAGGATGTACCATTAGTAAAGGTTGCATGGAAACAAGGAAATGATGTAACTTTAACTTGGGAGCGTGAAGATGCGATGAGGACGCAATACCCAGAATTGTTCCTTTGAGGGGTGAGTTATATTCAATTTTAAGGATGAAATTTTTATTAGGGTGGGAGAATTGTAACATCCCAAAGATTTCAATCTCATGTATAATCATCTTTAATCTAGATCATTAATGATATTATCTAGTTATATTAACTTTCTACATAAGTTTGGCTGTGAATTGAAGCATCTTTTGATTCGTTCAAGTAGTTTTCTTTAGTATTAACCTCTGGTAGCTCTCTGATTGGGTCATTACCGAGTAAAATATTAGTGAACAAGAAATTCAGAGTGAATCAGGTCAGAAACAAGATAAATTTTGAGTGAAGGTTATGCTTTCCGAGTGAGTCATGACCGAGAGGACCACTTTCGAGTGGAGTCCTGGTCTTGGAGACATTTCTGAGTAATTCTGAGAGAACCACTTCTGGGTGAAAGATCCGAGTGAAATGTCTTCGAGTGACTCAATTCCGAGTCAAATGTCTTCGAATGACTCGTTTCTGAGTCAAATGTCTTCGAGTGACTCATTTTCGAGTCAAACATCTCTGAGTGAGTAATACTACTGAGTGAAGAGTTTCCGATGAAGGAAATATCCGAGTGTTGAACCCTTCAGACTATTCGTACTCGGATGTGTTGAAGTTGCCGAGAGCTTGTGATCGGGTTGGTCTTCAAGCTTGCCTTCGACTCCGAGTGATACTTCAAAGTGGAACAATTTCTGAGAGAGGACTGAACAACTCCGAATGATATTTCAGTTGTAAGATTTCCAAGACACAACTCCGAATGACCTCTGTTGTAAGATTTCTGAGTGACTTAGCTCTGAATGATCTTTCGGTTATATGATTTCCGAGTGATTCACTTGCGAGAGAAATATTTTCGAGTAAAGACTGACTTCGAATAAGTACTTTTTAGTCAGATATATCCGAGTAGATGATTCCCGAGTGAATCAATTCTGAACGAAAAAGTGACCGACTTTGAAAAGAACACTTTCGGACAGAGATATCCGAGTGAGATATTTCTGAAGGAGTCCGGGTGAGACAATTCCGAATGAGTCATTTTTCGAGGAAGAAAGGCTATATCCGAGTGTTTAAATAGAAACATAACTGAGCCAATTATCTTCCGAGTGGAGCAGTTCTGAACGAAGAGACTGATGAATTTTTCTCGGAATGACCGGTAGAGTTCCAGTCGGCAAATGTACTGACCAGTAAAGTTCCAGTCGACAATTATCCCCAGAATACCGAACCAATGTCAATTAATCTTTTACACCAATCTTGTCGTTTTATACATATTTTAATATATTCTTCTTCAATCATCCAAGGCTCCAGTAGGTAGGCGGCAGTGAAGGACAACAATAGAGCTCACTTTCTTATCTAAAACCTCTATTATTTCCATAATTGATGCACCTAACCTCCAGTCACGAGAAAGCTTGTCCCCCACTTGTCTTGTACATTATTAAATCAATACCACACCTTTTCCAAGTCTGAATTCTCAGAACAAACCAAAAATTAGTAAAGTCTCTCTCTCTCATTTCCTTCTCTACGTACAAGTCACTCTTGGTTTGAAGCAAGGACAGTAAGAAGAGAACGTTTTTCAATCAATCTAAGACCCTTCATCAAGGTAAGAGGGGATAGGGTTGTGAATAAATATGGAATGGGTAGAATTGTATGCTGTCCTAGGATTTTTCAGAATTATTATCTTGTTGCTCAATTTTGAAGCTGAAAACGTGTGAATTTTATTCTGACTTCTTCATCAAAGTGGTAGATCTTTTTGTTATGTGAATTTTGAGACTTGAACCGACTGATTTGGATATGTATAGCATGAGTTATAGCCAAAATACTACAGCATGTCTGTTTGGAATACGTATCTTCTATTTTGTGTATATATTAATATTCTGGGAATTATACATACGTTTTTTTTGACTTTGATGTCTTCACAAAAGTTATAGATATTTATGTCATGGATCTATAGAAAATGGAATTACTTAAAAAAGATTTGATTTGCTCACGTTATGTGTGATATCCTGGACAGTGGAGTCCCGAGTGGGGAATTTCCGAGTCCAGTGTAACTTGTTCCGAGTGGAGTGCCTCCGAATATGCAATTCCGAGTGGGATGGCACCGATGGGGATATTCGGTGTGAGTTGTCCAGGAGTACTCTAGAATAACTCCGCTCGAGTGAAAAAGAAAGGAAGTCAGTTTTGGAATGAAGTGCCGATTGAATGACCGATCAGATGATGAGTCGGTGTTTGGAATGATTCTACCGAGAGGAAATCTGAGTGAGAGAAGACCCGGATTTGGGTTGATCGTGCCGAGTCGAAAATTGAGTGAGAGATGGGTCGGTCAGGAGCATCTTGTCGAGTGAAACCTCAAGTGTTGGGGAGTCTTGTTGAACGAGAGGGTATAAGCTTGGCTCTGGAAGTTTTTCGCCTAGGCGAGGAGGTCTCGCCCAAGTGAGTCGGTATGGAATTCGGTTCTGGACGATTTTCACCCATGCTCGCTGGCTTCGCCCAAGCGAGGCTTATGTGTCTCGTTTAAGTGAGTCAGAATTTGCTTGAGCGAGATTGACCCCTGATGCATAATAACTCCTTTCGCTCAGCTTTTCTTTACTTCGCTCAAGTGTGTCCACGCTGGCTCACTCAAGCGGATGGGTCTCGCTTGAGCGAGGGACACCCTGTTGCTCTTTTTGCCTTGATTTCAACTCATTTCATTTCCCTTGCAATAAAAGTGCATTCATGCAATATTTTAAAGGAATTCTGGACTCTGTATGACTCATGGAATTTCATGAGGTCCTTTCTCTTAAAGTTTATTTTTGCAACATTTAATTTGATTAATTATTCCACTGTTTTAATTGGAGCATTTATTCATGGTTGTTTTACTAACGTATGTTGCTGTTGTAAAATGCTGAAACTTACCTATAATGGTTATTATGGATGAAAATGATATTTTTCATATGAGTAATGATCTATTATTGAATTATTGAGGGATTATTGATTATTATGGATGTTATTGAGTGTCCTATACATGACATACAATATATATATTTTTGTCATGAATAATTATGAATGACTAAATTATTGTATACATGAATGCCTTGTGGTTTATTGAGATATGTTGTTGAAACAGTAAATCCATGAATTCTGAAAATTATTATATGTGATGTGTCCTTTGAGGACTTGTGGTTTTCCAAGTGATTTTAGAAATATTGATATCATGGTATGTTAAATCGATAAAGAGAATTAAAGGCATTCATGCATCATAAGCATTTGGACGCACCATGGAATTTAGGGGTTCCATGATTGCCTACCCTGGTGGGGGGTTACTCTATGATGAGTTAAAGCCCTATTTTCGCAGGAGCCATGAGGGTGTAGGGATTCATGGTTATGTAAATTCCTACTTGTGAACTTATTTTCGCAGGAGCCATGACGGTGTAGGGATTCATGGTTATGCAAATTCCTACTTGTGTACTTATTTTCGCAGGAGCCATGAGGGTGTAGGGATTCATGGTTATACAAATTCCTACTGGTGTCTCTATGAGATTTTTTACTGCAGTATTCCCACCAAACCAAAATGGATCCAGCATGACATCATTTGACTAAGTTAAAGATTTATTAAATATAAATGAACTTGTTTGGCATATTCATCATATCATTATGGTTTGTTGATTGTGTTTTTGCAATTTTACTTATTTTATATTTATTCTATATTCTGTCTCACTCTTACATTAATTTTTATAGTGCATGCTACACAGAATGACGAGTGATGCCATTAATGAAGCTTTTATGATTTATTGCTTGGACTTGTCTTCATTTGAATCTTAATAGGTTGTAATGATATTATGTACCATGTACTGTAATTTTATCTATCGTTTCCGCTATAAAAATATATTATGTTTTATTCGTTCACAACTAGCATGCTTTATAATATTCCACATTTATTAATTTTTATGTGACCTAAAAATTTAAATTACAAATTTCAAAATGATTCTTTAAAACACGAAAAATTTATTCGGGAAAATTTTAAAAATTTTATGGACGTCACAAGGTGCCCTTGTACTAGTGAGAATTGAGTTCTTGAGTGTGAGACACTAGGAAGCTGCAATTGCTAAAAGTTTGTATCTCTAATCTCCAATAGTGGAATCCTTCAATTAGGTTACTTGAAGGCGAGACGTGCACCGGTGTGGTGGAACTCGTTATATCGGTTTGCAATTCTCTCTTCCCTAAACTCTTTTTATAATTGTGCACTTGAATTGCTTGCTTACTTTGTAGTGATTAAAATTTATTTGTTAAATTTATTTGAAACAAATTAACTTAACTCTTAATTGAATTCACTTGCTACATATTAAGTGTTTGTTAATTTGCTTTGTGTATAAATTGATATTGTTTGTTATTAAATTTACCATCTTCATTAAGTATATTTGTTAAAGAATCATTTCAAAAGCATTCCAATGAAATTTTTTAATACTTAATTCACCCCCCTCTTGAGTAATCAAGGCCACTTGGTTAACAAGGGAAACCAATTCCAATGACCCAGCGTGCCTACGCATCAGTCACACGTACTTATGCTTACCTGCCTAAGACTACGTTGGCAGGTTAAGAGAATTAGGCCCTATTCCAGAGAGCAAGCATGCACATGCTTGCCATACACCAAGAACCACGCTCATCATCAATGAAGCCTAGAAGCCCACGCATGCCTACACTGCCTAGTGTAAGGCCATACTAGGATGGATTTTAATTATGAACCTAACTCTAGAGGCTAGGCGTGCTCACTCCCAGCTCACGCTGCCTCCTACGCACGACTTGGAAAAGATCAGACCTAGATCCAACACCTCACTATACCTACGCCTTTCTCACGTTACCTCTTACGTAGGTTGTTAACACTATTAGGTCTACATTCCAGCAACTCAGCATACATATGTTCATACTACGCTCACACACACACTGAGGGAAACTATGTACCGGACCCAAGACTATACCCAGCATCTACACGGTCCACTAATGCTTCATTTTACATACACTATCAGACTTAGAGTAACAAGCCACCACTATGCCTACGCCTAGCTACTAGAACCAGGGCACATATGACCCATTTAGTCCAGCGTCCACTCATACCCATTTGCGTTACTATGTGTATGCGAGGGAAATGGGAAAAATTCAAATGTCATCTATTGATTTCCTTGTTATATAGTTAACTTAAGTTCCCTTATTTATTTGTAAGTCCTTAAAAAGCATTTTAATAATTTAATTAATTAGTAGTTGTTAGTTTATTTCAGTTAGTATATGTAGGTAACTTGCATTGTAATTAACACATAATTTCCATAATTCAGATTCATTCTCAGATTTCATTCTCTCACTTTAGATATTCTCTTTCTAAATTCTCTCTACTTATCACTATGTCTTCTTCCTCTGTTATCATCTTCTCATCTTCCATGGATTGCTAAATCCCTAAGGTTGGATCTATTGAGGCTACAATGGAGGCTAACTTCTGCTAATTGAAGTTGAATTTCTCTTAAGGCATGTTAGAACAAGGCAGAATTATGAGCTTCAACTCCTGAATTGGATGATTCAGGGCATAACTAGAGTTTCTTTCCAGAGATGAATCATGGTAGAAATCTCAAGTACACATTGTTCCAGCAAGTTACTTTAGGCCTAAGCCATTAGGTGAATGACTAGGGTTCATCCTTATTTTTATATCATGTTTTAATGCATGTGAACATCTAAGCAATTAGGGTTTATTTACAGTGGATTAGTGATAATCACCTAAGGAATCAGGGAGTATCCATCTGTGAAAGTCTAGCCATTACCTTAATTGAGGTTTATGCTTTGTTCGTATGAAATTGAATGAAATTGTAAGTTAAAGTTGATTCCAACCTATTCTCATATCTTTTAATCACTTCATTTTACTATTATATTCCTTGTTTGTTGTTGTGTCTTTATTGAAAATTCATAAAAATTTAGAATACAAAAAAACTAAAAAAGAATATGTTACATGAATTTTTCTTGGTTCAAATAGTATCTACCCTGGGTTATGGTAACTTTGTTATAATTAATGGGGAATGAACAGTTTGGGGGTAGTGAATGTGAGGACCCTAACTTACATCTAGCAAGCTTTTTATAGACATATGACACTATCAAGATGAATGGTGTGCTTGATGAAGCCATAAGACTTAAACTTTTTCCATTTTCCATCCGGGAGAGGGCCAAGGCATGGTTACAAAGTCAGCGTAGGGGGAGCATCTAAACATGGGAAGATCTGACACGAAAGTTTTTGATTAAGTACTTTCCTCCTTCAAAATATGTAAAGTTAAGGAATGAAATTACATGCTTTTAGTAAAGAGAGGGGAAGTCATTGTTAGAGGCTTGGGATAGATATAAAGAAAGTCTGAGGAAATGTCCCCATCACCAAATTCCAGAGATGCAACAAGTGAACATATTTTATAATGGAGTTAGACCAACCATACGAGCTCTAATAGATGCCTCTACTGGAGGTTCTTTGACAACAAAAATCATGGAGGAAGCTATAGAATTGATAGATGTAATGGCATCTAACGAGTGTTTGATTGGGGAGAGATGCAATGTGCAAAATAGAGGTATAATGGAGCTTGATGTGTAGGATGCCTTCCTGGCACAAAGCAAGCTTATGACACAGCCACTAGAGAAATTGAGTGTATAGATTTTGGAACTCTAAAAGCCAAGCCAAATGTGTATGCAGAGTTACGATTTTCTTGGTGGAGGCCATAAAAATGGTATGTGTGACTCAAATGGCCAAGCTAAGCAAGTTAATACATGGGACAATAAGTTTACAGTAGTTATCCTTCAAATTCCTTCAATCTAAATTATAACAGTCACCCAAATTTTTCTTGGCAAAGAGGTCCTCATCTGAACCAAAATCTGAACCAAGGTGCTAACCAAGCTCATCTGTAGCAACAGGTTAATAGACCACAACCTCAAGCGCCTAAGGAGAAATCTAACTTGGAGAATGTGTTATGACTGTTCATCCAAGCCACTCAAGCTATCTTCAAGAATCAGGAAGCGTCTATTAGGAACTAGGAGAATTAGGTTGGACAATTGTCAAAGCAATTGGATAAGTGGTAAAGTAGTAGTTTTTCGGGAGACACTTAGTGGAAGAGTATTAGATAAGCCTGTGAGAGTGGTAAGTGAAAAAGAAAATGTAAAAGAAAAATTGAGTGAAGAAAAAGAAAAAAAGAGTCACAATGAGAGTGAAAAGAAATAAGAAAAAGATGAGAAAGGAAAAGAATTAGAAAATGAGAAAGAAAGAGAGTTAAGAAAGAAAAAGAAAAAAAAATAGATATGGTGTTGGAAAAAGCTTCCAACATTACACCTAAGAAACTAAAAAATGCTTTATTCCTACAAAGATTTAAAAAGCAAATTGAAGAACAAAAATTTGCAAAGTTTTTATGTGTTTAAAAAGCTTTAAATTAACATTCCTTTTACAGAGGCTTTGCAGGAAATGCTATTATATGCAAAATTTGTAACATCCTAAATTTTATGTAAATGATTAAATATGAGGAATAAATAGTAAATAATTACTTATGAGTTATCAAATGTCCTAAAAATATTGAAATAATTACATTGGAAATTATTATGATTATTCATAATTTATTGCAGCTTAAAGAGCTAAAAATAATATCTGATTAAAATATGAGTGTCAGACCAAGTATCTGTGATTAAGATACTGTTGATCAGGGCTATTAAGAATATTATTAGGGATCCGAATCTATATTTGGAATGATTTTTGGATAAAATATTGAGTCCGAATGGAGATCCTGTTTGTAATAAAACGGTAAGGTTTAATGAAGAGGTAAAAATTTAAACACTAATCTCCTCATCTTGTCCTTATTCACGTTGGCTCCCTTTCCCCTTAGGCAAACACGTTCTCTTTTCCTCATCTCTTCGTCTTCCACTCATCTTCTTCTTCCTTTTGATACCCTTGTGTGGTGTGCCCTTCTCTTCCTTCTATTTTCATTTTGCTTCAAGCATGAAGGAGATGATAATGGTGATTTGAAGCTCTCCTTATCCCCTTTATTTTCGTGCTATTTCTCTCCCTCTATTGGAGCTCACTTCTCTTGGCTTGAGGTAAGGTTTCCTCACCATTTTTCTTGAGCTCTAGCCCTAGGTTTTAGGTAATGGTAGTTGGGAGAGTGTTTAATGCATATGGGTTGTTAATGGAAACCATTTATGATGCAAAACCCTAAGGTTGAGTGCATTTAATATAGGTTTATATGAGCATTTATGGGTACACAAAAATGGCATGGTTGGTGGTAGAAGAAGATGGACATTGATGATGGTTGTTGGGTTTTGAATGAAACCCTAACCCTTAGAAATTGAGATAAATGTGAAATATGGATGGGTGAGTGTTTATTGAGGTTAGGAGAATTATTTAATGAGGTGAGATGGTAATATTGATGGTGGATGGCCATTAATGAGGTTAGATGGTTAATAATGATAGTTGGAAAACTTTAATATGGAAACCCCTAGGTCGGTGTGGTCCTTAAATGCATAATAAGTGAATTGGAACACCAAGTCTTTGGTGGTTGTGGTGGATTAAATGAAATGAAAGAGGTTGGAAATCTAAAATGGCATAAACACCAAGTAAATAAATAAGAGCACTTGAATCTTGGTGGTTTGAACAGAAAATAATTGTATGGTACATTGTGTGATGTAGGAAACAACCCCATCGACGAGGCGGGACTTTTTGGACCGCGTTGATTTCTACTTCTATTGAGGTAGGAGGGGGTAACATCTCTAAATGCATGATTTCATCTGTAACACCTTATTATTTGCAACTAATAATTCCAAAAATATGAGAAAATTTTTCACAAAACAGTCACGTAACATTTGATATAGAAGGGAGCAGGCAAGGGGGGAAACGAAGAGCATTCACGCGCATATAGCAACCTACAGAGAAGCTAAACTGGGGCCGGCTCAATGGGTTTCTCGTAACACACCCGTACCAGGGCGGATTACACAACACCGTTTGTTCGCTTAGACGGGGTCTGACACCGTCCAGGCGGAGTATGATAATGCAACAGCGGATAGGAAATTTCACAAGGAAGCTTTTTCACGAGTAACCCTGGTCATTTAGTGGAAGGAAATAAGTAAGGGAAGAGAGGAGAGAGTTATACATATACAGGAGTAATTTGTGAAGGAAAGAGGAAGTGATTACACTGCCGTCCAGTTTGGCAAGGCACAACAACACCTGGACAGACTACTTCACGACATTCACTTACTCAGGCGATGTTAAACACCGCCCAGCGAGGCATGATAGTGCTACATCGGAGGAGGAAGGTACATAGGCGGAATCTCAAATTGATATCTACATGTTTCAGCATGTTTCCACGCACTTGGGCAAACCGTCCTAGTTACTTGGGCGAGGTATGACACCGCCTAAACGAGATCAGCACAACGCCTCTTCAACACAAACACAAGGTAATGCCTCAATTGAATATGGATAAGGGTTCACTAGGTAAATCCTCACGCTCGCACTTCACTTAGGAAACACGGGAAGTTGCAGGGTACATATGTGGTAGAAGATTGCGGAAGAAGGAAGAGTCTGAACCTATTCCGCCCAACTCAACTAATTATGATAATACCTGGGCGGACTCAACCACAACGCCCAAAACAGAGGTCAACACCGGGTCTGGATTGTATTAGCATCACAACGGATAGGAAAGGTAATTGAACGGTGTCCCATTCTAACAACTACATCGCTCCAGCGCGAGTCCTCTCGCTTGGGCGAAATATCCCCAAACTTCAGGCGGGGTACGACTCCGCCCAACGTATCCGACATAGGTTTTCCTAAGACAATTCTCAATTCACTCTGACTTGGCTATAGCCTGCTCAATCCTACTGTCCCTGTGTATCCATTAAAGCACAAGTATGAAACAAGGTAGCACATAATATGTCACACACGAAACCATACATCCAGATATATATATAATAAGAGCACATGTCAATATTTACAAACACAGAATCGGATTCTCCTTGTCCATAAAGTTTCATTTATCCCAAAACATTAACATCCGGTATGAACCAGTCAGGACTTAATCTAACAACGCCTTAATTAAGCCTTCCAAATGCATCAGCACTCCGCCCAGCGTTCCAGTTCTGCTTCTGGCCCTCATCTCGAGAGACATTCACTGAAAAATGGCCACTGCAGGGGTGAGCATCTAAAATTTTAAATGATAGATACCGACTCAGGTTATCTGCCAATTACACAACAATACATATACGTGCAACACGATTAAGGTTAGGGCAACATCCATCAATCAGGATACACATGAGTAACACTTACCGTTCTATATTTACCAATCGTCACTTGACCGTAGTCATCGTATTTTCAATGGCACAGATACACTTGCATGCATATACATATACACGTATAGTCACGAAAACAGTTTTCATTCAGCATCTAGGGTATGTACACACGGAATGGATTACTTGGCATGCACGTTCAGTATACTCTTACACGATATCAAATGCATAATCAAATTTCAATCAATAACACATGTACGGAGCATCCACTTAGTCTTACGCATTTCACCCATTCATTTCCCACACGGCACGCTTAACCAATTTCAACAACATTAACAGTAGTAGTAATATTAACAATGATAAGCACAGAAGATTTCACTTAGTTCCGCATCGTGTGTATCGGTCCGACATTGCAACGTAGGCATCACAGCCTTTTTATACATAGCTCTCAGCTATCAAATCAGCTCCCAGCTGCTTGGCCGTTTTACAGGTACCCAACCGTTTGTCCACAGGTGACACCAACGCTCTCAGCGCCAACGGCGGTGTTCACAGACAGCCCGAGTCCCACTCAAGGGCTACCCCGAGTCCCACCCGAGGATTTTACAGCGTCCCACGCTGGATGACCGAGGGTAGTGTCTCACACTACGTGCTCCCAGCACAACGTATCCCATGCGCCACACGCGGATTCAACGCACAACATTTATTTCATGCATGCATTCTTGTATTCAAGTACACACACGCACCATGCAATCAGTAGTACACATTATCCGGACTCAATATATAGCTGCCATGCAATCAGTTATCATTCCATATTCAGACATCCACAACATTTTGTTCAATCAAGACTTGCAATCAGTTTACAGCTTCATTCAACGCATGCATCATTCTAAAAATCGCAAGTTCAGTCAGGCATCTCAAGTTATCACAACCTATCATGCAATCGATGTAAGACAATGTCAAATCCATCTAAAGAAGGCATTTCCTACATGCAAACAATTTATTATAACAGACGTATCAACATATGCATTTCTATAACCTGGGTAGCTTCAGTCAGACATTCATACCAACACAACTCAATATGCAAACGGAGATCCTGCAACACATACATCTGTGAGAAAGGTGTTAACATGCAATCACTCATTTCTCACTCGTCATGCAACCGAACTATACGCACTCACATGCAACGCAATACATCCTCAGAGCACGAATATAGCAAACATCCGCACTCGAAACCTGTTCATAACCCATGCATTTAAGATAGAAGATACTCCCCCTACCAATTACGAAACTCCGAGGAATTTCTTCCTGCTTGGGTGGTGGTTCTCCTCTCTGCTGCTTCACTCGGCGATCGTTCTCTCGAGTGTGGGGAGTTCCACTCCACTGTAGCACCGTCACTTTGGTTCTCAAAGCAGAGGATGGACTGGAGAGCGGAGAGGGCAAGAGAGAAAACAAGAGAAAAGAAGAACGAAGAAGGAAGCTCGCTGGGTCCTCTGCGTGAAGAGCATGACCATCACCCGCATATATATATATATACTCGCGCGGAGTGCAGTATGGTGGGATGGGGAAACGCGATAATCCTGCCCATGCCACCACGCTCTCACGTTAATTGCCCTGTTGCATAGTTAATTAAATTAAGGAAGGTGTTGACTTGTTGACTTTTTATTTAACTTAGTTGCTTTAATTAAAATGGGGATGTTACAGTTCTCCCCCACTTGAAAAGAATTTCGTCCCCGAAATTCAGTTGGTAATTCACGTGTAGTTTTTAGTTGATAACTCACCTAAATGAACAACTCGGGGTACTACTGTCTTATGGCATCTTCGCGTTCCCACGTGCAGGAGGTGGTTTTGCCTTGCTGCTACTCCACCTTAACCAGCCTTACGTTCTTGTTTCTCAAGCGTTTTACCGATCGGTCCACGATTCCAATCGGTGTAGTCACAGTGGTCGGGTCTTCTTTGATCTCTACTTCATCGTCAGGCATCGTGTGGCTGGGGTCATGCAAATACTTCCTTAGTTGAGACACGTGAAATACGTTGTGCAATTGGGACAAGTGAGTTGGTAATGCGATGCGGTATGCCACGGGGCTAATCCGTTCTAACACCTCATAAGGTCCAATGTATCGAGGGCTTAACTTCCCACTTTTTAAGGCTCGTCCAACTCCTTTACTAGGAGAGGTTCTCAGAAACACTCGATCTCCGACTGAAAATTCTAATGGCTTGATGCGCTTGTCATGGTAGCTCTTTTGCCTGTCTTGTGATGCTTTCATCCTTTCCTGTATCACTCGGATCTGCTCTGTGGTTTGCTTCACGATGTCTGGTCCCAATAGTAGACTCTCACCCGCTTCTGACCAGCAGAGTGGGGTTCGGCATCTACGCCCATATAATGCCTCGTAAGGTGCCATGCCAATGCTGTGATGATGGCTGTTATTGTACGTAAACTCGATCAAGGGGAGGTATTGCTCCCAGTCCCCACCGTACTCTAACACACACGCTCTCAATAAATCTTCTAGACTCTGAATTGTTCGCTCGGATTGTCCATCCGATTGGGGGTGGTAGGCAGAACTAAGCCAAAGCTTCGTCCCCAATTCTTGATGCATGCTGGTCCAAAACCTGGACGTAAACCTAGGGTCCCTATCTGATACGATGGAAGTAGGTATGCCATGCAGTCGGATAACTTCTTGAATGTAAATCCGAGCCAACTTATGCAATGGGTACTTCATATTTACAGGTAAGAAGTGTGCACTCTTCGTCAATCGGTCAATAATGACCCAAATGGCATCATGGCCCGCTCTGTTTTTGGGTAATCCCATGATAAAATCCATTGCAATCGAGTCCCATTTCCATACGGGGATCTCTAGAGGCTGCATTACACCATACGGTTTCTGGTGCTCTACTTTCGATTTCTGACAAGTGATACACCGGGCCACGTACTCCGCCACATCCTTCTTTAGTCCGGGCCACCAGAACTGTCTCCTCAAGTCGTGGTACATTTTCGTGGTTCCTGGGTGAATGCTGAGTAGGCTTTTGTGGGCTTCATCAAGCACCATTCTTCTCAATCTTCCTCCACTTGGTACGTATATTCTGTTTCTCACCCGGAAGATCCCATCTGACCCCTCTGCCAAGGATAAATCCTTTCCTTTGGCTTGAATTTCCTTCATTTCAGCTAGGTAAGAGTCCGCCTGTTGCTGCTTGTACACGGATTTTAAAAACTCATTGGCAATCCTCAACGTACCGATTGTTATCTTCTGAGGGGAAGGGGTGTCAACCTGCAAGTTCATGTCTCGGAACCGCTCCAACAACTCTACTTCTTTTGCCATCATGGCTGCCATGTGGAGGGATTTCCGACTCAATGCGTCTGCCACGACATTTGCCTTACCTGGGTGGTATTTCAACTCAAAATCATAGTCCTTCAAAAACTCAATCCATCTTCTCTGCCTCATGTTCAGCTCCTTTTGGTCGAATAGGTATTTGAGGCTCTTATGATCGCTGTACACTTCAAACTTGGACCCGTACAAGTAATGCCTCCAGAATTTCTATGCAAAAACTACTGCTGCCAGCTCCAAGTCATGGGTCGGATAATGCTGCTCGTGGGGTCTCAATTGTCGAGAGGCATATGCTATCACTCGATCTTTCTGCATGAGTACACACCCTAATCCGAGTCCGGACGCGTCACAATAGACCACGAAGCTTTCTCGTAACTCAGGTAATGCCAACACCGGAGCAGTTGTCAACTTATTCTTCAGCTCTTGGAAGCTGTGCTCACACTCCGGACTCCACACGAAAGGAACGTTCTTCCGAGTCAATTTAGTCAGGGGTAATGCCAACTTAGAAAAACCTTCGATGAACCTCCTATAGTAACCTGCCAAGCCCATAAAAATTCTTATTTCCGAGACCGACCTGGGCCTCTCCCATGCCATTACAGCAGCTACCTTCGCAGGATCCACCGAGACGCCTCGCTCGGAGATCACATGCCCGAGGAAGTGGATCTCATCCATCCAGAATTCGCACTTCGAAAACTTTGCAAACAATTGCTTCTCCTTCAACACTTGGAGTACCGCTTTGAGATGTCCTTCATGCTCCTCAGACGTCTCAGAATAAACTAGGATGTCGTCGATGAAAACAACAACAAACCGATCTAAGAAGGAGTGGAATATGCTGTTCATGTAATTCATGAAAACAGCAGGGGCGTTTGTCACACCGAACGGCATCACTACATACTCGTAGTGACCATATCGAGTCCTAAAGGCAGTTTTAGGAATATCCGAGTCCTTCACTCGGATTTGGTGATATCCCGATCGTAGATCAATTTTCGAGAAGACTGAGGCTCCACGCAGCTGGTCAATTAAATCATCAATTCTAGGCAGTGGGTACCGATTCTTGATTGTGAGCTTGTTAAGCTGTCGATAATCTATACAAAGTCTCATGTTGCCATCCTTCTTCTTAACAAGTAGCACAGGTGCGCCCCATGGTGACACACTTGGTCTAATGAACTGCTTCTCAAGTAACTCATCCACTTGTTTCTTCAACTCTGCCAATTCAGTTGAGGACATTCTGTAGGGTGCACTGGAGACCGGTTCGGCTCCAGGGATCAAGTCTATAGAGAATTCAACTTCTCTATTGGGAGGCACACTCGGAACGTCTTCTGGGAACACTTCTGGGAATTCGCAGACAACCGGAATTTCGTTCACTAGGGTCTCACTCTCATCTTTGGTTAGACAAAGCATCATAAATAGTTGGGTCATACCTGGTGCTGTGTCACTCTTAGTGGGCTGTTTCGGAAAAACTATCTCTCGATTTCTACAATCTACTAATACCTTATTGGCTGAAAGCCAATCTATTCCAAGTACGATGTCAAGACCCTTTAAAGGCATGCAAATCAGATCGAAGGTGAAACTCCGATCATACAACTCAAATGCTACATTCTTACATATTGACGATGTGAACACATTAGCGCCAGTGGGACTAGCCACTTCCAAAGTCCGGTTCATGGACACAGTTGGTAACTTCAACCGTTCCACGCACTCATCAGCTATAAAAGAATGGGTAGCTCCCGAATCGAAAACAACATTAAGCGTATTCGTTCCAAGTGAGCACTTACATTGTACTAGATCGTTTGCTGGTGCAACATCCTCTGCATTGATGGTGTAGATCCTTCCTGTCGCTGTTGGGCCGGTATTCCTCCCTCGCATCCCGTCTCTTCTGGCTCCGTTGCCTCTGCCACCAGGACGTTGGTCATCATTCACTCGGTTCCTTTCTTGAAATCTTCCTTGACGCACATTAACGTCTGCTTGGTGTAGTTGGGGGCAGTCGGGGCGAATGTGTCCCCTCTTGTTGCAGTGAAAGCACACTATATCACCATTATCCTTGCAGTCTCTGGCAAAGTGATTTCCTCCGCACTTGAAACACCTTCTGTCTCCTACCACTGGTCGTCTTCCAGGTTGATTCCGTCCTTCATATCGGGAAAAAGGCTTGTTCCTATCGGCATTGCTTGGCTTTTTGAAATGAGGTCGTTGGGGCCTCAGGGAATAGTGGTTTCTGCCGCTCTGGCTCGAATGGGCCTTGTCATCCTCCTCAAATATTCTACATTTGTTCACTAGTGCAGGGAAACTCCGTATCTCATGGTATCTGCAGGCCCTCTTGATATCCGATCTCAATCCGTTCTCAAACTTAAGGCACTTAGAGTTCTCCGTTCCTGGCTGCTGGAAGGGCGGATAGAATAGGCACAATTCTTCGAACCTTGTCGCGTATTCTTCCACAGTCATGGAGCCCTGTCTTAACTCCATAAACTCCAGCTCTTTCCGACTCCTCACTGTGTCGGGAAAGTATTTTTCTAAGAAGCAGGCCTTGAAATCGTTCCACGTCAGTTGGTTATCGTCTTCAGGGAATCGGCTTCTGGCTATTTTCCACCAGTTCTCCACTTCGTCTCGCAGCATGTACGCTGCACATCCCACCTTCTGGGCTTCGGTACAGCGAAGACCCCCAAAAATCCTTTCTAATTCCTGAGTCCACTTAAACGCCGCCTCAGGGTTCCGTCCTCCTAAGAATTCCCTCGGCTTCCTCTTTAAGAAGCGGTCCATTACTTGGCCCTCCTCAGCTCGAGGCTGGCCCTGCCTTTCAAACACGTCTGCAAAGCGTTGGAATGCCGTAGCTATAGTCTCCATGCTTTGGCGATGTGCCATCCCTTATCCTGAAATCAACATTCAAGGATAAGTATTCCTAGTTACTTAATTCCAATCGGAATTTAGTCTAACATTTAGTAACTTAACCCACTATGTGTTCTCGTATGTCACACAATTAGTCGGGTCAGGAGGAACAACTCCTCCCACCCATGAATCAGTAACAGAGTACCAGTCAAGTTAAATTCACACCACAACAATCATGATCATACACACAACCACCTACACTTGGTAGGCTTACCTTGGCCTTGGACCTTTCGGTCTGCTCTGATACCAAAATGTAACACCTTATTATTTGCAACTAATAATTCCAAAAATATGAGAAAATTTTTCACAAAATAGTCACGTAACATTTGATATAGAAGGGAGCAGGCAAGGGGGGAAACGAAGAGCATTCACGCGCATATAGCAACCTACAGAGAAGCTAAACTGGGGCCAGCTCAATGGGTTTCTCGTAACACACCCGTACCAGGGCGGATTACACAACACCGTTTGTTCGCTTAGACGGGGTCTGACACCGTCCAGGCGGAGTATGATAATGCAACAGCGGATAGGGAATTTCACAAGGAAGCTTTTTCACGAGTAACCCTGGTCATTTAGTGGAAGGAAATAAGTAAGGGAAGAGAGGAGAGAGTTATACATATACAGGAGTAATTTGTGAAGGAAAGAGGAAGTGATTACACTGCCGTCCAGTTTGGCAAGGCACAACAACACCTGGACGGACTACTTCACGACATTCACTTACTCAGGCGATGTTAAACACCGCCCAGCGAGGCATGATAGTGCTACATCGGAGGAGGAAGGTACATAGGCGGAATCTCAAATTGATATCTACATGCTTCAGCATGTTTCCACGCACTTGGGTGAACCATCCTAGTTACTTGGGCGAGGTATGACACCGCCTAAACGAGATCAGCACAACGCCTCTTCAACACAAACACAAGGTAATGCCTCAATCGAATATGGATAAGGGTTCACTAGGTAAATCCTCACGCTCGCACTTCACTTAGGAAACACGGGAAGTTGCAGGGTACATATGCGGTAGAAGATTGCGGAAGAAGGAAGAGTCTGAACCTATTCCGTCCAACTCAACTAATTATGATAATGCCTGGGCGGACTCAACCACAACGCCCAAAACAGAGGTCAACACCGGGTCTGGATTGTATTAGCATCACAACGGATAGGAAAGGTAATTGAACGGTGTCCCATTCTAACAACTACATCGCTCCAGCGCGAGTCCTCTCGCTTGGGCGAAATATCCCCAAACTTCGGGCGGGGTACGACTCCGCCCAACGTATCCGACATAGGTTTTCCTAAGACAATTCTCAATTCACTCTGACTTGGCTATAGCCTGCTCAATCCTACTGTCCCTGTGTATCCATTAAAGCACAAGTATGAAACAAGGTAGCACATAATATGTCACACACGAAACCATACATCCAGATATATATATAATAAGAGCACATGTCAATATTTACAAACACAGAATCGGATTCTCCTTGTCCATAAAGTTTCATTTATCCCAAAACATTAACATCCGGTATGAACCAGTCAGGACTTAATCTAACAACGCCTTAATTAAGCCTTCCAAATGCATCAGCACTCCGCCCAGTGTTCCAGTTCTGCTTCTGGCCCTCATATCGAGAGACATTCACTGAAAAATGGCCACTGCAGGGGTGAGCATCTAAAATTTTAAATGATAGATACCGACTCAGGTTATCTGCCAATTACACAATAATACATATACGTGCAACACGATTAAGGTTAGGGCAACATCCATCAATCAGGACACACATGAGTAACACTTACCGTTCTATATTTACCAATCGTCACTTGACCGTAGTCATCGCATTTTCAATGGCACAGATACACTTGCATGCATATACATATACACGTATAGTCACGAAAACAGTTTTCATTCAGCATCTAGGGTATGTACACACGGAATGGATTACTTGGCATGCACGTTCAGTATACTCTTACACGATATCAAATGCATAATCAAATTTCAATCAATAACACATGCACGGAGCATCCACTTAGTCTTACGCATTTCACCCATTCATTTCCCACACGGCACGCTTAACCAATTTCAACAACATTAACAGTAGTAGTAATATTAACAATGATAAGCACAGAAGATTTCACTTAGTTCCGCATCGTGTGTATCGGTCCGACGTTGCAACGTAGGCATCACAGCCTTTTTATACATAGCTCTCAGCTATCAAATCAGCTCCCAGCTGCTTGGCCGTTTTACAGGTACCCAACCGTTTGTCCACAGGTGACACCAACGCTCTCAGCGCCAACGGCGGTGTTCACAGACAGCCCGAGTCCCACTCAAGGGCTACCCCGAGTCCCACCCGAGGATTTTACAGCGTCCCACGCTGGATGACCGAGGGTAGTGTCTCACACTACGTGCTCCCAGCACAACGCATCCCATGCGCCACACGCGGATTCAATGCACAACATTTATTTCATGCATGCATTCTTGCATTCAAGCACACACACGCACCATGCAATCAGTAGTACACATTATCCGGACTCAATATATAGCTGCCATGCAATCCGTTATCATTCCATATTCAGACATCCACAACATTTCGTTCAATCAAGACATGCAATCAGTTTACAGCTTCATTCAACGTATGCATCATTCTAAAAATCGCAAGTTCAGTCAGGCATCTTAAGTTATCACAACCTATCATGCAATCGATGTAAGACAATGTCAAATCCATCTAAAGAAGGCATTTCCTACATGCAAACAATTTATTATAACAGACGTATCAACATATGCATTTCTATAACCTGGGTAGCTTCAGTCAGACATTCATACTAACACAACTCAACATGCAAATGGAGATCCTGCAACACATACATCTGTGAGAAAGGTGTTAACATGCAATCACTCATTTCTCACTCGTCATGCAACTAAACTATACGCACTCACATGCAACGCAATACATCCTCAGAGCACGAATATAGCAAACATCCGCACTCGAAACCTGTTCATAACCCATGCATTTAAGATAGAAGATACTCCCCCTACCAATTACGAAACTCCGAGGAATTTCTTCCTGCTTGGGTGGTGGTTCTCCTCTCTGCTGCTTCACTCGGCAATCGTTCTCTCGAGTGTGGGGAGTTCCACTCCACTGTAGCACCGTCACTTTGGTTCTCGAAGCAGGGGATGGACTGGAGAGCGGAGAGGGCAAGAGAGAAAACAAGAGAAAAGAAGAACGAAGAAGGAAGCTCGCTGGGTCCTCTGCGTGAAGAGCATGACCATCACCCGCATATATATATATACTCGCGCGGAGTGCAGTATGGTGGGATGGGGAAACGCGATAATCCTGCCCATGCCACCATGCTCTCATGTTAATTGCCCTGTTGCATAGTTAATTAAATTAAGAAAGGTGTTGACTTGTTGACTTTTTATTTAACTTAGTTGCTTTAATTAAAATGGGGATGTTACATCATCCATTATTGATGTGTATGTATGATTGTGTGATCATAATTTTTCTTGGATAGATATTCTTGATGTTCATGTGAATTTGAATGCATTTAGAATAATTGGTGTCATGTGGCATATATTGTTAGGATGATGATTTTGATGTGGAATTTGACTCATGTTAATAAGACTTGTTATGAATGGCTTTGAGACCATGAATGAATTGATTGCAATGATGTTGAACATCCCATGATATGTGGTTTAATAAATGATGATTGCCACTAACTATTGATGTGTATGAAATCCAATGACAATTGGTGATGGTTGAGAATGATGAGAATATTGAATTCCACTAAGTGATGATAGTGAGTTGTTGATTTTGGAGTGGCAACATAGGATGCATAGAGTGAGAAATGCATTGATTGACATTTGCATCCATGGCATATCATTCTCTATCTATGTGGAATGTTAGGGGTTCCAATAGGTGGGCCTAGTGGAAGGACGGCCCAGTGCACGGGCAAAATTATATGTTGTTCCCTAGTGATTCTTGGAATCACGAAGCTGTCCATAGTTTGGTGATGAGGCACCCTATGTGGCGGGCCCAGTGGGTGGCTCTGTGATGAGCAAGTGACCTCAGTGTCTGACGGGGCACGACTCTCTCGATGTGTATTCAGGAGGGGCTCGTAGCACTTTGGCAAGTGAGGCCATGTTGTTGATCTGTAAGTCACGAGGTGACTAGTGCTACATATGGCGATAGCGTTTTGGTACCCGTAAAATAGTGATGTTATGCATGCATGATTTGAGTTATAAGTGTACACATTTACTACTGTAGTAGGGGCATAGTAGCACACCTATGCTTAACCCACATTTGATATGATGATCTTTCCTACAGTCGAATCCGCAATTTGATAATGATTCTTTGTGTATATGCATTAGCCATAAGAGCATATGCATATAGCCAGAGATATGCCGAGTTTGATAGCCCGTGGTGGCGATGGATGATTTATAAGTAAGGAGAAAAAGAATGTGGTACTAACATTGAGTGTGTAATGGTATTTGATGAAATTACCAATGAATTTGATAATATGTTGTGTATGTGATGATTGGAATATATGCTATATTGAAATGAAATAGTTTATATGTGAATAGAGCTTATGATGCTCTTTGAGAAATGTATGTTATGCATATATATATATGTATCATCATAATGTATGACTTTGATTTATTTGGTATATGTTACTCACCTCCTGGTTGTAATTTTTAAAGTTTGATGTAGGTATGTTGGATATCCTACTCTTTTTGGAGGTTGAGCAATGGTGGAGGTAGATATGGAAGGAAGGTTTATGAGCCTTGGCCAACATTCTTTTGTAAAGCACTTGACTATGTGTATATTGTCACACCCCGATTTTCTAGAATTGAATCCCGATGTAATCAATATAACAATTAATAAAAATGCGAGTAAATTTTTTATGTTTAAAATAATTTCGAAACACCACAATGATTAATCAAGACCCGAACTACAGAAAACCAAAGAGTAAGATTTAATAATTTATAAACTGGATCGCTAATCAAAACACCCACATATGTATACAAAATAATTTGAGTTATAGCGGAAGAAGAATATGTATATGGGGCACCCGTCTAGTTCCATATATGAAGATATGGAAAAAGGCCTAAGCAATCATGCAATTCATGATGTAAGCCTATTAAACCACAATTGACTACACATATAAAACAAAATCATACATCATCAATTGGTATCATTTCAAATACCACTAACGTAAATAATCATTAGTATATTTACATATTTAAGAGCCACTATCTATCAATGTTAATGTACATAAACCAATGATTACATTATGTTTAACAAATGTTGCCGGCCAAGGTATTCCATTACCATTATTTACCTTCTTCAAGAGCTTTAATTCAAAAACCCAAACTCATCCCATGGTAAACCTGCATCACAATGCTAAAAAGGAGACAACATGGGAGAGTGAGTTATACATTCAAAATGACGAATATAAATACATTGTGATTATGTGTACATGCATTCAAGCCTCATCATGTGTTCTTTACTATAAATCATGTGTGCTTTACTATAAATCATCAATTCATTATTAAACCATTATCAAGATATTATCTTAGGCATACAAGCCTCATCATTCACAATTCATATCAAGCACAAGCATAAGCACATACACAATCACATAGCTCTACATCATTATAGGCATTCACAATTATCATCATTAAGTCATTTAAATGTTTAATCAGTTAACACTCTCTCGAGAGGTTCTCATCTCTTTTGGTCATCTCCATCTCAAATGCCATGTACCTATGACTAATGCATATGTCAACTATTTAATGCATATGCAATGGATCTATTTCTTAGCATCAGGTGATTGCAACCACCATATTATTCATTTCACAAATCTTATATCAATTGTCATCATGTCGGTTTCCCGCCTCGCAAGGGGTACTCCCTTCATGGAACCCCGCAAGGTTATTCATTTCACAAATATCATACCATTATCACGTCGGGTACTCCCTTCGTGGAACCCCGCAAGGTTGTTCATTCATTAAATATCATATCATCATCACGTAGGGTACTCCCTTCGTGGAACCCTGCAAGGTTATTCATATCACATATATTATCATGTCAGTTTCCCGCCTCGCAAGAGGTACTCCCTTCATGGAACCCCGCAAGGTTATTCATTGTGATCGCAACCACATAATCAATGATATACCATGCCATGAATGCAACAATGCAATGATGCATATGCCAATGGTGCAACATATAATCATTTATAAATCCCCTCAAGGCATGTCATTCATATACTTGGCAGCTCAATGGTCACAATGCCATTCTCACATTAATCCACGCATGGAATTCAAGAAGCATAGCAAGCGTCATAGTATGAGTCCACACATGGGAATCAATTAAGGCATGTTAATAAACATATTTTAAATTCGTAGCATCACGTGCTTAGCCAATATGATTCAATTTACATGTATAAGATTACACTTGTATTAAACACAATGGCATTACACTCATCCACAATAACCATCACTGCATGTTAAAGGGTATGTGTAACATCCCAGTTTTGAAATTAAATGCTGAATGAAAAATAAACCATTAAGACTTGATTTCAACTAGAAATAACTGTTAATTGCATTTAACTAAGTAGGTTTAAGCCATTACAGTATAAAAAAAAAATGGTGGTGGTCAGGGGATGGGGTGGAGTGCACGTGACTGCTGGGCACGCACTCTCCCATCCCACTCTCCTTTTACTGTGCGCATGCACATATATATATATATAAGCGTGAGCCCTTGGCAGAGAAACGCACTTGCTATTTCTTCAGACTCCCTCCTCCGTCACTTCATCCTCTACTTCCTCTCTTCGTCTCCATTCTTCTTCTTCTTCTTCTTCTTCTTCTTCTATCTTACTCTTCGCTCCTGGAGGTCTGGGTTGCAGTACTGGGGAACGGACCACACTTCATCCCCAGAATCAGGCGCAGGATACGACAAAGCTAAGGAAGACCGGACGAACCAGGAGAAGGACATCGGACCCAACAACAAGAACGAAAAAGGTTTCTGAGGATTCTTCTAAAGGTAGGGGGCGCTTGCATGTCGAATGCATGGTCTAAGAACGGTACCGGATGAATGTATTGCTGAATGCGGGTGTGTGTGTGTGTATGTTTTTATAATTATTAGAACTGATGCTGTGCATGTGTGCATGTATTCACAATTACTAAAACTGATGCATGATTTGAGATTCTGATAGTGATCTTCGGGGCGATGGCGTAGTCTGCTCGTGGATGATAATGATGGATCTATTTTGTTGTCACTATGAAAAGTATGTATGTGCATGTTCTTATTTGGATTGCTCAAGGTTGTTAGTCTGATGACCGATTGTAACATGCGCTGGTGTGACTGACTGAATGATGACGAGTAGTGGAGGATATTCGTTCTTATTTAATGACCACGGTAAGGTGTTCGTGGCGCGATGATGTGTAATAATGAATGTGTTAGTTGCATGAGTAAGAGTGGGGTGACCCATGGAAGGTCAAGAACCCCCAAGGGAAACGACTTCCAGTTACCAACCCTGGCTAGATCCCAATAGAGCTCGTGGTAGCCGTTGGAGCTAGAGAAGAGAGTCTCGAGACGCCGTGGGGAGGCCGGTGCCACCTGGTAAGAGCTGAGGGACGAGGGGCCAAAAGAAAAGGGGGCCGTAACTGAGAGTCTTTTCCCGAGTCGGATCCGCAGGCATGCATATAGAAATAAGGCTGATTGTGGTGATGTATAAATCTATGTATGTGCATGTGTATGATTCTGAATGTATGAATATATGTGTAGATGTGGAATAAATTCTGTGAATCATGTGTGTCATGAATGTTGTTTGAATTGTATGAATTTGGTTACTTGAGAAAGGTTGAATGATAGCAGGAGCGTGTACTGACGCTGATACCGAGTCTGTGAGTATCATTTTACATGTAAAAGCTCACCCCTGCAGTGGCCATTTTCAGTGAATGTCTCTCGTGAGGAGGATCGAAAGCAGAGCTGGAATGCTGGGCGGAGTGCTGATGCATTTCGAAGGTTTAATTAAGGGGTTGTTAGATGAAGCCCGGACTGGCTCATACCGGATGTTAATGTTTTGTGATGAATAGAACTTTATGAACAAGTAGAAGTCTGATTTTGCATTGTAAATATTAATATACACTTTTATGTATATATATGGATGTATGGTTTTGGTGTGCGTGATGCTATGTGCTGCCTTGTTTTATAATTATGCTTAATAGATACGCAGGGACAGTATGATTGAGCAGGCTATAGCCAAGTCAGAGTAAATTGAGAATTGTCTTAGGAAAACTTATGTCGGATACGTTGGGCGGAGCCGTACCCCGCCCGAAGTGTGGGAGCAATTCGCCCAAGCGCGAGGACTCACGCTGAAGCGAGTAATTACTAGAGCGAGATATCGACCATTATCCTTTCCTATCCGTTGCGATACTAACGCAATCCGGACCCCGGTGTTGAACCCCGGATTTGGGCGTTATGGCTAAGTCCGCCCTGGCGTCGTCATACTTAGTTGAGCTGGGTGGAATAGGTTCAGATCCCTCCTTTCTCCACAACCTACTAACGTATGTGTACCCTGTAACTTCTCATTTTTCTGAGTGAAAGGCGAGTGTGAGGATTTACTTAGTGAACCCTTGTCCATACCCGATGGAGGAAATTACCTTGTAGTTGTGTTAAAGAGGCGTTATGTAGATTTCGTTTAGGCGGCGTCATACCTCGCCCAAGTAACTAGGACAGCCCGCCCAAGATAAATATACCCCGCCTAGCCAAGTAGGATGATTCTAACTTCGCCTTCCACCAAATGCTATGCGTGTGAATGTATTAATATATTTCCCTTATCTATTCCTCCTGTTGAGTGACCAGTAATTCTCGAAGGGAAGCCTCAGTGCGAAATTTCTTCTATCCGCTGCTGTATTACCATACTCCGCCTGGACGGTGTAAGACCCCGTCGGAGCGAATAAACGGTGTTGTGCAATCCGCCCTAGTGTTAGTACGTTACGATAAACCCATCGAGCCGGCCCCAGTTTTAGTTTTCCCTGTAGGACGCCATGTGCGTGTGAAGGCGTTTCGTTCTTCCCTTGCCTGCTCCCTCATATATCGAATAATACGGGACTGTTTTGTGAAAAATTTTCTGATATGTTGTTTGGAAATTTTCTTAGTTGCAATTAATTAGGGTGTTACAGTATGTTCAACAACAACATCCCTTTTCAATCAACATTAACATTCATCATTCAATATATGTGGTGTCATCCACTTTTAATCATCATTGCCACTATTTCAAATCCATTGATTTATACACTCATTGCCATTCAATTGTCCCCTCATTAGTTTCATTATCACACAAGGTGTGTCATATAACCACATCATTTACTTTTCATCTTGATTCATAATATATCAATAGTAGGGAGACATACGTGTATTCATAACATAGAATAGGCATACACATACCTTGCCAAGGCCTTAAGCCATTCCCCAATCACCACTAAGACATACCACACATGTACCCCTAGTGATTTCGCTCGTTTTTACATAATAAAAGGGGTTTTGAGCAATAATAAGATCATGAAAATTTTCAACATTAAGACATGAGAAAAACTTACTTTTAGTCTTAAAAATAGTGGTACATGTCACAAATATCGCCTATTAGTCCCAATTTGACAACCATAAAAAGTAGGGTTCAAAACCCTCTTAAACTTCATTTTTTCAACGCAGTGGGGTTATTGATCTTCACACCTTCTTAGGTGTCAAATGTCAAGCTAGTGAGGTTAAAGAAGCGCTATTGGGAGGCAACCTAAATGCATCTTTTCTGTATAAAAATACAACTCTAAGAAAAGAGAAGGAATAGAAAAAAAGGAAAAAAAAATTATATCTAAAAAATAAAAAGAAAAATATACAAAACTGTGAAAATATTTGTTAGGAATAAAAAGAATTTTAGGCTAATGGAATTTGGTTCTTGGTGGTGGTTTGAATATTTTGCAAGTGATAGGTTCAGACTAACGCAATAAACCAAGGAAATGTGTGGAACAATAAGCCAAGACCATGACCAAACCACTTTACAAGCTATGGCTCAGGACACATATGAGAACCTACGCTACTGAGCATATGCTTACACTTGGGAAAGGGACCAGAGACTGACTTTAAGCGTGCTAGCATTTAGGATGGGCGTGGCTACACCTAGTACAGTTAGTGGACAATTGACATTGTGCCTGCATTGCATGCTAACGCTGACCAGGATCATACCCATACCTACTTCTTGGAGAAAAGGACCATGGAGCATTCATATGTGCGTATTCATGCTCGTGAGCATTGTGTTACGCTGAAAAGAAGCATGGTGTCAGGTGCAAAGACAGTGAATGAGCGTTCCAATGCCGGGAACAACATGCTTACGGGTCAAGTCTTCACAATTTGATTTAGTATTTGAGCACAACTACGCTGGGAAGTGTAACATCCCAAAAATTTAGAGAAATAAGTTATTGGATGATGATAATTAATTATTTATGGTCCAATGTGTGTGGGAAAATTAATTAGACATTAATTGTGATTTATTAGTAAATTAAAATTTACTAAAATCGGATAACTTAATGGAAGGTGTGGGACCTATTAAATAATTTTGGGCATTTGATAGGTCTAGAACAATGAGGAATTTATTATGGTTGTGGTGGTATGCTCAAAATAATTTTTAGTGTTGAGGAGATATTTATTTCGACACAGCGTATGATAATAAATAATGAAATTACGAACAAAATAGATTTAAAGAAAAATACAAATTCATTATTTTCCCCCTCTATTTCACAATCTAGTTTTTTCCTCTCTCTTTTCACTGTATTAGCCATTGGATAAAGGGGAAACACAAGCCATTGGACTAAAGTTGAAGTGTATGTAATAACCATTGGGTAATACCCAATTTTAGCATTTCTCCTAGCTTTTTTCTAATTTTTATTGGCCCTTCTCCTCACTCTCTATTCTTAAATTTTTCTTCATCTTCTTCTTCCTATTTTCTTGGTAAAACTGTCCACCCATCACCATTGCTATCTCTTGTAAAAATTAAAGACAAACTCATGATTTATGAAGCTCTAATGGAACATTGAACCATATCTTGGGTCATCGTCCTCTTTCCCCTCCCATTTATGTTTTTCATTAGGGCTTGGGTTTGAGGTATGGGTTCATGACTTCTATTGATTTTCTTGGTGGTTTCGGGGTTATTGAAGCTTAATAATGGATGTTTGGATATTGTTTTGTTGAGAAATGCATATGGAACTCAAAGCCTAGGTTAGGAGACCATTGGGACTTGTTGATTGGTTGTTGATGAATGGAATATGATGTTGTTAGCTCAAGGATACTAGAAATGGTGCATGAAAGTGATTGGAATTGATGATTGGTAAACTACGGGAAAACCCTAAGGTTGAGGTAATTGGGGTGTTTGGCAAAATTTTAAGGAAAATATGATTATTTGCCATTTAAGTGATTACTAAGTTTGGAAATGAGTTTTTAAGTTATTGGTATCAATTATTGGTAATGAAGGTTTAAGAAACCAAAAGAATATAGTGATGACTCTAAGTTGTTAAGTGTGTTAGAAGTTTAATATTGTTGATGGCTTGGACAATGAGAAATTAGTGTTTATAACATGTTTAAGACATGTGGAGAATTTTAAATATGATATTGTATAGTTAGAATTAAAAATAATTCCTTAATAGGCAAGTTCATTAAAATTTATATGTGTTAATGTAAGACCTATTCCAAACGATGCAGCGGGACCATTTAATCACTCGGATTACTTCTCTTGAGGTAAGAAGGGAGTTTATATTCTAAATGCATGAGTTTAGTATTTTATGATTGTTGTATGCGATATTGCATATATTGCCTTGTCATTGTGGTCTTGATGTTTTGTAATATTAGATATGACAATGCTATTTTTCTTGGCAAACATGTGAAATACATTTAGAATATTGATGGTGTGCCTTTGTGGTGATTGATGATTGTTATGAAAATTTGATTTATTACATGCCTTGTTGTTGATGCAAAGATAAGTTTGGAATGGAAATTTTTGATTTGGCATACCTTTTAAATATTGATGAAAAATTGTTAATCATTATTGTTGTTGATAAGTAATGATGATGCCATTATGATTGATGCAAGTATAAGCTTGTAAAATATGTTGAAATTGTGTTGTTGAAAAGGATTGTGAATGCCACACTAAAAGTTGAAACAATGGCAATAATTATTGAAAATTTAAAATCCATTAAGAATTTGGTAGTGATGTGGATGATGATGATGGATGAGTGGAATACTAGGATGCATAGTGTGAGATTGCATATGATTGGCATCTGTATTGCATCCATGGCATAATTGCATAGCTGCCGATATAGGATGTTAGGGGTTTCTCCGGTTGGCCCAGTAGGAGGGCAGTTCTATGCACAAGCATTTGTTTACCCTAGTCATTCAGTGGTAGAATCACAAAGCTTCCCATGCTTAATCACGAGGGATTGCATGAGGTTGACCTTGTAGGGGGTAGCTTTTTGAGGAACAGGTATCCCTGTTGGTCCTATTGGATCAAACCTGCCATGGCATGGTTCATGGTTGGCCTACAACACCTTTTGTTGTTGATGTTACTTACCGCTATCATGGTGAAAATGACTAGTGTTGCATGTTGGGCGATGCGGTTTCGTACCAGTAAAATTAAGATTTGATATATATATATATATATATATGTACACATTTTACTACTGCAGTAGAGGCATGGTTATATATCTATGCTGGAAACCCACATTAATGATTGTTATTCCCATGGTCAGATTCGCAAGTGTTTGATGAAAATGATTTTTGTGCATATGCATTAGCTTAAGAGCATTTGCATAGATATATAAGCATACATTCCCATGGTCACATTCCCATGGTCAATTATGTCTCAAACCATCAAAGTCAATAATCATCAAAATTATCATGTACAATTCATTTGTAACACCACAATTGACAATCGTTGCTGGTCAAGGCATTCTATCATCACTATTTACCTTCCCCAAAAGCATGGATTCAAAACATAATCTTATCACATGACAATTCTGCATCACATTGCTAAAAAGAGACAACATGAGAGAGTGACTTATACATTCAAAATGACGAATCCAGATACATTGTGATCATGTATACATGCATATAAACAACATGTGTGCTTTGTAATATAATCATCAATTTATCACCCAGCCTTCATCAAGATCATCATAAGCATACAAGTCTCATCATTTACAACTCATAGCAAGCACATACACATACACATTCACAGTGCCCTTCATCATCATGGGCTATCACAAATATCAACATCAAGTTTTTACATTTTTCGTCAATTCACACCCTTAATAGGTCATCATTTTGCTTAGCCATCTCAAACACAAATCATCAATTATTCAAATCATGTATTTAGAATATATACTCCTCTCCTACCTTGTAAAAAGAAGCAATCTGAATGATCTGACAACTCTGCCTCGTCATCCAGAATACAATCTATATATCACACACATATAAATCCAATCAATTTACCATGTAAGGCATGGCCACATGGTCTAACTATTCGATAATAAGTAAATATACACAACAACATATCCAAGACATGTTATAAACATGGTTTCACAACCTTTGTAGGTTTCGGGAACTCCTTCCCATTAATCCATATTCTCTAAAATTAAATGGCTAAAAAAGGAAACTCCTAAATCATCAACACACCAATACCACTTCTACTAACTTCCCTAACTTAGTGCCTTCCACATTTTCTTAATTTCTCAAATTCCCAACACCAATAATTAGTGTCAACCATTCCAAAATTCATTTCCTTATCCAAAATCACTATTAAGACAAATGAACTCCAAATTTATCAAGTTTTGTCAAAAGCCTCAATTTCCTCATGTTAGGGTTTTTATCAAAAATTGCCAAACATCAATTCCAATCATTTCTTTGCACCATTTAGGCATCTCCAAGTCAACAACATCATATTCACAACATCAATAACAACAACAACAAATCCCAATGGTCATCTATGATGCATTATCATTGGATGATGAAATTCTTGGCAAGCGCACCAATCGTTAAAAAGAAGAATATTTGTATCGTTCCCACATTGATTACAATAATTACCACAACCAAGGACTAATACTATCTGAACCAAACAGTAAATGTAAACAATTCATGATATTTTTTTATATTTCTGATTTAATGTTTTTGTAATTTTCAATATGCAATTTCAGTAACTAACATGTAATGGAAGTAATGATACAAAACACAAAATTAAGAATAGGTTGGAATTAGCTTCAGCATTCAATTTCAATCAAAACTCACATGAATAAGAAGAAACTCCTAGTTACAGTCATGTTAAATTCCACAAATGACTAATCCCTAATTCCTTAGGTGATTAATGCTAATTCCACTTATATAAACCCTAATTCCTTAAATGATCATACACACTGAAACCTAATGCAAAATTAGAGAAGTAAACCCTATTTATTCACCTAAATACATAGGCCTCAAGTAATTGGGTTGTAGAGAGTATACCAGAGCTCTCAGCCATGATTCATCTCTAGAGAGAAGCCTAAAATAAGTTTGAATCTTCCAATTCAGAGTTGAAGAACCACTACTTATAGTGTTTAGACATGAGCTAACTAGAATTTAACCTCAACCACAGAGCTTGATCTTTATTGAAGCTTTAACAAACTCCAACCTTATGGTATTTAGCAATCCATGGGAGGAAAAGAAATGGAAACAGAGGTTGAAGACATAATGGAATACAGAGAGAATTTAGAGAGAGACAATTATAAAGAGAGGTTGAAATCTGAAGAATGAATTTATATATCAGAACTTGTGTGTCTTAATTACATAACTAAAACTTTATATATCAACTACAAAAAACTAACAACTACTAACTAAAATAATTATGAATTTGCCCCTAAAAGACTTACAACTAAATAAACAAACTTAATTTAACAGAAATACAACACAATTTCAAAAGCTATTTCAATTTCCTCATAGGCGCGCATGAGTACGCTCCTCACCAGCGTAGGTACACTGACCTTCTTCCTAAACCTTAACTTCAAAGCTTCGTTTACGTGTGAGATTCAGGGTCAGCATGGGTATGCTGACATCCTACTTGAAAGTTTCCTTTTCACTTGCGTGGGCACATTGACATCCTATTCTTATACCTGATGCAATTACTTTTGGCGTAAATGTGGGTATCAGTGTGGCATGGGTATGTTGGGCTTCTGGATTTTCTTTGATTTAACCAACGTAGGCACGCTGCTTAGGAGGGCTGACACACTAATCCTGTGACTCGTCTTTGAGTTTGAGCGTAAGATGTAGCATTGGCATAGTGTTGGCAGCTGATCTTTTAGTCAATTCAGTGTCAGTACGCTAATGGGTAGCGTAACTACGCTGACCTTATGGTATGGTTTTCCAACTGAGTGTAGGTTGAGCGTAACGCTGGCATGCTGACACTGGGCTTGTGGAACCTGAAAATTATCATAGATAAAAGCCTAGCATAGGTACATTCGCATTGGACGTTAGTACACTTATGTAACTTATAATTCAAGAAACAACTTTTCAAAATTTATTATTTATTTATTCTTTTTACATAGTGGAGATTAAACCTGCCACTTTAAATATTATTCAAAACAATCAATTTGCTGGTTTAAATCATGAAGAACCGTATGAGCACTTAACTATTTTTTATGATTTATGTAGCATAATTGGTTTTGAGCCTAATCAAGAAGAATCTGTTTATATGAGATTGTTTCCTTTTTCTTTGGTTGAGAAAGCTAAAGAATGTATTAAATCTTGTACACCCAGTAGTTTTGCAAACTGGTCCGATGTTGAGAGAAGATTTTTGGTAAGATTTTATTCCCCTTCAAAATACATTGAAGCCATGACAACCATACATTCTTTTTCACAAAAAAATGACGAGTCCTTAGGAGAAGCATGGGAACAATTCAAAGCACTTATGAGAAAATGTCCAAATCATAATTTGGATGATGCTGAAAAGGTAAGGATCGTTTATCATGGTTTATTACGTCAGTTCAAGATGATGTTAGATGCTTGTGCAGGTGGTTCATTAATGAATAAAACTGTGGAGGAAGCAATAGAGATATTGGAATCAATGTCCATTAGTGACCGACAAGCAAAGCATGAAAGAGGTAATACACCAAGAAAGTCAGGTATTCTCGAATTGGGAAGGAATGACGTAGTATTGGCTCAACAAAAATTACTGACTCAACAAATTGAGGTTATGAGCAAACAATTGGAGAAACTTTGAATTGCTCAACTATCATCACCAGCCCCTGCTCAATTAAAACAATGTATGCATTGCATGGGCGAACAACCATTTAGTTATTGTGCCCTTGATAGAAATGAGCAAGAACAAGCCAATTTTCTGATCCACCAAGGAATACCATTGGGTAATTTTCCTATCAATCTTGGTAATTATTTTCCTAACAATCAATTTAAGCAACAACAACAATCACAAGCTGACAATGCAAGATTGTCAAGGATTGAGGAATCTATCCAACAGTTATTGTAGTTTGTGGAAACAAATAAAGCTGCTCGAAAAGCATCAGACTTGCAAATGGGTCAACTAGCAAAGGAAATAGTTGAATTGAAAAGTTCTGGTTTTACAGCTGTTAAACCCTGAATACTGTTGGGTCTTTTAATTGGCAAGTGCACCAATCGTTTGTAGTTTTTAAATTCAGATATCGTTCCACTGAGATTGAAAGTTCTAGTAACTCACAGTAATTCTTATTTGCTATGGTAAATTAATCAAAAGTTATTAACAAAAGTATGATTTATAAATAATTTATACAATATTCACAGAATTTGATGATTGATTTGTTCATGTAGTAAAAAGATGGTAAAGATAAAATTTATCTAGAAAGTTGAGATGTAATTTAGAAGAATTCAGATACTTGAGGTAAAAACACAGATTGACAAATTATGTTGGAATTAGGATCCTCACACTAAAATATAATGAAATAATTACAAACATACATATTTAATTATCAAGTTCATGTTATTGCAGTTTAAAATCATTATAACCGATCCCTCGTGATATAAATTCTAAGTAGTCACTGTAAAGTCTGATCCCTCGTGAGCTTTCTCAGTAAAAACATGCATTAAGTACTGGCCTTATAGCAACAATAATCACCAACTTTATTTATAACACCCCTAATTTTCTGGACCTGAATCCCAATGTAATCAAGATAATTAATTAATAAAAATGCGAATAAAATTTTCGCTTTTGAAATATTTCCAAAACACCCCAACGATTACACCAAGACTCGAACCACAGAAGACCGAAGAGTGAGATTTAAGAATCTATAACTGGATCGCTAAATAGTTTGCCCATAACGACATACAAAATAATAGAGTTTTATAGCGAAAGAAGAATGTGTATACCGGGCATACGCCTAGTCCCATATATGAAGATATGAGGAAAGGCTCGGCAAGCATACAACCATATTATACAAGCCTACTAGGCCACAATCAACCATACGCATAAATCATAAACATGCATTGCCAACTATATATATATATGATAATTCAACATACATCTCCAATATCCATAATTTCATAATTGACCATATCCAATTCATCCATAGAGTCATACATGATTAACACTGATACGTTATTCATATTACCTCCACCAATAACAATAATTATCAATATCATCATATCTACCTTATACACAACATAATAAATTTCAACATTGCCGGCCAAGGCAATTCAATACCACTATTTACCTTCCCAAAAGCTTTACTTTATAAATATTCTCATCCCATGGTTTTCCTGCATCAATACTAAAAAGTAGACCATATGGGAGAGTGAGTTATACATTTCAAATGACGATATGAATATAATTGAGATTATGTGCATATACATATCAATATCATGTATGCTTTGCTAAACACATCAACAATCAACATAATCTATTCATTTCACAATATACATATCATGTATTCACCCATCAATTCATAGCAAAGCAAGCATATACACATTTACTCCAATGCCACAATGGGCCAACATCAACAATATCGACCATTCAAGTCCTTTCTCAAAGCCACCATGGGCTAATCATCATTATTATCAATCATAAACAAATACGCCTTTCATTACATTGGGCCATAACATACATATCGTCATATTCGATATCATTTCATATATTCATATCATTTATTACTTTTATGTAGTCTTTTAAGTATATTAATTACCCATTTCACCAACACCATACCATAATCTCAATCATCATCAATCATCATCACCACCTGGCATATCTCCATGCTATATACAAATGCTCTTAGGCTAATGCATATGCACAATGGAATAATCAACAACAAATACAGATCCAACTGTGGGAATAACACCAAATTGTGGGTCAAGCATGATCGCATACCATGCCCCTACTGCAATAGTAAAATATGTACACATATATCATAATACATGCATAATCACCAATTTTTATTGGTACCAAACCGCATCACCCATAGTGCAACACCTGGCCATTTTCACCATGACTGCGGTAAACAACATAATCAACAATATAAGGTGTTGCAGGCCAACCATGATTCTCAACATGGCAGCTGTGATCCAAAGGACCACCAGGGACACCTACTCCTCAAGAGCCACCCCCATAAGGGTCAACCATATACAGCTCCCCGTAGCTCAGCATGGGCAGCTGCGTGACTTACACACCGAGTCACAAGGGAAACAACAGAAATGCTCGTACACTGAGCCGCCCTCCCACTGGGCCAACCGGGGGAATCCCCTAATATTCCAACACCGGCAACTATGATATGCCATGGATGCAATGCAATGCAAATCAAATGCATTTCTCACACTATGCATCCTATATGCCACTCATCAGTCATCATCATCATAGTCACCAACACCACCATACACACCTTAGTGGATTTTATCATTGTTGGTTTTAGCCATTGTTTTCAAGTTTTAAGTGTGGCATTTCATTTCAAGGTATTTTACATCATACAAGCAAGTCAATACTTACAATAATCACAATGGCATCTCTATCGTCAAATAACATTCATCAACATCACCACATAATTTTCTTGGTATATTTTTATCTCATTGATCATTTCCATTGTTTCATATATAGTGTGGCATTCACAATAATTCACTAATATAATTTTTAAACCACACCTACAAGATCACACTTTATCACACACAATGGTATTCAACAAATCATCAATAATAACAATCATCCTCTAATGAAGGAATGGTTAACAACCTCATCCATCATCATTCATTATCGATATCATCTCTGATTCATCAATTTATAATAAATATATTGTTATGCAATCGTCTCTCATTAGTTCCATTACCATACAAGGTGTGTTATATACCAACCATCACTTAATATTATTAGTGGTGATTATTCATGTTCTCATAACATGTGTCAATCAATACCAACGCCACCTACACCCATCATCATCATATACCCCTAACGTAATCTCTTACTTTTACATAATAAAGGGGTTTTGAATACTATTAAGCTCATGACAAATTTAAATACTAAGACATGATAAAAGCTCACTTTTAGTCTTAATAATAATGGAACATGTCACAAATGTCATATATTAGTCCCAATTTGACCACTATAAAAAGTTGGGTTCAAAACCCTCTTAATCTTGTATTTTTCAATGCAATGGGTTCGGTATTACACGCCTAATCAGAGTTAGAAAACTCCAATTAAAGTGAGACCAATTCTCACACCTCCGTAACACATTATCTACAACTTTCATGCAAAAGTCGGAGGCCAAAAATGTTATTAAAATGCTCAAACGGGCAAAAAACAACAAAGGACACCTATTGGGCAATCCTGTCGTCATCAATTACGATAATCGATTACAGTCTAAACAGAACACTTGAAATCGATTACGCTCACCTCTATAATTGATTACACCTGAAGCTAATCAATTTCGCCTAAAACAGAGTGTCTGTAATCGATTACGCTCACCTTCGTAATCGATTACGCTATACCAGAATGCATAAATTGTGCAGAAAATGCATGATTTTGGAACTTCTAACCCTCCTAACTCTTTCATATCAATTCCAAATGCTACCAGATTTTGACACCAACTAAATTACACAATTTGTGACGTGTGGCCACCGACCGCACTCAAAAATTCTAAAAAATGAGGGACTTATGTATATAAATGCATTTTACCCATTTTAAGCCATTTTAATGCAACTCAAGGGTCATTTCTCACTTAAATTGACCCATTCCAATTTCCACAAGTTTTAATTCATACATGGAAGCTATTGGAACTACCCTATGTCATCAAAACCACATAAAACTCTATTTGACACCTTCACTTCCATGATTATGCATTAAAATGCACTTTCTAAACTACAATATGACTCAAACCATCTATCATTCATTTCATTATATACATCAATTCCCACTAAGGGACCACTAACCATTCATCACCATCTTATATATATATATATATATATATAATTTCCAAAATTCAACAATTTGCCAAGCCTAGCATTCATCACATCATCAATTCAACATTCAATATAATTATGGCAAGGCAATGCATGAGTTCATACATATACATATTTCAACAATTATTCACTCATGCAATTTGAAATGCAAACTCCTCTCCTACCTAGAGAGAAGAACCGCAACGTAAATGCTCTGATTATTCCGCATCATCACCCGGAACACAATCCTATCAACAAACACATATATACATGCCATTAATAAGCCATCATAAGGCATCATCTCTTAAAACTCATTATCAAGTCCTAGGCTTGTCTAACTCCAATTCACACGCTTAGGTTAGGCTTTCAGAATTCCTTTCCCAAACCAAGATTCTCTAAGCCTCAAGGGGTTAAACATGTAACATCCCGGATTTTAAGGAAAATAAATTTATTGGGTAATGATAATTAATCATTTATGGTCAAATAATTATGGGAGATGTTGTTAGATATTAGAGGTGAATTATCGGTAAATTTAGATTTGCCGGAACCGGATGAATTAACTGGTGATGTGGGACCCACGTGATTTAATTAGATGTTTGATGGGTCTAGAATATTCAAAAAATTATTATGGTTAAGATGGTATATTTAAAACAATTTTTGGTGTCAAGGAAATAATTAATTGGACGCGATGTATGATAATAACCGGGGAAAATACGAACCAATTGGAATAAAAAGAAAACCAAAAATCCCATTTCTCCTCCCATTATCACCGTGGCCTCTTTCTCTTTATCACTTGGTTTTTTTACCCGTTGGATAATGGAGAATTATTACCCGTTGGTTAAACCAAAATGTGGCATCCTTTTAACCATTGGACAATGTCCAATTTTGGTCTAATTTTTCCCTTCTCTTCCTCATTCTCGGCACACTTTTCTCCTCCACTCTATCTTTATCATTTTCTTCTTCTCCTCCATTCTTCTCTTGCCCAAACTGTGGCCACCCCTCTACCTTGCCATTCCACTCAAAATTAAATGGTTTCCATGGATTTGAGAGGCTTGAATGGCGCTTATGGAGCTTGGGAGCTTGTGGGGTCATCTCTTTCCTCTTCCTCACTTCATTTTCGTTTTGGTGGAGCTTAAGCTTGAGGTAAAGATTTCTTACCTCCACCTTGTTTTATTTATGGTTTTGGGGTTGTTGAGTTGAAAAATGGTGATGTTAGAAACCTTGCATGTGGGTGGAAATAGAAACCCTAGGCTTGAATGTTTGGAAAGGGAACCCTAAGTATTAATAATTTGGGGGTTTTAACCCACTTGATGATCTTGATGATTTTTGGTACCTTGGAATGGTGTTATACATAGAAATGAATATTTGAAGGACAGGAGTTGAATATTGATGTTGATGTTGTTGGATTTGTTTAACCCTTAAGACTTGAAGATCTTAGCTTTGGGGAAAGGAATTCCCGAAGCCTAACATAGGCATATGAATTTGGGGTATAGACAAGTCTAGGACTTGATCATGAGTTAAGAGATGTGATGTCTTGTGATGATTTATTGATTACATGTGTATGTGTAATTATGGATAGGGTTGCATTCCGGATGACGATGCAGAATGATCGATGTAATCGCGTGGCGGTTCTTCTCTCGAGGTAGGAGAGGAGTTTGCATTTCAAATCGCATGAGTGAATTAATTGCTAATTATGTATATGTTGAACTCATACAATGCCTTGCCATGAATGTCCTGTATGATTAATTTAATGAAGTGATGAATGATGGCTTAGCTTATGTTGATTGTTATGAAAATGTATGTATTTATATAATATTGATAATAAGTGCCTGATGGTCCCTTGGTTGGACATGAACTAAATGAAGGTGACAAATTATGAATGAATGAACCACACGAATTGTAAAGAATTGTTTTCAAGTGGTTATGTGGAAAGATGAATGAGGGAATAATGTAGAGTGTAGTTAAAATCTTCCTCTCGTAAGATTAGATAAGTAAGAATAATTGATAAGTTGGAATGAGGAATTTCTGAGTGTGAATGGGCAGAGAGAGTATGCCTTATGTGCTGTGTATGATGTAATAATGGTGAATCAGTTGACCTAGAGTGAGAATTCATGAGTTAAGTTGTAAGAATTGCTGATTCTGCATATGTCTTGGTAGTCTCGCTCAAGCGAGATGGGATCTCGCCCAAGCGAGAGTCCCCTGCTTCAGGGAATTAGCTTCTGGACCAATCTCGCCCAAGCGAGCTAGCCTTCCGCTCAAGCGAGACGAGTGAGTGGTGAATGGGTGAGGTACTGGATGAATTCTGTCCGAGCTAGAGTCCTAATAACTTCATGAGGTGGTGAATTTTTGAGTGAAATCCTGAGCGAGTTATGTCCGAGACGGGACCTCCCGAGTGGAATATTGTTGTGAGCCGTTTCGAGTGAGGCTATAGCCATGGTAAAGGCTTAAAAGGAATCCGAGAGAAATGTGTTCTGAGAGAAATCCATTTTAATAAACCTATTCCGAGTGGGATCTTAGCGAGAGAATTCCCCGAGTAATGATAGGTCTAATTATTTCCGAGTGGAAATCCTGAATGAACCTCTCCCGAGGGGAGTGTGATTATGATGGTTCTGATTGAGGTATTCTAGGAGTCCTCTTCCGAGTGAATAAAGTTATACATTCCGAGTGGACAAGATTTAAATAGGTCCGAGTGAGACAGCTTAGTGAATTCCTCCAAGTGATGAGAGGTCAGAGTAATTCCGAATGGAACTTAATGGTGGAGTCCGAGTGTGATACTCCGGGTGTGTAATTCCGAGTGGGGATTGGCACCGATGGGGACATACTGTGAGTCTGTCCAGATGTATTCTGGAATAGCTCCGCCCGAGTGAAAGGCTTAGTGCTAGGAAACCTAGCCCGAGAGAAAGAAAAAGAAGTTGTTTTAGAGATAATTTCATTGAGTGAAAGCTGGGCGAAAGATGGGTCGGCTTTGTAATAAGTTTACCGAGTGGAAGACTGATTGAGATGACTCGATTTTGGAATGAAATTGCCGAGTGAAAGACTGATTGAGAGATGACTTAGATTTGGAATTAATTGACTGAGTGAATGATGGGTCGGTCAGGATTATCTTGCTGAGTGGAAAACCTGAGTGCTTTGATCCGGTTTTAGGGAAATTCTGCTGAGTGGAAACCTGAATGTTGGGAGTCAGTTTTGATTGATTTTACCGAGTGGACAACCGAGTGAGATGAGTCAGTTTTGAATGAATTGTAGAGTGAAAACCGAGTGTTGGTAAGGACGACCTCTGGTCGGATTTCGCTTAAACGAGCTGGTGCTTCACTCAAGCGGGTGTTAAAGGAATTGGTTACTGGATAATTCTCGCTTGAGTGAGTGACCGAGTGTGGTGGTGCTTCGCTCGAGCGAGTGAGCATGAAAATGCTACTGGATGTTTTTCGCTTACGCGAAAGGGAGTCGCCCAAGCGAACCTGGCCTGTGTCGCTCAAGCGGATATGAATCTCGCTTGAGCCAGTTTTCCCCAGAATTGAATTATTCTATTTTATTTCTGGTGGTAGGCTTAGTTTAGACCCTACTTCTTAGCATTATGAGGTAAACCTGAGACGAATATGGGGATGTATGAGAGATAACATGATGATGATAAATCATGGTGGTGATTAAGGTTGATTGGTACATGGGAATTAATTAATTATGTATTTACCACTTGAATTAAAATAATGAATTATGATGAATTTGCTACCTGAAACAAAATGATGAGAGGATGATAATGAGATTGTGATGGCAGGAGTATGAGAAATACCCTAGAATGAATTTGAAATATATGAAGGGATAAATAAATGACATAGTATGAATTATAAGTAGATAAATTAGAGAAAATGTAATATTAAATAATGTTAAATCATGAGGTTGAGCACTCTCTTGCACAAAGAGGTGCATATTGATAGTGATAAATTGTTGTGTGCCATTGTGTGTGATATAAGCATAGTCTTGTAAGTGTGGTATGAATTACGAAATTGAAAATGTTTTGAATGCCACACAATTATATATACATATAAAGTATACTTGAGCAATGGTAATGAATAATGAGATGAAAATCCACTAAATGAAAGTGTGATAATATTGATGAATATTATGTGATATTGAAATGCCAGAGTGGCTGATTACAAGTATTGACTTGCGTGTATGATGTGAAATATATGTGAAATATGTTGAGATGAAAATGCCACATTAAAACTTGAAAATAATGACTAAGAAACCAACAATGATAAAATTCACTAAGGTGTATGGTGGTGTTGGTGATTATGATGATGATGATTGATGAGTGGCATTTAGGATACACAGAGTGAGCATGCATTTGATTTGCATTGCATTGCATCCATGGCATATTGATAGCTGCCGGTGTTGGAATATTAGGGGATTCCCCCGGTTGGCCCAGTGGGAGGGCGGCTCAGTGCACGAGCATTTATGTTGTTCCCTTGTGACTCGGTGTGTAAGTCACGAAGCTGCCTATGCTGAGCTATGGGGAGCTGCATGTGGTTGACCCTTGTGGGGGGTGGCTCTTGAGGAGCAGGTGTCCCCGGTGGTCCTTTGGATCATAGCTGCCATGTTGAGAATCATGGTTGGCCCACAACACCATATGTTGAATATGTTGTATACCGCAATCATGGTGAAAATGACTAGGTGTTGCACGATGGGCGATGCGGTTTGGTACCAGTAAAAATATGGTGAATATGCATGCATTATGATATATGTGTACATATTTTACTACTGCAGTAGGGGCATGGTATGTGATCATGCTTGAACCCACAATTTGGTGTTATTTCCCACAGTCGGATCCGCATTTGTTGTTGATCATTCCATTGTGCATATGCATTAGTCATAAGAGCATTTGCATATAGCATGGAGATATGCCAGAATATGATGATGATTGATGATGATTGAGATGATGGTATAGTGTTGATGAGATGGGTAATTAATATACCGAAAGACCACATAAGAGTAATAAATGTTATGAATATACGAAATGATGTTGAATACGACGATATGTATGATATGGCCCAGTGTAATGAAGGGCGTATTTGTTTATGGTTGATAATGATGATGTTAGCCCATGGTGGCTTTGATGAAAGACCAGAATGGTCTATACTAATGTGATGGCCCATTGTGGCGATGAGATAGATATGTGTTGGCCCATTGTGCCGGTGTGACAGATGTGTATATGCTTGCTTTGCTATGACTTGTTGAATAAGTATGAAATAAGCATATATTGTTGAATTAATAAACTATGATGATTGTTGATGTGTTTAGCAAAGCATACATGATGTTGATATGCATATGCACATAATTTCAATTGTATTCATATCGTCATTTAAAATGTATAACTCACTCTCCCATGTGGTCTACTTTTTAGTATTGATGCAGGAATGCCATGGGAAGAGGATGTTTATAAAAGTAAAGCTTTTGGAAAGGTAAATAGTAGTAACGGAATGCCTTGGCCGACAGCATTGTAATGTAATGTGTTAGGTATATAATGGATAGCATGATGTTGTAATTATTGATATTGATGGACGAATTGTGAATATAATTATACATTTGGATGATGTACTAATAGTGGAGATATATGAATTGAGGTTGGACTGGTTATGGTCTATTATGAATATGAACATTGATGATGTATGACGCATGACCATATAGATGAGTATATACTTATATCTTAGGCATCGCATGCTTATGCGATTATGTAAAATGATGATGGTTGTATATTAGGCTTATGATATGCCATTGCATTCTTGCCGAGCCTTTTCTCATATCTTCATATATGGGACTAGGCGTGTGCCCGGTATACACATTCTTCTTCCGCTGTAAACTCTGTTATTTTTGTATACCGAATGGGCAAACTATTTCTCGATCCAGTTATAGGTTTCTAAATCTCGCTCTTTGGTTTTCTGTGATTTGGGTCTTGATGTGATCATGGTGGTGTCTTGGAAATAATTTTAAACGCGAAAAATCTATTCGCATTTTTATTAATTATGACGTTTATATCGGGATTCGAGTATAGAAAATCAGGGGTGTTATAAAACAAATCCAACAACAACATCATAGCCCTTATCCATAAGGCATCGAATATCTCATGTGAATCACTCAACTATCATCATAATTTATTCAAATCCATTATAAGCTTCTTGGCCCCATTCAAGACCATCATCAATCAACAAACTCTTAAGATATTTATCATGGCCTAACTACTCATCAACTCAAGTATCCCTTATGAATGGCTTTTTTAACTATTATTATCACAATAACAACATCTCATATTCATTCTCAACCCAACACCTCAAACCATCATTCCTACATACATGCATATATCATCTTACACAACCTCATGAACATAGCTTAAAATATATCAACCTTATTAATCAATCTTATTGATTCTAAAGATTCATTCCCTTCATATGAATCATTCTAGAGTATTCAAAACCATCAAAATCATCAATTTAGCCAAAACCCCCAAATCACCACGCTTAGGGTTTTTCATCAAAACTCAATAACCATTTCCAATAACCATCAATCTCCATCATTAACAACACCCACACACACATTATCATGGGTTTCACTAAAAATCATCTTTCATGGTATTATTACTCATTTCCCTCAATTCCTATAGTTAGGGTTCTGTTGAAATCTAACAATCACTACTAACAATCATTATCTTTCACTTCCAACGTTGAAATTTTCGTATTCCCCCTCATACCCATCCAAAAACACACATAAATCACACCCCACCTTTAGGTTTTTCATGAAAATGGCTCCTATTCCTAAACCCAATCATAAGGCACTCTCCTAATCAAATAAAAACCAAAACCTAGGGCCAAAAACATCAAAAGAGTGCAGAAATGTTACCTCGAGCTCCAAGCTATCCCAAGCCCTAGCATGAACATGAAAATAGAAGGAGAGGAGAAGAGCTCCCAAGCATTTGAATCATCTCCAAAATGAAGAAGAAGAAGCATGGTTGGTTGGGTATGGAAGAAGACTCACAAAAATGGTGAGCTTTGTAGAAGAAGATAAAAAAAGAGAGGGTTTATGTAGGGGAGAAGAGAACTGACGAAAATAAGGGAGAGGGGAGGAGAGGATGCACGTGAAAATGAGGGAGAGAAAGGAGGAATTAAGTTTTAACTTGGTCCATCATTAAAATAATTCCCGTTTTATAACAAACAGGATCTCAGTTTAGGCTCAATACTTTATCTAAAAATTATTCCGAATACATATTCAGACTCCCAATAATATTCTTAACAGCCCTGACCAACGGCATCTCAATTGGAGATACTTGGTCCGGCACCCATATTTTAATCGTGTATAATTTTGTCTCTTAAAGCCTCAATAAATTATAAATAATCCTTATATATCTTAATTTAATTATTTCAATATTTTTGGGACACTTATTAACTCATTTATAATTATTTAATCTTTATTCCTCTCAATTAATCATTTTTATAAAATTCGGGATGTTACAATCCACCCCACCTAAAAAGAAATTTCGTCCTCGAAATTTAACCTCGATATATCCATCATAAGGCCAACCTTCGGGTCGTACATCAACAAGATTCAATGTTATCTTATCATAACATCGGACTTCCCAAAGTCCACAGGACGAGATCATCATCATTTCTTTGTCCTAAGCATAAAATCTCATATATCCAAAGTGAGTCACAACTCATCAATTCTTAATTCATTCGACTCAACTTACACATTCATATCCAGTACCACCAGATAGACTCAAACATTCACCATAAGCAATTACAACCCTACACCTACCCGACCTAAGTATTGCTGCATCTGACATACAAGAAGGTGTCCTAATCCCGTAGTGGTTACCACAAACACATGAGGTCGGCGCATAAGTGCATGTTGCCACAATACCTATGGCATGTAGAATCATATCGGGACAAGTACCTTTAATTCTTATCGCTCACATTATTCATACTCATCCAAACAATACCAACTCACATAAGACTTAGTAGCATTTCACCCGAGTCTATGACCAACTCTCTCATATCACATCGTCATTATACATATAATCTGGCATCAATCACGCTGTATAGGTCATTAAATATCAATTAACATCACCATAAATTAGTGCATCAAGCATCGATCTCCAATCACCATAAGGTAAATACCCAATCATCGAGCTTCATTCATTCAGAAAACACAGTCAATTAGTCTAATAATCATTTACCCTATTCGCATATTGTCAGCTATACAACATCTCAAGCCTAAACAAGTCAATAAACTCATATCAAATGTATAATCACAAGGCTATAATAGTGTTCATATCCGTATAATAAGCTTTCACATTAGTGATTTCCCTCACAAATCATGACCAAAGTCCATAAATTGGGCGTACAACTCATATCATATCACATCACTATGTGGTTTCTACCATCAATATAGCATCTTTTAAATAAAAAGGGAGGTAATAGCAGGGTCAAATTTCCTTTCACTAACCCGTAATCACACATTTCATCTCTACGTCATAGTATAATTCATCCTCAATCTAATGATCATGACTCCAAGGGCACCCTATTTAGCCCAAATTCATATCATGAAATCTCACATCACATTCAATGCGAAATCATACTCCAAATTCAACATCGCTATTCACCAACTCCCTAGAGGTTTACATTAATTGTTCGCATCTCATCACGTATATCGGCCCTAGCCTCAACAACGTATTTCACAATTAATCTCGTTGCGACTCACTTAATCACAACGTTCGACCGATCATCGGATCTAAAAGGTCCAGGGGTTACCTATTACCCATTGTGAGATTTGTGAGATACACCCACAACATTCAATTCATCGTTAAACATGGCTCGTAAAACAACATAGAGCCTAGACCACCATAGGGTCCAATTCCACAAGGTTCGATCTTTCAAGATCACATCAAGTCAACCACGTTTACCACACTTAGTGGGTCATAATTAATTTAATCATTCACTTGATTTTCACACAAAAATCGAGGCATAACCTCAAACATGTACCAACACAATTTCACATTCAATCGTCTTATCACTTACTCATGTTCTCAATCTAAGGAGTCATAGTAAATCACTTGATCATATAATACAAGGTTTTCATGCCAAAGATATAGAATACATCTTTTAGAATTTAGTACAATCAATTATTTCAATTCATAGATATCCACAATATGGAATTCTTTCTTTATCACTCATTTAATCCATGGTAGTACATGAAACACTCTTGTTTAATAAATATACCATGGCTAGGAACCACAAATATGATTCACACAAGAGACCCAACCAAATAATTTCATTTCAATATATATACATGGTCTCACCATTCATGGCCTACCACCATCTCAACTTACATTCAACATCTCCTATTCGTGATCAACACACGACATAGGTCTATCATCAAATTAATTCATATTCAATATATTATATTCATGATCACACATGGTATAAATTCATCATCAAGTTATTTCATATCCAATACTTCATATCCATGATCCACATATGGCATACATCCATTATCATGTTATTTCATACTCAATGTATCAATATCAAATGCATAATATCAATGTATTCGTCATTAGAAGGAAATAGTGTAAGGAACTTAGCTGGTCTTACACAAACAATCATATCAATCACATTGAGGAATTCACCCATATGTATTCAATCTCATGATTTATTAAGTTTGCCAATGAGCAACTATGCTCCACTTTTGCATCACATAACCTCGATGACAATGATCATACTTCCATAAACAACAATCATAACTTATGAATAATAATTCACAAGAATCCTCAATGAACTAGATTCATAATTCTTAGACAATTAATCATTCTTAGATCTATATAGTGCAACCAATACTTGACATAATACCATCCTCAAGATAATTGCCACTCTTAAATCTATACAGAACAACCATATTCCAATGATCACTAAAATGTTTCGATATTGAGCAATCGTGCTCCAATCATCCATTGCATCAACTCAATAAAGAATAACCTCATCCTATCAATAGTTAATACTCTTAATATAGAGCAAAACACGCTCCGATAATAACTAGCAACATATGCTCTGATACCAGCTTATAACACCCCCAATTTTCCGGACCCGAATCCCAATATAATCAAGATAATTAATTAATAAAAATGCGAATAAAATTTTCGCTTTTGAAATATTTCCAAAACATCCCAACGATTACACCAAGACTCGAACCACGGAAGACCGAAGAGTGAGATTTCATAATCTATAACTAGATCGCTAAATAGTTTACACATAATGGCATATAAAATAACAGAGTTTTACAGCGGAAGAAGAATGTGTATACCGGGCATACGCCTAGTCCCATATATGAAGATATGAGAAAAGGCTCGGCAAGCATGCAACCATATTATACAAGCCTACTAGGCCACAATCAACCATACGCATAAATCATAAACATGCATTGTAGACTATATATATATATATATATATATATATATATGATAATGCAATATACATCTCCAATGTCCATAATTTCATAATTGACCATACCCAATTCATCCATAGAGTCATACATGATCAACACTGATATGTTATTCACATTACCTCCACCAATAACAATAATTATCAACATCATAATATCTACCTTATACACAACATAATAAATTTAAACGCTGCCGGCCAAGGCATTCCATTACCACTATTTACCTTCCCGAAAGCTTTACTTCATAAATATTCTCATCCCATGGTTTTCCTGCATCAATACTAAAAAGTAGACCACATGGGAGAGTGAGTTATACATTTCAAATGACGATATGAACACAATTGAGATTATGTGCATACTCATATTAACATCATGTATGCTATGCTAAACACATCAACAATCAACATAATCTATTCATTTCACAATATACATATCATGATTCACCCATCAATTCATAGCAAAGCAAGCATATACACATCTACTCCAACACCACAACGGGCCAACATCAACAATATCGACCATTCAGGTCCTTTCTCAAAGCCACCATGGGCTAATCATCATTATTATCAATTGAAGTGAATATTTTTACAGTCCTGATTCTGTCAAATTAGTACATTAAAATTAATTAATGTAGTACTAGGGTGTCAACCTAGGTCGTTCTCTCAAGGATCAACACAAAAATTTAGGAAAAATCAAGTTTAAAATTAATTTTTACAAACAGAATTTTAACAAACATACAAATACAATTGGGGGGGTTTTGATTGATTTTTTTGTTGTCACAATTAAAATTAAAACAAAGTAAATATAGGATTTAAAAAAATAAATAACAAGCGATTGATTTTTTTGTAGTATTGTAAATAAATTTATCCTTGGTTCACTAAAGATAATTTGTATACTTTCATTACTGTTAATTTCTTAGCTCAATTTGAATTAATCAACTAAGCGTCTTTTTCAATTCATAATTCCTTTACTTTCATTTAAAAAAAATGAATATTTTAATCAAGCATCCTAATTAAGCAAAAGGAGTCAAGATCGTAAAATCTAGGAATTATTGAGCATATGTAAGAACATCGCCTACATACATAATCTATTCTCATATTATGGAATTAAGCAAACCATAATTATTAAAAGTGATTATGAAAATATTCATTAAGCATGTATATTTCCTTAATCCATTCTAATTTAAAATATTATTTTATTCCATTTGAATAATTAAACTGATTAAGCATACAAATTTAATTAAACAGAATAGAATTAAATAAGCAGAGTAAGATTATGAAGAAATAACAATAACAAAAACATACTATATTAAAAATAATGACCTCAAAATTACATTACAATATTCTCCAAGAAAATCAATCTAAGGGTTTTAGCCCTCCATAATTAAAACAAACTAAAAATAAAAAGAACCTAACTCGGAAATGAAGAACTTGCTGGAAGAAGAAATGCAAACAGAGAAGAAGAAGAATGAGGAATGAATGGTTTATAAAGGAATTGTTGTGCCTCTGAAGCCTTACAATCCCTCCTATTTATAGGAGAAGAAATGGTGCCGGATATAATTAAAAATCACGAGTGGAATGTTAATGCGCAATTAATAAACTTCAGTGCTGTTTCCACTTCAATAATGCGTTATCTGATGTTTCCACTGATGAATCTGTGCCTGAACCGATTCATCTAGGCAAATTTTTGGGCAATTTTACACATAGGGTGGGAATCGATTCCCAAGCACATGAATCGATTCCTGCTTGTTTGAATCGATTCCCAGGCCTTTAAAATGCATATGAATCGATTCATAGGGGTGGGGAATCGATTCCTAGCTGTATGAATCGATTCCCAGGGTGCTTGAATCGATTTCTTACTGTTCTTTTGTGTGGGAATCGATTCCCAAATTGGTGAATCGATTCCCAGACCTGTTCTGGTGCTTTTCTCGCATTTTTGACCATTTCTTGAGTCGTGGTTTCTTTCGTTTGACCTGTGGTAATTATTTTTCAATTACAGGCTTAATCACACACTACAAAACAAGAGAAAACCAACTTTTATTAAAAATTTATCCTTAATTTATTTTAAAATTAAATATTAAATAAAGCTCAAATGATGAAAATGTGTTAAAATGGAATATATTACACACTAAGTGATGGCAAATTATACACATTTAAATTGAGGAATTAAGGATAAATCATGCATCATCAAATACTCCCACACTTATTCTTTTGCACTCCCGGGCAAAATCAAAATAAAAACAAGTATCACAATTTATTGAAAACATTAAGTTAAAAATAACAACACAGAATTGGCATGAAATCTTAGGAATATACAGAGAAACAATAGTTATTCAACATGCAAGATACAGAGCATCAAGATATATATAAAAGTCATTCAAACACTTAGGCATGTGAAAATTAAATTAAACTGAAAAGAAGATCATAAGTGACAGAACCTCACAAGACATACTCTCAACTCTCAAGTATTTAAGTTTTGTGTATACTCTCTAAACATTTCCTGAAAAATAGACAGTCTAAAAATTTGGCAAGTTTCTCAATTCCACAATCAACTTAAATGCATGTATAGATCAACAGGGCTTTGCAGGGTTGTAATGTGGCCAAGGTCAAAATGGATGAAATTTTTTTTTATATATATATATATACCAAAAAGAATGATGAAGCAATTAATTTAACTGGCAAACAGTGAGGGTAAAACATTTATTGTATGATATTTGGTCGCAATCAAAAAAAAATTTTATTTTTTATTTTTATTTTTTATTTTTTATTTTTATTTTTTTTGATTGCATAACACTTGGAACAAGAGTTGCAATTCCTTTTTGCACACCCCCACACTTATTTGAATGCCTTTTTTGACTTGATTCCAAAGCTCCAATATATTCCTTCGGGTAGGTATATTTTTAGTTTTTCATCCATGGCTTATTTGAGCTGCAACAAGGAAACAGTTAAATAGGCTCAAAATGGCTAGCAAGAGATGATTTATTCATGGTAGGCTTATCTGGCTTAGTGGCTCAATTGAACAAAATGCCTGTATCATTTCAAATACATTCATATGAGTTTCAAGTATCATCAAGAAACAAGACAAAAATTAGGATGTAAGCTTTTAGGAATTTAATCACACATGAAAGAATTCAGATGGCGTAAAGTGATCCATCAAATTTTAAGGCTCAAAAAATCTCACAAGGTATAATTCTATCATATATGATCATCTTTCAATTATCATGTCATTCTCAACATACCAAAATTGCTTGAGTTCAAATTATAACATATCATTAAGCTCATATCAGACATGAAAGAATTTACCTGTTACTCATGCATATCTTAAAATTCCAATAAAACATGCCATTTTAAAACAAAAACACACACAAAATCTTTTCTTTTTTTTTCTTTTTTGAAAATAGTCACACAAAATTAATCACACAACAACACAACAATAAACAAGAATATTCCCACCCCCACACTTAAATCATACATTGTCCTCAATGTAAGACAGAGCATACAAAATAGACAATATAATGAAAAAGTAAAAAGATGGGTAAGAAAAACTCCCTCAAGGGGGATCAAGAAGTGGTTCCCCCAAAGCATGTTCCTCCATTGTAACATCCACAAGTGAAGGATTTTCATGAAATGGCTTCAAACGTTGTCCATTAACCTTGAAGCTTTTATTGGAGTTTTCACTTTTTATTTCCACAGCTCCATGGGGAAATACATTATAACAATGAAAGGTCCTTCCCATTTGGAGCGCAATTTTCCGGCCATCAGTTTCAACCGGCAATTAAACAGTAGCACTTTCTGTCCAGCAGTAAAATCCTTTCTGGCTATTGAGCTATCATGGAATTTCTTTGTTTTCTCCTTATAGAACCTTGAGTTCTCATAAGCTGCCAAACGGATCTCATCAAGCTCATTCAATTGTAATTTTCTTTCTTCACCTGCTTGATCAAGTGCTAAGTTGCAAGCTTTTACAGCCCAATAAGCACGATGCTCAATCTCCACTAGAAGATGACATGCCTTACCAAAAACAATTCTATAGGGAGACATTCCTATAGGTGTCTTAAAAGCTGTTCTATGTGCCCAAAGAGCATCATCCAGTTTCCTGCTCCAATCCTTTTTATTAGGCTGTACTATCTTTTCGGGATTCTTTTGATTTCTCTGTTAGAGACTTCTGCTTGTCCATTGGTTTGGGGATGATATGGAGTAGAGACTCTATGAACAACCCCATACTTTCTAAGCATAGCTTGCATGGTCCTATTGCAGAAGTGTGTTCCTTGGTCACTAATGATTGCTCTCGGGATGCCAAACCTGCAAAAAATTTAAGATCTAACAAAATCCACAACAACTCGAGCATCATTAGTTCTGGTGGCTTTAGCTTCCACCCATTTAGAAACATAATCTACAGCCAATAAAATATAAGTAAAACCAAAGGATGGAGGAAATAGACCCATAAAATCAATGCCCCAAACATCAAATACTTCACAAAACAACATAGGTACTGAGGCATCTGTTGTCTCCATGTGGTAGCATTACTAGCTCTTTGGCATTTCTCACAGGTGTTACAAATTCTCAATGCATCCTTAAAAATTGTGGGCCAATATAAACCAGAATCCAACACCTTCCTTGCTGTTCTTTGTGGACCAAAATGTCCACCAACTGGTGAAGCATGGCAGAATCGAAGAACTGATTCTATTTCATGATCGGGAATGCATCTTCGAATCACCTGATCATTACACAATTTCCACAAATACGGGTTATCCCAAATATAATACTTTGCATCACTTTTTAATTTTGAAATTTGGTTTCTGGATGCACATGGTGGAAAAACAGAAGCAACAAGATAATTTACAATGTTAGCAAACCAAGGTGTATCAAAAGAGTTAGAAATACTCACAAGGTGTTCATCAAGAAAATGGTCCTGAATAGGTGCTGAATCAGGAGCATTCTCAATTCTGCTTAAATGGTCTGCCACAAGGTTTTGTGTTCCACTTCTGTCACGAATTTCCAAGTCAAACTCTTGGAGCAAAAGCATCCAACGAATTAATCTTGGCTTGGACTCACCTTTCTTCAACAAGTACTTCAGAGCTGAATGGTCAGTAAAGACAACTACTCGAGAACCGAGTAGGTAAGATCTGAACTTATCTAATGCAAAAACAATGGCCAGGAGCTCTTTTTCAGTGGTGGTGTAATTTACCTGGGCAGCATCTAAAGTTTTAGATGCATAGTAGATGACCCTAGGCTGCTTGTCAATCTTTTGACCAAGGACAGCTCCCAATGCATAATTAGAGGCATCACACATCAACTCAAATGGGGCTGTCCAAACAGGTGCTTGAATTATTGGGGTTGTGGTCAATGCTTGCTTGAGGCAATTAAAAGCCTCCTTACACTTTTCATCAAACTCAAACGCCACATCCTTTTGAAGTAGACTGGATAGTGGCCTAGCCTTCTTGCTGAAATCTTTTATGAATCTTCTGTAGAATCCTGCATGACCAAGAAAAGAATGAACCTCTCGAACACAAGAGGGGTAAGGCAAATGTGATATAACTTCTACCTTGGCAGGATTTACCTCAATTCCTTTCTTAAAGATTACATGCCCTAAAACTATTCTTTGTTTTACCATAAAATGACATTTTTCATAGTTCAAGACAAGGTTAGTTTCAATACATCTGTTCAAAACTTTATCCAAACTATCAAGGCATGCATTAAATGAAGATCCATAGAGAGTAAAATCATCTATAAACACCTCTATGTAATTTTCAATGAAATCATGAAAAATACTTATCATGCATCTTTGGAAAGTTCCAGGAGCATTGCATAGGCCAAATGGCATTCTCCTATAAGCAAATGTGCCAAAGGGACAGGTGAATGTGGTCTTTTCTTGATCCTCAGGTGCAATGTGAATCTGAAAATATCCAGAGAATCCATAAAGAAAACAGTAGTGAGACTTACCTGCAAGACGCTCAAGCATTTGATCAATGAAGGGTAAAGGGAAATGGTCCTTCTTTGTTGCCTGGTTAAGTCTCCTGTAATCAATACAGACTCTCCAACTATTTTGCACTCTAGTTGGGATCAATTCATCCTTTTCATTTTTCACAATTGTGATCCCTATTTTCTTAGGAACCACTTGAATCGGACTCACCCATCGGCTATCAGAGATAGGATAAATGATTCCTGCTTGTAGAAGCTTGGTAATCTCCTTCTTAACCACATCAAGGATTACAGGGTTGAGTCTCCTCTGGGGCTGTCTTACTGCTTTAGTATTTTCCTCCAGAAATATTCTATGCATGCACATGGATGGACTAATTCCAGGAATGTCTGCCAATGTCCATCCTATAGCCTTCTTATGTCTTTTCAATACCTGCAACAAATTTTCTTCTTGATTTTCATCAAGAGAAGTGGAAATTATCACCGGGAGCTGTTCATTTTCCCCTAAGTATACATACTTTAGGTTCTCAGGTAGGGGTTTCAATTCTAACTTGGGTGCCTGCAAAATAGATGGAACTAACAAAGTAGATTTTGATTCTGCTGCTTGCACCTCAAAAATTTTGTTAGAATTTTCTTGAAATCCTGCATTCAGCTCCTTATGGTTAACAGGTATATCTAAAGACTCTGAATCAGAAATTATGTATTTATCAATTTCAGCACAAATATCACAACTTCCAGAATCATTGCATGCAAAACATTTGTTTGAATCATCCATGTATTCCAAATCAATATTAGAAAAATGTTCAAAAACTAGTTCATCAATAATGTCAATTTGGAAAATAGAATGATTTTCAGATGGGTATTTCATGGCATCAAGAATATTAAATTGAACTCTCGTGTCACCAAATTCCATAGAGAGAGTTCCAGAATAAACATCTATTTTGGTTCGAGCTGTTTTCAAAAATGGTCTTCCCAGAATGATAGGAACAGGAATTTGAGGCATACCTTCTTCCATATCAAGTACGAAAAAGTCAGCAGGGAAAACAAGTTGTTCTACCTGAACCAAAACATCTTCTATAACTCCAGCAGGGTAAGCAGTGCTCCTATTGGCTAGCTGAATTACTACACCAGTAGGTTGTAAATTTCCAAGAGACAAAGATTTGAAAACAGACATAGGCATAACATTTATTGAAGCTCCTAAATCTAACATGCAATTTTCAAATTTGTTATTGCCTATGATACAGGGTATAGAAGACGTACCTGGATCTTTGCATTTCTCAGGAATATTTGAAATTTCCTTACCAAGCAGTGCAGATACATTCCTTCCCATGCTGATCCTTTCATTACCCTTGAGTCTCCTCTTGTGAGTACACAACTCTTTTAGAAATTTGGCATACTTAGGTATTTGCTTGATTGCATCAAGAAGAGGTATATTCACTTCCACTTTCCTGAAAGTATCCAAAATTTCTTTGTCCACTTCTTCCATCTTGTTACTTGGAATTGCTTTTGGTGGGAAAGGAAGAGGGATATGAGATGGGATTTGGGGTGGTTGTATCTCAGATTTGCCTGAAGAGGGTACATCATTCTCAACTATTTCAGGCTCAGTTATTTGTTTTTTAGGTTCCTTGGGTATGGGTACTTCAAGGTTCTTACCTGATCTTAACTAAATTGCACTCACATTTCTTGGATTTGCAGCTAGTTGAGATGGTAATTTGTCAGAGTTTTGAGATTGTAACTGGCTTAATGATGAAGCCAATTGCCCAATTTGGTTGCTTAAACTCTCGATGGTAGCATCATTCCTCTGTTATACTCTAAGTTCTGTGTAGCCATTTGTTTCACCAGATCCTCCAAAGAAGGGCTATTTGTGGATGGTTGAGGTGTAGGTCTTTGGAAGGTTGGTGCATTGCTTTGAAATGAAGGTTGGGGATGGGGATTTTGTTGTTGGTTGCCCCATCTCAAATTTGGATGGTTTCTCCAACCTGGATTGTATCTGTTGGTGGAAAGGTCATGGTTTTGTTGTTGAGGTGGTGGAGGTCTATCATGGTAGATGTTAGCTGCATAGGCTTGGGGACTATTATTATCCTTCTCTTGTAGAGAAGGACAACAATCAGTGGGGTGCTCTTGTGAAGAGCAAATGCCACATACTTTAGCAGTCATGGATTTTTGATTTACTACCAATTGTGTGACCAGAGTGGTGAGAGCATCAAGTTTGCTCTCCAATTTAATTCCAGATGAACTAGAATTAGAATTAAACATGGGTTTGAAAGAATCATTTCTCACACCAAATTATTGAGAGTTAGATGCCATCTTCTCAATCAAGTTTCTTGCTTCAGCAGCAGTCATATCTCCTAAAGCTCCTCCAATTGCCGCATCAATCATGTTGCGATCAACGTGGTGCAGACCTTCATAGAAGTACTAAAGAAGAAGTTGTTCAGAAATTTGGTGGTGAGGGCAACTTGCATAGAGTTTTTTAAATCTCTCCCAATATTCATAAAGACTTTCTCCAGAGAGTTGCCTAATGCCAGATATGTCTTTACGGATTGCAGTTGTTCTAGAGGCAGGAAAGAATTTTTCCAAGAACATTTTCTTTAAGTCATTCCAACTTGTGATTGATCTTGGAGCAAGGTAGTACAACCAATCCTTAGCAACACCCTCTAAAGAATGAGGAAACGCTTTAAGATAGACATGGCCTTCTTGAACGTTTTGGGGATTCATTGTGGAGCACACAATGTGGAATTCTTTGAGGTGTTTGTGCGGATCTTCACCCGCAAGACCATGAAACTTAGGCAGCAAGTGTATAAGTCCGGTCTTAAGAATAAAAGGGACATCCTCATCAGGATATTGAATACACAAACTTTCGTATGTGAATTCAGGTGCAGCTAGTTCTCTAAGAGTTCTTTCACGAGGTTCAGCCATATCAGAAAAACTAGCAGTAGTACTTTCAACAGATTCAGAAAAGATACTATCACTATCAATATCAACAAAGTTATTATTAAATCTAGCTTCTCTAATTAACCTATGAAAAGTTCTATCAATTTCAGGATCAAATGAATATAAATGCTCAAAAGTTCTTCTAGTCATACATAGCATACAACAAGATATTTGATCATCATGAGCAATAAATCATCAAAATCCTAAATCATGCAAAAGAAATAAAACAAAATAAATAAACAATTTTTTTTTTCAATTTATACAAAAAAAATTAATCTAAAACAAGAATTTTTCCTAAAAATCGTTGATCCCCGGCTGCGGCGCCAAAATTTGACGTGAATATTTTTACAGTTGATTCCGTCAAATTAGTACATTAAAATTAATTAATGTAGTACTAGGGTGTCAACCTAGGTCGTTCTCTCAAGGATCAACACAAAAATATAGGAAAAATCAAGTTTAAAATTAATTTTTACAAACAAAATTTTAACAAACATACAAATACAATTGGGGGGTTTTGATTATTTTTTTGTTGTCACAATTAAAATTAAAACAAAGTAAATATAGGATTTAAAACAATAAATAACAAATAGAGAAGAAGAAGAATGAGGAAAGAACGGTTTATGAAGGAATTGTTGTGCCTCTGAAGCCTTACAATCCCTCCTATTTATAGGAGAAGAAATGGTGCCGGATATAATTAAAAATGACGAGTGGAATGTTAATGCGCAATTAATAAACTTCAGTGCTGTTTCCACTTCGATAATGTGTTATCTGATGTTTCCACTGATGAATCTGTGCCTGAACCGATTCATCTAGGCAAATTTTTGGGTAATTTTACACATAGGAATCGATTCCTAAGGGGTGGGAATCGATTCCCAAGCACATGAATCGATTCCTGCTTGTTTGAATCGATTCCCAGGCCTTTAAAATGCATATGAATCGATTCACAGGGGTGGGGAATCGATTCCTAGCTATATGAATCGATTCCCAGGGTGCTTGAATTGATTCCTTGCTGTTCTTTTGTGTGGGAATCGATTCCCAGATTGGTGAATCGATTCCTAGTCCTGTTCTGGTGCTTTTCTCGTATTTTTGACCATTTCTTGAGTCGTGGCTTCTTTTGTTTGACCTGTGGTAATTATTTTTCAATTACAGGCTTAATCACACACTACAAAACAAGAGAAAACCAATTTTTATTAAAAATTTATCCTTAATTCATTTTAAAATTAAATATTAAATAAAGCTCAAATGATGAAAATGTGTTAAAATGCAATATATTACACACTAAGTGATGGCAAATTATACACATTTAAATTGAGGAATTAAGGATAAATCATGCATCATCATCAATCATAAACAAATACGCCCTTCATTACATTGGGCCATAACATACGTATCATCATATTAGATATCATTTCATATATTCATATCATTTATTACTTTTATATGGTCTTTTAGGTATATTAATTACCCATTTCACCAACACCACACCACAATCTCAATCATCACTAATCATCACCACCACCTGGCATATCTGCATGCTATATGCAAATGCTCTTAGGCTAATGCATATGCACAATGGAATAATCAACAACAAATGCGGATCTGACTGTGGGAATAACACCAAATTGTGGGTGAAGCATGATCGTATTCCATGCCCCTAGTGTAGTAGTAAAATGTGTACACATATATCATAATGCATGCATAATCACCAATTTTTATTGGTACCAAACCGCATCGCCCATAGTGCAACACCTGGCCATTTTCACCATGACCGCGGTAAACAACATAATTAACAATATAAGGTGTTGCGGGCCAACCATGATTCTCAACATGGCAGCTGTGATCCAAAGGACCACCGGGGACACCTGCTCCTCAAGAGCCAACCCCCACAAGGGTCAACCACGTACAGCTCCCCGTAGCTCAGCATGGGCAGCTTCGTGACTTACACACTGAGTCATAGGGGAAACAATAAAAATGATCGTGCACTGAGCCGCCCTCCCACTGGGCCAACCGAGGGAATCCCCTAATATTCCAACACCGACAGCTATGATATGCCATAGATACAATGTAATGCAAATCAAATGCATTTCTCACACTGTGCATCCTATATGCCACTCATTAATCATCATCATCATAATCACCAACACCACCATACACACCTTAGTGGATTTTATCATTATTGGTTTTAACCATTGTTTTCAAGTTTTAAGTGTGGCATTTTATTTCATGGTATTTTACATCATACAAGCAAGTCAATACTTGTAACAATCACAATGGCATCACTATCATCAAATAACATTCATCAACATCACCATATAATTTTCATGGTACGTTTTTATCTCATTGATCATTTCCATTGTTTGATATATAGTGTGGCATTCACAATAATTCACTAATATAATTTTTAAACCACACCTACAAGATCATACTTGTATCACACACAATGGTATTCAACAAATCATCAATAATAACAATCATCCTCTAATCAAGGAATGGTTAACAACCTCATCCATCATCATTCATTATTGATATCATCTCCGATTCATCGATTTATAATAAATATATTGTTATGCAATCGTCTCTCATTAGTTCCATTACCATACAAGGTGTGTTATACACCAACCATCATTTAATATCATTAGTGGTGATTATTCATGTTCTCATAACGTGTTAATCAATACCAACGCCACTTAGACTCATCATCATCATATACCCCTAGCATAATGTCTTACTTTTACATAATAAAGGGGTTTTGAATACTATTAAGCTCATGACAAATTTCAGTACTAAGACATGAGAAAAGCCCACTTTTAGTCTTAATAATAATGCAACATGTCACAAATGTCATATATTAGTCCCAATTTGACCACCATAAAAAGTTGGGTTCAAAACCCTCTTAATCTTGTATTTTTCAATACAGTGGGTTCGGTATTTCACGCCTAATGAGAGTTAGAAAACTCTAATTAAAGTCATACCAATTCTCTCACCTCTATAACACAATTATCTACAACTTTCATGAAGAGGTCAGAGGCCAACAACGTCATTAAAATGCCCAAATGGGCCAAAAATAGCAAAGGATGCCTATTGGGTAATCCTGTCATAATCGATTACGATAATCGATTACAGCCTAAACAGAACACTCGTAATTGCTTATGCTCACCTCTATAATCAATTAAAATTGAAGCTAATCAATTTTGCCTAAAATAGAGTGTCTGTAATCGATTACGCTCACCTTCGTAATCGATTACGCCATACCAGAATGCAGAAATTGTGCAGAAAATGCATGATTTTGGAACTTCTAACCCTCCTAACTTTTTCATATCAATTTCAAATGCTACCAAATTTTGACACCAACTAAATTACACCATTTGTGATGCGTGGCCACCAGATGCACTTAAAAATTCTAAAAAATGAGAGACTTATGCATATAAATGCATTTTACCTGTTTTAAGCCATTTTAATGCAACTCAAGGGTCATTTCTCACTTAAATTGACCCATTCCAACTTCCATAAGTTTTAATTCATACATGGAAGCTATTGGAACTACCCTATGTCATCAAAACCACATAAAACTCTATTTGACCCCTTCACTTCCATGATTATGCATTAAAATGCACTATGTAAACTACAGTATGACTCAAACCATCTATCATTCATTTCATTATGGGTCTTTCATTACAATACATCAATTCCCATTAAGGGACCATTAACCATTCATCACCATCTTATATATATATATAAAATTTCCAAAATTCAACAATTTTCCAAGCCTAGCATTCATCACATCATCAATTCAACATTCAACATAATTATGGCAAGGCAATGCATGAGTTCATACATATACATATTTCAACAATTATTCACTTATGCAATTTGAAATGCAAACTCCTCTCCTACCTTGAGGGAAGAACCGCAACGCAAATGCTCCAATTATTCCGCATCATCGCCCGCAACACAATCCTATCAACAAACACATATATACATGCCATTAATAAGCCATCATAAGGCATCATCTCTTAAAACTCATTATCAAGTCCTAGGCTTATCTAACTCCAATTCACACGCTTAGGTTAGGCTTTCGGAATTCCTTTCCCAAACCAAGATTCTCTAAGCCTCAAGGGGTTAAACAAATCCAACAACAACATCATAGCCCTTATCCATAAGGCATCCAATATCTCATATGAATCACTCAACTATCATCACAATTTATTCAAATCCATTATAACCTTCTTGGCCCCATTCAAGACCATCATCAATCAATAAACTCTTAAGATATTTATCATTGCCTAACTACTCATCAACTCAGGTATCCCTTATGAATGGCTTTTTTAACTATTATTATCACAATAACAACATCTCATATTCATTCTCAACCCAACACCTCAAACCATCATTCCTACATACATGCATATATCATCTAACACAACCTCATAAACATAACTTAAAATATCATCAACCTCATTAATCAATCTCAATGATTCTAAAGATTCATTCCCTTCATATAAATCATTCTAGAGTATTCAAGACCATCAAAATCATCAATTTAGCCAAAACCCCCACATCACCACGCTTAGGGTTTTTCATCAAAACTCAATAACCATTTCCAATAACCATCAATCTCCATCATTAACAACACCCACACATACATTATCATGGGTTTTCACTAAAAATCATCTTTCATGGTATTATTACTCATTTCCCCCAATTCCTATAGTTAGGGTTCCATTGAAATCCAACAATCACTACTAACAATCATCATCTTTCACTTCCAACATTGAAATTTTCGTGTTCCCCCACATACCCATCCAAAAACACACATAAATCACACCCCACCTTTGGGTTTTTCTTTAAAATGGCTCCCATTCCTAAACCCTATCATAAGGCACTCTCCTAATCAAATAGAAACCAAAACCTAAGGCCAAAATTATCAAAAGAGTGGAGAAATTTTACCTCAAGCTCCAAGCTATCCCAAGCCCTAGCATGAACATGAAAATGGAAGGAGACGAGAAGAGCTCTCAAGCATTTGAATCATCTCCAAAATGAAGAAGAAGAAGCATGGTTGGTTGGGTATGGAAGAAGACTCACAAAAATGGTGAGCTTTGTAGAAGAGAAAAAACGAGAGGGTTTGTGTAGGGGAGAAGAGAAGTGACGAAAATGAGGGAGGGGGAGGAGAGGATGCATGTGAAAATGAGGGAGAGAAAGGAAGAATTAAGTTTTAACTTGGTCCATCATTAAAATGTTTCCCATTTTATAACAAACAGGATCTCAGTTTGGGCTCAATACTTTATCTAAAAATTATTCCGAATACATATTCGGACTCCCAATAATATTCTTAATAGCCCTGACCAATAGCATCTCAATCGGAGATACTTGGTCCGGCACCCATATTTTAATCGGGTATAATTTTGTCTCTTAAAGCCTCAATAAATTATAAATAATCCTTATATATCTCAATTTAATTATTTCAATATTTTTAGGACACTTATTAACCCATTTATAATTATTTAATATTTATTCCTCTTAATTAATCATTTTTATAAAATTCAGGATGTTACACTATTCCTAGGAATTGGCATATTAAGGGTATTTCAACTTTTACTTTCATTAAAATAGATTTTAATATGACATGCATAATCATTCTCCCATTTGACATCACACTAATAAAACAAGTTTCAATACGCATGGAAATTATTCTCCTGTTTGACGTTCACACTAATAAAAGATTGAAATACTGACATGTACTTGAATCATAAATATGCAGAGGTCATAATTACAACATCATATAATAGATTGATTTACCAAATTCCAACATAAATAATTTAGTTACACATGGTAAAAGCAAAAACAACACTTATAGAGTTTGACATTATGAGGATTTGGAAACACTTCACGATATAAGAGCTCACAATACTACATAACACTCTCAAGTATCTAGAAATTACTTTAACCTTACAAACTCACAAAAGAACACTCAAACTCGAGTGAAAGGAGAGAAAAGAAGTTCTAAATTGAAGATAGGGTGCCTTGGAAGTGTGGAGAATGGCCCTATTTATATGGATAATTCCCAGACAATGGTTCCACATGTCTCCTAATTCGGCTTGGCATTTTGTTGATTGGATTGGCCATTATTTTGCCTTTTGACTGAGTGCTTGTCCACCTGGAAATGGAGTCCACATAGCTCTGACGCTAGGCGTGGCTGTGACGTGTAGCGTCAGCATCAAAATTTCCCTTGCTACACGTGGTGTTGATGTTATGCTTCAGCTTTCTAGTTCTTCAATTTTCCCTTGATTTTCCTTAATTTTTCACTACAAAACTAGAGAAAATTGATCAAGGCAGATTATTTCCAATAACATCCATTCATTGAATTAAACATAAATTTATTACAATTTAAACTAATTTTATTTAAAATAAACACACTTTTTGTTATAAAAATAACAGTAAATTTAAGGACTAACAAATACCCCAAACTTGAGACCTTGCTCGCCCTCGAGCAAAAGAAAGAAAAATCAAAATAAAGTTAAGTCTAAAAATTTACTGCAAAAAGTGATTTACAATTTTACCAATAAAAATGAGGAATCATATGTAACTAAGGCTTAAAGATAAAATTTTTACAATGTCATACCAATAAATCAAGCTTATTTCAAGGTTTACCTCACAAGTGTTTATCTTTGTGAAAAAGAACCTGTCAATCTCAATCGGTCATAAAATCAAACAAATTTAATTTTGATTTTCATCTTATCAATGGTCATTTATACAGAGTCACACAAAAGTCACAAGGTCTTTTTAAGGGTTGTAATGAGGCTTGGGTTGCAAGAAATTATGGTTTTTCTTGGATTTGAAACACCTGAAATAATAAAAGAGCATTTCACAATTTCTTTTAGGGTGCTTTTCTGGACCCAAAATTCTTACTTCCCTTTTTGATGATGATAAATACCCCCAACTTGATTCTTTTCACTATTTTTGATTTTGCATATATTTCTTTTCTTTAAAAAGAATGAAGTTGTTAACTTTTCACTCCCCATTTTTGTAAGAACAGTCAAAATATTTTCTTTTAAATTATTTTATGCTCTTTTATTCAATTAAGTAAAGGGAATGGTAAAGATTAATTAAGAGTTAAGGGTACCGAGGAAACTATTTTAAGGCTCAAAATTGGCTATCAAAGGATAAATATATTTTTACCATGGTAGGCTTTTTGGCCCTAGTTTCTTGTGTTTACCAAAGAATTTGCCTTGATCATGCTCTTGGATTCTTTGTACAACAACATAAGTCAAAGAATTAAGCAAAATTAATTTGAAAGAAGTTATGTCGAAACCCTCAAGTGCTTAAAGATCTCTCAGCTCACCGGGTTTTCAAAATTAGCTTAATAATTGATAAGCTCATTGTAATCAGTTTTACCTAAATACCTTAGTTATAAAAAGATTTTTCTTATTTTAGAATTGGCTTATTGTTCAAAACTTTAAGCACATAATTTTTTCAGAATGTATTTTTCACAAAAAATAAACAAAATAAAATTAACCATGCAAAATAAAAATCAAACCACACAAATAAAAATAAACCATAATATAATCCCAAAATCAAAATATACTAAATGTCAAACCAAAAACTAAATAAAATGTACAAAAAATGATAAAAGTGTAGAAAATATAAGATAACACCATCAGTCCTCCATGTGGTCATCCTCATTATCTCCCTCCTCATCAGCATCACCCTCAGTATCAACGTGTGCTCCAGACGGTCCACCAGCCTCAGGGTATGTGGGCAAATCACCAGGCCAAGCCACATGGGCTGCAAAGTCAGCTGGTGTCATAAATGGTGCTCCCTCACCTTGAATCCTGTACTGATAGTAAGAATTATGAAGATGCGTATAAGCTCGGTGAGAAGCAGCCATCATCTACATCATATGCTGATGCTGTAACATCCTGATTTAAAGTTATGGACAGGTTCCGGGTGATATTGTCGTGTTGGATGCTTATGATTTGAAATGCGTTGATAGTTGTATTCCAATTGAGTAATAGTTATGTAATGCCTGGATGTGTGATGACTATGAATTGTGTAATGCATGTCGATTTCCGTCCATGAAATACAGGTTGATAATCATGAGAATGCTGAGTAATTGCATGAGATGTATGTGTTAAGGGACTGTTGTCAATTCCCGTGTGTGATTTATATGAGCTAGCATGAGATGCTTGTTATTGTAAATCTGAATGCCGAATGCATGTGATGGGGACTATCTTAATGAGTTCCGTTGGTGTTTAATACTGATTGCATGAGATGTGTGTACTGTTAAGGAAGAGGTTGAGTGTATTTGATATGTATTTACCATGGTGATTTCCGTGTGTGGGTTTATATTATGATGCATGGGATGCATGAGTTAATATTATGAAAGTGGTTATGCCGATTCCTGTTTATGATTTATGATGATAAAATGCATGGGATGCACTATTGGAAATGCTGAGAGCATTAGCGTGAGACGCTTAATTATGAATCGGTAATTATATACATGAGATGCTATCAAAGACCTTGAGTGGGACTCAAGGCAAGCCGACTGAGTGGGACTCAGGGCTGCCCGTAACACTGCCGTTGACGCTGAGAGTGTTTGTGTTACATGTGAGGGCAAACGGTTTGGTACCAGTAAAATGGCCAGATCAGCTGAGAGCTGAATAAAAGGCTGAGAGCCATGTTGCAACATAAAAAGCTATTAATGAGTAATCGGATCTGACTGAATGAATATATGCACATTTATAATTATTGCCGAGTGCAATGTGACTTGTATGTATATGTATTAATGTTATTGAGAATAACATGTCTAATATAGCCGAGAGTTAGCTGAGTAGATTCCGATTGAATGATGTTATGTGTGTAACCATATTGAATGGCAGGGTGTGTGTTATTGATTGTTGTCATATGATATTGTATGGTTGAGAACATGAGGATTAATCTGAGTCAATAACTGTCATTTAATATGTAAAGTACTCACCCTTACTGTGGCTATATTTCAGTGGATATTACTCGGGATGGTGAATGATGGGAGAGCACCAATCCTTGTGAAGTGCACCTGTACAATGGAAGTGTACATATATGTATATACTGTGTAAATGATTTTGATATAGCCTTGGCCGGCTCTTAGTATAATGTTTTGTTTAAATGTATATGAATTGAACTCTCTCAGACTTGAGAGCATAAATATATATAAATATATATAATGCTTTGTGTTAATTTTGTTCAGTGAGTAATGATGTAGGCGAATGTCCAAGTTATATACATCTATATTTTGCCGAGCAAATAAGGCTTGAATGATTCCGAGTAAAGGAGAGCTAAAGTAATTCTGTGTGAGGCGAGATTAGAGACCCTCTTCTGAATGAAGAAGGGTTAGGCCAATTCCGAGTGAGTTACATCCATTAAGGCTACTCCGAGCGAAGGCTAGTAAATGTGTTGTCGAGTGGAAAATAGTCGAATGAGTTCCTCTCATTTGGTGAATATTTAAATACTCCCGAGTGAAAGTTGATTGAGAGAATTTCTTCCGAGGGTAGAACGGTCAAATGGTCCTGAGTGAAACCAATCTTAGTAAACCTATTCCGAGGGGATAAGGTTCAGATATTACCGAGCAAAACTTAACTTGGTGAAGTCTTCCGAGTGAAGAGGAGTTAGAGTAATTCCGAGTGGAATTTGATTAAGGAGATCATTTCCGAGGGATGGAAGGTCAAGGTATTCGCTGAGTGGAACTTAGCCAATGGAACCCTTCCGAGTGAGACATACTATATAGACCCGAGTGGATGAGGTTATAAAATCTTTAAGTGAGACTTGACCTAGTAAAGTGTTCTCCGAGTGAGGAAGGTTAAAATATACCGAGTGAAGAATGTGTAAAACATGTCCGAGTGAATTGAGGTCGAAATACACCGAGTGGTGTTGGACTGGGGAAAATATTTCCGTGTGAGGGAAAGTTTATAGATTCCGAGTGGAATAACCGAGGGAATCATTTTCCGAGTGGAACATGTGTGTGACCTTCCAGAATAAAATAAGGAACTGTATAAACTTCCGAGGGAGGCATGTATGTAGGGACCGTTCCCGAGTGAACGTGGTCCCGATTCCGAGTGACGGAATTCCCGAGTATATGAGTTCGCTTCAGCGAATGAGGAATCGCTCCAGCGAGTAGGGCTCGCTCAAGCGTTATCTTCCACTGGTTTTGTTTAACCGAAGCTGGGTCATGCCAGCGTGTGGTATCCTGACCCGGTCTTCCCTCACCTCTGATCAATTTTCTGTCTCCCTTGTCTCCAATTTGTTTTATTTTGTACCGACTACCCTGTGAACATTTGGGAAAAATTTCCCCTCTCTCGGATTTACTATTATTTCAGTCGGGTTATTTCATTTTTGGTATCAGAGCGGACTCAAAAGGTCTAAGGCCAAGGTATGCTTACTGTGAGTGAGCGGTAGTGTGTAATATGACCGGTTGTCATGACTGTTTATGATATCCCATCAGGTTGAATACATGTCTAAGTATGATTGTGTGGCTCATGGCCAAGTAATACTATTTATATGCTATAAAGATTGTATGAAATTGTGTTATAAATTGCTAAGTATAGAACTGAGATCTGATCGGTTGTGAATAGTTCGGTATTCTTATCCTTGAAAGAGGTGTTAATTTCAGGATAAGATATGGCAAATCGTCATGGCATGGAAGCCATGGCCACGGTATTTCAGTGTTTCGCTGATATATTTGAGAGGCAGAACCAGCCTCAAGTCGAAGATGACCAAGGGTTGGATCGCTTCCTGAAGCGGAAGCCGAGTGAATTTGAAGGAGGATTCAATCCTGAGTCGGCTTACTCATGGATTCAGGACTTAGAAAGGATCTTTGGTGGCCTTCGTTGTACCGAGGCCCAGAAAGTAGAATACGCTGTATACATGCTTCGAGCGGAGGCTGAGAGTTGGTGGAAGATCACCAAAAACCGAATGACTGACACAGGCACCCGGTTAATCTGGGAGAATTTTAAAGCATGTTTTCTGGAGAAATACTTTCCCGACATAGTGAGGAGTCGGAAAGAGTTGGAGTTCATGGAACTGAAGCAGGTTCTATGACTGTAGAGGAATACGTTACTAAGTTCGAGGCATTATGTCTATTCTATCCCCCGTTTCAGCATCCCAGAACTGAAGGTTCCAAGTGCATAAAGTTTGAAAGCGGATTGAGGCCTGGGATTAAGAAAGCTTTCAGGCATCAGGAAATTTGAAGTTTTCCAGTACTGGTAAACAAGTGTCTGATTTTTGAGGAGGATGATAAGGCCCACTCGGACCAGAGTAGCAAGACCAACACCTCTATGAAGCCCCAACAATCTCGCTTCAAGAAGCAGGGCAACAATGGTAGAGGTGGACCCTCCTCTAGATTTAGAGGTCGGGGAAAACGTGGTGGTCGTTCCGGTGGTCATCCGTGGGGCAGCAAGTGTTTTAAGTGTGGAGGAGACCACTTCGCTCAGGATTGTGACAATGATGATGAGGTGACATGCTACTACTGCAATGAGAAAATGCACATTCTCCCTGATTGCCCTCAGCTGCAGCAAGCAACTGCAAGTGTACACTGGGGAGGTTTCCGTGGAAGAGGCCGTGGAAATGGTGGCCGAGGGAATGGTGGCCGAGGTAATGTAGCACGGGGTAACATAATGTTTGCCCCGAATAACCGAGGAAGAATTGCTGATCAATCGGCTGCAAGCAGAGTTTATGCAATCAATGCCGAGGAAGTTGCACAAGCAAACGACTTGGTGCAAAGTAAGTGCTCACTCGGTAGACATACTCTTGATGTAGTTTTTGATTCTGGAGCTACCCACTCCTTTATAGCTGATGATTGTGAGAAGCGGCTGAGATTGCCTGCTGTTGACATGGATTGGACGTTGGAGGTATCCAATCTGACCGGTGTTAAAGTGTAGACGTCAATGATGTGCAAAGATGTAACCTTTACGTTGGGCAATCGGAGTTTTACCGCCGACTTAATATGCGTACCCCTGAAAGGCCTCGACATCGTACTTGGCATGGATTGGCTATCAACCAACAAGGTGCTGGTGGATTGCCAAAACCGAAGGGTGATTTTTCCGAGGCAGATCGATAACGACTACACAGTGCAAGGTATAGCTCAGTTATTTGTGATGTTTAGTTTGGTTGAGGGAGAGGGTAGAACCCGAGTGTAAGATATTCCGATTGTTTATGATTTCCCTGAGGTGTTTCCAGAGGATGTGCCGGGTGTCCCTCCGAATAGGGAAGTTGAATTCTTTATTGACTTAATCCCTGGAGCCGAGCCGGTCTCCAGTGCACCCTATAGGATGTCCCCGACGGAGTTGGTTGAGTTAAAGAAGCAAGTTGATGAGCTGCTAGACAAACAGTTCATCCGACCGAGTGTATCATCGTGGGGAGCACCGGTGTTACTCGTTAAAAAGAAAGATGGCAGCATGAGGTTGTGTGTGGATTACCGACAGCTGAACAAGCTCACTATAAAGAATCGGTATCCATTACCGAGGATCGATGATCTGATTGATCAGTTGAGGGGTGCTTCAGTCTTTTCAAAAATTGATTTACGATCGGGATACCACCAGATCTGGGTGAGGGACTCGGATATTCCCAAGACGGCATTTAGGACCCGGTATGGTCACTATGAGTACGTAGTAATGCCGTTTGGTGTGACAAATGCCCCTGCTGTATTCATGAATTACATGAATAGCATTTTTCATCCATACTTGGACCGATTTATGGTCGTTTTTATCGATGACATCTTGGTTTACTCCAAATCGTCCGAGGAGCATGAGGAACATCTCCGATCGGTGCTCCAACTATTGAAGGAGAAACAACTGTTTGCCAAACTTTTGAAATGTGACTTCTGGATGGATAGGATCCATTTTCTTAGGCATGTAATCTCCGAGGAAGGTGTCTCGGTAGATCCTTCCAAGGTGGAAGCTGTCATGGCTTGGGAGAGGCCTAAGTCGGTCTCGGAGATCAGAAGCTTCATGGGTCTGGCCGGTTATTATCAAAGATTTATTAAGGGGCTCTCTAAGCTTGCACTGCCCTTGACCAAGTTGACTCGGAAAAATGTCCCTTTCGTGTGGAATTCCGAATATGAGAGGAGTTTCCGAGAGTTAAAGACTAAACTAACTATAGCTCCTGTGTTGGCATTGTCGAACCTCCAGGAAGGCTTTATAGTTTACTGTGATGCATCCGGACTCGGTCTAGGATGTGTGCTGATGTAGAAGGACCGAGTGATAGCTTATGCCTCTCGTCAATTGAGACCCCATGAACAACACTATCCGACTCATGACTTGGAGTTAGCAGTTGTGGTCTTCGCGTTGAAAATATGGAGACATTACCTATATGGGTCAAAATTTGAAGTGTATAGCGATCACAAAAGCCTCAAATACTTACTTGATCAGAAAGAGCTGAATATAAGGCAAAGGAGGTGGACTGAATTTTTGAAGGATTATGATTTCGAGTTGAAATATCACCCGGGCAAGGCGAATGTTGTGGCCGACGCCTTGAGTCGGAAGTCCATTCATGTGGCAGTAATGATGGTGAAGAAAATGGAATTACTTGAGCAATTCCGAGACATGAATTTGCATGTGGATGTCTCTTCATCTCGGAAAGTAACGCTCGGTATGTTGAAAATAGCCAATGAATTTTTAAAGCTAGTGTATGGGGAGCAGAAGTCGGATTCCTACTTAGCTGAGATGAAGGAGACTTAGGCTAAGGGCAAGGACCTGTCCTTAACCGAGGGCTCAGATGGAATTTACCGAGTGAAGGGTAGAATCTATATGTTGGGTGCTGGAGAATTGAGAAAGATGGTGCTCGATGAAGCCCACAAAAGCCTGTTAAGCATCCACCCGGGCACTACAAAGATGTACCATGACTTGAGATTACACTTCTGGTGGCCCGGATTAAAGAGAGACGTGGTTGATTATGTGGCTCGGTGCATTGTTTGCCAGAAGTTGAAGGTTGAACACCAGAAGCCGTATGGTGGATTGCAACCTCTTGAAATTCCCGTGTGGAAATGGGATTCAATCGTCATGGATTTTGTGACGGGATTGCCTAGAACCCGAGCAGGCTATGACACTATCTGGGTCATTGTAGATCGGTTGACGAAGTCTGCACACTTCTTGCCCATGAATATGAGATATTCACTGTAGAAATTAGCTCAGATTTATATCCGAGAGATTGTCCGGTTGCATAGTGTGCTGTCTTCCATTGTATCGGACAAAGATCCGAGATTCACTTCCCGGTTTTGGGGAAGCTTGCACAAGGAATTAGGCTCAAAACTCCGATTGAGTTCAGCCTACCACCCCCAGTCGGATGGGCAGTCCAAGCGGACAATACAGAGTGTGGAGGACCTATTAAGGTCCTACGTGCTAGAGCACGGAGGTAGCTGGGAGCAGTATCTTCCCCTGATTGAGTTTATGTATAATAATAGCCACCATAGCAGCATCGGTATGGCTCCATATGAAGCATTGTATAGCCAAAAATGCCAAACCCCACTCTATTGGTTGGAAACCGGCGAAAGTTTAATGTTGGGACCAAAAATTATACAACAGACTTCCGAACAGATCCAGATGATTAGGGAAAAGATGAAGGCATCCTAAGACCGGCAGAAGAGCTATCATGATAAGCGGACAAAACCGCTTGAATTTCTGGTCGGTGATGAGGTGTTCCTGAAGGTTTCACCGAATAAAGGGGTCGGACGAGCCTTGAAGAGTGGGAAGTTGAACCCCAGGTACATTGGACCCTATGAAGTACTGGAACGGGTCGGTCTGGTAGCATACCGAGTAGCATTTCTGACTCATCTATCAAACTTGCATAATGTATTTCACGTGTCTCAGTTGAGAAAGTGTTTACCCGATTGCACTCATGAGATGCCGGATGATGAAGTCGAAATCAGAGAGAATCTGACTACAGTGGCCGTGCTATAACACCCCTGATTTTCTGTACTCGAATCCCGATGTAATCGTCATAATTAATAAAAATGCGAGTAAATTTTTCGCGTTTGAAAAACATTTCCAAAACATCACCATGATCGCATCAAGACCCAAATCACAGAAAACCAAAGAGTGAGATTAAGTAACCTATAACTGGATCGATAAATAGTTTGCCCATTCGATATACAAAATAACAGAGTTTACAGCGGAAAAAGAATGTGTATACCGGGCACACGCCTAGTCCCATCTATGAAGATATGAGAAAAGGCTCGATAAGAATGCATTGGCATATCATAAGCCTAATATACAACCATCATCAGTTTACATAATCACATGAGCATACAATGCCTAAGATATAAGTATATACCTATCTATATGGTCATGCGTCATACATCTCCAATATTCATATTTATAATAGACCATAACCAGCCCAACCTCAATTCATATATCTCCACTATTAGTACATCATCCAAGTGTATCTTTATATCCACAGTTCCTCCATCAACAACACTAATTAGCAACATCATAATATTCATTTTGTACATAACACATTAGATTACAATGCTACCGGCCAAGACATTCCTCTACAACTATTTACCTTCTCAAAAGCTTTACTTCATAAACGTCCTCATCCCATGGTTTTCCTGCATCAATACTAAAAAGTAAACCACATGGGAGAGTGAGTTATACATTTCAAATGACGATATGAATACAATTGAAATTATGTGCATATGCATGTCAACATCATGTATGCTTGGCTAAACACATCAACAATCATCATATATCATTAAATCATCAATATATATATACTTATACGTCAAATCATAGCAAAGCAAGCATATACACATTCATCACACCGCCACAATGGGCCAACACATATCCATCACATCGCCACAATGGGCCAACACATCAATATAGACCATTCTGGTCTTTCATCAAAGCCACCATGGGCTAACATCATCATTGTCAATCATAACAAATACACCCTTCATTACATTGGGCCATATCATACATATCGTCATATTCAACATCATTTCATATATTCATATCATTTATTATTTTTATGTGGTCTTTCATTATATTAACTTCTCATCTCATCAACACCAATACCATCATCTCAATCATCATCAATCATTATCATATTCTGGCATATCTCCATGCTATATGCAAATGCTCTTATAGCTAATACATATGCACAATGGAATAATCAACAACAAATGCGGATCCGACTGTGGGATATAACACCAAGTTGTGGGTTCAAGCATGATCACATACCATGCCCCTACTGCAGTAGTAAAATGTGTACACATATATCATAATGCATGCATATTCACCATATTTTTACTGGTACCAAACCGCATCACCCATCATGCAACACCTGGTCATTTTCACCATGACCGCGGTATACAACATAATTAACAATATAAGGTGTTGCGGGCCAACCATGATTCTCAACATGGCAGCTGTGATCCAAAGGACCACCGGGGACACCTGCTCCTCAAGAGCCACCCCCCACAAGGGTCAACCACATGCAGCTCCCCGTAGCTCAGCATGGGCAGCTTCGTGACTTACACATCGAGTCACAGGTGAAACAACAGAAATACTCGTGCACTGAGCCGCCCTCCCACTAGGCCAACCGGGGGAATCCCCTAATATTCCAACACCGACAGCTATGATATGCCATGGATGCAATGCAATGCAAATCAAATGCATTCTCACTCTGTACATCCTAAACGCCACTCATCAAACATCATCATCATCATCATAATCACCAACACCACCATACACCTTAGTGGATTTCAACATTGTTTGTTTCTTAGTCATAGCTTTCAAGTTTTATTGTGGCATTTTCATCTCAACATATTTTCACATATATTTCACCTCATACACGCAAGTAGATACTTGCAATCAATCACAATGGCATTTCAATATTATATAATATTCATCTATAATACCTCACTTTCATTTAATGGGTTTTCATCTCATTATTCATTACCATTGTCTCAAGTATACTTTATATATATATATATAATTGTGTGGCATTCACAATATTTTCAATTTCATACTTCATACCACACATACAAGACCATGCTTGTATCACACACAATGGTACACAACAATTCATCAATATAAATATACACCTCTTTGTGCAAGAGAGTGTTCAACATCATCATCAATCGTTGTTTAATGTCATTTAATTATCCTTCCTTTAATTTAAAATTCACTCTAGGATATATCTCATAATCCTTCCATCATAGGCTCATTATCATCCTCTTATCATTCAATTTCAGGTGGCAAATATATCATAATGCATTATTTTAATACAGGTGGTAAATACATAATTATTTAGTTCCCATGTACCCAATCAACCTTAACCACCACCATGTTTTATCATTAACACATTACCTCTCATACATACCCATAATCATCTCACAATTATCCCCTAATACCGAGAAGAGGCTCTAGCATAAGCCTGCCACAGATAAAATCGAGCAAATCCCATTTTGGGGGAAACTCGCTCAAGCGAGATTCACATCCGCTTGAGCGAGACAGGCCAGGCTCGCTTGAGCGACTCCATTTTGCGTAAGTGAAAAACATCCAATAGCGTTTTCACGCTCACTCGCTCAAGCGAAGCACCAGCTCGCTTAAGTGAAATCCGACTGGAGGTCATTCCTTACCAACACTCGGTTTTTACTCAGTAAACCTGTTCTGAAACCGATTCCCCTCATTCAGTCCTTTACTCGGCAAACTACATTAAAACCGACTTATCCCACTCGATCGTCCACTCGGTAAAATCAACCAAAACCGACTCCCAACACTCGGGTTTTCACTCGGCAGGATCACCTTGAAACCAGCTCAAAGCACTTAGGTTTTCAACTCAGCAAAATAATCCTAACCGACCCATCATTCACTCAGCCAATTAATTCCAAATCCGAGTCTTCTCTCAATTAATCTTTCACTCGGTAATTTTATTCCAAAACTGAGTCATCTCAATCAGTCTTTCACTCGGTAAGCTTAATACAAAGCCGACCCATCTTTCGCCCGTATTCCACTTGGCATAATCATCTCAAAAACGACTTATCTCCTACTCAGTTTCACTTGGCGAGATTATCTCTAAAACAACTCCTTTTTCTTTCTTTCGGTCTAGGTCTCCTAGCACTCAGCCTTCACTTGGGCGAAGGTATTCTAGAATACATCTGGACAGACTCACAGTATATCCCCATAGGTGCACACTCGGAATTGCACACTCGAACTCCACCATCAAGTTCCATTCGGAATTACTCTGACCTCTCATCACTCGGAGGAATTCACTAAGCTGTCACACTCGGGCCTATTTAAGTCTTGTCCACTCGGATTATATATCTTTATTCACTTAGAAAAGAACCCCTAGGATACCTCAATCAGAACCATCACAATCACTCTCCCCCTCAGGAGAGGTTCAATCGGGATTTTCCACTCGGGAATAATTAGACCTATCATTACTAGGGGAATTCTCTCACTAAGACCCCTCTCGGATTAGGTTATTAAAATGGATCTCTCACAGAACACATTTCCCCCCCGGAGTCCTCTTAAGCCTTCACCACTCAGAAAAGGCCCAATGGCTATAGCCTCACTCGGAATTGCACATTAGAAGGCACTCTACTCGGCACAGGTTACACCGGACTCGAAAATTCCCCATTCGGGACTCCACTGCCTAGATCATCACATTCACGAGCCTTCTACTCAGATTATGCCCACTTCCTCACTTGGAAGGTCATGACTCGGATATGAGTCACTCGGAATTCACCCGGAAATTCCACCACCTCTTAATTCATTTCCAAAACTCCCACTTAGACAAAGTTTGTTCAGAAACTTGCCCAATCACCATTTACTTGTCTCGCCTGGGCGAATGCTATTCCTCAAGACTCTTCGCTCAGGCGGATTTCGTCCAGTAGCTAAATCCTTGATCTACTAATATTCTCGCTTGAGCGAACTGGCCATTCGCTTGAGCGAAATCAGACCAGTGGCCAATTCCTTCGCCCTCACTAGGGCGAAGCTCAATTCGCCTGGGTGAATTTACTCCAGTAGCTAATTCACTGAAGCAGGGGACTCTCGCCTGGGCGGAATCCCATCTCGCTTGAGCGAGACCACCAAGACTTATGCAGTAATGAAGTTCTAACACTCGGAATCTCATTCTAAGCCAACTGAATCACCTCCAATACATCATACACATCACATGAGGCATATATAACTCACTCTGACCATTCATACTTAGGAATTCTCATTCCAACTCATCAATTACTCCTTTAAATTCCAATTCATCAACTATAATCACTCATCTCAAAATAATTCTCTATATTTTAACTCGTTCATTCATAAGTTTTCACCATCATTTAGTTCACGTCCAACCAAGGGACCATAACACACTTATCATCAACATTATATAAATGCATACATTTTCATAACAATCAACATAAGCCAAACCATCAATCATCACTTCATCAAATCAGTCATATAAGACATTTATGGCAAGGCATTGCATGAGTTCAACATATACATAATTAGCAATTAATTCACTCATACGATTTGAAATGCAAACTCCTCTCCTACCTTGAGAGAAGAACCGCAATTCCAACGCTCCGATTGCTTTGATTATTATGCATCATCGCCTGGAATACAATCCTATCAACAACACACATATGTATATGTAATTAATAAGCCATCACAAGGCATCCAATTTCAACTTAAGTCACCATGGATTTTCTTAAGCCATCACTAATCAATAAACCCTTATGGCATTTATCATGGCCTAAGACTTCATCAAGTCAAGTATCCATTATCAATGGTCATCCACCATTATTGTTGTCACCAATAACATCATTCAACATTGCCTATCACTTTCCTATTCTCAAGATTTATTCCTCAAGTCATCAAATCTACTCACATGCAAATATCATCAACCTTATTAATCAATCTTAATGATTCTAAAAATCTATTCCTCTCATATACTTCATTCATAGACATCCATAATCATCAAAATCATCAAGTGGGTCAAAACCCCCAAATTATTAATACTTAGGGTTCACTTCCCAAACATTCAAGCCTAGGATTTCCATTTCCATCCACATGTAAGGTTTCTAACATCACCATTTTCAACTCAACAACTCAAAACCATAAATAAAACAAGGTGGAGGTAAGAAATATTTACCTCAAGCTCAAGCTCCACCAAAAACGAAAATGAAGTGAGGAAGAGGAAGAAGATGATCCCACAAGCTCCCAAGCTCCATAAACGCCATTCTAGCCTCACAAATCCAAGGTTAGCTCTTGATTTTAGTAAGAGGTAGACGAAGAAACAGTGAGGGACGGTGTTGGGATGAATGGGAAATGAAGGAGAAGTGAAATGAAGAGTGAATGGAGAGGGAAAACACTCCACGGGGATAAGGAGAAAGATAGAGGAATTTTTAGTGTAAATTGGGTATTACCCAATGGGCAAAAGAGTGTATCAAGTTGCTTTTACCAATGGTTAATAATTCCCCATTATCCAACGGGTAAAAGAACCAAGTGATAAAGAGAAAGTGGCCACGGTGATAATGGGAGGAGAAAAGGGATTTTTGATTTTCTTTTAATTCTAATTGGTTCGTATTTTTCCCGGTTATTATTATTCGTCGAGTCCAATTAATTATTTCTTTGACACCAAAAATCATTCTAACTATACCATCTTAACCACAATAATTTTCCAAACATTCTAGACCTATTAAACACCTAATAAAGTCAAGTGGGTCCCACGTCATCCGTTAATTCACCCGGTTCTGATAAATCTAAATTTACTGATAATTCACCTCTAATGTCTAACAACATCTCCCATAATTATTTGACCATAAACAATCAATTATCATCGTCCAATAAATTTATTTTATTTAAAAATCCGGGATGTTACACGTGCCGACTGAAATTATGGACCGGTCGGTAAAGCGCTTGAGAAGCAAGGACGTTCAATTGGTTAAGGTGGCATGGCAACAAAACCGATGCACCTCTTATACATGGGAACGTGAAGATGCCATGAGGCAACAGTATCCCGAGCTATTTTAATGAGGTAAGCTCATGTTTGAATTTTGAGGACGAAATTCTTTGAGAGGGGAGAATTGTAACATCCTGATTTAAAGTTAATTACCGACTGAGATTAGTCACTAATTAAGGTTAATTACAGATTAGATTCATGGGTGACTAGTACAAGGTGGCCAGAGAAAATGACGCATGTACCCCTGATGGTATAAAAGAGTTCGGCCTCTCTCTTTCTCTCATTTTATTCGTGTTAAGTTAGAGAGGATTGAGAGAGTTGAGAGCTTTTCCTTCGAGGATACAGAGACGTTGTTCTATTTCTCCTCCCAGGTTCTTCTTCTTCCTCTTCATCATCTTCTCTCCTTCTTCCTTTTCTCCCACTCGAAGCTGTCAGATTCTCAGTTGGGAAGTCTGTAGTGCGAAGTGCTTCGGGGTTGTGGAGGTAGTCTACTGTTGTTGAGACGAAACTACTCGAGGAAGAGGATAGCTTTTGGTCTTTCCAAAGCTGAGATCAGAGTTGACGACTGAGTTTGAAGGCTATCTAGTGGGAAGGAGTGACCGAAAGGAGTGATCGGTCAAGCATTGTAGCTCGAGGAGCTTCTGAGTCTTTACAGTAGGTAGGGGGTATTTTATATCTCACATGCATGGTTTATGGACGGGTTTCAGGTGATATTATCGTGTTGGATGCTTATGATTTGAAATGCGTTGATAGTTGTATTCCGATTGAGTAATAGTTATGTAATGCCTGGATGTGTGATGACTATGAATTGTGTAATGCATGTCGATTTCCGTCAATGAAATACAAGTTGATAATCATGAGAATGCTGAGTAATTGCATGAGATGTATGTGTTAAGGGACTGTTGTCGATTCCCGTGTGTGATTTATATGAGCTAGCATGAGATGCTTGTTATTGTAAATCTGAATGCCGAATGCATGTGATGGGGGCTATCTTAATGAGTTCCGTTGGTGTTTAATACTGATTGCATGAGATGCATGTACTGTTAAGGAAGAGGTTGAGTGTATGTAATATGTGTTTACCATGGTGATTTTCGTGTGTGGGTTTATATTATGATGCATGGGATGCATGAGTTAATATTGCGAAAGTGGTTATGCCGATTCCTGTTTATGATTTATGATGATAAAATGCATGGGATGCACTATTAAAAATGCTGAGAGCATTAGCATGAGATGCTTAATTATGAATCGGTAATTATATGCATGAGATGCTATCAAAGACCTTGAGTGGGACTCAAGGCAAGCTGACTGAGTGGGACTCAGGGCTGCCCGTAACACTGCCGTTGACGCTGAGAGTGTTTGTGTTACATGTGAGGGCAAACGGTTTGGTACCAGTAAAACGGCCCGATCAGCTGAGAGCTGAATAAAAGGCTAAGAGCCATGTTGCAACATAAAAAGCTATTAATGAGTAATCGGATCCGACTGAATGAATATATGCACATTTATAATTGTTGCCGAGTGCAATGTGACTTGTATATATATGTATTAATGTTATTGAGAATAACATGTTTAATATAGCCAAGAGTTAGCTGAGTAGATTCCGATTGAATGATGTTATGTGTGTAACCATATTGAATGGCAGGGTGTGTATTTTTGATTGTTGTCATATGATATTGCATGGTTGAGAACATGAGGATTAATCCGAGTGACTAACTGTCATTTAATATGTAAAATACTCACCTCTACTGTGGCTATATTTCAGTGGATATTACTCGGGATAGTGAATGATGGGAGAGCACCAATCCTTATGAAGTGCACCTGTACAGTAGAAGTGTACATATATGTATATACTGTGTAAATGGTTTTGATATAGCCTTGGCCGGCTCTTAGTATAATGTTTTGTTTAAATGTATATGAATTGAACTCTCTCGGACTTGAGAGCATAAATATATATAAATATATATAATGCTTTGTGTTAATTTTGTTCAGTGAGTAATGATGTAGGTGAATGTCCAAGTTGTATACATCTATATTTTGCCGAGAAAATAAGGCTTGAATGATTCTGAGTAAAGGAGAGCTAAAGTAATTCTGTGTGAGTCGAGATTATAGACCCTCTTCTAAATGAAGAAGGGTTAGGCCAATTCCGAGTGAGTTACGTCCATTAAGGCTACTCCGAGTGAAGGCTAGTAAATGTGTTGTCGAGTGGAAAATAGTCGAATGAGTTCCTCTCATTTGGTGAATATTTAAATACTCCCGAGTGAAAGCTGATTAAGAGAATTTCTTCTTAGGGTAGAACGGTCAAATGGTCCTGAGTGAAACCCATCTTAGTAAACCTATTCCGAGGGGATAAGGTTCAGATATTACCGAGCAAAACTTAACTTGGTGAAGTCTTCCGAGTGAAGAGGAGTTAGAGTAATTCCGAGTGGAATTTGATTAAGGAGATCATTTCCGAGGGATGGAAGGTCAAGGTATTCGCTGAGTGGAACTTAGCCAATGGAACCCTTCCGAGTGAGACATACTATATAGACCCGAGTGGATGAGGTTATAAAATCTTTAAGTGAGACTTGACCTAGTAAAGTGTTCTCCGAGTGAGGAAGGTTAAAATATACCGAGTGAAGCATGTGTAAAACATGTCCGAGTGAATTGAGGTCGAAATACACCGAGTGGTGTTGGACTGGGGAAAATATTTCCGTGTGAGGGAAAGTTTATAGATTCCGAGTGGAATAACCGAGGGAATCATTTTTGAGTGAAACATGTGTGTGACCTTCCAGATTAAAATAAGGAACTGTATAAACTTCCGAGGGAGGCATGTATGTAGGGACCGTTCCCGAGTGAACGTGGTCCTGATTCCGAGTGACGGAATTCTTAAGTACATGAGTTCGCTTCAGCGAATGAGGAATCGCTCCAGTGAGTAGGGCTCGCTCAAGCGTTATCTTCTGCTGGTTTTGTTTAACCAAAGCTGGGTCATGCCAGCGTGTGGCATCCTGACCTGGTCTTCCCTCACCTCTGATCGGTTTTCTGTCTCCCTTGTCTCCAATTTGTTTTATTTTTTACCGACTGCCCTGTGAACGTTTGGGAAAAATTTCTCTTGTCTCGGATTTACTGTTATTTCAGTCGGGTTATTTCAGATGTTCTATGCTCATCCTAGTGAATCTCTCAGTGATAGCATCAGTAAATGGTGGATGGGCTGGTCTCTTACGTCTCGGTCTGGGCTGAGCCTCCTGCTCCAAAGGTGGAAGCTCGCACTACTGAACAAAGTAATCTCTGTTTACTGAGACCTTGGGGACTCTCCGAGAAGAAGTAGTAAACTCTGGTGATGGCACAACAACTCCTTGCCTCATCATTAAGGCATAAATGATGAGAGGGAAAGGAACAGGGCGATTCACCTTATACCCAAGGGCATAAAGGTGAATCTGCTTAGATATAAGCTCAGCAATATCAATGGTGTAGCCTTGAAGAATGGAGTATAGAAGGCAGCAACGATCAACTGGAAGAGATGAAAGGTGGGTAGCAGGAGTGATGTTATGAAGCATAAGGTACATCCATGCCTGAGCTATAGGGGTCAGCTGGGTCTTAAGGAGATTCGATGGAGTTCTTCCAACCTTACTAAGGTTAAAGAAGATTCCATCTTTGCTCAAAAAATGAGCAACCTGATCCAGGAAGTATCCTAGATCACTATCCTCAGTGGCAACCTTGTTTCTGTTTTCCTTCTAGAAACAAGTGTCGCTTTTGGGAGTAGGCTCCCAAGGATTACCTAGTAGGGTACTAATAGTGTCCCTGTCATAAGTGATGTCCCGACCCCTCACCAAGCTCGTCCCCTGCTGGCTGATGTTTGGTGAGTCCTGGTGTGTCCTATAAGCATTAGCATAAAATTCCATAACCAGGATAGTGTTATCCAAGTGGCCTCAATTACTCAAGAGGGGGAGAGGGGTGAATTGAGTATTAAAAACTTTTGTTGAAATGCTTGTGAAATTGGTTCTTTAACAAATATGTTTAGTGAAGATGATAAACTTAATCTTAATTAGAATAATAAAGAAGTTTAAATAACAAAGTTATTAAAAGTAACAAATTGAGCAAGCAATTTAAATGCACTTTTTTAAAGAGATTAGGGAAGAGAAGATTTGCAAACCGATATATACAAGTTCCACCACACCGGTGTACGTCTCGCCTCCAAGTAACTCACTTAGAGGATTTCCACTATTGAGAATTTGAGATACACGCTCTGAGCAATTACAGCTTCTTAGTGTCCCACACTCAAGAACTTAATCCTCACAAGCAAAAGGGAAACCCACCCAATCTCACAATCTCTCAATTACAAGGTTGAATCCCAACCCAAAATCTCTCAGAATTTGTGAATGTGATTTTACAAGTGTGATTCTCTCAACAGAGTGGATATACAAATTTAAGCAGTTGAGAAATAATTTCTTTTCTTAGAAAAGAATATGCAAATTTTAACACTCAAGAAAATATTTTTCTCATAATATAACTCTCAAAAATAATTGCAAAGAAAATAAATTAGAGAGTTAATAGACAAGGAATTAAGAGAGAACAAAGGAGAAAGCAAGGAATGCATTTGTTGTGTGTGTGGTATTCTGCCTCTTCAGTTTCCTTTCTATTTATAGGCAAAGCAAGGTACATGCTGCCAAAAACTTAATTGCAACCGGTTCCTTAATTTATGCGTTGGAATACTTAATTTGCCAGTGATCCATGTTTCCTGACTTGAGAAGTGCAATTGTCTACGTCAATAAGTGCAACGCCATTTCAATTAGAGAGTCTCGAGAGAGGAATCAGTAGAGTTGAGTTTCTAAAAATGCGTACTGATAATTTCCATGATTCAGCGCATGATTCCAGATATGAATCGATTCTTCCAATTCATTTTTGCACTAAAAACATCAAATGAATCGATTCCTGGTCTTCCTGAATCGATTCCTGGGCTTTTTACCATGTGTGGATCGATTCCTAGTCTTCCTGAATCGATTCCTGGGCTTTTTACCATGTGTGAATTGATTTCTAGTCTTCTTGAATCGATTCCTGGCCTTTTTACCATGTGTGAATCGATTCCTACAAGGGGGAATCGATTCCCAGCCCCTTGAATCGATTCCCAATGGCCTTGAATCGATTCCTGCTTCCTTTTCTTGTGGGAATCGATTCCCATAGGGGTGAATCGATTCCTAGGCTTCCCTTGCACCCGTTTCTTCATTTTTGATGTATTCTGATACGTTTTTGGATCAGTATAGCTCATGGTTCTTGGTTCCTTGGCACTTCTCTTATTTTAAACTTCTAAGAATTCCTTGAATCAATTCTTTTGCATTTTAATTTCTTGACCCGAATCATTCTTGATTTTCATGATTTTTGATTAATTGCTTTGACAGCATCCTTTAGATTTCTTGATCCTTGAATTGTTTGTCATTCATCAAAACCTGTTTCAACATACAAATACAGATGGGATCCCTTTCAGTAGGTAGAGAAAATAGGGGTCCCCATCTCCTCCTCTGTATTCTCATCCTACAGCTTAAGATAATCTCTGATACTGAGATCAAGGACCTTCTCCCAGATGAGTCTCTGGCCCTTGATTTGATGGAATCTCGCCCACTTGGCGTCAGTCCTGAATCTGGTGGGATCTCGAGGTCCCAACTGCTCCTCACCTTGAAGATCAAGATCTTCAGAGGTGGTATCAGTATCTATGGTCCTCCTCTGTTTTTGGGACCAGTGACGAGAATAGACTTCTTCGGTGCCATCTACAAAAGAAAATTTACAAAAATCAAATACACATCACACTATTTTAAACTAAATCATACATATTTTTTATTTTTATATTTTAACAAAATAAATCATGCAAAACATCAAAAAATCTAACATGCATATTTTTGGATTTTTTAAAGTATAATACACACATCATATAATTTTATGAAAGAAATAAAATTCACACAACATGCAATTTTGCATACAAACTTAGAAAATTACAATTCATACATATTTACAAAATTTAACAAATTTATTTATTTTTAGGCAAGAAAGTATAGCAAACATACAATTTAAGAAATTTTATTAATTTAAAAGAAAAACAAACAAACATAAGAAAATGGGACAAAATTTTTTTTGTTTTCAAAATAAAACAGAAAATAATATTACATTAAACAAAAAATAAAACACAAAAATTAACAAAAATCCAAAACAGGGGCTGACGCTACGTGTGGGTTGGGCGTTACGCGTCAGGTTGTTCCTCCCACACTAGGCGTCACTGGGATGCTACGCTTGGGGTCACAGTTCATGCCTTACGCTACGTGTCACTGGGACGCTAGAGTGGGCTTGCAGGTTCAGAAACTACAAAATAGGGGTTACGCAGCAGCAACCCCTCCAAACTACATTCAGTCCATTTGTTGACCTATTTCTAACAGCAATCAATCCCGGTGGTTATATAATCCTATCCCTAACCGCATGCAATTCTAAAATTGAAAATTGAAAATCAAATGAACCAAGGAAAGGGAGAAGATCACTTACCTGAAATCCTGAGAGATGAATAAAATGTTGAAGATTGAGATTGCTTGAGGGGTTTGGAATTCTAAGAAGTAGGGTTTCTATGGCAGAAAGGGAAATTTAGGATTTTAAAACCTAAATTGGGCCTCTCCGTTTCAGTTTTTAAAACTGAATATGGGCCCTAATGCTACGCGTGGCTGGGACACTACGCGTCAGGTTGAAATTTTTACATTCATGCTACTCATCAGTGAGACGCTATGCATGGGGTTCTGTTTTTCAAAATTTAAAATTTTAATTCTCCAAAACCCTTTTTCTTTCAGTTCTAAAAACCCTCTTTATTAAAAATCTAGTTAAAATTAAATTCTATAAAATCAACATTTTTAATTTTTTATATAAATTAATAATGAAAAGAAATAATGGGTTGCCTCCTATTGAGCGCTTGATTTACTGTCTCTAGCTTGGCATCCTGCACATCACAAATTAGTTAAATAATAAATGGTAGTGATTCTGTCGATCTCACCACCCAGATATGGTTTCAATCTTTGCCCATTAACCATCCAACTGCTCCATAAGATTTAACTTCCTTAATTATAAATGGACCTGTCCACTTAGATTTCAATTTACCAAGAAACAATCTTAATCTTGAATTAAACAATAAAACTTGCTGACCTGGTGTGAAATGTCTATTTTTAATTTTCTTGTCATGGTAAGCTTTCACTTTATTTTTATAACTTCTAGATGACTCATAAGCATTGTTTCTCATTTCCTCCAACTCAAGTAACTGCAATTTTCTTTTGTCAGCTGCCACATTTGGATCAAAGTTGAGGAATTTTAAGGCCCAATATGCTTTATGTTCCATCTCTACTAGAAGGTGACAAGCTTTTCCATAGACCATTTAGAAAGGAGAAAGGCCAATAGGAGTCTTGAATGCAGTTCTGTATGCCCAGAGTGCATCATCAAGCTTTTATAACCAATCTTTTCTGGCAGAAGACACCGTCTTTTCCAAAATTCTTTTCACTTCATGATTTGAAATTTTAGCCTGTCCATTGGTTTGTGGATGATATAATGTAGCCACTTTATGCCTCACTCCATAATGTTGTAACACCTTCTGAAGAACTTTGTTACAAAAGTGTGATCCTCCATTACCGATTAAAGTTCTTGGTGTTCCAAACCTACAAAAAATATATTTCTTCAAGAAATTCACTACAGTTTTGGTATCAGCATTAGGTGAAGCGATTGCTTCTACCCATTTTAAAACATAATCAACTGCCAAAAGGATATATTGATTGAATTGAGAGTAAGGAAAAGGTCCCATAAAATTAATACCCCAACAATCAAATATCTCGACCTCCTAAATGTTTGTAAGAGGCATTTCATGTCTCCTATTAACATTACCTGTTCTTTGGCAGTTATCACAAGCTTGCACAAATGAGTGAGAATCTTTAAAAATGGAGGGCCAATACAAACCTGATTGAAGAATTTTTGCAGCAGTTCTTTCTCCATTAAAATGTCCTCCATAAGGTGATTTGTGACAATGCCACAACACATCTTTCTTTTCTTAATCACGTACACAACGACGTAGCAAATTATCCATACCAATTTCGAATAGATGAGGGTCATCCCAAACAAAGTATTTTGCATCTTTAAAATTTTTTTTCTTTGCTGCCATGTTAAATCATTTGGAAGAATTCTCGCTGCTTTAAAATTGGCCATATTAGCAAACCATGGCTATTTTGTTATTTCAAAAAGTTTTTCATCAGGAAATTCTTCTAAGATGTCTTTTTCTTTGGCAGTAACCTCATCATTCATCAATCTAGAAAGATGGTCAGCAACCATATTTTCACTACCCTTTTTATCTTTGATTTCAAGATCATATTCTTGAAGGAGCAGAATCCATCGGATTAACCGAGGTTTAGAATCAGTTTTGGTCAAAAGGTACTTGATTGCAGCATGATCAGTAAAAATAATTATTTTTGATCCAATCAAGTATGATCTAAATTTTTCTAAGGCATACACTGTGGCTAGTAATTCTTTTTCAGTAGTTGCATAATTTATTTGATTTTCATTTAAAACTTTACTAGCATAGTGTATAACTCTAAAAACATTTTCATATATTTGACCTAAAACTGCTCCCACATCATAATCATTTGCATCACACATAAGTTCAAAGGGTAAATTCTAATTAGGAGCAACAATTATAGGTGTAGAAACCAAATTTTCTTTCAAGGAATTAAAAGCTTTAAGACATGCTTCATCAAACTTGAATTCAACATCTTTATTTAAAAGATTTGTTAAAGGTTTAGCAATTCTTGAAAATCTTGAATAAACCTTCTATAGAATCCAGCATATCCTAAAAAACTTCTAATACCTTTTACGTTTACAGGGGGTGGGAGTTTAGAGCTTACCTCAATCTTGGCTTGGTCTACTTCAATACTTTAGAAGAAATTTTGTGACTGAGTACAATTCCTTCTTCCACCATGAAGTGACATTTCTCCCAATTTAGCACCAAATTTGTTTCAATACACCGCCTCAGTACGGTGTCCAAGTTGGTTAGACATGATTCAAATGAATTCCCAAAGACTAAGAAATCATCCATGAAAATCTCAATTCTCTTTTCAATTAGATCTGCAAAAATAGTAAACATGCATCTCTGAAAAGTAGTAGGTGCATTACACAATCCGAATGGCATCTTCCTATAAGCAAATATGCCAAAAGGACATGTAAAAGCAGTCTTTTCTTGATCAAGAGGGTCAACAGCAATTTGATTATATCCAGAATATCCATCAAGAAAATAATAGTAAGTTTGTCCAGACAATCTTTCAAGTATTTGATCCATAAAAGGGAGTGGAAAATGATATTTTCTTGTTGCTTGATTTAATTTTCTATAATCAATACACATTCTCTAACTGGTGACAGATCTTTGGTGGGATTAATTCATTTTTATCATTAACAATTGCTATCATGCCACCTTTTTTTGAAACAACTTGTACATGACTTACCCATGCACTATCAGAAATGGGATAGATAATATATGCTTTTAGTAATTTCAAAACCTTCTTCTTGGTTACCTCTTTCATGGTTGGATTGAGGCGCCTTTGAGATTGAGCAACAGGTTTAAAACCATCCTCCAACAAAATCTTATGCATGCAGTATGATGGACTTATACCTTTCAGATCTTCAAGTGTCCATCCGATTGCTTCTTGATTTCTTTTTAACACTTTTACCAGCTTTTCTTCTTCTGTTTCCCTTAACAAATAACTAATAATTATAGGTTTTAGATTACCTTCTTTAAAAAAGATATACTTTAGGTTGGAAGGTAGTACTTTCAATTCAGGCCTCTGGATTTCTTCAACAGGTACTTCTTGAATTTCTTCAATTTTTCTTGATTCAGGGGAAATTTCTTTCCCTTGATCAAGGTCTTCAAGATACTTGTCTACCTGTTTTTCTTCTTCTTCACTCAAACATTCCATAGAGTTAGTTAATAACTTATTTAGAGGGTCAGAAATTGACATACCTCTAGATATGGAAAGGCAAACTTCGTCGAGAACATCCACCTTAAAACAGTCTTGTTTTGAGTTGGGATGTTTCATGGCTTTGAAAACATCAAAGTTCACTTCTTCATCATGTACTCTTACTACTAGTTTCCTATTATCCACATCAATGAGTACCCTAGCAGTCTTCATAAATGGTCTTCCCAGGATTAGGGGGACTTCAACATCCTCTTCCATGTCTAAAACCATAAAGTCAACAGGGAAGTAGAACTAGTCAACTTTTACAAGTACATCTTCCACAATACCATAGGGTCTCTTAATTGATCTATCGGCCAATTGCAGAGTCATTTTTGTTCTCAAAGGATCAAGATCACCAATTCGCTTCATCATACTTAGAGGCATTAAATTAATGCTAGCCCCTAAGTCTAACAAGGCTTTCCCAATATTTACACCTCCAATGGAGACGGGAATGGTGAAACTTCCAGGGTCTTTTGACTTTTCAAGCATGTTATATTGCAAAGTAGCACTACAACTTACTTCAAGTTCAACAATTTCCTCATTATACCTCCTCTTTTTAGTAAGCAATTCTTTCATAAACTTTGCATATGTTGGCATCTGTTCCAATGCCTTAGAAAATAGGATGTTTATGTGTAATTGCTTGAAGATTTCAAGGAATCGTTTCTATTACTTTTCTTATCCTTCTTTGATGGTGCATGTGGATAAGGTAGATCCTTAGCTGGAGGTGTCTGACCCAAATACTGATTTTTTTGTTTTTTATTTTTTTTATTTTTTTGTTTTTCTTTTTCATCATTTTCTTCATTTTTTTCTTCATTCTCTTTTTCATTTTTTTCTTCTTTTTCTTTTTTTCTCTTCTTTTTCTTTTTCTTTTTTCTTTTCTTTTTCTTTTTCTTTACAATCATTTCCTACAACTTTTCCACTTCTTGTAAAAATAGCCTTACATTGTTCTCTTGGATTTTGAGTATTTACAGAAAAACCAGAGCTTTTCATGTCAGCTACTTCTTTTGCTAACTGTCCCAATTGCATATCCGACATTTTACGTGCGGCTTCATTTGTTTGCATATATTGTAGTAATTGTTGGATAGATTCCTCTATCCTAGTTAGCCTTGCTGTTTGATCAGATTATGGTTGTTGTTGTATGAATTGATTGTTAGGATGTCTGTTGGAAGGTCCAACATCTTGTTTCCAGCCAAGATTCTGATTCTGCCAACCCTACGGGTTAGGAAATGAATTACCAAGATTGATAGGAAAAGTACCTAAAGGTATTATTTGGTGAATCAAGAAATTGGCTTATTCTTGATCATTTCCATTAGGGGCATAGTAATCACATAGTTGTTCGCCCATGCAATGCACACATTGTTTTAATTGAGCGGGTAATGGTGATGATACTTGAGCAATTTAAAGTTTTTCCAATTGTTTTCTCATTGCCTCCATTTGTTGTGTTAGTAATTTTTACTAAGCTAAAACTGCATCATTTACTCCCAACTCAAGCATACTTGGTTTCCTTGATGTACTACCTCTTTCATGCTTGGCTTGACGGTCACTGGTTGACATAGACTCCATGATTGATATTGCCTCTTCAACAGTTTTGTTCATTAAAGAACCACCTGCACATGCATCTAACATAATCTTGAACTAAGGTAATAAACCATGATAAATGATTCTTACCTTCCCAGCATCATCCAAATTATGGTTTGGACATTTCCTAAGAAGTGCTTTGAATCTTTCCCATGCTTCACCAAGTGATTCATCGTGATTTTGTGAAAAAGAATGTATGGCTGTCATTGCTTCAAAATACTTTGAAGGTGAATAAAATCTTTCCAAAAATTTTGTTTCAACATCGGACTAGTTTGCAAAACTACTAGATGGACAAAATTTAAACCATTCTTTAGCTTTCCCAATCAAAGAAAAGGAAACAATCTCATGTAAACAGATTCTTCTTGATTGGGTTCGAAACCAATTGTGCTGCATAATTCATAAAAAATAGTTAAACGTTCATATGGTTCCTCATTATTTAAACCAGCAAATTGATTATTTTGAATAATGTTTAGAGTAGCTGGTTTAATTTCTACAGCAACAATAAGTCCTTGGTACATCCTTGAAACACAAGGTGGTCCATTGATAGCAGCAAACTGTCCCAATGTTCTTCTTTGTTTAGTAGCCATATTTGAATTTTCAAATTTTTCAAATGAAAATGAAGAAGATTAAGAAGAAGTTTTTGTTTTTTTAGATTTTAAAGCTTTGAGTTTCTTTACAAACTTCTCGATCTCAGGATCAAAGAACAATTTCCCTGCAGAAGATCGAGTTTGCATAAACAAACTAAATATAGAAAGTTAGTGTAACAATGTTAATAAAAATGAATAAATGAATGAATATAAAATTGAAAATTTAACTAAGGTAAAAAAATATTTTACCACAGTAATTAAAAATTTAATATTTTACTGAATCAGTTCAATCCCCAGCAGCAATGCTAGAAAACTTGTTAAACCCTGAATACTGTTGGCTCTTTTAATTGGCAAGTGCACCAATCATTTGTAGTTTTCGAATTTAGATATCGTTCCACTGAGATTGAAAGTTCCAGTAACTCATAATAATTCTTATTTACTATGGTAAATTTATCAAAAGTTATTAACAAAAGTATGATTTATAAACAATTTATACAATATTCATAGAATTTGATGATTGATTTGTTCATGTAGTAAAAAGATGGTAAAGATAAAATCTATCTAGAAAGTTGAGATGTAATTCAGAAGAATTCAGATACTTGAGGTAAAAACACAGATTGACAAATTATGTTGGAATTAGGATCCTCGCACTAAAATATAATGAAATAATTACAAACATACATATTTAATTATCAAGTTCATGTTATTGCAGTTAAAATCATTATAACCGATCCCTCGTGATATAAATTCTAAGTAGTCACCGTAAAGTCCGATCCCTCGTGAGCTTTCTCAGTAAAAACTTGCATTAAGTACTGGCCTTATAGCAATAATAATCACCAACTCTATTTCTAGTAATTGGCATATTAAGGGTATTTTAACTTTTACTTTCATTAAAATAGATTTTAATACGGCATGAATAATCATTCTCCCGTTTAACATTCACACTAATAAAACAAGTTTCAATACGCATGAAAATCATTCTCCCATTTGACGTTCACACTAATAAAAGATTGAAATACTAATATGTACTTGAATCATAAATATGCAGAGGTCATAATTACAACATCATATAATAGATTGATTCACCAAATTCCAACATAAACAATTTAGTTACACATGATAAAAGCAAAAACAACACTTATAGAGTTTGACGTTACGAGGATTTGGAAACACTTCACGATACAAGAGCTCATAATACTACACAACACTCTCAAGTATCTAGAAATTACTCTAACCTTACAAACTCACAAAAGAACACTCAAACTCGAGTTAAAAGAGAGAAAAGAAGTTCAGAATTGAAGATGGGATGCCTTGGAAGTGTGGAGAATGGCCCTATTTATAGGGCTGAGAAAGGGTCCTGACGCGTAGCGTCAGGTTCCTGACTCAGCCGCCATTAAACATGTCATTAAGTAGCCATGATTAAGATTAATTAAATCCAATAATGCCCAGACAATGGTTCCACGTGTCTCCCAATTCGGCTTAGCATTTTGCTTGATTAGATTGGTCATTATTTGGCCTTTTGACTGAGTGTTTGTCCACTTGGAAATGGAGTCCACGTAGCTCTGACGCTAGGCGTGGCTGTGACGCGTAGCGTCAGCATCAAAGTTTCCCACGCTACGCGTGGTGTTGATGCTACACGTCAGCTTTCCAATTCTTCAATTTTCTCTTGATTTTCTTTAATTTTTCACTACAAAACTAGAGAAAATTGATCAAGGCAGATTATTTCCAATAACATCCATTTATTGAATTAAAAACATAAATTTATCACAATTTAAACTAATTTTATTTAAAATAAACACACTTTTTATTATGAAAATAACAGTAAATTTGAGGACTAACAACAACAAACACTCAACCCAAGGGATCAATGTAATGTTGTTTTCTTAAATATGGTAAAAATTGATTATAAAGAAAATTATGAAAAGAATGAGAATGAGAAAGGAAAAGAAGAAGAAGAAAAAGAAAGAGGGTAAGAGAAAAAAGAAAAAATAAAAAATTGAAAAAGAAAAAAATATTCAAGAACCTGTGGAAGTAGAACACGAAACAATTTGTAATGAGGCCTTACAATCTAACACACCGAAAAAATTTAAAGATCCAGGAAGTTTCACCATTCCCGTCTCCATTGGAAATATCAACATCGGGAATGCTTTATTGGATTTAGGGGCTAGCATCAATCTAATGTCTCTAGGTTTGATGAAGCGTATTGGTGATCTGGAACTAAAAGAAACTAAGACAGATTTACAATTTGTGGATCGCTCTACCAAAAGACCAATTGGGATGGTGGAAAATGTATTAGTAAAAGTTGACAAGTACCACTTCAAAGTTGACTTTGTGGTACTAGATATGAAGGAATGATGTAGGATCTTCTTCTAGCTCCTTGAAGAAGGGTAGATCTAGGGCTATTTTCTTCTTCTAACCTCCACAAGCCTTTATTGAAGATTCTTGCTCTTGGAAACCGAATTGGAAAGTGAAGAAAAAGACTCAAGACTACACATATTTTGAAGGGAAAAAGAGAAAGAAAAAGGTAGAAATAGAAGGGATAAAGAAGGAGGATGGAAGATAGAATGGAGGAGATGAATGAGAGGCCACTCTTAAGGGAGATAACTCCTTTGAACTCGCCACCAAGAGGAAGGAAACCCCTTGGATGAGGGCTTGCTAGAGCTTACTCTAACCTAGAGAGAAGGGAGAGCTTCTCTCACTAAACTCACTTTGAAAGTGTAAAAATCTCAAATGGCATACATGTGTGTCAAAATACAAAGGGAGAGCTCTTTATATAGAGCTTGGAGAATTCAGCCAAGGGATATCTAAATGGGCCTCTCCATGATGCCTAGGCCCAATATAGCTTCTAGAGAAGAGTGTGGCCTATACATGGCCCAAAGTGAGAGTACATGGCCCAAAAGTGGCCCAATTGACCTTGCAAGGCCCAAATAAAACCTATAAGCCTAGAGAATCTAACTAAAAAGTATATTACAAGTAGAGTATGAATAGATCCTCAAGAAGTCTTCATTAGGCTTGGGCCTACTCAAGGAGAGGAAGGAAGATAAGGCCCGATGGATGCTCTCTTTGGCCTTTTTGGTCTTGGCCCTTGTGAGAGGACCTTTGTAAGCTTCAATTCCTTTCTCTAGGGTAGTGTGAGGGTCCTCCGTTAGTGTGTCCTCATTAAGGAGGATATTAAGATCCCCTTGATCCTTGGAAGACCTTTCATGAAGATTGCAAGGGTAATGGTTGATGAGGAGGTAATTACAGTCAGAATTCGTGAAGAGGAGGGAAACTCCAATGCCCATCTCAAGATAGATGTTGAGAACAAAGTTTACCTATTAACTGAACAAGGTAAGTCTTATCTAAATTCTTTAAATTTAACCGATAGCTTACATGATGAAAGATAGGTAATCAAGCATTGGAGAAGAAGGAGGAAGAAAAAGACAGGTGATTCCTCAACCAAAATTAAGAAACCACCTGATTAATCTTAGGTAATGTCTGGCTGGGGACATTAAAACCAGCGCTCAATGGGAGGCAACCCATTATTTCTTCTTTATTTTTTATTCAAATTCAAAAAAAATAAAAAAAATAAATGTGTGTTTTATAAATTTTAATTAGAACTTTGATTTTTAATAAAAAGTGTTTTTAACCTGACGCATAGCGTGGAGGTAAAAATTTCAACCTGACGCGTAGCGTTAGGGCCCATATTCAATTTTTAAAACTGAACCAGAGAGGCCCAATTTAGGTTTTAAAAACCTAAATTTCCCTTTCTGCCATAGAAACCCTTCTTCTCAAAATTCGAAACCTCTCAAGCAATCTCAATCTTCAACATTTTCTTCATCTCTCAAGGATTTCAAGTAAGTAATCTTCTCCCTTTCCTTAGTTTATTTGATTTTCAATTTTCAATTTTAGAATTGCATGCGGTTAGGGATAGGATTAGATAACCACTGGATTGATTGTTGTTAGAAATAGGTCAATAAATGGATTGAATGTGGTTTGGAGGGGTTACTGCTGTGCAACCCCTATTTTGCAGGACCCTACATGTGGGCAGAACAGGACTGACGCGTAGCATCCCACCCACACGTAGCGTCAGGCCCCTGTTTTGCTTTTTCTTAAATTTTAGTTTTTATTTATTTGTTTTCTGCTTTTAAAATTTTGAAAAGTGAAAAATAAAAATTTTATTCCTTTTTATTTTGTTTGTTTGTTTTTCTTTTAAATTAATAGAATTTCTTAGTTTGTATTGTTTGCTATACTTTCTTGTATAAAAATAAATTAAAATTCTGTTTGTAAAAATTTAAAATTAAAATCTAAGTCTTGTTGTATTTTATTTCTTAATAATAATAAAAAAATTAATAATAATAAAAAATAAAAAAATTGTTTTAAATGTATGTTGTGTGTATATGTAAAAATGCATGTTGTTTGAATTTTGTTTATATGATGTGTTAAAAATCCAAAAATATGCATGTTAACTTGTTAATGTTTTACATAATTTAATTGCATGACTTATTAAAATATAAAAACCAAAAATTATGTGATGAGTGTTTTATTTTTGTTTATATAAATGTGTGATTTATTTAAATTTTCTTTTGCATATGGCACCTAAGAAATCAGACTCATCTGGGATAGGGTCCTTAATCTCAGTGCTGGAGATTATCCTGAGCTGCAGGATGAGTTACAGAGGAGGAGATGTAGACCCCTATTTTCTCTACCTACTGAGGGGGATCCCATCCTGGTTATGGAGTTTTATGTTAATGCTTATAGGACACGCCAAGACTCACCGAACATCAGCTAGCAAAGGACGAGCATGGTGAGGGGTCGGCATATCACTTATGACAGGGACACTATTAGTACCCTATTGGGTAATCCTTGAGAGCCTACTCCCGAGAGCGACACTTGTTTCTAGAAGGGAAACATAAACAAGGTTGCCATAGAGGGTGGTGATCAAGGATGCTTCTTGAATCAGGTTACTCATTTCTTGAGCAAAGATGGAATTTTCTTTAACCTTAGTAAGGTTGGAAGAACTCCATCAAACCTCCTTAAGACCCAGTTGAATCCTTTAGCTCAGGCATGAATGTACCTTATGCTTCATAACATCACTCCTGTTACTCACCTTTCTTCTCTTCGAATGGATTGTTGTTGCCTTCTCTACTCTATTCTTTAGGGTCAAACCATTGATATTGCTAAGCTTATATCTAAGTAGATTCACCTTTATGCCCTCAGGTATAAGGTGAACCGCCTTGTGCCTTTCCCTCTCGTCATGTCTGCCTTACTGAGGAGGCAAGGAGTTATTGTGCCATCACCAGAGTTCACTAGCTCTTCGGGGAGAGTCCCCAAGGTTTTAGTGAATAGAGATTATTTTGTTCAGTAGTATGAGCTTCCACCTCTAGAGTAGGAGGCTCATCCCAGACCCAGACACAGGAGACTAGCCCAGCCACCATCTGCTGATGCTATCACTGACGAGTTTGCTAGGATGACCATAGAGCATCAGCATATGATGCAGATGATGTCTGCTTCTCACCACGCCTATATGCATTTACATGATTCCTTTTATCAGTACAAGATATAGGGAGAGGGGGCACCATTCATGACACCAGCCGATTTTGCTGCTCATGTAGCTTGGCTGGGTGATTAGCCCACATACCCAGAGGCAGGTGGATCTTGTAGAGCTCGTGATGACACCGAGGGTGATGCTGATGAGAAGGAGAAGGATGACCATATGGAGGATGATCAATGAGGGCCATATCATTATTTTTATGCATTTCCATTACTCTTTGCATATTTGTTCTTAGTTTGATATTTACTTTCTTATATTTGATATTTGGATTATATTATGGTTTATTTTTTTATTTTTGTTTGGTATGATTTGATTTTATTTTTTGCATATTTTCTAAATAATAAAAATAAGTCTTATCAAATTTTTGAAAATCAAGAAACTTTATATACTTAAGGTTTTACACAATGAAACCATTTCTAAAATCAATTATCAATTCTTTTGTAATTTAGGAATTTTGATAAAATTAATTACAATAATTTTATTAACTATCAAGCTAATTTCGAAAACTCAGTAAGCTGAGAGATCTTAAAACACTTGAGGGTTTTGACATAATTTCATTCAAATTAATTTTGCTTAATTCCTTGATTTGTGTTATTATACAGAGGATCCAAGAGCATGATCAAGGCATATTTTTCTGGTAAACACAAGCTAAGGCCAAAAAGCTTACCATGGTAAAATCATATTTATCCTTTGATAACCAATTTTGAGCCTTAAAAATAATTTCTTTGGCACCCATAAATCTGTAAATCATTTTCAACCAGTCCCTTTACTTGATTGAATAAAAAAGCATTTTTGAACAAGAATGTTTGAAGGGAGTGAAAATTATAACTTATCATAATGCATGTACATGAAAAATTAAAATAAATAAAATAAAATAAAATAAAATAAAAATAATAAATATACATGCAAGAAAAAAGAATAATGAAAAGGATAAAAGTTGGGGGTATTCACCAATAAAGGAAATGAGATTTGGGCAAGAAGAAGCCTAAAAATTATAAAATGCTCTTTTATGATTTCAGGTTTTTGCTTTCAAGAAAAACCATAAATTCTTGTAGCCAAGCCTCATTACAACCCTTTAAAAGACCTTGTGACTCTTGTTTGAATCTATATTAATAACCATTGATTAGATGAAAATCAAAATTAAATTTGTTTGATTTTATGAACAATTGAGCTGACAGATTACCTTTGTACAGAGATAAACACTTGTGAGGTAAGCCTGAAATTATGCTTGATTTCAAATTTATTTTTAAGTTTTTCTTTTGCTTGAGGACGAGCAATGTCTCAAAGTTGGGGGTATTTGTTAGTCCTCAAATTTACAATGAATTTCTTAATAAAATTGTGTCAAAAATAATAAAAAAATAGTTTAATTTATTAGAAATTTAGGTTTTAAGATTATTGGAAATTATCTGCCTTGATCAAATTTCTCTAGTTTTGCAGTGAAAAATTAAAGAACATCAAGAGAAAATTGAAGAACTGGAGAGCTGACGCGTAACATCAACACCACGCATAGCGTGAGGACTTCTGATGCTGACGCTACGCGTCACAGCCATAATTAGCATCAGAGCTACGTGGTCTCCACTTCCAGGTGGCCAAGCACTCAGTAAAAAAGGGCCAAATAATGGCCAATCCACTCATACAAGCTGCCAAGCTGAATTCAGAGACATGTGGAACCATTGTCTGGGCATTATTGGATTTAATTATTCTTAATCATGGCCCTTAATCATGTGTTTAATGGAAGCTGAGTCAGGAACCTGACGCGTAGTGTCAGGACCCTTTCTCAGCCCTATAAATAGGCCACTTACAAGGCTTTGAAGACATCCAATTCAGCTCTGAGTTTCAAAACTTCCTTCCTTTCTTTTAAGTTTTGAGTGCTCTTTTGTGAGTTTGTAAGTTTAAAGTGATTTCTAGATACTTGAGAGTGTTGTGTAGTGAAGTGTCTCCAAGTCTTCGTAATGTCAACCTCTATAAGTGTTGTTTTTATTTTTACCATGAGTAACTAAGTGGTTTATGTTGGAATTTGGTGAATCGATCTATTATATGATATTATGATTATGGCCTTTGCATGTTTATGATTTAAGTACCATGTTAGTATTTCAATATTTTATTAGTATGAACGTCAAATGGGAGAATGATTTTCATGCGTATTAAAACTTGTTTTATTAGTATGAATGTCAAATGGGAGAATGATTATTCATGCCATATTAAAATCTGTTTTAATGAAAGTAAAAGTTGAAATACCCTTAATATGCCAATTACTAGGAATAGATTTGGTGATTATTATTGCCATAAGTCCAGGACATAATACAAGTTTTTACTGAGAAAGCTCACGAGGGATCGGACTTTATGGTGAATACTTAGAATTTATATCATGAGGGACCGGTTATAATGACTTTAAGCTACAATAACATGAACTTGATAATTAAATATGTATGTTTGTAATCATTTCTTTATATTTTAGTGCGAGGATCCTAATTCCAACATAATTTGTCAATCTGTGTTTTACTTTAAGTATCTAAGTTATTCTAAATTACATCTCAACTTTTTAGTTAAATTTTATCTTTACCATCTTTTAACCTTATGAATAAATCAATCATCAAATCCTGTGAATATTGTATAAATTGTTTATAAATCATTCTTTTATTAATAAGTTTGATATATTTACCATAGTAAATAGAGATTACTATAAATTATTGGAACTTTCAATCTCAGTGGAATGATATCTAAATTTGAAAACTACAAACGATTGGTGCGCTTGCCAATTAAAAGACCCAACAGTATTAAGGGACTAACAGTGAGGTGCTTTTATTGTGAATTTTATGAAGGGATATATGGGTATACAAAAATGACCTTAAATGTGATGGAAAAAGATAGACTTTGTTGATAGTTGTTGGGTTTTGATGAAACCCTAACCTTTGGAAATTGGGGGAAATGTGAAATGTGAGTGGATGAGTATTTATTAATGTTAGGAGAATGTATTTACTGATGTATGATGGTAACATTGATGGTGGATGGCCATTAATAAAGTTAGATGATTGGTGATGGTAGTTGGAGAACAATTAGTATGGAAACACATGAAAAGGCTTAGCTTTAATTGCCTGATAAATAAATTTGGGCACCTAACCTATGGTGGTTATGATGGATTAAATGAGATAAATAAGGTTTGAAATTGAAATGGTATAAAACACCAAGAAATAAATATAAGCACTTGAATCTTGGTAGTTTGAATAAAAATTGATTATGTGGCATATTGTATAGTGTAGGAAACAACCCCATCGACAAGGCGGGATCTTCAGACCGTATTGATTTCATCCAATAGTGATGTGTGCATATGATGGTGTTATGCTAATTTGACTTGGATGAATAATTTGATGAATATATGATTGGAATGCATTTAGATTGAATGATGTTGTATGACATGTGTGATTTGGATGATGAATATGATGTGATGTTAACTCATAACAATAAGGTTTATTGTGAATGTCTCTTGAGTTGTTGAATAAATGCCATGATTGTAATTTTGATGATATGTTAATGTATGAACATCCCATGGTATAAAAGATCTATGACAATGTGTATGGATTTGCTTGCCACTAACTATTGAATGTCTGTGAAATCCAATGACAATTGGTGACGGTTGAGATTGATGAGAATATAGAGTTCCACTAGGCATAGTGGTGAATTGTTGATTGTGGAGTGGTATTTACGATGCATAGTGTGAGAAATGCATTGATTGGCATTTGCATCCATGGCATATCATTTGCTGTCTATATGGAATGTTAGGGGTTCCAATAGGCAGGCCTAGTGGAAGGGCAGCCCAATGCACAGGTAAAATTATATGTTTGTTCCCTAGTGATTCTTGGAATCACAAAGCTGCTCATAGTTTGGTGGCGAGACACCCTATGTGGCGGGCCTAGTGGGTGGGCGGCTCTATGGTGAGCGAGTGATTATGAATATATGCTTGACCTATACTTGATTATGTTGTTATTTCCACAGTTAGATCCGTAAATTGTTAATGATTCTGTTATGCATATGCATTAGCCATAAGAGCATTTTCATATAGCCAAAGATATGCCTAGTTGATAGCCCATAGTGGCGATGAATAATTGATAAATACAAAGGAAATAAGTTATGGTACTAACATTTAGTGTATGATGGCTTTTATTGAGAATGCCAATGATTTGATACATGTGTTATGAATATATTGACTTGAATTTGTGTTATGTTGAGATGTTATGATATGATATGAGAATAAGGCTTATGATGCTTCTTGAGATATGTATGTTGTGAACATATTGAATTGGATATGTATGATGTTGAAATGGAATGATATGATACGTGAACGAAGCTTGTGATGCTTCTTGAGAAATGTATGTCATGCACACATGTATACATATAATCATAATGTATGATTTTGATTCATTTGGTATATGTTACTTACCTCCTAGTTGCCATTTTTAAAGTTTGATGTAGGTACGTTGGATATCCTACTCTTTTGGAGGATTGAGCAAAGGTGGAGGTAAATATGGAAATGGAAGCCTGTAAGCCTTGGACGGCACCCCTTTGTAAAACACTTGATACATGTATATGCCTCTTTTGTTTCTTAAATATTGGATGATGTTTAGGCATTTATTTTGAGGGTCACTTTGGAAAATTCGGCCTTGTATGTTTTGATAGGCTAATTTTTGGTAGTGACCTTAACAAGTTTTGATGGTAACTAAGATACAATGATTTACCTTGATGCAATGATGAATGATTGTTGATTATGAAGTTTCATGGCCAATTGATGGCATTGATGTTCATATTAATTGATGAATTAGTTGAATTGTGAAGTTTGTATATGGAATTTATGCAAAATTGAGGAACCAATAGGGTCAAAATGAGTTTTATGAACCTTGGGCAGTATGTGATGGATCCAATAGCTTAAATACATGATTAGTGACTTGTTAAAGCTGGAGTGGGCCAATTCCATTGAGAATTGACCCCTAAGTTGCATCAAAATGCCTCAAAATGGGTTAATCACATTTATGCGTATAAGTCCCTCGTTTTTTTAGGAATTTTTTAGTGCAACTATTGGCTACATGTCATAAATAATGTATTTTAGGTAGTGTCAAAATCTGGTGGCAATTGGAATTCATATGAAAAAGACAGGGTATTAAGAAGTTGGGAAATTGGATAGTTTCTGTTGAATTTCTCTCTATTACTAATACACTATAGGTGGGAATCGATTCCCCTGTGCATGAATTAATTCATTTGCTACTCGTTCATGTGTGAATCGATTCACCATGGGGATGAATTGATTCATGAACCTGATTTATACCATTTCGAACACGTGAATCAATTCCCAGGGGAGGGTGAATCGATTCATTCCTATGTTGCACCTATTTGTGCCAATTTGTGATGCATGAATCGATTCCCAAGAAAGGTGAATCGATTCATCTACCAGTTATGCTAGATTTTTGGGCCATTTAGGACACATGAATTGATTCACGCCCCTGATTCTTCAAATTTTCATATGTTTTACTGTATGTTGGGTCCATTTAGGCATTGCATGATTATGTATCAACGTGTAAGCGTATGTAATATATTTTGTTAATTAATCCCAGTATCTTTAAGTCTCTTTTCACACCCTTCCTTAACTCTCGAAATAAATTACATTCCGCTATTCCTTGTTGATGATCATGTAATTGATTCTCCAAGGAGCACTCTTGATTTAAACTAAACACCATCTCATATCTTCATATATGGGATAGGTTCTTTTATATGATCTGGGGTTACTAATTAAAGCTTTATCTCGTGGTTTTTTTCATTCTTTAATTATTTTAAAAAATGCCAAAAATTTACCCTCATTTTTATTATTTCTATTAATATGATTTGGGGTTGTGTCAAGACGCAACCAGAGGGCCAACGTGCTAGCGCTGCCCTTGACCATACCTACGCACAAGTCACTGTTAAGAGAGTAACTCCCAGGCAGGAAATCAATGTGCTAACAGTGGTAATGAGCTTGGTTACACGTATTTACAACGAAAATAGTTTTCTATTTTAAAATTCAGTTGTAGTTTAGTTAATTTATGTTTTTTATTTATTCGTTAAGTCATTAAGGGTAGATTTCGAGATTAAGTTGGTAATTAATGTAAGGGTATAAATAGCTTTCGTAAAGATAATTAAACACACAATTAATAATACAAATTCATTTTCTTCAGATTTACTCTCTCTACATTCTTCTTCTCTCTACTTTCTCTACATTCTACTATGAACTCCAACTCCAGAATCATCTTTTCTGTAATAACCCTCGTTTTTGTGTGTTAGGTCTTTAAGGCCAATTATCTTGATTGCTTGTTAATTTCATGAGTGTTGATGACTGGGCTATGACTGACTTGTTTGTATGATGACTGATTAGTGTTTTAGAAAGATTTCATGAACTAAGGAAGAGTATTTTTATTAAATCGAATAAGTGATGTTAATGACTAAAATAGTAATAAATAGTGTGTCTAATAATACTCATAATAACAGAGATTTTTCAATTAGAGCGTTAGAAATCTAATAAAAATATTTAAAGTACTTTTGTTTAAGTCATTTAAACTGTGTAACTTCCCCCGGTTTTGGCCAAGAAATTATCTGAGAAACTTGAATCAATTACGAAGGGCCCGATGCCCGTTTCCAACCACCCAAGAAATTATCTGAGAAACCTGAGAAACTTTGGTTTTAAGTTACCATAGTAAACTGAAATGCGCATATATATGTATTTTGGGTGTATTTTACTCTTCCCTTATTGGATTGAAGTTGTTCTTGTCCCAAAATTTTCATATCAAATTTATCTACAACTTTGATGTTGACCATAAAGGCTAATTCTCACCCCACAAACCCCAGAATTTAAAATACCACACTAATTCAAGTTTTTCTAGTGACATGCACTATGTTCAGTATTTTTTGTGTTTCTCCTTCGTATGATCATGAGATTGAATGATTCTTTCGCCAAAAGTTTCTTAACTTAATTCCCTACAACTTTGATGCAGAACACGAAGTCCAAATCCCCACCAATCTTCCCCAAAAAATTAATCATTGCATGAAACAATAATCCCATCATAGCCTTACACTACTTTCATATTTGAGGCATAACTCCCTCATTGCTTAATGAATTTTTTTGTGCCATATACCAAATTAAAGATAACAAAAAGATCCAAAACTTTTGTGTTTGGGACATTTTCAAATTCGTCCCAAAAAAGCCCCTAAATCCATGAACAAGTTATTGTACCTGTACTTGACACATCAACTTTGCATGGAAATTAACCAATCATGTTGCACCACCACCTTGCCACTTGCCAAGGCCATGCAAGGTCCTTCTCCATCACTCCACCAGCTGCATGTAACACCTATCTTGTACATCAAACTTGTGTGACACCTATCACACTCTCTCCTTGGTCGTGGAGCTCCTTGGTGAGCAAGGGAAATCCATGCAAAAGTGATACTTTGACAAAAGCTATGCATTGCTCTCCTTGTTCCTTTATTTCTCCAACTTAGAAAATATTTTTCCAGCAAAATTCTTCTTCATTTCACCTCTTCGACTCATATCTAACATCATTCTTCATCCTTCTTCATCAAGCCTAAACCACTTCACCACCATTCTTAACCTCCAAACTCAAGCTACCATCTTCCAATCATCAAACCTTCTTCTTAAATTCCCCCTAAATAGCAACCTTTTCTTCCTCTTCCACCATCATATTCATGTTGGTTCATCACTCTCCAAGCCTCTATTTCCTTCTCCTTGATAAATCATATAATGAAGATCTAGGAGCAAGCCTTGGAACCCTTGCCATCTTTTCTTGAAGGGTGAAATTTTATGGTAAGGGGGAGTAACTAGCTTGTTTAAATTCATAAAATAACACATGCATGATGAGGTATAAATTTCCCTTATCATTTATACCTTGGTAGCTCCTTAAACATCTTTGTTTTCATGGTTTAAATCTTAAAAATTTCTTTGGAAAAAGTTAGATCTTTGGGTAGTATCATGGCTACACCATGAATTTATTAAATTCTTTGAGTTCAAAAATTTTATTATAAATACATGCATGTGATATAATTTTACACATCCTCCAACCTATGGTAGGCCTAGTTGAAATGACTTCCCCTTTTTTATTTTTTATAGGGGTCATACCTCTTTTCTTAGGTACCACTTGAACTGGACTGATCCAAACACTATTTGAGATAGAATATATGATCCCTACATCTAAAATCTTGACCACTTCCTTTCTCACAGCCTCTTTTATTATAGGATTCAGCCTCTGCTATGGTTGTATAACCAGGGAATAATCCTCTTCCATCAAAATTTTATGGATACAAAAAGATGGACTAATCCCCTTTAGATCAGAAATTTTCTAACCTATAGAAGATTGATGTTTCAACAGAACCTTCATTAGCTTTTCAACATCCTCATTATTAAGTTTAGCACTTATGATAATAAGCTATGATTCATTCTCTCCTAAGAAGGCATATTTCAAATGAGAAGGCAAGGGTTTTAACTCATATTTTCCCTCTACTACCTCTCTAGGCTTCTCATTGTCTTTTTCTTTTATTTCTTTCTTCTCTTGCATCACTTCTAAAGCCTCAAGTGATTACAACAACTCAACTTCTTCATCATTTAGCTCTTTACTTTCAGAGTCAAAATCATCTTCAAGGAAAGCTTTGAAAGCTTCCTCCTCAGCTTTTAACAACATGGGAGTCTTATGAGTGGAAAACTCCTCTATCATGAAGCAGTCTAGTGTCTCAACTGGATGCTTCATGGTAGTAAACACATTAAAGACCACTTGTTCCTCGTGAACCCTTAGCATCAAGTTACCTTTTTCTAAATGTATTAAAGCTTTACCTATTGCTAAGAATGGTCTTCCTAATATGAGAGGTATTTCATTATCAGCTTCCATGTCTAACATAACAAAATCTACTGGAAATATGAATTTATCAACCTTTACTAACAAATCTTCCAGCATGCCATGAGGATATTTGATTGATCTATCAGTCAACTACAAAGACATGCGAGTTAGTTGAAGATCCTTTATCCCTAACTTCCTCATTAAAGACAATGGCATAAGATTTATGATAGCTTCTAAGTCGTATAAGGCACTCCCTCCATGCACATCACCAATTGCATAAAGTATAGCGAAAGAGCTTGGATCTTCTAGTTTTTATGGTAATTTTTTCTAAATAATTGCACTACACTCTTGAGTGAGGGCAATCATGTTATCACCTTTCAATTTCCATTTTTACACAAAAGCTCTTTCATGAACTTTGCATTGGAGGGCATCTCTTGCAATGCCTCCGCAAATGGAATGTTTATGTGGAGTTTCTTAAAGACATCTAGGAACTTGGAAAACTTTTGCTCCTCTATTTGTTTCTCAAACCTTTGAGGAAATGGAGCATGCTTCAGTTTTTCAGGTGTTATTTTTGTTGCTTCTTCTAGTTCAATATCTATTTTTTCTTTTTCTTAGTTTCAATTTTTTTTTTTAGTTTCAACTTGTTTTTCTACTTCAGTTTCACTTTCTTGTTTCTCTTCTTTTTCTTTCACAAACCTATTTTTTCTTGGAGTAAGATCAATCAAAGTTTTTCCACTCTTTTGGATTGATTTCTGTGTGTGCTGGGAAGTTTCCAGCTTGTCTCTTAGCCAATTGTTTTGACAATTGTCCTACTCGATTTTCTAAATTTCTAATGGAGGCTTCCTGGTTCTTAAACCTAGCTTGAGTAGCTTGTATGAACTAAGACAAGACACTTTCTAACTTAGATTTTTCTTTCACAGGTGTGGGTTGGGATTATGGTCTATTAATGGACTGCTGTGATGGTTAACCTTAGGCCATGTTTTGATTCACATTTTGGTTTAAATGAGGCCCTCTCTGCCAAGAAAAGTTTGGGTGATTCCTATAATTGGGATTAAATGAATTTGATGGGTAACTTCTTTGTTGCCCCATGTAATTCACTTGCTCAGCTAAACTATTAGAATCACACAAGCCATTCTCATGGTCACCTCCACAAAAATCACAGTTCATCATACAGACTTGACTAGGCTTTTAAATTTATATATTTGCACACTTTGTAACATCCCGATTTAAAAAAAAAATTAATTACCGAATGAAATTAAGCCATTAAAATAATAATTGCAAAGTGGAAAATTACTTGTTAATTATAATTAACTTAATTAATTTAACTTAAGAAAATAATGGCTGATTAATTGTGATTAATTGTTAATAGCTGGCTGCTTGTTATTGGTGTGTGACGTGAGTGGACTGCCGTTCACGAACTCCCACCCCACTCTTCTTCTCTTCGTACACATATACATATGTCCAGAGCCACTGTTGTTATTTATTTCCCTTCAGACTTCCTCTTCCGCTACTTCTCTTCTCTTCGTCCTCTCTTCTCTTCTTCTTCTTCACTCTTCTTCTTCTCCCCTGTTCTCTGTTCTCTGTTTCTGGAAACCCACGACGATGGTGCTGCAGAAGATTCAGAGTTTCCTTCTGTTGCTGAAGGACGATCATCGAAGCGGAAGAAGAACAGTTCCCTGTTCCTGAGCCGATTGCAGAATACAACGGCGTTCGAGGGGGCTGGACGAGTGGGAGTACTGGACGAAGCAACAAGGCAGAGGATCAACGTCAAAATAGAGGAGCCTCTCGGAGTCTCTTAGTTGGTAGGGGGGTATCTTATATCTTAAATGCATGGGTTATGGATGGGTTCCAGGTGTTAATGGCTTGCTGATTCTGTGTCTGATTCTATGTTTTATTTGCATGAAGAGTATATGATACCCGGATACATGATGATTAGGAATCAAGTGTTGCATGTTTAGTTCCGTCCATGAAATGCATGTTGATAGCCTCGAGAGTATTGAATGGTTGCATGAAACGAATGTGTTGAAGTGTTGTTGATGATTACCGTGTGACCTATGTGGCATGCTGGTTATTATGAGTTTGAAATGCTGACTGCATGTGAGAAAATGTGGACTTAGTGAGTTTGATGATATGTTACACTGATTACATGTGATGCATGTATTGTTGAATGAAAGTTGTGTATGAAACTTGTGTTGTGTGATGAATCCGCGTGTGGCGCATGGGATGCGTTAATGCTGGGAGCATGTAGTGTGGGACACTACCATCAGTTATTAAAGCGTGAGACGCTGTGAAATCCTTTTGAGTGAGACTCAAGGTAGCCTTTGAGTGAGATCATACGACAACGTGCACTCGCTGCGGCGAATCCTTCATTCACTGAGCGAGAAACTACGCTCGGCTATACAGACACTCGGAACCTAGAGTTATCACACGACTCATTCACTCAGAAAATGATAGCTATTCCACTCGGCATATGACATCTTGTTCGCTCAGGAAATCATGAAGTCAACCCCCACTCAGACTTAGTCTAATCTTAACCACCCGGAATACAGATCCTCACCCACTCAGAATTTACATCATTCACTCGGATTATCATACACTTAGATTCTGTTCCACCCTAAACCACTACACTAACTCCTCTCTCAGAAGAGGATCACTCCAGGGTTCCACTCGGGAAATAAGGGTCCTCCACTCGGATTCTATAAACTCCTTCACTCGGAATGTTTCCCAACCAGGTACCACTCGGAAATACTTAGGCTCTACCCCACTTGGATTATTCACTCATTTTTCACTCGGTAACCATGACTTTTCCGCTTTAGCTATCCTGTTAAGTCAAGATTCACTCAGATCCCCTTACTACTAATAATCTGATACAACGGGGTCCACTTAAAGCCTTAGGTGACGCCTTTCTATCGGGAAACCTTCACTCGGTGGATTCTCACTCGGTAACTATTAATTATTCTACTCTCGGAAAATCTTAATAGTTATCACTCGGGAAGTACCTAGATCGACCCTCACTCGGTGATCCGTGCTCTCATTCACTCGGTAATGCCTAAACTCTTCGGAACTCAGAATAAATCATTGTCTCACTTCCCCATCAACTCTTAATCCCATTTCTACCCATGGCCATACCAACCTCACACACTCAGTAAGTACATATACACATATTACTCGGATCATTCACGCAAGATAGAGCAACACGCAGTATGATAGGTATAAAAGGATATAAATAATTACAGGCACAAGGTCACGACTTCTACCCAAGAGGGTTCAAGTTCTAGTATAAGAGACTACGACTGAAATACGAGCCGGCCAAGGCTTAACAAGGCATATACATAAACACATAATTTCCATAGTGCACCAGCACTTCACTTGGCATTCAGCTCCTTCTTCATCCTTCATTCCGAGAGACATTCACTGAAAAGTATAGCCACAGTAGGGGTGAGCATTTACATATAAAATGACAGTCAAGGACTCGGTATCAGAATCAGTACGCACATCCACGATCACTCGGTCGCATTCATATTAAAATAAGGCCATGCAGATTAGAATAATAGCAATAACATACACTCACATACATATTACGTGAAGTTCATTCTCATTCACACAATCACATGCATCGACTCACTCGGAATTCATTCATATCGCCCCAAGTCATACCACGCGTACTATCCTAATCATCATCATATCTACATGCATGCCTGCGGATCCAACTTAGGCAGTGACTTTCAGTTACAGGTCCCCCTTACTGGCCTCTCGTCCATTAGCTCTTTCCGCGTGGTACCGGTCTCCCATTGACGTCTCGAGACTTATCTCTAGCTCCCACGGCTACCATGAGCCCTCACAGGATCTAGCCAAGGCCTGTAGCTGGAAATCATTCTTTTGGGTTCCTGACCTTCCACGGGTCACCCCATTCCTACATATGCAGCTTATGCGTTCTGTCAGCAAGCATCATCACTCATCCGACGCATTCTTTGTAGCCATCAAGGTAGAAACCAATTCAACATAGTTCCTACACTTACTCGTCAATCATACTAGCATGCACAATATTGTATAACTATTAACAAGATACTACTAACATACACATGGAATCCAAGGATCAACAATCATGCATCACACACACAATCGTCACAGATACATGCACACACCTAAAGCAATACATTCACCCGGTACCGTTCATGAACCATGCATTTGACATGCAAGCACCCCCTACCTACAGAAGGGACTCGGGAAGCTCCTCTGTTTCCTGACGTTCGATACGCTGGTCTGTTTGCCTTGTTCAGTCTCCCTTCGACGCGGTCGTATTCTGCAATCGGCTCGGGAATAGAAAGCTACTCCCTTCTGCTTCGGTGGTCGTCCTTCACCAACAGGAGGAACTCTGAGTCTTCTGCAGCACCGTCTTCGTGGGTTTCCAGAAACGGAGAATAGAGAACAGGGAACAGGGAAGAAGAAGGAGAACGACGAGGAAGAGAAGAAGGAACTAGGAGAAAGAGGTAGCAGAAGAGGAATTTTGAAAGGAATGCATGTCAACCGTGGCCAGGATATATATATATATACGTATGAAGAGAAGAGAAGAGAAGTGGGGTGGGAAGGCGTGAATTGGTAGTCCACTCACGACACCTACCACACACAAGCGGCCAGCTGTCACAATTACTCAGCCATTATTTCCAAAGTTGAACTAATTAAATTAATTATAATTGACAAGTAACTCTCCACTTTCATAATTATTCTAATGGCTCAATTTCACTCGGTAATTTGTTTTAAATCGGGATGTTACTGTTCTCCCCCTTTCAAAAGAATTTCGTCCTTAAAATTCAATCGGTAACTCACCTTGATCAAACAACTCGAGGTACTGCAGCCTCATGGCATCCTCGTATTCCCAGGTATAAGAGGTATACCCGTCCTGCTGCCACTCTACCTCAACCAGTTGCACATCTTTACTCCTTAAACTCTTTACCGATCGGTCCACTATTCTAGTCGGTATAGTCACAGTGGTCAGGTCCTCTTTAATCTCTACTTCATCATCCGGCATCGTGTGAGTGGAATTGTGTAAATACTTCCTTAATTGAGACACATGAAACACGTTATGCAACCAGGATAAGTGAGTCGGTAATGCTATTCGGTATGCCACGGGGCCGATCCGCTCTAATACCTCATAAGGCCCAATGTATCGGGGGCTCAGCTTTCCCCCTTTCAAGGCTCGCCCGACCCCCTTGCTTGGTGAAGTCTTTAGAAACACTTTGTCTCTGACTGAAAACTCCAGTGGTTGGGGTCATTTATCATGGTAGCTCTTCTGCCTATCCTGAGACGCCTTTATCTTTTCCCTTATCACTTGGATCTGTTCTGAAGTCTGCTTCACAATTTCTGGTCCTAATAGTAGACTCTCACCCGTTTTCGACCAGCAGAGTGGGGTTCGGCATCTTCGACCATATAGTGCTTCGTAGGGCGCCATGCCAATACTGCTGTGGTGGCTATTGTTGTATGTAAACTCGATCAGGGAAAGGTACTGCTCCCAATCTCCACCGTGCTCCAACACACACGCCTTCAGCAAGTCCTCCAAGCTTTGGATCGTTCGCTCGGATTGTCCATCTGATTGGGGGTGGTAGGCAGAACTTAGCCAAAGTTTAGTACCCATTTCCTGGTGCAGGCTGGTCCAAAACTGGGACGTGAACCTTGGATCCCTATCTGATACGATAGAAGTCAGTATACCATGTAGTCGAACAATTTTGCGAATGTAAATCCGAGCTAACTTATGCAACTGGTACTTTATGTTCACAGGTAGGAAGTGTGCACCCTTCGTCAGTCGGTCAACAACGACCCAAATCGCATTATGGCCCGCTCAGTTTTTTGGCAATCCCATGACAAAGTCCATGGCAATTGAGTCCCATTTCCATACGGGAGTCTCCAGGGGTTGCAATGCACCATACGGCTTCTGGTGCTCGACTTTCGATTTTTGACAAGTGATACACCGAGCCACATATTCTGCCACATTCCTCTTTAATCCGGGCCACCAGAATCGTGTCCTTAGATCCTGGTACATCTTCGTGGTACCCGGGTGAATACTGAGTAGGCTCTTGTGGGCTTCATCAAGCACCATTCTCCTTAATTCTCCTGCACCCGGTACATATATTCTGTTTTTCACTCGGAAGATTCCATCCGATCCCTCGATCAAGGACAAATCCTTTCCCTTGGCCTGAGTCTCCTTCATTTCAGCCAAGTAGGAATCTGACTGCTGCTGCTTGTACACGGATTTCAGGAATTCATTGGCAATTCTCAACGTACCGATTGTCATTTTCCGAGAAGAGGGGATGTCAACCTGCAAGTTCATGTCTCGGAACCGTTCCAACAACTCCACTTCCTTCACCATCATCACTGCTATATGGAAGGATTTCCGACTCAACGTGTCGGCCACAACGTTTGCCTTACCCGGATGGTACTTCAGTTCGAAGTCATAATCCTTTAAAAATTCCATCCATCTCCTCTGCCTCATGTTTAGCTCCTTCTGGTCGAATAAATATTTGAGGCTCTTGTGGTCGCTGTAAACTTCGAACTTAGAACCGTACAAGTAGTGCCTCCATATTTTTAATGCGAAGACCACGGCTGCCAATTCCAAGTCATGAGTCGGGTAATGCTATTCGTGAGGCCTCAATTGCCGAGAGGCATAAGCTATCACTCGGTCTTTCTGCATCAGCACGCATCCCAATCCGAGTCCTGATGCATCACAATAAACCACGAAGCTCTCTTGTAAGTTAGGCAATGCCAATACTGGAGCGGTCGTCAATTTGTCTTTTAGCTCTCGGAAACTGCTCTCGCACTCGGAACTCCACACGAAGGGAACGTTTTTCCGTGTCAATTTAGTCAGTGGCAAAGCGAGCTTAGAAAAACCTTCAATAAACCGCCTATAATAACCAGCCAGGCCCATAAAGTTCCTTATCTCCGAGACCGACTCGGGTCTCTCCCATGCCATTATAGTTGTTACCTTTGAAGGGTCTACCGAGACACCCTCCTTGGAAATCACATGTCCGAGAAAGTGGATCTTATCCATCCAGAAATCACATTTTGAAAATTTTGCAAACAGCTGTTTCTCCTTCAAAACTTGAAGTACCGCTCGGAGGTGTTCTTCATGCTCATCAGAGGTCTTGGAGTAGACTAAGATATCATCAATAAAAACTACTACGAATCGATCTAAGTACAGGTGGAATATGCTGTTCATGTAATTCATGAATATGACAGGTGCATTTGTTACACCGAACGGCATCACTATATACTCGTAGTGGCCATACCGAGTCCTAAAGGCAGTCTTGGGAATATCCGAGTCCTTCACCCGGATTTGGTGGTATCCCGACCGTAAATCGATCTTCAAGAAGACTGAAGCACCATGCAGTTGGTCAATCAGATCGTCGATCCTGGGCAACGGGTATCGGTTCTTAATCGTGAGTTTATTTAGCTGTCGGTAGTCTATGCATAGTCTCATGCTGCCATCCTTCTTCTTAATAAGTAGTACAGGTGCGCCCCACGGTGACACACTCGGCCTAATGAATTGTTTTCTGAGTAACTCATCCACCTGCTTTTTCAGCTCAGTCAATTCTGTTGGGGACATTCTATAAGGTGCACTGGAGACTGGCTCAGCTCCAGGGATCAGGTCTATAGAGAATTTGACTTCTCTACTCGGAGGGACACCCGGCACATCTTCTGAAAACACCTCTGGGAACTCACAGATAGTCGGAATATCGTTCACTCGGGCTCTACTCTCACCCTCAGTTAAACAAAGCATCATAAACAGCTGAGCTATACCTTGTACCGTGTGGTCCTCATGGTTCTGCCTCGGAAAGATTATCCTCCGGTTTCTGCAGTCCACCAACACCTTGTTGGCTGAGAGCCAATCTATACCGAGTACCATGTCAAGGTCCTTCAGAGATACGCACACCAGATCGAAGGTAAAACTCCGATCGCCCAATACAAACGTTACGTCTTTACACATCGATGATGTCAACACCTTAGGGCCAGTCGGGTTGGCCACTTCCAAGGTACGATCCATATCCACAGTCGGTAATCTCAAACGTCTTACACAATCATCAGCTATGAAGGAGTGGGTGGCTCCAGAATCAAAAATTACACTGTGTATATTTACCGAGTAGGCACTTACTCTGCACTAAGTCGTTCGCTTGTGCTGCTTCCTCAGCACTGATGGCGTAGACTCTTCCAGCAGCGGGTTAGTCGGTGTTTCTCCTCCGGTTGTTTGGGGCAAACATCATATTTTCTCTGGCTCTGAGGCTTCCGCCCCCGAGCTTTGACCATCATTTCCACGGCTCCTCTCTTGGAAGCCTCCTTGGCGTACATTGGCACTTGCTGGATGGAGTTGGGGGCAGTCAAGGCGAATGTGCCCCTTCTCTTTGCAATGAAAACACTTGACATCTTCACTATCACAATTCTGAGCGAAGTGGTCGCCACCACACTTAAAACACTTGCCATATTTTGGACGTCGACTCATCTGTCTCCCTTGGTTACTGTGATCCTTATATCTAGTAAAGGGTCCATTTCTTCTAATGTTACCTGGCCTCTTAAAGCGTGACTGTTGAGGCCTGAAGGAGGGACCTGCCCTACTGTTCTGGCCCGAGTGGGCCTTGTCGTCTTCTTCAAAGATCCTACATTTATTCACCAGCACTGGAAAGCTCCTAATTTCCTGATATCTGCAAGCCCTTTTGATGTCCGATCTCAGTCCATTCTCGAATTTGAGGCATTTGGAACTCTTAGTCCCGGGTTGTTGGAAGGGTGGATAAAACAGACACAACTCTTCAAATTTGGCCGCATATTCTTCTACAGACATGGAACCCTGTTTTAGCTCTATAAACTCCAATTCCTTCCGATTCCTTACTGTGTCGGGGAAGTACTTCTCTAAGAAGCATGTCTTGAAATTTTCCCAGGTCAGCTGGGTATCATCGTCTGTCAGTCGGTTTCTGGCTATCTTCCACCAGTTCTCTGCTTCGTCTCTGAGCATGTACACCGCGCACTCCACCTTCTGGGCCTCAGTGCAGTGGAGGCCCCCAAAAATCCTCTCTAACTCTTAAGTCCATTTGTAAGTTACCTCAGGGTTACGTCCTCCTTGAAATTCACTCGGCTTCCTCTTCAGGAAGCGGTCCAACACTTGGCCTTCTTCAGCTCGAGGCTGGCCTTGCCTCTCAAATACGTCAGTAAAACATTGGAATGTCGTGGCTATGGCTTCCATGCTTTGACGATTCGCCATAACTTATCCTGAAATTAGCACCCCTTCAAGGATAAGTTTACAAGGTTACACTTTTCCGATCGAATCTCATCCCCATACCCACTGATTATAGCACATTACACCATTTATATATATATATATACATCATGCAATCAATCGAACCAGGAGAGAAGTTACCTCCTATTCCCAAATCAATATCTTAACATCAATCATATTCAATCATAATATCACAATAATGATGACCACTCGGTCATAACACATACAACCGCTTACACTCGGTAAGCACACCTTGGCCTTGGACTTTTCGGTCTGCTCTGATACCAAAATGAGACACCCTAATTTAGTAAATAAATAATTAAATAAAACTGAGGAAATTTTTCCCAAATAAACCAAGGAGAACCGACAAGAAAGAATAGTGGAAGGGAGGCAAGAGGAATAAAACTGACTCAGAGGCTGCAAGTGGAGAAGAAACGCTCAGGCGGATCATACGACAACGTGCACTCGCTGCGGTGAATCCTTCATTCATTGAGCGAGAAATTATGCTCGGCTATACAGACACTCGGAACCCAGAGTTATCACACGACTCATTCACTCGGAAAATGATAGCTATTCCACTCGGCATATGACATCTTGTTCGCTCAGGAAATCATAAAGTCAACCCCCACTCAGACTTAGTCTAATCTTAACCACCCGGAATACAGATCCTCACCTACTCGGAATTTACATCATTCACTCGGATTATCATACACTTAGATTCCGTTCCACCCTAAACCACTACACTAACTCCTCTCCCAGAAGAGGATCACTCCAGGGTTCCACTCGGGAAATAAGGGTCCTCCACTCGGATTCCATAAACTCCCTCACTCGGAATGTTTCCCAACCAGGTACCACTCGGAAATACTTAGGCTCTACCCCACTTGGATTATTCACTCATTTTTCACTCGGTAACCATGACTTTTCCGCTTTAGCTATCCTGTTAAGTCAAGATTCACTCAGATCCCCTTACTACTACTAATCTGATACAACGGGGTCCACTTAAAGCCTTAGGTGACGCCTTTCTGTCGGGAAACCTTCACTCGGCGGATTCTTACTCGGTAATTATTAATTATTCTACTCTCGGAAAATCTTAACAGTTATCACTCGGGAAGTACCTAGATCGACCCTCACTCGGTGATCCGTGCTCTCATTCACTCGATAATACCTAAACTCTTCGGAACTTAGAATAAATCATTGTCTCACTTCCCCATCAACTCTTAATCCCATTTCTACCCATGGCCATACCAACCTCACACACTCAGTAAGTACATATACACATATTACTCGGATCATTCACGCAAGATAGAGCAACACGCAGTATGATAGGTATAAAAGGATATAAATAATTACAGGCACAAGGTCACGACTTCTACCCAAGAGGATTCAAGTTCTAGTATAAGAGACTACGACTGAAATACGAGCCGGCCAAGGCTTAACAAGGCATATACATGAACACATAATTTCCACAGTGCACCAGCACTTCACTCGGCATTCAGCTCCTTCTTCATCCTTCATTCCGAGTGACATTCACTGAAAAGTATAGCCACAGTAGGGGTGAGCATTTACATATAAAATGACAGTCAAGGACTCGGTATCAGAATCAGTACGCACACCCACGATCACTCGGTCGCATTCATATTAAAATAAGGCCATGCAGATTAGAATAATAGCAATAGCATACACTCACATACATATTACGTGAAGTTCATTCTCATTACACAATCACATGCATTGACTCACTCGGAATTCATTCATATCGCCCCAAGTCATACCACGCGTACTATCCTAATCATCATCATATCTACATGCATGCCTGCGGATCCAACTTAGGCAGTGACTTTCAGTTACAGGTCCCCATTACTGGCCTCTTGTCCATTAGCTCTTTCCGCGTGGTACCGGTCTCCCATTGACGTCTCGAGACTTATCTCTAGCTCCCACGGCTACCACGAGCCCTCACAGGATCTAGCCAAGGCCTGTAGCTGAAAATCATTCTTTCGGGGTTCCTGACCTTCCACGGGTCACCCCATTCCTACATATGCAGCTTATGCGTTCTGTCAGCAAGCATCATCACTCATCCGACGCATTCTTTGTAGCCATCAAGGTAGAAACCAATTCAACATAGTTCCTACATTTACTCGTCAATCATACTAGCATGCACAATATTGTATAACTATTAACAAGATGCTACTAACATACACATGGAATCCAAGGATCAACAATCATGCATCATACACACATTCGTCACAGATACATGCACACACTTAAAGCAATACATTCACCTGGTACCGTTCATGAACCATGCATTTGACATGCAAGCACCCCTTACCTACAGAAGGGACTCGGGAAGCTCCTCTATTTCCTGACATTCGATACGCTGGTCTGTTTGCCTTGTTCAGTCTCCCTTCGACGCGGTCGTATTCTGCAATCGGCTCGGGAATAGAAAGCTACTCCCTTCTACTTCGGTGGTCGTCCTTCACCAACAGGAGGAACTCTGAGTCTTCTGCAGCACCGTCTTCGTGGGTTTCCAGAAATGGAGAATAGAGAACAGGGAACAGGGAAGAAGAAGGAAAACGACGAGGAAGAGAAGAAGGAACTAGGAGAAAGAGGTAGCAGAAGAGGAATTTTGAAAGGAATGCATGTCAACCGTGGCCAGGATATATATATATATATATACGTATGAAGAGAAGAGAAGAGAAGTGGGGTGGGAAGGCGTGAATTGGCAGTCCACTCACGACACCCACCACACACAAGTGGCCAGCTGTCACAATTACTCAGCCATCATTTCCAAAGTTGAACTAATTAAATTAATTATAATTGACAAGTAACTCTCCACTTTCATAATTATTCTAATGGCTCAATTTCACTCGGTAATTCGTTTTAAATCGGGATGTTACAACTTGGATTGCGGTTCTTCTCTCAAGGTAGGAGAGGAGTTTATATTCAAATTGCATGAGTTATATAATTGATGATTATTATATGTCATAATACTCATGCTTGCCTTGCCATGTTTATAGTGAAATGATGTGAATGGTAAATTGTTGGCTATTGATGATAATATATGTGTATATATGTTGATGAATAACCCATGAGGGGTTGAAATATGTACATGTTGATGAACCATCCTTGAGCGGATGAAGTATATGTGTTGTGAATTGAGGATTTATGTGGACGTTTGACATTCAATGTGATAGCCATTGTGATGGTATTGGTGATAAGTTTGAGGTTTATGCATAATTGAGGAACTCAGAGCTAAATAGAGTTTTATGTGGTTTTGATGGCATGCAGTAGTTCCAATAGCCCATATTCATAGTTTATGACTTGTGGAAATTAGAACGGGCCAATTCCAATGAGAATAGGCCCTTGAGTTGCATAAAAGTGCCTCAAAATGGGTAAAACACATTTATGCACATAAGTCCCTCATTTTTAGGAATTTTTGAGTGAGGCCAGTGGCCACGCGTCATAAATGATGTATATTTGTTGGGGTTAAAATTTTGTGGCATTTGGAGTTCATACGAGAAAGTTAGGAGGGTAAGAAGTTGAAAAATCATACGTTTCTACATAAAAACAGCAGCAGGGCTGCCTTGAATCGATACCCTTTGAATCGATTCAAGAGGTGCTGTTTTCACTATTTTGGGCTCCAGGGGCATTTGAATCGATTTATACGAGTTTGAATCGATTCAAGGCCCTCTGTTTGTCAAATTTTGAGATTTTAGGATGCTTGAATCGATTCATACAAGCCTGAATCGATTCAGAGCCCTGTTATGGCCACTGTTGTGCTGTTTTTCCAACTGGTCTATTTTCTTTGCTGTTTTTGGCCCGTTTGGGCATCTTAATGACATTTTTGGCCTCCGAATTCTTCATGAAAGTTGTAGATAATTATGTTACCTAGGTGTGAGAATTTGTCTCACATTAATTGGAGTTTTCTAACTCTTATTAGGTATAAAACATGGACCTACTATGTCATAAAATTCAAATTTAAGAGGGTTTTGAACCCAACTTTTTACGATTATCAAATTGGGACTAATAGGTGATGTTTGTGACATTTCCCGTTATTTTTAAGACTAAAAGTAAGCTTTCCTCATGTTTTAACACTGAAATTTATCATGGGCTCATTATTGCCCAAAACCCCTTTAGTATGTGAAAACGAGCGAATTCACTAGGGGTACATGTGTGGTGTGTCTTAGTGGTGATTGAGGAATGGCTTAAGGCCTTGGCGAGGTATGTGTATGCCTATGCTATGTTATGAATACATATATACTTCACCACTATGGATATATTGTGAATCATGATGGATAGTAAGTGATATGGTTACATGAGACACCTTGTGTAATGACGAAATTAATGAGAGGGCAATTGAATGGCAATGAGTGTATAAGTCAATGGATTTGAAATAGAGTCGATGATGATTAAAAGTTAAGGATACCATATATATTGAATGATAAATGATGTTATTGAATGAAAAGGGACGTTGTTGTTGAACATGCCCTTGAATAAGCAGTGTTTGCTATTTTTAATTAGTATGGTGCTAATATGATTAATACAAGTATTGACTTATATGTATAAGATGCAATGATGATTGTTGAATTTATGTTTTGAAATATCTTATTGGTTTCCATGCGTGGATAAATGCTATGATGATTGATATGCTATGATTGCCATGTAGGGATTTATGAAAATGTGAATGTTGTGCCTTGAGGGGCCTTATGATTGATTATATGCCAATGATAATAAAAACCAAAATATAAAATATACCCTTAATTGAGAGGGTTAGATATCCTTACGAGGTTGATTGGCATATGCATTATTGTATTTTGCATTCATGGCATGACATAACATTGAATATGTGGCTGCGATCACAATGATGAAAGATCCTGCAGGATTCTATGAAGGGAGTACCCCTTGCGAGGCAGGAAACCAACTTGATGATGAAATGATATTGAGCCGGTGGTTGCGATCACCTGGTTGTTAAAATGAAAAAAGGCTTGCGAGTTCCTATGATGCCCGTGGTTGCGATCACGAGGCGGGAGTACCCCTTGCGAGGCGGGAAACCATTATGAATTATTGAACGTGGTTACGATCACGAGAAAGCACCTTGCAAGGCTGCTAGAGGAAGTACCCCTTGCGAGGCGGGAAACCCATGTGAATGAATGATATGGTGGTTGCGATCACCTGATGAAATGAAATCAGATCCGTGTATATGCATTAAACAGTTGACATATGCGTTAGCCATAAGAGCATGGCATTTGAGATGGGATTTTGCGAGAAGGAATTGAATAATGATTTAATAAATTAATGATGATGATTGTGAATGCCCTTGATAATAAGTGGCAATGTGATTGTGTATGTGCTTGTGCTTGCTTATGTTGTGAAATGCGTTTCATGAGGGTTGTATACCTATTATATTAATGTGATGATGATTGAATGATGAATTAATGATTTTATAGCAAAGCACACATGATGATTGTATGCATGTACACATAATCACAATATATTTATATTCATCATTTTGAATGTATAACTCACTCTCCCATGTGGTCTCCTTTTTAGCATTGTGATGCAGGGTTATCTTGGGCTGAGATAAGACTTTGAATTGAAGTTTTGGCGAAGGTAAATAGTGGTAATGGAAGTGCCTTGGCCGGCATCAATTGTGAACTTTAATGTATTGAATAAATTATACATGATGATATGGAGGATTTAATGAATTTGAATATGTATAAGATAATCCTTTGAATTTGTGAATGGTGAATATAAGTTTAGTATGTAAGTGATGATTAAATTGATACCATCTGATGATGGATGTCTCATGTATAGGCTTCTTACATTTGATGATATATAATAATGATTCAGGTGCACAGTCGATTGTAGCCTAATAGGCTTAGATTATGAATTGTATGATTGCTTGGGCCTTTTCTCATATCTTCATATATGGGACTAGGCATATGCCCGGTATACACATTCTTCTTTTGCTGTAAACTCTATTATTTTGTATACCGTTGTGGGCAAGTTAGCTATCAATCCAGTTATACCTTATTAAATCATACGCTTTTGGTTTTCTGTGATTCGGGTCTTGGTGTAATCGTCGAGGTGTTTAGAAATATTTCAAACGCGAAAAATTTACCCGTCTTTTTATTGATTATTATCTTGATTACATCGGGATCTGAGTCCGGAAAACCGGGGTGTTACAAAGGAATTTAGAAGAAGCAGAGAGGTTTTTAGAGAGTAGGAGTATATGAAAGGAGGTAGTGTGGCACGGGATGAGTAAGTCATGAGAATGGCCCAATTTATAGAAAAATAGGCGTGGGGAATCGATTCAGGGATGGGGAATCGATTCAATTTGACCAAATTGCAAGATATGAATCAATTCAAGAGTAGGGGAATCTGTAACATCCCAGTTTTGAAATTAAATGCTGAATGAAAAATAAACCATTAAGACTTGATTTCAACTAGAAATAACTGTTAATTGCATTTAACTAAGTAGGTTTAAGCCATTACAGTATAAAAAAAAAATGGTGGTGGTCAGGGGATGGGGTGGAGTGCACGTGACTGCTGGGCACGCACTCTCCCATCCCACTCTCCTTTTACTGTGCGCATGCACATATATATATATATATAAGCGTGAGCCCTTGGCAGAGAAACGCACTTGCTATTTCTTCAGACTCCCTCCTCCGTCACTTCATCCTCTACTTCCTCTCTTCGTCTCCATTCTTCTTCTTCTTCTTCTTCTTCTTCTTCTTCTATCTTACTCTTCGCTCCTGGAGGTCTGGGTTGCAGTACTGGGGAACGGACCACACTTCATCCCCAGAATCAGGCGCAGGATACGACAAAGCTAAGGAAGACCGGACGAACCAGGAGAAGGACATCGGACCCAACAACAAGAACGAAAAAGGTTTCTGAGGATTCTTCTAAAGGTAGGGGGCGCTTGCATGTCGAATGCATGGTCTAAGAACGGTACCGGATGAATGTATTGCTGAATGCAGGTGTGTGTGTGTGTATGTTTTTATAATTATTAGAACTGATGCTGTGCATGTGTGCATGTATTCACAATTACTAAAACTGATGCATGATTTGAGATTCTGATAGTGATCTTCGGGGCGATGGCGTAGTCTGCTCGTGGATGATAATGATGGATCTATTTTGTTGTCACTATGAAAAGTATGTATGTGCATGTTCTTATTTGGATTGCTCAAGGTTGTTAGTCTGATGACCGATTGTAACATGCGCTGGTGTGACTGACTGAATGATGACGAGTAGTGGAGGATATTCGTTCTTATTTAATGACCACGGTAAGGTGTTCATGGCGCGATGATGTGTAATAATGAATGTGTTAGTTGCATGAGTAAGAGTGGGGTGACCCATGGAAGGTCAAGAACCCCCAAGGGAAACGACTTCCAGTTACCAACCCTGGCTAGATCCCAATAGAGCTCGTGGTAGCCGTTGGAGCTAGAGAAGAGAGTCTCGAGACGCCGTGGGGAGGCCGGTGCCACCTGGTAAGAGCTGAGGGACGAGGGGCCAAAAGAAAAGGGGGCCGTAACTGAGAGTCTTTTCCCGAGTCGGATCCGCAGGCATGCATATAGAAATAAGGCTGATTGTGGTGATGTATAAATCTATGTATGTGCATGTGTATGATTCTGAATGCATGAATATATGTGTAGATGTGGAATAAATTCTGTGAATCATGTGTGTCATGAATGTTGTTTGAATTGTATGAATTTGGTTACTTGAGAAAGGTTGAATGATAGCAGGAGCGTGTACTGACGCTGATACCGAGTCTGTGAGTATCATTTTACATGTAAAAGCTCACCCCTGCAGTGGCCATTTTCAGTGAATGTCTCTCGTGAGGAGGATCGAAAGCAGAGCTGGAATGCTGGGCGGAGTGCTGATGCATTTCGAAGGTTTAATTAAGGGGTTGTTAGATGAAGCCCGGACTGGCTCATACCGGATGTTAATGTTTTGTGATGAATAGAACTTTATGAACAAGTAGAAGTCTGATTTTGCATTGTAAATATTAATATACACTTTTATGTATATATATGGATGTATGGTTTTGGTGTGCGTGATGCTATGTGCTGCCTTGTTTTATAATTGTGCTTAATAGATACGCAGGGACAGTATGATTGAGCAGGCTATAGCCAAGTCAGAGTAAATTGAGAATTGTCTTAGGAAAACTTATGTCGGATACGTTGGGCGGAGCCGTACCCCGCCCGAAGTGTGGGAGCAATTCGCCCAAGCGCGAGGACTCACGCTGAAGCGAGTAATTACTAGAGCGAGATATCGACCATTATCCTTTCCTATCCGTTGTGATACTAACGCAATCCGGACCCCGGTGTTGAACCCCGGATTTGGGCGTTATGGCTAAGTCCGCCCTGGCGTCGTCATACTTAGTTGAGCTGGGTGGAATAGGTTCAGATCCCTCCTTTCTCCACAACCTACTAACGTATGTGTACCCTGTAACTTCTCATTTTTCTGAGTGAAAGGCGAGTGTGAGGATTTACTTAGTGAACCCTTGTCCATACCCGATGGAGGAAATTACCTTGTAGTTGTGTTAAAGAGGCGTTATGTAGATTTCGTTTAGGCGGCGCCATACCTCGCCCAAGTAACTAGGACAGCCCGCCCAAGATAAATATACCCCGCCTAGCCAAGTAGGATGATTCTAACTTCGCCTTCCACCAAATGCTATGCGTGTGAATGTATTAATATATTTCTCTTATCTATTCCTCCTGTTGAGTGACCAGTAATTCTCGAAGGGAAGCCTCAGTGCGAAATTTCTTCTATCCGCTGCTGTATTACCATACTCCGCCTGGACGGTGTAAGACCCCGTCGGAGCGAATAAACGGTGTTGTGCAATCCGCCCTAGTGTTAGTACGTTACGATAAACCCATCGAGCCGGCCCCAGTTTTAGTTTTCCCTGTAGGACGCCATGTGCGTGTGAAGGCGTTTCGTTCTTCCCTTGCCTGCTCCCTCATATATCGAATAATACGGGACTGTTTTGTGAAAAATTTTCTGATATGTTGTTTGGAAATTTTCTTAGTTGCAATTAATTAGGGTGTTACATTTTGGTATCAGAGCGGACCGAAAAGTCCAAGGCCAAAGTATGCTTACCAAGTGTAAGCGGTGGTGTTTGTGTCTTTTTGATTGAATGGTTGAAATTGTTCTGATGCTGGTTGACCTGATTGATGATTGTCTTGAAGACGAGGGGGTTGTTTTCCCCTGGTCCGATTGTGTGTATGACTTAGGCGAATGACATAATGTGCTAAGTTATTAATTGTTGGACTAATAACTAGATCGGTAGTAAGTGGCTCCGTATACTTATCCTTGAATGTCAATTTCAGGATAAGGAATGGCGCATCGTCAAAGTATGGAGGCTATAGCCACAGCATTCCAACGCTTTGCTGATGTGTTTGAAAGGCAAGGCCAAACTCAACCTGAGGATGGCCATGTGCTGGACCGCTTCCTGAAGAGGAAGCCGAGTGAATTCTTAGGAGGACGGAACCCTGAGGCGGCGTTCAAGTGGACTCAGGAATTAGAGAGAATTTTTAGGGGTCTTCGCTGTACCGAAGCCCAGAAGGTGGAATGCGCAGTGTATATGCTGCGAGATGAAGCGGAGAATTGGTGGAAGATAGCCCGGAGCCGATTCCCCGAAGATGACAATCAACTGACGTGGAACGATTTCAAGGCCTGCTTCCTAGACAAATACTTTCCCGACACAGTGAGGAGTCGGAAGGAGCTGGAGTTTATGGAGTTAAAACAGGGCTCCATGACTGTGGAAGAATACGCGACCAGATTTGAAGAATTGTGCCTATTCTATCCGCCCTTCCAGCAGCCGGGAACGGAGCACTCCAAGTGTCTTAAGTTTGAGAACGGACTGAGATCGGATATCAAGAGGGCCTGCAGATACCATGAAATCCGGAGTTTCCCTGCCTTAGTGAACAAGTGTAGAATATTCGAAGAGGATGACAGGGCCCATTCGGGCCAGTGCAGCAGAGCCAACCAACACCTGAGGCCTCAGCAATCACGTTTCAAGAGGCCAGGGAACGTGAGGAGGAATGAACCCTTCACCAGATATCAGAACCATAATGACCGAGGGAGACAGATGAGTGGGCGACCAAGGTATGGCGGATGCTTTAAATGTGGCGGTGATCATTTTGCTAAGGAATGCAATGATACAAATGTTAAATGCTACCACTGCGGAGAGAAGGGACACGTTCGCCCGGACTGCCCCCAACTCCGCCAGGCAAACACCAATGTGCGTTAAGGAGGATTTCAAGATCGAACCAGAGTGAATGATAACCAACGACCTGGTGGCAGAGGCAACGGAACCAGAGGAAATATGATGCATGCCCCGAACAGTCGAGAGAGGAACACCGGCCCAACAGCGACAGGAAGGATCTACACCATCAATGCAGAGGATGTTGCACCAGCAAACGATCTAGTACAATGTAAGTGCTCACTTGGAATGAATACGCTTAATGTTGTTTTCGATTCGGGGGCAACCCATTCTTTTATAGCTGATGAGTCCGTGAAACGGTTGAAGCTACCAACTGTGTCTATGAACCGGACTTTAGAAGTGGCCAGCCCCACTGGCCCTAGTGTGTTCACATCGTCAATATGTAAAAATGTAGCATTTGAGTTGTATGATCGGAGTTTCACCTTCGATCTGATTTGCATGCCCTTAAAGGGTCTTGATATTGTGCTTGGAATAGATTGGCTTTCAGCCAATAAGGTATTAGTAGATTGTAGAAACCGAGAGATAGTTTTCCCAAAACAACCCACTGAAGATGGCACGGCACTAGGTATAACCCAACTATTTATAATGCTTTGTCTAACCAAAGATGAGAATGAGACCCTAGTGAATGAAATTCCGGTTGCCTGTGAATTCCCAGAAGTGTTCCCAGAGGACGTCCCGAGTGTGCCTCCCAATAGAGAAGTTGAATTCTCTATAGACTTGATCCCTGGAGCCGAACCGGTCTCCAGTGCACCCTACAGAATGTCCTCAACTGAATTGGTAGAGTTGAAGAAACAAGTGGATGAGTTACTTGAGAAGCAGTTCATTAGACCAAGCGTGTCACCTTGGGGCGCACCTGTGCTACTTGTTAAAAAGAAGGATGGCAGCATGAGACTTTGTATAGATTATCGACAGCTTAACAAACTCACAATCAAGAATCGATACCCACTGCCTAGAATTGATGATTTAATTGACCAGCTGCGTGGAGCCTCAGTCTTCTCAAAAATCGACTTACGATCGGGATATCACCAAATCCGAGTGAAGGACTCGGACATTCCTAAAACTGCCTTTAGGACTAGGTATGGTCACTATGAGTATGTAGTGATGCCGTTCGGTGTGACAAACGCCCCTGCTGTTTTCATGAATTACATGAACAGCATATTCCATTGCTTCTTAGATCGGTTTGTTGTTGTCTTCATCGATGATATTCTAGTTTATTCTAAGACATCTGAGGAGCATGAAGGACATCTCAGGGCGGTACTCCAAGTGTTGAAGGAGAAGCAATTGTTTGCAAAGCTTTCAAAGTGCGAATTTTGGATGGATGAGATCCACTTCCTCGGGCATGTGATCTCCAAGCGAGGCGTCTCGGTGGATCCTGCGAAGGTAGCTGCTGTAATAGCGTGGGAGAGGCCCAGATCGATCTCGGAGATAAGGAGTTTTATGGGCTTGGCAGGTTATTATAGAAGGTTCATCGAAGGTTTTTCTAAGTTGGCATTACCTCTGACTAAATTGACTCGAAAGAATGTTCCTTTTGTGTGGAGTCCGGAGTGTGAGAGCAGCTTCCAAGAGCTGAAGAATAAGTTGACAACTGCTCCGGTGTTAGCATTACCTGAGTTACGAGAAAGCTTCGTGGTCTATTGTGACGCGTCCGGACTCGGATTAGGATGTGTACTCATGCAGAGAGATCGAGTGATAGCATATGCCTCTCGACAATTGAGACCCCACGAACAACATTATCCGACCCATGACTTGGAGTTGGCAGCAGTAGTTTTTGCATTGAAAATCTGGAGGCATTACTTGTACGGATCCAAATTTGAAGTGTACAGCGATCATAAGAGCCTTAAATACCTATTCGACCAAAAGGAGCTGAACATGAGGCAGAGAAGATGGATTGAGTTTTTGAAGGACTATGATTTCGAGTTGAAATACCACCCAGGTAAGGCAAATGTCGTAGCAGACGCATTGAGTCAAAAATCCCTCCACATAGCAGCCATGATGGCAAAAGAAGTTGAGTTGTTGGAGCGGTTCCGAGACATGAACTTGCATGTTGACGCCCCTTCCTCTCAGAAGATGACAATCAGTACGTTGAGGATTGCCAACGAATTCTTAAAATCCGTGTACGAACAGCAACAGGCGGACTCTTACCTAGCTGAAATGAAGGAAATTCAGGCTAAAGGAAAGGATTTATCCTTGGCAGAAGGGTCAGATGGGATCTTCCGGGTGAGGAACAGAATATACATACCAAGTGAAGGAAGATTGAGAAGAATGGTGCTTGATGAAGCCCACAAAAGCCTACTCAGCATTCACCCAGGAACCACGAAGATGTACCACGACTTGAGGAGACAGTTTTGGTGGCCCGGACTAAAGAAGGATGTGGCGGAGTACGTGGCCCGGTGTATCACTTGTCAGAAATCGAAGGTAGAGCACCAAAAACCGTACGGTGCAATGCAGCCTCTAGAAATCCCCGTGTGGAAATGGGACTCAATTGCAATGGATTTTATCATGGGATTACCCAAAAACCGAGCGGGCCATGATGCCATTTGGGTCATTGTTGACAGATTGACGAAGAGTGCACACTTCTTACCTGTAAACATGAAGTACCCATTGCATAGATTGGCTCGAATCTACATTCAAGAAGTTATTCGACTGCATGGCATACCTACTTCCATCGTCTCAGATAGGGACCCTAGATTTACGTCCAGGTTTTGGACCAGCATGCATCAAGAACTGGGGACGAAGCTTTGGCTTAGTTCTGCCTACCACCCCCAATCGGATGGACAATCTGAGCGAACGATTCAGAGTCTAGAAGACTTATTGAGAGCGTGTGTGTTAGAGTACGGTGGGGACTGGGAGCAGTACCTTCCCTTGATCGAGTTTACGTACAACAACAGCCATCATCACAGCATTGGCATGGCACCTTACGAGGCATTATATGGGCGTAGATGCCGAACCCCGCTCTGTTGGTCGGAAGCGGGTGAAAGTCTATTACTGGGACCAGACATCGTGAAGCAAACCACAGAACAGATCCGAGTAATAAGGGAGAAGATGAAAGCATCACAAGACAGGCAGAAGAGCTACCATGACAAACGCATCAGGCCATTGGAATTTCAAGTCGGAGATCGAGTGTTTCTGAGAACCTCTCCGAGTAAAGGAGTTGGACGAGCCTTAAAAAGTGGGAAGTTGAGCCCTCGCTACATCGGACCTTATGAGGTAGTAGAACGGATTGGCTCCGTGGCATACCGCCTCGCGTTACCAACTCACTTGTCCCGATTACACAACGTTTTTCATGTGTCTCAGCTAAGGAAGTATTTGCATGACCCCAGCCACACGATGCCTGACGACGAGGTAGAAATTAAGGAAGACCTAACCACTGTGACTACACCGGTTGGAATCGTGGATCAATCGGTAAAACGCTTAAGGAACAAGAACGTAAGGCTGGTTAAGGTGGAGTGGCAGCAAGGCAAGATCACCTCCTACACGTGGGAACGCGAAGACGCCATGCGACAGCAGTACCCCGAATTGTTTACCTACGTAAGTACCGACTGAATTTCGGGGATGAAATTCTTTTTCAGTGGGGGAGAACTGTAACATCCCAGTTTTGAAATTAAATGCTGAATGAAAAATAAACCATTAAGACTTGATTTCAACTAGAAATAACTGTTAATTGCATTTAACTAAGTAGGTTTAAGCCATTACAGTATAAAAAAAAAATGGTGGTGGTCAGGGGATGGGGTGGAGTGCACGTGACTGCTGGGCACGCACTCTCCCATCCCACTCTCCTTTTACTGTGCACATGCACATATATATATATATAAGCGTGAGCCCTTGGCAGAGAAACGCACTTGCTATTTCTTCAGACTCCCTCCTCCGTCACTTCATCCTCTACTTCCTCTCTTCGTCTCCATTCTTCTTCTTCTTCTTCTTCTTCTTCTTCTATCTTACTCTTCGCTCCTGGAGGTCTGGGTTGCAGTACTGGGGAACGGACCACACTTCATCCCTAGAATCAGGCGGAGGATACGACAAAGCTAAGGAAGACCGGACGAACCAGGAGAAGGACATCGGACCCAACAACAAGAACGAAAAAGGTTTCTGAGGATTCTTCTAAAGGTAGGGGGCGCTTGCATGTCGAATGCATGGTCTAAGAACGGTACCGGATGAATGTATTGCTGAATGCGGGTGTGTGTGTGTGTATGTTTTTATAATTATTAGAACTGATGCTGTGCATGTGTGCATGTATTCACAATTACTAAAACTGATGCATGATTTGAGATTCTGATAGTGATCTTCGGGGCGATGGCGTAGTCTGCTCGTGGATGATAATGATGGATCTATTTTGTTGTCACTATGAAAAGTATGTATGTGCATGTTCTTATTTGGATTGCTCAAGGTTGTTAGTCTGATGACCGATTGTAACATGCGCTGGTGTGACTGACTGAATGATGACGAGTAGTGGAGGATATTCGTTCTTATTTAATGACCACGGTAAGGTGTTCGTGGCGCGATGATGTGTAATAATGAATGTGTTAGTTGCATGAGTAAGAGTGGGGTGACCCATGGAAGGTCAAGAACCCCCAAGGGAAACGACTTCCAGTTACCAACCCTGGCTAGATCCCAATAGAGCTCGTGGTAGCCGTTGGAGCTAGAGAAGAGAGTCTCGAGACGCCGTGGGGAGGCCGGTGCCACCTGGTAAGAGCTGAGGGATGAGGGGCCAAAAGAAAAGGGGGCCGTAACTGAGAGTCTTTTCCCGAGTCGGATCCGCAGGCATGCATATAGAAATAAGGCTGATTGTGGTGATGTATAAATCTATGTATGTGCATGTGTATGATTCTGAATGCATGAATATATGTGTAGATGTGGAATAAATTCTGTGAATCATGTGTGTCATGAATGTTGTTTGAATTGTATGAATTTGGTTACTTGAGAAAGGTTGAATGATAGCAGGAGCGTGTACTGACGCTGATACCGAGTCTGTGAGTATCATTTTACATGTAAAAGCTCACCCCTGCAGTGGCCATTTTCAGTGAATGTCTCTCGTGAGGAGGATCGAAAGCAGAGCTGGAATGCTGGGCGGAGTGCTGATGCATTTCGAAGGTTTAATTAAGGGGTTGTTAGATGAAGCCCGGACTGGCTCATACCGGATGTTAATGTTTTGTGATGAATAGAACTTTATGAACAAGTAGAAGTCTGATTTTGCATTGTAAATATTAATATACACTTTTATGTATATATATGGATGTATGGTTTTGGTGTGCGTGATGCTATGTGCTGCCTTGTTTTATAATTGTGCTTAATAGATACGCAGGGACAGTATGATTGAGCAGGCTATAGCCAAGTCAGAGTAAATTGAGAATTGTCTTAGGAAAACTTATGTCGGATACGTTGGGCGGAGCCGTACCCCGCCCGAAGTGTGGGAGCAATTCGCCCAAGCGCGAGGACTCACGCTGAAGCGAGTAATTACTAGAGCGAGATATCGACCATTATCCTTTCCTATCCGTTGCGATACTAACGCAATCCGGACCCCGGTGTTGAACCCCGGATTTGGGCGTTATGGCTAAGTCCGCCCTGGCGTCGTCATACTTAGTTGAGCTGGGTGGAATAGGTTCAGATCCCTCCTTTCTCCACAACCTACTAACGTATGTGTACCCTGTAACTTCTCATTTTTCTGAGTGAAAGGCGAGTGTGAGGATTTACTTAGTGAACCCTTGTCCATACCCGATGGAGGAAATTACCTTGTAGTTGTGTTAAAGAGGCGTTATGTAGATTTCGTTTAGGCGGCGCCATACCTCGCCCAAGTAACTAGGACAGCCCGCCCAAGATAAATATACCCCGCCTAGCCAAGTAGGATGATTCTAACTTCGCCTTCCACCAAATGCTATGCGTGTGAATGTATTAATATATTTCTCTTATCTATTCCTCCTGTTGAGTGACCAGTAATTCTCGAAGGGAAGCCTCAGTGCGAAATTTCTTCTATCCGCTGCTGTATTACCATACTCCGCCTGGACGGTGTAAGACCCCGTCGGAGCGAATAAACGGTGTTGTGCAATCCGCCCTAGTGTTAGTACGTTACGATAAACCCATCGAGCCGGCCCCAGTTTTAGTTTTCCCTGTAGGACGCCATGTGCGTGTGAAGGCGTTTCGTTCTTCCCTTGCCTGCTCCCTCATATATCGAATAATACGGGACTGTTTTGTGAAAAATTTTCTGATATGTTGTTTGGAAATTTTCTTAGTTGCAATTAATTAGGGTGTTACAGAATCGATTCCTATTGTATGTATGGCACATGAATCGATTCATTGGAGAGGGGGAATCGATTCATTATGTGATTTTTGCATGCCACGTGCGAAAAAGTCACGAGAAGCTTAGTTCTTGTCATTTTGTCTTAGTTCACGTGAAGGCTTTGGAAGAATGCATGCTGGAGCCATATGCAATCATGAGAAAGTGAAAGACTAAATCTTTGTCTTCATGCCTTTAAAGAATTCATTAATTGCATAGAAATGTGAATGAGGTCATGTGAATGCAGAGAATCATGAGAGGAAAATGTAGAGTTCATGTGAAGTGCAGGAGGTGCCTTTTGGTCATAATTTCATTTTCCTGGTAAGGTGTCACGTTAAGGCATATTCAAAGAGTTCAAAATTTTTGCAGTTTTTACCAATGATTTTGTTTCATGAATTTATCAAGAAAATCAAAGGTTAATTTGCATTTGTTTTTGAGATCATGTGGTTGATAAGAGATTTTTGTGAAAAAGAACCATGTTTAATAAAGTAGATACTTAAATTGAAAAATAAAACAATAGATTTTATTTAGAGGTTTAATGAAAATGTGTGTATTTCAAGATAATATGTATGTCAAACGGTATGAAAATTTTATAATAAATTTTTAAGACAAAAAATAAAAAATGAAATGTTTCAAAAATATTTAAGAGATTAAAAATTGAATTTTTAAGTGTAATTAAAAAATTTCTAAAATGCCTAACTCCCTTCTAATATTTATAAATTGTTCCTTTGGAAGGGGTTTAGTGAAAATATCCGCCAATTGTTTAGAAGTTTCAACATATTCAAGAACACAATCTCCTTTTAAAATATGATCTCGTATGAAGTGGTGACGGATTTTGATATGTTTTGTCCGTGAATGCATAACCAGATTTTTGGATATGTTTATGGCGCTAGTGTTGTCGCATTTAATGGGTATTTGGTCTAGAATAACACCGAAATCAAGAAGTTGTTGTCTCATCCATAGGATTTGAGCACAGCAACTTCCAGCTGCAACATATTCTGCTTCAGCTGTGGATAACGCGACACTTACTTGTTTCTTGCTATGCCAAGAAACAAGAGAGCTTCCAAGCATATGACAAGTACCACTGGTACTTTTTCTATCTAATTTACACCCAGCAAAATCAAAATCAGAATATCTTACAAGAATACATTCAGCACCTTTGGGATACCATAAACCAACATTTTGAGTACGCACAAGATATTTTAAAATTCTTTTTACGGCAGTTAGATGTGATTCTTTAGGACATGCTTAATATCTAGCGCATATACATACCGCAAACATAATATTGGGTCTACTAGCTGTTAAGTAAAGTAAGGATTCAATCATACCTCGGTATTTAGTTATTTCAATGTCCTTACCCTTCTCATCTTTGTCTAGGTAGCAAGAAGTACTCATTGGTGTGGCTATTTCATTTGCTTTATCCATTTTAAACCTTTTGAGTAGTTCTTTGCAGTATTTTGTTTGACTGATGGAAGTTCCTTCTTTTGTTTGCTTAATTTGTAGCCCAAGGAAGAATATGAGTTCTCCCATCATGGACATTTCGAATTCATCTTGCATAATCTTAGCAAACTCTTGACAAAGAATTTCGTTAGTAGCACCAAATATTATGTCATCAACATAAACTTGTACCAAAAGGATGTCATGGTTTTTACGTTTTATAAACAGTGTTGTATCAACCTTTCCTCTTTCAAAATTATTTTCAAGAAGAAACTTACTGAGTCGTTCATACCAAGCTCTTGGAGCTTGTTTCAAACCATATAAAGCTTTTCTCAATTTAAAAACATGGTTTGGAAATTTGTGATTTTCAAAACTGGGAGGTTGATTTACATAAGCTTCTTCTTGAATATAACCCTTTAGAAAAGCGCTTTTGACATCCATTTGATAAAGCTTAAAATCTATACAACAAGCAAAAGCTAACAATAATCTTATGGCTTCTAACCTAGCTACGGGAGCATATGTTTCTTCATAGTTTATTCCTTCTTCTTGATTATATCCCTTAGCAACTAATCTAGCTTTATTTCTTATTATTACTCCATTTTCATCTAGCTTATTTCTAAAAACCCATTTAGTGCCTATTACTTGATGATCATTTGGTTTTAGCATAAGTTCCCAAAATTCATTTCTTTCAAATTGATTTAATTCTTCTTGCATGGCCAACATCCAATGTTCATCAATAATAGCCTCATTAATGTTTGTGGGTTCTATTTATGATACAAAGGCTAAGTGATTGCATGCATTTCTAATAGCGTTTTGAGTACTTACTCCTTTTGTTATTTCACCTATGACATTGTCCAAGGGGTGATTCTTTACGGTGATCCACTCCTTTTGTTAAGGTTCGTCATTTTGTGTTGCATCTCCTTCAATTTTGTTTTCTTCTTTATCTTCCAAGTTTATTTCTTGGAAGGTACCTACAAGATCATCAATTTCCTTTCTCAGAAGATTTTGGTTAAGTTCATCGAATTTAACGTGTATAGACTCTTCAATTGTACAAGTTCATTTGTTAAAGAGTCGATATGCTTTACTAGTAGATGAATAACCTAAGAATATTGCTTCATCAGATTTTGCATCGAATTTGTCGAGATTATCCTTTCCATTGTTTAAAACAAAACATTTGCATCCAAATACGTGGAAATAAGAAATATTTGGTTTTCTTCCTTTATAAAGCTCATAAAGGGTTTTCTTTAATATAGGCCTTATCAAACATCGATTCATAACATGGCAAGTAGTATTTACTGCATCGGCCCAAAAATGTTTCACAATATTACTTTCATTCAACATAGTTCTTGCGAGCTCTGCTAAAGATCGATTTTTCCTTTCAACTACTCCATTTTGTTATGGAGTTCTTGGAGCTAAAAAATTATGTTCAATGCTAAATTTTTTAAAGGATTGGTTTTCAGATTCTCCCCCATGATCAGTTTGAATGGATGCTATTTTCAAATTTTGTTCATTTTGGATGATCTTGGCAAGTTTCTTAAATGCTTGATATGCTTCATTTTTGTGAGTAAGAAATAATGTCCATGTATATCTAGAGTAATCATCCACTATCACGAGACCATAATAATTTCCACTAAAACTTTTAACTTTTGAAGGTCCAAATAAATCCATGTGTAAAAGTTGTAAAGGTCTATTTGTTGAAACGACATTTTTTGCTTGAAAGGAAACCTTTACTTGTTTTCCCTTTTGACACGCGTCATAAAATTTATTTTCAAATTTCAATTTTGGTAAACCAATTACTAAATCTTTCGAAACAAGTTTGTTTGAATGGTCTATATGAATGTGAGCAATTCTTCTATGCCATAGCCATGATTCATTCTCTTTAGTTATGAAGCATTGCATATCATTTGAAGCAAGACAATCAAGATTAATCATATAAATATTATCAACTCTTTGACCAACAAATTTTGTTTCCTTGTCTAGCTTATTTTTAATTATGCAATAGTTTGATTCAAAGACAATTTTATAGCCCTTATCACATAATTGACTAATGCTAAGCAAGTTATGTTTGAGTCCTTCAACATATAATACATCATTTATACAAATGGAAGAGTTTTTACTAACGTTTCCGATTCCTAGAATTCTTCCCTTTGTGTTGTCTCCATATGTAACAAACCTTTTATTTCGTGGAGTAAATGATATGAACTTACTTTTATCTCCCGTCATGTGTTTTGAACATCCACTATCCAAATACCAATGGGTGTTACTCGCTTTAAAACATACCTACAAAACATGTCAAGTTAGAGATCTTGGTACCCATTTTATGTTGGGTCCTTGTAGGTTAGTTTGAGGTAATGTTCCTTTAGGAACCCATACTTTTCTCACAACCTTTGGCCCTAGTTTTCTAACATTACAATTAGATGCACTATGTCCTTTAAAACCACAATAATTGCATTTCATGAAAGGTGATGTAGTTTTACTAGGTGGTATAAAGAAGTTTTTATAATTCTTTTGTTTCTTATAGGCATTGAAACCTAGTCCCGTTTTATCAAACATACACCGTTGTTTTCCAAGCAAAACATTTAAGTTGTCTCTACCATTTGTAAATTTTTCTAAGGTTTTACTCAAGTCTAAAACCTTAGTTTCTAGAATGTCACATTTCTTAACAAATTCACAAGGTTTGGTTTTAGAGCATGCTTGAATATTTACTACTTCCTTTTTCAAAATCTTATTTTCTTTTACCTGTTCGATAAGATGTGTTTCAAGAGTTTCTATGGTTTTTCTATATAATTTATACTTACTAGAAAGTTTAACAAATTTATCATACAATTCATCAAACGCATCAAGCAATTCATCTTTATCTAAATCATGAAGGTTTACCTCATCGTCTTCGTCTTGATGGTTGGCCATCAGATAGAGATTTGCTTCTTCATTTTCGGATTCATCCGAGCTGCTCACCTCGTTGTCATCCCATGCTATGTATGCTCTCCTTTTTCCTTTCTGATCCTTGTTTTTCTTTTTGAGATTTGGACAGTCCGCCTTGAAATGTCCTTCCTTTCCACATTCAAAACAAGTTGGTAAGGAATTATTATCTTTGGAAATGAATTTCTTACCTTTAGAAGTGAAGCCCTTTTGGAATCTTTTGTTTCTCATAAGCCTTCCAAAACACCTCACAAATAGGCCTAACTCATCATCATCTTCTTCTTGATCACTTTCAGATTTGTTTTCTTCAATAGAGGTGGCCTTAAGAGCTAGCCCCTTCTTCTTGGAAGTCTTTTCTTCTTCCTCCGCCATTTTCAAGTCTTTTAATTCTTGTTCTTGCTCTTGAAGCTTACCAAATAATGTGGCAAGAAACATATCATTTATGTTTGGCGAATATTTAATAGCGGTGACAAGAGGTTGACATTCCCTGGTAAGACTTTTTAGAACTTTATGGATAAGCTCCTTGTTAGTGTAAGATTTTCCAAGAGTAATAAGATTATTAATAATCAAGGTAAATCTTTTTTGAAGTTCTAAGATGGTTTCACCAGAATTCATTCTAAAACTTTCATATTGGCTAGTTAGAGTACTGATTTTAGAATCCTTAACATCGCTAGTTCCTTCATGAGTAATTTGTAGAGTATCCCACATTTCTTTGGCAGATTTACAGGTTACTATTCTAAAAAATTCATCGGGACCTAAGGCTAGAGTGATTAGATTCTTGGCTTTATAATTATATTGTACTTTCTTTTCTTCATCACTAGTCCAATCATCCATGGGTTTTTCTATTTGTTTACCATCAACAATATGCATAGGTATGAAAGGACTATTTTCAATAGCATTTCAAACTCTTAAATCAATTGATTGAACAAAAATCTTCATTCTTTCTTTCCAAAAAGCATAACCTTCCCCATTAAAAGCAGGAGGTCGGTTTGTTGCACCACCCTTAGGAAAAAGGTTTAAAGAATTTGAGGCATTCGTTCTCTTGAAGCTGTTAAGCTTAATTTATCAAGAGTCAAGCTCTGATACCACTTGTTATCCAAGTGGCCTCAATTACTCAAGAGGGGGGGGGGTGAATTGAGTATTAAAAACTTTTGTTGAAATGCTTGTGAAATTGGGTCTTTAACAAATATGTTTAGTGGAGATGATAAACTTAATCTTAATTAGAATAATAAAGAAGTTTAAATAACAAAGTTATTAAAAGTAACAAATTGAGCAAGCAATTTAAATGCACATTTTTAAAGAGATTAGGGAAGAGAAGATTTGCAAACCGATATATACAAGTTCCACCACACTGGTGTACGTCTCGCCTCCAAGTAACTCACTTAGAGGATTTCCACTATTGAGAATTTGAGATACACGCTCTGAGCAATTACAGCTTCTTAGTGTCCCACACTCAAGAACTTAATCCTCACAAGCAAAAGGGCAACCCACCCAATCTCACAATCTCTCAATTACAAGGTTGAATCCCAACCCAAAATCTCTCAGAATTTGTGAATGTGATTTTACAAGTGTGATTCTCTCAACAGAGTGGATATACAAATTTAAGCACTTGAGAAATAATTTCTTTTCTTAGAAAAGAATATGCAAATTTTAACATTCAAGAAAATATTTTTCTCATAATATAACTCTCAAAAATAATTGCAAAGAAAATAAATTAGAGAGTTAATAGACAAGGAATTAAGAGAGAACAAAGGAGAAAGCAAGGAATGCATTTGTTGTGTGTGTGGTATTCTGCCTCTTCAGTTTCCTTTCTATTTATAGGCAAAGCAAGGTACATGCTGCCAAAAACTTAATTGCAACCGGTTCCTTAATTTATGCTTTGGAATACTTAATTTGCCAGTGATCCATGTTTCCTGACTTGAGAAGTGCAATTGTCTACGTCAATAAGTGCAACGCCATTTCAATTAGAGAGTCTCGAGAGAGGAATCAGCAGAGTTGAGTTTCTAAAAATGCGTACTGATAATTTCCATGATTCAGCGCATGATTCCAGATATGAATCGATTCTTCCAGTTCATTTTTGCACTAAAAACATCAAATGAATCGATTCCTGGTCTTCCTGAATCGATTCCTGGGCGTTTTACCATGTGTGGATCGATTCCTAGTCTTCCTGAATCGATTCCTGGGCTTTTTACCATGTGTGAATTGATTTCTAGTCTTCTTGAATCGATTCCTGGCCTTTTTACCATGTGTGAATCGATTCCTACAAGGGGGGAATCGATTCCCAGCCCCTTGAATCGATTCCCAATGGCCTTGAATCGATTCCTGCTTCCTTTTTCTTGTGGGAATCGATTCCCATAGGGGTGAATCGATTCCTAGGCTTCCCTTGCACCCGTTTCTTTATTTTTGATGTATTTTGATACGTTTTTGGATCAGTATAGCTCATGGTTCTTGGTTCCTTGGCACTTCTCTTATTTTAAACTTTTAAGAATTCCTTGAATCAATTCTTTTGTATTTTAATTTCTTGACCCGAATCATTCTTGATTTTCATGATTTTTGATTAATTGCTTTGACAACATCCTTTAGATTTCTTGATCCTTGAATTGTTTGTCATTCATCAAAACCTATTTCAACATACAAATACAGATGGGATCCCTCTCAGTAGGTAGAGAAAATAGGGGTCCCCATCTCCTCCTCTGTATCTCATCCTACAGCTTAAGATAATCTCCGACACTGAGATCAAGGACCTTCTCCTAGATGAGTCTCTGGCCCTTGATTTGATGGAATCTCGCCCACTTGGCGTCAGTCCTGAATCTGGTGGGATCTCGAGGTCCCAACTGCTCCTCACCTTGAAGATCAAGATCTTCAGAGGTGGTATCAGTATCTATGGTCCTCCTCTGTTTTTGGGACCAGTGACGAGAATAGACTTCTTCGGTGCCATCTACAAAAGAAAATTTACAAAAATCAAATACACATTACACTATTTTAAACTAAATCATACATATTTTTGTTTTTTATATTTTAACAAAATAAATCATGCAAAACATCAAAAAATCTAACATGCATATTTTTGGATTTTTTTAAAGTATAATACACACATCATATAATTTTATGAAAGAAATAAAATTCACACAACATGCAATTTTGCATACAAACTTAGAAAATTACAATTCATACATATTTACAAAATTTAACAAATTTATTTATTTTTAGGCAAGAAAGTATAGCAAACATACAATTTAAGAAATTTTATTAATTTAAAAGAAAAACAAACAAACATAAGAAAATGGGACAAAATTTTTTTTGTTTTCAAAATAAAACAGAAAATAATATTACATTAAACAAAAAATAAAACACAAAAATTAACAAAAATCCAAAACAGGGGCTGACGCTACGCGTGGGTTGGGGGTTACGCGTCAGGTTGTTCCTCCCACACTAGGCGTCACTGGGATGCTACGCTTGGGGTCACAGTTCATGCCTTACGCTACGTGTCACTGGGACGCTAGAGTGGGCTTGCAGGTTCAGAAACTACAAAATAGGGGTTACGCAGCAGCAACCCCTCCAAACTACATTTAGTCCATTTGTTGACCTATTTCTAATAGCAATCAATCCCAGTGGTTATATAATCCTATCCCTAACCGCATGCAATTCTAAAATTAAAAATTGAAAATCAAATGAACCAAGGAAAGGGAGAAGATCACTTACCTGAAATCCTAAGAGATGAATAAAATGTTGAAGATTGAGATTGCTTGAGGGGTTTGGAATTCTAAGAAGTAGGGTTTCTATGGCAGAAAGGGAAATTTAGGTTTTTAAAACCTAAATTGGGCCTCTCCGTTTCAGTTTTTAAAACTGAATATGGGCCCTAATGCTACGCGTGGCTGGGACACTACGCGTCAGGTTGAAATTTTTACATTCATGCTACGCATCAGTGAGACGCTATGCATGGGGTTCTATTTTTCAAAATTTAAAATTTTAATTCTCCAAAACCCTTTTTCTTTCAGTTCTAAAAACCCTCTTTATTAAAAATCTAGTTAAAATTAAATTCTATAAAATCAACATTTTTAATTTTTTATATAAATTAATAATGAAAAGAAATAATGGGTTGCCTCCTATTGAGCGCTTGATTTACTGTCTCTAGCTTGGCATCCTGCACATCACAAATTAGTTAAATAATAAATGGTAGTGATTCTGTCGATCTCACCACCCAGATATGGTTTCAATCTTTGCCCATTAACCATCCAACTTCTTTTGGAAGTTGGATCTTCAATTTCAACTGCTCCATAAGATTTAACTTCCTTAATTATAAATGGACCTGTCCACTTAGATTTCAATTTACCAAGAAACAATCTTAATCTTGAATTAAACAATAAAATTTGCTGACCTGGTGTGAAATGTCTATTTTTAATTTTCTTGTCATGGTAAGCTTTCACTTTATTTTTATAACTTCTAGATGACTCATAAGCATTGTTTCTCATTTCCTCCAACTCAAGTAACTGCAATTTTCTTTTGTCAGCTGCCACATTTGGATCAAAGTTAAGGAATTTTAAGGCCCAATATGCTTTATGTTCCATCTCTACTAGAAGGTGACAAGCTTTTCCATAGACCATTTAGAAAGGAGAAAGGCCAATAAGACTCTTGAATGCAGTTCTGTATGCCCAGAGTGCATCATCAAGCTTTTGTAACCAATCTTTTCTGGCAGAAGACACCGTCTTTTCCAAAATTCTTTTCACTTCATGATTTGAAATTTTAGCCTGTCCATTGGTTTGTGGATGATATAATGTAGCCACTTTATGCCTCACTCCATAATGTTGTAACACCTTCTGAAGAACTTTGTTACAAAAGTGTGATCCTCCATTACCGATTAAAGTTCTTGGTGTTCCAAACCTACAAAAAATATATTTCTTCAAGAAATTCACTATAGTTTTGGTATCAGCATTAGGTGAAGCGATTGCTTCTACCCATTTTGAAACATAATCAATTGCCAAAAGGATATATTGATTGAATTGAGAGTAAGGAAAAGGTCCCATAAAATTAATACCCTAACAATTAAATATCTCGACCTCCTAAATGTTTGTAAGAGGCATTTCATGTCTCCTATTAACATTACCTGTTCTTTGGCAGTTATCACAAGCTTGCATAAATGAGTGAGAATCCTTAAAAATGGAGGGCCAATACAAACCTGATTGAAGAATTTTTGCAGCAGTTCTTTCTCCATTAAAATGTCCTCCATAAGGTGATTTGTGACAATGCCACAACACATCTTTCTTTTCCTAATCACGTACACAACGACGTAGCAAATTATCCATACCAATTTCGAATAGATGAGGGTCATCCCAAACAAAGTATTTTGCATCTTTAAAATTTTTTTTCTTTGCTGCCATGTTAAATCATTTGGAAGAATTCCCGCTGCTTTAAAATTGGCCATATTAGCAAACCATGGCTATTTTGTTATTTCAAAAAGTTTTTCATCAGGAAATTCTTCTAAGATGTCTTTTTCTTTGGCAGTAACCTCATCATTCATCAATCTAGAAAGATGGTCAGCAACCATATTTTCACTACCCTTTTTATCTTTGATTTCAAGATCATATTCTTGAAGGAGCAGAATCCATCGGATTAACTGAGGTTTAAAATCAGTTTTGGTCAAAAGGTACTTGATTGCAGCATGATCAATAAAAATAATTATTTTTGATCCAATCAAGTATGATCTAAATTTTTCTAAGGCATACACTGTGGCTAGTAATTCTTTTTCAATAGTTGCATAATTTATTTGATTTTCATTTAAAACTTTACTAGCATAGTGTATAACTCTAAAAACATTTTCATATATTTGACCTAAAACTGCTCCCACATCATAATCATTTGCATCACACATAAGTTCAAAGGGTAAATTCTAATTAGGAACAACAATTATAGGGGCAAAAACCAAATTTTCTTTCAAGGAATTAAAAGCTTTAAGACATGCTTCATCAAACTTAAATTCAACATCTTTATTTAAAAGATTTGTTAAAGGTTTAGCAATTCTTGAAAAATCTTGAATAAACCTTCTATAGAATCCAGCATATCCTAAAAAACTTCTAATACCTTTTACGTTTACAGGGGGTGGGAGTTTAGAGCTTACCTCAATCTTGGCTTGGTCTACTTCAATACTTTAGAAGAAATTTTGTGACTGAGTACAATTCCTTCTTCCACCATGAAGTGACATTTCTCCCAATTTAGCACCAAATTTGTTTCAATACACCGCCTCAGTACGGTGTCCAAGTTGGTTAGACATGATTCAAATGAATTCCCAAAGACTAAGAAATCATCCATGAAAATCTCAATTCTCTTTTCAATTAGATCTGCAAAAATAGTAAACATGCATCTCTGAAAAGTAGCAGGTGCATTACACAATCCGAATGGCATCTTCCTATAAGCAAATATGCCAAAAGGACATGTAAAAGCAGTCTTTTCTTGATCAAGAGGGTCAACAGCAATTTGATTATATCCAGAATATCCATCAAGAAAATAATAGTAAGTTTGTCCAGACAATCTTTCAAGCATTTGATCCATAAAAGGGAGTGGAAAATGATATTTTCTTGTTGCTTGATTTAATTTTCTATAATCAATACACATTCTCTAACTGGTGACAGATCTTTGGTGGGATTAATTCATTTTTATCATTAACAATTACTATCATGCCACCTTTTTTTGGAACAACTTGTACAGGACTTACCCATGCACTATCAGAAATGGGATAGATAATATCTGCTTTCAGTAATTTCAAAACCTCCTTCTTGGTTACCTCTTTCATGGTTGGATTGAGGCACCTTTAAGATTGAGCAACAGGTTTAAAACCATCCTCCAACAAAATCATATGCATGCAGTATGATGGACTTATACCTTTCAGATCTTCAAGTGTCCATCCGATTGCTTCTTGATTTCTTTTTAACACTTTTACCAGCTTTTCTTCTTCTGTTTCCCTTAACAAATAACTAATAATTATAGGTTTTAGATTACCTTCTTTAAAAAAGATATACTTTAGGTTGGAAGGTAGTACTTTCAATTTAGGCCTCTGGATTTCTTCAACAGGTACTTCTTGAATTTCTTCAATTTTTCTTGATTCAGGGGAAATTTCTTTCCCTTGATCAAGGTCTTCAAGATACTTGTCTACCTATTTTTCTTCTTCTTCACTCAAACATTCCATAGAGTTAGTTAATAACTTATTTAGAGGGTCAGAAATTGACATACCTCTAGATATGGAAAGGCAAACTTCGTCGAGAACATCCACCTTAAAACAGTCTTGTTTTGAGTTGGGATGTTTCATGGCTTTGAAAACATCAAAGTTCACTTCTTCATCATGTACTCTTACTACTAGTTTCCTATTATCCACATCAATGAGTACCCTAGTAGTCTTCATAAATGGTCTTCCCAGGATTAGGGGGACTTCAACATCCTCTTCCATGTCTAAAACCATAAAGTCAACAGGGAAGTAGAACTAGTCAACTTTTACAAGTACATCTTCCACAATACCATAGGGTCTCTTAATTGATCTATCGGCCAATTGCAGAGTCATTTTTGTTCTCAAAGGATCAAGATCACCAATTCGCTTCATCATACTTAGAGGCATTAAATTAATGCTAGCCCCTAAGTCTAACAAGGCTTTCCCAATATTTACACCTCCAATGGAGACGGGAATGGTGAAACTTCCAGGGTCTTTTGACTTTTCAAGCATGTTATATTGCAAAGTAGCACTACAACTTGCTTCAAGTTCAACAATTTCCTCATTATACCTCCTCTTTTTAGTAAGCAATTCTTTCATAAACTTTGCATATGTTGGCATCTGTTCCAATGCCTTAGAAAATAGGATGTTTATGTGTAATTGCTTGAAGATTTCAAGGAATCGTTTCTATTCCTTTTCTTATCCTTCTTTGATGGTGCATGTGGATAAGGTAGATCCTTAGCTGGAGGTGTCTGACCCAAATACTAATTTTTTTGTTTTTTATTTTTTATTTTTTGTTTTTCTTTTTCATCATTTTCTTCATTTTTTTCTTCATTCTCTTTTTCATTTTTTTCTTCTTTTTCTTTTTTTCTCTTCTTTTTCTTTTTCTTTTTTCTTTTCTTTTTCTTTTTCTTTACAATCATTTCCTACAACTTTTCCACTTCTTGTAAAAATAGCCTTACATTGTTCTCTTGGATTTTGAGTATTTGCAGAAAAACCAGAGCTTTTCATGTCAGCTACTTCTTTTGCTAACTGTCCCAATTGCATATCCGACGTTTTACATGCGGCTTCATTTGTTTGCATATATTGTAGCAATTGTTGGATAGATTCCTCTATCCTAGTTAGCCTTGCTGTTTGATCAGATTATGGTTATTGTTGTTTGAATTGATTGTTAGGATGTCTGTTGGAAGGTCCAATATCTTGTTTCCAGCCAAGATTCTGATTCTGCCAACCCTACGGGTTAGGAAATGAATTACCAAGATTGATAGGAAAAGTACCTAAAGGTATTATTTGGTGAATCAAGAAATTGGCTTATTCTTGATCATTTCCATTAGGGGCATAGTAATCACATAGTTGTTCGCCCACGCAATGCACACATTATTTTAATTGAGCGGGTAATGGTGATGATACTTGAGCAATTTAAAGTTTTTCCAATTGTTTGCTTATTGCCTCCATTTGTTGTGTTAGCAATTTTTACTGAGCTAAAACTGCATCATTTACTCCCAACTCAAGCATACCTGGTTTCCTTGATGTACTACCTCTTTCATGCTTGGCTTGACGGTCACTGGTTGACATAGACTCCATGATTGATATTGCCTCTTCAACAGTTTTGTTCATTAAAGAACCACCTGCACATGCATCTAACATCATCTTGAACTAAGGTAATAAACCATGATAAACGATTCTTACCTTCCCAGCATCATCCAAATTATGGTTTGGACATTTCCTAAGAAGTGCTTTGAATCTTTCCCATGCTTCACCAAGTGATTCATCGTGATTTTGTGAAAAAGAATGTATGGCTGTCATTGCTTCAAAATACTTTGAAGGTGAATAAAATCTTTCCAAAAATTTTGTTTCAACATCGGACTAGTTTGCAAAACTACTAGATGGACAAGATTTAAACCATTCTTTAGCTTTCCCAATCAAAGAAAAGGAAACAATCTCATGTAAACAGATTCTTCTTGATTGGGTTCGAAACCAATTGTGCTGCATAATTCATAAAAAATAGTTAAACGTTCATATGGTTCCTCATTATTTAAACCAGCAAATTGATTATTTTGAATAATGTTTAGAGTAGCTGGTTTAATTTCTACAGCAACAATAAGTCCTTGGTACATCCTTGAAACACAGGGTGGTCCATTGATAGCAGCAAACTGTCCCAATGTTCTTCTTTGTTTAGTAGCCATATTTGAATTTTCAAATTTTTCAAAAGAAAATGAAGAAGATTAAGAAGAAGTTTTTGTTTTTTTAGATTTTAAAGCTTTGAGTTTCTTTACAAACTTCTCGATCTCAGGATCAAAGAACAATTTCCCTGCAGAAGATTGAGTTTGCATAAACAAACTAAATATAGAAAGTTAGTGTAACAATGTTAATAAAAATGAATAAATGAATGAATATAAAATTGAAAATTTAACTAAGGTAAAAAAATATTTTACCACAGTAATTAAAAATTTAATGTTTTACTGAATCAGTTCAATCCCCAGCAGCAGCGCTAGAAAACTTGTTAAACCCTGAATACTGTTGGCTCTTTTAATTGGCAAGTGCACCAATCATTTGTAGTTTTCAAATTTAGATATCGTTCCACCGAGATTGAAAGTTCCAGTAACTCATAATAATTCTTATTTACTATGGTAAATTTATCAAAAGTTATTAACAAAAGTATGATTTATAAACAATTTATACAATATTCACAGAATTTGATGATTGATTTGTTCATGTAGTAAAAAGATGGTAAAGATAAAATCTATCTAGAAAGTTGAGATGTAATTCAGAAGAATTCAGATACTTGAGGTAAAAACACAGATTGACAAATTATGTTGGAATTAGGATCCTCGCACTAAAATATAATGAAATAATTACAAACATACATATTTAATTATCAAGTTCATGTTATTGTAGTTAAAATCATTATAACCGATCCCTCGTGATATAAATTCTAAGTAGTCACCGTAAAGTCCGATCCCTCGTGAGCTTTCTCAGTAAAAACTTGCATTAAGTACTGGCCTTATAGCAATAATAATCACCAACTCTATTTCTAGTAATTGGCATATTAAGGGTATTTCAACTTTTACTTTCATTAAAATAGATTTTAATACGGCATGAATAATCATTCTCCCGTTTAACATTCACACTAATAAAACAAGTTTCAATACGCATGAAAATCATTCTCCCATTTGACGTTCACACTAATAAAAGATTGAAATACTAATATGTACTTGAATCATAAATATGCAGAGGTCATAATTACAACATCATATAATAGATTGATTCACCAAATTCCAACATAAACAATTTAGTTACACATGATAAAAGCAAAAATAACACTTATAGAGTTTGACGTTACGAGGATTTGGAAACACTTCATGATACAAGAGCTCATAATACTACACAACACTCTCAAGTATCTAGAAATTACTCTAACCTTACAAACTCACAAAAGAACACTCAAACTCGAGTTAAAGGAGAGAAAAGAAGTTCTGAATTGAAGATGGGATGCCTTGGAAGTGTGGAGAATGGCCCTATTTATAGGGCTGAGAAAGGGTCCTGACGCGTAGCGTCAGCATGGCGCGTAGCGTCAGGTTCCTGACTCAGCCGCCATTAAACATGTCATTAAGTAGCCATGATTAAGATTAATTAAATCCAATAATGCCCAGACAATGGTTCCACGTGTCTCCCAATTCGGCTTAGCATTTTGCTTGATTAGATTGGTCATTATTTGGCCTTTTGACTGAGTGTTTGTTCACTTGGAAATGGAGTCCACGTAGCTCTGACGCTAGGCGTGGCTGTGACGCGTAGCGTCAGCATCAAAGTTTCCCACGCTACGCGTGGTGTTGATGCTACACGTCAGCTTTCCAATTCTTCAATTTTCTCTTGATTTTCTTTAATTTTTCACTACAAAACTAGAGAAAATTGATCAAGGCAGATTATTTCCAATAACATCCATTTATTGAATTAAAAACATAAATTTATCACAATTTAAACTAATTTTATTTAAAATAAACACACTTTTTATTATGAAAATAACAGTAAATTTGAGGACTAACAACAACAAACACTCAACCCAAGGGATCAATGTAATGCTGTTTTCTTAAATATGGTAAAAATTAATTATAAAGAAAATTATGAAAAGAATGAGAATGAGAAAGGAAAAAAAGAAGAAGAAAAAGAAAGAGGGTAAGAGAAAAAATAAAAAATAAAAAATTGAAAAAGAAAAAAATATTCAAGAACCTGTGGAAGTAGAACACGAAACAATTTGTAATGAGGCCTTACAATCTAACACACCGAAAAAATTTAAAGATCCAGGAAGTTTCACCATTCCCGTCTCCATTAGAAATATCAACATCGGGAATGCTTTATTGGATTTAGGGGCTAGCATCAATCTAATGTCCCTAGGTTTGATGAAGCGTATTGGTGATCTGGAACTAAAAGAAACTAAGACAGATTTACAATTTGTGGATCGCTCTACCAAAAGACCAATTGGGATAGTGGAAAATGTATTAGTAAAAGTTGACAAGTACCACTTCAAAGTTGACTTTGTGGTACTGGATATGAAGGAATGATGTAGGATCTTCTTCTAGCTCCTTGAAGAAGGGTGGATCTAGGGCTATTTTCTTCTTCTAACCTCCACAAGCCTTTATTGAAGATTCTTGCTCTTGGAAACTGAATTGGAAAGTGAAGAAAAAGACTCAAGACTACACATATTTTGAAGGGAAAAAGAGAAAGAAAAAGGTAGAAATAGAAGGGATAAAGAAGGAGGATGGAAGATAGAATGGAGGAGATGAATGAGAGGCCACTCTTAAGGGAGATAACTCCTTTGAACTCGCCACCAAGAGGGAGGAAACCCCTTGGATGAGGGCTTGCTAGAGCTTACTCTAACCTAGAGAGAAGGGAGAGCTTCTCTCACTAAACTCACTTTGAAAGTGTAAAAATCTCAAATGGCATACATGTGTGTCAAAATACAAAGGGAGAGCTCTTTATATAGAGCTTGGAGAATTCAGCCAAGGGATATCTAAATGGGCCTCTGCATGATGCCTAGGCCCAATATAGCTTCTAGAGAAGAGTGTGGCCTATACATGGCCCAAAGTGAGAGTACATGGCCCAAAAGTGGCCCAATTGACCTTGCAAGGCCCAAATAAAACCTATAAGCCTAGAGAATCTAACTAAAAAGTATATTACAAGTAGAGTATGAATAGATCCTCAAGAAGTCTTCATTAGGCTTGGGCCTACTCAAGGAGAGGAAGGAAGATAAGGCCCGATGGATGCTCTCTTTGGCCTTTTTGGTCTTGGCCCTTGTGAGAGGACCTTTGTAAGCTTCAATTCCTTTCTCTAGGGTAGTGTGAGGGTCCTCCGTTAGTGTGTCCTCATTAAGGAGGATATTAAGATCCCCTTGATCCTTGGAAGACCTTTCATGAAGATTGCAAGGGTAATGGTTGATGAGGAGGTAATTACAGTCAGAATTCGTGAAGAGGAGGTAAACTCCAATGCCCATCTCAAGATAGATGTTGAGAACAAAGTTTACCTATTAACTGAACAAGGTAAGTCTCATCTAAATTCTTTAAATTTAACCGATTGCTTACATGATGAAAGATAGGTAATCAAGCATTGGAGAAGAAGGAGGAAGAAAAAGACAGGTGATTCCTCAACCAAAATTAAGAAACCACCTGATTAATCTTAGGTAATGTCTGGCTGGGGACATTAAAACCAGCGCTCAATGAGAGGCAACCCATTATTTCTTCTTTATTTTTTATTCAAATTCAAAAAAAATAAAAAAAATAAATGTGTGTTTTATAAATTTTAATTAGAACTTTGATTTTTAATAAAAAGTGTTTTTAACCTGACGCATAGCGTGGAGGTAAAAATTTCAACCTGACGCGTAGCGTTAGGGCCCATATTCAATTTTTAAAACTGAACCAGAGAGGCCCAATTTAGGTTTTAAAAACCTAAATTTCCCTTTCTGCCATAGAAACCCTTCTTCTCAAAATTCGAAACCTCTCAAGCAATCTCAATCTTCAACATTTTCTTCATCTCTCAAGGATTTCAAGTAAGTAATCTTCTCCCTTTCCTTAGTTTATTTGATTTTCAATTTTTAATTTTAGAATTGCATGCGGTTAGGGATAGGATTAGATAACCACTGGATTGATTGTTGTTAGAAATAGGTCAATAAATGGATTGAATGTGGTTTGGAGGGGTTACTGCTGTGCAACCCCTATTTTGCAGGACCCTACATGTGGGCAGAACAGGACTGACGCGTAGCATCCCACCCACACGTAGCGTCAGGCCCCTGTTTTGCTTTTTCTTAAATTTTAGTTTTTATTTATTTGTTTTCTGCTTTTAAAATTTTGAAAAGTGAAAAATAAAAATTTTATTCCTTTTTATTTTGTTTGTTTGTTTTTCTTTTAAATTAATAGAATTTCTTAGTTTGTATTGTTTGCTATACTTTCTTGTATAAAAATAAATTAAAATTCTGTTTGTAAAAATTTAAAATTAAAATCTAAGTCTTGTTGTATTTTATTTCTTAATAATAATAAAAAAATTAATAATAATAAAAAATAAAAAAATTGTTTTAAATGTATGTTGTGTGAATATGTAAAAATGCATGTTGTTTGAATTTTGTTTATATGATGTGTTAAAAATCCAAAAATATGCATGTTAACTTGTTAATGTTTTACATAATTTAATTGCATGACTTATTAAAATATAAAAACCAAAAATTATGTGATGAGTGTTTTATTTTTGTTTATATAAATGTGTGATTTATTTAAATTTTCTTTTGCATATGGCACCTAAGAAATCAGACTCATCTGGGATAGGGTCCTTAATCTTAGTGCTGGAGATTATCCTGAGCTGCAGGATGAGTTACAGAGGGGGAGATGTAGACCCCTATTTTCTCTACCTACTGAGGGGGATCCCATCCTGGTTATAGAGTTTTATGTTAATGCTTATAGGACACGCCAAGACTCACCGAACATCAGCTAGCAAAGGACGAGCATGGTGAGGGGTCGGCACATCACTTATGACAGAGACACTATTAGTACCCTACTGGGTAATCCTTGGGAGCCTACTCCCGAGAGCGACACTTGTTTCTAGAAGGGAAACATAAACAAGGTTGCCATAGAGGGTGGTGATCAAGGATGCTTCTTGAATCAGGTTGCTCATTTCTTGAGCAAAGATGGAATTTTCTTTAACCTTAGTAAGGTTGGAAGAACTCCATCGAACCTCCTTAAGACCCAGTTGAATCCTTTAGCTCAGGCATGAATGTACCTTATGCTTCATAACATCACTCCTGTTACTAACCTTTCTTCTCTTCGAATGGATTGTTGTTGCCTTCTCTACTCTATTCTTCAGGGTCAAACCATTGATATTGCTAAGCTTATATCTAAGTAGATTCACCTTTATGCCCTCAGGTATAAGGTGAACCGCCCTGTGCCTTTCCCTCTCGTCATGTCTGCCTTACTGAGGAGGCAAGGAGTTATTGTGCCATCACCAGAGTTCACTAGCTCTTCGGGGAGAGTCCCCAAGGTTTTAATGAACAGAGATTATTTTGTTCAGTAGTATGAGCTTCCACCTCTAGAGTAGGAGGCTCATCCCAGACCCAGACACAGGAGACTAGCCCAGCCACCATCTGCTGATGCTATCACTGACGAGTTTGCTAGGATGACCATAGAGCATCAGCATATGATGCAGATGATGTCTGCTTCTCACCACGCCTATATGCATTTACATGATTCCTTTTATCAGTACAAGATATAGGGAGAGGGGGCACCATTCATGACACCAGCCGATTTTGCTGCTCATGTAGCTTGGCTGGGTGATTAGCCCACATACCCAGAGGCAGGTGGATCTTGTAGAGCTCGTGATGACACCGAGGGTGATGCTGATGAGAAGGAGAAGGATGATCATATGGAGGATGATCAATGAGGGCCATATCATTATTTTTATGCATTTCCATTACTCTTTGCATATTTGTTCTTAGTTTGATATTTACTTTCTTATATTTGATATTTGGATTATATTATGGTTTATTTTTTTATTTTTGTTTGGTATGATTTGATTTTATTTTTTGCATATTTTCTAAATAATAAAAATAAGTCTTATCAAATTTTTGAAAATCAAGAAACTTTATATACTTAAGGTTTTACACAATGAAACCATTTCTAAAATCAATTATCAATTCTTTTGTAATTTAGGAATTTTGATAAAATTAATTACAATAATTTTATTAACTATCAAGCTAATTTCGAAAACTCGGTAAGCTGAGAGATCTTAAAACACTTGAGGATTTTGACATAATTTCATTCAAATTAATTTTGCTTAATTCCTTGATTTGTGTTATTATACAGAGGATCCAAGAGCATGATCAAGGCATATTTTTCTGGTAAACACAAGCTAAGGCCAAAAAGCTTACCATGGTAAAATCATATTTATCCTTTGATAACCAATTTTGAGCCTTAAAAATAATTTCTTTGGCACCCCTAAATCTGTAAATCATTTTCAACCAGTCCCTTTACTTGATTGAATAAAAAAGCATTTTTGAACAAGAATGTTTGAAGGGAGTGAAAATTATAACTTATCATAATGCATGTACATGAAAAATTAAAATAAATAAAATAAAATAAAATAAAATAATAATAATAAATATACATGCAAGAAAAAAGAATAATGAAAAGGATAAAAGTTGGGGGTATTCACCAATAAAGGAAATAAGATTTGGGCAAGAAGAAGCCTAAAAATTATAAAATGCTCTTTTATGATTTCAGGTTTTTGCTTTCAAGAAAAACCATAAATTCTTGTAGCCAAGCCTCATTACAACCCTTTAAAAGACCTTGTGACTCTTGTTTGAATCTATATTAATAACCATTGATTAGATGAAAATCAAAATTAAATTTGTTTGATTTTATGAACAATTGAGCTGACAGATTACCTTTGTACAGAGATAAACACTTGTGAAGTAAGCCTGAAATTATGCTTGATTTCAAATTTATTTTTAAGTTTTTCTTTTGCTCGAGGACGAGCAATGTCTCAAAGTTGGGGGTATTTGTTAGTCCTCAAATTTATAATGAATTTCTTAATAAAATTGTGTCAAAAATAATAAAAAAATAGTTTAATTTATTAGAAATTTAGGTTTTAAGATTATTGGAAATTATCTGCCTTGATCAAATTTCTCTAGTTTTACAGTGAAAAATTAAAGAACATCAAGAGAAAATTGAAGAATTGGAGAGCTGACGCGTAACATCAACACCACGCGTAGCGTGAGGACTTCTGATGCTGACGCTACGCGTCACAGCCACAATTAGCATCAGAGCTACGTGGTCTCCACTTCCAGGTGGCCAAGCACTCAGTAAAAAAGGGCCAAATAATGGCCAATCCACTCATACAAGCTGCCAAGCTGAATTCGGAGACATGTGGAACCATTGTCTGGGCATTATTGGATTTAATTATTCTTAATCATGGCCCTTAATCATGTGTTTAATGGAAGCTGAGTCAGGAACCTGACGCGTAGTGTCAGGACCCTTTCTCAGCCCTATAAATAGGCCACTTACAAGGCTTTGAAGACATCCAATTCAGCTCTGAGTTTCAAAACTTCCTTCCTTTCTTTCAAGTTTTGAGTGTTCTTTTGTGAGTTTGTAAGTTTAAAGTGATTTCTAGATACTTGAGAGTGTTGTGTAGTGAAGTGTCTCCAAGTCCTCATAATGTCAACCTCTATAAGTGTTGTTTTTACTTTTACCATGAGTAACTAAGTGGTTTATGTTGGAATTTGGTGAATCGATCTATTATATGATATTATGATTATGGCCTTTGCATGTTTATGATTTAAGTACCATGTTAGTATTTCAATATTTTATTAGTATGAACGTCAAATGGGAGAATGATTTTCATGCGTATTAAAACTTGTTTTATTAGTATGAATGTCAAATGGGAGAATGATTATTCATGCCATATTAAAATCTGTTTTAATGAAAGTAAAAGTTGAAATACCCTTAATATGCCAATTACTAGGAATAGATTTGGTGATTATTATTGCCATAAGTCCAGGACATAATACAAGTTTTTACTGAGAAAGCTCACGAGGGATTGGACTTTATGGTGAATACTTAGAATTTATATCATGAGGGATCGGTTATAATGACTTTAAGCTACAATAACATGAACTTGATAATTAAATATGTATGTTTGTAATCATTTCTTTATATTTTAGTGCGAGGATCCTAATTCCAACATAATTTGTCAATCTGTGTTTTACTTCAAGTATCTGAGTTATTCTAAATTACATCTCAACTTTTTAGTTAAATTTTATCTTTACCATCTTTTAACCTTATGAATAAATCAATCATCAAATCCTGTGAATATTGTATAAATTGTTTATAAATCATTCTTTTATTAATAAGTTTGATATATTTACCATAGTAAATAGAGATTACTATAAATTATAGGAACTTTCAATCTCAGTGGAACGATATCTAAATTTGAAAACTGCAAACGATTGGTGCGCTTGCCAATTAAAAGACCCAACAGTATCACCTAGTGGGTGGGCGGCTCTATGGTGAGCGAGTGACCTCGGTGTCCCTATAGGGCACGGGTCTCTCGATGTGTGTTCGGGAGAGGCCCGTAGCACTTATGGCAAGTGAGGCTATGTGGTTGAATCCGCAAGTCACGGGGTGACTGGTGTTACATATGGGCGATAGCGGTTTGGTACCAGTAAAATAGTAATGTATTACATGCATGATTTGAGATATAAGTGTACACATTCACTACTGCAGTAGGGGCATAGTAGCGCATATATGCTTGACCTACACTTGATTATGTTGTTATTTCCATAGTTAGATCCGTAAACTGTTAATGATTCTGTTATGCATATGCATTAGCCATAAGAGCATTTTCATATAGCCAAAGATATGCCTAGTTGATAGCCCATAGTGGCGATGAATAATTGATAAATACAAAGGAAATAAGTTATGGTACTAACATTTAGTGTATGATGGCTTTTATTGAGAATGCCAATGATTTGATACATGTGTTATGAATATATTGACTTGAATTTGTGTTATGTTGAGATGTTATGATATGATATGAGAATAAGGCTTATGATGCTTCTTGAGATATGTATGTTGTGAACATATTGAATTGGATATGTATGATGTTGAAATGGAATGATATGATACGTGAACGAAGCTTGTGATGTTTCTTGAGAAATGTATGTCATGCACACATGTATACATATAATCATAATGTATGATTTTGATTCATTTGGTATATGTTACTTACCTCCTAGTTGCCATTTTTAAAGTTTGATGTAGGTATGTTGGATATCCTACTCTTTTGGAGGATTGAGCAAAGGTGGAGGTAAATATGGAAATGGAAGCCTGTAAGCCTTGGACGGCACCCCTTTGTAAAACACTTGATACATGTATATGCCTCTTTTGTTTCTTAAATATTGGATGATGTTTAGGCATTTATTTTGAGGGTCACTTTGGAAAATTTGGCCTTGTATGTTTTGATAGGCTAATCTTTGGTAGTGACCTTAACAAGTTTTGATGGTAACTAAGATACAATGATTTACCTTGATGCAATGATGAATGATTGTTGATTATGAAGTTTCATGGCCAATTGATGGCATTGATGTTCATATTAATTGATGAATTAGTTGAATTGTGAAGTTTGTATATGGAATTTATGCAAAATTGAGGAACCAATAGGGTCAAAATGAGTTTTATGAACCTTGGGCAGTATGTGATGGATCCAATAGCTTAAATACATGATTAGTGACTTGTTAAAGCTGGAGTGGGCCAATTCCATTGAGAATTGACCCTTAAGTTGCATCAAAATGCCTCAAAATGGGTTAATCACATTTATGCGTATAAGTCCCTCGTTTTTAGGAATTTTTTAGTGCAACTATTGGCTACACGTCATAAATAATGTATTTTAGGTAGTGTCAAAATTTGGTGGCAATTGGAATTCATATGAAAAAGACAGGGTATTAAGAAGTTGGGAAATTGGATAGTTTCTGTTGAATTTCTCTCTATTACTAATACACTATAGGTGGGAATCGATTCCCCTGTGCATGAATTAATTCATTTGCTACTCGTTCATGTGTGAATCGATTCACCATGGGGATGAATTGATTCATGAACCTGATTTATGCCATTTTGAACACGTGAATCAATTCCCAGGGGAGGGTGAATCGATTCATTCCTATGTTGCACCTGTTTGTGCCAATTTGTGATGCATGAATTGATTCCCAAGAAAGGTGAATCGATTCATCTACCTGTTATGCTAGATTTTTGGGCTATTTAGGACACATGAATTGATTCACGCCCCTGATTCTTCAAATTTTCATATGTTTTACTGTATGTTGGGTCCATTTAGGCATTGCATGATTATGTATCAACGTGTAAGCGTATGTAATATATTTTGTTAATTAATCCCAGTATCTTTAAGTCTCTTTTCACACCCTTCCTTAACTCTCGAAATAAATTACATTCCGCTATTCCTTGTTGATGATCATGTAATTGATTCTCCAAGGAGCACTCTTGATTTAAACTAAACACCATCTCATATCTTCATATATGGGATAGGTTCTTTTATATGATCTGGGGTTACTTATTAAAGCTTTATCTCGTGGTTTTTTTCATTCTTTAATTATTTTAAAAAATACCAAAAATTTACCCTCATTTTTATTATTTCTATTTATATGATTTGGGGTTGTGTCAAGACGCAACCAGAGGGCCAACGTGCTAGCGCTGCCCTTGACCATACCTACGCACAAGTGACTGTTAAGAGAGTAACTCCCAGGCAGGAAATCAATGTGCTAACAGTGGTAATGAGCGTGGTTACACGTATTTACAACGAAAATAGTTTTCTATTTTGAAATTTAGTTGTAGTTTAGTTAATTTATGTTTTCTATTTATTCGTTAAGTCATTAAGGGTAGATTTCGAGATTAAGTTGGTAATTAATGTAAGGGTATAAATAGCTTTCGTAAAGATAATTAGACACAATTAATAATACAAATTCATTTTCTTCAGATTTACTCTCTCTACATTCTTCTTCTCTCTACTTTCTCTACATTCTACTATGAACTCCAACTCCAGAATCATCTTTTCTGTAATAACCCTCGTTTTTGTGTGTTAGGTCTTTAAGGCCAATTATCTTGATTGCTTGTTAATTTCATGAGTGTTGATGACTGGGCTATGACCGACTTGTTTGTATGATGACTGATTAGTGTTTTAGAAAGATTTCATGAACTAAGGAAGAGTATTTTTATTAAATCGAATAAGTGATGTTAATGACTAAAATAGTAATAAATAGTGTGTCTAATAATACTCATAATAACAGAGATTTTTCAATTAGAGCGTTAGAAATCTAATAAAAATATTTAAAGTACTTTTGTTTAAGTCATTTAAACTGTGTAACTTCCCCCGGTTTTGGCCAAGAAATTATCTGAGAAACTTGAGTCAATTACGAAGGGCCCGATGCCCGTTTCCAACCACCCAAGAAATTATCTGAGAAACCTGAGAAACTTTGGTTTTAAGTTACCATAGTAAACTGAAATGCGCATATATATGTATTTTGGGTGTATTTTACTCTTCCCTTATTGGATTGAAGTTGTTCTTGTCCCAAAATTTTCATATCAAATTTATCTACAACTTTGATGTTGACCATAAAGGCCAATTCTCACCCCACAAACCCCAGAATTTAAAATACCACACTAATTCAAGTTTTTCTAGTGACATGCACTATGTTCAGTATTTTTTGTGTTTCTCCTTCGTATGATCATGAGATTGAATGATTCTTTCACCAAAAGTTTCTTAACTTAATTCCCTACAACTTTGATGCAGAACACGAAGTCCAAATCCCCACCAATCTTCCCCAAAAAATTAATCATTGCATGAAACAATAATCCCATCATAGCCTTACACTACTTTCATATTTGAGGCATAACTCCCTCATTGCTTAATGAATTTTTTTGTGCCATATACCAAATTAAAGATAACAAAAAGATCCAAAACTTTTGTGTTTGGGACATTTTCAAATTCATCCCAAAAAAGCCCCTAAATCCATGAACAAGTTGTTGTACCTGTACTTGACACATCAACTTTGCATGGAAATTAACCAATCATGTTGCACCACCACCTTGCCACTTGCCAAGGCCATGCAAGGTCCTTCTCCATCACTCCACCAGCTGCATGTAACACCTATCTTGTACATCAAACTTATGTGACACCTATCACACTCTCTCCTTGGTCGTGGAGCTCCTTGGTGAGCAAGGGAAATCCATGCAAAAGTGATACTTTGACAAAAGCTATGCATTGCTCTCCTTGTTCCTTTATTTCTCCAACTTAGAAAATATTTTTCCAGCAAAATTCTTCTTCATTTCACCTCTTCGACTCATATCTAACATCATTCTTCATCCTTCTTAATCAAGCCTAAACCACTTCACCACCATTCTTAACCTCCAAACTCAAGCTACCATCTTCCAATCATCAAACCTTCTTCTTAAATTCCCCCTAAATAGCAACCTTTTCTTCCTCTTCCACCATCATATTCATGTTGGTTCATCACTCTCCAAGCCTCTATTTCCTTCTCCTTGATAAATCATATAATGAAGATCTAGGAGCAAGCCTTGGAACCCTTACCATCTTTTCTTGAAGGGTGAAATTTTATGGTAAGGGGGAGTAACTAGCTTGTTTAAATTCATAAAATAACACATGCATGATGAGGTATAAATTTCCCTTATCATTTATACCTTGGTAGCTCCTTAAACATCTTTGTTTTCATGGTTTAAATCTTAAAAATTTCTTTGGAAAAAGTTAGATCTTTGGGTAGTATCATGGCTACACCATGAATTTATTAAATTCTTTGAGTTCAAAAATTTTATTATAAATGCATGCATGTGATATAATTTTACACATCCTCCAACCTATGGTAGGCCTAGTTGAAATGACTTCCCCTTTTTTATTTTTTATAGGGGTCATACCTCTTTTCTTAGGTACCACTTGAACTGGACTGATCCAAACACTATTTGAGATAGGATATATGATCCCTACATCTAAAATCTTGACCACTTCCTTTCTCACAGCCTCTTTTATTATAGGATTCAGCCTCTGCTATGGTTGCATAACCGGGGAATAATCCTCTTCCATCAAAATTTTATGGATACAAAAAGATGGACTAATTCCCTTTAGATCAGAAATTTTCTAACCTATAGAAGATTGATGTTTCAACAGAACCTTCATTAGCTTTTCAACATCCTCATTATTAAGTTTAGCACTTATGATAATAAGCTATGATTCATTCTCTCCTAAGAAGGCATATTTCAAATGAGAAGGCAAGGGTTTTAACTCATATTTTCCCTCTACTACCTCTCTAGGCTTCTCATTGTCTTTTTCTTTTATTTCTTCCTTCTCTTGCATCACTTCTAAAGCCTCAAGTGATTACAACAACTCAAATTCTTCATCATTTAGCTCTTTACTTTCAGAGTCAAAATCATCTTCAAGGAAAGCTTTGAAAGCTTCCTCCTCAGCTTTTAACAACATGGGAGTCTTATGAGTGGAAAACTCCTCTATCATGAAGCAGTCTAGTGTCTCAACTGGATGCTTCATGGTAGTAAACACATTAAAGACCACTTGTTCCTCGTGAACCCTTAGCATCAAGTTACCTTTTTCTAAATGTATTAAAGCTTTACCTATTGCTAAGAATGGTCTTCCTAATATGAGAGGTATTTCATTATCAGCTTCCATGTCTAACATAAAAAAATCTACTGGAAATATGAATTTATCAACCTTTACTAACAAATCTTCCAGCATGCCATGAGGATATTTGATTGATCTATCAGTCAACTACAAAGACATGCGAGTTAGTTGAAGATCCTTTATCCCTAACTTCCTCATTAAAGACAATGGCATAAGATTTATGATAGCTTCTAAGTCGTATAAGGCACTCCCTCCATGCACATCACCAATTGCATAAAGTATAGCGAAAGAGCTTGGATCTTCTAGTTTTTATGGTAATTTTTTCTAAATAATTTCACTACACTCTTGAGTGAGGGCAATCATGTTAGGGCAATCATGTTATCACCTTTCAATTCCATTTTTACACAAAAGCTCTTTCATGAACTTTGCATTGGAGGGCATCTCTTGCAATGCCTCCGCAAATGGAATGTTTATGTGGAGTTTCTTAAAGACATCTAGGAACTTGGAAAACTTTTGCTCCTCTATTTGTTTCTCAAACCTTTGAGGAAATGGAGCATGCTTCAGTTTTTCAGGTGTTATTTTTGTTGCTTCTTCTAGTTCAATATCTATTTTTTCTTTTTCTTAGTTTTAATTTTTTTTTTAGTTTCAACTTGTTTTTCTACTTCAGTTTCACTTTCTTGTTTCTCTTCTTTTTCTTTCACAAACCTATTTTTTCTTGGAGTAAGATCAATCAAAGTTTTTCCACTCCTTGTCATAATTGCCTTGTAATGCTCTTTTGGATTGATTTCTGTGTGTTCTGGGAAGTTTCCAGCTTGTCTCTTAGCCAATTGTTTTGACAATTGTCCTACTCGATTTTCTAAATTTCTAATGGAGGCTTCCTGGTTCTTAAACCTAGCTTGAGTAGCTTGTATGAACTAAGACAAGACACTTTCTAACTTAGATTTTTCTTTCACAGGTGTGGGTTGGGATTATGGTCTATTAATGGACTGCTGTGATGGTTAACCTTAGGCCATGTTTTGATTCACATTTTGGTTTAAATGAGGCCCTCTCTGCCAAGAAAAGTTTGGGTGATTCCTATAATTGGGATTAAATGAATTTGATGGGTAACTTCTTTGTTGCCTCATGTAATTCACTTGCTCAGCTAAACTATTAGAATCACACAAGCCATTCTCATGGTCACCTCCACAAAAATCACAGTTCATCATACAGACTTGACTAGGCTTTTAAATTTATATATTTGCACACTTTGTAACATCCCGATTTAAAAAAGAATTAATTACCGAATGAAATTAAGCCATTAAAATAATAATTGCAAAGTGGAAAATTACTTGTTAATTATAATTAACTTAATTAATTTAACTTAAGAAAATAATGGCTGATTAATTGTGATTAATTGTTAATAGCTGGCTGCTTGTTATTGGTGTGTGACGTGAGTGGACTGCCGTTCACGAACTCCCACCCCACTCTTCTTCTCTTCGTACGCATATACATATGTCCAGAGCCATTGTTGTTATTCATTTCCCTTCAGACTTCCTCTTCTGCTACTTCTCTTCTCTTCGTTCTCTCTTCTCTTCTTCTTCTTCGCTCTTCTTCTTCTCCCCTGTTCTCTGTTCTCTGTTTCTGGAAACCCACGACGACGGTGCTGCAGAAGATTCAGAGTTTCCTTCTCTTGCTGAAGGACGATCATCGAAGTGGAAGAAGAACAGTTCCCTGTTCCTGAGCCGATTGCAGAATACAACGGCGTTCGAGGGGGTTGGACGAGTGGGAGTACTGGACGAAGCAACAAGGTAGAGGACCAACGTCAAAATAGAGGAGCCTCTCGGAGTCTCTTAGTTGGTAAGGGGGTATCTTATATCTTAAATGCATGGGTTATGGATGGGTTCCGGGTGTTAATGGCTTGCTGATTCTGTGTCTGATTCTATGTTTTATTTGCATGAAGAGTATATGATACCCGGATGCATGATGATTAGGAATCAAGTGTTGCATGTTTAGTTCCGTCCATGAAATACATGTTGATAGCCTCGAGAGTATTGAATGGTTGCATGAAACGAATGTGTTGAAGTGTTGTTAATGATTACCGTGTGACCTATGTGGCATGCTGGTTATTATGAGTTTGAAATGCTGACTGCATGTGAGAAAATGTGGACTTAGTGAGTCTGATGATGTGTTACACTGATTGCATGTGATGCATGTATTGTTGAATGAAAGTTGTGTATGAAACTTGTGTTGTGTGATGAATCCGCGTGTGGCGCATGGGATGCGTTAATGCTGGGAGCATGTAGTGTGGGACACTACCATCGGTTATTAAAGCATGAGACGCTGTGAAATCCTTTTGAGTGAGACTCAAGGTAGCCTTTGAGTGAGACTCAGGCTGCCCGTGAACACCGCCGTTGGCGCTGAGAGCGTTGGTGTCACCTATGAGGGCAAACGGTTTGGTACCAGTAAAACGGCCAAGCAGCTGGGAGCTGAATAGAAGGCTGGGAGCCTACGTTGCAATGAATGAAAACTGATTACACACGAATGCGGAACCGAGTGAATTAATCTGTGTACATGTACAGTTGATGTGTATGAAATCTGATTGTATGAGTATATGTTAATGTTATTGAGATGGTGTGTGCATATAGCCGAGTGATAATTGATGGATTCTGATCGGTAGATGTCTTATGCGTGTCCTGATTAATTGGCATTGTTATGTTATTGATTGTTGCTATGTATGAACATATATATTGCTGCACTAATGAGGAATAATCCGAGTCAGTATCTATCATTTAATATCTAAGATACTCACCCCCTACTGTGGCTATATTTTACAGTGAATGTCTCTCGGAATGATGAATGAAGGAGGAGCTGCACGCCGAGTGAAGTGCTTGTGCACTATAGGAATATCTGTGTATATGTATATACTGTGTATAAGGTTTTGTTAAGCCTTGGCCGGCTCGTATTTTGGTCTTAGTCTCTTTATATCAGAATTTGGGCTCTCTCGGGTGAGAGTATGACAATGTGCCTGTAAATATTCATATACATTCCTATACATATCGTACTGTATGTTTATTCTATGCTGTGTGTGAAGTTCCGAAAGGTCCGAGTGGTATATATTCATGCTTTTCCGAGTGAGAACTTTTCGAGTGAGTGTTTTCCGATAGAAGAGTGATCTATAAGGTTCTGAGTGAAACCCATTGTAGTAAACTTAGTGGAAGTTAGAAGATTCTTAGGTGAGACTTGACTTAGTAAGATAACTTGAGTGAGAAAGATTTTATGTGCCGAGTGAAACACCCCGAGTGGTAAAAGACCGTGAAGGATAATCCGAGTGGAAGGTACTCTTAGATTTTGAGTGGAATAACCATGGGAATCATCTCCCAAGTGGATAACATTTGTATCCTGAAAGAATGATGTTGAGGAGTGAGATGTAAACTTCTGAAAGAAGCTTGTACGTGTAAGGTTAATCTGAATAAATCGTGAGTAAAGGCTTTTTCTAGCGGACTTAGACTCTAAAATCCGAGTGAGGGAATACCAAGTGGAGATACTCGCCTCAGTGATTAAGTGTTCGCTCCAGCGATTGTGAGCGAAAGGAAGGTCTCTGATGGGTCCCGCTAAAGCTATGCGTACTTCACCCAAGCGTGTTGGGTTGTCTCGCTCGAGCGATATTGAATCTCGCCTGAGCGAGTAGGTGCTGTTGGGTTCGCCCATGTCCTGCATCTTCCACTGTTGCCTTGTGGATGGTTTGCATTCCTTTCCCTTTCTTTCTTGTCCTGATTCTACTCTTCTTAACCCTCAACTGCTTATTTTGCCCTTGTATCCCCTTTGATTTTTGGAAAAATTTTCCTGGTCTCGGTTTATTCTCAAATTATACTCAGGATGTTTCACACTTAACTTTTCTAAAGCCTGAGTCATTAACTTACTTAGTGCCAACTAAGCATCTTGCACATCTATTTCCATAATTCCCCTCTTGGGGACACTACTCCTTTCTCCTATCAAACATTCATTAGAGGCCATCACATCTATTAACGTTATAGCCTTATCCATAGTTTTGGTAGTCAAAGAACCTCTAGCTGAGGCATCTATTAAGACTCTAGTTGATGGCCTAACTCCATTGTAAAAGATGTTAACCTGCTGCATTTCAGGTATTTGGTGATGAGGACACTTCCTCAAGCTCTCCTTAGACCTATCCCATGCTTCTAACAAAGATTCACCCTCCTTCTATTGGAAACAAGTGATCTCATTGTGCAGCCTAGCATACATAGAAGGAGGAAAGTATTTGATTGGGAATTTTCTAGTGAGATCATCCTGAGTAGAAATACTACCCCTAGGTTGGCTCTGCAACCAAGTCTTAGCCTTGTCCCAAAGAGAAAATCAAAACAATCTTAGCAAGATTGCTTCATCGGGAACACCATTCATTGTAATAGTATCACAAATTTGAAGGAAGCTAGCTAAGTGTAAGTTTGGATCCTTAACCTCACTTCCCTAAATTGCTCATTCCTAACCAATTGTAGTAGTGCTGGTTTAAGTTCAAAGTTATTTGCTGTAATCGGAGGCATGAGGATGCTAGATTACATTCCCTTATCAGTAGGCCTAGAATATTCTCCTAATGTAACTCTCCTATTTTCCATTTCAGCTTTCTCTTTTAATCTCTTTTCTTTTCTTAATCTTCTCTCAAGCAAATTGATATCAGGATCAAAAAAGAATGTCTCATCTTTATCCCTTGACTGCATATACTAATTCACACACAAAAAACTAAAATGACAGCTACCTAAGAATTGAAACTAACTAACACAACAAAACACACTAAACTAGTTAACAGAATGAAAGTGGTTCAGTCTACTACCGGTCCAAGGATTGTTGATATTACTAAACAATCCCCGGCAACAGCGCCATTAACTTGATGCAAATTCATCGGATGATGATTTTTATGGGAAGCGCACCAACCGTTAAAAAGTAATATATTTGTATCGTTCCCACAGGGATTGTAGTAATTACCACAACCAAGGACTGATACTAGCTAAACCAAACCAAGAATGTGAACAATTCATGAAATATTCTTTATGTTTCTGATTTAATATTTTTATGCTTTTCATATTACAATTACAAAATCTACGATAGGTGATGAAAGGAATAAAACACTGATTTAGGAATAGGTTGGAACTACCTTCAACTATCAATTTCAATAAAACTCAATAGACAAAAAGAAATTCCCTAAATTACAGCATGCACAACTTCATAGATAACTAATCCCTAATTCTTTAGGTGATTAAAGCTAATCTCAATGCAAATAAAACCTAATTCCATAGGTGATTATGTACACTGAAACCTAATGCGAAATTAAGAGGATGAACCCTAATTATTCACCTAAAACCTTAGGCCTGAAGTAATTAGGTAGCAAGGAGAATACCTGAGTTCTTAACCATGATTCCTCTTTGGAGAAAACTCAAAGATAGATCTAAATCTTCCAATTCAAAGTTGAAATTCACTATTTACTGTGTTCCACATGCTTCAAGATAGAGAACACTCCAACCATAGAATTACACTTCCATTGAAGCTTTAGCTATTCCCAACCCTATGGATTTAGCAATCCATAGAGGGAAGAAGATGTGACACCCTTGATTAACTAGGAAAAATTCCCATACTAGAATGTCGTACTTAATTAAGGAGTAACTATTATTTGTAAAAAGATGGAAGTTTTTTTTATTGGTGATCATCAACTGATAATTTAAAATAGGTTCATTACATAGATCGATTCTTTTAACATAATTGTACTTAAAAGAGTACGAGGCTCATAGGCTCCCAATAATAACTACTACAAGATAATAACATAAAAGCGTCAAGGTATGTAACGATCTTAACACAAGTAGGAATATATAAATAGTTGAGGCTTTTGATCTTACGTCTTCTACTACAGGTAGTCCAAGCCTTACTCACGCTCACCTTGACCCTCAACTAATGATCACAGGAAAGGAAAATAACATATAACACAAAATGGGTGAGTAAAAAGCTCTCAACCCATAATACCCATATGCAAGGGAAGCTTTAAATATTTAATAAACATACAGATACTAAGCAAGGAAGAAGAGCGTACACAACATACCTTAGAATAATCATACAGTTCTTTAAAATACGCAAGGAACACGGAAAACCAACAGGGTTAGTCAAAAAATTATGGTATGCTATGCATACGTTAGGTTCAATTGTTACTTATCTTAATTTAATACCAATATGAAATGGAGCCTAACTTCCACTGCCTAATCTCATATCTCAATAATCATGTGCACAACCATCCCAACTTATCCTTCCTACCCAACTAGAGCAACTGGAGCTCTCCTTATTCTGGTTTTCATAAATGGTTAAGCACCCACAGTCCAATCATCATAATGGCCAATCACAATCTCTACAGAATGGGCACTCCACGGTCACAAAAACCCCCGCCTCTCATGAAAGTATATCAGCGGTTGCCATAGGCTGTCCGGCATCGAGCGCAAATCAGAGCCATTGGATGTCCATCCCCAATATACTCCCAAGACCACCCTTAGGGGATTGAGACGCCAGTTGTTTCTTCAGTGTACCCATCACTGTATGCTCTAGGGGAATATTCCAACATCCCTCCTTAACTCCAAATGCAACATGTCATATGCTTATCTTATCACTAGGTTGTCCGAGTACTAGACGAAACTTTACTTGTTCGACGTATTTGTCCTTAAAGCGTGGAAAGTGTACATGGTAAAATCTTTTCGTGTAGTAGGTACCAGGGACCAAAGTCTAAATACTACCCAAATAATTTTGTTTCAAGCTATTGAGATCATTTCTTAAACAAGTCTAAAAATCTTCTAGGATTAAAATGTTCAATTTATTTTTCAAATCCAGAAGATATTTTAAGTATAATCTATTTATTAAACTTTTAGAGAGTCAAAATACTTAACTTATTTTATTCCTATATTTAAAAGTGTGATCTTAAAGTTAGATATCACTTCTAATAGAAAATAAGAACAAAATATATTTCTTACAACTTTCAATTCTTTACCAATATTGTTTCGCCGTATTAACTTACGACGAATGAATTGAATGGTTTTCAACTAAAAAATCTTATAAAACCTTAGGTAAAATACTTTATCATTATAAAATATTTCTCCTAGTCCCATTTTGAGAATAAAATAAATCCTCTTTTCTAAATTAAAGATATAAAGCGGTTAGTTTTCGCTGTTTGTCAAAACTTTTTTTTTTTCGTATTTTATCTAGAAAATTCTAAATTAAATGATTACAAAGACAAAAGTATTTAATTTTCAAAATACTAATTAAATATAGTAAAATTAAATATAAATTGTGCTCAGAAACAACCCTCACGTGAAAAGTTTGCAAAGTGTCAAAATTCATCATTCTAACGTTCGTAAAAACGTGTTTAAGGACAAATCACGCATCGAAAATTCTCCCAATCAATTTTACTCATTTAGGTATTTTAATTATGATCCAAATTCATCTCTATACCACAAAATACTCCTCCAAAACAGTTTTTCCAAACTCCTCCGTTTACCCATGAAAACATGTTTTCCACCGTTTCAAACATATCGTTTACGTCTAAACTCGGGTTGCTTTTTAATTCTTTCATTTAATCATTCCATTTACCAAATAATTTATCATCAAATGTAGTACTAAACACTCATAAAAAATCAGTTATCATATCTTAAAAATTTCCCAAGAAATAAACTTTAACGTTCCTTAAATAGCTTTTTCCGAGTTTAAGGCGTATCGCATAATTATCATAAATACAAACCACTAATTTCCTTTATTTAAGAAAGTTCCAGCATTTAATACATGTCCAAAAACTCATTTTTAACAAAAGAATTCAGATATTTGATAATGCAACACATTGCTAAATCACTTTAGATGAATTTATACGTTAGGATCTCTTTAGCGTTAACTCTTTTAACTAACTACCATTTTTGTCACACCCTAATTTCTTGGGTCCGATTCCCAGTGTAATCAAGATAAATAATTAATAAAAATGTGAGTAAATTTTTCACGATTAGAATATTTCCAAAACACCTCAACAATTACATTAAGACTCAAACCACAAAAAACCGAAGAGTGAGATTTAATGATTCATAACTGGATCGCAAGACACGCCACCCATATGTGTATACAAAATATTAGAGTTTACAGCAGAAGAAGAATATGTATACAGGGCACATGACTAGTCTCATATATAAAGATATGAGAAAAGGCTCGACAAGACATGTAATTACATAACATGAGCCTATTAGGCCATAACAAACCACACGTATAAATCATATGCATGCATTCGAAACCGCAAGTAGCCTTTACATGAGGTATCAATCATCAATTAGGAATGTGGACTATCCATTTTCCAACATTCGTTCACCTTTTATGCCTCAAATTTATATGTATTTATACAACACACATCTCCGATAATCACATCCCATAATTGACCTCATTCATTCACCAATTTGGTATCAATTCAAATATCTATATCACTTATATACATTACCAAGGTCAATCCCATAAGTATTTATCCAATCATTCATTTACATACGAAGCATACATCCACAATATGCATTAAAAAGGATGGCTATATACATATCCATAAGTCATCATTTATCAACATCAATATACATAAATCATTCATTACATCATATTAACAATTTTTACCTACCAAGGCATTCCATTACCACTATTTACCTTCTCCAAGAACTTTACTTTAAAATATATCCTCATCCCATGATATTCTTGCATCACAATGCTAAAAAGGAGACAACATGGGAGAGTGAGTTATACATTCAAAATGACGAATTTAAATACATTGTGATCATGCGTACATGCATACAAACAACATGTGTGCTTTGCAATAAAATCATCAATTTATTAAATAGCCATCATGAAGATATTATCTTAGGCCTACAAGACTCATTATTCGTAACTCATAGCAAGCATATACACCAGCATATACACATTTACATTACCCTCATCATCATGGGCTATCATAATCGTTCATCATTAAATCTTTACATCTTTAATCACTTATTACTCTCAAGGGGTTATCATCTTTCTTTGGTCATCTCTATCTTAAATGCCATGTACCTATGGCTAATGCATATGTAACACTGTTTAATGCATATGCAATGGATCTATTTCGAAACAATTCATATAACCCATGCGCACATGGTTTCTCAAGTGATCACAACCACTTATAATCAATCAAACATATGTCCCCCACGCAAGGGTCCATCTCATAGAATCCTGCAGGATCTTTATCATTGTGATCACAACCATATTTATCAATCTCATCCTGATTTCTCCCACACATAGGGAAGTCTTTCTCATAGTTCCGCAAGACCATTATCATTTCAATACACTGGTGATCGCAACCATCTTCATCATTTCAATTTGTCATGTGATCACAACCACAGACTCATTCCCTCTCGTATAGGGTACTCATTCTTATAAAATCCTGTAGGATCTTTTTAATTCAATATTCTCATGATCATAACCACGTTCATTCATTTCAATCTGTCATGTGATCGCAATCACAGATTCATTTCACCACACATAAGGTACTCTTTCTTATATAGTCCCACAGGACCTTTTGTTGTGATCGTCGACCACATATTCAATGTTATGCTATGCATGCCACGCATGCAATAATGCAACAATGCATATGTCAAATCTTAACCTCGCAAGGATTCTCTCACCCTCTCACTTAGGGGTATATTTTCCATTTAGCATTGTCATTAGTGGCATACAATTAATCATCAGACCCATCAAGGCACAACATTTATAGTTACATCAAACCATGCATAGTAATCAAAAACATATGAATCATCATAACATTAATCCACGTATGGAAATCCACAAGGCATATAAATATATTTCAAATTCATAGCATCATATGCTTGTACAATTTGAATTACACATGCAAGATCACACCTGTATCAAACACAATGGCATAGCAACCATCAATAATAACAAATCAAGGGTATGTTCAACAATAATGTCCCCTTTCATTCAACATCAATTTTCATTATTCAACATGTGTGGTAACAGACATACACCCACAACATCACTTGTCTTTATTCATCACCAACATTTTCCATCAAGTATAATTTTAGCTCACAATTACAAGTTCATTTTACATCAATCACAATTGTCAACAATATTCATCTTTGTTCATTATCGATATCACCTTAATCCATCACTTATAATGACACATTATCATTTAATTGTCCCCTCATTAGTCTTATCATTAATCAAGGGTGTGTCATATAACCATATCATTTAACTTCTACCATTATTCATCATAACATATCAATAATGGTGGAGCATACATGTTTTCATAACATGACATAGGCATACACATACTTTTCCAAAGCCTTAACCCATTATCAATCACCACTAAGACATACCACAATTATATACCCTTAATACAATCTCTTGTTTTTTGTATAATAAAAATGTTTTGGATATTAACAAGCACTTAGAAACTCCCAAAAACCAAGGTATTTGAGGGACATGACAATATCATCATGCATCAATTGCTAAAACGTCTTAAAAATATGTACAATCGATTTCATATGTGTGTCATGACTCGATAACGCTAAACAACATCAAAACTTATAAATTTTCATGAAAACAGGGCCATGAATCAATTCAAACACTCCATGAATTGATTCCCACATGTATAGAATTTAAAACAGTCAAAATAATAGCTCATGAATCGATTCATGCCTTATATGAATCAATTCAAGCCATTCTAGAAGCCTCTGAATCGATTCAAGAGGTCATGGGAATCGATTCAGGTTATTCTAGAGGCTCAGGAAATGATCCCCACATTCTGTGAATTGATTCCCATAATTTTAGAACACACCCAAGGGTAAACAACAGCTCATGAATTGATTCCCACATTATGTGAATCGATTCATGACACAAATTATGCAAAACTTGCCCTAAAAGCTAGAAAATCCAACTTCTAACCACCCTATCTTTTTCATATGAAATCCAATGGCCACCAAATTTTAACACCACCTAATATACATCATTTATGAGGTGTAGCCACTGGCCCCACTCAAAAATTACCAAAAATGAGGGACTTATGCACATAAATGCATTTAGTCCATTTTAAGGTATTTTTGTGCAACACAAGGGTTAATTCCCAATGGAATTGGCCCATTCTAGTTTCTACAAGTTATAATTCATGCATAGGCGCTATTGAAACTATTCTGTGGCATCCAAACATACCAAAACTCATTATAGCCCTACCAGTTCCTTAATTATGCATAAACCACATGAACATAACTTCATAAATTTAACAATTCATCCATCCATGGATTTTGATCAGCAAATACATCATGCCCATCAAAGGGACTTGAAAACTTTCATTGTCATCAATCACACATATGATTCTTAAAATCAATGATTTGCCAAGCATGTCATTCATCACATAACTAACATAACTATAGCAAGGTAAGCATGAGAATTGTCATATACATTAATCATCAATTATTCAACTCATGCATTTGAAATGTAAACTCCTCTCCTACCTCGAGGGAAGAACAACGACGATTCGCATGTTCTAATCATTGCGCCTTATTACTCGGAATATCATCTACACCAACATACGTACATATACATATATACAATCATCAAGTCATCTCAAGGCATCATCACAATTCTAAACATTTGTCAACATATCATAAAGCATAATTAACAAGTCCTAAGCTTGTTAAAGCACAAATTTACATAATTGTGTTAGGTTTTGGGAATTCTTTTCCCAAAACCAAGATTCTCTAAGTCTTAAGGGTAAGCCACAGCCAACCTTAACAATATCACATCTCTTATCAAAAGGGCATCCAATATTACATAAACCATCTGAATGTCACCATTGCCATTCAAAATTAAACATAAGCCTCTTGGCTCCTTTTAAACCATCATCAATCCACAAATTCTAAATGGTACTCATTATGGTCTTAGACCTCATCAAACCATAATTTCAATTCATTAATCCATCATAACCATTATGGTTTAGTGCTCACACTCCTCATTTCATATTTATGACAATACTCATTTATAGGTTTCATCATCTATGGTCATCTACTATCATTAACATCATCAAATATCATTAATGTTATCTCTCATCATCACAAAACATTCTCCCAAAATATTGAATGATACCCATACACTAATTATCATACATTTCCATTCAAATCAACTCTCAATTTAACATTACATGTTTTCCCCAAACTCTTAGGGCTAGGGCTAGGGTTTTCATAAAAAATCAACAACCATTACTAATAACCATCAACCATCATCGTTAACAACATCCACATACAAGATATGATGGGTTTAAACTTAAACCATTTCTCATAACATCATTATTCATTTTTCCCCAATTCCTAGAGTTAGGATTCCATTAAAACTCAACAATCACCATTATCACTCATCATCTTCCACCATCTATAATGTCATTTTCGTGTACCCATGTAAACTCTCATAAAACCACACATTTATCATACCCCTCCTTAGGGCTTCTCACATTATTGGCTCTCCCAAACAACCCACGTGCATTAAACACTCATCCAACAATCATAAACCCAAAACCTAGGGCACATGCTCATTAAAAATGGTGAGAAACTTACCTTAACCAACAAGCAACAATGGGTTTCTAAGAGAGGGGAGAAGATGACGAAAATGGAGAGGAAAGGGAGAGCTCAAGCAACACCAACTCTTTCTTATCCAATGAAGAAAACAAAATGGAGGTGAAGAAAGGCACACCACCATTTAGGTTTTTCAAGAGGGAGAAGCAGATGAATGAGAGATGAAGATGAATGAGGAAATAGGGAAGAAGAGAGCAAAGTGTATTTTTGTCAAAGGAAGAAGAATGTGTCATAAGAATAGAGAGTGGAAATAAGTTTTGCATTTTAGTTTTTAACCTGTCACTTAAATTTCTCCGTTTTATAACAAACAGGATCTCCATTCGAGCTCAATACTTTATCTAAAAATTATTCCGAATATATATTCGGATTCCTCATAACATTCTTAACAGCCCTGACCAACAATACCTCTATCAGAGATACTTTGTCTGACACTCATATTTTAATCGGGTATAATTTCATCTCATTAAGTCTCAATAAATCATAAATATCCATAATAAATCCCCATTTAATTATTTCTAAATTTTCAAGATATAAATCAACTCATATATAATTATTTACTATTTATTCCTCTCAATTAATCCTTTTTTATAAATTTTGGGATGTTACAATTTTTGTCCAGCAACAGCAACCATTTATTTTCGTTATTAAAACTTATTTAAAATATGTTAGATCTCCCAAAGAAAATTGCCAACATCATCATTTAAAACTAAGAAATTACAATATTTAGAAAATAGACTATAGGCAGTTGAATGACTTCACTAGAAAAGATCACTTTCCTTTGCCTTTTGTGGACCAAATGCTAGAAAGGTTGTATGGCCATGTGTATTACTGTTTCCTAGATGGGTACTCAGGGTACAACCAGATTGTGGTTGACCCAAAAGACCAAGAGAAAACTGCTTTAACATGCCCATATAGAATATTTGTTTATAGGCGCATGTCTTTCGGGTTATGCAATGCACCAGCCACCTTTCAAAGGTGTATGTTGGTAATTTTTGGAGACATGGTAGAGAAGTTCATAGAGGTTTTCATGAATGACTTCTCTTTATTTGGAATAGATTATGATACATGTCTAGATAATTTTGCCAAGGTTTTAATGAGATATCAAGAGACTAATCTCGTCCTCAATTAGGAAAAGTGCTATTTTATGGTAAGAGGAGGGATAGTCCTTGGCCATAAAGTCTCTGCTGAAGGAATTGCAATGGACCGGGCCAAAATAGAGATGATTGAAAGGCTTCCTCCCCCTGTTAATGTTGAAGGGATAAGGAGTTTTCAAGGCTCTACGGGTTTTTACCACAGATTCATAAAAGATTTCTCAAAAATTACAAAGCCATTAACTAAGTATGACTCTATATCACTTTTACCATTAAAAGGGGGAATTTCAAATTTTACTTCTCTTAAACCTAAGTCTTCTTTTTTATGATGATGTTGTCTTCTAGACCTATGGTCATCTTCACTATCACTATTCTTATGCCTTTGATTTCTTTGATTTCTTTCTCTATGTCTATGCCTAGGGTTTTCTTCATTATGTTCTAGATTAGTTAACCTAGTGTTGATGTTGTTTAAACTATCCATGATATTATGAAGAAGAGATTTATTTTCCCTATGATAATACATAGTTTACCCTTAATTCCTTAGTTTAAATGTGTATAATTTGCCATCACTTATTGTGTAATATATTGCTTTTTAACATATTTTCATAATCTAAGCTTTATTTAATATTTAATTTTAAAATGAATTAAGGATTGATTTTCAGTGGAAATAATGAAATCTTGGTTTTTCTTATTTTGTAGTGAATAAATGAGTTTGTAATTGAAGAATTATGACCAAGGATTAAGGAAAACAAAGCATATCAATTTGGAATGCACAAATACACTAAATGAATAGATTCATAACCAAAATGAATAGATTCATGGAGTTCAAATTTGAATCCTAAGAAGTGGAAACAACCTTGCATCGCACCAGGATATCAGGATCGCATTATTGCAATAATTCATGCTTCACTCAGCAGAAAGTGATTAGCTCCACTAATGCAAATTGAAATTTTTAAATGCAACATCTCATGCCATCAGTTGCTATAAATAGGAGAAGAAAATGAAGTTGAAAACACACCTTGACAATTGCAATTCACTTCTTTCTTTCTTCCCAGCATCATTCTTAGGAGCAACGGAGGTTGTGCCTCTGGAGGATTTCTTCCCCTCCTCCGTTGTAATTCCGGGTTCGGTCTTTCTTATTTTTAGTTTGTTTTAATTATGGAGGGCTAAAACCCTTAGATTGATTTTCTTGGAGAATTGTTGTAATATGATTTTGAGGTTCTTATTTTTAATATAGTATGCTTTTATTATTGTTGATTTCTTCATAATCTTACTCTGCTTGTTTGAATTCCATTCCTATTTAATTAAATTTGTATGCTTAATCGGTTTAATTATATAAATGGAATAAAAGAAGATTTTTATTAAAATAGATTAAGAATGTATGCATGCTTAGTGAATATTTTCATAATCACTTTTAATAATTATGGTTTGCTTAATTCCATAATTTGAGAATAGATTATGTATGTAGGCGATGTTCTTACATATACTTAATAATTCCTAGATTTTACGATCGCGACTCATTTTGCTTAATTAGGATGCTTGATTAAAATATTCATTTTTAAATGAAAGTAAAGGAATTGTGAATTAAAAAAGACGCTTTGTTGATTAATTCAAATTAAGCTAAGAAATTAACAGTAATGAAAGTGTACAAACCATCTTTTGTGAATCAAGGATAAATCTAATTACAATACTCTAAGAAAATCAATCGCTTGTTATTTATTGTTCTAAGTTTTACATTTATTTTGTTTTAAATTTCTGTGACAATCAAACAACCCCCCCCCCCAAAAAATCTTTTGTATATTAAATTTTTGTTTGTTAAAAATTAATTTTAAAACTTGATTTTCCTAAATTTTGTGTTGATCTTCGAGAGAACGACCTAGGTTGACACCCTAGCACTACATTAATTATTTTTAATGTGTTAATTTGACGGACAACGAGAGTAACACGTCAAATTTTGGCGCCGCAGCCAGGGATCAACGATCTTTAGGAAGATTCTTGTTTTAAATTAATTTTTTTAAAAAATTATAAAATTAAAAATTAAAAAAATAATATAATTAAAAAAATTATTTTGTTTGTTTGTTTTATTTTATTTCTTTTGCATGATTTAGGATTCTTATGATATATTGCTCATGATCATGAAATATCTTGTATGCTATGTATGACTAAAAGGACTTTTGGGCATTTATATTCATTTGATTCAAAAATTGATAGAACTTTTCATAGATTAGTTAGAGAAGCTAGATTTAATAATAACTTTGTTGATATTGATAGTGATAGTATCTCATTTGAATTTGCTGAAAGTACTACTGCTAGTTTTCTGATATGGCTGGACCTCGTGGAAAAACTCTTAAAGAACTAGCTGCACCCGAATTCACATACGAAAGTTTATGTATTCAATATCCTAAACAGGATGTTCCTTTTATGCTTAAGACCAGACTTATAAAAGTGTTGCCTAAGTTTCATGGTCTTACGGGTGAAGATCCGCATAAACACCTCAAAGAATTCCACATTGTGTGTTCCACAATGAAACCTCAAAACGTTTAAGAAGACCATGTCTATCTTAAAGCGTTTCCTCATTCTTTAGAGGGTGTTGCTAAGGATTAGCTCTACTACCTTCCTCCAAGATCAATCACAAGTTAGAATGACTTAAAGAAAATGTTCTTGGAAAAGTTCTTTCCTGCCTCTAGAACTACTACAATCCAGAAGGACATATCTGGAATTAGGCAACTCTCTAGAGAAAGTCTTTAGGAGTATTGGGAGAGATTCAAGAAACTCTATGCAAGTTGCCCTCACCACCAAATTTTTGAACAAATTCTTCTTCAGTACTTTTATGAAGGTCTGCACCACGTTGATCGCAACATGTTAGATGCGGCAAGTAGAGGAGCTTTGGGAGACATGACTGCTGCTGAAGCAAGGAACTTGATTGAGAAGATAGCATCCAACTCTCAACAATTCAGTGTAAGAAACGATGCTTTCAAAAGTACATATGATTCAAATTCTAGTTTATCTGGAATTAAATTGGAGAGCAAACTTGATGCTCTCACCACTCTGGTCACATAATTGCCCGTGAATCAAAAATCCATGACTGCCAAAGTGTGTGGCATCCGCTCTTCACAAGAGCATTGCACTGATTGTTGTCCTTCTCTACAAGAAAAGAATGATAATAATCCCCAAGCCTATGCAGCTAACATCTACCATCATAGACCTCCACCACCACAACAATAATAAAACCATGACCTTTCCACCAACAGATACAACCCAGGTTGGAGGAACCATCCAAACCTGAGATGGGGTAACCAACAACAAAATCCCCAACCCTCATTTCAAAGCAATGCACCAACCTTCCAAAGACCTACACCTCAACCATCCACAAGTGGTCCTTCTTTGGAAGAACTGGTGAAACAAAAGGCTGCACAGAACTTGGAGTATCAACAGAGGAATGATGCTACCATCCAAAGCTTAAGCAACCAAATTGGGCAATTGGCTTCATCATTGAACCAATTACAGTCTCAGAACTCTATCAAATTACATCTCAACCAGCTACAAATCCAAGAAATATGAGTGCAATTCAATTAAGATTAGGTAAGAACCTTGAAGTACCCATACCCAAGGAACCTGAGAAACAAACAAATGTGCCCACAGCAGTTGAGAATGATGTACTTTTTTCAAGCACAAGGAAGCTTGAGATGTAACCACCCAAAATTCCACCTCATATCCCTCTTCCTTTCCCACCAAAAGCAATGCCAAGTAAGAAGATGGAAGAAGTGGACAAAGAAATTTTGGATACTTTTAGGAAAGTGGAAGTGAATATACCTCTTCTTGATGCAATCAAACAAGTCCCTAAGTATGCCAAATTTCTAAAGGAACTGTGTACTCACAAGAGAAGAATCAAGGGCAATGAAAGAATAAGCATGGGAAGAAATGTATCTGCACTGCTTGGTAAGGAAGTTCCAAATATCCGTGAGAAATGTAAAGATCTAGGTACGTTCACTATATCCTACATCATAGGTAATAAAAAATTTGAAAATTGTATGTTAGATTTAGGAGCTTCAATAAATGTTATGCCTATGTCTGTTTTCAAATCTTTGTCTTTTGGAACTTTACAACCTACTGGTGTAGTGATTCAATTAGCTAATAGAAGTACTACTTACCCTGCTGGAGTGATAGAGGATGTTTTGGTTCAGATAGATCAACTTATTTTTCCTGCTGACTTTTTCATACTTGATATGAAAGAAGGTATGCCTCAGATTCCTGTTCCTATAACTTTGGGAAGACCATTTTTGAAAACAGCCTGAACTAAAATATATGTTCAAGCTAGAATCCTCTCTATGGAATTTGGTGACACTAGAGTTCAATTCAATATTTTTAATGGTGAGACGCCCCCAAAATAGGGGTAAAATTTTTTTCACGATTTAAAGATTATTATTCGATCATGAGAAAATAAGTGGTGGAACATTTAAGACAACACCTGGATCTATGAGAGACCTCTCTCATATATGAAGACATGAGAGGGTAATTAAAAATGTGTTTTGATAGTAAATTTCCAATTAAAATCAGTGGAAGAATTAATTAATTTAATTTTTGCATGAATGAATTTTAAGAGGAAAGACTTCATAAAGTTCCATGGCCCGTAGTGGGTTCAAAATACTTTTAAAATAATGCAGGAATAAATTTTCTTGCAAAGAAAATGTAAAAACTTGAACCAAGGGAAAATGTGCAACAGTGTGCCCCTCGCTCAAGCGAGAATCCCATTCGCTTGAGCGAGCCAGCGTGGTTACGCTTGGGCGAAGAGGAGGAAAGCTGAGCGAATGAAAGGTTTGAGCATCAGGGGTCCATCTCGCTTGAGCGAGCCTTGTCTCTCTTGAGCGAGGTGCGAAGGAAACCATAAGTGAGCCAGCGAGACGCTTGAGCGAGGGAAGGAGGTATGCCTCATGTACCAATCTCGCTTGAGCGGAACATGTCTCGCTTGAGCGAGATTGCTCCAGCAAAAATCGTCCAGTAACTAATTCTCTTCCCCCTCGCTTGAGCGACCACCCTCCCGCCTGAGCGAAAATTGTCCAGAGGCTAACCTCTGATTCTACATCAATCTCGCTTGGGTGAGATAAACACCCGCTCGGGCAAAATCAGGCCAGAGACCAAAACCCTGTTCCATGACAATCTTGCTCGAGCGAGATTCTCACTCGCTTGAGCGAGTTCTGCAGAACTTATGCAGAAAATGTGAAATTGTACACTTTACATGCAACACACCATACCAAAACTCATTCTACTACAATCCATTTAAATTCAACATGGTTTACACATTATATGACACTTTTATAACTTGCCTCATTCATCATTATCCATTAAAGTCCATTCTAATTCATGAAATGATAATAAATCAAACACCATTGTATGTGATCACCAAAACATAAATTTTCACATAAATGTTCATTCTTTCATAAAATTAATCATCAACAAGCATCATCATTCATCAAATTACATCCTTGGGTCATAAATGAAAATTTGTCATACACCAAGATCCAATTTTCCTCTATGACCACCAAAATCATTTACCCCCATTCTAAATATCAAAATAAACATCCATATACAAAACATGCTATACAAAATCTAGACCTCGCCGGCCAAGGCACTTCCTACACCACTATTTACCTCCTCTAGCCAACTGTACTTCAAAATGTCAACCCCTTCCCATGAGTACCCTGCATCATAAGTCTAAAAATAGACAACATGGGAGAGTGAGTCCACATTCCAAAGGTATGAATATGAATACCATGTGATTAGGTATATATGCATCTAAACATGTATACTTTGCACATCCATAACATTCACCATGCCATATATCATCACAATTCCATCGTACATTTATCACAATTACATCACAATTCCAAACAAAGTACACAAGCACATACATAATCACGTCCCTCAACAATTGAACTATCACACAACCATTATTTGGTATTCATATCTCTTATGTTGTCTTAAAATATATTTTTACATCCTCATCACATCCATCATCATATCTTATCATCTTTAGCATACTTCCTCGCTATATGCAAATGCTCTTAAGCTAATGCATATGCACAAAGGAATATTTCAACAATTACAGATCTGACTGTGGGATTTACAACACCGAATGTGGGATTTAAGCATGGTCATCTAACCATACCCCTACTGCAGTAGTAAAATATGTACACTTATTCATTAAATTGTATGCATTCACCAATTGTTTTACTGGTACCAAACCGCATCGCCCATCTTACAACACCTGGTCATTTTTGCCATGACCGCGGTACACAATATATCAACATATGTTGTTGCGGGCCGGCCAGATATTAAATCATGGCGGCTGTGATCTCAAGGACCACCGGGGTCACCTTCTCATAAAGAGCCACCCCCCACAAGGGTCGGCCACACATAGCTCCTCGAAGCAATACATGGGCAGCTTCGTGACTTCACACCAAGTCACAGGGGAAAATATAACTTGCTCGTGCATCGAGCCACCCTCCCACTGGGTCGGCCGAGGGAACTCCCCTAATGTTCCATAACGGCGGCTATGCAGTATGCCATGGATGTAAATGCAGATCATATGCATTTCTCACTCTATGCATCCTATATATGCCACTCAACATACATCATCATCGTCACCAACATCACCACAAGGTTTTTAATGGATTCAATCTTGTTGGTTATTCTTATTAGTTTGAATCTTTGCATGGCGTTCTCAATAGTTATCAATCACATCATTCAACTTTAGTACCATACAAGAATACAATTTATTCTCCATCAAAATCATTAGCATTCGTTATGCTTTCTTAGTGGACATATATTTATCTAACCACACGTTCATCAAACAATTCATGCCACCACACCACACATCAAAATTTCTTCTAAATGCATTCAAAGCATGTTGCCAAACATATCATCTACATCATACACCACATCATCATTTCTCACAACATTCAAGCAAGGCTAATACATACCACAATCAAATAACATTCAAATTCATGCATTTAGAACTTAAGACTCCTCTCCTACCTCAAGAGAAGAATTCCAATTGATAAGACACACCCGCCTTGTCATTCGGAATAGGTCCTACATTAATATACATGTAAAACCTCAATTAATTCACTATTAAGACACCATTTCAATTCTATATAATCATAGTTATATCCATGATTTCATAACATGTACTAGGCATGTTATAGACATCATTTTTATCATCTATTAGGCTTCGGGAATTCCTTCCCATTAAACCACCATCATTAAGTTCAAGGGTTACAAGACAACTTTTGTTCTAACTCTTCACAAAACACCATCTACCAACATTCATATTTCTCAATGTCATGTATTTCTTCATAACACATATTCTTAAATCTGTTAGCCCAGGTGACCTCTAGGAAACTCAAGGGGGGTGAATTGAGTAGTTAGGAACTTTTTCACTAATAATTTTCTCCTCTAAAAACTCAATATGCAATGATATGTGATTTGAATAATAATGCTTAAAACATAAAGAGTTTAAGGGTTAGAGAAGTGCAAACAGAGATTTATACTGGTTCGGCCAACCACTGCCTACGTCCAGTCTTCTCAAGACACCCTTGAGGAAATTCACTATAATCAAATCCCTTGATTACACCACAATGGGGAATCACACCCCGATCACAAATGCATTGGATGCTACACCACACCCAAGCACATCACCCTTGGATACTACACCATACCCAAGAACATCACCCTTGGATGCTACACCACATCCAAGAAGAACACCCTCAGAGATACACCACTCTGAGTATCAATCTCACTTTAGAGATAAAGAACTCTATAGAAAAACTCTCTTCAAGAGTATGATGAACAAATTGAGGAACAAGAAGAGTAATAACTCTATTAAGAGAATATGGCCATTATTGCTCTTTAAGAAAAGATTGGAAGTATTTGTGTTGGTGTTATTGGTGTGCTTTTGCAAATGAAATACCCTCCTATTTATAGGAGAAGAAATTCCTTCAAGAGGTGTGAAATTATTGATTAAAATAATTGGAAAGGTACCACTTGGATAAAATAATATTTTGTGAAAAGTTATAATGTTTCAACATGATTTTTTGCTTTCTGATCACGTTGTAATCGATTACATAAAATAGGTAATCGATTACAGCCTTTTAAAATCAGTTTTAAAACATAACGTTCATATTGTAATCGATTACTTAAACACGGTAATCGATTATATTGCTGAGGTAATTGATTACACTAATGAGGTAATCAATTACATTCTATCAGAATGTATTCTTATTTTAAAACCTTTTTATATTAATGACTGTACTTTCTTTTTATAGAGTCTTACTTTAATTATGCCTTGGTCTTGGATCTTCATTCTTGATCTCTGGCATTGGCCTTGTCATTATCAAAATCCTTCATGGTCTTCATTCTCCCCCTTTTTGATGATGACAATATTTCATTGATTTCATGACTCTTTTTGTGCTTGACATGGTATACTAAATCTTCAAGTCTTGCGTCCATGTTGTTAATCATGTCTTGCATATATGTTGTTGATATCAAAACCTTAGTTCTTCATTCTCCCCCTTTTTGATATTGACAACAATTCCTGAGAAGAAAAATAAACAGCATGCAAGATACAAGACTTTCTCCCCCTTAATTTTGGTTTAGTTGACAAGGTTTGATTGATTTTTCTCTTATTTTGCTTCTCATATATTAACCAGGTTTGATTGATTTTTCTCTTATTTTGCTTCTCATATATTACTCCCCCTTTATCAATGGCAAAAAGAATATAAGAGCATAAAGTTTTAGCAGAGAGTGATGCACCTTGTTGTTTGATGTCACTCGTTATTTTGATATTGCTCTTTGTTACTTGTTGATTGATAGATGCTTCAAGAAATGTGTTGACTTTTCTTGTGGGTAAGAGTTAATCCTTAAGTGCCTCCCATCAATGATAATTCCTGCACTATTATAAATATTTGATCTTGGTACCCAAATTTTCTTGGGTCCTTGTGGGTTAGACGTGGATACTATATTCTTAGGAACCCAAATCATTTTTGTCTCAGTATAGCCTTTGTTCCTTATATGACATGTTGATGCACTGTGACCTTTTCTCACATAATGAGAGAATTTAACAAATGGGCTAGTTGAGGTCTTTTGTGAAATAAAGAAATTTTTCTGCAACTTTTGCTTTTTGGAAGGATCAGATCCTAGTTCTGCTTTTACATGACATTTTTGTTTTCCAAGAAGAATATCTAAGTTATCTCTTCCTATAGTAAATTTAACTAATGCATTTTTCAAATCATCAATCTCTTGAATATGCTTTTGACATGTTGAACATGTATGTTTAATGATAGTTTCATTTTTAAGCTTAGTTTCTAAGTCTTCCTTTTCTTCTTTAACTTGTCCTAGTTCATGATTGACCTTTGATAGACTTTCTTCTAAGATTAGGTTAGAATTTTTCATATTTAAGAATTTCTTAGCTAGTTTTTGATATTCATTATGAAGATCTTCAAAAGCTTCTTGCAATTCATCAAATGTAAGATTTGAGTCATTTACCTCTTCGGTGTTAGTCATTAGGCACACATTTACGTCTTCATGGTCTGATTCCTTGGACGAGCTTAAACCATTTTCATCCCAGGTAATATAAGCTATTCTTTTATTTTTGGGATGCTTTTTCTCTTGCTTGTCAGACTTCTTATTTAGTTTCGGACACTCCATTTTCATATGTCCATATTTTCCGCATTCAAAGCATTTTGGACCTTGGTTAGATTCATTATTTTTGAAGGAATTCTTGAAGTTCGGCTTCCTTTGCCCTTCCTCTTTCTTTAGAAACCTGTTAAATTGTTTAACAAATAATTTAAGGTCATTATAATCATTTATACCTTCTTCATCATCTTCTTCATCATCTTCTTCATTACTTTCTTTAATGGTTGATGATGATGCTTTTAGAGCAATACTTTTCTTCTTTTTGTTGCTTTCCTCATATTGATTCAATCTTTCAAGCTCGAGTTCATGCTCTTGTAATTTTCCAAAGAGTGTTGCAAGGGACATGCTTGACAAATCTTTTGATTCAGATATAGCAGTTACTTTTGGTTGCCATTCCCTGTTCAAGCATCTTAATATTTATCAATCAAATCTTCATTTGAAAAGGTTTTTCCTAAGCATGCAAGATGATTGATTATATGAGTGAATCTCTTTTGCATGTCTTGTATGCTTTCATTGTTGTTCATTCTAAATAATTCATATTCCCTAGTTAGGGTATTTATTCTTGATCTCTTAACTTCGCTTGTTCCTTCGTGAGTTACTTCTAAGGTATCCCACATCTCTTTTGCTGTCTTGCAATTAGATATTCTAAAGTATTCGTCCATTCCTAAGGCTGAGGTTATTATATTTTTGGCCTTGAGGTTATATTGGACTTTTGTTTTATCCGCACCAGTCCATTCACTTCTTAGTTTAATCATGGTCACTTCTCCAACTACTTTGGTTGGTATGAATGGACCATTTTCAATGGAGTCCCATATGTCTATATTAATAGCTTCTATGAATATTTGCATACGGGTTTTCCAATATTGATATCCTACTCTGTTAAATACAGGAGGTCTATGTAGCGAGTTTCCCTCAGGAAAGATAGGATTAAAAGAGGCCATGGATCTTCTTGAGGTTGTTAAACCTTTTCCAAGATACGAGCTTTGATACCACTTGTTAGCCCAGGTGACCTCTAGGAAAGTCAAGGGGGGTGAATTGAGTAGTTAGGAACTTTTTCACTAATAATTTTCTCCTCTAAAAACTCAATATGCAATGATATGTGATTTGAATAATAATGCTTAAAACATAAAGAGTTTAAGGGTTAGAGAAGTGTAAACAGAGATTTATACTGGTTCACCAACAACTGCCTATGTCCAGTCTTCTCAAGACACCCTTGAGGAAATTCACTATAATCAAATCCCTTGATTACACCACAATAGGGACTCACACCCTGATCACAAATGCATTGGATGCTACACCACACCCAAGCACATCACCCTTGGATACTACACCATACCCAAGAACATCACCCTTGGATGCTACACCACATCCAAGAAGAACACCCTCAGAGATACACCACTCTGAGTATCAATCTCACTTTAGAGATAAAGAACTCTATAGAAAAACTCTCTTCAAGAGTATGATGAACAAATTGAGGAACAAGAAGAGTAATAACTCTATTAAGAGAATATGGCCATTATTGCTCTTTAAGAAAAGATTGGAAGTATTTGTGTTGGTGTTATTGGTGTGCTTTTGCAAATGAAGTACCCTCCTATTTATAGGAGAAGAAATGCCTTCAAGAGGTGTGAAATTACTGATTAAAATAATTGGAAAGGTACCTCTTGGATAAAATAATATTTTGTGAAAAGTTATAATGTTTCAACATGATTTTTTGCTTTCTGATCACGTTGTAATCGATTACATAAAATAAGTAATCGATTACAGCCTTTTAAAATCAGTTTTAAAATATAACGTTCATATTGTAATCGATTACTTAAACATGGTAATCGATTATATTGCTGAGGTAATTGATTACACTAATGAGGTAATCAATTACATTACATCAGAATGTATTCTTATTTTAAAACCTTTTTATATTAATGGCCGTACTTTCTTTTTATAGAGTCTTACTTTAATTATGCCTTGGTCTTGGATCTTCATTCTTGATCTCTGGCATTGGCCTTGTCATTATCAAAATCCTTCATGGTCTTCAAAATCAACATTAACTATTTTTCCCCTAAATTTCAAGGTTAGGGTTTTCTCAAAACCCAACAACTCTCATTAATGCATCATCAATCTCCATTTCCCACATCATTAATGCACCAACCACCATTATCCCCTCATAAATACTCATATTTATGGTAACCCATTCTAGGGAATAAGCATTAAATGCTCTAGTAAACATCCATGTACATGCATTACTCCTCCAAACCCCCACATCACATAATATCAACATGAATCCATCCAAAAATGGTGAAAGGAGCTTACCTCACACCCAAAATGAAATGGGTTCCAAGGGGAGAAAAAAGGGCTATGAAAATTAAGGAGAAGAGGAAAAAGAACTCAACTCCAATGGTCCTCTTCCAAGCTTCTTCAAAAACAAAAATGGAGGAGAAAGCTCACCACTCAAAGTTAGGGTTTTGGAAAGAAGAAGGAGGAATGAAGAAGAAATAGAGAGGAAGGAGAAGAACCACGATTTTGCCAAGGGGAACAGAAGCCAACGTGAGTTTAAGAGGAGAAATTGGGTTTTGGTTTTAGTTTTAATTCCCATTCATTAAAGCTTCATCGTTTTTCCACGAACAGGCTCTTAGTTCGGGCTCAATACTTTATCAGAAAATTATTCTGAACATATATGCGGATTCCGAATATTATTCTCAACAGCCCTGACCAATATCATCTCAATCAGAGATACTTGGTCCGACACCCATATCTCAACCGGGCTCATTTTCAGCTTAACCGGTCTCCAAAATTCACCAGCAGTCCCTAAAAATCTTAATTTAATTATTATCAATAGTTTGAGACATTAAATAATTCATATTCAATTTGTTAATATTTATTTTTCTTAATTAATCCTCTATTTTAAAATTTGGGATGTTACAAATGGTATGAAATACCCATCTGAAGATCACTATATTTTTCATATTGAAATTATGGATGAAATGATTTAGGAATATCTTTCTAATATCTCTTAAAATGTTAATTTGGAATGCATGGATGATTCAAACAATTGTTTTGCATGTAATGATTCTGGAAGTTGTGATATTTGTGTTGAAATTGATAAATACATAACTGTTGATTCAGAGTTTTTAGATATACCTGTTAATCATAAGGAGCTAGAATGCATTAACCTGAATGCAAGATTTCAAGAAGACTCTAACAAAATTTTTGAGGTGTAAGTAGCGGAATCCAAATCTACTTTGTTAGTTCTATCTGTTTTGCAGGCACCCAAATTAGAGTTGAAACCCCTACCTGAGAACCTCAAGTATATATACTTAGGGGATGATGAACAGCTCCCGGTGATAATTTCTAATTCTCTTGATGAAAATCAAGAAGAAAAATTACTGCAGGTTCTGAAAAGGCACGGGAAGGCTATAGGTTGGACATTGGCAGACATCCCTGGAATTAGACCATCCATGTGCATGCATAGGATATTTCTGGAGAAAAATGCTAAAGCAATAAGATAGCCTAGAGGAGACTCAACCTGATAAGTCTTGAAAAGACTTAATTATTTCACCTTTTACTTAACATAATTCATTAAATATTGTTTAGCTTGGCTTTATTATTTAATAAACTGTCAATAATTCTTATTTTATTTATTTATTTTAAAAGTGTTTAATTTATGTAAGAAAATGATTAAAAACATTAATTAGTTAAGAAATTATGTTTATTTATAATTTCATTAACCCAGCATACAAACGCTGGACAGCCAGTGTACAAACGCTAGGCAATTATTTGTTTATTGGTGCAGGAACAAGTCACGCTCAAGCTTGAAGGCTGCAAGCTCAAACGAGAGCCATGCAAAGAACGTGAAAAGAAAAGAAAGGAAGCCACGAGCTCGCTTAAGCGAGAAAGCTCATGCTTAAGCATGAGCCCAAATTACCATCCACGCTTAAAGCTTCCACGTTCACGCTTAAGCGAGAATCCATACTGCAGAAATAACTCGAGCTCGCTCAAGCGAGAGCCCTTCACGCTCAAGCGTGAAGGCAGTTATTTAAATGCTGTTGTTCCGTCCAAAAGACGCTCAGCACCATTTCTGTTCCTGTTGCCTGATCTTTTGCTTCTGTACATTAGTAATTTAAGTTCTGAGATGTAATTATTTATTTAATTGTAATTATGTAATTAGTTTAGTCAGTTTAATTATTAATTAAGCTTTCTTAGTAATTAATTAAGTTAGTTAGTTAGTTATTTGCCTATATATTTGCACATACTCTGTAAACAAAAAGAAGAAAAGAGCACAGTGAATACAATATGATTCATTTTTCCATTTTCAATCTCTCTCTAATTCTTTTCTCTCTCTAAATTCACTCGTTCATGTCTCTCCATATTCCTTCGACATTATCCATTTCCATGGGTTTCTAAGTCCCTAGGGTTGGGATTGTGAAGGTTTGCAATGAATTCTTGAAAGTGTATTGAGGAAGTCAACTTCTAAATCAAGAGGAGAACAAGCTGAGGAGTAGATCTACGTTGCTGGATTGACAAATCCAGATCTGATGAAGAACCTTACCAGTGAGGAATCATGGTTGAGGCTTAGGTAACTTCTCGCTTCCTAACTAATTCAGGCCTAGTAATTAGGTGAATAGTTAGGGTTCAACCCCTAATTTCACATTAGATTTCTCTGTTAATTGAACACCTAAGGGATTAGGGTTTAATGCTTAGGAATTAGTGTTATTCACCTAAGGAATTAGGGAGTAACCATCTGTGGATTGTCCTCTTGAGTCTGAAGATTGATTGAACCTTAATTGCATGTTTCTTGATGAAATTGTAAACTGAAGCAATCCTAACCTATCTTCCATTACTCACATTTCATCTTTCACACTGTCTCTGAAAATACAAAAAAATTATAAATATAAAACAACAAAAACAGAATGAAATCTATTTGCGTTGCGTTGGTTCAGCTTGTATCAGTCTAAGATTGAGGTAATTACCACAATCCTGTGGGAACGATCAAATATATTACAAATTTAATGATTGGTGCGCTTGCCAAAAGAATAAATCCTCTGAGAGTCACATTTTAAGTCAATATTAATTCAAGATTTTCACACCAAGTTAATGGCTCGGAGATTTAGCATCACAACCCTGTAATCCTTGATGTTGTTAAGAAGGAGATTTCCAAGCTTCTGCAAGCAGGAATTATTTATCCTATCTCTGATAGTCAATGGGTGAGTCCAAGTCAAGTGGTTCTTAAGAAAACAGGGATCACAGTTGTGAAAAATGAGAAGGATGAATTGATCCCTACCAGAGTGCAAAATAGTTGGAGAGTTTGTATTGACTACAGGAGACTAAACCAGGCAACGAAGAAGGACTATTTCCCTTTACCCTTCATTGATCAAATGCTTGAACGTCTTATAGGTAAGTCTCACTACTGTTTTCTTGATGAATTCTCTGGATATTTTTAAATTCACATTGCACCTGAGGATCAAGAAAAGACCACATTCACCTGTCCCTTTGGCACATTTACTTATAGGAGAATGCCCTTTGGCCTGTGCAATGCTCCTGGAACTTTTCAAAGATGCATGATAAATATTTTTCATGATTTCATTGAAAATTACATAGAGGTGTTTATGGATGATTTTACTATTTATGGATCTTCTTTTGATGCACGCCTTGATGGTTTGGTTAAAGTTTTAAACAGATGTATTGAAACTAACCTTGTCTTGAACTATGAAAAATGTCATTTTATGGTAGAACAAGAAATAGTTTTAGGGTATGTAATCTCTGAGAAAGGAATTGAGGTACATCCTACCAAGATAGAAGTTATATCACATTTACCTTACCCCTGTTGTGTACGAGAGGTTCGTTCTTTTCTTGGCCATACAGGTTTCTACATGAGATTCATAAAGGATTTGAGCAAGAAGGCTAGACCACTATCTAATTTACTTCAAAAGGATGTGGTATTTGAGTTTGATGAAAAGTATAAGGAGGCTTTTAACTGCCCCAAGCAAGCATTGACCACTACCCCAATAATCCAAGCACTTGATTGGACAGCCCCATTTGAGTTGATGTATGATGCCTCTAATTATGCATTGGGAGCAGTCCTTGCTCAGAAGATTGACAAACAGCCTAGGGTCACCTACTATGCATCTAAAACTTTAGATGTCACCCAGGTAAATTACACCACTACTGAAAAAGAGCTCTTGGCCATTGTTTTTGCATTAGATAAGTTTAGATCTTACCTACTTGGTTCTCGAGTAGTTGTCTTTACTGACCATGCAGCTCTAAAGTACTTGTTGAAGAAAGGTGAGTCCAAGCCAAGATTAATTTGTTGGATGCTTTTGCTCTAAGAGTTTGACATGGAAATTTGTGACAGAAGTGGAACACAAAACTTGGTGGTAGACTATTTAAGCAAAATTAAGAACACTCTTGATTCGACACCTATTCGGGACCATTTTCTCGATGAACAACTCATGAGTGTTTCTAACTCTTTTGATACACCCTGGTTTGCTAACATTGTTAATTATCTTGTTGCATCCAGAAACCAGATTTCAAAAAATATTATATATGGGATGACCCTTATTTGTTGAAGTTGTGCAATGATCAGGTGATTCGAAGTTGCATTCCCGATCATGAGATAGAATTAGTTCTTCGATTCTGCCATGCTTCACCAGTTGGTGGACATTTTGGTCAACAAAGAACAGCAAGGAAGGTGTTGGACTCTGGTTTATACTGGCCCATCATTTTTAAGGATGCATGGAGAACTTGTAACACCTGTGAGGAATGCCAAAGAGCTGGTAACGCTATCACATGGCGTCAACAGATGCCTCAACAACCTCTGTTGTTTTGTGAAGTATTTGATGTTTGGGGCATTGATTTTATGGGCCTGTTTCTTCCATCCTTTGGTTTTACATACATTCTGTTAGCTGTAGATTATGTTTCTAAATGGGTGGAAGCTAAAGCCACCAGAACTAACGATGCTTGAGTTGTTGTGAATTTTGTTAGATCTCAAATTTTTTTGTAGGTTTGGCATCTCGAGAACAATCATTAGTGATTAGGGAACACACTTCTGCAACCGGACCATGCAAGCTATGCTCAGGAAGTATGGGGTTATTCATAGAGTCTCTAATCCATATCACCCCTAAACCAATGGACAGGTAGAAGTCTCTAACAGAGAAATTAAGAGAATCCTGGAGAAGATAGTACAGCCTAACAGAAAGGATTAGAGCAAGAAACTGGATGAAGCTCTTTGGGCACATAGAACAGCTTTTAAGGCACCTATAGGAATGTCTCCCTATAGAGTTGTTTTTGGTAAGGCATGTCATCTTCTAGTGGAGATTGAGCATCGTGCTTATTGGGCTATAAAAGCTTACAACTTAGCACTTGATCAAGCAGGTGAGGAAAGGAAATTACAACTGAATGAGCTTAATGAAATCTGTTTGGCATCTTATGAGAATTCAAAGTTTTATAAAGAGAAAACAAGGAAATTCCATGATATCTCAGTAGCTAGAACGGAGTTTGTTGTTGGATAGAAAGTGCTACTATTTAATTTCCAGTTCAAAGTAATGGCCAAAAAATTACGCTCCAAATGGGAAATACCTTTTATTATCACTAATGTATTTCCTCATGGAGCTGTTAAAATAAAAATTAATAACTCCAAAAAAAGCTTCAAGGTTAACGGACGACCCTTGAAGCCATTCCATGAAAATCCTTCACTTGTAAATGTCATAATGGAGGAACATGCATTGGGGGAACCACTTCTTGATCCCCCTTGAGGGAGTTTTTCTTACCCATCTTTTTACTTTTTCATTCTATTGTCTATTCTATATGCTCTGTCTTACATTGAGGACAATGTATGATTTAAGTATGGGGGTGAGATTATTCTTGTATGTTGTTTTGGGATTATTATTGTGTGTTGTTTTTCATGTATGAATTTGTGATTATTTTTGTGTGACTATTTTTCTGAAAAAAATTAAAAATAAAGATTTTGTGTGTTTTTTATTTTAAAATGGCATGTTTTATTGGAATTTTAGTATATGTATGAGTAACAGGTAATTTCTCTCATGTCTGATATGAGCTTAATGATATGTTATAATTTGAACTAAAACATTTTTGGTATGTTGAGAATGACATGATAATTAAGAAATGATCATATGTGATAGGAATTATTCACTGTGAGATTTTTAAGCCTTAAAATTTGATGGATCACTTTAAACCATCTTAATTCTTTCATGTGTGATTAATTCTTGAATGCTTACATCCTAATTTTTGTCATGTTTCTTGATGATACTTGAAACTCATATGAATGTATTTGAAAGAACACAGGCAGTTTGTTCAATTGAGCCACTAGCCATATAAGCCTACCATGAATAAATCATCCTTTACTAGCACCTTTGAGCCTATTTAACCATTTCTTTGTTGCAGCTCAAATAAGCCATGAACGAAAAACCAAAAGTATACCTACCTTAAGGAATATATTGGAGCTTTGGAATCAAGTCAAAAACAGACATTCAAATAAGTGTGGGGGTGTGCTAAAAGGATTCGCAACTTTTGGTTTAAGTATTATGCAATCGCATAATAAAAATACAATGAAAATGATGACTGAATGAAAAATTTTGATGATTACGACTAAAAGAAAATGGAACACAAGTGTTATATCCTGATGCTTACCGGTAAAATTAATTGCTCCTTTATTCTTTTTGGTACTTGCCACTAACCCCATATTTTACCAACCACCTTAACCTTGGCCATATTACAACCTTGAAAAGCCCTATCGATCTATACATGCATTTGTGTTGATTGTGGAATTAAGAAACTTGCCAAATTAATAGGACTATCTATTTTTCAGGAAATGTTTTGAGTGTATACACAAACCCAAAATACTTAAGAGTTGAGAGTATGTCTTGTGAGGTTCTGCCACTTATGATCTTCTTTTCAGTTTGATTTAATTCTCACATGACTAAGTATTTGAATTTCATACATATCTTGATGCTTTGTATCCTACATGTTGAATAACTCTCGTTTCTCTGTATATTCCTAAGATTTCATGATGAGCATGCCAGTTTTGTGTGTTTACTATTTTCCAATTTAATGTTTTCAATAAATAGAAAGACTTGTTTTTATGTTGATTTTGCTCGGGAGTGCAAAAGAGTAAGTGTGGGGGTATTTGATAATACATATTTTATCCTTAATTCCTTGGTTTAAATGTGTATAATTTGCCATCACTTATTGTGTAATATATTGCATTTTAACACATTTTCATAATTTGAGCTTTATTTAATATTTAATTTTAAAATGAATTAAGGATTGATTTTTAATGGAAATAACGAAATCTTGGTTTTTCTTATTTTTTAGTGAATAAATGAGTTTGTAATTGAAGAACTATGACCAAGGATTAAGGGAAATAAAGCACAAGCAATTTTACATCAAGAAGTATCAAGAAAGCTTGAAATGCACTGAATTGATTCATGCATGAAAAATGACCAGGAATTGGAAAATTTGAGCCATGAATCGATTCATCAGGTCCCTGAATCGATTCATACGTCTGGACACTCAAAAATCATGCAAAAATCAGCTTTGAAACCACTTATTTGTCCCTTGAATCGATTCATATCAATTTGGAATGCACAAATACACTAAATGAATAGATTCATAGCCAAAATGAATAGATTCATGAAGTTCAAATTTGAATCCTGAGAAGTGGAGACAGCCTTGCATCGCACCAGGATATCTGGATCGAATTATGGCAATAATTCATGCTCCACTCAGCAGAAAGTGATTAGCTCCACTAATGCAAATTGAAATTTTTAAATGTAACGTCTCATGCCACCAGTTGCTATAAATAAGAGAAGAAAATGAAGCTGAAAACACACCTTGACAATTGTAATTCACTTCTTTCTTTCTTCTCAGCATTATTCTTAGGAGCAACGGAGGTTGTGCGTCTGGAGGATTTCTTCCCCTCCTCCACTGTAATTCCGGGTTCAGTCTTTCTTATTTTTAGTTTGTTTTAATTATGGAGGGCTAAAACCCTTAGATTAATTTTCTTAGAGAATTATTGTAATATGATTTTGAGGTTCTTATTTTTAATATAGTATGCTTTTATTATTGTTGATTTCTTTATAATCTTACTCTGCTTGTTTGAATTCCATTCTGTTTAATTAAATTTGTATGCTTAATCGGTTTAATTATACAAATGGAATAAACGAAGATTTTTATTAAAATGGATTAAGAAAGTACGGATGCTTAGTGAATATTTTCATAATCACTTTTAATAATGATGGTTTGCTTAATTCCATAATTTGAGAATAGATTATGTATGTAGGCGATGTTCTTACATATGCTCAATAATTCCTAGATTTAACGATCTTGACTCCTTTTGCTTAATTAAGATGCTTGATTAAAATATTCATTTTTAAATGAAAGTAAAGGAATTGTGAATTGAAAAAGACGCTTAGTTGATTAATTCAAATTGAGCTAAGAAATTAATAGTAATGAAAGTGTACAAACCATCTTTTATGAATCAAGGATAAATCTAAGGCTTAATGGTAAATTTAACCCTTAACAAATTTTGGATTTTGGTACAACCCCCTAGAATAATTTTTTCCTGTTTAAGATCCCTGCAATAATTTTTTTATTAGTATTAAACACCTGCTGCTGAGGTGTAACCCTTGATTCTGCCACTAGGTACACATGTGGCATGTGACTCAGATTTTTTAATGTTTAGTAAGATTGAATGGGTAATTAATTAAGATTAAGTGAGATTAATTAAAATATTAAAGAATTAAGGATTTTTAAAAAAAATAAAAAGTTTTTTTGCTTCCTCTTCCTCTGTCACAGCCACGCGTAGCGTCAGCACCAAAAATACCCACGCTATGCGTGGTGTTTATACTACGCATCAGCTTCTCTAGATCTTCAATTTTCTCTTAAATTCTTTACTTTTTTACTGCAAAACTAGAGAAAATTGATCAAGGGAAGATTATTTCCAACAACATCTATTTATTGAATTAAAAACCTAATTTTCTAACAAATTAAACTAATTTTTATTATTTTTATGAAATTTTTATTAAAGGATTTATTGTAAATTTAAGGACTAACAAATACCCCCAACTTGAGACATTGCTCATCCTCAAGCAAGAGAGAAAAATAAGAAATAAAAATTTGGAATCAAATTTTTGAGTTAGTCCGAGAATTTGCCTCAAAAAGTGATTTCACAATTTAACTATTTTGTAATAATCAAAAATTGATATCTAATGTAACAAAAGTTTAATGATAAATTTCTTTACAATATTTTATTAACAAATCAAGCAAAATTTTAGGCTTACCTCACAAGTGTTTATCTCTATGTAAAGGGTAACCTGTTTCACTCAATCAATCATAAAATCAAACGAATTTAATTTTGGTTGTCATCTAATCAATGGTTAATCATACAGAGTTAATTCAGAAATCACAAGGTCTTTTCACGGGTTGTAATGAGGCTTGGCTCACAAGAATCAATGGTTTTTCTTGGAATTCAAAAACCTGAAATCATAAAAGAGCATTTTATAATTTTTAGGCTTTCTCCTGGCCCAAGTCTCAATTCCTTTACTGATGAAAAATAAATACCCCCAACTTGATTCTTTTCACTATTTTTGACTTTTCTTTTTCATATTTTATTTTCTTGTATTTTGAAAAGAATCAAGTTGCTTATCTTTTTCACTCCCCATTTTCGTAAGAACACTAAAAATATTTTTCATTTATTTCAACTGCTCTTTTAATCAATCAAGTAAAATGAATGGTTAAAAACTGTTTTAGGTTTAAGGGTACCAAAGAGTTTATTCTCAGGCTCAACATTGGTTTGCAAAGGATAAAATAATTTTTACTAAGGTAAGCTGTTTGGCCCAAGGTTTCTTTTCACCAAGAAATGTGTCTTGATCATTTTCCTGAATTCTCTGTACAACACACAAATCAAAGATTAAAGCAAAATCAATTCGAATGAAGTTATGTTGATTAAACCCTCAAGTGTTTAAAAGGATCTCTTAACTTACCGGGTTATCAAAATTTACTTGATAGTTAATAAACTTATTGTAATTTAAATTTATCAAAATTCCTAAGTTATAAAAGAATTAATAATTAATTTTATAAAATTGGTTTTATTGTGTAAAAAACTTTAAGTGAATAAATTAACTTACTAAAAAAATTTGATTGATTTATTTATTTAAAAAGAGAAACTTTATTTTTGGATATTTTTTTTAAAATTAAAAATAACAAATAACAAAATGGGTTGCCTCCCATTGAGCGCTAGGTTTAATATCTCTAGCCTGACATTCCTGCATTTTAAGGATCAGTTAAAAGATAACTGGTGGTAATTTTGTTAATTTCACCACCCAAATAGAGTTTCAATCTTTGCCCATTTACCATCCAACTTCTTTTGGAAGTTGGATCTTCAATTTCCACTGCTCCATATGGTTTAACTTCTTTAATCAGAAACGGGCCTGACCATTTTGATTTCAAATTTTCAGGAAACAATTTTAATCTTGAATTGAACAATAAAACTTGTTGACCTGGTGTGAAGTGTCTTTTCTTTAGCTTTTTATCATGGTAAGCTTTCACCTTACTTTTGTAACATCTGGATGATTCATAGGCATTGTTCCTCATTTCCTCTAATTCGAGTAGCTGTAACTTTCGTTTGTATGCTGCTACATTTTGATCAAAATTGAGGAATTTTAAAGCCCAATATGCTTTATGTTCCATTTCAACTGGAAGGTGACATGATTTTCCATAGACCATCTGGAAAGGAGAAAGGCCAATTGGTGTTTTAAATGCAGTTATGTATGCCCAGAGTGCATCATCAAGTTTTTGTGACCAATCTTTTCTAGAAGATGACACAGTTTTCTCCAGAATTCTTTTTACTTCACGATTTGAAATCTCTGCTTGTCCGTTGGTTTGTGGATGATATGTTGTGGCTACCTTATGCTTTACTCCATAATGTTGTAATACTTTCTGAAGAACTTTATTACAAAATGTGAACCACCATCACTGATTAAAGTTCTTGGTGTCCCAAATCTACAAAAAATATTTTTCTTCAAAAAATTCACAACAAATTTAGTGTCAGCATTAGGGGTAGCAATTGCTTCCACCCATTTTGAAACATAATCAACTGCCAAAAGAATGTATTAATTGGAGTGAGAGTTAGGAAAAGGTCCCATGAAGTCAATTCCCCAACAATCAAATACCTCAACCTCTTGTATATTTGTGAGAGGCATTTCTTGTCTTCTTCCGACATTACCTGTTCTTTGGCAGTTATCACAAGATTGAACAAATGAGTGAGCATCTTTAAAAAGAGAGGGCCAGTATAAGCCTGATTGAAGAACTTTTGCAGCTATTCTTTCATCATTAAAGTGTCCTCCATATGGCAATTTATGACAATGCCACAACACATCTTTTACTTCCCAGTCAGGCACACAACGCCGTAACAAATTATCCGCTCCAATTTTGAATAAATGAGGGTCTTTCCAAACAAAATATCTTGCATCTCTAAAGAATTTTTTTCTTTGTTGCCAAGTTAAATCATTTGGAAGAACTCCTGCTGCTTTGAAATTGGCCATGTCAGCAAACCATGGCCGTTGTTTTATTTTGAAAAGTTTTTCATCAGGAAATTCTTCCAAAATTTCTTTTTCCTTGGCAGTAACCTTATTATTCATTAATCTAGAAAGATGGTCAGCTACCATATTTTCACTACCCTTTTTATCTTTGATTTCAAGATCATATTCTTGAAGGAGCAAAATCCATCTGATTAACCGAGGTTTTGAATCAAATTTAGTTAAAAGGTACTTGATTGTCGCATGATCAGTAAAAACAATTATTTTTGAACCAATCAAGTAAGATCAAAATTTTTCTAAATCATATACTATGGCTAGTAATTCTTTTTCAGTACTTGCATAACTTATTTGATTTTTATTCAAAACTTTACTAGCATAATGTATGACTTTAAAAACTTTTTCATATCTTTGACCTAAAACTCCTCCAACAGCATAATCACTTGCATCACACATAAGTTCAAAGGGTAAATTCCAATTAGGAGCAACAATTACAGGGGAAGAAACCAATTTTTCTTTTAAGGAATTAAAAGCTTTAGGACATGCTTCATCAAAATTGAATTCAACATCTTTATTCAGAAGGTTTGATAAAGGTTTTGTAATTTTTGAAAAATCTTGAATAAACCTCCTATAAAATCCAACATGTCCTAAAAAGCTTCTAATACCTTTTACATTCACAGGGGGTGGGAGTTTAGAAATTACCTCTATCTTGGCTTGGTCTACTTCAATGCCTCTAGAAGAAATTTTATGACCAAGTACAATTCCTTCTTTCACCATCAAGTGACACTTCTCCCAATTAAGCACCAAATTTGTCTCAATACACCGCTTCAGTACGGTGTCTAGGTTAGATAGACATGTCTCAAATGAATTCCCAAAAACTGAGAAGTCATTCATGAAAATCTCAATGCTCTTTTCAATTAAATCTGCAAAAATAGCAAACATGCATCTTTGAAAAGTAACAGGTGCTTACATAATCCAAATGGCATTTTTTTGTAAGCAAATATGCCAAAAGGACATGTAAAAGCAGTCTTTTCCTGATCAAGAGGGTCAACAGCAATTTGATTATATCCAGAATAACCATCAAGAAAGCAGTAATATTCTTGTCCAGATAATCTTTCAAGCATTTGATCCATAAAAGGCAATGGAAAATGATCTTTTCTTGTTGCTTGATTTAATTTTCTATAATCAATGCACATTCTCCAACTGGTGATAGTTCTTGTAGGAATTAATTCATTTTTTTCATTAACAATTACTGTCATACCACCCTTTTTTGGAACAACTTGGACAGGACTGACCCATGCACTATCAGAAATAGGATAGATAATACCTACTTTTAGCAATTTCAGGACCTCCTTTTTGGTTACCTCTTTCATAGTTGGGTTGAGGCACCTTTGAGGTTGAGCAACAGGTATGAAATCATCTTCCAACAAAATTTTGTGTATGCAGTATGATGGACTTATACCTTTCAAATTTTCAAGTGTCCATCCAATTGCTTCTTGATTTCTCTTTAATACTTCTACCAGTTTTTCTTCCTCTATTTCACTTAACAGATTACTAATGATTACTGGTTTTAAATTACCTTCTTTCAAAAAGATGTACTTTAGATTGGAATGTAACACTTTTAGTTCAGGTTTCTGGATTTCTTCAACAGGTGAGTCTTGAATTTCTTTAATCTTTCTTGATTCAAAGGAAATTTCTTTCCCTTGATCAAATTCTTCAAGATACTTTTCAATCTGTTTTTCTTCTTCTTCATTCAAGAATTCAACAGAATTAATCAATAACTTACTTAATGGGTCAGGAATAGACATACCTTTTGATAAGGAAAGATAGGCTTTATCAAGGACATCCACTTTGAAACAGTCATGCTTCAGGCTAGGATGTTTCATTGCTTTGAAGACATCAAAATTCACTTCCTCATCGTGCACCCTTACTGCTAGCTTCCCATTGTCCGCATCAATCAATACTCGAGCAGTTTTCATGAATGGTCTTCCAAGAATTAGAGGAACATCAGCATCTTCCTCTATGTCTAAGATCACAAAATCCATAGGGAAGTAGAATTTGTCAACCTTTACAAGCACATCTTCTACAATCCCATAAGGTCTCTTGATGGATTTATCAGCTAATTGCAGAGTCATTCTTGTTTATTACGGATCAAGGTCACCAATACGCTTCATCATACTTAGGGGCATTAGATTGATGCTAGCCCCTAAATCTAATAAATCCTTCCTGATATTTACTCCGCCAATAGAGACAGGAATAGTGAATTTACCAATATCTTTGGATTTTTCTGGCATCTTGTGCTGTAAGATGGCGTTGCAACTTGCTTCAAGTTCTACTATCTCCTCATCATAAACTTAGCATATGTAGGCATTTGTTCTAATGCCTCAGAAAAAGGAATGTTTATGTGCAACTGCTTAAAAATTTCAAGGAATCGCTTGTATTCCTTTTCCTTATCTTTTTTTTGATGGTGCATGAGGATAAGGTAAATCCTTGACAGGAGGTGTCTGTCCTAAATATTGATTTTTTTATTTTTTTATTTTATTTCATCTTGTTCCTCATTTTTTTCTTCACTTTCTTTTTCTTTTTCTTCTTCTTTTTCTTCTTTTTTTCTTTCTTTTTCACAATCAATACCTACAATCTTACCACTTCTTGTAATGATAGCCTCACATTGTTCTTTCATTTTGAAATTCTTCATGTCGGCTACTTCCTTTACTAGCTGACTCAATTGTTGATCTAATGCTTTACGTGCAGCCTTAGTTGTCTCCACGTATTGCATTAAATGTTGAATACTTTCTTCAGCCTTTGTCAATCTAGTATTGTAATCACCTTGATTGTTGAAGGATCTAGTATTTTGCCTCCAACCATAATTTTGGTTTTGCCTTCCCTGCAGGTAATTGTTAGAAAAAGAATTTACAAAAGGATTTGGAGAATTACCTGTAGGTAATCTCTGATGGATGAAGGAATTAGCTTGTTCTTGTTCATTCTTGTCAGGAGCACAGTAACCACATGGTTGTTTGCCCATATAATACTCACATTGTTTTAGTTGAGCATGAAGTTGTGGTGATACATGGGTAACTTGAAGTTTTCCAAGTTGTTTACTCATTGCCTCAATTTGTTGTATCAACAATTTTTGCTGAACTAACACTGTATCATTTACTCCTTGTTCAACCATACCTTGCACATTACCTCTTTCGAGTTTAACTTGATGGTCACTAATGGACATTGATTCCAATATCTCAATAGCTTCTTCTACGGTCTTGTTCATTAAAGAACCACCTGCACAAGCATCTAACATCATCTTGAACTGAGGTAATAACCCATGGTAAACGATCCTTACCTTTTCAGCATCATCCAGGTTGTGGTTTGGACACTTTCTCAAGAGTGCCTTCAATCGTTCCCATGTTTCTCCTAATGATTCATCATTATTTGAGAAAAAGAGTGTATGGCTGTCATGGCTTCAAAATATTTTGAAGGAGAATAAAATCTTTCCAAAAATTTTCTTTCAACATCGGACCAGTTTGCAAAACTACCCGGTGGGCAAGATTTAAACCATTTTTTAGCTTTACCAATCAATGAAAAAGGAAATAATCTCATACAAACAGATTCTTCTTGATTGGGTTCAAAACCCATTGTGCTGCATAACTCATAAAAAACAGTTAAATGTTCATACGGTTCTTCATGATTTAAACCAGCAAATTGATTATTTTGAATAATATTTAAAGTAGCAGGTTTAATTTCCACTGGCACAACAGGTCCTTGAAACATTCCCGAAACTCGGGGTGGACCATTAATAACAGCAAACTATCCCAATGTTCTCCTTTCAGCAGCCATATTTGAATTTTCAAAAATTTTAGAAGTAGAAGAAGAATTAGTTTGTGTTTTAGATTTCAAAGACTTGATTTTCTTTACAAACTTTTCTATCTCTGGATCAAAATAAATTTTTGCTGCTGTAGATCAGGTTTGCATACACAAACTAGACAAAGAAAGTTAGTGTAACAATGATAAGAAAAAGTAAATAAACAAATAACAAAATTTAAAAATTTAACTAAGGCAAAAAAAATATATTTACCACAGCAATTAAAAATTTACTATTTTACTGAATCAATTCAATCCCTGGCGACGGCGCCAGAAAACTTATTAACCCAGTAATAATGGTTGTTTTTGTTTAGCTGTTTGTGTTTTGTAACATCCTGCTTTTAATAATAGCTCTATTTTGTAATTTATGAAGCATGGAAGGCTTGTAAGTGTTAATTAATGAATAAAACACTCTATGGATGGCTTTTAATGCTCCAAAAGTTTCATTTTTGGGTATAATTATGGAATTTTAGAGAAATTATTCAAATTCTGAGTAAAAAGGCTCCGATCCGAGTGACAGAGTGAAATTCCGAGTGAAGGATTACCAATTCCGACTGAAGGTTACAAAATCCGAGTGAGGCTATGGTATTTTCCGAGTGAGAATAGGAAAAGATACCGAGTGGAAGTTTGAGTGAGTGATGGTCAGTGTTGTATTATTTTTACTGAGTGATAGATTGATTGAGGTGACTCGGTTTGGAGGTAGATCACCGAGTGATGACTGGCCTGATGTTGAGTCAGTTTTGGCAATGAAAAACTGAGTGATTGGAGTCGGTTTCAGGAGATTTACCGAGGGGACTCAGTTTTCCTTTTTCTTCACACGACTGGTAGAGTTCCAGTCGGACTAGAACTTGACCGAGTGAAAGGATGAAGGAAGAGGAGTCAGCTGAGTGAGATCGGAAGGAACACTTCTGATCCGTTCTGACCTCCAAAGTTAGGACGATTTCAAGACTTCAAAGAAGAAGATCGGATGTCAACTAATGCCACATTACATCGGATGACCGATGTATGGAGGACAGCTTATGTGAAGCAGACCGGATCAACGTTTTACTGAATGAGCTATGGGTCGCATGACCATGAGACCGGATCAATGCTTTGTTATTAATGAACACCGGTTAGTTTCAAGGAAGGTTCATCCTTAGAACTGATGTTCACACCGGATAAATTCGGAAGGAACACTTCTGATCCGTTCTGACCTCCAAAGTTAGGACGATTTCAAGACTTCAAAGAAGAAGATCGGATGTCAACTAATGCCACATTACATCGAATGACCGATGTATGGAGGACAGCTTATGTGAAGCAGACCGGATCAACGTTTTACTGAATGAGCTATGGGTCGCATGACCATGAGACCGGATCAATGTTTTGTTATTAATGAACACCGGTTAGTTTCAAGGAAGGTTCATCCTTAGAACTGATTCACACCGGATAAATTGTACCAGTATTAAAGACCGGATTTAGTCCGTCCAGAGAACAGAAGACTACAGAATAGGAAGGGTACAGTTTTCCTACAAAATTGGGGTCACACGTTTTGACGGAGTAATAAGCCTAGACGGGGTCTCATGCCTTGGCGGAGTAATAAGCTTAGGCGGAGTCACACGTTTTGATGGAGTAATAAGCCTAGACAGGGTCTCATGCCTTGGCGGAGTAATAAGCTTAGGCGGAGTCACACGTTTTGACAGAGTAATAAGCCTAGGCGGGGTCTCGTGCCTTGGCGGAGTAATAAGCATTGACGAGGTCAAATGCCTTGGCGGAGTAACGTGAACGTCTTTTAGGGCATGAACATTTCTTAAGAAACACTCAACACCGCCCTTCACACTCAATACCGCCCTCACGCCATACCGACCTCTGCAAATCCTTCAACAGTGAACACCTTTTTATTTCCACTTCAGCTAGTGATCAGCCCACTTAATCACATGAATCCAATAATAAGTGGCACAACGAACCAATCATAGGGGAAAGTACATCCATTATAATACTTTTGAATATTTTATTCCAATCAATGCAAAGCTGACTCTGAAAAGGAGTCAAAAGGCTTCATTATTCCACCTAATCCTTCAACTAATGTTCCCCACTTCTCTTGCATTATTAATCCTGCTATTTTTGCTAAACCAGAACGGATTAGAACAAAGCTAGTGAAATATCTTTCATTCAATTTCCTTCCTTTCTAAATAACTCCTTCGAACAGAAGCCAGGACAGCAAGAGGCCATTTTCAGTCGTCAAACCAAGTAAGAGGGGACAGGGTTGTGAATATTTGTGAAATGGGTAGAGTTGTATGCTGTTCTAGGATTCCAGTTTTAATTTCATAAATTGTTGCTTAGTTTTGAAACTGAAAACCTATGAATTTGTTTCTGACTTCTTCATGAAAGTTGTAGATATTTTTGTTGTCTAAATTTTGAGACCTGAATCAATTAAATTAAGTATGTATAGCAAAAGTTATAGCCAGAACACTACTGCATGTCCAAGTGAAAGATTATTTCTATGTTTTATGCATACTTTGATATTCTGGGAATTATACATGCATAATCAGCCTTTGATGTCTTCACGAAAGATGTAGATATTCATGTTAGGGATCTCTAGAAAGTGGTTTCAAGTTAAAAAGATGCTTGTAGCTCTATTTATGTTCAAAATACAGAAGTATGTTCATGATGCAAATCTGATAACTATGAAATCCGAATCTTGTTTTCAATACTGGGAATTTTGTAGTATGAATTAGTTATTGGTGTCTTCATGAAAGTTGTGGATAATTATGTTAAGAGTATTTTAGAACTGGTTTCATGTTAAAATCATTTGTGTATCTCTAAAAACGTTGAAAATACTAATATATGTACATTTTGAAAACTCACCTGGAGGCAGTGTTGTGTTTTGTGGATAAATGGTATTTCTACTTAGAATTTGAATTTATGATCTTCATGAAAATTGTAGATATTTGTGTTAAGAGTAATTTAGAACTGGTTTCATGCAAAAATCATTTTTGTAACTCCAGAAACACTGAAATTACTAACATATATACGTTTTGAAAAACTCACCCTGAGGCAGTGTGGTATTTCGTGAATAAGTGATATTTCTGTTCGGAATTTGAAATTGTGTTCTTCATGAAAGTTGTAGACAATTATGTTATTGAACTACATAAAGTGGAATCACCTAAAAAGGAGTTGATTTGCTCATATTATGACTGTTTTACTAACGTATGCCGCTGTTCGGAGATGCTGAAATTCACTTATAAAGGCTATTATGAAAGAAAATGATATTTTCTCTATGGATAAAGATTTATGATTGAATTCTTGAGTGATTATGAGTTATTAGAAATGTTGTTGAGCATTATGCAGTTTGTATGATGTGGTGGCGAATAATTATGAATAACGAAACTACTTTGTATGTACATGAATGCCTTGTGATATTGACACATGTGACTGAAACAGTAAATCCATGATTTTGTGAATTGTTATGAGTGTTGTGTCCTTTGAGGACTTGTATTCCAAGAAGTTTTGGAAATATGGATATCATGGTATGTTAAAAGAATCAAAGGCATTCATACATCATAAGCATTCGGACGCACCATGAAATTTAGGGGTTCCATGATTACCTACCCTGGTGGGGGGTTACTCTATGATGAGTTAAGCCCTATTTTGTTGTGTGCCATGAAGTGTAGGGATTCATGGTTTATGCAAAGTCCTACTTATGATATTCGTGTACTTCGGTACTTAAGCGCCATGAAGTGTAGGGATTCATGGTATATGCTAAAGCCCTATTTGTGTCTCTATGAGACTTTTACTGCAGTATTCCCACCAAAACCAAATGGATCCAGCATGACATCATTTGGCTAATTAAAGATCTATTAAATGGACTTGTTTGGCATATTCATCATATCATTATGAGTTGTTGATTGTGTTTGTGCAATTTTATCTATTTTATACTTATTCTATATTCTGTCTCACTCTTACATTAATTTTTACAGTGAACGACACGCAGAATGCAGAGTGATGCCATGATTGATGCCTATTTGAATTATTACCTGAACTTTGATTTTATGGGTTGTAATAAGTATAACATGTCATGTACCATTATTTTCTAAATCGTTCCGCTACTTAAGTATTATCTTGAATTTAATTATTCACGACTAGCATGTATGATAATTTTTCCGCTGCTATCAACTGTTACATAAACTCTGAATTAAACTTATGAATTTTAAAATGATCTTTCGAAAAAGCGAAAAATTTACTTGAAAATTTTAATTAATATTTCAGGGTGTTACAATGTTGGTATTAGAGCATTTTCAAAAAATTCAGGACCAATTGCTATGACATGTACTGTTTCTTGATATAATATGTGAAATGTTTGATTCTTTACTTGATAACATGTTGAGGGTGTACTATATGACTTGTGCCTGACTGATTAATCACAAAAATGATTTGTTTGATTATTGTTGGTAATATGATAAATGTGTTATACAATTTATTGCTTAATTAACATAATGTAGAATACTTATAGTTAGGTTATAATACAATATATATTCCTTAGAATTAGTATAAACCAAGCTACGAATGTAGGATGGCAAGAAACAACAACAACAACAACAACGGTATGGCAGCAGCTTTCAACCACTTAGCTGAAGCCATAGAACGACAAAACCAACCAAGGAGCACTGGAGGATTCCATGGGTTAGACCACTTCCTGAAAAGAAAGCCTTCGCAATTCAAAGGAGGTTATAATCCAGAAGGAGCATATCTTTGGGCCGAGGAAATGGAGCACATCTTTCGAGCCTTGCCCTGCACAGAATACGAAAAGGTAGAGTATGCCACCTATATGTTGGTGGAAGAGGCAGAAAACTGGTGGATTCATGCTAGAATCCGTATGATCGAGACTGACAGACCCTTGAACTGGGTCAACTTCAAAGACTGTTTCCTGGAGAAATATTTTCCAGCAAGTGTGAAAAGCCACAAAGAGCTGGAATTTATGGAGTTGAAACAAGGCTCGATGTCCGTTGGAGAATATGCTGCAAAGTTTGAAGAACTATCTCTCTTCTACCCTCCTTTTCAACAGGCTGGTGCCGAAGAATCAAAATGTGTTAAATTTGAGAACGGGCTGAATCTGGAAATCAAAGAGGCGATAGGATACCAAGAGATTCAGAGTTTTCCTATTCTAATCAACAAATGCAGAATTTTTGAAGAAAATCACCAAGCCAGATTGGCACATGAAAAGGCCAATAGACAACTGAAACCTCAGTCAGTTGATTTCAAAAGAAGAGGGTCGTTCTATCAAAGTCGTTTCAAGGGAGGATCATCATCATCATCTTCTGAAAGATGTAACAATATGAGATGTCTAAAGTGCGGAGGTAACCATCACATACGTGATTGCAACAGACGTCTTGAAGATGTCACTTGTTTTTGTTGTAACCAAAAAGGACACATCAGTCCAAATTGTCCGCAGATCAATCAAAATAACAACAGGAACACTATGAATGATCAAAGAGGCTCTAATTATCAGAGAAGCCGTGGAGGAGACACACGTGCTGCCCAACCTCCAAGACAGAACAGGGAATCAACAGATCATAAATTACAACCAACAAGTGGAAGAGTCTTTGCCATCAGCGGTTCAGAGGCAAATCAAGCTGATGACCTCGTACAAAGTAAGTGTGAGATCAATGGTACAATCTTATCTGTGTTATTTGATTCTGGTGCTACTCATTCATTTATTTCTGACGAGTGTGTTGGACGTCTTCAATTACCTGTGAATCCTATGAGATATGACCTGATTGTTTCCACTCCCACCGGTACACAACTTAGGACTACTAAGGTGTGTAACGAATGCTCTATGCTCATAGAAGGTAAAAACTTTCTAGTCGATCTTGTTTGTTTACCTTTGAAGGATCTAGAAGTAATCCTAGGGATGGACTGGTTGTCGGCAAATCGAGTCTTGGTGGACTGTCATAACAAAACTGTGATATTTCCATCAGAAGAAAATCTTACTTCCAACAATCTCAAACTCTTTGCCTTACAAGGTGAAAGCCAATTATTTGCCTTGTTTTCTCTTCCACAAGGAGATGGAGAATCTAAAGAGATCGAAATGCCAGTTGTTTCTGAATTTCCTGAAGTATTTCCTGAGGATGTCTCAAGTTTACCCCCAGAACGCGAGATAGAATTCTCAATTGACTTAATTCCAGGAGCAGGACCAGTGTCTAAAGCTCCATACCGTATGGCACCAGTTGAACTGGCGGAACTGAAGAAACAAATTGAAGAGTTGTTGGAGAAGCATTTCATCAGACCTAGTGTGTCACCATGGGAGCACTAGTATTGCTCGTCAAGAAGAAAGACGGAAGCATGAGGTTATATGTAGATTATCGTCAGCTGAACAAATTGACGATGAAGAATAGATATCCTCTGCCCAGAATTGATGATCTGATAGATCAATTGAGAGGTGCTGCAGTATTTTCCAAGATTGATCTACGATCAGGTTATCATCAGATTCGTGTCAAGTTTGAGGATATTTCAAAGACAGCCTTTAGAACACGCTATGGTCATTACGAATATCTTGTGATGCCTTTCGGAGTGACCAATGCCCCAGCTGTATTCATGGATTACATGAATCGAGTGTTCCATCCCTATTTGGATCAATTTGTTATCATCTTCATTGATGATATTCTGATTTATTCAAAAACTGCAGAGGAGCATGAAAAGCATCTTCGAGTGGTATTGTGAATTTTGAAGGAGAAGCAGTTGTATGCAAAGTTATCAAAATGTGAATTCTGGTTGAAAGAGGTAAAATTCCTAGGCCATGTAATCTCAAACGAAGGAGTGTCTGTGGATCCTTCTAAAATAGAAGCTGTGGTAAACTGGGAGAGACCTACTTCAGTCACTGAGATACGAAGTTTCCTGGGATTAGCTGGTTATTATCGGAGATTCATTGAAGGGTTTTCCCAAATTGCTCTACCAATGACTCGGCTAACCCGGAAGAATCAACCTTTTTCATGGACGCCAGAATGTGAGAAAAGTTTCCAAGAACTGAAGTTGAAGCTTACATCTGCTCCAGTCTTAATCTTACCTAATCCACAAGAAGATTTCGTGGTTTATTGTGATACTTCCAAAATGGGCTTAGGATGTGTTTTGATGCAGCAACGAAAGGTGGTTGCCTATGCTTCTAGACAGTTGAGACCACATGAGATGAACTATCCGACGCATGATCTAGAATTGGCAGCAGTGGTATTTGCTCTAAAAATCTGGAGACACCATTTGTATGGAGTCAGGTTTGAAGTGTTCAGTGACCACAAGAGCTTGAAGTATTTGTTCGATCAAAAGGAATTGAACATGAGGCAGCGAAGGTGGATGGAGTTTCTTAAAGATTATGATTTTGATTTGAAGTATCATCCAGGAAAAGCAAATGTGGTGGCAGATGCACTAAGCCGAAAGTCCATTCATATGGCATCTTTGATGATAAAAGAAATGGAGATGATAGAACAGTTCAGAGACATGAACTTGGGTGTAGAGATGAAATCTTCAAGGAGTATGACCTTGGGGACTTTGAAGATAACCAATGATTTCCTGAAACTGTTAGGTGAAAGACAGACAAGGGACTTGCAATTACAGGAGTTAAAAGAGTTGCAGGTGAATGGGAAGGATATAGGACTACAAGAAGGATCAGATGGAATTTGGAGGATCAGGAATAGAATTTGTGTACCAGATGATATTGATCTAAGAAGGACGATCCTAGAAAAAGCACATAAAAGTATGTTGAGCATTCATCCTGGATCAACTAAGATGTATCAAGATCTGAAGAAAAGCTTTTGGTGGCCAAGGATGAAGAGAGAGATAGCTGAATATGTGTCTTCATTCCTGGTATGTCAAAAAGCCAAGGTAGAACACCAAAAGCCATCTGGTGAACTGCAACCATTAGATATTCCTGTCTGGAAATGGGATGACATCTCAATGGACTTTGTGTCAGGGTTGCCAAGAACACGTTCAGGGAATGATGCAATCTGGGTTATTGTAGACAGATTGACAAAGTCTGCTCACTTCCTCCCAATGAATATGAAGAACTCTTTACAAAAATTGGCACAGTTATATGTGAAAGAGATCGTAAGACTACATGGTGTACCATCTAGTATTGTGTCAGATAGAGATCCAAGATTCACTTCCCGATTCTGGGGAAGCTTGCATCAGGAATTGGGTTCAAAGCTTCTATTGAGTTCAGCTTATCATCCCCAAACAGATGGGCAGTCAGAGCGTACCATACAAAGTTTGGAAGACTTACTGCGATCTTGTGTGATTGAACATAGTGGTAGTTGGGAGCAGTTTCTTCCATTGATTGAATTCACGTATAACAATAGCTACCACAGCAGTATTGGTATGGCTCCATTCGAAGCATTGTATGGTAGGAAGTGTCGAACGCCCCTTTGTTGGTTAGAAACTGGTGAAAGTTTGGCGTTGGGACCTGAAATTGTACAGCAGACTACTGAACAGATAGAAATGATTAGAGAAAAGATGAAGGCATCTCAAGACAGACAGAAGCACTATTACGATAAGAGGAGGAAACCACTTGAATTCCAAGTCGGTGAGCATGTATTTTTGAAGGTTTCACCTCACAAGGGGATTGGCTGAGCCTTGAAGAGTAAGAAGTTGAGTCCGAGGTTCATTGGACCATATGAGATCCTAAAGAGGGTTGGTACAGTGGCATATCAGATTGCACTTCCTCCTCATCTGGCAAATCTGCACAATGTATTTCATGTATCACAACTGAGGAAGTATGTACAAGATCCCACCCACGTGATTGCTGCTGATGATATTGAAGTTAGAGAAAATCTGACCATCTCAACAGAACCTACACAGATCCTAGAAAGATCGAATAAACGCTTGAGGAACAAGAATGTACCACTGGTAAAAGTTGCATGGAAACAAGGAACTGATGTAACTCTGACTTGGGAGCGTGAAGATGCTATGAGGACACAGTATCCAGGATTGTTTCACTGAGGAGCGCGTTAAGTTAAATTTCAAGGACGAAATTTCTGTTAGGGTGGGAGAATTGTAACATCCTGCTTTTAATAATAGCTCTATTTTGTAATTTATGAAGCATGGAAGGCTTGTAAGTGTTAATTAATGAATAAAACACTCTATGGATGGCTTTTAATGCTCCAAAAGTTTCATTTTTGGGTATAATTATGGAATTTTAGAGAAATTATTCAAATTCTGAGTAAAAAGGCTCTGATCCGAGTGATAGAGTGAAATTCCGAGTGAAGGATTACCAATTCCGACTGAAGGTTACAAAATCCGAGTAAGGCTATGGTATTTTCTGAGTGAGAATAGGCAAAGATACCGAGTGGAAGTTTGAGTGAGTGATGGTCAGTGTTGTATTAAGTTTACTGAGTGATAGATTGATTGAGGTGACTCGGTTTGGAGGTAGATCACCGAGTGATGACTGACCTGATGTTGAGTCGGTTTTGGCAATGAAAAACTGAGTGATTGGAGTCAGTTTCAGGAGATTTACCGAGGGGACTCAGTTTTCCTTTTTCTTCACACGACTGGTAGAGTTCCAGTCGGACTAGAACTTGACCGAGTGAAAGGATGAAGGAAGAGGAGTCAGCTGAGTGAGATCAGAAGGAACACTTCTGATCCGTTCTGACCTCCAAAGTTAGGACGATTTCAAGACTTCAAAGAAGAAGATCGGATGTCAACTAATGCCACATTACATCGGATGACCGATGTATGGAGGATAGCTTATGTGAAGCAGACCGGATCAACGTTTTACTGAATGAGCTATGGGTCGCATGACCATGAGACTGGATCAATGCTTTGTTATTAATAAACACCGGTTAGTTTCAAGGAAGGTTCATCCTTAGAACTGATGTTCACACCGGATAAATTCGGAAGGAACACTTCTGATCCGTTCTGACCTCCAAAGTTAGGACGATTTCAAGACTTTAAAGAAGAAGATCAGATGTCAACTAATGCCACATTACATCGGATGACCGATGTATGGAGGACAGCTTATGTGAAGCAGACCGGATCAACGTTTTACTGAATGAGCTATGGGTCGCATGACCATGAGACCGGATCAATACTTTGTTATTAATGAACACCGGTTAGTTTCAAGGAAAGTGCATCCTTAGAACTGATGTTCACACCGGATAAATTGTACCGGTATTAAAGACCGGATTTAGTCCGTCCAGAGAACAGAAGACTACAGAATAGGAAGGGTACAGTTTTCCTACAAAACTGGGGTCACACGTTTTGACGGAGTAATAAGCCTAGACGGGGTCTCATGCCTTGGCGGAGTAATAAGCTTAGGCGGAGTCACACGTTTTGACGGAGTAATAAGCCTAGACGGGGTCTCATGCCTTGGCGGAGTAATAAGCTTAGGCGGAGTCACACGTTTTGACGGAGTAATAAGCCTAGGCGGGGTCTCGTGCCTTGGCGGAGTAATAAGCATTGACGAGGTCAAATGCCTTGGCGGAGTAACGTGAACGTCTTTTAGGGCATGAACATTTCTTAAGAAACACTCAACACCACCCTTCACACTCAATACCGCCCTCACGCCATACCGACCTCTACAAATCCTTCAACAGTGAACACCTTTTTATTTCCACTTCAGCTAGTGATCAGCCCACTTAATCACATGAATCCAATAATAAGTGGCACAACGAACCAATCACAGGGGAAAGTACATCCATTATAATACTTTTGAATATTTTATTCCAATCAATGCAAAGCTGACTCTGAAAAGGAGTCAAAAGGCTTCATTATTCCACCTAATCCTTCAACTAATGTTCCCCACTTCTCTTGCATTATTAATCCTGCTATTTTTGCTAAACCAGAACGGATTAGAACAAAGCTAGTGAAATATCTTTCATTCAATTTCCTTCCTTTCTAAATAACTCCTTCGAACAGAAGCCAGGACAGCAAGAGGCCATTTTCAGTCGTCAAACCAAGTAAGAGGGGACAGGGTTGTGAATATTTGTGAAATGGGTAGAGTTGTATGCTGTTCTAGGATTCCAGTTTTAATTTCGTAACTTGTTGCTTAGTTTTGAAACTGAAAACTTATGAATTTGTCTCTGACTTCTTCATGAAAGTTGTAGATCTTTTTGTTGTCTAAATGTTGATACCTGAATCAATTAAATTGAGTATGTATAGCAAAAGTTATAGCCAAAACACTACTGCATGTCCGAGTGAAAGATTATTTCTATGTTTTATGCATACTTTGATATTCTGGGAATTATACATGCATAATCAGCCTTTGATGTCTTCACGAAAGATGTAGGTATTCATGTTAGGGATCTATAGAAAGTGGTTTCAAATTAAAAAGATGCCTGTAGCTCTAGTTATGTTCAAAATACAGAAGTATGTTCATGATGCAAATCTGATAACTATGAAATCCGAATCTTGTTTTCAATACTGGGAATTTTGTAGTATGAATTAGTTGTTGGTGTCTTCATGAAAGTTGTGGATAATTATGTTAAGAGTATTTTAGAACTGGTTTCATGTTAAAATCATTTGTGTAGCTCTAAAAACGTTGAAAATACTAATATATGTACGTTTTGAAAACTCACCTGGAGGCAGTATTGTATTTTGTGGATAAATGGTATTTCTGCTTAGAATTTGAATTTATGATCTTCATGAAAATTGTAGATATTTGTGTTAAGAGTAATTTAGAACTGGTGTCATGCAAAAATCATTTTTGTAACTCTAGAAACACTGAAATTCATAACATATATACGTTTTGAAAAACTCACCCTGAGGCAGTGTGGTATTTCATGAATAAGTGATATTTCTGTTCGGAATTTGGAATTGTGTTCTTCATGAAAGTTGTAGACAATTATGTTATTGAACTACAGAAAGTGGAATCACCTAAAAAGGAGTAGATTTGCTCATATTATGACTGTTTTACTAACGTATGTCGCTGTTCGGAGATGCTGAAATTCACTTATGAAGGCTATTATGAAAGAAAATGATATTTTCTCTATGGATAAAGATTTATGATTGAATTCTTGAGTGATTATGAGTTATTAGAAATGTTGTTGAGCATTATGCAGTTTGTATGATGTGGTGGCGAATAATTATGAATAACGAAACTACTTTGTATGTACATGAATGCCTTGTGATATTGACACATGTGACTGAAACAGTAAATCCATGATTTTATGAATTATTATGAGTGTTGTGTCCTTTGAGGACTTGTATTCCAAGAAGTTTTGGAAATATGTGTGTTTGAATATGTTAACAGGTCCAAAGATGTGCAAAGATTTTGATAATGACAAGCACTCTTGAAGAAACCGATGCAAAAACAAAGACATGAAATCAGAATTGAAGTAACAGCGAAGCTAATCGATTAGGCCATAGATGCTAATCGATTAGGAGCTTTCTGTTTTGGAAGAAATTGCATCAGGTATGAAAGCTAATCGATTAGGAAGCTGAACAATCGATTAGGTACTCACTGGAATTAAGGTAATCGATTATACACCAGAGGCTAATCGATTACAACAATTAGAAATGGAACCAAATGCATCAGCTATGATGGATAATCGATTATGGAAGCCACACAATCGATTAGGAAGCCACTGGAATTTAAGGCAATCGATTGCTAGACAGTCTAATCGATTAGGCAGATGCGAAATCAAATTAAATGCATCAGGTACAGATGCTAATCGATTAGCGGAAGTGAAATAATCGATTAGGAAGTCTCTGACTTGAAGCTAATCGATTACAACGCGAGGGTGTAATCGATTACGCTAGTGGAAAAACAGATTTAAGTGGGAAACCAGCTCATGTCTCCACCATTCTTCAAATTCCCACTAAGTGCAACGGCTATGATGGACTAGGGCACTCCTCAACAGCTATCTTGGCTCTATAAATTGAAGAGGAAGGCAAGCACAAAGACAACAACCAAGAAGCAATAATTCATAGCTCTATTTTGTGCTTTGTAAGCCTATTTCTTGCATTTTGTACTTTCACTTGTATATCCTCTCATCTTGAGAGATTAGAATTTGGGAGAGCTTTTCATTTGTATATCTACTCTATTGAGAGAGTGTATTGATTGTAAACAAACACCAAACACACAAGTTATTCACTCTAGGTTGAGTGGTTGTTCACTCTAGGTTGAGTGGTTACAAAGGTTGTGGACTCAACCTTTGGGATATTGTGAGATTGAGAGATTGGGTGGGTTGCCCTTATACTTGTGAGGATTGGGTTCTTGAGTGTGGGACACTAGGAAGCCGCAATTGCTCAAAGTTGTATCTCTAGTCTACAATAGTGGAAAATCCTCTAAGTGGGTTGCTTAGAGGCGAGACGTACACCGGATTGGGTGGAACTCGTTATATCGGTTTGCAAGCTTCTCTTCCTTACTCTTTTACTTTCATTTACTGCATATTTGTTGATTGGTATTGATTGGTTGAGAAGAGCATACTTGAACTTGCTTAATTTGTTATATCTCTAATATTGCACACCAAGTGTTTGGTAAATTGCTTCAGCAACATTTCTCATTATAGTGCATTGCTTGTTATCCTCCATTCTATTTCACTTGCATAATCTCACAAACTTGGTTATAAAAATCAATTTCAAAGGTATTCCAATCAAAAGTTTTAAAACTCAATTCACCCCCCCTCTTGAGTATTGAGGCCACTTGAACAACAATATGGATATCATGGTATGTTAAAAGAATCAAAGGCATTCATACATCATAAGCATTCGGACGCACCATGGAATTTAGGGGTTCCATGATTGCCTACCCTGGTAGGGGGTTACTCTATGATGAGTTAAGCCCTATTTTGTTGTGTGCCATGAAGTGTAGGGATTCATGGTTTATGCAAAGTCCTACTTATGATATTCGTGTACTTCGGTACTTAAGCGCCATGAAGTGTAGGGATTCATGGTATATGCTAAAGCCCTATTTGTGTCTCTATGAGACTTTTACTGCAGTATTCCCACCAAAACCAAATGGATCCAGCATGACATCATTTGACTAATTAAAGATCTATTAAATGGACTTGTTTGGCATATTCATCATATCATTATGAGTTGTTGATTGTGTTTGTGCAATTTTATCTATTTTATACTTATTCTATATTCTGTCTCACTCTTACATTAATTTTTACAGTGAACGACACGCAGAATACAGAGTGATGCCATGATTGATGCCTATTTGAATTATTACCTGAACTTTGATTTTATGGGTTGTAATAAGTATAACATGTCATGTATCATTATTTTCTAAATCGTTCCTCTACTTAAGTATTATCTTGAATTTAATTATTCACGACTAGCATGTATGATAATTTTTCCGCTGCTATCAACTGTTACATAAACTCTGAATTAAACTTGTGAATTTTAAAATGATCTTTCAAAAAAGCGAAAAATTTACTCGAAAATTTTAATTAATATTTCGGGGTGTTACATGTTTACTACCGGGTCATTAATTGGCAAGCGCACCAATCGTTTGTAGTTTTCAAAATTTAGATATCGTTCCGCTGGGATTGAAAGTCCAATAACAACAGTAATTTCCTAGTCACTATGGTAAATGTAAAGAAACTTATAGACAAAAAGAATGATTTATATACAATTTATACAGTATTCACAGGATAGCATGGTTGAATTGTTCATGAGATAAAAAGAAAATAAAAATCTATCTAAAAATTTGAGTTGCAATCTAGAATAGGTAAGATACTTGAGATAAACATAGATAAACAAATTATGTTGGAAATTGGATCCCTAATCTAGAATAACAATGAGGAACTCAAATATTTAATCATCAAGTTTCATGTCATTGCAGCTTAAATTCATTATAACCGATCCCTCGTGATATAAATTCTAAGAATTCACCGTAAAGTCCGATCCTTCGTGAGCTTTCTCAGTAAAAACTTGCATTAAGACCTGGCCTTATGGCAACAATGGTTAACAACCCCTATAGAATTGAGATACCAAGGGTATTCCAACTTTTACTTTCGTCAAAACAAGTTTCAATACGGCATGAATAATCATTCTCCCGTTTGATGTTCACATTAATAAAACAAGTTTCAATACACATGAAAATCATTCTCCCGTTTGATGTTCATATTAATAAAAGATTGAAATACTAACATGGACTTGAATCATAGACATACAGAGGTCGAATTCACATCATTATACTCAATAGATTAGTTTACCAATTCCAACATAAACAAATTAGTTACACATGGTAAAAGTAAAAACAACACTTACAGAGGTTGACATTACGAAGACGATGGAAACTTCACGATACAACGATCACAATACACCATAACACTCTCAAGTATCTAGAAAACTATTCTAGAACTACAAACTGTAAAAGAAATACTCAAAACTTGAGTATAGAAGAGAGAAAAGAACTATGAACATAGAGAATTAGATGGGATGGGATGAGATGGGATGCTAAGAATGGTGTTGGATGGCCCTATTTATAGGGCTGAGCAAGGGTACTGATGCTACGCGTCAGTGTGACGCTACGCGTCAGACCCCTGACTCAGCTTCCATTAACACAACTGATAATGGCCACTTTGGATTATTTTATTCGATCATGCTTAGCCATGTGTCCTTGTCTACACTGCGTTTTAGCAATTTGTGCTGAGTGGAGTGGCCATTTATGGGTCAAAAGGTGTGTGCTTGGCCAGCTTGGTTGTGGAGTCCACGCAGCTCTGACGCTACGCGTGGCTGTGATGCGTAGCGTTAGCATCAAAAGTACCCACGCTATGCGTGGTGTTTATGCTACGCGGTAGCTTCTCCAGATCTTCAATTTTCTCTTAAATTCTTTACTTTTTTACTGCAAAACTAGAGAAAATTGATCAAGGGCAAATTATTTCCAACAACATCTATTTATTGAATTAAAAACCTAATTTTTTAACAAATTAAACTAATTTTTATTATTTTTATGAAATTTTTATTAAAGGATTTATTGTAAATTTGAGGACTAACAAATACCCCCAACTTGAGACATTGCTCGTCCTCGAGCAAGAGAGAAAAATAAGAAATAATAATTTGGAATCAAATTTTTGAGTTAGTCCGAGAATTTACCACAAAAAGTGATTTCACAATTTAACTATTTTGTAATAATCAAAAATTGATATCTAATGTAACAAAAGTTTAATGATAAATTTCTTTACAATATTTTATTAACAAATCAAGCAAAATTTTAGGCTTACCTCACAAGTGTTTATCTCTATGTAAAGGGTAACCTGTTTCACTCAATCAATCATAAAATCAAACTAATTTAATTTTGATTATCATCTAATCAATGGTTAATCATACAGAGTTAATTCAGAAATCACAAGGTCTTTTCACGGGTTGTAATGAGGCTTGGCTCACAAGAATCAATGGTTTTTCTTGGAATTCAAAAACCTAAAATCATAAAAGAGCATTTTATAATTTTTAGGCTTTCTCTTGGCCAAAAAGTCACTTAAATGAAAAATATGACCATGTAAGGCCCAACCTAAAGCCAAAAGAAATTTCTAACCAAAATCTAATAAAATCCTAAGAGAAAATACAAAGGATCATGTAAGCCCAACAAAAGGTCCAAGTAGCTTAGGAAGGCCCATGATCCAATATAGTGCAAGATAAATGAGTGTAGGGCTTTCTGGGAGCTTTTGTGGGCTTGGGCCCATAAATGGGGTAGGTGAAAGGTGTGAGGGATTTTGTAAGGGTGTCCTTAGCCTTCTTACTACTTGTTTTGGTTATAGGTCCTACAAAGGACTCCATGGCTTTGTCCACCTTATCAACAACTTCTTCTTGAGTGATATCCTTATAAAAAAATGTCCAGACACACTTGACTAATTACATTCTGATAAAGGGACAACTTTATAAGAAGGGGTTAACTCTACTGCTCCCACAATGCCTCAACAAAGAACAAGCAGAGTATGTGATGCAAGAGCTCCACTCAGGAATCTTTGAACACCATGGGGGAGTACGACTCCTAGCTGCTAGAGTCCTTTGAGTAGGGTATTTTTGGCCTATACTATGCTTAGATTTCTCAAACTTTATTAAGAAATGTGAGTCCTGCCAAAGGTACATCAACAGAATACACAGTCACCCTAAGCCGCTGCACAGAATCCTACCCCATTGCCTCTTCAACATGTAGAGCATGGATATCTTGGGACTGTTCCCCCAAGGAAAGGACAGGTAAAGTACCTACTAGTAACCATAGACAATTTCACGAAGTGAATAAAAGTCGAGCCTCTCGCCATCATTTTGATGTCCAAGGTACAAAACTTCACTTGGAGAAACATTGTCTACAAACACGAACTCCCTCATACCATCATTTTTAATAACAGATAATAGTTCACAAACAAGTATTTCATAAACTTCTACAAAAGTTTGGACATAAAACCGAAGTTTTCACCAGCAGAACACCCACAGATGAATGGTCTAGCTGAAGCCGCCAACAATATGATCCTACCTGGAGCCCTATGGGCCTATCATACAACTCCTCACTCGGTAACCCAAGAAACATTATTTTGACTCACATATGGAGCAGATGTAATAATTCCCATGTGTAACACCCTCAGTTAACTAGGATAATCCCTTCTACTAGATCATCCTTCTTAACTGAGAGGTTACGAGTTTTAAAAAAAAATGTGGAAGTTTTTTTTTGTACAATAAGATTTGGTGGAACAAATACATTATATATAACTCAATCATATACAATACGTGATCATACTTAACACACTATACATACTAAAATCAGGGGCACGCAGGCTCCCATACAAGGCATGAAAAGAAAAAACATTTATCATAATTGTCATTGGTCTAAAGAGAGTTTGGCTAATCCTCAATGTGTAGTATACTCCGGTCCATACGGCACGAGAGCGTGGTCCAATAAAAGGTCTGGAAAAACACTTTAAGGGTGAGCCTATGCTTCCACAATATTTAGAGAGTTATGATCTTTGACATCTCTCCCACAGAGTGTAAAGCTATTTTATTTTCTACTCCTACCTTTCGTAACCAGGGTTCCTAATTAATCCAGGCTATGTTATCTATCCTCACTCAACCTTACTCAGTCGTCCCTGAATACATAATTCTCTACTTTCCCCCTCACCTATAACTATCACATAAAGTATTAACACTAATCACAATCAAACATAACTTCATTCAGAGAATATAATGTTATGCATGAATTCCGTTTCATTAACTTAATTTTTTTTAGCCATTATGATACATGTGGGCCCAAAACCATCTCATCATCACGTCATCCATAATACGTCTATTGTGGGATACCTCTATAGTACGTCTACTGCAGGATCCAAATATCATCATCAGAATCTGTCTTGACCAGGCTTCCCCTAGACATAATGTTTCCGCACTAGAGCGACCAGAACTCACCAAGTCCTCCACATCACAATACAGGGTATACATGGACTCGCAAGTCCCAATCGTCATCAATTCGTATCATCATATTATAATAGGACTTGGCTTTTCAAAGGCCATAGGAACACTACCTAGGTTCAAGTACACCAGGATTGTATGGTTTCACCTGGCATCAGGGAGCTACTGTCGAGCTATCTGGGGGTCCTTTCTCGATGCACTCCTAAGATCCAACACGAGGGATCGAGCCCTAATGTCCTCCAGCGTACCCATCATTGTGTGCTCTAGTTTATATCAGATCATATGTATATGATGTATGTTTCATACATTTCCTTTTTCCTTATTCATCATACTCACCATTGGTAGAGTCCTCCCAAAGGTCTATTTTCATTCTTAACACTAGTCTCGCCTCTTTTACTAGTAACTAATTGTAGGGTTTTCCTTTAAGTTATAAGGGTATAGTTTTAATATTATGAAATGAAAGGTATGGGTATTATGGTCATACGAGTATACACTGGGTTCATTTAGGCTGTAATCCGTTAGTCTCTTTTATTTATCACCCGGTAATTAAGAATGGAAATGGTCGAGCGTTAACATTTAACATTTATCCGGGTACTATCCATCATCTCAATACATCAATATTTCCTTCATATAATCACCTCGCTCATGTTGTATTAGGATCTTTACCGTGACTTATTCTCTTTTCATTGTCTCTGTACTTATGAATTCACTAATGTGTCATGTAGAATCCATTCATTTTCATCATACATTTCATCATGCTCATACAATTCATCATACTTATATTCTCAAGAGATATGTAACTCAATAAACATATAACTTGCATAAATCAATCAAGCACACATTGTCCATTTAATGACATATTCATCAAACATACGTATATCAATCTACCTAGCCGATCTAAATGTCGTAGTCTTATTATTTTTATTTTAGTAAAGCTTATGATAAAAATAATGTTATACACCCATTAGATATATATATATATATATATATATATATATATATATTTCTTGTTTTATAACTTACAAATTATCCCTAAATATCCCTAAATACTAAGTAATACCTGTTCTTTAATTAATTCACATAAGTGATATACATATGTATATAGCCGTGTGGATATAAGTATATAGGTATACTTAATTTCTCTAAGGGTATATTTTACCTACTAGTTCTAAAAGATACTTATTAATTAAATATGCATTATTAACCTGTTTATATATATACAGGTGTAATTATCCTTTTAGGGTATATTTTACTTACCTATTTATTTATTTTAATACTAAGGAGTATTTCTTGATAATCACTTAGCAACACCCGATTATACAAGACCGTGCATATACATATATATATGTATAGTTATGTAGCTATTTTTATTTTTCTAAAGTTGGTATTTGCTTACTACAAAACTCCGTTAAGTAAAAATAGTAACTTATATATGTATATATATATTATTTCTTTAAATCCTGATTTTTATACTAAGTGATATCTTTGTAACTCGTTAAATTTTCACTTTAGGTCTAGTTATCATTTCACCTCGTTATTAACGATATGCCATTATTATCTTTAATTATACTATTACCATCATTAGCTAGGTACCTATTCTTTTTCTTTATTCCTAGGTTCCATCAACTACCTAACATATACTTATAAAATTTTGTTACTACATCAAAATTATCAATGCTCCTAATATATATATTCAATTTTCCTTTTTAATCATCTAGTACCTAGTTACTATCTCTAAAATTTATTTTAGTTTAAAATATTTATATTATGTACTTTTCTTGTAATTTACTTAAAAATCATTCTTTCTTCAAATTCTAATATATTATCAAAACTTCTTATTTTTAATTAATTTTTGTTACTCGTTTCTTTATCAAATCCCCTTTAAATTTATAAAATTCATTCGATACTTTCTTTAAAATTGTCGATATCACAAAATTTAAAAATAAACTCGAATAGAACGTGATCGGGCCTAATTTTTGACATTTTCTCAAAATGCGTGATTTCTATGAGGGCACTCCAGAAACTCGGACCAGATGAATTATTCCAATTTGTAGGGCTTACCGTAAAAATTTCAAGTATAAAAATAAAATTAATAATTATTTATAGACCAAAGTTAAAATAATACTATATTCGCAGTAACTTCTGGTAACTGCTAAATCTCTATAACAGGGCCCTAAACTCTGATAACTAGGGGTGAGCAAGTACTGGATTGGATTGGATTTCACGCAAAAAACAATCCGATCCGATCAAATTTCATTGGATTGGATTGGATTGGATTTGTGTAAATTTTTTTTGAAATCCAATCCGATCCGATCCGATCTAAATTGGTTTGGATTGGATTGGATAATTGGATATCCGATTAAAGAAAATTTATTATATTTTTTATGAAACCACAATATAAAAAAACTTCTAACATCTTAAAGTCCATGTCAAACATCACAATATAGTACTTACTAGTGTTTAATAACACACATAATCAATAAAAATATAAATCAAATCCATTTTAACAATGCATTTAAATTTAAAATAAAATGAGAACAGTAGCTATGCCATATTTTTTTTATTAACGTGGGTGTGGATTGAGTATTTCTATTTTTTAACCTTGGATTGGGTATTTCCTTATTTGCTCTAAAGGGAAAAACATGAGTATGTGAGAAAAAATATTAATATTAATATATATATAATAAATAATATAAAAATAGGTTGGGTACTCATCGAGTACTCGAATTTTTAAATGTCAAATCCGATATCCGATCCGATTATAATTGGATCTTGGTTGGATTGGATTGGATTTGATCCGATGACCAAAAAAATCCAATCCAATTTAATTGGATTGGATTGGATAATCGGATTAAACGGGTAAATCCGACCCGCTGCTCAGCCCTACTGATAACAATTAAACCGATACACAATTTTTGATGCGTAACTTATGATAAATGATAAAAATACATACATATAATGAAAATTAATTATAAAATCACCGACAACAATTAAAAATAGTGTAACTAAAAATCGGACCTTCGGATCACAACGAAACTTGAAGGGGTTATCCTTGAAAACTCAGAAACAATATCAGGTAGCCCAAAATCAAATCAAACAAAGAGAGACTCCCTTTACCTCAAGGATAGCTCACAATTCTAAGAGAGAAGGGAACCGAGCATCAAAAATTTACCGATCACCGATTAAACTCCACCAATTGCTCCCGAAGCTCAAGAAACATGACATGCAAGAAGAGAATAAAGGGGGTCATGACCTAACAAGGAACAGCCATGGAACACTAAAGTTGGAAGAGAAAAATAAAGCAGAAGAAGAAATGGAAATTGAACCGAAGAAAGATCGTCAATCGCTTACTGTTTGGCCAAAAGAGTCATAGCCAAGGAAGGGGCATCGCGTGGTGGTCGGAGATGGTGATGGCAGTCTTGAACGGAGTCCCACGATGGCGAAGAAAGCTGAATGATGGCTAGTTAGAGTGATGGAAGCCATGGGTAGTGAGAATTCAAATGAAAATGGCGGGTTTTTGGTGGAATAAACAGTGGAAGTGTGAAGAGGAGGAGTGATGGAGTGTTGTGGTGGCTTTAGGTACGGTGAAAAGCTAAGAAGGGAGGACTATGGTGGCTGGAATAGAATGGAATAGTCGTTATTTTAAGAGGATAAAAGGAAACCATGGTGCTGCCAGAGAGAAAGTCTAGAGAAAAGAAGAATTGGATTTGGATTTGGGAGGTGACGGTAGAATTTATGAAAGAAAAGAAAGACCAATGTAAAGTTAATTTGTTTCTTTGATTGCAATTGTTGAATCGTGAAAGTGGGAAATAAAATGGAACAAGACAACATGCTAATTTATAACGGCATGGTATGGTTATGGTTCATGATAACATTGTATCATGAGACTTGGCATGGAAATGTATTGGTATGACATGGTATCATATGTCGGTCAATTAAAATTGGTGGGGTGTTATTCGGTGATCATCGAGAATACATGAATTGAGAATTGGTATTTGCAATTGGAAAAGAAAGCAACGTGAGGAATTTTGTGCATGATGAAGTAATGATGAAATATACAAATAGATAAAAATAACTTTTTTAGGAAGATGCAAGAATCAGAGAACAAGTTACTAGAACTTATTGTGAAAAAGAAGTAGAATCAGGATACAAAGGACAAGTGGTATGATATGGGGGATGTTGATTAGTTCTTCTTGATAGGTGGAAAGCTGTTAGTGGCACAATATAGAGAGTGACACTTATAAAATTTAAATTTTACGTTGTGGCCAGAATTAGGAAAAACCCACAACATGAATATTGTAGATCTTTATTTTTTATTTGATTTGATATATCAATTGTGAAATTCCAATAACAATAGCTCAAGTTATTGTTGACCCAATGTCAAATGTTCCCGAAGCTCCCAAACTATTGAAGGCTAAAAAGATAAATTTGTGGAGGCTAGGGCTTTAGGAATTGGGTTTTGAGTCCTTCATAAAACTTTTAGAGTTTTTTAATACAAAACTATAGGAAAAAGAATGGAGAGTTTTCAGCATTGTATGAGGAAGATATGAAATTTTTTCTAAAATATGAGAAGGCTATTGTGAGATTTGAACAGGTCTTGAAAGAATGTCAAAACTATATCAACTAAGGAGGATTTAACCTTTGAGATCTTTAAGAAAGTCGCAGAGAATTTCGTTATGGAAATTATGGGATCAGAATCATATGAATCAGGTATTATGTGAGAGAGTTATGATTTTTCGAGTGAAGTATGCGCAGATTAAAGGGATTAAATAGAGATTTTAGAATTCTTTATAAGGAATAAACTAGGACCAAAATCACTCGATTCCAGTTTCGTATGAGAAAGTTAGGTCCTAATCACTGAAGGTGTTTAGGCCGGAGTCAGGGGTTCTAATTGAATCAATCATTTTCTTGAGAAATGAGATTGATAGGGCCCGAATTAAGATTGGGTCCCTTCAGGAAAAGTTTCTAAAACATCAAAATGGTTCACTAGAAACTGACTGTGTTGTGATTGGATATTGCGAAGCATATAAACGACCAAATGTAGAGGGTACTTGAGGCACTAGTCGGGCCTGCCAGACCGAGCCTCTTATCCCCGATTTAATATTAGAGAGTCCTAACAGGACTAGTTTCCCTATAGGATCACTAGTCTCAAACTAAATTATCGAGATTATGTCGTATATTGGGTCCCACAATTAAATATGAGAACTTAACGATTATGTTCTACTCCGGAACTGGGGTTCACAGGATCCAGGTCTAGAGTAGTGGACCCTGACTGGGGTCCAAAGTATATGCTTGACGGGGTTGCTGGATTGGACAGTCTCTGGCCTGTACCGTGGTTCCTTGAGCTCCTCATATCGGCCAATCGCGTTAAGGGGTAAAAAGGGTGGTACCTGCAAAGACACTCTGACGCTCAAGTCAGTCCAGATTATAACATTTGAGCTATATCGGGTCTAAAAGATGGGTACCAAAGAGCTTACCACTTATGAATGTGTTGTTGGTTTTTATAACGAGGGGGTGTCACTATAGTTCCTCATTTCTTGTGCCAAATTAGGTTCATACACGTGGGCTCCTTGCAGGCTATGACCGGGGTAGGTTACTATACTCCTGACTCCGGTCATTAGGCCACTCAGTGGGGCTCTGACTCCGGTCATAAGGGGTTGCAACCCAGCCGGTGTGACTTGGTACATGACGAGGTGTTGTCCTTTGGAGGCCCTCACCGGCCTAGGTGAGGACCATAGACTGCCTGTAATCCACTACTTTGGGGACCGGGTAACGACACCGGATCATTTGCCCCCTAGCCTGTTGAAGTGACTTGGGAGTTGCTTCCATAGGCTACTTAGCTCCTGTATTATAGAGAACGAAATGCAAAAGGTTAAGTAAAATTGATACTTACCTTTTTCGACGTCGTGCTTTGTGTGGTGGTTCTTTTATAGAAAGCCAGACTGATCTAGTTTTTGATTTCTATTTGAGACGGAGTGGGTGATTGAGTCAAATGATGTGACCTTTCTTTGGACGGTATGGGCATCTAGTCTGATGGTGTTCAATCGAAGACTGAAGATCCTTTAATTATTGGTCCAGTGTAGCTTCCTTAAATCGTTACCGATGTATTTGTTCAGGACAATGTAAATATTTACCAGACAAAGTGACCTCTATGCTTCAAACAGTGTTATTTGGTGCATGATGTGCTATGTCTTCCAGAATTGCTTTGTAACTTGGGACACGTGTTGCATTTTGGTTCGTTGTGTCAGTTGACATTTTTCGCGCCTTTTGGCCAGAATGTAAATCGTCACGGCTGATGGGCCAGTTCCATGGGCTTGGGCCGGAATGCAAGTGTTTTTTGGCTCGCAATGGTTGGAAACTCTTCAGTTTCCCTTACCTTCTATAAAAGTAGGCGCAGAGTTCAACTATTCTTACTTGATTTCTATTCCGAAGTTCTGCTGCTTCGATATCAAACTTCCCCAGTATTAGCTCAAGAATTCTGGCTCGTACTCGCAAGACAAATTGCATCCTCTCAACAGGTACCTTCATACCGTCTTCTCTTTTACTTTATAATTTCTTAAGGGTATGAAGGATGATGGCTCACACAGTGATTCTGTCGAAGTGCTGTCTGGGCCTCCGTTAATTCAATCCCAGCGTCAGCCACTAAATAGGGACTCATATCGGAATTCTCACCGTACTGATGGGGCTACCTCTGGTGCTTTACATCGACTAGGGAATTCAGGGACTAGACATCACTCCTCGACGCCGTTATGGGAGATATAAGAGTTTGATATGTCTTCTTGCTCCTCCACATCGTCCCCCACATTGTCTAGTCTTGGCATAGGCTTTGCTATTGAGTCCAATAGTAGTGCCAATTTTTATTTATCTGACGATGTGGCTTTTTATAACTGCATACTATTCTTTCAACACGTCGTCCAACTAATGGCCTCAGACAGAAACTTAGGCACCAACTCCCCGGTGGTTTCAACCAACTCAATAGAAACCCACATCATCGCACATCGGATTGATTGGCTAGCTGAGAAAGTTAAAAACCCTTATTTCTGGGTACATGAAGAACCTCTCTCCCTCATCTCCTGATATGCTGAAGATACGGATGATGTCACTATTGAAGATGTGACTGTCCACTCCAGTGAAGAATTTCAATATCACTTTACTGTCCGCTGCCCCCTGACATCGGAGCATATTTGTCACCAACCGGGGTCTCGCTTCTTTTTCATGTATGAGATTCTTTTCTCCAAGATCAGGGTTTGTCTGCCATTGACGGAGTTTGAGATGGGGGTACTCCGATTTTTGGATTGTGCCCTGAGCCAGCTTTATCCTAATGGATGGGGTCTTATCAAAGCTCTTGAAGTCTTGGGAGATTATTTTCACTTTGTCATAACAGTGGCACTCTTCTTCACCTACTGCGGAGTCCTACGCCACGACAACCCCGGTAGAGGCCTGGGATACATCAACCTCTGATGTAACTCGAAGATAGTCAACTTTGAAAGCCTCACCGAGTCGGTCAAAATGGACGGGGTGAGCTTCAAACGCTCCTTCGTCAAGATTGAAGTCAACAATGGCCATTCGGTGTTTTGGGAGAACTCCGATTTCTCTAGGAAATTCTATACCGGCTGGACTCACGAAGACTTCCTCCTGACCAGCAACGCCTACACCGTCAGCTAGACCGCCCTTTCAAAGGAATCCAAGATGGTGTTAGATGCTATAAAAGCCGCCTCTGCTTTTTCTAAAATCTCTTGCAAGTCTTTGCTGGGGGAAAAGTCACCGGGATGGCTATTTACATATACCGCCTCCTCTTCCTTTTTTTTGACATCGCCCTTGAGCCGGTGTTCTAATCCCCACTCTTTCTTTCTTTCAGGGGAAATAGCCCACATTGACTTCCTACAAAAGGTAAGGGAGCAGGCCGAAGTCTAGAATATCCTTACTGCCAATGCTAAGAATCGGGTCACCCCAAGGTGCACTGCGACCAAGCTACTGAGCATACTGGCAGAAAAGGTTAGTAACTTCACATTGATCCTGAAGGGAGGGGGTTAGAAAAAGGGAAAGAAGCGTCATAACTCTGATCCTTCCAACAGGGAACCAAAGAAAAAGAAGACTCATCCGGTTGTGACCGGGGTCGAAGGTTCAGGCCCGCAAGAGGAGGTAGCGTCGGAGCCTGGAGAAAACATGCTGGACATGATCCATCTTACCGATGCCGATGCATATTTTTGTAACTCCAACATATTGGAGTTTTTGCAAACTGTGGGGGAGACTCTAACGAGGTTCCAGATTCCCTTTCAGCTCAAGAAGGATTTACCAGTGACCGTGGCCCGGAGTGCTGCCAAAGGAGCTATCTTTAATTTGATCGAGGTCTCTGGGGTTATACTCTCTCTGGGACAATCTTACTATTCTATTCTTGAGGCCAAGTAATGCCTAGATTGATTGAAGGAAGCTGAGGCCCTTAGGGTGGAAGTTTAGATGGCCTTGGCCAAAAAGGAGGAAGATTTGGCCGATCTTACAATGGAATTCTCCTCGACGACCAAGAGGGCAGATGAAGCCGAAGTCAAGTAAAAGACTGCGGAAGATGCCCTTAAAGATCTTTAAGCTAAGTACGATGACGCTCTTGCTGGACGGGTTACTATAGAGAAAAGGAGTGAAGATTTGGTAGCTGAGGTGGCGTCTTTGAAGGAAGCCCAAATTCAAGAGCTGAAAGATCGGGATGAGGAGATGGGTGAATTTTCAGAGTTAGCCGATGTTGCCCTTAGCGCCGCCATTCATTAAGTGATTCATCGTAACCCCGATGTTAACCTTAACCTGAATGATATAAGTGTTTACTATGAGTTTCATAGTGGGTATCTATATGCTATAGACCAGCGTCAAGCAGCAAAGCCTGAGGATGTCCCTTATGAACTTTTACCTTTGCCTGAGAACCAGAGCATGGAGCTGAAGGTGGTGTCAGATGAAGACTCCATGAAAACAGCTGAAGATGCCGGACTGGACTCTCCTACCACCGTGGTTTAGATTTTTGTAAATTTTTACTACCTTATGCCAAGATAGGCTCCGATTTTGAACATTTTATGAAGTGTATGGGCCGTAGTGCCACTATTTTTTAAATGAATTCGCATGTGCTTTTTCGCATCATATACTTCCTTTAATGATTGCACTGGTATACCTGCTTTCATACTTAAATAAAATCCATGGTAAAATTACAAGTAATTAAATCCTTACCGATGTTTAACTTGGTTCTATTTTTAGGTACCGTCTTCGTCGATGTTACAAGTTTCTTGATTTTTGTATTACCGTATTTTGGACTAAATCATCTTTGTAACGATGCCGGTACTATATTTTTCATATCGTCTTTGCTAAGACGTCTTGGTTTCTCAATGTTTCATCCGTCATTCCTGCCTTCATAATAAAATATTAGACAAATGAAGACCATATTAGGAAGGTTTTACCGGTGTCTTGTTATTTGTTTGGCCTCATTCCAACATTATTTTGCTGACACCGCTCCTCTTTATTCTGGGGTCACTTCTAATGACACTGGGTATTCTTATCTACCTCGTCAGTTTAGACGGATTAACGAGTTTTGTCTTATTTCTTGTGAGTTTGTCTTACTCTGACGTCTAACTTTACAGGATTCCAATGGCCTGCTATGGTGGCCTTTCCTGCATCTGTATTTACCTTTGTCCAGGGTCATCAATAGTAACTCCAGTATTCTAATTTTATGTTGTCTATTGCACTCTTGGGTTCTCAATCGATGTTGCACTGACTCGACCTCTGTTAGGCGACCTTTGATGCCTTAGCCTTGGGGTTTAACCACTACAGGCATACAACCGCTTTGGGGCCTTAGCCACTCCGGGGTTATCGCATTTGGCCTTCGGGTTTGCACCTCTCCAGGCATACAACCGCTCTGGGGCCTTAGCCACTCCGGGGTTATCGTATTTGGCCTTCGGGGTTTCACCTCTCCACGCATACAACCGCTTTGGGGCCTTGGCCACTCCAGGGTTATCGCATTTGGCCTTTGGGGTTTCATCTCTCCAGGCATGCAACCACTCTATGGCCTCGGCCACTCTGGGGTTATTGCATTTGGCCTTCGGGGTTTCACCTCTCTAGGCATGCAATCGCTCTGGGGCCTTGGCCACTCCAAAGTTATCGCGTTTGGCCTTTGGGGTTTCACCTCTCCAAGCATGCAACCGCTCTTGGGCCTTAAGCGATCATTATTCTGGAACAACGACTCAAGCAGTGGGATGCGTGGCAAGATTTACTACGGGTACCGAAGTACGCCAACATGCCTTTTTCTTGATTGGTTTCTTTTCCTCAACCGGGGGCTAGGTACTCTGCGTCCTTGTTTCCTTAAACTATCTTCATGACCGGGGTTCAAGAGAACATTTTTATCTTAACACCGCTCCAGTATCCATAACACATACTGTAACACCCCGAATTTTTAAAGTAGGAAGTTAAATTAAGAAAATAAATATTGAATAATTAAATATGGACTAACTAATGTTCCAAAATACTAGAAATAATTTAATTAAGATTCTCTGAGACTGTGGTGAGATATTATGACTGGATAAGTTGAAAACTGAACCGGATAAAATATGGGCGTCGGACCAAGTATCTCTGATTGAGATGCCGTTGGTCAGGGCTGTAGATAATGTTATTGGGAATCCGAATATGTATTTAGAATAATTGTTAGAATATGTATCGAGCCCGAACTGAGATCCTGTTTAATGAAAAATGGAAGAGTTAAAATAATGGGAATGAAAAAAATAAAACATAAACCTCACTCTTCCCTCTCATTTATCCCGTAACTCTCTTCTTCTCCACGCCAATATACTTCTTCTTCTTCTTTTTCTTCTTCTTCTTCTTCTTCTTCTTCTTCTTCTTCTTCTTCTTCTTCTTCTTCTTCTTTCCTTCCCAAAAACTAAGCAAGTGGTTTGCTTATTCATCTCTCCTATTTTCGTTTTCTCCAAGTTGAAGGAGGACATTGTGGCTTGAAGCTTCTCCCTTTCTTCTCTTTATTTTTGTCATCCTCATCCTCCCTCTTGACTTCCATTTTCGTTTTGGAGCAAGGTGAGCTCTTTACCACTACTTCTTTCCTTCCCAAAAACTAAGCAAGTGGTTTGCTTATTCATCTCTCCCATTTTCGTTTTCTCCAAGTTGAAGAAGGACATTGTGGCTTGAAGCTTCTCCCTTTCTCCTCTTTATTTTTGTCATCCTCATCCTCCCTCTTGGAGCAAGGTGAGCTCTTCACCACTACTTTTACGTTTGGAACCTAGAGAATAGAGGATGGTAACTTGGAAGAGTATTAGATGTTGTGGGTAGAGAAAAGAAGCATTAAATGCATGAACCCTAAGGTGTGGGTGAAATAAATAAGGGTATTTATGAGTAATAAATAAAGTATGTGAAGTTGGGGTTGAAGAATGATGAGCATTTATGATGGATGGTGAGTTTAGTGGAAACCCGAACTTATGAAATTTAGGGGAAATGTATAATATTGAAAGGGTTAGCATTTATTGATGAGGGAAGTGTAATAAATGATGAGGCATTGTCATTAAATGATGATTAGAGATGGAGGTTAAGAACATAAGTGAAAACCTGCTTGGAAAGGAATTAAATGTAAGTGTGGTAAATGGGATACCCTAACAATTTAGGTTGCTACTTTAATAATAATGAATAGTAGGTTAAGGGAAGGAATTCCCGAAGCCTAAGTAAGCAAATGAATAAACTTGTGATAGCTTTCACATGATGAGAATCATGTGTACATAGAAATGTATATGTATATTAAAATGGATTTTAAATGAATAATTGATAAAGTCCTATAATGATTGTGTAGGACTTGATAACTCTTGTGAAGCGGGAACGTCAAACCCAGAAGCGTACTTCTCTTAAGGTAGGAGAGAGGTGTATTTTCTAAATGTATGAGAATTGTGATGATAATGTATTTATTAATGTAATATGGCATGTTGTCTCGATTTGATGTGTTATCATGTGTTTGAAATGAGAATTGTGTATGGTGTTTGAAGTGAGTGTTTATATGATGAAGCCTAAATGAGGCTATGAATGGCATGTTATGTAATGATGTTTTATTGACTTTATGAATGATATGATGAGTACCCTAAACGTTTGGTTGGAGTGTTCTCTTGATATAAGGATTGATGTTCATGATTGAATTTGTAGATAATTATGAGGTTGAAAATGAAAGTACCCCAAATGAGAGGGTGAGATAGCCATATGAGGTTGAGGCATGCATAAACATTGCATACATGGCATGGCATGCATATCATGATGATGTTGATAAGTGGTTGCGATCACTTGAAATTGGAAATATAAAAAGGGCTTGCGAGTTCCTGTGATTATTAGACCGGTGGTTGCGATCACCTGGTATTGAATTGAAAGGCCCTGCGGGACCATTGAGATTGAATGCCCATGGTTGAGATCATGAGGTGGGAGTACCCCTTGCGAGGCGGGAAACCATTGAGAATGATTGTATAATTATGGTGGTTGCGATCACCCGAGGAAATGAAATCGGATCCGTGCATATGCATTTTAAACACTAGCATGTGCATTAGCCTTTGAAGCATGGCATAGAGTGATACTCTGTTGATGAGGTTGAGTGAGGTGTGGGTGGAAATCCCCTTTAAAATTACTAACTATGATTATGTACTCGGTTGATATGATTCTGAGAAATTTAATGGATAATTGTACTTGAATGAGAATTGATGGTTGAATGATTTAATATTGGATGAACTCCTGTTGAGGAGAAGACGTTTGTATTGTATTCATGCATATATTGTCTTAATTGTTGGATTTTCATCATTGAAAAAGTATACTCACTCTCCCTGTGGTATATCTTTTTAGCTCATGTGTTGTAGGACTTGCCTTGGAGCTGTTTTGTGGAGAAGTGTGAAGGAAGCCCCTTTTTGGTAAAGAATGCCTTGGCTGGCAACACATGATTTTGTAGTTGTGTTAATAGTTATAAGGTGTTGATATTTTGTCTATGCTGATTAGACTTGAATTGTCAAGACAATTGTATGGCTGATGAACATTTGCATATAGGTAATGGAAATTTTAAGGATCATGAAGGAAAATGAGAGCTTTTGTGTATGGCTCATTTTCGCTTATGACCCTATGAACGTATATGATATGAATTTAAAATGAAACCTTCCTTACACTCTGATGAATGAATGAGAACTCGTATTTGAGTATTAATTTTGTGGAGTGGAGTAAATGATGGGATAATTTTATAGGTTCATAATGAATTATAATGTAAATATATGAATTGGCTCATAGGGAGCAAGTTTCAATTGGCTAGTAGGATGATATTGATGTGATGAATTAAGTAGAATTGGCTTAAATGGAGTTCTGATAGGATATGTTGTTCAAATTCCACGTCCTGTATGTTTTCTGATTATCTCGCCTGAGCGAGATGGGTTCTCGCTCAAGCGAGAGTCCCTTCTGAATGGCAATCAGTTTCTGGGCAATTCTCGCTTAGGCGAGAGTGAACCTCGTTCAAACGAGATTGTCCCAGTATCAGTGTTTGCTTACTAGAGGAAATTCGCCCAGGCGAATATGGGCCTCACCCGAGCGAGGGCGAAAGGATTTGTCAGTGGACAAAATTCGCCAGAGCGAAAGACCTTGAGGAAAGTATTCGCCCAAGCGAGACGAGTGAATGGAGAATGAGTGAGATCCTGGATGAATCCCGTCTAAGTAGGAGTTTTGAAAAATAATTTAAGATGTGGGGAAATTCTGAGTGAAATCCGAGTGAGCTTGTCCAAGTCGGGACCTTCCGAGTGAGGAAGTGGATGTCATTCCGAGTAAAGGTCTCCAAGTGTGATATTCTGGGCAGTGGAGTCCCGAGTTGGGAATCTCCGAGTCCAGTGTAACCTGTCCTGAGTGGTGAGCCTGCAAATGTGAAATTCCGAGTGGATGGCTCTGATTGGGGGTATTAGAGTAAAGTTGTTCAGAAGTACTCTGGATTAACTCCGCTTGAGTGAAAAGAAAGAACGTCGGTTTTGAAATAAATTGCCGAGTAAGGACCGATCAGCAGTTGAGTTGGTGTTGGGATGGATTTGCCGAGTGAATGTCCCATCAGGTGTTGAATCGGTGTTGGAATGAGATGCTGAGTGAATGACCGATCAGGTGATGAGTCGGTTTTGGAGTAATTTGCTGAGTGACAGACCGAGTGAGTGTGAAGTCGGTCCTAGAATGATTTAGCTGAGTGAAAAGTGGGTCGGTCTAGATTATTATGCCAAGTGGAAAACCGAGTGTGAGATGACTCGGATCTGAATTAATTTTGCCGAGTGGAAACCGAATGAGTGATGGGTCGGTTTTGGAAGGATTCTGCCAAAGGAAAACCCGAGTGTTGGGAAACTTTGCTGAACGAGCGAGTGTATGCTCGGCTCTGGAAGTTATTTGTTTAGGCAAGGAGGTCTCGCCCAAGTTAGTTATGGGTTGTACTGATGCTGGCCCAATTCCGCTCGAGCGAAATGCCTCAGTTGTGATGCTCGCCTAAGCGAGTTAGTGTGGAATTCGGTTCTGGACGATTTTCGCCCAGGCTTGCTGGCTCCGCCCAAGCAAGGCTTGTCTGTCTCGCTCAAGCGAGTCAGATTTTGCTTGAGCGCAGCTCCCCCTGATGCTTCTTTCCTCTTTTCGCTCAGCTCTCTTCTGTCTCGCCCATGTGTATTGTATGGCACTCGTTCAAGCGAGTAGGGATTTTGCTTGAGCGAGGGGGACCCCCCTATCTTCCTAAATGTTGTGACCGAATTGTTTTCTTTTATATTTTCATTAAACCCCGATTTTACATTACTTCATGAATACTTTGGTTAAAAAATCTGATTTATTAATTTTTGTAATGATCGACTTCTTTAATTTTAATCATATAGCAGTAACTTGTTCTGAAATTCTTCCGCTGTTTTTAATTGGAGCATTTATTCCTGGTTGCTCCTCTTGACTTACCTCCTCATATTTTCACGTATGAGACAGGTCTCTGATAGGTCCGGGGAAATGAATAAATAAATAAATAATTAAGCAGCCTTATCACTTACAACTGTCATGAATTAATTACACTAAAATCGTGAAAAATTTACCCCTATTTTTGGGGTGTCACAACCTGGTATCAGAGCATTATCCGCTCTATATTATTTTGAGTAGCTGTTGTTATTACTAGAACATAATATGTGATTGATGGATGATTATCCTTGTTGTTCGATTATGTATGAACTGACTATGGATTGAAAGTGATTGTTATAAGTTTGGCCAAGCTTTCTTCACACTATTCTCTCTCAATGATGAATCCTATGTACTGTGAATGCATGCCACACTATGATATGATAATGTGCTTGTATGAGCTTTAATATGGATCGGTTGATATTGGACTTCATGATGGAGAGCCATAACTGAACTTTTATGATAAAATGCTATAGTGTGAGATTATAGATGAATTTTATGAATGAGTTTACTAATGTTAGATGAATATTATGTTATGATTTTAGATATCGAGATGGCCCGTCGTTGTCAAGATAATGATGACGCTATAGCTAGAGCCTTGAATCGTTTTGTGGATCTTCTTGAGTCGCAAAACCGTGATAGACAAGAGGTGAAAAGATAACCTGCTCCTGTTGTTCAAGGTACTCAAGGCCTTGACATGTTTCTGAAGCGGAAACCCACTGAGTTTCATGGTGGATTTAGGCCTGAGCAAGCCTATGCTTGGATCCGGGATGTTGAGCGAATCTTCGATAGTTTTGAGTACAATGAGCTCCAGAAAGTGGAGTATGCTATTTTCATGCTGAGAGATAAAGTGGAAACTTGGTGGAGACTCACCAAGAGTAGAATGAATGCTGCTGCTATTCCTTTAACTTGGGAAAATTTTAAATCTAAACTCATGAGGAAATATGTGCCCGAAAGTTATAAGAGCAAGAAGGAGCTCGAGTTCATGGAACTCAGGCAAGGCACGATGACGGTGGAAGAGTATGCTTCCAAATTTGAAGAACTCTGTGAATTCTACCCTCCTTTTCAACAAGAGGGAACTGAAGCCTCAAAATGTGTGAAATTCAAAAACGGTCTACGCATGGTACTTGTGAATAAGTGTCGCATCTATGAAGAACATGCTTGTAACATCCCCATTTTAATTAAAAGCAACTGAGTTAAATAACAAGTCAACAAGTCAACACCTCTCTTAATTTAATTAACTAAGAGTAACAGGATGATTAACGTGGAAGCATGGTGACATGGGCAGGATTATCACGTTTCCCCATCCCACCATACTGCACTCCACGCGGGTATTTATGCAGGTGAGGCCATGCTCTTCACACAGAGAATTCCACGAACTCTTTTCATTCCTCTTGTTTTCTCTCTTGCCTTCTCCACTCTCCAGTCCATCCCCTGCTTCGAGAACCAAGGTGACGGTGCTACAGTGGAGTGGAACTCCCCACACTTGAGAGGACGATCGACGAGTGAAGCAGCAGAGAGGAGAACCACCACCCAAGTAGGAAGAAATCCCTCAGAGTTTCGTAATTGGTAGGGGGAGTATCTTCTATCTTAAATGCATGGGTTATGAACAGGTTTCGAGTGCGGATGCTTGCTATGTCCGTGCTCTGATGGTGTATTGCGTTGCATGTGAGTGTGTATAGTTTGGTTGCATGACGAGTGGGAAATGAGTGATTGCATGTTAACACCTTTCTCACAGATGTATGTGTTGCAGGATCTCAGTTTGCATGTTGAGTTGTGTTGATATGCATGTCCGACTGAAGCTACCCAAGTTATAGGAATGCATATGTTGATACGTCTGCTATAATAAATTGTTGCGTGTAGGAAATGCCTTCTTTAGAAGAATTCTGATACTGTCTTACATCGAACGAAATATTGTGGATATCTGGATATGGAATGATAACTGATTGCATGGCAGCTATATATATTGAGTCCGGATAATGTGTACTACGGATTGCATGGTATGTGTGTGTGCTTGAATGCGAGAATGCATGCATGAAACGAATGTTGTGCGTCGAATCCGCGTGTGGCGCATGTGATGCGTTGTGCTGTGAGCACGTAGTGTGTGACACTACCTTCGGTCATCCAGCGTGTGACGCTGTAAAATCCTTGAGTGTGACTCAAGGTAGCCCTTGAGTGGACTCGGGCTGTCTGTGAACACCGCCGTTGGCGCTGTGAGCGTTGGTGTCACCTGTGGACAAACGGTTGGGTACCTGTAAAACGGCCAAGCAGCTGTGAGCTGATCTGATAGCTGTGAGCTATGTATAAAAAAGGCTGTGATGCCTACGTTGCAACGTCGGACCGATACACACGATGCGGAACCAAGTGAAATCTTCTGTGCTTATCATTGTTAATATTACTACTACTGTTAATGTTGTTGAAATTGATTTTTTTATCATGTTGTACATATATGTATTGTTGTGTAATTGGCAGATAACCTGGGTCGGTATCTATCATTTAAAATTTAAGATGCTCACCCCTGCAGTGGCCATTTTTCAGTGAATGTCTCTCGTGATGAGGACCAGAAGCAGAGTTGGAACGCTGGGCGAAGTGCTGATGCATTTGGAAGGCTTAATTAATATGATGTTAGATTAAGTCCTGACTGGTTCATGTCGGATGTTAGTGTTTTGGGATAAATAGAACCTTATTGACAAGGAGAAATCCGATTTTGTGTTTGTAAATATTGACGTATGCTCTTATTATTATATATATATGGATGTATGGTTTCGTGTGTGACATGCTATGTGCTACCTTGTTTCATGCTTGTGCTTTATTGAATACGCAGGGACGGCATGATTTAGCAGGTTATAGCCAAGTCTAAGTGAATTATGAGTTGTCTCTAGGAAGACTTATGTCGGATACGTTGGGCGGAGTCGTACCCCACCCGAAGTATGGGAGCAATTCGCCCAAGCGTGAGGACTCGCGCTGAAGCGAGTAATTATCAGAGTGAGATACCGCCCATTATCCTTTCCTATCCGTTGTGATGCTAATGCAATCCAGACTCCGGTGTTGACCTCTGTTTTGGGCGTTGTAGTTGAGCCCGCCCGGGCGTCGTCATAAATAGTTGAGTTTGGTGGAATAGGTTCGGCCCTTCCTTCCACCACAACCTACTACCGCATACGTACCTTGTAACTTCCCGTTTTTCTGAGCGAAAAGCGAGCGTGAGGATTTACCTAGTGAACCCTTTTCCATATCCGATTGAGGAATTACCTTGTGTTTGTGTGGAGAGGCGTTGTGCTGACCTCGTTTAGGCGGTGTCATACCTCGCCCAAGTAACTAGGACGGTTCGCTCAAGCGCATGAGACCATGCTGAAGCAAGCAGATATCAACTTGAGACTTCGCCTATGTACCTTCCTCCTCCTTGTCGCATTATTCTGCCGCGCAGGGCGGTGTTGGACATCGTCTGAGTAAGTGAATGTTGTGATGTAGTCCGTCCAGGTGTTGTTGTGCCTTGCCGAACTGGACGGCGGTGTAATCACTTCCTCTTTTCTTCACAAATTACTCCTGCATATGTATATCTCTCTTCTTCTTCCCTGTCCTCTGAAGCTGAACGTCCAGCGTTCTCTGAGAAAGGATCCGCCCGTAGGAGCGAATAGACGCTAATGTAAGGTTTACTTGAAGAGTTTCTCATCTGATGTTGCATTGTCACACATCGTTTAGGCGGTGTGAGACAGCGATTGAGCGGGTCACCTTCGCCATGGAGTCCGCCCAGGACACACATACCCCGCCTAGCCAAGTAGGATGATTCGAACTCCGCCCTTCTACCGAATCCTACGCGTGTGAATGTATTAACATCTTTCCTTAGCTATTTCCTCCTATTGAGTGACCAGTGTTATTCGAAGGAAAGCTTCCTTGTGAAATTCCCTCTATCCGCTGCTGCATTACCTTACTCCGCCTAGACGGTGTCAGACCCCGTCTAAGCGAACAAACGGTGTTGTGTAATCCGCCCTGGTGCTGGTGTGTTACGATAAACACATTGAGCCGGCCCCAGTTTTAGCTTCTCTGTAGGTTGCTAAATGCGTGTGAATGCTCTTCATTCTTCCCTTGCCTGCTTCCCTCTATATCGAATAATACGTGACTGTTTTTGTGAAAAATTTTCTCATATTTCTGGAATTTATTAGTTGCAAAGAAATAAGGTGTTACATTTTGGTATCAGAGCGGACCAAAAGGTCCAAGGCCAAGGTATGCTTACCGAGTGTAAGCGGTTGTGTGTGTTATTGTGATTGAATGGTTGAAAATTGTTCTGATGCTAGTTGAACTTGATTGATGTTGACTTGAGGACAAGAGGTTGTTTTCCCCTGTCCGATTGTGTATAACTTAGACGAATGACATAATGTGCTAAGCTATTAATTGTTAGACTAATAACCAGACCGGTAGTAAGTGGCTCCGTATACTTATCCTTAAATGTCAAGTTCAGGATAAGGAATGGCGCATCGTCAAAGTATGGAGGCTATAGCCACGGCATTCCAACGCTTTGCGGATGTGTTTGAAAGGTAGGGCCAGCCTCGAGCTGAGGAGGGCCAAGTAATGGACCGCTTCTTAAAGAGGAAGCCGAGTGAATTCTTAGGAGGACGGAACCCTGAGGCGGCGTTTAAGTGGACTCAGGAACTCGAAAGGATTTTTGGGGGTCTTCGCTGTACCGAGGCCCAGAAGGTAGAATGTGCAGTGTACATGCTGCGAGATGAAGCGAAGAACTGGTGGAAAATAGCCAGAAGCCGATTCCCCGAAGATGATAATCAACTGACGTGGAACGATTTCAAGGCCTGCTTCTTAGACAAATACTTTCCCGACACAGTGAGGAGTCGGAAAGAGCTGGAGTTTATGGAGTTAAAACAGGGCTCCATGACTGTGGAAGAATACGCGACCAGATTTGAGGAATTGTGCCTATTCTATCCGCCCTTCCAGCAGCCAGGAACAGAGAACTCTAAGTGCCTTAAGTTTGAGAACGGATTGAGATCGGATATTAAGAGGGCCTGCAGATACCACGAAATACGGAGTTTCCCTGCACTAGTGAACAAATGTAGAATATTTGAGGAGGATGACAAGGCCCATTCGAGCCAGAGCAGCAGAAACCACTATTCCCTAAGGCCCCAACGACCTCGTTTCAAAAAGCCAAGCAATGCCGGTAGGAACAAGCCTTTTTCCAGATATGAAGGATGGAATCAACCTGGAAGACGACCAGTGGTAGGAGACAGAAGGTGTTCCAAGTGTGGAGGAAACCACTTTGTCAGAGATTGTAAGGATGATGGTGATGTAGTGTGCTTTCACTGCAACAAGAGGGGACACATCTGCCCCGACTGCCCCTAACTACACCAAGCAGACGTTAATGTGCGTCAAGGAAGATTTCAAGAAAGGAACCGAGTGAACGACGACCAACGTCCTGGTAGCAGAGGCAACGGAGCCAGAGGAGATGGGATGTGAGGGAGGAATACCGGCCCAACAGCGACAGGAAGGATCTACACCATCAACGCAGAGGATGTTGCACCAACAAACGATCTAGTACAATGTAAGTGCTCACTTGGAATGAATACGCTTAATGTTGTTTTCGATTCGGGAGCTACCCATTCTTTTATAGCTGATGAGTGCGTAGAACGGTTGAAGTTACCAACTGTGTCTATGGATCGGACTTTGGAAGTGGCCAGCCCCACTGGCGCTAATGTGTTTACATCGTCAATATGCAAAAATGTAGTATTTGAGTTGTATGATCGGAGTTTCACCTTCGATCTGATTTGCATGCCCTTAAAGGGTCTGGACATCGTACTCGGAATAGATTGGCTTTCAGCCAATAAGGTATTAGTAGATTGTAGAAACCGAGAGATAGTTTTTCCGAAACAGCCCACTGTGAATGACACAGCACCAGATATAACCCAACTATTTATGATGCTTTGTCTAACCAAAGATGAGAGTGAGACCCTAGTGAACGAAATTTCGGTTGTCTGCGAATTCCCAGAAGTGTTCCCAGAAGACGTTCCGAGTGTGCCTCCCAATAGAGAAGTTGAATTCTCTATAGACTTGATCCCTGGAGCCGAACCGGTCTCCAGTGCACCCTACAGAGTGTCCTCAACTGAATTGGTAGAGTTGAAGAAACAAGTGGATGAGTTACTTGAGAAGTAGTTCATTAGACCAAGTGTGTCACCATGGGGCGCACCTGTGCTACTTGTTAAGAAGAAGGATGGCAGCATGAGACTTTGTATAGATTATCGACAGCTTAATAAACTCACAATCAAGAATCGATACCCACTGCCTAGAATTGATGATTTAATTGATCAGCTGCGTGGAGCCTCAGTCTTCTCGAAAATTGATCTACGATCGGGATATCACCAAATCCGAGTGAAGGACTCGGACATTCCTAAAACTGCTTTTAGGACTCGGTATGGTCACTACGAGTATGTAGTGATGCCGTTCGGTGTGACCAACGCCCCTGCTGTTTTCATGAATTACATGAACAGCATATTCCACTCCTTCTTAGATCGGTTTGTTGTTGTCTTCATCGATGACATTCTAATTTACTCTAAGACGTCTGAGGAGCATGAGGGACATCTCAGAGCGGTACTCCAAGTGTTGAAGGAGAAACAATTGTTTGCAAAGCTCTCGAAGTACGAATTCTGGATGGATGAGATCCATTTCCTCGGGCATGTGATCTCCGAGCGAGGCGTCTCGGTGGATCCTGCGAAGGTAGCTGCTGTAATAGCATGGGAGAGGCCCAGGTCGGTCTCGGAAATAAGAAGTTTTATGGGCTTGGCAGGTTACTATAGGAGGTTCATTGAAGGTTTTTCTAAATTGGCATTACCCCTGACTAAATTGACTAGGAAAAATGTTCCTTTCGTGTGGAGTCCCGAGTGTGAGAACAGCTTCCAAGAGCTGAAGAATAAGTTGACGACTGCTCCGGTGTTGGCATTACCTGAGTTACAAGAAAGCTTCGTGGTCTATTGTGACGCGTCCGGACTCGGATTAGGGTGTGTACTCATGCAGAAAGATCGAGTGATAGCATATGCCTCTCGACAATTAAGACCCCACGAGCAACATTATCCGACCCATGACTTGGAGCTGGCAGCAGTAGTTTTTGCATTGAAAATCTGGAGGCATTACTTGTACGGGTCCAAATTTGAAGTGTACAGCGATCATAAGAGCCTCAAATACCTATTCGACCAAAAGGAGCTGAACATGAGGCAGAGAAGATGGATTGAGTTTTTAAAAGACTATGATTTCGAGTTAAAATACCACCCAGGTAAGGCAAACGTCGTGGCCGACGCATTGAGTCGAAAATCCCTCCACATGGCAGCCATGATGGCAAAAGAAGTAGAGTTGTTGGAGCGGTTCCGAGACATGAACTTGCATGTTGACACCCCTTCCTCTCAGAAAATGACAATAGGTACGTTGAGGATTGCCAATGAATTCTTAAAATCTGTGTACGAGCAGCAACAGGCAGACTCTTACCTAGCTGAAATGAAGGAAATTCAGGCCAAAGGAAAGGATTTATCCTTGACCGAGGGGTCAGATGGGATCTTCCGGGTGAGAGACAGAATATACATACCAAGTGAAGGAAGATTGAGAAGAATGGTGCTTGATGAAGCCCACAAAAGCCTACTCAGCATTCACCCAGGAACCACGAAAATGTACCACGACTTGAGGAAACAGTTCTGGTGGCCCGGACTAAAGAAGGATGTGGCGGAGTACGTGGCCCGGTGTATCACTTGTCAGAAATCGAAGGTAGAGCACCAAAAACCGTACGGTGCAATGCAACCTCTAGAGATCCCCGCGTGGAAATGGGACTCGATTGCGATGGATTTCATCATGGGATTACCCAAAAACTGAGCGGGCCATGATGCAATTTGGGTCATTGTTGACCGATTGACGAAGAGTGCACACTTCTTACCTGTAAATATGAAGTACCCATTGCATAAGTTGGCTAGGATTTACATTCAAGAAGTTATCCGACTGCATGGCATACCTACTTCCATCGTATCAGATAGGGACCCTAGGTTTACGTCCAGGTTCTGGACCAGCCTGCATCAAGAATTGGGGACGAAGCTTTGGCTTAGTTCTGCCTACCACCCCCAATCGGATGGACAATCCGAGCGAATAATCCAGAGTCTAGAAGACTTATTGAGAGCATGTGTATTAGAGCATGGTGGGGACTGGGAGCAGTACCTTCCCTTGATCGAGTTTACGTACAACAACAGCCATCATCACAGCATTGGCATGGCACCTTACGAGGCATTATATGGGCGTAGATGCCGAACCCCACTCTGCTGGTCAGAAACAGGTGAAAGTCTACTATTGGGACCAGACATCGTGAAGCAAACCACAGAACAGATCCGAGTGATAAGGGAGAAGATGAAAGTATCACAAGACAGGCAGAAGAGCTACCATGACAAGCGCATCAAGCCATTGGAATTTTCAGTCGGAGATCGAGTGTTTCTGAGAACCTCTCCGAGTAAAGGAGTTGGACGAGCCTTAAAAAGTGGGAAGTTAAGCCCTCGATACATTGGACCTTACGAGGTGTTAGAACGGATCGGCCCCGTAGCATACCGCATCGCATTACCAACCCACTTGTCCCGATTGCACGACGTATTTCATGTGTCCCAACTAAGAAAGTATTTACATGACCCCAGCCACACGATGCCTGACGATGAAGTAGAGATCAAAGAAGACCTGACCACTGTGACTACACCGATTGGAATCGTGGACCGATCGGTAAAACGCTTAAGAAACAAGAACGTAAGGCTGGTTAAGGTGGAGTGGCAGCAAGGCAAGACCACCTCCTGCACGTGGGAACGCGAAGATGCCATAAGACAGCAGTACCCCGAGTTGTTCATTTAGGTGAGTTACCAACCAAAGCTTCATATGAATTACCAACTGAATTTCGGGGACGAAATTCTTTTCAAGTGGGGGAGAACTGTAACATCCCCATTTTAATTAAAAGCAACTGAGTTAAATAACAAGTCAACAAGTCAACACCTCTCTTAATTTAATTAACTAAGAGTAACAGGATGATTAACGTGGAAACATGGTGACATGGGCAGGATTATCACATTTCCCCATCCCACCATACTACACTCCACGCGGGTATTTATGCAGGTGAGGCCATGCTCTTCACACAGAGAATTCCACGAACTCTCTTCATTCCTCTTGTTTTCTCTCTTGCCTTCTCCGCTCTCCAGTCCATCCCCTGCTTCGAGAATCAAGGTGACGGTGCTACAGTGGAGTGGAACTCCCCACACTTGAGAGGACGATCGATGAGTGAAGCAGCAGAGAGGAGAACCACCACCCAAGCAGGAAGAAATCCCTCGGAGTTTCGTAATTGGTAGGGGGAGTATCTTCTATCTTAAATGCATGGGTTATGAACAGGTTTCGAGTGCGGATGCTTGCTATGTCCGTGCTCTGATGGTGTATTGCGTTGCATGTGAGTATGTATAGTTTGGTTGCATGACGAGTGGGAAATGAGTGATTGCATGTTAACACCTTTCTCACAGATGTATGTGTTGTAGGATCTCAGTTTGCATGTTGAGTTGTGTTGATATGCATGTCCGACTGAAGCTACCCAAGTTATAGGAATGCATATGTTGATACGTCTGCTATAATAAATTGTTGCGTGTAGGAAATGCCTTCTTTAGAAGAATTCTGATACTGTCTTACATCGAATGCATGATAGGTTGTGATTTTTAGAATGATGCATGTGTTGAATGAAGCTATAAACTGATTGCATGTCTTGGTCGAACGAAATATTGTGGATATCTGGATATGGAATGATAACTGATTGCATGGCAGCTATATATATTGAGTCCGGATAATGTGTACTACGGATTGCATGGTATGTGTGTGTGCTTGAATGCGAGAATGCATGCATGAAACGAATGTTGTGCGTCGAATCCGCGTGTGGCGCATGTGATGCGTTGTGCTGTGAGCACGTAGTGTGTGACACTACCTTCGGTCATCCAGCGTGTGACGCTGTAAAATCCTTGAGTGTGACTCAAGGTAGCCCTTGAGTGGACTCGGGCTGTCTGTGAACACCGCCGTTGGCACTGTGAGCGTTGGTGTCACCTGTGGACAAACGGTTGGGTACCTGTAAAACGGCCAAGCAGCTGTGAGCTGATCTGATAGCTGTGAGCTATGTATAAAAAAGGCTGTGATGCCTATGTTGCAACGTCAGACCGATACACACGATGCGGAACCAAGTGAAATCTTCTGTGCTTATCATTGTTAATATTACTACTACTGTTAATGTTGTTGAAATTGATTTTTTTATCATGTTGTACATATATGTATTGTTGTGTAATTGGCAGATAACCTGGGTCGGTATCTATCATTTAAAATTTAAGATGCTCACCCCTGCAGTGGCCATTTTTCAGTGAATGTCTCTCGTGATGAGGACCAGAAGCAGAGCTGGAACGCTGGGCGAAGTGCTGATGCATTTGGAAGGCTTAATTAATATGATGTTAGATTAAGTCCTGACTGGTTCATGTCGGATGTTAGTGTTTTGGGATAAATAGAACCTTATTGACAAGGAGAAATCCGATTTTGTGTTTGTAAATATTGACGTATGCTCTTATTATTATATATATATGGATGTATGGTTTCGTGTGTGACATGCTATGTGCTACCTTGTTTCATGCTTGTGCTTTATTGAATACGCAGGGACGGCATGATTTAGCAGGTTATAGCCAAGTCTAAGTGAATTATGAGTTGTCTATAGGAAGACTTATGTCGGATACGTTGGGCGGAGTCGTACCCCACCCGAAGTATGGGAGCAATTCGCCCAAGCGTGAGGACTCACGCTGAAGCGAGTAATTATCAGAGTGAGATACCGCCCATTATCCTTTCCTATCCGTTTTGATGCTAATGTAATCCAGACTCCGGTGTTGACCTCTGTTTTGGGCGTTGTAGTTGAGCCCGCCCGGGCGTCGTCATAAATAGTTGAGTTTGGTGGAATAGGTTCGGCCCTTCCTTCCACCACAACCTACTACCGCATACGTACCTTGTAACTTCCCGTTTTTCTGAGCGAAGTGCGAGCGTGAGGATTTACCTAGTGAACCCTTGTCCATATCCGATTGAGGAATTACCTTGTGTTTGTGTGGAGAGGCGTTGTGCTGACCTCGTTTAGGCGGTGTCATACCTCGCCCACGTAACTAGGACGGTTCACTTAAGCGCGTGGGACCATGCTGAAGCAAGCAGATATCAACTTGAGACTTCGCCTATGTACCTTCCTCCTCCTTGTCGCATTATTCTGCCGCGCAGGGCGGTGTTGGACATCGTCTGAGTAAGTGAATGTTGTGATGTAGTCCGTCCAGGTGTTGTTGTGCCTTGCCAAACTGGACGGCGGTGTAATCACTTCCTCTTTTCTTCATAAATTACTCCTGCATATGTATATCTCTCTTCTTCTTCCCTGTCCTCTGAAGCTGAACGTCCAGAGTTCTCTGAGAAAGGATCCGCCCGTAGGAGCGAATAGACGCTAATGTAAGGTTTACTTGAAGAGTTTCTCATCTGATGTTGCATTGTCACACATCGTTTAGGCGGTGTGAGACAGCGATTGAGCGGGTCACCTTCGCCATGGAGTCCGCCCAGGACACACATACCCCGCCTAGCCAAGTAGGATGATTCGAACTCCGCCCTTCTACCGAATGCTACGCGTGTGAATGTATTAACATCTTTCCTTAGCTATTTCCTCCTATTGAGTGACCAGTGTTATTCGAAGGAAAGCTTCCTTGTGAAATTCCCTCTATCCGCTGCTGCATTACCTTACTCCGCCTAGACGGTGTCAGACCCCGTCTAAGCAAACAAACGGTGTTGTGTAATCCGCCCTGGTGCTGGTGTGTTACGATAAACACATTGAGCCGGCCCCAGTTTTAGCTTCTCTGTAGGTTGCTAAATGCGTGTGAATACTCTTCATTCTTCCCTTGCCTGCTTCCCTCTATATCGAATAATATGTGACTGTTTTTGTGAAAAATTTTCTCATATTTCTGGAATTTATTAGTTGCAAAGAAATAAGGTGTTACAATGCTCCCCCTCAACATTCTAAATTTGACTCTAAGTTGAAGGGTCAATCTTCTAGTTTCAAGAGACAAGGAAATTTCAGAAGAGGACGCTTTCTGAGGGGTGCCCATTCTAATGTCCAAGCTAGAGGCGGTGGACGTGGTAATACTTTTGCCCGGGGTAATATGAATACCAATGGGCCGAGATGCTATAGATGTGGTAGACCACACTATGTTCGGGAATGCGTACACCGTGAAGATGTGGTGTGCTTTAATTGTGATCAAGTGGGACATATCCGTCCTGCATGTCCCATGCTTGCAAGACCGGCTCTGGTACAAGCTAATATTCCCAACCGCGCTAATGCACCCGCTCATGTGAACCGCGGAGGCCATAATGGTGGTTGGGGCCGTGGTAATGGAAATAATGGTGGTCGACATGGTGGCCGAGGTGGCTATAATGGTGGAAGGCATGGCAACGGTCAAGGAAATGGCAATGGTGCTCGTGGTGGAAATAGGGATGGTGGAAACCTTCAACCCAATACCGGAAGAATATTTGCTGTGACCGGTGAGGAAGCAGCACAAGCAGATAACCTGGTTGAAAGTAAGTATGAAATTCTTGGACACTCAGTTCATGTCATTTATGATTCGGGTGCAACCCACTCTTTTATATCCGAGGATTGTGTTTGGCGATTGAGATTGCCGGTATGTTTGATGAAAAATACCCTTGTGGTTACCACCCCAACCGGTACTTGTCTCAGATCGGTTAACCGGTGTGATAACATTGATATGCTTCTAGATGGGAGAAGATTTGTTGCATCTTTTATTTGGTATGGATTGGCTCTCCACCAACAAAATTATGGTTGATTGTCAACAACGGACCGTTATTTTCCCTTCTTCTGATATGGGACAATTTGATGTGCAAGGTATAGCTCAACTTTGTGTATTACTACCTCTTGCCGATAGGACGAGTGGTCCCGATCCCATTAATATCCCTGTGGTGTCTGAATTTTTGGATGTGTTTCCCGAAGAGATACCTGGCTTACCACCTCCATGGGAGGTTGAGTTTGCTATTGACCTTGTACTTGGTGCCGAACCAGTGTCTATTGCTCCTTATAGGATGTCTCCTATGGAGTTAGTTGAATTAAAGAAGTAAGTTAAGGAACTGCTTGAGAAGGAGTTTGTTCGACCCAGTGTGTCACCCTGGGGAGCTCCTGTTTTATTGGTTAAGAAGAAGGATGGAACCATGCGGTTGTGTGTAGACTACCACCAATTGAACAAGTTAACAATAAAGAATAGATATCCTTTACCCTGCATTGATGACCTGCTGGATCAATTAAGAGGTGCAGTGGTATTTTCGAAGATCGATTTGGGTTTCGGTTATCATCAAATTCGGGTGAGAACCGAAGATGTTCCGAAGACTGCGTTTAGGACTCGATATGGCCACTACGAGCATGTGGTGATGCCATTTGGGGTGACTAATGCTCCAGCGGTGTTCATGAGCTACATGAACCACATCTTTCATGAATACCTGGATCATTTTGTTATGGTGTTCATCGATGATATCTTAGTATATTCCAAGAGCCGTGAGGAGCACAAAGAACATTTGAAAGTGGTGTTGAACATTCTTAGAGAGAACCAGTTGTACGCTAAGCTCTCTAAATGTGAATTCTGGTTGACGAGCGTCCAGTTTCTCGGACATGTGATATTCGAAGATGGTATTTTGGTGGATCCTTCTAAGGTTGAAGCCGTTACGGCATGGCCTAGACCTACGTCGGTTACAGAAATCTGAAGTTTCCTTGGACTTGCCGGTTATTATCGGAGGTTCATTGAAGGCTTTTCTCGTCTTGCTAGACCTTTGACGAACTTGACAAGGAAGAACGAACCTTTTGTATGGACGGTTGTATGTGAGAGATGCTTCGAAGAGTTAAAAATGAGGCTGACTTCTGCGCCTATCTTGGCATTGCCTGATTTACAAGAAGAGTTTGTGGTGTATTGTGATGCTTCTAAGCACAGACTTGGATGTGTGTTAATGCAGAAGGAACGTGTAATAGCTTATGCTTCACGCCAGTTACGACCTCATGAAGTTAATTACCCAACTCATGATTTGGAGTTGGTTGCGGTTGTGTTTGCCTTGAAGATTTGGCGTCATTACCTGTATGGTTTGAGATTTGTGGTTTTTAGTGACCACAAAAGTTTGAAATATCTTTTTGACCAAAAGGAATTAAATATGCGTCAGAGGAGATGGATGGAGTTCCTAAAAACTATGATTTTAAGTTGATGTACCATCCGGGAAAAGCCAATGTTGTTGCCGATGCTCTTAGTCGGAAATCCTTGCATGTGTCGGCCATGATGGTCAAGGAATTTGAATTGATTGAGGAATTTCAGAATTTGAATGTTGGAACCGAAGTTCAATCCTCCAAGAAGCTATGTTTTGCTACCTTGAAGATATGTAATGAGTTTTTGGAGCTTATAAAAGAGAAACAAAGAGATGATGATTATTTACAAGAGATGAGAAGATCTCAGGATAATGGAAAGAATTTATTTCTTGTGGAAGGCGTTGATGGTTTATGGCGAGTAAAAGGTCGTGTGTATGTACCTTCATTCGGAGATTGGAGACACACGGTGCTAGAGGAAGCACATAAAACCATTTTTAGCATTCATCCTGGTGCAACCAAGATGCATCAAGATATAAAGAAAAATTTTTGGTGGCCCGGAATGAAACGTGATGTTGCCAACTTTGTAGCTGCATGCCTTACTTGTCAAAAGGCGAAAGTAGAACACCAGAGACCTTCGGGTACCTTAAGGCCACTTGATATTCCTGTTTGGAAGTGGGATGCGATTGCCATGGACTTTGTGTCCGGATTGCCGAGAACGAGGTCCAGATGTGACGGAATCTGGGTGATTGTGGATCGCTTAACGAAGTGTGTGCATTTTCTACCGATCAGTATGAAGAGTTCCTTGCAGGATTTGGCACAGTTGTACATTCACGAGATAGTGAGATTACATGGTGTGCCATCAAGCATTGTTTCTGATCGTGACCCCTAATTCACTTCCCGATTCTGGGGAAGCTTACATGAGGCGATGGGTTCAAAACTGAAGCTAAGTTCGGCGTACCATCCTCAGACTGATGGGCAGTCTGAGAGGACTATTCAAAGTCTTGAGGACTTACTGCGTGCTTGTGTTTTGGAGCACGGCGGTTCGTGGGAGAAATATTTGCCCCTGATCGAATTCACCTACAACAACAGTTTTCATTCTAGTATTGGTATGGCACCATACGAGGCATTACATGGAAGGAGGTGTCGAACCCCTTTATGCTGTTTTGAGGTTGGTGAGAACTTAGCCTTAGGGCCTGAGATTGTTGAGGAAACTACCAAGCAAATCAAGATGATCTGGGAGAAGATGAAAATTGCTCAAGACCGGCAGAAGAGCTATTATGACAAAAGGAGGAAGCCACTTGAATTTTAAGTCAACGACCATGTGTTCTTGCGGGTCTCGTGTGATAAGGTATTGGAAGAGCTTTGAAGAGCAGAAAACTAAGCCCTAAATTCATTGGACCCTATGAGATCTTAGAGCAGATTGGAGATGTCGCTTATCGGATTGCGCTCCCTCCACAGCTTGCGAACCTACATAACGTGTTTCACGTGTCGCAGTTAAAGAAGTATATTCAGGATCCCTTGCACGTGATCTCTCTTGATGATGTTGATGTGTGGGATAACTTATCTGTCTCTCCTATTTCGGTTCGTATTGTGGAGTATTCCGTGAAGAGACTATGGAATAAGATGGTACCATTGGTGAAAGTAGCGTGGAAGCATGGAAACATTGAGACACTCACCTGGGAACGCGAGGACGATATTCGTGAGCGGTATCCTCACGTATTCGAATCCGGTATGTTAAATTTCGAGGACGAAATTTCTTTTAGGAGGGGTGGATTGTAACACCCCTAATTTTTAAAGTAGGAAGTTAAATTAAGAAAATAAATATTGAATAATTAAATGTGGACTAACTAATGTTCCAAAATCCTAGAAATAATTTAATTAAGATTCTCTGAGATTGTGGTGAGATATTATGACCGGATAAGTTGAAAACTGAACCAGATAAAATATGGGTGTCGGACCAAGTATCTCCGATTGAGATGCCGTTGGTCAGGGCTATAGATAATGTTATTGGGAATCCGAATATGTATTTAGAATAATTTTTAGAATATGTATCGAGCCCAAACTGAGAGCTTGTTTAATGAAAAACGGAAGAGTTAAAATAATAGGAATGAAAAAATAAAACATAAACCTCACTCTTCCCTCTCATTTTTCCCGTAACTCTCTTCTTCTCCACGCCAACATACTTCCTCTTCTTCTTCTCTTCTTCTTCTTCTTCTTCTTCTTCTTCTTCTTCTTCTTCTTCTTCTTCTTCTTCTTCTTCTTCTTCTTCTTCTTCTTCTTCTTCTTCTTCTTCTTCTTCTTCTTCTTCTTCTTCTTCTTCTTCTTCTTCTTCTTCTTCTTCTTCTTCTTCTTCTTCTTCTTCTTCTTCTTCTTCTTCTTCTTCTTCTTCTTCTTCTTCTTCTTCTTCTTCTTCTTCTTCTTCTTCTTCTTCTTCTTCTTCTTCTTCTTCTTCTTCTTCTTCTTCTTCTTCTTCTTTCCTTCCCAAAAACTAAGCAAGTGGTTTGCTTATTCATCTCTCCCATTTTCGTTTTCTCCAAGTTGAAGGAGGACATTGTGGCTTGAAGCTTCTCCCTTTCTCCTCTTTATTTTCATCATCCTCATCCTCCCTCTTGACTTCCATTTTTGTTTTGGAGCAAGGTGAGCTCTTTACCACTACTTTTACGTTTGGAACCTAGAGAATAGAGGATGGTAACTTGGAAGAGTATTAGATGTTGTGGGTAGAGAAAAAAAGCATTAAATGCATGAACCCTAAGGTGTGGGTGAAATAAATAAGGGTATTTATGAGTAATAAATGAAGTATGTGAAGTTGGGGTTGAAGAATGATGAGCATTTATGATGGATGGTGAGTTTAGTGGAAACCCTAACTTATGGAATTTGGGGGAAATGTATAATATTGAAAGGGTTAACATTTGTTGATGAGGGAAGTGTAATAAACGATGAGGCATTGTCATTAAATGATGATTAGAGATGGAGGTTAAGAACATAAGTGAAAACCTACTTGGAAAGGAATTAAATGTAAGTGTGGTAAATGGGATAACCTAACAATTTAGGTTGCTACTTTAATAATAATGAATAGTGGGTTAAGGGAAGGAATTCCCGAAGCCTAAGTAAGCAAATGAATAAACTTGTGATAGCTTTCACATGATGAGAATCATGTGTACATAGAAATGTATATGTATATTGAAATGGCTTTCGAATGAATAATTGATAAAGTCCTATAATGACTGGTGTAGGACTTGATAACTCTTGTGAAGCGGGAACGTCAAACCCGAAAGCGTACTTCTCTTAAGGTAGGAGAGGGGTGTATTTTCTAAATGTATGAGAATTGTGATGATAATGTATGTATTAATGTAATATGGCATGTTGTCTCAATTTGATGTGTTATCATGTGTTTGAAATGAGAATTGTGTATGGTGTTTGAAGTGAGTGTTTATATAATGAAGCCTAAATGAGGCTATGAATGGCATGTTATGTAATGATGTTTTATTGACTTTATGAATGATATGATGAGTACCCTAAACGTTTGGTTGGAGTGTTCTCTTGATATAAGGATTGATGTTCATGATTGAATTTGTAGATAATTATGAGGTTGAAAATGAAAGTACCCCAAATGAGAGGGTGAGATAGCCATATGAGGTTGAGGCATGCATAAACATTGCATACATGGCATGGCATGCATATCATGATGATGTTGATAAGTGGTTGCGATCACTTGAAATTGGAAATATAAAAAGGGCTTACGAGTTCCTGTGATTATTAGACCGGTGGTTGCGATCACCTGGTATTGAATTGAAAGGCCCTGCGGGACCATTGAGATTGAATGCCCATGGTTGAGATCATGAGGTGGGAGTACCCCTTGCGAGGCGGGAAACCATTAAGAATGATTGTATAATTATGGTGGTTGCGATCACCCGAGGAAATGAAATCGGATCCGTGCATATGCATTTTAAACACTAGCATGTGCATTAGCCTTTGAAGCATGGCATAGAGTGATACTCTGTTGATGAGGTTGAGTGAGGTGTGGGTGGAAATCCCCTTTAAAATTACTAACTATGATTATGTACTCGGTTGATATGATTCTGAGAAATTTAATGGATAATTGTACTTGAATGAGAATTGATGGTTGAATGATTTAATATTGGATGAACTCCTGCTGAGGAGAAGACGTTTGTATTGCATTCATGCATATATTGTCTTAATTGTTGGATTTTCATCATTGAAAAAGTATACCCACTCTCCCTGTGGTATATCTTTTTAGCTCCTGTGTTGTAGGACTTGCCTTGGAGCTGTTTTGTGGAGAAGTGTGAAGGAAGCCCCTTTTTGGTAAAGAATGCCTTGGCTGGCAACACATGATTTTGTAGTTGTGTTAATAGTTATAAGGTGTTGATATTTTGTCTATGCTGATTAAACTTGAATTGTCAAGACAATTGTATGGATGATGAACATTTGCATATAGGTAATGGAAATTTTAAGGGTCATGAAGGAAAATGAGAGCTTTTGTGTATGGCTCATTTTCGCTTATGACCCTATGAACGTATATGATATGAATTTAAAATGAAACCTTCCTTACACTCTGATGAATGAATGAGAACTCGTATTTGAGTATTAATTTTGTGGAGTGGAGTAAATGATGGGATAATTTTATAGGTTCATAATGAATTATAATGTAAATATATGAATTGGCTCAAAGGGAGCAAGTTTCAATTGGCTAGTAGGATGCTATTGATGTGATGAATTAAGTTGAATTGGCTTAAATGGAGTTCTGACAGGATATGTTGTTCAAATTCCACGTCCTGTATGTTTTCTGATTATCTCGCCCGAGCGAGATGGGTTCTCGCTCAAGCGAGAGTCCCTTTTGAATGGCAATCAGTTTCTGGGCAATTCTCGCTTAGGCGAGAGTGAACCTCGTTCAAGCGAGATTGTCCCAGTATCAGTGTTTGCTTACTAGAGGAAATTCGCCCAGGCGAATGGGGGCCTCACCCGAGCGAGAGCGAAAGGATTTGTCAGTGGACAAAATTCGCCAGAGCGAAAGACCTTGAGGAAAGTATTCGCCCAAGCGAGACGAGTGAATGGAGAATGGGTGAGATCCTGGACGAATCCCGTCTAAGTAGGAGTTTTGAAAAATAATTTAAGATGTGGGGAAATTCTGAGTGAAATCCGAGTGAGCTTGTCCGAGTCGGGACCTTCCGAGTGAGGAAGTGGATGTCATTCCGAGTAAAGGTCTCCAAGTGTGATATTCTGGGCAGTGGAGTCCCGAGTTGGGAATCTCCGAGTCCAGTGTAACCTGTCCTGAGTGGTGAGCCTCCGAATGTGAAATTCCGAGTGGATGGCTCCGATTGGGGGTATTCGGGTGAAGTTGTTCAGAAGTACTCTGGATTAACTCCGCTTGAGTGAAAAGAAAGAAAGTCGGTTTTTAAATAAATTGCCGAGTGAGGACCGATCAGCAGTTGAGTCGGTGTTGGGATGGATTTGCCGAGTGAATGGCTGATCAGGTGTTGAATCGGTGTTGGAATGAGATGCCGAGTGAATGACCGATCAGGTGATGAGTCAGTTTTGGAGTAATTTGCCGAGTGACAGACCGAGTGAGCATGAAGTCGGTCCTAGAATGATTTAGCTGAGTGAAAAGTGGGTCGGTCTAGATTATTATGCCAAGTGGAAAACCAAGTGTGAGATGACTCGGATCTGAATTAATTTGGCCGAGTGGAAACCGAATGAGTGATGGGTCGGTTTTGGAAGGATTCTGCCAAAGGAAAACCCGAGTGTTGGGAAACTTTGCTAAACGAGCGAGTGTATGCTCGGCTCTGGAAGTTATTTGTTTAGGCAAGGAGGTCTCGCCCAAGTTAGTTATGGGTTATACTGATGTTGGCCCAATTCCGCTCGAGCGAAATGCCTCAGTTGTGATGCTCGCCCAAGCGAGTTGGTGTGGAATTCGGTTCTGGACGATTTTCGCCCAGGCTTGCTGGCTCCGCCCAAGCAAGGCTTGTCTGTCTCGCTCAAGCGAGTCGGATTTCGCTTGAGCGCAGCTCCCCCTGATGCTTCTTTCCTCTTTTCGCTCAGCTCTCTTCTGTCTCGCCCATGTGTATTGTATGGCACTCGTTCAAGCGAGTAGGGATTTTGCTTGAGCGAGGGGGACCCCCCTATCTTCCTAAATGTTGTGACCGAATTGTTTTCTTTTATATTTTCATTAAACCCCGATTTTACATTACTTCACGAATACTTTGGTTAAAAAATCTGATTTATTAATTTTTGTAATGATCGACCTCTTTAATTTTAATCACATAGCAGTAACTTGTTCTGAAATTCTTCCGCTGTTTTTAATTGGAGCATTTATTCCTGGTTGCTCCTCTTGACTTACCTCCTCATATCTTCACATATGAGACAGGTCTCTGATAGGTCCCGGGAAATGAATAAATAAATAAATAATTAAGCAGCCTTATCACTTGCAACTGTCATGAATTAATTACACTAAAATCATGAAAAATTTACCCCTATTTTTGGGGTGTCACACATACCAGAGGTACTTTTTTAGGAGAAGTAATGGCTTTTCTCACTGTATCAGTTGTACTTGACCGGAGTCAATCACATTTACTGAGGGTGCTTTTTTTCATAGCCGACGTTCCCCTCTCGGAATACCTTTGTGTTCCTTTGTTGCGCTTCGTGACTAACTTCATCATGCGCGATATGGGACTCATATTTACACGGTCCCACCAGGCGTACCAATGTTCTGCTCTGAAACCGAGGTCCACAGGATTTGGGGTCCAGAGCAAGGGACCCTGACCGGGGTCCAAAGTATATGCTTAACGGGGTTGCTGGATTGGACAATCTCTAGGCTGTACTCTGGTTCCTTGAGCTCCTCATACCGGCCTATCACTTTGAGGGGTGAAAAGGGCTGGTACCTACAAAGACACTCTAACGCTTAAGTCAGTCCAGATTCTAACATCGAAGCTACATCGGGTCTAAAAGATGGGTACCAGAGTGCTTACCACTTATGAATGTGTTTTTGGTTTTTATAGCGAGGGAGTGTCACTGTAGTGCCTTATTTCATGTGCCAAATTAGGTTCATACACGTGGGCTCCTTGTAGGCTATGACCGGGGTAGGTTACTGTACTCCTGACTCCGGTCATTAGGCCACTCAGGTGGGCTCTAACTCCGGTCATAAGGGGTTGCAACCCAGCCCGTGTGACTTGGTACATGACGAGGTGCTATCCTTTGGAGGCCCTCACTGGCCTAGGTGAGGACCATGGACTGCTTGTAATCCACTACTTTGGGGGCCGGGTAATGACACCGGATCAGATTATTTTATTATTAAATATAATTACCAAATAATTAAATAAATGATTATTAATGAAATATTCTTATATAAACATAGAATTTTTCAAATTAATAAATAAATAATATTGGTTAAATATTAATATTAAATATCAAATCAAGTATTCTATATTAAATATTATAAATGAAATATTATCTCCATCATATATATATATATATCGAATTAAATAAATAATAATTAACTGAATATTAATAAATATTAAAATTAAATAATATATATTAAACATTATTATTGTATATGTATATATACTCGAATTAAAAATAAACGAATGTAATTAATTAATTATTAAAATCAAATAATAAGTGATAATTATTATATCATTAATAACTACTATAATTAAATATTACTGATAAAGAGACGTTACAAAATTATCAACTAATTACCACTAAAACAATCATTATCAGATACTAGTTTAACTAAGGGATTATTATTAACTAAACAGTATCTTCTATCATTACTGATGATTAACCTAATATTATTTATGTTTATTCATTGTTTTCCATTTCAATTCTTCCTTTCTCCTCATGACTTATATTCTCTCGAGGTCCTGAGAGTCTAGGTTCCTTACCTAAAATTCAGGATTGTTACACTATGGAGCTAGGAGAGCCCTCCCTCAGAAGATTCTCTTACGTTGAGAAAGAGAATGACGATAGAAGAAGAGAAAACCTTGATCTTAGCCTAGGAGAATGAGACATAGCTTACATAAAGATACAAGCTTCCAAACAAAAATCCACTTAAAATGGAACACCATGCTCAAGCCATGACCCTTTCAGGGAGGAGACTTAGTCTTAAGAACGCTAGACAACAATAAGAGAGCTAGAAAAGATGGAAAACTAGTAGCTAATTGGGAGGGCCCATACCAGGTAAAGGAAGTAATAGGCAAAGAAGCATACTAACTAAAAGAATTAGAAGGCAGAAGTATCCCTCAGACATGGAATGCTACTATTTAAAGATATATTATAGTTGAATGTAACAAGGGTATATTTTTTCCTACTCGGGAGGTTTTCCCCACAGGCTTTTTCTCTTGAGAGGTTTTAACGAGGCCTATCCAAACATCAATAACACTAGTACGATTCATCTCAACAATTTTCTTAATTATTCTTACGTTAAGTCCTAAAACCCCCAGCGAGGGGTAACAATAAATTATCCTTACGTTAAGTCCTAAAACTCTAAGCACAGGGGTAACGACAAATTATCCTTATGTTAAATCCTAAAATCTTGAGCGCGGGGGTATGATTCATTTTATTCCTTAGGAACTTCAGCTTCATTGAAAGGAAGGGAAACTGAAGGGTCAGCAGTAGCATCTTCTCCATCGAACTCGGGAGGATCCATAACCTTCCTATTCATCATCACGTTGAAAGGATCTTCTCCCTCTCAAGAAATGGCAAGAAGAGGATTCTAGGCCGAGGCCTATGCATGACAAAGATCAAACCTTAACACAAACTTCTCTACATTTCCCCTCAACATTTCAACCTGCTCCTCCTATTACAAGTACTCCTGATAAGCCCTAGATTTAGTTTCTAAGGTATTTTGTTATGCATACTCCAAAGCATCTTGCGCCTCCTTGAGAGGTGTATTAGCTTCTATAGCCTTCACAGCAAGTTCCCTACATGCCTCTTCAAAACTCGTCAATTTTACTTCAACATTTTTAAATGACGCCTCAACCTTCTCCAACACCGCATCCTTTGCTTTTAGGCACTCTTCCAGCTCGACCATCATTTTTAGAGCTTTCTCAACCTCTTAAACTTTGACCACCAAAGCATTTTTTCATTGGTCAAAGTGATAACAACTTTGTCCTGGGCGCTGATATACCCATCCAAGTAATATCCCATTGACACACCTCAGAGAGCAAACATCTCTATGGCCCGGTAAATGGCCACAAGGTTTTAACCCATATATTTCAGTTTATCTTTGTTAAACACTAATGCTTGGTCAATAAGTTATGGAATGGGAAATTAGGATACCATAAAGAGCTCCCACTCCCGAAAAGCATTGTCATAATCAGATTTGAGAGGGACCATTAAGTGCTCGACAATCATTCAATCTCAAGTGATCAAAGGGGCCTTAAAAGAATCAAGAGATTCTTCTATTCGGATTACGGGGGAACCGAAAGGCACTTCTTGTAAACCTCTAATCATTTCTTAAGAAGTCACACTCGGCCTGGTAAAAAGCCAGGCTGAGTCTTTTACCTCTTAGCATCCCAAGCAACAAACTCAGGGCCCGAGGTAGTCGTTGATACAAAGGTAGAAGTTGTAAGAGCGGTAGATGTGATAGGGAATAGGGCAGTAGAAGGATCTCTCCTAGTTGAACCCCTCTTCTTGAGTCGGTAAGCCTTTTTTAGATACCTAACGGTCATTTTTTAGGGAGCCATATCACTTGAAAAAACACAAATAGGAGTTAGTATCAAAAACCAAACAAATTAAGCAAAAAGCCTAGAAAAAGCTACTTTACAAAAGCCCATCCATTCTGATAGAGCTGAGTCAAGGCAATATTCAAGGCATTCAAAACCCATCTTTCAAAGCTAGAAAATAGAAGAGACGGATAGAGGTGGGAAGAAGAATCTTTCATACACATAGGTGTAATACAACTCCTTGGGGTTTGTCTTGGCGTGACAAATTCTCTCCTCTATAGCATATTCTAAACACTCCACATTTGAGGCTTACACAAATCTATTAAAGATCCCTTTTTGCCATAACCTGGAAAAAACATTCTTATCCTGAATGGAAGAGGGGAAAGACAGAATATCCCCTTAACCCATGAAAACATATAAGAAACATAAGACATATTTTTTTTTAAAAAAAGAGCAAAAGTGCTACAACCTAACAATACAAGTAAGAAGAAACTGACATCTATTGAAGAAGAATACTACTCAATGACAGGAAGAAACCTAAAGAAAATAGAGGAACTAGGGAAGACCAGAAACTTGAAAATGGAAAGGGGAAAGCAGAACAAAGTCCCTAGAGGAAATCACAGTGAAAAAGGTTGAAAATAAAGGAGACTTGGGCTATATATACATAAGGAAAAGGTAACTCCTAGGCGGGAGATCTAACAGTTGGGAACAACATCACCAACTCCACGGTCATAATGCCACAATGACCTCTCAAAGGACAACTACCATCGACATGTGGCAAAAAGCCCATTTGTAACATCCAAATTTTAAATATTATGATAAATTGGGTTTATAAAGCTGGTAGGTTAAATTAAATAGGCTTTTGTGATGGGAATTGTATAAGGAAAAAGTATAAACTAAACAAACTAGAATCTAATTAATCAATTTCAATTATTTTAATACACTTTCTAACTCTTTATTCCTTTTCCTAGTTTTTCTTTCTTTCTCACAATTCTTCACGTGATTCTCTCTCTTGGTAGCTCTCCTCCTCATTCTCTTCCAACTCTCATCTTTATCAAATTACCATTGTTCCATTACACCATCATCTTTAATTTCATCCCTATCAACTTCATTTTGCATACCAAGATAATTGCATGAGTCCATTCCCATTCCTTTCTCCTCTTTTATCCACAGGTCTTTCTCTTGGGCATGTATAAATTCCAAATTCCCCATCTTCTTCTCTTAGCAACTATTGTAAGCTTCATGAGAGGTGGTGATGAAGCTTAAAGCCTTTATAAATCTACATTTTGAAGTTTAAGAGGTAAAATCTAAAGTCATCCCTCTTTGCTTGCCTTTTAGTTGTATGGGGACAAGACCTATTGTGCTTAATTTCTAAATCATGCCTTGGGTTTGTTTTGGCAGCAGTTAGGAATTAATTTTAGAGGAAATCAACAAAGATAGGGGTTTTAGAGGCGTCTTGTGTGTGACGGTAAGTGGGTTATATTTTGGTAAGTCAATAATTACCAAAACTATGCCGAATTGGTGTTGTTAGCTTCAAAATCCATATTTAGATAGCTTGGGGTTATTAAAATAATTATTATGGATTTTTAGGATTCATTGAATAAGTGGGAAATTGTTATTGGAAATGGTTTGGTGTGGTTTGACATTGTTCTTGTATTTCGATAAGCATTTAGCTATTCAGAATCATGACGAAAGTAATATTTAGTTGTTTCGGTAATTGATAGCTTGGTTTATGGTTAGAGTAATGGTTTTGATGATTCTAGGAAACTTTAATTAAGGATTCGGTTGGCTGGAAGCTTATTTTGCAAAGTCAGATCACTGAGAGGTACGTTGTACTATAAGGGGGTTTACTAGTTGATTAATGAATAGGGAATTTGATTTCAGGGTTGGATTTATGTTTGATATTGATGAAAATATTGGTATTTGATATAGTAAAAAGGATGTTATGGTTTTGGTTTTGGTTTTGGTTTTGAGTATGGCTTATGTAGAAACATGGTAACTTTGATGATGATTATAAATTATATATTGATGACATTTATATCTGTTAAATGACCCTAGTGGTAATTACTGGTGGATTATGCCATTATTGGCAATGATTGATAGTTATTTGATGTTGTTGTTAATTGTAGTGATTGATATATTCAATTGTGATTGATTGCTCCACTTAACTAAAATGATGTTTACGTGTGATGGTTGTGTTTTATGAGATATTGGAGTTAATAGAGCTAAGTTATGATGTCAAAATGGAATTAAATGTATCATGATTCGCATCCATGCATATTGCATTGCCATGACACCATATGCATTTGAAATAAGCGCTACGATGCACTTCAGCACTGAGATTTGTTGTTTGAGACTACCAATTATAGCACTACTATTTGTTGTGTAGTTCTCATAAAGCTACCGATTAAAACACTATGATTTGCTATGTAGTCCTCAAGGTACCACCGACTATAGCACTATGATTTATTGTGTGGTTACCTGGATATCCACCTTTTTATAGCGCTATGATTTATTGTGTGGGTTATCCTTTGTCACTACGATTTGCTTGTTGTTAAGATAGATCCATATTACATGTTTTATGTATTTGAAAAGAATGATATTCTAAAGTCCATGGCATTCAGACATTTCATTGAGAGCATTTGTATATGTTTGGATGATGGAATGTTAGGAGTATTATAAAGATGTTTGAAATAATTATATAGATTATGATGGGAAAGCTTTTATGCTAAACTATTTCTGTATTTATGTTTTGGTGGAATGATAATTGATTATAATCCTTTGTGGTGTTTATATTTACGACTTTAAGTGGTACTCACCATTCTACTTATGGTTTTAGTAATCTTTCAGGGAGATGATGAACTACTTAGTGAGCCAGAGTGTGGAGCTATTATAATGCCATATGGAAAGGAATGTATGTTTTGTCATTTTGAAATTGACAATGTTATTTTAGAGTATTTGATGATGGCTTGATATTATAATTATGTACATACGACTCCTTGCCTTTTTAATGCCTTACTATGTTGATGTTGATATGAAGTCCCTATGTGAGATGTGTGTGTATACCTATATGTTGCTAGTGTATTTGTGTGCATAAACTTTGTAAAGGCTTAAGTATGTTGAATGTTGGATAATGATATGGTGTTGTATGTAAATGTCTAGGTGAATTACGTATTGTACCTTGTGATGATAGGTAAACCATGATTAAATGAAAATAGAGTGGAATAGATTTTGATATAGAAATTGTATGTTGGAATTTGACTTGGAATTGCAAAGGTATAAGATTTTGTGAATATTAAGTGAATTTAACAACTAGATGGGTGAACATAAGATCCGGTGGGAATTTAAATTTTTTGGGGGGGGGGTCAATAGGTTTCCAAGGCCATTTAGCACTTGTGTGTATGATCATTATTTGATTGGGAGTCCATTAGTTAGGTTTTGAGTGTTGTGTTGGTCCAATTATGGTTGAAATGCATTTTGCATATATCTTGGGCCTATGAAGGAATTTTTAAGTATAGACTGCGCTTGTAGGTCTAGAATGGGGAAAATATAGTACCCATGAAATTTCATGGCAATTAAAGTTGAAATGGGTTAAATAGGTAGTGTGGAAGTTGGTGAAAATGTTAACAATGTAGAATTTTCTACATTTCGGTGGAGGTAATCAATTACAGCCTCCCTATAATTGATTATCATCATTCTGTGATCCTAGTAATCGATTACCAACTAGGTTTAATCTATTACAAGGTTTGACGTAATCAATTACCATCTCCCTATAATCGATTAACATTATTCTGTAATTCCTGTAATCGATTACCAACCTAGTGTAATCAATTAGTATGGTCAAAATGAGGGGTTTCATGGCTTTTATTTAATGCAACCCTTATGTTTCCATTGTCTATTGTTGGGAAACGTTTTAAACGTGAAATATTTATTATAATTTTACCAAAACCCTAGGATAAACATGTGAAATTAATAAGGGGATGTCACATCATTCCCATTTAAAGTGACACCCATAATTTAAGAGCATTAGGATATAAAACGTGTAACATCCCGAATTTTAGAAAAAATGATTAAATATGAAGAATAAATGTTAAATAATTACAAATGGGTTAATAAGTCCCAAAAACATTGACACAATTAAATTGAGATTTATGAGGATTATTTATAATTTATTGAGGCTTAAAGAACTAAAATTATACCCGGTTAAAATATGGGTGTCAGACCAAGTATCTCCGATTGAGATGTCGTTGGTAAGGACTGTTAAGAATATTATTGGGAATCTGAATCTATATTCGGGTTAATTTTTGGATAAAGTATTAAGCCCAAACGGAGATCTGTATATTGTAAAACGGTAAAATTTTAATGAAGGGATTAAGTTAAAAACAAAAACTCCTTCCTTTCTTTCTCTTTTTCATTGGCCGTTTCTTCACCTCCCTCCACTCTTCATTTCTTCTCCTTCTTCACCATTTTCCCTTACCAAAATCGTCCATCTCCTCCTCCCCTCTATAGATCATTTTTCCACCCAAAAGCTTGGGTTTTCATGGGTCCATGAAGCATGGATGACACATTGGAGCAAGGACTTGGTTGTCTTCTCTTCTTGCACACCCATTTTCATTTTTGGAGAAGCATGGATTTGAGGTAAAGATTTCTTGCCTCCTTGATGTTCCATTTATGGTTTTAATAAGGTTGAGTTTGAAATGATGGTGTTAGAGATTGTGGGTATTGATAAAAATAGAAACCCTAGGTTAGAAAACCATTGGGGATTGTTATTGATGTTGATGAGGATTGGAATATAATGTTGTTAGCCTATAGATGTTTGAAATGAGGCATAATTATAGTTGGAATTGATGATGATGGGTTTTGATGAAAACCCTAGAAATTAGGATTTTGGGGCTTTGAGAAGTTCCTGAGAAAATTGTGAGTTATTGATATTAGGGTATTTTATATATTAGATTGAGAGGTTAATGAGGCTATTATGATTAAATGGAATGGTTAGAAATTATGGTTGTTAGGTGATTTTAGAGGAAAACCCTCAGCATGGAAATTGGGGCTTTTGGCTTAATTGATAGTTGAAAATGATTTATGCTATTGGAATGAGTTTTTGGGAATGATGAGATTGATTATTGATTGGTGATGATGAATTTTGAACTAAGGTAATGATGTTGTGCTTGTGATGGTCATTGATAGTGGGATTAATGAAATAAACATGGTGGGTTGATGAGTTATTGGGCTATGATAAATGACATATGAAATTGTTGATTGATAATGATTTGAAAGGAGCTAAGAGGCTCATGATGAATTTGAGTGGACAATGGATAGTTTAAGTAATGATGAATGCATTGTGAATGATGAAAGAGATGTTGTTGTTGTTGTTGGGTATAGTTAGCCTTTTTAGATCTAGAGAATCATGGTTTTGGGAAAGGAATTCCTGAAACCTAACATAGTGGTATGAATTGGTGTCTTAGCAAGTCTAGGACTTGATACTAAGCCTTAAGATATATTTACATTGTTTGAAATTATGATGATGCCTTGGGATGGCTTATCGATTGTATGAATGCATATGTGTGATGTGTAGATTATAATTTGGACGACATGGCCAAACAATTAAAGCATTTGAATTGCGGTTCTTCTCTCGAGGTAGTAGAGGAGTTTACACTCCAAATGCATGAGTAGATAATTAGTGATTTATGTATATCATGATACTCATGCTTGCCTTGCCATGTTTATATGAAAATGATATGATAAATGGTATTTGATAAGTTAAGTGAATGGCAAATTATTGGCTTTTGAAGAGGATATACATATACATGAAAGGATGATAAATGTTTAGCTATCCCTTTAATGGGAATGATGTATTGTTGATGAACCATCTTTGAGGGGATGAAGTATATGTTTATGAATTTAGAAATTATGTGGATGCTTGGTATTGAATGTGATAGCCATTGTGATGGCACAGGAAATAAGATTGAAAGATAATGCATAATTGAAAAACTTATAGAGTCAAATTGAGTTTTATGTGATTTTGATGGCATGTGATAGTTCCAAGAGCCCATATATGTAGTTTATGACTTGTAGGAATTAGAATGGGCCAATTCCCTTGAGAATAGGCCCTTGAGTTGCACAAAAGTGCATCAAAATTGGTAAAACACATTTATGTGCATAAGTCCTTCATTTTTGAGAATTTTTGAGTACGGCCGATGGCCACACGTCACAAATAATATATATAAGTTGGTGTTAAAATTTGGTGGGCATTGGAATTCATATCAAAAAGTTAGGGGGATTAGAAGTTTGAAAATGTGACTTTTTCTACATAAAACAGCCTTTATGTTGTCATGAATCGATTCAAAATAATGTTTGAATCAATTCAGAGGATACTAGATGGGCTTGAATCGATTCATATGAGGGCTTGAATCGATTCATATGAGGGCTTGAATCGATTCATACGAAGGCTTGAAACGATTCAAGACTCAGTGGATTTATTGTTCCTTAATTTTCCAATGCTTGAATCAATTCATACGGGGTTTGAATCGATTTATGGCCCTCTACTTCCACTATTTTGGGCCCCAGGCATGTATGAATCGATTCATGGCCCTTTTTGTCAATTTTGGGGCTTTTAGGATACATGAATCGATTCATGCAAAGGCTGAATCAATTGTGTTTGAATATGTGTTTCAGGTTGTATAATTTTGATAATGACAAAAGCAATTGAAGAATCATGGCAAAGAGTTCAAGTGTTCATAAAAGAACACATGCAAGGATAAAAACAGAGAAGACAACATCAGACCTACAAAAACACGCAAGCTAATTGATTACAAGACCATGGCTAATCGACTAAAAAGCTTTTATCTGACACACAGTCGATTACAAGGTCATTCCTAATCAATTACACAGGTTCTGTTTGTCACCTAGTTGATTGCACTAAGAAAGCCAATCGATTACCAAGCTGAGAAAATGAATAAAAAGCATCAGGTACATCTGCTAATCGACTATAAGGCTGCCACAATCGATTACAAATGTTCTGTAATGTTACTAATCGATTACAAGACAAGAACTAATCGATTACACATGAGTTATAATCGATTACCATGTTGCGTAACACAATTAAATGCATCAAGTGCCACTCACAATCAATTTCAAAGGAATTCTAAAGAAAAGTTTTTAACACTCAATTCACCCCCCTCTTGAGTATTGAGGCCACTTGAACAACATCGATTCACGGCCCTGTTACAGCCATTGTTATGTTGTTTTTCTAACTGCTATAATTCCTTTGCTATTTTTGGCCTATTTGGGCATCTTAATGGCATTTTTTTAGCCTCCAACTTTTGCATGAAAGTTGTAGATAATTATGTTACAGAGGTGAAAAAATTGCTCTTACCTTAATTGGAGTTTTCTAACTTTCATGAGTTGTAAAATACCGGACCCACTGCATTGTAAAACTCAAGTTTTAAGAGGGTTTTGAACTCAACTTTTTATTATTGTCAAATTGGGACTAATAGGTGATATTTGTGACATGTCCCTCTATTTTTAAGACTAAAAGTGAACCTTTCTCATGTCTCTATGTTGAAATTTGTCGTAGGCTAATTATTGCCAAAACCCTTTTTATTATGTAAAAACAAGAGATTGTATTATGGTTATGTGATTTGTGGTGTGTCTTGGTGGTGTTGATGTTGATCTCATATATTGAGAAAATAAGTATATGCCTAAATCCTGTTATGAAAACATGAATGTCCACCACCATTGTTGTGATATAATAATTGATAATGAAAAGCAAATGATGTGGTTATATGACACACCTTGTATGATAATAAAATTGATGAGGGGACAATTCAATGGCAATGGTTCATGTAAATCAATGAATTTGATATGATGTTGATGATGATTAAAAGTGGATGATGCCATATGTATTGAATGATAAATGATAATGTTGAATGAAAAGGGACGTTGTTGTTGAACATGCCCTTGAATAAGTAGTGTTTGCTATTATTGATGAGTGTGGTGCCATTATGATTAATGAAAGTATTGACTTGTATGTATGAGATGCAATGGTGATTGCTAAATGTATGTTTTGAAATACCTTGTTGGTTTCCATGCGTGGATTAATGCTATGATGATTGATATGCCATGATTGCCATGTGTGGATTTATAAAAATGTGAATGTTGTGCCTTGATGGGCCTTGTGATTAATTACATGCCAATGATGACAAAGCTAAATATATAATAAACCCCTAAGTGAGAGGGCAAGGAATCCTTGTGAGGTTAAGATTTGCCATATGCATTATTGCATTTTTGCATTCATGGCATAGCATAGCATTGATTATGTGGTGGTGATCAATTTGAATGTTCTTGCGGGACTATATAGAGGGAGTACTCATCCATGGCAGGAAACCAATATGTGAATGAACAAAGGTGGTTGTGATCACCAGTATGTTGAGAATGATGAACGTGGTTGCGATCACGAGTACACCGAAATGATAAAGATCGTGCAGGATTCTATGAGATTGAGTACCCTATGCGTGGGGGAATGAGTCTGTGGTTGCGATCACATGACAAATTGATATGATAAAGGTGGTTGCGATCACAACTTGCTTACCACAGAGCCACCCACCTACTGGGCCCGCCACATAGGGTGCCTCGTCACCAAACTATGCACAGCTTCATGATTCCCAGAATCACTAGGGAAACAACAACAATTTAACCGTGAACTGGGTCTCCCTCCCACTAGGCCCGCCTAGTGGAACCTCTAACAATCCACATAGACAGCGTATGATATGCCATGGATGCAAATGCCAATCAATGCATTCTCACACTATGCATCCTATCATGCCACTGATCAATCATCATCATCAACACCAACACCACCATTAAATCTTTAGTGGATTTTATCAGTGTTGGTTTTAGCCATTGTTTCATGTTTTAAGTATGGCATTTCATTTCAACATATTATGTATATCATACATGCAAGTCAATACTTGCAACATTCATAATGGCATCACAAACATCAAGAACATTCATCAATATTTCATTAATATTTCATAGATCATTACCATTGTTCATACATTAGTGTGGCATCACAACAATTCATCAATATGACTTTAAACCACACATACAAGATCACACTTGTATCGAACACAACGATATTTAACAATTCATCAATAATAACAATCATCCTTTTATTCAAGGAAATGATCAACAACATCATCCATCATAATTCATTATCGAGATCATCTCCTATTCATCGATTTATAATAAATACATTGTCATATAATTGTCCCTTCATTAGTTTCATCATCATTTAAGGGTGTGTACACAACCACAACATTTTCTTTTCATTATCAATCATCATATCATATCATTAGTGGTGAACATTCATGTCTTCATAACATGTCTCAATCAATATCAACACCACCAGGACATACCATCATCACATACCCCTAATAAAGGGGTTTTGGGTAATAATAAGCTCATGACAAATTTCAACATTAACACATGAGAAACGTTTATTTTTAGTCTTAAAAATAGTGGGACATGTCACAACTATCACCTATTAGTCCCAATTTGACAATCATAAAAAGTTAGGTTCAAAACCCTCTTAAATTTAAATTTTACCATGTAGTGGGTCTGGTGTTTTATGCCTAATGAGAGTTAGAAAACTCCAATTGAAGTAAGACTATTCTACACTTCTGTAACATAATTATCTACAAGTTTCATGCAGAAGTTAGAGGCCAAAAACGTCATTAAGATGACCAAACAGGCCAAAAACAACAAAGAAATCACAACAGTCAGAAAAACAACATAACAGTGGCCATAACAGGGCTTTGAATCGATTCAAGCCCGTATGAATCAATTCAAGCACTTCCAGAAAGCTTTGAATCAATTCAAAACTCGTGTGAATCGATTCAAACACTTCCAGTGGCCCTTGAATCGATTCAAGACTGTTTTGAACCGACTAAAGACAGCAATTATGTAGATTTTACTCAATTTTTCAACTTCTAAGCATCCTAACTCTTTCATATCAACTCCAAATTCTACCAAATTTTAACACCAACTTATATACATCATTTATGACGTGTGGCCACTGGCCACACTAAAAAATTCCCAAAAATGAGGAACTTATGCGCATAAATGTGTTTAGCCCATTTTAAGGCATTTTTGTGCAACTCAAGGGTCAATTCTCAATGGAATTGGCCCATTTCAGTTTCTACAAGTTTGAAATCATGCATAGGCACATTGGAACCATTCCATGGCATCCAAACATACTAAAATTCAGTATGGCCCTATTAGTTCCTCAATTATGCATCAAAATCGTAAAACACAACCTCATATCTTTGTGTAATTCACCCTTTCATGGGTTTCTATCAACAAATAAATCATATTCATCAAAAGACCACTAAACATTCATTATTATCTCATATATATGCAATTCCCAAACATTCAACAAATGGTCAAGCCTATCATCTATCACATTATCAATCACCATTCAAGATAATCATAGCAAGGCGAGCATGAGTACAATCATATACATCAACCATCAATTATTCACTCATGCAATTGAAATGTAAACTCTTCTCCTACCTCGAGAGAAGAACCACAATGATTTGCACGCTGCAAAAGTTCTGCCACATTGTCCAGAATATAATCTCCTATCAACACACATAAATATACATGTATTTAATGTATGAGCCATCATAAGGCACCATCGTAAATCTAAACAATTGCCAACATCTCTTAAAGTCCAATTTCAAGTCTTAGACTTGTTAAAACACCTATTTACATACTTGTGTTAGGCTTCGGGAATTCCATTCCCAAACCCAAGATTTTCTAAGTCTCAAAGGGCTAATCATACCCAATAATAACAACATTTCTTTCATCATTCATAATGCATTCATCATTACTTAAACTATTCATTTGCCATTCAAATTCATTATGACCCTATTAGCTCCTTTCCAACCATTATCAATTAACCATTTTACATGTCATTTATCATGGCCCAATAACTCATTAAACCCACTATCAATGATCATTATCCTTATTGTTCAAGCCTCTCCTAACATTACTCTATTCTCTTGATTTCATAATTCCTTAACATCAACAATCAATATTACCCATGCAAAAACTCATTCTTATATGTGAAACCACTCCAACGTCAATAGCTCATAATTTTCTCATGAATTTCCCCAAAGCCCCAAAATCTCAATACCTAGGGTTTTCATTAAGATCTCACTGTCATCAATTCCAACTACATTTATGCCTCATTTCAAACATCCTTAGGCTAGAAACAATGTATTCCATTCATTATCAACATCAATAACAATCCCCAATGGTTATCCCACCTAGGGTTTGGTTCCAAAAGCCACTATTCACCCAAATAACATCCAATCTCCTATCATAATACTAAAATAAACTCAAAACCATCAACAAAAGCTATGGGTGTTCAAGAACCATACCTCTTTCTCCTAGCTCTATGCCAAACACGAAGATGAGGAAAAGAGAAAAAGAGGAGAACCAAGCTTTGCTCCAATGCTCCATTCATGCTTCATGAATCCATGGAGACCAAGAAATTTTGGTAGGTAATGGTCATGGAAAAAGGTACATGGTTTTGGAAAGAGAAATTGAGGAAAGAAGAAGAAAGAAAGGTTGGAGATAGTGAGAGGGAGAAGCCAACATAAAAAAGAGAAGAGAAATGGGTGGGTTTTGTTTTAATTTTAATCCTTTCATTCAACTCTACTGTTTTATAACATACAGGATCTTAGTTCAGACTCAATACTTTATCCAAAAATTATTCCGATTATATATTCAGACTCCCAATAATATTCTTAACAGCCCTGACCAATGGTATCTCAATCGGAGATACTTGGTCCGACACCCATATTTTAATCGGGTATAATTTTAGTTTTTTAAGCCTTAATAAATTATAATTAATCCTCATAAATCTCAATTTAATTATTTCAATATTTTTGGGACACTTATTAACTCATTTATAATTATTTAATATTTATTCCTCTCAATTAATCATTTTTATGAAATTCGGGATGTTACAATCCACCCTACCTAAAAAGAAATTTCATCTTCGAAATTTGACATCGATATACATCACAAGGCCACACTTCAGGCCACACTTTAGGCCGTACACCATTAAGGTTCATCGTCCTCGATAAATACTATCGGACTTCCCAAAGTCCAACAAGATATGATCATCATCATTCCTTTGTCACAAGCATAAAGTCTTATATATCCAAAGTGAGTCACAACTCATCAACTCTCAATTCATTCGACTCAGCTCACACATTCATATCTAGTACAACCAGATAGACTCAAACATTCACCATAAGCAGTTACAACCCTACACCTGCCCGGCTTAAGTGTCGCTACATCCGACATATAGGAAGGCGTCCCAATTCCGTAGTGGTTACGACAAACACATAAGGTCAGCACATAAGTGCATGTTGCCACAATACCTATGGCATGTAGAGTCATATCAGGACAAGTACCTTCAATTCTTATTGCTCACATTAGTTATGCCTATTCAAACAATACCAATTCCCATAAGACTCAATGGCATTTCACTCAAATTCAGGACTAACTTACTCATATCACATCGTCATTATACATAATCTGGCATCAATCATGCCATATAAGTCATCAAATATCGATCACCATGATCATATATTGGTATATTCACAACAGACTCTCAATCATCGCAGGGTAAATACCCTATCATCGGGCTTCACCCATCCAGAAGCCATGATTAAATCGCCTAATAATCCTTTGTTTTATCCACATGTTGCTGGTCATAAGTCAATTCAAGCCTAAATGAGTCATTAAATTCACATTAAGTATGTAACCTCAAGGTTATAATAGGATTCTAAATCGTACAATAAGCTTTCACATTAGTGATTTCCCTCACAAATCATAACCAAAGTCCATAAATTGGGCGTATAACTCATATTATATCACACTTCTACTCGGTTTCTATCTTCAATATAGCACCCTTCAAATAAAAATGGTGGTAATGACATGATTAAATTTTATTTACCAACTCATAATCACACATGCCATCTCTATAGCATATCATATTACATAAATATCTTCATGATCACAATGTCAAGGGCACACAATTTAGCCCAAAGTCACACCATAAAATCATATATCATATTCAATACCAAAGTATACCCTAAATTTAACATCGCTATTCGCCAACTACTTCGGGGTTTACATTCGTTATTCGTATTTCATCTCATAACGGCTCTAGCTTCATCAAATTTATCTTGTAATTAATTTTACAATGGCTCAACAATTCATAAAGTTCCATCAATCACTAGACTTAGAAAGTCTAAGGGTTACTTAATACCCATTGTAGAATACTCCCACAGCACACAACATCATTAAGCATGGCTTATCAAAATAACATAGAGCCTAGACCACCATAGGGTCTAATTCTACAAGGTTCGATCTTTCAAGATCACATCAAATCATCCAGGGTTACCACATCTAGTGGGTCATAATCAAATAGATCATTCACTCGGTTCACAAATATGAAATTGAGTCATAACCCCAATCTAGTGAATCACAATTTCACATTCAATCGTTTTATCACTTATTCATGTTCCCAATCTAGGTAAATACAACAAATTACTTGGATCATATAATATATAAGGTTCTTGTGCCGAAGGATATAAAATCCATCTTTAGCAAATGGCACAACCAATCATTTAAATTCAAAAATACCCACATTAGGGAATTCTTTCACCATCATTTATTCAATCAATTCAAACATGTGAGGTGCTTATATTCAACAAGCATGGTTTGGCCATAAGCCACAAGCATGAATCACACAAGAGACCTAACCAATTAATTTAATTTTCAACATACACATGGTCTCACATCCATGGTCTACTACCATATCAATTCACTTTTAATACCTCTTATCCGTGATCAACACACGACATAGGTCCATCATCAAATCAATTCATATCTAATACATTATATCCATGATTACACATGGTATAAATTTCATCATTATATTATTTCATACTTAATGTATCAATATCATATGCATAATATCAATGTATTCATCATTAGCAGGTAATAGTGTAAAGAACTTGGCCGGACTTAAACAAATAACCATATCAATCACATTTAGGAATTCATCCACATATATTCAATCTCATGATTCATTAAGTTTTCCAATGAGCAACTATGCCCCACAAGTGCATCATATAACCTCAATGATAATGGGCATACATCCATAAACAACAATTATATCTTATGAATAATCATTCACAAAGAATCCTCAATAAGCTACCATTATAATTCAATACTAATGATTCACAAAGAATTGCCATTAAGAAAGCATTGCCCTTGATAGTCAATTCATAATTTTTAGACAACTAGTCATTCGTAAGTCCATATAGGGCAATCAATGTTTTAACATATCATCATCCTCAAGATAATTGCCACTCTTGAATCTATACAAAACAACCATTTTCCAACAATGGGCATCATACTCCAAGGATCATCAAAATGTCTAATTATTGAGCAATCATGCTCTAATCATCCATAATATCAATTTTAATGCAGAGCAACCATACGTTGACAATAATCAAGAACTCTAATTCAGACCAAAATACGCTCTGATACCAACTTGTCACCCCTTGGTTCTCCAAACCCGAATCTCAATGTAATCAAGATAAATAATTAATAAAAATACGAGTAAATTTTTCACGTTTGAAATAACTTTGAAACACCTCAACGATTACACCAAGACTCGAACCACAAAAAACCAAAGAGTAAGATTTAATATTTTATATCTGGATCGTCAAATAAATCACCCATGATTGTAAACAAAAATAACAGAGTTTATAGTGGAAGAAGAATATGTATACAGGGCATACGCCTAGTCTCATATATAAAGATATAAGAAGAGGCTCGGCAAAGCATGCAAGCATACAACACATGCCTATTAGGCCACAACCAATCTTACACATAAATCATAAACATGCATTGTCCTAAATATATATACATATGCATCATTATGGTCATACAACATACATCTCTATTATCGATATTCCATAATTGACCACATTCGATTCAACCTTAAAATCATGTATCATCAACGCTTATACATCCCTGAAATGATTATATAACCAACATCATTATATCCATCAAATAGGTATGAATTCCAATACCCCAAATACCAATACATTATACACTTATATTATCATTTACAACACATCCATCGATTTTAATGGTTATCAAGGCTATAATGTACATTTTATTCACAGTACAATAAATTACAGTTGCTGTCGGCCAAGGTATTCCATTACCACTATTTACCTCCCAAAGCTCTACTTTAAAATATCCTCATCCCATGATATTCCTGCATCAATGCTAAAAATGGACAACATGGGAGAGTGAGTTATACATTTTAAATGACGAATATGAATACAATTGAGATTATGTGCATATGTATATCAACATCATGTATGCTTTGCTGAAATCATCAATAATCATCATAATTCATTCATTTCAATAATATACATATAATGTATTCCTCCATCAATTCATAGCAAGCAATCACATATACACATTATTTCTCAATGCCACAATGGGCCAGCATCATTGTCATCAACATAGATAAACAAGCCCTTCATCATATTAGGCCATCACATACAACATCATCATATTCAATATCTTTTCGTTGTATTCATATTTTACATGTTATCTTTTAGGTATTGATTCACCCATCTCATCATCATCACATCTCAATCTCAATCATCATCAATCATCATCACCTGTTGGTATATCTCCATGCTATATGCAAATGCTCTTAGGCTAATGCATATGCACAATGGAATAAACACCAATAATTACGAATCTAATTGTGGGAATAAACACCAAATTATGGGTCAAGCATAGGTGTGCTACTATGCCCCTACTGTAGTAGTATAATGTGTACACATATCTCATAATGCATGCATAATCACCAATTTTACTGGTACCAAACCGCATCGCGCATATGTAGCACTAGTCACCCCATGACTTACAAATTGAGAACATGGCCTCACTTGCCAAAAGTGCTACGGGCCCGTCCCGAACGCACATCGAGAGAGCCGTGCCCCGTCGTACACCGAGTTAACTTGCTCACCACAGAGCCGCCCGCCCACTGGGCCCACCATATAGGGTGCCTCGTCACAAAACTATGGACAGCTTCGTGATTCCCAAAATCACTAGGAAAACAACAACAATTTACCTGTGCACTGGGTCACCCTCCCACTCGGCCCGCCTAGTGGAACCCCTAACATTCCACATAGACAGCGTATGATATGCCATGGATGCAAATGCCAATCAATGTATTCTCACACTATTCATCCTATCATGCCACTGATCAATCATCATCATCAACACCAATACCACCATTAAATCTTTAGTGGATTTTATCATTGTTGGTTTTAGCCATTGTTTCATGTTTTAAGTATGGCATTTCATTTCATCATATTATGTATATCATACATGCAAGTCAATACTTGCAACATTCATAATGGCATCACAAACATCAACAACATTCATTAATATTTCATTAATATCACCACATAATCTCTTAGTGGATTTTTATCTCATTGATCATTACCATTGTTCATACATTAGTGTGGCATCACAATAATTCATCAATATGACTTTAAACCACACATACAAGATCACACTTGTATCTAACACAATGATATTTAACAATTCATCAATAATAACAATAGTCCTTTTATTCAAGGAAATGATCAACAACATCATCCATCATCATTCATTGTCGATATCATCTCTTATTCATCGATTTATAATAAATATATTGTCATACAATTGTCCCTTTATTAGTTTCATCATTTAAGGGTGTGTACACAACCACAACATTTTCTTTTCATTATCAATCATCATATCATATCAATAGTGGTGAACATTCATGTCTTCATAACATGTCTCAATCAATATCAACACCACCAAGACACACCATCATCACATACCCTAATAAAATCTCTCATTTTTACATAGTAAAGGGGTTTTGGGTAATAATAAGCTCATCATAAATTTCAACATTAAAACATGAGAAAAGTTTATTTTTAGTCTTAAAAATAGTGGTACATGACACAAATATCACCTATTAGTCCTAATTTGACAATCATAAAAAGTTAGGTTCAAAACCCTCTTAAATTTAAATTTTACCATGTAGTGGGTCTGGTGTTTTATGCCTAATGAGAGTTAGAAAACTCCAATTAAAGATAAACCAATTCTCGCACCTCCGTAACATAATTATCTACAACTTTTATGCAGAAGTCAGAGGCCAAAAATGTCATTAAGATGACCAAACGGGCCAAAAATAGAAAAGAAATCACAGCAGTCAGAAAAATAGCATAACAGTGGCCATAACAGGGCTTTGAATCGATTCAAGCCTCTATGAATCAATTCAAGCACTTCCAGAGAGCTTTGAATTGATTCAAAACTCATGTGAATCGATTTAAACGCTTCCAGTGGCCCTTGAATCGATTCAAGACTATTTTGAATCGATTCAAGATAGCAATTATGCAGATTTTGCTCAATTTTTCAACTTCTAAGCATCCTAACTCTTTCATATCAATTCCAAACTCTACCAAAATTTTAACTCCAACTTATATAAATCATTTATGACATGTGGCCACTGGCCGCACTAAAAAATTCCCAAAAATGAGGAACTTATGCGTATAAATGTGTTTAGCCCGTTTTAAGGCATTTTTGTGCAACTCAAGGGTCAATTCTCAATGGAATTGGCCCAATCCAGTTACTACAAGTTTGAAATCATGCATAGGCATTATTGGAACCATTCCATGGCATCCAAACATACTAAAATTCAATATGGCCCTATTAGTTCCTCAATTATGGATGAAAATCATAAAACACAACCTCAGATCTTTAAGTAATTCACCTTTTCATGGGTTTCTATCAACAAATAAATCATATTCATCAAAAGACCACTAAACATTTATCATTATCTCATATATATGCAATTCCCAAACATTCAACAAATGGTCAAGCCTATTATCCATCACATTATGAATCACCATTCAAGATAATCATGGCAAGGCAAGCATGAGTACAATCATATACATCAACCATCAATTATTCACTCATGCAATTGAAATGTAAACTCATCTCCTACGTTGAGAGAAAACCGCAATGATTCGCATGCTCCAAAAGTTCCGCCACATTGTCCGGAATATAATCTCCTATCAACACACATAAATATGCATGTATTCAATTTATGAGCCATCACAAGGCACCATCATAAATCTAAACAATTGGCAACATCTCTTAAAGTCCAATATCAAGTGTTAGACTTGTTAAAACACCTCTTCACATACTTGTGTTAGGCTTCGGGAATTCCATTCCCAAAACCAAGATTTTCTAAGTCTCAAATGGCTAATCATACCCAACAACAACAACATTTCTTTCATCATTCATAATGCAATCATCATTACTTAAACTATCCATTTGCCATTCAAATTCATCATGACCCTGTTAGCTCCTTCCAAACCATTATCAATTAACCATTTCACATGTCATTTATCATGGCCCAATAACTCATTAACCCCACTATCAATGATCATTATCCTCATTGTTCAAGCCTCTCCTAACATTATCTCAACTCTTTAACATACTAAACAATTTGGAGTCATTACTCTATTCTCTTGATTTCACAATTCCTTAACATCAACAATCAATATTACCCATTCAAAAACTTATTCTTATATGTGAAACCACTCCAACATCAATAGCTAATAATTTTCTCATTAATTTCCCCAAAGCCTGAAAATCTCAATTCCTAGGGTTTTCATCAAGAACTCACTATCATTAATTCCAACTACATTTATGCCTCATTTCAAACATCCTTAGGCTAGCAACAATGTATTCCATTCATTATCAATATCAATAACAATCCCCAATGGTTATCCCACCTAGGGTTTGGTTCCAAAAGCCATTATTCACCCAATAACATCCAATCTCCTATCATAATACTTAAGTAAACTTAAAATGATCAACAAAAGCTATGGGTGTTCAAGAACCATACCTTTTTCTCCTAACTCTATGCCAAACATGAAGATGAGGAAAAGAGAGAAGGAGGAGAAGCAAGTTTTGCTCCAATGCTCTATTCATGCTTCATGAATCCACGGAGACCAAGAAATTTTAGTGGGTAATGGTCATGGAAAGAGGTGCACAGTTTTGCAAAGAGAAAGGGAGGAAGAGAAGAAGAAAGAAAGGATGGAGGTAGTGAGAGGGAGAAGCCAACGTAAAAAAGAAAAGAGAAATGGGTGGGTTTTGTTTTAATTTTAATCCTTGATTCAACTCCACTGTTTTATAACATACAGGATCTTAGTTCGGGCTCAATACTTTATCCAAAAATTATTCCAATTATATATTCAGACTCCCAATAATATTCTTAACAGCCCTGACCAATGGCATCTCAATCGGAGATACTTGGTCTGACACCCATATTTTAATCAGGTATAATTTTAGTTCTTTAAGCCTTAATAAATTATAATTAATCCTCATAAATCTCAATTTAATTATTTTAATATTTTTGGGACACTTATTAACTTATTTATAATTATTTAATATTTATTCCTCTCAATTAATCATTTTTATAAAATTTGGGATGTTACACCTTGGGTGTATAAGATAATTATCATAAAGCTATGTAGTACATGGTACTGATGCATTATTATAATTGATGATTGTATCATTGTTATATCTGATGATTGAGATTTATGATCATGATGAAAATGGTATAATATAGCTCTTGAGTGCTGGGTTGTGTTGCCGGCCTGCGAGGTGAGTATATATTAGTTTTTGATATTATACCTGAGATTGATGATGTTTATCGGTATATTAATGATGAGACACCCCGGACACTATTGAGGGCGGGGAGTGGTCGCCGGTGCGTTGACACGGTCAAGGAACAGCTCTTGACAAGTTTCCAGTGGAGGGATTGTATGGCTAAACTTACATATTTATATATTATGATTGATTATGTGATTATGTGGTGGGGGATGACCGATTGTATATGTTACCCTTGTTTTCGGCACCCGTGGCTTTTGTGCCCAATTAAGCTACCAGTGGTCAAGTAGGACCCAGTGGTTGAGGGGGAGTTAAGTAGGACTTGGTGAACTAGGTCAGGTTCACGGGGTGTCAAGTCAGACCCCCAGCTGAAGGTCGATCCTTTTTGTATCCAGATACTAGGAGTCTGATATATATGAGAGTTAGTTATGTTACATTCTTGACTTATGTGTATGTTGTTGACAATGCCTATATTATGTGATGTATATAGTTGAGTTGATTTGGTATTGATGGAATTAAATGATGGATCAGAGCATAAGTGGCTAGGCACGCATGCTTGGATTTAATAGAACATAATATGATAATGATAGTGCTAGTTTTAGGTAATCAATGTAATTGTGCAAGTATAATAACTAGAATAGCTAGTGAAGGAAGGACGTGGGAAGTAATCACTAATAACTGATAATTGTAACTAGGAATGTAGTTATGTTATACCCTTCCTAGTTTGATGTTTATTTCTGTATTAATTCTTAATTCTAGTCACTCACACCCTGTATTGTGGTTTTAGTGATTATTGGTAGGTTATGGATGCACACTACGAAGGCATGTGCTGAATGAGGCCAGGGCAAGGAGGAAGTGCACATAATTATGTTTGTATATGTGTCTATATATACATGTATATATTTATTCGTTGGTTTGTGGAAATGTATAAGTACCTTATTTATAGTAACGGTGTACGATCCGAAATAATGATTATGGATATGATGGTATCAAGTAGCACGGAGCTACTTAGGTAGTTGATCGATTGTGTATGCCTGGTTTAGATGTTGATGCATGAATGGATGTTAGAAATAAAGCCACTATGTGATTATATGAAATTGAAAGGTATTGTGGTGTGTGAATTACTTGATGAATGTGATTGCATGTTGAATGACCGACTTGAGAATGATGAGCATTAGCAATGCTCAATTAGTGTTTGGGGATTTATGTTATAGTTTATGTAAAGTGTGAACGATGGGCATAAAGCCAATATAATGTGTGATGAATGTCATCGGTAGGCTCTAAATATGATTATGAATTGTTCTGTGATGTGATTAGGAAATAGATGACTAATTGATGAATTTAATAATCATTGTATCTAGTGGAAATAGGTGTTTCATGTGAAAATTAAGAACTGGATAGATGGTTTTAAGATCTGGCAGGTTTTGGGGCCCCCGGAAGGGATCGATAGGTTCCTTAGGCCATTTAGGAATGGTGTATTGGCCTTGGCCATGCGGTGTCCAATTAGGTGGTTTGGTACAAGGGTTTTGTACTAAAAGAGGTTAAATTGCATTTTGCATATAACTTGCGCATATGTTGGAATTTTGACAAACAGACGGCGCTAACAATTTCGGAATGGGGAAAACATATGGCACGTGAAGTTTCGTGGCAATTGGACTTGAAACGAGCCATTTGGGTAGGTTAGAATTTGGCTGATTAGCCGAAAATGTGTAACAGCATCAGGTGTTGTTACTGTCATGCTGGCGCATAGTATAACACCCCTGATTTTCTGTACTCGAATCCCGATGTAATCGTCATAAATGATAAAAATACGAATAAATTTTTCGCGTTTGAAAATATTTTCTAGGACACCACCATGATCACATCAAGACCCGAATCTCAGAAAACCAAAGAGTGAGATTAAATAACCTATAACTGGATCGATAAATAGTTTGCCCATAATGGTATATGAAAATAATAGAGTTTACAGCGGAAGAATGGGTATACCGGGCACATGCCTAGTCCCATATATGACGATATGAGAAAAGGCTCGGCAAAACACGCAATGGCATATCATAAGCCTAATAGACAACCATCATCATTTCACATGATTATATAAGCATGCAATGCCTAAGATATAATTATATATATACACATATATATATACATATTCATTCGGGAATCTTCTCCCGACAATCACAATCATCAATGTTCATCATGCAATTTCAATCCTTCTAATACATATCAACCATCTCTTACATTCTACATATATATTCACCATCGACAATTCAAAGGAATATCTTAATACATATCCAAAATCTCTAAATCATCTATATCCTCATATCCAATTCATTCATTACACAAGAACTCATAAATGATACCGGCCAAGGCACTTCCTCTACCACTATTTACCTTCACCAAAGCTTTAATTAAAAATCCGAACTCATCCCATGGCAACCTGCATCACAAGGCTAAAAAGGAGACCATATGGGAGAGTGAGTTATACATTCAAAATGATGAATAATATATATATTGTGATCATGTGTATATGCATACAAACGTCATGTGTACTTTGCTATCACATCATCAAATTATCATTCATATATCATCTAATTATTATAATAGGCATACAAGCCTCAGGAATCGCAATTCATATCATAAATAAGCACAACATATACACGATCACATACATAATCTCTTTGCCACTTATCAACAAGGGCATTCACAAATTAGTATCATCATTTCATCAATTCATATCTTTTCTTACTTTTATGTGGTCTTCCGGTATATTAATTTCTCATCTCATCAACACCATACCACCATCTCATTCATCATCAATCATCATCATATTCTGGCATATCACCATGCTATATGCAAATGCTCTTATGGCTAATGCATATGCACAATGGAATAGACAACAAATGCGGATCGAACTGTGGAATATAACACCAATTGTGGGTTCAAGCATGATCACATACCATGCCCTACTGCAGTAGTAAAATGTTTACACATATATCATAATGCATGCATATTCACCATATTTTTACTGGTACCAAACCGCATCGCCCATTTTGCAACACCTGGTCATTTTCACCATGACCGCGGTATACAACATATTCAACATATGGTGTTGCGGGCCGGCCAGATATCAAATCATGGCGGCTGTGATCCCAAGGACCACCGGGGTCACCTGCTCATCAAGAGCCACCCCCCACAAGGGTCGGCCATATGTAGCTCCCCGTAGCAATACATGGGCGGCTTCGTGACTTACACATCGAGTCACAGGGGAAACAACAGAAATGCTCGTGCACTGAGCCGCCCTCCCACTAGGCCAACCGGGGGAATCCCCTAATATTCCAACACCGACAGCTATGATATGCCATGGATGCAATGCAATGCAAATGCATTCTCACTCTGTGCATCTTAAATGCCACTCATCAAACATCATCATCATAATCACTAACACCACCATACACCTTAGTGGATTTCAACATTGTTGGTTTCTTAGTCATTATTTTCAAGTTTTTAATGTGGTATTTTCAATAACCATATAATTATGTACTAGCCTTTCAAGGCACATCATTCATATAATTGGCATTCAATGGCCACAACATCATTCATAACAATCCGCACATGGATATCAAAGGGCATAGCAATCACTAGAATATTATTCTACACTTGGAGTTATCCAAGACATATTCATCACTCACATATATGGCCATCACACATACGTCCATCATAATCATATTCTTGACCTTGCATCTCAACACAACACATTTTTATATTTTACATCATATAGTGAATTCAATATCCATATTCAACCACAATGGTTTTGTCACAGAATCATTAATAATAACGATCATCCCTTATTTAAGGAAATGATCCACAACTTCATTCGTTATTACCCATGATGATTGTCATCTCAATATCTTATTCGTTATCCATTACCACCATATTATGTCGTAGGCATATATATATATCTGTATACATTCCCTCAAGTATCAAATAATATAAGGGAAAAAGGCCTAAAGCCATCAGGACCGAGAAAAGAAAGATCAATACAATCAGAACCAAGAGAAAAGAAGGGAAAATTCCATCAGTGTTCACTCGCTCAAGCGAGGCCCATATTCGCTTGAGCGAGACAGCCCATCTCGCTTGAGCGCCTCAACTCGCTCGGGCGAAATAGTTACAGTAAGCATTCCCAAATATATTCGCTCGAGTGAGGCTCCCTTCATCCAGCCACTCGCTCGGGTGAGAATTGTCTAGTAAGGAATTCCATACTCACTCGCTCGAGCGAGGTATCCACTCGCTTAAGCAAAATCCGACCAGAGGTCGTCCTTCCCAACACTCGGTTTTGTACTCGGGAAAGTTATTCCAGAACCGATTCCTCTCATTCGGTCCTTCACTCGGCAATTTACATTAAAGCCGACTTATCACTCGGTCAGTCATTCACTCAGTAATTCACCCTCACACCGACTCAACACCTGATCGGTCTTCACTCGGCGAATTATTTCAAAACCGACTCTTCTCTCGTGTGGTCTTTCACTCGGTAAATTAATTCCAAGACCGACTATCACTTACTTGGGTTTCCACTCGGTAAAATAATCCAGACCTAGTCTTTTCTCACTCGGTTTTCCACTTGGAATTACACACAGAGGGACTCCACTCGGAACGAGTTACTTTGAATTCGGGAATTTCCACTCGAAACACCACTACCCGGGGTATCATATTGGGAGACCCTTCACTCGGAATTATACGCACTTCCTCACTCGGAAGGTTCAGTCTCGGACATAGCCCACTCGGAATTTCACTCAGAAATTCACTACGCCATAGAATTATTTTCTAAGGTTCCCACTCAAGTGAAATTTCGTCCAGAATCCCACGTACTCACCATACACTCGTCACACTCGGTCAAAACACAACCATACCAGTCACTCACTTGAGTGAGCACCATCCCAACATCAGACTTCACACTTTCGCTCAAGCCACTCACACACGCTTGGGCGAAGAATGTACAGTGACCATTTCCTCACTAGCTCGCTCAAGCGCGGCCATGCCTGCTTGAGCGAGATTCGTCCAGTAACTCCCCTGATTGCATAATATGCAGCTCGCTTGAGCGGAAACCTCACCCGCCTGGGCGAAATTGGTCCAGAGACCATTATACCAATACAGGGGATTCTCGCCTAAGCGAGATCCCTTCTCACTTGAGCGAGAATATCAGGATATGCGCAAAAAACATAAGAAACTCACAACCAACCATACCAAAACTTATACCAGCCAAAATCCATCAAGTCTAATATAGCAATTGCTTCACACTATGCATTTAAAACCTATCCTAGACCTTTACACTAATTGATATTCAATTCAATCTATCAATCATGTCAAATTCAAACTTGTCATCATCTTATATGAATATACATTTTCATATCAATTCAACACATAATTCTCACACATCATCCTCATTAATCATCAACTTGCCATTTCAATTAATTCAATACATATACATGGCAAGGTAAGCATGAGTATTCATCACATTGAACAATCACTATCAAATTTACTCATGCAATTTGAATGTTAACTCCTCTCCTACCTCGAGGGAAGAGCCAAAACGGTTCCAATGCTCCGAATGCTCCATTGCATCACCCGGAATGCAATCTACATACCATATACAAGTATATTCACATAATTAATAACCATCATAATTTTAAATACTTGCTAGCTTATCATAAAGCTCAACCCCATGTCCTAGACTTGCTAAACACCAATATATGCAATTGTGTTAGGCTTCGGGAATTCCTTTCCCAAAGCCAAGATCCTCTAGATCATAAAAGGCCAACTAAACCCAACAACATCACTATCACATTGTTACTCAATATTCAACTTAGCTCTCATATCCTTCAATAACCACAATGGTTTAGAACCTCATCAAGTCACAATCTTTTCACACCAATCCCTCACATTCCACATTCATAACAACACTCATCACTAAACATCACCCATTAATATTCAATTCAACCTTTCAAGCTATACAATATCCACTTCCCCAAATTCTTAGGGCTATGGTTTTCATCAAAACCCAATAACATTTACCCATGCTCATTAGTCACCATAAATAGACATCTTTCATCATTAATATCATTCTCCAATATCATTAAACCTACATTCTACATACATTTCACACTTTCCCCAATTTATTAAAGTTAGGGTTTCACTAAAAACCCATCAACATCATAAATGCTCATTTATTTTTCACTCATCCAAGTATTAATTCCATGCACCTATAACAACCCACCAATAATGCCATAATAACAACACCCTACCCTAGGGTTTCCTCATATAAAGCTTCTCCCAACAACCCTTATGAAATGAACATTATCTCAAATACCAAGAACCAAAATCTAAGGCATAAACTCGTAAAGAATGGTGAGGAACTTACCTCAACCAAAGAACAACATAAGCTTCCAAAAGAGAGAGAGATCCACACGAAAAATAGGGGGAAAGAGTGGAAGAGGATCCAACCATGAGCTTCTCCTTCAAGCCCCCAAGAGATAAAAATGGTGGAAGAGAAGAAGACTCTACACGGCTTTTGGTTCATGGAGAGAAGAAAAGAGGAAATGGAGAAGGTAAAAGAAGAAGGAGAAGAAGTATAGAAAGGAGAGGGAGAAGTGACGTGACAAGGAGAAGGGAAGGTGGGAGTTTATATTTTTATTATTTAGCTTTACATTAAAATCCCACCGTTTTATAACAAACAGGCTCATAGTTCGGGATCAATACTACATCCAAAAATAATTCCAAATATAGATTCGGATCCCCAATAATATTCTTAATAGCCCTGACCAACAACATCTCAATCGGAGATACTTGGTCCGACACTCATATTCTAATTGGGTATAATTTTATCTCATATCAGTTCAATAAATCATAAATATCCCTAATAAATCCCAATTTCATTATTCCAATATTTTTGGGACACAAATCAACTCACATACAATTATTTATTATTTATTCTCATCAATTATTCATTTTTATAAAATTCGGGATGTTACACATAGCGCCAGACCCCTTGTTTTAGCTTTTAGTTTCTTTCCAAACTTCAGTGGGTTTTTGAGTTTAAAGGGTTATATAATTACTATTTTGGGACTTTTTAGTAAAAATAAATATTTTCTTAAATTAGGTCTTAATCAAATTATTTAATTATGAAAAATTTATGGGGATTTTTAATTAAACTAATAAAAATAATTGTAAATTGACGCAGGATGTCACAAATTTTCCCTTTTATTCTGGTAATAATTTTCCTAACAATTACCAATAGGGCTGGAAGAATCAGAATTTTGGTTGGAAACAAGATGTTGGACCTTCCAATAGACCTCCCAATAATCAATTTCAACAACAACCACAACCTGATCAGAATGCTAGGTTGACAAAGATAGATGATTTTATACAATAATTGCTACAATATATGCAAACGAATGAAGCCGCACGAGAAGCGTCGGATTTGCAATTGGGACAACTAGCAAAGGAAGTAACTAAAATGAAAAGTTTTGGTTTTTCTGCCAAGACCCAGAACCCAAAGGAACAATGTAAAGCTATTTTCACAAGAAGTGGTAAAATTATAGGGACTGATTATAAAGAAACTTATAAAAAGAGTGAAGAGAGTGAAAAAAAAGAGAATGAGAAAGAAAAGAGTGAAGAAGAAAAGAAAGAAAAATAAAGTGATGAAAAAGAAAATAAAGAAAAAGAAATAAAGGAAAAATAAGAAAAAGAAAAAAAAAAAAGAAAAAAAAAGAAAAAAGAAAATTAGTATTTGGGTCAGACACCCCCAGTCAAGGATCTGCCTTATCCTTATGCACCTTCAAGAAAGGATAAGGAAAGAGTACAAAAGATTCCTTGAGATTTTTAAGTAGTTATAAATAAAGATTCTTTTCTTGGAAGCATTGGAACAAATGCCAACATACGTGAAGTTTATGAAAGAACTGCTCATAAAGAAAATGAGGTATAATGAAGAGATTGTGGAGTTTGAAGTAGGTTATAGCGCTATCTTACAATATAACATGTCAGAAAAGTCAAAAGATCCTGTAAGTTTCACCATTACTGTTTCTATTGGAGGTGTGAATATTGGAAAGGAGTTATAGGGGCTAGCATCAACTTAATGCCCCTAAGTAAGATGAAGCGCATTGGTGATCTTCATCCACAAAGGGCGAAGATGACTTTACAACTGACAGGCCGCTCAATCAAAAGACCCTATGAAATAGTGGAAGATGTACTTGTGAAGGTGGACAAGTTCTACTTCCTTGTTGATTTCGTGGTATTAGACATGGAGAAGGATACTAAAGTCCGCCTAATTCTTGGAAGACCATTCATGAAGACTGCTAGAGTGTTGATTGATGTAGACAATGGAAAACTTGTAGTCAGAGTGCATGATGAGGAGGTAAATTCTAATGTTTTCAAAGCAATTAAACATCCTAACCTAAAATAAGATTATTTTAGAGTGGATGCCCTTCATGAAGTTTGCCTCTCCATATCAAAAGGTATGTCTTATTCTGACCCCCTCAACAAATTATTGATTAACTCTTTTGATTATTTAAATAAGGAAGAGGAAAGACAGATAGATGGGTGTTTAGAAGAGTTGGAGAAAAGGAAAGAAATTTCACCTGAAACTAAAAAGATTGAGGAACTCCAAGAGATACCTGTTGAAAAAGTCCAGAGACCAGAACTCAAAGTTTTGCCATCACACCTCAAGTATATCTTTCTAAAGGAGGGTAATCTTAAACCGGTCATTATTAGTAATTTACTAACTGAAACAGAAGAAGCAAGACTGGTAGAGGTACTGAAGAAAAATAAGGAAGCAATTGGATGGACACTTAAAGATCTGAAAGGTATAAGTCCATCATATTACATGCATAGGATTTTATTAGAAGATGATTTCAAGCCTATAGCCCAACATCAAAGACGCCTCAATCCCACCATGAAAGAGGTAACAAAGAATGAAGTTCTAAAATTGTTGAAAGCAGGTATCATCTATCTTATTTCTGATAGTGCATGGGTAAGCCCGGTCCAAGTGGTACCAAATAAAGGAGGTATGACAGTAATTGTAAATGATAAAAATGAATTAATTCCAACAAAAACTATCACCAGCTGGAGAATGTGTATAGCCTATAGAAAATTGAATCAAGCGACTAGAAAGGACTATTTCCACTCCCTTTTCTAGACCAAATACTTGAAATATTGTCTGGACAGACTTATTATTGCTTTCTTGATGGTTATTCTGGATATAACCAAATTGTTGTGGATCCTCTTGATCAAGAAAAGACTACTTTTACATGTCCTTTTGGTATCTTTGCTTACAGAAAAATGCCATTTGGATTATGAAATGCACCTGCTACTTTTCAAAGATGCATGTTTGCTATTTTTGGAGATTTAGTAGAAAAGAGCATAGAAAGTTTCATGGATGACCTCTTTGTCTTCGGGAAATCCTTTGATTCATGTCTATCCAACTTGGACACCGTATTGAAGTGGTGTGTTGATACAAATCTGGTTTTGAATTTGGAGAAATGTCACTTCATGGTAACAGAAGGAATTGTACTTGGTCATAAAATCTCTGCAAAAGGTATTGAAGTTAACCAAGAAAAAGTTAAGGTGATATCTAAACTCCCACCCCTTGTGAATGTGAAAGGGGTTAGAAGTTTCTTAGGACATGCTTAGTTTTATCAAAGGTTCATTAAGGTTTTTTCAAAAATTGCTAAACCTTTGACAAACCTCTTGAACAAAGATGTTGAATTTAAATTTGATGATGCATGTCTTAAAGCTTTTAATTCTTTAAAAGAAAAATTGATTTCCGCTCTTGTTATTGTTGCCCCTAATTGGAATCTACCCTTTGAACTTATGTACGATGCAAGTGATTATGCTGTAGAAGCTGTTATAGGTCAAAGGCATGAAAAGATTTTCAAGGTTATACATTATGCTAGTAAAGTTTTAAATGAAAATCAAGTGAATTATGCAACTACTGAGAAAGAATTACTAGCCATAATGTATGCCTTGGAAAAATTTACATCATATTTGATTGGCTAAAAAATAATTGTTTTCACTAATCATGTAGCCATCAAATATCTTTTGACTAAAACTGACTCTAAACCTCAGTTAATTCGATGGATTTTACTTCTACAAGAATATGATCTTGAAATAAAAGATAAAAAGGGTTGTGAAAATGTGGTCTCTGACCATTTATCCAGATTAATAAATGATGAGGTGACCACCAAGGAAAATGAAATTCTGGAAGAATTCCCTGACGAAAAATTATTTGAAATAATAAAATGGCCTTAGTTTGCTGATATGTCCAATTTTAAAGCAGCAGGAATTCTTCCCAATGATTTAACTTGGCAACAGAGAAAAAAGTTTTTCACAGATGCTAAATATTTTGTCTAGGATGACCTTCATCTGTTTAAAAATGGTATGGATAATTTGTTATGACGTTGTGTGCCTGAATAGGAAATAAATGATGTATTGTGGCATTGCCACAAATCCCCTTATAGAGGTCATTTTAATTGAGAGAGGACTGCTGCAAAGATCCTTCAATCAGGTTTGTACTGGCCTTCTATTTTTAAAGATGCTCACTCATTTATATAATCTTGTGACAATTGCCAAAGAACAGGGAACATAACCAGGAGGCAAGAAATGCCTCTCACAAATATACAATAGGTAGAGGTATTTGATTGTTAGGGAATTGACTTCATGGGACCCTTCCCCAACTCTTAATCTAACCAATTTATCCTTTTGGCAGTTGATTATGTTTCTAAATGGGTGGAAGCAGTTGCTTCACCTAATGCAGATTCCAAAACTATGGTGAATTTCTTAAAGAAAAATATTTTTTACAGGTTTGGAACACCAAGAACTTTGATCAGTGATGTAGGTTCACATTTCTGCAATAAAGTTCTTCTAAAGGTGTTACAGCATTACAGTGTAAGACACAAGGTGGCCACAACATATCATCCATAAGCTAATGGTCAAGCTGAGATTTCAAATCGAGAAGTGAAAAGAATTTTAGAAAAGACTATGTCTTCTTTGAAGAAGGATTGGTCACAAAAACTTGATGATGCACTCTGGGCATACAGAACTACATTTAAAACTCCTATTAGCCTTTCCCTTTTCAAATGGTTTATTGAAAAACTCTTCATCTCCCAGTAGGAATAGAACATAAGGCATATTGGGCATTGAAATTTGTCAACTTTGATCAAACTACTGTAGCTGACAAAAGAAGGTTGTAATTATTTGAGTTAGAGGAATATAGAATAATGCTTATGAATCATCCAAGTGCTACAAGAACAAGGTGAAAGCTTACCATGATAAGAAATTAAAGAAAAGAAACTTCACACCAGGTCAACAAGTCTTATTGCTTAATTCAAGATTAAAATTATTTCCTGGTAAATTTAAATCTAAGTGGTTAGGCCCATTTGTGATTGACGTGTGATTACAGTCGTGGTTCCGTCAAATTAGTACATTAAAATTAATTAATGTAGTACTAGGGTCTCAACCTAGGTCGTTCTCTCAAGGATCAACATAAAAATTTAGGAAAATCAAGTTTAAAATTAATTTTTTATAAACAGAAATTCAACAAACATACAAATACAATTGGGGGGTTTGATTGATTGGTTGTCACAATTAAAATCAAAACAAAGTAAATATAAGATTGGAAACAATAAATAACAAGCGATTGATTTTCTTGGAGTATTGTAATTAAATTTATCCTTGGTTCACTAAAGATAATTTGTACACTTTTATTACTGTTGATTTCTTAGCTCAATTTGAATTAATCAACCAAGTGTCTTTTTCAATTCATAATTCCTTTACTTTCATTTAAAAATGAATATTTTAATCAATCATCCTAATTAAGCAAAAGGAGTCAAGATTGTAAAATCTAGGAATTATTAAGCATATGTAAGAACATCGCCTACATACATAATCTATTCTCAAATTATGGAATTAAGCAAAGCATAATTATTAAAAGTGATTATGAAAATATTCATTAAGCATGCATATTTCCTTAATCCATTTTAATTTAAAATCTTATTTTATTCCATTTGAATAATTAAACTGATTAAGCATACAAATTTAATTAAACAGAATGGAATTAAATAAACAGAGTAAGATTTTGAAGAAATAAACAATAATAAAAGCATACTATATTAAAAACAAGAACCTCAAAATTATATTACAATATTCTCCAAGAAAATCAATCTAGGGGTTTTAGCCCTCCATAATTAAAGCAAACTAAAAATTAAAAGAACCTAACCCGCAATGAAGAACCGAGGGAAGAAGAAGTAGAAGTAGAGAAGAGGAAGAAGAATGAAGTTCTGGTGTGTATGAAATGGTCAATTTTGGCTTCTATTTATAGGGGAAGGAATGCTGCCGGATACAATAAAAAATGGACGAGTGCTATGCTAGTGCGTATTTAATAAATCTTCAGTGCTGATTCCACTTGATGAATGTGTTTCCTACTGTTTTCCACTTGATGAACCGATTCTTCAAAGTGCATGAATCGATTCATCTAGGCAATCATCACATGAATAGATTCCTTAGGGGTGGGAATCGATTCCCAAGCAAATGAATCGATTCCTAGAGGTTGGGAATCGATTCCCAGGGGGCAAAATAGTATATAAATCGATTCCTGGGGGCTGGGGATCGATTCCTAGGTGTGTGAATCGATTCCCAGGGGCTATGAATCAATTCCCAGGCCATTTTTAATGGATGAATCGATTCATGTCTGTGGGGAATCGATTCATGTCTGTGGGGAATCGATTTCCAGCCTTCATTTTCACTTCCTGGGCTTTGTTTTATGTAGGAATCGATTCATGGATGCTGGGAAGTGATTCTTGACCTTGTTCTTCTCTTATTTTCTTCTTTATTGACCCTTTTTAAACATGTAATCACTTGTGTCTTCTCCCTCTTGATTCTTGGTCAATCTTTTCCAATTACAAGCTCAATCATTCACTACAAAATAAGAGAAATAAGGATTCCATTATTTCCACTAAAAATCAATCCTTAATTCATTTTCAAATTAAATATTAAATGAAGCTCAAATGATGAAAATGTGTTAAAATGCAATATATTACATAATAATTGATGGCAAATTATACACATTTAAAGTGAGGAATTAAGGATAAATCATGCATCATCAAATACTCCCACACTTATTCTTTTGCACTCCCAGGCAAAATCAGAATAAAAACATGTATCACAATTTATTGAAAAAATTAAGTTGAAAACAATAACACACAAAATTGGCATGCTTGTTAAGAAATCTTAGGAATATACAGAGAAACAAGAGTTATTCAATCATGCAAAATACAGAGCATCAAGATATATATGAAAATCATGCAAACACTTAGGCATGTGAGAATTAAATTAAACTGAAAAGAAGATCATAATTGACAGAACCTCACAAGACATACTCTTAACTCTCAAGTGTTTTGGGTTTGTGTATACACTCAAAATATTTCCAAAAAACAAACAGTCCTATAAATTTGGCAAATTTCTCAATTCTACAATCAACACAAATGTATGTATAGATCGACAGGGCTTATCTGGTTGTAATATGGCCAAGGTAAAGATTTGGAAATTAGTTTCATATTCCATAAAGAATGATGGAGTAATTAATTTAACAGTCAAATAATGAGGTAAAACATTTAATCATATTTGGTCATAATTATCAATATCATCATCTTTTTTTTAATATATTTTTTTAATGTTTTTTTATGTAATTGCATAATACTTAAACTAAGAGTTGTGACTCCTTTTAGAACACTCCCACACTTATTTGAATGCCTATTTTTGACTTGATTCCAAAGCTTCAACATCTTCTTTAAGTAGGTGTATAGCTTATTTGAGCTGTAACAAAGAAATGGTTAAATAGGCTCAAAGGGGCTAACAAAAGATGATTTATTTATGGTAAGCTTATATGGCTAGTGGCTTAATTGAACAAAATGTCTGTGTCCTTTCAAATACATGTATATGAGTTTCAAGTATCATCAAGATATAAGACAAAGATTGAGATGTAAGTATTCAGGAATAAATCACACATGAAAGAATTCAGAAGGTATAAAGTGATCCATCAAATTTTTAAGGCTCAAAAATCTCACAAGGTATAATTCTATCATATATGATTATCTCTCAATTAACATGTTATTCTCAACATACCAAAAATGCTTGAGTTCAAATCATAACATATCATTAAACTCATATCAAACATGAAAGAAATTACCTATTACTCATGCATATCCTTAAAATTTCAATAAAACATGCCATTTTAAACAAAAGCACACACAAAACCTTTATTTTTTTTAATAATAATAATCTTAAAAAAATTCACTCAAAAAACAACACATAACAAAATATCATACTAGAATAATCCCACCCCCACACTTAAATCATACATTGTCCTCAATGTAAGACAGAGCATACAAAATAGACAATAGAATGAAAAAGTAAAGAGATGGGTAAGAAAACTTCCTCAAGGGGGATCAAGAAGTGGTTCCCCCAAAGCATACTCCTCCATTATGACATCTATAAGTAAAGGATTTTCATGAAATGTCTTCAAGTGCTATCCATTAACCTTGAAGCTTTTATTGGAGTTTTCACTTTTTATTTCAACAGCTCTATGGGGAAATACATTAGTAACAATGAAAGGTCTTTCCCATTTGGAGCGTAATTTTCCAGCCATCAATTTGATCTGAGAATTAAACAGTAACACTTTCTGTCCAGCAGTAAACTCCTTTCTAGCTATTAAACTATCATGGAATTTCTTTGTTTTCTCTTTATAGAACTTTGAATTCTCATAGGCTGCTAAATGGATCACATCAAGCTTATTCAGTTGTAATTTTCTTTCCTCACCTGCTTGATCAAATGCTAAGTTGCAAGCTTTTATAGCCCAATAAGCACGATGCTCAATCTCCACTGGAAGATGACATGCCTTACCAAAAACAATTCTATAGGGAGACATTCCTATAGGTGCCTTAAAAGCTGTTCTATGTGCCCAAAGAGCATCATCCAGTTTTCTGATCCAATCCTTTCTGTTAGGCTGTACTACCTTCTCCAGGATTCTTTTGATTTCTCTGTTAGAGACTTCTTCTTGTCCATTGGTTTGGGGGTGATATGGAGTAGAGATTCTATGAATAACCCCATACTTCCTGAGCACAACTTGCATGGTCCTGTTGCAGAAGTGTGTTCCCTGATCACTAATGATTGCTCTCAGAATGCCAAACCTGTAAAAAATTTGAGATCTAACAAAATCCATAACAACTCGAGCATCATTAGTTCTGGTGGCTTTAGCTTCTACCCATTTAGAAACATAATCTACAGCTAATAAAATGTAAGTAAAACCAAAGGATGGAGGAAATGGACCCATAAAATCAATGCCCCAAACATCAAATACTTCACAAAACAACATAGGTTATTAAGGCATCTGTTGACGCCATATGATAGCATTACTAGCTCTTTGGTATTCCTTACAGGTGTTACAAGTTCTCCATGTATCTTTAAAAATGGTGGGCCAATATAAACTAGAGTCCAACACCTTCTTTGCTATTCTTTGTGGACCAAAATGTCCACCAAATGGTGAACTATGGCAGAATCGAAGAACCGATTCTATCTCATGATCGGAATGCATCTTCGAATCACCTGATCATTAGACAATTTCCATAAATACGGGTCATCCCATATATAATATTTTGCATCACTTTTTAATTTTGAAATTTGGTTTCTGGATGTATATGGTGGAAAAACAGAAGCAACAAGATAATTTACAATGTTAGCAAACTAAGGTGTATCAAAAGAGTTAGAAACACTCATGAGGTGTTCATCAGGAAAATGGTCCCGAATAGGTGTCGAATCAGGAGCCTTCTCAATTCTACTTAAATGGTCTGCCATAAGGTTTTGTGTTCCACTTCTTTCATGAATTTCCAAGTCAAACTCTTGGAGCAAAAGCATCCAACGAATTAATCTTGGCTTGGACTCACCTTTCTTCAACAAGTACTTTAGAGTTGCATGGTTAGTAAAGACAACTACTTGAGAACCGAGTAGGTAAGATCTGAACTTATCTAATGCAAAAACAATGGCCAAGAGATCTTTTTCAGTAGTGGTGTAATTTACCTGGGCGGCATCTAAAGTTTAAGATGCATAGTAGATGACCCTAGGCTGTTTGTCAATCTTTTAACCAAGGACAGCTCCCAATGCATAATTAGAGGCATCATACATTAATTTAAATGGGGCTGTCCAAACAGGTGCTTGGATTATTAGGGTAGTGGTCAATGCTTGCTTGAGGAAATTAAAAGCCTCCTTACACTTTTCATCAAACTCAAATACCATATCCTTTTGAAGTAGATTGGATAGTGGTCTAGCCTTCTTGCTAAAATCCTTTATGAATCTTCTATAGAAACCTGCATGGCCAAGAAAGGAACAAACCTCTCAAACAGAAGAAGGGCAAGGTAAATGTGATATAACTTCTATCTTGGCAGGATCTACCTCAATTCCTTTCTCAGAGATTACATGCCTAAAAACTATTCCTTGTTTTACCATAAAATGACATTTTTCATAGTTCAAGACAAGGTTAGTTTCAATACATCTATTTAAAACTTTATCCAAACTATCAAGGCATGCATTAAATGAAGATCCATAAACAATAAAATCATCCATAAACACCTCTATGCAATTTTCAATGAAATCATGGAAAATACTTATCATGTATCTTTGAAAAGTTCCAGGAGCATTGCATAAGCCAAATGGCATTCTCCTATAAGCAAATGTGCCAAAAGGACAGGTAAATATGGTCTTTTCTTGATCCTCAGGTGCAATATGAATCTGAAAATATCCAAAGAATCCATCAAAAAAATAGTAGTGAGATTTACCTGCGACACGCTCAAGTATTTGATCAATGAAGGGTAAAGGGAATTGGTCCTTCTTTGTTTCTTGGTTTAGTCTCCTGTAGTCAATACAGACTCTCCAACTATTTTGCACTCTGGTAGGGATCAATTCATCCTTCTCATTTTTCACAACTGCGATCCCTGTTTTCTTAGGAACCACTTGAATCGGACTCTCCCATTGGCTATCGGAGATAGGATAAATGATTCCTGCTTGTAGAAGCTTGGTAATCTCCTTCTTAACCACATCAAGGATTACAGGGTTGAGTCTCTTTTGAGGTTGTCTTACTGCTTTAGCATTTTCCTCCAGAAATATCCTATGCATGCACATGGATGGGCTAATTCCAGGAATATCTACCAATGTCCAGCCTATAGCCTTCTTGTGCCTTTTCAGAATCTCCAGTTATTTTACTTCTTGATTTTCATCAAGAGAAGTGGAAATTACCACTAGGAGCTGTTCATCACCCCTGAGTATACATACTTGAGGTTTTCAGGTGGGGGTTTCAACTCTAATTTGGGTGCCTGCAAAACAGATGGAACTAACAAAGTAGATTTGGATTCCGTTGCTTGCACCTCAAAAATTTTGTTAGAGTCTTCTTAAAATCCTGCATTTAGGTTAATACATTCTATCTCCTTATGATTAACAGGTATATTTAAAAACTCTGAATCAACAGTTATGTATTTATCAATTTCAGCACAAATATCACAACTTCCGGAATCATTGCATGCAAAACAATTGTTTGAATTATCTATGCATTCCAAATCAACATTTTGAGAGATATCAAAAAGATATTCACAAATTAATTCATCCATAATGTCAATATGAAAAATAGAGTGATCTTTAGATGGATATTTCATAGCATCAAGAATATTAAATTGAACTCTAGTGTCACCAAATTCCGTAGAGAGTGTTCCAGAATGAACATCTATTTTGGTTCTGGCTGTTTTCAAAAACGGTCTTCCTAAAATTATAGGAACAGGAATTTGAGGCATACCTTCTTCCATATCAAGTATGAAAAAGTCAGCAGGGAAAACAAGTTGTTCTACCTAAACCAAAACATCCTCTATGACTCCAACAGGGTAAGCAGTACTTCTATTGGCTAGTTGAATAACTACACTAATAGGTTGTAAATTTCCAAGAGACAAAGATTTGAAAACAGACATAGGCATAACATTTATTGAAGCTCCTAAATCTAACATGTAATTTTCAAATTTGTTATTGCCTATGATACAGGGTATAGTGAATGTACCTGGATCTTTACATTTCTCAAGGATATTTGGAACTTCCTTACCAAGCAATGCAGATACATTTCTTCCCATGCATATCCTTTCATTTCCCTTGAGTCTCCTCTTGTGAGTATACAGTTCTTTCAAAAATTTGGCATACTTGGGAATTTGTTTGATTGCATCAAGAAGAGGTATATTCACTTCCACTTTCCTAAAAGTGTCCAAAATTTCTTTGTCCACTTCTTCCATCTTCTTACTTGGAATTGCTTTTGGTGGGAAAGGAAGAGGGATATGAGGTGGAATTTGGGGTGGTTGCATCTCAAACTTTCTTATGCTTGAAGAGGGTACATCATTCTCAACTGTTGCAGGCTCAATTGTTTGTTTCTCAGGTTCCTTGGGTATGGGTACTTCAAGGTTCTTACTTGATCTTAACTGAATTGCACTTACATTTCTTGGATTTGCAGCTGGTTAAGATGGTAATTTGTCAGAGTTTTGAGATTGTAACTGGCTTAATGATAAAGCTAGTTGCCCAATTTGGTTGCTTAAACTTTGGATGATAGCATCATTCCTCTGTTGATACTCTAAGTGTTGTGCAGCCATTTGTTTCACTAGTTCTTCCAAAGAAGGGCCACTTGTGGATGGTTAAGGTGTAGGTCTTTCGAGGGTTGGTGCATTGCTTTGAAATAGAGGTTGGGGATTTTGTTGTTGGATACCCCATCTCAACTTTGGATGGTTCCTCCAATCTGGGTTGTATCTGTTGGTGGAAAGGTCATGGTTTTGTTGTTGTTATTATGGTGAAGGTCTATCATGGTAGATGTTAGCTGTATAGGCTTGGGGACTATGATTATCCTTTTCTTGTAGAGAAGCACAACAATCAGTGGGGTACTCTTATGAAGAGCAGATGCCACACACTTTAGCAATCATAGATTTTTGATTTACTGCTAATTGTGTGACCAGAGTGTGAGAGCGTCAAGTTTGCTCTCCAATTTAATTCTAGATGAACTAGAATTTGAATCATACATGGGTTTGAAAGCATCATTTCTTACACTGAATTATTGAGAATTAGATGCCATCTTTTCAATCAAGTTCCTTGCTTCAGCATTAGTCATATCTCCTAAAGTTCCTCCACTTGCCGTATTTATCATGTTGCGATCAACGTAGTGCAGACCTTCATAAAAGTACTAAAGAAGAAGTTGTTCAGAAATTTGGTGGTGAGGGCAACTTGCACAGAGTTTCTTGAATCTCTCCCAATACTCATAAAGACTTTCTCCAGATAGTTGCCTAATGCCACATATGTCCTTACAGATTGCAGTTGTTCTAAAGGCGAGAAAAAACTTTTCCAAGAACATTTTCTTTAAGTCATTCCAACTTATGATTGATCTTGGAGCAAGGTAGTAGAGCCAATCCTTAGCAACACCCTCTAAAGAATGAGGAAACGCTTTAAGATAGACATGGTCTTCTTGAACGTTTTGGGGTTTTATTATGGAGCACATAATATGGAATTCTTTGAGGTGTTTGTATGGATCTTCACCCGCAAGACCATGAAACTTAGGCAACAAGTGTATAAGTCCGGTCTTAAGCATAAAAGGGACATCCTCTTCAGGATATTGAATACACAAACTTTCGTATGTGAATTCGGGTGCAGCTAGTTCTCTAAGAGTTCTTTCACAGGGTTCAGCCATATCAGAAAAAATAGCAGTAGTACTTTCAGTAGATTCAGATGAGATACTATCACTATCAATATCAACAAAGTTATTATTAAATCTAGCTTCTCTAATTAATCTATGAAAAGTTCTATCAATTTTAGGATCAAATGAATATAAATACTCAAAAGTACTTCTAGTCATACATAGCATACAACAAGATATTTCATGATCATGAGCAATAGATCATAAGAATCCTAAATCATACAAAAGGAATAAAATAAAACAAACAATTAAACAAAAAAAAATTTATATTATTTTTTTAAATTTTTATTATTATTTTTTTAATTAATTTTTTTAAAAAAAATTAATTTAAAACAAGAATTTTCTTAAAGATCGTTGATCCCCGGCTGTGGCGCCAAAATTTGACGTGTGATTACAGTTATGGTTCCGTCAAATTAGTACATTAAAATTAATTAATGTAGTACTAGGGTGTCAACCTAGGTCGTTCTCTCAAGGATCAACACAAAAATTTAGGAAAATAAAGTTTAAAATTAATTTTTTATAAACAGAAATTCAACAAACATACAAATACAATTGGGGGGGTTTGATTGATTGGTTGTCACAATTAAAATCAAAACAAAGTAAATATAAGATTTGAAACAATAAATAACAAGCAATTGATTTTCTTGGAGTATTGTAATTAAATTTATCCTTGGTTCACTAAAGATAATTTGTACACTTTTATTACTGTTGATTTCTTAGCTCAATTTGAATTAATCAACTAAGCGTCATTTTCAATTCATAATTCCTTTACTTTCATTTAAAAATGAATATTTTAATCAAGCATCCTAATTAAGCAAAAAGAGTCAAGATCGTAAAATCTAGGAATTATTGAGCATATGCAAGAACATCGCCTACATACATAATCTATTCTCAAATTATGGAATTAAGCAAAGCATAATTTTTAAAAGTGATTATGAAAATATTCATTAAGCATGCATATTTCCTCAATCCATTTTAATTTAAAATCTTATTTTATTCCATTTGAATAATTAAACCGATTAAGCATACAAATTTAATTAAACAGAATGGAATTAAATAAGAAGAGTAAGATTATGAAGAAATAAATAATAATAAAAGCATACTATATTAAAAACAAGAACCTCAAAATTATATTACAATATTCTCCAAGAAAATCAATCTAGGGGTTTTAGCCCTCCATAATTAAAGCAAACTAAAAATTAAAAGAACCTAACCCGGAATGAAGAACCGAGGGAAGAAGAAGTAGAAGTAGAGAAGAGGAAGAAGAATGAAGTTCTGGGGTGTATTAAATGGTCGATTTTGGCTTCTATTTATAGGGGAAGGAATGGTGCCGGATACAATAAAAAATGGACGAGTGGAATGCTAGTGCATATTTAATAAATCTTCAGTGCTGATTCCACTTGATGAATGCGTTTCCTGTTGTTTTCCACTTGAAGAATCGATTCTTCAAAGTGCATGAATCGAATCATCTAGGTAAATACTGGGCAATTTCATCACATGAATCGATTCCTCAGGGGTGGGAATCGATTCCCAAGCAAATGAATCGATTCCTAGAGGTTGGGAATCGATTCCCAGGGGCAAAATAGCATATGAATCGATTCCTGGGGGCTGGGAATTGATTCCTAGGTGTGTGAATCGATTCCCGGGGGCTATGAATCGATTCCCAGGCCATTTTTAATGCATGAACCGATTCATGTTTGTGGAGAATCGATTCCCAGCCTTCATTTTCACTTCCTGAGCTTTGTTTTATGTAAGAATCGATTCATGGATGCTGGGAATTGATTCTTGACCCTGTTCTTCTCTTATTTTCTTCTTTATTGACCCTTTGTGTCTTCTCCCTCTTGATTCTTGGTCAATCTTTTCCAATTACAAGCTCAATCATTGACTACAAAATAAGAGAAATAAGGATTCCATTATTTCCACTAAAAATCAATCCTTAATTCATTTTCAAATTAAATATTAAATAAAGCTCAAATAATGAAAATGTGTTAAAATGCAATATATTACACAATAAGTGGTGGCAAATTATACACATTTAAAGTGAGGAATTAAGGATAAATCATGCATCATTAGTGATCAAAGAGGTTAAACCATATGGAGCAATTGAAATTGAGAATCCAACTTCTAGAAGTTGGATGGTTAATGGACACAGGTTGAACCATTATCTAGGTGGTGAGATTAAAAGGCTCACCACCATTTATTACTTAACAGATTTATAATTTGCAAGATGTCAAGCTAGAGACAGTAAATCAAGCGCTCAATGGGAGGCAACCCATTATTTGATGTTTGTTTTTAATTTTAAATATAAAAAATAGGTTTTAATTAAATTCTATTCTTTTAATCAATTTTAGAATTTTAGGAATAAAAAGGGGTTAAAAATGCATGAAATTGGGTTTTAAAATCAAAAATTGAAGAAAATGAAAATTTGGCTCCCAGGCGTAGCATGGGATCAAAATCTTAGACCTGACCCGTAGCGTCCCATCCATGCGTAGCGTCAGGTCCCGCGTTCAGGTTTTAAAACCGAACCCATTTTAGAGTGGAGGCCCATTATAAGAAATTTAAACCTAAAAATTTCCCTCCTTGCCTCTCACTCTTCCTGAAACTTAATTTCTCAAACCTCAAACTTCTCAAAATCCCACATTATTCTGTTGATCAAATCCATGTAAGTTCTCTCCATCTTTTCTATTTCAATTTTCAATTTTTTGTTTTTCAATTTTTAGAAATGTATGAGGTTAGGAGTAGTTTAGGAAGACTAGAAACTAATAGGACTAGCTATGATGATGTTTTTGATTGAGTATGAGAGAATAGGGTTACTGCTACACAACCCCCAAATTGGGTTTCAGGAACTGCACCCTCATGTGAAGCGTCACCCTGACGCATAACGTGAGGAAAAAAGGGCTGACGCTACTCGTCAGGCCCCTGTTCTCAAAATTTTAAATTTTGTGTGTTTTGTGTTTCTTTTTTCTATTTTTAATTTTTATTTTTTAAATGTGTTATATATTTTAATATTTTGTTAGACTTTAATTTTTATGTTTAATTTTATTTTTAATAAAAAGTGTGTTCACATTTTTAGATTTTATTTTTGTATGTTGTTAATAATATGTGTTTAATCTTTTAATTTAACTTACGTGTTTTAATTTTTGTATTATGTATAGTATTTTTAGGTTTATAAAATTGTTTTTGTTACTTGTATGTTATGTATGTTCTGATATACCTAATTGAATGTTTGTTTAAACTGTGTATATTGTTTTAATTTTAAAATTTTACAGATGGCTCCGAAGAAATCTATTCCTACTACCAGTCCTAAGAGGATGAGGAAGATTGATACTACCTTCTCTGATGACCTAGAGATACAAACTGAGGAGGAGCGGCTTGGACCTAAGGATGTCACCAGGTTCAAGACTAACGCAAAATGGGTCAAATTTCTCCAGATCAAAGGCATTAGGTTGACCTGGGAGAGGGTTTTTAATTTAGGAGTTGCTGATTACCTTGAGCTATGGGCAGAGATTCAGAGGAAGATGTGGGGAACTTTTTTTTTCTACCCACTGAGGGAGATCCTATCTTGGTGATGGAATTTTATGCAAATGCTTACAGGACTCGCCAAGATTCGCCTAACATTGGGCAGATGAGGAGCAGCTGGGTGAGAGGTAGATACATTACCTACGATGGAGATACGATCAGTACCGTTTTGGGTAACCCATAGGAGTCTTGGGAGCCCACTCCCAAGGGTGATACTTGTTTCTGGCAGGAGAATAGAAACAAGGTTGCTACTAAGAATGGTGATCTAGGTTTTTACCTAGAGGAGGTTGCTCAATTTTTGAGCAAGGAAAGGATCTATTTTGACCTTAACAGGGTTAATAGAGTACCTTCCAACCTCTTGAAGACACAGCTGACGCCGATTGCCCAAGCATGGATGTACCTGATGCTTCATAACATTGTGCCAGTGACTTACCTTTCCAGCTTGCAAGTTAAGGGATACTGCTTGCTATTCTCTATCCTATAGGGCAAGACTATCGATATTGCTACCCTGATTTCTAAGTAGATCCAGCATTATGCACTTGGGTATAAGAAGAATTGCCTAGTACCATTTCCACTTATTATTTCTGCCTTACTGAGGTGGCAGGGAATACAGGTGCCTTCACCAGAGTTTACTAGTTCATTGGGGCGAGTACCCAATGTTCTAGTGAACAGGACTTATTTTGTGTAGCAGTGTGAGCTTCCACCGATTGAGCAAGAGGCTCAGCCTAGACCCAGAAGGAGGCGACCATGGTAGGCAGCCCCTACTGATGTTATTCTCCAGGAGCTGACTAGGAGCAGGATAGACCATCAACACATGATGTGTGACGCCCCAAAATTGGGGGTAAATTTTTCACGTTTTATGAATCATTATTCGATACAGAAATAAGGTGGTGAACTTTTAATCAATACCCTGGATCTATGAAAAACCTATCTCATATATAGTGATATGAGAAGGCGAGTTAAAAATGATTAATGAGAAATTTTCATTTAAAAACAACGGAAAAAATAATTTAAATTGATGTTGTATGATTAGGTTCAAGAAATTAGGCATCATGAGGTTTAATGATTTTATAATATGTCAAAGGTATTATGAAGATGATACAAGAAGAAGATTTGATGTAAAGGAGAGCCAAAATAATTAAAACAAAGGCATTTGGGAGGATCAGGGGCATCTCGCTTGTTAGTCCTCAAATTTACAATAAATCTTTTAATAAAAATTTCATAAAAATAATAAAAATTTGGTTAAATTGTTAGAAAATTAGGTTTTTAATTTAATAAATAGATGTTGTTGGAAATAATCTGCCCTTGATCAATTTTCTCAAGTTTTGCAGTGAAAAAGTAAAGAATTTAAGAGAAAATTGAAGAATTGGAGAAGTTGACACGTAGCATCAACACCACGCGTAGCGTGGGTACTTCTGATGCTGACGCTACGCGTGGCTGTGACACGTAGCGTCAGAGCTATGTGGACTCCACAGCCAAGCTGGCCAAGCACTCACATAGTGACCCATTATTGGCCACTCCACTTAGCACAAATGGCCAAAACGCAGTGGAAACAGGGACACATGGCCAAGCATGATTGAATAAAATATTTCAAGGTGGCCACTACCAGCTGCGTTAATGGAAGCTAAGTCAGGGGACTGACGCGTAGCGTCAACACCCTTACTCAGCCCTATAAATAGGGCCATCCAACATCATTCTAAGCATCCCATTCTCTACATTCAGAGTTCTTTTCTCTCTTATATACTCAAGTTTTGAGTATTTCTTTTAGAGTTTGTAGTTCTAGAATAGTTTTCTAGATACTTGAGAGTGTTGTGGTGTATTGTGATCGTTGTATCGTGATGTTTCCATCGTCTTCATAATGTCAACCTCTGTAAGTGTTGTTTTTACTTTTACCATGTGTAACTAATCTGTTTATGTTGGAATTGGTGAACTAATCTATTGAGTATAATGTTGTGAATTTGACCTCTATATGTTTATGATTAAAGTCCATGTTAGTATTTCAATCTTTTATTAATATGAACATCAAACGGGAGAATGATTTTCATGTGTATCGAAACTTGTTTTATTAGTGTGAATGTCAAACGGGAGAATGATTATTCATGCCGTATTGAAACTTGTTTTGACGAAAGTTAAAGTTGGAATACCCTTGGTATCTCAATTCTATAGGGGTTATTAACTATTGTTGCCATAAGGTCAGGACTTAATGCAAGTTTTTACTGAGAAAGCTCATGAGGGATCGGACTTTACGATGAATTCTTAGAATTTATATCACGAGGGATCGGTTATAATGAATTTATGCTGCAATGGCATGAAACTTGATGATTAAATATGCATGTCTTGAGTTCCTCATTGTTATTCTAGATTAGGGATCCAATTTCCAACATAATTTGTCTATCTGTGTTTATCTCAAGTATCTTACCTATTCTAGATTGCAAATTAACTTTTTAGATAGATTTTTATTTTCTTTTTATCTCATGAACAATTCAACCATGCTATCCTGTGAATACTGTATAAATTGTATATAAATCATTCTTTTGTCTATAAGTTTCTTTACATTTACCATAGTGACTAGGAAATTACTGTTGTTATTGGACTTTCAATCCTAGTAGAACGATATCCAAATTTTGAAAACTACAAACGATTGGTGCGCTTGCCAATTAATGACCCGGTAGTAAACACAAACAGTTAAACATAAACAACCATTATTACTAGGTTAACAAGTTTTTTGGCGCCGTCACCGGGGATTGAATTGTTTCAGTAAAACAGTAAATTTTTAATTACCGTGGTAAATATTTTTTACCTTAGTTAAATTTTGTTATTTGTTTATTTACATTTTCTTATTATTATTATACTAACTTTCTTTGTCTAGTTTGTGTATGCAAACCCGATCTACCGCAGGTAAAATTTATTTTGATCCTGAGTTAGAAAAGTTTGTAAAGAAAATCAAGTCTTTGAAATCTAAAACACAAACTAATTCTTCTTCTACTTCTAAAATTTTTAAAAATTCAAATATGGCTGCTGAAAGGAGAACATTGGGACAGTTTGCTGCTATTAATGGTCCACCCCGAGTTTCGGGAATGTTTCAAGGACCTGTTGTACCAGTGGAGATTAAACCTGTTACTTTAAATATTATTCAAAATAATCAATTTGCGGGTTTAAATCATGAAGAACCGTATGAACATTTGACTGTTTTTTATGAGTTATGCAGCACAATTGGTTTTGAACCCAATCAAGAAAAATCTATTTATATGAGATTATTTCCTTTTTCATTGATTGGTAATGCTAAAGAATGGTTTAAATCTTGCCTACCGGGTAGTTTTGCAAACTGGTCCGATGTTGAAAGAAAATTTTTGGAAAGATTTTATTCTCCTTCAAAATATTTTGAAGCCATGACAGCCATACACTCTTTTTCTCAAAACAATGATGAATCATTAGAAGAAACATGGGAACGATTCAAGGCACTCTTGAGAAAGTGTCCAAACCATAACCTGGATGATGTCGAAAAGGTAAGGATCGTTTACCATGGTTTCAATTCAAGATGATGTTAGATACTTGCGTAGGTGGTTCTTTAATGAACAAGACTATGGAGGAAGCTATTGAGATATTGGAATCAATGTCCATTAGTGACCATCAAGCTAAGCCGGAAAGAGGTAATGTACAAGGTATGCTTGAACAAAGAGTAAATGATACAGTGTTAGTTCAGCAAAAATTGTTGATGTAACAAATTGAGGCAATGAGTAAACAACTTAGAAAACTTCAAATTGCCCAAGTATCACCACAACCTCATGCTCAACTAAAACAATGTGAGTATTGTATGGGAGAACAACCATGTGGTTACTGTGCTCCTGACAAGAATGAACAAGAACAAGTTAATTCCTTGATCCATCAGAGATTACCTACAGGTAATTCTCCAAATCCTTTTGTAAATTCTTTTTCTAACAATTACCTGTAGGGAAGGCAAAACCAAAATTATGGTTGGAGGAAAAATGCTAGATCCTTCAACAATCAAGGTGATTACAATACTAGATTGACAAAGGCTGAAGAAAGTATTCAACAATTGATGCAATACATGGAGACGATTAAGGCTGCACGTAAAGCATCAGATCAACAGTTGAGTCAGCTAGTAAGAGAAGTAGCCGACATGAAGGAGTTCAAAATGAAAGAACAATGTAAGGCTATTTTTACAAGAAGCGGTAAAACTGTAGGTATAGACTGTGAAAAAGAAAAAGAAAAAGAAAAAAAAGAAAGAGAAGAAGAAAAAGAAAGTGAAGAAAAAAATAAAGAAAAAGATAAAATAAAAGGAAAAGAAAAAAAATCAAAAAAATTAGTATTTGGGACAGATACCTCCTGTCCAGGATTTACCTTATCCTCATCCACCATCAAAAAAAGATAAAGAAAAGGAATACAAGAGATTCCTTGAAATTTTTAAGCAGTTGCACATAAACATTCCTTTTTCTGAGGCATTAGAACAAATGCCTACATATGCTAAGTTTATGAAAGAACTACTTACAAAGAAAAAGAAGTATGATGAGGAGATAGTAGAACTTGAAGCAAGTTGTAGCGCTATTTTACAATACAAGATGCTAGAAAAATCCAAAGATCCTGGTAAATTCACTATTCCTGTCTCTATTGGCGGAGTAAATATCGGAAAGGCTTTATTAGATTTAGGGGCTAGCATCAATCTAATGCCCCTAAGTATGATGAAGCGTATTGCTGACCTTGATCCGCAACAGACAAGGATGACTCTGTAATTAGCTGATAAATCCATCAAAAGACCTTACGGGATTATAGAAGATGTGCTCGTAAAGGTTGATAAATTCTACTTTCTTATGGATTTTGTGATTTTAGACATGGAGGAAGATGTCGATGTTCCCCTGATCCTTGGAAGACCTTTCATGAAAACTGCTGGAGTATTGATTGATGTGGACAATGGAAAGTTAGCAGTAAGGGTGCATGATGAGGAAGTAAATTTTGACGTCTTCAAGGCAATGAAACATCCTAGCTCGAAGCAAGACTGTTTCAAAGTGGACGTCCTTGATGAAGTTTATCTTTCCTTATCAAAAGGTATGTCTATTTCTGACCCATTAAATAAGTTATTGACTAATTCTTTTGAACTCTTGAATGAAGAAGAGGAGAAACAGATTGAAAGGTATCTTGAAGAATTCGATCAAGGGAAAGAAATTTCCTTTGAATCAAGAAAGATTGAAGAAATTCAAGAATCACCTATTGAAGAAATCCAAAAACCTGAACTAAAAGTGTTTCCTTCCCACCTAAAGTACATCTTTTTGAAAGAAGGTAATTTAAAACCAGTAATCATTAGTAATCTGTTAAGTGAAACAGAGGAAGAAAAACTGGTGGAAGTATTGAAGAGAAATCAAGAAGCAATTGGATGGACACTTGAAGATTTGAAAGGTATAAGTCCATCATACTGCATGCACAAAATTTTGTTGGAAGATGATTTCAAACCTGTTGTTCAACCTCAAAGACGCCTCAACCCAACTATGAAAGAGGTAACCAAAAAGGAGGTTCTGAAATTGCTGAAAGCAGGTATTATTTATCCCATTTCTGATAGTGCATAGGTAAGTCCTGTCCAAGTTGTTCCAAAAAAAAGTGGTATGACAGTAATTGTTAATGAAAAAAATGAACTAATTCCTACAAGAACTGTCACCAGTTGGAGAATGTGCATTGATTATAGAAAATTAAATCAAGCAACAAGAAAAGATCATTTTCCATTGCCTTTTATGGATCAAATGCTTAAAAGATTATCTGGACAAGAATATTACTGCTTTCTTGATGGTTATTCTAGATATAATCAAATTGTTGTTGACCCTCTTGATCAGGAAAAGACTGCTTTTACATGTCCTTTTGGCATATTTGTTTACAGAAAAATGCCCTTTGGATTATGTAACGCGCCTGCTACTTTTCAAAGATGCATGTTTGCTATTTTTGCAGATTTAATTGAAAAGAGCATTGAGATTTTCATGGATGACTTCTCAGTTTTTGGGAATTCATTTGAGACATGTCTATCCAACCTTGACACCGTACTGAAGCGGTGTATTGAGACAAATCTGGTGCTTAATTGGGAGAAGTGTCATTTCATGGTGAAAGAAGGAATTGTACTTGGTCATAAAATTTCTTCTAGAGGCATTGAAGTAGACCAAGCCAAGATAGAGGTAATTTCTAAACTTCCACCTCCTGTGAATGTAAAAGGTATTAGAAGCTTTTTAGGACATGCTGGATTTTATAGGAGGTTTATTCAAGATTTTTCAAAAATTGCAAAACCTTTATCAAACCTTCTGAATAAAGATGTTGAATTCAAATTTGATGAAGCATGTCTTAAAGCCTTTAATTCCTTAAAAGAAAAATTGGTTTCTGCCCCTGTAATTGTTGCTCCTAATTGGAATTTACCCTTTGAACTTATGTGCGATGCCAATGATTATGCTGTTGGAGCAGTTTTAGGTCAAAGATATGAGAAAGTTTTTAAAGTCATACATTATGCTACTAAAGTTTTGAATGAAAATCAAATAAATTATGCAACTACTGAAAAAGAATTACTAGCCATAGTATATGCTTTAGAAAAATTTTGATCTTACTTGATTGGTTCAAAAATAATTGTTTTTACTGATCATGCGGCAATCAAGTACCTTTTGACTAAATCTGATTCAAAACCTCGGTTAATCAGATGGATTTTGCTCCTTCAAGAATATGATCTTGAAATCAAAGATAAAAAGGGTAGTGAAAATATGGTAGCTGACCATCTTTCTAGATTAATGAATAATGAGGTTACTGCCAAGGAAAAAGAAATTTTGGAAGAATTTCCTGATGAAAAACTTTTCAAAATAACACAACGGCCATGGTTTGCTAACATGGCAAATTTCAAAGCAGCAAGAGTTCATCCAAATGATTTAACTTGGCAACAAAAAAAAAAATTCTTTAGAGATGCAAGATATTTTGTTTGGGATGACCCTCATTTATTCAAAATTGGAGCATATAATTTGTTACGGCGTTGTGTGCCTGACTAGGAAGTAAAAGATGTGTTGTGGCATTGTCACAAATCACCATATGGAGGACACTTTAATGATGAAAGAACAGCTGCAAAAGTTCTTCAATCAGGTTTATACTGGCCCTCTCTTTTTAAAGATGCTTACTCATTTATTCAATCTTGTGATAACTGCCAAAGAACAGGTAATGTTGGAAGAAGGCAAGAAATGCCTCTCACAAATATACAAGAGGTTGAGGTATTTGATTGTTGGGGAATTGACTTCATGGGACCTTTTCCTAACTCTTACTCAAATCAATACATTCTTTTGGCAGTTGATTATGTTTCAAAATGGGTGGAAGCAATTGCTACCCCTAATGCTGACACTAAATCTGTTGTGAATTTTTTGAAAAAAAATATGTTTTGCAGATTTGGGACACCAAGAACTTTAATCAGTGATGGTGGTTCACATTTTTGTAATAAAATTCTTCAGAAAGTATTACAACATTATGGAGTAAAGCATAAGGTAGCCACAGCATATCATCCACAAACCAACGGACAAGCAGAGATTTCAAATCGTGAAGTAAAAAGAGTTCTGGAGAAAACTGTGTCATCTTCTAGAAAGGATTGGTCACAAAAACTTGATGATGCACTCTGGGCATACAAAACTGCATTTAAAACACCAATTGGTCTTTCTCCTTTCCAAATGGTCTATCGAAAATCATGTCACCTTCTAGTTGAAATGGAACATAAAGCATATTGGGCTTTAAAATTCCTCAATTTTGATCAAAATGTAGAAGCGAACAAATGAAAGTTACAGCTACTCGAATTAGAGGAAATGAGGAATAATGCCTATGAATCATCTAGATGTTACAAAAGTAAGGTGAAAGCTTACCATGATAAAAAGCTAAAGAAAAGATACTTCACACCAGGTCATCAAGTTTTATTGTTCAATTCAAGATTAAAATTATTTCCTGGAAAATTGAAATCAAAATGGTCAGGCCCGTTTTTTATTAAAGAAATTAAACCATATGGACCAGTGGAAATTGAAGATCCAACTTCCAAAAGAAGTTGGATGGTAAATGGGCAAAGGTTGAAACTCTATTTGGGTGGTGAAATTAACAAAATTACCACCAGTTATCTTTTAACTAATCCTTGAAATGCAGGAATGTCAGGCTGAAGACATTAAACTTAGCGCTCAATGGGAGGCAACCCATTCTGTTATTTGTTATTTTTAATTTAAATAATAAATAATAATAATAATAATAAAAATATAAAAATAAAAAAAGTCAAAAATAAATTTTATCTTTTAAATAAATCAATCAAATTTTTGTTAATAAGTTAATTTATTCACTTAAAATTTTTTACACAATAAAACCAATTTTGTAAAATCAATTATTGATTCTTTTATAACTTAGGAATTTTGATAAATTTAATTACAATAAGTTTATTATCTATCAAGCAAATTTCAATAAACCAGTGAGTTAAGAGATCTTTTTAAACACTTGAGGGTTTAATCAACATAACTTCATTCGAATTGATTTTGCTTTAATCTTTGATTTGTGTTGTTGTACAGAGAATTCAGAAAAATAATCAAGGCACATTTATTGGTGAAAAGAAACCATTGGGCCAAACATCTTACCTTGGTAAAAATTATTTTATCCTTTACAAGCCAACGTTGAGCCTGAGAATAAATTCTTTGGTACCCTTAAACCTAAAACAGTTTCAACCATTCCCTATACTTGATCGATTAAAAGAGCAATTGAGCACAATAAAAATATTTTGAGTGTTCTTACAAAAATGGGGAGTGAAAATAAGCAACTTGATTCTTTTCAAAGAAAAAGAAAATAAAATATAAAAAAGAAAAGTCAAAAATAGTGAAAAGAATCAAGTTGGGGGTATTTATTTTTCATCAATAAAGGAATTGAAACTTGGGCCAAGAGAAAGCCTAAAAATTATAAAATGCTCTTTTATGATTTCAGGTTTTTGAATTCTAAGAAAAACCATAAATTCTTGTAGTCAAGTCTCATTACAACCCTTGAAAAGACCTTGTGATTTTTGAAATATCTTTGTACAATCAACCATTGATTAGATGAAAATCAAAATTAAATTCGTTTGATTTTACGATTGATTGAGTGAAACAGGTTACCGATTGCATTGAGATAAACACTTGGAGAGGTAAGCCTAAAATTATGCTTCATGTGTTAATAAAATATTGTAAAGAATTTTACCATTAAGCCTTTGTTACATTAGATTTCTATAATTGCTTATTTCAAAATGCTAAATTGTGTAATTACTTTTTATGGTAAATTCTCAGACTAACTCAAAAATTTGATTTCAAATTTTTACTTTTATTTTTTATTTTTCTCTTGCTCGAGGACGAGCAATGTCTCAAGTTGGGGGTATTTGTTAGTCCTCAAATTTACAATAAATCTTTTAATAAAAATTTTATAAAAATAATAAAAATTTGGTTAAATTGTTAGAAAATTAGGTTTTTAATTCAATAAATAGATGTTGTTGGAAATAATCTGCCCTTGATTAATTTTCTCTAGTTTTACAGTGAAAAAGTAAAGAATTTAAGAGAAAATTGAAGAACTGGAGAAGCTGACATGTAGCATCAACACCACGCGTAGCGTGGGTACTTCTGATGCTGACGCTACGCGTCACAGCCACGCGTAGCATCAGAGCTGCGTGGACTCCACAGCCAAGCTGGCCAAGCACTCACCTAGTGACCCATTATTGGCCACTCCACTCAGCACAAATGGCCAAAACGCAGTGGAGACAGGGACACATGGCCAAGCATGATTGAATAAAATATTCCAAGGTGGCCACTACCAGCTGCGTTAATGGAAGCTAAGTTAGGGGACTGACGCGTAGCGTCAACACCCTTGCTCAGCCCTATAAATAGGGCCATCCAACACCATTCTAAGCATCCCATTCTCTACATTCAGAGTTCTTTTCTCTCTTATATACTCGAGTTTTGAGTATTTCTTTTAGAGTTTGTAGTTTTAGAATAGTTTTCTAGATACTTGAGAGTGTTGTGGTGTATTGTGATCGTTGTATCGTGAAGTTTCCATCGTCTTCGTAATGTCAACCTCTGCAAGTGTTGTTTTTACTTTTACCATGTGTAACTAATCTGTTTATGTTGGAATTAGTGAACTAATCTATTGAGTATAATGTTGTGAATTTGACCTCTGCATGTTTATGATTAAAGTCCATGTTAGTATTTCAATCTTTTATTAATATGAACGTCAAATGGGAGAATGATTTTCATATGTATTGAAACTTGTTTTATTAGTATGAATGTCAAATGGGAGAATGATTATTCATGCCGTATTGAAACTTGTTTTGACGAAAGTAAAAGTTGGAATACCCTTGGTATCTCAATTCTATAGGGGTTGTTAACCATTGTTGCCATAAGGCCATGACTTAATGCAAGTTTTTACTGAGAAAGCTCATGAGGGATCGGACTTTACGGTGAATTCTTAGAATTTATATCACGAGGGATCAGTTATAATGAATTTATGCTGCAATGACATGAAACTTGATGATTAAATATGCATGTCTTGAGTTCCTCATTGTTATTCTAGATTAGGGATCCAATTTCCAACATAATTTGTCTATCTGTGTTTATCTCAAGTATCTTACCTATTCTAGATTGCAACTCAACTTTTTAGATATATTTTTATTTTCTTTTTATCTCATGAACAATTCAACCATGCTATGCTGTGAATACTGTATAAATTGTATATAAATCATTCTTTTGTCTATAAGTTTCTTTACATTTACCATAGTGACTAGGAAATTACTGTTGTTATTGGACTTTCAGTCCCAGTGGAACGATATCTAAATTTTAAAAACTACAAACGATTAGTGCACTTTCTAATTAATGACCCAGTAGTAAACACAAACAGTTAAACATAAACAACCATTATTACCAGGTTAACATTGCTCAAGCGGATGCCCCACTCGCTTGAGCGAGTTCAGTAGCCCACGCTTGGGTGGAACCAGCAAGCGTGCTTGAGCGAAGAAGAGAAAAGCATCAGGTGCCAATCTCGCTTGAGCGAGATCGTCCCAAAAGCATCAGGTACACATTTCGCTTGACCAAGGCATGCCCACTTGAGTAAAAATGGGACAGAACCTCACTGTCCACATGTCGCTCGAGGAAGGCTAGGCCCGCATGAGCGAAAACCTCCTAGAATCGATTTTCTCCTTGCTCGCTTGGGTGAATTGCCATACACTGGCCATTTCGCTTGAGCGAAAATGATCCAGTAGCTCTCCTACTCTCTCTTGCTCGAGCAAGGCCCTTCCTGCCTGAGCGAATTGTGACCAGTGGCCAAACCCCTGTTGCAAGGGGATCTCGCTTGGGCGATATCATCACTCGCTTGAGCGAGTTATGCAGGGCAACGAAAAACATGTGAAATTTCTCATAACTTAGCACACCAAATCTCACTTTATGCCATTTTAACCTATACTAATGTTTTATATATATTCCATCATGCATTTGGGAGTCAATCCAATTAGTCATTCATATTAAGTTCAATTCCCATTCATTCAATGCATGACATTTGAACCATTCTTACATAATCTTCATAAAATGCTACAAGTTATGAAACACACCATTCATTCATAGTATTTATCATCAACAAGTATCATAATTCATTATCTTACATCACTTAGGTCATTAATGAAAATTGACCATCCACACCAAGGTCCAATTTTCCTACATGACCCTCAAAATCATTAAGCTACAATCTAGATGGTAAAATAAGCATACATATACACTATATGCTATACAAAAATCTAGATTTTCTGGCCAAGGCGTTTCCTCTACACCTATTTACCTCCTTCATCAAAATGTACTTCAAAAGATTCACTCCACCCATGAGTGCTCTGCATCACAAGTCTAAAAGTAGACAACATGGGAGAGTGAGTCATATATTGCAAAAGAATGAATATGAATACCATGTGATCATGTGCATATATATCACAACATGTATACTTTGCATTCACGCATATTTCATCACCAACTATCATCACATAATGCAAACATCTTTGTAAATCAAGTAAGTATACAATCATACACATGATCTAGTCCTTCAACAAATTGGACTATTACACATCACATCATTTTACTCAAATTATTTTTTGGTATTCACATCTTTTATGTTCTCTTAATTCATTTTCTCACCCACAACACAACCATCGTCACATCTCACCACCTTTGGCATACTTCCTTGCTATATGTAAATGCTCTTAAGCTAACGCATATGCGCAACGGATTAATTCAACAATTGCATATCTGACTGTAGGAATATAAACACCAATTATGGGATTCAAGTATGATCATCTAACTATACCCCTATTGCAGTAGTAAAATATGTACACTTATCATCAAATAGCATGCATTTCACCAATCTTTTACTGGTACCAAACCGCATCGCCCATTTTACAGCACCTAGTCATTTTCACCATGACCGCGGTAACAACATAATCAATATATAGTGTTCTGGGCCAACCATGAGTCATGTCATGGCAACTGTGATCCCAAGGACCACCAGGGTCACCTGCTCATCAAGAGCCACCCCCATAAGGGTCAACCACATGTGGCTCCCTGTAGCACAACATGGGCAGCTTTGTGACTTACACACCGAGTCACAGGAAAAATAACAAATCGCTCATGCACAGAGCCGCCCTCCCACTGGGCCAACCGGGGGAATCCCCTAAAGTTCCAACACTGACAGCTATGCAATATGCTATGGATGCAAATGCCAATTATATGCATTTCTCACTCTATGCATCCTAATCATGCCACTCATCAATCATCATTATCATCATCCCCAACATCACCACAAGGCTTTTAGTGGATTTATTATTATTGGTTATTGCCATTGGGTTATGTTTTCATGTGGCATTTTCAATAGTTCTCATTAACATAATTCAATTCCATCATCAAGCACAACGACATCAATCTTTCACTATCAATCAAGGTATGCTACTCATTCATACCCATTCTCAATCAAACATCAACTATATTTATTTCACATTTATGGTGTACATAAGTATAACATCATATTAAAGACACCACATTGTCAAACAATCCACACCACCATATAGCACACCACAATTATTCTAAATGCATCAATTCATGTTGCCAAAACATATCACCAACATGATATACAACATTATAATCCTTCATAACATTACAAGCAAGGAAAACATGCATATTGTCACGTATGACACTCAAATACTATTCAATTCATGCATTTAGAACATAAAGACTCTTCTTCTACCTCAAGAGAAGAATTCCGATTGATACGACATTCCTGCCTCGTCGTTCGGAATGGGTCCTACATTAATATACATATAAACTCACAATCTATCAACCATTATCATATTTACAATTTCATAACATGTATAGAACATGTTATATACACCATTCCTTCATTTATTAGTCTTCAGGATTTCCTTCCCATCAAGCCTCATTCATTATGTTTAAGGTTACAAAATAAACTTTAAACCCCCAACATTCACAACACCTTATGTATTCTCAATGACTTGTATTTGCCCTCCAATACATTACCCAAACTACATTTATCATTTTCCCCAAATCTTAAAGTCAGGGTTTTCACCAAACTCAACCACACTCATAAATGCATCATTAATCGTTATCTTCTTCCAACAATAAGTTCATCTTCCTTATTTATTATCATCAAAGTTAGCATTTATGATAACCCACCTTAGGTTTCTTCACCAACCCCCATTTACATACATTACTCTCCCAAGTCCTAATAACTCATAAACATAGCATTTAAACCCAACAAAAATGGTGAGAAGAGCTTACCTCACCCAAAACGAAAATGGAACCAAGGGAGAGAGATAGCCAAATGAAAATGGGAGAGAGGAAGGAAGAAACTTCAAGCTCCAATGATTTCCTTCAAGCTCTCCACTCAAAACGAAAATGGAGGAGGAATGGGTCATATCACTGCTAAGGTTTTAGGAGAGCAGAAGAGAGGAGGGAAGTAGGAGAAGAAGAAAAAGTGTTTTGCCAAAGTAATCAGCAAGTCAATGAAAAGATAAGAGAAAATATAGGCTTTTGGCTTAAATTTTATTCCTCATATTAATATTTCATCATTTTTCAACAAACAAGATCTCTGTTTGGGCTCAATACTTTATCTAAAAATTATCCCAAATACATATTCAGACTCCCAATAATATTCTTAATAGCCCTGACCAATATCATCCCAATCGGAGATACTTGGTCCGACACCTATATTTTAATCGGGCTTAATTTTAGCTTATTCGGCTCCAATAAATTATGAGTAGTCCCCAAAAATCTTAATTTAATTATTTCTAATATTTGGGACATTAAATAACCCACATACAACTATTTAATAATTATTTCCTTAATTAATCCTTTATTTTAAAATTTAGGGTGTTACATGATGCAGATGATGGCTGCTTCCCATCGAGCTTATACCCACTTACATGATTCTTTCTATCAGTACAGGGTTCAGGGGTCAGATGCACCATTCATGACACCTGTTGACTTTGCATCTCATATGGCTTGGCCAGGGGACCAATTGACATATCCTGAGGTAGATGATATATCTAGTGCTCAGGTTGATACTGCTGATGCTGACACTAAGGAGGATGAGGATGATGATGACCAGATGCAAGATGATTGAAGGCTATATTTATTTTCTACATTTTTTATGACTATTTTTACATCTTTAGTATTACATTTGCTTACACTTACTTTGTGATGTTGGATTTTTATTTTGTGGGGTATGATTTTATTTTATTGTCATATTTTATTAGTGTGATTTCTTAAATTAAAACAAAACCAAAAACAAGTATAATTCTAATAATAAAAATAAAAAAAATCAAATTTTTGAAAATTGAAAATTTTATGCGCTTGAAGTTTTACACAATAAGCTGTTTCAAATAATCAAATATCAATTCTTTTGCAACTAAGGTATTTTTATAAAACAAATTACAATGTTCTTATTAATAATCAAGCTAATTTCAAAAACCAGTAAGTTGAAAGTTCTTTAAACACTTTGAGGGTATTGGCATAATTTCTTACAAATTAATTTTGCTTAATTCTTTGATTTGTGTTGTCATACAGAGGATCTAAGAGCATGATCAAGGAACGTTATTGGTAAACACATGAACTTAGGGCCAAAAAGCTTACCATGGAAAAATGTATTTATCCTTTGATAACCGTTTCGAGCCTTAAAAAATGATGATTTCTTTGACACCCCTTACCCATAAATATTTTCAACGATTCCCTTTTATCTGATTAAGTAAAAGAGCATTGCAATCAAAATGAAAATATTTTGAGTGTTCTTACGAACCGGGAAGTGAAATTGTGAACTTAGTTCTTTTCAAAAATTATATCAAATCTTGCATATATATTAAAAATAAAAATAAAAGAAATATATATATATATATATATGCAAATTCAGAAAAAGAAATAATGAAAAGAATTAAGTTGGGGATATCTGTCAAAAAAAGGAAAGTGAGTTTTTGGATAAAAAAAAACCTAAATCTTACATAAAATGCTCTTTTATAAATTCAGGTGTTAGCTTTCTAAGAAAAAACATGAATTCTTGTAACCAAATCCTCATTACAACCCTTGAAAAAGACTTTCTGACTCTTGCTTGATTCTTTATGAATGACAATTGATAAGATGAAAATCAAAATCAAATTTGTTTGATTTTATGATTGATCGAGTTAAACAGGTTACCTTTTTACAGAGAGAAACACTTGTGAGGTAAGCCTTGAAATAAGCTTGATTTATGGACATGACATTGTGTTAGTTTTATCTTTAGGCCTCTTTTTTCACAAAACATCAATATTGATCATTTCAAATGGTAAGTTATGAATTACTTCTTGTGGTAAGTTTTCAATTTTTTCAGAAATTGATTGGTTCACAGTTTGAGTTTATTTTGCTCGAGGACGAGCAACTTCCTAAGTTGGGGGTAGTTTGTTAGTCCTTAATTTATAGTTATTTTTATAATAAAAACTATGAGAAAATTAATAAAAATTAGTTTAAATATAAATAAATTTAGGTTTTATTTTAAATAAATAGAAGTTATTGAATTTAACTTGGCATGACCCATTTTTCCTAGTTTTGTAATGAAAAGTTGAGGTTAAAAGTGGAAAAATTATGCAAGACAAGAGGGTGACACGTAGCATCAACCCTACACTCAGCATCAGGATATTGGTCCTAACGCGTAGGCCAGGCCCACGCGTAGTATCAAATGCTATGTGTATCCCACTCGCAGGTGGAATTACACTAAAAAGGGGCCAAATAAGGCCAATCCACTCCAGTCCAAAGGTTATGCATTCAGTGGGAGACAAATGGCATTAAGCCTGTGAATTATGTAACAACCCTGATTTTTGAGAATAGGAAACCAGACCCTCAGGAGTCTGAGGATACTCTGTTGAGCTTCTGGTAAGAAGCTCAAGGCTTTTGGCCTGTTCCCTGAGCGGTTTAGAATGAGGAAAATAGTGAAAAGTAGCTTAACGTGAAAGATGAGGATACTGAGAGAATGTAACGAGTGAGAGAAGCAGAGATAAGAAAATAATAAATTATATTCGACAATACTGTTTAATAAAAAATAATAAGTTAACGACGATTATTTTGAGTACAAATTAATTTATCATTATATTTATTTGATAATTATTTTCTGTCGACAATGATTATAATAATTTATTTTTAAATTATATCTATTTTAAATTTTTTATTCATTTATTTGATAATTATATTTAATAATAATATATTGTTAGGTTCCTCTGATTTGAACTGTGGGACCTAACTCGAGGTCAGACTCTGACCGTTCGAACTAAGACTAGTGATCCAGTAGGGATACTAGTCTTATTAAAATATCTCTGCGAAGAATCAAGGGTGTCTGGCTTAGCCTGATAAGCTCAATCAAAACTTTTGGCGTCTCTTACGTTTGACCGTTCATATACCTCAGAATATCCAATGGTGACACAGTCAGTCTCTGGTGACTCATTTCGATGTTTTGAGAATTTTTCCTGAAGGGACCGAAGTTTGATTCAGACTCTATCATCCCTGTTTTTCAATAAGTTGATTTCCTTAGAAATCGCTTTAAAAATCGACGCGAATACATTTGGTGTTTTAGACCCAGATTTTTCATACAATCTTAGAATTGAATGATTTTGGTCTCAATCTCTTCGTTTTAAAAAGATCTTCAACCTTTGTTTCTAGCCTTGAACTCCAATTCTTACTCTGTCAACCCCAAAATCAAAGATTAAGTATATTCATCTCAAAATTCCAACGTTTGGACGTTTTTCTCTGCACATGGTTCAGAACAAAATTCATAACTTTCTTATACGAACTTCGATTTTTGTAAACTTAGTGTCAAAATCTCCGTAACAAAATTATCTACATTTCACGTTCAGACATCAAAAGCTAAATCCTTCTAGATTGGTACAGTTTAATAAATATTTGTGACTTCTTGGCTGTTTCGTTTAAATGCTGGCAGCCTTCAATAAAATTCGCGTATGTCCCTTTTCCGTTGCTTGAATCACTCCGTTCTTTTTTCTATGGATCCTTATCATACATATATACAATTTTCATGAAGTTCACAAAATCAAATTTCTAAGGGAGAATTAATGGTGAATTTGTTTCAAAGGCCCTAGCTGATCTGGGAAACTTCTAGAGCACCCTGTTGTAAATCGGGTATATCTTGGGCTACAAAACTTGGATCTTTGTAAATGATATATCAAATTAAATACGAAAGGAAGATATAAAAACTTCATGAAGAACTAGAAATCAAATTCCCACTCCATAAATCCCAGAATTTAACACACTACACCAATTCATGTTTCTCCAGCAACAGCTTGCACTAGATGCAGTATTTTCCACATATCTCTCTCATATGGCCATGAAATTGAATGCGGCCTTCACCAAAATCTTCCTAACACATTTATACACAATTTTGATGAAAAACCAAAGTCCATTTTGCAGCCCATTTGGCCCATAAAAATTATTTATGGAAGGGACAAAAATCCTGTCACAACCCTGCACTTGTTCCGTATTTGGGCCATATCTCTCAATTCTTGATGGATTGTTTTATGCTTTATATGAATTTAAAGAGGACATTAAGCTCTACAACTTTAATTTTCAGCCCATTTTGAAATTAGGCCCATAAAGGCCCCAAAAGGGCCGCACAAAATGACGCCCCAAAACTGGACACATCAGCTCCCATGCAACTATAACCAATGAAGCTTCTCCACCTAAGGCACACATGTCTTCTTCTCCTTAACTCCTTCTTCAACAAGTTCATGCCATTTAATCATTATTTGTCATGACTAATTCTTCCCCTCATGCAACGTGCCACATGCCCCTCTTGGTGTCAACATTCAACTTACTCCTTCTCTAGTAAGCTTGCCACTTGTTCTCCATGAATTAACAACTTGCTAAACAAGTTGTTCAAATTCAATTAAAGACTATCTCACCCAATTTTCCCTTCATTTGCACGCTGCATTCATACATATTTGTCCATACCCAAATTAAATTATCACATGCTACCATGTCATCATACCTTAACATAACCATATCATGCTACCATGCCATCATGTGCCATGATCCCTCCACCCATTCTCATCTCTCACGGCCCTCTCTCAACTTCATTCCTCTTCATCTAAAACTCAAAATTCCAGCCACATTTTCCCAGCTTCTCTTCAAGAATTAACCTCTACAAATCCAGCCCCATCTCACTTGTTTCAACCTCCTAAAACCGTAAATTCTTTAAGGCCACTAAGGTGAGATTTTAACCCTTGGATTGTTGATTTTCTTTGCTTTTGTCAAAACAGAATTTTGAGCTTGCAATGCGTGGATTTCCTCTATTTTTGGAGAGCCAAAACCGTGACCCTCTTTCTCTTAATTGATGTTACATGCGTTGTTTCTAAGGTATCGTAAACGATCTGTGACAAACAGCGATGAACGATGAAGGATTTCAAACAAATGGTGAACCTTCGGTAAATAACTCCTTCCATTTTAATTAAATGCTTGGCTATTCTATTTTTCTATTACTGGCCGTGATTGGTGAAAGCTTGAAAAAGCCTTTGCATGTTGATTTTCAAAGGATCCGAGAGCGATCGGAGGACGTTAGGAGCTTTCGGTGAAATTTTTGGCAAAACCTTCCATTTTCTTCTCTGGACAGCGACAATAATATGAGGTAAACAGGGTCTTTTCCTTGCTTGATTTCATTTTTCGTCATACCATAATATTCCTTGAGTAATCGGGGACCTCCGTTTTGAATTTCATCGCGATCCAACGATCGAATCTTAAACTGTAAGATTTTTTCGTATCCGACGACTAAAAGTTTACATTTTTGGATTTACCGGTATTTTAAAAATTTTAATTGGCGTAATTCGACGTCCACGTACTCGAAAGGATTTCGACACGATCGAATAAACGAAAAGAAATTTAGAAAACTTAGTGTTTAGATGGGCGCGATTTAATTCGATATGGTTGTATTAATTATTTTTAAATTGTGATGTTATTAGGTAATTTGTAACTTAATTCCCCAGTAAGCCTCGCCATAAAAAATTTAATTGGTCATGTCACTACAACAAAAAGGGAATTTAGCGGTGGTTATTTGGGATTTTAGCGGCGGTTGTAACCGCCACTAAATGACATCTGCGGCGGTTCCAACACCGCCGCTAAATGCTCCGCCGCTAGGAAGTTAGCGGCGGTTTTAATAAACCGCTGGAATAACCGCCACTAATTGTTGAAGCGCTGGTAAAACCGCCGTAATAATGCTAACTGCGGTTACAACCGCCACAAAAGAACAAAAACCATTTGAGCACCGCTGAAACCATCGCTAAAAGTTTCAATTTTTTAAAAAAAACATTTTCCCTAATTATAAAAAATTATTTTTTATATCTTTTAATTTTTAAAAGTCAGATTTTCCTTAATTATAACAAATTATTAAATATACTATTTTCTTATAATATATTTAATATTTGATAATATCTTGTCTTACCCTTTCAATTAACCATAAAGTAAGTAACGTTTTCATTGATTTCATCACCCAATATATTCTAAAAACATTATTATTCTGACATTCTTCAATATATCCGAATTTCCAAATAATATTGCAAGAAAAGACTTCCAATAAAAAGAGGGACAGAGCATTTCACATCCAAATCATTAAATTAGATGTATTATTAGTATCAAAGTGTAGAGTAACGTAAAAAACAAATCATCCAACAACAATGTCAAATACAAACTCAAAGAAAGATAATGCATGGCAACATAAGATCTTATTATTTCCTAGTGATGGTCAACGCAACATTAAACTCATAATTGTGTCTGAATACCAAACAAATTAAGTTGGAGAAATGGCCACTATCTCTTCTGACGCATATATGGCTGTAATGGTAAGCATAAAGAGTAGAGAAAAGACCACAGAATGAGCAGCAGAGGTAGGAGCAGGTGCAGGAGCTGGTGCCATAACATTGATGATAAGCTTCATTTCATGAGTAGCATAATGGTTAGCCTTCCCACAAATGTACCACTTCTTCCTTTCTGCTTTCAGAGGAATCACATCACTCCCACTCGTTGATACTTCATTGTCTGGAGTGAAGCTGCAGCTCTGGATTAGTGACCCATTCACCTTCAACACGTTGTGCTTGCTATTGTCATAATTGAACACTGCCAATTAGTCAGACACATCTTAGTTAAAACCCTTCTTATTTATGTTTGAGACTATAACTTAAAGTTAAAATAACCTCTTCTTGAATTTAACCTTTCTTCTTTGTTAAACATTTTAATTAGAGAATTTTATGACATTTAAATCACCTATATATATTTAAAATCTTTACCAATCATTTGTAGTACTAGACCAGCTTCTATTTAGTGTTAATATGTGGGTTTTAGCTTCAATTAACAAATGGGATACAATTGATAATAATGTGTTCTTTCCTAAATTTTTCTTCAATGTACTTTTTGACCTTTGGATCGTTAGATGGATGAATGACCTGCTAAATATCATGTAATTTTATTCAGGGAAAACTAGTAAAATCAGTCAATATATCGTAAACAGAAACACCTGGCCTATAAACATCACATAGCATGGGAAAGAAACATAAGGTGATTTACCATAGATAATTGAAATTTAATAGATTGGAGTCATCAATTCGTATTGGTGCTGTTAAGGAGATAATATTAATAGCCTCCTAAGTCCAAATGCTTGATGGCACCTTTCCAAGGACTATAGAGTTTAGGAAATCGTGTATATTTGCTTTTCTAACCATTAACAAGGAAGTATCACATCCAAACTATTCCATGGATGTTCTTTATAAAAAAAATATAAATTTGGTAATTGTTTCACAAAGAACTGATGTAGATATATTGCATGTACAGTATGTGATAAAGGATTATTTCTTCAATGCTTTTTATACATAGTACATATGGGATAAATCATGATCCATTGACACCAATTATCAAACTTCTTAAGATAACATCTCCAATAACTTCTTATTGAAAGTATATCCCATTAATCCAATAATTCAATTCGAAATTCTCACAAAGTATATTAAGCCTACAAAAGTTCATACAATTTAAAAATTAATAGATACTTTGTTACCTGACCTCATTTTAACGTCTGGCAAGCATAAATGTTTAAAATACTTAAAAAATCATATACATGATCATCATAATATTTGGCAGTGTTAATACTGAGTGTGTGCCTTTTCCTAAATTCAAAGATATAAGGAAAAATAATTATCCATATCAAGCTGAAAATTCTTACAGAAGTTTTATTAACAGGCTCACTAGCATCTTATTTTTTAAACGCACACTTATCAGAATCCAATAGGTAGCTGGTAGCATACTGCACAAATTAAGCCACCTAAAATAACGTTATTATTCTAATTATGCACCATATGACTTGCTTAGATCTGAACTTCTTTATCCTTGACAAACTGTAAGTAGCTGCTTACTGAATGAGTAGCAAATATGTGTGCCTTTTCCTAAATTTTTCTTCATCAAAATTTAAAATGAAAAGCATATGCCTGAGACTAAGTTTCAAAATCAAATCAAAGTTTCTGCCTATAAATAAGGTATACCTTAGTAATATCATGCACAGTTATTCTTTTAACATTCAAACAAGTTAACACCTTTAGCATTAGTGAGCAAGTTTGATGGAGCAACATCTAGAGATTTTTCACTGATATCAATAAGGTTCTAAACACAAACAAGCAGCAATAATCACATTTAATGAGTGCATGCTTAAACTTTAATGAAGGCTCCTTGCCTAAACAAGAACTTGGGCTTGATAATCACATTTAGGAACTACTGACTACATAACCAAACACACTGACACTGAAATGCATGCAAAAAGTAACAAAGCAATCTCAAATGCATGACCATCAATGAATATAGAAGGATATCAATTAGGATTTAGGAGTTAGGATAGCACATTCATTTCTCTCATAAGATATTGACCAAAGTAAATAAATAAGAGACATCAAACATAGTTTAATGTACCTTCTCATATATTGTTCTTCTTGACCCAAAACTAAACCTATTGTACCTATATGAATTTTGATAACCAAGAGCCAAATCCACTGACTATTGCTTTGCAAGATGCTGCTTATTTCTTAAATTCTGCCAAAAATAGAAAAACAGAAAATTACAGAGCTTTAGATATAAAAGCAATCAACACACAGTATTAACAAGGAGATAGCGTACATCACTAAAGTTCAGACGTAAAACTTTAAAATAGAGATTATGCATCAATAAAAGCAAGTAATTGTGGTAAAGATCTAAATTATGAACACCCTGTCGCTTATACTGAATCTCTAATGAAGATGTTGTATTGACAATTATAATTATAATTATAATTCCATTCATAACCTCTTTTGGTAAATAATTGAAATGAAAATTATATAATAAGGAACAAAAATCAAAGGCGAGAATTCACCACTCTGTTCCTAAACCAGTGCTCAACGGGACCTTACATAAAATGCATTGCAAATCACAAATACAAATAGTATATTTTACAAAACACCCTATTCTGTTTCTTTCTCCCTCAAAACACTCCCCTCCCCTCCTCTAAAAACTCTCAAACATACCCTAAAATTACAAAAACACCATTTTTAATCCCTAAATGCTAGACCACAGTATGTGAAAAAATACCATTCCAATCCTTAAATTACAAAATGAATCCTTTCAAATTGCAAATACAAACAGAAAACAATCCAGTCCTTAAAGTTATAAAAACACCATCCCAGTCCCTAATTCCTAATTACAAAAAAACCATTTTAACCCCTAAAAATTATAAAACCCTTGATAACAATGATGTTTAATATGAGAGAATAAGAGAACAAGAGAGAGAGAATAAGAAAGAGAGAAGATACCTTTTAACGATCGATAGATTCAAGGCAAGGGCAAAATAGTGGAGGAGGAGGGCTTCTTGGAGGAGGAGGCACTGGTCTTCTCTTTTCTTGTCGTTTCCCACCTTCACAAAGAGAGTGTAAGGAATCACAAAGAAAGAGAGACGTAGTGAGAAATTCCAGAGAAAGGGTAAGGAATCACAGAGAGAGAAAGTGAGGACTCGTAAAGAGAAGTGGGGACGTATGAGGAGGAATCACGGTTTTTCCATGTAAAAAATTAGTAACCGAGGGCGGTTCAATCAAACCGCAGAGCAACCCACCCCTAAGTACCTAAAACCGCCGGCGGTTACAAAAATCACCGCCTCAACCGCCGGTACGTAGTCAGCGGCGGCGGTTTCTTTAGAACCGCCGCTATCTGGCTGCAGGTAACTTCCTCTTTTCTTGTAGTGTGTAAGCGTCACCAGAGTTGTTTAAAAATATTACGCATCACGGGAGGAATTATCGATCGGACAATTCAACGTATTTTTTTACTAAGTTACAAGACGTAATGTTATTTTTAGAAAATATGAGGGAGTTAAATAAAGAAATTAAATTTTTAGAAGGTTACTCAAAATGATATATTTGAGAAGTGTTTTAAAGATTAAAGAAAAAGAGAACATGGTAAGTTAATTAAATAAATTGAATTTTTACTTGTGAGGACCTTTTCAAAACCTTGGTACTAAGGCCCAATAAAGTTTCATAAGAAAAAATAATAAATAAATAAATAAATAAAATGGAGTTTTAGTGTTAAAAATTATAAAAGAATTTTAGTAACCACATTTAGTGACCACTTTTAGTGACCACTTAGAAGGAAATAAATGGTAGCCTTAGAAATTTAAGAAAAGAGATGGATTTAACAACAAGAGACATAATTAAAAAGAATGGACTTTGAGATTAATTATTCTAGTAGATTAGAGATACTTAGAACTAAGAAATAAAGAACTAAAATTTTAAAATTTGACTAAGGTTCTAAAAAGAATCCTAATAAATTAATAGGATTATATACTTAAGATGAATTAAGCCCAAAATGTAGAACTCTAAAAGGAAATAGTACTATGATAGAAATTTTTAAGAGCCATTAGAGGAAATTGTATGTCTAGAATAAGTTAGCTAGTAACTAAGAGAAAGACTTTTGAGTATAATCGCCGCTAAACTTGAAAATAAATAGTACTCACCAATTAACTAGCGACTTTTGGAAACTAAGCAATATCACCCTAAGTTGTGACGCCTGAGTGATATCTAAGTCTCTAATTAACAACTAAATAGTTATCAGGCAAAAGAGAATTAAGTGTAGTTAAGGAAGCGAATTAAGAGCCCGTTTGGATTTGTAGTTTGGTTGGTCAAACCGAGGTTTGACCAACCCCAAAAATAAATCCTACGGTCAAACGGAGTTTTGACTATCTCGAACGGCGTGAAGGATCAATATCAACCCTTAAATTTCTCCATTTCCTCAACTCCGTTTCCCCAACTGGAAACCAAATGGACATTAAGTAAATTAATCACTAAAGAAAGGAATTATCGAACCTAGTAAATTTACGTTTAAGAAGGATATCGCGGTTGGAACATAAGGAATTAAGTAGAATATAAGAGATTAATTCGGAACAAAGAGAATTTACGACCAAGAAAATGAGGTATTTAAATAACAAAACACACCTAGATCCATAAGTAGTAAATGGTCAATCATAGAATAAATAAAATTTGGTTAGTCAAAAAAATAAAATTGTTGAAGCAATCTAGATAAAGGAGTGACAGATAAATAAGAAAATAAGAAGATTATAGAATTTAAATAAAAAGGGAATAAAATATTACTAAAATCATTGTCAGGATATAAAGGATTAGTGGCCCATTTGTGATCAAGAAAATAAGATTAATAATATAGTCCACTTAGATTAGAAAAAAGAAATAACTAATTAGTTGTTGATGATAACTAAAGAGTTCATAATTGGACCTTGGGAGGTTGTATTAAGGAAGTAATCATACGTAAGTAAATCGAAAATGCTTAGCAAGTGGAGAAATGAAAAACATAGAGATATTGAACTAAATGGTATTACCCTTAGTGATAAATTAAAGAAATGCCAATGACATGAACTGTATAAATGGTAACGCTTATGTCTAGTAAACGTTTGGTGACGTTAAGTGCGTAATTACTTGCTAAGCCGTGGTAATGATGAAGATTAAACTTATATCATACGTGTATGTAATGACTACTTAATGTTACGAGTGATATAACACTTGTTGTTTGACTAATTATGTGACATGATGGGGTATGTGACTGTGAATGATTGTGTACATAAATATACGTGCGATAGTTACGCGATGAATATGGTATAATGCATTGTATTTTGTGATGCTATTGTATACTTGTTGATGTGGTACGGTTGTGAACATTGTATGATGCATGGATAACAAGATGAGGAAATTATAAATAAAAGATTTGAAAAAGGGTATCGGTAGGGGTCCCAAAATAATTAAATATGAAAGTATGTGAGACTCAGATCTAAGACGAAATGTGGGCGTTGAAGCGCCAATGTACCCAAATTGTTGAGAAAGCATAAAACCTCACTTCATTCCTAAGTGTCAAGCACGTTACTATAATAAAGAAAATTGCACTGAGTAAAGAAAAAGACTCGACATTAGGATTGGAGAGGAGTCATTTGGGGGACCCTACCAAGGACCACTGAATAAAAATGAATTATTGAATTGTGCATCATGAATTAGAGTAGAGGAGGGATGTGATAAGTCTTGAAAAGACTTAATAATTTCACCTTTAATTTAACTTAATACATTTAATTTTGTTTAGTTTGGCATTATTATTTAATAAATTGTCATTAATTTTGGTTTTATTTATTTAATTCAAAAGTGTTTGAATTATGCAAGAAAATGGGTAAAAATATAAGTATATAAGGAAATTTGTTTATTTGTAAATTCACTAACGCATTGTACATACGCTAGACAGCCAGTGTATATACGCTAGGCATTTATTTGTTTGCATTTTGCAGGATCAGGGACACGATCAAGCTCAAGCGAGGGAGTTCCCCACTCAAACGTGAAGTCAAAAGGCAATCTACGCTCAAGCGCATGAAAGCCACGCTTAAGTGTGAGCCCTGCAATCCACGTAAAACTTCATGCATGCATCAAAGAAAGCGGACCATAGCCACGCTTAAGCGTGACTTAACTGTACCTTGAATTTTACATCATGCTCAAGCACCCTTGGGTCAAGCTTAAGCTTGAATTCTCCTTGTCCAGTGTTTCCTTCTCCTTTAACATCAAGCTGGAGTGGTTCTTTTTAATTATTTTGTATCAGTTGCAGTTTCTGTTGTACCTTAGTAATTTAAGTAATGTCTTGTAATTAATTATTTCTCTGTAATCATGTAATTAGTTAGTTAGTTTAATTATTAATTAAGTGTCTCTTGTAATTAGTTAGTTAGTTAGCTAGCTGTAAGTTATATATATATATATACTTGTACATACTCTATAAAAAGAGAGGGGGGGGGGGGACACACACAGAAGCAATAACATGACTCATTTTCTCATTTCTAATCTCTCTCTAATTCTTTTTTCTCTCTAAACTCTCTCGTCCATGTCTTTCCACATTCCTTCATCTGAATCCATTCCTATGGGTTTCTAAACCGCTAGGGTTGGGATAATTAAAACTTCCGATGGAATCTTGAAGCTGTATTGAGGAAATTATCTTCTAAAGCAAGAGGAGAACAAGCTGAGAAGTGGATCTACTCTGCTGAATTGACAAATTCAGATCTAAATGAAGAATCTCACCAGTGAGGAATCATGGTTGAGGCTTAGGTAACTTCTGGCTTGCTAACTAATTCAGGACTAGTAAGTAGGTGAATAGTTAGGGTTTAATCCCCAATTTTGCATTAGATTTCTCTGTCACTGAACACCTAAGGGATTAGGGTTTAATGCTTAGGAATTAGTGTTAGTCACCTAAGGAATTAGGGATTAACCAACTATGAATTGTCCTCTTGCATCTGAAGCTTAATTGAACCTCGATTGCATGTTCCTTGATGAAGTTGTAAGGTGAAGTAATCTTAACCTATCTTTCATTAATTATACTTCATCTTCTATATTGTTTTTGAAAATACAAAAACATAGACAGTTTAAAACAACAAAAACAGAATGAATTCTATCTGCTTGTGTTGGTTCAGCTTGTGCTAGTCTAAGATTGCGGTAATTACCTCAATCCCTGTGGGACGATCAAATATATTACAAGTTTAACGATTGGTGCACTTGCCAAAAGAATATACATCCTCCGAGAGTTATGCATCAAGTTAATGACTCAGGATTTATGCATTAGGATGTTTGAAAAATCCCCTAGAGTATACAGTGAGGGGTACACTGAAGAATCTGCCGTGCCTCAATACCCGAGGGCAATCTAGGGAGTATCACCGGAGGTGGGAATTCCAAGTGGCATCGGATTCGCGCCCGTCGCTAGACACCCCGTAGCAAACTCTGGTATACTTCGACAAGAGGCAGGATTTTCTATGACCGTGGAGTGCCTGTTCTGTAGTGATGTGTGATATGTGTGATTGGCCATTTTGATGTTGGGATTGAGAGTCCTTACCCATTGTGAAAATCAGAACGAGGAGAGCTCTGGTTGCTCTAGTTGGGGAGGGGAGATAAGGGTGGCGTTGTTGTGCACATGGATATTGTATATGAGATTATTGAGGAAGAGATGGGCCCATATGCATAATGATGACTAATAAAAGATTTGAATAATGAAATAAATTCATGCATTGTATTACTGTGTTGAAATTGTGATTTCTTGTTGTTTAAATATGATCTTATAGATATTAGTAACCCTGAGAGGTGACTGGGAAGATAGGAATGTTCAGCTAAGATGAAGAGTGGTGAGATAACTTAGAGTGTATTTTAGAAATCCCAAAGAGAGCGGATGGGACTTGATCTTTGATTGTTTGTGTTGTATGTGGGTAGGTGTTGATGAGACACCTTCCCAATTATTGTGGAGGTGAAGACTCACCTTTACAACTATTTTTCCAGACTTCTAAGTTGGACCATACACCGCAGAGGATCACACAGAGTTCGCATCGAGGATCACGTGAGTTCTTCTTGGATCGAGGACGGGAAGATTAGGATAGATTATTTTATTTTCATTTATGGAAGCCTGCGTGCCCCTTCACTTTCAGTATGTACTGTTACTATTACGACCATGTCTTATATATATGTTGTATATAAGGTGTATCTGTCCCACCAAGTTTCCTTGTACAAAAAAAAGCTTCCATATTTTTCTAAAACTCATAACCTCTCAGTTGACCAGGATAATCTAGTAGAAGGGAATGTCCTAGTCAATCGAGGGTGTTACAAATTATTGGGGACAAAAAGAAAGATCATGGATAGAAATCTCAAAGATTAATGAAGTTTGAGTCAGAGACCCGATGCACAGCGCCATGCCCACGCATAGCGTCAGGACCTCGACTCGCCCTTTTGGCATCCAATTCTTCATTCCACTACTTCTTTCTTCCATTCCAGAACCCTTATTTCTGAGTTTGTACTGTAGAATACTTCCATATACTTGAGAGTCTTGTTTACTGTTGTTTTCCTTTCATGCTCTGAAGTGTGTTGTCAAGTGTGATCAAGCATTTGTCATGTCTTCATTTGTAAGTTGTGTTTTTACTTTAACCATGTGTAACTAATCTATTTATGTTGGAATTGGTGAACCAATCTATGAATATGATGTTGTGATTATGAATTATGCTTGTTTATGATTCAAGTTTCATGTTAATATTTCAATCTTTTATTAGTATGAACTTCAAACGAGAGAATGATTTTCAGGCATGTTAAATTTACTTTAACGGAAGTAAAAGTTGAAATACCCTTAATATACCAATTACTAGGGATAGAGTTGGTAATTATTGTTGTGTTAAGGCCAACACTTAAAGTAAATTTTTACTAAGAAAGCAGCTGAGGGATCAGACTTTATGGTAACTAGTTAGAATTTATTCACCCAGGGATCGGGTTTAATGATTTTAAGTTGCAATGACATGAACTTGATGATTAAATATGCATGTTTATAATTGCTATGTTATATCCTAGTGCGGGGATCCTAATTCCAAACATAGTTTGTTAATCTATGTTAAATCTCAAGTATTGGAATCATTCTAAAAAGTGCTATTTTATAGTTATTTTCTAGATAGTTTTATAATTCATCCTACACTATCTTTTTTCCAATGTATAAATCAACCTCTAAATCTATGAATATTGTGCAATTTGTATATGAATCATTCTTTTGTTAATAAGTTTTGAAGTTTTTACCATAGTAAATAAGAATTACTTTCACACATTAAAATCATTCAATCATTGAGGGAACAATATCTATTTCGAAAACTGCAATGATAAATTAGTGCACTTTCCAACAGATCAACATAGAGCACCTGCAAACAAATGGCCAAGCAGATGCAGCCAACAAGGTAATTCTCCAAGAGCTCAAAAAGCAGCTCGGACTAGCCAAAAGAAGTTGGAAAGAAGAATTGCCTCGAGCTTTGGGGTCGATGCCGTGATACCGGTCAAGCTAGGGGAACCGTCCCTCCGATGTCTCACCCACGATGAAGACTCAAGTAACGAAGGAAGGCGTGAAGATTTAGAAGCCTAGGAGAACATGATGTTGCATATGTCAAGATCCAAACAGTCAAGTAGAAATCCGCCCAGCGTTGGAACTCTCTACTTTGACCCTGACCGTTTTGAAGAGGAGATCTCGTCTTACGCATTGTAGATAATTATCGAAGACTCTGAGAAGAAGGAAAATTTGCCACCGTCTAGGACGACCCACTGATAAGTCTTGAAAAGACTTAATTAATTATTAATATTTATTCCTAATTGATGTGTAGGATTGAGTTTTATTATTAAGTTTAGAGGTAATTAAGTAAGTATTTGTCAATTAGACAATTTCACTAATTAACTGATAGTTTATCATTTTTCCCTTAAATCAATAATTAAAAGATAGCAAAATGGAAAAGAATATGTATTGAGTTAAAAAGGCCCTGAGTGTACTAATGGTGACACATAGGGTACCTACACAGTGTACATTTAATGTTGAATTTAAGGCCCAGCGTACCTGTTAGGCAATCCCTAAACATGAGCAGCGGAAAAAAAGGGATTCCATAGGATTTGCAAAGTTCCATGTTTCAAAGAACAAAACAAACACAAAAAATTCGTTTTGGATAAGATTGTAACCATTCTTTGGCTTTTCCTATTAAAGAATAAGGAAATAGTTGCAAGTAAGCAGCTTCTAAATTACCTAGTTTAAAACCTATAGTGCCAACCAACTCATAGAATGTTGATAAATAAGTGTATGGATCTTCATGTGACATTCCAGTGAATTGATGTGTACTTATAAGACTCAGAAAAGCTGGCTTCATTTCTAATGCCTTTGTTGTCTGTGGAATGGAAATGCTAGAAAAGTATCTAGGACCCTACTGATTAGCATAATCTCCAGTGTTCTCCTTGGAGGATTTTGATTGTTATTTTCTTCTGCCATCTTTTCAGTTTCTTCTTTTGTAGTTGATTCTAGAAAAAGTGTAGAAGTTTATACTGGTTCTTGCTGCTACTTCTTCTTTGCTTTATCCTTGTTTTTCCTTAGAGATTTTTCAGGTTCAGGATCAAATTCCAGTTGATCTTTAGATCCTTGACTTCCGCGTCGTAGTGTAGTATATTAGAGTGTCGTTCCACTGAGAAGTGGCGTTTCAACAATATGATTTCATATGGTTTAGGCGGAAACAAAGTTTTGATTCATTTAATAAAATGACTAAAGATCTAAATGTAACTTTAAACATTAAATAAAGATAATGCAAGTAATAATAAGTACGAAAATCAAATGAGAGAAACTGAGACTGGATTTCATCTATCTCACCCTTCGACAGGCCTTATACATTTATATAAATGGTTTTTGAACTATGGCTTTCTATGTCATAATCAAAGTCATTCGTATCGATTCCTCGACTATGAAATTCATAAAAATAACCCTAGATATGTTGATTCCTCAATCATTCTGAACTTATTCCAGCATTAAGATCGATTGTCTTGACATTCGTTCCATCGATTATTATTCCTAATAATCGTCGTAACGAGCATTCCATTTAGATCTATTTTCATAAGTCATTTTCTAATAACCAATGAAAACTCAAATCAAGAATCTATTGATCAGATAGATTCAAGCATTAAGCATAAAATGGAAAACAAAAAGCTGTAGAACAAAAATACCAAGTATATAAATATAACAAGTGTACGTTGGGTTCGAGTCGATTACATCCAATCCCAAGGAAAAGTTTAGCTACGCATGGTAGCCATTACAATTGAGCACATAAAAATGGAGAAAAGAAATGAGAAGAAGAAGAAGAAAAGGTCTTTGATGAAGTTTTCCAGAGAGAGTTGAATCGTCGCACGTTGTCCTCCTCCTCTTCAGAGAGTTTTCTTTTTTATTTATATCCTCATCAATTTGCTTAAGCAAATTAACAGCTCGCTTAAGTGAATTGCTTTCTTCAACTTGAAGGAAGTTTCTTGTCACTTGGTTTTTCCCACGCATACCCGCTTAAACGAGTGTTTCGCTCAAGCTAGTTCACTTATGCTCTGTTTTCCTTGTTCTTCATTCGCTTGAGCCATGTTGTGCTCGCTCAAGAGAATTCTTTTTATTTAGCCTTTGGAAGAATTTTGCTTGAGCGAAATAGACTCGCTCAAGTGAATTAATCTTGTTTTCAATTTTGCCTGAATTTCGCTTGAGCTAATTAGGCTAGCTCAAGTGAATTCCTATATTTTGCTTTTTGGACAAAATTGGTCACGTGGTTGTAGGTTTGCTCAAGCAACTTTTACCTCTAATGCTTAAAACTTTAATTCCTTGTCTCGCTTAAGCGATTCTAACTCTCTCTCAAGTGAGTTCATCAATTTGTGCACTTTTTCTTGGGAAATTCTTTTAATTCTCTTCCTTCTTTTCTTCCTCATCCTTTTCATCTATAATTACACAAAATTTGGGATAAGAAACACATATTTATATCAAAATCGTTAAACAATATTTGAATTTCATATTTTATCAATTACAGTACACAAAACATCCAAATACGATAACATTTTATCAAAATTATACCCAATTAACATCCAAAATATACATAATTTGGGCATTTATTAGTGACCTACGCCATTGTTGCTGTTGCGTGACCTATGCTTCTGTTTAGTGGCTATGTTGCTATATTTTTGTTGTTGTTGATTTTACAAAAATGGAAAAGGTATAAACAGTGGTAGTTTTTACTTTGAATGTGTAGTGGGGAAAAAGGGGTTATGATTCCTACTTAGTAAGCCTATGCCATTGTTATGATTGTTGTTCATTGTCTTGGTCCCCTCTACACTCATTATCTTATTCCTTGTTTATTCCTATGCCATTGTTATGATTCCTATGTCATTTCTTGTTTCTTTGGTTTATTTTTTGAGAAGTAATAGAATCCTTTTCATTTGTTTTTGTTTTAAATATTTTTTGACAGGTAATACCCAGAAAAGTTTACAGTATATTTTTAGATTGTCATGAATTACTACATTTATTCTATTAATCCATAAACCATGAAAATCTCTTTTATTCCTATTTTTATCGCGATGTGTCGAAGCCAAAGCTTTTATTTTCTATTGAAAAATAGTTCGAGTGAGTCTTGAATGAGCCCCCCAAAAACTTGATGTTTTGTTATGAATTTTTGTTATCTGTTTTTGAGGTATTCTTTATTGTTTCCTTGTCATCTATTGATAACAAGAATAAATTCTTCTCATGTACAAAAAAATTCTTCCATAGGTGTGCTCTACTATGTTGAATCAAACAATATTTGATGAAGTACGTTACGTCTATTTCATGATTTTCTTAATTCTAATTGACCAAGTGTACTCTATGTTGAACAGTGACACATCGTAAGTGTTGTATTTGGGGCCAAATTCATGGATAAAAGTTAGATTAATGCATCACGGTTACCTGATGAGTATAAGAGTGGAGTTGAAATGTTCATAGAGTTTGTATTTTGAAATACCGAAGATAGGAATGAAAGATACTTTTGCCCTTGTGTTAAATATGGGAATATGCGTCTGGTAGGCCTGGAAATGATTAAGGAACATCTGTTATATGATGGTTTTCTCAAGTGTTATACATGTTGGACATGGCATGGTGAACATGTCACGCTAAGTGTGATGAATGTAAGTCAAAGTAAAGGTTCTGCATGTGATGTTGATTATGATATGGATGATCGACTTGAAGAAATGATTCGTGATGTGGGTGAAGAAAATTTCCAGAGAAAACATGTGTATAAAACTCTCTGTGAGGATTCAGAGAACCCGTTGTATCGAAATAACACTAATTTTACATGGTTGTCGACAGTTTTATGATTGTTAAACTTGAAGGTGAGACGTGGGTGGATGGATAAAAGTTTCACTAAATTGCTGTAACTATTGACAGACATGCTTCCAGTTGGTAATACCTTGCCAAGTCATAACTATAAGGCTAAAAAGATTTTGTGTCCTATGGGGTTAGAGTACAAGAAGATACACGCATGTCCAAATGATTGTGTGTACGAAGGTGAGTATGAAATGACACATGAATATCCAACGTTTGGGTTGTCATGGTATAAGAAGAAAGACAATGATTCTAGTGAGGAGGTATACACCAAAAGGCCTCCTGTAAAGGTGTTATGGTATTTGCTTATCATTCCTAGATTGAAGTGTTTATTTGCCAATGAAGATGATGCAAAGTTGATAAGGTAGAATTTTGAGGAGAGGTTGACTTATGGACAACTTAGGCATCTGGCAGATGGATTACAATGGAAGAAGTTTGATTCACTATTTCTAGAGTTGTCAAATGACCCGAGAAGTTTAAGACTCAGACTAGCAATAGATAGAATGAATCCATTCAGTAACTTAAGCACTATACATAGTTCATAGCTTGTTTTGTTGTTTATTTACAACCTACCGCTATGGTTATGTATGAAGAGAAAATATGTGATGCTATCAATGATGATCTCAGGTCCAAGACTACCTGGTAACAACATTAACGTGTACTTAAAATCCTTGATTCGAGACTTAAGACTGTTGTGGGATGAAAGAGTTGATGTTTGTTATGCATTTGGGCGTAAGACATTCAAGTTGCATGCAATGTTGTTCTGCACAATCAATGACTTTCTAGACTATGGCAACTTATCTGGTTATAGTGTAAAGGGTCATAAAGCTTGTCCCATATGTGAGCGTAACACTTGTTACAAATAACTGCATCATTGGAGAAAGAGGATTTACCTTCAACACCAAAGGTTTCTAAAAGCAAATCATCCATATCGTAGGTTAAAGAAGGCATCTAATGGTAAACAAGAGTTTGATATTGCTCCTACAACGTTAACAAGTAAATAAGTTTTTGAGTGGGTCAAATTCTTAAATATGACCCTTGGGAAGTTTGAAAGGAAACACAATACACAAAGGATATAGAAGAAAAGATCGATATTCTTTGATTTACTGTATTGGAAGAAGCTTGATGTGAGACACTATATTGATATGATGCATGTAGAGAAAACTATGTATGATAGTGTTGTTGGGACATTGTTGAATATATAGGGTAAGACAAAGAATGGCTGGAATTCTTGTCTTGATTTAGAACTTATAGGTATACGATCGGAATTGTATGCACAGTCGAAGGGCAAATGCACCTAGTTGTCCCTAGCCTGTCATGCATTATCGAAAAAGGACAAGACAAGTTTTTATGAATGTTTACGAAGTATGAAACTTCCACAAGGTTATGGTTCTAACCTGAGAAGTCGTGTTTCCCTTAAGGATCTAAATTTAGTCAATTTAAAGTCTCATGATTGTCACATGCTGATGCAACAATTTTGTCCTGTCACGATTCGCGACATTATCCCTAAAAATGTGAGTGATGTGATAACAAGGCTGTGTATTTTTTTAATGTTATATGTTGTAAAGTTATTGACCCCAACACGTTGGCATCGTTGGAATAGGAAGTAATTATTATACTGTATCAATTAAAGATTGGCTCTATGAACTTAGTTTGGCAAACCGAGTTCATACCTTTATTATCTATGAACAAGGCAAGAACAAACTTTCTCTCACAACCGAGTTTGTATCCCAATTTTAACCGAGTTCATAGACTTTTTCTGCACTAGTGAATCTTCTTCCAAGTGAGAGGTCCCGAGTAGAGTGGTACTCTGAGCGAGGCAATACTCAAAGCGAGGCAATACTCTAAGAGAGGTAATATTCCGAGCGATGCAATACTCTGTGCAAGGAAATATTCTGAGCGAGAAATTTCTAACATTCTTCAATAGAGTTTTGAGAAGAAACACATGTCCAATGGAGAATTGTCACTACTTTGTACCTAGCTGTTTTCATAATGATGAGGTGTTTTGTATCCCTAGGCTCTTATATGCGTCCATTAGGTTTACATGTGTCATTTCAAAAGTGAATGGTTCATTTTCCATATGTTGAAGGCAGTTGTCATTTAAAAAGTCATCGTGACATCATGATCGTAAAGTGGGTGAGGTTGTTCCCAATGTTTGGATCTCCTACTTAGGAGTTACCTTTTTCTCTTATTCATAGCCCACACTTTCTTTATTTTCCATCTTTGTCGTTGTGATCTCCCTTGATTCCTTACACTCTCTACTCTAACTCTTTTCAGTTTTAGGTCTTTCCCCTTGTTTGGTCCATCTTTAAAGTTTTTTCCCTCTTCATCCTTTTTCCAGAGGTTAGTTCCCCCTCTTCTTCATTCTCTATTGTTGTTTGTTGTTGTTGGGAAGTTTTTTCTATTGTGATCTTTTGTTGTATTCCCCCTTTACTTCTATTTTTTTTAAAAAAATAGCCTTCACTTCAAACACCTTTTCTTAGGTCAAGGAGGAAGTTCTTTCCTTTCATTCCTCCTTCAGTCATGAGGGTGCCATTGCCAGATTATGGCAAGAGGGGTTCTTTAATTACTCTATGCTATCTTCCAACATGGAGCGTCTTGGTAGCTCCTCGGAGAAAATGGTCAGTCATACTTGGACTGACCTGAAGAGTTGTCTATACCTATGTATACGAAACCTTCTTCTTCTACCCCTACTTATCTTTTCCTTTCTCTGATTTTGAAAAAGGTGTTCTGAACACTTTTAACCTCGCCCCGTCCCAGCTTCATCTAAATAGATGGGCTTTTGTAAAAGCTTTTGAAGTCTTGTTTGACTACTTAGGTGGATCTATTTAGTTCCTGTCTTTTCTATTTTTTTCAAGCTAAGATTTTTAAGGTTGGAGTTCCTGTAAGGTGGGTGTCCTTGAGCGGGGTGCCTTGGCATCGCTTGATAAAGGCGTTCGACCAATCATACAAGAGATTTAAGGGGTCTTTCTTCAAAATATGAATGAGTCCAAAGGTGACTAGGAAAGATTTCTTGCATTATCCTAATGGGTGCCCTTCCTTTCCACTATATTGGTCTCGGGCTCCAGTTCATTATTGAATCAATTAAGAGAGTTTGTCTCATGCTAAGCATGATGACATGTATTTTTTTGCTGACGATATGAGGCATTACTTTAACTCCCAGGCGCTAATCTCCCTTTCCATCAGCCCGTGCTCTGGACTCTTAGATGTGTAAGTATAGCTTCTTGTGGGTTCTTATTTTAACCATTTGACTTTTTTCATACTAATGTTTACTTGGTTTATTTTTCAAGAAAAATGGCCTTGCACAAGATGTTCACTCATGATTTGAAGAAGGCTTACAAAAAAGGTGGGCTTACCAAGGAAGGATCCTCCTAAAATTCGACCCCAACTTTGACCATCGTTCATGATGCTTTTATAATAGTAGCCGCTCTTCCGCCTCCTTCTTCAAATTTTAAGGCTATCGCTCAGGCTTCAAAAGACCACCACCTTTAGCAAGAGCCCATTCAAGGTGCCTCAAGATCTTCACAAGGAGCACATCATTTAGGGACTCTTATGATTCAGGTATTTAAAGGCTCCAGATCTCTTGAGGTCCCTTTGGTTAAACAGGAGCAAATAATTGTTGAGCTTATGGCAGTTCCCCTCCGGTCTGACTACGACAGCATCTGCTGTGAGTGGGAGCGCTTTATGAACCAAAGCCTTGTTTCCATAAGGAATCACACTCGCTCCTTGTGGAATGCTGGATTCCCAATCCCTAAATTCATCGACCAGGCCCTAAAGTTTGAGGAGGACAAAATGAGGTATATGGGTTTAAACCCCATAGCTGTCTGCAGAGCTATGAAGATGTTTTCCCTCCATGTGGCGTTTGTGGGGTGCTACCTTGATGGGTTCATTACAGCCCAGGACAAAGTCATGGTAGCCAAAACTAATGAAAAGAATATATTCACAGCTAAACTCCGAGAAGCTAAAGAGGTTGTAAATAAGGTGGCCAAGCTAAAGGGGCGACTGAGGGTGAGGGAGGTATCATTGGGAAAAGCGGAGACATCCCTAAAGGATGTTGAAGCCAAGCTAGCAAGCTCTAACGAGAGATTGGCGAGCTCGAGGTGGCCCAAAGGGAACTTGCTATAAAGGATATGAAGGTCGATGCATCTCTGAAAGATGTGCAGAGTATCTTGGATTCCGCATGGTAAAATTTCTAGGAGGATGAGTCATGAGGTCTTTAGGAACACTCAAAGTTGGAGGAGCAAATCGAGGTACAAAGAGGGAGAGGTTGTAGAGAAGTTTATGATAGGATTCGCCCTATGCCGCGCTCAAGTGTCAATCTTGAATCCTTCTCTGACCATTTCTTGGGAGGGAGTTGGTCCCTTCAAAGTAATTATAGACGGGAAGATTGTGGATGCTCCTAAGTCAAATGGGGAAGATATCGTTGACAATCCTCTGATTCCCCTTTCTCATGATGACGTTGAAGCTCCCCGAGCCAACCCCTTAATTCCTTTTAGCTAGCCTCTCTCTTTCCTTTTGCATTTTATTTTTTATTTACTTAGTCGATGTAATCTATAATTGTGTAATTAAAATGAGCTATTGCTTTGCCATAGGTTGAGTCTTTATTTCCTTTTTCTACTCAACATAATATTTCTCTGTTAAGACTTAATCATAGGAATGATTTAACACATAATAGATATCATCGTTACCTTTGAGCGAAGACCTAAAGTTTTAGGTCATAAACATAATAAAGAATTTGTTGTTACCTCCGAGTGAAAACTTAGAGTTTTAGGACTTAGACTTAATGAAGAAATTGTTGTTACCTCTGAGAAAAGACTCGGAGTTTTAAGACTAAAATGTCATAAACAAATTGTCGTTCCCTACGAGCAAAAACTCGGAGTTTTAGGATGTAAATGTAATAAGGAAATTGTCGTTACCTCTGAGCAAAAACTCTAAGTTTAAGGACTTCAATGTAATAAAGAAATTTTCATTACCTCTAAGCAAAAACTCAGAGTTTTAGGATTTAAACATAATAAAGAAATTACCATTACCTCTGAGTAAAAACTCAAAGATTTAGGACTTAGACGTGATAAGGAAATTATTGTTACTTCCGAGTGAAGACTCAGAGTTTTAGAACTTAAATGTAATAAAGAAATTTCGCTACCTCCAAGTGAAAACTCATAATTTTAGGACTTAAATGTAATAAGAAAAGTGTCGCTACCTCTGAGTAAAAACTGAGTTTAAGGACTTAAACATAATAAAGAAATTGTCATTACGTCTTATTAAAAACTCAAAATTTTAGGACTTAAACGTAATAAAGAAATTATCATTACCTATGAGCGGAAACTCAGAGTTTTAGGACTTAGACGTAATAAGGAAATTATTGTTACTTCAGAGTGAAGACTTGAAGTTTTAAGCCTTAAACATAATAAAGAAATTGTCGTTACCTCTGAGTGATAAGGAAGTTTTCATTAACTCCGAGCGATAAAGAAACTATCGTTACTTCTGAGTGATAAGGAAATTGTCGTTACCCTAAACTTAAATGTAACAAGGAAACTGTCGTTACCTTCAAGAAAAAACTCAGCGTTTTTTCGTTACATACGAGTGAAAACTTGGAGTTTTAGGACTTAAATGTAATAAAGAAATTACCATTACCTTCGAGAAAAAGCTCAGAGCTTTAGAACTTGGATGTAATAAAGAAATTTTGGTTACCCCTAAGTGAAGAATCTGAGCTTTAGGACTCAGGCATGATAAATTAAAGAGAAATTTATTGAGTTGAATTGTTATGTATTATTGATGTTTAGGTGGGCCTCGTTAAAACCTCCCGAGAGTAAAATTTAGTGGGGAAAGCCTCTCAAGTCATAATAGAGTACCCTTGTTACATTAACTAAACCCTAAACCCTAAACACATCTTCAAATATGTGGCGTTCCATGTCTAAGGAATACTTTTGTCTTCCAATTCTTCAAGTCGATATGCTTCCTTGCCTAATACTTCTTTTATTCAGTATAATCCTTCCAAATTAGCTGCTAGCATCCCATCCTCTCTTGCTCTCCTATTGTTGTCAGCTATTCTCCAGACTAGGTCACCTTTCTAAAAAGGTCATGGTTTAAGAATTTTATTCCATTTTTGAGCAATTTTTTGCTTGTGGGTCTGTATCTTTATGTATGTTATGTCTCGCTTGCCCAAACTAAGGTCGAGGTCCTCTTTTCTGCCTTCGTAGTTTCCTCCATCCTCATAGGATATTCTTCTAAAAGAGGGTTCTCCTAGTTCCACAAGAATCATAGCATCCACCCCATACGTGAGTCAAAATGGTGTTTCTTCAGTCTTCAAGTGAGGGCTTGTGTGATAAGCTCAAAAGACTCCAAGTAGCTCTTCTTTGCATCTTCATTTTGCTTACCCCAACCTTTGTTTTAGCTCTTGTAGAATCACCTTGTTAGCTATTTCTGCTTGACCGTTCATAATGAGGACACACTACAGGAGGACCCTCACACTTCCCTAGAGAAAGGACTTGAAGCTTATAAGGGTCCCCTCACAAGGGCTTAGACCAAAAAGGCCAAAGAGAGCATTCATCATGCTTGATCCTTCTTCCTCTCTTTTAGTGGGTTCAAGCCCAATGAAGACTCCTTCAGGATCTATTCATATTTCACTTGTAATACACTTCTTAGTTAGATTCTATAGGCTTATAGGTTTTATTTGGGCCTTGCAAGGTCAAATAGGCCACTTTAGGGCCATGTATTCTCACGTTGGGCCATGTATAGGCCATACTCTTCTCTATTAGCACCATTGAGCCTAGGAAGCATGGAGAAGCCCATTAGGTGATCACTTAGCTGAATTGCTCCAAGACCTATATAAGGAGCTCTCCTTTTGTATTTTGACACACATTAATACAATTGAGATTTTTCCACTTTCAAAGTGAGTTTTAGTGAAAGAAGCTCTCCCTTCTCTCTAGGTTAGAGAAAGCTCTAGCAAGCTCTCATCCAAGGGGATTCCTCCCTCCTTAGTAGTGAGATCTTAGGGAGTTATCTCCTCTTGGAGTGGCCTCCCCTTCACCTACTCCATTCAATCTTCTATCTTTCCTTTTCTCCTTTCCATTTCCATCCTTTTTCATACTTTTTCCCCTTCACCATTTCATTAGACTCCTAGTTTCCCCTTTTATTTCATTCAGTTTCCAAGTGGCAAAGTTCATCAACAATGGCTTGTGGAGGTTAGAAGAAGAGAAGATCCCTAGATCCACCCTTCTTCAAGAAGTTAGAAGAAGTGCCTACATCATTTGGTATCACATAAGCTTGGGAGGTTTTTCTCTAATCTTCTTCTTCTTTTAGAATTCAATTTATTCTTCTAATAGTTGGCTGGAATTTAATTTCATACCATATTGTTTCCTTGTTGATGCCATGATAATGTAGAAATATCATAAAAAATTGTTGTTCTTTTGAGTTGTTGTGTTAGTTCTTTCTTTTTCTTCAAATTTGTGCATATTGTTTTCCATTTCGGTTTGGCATTGTATGAATCTTTAAAAAAAATTCAGATTTGGCACATTTAGATTTCGGCTAGGAAGTTGTTACATAGAAGTTAGAACTAGTTGTTAGTTAGAGCCAAAATAGGAGTTAGTTGTGCCATGTGGAACCTTTGTCTAGTGTTCTAAGGTTTGTTAATTGTTTTCAACCTTATTAGAAGTGCATTGCCGTGTGGTAGGGTTAGGTCAAGCATCTTGCCTAATTCCTAAGGAGGTTCCATTCTTGTTTGAAAGGAGGTCTCACTTTAGGCTTGTTAGTCTCCATTCTTAGTCTACTTTCTAGGTTAATTTTGTTTTTGAATGCATAATTAGGTAACTTCAATTTTGGTTTTAATCTTGTTGCATAAAAGAAAAATTGTCAAAAACATTTGAACATAAGCCTTCCATACTCTTTGGAAGAAGGTTGCATTGTTTGTCTAAGCAAGAAAGCACTATTTGAACTTGTACTAGCCTTATCTTATTTTGGTTTTGGGATATATTTGTGGTATTGTTGCATTGAAAACAAAAGAGGCAAGAATAGAAAAATAAATAGAAAAGATACAAAAGAAAGAATATAAGCCCAAAGTACAAAAAGTTGAAAAAGGGTATTGAAAAGACAAGAAGCCTCACTAGAAAGTTGTAAAGTGAAACACCACAAACCAAGATGCATTCCAAAATTCCATAACCTTAAGAAGAGATACTTGCTAGTTGACATTACTTGTGTACTCAAAGACCATGACCTCTCATCTAAACCATCTTAGACAAGCTATGCTTTCCCTAAGAACAAATAATCTTTACGCAAACTTTGAAAAGTGATCTTTTGGCATGGATGGCATTATTTTTCTTGCATTTGTAGTAAGTTTAAAGGGTGTTGAGGTAGATCACTCTAAGGTTAAGGCAATCCAAGATTGTCCTACACCTAAAAATATGAGTGACATAAGAAGTTTCCATGGTCTAGCAAGTTTCTATAGGAGATTTGTGAAAGATTTTTCCACCTTAGCCTCCCCTTTAAATGAGTTGGTTAAAAAGAATGTTCCTTTTGTGTGGGGGCTAAGGTAAGAAAAAGCCTTTCTAGATCTCAAAGATAGACTCACTCATGCTCTAATTTTGGCACTTCCAAATTTTTCTAAAACCTTTGAGCTTGAGTGTGATGCATTAAATGTGGGTATAGGAGCTATGTTATTGCAAGAAGGTTACCCCATTGCTTTCTTTAGTGAAAAGCTTAATGGGGCAGCCATCAACTACCCCACATATAATAAAGAATTCTATGCCTTAATTAGAGCCCTACAAACTTTGGAACACTAGTTGATTCCCAAAGAATTGTTATACATAGTGATCACCAATCCCTTAAATTCATTAAAGGGAAACATAAGTTAAACAAAAGGCATGCTAAGTGGATTAAGTACTTGGAACAATTTCCCTATGTCATCAAGTATAAGAATGGAAAATCTAATACTGTAGCTGATGCTTTATCTAGGAGGCATTCTTTACTTACCTCCCTAGGAGCCAAAGTTATTGGGCTTGATAAGATTAGGTCTTTGTATCCAAGTGACCTTGATTTTTCCAACATTTTAACTTATCTTCCACTTCTTCATCTCATAAAGGCTTCTACATTTTATATGGCTATCTCTTTAAAGCCAATAGACTTTGCATTCCTAGAAGTTCTTTAAGAGACCTGTTACTTAGGGAAAGCCATGAGGGAGGTTTAATGGGCCATTTTGCCTAATGAGGTTTCTGACTCTATCCTTCATATGGATGGAAAGGCAAAAGCCAAGTTTATCAAAGATTTTCATGAGAAGGTTAAGAACCAAATACAAAATAAAAATGAACATTATGCTCGTTGTGCAAATAAGAGGAGAATGGAAGTCACCTTTGATGTTGGAGATTGGATTTGGTTACATCTTAGAAAAGAAAGATTTCCAAACTTGAGAAAATCCAAACTCGACCCTAGAGGTTATGGGCTTTTCCAAATAATAAAGAAAATGAATAATAATGCTTATGTCCTTGATTTGCTAGGCGAATATGGTGGGAGTACTTCTTTTAATATTTCTGACTTGTCTCTCTTTGACTTAGATGAAGAGGTTGATGCCTTAGATTTGAGGATAAATCCTTTCGAAGAAGCGGAGCATAATAAGGACACACTAAGAGAGGATCCTCACACTACCCTAAAGAAAGGACTTGAAGCTTATAAGGGTCCCCTCACAAGGGCTAAGACCAAAAAGGCCAAAGAGAGGCATTCATCAAGCCTTATCCTCCTTCCTATCTTTTAGTGGGCCCAAGCCCAATGAAGACTCCTTAAGGATCTATTCATATTTCACTTGTAATACACTTCTTGGTTAGATTCTCTAGGCTTATAGGTTTTATTTGGGCCTTACAAGGTCAAATGGGCTACTTTAGGGCCATGTATTCTCACCTTGGGCAATGTATAGGCCATACTCTTCTCTATTAGCACCATTGGGCCTAGGAAGCATGGAGAAGCCCATTAGGTGTTCACTTGGCCGAATTTCTCCAAGACCTATATAAGGAGCTCTGCTTTTGTATTTTGATACACATTAATGCAATTGAGATTTTTTCCACTTTCAATGTGAGTTTTAGTGAGAGAAGCTCTCCCTTCTCTCTAGGTTAGAGAAAGCTCTAGCAAGATCTCATCCAAGGGGATTCCTCCCTCCTTGGTTGCGAGATCCTAGGGAGTTATCTCCTCTTAGAGTGGCCTCCCCTTCACCTACTCTATTCAATCTTTCATCTTTCTTTTGCTCCTTTCCATTTCCATCCTTTTTCATACTCTTTTCCCCTTCACCATTTTGTTAGACTCTTAGTTTCCCCTTTTGTTTGATTTGGTTTCCAAGTGGCAAATTTCATCAACAATGGCTTGTGGAGGTTAGAAAAAGAGAAGATCCGTAGATCCACCATTTTTCAAGAAGTTAGAAGAAGTGACTACATCAGTTCGTCTGTGGGTGTTCCATTGATAAAAAATTTTGTCTGATACCCAGATTTTTATTGAAAACCAAAAAATGTTTATCCATGAATTATTTCTCGTTGGCTAAAATGATGGTGTGGGGGAGTTCGTGTCTATATATGATGTTTCTTGGAGTGAAGTTTTGTACCTTAGATGTTGAAATGGTCGTGAGAGACTCTACTTCTATCCACCTTATAAAAAGGTTAATGGCTAGCAACAGGTACTTTTAATGAGAACATTCTAAGGGAAGACCTACACATTATATTGGACAAAGGACTAGAGGCTTACAAAGGGCCCCTCACTAGGGCCAAGTCCATGAAAAGCAAGGAGACTATCCATAAAGCCCTATCTTCCTTCATCTCTTTGTTTAATGGGCCCAAGCCTAATGGAGATATCTTGAGGATCTATTTGTATTCATCTTGTAATATAGGTCATAATTAGATTCTCTAGTTACTTAGGCTTTATTTGAACCTTACTAGTCCAATTGGTCACTTTAGGACCATGTACTCTCACATTGGGCCATGTATAGTCCATCTCATTTCTCTCTTAGCATCATTGGGCCTATGAAGCATGGAGAAGCCCAACAAGAATTTCCTTGGCCGAATGCACTATTGCCTATATAAAGGCTTTTTCCTTTGTAAAATGACACACATTAATATCATTTTGAGTTTTAGACACTTTGAGTGCACTTTTTAGTGAAAGATTCTCCTCCTTCTCTCTAGGCTTTGTGAGGCTCTTGTAAGCTCTTATCCAAGGGGTCTCTGTCTCCTTGGTTGCGAGATAGGAGTTATCTCCCTCTCTTGGGAGTGGCCTCCACCACCTATCCCATTTCCTTAGCTTTCTCCTTCACCTTTCATCCTTTTCACTTTACTTTCATCCTTTTTCTCCTTCTCATTTTCATCCCTTCTTCCATAGCTTTTTCCTTTTATGATTTGGTTTCCCTCCTAAGAAGAAGATCAACATCTTTGGATTGAAGGATTGAAGAAGGAAAGATCCAAGATCCACCTTCTCTTAAGGATCTTGAAGAAACTCCTACACCATTTGGTATCATCTTGAGCTAGGGAGGTTCTTTCTACTTCTTCTTCCTCTTTTCAATTTCAAAATCTTTTCTTGTCTTGGCTGGTTGTGTAACACCCTAATGATTTGTAACTAATAAATCCCAAAATATGAGAAAATTTTTCACAAAAACAGTCACGTAACATTTGATGTAGAAGGGAGCAGGCAATGGGAAAAACTAAGAGCATTCACGCGCATATAGCAACCTACAGGGAAGCTAAAACTGGGGCCGGCTCAATGGGTTTATCGTAACGCACCAACACTAGGGCGGATTGCACAACACCGTTTGTTCGCTTAGACGGGGTCTGACACCGTCCAGGCGGGGTATATTTATCTTGGGCGGACTGTCCTAGTTACTTGGGCGAGGTATGACACCGCCTAAACGAAATCTGCACAATGCCACTTTAACACAACTATAAGGTAATTTTCTCCATCGAGTATGGATAAGGGTTCACCAAGTAAATCCTCGCACTCGCGCTTCACTCAGAAAAACGAGAAGTTACAGGGTACAAATGCGATAGTAAGTTGTGGAAGAAGGAAGAGTCTGAACCTATTCGGCCCAACTCAACTAATTATGACGACGCCTGGGCGGACTTAGCCATAACGCCCAAATCCGGGGTCAACATCGGGGTCTGGATTGCATTAGCATCAAAACGGATAGGAAGGGATAATGGGCGGTATCTCGCTCTGGTAATTATTCGCTTCAGTGCGAGTCCTCACGCTTGGCGAATTGCTCCCATACTTCGGGCGGGGTACGACTCCGCCCAACGTATCCGACATGAATTTTCCTAAGACAATTCTCAATTCACTCTGACTTGGCTATAGCCTACTTAATCATACTGTCCCTGCGTATCCATTAAAGCACAATTATGAAACAAGGCAGCACATAGCATCACGCGCATAAAACCATACATCCATATATACATAAAAGTGTAAGTCAATATTTACAATACAAAATCGGACTTCTTCTTGTCCATAAGGTTCTATTCATCCCCAAAACATTAACATCCGGTATGAACCAGTTAGGGCTTAGTCTAACAACGCCTTAATTAAACCTTCCAAATGCATCAGCGCTCCGCCCAGCGTTCCAGCTCTGCTTCTGATCCTCCTCACGAGAGACATTCACTGAAAATGGCCACTGCAGGGGTGAGCTTTTACATGTAAAATGATACTCACAGACTCGGTATCAGCGTCAGTACACGCTCCTGCTATCATTCAACCTTTCTCAAGTAACCAAGTTCATACAGTTCAAACAACATTCATGACACACATAATTCACAGAGTTATTTCCACATCTAAATATATATTCATGCATTCAAAATCATACACATGCACATGCATAGATTTATACATCACCACAATCAGCCTTATTTCTATATGCATGTCTGCGAATCCGACTCGGGTAAAGACTCTCAGTTACGGTCCCCTTTTCTTCTGGCCCCTCGTCCCTCAGCTCTTACCAGGTGGCACCGGCCTCCCCACGGCGTCTCGAGACTCTCTTCTCTAGCTCCAACGGCTACCATGAGCTCTATTGGGATCTAGCCAGGGTTGGTAACTGGAAGTCGTTTCCCTTGGGGTTCTTGACCTTCCATGGGTCACCCCACTCTTACTCATGCAACTAACACATTCATTAATACACATCATCGCGCCACGACACCTTCGCCGTAGTCATTAAGCAAGAACGGATTTCCCACACTACTCATAATCAATCAGTCATCACTCCAGCGCATGTTACAATCGGTCATCAGATTAACAACAGTGAGCAATCCAATTAAGAGCATGCGCACACATATTTTTCATAGCTACAAGAAAAGGGATCCATGCATATCATTCATCATTATCATCTACTAACGGGCTACGCCATCGCCACGAAAATCACTATCAGAATCATAAACCATGCATCTGTTTTAATGATTATAAATACATGCATACACACACACCCACGCTCAGCAGTACGTTCATCCGGTACCGTTCTTAGACCATGCATTCGACATGCAATCGCCCCCTACCTTTAGAAGAACCTCAGAAACCTTTCTGTTCTTGTTGTTGGGTCCGACGTCTTTCTCCTGGTTCGTTCGGTCTTCCTTGGCTTGTCGTATCCAGCGCCTGATTCTGGGATGAAGTGTGGTCCGTTCTCTAGTACTGGAACCAAGACCTCCAGGAGCGAAGAGTAAGATAGAAGAAGAAGAAAGATGGAGATGAAAAGAGGAAGTAGAGGATGAAGTGACGGAGGAGAGAGTCTGAAGAAATAGCAAGTGCGTTTTCACCAAAGGCTCACGTTTTATATATATATATATGAGCATGCACACAGTAACAGAAGAGTGGGATGGGAGAGTGCGTGCCCAGCAGTCACGTGCACTCCACCCCATCCCCTGGCCACCACCATTTTTATATTTTAATGGCTTAAACCTACTTAGTTAAATGCAATTAACAATTATTTCTAGTTGAATCAAGTCTTAATGGTTTATTTTTCATTCAGCATTTAATTTCAAAACTGGGATGTTACAGTTCTCCCCCACTGAAAAAGAATTTCGTCCCCGAAATTCAGTTGGTACTTACCTAGGTAAACAACTCGGGGTACTGCTGTTGCATGGTGTCTTCGCGTTCCCACGTGCAGGAGGTGGTCCTGCCTTGCTGCCACTCCACCTTAACCAGCCTTACGTTCTTGTTTCTTAAGCGTTTTATCGATTGATCCACAATTCCAACCGGTGTAGTCACAGTGGTTAGGTCTTCCTTGATCTCTACCTCGTCGTCAGGCATCGTGTGGCTGGGGTCATGCAAATACTTCCTTAGTTGAGACACGTGAAAAACGTGGTGTAATCGGGACAAGTGAGTTGGTAACGCGAGGCGGTATGCCACGGGGCCAATCCGTTCTAATACCTCATAAGGTCCGATGTAGCGAGGGCTTAACTTCCCACTTTTTAAGGCTCGTCCAACTCCTTTACTCGGAGAGGTTCTCAGAAACACTCGATCTCCGACTGAAAATTCCAATGGCTTGATGCGCTTATCATGGTAGCTCTTCTGCCTGTCTTGTGATGCTTTCATCTTCTCCCTTATCACTCGGATCTGTTCTGCGGTTTGCTTCACGATGTCTGGTCCCAATAGTAGACTTTCACCCGCTTCCGACCAACAGAGTGGGGTTCGGCATCTACGCCCATATAACGCCTCGTAAGGTGCCATGCCAATGCTGTGATGATGGCTGTTGTTGTACGTAAACTCGATCAAGGGAAGGTACTGCTCCCAGTCCCCACCGTACTCTAACACACACGCTCTCAATAAGTCTTCTAGACTTTGAATTGTTCACTCGGATTGTCCATCCGATTGGGGGTGGTAGGCAGAACTAAGCCAAAGCTTCGTCCCCAATTCTTGATGCATGCTGGTCCAAAACCTGGACGTAAACCTAGGGTCCCTATCTGATACGATGGAAGTAGGTATGCCATGCAGTCGGATAACTTCTTGAATGTAGATTCGAGCCAACTTATGCAATGGGTACCTCATATTTACAGGTAAGAAGTGTGCACTCTTCGTCAAACGGTCTACAATGACCCAAATTGCATCATGGCCCGCTCGGTTTTTGGGCAATCCCATGATAAAATCCATCGCAATTGAGTCCCATTTCCACACGGGGATCTCTAGAGGCTGCATTGCACCGTACGGTTTTTGGTGCTCTACCTTCGATTTTTGACAAGTGATACACCGGGCCATGTACTCCGCCACATCCTTCTTTAGTCCGGGCCACCAGAACTGTCTCCTCAAGTCGTGGTACATTTTCGTGGTTCCTGGGTGAATGCTGAGTAGGCTTTTGTGGGCTTCGTCAAGCACCATTCTTCTCAATCTTCCTTCACTTGGTATGTATATTCTATTTCTCACCCGAAAGATCCCATCTGACCCCTCTGTCAATGATAAGTCCTTTCCTTTGGCCTGAATTTCCTTCATTTCAGCTAGATAAGAGTCCGCCTGTTGCTGTTCGTACACGGATTTTAGGAACTCATTGGCAATCCTCAACGTACCGATCGTCATCTTCTGAGAGGAAGGGGTGTTAACATGCAAGTTCATGTCTCTGAACCGCTCCAACAACTCAACTTCTTTTGCCATCATGGCTGCTATGTGGAGGGACTTCCGACTCAAAGCGTCGGCCACGACATTTGCCTTACCTGGGTGGTATTTTAACTCAAAATCGTAGTCCTTCAAAAACTCAATCCATCTTCTCTGCCTCATGTTCAGCTCCTTTTGGTCGAATAGGTATTTGAGGCTCTTGTGATCGCTGTACACTTCAAATTTGGATCCATACAAGTAATGCCTCCAGATTTTCAATGCAAAAAACTACTGCTGCCAGCTCCAAGTCATGGGTCGGATAATGCTGCTCGCGGGGTCTCAATTGTCGAGAGGCATATGCTATCACTCGATCCTTCTGCATGAGTACACATCCTAATCCGAGTCCGGACGCGTCACAATAGACCACGAAGCTTTCTCGTAACTCAGGTAATGCCAACACCGGAGCAGTTGTCAACTTATTCTTCAGCTCTTGGAAGCTGCTCTCACACTCCGGACTCCACACAAAAGGAACGTTCTTCCGAGTCAATTTAGTCAGGGGTAATGCCAACTTATAAAAACCTTCGATGAACCTTCTATAATAACCTACCAAGCCCATAAAACTTCTTATTTCTGAGACCGATCTGGGCTTCTCCCATGCCATTACAGCAGCTACCTTCGCAGGATCCACCGAGACGCCTCGCTTGGAGATCACATGCCCGAGGAAGTGGATCTCATCCATCCAAAATTTGCACTTTGAAAGCTTTGCAAACAATTGCTTCTCCTTCAACACTTGGAGTACCGTCTTGAGATGTCCTTCATGCTCCTCAGATGTCTTAGAATAAACTAGAATATCATCGATGAAGACAACAACAAACCGATCTAAGAAGGAGTGGAATATGTTGTTCATGTAATTCATGAAAACAGCAGGGGCGTTTGTCACACCGAACGGCATCACTACATACTCGTAGTGACCATACCTAGTCCTAAAGGCAGTTTTAGGAATGTTCGAGTCCTTCACTCGGATTTGGCGATACCCCGATCGTAAGTCGATCTTCGAGAAGACTAAGGCTCTGCGCAGCTGGTCATTTAAATCATCAATTCTAGGCAGTGGGTATCGATTCTTGATTGTGAGCTTGTTAAGCTGTCGATAATCTATACAAAGTCTCATGCTGCCATCCTTCTTCTTAACAAGTAGCACAGGTGCGCCCCATGGTGACACGCTTGGTCTAATGAACTGCTTCTCAAGTAACTCATCCACTTGTTTCTTCAATTCTGCCAATTCAGTTGAGGACATTCTGTAGGGTGCACTAGAGACCGGTTCGGCTCCAGGGATCAAGTCTATAGAGAATTCAACTTCTCTATTGGGAGGCACACTCGGAACGTCTTCTGGGAACACTTCTGGGAATTCGCGGACAACCGGAATTTCGTTCACTAGGGTCTCACGCTCATCTTTGGTTAGACAGAGCATCATAAATAGTTGGGTTATACCTAATGCCGTGCCAACTTCAGTGGGTTGTTTTGGGAAAACTATCTCTCGGTTTCTACAATCTACTAATACCTTATTGGCTGAAAGCCAATCTATTCCAAGCACAATATCAAGACCTTTTAAGGGCATGCAAATCAGATCGAAGGTGAAACTCTGATCATACAACTCAAATGCTACATTTTTGCATATTGACGATGTGAACACACTAGGGCCAGTAGGGCTGGCCACTTCCAAAGTCCCGTTCATAGACACAGTTGGTAACTTCAACCGTTCCACGCACTCATCAGCTATAAAAGAATGGGTAGCTCCCGAATCGAAAACAACATTAAGCGTATTCATTCCAAGTGAGCACTTACATTGTACTAGATCGTTTGCTGGTGCAACATCTTCTGCATTGATGGTGTAGATTCTTCCTGTCGCTGTTGGGCCGGTGTTCCTCCCTCGCATCCCGTCTCTTCTGGCTCCGTTGCCTCTGCCACCAGGACGTTGATTATCATTCACTCGGGTTCTATCTTGAAATCCTCCTTGACGCACATTGGTGTTTGCCTGGCGGAGTTGGGGGCAGTCAGGATGAACGTGTCCCTTCTCTCCGCAGTGGTAGCATTTAACATTTGTATCATTGCAATCCTTAGCAAAGTGGTCACCGCCACATTTAAAGCATCCGCCATACCTTGGTCGCCCACTCATCTGTCTCTCTCGGTCATTATGGTTCTGATATCTGGTGAAGGGTTCATTCCTCTTCACGTTTCCTGGCCTCTTGAAACGTGATTGCTGAGGCCTCAGGTGCTGGTTGGCTCTGCTGCACTGGCCCGAATGGGCCCTGTCATCCTCTTCGAATATTCGACACTTATTCACTAAGGCAGGGAAACTCCGGATTTCATGGTATCTACAGGCCCTCTTGATATCCGATCTCAGTCCGTTTTCAAACTTAAGACACTTGGAGTTCTCCGTTCCTGGCTGCTGGAAGGGCGGATAGAATAGGCACAATTCCTCGAACCTTGTTGCGTATTCTTCCTCAGTCATGGAGCCCTGTTTTAACTCCATAAACTCCAGCTCCTTCCGACTCCTCACCGTGTCGGGAAAGTATTTGTCTAAGAAGCAGGCCTTGAAATCGTTCCACGTCAGTTGATTATCATCTTCGGGGAATTGGCTTCTGGCTATTTTCCACCAATTCTCCGCTTCATCTCGCAGCATATACACTGCGCACTCCACCTTCTGGGCTTCGGTACAGTGAAGACCCCTAAAAATTCTCTCTAATTCCTGAGTCCACTTGAACGCCGCCTCAGGATTCCGTCCTCCTAAGAATTCACTCGGCTTCCTTTTTAAGAAGCGGTCCAGCACATGGCCATCCTCAGGTTGAGTCTGGCCTTGCCTTTCAAACACATCAGCAAAGCGTTGGAATGCTGTGGCTATAGCCTCCATACTTTGACGATGCGCCATTCCTTATCCTGAAATTGACATTTAAGGATAAGTATACGGAGCCACTTTCTACCGATCTAGTTATTAGCCCAACAATTAATAGCTTAGCACATTATGTCATTTGCCTAAGTCATACACACAATCGGACCAGGGGGAAACAACCTCTTGTCCTTAAGTCATCATCAATCAAGTCAACTAGCATCAGAACAATTTCAACCATTCAATCAAAAGACACACACACACCACCGCTTACACTTGGTAAGCATACTTTGGCCTTGGACCTTTCGGTCCGCTCTGATACCAAAATGTAACACCCTAATGATTTGTAACTAATAAATCCCAAAATATGAGAAAATTTTTCACAAAAACAGTCACGTAACATTTGATGTAGAAGGGAGCAGGCAATGGGAAAAACTAAGAGCATTCACGCGCATATAGCAACCTACAGGGAAGCTAAAACTGGGGCCGGCTCAATGGGTTTATCGTAACGCACCAACACTAGGGCGGATTGCACAACACCGTTTGTTCGCTTAGACGGGGTCTGACACCGTCTAGGTGGGGTATATTTATCTTGGGCGGACTGTCCTAGTTACTTGGGCGAGGTATGACACCGCCTAAACGAAATCTGCACAACGCCACTTTAACACAACTATAAGGTAATTTTCTCCTTCGAGTATGGATAAGGGTTCACCAAGTAAATCCTCGCACTCGCGCTTCACTCAGAAAAACGGGAAGTTACAGGGTACAAATGCGATAGTAAGTTGTGGAAGAAGGAAGAGTCTGAACCTATTCGGCCCAACTCAACTAATTATGACGACGCCTGGGCGGACTTAGCCATAACGCCCAAATCCGGGGTCAACATCGGGGTCTGGATTGCATTAGCATCACAACGGATAGGAAGGGATAATGGGCGGTATCTCGCTCTGGTAATTATTCGCTTCAGTGCGAGTCCTCACGCTTGGCGAATTGCTCCCATACTTCGGGCGGGGTACGACTCCGCCCAACGTATCCGACATGAATTTTCCTAAGACAATTCTCAATTCACTCTGACTTGGCTATAGCCTACTTAATCATACTGTCCCTGCGTATCCATTAAAGCACAATTATGAAACAAGGCAGCACATAGCATCACGCGCATAAAACCATACATCCATATATACATAAAAGTGTAAGTCAATATTTACAATACAAAATCGGACTTCTTCTTGTCCATAAGGTTCTATTCATCCCCAAAACATTAACATCCGGTATGAACCAGTTAGGGCTTAGTCTAACAACGCCTTAATTAAACCTTCCAAATGCATCAGCGCTCCGCCCAGCGTTCCAGCTCTGCTTCTAATCCTCCTCACGAGAGACATTCACTGAAAATGGCCACTGCAGGGGTGAGCTTTTACATGTAAAATGATACTCACAGACTCGGTATCAGCGTCAGTACACGCTCCTGCTATCATTCAACCTTTCTCAAGTAACCAAGTTCATACAGTTCAAACAACATTCATGACACACATAATTCACAGAGTTATTTCCACATCTAAATATATATTCATGCATTCAAAATCATACACATGCACATGCATAGATTTATACATCACCACAATCAGCCTTATTTCTATATGCATGTCTGCGAATCCGACTCGGGTAAAGACTCTCAGTTACGGTCCCCTTTTCTTCTGGCCCCTCGTCCCTCAGCTCTTACCAAGTGGCACCGGCCTCCCCACGGCGTCTCGAGACTCTCTTCTCTAGCTCCAACGGCTACCACGAGCTCTATTGGGATCTAGCCAGGGTTGGTAACTGGAAGTCGTTTCCCTTGGGGTTCTTGACCTTCCATGGGTCACCCCACTCTTACTCATGCAACTAACACATTCATTAATACACATCATCGCGCCACGACACCTTCACCGTAGTCATTAAGCAAGAACGGATTTCCCACACTACTCATAATCAATCAGTCATCACTCCAGCGCATGTTACAATCGGTCATCAGATTAACAACAGTGAGCAATCCAATTAAGAGCATGCGCACACATATTTTTCATAGCGACAAGAAAAGGGATCCATGCATATCATTCATCATTATCATCTACTAACGGGCTACGCCATCGCCACGAAAATCACTATCAGAATCATAAACCATGCATCCGTTTTAATGATTATAAATACATGCATACACACACACCCACGCTCAGCAGTACGTTCATCCGGTACCATTCTTAGACCATGCATTCGACATGCAAGCGCCCCCCTACCTTTAGAAGAACCTCAGAAACCTTTCTGTTCTTGTTGTTGGGTCCGACGTCTTTCTCCTGGTTCGTTCGGTCTTCCTTGGCTTGTCGTATCCAGCGCCTGATTCTGGGATGAAGTGTGGTCCGTTCTCTAGTACTGGAACCAAGACCTCCAGGAGCGAAGAGTAAGATAGAAGAAGAAGAAAGATGGAGACGAAAAGAGGAAGTAGAGGATGAAGTGACGGAGGAGAGAGTCTGAAGAAATAGCAAGTGCGTTTTCACCAAAGGCTCACGTTTTATATATATATATGTGAGCATGCACACAGTAACAGAAGAGTGGGATGGGAGAGTGCGTGCCCAGCAGTCACGTGCACTCCACCCCATCCCCTGGCCACCACCATTTTTATATTTTAATGGCTTAAACCTACTTAGTTAAATGCAATTAACAGTTATTTCTAGTTGAATCAAGTCTTAATGGTTTATTTTTCATTCAACATTTAATTTCAAAACTGGGATGTTACAGGTTGGTTTTCAATTCCATGTTTGTTTGTGTTTTGATGCCATGCTAAAAGTAGAAAATCCATAAAAAAGTTGTTGTTTCTTTGAAGTTTTGTGTTAGTTCTTCTTCTTCTTTAATTTTTGCATATTGCCTTATTAGTTTTCGGTTTGGTATGCTTTGTTCTTGGTTAGACTTTTCAAAAAATTCTGAGTTTGGAACTTGTAAGTTTTGGTTTAGAGGTTTACAATTGGTTGTTATTGGTTTGTTGAATGCTAGAGCCAAATAAGGGTGTATATGCCATTTGGAACTTTTTCTAGTGTCCTAGAAATTTTGATTGCTTCAACATATTAGTTATGCTTAAACTGTGTAGTGGAGTTGATTCAACATCCTTGGTTAACTCCTTAAAAGGTTCCAATCTTGTTTGTTAGGAGGCCTCACCTTAAGGCCCTCCAAAAAGTAACTTATTTTTAGGCTTGTTAGTGATCTAATCTTAGTTTTCATCTAGGTTTAATTTTCATTTCAAGCATATTAGGTCAATATTCTATTTCAATTTTGCATCTTGTATCAGCATAAAAGAAAATTATCAAAAGATACAATACACCTTTCATTCATCTTATTGGAAGAAGGTTATATTTTCCCTTAAGCAAAAGAGTGAACATTGAAACTTGTAAGACTAGTGTTTGGGTTTGGTTTTGGAATTAGAATTTGGTGAAGTACATTACAAAATAAAGAGGCAAAAGATAAAAAGAAAAGAGAAAAAGTACAAAAGAAAAAGAAAAGCAAAATCCCTACATCTCAAAATTCAAAAGGGTGTTAAAAGGAAAAGTGTGAAAATAGACCTCTTTAGCAAAATTTGTGAAGTTGAGCACCAAGCCAAGTGACAATTGCAAAACCCTAAAGCCATTAAAAGTGTTTGCTAGTTGATATTTTACACTTGTTTCAATTACACTTGCTTGCTTAGGAGTTGCATCTCTAGAGTTTCTAGGCTAAGGATTCCTTTACTTTGTTCTTGCATATTATTTTCTTGCTTGTCTTGTTTTGTTCTTGTTTTGTCTTATTTTGTCTTGTTTTATTCATTACAACTTTTCTTGCTTTGGTCTTGTCATAATCAAAAATCCAAAAAGAATCCAAATTGAGTAGCTTCTTTCAAATTAGCCTTTTTAGTTTGTCATTCTTTTTTCTTAAGTTTTGCCATTGAGTTTTCCTTCCTTTCACAATCCATTGATAATTTCTTTCTCTATACCATTGAAGGTAGCATCTTGAGACACTTGAGATTGGTGTGGAAATTGCTTGAGTCTCTTGATCCTAAGAGAAGAGACACATTTGAGAGAGAGACACTTGTGAGGTTGTGATTAGTTGTTTCCATTTTGCCTAACCAATTTAATGTAGAAGTTTGCTTGTTTTGTTTTTTCTAGGTATGGTGGAGCTTCTACAATTCAAGAGAAGACTATTGTAAAGGAAGTAAAAGCCTTGTACTAGTAGAAACTTAGGTAAATTTTTCAATTCTAGAAAAGTGTAGTAGAAGTTTTGTCTTGTATTTTGGACACCCATTGGACATTGGACTTTTGGACTCTTAATTTTTCTTCTAAGTAAATTTGGCTAGACTTTAGTAGCATATGCATTTGAGTGTTTGTTAATTAGTTAGTTGGTTAAAACTAGAAGTAGTTAGTTAGTTGTTGGTTTTAACTAAATTTTGTTAGTTAATTGTTAGTTAGGATACAACCTAGTACAAGACAACTTAGGTTCTTGTTTCCCCTTAGGAAAGAAACCCAATACTTGTATTTTAGGATTGTTGTGTGTTTTTTAATACTTGCCTTGCATAAAGCATCCTCGACTAGATTGTCTACAACTTTGTTTGCCTTGTCTTATTTTCTTTGACAACCTTAAACCATGTCTTCTAGTGATAAGGAAAACAAATGTATGCTTCATAACATAGTGGAAAGTTTGAATAACATCAACAATAGGTTAAATAACCTAGAGCATAATGAAAACCCTAGAGCTAGACATAGAAAGACACAACAATAGTGATAGTGAGGATGAACCTAGACATAAAAGACACCATGAACATAAAAGAGAAGACATAGGCTTAAGAGAAGTAAAACTTGAAATCCCCCCATTTAATAGAAAAAGTGATGTTAAAGCTTACTTAGAATGGGAGATGAGAGTTGAGCAATTGTTTAATTCTCATTAAATAAAAGAAGAAAATAAGGTTAGGATAGCTACCCTCTCATTCCAAAACTATACAAGTGGACCCAAGTATGTAAGGAGATAAAGAAAGATAACTTCCCACCAATAGATGATTGGTTAGACTTGAAAGCTCTATTAAGAAAACATTATGTTCCTAATTACTATAGAGGGGAGCTATTAGCCAAGCTAAAAGACTCACCCAAGGGTCAAAGAGTGTAGAAGATTACTACAAATCTTTAGAGATAGCCATGATTAGGGCCAACCTAGAAGAAGATGACGAAACCCTAATGCATAGGTTATTACATGGCCTAAATAGGAACATCAAGAATAGAGTAGAACTCCTTTCAGATGTAGACATAGAAGAGTTACTACACCAATGTACTAAGGTAGAGAGCCAATTCAAAGAGAGAGAAGCCTATAGTGGGGAAAATAAAGCCTATAAATCTAAGTGGGTAGGTCAAGAGAACAAGGGTAGGTTTGAAAGAAACCATAGGGAGAGGGAAGTGGGCACTTCATCTTCCAAACCACAAAGTGAGTTGTATAAGAATGGAAAAGTTTTTAGAAACCAAAGAGATAAGCATGAATCCACATATAAACCACAATCCTCTAGATTATCTACCATAAAATGTTTTAAATGCCTTGGTAGAGGTCATATTGCTTCCGACTGTCCAACAAAAAGAACAATGGTTTTGAAAACTAATGGAACCTACTCAAGTTTAGCAGAGTCTAATTCTAATTCTCACTCTTCATGTGATGACTCAAGTAGTGATTTCTATGATAGTGAGCATATTTTAGGGGATGATGGTGAGCTTTACATGATTAGAAGATTGCTTGGTAGTCATGTTAAGCTAGATGATACTACACAAAGAGAGAACATCTTTTATATAAGATGTTACATAAATGACAAACTATGTTCTCTCATTGTGGATAGTGGGAGTTGTGCAAATGTTGTGAGCCAAAGACTTGCAAATAAGATAGGCTTAGAACTAATAGATCACCCTAGATCTTATAAGTTACAATGGTTAAATGAAAAGGGAGAAATGTTAGTTAATAAGCAACTCTTAATCAACTTCACCATAGGCACATATAAAGATAAAGTAAATTGTGATGTAGTACCTATAGTGGCAACTCATATACTTCTAGGAAGCCCTTGGAAATTCGATAGGAAGGTCATCCATGAGGGGTTCACTAACACCATCACATTCAAACTAGATGGTAAGAAGATAGTTTTACACCCCTAACTACACAATAGGTAGCCAAAGATCAACTATAAATGAAGCTTAAAAGAGATAGAGAGTTAGGATCTTCTTCCTCTAATCATGTAGAAAAACATAAGAAAAACAAAAAAGAGGATAAAGGAAAAAAGAGTTATCATCTATGATGACTCTAGAGCCAACTATTTGGCCAACAAACATGATGTGAAACATGCTACGTTTTCACAAAAACAATGCTTGATGATGTATACGAAAGATATCCCTAGCACTTCTTTGTGGTCTATGGGCACTCCTCCTCCTTTGCCCAAAGGGATTCAAAACATCATAAATGAATTCAAAGATCTCTTTCGAAAGGATATCCTAAAAGGCTTACCTCCTATTAGGGGCATTGAACATCAAATAGATTTAATTCCCAGTGCTAGCTTACCTAATAGGCCTGCATATACATGTAACCCTAAGGAAAGCCATGAGATTGAAATCAAGTGAACGAACTATTATCTAAGGGATAGATTAGAGAGAGCCTAAGCACATGTACCTTACCTGTTTTACTAGTTCCTAAGAAAGATGGTTCATGGAGAATGTGCACAAATTGTAGAGCCATAAACAACATAACCATCAAGTATAGGCATCCAATACCTAGACTTGATGATATGCTTAATGAACTTAGTGGTTCTACTATATTTTCCAAGATTGATCTTAAAAGTGGCTATCACCAAATAAGAATCAAAGAGGGAGATGAATGGAAAGCCGCTTTTAAAACCAAACTTAGACTATATGAGTGGTTAGTTATGCCATTTGGCTTGACTAATGCACCAAGCACATTCATGAGGTTAATGAATCATGTTTTGAGGGAATTCATTGGGCATTTCGTTGTAGTCTACTTTGATGATATTTTGGTGTACTCAAAGACCATGACCTCTCATCTAAACCATCTAAAACAAGTTATACTTGCCTTAAGAACAAACAACCTCTATGCAAGTTTTGAAAAATGTTCTTTTGGTATAGCTAGCATTGTATTCCTTGGATTCATAGTGAGTTCTAAAGGTGTTAAAGTTGATCACTCTAAAGTGAAGGCAATCCAAGATTAGCCAACACCTAAAAATGTGAGTGAGGTTATAAGTTTCCATGGTCTTGCAAGCTTTTATAGAAGATTTGTGAAAGATTTCTCTACGTTAGCCTCCCCCTTAATGAATTGGTGAAAAAGAATGTTCCTTTTATATGGGGGCCAAGGAAAGAGAAAGCCTTTCTAGATCATAAGGAGAAGCTCACTCATGCTCCAATTTTAGCACTTCTAATTTTTTTTAAAACCTTTGAGCTTGAGTGTGATGCTTCAAATGTGGGAGTAGGAGTCGTTCTATTACAAGAAGGTCACCCCATTGCTTTCTTTAGTGAAAAGCTTAATGGGGTAACTCTCAACTATCCCATATATGACAAAGAATTTTATGTATTAATTAGAGCCCTACAAACTTGGGAACACTACTTGATCCCAAAAGAGTTTGTTATATATAGTGATCACCAATCACTAAAATTCATTAAGGGCCAACATAAGTTAAATAAAAGACATGCTAAGTGGGTTGAGTACTTGGAACAATTTCCATATGTCATCAATTACAAAAATGGAAAATCTAATACTGTGGCTGATGCTTTATCTAGAAGGTATTCTTTACTTACCTCTCTTGGAACCAAAGTTATTGGACTTGATGAGATTAGGACTTTGTACCCAAGTTATATTGATTTTTCAAACATTTTCAACTCATCTTGCACTTCTTCATCTCATAGAGGCTTCTATATTTTAGATGACTACCTCTTTAAAGCCAATAGACTTTGCATTCCTAGGAGCTCTTTAAGAGATCTGTTGCTTGGAGAAAGCCATGAGGGAGGCTTGATCGGCCACTTTGGAAGAGATAAAACCTTGTCGTTATTACATGAACACTTCTAATGGCCAAAGATAAAAAAATATGTTCAAAAATATTGTGCTAGGTGTATTGTGTGTAGGAAGGCTAAATCCAAACTTTCACCTAGTGGCGTATATACTCCCTTGCCAACACCTAGTGCACCTTGGATTGATATATCTATGGACTTTGTGTTAGGCTTACCTAAGACCCAAAGGGGAATGGATTCTATCTTTGTGGTAGTGGATAGGTTTAATAAGATGGCTCACTTCATCCCTTGTTATAAGGTAGATGATGCTAGTCATATTGCTAAACTCTTCTTTAAAGAGATTGTAAGACTTCATGGTGTACCTAAAACCATAATTTCTAATAGGGACACCAAATTCCTAAGCCATTTTTGGAAAACTCTTTGGTCAAAGCTAGGAACAAAACTTCTCTTTTCCACCACTTGTCATCCTCAAACGGATGGACAAATAGAGGTAGTAAACATGACCCTTTCTCAACTTCTTAGGGTCTTAGTGAATAAAACTGTTAAGTCTTGGGATGAGTGTTTACCCCACATTGAATTTACATATAATAGGGTACAACACTCAACAACCAAGCATAGTCCATTTGAGGTTGTGTATGGTTTTAATCCTCTTACTCCATTGGACCTTTTACCTATTGAGGTGTTTGACTCTGTCCTTTATATGGATGGAGAGGCAAAGGCCAAATTTATCAAAGATTTTCATGAGAAGGTTAAAAACTAAATACAAACTAAAAATGAACACTATGATCATTGTACTAATAAGAAAAGAAAGGAAGTCACCTTTGAGGTTGGAGATTGGGTTTGGCTACATCTTAGAAAGAAAAGATTTCCAAACTTGAGAAAATCCAAACTCGACCCTAGAGGTGATGGCCCTTTTCAAATAATCAACAAAATGAATAATAATGCTTATGTCCTTGATTTTCCAGGAGAGTATGGTGTGAGTGCTTCTTTTAATATATCTGATTTATCTCCTTTTAACTTGGATGAAAAGGATGATGCCTTAGATTTGAGGGCAAATCCTTTCAAAGAGGGGGAGCATAATGAGGACAAACCAAGGGAGGACCCTCACACTACCCTAGATAAAGGACTTGAAGCTTACAAGGGTCCCCTCACAAGGGCAAAGTCAAAGAAAGTCAAAAAGAGCATCCACAAAGCATTACCTTCCTACCTCTCTTTGCTTAGTGGGCCTAAGCCTAATGAGGACTCCTTGAGGATCTACTCACACTTTTCTTGTAATATAATTCTTAGTTAGATTCTCTAGGCTTATACATTTTATTTGGGCCTTGCAAGGTCAAATGGGCCACTTTAGGGCCATGTACTCTCATTTTGGGCCATGTATATGGCATACCTTTCTCCTTTAGCATCATTGGGCCTAGGAAGCATGGAGAAGCCCATTGAGAGTCTTCTTGGCCAAATTCCCTAGAGGCCTATATATGGAGCTCTCCTTTGTAAATTCAACACACATTAATGGATTTGAGATTTTACCACTTTCAAGTGAGTTTTTAGTGAGAGATTCTCTTCCTTCTCTCTAGGATTAGGAGATCTTTTACAAGCTATCATGCAAGGGGATTCCTCCCTCATTGGTGGCGATTTCAAAGGAGTTATCTCCTCTAGGAGTGGCCTCCTATTCAACCTCTTCCATTCCTCTATCTTCCCTCCACACCTCTTCTTTTCCTTTCATCCTTTCTCTCTTTTCCTTACACCAAATTTCATCCATTCTTAAAGTCTTTTCTTCCTTTTTGTATTTCTGTTTCAACCTCAAGATGGCATTCAACATTGGCTTCTGAAGGTTAGAAGAAGGAGATAGGCCAAGATCCATCCCATTCAAAGGAGGACTTGAAGATTCTCTTACATCAGAGTCATATCCAATAACTCATTTCCTATATCAAGATATATTCTTGTGGCAATTTATGCCCTTTTTTGGCTAAACCAAACATGCCAAATTGCAAAGTAAGCCTCTTTGGCCACAACCAACCATTCACACAAGTTTCATATATATATATTATGACTCTAGGTGACCTCTACATGAATACTTATCAATTAAATGAAAATATGACCTACTCACTTCCTTGTTTTGCATTCAATTCACAACATTAATAATACACAAGTCACATTTTCATTCTCAATGATCGTAAATCCTATAGTATCATCATTCATTCATCAATATAGCATAAAAACATTGTATCACAATTAACATCAACCATTGTTAAGGTCACTACCAAAAATTAGCCTTCCAGCATATATAAGGCATAATTTTCACAAGTGACCCTCAAAATGAATACCTAATCATCATTCAATATTCATAAAATGGGTATATACACATAATCAAGTGTTTTACAAAAGATTGTCGGCTAAGTCTCATAGACCTTCCTCCCATATTACCTCCTCCATTGCTCAACCTTCAAAAAGAGCAAGATATCCAACATACCTACATCAACCTTTAAAATGGCAACTAGGAGGTGAGTAACATATACCAAATGAGTTAAAATCATACATTATGATGATACATATATACATGTGAACAACACACATTTCTCAAAAAGCATCATAGGCTTCATTCACATATCATATCATTCCATTTCCATATAACACACATCCAAATCGATACATTCACAACACATATATCAAATCATTGGTAATCCCGTGATATACTATCACACACTAGTGGAAAAAAGCCTTTTTACACCGGTTGTAAGACCGGTGTGGATGGAGCTGGTGAGAAAAATATGGACTTTTTACATCGATTTTAGGACCGGTGAGAAAAACCATTTTTACACCGAACCTGTTTATAACGACCGGTATAAATATTAACTTTCTCACCAGTCCTGTTGGTTATCCCTGGTACAAAGAAGGACTTTTCTCACCGATCTAATTGATTTGGCTCGATACAAATAAGGACTTTTCTCACTAGTCTTATTGCTTTGGCTTGGTACAAATAAGGACTTTTCTCACTAGTCCTGTTGCTTTGGCCCGGTACAAAGAAGGACTTTTCTCACCGGTCCTGTAAAAGGACTTTTCTCACCGGTCCAATTGATTTGGCCTGATATAAAGAAGGAATTTTCTCACCGGTCTTGTTGCTTTGGCCTGGTACAAAAAAGGACCTTTCTCATCAATCCTGTTGATTAGGCCCGGTATAAAAAATACAGTTTTTTTTAATTTTTATTTCAGTATATTTTGAATTCATGGCAATGCCAATTAAGTAACACTTTTGTTATAATTTTAGAAAGCATCATTCAATTTTCAAATTAAAAAGTTTGACCAATCCAATTGTTCCATTCTGAAACCAGAAAGTGGGATAAGTCTAGGCAGAACTATAGCAGTGAATAACTATGACATATTTTGCTTTGTGATGAAATAAAGTAGAACATTTTAATAGAACAAATTGGCAATCCTTTCATATACACACAAATTGTATGTTTTCATACACAAACAAGTAAATTAATTACGTGTTAAGAAGTTGTCATGCTTTTACTCAAAGTTGAATTTACATACAGTTAATTAACAAACACAAGAAAGACAAAAAAACGTCATCTGGGTATGATCCTACAGAGTTGACAATTGTGAAGATTTTGTTTTCAACTATCTGCTGCTCTTTAACAATTTGAGCCGTTGTGCACACTGAATGAACAAAACAGAACCCAATTATACTAGTTAGTTACAAGATATATGTATTTTCTTCTTTACTGGGTGTTATTGAGTGCTGATTAAGAGATTTATTTAAAAAAATTGAAAGTTTTTACTACTATATAAAAGTGCTTATCGATCACTTGCCTCCATGGTACATCTTCTGCAAGAAGCCAATCGCCTTCTTTGTCTTGATAAGCCAATTCATAGCTGTTTGATAGTTGATGACCTGTTTCAAGTTTTAATGTAATTAATTAGTACTAATTAGCACTCTTAATATAATGCAAACAGCTAATGCAAACATAAAACTCCATGGTGCTTGTAAGACTGTAGATGAAAGATCACATCTATGAATGGGAACCTAAAAACAAATAACGGGAAGGCTTGTCAATATACACAAGCAGATATCATTTTTTCAATCTTATTTTTTTCCTTTCATTGTTCCTAAACAACTAGAATGGAATGGGGGCAATCAGTGCTTAAATAATTAAAAAGAAAAACATACATATTGTTTTGATCCTTTGAAACAGAAAGCTACATGCGATATCCACCTACAACAGTTAGCAATATACTAATACACTGCCCTGACAAAGAATGGAAGCCTAACAACCTCTTCATAATGTGCACAGAATAATCAACAATAGTCCTGTCAATAAGTCCAAATAAATTTTACAATACCTACAAGGACATGGACCGGCTATGACTAAAACACAGCAGAGCAGATTACCAATATCTATGAGTATAAAAAGCTTATGAACTAAAAAATGAGAGTTGTGATGCTAGCTTATAACAGAGGCTTGGAAGTGTTGTTAATGATCTATTTAAACCCAAATACTCACTAATGCTTTTACAAACATAAATCAATCTTTACATATTAGTCATTAAGGAATAACTAGACTGTTGCAAACACCGGCCAATATGGGAAATTAGTCCTACTTTTTGCCTTTCCTGGAGGCACGACCTTTCTCTATATATATATATATAGAGACCTCAAATTTATGAAGAAACAACAAAATAAATGAAGAAATATTCTTCAACTTAACATACCAAGCTAAATGGCGAGATCCTTGACTACCTAAACCAAGGGACAAATAGTATATATTACACAATCAAACACAATCAAGTAAAGAGTTACACATACATTGATCTTGACATACATCTTTAGAATGAAGGAGGTAACACTTTAAACAAATATCTTGCCCATCGTTTTTGAATGTCTTTAATTTCATCCTCAGAAAATGGTTCTTGATTGAATCTCTGTAAATTCAAAACCAGAATGCATTAGCAACAAGAACATAAATCATATGCAAGTTGAACAAATGTACAAAACTACATTCTTAAAAAATTACCTTGTCCCATGAATCGAGAGTGTTTGCCAAGACAATATCCAACATGTGCTTCATTACATAATATCCACACTGCATGCTACCTAATGGTTATGTCGGGCACTATAAAAATAACACCAATTAATATTGAAATGTGTAGGATAAAAAATATCATAACCAAACACAAAAAATCATGAACATCCAACTTACACTTGGATTGATCCATCTAGGAGGTTTTAAACATTTTATGTGTCGACTTAGCAACAACTAAGATGCTTGTATTGGTCTATAATAAAAAACAATTTAATACATAAATACTTAACTTAATGAGCTTAACAGTAAGATATATACATAGGATGATATCTATCATTAGACAATGGTAATTGAGATAACAATTAGCACTTACACTTGTAGAAGTTGTTTGAGTTCTTTAGTTGGTTTACCCTTTGTTGAGCATAATAACACACATAAATTCTGATTTGGACATATTATTATCAACTGCCAATGCAACCTACATAAAGTGATATAAAATATGTCATGATTTTTAAAAAACTAAATAATTAAAACGAAGACTATATTACTTACGAGTTAATAAAATACGGTGCAAGGTAACATAATTTTCCTTCCGATAATCTGCTTTGAATGTAGTTTTGTATGTCCTCTTTTTGTTTCCTTTATCATGAAGGAACACGGGATCAATGAATCCATAGGTATTCGTGAGTTCTTTCTTCTTGCACAAGTGACGTAGGTACCTAATTGAAGAAAAATACGATTATTAATATATAAACCCTAAACATAAATCCAAAAATAATACATTTGTCATATAAATTTCATGTGAGACCGTAAAATTAACTTACATCATCCAAAATTGTATGATAGACACGTTTAGCATTTGATCACCTAAAGCGACCTCCAAAACATCATGCTTGGTGATGTACAATGGGATAGGAACATCCTTTCCTATAACCTCAACTCCTAACTCCAGCTTCAAAGCGGTTTTGCCAATTTTCACGGCTAATGTCCCTAAACGCTCAAGTGGGTCTTCTTCTTGTTATTGCGGAAAATCGGCTCCACCCTCCTAACCAATTTAATAAATTCATTAGATAGATATATAAAGTATTTGTTAAAGATATAGAGCAAATTAACATTAATACCTTGGCTCTAAGTAAGATGATAAGCTTTTTCGGCCATATAATGAAGTGGTTAAAGGCCTGTCCAACTGTTGATACCTCCTCAGTGGGTATAGGGACATGGGCATCTGCATCCTCAACCCGTTCAACCACCACTCTAACATTATAATCATCCAATTGCTTATGGTGTACGGTGGATCCCAAGTTATAAACCTTCCCAAAGGCTACTAAATGATGAGGATTCTCTATGTATAACTCACAATCCTCTAGGACATCAATCATACCCTTTTCTAGTACATCTTCACCTTTCAAAACATAATTACTACCTTTTATGCTCACATACTTATTTGAAGGTGGATTCCCTATGTCTTGGGTTTTTGTGAATAGAGAAGAAATACCCAAGGACTCTAAAGTTTGTCTAAATTCCAACCTTAGCTTCTCTATGACCTGTTCTGGGATTCGTTGAGTCACTTACTCTTCAACTTGTTGAGTGACTTCTTGCCTTATCTTCTCTCTAATATGCATAATCTCATCCTGAGTCACATTAAGGGAACCAAGTCCTTTTCTGCTTGGAGGTTTTCCGAAGTATTGACGTATGCCCATACGTTTCCCAACACCACGAACACGACCATTGTGTTCTGGACGCCCAATAGCAATAGATAGAATATCTTCTCGGCCAGATAATGATAAGGATCCTTCTGCACTAAGTGATGTCAAATTGTCCTATAAACCATTTTATATCATGTTTAACATCCAAAATATAAGGTAGCAATTAAGTTATAATGTTGTCCTAATCATGAATAAATCCATTAACTTACAATCTTTTCAGCAGTCTCACGAGTTGCAGTAGATGTATATTCTCCATCCTTCTTTTAGCGTGCTAACTTCCATTTCTCCTAACGCTTAGGCGGAGATGGGGGAGGAAGTACCATGGATGGGTCTGCTTGGGATGCTTGCTCATATTCTTTCTTCTTTTGAGCTATTATCTTCTCCTCAAGCAATGGTTAACCCCCACGAGATAATCTATAAGGAGACTTATTCATTGCAGCAATCTCCTGTGCTCTTTTTCTTTTCCCCTATTTAAGTCGATTAAGGCAAACTTACCAATTAAATAGTATAAAGAGTGTGAAATAAACCAACTCATATTTATTTAGTTTTTCAAAAACACTTACAATAAAGTTCACATGTTGGTGGCTCTTAACAAACTCCTTCCATGTTTCTTCATCAATCAATGTCCACTTATCACAAGGAGACTTGTCTTTATTTTTTCCAAACACCCATTCACTAGTCAACTGTGTCTTGAATTATTTCCAACGTTCCCCCATATAAGAAAGACATTTCCTTTTCAAATCCAAGTTGTTCAGAACATCATATATGACCTACATGTTGCAACAAAGTAACTTTAAATTAACAAATGGCCTTACAATCACTTTATAAGATATTGCAGTAATAGTAATACCGTAATCGTTTTCCAACTTTTATCCTTTGTCGCCTCATCGACCTCACTCTAGCGGTTACACAAGATACTAGCTTTTTCACGTCCAAGCATCCCAAGGTAGCTATTGAATTTAACTTTATTTGCCCCTTTTGGTAGTAGAGTCACTGAATCAAACTCAATTGGAAACTTTTGCTCTCCATTCCTACCAATTGCTAGCTCTTTCAACCGTGTTACTTGTCTTCTAACTCTTTCGGAAGACTCTTCTTGTGATGGTTGGTTTCTAGATGAATCAATCATTGTTCCTGTACAAACATATAAAAAATATTAATACTTTAATATTGATACTTTCAAGCAATATAAGGTAATGTTGAATTATAACATTATTAAATGATGACTAACTTATTGTTATACTAGAATATTCTCCCATATCCCTTCATGATGATCATTCCGTATGGCATGAACATCATCCACTTCATCCTCGGAATTCATATTTGGCATCCTTGTTGACATAGGTGTCTCTGAAACATGTAAAGTGTCATTGATATCAAGTGTGGTTTTTCCAGGAAGAACCATTGACCACTATTTGTTAGAAGGATCATTGATATAAAACACTTGTATTGTTTGTGATGCCATGATGAAAGGATCATCTTTATAAGACAACTTGCCAAGGTTCACCAAAGTAAATCCTAACTCATCAACATATACATCATTATTAAGATCAACCCATTTGCATTTGAAAACAAAAACCTAAATTTTGTGTAATTAACCTCCTATATCTCTTCAATACATCCAAAGTATGATATTGATGCCATAACAAGATTATTATCCTTTGAGCCAAAGAAGTTCATGGACTCAGTTGTACTATAACCCTACTATTTTGCATAGTGCTCTTATCATCTTGGGACTAGGTATAGAATGAGAAACCATTAATATCATATCCATTCCAGCAAATTACATCATAGTCAAGCCCATATGATAGCCACTTTAATGTTTTGGAAACAGTGACATCATTCTTAATAGCCTTCCTAAACTAACTTAAGAAGCTCTTGTTGTGCTTAATCAACAAAGCCCTTTCTTTTATTCTTGGGTTGTTTGCCTTGATGATGTTTTTATGCTTAGATAGGTATAGTTGCACTTCATCAATGTTATTCAATATATACAAATATGCTTGATGTATTTCCTCCTGACTCATACTCTTTATCCTTGGATTTCATAATCCCTTGCCTCCATGCGACTGCTGGTGATGAGACTTTGGAAGCCCAATAGCATCCACTTCTGACAAATAGTCAGTACAAAACTCAATGGCCTCCTCTACAACATATCTTTCAACAATAGAAACTTCAGGGCATTGTTGATTTTTCACATACCCTTTTAATATTTTCATGTATTGCTCAATTGGGTACATCCATCATAAACAAACAGGGCCGTATAACCTAATCTCTCTCACTATGTGAATAGTTAGGTGAACCATAATATCAAAAAATAAAGGAGGAAAATACATCTTCAACTGGCTTAGGATGACAGCAGCATCATGTTCCAAATCATCTAATATTCCAAGGTCAATGGTTTTGCTACAAACAACACTGAAGAAAGATAACCTAGTAAGGGCCTCTCTTACCTTATTGGGCAAAATTCCACGAATAGAAACTGGTAATAGTTGTTGCATCAAGACATGACAGTCATGTGACTTTAAAGCAAGTAACTTTAAGTCTTTAACTTGAACAAGCTTTTTGACATTTAAAGAATAACCCTGTGGCACTTTGAGACCATGAAGACAATCACAAAAACTTCTTTTTTCATCTTTAGACAATGTATAACATGCTGGTGGTACATACTTCCACTTACCAACTGTTTGTGGAGCTAACCCTTCTCGTATACCCATTTTAACCATGTCCATTCAAGAGTTAACATCATCCTTTGTCTTGCCTGGTATATTAAGGAGTGTTCCAATGATACTATCACATATGTTTTTCTCCACATGCATCACATCTATGAAGTGCCTTACATCAAAATGAGACCAATATGGAAGATCAAAGAAGATTGATCTCTTTTTCCATACTTTTTTGACATTGTCTTTCTTTTGAGTCTTCCTAAAGATAACACTAATGTCCTTCACTCGTTCATAAACTTGCTTCCCAATAAACACTTTAGTCGTAATGCCATTCTCTTAGGATCCATTAAAAGCATTTTTTAATCTCCTGTATGAATGATTAGGTTTGAGAAATCTTTGATAACCAAGGTAAACAGTCTTCTTCCCATGAGTAAGTTGACAGTAGCATGTGTCTTCCTCACATATAGGGTATGCATGATAACCCTTAACACTGTATCCACTAAGATTCCCATATGCTGGGAAATCATTAATTGTACCAAATAACATCGCCCGCAATTTTTATTTTTCTTATCAAAACTCATCAAAAATCTCAACGCCTTCCTCCCAAAGCATCTTTAAATTATTAATTAAGGGGCCGAGATATACATCTATATCGTTTCCAGGCTGACTTGGTCCTGAAATCATCATAGACAACATTACATACTTGCGTTTCATGCATAAGTTTGGGAAAAGGTTATAGATAATCAAAAGAATAGGCTAGGAACTGTGTCTGCTACTTAAGTTGCCATAAGGGTTCATCCCACCTGTAGCTAGCCCAAGCCTAAAGTTTCTTGGCTTGTCACCAAACTCAGGAAATAATTCATCAATTTTCTTCCATTGCAAACCATCGGCTACATGGAAAATCTTGTCATCACGTTGCCTCTCATCTGCATGCCATGTAATATTCTTTGCATTAATTGGGTTAGCAAATAACTGCTTGAACCTTAGAATTATTGGAAGATACCATAAAACTTTCGTCGAAGGCTTGTTTCTACTATCATCCCATTTAACACCTTCATCCTTTAATTTGTATCATGATAAATGGCAAACAGGACATTCCTCCAAGTCTTCATGTTGCTTCTTGTATAATATGCAGTCATTTGGGCAAGTATGTAACCTTTTATAATCCAGACCCACCGGACACAACTTTTTTCGCCTCATAGGTGCGATTCGGAAGTGTGTTACCTTCTGGTAGCATTTCCTTTAATAATCGTAACAATTCGGTCAAGTTTTTATCAGTCCATCCATTTTTTGCCTTCAGGTTGACTAACTTTAGCACGACTGACAATCGTGTGAACTTAGTACAACCCGAATACAAAGGCACTTTGGTGTCACTACATATATTATCATACACACGAAGTTATTGGAAAGACTCGACTCCAATATCATTGATCATGTCCTCTAGTCAATCTTCCATATATAAATCTACTCGGTCAGTTTGGGGTGTATTTGCCATGGTAGATAGTGCCTCCCCATGCCATATCCATCTCTTATAGCTTAGCATAATTCCATCACAAAGAAGATGCTCTCAGATTTCTTCAACCTTCAACCGATTCTTATTCAAATAGTTCACACAGGGGCAATACAATCTTCCATTGATGTCATCAACGTTTCTTGTAGCGCAATCAAGAAACTCTTCAACCCCATTCTCATACTCCTCGGTTGTGTGTAGTGCACTCATCCAACTACGATCCATGAGTTGGAACAACCTATTTAAAAATTGAACACATGACACAAATTGTTATTCTAGTGGCCTCCTATAACCCAAGAGGGGGGGTGAATTGAGTTTTCCTAAATTAATTCTTTAGATGCACTTTATTAAAATTTCAATGCTTAAGATGATGAAGTGCAAAACAGAATTAATAATGGACAGCAGATTAAATAAATATAAAACAGAGAGTAGGGTTAAGAGATTGCAAACAGTGTTTTATACTGGTTCGGCCAACCATTACCTACGTCCAGTCTTCTCAAGATCCTCTTGAGGAATTCACTATTATCAAAATAGTAAACTTAACCTTCCACACCTTGGCACAACCCTGCCCTTGTGTGAAGTTTCTTTACAACAACAAGAGTTTCACTACTCTTGTTTACAACCTTTGGGAGAATTTCCCAAACAACAAAGCATCTCACAATTGAAGAAAGTAAACAAAGGAACCAGCTTATTAAACATCGGGCTTGACTAGATGATAAATTATCTAAGCTTATCATATAAATATTGTTGATTCTTTTTCCAATGAATTTTATGGTGTCATTATGTTTTCCTTTTATTATGCATGTGTCAGAGTTAAATATGACATTGTTACCTTTGTCGCATAGCTGACTTATGCTTAGTAAATTATGCTTTAGTCCTTCAACATACAGCACGTTGTCAATGGAGGTTGTAGGATTCTTTCCAACTTTTCCAACTCCAAGGATTTTGCCTTTGTTGTTATCACCATAAGTGACATATCCTTCTTCCTTCATAACTAGTGAGGAGAATTTTGATATGTCTCCCGTTATGTGCCTGGAGCAGCCACTGTCAAGGTACCAGCTTGATTGTTTACTGAGCAAGCATACCTGCAACAAAGATTAGGTTTTTATCTTAGGTACCCATATCTTCTTGGGTCCTTGAAGGTTAGAGTTTATTGGGACTTGCTTCCTAATCTAAATTTTGTTTGAATTTTTAATTCCATTCTTTCTTATATTACATGTAGATGTTGTGTAACCCTTTTTCCCACAATGATAACATTTGACAAATGGGCTAGTTGAGGTCTTTCGTGAAATAAAGAAGTTTTTGTACATCTTTTGCTTTTTAGAAGGATCAAATCCTAGTCTTGCTTTATTAAAATGACATTCTTGTTTTCCAAGGAGTATATCTAGGTTGTCTCTTCCCATGGTGAATTTAGCTAATGCATTTTTCAAATCATCAATCTCTTGAATATGCTTTTGACATGTTGAGTATGTATGTCTAATGATAGTTTTAGTCTTAAGCTTAGTTTCTAAGTTTTCCTTTTCTACTTTACTTGCCCTAGTTCTTGATTGACCTTTGATAGATTTTCTTCTAAGATTAGGTTAAAATTTTTCATATTTAAAAATTTCTTAGCTAGTTTTTGATATTCATTATGAAGATCTTCAAATGCGTCTTGTGATTCATCAAAAGTAGGGTTTGAATCTATTACCTCTTTAGTATTTGCCATCAGGCAGATATTCGCTTCTTCATGGTCTGATTCCTCGGATGAGCTTAAGTCATTTTCATCCCAAGCGATATAGGCTCTTTTTTTATTCTTTAGGTACTTCTTCTCTTGTTTTTCTGTCTTTTTGTTTAAGGTTGGACATTCCATCTTCATATGTCCATACTTTCCACATTCGAAGCATTTTGGTCCTTGATTTGATTCATCATTTTTCTTGAAAGATTTTCTGAAGTTTGACTTCCTTTGTCCTTCCTTTCTCTTCAAGAATTTGTTAAATCTCTGAACAAGCATCCTAAATTCTTCAGTGTCATCCATGCTTTTTGTTTCTTCCATACTTTCTTCATCACTATCATTTGATGTCTGTATGGATGTCTTGAGAGCAATACCTCTCTTCCTTTTATCTTCTTCCTCATGTCCGTTTAATCTGGTAAGTTCAAGTTCATGTTCTTGTGATTTACCGAACAGAGTAGCAAGTGACATTGTAGCTAGGTCTCGTGATTCTGATATGGCTGTCACCTTTGGTTGCCATTCCCTGTTTAAGCATCTTAAGACTTTGTCAATTAAATCTTGTTTGAAAAAGTTTTTCCTAAGCATGTGAGATGATTGATTATATGAGTGAACATTTTTTATATGTCTTGTATATTTTCATTATTATTCATTCTAAATAATTCATATTCCCTAGTTAGGGTATTTATTCTTGATCTCTTTACTTCGCTTGTTCCTTTGTGTGTTACTTCTAAAGTATCCCACATCTCCTTTGCTGTTTTGCAGTTGGATATTCTAAAGTATTCATCCATTCCTAAACCTGAGGTTATTATATTTTTGGCCTTGAGGTTGTATTATACTTTTGTTTTATCCGCATCAGTCCATTCACTTCTTGGTTTAATCATGGTTACTTCTCCAACTACTTTGGTTGGTATGAATGGACCATTTTCAATGGAGTCCCATACGTCTATATCAGTAGCTTCTATGAATATTTGCATACGGGTCTTCCAATATTGATATCCTACTCCGTTAAATACAGGAGGTCTATGGATGGAGTTTCTCTCAAGGAAGATAGGGTTAGAAGAGGCCATTTCTACTTCTTGAAGTTTCTAAACCTTATACAAGAAGCTAGCTTTGATACCACTTGTTATTCTAGTGGCCTCCTATAACTCAAGAGGGGGGGGGGGGTGAATTGAGTTTTCCTAAATTAATGCTCTAGATGCACTTTATTAAAATTTCAATGCTTAAGATGATAAAGTGCAAAACAGAATTAATAATGGACAGCAGATTAAATAAATATAAAATAGAGACTAGGGTTAAGAGATTGCAAACAGTGTTTTATACTGGTTCGGCCAACCATTGCCTACGTCCAGTCTTCTCAAGATCCTCTTGAGGAATTCAGTATTATCAAAATAGCACACCGAACCTTCCATACCTTGGCACAACCCTGCCCTTGTATGAAGTTTCTTTACAACAACAAGAGTCTCACTACTCTTGTTTATAACCTTTGGGAGAATTTCCCAAACAACAAAGTATCTCATAATTGAAGAAAGTAAACAAAGGAACATTCTCTTTCTTAGAGCATATGAACAACTTGAAGAGCAATAGTGAGTAAAAACTCTACTTAGAAGAATATGGCCTTTATTGGTCTTTAAGAAAGAATTGAAAGAATTAGTGTCTTTTGCAAATGATGAGCATCCCTAATTATAGGGTTAGAAAGGCCTTCAAGAGGTGTGAATTAATTAATTAAAATAATTGAAAGGGTACCTCTTGGATAAAATAATAATTTGTGAAGAGTTATAAGGTTTCATCAAACTTTTTCATGAAGAGGTGCAATGTTTCAGCATTTCTGACTTAGTGGTAATCGATTACCATAAACTTGTAATCGATTACATTCATTTAAAACTGTTATTTTTAAGTGACCGTTAGCATGTAATCGATTACAAGAGTCACGTAATCGATTACTTGGATTAGTTTTAAAATATTTTGCTGAAACCTTTGAATTTCAAAAGAAAAACTCTTCAAACTTGGTAATCGATTACTCTAGTGAGGTAATCGATTACTTGGATCAGTTTTTTAAAATTATTTTACTGAAACATTTGATTTTTGAATTTCAAAAAAATCTTGAGACTTGGTAATCGATTACTCTAGTGAGGTAATCGATTACATTCATTAAAACATCAGACTTTTAGAGCTCGTTGCTTTGTAATCGATTACTATATCATGGTAATCGATTACTATGGCTCAGAAATGTATTTTCTTTAAACATTGATTATTTTAATGGCCATATTTTCTTTAATAGAGTCTTACTATGATTCTGCCTTGGTCTTGGATCTTCATTCTTGATCTTTGGCATTTAGTCTTGTCATTATCAAAAATCCTTCATGGTCTTCATTCTCCCCCTTTTTGATGATGACAAATAGTATCCTAAAAAATGAGTTTTTGCTATCTGGTGCACATTGTTATTTATATCTTATAATTTTTTTGAGGGATTAATTTTTGTAACCTTTAGGTACTCCCTCTTAGTTTGAAAACCCTAAACCCTTTCATAAGCTAAATAAATTTTCATGTATGTAACTTGAAATGATAATTTCTACGTCACAATCAAAGTCATTTGTATCAATCCCTCGACTACAAAATTCATAAGAATGATTTCAAACCGCTGATCCCTCAATCACTTTGAAATTATTCCAGCATTAGCGATCGATTGTTTTGATGTTCATTACGTTAGATGCCATCCCTGGTTAGCTACTCACAATGAGTATTTCATTCAGATCTCCTTCCAAAAGTTACTTCCCAATATACTTAAGAAAACTTAAAACAAGAAAATGGTGATCAAGTATCTTCAGGCATTAATAGCAGAATAAAATACAGAAAGTATCAAATCTTATTAACATATATAAAAACTTACAGTAGCATTACTTCAGGTTTGAATTGATTACAACCAATCCCAATAAAGGAAAATTAGCTACTCATGCTTTGTATTTCCACTTCAAGAAAATTTGAAATGAATACAGAAGGTAAAAGGAAATAGAATAATAGGGATGTTGGATTTTTAGGAGATGCAGGGGATGTTGCCTATGTATGTTTTTTGCTTGATTTATAGGGGTTATGCTTCAGCTTTCTTTTCCTACTTGCATAGAGCCCATAAAGGAATATTTCAAGACATGTAGAAACACCTCAAAGTGGTTGAGTTGGCATCTCACCATTGGTTAATATTAAATTAAAACTCCCATACTGCATGAGTCACGCTTGAGCTTAATGGTCACGCTCAAGCGTGAGGGACCTGATACCTTCTTGTAGCTTCTGTGTTTCCTGCACTTGGTCATGCCCAGAGTCACGTTCAAGCGTGCTCGGGCTCACGCTTAAGCATGTGGTGTTCGAGCTCAAGCATGAGGATAAGGTTTGATGTTGTCTTTTACGCTCAGTCACGCTTAAGCGTGGCTTTCTCTTCTACTTCTTCGCTCAAGCTTCCCCCTCTCACGCTCAAGTGTAGGGGGGTCTGATAGTTCTTTGTTTCTTTTTAATCCATGCCCAAGCGCGGGGTCTGTTTGCCCAAGTGCCTAGGTAATGATTTGACTTTCACACATTATCCTTCAAGACCAAGTAAGCTAATTTGATTGTTTCTTTGAACATTCTACAAATCTTCAAGAGTATTGACAATGTCCTTATTTATAAAAGAATCACACTTAATTTTTCACCAAATTAGTTAAGTTCTTCTAAAAAATGAGTTAAATTGAAGCATGAAATCAATGTATAATGCACCTTTATCAGTGGCCCAGTGTAGTATCGTTGGATGTATCCGTTCGAAAGGTGAACGCAGAACTACTTAATTTTGTTGCAAAGATTTTTTCCTATATTAGTATTATGTAAGCTAACATTTGTTTATGTTTTTCTAGATTCTTATGCTCTTTAAAAGACAAAGTGTCAAACAAAGCCTGCGTTGAAGCATCAATTTACGAGGCATACTTTATGGGAAAAGTGACTACTTTTGCTTCTTTCTATTTTCCAACGGAGATAGAAACTAGAATGAGTAGAATTCCACGCAATCTTGGGTGGCCACACACACAGGGTTCGATGATCAAATTTTAATTTTTAACTATCCTGATCGTCCTGGGGGCATGGTCATAAAATGTTACATTGATGAGAAAGATCGAAAGGCGGCTCACTTGTACATTCTTCTGAATTGCCCAGAAGTGGAACCCTATCTTGAGTAAGTCACCAACTTATAGTTTTCATTCTTATGGTATGCTTTTATTGTACCTAAATTTATGTTCTTTAAATAGCTTATATGTAGATATATTAAAACTTGAGCAAAACGATATAACTGATGACCAAATTCATAGTGAGGTGTCATCCAAATTCATCGGTTGGTTTACACAACACGTAAAACCCGTATACCTTCGGTTTTTAGTTGAACTTCATCTGTTAGGTATCTAACGATTACCTATGTGTTATGTTGTAAATAGATTCAAGACCCTAATAACCATATTGAAGATCCCTTACTCCAAGCCCTTTCTTGGAGGCCAGTGAAAATTGTTAAAAATGGCCTATTTACTACGTAAACGGCTACAAGTTTAACATTTTTCAATGGAGTGAAGGGATGCGTACCCATAACTATAGGGCTTGTGTTAAAGGCACAGTCGGACAGTTAGAGGAAGACTTCTATGAAGTGTTGACAGAGATTGTTGAAGTTTTTTTCTCCGAACGACTAAGAAGAGATATCATTCTATTCAAGTGTGATTGGTACGACAACAAACTCGGTGTAGGAACAAAGATTGACAACAATTACAGTTTAGTTGAGGTCAAGAAGAATAGTAGATATAAAGGGTTTGATTCCTTCATTTTTTCCCAATAAGTCGAGTAGGTTTATTACACGGACTTCCCTGTAGGGCACCGGGACTGGTACGCAGTAATCAAGGCCAAGGCCCAAAGTCAGATCACTGATAATGTCTTCGACGACGTTAAGGATGCTTATTAGCTCACTTCAAACGAGCTCAATGACAATCATCTGCTGTTCAACATTGATCCAGTGATAATGGATGAGACACTCACCACTACAGGGGGTGAACACATTAACAAAGATATTGTCTCCAAGTCAAAATGGTCTAGGGCCGATTTGGAGACTGGGAAACCTGTTGAAATAGATAGCTATAATGATATTGAAACCGAGGGGGAATTTGAAACTGAAATAGACATCGAGTATGCAGTTATTAAGCATATATACATATATACATATCTTTATAGTCTGAGAATAACATTTATTTTCATGGTTTATTCCACAGATGACAGGACGTCAACTACCCTTTAGTTGGGGTGGTGGTTTAAGGACCCCAGGATCCCGTCAACAGGCCACCACACCATAGTAGGCTACCACACCACAACAAACCACCGCTTCATCACCATCTGGGCCCATTATCCCATAGCAGACCACCCCACAACAGGTCACCACTCCTTTACCACCATAGCAAACCACCCCACAATAGACCACCCCAGAGTAGAGTCCTCTACCTAGTGGTTTGGATGACCTTGGCCTTAAGGTGACCCCACCTCTGGCATCCCCCTACCCATGCTGGTCTCACTGCCGACCGGAGACGAGTATGTATACTATAATTTGTTTTAAGTTTCTTAGTTGGTAGCTTATTAGTTACTTTGTATATAAAACTCACATAGTACATAAATTGGTTTGTTGATGTTAGTTTATTTAGTACTTCTATAGATTGAACTATACTAGGAACTCTTCTGTTTGTAACAGGGCAACCGTTCAAATATGGAAATGTTACATTTACAGGGGAGACTCTGCCAAAATTTCAGTATTCTCCCTATGTTGTATGTTGTTTTATTTGTTTCTAATTATTATCTATTGCAGCTTTGTTGATAGTAGTCACACTACCAAAGTGATTACTAAGGTTCTGAAGGCCCAATGGGATGGTCCATACATCTATTGGACAGATGCTGGGAAGGTTGTCCAGGATAGGTGGTTTGACACATTCTCCGTAAGTTAACAATTTCCTTTGTTGTGAATTTATGGCTAATTCATACACCTGTTTTTAATATTGAAATCTTATTTTATATAACAACATGATTATTAGTGGACAGAGGGTATGATTGATGAGATTAGGAAGGTCTTTGCCATAAAGACCTCCAAAATCATCAGGAGTACCCTTTGGAAGGTGAGGGACAAGGGCGAGCGCCCTTGTTGGATCCCCAAGGACCACTGGACCAGGATGGTCCAGAAGTAGGGGTGTCTTGTTCCAGCAGGCGAGTGCTCGGAATAAGGAAAACAGAGCCGCTAATGCTGCAGCGTCTGTCTACACTGGGGGTAGCATTTCAACCCTCGAGCATAAAAAGAGATTTGTAAGTATATTTATGTTCAACATTTCTTTTATGAATGGCCGAACATGTTTTCTAACAATAATTTCAATACATTGTCAACTATAGGAGCTGAAGAAGCACCATGAGCCTTCCCTGTTTGAGGTTATGCAAATAAGCAAGAAGAATAAAGTCGGTGCATGGGTTAACCAAAAGACAACAAATCTGATGGTATTTTATTTTAACGTACACATTCTTATAATTTACAAATCAGCTTATTAAACCTATCACTATTTTATAGTTACAGGGGACGTATCAGGCCATGAGGGCCAAGAAAGAGGCAAAGTTGGTGGCTTCCACTCCTGAGTGGAGGCACCTCTCACTCTGTCTTGTTCCGACGATAACGCCATCTATATGGAGGCTGTTGGCGGCGTCAATAAGAAAGGGAGGGTGTTCGAGTTGGGCAGCGTAGGCACGCGGCTCGTGAAAAAGGGAAAGACTTCTTCCTCTTCCTCCTCTGGCCTTCCAGCAGATGTTGTTCAGGTCATTCAAAACCTGAACAGTGAGCTACAAGAGGAGCAATGCCAGAGGCAGCTTTTGGAGGAGTGGGCCGAGGAGGATCGACGACGGGCCGAGTAGCAGCAAACCGAGACTCATCGACAACTTGCTGCGTAGTAGGAGCTACTGATGTAGTTGATGGCGAGGCTTCCTCCCCCTACATCCGAGCCGCCGCCACCACCACCATAGGATCCCCCTCCCCCATGATTTTACTATTTTTATGTTTCATTTGTTTGTATATTTAGCAACGACATTGTATTTTTGATGTTTATATCATTTTCTATTCGGTATTTATTTTATGTCATTCTCCTTTTATAATTTTTATGTCATTCAATATTTCTAGTTTAAAATTCAACAAAGAAAAACCTATATTATTAATATTCAACCCATATTAATAGTTTAAAAAAGTCAACAAAAATTAAATAAAAAACAAAAATTAATATTAGTGACGAAACAAAAGACCATCACAAGTATATGAGCATAATAGCGACGAAACAAGAGAGTCACTAGTATATAAGCAACATAACGATGACAGCAGGCAGTCGTTGTATACCCAATAATAGCGACGGCAGGCGGTGGTCGCTGTATAGCCACTCATAGCGACCATTGTAGGTCATCGCTACAATTGCTTAGACAACGACCACATCCTACCGTCGCTATTATTGGGCTTATAGCGACGGCAGAATGCGGTCCCTACCTAACAAAAATAGCAACAACATGTTATGGTCGTTGTATAGCCACTCAAAGCGACGAGATACGTAACCAACATATGGACCCCATTAGCGACGGCATTACGCCGTCGAAAAGTTTGCGATGGAGTTCTTTGGCGTCATTGTGCTATTAGCGACGATTGACTTAGTGACGACGTTCGGTCCGTCATAATTTCTATCGCTAATAGGTTTAGCGACGGAAATATCATGATTTAGCTACGGGTGTTTGTCGTCGCTAACAGGTTTTCTTTTAGTAGTGTACGGTGGGCGCCAAAATGTTCACTCTAAGTGTGTAAACCAAACCCTAGAGAATTACTTTAGAAAAATAGGGTTTGTTACTCAAAATGTCACTTGAATTACAGAGGGGGCTCTGAGGCCATGTTTATACAATGGGTAAAAGACGAACCTTGAATTCAGCCCAAAAACTAAGGGATAATCATCATTTGCTAAAATCAATAGGGGTCTCGTAGGGCCCTCTCTTGACTCGGGGTAAATAGATTTCATATCTATTTTAATTGTAATGGTATATAAGATTTGTAATATATATTCATATATGTTGATATATTTTGATCATAAATTAATTGGTATGCCTCTTTATGTGTAAAGCTTATAAATATTTTATTCTCATCCATTTTTTTGCTCTAATCATTTATTTTTCTCTGTTTTGTTTTTCATATTTTTCATCACCAACATGAAAAGGTTTGTTTTTGCTCAAAGTTTTTGCTCAAACTTTTCCCTTCTCTTGGTTGATTTGTTTTTGCAATCTTCATCACCCCATCATAAATATTCTTATTACTCCAATTACGAAGATGGTTGAAAAAATGATCATGAAATATTTTTATCATATTGTAAGTGGCTTGCTACTTACAATTTTTTCATTTGTTTTTCATTTGTTTTTCATTTGTCATACGTCTATTTGCTACATGATGAGTAGATCAGGGAAATGAAAAAGAAAGTCTCCATTCAGTAAGGAGAACATAGGGTAATGTTACTATTGAAAATGATCAAGCCCATTATTTTGATGGTAGGGAACTGCTCTGAAATCATAACAAGAGCAAACAATGCATGAACAGTTCCCGTATATGAAGAGAGCGATGTCTATTTTTTTTCTTGATAAAGGATAGCATTCTTTTGTACATGTGCTAGCGATATTAATTTGTCATACCTTCGAGTGTAATAATATTAAATTATATTTCTGCAATGATATTTTTGTTAAGTTTGTGAATTTGACTTCTGCAATGATATAAAGTTAACAAAGTTTCTTTCTTAGAGCAAACATAATTTGGAAAGCAACAAAATCATGTTCTCATAAAATTTTACAATCAGTATTACTTCTGGCGTTATAAGTCAAACCGTTTTGTAGTCAAACGGGACATGCTATTATTACCGATAATAATCTTAATTCCAAAATAATTAAAAACTTCCAAATTAATTAAAAATTATGCAAATTCCAAATTAATTTTAAATATATTTCTCAATTTATAATTAGAGTAACTAAAAATAATCTAAATTAATTAAAAATTTTATTTAAATATAAAATATATATTATCCTTAATATCTTTAAGTTAGTATAGTTATAAATTTTACTTTCTAAAATAAAAAATACATGTAAATTTAACTATATTAATTAATTAATTTAATGCCTTATTTTATAATATTTAAAAATTTGGTTGATTAAAAATTAATATATATACATATGTACATAATATATACTTAATATCCTTTGTTACTATTTTAAAAATAAACAAAATATATATCAAATTAACTACATTAACTGTTTTACTATTTTAAAGTTTGAGAATATATATATATATATATATATATAATTGCATAATGTGTAACGTCCTAAAAATTTTAATTTAGGTAATTTGATAATTAAAATTAATAAATTAAATTATGCAGACTATTAAAAAACAATATTTAGAATTATATCAGTTAAGTTAACGAGTATGTGTTTCATTAAAATAAATTAAATGACTACACTAATCTAATTAAATAATTAATTTTATTAACTCCTAAATCTTAATTTCCTAATTAACTAATTCCTAAACTAATTAGTGTCTAATTCCCTCTTTTTCATTTTCCTAAAGCTCTCTTTCTCTTACGCACTATCTCCCCTCTCTCGTGCATTTACTTTCACTTGGCAGAACTTCATTTACTCCTTCTTCCTCAATTCATCATCATCCTCATCACCGTGCTCTATCCGTAACACTCTCCTTCACTAATTCCTCATCAATTTCTTCAAAATCTTTAAAGGTATATGCATGGGTGATGTTTGGTTCCACTCCTTCTTCTTTATTTCGTGGGTTTCTTAGAGCATGTCACTAAATCTGAATGTCCTTCTTCTTCTAGTTTTGGGACCGAGGCAGACATTGACGAAGAAGTTTAAGCTTAGGAAATCCATCACAACTTTCATTTGAAAGCTTAAGGAAAGACCCAAAACATTATTCCTTCCCCTTTTCTTCATTCAGTCCTAGAAAGCGTGGGACATGGTGATAACCACTAAACCTTGCATGGGTATTGTGTGGTCAACGTTAAGAATTTATTTTAGGAGGCTAACGATTCGTGTTTGGAGCATCTAAACCAAATCAGAGGGTCGTTGGCAAGCGGAACGACATTTTGGTAAGTCGATACCCTTCGAAACTATGTCGAATTCTTGAATTAAGCTTTGAAACATGCTAAATATAATTTAGGAATGGCTAAAGTAATTATTTTGGTATTTTAGGAATTTTCATTAAGTGTTGTCGTTGTCTGGAAAACCTTTCGGCCTTGTATCAATGCATATTCACTAACTTTAGAATTTTTGGGAATAGTGAAATATTGTAATCGGAAGGTGTTGTAGTGGTCGGAAGCTTAAACCATAACACGATATCGGTATAAGGTACATTTAACGTGCGAGAGGGATTACAAGTCGGATAATGAATAGGGATTTAATTCCGGGATTTTAGGTTTGACCAAAAATCTATCTGCTTATGTATGATAGTAATATTCCAAATTTTGTTTTAGTGATGAAAGAATTTATCATAGCCCTAAACCTTATTATTTTCATATATTGGCTTAAATAACTTGTTCTATGGCTGAAATTGTATTAATATCAACTTTTAATTAATGTTGAATTATGTCTGATGATATGTATATGTGTGTTCAAATATGCGGTGGATGCATAACGTTTGCCAGATATGCATGTGATGTTATGTGTTGTTGGAAGAGTTGTAATATACTCATTGATTTTGTTGTTTAGCTTCGTACTGTTATTGTAAAGGAGGAATGTTAAGTGATGAACTGATGGTAAATGGCCCTAGTGGCATGTTATATGTGATGTTGATGTGGATTATTATTATGTTGTAAATTAAAGTAATGTGATACTTATTAGGCCTTGTGGCAAATTGTGATGAACGATGATTGTTAAATTGATATTGTGGAATAGTTTAAAGGAGTAGGCTATGATGTCAGTATTGATATTACTTATACACTAAGATTTGCATCATATGCATTGTGCATTTCATGACATCATATGCATTTGGCACTACTATTCACCTAACGCTACGATTTACTGATGAGATTGCCGCTTATAGTGCCATGATTCACAAAGTAGTTCTCTAGTACCAATAAGGTTACCGATTATGGTGCTATGATTCACTGTGTGGTCATCTGGATGCCCCTCGATTATAGTATGACTATTCACTAAGTGGGTTATCCTTGGTATTGTTATTGTATTGGAAAGACGGATCCGCATAGTGTAACATCCCAAAGTTTTGAGAAATAAATTTATTAGATGATGATGATAATAATAAATTATTTATGGTCCAATATACATGGGAAAATTAATTAGGTGTTAACTGTGATTTATTGGAAAATTAAAATTTACTGAAATCAAATAATTTAATAGATGGTATGGGACCCACTAAGTCAAATTGGATATTTGCACTAGTGGAAAAAAGACATTTTACACCAGGCTTTTCTCACCGGTTGTAGTTAGACCGGTGAGAAAAATAAGGCGGTGGCAGTTTTGTAAATAATAAAAAACTTTATACCGGTCTAGTCTCGTAACCGGTGAGAAATAACATTGTTTGTACCGGTCTGAAATTTGGACCAGTGAGAAATGTAAAATTTGTACCGGTCTGATAGTTGGACCGGTGAGAAATGTCAATTCATTTTTTCGAGCCCTTTGAAAACTAAACGCGAAGCTCTCTTTCTGAATGTCACTGTGCTCTGAAGCCCTAGCCCCCAATCCTTTCCCCCTCGAAGCTCTCTCTCTAAAGTCACTCATACGAAGCCCTGTTCAGTGCGTCTCACATCCCACTTCCGTTGGTGACCGTTCTCCATCATGGTGTGTCTCACATCTCACTTCCGTTCGTGTATCTTCTCTTTTCTTCTTATTATCAATTTTTAACAAATTTTTTATACACGCTGTTTCATGCAAGATTGTGACCATTTTGTGAAGCGGACAAAAACATCATTTCGCTTTTGGTTACAAGATTAAGCGAGCAGAACCTATTCAACAGAGGGTTACAACACAGGGTGATGCTACTACAGAAGCTGCTCAACCAGAGAATCATCTTCCAGAATCACAGACAGTAACAGTGGTTAAACTTACATACAGGTTAGTGCATGAAACGTGTGACTCCTTTTTCATTGAGTGATGTTATCATCTTTGGTTACACTAGAATGAGGATTTGTTGTTGATTTTGTAGCGTAAAATAAATTGGATAGTCACTATGTCATTTTTGTGAAGAGTCTTTTGGTTTATATGATTTTATAATAATAGAAATGGTGAATTTTGCTAAGAACTTTGAAGTCCAAGGTGAAGAATATGTTACTGGTATCATTATTAAGATGGAGTCTTCTTTTTTTCCTTTTTCTGTTCACGTTTTACACAATGACTTGCTATGCTTAGATGCTCTCGTCCATCCATTTTAATGACACTTAATCCTAAAATTAAGTTCTTTTTGTTTTTTTTTGTTGTTAAGGGCCAAAAAACACCTATTATTTGCAAGGTCTCATTTCTCCGTGCTGAAAGTATTTAGTGGTTTTGCTTTTCTATTTTTCTATAAGCACTCAAAATTAAAAGGTATTAGTATATGTTTTTGGTACTCTGGCATGTCTGTTGCTACTAATTTAGCAGTACTTGTTATAACCCTTAGCATAAACTGAGCTGGTTTGGTAGCTAGTATGGGTCATTTATGGGTTTATTAGTTCCCCAGTAAATTGGATCTTTGGCTATCTAACTTTGTGCAGGAGACTAAATTAATAAATCATACGAAAAATTAGGAAAGAAGCATAGAAATAGTGATACTGCCATACCATTCTCTGTTCTCGGTAGTAGTACAATGCATATCAGATTTATATATAGCACATAGATACTGGTTTTTACTTTTGTATCAAATGCTCTCACTAATAAGTTGAATTTTAATTTTATCTATATTCTTGTCATTTATGCTTGATGTTTTTCCATTCTTCATTAACCAAATGGTACCACCTTCATTTGTTCAAACAACAACAAACAACAAAATATAAAACCCATATATGTAGAGAAAAAACCTCGAGTAGCATAACTCTCAGTTAACAGTAAGGTAACTAATATTTGATTGAACATTAGAACATGCATTTTTATTTTCGTTCACATTTATCCTAGAAAAGTGAATTTATTAGTTTCTTGTTATGGACATCATAATAGTTTAAGGATGTATATAAAAAAATGGCTCACTCATAAGGGTTTTATTTTAAGAGGTCATACTACTCTTGTTAGGGTTTTCTTAAATCAAAAGTTTTTTAGTTTAAACCAATCAATTAAATAATTTTATCTGTTTGATATACATGTTCCTGCTTGGTTGAAGCCTTGGTAGTGCATGCAATCCATTAATTAAGATTTTTCTAATTTGCCTCCCTTTGCTGGCGGATTAGTGAGCTATACGGGGTAGGTTGGATGTGGTGATAGACTAAGTACCACTAACCTACCCAGCGGATTTTTCTAATTCTCTCACTAACGTATAAGCATGTTTTAGCTCCACTAGTTACAAGTTGAAAAATGTTATTTCCTACGAAAAAATTGTTTATGAAACACACAAACACTCTCCTTCACTTCTAACATCACACATGATAATTTTGTGGTCTTTTATTCTTTCACACATGTTTTTAGAAAATATAATGGTTATTTTATTTTTTACATTGATTATGTATCAAAAATATATTGAAATAGTTGGTATAAAAATATTTTTTGCCTTGATTATTTTAATAATTAATATAAAAATATTTTTTACACTAGTTATTAAAATAATAAGTATAGAAAATATTCAAAAGGTAATATTTTAGACTAATTATTTTAACAACTAGTGTAAAAATATTTTTTACATTGTTTATTGAAGCAACTAGTATAAAAGATGTTTAATAAAATCAATATTTTACATCAGTTATTTTAAACATTGATGTAGAAGAATATTTTTATATTGGTTATTGAAATAACCAGTATATAAAGTATTTTTTACATTGGTTGTTTGAATAACTAATGTAAAAATATTTTTTATATAGGTTACTGAAACAACCAATATAAAACTATTTAAAAAGTAATATTTTATACTTGTTTTGATAACCGATATAAAAAGTAATTTCTACTATAAAAAGTAATATTTTATAGATAATTTATTGGTTTGTGAAACAATTGCATTATCAAACAAGTTAAAAAAAAGGTAGACATTTGATATCAAACTTTCCCAAACTATAAAATTAAAAAAAGGTAAACCATGATGAGTAGAAATTTCAATAGGAAAGCTGACAATCTCTTAAAAGCGTAATAGTTAAATAAAAATAGGAAACCCTAAAATATAAACAGTATAATAAAATATAAAGTTTCTCATTTGAATGGCTAATGAGTAACATTGTATCATGTCTTATGCATGTATAACATGAAGATAGCTGCCATTTTGAAAAGTCTTCAATTGAGAAGATAATCTCAAAGTTTGCAAAATGACATCAATGCATTATGCATTCAATGATGTAAAGTCCAAATGATTAAAACCATGATGAATGATATGATATTAATATCTATGAATGATATTTGTGTCATTTGTTCATTGTTTAAATAGGTTGTTCCAACTAATGGATCGTAGTTGGATGAGTGCACTACGCACAACCGAGGAGTATGAGAATGGGGTTGAAGAGTTTCTCGATTACGCTACAAGAAACGTTGATGACATCAGTGGAAGATTGTATTGCCCCTGTGTGAACTGTTTGAATAAGAATCGGTTGAAGGTTGAAGAAATCCGAGAGCATCTTCTTTGTGATGGAATTATGCTATGCTATAAGAGATGGATATGGCATGGGGAGGCACTATCTACCATGGCAAATGCACCCCAAACCAACCGAGTAGATTTAGATATGGAAGATCGACTGGAGGACATGATCAATGATATTGGAGTCGAGTCTTTCTAACAACTTTATGTGTATGATAACATATGCAGTGACGCCAAAGTGCCTTTGTATCCGGGTTGTACTAAGTTCACACGATTATCAGTCGTGTTAAAGTTAGTGAACCTGAAGGCAAAAAATGGATGGACTGATAAAAGCTTGACCGAATTGCTACAATTATTAAAGGAAATGCTACCGGAAGGTAACACACTTCCAAATCGCACCTATGAGGCGAAAAACGTTTTGTGTCCGGTGGGTCTGGAGTATAAAAGGATACATGCTTGCCCAAATGATTGCATATTGTACAGGAAGCAACATGAAGACTTGGAGGAATGTCCTATTTGCCATTTATCACGATACAAATTAAAGGATGGAGGTGTTAAATGGGACGATAGCAGAAACAAGCCTCCGGCGAAAGTGTTGTGGTATCTTCCAATAATTCCAAGGTTCAAGCGGTTATTTGCTAACCCAATTGATGCAAAGAACATTACATGGCATGCAGATGAGAGGCAACGTGATGACAAGATTCGCCATGTAGCTGATGGTTTGCAATGGAAAAAAATTGATGACTTATTTCCTGAGTTTGGTGACGAGCCAAGAAACCTTAGGCTTGGGCTAGCTACAGATGGGATGAACCCTTATGGAAACTTAAGTAGCAGGCACAGTTCTTGGCCTGTTCTATTGATTATCTATAACCTTTCCCCAAACTTATGCATGAAACGCAAGTATGTAATGTTGTCTATGATGATTTCAGGACCAAGTCAGCCTGGAAACGATATAGATGTATATCTTAGCCCCTTAATTGATGATTCAAAGATGCTTTGGGAGAAAGGTGTTGAGATTTTTGATGGGTTTCGACAAGAAAAATTTAAATTACAGGCAATGTTATTTGGTACAATTAATGATTTCCCAGCATATGGGAATCTTAGTGGATATAGTGTTAAGGGACATCATGCATGCCCTATATGTGAGGAAGGCACATGTTACTGTCAACTTACTCATGGGAAGAAGACTGTTTACCTTGGTCATCGAAGATTTCTCAAACCTAATCATTCATACAGGAGATTGAGAAAAGCTTTTAATGGATCCCAAGAGAATGGCATTGCTCCTAAAGCGATGACTGGGAAGCAAGTTTATGAACGAGTGAAGGACATCAGTGTTATCTTTGGGAAGACTCAAAAGAAAGACAACACCAAAAAATTATGGAAAAAGAGATCAATCTTCTTTGATCTTCCATATTGGTCTCATCTTGATGTAAGGCACTTCATAGATGTGATGCATGTGGAGAAAAACATATGTGATAGTATCATCGGAACACTTCTTAACATACCAGGCAAGACAAAGGATGGTGTGAACTCTCGAATGGACATGGTTGAAATGGGTATACGAGAAGAGTTAGCTCCACAAACAGTTGGAAAGCGGAAGTATTTACCACCGGCATGTTATACGTTGTCTAAAGATAAAAAAAGAAGTTTTTGTGATTGTCTTCATGGTCTCAAAGTGCCACAGGGTTATTCTTCAAATGTCAAAAAGCTTGTCTCAGTTAAAGACTTAAAGTTACTTGGTTTGAAGTCACATGACTGTCATGTCTTGATGCAACAGCTATTACCAGTTGCTATTCGTGGCATTTTGCCCAATAAGGTGAGAGAGGCCCTTACTAGGTTGTCTTTCTTCTTCAACGTTGTTTGTAGCAAAACTATTGACCCTGGAATATTAGATGACTTGGAACATGATGCTGCTGTCATCCTAAGCCAGTTAGAGATGTATTTTCCTCCTTCATTTTTTGATATTATGGTTCACCTAACTATTCACATAGTGAGAGAGATTAGGTTATGCGGCCCTGTTTATTTACGATGGATGTACCCAATTGAGCGATACATGAAAATATTAAAAGGGTATGTGAAAAATCAACAACGCCCTGAAGCTTCTATTGTTGAAAGATATGTTGCAGAAGAGGCCATTGAGTTTTGTACTGACTATTTGTCAGAAGTGGATGCTATTGGGCTTCCAAAGTCTCGTCACCAGCAGTCGCATGGAGGCAAGGGATTACGAAATCCAAGGATAAAAAGTATGAGTCGGGAGGAAATACATCAAGCACATTTGTATATACTAAATAACATTGATGAAGTGCAACCATACCTGGCTAAGCATAAAAACATCATTAAGGCAAACAACCCAAGAATGAAAGAAAAGGCTTTGTTGATTGAGCACAACAAGAGCTTCTTAAGTTGGTTTACGGAGGCTATTAAAAATGATGTCACTGTTTCCGAAACATTAAAGTGGCTAGCATATGGGCTTAACTATGATGTAATTTGCTGGAATGGATATGATATTAATGGTTTCTCATTCTATACTGAGTCCCAAGATGATAAGAGCACTATGCAAAATAGTGGGGTTATGGTAACAGCTGAGTCTATGCACTTCTCTAGCTCAAAGGATAATAATCCTGTTATGGCATCAATATCATACTTTGGACGTATTGAAGAGATATGGGAGGTTGATTACACAAAATTTAGGGTTCCTGTTTTCAAATGCAAATGGGTTGATCTTAATAATGCTGTATATGTTGATGAGTTGGGATTTACTTTGGTGAAACTTGGTAAGTTGTCTTATAAAGATGATCCTTTCATCATGGCATCACAAGCAATACAAGTGTTTTATATCAATGATCCTTCCAACAAACAGTGGTCAGTGGTTCTTCCTGGAAAAACTACACTTGATATCAATGATACTTTACATGTTTCAGAGACACCTATGTCAACAAGGATGCCAAATATGAATTCTGAGGATGAAGTGGATGATGTTCATGCCATACGGAAGATCATCATGAAGGGATATGGGAGAACATTCCAGTATAACTTGGCAAGTTAGTCATCATTTAATAATGCTATAATTCAGCATTACCTTATATTGCTTGAAAGTATCAATATTGAAGTATTAATATTTTTTTGTATGTTTATACAGGAACAATGGTTGATTCATCTGGCAACCAACCATCACAAGAAGAGTCTTCCAAAAGAATTAGAAGATGAGTAACGCAGTTGAAAGAGCTAGCAATTGGTAGGAATGGAGAGCAGAAGTTTCCAATTGAGTTTGATTCAGTGACTCTACTACCAAAAGGGGCAAATAAAGCTAAATTCAATAGCTACCTTGGGATGCTTGGACGTGAAAAAGCTAGTATCTTGTGTAACCGCTGGAGTGAGGTCGATGAGGCGACAAAGGATAAAATCTGGGAAACGATTATGGTATTACTATTACTGCAATATCTTATTAAGTGATTGTAAGGCCATTTGCTAATTTAAACCTACTTTGTTGTAACATGTAGATCACATATGATGTTCCGAACAACTTGGATTTGAAAAGGAAATGTCTTTCCTATGTGGGGGAACGTTGGAAGCAATTCAAGACATAATTAACTAGCGAATGGGTGTTTGGAAAAAACAAAGACAAGTCTCCTTGTGGTAAGTGGACATTCATTGATGAAGAAACAAGGAAGGAGTTTGTTAGGAGCCACCAACATGTGAACTTTATTGTAAGTGTTTTTGAAAAACTAAATAAATATGAATTGGTTTATTTCATACTCTTCATACTATTTAATTGGTAAGTTTACTTTAATCAACTTATATAGGGGAAAAGAAAAAGAGCACAGGAGATTGCTGCAATGAATAAGTATCCTCATAGGTTATCTCATGGGGGTTATCCGTTGCTTGAGGAGAAGATAATGGCTCAAAAGATGAAAGAATATGAGCAAGCATCCCAAGCAGACCCATCTATAGTACTTCCTCTCCCATCTCCACCTAAACGTTATGAGAAATGGAAGTTAGCACGCTTGAAGAAGGATGGAGAATATACATCTACTGCAACTCGTGAGATTGCTGAAAAGATTATAAGTTAATGGATTTATTCATGATTTGGACAACATTATAACTTAATTGCTACCTTATATTTTGGATGTCAAATCTAATTTAAAATGGTTTGCAGGACAATTTGACATCACTCAGCGAGGAAGGATCCTTATCATTATCTGGCCGAGAAGATATTCTATCTATTGCTATTGGGCGTCCAGAACACAATGGTCGTGTTCGTGGCGTTGGGCAACGTATGGGCATACGTCAATACTTTGGAAAACCTCCAAGCAGAAAAGGACTTGGTTCCTCTAATGTGACTCAGGATGAGATTATGCATATTAGAGAGGAGATAAGGCAAGAAGTCACTCAACAAGTTGAAGAGCAAGTGACTCAACGAATCACAGAGCAGGTTACAGAGAAGCTAAGGTTGGAATTTAGACAAACATTAGAGTCCTTGGGCATTCCTTCTCTATTCACAAAAACCCAAGACATAGGGAATCCACCTTCAAATAAGTATGTGAGCACAAAAGGTAGTAATTATGTTCCGGAAGGTGAAGATGTCCTAGAAAAGGACATGATTGATGTCCCAGAAGATTGTGAGCTATACGTAGAGAATCCTTATCATTTAGTAGCCTTTGGAAAGGTTTATAACTTAGGATCCACCGTACACCATAAGCAATTAGATGATCATAATGTTAGAGTGGTGGTTGAACGAGTTGAGGATGCAGATGCCCATGTCCCTATACCCACTGAGGAGGTATCAATGATGCTAAAATCCTGAGCCATTAATTTGGTGTAAAAATCTTAGTAAAATAAAATGTGACTCTCGGATTTACACTTTGGCAAGTGCACCAGTCGTTAAAATTATAGTGTATTTGATCGTCCCACAGGGATTGTGGTAAATACCTCAATCTAGGACTAGTACAAGCTGAACCAACAAAAAATACGCGAAGTTCATTCAGTTTTTATGGTTTTAGTGTTTTATAGTTGTTTTTGTATTTTCAGAAACAGAGTTAAAGTGAAATGTGCAAAGTGATTAATAGAAAACAGGTCAGGATTGCTTCGGCTCACAATCTCCTCAAGAAACATGCAATTAAGTATAATCAAACTTCACAATCTAGAGGACAATCCACTTGTGGTTATTCCCTAATTCCTTAGGTGAAAAACACTAATCCTTAAGCAATGAACCTTAATTCCTTAAGTGCTCGATTAGCCTAAGAATCTAATGCGAAATTGGAGGTTTGAACTCTAACTATTCACCTAAATTGATTAGGCCTGAACTAGTTAGAAAGCTGGAAGTTACCTAAGCTTCAACCATGATTCCTCACTGGCGAAGTTCTTCATCAATTCTGGATTTGTCAATCCAGCGATGCTGCTCCACTCCTCAGCTTGTTCACCTCAGGATCTTTGGAGTCGATCTACTCGCTCACAGCTTCAAGACTCCATTGCTAACCTTCGCAATCCCAACCTTAGGGATTTAGAACTCCATTGACTTCGGTTCCATCGAAGGATTGTGGAACGTCATGGAGGAGAGAGTTTAGAGAGATGAAAATGTAGTCAGAGAGTGAAAATAGAAAATGAAGTGTATTATGTTGTACGCCGTTCTGTTCTCTGCCTCCACACACTTTTACAGAGTATGTACATGAATATATATAGGCATCTAACTAAACTAACTAACTTAACTGATAACTTAGAGAACTTAAGTTAACGAATAAAACTAATTAATTACATAGTTTACAGAGTAATCAACTAATTACAGCTCAACGCTTAACAGGATCCAGCTTAACCTTAGCTAATTTACAGCTCAGCACCAGCTAATTGACAACTCACTTCTTAAGTTACTTAAGGTTGCAGTAGTAGAGAAGAAGGCAATGGAAGCGGAACAGTACTGCACCAAGTGTGCTGTTGGAGGGAAGGAACAGTGTTTAAATTACTGCCTTTATGCTTCAACTGCTGAGTTTTCGCTAGAGCGGATTAAACTTCGCTTGGACGAGTCTGGATTTTACTAGGACGGATTAAATAATGAATAAGCACCTCGGTTTCTCATGTAGCATTCCGCTCTTCTTCTCTTTTGGAGCCGGTGTCTTGGGAGTCTTCTTAAGTTAGCTTACTTGAAGTCTCGCTTGGTCAGTATTTGGGCTCTTTTTAGTCGGATTCAGGAAGTCTCACTCGGATTTATCAATTTCTGCTCGGATTTGTAGGATTTCACTCGGAATTTTCTTCTTATCTTGAGTCTGCCCTGTTCCTGCACCAATAAACAGCTACTTGCCTAGCAATTATACGCTGGCTGCTTAGTGAATTTATAAATACTTCAAAATTCCTTATCTAATTAATATTTTCAATCGGTTTCTTACATAAATAGCATACTTTTGAAATAATTAACTAAAACATGAATTATTAACAAATTATTAAATAATAATATCAAAACTAGACAATACTTAGTAATTTATGTTAAATAAACAGTGGAATAATTAAGTCTTTTCAAGACTTATCACATCCCCAAACTTAAAACTTTGCTTGTCCTCAAGCAAATATTCAGACTTATTAACTAACAGCATTTGATCAACACAATCAACCTTTCCTTAACTTAATTCATACTATAATTATTGAATACCGATCATGCTTTCTTCTCGCAATTTCTAAAAGTATAAAAAGTTACACCTCCTTTGGGAGACAAGCTGCTGATGCTTTCCTCACTGGTCGGTGTTTAACTCTTCTCTCGGTGTATAGGGTAAATAGAATGCACTCATCACCTGCATACTAGTTAGATCAACATAGGCTTGCAACAGTTCTAAACATCATGAAATATGCCAACTCAATCGGATCAGTAAGGGCTTTTTAAGCTTATAATGGGGCTCGGCTACAGGCTCAATTATTGTTTTTCCGAGTCATAGATAGGTTACAAGATGTGTCCACTGATGCTTTGCCTCAATTCTAACTTAATTGCCTCTACTAACAACTCTCTTTACTTTTCTGACTGAATGCTACTTAATAACTCGTGCTGTTTTGCACTTTCTTTTTCTTTTAGTCCTTCGGACTTCTCCTTTTTTCTTGACTTTTTCTTTCCATCTTTTTCCGATCGAAAATTTTTTTTTCTTCTTGTGGTGCTTTGCACCTTTTTCTTTTCTGAACTTTGTTCATTTTTCTCTCGGCTTTGCCTTTCTTTCATTTCTCAAGATTTTTCTCTCGGCTTTGCCTTTCTTTCATTTCTCAAGATTTTTATCCATAATCAAGGTCGGAGTGTGTCTTTAATTACTGTTAGGCACACTCTTCATCCCCAAACTTAGAGATTGCTAGTCCCTAGCAATAAGCAAAAACCGAGTAATTCACCAGTGGAACATCCAGGGTACTCTAGTCGGGTTTTTCGTGGATAACTAAGCTTGTAACGTTAGGTATATAAAGCGAATAAAAGGGTTTCAAGCTCAATCATAATTATTGGGTCAAAGAATGATTAATAAAATTAGGATGGCTAATTTTTGGCCCTGGCTAAATAATCAAAGAAGGCCTTCATCATTTCCGATTGGTTGACATACGACAATTAGCAAGCACTGAGGCAAATTCTGTCTCACTAACTAGCATGCAAGCTCACTCGGAAAAAGATAAAACAGGCTCAAAAGTTTATATGAGTATAACAGTTAATCAGCCAGTCTTGTCCCTAAACTTAATGTAAGATCATACATTTAGATTGCTAACTAGCATGCCGAGTAAACAATTTAATTAATGATGAAGAATAGTTATGGGCAGAGATCATGAGTTAAGCAAAAACCGATTAATTAATATATCCGACTACAGCTTAACGCATCAGCAAACTTTAAATTATGAAGACGGAGTTGAAAGAAACAATAAGCATACTTTTGCAACTTATAATTAAGAATATTAATTTAAAGAATAAGTTGGAAAGAGACTTCCCTTTTTACCTGAGTGGCTCTGGATGGAAAAACATGTAATCCGATTGGGACTCATAGATTTTACCAATACATATGACAAACCAAATAAAACAACAAATTAACAGAAAATAAAATTTTCATTACATAATAAAAATAGAAACAAGTTCACTATTTAGAAAGCAGTTACAATAACATCAAATTAAATACATAGGAAACATCATAAAAACGTGGAACAACTGCTTAAACATTCTGATCTTCATCGTCTTTGTCCTGCTGAGAGGGAATCGTGAATCCAATGGAAGCTAACCACGCATTTCTATCCAGTGGGGCTCCCATTTTTGGTGAATGTTCAACCCTCAGTTTCGTGGCAATCTTTCTGAGCATCTGATCGTGGTTCGAGACCCGATCATAAATTTCAAGTTGCATCTTCTTCACAACCTGTAATTCCTGTAACACCAAAAGAATGTCAGAAGAAGAAGAAGAAGAACCAGCTCCTACAGATTGCTTGGGACGTTCTGGTTCTGTGGCTTTAAACTTCATAGCACAGTTTTCAACAGCCTTAACACTTTCAACCTCTGGTAACTCATTTTCCTCACTCGCAGGAGATACATTCCTTTGAACCAGAGGAGATACATCCCTTTGCTCCTGACTTCGACTAGGTACATGTACAGACGAATCAGATATAGTGATGGTTGCCACTTCTCTTTCGTTATCTATTTGTTTCCTTCGCACACTTCCTTCTGCAAAATTTGGTCTAGGTTTCTACAGAAGTCTTTGTGATCTTCTTTTCATGATTAATGTTAAAATAGTGATGATAACCAACCTAAGTAAAAAAATAAGAACAGCAATCCAACAGCAACCAAAAACTGTAAGACGCATGGCTTGTGAATAGCGGAAAACAATAACAATGAACAAAAAGATAATAAACATGAACTTACAAATGCATGAAATTAGTGAAAGAAGTGGAAAGGTGATACCTTTCTTAGAAACCAGAAAGTGTCTTTTCGTCTTCAGCCCAAGTTCAGCATAGGTACTGAGGGTTGGAAGCTGAAAGGGTTTCTCTTTTATAATGTTGAATTCAATTTTCAAGAAACGCGTAAATGCGGTCAGCTTTAATTATTACTTTATTAAATGTATTACTACTATTATTATTATGTTGTTTATTATTTATTTATTTATTATATATATATATTAGATTTTATTTTTTTTTAGAATACTCAAATACTAGAGGGGTAGAAGATCGAGGAAGAGTGGGATGAAACCAATGTGATGCCAAATGGACATAGGAGAATGGAAGATGAATAAATGAACAGGCGATAAGACAAAATGGACAAATGAAAAAAATTTAAATAAATGAAATAGAGCGTATGAGAAATGAGTGAACCATTGTAATGAAATATGAGTGAATCAAGAAGCGAATAATAAAAGAAAGGAATCGAAGTATGAATGAATGAAGGAATACCGAATAAATGAATAATGAGCGAAAAGAGTAAAAAAGGTGAAAGGATGATAACCGAGTGAGAAGGGAGACAGGTACCGAGTGATAAAAATCTGAGAAATGAAGAACGAGTGGCTGAGGGAGGTAGAGATAATAAAAGTCAAACAAATCAAAGTGAATTGAAATAAAGAGGTTCTGAGTCAATGAGTGAAAGCTATACTGACTGGATGAATGAGACGAGTAAACGCACAAGCCATTGGAAGAATAAATGGAAAAAATGAATAATGAACCACCGACTGAATACCACCGGGGAAGGAATTGGTCGAATTAATGAAAGAATTTGAATACAACTGAAAGGATGAAAACCCGAGTGAATGAACACCGGGTGAATGAAAACTAAATTTCAGAAAACTGGGTACTGAAAATACGAAAGTGACAGTCACGAATGAAAAACGAAGGAATGACGAGGGAAACTACAGCATACGAAACCCGAGGAAAGTAAAATAAGTGGAGTGAAACAACAAGTATATGAATACCGAGTGGATAATATCGGTCAGATAATGAGCGAGTGAAAACTGAATGAATGAATGGATGCCGAGTGGGTAGAAATTATACCGAGTGAATGAATAGTTGATCGACGAATGAGGTGAACAAAACGAAAGTCAGAATGATATGGAACGACTGAGTGAGAAAAATGAGTGAATATAAGAATGACTGCATAGGGGTCCGAGTGAATCGGAATGCCGAATGGATGAAGAAGAAGACTATTGAGTGACAAAATGAGTAGACGAAAGAATGAGTGAATGAAAGGCTGGATGAACAACCAACACATGCAGAGAGATCGGGTGATGAAACCGAGAAAGAACTCAGGTGGATTGAAAGCATGAATGAATGAATCAACGACTGAGAGGAAGAGATAAAGTATGGGAATGAGTGACGGTTGAGAGTGGACAACATAATATATGAAAAGGAGGCCGAGTGACACATAAATGAAAGAAACTGAGTGAGGAGTGAGAAATGAGAGATCCGAGTGGAAGAAACCGACTACTAGAGAAAGCCGAGTGGATAAACGAAAAAACGAAAGACTGCGTGCATAAGAGACTAATGGATACAATACTGATTGTGATGAGTGAGGAATCCGAGTGATGAAAAGCCGACTGAATTAAGTCACTTTTCACTATCTGACCCGTTCATTACATCAACGATCAGAAATCCTTCAAAGTCTTTTTTTTTTCTTCGCAGAAATTTACTAAACAACGCCGAGTGAAGTTCAGTCGGGAAGAAGGTTTAAGAAAAAGTAATAATTATCCGAGTGTACTTATTTTCATTCAACTCAGTACATTTTTTTTTCGCTAAGTGCGAAACAACAATCAGCATTGGCTCGCCTAAGCTACAAGTGCTTCGCCTGAGCAAAATAGAAGAATTAAACTCGGACTTCCTTCTTCAACTTCACAACTTTATTCACTAACTTTTTAGTTTTTCTTCTTTTTATTCATTTTGATTCAAAGTTCTAAACAAAACAACCGGAACATAGGGCTGCCTCCCTAGAGCGCTTCTTTAAGGTCACTAGCTTGACCTTATTGTATCTAAGAAGATGGCTTCAGTAACAAGGAGTTTTTCTGCCTATCAAACTCTCCTCCAAAGTAGAGTTTGAGTCGCTGGCCATTCACCTTAAAAATCCGATCGGTAGTCGGATCTTTCAGTTCGACTGCACCATGAGGAAAAACCTCATTTACAGTAAAAGGCCCGGACCACTTGGATCTAAGTTTTCCAGGGAAGAGTTTCAGTCGGGAATTGAATAACAAAACCTGATCGTCCTTCTGAAACTCTTTTTTATTAATTCGCTTATCATTCCATTTCTTTGTTTTCTCCTTATAAATGGAGGCACTTTGATAAGCGTTGAGTCGGAACTCCTCTAATTCATGGAGTTTCAAAACTCTTTCCTCCTGAGACTGGTCACAGTCCAAATTTAATAGCTTTGTGGCCCACCACGCTTTGTGTTCCAACTCCACAGGGAGATGGCAAGCCTTACCGTACACCAATTGATACGGGGACATGCCAATCGGAGTTTTGAAAGCTGTTCGGTAAGCCCACAATGCATCATCTAATTTTACCGACCAATCTTTTCTGGATTTTCCGACCACATTTTCTAAAATTCTCTTGATTTCTCTATTGGACAGTTCGACTTGTCCACAAGTCTGTGGATGGTAAGGAGTGGATATCTTATGTAAAACCTCATAGTGACGCAGGGCTTTTTCCATTATCTTATTGCAAAAATGTGAACCCTGATAGTATATTTCTGAGATATTTGGACTGAAGAGTTCAATGAAAGAGAATCAGGTTTGTAGAATATGAACTCAATGTAATGCTTGTGCCAAGTTTAAACACAGAAGTTGTAATACAGTATAGTTGTCGTTCCACTAGGGAGGTGTTAGAATGAAGATCTTAGTTTTGAATTGATTAGGCAGAAGGTTTTTAGTTTGTTTTGTTGTGAATGGTGTTGAATGAAAAAGTAATAAATAACAGAGAGTGAAATTCTGCAAAAGATGACAGTGTTGGAAAAATCAGTTTCGTAAAACAGGGATTGGCTTCATCACATCTTCACCTTCTGTAAGCTGCATAAGTTTTTATATAAGTAAATCAAAAAGATAATTTCTACGTCACAATCAAAGTCATTTGTATTGATCCCTCAACTACAAAATTCATAAGAATGATTTCAAACCGCTGATCCCTCAGTCACTTTGAAATCATCCCAGCATTATCGATCGATTGTTTTGACGTTTGTTGCGTTAGACGCCATCCCTGGCTACCTACTCACAACAAGTATTTCTTTCAGATCTGCTTTCAAAAGTCACTTCCCAGCATACTTGAGAAAACTTAAAACAAGAAAATAGTGATCAAGTACTTTCAGGCATTAAACGCAGAAGGAAATACAGAAACTTATCAAATCTCATTACTAAACAAAAACTTACAACAGCATTACTTCAGTGTTGAATGGATTACAGCCAATCCCATAAGGGAGATTTAGCTACTCATGCTTTGCATTTTCACCATCAAAAGAATGAATACAGAAAATAATGGAAAGTTTGGATTGTGAATGGAATACAGGGGATGAGATGCTGGATATGTTGTTTGCAGCTTAATTTATAGGAGTCAAGGTTCAGCTTCCCTTTCCCACTTGCGTAGAACCCATGCAGCATCTTTCAGAGACTTGTAGAAACACAAGAAGTTGGGTGAGTTGGCATCGCATCATTGGTGAATATAAAATTGGAAAATCCCATACTGCAGGAGTCACGCTTGAGCTTGGTGGTCACGCTCAAGCGTGAAGGGTTCTGATGCTGTTTGATGGTCTCTCGCTCAAGCTGAATTAACCACGCTCAAGCGTGGCCTTCCTCACGTTGCTCATGCTTACTTCTTCTCAGCTACGCTCAAGCGAGGTTTTGTCATCCATTAGTTACGCTCAAGCGTGTAAAGCACACGCTCAAGCGCTCTTCATGTGCATGGTCACGCTCAAGCTTCATTTGGTCACGCTCAAGCGTGCTTCATGTGCAGGGTCACGCTCACGCTCACGCTTAATCCTCGCTTGGGCGCTCTCGAGCTCACGCTCAAGCGGCTCATCCCACGCTTGAGCGTGAGAGGGGTCCTGATGCCTCTTTGTCTTCTTTGAGTCATGCTTGCCATGCTTAATCCTCGCTTAAGCGTCTAGTATTCACGCTTAAGCGTGAGAGGTGCTTATGTTCTCCAACTTTCATGCTCAAGCTTGCTTACTTTGTCTTTCCTGCAACTTTCCAAGAGCTTTAACAAAACATTTCTTTTTATACAATGCTTAAAAGATTCATGCTCACTTCCTTCAATAATTCCTTAATTTAGCTTAAAGTCTTTACAAAATTGGTTCAAATGAGTCATGAAATCAATGCTTATTCAACACTTATCAAACTCTCCCCAACCTAGATTTTTGCTTGTCCTCAAGTAAAAAGAAGTTTGGAAAGGGAATCAAGCATTTCAGCAAAATTAGCTTCTGTACAGACAAAATTTTAAAAGACAATAATCTCAATTTATCTCAAGTAAATGATTTCCTTAATACCAATTCTTTGAAATGTACTATACCATTAATTTGTTCATAATGCAGGTAACCAAATGCTATCAGCATAAGGAACTCTCATTATTTCTCACAGGTGGTTGTGTTTGCACATTCATCATGAGAACTGCCTAATTAACATTTCCGGTCATTTCTAATCACAATCCATTCATAAGATAAGTAAGGATCAAAAAGGTCTTTTCAAGGCTGTAATGAGGCTGGGCTATCAAGAATTCTTGGTTTTTTCTTTGAGTTCAAAGTGCATGCATAAATAAGAAGAGCATATGTTCTAAAATTTTTCACAATTTTTTATGAGGCTTCTTTTTATGCTATTGAATTCTTCGCTTTTCTTTTTCTAGTTCTCTATTTTTGTTACATGTTTGGAGAACTTTATTTCTTTTTCAGCCTCAGTTTCTCTTATCACCCTTTTTTGGAGAAATGTTCTATGCTCTTTTAAAATCTTTAAGCATGCTGGTAAGGTAAGATTTTATTTCTCATGCTTGGTTTAGGGTGTTTGAAAAAAAAAAATTTGGCTCAAAAATGGCTACAAAAATTGGGTCATATTCTTAAAGGTAGCTTTTTGGCTCTGAGTTTGTTTTATTTTTTTCAAAATTTGCCTTTATCATTTCCTTGCTTAATTTTTAAAAGAAGTGTTAATCAGAAAATCAGGCAATGCTTATTTGACGAATTCTCATGAGACTCTCAGTGTTTAGATTTCTCACTTCTCACCAGGATATAAGGCTTACTTTCCTTATTCTAACAGAAGAGGGTTCACGCATGTAAACAATAAAAAGTACATTCATTCCAATTCCTTGGTTCTTAATTCAGCCATTTTACCCTTTAACAATCAAGTTTATTGTCTAAAAAATATTCTGCTGCTTAGAAACTCTTCTTGTTCAAAAAGTAAAATCTTTGGTTGGGTTTTTCAAAAATGTTCAAAGTTTTAATCATCAAAACAGGAATAATCACAAGCAAATAATCACAAGCAAACAAGAATAATCACAAGCAATTCTAAAGTATGCTGCACTAAAGATAAAGTAAAGCTATAAATTGTCAATTTGAAATAAAACTAAGTAGCAATTTAAACTTCAAGAAATGAAAGCATTAAAAATTTTTCACTCTTCCTCAGATGAGTCCTCTTCTGTTCCCAGGTCTCTTTCTGGAGGTCCCTGTGTTGAAGTTCCTGGCCTATCCTGTGTAGTCTCACCTCCTCCCACAAAAGGAGGCTTGTCCCCAGGCCAAGCAAGTAGGGCCTCAAACTGGGCAGGTGGCATCCAAGGATTGTGTTGACCTGCAGGAATGCTGTGATAAAGGCCACTGTGAATGTGTAACAAACCTCTATGATGAGCGTTCTGCTAGGCCAGGAGGTGGCTATTTTGAATTTTCAGGATGTGAATGCCTTGTAAAATCAGAGTGGCTTCTGTGCTGAGGGGAGGATGGGCAGGTGCTGTGTTGAATGCTTGCTGTGCTGCTTGAGAGGCAGGTGGAGGGGGTATATCAGTTGCAGGAGGTACTGGATTACTGCAGTAACGCTCAATGAAGCGTTTGTCTATGGAAGGCCTAATTGGTTTGAGGTCTTGTACCTCAACAGCATGAGCTGCACAAAAATCAGTGATAAAGGCAGGAAAACCGAGACTCCCTTTTACCTTTTGACCTGCCTGGGAATACTTCTGGTCAGAAATCACAAACTTGTGAATTTCATCAGAGAGTATTTGGGCTAGATCAATGGAGATGTCCTCTCTCAGAATGCAGTATAGCAAATAGCACCTACTAAAAATTAAATCAGAGACATGAGCGTTAGGTGCTATGTTAGCTAATAAGAAAGAAGTCCAAACTTGAGAAATAGAAGTCATGTCTTTTCTTAAAATTCTCAGTGGGTTTTCTCCTTGCCCCATTTGAAAGTGGTGTCCTGGAACACATATGGCTGCTTCAAGGTCATTGGTGGCAATGACTTGGTTCCTTGCAACCATGGCAGCATATTCGCATATTTCTCCCTCTCCTAGGGTCATAATGTTCCCCAAGTAGAAATTGATTGTGTCCCTGTCATAGGAGAGCCAGGTTCCCCTCACATAAGTTTTTCTTTCTCCTCCTCCATCTTTTGTCCAAGCATTCGCATAGAATTCTCTTACAACTTCTGGGTCATATTTCTCCCTTGGGTAACATATTTTTAACCAATTTCTCCTCCTTATGATTTGCAGGAAAGCATCACAATCTCCCAAAGCCAAGTCTACTTTTCGTTCGGGTATAAATGTCCAATTGGAGATGTCCTCATACCTTTTGCTCTTGTCTTTATTCCTGAATCTTGGAGCATTATCTTCGTCATTGGTGCGTGGTCTTTTGCCTTTATTTCTTTTGGAGCTTCTTGCTGGTGAAGTGGTGACAGGGGGGTTTGGTGGAATTTGCTTTGTTCTGGCCATCTGCAAGAAGGTTAAGAGTCATTTTGCACTCAAAATACTTTCTTTCAGGACTTTTGTCAAACATTCAGCATGCGTTAAAAGAATGTGAAACATAAAGGTGACATGCATTACAAAGAAGGTGAAACACAAGAGCAAAGCATTGACCTCCTTTTTTTCTAAACAACCCAGAAAACAACTAAGCATAGATCATGGTATTCATTAGAAATAGTTCAATGTGTGCAAAAAGAAAGGTATCAATCCTCCCTAACACAGTAATCATATGCTGTTAATTCAAAAAGAGGATAGTGCAGTAGTTACCTGGAAGAATCCGAGAGTGATAGAGAGAATGATTTGCAAAAGAAAAGTGTGACTTATGAGATGAGAGTGAAAAGACAATTATTGGAGAAGAAATGGCAGTTACAAAACTTAGAGAGTCAGGAGATTGATGGACGGTTATGTGAGTAAGCGAGTGGGCAGTTTCAATATTCTACATTTATTAGCATCAGGAGGCAGTTTTGCATTTCACGCTTGAGCTCTGGAGTGACACGCTTGAGCGCAAGAGTATCACGCTTGAGCGCAGTATAACCACACTTGAGCGTGATCGGCCTGGATGCAGAGTTATGCTTCCTCGCTTAGGCGAGAATGAAAATGCACTTCACGCTTAAGCGTATGTTTGTTACGCTTGAGCATGAGACCCAAAATTTTCATACCTGATGCTTAATTTAATTTCTCGCTTGAGCGCAGGGGTCTTGCCTTGAGCGTGGTAGCTTCTGATTGATGTTCCAGGTCCTTTCGCTTAAGCGCAGAAGATCACGCTTAAGCGTGATCGGGTTTATTTTGTTGAAAATTTCTTTTGCAGAGGTGCCACGCTCAAGGCTTGATTCTTTCGCTTAAGCTTGATGTGGATGGTTTGGGACTTACCTTGGCTCGCTTGAGCGAGATTATCCATGCTTGAGCGAGGTGATTTCCTCATGCTTCTCTTTATTCAACCTCCTGCTCCAACTTTATTTGCCTTTGTTTGAAACTCTTATTTGGGATTCTCTTGATGAGTGATCTACAATGTAAACAGAACCTTTACTACTATTTAAAAATAAAATTTTCATGGAAAGAAAGCATAAAAGATTGGGTTGCCTCCCAATGAGCGCTTGTTTAACGTCATTAGCTTGACGCCTGAGTTTGATCATGGGTCTTTTAGTAGGATGTTAGTGGCAACCTTCTCCACTTCTCCTCCTAAGTAGGGCTTTACTCTCTGTCCATTCACGACCCAAGTTCTTTCAGATTTAGGATCTTGTAATTCAATAGCTCCATAAGGTTTGACCTCCTTCACAATAAAGGGTCCTGACCATTTAGACCTGAGTTTTCCTTGGAATAGTTTCATCCTTGAGTTGAAAAGAAGAACAGATTGTCCCTGGTGAAAACTTTTCTTCATGATGTGTCTATCATGGTAAACCTTCATTTTTTCTTTATAAATCCTTGATGAGTCATAGGCATGATTCCTCCACTCTTCTAACTTGTGCATCTGAGTCTTCCTTTCTTCAGCTGATGCTTTTGGGTCATAGTTGAGGGTTTTCATTGCCCAAAATGCTTTGTGTTCAAGTTCCACTGGAAGATGGCAATTTTTACCATATACCAACTGATAAGGTGAAAATCCAGTTGGTGCCTTGTATGCTGTTCTATAGGCCCATAAAGCGTCATCTAACTTCAATGACCAATCTTTTCTGCTTTGGCTGATTGTCTTCTCCAGTATCCTCTTAATTTCTCTGTTGGATACTTCCACTTGGCCATTGGCTTGAGGATGGTAAGGGGAAGTTACTTTGTGCTTGACTCCATAATGTTCTAAGCATCTTTGGAGTTGACTGTTGCAGAAGTGAGAGCCTCCATCACTTATTAATACTCTTGGAGTGCCAAACCTGCTGAAAATGTGTTTCTTAAGAAACTTGATGACAGTCTTGGCATCAGCTTTAGGACATGCCATGGCTTCCACCCACTTAGAGACATAGTCTACTGCCACAATTATGTATTCATTTGAGAATGACATTGGTAATGGGCCAGTAAAATCTATGCCCCAGCAATCAAAAACTTCTATTTCAAGGATGGTAGTCAATGGCATCTCATGTCTTTTTGATATGCTCCCTGTCTTCTGACATGCTTCACAATGCTGCATAAAAACATTAGCATCTTTAAACAATAAGGGCCAATAAAAACCTGATTGGAGGATTTTTGCTGCTGTCCTTTCCCCATTGAAATGTCCTCCATAGGGTGAGCTGTGACAGTGCCATAGGATGCTCTCAGCCTCCTCTTGGGACACACATCTCCTCAAAATGTGATCTGATCCAAGTTTAAATAGGTAAGGGTCATCCCATAAGAATTGTTTTGCATCCCTCAGAAACTTCCTCTTCTGCTGCCATGAAAGGTCATCAGGCAATACTCCAGCTGCTTTAAAGTTAGCCATGTCTGCAAACCATGGTCGTTCTTTCATCATTAGTAATTTTTCATCAGGAAATTCTTCCTTTACCTCAGGTTGGAGTAGTGTGACTTCCTGATTGACAAGTCTCGACAAGTGATCTACAATAAAATTTTCGCTGCCCTTTTTGTCTTTGACTACTAGGTTGAATTCTTGCATTAGTAAGATCCATCTAATTAGCCTGGGCTTAGAATCAGGTTTATTCAGCAGATATTTAATAGCAGCATGGTCAGTAAAAATAGTGATCTTGGAACCAATCAGATAAGGTCTAAATTTTTCCAGGCCATACACTATCGCTAAGAGTTCTTTTTCTGTTGTTGCATAATTTGTTTGTGCAGGGTTCAAAACTTTACTTGCATAGTGTATAACATGAAAAATTTTAGCCTTTCTTTGTCCTAATACGGCTCCAACAGCATAATCACTTGCATCACACATCATTTCAAAGTCTAGTCCCCAATCAGGGGCAACTATTACAGGTGCACATGTTAGTCTATGCTTTAGAGTTTCAAAGGCATGCAAACAAGAGTTATCAAAAATAAAAGGAGTGTCTTTGTTTAAGAGATTACTCAAAGGCTTTGCAATTTTTGAGAAGTCCTTGATGAATCTTCTATAAAATCCTGCATGGCCCAAGAAGCTTCTGACTCCTTTTACATTTCCTGGTGGTGGTAATTTCTCGATTACTTCCACCTTTGCTTTGTCTACTTCAATGCCTCTTTTGGAGATTTGATGTCCTAACACAATGCCTTCAGTCACCATGAAGTGACACTTTTCCCAATTCAAAACCAAATTGGTGTCCACACATCTTTTCAGTACAATGGTCAAATTTGTCAAACATTGATCAAATGATGGACCAAAAACAGAGAAATCATCCATGAAGACCTCAATACATTTTTCCACCAAATTAGAGAAGATAGCAAGCATACATCTTTGAAATGTTGCAGGGGCATTACACAACCCAAAGGGCATTTTTCTGTATGCAAACACCCCAAAGGGACATGTGAATGCTATTTTTTCTTGATCCTCTGGTGCAACTGCTATCTGGTTGTACCCTGAGTAACCATCTAGAAAGCAGTAGTACGCTTGTCCTGCAAGTCTTTCTAGCATTTGATCCATGAAGGGCAGAGGAAAATGATCTTTCCGGGTGGCAGTGTTTAGCTTCCTATAATCGATACACATCCTCCATCCTATGACTGTTCTTGTAGGGATCAATTCATGTTTCTCATTTTGTATGACAGTGATTCCTCCTTTCTTTGGGACAACCTGCACAGGACTCACCCAAGAGCTATCAGAACTTGGATAAATTATACCAGCTTCTAGTAACTTAATTACCTCCCCTTTTACTACTTCCTTCATAGTTGGGTTCAAGCGTCTCTGTGGCTGAGCAATTGGTTTGAATTCTTGTTCCATGTAAATGTGATGAGTGCAGTAAGCTGGGCTTATTCCTTTCAAATCTTCCAGTCTCCATCCAATCGCTGTTGAATGCTCTTTCAATACTTGAATCAATTGCTTTTCTTCAGTACCTGTCAATTCCCTGTTAATAATAACGGGCTTTTGGTTATCATTATCAAGAAAAACATATTTCAAGTGTGGAGGTAAAGCTTTTAACTCCACTTTTGGTGGGACAACTTCTTCCGTTTCCTCAGACAGCTTCTCAAAGTGACTTTCTTGTTGAGCATCTTGCTTGTCCTTCTTGTCTTCATCCATTGCTCCAACATTTAGTTCACCCAGGGGATCCTTGTTGAACCATTCGTTAGTTTGTTCTCTGATGGCTTCTTCTTCAATGTCAATTTTGAAGCACTGATGTTTTTCCTTTGGGTATTTCATTGCGTCAAACACATTGAAATTTACTTCTTCATCTTGCACTCTCACTTTTAGCTTCCCATCATCCACATCAATAATTACTTTTGCGGTCTTCATGAAGGGTCTCCCCAGAATGAGAGGTACTTCTGCATCTTCTTCTATATCCATTATGACAAAATCTACTGGAAATATAAACTTGTCAACTCTTACCAGTACATCTTCAGCTATGCCATATGGAAATTTCATAGATCGGTCTGCCAGCTGGAGGGTCATCCGTGTTGGCTTCACCTCAAGATCTCCAATTCTTTTCACCATTGAGAGGGGCATTAGATTAATGCTTGCTCCCAAATCCAAGAGTGCTTTTCCTACTGGTAAAGTACCAATAGTTACTGGGATTGTGAAACTTCCAGGGTCTTTTGTTTTTTGTGGCAGTGCTTTTTGAATGATGGCACTACAGCCTGCTGCAAGCTCCACTGTTTCTTCAGAAAATCTCTTCTTCTTTGTTAACAGCTCCTTCATGAATTTTGCGTAGGTTGGCATTTGCTCCATGGCTTCCACAAAAGGTATGTTTATTTGTAACCTTTTAAAGATATCCATAAATCTTGCAAATTGCCTTTCCTTGTCTATTTTTGAAGGGTTCTTTGGATACGGTAAGCTCTTCAGTTGTGGTGTTGGGTCGTCCACCTTCTTCTTCCCTTCTTTTATTTCTTTCTTTTTTTCTTTTTCAACTTCCTCCTTCAGACTTACATCATTATTCTTCTTTTCACTAACTTCCTCTTTTACTTCTTTTTCAAAATCTTCTTCTACTTTTTCTTCCACCTTGTCATTCTCTTTTTGTTGTCCAATGACCTTCCCACTTCTTGTTGTGATTGCTTTGCATTGCTCCTTTGGATTTGGGTGTGTATTGGCTCCAAATTGGGAGTTATGATGCTCTGTGATTTGGCGAGCCAATTGCCCCACTTGTGTCTCTAGGTTTCTTATCGAAGCATCGGTGTTCTTCTGGTTGGTGATTGAGACCTGCATGAATTTTTCTAGAGTATCCTCTAGTTTTGATGTCCTTTCTGTCAATGAAGGGCCTTGCTGATAAGGTTGCTGTCTGTTGGATGTGCTTGCTTCTTGCTTCCATCTACCATTTTGACTATTTCTCCATCCCTGTGAAAAATTATTGGGGTAAGCATTGTTATTGAAGTTACTCTGCTTACCTTGGTTATTCATATAGAGGATAGATTGGTCTCCTTGCTCTCCTTGATAGTGTCCATTCTGATGTTCCCCTCCACAAAAGTCACATCTCATTTGTGCTTGTTGGTTTCCTGTAGAGGACTGTACAGCATGCAGTTGTTGGGGGAGTTTTGCCATCTGTTGTGTTAGAGCTTCAATTTGTTGTGTCAAAATTTTATTTTGAGCCAAAATGGCATCTGTTGTATTAAGTTCCAACACTCCCTTCTTTTGGACTTGTGTTCTGTCATGCTGAGCTTGGTAATCTGTGGATGATAATGCTTCAATGATCCTTGTAGCTTGCTCTGCATCTACTGTCATCATGGTTCCTCCAGCTGCTGCATCTAAAATCATTTTAGTGTCAGCCTTTAAACCACTGTAAAAGATATTCAATTGGGCAATATCTTCAAGTCCATGGTTTGGGCACTTTCTGAGGAGAGATTTGAAACGTTCCCATGCTTCACAAAAGGGTTCATCATGGCTTTGTTTAAATGTTGTGATATCTGATTTAGCCTTGATAAATCTGGATGGTGGGAAGAATCTGTGTAAGAATTTTTCCTCCACTGTCTCCCAGCTATTCAGGCTTTGATTTGGGTGGGACTGGAGCCATTCTTTAGCTTTTCCTGCAAGAGAAAAAGGAAACAATCTTAGATATACTGCCTCAATTACTTCCTGTTCAAAGCCCATTGTTCCTACTAATTCATAGAATGTGGCCAAGTGAGTGTAAGGATCTTCACTGGACATTCCATGGAATTGATGGGAACTAATTAAACTAAGGAAAGCAGGTTTCATTTCTATAGCCCTGATTGTATTTTGTATAGCAATGCTTGAGTAATGTCTAGGTCCTTGTTGCAATGTGTAATCTCCAAGTGTTCTTCTTGGTGGGTTTTGATTATTGCTGTTGTCATCCATTGTATGAGAGGAAGTTTGTCCTACGTGGAAGTTCTGCTTGGCTTTCTTGATTTTCTTGAGGAACCTGTCTATCTCAGGATCAAATGCAAGTTGTTATTTTGTACCCTGTCCTCTCAAGATCATAAATCAAGAACTCAAAGTAGCAAGGTTACTAAAAAAATAAAAACAAATTGCAAACAAATTTATTTACACTGTCTTGTCAATTCAATGCTAAAATATTCAAACTTAAATCACCTCCCCGGCTGCGGCGCCAAAACTTGATAGTATATTTCTGAGATATTTGGACTGAAGAGTTCAATGAAAGAGAATCAGGTTTGTAGAATATGAACTCAATGTAATACTTGTGCCAAGTTTAAACACAGAAGTTGTAATACAGTATAGTTGTCGTTCCACTAGGGAGGTGTTAGAATGAAGATCTTAGTTTTGAATTGATTAGGCAGAAGGTTTTTAGTTTGTTTTGTTGTGAATGATGTTGAATGAAAAAGTAATAAATAACAGAGAGTGAAATTCTGCAAAAGATGACAGTGTTGGAAAAATCAGTTTTGTAAAACAGGGATTGGCTTTATCACATCTTCACCTTCTATAAGCTGCATAAGTTTTTATATAAGTAAATCAAAAAGATAATTTCTACGTCACAATCAAAGTCATTTGTATTGATCCCTCAACTACAAAATTCATAAGAATGATTTCAAACCGCTGATCCCTCAGTCACTTTGAAATCATCCCAGCATTATCGATCGATTGTTTTGACGTTTGTTGCGTTAGACGCCATCCCTGGCTACCTACTCACAACAAGTATTTCTTTCAGATCTGCTTTCAAAAGTCACTTCCCAGCATACTTGAGAAAACTTAAAATAAGAAAATAGTGATCAAGTACTTTCAGGCATTAAACGCAGAAGGAAATACAGAAACTTATCAAATCTCATTACTAAACAAAAACTTACAACAGCATTACTTCAGTGTTGAATGGATTACAGCCAATCCCATAAGGGAGATTTAGCTACTCATGCTTTGCATTTTCACCATCAAAAGAATGAATACAGAAAATAATGGAAAGTTTGGATTGTGAATGGAATACAGGGGATGAGATGCTGGATATGTTGTTTGCAGCTTGATTTATAGGAGTCAAGGTTCAGCTTCCCTTTCCCACTTGCGTAGAACCCATGCAGCATCTTTCAGAGACTTGTAGAAACACAAGAAGTTGGGTGAGTTGGCATCGCATCATTGGTGAATATAAAATTGGAAAATCCCATACTGCAGGAGTCACGCTTGAGCTTGGTGGTCACGCTCAAGCGTGAAGGGTTCTGATGCTGTTTGATGGTCTCTCGCTCAAGCTGAATTAACCACGCTCAAGCGTGGCCTTCCTCACGTTGCTCATGCTTACTTCTTCTCAGCTACGCTCAAGCGAGGTTTTGTCATCCATTAGTTACGCTCAAGCGTGTAAAGCACACGCTCAAGCGCTCTTCATGTGCATGGTCACGCTCAAGCTTCATTTGGTCACGCTCAAGCGTGCTTCATGTGCAGGGTCACGCTCACGCTCACGCTTAATCCCCGCTTGGGCGCTCTCGAGCTCACGCTCAAGCGGCTCATCCCACGCTTGAGCGTGAGAGGGGTCCTGATGCCTCTTTGTCTTCTTTGAGTCATGCTTGCCATGCTTAATCCTCGCTTAAGCGTCTAGTATTCACGCTTAAGCGTGAGAGGTGCTTATGTTCTCCAACTTTCATGCTCAAGCTTGCTTACTTTGTCTTTCCTGCAACTTTCCAAGAGCTTTAACAAAACATTTCTTTTTATACAATGCTTAAAAGATTCATGCTCACTTCCTTCAATAATTCCTTAATTTAGCTTAAAGTCTTTACAAAATTGGTTCAAATGAGTCATGAAATCAATGCTTATTCAACACTTATCAAACCCCCATCACTAATAATTACTCTTGAAACTCCAAACCTAGAGAAAATATTCTTCTTGATGAACCTAAGCACAACCTGTGCATCATTGGTTCGGGTCGGAATTGCCTCCACCCATTTGGAGACATAGTCCACAGCAACAAGAATGTATTCGTTGGAGAGCGACTTAGGGAAGGGTCCCATGAAGTCGATACCCCAAACGTCAAATAATTCCACAATTAGAATATTTGTCAAAGGCATGCCAGCTTTTGCAGAGAGACCTCCGCTCCTTTGACATTTATCACACCTTTTTACATATTCTTTGGAATCCTGAAAGATAGTTGGCCAATAAAAGCCACTCTGCAACACCTTTGCTGCGGTACGGGAGGCACCATGATGACCTCCGTAATAGGAATCGTGGCAGTGCCACAAGAGCCTTTCTTGCTCGGATTCAGGCACACAGCGCCTGATTACTCCATCTATGCCTATTTTAAACAAAAATGGATCATCCCATAGAAAAGTCTTACTATCATGAAAGAATTTTTTTCTTATTTGGGATGTCCAACCATCAGGTACCACTGAGGCACTTTTAAAGTTTGCCATGTCAGCGTACCATGGCCCAGTTATAATGGCCATAAACTTTTCGTCTGGAAATTCCTCTTTTATTAAGACAGAATCCGACTCAACTTCCAGACGAGACAATTGGTCTGCAACTGAGTTCTCTACTCCTTTTTTGTCTCATATTTCTAAGTCAAACTCTTGGAGTAACAGAACCCACCTAATCAGTCTCGGTTTAGACTCTTTTTTAGCTAGTAAATACTTGATTGCCGAGTGGTCTGTATATACGATGACTTTGGCACCAATCAAGTATGCACGAAATTTATCAAATGCATACACCACAGCAAGCATTTCTTTTTCAGTCGTGGTGTAATGTATTTGATTTTCATTTAACACTTTACTAGCATAATAGATCACATGAGTTAATTTCTCTTTTTTCTGACCCAGCACAGCTCCGATTGCAAAGTCACTTGCATCACACATCAATTCAAACGGTAAAGACCAGTCGGGTGATGCAAGGATCGGAGCTGAAGTCAAACTTTGTTTCAATGTTTCAAATGCCTTGACACAATTTTCATTAAATGCAAACACCTGATCTTTCACAAGCAAGTCGGTCAAAGGCTTAGCTATTTTTGAAAAATCTTTTATGAACCTTCTATAGAACCCAGCACATCCTAGAAAACTCCTTACTCCTTTCACGTTGATCGGAGGAGGAAGTTTTTCAATAATTTCAAATTTTGCTCGGTCCACCTGCATGCCCTCAGCAGAGATCCTATGGCCAAGGATTATCCCTTCCTTAACCATAAAGTGGCATTTCTCCCAGTTAGGAACGAGATTGGTCTCTTGACATCTCATCAGCACCTTAGCTAAGTTGCTGAGGCATGTGTCAAAATTGCTCCCAAATACCGAGAAGTCATCCATGAATACTTCAATAAATTTCTCCACCATATCCCCAAAAATTGCCAGCATGCACCTTTGGAAGGTTGCTGGAGCATTGCACAAGCCGAACGACATGCGCCTGTATGCAAAAATTCCATAGGGACATGTGAAGGCAGTCTTTTCTTGATCCTTCGGGTCAAGCATAATTTGGTTATAACCCGAGTACCCATCAAGAAAATAATAGTACTCATGTCCTGATAACCTCTCAAGCATTTGATCAACAAACGGAAGGGGGAAATGGTCTTTCCGAGTAAAGTTATTCAGCCTTCTGTAATCAATGCACATCCTCCAGCCTGTAGTTGGCCGAGTGGCAATGATTTCACCCTGGTCATTTCTTACAGTCGTCATTCCTCCCTTCTTGGGTACCACTTGGACTTGGCTAATCCAAGTGCTGTCTGAGATCGGGTAAATGATTCCCGCATCAAGGAGCTTGACCACTTCCTTTCTCACTGCTTCCTTCATAATGGGGTTCAATCTGCGTTGTGGTTGTACAACAGGGGAATAGTCATCCTCCATCAGGATTTTGTGCATACAAAAGGATGGACTGATTCCCTTCAAGTCAGAAATGTTCCAGCCAATGGCAGATTCATGAGCCTTTAATACCCCAACTAGTTTATTCTCATCCTCTTCTTTTAAGTCGGCATTAATAATGACAGGATGAGTGTCATTTCCTCTCAGGAAAACATATTTCAGATGAGAAGGTAAAGGTTTTAAATCACATTTTTCTTCCGAAAATTCCTTTCTTTTCTCAGCTTCAGTATTTTCCAAATCATTTTTCTTTTCGAAATCACCTACTTCTAAAACTTCCAGTAGGTCTAGTATTTCCAAGTGAGAGTCAATTGACTCGGTCTCAGAGTCAAAGTCATCCTCTAAAAAAGTTCGTAGAGCCTCTTCCTTAGTTTTTAGCAGTAAGGGAGTCTGGTAATTTTCAACCTCTTCAATCATTAGGCAATCCATCCGTTCAGTCGGATGTTTCATGGAATTGAAGACATTAAAAATTACTTGCTCCTCCTGAACTCTCAGCATGAGTTCACCTTTTTCCACATCAATCAATGCTCTGCCAGTAGCTAGGAAGGGTCTACCTAAGATCAAAGGGATCTCTCGGTCAGCTTCCATATCCAACACTATGAAGTCTGCTGGAAAGATAAATTTATCTACTTTTACTAACAAGTCTTCCAGCATCCCTTGGGGATATTTAATGGACTTGTCAGCCAACTGCAAGGACATACGAGTCAGTTGCAAGTCATTAATTCCCAGTTTTTTCATCAACGATAGAGGCATCAGATTTATACTGGCTCCTAGATCACAGAGAGCACTTCCTACATGAATATCCCCTATTGCACACAGTATTGTGAAAGATCCAGGATCCTCTAGCTTTTTGGGAAGTTTCTTTTGAATGATTGCGCTACACTCTTGAGTGAGAGTAATCATTTCATCCCCCCTAAGCTTCCTCTTCTTAGACAATAGTTCTTTTAAAAATTTTGCATAGGAAGGCATCTCCTGCAATGCCTCAACAAAAGGGATATTAATGTGAAGTTTCTTGAAGACCTCTAAGAATCTAGCAAACTTCTGCTCCTCTATTTGCTTTTTAAACCTGTGCGGAAATGGAGCATTCCTCAGTTTTTCAGGAGTCAGCTTAGAAGCTTCCTCCAGAATCAGATCAACCTTTTTCTTTTTCTTTTGATGGACTTTATTTTCTTTTTCTTTTTCTGATTCATTTTTATTTTCTACTTCATCTTTATTGTCCTGCTCGGTTTCTTGTATTATTTCTTTTTCTTTTTCTGAACTTATTTCTTGACCCGGAGATGGAGAAATAATTTTTCCACTCCTAGTAATTATGGCCTTGCAATGTTCCCTTGGATTTACCTCGGTATCTCCAGGGAAATTTCCTGCTTGCCTCTCAGCTAATTGTTTAGAAAGCTGTCCTACTTGATTTTCTAAATTTCTTATGGATGCTTCCTGATTCTTAAAACTGGCCTGAGTGGCCTGGATAAACTGAGAAAGTACATTCTCGAGTTCGGATTTTTCTTTAACAGGAGGGTGAGAAGGTTGTTGTGGTCTATTTGTGGGTTGACTCGGTGGGATATTCTGATTCAAATGTGGACCTTTCTGCCAGGAAAAATTGGGGTGGCTCCTGTAATTAGGATTGAAGGAATTAGAAGGATAATTCCTTTGATACTGTTGTTGCCCCATATAATTCACTTGCTCGGAAGGCACAACTGGATTACACATTCCATTTTCATGGTCTCCACCACAAAAGTCACAACTGATCATAGAAACTTGACTCGGCTTTTGGAGTTCTGAAATCTGAATGCTTAATTTTTCCAAAGCCTGAGTCATCAGTTTGCTCTGAGCCAGATAGGCATCTTGTGCTTCTAATTCTAATATTCCTCTCCTAGGGACTTGGTTCCTCTCACTAATCAGACATTCATTAGAAGCCATCACATCAATCAGCTCTATAGCTTCTTCTACAGTTTTAGTTGTTAATGAGCCTCCAGCTGAGGCATCAATCAAGACTTTGGTAGCTGGCCTGACACCATTATAGAAAATAGTCACCTGCTGTACATCAGAAATCTGATGATGAGGACATCTCCTCAAGCTTTCTTTATACCTATCCCATGCTTCCATCAAGGACTCACCTTCTCTTTGCTGGAAACATGTAATTTCATTGCGCAGTTTTGCATATTTAGAAGGAGGGAAGTATTTAATCAAAAATTTCCTTTGCAAATCCTCCCAGGTGGAGATACTGCCTCTCGGTTGACTCTGCAACCAGGCTTTTGCTCGGTCCCTTAGAGAAAATGGAAACAACCTTAGTCGGATTGCTTCTTCAGGGACCTCATTCATTTTTACTGTATCACAAATTTGGAGGAAGGTTGCTAAATGCAAATTTGGATCCTCAACCTCACTTCCTCCGAATTGTTCATTTCTTACCAGCTGCAGTAAAGCTGGTTTTAGTTCAAAATTGTTAGCTGCAATCGGTGGCCTAAGGATGCTAGCTTGCGATCCTTCTTCATTCGGCCTGGAGTAGTCACCTAGTGTAACTCTCCTCTGTTCCATTTCTTTTTCTTCTTTTTGCTTTTTCTCTTTTCTTAATCTACGTTCTAACAAATCGATGTCAGGATCAAAGAAGAAAGGTTCTCCTCTGCTCCTTGACTGCATACAACAATTGTTTACACGACAATGCAACTCATAGCTACAACTACACAAAACAATAACTACTAAAAAAAATACGTATTGACTGCAAATAGAAACAAAAGCAAATGGTTCAGTCTAGTACCGGTCCAAGGATTGTTGATATTACTCAACAATCCCCGGCAACGGCGCCATTAACTTGATGCTAAAATCCTGAGCCATTAATTTGGTGTAAAAATCTTAGTAAAATAAAATGTGACTCTCGGATTTACACTTTGGCAAGCGCACCAGTCGTTAAAATTGTAGTGTATTTGATCGTCCCACAGGGATTGTGGTAAGTACCTCAATCTAGGACTAGTACAAGCTGAACCAACAAAAAATACGCGAAGTTCATTCAGTTTTAGTGTTTTATAGTTGTTTTTGTATTTTCAGAAACAGAGTTAAAGTGAAATGTGCAAAGTGATTAATAGAAAATAGGTCAGGATTGCTTCGGCTCACAATCTCCTCAAGAAACATGCAATTAAGTATAATCAAACTTCACAATCTAGAGGACAATCCGCTTGTGGTTATTCCCTAATTCCTTAGGTGAAAAACACTAATCCTTAAGCAATGAACCTTAATTCCTTAAGTGCTCGATTAGCCTAAGAATCTAATGCGAAATTGGAGGTTTGAACTCTAACTATTCACCTAAATTGATTAGGCCTGAACTAGTTAGAAAGCTGGAAGTTACCTAAGCTTCAACCATGATTCCTCACTGGCGAAGTTCTTCATCAATTCTGGATTTGTCAATCCAGCGATGCTGCTCCACTCCTCAGCTTGTTCACCTCAGGATCTTCGGAGTCGATCTACTCGCTCACAGCTTCAAGACTCCATTGCTAACCTTCGCAATCCCAACCGTAGGGATTTAGAACTCCATTGACTTCAGTTCCATTGAAGGATTGTGGAACGTCATGGAGGAGAGAGTTTAGAGAGATGAAAATGTAGTCAGAGAGTGAAAATAGAAAATGAAGTGTATTATGTTGTACGCCGTTCTGTTCTCTGCCTCCACACACTTTTACAGAGTATGTACATGAATATATATAGGCATCTAACTAAACTAACTAACTTAACTGATAACTTAGAGAACTTAAGTTAACGAATAAAACTAATTAATTACATAGTTTACAGAGTAATCAACTAATTACAGCTCAACGCTTAACAGGATCCAGCTTAACCTTAGCTAATTTACAGCTCAGCACCAGCTAATTGACAGCTCACTTCTTAAGTTACTTAAGGTTGTAGTAGTAGAGAAGAAGGCAATGGAAGCGGAACAGTACTGCACCAAGTGTGTTGTTGGAGGGAAGGAACAGTGTTTAAATTACTGCCTTTATGCTTCAACTGCTGAGTTTTCGCTAGAGCGGATTAAACTTCGCTTGGACGAGTCCGGATTTTACTAGGACGGATTAAATAATGAATAAGCACCTCGGTTTCTCATGTAGCATTTCGCTCTTCTTCTCTTTTGGAGCCGGTGTCTTGGGAGTCTTCTTAAGTTAGCTTACTTGAAGTCTCGCTTGGTCAGTATTTGGGCTCTTTTCAGTCGGATTCAGGAAGTCTTACTCGGATTTATCAATTTCTGCTCGGATTTGTAGGATTTCACTCGGAATTTTCTTCTTATCTTGAGTCCGCCCTGTTCCTGCACCAATAAACAGCTACTTGCCTAGCAATTATACGCTGGCTGCTTAGTGAATTTATAAATACTTCAAAATTCCTTATCTAATTAATATTTTCAATCGGTTTCTTACATAAATAGCATACTTTTGAAATAATTAACTAAAACATGAATTATTAACAAATTATTAAATAATAATATCAAAACTAGACAATCCTTAGTAATTTATATTAAATAAACAGTGGAATAATTAAGTCTTTTCAAGACTTATCAATCAACAGTTGGACAAGCCCCTAACCAGTTCATTATGTGGCCGAAAAAGCTTATCATCTTACTTGGACCCAAGGTATTAATGACAATTTTCTCTATATCCTTAACAAATACTTTATATATCTATCTAATGAATTTATTAAATTGGTTAGGAGGGTGGAGCTGATTTTCCTCAACAAGAAGAAGAAGACCTACTTGAGCGTTTAGGGACATTAGCCGTGAAAATTGGCAACACTCCTTTGAAGCTGGAGTTAGGAGTTGAGGTTATAGGAAAGAATGTTCCTATCCCATTGTACATCACCAAGCATGATGTTTTGGAGGTCGCTTTAGGTGATCAAATGCTAAACATGTCTATCATACAATTTTGGATGATGTAAGTTAATTTTAGGGTCTCACATGAAATTTATATGACAAATGTATTGTTTTGGATTTATGTTTAGGGTTTATATATTAATAATTGTATTTTTCTTCATTTAGGTACCTACATCACTTGTGCAAGAAGAAGGAACTCACGAATACCTATGGATTCATTGATCCCGCGTTCCTTCATGATAAAGGAAACAAAAAAGAGGACATACAAAACTACATCCAAAGCAGATTATCGGAAGGAAAATTATGTTACCTTGCACCGTATTTTATTAACTCGTAAGTAATATGGTCTTCATTTTAATTATTTAGTTTTTTTAAAATCATGACATATTTTATATAACTTTATATAGGTCGCATTGGCAGTTGATAATAATATGCCCAAATCAGAATTTGTGTGTGCTATTATGCTCAACAAAGGGTAAACCAACCAAAGAACTCAAACAACTTCTACAAGTGTAAGTGTTAATTGTTATCTCAATTACCATTGTCTAATGATACATATCATCCTATGTATATATCTTACTGTTAAGCTCATTAAGTTAAGTATTTATGTATTAAACTGTTTTTTATTGTAGACCAATACAAGCATCGCAGTTGTTGCTAGGTCGACACACAAAATCTTTAAAACCTCCTAGATGGATCAATCCAAGTGTAAGTTGGATGTTCATGATTTTTATTTGTTTGGGTGTGATATTGTTATCCTACACATTTCAATATTAATTGGTGTTATTTTTATAGTGCCCGACACAACCAATAGGTAGCATGCAGTGTGGATATTATGTAATGAAGCACATGTTGGATATTGTCTTGGCAAACACTCTCGATTCATGGGACAAGGTAATTTTTTCAAAATGTAGTTTTGTACATTTATTCAATTTGCGTATGATTTATGTTCTTGTTGCTAATGCATTCTGGTTTTGAATTTGTAGAGATTTGATCCAGAACCATTTTCTGAGGATGAAATTAAAGACATTCAAAAACGATGGGCAAGATATTTGTTTGAAGTGTTACCTCCTTCATTCTAAACATGTATGTCAACATCAATGTATGTATAACTCTTTACTTGATTGTGTTTGATTGTGTAGACTATTGTTGATTATTCTGTGCATATTGTGAGGAGGTTGTTAGGCTGCCATCTTTGTTAGGGCAGTGTGTTAGTATGTTGCTAACTGTTGTAGGTTCATATCAACAAAAAAACATAATCTAATAGAAACACATGCAAACTAAACATTTAAATTCTTTGTGCAACATATCTCTATATTAGCTCCTAACAAGAATTATCCTAACTAGTAAAAATATATTACTTTCCATAAGCAAGTGACTACTATGGATCAATATTATGTGATTTTTTTTGCTGTTATGAAGGAATTTAAAGCAAATGAAAGAATAAGATGGTATGGTACGAAGGGGACAATCCAAACCTTTTTTTACCTGATCAAGTATTCACCAATTTTGTTATCATTATTGCTTGTAACAGGAGTGCAAGGATTTAACATCACTTACAATTTTGTCTAATAGTGGAGATGCTGCTTCATGTGTTTGCCCTTTCTTCATGTTATGCATCTTGCTACAAATAAATATATATATAATATTATAAGCATTTTTAAATTCCTACTACCACTGTGAGATAATAAGAATTTCCATATCTATATAACTTTTTTATAACATGGGAACCGGTGACAGGGTTTGTTCTGTTTAGGCTGCCTTCCTGTCATTTTTTTTTGGGTTCCCATTCATAGGTGTGATCTTTCATCTTGTAACTAACTAGTATAATTGGTGGGTTCTATTTTGTAGAAGTGTCATTCAGTCTGCACAACGGCTCAAATTGTTAAAGACCAGCAGATAGTTGAAAACAAAATCTTCACAATTGTCAACTTTGTAGATGATGTTTTTTTGTCTCCCTTGTGTTTGTTAACTGTATATAAATTTAGCTTTTAGTGGAACCATGACAACTTCTTAGCACTTGTGTATGAAAACATACAATTTGTGTGTGTATATGAAAGGATTACCAGGTTATTCACAGAGCAAAATATGTCATATTATTCACTTTTATAGTTCTGCGTAGACTTAATTTGAAAATTCAATGATGCTTTCTAAAATTGTAACAAAAGTGTTACTTAATTGGCGCCCAGGATTCAAAATATACTGAAATAAAAATAAAAAAAACTATATTTTTCGTACCGGGCCTAACCAAAAGGACCGGTGAGACAGGTCCTTCTTTGTACCGGGCCACAACAACAGGACCGGTGAGAAAAGGTCCTCTTTGTACCGGGCCAAAGCTTTTGGACCGGTGAGAAAGGTCCTTTTTTTGTACCGGGTCACAACAACAGGTCCGGTGAGAAATGGTCCACTTTGTACCGGGCCAAAGAAATAGGACCGGTGAGAAAGGTCCTTTTTTGTACCGGGCCACAACAATAGGACAGGTGAGAAAGGTAATATTTATACCGGTCATTATAAACAGGACCGGTGTAAAATCTATTTTTCTCACCGGTCCCAAAACCGGTGTAAAAAGTCCCTATTTTTCTCACCGGCTCCATCCACACCGGTCGTAAAACTGGTGTAAAAAGACAAAAGGGACCGGTGTAAAAAGCCTTATTTCCACTAGTGTTGATGGGTCTAGAATAATGAGGAATTTATTGTGGTTATGGTGGTATGATTAAAATAATTTTTGGTGTTGAGGAGATATTTATACAGACATGACGTATGTTAATAAGCGGAGAAACTACGAGTGGAATAGAATTTAAGAAAAATGTAAATTCCCTCTCTTTCTCCTTATTTGACCGTGCACTATTTTCTCACTCTCTTTAATCTCTTTTGTCTTTTGGACAAAGGGATTTTAAAAATAAAAAGGCAAAAGCAAAAGTGTGTGCATTACCCAATGGACAATAACTAATTTTGCACTTTTCTCTCAATTTTCGTTGGCTTCTCTCCCTCTCCATTTTTCTTTGGTTTTTCTTCATCTTCCCCCTCTCTTCTCTAAACAAAAATCATCCACACCCCTCTTACTCCACTTTCTTGCAAAATCCAAACTTAAGCTTTGATTTCTAGAGCTCATATTGGACATTGGAGCCAAGCTTGAGTCATCTTCCTCTTCTTCCCTCTTAATTTCATTTTCTATTGGGGCTTAGTGAAGAGGTGTATGTTTATAGTGTTGTTTTGATGTGAATATAGTGTTATTGTCTTGAAGATGCCTAAATGATATAAAGAAATATTTGGAATTGATGTTTGGCAATTGTTGATAAAAATCCTAACATATGGAAATTGGCGCTTTTGGAAAACCTTGATGAATTGGGAGTTCATTTGACTTAAGAGTGATTTTGGATAAGAAAATGAATTTTAAAATGGTTGACATTAATTATTGATGTTGTGAATTTAAGAAAATCAACAAAATGTGGAAGGCACTAAGTTGGTGAAGTTAGTAGATGAGGTACTTGGTGTGTGTTGGTGATTTAGGAGTTTGTTGTTGTAGCCATTTAATTATAGAAAATATGGATTAATGGAAAGGAATTCCTGAAACCTAACAAAGATAGAAAATGGTGTTTATAACATGTCTAAGGTATATTGTTAAGTCTATAATGTAATATTGAATATTTAGAATTTGTGGTAATGCCTTGAATGGCCATCTGATTAAGTCTTTGTGTGTATTTATATCTAGATCCTATTACAGATGACGAGGTGGGATCATCGAACCATTCGGACTACTTCCCTTGAGATAGGAGAGGAGTTTACATTTTAAATGCATGATTTGAATAATTGATGATTAATGTATATGATGTTGCTCATGTTTGGCTTGCTATAGTTATGTTGAAATGATGTGATATTGATATTGTGATGATGATGTGCTTGACAGACATGTGATTGCATTTAGAATATATTATCCTATGTGTCCCTGGTGGTGATTGATAGTGACTTGAGATTTTGGCAGAATTATGTGCCTATGTCATATTGTGAAAAACCATGTATGTTTCACCGCTATTGATGAGATATGACATTTGATGATGAGAATTGAATGATGTGGTTGTGTGACACACCCAAGAGTGATGATGAAAATATTAAGACAATGATTGAATGTCATTGTGGTTGTTGCCAATTAGTGAATTAAAAATGATGTTGATACTAGTGACAACCCATGATGATGAAGGGCAATGTGAATGTGAGTGTATGTGCTTGCTATGAGTTGTAAATAATAAGACTTGTATGCCAATTAGCCATCCAACGTAACAACGCTGGGACCTAGCGTAAGCACGCCTACTAACCTTGCTCCAACCAAAGGTTCCACCAGCGTGCCAAGCAGAAGAAGCCAGTGCCCCTACACCCACCAGCACTCATATCAGACTTGCCCCCAGTAGCCATGCGTAACCATTCTCAATTTAGCGTAGGTACGCCCATGAGGATGCCTTCCAGACTGCACCATACGTAACCATGCCATTTTCCAGCGCCTCTATGCTCAAGGCTACGTCCATCATCAGGACCCAACTCCAGTAGGCTAGCGTACCCACGCTGGGTTCCAGCTTGCCTATGCCCCAGCATCAACGTGCCCACGCTCAGCACCAACATTCCTACGCATATTTGCTACTCCCAAGGTAACCCACCAGCATACCCATGCCCATATCTTGCGTGGTTATGCCAGCTGACTGGTCCCTTTAATTTCTATTTTCTTTCCTGAACTATAAATGCATAATTTTATTAATTTAAGTTGTTTTACCTCTTTAATTACATTTATTATCTATAATTATTTAATTAGGATTTTTAGATTAAGCCTAAGAAAACTATTTATAGTTGCATTGTAAAGGCTAAACTAACTAATTTTCCAAACTAACTTTCAGATCTAATTCATTCTCTAAGTTCTCTCATCTCTATAGAACTTTTCTCTCTAAATTCTCTCATCCCTAACCTTATTCTCTGTATCCATTTTTGTTCTCTTCCATGAGTGCTTGAATCCTTGGGGTTGGGATTAATTGAAGCTGCAACCAAACTTAGATTCAAGTGGTTGAAGTTGAAGATTCACTTGAGGCAGGTTTTGAACATTGGAAGTGTGGATCACACTTCTTGGATTGGGAAATCCAAGGCTCATTCAGAAGTGATCTCCAGAGAGGAATCATGGTGATAGATTCAGATTGCACCTCCTAACCTAGTTGCTTCATGCCTAAGAAATTAGGTGAACAGTTAGGGTTCCTTTTAAATTTGCAATTGGATTTGACATGATCTGATACCTAAGGAATTAGGATTTCTTTGTGTTGAATTAGTAATAATTACCTAAAGAATTAGTAATAATTACTTAAGGAATTAGGAGTTATTCATCTGTGAGATTGACTATGCTTTAATTGAATCCAAAGCTGTTGTCATTAGGATTTAAATGAAGTTGTGTATTGAGAGAAATTCCAATTTGCATGTTTAGTTTAGATTACTTGCTGACTTAATTCTACTTATGTTACCACTATATGAAAATTCATAAAAACAATATAAAATTCAGAAAACTTGCAAGACTTAATTGGTTTTATTGTCAGGTTCAACTAAAGCCTTCTCAAGATTATGGTACTTGACACAATCCCTATGGGAATGATCAAATATATTACTTTTTAACGATTGGTGTGCTTGCCATAAAAATCATCATCCTATGAATTTGCACCAAGTCGCTATTATAATGGTAAGATATTCATGTCAATAAGGAATTGATGAATTGCAAGTGTCAAATGATGTCTTGGAATTTTCCCATGGCCAGTGGATCAAGTTGTCCTGGAATTATTGAAAAATATGGCCAATGGACATGAAACACAGTACATTCCACTGCCTTGGGAATTTCCCACATCCAATGGAATGTTCTATTTTGAAAATGCCAATTTCTAGGCTCTTGGGCAGTGCATTCCATGGCCTGTCGAATGGTCCAATGGCCTATGGGAATTTCCCATGGCTAGTGGAATGACCACTATCAGGTTTTTTTTCAACTGTTATTTTTGTCTCTTTTGGGCACCTTAATGACATTTTCAGCCTCCGACTTCTTCATAACAATTGTAGATAATTATGTTATGGAAGCGTACAAATTGAAATTACCTTAGTTGGAGTTCTATAACTCTCATTAGGCAAAACACCAGACCCACTACAATGTAAAACTCAAATTCAAGAGGGGTTTGAACCCAACTTTTCATAATTTTCAATTTGGGACTAATAGATGATATTTATGACATGTCCCACTATTTCTAAGACTAAAAATAAACTTTTCTTGCCATGGTCTTGTACTCCTTGGTTCTCTATGCTTAGTACTTCGATCCTTTATCCATGATTGTTTGTTGTACACCTCTTTGACATGTTTTCTTTAATCAAATGCATACGTTTCCAAATTACCTTTGCTAAACACTTTATTTTTTTATCTTTTCTCATATATTCATGTATGGGATGAGATGGATAGCCTTGCACACATCTTTCTCTTTTGCTGACTTTAAACTTCTTTTGTGTGCAATTATAAGGGTTTTGCTTTATGATCCAAATCATTCTTTCTTTCCATGGTGTCCTTACTCTGACGGTTATTTAATCGTGAAAAAAATTTATCCTTATTTTGATATTATCATGATTATTAATGATCAGACTAAGGGCATCACACATAGCATGCTTTTATGCATTGAAAGAAATATTTTAAAAGTCCATGGCATCTATAGTTGCATATATGCATATATAAAAATGTAAGCTCTATGAGTTGTTTTTATAGTGAAGAAGAATTGGAGTAATATTTTGAGATATATGGATTGATCTTAGAAGTCATAATGCTTGTGTTATTAATGATGGTTGATTTTGATTCAATGTAGCTATCATGTTCATTGTTCTTAGTGAAGTAATAACTTGATGTTTAATTAATGATGAGAAATTTGAAGAGATATCCTTGTTATTAAATTGTTATTTATTATTTGGTTAGTACTCACCCCTTTAAATTGTGGATATTTTAGTGATAATGAATAGGCAGGTTTGATGTATTATGATTGGTTTTATATGGATTAAGCATAGGCTTAGAGGATGTCGGGTGAAGTTGTGTGATAATGCAGTATATTGTTGGAAGTTGATGTGCCAAATTAAGCGTTTAAGGGAATTAGACCCCTTTAACTGCCTCTACATGTTAGAATATGCATATTACATTTGTATACAGGACCATACTGTGGGATGTGGTGCATCTAACCATTTTGGTACCTTGAGTTGAGCCCAAATTGACCAAAACACATTTTGTTGTATAACTTAGTCATATGATGGAATTTTGTCAAACACATTTTGCCAACAGATCCAAAATGATAAAAACATGGTGTGTATGAAATTTAGTGCAATCAGACTTAAAACGAGTGAATTAGGGGTCCTAGAAGTTGGCCAATTTTATGCAGCAACCATTTTGCAAAATCTAGAAAGTCTCCATTTGTCATGGGTGTTCCTACACCGGTCTAGGTGTTCTAATGCCTAGACTTTGTGCTAACCTTCATGTGTGGGCATCCATACACCCGTTATGGGACCCATATGCTAGTGCATTTACCTTGATCCCTTGTGTGTTGGTCTCATATGCACGTTCCCACGCCCAAGCTAGCGTTCATACTCTAGCTTGTATTGAGGGCACTTTCCCTTTTGGTTAGAATGTGGGTGTTAATACGCCAGCCCAGCCTTTTCACACTGGGGTACTGATTGTTTCCCTTGTGCCTTTTATCCCATCATGTGTAGTTATGTTTTCCCTTGGACGTTTCCACGCTAGAGAATGTGAGTGTGCCACGGCGCTTGTTTCCAGCATGTGGGCGTGTACACGCCAGCCATGGACATGCACACGCTAGGTTCCCCCTGTTGGCCCCTATCGCGCATTTAAATGCTAGGATGGGCGTCTATACGCCCTTGTTGAGAGGTGGCATCTTCCCTTTAATTAGAGGGTGGGCGTCTGAATGCCTAAGTTTGCATTTATACACTGGTTTGGGTTGTTGCACTCCCCCTTACCCTTGTTTGGGCATTTGTACGCCTTGGTCCTACCTCTAACCTTTGATTTTGCATTTTTGGGTTAAAAATTGTATTGCCTTGGACAATTCAACATACGTATATCCTAATTAAATCGGAATGAGACCTAACCGCAAAATTATAAACCAAATAAGCCATGATCTAAATTTTATTTATTTAGTATAATTAATAGTGAACTCGGGCTGGAGCCTGACAAAGTGGTATTAGAGCAGGTTACTTCCAATAGGGCTAATGTTTTATACAGTTAGCATGATTATGAATGACATTTAAATATTCTATGTTATTTTATTTTGTTTGCTTAAACATATGAACTATTTAATTAATATTGGACTAAATTACTTGAATAGCATATTGTGATATAAAGTGTGCTAATGAATAATTGATGTGCATAATTGATATTTTCAGGTCCCTATGGCAATGCGTTCCACTCTGTGATTGGCTTTAGTTAGAAATTACTTTGTTAAATGTTGATTAATATATTTATTGATAAATGTTATGGTTGTTCTAATCTTTTACGCCTGTTTAAGTGCATAAGTAGATCTTATGGCTGGCCATAGGCAACATAATGATCATATGGCTAATGCACTGGTACAATTAGTCAGCATGCTACTGTGTTTTCTAGTTTTGTAGCAAAAATAGGTTTGAAGGCCTCATTCGTGGTAGACAATGCAAAGGCTATCCATGGCAATGTATCTTGTGCCCAAAAAGATAGAAAAATAAAGGATTTCAGTGACCCAAGTTGTGCACTCCATGGCCAGGCCATGGTTAGAACCATGGCCATGCTTCCAAGCTGTCAAAAATTGAAACAAGTGTCTGGCAGAGCACTCCATGACCAGGCAGTGGTTCACTCCACGGCTGCGGTTTGTGCTCTGACAGGAAACCCTATTTTGCATGTTTTACACTATATAAAAGCCAAAACAGGGTCTAGATTTAGGGGTTTTGCATTCTTGGAGGCACAACACACTTAGAGAAAAAGAGTAAGCTTTTGGGAAGGATTTCTTCAAGAGTTTTGAAGGGAAAATGAAAGAGGAACAAAGGAGGATTCATGAAGACATCATCACTCTTATGGTTTGTTTGAGTTCTGTTTTGATTTTCTTAGTTTTTCCTTGTAATCCTTCTTTTGTAAGTCATGGATTCAATTATTTGTATTGAGATTTCCTAAATCATGTGTGGCTAGATAGCTTTTCTCGGGACTTAGGGGTGGATTTCAATGTATTGATGATTTATATTCTATTTTTATGAATAAAGTTATGTTTCTCTTCAAATGTTTGATGTTATTATGCGTTCTATGATTTAAAGATAGGCTAGAATGATTTTTAATTAATTAGGGAGAAACTGAGAAGTGAACCTGTTTAATCAATTTAGGCAATTGAACCTAAGATTAAGTTTACAAAAGTAACTTAGTCTTTTGAGGACTCTAAGATTTTCACGAAGCATTAATGGGCTAAATTTTCAAATAAAATATGGTTCTTTGAAAAGTGAGTACTTTAGTGGAGCTCTGAGAAGAGGAAACTAATGAGTTAGGAAAATTTGTTATGATGTACATGATCTTTAGGAATAAAACTATATTTTTATGCATCAATACAGAGTAATCGCATCACCTTAGATCCTAGGATACATTTAACTGAATCATTTTCCTTGAAGAATTTCTCCTTTACAACCTTTTAATTTCACTGTGTTTTTACCTTTTAAAGCAAATCACTTTTGAACTCATTTTCTAGATAATTAAAATTGAAATCATAAGTACTTGAGCACACGGTCCCTATGGAAAATAATATCTTTTGTATTACGTGACACACTCGTACGCTTACGAGCCATTGTCAATTAGCTTCAGTATCCCACCAACGGATACACTACTGAGCACCCAATATCCTGGCCAAGTAGATAATCCTATGGAAAAGGTAGATAATAAGGAGGAAGAAGGTGAAGCCCATGCTAATAAAGGAGAGGCTGATGACTAGGCCTTTGGGAAAATATTATTAATTGATGTTATAGTTTCTATTGCTTAATTTCATTTTTGAATTCTGTCATTTTCAATTCCTAATGTATTTTTCAATTCCTATAATTTCCATTTCAGTGTAATAAAAAATAAAAAATTTTAAAAGAAAAAAAGTTTCAAGTGTTGTGTGTTTGTATTTTCTTCCATTGTACAACATCCATCAATTTTATTTTAATTTTGTTTCATTGTATTTAGTACCATAACATCATCTCCTACACACAGGTAGAAAAGGGAAGTCTCATGTTGAAGAAAAGTTTGGTTGAAAAAGGAAGTATGGAATTTTACTAAATTAGACCCCAGATTTCACTTTATTTTTAGACCTCGGATTTGTTAATAACATTAATCAAAGATCCATTGAAAAATGAAGTTTGTATATCAAGGAACTAATTTATGTATTCAAGTGTTTCAGGATAAATAATGCATAAGCTATAAAACAAAAGGGGAGCTCTTGTCCTCAAAATCTAAATTCGAGCATTTGGATGATGTCCAAAAGTCTAATAGAAGAAGCTTATCTTACCCAATCGGACTTATAGAGCATCAGAAAAAAAATGTTGCCTCTAAGGATTCAATTACAACATTATTAATTCTATTTGCGTATTACATTGGGTTCTATGCTCTTATTAAATATGTGGGCTTATCATTAAAGAAGACAAGAGACAAACAAAGCTCAACAACAAAAGTCAGCATACCTAACTCTACGCATGAACAGAAAAAGCTGAACGAAAGTCAGCATGTATGTTAGCTCAAATTTAGAGGATTACAACATTGACTTCTGCTCTTTGTATCAATCAAATGAAGCAAATAAATAACTTTATTTTTTGAAGAAACAAAAAAACCATGCAAGCACTGTCAAACCCTGCTACCAGACTCTTAAACCCCTCTATAATTATCAAAGGTCTAGTAATCAAAGTTCAAAGCAAACACCTTCATATGATTTCCAACATCTATATCTCCTTTAAGGATTAGTAACAGTCATTATCCAGCACCTATTTATACTACAGAAGATTGAATTACAATTTAGAGAAAAGAAGTTATTGAGAAATCTCTTAAGTCAAATTATTTTTCTCTATAATTCATTAAATCTTTCTTTTTATACAGAGACCTTTCTTACTCGTTCTACCTTTAGCAGACCTTGGTCTCGTGTCATTTATAACTTAATGTTCAATCTCTCAATTACATATCTGTCATACACTAAGTTTTGGGAGTTACTTCCTATTTCTTACAAAAAAATTTGTAAAGTCTAGTGTGTTGTCAACATTTATGAGTACGGGAAACACTTTGTGGCCTGAAAAGGCTTTAGAAAGAATACTTGGGTTAATCCAGGAGTGGCTTGTTGAAAGAATACTTGGGTTTAAGCCAGGAATGGCTGAAGTCAAGAATACTTGTGGCACTGGTCTGGTGTTGTTATTATAAAGGAGAATTTACAATAGTGGAAATCCTTCAAGTTAGAATGGACTGAATATAGCTTCTGTGTTGATTTCCTTCTCTTACTCTTTAAAAGTCTGCTTTGCAAAGATTTGTTGTTTGTTTTCTTTGGTTTATTATTCCATGAAAAGAGTCCCTAACTTATTCAACCCACCCTTCTAAGTCAGACTCTGAACCATCAATTGGTATTAGAGCTTGTCCTTTGGGTTAATCACTCTGTCGAGTAAAAAAGATAAAGATTTATGGCAGCCTCTCAGAGTAATCAACTGATTAGAAGGATCTTTAATTGATAGGCCTCTAGCCTTCTTTGGAGAAGACTACCCATACTGGAAGGATAAAATGGAATTGTTTATAAAACCACCCAGTACAGTCTATGGACAGTCATAGTTAATAGTGACTATGAGACTCCTGTTGATGGTGATGGTAAGCCCAAATCTAAAGATGAGTGGACTTCTGTGGAAATAAAAAAGATGGAGATTAATGCCTAGGCTAGATTCCTACTTACTTGTGCTATCAGCAAATCTAAGTACAATAAATTATTCAGCTATAACTCAGCTAAAGAAGTCTGGGATGCTCTTCAGTGTAATTATGAAGGTACCTCCAATGTCAAAAGATCTAAAAAAATATTGTTAACCAAACAGTATGATACTTTCAAGATGGAGGAGCATGACATTGTGGATCAAATGTTTGGAAGATTCTAGACTCTGTTAAATGAGCTTAAAGCTCTTGGAACCATTTCTTCTATAGAAGACATTAATATGAAGCTTCTTGGAAGCTTGGTAGAAAGGTTTGATGTAAAATGCTCAGCTCTAGAAGAAGCTAAAGACCTAAGTACATTCTCATTAGATTAATTGCTTAGAGTACTTAAAGTGCATGAGTTGAAGCTAAAGCAGAAGAAAGTCAACAAACCTTCCTCCCCCAAGAGCATTACATTAAAATCTGATAAATCAGGCAAAAAATCCAAAGCGCTGAAAGCCGAAAAGACAACAAGTTTTGACCTAGACTCTAATAAATCAGAAGCTGATACAAATGAGGAATTGGCTCTTGTAACCAAAAGATTTCATAGGCTGTTGAAGAAGGATCACAAAGGTAAAAATCAATTTAAGTTTAAAACTAATAAATCTATTCTAGAATGTTTCAATTGTAGAAAACCAGGACATGTGAAAGCAGAATGTCCTCTCCTGAACAAAGATAAAAAAGACAAAAAGGAAAAAAGAAGGTTTTCTAAGAAACACAAGGGATTAATAACTTGGGATAATGAAGAGTCATCAAGTTCTGAAGAGTCTAAAGAAGAGACAGAATTTGTACAAATATGTCTCATGGCAAATAAGGCACCAGATTCTGAAGCAAGCTCAAGTGAGTCAGAATCTGAGAATGTAAGTTATACTAAACTAAAATAAAACTATAATTTATTGTTTAGTGATTTTTCTAAACTTTTGAAAAACTTCAAAAAGCTAAAAGTAAAGCGCATTGACATGGTCACCGATTTTGAAAATCACATTTTAAGATTGAAGGAAGAAAATCTTGACAAAAACTCTTTGAAAGAAATAGAAGAAAATGAGAAGATGCACCTTAAAGAGTTAAGCAAACTCAAGAAAACATTGTTTTGAAAACAAATTTTGAAAGTTTCAAAGTTTGTTGCAACTCTCAAAGTGAAGAAATCATTAGGTTGTAAAAGAAAGTTGATTCTCTTACCTCAGACCTGAGCAAGTTTGTAAATAGTACTGAAAACTTGAACATACTTTTGGGAAAATCTCATCGTAATCATAAAAGACCAGGTCTGGTATATGTAGAAGAAAATGATTTCAAGCATTCTTCACCTCCTACATTTGTTTCAAAAACTCAAAAACATGTCAAATGTAATTACTGCAAGAAGCATGGTCATTTAATCAATAATTATAGAAAAAGGAAAAGAAGAAATGAGAAAATTACTAACAATGTAGGACCTAAAAATGATATGGGTACCGAAGTCATTAATTATTCCAATTATATATGTATATGAAAACAAAGACAAAACCTCTACACTGGTATCTGGACAGTGGAAGCTCACACCATATGACAAGAAGAAGGTTTATGTTCTTAGACCTGGAGCAGTTTAAAGGTGGAACTGTCACCTTTGGAGGAAACCAAACTGGAGGAATCATTAGGTATAGTAGAATGGGTAAAATGCCTTCACCTATTATTGAAAATGTATTTATTATTGAAGAACGAAGACACAACCTACTGAGCAATAGTCAATTTTATGATAGTGGATATAAGGTCTCATTTGACAAAGATAAGTGTATTGTCATTAGCCATGATGAAACCATACTCTTTAATGCCAACAGACATCACAACCTATACAAGGTTGACTTGAATGAACTGAACGATTAGAATGTAACATGTTTGTTTTCAAACTATGAAGAGAAATGGATCTGGCATAAAAAGCTTGTGCATATAAGTTTAAAACATTTAAAAACTTTACATAAAAGGTCTTGTTAAGGAATTGCCAAAACTTTCCTTCAATAACTCTCTGCCTTGTGAAGCATGCCAAAGAGGAAAACAACACAAAACCTCATTTGAAAACAAAAATGTTGTTTCCACTACCAGATCCTTGGAATTGTTATATTTAGACTTAATTGGTCCATCTCAAGTGCAAATTCTGGAAAGAAATAAGTATGGGTTTGTCATTATTGATCATTATACAAGAATGACATGGGTATACTTCCTAACTCAAAAGAATGAGTCTGTAAAGGTATTCAAGATTTTCTATAAGAAAATTCAGAATGAGAAAGGTTTTTGTATTAGTACAATAAGAAGTAATCATGACAGGGAATTTGAAAATGAAATTTTTCAAAAATTCTATAATGATTCTGGTATAACTCAGTTTTTCTTCTCCATGAACACCTCAACAAAATGATGTCGTGGAAAGGAAAAATAGGTCTCTACAAGAAATGGCCAGAATAATGCTTTGTGAAAATAATCTTCCAAAATATTTCTGGGTAGAGGCTGTGGAAACCCAACATTTCATATTTTCATCCATTTGGATGTACCTGCTATATTCTTAACACTAGGGATTATCTTGGAAAATTTGACTCTAAGTATGACAAAGGAATATTCATGGGTTACTCAACCTCATCAAAATCTTACAGAGTCTTCAATACTAGAACTCAAACTATTAAGGAATCAATGCATATAAGATTTGATGACTTTCAAAAGACTAACAGAAAGCTGGTAGAACTAGATTCTGATGATACAGGAATTTTACAACAAGAAGCTGAACAAAAAAAGCAAAGAACAAATCCTGATCAATCTGAACCAGCTGAACATAAAGATAAAGATTATGAACAGAATTAGTCAATGCCTGAACTAGAAAAGCCAAGAGACTTAAAGTTCAAGGCTTATCATCCTTTAGATCTCATAATTGGAGTTCAGGCAGCTAGTGTTAAAATAAGATCCAGACTTCAGAATTAATCCTTAATTTCTCTAGTATCAGAATTGGAACCAAAGAATATTGTAGAACTATTAGAAGACACGTATTAGGTCACTGCCATACAAGAAGAGCTAAATCAGATTGAAAGAAACAAAGTATGGAACCTTGTTTCAAGACCCAAAAATAAGAGCATTATTAGAACAAAATGGGTCTTCAGAAATAAGCTTGATATAGATGGAAAGGTTATCAGAAATAAATCCATACTTGTAGCTCAAGGCTACAACCAGCAAGAAGGTATAGATTTTACTGAAATATTTGCACCTATATCCAGACTTGAGGCTATCAGGATACTTCTTGCATTCGCTGCATATAAAAGTATTACATTATATCATATCAATGTGAAGAGTACTTTTCTGAATGGTTTCATTAAGGAAAAAGTTTATGTAAAACAACCCATTAGTTTTGAAGATGTGTCTTTTTCAAATCATCTTTTCAAATAAAGAAAAGCTTTGTATGGTCTAAAACAAGCTCCAAGGGCTTGGTATGATAGGCTCAGTTCTTTTCTAATTTCAAAAGGCTTTACAAGAGGAAAAGTAGACATAACTCTATTCAGAAAAAGCTCTGAAACATTTTATTATTGGATAAATTTATGTGGATGATATAGTTTTTGGTGCTACTGGTGAAATTCTATGTAAAGATTTTTCTAAAATGATGCAAGCAGAGTTTGAAATGAGTATGATGGGAAAACTTAAATTCTTCCTAGGCTTGTAGATTAAACAAACTAATAATGGTATTTTCATCCATCAGCAAAAGTACACCAAGGAGTTGCTTAAAAAGTTTAAAATGGTTGATGTTAAATCCATGAGCACTTATATGCATCCAAACTGCATAATTAATAAAGATGAATCTGGTACATCAGTGGATCAGACCTTGTATAAAAGAATGATAAGATCACTTCTATACCTCACATCTAGCAGACTTGACATAATGTTTAGTGTTTGCATCTGTGCAAGATATCACATGTTGGCATATGTTGACACATGTTGGCACAACTAACCTTGGGTTGCTCTATAAGAGAACAGACTCTTTCTCTCTATCTGGATTTTGTGATGCAGATTTTACAAGTGATAGAGTGGATAGAAAAAGCACAAGTGGTGGATGTCATTTTCTAGGCAAAAGTTTGATATCATAGGGAAGCAAAAAGCAAAACTCAATTACTCTCTCAACAGTAAAAGCAGAATACATGTTTGTAGTAAGTTGTTGCTCTCAATTTCTTTGGATAAAATACCAACTTAAAGATTATTCTATTAAAAAAGAAGAGATTCCTGTGTTCTGTGATAACACAAGTGTAATAAATTTGTCAAAGAACCTCATTCAACATTCAAAGGCAAAGCACATTGAAGTAATATCACTCCATCAAAGATTATGTGCAAAAAAGGATTTTGGATATGAAGTTTATGGATACAGATCATCAGTGGGAAGATATCTTTACAAAGCCTCTAGCTGAGGCCAGGTTTGATTTTATTAAGTACAATTTAAGCTTAAGAATTATTACATGAAAACTTATGCATAAAGTGTCTGATGCATGAAAGGTCTGATGCATGATGTGTTCTTTATAAAGAATCTAATCTAATTTAATTTAATATGTCTTAACCCACACTTATATTCTTCCAAATATTTTTGAGAGAGAAAATTGCTTAAGTCTTTTGGGATTCATGATAATTGTCAAAATATTTCACCTTTTATTGTTTTTTATCCTAAAACGTACAACGTGGCAGTAGTTAATAGCTTTTTGCGTAACTGCCACTTGATCGTGCCCCTTTCTCTTCCCACCAATAGATAGTTATTGCATTTTAAATTGAGCCTATTCATTTACAAGTCATTTCCCTCTTTTGTAAAAAAACCCTTCACATTTTTCTCTATCAAAAGAACTCTTCATTTTCTTAAACCCTAAACCTAAACCTCTCTCCTTCTTCTCCATTGAGCATCAGGCATGGCATTCAAAGTATTAGATATTATGGAATCATCTTTCTTCCACCCTAAGCAAAACAAGATAGATGGAAGAGACATCTCAGAGGAAATCGGTGGTATTGGCTGGACCAAGTTCTGTCTTGATAGAGAGCCCTATTCACCTTCTCTAGTTTTGGAAGACAACATCCGTTGATAAGTCCAAGTTCATTGTTTTGGGCAAGCTAAAAGGAAAAGTGATAAAAATCTCTGAAGACATCCTTGCTATAGTAACTAGTTTCCCAGCTGTGGGAGAAGTCTTTGTAGAAGACTTTAAGTTTGAAGTGGTCTCTGGCCTGGAGATCAATGAGATGCTTTATGGTATGGAACAAACTACCAGAGCTGTATCTGGAAACCTGTTACCAAAGGTCAAGATGCTTCACATAGTGATGAAGCAAGTATTCTGCCCTCGCGAAGAAGCCAAGGATACTATAAGCATACTGGATAGATTTTACATGTATCACATGCTCATGAAGGAGAAAGTAAGTCTGCCCAATGTCATCATGACTTACTTAATTTCCTCAATTGGGGAGAAGTAGAACAAGACACCATACCTTGTTGTGTTAATGAAGGTTTTTGCATTGGAAAATGTGTAAACCCAAATTGTAAATGATCTGGTGACTCCTACCTCCTTGGTGTGTAAGCTACATATCTTCTCACTTGTGTTGGACCAGACCATAGAGAGTTCTATTCTGCCTCTTCCTTAAAAGAAAAGGCCAGCTCCTACAGCCCCTAAGACGTAGAAATCTAAGATTGTCAAACTAAAACCATCCCTCAAGAGGAAAACCAACAGAGTGAAGTATGCTACTAAGAAAATCAGGAAAATGGTTTTAGATTTTTCTGATGAATTAGTATCTGATGATTCAAGTCATTCAGACTCTCCTCTGGATGTGAAACCATGCAAGGTGATTCCTACTCACTCTCTAGCAAAGGGTTCAGATCCTACAAAGCCTTTGGAATCTGAACCAGAAGCTGCTAAAGAGTCTTCTGACTCTGATGATGAGATTCCCCTCTCTCAACTTCAAAGAAAGTTAGTGGCTAAGAATTCTAAACCTGAGCAGCAACAACAATCTCCCCCTAGATAGACTCTTACCTCATCCTTACTTTCTCTCACTAAGGACATTGCCATGCATCAAGTTCTAGTGGCTAAGCAAGTTTATGTTGCAAGAGAAATGAAACATGATATAAATAAACTCAAGCTATCTACCATGAAGAGATTGGCTACTATAACTCCAAAGAAGAAAATCTTGATTGTTCCTGACAGTCAGCCATCACCAGTCATTTGGATTGATTTGGGCAGATTGAAGAAACCTATGCCACTATTGTGACGTCCCGAAATTTTTGGAATAAATTTTTTTTCGCGATTAAAGAGTTCATTTTGAAATTCGTGATTTAAATTCTGAGTTCACGTAAAAGTTGATAAATGCGGAATATTATTATGCATACTAGTCGTGAATAATTAAAGTCATGAAACATTTATATAGCGGAAACAATTTAGAAAAATAACAGTACATGATACATTATATTATTACAACCCATTAAATTAAAATAAAGTCAAATTCCAAGCAATAATTCACATAAAATCCATTCAAAGCATCACTCTTCATTCTATGTAGCATTCACTGTAAAAATTAATGTAAGAGTAAGACAAAATATAGAATAAGTATAAAATAAATAAAATTGCACAAACATAATCAACAAGACATAATGATATGAGGAATATGCCAAACAAGTTCATTTATATTTAATAAGTCTTTAATTGGTCAAATGATGTCATGCTGGATCCATTTGGTTTGGTGGGAATACTGTAGTAAAAAGTCTCATAGAGACATCAGTAGGAATTTGCATAACCATGAATCCCTACACCCTCATGGCTCCTGCGAAAATATATATATATAAGTAGGAATTTTGCATAACCATGGATCCCTACACTCCCATGGTTCTCGCGAAAATAAGTATACCAGTAGGAATTTACACAACCATGGATCCCTACACCCCCATGGTTCCTATGTAAATAAGGCTTTAACTTATCGTAGAGTAACCCCCCACCAGGGTAGGCAATCATGGAACCCCTAAATTCCATGGTGCGTCCAAATGCTTATGATGCATGAATGCCTTTAATTCTCTTTAATCGATTAACATACCATGATATCAATATTTCCATAAACACTTGGAAAATCATAAGTCCTCAAAGGACACAACATATATAATAATTTTTGGAATCATGGATTTACTGTTTTCAGCAACGTATCTCCACAAACCACAAGGCATTCATACCTATATTAATTTAGTCATTCATAATTATTCATGACAAAAATATACATACTGTAAGTCAAGTATAGGGCACTCAATAACATCCATAATAATCCATAGTTTCTCAATAAATCAATAATAAATCATTGTTCATATGAAAATATCATTTTCTTCCCTAACAACCATTATAGGTAAGTTTCAGCATTTTCCAACAGCAACATACGTTAGTAAAACAACCATAACATGAACAAATCAAATCCTTTTTAAGTTATTCCACTTTCTGTAGTTCCATAAAAGAATTATCTACAATGTTCATGAAGACCATAATTTCAAATTCCAAACCGAAACACCACTTACTCACAGAATACAAAACCACCTCATATAGAGTTTCAAAACGTACATATGTTGGTATTTTCAACGTTTCTGAAGCTAAAAAAATAATTTTGACATGAGACCAGTTATAAATTACCCATAACACAAATATCTAAGACTTTCATGAAGACACCGATCACTAATTCTCACCATAAAATTCCCAGTTTTAAAAATAAAATTCGTATTTCATGTTAACAGATTTACAGCTTGGACATACTTCAGTATTTTAGGCATATCTGGAGCTACAAACCTCCTTTTAACTTGAAACGACTTTTTATAGATCCACAACATAAATATCTACAACTTTTGTGAAGACATCAAAGGCTAATTGTGCATGTATAATTCCCAGAATATTAATATATACACAAAACATAAGATATGTATTTCAAACGGACATGCTGTAGTATTTTGGCTATAACTCATGCTATACACATCCAATTCAGTCGGTTCAGGTCTCAAAATTCTCATAACAAAAAGTTATACAACTTTGATGAAGAAGTCAGAATCAAATTCACACGTTTTCAGCTTCACAACTGAGCAATAATATACGAAAATAATACTAGAATCCTAGAACAGCATACAATTCTACCCATTTCATAATTATTCACAACCCTATCCCCTCTTACTTGGATTGAAGATCTTTGGCTGATTGGAAAAGTCCTCCTTACTTTCCTAGCTTCAGCTTGAAGGTGTCTTGATGGAGAAGAGGAATTGAAAGGGAGAAAATTCACTAACTTACTTGTTCTAAGAGTACCGGTCTTAACAAGAGGTGGTGTTAATAATGCAAAGACAAGTGGGGAACAACTTTCTCATGAGTGGATTTTTAGTGGGCTGTTAGTGGGTTGATTGTGGAAATAATGGAGGTTTAGATAAGAAAGTAAGCTATATTATTGTCCATTTCTGGCCGCCTATATGCTAGAGTGTGCATGATTGAAGTAGATATATTGAAATATGCATAAGAGGACAAAATTGGTGTCAAAACTTTAATTCTGCCACTGTATGCCGACTGAAATTCTACTCGGTCAACATCTAAACCGACTGGAAACTGCCAGTAGTGTGAAGAAAAGGAAATCCGAGTCCCTCTCGCTTAAGCGAAATCCTCACTCGCTTGAGCGAGTGTCATACACTGCACTGTCAGGGGGAGTTTCGCTCAAGCGAATACCGACTCGCTTGAGCGAGACACACAAGCCTCGCTTGGTAGTTGCCTTTACTCGAAGTTCCAGCTTTGTTCAATCAGTCAAAAAGGAAAAGACTGGGCAGTAGTGATTGAACCTTCATCCCATCACTCGGTTTCCGATCCAAGACCGACCCGTCATCCATTCGGTTTCCACTTAGCAGAATTAATCCAAACCGACTCCTCTTACTCAGTTTTCACGCGGCATAATTGATTCCAAACCGAGTCATTCTTCACTCAGTTTTTCACTCGGAAATATATTCTAAAACTGAGTCAACTCTCAATCAGTCTTTCACTCGGCAACATCACTCAAGTCTGAGTCATCTCAATCAGTTTTTCACTCGGTTAAATCATTCCAGACCGAGTCTTTTCTCACTCGGTAATTTATTTCAAAAACCGACTTCCTTTTCATTTTCTCACGAGTGAAGCTAGTCCAGAATACTTCTGGGCAAACACTTCATAGATTCCACTCGGTGCCATCCCACTCAGAGTCACACTCGGAGATCTTTCATTCGGCAGAGTTACACTCAACTCTGAGATAACCCTCTCGGAATTTCTTTACTCAAAAATGAATTTTCCTTTGTACTTCTCTCAGAAATGAGGCACTCAGTGAACTTTCATTTAGAAATGAAATGTTTGACAATGATTGACTCGGAAACGAGTCATTGGAAAATACTTGACTCGGAAATGAGTCTTTCTGAGGCGTTTGACTCGGAAACGAGTCATTCAGAGATAATTGACTCGGAAATGAGTCATTTGAAGGCATTTGACTCGGCAGCGAGTCACTCCAAGGTGAGTCACTTGGATTCTTTCACCCAGAAGTGGTTTAATCAGTCCCACTTCACTCATAAGTGCCTCTGAGACAAGGACTCCACTCGGAAGAAACCCTCTCGACCATGTTCCACTCGGAAAACACAACCTTCACTCAGAATTTCTACCTTCACTCGGAATTTTTCTCTTTCACTCGGAACAGAGACCCTTTTTCACTCGGACAGTTCTTTCTAAGGCATGTTTCACTCGAAAAAAGAATAATATCTCAAAAGGTTTATATAAATTCCATGATTATGTCCAAAAATGGAATTTTTGAAGTATTACAAACCTTCCATACTACATAACTTACAAAATAGGACTATTATTAAAAACAGGATGTTACAACTATCACCAAAGCCTAACTACAAAGGTCCTCACCGGCCTCATTAGCTCTTAGAAGCAAGTTTGAAAAGCATGTTGACTGCTCCCAATCCAACTGAAGCTCGTGCTGATGCCCTTTGGTCTTACCATCTTTGTACTATCAGAGAAGAAGGCTCTGGTTCTCATGTCTCTTGGCAACTCTTTCCACATCGTCCTACTTTCATATCTTTTAACTCTTCCTTTACCATTATCCATCAGACCCTTTACTTCATCCTTGTTTCCTATCAGTTTCTCTCCTCATTAACTTTAATCCTAATCTTGTTTTCTCTTTTACTTCTGCTCTCATTAATCTTTCTGATCTTACCTCTCTATGATGCCCCGTCTTTTGTTGATATCAAAAGGGGGAGATATTTAGAAGTCTTTTGTTAATGGGTTATTGACAAGTCTCAGTTATTTAGAAGTCTTATGTCTTAAGTCCTTTTGTAATGATTTTCCATGCTTAATGAAATGATGTTTTGTTCTAAAAATTTGCTTTGATGCTTTGATTTATATATGCATGATGCTATTCTCTGATAACAAACAAGTTTGATCATATAAAAATATATTAATGATTAATAGAAGACTACATAGGCTCTGTTTATTAGTATAATGGAATTTGATCTGAATCAGCCTCTGTATGGTATTTGCTCTTGTTCTCAGAACTCATTTTGTTTGTTGCTCTGATTATGGAATTCTTTTATATATTATTCTAACCATGGACTTCATTTATAAAAAGACTCGATGTTTGTTATCAATAAATAAAGGGAGATTGTTGAAGAAAAGTCTGGTTGAAAAAGGAAGTATATAATTTTACTAAACTAGACCTCAGATTTTGCTTTATTTTTAGACCTAAGATTTTTAGTAATATTCATCAATGATCCATTGGAAAATAAAGTCTATATATCAAGGAACTAATTTGTGTATTCAAGTGTTTTAGAATAAATAATGCATAGGCTATAAAACAAAAGGGGAGCCCTTGTGCTCAAAATCTAAATTCCAGCATTTAGATGATGTCCAAAAGTCTGATAGAAGAAGCTTATCTTACCCAGTCAGACTTATAGACCATCAGAAGAAAAAGTTTCCTCTAAGGATTCAATTGCAACGTTCTTAATTCTATTTGTGTATTACATTGGGTTCTATGCTCCTATCAAATATGCATACTTATAATCAAAGACAACAAGAGACAAACAAAGCTTAGTAGCCAAAGTCAGCATATCTAACTCTTCACATGAACAAAGAAAGCTGAACTAAAGTCAACATATGTGTCAGCTTAAATTCAGAGGATTACAACATTGACTTTTGCACTTTGTAGCAATCAAATGAAGCAAATAAATAACCTTATTTGTTGAAGAAACAAAAGAAACCATTTTCATGCAAGCACTGTCAAACCCTACTACCAGACTCTTGAACCTTTCTCTGATTATCAAAGGTTTGGTAATCAAAGTTCAAAGCAAACACCTTCACAGGATTTCCAACGTCTATGTCTCCTTTCAAGGATAAGCAACGGTCATATTCCAACACATATTTATACTACAGAAGATTGAATTACAATGTAGAGAAAAGAAGTTATTGAGAAATCTCTTATGTTAAATTATTCTTCTTTGTAATTCATTCAATCTTTCTTTTTATACAGAGACCTTTCTTACTCGTGCTGCCTCTAGCAAAACTTGGTCTCGTGTCATTTATAACTTAGTGCTCAATCTCTCAATTGTATATTTGTCATACACTAAGTTTTATGAGTTACTTTCCACTTCTTACAAATAATTTGTAAAGTCTATTGTGTTGCCAGCATTTGGGAGTGTGGGAAACACTTTGTGGCCTAAAATAGCTTTAGAAAGAATACTTGGGTTGAGTTAGGAATAACTTGTTAAAAGAATACTTGGGTTTAAGCTAGGAGTAGCTGGAGTCAAGAATACTTGTGGCATTGGTCTGGTGTTGTTATTGTAAAGGAGAATTTACAATAGTGGAAATCCTTTAAGTTAGAATAGACTGGACGTAGCCTTTGTGTTGGAATGAACCAGTATAAATTCTATGTTGATTTCCTTCTCTTACTCTTTAAAAGTCTGCTTTGCAAAGATTAGTTTTTTGTTTTCTTTGGTTTATTATTCCGCAAAATGAGTCCCTGACTTATTTGACCCCTTTTCTAAGTCAGACTCTGAACCATCATCTCTTTATCCTTTTCTTCTATAAACTGACTATGGAATTAGAAAAACATGCTAGAAAAGAAATAGGCTAGAAAAATAAATAAGGCTAAGGCTCTAACATCCCATTCTGAAGTTTTTTCCTATGCATGATTAAGTGTGTTACGATAGTTATATGCGGAATTTCATTTGAAACATCTTGCTATATTTTCCATACCTTAATTGTTAGTGCATTTGTAATGGCCTAGGATAACAATATGATGTTTTAGCAATTACTTAACTTTTGGGATGTGATAGTTGATGTGTGCGTAATGATATTGTGAGACTTATGCTTGTAATTTCTTGTTGAGTGTGCTTGCACTTTGGTAGTGAGATAGAATTTACTTTGTTTCTTGTTTATATATGTTCATGCTCTCATATGGAAATGATTTGGATGAAGCCACCCTACATCATTCACCATTGGCCCTAATTTTGAGCCTAGGCCTTGTTAGTCCTCAAATTTAGTGTTATTTTCATAATAAAAAGTGTGCTTATTTTAAATAAAATTAGTTTAATATGTTATAAAATTAGGTTTTTAATGTAATAAATGGAAACTATACAATTTGAACTACCTTGATCCATTTTCTCTAGTTTTACAGTAAAAAAAAAGCCAAGAAATTAAAGAAAAAATTCAAAGACTGAAAAACTGACATGTAGCATCAATCCCACACCCAGCGTGGCAAAATTTTGATGCTGGCGCTACTCGTGGCTATGAAGACACCACTAATTAGTGGTCAATGCATTATGAAAGTGGGCTAATTTTTAATTCAAAGTGGCCAATCCATGATCAGAATGTGCCAAAATGCAGTGGGGGACTTGTCTGTAATAATTAATTACTTTTAATTAATTAATTTCCACCATAAATTAATTAATAAAAAGAGGGCTGAATCAGAGGTCTCACGCTACGCACCAGGACTGACGCTACGCGTGAGGACCTTAACTCAGCCTATAAATAGAGCCATCCATAAGGCATTCAGAGCATCCCTTCATCATTCCTTAATCTCTTTGGCATTCATTCTTAATCCAATTCTTTCTCGTCTTAGCTCAGCCATTCTAAGTTCTGAGTGTGTGATTGTGAGTAATTTCCATATACTTGAGAGTGTGTGTTGTATTGTGTTTCCGTCCGTATTAAGAAGTGTGATCAAGTGTTGTAATGTCACCAACTGTAAGTGTTGTTTTTACTTTCATTATGTGTAGCTAAATTATTTATGTTGGAATTGGAGAACTTATCTAGTAATATGATGTTGTGATTTTGACCTCTACATGTTTATGACTTAAGTTTATTGTTAGCATTTCAATCTTTTATTAGTATGAACTTCAAATGGGAGAATGATTTTCATGCGTGTCAAAAATCTCTTTTAACGAAAGTAAAAGATGGAGTACCCTTGGTATCTCAATTCTATAGGGGTTGTTAACCATTGTTGTGTTAAGGCCAGCACTTAAATCAAGTTTTTACTGAGAAAGCATCTGAGGGATCAGACGTTACAGTAACTATTTAGAATTTATATCATGAGGGATCGGTTATAATGAATTTAAGCTGCAATGACATAAACTTAATGATTAAATATGTATGTCTATAATTATTTCATTATGTTCTAGTGCGGTGATCCAATTTCCAACATAGTTTGTTAATCTATTCTCTTTTCAAGCATTGGATCTATTCCTAATTACCACTCATATTTTATTTTACTTTAATTTATTTTATCTTTTACCAAATGAACAAATCCATTTATACCTGTGAATATTGTATAAATTGAACATAAATTATTCTTTGAATTTAATCATTTACCATAGTAAGTGAGAATTATTGTTTTGACTAAACGTTCAATCCCAATGGAAAGATATCTATATTTTGAAAACTACAACTGATAAGTTGGTGCGCTTGCCAACCCGTTCATAAAAGCCAAAACGTTTACAGGGCTTAACAGGCCTATGTTTCTATATACATGAACCTGACATTATAAGCCCTGAATAGTCTAGGAAAAACCATGATGAACCTATGATGTGCTTACTTGATGGCTTGTCTTGTCTTGATGAGAAGTTGCTAGGGACTAGCAACATTTAAGTTTTGGGATGATAAGTATGCCCCACATTATAATTAGGCACACTCTAAAATTCTAGAAATCTAAAAATCTAGAAAAAGAAAGAAAGAAAAGAGAGATAGATGAAGGAAAAAAGCATGAAGATGTGCAAGATACACGAAAGTCCAAAGGACAAAGACAAAGAAAAAAGAATGAAAAGAGCAAAGCTATAAAAATTTGAAAAAGAACAGAGAAAGAAAAAATGAAAGATAAGGCATGAAATGTGAAATAGAAACACCTTTTATCTTTCTCTAAAAAAAAATTATACCAAAGAAGAAGAATGAGGTCAGGGCAAGACAAGGATTAATAGAACATATCCATTGACCCTACATTTACTAGAAAAATAAAAATGGAACCTGTAGCCTAACCTCATTATAAGCTCAAAAATCCCTTGCTGATCTATACATGTATTTGTATGTGTATGATGCCTAGAAAATTTACAAACCTATGTTTATCTATCAATTGCAAGTTAGAGTGCATGTTTCATAACCTGTACATTGAGTGTTAAAAGAAATACTTGACTAGTGAGATTTAAAATCATCATCATTCCTTCATTCAAGAGGCATTACATTCAAATTAGTATGGATCACTAAAAGACTTATTATGAATGTGCTGTAATCTTAGGTTGTGCGGGCATGGTTTGGTGACCAGGTGTTTTCAGTGCATCTTTTAAAAATTCTTAGTTATTGCTTGAGGACAAGAAAATCTTAAGTTTGGGGATGTCATAAGCCTTGGAAAGACTTAATTATTTGATCAAATTTATATAACATTTTCTTAATTAATGCCTTATAGTTGTTAAATTAGTAGCATAAATGTTAAATATTCAATAAGTTGGGTAATTTAGTTATTTTATAAATCATTGCTATTTTAGATATTAATTATGTAGTATTCTTAGCTTAAATTATAAAATATCAAAAAGTTATGTATTTAAACCCAACGTACCTACACCAAAGCCAGTGTTAGTAAGTCAGATGCTTATGTGTCATGGGCCTAAGCAAGTCCCAAGTGAGCGTGGAAGTGACCAAAGTCAGTGTGGACTTACGCTGGAGCCATGCCATGAATTAGAGGCCCAATTTGCATATACTAGACCCGCGTAGCACTCATACTGGGTCATAAAAGGAGCAACGAGCAACGCACCTGACCCAAACTCAGATTGTGCATAGGCACACTCAATAGCGTATGCCTACACTGGACTCATGCAAGGATTAGACCAGGCTCAGATTTCTAGCACTCCTATGCCTAGATACTTCAGGCACCTACGCTTATTTCCAACCCTTGCATGCTCACAAAAAAGTCCATTTCTCCATTGTCATCTAACCTAGGGTTTTAAGACCAATTTTCATTTTTCTTCACAACAATAACAATAATCATCATTTTCATGCTTCAAGGGCTATAAATCAATGATTAGAAACAACAAAAATGGCAAATCCCTTACCTTATACCAAAGCTTCAAGTGGGAAAAATAGAGAAGAGAAAGGGATGGAGAATATGATGAAATGAGTGGAAAATAGTCTCAAAGTCCAATTAATTATTCATGAGCCAAGTATTTACAAGAAATTTTAAAGGAAGGAAACACCATGAGAGCTACACAATTTTAGGATCTAATGGAAAGGGAAATGGAAGAAGAAAAGAGATGAAGGAGACATACAAAGAAAGTGGTGTGGGATGAGAAGGAAAAAGGAGAAGAGAAAGTGATTTTCTCTCTCTAAATCATGGCCATTGATTAAATCCAAGAGTCCACATACACTCCTTTTGTCTAATGGTCAAATGCTTGTCCAACACGTAATAGAAGAAAAGGGAGAGCCATCATGTCACAACAATCTTATGGGAATTTGGGGGAATTTTGAATTTTCTTAATTCCATTGTCACTAGTATTTTTTTACTGACTATAAACGCATTCTGTGTGTGTATAATATCATTCCTTAACTTTAAAATTTAATTTGAACATATCCTTATACTCACCGTAATTATCTTACTATCTCTAGGCATCTAATACCCAAAAATAATTTAATGGGTCCTACATCATTAGTAAAATTATTCACGTTTAGTAAATTTTATTTCACCGATAAATCACAATTAGTATTTAATTAATTACCCTAGATATTCTAGGTGTCAAATAATTAATCATTATCATATTTATAATTTCTTTCTAAAAATTTAGGACGTTACAGGTGAACTAGTATAAAAGTTGCTGGTGAATTGTCTCTTTTTACTGTTTTATAAATGACGTTCTTATTTTATCCTTTATCTCAAAGTTTGTGAAAACATAGATAGGTATCTAAACGGTTTACTAAACTATTTTGTTTTCAACTAAGTCCTTAAGAAAACTTAGACATATGTTTGAATAATTGTCTTTGTGAAAAAAATTTACTAAAGTTTTAATCACACTATTCAACCCTCCTTCTAGTACGAACTTGTGTTACCTTCAGGAAGTAGCATTGGCACGCCAGAAGTGATAAGAACCTCATGCATTCTTTGCCAATGGACATAAGCACGTTGGGAATACAATGTTGGCACGCACGGCTAATTTTCCCCAGTTTTCTTGTAGTTGTTAGTACGCTCATGATAAGGATGCCTACACTATGCTTCACACCTTTGTTCACTTGAATTGTAATCGTATGTGTATAGGAAGGCTAGGAATTATATGGTCACATTATTCTTTATGTATTTGTTTATAAATAGCTACGATTATGTATCAATTGTACCAATCTATCTTTTACTTCATTTTAGCAATAAAATTCAGATTCAATCTCTTTCTTTTCTTTCTTTTCTTCAACTAGCTACTATGGCACCTTTTCTCATCTATCTACCTCACTCCCTATCTTTCACATCACCATGTGTGGCTAGATTCCTAAGGTTAAGATAGGATAATCTCTTTAGCAATGCTTGGGAATTGTAATTTGTGATTATGATGCATAAAAATTTAGTAATTGATTGGATTTCTCTTCTCCTAATGTTTTTCTTGGATTAATCACCTAAGAATTGATCAATGAGTTGGATTCACATAAAGAAAACATAGTTTCTAATTCTGATATAAGGAATTCAACTTGATTTGAGGATAACCTAGGGGATTAGGCTTCAACGGTCATGAGATTTCCTTAATTCGCACAATTGCTGATTGATTAATCATGTTCATATAAGGGATTAGGGTTCATGATTCTGAATTTAGGGATTCTGACATAAGGGATTAGGCTTTATGTATCAATGCAAATTCCATCTTCAATTGTAGAATTGGAGTGCATCTAATCAGGATTTCTACTTGTTATAGCAACGTTGATGAGTGATTCCAATTCTTAACCCTCTGTTTATGATATCTTTTATTCAATTTGCTTGTCATATAATATTCATGATACTTTATTAATATTTTTTGTTCTTTTACTATTATGAAATGAAATATGTAAAAATTATTGTTCAGATAGTGTTGACCTAGGATTATGGTACTTTGTGACTTAATCCCTATGGGAATGATATTGAATATACTCAATTAAATGATTTGTGCATTTACCAATATGAAACATACGTATCACCTGGTCATAAGACTAGATAAGCACCCCCAAGGGAACCAACCTTTCTCAAGGGTAGGGTATATATGTGCTTAAAAAAAGATCATGAATATTGTTAGGAGTTGTAAAAAAAGTAGTGCTTCATTAAGTTTAACATGAAGCATGGTAAACGCTATATATCTGGATGTCGACACAAGGAACTACCTTTATGTATTCTTACAAATGAATTCCAAGGTATCAGAAAACTTGAAGTGCTTGGGAAACTTTCCCCATTTGTCATAACTCTCCCAAAATTGGAGAGAAACACATGAGAAAGAACTCATTATATTAAATGATTAAAAGATGATTTTACAAGTATTGGTACCAAGTATTTATAGGAAAAACTTCTAACTAATCTATCATTCCTAATAGCCCCCGTCAAGCTAATAATTGGTATTATTAGCTTGAAACCACTAAGTTGCAAATGAATGTAAACAAAGAATACAAAATGAATTCAGAGGAATATAGAACAAATACAAAATGCAGTACTCTTAGGATTTTACATAAACCTTCTAGTACCAAATGGACTTACATGTGCATCACCCAATTCCCTTCTTAAAACCCAATATCTTGTTTGACATTTTAGCAAACACCTTGAATGCACCACCTGGATCAAATACAATAGTGATCAAATACACCAATTTTTTACCTCTAACAACACCTTCGGTGGTATCCGTAGAAATGGCTGAACAACCATCAGCACCATCTACCTTCAATCTAGAAACAAAATCCCCACTCTTGTAATAGGAAGGACTCTTGGCAGCTTTCCACTCGACAGTTCCCATTCCATAGTGATTGTTCTCATAGACCAAAATGGCAAGGAGATCCATAAGCGCAGCCACATTAAGTGCCTCGAACAACTGTCCCTCGATTAGGGTTCCACCGTGACTGAGGAAGGTGCAGTGGTCGTGGTAGGCGGAGGCCTCGACAGCATAGTGGTTGGATTGAATGAGCTTCTTGTAGTGTTTGAAGGAGACCCTGAAGAACTGATGTCCTAGGTTCAGAGACTTCGCAAGTTGGGGAAGGTTCGCCAACGGAAGTGGCGTGGGATTGACGGCGGTTGCGGTGACTTTGCCGTCGTTAGGAAGGGAATCCATTTCCATTAGGAACAATGGAGGATCACAACCCGAGTCTTCCAACAGCTTTCTTCTTGGCGGCAGTGACGGTGGAACTCTTCTCATCTCCTTTTTCTCTTCCTTGAAATCATGAAGGTTTTCCCTGTCATTTGCTATAACACCATTCTTTGATTCTTCTGAATCTTGATTCTTGCCACAAGTTTGGACTAAGTTCAGATGAAGGACAATGGAGCCACAAATGAATGCATCATCGAAGAAGGTAGAAGGAGGAGAAGGCGGAGTCACCAAGGTAAGGACTTTACAAGTGTCTACACTCCCAAACACGATCTTCTTGGGCTCCTTTTCTTTTAGATCATGAATCTCCTTATCACCAGTGGCGGAATCGTCGTTGTCTTCAAGTTCTGGATCATCACTCTCCTCAAAGGAGAGCTCTGATACCATATCAGAAAACTTGAAGTGCTTGGGAAACTTTCCCCATTTGTCATAACTCTCCCAAAATTGGAGAGAAACACATGAGAAAGAACTCATTATATTAAATGATTAAAAGATGATTTTACAAGTATTAGTACCAAGTATTTATAGGAAAAACTTCTAACTAATCTATCATTCCTAATACAAGGCCTTAAGCCTCTCAAGGCTTCAAGGTACTATGGTAGCCATATATGAGATAGGGGTGCTCCCAATGTAGTTTGGTTTAGTTTTGAAGGAACAAACAAGCTAAACCACATGTAAAAAAAACTTGTTTGGATTGGTTCGATTGAAAAACATTAGGAAAACTAAACCAAACTACACCATTGTGGTTTGATTTAGTTCGGTTGATGCGGTTTTTATGTTAATTTTTCTAAAACTAAAAATCACAACATGAATGATAATATAATAAATTTTGTCTTAATGCAAGTCTTAAATTTAATGGTATTGTCACTGCTACAATGCTACATACATATGCATAAATCCTTTTCATAAAATGATCTACTAACTCTTCATTACATAATAAATAAACTTCACGGCATACTACTCACAAATTATAAAGAAGAAAATAACTTTATATATTCCTTTAAAATTGTCTTAATCAAGGAAAATAGCAAATCATTTGCAATAAAGTCACTCAATTGGTATTTTTTATCCTTAAGTTATGTTTGAATATGTTTTCAGGTTCAAGGATTTTGATAATGACAAAGGACTCTTGAAGAAACTCTTGGAGAAACAAGAAACAACATCAGACCTACAAAAACACGTATGCTAATCGATTAGGAAGGCAGAGCTAATCGATTAGATAGCTTCTGTTTTGGTCTATAATCGATTACATAGTGAAGACTAATCGATTACAGGGATTCTGTTTGTTACCTAATCGATTACACCAACACACCTAATCGATTACCAAGTTGAGAAATTGGATTAAATGTATCAGGTACTTATGCTAATCGATTACAAAATATCAGATAATCGATTACAAGGCTACTATTTTTAAACTAATCGATTAGACACAAAGCATAATCGATTACCAAGCTGCGTAACCAAATTAAGTGCATCAGGTGTCATCGCTAATCGATTACAAGGCAAGACATAATCGATTACCAAGGTTCTAAGTTACAAATAATCGATTACATGGTGTACCCTAATCGATTACAGCACAAAAAATAATGAAGATTTCAAAGTGTAATCGATTATAGCTCGAGGCGTAATTGATTACGATAGTGCTAGAATTTGGGGAAAGTTCTTTTTAGGTGGAAACCAGCTCATTTCTTTATCTCTCTCAAACACCCATCACATGCAACGGCTAGGAACATCATTATGCTCTTCTCCTAGGTCCATAAATGCAAGACTCCTTCAAGCTACTCAGAGCATCAATCACATCCATCAAAGGGAAATCAATTCTTAAGTCTTGTGAGTCTTATTCTTGCATAGTTTCATTTTTCTGAAACTTAGAACTTTAACTTGTATATTCTCTCTTGTTGAGAGTTAGAATTTGAGAGAGCTTTCACTTGTATATCTACTCTATTTAGAGAGTTATTATCTTGTAAACACTACTAAACACAAAAGGTTTTTCACTCTAGGTTGAGTGGTCACAAAGGTTGGGGTTCAACCTTTGGGTATTGAGAGTTTGAGAGATTGGGTGGGTTTCCCTTGTGCTAGTGAGGATTGAGTTCTTGAGTGCGGGACACTAGGAAGCTGCAATTGCTCATAGCTTGTAATCTCTAAACTTCAATAGTAGAAATCCTTCAAGTGGGTTGCTTGAAGGCGAGACGTACACCAAGGTTGGTGGAACTCGTTAAATCGGTTTGCAAGCTCTTCTCCCTTACTCTTTTACATTGATATATTGTATTTGATTGAATTGTTGTTGATTGATTGTGATTTGCTTATTTGAGCTTGCTTGAATTAGTTACTTTAAAGCAGTGCACACCAAGTGTTTGACAAATTGTTTCAGTAATATTCACATCTTGTTTTGCTTTATCTCTTGTACTCTACTTGCCTTCACTTGCATAATCTTTAAACTTGTGATAAAAGAATCAAGTTCAAAGGCACTTCAAGCAAAGTTTTAAAAACTCAATTCACCCCCCCCCCCTCTTGAGTATTGAGGCCACTTGAATAACAAGTGGTATCAGAGCTTGACTCTTGGAAGATCAAGCTTAACAGCTTCAAGAGATAAATGGCCTCAAGTTCTCTAAATCTTTTTCTAGAGGGTGGTGCCACAAATAGACCTCCCGCTTTCAATGGGGAAGGATATGCGTTTTGGAAGGAAAGAATGAAAATTTTTGTTCAATCAATTGATTTAAGAATTTGGAATGCCATTGAAAATGGTCCTTTTATACCCATGCATACTGTTAATGGTAAAAATGTTGAGAAATCCATGGATGATTGGACAAATGATGAAGAAAAGAAAGTACAGTACAATTATAAGGCTAAAAATCTCATTACTCTTGCATTAGGTCCCGATGAATTCTTTAGGGTAATGACATGTCAATCGGCCAAGGAAACATAGGATACTTTACAAGTAACCCATGAAGGTACTAGTGATGTAAAAGACTCTAAGATTAGTACCTTGACTAGTCAATATGAAAGCTTTAGGATAAATTCCGGGGAAACCATTGTAGAAATGCAAAAGAGATTTACCTTTATAATCAATCATCTTATTACTCTTGGTAAAGTTTATACTAACAAAGAACTTGTGCATAAAGTTTTGAAAAGTCTTAGCAGGGAATGGCAACCTCTCTTCACTACCATTAAACAATCCCCAAGCATCAACGAGATGTCTCTTGCCACACTCTTCGGAAAGCTACAAGAGCAAGAGCAAGAACTAAGGGATTTAAAGCTAGCGGAGGAAGAAGAAAAATCCTTCAAGAAGAAAGGCCTAGCTCTCAATGCCACTTCTACACATGAAGAAGAATCATGTAGTGATCTTGACGAAGAAGAATAATTTGGAATGTTTATAAAGCGATTCGGGAAGTTCATGAGAAACAAACGATTCCAAAAGAACTTCAAACCCCAAGGTAAGAAACCAATTCCTAATGAAACCCCTTCCTCATCAAACTGTTTTGAATGTGGCAAGGAATGGCACTTCAAGGTAGACTGCCCAAATCTTAAGAAGAAACAAGGAGAAAAGAGGAAAAAGAAGAGCTTACATCGCTTGGGACGAAAACGATGTAAGTAGCTCCGATGAGTCCGAAAATGAAGAAGCAAACCTTTGCTTGATGGCAAATCATCAAGAGGAAGATGATGAGGTAAGTCTTCTTGACTTAGATAGAAATGAATTGCTTGATGCATTTGGAGAGATGTATGACAAGTTTATTAAAATCTCCAATAAATACAAATTGTCAAGAAAAACCATAGATACTCTTGAAACACATCTTGTAGAACTTGGCAAAGAAAATGCATGTCTAAAAGAAAAATTAACAAATGTTCAAACATGCTCTAAGAACAAACCTTGTGATTTTGCAAAGAAATGTGACATCTTAGAAACCAAGGTCTTAGACTTAAACAGAACATTAGAAAAGTTTACAAATGGTAGAGACAACCTGAATGTATTACTTGGAAACCAAAGATGTATGTTTGATAAAACTGGTTTAGGATACAACTCTACCAAAAAGAAAAAACATTACAAAAACTTCTTTGTACCACCTAGAAGATCATCATCACCTTTTATGAAGTGTAATCATTGTGGCTTTAAAGGACATAATTCTTCAAATTGTAGTGTTAGAAAACAAGGACCAAAGGTTGTAAGAAAGGTGTGGGTTCCCAAAGGGACATTACCACAAGCTAACCTAAAAGGACCCAACATAAAATGGGTACCTAGTTCTTTAAACTAATTTTGTTTTGTAGGTATTGTAACATCCCAGTTTTGAAATTAAATGCCGAATGAAGAATAAACCATTAAGACTTGATTTCAACTAGAAAATAACTGTTAATTACATTTAACTAAGTAGATTTAAGCCATTAAAATATGAAAATGGTGGTGGTCAGGGAATGGGGTGGAGTGCACGTGGCTGCTGGGCAGACACTCTCCCATCCCACTCTTCTCTTACTATGCGCATGTACATATATATATAAAACGTGAGCCTTTGGTGATGAACACACTTACAATTTCTTCAGACTCCCTCCTCCATCACTTCATCTTCTACTTTCCTCTCTTCGTCTCCATCTTTCTTCTTCTTCCATCTTACTCTTCGCTCCTGGAGATCTTGATTCCAGTACTGGAGAACGGACCACACTTCATCCCAGAATCAGGCGCAGGATACGACAAAGCCAAGGAAGACCGAACGAACCAGGAGAAAGACGTCGGACCCAACGACAAGAACGGAAAGGTTTCTGAGGTTCTTCTAAGGTAGGGGGCACTTGCATGTCGAATGCATGGTCTAAGAACGGTACCGGATGAACATATTGCTGAGTGTGGGTGTGTGTGTGTGCATGTATTTATGATCATTAAAACTGATGCATGGTTTAAGATTCTGATAATGATTTTCGTGGCGATGGTGTAGCCTGTTAGTAGATGATAATGATGGATGATATGCATGGATCTATTTTCTTGTCACTATGAAAAATATGTATGTGCATGCTCTTAATTGGATTGTTCAATGTTGTTAGTCTGATGACCGATTGTAACATGCGCTGGTGTGATTGACTGAATGATTACGAGTAGTGTGGGAAATCCGTTCTTGCTTAATGACTACGGCGAAGGTGTTCGTGGCACGATGATGTGTAATAATGAATGTGTTAGTTGCATGAGTAAGAGTGGGGTGACCCATAGGAGGTTAAGAACCCCAAGGGAAACGACTTCCAGTTACCAACCCTGGCTAGATCCCAATAGTGCTCGTGGTAGCCGTTGGAGCTAGAGAAGAGAGTCTCGAGACGCCGTGGGGAGGCCGGTGCCACCTGGTAAGAGCTGAGGGACGAGGGGCCAGAAGAAAAGGGGATCGTAACTGAGAGTCTTTACCCGAGTCGGATCCGCAGGCATGCATATAGAAATAAGGCTGATTGTGGTGGTGTATAAATCTATGTATGTATATGTGTATGATTTTGAATGCATGAATATATATATGGATGTGGAATAAACTCTGTGTATTATGTGTGTCATGAATGTTGTTTGAACTGTATGAACTTGGTTACTTGAGAAAGGTTGAATGATAGCAGGAGCGTGTACTGACGCTGATACCGAGTCTGTGAGTATCATTTTACATGTAAAAGCTCACCCCTGCAGTGGCCATTTTCAGTGAATGTCTCTCGAGAGGAGGATCAGAAGCAGAGCTGGAATGCTGGGCGGAGTGCTGATGCATTTGGAAGGCTTAATTAAGGCGTTGTTAGATTAAGCCCTGACTGGTTCATACCGGATGTTAATGTTTTGGGATGAATAGAATTTTATGGACAAGGAGAAATCCGATTTTGTGTTGTAAATATTGACATACACTCTTATGTACATATGGATGTATGGTTTTGGTGTGTGTGATGCTATGTGCTGCCTTGTTTCATAATTGTGCTTTAATGGATACGCAGGGACAGTATGATTGAGCAGGTTATAGCCAAGTCTGAGTGAATCGAGAATTGTCTTAGGAAAATTTATGTCGGATACGTTGGGCAGAGTCGTACCCCGCCCGAAGTATGGGGACATTTCGCCCAAGCGACAGGACTCGCGCTGGAGTGATGTAGTTGTTAGAATTGGACACCGTCCAATTATCTTTCCTATCCGTTGTGATGCTAACGCAATCCAGACCCCGGTGTTGACCCCTGATTTGGGCGTTGTGGTTGAGTCCGCCCAGGCGTTGTCATAATTAGTTGAGTTGGGCGGAATAGGTTCAGACCCCTCCTTCCTCCACAATCTACTACTGCATATGTATACTGTAACTTCCCATTTTCCCGTGTGAAGTGCGAGCGTGAGGATTTACCGAGCGAACCCTTGTCCATGTCTGATTGAGGAATTACCTTGTATTTGTGTTGAGGAGGCGTAGTGCAGATTTCGTTTAGGCGGTGTCATACCTCGCCCTGGAGTCCGCCCAGGACAATCATACCCCGCCTAGCCAAGTAGGATGATTCGAACTCCGCCCTTCCACCGAATGTTACGCGTGTGAATGTATTAACATCTTCCCTTTTTCTATTTCCTCCTATTGAGTGACCAGTGTTACTCGGAGGGAAGCCTCCTTGTGAAATCTCCTCTATCCGCTGCTGCATTACCATACTCCGCCTGGACGGTGTCAGACCCCGTCTAAGCGAACAAACGGTGTTGTGTAATCCGCCCTGGTGCTGGTGTGTTACGATAAACCCATTAAGCCGGCCCCAGTTTTAGCTTCTCTGTAGGTTGCTATATGCGCGTGAATGCTCCTCGTTTCCCCCCTTGCCTGCTCCCTTCTATATCAAATGTTACGTGACTGTTTTGTGAAAAATTTTCTCACATTTTTGGAATTATTAGTTGCAAATAATAAGGTGTTACATTTTGGTATCAGAGCGGACCGAAAAGTCCAAGGCCAAAGTATGCTTACCGAGTGTAAGCGGTGGTGTGTGTGTCTTTTGATTGAATGGTTGAAAATTGTTCTGATGCTAGTTGAACTTGATTGATGATTGACTTGAGGACAAGGGGTTGTTTTCCCCTGGTCCGATTGTGTGTATGACCTAGGCGAATGATATAATGTGCTAAGCTATTAATTGTTGGACTAATAACTAGATCGGTAGTAGGTGGCTCCGTATACTTATCCTTAAATGTCAATTTCAGGATAAGGAATGGCGCATCGTCAAAGTATGGAGGCTATAGCCACAGCATTCCAACGCTTTGCGGATGTGTTTGAAAGGCAGGGCCAGACTCGACCTGAGGATGGCCATGTACTGGACCGCTTCCTGAAGAGGAAGCCGAGTGAATTCTTAGGAGGACGGAACCCTGAGACGGCGTTCAAGTGGACTCAGGAATTAGAGAGAATTTTTAGGGGTCTTCGCTGTACCGAAGCCTAGAAGGTGGAATGTGCAGTGTATATGCTGCGAGATGAAGCGGAGAATTGGTGGAAAATAGCCAGAAGCCGATTCCCCGAAGATGATAATCAACTGACGTGGAACGATTTCAAGGCCTGCTTCTTAGACAAATACTTTCCCGACACAGTGAGGAGTCGGAAAGAGCAGGAGTTTATGGAGTTGAAACAGGGCTCCATGACTGTGGAAGAATACGCGACCAGATTTGAGGAATTGTGCCTATTCTATCCGCCCTTCCAGCAGCCAGGAACGAAGAACTCCAAGTGTCTTAAGTTTGAGAACGGATTGAGATCGGATATCAAGAGGGCTTGCAGATACCATGAAATCCGGAGTTTCCCTGCATTAGTGAACAAATGTAGAATATTCGAAGAGGATGACAGGGCCCATTCGGGCCAGTGCAGCAGAGCTAACCAGCACCTGAGGCCTCAGCAGTCACGTTTCAAGAGGCCAGGGAACGTGAGGAGGAATGAACCCTTCACTAGACATCAGAATCATGGTGACCGAGGGAGACAAATGAGTGGACGACCAAGATATGGCGGATGCTTTAAATGCGGCGGTGACCACTTTGCTAAGGATTGCAATGATACAAATGTTAAATGCTACCACTGCGGAGAGAAGGGACACGTTCGTCCTGACTGCCCCCAACTCCGCCAAACAAACGCCAATGTGCGTCAAGGAGGATTTCAAGATAGAACCCGAGTGAATGATAACCAACGACCTGGTGGCAGAGGCAACGGAACCAGAGGAAATATGATGCGTGCTCCGAACAACCGAGAGAGGAATACCGGTCCGCCAGCAGCAGGAAGAATCTACACCATCAATGCAGAAGATGTTGCACCAGCAAACGACCTAGTACAATGTAAGTGCTCACTTGGAATGAATACGCTTAATGTTGTTTTCGATTCGGGAGCTACCCATTCTTTTATAGCTGATGAGTGCGTAGAACGGTTGAAGTTACCAACTGTGTCTATGAACCGGACTTTGGAAGTGGCCAGCCCCACTGGCGCTAATGTGTTCACATCGTCAATATGCAAAATGTAGCATTTGAGTTGTATGATCGGAGTTTCACCTTCGATTTGATTTGCATGCCCTTAAAGGGTCTTGACATCGTACTCGGAATAGATTGGCTTTCAGCCAATAAGGTATTAGTAGATTGTAGAAACCGAGAGATAGTTTTCCCAAAACAACCCACTGAAGATGACACGGCACTAGGTATAACCCAACTATTTATGATGCTTTGTCTAACCAAAGATGAGAGTGAGACCCTAGTGAACGAAATTCCGGTTGTCTGCGAATTCCCAGAAGTGTTCCCAGAAGACGTTCCGAGTGTGCCTCCCAATAGAGAAGTTGAATTCTCTATAGACTTGATCCCTGGAGCCGAACCGGTCTCCAGTGCACCCTACAGAATGTCCTCAACTGAATTGGCAGAGTTGAAGAAACAAGTGGATGAGTTACTTGAGAAGCAGTTCATTAGACCAAGCGTGTCACCATGGGGCGCACCTGTGCTACTTGTTAAGAAGAAGGATGGCGGCATGAGACTTTGTATAGATTATCGACAGCTAAACAAACTCACAATCAAGAATCGGTACCCACTGCCTAGAATTGATGATTTAATTGACCAGCTGCGTGGAGCCTCAGTCTTCTCAAAAATTGATCTACGATCGGGGTATCACCAAATCTGAGTGAAGGACTCGGACATTCCTAAAACTGCCTTTAGGACTCGGTATGGTCACTACGAGTATGTAGTGATGCCGTTCGGTGTGACAAACGCCCCTGCTGTTTTCATGAATTACATGAACAGCATATTCCACTCCTTCTTAGATCGGTTTGTTGTTGTCTTCATCGATGACATTTTAATTTACTCTAAGACGTCTGAGGAGCATGAAGGACATCTCAGAGCGGTACTCCAAGTGTTGAAGGAGAAGCAATTGTTTGTAAAGCTTTCAAAGTGCGAATTCTGGATGGATGAAATCCACTTCCTTGGGCATGTGATCTCCGAGCGAGGCGTCTCGGTGGATCCTACGAAGGTAGCTGCTGTAATAGCATGGGAGAGGCCCAGATCGGTCTCGGAGATAAGAAGTTTTATGGGCTTGGCAGGTTATTATAGGAGGTTCATCGAGGGTTTTTCTAAATTGGCATTACCCCTGACTAAATTGACTCGGAAAAATGTTCCCTTCATGTGGAATCCAGAGTGTGAGAACAGCTTCCAAGAGCTGAAGAATAAGTTGACGACTGCTCTGGTGTTGGCATTACCTGAGTTACGAGAAAGCTTCGTGGTCTATTGTGACGCGTCCGGACTCGGATTAGGGTGTGTACTCATGCAGAAAGATTGAGTGATAGCATATGCCTCTCGATAGTTGAGACCCCACGAGCAGCATTATCTGACCCATGACTTGGAGCTGGCAGCAGTAGTTTTTGCATTGAAAATCTGGAGGCATTATTTGTACGGGTCCAAATTTGAAGTGTACAGCGATCATAAGAGCCTCAAATACCTATTCGACCAAAAGGAGCTAAACATGAGGCAGAGGAGATGGATTGAGTTTTTAAAGGACTACGATTTCGAGTTAAAATACCACCCAGGTAAGGCAAACGTCGTGGCCGACGCATTGAGTCGAAAATCCCTCCACATAGCAGCCATGATGGCAAAAGAAGTTGAGTTGTTGGAGCGGTTCCGAGACATGAACTTGCATGTTGACACCCCTTCCTCTCAGAAGATGACAATCGGTACGTTGAGGATTGCCAATGAATTCTTAAAATCCGTGTACGAACAGCAACAGGCGGACTCTTACCTAGCTGAAATGAAGGAAATTCAAGCCAAAGGAAATGATTTATCCTTGGCAGAGGGGCCAGATGGGATCTTCCGGGTGAGAGACAGAATATACATACCGAGTGAAGGAAGATTGAGAAGAATGGTGCTTGATGAAGCCCACAAAAGCCTACTCAGCATTCACCCAGGAACCACGAAAATGTACCACGACTTGAGGAGACAGTTCTGGTGGCCCAGACTAAAGAAGGATGTGGCGGAGTACGTGGCCCGGTGTATCACTTGTCAGAAATCGAAGGTAGAGCACCAAAAACCGTACGGTGCAATGCAGCCTCTAGAGGTCCCCGTGTGGAAATGGGACTCAATTGCGATGGATTTTATCATGGGATTACCTAAAAACCGAGCGGGCCATGATGCAATTTGGGTCATTGTAGACTGATTGACAAAGAGTGCACACTTCTTACCTGTAAATATAAGGTACCCATTGCATAAGTTGGCTCGAATCTACATTCAAGAAGTTATCCGACTGCATGGCATACCTACTTCCATCGTATCGGGCAGGGACCCTAGGTTTACGTCCAGATTTTGGACCAGCATGCATCAAGAATTGGGGACGAAGCTTTGGCTTAGTTCTGCCTACCACCCCCAATCGGATGGACAATCCGAGCGAACAATTCAGAGTCTAGAAGATTTATTGAGAGCGTGTGTGTTAGAGTACAGTGGGGACTGGGAGCAGTACCTTCCCTTGATCGAGTTTACGTACAACAACAGCCATCATCACAGCATTGGCATGGCACCTTACGAGGCATTATATGGGCGTAGATGCCGAACCCCACTCTGCTGGTCAGAAGCAGGTGAAAGTCTACTATTGGGACCAGACATCGTGAAGCAAACCACAGAACAGATCCGAGTGATAAGGGAGAAGATGAAAGCATCACAAGACAGGCAGAAGAGCTACCATGACAAGCGCATCAAGCCATTGGAATTTTCAGTCGGAGATCGAGTGTTTCTGAGAACCTCTCCGAGTAAAGGAGTTGGACGAGCCTTAAAAAGTGGGAAGTTAAGCCCTCGATACATTGGACCCTACGAGGTGTTAGAACGGATTGGCCCCGTAGCATACCGCCTCGCATTACCAACTCACTTGTCCCGATTGCACAACGTATTTCACGTGTCTCAACTAAGGAAGTATTTGCATGACCCCAGCCACACGATGCCTGACGACGAGGTAGAGATCAAGGAAGACCTAACCACTGTGACTACACCGATTGGAATCGTGGACCGATCGGTAAAACGCTTAAGAAACAAGAACGTAAGGCTGGTTAAGGTGGAGTGGCAGCAAGGCAAGACCACCTCCTGTACGTGGGAACGCGAAGACACCATGCGACAACAGTACCCCGAGTTGTTTACCTAGGTAAGTACCGACTGAATTTCGGGGACGAAATTCTTTTTCAGTGGGGGAGAACTGTAACATCCCAGTTTTGAAATTAAATTCCGAATGAAGAATAAACCATTAAGACTTGATTTCAACTAGAAAATAACTGTTAATTACATTTAACTAAGTAAATTTAAGCCATTAAAATATGAAAATGGTGGTGGTCAGGGAATGTCTTCTCTTACTATGCGCATGTACATATATATATAAAACGTGAGCCTTTGGTGATGAACACACTTACTATTTCTTCAGACTCCCTCCTCCATCACTTCATCCTCTACTTTCCTCTCTTCGTCTCCATCTTTCTTCTTCTTCCATCTTACTCTTCGCTCCTGGAGATCTTGATTCCAGTACTGGAGAATGGACCACACTTCATCCCAGAATCAGGCGCAGGATACGACAAAGCCAAGGAAGACCGAACGAACCAGGAGAAAGACGTCGGACCCAACGACAAGAACGGAAAGGTTTCTGAGGTTCTTCTAAGGTAGGGGGCGCTTGCATGTCGAATGCATGGTCTAAGAACGGTACCGGATGAACATATTGCTGAGTGTGGGTGTGTGTGTGTGCATGTATTTATGATCATTAAAACTGATGCATGGTTTAAGATTCTGATAATGATTTTCGTGGCGATGGTGTAGCCTGTTAGTAGATGATAATGATGGATGATATGCATGGATCTATTTTCTTGTCACTATGAAAAATATGTATGTGCATGCTCTTAATTGGATTGTTCAAAGTTGTTAGTCTGATGACCGATTGTAACATGCGCTGGTGTGATTGACTGAATGATTACGAGTAGTGTGGGAAATCCGTTCTTGCTTAATGACTACGGCGAAGGTGTTCGTGGCACGATGATGTGTAATAATGAATGTGTTAGTTGCATGAGTGAGAGTGGGGTGACCCATAGGAGGTCAAGAACCCCAAGGGAAACGACTTCCAGTTACCAACCCTGGCTAGATCCCAATAGTGCTCGTGGTAGCCGTTGGAGCTAGAGAAGAGAGTCTCGAGACGCCGTGGGGAGGCCGGTGCCACCTGGTAAGAGCTGAGGGACGAGGGGCCAGAAGAAAAGGGGATCGTAACTGAGAGTCTTTACCCGAGTCGGATCCGCAGGCATGCATATAGAAATAAGGCTGATTGTGGTGGTGTATAAATCTATGTATGTATATGTGTATGATTTTGAATGCATGAATATATATATGGATGTGGAATAAACTCTGTGTATTATGTGTGTCATGAATGTTGTTTGAACTGTATGAACTTGGTTACTTGAGAAAGGTTGAATGATAGCAGGAGCGTGTACTGACGCTGATACCGAGTCTGTGAGTATCATTTTACATGTAAAAGCTCACCCCTGCAGTGGCCATTTTCAGTGAATGTCTCTCGAGAGGAGGATCAGAAGCAGAGCTGGAATGCTGGGCGGAGTGCTGATGCATTTGGAAGGCTTAATTAAGGCGTTGTTAGATTAAGCCCTGATTGGTTCATACCGGATGTTAATGTTTTGGGATGAATAGAATTTTATGGACAAGGAGAAATCCGATTTTGTGTTGTAAATATTGACATACACTCTTATGTACATATGGATGTATGGTTTTGGTGTGTGTGATGCTATGTGCTGCCTTGTTTCATAATTGTGCTTTAATGGATACGCAGGGACAGTATGATTGAGCAGGTTATAGCCAAGTCTGAGTGAATCGAGAATTGTCTTAGGAAAATTTATGTCGGATACGTTGGGCAGAGTCGTACCCCGCCCGAAGTATGGGGACATTTCGCCCAAGCGACAGGACTCGCGCTGGAGTGATATAGTTGTTAGAATTGGACACCGTCCAATTATCTTTCCTATCCGTTGTGATGCTAACGCAATCCAGACCCCGGTGTTGACCCCTGATTTGGGCGTTGTGGTTGAGTCCGCCCAGGCGTTGTCATAATTAGTTGAGTTGGGCGGAATAGGTTCAGACCCCTCCTTCCTCCACAATCTACTACCGCATATGTATACTGTAACTTCCCGTTTTCCCATGTGAAGTGTGAGCGTGAGGATTTACCGAGCGAACCCTTGTCCATGTCTGATTGAGGAATTACCTTGTATTTGTGTTGAAGAGGCGTAGTGCAGATTTTGTTTAGGCGGTGTCATACCTCGCCCTGGAGTCCGCCCAGGACAATCATACCCCGCCTAGCCAAGTAGGATGATTCGAACTCCGCCCTTCCACCGAATGCTACGCGTGTGAATGTATTAACATCTTCCCTTTTTCTATTTCCTCCTATTGAGTGACCAGTGTTACTCGGAGGGAAGCCTCCTTGTGAAATCTCCTCTATCCGCTGCTGCATTACCATACTCCGCCTGGACGGTGTCAGACCCCGTCTAAGCGAACAAACGGTGTTGTGTAATCCGCCCTGGTGCTGGTGTGTTACGATAAACCCATTAAGCCGGCCCCAGTTTTAGCTTCTCTGTAGGTTGCTATATGCGCGTGAATGCTCCTCGTTTCCCCCCTTGCCTGCTCCCTTCTATATCAAATGTTACGTGACTGTTTTGTGAAAAATTTTCTCACATTTTTGGAATTATTAGTTGCAAATAATAAGGTGTTACAGGTATGCTTCAAGGCAAGCAACACCCATTGGTATTTGGATAGTGGGTGTTCAAAACATATGACGGGAGATATAAGCAAGTTCACATCATTCACTCCCAAGAGAAAATGAAGCGTCACGTATGGGGATAACACCAAAGGAAGAATTCTAGGCATTGGAGACATTGGTAAAAATTCCTCTACCTCAATTAGTGACGTATTGTATGTTGAAGGGCTCAAACACAACTTGCTTAGCATTAGCCAATTATGTGATAAAGGATATAGAGTATTGTTTGAATCAAATTGTTGCATAATTGAATATAAGCTAAACAAGGAAGTCAAGTTTGTTGGTAAAAGAATTGATAATATTTACATGATTGATGTTGATAGTTTGTCCTCAAATGATGTGCAATGTTTCATGACTAGAGGGGATGAGACTTGGTTATGGCATAGAAGAATAGCTCATATACATGTAGACCATTTGAACAAACTTGTTTCTAAGGAATTAATAATTGGTTTACCAAAGCTTAAATTTGAAAACAAATTTTGTGATGCATGTCAAAAGAGAAAACAAGTAAAGGCATCCTTTCAAGCTAAAAATATTGTTTCCACTCAAAGGCCTTTACAACTTTTGCACATGGATTTATTTGGACCTTCCAAAATCAAAAGCTTTGGTGGTAATTACTATGGTCTAGTAATTGTAGATGATTATTCAAGATATACATGGACCTTGTTTCTTGCTCATAAAAATGAAGCATATCATGCATTCAAGAAACTAGCCAAGATTATCCAAAATGAGCAAAATTCAAAAAGTGCATCCATAAGAACCGATCATGGGGGAGAATTTGAAAACCAATCCTTTGAAAAGTTTTGCGAAAAACATGGTATCAATCACAATTTTTCAGCTCCTAGAACTCCACAACAAAATGGAGTGGTTGAAAGGAAAAATAAATCTTTAGTGGAGCTTGCAAGAACCATGTTAAATGAAAATAACATTGCGAAACATTTTTGGGCCGATGCGGTAAATACCGCGTGTCATGTTATGAACAGATGTTTAATAAGGCCTATTCTAAAGAAAACCCCCTATGAACTTTACAAGGGAAGAAAACCTAATATTTCTTATTTTCATATTTTTGGATGCAAATGTTTTGTGCTCAACAATGGAAAGGATAATCTAGAAAAGTTTGATGCAAAATCTGATGAGGCAATCTTTCTAGGATATTCATCATTTAGTAAATCATATCGAGTCTTTAACAAACAAACTAACACTATTGAGGAATCAATTCATGTGAAATTTGATGAAAATGGCCATAACTCCCCGAGGAAGGAAGATGTTGATGACATTGTAGGTACCTTCCAAGAATTAACATTGGATGATAAAGAAGAAGATATCAAAGAAAAGGACACAACACAAGAAGTGAGAACTTAACAAAAGGAATGGGTCATCTCAAAAGACCATCCTTTGGATAACATCATAGGTGATATCACAAAAGGTGTAAGTACCCGTCGATCTTTTAATACTTGCAATCATTTGACTTTTGTCTCTCAAATTGAACCTAAAACCATAAATGAGGCTATTATTGATGAGCATTGGATGTTGGCTATGCAAGAAGAACTAAATCAATTTGAAAGAAATCAAGTTTAGGAATTAGTGCCAAGACCAAATGATCATCAAATAATAGGTACTAAATGGGTTTTTAGGAACAAATTAGATGAAAATGGTATAATCACTAGAAATAAGGCTAGATTAGTTGCTAAGGGGTATAATCAAGAAGAAGGAATAGACTATGAAGAAACATATGCTCCCGTAGCTAGGCTAAAAGCCATTAGATTATTGTTAGCCTTTGCTTGTTGTAAGGATTTCAAGTTGTACCAAATGGATGTCAAAAGTGCTTTCTTGAATGGATACATTCAAGAAGAAGTATATGTTGATCAACCTCCAGGTTTTGAAAACTATCAATTTCCAAATCATGTTTTCAAACTAAAGAAAGCTTTATATGGTTTAAAACAAGCTCCAAGAGCTTGGTATGAAAGATTAAGTAAATTTCTTTTAGAAAACAATTTTGAAAGAGGAAAGGTTGACACAACATTATTCATTAAGCACAAAAAGAATGACATACTATTGGTTCAAGTATATGTTGATGATATCATTTTTGGTGCTATTAATGAATCTTTATGCAAAGAGTTTGTTAAGCTAATGCAGGACGAATTTGAGATGTCCATGATGGGAAAACTAACATTCTTCCTAGGACTACAAATTAAGCAAACAAAAGAAGGCACTTTCATTAGTCAATCAAAGTATTGCAAGGAGTTGCTTAGGAAATTTAACATGGACAAGGCAAATGATATTCCCACACCAATGAGCACTTCATGCTATCTGGATAAGGATGAAAAAGGTAAGGATACTGAACTCACAAAATATAGAGGTATGATCGGATCCTTACTTTACTTAACCGCTAGTAGACCGGATATCATGTTTGTTGTTTGTATGTGTGCAAGATACTAAGCATGCCCAAAAGAATCATACCTTACTGTAGTTAAAAGAATAATGAAATATCTGGTTGGAACTCTAAATGTAGGTCTTTGGTATCCTAAAGGCGTTGAATGTACTCTCATAGGATATTCTGATGCTGATTCGCTGGATGTAAACTTGATAGGAAAAACACTAGTGGAACATGTCACTTGCTTGGTAGCTCTCTTGTCTCTTGGCATAGCAAGAAACAAGTAAGTATTGCTTTATCTACAGCTGAGGCAGAATATGTTACAGCTGGAAGTTGCTGTGCTCAAATCCTTTGGATGAGGCAACAATTTCTTGACTTCGGTGTTACATTAGACCATGTGCCTCTTAGATGTGATAATACTAGTGCCATTAATATTTCAAGGAATCCTGTCATGCATTCAAGGACCAAACATATAGAGATACAACATCATTTCATTAGAGATCATGTATTAAAAGGTGATTGCATGCTTGAACATGTTGAAACTTCCAAGCAGTTAGCGGATATCTTCATAAAATCCTTGGAAAAAGAACAATTCATATATATTAGAAGAGAATTAGGAATACTAGATATGTCCAATTATGTTTGAATAATGAGTAATTTTGATAATTCCTTGTCCTATAGCATGTTTAATGAGTTTCTAATCAATTGTGGTATGATTCATTAACTCTCCATCATTCTTGTATGAAATCTGCAAAATCTGTGCATTTTTGAACTATCTAATCGATTACAAAGAAACACGTAATCGATTACGAAGCCTCTGTTTCGTGAGTAATCGATTACCCTTTGCTATATAATCAATTACAAAGCTTCTGTTCCATGCCCAATCGATTAGATCCTCTAGATAATCGATTACCAATGTTTCAACTTCCTAATAATTGATTGCCATACTCTCCTAATCGATTGTAAAGATTCATTTTTTAACCTAATCAATTACCCATGTGCCCTAATCGATTACGCTATATGAAAAACGTTTAAACTTTCTCTAAAACTACGTGTTAATCGATTAGCCTTTGCTGCCTAATCGATTAGCGTCGGAACTGGAGCAGTCAAAGTGCAGATTTTTGAGGCAAATCGTTGGCCCAATCAATCCACCCCTCATTAACTCCTTTCTCTCTATTCTAAACCCTACTTTTCCCTATAAATTCACCCCTCCCTCACTCTCTCATCTCATACTACCTCTTCTTCCACTCTCCCAAGCTTCCAAGAGCTCTCTCAATCTCTATTACTCTCTTCTCCTTCTCTCTATATTTCATTTTCAATTACCATGTATTCCTCACGCACTGTTAAGAGGGCAAGGTCTTTAATGGCCCAAACCAACAACCCTCTTGATTTTTCAAGATTCTTCACATCCCCTAGAGACCTTCAAAACTTCATCAAAAACTTCTCTGAAAAAGATATCATCTCTCCCCACTTCATCAATGTTGAGGTATTTGACCACCATAGCCTCACCTTCACTCAAAGCTTGCACCACTATAACCTCTTCTCCTTCCTTACCCTTAAGGAAGAACTCTATTATCGTGAGCTTGTAAGGGTGTTCTACTGCAACCTTAAACTTGTGGATGGGTTGCTTGAATCAAAAGTAAAAAATGTAACCCTTAGGATCACAAATGCTCAATTGGCGGAAATCACTCTACTTCCACTCAATGATGCTGTGTTCGTTGGAGGAGATCCTGAGGACGAATGGGATTTCAATGCCATTACTGCCTGACAATCACTATGGAAGGTTGATCGCCCAAGGGGCAACCATAAACTGGTAGGCCATTTAACCATGAACAACCGTCTCCTTCACTTCTTCTTGGTAAAGATGTTGGTTCCTCGTGGTGGGAACTACGCTCTGATTGAGGAGGATGATGTCCTCTTAATGTGGGCCATGCACAACCAAAAAGAAATTAATTGGGTTCAAATGCTAAAGTTGCACATGCTCCATGCAAAAGACCAGCAAAAGCTCCCCTACGCCATCCTGCTCACCAAAATCTTCAAGGCTTTTGGAGTTGACTTAGCTGGAGAATTGTCAGAGAAGGTGCCTCCTAAAACTTGCATTGGCACCCATCATCTCACAAAGATGGGTATCGTTTATGTGAATGGATCTTGGTACTCAAAAATGGAAGGCATTCATGCCAACATTCCTTTTGAAGCTCCTGCTAATGAACCTGCCCCTCCTCCTCCTGCAACTCAAGCTGAACCGTCCGCCCCTGCTGACCCATTTTCCTCCCTTTATGCGCACCTTGACCGTCGGTTTGACAGAATTGAGAACTCTCTTCAAGAGTTCCAAATGACTGAGCAGCAACATTTTGAAATTATGCAACAACGTTATGATGAGCTGTCTCACCAGATTTCTGAATTCCGCTTTTTCCATCCGGATAATTAGATCCGTTATATTGTGCTTTGTTTCAGTTGTTTTTCATTCTGTTTCTTTTTAATTCTGCAATTTCCATTATGTAATTTCCCTTTTTGCAATGAATAAAATTTCTGTTTTGTTATATCTCTATTGCATTACTGTTTTTTGATGATTACAACGGGGGAGAAATATATGAGTTCATCTAATCTGAATGTTAAGAATAACAAGTAGTAAAAAAAATGAAAAATGTTTGATAATAACAAGTGATTAAACAAGTGGACTAGATAATTATCTCTATGGCATAACTTCTTTTAGATAGGGGGAGATATTTTTTTAAAATCAAGAGATAACCCGTTAAAGATAACATTGTGCAAAATTTGAAATAGATATGTTTTTACAGATAATGCTCAAGAGATGGAATTAGAAATTGATTAGAGATAAGTTTATTTTGAACTAACAACCCTCAAAAGATGAACATTATTTGTCATCATCAAAAAAGGGAAGAATATGTTTGAATATGTTTTCAGGTTCAAGGATTTTGATAATGACAAAGGACTCTTGAAGAAACTCTTGGAGAAATAAGAAACAACATCAGACCTACAAAAACACATATGCTAATCGATTAGGAAGGCAGAGCTAATCGATTAGATAGCTTCTGTTTTGGTCTATAATCGATTACACAGTGAAGACTGATCGATTACAGGGATTCTATTTGTTAACTAATCGATTACACCAACACACCTAATCGATTACCAAGTTGAGAAACTGTATTAAATGTATCAGGTACTTATTCTAATCGATTACAGAATATCAGATAATCGATTACAGGGCTACTGTTTTTACACTAATCGATTAGACACAAGGCATAATCGATTACCAAGCTGCGTAACTAAATTAAGTGCATCAGGTGTCATCACTAATCGATTACAAGGCAAGACATAATCGATTACCAAGGTTCTAAGTTACAGATAATCGATTACATGGTGTACCCTAATCGATTACAGCACGAAAAACACTAAAGATTTCAAAGTGTAATCGATTACAGCTCGAGGCGTAATCGATTACGATAGTGCCAGAATTTGGGGAAAGTGCTTTTTAGGTGGTTAAACCAGCTCATTTCTCCATCTCTCTCAAACACCCATCACATGCAACGGCTAGGAACATCATTATGCTCTTCTCCTAGGTCTATAAATGCAAGACTCCTTCAAGCTACTCAGAGCATCAATCACATCCATCAAAGGGAAATCAATTCTTAAGTCTTGTGAGTCTTATTCTTGCATAGTTTCATTTTTCTGAAACTTAGAACTTCAACTTGTATATTCTCTCTTATCGAGAGTTAGAATTTGAGAGATCTTTTACTTGTATATCTACTCTATTTAGAGAGTCATTATCTTGTAAACACTACCAAACACAAAAGGTTTTTCACTCTAGGTTGAGTGGTCATAAAGGTTGGGGTTCAACCTTTGGGTATTGAGAGTTTGAGAGATTGGGTGGGTTGCCCTTGTGTTAGTGAGGATTGAGTTCTTGAGTGTGGGACACTAGGAAGCTGCAATTGCTCATAGCTTGTAATCTCTAAACTTTAATAGTGGAAATCCTTCAAGTGGGTTGCTTAAAGGCGAGACGTACACCGAGGTTGGTGGAACTCGTTAAATGGGTTTGCAAGCTCTTCTTCCTTACTTTTTTACATTGATATATTGCATTTGATTGGATTGTTGTTGATTGATTGTGATTTGCTTATCTGAGCTTGCTTGAATTAGTTACTTTAAAGCAGTGCACCCCAAGTGTTTGACAAATTGTTTCAGTAATAGTCATATCTTATTTTGCTTTATCTCTTGTACTCTACTTGCCTTCACTAATTACTTTAAAGCAGTGCACCCCAAGTGTTTGACAAATTGTTTCAGTAATAGTCATATCTTATTTTGCTTTATCTCTTGTACTATACTTGCCTTCACTTGCATAATCTTTAAACTTGTGATAAAAGAATCAAGTTCAAAGGCACTTCAAGCAAAGTTTTAAAAACTCAATTCATCCCCCCTCTTGAGTATTGAGGCCACTTGAATAACATAAGTCACTTTTACAAAAGTCGTTAAATCAAAGAGCAAAGTCGTTAAATCAAAGGAAAAAATCAAAAATCAAATTTTTCCTGTGGTTTGGTTTGGTTCAATTTGATTCTACGTCAGGAATCACGGGTCAAACCGTACCGTACTAGAAACTGTGATTTTTGCTTTTATGGTTGCCGATTTTTATGGTTCTCAATCAGGTTTGATTTGGTTACGTGGTTGGTTGTAGTCCAAATTAGTTCCCGAATACTCTTAATATGAGAATAGCAACCATCCCAAGCACTAGACTGATGTGCCTCTAATTCTTCTTTTCTAAAAAAAAAAGGAAAATATTGATGAAATTAAGGAAGTTAGTGAGTTTGTTGGGAGATTGAAACTAGGAGACTACATGACAAGGTCTGAGTGTAAAGGTCAATGCTTTTACAGACTTGTAAAAGTCGTCACCAATGTTGAAAGAAGACTCCATTGTACCAAGGTTGGCTCCTAATCTTTAATACAAGGCTATGACTTCTAACCTTAATACAAACCCAACCCCTTAGTTGTCAAGACTTCATGGCTTTATTACCCAACAAATAGGTTAGTTGTCTATATCTTCAACTTAAACCCTTTCAATATATTGATTCTTTATTCTACCATCTATAATTGCCTCTATAGTCTACTACATCCTCCTCCACCACTTCCTATTCCTTCTTTAGAATTGATGTTTTTAAGACCTTCCTTATCATCAGTTTCATTAGATGCATATTAAAACACGACAAGGATACTCTTCTCATCTCTTTCTTTCAGTGCCACCAGTTCCTTCGCTGTATTAATAGACATATTTTAAAAAGAAAGTTGAGTTCTTCATTGATTTAGACTTTTCTCTTTTAAAGATGGCCCCATCAATAGAGTCCCAAAATAAGCTTTTTATGAAGGAAGTTGAGAGACTCAAGGACCGACTTGGTTTATATGGTCCTTATTTTGTTGATGTCAAAATGAGAGTTGTATAGAGTCTAGAGTCCTAGGAAGTTTGCACTTCATATGCATACATATTTTCTTTGAATGAGGTTAACACAATGGCTACACAAACCCCAACAACGTGGGATCATGATGGTCAAAGTTGCTTATTAAAGAACCAAGACGAGGTGATAGGGTTTTAGTGATGAAGAGAAAGAAAAGAGAATAAAAGATGATAAAGGTTATGGGGATGGAAAAGAAAAAGATAAAAGAGCACATGGGTAGTATGTGGTTTATAAAAATTTAATAAGTTTATTGATTTTTCTAATGTGTATCTAGGATACATTTTAGATAATACTAAATAAATAGCTTTTATTAAGATTTGTGTTCAACTTACATTGAAGTTAATGAAAAGCTACATTATGCATAAGTTTCAATAAAACCTTTCAACTTTTGTACTTCCATCAGTCTTAGTTATAAGTAACTTTTGGAAAAAAATTATTTTAAATATAAACAAAAATATCTTTTATTTATTGTCATTAAATGTTTATATACCAAGTATGTTATTCTTGAATACATTTCAAAGGTAACTAAATTCTTTATACAATAAATGAAATTAGTGACACTTTAGACTAATACATTAAATATTTGATAAGATTAATGTAAATACTAACTTTTAATAATTTTTTAATCTATATAAAATTTATCAAATTCGCTTATAACCAAAACCAAAGAGAATATTATTTAAATGTACCACATATCACATAGCACACATTAGAAAAAGCTATAAATTTATTTATTAATTGATGATATATATCATACTTATCAAAGTAAAGTTAACGACGGTCACTAATTTTGATATCAAAAAAATTTACAAGCATCTAAAACTAATGTTTTCTAATAAGAAGTTATTACTAATTCATAACTTTTTTATGAGACCCGGTGTAAAGAAAAGGTGAATGCTAAGGTAGACTTGTTCCAAGTGGGTGCACCATGGATCTCTTTGAATTGACCTGTTATAATAGGTTAAACTACTATTTTTTAATTTAGATAACTTACACCTATCTCTTATATATTATACTAAGGCACATATTGGGTTAGTTTTAAAATATAAAAGAAATAAATTAAATATATTTAAGTTAATCTAAAACTTGTAACCAAAAAATTAATATTGTAATTTTAATATTAACTTTAATATTGTAATTTTGGTAGGAAAATTGACGCACATTGTCAGATACTTAAGATACAACAGAAGATGTGCATGTGCATTTGACCTCACATTGTCAGCGGTTAAATAACCAAACCGCTATCAATACTTTAGATACATGTTGACCCGCTCACATCTCCCAAATAGGATAGAGACTTGTTAATAGATTGTGCTTCCTTTAGTCTTTCCCCTGTGCATGCCTCATTAGAATTAATTTATATAAGAACATGAAGTTACCAAAGCTCTTGAAATGAACAAAGCAACACAACACCAGACTGTCAATAGAGTTTTCAGAGGAAAATTTCATTTTATACAAATAGGTAAACACAATATATTTCAACTTGATCATAATCTTATTAATTTTTATATCCTCCCCACATCATAAGCTTTAAATAAAGATGGATATTAACATCATTTGGATATATAGTGAATGAATATCTGTCTGAATAACATAAATAACATGGAATCCCAATAAAAAGTGATGGAAAATAAATAACAAATCAAAGCAATAAAGAAAAACAACTATATCCAATTTTGCTAATGATGATGTTAAAAAATCTATGAAACTGGGACTGCGATCTCTTCAAACTCTTTCTTAATTTTCAACTTCAAAGATTCTGAAAAAAGAAAACATGATTTTAAATGTAGTAGTCTTCTATTGCAGATCGTGTTATGCATTTTTCCATGCTCTAGTAATAGAATTATCATTATTCTATTGAAGATATTGAACTAAAATTTATTATTGTATTTTAAATTAATAAACTGATACATTGAACTTATGTACAACAACTTGATTGATATTCAATTCAATACGAATATAGAACTAAAGTGCTTTTATCAAATCTCAAACAAGAATATTTTCTTGAACCTTCAAAGAATAAAATAAGTGCAACTCAATTTTGATATTATGAAGTGGGCATTGCATATATAGTTCATAAAGTAAGAATCTTTCAATCAACTGTTTTCTATGATTGAATTTACCATTAAAGTATCTATAAGCACAACTACTGTGTCATATATTAGAAAAATAGAAATCAAAGTATCAATTTTATGAAGGTCGTGTTATGCATTTTGCCATACTCTAATAACAAAATTATCTCTATTATATTCTTTAGATACTAATGGGAACATAATATCATATTTCTTTAATCATAAACATCAAATATTACTCTTGTTTATTGCCTAGACACTTTTAAACTATCATAAACATTTGTTCCATCCTAAAATTCTACAACCAAGTTGCAGAAGTTAGGCATTTGATTATACCTATCAGCATTAAAATGTGAATACAAACAAAATTAATGGATATACCTAAAACATTCCCCCTTTCTTTGAGTCTGCCGCACCTTCGCCTTCATCTCCAACGTTGATGATCACCACCAAGAGTCATCCTTCTCTTCATTATAAGGATCTTCTACAAAGTTTCAAGCTTTCACCACCAAGCTTTCACCTTTTTTTTTTTTGGACAGTCATAAAAAATCTTTCACCAAGCTTTCACTTTTCACAACATAAACCAAGCTTTTACCTTTCTGCCGATGGAGAAAACCAAGGCGGATAAGAAGATTCCGAAGGAGGCCTCTTCCGCTGACAAGAAGAAGAAGAAAAAGGCGAAGAGCATTACAAGATCTATATCTTCAAGGTTCTTAAGCAGGTTCACCCTAACATCGAAATCTCCAGCAAGGCCATAGGGATCATGAACAGCTTCATGAACGATATCTTCGAGAAGCTCGCTCAGGAATCTTCCAGACTCGCTCGCTACAACAAGAAGCCTACCATTACCCCTTGCGAGATCTAGACTGTTGTCCGCCTTGTTCTCCCTGGTGAACTCGCCAAGCACGCAGGCTCTAAAGGCACCAAGGCTGTAACCAAGTTCACCAGTTCTTGTTGTTCCTATTTTTTATAAAGTTAATTAGAGTATTAGATAATATGATTGATTTAAATAATGTTAATTAGATATTTTAAAACTAGACACATTTATAATTTATTAGATTTTAGGTGAAAAAATAAAAATATTATAACCTGTTAAACATATTATTATTAATGAATCTCTATCGTTGATTAATATTTAATTATTAATATTCTTTAGTTTACTGTAGATCTACCAAACTAAAGTATACCACAACCGACAACTAAAAAAAACATATAAAAGATATCTAAGAACAACATATACTTACAAACTTTTGAGATGTAAGTGTAAAAAGACAAAAGCTTTTGAAACGGCACTATATAAACTCCATTAACAAACTTTGAAAATGATATCATTGGACGACTGGTTTAAATTTTGAAGAATGTATTCGATAACAGCCATCAGCTACAAAAATAATTAATGAAAGAATAATTGCCAATCATTTCATAATAATAATAATAATAATAATAATAATAATAATAATAATAATAATAATAATAATAAATACTTACATATAATAAGTTGTGGCACGACTATACGATCGGATATGATTCATCCAAAGTCAAAAGCACCAACCAAGTTTGGACTTTGTCTAAATCCAAGTTCGGTTCAGGCTGCTAAATGCGTCGTGTTTGGATTAAACTTCACTAAAAACGGCATAGCCGTTTCACGTACGCACATACGACACACCATAGGCATAGATTCTTAAATAAAATCATGTAATAACATAATAATATCCATCCATTGATCTATTAAAGTGAGATAATAGACACTTCGTAATCCAACAAAATGTTACATTACTCTATTTAGTCATACAGCTTATTAGATTAAAACATTAATTTTTTTCGTTAGAGATTAAAATAGACAATTGCAGAATTATCAAAATAAAAACTCACCAGTTAACTCAAAATATATGAGCATTTCGGGCTACAAATACAACGATGCACTGATTAGTGGTTAGTCAAAATTTAACGGAACCCCGAAACCAGCGTTGATCCCGCTGTGTCTGACTTGGTCATGCCTAGTTGGCAATTCACGTTATCATTTTCATTTTTTTTACGATATCATTTTCATTTTTAATAATTTTGAAATTGTTATATTTAAGTTAATCAATATTATACATGGAAAATGCATTGTCCTTTTTTTGATATTTTTCATACATATCAATTTTAGTTGTTAAACTAAATGCAACCATGATCAATAAGATAAATAAGATAAAGATCACTTCTACATAAAATTTTATTTTATTTTTATTCTTACTCTTTTATTATGATTAAAAAATTACTTTTTATACAAATTTCACTTTAACAAGTTACCAAATAAAAATTGATTAAACTATATTGATCTAGTAAATTAAAGATTTAATTTATGATTATAAGATCATAAGTTTAAATCACATCAACATAAGAATTTTATTAACGGGTAATAAATATCTTTGTAAATATTCATTGAGCTTTGGAACATGTCATTTTCTTATATGTTATTAAGGATTCAAATATTATGCATAGGTAAAACTTTATTTAGAAGAAAAAAATTCATTATTTCTATGATTTGTATGTGTTGAAATGAATAGTCTTTAGGTTTCATGTCAATTTTATTATTAAAAAATTATGAAAAAATAATTATCATTTAAAAATCAAAACGTTAAAACATATGGTCGGATCTAACTATTATTAATTGAATTTCTTATCAATAGTTAACTCAACATTTTCTAAAATCTTATTAAGTTGCCTTTACGTCAAAAAAAAATCTTGATACATTATATTTAAGCTTGAACAAAGGAAAAGTCACACAAACCTAGTATAAATGCTGAGAAAGAAATTACTATAAACAACCACAAAAAAAAACTTCTCAGGTAAGATTTAACACAATTTTAATTTGAACTTTTTTTAGAAATCGACCTTAATATCACTTTCCATTTTTTTAAAAAAAAAACGTTTTCTAGTTAGTAATACACACATCCACATTAACATGGACCCCATACGATTTCCAAAAAAAAACATGGACCCCATTTGGCTGTTCTTTACCTAAAAATCCCTTCCATGTCATTTCCCTTTTCCCACCTCTGACTCAACACCACTAAAGTCGTAGAAAATAAAATAGGGTTTTCCATCGCTCTCTTCCTTCTTATTTCTTATACGCTTCCCATTCTTCAAATTCCCATTATTACTATTAGACCCTCCAAGTCAAAGTTCCAATCTTTTTCGCTTCTTTTCTTCTTCCCACTGAAACTCCATCCACCATCGTCATTCGATCCAGCGAGAGGTTCTTTCCCTTTGGTTGTGTGAATCTCCCAGAAGGGTATGTTCTCTCTGCTTCCTTTATGGTGCTATTCCTACGATCAATAGCAACTCTCACAGTCAATTTTGAGATCCACTTTGTGGTCGATTTGTGTGTTATTGATGGTGTTTCTGTTTTTTAGTTTGTCCTTGTGATAATTCTCTCTCAAACAAGTGTGAAATTTTAAGGTTGTCTCAGATGGACAAAAGCAGGCATAGTAATGACAATTTGGGTGTGAACAAAATGGGGAAAAACATTAGGAAGAGTCCGTTGCATCAGCCCAATTATGGAAACAATTCCACAAGTAACGGTGCTAGTGCTAGACCACAACAACCTCAGCCTCAGGTTTACAACATAAGCAAGAATGACTTCAGGGATATTGTTCAACAACTCACTGGTTCTCCCTCGCAAGAACCTAAGCCCCCTCAGAATATTCATAATAATAACAACAATTCCCCAAAGCCTCAGAGTTTGAGGTTGCAGAAGATTAGGCCTCCCCCTTTACCTCATGTGAGGCCACCATTACCTGTTCCTTACAACAGCAACAACAACAACAACACCACCTTGCCAATTAGACCCTCTCAGTTTACACAACCATCACCTAACCCTTTGCGACAAGGTGACAACATCACATGGCCCAATATGGCTGTGTCACCTATCTCTGCCTATATGAGATACCTTGAACATTCAATTTCAGATCCAGGGTCAAGGGGTAATAATAACCAAACTCAGCTTCAACAGCAACAAGCACATCCTTCTTCTTCTGCTGCTTTGCTTCCTAACCCTCATCATGTTCCTATGTTGCCCAATTTCCCTGTTGGTACAAACTCTCCTGTGCCTAGTTTTTCTTCCCCTCAAACAAATGGACCCCCTATTTTTTCACCTTCTCCAACCTCTCAGTTTCTCTTGCCTTCGCCAACAGGCTACATGAATTTCCCATCTCCTTTCACTCCCAATTTCCCTTTCTCACCCTTTTCTCAGTCAGGGAATTTAGGCCCTGGGCCGCAGCCGCCGCTTTCTCCTGGCATGTTTCCATTGTCTCCTTCAGGATTTTTCCCCATCACAAGTCCTAGGTGGTGAGATCAATGAATAGCCTTCTCATTTCATGCTTCATTGAGGGGATTATGCTGCCTTCTAACTGAACTGATCTTTGTTCTCATGATTGGCATGTAAAGTACAATTATGATGTGTTTTCCAATTCTCTTGTTTTTTTATTTTTATTTTGTTGATGCCTAAAATGGCTGCAATCCTTCTATTTTTACAAGTTTTGTACATTAGGTGATATATTGAAGATCAGGAACTCAATTGGACAGGAGCTGTAACATGGAAGAATGAGGGGTAACATGAAAGGGAAGTAGGTTTATAGATAAATTTGTTATGTAGTGCAGGCCAAGTTCTTTTGTAAGATAATGGATGGTATTGCATGTTGAAATACTTGGTTAATTTCATGTTTTCTTTGCTATGAAACATATTTTTAAGTGCTTATCTTATGCTCATTCCCAAGTGATTTGCAATGAAACATGTCTGCTTCTTCTGCATTTTTGGTAAACACTCATGTCATGTAGTTTCCTTTTTTGTTAATGGCTGTTTTGGAAGATTGTGTTTACTGGCTTTATTTGAGATGACTCGAGAAAGAAAAAATTGCAACTTACATACTGATTTTGAGTAAATTGATTAATCTGGGGTACGAATAGTAGGTAAATAGGTAATATCTATTGTGTATTATTATCTCGCCTGGTCTGAAAATGTTAAGTATATGTCAGATGCAGTAACACTGCAATAAAACAGGAAAAAAACCCAAGAGAATACCCCACTCCTTTGCTCAATCCTTTAATGGACAAATTTTTACTAGATACACTTCTTCCTTTCTCCTATCCCCACTTACCCCATATCATATATGATCTTGACCAATCTTTATGTTACAAGAATTAAAATTTAAACTGATTTAAAGAAAGAAAGTGTATAGCATTATAAACTTTAACATGTGTTAGTTAGAAATTAATTGGTACCAATAGTGTGGGACCATGTAATATCTTCTCCCCGGTTTACATGCTGAGGGCAGACCTGATGACACCCTTTATCCCCTGGAATTATTCAGCTCAAAGTCTGACCAATGGCTTTGGATATGTATTCTCAGTAAAAGAATTATATTTCTTTTGGAATCTTTTGTTAATGTTATCCTGATAGAATAGGTCATTCAGTATAAATGGCAACATCAAATTCATAGCAGCTAGGGAGAGAATATAATATGGCTATTTCTGAATTTTATGGGTACATTTTGTTGGCGTTTTCAAGCATAGTTATTATAAATATTTGTTTTGTGATTGTGAAGCATAGATGTTACTATCACTATGCAATTTATTATCCTCTCATGACGGCCCCTTGTCCCTATGTTTGCTCCGGTTCATTTACCTGTTTTTTCATGTTTGCCACCTCTCATTAACTAGGCACAAGCATGCTATCTAGTGGATGCCTTTGTGTATGTTATTTACTGCTTCAGTCTTTTAAAACTTTCCATTCAACTAGATTTTAAGAATTGCATTTATTGGCAATTTTATAGATTGTTCTAATATGGAGGATTTCCTTGTTAGCCTGAGCGTTTTCCATTTTTGGTTTTGTAACTTCTCTGGAGCATCTAGACATCAATTAAAATTTTCATGTTTCTGATATCAGTCTTGTAGAGTTGGTAGGATGTTTGTAAAAAGCTCTAGCTGAATGTGTGTTAGAAGGGCCGAAATGGCCGAAAAATAGTTACTAATTTTATGTGTTTCAAGATAATATTCACTCTGAAGTAGAATTAATTTTTTCCTTCCAATTTCACCCTTAAGATAATGAAGAGAGAAACTGAAGTAAATATTCATAATGAAATAGAAAATATATAAAAGATGTAATAGGAAATTTCATAATACCTTTTATAAAAATAAGAGAATTAAATGTATTTACCAGTGTCATAGTCTTAAATGATTATATTTTAGAGATGAAAGGAGTATTTGGTATTCAAATCATTTTGTAATTTTTTTGGTATGTTTTTTATATTCTATTTATGTTCATTTAAGAATCGACCTTGAGATCACACTCTAGGCTTAGCTATGTGAATCATTTTATTATTTTGATATTGATCATCTTCGTGGCAACATCAAAAAGATTCAAGTACTTTAGTTTTGTTTCATAGACGTTTAACTATGCTTCATGTATTGGAATCGCAATGGATTCCTCTGTATGGGAAAAATATTTGGCAAGCAAAAGGGACTAGGGGATGCCCTATGTCTTTCTTTGGTCCCCTGGTTGGCAACATTGTGTTCACCACCGTAACTAACCAATATGGTCCTGCAAATTAAATACTAATTCACCAACCTACTGAGCATAGCATGACAGTTTAATTTTGGTAAACCCCAAGGCGGATTAATATTTGTTTTGGTTAAAATATACTTTTTTACCTTTTACGTTTAGTCAGGTGACAATTTAGTCCTAAATGTTTTTTTATCTTGATTTATAAACGATCTCACAGTTGTTTATTTAGGTGACAAGGAGGTGGAAGAAAGCTTGTTGTATTACTAAACTAAAAAATATTTTTGGAATATGTAAGAGAATCTTTATATATATAACACACTTGAATATATGTAAAATATTATTCGTTATAATAAATATATCATCAATAATCAATAATATATTTTAAAATATTTTATAATTATTTATTTTCAATAATATATTTTAATAACATATTAACTATTATAAATAATACTAAATATATTGTTTAAAAATAAATAAATTTTTGTTGAATATATTATATTTATTTTAATTATATTACATAAAATATTTAATAATATATTTGTGATATTTATTATTCTTAAATATTATTAAAATTTATTTTAAAATAAATTTATATTAAATATAGTATAAAATAGTTTTAATAACTTATTATTTTATAATGTATTTAATTTTATTGAATGTATTTAATAATAAATTTAAAATTATATTATTTCATAATATATTATTAATTTTTTTTAGGATCTCTAAACAATAATATATTTAAAAATTTATTATGATATAGTATATTTAATAATGCATTTAAAAATATTTCATAGTAAATATTATTAAAAATATAATTTTAAATATATTTATAATTGTTATTAAATATATTATTAAGTAATATAATTGGAATAAATTATTAATGATATGTAATAATATATTCAACAATAACTTATTTATTTTTAAACAATATATTTAATATTATTTATAATAGCTAATATAATTTTAAATCTAGTTATTAAATATATCATTAAAAGTAGTTTTAAAATATATTAATAAACTTATTTAAAATTTATATATTAAATATATTATTGATAATATATTTATTATAACTAATAATATTATACATAGGTGTGTGTTATATATATATAACATCCTCATTTTAATTAATTGGGAGATTTTAGGAAAATAAACCGGGCACACGATTTATTTTTACTGTTTATAATTGATTAATTAATTATTCGAGGGCGGACAAATAAATTATTTTAAAGCGACCCATTACGTGAAAGGATTTAACCGTGTTGATTTTTAGTAATTAAATTGAAAGAGCGGTTAGTTTCGATTGTTAACCCAAACGGTTACAGGACCAAACTACCCCTAACTCACTTAACTAATTAATTCCCTCTTATTTTTGTTTTCTCGCTTCCTTCCACTCAATCACTCACTCTCACTTTCTCTCTTCCTCCAACCAATCCTATTTTCCTTTCTTCTTCACCATCACCTCACGTCACTTTCTTCATCTCCATAAAGCCATCATCTTTCTCCCTCATACCACCACACCGTGCCACATTGTAACATCCCAGTAATTAATCTAATTATTGACGATATGTTAAAATTAATAAATAAATTATTCAAATTTGAAATTTGGATTTTCCTTAAAAAATTACTATAAATTAATTAACAATTATTTAAGGTGATAAGAATTAAATAAATTAATTAATGGCGATATATGAAATTTACAAATAAATTTATTTAGGTTTAAATTAGATTTTTTTATTTTTCTTTTTCAAAATAATTATAAATTAATTAACAATGGTTAAAGGTGATAAAATCTAATTTTTAAATTAAATTAAAACAAATGGTAAATTGATAGTTAGTTTAAAATAAAGAGTGGTGGTAGTTTGAGTTACCAAAGGGTAAAAAGCAAATGTTTTATTAAAAAGGTTATTAAAGAAAATAGAAAAGAAAAGAGAAAAAGGGTGAAATAACCATTTTGTCCTTGGGGTATTAAAATCAAATATTCATTCTTCTTCCTCGTGCATCACCATGTCACTTCTTCTTTTGCTTTTACTCTTCATGCCCATAAGCATATAGGGAGCAATTGGAGCCCAATTTCTCAGCGGAACCATTGATCACGTTTTTGGAGTCGTGGGAGCAAGGTAAGTCTATGTGCGACTTCAATTTCATGTTTTCTCTTTCCATTTCCCTTTCTCTCTCTAGACCGTGCATGACTCTTTGGTGTAGGGTTTCGATTTATGCATGTTTATGGCAATATGAGGCTTAAGCATAACTTCTATGGCAATGGGTATGGTTAATGATTCACGGGTTTTACGTTTGGTGGTCGTAGGTGTTAGAACGAGCTTCACAAGGTCGTTGAGTGAAGTAGGTGTTGGAACCAGAACCAGAAGGTTGGATTATCAAGTTGTGGGGCATAATCGGCACCGAGAACAAGTAACAAGCGTGGAATCGAGGTAAGGGGGTGTCTGGAGTTGTAATTGTTAGAATTGGGTATCTGTAACATCCTAAATTTTAAAAAATGGTGATAAAATATAATTTCTATTAATTGGGAGTAAATTAATTTTTATGACTACAAATTTAATTTACTTTGATTACTAACCTAAATAATTATTACCTAAATATTAAATTTAATCCAATTCCTAACATTCCATTCTATATAACTTTTATTTTACCCCACTTTCTACATTCTTAATTTCTCTCGTGTGCATGTACCCCTTCATTTGTAGACTTGCATCTTCTTCTTATTTCTCAAATCATCAACTTCATCTTTTACAGTCTAAAGTTTTAAAGTAGGGTACACAAAATCACTTTTCTCCTTCAATGCTTCATCCAGTTATCATTTTCGGAGCCCCATTGCTTACAAACCTTGATCCATATTGTGATTGTTGATAAGTGTGTATTGTGTGTTGTTTTTGGTTGTTTTTAGGTCTAGTTTTTAGGGGTTTTGCATATTGTTCATGCCCAATTCCCTTGATTTTGATTCTTTTCCACACATATTACTTGGTTGTTCCTATTTTGCAGGATCAATGATATTTTAGGTCTCTTTTGAGGAAAAATGGCAAAATGGATGAAAGAAGACACTTCTAAGGCCTCTAAGAGTGCATTTTAGCAAGGTTGGAGGAAACCACTGGCCATGGTTAGCACTAGAAGAAAAGGAAAAGTAGGTTAGAGGCCACCACTGGCCGTGATTGGCTCTGCCTGTTACCCAAAATTACGCATTTAATGATTAAGAGGAACAGGGCTTGAACCACTGGCTGTGGTTATCCCCTACGAGGCCCAAATATATAATTTGTTTAGGGTTTTTGTAGGGGGCACTTGAGAGAGTGAGACAGACTTCTTCTGAGACAGTTTTGAGAGACAGCTTTTGGGGAGATTTTGAAGGCTCTTTGAGGAGGGATTCATTAGAAATCAAGAATCAATTCATCAAGGGAGATCAATTCTGCATATTTGGGAGAAAGGGTTTGCAATCCTAGTGAGAAGTAATTTGTAATTCTGGAACCCTAGTTTACACTTTTGATTCCTTTTATGTTTGGCATGGATTTTGTTATGTATAACATGATGATGACAATTTTATGGCACACTAAACCTTCGTTCTTGGGATTAAAGGATGTAATACACTTATGTATCTCAATTAATTGTTATTTACCTTTCAATGATATGATTTCACATTTCTATTTGATTTATGTATCATAATGCTTCTACAAGACTTAGAGATAAGCGTAGTTGATTCCAAATTGTTTACGCTACGAGAGTAGGTATATTATTCAAAAACACATAAATTGAACCTATGTTTTTGTTTTACGACGGTAAGCAAACTCATTTGAGGATTAATTGGATTCCCATAAAACTTAAAGGGCTTAATTAACGAATTGAACGCGGTTCTTCAGGAAATAGGCACGTTAATAGGCTTTTGAGAGAAAGGTATTAATTAAATTATGGGTATCTACCTTTGTAACGAAAATCGTATAATTGGATAGGCAAATAACCTTTAATTTTGGTACTAGCATATAAACCCTTAAATCCCAAGACTTTCCTTTAATTGAATTCCCCAAACTTGCTCTGATTTTCTTCTATAAAAGACGTTGGATTTTCTGTTTTCTAATTTACTGTTCATCATAGTTTTAGCAATTCGTTTCAATCGATTCCGTTATAACTAGTACTTGGGCACAATCTCTGTGGGAACGATATCTTTTTATTACTTCGATACCCCGTGCACTTACGGTAGGCTATCAATTGCTTTGGAGCAGTGTATACAATTTGGGTTCAGAAGAAAAAGGTAGGGTTTTTGGATCGTGGAATCATTCTCGGAGGTTGTAAGGTAACGGGTCCATAATGTCTTCAACAGTTTTAACAGCTTGGTCATTCCCCATCATGTGTAGTTGTTGATTTTTTATGCGTTTAATGAAGAACAACTTTTGGGAAATTACTTCGGAGCATATCAATTGACGTTCAAAGCATTGGAACTTTATAGGAAGGTTATCAGCAAGTGGAACAACATTCCAACAAGTTAGTTCCTTTCGAAACTAGGTCAGATTCTTAAATTAAACCTTGAAACGTATGTTTAACACGTAATAAGTTCCTAAAACAATGAATTGTGATTTTTTAATAATTTTTAGGAGTTAGGAAAATTAGCGTTTTTGTGGTCGAAAGCTTAAATCGTAAAGCCAGATTCACCGTAAGGTACATTTAATGTACGAGGGGGATTACTAGTAGAATAATAAATAAAGATTTAACTCTGGGGGTGTGAGTTTGACCAAAATTAGTTGATTATGTAAGCTAGCGATGTTTACAAATTATTGTTTAGTAAAGAAAAAATATGCAATGACCTTGAATCTTGGCGTTGACATGTACTATGGTGACCAAGAATTATTTTGTGGTTAAATTGGACTTCGTAATTAATTTATGAATGATAATTATAATTTTTTAAGTTAAATAATATTGATTGAAGTATGTTGTAAATTGGTTGAGTATGCTGAATGTGTGAGTAATGACATATAGTGTTCAATGGAAACAAGTGATGTTATGTAACTGTGTTATTGGCTCCAACTATTATGATTGAGAAAAGTTAAATGATGATTGATGAGTGTTGATGAGAAGATATGAATGGTTAGTAGAGCATAGGCTATGATGTCATTTATCTTTATGCGCTACAATTCTCATCATATGCATATCTGCATCTCATGACATCATATGTATTTGGCGTTATGATTCACCTGACACTATAATTTGCCGATGAGACTGCCGCTTATAGTGCGATGATTCACTAAGCAGTTCTCGAGTACTAATGTGGCTACTGCTAATAGTGCTGTGTTCAGTATGTAGTCCTTAGGCATAACCGATTATAGTGCTATGATTCACTGTATGGTTGCTCAGGGTGCCACCGTTTATAGTGCTATGATTCACTGTGTGGTCACCCAAATACCTATCGATTATAATGCTACAATTCACTGAGTGGGTTATCCTTGCTACTGTTGTTGTATTGGAAAGATGGATTTGCATGACATGTTTTTATGCATTGAAAGAAATGTTTTAAAAGTCCATGGCATCTATACTTGTATATGTGCATATATAAAAATGTAAGCTCTATGAGTCGTTATTGTAGTGAAGGAGAATTGAAGTAATATTTGAAGATGTATGATTTGATTCTTAGAAGCCATTGTGCTTGTGTTAATTGAGGATGGTTGATTTTGATTTTATGTAGCTATTATGTTCATTATGCTCAACGATGTAAAAGCTTGATGTTTAATAGATGATGAGAAAATTGAAATGATTACCTTGTTATTTAATTTCTATTTATTATTTGATTAGTACTCGTCCTTTTAAATTATGGATGTTTTAGTGAATGCGTAGGGGGTGAGTCCACTTGGTGATCCGGAGGTGGAATTGCATTGCTTAGCCATAGTGGATGCATATTCATGTGTGTGTGCATAGTTGTGAATAACATCGTTTGAATATTTTGATGACCATAATGTTGGCATATCTCTTTTGATATCATGGAATATAAACTCGAAATGCATTTTCATGAATGGTGACTAGATTGATACCATGACCTATGATTTTGATGAATTGGGCATTACGCCATAGATATATATTTTTGAGATTTGAACCTCATGGGTAGGTTTGATATATTGTGATTAGACTCATATGGATTGTGATTTTAGACTTAATAAATTCATCTTTAATTTAACTTAATCCATCAAATATTGTTGAGTTTGACATTGTTACGTAATGATTTGTCATTCTTTCTTGTTTTAATTATTTAATTCAAATGGGTCTAAATTGTGCAAGAAAATAGATAAAAAGATAAGAGCATAAGGAAATTTGTTTATTGAAGAGATCCAATAACCTAACATACATACGCTAGAAAGCCAGCGTACATACGCTAGGCATTTATATGTTTGTGTTTTGTAGGATCCAGGTGCAGGAACTCAACGTACATACGTTGTAATGGGAGCGTACATACGCAGAGGAGAAAGAAGCCCAAATGCAAGTCCAGTGAGCCAGCGTACATATGTTGGATTTTGGGCGTACGTACACTCACAAGCAGAATGCAAATCATCAAGTCAGTAAGCCCAACGTACATACGCTGGCCTCCTAGCATATATACACGCAGTTTCAACAAAGCCAAGGCATCCAGGTTTATTCCAACAACACCTCAGCATATATACGCTGGTATTTGGGCGTACATACACTCAGCTCCAGGGAAGAAAAGCATACAGCACGCATTAAGTTAGAACCTCAGCGTATGTACGCCCATACACTAGTATGTGGGCTTTCTACGTGTAGCTAGGAGGGAAACCAGAAATAGTTATTTATTCAATTATGTAATTTCTAATTATTTCCTTGTAAGCCCCTCAGGGGCAATTGCGTGATTAAGCTTAGTTAGTTAGTTAGTTCAAGGCATAAACCTATTTATTTGTAATTCCTTTGTAATTTAACACAGAAGCAATAACACTACTCTCATTTTTTGATTTTCAATCTCTCTAAACCTTTTCTCTCACTAAACTCTCTCTTTCATGGCTCTCTACATTCCTTATTTTGTAGATTCCACTTTCATGGGTTGCTAAACCCCTAGGGTTGGGATTGCTAAGGTTTGCAATGGATTCTTGAATCTGAATTGAGGAGATCATCTTCTAAAGCAAGAGGAGAACAAGCTGAGAAGTGAATCTACACTACTGGATTGACAAATCCAGACCTAATTAAAGTATCTCACCAATGAGGAATCATGGTTAAAAGCTTAGGTAACTTCTGGCTTCCTAGCTAATTCAAGCCTAGCAATTAGGTGAATAGCTAGGGTTCAATCCCCAATTTCGTATTAGATTTCTCTGTCACTGAACACCTAAGGGATTAGGGTTTAACGCTTAGGAATTAGTGTTAATCACCTAAGGAATTAGGGATTAACCATCTATGAAGTTGTTCTTTTGAGTCTGAAGCTTGATTGAACCTCAATTGCATGTTTCTTGATGAAATTATGAGCTAAAGTAATCCTAACCTATCTTCCATTAATTACACTTCATCTTTTACATTGTTTCTAAAATTACAAAAACATAGAAATTCTAGAAAAGCATAAACAGAATGAATCTTATCCTTTTTTGTTCTGGTTCAGCTTCTACTAGTCCTAGGTTGTGGTAATTACCTCAATCCCTGTGGGACTATCAAATATATTACAAATTTAATGATTGGTGTGTTTGCCAATAGAATATAATCCTCTGAGATTATGCATCAATTCATTTTCATGAATGGTGACTAGATTGATACCATGACTTATGATTTTGATGAATTGGGCATTAAGCCATAGATATATACTTTTGAGATTTGAACCTCATGGATAGGTTTGATATGTTATGATTAGACTCATATGGATTGTGATTTTAGTTTAGGAGATGTAAGTGCGATATTGTGTAATGACATGGTGCTTCGATGAAACTTGAGGTGCCAAATTAAGCATTTATGTACCTCTACATGTTAGAATATGCATATTAAGTTTCTGTATACGTTTAAATTATGGTTTGAAATGCATTTGATTATTTTGGTACCTTCAGTTGAGCACAAAATGACTAATAAAATATGAGGCCTTTATGCTTTAGTCATACGATGGGATTTTGGCAAACGAACTTTTCCAATAGATCTGAAATAATGAAAACATGGTGTATATAAAATTTGGGATCAATCAGACTTAAAACAAGAAAATTAGGGGTCCTAGTTGTTGGTAACTTTTTAATATAGACCAAATTGCAGAATCTGGAAATTTCATTTGCCATGGGCGTTTCGACACTGGTATGGATGTTACAATGGCCAGACTTTATTTTAGCTTCCTTGTGATGGGCATTCCAATGTCTATGGTGGCGTTCCCACACTGGTGGGTCTAGGTCTGGCCCTTCTTGCTTCCTTGTTGTGTGTTTAAATGCTAGCCCCAGTGTGTGTATACTAGGGTACTATCTGATGCATATGTCCTTGCTCATTGCCTTGGGTGTTCGAACACCAACCTCAACATATATACGCTGAGGCACTGTGATTCTATGTGCCTTTCCTTTCCCCTTACATGTGGCCACGCTCCACTATGGGAGTCCCAACTCTAGTGTGCGTGAGTGTGAGTGTGCCTTGTCCCTACATATGGGCATGTATACGCCAACCATGGGCATACACATGCTGGCCTCCCCATGTTGGCCCTCTCTATTGCACGTTTATATGCCAAGGTGGGCATCCATACGCCTGTGTTGGGGTATTACACCCCCTTCCTGGTCTGTGTGGGTAATTGTATGACACCACTAGGTGTCCGTATGCCCAGGTTTTATGATAGCTGTTTCGCAAGCACACGGGGTATTGCATAATATAAAAGATTATCGTACCAAAGAGATTGTGCCCAAGTACCGGTTCACAGTGATTTAATTATCCAGGCAATATTTAATTCAATTCAATTAAAGAATGCTATAAATTAATTTAAAACCAAAAAACGTTAACAGAGAACTCAAACCTTCTTGAATAAAAAATTAATCGCTTTCTTAAGAATCAAATTGAAAAAAAAGCTCTTGGGAATTATTAGGTTCATATGCCATATACCAAATTTAACGCATATTTTTTTCCTAATTATAAAGTTCTATTTCCAAGGTGAATTTTCCTAAATTGATTAGTAATTTCCTATCGGATTCTTACTAACATACTCAATTGCCAAAGAACCACACTCGATTTGTTAATTGAATCCATTAAGCATTATGAAAACCCAATCAACCCTCAAAAGATTTTGCCTACTTTCATAACTCAAAACCATAGGTTCAATTTCATGCATTTCAAACGACATATTAATCTCTCAATCATCCATATTATTTAATTTCATCTACGCTTACCTCTAAGTCATTAAAAGCCTTCAGGTCTCATGAAGTTGAATAAAAAACAGAACATCCATAAATGAGAAATTCAGAACATAAAAAATCGATACAAAAGCATATTACCCCGTAATCCAAGAATGAAATTCAGTTTCCCATGGAAGAGGTTACAAACTCAAAAATCATGAATTTAAAACTCAACATTCAAGAATCCTAAAATACAAAAATAAGGGTTCAGAAATAGAAGAGAAGTTCTCACTAAAATCCTCTAAATCTTGTGCCCCAAAGTTTGAAATCATGTTCTCCCTTGATGTTTTCCTCCAAATCTCCTTTAAATTCCCCTTGAAACTTCTCTCTCTCTTTTGCCCTCAAAAGTATCTCTATAGTAGTTATTTTTCAGAACCCCTTAAAGAAGTGTATTTTCCACTTTTCAAAAAGGCCCTAAAAATTAGCAATTATGGGTTCGTGCACTCGATCCACGGTCGTGGGATGGATGTCACAACCCGTTTTCTAGACCCGAATCCTGATGTGATCGATATAAATAATTAATAAAATGCGGGTAAATTTTTCACGTTTCCAAAATAAGTCTGATATCACACCAAGAACTGAACCACAGAAAACTGAAGAGTGAAATTTATAAAAATGCAACTGGATTGATAACTAAATTGCCCATAACGGTATACAAGATAATAAAGTTTACAGCGGAAGAAAAATGTGTATACCGAGCATATGCCTAGTCCCATATATGAAGATATGAGAAAAGGCCCAAGTAATCATACAATTTCATAATATAAGCCTATTAGGCCACAATCGACTACGCACCTAGAACATAATCATACATCATTAATTGCATGTAGCCTCTACATGAGGTATTAATCATTAAATCAGAATATAAGCTATTCTATACCTAACATACATACATCCCCGATGCCTCAAGTATAAATATGAGATTATACAACACTCAAATTCACTAGTCACCTTCCATAGTTGACATCACACATCATCAATATACAATGATATATACATGTTTAAAAATATCTTTTTATCAACATTATTATTCATAACTCAACTATGACATCATATTTAACAAATGCTGCCGGCCAAGGCATTCCGTTATCACTATTTACCTTCTTCATGAGCTTCAGTTCAAACCTAAATTCATCCCGTGGCAACCTGCATTACAATGCTAAAAAGGAGACCACATGGGAGAGTGAGTTATACATTCAAAATGAAAAATATAATATATTGTGATTAAGTGTACATGCATTCATTCATCATGTGTGCTTTGCTATAAAATTATTAATTCGTCATTCAATCATCATCACATTGTCATAATAGGCATACAAGCCTCATGAATCACAATTCACAACATAAGCAAGCACAAGCACATGCACAATCACTTTGCCACATATCAATCATGGGCATTCACAATCATCATCGTCAAATTATTAAGTTGGTCATCTCATTTCAAATGCCATGCACCTATGGCTAATGTATATGTCAACTGTTTAATACATATGCAATGGATCCATTTCAATCACCCATGCGCACATGGTATCTCAAGTGATCGCAACCACTTATAATCATCATCATATTAGTTTCCCGCCTCACAAGGGGTACTCCCTCCTCGTGATCGCAGCCATGGAATATTATAGGAACTCGCAAGCCCTTTTCATTTCAAGTACCAAGTGATCGTAACCACTGGCTTATCATTATACGATCTCGCAGGATGTCTCATTATGATCGCAACGACATGTCAATCATTTCACAATGGTTTCCCACCTCGCAAGGGGTACTCCCTCCTCGTGATAACAACCACGGATATTCATCCACAATGATCCCCGCAGGGCCTTTCATTTCAACAACCAGGTGATCACAACCACTGGCTCAATATCATATCATCATCACGTTGGTTTCCCACCTCGCAAGGGGTACTCCTTTCATAGAATCCCGTAGGATCTTTCATCATTATGATCGCAACCACACATTCAATGTTATGCCATGCCATGAATGCAAAATACAATAATACATATGCCAATCAACCTCGCAAGGATATCTCACCCTCTCACATAGGGATATATTTTAATTTGATATTTTCAATCAATAACATACAATCATTTACAAAGCCCCTCAAGGCATTTTATTCACATACTTGGCATCTCAATGGCTACAATGTCATTTCATAACAATCCACATATAGAAATCAAAAGCATAGAAAACATCACAACATTAATCCACACCTAGAATCATTCAAGGCATATTCATCATTCCACATATATGACAATTATACTTATGCCCACCATAATTACGTCCTTGTTCATCATTAATAATCTCTTAGCAATCATAATATTAACTTATCACTACACGATTAACTTGCATCAATTACATACGTTAAGGATATGCATCAATTCTTTGTTAATATTCTAGGTATACTCATCTTTCACAACTAATTCATTTATCATCATCAAATGTTAATTCATATTGTGGTGTTCCATAGTTTATCATAACATTCAAGGCATATCATTTGCTGAATAACAACAACACCACATGGCATGCCTTAGACATGGTTTCCTATTTGTTTCATCAATTCATAACATTTACAATGTCAAGTCATTGTCTCTCTATATTTGTTCCATCATTCAATGTGTGTATTTTATATTCCACACCATTTACAATTCATTCATCAGTCGTTTCATTTCATCTTTGGTAGTGAGGTATTTGTGTCTTCATAACCTATCATAGGCACATTCGTATTAGTTAAGGCCATAAGGCATTAGCCATCACCACTAAGGCATACTATCATTAAATCCCTTTAATGCATTCTCTCATTATTTCATAACCATTATATGCCCTACATATATATATGTTTCATTAAATTTCCATAAATAAAATGGGACCCATCACAAGCAAACTAAGGAAAAGAAAACAAAATTTCAATCAAGGTCACTTGCTCAAGCGAGACCTTACTCGCTTGAGCGAGACAATTCATTTTTGCTTGAGCGCCTCGGCTCGTTCGGGTGTAATCATGCCAGTATCTGTCTTCACGCTTGCTCGCTTAGGCGAGGCATCCACTCGCTTGAGCGAGATCGCCACAGAAGCTTCCTTCTCGTATGCGCTTGAGCGAGTATCTCATTCACCATTATTTCGTTTGGGTGAGAAACACCCAGATCCAATTTCCTTTATGCTCGCTTTAGCGAGTCACACTAATACCAGCCACTCGCTCGGGCGGAGGACCTCCAGTGTCAATTTCCACATACGGTCGCTTGAGCGATACACTCATTCACTTAAGTGAGATTCATACAGAATTAAATTTTCTGCCATTCGCTCAAGCGAAGCCATCCTGCTTGAGCGAGATTCGGCCAGAGGCCATCCCCCTGATACCTGGAGCTCCCGCTTGGGCGAGAGTCACTCTTACTTGAGCGAGGTCCGTCCAGAACCATTTTTTTCCTCTCGCTCGCTCAAGCGTGGCCACACCTGCTTGAGCAAGATTCGTCCAGTATCTAATCCACCCACCCTACACACGTCTTTTGGGCGCGACACACACTCGTCTGAGTGAGATTGGGCCAGAGGCCATAATACTGATACAGGGGATTCTCGCTTGAGCGAGAATCCATCTCGCTTGAGCGAGATTATCAGCCTAAGTGCAGGAAACATGAGAATTCCATAACCTTACATACTAAAACCTATACAAAGCTAAATTGGTCAAATTCAATACATCATATACCTCTTATTAAGCATTTAAAACTTGTCTCAAACATTCATACTCAATAATTTCCATTCCAATTCATTAATCCTATCAAAATTAACTTATCATCATCACATATATATATTTTCATAACAATCAACATGAGCTAAGCCATCATCCATCAAATCGTCTATTCAACACATAACATATTCATGGCAAGGCAAGCATAAGTACTAATCACATACAATAATCACTATCATTCTACTCATGCAATTTAAATGTAAACTTCTCTTCTATCTCGAGGGAAGAACCATAATCCATTGCACGCTCTGAATGCTCCGCGACATTGCCCGTAATATCATCTACATCAATACACATATATACATATATCCAATTAATGAGCCAACACAAGGCATCATTTTAATTCTAAGCAATTGTAAACACATCTCAAGGCTTAATATCAAGTCCTAGACTTGCTAAAACACCAATTCATACCATTGTGTTAGGTTTCGGGAATTCCTTTCCCAAAACCAAGATTCTTTAAGTCTCAAAGGGCCAACCTAACCCAATAACATCATTATCTATTTCATCACATAATGCAATCCCATATTACATTAATCTTTCAAATATCATCATCTTCACTTAGAGCTCAACATAAGTTAACCTTGCTTCTTTTAAACCATCCTCAATTAACAAATTCTAATGGCACAAATCATGGCCTATCGATTTACTAACCAATATGTATATCTCATTGATTCCACCATTAATGGCCATCTACCATTTTCACTATCATTCATCATTATTCAAGCCCTCCACAATAATATCATAACTCTTAACACACTTACCAATCTTAGAGCTATTACTCTATTTCCTTGATTTCACAATTCCTCATCAATGTTACTCATTTAAAACTCATTCTCATATATAAAACCACTCCAACATCAATAATTGTAGAAAATTTTTGTTAAGTGGAAATATTAAAAATTGTTTTGAGGAATTTATTTGATATTTTTATAAATTATTGGTTAATTATAAAAGGTGTGATTTGAAGAAGAGAAGTTAAATTAAATCTTTAAAGAAATTATAAAGGAAATGGAGAGATGACCAGTTGAAGAGGTTACCGGTTGGAAGTGACTGGTTGAGAAGGTAACCGGTTGCCATGAGTTTAAATAATCGATTCCTTCTCTTTCTTCAATTATTTGCGCAATCATTCACTCTCTTTCACGTGAAGAACTTCTGCTACTTTTCTTCTTCTTCCTCCATTGATTGAGAGCTATAAGCTTTGAAGGAAGGTTTATTTTTACAAAGCTGTGACAGAGGTTTTAAGGTAAGTCCTTTGAACCGTTTAAACCTCTTTCCTTTCTTTTCTGGACCGAATGGTCATGTGTATGGAGGAGGGTACTGTTCCGATCCCACTCCTCCTGGCAGTAAGCCTGTAAATGGCCCTTGACCGTGTGGATGATGGTGTGATGTTAATGAACTTCACGTTCCAAACCTGTAGGTGGTGGAATAAACGTTGGTGGAACGTTTAAAGAAGTTGCTGCTGGAACGGAGGAGGAACAGTGAACTCAGAAACTGTTGAGGCGTATAACAGAGGTAAGGGGGGTGTTCGGGTTATAATTAATTAGAATAGGACATACTGTCCGAGTCATTGGAATGACTGTGAACCGGGTAAGAGATGATGCCGAGTGAAAATAATGTGAATGTGTATGAATGTACGTGTGAATATGCACACCGATCGGTTTAGGATCGTGTGTGTGTGTCTTAAGAAATATTTGATGTTGACGCTGTGATAAAGTTGTGAACGTATGTGTATGCATGTGTATGGACACCGATCGGTTTCTGATCATGTGTGTGGCATATTCCGATTGATAGTGAATTATTTGATGTTGTGATGAGATGATGCTGGGTGAAAGTTAACGTATATGCATGTATGTATATGGACACCGATCGGTTGGGGATCGTGTGTGTATGTGTAAATCTGATTGAAATTGAAATAATGGTGACAATCGGTGTTTTGTGGCAATGTGATGCCGCGCTTGACAAGCAGGTCGCCCAGTGGCAATGTGATGAATGAGCTTGACAAGTCGGTCGCCCTGTGTTGAGAGCACATGCTAGTTTTTGGTAGTTGCATATGTTGGTTGTTGATAATATATAATGATTATGAGATATGATATGTGATTATGTGGTATGGATGGCCAACAATATATATTACCCTCGTTTTTGGCTTCAGTGGTCAAGTCAGACCCAGTTGAGCTACCCAGAGGTCTATGACCCAGTGGTTGAGGGGGAGCCAAGTCGGGCTCGGTGAACCAAGTCGGGTTCACTGGATGTCAAGTCAGACTCCCGGCTGAAGGCCGATCCTTTAGTATCCGGATACTAGGCGTCAATTTTGTGAGTCAGTTGTGACAATTGATGACTTGATGGTTTTGCCGAGTGCAGTTTGTTATAATTGCCGAATGAGATTTGTTATATTTGCTGAGTAAGACTTGCCATATTTGCCGAGTCAGAATTGATGAGTATGATGTTATATTTGCTAAGTGCAATTTATTGTATTTGACGAATGTGAACTGTTATAATTGCCGAGTGTGATGACTATGTTTGCCGAGTGTGATGGTTATAATTGCCGAGTGTGATGGCTATGTTTGCCGAGTGTGATGGTTATAATTGCCGAGTATGAAATGCAATAAGTGTCGAGTGTATTGTGCATTTTGATGATGAAAGAATCGGACGGAGTTTGTATTTGTATTTTGTTAATTAAATTCCGTTCTAGATTAATTATGATGCTAAACACTTACCCTTGCTGTGGTTTACATTTTTAGTAACTAGTGACAGGGAAGAGGTCAGAGCCATGGAGGTGCGCCAAGCGGAGGATTGATGCCAAGGCACCGAGTGAATTAAATGAATTGTGTAATATATGTATATATTGAGTTTTTCGAGTGTTTAATGCTACGTTGTTGCCTGTATGATGAAATAAATTTGAATCGGTATGCTGTGTGAAGTAAGTATAAATTCTGGATGTTAAATCATTGGTGTTTCTTTTATTGGTGAATTTGGATTGTTGTAGCAGAGTTGATTACCGGGTGAGTCTAGCCGAGTGGATTCCTTCTTATCCAAGTAAGGGCCGATTGGAATTGTGCCCATTTCCAATCAAGAGAGTATCCCTCATTTTTGAGTGAAGAATAACTAAGAGACCCACTCCCGAGTGGAAGATTAGTGTGTCACCGAGTGAGCTGTGGCTGAGGGAATCATTTCCGAGTGAAGAAAGATAAGAGTACTTCCGAGTGAAGAGATGAGTGAACTTTTCTGAGTGAAGGTTAAGCTATTCCCGTGTGAGAGATGACCAAGTGGACTTATTTTCCGAGTGAAACCCGACTTGTTGACTTTCTTTGTAAGTCTGGTCCGCTCAGGTTTAAAGAGGAGTATTCGCTCAAGCGTGTCGGATCTCGCCCGAGCGAATCAAAGTCTCGCTCAGGCGAGTGAACCCTGACTGTTTCCTTCTTCCGCTGTTTTCTAAATAACTCTATGGATGTATTTCCGATCAGTTTTAGTCGGACATTACTATTTCAAGCTTAATTTTACTATTTTGGATATATTTAAGAAAAGTAAATATTATTTTCAATTAAGACCAAGTGGATTTTTATTAAAAGCGAAAAATATATTGTGAAAAATGGGAAAAATGACGCGGGTCGTCACAGTTGGTATCAGAGCGGTTCTTTCTAGAGCTGAGTGGATGGGTGAACCGAGCGAATGTGTGAGTCCTATGATGGACTATGTTTGCATTCTATTGCAGTGTTTGTGATTGTTTGTACAGCTTGGCATCATTCCCTTGGCACTCCAGTGGCGTTGTGTTTTATATGAGGTAATTATCCGACTCCCTGGTGGAGCATTGGTTATTAATGGTGATGTGTTTATTCATTGTAGAATTACGTTATGGCTGAAGGAACTAGTTCTGGAGGAGGGGATGACTTCATCTCTAAGTTTTCCCAGTTGATGAGTAGGACTGAGTCTGGTCCCACTCTTGATAAATTCCTGAAAAGGAATCCCCCTGCCTACAAAGGAGGGCACGATTATGATGGAGCGTGTATTTGGATTAGAGAAGTTGAACAAGTGTTTGAGTATTTTGAGTGCTCGGAGGAGCAAAAGGTTTAATTTGCAACCTACCAATTGAAGGACGAGGCGAGGGTATGGTGGTTTCAGACCAAGGTTCAGATGAAGGCAGGGAATGAACCCGTAGTATGGGTGAATTTCCGAAAGAGATTCCTTGTCAAATACTTCCCGGATAATTATAAAATCTGAAAGGAATTGGAATTCTTGAGACTGGAACAGGGCCGAATGTCAGTGGCTGAGTACACTACTAAATTTGACGAGCTATGTGATTTTTATCATCCTTTCTCTTTGGAAGGAATCGAGGGCAGCAAGTGTGTCAAATATGAGTCAGGATTACGGATTGAACTCCGTAGTGTAATTGTACCGATAGAGATTCAGGATTATCCGATTCTGGTAAACAAGGCTAGGCTGACTGAAGAAGTACAACTACAGAGAGCCTTTCAGCCGAGAGATAAGAAACAGCTGAAGGCAAGAGGGTTTAACTTCAAGAAGACGGGTCAGTCTTTTCGTGGCAGTAAGTTTTCTGCTACGTCATCTTCTTTGTCTGGTCGGAGTTCTACTGGCCAATCGGGTAGCCAATCGGTTAGTCGTGAATGCTACAATTGTGGCCAGGAGGGCCATATTTCAAGACACTGTCCAGCCGGTCAAATTGTTTATTTCCAATGTGGACAAGCGGGATACATTAGACCCGATTGCCCACAGTGGCAACAACCGAGTGGACATGGCAGCCGAGCCAACACTTCTAGGACTCGGGGTGCTAATGTTCCGAGAGGAGAAAGACACGGAGCTGGGCCAGCTGGGCGTAGTGGCCAACACTCGGGGAGAGCAGATGCTCAATTTAGTGGCGCCCAGAATGTTATGACCGGGCAGGTGTTTGCTTTTGATGCCTCGGAAGCAGAAAAGAATGATAACCTGGTGCAGGGTAAGTGTCTCATTCATGGCTATCTTGTTGATGTAATTTATGACTCGGGTGTGACCCATTCGTTTATTTCCGAAAGCTGTGTACGGCGACTTGGTTTGCCGATTGTGTTAATAGAGAATGCTCTTAGTGTCTCCACTCCTACTAGTTCCACTTTCTGAGCAACTACTATGTGTGGGGAGTTGCCGATGCAAGTGAAAGATCGTATTTTCTGAGTGAATCTGATTTGTATGCCATTGAAGAACCTAGATGTTATCCTAGGTCTCGATTGGTTAGCTGATAACCGAGTGATGGTGGACTGCTATCAGAAAACTATTGTTTTCTCTCAAGAACTGGACACCAAGAATGTGGTGAGTGATGTCTCTGCCACCTATGTTGTTTTATTTACTTCGGAGGGTCGATATAATATTATGCCGAGTGATATTCCAGTAGTATGTGAATTCCCTGAAGTATTTCTGGAAGAAATTCCAGAGCTGCCTCCCAGTCGGGAGATTGATTTTTTAATTGACTTGATTCCCAGGGCTGAGCCTATGTCTCGAGCGCCTTATAGAATGTCTTCGGTAGAATTAACCGAAGTGAAAAAGCAAGTGAAGAAATGCTGGAGAAGGGGTTTATCCGACCGAGTGCTTCACCGTGGGGTGCTCCTGTACTGTTGGTGAAAAAGAAGGATGGTAGTATGCGTATGTGCATAGATAACCGACAGTTGAATAAGCTGACTGTAAAGAATAAATATTCGTTGCCACGGATTGATGACTTGTTGGATCAGCTGTGAGGTGCTATTGTGTTTTCTAAAATCGACTTGAGGTCGGGATATCATCAGATCCGAGTTAAGTCGGAAGATATTCCTAAGACGGCTTTTCGGACTCGGTATGGGCACTTCGAGTATGTTGTAATGCCCTTTGGAGTAACGAATGCTCCTACTATCTTCATGGACTATATGAATCGGATTTTCCAATCATATTTGGATCAGTTTGTAGTAGTATTCATTGATAACATACTAGTGTATTCGAAGTCGGTTGAGGAGCATGCTCAACATCTTCGAGTTGTTCTACAGATACTCCGAGAGAAGAAATTGTACGCTAAGTTATCTAAATGTAATTTTTGGGAAGAAAGTGTACAATTCTTGGGACATGTGATTTCCCGAGAGGGTGTATCAGTAGATCCGACTAAGATTGAGGCGGTTATGGCTTGGGAAAGGCCTCAGTCGGTAACGGAGATTAGGAGTTTTCTTGGATTAGCTAGGTACTATCGGTGTTTCATTGAAGGTTTTTCTCGGATTGCACTTCCTTTGACTCGGTTAACGAGAAAGGAGAACCCATTTGTTTAGTCGGAAGAGTGTGAAATGAGTTTCCAGACTCTTAAACGATGTTTGACGACTGCCCCAGTGCTTGCACTACCTGATGTGACACAGGAATTTGTAGTGTGCTGCGATACATCCAAGTTTGGTTTGGGATGTGTGCTTATGCAAGCCGACCGAGTGATTGCCTATGCTTCAAGGCAATTGAGGCCACATGAACAGAACTATCTGACTCATGACCTTGAACTCGCAGCAGTGGTATATGCCTTAAAGATTTGGCGTCATTACCTATATGGGTCTCGGTTTGTGGTGTTTAGTGACCACAAGAGCTTGAAGTATTTATTCGACCAGAAGGAACTTAACATAAGGCAAAGGAAATGGGTGGAGTACCTAAAGGATTATGATTTCGACTTGAGGTACCACTCGGGCAAAGCAAATGTTGTTGCCGATGCATTGAGCAGAAAAGTATTGCACACGGCTTTCTTGATGGGCAAAGAGCAAGAACTGTTGGAGAGCTTTCGGGATATGAACCTTGGAACCGTCGTGAACGCTCCAAACCGAATGACAGTTGGTATGCTGAAGATTTCCAACGAATTTTTAAAGTCTTTAGGTATGGCCCAAAAGGACGATGAGGAGTTGTTGGAATTGCTTGACACTCAAGCAAGAGGCAAATCGTGATTTCAGGCAAACCGTGCTGACTGAAGTACACAAGAGTTCTCTGAGTATTCATCCCGGTATTACAAAGATGTACCATGATTTGAAGAAGGAATTCTGGTGGTCGGGCATGAAGAAGGCAATTACCGAGTACGTGAAGTCCTGTGTGATATGCCAGAAATGCAAGGTTAAACATTAGAGACCCCCAGGTTTACTTCAACCTTTGGGGATTCCGATTTGGAAGTGGGAGAGTATTACCATGGATTTCGTATCCGGGTTACCGCGTACCCAATCCGGGTGTAATGCGATCTGGGTGATTGTAGACCGATTGACCAAGAGTGCTCACTTCTTGGCCATGAAAATGAAATGGTCATTGGACCGACTGGCAAGGTTGTATGTTACTCAGATTGTACGATTGCATGGCGTACCCTTGAGTATCATTTCCGATCGGGATCCCCGATTCACTTCTAAATTTTGGGGAAGTCTGCAACAGGAATTGGGTACTGAGCTAAGACTGAGCTCGGCTTATCATCCTCAGACCGATGATCAGTCGGAATGGACTATACAAACTTTTGAGGATATGCTGAGAGCCTATGTATTGGAGTAGGGTGGCTCATGGGAAAAGTATTTACCCTTGGTGGAGTTTGCATACAACAATAGCTATCATAGTAGCATTGGAATGGCTCCGTATAAAGCTTTATACGGTCAGAAATGTCGTACACCATTGTGTTGGAATGAGAATGGTGAAGCCATTCATCTTGGACCTGAGTTGATTCATGAAATGAATGAGCAGGTTGCTCTAATCCGAGAGAAGATAAAGATTGCCCAAGACCAACAGAAGAGTTATTATGATAATCGGCATAGACCACTTGAGTTTCAGACGGGTGATTGGGTGTTCCTAAAGGGTTCACCGACTAAAGGAGTTGGTTGGATATTGAAGAGTCACAAGCTTAATCCGAAATACATTGGACCATATCAAATATTGGAGAGGATCGGTAATGTTGCTTACCAACTGGATCTTCCCCAGTCATTAACTAACATTCATAATGTGTTTCATGTGTCACAACTCCGAGCATATATTCCGAGTGATTCGATGATTGTGCCGAGTGACTCTATCGAATTAAAGGAAGACCTGACAGTGGAAGTTACACCGATCGGTATTGAGGAGTATCGAACCAAATGCCTAAGGAACAAAGAGGTGCCATTAGTGAAAGTGAAGTGGCAGAATTTGAATGGGGTAACCTACACTTGGGAATTGGAATCGTACATGAGAAGGGTGTACCCCAATCTTTTTCAGTAGGTGCGTTGATTTCGGGGACGAAATCCCTTTTTAGGGGGGGTGAATGTAACATCCCGGATAATTGTAGAAAATTTTTGTGAAGTGGAAATATTAAAAATTGTTTTTAGGAATTTATTTGATATTTTTATGAATTATTGGTTAATTATAAAAGGTGTGATTGGAAGAAGAGAAGTTAAATTAAATCTTCAAAGAAATTGTAAAGGAAATGAAGAGATGACCGGTTGAAGAGGTTACTGGTTGGAAGTGACCGGTTGAGAAGGTAAGCGGTTGCCATGAGTTTAAATAATGGATTCCTTCTCTTTCTTCAATCATTTGCGCAATCATTCACTCTCTTTCACGTGAAGAACTTCTGCTACTTTTCTTCTTCTTCCTCCATTGATTGAGAGCTATAAGCTTTGAAGGAAGGTTCATTTTTACAAAGCTATGACAGAGGTTTTAAGGTAAGTCCTTTGAACCGTTTAAACCTCTTTCCTTTCTTTTCTGGACCGAATGGTCATGTGTATGGAGGAGGGTACTGTTCCGATCCCACTCCTCCTGGCAGTAAGCCTGTAAATGGCCCTTGACCATGTGGATGATGGTGTGATGTTAATGAACTTCACGTTCCAAACCTGTAGGTGGTGGAATAAACGTTGGTGGAACGTTTAAAGAAGTTGCTGCTGGAACGGAGGAGGAACAGTGAACTCAGAAACTGTTGAGGCGTATAACAGAGGTAAGGGGGGGTGTTCGGGTTATAATTAATTAGAATAGGACATACTGTCCGAGTCATTGGAATGACTGTGAACCGGGTAAGAGATGATGCCGAGTGAAAATAATGTGAATGTGTATGAATGTATGTGTGAATGTGCACACCGATCGGTTTAGGATCGTGTGTGTGTGTCTTAAGAAATATTTGATGTTGACGCTGTGATAAAGTTATGAACGTATGTGTATGCATGTGTATGGACATCGATCGGTTTCTGATCGTGTGTGTGGCATATTCCAATTGAAAGTGAATTATTTGATGCTGTGATGAGATGATGCTGGGTGAAAGTTAACGTATATGCATGTATGTATGTGGACACCGATCGGTTGAGGATCGTGTGTGTATGTGTAAATCTGATTGAAATTGAAATAATGGTGACAATCGGTGTTTTGTGGCAATGTGATGCCGGGCTTGACAAGCAGGTCGCCCAGTGGCAATGTGATGAATGGGCTTGACAAGTCGGTCGCCCTGTGTTGAGAGCACATGCTAGTTTTTGGTAGTTGCATATGTTGGTTGTTGATAATATATAATGATTATGAGATATGATATATGATTATGTGGTATGGATGGCCGACGGTATATATTACCCTCGTTTTTGGCTTCAGTGGTCAAGTCGGACCCAGTTGAGCTACCCAGAGATCTATGACCCAGTGGTTGAGGGGGAGCCAAGTCGGGCTCGGTGAACCAAGTCGGGTTCACGGGATGTCAAGTCGGACTCTCAGCTGAAGGCCGATCCTTTAGTATCCGGATACTAGGTGTCAATTTTGTGAGTCAGTTGTGACAATTGATGACTTGATGGTTTTGCCGAGTGCAGTTTGTTATAATTGCCGAATGAGATTTGTTATATTTGCTGAGTAAGACTTGCCATATTTGCCGAGTCAGAATTGATGAGTAGGATGTTATATATGCTGAGTGCAATTTATTGTATTTGACGAATGTGAACTGTTATAATTGCCGAGTGTGATGACTATGTTTGCCGAGTGTGATGGTTATAATTGCTGAATGTGACGGCTATGTTTGCCAAGTGTGATGGCTATGTTTGCCGAGTGTGACGGTTATAATTGCCGAGTGTGAAATGCAATAAGTGTCGAGTGTATTGTGCAATTTGATGATGAAAGAATCTGACGGAGTTTGTATTTGTATTTTGTTAATTAAATTCCGTTCTAGATTAATTATGATGCTAAACACTCACCCTTGCTGTGGTTTACATTTTTAGTAACCAGTGACAGGGAAGAGGTCGGAGCCATGGAGGTGCGCCAAGCGGAGGATTGATGCCAAGGCACCGAGTAAATTAAATGAATTGTGTAATATATGTATATATTGAGTTTTCCGAGTGTTTAATTGTACGTTGTTGCCTGTATGATGAAATAAATTCGAATCGGTATGCTGTGTGAAGTAAGTATAAATTCTGGATGTTAAATGATCGGTGTTTCTTTTATGGGTGAATTTGCATTGTTGTAGCAGAGTTGATTATCGGGTGAGTCTAGCCGAGTGGATTCCTTCTTATCCGAGTAAGGGCCGATTGGATTGGTGCCCATTTCCAATCAAGAGGGTATCCCTCATTTCTGAGTGAAGAATAACCGAGAGACCCACTCCCGAGTGAAAGATTAGTGTGTCACCGAGTGAGCTATGGCTGAGGGAATCATTTTCGAGTGAAGAAAGATAAGAGTACTTCCGAGTGAAGAGATGAGTGAACTTTTCTGAGTGAAGGTCAAGTTGTTCCCGTGTGAGAGATGATCGAGTGGACTTATTTTCCGAGTGAAACCCGACATGTTGACTTTCTTTGTAAGTCTGGTCCGCTTAGGTTTAAAGAGGAGTATTCGCTCAAGCGAGTCGGATCTCGCCCGAGCGAATCAGAGTCTCGCTCAGGCGAGTGAACCCTGACTGTTTCGTTCTTCCGCTGTTTTCTAAATAACTCTATGGATGTATTTCCGATCGGTTTCAGTCAGACATTACTATTTCAAGCTTGATTTTACTATTTTGGATATATTTAAGAAAAGTAAATATTATTTTCTATTAAGACCGAGTGGATTTTTATTAAAAGCGAAAAATCTATTGTGAAAAATGGGAAAAATGACGCGGGTCGTTACATAATTAGGCTTAGTTCCACGACCAGTAGGAAAAACCCACCACCTATGGAACCATCTGTTTTGGCTAAAAAATTTCATTTAAAGTCAACACAGCCTATGGAAATTCAAGTGTAGGATCAGCCTTCGATCCATGAGTTATGGTAATTTCCCACAGCCCATCAATTACACTATTTTCAACAAAACTTTTTGTACAAAATTGGGCAAGTGTTAGGTCCAGTTCCATGTTCTGTGGGAAATTTCCACAGCCCATGGAACATACTCTTTTGAAGTAAAATTTTGTAAACCAAAATGAGGTTGATGTAAGAACATGATCCATTACTAGTGGGAATTTCCCACTACTAGTGGACTTCACTGACTTAGTCACTTATTCCATACAAAAAAAAGGAAATGAAATAGAACATGATCCAAATTTATTTGTTTCTGAATTTATGTATTGTTTTGTTTTTGTGTTGTAGAAATTTCTTGAATTCCTAGCTTTTGTTGAAGGATCTTCTCTTCTTGAACCTTGTTAGATCCAAAATGCTTGAAGAAAATGAAGAGGATAGTCACGGTTTTGGAAGCTTAGGGAAGAAGGTAGGAGAGTGTTGTAGTGGAAGCTAGCTTGTGGTAGAAGTTAGAAGGAGAAAGAACCTAGATCTAAGGAGAATTGGTTTAGAAATGGAGGAAATGGAGAGGAGAAGAGTGAAAGGTGTTGCCGCCACTCTCTAGGATGTAGAGAGATAAGGTATGAATGTCACCACCTTTGGGAGAAGGTCCAAAGGATAAGACACTAGAAAGGAGCCTAAAGCTTCTACTTTTCTAGAGAGAAGGGAAAGTTTCTCACTCTAAAATCTCTAATCATTCAAGTTATGAACTAATTACAAAGGAGAGAGACTTATATAGTCCCTTGAAACTTTTGACCAAAGCTTTCTAACCATGGGCCTTGGATTAGCTCCTAAAGCCCAATACTAAAACCTACTCTACTTGGCCCAATATAAGCCCAAATGCAAAAAGGAACAAGGTACAAGGCCCAAAAGTGGCCCAAACTTAATGGCTATACAAAGCCCAAACTAATTCCTAAAATATAGTCCTAATATACCTAGAATACAAAGGAATAGAAAATATGTACAAGATATATGAGGCCCAATGAAGAGGCCTAAAGGAGGCCCAAACATCCACACCAAGCCCATTACCCTTCTATAGTGCAAGAGAAAAGGGTAAGGGTCTTCAATAGCTCCTCCTTGGGCTTGGGCCCACTCAAAGAATGTATGGAAGAAGATAAATGCTTTTGGAGACCTTCCTTGGCTCTCTTGGCCCTTGACCTAGTCATAGGGCCCTTGAAAGCATCCAAGGCAACCTCCAAAGACTGTGTAGGGTCCATGGCTTCTTCTTGGGTGATGGCCATGTCATTTTGTTTTTTTAACATATGCAAAACACACAAAAATCTTAACGAAAATAAATAAAAAACAATAAATGACATTACCTCCCCACCAGTGCTAAGTTTCAAGTCTTCAACCAGACTTTACAAACAACAATGTCAAGAATCATGAGAATCAAGCAAGTCTAAGACTCACTTGCTAAATAGGCTCACCTACCAAATAGTGTTTTAGCCTTTATCCATTTGCCTTAAAAACGCCTGATTTTTCACTCCATAATTGCACAATGCCAAAAGGAAATACTTTGATTACCTAAAAGGGTCTTGACCATCGAGACCTTAATTTACCTGGGAAGAGCTTTTGGCGGGAGTTAAAGAGAAGAACCATATCACCAGGAGCAAAAGATCTCCTTAAGATAAGCTGATCATGCCATCTTTTTGTCCGCTCCTTGTAAATCTTAGCATTCTCATAGGCATCAAGTTTGAGCTCCTCATCTCTAACAGGTGTTTTTCACCTATATTTTTAATATCCAAGTTAAGCATTTTAATGGCCCAAAATGACTTACACTCTAATTCAACAGGTTAATGACAAGACTTTCCATAAACTAATTTAAAAGGTGTAGTTCCGATAGGGGTTTTGTATGCAGTTTAATACGCCCATAAGGAATCATCTAATTTAATAGAACAATCCTTACGTGACATATTAACTACTTTGGAAAGGATAAATTTAATCTCCCTATTTGAAACCTCAACCTGTCCACTAGTTTGAGGATAGTAAGGTGTAGCAACCTTATGCCTAACTTCATACTTCTTCAAAAGGGTTTCAAAAGTTTTTTAATGAAATGAGATCCTTCATCACTAATAACACATCTTGGGACCCCAAACCTTGGAAATATTACCTTCTTGAAAATTTTAATAACAGTCTTAGCATCTGTATGAGGTGAAGATATGGCTTCCACCCATTTGGATACATAATGAACTACTACTAAAATAAATTTATTTCCAAAGGATGATGGGAATGGTCCCATGAAATCAACACCCCAAACATCAAGCAACTCAACTTCAAGGATATTATTTAAAGGCATTTCATGTCGTTTAGTAATATTACCTGAACGTTGACATGAATCACAAGTTAGAACATACTTACGAACATCCTTGCATAGGCGAGGCCAATAAAACCGTTTTGAAGCACCTTTGAGGCAATTTTAGAAGTACTCAAATGCCCTCCACATGACAGGTTATGGTAATGTTAAAGGATCAAACACACTTCATCTTCAGGGACACATCTCCTTAACAGTCCATTTGCACACCTTTTGAAAAGAAGTGGTTTATCCCAATAACAATGCTTCACATCTGCTAAGAATTTCTTCCCCTGCTGAAAATTAAGATCAGGAGGTAAAATGCAATAAAGAAGGTAATTAACATAATCAGCAAACCAAAGGACTTGTTTGATACTGAGACTAAGGATATGCTCATCTAGAAAAGACTCATTGATAGGAACAACATTGTCCATCTCCTTTTTTTCAGAAGACGGGCTAGATAAATGATCAGTCACCAAATTCTCAATACCCTTCTTATCCTTGATTTCTATGTCAAATTCTTGCAAAATTAAAATCCACCTGATTAATCTAGGCTTAGCATCTTTCTTTTGCAATAGATATTTAATGGCAGATTGGTCAGTTAAACAATTACGTGAGAACCTACCAAATAGGATCTAAATTTGTCCAAAGCAAAAACAATAGCCAAGAGCTTCTTCTCGGATATGGCATAATTTACCTAAGCATCGTCTAATGTTTAGCTAGCATAGTAGATGACGTGAAGCTTTTTGTCCCTTCGCTACCCCAACACAACCCCCATAGCATGATCACTCGCATCACACATCAACTCGAAAAGGAGTTCCTAATCAGGGGGTTGCATAATGGGTGTAGAGATTAATGCTTCCTTGATCCTGCAAAATGCTTCTAAACAAGGTGAGTCAAAAACAAATGGCATATCCTTACTTAAGAGGTTTATGAGGGGTTTGGTGATTTTAGAAAAATCTTTAATAAACCTCCAGTAGAAACCGACATACCTAAGAAAACTTCTCAAACCTTCACATTTGTTAGAGGTGGCAACCTTTCAATAACCTCTATTTTTTCCTTGTCCACCTCAATACCCATTTTGGACACTAAGTGTCCAAGCACGATACCTTCTTTAACCATGAAATGAATTTTTCCCAGTTTAAGACCAAGTTGGTCTCTTCACAACGTTGTAAAACTTTACACCTTTGAAAGGTTGTAGGTGTATTGCAAAGACCAAATGAGATACGCCTATATGTAAATGTACCATATGGACATATGGAGGTGGTTTTTTCTTGATCAGATGGATGAATAGAGATTTGGTAAAAACCAAAGTACCTATCTAGATAACAAAAATAAGAATGCTTGGCAAGCCTCTCAAGCATCTGATCAATGAAAGGAAGGGAAAAATGATCTTTCTTAGTGGCACTATTCAGTTTCCTAAAATCTATACACATGTGTCAACCAGAAACTATTCTTGTGGAAATTAATTCCTTATCATTTTCCACTACAGTCATCCCTCATTTCTTAGGTACTACATGAATAGGACTTACCCATTTGCTGCTAGCAATAGGGTATATCACACCAACATCTAACAATTTAAGAATTTCCTTTTTCACTACTTCTTGCATTTTTGGGTTAAGCCTCCTTTGTGGTTCCATAGAAGGCTTATTTTCCTCATCCACTATTATCCTATGCATGCAAAATGAAGGCTAATTCTCTTGATATCATCCACGGTATATCCTATTACTTTTCTATACAACCTAAGTTGCTTCAAAAGTTTTTTCAGTTTCAACAAGATTCAACAAGAAATTCATACCTCAGAGTAGGGGGCAAAGATTTTAGTTCAACTTTTAGGGTCACCTCTTTTTTGCACATGACATCAGTATTATGTTCCATTGATGCATCTTGTGATGTTCCTACATATTCAGTGATCAAAACAAATTCAAGTGGATCATTAAGACGAGATTCTTCCTTCACCACTTAGTCAACAAACTCAACACTATAACAAACATCATCATGCAAAGGCTTTTTCATAGCATCTTTCAAATTAAACTTAACATTTTGGTCTCCCACGTAAGAGACAACTTACCGTTCTTGACATCTATAACAACACATGTAGTTGCTAAAAATGACCTACCTAAAATAATAGGAATCATTGAATCCTCATCCGTTTCAAGCACAACAAAATCAGCAAGAATAAAAAACTTACCCACTTCAATGGGTATTGTGGTGCCTTTAATCCAGTAAGATATTAAAGATAATAATATTTAAATGATAAAAATTAGGATAAATTTTTCACGATTAAAAATAACCGTTGGAAGAAGAACACCACAAATAAAAATTTAACAATTAACCCCAGACCTTTAAAAGACCTATCTCATACATGACGATATAAGAAGGTATGTAGTTTAAACAAACGTCTACTTAGGACAATCAATTACATGATCACTGTACAAGTGTTTGTGGAATATGTAAGATAATTCAAGAGCAAGAGTGGATATGAGGAACCATCTAAGTAAGCACAAAGTTATTGCCAAAATTTGATAAAAACATGTACATTCTTTCATACAAACATTCCATGATTAGAAGTACATGCATGTGATTATGGAAAACATGTCAAAGAGGTGTACAACAAGTGTTCAAGAATAAAGGATTAAAGTACAAACATAAGACCATGGCAAGAAAAGTTCATTTTTAGTCTTAGAAATAGTGGGACATGTAATAAATATCACCTTTTAGTCCCAAATTAAAAACCATAAAAGTTGGGTTCAAACCCCCTTAAATTTGAGTTTTACAATGTAATGGGTCTAGTGTTTTATGTCTAATGAGAGTGACAAAACTCCAATTAAGATGATTCTAAATTTTATACCTCCGTAACATAATTATCTACAATTGTTATGAAGAAGTCGGAAGCCAAAAATGACATTAAGGTGCCTAAAAGTGCTAAAAACAGCAAGGGAAAACAACAGTTGAAAAATCCTGACAGTGGCCATTCCACTGGCCGTGGAACCCACTATTTTGACCACCCAAATTTTCCATATTTTGAGACAAAATGATCCACCGGAAATGGGAAATTTCCATTTACCGTGGATCTCACTGCTGTAGGCACAAATTCTGTAGCTTTTTTCCTAGTTTTTGCCAACTTTAGGTCCCCTTTCCACTAGGCTATTCAAGTCCAATTTGCAGGAAATTTTATACACAACCTATCTATCCTAATATCAATTATATGGCCAAGTTTCAAGCCCAAATTCCATCCCAATAAAAATCTAAGCTATAGGTTAGTTTTATGCATATTTTGGACATTTTACATGACATACCAAAATGCATTTGGCTAAATTTTGGTCTAAACTCCCAATGGACTTATATTCACATGTGTAAATGTGACTTGCTCCAACAAGTCTCATCCCATAATTCATTTCTTAGATCAAAGTATGTTCTAATAGCATTTTAAGTCCTCTTTGGCTAAACCAACCATGTACATAAGTTTCATACATATATTATGGGTTGTAGGTGACCTCTACATGAAGTCTTGTCTATTAAATGAAATTATAACCTATCCACTTTCTTGTCTTGCATTCAATTCAATATATCATTCATACAAAAGTCACATATTCATTGCCAATGATCATAAATCTCATAATATCATCCTTCATTCATCAATATAACATGCATACAAAGACCTAATATCCATCATTCAATCCATGCCTGTAATTCATCAAGATAGCCATGCAAGGCAGTACTAAACCTTGACAATCATCAAATTTCATTGTCATAAATGTCATCACCATCACAATGGCATCTAATTACATTAGTCCATGTATCATATAATGTTAGACACATAAGAATGACCAATACACCTTGTCAAAGGAATAAAATGTAATGGTTTACAAAACAATGAACTAGAATCATTCATTTGTATTGTCACTCACATCATATCCATAAAATCAAAAATTATCAACATTGTTGGCCAAGGCATTCCTTTACAACTCTTTACCTTCTCCAGAAGCTTTAATTCAACACATAATCTTATCTCATGACATTCTTGCATCGCAATGCTAAAAAGAGACAACATAGAAGAGTGAGTTATACATTCAAAATGACGAAATCGAATACATTGTGATCATGTGTACATGCATATAAACAATAAGTGTGTTTCACAATATAATCATCAATTTATCACCAAGCCTTCATCATAGACATACAAGTTTCATTATTTACAACTCATAGCAAGCACATACACATATGTATACATATACACATTCACATTGCCCTTTATCATCATGGGCTATCACAAGTATCATCATCAAGTTTTCATGTCTTTCATCAATTCACACTCTCAATAGCTTATCATTTCTCCCCCTACAAGGGTCCCTTTTCACAAGATCCCACAAGATCTCAATCATTTCAACATGTCAAGTGATCATAACCATATATAATATGATATGTGATGCATGTCATGAATGCAAGAATGCATATGTTAGCCTCAGCTTCCCAAGAATCTCTCACCCTCTCATTTAGGGGTACATTTTATACTTACATTAAAGTTAGTGGCATGCAACCAATTATAGTACCCTCCTAAGCATACAACTTGTCACATAATCTCTAAGGCATCAATTCACATTGTTCCAACATAATAGCCAAGGAGTCTCATAAATATCAATCCACACATGGAAATCAAGAAGGCATATCGACAAGTATACTTCAAATATATAACATTAACATATACATTGTCATCAGACATTTCTTAGTGGATTTCAATTTTAATTATCTTGCCATTGTTTCAAGTCTTACTGTGACATTCATAATCTTTTTAATCATCTTAATCTTTTTAATATCATTTCTAATTCACTAATTGGCAATAAACACAATGGCATTCCATCATTGTCTCAATATTTTCATCATCACTCATGGGTGTGTCACATAACACATCATTCAATCCTTATCATCAATTATTGTATCTCATCAATAGTGGTGAAACATACATGGTTTTCATAATATGACATAGGCACATACTTTTGCCAAAACCTCAAGTCACTATCAATCACCACCAAGGATACACCACATACATACGTTTTAAGTGCAATCACATATTTGCCAAGCACATCATCACCACAATACCAATCATCACATAATTCCAACATAACTATAGCATGACAAACATGAGCAACATCATGTACATTAATCATCAATTATTCAAATCATGCATTTAGAATATAAACTCCTCTCCTACCTCAAGAGAAGTTATCTAAATGGTTCGACGATCCTATCTCGTCGTCCGGACAATAGGCCCTACATTACGTATATACATAAATCTCAATTAACCTATCAAGGCGTTAATTTTAATTCTAAGTATTCACCTTCATATTAAAATTCTTAACATGTCTTAAATGTGTTATAAACACCAATTTCTATCTTTGTTAGGTTTCGAGAATTCCCTCCCATTAATCCATATTTTTTATAACTTAAATGGTTACAACCACAAACTCTTAAGTCAGCAACACACACACCAATTACCACTTCAACTAATTTTACCAACTTAATGCCTTCCACATTTTCTTGATTTCTCAAATTTCTAGCATTAATAACTAGTGTCAACCATTCCAAAATTCATTTCCTTATCCAAAATCACTTAAATGGTAATTAATTACAATTTCTCCAAACTTTTACCAAAAGCCCCAAATTCATCAATTTTAGGGGTTTTTCACAAAAATCCAATAACAACCAATTCTAACCATTTTCTTGCACTATTTAAGCATCTTCAAGACAGTAACACCATGTTCACATCATCATCATCAACAATAGTTCCCAATGGTCATCTACCCTAGGGTTTGGGTTTCACATGCATTTTTCATCAAAACAACACTTAAACTTCTACTATAATACTTCAATAATCTCAAAACCACCAAGATAAACCATTAAATACCTAAAACATTTACCTCTTCACCAAGCCCCAATAGAAAACAAAATTGAGAGGGAAGAAGAGGAAGATGACCCAAGCTTAGCTCCAATGTTCAATATATGCCTCATTAATCCATGAAAACTAATTAAAATTTTGAGTGGAAATGGTAAGGGAGAGGATGAACGATTTTGCTTCCAAAAGGATGGAGAATGAGATGAAAAAAAGAAGTGAAATGGAAGAGGAGAAGGGGCTACCAAAAATTGAGGGAAGGAGAGAGGGAATTTAGTGAAAATTGGGTTACCCAATGGTTAAAAGGATGCACCTTTTTGCTTTTACCAATGGTCAATAATTCCCTTTATCCAATGGAAAAAAATGAGTAAAGTAAAGTGATAAAATGGTGCACAATGATGAAAAGAGAAGAAATGAGATTTTACATTTTCTTTTAATTCCAATTGGCTCGTTCCTTCACCGTTTATTAACATACGTTGTGTTCGAATAGATATCACCTCAACACCAAAAATTATTTTAATCATACCACCATTACCACAATAATTTCCTCAATATTCTAGACCCATCCAAGATCTAATTTGACTTAGTGGGTCCCACACCATCTATTAAATCATCCGATTTTAGTAAATTTTAATTTACCGATAATTCACAATTAATGTCTAATTAATTTTCCTATGTGACACCCTCGATTAACTAGGACAAATTCCCTTACTAGAATGTCCTACTTAATTAAGGAGTCACTAAAAATAGAAGTTTTTTTTATATGGTGATCACCAGCACATGATTTCAAATAAGTTTAATACATAGATCGATTCTTTAAAACATAAATGTACTTAAAAGAGTACGGGGCTCATAGGCTCCCAACAGCTACTACAAAATAACAACAAAATAAGGCGTCGAGTCTACAACGATCTTGAAACAACAAAAAATATACACAGTTACTGCTTCCAAACAGGCGTTCTCTACTGCAGGTAGTCTAAGTCCTGCCCACGTCTGCTTTGTCCTTCAGTTGATGATCACAGGAAAGGAAAAACAACACACAACAACAAAAAGGGTGAGTATAAAGCTCTCAACCCATAATATATGCATACAAGGGTGGCTTAAATATTTTAAACTACAGAAAAGATTACACACAACATACCTTAGAATAGACATATAAAACTTCACATACATAAATATCAACAACAATCAGAGGGTTAGTCATATAATGATGGTATGCTATGCATGTGTTAGATTCAATTATTTTAAGTCATAATTCATTACCAATATGAAATGGGGCCCTACTTCCACTGATCAATCTCATATACCAATAATCATGTGCAACCCAGCCACCCTTATCTCCCATGCCCAACTAGAGCGACCGGAGCTCTCCTCATTCTGGTTTTCATAAATGGGTAAGGACTCACAGTCTAATCATCAAAATGGCTAAACACACAACTCAACAGAATGGGTACTCCACGGTTATAGAAAATCCGCCTCTTGTCGAAGTACACCAGATTTTGCCACAGGCTGTCCGGTGACGGGCGTGAATCTGATGCCACTTGGAATTCCCGCCTCCGGTTGTACTCCCTAAACTGCCCTCGGGTATCGAGGTGCTAGGGGATTATTTCAGCATCCCTCCTCAACTCCAAATGCAAAATGCCATGTGTTTGTCTCAATTGTTAGGGTGCCCAAGTTCTAGATGGGGCCTAACTCACATAGCGTATTTGTCCTGAAAGCGTGTAAGGTATCTAAGATATAAAACTTTTCATGTAGTAGGTACTATGGTTAATGTTTCAATATTACCAAATTCTTTTCATTAGAAATGTCAGGGTTATTTCCTAAACGAATCTTATGAGGAAATTCTCTAATATAAAAATATTCAATTTATTTATAAGTTTATAATAGATATCTAAGTAAAAGGAGTAACATAATTTCAATTATGTTTCTTGAAATATAAACTTAAGAAAATTTAAGATTTTCTACTAAGATGAAATTAAGGACAATTATATTGTTCATGATTTAATCATTTATTAAGGTCGTTTCGTCGTATTTATTTATGATGAATGATTTAAATTAATTTTACTTTCTAAAATTTTTCATAAATCCTTAAATAAAATATTTTATTATTATAAGGTACTTCTTCTAAATCTACATCAATCACAAAAGATTCTCTTTTTATAAAGTAAAGATGCAAAGTAGTAAATTTTCAGTTCTTTGTCAAAACATTGTTTTCGTCGTATTTTATCTAGAAAATTTCGATTTGGGTGATTCCAAAGCCCAAAGTGTTTAATTTTGAAAATACTAATTAATTATAGAGAAATTAAAAATGGATTATTTCTGGAAACATCCCCTACACAAAAAAGTTGCTTAGTGCCAAAGTTTGTCGTTTCTAACGTATGAAAAATATGTTTTAAGGACAAATTACACGTCAAAAATTCTCCCAACCAATTTTTCTTATTTGGGTTATTTTCTTATACTCAAAATTGATCTCTCATGCCACAAAATACTCCTCCAAAAGAGTTTTACCAATTTCTTCTGTTTGCCCACAAAAATGCATTTTATACCGTTTCTAACGTACTGCTCGCGCCTAAACTCGGGTTCCTTTTAATTATTTTACTAATCATCACATTCATAACCTTTTTATGACCAAAAATAATTCTCAAATATATTAAAATACAGCAGCATCGATCATCACAAATTTTTGCCAAGAAATACTTTCCAAAATCTTTGTAAATTATTTTCTTAATGTCGTAAACATATCATTTAATTTCCACAACCAAAATCACTTATTCTCCTTTTAAAAAATAATTTACAGAATTTAATAACTATTCCAAAAATTCATTTTTAACACATGAATTAAAGAAATCAAGCCATGAAATCAAATCTCCTTCACTAATCTCATTTTATGCTAGCTTATACGTTAGGATTTATTAACATCAATTTATTCAACTTACTAAAAAAATTCCAGCAGCAACAATAGTTCATTATTTGTTATAAAACGTATTTAAAGAGATTTCTTATTTTCTAAAAATATTACTAACACCACAAGCCACCAATTAAGCCAAGCAACACATAATTTAACAAGTTATCACATGCATATAGATACATCCAAAAATTCCGTAGCAACAAAATTCATAAGTTAGTAATCTTTATAATTAGAATTTTAAAATTTAGAGGACTTAACCAAAACCATGGTGCAACCATAATACCCTTTAAAGATCTTATTTTTTCCAAAGGATTTTTAAGATTAAACCATAAGAATCAAGATCTTTAAGAGAGCATTAAGATATAAGTGCTAAGGAACACTTATATCTCATCATGCATGCATTATTTTATAGATCTAAACAAGCCAAGTACCCCCCCCCCTTACCACCAAATTTTTTCCCTTCAAGAGAAAGCCAAGGATATCAAGTTTTGCTTCTAGGCCACCATGAATTGCTCCATCAAGAAGAAAGAAAATGAAGACTAGGTGGGTGGTGGTTTGGACGTGAATTTGGTGGTGGAATGGTGGAGAAAAACATTGTTGTTTGGTGGAGGAGGAAGAAGAAGATTTGATTTTAGGAGGTGGTAACTTGTATGAAGAGTGGTGTGGTTGATTTGGGATGGACGATGAGGAGTGGATGATGTTGTTTAGATGAAGGAAGTGTATGAAAAATGAAGAAGAAAGCTGCTGAATTTTTTTCTAAGTTAGAAGAAAGAAGGAAAGCAAAGGGAACCAAGCATGGTTGTCAAAGTGACAAGTTTTGCATGTCTTCCTTGTTTCCCAAGGAGTTCACACGGCCGAGAGGTGAGTGGGAGAGGTGTCAAGTGAGTTCCATGCACAAGCTAGGTGTCACATGCAGCTGGTAGTGAGGTGATGAAGGGTTTTGTATGTCTGAGAAAAGTGGCAAGGTGATGGAGTGATTTAATTGGTTAATGGTGCATGCAAGCTGAGGTGTCAAGTACAGGGGCAGCGACTTGTTCGTGGGTTTAAGGGGCCCTATAGGCCGTATTTGAAAATGGAACAAACACAAAAATTGTATAAATTTTTGTTATCTTTAATTTGATATATGGCACAAAAAATCCATTAAGAAATGAGAGAGTTATGACCCAAATACAAAAAGGGTGTAGGGCTATGACGAGATTCTTATCCCTTGCATAGATTCTTTTTTGGGCCAAATTGTTAGGGATTTGGGCTTCAATTTATTAATCAAAGTTGTGAAGAATTGAGTTAAGAAAACTTTGGTGAAGGAATCATTCAATTTCATGGTCATATGAGAGAGATATATGGAAAATATTGCACCTAGTGCAAGTTGTTGCTGGAGAAACATGGATTAATGTAGTATTTTAATTTCTAGGATGAGAATTGGCCTTCGTGGTCAACATAAAAGTTGTAGATAAATTTGATACAGAGATTTTGGGATAAGAATGACTTGAATCCAATATCTGGAGAGAAAATTACGCCTAAAATACATAAAGATGCACATTTTGACTTACCCGGGTAACTTAAAACTAATGTTTTTGGGCCTGGGTGGTCGTAACCAGACACCGGGCCCTTCACAAAAGTTGTTAGGAATGATGTAAGGGACTTTTTATGGTAAAAATAATTGACCTAAGTTTCCCAGACAACTTCTTGGTTAAAACTAGGGGAGTTACAAAGTATAAATAACTCAAATAAAATGCTTAAATATTTTACTAACGTTCCAATTGATAATTTTTGTTATTATAAGTATCATTAAACATATGATCATTATTATTTCAATCGTCTCCATTTTATCACATAATTTAAGTGGAGATATTCATCTCATACTCATAAAATCTTCTAAAACACAATTTATCTATCACACACAAGTCAATCGACCGTAGCCCTGAAAGTAGTACATATAGAATCATCTCAAAATACAAATAATTGTCTCAAGAACCTAACATAAAAACGAGGGCTGTTACACTCTCCCCTCCTTTTAGAAATTTCATCCCAAAGTTTCACCTAGTGCTAGCAAACAAATGAGGATAAAGAGTTCGCATCTTCTCCTCAAGCTCCCACGTAGTGGGATGCCTTAAAAATTGGGGGTAAATTTTTCACGTTTTATAAATCATTATTAGACAAAGAAATAAAGTGGTGAAGCTTTAATTCAATACCCTGGATCTATAAAAAAAAACCTATCTCATATATGAAGATATGAGGAGGTGAGTTGAAAACATTTCATGATGATCTCTCTGTTAGAAACAGCGGAAATATAATTTGAATTGATGTGGCATGATTAGGTTTTCAAGAAACTAGACATCATGGGGTTTAATGATGTATAATATGTTAAGAGTAATAGTAAGATGATGCATGAAAATACCTTAATTCAAAGGAAAACCAAAATAAACAAAACAAAGGCATTTGGGAGGATCAGGGACATCTCGCTCGAGCTTCACAAAAATTCAGATTTTGCCAGCCAAGGCGCTTCTTATACACCTATTTACCTTCTTCATCAAAATATACTTCAAAATATTCACTCCACCCATGAGTGCCCTGTATCACAAGTCTAAAAAGTGGACAACATGGGAGAGTGAGTCATATATTCCAAAAGAATCAATACGAATACCATGTGATTATGTATATATGCGTCAAAACATGTATACTTTGCATACACATATCATTCACCATCTCATTCATCAACGTAATACTATCATATATATATCACAAGTGACATTACAGATTAGGCAAAGTATACAACCATCATCACATCTCATCACCTTTAGCATACTTCCTAGCTATATACAAATGCTCTTAAGCTAATGCATATGCACAACGGACTATTTCAACAGTTGCAGATCTGACTAAAAAATAAACACCAATTGTGGGATTCAAGTATGATTATCTAACCATACCCCTACTCCAGTAGTAAAATGTGTACACTTATCATCAAATTACATGCATTTCACCAACCTTTTACTGGTAGCAAATCGCATCGCCCATTTTGCAACACCGGTCATTTTCACCATGGCCGCGGTAACACATAATCAACATATGGTGTTGCGGGCCAAACATAACTCATTTCATGGCAGCTGCGATCCTAAGGACCACCGGGGACACCTGCTCATCAAGAGCCACCCCCACAAGGGTCAACCATATATGGCTCCCATAGCACAACATGGGTAGCTTTGTGACTTTCACACCAAGTCATAGGGGAAATAACGAATTGCTCGTGCATAGAGCCGCCCTCCCACTGGGCCAACCGGGGGAATCCCCTAAAATTCCAACACCGGCAGCTATGTAGTATGCCATGGATGCAAATGCCAATCATATGCATTTCTCCTTCTATGTATCCTATACATGCCATTCATCAACACCTTAGTCACCAACATCACCACAAGGTTTTTAGTGGATTCATTATCATTGATTGTTGTCATTAATGAGTCTTAGTGTGGTATTTCAATAAATTTCTCTTTCAATCATCAATAACATTCATTCCACATTCATGGTGGATGTAATCACAATCATCATATTCAAGACTTACACTTCCCAAACAATTTAACACCACCATATAGCACCACAATTATTCTAAATGCATCAATGCGTGTTGCCAAAACATATCACCAACATCATATACAACATTACAATTCTTCATAACATTACAAGCAAGGCAAACATGCATATTTTCACATATGACAATCAAATACTATTCAATTCATGCATTTAGAACATAAAGACTCCTCTCCTACCTCAAGAGAAGAATTCTGATTGATACGCGTACCCGCCTCGTCATTTGAAATGGATCCTACATTAACATACATGTAAAATCCCAATCAATCAACTATTCAAGACACAAATTCAACTCTATTTACTCATAATCATATCTATAATTTCATAACATGTATAAAACATGTTATAGACATTATTTTCCCTCATTTATTAGGCTTCGGGAATTCCTTCCCATCAAGCCTCATTCATTATATTCAAAGGCCACAAAACAACCATAGCCTAACATTCATAATATATTATATATCACTACCCATACTCTCAATGGCTTGTATTTGCTCTCAAACACATTATTTAACCAATATTTATAACTTTCCCTAAATCTTAAAAGTTAGGGTTTTCACCAAAACCCAACCACACCCATAAATGTATCATTAATTCCTTATCTCCTTCCAACCATAAATTTATCTTCCTCATTTATTATCATTAAAGCTTATATTTATGACATCCACCCTTGGGTTCATGCATTAAATGCTTCCATTAAACACTCCATATAGATTAAATGCTCTCTTAACAACAAAAACTCATAACCAAGGGTTCATACTCTTGAGAAATAACATGAATCATACCTCAAGAGAAGAAAAGAGAAAATATTCAAGAGAGAGAGAGTGCCCCACGAAATTAAAAAGAAGAGAGAAGGAACTTCAAGCTCCAAGTCTTCTTCAAGCTCCCACAAGATTAAAAATGGAGAAAGAAGAAGGGGCCACCACCTTTGTTAGGATTTTAGGAGAGAAGAAGAGAAGAAATAGAGAAGGAGAATAGAGAAGAAGAAGAAGCAAGGTATTTTCCAAAAAGGGTGCAACAACCACACAGAAATGTAAGGAGGAGATATGGGTTTTTGATTTTAATTTTAACTCTCTCATTAAAAGTTCATCATTTTATGATAAACAGGATCTCTGTTTGGGCTCAATACTCTATCTAAAAATTATTCCGAATATGTATTCGAACTCCCAATAATATTCTTAACAGCCTTGACTAATATCGTCCCAATTGGAGATATTTGGTTCGGCACCCATATTCCAATCGGGCTTAATTTCAGCTCATTCGGCTCTAATAAATCATGAGTAGTCCTAAAAAATCTTAATTTAATTATTTCCAATATTTTAGGACATTAATTAACCCACATACAACTACTTAATAATCATTTCCTTAATTAATCCTTTATTTTAAAATTTAGGGTGTTACTCGTAGCATCTCCTTCATCGGACTGGCTCCAGACTACCTTTACCAGGGATATATCCTTCCCCCTCAGTTGCTTCAGATGACTGTCTGTAATCTTCATTGGTACAACCTTATAGGTAAGGTTTTCTTTAAGATCAAGCTGATCAGGTTTCAGGATATGATCAGGATGCAGTACATATTTTCAGAGTTAAGAAACATGAAAAACGTTATGAAGGTTGGACAATTCAGGAGGTAGGGCGATGCGATAAGCACTCGGCCCGATTCTTTTAAGAATTTGATATTGTCCTATGTACTTGGGGCTTAACTTCTTCATTTTCAGAGCTCTTCCTACTCCTGTCATAGGAGTAACTCATAGAAAAACATGATCTCCTACTTCAAACTCGAGAGGCTTTTGACGCTTGTCGTAGTAGCTCTTCTGACAGTCTTGAGAAGTTTTCATTGCTTCTTGAATTTCCTTAATCTACTATGTGGTCTTCTGGATGACCTCTTGCCCAATTATAGCCTTTTCTCTTGTCTCAAACCAACACAAGGGCGTGCGACGCTTTCTTTCATACAGAGCTTCATATGGTGCCATCCTGATGCTAGCATGATAACCGTTGTTGTAGGTGAATTCCACAAGTGTTAGATATTCCTGCCAACTCCCACCGTGTTCAAGCATACATATCCTTAGAAGATCCTCAAGAGTCCTAATAGTATGGTCAGACACACCATCGGTCTAGGGGTGATATGCTGAACTTAGCTTCAATCGGGTTCTCAATGCTTGCTGCAAGCTTACCCAAAAACATGAAGTAAAATGGGGATCTCAATTGGATACGATGGCAGACAGTAATCCATGTAGTCTAACTATCTCTCTGATGTAGATCTGCGTGAGCTTCTCTAGAGAATACTTCATGTTACTTGGAAGGAAATGCATGGTCTTCGTAAGTCGATCCACAACTACCCAAATTGCATCACATCCGACTGGAGTTCTTGGAAATCTAGATACAAAGTGTTGTTCAAGTGGCCTCAATACTCAAGAGGGGGGTGAATTGAGTTATAAAACTTTTGCTTGGAATACCTTTGAAATTGATTTCTATAACCAAGTTTATGAGATTATGCAAGTGAAAGCAAGTAACAATGATATGCAATGCACTACAAGAGGTAAGTATTGCTGAGGTAATTTAGCAAACACTTGGTGTGCAATGTCTAAAGTATAGCAAATTAAGCAAGTTCAAGTATGTTCTTCTCAACCAAACAATACCAATCAACAAATATGCAATGTATGGAAGTAAAAGAGTAAGGAAGAGAAGCTTGCAAACCGATGTAACGAGTTCCACCCAATCCGGTGTACGTCTCGCCTCTAAGCAACCCACTTAGAGGATTTTCCACTATTGTAGACTAGAGATACAACTTTGAGCAATTGCGGCTTCCTAGTGTCCCACACTCAAGAACCCAATCCTCACAAGTATAAGGGCAACCCACCCAATCTCTCAATCTCACAATATCCCAAAGGTTGAGTCCACAACCTTTGTAACCACTCAACCTAGAGTGAACAACCACTCAACCTAGAGTGAATAACTTGTGTGTTTGGTGTTTGTTTACAATCAATACACTCTCTCAATAGAGCAAATATACAAATGAAAAGCTCTCCCAAATTCTAATCTCTCAAGATGAGAGGATATACAAGTGAAAGTACAATATGCAAGAAATAGGCTTACAAAACACAAAATAGAGCTATGAATTGTTGCTTCTTGGTTGTGTATTTGTGCTTGTCTTCCTCTTCAATTTATAGAGCCAAGATAGCTGTTGAGGAGTGCCCTAGTCTATCATAGCCGTTGCAGTTAGTGGAAATTTGAAGAATGGTGGAGACATGACCTGGTTTCCCACTTAAATCTGTTTTTCCACTAGTGTAATCGATTACACCCTCGCGTTGTAATCGATTAGCTTCAAGTCAGAGACTTCCTAATCGATTATTTCACTTCCTCTAATCGATTAGCATCTTGTACCTGATGCATTTAATTTGTTTTCGCAGCATCCTAATCGATTAGCATGTATTGCAATCGATTACCTTAAATTCCAGTGGCTTCCTAATCGATTGTTTAGCTTCCATAATCGATTAGCCATCGTACCTGATGCACTTAGTTCCATTTTTGATTGTTGTAATCGATTAGTCTCTGGTGTATAATCGATTACCTTAATTCCAGTGGCTTCCTAATCGATTGTTCAGCTCCCTAATCGATTAGCTTTCATACCTGATGCAATTTCTTCCAAAACAGAAAGCTCCTAATCGATTAGCATCTATGGCCTAATCGATTAGCTTCGCTGTTACTTCAATTCTGATTTCATGTCTTTGTTTTTGCATTGTTTTCTTCAAGAGTGCTTGTCATTATCAAAATCTTTGCACATTTTTGGACCTGTTAACATATTCAAACACACAAAGTCCATGGCAATGTCATCTTACTTCTATTCAGGAATCTCTAATGGTTGAAGATGCCTAAGTGATGCCTAAGTGATGCAAAGAAATGATTGGAATTGATGTTTAAAAATTTTTGATTAAAACCCTAACATGTGGAAATTAGGGCTTTTAGAAAAAATTGATGAATTTGGGGTTTATTATCTTAAGAATGATTTTGGATGAGGAAACGAATTTAGAAATGGTTGACAATAATTATTGATGTTAGGAGTTTGAGAAATTAAGAGAATATGCAAGGCACTAAGTTGGTGAAGTTAGTAGAAGTGGTGTTTGGTGTGTTGGTGACTTACGAGTTATTTTGTAGTCATTTAATTTTAGAGAATATGGATTAATGGGAAGGAATTCCCAAAATCTAAAAAAATAAGAAAATTGGTATTTATAACATGTTTAAGACATGTTAAGTGTTTTTTATATAATGGTGAATACTTAGAATTTGAAATTAATGCCTTGATAGGCCCATTGATTGAGATTTGAATATATGTTAATGTAGGATCTACTCCGAACGATGAGGTGTAACATCCTGATTTTTGGATTGGGGATTGATTAAGAATTAATTACCGATTAATGGTTAATTGGAATTTAAAGGTTAATTAGGCTAATTATTAAAGAATGATAATAATAATAACAATGCTGGAATTGACCATGGTGCCCCTTGGTGGCCTTGTGATGGGTCCAGTTCTCCCTCTCTCTTCACTGTACACGCTGGAGGTGAGATGAGAGCTGATGGGATTGCATTAAATGAAGAAGTGATGGTTGATTGATGGGCCTGTCACAGTGCAGCGTGATGATGGGGCAGCGTGTGAAGATGAGGACTTCGCTCTCACACTTCCCCTCTCACTTCTTTATTATCTCTTGGTTGCATGTTCTGATGAGAGAAATGCTCCTTCTTCTCTCTAGAACTCTTGGAAGTTCTTGCTTCTTCTTTTTCCTCTTGGTTCTCCTGGTTCTTCTTCTTCTCATCTCCTTCATCTTCTTCTTCCACTCACTCCCTGTGTAGATCTGAGTGGAACGGTGTGGCTGTGTGAGGGAACAACGTGTAGCTATGTGTTTTGGAGGATGGGTTTCTCCTTTATTTCCCCTGGTGCTTCTTCTTCTTCTTTTTCCTCTTCTATTGATGGGATGTTAGGGGGCTCGGTTGGGAGCCTGTAGCAGCTGTGTGGGTGCCTCAGTTGTGGAAAGATGGTCCACTGTGTGAGCTGTGCTACTGCTCGTGTGGAAGAAGGCATGGTTTGGTGCATGGAGGCATATTAATCTTCCACTATTGGTGAGGTCTGGACGCTGTGCTGTTCGAGTGGGAACAGCGTTGGTTCATCCAAGACGGTGTTGAGCCTTGGTGGTTTTGATGCCGTGTGGAGATAGAGCTGGTTCTCCATGATTGAGAGCAGAGTGGAGCTTGGAGTGTGGATGGCTTTGAGGCTCGAGTGGAGATAATGTGTGGTCCTCCGAGCTGTGAGCATGTTGCTGGGACGACTAGGAGCCATGTTGGCTCTTCCCACGATTGGAATGCCGAGCAGAGTGCTATTGTGGCTGGGCCGAGTGGCCAATGTGACTTCTGGAACGTCATTCTAGGTAAGGGGGCTTTGCATCTCAAATGCATGGTTTATGGACGGGTTTCTGGGTGAAATTGTCACACTGTGTTGTGTTTGATGTGTGTTGTATGTTGTTTAAGTAGTAGCCCGGATATTGTATTATTTTATGGCCATGGTGGTCTATATGATGTGATGTATGATTTCCGTCCATATGATGTATGATGCTTGTTGATGATGTTTATGTTAGAATGTATAAGATGCATATGATGAATGCCGAGTGCATTGTGTGGTCCTCTACTAGTCCCTGTGTGTATTGTATATTTAAATGCATGTGAGCCTTGTTGATGTATATGTGTATGGTGAATGCATGTATGGGGACTGTTATGTTGAATGCCGAGTAGGCTTTATATATGAAAGTACAAGATGCTTATTGTAAAGGATAAATCCGAGTGATAGAGGATAATCCGAGTGGATGGCATGGTGATTGCTGAGTGGATGAGATATAAGCTGAGTCATCTGATTCGCTGTGGAAATGCCGAGTGCATATAATGTTGAACGCTAATTACCGAGTGGGCAATCGGATGAATATGTGTTGAATGTAAGTGAATATGTGTTGAATATGATGAAAGACCTCGAGTTGGACTCGGGCAGTGCCTAGGGCACTAAGCGTGAAATGAGACGCTTGATGAAAGACCTTGGGTTGGACTCAAGGCAAATGCCGAGTGCATTGGCGTTGGACGCCGAGTGAATGAGACTGTATGCATCCGATTCGCCACTGGAATGCGTTGGACGTCTATTACTGATCGGCAATCAGATGAAACATATGAGAATACGATTAAGTCCTTTGAGCTGGGCTCAGGCAGACTCCTTGAGCATGGCTCGGAGTGTGAATATTATTGATATAGTGTTGGGATATATTTGGGGTGAAATCCGATTGGATGAATATATGATTATTGAGGATGTTGTGCTTATAGCCGAGTGAAATGGGTGAATTCCCGATCGGATGATGTTTGTGATTGTTCATATTAAGTGGCAGTATGTATGCTTTGATTGGTGGTAGATGTATTATTGTATAACTGAGGATTGTGGTAAAATCCGAGTCAGTAACTGTCATTTAATATGTAAAGCTTACCCCTACACCATTTTTCAGTATGTGCAGGTCGGTCGGAAATGATGTGAAGGACTCAAGTCCGAGTGATATGAACTCCGACTGTTGAGTGCTTATATTGTATATATATATGTTGTGTATAGGCAGTGTTAAGCCTTGGCCGGCTCATATGTCAGTGTTGTATAATGAATACAAATATATATGTATAAGAATCCGAGTGCCCATTTATATAAATATGGTTTACATTGTTATCATGTATTGTATCGAATTACAAGTGTTGATAAATGAGTAATGTTAAGATGCTAGTACTCCGAGTGTATGAATATATATATATATATATATATATAAGTGTTTTATGTTGATTTGATGCTTCTTATCGACTGGGATAAGTAGTTGAATGAATAATGATAACATGTATTGGAATTGGCTGAGTGTTAATGGATAGAATAATGTTAAGGTAAAGAATTTCGAGTGAAACATTATTGTGGGAGCCGAGCCGAGTGAGGCTAAATATGTGGCCTTTTCCGAGTGAATAGGCTTGAATGATTCCGAGTGAAAAATATGGGTAAACCTCGAGTGGGGAATGATTTGAATATCCCGAGTGGAAATCCAAGTGAATCTCTTCCGAGAGAAGATTTGTTGTAATGGGTTAGATTGGAATATATTCAAAGTGTGTGATACATGTATAATCCGAGTGAATAAGATGGTCTATTCTGAGTGGTTAGGATCTGAGCAAGTCCGAGTGGGACTTACTTAATGAATTCCCCAAGTGAATAAGGTTCCATATTCCGAGTGATTAAGATCATGTATCCCAAGTGGTTAAGCATTACATAAGTCCAAGTGACTTAACTTGGTGAATATTCCGAGTGATTTGGGGTTAGAGTAAACCTGATTGGAACTTGACTGTTGGGATCCTTTCCAAGGAGAAAAGAGGTTGAGTATTCTCCAAGTGTGAGAAGTGTAATTATGCCGAGTGATGAATGTGTAAGGTAATCCCAATTGAATTGTGGTTGGAATACATCAAGTGGTGTTTGATTGGGAAGTATTCCGAGTGAGGGGTTTATGGAATCCGAGTGGGATGACCCTCATTTCCTGAGTGGATCATTGTGTGGCCTTGTGGATAAAAATATGGAACTAAGTTATGGGATGTATATGCGTGTGAGGTTGTTTCCGAGTGATTGGAACCTTGATTCCGAGTGTTTAGATAGCCGCGTGTGGCTTCTTGCTTCAGCGAACAAGGCATTCGCTCCAGCGAGTGTGTGTGCTTTGGAAGGCTTTTGGGTTGGTTCGCTAAAGCGGTGTGAGGTTCTATATCCCGAGCGAGTTGGCTGTCTCGTTCAAGCGTGCTGGATCTCACTTGAGCGAGTGAGCATTGTACTGTTGGGTTCGCTCAGGCGCTTTATGTGCTTCCGCTGAATGGCCTTTATTTTCCCTTGCCTTCCATTCCCTTCCTTATTTGTACCCGGTTGCCTTGTGGTTTATTTTTGGAAAAAAATTTCCCTGTTTTTGGGTTTTATTTTATTTATTAAACTTGGGTGTTACATTTTGGTATCAGAGCAGACCAAAAGGTCCATGGCCAAGGTATGCCTACTGTGTGTGGGCGGTTATGTGCAATATGACCGATTATCATTATTGCTTGGGGTATTTTGTTGGATTTGATGCATGCTATGCATGGTTTGTATGGCTATATGCCTATGTGTTTGCTGGGGGCAGTAGTGAGGTACTACTGTTGTAAATGTTGATTGGGGATAGAGTTGTTACTACCCTGATTCTATTGTTCATAAAATACTTGAGGTTGTTCTACGCCTGGGTTGATTGGAAAGGAAATGAAATGGTATATGTTGAGATCCCCTTTTATACAGATAAAGGTCAGATTAATTGGCTAGGACTCTTGTGTATGCCATGTTAATGGTTCATGGCCGAGTCATGTTTGTTGAATGGATTAGAACTCATGTTTGAGTTGATAAAGTGAATAATGTTGAGGAATCCTATAGTGGGAGGATTTGAAATTGTGTAATTGCCCGTGCCATTTGTGATGGATGCTTTATTCCCTTGACACGTGAACTCCCATATGGTATATGATGTAATTGATTAGTTGCAGTTTCCTAGGTTGGAGAATTTTAATATGTGATGAATGTATAAATGTAAAATCAGGTATATGTTAAACTGGGATAGTGTCTCGGTTTCTGATGTGTGAAAACCGAGTGAATGGTTGGTGGATGTTACCCCTAAAAACCGAGTGAATGGTTGGTGGATGTTATTCACTTAATGTGTTTACACTCAAGTACTCTAAAAAAGAATTCCCAAGTTTTCTTAGAACACAACTCAATCCTTATCTCTTTGCTCCAAGATGATACCCCTATAAATGAAAGTGATTGTCTTATCTTAAGAATTCCAAATGAGTGAAAACTCTATGACACAACTCAAGAATAGAAAAAGACAAGCAATAAAAGGTAAATTTTAAAAGTAAATCAAGTTGGAGTTTATGAGACAAACTTGAATATGACAAGCAATAAAGGGTAAAAAGAATTAAACTACTAAGAAAAGAATTAATGAGACAAACCAAGAACGAAAGAAAATTAAATGCAACTAATAAAAGCTAGTGCTCAAAAGATCTCTTAAAAACTATAAAATTTACATGTCAATTCAACCAATATCTAATAACACTTAAACATCACCAATTTGTACCATAAGTATGATATTCAAGAGGAAAACAAATAGTGAATTAGGGCCTGAAGAAAATACCACATGTTGTTAGTTTATTTTTCAAAATTTTGAACTACACACACTTTTCGTTTGATTTTTTTTGCCAATAAAGAACTTAATTTGTTTTTTGTGAAAGGTAAGGCTTTCAAGCTATTTCTTTCTTTTTCTTTCTTTTGTATTTTTCTTTTCACTTTTTCTTTGCTTTATACTATTGTTTTACAATAACCAAACAATTAAAAAATAGTCCTAAAAGAATTTACCTCAAAAATTACACAAAAATAGATAAAGGGTGGCCAAAGGGTGAAGTTTAATCAAGCAAAAGGTATCAATTAACAAAACACATGCAAAGATCAATAAAAGATCTTAAGAATTAAGAAAAAGATTTCCAAAGATCAATGAAAGATCTTAAGAATCAAGAAAAATATTTGCAAAGATCAATAAAAGATCCTAAGAATCAAGAAAAAGATTGCAAAGATGAATAAAAGATCCTAAGAATCAAAAAGATTGTAAAGATCAATAAAAGATCCTAAGAATAAATAAAACATTACAAAGATTGATAAAAGATATTAAGAATCAAAAAAAAGATTACAAAGATTGATAAAAGATCCTAAGAATTAAGAAAAAGATTGTAAAGATTAATAAAAGATCCTAAAAATCAAAAACAAGATTTCAAAGATCAATAAAACAAGGATTGCATAATTAAACATGGAACTAAGGGGAACATGCACACGACTATGGACTAAGATGTAACATGTACCAAATTCAGAATATAAAAGAGAAGACAAAAACTGTGACATCCTTAGTAATTTCTCGAATAAATTTTTCACGTTTTAAAAATCATTTTTGAAATTTGTAATAAGTCATGTAAAAGTTGATAAACGTGGATTATTATCATACATACTAGTCGTGAATAATTAAAGTCATGAAATATTTATATAGCGGAAACGATTTAGAAAAATACAGTACATGAAACATTATATTATTACAACCCATTAAATTAAAATAAAGTCAAATTCCAAGCAATAATTCACATAAACTCCATTCATGGCATCACTCTTCATTCTGTGTAGCATTCACTGTAAAAATTAATGTAAGAGTGAGACAGAATATAGAATAATTATAAAATAAATAAAATTGTACAAACACAACCAACGAGGCATAATGATATGATGAATATGCCAAACAAGTACGTTTATAATTAATAAATCTTTAATTAGTCAAATGATGTCATGCTAGATCCATTTGGTTTGGTGGGAATACTGAAGTAAAAAGTCTCATAGAGACACAAGTAGGACTTAGCACAATGCCATGAATCCCTACACTCCATGGCGCTCAAGTACTAAAGTACACAAGTAGGACTTAGCATAATGCCATGAATCCCTACACTCCATGCGCTCAAGTACCGAAGTACACAAGTAGGACTTAGCATAACCATGAATCCCTACACTCCATGGCTTCTGCAAAAATAGGGCTTAAACTCATCATAGAGTAACCCCCCACCAGGGTAGGCAATCATGGAACCCCTAAATTCCATGGTGCGTCCAAATGCTTATGATGCATGAATGCCTTTAATTCTCTTTATCATTTAACATACCATGATATCAATATTTCCAAAACCACTTGGAAAACCACAAGTCCTCAAAGGACACATCACATATAATAATTTTCAGAATCATGGATTTACTGTTTCAACAACATATCTCAATAAACCACAAGGCATTCATGTATACAATAATTTAGTCATTCATAATCATTCATGACAAAGATATACATACTGTATGTCATGTATAGGACACTCAATAACATCCATAATAATCCATAGTTTCTCAATAATTCAATAATAAATCATTACTCATATGGAAAATATCATTTTCATACATAAAAGCCATTATGAGTAAATTTCAGAATTTTTCAATAGCAACATATGTTAGTAGAACAGCCATAACATGAGCAAATCAAATCCTTTTTAAGTGATTCTACTTTCTGTAGTTCCATAATAGAATTATCTACAACTTTCATGAAGACCATAATTTCAAATTCCAAACAGAAATACTACTTATCCATAGAACACAAAAATGCCTCAAAGAGAGTTTTCAAAATGTACATATGTTAGTATTTTCAATGTTTCTGGAGCTACAAAAATAATTTTGGCATAGGACCAGTTCTAAATTACTCCTAACACAAATATATACAACTTTCATGAAGACCATAATTTCATATTCCAAATAGAATCACCTCTTATTCACAGAATACAGAACTGCCTTAAAGAGAGTTTTCAAAAACGTACATATGTTAGTATTTTCAACGTTTCTGGAGCTACAAAAATAATTTTGGCATGGGACTAGTTCAAAATTACTCCTAACACAAATATCTACAACTTTCATGGAGACACCGATCACTAATTCTCACCACAAAATTCCCAGCTTTAAAAATAAGATTCGTATTTCATTGTTAACAGATTTTCAGCATGAACATACTTCTGTATTTTGGGAATATCTAGAGCTACAAGCATCTTTTTAACTTGAAACCACTTTCTATAGAACCAAACATAAATATCTACAACTTTCATGAAGACATTAAAGGCTGATTATGCATGTATAATTCTCAGAATATTAATATATACACAAAACATAGGATAAATATTCCACACAAACATGCTGTAGTATTTTGGCTATAACTTTTGCTATACATATCCAAATCAGTTGATTAAGGTCTCAAAATTCACATAACAAAAAAATCTACAACTTTGATGAAGAAGTCAGAATCAAATTCATACGTTTTCAGCTTCAAAATTGAGCAACAAGATACGAAAATAAAACTGGAATCCTAGGACAGCATACAATTCTACTCATTTCATAATTATTCACAATCCTGTCCCCTCTTACTTGGATTGAAGATAGTTGGCTGATTGAAAATGGTCTCCTTGCTGTCCTAGCTTCAGATCGAAGGTGTATTGATGGAGAAGAGGAATTGAAAGAGAGAAAGTTCACTAACTTTGTTCTAAGGAGTTCTGGTCTAACAAGGGTCAGCGTTAATAATGCAAGACAAGTGGGAAACAACTTTCTCGTGAGTGGGTTGTAGTGGCTGTTAGTGCGTTGATTATTGAAAATAATGGAGATTAGATAAGAAAGTGAGCTCTATAATTGTACACTTCTGGCCGTCTACACACTAGGGGTGAATAATTGGATTAGATATATTAAAATATGCATAAGAGGACAAAATTGGAGTCAAAACGTTAATCCTGACACTGAATACCGACTAAAATTCCACTCGGTCAGCCTCTAAACCGACTGGAATTCTACCCAGTCAGCATATATGCCGACTGGAAATTGTCAGTAACATGAAGAGAAGGAAATCCGAGTCCTTCTCGCTCAAGAGAAATCCTCTCTCGCTTGAGCGAGTGCCATACATTGCACTGGCAAAGGGAAGTTTCGCTCAAGCGACTTCCGACTCGCTTGAGCGAGACACACAAGCCTTACTTATTCCACTCTCACTCGCTTAAGCGAGGAATTCATTCGCTTAAGCAAAATCTGACCAGAGGTCGTCATTCCCCAAAATCGACCCTTCATCCACTCGGTTTCTACTCAACAAATTAATCCAAACCGACTCCTCTTACTCGGTTTTCACTCGGCATAATTTATTCCTAACCGAGTCATCCTTCTCTCAGTTTTTCACTCGGCAATTACTCTAAATAACTCTTTTCCCGTTCACTCGAGTGATCTTCCTAATACAAGGTCTTCCACTCGGGTGAAGCTGTTCCAGAGTTCTTCTGGACAGACTCACACGAATCTCCTCAATCGGTGTCTACCCACTCGGAGTCACACTCAGAAATCTTTCATTCGGCAGAGTTGCACTCAACTCTAAGCTAATCCATTCGGAATTTAAGTAGTCGGTCATGAGTTTTCCTTCGGTTGAACGTACTTCTCTCAGAAACGTTGTACTCGGAGGAATATCATTCAGAAATGAGACTCTTGATGATGATTGACTCGGAAACGAGTCACTCGGAAGCATTTGACTCGGAAACGAGTCATTCGAAAATACTTGACTCGGAAACGAGTCTTTCTAAGCAATTTGACTCGGCAGTGAGTCACCCCAAGGTGAGTCACTCAGATCCTTTCACCCAAAAAAGGTTCTATCAAACCCTCTTCACTCAAAAATGTCTCTGAGACAGGGATTCCACTCGGAAGAGACCCTCTCGGCCATGTTCCACTCGGAAAACATAACCTCCACTCGGACTTTCAATTTTTCACTCGGAATTTCATCCTTCACTCGGAATTTCTCTTGGTCACTCGGAACAGAGCCTCTTCCTTACTCGGACAGTCCTTTCTAAGGCATGTTTTACTCGGAAAATGGATAATGTCATTAAAGATCTATATAAATTCCATAATTATACCCAAAAATGAAATTTTTGGAGTATTACAAACCATCCTCTGGGTGTTTTATTCATTGATTATCACTTACAGACCTTCCATACCTCATAATTTACAAATAGGACTATTATCAAAAACAGGATGTTACAAAAACCAAAAAGAAAAAAGAAAGGAAAGGCACAAGACTACTGATACCACTTGATGTAGGCAAAACCTACTTTAAGAATGGAGGATCTAGATTTCCTTGCTCTTCTTCTTGGAGTTCCAATTGCCTTGTTGGGTTTTAGCGATGGAGAAGCCTTGGAGGAGAGAGTGACTTGGATGCCACTTCTCTAGGAGGAGATAAGCGTTATAACCGCCACCCTAGGATAGGAAACCTAAGGATAAGGTATTCGGTGGTATGCTAAGCATAAGGGAGAGTCTAAGAGAGAGGGAACTCTTTCTTACTCTAAATTTCTTCAATTGAATTCTGATGTGAGTTTTACAAAGGACAAAATACAAAGGATCGTGTAAGCCCAACCTAAAGCCGAAAGAAATTTCTAACCTAAATCTAATAAAATCCTAATATAGTGCTTAGGAAGGCCCATGATCCAATATAGTGCAAGACAAGAAAATGTAGGACTTCCCAGTAGCTTCTATGGGCTTGGGCCCATAAATGGGAAATGTGAAAGGTGTGAGGGCTTTTGTAAGGGTGTCTTTAGCATTCTTACTCCTTGCTTTGGTTATAGGTCCTACAAAAGAGTCCATGGCCTTGTCCACCTTATCAGCAGCTTCTTTATAAGTGATATCCTTATCACTATGCCTTTTGAGAAACTAGTGAACCTTCCCCACCTTCTCTTAGAATCAAATGTTGCAATGTATTATACACTGAAGGTTGAAGAAACTCATGTTCTAAGGGATATGAGGTATGGTCTTCAACATCATAAGTTCCATATTGTTATGAACCCTAGAAAGAAGATTTTAATTGCACCAGACCGTTTGTAAAATCTAGTAGTATGGATTAATTTAGGGGCATTTAAAGCAGCCTATGCTTCTAAAGGCTAAGCCCTTCTACAAAGGTCCTCTTAGACCTCGTCAGCTATCTCTAGATTCTCTGAAGAGTATCTTGTCTGCTCCAAAGCCAAAAAAAGAGCATGTTGATACCCATTGGTGTCATTATCTTTAGTTAATCAGAGAAGAAGGCTCTTGCTTCACTCATTCCTTTCTTGACCAGCCTATTTTTCTTTACCGTCCTTTGATTATCTACTTTAATTCCTCTCTGATCTTCATTTTACAAACTCGTTACCTTATGATTGTTTCCACTACAGCTTCCCTTCTTCTTGTTTCTACCCCAGCTCGTGGTTTAATCTTTTAATCCTCAATAATGTCCTTCCCTTTTGTTGATAACAAAAGAGGGAAACATAGAAGTCTTTTGTTATGGGAAAATTAGTAGTTATTTAGAAGTCTTTTATTGTTGGAAAATCATCGTAGTTGTTTTGTTTTGGTATAATCAATTTGCTTTACTTTAACTTTAATCAATTGTACTGATCTTTTATTCTAGTTTTAATGAAATTTATCTTTTGGTATTTGATTGTTTTAAATCCTATGATGATCTGATATGCAATTTGCATGTTTGTTCTAACATTTAGTTTCTCTAAATAATTGCTCTGAACAAACTTGTATCAGAATGATCTTCAAAAAGCTTTAACTCCTTGAAAATCATAAGTTTATTTAAACTCTGATACTTACTTATATAAATGCTCTGATTTGGATCATAATCAAATGCTTTGATAATATAAGTCTAATTCATCCTTATTTCTTTTAAAATCTATCTCGGACATCATTTGTGAAAAAGACTTGATCTTTGTTATCAACAAATAGGGGGAGATTATTGAGAACAAGCCTAGTTGAAAAAGAAGTTGTTAACATTTAAACTAGACCTCAGTATATGTCACTACAACCTGACCCCAGGATTTGTTAATAACACACATCAATGTATTTTAATCAAATGAAGTCTACTTATGTATGATCTAACTTGTCTAACTAAGTGTTCTAGGAACTATAAAATTAAGTGCACAAGTTACAAGACAAAGGGGGAGTCTATCTGATGAAAAGTCTGATCCATCAAAAGTCAATATTTAGACTTTAACCAAAAAATCTGAGTCAAGATCGCTCAGTCTTATAGTCGAATAGAATCAGACCTCAGATTTTTGGGCATTCTAGATTAACAATAAAAATGTTACTTTAGAAGTAAAAACATAATATTCTTAAAACTAAATTGATGATGCATTAGAAGTAAAGATCTTACCAACAAAAGATGTGCTTATCACCAAAAGAAGATAAAAGACAAACAAGCATAACAGCCAAACCTAATTTTTTCAAAGTCCTTAACATAACAACTTTATGTGAGTTAGAGAAAGCTGAACCAAGTTAGCCTATGTGTCAGTTACATTCAGAAGGATTTCAACATAGATCCCTGCATGATTACTAGAAGAAATAAAGCCATCAAATTAGCTTTATTCCCTAAAGATGTCAAGAAATGCCTTATTCATGCAAGTGTGAAAACTCCTTGTTATCAAACCTTTGGACATCTCTTCAGTTCATCAAAGGTCTGGTATCCTTGCTCAATGCAAAATACCTTTAAAGGATTTCCAATGTTCATATCTCCTTCCAAGAACAACAATGGTCATCTTCAGTGACCTATATATATGCATGAAGAGATTCACCTTTGAAATGTGAAGTAGTTCATCAAAGAATTCTTATTCTCTATGATAAAAAATTCTCTTAATCTCTTCTTGCTTCTTAAAGACAAAGGCCTTCTTTGTTGTTCTGTTTTAACAAACCTTGGCTTACTTGTCTTTTTTTAAACTTAGTGTGTCTATTCATATTCTTGTAATCCTTATATACACTAAGTTCCACTAAGCACTTTTGCTCTTCACTCTTACAAATTAGTTAATGTGAAAAGTCTGGTGAGTCACCAACCTTTTTAGTTTCATTAGGAAACAATTATGGCCTGAAGAGTAGGGGCATTCGTAGTCCGGATCGGTTCGTTTTTATGACAAAATAGCATCTGATCCGATCTCTTTATTAAATTGTGATTTTGGTTTAGTTGAAATGGATGACACCATCAAATCTGATCAAATGCGGTTCAGATTGAATCGGTTTATGTATTTTTTCTTATTTTATATTTTTTTATAAAATCAAATGAACATTATAATTATAGCAATTCAAAAAATATTTTAAGTTGTCAATGATGGGAGAATCATTAATAAGTAAAACAAGACAAGTTTTTAACAATTTAAATCAAAACATAAAATAAATAAAGTACTACTTAAATAAGACTTAAATAAGATTCAATGTAAAATATAACAAAAGTAGTAAAAGTCTTGCTGCCAAGATTTTAGTCTCTTGTTCTTCCTCTAACCTGGACAAATTTTAAAAAAATAAGTGTTATCATACAGTTTAGACAAAATTACAAAATAAAATATAGAGATCAAGTTAAACAAACTAATAAAGTAATAAAGACATATACTAGACAGATTCTAGCTCATTACACATGCAAAGTGAAACTTAATTAGAATCAACATCGGATTCCTCACTTGGATGTGGGGTTGGTAAAAGTTCTATGAAAATTAAATTGAAAAAAAAGTTAGTCGCTAGGTAGGAATTTGAATTTATAAATTAGAAATTTAATTATACCAACAAATGTAATAATATATATTTACCTTACTCTAACTTTTCAAGATTTGTTAAGAGCTCTTCAATATCAGTTGCAATTGGAGTAGAATGAAACCAATTTTGTATACAAACAAGAGCTTCTACTATTTTTAGACTTAGAGAACTCCTATACTGGTTAAGAACTCTACCCCCAGTGCTGAATGAAGATTCTGAGGCAACTGTAGACACCAACGCTAAAACATCTTTAGCCATTTGACTAAGAATAGAAAACTTACTAGAATTCACCTTCCGCCAATTCAATATATCAAAATTTGATGTTCTTTTCTCCAATGTTTCCATGATATAAAGGTCAACCTGATTTTTGTTCAAACTCTCACTCAAGATGACATCTTTCTTAAACTCTGAAGCAAATGTGTCATTTTCAACAGCAATATTAGTATTTTCCACCCCATTAGCATTGCCTGTTGATTGGTTGAATTGCCTATTCCCTAAAAACAACCTATAACTGTTGAATATCTTGTTAAAGGTCTCCTTTACTCCTTGGCTAAAAAAATGAGCATCTCTCTTTTCATAAAGATTTTCAAAGCTCTATTCCATAAATCTAAGCTTGTATCGGGGATAAAGTACAACTGCCAAAAAAATCATCATGTTAACATTTTCATGTTTCCCCAATACTTGTCATGTAATGATTTCATTTTTTTAGGCATGGTCCCAAGTAGCGAATCTAAACTTCCAGCCCATGACTTCAAAGTACTTACTATCAAACAATACTCATGAAAGTATTGAGATGATATCACATATGAAGAACCTGATACTTTAAGAGTGACATCATAAAATATTTCTAAAAACTTAATAAGCACACGTGCATTATCCCAATCATTACTTTTTGGAATACCACCTTCCATCATGGCATATTCTGAATCTCTATCCCCTAACCTTTTAAATGTTTTTTGAAATTTTAAAGCACTTTCAAGCATAAGATAAGTCAAAATCCATGTAGTAGGAACATCTAGTTGTACCATACAACTTTCTTGTATCCTACAATCCTTGATAAAGTTTCTAAATCTATCTAAATGACCGGGAGAAACACATACAAATCTAATAGAGTTCTTAATCTTACTAATTGAATCTGTGTTTGAATAATTGTTTTAGGTTTTGATAATGACAAAATAACTATTGCAAAAGACTTTCATGAAGACTCTAAGTGTTAGAGTATTATGCATAAACTGGTGGAAAGACAAAATGAAGAAAAACAAAGAGCCAAGTATCAGACCTGAAAAATTCGTATGTTAATCGATTACCACATGGAGTCTAATTAATTACACAGCCTCTGTTTGTCATATAATCGACTACAACAAGAATCCTGATTGATTACCAAGCTGAGAAAAAGGAATGGAAAGCAACAGGTATAATGCCTAATCGATTATAAGGCTGCACCAATCGATTACCAAGGTTCTGTGTTATTACTAATCACTTGCAAGACAAGTAACAATCGATTATAAAGTCTCTATTTGTTTAGTAATCAATTACTCATATGTCACAATCGATTACCATGCTGCGTAACAGAAAGAAATGCATCAGGCATAAATCATAATCGATTACAAGGAATCTACAATTGATTACCAAGATTCTGTCTGTTGCCTAATCGATTACAAGAAGAATCATAATCAATTACAAGGCCTGTTACACTAAAGAAAACGAAGCATAATCGATTACATCTCGAGGCGTAATCGATTACACTAGTGCCAGAATTTGGGGATAGTGTTTTTAAGTGCAAAACCAACTCACTTCTCCATTATCATTCAAATTCCCATGCTGTGCAATGACTCTGAAGACTTTAGGGCTCTTCTCGAAGGCCTATAAATGTAACACTCACTCAAGCTATTTAAGACATTAAGGAGAAATTATTCCTAACTTGTATTTGTACATTGTGAGTTCAATTTCTCTTGTATAGGTTCCTTGTTCTGAAACTTTGAGCTAAAATTTGTATATCCTCTTTTCTTGAGAGTTATTAGAATTTATGAGAGCTTTCAATTGCTTATCCACTCTATTGAGAGAGTTAATTGCTTGTAAACACAAACACCAAACACCAAGTTTCACTCTAGGTTGAGTGGTCACAAAGGTTGGGGTTCAACCTTTGGGTATTAAGAGTTTGAGAGATTGGGTGGGTTGCCCCTGTGCTAGTGAGGATTGAGTTCTTAAGTGTGGGACACTAGGAAGCTGCAATTGCTCATAGCTTGTATCTCTAAACTTCAAGAATGGAAATCCTTCAAGTGGGTTGCTTGAAGGCGAGACGTACACCGGGTTAGTGGAACTCGTTAAATCGGTTTGCAAGCTTCTCTTCCTTACTCTCTTGCATTAACATACTGCATCTACCTGGGTTATTATTGTTGATTGTGACAGCTTCTCTTAAACTTGCTTGAATAACTTGTGTTAAAATTCTATACACCAAGTGTTTGATAAATTGTCTAAGTGATTTCTGCACATTGTTTCATAATGTTTCCTGCACTATGCTATTTCTTGCATATAAACATCTTTTGTGAAAAAGGAATAAATTTCAAAAGCTTTCCAAGCGAAATTTTTAAACACTCAATTCACCGCCCCCTCTTGAGTATTGAGGCCACTTGAACAACAAGTGGTATCAGAGCTTGACTCTTGGTAGATCAAGCTTAATAGCTTCAAGAGATAAAGATGGCCTCAACATCATATAACATGTTTCCCGAGGGCGGTGCTACAAATAGACCTTCAGCTTTTAATGGAGAAGGTTATGCCTTTTGGAAATGAAGAATAAAAATTTTTGTACAATCAATTGACTTAAAAGTTTGGAATGCAATTGAAAATGGTCCCTTCATACCAATACATGAAGTAGATGGTAAACAAGTAGAGAAACTCATGGATGATTGGAGTAGTGAAGAGGAAAAGAAAGTCCAATACAATTACAAAGCTAAAAATCTCATCACCCTTGCCTTAGGTCCGAATGAGTTCTTTAGAGTTGTAACTTGTAAAACCGTTAAAGAAATGTGGGACACTCTCTAAATCACACATGAAGGTACAAGTGATGTTAAAGATTCTAAGATTAGCACCTTAACTAGCCAATATGAAAGCTTTAGAATGAACTCCAATAAACCTATTTTAGATCTTCAAAAGAGATTTACCTTGATTATTAATCACCTTATTCCTCTTAGAAAATCTTACACTAACAAGGAGCTCATCCATAAAGTTTTGAAAAGCCTTACTAGGGAGTGGCAACCTCTTGTCACCGCTATCAGACAATCACCAAATATAAATGATATGTCTCTTGCTATATTGTTTGGTAAGTTACAAGAGCGGGAACAAGAGTTGAAAGATTTGAAGATGGCAGAAGAAGAAGAAAATTCTTCCAAGAAGAGAGGTCTAGCTCTCAAGGCCACTGCAATCAATGAAGATGAATCCGATAGTGAGCTTAATGAAGAAGAAGAGTTTGGACTATTTGTAAAGCGTTTCAAAAAATTCATGAGAAACAAATGCTTCCAAAAAGGTTTTAAATCCCAAGGTAAGAAACCTATTTCCAAAGAGAATTCTTCCTCACCTAATTATTTTGAATGTGGCAAGCAAGGTCACTTCAAAGTAGATTGTCTAAACCTCAAGAAGAGAGACAAAGAGAAAAGAGGGAGAAGAAGAGCATACATCGCATGGGACAAAATCAATGTAAGTAGTTCCAATGATTCGGATAATGAAGAAGCAAATCTTTGCTTAATGGCTAACCACCATGAAGAGGAAGATGAGGTAAATTATCATGAGCTTGACAAAGATGAATTGTATGATGCTTTTGAAGAGGTGTATGATAAATATATGAAACTATCTAGTAAATATAAGTTGTTAAGAAAAACAATAGAAACTCTAGAGATGTATCTAATTGAGCAAGTAAAGGAAAATGAAATTTTAAAAAAGAAAGTTGTTGAAGAACAAACTTGCTCAAAATCATGTGAATTTTTCAAGAAATGTGATCACCTAGAAAAGAAAGTCCTAGACTTGAATATAACTCTTGAGAAATTCACAAATGGTAGAGATAATCTAGATGCATTACTTGGAAAACAAAGATGCATGTTTGACAAATCCAGATTAGGATATAATCCCACTAAAAAGGAAAAACATTATAAGAACTTCTTTGTGACTCCTAGAAAATCATCATCGCCTTTCATGAAATGTAATCATTGTGGTATTAAAGGACATAATGCTTTAAATTGTCATGTTAGAAAGTATGGACCAAAGGTTGTTAGAAAAGTGTTGGTTCCCAAAGGGACATTACCATAAAATAACCCAAAAGGACCCAACATAAAATGGGTACCAAGTTCTCTAACTTGACTTGTTTTGTAGGTATGCTTCAAGGCAAGCAACACCCATTGGTACCTAGATAGTGGGTGTTCAAAGCACATGACGGGTGATATAAGCAAATTCAAATCATTCACACTAAAGAGAAAAGGAAGTGTAACTTATAGGGATAATACCAAAGGAAGAATCCTTGGCATTGGAAAAATTGGTAAAAGTTCTTCCACCTCAATTAATGATGTATTATATGTGGAAGGACTTAAACGCAACTTGCTTAGTATAAGTCAATTATGTGACAAAGGATATAAAATAATATTTAAATCAAATGGTTGCATAATTGAAAGCAAGCAAAATAATAAGGTAAAGTTTGTTGGTCAAAGAATTGATAATATTTACATGATTGATGTTTATTGTTTGTCCTCAAATGAAGTATAATGCTTTATGACTAGAGAGGATGAATCATGGCTATGGCATAGAAGAGTAGCTTATATACATATAGACCATCTAAATAAACTTGTTTCTAAAGAGTTAGTGATTGGTTTGCCAAAGCTAAAATTTGAAAATAAATTTTGTGATGCATGTCAAAAGGGAAAACAAGTAAAGGCATCTTTTCAAGCCAAAAACATTGTGTCAACTCAAAGGCCTTTACAACTTTTGCACATGGACTTGTTTGGACCCTCTAAGGTCAAAAGCTTTGCTAGAAATTATTATGGACATTATTTCTTGCTCACAAAAATGAAGCATATCATGCATTCAAGAAACCAGCCAAGGTTATCCAAAATGAACAAAACTCAAAGATTGCATCCATTAGAACCGATCATGAGGGAGAATTTGAAAACCAATTTTTTGAAAAGTTTTATGAAAAATACAGCATTGAACATAATTTCTCAGCTCCAAGAACTCCACAACAAAATGGAGTTGTTGAAAGGAAAAATAGATCTCTAGCAGAGCTAGCTGGAACTATGTTGAATGAAAACAATATTGCTAAGCATTTTTGGGCCGATGCAGTAAACACCACTTGTCATGTTATGAATCGATGTTTAATAAGGCCAATTTTGAAAAAAACCCCCTATGAGCTTTAGAAAGGTAGAAAACCAAATATTTCTTATTTTCATGTATTTGGATGCAAATGCTTTATGCTTAACAATGAAAAGGATAATCTAGGAAAGTTTGATGCAAAATCTAATGAGGCAATCTTTCTTAGATATTCATTATCTAGTAAATCTTATCGTGTCTTTAACAAACAAACTAGTACCATTGAAGAATCCATTCATGTAAAATTTGATGAAAATGGCCATAATCCTCTGAGAAAGGAAGTTGATGATCTTGTAGGTACCTTCCAAGAGTTAAACTTGGATGATAAAGAAGAAGGTAACCAAGAAGAAGATACAACCCAAAGTGAGAAACTCCAACAAAAAGAATGGAGCACTTCAAAGTATCATCCTTTGGACAACATAATAGGTGACATCACTAAAGGTGTAAGTACTCGACGCTCATTTAATACTTGTAATAATTTAGCATTTGTTTCTCAAATTGAGCCTAAAACCGTTAATGAAGCTATTATTGACGAACATTAGATATTGGCCATGAAAGAAGAACTAAATCAATTTAAAAGAAATAAAGTTTGGGAACTAGTCCCAAGACCCAATGATCACCAAATAATAGGAACAAAATAGGTATTTAGGAACAAGCTTGATGAAAATGGTATAATCACTAGAAACAAAGCTAGGTTAGTTGCTAAAGGGTACAATCAAGAAGAAGGAATTGATTATGAAGAAACATATGCACCTGTAGCTAGACTAGAATCCATTAGATTGTTATTAGTTTTTGCATGTTGTAAAGATTTTAAATTGTACCAAATGGATGTTAAAAGTGCCTTCTTGAATGGATACATTCAAGAAGAAGTATATATTGATCAACCTCCCGGTTTTGAAAACTATCAATTTCCAAATCATGTTTTCAAACTAAGAAAAGCCTTGTATGGTTTGAAACAAGCTCCAAGAGCTTGGTATGAAAGGTTAAGCAAGTTCCTTTCAGAAAACAATTTTAAAAGAGGAAAGGTTGACACAACATTATTCATTAAGCACAAAAAGAATAACGTACTATTGGTACAAATATATGTGGATGATATCATATTTGGTGCCACTAATAAATTGCTATGCAAAGCGTTTGCTAAGATCATGTAGAATGAATTTGAGATGTCCATGATGGGAGAACTCACATTCTTCCTTGGACTGTAAATAAAGCAAACAAAAGAAGGAACTTTCATTAGTTAATCCAAATATTGCAAAGAGTTATTCAAGAAGTTCAGCATGGACATAGCAAATGAAATTGCCACACCTATGAGCACTTCATGTTATTTGGACAAGGATGAGAAAGGTAAGGATGTAGAACTAACAAAATATAGAGGTATGATCGGATCCTTACTTTACTTAACCGCTAGTAGACCAGATATCATGTTTGTTGTTTGTATATGTGCTAGATATCAAGCATGTCCAAAAGAATCACACTTAACTATTGTAAAATGAATAATGAAATACTTGTTTGGAACTCAAGATGTTGGTTTATGGTACCCTAAAGGGGTTGAATGCACTCTTGTTGGTTATTCTGACTCTGATTTTGTAGGCTGTAAACTTGATAGAAAAAGCACTAGTGGTACTTGTCACTTTCTTGGTAGTTCTCTTGTATCTTGGCATAGCAAGAAACAAGTAAGTGTAGCATTATCAACAGTTAAGGCAGAGTATGTAGCAACCGGTAGTTGTTGTGTCCAAATTCTTTGGATGAAACAACAACTCTTAGAATTTGGCGTTTATCTAGACCATGTGCCTCTCAAATGTGATAATACTAGTGGTATTAATATTTCAAAGAATCCTGTAATACATTCAAGAACCAAACATATTGAGATAAGACATCATTTCATTAGAGATCATGTGTTAAAGGGTGATTGTGTGCTTGAACATGTTGACACCTCTAAACAACTTGCTGATATATTCACTAAACCACTTACAAAAGACCAATTCATTAATATAAGGAGAGAATTAGGCATATTAGACATTTCCAATTATGTTTAATATTGATTGATATTGATAATTTTTGACTTACAATGTGCTTGTTGAGTAAATAATGATTGATTGATGAAATAAGCATGTTCTAATCCATGAAAATTGAACCATTGATGCCTTTTTATTGAAAAACGTATGATTTAAGCATTTCTGAGCTGTCATAATCAATTACATGGCCTCATCTAATCGATTAGCATCTTTCTGTCCTATCCACAATCGATTACATAGCTGCAAATAATCGATTAGTAAATCTCTATTATATCTAATCAATTAGTGTCTTTGACAAATCGATTATTGACGTTTTGTCTTCTAATTAATCGATTATCCCCTCTTCATAATCGATTTCCAAGTTTTTGTTTTTAACGCAATCGATTATACACTAGGTATAATTGATTAGAAGGCCTGTCATTTCAAATTCTTAAGGGGCGTAATCGATTACACCTCGCCTCGTAATCGATTACGAAAGCACCAACAACGCTAATTTGAAAGCACAATCCATGTGAGCCTCATCCCACTAATCCTAATCACTCTTCTAAACCCTATTTTTCACTCCTAAACCCTATAAATACCCCCCTTTCTCACTCTTCTCATCTCACATCTCTTCTCCCCTAAACCCTCCTAAACCTCTCAAAAATCTTTCATTCCTTCCTTCTTCCTCACCATGTCTTCTTCAAGAAATGTTAAGAGAGCTAGGTCCTCCATTTCCCAAACCAACAACCCTCTTGATTTTTCGAGATTCTTCTCAAATCCTAGAGACCTTCATACCTTCATCAAGAAATTTTCAGAGAAGGATATCATCTCCCTTCACTTCATCAATGCTGAAATTTTTGATCATCCTAGTTTCACCTTCACTCAATCCCTTCACCACTACAATCTCATTCCTTTTCTCACTCTCAAAGAGGAATTTTACTACCCTGAACTTATGAGAGTTTTCTTTTGCAATTTAAGACTTGTTGATGGGGTGCTTGAAGCTAGAGTCAAAAATGTGACTCTAAAAATCACAAATGAGCAACTTGCTGAGATTACCCAAATTCCTCTCTCCAATGCTGAATTTGCCGGTGGCCATCCGGAAGATGAGTGGGATTTCAATGGCATTGCTGCTCGCCAATCCTTATGGAAGGCCAACCGTCCTCTTAGGACTCTTAACAACCGTCTCCTTCACTTCTTTTTGGTAAAACTTTTGGTCCCTCGTGGTGGGAACTATGCCTTGGTGGAAGAAGATGATGTCCTTTGGATGTGGGCTATATTGAACCAAAAGGAGATCAATTGGATTCAACTCCTCAAGCTTCATATGCTCAAGGCCAAGGAGCAACAAAAGCTTCCCTATGTTATTCTCCTCACCAAAATCTTCAAAGCCTATAGTGTTGACGTTGCCGGGGAACTTCCAGAAAAGGTATCTGCACAAGCTTGCATTGGCACTCACTATCTCACCAAAATAGGAATGGTCAATGTTGCAGGAAGATGGATCTTCAAAAGCGACAGAATCCATGGAAGGGCGATACTCTGAAATTCCTCTTGCTCACCATCTGATACTTTGAAATTCTTCTCGCTCACATAAAATAATTTTTCGCTTGGGCGGATAAGTGTATATTAGACACTGGACAAATTTCGTTGGGGCGAAATAAAGGGCGCTTGAGCGAGTCTTTAAGGTATCCTTTCTGGACAAAAATCGCTTGAGCGCGTGATAATCGCTTGGGCGATTTTGTTCTAGTGTTTCATTGAAGATATCTCGCTTGAGCGATTCTTAATTCGCTTGAGCGAAAGTTGCAGAAAATGAAAATTTTTCAAAGTTGTGAAAATTCTGCATAATTTGCTTTAGCGGGATACAATTCGCTTAAGCGAATATTGTCTAGTGGCTATTCCTTTATTCTTGGCGTGAGCGAAAAGTTATATTTTTCAAGTGAAAGTGACATTCGCTTGAGCTAAAAGATAGTAGCTTAAGGGAATTTTTTCCAGTATCAAAATTGTAGTGTTTCGCTTGAGCCACTTGCATGGTTTTTGTGCGAAAGTAGTTATATGACTGATTCGCTTAAGCTAAGTGGTAGTCCCTTGAGCGAATTTCCTCATACTTGAAAATTTTAATCTTACACTTGCATTTTCTTCAAAAACTCATCTCATTATTCCATCCTTTGGTTTCTTTTATCTTCTGACTCACTTATAAAGCACAACATACCAAATAATTCAAACAACTAAAAGTTATAATAAAACAAAACAACAACAACAAATCAAACACACTGGGTTGCCTCCCAGTTAGCGCTTGTTTAACGTCATTAGCTCGACGCCTGATTCTCTTCACTTTGGATTTTGAAAGTGGATTAGCATGTCCAGCTTTTCCATTCCTCCACCAATGTAGGGTTTCAGCCTTTGTCCATTTACAGTCCAAGTTCGATCAGATATTGGATCTTGAAGTTCTACTGCGCCGTATGGCTTCACTTCTTTGACTTGAAAAGGTCCTGACCATTTTGAGCGTAGTTTTCCTGGAAAGAGTTTTAATTTGGAATTAAACAAAAGCACAGACTGACCTGGATAGAAGCTCTTTTTCACAATCTTCTTATCATGATATGCCTTCATTCGATCTTTGTAAATTTTTGAAGATTCGTATGCTTCTAGCCTCCATTCTCTAAGTTTTTCCAGCTGAACCTTTCTTTCCTTGGCTGATGCTTCTTGATCAAAATTTAGCAACTTCATTGCCCAATACGCTTTATGCTCCAACTCTACTGGTAAATGACAACTCTTGCCATAAACCAACTGATAAGGTGAGAATCCTGTTGGGGCTTCCTATAAGCCCATAAAGCATCATCTAACTTCAAAGACCAATCTTTTCTACTCTGAGAGACTGTCTTCTCTAGAATTCTTTTAATTTCTCTATTGGACACTTCCACTTGCCCATTAGCTTGTGGATGGTATGGAGAAGTCACCTTATGCCTTACACCATAGTTCTCTAAGCATTTTTACAGTTGTGTATTGTAAAAGTGGGATCCTCCATCACTGATTAGTACCCTGGGGATGCCAAATCTACTGAAAATATTTTTCTTTAAAAATTTTATAACAGTTTTGGCATCTGCCCTAGCACAAGCTGTTGCCTCAACCCACTTGGAAACATAGTCCACAGTGACTAAAATGCACTCATTAGAAAGTGAGGCTGGTAAGGGTCCAACAAAGTCTATGCCCCAACAGTCAAAAACTTCAACTTCTAAAATGGCTGTTAGTGGCATTTCATCTCTTCTTATCATACTTCCTGTTCTTTGGCATTCATCATAATTTTGCACAAATAAATTAGCATCTCTAAATAAAGTAGGCCATAAAAAACCTGATTCTAGGACTTTTGCTGTTGTCCTTTCTCCATTGAAGTGGCCTCCATATGCAAAACTGTGACAATGCCACAAAATACTCCTGGCTTCCAATTGAGATACACATCTTCTCAATATATGATCAGATCCAAGTTTAAACAGATATGGATCATCCCACACATATTGTTGTGAATCCTTCAAAAACTTCTTCTTTTGTTGCCAGGTGAAATCTTCTGGAAGTATCCCTACAACTTTAAAATTAGCCATGTCAGCAAACCATGGCCTCTCCTGAATTAATAACAATTTCTCATCTGGGAACTCTTCTTGGACTTCAGGCTGTAGGGTAGTAACTTCATTGTTGATCAGCCTGGATAAATGATCTACTATATGATTCTCACTGCCTTTCTTGTCACGAATAGTCAAATCAAATTATTGTAAAAGCAGGATCTATCTGATCAATCTGGGTTTGGAATCTTGTTTGTTTAATAGGTACTTTATTACAGCATGATCTGTAAAACAAACAACCTTGGAACCAATTAAATATGGTCTAAATTTTTCCAATCCATATACTACAGCTAGTAATTATTTCTCAGTTGTGGTATAATTTATTTGTGCCTTATTTAAAACTTTACTAGCATAATATATAGGATGGAACAATTTAGATTTCCTCTGTCCAAGCACTGCACCAATAGCATAGTCACTTGCATCACACATTAATTCAAAATCAAGTGACCAGTCTGGAGCAATTAGGACAGGAGCAGTAATCAATTTTTGCTTCAACAGTTAAAAAGCTGATACACAGGCTTCATCAAAATGAAAAGGAATGTCTTTTTGTAACAAATTACTCAAAGGCTTTGTAATTTTTGAAAAATCCTTAATAAACCTTCGGTAAAAACCAGCATGCCCAAGAAAACTCCTAACACCCTTGACATTGATTGGTGGAGGTAATTTTTCAATAACTTCCACTTTAGCACGATCCACTTCAATGCCTTTATTTGAAATTGTGTGGCCTAACACAATGCCTTTGGATACCATAAAATGGCATTTTTCCCAATTTAGCACTAAGTTAGTCTCCACACATCTTTTAAGCACAGTGTCAAGATTTTCTAAGCATAACTCAAATGATTTACCAAAAACTAAAAAGTCATCCATGAAAATCTCTATACAATTCTCAACAAGATCAACAAAGATAGAAAACATGCACCTTTGAAAAGTGGCCGGAGCATTACAAAGTCCGAAAGGCATTTTTCTATAAGCAAAAACACCATAAGGACAAGTAAACGCTGTTTTTTCTTGGTCTTCTGGTGCTACTGCTATTTGATTGTAGCCTGAATAACCATCCAGAAAATAGTAATATGCTTGTCCAGCCAATCTCTCCAACATTTGGTCCATGAAAGGTAATGGAAAGTGATCCTTTCTTATAGCTTGATTGAGCTTCCTATAGTCTATACACATTCTCCAGCCAGTTACTGTGCGAGTAGGAATGAGCTCATTGTTGTCATTTTTTACCACTGTCATACCTCCCTTTTTTGGTACAACCTGTACTGGACTCACCCAAGCACTATCAAAAATTGGATAGATCATCCCAGCTTCCAACAATTTGATGACCTCCTTTTTAACAACTTCTTTCATGGTTGGATTTAATCTTCTTTGAGGTTGTGCTACAGGCTTATACTCTTGCTCCATAAAGATGTGGTGCATACAATATGAAGGGCTAATTCCTTTTAAGTCACTCAGCTTTCACCCAATTGCCTCTTCATTCTTCTTTAGGATCTCAACTAATTTCTCTTCTTCCTCCTTTGATAAGTTTTTGCTAATGATAACTGGTTTTTGTCCTTCAACATCTAAAAAGACATACTTTAAATGTAAGGGCAACTCTTTCAACTCTAACTTTTGAACTTTAGAAACTTGCTTTTGAGGGAGGGACTCCACTACCTCTTGTTTACTATTACTTTCTTTGCCTGCATCTAATCTTTGCAAAATCTACCGGACTTCTTCAGCTTCTAAATCATTAAGATTCTCAACAGCTCCTATCAAAGCCTTTTTAAGAAGACTTGAATTTTGCATTTCATTAAGCTGTCCTTCAATGACTTCCTCTTCAACATCAATCTTGAAACAACTTTGTTTATCTGCTGGATATTTCATTGCTTCAAAAACATTAAAATTCACCTCTTCATCTTGAACTTGTACCTTCAGTTTGCCATCATCAATGTCTATGATTACTTTAGCAGTTTTCATAAACGGTCTTCCTAAGATCAATGGTACTTCAGCATCCTCTTCCATGTCCATTATCTTTAAGTCTACTAGAAATACAAATTTCTCCACCTTTAACAATACATCTTCTGCCACACCATAAGGAAATTTCATTGATCTGTCAGCCAATTGCAATGTCATCTTTGTTGGCCTTATCTCAAGGTCTCCAATTCTTTTAAGCATTGAGAGTGGCATTAGATTTATGCTTGCTCCCAAATCCAGTAATGGTCTCCCTACCGGCATGTGACCAATAGTAACGGGGATTGTGAAACTTCCTGGATCCTTGGTTTTAGGTGGTAATGCTTTTTGGATAATGGCACTACATCCAACTTCCAATTCAATTATTTCTTCTGAAAATCTTCTCTTCTTTGTCAATAGATCCTTCATAAATTTTGCATAGGTGGGCATTTGCTCCATAGCTTCCATGAATGGAACATTAATTTGAAGCCTTTTAAAAATGTCCATGAACCTAGCAAATTGTCTTTCTTTATCCCGCTTTGAAGGATTTTTTGGGTAACGCACGCTTTTTAATTGAGGCAACTCTTCATCTACCTTGCCTTTGCCCTTGTCTAAATCACTTTTTTTGTTTTTTTCTTTTTCATTTTCTTTATTTACATTTTCTTTTATTTCTTTTTCACACTCTTTCATTTCTTTTTCTTTTTCTTTTTCACTCTCTTTCTTTTTCTTGTTTTGCTCTCAAAATCTCTTCTTCTTCTTTTTCTTTCTCTCCCAACTCAACTCCAATTTATCTTCCACTTCTTGTTGTGACAGCCTTACAATGCTCCTTTGGATTTGGCTCAGTGTTAGCTCCATACTGAGGTCGTTGATTTTCAGTAATTTGTCGAGCCAATTGTCCTACTTGAGTCTCCAAATTCTTTATTGATGCCTCTGTATTTTTCTGGTTTGTCAAAGAAGCTTGCATGAATTTCTCCAAGGTATCTTCCAATCTTGAATTTTTCTCCATCAAAGAAGGATAGTTGCTTTGATAAGGTCTATTTAAAGAACTTGGTTCCTGTTTCCACCCTTGTCCTTGATGTTCATTGCTCCTCCACCCCTGAAATTGTTGGTTAGGATAATTGGAATTGAAATTATTTGGTTTACCTTGGTTATTCATGTAGTGAACTGTCTCCTTTTGTTGTCCGCAATAACCATTTGGATGTTCACCTCCACAGAAATCACATCTTGCACTTTGTTGTTGCATTGGTTGTGAAGATTGTGCTGAATGTAATTGCTGTGGGAGTTTGGCCATTTGTTGAGTCAAAGCTTCGATCTGTTGAGTTAAGATCTTATTTTGGGCCAAAATAGCATCTGAAGTATTCAAATCCAGAACTCCTTTCCTCTGAATTTGTTGATGATTATGCTGAGCTTGATAATCCGTTGAGGATAAAGCTTCTATAATTGTTGTAGCTTGATCAGCGTCAACTGTCATCATTGTGCCTCCAGCTGCAGCATCCAAAATCTTCTTTGTATCTGGTCAAAGTCCATTGTAAAAGATGTTCAATTGAGCAATGTCTTCAAAACCATGATTAGGAAACTTGCGAAGTAATGATTTGAAACGATCCCATGCTTCACAAAATGGTTCCTCAACCCCTTGACGGAATATTGAAATATCAGATTTGGCTTTAATAAATCTTGACGGAGGAAAGAAACGGTGCAGAAATTTTTCTTCTACATCAGACCAACCAGTTAAGCTTTGATTAGGATGTGATTGCAACTACTCCTTAGCTCTTCCAGCTAATGAAAATGGAAATAACCGGAGATATGCAGTCTCCATATCCTTCTGGCCAAAACCCATAGTACCAACCAATTCATAGAAAGTTGCCAAATGAGTGTAAGGATCCTCATTGGACATTCCAGTAAATTGATGAGCACTAATCAAACTGAGAAAGGCTGGTTTTATCTCCAAGGCTCTTGTTTGTGGTATTACAATACTTGAAAAGTATCGTGGTCCTTATTGATTTGCATAATCTCCCAAAGCACGCCTTGGTTGTTGGTGTTGTCTTTCCATGTTTTCAAGTTTTGGAGTTGATAATGGTAGTGAAGTTGGAGAAGAAGATTGTCAATCCTCTTGTTGTGCTTTAGCTTTGGCTTTGATTTTCTTCAAAGTATTCTTAATTTCAGGATCTATTTCAACCCGTTCTTTGAATCCCTGACTTCTTAATATCATAAGCAAAACTTCCAACAAAGAGGTTATCCAAGAAAAGATATACAAGCAAAAAGTTGCTATACAACTATATTCACAAACCGAACTAATTGAAATTGATTTAAACTTAATCCCTAGCAATGGCGCCAAAAACTTGCTGGTTGTTTGGGTATGATATATTCACAAAACACCCAGTTGTCAGTTTTAAATTGACTTGTGGCAAGTGCACCACTTGTCAGTTGTAGTATATGTTCCAAAGAAGAAATGTCGTTCCCACTACGGATTGGATTAAATCGATTTCAAACTATTACGGCAGAAGTAACTTGTAGTTTTCATGATAATGAATTAAACAGCTTTTCATAAATCTAAAAGTCTATGAAAGCAATATAAGAAATATGAGTGAAATGACAGAGTATAGAGTTTGGGAATTGGATTCACCTTTCTCACCTTCCGATACACCGTTAATATTCATGTAACCAATGTTTACAATATGATTCTTTACGTCACAATCACAGTCATTCATATCAATTCCTTGACTATGAAATTCATAAGAATAGGTTTAATAACGTCAATCCCTTGATCATTTTAAATCTATTCCAGCATTAAGAATGATTGTTTGGATGTCCATTGCGTTAGATACCATCCCTGGTTATCTACTCACAATGGGTGTTCCATTTAGATCCGTTTTCGAAAGTAATTTTCTAATAACAACCGTAAACTTGAATCAAGAAACTAGTGATCAAGTAGATTCAGGCAATGAACATAAAATGGAATACAAAGAATCATAAAACAACACATGAATCACATAAACATTATCCAAGTGTACATCAAGTTTGATTGGTTACCTCCAATCCCAAATGAAAGGATTAGCCACTCATGGTGGTCATGATCTTAAAAATCAAAAATGGAAATGAAGAAGAAAAAAAAAACTAAAGATACAATGTTTGTAAGAAGAAAATGGCTTGTACGTTCTCTCTCTATCTCTCTGCCTGTCTCTTTTTAGCCGCCTCTGTTTCTTTTGATTATGCATTAACTCGCTCAAGCGAGTTTAAGTCTCGCTCAAGCGAACAGACTACTTCATCGTGAAGAAAGGGTCAAGTCCTGCTTTATCAGTATGCTTATCTGCTCAAGCGATTTCAGTTCACTTGAGCGACACTTCATATACTGATCCTTTATTCCTTTTCGCTTAAGCCATTCATTCATCCGCTGCAGCGAGTATTGGAGTTTTAGATTCTGGACAATTTTCGCTTGAGCGAACTCAGGTCGCTCAAGTGAGTTTTACATTGTGAGTCACTGGAGGAATTTCGCCTGATGTTTCAATTCAAACGCTTGAGCGAGGCTAATATTATTCCATTTTGTACCAATCTCGCTCAAGCGGACTATGTTCGCTCGGGCGACATCTTCATCATTCTCTACTGGCTTGATTTCGCCTGGGCGAATGGCTCCTCCCTCAAGCGAGTCTTGACCTGATACTTGTATTTGTAAAAGTCCTTGCTTGCCCAAGCGAACCCTTCAGTTTGGCCTCAGCGACCTTTATCACTTATTTGCTCAAAACTTGGTGAATTTTCTTCTTTTCTTTTCTTTTCTTCTTTCTTCTTCACTTTTTCCTGGAATTGCAACAAAATTAACCAATCAACCTGTACAATGTTCATATCATAATTTATGTTCTATATAGCTTACAAAATTGACAAACATTGCACATTATATCCAATTTATGCTTCATTATCCATGCAAAATATATATAAATTGTATATCTATCACTAACTTGTATTTATACATTGTGAGTTCAATTTCTCTTGTATAGTTTCATTGTTCTGAAACTATAACTAAAATTTATATATCCTCTCTTCTTGAGAGTCATTAGAATTTGTGAGAGATTTCAATTGCTTATCCACTCTATTGAGAGAGTTAATTGCTTGAAAACACAAGCACTAAACACCAAGTTTCACTCTAGGTTGAGTGGTCACAAAGGTTGGGGTTCAACCTTTGGGTGTTGAGAGTTTAAGAGATTGGGTGGGTTGCCCTTGTGCTAGTGAGGATTGAGTTCTTGAGTGTGGGACACTAGGAAGCTGCAATTGCTCATAGCTTGTATCTCTAAACTTCAATAGTGGAAATCCTTCAAGTGGGTTGCTTGAAGGCGAGACGTACACCAGGTTGGTGGAACTCGTTAAATCAGTTTGCAAGCTTCTCTTCCTTACTTTCTTGCATTAACATACTGCATCTAGCTAGGTTATTATTGTTGATTGTGACAGCTTCTCTTAAACTTGCTTGAATAACTTGTGTTAAAATTCTGCACACCAAGTGTTTGATAAATTGTCTAAGTGATTTCTGCACATTGTTTCACATTGTTTCCTGCACTACATTTGTTGTCTCTTTCATATAAACATCTTTTGTGAAAAAGGAATAAATTTCAAAAGCTTTCCAAGTGAAATTTTTAAACACTCAATTTACCCCCTTCTTAAGTATTGAGGCCACTTGAACAACAGAATCATGCATGTCTTTCGACCCATCATTAACAACAAGATTTAATATATGTGCGCAGCACCTAACATGCAAATGTTCACCTTTCAATGGATGAGAATTTCAATCCTTCATTCTATTTTTTAAGTAAGATATAGCAACATCATTTGAACTAGCATTCTCAACAGTTATGCTAAAAACTCTTGAAATACCCCAACCCAAAAGACATTTTTCTATTGTCTGTTAACCAAGTGGCCTCAATGACTCAAGGGGGTGAATTGAGTCTTAAAAATTAATTGCTTTTTAAAACTTTATCTCAATTTTACTTTGCTTTGCTTAGAGAGAAGAAGAAATTGGTATATTAATAAACAAGTAATAGCAATTGAAGCAAGTAAGTGAAGTAAATAAATAAATGACTCAAAATTAAATAGAGTTAGGGAAGAGAGATAATGACACACTTAAATTTTTATCCTGGTTCGGAATCCCCTATGTCCAGGCCCCAAGTAAACTTACTTGAGATTTTCCACTAATAAGAATGTGAGATTTACAAGATGAGCCAATACAGTCTCTTGATTTCCCTACCAAAAACTTATCCCTCACTTTTATCCTTCTCATAATTCTTACCCAATCAACCCAAAGGCAACAACCTTGCCTTTGTTACAATGTTCCAACCCAATTTGTAAATAAGTAAAACAAAAACCTTTCAACATCCCTCACAATGATAAACAAGGCAAGAGAAGAAGTTATGTGATTATGATCACCAGATATAGCTTTCTTTATAGAGCAGAATTTGCAAATATAAAGTGTTTCAAAAAACTCTCTTAATAGAGTAAAATATAAATTTTAAGCACAAACAAAATATGATCAACTCAAAGAATGTAGTTCTCTTTTTATAGAGCGGTTTAGAAAATTTTAGCGTAGAAAGGTTGATTAAAAACTGTAACTCTTTTTGATAGAGCAAATTTCAGAATTAAAGCAAAGATATAATAACTTTAACTCATAAGAATATAGCTCTCTTCTAGAGAAAAATAAGAAGATTAAAAACATAGAAGAAATCAACAAATTTAGCTTTTTGAAAATGTGTGAGAAAGAATGAGAAAGTTCAATGCATATGAGTGATTTTCAATAAAGCCTTAGGCCTCTATTTATAGAGGTTCAATCTGGGAAACTAGCCGTTATAATCTGTGTCACACCCCGATTTCCAAGACCCGAATCCCGATGTAATCAATACAATTAAGCAATAAAAGTAGGGTAAATTTTTCACGTTTAGAAGAAAGTCCAAGATATATTACATCAAGACTCGAACCACAGAAAACCAAAGAGTGAGATTTAAGAATTTACAAACTGGATCGACAACTAAATTGCCTAGTCCCATATATATGTATACAAAATAATTTGAGTTTACAGTGGAAGAAGAATGTGTATACAGGGCATATGCCTAGTCCCATATATGAAGATATGAGAAAAAGCCCAATCGAGCATGCCAATTCACGATATGAGCCTATTTGGCTGCAACCAACCTTACACATAAATCATATACATGCATTATAAATTGTAAGTAGCCTCTACATGAGGTATTGATCATCAAATAGGGATGTGGACTATCCACTTCCTAACGTTCATACATATAAATCCACTATTGCAATTTAACCATATATTTCATATAAAATTTCTAATCATCATAATGATCATAAATTCATTAATTCCCCATTGACATGAGCATCATTACCAACACAATGGCATCCACATACGTTTATCCAATCATTACATAATACTCGATATAAAGAATGGTTAACTCAGATTACCAGCAGAATAAAGATGTAAGCCTTAAATTGCATCAACATCATCATTCACATATACATTGCCATTTACATAGTATCTATCAAATCAATATTTGTCAACATTATCATGTACAATTCATTCATTACACTATAATTAACAGTCGTCATCGGTCAAGGCATTCCATTACCATTATTTACCTTCTCCAAAAGCTTTATTTCAAAACACATCCTTATCCCATGATATTCCTGCATCACGATGCTAAAAATCGACAACATTGGAGAGTGAGTTATACATTCCAAGTGACAAATATGAATATATTTGAGATTGTGTACATATGCATACCAACATCATGTATAATTTGCTTTAAATCATCAATAACCATCATAATTCCCTCATTCCAATAGCATATACATATATCGTATTCATCAACCAAACTCATAGCAAAGTAAACACACATACACACCATTTCTCAATATCACAATGGGCTAACGCCATTATCATCAACCATACACAAGGTATTTTCTTTGAATTCATATTTTACTTGTTGTCTTTAGGTATTCTTTTACCCATTTCAACCATCATCACGACTCATCACCTTTTGACATATCTCCATGCTATATGCAAATACTTTTAGGCTAATGCACACGCACAATGCAATTAATAACAATTGCGGATCTGATTGTGGGAAAGAAGATCATATAAAATATGGGTCAAGCATAGGTGTGCTACTATGCCCCTACTGCAGTGTATGATACGCCATGGATGCAAATGTCAATCAATGTATTTCTCACACTGTGCATCCTATCATGCCACTCATCAATCATCATCACCACCAACACCACCACACTAGTCTTAGTGGATTTTATTATCATTGGTTATTGCCATTGTTTCAAGTTTAAATATGGCCTTTCGTAGTATTTTTCCGTGAACATAACTTTATCTCACACATGCAAGTCAATACTTGCATCAACCACAATGGCATCACAATCATCAATAATATTCATCAATCTTTCATCAACATTTAAGGTATGCTTATCATCCATATTCAACTTTGTTCATCACAAACATCACCACACAGCTCTTAATGGATTTCATCTCATTGATCATTACCATTGTTTCACATTTTAGTCTGGCATTCATAACATTTCACCAATACAATTCAAATCACACATATGATATCACACTTATATCAACCATAATGGCACTAATAATCATCCACAATAACAAGCATCATTTGTTCAAGGATATGATCAACAACAACATCTATCTTTATTCATCATCAACCTTATCTCCAATTCATCGATTTATAGCAAACACATTGTTATTCAATTGTTCCCTCAATAGTTCCATCGTCATTCAAGGGTGTGTCATATAACCACATCATTCAATTTTCATCATCACTTATCATATCATATCATTAGTGGTGGATCACATATGTTTTCCTAATATGACTTAGACACACACTTTGCCAAAATCTCAAGTCATTATTAAACATCACTAAAGTCACACCACAAACATATATCTTGATTACAATCACATGTTTTTGCATAATGAAATAGGTTTTGGATAATAACAAGCACAAGATAAATTTCAAACATCAAGTTATACGATGGACAAGACAATGTCATCATCAATCATGCAAGTACTCAAAGTAAGCCAAGAAAATATACATGAGAAGCAAGGGAATAAGCCTTGACTCGGCACTAATCAAGAAAACATCAAAACATATGGGAAATTGGTAAACAACAAGCCATAAATTTATTCAACCCAGGTCATGAATCAATTCATGCGTGAAAGAAATTCCTGACAGCCAAATAGAAGCCTATGAATCGATTCAGACACACTTATGAACTGATTCATGTGAATTGGAGAACAAACCCAACAAACCAGTAAGTCATGAATCGATTCAAGCCATACCATGAGTCGATTCATGTGAATGACAATTTCAGTTTAACCAGACAGTGAACTATGAATTGATTCAAGATATTACATAAATCGATTCAAGGAATTCTGGAAAATACCATCCTGGAAGTCAGTAGGCCATGAATTAATTTAAGCTAGGCCATGAATCGATTCATGCATTTCTAGCAGCTTGTGAATCGATTCAAAGGGACTCATGAATCGATTCATGAATGGGGAAACACTACCAGACAACATTTTAAATTAGGAAACATTACCCCATACCCCAATTTCATCAAATCAAACATCCAACATAACTGTAATATGCATCCACATGGAGTCTTAACTTAACAAGGTATATATATATATATATATGTGTGTGTGTGTGTGTATGTGTGCGCTTCATCCCATCATGGATTGTTCATTAACATATGCATCGTTCCCATCAAAGGAACTATAAAACATTCTCTATCATCTCATATATATATATATATATAATTCCCATAAGCCAATAATTTGCCTAGCACATCATTCATCACAAAATCAGATATTACATCATTCTAATACAACCATGGCAAGGCAAATATGTGCATTGTCATATACATTCATCATCAATTATTCAAATTATGCATTTGAAATGTAAACTTCTCTCCTACCTCAAGAGAAGAACAACGATTCGCATGTTCTGATCGTTCTGCCTCATTACCTGGAATACAATCTACACCAACACACACATATACATGCATTTAATCAATAAGCCAACTCAATGCATCATCACAAGTCTAAATATTTGTTAGTATATCATAAAGCTTAATAACAAGTCCTAAACTTGTCAAAACACCAATTTACATAATTGTGTTAGGTTTTGGGAATTCTTTTCCCGAATTCAAGACTTTCTAAGTGTAAAAGGGTTAGTCATACCCAACATCAACAACATCACACCCTATCTAAGACGCCTCTAAAATTCGGGGGGGGGGGGTAAATTTTTCACGAATTTAATGTTATTAATTTATGAAAAATACGAGTGATGAAGCTATCATCCGATACCCCGGATCAATCAGAGACCTATCTCATATATGAAGATATGAGAAGGTATCAGAGTACGCAAGATATATTCATGTGAAAATCAAAGGCCCTAATCGATTACGGGACACGAATTAGTCGATTACCATTCCATAATCGATTACAGAGCAACAGATAATCGATTACAGAGCTCCTGGAAATGGCACAATGAATCAGGTATTATACTAATCGATTACAACTTTCCAAATAATCGATTACAATGTCCCTGTTTGGTCCGTAATCGATTATTCTGTTAACCCTAATCGATTACAAAGTTCCTGGAATCGATGTTAATCGATTAGAGAGTTGGCAGTAATCGATTACAGAACTCCTGGAATTCATGTAATGCATCAGACATCCTACCTAATCGATTACAGGGATAATTCTAATCGATTACAGGACTTCGAATAGTTGATAATCGATTACAGCACTCAGTGTAATCGATTACCTTAAAAACAGAGGCCCTATAATCGATTAGGTCAGCAGGACTAATCGATTACACCCTACCTTATGCAGAAATTATGCAGATTTTATAAGAAAAATGAACTTCACAACTACCAAAACCTATTCAAACGATATCGGAATGTCACCAAATTTTGACACAGGCTAAAACACATTATTTGTGACTCACTCAAAAATTCCCAAAATGAGAAAGTTACGCAAATAAATGTGTTTATTCCATTCTTGGGCCTTTTTGAGTAACTTAGGGGTCTATTCTCAATGGAATTGACCCGTTCCAGTTCCTACAAGTCACAAATCATGTATTTAAGCTATTGGAACTACCACACACTATCCAAAACTCATAAAACTCATTTTGACCCTATTGGTTCGTCAATTATGCATGAACTCCATATGCAATCTTCACAAATTAATCAATCAATCACACATCATGCACACTATTGTCAACAATTGACCAAGAAACTTGATAATTAATATTCATTCCTCAATATGGTAAGCTAAATCAACATATTCATATCAACATCAACCATTATTAAGGTCACTACCCAAAAATTGGCCTCTCAAAACACATAGGGTCCAATTTTCGCAAGTGATCCCCAAATGAATACATATTAATATTCATGAAATAAAATAAGCATATACATATAATTGTTGTTTTACAAAAGAAACACCGGCCAAGGCTTACAAACTTCCATTCACACAACTACAAAATCAAAATGTTCCCGGCCAAGGCATTCTTTACCCAAATAGGCTTCCTTCACACTTCTCCTCCACACAAAAGCTCCATGTACAGCCCTACAACACAAGAGCTAAAAAGATATACCACATGGAGAGTGAGTATACTTTCTCAATGATGAAAATCCAATAATTAAGGCAATATATGCATGAATGCAATACAAACATTCCTTCCTTAAAGGAAGTTCATTCAACACCAAATCATTCATTTATCAATTTCATCTAAATACATATACCCATCAAATTTCTCAAGATTACATCAACCAATATCACAATCAAAGTTAGTAATTCAAAGAAAAGGGTTCCACCTACTCCTCACATAACCTCATCAACAGGGTAACACTCTATGCCATGCTTCTATGGCTAATACACATGCCAGTGTTTAAAATACTTATGCACGGATCCGATTTTCATTTCCACGGGTGATCGCAACCACCATAATCATTCATTCATATTCATGGGCTTCCCGCCTCGCAAGGGGTACTCCCTCTAGCAGCCTCGTAAGGTGCTTTCTCGTGATCGCAGCCACGTTCAACATTTCATAAAGGTTTCCCGCCTCGCAAGGAGTACTCCCGCCTCATGATCGCAACCATGGGCACTCAATCTCAATGGTCCCACAGGGCCTTTCATTTCAAACACCAGGTGATCGCAACCACCGGTCCAATAATCACAGGAACTCGCAAGCCCTTTATATTTCCAACATTAAGTGATCGCAACCACTTATCAACATCATCATGATATGCATGCCATGCCATGTATGCAATGCTCATGCATGCCTCAACCTCATGAGGATTATCTCACCCTCTCATCTAGGGTACATTCATACTCAACCACACAATTATCCATCAATTTATACACAAACATCAATCAATATATTTAAGAAACATTTCGGCCAAAGGTTTTATGTACTCATCATATTTTATGTAGAATCAACAATACATCATCACATAATATGCCATCCATAATCTCATTTAGGCTTCATCATATAAACACTCATTTCAAAATACCATACATAATTCTCATCACATAAGCACAATATCACATTTATCCAAGAAAACATGCCATATTACATTAATGCATACATTATCATCACAATTCTCATGCATTTAGAAAATACACCCCTCTTCTACCTCAAGAGAAGTAGATTTCTGGGTTTGATGTTCCCGCTTCACCCGCGTTGTCAAGTCCTACACCAATCATTATAGGACCACATCAATTATTCATTCAAAAGCCATTTCAATATACATATACATGTCTATGTACACATGATTCTTATCATGTGGAAGTTATTATAGGTTTATTCATTTGCTTACCTAGGCTTCGGGAATTCCTTCCTTAAACCACCATTCATTATTATCAAGGTAACAACCTAACTTGTTAGGTTACCCCATTTGCCAACCTTACCTTAATCCCATTCCAAGTGGGTTTTTATTTATGTTCTCCCACCATCATCTCTAATCATCATTAAATGCTTCTACCTCATCATTTATTACACTTCCCTCATGAATAAATGTTAACCCCTTCATTGTTACACATTTCCCTCAAATTTCATAAGTTAGGGTTTTATAAAAACTCAACCACAGCATAAATACACTTCTCCACTCATCATCTTGTAACCCTATCGTCATATGCCTCATTTATTACTCATAAATACCAATATTTATTTTACCCCATACCTTAGGGTTTATGCATTTAGTGTTTCCTCTTAACACCCACAAACATTTAATACTCTCTCAAGTCACAACCCTCTATCCCCTAGGCTCCAAACACAAAAGAAGTGATAGAGAGCTTACCTTGCTCCAAAATGAAAATGGAAGCCAAGAGAGAGGATGAAGATGACAAAAATAGAGAGGAGAAAGGAAGGGGCTTCAAGCCACAATGTCCTCCTTCAAGCTTGGAGAAAACGAAAATGGGGAAGAAGAATGGGCAACCACTTGCTATATTTTTTTTGAAAGAAAAAGAAGAAGGAGAAGTGAAAGAGAAAGAGAAGAAGAAAATGAATGTTTTTGGTTTAGATGAAGGCAACGTGAGAGTGAGAAAGGAGTAAGGAAAAAGAATTAAAGTTGATGCCTTCATTAAAACTTTTCCGGTTTTTAGACAAACAGGCTCACCGTTTGAGTTCAATACATATCCTAAAAATTATTCTGAATACATATTCAGATTCCCAACAATTTTACCTACAGCCCTGACCAATGGCATCTCAATCGGAGATACTTGGTCTGACTCCCATATTTTATTCGGGTCAGTTTTCAACTTATAAAATGACTCACTGATAGTCTCTGAAAATCTTATTTAAATTATATCTAGCATTTTGGAATATTAATTAGTCCATATTTAATTATTCAATATTTATTTTCTTAATTTAACTTTCTATTTTTAAAAATTCAGGGTGTTACACTATCATCCATAATGCATCCAATATTTTATAAATCATCCAAATGTCATCATTGCCACCTAAGATTCAACATAAACCATTTTAGCCTTTTCTAACCAACATCAATCAACAAGTCCAAATAGAACTTACCATGGTCTAAGACCTCATCAAACCGCAATTTTATTTCATTGTTCCATCATAACCACCATAGTTTTGGTGTTCACATTCATTTCTATACATCTTATGGCAACACTCATCTATGAGTTCCATTATTAATGGTCACTTAATATTATTATTATCATCTACCATCATAACTAACAACACACAACATTAAATATCATCTGTTCACTTCCAATTCAACCCTCCTAGTCACAATGTATACATTTTCCCAACTCTTAGGGTCAAGATTCTTTAAAATCCAATAACAACCATTTTTACATTCCCATTGTTCAAATCATTCATATCAATATTACAACTTCTAACACACTTAACAACTTAGAGTCATCACCATACTCTTTTGATTTCACAAATCCTCAACATCAATAATTAATGTCACTCTCTTAGAAACTCATTCCCACATACAAAATCACTCCAACATCAATTAATCATAATTCTCTCACGATTTGCCAAAAGCCCTAAATTCTAATTTTCCAGGGTTTTTATAAAAGTTCCCAAATCATCCATTCCAACTACTTTCTTGCATCATTTCAAACATTCTTAGGCTAACAACATTGTATTCCAATCATCATCAACATCAACAACAATCCTCAATGGTCATCTACCTTAGAGTTTGGTTCCACATGCATTTATCCATTAAAACAACACTTAATCTTTCACTATAATACTACAATAACCCCAAAACCAACTAGTCAAGCCATTGATGTTATGAAATCCTACCTCTTTTCCAAACTCAAAGAAGAACATGAAAATGAGGGAAAAAGAAGATACAACCACCCAAAACTTGCTCCAAAGTTCCAACAATGTCACATGGATCCATGAATTCCAATTAATTTTGGGTGAATATAGCTTTGGAGGGGGTGAACAGTTTTGGTGAAAAGTATAGGGTGAAGAGAAAATAAAAGATGAAGATAGAGTGAAGAAGAAGAAGTTGCCAAAAATGAGGAAGAGAAAGGTGAGAAAATTGAGAAAATTGGTCATTAACCATTAGGTAAAGCAATGCCTTATTTTACTTTTACCATTGGTCCATAATTCCTTTTGTCTAATAGATAAAAGAACCAAATGAAAGAGAGAAAAGATGCCACGGTGATGAGGAAGGAAGAAATGGGAAATCGCATTTTCTTTTATTTCCATCTGGCTCATATTTTTTCTGTTTATTAACATACATCGTGCCTGAATAAATATCTCCTCAACACTAAAAATTATTTTAACCATACCACCATAACCATAATAATTTTCTAAATATTCTAGACCCATTAAATATCCCTCATTTTACTTTTACCATTGGTCCATAATTTCCCTTGTCCAATGGATAAAACAACTAAATGAGAGAAAGAAAAGATGCCACGGTGATGAGCAAGAAAGAAATAGGAATTTACATTTTCTTTTATTTCCATTTGGCTCCTATTTTTGCGGTTTATTAACATAAATAAATATCACCTCAACATCAAAAATTATTTTAACCATACCACCATAGCCACAATAATTTTATAAATATTCTAGACCCATCAAATATCACCATCCATTAAATCATTGGTTTTAGTAAATTTTAATTTACCGATAAATCATCTTTAACGTCTAATTAATTTCCCCACATATATTGGACCTCAAATACATAATTATCACCATCCAATAAATTTATTAACTCTAAAATTTAGGATGTTACCCAACACAACATCTTTTTTACCCAAAGCGAGTCACACATCATCAATCTCAATTCATCTAGCACAACTCACTATTAGGGAATCCCTAGTGTAGAGCAGCGGAAATACAAGGATTCCCATAGGATTTGCAAAGTGTCATGTTTCAAAGCATAAGACAAACACAAAAAAATATTGCAATTTAGGATTACCTCTTGAAGATTATCGAAGCAGTCAAAGCCTCGTCCATTAGGAGTCCACACGAGTACTCCCACCAGAAACGCTACACCTTCCAAATGCTAGTTTGACGGCATGTAGCTTTTGCAACTTTTGCGTATTTTGTGTCTCTTTTGGGTTAGCCGCCTATGAGCATCTTATGCTCTATTTATAGGCTTAGGTTTGACCTAATTTGCTCTCTAAAGAGTGGGCTCCTTACTCATTCTAAATGAGTTAGGCCCAATAGTTTTATTTTAGTCCAACTAAAATAAAAAGCTATTTTCTGATGGGCTTACTCTATGTGTGTGACCCTATAGGTAAAATACTCGGTTATATTAATAATAAACTATTTTATTATTAATATAAAATAAGAGCGACATCTAGCAATGCATCATTATGTCCGAATATTATTTAATATTAGCATAACCTATAAGTGATAATTATTTTATATGTTTATTCCTTTTGTCACGATATCCTAATTGGGCCCAAGGCATGGTCGCGTCATCCTTGTACGGTCCAATTTATTTTACTTGATACCGGAGTAGACTTTATCCAAATAAATATCCAATATTTATTCTTTCTAGCATGGCCATGCATTTCCTTATTCTCACTCCATCAAGTGGCCTATAGATATCACTCCTGTCACATAGGAGAGACAAATCCCATCTACATCACTCACAACCCTTTGCATAATTTGTTCATTGCCTAATCACAACCTTTATAGTCCTCTTGTTACAGAAGACGTTTGATTATATTAAAACAACAAACTCCTTATGTAGGAATCGTAGTGACTTCAGGTCAAAGGACTACATTATACCATTATCACATTGAGAATCATTTATGACATTCATGTAACGATCCATGCAACGTTCTCATGGTGGGTCTGTCCAGTACATCATTACTCTTAATGTGTACCCGTGTGAAGACTTGATATCATTTATATCCATGATATATGAGATCAGATCATCAGTACACTCACACACTAGTCTTAATTGAAGAACTAAGGTTTTGATATTAACAACATGGATGCAAGACTTGATTAACAACATGGACGCAAGACTTAAAGATTCAGTATACCATGTCAAGCACAAAAAGAGTCATGAAATCAATGAAATATTGTCATCATCAAAAAGGGGTAGAATGAAGACCATGAAGGATTTTGATAATGACAAAGGCCAATGCCAGAGATCAAGAATGAAGATCCAAGACCAAGGCATAATTAAAGTAAGACTCTATAAAAAGAAAGTACGACCATTAATATAAAAAGGTTTTAAAATTTCATACATTCTGATGGAATGTAATCGATTACCTCATTAGTGTAATCGATTACAATTAAATGAATTTTAAATTGCATGATTTCAAATAAATGTAATCGATTACCTCAGCAATGTAATCGATTACCATGTTTAAGTAATCGATTACCCTCATTACATAATCGATTACAATATGAACGTTATGTTTTAAAACAGATTTTAAAAGGAAGTAATCGATTACATCTTTTATGTAATCAATTACAACTTGACCAGAAAGCATGAAACATTGCATCCTTTCATGAAAAATCATGTTGAAACATTATAACTTTCCACAAAATATTATTTTATCCAAGAGGTACCTTTCCAATTATTTTTATCAATAATTTTACACCTCTTGAAGGCATTTCTACTCCTATAAATAGGGATGCCCATCATTTGCAAAAACACACAAAAAATACTTCCAATCTTTTCTTAAGAGCAATAATGGCCATATTCTCTTAATAGAGTTATTACTCTTTCTTGTTCCTCAATTTGTTCATCATACTCTTTAAGAGAGTTTTCTTGTAGAGTTCTTTATCTCTAAAGTGAGATTGATATTCAGAGTGGTGTATCTCTGAGGGTGTTCTTCTTGGATGTGGTGTAGCATCCAAGGGTGATGATCTTGGATGTGGTGAAGCATCCAAGGGTGATGTGCTTGGGTGTGATGTGTAACACCCCAAATTTTATAAAAACAAATAATTGATGGAAATGAATAATAAATAATTGTATGTGAGTTGATTTGTGTCCCAAAAATATTAGAATGATTAAATTGGGATTTATTATGGATATTTATGAATTACTGAGATTTAAGGAGTTAAAATTATACCCGATTAGAATTTGGGTGTTGGACTAAGTATCTCCGATTGAGATGCCGTTGGTCAGGGCTGTTAAGAATAATTTTTGGACATAATATTGAGCCCGAACTGTGAGCCTGTTTATTATAAAACGGTGAATTTTCAATGTGAAGCAAAATATTAAAACATAAACTCTTTTCCTCTCTTATGCTTCATGCTACTTCTTCTCTTTCTCCTGATTCTCTTTTTCTCATTTTCTTCTTCTTTTCTCTCCACCCTCCTCTTCAAAAACCTAAGCCAATGGTGGTGCCACTTCCTCCTCCACCATTTTCGTTTTTATGGAAGCTTGAAGGAGAAGTTTGTGCTGGAACTCCTCCTCCTTCTCCCACTCTATTTTCATGTGGATCTCTCTCTCTCTATTGGAAGCTTATGTTGTTTCTTTGGGTGAGGTAAGTTCCTCATCATTTTCATGAGTTTTATGCCCTAGATTTTGGGTTCTATGTATTTGGGGGAGTATTTATTGCATAAGGGTTGTTGGGAGAAGCTTTAAATGAGGAAACCCTAAGATGGGGTGTTGTTATTATGGTATTAATGGTGGGGTGTTATAGATGCATGGAATTAATACCTGGATGAGTGGAAAATAAATGAGCATTTATGATGTTGATGGGTTTTTAGTGAAACCCTAACTTAATAAATTAGGGAAAGTGTGAAAGGTGAGTAAAATGTAAGTTTAATGATACTGGAGAATGATATTAATGATGAAAGATGGCCGTTGATGGTGATTAATGAGCATGGGTAAATGTTGTTGGGTTTTGATGAAAAACCCTTGCCTTAAGAATTTGAGAGAATGTATATATTGTGACTTGAAGGTTGAATTGGAAGTGAATGGGTGATGTTTGATGTATATTTTGTTAGTTATAGTGATGAACAATGATGAACATTGTAGATAATCCTTAATGGTGGAATCAATGGATATACATATTGGTATGATAAGATTGTGACTTGATGAGGTTCTAGACCATTGTGGTGTGCCATTTAAATTTGAATGATTAATTGTGATTATTGAAGGATATGAGGGCTAAGTTGAATATTGAGTAACAATGATGATGTTTAAAGGATTGAGGTGATTTGAGACTACATTATGTAATGGGTTCAATGATGATGCTGTCGGATTAGTTGGTCTTTAAGATCTAGAGGATCTTGGCTTTGGGAAAGGAATTCCCGAAGCCTAACACAATTGCATAAGTTGATGATTAACAAGTCTAGGACTTGGGGTTGAATTTTATGATAAGCTAACAAATGTTTAGAGTTATGATGGTTATTGATTATGTGTATGTATATGTATGGAATGTAGATTGTATTCCGGGTGATACAATGGAGCATTCGGAGCATTGGAATCGTTTCGGCTCTTCCCTCAAGGTAGGAGAGGAGTTAACATTCAAATTGCATGAGTAAATCAATAGTGATTGATGTATGTGATGGACACTCATGCTTGCCTTGCCATGTATTTATTGAGGTGCTATGAATGGCAAGTTAATGATGATTGGGAATGATGTGATATATGTGAAATTGTTATGGCAATGTATGAATATTTGTATATCTGTTGATGATGAATTCGAATCTTACATTATTAATAAGTTGGGAATGAAGATTTATAAGTATGAATGTGTGAACAGGTTGTGTATGACTGTTATGATGTGTATGAAATGTTGGATAAGTCCAAATTTGGCTTATAATTAAGATTTCCGAGTAAGAATGCTTAGAATAAGTTGTATATGCTTCACCTGTTATACATATAACGTGTCGGAAGTGAGTATATTGGTCCTGGATGTGATTTCATGTGTTAAACTGTGAGAACTTTCATTTTCTGACTAAGTACTGATAGTCTTGCTCAAGCGAGAAGGGATCTCGCTCAGGCGAGGATCCCCTGTATTGGTATAATGGTCTTTGGACCAATTTCGCCCAGGCGGGTGAGGTTTCCGCTCAAGCGAGCTGCATATTATGCAATCAGGGGAGTTGCTGGGCGAATCTCGCTCAAGCGAGCATGGCCGCGCTTGAGCGAGTTAGAGAGGAATTGTCACTTGACCTTTTTCGCCCAAGCGTATGTGAGTGGCTTGAGCGAAAGTGGGAAGTCTGATACTGGGATGTGCTCACTCAAGTGAGTGACTGGTATGGTTGTGCTTTTGACCGAGTGTGATGAGTGTATGGTAAGTAAGTGGGATTCTGGATGAAATTCATTTGAGTGGGAACCTTAGAAAATAATTCTATGATGTAGTGAATTTCCGAGTAAAATTCCGTGTGGGCTATGCCAAGGCAGAACCTTCCGAGTGAGGGAGTGGATAAAATTCCGAGTGAGAGGTCTCCCTGTGTGATATTCCGAGCAGTGGAGTTTTGAGTGGAAATTCCTGAGTTCTAAGTAACTCGTTCCGAGTGGAGCCCCTCCGTGTGTGTAATTCCGAGTGGGGATGCCACCGAGTGGGAACACATGGTGTGTTGTCCAGAAGTATTCTGGAATAACTTCACTCGTGTGAGAACGAAAGGAAGTCAGTTTTTGGAATGAGTTACCGAGTGGAAAACCGAGTGAGAGAAGACTCGGTCTGGAGTATTTTTTCGAGTGGGAACCCGAGGGGTGATGAGTCAGTTTTGGTATGAATTGCCGAGTGAGGACCGATCGAGTGATGAGTCGGTTTTAGAGAAATTACCGAGTGTAAGATTGATTGTGATGACTCAGATTTGGAATGAAGTTGCCAAGTGAAAAACTGATTGAGATGACTCGGGTTTGGAATAAATTACCGAGTGAAAGGTCAAGTGAGAGACGAGTCGGCTTTGATTGATTTTGCCGAGTAGAAAACCAAGTAAGATGAGTCGGTGTTGAGATGAATTACGGAGTGAATGGTCAATCAAATGATGAGTCAGTTTTGGAGTAATTAGCCGAGTGTTGGGAAATACGACCTCTGGTTGGATTTCGCTTAAGCGAATGGACTCCTCGCTCAAGCGAGTGAGTGTGGAAATGGTTACTGGTGTAATTTCGCCCAAGCGAGCAACCTAGAATTTGATACTGCCTTGATTTCGCCCGAGCGAGATATGCTCGCTCAAGCGAGACTGGGCCTGATACTTAAAACCCTTCTCTTTGTTCAGGGAAAACTCGGGGCGCTCAAGTGAACTGCCCTCATCTCGCTCAAGCGGAGGTGAATCTCGCTTGAGCGAGATACCCAAAACTTAGGATTTCGTTATTTCTCCCTCAATAACTGATGCTGAACCCCAATTCCTTATATTATTGGATACTTATGGAAATGTATATGAGGTATTTATTGATGATATGCTACCATGGGGAAATAAAATAAATTGATGAATTCTGAATGAATTATTTGAGATGTTTTCACCACTAAGAGGGGATGATGAGGAAATTTTAAGAATGAGGCTATATGATACATTTTAAGACAATGATGATAAATATTGTGAGGAAAGCCCACTAAAGGAATGTGTGGCAACATTGATGAATATTACCTAATAATGTAAACATATTGTGGTGGAATACAAGTGTTGACTTGCCACACGATATGAAATAAATAAATGTATTATGTTGAGATACAAAGTCAAGAACATGATTGTGTTGGGCCTAAGTATGATTGCCATATATGTGAATGATGGACATGTCTTAGATAACTCCAAGTGTAGAATAATATTATGATTGTTTGCTATGCCTTTTGATATCCATGTGTGGATTACTATGAGTGATGTTTGTGGCCATTGAATGCCAATTATATGAATGATATGCCTTGAGGGGCTTGTAAATAATTATATGATTCTTGAAATTGCCAGATTAAATTATATCCCTAATTGAGAGGGTGAGATATCCTTGCGAGGTTGTTGAGCATATGCATTATTGCATCTTGCATTCATGGCAAGGCATAGCATTGGTATTATGTGGTTGCGATCACAGCGATGAAAGATCCTGCGGGATTCTATGAAGGGAGTACCCCTTGCGAGGCGGGAAACCAACTTGATGATGATATGATATTGTAATGGTGGTTGCGATCACCTGATTATGGAATGTGAAAGGCCCTGCGGGGAACATTGTATAATGATGAGCCAGTGGTTGCGATCACTTGGTATTTGATATGATAAAGGGCTTGCGAGCACCTATGATGCCCATGGTTGTGATCATGAGGCGGGAGTACCCCTTACGAGGCGGGAAACCTATGTGAATTATTGAACGTGGTTGCGATCACGAGAAAGCTCCTTGCGAGGCTGCTATAGGGAGTACCCCTTGCGAGGCGGGAAACCAATGATTATGAATGATTGATTATGGTGGTTGCGATCACCCGTGATATGAAATCGGATCCGTTGCATATGCATTAAAAAGTTGACATATGCATTAGCTTTAAGACCATGGCATTTGAGATGGGATGACCACGAGTGATGAGAAACCCCTTGCGAGGAGGTATTTGAGTGAAACCTTAATGAATTAATGATGGTAATGATTATGAATGCCCTTGTTGATAAGAAGCAAAGTGACGGTGTTTGTGATTGTGTATATGTTGTGCTTATTTATGATATGAATTACGAATCATGAGGCTTGGATGCCTAATATGATAATGAGATGATGAATGAATGATAATTAAATGATTTATAGCAAAGAGCACATGATGTTTGTATGCATATACACATGATCACAATATATATTATTCATCATTTTGAATGTATAACTCACTCTCCCATGTGGTCTCCTTTTTAGCATTGTGATGCAGGTTGCCATGGGATGAATTCGGATTTTAATTAAAGCTTGGGTGAAGGTAAATAGTGGTAGAGGAAGTGCCTTGGCCGGCATTATTTATGGATTCTTGTATAATGAACAAGTCGTTTATGATGATATAGATGATTTTAATGAATTTGGATATGTATAGGATAATCCTTCGGAATTGTGAATTGTGGACATAAACGTAGAATGTAAGAGATGATTTGATGTATATTAGAAAGATTTAAATTGAAAGAGGTTCATTGATGATTGAGATAATCGGGAGAAGATTCCTGAATGTATATGTATATATATATAATTATATCTTAGGCATTGCATGCTTATGCGATTATGTAAATGATGATGGTTGTCTATTAGGCTTATGATATGCCACTGCGTGCTTTGCCGAGCATTTTCTCATATCGTCATATATGGGACTAGGCATGTGCCCGGTATACACATTCTTCCGCTGTAAACTCTATTATTTCGTATACCGTTAAGGGCAATTTATCTATCGATCCAGGTTAGGGTTACTTAATCTCACTCTTTGGTTTTCTGTGATTTGGGTCTTGATGTGATCATGGTGACGTCTTGGAAATGTTTTTCAAACGCAAAAAATTTACTCGTATTTTTATTAATTATGACGATTACATCGGGATTCGAGTACAGAAAATCAGGGGTGTTATATGGTGTAGCATCCAAGGCATTTGTGATCGGGGTGTGAGTCCCCATTATGGTGTAATCAAGGGATTTGATTATAGTGAATTTCCTCAAGGGTGTCTTGAGAAGACTGGACGTAGGCAGTGGTTGGCCAAACCAGTATAAATCTCTGTTTGCACTTCTCTAACCCTTAAACTCTTTATGTCTTAAGCATTATTATTCAAATCACATATCATTGCAGATTGAGTTTTTAGAGGAGAAATTTATTAGTGAGAAAGTTCCTAACTTACTCAATTCACCCCCCTCTTGAGTTTCCTAAAGGCCACCTGGGCTAACAAGTGGTATCAAAGCTAGTATCTTGGAAAAGGTTTAACAACCTCAAGAAGATCCATGGCCTCTTTCAATCCCATCTTTCCTGAGGGAAACTCCATACATAGACCTCCTGTATTTAACGGAGTAGGGTATCAATATTGGAAAACCCGTATGCAAATATTCATAGAAGCTACTGATATAGACATATGGGACTCCATTGAAAATGGTCCATTCATACCAACCAAAGTAGTTGGAGAAGTAACCATGATTAAACCAAGAAGTGAATGGACTGATGCGGATAAAACAAAAGTCCAATATAACCTAAAGGCCAAAAATATAATAACTTCTGCCTTAAGAATGGACGAGTAATTTAGAATATCCACATGCAAAACAGCAAAAAAAATATGGGATACTCTAGAAGTAACTCATGAAGGAACGAGTGAAGTGAAAAGGTCTAGAATAAACACCCTGCCTAGGGAGTATGAGTTGTTTAGAATGAACAACAATGAAAGCATACAAGACATGCAAAAGAGATTCACTCATATAATCAATCATCTTGCATGCTTGGGAAAAACCTTTTCAAATGAAGATTTGATTGATAAAGTATTAAGATGTTTGAACAGGGAATGGTAACCAAAAGTAACTGCTATATCAGAATCAAAAGATTTGTCAAGCATGTCCCTTGCAACACTCTTTGGAAAATTACAAGAGCATGAACTCGAGCTTGAAAGATTGAATCAACATGAGGAAAGCAACAAAAAGAAGAAAAGTATTGCTCTAAAAGCATCATCATCAACCATTGAAGAAAGTGATGAAGAAGATGATGAAGAAGATGATGAAGAAGGTATAAATGATTATAATGACCTTAAATTATTTGTTAAACAATTTAACAGGTTTCTAAAGAAAAAGAAAGGACAAAGGAAGCCAAACTTCAAGAATTCCTTCAAAAATGATGAATCTATCCAAGGTCCAAAATGCTTTGAATGCGGAAAATATGGACATATGAAAATGGAGTGTCCGACACTAAATAAGAAGTCTGACAAGCAAGAGAAAAAGTATCCCAAAAATAAAAGAAGAGCATATATTGCCTGGGATGAAAATGATCTAAGCTTGTCCGAGGAATCAGACCATGAAGAAATGAATCTCTGCCTAATGGCAAATACTAAAGAGGTAATAGATTCAAACCCTACTTTTGATGAATTGCAAGATGCATTTGAAGATCTTCATAATGAGTATCAAAAGTTAGCTAAAAAATTTTTTAACATCAAAAGCACTAACCTGAGCTTAAAAGAAAACTTATCAAAACTCAATCAAGAACTAGGATAGGTTAAAATAAAAAAGGAAAACTTAGAAACTAAGTATAGGACTGAAACTACTAATAGTCATACATGCTCAACATGTCAAAAGCATATTCTAGAGATAAATGACAAAAAAAATAAATTAGCTAAATTTACTATGGGAAGAGACAACCTAGATATACTCCTTGGAAAACAAAAATGTCATTTTAAAGCAGAACTAGGATCTGATCCTTCCAAAAAGTAAAAGTTGCAGAAAAATTTCTTTATTTCACAAAAGACCTCAACTAGCTCATTTGTTAAATTCTCTCATTATGTGAGAAAAGGTCACAGTGTATCAACATGTCATATAAGGAACAAAGGTTATACTGAGACAAAAATGATTTGGGTTCCTAAGAATATATTATCCACGTCTAACCCACAAGGACCCAAGAAAATTTGGGTACCAAGATCAACTGTTTATAATGGTGCAGGAATTATCATTGATGGGAGGGACTTAAGGATTAACTCTTACCCATAAGAAAAGTCAACACATTTCTTGAAGCATCTATCAATCAACAAGTAACAAAGAGCAATATCAAAATAATGAGTGACATCAAATAATAAGGTGCATCACTCTCTGCTAAAACTTTATGCTCTTATATTCTTTTTGCCATTGACAAAGGGGGAGTAATATATGAGAAGCAAAATAAGAGACAAATCAATCAAACGTTGTCAACTAAACCAAAATTAAGGGGGAGAAAATCTTGTATCTTGCATACTGTTTATTTTTCTTCTCAGGAAATGTTGTCAATATCAAAAAGGGGGAGAATGAAGAACTAAGGTTTTGATATCAACAACATATATGCAAGACATGATTAACAACATGGGCGCAAGACTTAAAGATTCAGTATACCATGTCAAGCACAAAAAGAGTCATGAAATCAATGAAATATTGTCATCATCAAAAAGGGGTAGAATGAAGACCATGAAGGATTTTGATAATGACAAAGGCCAATGCCAGAGATCAAGAATGAAGATCCAAGACCAAGGCATAATTAAAGTAAGACTCTATAAAGAGAAAGTACGGCCATTAATATAAAAAGGTTTTAAAGTTTCATACATTCTGATGGAATGTAATCGATTACCTCATTAGTGTAATCGATTACAATTAAATGAATTTTAAATTGCATGATTTCAAATAAATGTAATCGATTATCTCAGCAATGTAATCGATTACCATGTTTAAGTAATCGATTACCCTCATTACATAATCGATTACAATATGAACGTTATGTTTTAAAACAAATTTTAAAAGGAAGTAATCGATTACATCTTTTATGTAATCAATTACAACTTGACCAGAAAGCATGAAACATTGCATCCTTTCATGAAAAATCATGTTGAAACATTATAACTTTCCACAAAATATTATTTTATCCAAGAGGTACCTTTCCAATTATTTTAATCAATAATTTCACACCTCTTGAAGGCATTTCTACTTGTAACATCCCAATTTTGAAATTAAATACCGAATGAAATTGAACCATTAGAATTATAATTTTAAAGTAGGAAATTATTTGTTAATTATAATCAACTTAATTAATCTAACTTAAGAAATAATGGTAGATTAATTATGCTTAATTGTTAATGGTTGGCTGCTTGTGATTGGGTGTAACGTGAGTGGGGCTGCGATTCACGCTTTCCTATCCCACTCTCCTTCTCTTCGTACGCATATACATATGCCCTGTGCCACTGTTGGTTATTCATTTTCCTCTACTGCTTTGCTCTCTCCTTCTCTTCTCTTCTCCTCTCCTCGCTCTCTCTTCGTCTTCTTCTTCTTCCCCTTGTTCTCTGTTCTCTGTTTTGGGAATGCACAACGATGATACTGCAGAAGACTCGGAGCTTTCTTCTGCTGGTAAGGAACGATCATCGAAGGGACGATGAACAGCTTCCTGTTCCCCGATACGACTGCGCTCAAGGGAGACCAAGCGAGTGGGAGCGGGGACGAGGCGAACAGAGTAGAAGATCAACTTCAGAAACTAAGGGACCTCTCGGAGTACCTCGTTGGTAGGGGGTATCTTATATCTTAAATGCATGGGTTATGGACGGGTTTCGGGTGTTGACGATTGCTGTTTCTGTATTCTGATTGTGTGTTGTGCTTGCATGAGGAGTGTGTGATACCCGGGTGCATGATGAGTGAGAGTTGAGTGTTGCATGTTTAGTTTCATCCATGAAATGCTTGTTGACAGCCTTGAGAATGTTGAATGATTGTATGAAAAGGATGTGCTGAAGTGTTGATGAGGATTACCGTGTGGTTTACGTGACATGCAAGTTATTATGAGTTTAAAATGCTGACTGCATGTGATAAAATATTGACATAGTGAATCTGATAATATATCACACCGATGCATGTGTTTTTGTTGTGTTAATCTATTGAGTTCTGATGCCGATCGCATGAGATGTATATGTTGTTGGAGTAATCTGTTAAGTTCTGATAATATATTTTACCGATTGCATGTGATGCATGTATGGTCGAATGAAAATTGTGTATGAAATCTGTGCTGTGTGTTGAATCCGTGTGTGGCGCATGGGATGCGTTAATGCTGGTAGCATGTAGTGTGGGACACTACCATCGGTTATTAAAGTATGAGATGCTGTGAAATCCTTTTGAGTGGGACTCAAGGTAAGCCTTTGAGTGGGACTCATGCTGCCCGTGCACACCGCCGTTGGCGCTGAGAGCGTTGGTGTCACATGTGTGGGGAAACGGTTTGGTACCTGTAAAATGGCCAAGTCAGCTGGGAGCTGAATAAAAGGCTGGGAGCCTACGTTGCAACGAATGAAAACCGATTACACACGAATGCGGACCGGAGTGATTGAATTCTGTGTGCTTATACAGTTGATGATTGATTGTGACCTGATTGCATGTACGTGTGTAAGGTTATTGGGAATGATATGTGTATATAGCCGAGTGCTAATTGAATAGATTTCGATCGGAAAATACTTTATGTGTGTTCTGATTGATTGGTATTGTACATGTTCTGATAGTTGCTATGTACATTGTATTATTGCTTAACTGAGGGATAATCCGAGTCAGTATCTATCATTTAATATCTAAGATACTCACCCCCCTACTGTGGCAATATTTTTCAGTGAATGTCTCTCGGAGCAACGAGTGAAGGTGGTGCTACATTCCGAGTGGAATACTTGTGCACTATGGAAATATCTGTGTATATGTAGATACTGTGTATAAGGTTTTGGTTAAGCCTTGGCCGGCTCGTGTTTGATCTTAGTCTCTTTAAATCAGAATTTGATCACTCTCGGGTTGAGAGTATGACAACATGCTTGTAATTATTTATATACACTTCTATATATATATATATTTATATCAAACTGTATGTTACTCTATGCTGTGCGTGATGTCCGAGTGATATATATATATTCATGTTTTCCGAGTATGTGAGGTTGGTATGACTTCCAGTAAAAATGGAGTTAAGTTATTGTCGTGGGAAGGCGAGGTAGTGATTTTACCCCGAGTGAAGAAAGGTTTAGATGTACCGAGTGAATGGGGTCGTTCAATTCCGAGTGGGGATTGACCTGAAACCCCTCAAAGAAATAAACTGTTAGGACTTTCTCGAGTGAAGAATAGCAACATGATTCCGAGTGAGAGCCTTCGAGTGAGTGTTTTCTGACTGAAAAGTGACCTATAAGATTCTGAGTGAAACCCATTGTAGTAAACTTATTGGGAGCTAGAGAACCCTCGGGTGAGACTTGATTTAGTAAGGGAACCTGGGTAAGAAGTATCAAGTGTGCTGAGTGCAAAACGAGTGAAATACCTGAGTGATAAAAAGGACTGAGAAAGCTATTTCGACTGAAAACAGCCTTGGATTCCGGGTGAGGTAGTTATCGTTTCCCGAGTGGTCAACATGGTGTTTTGTAAGAACGAAGTCAAGGAGCTTGTAAGTATATAGATTAATCCAAGAGAAGTGAGAGCAAGGACTTTCCAAGTGAACATAGATTCTGAAATCTGAGTGATGGGAATACCGAGTGGAGTTACTCGCCTCAACGGCTAAGTGCTCGCCCCAGCGAGTGTGAACGAGGGGAAGGCCTCTGATGGGTCGCGCTTAAGCCATGCGAACTTCGCCTAAGCGTATGGGGTTATCGCGCTCGAGCGATATTGAATCTCGCCTAAGTGAGTAGGCGCTGTCGGGTTCGCTCACGTCCTGCATCTTCTGCTGTTTGCCTTGTGGATGGTTTGCATTCCTTCCTTTCCTTCTTTTCTTAATTCTACCCTCCTTAATTCCCAACTAAACATTGCCTTTGAATCCACTCTGATTTCATTAAAAAAAAATTTCCTGGTCCCGGTTTATCCACTAATTGAAAATTAAGGTGTTACATTTTGGTATCAGAGCAGACCTAAAAGGTCCAAGGCCAAGGTATGCTTATCGAGTGTAAGCGGTTGTGTGTACTATGACTGAGTGGTCATCATTATTGTGATAATCTGTTGAACATGGTTGATGATGAGATGTTGATTTGAGGATAGGAGATTATTCCCCTCCTGGTCTGATTAATTATGTGATGTTAAAAGATTATGTGATAATGTGCCATAGTTGGATGATGGGATGAGATCCGATCGGTAGAGTGTAACCTTGTAAACTTATCCTTGAAGGGGTGTTAATTTCAGGATAAGTCATGGCGAATCGTCAAAGCATGGAAGCCATAGCCGCGGCATTCCAACGTTTTGCTGACGTGTTTGAGAGGCAGGGCCAGCCTCAAGCTGAAGATGGCCAAGTATTAGATCGCTTCCTGAAGAGGAAGCCGAGTGAGTTCCATGGAGGACTCAACCCCGAGGCAGCTTACAAATGGACTCAAGAGTTAGAGAGGATTTTTGGGGGCCTTCACTGTACCAAGGCCCAGAAGGTGGAGTGCGCAGTGTACATGCTACGGGACGAAGCAGAAAACTGGTGGAAGATCGCCAGAAACCGATTGACTGATGCTGACACCCAGCTGACCTGGGAAAATTTCAAAACATGCTTCCTAGAGAAATATTTCCCCGACACAATAAGGAGTCGGAAGGAACTGGAATTCATGGAACTAAAATAGGGTTCCATGTCTACGGAAGAATACGCAGCCAGATTTGAAGAATTGTGCCTATTCTACCCGCCTTTCCAACAACCCGGAACGGAGAATTCCAAATGCCTTAAATTTGAGAACGGATTGAGATTAGACATTAAAAGAGCCTGCAGATACCAAGAAATTAGGAGTTTTCCTGTCTTGGTGAATAAGTGCAGAATTTTTGAAGAGGATGACAAGGCCCACTCATGCCAGAGTAGCAAGGCAAACCATTCCTTGAAGCCCTAGTAATCTCGCTTCAAGAGGCCGAACAGCGCTGGTAGGAACAGACCCTTTTCCAGATTTAGGGGTCGGAGTCAGCAAGGAGGATGCCCAGTTCAGAATGTGGGGGATGTCGAGTGTTTTAGGTGCGGAGGAAATCATTACGCTCGGGATTGCAGCAACCATGGTGGAATGGTATGCTACCATTGTAAGGAGAGGGGGCACATTCGCCCTGATTGCCCTCAATTGCAGCAAGCGGACACCAATGTGCAACATGGGAATTTCCAAGGGAGAGACCGTGGAAATGGTGGCCAAAGAACTGGCGGCAAAGGCAATAGAGCTCAAGGGAACATGATGTTTGCTCCAAACAACCGAAGGAGAAATACCAACCAATCGGCTGCTGGGAGAGTCTACGCCATCAACGCTGAGGAAGCTGTACAAGCGAATGACTTGGTGTAAAGTAAGTGCTTACTCGGTAGGTATACACTTAATGTAGTTTTCGATTCTGGAGCAACCCATTCTTTTATAGCCGATGAGTGTGTAAGACGTTTAAAGTTGCCGACTGTGTATATGGATCGAACTTTGGAAGTAGCCAATCCGACTGGCACTAAGGTGTTGACATCAATGATGTGTAAGGATGTAACATTCACGATGGGCAATCGGAGTTTCACCTTTGATTTGGTGTGCATGACTCTAAAGGACCTCGACATTGTACTTGGCATAGATTGGCTTTCAGCCAACAAGGTATTGGTGGACTGTTGGAACCGAAGAGTAATTTTTCCGAGGCAGAACAATGAGGACTACACGGTACAAGGTATAGCTCAGCTATTTATGATGCTTTGTTTAACTGAGGAGGAGAATAGAGCCCGAGTGAATGATATTCCAACTGTTTGTGAATTCCCCGAGGTGTTTCCGGAGGATGTGCCGGGAGTCCCTCCGGCTAGAGAAGTTGAATTCTCTATAGACTTGATTCCTGGAGCCGAGCCAGTCTCCAGTGCACCTTATAGAATGTCCCCATCAGAATTAGCTGAATTGAAAAAGCAAGTGGATGAGTTACTCGGGAAACAGTTCATTCGACAGAGTGTATCACCCTGGGGCGCACCTGTGCTGCTCATCAAAAAGAAGGATGGCAGCATGAGATTATGCATAGATTATCGATAGCTAAACAAGCTCATGATTAAAAACCGATACCCATTGCCCAGAATCGATGATTTGATTGACCAACTACGCGGTGCTTCAGTCTTCTCGAAGATCGATTTACGATCGGGATACCACCAAATCCGGGTGAAGGACTCGGATATTCCAAAAACTGCTTTTAGCACTCGGTATGGCCACTACGAGTATGTAGTGATGCCGTTCGGTGTGACAAACGCCCCTGCTGTATTCATGAATTACATAAACAGCATATTCCACCCATATCTAGACCGATTCGTAGTAGTTTTCATTGATGATATCCTAATCTATTCTAAGACCCCCGAGGAGCATGAAGAACACCTTCGAGCGGTACTTCAAGTGTTGAAGGAGAAACAGTTGTTTGCAAAGCTTTCGAAGTGCGATTTCTGGATGGATAAAATCCACTTTCTCGGACATGTAATTTCCAGGGAAGGCATTTTGGTAGACCCATCAAAGGTGGCAGCTATAATGGCATGGGAGAGACCCCAGTCGGTCTCAGAGATAAGAAGCTTTATGGGCCTAGCTGGCTATTATAGAAGGTTCATTGAAGGTTTTTCTAAGCTGGCTTTGCCACTGACTAAATTGACTCGGAAAAGCATCCCTTTCGTGTGGAGTTCCGAGTGTGAAAGTAGTTTTCGAGAGTTAAAAGACAAGTTGACAACCGCTCCAGTGTTGGCTTTGCCCAACTTGCAAGAGAGCTTTGTGGTTTACTGTGATGCGTCGGGACTCGGCCTAGGGTGCGTGCTGATGCAGAATGACCGAGTGATAGCTTATGCCTCTCGGTAATTGAGACCTTACGAACAGCATTATCCGACCCATGACTTGGAATTGGCAGCTGTGGTTTTCGCGTTGAAGATATGGAGGCATTACTTGTACGGTTCTAAGTTTGAAGTATACAACGACCACAAAAGCCTCAAATATTTATTCGACCAGAAGGAGCTGAACATGAGGCAGAGGAGATGGATGGAATTTTTAAAGGATTATGACTTCGAGCTAAAGTATCATCCGGGTAAAGCAAACGTTGTTGCCGACGCGTTGAGTCGGAAATCCCTCCATATGGCTGTGATGATGGTGAAAGAGATGGAGTTATTGGAGCAATTCCGTGACATGAACTTGCATGTTAACGTCCCTTCGGCTCGAAAAATAACGCTCGGTAAGTTGAAGATTGCCAATGAGTTTCTGAAACTGGTAATTGAGCAACAGAGATCAGACACTTACTTGGCGGAGATGAAGGCGACTCAGGCCAAGGGTAAGGACTTGTCTCTAACTGAGGGACTGGATGGGATTTTCCGAGTAAAGAACAGGATATATGTGCTGGGTGGAGGACAATTAAGAACGATGGTGCTTGATGAAGCCCATAAGAGCCTGCTAAGTATTCACCCGGGTGCCACGAAGATGTACCATGATCTAAGACTACAATTCTAGTGGCCCGGATTAAAGAGAAATGTAGCGGAATATGTGGCTCGGTGTATCACCTGTCAGAAATCGAAAGTAGAGCACCAAAAGCCGTATGGTGCATTGCAACCCCTGGAGATTCCCGTGTGGAAATGAGACTCAATTGCCATGGACTTTGTCATGGGACTACCCAAAACCCGAGCGGGGCATGACGCAATTTGGGTCGTTGTTGACCCATTGACTAAGACTGCACACTTCTTACCTGTGAACATGAGATACCCATTGCATAAGTTAGCCCAGATTTACATCCGCAAAATTGTCCGATTGCACGGTGTGCCGACTTCTATCGTATCGGATAGGGACCCTAGATTCACGTCGCGGTTTTGGACCAGCCTACACCAAGAATTAGGTACAAAACTTTGGCTAAGTTCCGCCTACCACCCCCAATCGGATGGACAATCCGAGCGAACGATACAAAGCTTAGAAGACTTGCTGAGGGCGTGTGTGTTGGAGCATGGTGGGTGTTGGGAGTAGTACCTTCCCTTAATCGAATTTACGTACAACAATAGCAACCACAGCAGTATTGATATGGCACCTTATGAAGCCTTATATGGACGAAAATGCCGAACCCCTCTCTGTTGGTCGGAAACGGGTGAGAATTTACTATTGGGACCGGAAATTGTGAAACAAACCTCAGAACAAATCTAAGGAATAAGGGAAAAGATGAAGGTGTCTCAGGACAGACAGAAGAGCTACTATGATAAACGGACCAAACCACTGGAATTTTCAGTCGGAGATAGGGTGTTTCTAAAGATTTCACCGAGCAAAGGAGTCGGGCGAGCCTTGAAAAGTGGGAAGTTGAACCCCCGATGCATTGGGCCTTATGAGATATTGGAGCGAGTCGGCTCCATGGCATACCGAATAGCGTTACCGACTCACCTATCCTGATTGCATAACGTGTTTCACGTATCTCAACTAAGGAAATATCTACATGATTCCACTCACACAATGCCGGATGACGAAGTGGAGATCAAGGGAGATCTAACCACTGTGACTGTACCGACAAGAATCGTGGACCGATCGGTAAAGCGTTTGAGGAACAAGGATGTGCAACTAGTAGAAGTAGAGTGGCAGCAAGACGGGTATACCTCTTATACCTGGGAACGCGAGGATGCTATGAGGCATCAGTACCCCGAGTTGTTTAATCAAGGTGAGTTACCGAGTGAATTTCAGGGACGAAATTCTTTTAAGAGGGGGAGAATTGTAACATCCCAATTTTGAAATTAAATACCGAATGAAATTAAACCATTAGAATTATAATTTCAAAGTAAGAAATTATTTGTTAATTATAATCAACTTAATTAATCTAACTTAAGAAATAATGGTAGATTAATTATGCTTAATTATTAATGGTTGGCTGCTTGTGATTGGGTGTAACGTGAGTGGGGCTGCGATTCACGCTTTCCTATCCCACTCTCCTTCTCTTCGTACGCATATACATATGCCCTGTGCCACTGTTGGTTATTCATTTTCCTCTACTGCTTTGCTCTCCCCTTCTCTTCTCTTCTCCTCTCCTCGCTCTCTCTTCGTCTTCTTCTTCTTCCCCTTGTTCTCTGTTCTCTGTTTTGGGAACGCACAACGACGATACTGCAGAAGACTCGGAGCTTTCTTCTGCTGGTAAGGAACGATCATCGAAGGGACGACGAACAGTTTCCTGTTCCCCGGTGTGACTGTGCTCAAAGGAGACCAAGCGAGTGAGAGCGGGGACGAGGGGAACAGAGTAGAAGATCAACGTCAGAAACTAAGGGACCTCTCCGAGTACCTCGTTGGTAGGGGGTATCTTATATCTTAAATGCATGGGTTATGGACAGGTTCCGGGTGTTGACGATTGCTGTTTCTGTATTCTGATTGTTTGTTGTGCTTGCATGAGGAGTGTGTGATACCCGGTTACATGATGAGTGAGAGTTGAGTGTTGCATGTTTAGTTCCGTCCATGAAATGCATGTTGCCGGCTTTCGAATGTCGAATGATTGTATGAAAAGGATGTGTTGAAGTGTTGATGAGGATTACCGTGTGGTTTACGTGACATGCAAGTTGTTATGAGTTTAAAATGCTGACTGCATATGATAAAATGTTGACTTAGTGAATCTGATAATATATCACACTGATGCATGTGTTGTTGTGTTAATCTATTGAGTTCTGATGCCGATCGCATGAGATGTATATGTTGTTGGAGTAATCTGTTGAGTTCTGATAATATATTTTACCGATTGCATGTGATGCATGTATGGTCGAATGAAAATTGTGTATGAAATCTGTGCTGTGTGTTGAATCCGTGTGTGGCGCATGGGATGCGTTAATGCTGGGAGCATGTAGTGTGGGACACTACCATCGGTTATTAAAGCGTGAGACGCTATGAAATCCTTTCGAGTGGGACTCAAGGTAAGCCTTTGAGTGGGACTCAGGCTGCCCGTGAACACCGCCGTTGGCGCTGAGAGCGTTGGTGTCACATGTGTGGGGAAACGGTTTGGTACCTGTAAAATGGCCAAGTCAGTTGGGAGCTGAATAAAAGGCTGGGAGCCTACGTTGCAATGAATGAAAACCGATTACACATGAATGCGAACCGGAGTGATTGAATTCTGTGTGCTTATACAGTTGATGATTGATTGTGACCTGATTGTATGTACGTGTGTAAGGTTATTGGGAATGATATGTGTATATAGCCGAGTGCTAATTGAATAGATTTCGATTGGAAAATACTTTATGTGTGTTCTGATTGATTGGTATTGTGCATGTTCTGATAGTTGCTGTGTACATTGTATTGTTGCTTAACTGAGGGATAATCCGAGTCAGTATCTATCATTTAATATCTAAGATACTCACCCCCCTACTGTGGCAATATTTTTCAGTGAATATCTCTCGGAGCAACGAGTGAAGGTGGTGCTGCATGCCGAGTGGAATACTTGTGCACTATGGAAATATCTGTGTATATGTAGATACTGTGTATAAGGTTTTGGTTAAGCCTTGGCCGGCTCGTGTTTGATCTTAGTCTCTTTAAATCAGAATTTGATCACTCTCGGGTTGAGAGTATGACAACATGCTTGTAATTATTTATATACACTCCTATATATATATATTTATATCAAACTGTATGTTACTCTATGCTGTGCGTGATGTCCGAGTGATATATATATATATTCATGTTTTCCGAGTATGTGAGGTTGGTATGACTTCCAGTAAAAATGGAGTTAAGTTATTGTCGTGGGAAGGCGAGGTAATGATTTTACCCCGAGTGAAGAAAGGTTTAGATGTACCGAGTGAATGGGGTCGTACAATTCCGAGTGGGGATTGACCTGAAACCCCTCAGAGAAATAAACTGTTAGGACTTTCTCGAGTGAAGAATAGCAACATGATTCCGAGTGAGAGCCTTCCGAGTGAGTGTTTTCCAACTAAAAAGTGACCTATAAGATTCTGAGTGAAAGCCATTGTAGTAAACTTATTGGGAGCTAGAGAACCCTCAGGTGAGACTTGATTTAGTAAGGGAACCTGGGTAAGAAGTATCAAGTGTGCTGAGTGCAAAACGAGTGAAATACCTGAGTGATAAAAAGGACTGAGAAAGCTATTCCGAGTGAAAACACCCTTGGATTCCAGGTGAGGTAGTTATCATTTCCCGAGTGGTCAACATGGTGTTTTGTAAGAACGAAGTCAAGGAGCTTGTAAGTATAAAGATTAATCCAAGAGAAGCGAGAGCAAGGACTTTCCGAGTGAACATAGATTCTGAAATCTGAGTGATGGGAATACCGAGTGGAGTTACTCGCCTCAGCGGCTAAGTGCTCGCCCCAGCGAGTGTGAGCGAGGGGAAGGCCTCTGATGGGTCACGCTTAAGCCATGCGAACTTCACCTAAGCGTATGGGGTTATCGCGCTCGAGCGATATTGAATCTCGCCTAAGCGAGTAGGCGCTGTCGGGTTCGCTCACGTCCTGCATCTTCCGCTGTTTGCCTTGTGGATGGTTTGCATTCCTTCCTTTCCTTCTTTTCCTAATTCTACCCTTCTTAATTCCAAACTAAACATTGCCTTTGAATCCACTCTGATTTCAAAAAAAAAAAATTTCCTGGTCCCGGTTTATCCACTAATTGAAAATTAAGGTGTTACACTACTCCTATAAATAGGGATGCCCATCATTTGCAAAAACACATAAAAACTACTTCCAATTTTTTCTTAAGAGCAATAATGGCCATATTCTCTTGATAGAGTTATTACTCTTTCTTGTTCCTCAATTTGTTCATCATACTCTTTAAGAGAGTTTTCTTGTAGAGTTCTTTATCTCTAAAGTGAGATTGATATTCAGAGTGGTGTATCTCTGAGGGTGTTCTTCTTGGATGTGGTGTAGCATCCAAGGGTGATGTTCTTGGATGTGGTGAAGCGTCCAAGGGTGATGTGCTTGGGTGTGGTGTAGCATCCAAGGCATTTGTGATCGGGGTGTGAGTCCCCATTGTGAGTCCTATATAGGCTCTTAGTGCATATTTCCAACAATCTCTCACTTGCACTTAGAGCTGATAAGGTTAATTCCTAATGACGTCTGCAGTGCTCTCATGCTTTTGCCACACAAGTGGTTTTACTGGTAGGTTCAAAAATAATTTTGTTGGTATGCACATTGCATATTTTCACATCTTTCAAAGATGGAACTATTTAAGTATATGCTTGGATTAATCCACTTCTTTATATTGTTCTATGGTTCCATTGTCATCATAATGGAAACTCATAGGGTACAAAACATTTGGAATAATTAAATGTAAATTGACTTCTCTTGTAATTTAACATAGCAAAATACTTAGATTTGTTAGTAGAACCAATGACTATTTCTTGCTTTGAACCTTTCAAGCATACATCACAACCATCTTGATAACACATATATTTTGATTGCAATCTTAAGTCTTTCAAATTAATCAGAAGATTGGCATCGATGTAACCTTTACAACGAGCTCATCTTCCATTTATCAAGATCAAATCCTTAGTCCTTCTTAAGTGTTTAAGGATACTCTTGACTATAGAATAAGAATATTATTACTAGAAGAAACATGTCTTCTACATGTAATATTAGAACTATAATTGTGCAGTTACTAACTCTTTTATAGTCACAAGATTTATCTTCAATCTTTAATGAAGATTCTAGCTTCTAAAAGTTGCTTTAGTCTATAAATGGAACATTTGCAGTTCACATACCTTCCTAGATGTTTCAGGCATAAATGTCCTTTACGTTGTGTCATATACACATCCTCAAGATGATTTCCATCTTGACATCTATCTATCATATCTCATAATGGTGGTATACTGCTATAACAAGTAGGATCTAAATGGTTTTTAAGCTAATTGAATTTTGTCAATCTTGCTTTTAAAGATACTTTTATTACCATCCATGTTTATTTTTCCTTTTGAAAACCCATTTGCATCCTATAGGTTTTACCCTTTAGGTGCGTCAACCAAGGTTCATACCTTGTTAATATACATGGAACCTATTTCAAATCCTATGGTCTTATGCCATGTCTTAGAATCTGAACTTGCATTGGCCTCTTCGTAAGAAGCTTGGTCATTTAGCAATATGCCTCCTTCCTGATTTATAAGATATCCATATCTTTCAGGTTTGGTGACATATCCTATTTGATTTTATGCAAGTCTTGTGCTACCGGAGCTAAGGATGTTGAAAAATCAATTTTAATACACTTCTTATAGTTTTACACTTGAGGTTTATTATATAATTACTATATTTAATAATAGTATTTTAATTGAGTTTTATGTTGTTTAGTTAAATTGAAGTATTATGTATATATGGTTCAATTTTCGTTTTTCGTATGTATCTTGAGTATCTTGCCTTGTTTTGGCCATAACTTGGGCTTTTGTGATCCAAATAGGCTAATCTTGGAGCCCATGGAAAGCTAAGACAAAGGCCTACATCATGATGATCAGATTTGGTTATTTTGCATCTGAAAAAAAATGAAGAAATGGAGCTTGAATCAATCAGCCCTCATGTGTCCCACCAGCATTGACATAGTTCACAAAAATACACATTTCTGGAGCTGTAGATGTCCAAATGACCTCATTCTTATGCCAAATTCTCAATAAGACAGAGATCTACAACTTTCATGTTTAAGGTTTTGCAAAATTTGGCCATCTAGATGGTCATATTTGACTCGCAAGGTGGAGAAGATAAAGAGGAGAATGAATTTCAACACCTACCATTATCTTCTTTTGAATTATTGTAATTTCAAGCCCACCAATGTTGAAAAAATGCATTAATGATCAGAAAATGAATGTATAGTATCATGATATCTTGCCTATAAATAGATGCTTGAAGTTGTAAGGAAGAGATACATAAGAAATACATGCTTTAGTTTTCATTACATTTCTATATCTTTGCTTTAGTTTCTTAAGTTTTAGTTCTTTCTCTTGCTTTATTTCTTTGTTCTATATTCCACCCCTCAAGTTATGGTTTTCATTTCCCTTCCTCAATATCAAGTAAGTTAATTTTATTATTTGTTATTTACTTTTATAATCAAAGTTATAGTAAATTTAATATTAGCTTTCATTGTTAAAAATTATCATGGAAGCTTAATCTTTTAAAATCAACTCAAGGAATTTAATTTTTCTTTATGTTAACTTTGAGTTCTTGCTCTTAATATTTTGATTGAAGATAATTACTTTTCTTTGTTTCTCAAATACTTATGATGGTAGATTATTTAAGTGTATAACCGATTGGTATATAATTAAACAATCTATAATCTAAACTGATGTTGGTTGGTTAATCAATAATCAATTTGAGAACAAAGATTAAGTCACTAAAAAAGAGATTTCTATTTAGTTTCTTAACTCAATCAAATTATGGTTTTAAAGTTATTTTAGTAATTAATAAGAATATATCGATTGATTATTCTTATTAGTTCATTAATTCAATTCTAAAAGATTTTCTAGAATATAATCATTTAGGGATTCCAAATGATTCAAGGTTGAAAAATTAATTATATTTAATCATATTTATGATCAATGATTACTTAACTAAGATTTATTAATTCCTTGGGTTGGTTGTTTCTAAATTTAATTGTTCTTACTCATAAATTTACTTTTTGTACTATTATATAATCACTTAATTTTCCTTTCAATCTCAACACAAACCCCCCTTTGTTATAATTAAATTAGTGTAACTAATTGAACTAAGGTCCTCGAGAGACGACTAAGGTTATTCACCTTATACTATATTAATTTAACTTTTTATTTGACTCGACAACGACAGCGTGTCAAATTTGGCGCCGTTACCGGGGACCTTTGGTCCTAATTATTTGTATTCAATTACCTAATATGTTTTACATTTTTTTTGTAGGTGTGTTGAAGATATTCAGGTTTGGTTGAATATGAGCATATAAAAAATTTTAAAAAAGTTCCACTTTATTATATTCTTATTTATTTTCTAGTAATCTCATTTTTAACCATTAAAAAAGATATAAATATAAAAAAATCTTTAAATTTTTAAATATATGTTCTAAGGATTTTATAATTAAAATGATAACTTTTTCCTTTTATTACATAGTTGTAGTATTTTGTTACAATATATGTAGATGTATTATGTATGACTAGATCTAATCCCGAACTACTATATATTTTATCCTGAAATAGATAGAACATTTCATCAATTAGTTAGATTATCTAAGAAACTATTAGATGATAATAATAATAATAATAATATTCTAGCTAATAGCATAAGTAGTGAAACTAAACCTTCAACTTCTGAGTATTTGTATAACATGGCTGAAAAGACATTAAAAGAACTAGCTACACTAGATGTCACTAATCAAACATCGTGCATCTTATATCCTGAGGAAGATGTTCCTTTTGTGCTTAAAACTGGTTTAGTTCATTTGTTACCAAAGTTTCATGGTCGTGCAGGTGAAGATCCTCATAAACACTTAAAAAGCATTTCATATCCTTTGCTCTACCATGAAACCTGAAGGGGTTTTAGAAGAACATGTAAAACTTAAAGCTTTTCCTTTCTCCCTAGCAGATATCGTTGAGGATTGGTTATTTTACCTTCCTCTTGGCTCGATCACAAGTTGGGATGACCTAAAGAAAATGTTTCTTGAAAAATTTTACCCCGCTTCAAGAACTTCCTCAATTAGAAAAGAAATATGTGGCATCCGGCAACATGACTGGGAAAATCTTTATGAATAATAGGAAAGATTTAAAAGATTGTGTGCTAGTTGTCCCCATCACCAAATTACGGACCAACTTCTCATACAATATTTCTATGAAGGTCTTAATCCAATGGATAGAACTTTGGTTGATGCAGCTAGTGGTGGTGCTTTGCAAAATAAAACTACAAATGCAGCAAAAACTTTAATTGAGGACATGGCTGCTAATGCTCAACAACATGCCACTAGAAATAATTCTGTAGTAATTATAGGAGTCCATGAAATTGAAACTACTAATGATGAAGATAAAAAATGGGAAAGTAAATTTGCTGAACTAGTAACACTTATGAAAAATATTATTGTGTCTCAAAACAACAACCTGCAACCCCTGCTAAGGTATGTTCTATTTGTACTTCATTAGATCATTATACCGATTGTTGTCCTACATTGCAGGAAGCTAAAATTCCCGATGAAAATCCTCAAGTATGTGTTGCCAACTTATTCAATAACAACCACAACAACATAATAATTATGATCTTTCTTCTAATAGATATAATCCTGGTTGGAGGAATCACCCTAATTTAAGATGGGGTAATTCTTCACAACAACCTCATGCACCTTTTCAGGCAAATACTGGACCAAGCAGACCTTATCAACCTCCTTATATTCAACAACAAGCTACACAAATAGCTGCACCTTCCACTGAGAAATCAAATTTGGAGGAATTGATAAAGCAAATGTCAGTAGATAATTTGAACTTTCAAAAAAGAACTGAGACTACAATTCAGACTCTTGAAAATCAGATTGGTCAATTGGCTACATGTTTAAACCATTTGCAGTCTCAAGGTTCAGATAAGTTGCCTGCTCAGACAATTGTCAATCCTAAAAATGTAATTGCAATTACTTTAAGATATGGTAAAGTTATCCATGGACCAGAAAAATAACAACAAACTGAAAATACTATTGTTACAGAAAAACATGCAGAAGAAGTTTTAGATAGTTCAAGTAATAATAGTAATGATATATCTCTTACAAATCCTCCTTTTGTAGTTGGTCCTGATAAACAACATATCCCTCTTCCATCTCCACAAAGACAAAAATCTATACAAAATAAGAAAATGGATGAGGAGATCTTGGAAACATTTAGAAAAGTAGAGGTAAATATACCTTTATTAGAAGCCATCAAGCAAATCCCAAGATATGCCAAATTCCTTAAAGAACTATGCACTAATAAAAGAAGACTAAAAGGCAATGAAAGGAATAACATAAGTAGAAATGTGTCTGCATTAATTGAGAAACCTTTGTCACATACCAGAAAAATGTAAAGACCCTGGGATGTTTACCATTCCATGCATAATAGGCAATAACAAATTTGAAAATGCCATGCTAGACTTAGGTGCATCTATTAATGTTATGCCTATGACTGTATTTACTTCACTTTCCCTTGGACCCTTGCAAACTATAGGTGTGGTTATATAATTAGCAAATCAAAGCTCTGCACATCCTGCAGGAATTATTGAAGATGTCCTTGTTAAAGTTAATGATTTAATTTTTCCTACAGATTTTTATGTTCTAGATATGCAAAGTGAGAATTCCACCAATAAAGCTCCAATAATTTTAGGTAGACCATTCTTAAAAACAGCTAGAACAAAGATAGATGTGCATGCAGGAACACTTTCTATGGAATTTGGAGATAGTCTGGTTAGATTCAACATTTTAGATGTTATGAAGCATCCTACTGAGGATCATTCTGTTTTTCAAATTAACTTAATAACTGATTTAGTTGATGATAATATTATTAAGTTATTTGATGATGTTGATTTTCCTGTATTGTCAGATTTTTATGATTCATTTATTTGTGATTCATGCATGGATTCTCATCAATGCAATGTGTGTGCTGAAATTGAGAAATATCTGCTTAATGATAATAATGATCCATACTTCCTTAAAACAGAAAATATAGTTCCAGATGTTATTTCAAAAGAATCAGAGTGTAATAATTTGATTAAAGTAGTTACAAATATATCTGATTATGTTAAAGTACAGGTTGCTGAGATAAATTCAACCAAATTGATTCCTTCAATAATACAGTCTCCCATGTTAGAGTTAAAACCTCTTCCTGAACATTTAAAGTATGCATATTTAGAGGAAGATAAGAATCTTCCAGTGATTATTTCTAACAAATTAATCAAGAAACAAGGTTGTTACAGATTATTAGGAAGCATAAGAAAGAAATTGGTTGGACTTTGGCAGATATCCCAGGTATTAGCCCTTCCATGTGTATGCATAGAATTCTATTAGAGTAAGAAGTTAAACCAGTAAGGCAACCATAAAGAAGACTTAATCCTCAGATCCTTGATGTAGTTAAAAAAGAGGTAACAAAATTATTACAAGCTGGCATCATTTACCCTATATCAGATAGCACTTGGGTTAGCTCTGTACAAGTGGTTCCCAAAAAGTCTGGAATCACAATGGTTAAAAATGAAAATGATGAACTAATTCCTACCAGAATCCAAAATAGTTGGCGAGTATGCATTGATTGCAGGAAACTTAATAAAGCAACCCGAAAGGATCACTTTCCTTTATCTTTCATTGATCAAATGTTGGAACGACTGGCAGGTAAGTCACATTACTACTTTCTAGATGGATTTTTAGGTTACTTCCAAATTTATATAGCACCAGAAGATCAAGAAAAAACAACATTTACATGTCCTTTTGGCACTTTTGCTTATAGGAGGATGCCTTTTGGCTTATGCAATACCCCTGGTACCTTTCAATGATGCATGATTAGTATCTTTGCTGATTTTCTTGAAAATTGCATGGAAGTATTTATGGATGATTACACAGTATATGGTTTATCATTTGATGCTTGCTTAAATAGTCTAGATAAAATATTACATAGATGCATTGAAACTAACCTTGTTCTTAATTATGAGAAATGCCACTTCATGGTAGAAGAAGGAATAGTTTTAGGCCATGTAATATCTAAAAAAGGCATAGAAGTAGATCCTACAAAAATTGATGTAATTTCTCAATTACCTTATCCTTCTTGTGTGCGAGATATTCGTTCTTTTCGTGGTCATGTAGGTTTCTATAAAAGGTTTATAAAAAACTTCAATAAGATAGCCCTTCCGTTGTCTAACTTACTACAAAAAAATATAACATTTGACTTTAATAACAAATGTAAAGAGGCTTTTGATTGCTTTAAGAAAGCTTTAACTACCACTCTTATCATCCAGGCACCAGATTGGTCACTTCCATTTGAACTTATGTGTGATGCATCAAATTATGCATTAGGAGCTGTTCTTGCTCAAAGAGTAGGTAAAGTACAACATGTTATTTACTATGCCTCACGAACTTTAGATACTGCACAAATAAACTATACTACCACAGAAAAAGAACTACTTGCTATTGTGTTTGCACTTGATAAATTTAGATCTTATTTGCTCAGTTCAAAAGTAGTTGTATTTTCAGATCATGCAGCATTAAAGTTCCTTTTAAAGAAACCAGATGCAAAACCAAGATTGATTAGGTGGATGTTACTGCACCAAGAATTTGACATTGAAATTAGGGATAAAATTGGAGCAGAAAATTTGGTGGCTGATCACTTAAGCAGAATTGAAAAAGAGCTTGACCCAATTTCCATTAGAGATGATTTCCCTGATGAACAACTTATGGGAATACATGATTCCACTCCATGGTTTGCTGATTTGGTAAACTACTTAGTTGCTTCTGTTACTCCCATACATGCATCTAAACAACAAATAATAAAACTAAAAAGTGATTCTAAATACTATGTTTGGGATGATCCTTACTTATGGAAACTTTGTAATGATCAAGTCATTAGAAGGTGTGTACCTGAAAATGAATTTCATTCTATTCTTACATTTTGTCATACATATGCATGTGGTGGACATTTTGGACCTCAACGTACAGCAAAGAAAGTATTAGAATCTGGTTTGTATTGGCCAACAATTTTTTGTGACGCATATACATTTTGTAAATCTTGCGAACGATGTCAAAGAATGGGAAAAATATCTCGTAGAAATGAGATGCCTCAACAACCCAAGTTATTTTGTGAAATTTTTTATGTTTGGGGCATAGATTTCATGGGACCTTTTCCTGTATCTTTTGGCTTTGTTTATATACTACTTGCAGTCGCTTATGTGTCTAAATAGGTTGAAGCTAAAGCTACTCGAACTGATGATTCTAAAGTTATTGCAGATTTTGTTAGATCACATATATTTTGTAGATTTGGTGTTCCTAAGGCCATCATTAGTGATCAAGGATCACATTTTTGCAACCGTAAAATGGAGTCCCTTCTTAAAAAATATGGAGTTATGCATAAGGTTTCAACACCTTATCACCCCCAAACAAATGGGCAAGCTGAAGCGTCCAATCGGGAATTAAAAATGATCCTTCAAAAAATAGTACAACTAAATAGGAAAGATTGGAGCAAAAGGTTAGAAGATGCCCTTTGGGCTTATAGAACAGCTTATAAAACACCTATTGGAATGTCACCCTATAGGATTGTTTTTGGAAAATCATGCCACTTACTTGTAGAAATTGAGCACAAAGCTTATTGGGCAGTTAAACAATGTAACTTGGACTTAAATGAGGCCGGTAAAGAAAGGAAACTCCAACTACAGGAACTAGAAGAAATTCGTTTGGAAGCTTATGAAAGTTCTAAAACCTATAAAGAAAAAGCCAAATCTTTTCATGACAAACAGGTCTTAAGAAAAAACTTTTTCATTGGACAAAAAGTTTTATTGTACAATTCACGTCTAAAGCTCATATCTGGTAAGCTTCGCTCTAAATGGGCAGGCTCATTTGAAATAAATAATATCTTTCCTTATGGTGTGATTGAAATTTCAGATAAAGTAATAAACAAGGTTTTCAAGGTAAATGGGCACTGACTTAAACCTTTCTTTCAAGGGTTCCAAGAGCACATAGATACGAAGGTGTATTTGTGTGATGCCAAATTTTTGACTGATTTTTCCTAATAACAATATTTATAAAAAATAAAAAAATAAAAAAATGGATATCAATTAATTACATCATTATTTTTTTCTGTGCTAACACTTGTCTTAATCATTATTACTATTATTTTTTTTGCATTATTATCATTTTCTTGCAGTAGTTAAAAGGTCATCGTCAGGCTCGTCACGTTAAACAAGCGCTTGATAGAAGGTAACCTATCACCTTTTCACCTTCTTCATCTCTACTATTCTCTATAACCTCGTTTTCTATTCTCTCTTTTCTAAACAGCTACAACTTCAAGGTAATCTGACAATGGAACAAACCCTTGCAAAACTTAAAGAAAGATTCCTTACACTTCCACGTGATGTGGTTGTAAAAGTTTACAAAGCTTGAGTTCAAAGGTTAAAACTACTCATATATTTTGGCATTCTAGAGGATGTCCGTTGGCTTATTGAAGCAAAGGTACGTCTTTCTGGTGAATTACATAAATCTTATATAAAACATTTACTAGGTATGGGATGTAGTTCTTATTCTAAAAAATGAAGAGCTAAGAGGATGGGAGTTTGCCATAAGTGTGCAAGATGGAATTATGATACACATTGTAGAAACCCTAGAATGGTATCTATAAATCGAGAGGACAACATTAAATTTATAAAGGATGGACTGAGTAAAGAGAACTTGGATAACTTAATCCAAACTCTTGAGACGCATCCATGTGGAATTGTTCAAGGAGTCCTTCTGAAATTATATGATCTATTCATTCAACAAAAAGAAAAATATAGCCTTGGGAATCTGGTGTTAAACGACATTGTTTGCCAGTTTATAAGAAAACTGGATGGGTAGCAAAAACCTTGACTCATAGAAGGCATTTAAACCGTTACTGGACATAAAACCAGACGAAGATGTAAGCCACAATCATAACTACTGTACATATTTATTGTTGTTTTCAATGTTTTACTTTTCTAAATTCACTTTGACTTTTAAAATTACTTGTTTTATTTTCTTCAATCATGTCTTTTCAAATTCCTTCAGCACCGTCATTTCTTTTTATATGATAATAATTGTATAAACTTTTTATCTTTCATCAATTATTTCATCTCAGTTTTCATCTATATAAAGGCGCATAACTCTATATAGAAAACACAAAAAAAGATGAAAAAAATCAAATCCATTTGTGTTTTTGGTGGATCCAACAATGGTAATTGTAAGGAGTACCTAATAGCAACTACTAAGTTGGGAAAACTATTGGTTGTGAAAGAAATAAAGGTCTTATATAGAGGAGGAGTACAGGGTTTGAGAGGCTCCATGGCACTATCTGCACTAGTTGAAGGAAACAACATCTCTAACATCATCCTACAACATGTTGGTATTACACCAGCTATTGTTGTAGGAACTGAGGTAAAAGTTACAAGCATCCATCACTAAATGGCTCGTATGGTTATAGGTGCTGAAGCCTTTATTGCACTTCCTGGAGGTTTTGGTACTTTCGAGGAAATATTTTGCATTGCATCATGGTGTAGCATGAACCTTCACAAAAAGCCATTAGGATTGTTAAATATTAATGGTTTTTATGACAGTTTGTTAATGTTTTTAGATAAAGCTGTGGAACAGGGCCTTATAACTCAAGATGATCGATCATTCATTCATGCTTCGTCAAATGCAGATGAATTGATTGATATTTTACAGAGTGTTTTACCCCAACCTCAACCTCTTTTGAAGCAAGATAAGGATCACACACACAAGCGAAAGAATCCAGAACCAGACACCACCCTTCGGTTATAACTTCTTTCTCACCTTTATCTATATTAAAAAAATTAAAAAATATATAAAATAAAAAATAAAAAAAAAGAGACTGTGGAAATCATATAAGACACTGAGGATAATGTCTTGAATAAGTGTGGGGGGGTCTGAGTTACATATATATTCTATTATTTTTTTTTGTGAGGGATAGACAGAGTAAAGATTAATTTGAGAAAGTTGCATCTAAAGTCATAAAGATGCATATTTGAGAACCAAAGTCTTGAGACGTATCCTTCACTATATAGTTTCAATATCACTTTTGTTTAATTTTTTGTTTTAAAATAAAAAAATAAATTTTTTTTATCATGAGTACTTTTGTTGGGATGGGCCGAGTAAAGAGTCCAAACTCTTGAGACGCATCCTCACAACAAATCTCACTCGGATAACCACAATCGTTTCACCTTCTTTATCAAATTTTAAAAAAAAACAAAAAAAAACAACACACACACATAGCCACTATCTTTACTTTAGTGTCACGCCTTTGCCTTTACCTTCACCAGAATCTTTTGCATTTGACATCAACTATTCTACAACCATAAACATCATCTTCATCATTCTCTAGCCGCCAAACTTTGCCTTCATCCTTTTCTTTCAGATTGGAGCCACACCTCACCACTAGTCAATCATCAGGTTCTTTATTTTCTCTTGATGGATGATATAGCAGAGTCTTTTTATAGGCATACGAATGAATTAAGATGTATGTTATTGCTCTTAATGCTACTCATAGTTGTGTTGATGATGTTTTTTTTAGGTTCTAACACAAGTCCCATGAAAGTGGGTTATATGACACAATTAAATTGTTCAGTTATACTAATCATTTCACATGTAATTGAACTGACCAATTTGTTGTAGGTATCTTCGTTACTAAGCGCCCTTGAAAAAAAAAAGTACAGAGCAAGAAGCATAAGGAACCGGATCTTGACACCAATATTTGGTTATGATTTATTTTTCCTTCTTCGTTTCTTGTTCATAAAAAAATCATCATTTTTCAGTTTTTTATTTTAAATTTTGCATACCCTTTACTAATTTTTTTTTAATTTTTCTCAGTAATGAGTAATTAAATCACCCTTATCCAATATTTCATGACATGTTGTGAATAATTTCCTTGTATATTAATTTAATAAGTTGTTTGTAAAGATCAAATTGTATATGAATTGTGATAGATTGACCACCCTCAGTGAGATTTTGAGCTTAATTGGATGGATCATATTATGCCATCTTTCCTTTTTCTTCATTAACCCTTATTTATTAGTACTCTAGAACTTGACTTGTTTCTTTTTGATGTATTATGTTCCATTTTCATGCTTTAATGTGATTAAGGCCATTTTTGCTTTAACTAACCAGTAGCCATATGCCTTACCTTGCACATTTTCCATTGTGACCCACATTGAGCCTATATCCATTTCTTGATTTAGCCACATAATTAGCCAATAGCCAAAAAAAAACATGATCACCTTTGCTTAGGAATTGATTAGGAGTTTTGGAATTACTATGAATAAAGGTTCTTGATGATTGTGGAAATGTACCCAAGATATGTATGTTGTTATTTCATTGTTCAAAAAAGAAAGTAAAAAAAATAAAAAGGAAATGTTAAAAAAAAGAAGAAGAAAAAGAAAAAGAAGAAGTGGTAAATATATGTATGAAAATAATCAAGAGGATTTATTCTCATGTTTTATCCTCCATCATGTTTCATTTTGTTAAGTATTAAGTTTCAAAATGTACTTTCACAATCACTGAATCACTTACTGCATTGCTCTTTTTCAATCCTAAGTTTAGCCATACTATTTCATTTTATCCACCCTGTATCACCTTGGCCCCATTACAACCTTAATAAAGTCCTTTTGATCTCTGCATGCATATGTGTTCAAATATAGAAATTAAAAATTTGTCAAGCCTATGGTAGTGCTAATTTATTTGGATGATTTATGAAAGTATACACAAACCCAAGCAATTGAGATATAGACAGCATGAAGAGAACATCTATCACATTTTCATCCACTCTTTGATTTGGTCACTCAATTTGTGTAACTAGTATGTAATGCTTCTTATTCACACTTATCATGACTTTTTGATATAAGGGATAATGTGTATTACTTATTATTTTAGACTTCAAAAAAAAATTTCAAAAATCAATTTGAAAAAAAAAACTTTTTCTGTTGTTTCTCATTTTAGTTTTTGGTTTGGTTTTGCCCTGGAGTGCAAAAGCTTAAGTGTGGGGGAATTTGATAAATCAATTTTAATACACTTCTTATAGTTTTACACTTGGGGTTTATTATATAATTACTATGTTTAATAATAGTATTTTAATTAAGTTTTATGTTGTTTAGTTAAATTGAAGTATTATGTATATATGGTTCAATTTTTGTTTTTTGTATGTATCTTGAGTATCTTACCTTGTTTTGGCCATAACTTGGGCTTTTGTGATCCAAATGGGCTAATCTTGAAGCCTATGGAAAGCTAAGACAGAGGCCTACATCATTATGATCAGATTTGGTTATTTTGCATCTGAAAAAAATGAAGAAATGGAGCTTGAATCAATCAGCCCTCATGTGTCCCACCAGCATTGACATTGTTCACCACAATACACATATCTGGAGCTGTAGATGTCCAAATGACCTTATTCTTGTACTAAATTCTCAATAAGACAGAAATCTACAACTTTCATGTTGAAGGTTTTGCAAAATGCGGCCATCTAGATGGTCATATTTGACTCGCAAGGTGGAGAAGATAAAGAGGAGAATGAATTTCAACACCTACCATTATCTTCTTTTGAATTATTGTAATTTCAACCCCACCAATGTTGAAAAAATGCATTAATGATCAGAAAATGAATGTATAGTATCATGATATCTTACCTATAAATAGATGCTTGAAGTTGTAAAGAAGAGATACATAAGAAATACATGCTTTAGTTTTCATTACATTTCTATATCTTTGCTTTAGTTTCTTAAGTTTTAGTTCTTTCTCTTGCTTTATTTCTTGTTCTATATTCCATCCCTCAAGTTATGGTTTTCATTTCCCTTCCTCAATATCAAGTAAGTTAATTTTATTATTTGTTATTTACTTTTATAATCAAAGTTATAGTAAATTTAATATTAGCTTTCATTTTTAAAAATTATCATGGAAACTTAATCTTTTAAAATCAACTCAAGGAATTTAATTTTTCTTTATGTTAACTTTGAGTTCTTGCTCTTAATATTTTGATTGAAGATAATTACCTTTCTTTGTTTCTCAAACACTTATGATGGTAGATTATTTAAGTGTATAACCGATTGGTATATAATTAAACAATTTATAATCTAAACTGATGTTGGTTGGTTAATCAATAATCAATTTGAGAACAAAGATTAAGTCACTAAATAAGAGATTTCTATTTAGTTTCTTAACTCAATCAAATTATGGTTTTAAAGGTATTTTAGTGATTAATAAGAATATATCGATTGATTATTTTTATTAGTTCATTAATTCAATTCTAGAAGATTTTCTAGAATATAATCATTTAGGGATTCCAAATGATTCAAGGTTGAGAAATTAATTATATTTAATCATATTTGTGATCAATGATTACTTAACTAAAGATTTATTAATTCCTTGGGTTGGTTGTTTCTAAATTTGATTGTTCTTACTCATAAATTTACTTTTTGTACTATTATATAATCACTTAATTTTCCTTTCAATCTCAACACAAACCCCCCTTTGTAATAATTAAATTGAGTGTAACTAATTGAACTAAGGTCCTCGAGAGACGACTAAGGTTGTTCACCTTATACTATATTAATTTAACTTTTTATTTGACCCGACAACGATAGCGTGTCAGATGTCACAACACTTTATGATTTCTGCTCCAAGTCCATCCTTGACTTTTAAATGCTTTGTGATACTTGAATTTCTTCATGTTTTACCATCCTCCCATTGATTCTTTAAGGGATGTACTCTTATTCAAGAATACAACATTCTAAGAAACAAGCCTTTTATTCTCAGATGGATTGTAGAACTGATAACCCTTAGGTTTCCTTGGGTATCTCACAGAAGATATTTATCTAATTTGGATCTGACCTTGTCAGAGTTGGATACTCTATAGAAGCATCATAGTTCCAAATTATTAGTAAAGACATACTAAGTTTCTTCCTAGTCCATATCATGTATGGTTTCTTTAAGAAAGTCTAAGATGGAACATGGTTAAGTGTGGAAATTATGTCAATAAAGGAACATTGAAGGAGTTAGAGATGTTTGATAATAATCAATAATCAAACTATGTCCAACAAGGTTTGATCATGTTATTCTTTGAGGAATGAGTTAAGAGGTAATCTCTCACTCTATTAGATAGTTATCAAACTTGTAGCTCAAATTATTTGCTATCTTGATCTAATCAAGAGCTTTAATTGCCTTGCCAATTTAGTTTTTCACTTCATTATGAATTCTTTGAACTTTTCAAAGACTTTCTAACTTATGTTACATAAATCCATACTCATTGACTTTTCAATTAGTATGTCAAAGTATTGAAAAACATATCTAGTTATTATTCCAATAGGCCCACATACATCGTTATGTATTAGATAATAGATTACTCATCTTTCACTTTTCAATGAATGAGGTCTCAACTATCTTTCAAATAAATAAGATTTACATGTCTCAATTGATTCTAAAATCAAAAGAGTCCAAATAACCATATTAATGGTATTTAGAAATATGTTCTTTATTCATTTGCCTTAGGAGACAATACCATGTAAGTAAGGTTCAAAATCGCTTACTTTGACCTACTTTGACAGTTATGTTATAGATGGGTGTTTTGAGATTTAGGATGTGGAATCCATTACTCAATTGTGCATCAACATCATTTTGAAAAAATAAAGTTATTTTATAAAAAAAACATTTCTTGTCCAATAAGAAACAATATGCACAATGTCTAGTTCACTAACTAGCCCAATAGGTAAAGATCTTATCTTTATTGTAGCAACTTTTGCTCAATTTTACACAGATTTCTCCACCCTTAGCAAGTGATCTACTTCCTTGATTTTTCAAAATGTGAGATCTACTACTAGTATCTGATACTAACGTTAGTGAAGTAAAATAACTTGACTTCTATAACATGACTTGTAGTGGAAGTCTTACTTCCCTTTCTTTTGAACTCCTTCAAGTTCTTTAGACAAATTATTTCAATGTCTTATTTGGCTAAAACTGGAAACAATTTCCTTTCTTGATCACCTTTTAGACTTCCAGACCAACTTGGCCTTAATAAAGTCTGTATACGATTATATTCTATATCTCTCATATATTCATATTGCCTTTTACAGCTCAGAATTTATGCAGACTCCATAGGGTATTAAAGAACCACCCATAGATGATATATAAGCCAAACATGACACACCACCACTTCCTCTTTATTGAAGATAATTCTCAAGTCTTAATACCTATCTAGGCATTTTTCCAAATAAAGTGTCCTTCCAAAGGACAGATTGCAACAAAATAATATTTGGTTTGTCATGGTTATTCTAAAACAAATTACATGCAAATCTATCACTTCTATTTAAAACATATTTAAATTTTGGTCGTTAAATAAATATGTTGTCTCCCACTATTTTGATCCAAAAACAAATACCCTCACTGAATCATAAAAAATTCCATTAGAAGATTTTTCTAGTGAGCCAAGATCCATATTTGGCCTAGTGTTGAGTCAGCTTTGGCTGATCGCCCAACCCTTGGTTATTTAGGTAGGAAACACATTTCCAATTGCATCTCATGCAACTCTTGGATGATTGAGTGGGTAACTCTTTACCTTTATTCACCTTATGAATTTAAGCTCAATCCTCACGCCTCTAAGTTATTTTCAATCCAATTGAAAAACTTAGTTAAGTTTAGGCATAATAAAAACAATTTGGATATTATAATTATCCCATCACGCCTTACTAATATAAATGATAACACCCTGATTTGGTAGGCCTGCTATTTATTGACATTAGTCTCGAAGAGTGTTACTTATTAGAAGGTGTTTAAACTTAATATTAACGCTTCTGGGTTCTTCAATCTGATTAAAGCTACCTAGATAAATCCAATAACAAATGGTTGGATAATCCAATTATCCATCATCCTTTACTAATATCAATAAAAGCACCCTGCTTTGGCAAAACCTACACTTTATTGAAACTAGCATTGATGACTGTTGTTTATTAGAACGCGTTTTAGACTGTTCATACCTTTAGGCTTTTCCAATTCAATTGAAAAATGTCTATTTGAATAAAACTTAATAAGTTATACTTAGATAATCCAATTATCCAATCATGTCCTACTAAACATAAACAAAGGCACTCAACTATGACATGACCTGCACTTTATTTATATCAAGTTAGACGTTATTACTTATTGGAAGGTATGATTGTCGGGCTTGAGGGATTTCAATTTTTCTTATTGTTCATTACCGACTTTCATTAAACGCTTTAACACAAAATAAAACCCCAAAACATGCAATCAAAATTGTGAGATAGTTATGGTCTTCCTAGAAAATAAAATAAAATAAAATAAACCTATAGGAACTATAGTGTCTTGACTTCGTGAAGTCCTACTTCTTGAAACCACCATCCTCCTAGAGTCACTACTCCTTTGTTCCTTTCAGGTCATATCCATCAAGAATCACCACTCTAGGTTTCTTCTAGGTCTCCACCTTGTTGGCTTTTACAAGATTACAATGTAATAAAGAAAACTCGTTTTACATACGAGTGAAGGGTTGAGAGAAGAAATTTTAAGAATAGAGAAAGGCACAGCACGCAGGCTGTATCTAAAATTAAGTAAAAAAAATCTAAGACCATAACCATTCACCGCTGGACGTATTAATCAATCAATTAATAGAGTAATCAATTGTATTTAAAATAAAATAAATTTTAAAACACATAATTAAACACGCGGGGTCATAAAAAAAAACTACGCAAAGAAGTTTGGCGGCTCCGCTGACCATTCAACAAACAGGGTCAAGGGGTGTTCCAACCCAAAAATTTAGTACTATAATCAGGTTAGTTCCCAGGAAAGAGAGGTGGGTCCGAAGTGACCGCTTAAGTACCAAGTCTTTCCTAGCTAGAACGTCCCACTGACCATTAATAGCTCAAAATATTCGGTTATGATTTCAAACAATTTAAAATCTTAAATTTTGAAACGGCCAAGGTTTAACTTTTAAACCTTATCTTTTGACCCTTACGATTATCCTAAAATATGAATAGTCAAGGTTTAACTTTTAAACCTTATCTCTAGAGTCTCAACAATCATCCTATTTTTTTTAGAAACGATCAAGGTTTAAATTTTAGACCTTATCTCTAGAGTTCAAGATATTTTATTTTGAATCCTATTAAATTTGATAAAGATCTTATCTTTAATTTGTAACTTTTACAAATCCTATCAAATTTATTAAAGATTAAATATTTGATTTTAAAATTATTAAATTTAATAAAGATCTTATCTTCTATTTGTAACAATTACAAATCATATTAAATTTAATAAATATGAATCAATTTATAACTCCTACAAATCACATTAATTTTAAAAAGATCACATATGATGCAAATCCTATTAAAATTGATAAAAAAATAAATTATTTAAATTTGTAACTCTTACAAATCACATTAATTTTTAAAAGATCACAAACGATACAAATCCTATTAAAATTAATAAGAATAAATTATTTAAATTTGTAACTCTTACAAACTTTAAATTTAACAAACAATTAACATTTGATTTGCAACTTTTACAAATCGAATTTAAAATATAATATTAAAATCAAATATTTTATTTGTAACATTTACAAATAAATAAAATACCATTACGGCTAGGTTTCAACTACGGCTAGGTTTCAACTTCTGAATCCCAGTTTTCATTACGGCTAGGGTTTAACTCTTAAACTTTCTAAACATAATCTTGCATGAACAATTCATATTAGAAAGAGAAAGCATATAGACATGCATTGCATACAACCCTTGATTTCAATTTAATTAAACGAACATAAAACATGCCTTATAATTAGAACACTTATAAAACAATCACCATTGCAACATACAACATGTTCATATAATAAAGCACATCCTAAAAACATGTTCTTTAATTAAAATGTTGAGAAAAGCAATCAATATACATAAAACAAAAATAAATTGATATTAGCTTTCAAAAGGTGCAACCTTTGCAACATATCTCATAAAAATGCAACCTTTGCAAAAAATTCAACCTTTACAATTCTTTCCGTAAAAGAAAATTTTTTTCACATGTTCTTTAAACAAACATTTGCCCAAAACACGGTTTTACAACCTGGCTCTGATACCACTGTTAGGGAATCCCTAGTGTAGAGCAGCGGAAATACAAGGATTCCCATAGGATTTGCAAAGTGTCATGTTTCAAAGCAGAAGACAAACACAAAAAAAATATTGCGTTTTAGGATTACCTCTTGAATATTATCGAAGCAGTCGTAGCCTCGTCGTTTAGGAGTCCACACGAGTACTCCAACCAGAAATGCTACACCTTCCAAATGTTAGTTTGACAACGTGTAGCTTTTGCAACTTTTATGTATTTTGTGTCTCTTTTTGGTTAGCCGCCTATGAGCATCTTATGCTTTATTTATAGGCTTAGGTTTGACCTAATTTGCTCTCTAAAGAGTGGGCTCCTTACTCATTCTAAATGAGTTAGGCTCAATAGTTTCATTTTAGTCCAACTAAAATAAAAGGATATTTTTTGATGGGCTTACTCTATCTGTGTGACCCTATAGGTAAAATACTCGGTTATATTAATAATAAACTATTTTATTATTAATATAAAATAAGAGCAGCATCTAGTAATGCATCATTATGTTCGAATATTATTTAATATCAACATAACCTATAAGTAATAATTATTTTATATGTTTGTTCCTTTTGTCACGATATCCTAATTGGGCCCAAGACATGGTCGCATCATCCTTGTACGGTCTAATTTATTTTACTTGATACCGGAGTAGACTTTATCTGAATAAATATCCAATATTTATTCTTTCTAGCATGGCCATGCATTTCCTTAGTCTCACTCCATCAAGTGGCCTATAGATATCACTCCTATCATATAGGAGAGACAAATCCCATCTACATCACTCACATCCCTTTGCATAATTTGTTCATTGCCTAACCACAACCTTTATAGTCCTCTTGTTACAGAAGACGTTTGATTGTATTAAAACAACAAACTCCTTATGTAGGAATCGTAGTGACTTCAGGTCAAAGGACTACATATACCATTATCACATTGAGAATCGTTTATGACATTCATGTAACGATCCATGCAACGTTCTCATGGTGGGTCTGTCCAGTACATCATTACTCTTAATGTGTACCCGTGTGAAGACTTGATATTATTTATATCCATGATATGTGAGATCAGATCATCCGTACACTCACACACTAGTCTTAATGTATTTACATGTTCCCACGTAAATACTTGACTAGGGACATTTTAGGAATAACTCTCATATGACCTATTACTCCAAGGATAAATAAAGGCCGTTAAACTATTTAACAAAAAATGCCTTATACAAAATGATGCGTCCTATATAGGCTCTTAGTGCATATTTCCAACACTCACGTATTTTATCCAGTACCACCAGATAGACTCAGAACATTAACCATAAGCAGTTACAACCTCATCTGCCCGACCTATGCATCGCTGCATCCGACATACAGAAAGGCGTCCCTTCCAGTAGTGGTCACAACAAATACATGAGGTTGGCATAAAAGTGTACGCTGCCATAATACCCATGGCATGTAGAGTCATATCGAGACCAAATACCTCATACTCTTATCACTCACCTCAATCACACTTACTCAAATAACACCAATCCATATGAGACTTAGTGACAATTCACACAAGTCCACAACCAACACACTCATTTCAACATGGTCATCATACATAATCTTGAATAAATCACGCTATAATAGTCATCTAATATTAGTTACCATCACCATAAATTAGTATAATAACAATAGACTTCTAATCATCACAGGGCAAACACCCTATCATCGGGCTTCATCTATCTCGAAGCCATGGCCAAAAAGCTTAATAATCCTTTGTTTCATCCATACATTATTGGCCATAAATCAACTCAAGCCTATATGGATGACTAGACTCGCATTAAGTATGCATCCATAAGGCTATAATAGGTTTCTTAATCCCATAACAGGTTTCTATATCAATGGACCTACTTATTGACTACAACAAAAATCCATAAGTTGGACGTATAACCTATATCGTATCACATTATTACATGGGTTCTATCATCAATATATCCCTTTTCAAAACAAAAGGAAGGGTAATGACAAGATCAAATTTTCTTTACCAACCCAAAATTACGCAAGTCATCCCAACGTCATATCGTAGTCCATAGCTAATCTAATGATCACAATATCAAGGGTACATAATTTAGCCCAAAGTCATACCATAAAATTTTATATTATAGCCAATACCAAATCATACCCCAAATTCAATATTATCATTCACCGACTATTCAGGGGTCACATTCATTATTCATATTCCATCTTATGATAGCTCCAACCTCAACAATTTATTTCATAATTAATTTTACTATGGCTCAACTAACCACAAGATTCGACAGATCATCAGACTTAAAAAGTCCAAGGAGTTACCTAGTACCCATTGTGGGATACTCCCATAACACCTAAACATCATTAGATACGATTCATAAAAATTAACATAGAGCCTAGACAACCATAGGGTCTAATTCTACAAGGTTCGATTATACAAGATCGTACCAAGTTAATCCAGGGTACCACACCTTATAGGTCATAATTAAATCAATCATTCACTTGATTTTCTCATATAAAAACTAGGTATAATCCCCAATCTAATGCATATACAAATTCGCATTCCATCATTTTACCACTTATTCATGTTCTCAATCTAGGGAGACATAGCAAATTACTTGCATCATACATATATGTATATAGAGTTTTTGTGCCCAAGGACATAAAATCCATCTTGGGCACAATTAGCACTATCAATCATTTCAATTAGTGCTAATAAGAAAAATTATCCTCCAATAGTATTTCATTCACAAAGATCAAACAATAAGCAATCAATGATCTGATACCAGCTTGTCACACCCTGCTTTCCCTTACCTGAATCCCGATGTAATCAATACAATTAAACAATAAAAGTATGTGTAAAATTTTCACGTTTAAAAGAAAGTCCAACATTACATCAAGATCCGAACCACAAAAAACCGAAGAGTGAGATTTAAGAATTTACAAACTGGATCGACAAATAAATTGCCCACATATGTATATAAAATAATTTGAGTTTATAGCAGAAGAGAATGTGTATACAGGGTATACGCCTAGTCGCATATATGAAGATATGAGAAAAGGCCCAATTGAGCATGCCAATTCACGACATGAGCCTATTTGGCCGCAACCAACCTTACACATAAGTCATATACATGCATTATAAAATATAAGTAGCCTCTACAAGAAGTATTGATCATCAAATAGGATGTGGACTATCCACTTCCTAACGTTCATACATATAAATCCACTATTGTAATTTAACCACATATTTCATATAAAATTTCTAATCATCATAATGATCATAAATTCATTAATTCCACATTGACATGAGCATCATTACCAACACAATGGCATCCACATACATTTATTAAATCATTACATAATACTCGATATAAAGAATGGCTAACACAGATTACCAGCAGAATAGAGATGTAATCCTCAAATTACATCAACATCATCATTCACATATATATTGTCATTTATACAATATCTATCAAATCAATATTTGTCAACATTATCATGTATAATTCATTCATTACACCATAATTAACAGTCGCTGTCGGCCAAGGCATTCCATTACCACTATTTACCTTCTCCAAAAGCTTTATTTCAAAACATATCCTTATCCCATGATATTCCTGCATCACGATGCTAAAGATGGACAACATTAGAGAGTGAGTTATATATTCCAAGTGACGAATATGAATACATTTGAGATTGTGTGCATATGCATACCAACATCATGTATACTTTGCGTTAAATCATCAATAACCATCATAATTCCCTCATTCCAATAATATATACATATATCGTATTTATTAACCAACTTATAGTAGAGTAAACACATATAAACACCATTTCTCAATATCACAATAGGCTAACACCATTATCATTAACCATACACATGGTTTTTTCTTTGTATTCATATTTTACTTGTTGTCTTTAGGTATTCTTTTACCCATTTCAACCATCATCACGACTCATCACCTTTTGGCATATCTCCATGCTATATGCAAATACTCTTAGACTAACGCATATACATAACAGAATTAATAACAATTATGGATCCGACTGTGGGAAACAACATCATATAAAATATGGGTCAAGCATAGGTGTGCTACTATGCCTCTACTACAGTAATAAATATGTACACTTATCTCATTAATTGCATGCATAACATTACCCTTTTTACTGGTACCAAACTGATATCACCCATATGTAGCACTAGTCATCTTGTGACTTACGGATCAACAACATGGGCTCACTTGCCAAAAGTGCTACGGGCCCCTCCCAAACACACATCGAGAGAGCCAGGGACACCGAGGTTACTTATTTATCACAAAGCTGCCAACTCACTATGCCCGCCACATAGGGTGCCTTGCTACTAAACTATGCACAGCTTCGTGATTCAAAGAATCACTAGAGAACAACAATAATTTCACCTAGATTGCCCTCCCACTGGGCCTGCCTATTGGAATCCCTAACATCCCACATAGATAGCGTATGATATGCCATGGATGCAAATGTCAATCAATGCATTTCTTGTTGGTGTATGCACTATGAGCTTTTATGCTTTTTCATTTGTATCTTTTTCTACTTATCAATAGAATAAATATTTCAGTTTAAAATTGTTTTAAAACATATTTATCCTTGGAGTAATAGGTCATATAAAAATTATTCCTAAAATGTCCCTAGTTAAGTATTTACATGGGGACATGTAAATACACTGAGACTAGTGTGTGAGTGTACTGATGACCTGATCTCACAGATCATAGATATAGATGATATCGAGTCTTCACACGGGTACACATTAAGAGTAATGATGTACTGGACAGACCCACCATGAGAACGTTGCATGGATCGTTACATGATTGTCATAAACAATTCTCAATGTGATAATGGTATATGTAGTCCTTCGACCTGAAGTCACTACGATTCCTACATAAGGAGTTTATTGTTTTAATACAATTAAACGTCTTCTGTAACAAGAGGACTATAAAGGTTGTGATTAGGCAATGAACAAATTATGCAGAGGGATGTGAGTGATGTAGATGGGATTTGTCTCTCCTATGTGACAGGAGTGATATCCATAGGCCACTTGATGGAGTAAGACTAAGAAAACGCATGGCCATGCTAGAAAGAATAAATATTAGATATTTATTCGGATCCAGTCTACTCCGGTATCAAGTAAAATAAATTGGGCCGTACAAGGATGACGCGACCATGCCTTGGGCCCAATTAGGATATCGTGACAAAAGGAATAAACGTATTAAATAATTATCACTTATAGGTTATGTTGATAATATTCGGACATAATGATGCATTGCTAGATGCCGCTCTTATTTTATATTAATAATAAAATAGTTTATTATTAATATGACCGGGTATTTTACCTATAGGGTCGCACACATAGAGTAAGCCCATCAGAAAATGTTGTCTTATTTTAGTTGGACTAAAATAAAGCTATTGGGCCTAACTCATTTGGAATGAGTAAGGAGCCCACTTTTAGAGAGAACAAATTAGGTCAAACCTAAGCCTATAAATAGAGCATAAGATGCTCATAGGCCGTTCACTCAAGTGAGACACAAATTCGCAAAAGTTGCAAGAGCTACACGCCGTCAAACTAGCAGTTGGCAGGTGTTGCGATTCTGGTGGGAGTGCTCGTGTGGACTCCTAAAGGACGAGGCTACGACTGCTTCGGAGTTCTTCAAGAGGTAACCTAAAATAATTTCGAAATTGTTTTGTGCTTTGAAACACGGAACCTTGCAAATCCTATGGAATCCCTTTTATTTTTCCGTTGCTCATGCTTAGGGATTCCCTAACATTTCTCACACTGTGCATCCTATCAGGCCACTCATCAATCATCATTATAACCAACACCACCACATAAGCCTTAGTGGATTTTATTATCATTGGTTATTGCCATTATTTCAAGTTTTAAACATTGCGTTTTATAGTATTTTTCCATGAACATAACTTTATCTCATACATGCAAGTAAATACTTGTATCAACCATAATGGTATCACAATCATCAATAATATTCATCAATCTTTCATCAACATTTAAGGTATGCTTAGCATCCATATTCAACTTTATTCATCATAAACATTACCACACAGTTCTTAGTAGATTTTCATCTCGTTGATCATTGCCATTGTTTCACATTTTAGTGTGGCATTTACAACATTTCACTAATACTATTTAAATCACACATATGAGATCACACTTGCATCAACCACAATGGCACCAACAATCATCAACAATAACAAGCTTCATTTGTTCAAGGATATGATCAACAATAACATCCATCTTTGTTCATCATCGATTTATAACAAACACATTTTCATTCACTTGTTTCCTCAATAAATTCATCGTCATTCAAGGGTGTATCATACAACCACATCATTCAATTTTCATCATCACTTATCATATCATATCATTAGTGATGGATCACATATGTTTTCCTAATGTCACTTAGATGTACACACACTTTTCCAAAATCTCAAGTCATTATCAAACACCACTGAAGGCACACCACAAACATATATCCTGGTTACCATCACATGCTTTTGCATGATAAAATAGGTTTTGGATAATAACAAGCACAAGACGAAGTTTAAACATTAAGTTATACGAGGGGCATGACAAATTTTAGCCAAGGCCTCAATACTCAAGAGGGGGTGAATTGAGTATTTCAAATTTTTACGGGGAATCCCTTTGAAAACAGTTCTTAGTACATAAATGATACAATGTAGAAGAGATAATAATTATGAAGCACATATCATACTAAAACACTTTGAGGTGAAGAGACAATATTCAAGAATTGATTGTGATAAACAAGGCAAGTTATTAATTTAGGCAATTCTTTAAGCACTAGGTATGCAATCTCCAACACAAATTTAAGTCAATTGAACTTAAACAATTTTTTAACAAATTAATTAAACATAATTAATTTAGAAAGTTGTTAATAATAATATTTTGATCACTTATGCAATAATTAAATCCAACAAGATTTAAGTTAATTAATTCAAGGATTTAATTTAAGCAATTTTAATAAATCAATTAGATATAAATATTTTAGCAAGCAATTTAAATTCATAGTAATAAAGGAGTTTAGGGAAAAGAGAATTTGTAAACTGATATAATGAGTTCCACCACCCCGATGTACATCTCGCCTTCAAGCAACCCACTTGAAGGATTTCCACTATTGAGAATTTGAGATTACAAGCTTTGAGCAATTGCAGCTTCCTAGTGTCCCACACTCAAGAACTCAATCCTTACAAGCAAAGGGCAACCCACCCAATCTCACAATCTCTCAATAACCCAAGGTTGAACCCTAACATTAATCTCTAGGAATTTTGGTGTTTAAGGCTACAAAGATAACTCTCCAGTAAAGTGGATATACAAATTAAGCTCTCACAAAATAATAACTCTCACAAAGAGGATATGCAAATTTAAGAGCACTCAAAAATATTTCTCTCTCTAAAAACTCTCAAGGAGAATAGATACCAATATAAGAAGTAAAAAGAAAGCTTGCTTGCTTTGATAAGAAAGAAGAGGAAAGCAGAGGATTTGTGTTCTGTTTGGTGTATTGAAGTGCTTCTGCTTCTTTTCTATTTATAGCCTCAGGTATACGCTCCCGTTGCACTAAAATATTTCATTCGGCCTAGTGCTTCCATAAAATGTGTAACATGTTTTCCTGATTCTCCAAAGTGCCTGAAAACATGTATTGATGTTTTCTATGATTCAATGCGTGATTTCCTACGTGAATCAATTCATTCAGTTGAATATTGTGTCAGAAACAACATATGAATCGATTCCTGTAGGCGATCAATCGATTCCCAGCTTCAAAAAATAGCATGAAACGATTCCTAGGCAAGGGGAATCGATTCCTAGGTGCATGAATCGATTTCTGGACTTTATGAATCGATTCCTAGGTGCTTTTTAACATAGGAATCAATTCCTAGAGTGGTGAATCGATTCCTGGACCTGTTCCTCTTCATATTTGATGTGTTTTGATCCTTTTTATAGTATTTTACATGGTTCTTGATCGTTTTTATTGTTTGGCATTTATTTCTTGATTTCCTATCATGTATGAGCTTGATCTTCATAATGGTTGAATCCATGTCCTAAGATTGCCAGTTATCAAACATATTCACTTCTAATTGCTCATTAATTGCTTTGTACTTCATCCTTTGTTCTTTGATCATGTCATCTCTTTGTCAACCATATTTTCCCTTTGTTGTTCATCAAATACTTTATCATTCATCAGACACATTTATTCCTTATTCAGGTACATTCTTAATATTTGTGTGTCTTGCCTTGCCTTTGTTAACAAGCTTGTCATTATCAAAATATTATCCAATTACATTCTCCCCCTTTTTGATGATGACAGCTAATGTTACATATGCATTGCTAATGCATTCTTCTTTCTTGAGTCTATGTTTGTCATTATCAAAACTTGTTTCAACATATTAACACATTCTCACCCTTTTTGATGATGACAACAAATGTTCGTCTCTTGGGGTGTTAGTTTTATAATAGTTATAGCTCACGGTTTTGACAAACAAAATAAAAACTCCCCTTTACTGATGCATTTAGATACCAATTATTTTTATTCCAAATTTATCTAGCCTTTTTGATCTTTAGAGTTTTTCTCCCTCTTAATCATGCAATAGATACTAATTATGGATTTGATTGATGTTATACTATTTTATTGCATACCATATGTTAATATCTAGAGTAAATAATCAAGCACATAATTTTCTTAATCAAGTTAGCACATAATCTTCTCCCTTTTGGCATTATCAAACACACAAGGATATTCTTCCAAGTATGCATATAGGAGAGTAGAAACAAAATTATAAACATAATTGCCATAAACATAACCACAGAGAAGTGAAATGAAGGATAATCATTCATGTGTATGCTCCCCCTTATTATTGAAATTGATACAAGCTGTTATATTAATATACCAATTGTTAAACTAGTTGATACCAAATGTTCAAGTCTGACACCATTTGTTAAAAAAATTTACCTTTTAAACATTTCTCCTCCTTAATAGATACCACTTGTCAATCATTTAATTAATACTGCTTGTTTTATTGATTTGTTATAATGATGCATTTCTAGGTATTAGAGCAATAACAAAGAATATTTTTCAACAATGTATACTTATATCTAGGTATCAGAGCAGGGATGAAGTGATATATATAGCTTGTTTTCTTTTATGATTTAAGTCTAGTCAAACACTTACATAGAGCACATATTTCTTTTATAAAAAATATATGATTATATGAGAGAAAGCATTTTGCATAGATAATTAGCAACATATAGAGACAAGTCATAGAAGCATATCATGGTCATAGTGCGGCTGTAAATGTGTAATGCAAGTCATACACTCATTGTAATCAATTTGCCATGACATATATGCCATACCATTTGTTATCTTGATGTTATGTATCATACCACTTGATGGATTTGCCAATTTAAGCTCTTGATATTAATTATTAACATTTAAGCATTTAGCATAAGATTGTTAGCATTCAAGCATACATCATTCTATATAATTTTGTTCAATAATTCTTTTCAAACTCAATGATGCATATTTTCAAATTTCTTTTCATAGTCAAGATCATGCATCATCAAACACATGACGCAGATAAGAATTATAATGTCAATCAAGATAGATACCAATTGCTCAAGCATGGTGTATTAAGGAAGATCATGTCATGCATTATCACTTAACATATCATGCATTGTTTCTTAGCATTTCATGCATTGTCTCTTAATATACCATGATGCATAGACATTTAACATTAATCTCTTTTGTTCATACCTATGATGTTACTAGTCATGAAGTTAAAGTCTAGGCAATCACTTGTTATAACATACATAGATCATACGTACTTTCTCTTAGGCATTATCAAAAACAACATATAATTACATAGAAATATTTTTCCTAAGATAGATAGCTTTGTAGAACATAGAAATAAGTCATAGAAGCATAACATAGTCCTAACTAAAAGCAACTATAAAATTTGTCATAATCAACTTGTCATAACATTTTCTTGATATAAAGTTCAATGCCACTTGTTATGAAAAGATACTTGCCTGTTAGGAAAATTATATGACATGCCACTTGTTAAAACAAACTATGCATAAATTATCAGAGCATATATACCACTTGTACACACAATACATGTATTTAATATCAGATTATAGTGGCAGTAAAAACAAGTATAAGCATAATCAAGATTATGTCCCCATGATCTCTCCCTCTTACTAATTCAATTGATACCATTTTGTTAAAAGAAGTCACTTGCCATTTAGACACCAATAGTTAAAGGAAGATGATTGTCATTTAGATACCACTAGCTAAACAAAATACCTCTTGTTTAATAATCGATACATCATCAATAATTAATATTTAATAAAAAAATTATGCATCATTAAGAATTCATACAGTATCAAGAATTCTTACATTATTAATAATTCATATACCATCAAGAATTTATTATGAACAAGTACGGAATTTGACTTTATAAAATTATTTAGATACTATTCTCAATAAACTATCAGCCAAGTGCATAGATGTTTCAACATAATTAAGCATACAATCATATAGCAAACATGATATTTGATCTACTAGAGTAAAGATCCAATCATACCTTGGAATTTTACAATTCCTATAACTTTCTCTTGTTCTTTGGAGTGAAGATTATGAATCTTGATTCTTTGATCATTCATCAATTAGAAACTCACGATTTAAAGTACGCCTACAAAATTTCAAGTTTTATGGTACCCTTTGAGAGTTGGGTCCTTTCCTGTTAGTTTAGGATTTCAAAGTTGTTTTTGGAATCCATACCCCTCTTGTATACTTTTGACGGGATTTCTTTATAAAGCAATTAGATGATATATGACCATATATTCCACAATAGGAACATGTTGCATCCAAAGAATAAGTCATAGTAGAATTGTAATGGTTCCTTTTATATTCTATGTGCCTTCTTTTAAAACAATTAGATATTGTATGACTCTTTCTTTTATAGTTTGCATATTTTAGAATAGGTTTGGGTTTTTCCTTAAGGGGTGAAAAGGAGTTCTTGTATTTCTTTTCCTTTTCAAATTTTCCATGTCATATTCCTGTTCTATCAAGGTTATACTTTTTATTTTCAAAAGGTGCACTTAGATTCTTTTGACTACTTGTAAGCTTCTTAAGTATTTCTTTTAGATCTTTATTCTCTTTTTCAAGAAGCATACATTTATCAAGTAATATATATTTCTTATCTCCATTACAAGTCCTAGGAGTGACATTTGAAGTTATTAATTCACCATTTTGAACTCCAAGATTTTCTTTTTCTATGTGAACATCATGCAATTCATTTTCAAGTTTTAAAATGGCTTGTTTTGAACATGCATACCTCTTTAATAATAAAATAAATTTTTCATGCAATTCATCAAAAGCTTCTAACAACTCATCTTTATCAATTTCACTTTCATCATCACTAGATTTATTTAGAGAACTTACCTCATCATCTTTGGAGTGCTTTGTCATAAGGCAGAGGTTGGTAAATTCTTCTTTCGAGTCATTGAGCTCTTCTTCCAAACTTATTTTGAAGCCTTCCTATTTGTTAGAAAGAGTACTAGTTCTTGCATATTGATCATCATTAGCATTTTCATGAATTGTTTCAAGAGTTTCCCATATTTCTTTAGCATTGTTACAAGTAATAACTCTAGAAACATCATTAGGTCCTAATGCTAATGTGATAAGAATTTTAGCTCTTAGATTGAATTATGCCTTTCTTTCTTCTTCCTTAGTCCATAAGTTTATGGGCTTCATACATTCTATGTAACATCCAAAACTTTACGTAAAATTAATTAATTAGAGCGAATAAATAGAATAATTATAGAAAATAATTATTTGATGCCCTATACATGTAGAAAAATTAATCATGGACCCCTTGAGTTAATACAACAAATACAACGATTACCGTCATTGTTTAATTGATGGATGACGTATGAGCAAAATATAGAGACGGGCCCAACGGGCCGGGAAACATTAGACAAATATCGAGAATAAATATTTATGTCCTAAAGAAGAGCTAAAATTAATTTGAACATTCCTGAAATTTATTGTAAGTTATTCGGGATTTATCGGTGTCGTTTAACATCGAAAACGACCGATTTGGGCAACGGGCCTCAATTGGGCCTTAAAAATTCACTAACCATAAAATAATTATTAAGTATTAGAAAACATTCAAATAAATATTTTAAACCCAAAAATAAACCCGAAAAAATTTAAAGACAATTAGTTAGACGTATGGGGGCCCCGGGCGACCAAAACGCTTCATTTTCGAGCCAAAATGCGATGAATTTCACCCAACTAAATGAGCTGACAATGAATGCTATAATGGGCTGTTTCCATCAGCTATTTAGGCCCATGATGATGTATTTGCCAAAAATTTGGTCTTAGAACCAAAAAATTTAAATGAAGGGCACCATGGTAATTTGGCATAAGAAGATTAAGAGACCCTTCTCCTTCCCCATTCCATTTTCATGTTGGACAGCAGCCACTCTGCAGGGGAAAAACAAAACACTTTCCCTCTTCATCCCTTTCCATTTTCACGTTGGAGCTTGCTTCCTCCATAGCCAAGGTTGAGTTTTTTTTTTAAAGAAAACACAAGGTAATGGCTTAAAACCCCTAGAGTCCATGTTTCTCCTTCTCCCTTCCCTATTTCTTCTATGTTCTTATCCTTCCCTTCATCCATGGTAAAAACCAAAAATCCCCCTTTTGTGCCTAACCTTGGGTGACAAAATTGATAGGTCCTTGGAGGCTTGTCTTTGCACATTGGTGGAGCTCATTCAAACATTGGTATTTGGCCCTTAACTCTTCCACCTCCTCTTAATCTCTTGAGTTTGGAATCTTGAATTCCATTGGGGTATGTTAAAAGCCCTTAATTGGCTTTGTGATGATAGCTTAGAGTATATAAGGTATGTTGTTAGTATTGGAAAAATTGATAAAAATGCATGTGGAACCCTAAACTTTAGGATAGGTGATCATTGGGAGTCCTTTGTTGTTGTTATTGGATAATGTTTCTAGTGACTTGAAATTGATGTGGAATAGTTATTAGAATGAAATTAATTATTGTTGAAATAAATGAATTTATGTTGGTTAGCATTAGATGTAAGATTGGAAACTAAGAGCTTACTTTGATTTAAGGAGAGAATTTTATTTTAGACTTGAAATGGCCTATAGATGATTTTAATGTTGTTATGAGACTTTAGGTAATGCTCTAAAATTTATTTGATATTGGTAGAAAGTATAAGTTAGATTGTAGGCTTTGAAAGTTCTCTTGAAGTAGGAAAAGTGACAAGTGACAATAATAGGTTCATAAATGTGTTGACCTTGTTAATGGGCTTGAAAAATCTTGTTAAATGTGGGTTGTTAATTAGAATTGGTGTTAGATAATTATTGGTTGACAAAGAGTAAAATGTGTCATGAGTTAGGTGAAGGATAATGTGAATTGGTGAGAAATGAATATGTTACTAGAATGGGTAAATTTGTTAGAGTATATTAAGGCTTAAGAGAATAATTGTGGAATTGAGAAAATGTTAGTAAGTGTGGTTTAAGAACTAGAGTGGCCATTGAGTAAAAGAGGTAGGAAAAAGTATGATGTTGATAGTGAATTGGATGAATAACATGGACCATTAAGGTGGAATGAAGGGATTGTTGGCCTAGAAAATATCATTTGGTTATATTAGGCATAAAAAGGCTACTAGTTGGACTTAGAGAATGTTGTTGTAGGTGATATGAGACTTATTATGGTTAGGAATAATTGTAGTTGAATGGATGAGGAATTAACATTAGTAAGAGATGTGATGTTGGAGCTTGGAACAAGTGTGGAGATTAATGTGTTATTAGGGACTTCACATTGTAAGTGGATTAGAGAACTTAAGTTATGATATAAAAATTAGAAGATGACCATGGTTTTGGAGTGTTACTTGAGATTAGTAATAATAGAAGATCATTATGAATAATAGGTGATTTCAAAGACTTATAATAAGACACTTAAATATTTAAAGACCATTAATGACAATTAGTTGTCCTAAAGGGATGAAGAGCACGATTAACTAAAATTCCTATAAAATAGAGAACTTGATAAATGACCCCTTGGATTTTGCTCAACTACAAATAATGAGTTTTAAATGAGAAAAAGTGTGATAAGGATAACTTGAATTCCAAACCTCCAAGGTGGTAATGGCATAAACCTAACAAAGTTTCACATACATGAATATACTTATGTATCTCTAAAAAGAGGCTTAATTGTTGACATTGATTTAATGATAGAACGATGTTTGATGTGGTCTTGTACTTATTAAAAATGTAGGCTTTGACCATTCTTATGACGCGGGACCATCCAACTCCTCCAACCCCACGGAATACTTCTCTTGAGGTAAGAGAGGAGTTTATTTTCTAAATGCATGGCCTTGATATTGATAGTGAATGTATGTGTGATGTATATTTGCATATTGGACTTGGTTGCTTCTATTGTGACTATGTGTGATGAATGTCTAAAGTAGGACTCTTGAATGACATTGGTGATAAATTGATGATTGCGATGATGATATACTTTATTGTGCCCTTTTGGCTTGTATATGATAATGAAGTGGGATTATGTGAGAAATTGAGACTATCATATGCACTTCTTGCATCTTGTGATATGCATAACATATCTCATGTGTGATTAATAATGATCTTACGTTGATCTTGAGAATAACAACCTCACGCTAGTTGATTTTATAAATGACTATGCATGGTCGTAGTGGATACCATGTGACATGTTTTATTGATCTTGCGATGATCTTGAGAAAGAAACCTTGCGTTGGTTCTAAATATTAAACAACTATGCATGGTTGTAGTCACATGAGTGGAATATACACATGATGAGAAAATAAAATTATATAAGTTGGTTTCATTGCATATGCATTAATTATTGGCTATTGTATAAATATAGTGACGACCATTGTTGGTGACATGAGAATGATATTTATGGATTTTGGCGTGAGTTGGCATTCTGATATATGATGTAGATATTTGATTATCAAATTATGGCCTATATGTTGTACCAATGAGATTGGATATGTTGAAGGAAAATATGTATGATTGCTTCACTATGCATGACTTATCATTATAATTGCTATCATTGAGGAAATATACTCACTCTCCATGTTGTCAATTTTAGCCTTGTGATGTAGGTTCTCACTCCTGGAGTATGATTGCATCCTTGGGGTGGCACGTGTGAAGAGGGTATGGAAGATGCCTTGGCCGGTAAATTTTGGGACAATGATGTTTTGTGATTATTTATATGAATTTTAATGTGTATAGGCATTATTTTGTATAGCTTGACTATTGGTGTAAATGCCTAGGCTGTTGGAATTATGCATAGGTTTGTTAGAACATTTGTTGATATATTTGAATGTGGAGATTAATTCATGATCTTGTTAGTGTGTTAGAGATTGGTGAATATGAACCTTTATGAATGAGGTTATTATGCATGAAAGTTGAGACTTTGTCATGATATTGTGTATGTTGTATAGATGTAGTTATAGAATGGATTATGAGGCTTTGATTAGTGGACACAATGCTGAATTTTTATTATATAATTGGCATATGGTGCGTAGGATGAGATAATGTGATGTTCTATCACTAGTTAAGAGTGTATAAAGAGGTCTAGTTGATGAAAAGTAAAGATTGATGATTTGATAACATGTATGGATGAAATTGTCACCTAAGTAGGTTCTTGGAAGACTTTTGTTGTGGATGCTTATGATTGTGGATTACTAGACTTGAATGTGTAGAACTACGGATAGGTAACTTGAATTTAAAAGATTAGTGACCAATACGTGAATTAGAAGGATTGGTGCATGACAATTTTATATATATTGATAAAGTTGATTAGGTACTTGATTAGTTTTCACCTTCTCATATCTTCACATATGGGTTAGTTTCCAATTAGATCTAGGGTAGTTATTGTAACACCCCGAATTTTTAAAAATAGAAAGTTAAATTAAGAAAATAAATATTGAATAATTAGATGTGGATTGATTAATATCCCAAAATGCTAGAAATAATTTAATTAAGATTTTCGGAGACTATTAGTGAGTCATTGTGACCGGATAAGTTGAAAACTGACCCGGATAAAATATGGGTGTCGGACCAAGTATCTCCGATTGAGATGCCGTTGGTCAGGGCTGTAGCTAATGTTATTGGGAATCCGAATATGTATTCGGAATAATTTTTAGAATAAGTATCGAGCCCGAACTGAGAGCCTGTTTAATGAAAAATGGAAGGGTTAAGTAATGGGAATAAAAACAAAACAAAAGCCTCACTCTTTCACTCTCATTTTCCCGTAACTCTCACTCCCTCTTATGCAAACATACCTCTTCTCTTTCTATCTTCTTCCCACTCACCTTCTTCACTCTCTTCTTCCCTATACACTTAAGAAAAGCTTGGAGCCCTTCTTCTCTATTATCTTCGTTCACCATTGGAGCAAGGAGAAGCATTGGGTACTTAAAGCCTTCCCTTCCTCTCCTCCATTTTCGAGTTCATCATTTCCCCCCTTGGTTTTCATTTTTGTTTCTTGATTAAGGTAAGTTCTTCCCCATTTTAATGTTGGTTAGACCCTAGAATGTGGATTACTAAGACTTGGGAGAGTATTACATGTTTATGAGTGGTGAGAAGAAACATTAAATGCATAAACCCTAAGGTAGGGATGAAATAAATGTGGACATTTATGAGCAATAAATGAGGTTTATGAAGATAGTGTTAAAAAATGATGAGTGTAGAAGTGCATTTATGATATGGTTGGGTTCTTATAAAACCCTAACTTATGAAATTTGGGGGAAATGTGTAATATTGATGGGGTTAACATTTATTGATGGGGGAGGTGAAATAAATGATAAGGTAGAGGCATTTATGGGTGATTAGAGATGGTGGTTAGAAAACATAAATGAAAACCCACTTGGTGTGAGTTAAATATAAGTGTGGCAAGGGGATAACCTAACAAATTAGGTTGTAACTCTTGATAATAATGAATGGTGAATTAAGGGAAGGAATTCCCGAAGCCTAAATGAATAAATAAAGAGAATCCATGAATATCTTCCACATGATGAGAATCATGTGTACATAGATATGTATATGTATATTGAAATGGCCTTTGAATGAAATTGATGTGGTCCTATAATGATTGGTGTAGGACTTGATAACGCGGGTGAAGCGGGAACATCAAACCCGGAAATTTACTTCTCTTAAGGTAGGAGAGGGGGTGTATTTTCTAAATGTATGAGAACATGTATATTGATAATGTATATGATGATGTGATATGGCATGTTTACTTGAATAAGTGTGATATCATATGTTTATGATGTGAAAATTGGACTTGGTGCTTAAATTGATTAATTGTGGATTGAGGCCTTAATGAGGCTATAAGTGGTATAATATGTGATGAAGTGTTATGGAATCCATATGTGGTTGTTGAATGTTGAAATCTTATGATTGGAATGTATAAATACATTGACTATGAGAAATTAATAGTGTTATCGAGTATGAATGTACCCTAGATGAGAGGGTAAGATAATCCTAATAAGGTTGAGGCATGCATGAGCATTGCATACATGGCATGGCATGTATATCATGATGATGTTATGAAATGATGAATATATCTGAAACATCCTTACCTAATTAAAACCCAAACCGTGACCAGGGAAATTTTTTCCAAAATTCACCAAGCAGGCGGGGTAAAATAAATCAACGTAGGCAAAGGAAAGCAAAAACCGACAGCGGAAGAACAAAGCTTAAGCGAGCCCAACAGTGTTCACTCGCTCAAGCGAGACCCAAACTCGCTTGGGCGAGACAGCCCATCACGCTTGGACGAAGCACCATTCGCTTAAGCGAAACCAACCAGAAACCTTCCTTCCATTCACACTTGCTGGAGCAAAATCTCATTCGCTGAAGCGAACACCCACACTCGGTATTCTCATCACTCAGATTCGGGGGTTCCATTCACTCGGGATCGACCCCAACATACATGCCTCCCTCGGAAGCTCATACATAGTTTCTCACTCGGATTATTTCCCAATTAAATACGACTTGGTATATTTCAGCCTCAACACAATCGGAATGTATTACATATTCACCACTCGGTGTATCATCATTTTTCCCACTCGGAGAACACTTAGACCTTCCTTCACTCAGAAGGGGTCTCCACAATTAAATTCCATTTGGGTTTACTCTATCCCCACATCACTCGAAGGAATTTACTAAGTCAAGTCTCACTCGGCTTATTTAAGTCTTAACCACTTCGGATATAGAACCTCATTCACTCGAAATATATAATCTTATACACTTAGAATATATCTCAATCTCAACCAGTACAACACTCCTTACCTCTGAGGTGGTTCACTCGGGATTTCCACTCGAAAATACCCAAACCCTTCCCCACTCGGGGTTTTACTCATGCTTTTCACTCGGCAACTCATGGACTAGTCTTCCCTCGGAAGTAGCCCACTCGAGTACATCTTACTCGGATCTATCCTAAGCCTTTATCACTCGAAAAAGTCCTCATACTTAAGCCTCACTCGAGAATGGCTCTCACCACAACATTATTCCACTCGAAATTCATCAACTTAGCATTATTCTATCCATCAACATTCCTCAGTCAATCCAAGTAACATTATATCCACATAAAGTATATAATTATACACATACATAAATGTATACTTGTCCACAATTTGGATAATCAATCCTTATATATATAAGTATGTTTAATCTTCATATTACATGAGAGCCGGCCAAGGCTTTAACAGAACTATAAATACAAACGGTACAGTATACTCTGTAACATCCCGAATTTTATAAAAATGAGTGATTAATGAGAATGGCAAATGGTTGAATATGAGGATGATATATGAGAATATGTATTGAATATTATGAAAGTATGTACATGTTTAATTTTAATGTCGTGATTGAGAAATATGTTTGGAAATTGAATGATTATCAGGGCTGTCATGAGTAGAAATGGGACGGAGGTATGGATGTGTATATATATGTAATATGAGAGTGAAAGATATGATTTAAATGTGTGATTAATAAGTTGGGGTGAGAATTTCTGAGTAAGAATGTTTAGAACCAGTTGGATGTACCCCATATGACGTATGTGATGTGTTGGATATGAATAAATTGGTTTTGAATGTGATTTCATATACTGAGTGGTGAGAGCTTTCATTTTCTACGTAAGTGCTGATATTCTCGCTCAGGCGAGAAGGGATCTCGTTCAGGCGAGGATCCCCTGTATTGGTGGAATGGTCTCTGGACCAAATTCGCCCAGGCGGGTGAGTTGTCCACTTAAGCGAGCGGTATATTACGCAGTTAGAGGAGTTACTGGATGAATCTCGCTCAAGCGGGCATGGCCGCGCTTGAGCGAGCTAGTGAGGAAATGGTCACTGGACATTTTCCGCCCAAGCGTGTGTGAGTGGCTTGAGCGAAATTGTAAGGTCTGATGCTGGATGGTCCTCACGCAAGTGTGACTGGTATGGCTATGTTTTGACCGAGTGTATGGAGAGCAAGTGGGACTCTGGACGAAATTCCACTTGAGTGAGGACTTAGAAAATAATACATGATTTGTGGTGAATTTCCGAGTGAAATTCCGAGTGACATATGTCCTAGTCTTTCCCTTCCGAGTGAATAAGGTATAATCCGAGCGGTTAAGATGTGAGTAAGTCTGAGTGGGACTTAATTTGGTAAATATCTTCGAGTAAGTAGAGGTCAGAGTAATTTCCGACTGGAACCAGATTGTGGGGGACCCCTTCTAAGGGAAGGGAGGTTTATGAAGTCTTCGAGTGGAGTCCTGAATAGGGAACTTCCGAGTTCAGCATAACCTATTCCGAGTGAGTGACCTATTGGGCGAAAGGTCGGTCTCTGGAATATTTACCGAGTGGAATCTCATGTGAGTGAGGGCTCGGATTTGGAATGAGTTTACCGATTGGTAGTTGTGTAAGAGAGGACTCGGTCTGGGCTGTTTAACCGAGTGAAGGACCATATGAGAGAAGAGTCGGTTTTGAAATAATTCACCGAGTGAGAACTGATCATAAGTTGAGCCGGTGTTGAGATGAATGGCTGAGTGGTAGCCGATCAGGTGTTGAGTCAGTTTTGGGAATGAAATGCTATGAGTGATGTTATATACACTCCGAGTGAATGTTAAGTATAAATTCCGAGTGAATAAGATTTCATGTATTTTGAGTGGCTAAGTGTTAAGTAATTCCGAGTGGCACTTGATTATGGAGTTTATTCCTGAGGAATGAATGGTTAAGGTATTCTCTGAGTGAGAAGAGGTATGAATACCGAGTGGAAGACCCAATAAGTGGTGGGTCAGTTTTAGAGTGATTGCCGAGTGTGAGATGACTCGGATCTGGATGAATTTTGCCAAGTGAAAACCGAATGAATGTTGGGTCGGTTTTGGGGGAAATTCTGTCAACAGAAACCCGAGTGTTGGGAAGGATGACTTCTTGTCGGATTCGCCTAAGCGAATGGATACCTCGCTCAAGCGAACGAGTGTGGAAATAGATACTGGACAATTCTCACCGAGCGAGTGGCTAGTTGAAGGGGAACCTCGCTCGAGCGAATGCATTTGGGAATGCTTACTGGAACGTTTCCGCCCGAGCGAACTGAGACGCTCAAGCGAGATGGGGCCTTCTCGCTCAAGCGAATATGGGTTTCGCTTGAGCGAGTGACACCCTAATAGTATTTTCCCCTCTTTTCTCTCGGTTTGAGTATGTTGGCCCTTCTTTTCTCAGTTTCGATGGCTTGGACTCTTTTCCCCTTACTTTGTTAGATACCCGAGGGGATGTAAAAGGATATTAATGTAAATATAACATGGCATGATGGATTATGGGGCTGCCATCTTAATTATGATGTAACGGTGAGATTTTTTTTTTAGGGGAAGCAAATATTAAAACATAAAACTCTCACTTTCTTTCCACTTTCACGTCACTTCTTCCTCTCCTCTCTTCACTCTTCTTCTTCGTCTTCTTCCCTTCTCCATCTCCTCTTTTCTTCTCTCCGAAAACCAAAGCCGTGTGGAGCTTTCTTACCCTCTCCCATTTTTGTTTTCATGAAGGCTCAAAGGAGAAGCTCATGGTTGGATCTTCTTCCACTCTTCTCCTCTATTTTCGTGTGGATCTCTCTTTTTCTTGGGAGCTCATGGCCAACTCTTGGTGAGGTAAGTTCCTCACCATTCTTTATGAGTTTATGCCCTAGATTTTGGGTTCTTGGTTTTGGGGGAGTATTATGGCATATGGGTTGTTGGGAGAGCATTAATGTGGAAACCCTAAGGTGGGGTGGCTTAAATGTGAGACTTTATGAGTATCTAATAAGGCACTTAAGATTAATGTTGGAAGGTGATGAGAAATAAATGGGTATTAATGAGTGTTGTTGGGTTTTAGTGAAACCCTAACTCTAATAAATTGGGGAAAATATGAAATATGAATAGAATGTGGGTTTAATGACATTGGAGAATGATATTAATGATGAGAGATGGCCATTGGTGGTGATTCATGAACATGGGCAAATGTTGTTTGGGTTTTGATGAAAAACCCTAAGTGTGGTGATTTGGGAGTTTTTGGTTAAATAAGTGATTTCGATGATTTTTGATGTCTTAGAATAAATTGTAAGAAGGGAGTGAACCTTTAGAATCATTGGGATTGGTTAATGAGGTTAATGATATTTTAGACTATGTTCATAAGGTTGTGTAAGATAATAAATGCTATAAGGATTTGTTAATTGATGATAGTCTTGATTGGGGCCAAGAGGCTTGTAATGAATTTGAATGAAATTTTATAATGAGGATATTTGAAGGGTTGAGGTGAATTGAAAATACATTATGGAATGGATGAGATAATGATGTTATTGGGTTTAGTTGGCCTTTTAAGATCTAGAGGATCGTGGCTTTGGGAAAGGAATTCCTGAAGCCTAATACAATTGCATAAGTTGGTGTTCATCAAGTCTAGGACTTGATGTTGGGCTTTATGATAAGCTAGCAAATGTTTAATGTGACGTCCCGTATAATTTTTCGAATAAATTTTTCACGTTTTTAAAAGATCATTTTAAAATTCATAAATTAAATTCAGAGTTCATGTAATAGTTGATAATTGCGGAATATTATCATACATACTAGTCGTGAATAATTAAAATTCAAGAAAACATTTAAGTAGCGGAAACGATTTAGAAAATAAGGGTACATGATACGTTATACTTATTACAACCCATAAAATCAAAGTCCAAGTAATAATTCATATAGGCATCAATCATGGCATCACTCTTCATTCTGCGTGGCATTCACTGTAAAAATTAATGTCAGAGTGAGACAGAATATAGAATAAATATAAAATAAATAAAATTGCACAAACACAATCAACAAACCATAATGATATGATGAATATGCCAAACAAGTTCATTTATATTTAATAAGTCTTTAATTTAGTCCAATGATGTCATGCTGGATCCATTTGGTTTGGTGGGAATACTGCAGTAAAAAGTCTCATAGAGACTCCAGTAGGAATTAGCATAACCATGAATCCCTACACTTTCATGGCTCCTGCGAAATTGAGTGCACAAGTAGGAATTAGCATAACCATGAATCCCTACACTTTCATGGCTCCTGCAAAAATAAGTGCACAAGTAGGAATTAGCGTAACCATGAATCCCTACACTTTCATGGCTCCTGCGAAAATAAGTGCACAAGTAGGAATTAGCATAACCATGAATCCCTACACTTTCATGGCTCCTGCAGAAATAAGTATACCAGTAGGAATTTGCACAACCATGGATCCCTACACTTCCATGGTTCTTGTGAAAATAGGGCTTAAACTCATCATAGAGTAACCCCCCACCAGGGTAGGCAATCATGGAACCCCTAAATTCCATGGTGCGTCCAAATGCTTATGATGCATGAATGCCTTTAATTCTTATTACCATTTAACATACCATGATATCCACATTTCCAAAACCTCTTGGAAAATACAAGTCCTCAAGGGACATAATACACATAATAATTCACAAAATCATGGATTTACTGTTTCAACCACATATGTCAATAACCACAAGGCATTCATGTACATATAAATTAATTTAGTCATTCATAATTAGTTACCACCAAAATACACAAACTGAATGATGCTCATTAGACACTCATCAACATTCATAATACTTCATAATCACTCAAGAATTCAATAATAAATTGTTACCCATAGGGAAAATATCATTTTTATCCATAATAACCATTATAAGCAAATTTCCGCATTTCCAACAGCAACATACGTTAGTAAAACAGTCATAACATGAGCAAATCAAATCCTTTTCATGTGATTCCACTTGCTGTAGTTTAATAATAGAATTATCTACAACTTTCATGAAGAACACAATTTCAAATTCCAAACAGAAATACCACTTATTCACGAAATACCACACTGCCCCAAGGTGAGTTTTCAAAACGTACATATATTAGTAATTTGAACGTTTCTGGGGCTACAAATACGATTTTGGCATGAAACAAGTTCTAAATTATTCTTAACACAAATATATACAACTTTCATGAAGATCATAAATTCAAATTCTAAGCAGAAATACCATTTATCCACAAAATATAACACTGCCTCCAGGTGAGTTTTCAAAACATACATATATTAGTATTTTCAAAATTTCTGGAGTTACAAAATTAGTTTTGACATGAGACCAGTACTAAATTACTCATAACACAATTATCTACAACTTTCATGAAGATCATAAATTCAAATTCTAAGCAGAAATACCATTTATCCACAAAATACAACACTGCCTCCAGGTGAGTTTTCAAAACGTACATATATTAGTATTTTCAACGTTTCTGGAGTTACAAAAATAGTTTTGACGTGCGACCAGTCCTAAATTACTCATAACACAATTATCTACAACTTTCATGAAGACACCAATTACTAATTATCACCATAAAATTTCCAGTTTTAAAAAAATAAGATTCAGATTTCATAGTTAACAGATTTTCATCATGAGCATACTTCTATATTTTTAGCATATATAGAGCTACAAGCATCCTTTTACTTGAACCCAATTTCTATAGAATCTTAACATAAATATCTACAACTTTCGTGAAGACATCAAAGGCTGATTATGCATGTATAATTCCCAGAATACCAATATATACACAAAACATAGAATAAATCTTTCACTCGGACATGCAGTAGTATTTTGGCTATAACTTTTGCTATAATCATTCAAATCAGTTGAATCAGGTCTCACAATTGACATAACAAAAAGATCTACAACTTTCATGAAGAAGTCAGAGTCAAATTCATATGTTTTCAGCTTCAAAATTAAGCAACAAGATACGAAATTAAAACTGGAATCCTAGAACAGCATACAACTCTACCCATTTCATAAATATTCACAACCCTGTCCCCTCTTACTTGGTTTGCCGACTGGAAATGGTCCCCTTGCTGTCCTTGCTCTTGTTTGAAGGTGTATTGAGGAAGAAATTGAAAGAGAGATATTTACTAACTTTGTTCTAAGGAGTTCTGAACAGAGGTAATGTTAATAATGTAATGATAAGTGGGGAACAACTTTCCCGTAAGTGGATTTTTAGTGCTATTAGTGGAGATAATGGAGGATTAAAAATAAGAAAGTGGGCTTATAATGGTCCACTTCTGGCCGTCCTACATACTAGGGGTGCATAATGGGTTTAGATATATTAAACTATGCGTAAGAGACAAGATTGGAGTCAAAAAGTTACTCCTGGCACTGAAAATCGACTGGAATTCACTCGGTCAGCCTCTAAACCGACTGGAATTCTACCCAGTCAGCATATATGCCGACTGGAATTTGTTAGTAACATGAAGGGAAAAGAATCTGAGTCCTTCTCGTTTAATTAGGCTCCTCAACACTTGGTTTTTCAGTCAGCAAGTGCCACCAAAACTGACTCCCATCGCTCGGGTCTACCACTCAGCGAGACGATCCTCATTGCTCAGCGTTCACTCAGTTATTAATTCCACAACCGACCAGCACTCAATCGGTCTTCCATCCAGTAAAACAGCCTAGACCGAGTCCTCTCTTACACAACTACCACTTGGTAAAATCATTCCAAATCCGAGCCCTCAATCACATGGGTTTCTCTCGGTAAATATTCCAGAGACCGATTCAAAGCTCTCAGGTTCCCATTCAGCAGAATCTACTGACCGATCCAGCTCTCATCATTCTCTCACTCGGCAATTACTCTAAAACCGACCATCACTCTATTGGTTTTCCACTCGGTAAACTTGTCACAAAGTTCAATCCCTTTTCTTTCACTCGAGTGAAGTTTCCTAGTACTGTTTTTCACTTGGCAAAGTTATTCCTGAGTGCTTCTGGACAGACACACTACATACTCTCAATCGGTGTCATTCTCACTCGGAACTATACTCGGCTATTCATCTCTTAGCAACACAGACTAATCTTCCTTGAAATACTTTTCACTCGGAATCCTTTAAGGCCTTCACTACTCGGTAAAAGAGCCATATGAATAAGCCTCACTCGAAATGTTACACAACTCTGATTCTTCTCTCGGAAACATCTCACTCTATCTTATACTCGGAAGTATTTCAATTTCCTTCACTCGGAATTTTACTACCCAGAAGACCTTGTCTTGAAAAATGCTTTTAAATCAAAGGTCTTCACTTAGAAGTACTTTACTCGGAATTCTCTCTCTCTTAAACTTTCACTCGGATTTGCCTTACTTGAAAACGTCTTACTCAGACAAGCCTCTCTTCATTCGGAGATGCTTCTTTGGATACGCTTCACTCAGAAATGTCTGAGGCCAGGACTTCCTTCCCTCAGAAGTATTCTCTTCAATCATATTTTACTCAAACAAATTTTCCTTTGGTACTCCTCTCGGAAATGGGCTCTCAGGGAAAAATTTCACTTAGAAATGAAAATGCTTAACAATATATGACTCAGAATTGAGTCGTTGGAGAAATACTTGACTCAAAAATAAGTCCTTCTAAGATGTTTGACTCGGACATGAGTCATTTAGATATAATTAACTCGGAATTGAGTATTTGGAGAGTAATTGACTCGGAAATGAGTTTTTCTGAGGTGTTTGACTCTGCAGTGAGTCACTCCAGGGTGAGTCACTCGGATTCTTTCACCCAGAAGTGATTCTATCAATCCACTTCACACAAAAGTGTCTCTGAGGCAAGGATTCCACTCGGAATAAACCCTCTCGGCCATGTTCCACTCGGAAAACACAACCTTCACTCGGTATTTCCATTTTTCACTCAGAATTTCTCTTAGTCACTCGGAATTTTTCTCTTTCACTCGGAACAGGGTGCCTTTTTCACTCGGACAGTCCTTTCTAAGGCATGTTTCACTCGGAAAATGAATCTTATCATTAAAGGTCTATGTAAATCCTATAATTATACCCAAAAATAAAATTTTTGGAGTATTATATACCATCCATAGAGTGTTTTATTCATTGATTAATACTTATAGACCTTCTATACCTCATAATTTACAAAATGGGACTATTATTAAAAACAGGATGTTACATTTAAGAATTATGAGGAATGCCTTGAGATGGCTTATTAATTATGTGTATGCATATGCATGTGGTATGTAGATTGTATTCCGGGTGATGCAATGGAGCATTTGGAGCATTGGAATCGTTTCGGCTCTTCCCTCAAGGTAGGAGAGGAGTTAACATTCAAATTGCATGAGTAAATTTAATAGTGATTGTTGTATATGATGGATACTCATGCTTGCCTTGCCATGTATATATGTATTGAATTAATTGAAATGGCAATTTGATAATTATTGAGAATTATTATGATACTCTTGTGATGGGTGCAAGTAATTGACTTGCATGTGTGTGAGGCAATTATGATTGTTATATATGTATATGTAATTCGTAATACCTTGTTGCCACATGTGTGGATTAATATTATGATAATTGTTATGCCCTTTGATATCCATGTATGGATTGTTATGAATGATGTTGTGGCCATTGAATGCCAATTATATGAATGATGTATCTTGAAAGGCTAGTACATAATTTTATGGTTATTGAAAATGCCACATTAAAAACTTGAAAACAATGACTAAGAAACCAATAATTTTGAAATCCACTAAGGTGTATGGTGGTGTTGGTGATTATGATGATGATGTTTGATGAGTGGCATTTAGGATGCATAGAGTGAGACTGCATTCGCATTGCATTGCATCCATGGCATATCATAGTTGTCTATGTGGAATATTAGGGGGTTCCACTAGGCGGGCCCAGTGGGAGGGCGGCTCAGTGCACGAGCGTATTGTGATTTTCCCCTGTGACTCGGTGTATGGGTCACGAAGCTGTCCATAGTTTGGTGACGAGGCACCCTATATGGCGGGCCCAGTGGGCGGGCGGCTCTATGGTGAGCGAGTTTACCTCGGTGTCCGACGGGACACGGCTCTCTCGATGTGTGTTCGGGAGGGGCCCGTAGCACTTGTGGTGTTTGAGGCCACGATGTTGATCCGTAAGTCACAGGGTGACTAGTGCTAAAAATGGGCGATAGCGGTTTGGTACCAGTAAAATTATGATGGTGTAAGCATGCATAAATTGAGATATATGTGTACACAATTTTTCTACTATAGTAGGGGCATAGTAACACATATATGCTTATCCCACAACTGAATTAATGTTATATTCCCACAGTTGGATCCGTATTTATTGTTGTCTATTCCATTGTGCATATGCATTACATATAGCATGGTGATATGCCAGAACATGATAATGATTGATGATGAATGAGATAGTGGTATGGTGTTGATGAGATGAGAAATTAATATACCGAAAGACCACATAAAAGTAAGAAAAGACATGAATTAATGAAATGATGATGATAATTTGTGAATGCCCTTATTGATAAGTGGCAGAGTGATGTGTATGTGATTGTGTATATGTTGTGCTTGTTTATGGTATGAATTGTGGTTCATGAGGCTTGTATGCCTATTATAATAATGAAATGACGAATGAATAATAATGTAATGATTTTATAGCAAAGCACACATGATGTTTGTATGCATATACACATGATCACAATATATATATTATTCGTCATTTTGAATGTATAACTCACTCTCCCATGTGGTCTCCTTTTTAGCCTTGTGATGCAGGTTGCCATGGGGTGAGTTCGGATTTCTAGTCAAAGCTTTGGTGAAGGTAAATAGTGGTAATGGAAGTGCCTTGGCCGGCATCCTTTATGGTTCTTGTATAATGAATGAATTCTGAAAATGTAGGCGATTTTAATGAATTTGAACATGTATAGAATGATCCTTCGGAATTATGAATCGTGGATATAAATGTAGTATGTAAGAGATGATTTGATGTGTATCCGAAGGATTAAAAATTGAAGGATGAGCATTGATGATTAATTCTTGAATGTAGTATGTGGTATGTGTAAGATAATTCTTGAATTTGTGGATGGTGAATAAATATGTAGAATGTAAGAGATGATTTACAGTGTATTGGGAGGATTAAAATTAATTGATGTATATTGATGATAGCGAAGGCTGGGAGAAGACTTCCGTGTGTACATGTATATATATATAGTTATACCTTAGGCTTTGCATGCTTATGGAATTAATTGTAGAATGATGATGGTTGTCTAATAGGGTTATAATATGCCATTGCGTGCTAGCCTAGCCTTTTCTCATATCGTCATATATGGGACTAGGCGTGTGCCCGGTATATTCATTCTTCCGCTGTATACTCTATTAGTTTGTATACCTTTATAGGCAAACCATTTACCGATCCAGTTATAGATTACTAAATTTCACTCTTTGGGTCTTGATGTGGTCATGATGGTGTATTGGAAATGTTTTCAAACGTAAAAAATTTATTCACAATTTTATTAATTATGACGATCACATTGGGATTCGAGTGCAGAAAATCAGGGGTGTTATAAAGGTGGTATCAGAGCATATTTTGCTCTGAATTAGAGATATTGGTTATTATTGGAGCACAGTTGCTCTGTATTGAATTGATATTGCAAGATGTTTGGAGCACGATAGCTTAATATTGAGGCCTTTTGGTGATTAATGGAATATGGTTGTTTTGTATAGAGTAAGAATGGTAATTATCTAGAGAATAATGATATGTTGAGGTGTTGATTGCCCTATACGGATTTATGAATGACTAATTGTCTAATAATTATGAATTGATCTTAAGGGCATATTTGTATATTGAGGATTATTGTGCATCATTAATGTTGAGTTGGTATTGATGCTTATTATGGACTCTTTATGAGATTGTGGATTCAGAAGATATGATTGGTGTCTATGAGAGTGTGCCTCTTATCATTGAGGTTGTATGATGCACATGTGGAGCATAGTTGCTCATGATATAATCATGAATGAATTATGGGATTGAATATGAGTGAATGAATTTCCTCTATATATGATTGATGTATTTATTGTGTAAGTCCGGCCAAGTTCCTTACCCTATTACCTTCAAATGGCGAATATATTTTTATTGTGCGTTGATGTTGATATGTATAATGCAAATTGCATTGATAATGGATCTATGTTGAATATTAATCATGGAAAGGAAATATTGAGTTATGAATATGAAATATGAGATATGACTTGGATTGATGATGATTTTATGCCATGTGTTGATCATGGATATGATATATTAGTTATGCATTGAGTTAATGATGGACCTATGCCGTATATTGATTATGGATAGGAGGTATTGAGAAAGAAATTGATATGGTAGTAGACCATACCTATTGAGACCTTGATGTGCATATGCACTTTGAATATGAATTGTTGGTTAGGTCTCTTATATGCATTATGCCTGTGGCGTTTAGCCAAGGAATGCTTGTTAAATGAAATGTAACTCACATGGTTGATTTGGTTGAATGAATGATATTGAAGAAATTCCCTAGTGTGGGTATTTTCGAATTTAAATGATTGGCTGTGCCATTTGTGACGAATGAATTTTTATATTCTTTGGCACAAGAACCCTACGTGTTATATGATATAAGTGATTTATTATATCCCTAGATTGGGAATTTGAATATGTGATAAGTGATTAAATATGAATTCGAATATGTTAAATTGGGTTGTGTCTCGGTTTTGGTGTGTGAAAACCGAGTGAATAATTGAATTGATTATAACCCACTAGGTGTGATGACCTAGATTGACTTGGTATGATCTTGCATGATCAATTGTTGTAGAGGATTAATTTAATAGACCCTATGGCGGTCTAGGCTTTATGTTGTTTGTGAGCCATATCTAATGATGTTGTATGTGGAAACTCCACAATGGGTGCTAGGTAATCCCTGATGATTGATGAATAATAATGTTGAATTTGGGGTATAATTGAGATTGATTATGGGATATGATTTTATAAAGTGATCTTAGGCTAAATTATGTGCCCTTGAGATTATGACCATTGGATTAATTATGGATGATGATGTGATTTAGAGATGACATATATGATTGTGAGTTGGTGAATAGAAATTTGACCATGACATTACCCCCTATTTTATTTGAGGGGTGTTATATTGATGATGAAAAAAAAAACATATAATGATGATGTACTACATGAAATATAGGTCCAATTCATGGACTTGGGTTGTAATCTATGAGGAGAATTCCTAATGTGAAGGCCCATTATTCGATTAAGTAGCCTGCCTGATAAGAGTGTGGTGAATCTTTTGAGGCTTGAATTGATTCATAGCCAATGACTATATAAATAAGACAAGAATTTTAGGCTATTTAACCATGGTATTAGATGGATGAAACCCAAGAATGGGGTATTTATTTTGTGATGATTGAAAATATATGATTGGTACATCGATTGATGGTGAAGTTAATTAAAATTTGATGATCGATATGGCATGATGGATGCCAAATTAGCTATATAATGGTGCTGAGGTGTGAATATGTTAGTTGTGGGCTGGTGAGGATTGTCACCGAGCCTTATATGAACTAGTATTGCTTGAATATGTGTGACCAATATGAGCCATGGGAATACGAAGTATTGGTTCCGATATGGTCTTACATGCCATGGGCATTGTTGCAGCATGCACTTATGTGCCGACTTTATATGTTTGTGGTAACCACTACGGGATTGGGACGCCTTCCTGTATGTCGGATGCAACAACACATAGGCCGGGCTAGTGTAGGGATTGTAGCTGCTTATGGTGAATGTATTGAACCTATCTGGATGTACCGAGTATGAACCTGTGAGCTTTGTTGGGTGAGATGTAATTGACGATATATGACACACTTGATGTAGGAATTTTGTGTTAAGAATGAGGATGTGATGATGAGCAAGTCTTGATGGACTTTGGGAAGTCCAGTGTTATTCTATGGTGTCGTTGAACCTTGTTGATGTGTGGCCTGAGGTATGGCCCTGCGATATGTATATCGATGTTGAATTTCGAGGACGAAATTCTTTGTAGGTGGGGTGGATTGTAACATCCTGAATTTTATAAAAATGAGTGATTAATCAGAATGGCAAATGGTTGAATATGAGGATGATATATGAGAATATGTATTGAATATTATGAAAGTATGTACATGTTTAATTTTAATGTTGTGATTGAGAAATATGTCTGGAAATTGAATGATTATCAGGGCTGTCATGAGTAGAAATGGGACAGAGGTATGGATGTATATATATATGTAATATGAGAGTGAAAGATATGATTTAAATGTATGATTAATAAGTTGGGGTGAGAATTTCTGAGTAAGAATGTTTAGAACCAGTTGGATGTACCCCATATGACGTATGTGATGTGTTGGATATGAATAAATTGGTTTTGAATGTGATTTCATATGCTGAATGGTGAGAGCTTTCATTTTCTGCGTAAGTGTTGATATTCTCACTCAGGTGAGATCCGAGGATCCCCTGTATTGGTGGAATGGTCTCTGGACCAAATTCGCCCAGGAGGGTGAGTTGTCCGCTTAAGCGAGCAGTATATTACGTAGTTAGAGGAGTTACTGGACGAATCTCGCTCAAGCGGGCATGGCCGCGCTTGAGCGAGCTAGTGAGGAAATGGTCACTGGACATTTTCCACCCAAGCGTGTGTGAGTGGCTTGAGCGAAATTGTAAGGTCTGATGCTGGATGGTGCTCACGCAAGTGTGACTGGTATGGTTATGTTTTGACCGAGTGTATGGAGAGCAAGTGGGACTCTGGACGAAATTCCACTTGAGTGAGGACTTAGAAAATAATACATGATTTGTGGTGAATTTCCGAGTGAAATTCCGAGTGACATATGTCCTAGTCTTTCCCTTCCGAGTGAATAAGGTATAATCCGAGCGGTTAAGATGTGAGTAAGTCTGAGTGGGACTTAATTTGGTAAATATCTTCGAGTAAGTAGAGGTCAGAGTAATTTTTGACTGGAACCAGATTGTGGGGGACCCCTTCTAAGGGAAGGGAGGTTTATGAAGTCTTCGAGTGGAGTCCCGAATAGGGAACTTCCGAGTTCAGCATAACCTATTCCGAGTGAGTGACCTATTGGGTGAAAGGTCGGTCTTTGGAATATTTACTGAGTGGAATCTCATGTGAGTGAGGGCTCGGATTTGGAATGAGTTTACCGAGTGGTAGTTGTGTAAGAGAGGACTCGGTCTGGGCTGTTTTACCAAGTGAAGGACCATATAAGAGAAGAGTCGGTTTTGAAATAATTCACCGAGTGAGAACTGATCATAAGTTGAGCCGGTGTTGAGATGAATGGCTGAGTGGTAGCCGATCAGGTGTTGAGTCAGTTTTGGGAATGAAATGCTATGAGTGATGTTATATACACTCCGAGTGAATGTTAAGTATAAATTCTGAGTGAATAAGATTTCATGTATTTTGAGTGGCTAAGTGTTAAGTAATTCCGAGTGGCGCTTGATTATGGAGTTTATTCCTGAGGAATGAATGGTTAAGGTATTCTCTGAGTGAGAAGAGGTATGAATACCGAGTGGAAGACCCAATAAGTGGTGGGTTAGTTTTAGAGTGATTGCCGAGTGTGAGATGACTCGGATCCGGATGAATTTTGCCGAGTGAAAACTGAATGAATGTTGGGTCGGTTTTGGGGGAAATTCTGTCAACAGAAACCCGAGTGCTGGGAAGGATGACTTCTTGTCGGATTCGCCTAAGCGAATGGATACCTCGCTCAAGCGAACGAGTGTGGAAATAGATACTGGACAATTCTCGCCCGAGCGAGTGGCTAGTTGAAGGGGAACCTCGCTCGAGCGAATGCATTTGGGAATGCTTACTGGAACGTTTCCGCCCGAGCGAACTGAGACGCTCAAGCGAGATGGGGCTGTCTCGCTCAAGCGAATGTGGGTTTCGCTTGAGCGAGTGACACCCTGATATTATTTTCCCCTCTTTTCTCTCGGTTTGAGTATATTGGCCCTTCTTTTCTCGGTTCCGATGGCTTGGACTCTTTTCCCCTTACTTTGTTAGATACCCGAGGGGATGTAAAAGGATATTAATGTAAATATAACATGGCATGATGGATTATGAGGCTGCCATCTTAATTATGATGTAACGGTGAGATTTTTTTTTAGGGGAAGCAAATATTAACACATAAAACTCTCACTTTCTTTCCACTTTCATGTCACTTCTTCCTCTCCTCTCTTCACTCTTCTTCTTCGTCTTCTTCCCTTCTCCATCTCCTCTTTTCTTCTCTCCAAAAACCAGAGCCGTGTGGAGCTTTCTTACCCTCTCCCATTTTTGTTTTCATGGAGGCTCAAAGGAGAAGCTCATGGTTGGATCTTCTTCCACTCTTCTCCTCTATTTTCGTGCGGATCTCTCTTTTCCTTGGGAGCTCATGGCCAACTCTTGGTGAGGTAAGTTCCTCACCATTCTTTATGAGTTTATGCCCTAGATTTTGGGTTCTTGGTTTTGGGGGAGTATTATGGCATATGGGTTGTTGGGAGAGCATTAATGTGGAAACCCTAAGGTGGGGTGACTTAAATGTGAGCCTTTTTATGAGTATCTAATAAGGCACTTAAGATTAATGTTGGAAGGTGATGAGAAATAAATGGGTATTAATGAGTGTTATTGGGTTTTAGTGAAACCCTAACTCTAATAAATTAGGGAAATGTGAAATATGAATAGAATGTGGGTTTAATGACATTGGAGAATGATATTGATGATGAGAGATGGCCATTGGTGGTGATTCATGAACATGGGAAAATGTTGTTTGGGTTTTGATGAAAAACCCTAAGTGTGGTGATTTGGGAGTTTTTGGTTAAATAAGTGATTTCGATGATTTTTGATGTCTTAGAATAAATTGTAAGAAGGGAGTGAACCTTTAGAATCATTGGGATTGGTTAATGAGGTTAATGATATTTTAGACTATGTTCATGAGGTTGTGTAAGATAATAAATGCTATAAGGATTTATTAATTGATGATAGTCTTGATTGGGACCAAGAGGCTTGTAATGAATTTGAATGAAATTTTATAATGAGGATATTTGAAGGGTTCAGGTGAATTGAAAATACATTATGGAATGGATGAGATAATGATGTTATTGGGTTTAGTTGGCCTTTTAAGATCTAGAGGATCATGGCTTTGGGAAAGGAATTCCCGAAGCCTAATACAATTGCATAAGTTGGTGTTCATCAAGTCTAGGACTTGATGTTGGGCTTTATGATAAGCTAGCAAATGTTTAAGAATTATGAGGAATGCCTTGAGATGGCTTATTAATTATGTGTATGCATATGCATGTGGTATGTAGATTGTATTCCGGGTGATGCAATGGAGCATTTGGAGCATTGGAATCGTTTCGGCTCTTCCCTCAAGGTAGGAGAGGAGTTAACATTCAAATTGCATGAGTAAATTTAATAGTGATTGTTGTATGTGATGGATACTCATGCTTGCCTTGCCATGTATATATGTATTGAATTAATTGAAATGGAAATTTGATAATTATTGAGAATTATTATGATACTCTTGTGATGGGTGCAAGTAATTGACTTGTATGTGTGTGAGGCAATTATGATTATTATATATGTATATGTAATTCGTAATACCTTGTTGCCACATGTGTGGATTAATATTATGATAATTGCTATGCCCTTTGATATCCATGTGTGGATTGTTATGAATGATGTTGTGGCCATTGAATGCCAATTATATGAATGATGTGTCTTGAAAGGCTAGTACATAATTTTATGGTTATTGAAAATGCCACATTAAAAACTTGAAAACAATGACTAAGAAACCGACAATGGTGAAATCCACTAAGGTGTATGGTGGTGTTGGTGATTATGATGATGATGTTTGATCAGTGGCATTTAGGATGCACAGAGTGAGACTGCATTCGCATTGCATTGCATCCATGGCATATCATAGCTGTCTATGTGGAATATTAGGGGGTTCCACTAGGCAGGCCCAGTGGGAGGACGGCTCAGTGCACGAGCGTATTGTGATTTTCCCATGTGACTCGGTGTATGGGTCACAAAGCTGTCCATAGTTTGGTGACGAGGCACCCTATGTGGCGGGCCCAGTGGGCGGGCGGCTCTATGGTGAGCGAGTTTACCTCGGTGTCCGATGGGACACGGCTCTCTCGATGTGTGTTCGGGAGGGGCCCGTAGCACTTGTGGTGTTTGAGGCCACGATGTTGATCCGCAAGTCATAGGGTGACTAGTGCTACAAATGGGCGATAGCAGTTTGGTACCAGTAAAATTATGATGGTGTAAGCATGCATAAATTGAGATATATGTGTACACAATTTTTCTACTGCAGTAGGGGCATAGTAGCACACATATGCTTGTCCCACAACTGAATTAATGTTATATTCCCACAGTCGGATCCGCATTTATTGTTGTCTATTCCATTGTGCATATGCATTAGCCATAAGAGCATTTTCATATAGCATGGTGATATGCCAGAACATGATGATGATTGATGATGAATGAGATGGTGGTATGGTGTTGATGAGATGAGAAATTAATATACCGGAAGACCACATAAAAGTAAGAAAAGACATGAATTAATGAAATGATGATGATAATTTGTGAATGCCCTTGTTCATAAGTGGCAGAGTGATGATGTATGTGATTGTGTATATGTTGTGCTTTTTTTATGATATGAATTGCGGTTCATGAGGCTTGTATGCCTATTATAATAATGAAATGACGAATGAATGATAATGTAATGATTTTATAGCAAAGCACACATGATGTTTGTATGCATATACACATGATCACAATATATATATTATTCGTCATTTTGAATGTATAACTCACTCTCCCATGTGGTCTCCTTTTTAGCCTTGTGATGCAGGTTGCCATGGGGTGAGTTCGGATTTCTAGTCAAAGCTTTGGTGAAGGTAAATAGTGGTAATGGAAGTTGTGACGTCTCGTATAATTTTCCGAATAAATTTTTCACGTTTTTAAAAGATCATTTTCAAATTCATAAATTAAATTCAAAGTTCACGTAACAGTTGATAATTGCGGAATATTATCATACATACTAGTCGTGAATAATTAAATTCAAGAAAACATTTAAGTAGCGGAAACGATTTAGAAAATAACGGTACATGATACGTTATACTTATTACAACCCATAAAATCAAAGTTCAAGTAATAATTCATAAAGGCATCAATCATGGCATCACTCTTCATTCTGCGTGGCATTCACTGTAAAAATTAATGTAAGAGTGAGACAGAATATAGAATAAATATAAAATAAATAAAATTACACAACACAATCAACAAACCATAATGATATGATGAATATGCCAAACAAGTTCATTTATATTTATTAAGTCTTTAATTTAGTCCAATGATGTCATGCTGGATCCATTTGGTTTGGTGGGAATACTGCAGTAAAAAGTCTCATAGAGACTCTAGTAGGAATTAACATAACCATGAATCCCTACACTTTCATTGCTCCTGCGAAATTAAGTGCACAAGTAGGAATTAGCATAACCATGAATCCCTACACTTTCATGGCTCCTGCAGAAATAAGTATACCAGTAGGAATTTGCACAACCATGGATCCCTACACTTCCATGGTTCTTGTGAAAATAGGGCTTAAACTCATCATAGAGTAACCCCCCACCAGGGTAGGCAATCATGGAACCCCTAAATTCCATGGTGCGTCCAAATGCTTATGATGCATGAATGCCTTTAATTCTCTTTATCATTTAACATACCATGATATATCAATTTCCAAAACCACTTGGAAAACCACAAGTCCTCAAAGGACACATCACATATAATAATTTTCAGAATCATGGATTTACTGTTTCAACCACATATATCAATAACCGCAAGGCATTCATGTATATATATTAATTTAGTCATTCATAATTATTCACCACCAAAATACAAAAACTGAATGATGCTCATTAGACACTCATCAACCTTCATAATACTTCATAATCACTCAAGAATTCAATAATAATTTGTTACCCATAGGGAAAATATCATTTTTATCCATAATAACCATTATAAGCAAATTTCAGCATTTCCAATAGCAACATGCGTTAGTAAAACAGTCATAACATGAGCAAATCAAATCCTTTTCATGTGATTCTACATTCTATAGCTCAAAAACATAAATATCTACAACTTTCATGAAGACCATAAATTCAAATTCTAAATAGAAACATCACTTATTCACAGAATACAAATCTGCCTCAAAGAGGATTTTTAAAACATACATAGGTTAGTATTTTCAACGTTTCTGGAGCTACAAAAACAATTTTGGCATGAAACCAGTTCTAAATTATTCTTAACACAAATATCTACAACTTTCATGAAGGAACCAACCACTAATGCTCATCAAAAAATTCCCAGTTTTAAAAATAAGATTCGGTTTTCATAGTTAACAGATTTTCATCATGAACATACTTCTGTATTTTGAGCATATCTAGAGCTACAAGCATCTTGTTAACTCAAAAGCACTTTCTATAGATCCCTAACATAAATATCTACAACTTTCATGAAGACATAAAGTCTAAAAACGTATGTATAATTCCCAGAATATTCATATATGCACAAAACACAAGATAAGTATTTCCATCGGACATGCTGTAGTATTTTGATCATAACTCATGCTATACATATCCAATTCAGTTAGTTCAGGTCTCAAAATTCACATAACAAGAAGCTCTACAACTTTGATGAAGACACCAATCATTAATTCTCACCACAAAGTTCCCAGTTTTAAAAATAAAATACATATCTCAAGTTAACATATTTACAGCTTGAACATACTTCAGTATTTTAGGCATAACTCGAGCTACAAAAATCATTTTGACTTGAAACTACTTTCTACAGATCCATAACATAAAAATCTACAACTTTTATACAGATATCAAAGGCTTATTATGCATGTATAAGTCCCAGACTATCAATATATACATAGAACATAGGACAAATATCCCACTTGGACATGCTGTAGTATTTTGGCTATAACTTTTGCTATACATATCCAAATTAATTAATTCAGGTCTCAAAATTCAGATAACAAAAAGATATACAACTTTCATGAAGAAGCCAGAATCACATTCACACGTTTTCAATTTCAAAACTGAGCAACAATATACGAAATTAAAGCTGGAATCCTAGAATAGTATACAATTCTACCCATTTCAGAGTTATTCACAACCCTGTCCCCTCTTACTTGGTTTGCCGACTGAAAATGGTCTCCTGGTTGTCCTGGCTTCTGTTTGAAGGGTCTTGAGGAAGAAGAGTAAAAGAGAGGAAGAAGGTATACTGGCTTTGTTCTCTGAAGGTCTGAGCAGAAGCAATGTTAATAATGCAAGGACAAGTGGGGAACAACTTTCCCTTGAGTGGATGTTTAGTGCTGTTAGTGCGTTGATAATGGGAATTAAATAAGAAAGTGGGCTTATAATGGTCCACTTCTGGCCGTCCTACACACTAGGGTGAATAATGGGTTTAGGTATATTAAAATATGCATAAGAGACAAGAATGGAGTCAAAACGTTACTCCTGCACCGAAAACCGACTGGAATTTCACTCGGTCAGCCACTAAACCGACTGGAATTCTACCCAGTCAACATACATGCCGACTGGAAATTGTCAGTAACATGAAGAGAGGGAAATCCGAGTCCTCTCGCTCAAGCGGAATCCTATCTCGCTTGAGCGAGTGCCACACATTACACTGGCAGAGGAGTTTTCGCTCAAGCGAAAACCGACTCGTTTGAGCGAGTGTGAGTTTCGCTCAAGCGAATACTGACTCGGTTGAGCGAGACACACAAGCCTCACTTATTCCACTCTCACTCGCTTAAGCGAGGAACTCATTTGCTTAAGCGAAGTCCGACTAGAGGTTGTTATTCCCCAAAACCGACCCTTCATCCACTCGGTTTCCACTCAACAAATTAAATTCAAACCGACTCCAAACTCTCGGATTCTCACTCGGCAGAACCTCTTGAAACCGAGTCAGCTCTCAATCAGTCTCTCACTCGGCAGTTTCAAACCAAATCATTCCTAAGCCGACTCATACTTACATAGTCTATCACTCGGCTAATTCCGAGTCATCACAAGCAGTCTTTCACTCAATTAAATCTTTCCAGACTGATCCCACACTCTTTGGTTTGTCACTCGGTAGATTACTACAAACCGACTCATTCTACTCGATTGTGCACTCGGTAAAATCAATTAAAACCGATTCCCAACACCCAGATTTCTACTCGGTAGAATAATCCTTACTGATCATCATTCACTCAGCATTTCACTTCCAAAACTGATTCAACATCAGATCGGCCATCACTCGACAATTCCTTTCCTTACCGACTCATCTCTTAATTGATTACTCACTCGGTATGTCATCCCAAAACCGACTCCTCATCAGGTTGATCCTCACTCGGTTAATAACTCTAAGACCGACCAACGCCCATTCGATCTTCACTCGGTATTCATACCTTTTCTCACCTGAGAAATAACTTAACCATTCATACATCAGATACAAGCATCACAGTCAAGTCTCACTCGGACACAGCCATTACTTAATTACTCAGGATACATAACTCCCTATTTACTCGGAATAGGTACCCATATTCACTCGGAACATATATATATATATATATATATATATAACTTTCACTTAGAATAGTTATAACATCTTTCACTCAGAAAGCAACACTCAGGAATATTAAAGTTTTCCCCACTCGGGGTTCACTCTGCTAATCATTACTTAGCCAAGGTTAGGCCAACTTCTTCAACTACATTTCACTCAGAGTCCATTAAGGCCATCATCACTCGAAAATGCCCACACGTATGATTCTCACTCGGAAATGGAGTCGTATACATAAGGCTCACTCGAAATGTTACACAACTCTAGTTCCTCTCTCGGAAGTATCTCTCCAGTCATATTTCACTCTTAAATAAATTTTCCTTTGTACTCCTTCTCGGAAATGGGCACTCAGGAAACTTTCACTCAGAAATGAAAATGCTTAACAATGTATGACTCAGAATTGAGTCGTTGGAAAATACTTGACTCAGAAATGAGTCCTTCTGAGATGTTTGACTCGGAATTGAGTCATTTAGATATAATTGACTCGGAAATGAGTCGTTTGAATGCTTTTGACTCAGCAGTGAGTCATTCCAAGGTGAGGCACTTGGATTCTTTGTGGTTCTATTAGTCCCACTTCACTCAGAAGTGCCTCAGACAAGGATTCCACTCAGAATAAACTCTCTCGGCCATGTTCCGCTCGGAAAACACAACCTTTACTCGGAATTTCTCTTAGTCACTCAGAATTTTCCTTTTTCACTTGGAATTTCACTCACTATATCACAAAATTATTTTTTAAGTTTCCTATTTGAATGGAATTCGTCTAGTAACTCCCAGGTTGCTTAACATGCTTCTTGCTTTGAGCTAGAGCTCACTCGCCTGAGCGAGATTGATCCTAAACGCTTAAATACTAATGTAAGGGATTCTCGCCTGAGCGAGATTCTTTCTCGCTTAAGCGAGAATACTATGACATGACCAGAAAACGAATTTGTCCCAGCTCTACATACGGTATCTCATTGTAGGCCTATTAAATCATATCTGACATATCATATATGACATTTTGAGACACATAAAGCTTGTTCTGAGAGTTCTTACTCTGAAATCCTCATTAAAAGCCAAGTTTGGATATCTCCATTACTTCATACACACAAAAAGACATATACAGCTAGTTCCCACATTCATACTTATAAATTTCTATTCTAAATTTATCATTAATAATTTTGGGATGTTACAGAAGTGCCTTGGCTGGTATCCTTTATGGTTCTTGTATAATGAATGAATTCTAAAAATATAGGCGATTTTAATGAATTTGAACATGTATAGAATGATCCTTCGGAATTATGAATCGTGGATATAAATGTAGTATGTAAGAGATGATTTGATGTGTATCAGAAGGATTAAAAATTGAAGGATGAGCATTGATGATTAATTCTTGAATGTAGTATATGGTATGTGTAAGATAATTCTTGAATTTGTGGATGGTGAATAAATATGTAGAATGTAAGAGATGATTTAAAGTGTATTGGGAGGATTAAAATTAATTGATGTATATTGATGATAGCGAAGGCTGGGAGAAGACTCCCGTGTGTACATGTATATATATATAGTTATACCTTAGGCTTTGCATGCTTATAGAATTAATTGTAGAATGATGATGGTTGTCTAATAGGCTTATAATATGCCATTGCGTGCTAGCCTAGCCTTTTCTCATATCGTCATATATGGGACTAGGCGTGTGCCCGGTATACTCATTCTTCCGCTGTATACTCTATAATTTTGTATACCTTTATAGGCAAACCACTTATCGATCCAGTTATAGATTACTAAATCTCACTCTTTGGTTTTCTGTGATTTGGGTCTTGATGTGGTCATGATGGTGTATTGGAAATGTTTTCAAACGCGAAAAATTTATTCGCAATTTTATTAATTATGACGATCACATTGGGATTCGAGTGCAGAAAATCAGGGGTGTTATATACTCTGTACGCTACAATAGCACAAATACCCACCACTCGGGTTAAGGCCTTCACATCATTCCCATTCCGACCTGCGTACACTGAAAAATGGTGTAGGGGTGAGCTTTTACATATTAAATGTTAGTTATTGGCTCAGATTTAACCCCAATTCCCAACTATATAATAACATCACTCAATCAGCAATAATACACCCTACCATTCTATATAATACTGTAACAACGTTACCCACTCGGGATTCATGTAATTCAATCAGGCTAGGAATTTCACATCATTCACAAACACGTATATTTACAACCATAACAACATCTTGCACTCAGTAACAGTACCAATGTACATATATCAACCCAGTCGGAATTCACTCAACTTATTCATGGCTATATCAATCATATTATTCGCAATAACATACATTCATATACATATAAATTACATTGAGCTCAACAATAATCATAAGTGTGCACACCTCATTTCAGTCGGATCCGATCGGTTATTATTAGTTTTTACGTTGCAACGTTGGCTCTTAGCCTTTCATTCAGCTCTCAGCTGATACATAGGCTCTCAGCCTTTTATTCAGCTCCCAGCTGACTCGGCCGTTTTACTGGTACCAAACCGTTTGCCCTCATTTGTAACACAAACACTCTCAGCGTCAACAGCAGTGTTACGGGCAGCCCTGAGTCCCACTCAGTCGGCTTGCCTTGAGTCCCACTCAAGGTCTTTGATAGCATCTCATGCATATAATTACCGATTCATTAATTGAGCGTCTCACGCTAATGTTCTCAGTATTTTCAATAGTGCAACCCATGCATTTTGTCATTATAAATCATAAACAATAATCGGCATAACATTATCACAGCACATGCATTTCAACATAAAATCCCAACGGGAATCAACATACTTCACACACATATACACTCAGCATTCTCAATGAATTCGATATGCATCTCATGCAATTTAACATAAAACAACAAACGGAGGTTCATCCACTGCCTTACAGTGTAATGCACTCGGCATTGAATGTCAGTAACATGCATCCTGTACTTTTAAACATAAGGTCACATACGAAATCAGCAGAGCAAGCTCATACACTCGGCATCTCAATAGAATCAATATGCATTTAATATATAACATGGACAGATATTATCCATTATCTCCCAGTATAATGGGCTCGGTATTCATGACACCACACACATGCATCTGATACAATTATTATAAATCACACGGATTCAGCACTGCATTCGTATACAATACACTCATCAATCCTAATAACATTCACATGCATTTTGTTATTTTAATTCATAAACAAGAACCAGCATAGCAACATCTCAGTACATGCACTCAGCATTTTAGATGAAATCAACACGCATTTTGTAACATCCCTGTTTTTAGTAACAGTTTTAATCTTGTAATTATGAAGTTTGGAAGTTCTGTAAGAGTTAATAAGTGAATAAATACCATGAGGATGGTCTGTAATATCCCAAAAATTTCATTTTTGTGTAAAATCATGGAATTTATATAGACCATTAATGATATTACCCATTTTTCGAGTGAAATATATCTTAGATAAGACTGTCCGAGTGAAGAAAGGGATCTGATCTGAGTAACCAAGAAAAATTCAGACCACATCTCATGCACTCAAGATGGAATTCCACGACACTACATAGTTCGTAACTATTACAAACCTGAGTGTTGCTCAATTGTCAATCACAAGATACTAAACAACGCATTTCAAGTATAACACACAAGGCAGAGTAATTTCACCCGGAACCCGTCCATAAACCATGTATTTGAGATGTAAGACAGCCCCCTACCTGGAATAAAGATTCCAGAAGCTCCTTTGACTCATAGCTCCGATCGGCTGCTCTCCGATCGATCCTTCAGTCACCCTCCTTCATCGAACGCTCCCGTCGTTGTATTCTGCATAGCTTAGAGGAATTGAAAGTTGTCTCACACTCTCGATCAGTTCAGCCACCAAGACACTCCCTGCATGCAAGGACAGTGGGGATTCCAAAGCTGTTCCCTTACCTGATCAGTCCTGCCCCGAAGACACCCAGACTTCCATGCATCCAACTGCCTAGGCAAGAACAGTGGGGGTTCCTAAACCTCTGAAACACTCAGCGACCTGCTCACGTCTTGAGCAGCTTCGTCCCGCCATCAATAAAACATTCCAACAATTCTGGGCGCTCACTCATTCCCACTTGAGATCCCATTAGCCTTCGAGTGAAAGAAGAGGGTGGAGAAGAAGAGATGAAAACGAAAGACAGCAAGAAGAAGGAGAATGCAGGATGCATGCGCAGAGAGAAATACATAGCCCTCATAGTCTCTCTTTTCCCCACCGCGTGAAAATAATGAAGGGAGGGAACCGAAGCCCCTTTATACCCCTAAGGGCACATGCGTCATTACCTAGCATTATTATTATTATTATTATTCAACAATTTGCCTAATTGGCAATTAATCTTAATCAACTATTAACTTAATCAATCCATAACCTTAATCCTGAAATTTACCATACTCGGTAATTAATTAAAAATCAGGATGTTACAATTCTCCCCCTCTCAAAGAATTTCGTCCTCGAAATTCGAACACAAACTTGCCTCAACAAACAACTCGGAATATCGCTGTCATGCTCCTTAACCGATTGCAACTCTTCACTTCTTAATGTTTCCGACTGCTTCATAATTTCCAATCGGCATTAATAAAATAACCCTTCATAGGATTCAATACATTCAAGATTCAATTTCCCACGTAGAGTTACCCCATTCAACTCTGCCAGTTCACCATAACCATTGGCACTTACTAGTTCCTTTGGCCGTTCGGTCTTGTATTCTCAACGTCGATCAGTGTACTTCCACCGTCAGATCCTCCAATTCCAGGGAGTCACTCGGCCCAATTAAGTACTCACATGGAGTATAGGCCCAACATTGTGTCACATAAGACACATCAGGATGTTAATCGACGAGCTGGGAAGATCCAGTCGGCAAGAAACATTACCGACTCTCCCCAATACACACCACTCGTCCGATATACTTCGGATTAAGCCTTCGGCTCCTCAACATCTGACTACTAAAATTTCTTCTTCATCCATGATATATCTTGGCAATTCCGAGCCATGGGTTTCAATTAGCACCATTTGCCTGGGTTTTCCTCATACAGGCATCACACTCGGTCCTGAAATCTTAGATTCCTATCCATACCTTCAGCTAACTCTATGTTTACTCCTTGTGAACGTCACTCGGGCTTCTCATTCAACAGTATTATTCGGGGTTTGAAGGCAGTTCTCACCCGAAAATCCTTCCACCTATAAAATTCACTCAGAGTCGAAGTCCCATTTCGAAGGAAAACCTGAGCCCAAACTCAGCAGTTCAAAACATTGACTTAACCTCTCGAAATTATTCATCCACAAACACACTTCTTCGGAGTTAGTCCTTCACTATCCAGAGGCACTTATTCTGGAAAAGACTAATCGGTGGCACATCCCACGAACTTAAGGAATTTCACACTTGATGCGCTACCACTTGGAACCAACTTATTCGGTACCATTCCCCTCGGCAATGTCACACTCCAAGACACTTCACCCGAAAGTCACACGACTCGGATATTTCACCCGGATTTCGCCTGATACAAAAGTGTCGTTCAGACACAGTTCCTTCACTTAGTAATGACTTCCAGAACGATGTTTCACTCGGAACATCATAACTTCACTTCTCTCAGTAGTCCTTTCTCCCAGAAAGATTCGACTCGGAATTATATCCCCTTTTCTTCACTCGGAATCCTCTCTACTTGCTCACACTTGGAAATATATTATTCTCGCCTGAGCGAATTCTCACTTCATCATTTAGTTCAGCTCAGAGTCCTGATCCTTCACTAAATCTTCGACAATAACCGGTTCACCCATAAAACTTCAAATCTCCGTGACAGACTTGGGTCACACTTATACCATCACTACTATCACCTTAGATGAACCAATAGCAACACCACCTTCGGACATAGCGTGCCCCAGAACTGGATTCCAACCGACTAAAAGTCATACACCGATAGCTTGGCAATTAATTTGCTTCTCATTCTGTACCACAGCTCCATGTGGAGATGTCCTTCATGCCCCAGGCATGACTCAGGATGATTCTAAAAATCACTAATGAACACTTTCACAGACTTGTCTAAGTAAGATTGAAGACATTGTTCATACAACCATGAACACCGCCTGCACGTCTATCACCTATCCAACATGGCCATAACAGTCCTGAACGCTGTCCCATGGTCATCTAAAGCCTTAATCCAATTTAATAGTATTCTGATTGCAATTTGATTCTAGAAAACTGAATCACACCACCACTGATCAACCAGATCATCAGCACTCGGTAGTGAGTAATATTCCCTAAAGTTAACTCATTCAATCGGTGGTAATCAAGGCATAACCACTACCGCCACCATTCTTCTTGGCCAATAACATCCAGCACCTTTGTCTGAAGGACCACCCTTCAATTCCAACAATCAACATCACTCTGACAGCCAACTTGAAACATCCTAAGTTCAATTCGAGAATAAACCGAGACCAGGAAATTTTTTTTTCCAAAAATCAAAGGGTGTTCAAGGGCAAAATGGGCAGTTGAGGTTAAGGAGAGTCGAATCAGGACAAGAAGGAATAAAAGCAATTTAATCGCAAGGCAAACAGCGGAAGATGCAGAACCTGAGCGAACCCAACAGCGCCCACTCGCTCGGGCGAGATTCAACATCGCTTGAGCGAGACGACTCAACACGCTTGGGCGAAGCATGCATAGCTTAAGCGGAACTAATCAGAGGCCTTCATTTCACTCACACTCGCTGGAGCGAACCTTCAGTTGCTGGGGCGAGTAACTCCACTCGGCTTCAAGGTCTAAGTTCACTCGGAAAGTCTTTACTCACGAATCATTCGGGTTAACCCTTACACGTACAAGTTTCTTTCGGACGTTACATCACACTCCACAACATCATTCTTTCAGAATACAAATGTTGACCACTCGGGAGAAGATTCCCATGGTCATTCCACTCGGGATCTAAGAGTACTTTCCACTCGGAATATCTTTCACGGTCTTTTACCACTCGGGGTATTTCACTCATTTTTCACTCGGCATATCTAGTCTTTCTCACTCAAGTTATCTTACTAAGTCAAGTCTCACTTAAGGATCTTCTTAGCTTCTAATAAGTTTACTATAATGGAGTTCACTTAGGGCCTTAGGTATCATTCCTCTATCGGGAAACATTCACTTGGCAAGTTCTCACTCGGAAATATTTAATTATTCTCCACTCGAGGAAATCCTAACGGGTTATCACTTTGAAGGTGTTCAGATCAATTCCCACTCGGGATTATACGACCTCATTCACTCGGAAACATCTAACCTATCCTTACTCGGGATAAGGTCACTATCTCGCTTCCCACAATAGTGACTTAACTCCATTTTTACTTATAGTCATACCGACCTTACACGCTCGGAAAGGTACGTATATATATCACTCTGACTTCACACACAGCATAGAATAAACATGCAGTATGATTTATATAGGAATATATATAAATATTTACAGGCACATTGTCATACTCTCAGCCCAAGAGAGTTCAAATTCTGATATAAAGTGACTAAGACCAAAATACGAGCCGGCCAAGGCTTAACAAAACCTTATACACAGTATATACATATACACATATATTCCATAGTGCACAAGCACTTCACTCGGCATTCAGCTCCTCCTTCATTCATCATTCCGAGAGACATTCACTGTAAAATATAGCCACAGTAGAGGGTGAGTATCTTAGATATTAAATGATAGATACTAACTCGGATTATTCCTTAGTTAAGCAACAATATAAATGTACACAACAACCATCAAAACATACACAATACCAATTAATCAGAACACACATAAAATATTTTTCGATCAGAATCTATTCAGTTATCACTCGGCTATATACACATATCATGCCTAATAACCTTACACATGTGCATGCAATCAGGTCACAATCAACATCAACTGTACAAGTACACAGAATTCAATCACTCAGATCCGCATTCGTGTGTAATCGGTTTTTATTCGTTGCAACGTAGGCTCCAAGCCTTTTATTCAGCTCCCAGCTGACTTGGCCATTTTACAGGTACCAAACCGTTTCCCCACACATGTGACACCAACGCTCTCAGCGCCAACGGTAGTGTTCACGGGTAGCCTGAGTCCCACTCAAAGGCTTACCTTGAGTCCCACTCAAAAGGATTTCACAACGTCTCATGCTTTTAATAACCGATGGTAGTGTCCCACACTACATGCTCCCAGCATTAACGCATCCCATGCGCCACACGCGGATTGATCACACAAACACAGAGTTTATATATACAATCTTTCATTTAACAGTACATGCATCACATGCAATCGGTGTAACACATCATCAGACTCACTAAGTCCACATTTTCTCACATGCAGTCAGCATTTCAAACTCATAATAACCAGCATGCCATATAAGTCACACGGTAATCATCAACAATACTTCAACACATTCGTTTCATGCAACCATTCAATATTCATGAGGCTATCAACATGCATTTCATGGACGGAACTAAACATGCAACACTCGATTCCTAATCATCATGCATTCGGGTATCATATACTCTTCATGCAAATAAAACATAGAATCAGACACAGAATCAGCAAGCCATTAACACCCGGAACCCGTCCATAACCCATGCATTTAAGATATAAGATACCCCCTACCAACTAAGAAGACTCCACGAAGTTCCTCTGTTTTGGCGTTGGTCCGCTGCCCTGTTTGTTTTGTTCACCACTTTCGCACGTTCAGTCTTCCTCGAACACAGTCGTACTCTGCGATCGGCTCAGGGACAGGAAGCTGTTCTTCTCCTATCTCGACGATCGTCCTTCACCAACCGAAGGAGACTCCAAACCTTCTGCAACACCATCGTCACGAGCTTACAAAAGTAGAGAACAGAGGACAGAGGAGGAGAAGAAGAAGAACGGAAAAGAAGAAGAGAAGAGAAGGAGAACGAAGAAGAAGTCTTAAGGAATTCGAAAGAGTGATCAGCAGTGGGCTCAGTAACACATATATACATGCACGAAGAAAAGAAGAGTGGGGTAGGAAAGCGTGAATCGGCAGTCCACTCATGTCACACACCAATCATAAGCAGCCAGCTATTAACAATTAATCACAATTAATCAGCCATTATTTTCTTAAGTTAAATTAATTAAGTTAATTATAATTAACAAGTAATTTTCCACTTTGCAATTATTATTTTAATGGCTTAATTTCACTCGGTAATTAATTTTTAAATCGGGATGTTACAACTCTCCCCCTCTCAAAAGAATTTCGTCCCCGAAATTCAAACGGTAACTCACCTTAGTAAACAACTCGGGGTACTGTTGCCTCATGGCATCCTCGCGTTCCCAGGTATAAGAGGTATACCCATCTTGCTGCCACTCTACTTCAACCAGTTGTACATCCTTGCTCCTCAAATGCTTTACCGACCAGTCCACGATTCTAGTCGGTACAGTCACAGTGGTCAGATCCTCCTTGATCTCCACTTCATCATCCGGCATTGTGTGAGTAGAATCGGGTAGATATTTTCTTAGTTGAGATACGTGAAACACGTTATACAATCGGGATAGGTGAGTCGGTAATGCTACTCGGTATGCTACAGGGCCGACTCGCTCCAATACTTCGTAGGGTCCAATGTATCGAGGGTTCAACTTCCCACTTTTCAAGGCTCGCCCAACTCCTTTACTCGGTGAAATCCTTAGAAACACCCTATCCCCGACTGAAAACTCCAGTGGTTTGGTTCGCTTATCATGATAGCTTTTCTGCCTGTCCTGCGACGCCTTCATCTTTTCCTTTATTACTTGGATTTGTTCTGAGGTTTGTTTCACAATTTCCGGCCCCAATAGTAAACTTTCACCCATTTCCGACCAACAGAGTGGGGTTCGGCATTTTCGACCATACAGTGCTTCGTAGGGTGCCATACCAATACTGCTGTGGTGGCTATTATTGTATGTAAATTCGATTAAGGGAAGGTACTGCTCCCAACACCCACCATGTTCCAACACGCATGCTCTCAGTAAGTCTTCTAAACTTTGTATCGTTCGCTCGGATTGTCCATCCGATTGGGGGTGGTAGGCGGAACTTAGCCAAAGTTTCGTGCCCAATTCCTAGTGCAGGCTGGTCCAAAACTGAGACGTGAATCTAGGATCTCTATCCGATATGATAGAAGTCGGCACACCATGCAGTCAGACAATTTTGCGGATATAAATCTGGGCTAACTTATGTAACGGGTATCTCATGTTTACAGGTAAGAAGTGTGCACTTTTCGTCAAACGGTCAACAATGACCCAAATCGCATCATGACCCACTCGGGTTTTAGGTAATCCCATGACAAAGTCCATGGCAATTGAGTCCTATTTCCATACGGGGATCTCTAGGGGTTGCAATGCACCATACGGTCTCTGGTGCTCGACTTTCGATTTTTGACAGGTAATACACCGAGCCACATATTCTGCTACATTCCTCTTTAATCTGGGCCACTAGAATTGTAGTCTTAGGTCATGGTACATCTTCGTAGTGCCCGGGTGAATACTTAGCAGGCTCTTATGGGCTTCATCAAGCACCATCCTCCTTAATTCACCTCCACCCGGCACATATTTTCTGTTTTTCACTTGAAAATTCCATCTGATCCCTCGGTCAAGGACAAGTCCTTACCCTTGGCCTGAGTCTCCTTCATCTCAGCCAAGTAGGAATCTGACTTCTGCTGCTCGAATACCGATTTCAGAAATTCATTGGCAATCTTCAACGTACCGATCGTTATCTTCTGAGACAAAGGAACGTAAACATGCAAATTCATGTCTCGGAATTGCTCCAATAACTCCGCCTCCTTCACCATCATCACCGCCATATGGAGGGATTTCCGACTCAAGGTGTCGGCAAGAACGTTCGCCTTACCCGGATGATACTTCAGCTCGAAGTCATAATCCTTTAAAAACTCCATCCATCTTCTTTGCCTTATGTTCAGCTCTTTCTGGTCGAATAAATATTTGAGGCTCTTGTGGTCGCTGTACACTTCGAATTTAGAGCCGTACACGTAATGCCTCCATATCTTTAATGTAAAGACCACCGCTGCCAATTCCAAGTCGTGGGTCAGATAATGCTGTTCGTGAGGCCTCAATTGCCGAGAGGCATAAGCTATCACTCGGTTCTTTTGCATTAGCACACACCCCAGGCCGAGTCCCGACGCATCACAATAGACCACGAAGCTCTCTTGCAAGTTTGGCAATGCCAACACTGGAGCGGTTGTCAACTTATTCTTTAACTCTCGGAAACTGCTCTCGCACTCGAAACTCCACACGAAAGGGACATTTTTCCGAGTCAATTTAGTCAGTGGCAAAGCAAGCTTAGAAAAACCTTTAATAAACCTCCTATAATAGCCAGCTAGGCCCATAAAGCTCCTTATCTCCGAGACCGACTTAGGTCTCTCCCATGCCATTATAGCTGCCACCTTTGAAGGATATACCGAGACACCTTCCATGGAAATTACATGTCCGAGAAAGTGGATCTTATCCATCCAGAAATCGCACTTCGAAAGTTTTGCAAACAACTGTTTCTCCTTCAATACTTGAAGTACCGCTCGGAGATGTTCCTCATGCTCTTCAGGGGTCTTAGAATAGACTAAGATATCATCAATAAAAACTACTACGAATCATTCTAGATATGGGTGGAATATGCTGTTCATGTAATTCATGAATACAGCAGGGGTGTTTGTCACACCAAATGGCATCACTACATACTCGTAGTGGCCATACCGAGTCCTAAAGGCAGTCTTTGGAATATCCGAGTCCTTCACCCAGATTTGGTGGTATCCCGATCGTAAATTGATCTTTGAGAAAATTGAAGCACCACGTAGTTGCTCAATCAAATCGTCGATTCTGGGCAATGGGTATCGGTTCTTAATCGTAAGCTTGTTCAGCTGTCGGTAATCTATACATAACCTCATGCTGCCATCCTTCTTTTTAACAAGTAGCACAGGTGCGCCCCATGGCGATACACTCGGTCGAATGAACTGCTTTCCGAGTAACTCATCCACTTGCTTTTTCAACTCAGCCAATTCTGTTGGGGACATTCTATAAGGTGCACTGGAGACTGGCTCGGCTCCAGGGATCAGGTCTATAGAGAATTCAACTTCTCTATTCGGAGGGACACCCGGCACATCCTCTGGAAACACCTCGGGGAATTCACAAACAGTCGGAATATCGTTCACTCGGGCTCTACTCTCTCCCTCAGTTAAACAAAGCATCATAAATAGCTGAGCTATACCTTGTACCGTGTAGTCCTCATTGTTCTGCCTCGAAAAAATCACTCTTCGGTTTTGACAGTCCACCAACACCTTGTTGGCTAAAAGCCAATCTAGGCCAAGTACAATGTTGAGGTCCTTCAGAGGTACACACACCAAATCGAAGGTAAAACTCCGATCGTCCAACATAAAGGTTATGTCCTTACACATCGTTGATGTCAACACCTTAGTGCCAGTCGGATTGGCTACTTCCAAAGTCTGATCCATATACACAGTCGGTAACTTTAAACGTCTTACACACTCATCGGCTATAAAAGAATGGGTAGCTCCAGAATCAAAAACTACATTAAGTGTATATCTATCGAGTAAGCACTTACTTTGCACCAAGTCATTCGCTTGTGCAACTTCCTCGACGTTGATGGCGTAGACTCTCCCAGCAGCCGGTTGGTCGATATTTCTTCTTCGGTTGTTTGGAGCAAACATCATATTTCCTCTGGCTCCATTACCTCTGCCCCCGATCCTTGGCCACCATTTCCACGGCTTCTCCCTTGGAATTCTCCTTGATTCATACTTGTTTGCTGCAGTTGAGGGCAATCAGGGCGAATGTGCCCCCTCTCCTTACAATGGTAGCATACCATTCCACCATGGTTGCTGCAATCCCGAGCGTAATGATTTCCTCCACACCTAAAACATTTTCCGCCTCCCATAACTGTTCGTCTTTCTTGCTGACTCCGACCCCCAAACCTGGAAAAAGGTCAGTTCCTACCAGCGTTGTTTGGCCTCTTGAAGCGAGATTGCTGGGGCTTCAAGAAATGGTCTGCTTTGCTACTCTGGCCCGGATGGGCCTTATCATCTTCTTCAAAAATTCTACATTTGTTCACCAATACTGGGAAACTTCTAATTTCCTGGTGCCGGAACGCTCTCTTAATATCCGACCTCAGCCTGCTCTCAAACTTAATGCATTTGGAACTCTCGGTTCCAGGTTGTTGGAACGGCGGATAAAACAAACATAGTTCCTCATACTTTGTAGCATATTCTTCCACAGACATGGAACCTTGCTTCAGCTCCATAAATTCCAGTTCCTTCTGACTCTTTACCGTGCCAGGGAAATACTTTTCCAGGAAGCACGCTCTAAAATTCTCCCAGACCAGTTGGATGCCCGCGTCAGTCAGTCGGTTCTTGGCGATTTTCCACCAATTTTCTGCTTCATCTCGTAGCATGTATACTGCACACTCAACTTTCTGGGCCTCAGTACAGTGAAGGCCCCCAAAAACCCTCTCCAAGTCTTGAATCCATTTGTATGTTGCCTCGGGATTCGTCAGCAAAACGTTGGAATGTCGCGGCTATGGCTTCCATACTTTGACGATTCGTTATTACTTATCCTGAAATTAATACCCCTTCAAGGATAAGTTTACAAAGTTACTCACTACCGATCGGATCTCATCCCAACATTCAATAACTATAGCATATTATACCATTCCTATATATCATATAATTAATCAGACCAGGAGGGGAATAATCTCCTATCCTCAAATCAATATCTCAACATCGACCATGTTCAACAGAATATCACAATAATGATGACCACTCGGTCATAATGCACACAACCGCTTACACTCGATAAGCATACCTTGGCCTTGGACCTTTTGGGTCTGCTCTGATACCAAAATGAAACATCCTAAGTTCAATTCGAGAATAAACCGAGACCAGGAAATTTTTTTTTCCAAAAATCAAAGGGTGTTCAAGGGCAAAATGGGCAGTTGAGGTTAAGGAGAGTAGAATCAGGACAAGAAGGAATGAAAGCAATTTAATCACAAGGCAAACAGCGGAAGATACAGAACCTGAGCGAACCCAACAGCGCCCACTCGCTCGGGCGAGATTCAACATCGCTTGAGCGAGACGACTTAACACGCTTGGGCGAAGCATGCATAGCTTAAGCGGAACTAATCAGAGGCCTTCATTTCACTCACACTCGCTGGAGCGAACCTTCAGTCGCTGGGGCGAGTAACTCCACTCAGCTTCAAGGTCTAAGTTCACTCGGAAAGTCTTTACTCACGAATCATTTGGGTTAACCCTTACACGTACAAGTTTCTTTCGGACGTTACATCACACTCCACAACATCATTCTTTCAGAATACAAATGTTGACCACTCGGGAGAAGATTCCCATGGTCATTCCACTCGGGATCTAAGAGTACTTTCCACTCGGAATATCTTTCACGGTCTTTTACCACTCGGGGTATTTCACTCGTTTTTCACTCGGCATATCTAGTCTTTCTCACTCAAGTTATCTTACTAAGTCAAGTCTCACTTAAGGATCTTCTTAGCTTCTAATAAGTTTACTATAATGGAGTTCACTTAGGGCCTTAGGTATCATTCCTCTATCGGGAAACATTCACTCGGCAAGTTCTCACTCGGAAATATTTAATTATTCTCCACTCGAGGAAATCCTAACGGGTTATCACTTTGAGGGTGTTCAGATCAATTCCCACTTGGGATTATACGACCTCATTCACTCGGAAACATCTAACCTATCCTTACTCGGGATAAGGTCACTATCTCGCTTCCGACAACAGTGACTTAACTCCATTTTTACTTATAGTCATACCGACCTTACACGCTCGGAAAGGTACGTATATATATCACTCAGACTTCACACACAGCATAGAATAAACATGCAGTATGATTTATATAAGAATATATATAAATATTTACAGGCACATTGTCATACTCTCAACCCAAGAGAGTTCAAATTCTGATATAAAGTGACTAAGACCAAAATACAACCCGGCCAAGGCTTAACAAAACCTTATACACAGTATATACATATACACATATATTCCATAGTGCACAAGCACTTCACTCGGCATTCATCTCCTCCTTCATTCATCATTCCGAGAGACATTCACTGTAAAATATAGCCACAGTAGGGGGTGAGTATCTTAGATATTAAATGATAGATACTAACTCAGATTATTCCTCAGTTAAGCAATAATATAAATGTACACAACGACCATTAAAACATACACAATACCAATTAATCAGAACACACATAAAATATTTTTTGATCACAAGTACACGGAATTCAATCACTCAGATCCGCGTTCGTGTGTAATCGGTTTTTATTCGTTGCAACGTAGGCTCCCAGCCTTTTATTCAGCTCCCAGCTGACTTGGCCATTTTACAGGTACCAAACCGTTTCCCCATACATGTGACACCAATGCTCTCAGCGCCAACAGCGGTGTTCACAGGCAGCCTGAGTCCCACTCAAAGGCTTACCTTGAGTCCCACTCAAAAGGATTTCACAGCGTCTCATGCTTTTAATAACCGATGGTAGTGTCCCACACTACATGCTCCCAGCATTAACACATCCCATGCGCCACACGCGGATTGATCACACAAACACAGAGTTCATATATATACAATCTTTTATTTAACAGTACATGTATCACATGCAATCGGTGTAACACATCATCAGACTCACTAAGTTCATATTTTCTCACATGCAGTCAGCATTTCAAACTCATAATAACCAGCATGCCATATAAGTCACACGGTAATCATCAACAACACTTCAACACATTCGTTTCATGCAACCATTCAATATTCATGAGGCTATCAACATGCATTTCATGGACGGAACTAAACATGCAACACTCGATTCCTAATCATCATGCATCCGGGTATCATATACTCTTCATGCAAATAAAACATAGAATCAGACACAGAATCAGCAAGCCATTAACACCCGAAACCCGTCCATAACCCATGCATTTAAGATATAAGATACCCCCCTACCAACTAAGAAGACTCCACGAAGTTTCTCTGTTTTGGCGTTGGTCCACTGCCCTGTTTGTTTCGTTCACCACTCTCGCACGTTCAGTCCTCCTCGAACACAGTCGTACTCTGCGATCGGCTCGGGGACAGGAAGCTGCTCTTCTCCTATCTTGACGATCGTCCTTCACCAACCGAAGGAGACTCCAAACCCTCTGCAACACCGTCGTTGCGAGCTTACAGAAGCAGAGAACAGAGGACAAAGGAGGAGAAGAAGAAGAACAGAGAGGAAGAAGAGAAGAGAAGGAGAACGAAGAAGAAGTCTTGGGGAATTCGAAAGAGTGATCAGTAGTGGGCTCAATAACACATATATACATGCACGAAGAAAAGAAGAGTGGGGTGGGAAAGCGTGAATCGACAGTCCACTCATGTCACACACCAATCACAAGCAGCCAGTTATTAACAATTAATCACAATTAATCAGCCATTATTTTCTTAAGTTAAATTAATTAAGTTAATTATAATTAACAAGTAATTTTCCACTTTGCAATTATTATTTTAATGGCTTAATTTCACTCGGTAATTAATTTTTAAATCGGGATGTTACACAACTCTTACCAATATAACCTCTGATTCTCTTGGAGGTAAGCACATCAAGGCTAAAACAAACCTTCCCTCCTCATTTTGATACACTACTAATCACTATCCACTTAACACAACTCTCATCCCCATTCAGAACCGCCCGATAGACTCAAACCATCCCCATAAGTAGCTACAGTCTCACCTGCCCGACTTATGAATTGCTGCATCTGACTTATAGGATGACGTCTCATTCCTATAGGGTTACAACAATTACATAGAGTCGCCGCAAAGTGTACGCTGCCACATTACCTATGGTATATAGAGTCATACCGAAATGGCATACCCCACACTCTCTTCTTTCACACCGACTGCACTCACTCAACTAACACTAATCCACATGAGGATTAGTGGCAATCATCTTAAGTCTATCATCAACATACCTGCAACAATATCTTCATTATGCATCATCTAGGATATATCTCGTGATAACAATCATTACACATAGCCTAGTGCAAATTATATGGTGGTAATCATCGTATATCAGTGACCATCACCTTAAAAAGGTATAATCAACAGTTGGCTTCCAGCCATCACCGAGTAATTATCTCCTCGTTAATCTTATTTGTCATAAACCATTGGCCAACCCGTCTAGTATTCCTTCGTTTCATCACTCATCACTGGCCATCAATCACTTAAGCCTAGGAAATTCACTACGCTCGCTTAGACATCTAACTCGGATTACAATATGACTTCCATTAGCATAACAGGCTTCTCATTGGTGGACGTCTTCACTGATCATAAACATAATACACCAGAGAACGGACAATCGTCATCATATTATCTCTATCATCACTATACTCAATACCAAGGTGTACCCGGAATTCGACATCACTGTTCCTAATCCATCCGGTATCACGTTTATTAATTGTGTTCTCTTAGGACGGTTCAAATCTCAACAATTCATCATACAACCACTTTACTCGGACTCAGGAATCCATAAGATTAATTAAATTGTCAGACTCGGAAATCCCAGGGGACACTCCTACAACTTCCAGTTATCATCTAGTCTAGACCACCATAGGGTCTGGTTCCACAAGGTCTGACAGTATAGATCGTACTAGGTCCAACCAGTGCTACCACACCTTATGGGTTATAATTTAATCAACTATTCACTCGGCTTTCAGCTACAAGACCGAGTCTAACCCAAATCCTTAGGTATCCAATCACATCAATTTCCCATAACATCCGATCATACATGACCATACCCAATCAACTGGGTTACCGCACCTAGCGGTCTAGCATCAAGTCAACCATTCACTCAGCTTTCACACAACAAGGACCTAGACAGTAACCCAACCTAACATACATTCGTCTTCACATCTATTCACGTGGCGCATACTCAGATCCCCCAACCTAGTATACTGCAGCAATTACTTATATCATATACACCACACAGGGTTCTCGTGCCAAAGGATATGAATCTCATCCTTACAAATGGCACAACCGATCGTCTAAACTTGAAGACATCACATCAGGGAATTCCTTCATTATCATTCACTTAATCAACTCAAATATGTGAGTTCTAATCCATTCAACAAGCATAACTTGGCCATGAACCACTAGCATGGCATACGTAAGAGTCTTAGCCAATTAATCTGACCTCCACCTATATAAGGGTCTCAATATATATATATATATATATATATATATATATATATATATCCCTCACTTTATCTCTTTCTAGTCCACCCAGACTTTGAATAACCTCTAAGCATTTCATGGATAACCGAACCAGGGTAGCAACAAATCTCTACCCCCCAATTAACATTTCAACAGTAGTACCTTACACTACTGTCCTCTACGAAACACATAGGCATATCACCACACAATTCATGTTTAAACATACATCAAATCCAATGAAATACCACAAGCAATGATGACAACCGGTCATATTGCACACAACCACCCACTGTGAGTAGGCATACCTTGGGCTTGGAACTTTTAAGTCCGCTCTGATACCAAAATGAAACATCCTTACCTAATTAAAACGTAAACCGTGACCAGGGAAATTTTTTCCAAAATTCACCAAACAGGCGGGGTAAAATAAATCAACGTAGGCAAAGGAAAGCAAAAACCGACAGCGGAAGAACAAAGCTTAAGCGAGCCCAACAGTGTTCACTCGCTCAAGCGAGACCCAAACTCGCTTGGGCGAGACAGCCCATCACGCTTGGGCGAAGTACCATTCGCTTAAGCGAAACCAACCAGAAACCTTCCTTCCATTCACACTCGCTGGAGCGAAATCTCATTCACTAAAGCGAACACCCACACTCGGTATTCTCATCACTCAGATTCGGGGGTTCCATTCACTCGGGATCGACCCCAACATACATGCCTCCCTCGGAAGCTCATACATAGTTTCTCACTCGGATTATTTCCCAATTAAATACCAGTCGGTATATTTCAGCCTCAACACAATCGGAATGTATTACACATTCACCACTCGGTGTATCATCATTTTTCCCACTCGGAGAACACTTAGACTTTTCTTCACTCAAAAGGGGTCTCCACAATTAAATTCCATTCGGGTTTACTCTATCCCCACATCACTCGGAGGAATTTACTAAGTCAAGTCTCACTCGGCTTATTTAAGTCTTAACCACTCGGGATATAGAACCTCATTCACTCGGAATATATAATCTTATACACTTAGAATATATCCCAATCTCAACCAGTACAACACTCCTTACCTCTGAGGTGGTTCACTTGGGATTTCCACTCGGAAATACCTAAACCCTTCCCCACTCGGGGTTTTACTCATGCTTTTCACTCGGCAACTCATGGACTAGTCTTCCCTCAAAAGTAGCCCACTCGAGTACATCTTACTCGGATCTATCCTAAGCCTTTATCACTCGGAAAAGTCCTCATACTTAAGCCTCACTCGAGAATGGCTCTCACCACAACATTATTCTACTCAAAATTCATCAACTTAGCATTATTCTATCCATCAACATTCCTTAGTCAATCCAAGTAACATTATATCCACATAAAGTATATAATTATACACATACATAAATGTATACTTGTCCATAATTTAGATAATCAATCCTCATATATATAAGTATGTTTAATCTTCATATTACATGAGAGCCGGCCAAGGCTTTAACAGAACTATAAATACAAACGGTACAGTATACTCTGTACGCTACAACAGCACAAATACCCACCACTCGGGTTAAGGCCTTCACATCATTCCCATTCCGACCTGCGTACACTGAAAAATGGTGTAGGGGTGAGCTTTTACATATTAAATGTTAGTTATTGGCTCGAATTTAACACCAATTCCCAACTATATAATAACATCACTCAATCAGCAATAATACACCCTACCATTCTATATAATACTGTAACAACGTTACCCACTCGAGATTCATGTAATTCAATCAGGCTAGGAATTTCACATCATTCACAAACACGTATATTTACAACCATAACAACACATTGCACTCGGTAATAGTACCAATGTACATATATCAACCCAGTTGGAATTCACTCAACTTATTCATGGCTATATCAATCATATTATTCGCAATAACATACATTCATATACATATAAATTACATTGAGCTCAACAATAATCATAAGTGTGCACACCTCATTTCAGTCGGATCCGATCGGTTATTATTAGTTTTTACGTTGCAACGTCGGCTCTCAGCCTTTCATTCAGCTCTCAGCTGATACATAGGCTCTCATCCTTTTATTCAGCTCCCAGCTGACTCGGCCGTTTTACTGGTACCAAACCGTTTGCCCTCATTTGTAACACAAACACTCTCAGTGTCAACGGCAGTGTTACGGGCAGCCCTGAGTCCCACTCAGTCGGCTTGCCTTGAGTCCCACTCAAGGTCTTTGATAGCATCTCATGCATATAATTACCGATTCATTAATTGAGCGTCTCACGCTAATGTTCTCAGCATTTTTAATAGTGCAACCCATGCATTTTGTCATTATAAATCATAAACAAGAATCGGCATAACATTGTCACAGCACATGTATTTCAACATAAAATCCCAACGGGAATCAACATACTTCACACACATATACACTCAGCATTCTCAATGAATTCGATATGCATCTCATGCAATTTAACATAAAACAACAAACGGAGGTTCATCCACTGCCTTACAGTGTAATGCACTCGGTGTTGAATGTCAGTAACATGCATCCTGTACTTTTAAACATAAGGTCACATACGAAATCAGCAGAGCAAGCTCATACACTCGGCATCTCAATAGAATCAATATGCATTTAATATATAACATTGATAGATATTATCCACTATCTCCCATTATAATGGGCTCGGTATTCATGACACCACACACATGCATCTGATACAATTATTGTAAATCACACGGATTCAGCACTGCATTCGTATATAATACACTCGTCAATCCTAATAACATTCACATGCATTTTGTTATTTTAATTCATAAACAAGAACCAGCATAGCAACGTCTCAGTACATGCACTCAGCATTTTAGATGAAATCAACACGCATTTTGTAACATCCCTGTTTTTAGTAACAGTTTTAATCTTGTAATTATGAAGTTTGGAAGTTCTGTAAGAGTTAATAAGTGAATAAATACCATGAGGATGGTCTGTAATATCCCAAAAATTTCATTTTTGTGTAAAATCATGGAATTTATATAGACCATTAATGATATTACCCATTTTTCGAGTGAAATATGTCTTAGATAAGACTGTCCGAGTGAAGAAAGGGATCTGATCCGAGTAACCAAGAAAAAACCGACTGAAGGTTGAAATTCCGAGTGAAGGTTGGAAATTCTGACTGAAGGTTGGAATTCCGAGTGAAGGTTATGTTTTCCGAGTAAGACATGACGAGAGTGCAACTACCGAATGAAGTCATGGTCTCGGAGACAATTCTGAGTGAAGTGTGTTCGAAAAAACCACTTCTGGGTGAAAAGTCCGAGTGACCCGTCTTTGAATGACTCATTTCCGAGTCAAATGTCCTCGAATGACTCGTTTCCGAGTCAAACGCCTCTGAATGACTCGTTCCCGAGTCAAACATCGTCAAGTGCCTCATTTCCGAATGAAACTTCTCTGATTGCAACGTTCCGAGAGAAACACGTCCAATTGAAGGAAAACTCATTTCCGAGTAATAGATATCCGAGTGGGCTATCTCCGAGTCGAGTGTAATTTACCTGACGCCGACTGAAGGACTCTGAAACAGATAAAGGTCGACTCCGAATGACCTCATTTGTCACATTTTCGAGTGACAATTTCCAAATGACCTCTTTTGTCACATTTCCGAGTGACAATTTCCAAATGACCTTCGGTCATATGCATTCCGAGTTATGCATTTCCTGAGAGAAATATTTCGAGTGAAGCTATACTGAACGACGCTCAAGTGAGCGTTCTGCGCTCAAGCGCGCTCGGGTCCTGATTCTTCCTCCTTTCTCACGCTCAAGCGTGACTCATGTATATTTTTGGCACGCTCAAGCGTGGACATGTAGAAAGGGCCTGATTCTTTTCTCACACTCAAGCGTGAAGGCAGCGTGTTTAAGAGTAATAGTACACTCACGCTCAAGCGAGAGAGACCACGCTTAATCATGATTCAAAGGAGTCTGTTTTCAGTAACTCTCGGAAACTGATTAGCCGACCAACGTCAGTATGGAAAGGGGACTTGATCAATGGAAACCGACCGGCTTATGCACTCATCAGCGTTTACATCGCTGCTCTATTAAAATTGACTGGATTAATACTGGAACCGAGACACATACAGGGACTTTTACTCCAATCATAGCATCTTTTATATATTTTAATATATCTACTCCAATCATACAAGCTCCTGCAAGTAGGCTGCGGAAATAGACAAAAATACAGCTCACTTTCTATCCAAAAGTCTCCATTATTCCCATAATTAACGCACCTAACCTTCAATCACTAAAAAGCTTATCCCCCCCACTTGTCTCTTGCACTATTAAACCAATACCACAACACATCTCCAAGTCCAAACGTTCAGAACCAACGGAATTAGCCAAAAAAACTCTCTCTTTCTTATTTTCTTCTCTACGTACAAGCCTCTGTCTCCCTCATTTTCCTTTTCTCCTCACTATGAGCTGAAGCAAGGATATCATCTACTAATCAAAGATCTTCCATTAAGGTAAAAGGGGTATATTCTAGGGTATTCTGGGGGAAAACCGAGTGATAGGAAAGGGTTAAGGTACCTCTGGTCCTCACCTTTCCAGGACAGGTTCAGGAATTGCTGTTATATTAATATGCTTTAATTTTTATATGTTTGTTTTTATATATCTTTATTGCTATGAATATGTTCCATTGACTGTATTCATTATTATTAATCATGATGAATTAAATGATATGATTGGTGTTGAATTGTAAAATATTAAGAACCATGGGTGTCTATGTGAATTCCAGTGAGGAATTATAAAACAGAAGTCGGATTCAATAATAACAAGCTCGGTTTTTATATCAATCCGACTGGTTATCTAAAAATACAAATAATCTATTTAAATTTCAAACAGATTTTGAATTAAATATCTGTTTTACATAAACCGACCGAATCACCTAAAATATACAAACACATAATTTTACTCAGAAAACTTTTCTCAGTCTGATTTCACTCGAAATTATAGTTATTTCACTCAGAAAACTCTTTTCAGTCTGATTTCACTTGGAATCATAGTTATTTCACTCAGAAAACTCTTTTCAGTCTGATTTCACTCGGAATTATAGTTATTTCACTTAGAAAATTCTTTTCAGTCTGATTTCACTCGGAATCATAGTTATTTCACTCAGAAAACTCTTCTCAGTCTGATTTCACTCGAAGTTATAGTTATTTCACTCAGAAAACTCTTTTCAGTCCGATTTCACTCGGAATCATAGTTATTTCACTCAGAAAACTCTTCTCAGTCTGATTCCACTCGGAATCATGGTTATTTCACTCAGAAAACTCTTCTCAGTCTGATTCCACTCGGAATTATGGTTATTTCACTCGGAAAACTCATTTTCACTCGGAATCAAACTCATTTTACTCGAAAAATCTGGTTTTCGACATTTTTCACTCGGATTTTCATTCAGAAATTCTTCTTTAATCCTTTTTAAATTATTGTTATAAAAATCATAAAAAAATTAGGATATTTCAATTATCATTATTATTCTTATTTCTATTATTATTACCATTATTATTGTTATTCTTATTATTATTACTATTAACTATTATTATTGTTATTGATATTATTATTGTTTTAATTATGAGTAATGGAATAAGAAACATATTACTTACTCTTTAAACGAAGTATTATTTTAGTCAAAATATAGCCGATATATTTTCTAGAATGATAATAAAAACGAATTACAACATCTGAAAAATTGATGGGACCCAAGGACTTGAGAATAAATTTTATGAGACTGGAAACACATGAGATACCCAAGGATCAAATGATAAAAATAAGCATTTTGCATCATGAAAATATTTTTGAGGGAGTAAAACTAGAGCATACACCTGGTACGCTGGAGGACATTCACGTTCGATCTCTGAGGAGAATCTTGGGAGTACGACCGGGACGGAAACCCAATGGCATCAGAGTCGCGCCTGAAGCCGTGTGAGACGATGCAATTCTGGTGTACTTTGACTAAATGACGGAACGTATCTATATCGTGTAGAGCCAAGTCCCAAGATGAAATAATATATTGATAAGAACCTGTGAGTTCATTCGTACCTTATGATAATGAATGGAGGACTTGGTGAGCTCCGATCGCTCTAGAATGGAAATGATGTGCCCAAGAGGCAAATTGAGCAGAATGACTGCAAAAGAATAAGAAAATGGTGATGGTGGATTGATTTATTGGGCCCATATGCATCATGAGACTTAATTAAAGATAAATCATAATAAACCAAACTCATGCATTCCATGACAGTATACTTGATTGTTATAATTGTAAATATGTTAATTGTATGATTTATGTTATATTATCTGTTGTCTAGATATGATGTAGGCTCTTCATGCACTTTCTTGAAGAGAGATGGATCTAGGGCTCTTTCTCCTATTTTCCTTCAATGTAAGCTTGAGAACTTCTTCTTCAAGGCAATGAAACCGAAAATCTAAGCCTAAAACTAGAGGAGAGTGACGCAAAAACAAAGGGAAAGGGAGTGAAATGGAAGGAGAGAAGGTGGACAATGGAGGAAGGCTTGGAAAAAGGAGAGGAAAAAGGTTGGAGGCCACTTCCCAAAGAGGGGGAAGATAACTCCACTCACCACCAAGGGAGGGAGAAACCCCTTGGATAAGAGCTTGAGAGAGCTCTCAAATTCTAGAGAGAAGGAGGAGAATCTCTCACTAGGAAACACTAAGTGCTCTCAAATTTTGCAAATGAATTAATGGTGCTTGTTTACAAAAGGAGAAGCCCTTATATAGGCCATGGAGAATTTCAGCCAAGGACTAGAAGAGTGGGCTTGAGCATGACTCCAAGGCCCATTAAGAGAAAGGATGAGCAAATGGCCTATACATGGCCCAAAAGGAAAAGTACAAGGCCCAAAAGTGGCCCATTTGACCTTGCAAGGCCCAAAGCTATCCTATAAGCCTAGAGAAACTATTTAGGAAGTATATTACAAGTAAAGTACACATAGATCCTCATAGGTTCCTTATTGGGCTTAGGCCCACTAGAAGAGAGAAAAGAGAAAAGGGCTTTATGGATGCTCTCTTTGGCCCTTTTGGTCTTGGCCCTTGTGAGGGGACCTCTATATGCTTCAAGTCCTTTCTCCAATGTAGTGTGAGGGTCTTCCTTGGGTATGTCCACATTAGGATATGTCCGCACCGGGAACCTCCAGGGTCTGGGGTTTATACTCACCCTTTCTGTTGATTAATAACAGAGGAGCTAGGAAACCAAGAACAAGAATACGAAGAACAGCAATATGCTGAACCAATTGGGAGCCCTCATTAATTGAAGATACATGTAGTAGAATATTTATTAATGAATAAAAAGACCATGGATGACTGTATAATTATTTAAGGGTGCCTGCGTACCCCATTCTGTTAAGAGTACAATTACTTATAGTTTGTGAATGACTATGTGAGTTATCTACTATTTGCTCCCACTGATCTGCCATTATTTTATTTAAAATATATTTATATATATTCACTTTTTTTGAAAACTGTTAACACTCTTAGTTAAATAGGATGATCCTACAAAAGGGTTTATCTTATTTAACCGAGGGTGTTACATTGGTGGTATCAAAGCATAGTCGATTCATTAAGCTTGGGAAGTGGACCATTAGGTTTCCACGTACTCTGATGGAAATATTGAACAATCCATAAAACACCTAAGAATAAATTTCTTATGTGGAATTCTCCATATAACATATACCCTGAATCTTTTGTTGATATTCTTTCAGCAATTTCCTAATGGCTCGCCGAAACAATGATCATGTCATGGAGGAACTTCTTACTCGAATCGTGGAGGTAATAGAACGACAAGAATTACCTCATGCTTCTACCACGCAGAGCCAAGGACTAGCTGAATTCCAGAGGAACAATCCTACGCAATTCAAGGGAGGCTTCAATCCAGAAGGAGCACAATTATGGATTGAGCACCTCGAAAAGATTTTTGCTGCTATGCGATGCCCTGACGAGGACAGGATAACCTTTGTCGTCTTCATGCTGGTTGGGGAAGCAGAGCACTGGTGGACTCATGCTAGAATCAGATTAACAACTGATGGACACGTCATCACTTGGGGATGATTCAAGGCAGAATTTCTCGCCAAATATTTCCCTGAAGACATAAGAGGCAGAAAGAGCAGGAATTCTTTAATCTGAAACAAGGTAATATGACAGTTGGGGAATACGCTCCTAAGTTTGATGAATTGGCCAAATGTTGTCCCTACTACACCCAAATGGGAGAAGCGTCGAGATGTGTAAAATTTGAAGCAGGGCTACGACAGGAAATTCGTCAAGCTATATGTTGTCAACAAATCACTCAATTCTCTACTTTGGTTGACCGATGCCGCATATTTGAAAATACCTCTAATCTTCGATGACCTGGAACATCTAATTATGGTCCAGAATGACGGATGCCAGACCGACAACAAAGAAGGGATTTTCGAGCAGATCGACCCTATTCCCGACCATCTTACTCAGCCAACCGAATTCCTCCTAGGGATCAAGGAAACAGTCGGAACTTGAAATGCTATATCTGCGGAGGACCACATATGGTGGTAAATTATACTAAAAGAGGTAAAATATGCATAATTTGTGGACAGGCTGGACATCGCGATGTTGAATGTTGGTACAGAGATACTAACAACCAGCAACAGATGACTCAAAGGCAGGTAGTGCGACCAACAGGCCAAGGGAATGGAGGACCTGCTACGAATACTTCTGCAAATAATGCCCCGAGGATGCAGAATATTCACCACAACAATAACTTCAATCAAAACAATAATCCTAGAAGGCCCGGAAATGGCTCGGCTGGAAGACAGGGAGGAAATGCTAGAGTTTTTACCATGAAAGGTGCGGAGATATCACAAGAGAACGATCTTGTGCAAGGTACAAGCTTTATAGGAAGTACTCTGTTAAATGTATTATATGATTCTGGAGCCACTCACTCTTTCATATCTGAGAATTGTGTAAAACATTTAAAGCTACCTACAACCTCTCTGCCCAATAAGATGATTGTCACAACTGCTGCCAATAAGCCTATTTGCCCTTCCTGTATGTGTTGGAATGTCCTCTCAACATCGAAGGGAAAGTTTACCAAGTAGATCTTATATGTTTACCTTTGATTGATCTAGATATTGTTCTAGGGATGAATTGGCTTGCTGCTAACCATATCCTTATTGACTGTCATAATAGATCCATCTCTCTCAGGTCTACTACATCTGAATGTGATCAAGTCACTGATTCTTGTCCTGTTAGCTTAGAAAAGGTAATCCTAACAAAGGAAGTCCAACTATACATGATCCTTACTGATACTGAAAGCAAGGACACTTCTAAAATTGATCAGATTCCTGTTGTTCAAGAATTTCCAGAAGTTTTCCCTGATGATATACAAGAGCTACCTCCAGAGCGAGAAGTTGAATTCAGTATTGACATTATACCGGGCGTGGGACCAATCTCTATTGCTCCTTACCGAATGTCACCCAAGGAACTTAGTGAGCTCAAAAAGCAAATAGAAGAACTTTTAGAGAAGGGAATGATTAGACCCAGTGTCTCACCTTGGGGAGCACCAGTTCTTCTAGTCAAAAAGAAGGATGGCAGTATACGGTTGTGCGTTGACCATCGTCAGTTGAATAAAGCTACGATCAAGAACTGATACCCTCTTCCAAGGATTGATGATTTGATGGATCAACTACAAGGAGCCACTATCTTTTCAAAGATTGATCTACGATCAGGCTATCATCAAATAAGGGTGAAGGAAGATGATATACCCAAAACAGCATTCAGGACACGATATGGGCACTATGAGTATCTTGTTATGCCCTTTGGAGTTACCAATGCACCTGCAGTCTTTATGGGATACATGAATCGGATTTTCCATCACTACTTGGATAAATTCGTAGTGGTATTCATTGACGACATTCTTGTCTACTCCAAGAGCCATAAAGAACATGAAGAACATCTCCGAATTGTTCTAAATACACTACGAGCAAGACAATTATACGCCAAGTTGTCAAAGTGTGAATTCTGGTTGACTGAAGTAAAATTTTTGGGACATATCATCTCTAAAGAGGGAATTACTGTGGATCCTACAAAGGTAGAAGCTGTACTAAAGTGGGAACAACCCAAGAATGTGACAGAAATTTGCAGTTTCCTTGGACTTGCTGGATATTATCGTCGATTCATCGAGAATTTCTCTCAAATTGCAGCACCTTTAACTAGGCTGAACCGTAAAGATCAACCATTTGAATGGACCGACAAATGTGAAAGCAGTTTTATGGAGTTACGCCAATGACTCACTAGTGCACCTGTCTTGATTTTGCCAGATCCTGCCAAGCCATATGAAGTGTATTGTGATGCGTCAAGACAAGGACTAGGATGTGCTCTAATACAAGAAAGAAATGTTGTTGCTTATGCCTCACGACAGCTAAGACCACATGAAGTTAATTATCCTACACACGACTTGGAACTAGCTGCAGTTGTGTTTGCCTTGAAAATTTGGAGACACTATTTATATGGCACATACTTTGAAGTCTTCAGTGACCATAAGAGCTTGAAGTATCTATTCGACAAGAAAGAACTGAATATGCGACAACGCAGGTGGATGGAATTCATCAAAGATTATGATTTTGAACTCCGATATCATCCTGGAAAGGCAAATGTTGTAGCTAATGCACTCAGCAGAAAGGCTCTACGCCTATCATATATGATGACAAAGCAGTTGGAATTGATTGAACAGTTTTGTGATCTGAATCTGGCTGTAACACCTAAAAGGGGAAGCCTCATGGTTGGGATGCTAAAAATTTCAAATGATTTCCTGAAACAAGTCAAGGAAGCTCAAGCCAATGATTAGGAATTATAAGATCTAGCAGAAAAGATAAAAGAAGAAGGCTCAGAATTTAGCAAAGATGAACATGGGGTGATCAGGTATCAACAGAGGCTCTCTATTCCGGTCAACATAGATCTTAAAAGATCTATCCTTGATGAAGCACATAAAAGCAAATACAGTATCCACCCAGGATCAACCAAGATATATCAGGACTTGAAAAAATTATTCTGGTGACAAGGAATGAAAAGGGATATCGCTGAATATGTGACAGCTTGTCTGATGTGTCAGAAGGTAAAGACGGAACAACAACGACCAAGTGGGATCCTTCGACCTTTGGAGATTCCAGAATGGAAATGGGATGAGATTGCTATGGACTTCATGACCAGACTTCCCAGAACATCAAGTGGATATGATGCTATTTGGGTAATCATAGATCGATTAACAAAGACCGCTTATTTTATTCTGGTTAATATGAAGTATTCTCTAGAGAAACTCACCCATATCTATATCAAGGAAATCGTACGATTACATGGAACACCCACTGTAATTGTATCTGACCGAGATCCTCGTTTCACATCACAATGTTGGAAGAGCCTGCAACAAGCTCTAGGAACTCGCCTAAAGTTAAGTTCCGCATATCACCCACAGACAGATGGACAATCAGAAAGGATAATCAAAACTCTTGAAGATCTGTTACGTCTTTGTGTCTTAGAACATGGGGGGAGTTGGCAAGAATATCTTCCACTTGTTGAGTTCACTTACAACAACAGCTACCATGCTAGCATCGAAATGGCCCCTTATGAAGCTCTATATGGAAGAAAATGTCGTACACCTTTGTGTTGGTATGAAACAGGTGAAAAGACAATAATTGGACCAGAGATTGTTTAGAAGACTACAGAACAAGTCTAAAATATCCAAATGGCAATGAAGGCTTCACAAGATAGACAAAAGAGTTACTACGACAAACGTCGGAAGCCATTAGAATTTGAGGAGGGAAACCATGTATTTCTCAAAGTTACCCCTACCACTAGAGTAGGAAGAGCTCTAAAGGCCAAGAAGTTAAGTCCCAGATACGTAGGACCCTATCAGATTCTGCAAAAGATAGGAACCCATGCGTACCGTATTGCTCTGCCACCCGAGCTAACAAATCTTCATAATGTCTTTCATGTCTCTCAACTCCGTAAATATGTACCAAGTCCTGATCATGTTCTAAGTCCTGATCAGTTTGTTCTGAAAGAAAACCTTACCTTTGAAGCATCACCGGTTAAGATTGTTGATCGACGTCTAAAACAGCTAAGAGGCAAGGAAATCTCTTTGGTCAAAGTAGTTTGGAGTCAATCAGATGATGGGGAAGCTACTTGGGAAATTGAGGAAAAGATCAGAGAATTGTACCCTCAATTATTTCAACTTTGAATTTCAGGATGAAATTCCCAAAAGGGGAGGAGAGTGTAACATCCCTGTTTTTAGTAACAGTTTTAATCTTGTAATTATGAAGTTTGGAAGTTCTGTAAGAGTTAATAAGTGAATAAATACTATGAGGATGGTCTGTAATATCCCAAAAATTTCATTTTTGTGTAAAATCATGGAATTTATATAGACCATTAATGATATTACCCATTTTCCGAGTGAAATATGTCTTAGATAAGACTGTCCGAGTGAAGAAAGGGATCTGTTCCGAGTAACCAAGAGAAATTTCGACTAAAGGTTGAAATTCTGAGTGAAGGTTGGAAATTCCGACTGAAGGTTGGAATTCCGAGTGAAGGTTATGTTTTCCGAGTAAGACATGACCGAGAGTGCCATTACCGAGTGGAGTCCTGGTCTCGGAGACAATTTTGAGTGAAGTGTGTTTGAAAGAACCACTTCTGGGTGAAAAGTCCGAGTAACCCATCTTTGAATGACTCATTTCCGAGTCAAATGTCCTCGAATGACTCGTTTCCGAGTCAAACGCCTCCGAATGACTCGTTCCCGAGTCAAACATTGTCAAGTGCCTCATTTCCGAGTGAAACTTCTCTGAGTGCAACGTTCCGAGAGAAGCACGTCCAATTGAAGGAAAACTTATTTCCGAGTAATAGATATCCGAGTAGGCTATCTCTGAGTCGAGTGTAATTTACCTGACGCCGACTGAAGGGCTCTGAAACAGATAAAGGTCGCCTCTGAATGACCTCATTTGTCATATTTCCGAGTGACAATTTCCGAATGACCTCATTTGTCACATTTTCGAGTGACAATTTCCGAATGACCTTCGGTCATATGCATTCCGAGTTATGCATTTCCTGAGAGAAATATTTCGAGTGAAGCTATGCTGAACGACGCTTAAGTGAGCGTTCTGTGCTCAAGCGCGCTCCGGTCCTGATTCTTCCTCCTTTCTCACGCTCAAGTGTGACTCATGTATATTTTTGGCACGCTCAAGCGTGGACATGTAGAAAGGGCCTGATTCTTTTCTCACGCTCAAGCGTGAAGGCAGCGTGTTTAAGAGTAATAGTACACTCACGCTCAAGCGAGAGAGACCACGCTTAAGCGTGATTCAAAGGAGTCTATTTTTAGTAACTCTCGGAAACAGATTAGCCGACCAACGTCAGAATGGAAAGGGGACTTGATCAATGGAAACCGACCGGCTTATGCACTCATCAGCGTTTACATCGCTGCTCTATGAAAACCGACTGGATTAATACTGGAACCGAGACACATACAGGGACTTTTACTCCAATCATAGCATCTTTTATATATTTTAATATATCTACTCCAATCATTCAAGCTCCTGCAAGTAGGCTGCGGAAATAGACAAAAATACAGCTCACTTTCTATCCAAAAGTCTCCATTATTCCCATAATTAACGCACCTAACCTTCAATCACTAAAAAGCTTGTCCCCCCACTTGTCTCTTGCACTATTAAACCAATACCACAACACATCTCCAAGTCCAAACGTTCAGAACCAACGGAATTAGGAAAAAAAACTCTCTCTTTCTTATTTTCTTCTCTACGTACAAGCCTCTGTCTCCCTCATTTTCCTTTTCTCCTCACTGTGAGCTGAAGCAAGGATATTATCTACTAATCAAAGATCTTCCATTAAGGCAAGGGGGGTATATTCTTGGGTATTCTGGGGGAAAACCGAGTGATAGGAAAGGGTTAAGGTACCTCTGGTTCTCACCTTTCCAGGACAGGTTCAGGAATTGCTGTTATATTAATATGCTTTAATTTTTATATGTTTGTTTTTATATATCTTTATTGCTATGAATATGTTCCATTGATTGTATTAATTATTATTAATCATGATGAATTAAATGATATAATTGGTGTTGAATTGTAAAATATTAAGAACCATGGGTGTCTGTGAATTCCAGTGAGGAATTATAAAACAGAAGTCGGATTCAATAATAACAAGCTCGGTTTTTATATCAATCCGACCGGTTATCTAAAAATACAAATAATCTATTTAAATTTCAAACAGATTTTGAATTAAATATCTATTTTACATAAACCGACCGAATCACCTAAGATATACAAATACATAATTTTACTCAGAAAACTCTTCTCAGTCTGATTTCACTCGGAATTATAGTTATTTCACTCAGAAAACTCTTTTCAGTCTGATTTCACTCGGAATCATAGTTATTTCACTCAGAAAACTCTTTTCAGTCTGATTTCACTCGGAATTATAGTTATTTCACTCAGAAAACTCTTTTTAGTCTGATTTCACTCGGAATCATAGTTATTTCACTCAGAAAACTCTTCTCAGTCTGATTTCACTCGAAATTATAGTTATTTCACTCAGAAAACTCTTTTCAGTCTGATTTCACTCGGAATCATAGTTATTTCACTCAGAAAACTCTTCTCAGTCTGATTCGACTCGGAATCATGGTTATTTCACTCAGAAAACTCTTCTTAGTCTAATTCCACTCGGAATCATGGTTATTTCACTCAGAAAACTCTTCTCAGTCTGATTCCACTCGGAATCATGGTTATTTCACTCAGAAAACTCATTTTCACTCGGAATCAAACTCATTTTACTCAGAAAATCTGGTTTTCGACATTTTTCACTCAGATTTTCATTCAGAAATTCTTCTTTAATCCTTTTTAAATTATTGTTATAAAAATCATAAAAAAATTGGGATATTTCAATTATCATTATTATTCTTATTTCTATTATTATTACCATTATTATTGTTATTCTTATTATTATTATTATTATTAACTATTATTATTGTTATTGATATTATTATTGTTTTAATTATGAGTAATGGAATAAGAAACATATTACTTACTCTTTAAACGACGCATTATTTTAGTCAAAATATAGCCGATATATTTTCTAGAATGATAATAAAAATGAATTACAACATCTGAAAAATTGATGGGACCCAAGGACTTGAGAATAAATTTTATGAGATTGGAAACACATGAGATACCCAAGGATTAAATGATAAAAATAAGCATTTTGCATCATGAAAATATTTTTGAGGGAGTAAAACTAGAGCATACACCTGGTACGCTGGAGGACATTCACGTTCGATCTCTGAGGAGAATCTTGGGAGTACGACCGGGACGGAAACCCAATGGCATCAGAGTCGCGCCTGAAGCCGTGTGAGACGATGCAATTCTGGTGTACTTTGACTAAATGACGGAACGTATCTATATCGTGTAGAGCCAAGTCCCAAGATGAAATAATATATTGATAAGAACCTGTGAGTTCATTCGTACCTTATGATAATGAATGGAGGACTTGGTGAGCTCCGATCGCTCTAAAATGGAAATGATGTGCCCAAGAGGCAAATTGAGCAGAATGACTACAAAAGAATGAGAAAATGGTGATGGTGGATTGATTTATTGGGCCCACATGCATCATGAGACTTAATTAAAGATAAATCATAATAAACCAAACTCATGCATTCCATGACAGTATACTTGATTGTTATAATTGTAAATATGTTAATTGTATGATTTATGTTATATTATCTATTGTCTGGATATGTCCACACCGGGAACCTCCAGGGTCTGGGATTTATACTCACCCTTTCTGTTGATTAATAACAGAGGAGCTAGGAAACCAAGAACAAGAATACAAAGAACAACAATATGCTGAACCAACTAGGAGCCCTCATTAATTGAAGATACATGTAGTAGAATATTTATTAATGAATAAAAAGACCATGGATGACTGTATAATTATTTAAGGGTGCCTGCGTGCCCCATTCTATTAAAAGTACAATTTCTTATAGTTTGTGAATGACTATGTGAGTTATCTACTATTTGCTCCCACTGATCTTCCATTATTTTATTTAAATATATATATATATATTCACTTTTTCTGAAAACTGTTAACACTCTTAGTTAAATAGGATGATCCTACAGAAGGGTTTATCTTATTTAACCGAGGGTGTTACACATTTCAACATAAGATCCCCCAACAGGAAACGTCACATCAGACCACATCTCATGCACTCAAGATGGAATTCCACGACACTACATAGTTCGTAACTATTACAAACCCGGGTGTTGCTCAACTGTCAATCACAAGATACTAAACAACACATTTCAAGTATAACATACAAGGCAGAGTAATTTCACCTGGAACCCGTCCATAAACCGTGCATTTGAGATGTAAGGCAGCCCCCTACCTGGAATGAAGATTCCGAAAACTCCTTTGACTCACAGCTCCGATCGGCTGCTCTCCGATCAATCCTTCAGTCACCCTCCTTCATCGAACGCTCCCGTCGTTGTATTCTGCATAGCTTGGAGGAATTGAAAGTTGTCTCACACTCTCGATCAGTTCAGCCACCAAGACACTCCCTGCATGCAAGGACAGTGGGGATTCTAAAGCTGTTCCCTTACTTGATCAGTCCTGCCCCCAAGACACCCAGACTTCCATGCATCCAACTGCGTAGGCAAGAACAGTGGGCGTTCCTAAACCTCTGAAACACTCAGCGACCTGCTCACTTCTTGAGCAACTTCGTCCCGCCATCAATAAAACATTCCAATAATTCTGGGCGCTCAACGCTGCTCATTCCCACTTGAGATCCCATTAGCCTTCGAGTGGAAGAAGAGGGTGAAGACGAAGAGACGAAAACGAAAGACAGCAAGAAGAAGGAGAATGCAGGATGCATGCACAGAGAGAAATGCATAGCCCTCATAGTCTCTCTTTTCCCCACCGCGTGAAAATAATGAAGGGAGGGAACCGAAGCCCCTTTATACCCCTAAGGGCACATGCGTCATTACCTAGCATTATTATTATTATTATTATTATTATTATTATTCAACAATTTGCCTAATTGGTAATTAATCTTAATCAACCATTAACATAATCAATCCATAACCTTAATCCTGAAATTTACCACACTCGGTAATTAATTAAAAATCAGGATGTTACAATATCACCTTGCGGAGTGCCACGAAGGGTAAATCCCGGAGTGATGATGATGTTATGAAATGATGAATATATCACCTTGCGGGGTGCCACGAAGGGTATATCCCAGAGTGATGATGATGTTATGATATTGATGATTATATCACCTTGCGGGGTGCCAGAAAGGGTAAATCCCAGAGTGATGATGATGTTATGAAATGATGAATATATCACCTTGCGGGGTGCCACGAAGGGTAAATCCCAGAGTGATGATGATGTTATGAAATGATGAATATATCACCTTGCGGGGTGCCATGAAGGGTATATCCCAGAGTGATGATGATGTTATGATATTGATGATTATATCACCTTGCGGGGTGCCACGAAGGGTGTATCCTAGAGTGATGATGGTAATTTAAGTGATTGAGATCACTAATGAATTATAAATCAGATCCGTGCATATGCATCTTAAACACTAGCATGTGCATTAACCATAGGAACATGGCAGAGTGATATCCTATTGAGGAGATTGTGTGAGGAGTAAATGGGACTCCCTATTTAATACTAACTATGAACGGGTTAATAGTTGATGTATTTTTATGAATCTAAATGGATATATGAGGCAATGGGTTCAAAATTGAAGCTAAGTTTGGCGTACCATCCTCAGACTGATGGACAGTCTGAGAGGACTATTCAGAGTCTTGAGGACTTGCTGCGTGCTTACGTTTTAGAGCACGACGGTTCGTGGGAGAAATATTTACCTCTAATCGAATTCACTTACAACAACAGTTTTCATTCTAGTATCGGTATGGCACCATACGAGGCGTTATATGGAAGGAGGTGTCGAACCCCTTTATGTTGTCTTGAAGTTGGTGAGAACTTGGCCTTAGGGCCTGAGATTATTGAGAAAACTACCGAACAAATTAAGATGATCCGAGAGAAAATGAAAATCGCTCAAGACCAACAGAAGAGCTATTATGCCAAGAGGAGGAAGCCACTTGAATTTCAAGTTGGCGATCATGTGTTCTTACGAGTCTCGCGTGATAAGGGTATTGGAAGAGCTTTGAAGAGCAGAAAATTAAGCCCTAAATTCATTGGACCCTATGAGATCTTGGAGCGGATTGGAGATGTCGCTTATCGGATTGCGCTCCCTCCACAGCTTGCGAACCTACATAATGTATTTCATGTATCGCAATTAAGGAAGTATATTCATGATCCCTTGCATGTGATCTCCATTGATGATATTGATGTGTGAGATGACTTGTCCGTCCCTCCCGTTTCGGTTCGTATTGTCGAGTATTCCATGAAGAGGTTGTGGAATAAAATGGTACCTCTGGTGAAGGTAGCGTGGAAGCACGGAAACGTGGAGACACTCACATGGGAACGCGAGGATGATATTCGTGAACGGTATCCTCACGCATTCGAATCCGGTATGTCAAATTTCAAGGACGAAATTTCTTTTAGGTGGGGTGGATTGTAACACCCCGAATTTTTAAAAATAGAAATTTAAATTAAGAAAATAAATATTGAATAATTAGATGTGGATTGATTAATATCCCAAAATGCTAGAAATAATTTAATTAAGATTTTCGGAGACTGTTAGTGAGTCATTGTGACCGGATAAGCTGAAAACTGACCTGGATAAAATATGGGTGTCAGACCAAGTATCTCCGATTGAGATGTCGTTGGTCTGGGCTGTAGCTAATGTTATTGGGAATCCGAATATGTATTCGGAATAATTTTTAGAATAAGTATCGAGCCTAAACTAAGAGCCTATTTAATGAAAAACGGAAGGGTTAAGTAATGGGAATAAAAATAAAATAAAAGCCTCACTCTTTGACTCTCATTTTCCCGTAACTCTCACTCCCTCTTATGCAAACATACCTCTTCTCTTTTCTATCTTCTTCCCACTCACCTTCTTCACTCTCTTCTTCCCTATACACTTAAGAAAAGCTTGGAGCCCTTCTTCTCTATTATCTTCGTTCACCATTGGAGCAAGGAGAAGCATTGGGTACTTGAAGCCTTCCCTTCCTCTCCTCCATTTTCGAGTTCATCATTTCCCCCCTTGGTTTTCATTTTTGTTTCTTGATTAAGGTAAGTTCTTCCCCATTTTAATTTTGGTTGGACACTAGAATATGGATTACTAAGACTTGGGAGAGTATTACATGTTTATGAGTGGTGAGAGGAAACATTAAATGCATAAACCCTAAGGTAGGGATGAAATAAATATGGACATTTATGAGTAATAAATGAGATTTATGAAGATAGTGTTAAAAAATGATGAGTGTAGAATTGCATTTATGATGTGGTTGGGTTCTTATAAAACCCTAACTTATGAAATTTAGGGGAAATGTGTAATATTGATGGGGTTAACATTTATTGATGGGGGAGGTGAAATAAATGATGAGGTAGAGGAATTTATGGGTGATTAGAGATGGTGGTTGGAAAACATAAATGAAAACCCACTTGGTGTGAGTTAAATATAAGTGTGGCAAGGGGATAACCTAACAAATTAGGTTGTAACTCTTGATAATAATGAATGGTGAATTAAGGGAAGGAATTCCCGAAGCCTAAATGAATAAATAAAGAGAATCCATGAATAGCTTCCACATGATGAGAATCATGTGTACATAGATATATATATGTATATTGAAATGGACTTTGAATGAAATTGATGTGGTCCTATAATGATTGGTGTAGGCCTTGATAACACGGGTGAAGCGGGAACATCAAACTCGGAAATTTACTTCTCTTAAGGTAGGAGAGGGGGTGTATTTTCTAAATGTATGAGAACATGTATATTGATAATGTATATGATGATGTGATGTGGCATGTTTACTTGAATAAGTGTGATATCATATGTTTGTGATGTGAAAATTGGACTTGGTGCTTAAATTGATTAATTGTGGATTGAAGCCTTAATAAGGCTATAAGTGGTATAATATGTGATGAAGTGTTATGGAATCCATATGTGGTTGTTGAATGTTGAAATCTTATGATTGGAATGTATAGATACATTGACTATGAGAAATTAATAGTGTTATCGAGTATGAATGTACCCTAGATGAGAGGGTGAGATAATCCTAATGAGGTTGAGGCATGCATGAGCATTGCATACATGGCATGGCATGCATATCATGATGATGTTATGAAATGATGAATATATCACCTTGCGGGGTGCCACGAAGGGTAAATCCCGGAGTGATGATGATGTTATGAAATGATGAATATATCACCTTGCGGGGTGCCACGAAGGGTATATCCCGGAGTGATGATGATGTTATGATATTGATGATTATATCACCTTGCGGGGTGCCACAAAGGGTAAATCCCAGAGTCATGATGATGTTATGAAATGATGAATATATCACCTTGCGGGGTGCCACGAAGGGTAAATCCCGAAGTGATGATGATGTTATGAAATGATGAATATATCACCTTGCGGGGTGCCATGAAGGGTATATCCTGGAGTGATGATGATGTTATGATATTGATGATTATATCACCTTGCGGGGTGCCATGAAGAGTGTATCCCAAAGTGATGATGATGTTATGAAATGATGAATATATCACCTTGCGGGGTACCACGAAGGGTATATCCCAGAGTGATGATGATGTTATGATATTAATGATTATATCACCTTGTGGGGTGCCACAAAGGGTAAATCCCGGAGTGATGATGATGTTATGAAATGATGAATATATCACCTTGCGGGGTGCCACGAAGGGTAAATCCCGGAGTGATGATGATGTTATGAAATGATGAATATATCACCTTGTGGGGTGCCACGAAGGGTATATCCCGGAGTGATGATGATGTTATGATATTGATGATTATATCACCTTGCGGGGTGCCACGAAGGGTGTATCCCAGAGTGATGATGGTAACTTAAGTGATTGAGATCACTAATGAATTATAAATCGGATCCGTGCATATGCATCTTAAACACTAGCATGTGCATTAGCCATAGGAACATGGCATAGAGTGATATCCTGTTGAGGAGATTGTGTGAGGAGTAAATGGGACTCCCTATTTAATACTAACTATGAACGGGTTAATAGTTGATGTATTTTTATGAATCTAAATGGATATATGTGTTCATATTGCATTCATGTATATATTATCGCATTTTGATAGATTTTCATCATTGAGAAAGTATACTCACTCTCCATGTGGTATATCTTTTAGCTCTTGTGTTGTAGGGCTGCACATGGAGCTCTTGTATAGAGAAGTGGTGTGAAGGAAGCCTATTATGGGTAAAGAATGCCTTGGCCGGCAACATTTTGATTTTATAGTTGTGTGAATGGTTGTAATGTATATGATATTCTGCATATGTTGTTTAGCCTTGACTTGACAGAAATATTTATATGGAAGATGAACATATATATTCATACAATGGTAACTTTAGGGGTCATGGAGGAAAATGAGATCTTTTAGGTATGGCTCATTTTCATTTATAACCTTATGAATGCACGAGGGCTGAACTCATGATGAAACTCTCTTACTTTGGTGAATGAATGAAGAGTCATATTTGAGTATTAGTTTTGTGAAGTAGAGTAGATGATGGGTTGATTCTTGTAGGCACATAATGAATTATAATGTAAATTTATGAGCATGCTTGTTTGGAACAAGTTTTAAATGACTAATATGATGATTGTGATGTAATGAATTGAGGCAAATTGGCTTGAGTTGAGTGTTGATGGGTTGCGTTGTTGAATTTCCACATTTCTGCATGTTTTCTGATAATCTCAGTCAAACGAGATGGATTCTCGTTTAAGCGAGAATCCCTCCTGTATGGTATTTGGTCTCTGGACAATTCTCGCTTAGGCGAGAGTGGGTCTCGCTCAAGCGAGATTGTCCTAGCATCAGTGTTTTGGTCTTTAGACCATTTTTTCCCAGGCGAGAGTGGGTCTCGCTCAAGCGAGACGGCCCTGGTATCAGGGGTTGGCCTCTAGGAGATTTTCACTTAGGCGAGTAGGATCTCGCCCGAGCGAGAGCGAGGAAAAATCGCTACTGGCTGAATTTCGCTTGAGCGAATGGCCTTGGTTGTGGTGCTCGCTCAAACGAGTGGGCATTGGTTTGGTTCTGGACAATTTTCGCCCACGCTCGCTGCCTCCGCCCAAGCGAAGCTTTTGGATCTCGCTCAAGCAAGATGGGACTCGCTTGAGCGAAGTGGTCCCTGAAACTTCTTTTCCTCTTTTCGCTCAACCCATTCCTGTCCCGCCCAAGCGTCCTACATGGAACTCGCTCAAGCGAGTTGGGTTCTCGCTTGAGTGAGGGGTGCCCTGATTGCCTAAAATGAAATGTTCAAATTATTTTCTCTCTTCTTCACATTAAACTTTGACCCTGCATTATTATAGGTATACTTTGGGCATAAAATTGGATCTCTTAATTTTAAAGTGGCTGACCTCCTTAAAATTAATCACATAGCATTGATTTACTCAAATCCTTTGGCTGTTTTTAATTGAGCATTCCTTCATGGTTGCTCCTCTTAACTTACCTTCTTATATCTTCACATATGAGATAGGTCTCTGATTGATCCAGGGTAGTGAAAGATAACTTCACCACTTTATTATATCATGAATTAATGCTTTTTAAATCGCGAAAAATTTACCCCTATTTTTGGGGTGTCACAGTTATCATAAGTTTTTAATTGTGGTGTGCCTTAATTAAGTGACAGAAAAATAAATGTGAAAAATTTCCCTACTTTTTATTAATTAGAAATAGACAACTATAATATCGATTAGTGGAATTAGGGTGCCACATTCTACATTATCAACAATGTATTTTGGAATGAAAGGACCAAATTGAATAGCATTCCATACCTTGAGGTCATAGGATTGGACAAAGATTTTCATCCTTTCTTTCCAAATAACATAGTCTTTGCCATTGAAGATTGGAGGTCTATTTATTGTACCATTTTACGGAAATGCATCATAAGAGGTAGAGGCCATCTTGATCTCTTGCAGTTGTTAAGCCTTGTGGTAAGAGTCAAGCTCTGATATCACTTGTTAGCCAAGGCCTCAATACCCAAGAGGGGGGTGAATTGAGTATTTCAAATTTTTGTGTGGAATCCTTTTGAAAACAGTTCTTAGTACACAAATGATACAATGTAGAAGAGATAATAATTATGAACCACATATCATACTAAAACACTTTGAGGTGAAGAGACAATATTCAAGAATTGATTGTGATAAACAAGGCAAGTTATTAATTTAGGCAATTCTTTAAGCACTAGGTATGCAATCTCCAACACAAATTTAAGTCAATTGAACTTAAACAAATTTTTAACAAATTAATTAAACATAATTAATTTAGCAAGTTGTTAACAATAATATTTTGATCACTTGTGCAATAATTAAATCCAACAAGATTTAAGTCAATTAATTCAAGGATTTAATTTAAGCAATTTTAATAAATCAATTAGATATAAATATTTTAGCAAGCAATTTAAATTCACAGTAATAAAGGAGTTTAGGGAAAAGAGAATTTGCAAACCGATATAACGAGTTCCACCACCCCGGTGTACGTCTCGCCTTCAAGTAACCCACTTGAAGGTTTTTCACTGTTGAGAATTTGAGATTACAAGCTTTGAGCAATTGCAACAATTGCGTCAGAAACAATATTTGAATCGATTCCTGTAGGTGATAAATCGATTCCCAGCTTCAAAAAATAGCATGAATCAATTCCTGGAAGTGTTGAATCGATTCCTTGACTTTTCAATGCGCATGAATCAATTCCTAGGCAAGGGGAATCGATTCCCAGGTGCATGAATCGATTCCTGGACATCATGAATCTATTCCCAGGTGCTTTTTAACATAGGAATCGATTCCTAGAGTGGTGAATCGATTCATGGACCTGTTCCTCTTCATATTTGATGTGTTTTGATCCTTTTAAATAGTATTTTGCATGGTTCTTGATCCTTTCTATTGTTTGGCATTTATTTCTTGATTTCTTGCCATGTATGAGCTTGATCTTCATGATGGTTGAATCCATGTCCTAAGATTGCCATTTATCAAACATATTCACTTTTAGTTGCTTATTAATTGCTTTGTACTTCATCCTTTGTTCTTTGATCATGTCATCTCTTTGTCAACCATATTTTCCCTTTGTTGTTCATCAAATACTTTATCATTCATCAAACATATTTATTCCTTATTCATGTGCATTCTTCATATTTGTGTGTCTTGCCTTGCCTTTGTTAACAAGCTTGTCATTATCAAAACTATCCAATTACAACTATGTCATCATCAATCATACAAGGAGTCAAAGTAAGATAAACACCCACGTTGCATGAAGAAAATCCAAGAAAATGTACATGAGAAGCAAGGGAATAAGCCTTGACTCGGCACTCATCAAGCAAGCATCAGTTACTCTCCCAGGAAGATTTAATTTAGGTTGCATAATACTCATAAAAAATTTGAACATCTCCCGTTCAGCAAATTTAAAGGGCAGCTCATCCACAATAATCATCCTAGCAGGTGCTTATCTACATGCATCAACATTAAATGAAACAGCAGCTAAGGTATTACCAACTCCTTTCCTATCTTCCTTTCTTAATTTTTAGACACTTAAAACTGTTTGAGAATGATCACTTAACTCTTTGGGGAACTTCTTACATTGATTTAACAAGTGATTCTTTAAATTAGTTGTCCCATTCATATGTGAATCAACAACATAAAAAGCACTACACCAATTGTATTTAGCTCTAAGTTTAGCAGAGTTAGTAACCTTTACCTTAGTGAAATGATCTCATGTCCATGATCTAGGTTTGGTAGGTCTCTTGCCTGATTCATCTTGTTCAGATGAAGAATCTTCATTGTCTTAGGCCTTTCTCTTTTTATCATTAGTTGGAGCTTTTTATGGCTTGTTACTTTGACTTGGGCTCTGACTAGTTTTAGTTTTAGCAGGTGTAGAAAGATTATTTCCAGGAGTAGAATTTCCAGATACATCCAATTAAAAAAATTTAGAAAATTAAAGAAATAAGTTATAAAAATTCCCAAGTATATAATATTAATGAAATATGTTTAATATTACTGTTAGCCAAGGCCTCAACGCTCAAGAGGGGGGGTGAATTGAGTGTTTCAAATTTTCGCGCGGAATCCCCTTGGAAATGGTTAGTAATATACAAATGATGCAATAATGAAGAAACAGCAACTTTTATGCACATATCACACTATGACACACTTGATGTGCAATGACAATATTTTAGCTTTAAATGTGATAAACAAACAAGTTATTGGTTTGAACAATTTATCAAACAGTTAGAGTGCACAGATTTATTTAAGAAATGATGTGATGTTTCCTATAAAGATTCAGCTCATTCAAGTTATCAAACACCTTGTGTGCATGTGAACAGTAATAGCAATCAAGTAAGTATCACACAAGAGTTGATGGGAAACAATGTTCTAGATACTTGGCAAGTTATAGCAAATTCCAATTTTTAAGAACTTCACCAAATATTGATTCAAGCAAATTATCAAACACTTGGCATGCAAAGTTAGTTTTCTACTTGAACAACAACTTTTGATTCACACATTCAGCTCAAGCATTTCAACAAACAGTTTATATGCGCAGTTGTATAAAGAGTTCAAGGTAGAGAGAAATGCAAACCAAATTTAACGAGTTCCACCAACCCGGTGTACGTCTCGCCTTCAAGCAACCCACTTGAAGGATTCCACTATTGAAGATTTGAGATACAAGCTTTGAGCAATTGCAGCTTCCTAGTGTCCCACACTCAAGAACTCAATCCTCACAAGCAAAGGGCAACCCACCCAATCTCACAATCTCTCAATACCCAAAGGTTGAACCCCAACCTTTGTGACCACTCAACCTAGAGTGAACAGTCACTCAACCTAGAGTGAATACCTTGTGTTTGGTGTTGTGTTTACAATCAATTAACTCTCTTAATAGAGTAGATACACAAATGAAAGCTCTCACAAATTCTAACTCTCAACAAGAGAGGATATGCAAATTGAAACTCACAATCTAACAACTCTTAAGCAATATGCAAGTTTGGAATCAAGAGTTGCAGAATATACAAGAGAAATCTGATAAGAAGACCTCTAGAAGAAGGATATTGATTGCCTAATGTTGTGCCTTGGTCTCTTGCTTCTCTTGCTTGAATCCATGCTTCTTTTATAGCCATTTTTAGGGTTTTCAGCTATTGCATAGTGTCTCCAACGGATACCTCAAGTGGGCATAAAGTGGGAGTGAAGAAATGAGCTGGAGTTCCACTTAAAAGCATTTTCCCACGTTCTGACACTATGGTAATCGATTAGCCTTCGAGCTGTAATCGATTAGCTTTTGAAATCTTCAGTATTATGCAGCAGGTAATCGATTAGCATTTGTATTGTAATCGATTATCTTAGAAGCAGAACCATTCTAATCGATTATTCCTTGCCTTGTAATCGATTATGATTGATACCTGATGCTCTTATTTTGTGTCTCGCAGCATGGTAATCGATTTTCATGTAATCGATTAGGGACAAAACAGAACTTACGTAATCGATTATGCTTGACTTGGTAATCGATTATGGTGAATACCTGATGCTCAGTCTTCAAACTTTCAACTAGTAATCGATTAGCCTTTTATCTGTAATCGATTATGTTCATTCCAGAACCTATGTAATCGATTGTCCTTCTTATTGTAATCGATTGTACCATAAACAGAGTTATGGTAATCGATTATTCCATTGTGGTAATCGATTAGTACATGTACCTGTTACAATTCTTTACGGTTTTTGATATGTTCTTGATATGTATTGACCCATGGCTTATTCCTTTGATCCTCATGCTTGTTTCCTTGATTCTTCTTCAACTTATGAGCTTGTTCTTCATGATTTAGTTCATGTCATCAACCTTGTCTTCCATAGCTCATGTTTCTTTAACTCTTTGTGAGGCATCTTCATCTTTTTATTCTTGGCCATTGTCTTTGTGCTTGAACCTTCTTGTTTCTGAACCTTTGCCATTCCATCATCATCATGAATACTTTGTCATTCATCAAAACTACTTTGCATACTTACATATGCAACTTCATTCTCCCCCTTTTTGATGATGACAATTAATGTTCCATATGGCTTGTATTCATGTGTTGCAAATTCATCATATTGGCTTCATGGTAATATCCTTTCTTCCTTTAGGAGTCTTTGCCTTAGTTTTCACATTTGTCATTATCAAAACCTGTTTCAACATTTAAACACATTCTCCCCCTTTTTGATGATGACAACCAATGTTCATCTCGTGGGGTGTTAGTTTCACAGAATAATGACAATCAATGTTTATATGTATTCTCCTCCTATATGATGTAATGAATGCTAGTTAAGAGTTATCCTCCCCCTTAATCTTGTAACTTATGCCAATTGTTTTAAACATATCAAATGATGGAAACATGATGGCATCCTATTCTTTTTACTGATCCTTCCACTAATCTCTCCCCCTTTGGCATCATCAAAAAGATCATTATCTTAGTTATAATCTATGCCAACATGATCAATGTTATATACCATTTTATTGCATCTAGAGTCAATAAGCAATCACTTAATTTATTCATCAAGTAAGCATATAATTGATTGCTAAACCATCATGTTGTGAGTATCATTTTCAAGTATGAGAAACGTCACATGATTAAGCACACATATCATTATTTGCACAGTTGTAAACAAGTCAAATATAAGTAAGCAAGTAATTTTCTCAATTAGGATAGACACATAAGCTCATAATCACTTCTAATAAGCACATACTTTTCTCCTATTTTGGCATTATCAAAACGCACAATGATATTCTTCCAAGTAAGCATATAATTGAGTAAAAGTATGAGTGCCATAAATATAATTATAGAGAAGTGAAATCAAGGATAATCATTCATGTGTATACTCCCCCTTACTACTGTAATTGATACCACTTGTAAACAATATACCACTTATTAACATGTGAAATCGATTATACGAATTTGATCAAGTTTGATATCACTTGTAGGTCAATTTAATCAAGTCTGATACCATTTGTTTACTTTTTAGAGCATGTGATCTCTTTTTAATAGATACCATTGTTGAAATAATAGATACTGTAATATGAATAAATACCACTCAAAGGTTAGATACCATTGCATATAACAATCCACTTGTTAATCATTTCATTAATATGGCTTGATGCATTTCTAGGTATCAGAGCAGTAATATAGAAGGATTTTCAACAATGTATGCTTATATCTAGGTATCAGAGCAGGGATGAAGTGATATATTCAGCTCGTGAGATTTGTTATTCATACCATTTGTTAATATGATTTGTATAATTCACAAAGCATAATGGTAGAGTAACAATTCGATCATACCTTGGTATTTTGCAAGTTTTATGCCCCTTTTCATATCCTTGTATGGCATTTTGCTTCGTCCATGTTGCATTCCTTGATCAATTCTTTGTTCGCCCAGTTTAGTAGTTTGCTTTGCCATTTTGAGTCATCCTACATAACCTTAACAAACTCTTTGCAAAGCATATTGTTAGTGGCATTGAGTTCACAAGAGTTTGTACCAATTTTTGGGCCTTTGATGCAGTATTATAAAAATGATTTACTCAGACTTCCATACCACTTGATAAAGAGATAACATATCATTAATAAATATCACTTGTTATAAAGAAATGTTATGAAATTCCCCCTTAATCATGTAATTTAACAAGGATAAATATAGATGTTGATACCACTTTATTGATTAACATAATTCATATGATTCGGAGCATAGTGGTAGAGTGAGCATTAACTTCAAACATAGGCAAATAATCAAGTGTAACAATCTTTCCCTTTCAATGGATACCACTAGTTGATGCAATTTCATTTATGTCTAGATATCAGAGCAAAGATGGAGTGATTAAAACAATTTGTTGGCTTACTCATGCAAGTGTATTATGACATATGCCAATATATTCACTCTTTTCCATATGACTTTTGTATCTCAAATAATCTCTTCTTATCTTATGCCTATGATGTTACATATAGGTCTAGTCAAGCATTCACATATGGCATTTATCAAATATGTAGGAGAAAGCATTTTGCATAGATAATTAGTAACGCATATAGATAAGTCACAAAAGCATATCATGGTCATCGTGTGTAATGCAAGTCATACTCTCATCTATGTCATACCATTTGTTATCTAGATGTTATGCATGATACCACTTGATGGATTTGCTAATTTAAGCTCTTGATATCAATTACTAACATTTAAGCATTCAACACAAGATTTTTAGCAATCATCATTGTTCATAATGTTATTCAAAAATTCTTTTCAATCTCAAAGATGCATATTTTTCAAACTTCTTTTCACAGTCAAGATCATGCATCATCAAACATACGACATAGTAAGAATTATAATGTTGATCGAGATAGATACCACTTGCACATACATGGTATATGATCATAGTATGCATTATTACTTATCATATCATGCATTGTTTCTTAACATATCATCATGTTCATGCCTATGATGTTATAATCATGAAGTTAAAATCTAGGCAATCACTTGTTGTAACATACATGCTTTCTCTCTAGGAATATAATTGCATAGATTGTCAAAGCATAGATACCACTTGTACACGCAATATATGTATTTATTATCAAGGCATAGTGATAAGCACATAATCAAGATTATGTCCTCATAATCTCTTCCTCTTACTAATACAATTCATACCATTGTTAAAGGAAGATGTTTGTTATTTTGATACCACTAGTTGAACAACATATAAATGATACATCATCAAGAATTAATATTCACTCAAAAAATTCATGCATCATTAAGAATCAATACAATAACCAAGAATTCATGATATATCATCAAGGGTTTAAACATCATCAAAGATTTATGCACAATCATCTTTAATCTCAAGATTTTCATGTACCATGTTATTCAAACAATCATTCATCAAGCTCATCATCAATCATTAAAAAAAATATAGGGATGTGCACATACATCATTGATTCTAAGTTTTTCATGAATTCAAGGTATTTCTAAATTTCTTTGTTCATTCATTTTAAAACTTCATACCAATCATGCTCAAGCTTAAATATCAAATCAAAGTTGGATTTTCACACATTTATATTTATTATAAACAAGCATTGGCAGAAATTGTATGATAAGTACTTACACCTTTTTGTTGTATCACCTTTAGTGTTTGTCCATTGAATTTTGTCTTGGTGCAATCCAATTTGTGTGAGTTTCATTGAAGCTTCTTGTCCATTTCCTTGTTTTGAATGGTATTTACAAGAGCTTCAATTTCCTTCTAGATGTATGATGAGTCATCATAATCTTGGCTTGCTTTATTCTTCTCCTTTGTCTTTTGGAATAGATTTTGAGATACTTGATATCTCCTTAGGCCATAAGATTTGGTCACCCATCAATGAGAAGTTGTTGCTTCAAAGTTTGCCTACAAGATTTCAAAATTTTAAGGTACCCTTTGAGATTTGGGTCCTTCCTTGTTAGTTTGGGATTTCAAGATTGTTTTGGAATCCATACCTTTCTTGTATGCTTTTGACGAGATTTCTTTATAAAACAACTAGAAGATATATGACCATTCATTCCACAATAAAAACATGTTGCATCCAATGAATAAGTCATGGTATGATGGTAATGGTTCCTATTATGTTCTATGTGCTTTCTTTTAAAACACTTAGACAATGAGTTCCCTTTTCTTTCATGGTTTGTGCATCTAAGAGAGGATTTGGATTTTTCTTTGTAGGATGCAAAAGGGTTCTTGTAATGACCTATTTTTCTTCTATCAAGTGTATGCCTTTGATTTTCAATAGGTGCACTTAGAGGTATTTGACTATGAGTGAGCTTGTTAAGTGCTTCTTTTAGTTCTTTATTCTCATTTTCAAGAAGCATACATCTATCAATAAGCATACAATCATTATTATCATTGCAAGTCCTAGGAGATACATTTGAATCTATTAACTCATCATTTTGAACTCTAAGATTTTCATTTTCTATAAGAACATCATGCAATTCATTTTTAAGAGTCAAAATGGTTTGTTTAGAGCATGCATATTTCTTTGATAGCAAAACAAATTTTTCATGCAATTCTTCAAAAGCTCCTATCAATTCATCTTTATCGATTTCATCATCATTATCATCACTAGAAGCATTTAAAGAGTATACCTCATCATCTTGGGAGTGCCTTGTCATTAGGCATGCAATTTCTTCTTCCGATTCGTTGGTTTCTTCTTCTAGACTTATTTCGCATTCTTTATCTTGAATAGAGATGGTACTAATCCTTGCATCTTTATCATCATTAGTATTTCCATATATTGTTTCAAGAGTTTCCCATATTTCTTTAGCATTGTCACAAGTAATAATTCTAGAAACATCATTAGGTTCTAATGCTAATGTGATAAGAATTTTGGCTCTAAGATTAAATTGTACCTTTCTTTCTTCTTCCATAGTCCACAAGTTCATGGGCTTCATACATTCTATATTATTGACAATATGCATAGGAATAAAAGGACCAAATTGAATAGCATTCCATACCTTGAGGTCATAGGATTGGATAAAGATTTTCATCCTTTCTTTCCAAATAGCATAGTCTTTGCCATTGAAGATTGGAGGTCTATTTAGTGTGCCATTTTCCGAGAATGCATCATATGAAGTGGAGGCCATCTTGATCTCCTGCAGCTGTTAAGCCTTGTGGCAAGAGTTAAGCTCTGATACCACTTGTTAGCCAAGGCCTCAACGCTCAAGAGGGGGGGTGAATTGAGTGTTTCAAATTTTCGCGCGGAATCCCCTTGGAAATGGTTAGTAATATACAAATGATGCAATAATGAAGAAACAGCAACTTTTATGCACATATCACACTATGACACACTTGATGTGCAATGACAATATTTTAGCTTTAAATGTGATAAACAAACAAGTTATTGGTTTGAACAATTTATCAAACAGTTAGAGTGCACAGATTTATTTAAGAAATGATGTGATGTTTCCTATAAAGATTCAGCTCATTCAAGTTATCAAACACCTTGTGTGCATGTGAACAGTAATAGCAATCAAGTAAGTATCACACAAGAGTTGATGGGAAACAATGTTCTAGATACTTGGCAAGTTATAGCAAATTCCAATTTTTAAGAACTTCACCAAATATTGATTCAAGCAAATTATCAAACACTTGGCATGCAAAGTTAGTTTTCTACTTGAACAACAACTTTTGATTCACACATTCAGCTCAAGCATTTCAACAAACAGTTTATATGCGCAGTTGTATAAAGAGTTCAAGGTAGAGAGAAATGCAAACCAAATTTAACGAGTTCCACCAACCCGGTGTACGTCTCGCCTTCAAGCAACCCACTTGAAGGATTCCACTATTGAAGATTTGAGATACAAGCTTTGAGCAATTGCAGCTTCCTAGTGTCCCACACTCAAGAACTCAATCCTCACAAGCAAAGGGCAACCCACCCAATCTCACAATCTCTCAATACCCAAAGGTTGAACCCCAACCTTTGTGACCACTCAACCTAGAGTGAACAGTCACTCAACCTAGAGTGAATACCTTGTGTTTGGTGTTGTGTTTACAATCAATTAACTCTCTTAATAGAGTAGATACACAAATGAAAGCTCTCACAAATTCTAACTCTCAACAAGAGAGGATATGCAAATTGAAACTCACAATCTAACAACTCTTAAGCAATATGCAAGTTTGGAATCAAGAGTTGCAGAATATACAAGAGAAATCTGATAAGAAGACCTCTAGAAGAAGGATATTGATTGCCTAATGTTGTGCCTTGGTCTCTTGCTTCTCTTGCTTGAATCCATGCTTCTTTTATAGCCATTTTTAGGGTTTTCAGCTATTGCATAGTGTCTCCAACGGATACCTCAAGTGGGCATAAAGTGGGAGTGAAGAAATGAGCTGGAGTTCCACTTAAAAGCATTTTCCCACGTTCTGACACTATGGTAATCGATTAGCCTTCGAGCTGTAATCGATTAGCTTTTGAAATCTTCAGTATTATGCAGCAGGTAATCGATTAGCATTTGTATTGTAATCGATTATCTTAGAAGCAGAACCATTCTAATCGATTATTCCTTGCCTTGTAATCGATTATGATTGATACCTGATGCTCTTATTTTGTGTCTCGCAGCATGGTAATCGATTAGGACTTCATGTAATCGATTAGGGACAAAACAGAACTTACGTAATCGATTATGCTTGACTTGGTAATCGATTATGGTGAATACCTGATGCTCAGTCTTCAAACTTTCAACTAGTAATCGATTAGCCTTTTATCTGTAATCGATTATGTTCATTCCAGAACCTATGTAATCGATTGTCCTTCTTATTGTAATCGATTGTACCATAAACAGAGTTATGGTAATCGATTATTCCATTGTGGTAATCGATTAGTACATGTACCTGTTACAATTCTTTACGGTTTTTGATATGTTCTTGATATGTATTGACCCATGGCTTATTCCTTTGATCCTCATGCTTGTTTCCTTGATTCTTCTTCAACTTATGAGCTTGTTCTTCATGATTTAGTTCATGTCATCAACCTTGTCTTCCATAGCTCATGTTTCTTTAACTCTTTGTGAGGCATCTTCATCTTTTTATTCTTGGCCATTGTCTTTGTGCTTGAACCTTCTTGTTTCTGAACCTTTGCCATTCCATCATCATCATGAATACTTTGTCATTCATCAAAACTACTTTGCATACTTACATATGCAACTTCAATTACCTCCAACATTGTTTTGGGGATAAATTAACTTGTATTAAACTATTTCCAGCAGCTATAGCAATCGGTACTCGGTAGATACAAATGCTACATAATAAAATAAAAATCAATTAATACTAGCAATTAATTAAAATTAATTACAACAATATGAACTTCAAAGCAATTAACAATGTGAAGAACAAGACAATAAAAACAAAAGGGACCATTCACACATTGTCAAACAACTTTTAAAATGGAAGTAAACCTCAAGTTTGTCCCCAAGATTGTATAAATAGAACATTTTATTCTCTAATATTTTAAGAAATTCAATTTTGTCTTTAACTTTACATAAAAGTCATTCCTTTTAATGTTTTCATACATTATCTTTCATTTTCATTTTGCAAAGTTTGGAATTAAATTTAGGTTTATAAAGTCTCAAACTAAAATATCTGACTCATATAGTGTAAAAGTCTAACTTAAAGGATTAACATGTATATTGACAGATTTTGTTGATGGTATTTGTTATAATTTGGTTTAAATTGAATATAATGACTTGTTATGTAGGGTTATTGAATAATTTATTAAGAAAGAATATATTATGCAGGTTAACATCTAGTATCTACTCTAGCAATCAGTTATCACATTTAGTCAATAATTGATTCAGAAAATGTGAAACTTGATAAATGAACCCTATACAAAAATGAATTAATCTAATTTTCTTCTACTTATCATGATTATGTGTTGATGTGTATGTATGCTATGCATATAAATTGGATTATAAAAACATTATTAACTCTGATTATAAATTTCAAGTGCTTAATTATCTTGTAATATAGTATTATAGGAAAATATACAAGTCTATGTAAGATGGCATGCATGTTATTGGTTTCAAAAATTTTCTATTCATACTTCAAAATATGATATTAGCATGTGAACTATTCTGCATTCTGTAGCACTTTATACCAAATAGCTTTTAATTTTTTATTTATGATTTCTTTTAATATTAATAAGTATTTCTCTATATTTCTTTGTTATCCAATAAGTACTCTTCTTAGTTAATACCTAAAGAGTACTTTGATTGATTACTACTAAACTAATTAGGCCAAAATAAATGGTCATACAACAGAGAAACATATACAAATAATAATAACAAATTGTATTTGCTGCAAGTTGATGGGAGTCATATTAGTATTTGTTTCTTAGTTAAAGCAAACAATAGAGAATGAGAATAAACTATATATAGCAATCAAGGAAAATAGAATGAACTATACAGCATAACAAAGTAATCAATTAAAAAAAGCCCTTACGTAGTCGTTTAGGGTTTAGGATTTTTTTGGTTTCATGGATTTCTTTCCCTTACGTAGTCGTTTAGGTTTAGTTTCAGCAAGGTGCAAGATTTTAAATGGGTTGGGCCTTATTATCCATGGACTAAATAATATGAGAACATTAAAACATAACACTTATAGATTGGCTTGGTTCCCACAGGTGGAACTGAAAAACTGAATCGAACCGCTTATAAAATGAGGTTTTTATGATTTTGGTTTTTTCAGCTTTTGGTTTGATCGGTTTCAGTATTTTTTGGATCGGTTGAGCGATTTTTAGTGGTTCAAATTGGTTGATGAATATCCATACTGAAGAGGCTTTCGAAAGAATACTTGGGTTGTTGAGCCAAAAGTGACTTATTCAAAGAATACTTGGGTTTAAGCCAGAAGTGGCTAGAGTCAAGAATACTTGTGGCACTGGTCTAGTGCTATTATTATAAAGGAGATTTTACAATAGTGGAAATCCTTCAAGTTAGAAAGGACTGGACATAGCTTCTATGTTGGAAGTGAACCAGTATAAACTCTTGGTGTTCTTTCTTTTTCTTACCTTGCTCTTTCTAAATCTGTTTTATCAAATTTGATTACCTGCACATTAAAGGTTCATAATTCCGTAAAAGAGTCTAAGACTTATTCAACCCCCTTCTAAGTCTGACTCTGAACCATCATATGGTTTGATGATTTATGTCTCATTTGTGCGGTTGTTGTGATATATTGATTATATAATCCAACGAGTGATTTTATCTGTAAATTATTATTTACTACTTTAAGTGGTAATCACCCTTCAACCTTCATTTTAATGAGTTTTTAAGGTGAAATTGCCATTTGGTGAGCTCAAAGGCAGAAGCAATGCAATGCCAAAGATAAATTTTATACTTAACTATTTTGTTGTGTTACTTAAGGTGAATGTGTAATTGGTATGGTATATATATATATATATATATATATATATATATATATATATATATAAATACACATACACATACACATAACACATATATAAATGCTAATATATGAGGTCTAAGGTACAACTCTTCTATTGGCCTAAGATAGTAAGTATACATATATATAAGGTTTGATGCCCTATTTTTAGTATGCGTGATGATATGTGAAATATATTTATGTGATTGATAGTGGATAGGTAATTGATACCTCACTTGAGGTTTAGTTTGATTCTTGTAATGATATTATGTTAACGATTTAGTCTTCCATATGTATAAGAATTAATTGGACTCATATGATTATGAATTTGAAGTATGATTGTGTCATGTAAGTGATGTTCTGAAGTTAGTATTCATTAGTTTCCTACTCAATATCTTCATATATGGGAAGGGAATAATGCCTTGTCAGGGACCTGTAGCTTAGGTAGGTCTGTCCTTAAGTGTACTCTAGATTCATCCAATTCAACTTAATATCAATTAGCCGAAAACCGAAAATATCCAAAAACCTATCAGTTTAATAAGAGAAAAAAGCTTCAATAACTTTGACTTACCAATCACTTGCCAACATAGGTTTCTGGAAGTGGTTCAAATCTTCAACCATACCCATGAGCTTAGAATGATTCCTACAACCATGAATTGCTGGAATTTAAGATCGAGTTGAAGAATTAAACAAAACACCCATTTGGGTTCCATGAAACCTACCTTGAAGCTGATGAAAATTAGAGGAGAAACTTGCAATGCCTTGGCTCTTTGCACTTGGGGCAAGAGAAGAGATGAATTGGAAGCTTGGTTCTTGATTGGCAATAGAGGAAAAAGAAGAATTGGTGGAGGTGGTGAGAAATGGAGGCCACAACCACAAAGGGAGATGGAGAACATGGTTTTCCTTTTTTTCTTTTGTTTCTGTTTGAAAATAGAATAGGGTTAAGTTTTAGAAACTAAGGGTAGTGAGGTGATTTTACTCATTCACTTCATTTTTGAAACTAATCCGGTAACTTTAAGTTACCTTAAATTTAACCAGATTAATTCCTTAAATAACCTACACCATCCATTTATAATTAATGAATCCTCGTTTATCATTTGGTTATTAATCATTTATCATCTAATTTTAAATTGAGATGTTACAGTTTGAACTTAAGATATTGTTCAAAGAAAATAAAACATATATTCTCTTATTACTATTTTCATTCAGTTAAAGGAAGATGGTAAAAGATATAAAAACACAAAAAACAATAAAAACATTTTTTTACTGTGATGTACTATAACTAATAAATTTTGTATTATCAACTAATTAAAAATTACTGTAAATATTTTTATATAATTATTACATAAATAAATGGTTTAACAATTTGTGAATGAACGACTGCATAAAATATATGTATATTTTTTGTGTTAACCACATGTCTCATTTTAGGTAATTCTGTTCAAGACTTATATTATTGATAAAAAAAATATTTTTGCATTGACCATGCGAGTCAATGTTTTTAAAGGGAAAATAAGTGGAAAGAATGTTTAGATATTAAAAAAATTGTTGATTCCCTCTCACTTGTCATTGAAATTCAATGCATTTGCTTTTTGTTATTTTGCTCTCCTTCTAAATAAAAGGAAAAGAAAATAATAATAATAAATTTTAATTTAGTATGATACATTGTTAAAAAAATTATTCTGTTAATCAATTAAGTAATTTTTTCTTACATTGCAATAAATTTAAAATTATCTTATATCATTGAATGGTAGTATAAAAAAATTTTACAACAATTTAATTTCCACATATACTAATACTCACTACAAAAAGATCCTAATTATTGACATTATTATTTTGATGGTCTTCAAAAACTGTAACAAATTAATTAATTTCACTTAACTGACACTTATGTTTCAGCTCTTGAATTTTGATTTTGCTTTTTAAACACTTTGCCAATTAAAATGCTTTTTAAATATTTTTTGTCTCATTCAGTAGCTTTAGCTTTGCTATCACACTTTCCCGTTCACGTTGCTTACCACACATTTTCCCCATTCTTCTTCTCTGAAACTTTTCCTTCCTTAAAGTGTTTCTTCTTTTTCTTCTTCCTAATTGATTCATCATGGGTTAGACGATTGAAAAAATGGCATGATTCACCTTTCTTCTTCACTACCAGGTAAATTTCCTATTCTCCTCCTTTCTCCGTTAACCCTTGTTTTCACTATTTTCTTAGTTTTTAAAATTCAAATTGTGAGTGTGGGATGGTAATTAATTAATTAATTTGTGTTGATTTTGGTTTTCTTTGGAGTTGATCCAATATTTTTATTTACTTATATTTCTCTTTTTGAATGGTGAGAAGCGTTAAAGTTGGAATGTTAATTTAACTTTTCAAGAATTGTGTTTGTGTTCTATTTTTATGCGTTTCTGTGAATGAAACATATAGTTGTCGCAGACAAAAGTGATGGAAACTATTTCTAGCTACAACTTTATTTATGTACTGTAATCTCGTCATGTTTTGAACTTTCACCGTAAAATGGCTGGCATTATCACTGCATGTTGTCAACCGGTACATATACATATTTATATGAAGGTGCTATGCAGAACATTCACCATAAAATGTGTTGATAATTATAAATAAACCATTTTGTTTGAGTTATCAATAGATTAGGTGCCTTTTATGTATGTTATGTGTCTCCTATGTCCTTGAGCGTGTTTGATCAGAAGTTTGTAATTATAACCATAAGTTATAATTACAAATTGCAAATGGTTTCCTCTGATCCATTGCTTGTGTATATATCACTTTCTCCAAAGTGCAAAGCAAAAGCAAATGAGGGACATGTTACTAAAGAAGATTTGGATGCAGCAAAGAGATTCATATACTGATTACCTTAACTTCCAAATCACTTTTAATTTATCAAAAAATTACTGGATATGATCAGTGCATAGCATTTACTTGCAAAAACTAACTGTAGTTGATGTAATAGATAAATAATTAAATGAACATCATTTAAAATTGTGCATAAGTTGCATGTTTATTCTTATTGGCTGCCAACTCTTTCTTTATGTCACTCAGAAGACTATTGTTGTGTTATAGCCTAATATAGGTAAACAGCCATACATGTTAAAGGTTGAAGGCATTACATTTAGAAATTTACCTAATCTAGTTCAAATAAGGAATATCTTATCTATAAAAAATGGTAAAATGAGGACATACTATGTATTCAAGAAATGGTAATTTCTGGAAGTACATTTTTTTGGTCTTGTAAGTTGCTTGTAATGATATATTATGCCATTTCAGATACCACAAGCGGTCCTTGTTTTGACTTGAAACTTCTCTCAAACAATTAATAACAGTCTATTAAGATATACTTTCACGTAATTTCATGAGATATAATCAATTTTTAAATATAACAATTTTTTAGTCTCCTATTTTATATATAAAATTGAAACTATCACCCAAAAAAGTGCTTATTTGGATGTATGTGTTTGCAGTCTTGATCAGTTTAATTTGTGGCTAACAAAAAATCTGTGAGTGAACTGTTTACTGTATGTTTGAAAACTGTGGTCACTATGATAATAGACCCAATATGGCATTATTTAAAGTAACGACAGGACTCTGGCTCATTATTCTTATTCACTACATGATTGTCTACAGCTAAATTGCACTATGACCAACCTATGTTGCATTCCATTCTAGCGTACTGTGTTAGAAAACTAGTGATTTTCTTTTACAAATTTCCTACTCTACATCACTCAGTACTCTGTTTTCATTAAGAATTTTCATTAACAAAGCTTTTGCTTTTCCTTATAGATAATTGTTATTGTTGCTGTAGTCCCGCTTGGCGTTGTTCAGCTTGGTTCTCTACATAAAGTAAGTCTAGTTTTTCTTTTTTCCTTTTCAAGTTTATTAAATGTATATGGGTTTTTGAGCTATTTTTTTCTTCTTCTTTTTTACTCTCATAGGTTCATGAATTTTAGCTTTGCTAGTAAAGCTGGCAGATTCTCTTTGATATTCATTAAAGTGCTTATTGTTTTTATATTTTGATATTGGAAGAGAATGAGGATGATATCATTATGCTTTTGGTGTTCATTGTCTAAATACATTGAAGGGGTTTGTGTTTTACAGTGCCTTCATGATTATAAAGCAAGGCGATTGTTTCTTGCTTTGAAGTTTTCTATAGTACTGTAGAAATATATAGATTCTTGCCTTATTGAAAGTCATTGTGTTAACTATAGAGAATATCTGTAATTGGAATATTCTGTTTTTGTTCTAATAATTTTTGAAATGTCTAGTTTAGAATGATCTGTTTGACACATTAGCCTCTATATATACAGCCTCTGTCACAAGTAACATCTCTTCACAATATATCATAAATAGACAATGGTATGTTTTGTTTGTCTTTCTAATTGATCTGTAGTAAATACTTACTATAACTTAATTGAAAATTGCACCACCAATTGTGTATTTCAGTGGATGTTGTTATAACTTAATCTATATTCTTGAGTTCAAATTATAGAAAATGAAGTTAAATTTGAAAATATATATCAAGAAAAAAAACATATTCATAGATTTTCAACACATGAAAATAATTCATTATTTTTTGAGAATAATTCAAGCAAAATCTAATTGGATTTTGGTGGTTGCTGATCAAGTTTTAGATATATTTTTTAAGAATAAACATATAGATGGATCCTATAGTTGTGTCATATATGTGTAAATCATAGGCCGAAACACAAGCTATTAAAAAATTGCTTTCAGCTTCATAAATAAAATAATAGTGATGATTTTCAAGTGTCAAACTGTCTTTGTGAACACCCTGTAGTCTCTTTTAAGGAAATTCAATCCACCTAGAAAGTTCTATGTTCAAGATAAGTTTCATGTTGAATAATGGGCTAAATCACCTCATATTATATAAGATACAGGACTAATGTTCAAACTGTAAAGTGCCAAACACACACAAACTTTGATATTAGTATCTAATAAAATCTTAGTAGCACTACGAGTACCCGAAAAGGCAATGACACAGTGTAACAGTTTCGGCTATAGAGCAAGCAATTGTAGTTTAATTGTTAACCTGAATTGTTAGTCTCACGAGAATTCACAAGCATATCTTATATCTCTTGCTGATCTAGTTTCTTGCTTTTAAAATGCTACCAACATGATGTAGTAATTTGGGCTTTTGTAGGATGCAAGGAGTGGACAAAATTGACAGCATGAGCAGGACAAAAAGGATCCTCATAAGCTAGTTCTTACATTGCTAAGTAGTGACAATTTATTTTTCATTTTTTGATATATTGTTTAGTACAGTGTATTTGAACTTTGAGAACACCAATTGGCAGCACCTATTTTGGTAATAGCATGTTGAGAACACCAAATGACATTGTATACAACAAGTAAGTCAAGATTAATTATAAAAGACCATAATAATCTTTGTTGATGTGGATCAAACAAATTTGAATTATGATGCCAAGCTTTTAGATATTATTTTTATTTGAGTAATCTTGATTTTTTAAATTTTTATGTTAGAAATTTTATTAATTATGGTAATAGTAGTAGTAGAATGTTATTGGCTTCAATATTAAAATTAAGTTGATAAGGTAAAAAATACAAGTTAAGTATTAGATGAAATAAATGTAATATTTTAAAAAAGTAAATATGTAAAAATAATACATAATAAATAAAGGAAATAAATTAGGAAAAAGTTAAAATTAGGAGACTATTTAAGTATATACATATATATATATATATATTGCATAGATATATAGTACAAGAAATATTAAGTATTAATATATTATTTATTAATTTTAAAAATAGCCAATTTTAAAAGGTTGGAAAACTGTTTAACAGTATGTTTCTAGCGGTTTTAAACTGACACTATATTGTAAAAAGCTGCCAGTAAATTCTAATAGTTTTCTGATGGGCCTACCAGCGTTTAGTAAGTGTCAAATATTTTCTGATAGTCTGATTTCTTAAAGCTTTATGGAACGTCCGAGAATAAATTTGTGAAGGTTAAAAACCCTTGGAAACATAAATTTTGACGGCCACAAATTACTACTTTTTTGTAGTAACTATTACTACTTAATAACTAGCGTAATTCATGACAATTTTTTTATTTCAACAAAAATTTATGTCTACTATTATAAATATTTTAATTTATGGTGGATGTCCACCTTGGGCTATAAAAGGCGCTCATGCCCTTCATGTATTAGCAAAAGAGTGAAAGCAAAAACTTAGCAACTTCAATTCTTCAATCTTCTTCAAATCTCTCTCTGATTGTTCTCTTCTCTTTTCTCATTCATTTTCTTCTATAATTTTAGTTCATTTTATAACACGTTATCAGCACGAGGTTCTGACAAACAAGACTAAGAGAGGTAATATATGATTATTATTATTATTCTTTATAATTTTAATTTATATATTTATGTATATATTATAAAAGTTCCTGAAGAACTTATTCATAAACATCCCTGCAGGATGTATAAAATTGATAGTCAAATAATTTGAAATTCTTGAAGAATTCTTAAAATATTTGACAATAATTCTTGAAGAACTATAACAATCTAAAATAATATATATATATATATATATATATATATAATACATTTAATTATTGATTATTAAATTTTGTTTTACATATATACCTGTCCGTCCGTTTTCATTTCATGCACTAGATACCATTATTTTGCCATTACTAATAATTTCCATTATTTTATTTATTTAGCCTTACTAGTAGTTGCCACTGCTGACTAATAATTACCATGTCACTGATTACTCACTGATGACAATTGCTATTGCTTCATTAAATAATTCATTCACGGACTAATGGAAATTGTTATTGCTTCATTAAATAATTCATTCACGGACTAACAACTGCTACCTAATTACTTATTGATGACAATTGCTTCATTTATTTAATATTTAATATACTTTAGTGAACCTACCATACCATTGTTACAATAATTAACATCTACATTGCATTCCATTGATTCATGAACTAAACCATTGCAATTATTTTAATGTTATATGTTATTTTCTTTTTATCCATTTATATTATTCTTATTGCAATTCCATCGGTACAACTAGGGAATTTTATATTAAATTAAATAATTGCTATGCTATTTAGCTTATGGGTATTGATTTTATATTATTAAATAATTAATTTCTAGACTCATTTGGAATTTATAATTGATATAATATATTAAAAGAATCGAACACAGGTTTATACCAATGATAAATTATCACTCTACACTAGGCCACTTGTATTTGAATGATATTTTATGAAAATTTTATATTTTCATTACCGAATTATTTATGTGAAAATTTTATTTATACTTATCTCCTTGTGGCTAAAAAATAATGAATTACTTATGTAAAATCACGAATCTCGTCCAACTGGAACTGCTTCATTCCCAGAAGTGAATGTAGCAACACACGATCATCATACTCATGGTCGTGGTCGTGGCCGTAGTTGCGGTCATGGACGAGGTAATGCTCGGGGACATGGCATTGGTCGTAGTCATGGATATGGTTATGGTCGTGGTCATGGTAGAAATGATAAGAAATCATCATTCACATGGAAAAATAAAGAACATATGAAAAAAGTGACAGATGCTCAAAATAGCAAACAAACTAAAAATATCTGCTATCGTTGTGGTAGCAAGGGACACTGGTCTCGAGTTTGTCGCACACCAAAGCATCTCGTAGATCTATACCAAAAATCCCTTAAAAATAAAGGGAAAATAATAGAGACAAATTTTACTGGTATAGATGATGATTTCTCTGATTCTAGTGTTGATGATTTTCTTACTCTTCCTGAAGAAGACATTAACCACTCGGTTGGAGAAGGGAGTGCCCCTAAATAAATTGTTTTATGTTTCATGTAATGTATTTTGTTATAAATTTAGTCATTATCAATAAAATTTTATGTTAAATATTTATTGTTGTTAATTATATTTTTACTTATTTTATTTGTTATTTGAAGAATGAATGCTCATGTGAATGATGAAGATATATGTCTCGCAGAGAGTGCAACAACTCATACTATTCTCAAGAATGAGAAATATTTTTACCATATAGTAAAAAAGGAAGCAAATGTTAATACTATATCTGGTAGTATAAATATAATTGAAGGCTCCGGCAGAACCAGTATTTTGTTACCTAGAGGAACAAAATTGCACATTGAAAGTGCATTATATTCTACAAAGTCTCAAAGAAATTTATTGAGTTTTAAGGATATCCGTAGAAATGGATACCATATTGAGACCACAAATGAAGGAAATAATGAATATCTTTACATAACAAAGTTAATCTCTGATAAGAAATGTATATTGGAAAAATTGCCTTCATTTTCCTCCAGTTTGTACTATACATATATTAGTACAATTGAAACAAATGCCATAGTAAACCAGAAGTTTACAAATAAGAATAACTTTGTTATCTGGCATGAACGATTAGGCCATCCTGGAACAATAATGATGCGAAAAATAGTTGAGAAATCAAATGGTCATTGCTTGTCTAGCAGACAAATTCTCCAAACTAATAATTTCTCATGTGCTGCTTGCTCTCAAGGGAAATTAATTACTCGACCATCACCAATGAAAATTGGAAGTGAATCACTCACATTTTTAGAGCGTATACAAGGTGATATTTGTGGGCCAATACACCCTTCATGTGGACCATTTAGATATTTTATGATTTTAATTGATGCATCAACTAGATGGTCACATGTTTGCTTATTGTCAACTCGTAACCAGGCGTTTGCGAGATTACTAGCTCAATTAGTTCGTTTAAGAGCTTATTTTCCTGATTATCCAATTAAGAAAATACGCCTTGATAACGCTGGCGAATTCACATCTCAATCATTTAATGATTATTGTATGTCAATTGGAATTGATGTTGAACATCCTGTAGCACATGTTCATACACAAAATGGACTTGCTGAATCATTGATTAAATGTTTGAAATTGATTGCAAGACCGTTATTAATGAGATCAAAACTCCCAATTTCAACTTGGGGACATGCAATCTTGCATGCAGCAGCACTAATTTGCATCAGGCCTACAAGTTATCATGAATATTCCCCTTTACAATTGGTTCATGGTAAAGAACCGAATATTTCCCATCTAAGAATCTTTGGAAGTGCGGTATATATTCCTATCTCTCCTCCGCAACGCACTAAGATGGGACCTCAAAGAAGGTTGGGAATATATGTTGGATATGAAAGTCCATCAATAATAAAATATCTTGAACCTTTAACAGGTGATTTATTTACAGCTCGTTTTGCTGATTGTCATTTTGATGAATCTGTTTTCCCACCATTAGGGGGAGAAAATAAACAGTTGGATAAAAAGATCAGTTGGAATGAGATATCTCTCTCACATCTTGATCCTCGAACAAAGCAATCTAAACTAGAAGTTCAGAAAATAATTAGTTTGTAAAATTTAGCAAACCAATTACCTAATGCATTTGCTGATCCAAAAAGAGTGACTAAGTCATACATACTAGTTGTTAATACTCCAATAAAGATTGATATCCCTGAAGGACAATCTAAATTTGCAAATGAGTCTGAAGCCAAAATAAAACGTGGCAGACCTGTTGGTTCTAAAGATAAAAATCCTTGGAAAAGAAAAGTAAATAAAGAGGATGGTCGAATCGAGGATATAAAGACTCCAGTAGAGTCTCCTGACATAATCAAAGTTTCAAATCCAAAAGAAACTAAGGTACCTGAAATTGATACAAACAAAGAGATCTCAATAAATTATGTCATGGATGGTATACAATGGAATCGACCTGAAGTCGATGTTGATGAAATTTTTGCATTCAAAGTAGCTCTTGATATTATAAATGATGATAAGAATCATGAGCCAAAATCTGTTAAGGAATGTGCACAAAGAAATGATTGGCCAAAGTGGAAAGATACAATGCAAGAAGAGTTAAACTCACTTGCAAAATGAAAAGTTTTTGGACCTGTAGTCCAAACACCTGCAGGTGTAAAACTAGTTGGATACAAATGGGTCTTTACAAGAAAAAGAAATGAAAATGGTGAAATTGTGCGATATAAAGCAAGACTTGTTGCACAAGGATTCTCCCAAAGACCTGGTATTGATTTCGAAGAAACATATTCATGAGTGATGGATGCAACTACCTTTCGATACTTAATAAGTTTGGCAATTCATGAAAGACTTGATTTACGTCTCATGGATGTCGTTGCAGCATATTTATATGGCTCACTTAAAAATGACATCTATATGAAACTCCCTGAAGGATTTCATTTGCCTAAAGCATATAAAACAAATCCTCGAGAAAATTATTCAATCAAATTGAATATATCTCTTTACGGATTGAAACAATCTGGACGTATGTGGTATAATTGTCTCAGTGAATATTTGTTGAAAGAAGGGTATAAAAATGACCCCATTTGTCCATGTGTTTTTATGAAAAGATTGGGAAAAGAGTTTGTTATAATTGCAATTTATGTAGATGATTTAAACATCATCGGAACTCCTGAAGAGCTCTCAAAGGCTGTAAATTGCTTAAGAAAGGAATTCGAGATGAAAGACTTAGGAAAAACAAAGTTTTGTCTCGGATTACAATTAAAATATTTAAAGGAAGGAATTCTGATGCACCAAAAGACTTATATAGAAAAGGTGCTAAAATGGTTTTATATGGATAAATCACACCCATTGAGCAGTCCAATGGTTGTGAGGTCACTTGAAGTAAACAAAGATCCGTTTCGACCTCAAGACAAAAATGAAGAACTGCTTGGTCCTGAAGTACCATATCTCAGTACAATTGGTGCACTGATGTATCTTGCTAGTCATACACGACCTGATATATTATTTGCTGTCAATTTATTGGCAAGATATAGTTCTTTACCCACAAAAAGGCATTGGAATGGGATTAAACACATATTCCGATAGCTTAGAGGTACAATGGACATGGGTTTATTTTTCCTATATGTACCTAAGGCAAACCTAGTTGGTTATACTAATGCGGGGTATCTGTCTGATCCTCATAATAGTCGATCACAAACAGGATATTTATTCACATGTGGTGGTACAACAATTTCATAGAGATCCATAAAACAAACGATCACAGCAACATCATCTAATCATGCTGAAATCTCAGCATTACATGAAGCAAGTCGAGAATGTGTTTGGTTGAGGTCTATGATTCAACATATTCAAGAAACTTGTGGCTTGCATGCTGGAAAACTAGCACCAACAATCTTATGTGTAGATAATGCAGCTTGAATTTCTCAGTTAAAAGAGGGCTATATTAAAGGAGATAGGACAAAACATATTTCACCAAAATTTTTCTTTACTCATGATCTTATAAAGAATGGTGATATAAATGTCCAGCAAGTCTGATCATGTGAGAACCTAGCAGATATCTTCACAAAATCCTTACCAACCAAAATCTTCGAGCAACTAGTACAGAAGATTGGTCTTCGATGCTTACATAAGTGTTCTGATGAGGGGGAGAATTAAATACTTGTAATTTAATTATTTATTCCATATACTTTGTAAAGAATGTTGTACTCTTTTTCCTTCACTAGGTTTTTATCCCACTGGGTTTTTCCTAGTAAGGTTTTAACGACGCACATTCTAAAATATGGACATCCAAGGGGGAGTATTATAAATATTTTAATTTATGGTGGATGTCCACCTTGGGCCATAAAAGGGGCTCATGCCCTTCATGTATTAGCAAAAGAGTGAAAGCAAAAACTTAGCAACTTCAATTCTTCAATCTTCTTCAAATCTCTCTCTGATTGTTCTCTTCTCTTTTCTCATTCATTTTCTTCTATAATTTTAGTTCATTTTATAACATCTACATTATTATTTAAGGATTAATTTTCATTTAAAAATGTTTTTTAACATAAAGTACACAAATATAAAAAAGTATATATGTACATATTACGATATAAATTCAACAATATACATTTTATAAATTCAAATTAGAACTTAATTAATATCACTACACTATTAATATAAAGGTACTACACAAAAGCAAAACACTATTAACTTTTTTTCTCATATTTAGTATAAAATTCTTTTTACACTTACATCTAACCATTAATTGTTGTACAAACAAAAATCATTTATTTTTGTAATATTTATCATTAAAAAGTAACTTTCTAATATTTACATTAAAAATTATATCTTGATTGAATTCCAATGGGTTGTTATTGTAAAAAAATTACATTGAAAGTACATCACAATTAAACTCTTTGAATTACTTTAGAATTTTGAAAATGTATATTATAATTTGTTATTCAATCTTATCTTAATTATATATATCATATTGATTTTTAAGAATATAGTACTTTATCAAAGATTTTAATTGTTGTCCTGTTAATTTTATATTTAAATATTGCTTCATGATCATTTTTATTATAAATTTAAAATTAAAATTAAAAATTAGAAAAAATAACTCTCAATCACATCAATTGTGTGTGAAGCACATTATATCATATGTCAAGAGAGAAGAAAATGAATATTGAAATTGACTAATAGAGATTTATTATAAAAAAATACTAATAGAGAATGACAACATCACTTTTTAGAGTTATTATAAATTTATCTAATTTATGTAAACTTAAACAAAGTAAAAAATTAAAATATAGAAATTTTCATTTAAAATCAACATGAATATAATTTACTTATGATTTTTAATGTAAATTTAATATAATTTTTTATAAAAAGTTTACTCTTTTTAATTTTTATCATGTGTAATGTTGTATATATTGGATAAATTATTTACCATATAAAGTGTAACATCTTGGATTTAATTATTGGTTAATTTTATTAACCAAATAATTAAATTAAGAATATTTAATTAATTTAGGACTATTAAGTTAATCTTTGGGATTAATCTGGGTACGTTCTGGGTAACCGGAAGTTACCCACTGAACGTAGCAAATGACTAATGCATCCTTAATGTTATAAATTGCAATTTGCCAATTGACTTCTTTGTCTCCTTGTTCCAACTTTCGCTCTCTCGTGTAATTAGAAAGGACAAATAGCAATTGTACCATTTCCAATTTCAATCCCCTCTCTAATGTGTTAGTAAGAAAAAATATCCCTTTTTATTTACATTTTCTTCTCAATTCCACTGTAATCTCACTTTTCTCTCTCGGCATTGCATGCAATGTCTTGGAAAAGAAATTGTCATCATTCTTCACCAAATCCATCCCTCTTAAATCACTCTCTCGGTTTGCTCTCTTCTCTCACTCTTTCAATTTCACTTCTCTCAATTTCCTTCTTTCTCTCGTGCTCAGTTTGCATGCCCAAGGAAACGAACCACTTATTTCTTCTCTTACATTTAATCCCCACCAATTCTACCTTTGATTTCTCTCAAATTACCTTCAAGCAAAGCTAATTTTGAGTTGTTCTTCCCTTTTCTTCATGGAAGCCATGCGTGGCATGGCATGGGGGTTCTTGAATTTCTTAGTTTTCAAGGTTGTTTTGGGTCCCATTATTGTGCAGGAAGCGGTTTGGAGCTTGGGGTTCTTGATTTCTTCTAGTGTCAAACTTGTTACGGATCCATTTTAGAGTTCGGGCAATGTTGGCATTTCTTTGAAATCCAATTTTGGTGCGTCAGCGGTTACATACCACTTTTTTGTAAGTCGATAATTATTTAAAATATGTCAGAATTGTGTTTTGACTTTGAAGTGGGTTGTTACTTGGTTTAAAATTATTAAAATAATTATTATGAAATTTTAGGAAATATCGACTTGAGAAATCGGTGTTTGAAGGCATTCTGGTGATTGATCAGCAATTATTTTGCTTCTCGGTAAGTTCCCGATCACTGAGGTTATGTTAAATTTATGGATTTCAGTCTCAAAATGCTTCGTTAAGAGACTTGAAATTTTTAAAATAATCATTATAAATTTTTAAGGAATTATCAGAGCTGTGAAAATATATCGGAAGCTGTTCGGTGTAATTTCAGCTTTACGATATACTTTTAATAGCTAAAAGGTGTCAAAATAATTATTATTAAGTTTTAGAATTTATTGGAATTATCAAAATCTATGTGGATTGGTCGTTTAAGCGCTGAAATATAATTTTAAAGTAGCGCGTGGATTATTAAAAGTCATTATTGTTAATTTAGGAATTTCTGGCTTTGGAGACTAGAAATTAGTAATTGACTCAGAGCATTCTGGGAGCGTTTCAAGCTTTGGAATCGTCAATTCTAGGTAGAGGGAGCATTATATTTTAAATGTATAGATTATGAATGGATATGAGTATATATATATATATATATATTTATGTGTGTGTATTGTGATGATGATAATGATGTTTGAATTTGGATTTGGCTATATACACATCTTGATGTGTTATTATAAAATTGGTGAATTGTGATAAATGTGGATTCTATTTGTTGAAGAAAAGTTTGATTGAAAAAGAAGTTTTAAAGAAATATTAAACCAGACCCTATATTTGTCAATAGCATACACCAAAAATTCATTGGTAAATGAAGTCTGATATTGTTGAAACTAAAGTGTGCATTTAAGTGTTTCATGAATGCATAGGTTATAAGACATAGGGGAGTCCATGAAATTAAAAGGCTTAAGGGTAAATTTAGCCCCTTATAAATTGACCATGCTATTCCTGATTGAACCATACCTCTCATTGGCAAATGCAAAAATGATTTTTGAGCCCAGTTCAAAAAAAAAGTTTGGGTTTATTAAAAAAAACCCAGTTCAAAAAAAAATCAAATTTTTTTCTTTTTTCTTTTTCTAGAAATTCTAGGTATTGTTGTGCTTGTATTTTCTTATTGTATTTAATTTTTTTAGTTTGTCTAGTTTTGTTAATTTTTTTTTCTTGTATTGTATGTCTTAGAATTAATTCATAGTACAGAGAGCCATCTTCTTTCATTTAAATATTTTTCAATTGTACTCAAAATAGTTTAGGTTTATTGTTGGGTCACTTTTGGACCTTGTACATCATTTTGGGCCTTGTAGTTGGTCATATTTCCTAGTTTAGTTGATTTTGGGCCTAAGGAAGAGTGAGAAGCCCAAGTTGCCTAGCTTGGCCACCACTCCACCTTGCCTAAATAAGGTTTACCTCTCCATGTATTCATAACCATTAGTTTTTAATGAAATTTACACTTTGTGAGATTTGAGTGCAAACTCTCTCCTTTATGTTAGAGAAAGTCTAACCCCTTTCAAGCTCTTATCACTAGGTGACCATCCCTAGAGTGGCAGGAAGAGACTTATCCAAGTCATTGGTGGCGTCTCCTTCATCCTCTTCTATCCTTTCCATCAACCTTCATCCATCTTCCATGTTTCCATGCTTCCAACCATTTTTGTTAGGTTCAGGGTAACCTTTTCCCTATCAACTTAAAGAAAGATAGCTAGATCCTCCCTCATCCTATATCATAGAGACTTGAAGAGGAACTCCTTCCCTTCATTAATTTAGAGAAAGAAAGTAAAAGGAACAGAGGAGGAAGTGTTTCTCACTCTGTTGGTGTCTATGAAAGAACAAAGGGGAGAAATGTAAACTGAAGAGGAACTGCTTCTCTTCGTTTGTGTGTGTCCCTAAATGCTTCACTTGCTCTCTATTTATAGCACTCTACAAGGCAAAGTTTTCAATTTAAAATTCTTCACTGATCCATGATTTGTGTAGTGCTTGTCTTCTTAGTGATCCATGTGTAGTGCCTTCCCTGATTCATGCAAAGCTGTTTCCATGATGTGAATCAATTCCCAAAAGTCATGAATCGATTCCTTTGCAGTTTGTGCCTTCAATTTAATCAAAAATACCCTGTATGAATTGATTCCCAGTTATGTGAATCGATTCCCAGCATCCAGAAATCGATTCCCAGGCCTGTTTTATGCATTTTTTTGAACCTGAGCATGCATGAATCGATTCCCACCTTGGTGAATCGATTCCTAGCCTTTAATTTTGGAGTTTTTTGACTTTCCAGGGGCATGAATCGATTCCCCACTTTGGTGAATCGATTCCCCCTTTAATTTTAGGTTTTTTGAAGTTCTAGGGGCATGAATCGATTCATGGGGCTGTTTGGTGGCTTTCATTCTCCTTTTTATGCATCAAATAGAACTGGCTCACACATTTGAGGGCTAATGCAGGAAAAATTTGAAAAAAGGCCCAACATGAGAATTGTAAGTCTTTCTCTTAGCTTTAATTTGATATAAGGCATAAAAATTTTCATCAAGAAACGAGGGAGATATGACCCATTTATGAAAACTACTCTAGGGTGTGACAGGAATATATTTGTAAGCAAAATAAATTTACTAGGCAAAATGGGTAGAGAATTAGCTTTCATACCCTTCATGAAGTTTATAGATCTCCTTGATATGGATCCATAGCAAAAAGAATGGAGTCATTTCAGTACCATATAAGGGAGATATGAATTTTTTCCTAAAGGTGTGTAGAGTAGTCACGAAACTGGAATAGGTCTATGATTATTAAAACTGTACCAATTGGTAAGGATATAGCTTTCGAAGTCTTCACAAAAGTCATAGATAATGTTGTTACGAAAAGTTTAAGACTGGGTTTGCGTAAATTGAAGATCGTATAAAGGAGTTATGAATTTTTAAGCGAACCATGCATAGAATAGAGTGCCCAAATGATAGAACTGTACCAATTGGCTGGACAAAAAGAGGTGTTCACAAATACCCCTCTTTACTTCTTTTCGGCGAGAAAAAACATGAAGTTTCTTCCTATTTTTTTTGAAGTAGAAATAAAGTAAAGACGTGAACACTATTGTCAAGATCATTCTAGTTTCAGTAACCAGGAGAGGAAATATTGTTCTCTTTAGGCATTAAGGAAAACCAATAGTAGTGCCAATTTTGGTGACTTGGAGAATGAAGCAAGGCATCAACTTTGATAGAGATGAAATGGGGATAACTTAGGAAATACAGCAAGAGTGCCAGCTTTGGCGATAGTGGTGACAATCTTGGGAAATATAAACAGGAGTGCCAGCTTTAGCGTCTTGGAAAATTAACGGATGCCAGCCTTGGCAATTGGAAAAATAAGCAGGATATTAATCTTTGGAAATTAGGGAAAATTAACAAGGTGCCAACTTTGGCAACTGAAGTTAACAAATCAAAAGATTTTTCCTGATATTGAAAATGGGATAGCCTAGGGATGGATACCTAAAGCTTTAAAGAAGAGTAAATGACAAAGGGAATTGCCCCGACATGTTTTGATTGGAGGACACAGCCTAGGAATAGGTACCTGAAGCTTTATAGAAAATAATTGACTGGGGAATGCCCCTGGCTCAAATTGAGATATGGAATATCCTAGGAGTGGGTTCCCAAGGCCTTTTGATAAAAAAAACAAATGATTTAGGGGGATGCCCCTGACTCAAATTAAGTGATTTGGGGGGATGCCCCTGACTCAAATTAAGAAATGGGATAGCCTAGGAGTGGGTTTCTGAAGCTTTTTGATAGAAAATAAATGATTTGGGCATCATAAATTAAAATGGAATAGCTTAGGAGGGGACACCTGAAGCTTTGATAGAAAACAAATGATTTGGGGGATGCCCCAGATTGGTTTTGATTAAAATAGCCTAGGGAATGATGCCTGAGGTTTTGAAAGAAAATAAATGACTCAGGAAATAGAGGACTTGAAAAAAAAAGGCCACAGCTTGAGAAGGCGCCAACTTTGGCAATGAGAAAACCTGAGAAACCCAATACTAGAAAGCATAGAAAAGGGTGCCCCATTTGAAGATTGAAAGAAACCAGCTTTAGCGATTGGGAAGAAGCTTGAACGGTACTAGTTTTGGAAGTTGCAGTTTGACTGGGGAAGAGGAATTGATTGAGGTGTCGAGACTCAACATGATCGTCTACTTTTAGCAACCTTCAGAAAAAGGGTAAATAGTGCAGAGATAAAATAAATTGAAATTCGGGCAGAAATATTGAGAAGATGCCAACTCCGGCAATGAGAAAACTTGAAAAGGCCAATTCTTGGCGGTAAAAGCTTGAAAAGGTGCCAACTTCGGCAATGAGAAAACTTGAAAGTGCCAATCCTTGGCGATAAAAGTTGGAAAAGGTGCCAGCTTCAGCAAATGAGCAGATTAAAAGTGTAGTGAAAGTTCAAAGAGGTGTCGATTTCGGCCCTGTAGAAACCTCAAAGTACAATGGAGTTAAAAGGGGTGCCAGCTTTGGCACTATGGAATCTTAAAAGGATGTCGTGTTCAGTGACAGAAAAGTAAAAGGGTGCCTCGTTCGGCGACTGGAAGGTAGAAGGGTGCCCCGTTCAGTGACTAGAAAGTAAAAGGTGCCTTATTCTGTGATTGGAAGGTAGATGGGTACCTCGTTCGGCGAATGGAAAGTAAAGGGTGCCTCATTCGGTGTATGGAAATTAGGAGTGCCTCGTTCAGCGATTGGAAATTAAGGGGGCCTCGTTCGGCAACTAGAAAGTAAAGGGTGCCTTGTTTGGTGACTGGAAGGAAGAAGGGTGCCCCGTTCGGTGACTGGAAAGTAAAGGGTGCCTTTTTCGGTGATAGGAAGGTAGAAGGGTGCCCCGTTCGGCAACTCAAAAGTAAAGGGTGCCTTGTTTGGCGATTGGAAAGTGAAGGGTGCCTCGTTCGGTGACTGGAAAGTAAAGGGTACCTTGTTCGGTGACCGAAAGGTAGAAGGGTGCCCCATTCAACCACTGGAAAGTAAAAGGTGCCTCGTTCGGCAATTGGAAATTAAAGGGTGCCTCGTTCGGCGTCTGGAAGGTAAAGGGTGCCCCATTCGGCGACTGGAAAGTAGAAAGATGCCTTGTTCGGCAACTAGAAAGTAAAGGGTGCCTCATTCGGTGACAGCTTTAGCGATTGAGAGGAAACTTTAAGAAGTGTCAGCTTTGGCGATCGAGGAAGAGACTTTGAGAAGTGCCAGCATTGGCGATTAAGGAAGAGACTTTGAGAAGTGCCAGCTTTGGCAATTGAGGAAGAGACTTTGAGAAGTGCCAGCTTTGGCGATCAAGGAAGAGACTTTGAGAAGTGCCAGCTTTGGTAATTGAGGAAGAGAATTTGAGAAGTACCAGCTTTGGCAATTGAGGAAGAGACTTTAAGAAGTGCCAACTTTACCGATTGAGGAAGAGATTTTGAGAAGTGCCAACTTTAGCAATTAAGGAAGAGATGCGAACTTTGGCGATAGTGATTCTACTGGGGAAAAGAACTTGATCGAGTTATCGAGACTCGACATGATTGTCTATTGCAATAACCCGCAGAAAAGGGTTAGTAGTACAAAGTGAAACAAATAGGAATCTGAGGAAACTTCCCATAGAACCACAATCCCCACAGTCTTAAGGCAACTCATGACTAAAATAGAACAGATGAGGTAACCCTAGCTTTGGGGAACGTGTCTGGCCCAGTCTTCATAATGATTGCTTGAGGTGAGATCAAGTAACAGGAGTGTCTTGTCCTCACGACTTTAAATAGTTATTATTTTGTCATCTTATATATTAAGGGAAAACACATGTTTTATCAAATCAATGAAACTCACAATATGAACACGTATCGAAAAGGGTGAGATTTTATTCATGAGTTAAGCATGTATAGGGAAAGGAAAGCAGAACAAACAGAATCAAAGTAGGAAAGATTGATAATTAGGTGAAACAGGGAAGGTTCTATAGATCCTCCAGTGAATCCCTAAGAACATGGCGTACCTCAATCCCACATCACGACTTCAAGTTCACCCTTTGACTCTGCCTCTGAGAGGGTAGTTCGACCATGATCCATGTGCCCCAGTTTGGAGACGGACTATTTGCATGGGAAACTTTAGTTACTCTGCCGAAATCTTGACCCTGATTTTTGTATGAGCCACCTTTGCAGGTTTTTGACTCACTAGGTTGCTCTAACTTTTACCTAGGCCGCCCTTTCAAGTTTTCAGCCTAGCGAGCCTTTCTTTCTTTATAACATGTTTTATCTTTTGTCAAGGTTGTGCCTTTTACAACAAAAGGTTTAAGCTGATTTCATGGAAATTGAGCCCGTTTGGCCTCTCTTAATTGAATTTCATCCTTTAGGGGGAGTAGATGTCACTTCAAATAGGAAGCTTTGCTCCAATGCCATGTACCAAAGGGAATGGGATAAGCCTTTTTTGGCACCAATGAAAGGAGATCATTCTGAGTCTTCATTCTTTTTGTTCATTGTTTCCTCTTTTTTTGACTTTTTCTTTGTTGTTGTTTTCTTTTTCTTTTTTTCTTCTCTTTTTTGTTCTTTTTTTTACCCTCAAATGACCCCCTTGGTACCTTCTTTATGGTCTAGCCGCTTTATTTACCCTTAGCCAATGTGGCAAAGAACTACGATATGGATCGTGTTTGCGTTTATGGGCCTCAGCAAGTCCTTGCCATCCATGTTGGTCAATATTGAAACTTACTTGAATGATAGATAGTCCTTGTTCATTGGGGGATCTGGCACTGTCATCATCCATATAGACATCTTCATTATGTCATCAGAATAAATTGCCCCAATGTTTTCTAAGGCAACTTGATTAACTATCCGTGTTGTTCAAGAATCTTGATCTCTTGTTAACCTCTTCACTCCATGAGTTGGTGGTATCAATCACCTCCTGATAGGGCTGAATGCCCCTTGTTCAAACATCCTTGTTAATTTGGCTAAAGGGCCATAGTCTTAGCTGACCTCTTCATCAGCGTGATCAATCGGGTGGTCAAAGTCGTGAAATAAGACTGTGATCTTGTTGCTCTCAGAAGGATCATTTTTGGATCTGCACTTATTCAGTATATGTTGTCAAATGAAAAATGAAGCAAATGAATATAGGGAAAAGGATTCAAAGCGGAGACAAGGAAAATGGGAAAAGATATTTTGAAATTCGACACGCATTCATTGAGGGAAACTTGAAATGATAAAAACATGTTTTTACCCTTATTACATAAATATCCCAATGCCTTAGGCATAGCAAAAAAGTCATGAATGTTTAAAGTCATAGGGAGTCTAATGGCCTCCTAATTACAAAGCTTTCTGCCTGGCGGGAAAGCAACCACAAAGTCTGTACCATCACAGGGATTATCTTTAGCGGCAATGATATCTCTTACATACCCCTCACCCTTCTTGGGTCTTGGTTTCGGTTAGAGGTTGAAGGCTGGTCCTACTGTTGGAGAGGATGGTTTGGCATTAGTTGTGGAAATGAGATTGTGGTGGGGTAGCATGAAAGGTCTGGTTATGGATGGTAGCAGCCACATATAGGTATGGTGCATAAGGAAAATGGTTAGCTGGTTAAAAATTAGTAGAGGTGAATGGTCTCGGTTGGGTCCTTCTTTGGTGACAAGAGACGACATTTGTTTCCCCATATCGTCTTCTTTCGTCTCCTGGCGTAAGCCCCCTTACAACAAGTACCCTAGATGTGCTTTGCATAATCTTTCCGGTCCTCAAACCGCTCTCTATTCTTTCTCAAATAATTACAATGTTGGAGAAATTGGATGACATACTACAAATCATCATGTCATATAAAGGAGACTGGAGTGTGTCAATAAACATTACGACTACTTCCTTTTCCAAGAGAGGAGGATCTACTTGCACAACCATCTCACGCCATCGTTGGGCATATTCTTTTAATGACTCGCTATCCTTTCTTACCATATTCTGAAGTTGAATTCTGTCAGGCGCCATGTCTAGATTGTATTTGTACTATTTCAAGAAGGCATCTGCCAGGTCTTTCCAACAATGAATACAGGTTCACTCGAGGTGAGTGTACCAGGTAAGCACAGCCCCAGCTAGGCTATCTTGAAAATAATGTATCAATAGTTTGTCATCGGAGGCATGAGTGGCCATCTTCTGACAATACATTGTGAGATGATTCTGAGGGCAAGTCATTCCTTGGTACTTATCAAAATCTGGCACTCTGAACTTCGGTGGGATAATAACATTTGGAACCAGGCAGAGTTCAGAAGCATCCATAGACCCAAGACCTTCCACACCTTCTACAACCCTTAGTCACTCCTATAGGATTTCTATTTTGCCCTTTTAGGAGGCAGAGACTGTGCTTGGGCTGGCAGCTGGGTTTACCATGTGATTCATGCCTTGTGGATTAGCGGAGTGAGAGTTCATATACCCATGTGGGGAATCGTAGTATGGATAGAAAGGCGCAGTTAAATGAGATTGGTTTACTGGGCCAGTGTTTAGCATGGGACCATGGGATTGAGTCATAGCTTGGGCAACATGGATTGGCTGGGCTATCTAGGTGGTTTCAGGGGATTGTGCAGCTTGAGCTTGGGCGATTTATGGCTTATGGAGTGGTGGTATAGTTGGCTGGGCAGGGTGTGAGATATAGGGATTTACTGCTTGCTGTCGGGTGTTGTTCAAGTGGCCTCAATACTCAAGAGGGGGGGTGAATTGAGTTATAAAACTTTTGCTTGGAATGCCTTTGAAATTGATTTCTATAACCAAGTTTATGAGATTGTGCAAGTGAAAGCAAGTAACAATGATATGCAATACACTACAAGAGGTAAGTATTGTTGAGGCAATTTAGCAAACACTTGGTGTGCAATATCTAAAGTAAAGCAAATTAAGCAAGTTCAAGTGTGTTCTTCTTAACCAAACAAAACCAATCAGCAAATATGCAATATATGGAAGTAAAAGAGTAAGGAAGAGAAGCTTGCAAACCGATGTAACGAGTTCCACCCAATCCGGTGTACGTCTCGCCTCTAAGCAACCCACTTAGAGGATTTTCCACTATTGTAGACTAGAGATACAACTTTGAGCAATTGCGGCTTCCTAGTGTCCCACACTCAAGAACCCAATCCTCACAAGTATAAGGGCAGCCCACCCAATCTCTCAATCTCACAATATCCCAAAGGTTGAGTCCACAACCTTTGTAACCACTCAATCCTAGAGTGAACAACCACTCAACCTAGAGTGAATAACTTTGTGTGTTTGGAGTTTGTGTTTACAATCAATGTACTCTCTTGATAGAGCAGATATACAAGTGAAAAGCTCTCCAAATTCTAATCTCTCAAGATGAGAGGATATACAATTGAAAGTACAAAAATGCAAGAGATAGGCTTACAAAGCACAAAATAGAGCTATAAATTGTTGCTTCTTGGTTGTTTCTTTGTGCTTGTCTTCCTCTTCAATTTATAGACCTAAGATTGTTGTTGAAGAGTGCCCTAGTCCCTCATAGCCGTTGCAGTTAGTGGAAATTAGAAGAATGGTGGAGACATGACCTGGTTTCCCACTTAAATCTGTTTTTCCACTAGCGTAATCGATTACACCCTCGCGTTGTAATCGATTAGCTTCAAGTCAGAGAGTCACTAATCGATTATCTCATTACCTGTAATCGATTAGCATTGTACCTGATGCATTTAATTTGTCTTCGCAGCATCCTAATCGATTAACATGTCTTGCAATCGATTACCTTAAATTCCAGTGGCTTCCTAATCGATTATATGGCTCTCTTAATCGATTAGCATGTGTGCCTGATGCATTTAATTCCAATTTTTATTGCTGTAATCGATTAGTCTCAAGTGTGCAATCGATTATATTAATTCCAGTGAGTATCTAATCGATTGTGTGGCTTCCTTAATCGATTATCTTCGAATCTGATGCAATTTCTTCCAAGACAGAAAGCTTCTAATCGATTAGCATCTATGGCCTAATCGATTATTTTCAACTCTGATGCAATTTCTTCCAAGACAGAAGGCTTCTAATCGATTAGCATCTATGGCCTAATCGATTATCTTCGCTGTTTCTTCAATTCTGATTTCATGTCTTTGTTTTTGCATTGTTTCTTCAAGAGTACTTGTCATTATCAAAATCCTTGCACATCTTTTGGACCTGTTAACATATTCAAACACATTCTCCCCCTTTTTGATGATGACAACTATGTTCATCTCTTGAGGGTTGTTAGTTTAAATAATATAGACTTATCTTTTGCAAAAACAACTCTGCTACATTATCTCTTTTTCAAATAGCAGATGATAATTTTCAAAAAAAAACAATTCATCAGCCAATGTCTTATCTCATTTTATCCATTGTTTATTATTTCTTATCTATAATTCTCCCCCTATCAAAAGGAGTTTAACAAACAGATAAGATTTTGCAAATTGTTAACAAGGCATCTATTATCCATATTATCAGAGCATATTCAGAATTATTCATATTTTGTATCAGAGCATTATCAGAGCATTATCCAACATATGAACATCTATTCCAACATATGAACATTTAGTCTTCTCCCCCTTTGTAATCATCAAAAACAAATAGAGTGGTGAAAATTATATAAACTCAAATAAGATACTTTTATTAAATAACAAAGGGAAATACAAGAAGTAAATTTATTCAAAAATGCAGAAAAGCAACAAACAGAAATCAACATAATAACAAAAAAAATCTAATTGTCTGGGTTGAAGAAGCGGATTTCTGAAATTTGGTGGGCCAGCTCCTCATAGCGCTGCTGCATCATCTCAAAATGTTGCTGCTCGGTCATGGAAAACTCTTGGAGGGAGTTCTCAAGACGATCGAAGCGGCGATCAAGATGAGCGTAGAGAGATGCAAAAGGGTCAACTTGTGGGGCAGATGAAGAGGCTGCAGCTTGTGGTTGAGGTGGAGAAGGAGGAGGAGCAGGTGCTTCTTCAGCAGGAGCTTGGAAGGGAATGTTGGCATAAGCGCCCTCCATGCGTGAGTACCATGCTCCATTGGTGAAAACAAGACCCATTTTGGTGAGGTGATGGGTGCCAATGCAAGCTCTAGGGGGCACTTTCTCAGAGAGTTCCCCTGCTAAGTCTACTCCACAGAATTTGAAAATTTTGGTGAGGAGGATACCATAGGGGAGCTTTTGTTGGTCCTTGGCATGGCGCATGTGGAACTTGATCAACTGAACCCAGTTGATCTCTTTGTGGTTCAGCATGGCCCACATTAAGAGGACATCATCCTCTTCAACCAGAGCATAGTTCCCACCACGGGGAACAATCATCTTGACCAAGAAGAAGTGGAGCAGGCGATTGTTCATGGTCAAGTGGCCAACTAGTTTGTGGTTGCTCCTTGGACGGTCAGCTTTCCATAAAGATTGGCGAGCAGTAAGAGCATTGAAGCCCCATTCATCCTCGGGTTCGCCTCCATCAAAGTCAGCATTGTTGAGGGGCAGTTTGGAAATCTCTGCAAACTGGGCATTGGAGAGTTTGATGGTGGTGTTTTTCACTTTGGATTCAACCAACCCATTGACAAGGCGGAGGTTGCAGTAGAATACTCTCATAAGCTCAGGATAGTATTCTTCTTCTTTGAGGGATAGGAAGGGGAAGAGGTTGTAGTGGTTGAGGCTTTGGGTGAAGGTAAGGCTTGGGTTGTCAAAGGTGTCAGCTATGGTGTAGTGAGGGGTCATAATCTCCTTTTCAGAAAAATTTTTCATAAAATTCTGAAGGTCTCTAGGAGAAGAGAAAAACCTTGAGAAGTCAAGGGGATTATGAGCTTGAGCTTGAGCAGCAGAGGACCTAGCCCTTTTGACATTCCTTGAGGAAGACATGGTGAAAAATGCTAAAAGAGGAGATGAAGAGAGATGAGTGCTAGAGAGTTTTGAGAGACTTGGGAGAAAGGAGGTAGTGTGAGATGAGAAGGTGAATGAGGGGTTATTTATAGTTGAAGATTAGGTTTAGGAAGGAGGAAAGAGAGTTTAGGGAGGAGTGAAGTGAGTTAAGAGAGGGAGAGTTTCGAGTGAGCCTAGGAAATTGGAGTTTTGACCCATCAGAACGCATACTAATCGATTACATGGCAGGTGGTAATCGATTAGATCACTGTTTCTGGGGAATTTCAAACGTTTTGTGCAGAGGGTAATCGATTAGAGGCTTACGGTAATCGATTAGTTTAGAAACAGAATCGTCCTAATCGATTGGGACAATGTGGTAATCGATTATGAAGAAGAGGAAACGTTTTGAACTGGAAACAGAAGCTTCGTAATCGATTATGGATAATGTATAATCGATTATCTTAAAAACAGAATGGTTGTAATCGATTATGGGTGAGTTCTAATCGATTACCTTCGAAACAGAAACTTAGTAATCGATTGGGATTAACAAAGTAATCGATTATGGAGTCAAAAACTTCAAATATATCAAACAGCAAGGTTTCAAACATGAAATGTGATGTATATCATGCATTATGCCATTCAACAAAATATTCAAACACAATTGGACATGTCAAGAATGCCTAATTCTCTTCTTATGTGAATGAATTGCTCTCTAGCCAAGGGTTTTGTGAAAATATCAGCTAGTTGCTTAGAAGTTTCTACATGTTCAAGTACACAATCCCCTTTTAACACATGATCTCTAATAAAGTGATGTCTAATCTCAATGTGTTTGGTTCTAGAGTGCATTACTGGATTCTTGGAGATGTTAATGGCACTTGTATTATCACATTTAATGGGGACTTTATTCAAGGCAATACCAAAATCAAGAAGTTGTTGTCTCATCCAAAGAATTTGAGCACAACAACTACCAGCTGCTACATATTCTGCCTCAGCTGTTGACAATGCAACACTTGCTTGTTTCTTGCTATGCCAAGAAACAAGGGAACTACCAAGCAAATGACATGTACCACTAGTGCTTTTTCTATCAAGCTTACACCCCGCAAAGTCGGAATCAGAATATCCTAAAAGATTACATTCAACGCCTTTGGGATACCATAAACCAACACTTTGAGTACCCACAAGATATTTCAAAATCCTTTTTACGGCAGTCAAATGTGATTCTTTGGGACATGGTTGATATCTAGCACACATACATACTGCAAACATAATATCAGGTCTACTCGTAGTTAAATATAGTAAGGATCCAATCATACCTCGATATTTGGTGATTTCAATGTCCTTACCCTTTTCGTCTTTGTCTAGATAGCAGGATGTGCTCATTGGTGTAGCTATCTCATTTGCCTTGTCCATTCCAAACCTTTTAAGTAGTTCCTTACAGTATTTGGTTTGGCTAATGAACGTTCCATCAATGGCTTGTTTTATTTGTAGTCCAAGGAAGAAGGTGAGTTCTCCCATCAAGGACATTTCAAACTCATTCTGCATGATCTTGGCAAATTCTTGACAAAGATTTTCATTAGTAGCACCAAATATTATGTCATCTACATAAATCTGTACCAAGAGGATGTCATTTTGTTTGCGTTTTATAAACAATGTAGTATCAACCTTTCCTCTTTCAAATTTGTGTTCTAAAAGAAATTTGCTTAATCTCTCATACCAAGCTCTTGGAGCTTGCTTCAAACCATATAAGGCTTTTCTCAATTTGAAAACATGGTTTGGAAATTTATGATTTTCAAAACCTGGAGGTTGATCTACATAAACTTCTTCTTGAATGTAGCCGTTTAAGAACGCACTTTTGACATCCATTTGATACAGTTTGAAATCCATACAACATGCAAAAGCTAGCAATAATCTAATGGCTTCTAACCTAGCTACGGGAGCATATGTTTCTTCATAGTCTATTCCTTCTTCTTGGTTGTATCCCTTTGCTACTAGTCTAGCTTTGTTTCTAGTTATTATTCCGTTTTCATCTAGCTTATTTCTAAACACCCATTTGGTGCCTATTATTAGATGATCATTGGGTCTTGGCACAAGTTCCCAAACTTCATTTCTTTCAAATTGGTTTAACTCTTCTTGCATGGCCAACATCCAATGTTCATCAATAATGGCTTCGTCAATATTCTTGGGTTCTATTTGGGATACAAAAGCCAAGTGATTGCATGCATTTCTAATGGCGTTTCGAGTACTTACCCCTTTGGTTATTTCTCCAATGATTTTGTCTAAGGGATGATCTTTCAATGTTACCCAATCTTGTTGTCTCTCAATTTGTGTTGCACCTCCATCATTGTTGACTTCTTCTTCTTTGTCTTGTAAGTTCATTTCTTGAAAGGTACCTACAAGATCATCAACATCTTCCTTTCTCGGAGGGTTATGGCTATTTTCATCAAATTTGACATGAATAGATTCCTCAATGGTATTTGTTTGTTTGTTGAAGATTCTATAACATTTACTTGATTGAGAATATCCTAGGAAGATTGCCTCATCAGATTTTGCATCAAACTTCCCTAGATTATCCTTTCCATTGTTGAGCACAAAACATTTACATCCAAAGATATGAAAGTATGCAATGTTGGGTTTTCTACCCTTGTAAAGCTCATAGGGGGTTTTCTTTAAAATAGGCCTTATCAAACATCTATTCATAACATAACCTGCGGTGTTTACCGCATCGGCCCAAAAATGTTTTGCAATATTGTTTTCATTTAGCATGGTTCTAGCGAGCTCCACTAAAGATCTATTCTTTCTTTCAACTACTCCATTTTGTTGTGGAGTTCTAGGAGCTGAGAAATTGTGATTAATACCATGTTTTTCGCAAAACTTTTTAAAAGATTGATTTTCAAATTCTCCCCCATGATCGGTTCTAATGGATGCAATTTTTGAATTTTGCTCATTTTGGATAATCTTTGCAAGTTTCTTGAATGCATGATAAGCTTCATTTTTATGAGCAAGAAACAGTGTCCATGTATATCTTGAATAGTCATCTACTATTACTAGACCATAGTAATTACCTCCAAAGCTTTTGATTTTGGATGGTCCAAATAAATCCATGTGCAAAAGTTGTAAAGGCCTTTGAGTAGAAACAATATTTTTGGATTGAAAAGATGCCTTTACTTGTTTTCCCTTTTGACATGCATCACAAAATTTATTTTCAAATTTAAGCTTTGGTAGACCAATTACTAAATCTTTAGAGACAAGTTTGTTCAAGTGGTCTACATGTATATGAGCTATTCTTCTATGCCATAGCCATGTTTCATCCTCTTTTGAAATGAAGCATTGTTCATCATTTGTAGACAAACTATCCATATCAATCATGTAAATATTATCAATTCTTTGGCCTACAAACTTGATTTCCTTATTAGTCTTATGCTCAATTATGCAACAATTTGATTCAAATAAGACTCTATATCCTTTGTCACATAATTGACTTATACTAAGTAAATTATGTTTGAGGCCTTCAACATACAATACATCACTTATGGAGGTGGAAGAGTTCTTACCAATATTTCCAATGCCTAGGATTCTTCCCTTAGTGTTGTCTCCATAGGTGACGCTTCCTTTTCGTTTGGGAGTGAATGATGTAAATTTGGTTATATCTCCCGTCATATGCTTCGAACACCCGCTATCCAAGTACCAATGGGTGTTGCTTGCCTTGAAGCATACCTGCAAAACAAAATCATTTTAGAGAACTAGGTACCCATTTTATGTTGGGTCCTTTAAGGTTAGCTTGTGGGAACGTTCCTTTGGGAACCCACACCTTTCTTAAGACCTTTGGTCCTAGTTTCCTAACACTACACTTATATGCACTATGTCCTTTGGTGCCACAATGATTGCATTTCATAAAAGGTGAGGAGGATTTGCTTGGTGGTGCAAAGAAGTTTTTGTAGTGCTTCTCCATTTTATGATTACTGTGTTCTTGGTCATATCCTAGACCGGTTTTACTAAACATGCATTTTTGTTGCCCAAGTAGGATATTCAAATTATCTCTTCCATTAGTGAATTTTTCTAGTGTCCTATTTAGGTCTTCAACCTTGGTTTCTAACACTATGCACTTCTTTGCAAAATCACAAGGTTTATCCCTAGAGCATGTTTGAACTTTCTCTAGTTCTTCTTTTAAGCTCTCATTTTCTTTACATACTTCCATGAGATGCAATTCAAGAGTATCACTAGTTTTCCTAGATGCTTTGAGTTTACTAGAGATTTTTGTAAACTTATCATATAATTCCTCAAATGCATCTAACAGCTCATTTTTATCTAAGTCAAGAAGATTTACCTCATTTTCTTCTTCTTGATGATTTGCCATTAAGCAAAGATTGGCTTGCTCATCTTCCGAGTCGTCGGAGCTGCTCACATCGTTCTCATCCCAAGCGATATAGGCTCTTCTTCTTCTTTGTTTGTCCTTGCCCTTCTTTTTGAGGTTTGGACAATCGGCTTTGAAGTGCCCTTCCTTGCCACATTCAAAACAGCTTGGAGAAGATGAAGTTTCATTAGAGGTAGATTTCTTACCTTGGGGCTTAAAGTTCTTTTGGAACTTTTTGTTCTTCATGAATTTTCCAAATCTTTTTACGAACAGCCCAAATTCTTCTTCTTCATCTAAGTCACTGCATGATTCTTCCTCATGCATGGAGGTGGCTTTGAGGGCTAGCCCTTTCTTCTTGGTGGATTTCTCCTCTTCCTCGGCTAGCTTCAATGCTTTAAGTTCTTGCTCTTGTTCTTGCAATTTTCCAAAGAGTGTTGCAAGAGACATTTCATTGATGCTAGGAGATTGTTTTATTGCTGTGACAAGAGGTTGCCATTCCCTGCTGAGACTTTTCAAAATTTTGTGCACAAGCTCTTTGTTAGTGTACACTTTGCCAAGAGTAATAAGATGGTTAATAATAAGTGTAAACCTTTTCTGCATATCAACAATAGATTCTCCTGAATTTATCCTAAAGCATTCATATTGGCTAGTAAGAGTACTAATCTTTGAGTCCTTTACATCATTAGTACCTTCATGGGTTACTTGAAGAGTATCCCACATTTCTTTAGCGGTTTGGCATGTCATTATTCTAAAAAATTCGTCTTGTCCTAAAGCCATGGTAATGAGATTTTTGGCCTTGTAGCCATATTGGACTTTCTTTTCTTCCTCGCTAGTCCATTCATCTATGGGTTTTTCAACATTCTTGCTATCTATGGTATGCATTGGTATATAGGGACCATTTTCAATGGCATTCCATATTCTCAAATCAATTGATTGAATGAAGATTTTCATTCTTTCTTTCCAAAAGGCATACCCTTCCCCATTGAAAGCGGGAGGTCTATTTATCGCACCACCCTCGGGAAAAACATTTTGAGAACTTGAGGCCATTTAATCTCTTGAAGCTGTTAAGCTTGATCTACCAAGAGTCAAGCTTTGATACCACTTGTTGTTCAAGTGGCCTCAATACTCAAGAGGGGGGGTGAATTGAGTTATAAAACTTTTGCTTGGAATGCCTTTGAAATTGATTTCTATAACCAAGTTTATGAGATTGTGCAAGTGAAAGCAAGTAACAATGATATGCAATACACTACAAGAGGTAAGTATTGTTGAGGCAATTTAGCAAACACTTGGTGTGCAATATCTAAAGTAAAGCAAATTAAGCAAGTTCAAGTGTGTTCTTCTTAACCAAACAAAACCAATCAGCAAATATGCAATATATGGAAGTAAAAGAGTAAGGAAGAGAAGCTTGCAAACCGATGTAACGAGTTCCACCCAATCCGGTGTACGTCTCGCCTCTAAGCAACCCACTTAGAGGATTTTCCACTATTGTAGACTAGAGATACAACTTTGAGCAATTGCGGCTTCCTAGTGTCCCACACTCAAGAACCCAATCCTCACAAGTATAAGGGCAGCCCACCCAATCTCTCAATCTCACAATATCCCAAAGGTTGAGTCCACAACCTTTGTAACCACTCAATCCTAGAGTGAACAACCACTCAACCTAGAGTGAATAACTTTGTGTGTTTGGAGTTTGTGTTTACAATCAATGTACTCTCTTGATAGAGCAGATATACAAGTGAAAAGCTCTCCAAATTCTAATCTCTCAAGATGAGAGGATATACAATTGAAAGTACAAAAATGCAAGAGATAGGCTTACAAAGCACAAAATAGAGCTATAAATTGTTGCTTCTTGGTTGTTTCTTTGTGCTTGTCTTCCTCTTCAATTTATAGACCTAAGATTGTTGTTGAAGAGTGCCCTAGTCCCTCATAGCCGTTGCAGTTAGTGGAAATTAGAAGAATGGTGGAGACATGACCTGGTTTCCCACTTAAATCTGTTTTTCCACTAGCGTAATCGATTACACCCTCGCGTTGTAATCGATTAGCTTCAAGTCAGAGAGTCACTAATCGATTATCTCATTACCTGTAATCGATTAGCATTGTACCTGATGCATTTAATTTGTCTTCGCAGCATCCTAATCGATTAACATGTCTTGCAATCGATTACCTTAAATTCCAGTGGCTTCCTAATCGATTATATGGCTCTCTTAATCGATTAGCATATGTGCCTGATGCATTTAATTCCAATTTTTATTGCTGTAATCGATTAGTCTCAAGTGTGCAATCGATTATATTAATTCCAGTGAGTATCTAATCGATTGTGTGGCTTCCTTAATCGATTATCTTCGACTCTGATGCAATTTCTTCCAAGACAGAAAGCTTCTAATCGATTAGCATCTATGGCCTAATCGATTATTTTCAACTCTGATGCAATTTCTTCCAAGACAGAAGGCTTCTAATCGATTAGCATCTATGGCCTAATCGATTATCTTCGCTGTTTCTTCAATTCTGATTTCATGTCTTTGTTTTTGCATTGTTTCTTCAAGAGTACTTGTCATTATCAAAATCCTTGCACATCTTTTGGACCTGTTAACATATTCAAACACATCGGGCACCCTCGATATCTGCAGAGAAGCCCCCCTCTGTGATTCTCTTTTCCAGGAGCTTGGTTAACTCTACTACCTGCTCCTTTAGCTGGTTAAACTCATTTCTAAAATCTTCATTCGTATGTTCTATTTCAGCCATGAGTCTCCTCTGAAGTCGAGTTCTGTAAGGGTGCTTACCCGTGATGTCTAATGGAAGAACAAAAGAAACATAGGAACTTGTTATAAAGAAAGTATTAAATAATTAAAATAAAAGCGGTAAAGGAAAAGTAAACATGGTTGTGCGTGAAGTGATTTGGAACTTGATGAGTATCCTTCGACTGTTCCTCAGAACGTCACATTCAAAAGTACTAAGTAAAGCGGTGAATGGAAATTAACATAAGATAGTTGCGGAGACAAAAGAATCCTTCATTTTGAATTCCATAAAAAAATAGATTACTGCTGAAAGTGCTTTGTAGGAAAATAAGTTAGCCATTCCTGGCTCGGGCAATCATGGCCCTTATTTTACAGATTCTTTCCCTACGATAACTTAAGAAGGTTACAATTTCTTTGGGGGTGGTTAGAGGGTTAGCCATTTCTTCAGCTTGCTTAAGCAGAAGCGGGAGATCTTCCAGAGTCCCATTGGCCAAATATGTTAGGTTAGTGAAACGACTCATCCAAGAACGAATGACTTCGTCCGATTATGTCATTGCATAATTTCAGCTTCCATAGCGCGTATAGCCACATGACAATCTTGTTCCACTTCCATTACGTGTCGACGCTTGCCATTTATTTCTCGTTGGCAAGCCCATACTACCTTATTAAGCTGATGTTCCACCCTGTGAATTTGAGACTGCAGAAATTCTTTTTGCACCAAGGCGTTCCGCTCGTTTTCTTTGGTTTGTGCCAACATATCCCTTAGAAGATGCTTGTCGGCCAGAATGGTGTCCCTTTGACGACTCTTCATCTTTAATTGAGAGTTGGCTGCTCAAAGGCATTGTTCTTGTTTTCTTACGAGGTCTCTTTCAGTTTTTCACTTCTTTCTAACTTCTTCAGTGGTTTGCTTGCTTTCTAAGTTCTCCCTTTTCTGAAGGGTACATTCTTGTTGAGGTTTCAACAAGTCTTCCTCTAGTTTCTTGCTTCTAGCGGTCAACTCTTTTATTTTGGCCTTCAATGCCTTGGTCGCTTTATCTTCAATGCCAAGTGGTGGAACAGGTGTGCTTGCTAAGAGGTAAGAGGGACTTCTAAATAGTAATTTGACAATGGAGACCCTATTCGGGATCCATTGATGATATTGTTCCCTTACAGCATGGCTCTAGACCCCTAATTCCTTCCCTTTCTTATGGATTTTCTTCCATCCATTCGCTATATCCCGAATAACAGAGGTGCAGCTTCCTTTTGAGTAGTATAGGATGAAGGGAGTTAGCAGTTCTTCACATGGCGGACTAAGCAGAGGATAAGCTAGCTGACGCTTGGCTATAATAGGATTATAATTGATGCATCCCTGAGTACCAATAAGAGGAACATTTGGGTAGTTCCTGCAGTGGTGAACGATTGACTCAACTTCCAACCATTAAGGATACTATCTAATTTTCTCGGCCGTGAGCCCTACCAGATGATTGGCCCACTCATGCCTATTCTTCATTGTTAGTTGGCACAGCTTCAGATCGGAAACAGGGCACTCGGCCTTACCGATTTGGTGGAAGGCATGGGATGTTAGCTATACATATAAAGCAGGTAGGCAACAAATAACCCTTTTTCTACCCTGTGTATGACAGAAATCCATGGTGCAGTACACATTTGCCAAGATAGCCGTGACAGGATTTTCAAGTCTATGCTTACGAGCGAGGAAGACGGCAGTGGCATCATAATCCACATAATTATCGATGTTGGGGAACAAGACAACGTTGTAAATAGTAATGGCTAGGGTATCCATAAAGGCCTCCCAGTCTTCTTTTTCTGCTAGGACATGCATATGTTTCTCAAAGAATTCTCGAATGAACCCAGGAGTCTGATTTCTATTCAGCTACACGCTCCTTAATGTCTCTGGGTGGATCTTTAGGAAACAAGCAATGGAAGTGATGTTTGTATGGTGATCAAGATGACGGTAAGGTATCTATCCTTCCAAAGGCATCCCCAGGATTTGTTCAAACTCTTCAATAGATGAAGCCAACTGAAAGTCCTTGAACGTAAAGCATCTAGAACTAAGTCAATGCAGTGATTGATAAGTCTTGAAAAGACTTAATTATTTCACCGTTAATTTAACTTAATCCGTTAAATATTGTTTATTTTGGCAATATTATTTAATAAATTGTCAATAATTCTGGTTTTATTTATTTATTTCAAAAGTGTTTAATTTATGTAAGAAAATGATTAAAAATAATAATTAGTTAAGGAAATTTGTTTATTTGTGAATTCATTAGCCCAGCGTACATACGCTGGACGGCCAGCGTACAAACGCTAGGCAATTATTTGTTTTCATGTACAGGTGCAGTTCACGCTCAAGCTTGACAAGTTCACGCTTAAGCTTGACAACCATGCAAATTTACGTAAAAAGAAAGAAAGGAAAACTCGACCATGCCTAAGCTTCTCCATCACGCTCAAGCGTGAATTCCTATAGTGCAGTGAATATTTTGCTCACGCTCAAGCGCGAACCCTTCACGCTTAAGCGTGAAGGTGGTTATTTAATTCTCCGCTTTCCCTCCAAAAGAAGCTCTGCACCGTTGCTATTTCTGTTTATCTGTTGTACTTTAGTAATTTAAGTATCAAGTTGTAATTAATTATTTATTTGTAATTATGTATTTAGTTTAGTTAGTTAATTATTAATTAAGTTTCTTTTGTAATTAATTAAGTTAGTTAGTTAGTTAGATGCTTATATATACTTGTACATACTCTGTAAAGTGTGTGGAGAACAGAGTACAGAATAATAACACGATTCATTTTTCCATTTCCAATCTCTCTCTAGTTCCTTTTACTCTAAATTCTCTCATCCATGTCTCTCCACATTCCTTCGTCTGAATCCATTTCCATGGGTTTCTAAATCCTTAGGGTTGGGATTGCGAAGGTTTGCAATGAATTCTTGAAGGTGTGTTGAGGAAGTTAACTTTTGATGCATGAGGAGAACAAGCTAAGAAGTGGATCTACTCTGCTGGATTGACAAATCTAGATCTGATGAAGAATCTCACAAGTGAGGAATCATAGTTGATACTTAGGTAACTTCTGGCTTCCTAACTAATTCAGGCCTAGTAATTAGGTGAATAGTTAGGGTTCAACCCCCAATTTCACATTAGATTTCTCTATAATTTTAAACCTAAGGGATTAGGGTTTAATGCTTAGGAATTAGTGTTATTCACCTAAGGAATTAGGGATTAACCATATGTGAATTGTTCTCTTGTATCTGAAGCTTGATTGAACCTTAATGGCATGTTTCTTGATGAAATTGTAAGCTGAAGTAATCCTAACCTATCTTCCATTAATCACATTTCATCTTCTATACTGTCTCTGAAAATACAAAAACATAGAAAGCATAGAAACAACAAAAACAGAATGAATTCTATCTACATTGTGTTGGTTCAGCTTGTACTAGTCTAAGATTGCGGTAATTACCACAATCCCTGTGGGAATGATAAAATATATTACAAATTTAACGATTGGTGCGCTTGCCAAAAGAAATAAATCCTCTAAGAGTCACACTATAAGTCAATAACAATTCAGGATTTTTCAACCAAGTTAATGGCTCAGGATTTATGCATCAGTGATCGCTTCAACTTGTACTTCTACTTCTAAGAGTTTCAGAATTTTCCCATATTTCCTTGAGAAAGCCATCTTCTGAGTTAAACTCAATTTCCTCCCCATTGCTTGTAGACTGGCTGTGTCAACCTTCTTAGCCTTAACATGCAGTAGTTTTCTCAATTCAGTTACGTCTATACCACAACTATCTGACCCCATGTTAATTTCCATATCTTGCTCGAAGGTACTTGTTAAGCTCCAAATGACTTTCTGCGAGGATAGAAAGAAAGGAGAAAAATCAGTTATCGACACGTTTAGTGAATTGCTAGTCCTTTAGTAAGTTGATGGAAAACATTTTTGTTTGGGGAAGTAGCGATCGACAAAACCTGTGCCAAATCAAAAGTCATGCGGGTTATGTACCTTCCCGTCATCGTCAACGTCTTATTTTAAAAATTTGAAATTGTTTTTATTAATCCCTTTTTATTATTTTTTTTATTTTGGTTTTTTAATTTGACGATTAAGAAGGGCCATAATCTGAGACTTCAAGATGCATGTAAAGAAAAGAACTGCTCTCTCGTTAAAAGATCACTAATCAAGTATGTCATTTTAGAAGAAAGTAATCCATCAACGGGTAAGCAGTTCCCCAATTTGGATTAAAAGGGAGAGTGAGAATGAGAAAAGGTAGAGGGAGGTCTGCCCTTTTGTGTCCTAAGTTGGGTTTTTCTAAAGGCTTTCTACTAGGACCTAAAGCTTGTCTAACAATGACTCCTCACATTAGGTGGCTTGCACTAAACTTCTAAAGGTCACTAGAGCCAATCCTATTCATGATGTTGATCACAACAGTAGGGGATCTACTAGGTGCAGACATCATGAATAAGTCAAACTCTAGTTGAGGTTCTTACGATAGCCAGATGAGAAGTACATCCCAAATGACACCGCTACCAACCTCCCCTAACTTAAGCTTTATTTGGGGCCTGGGTATATGGCGCCATTCATAAGTGTGTGCAAATTGTAAGTGTAGTGTGTGAAAGGGCATCCATACCTGTACCTTACCCATCCTATATAGAGAACAAACAGAGAACAACAAAACAAAGTCGTCCACCCTAGGGTTCAACAACATACATACATTAACAGAACATAAAAGGAAAAATATAAATATAGCAAAGACCCCATACAAACATTGACAGAAAAATAGAATAAAGGAAGAAGTTAAATAATTAGCAGGCTATTTTAAAAACACGCGTTATCAACTTGATTGGCTTAACTCTCTTATTTTCTTTAGTGGAGTCTCCATCCGTCGCGACCGGGATCGTGGAGGCACAGTCGACCCTTAAAAATAAAACGATTTTCGAAATCCTTTCGAAAAAAAACAGGGAGTCGCCACCAATATTTTTTAGGGTGAAATATCGGGAAAACCTTTTTTAAAGCACTGGTTAATAAAGAATGAGATTTTAAGTTCGGGAGTCGAATTACAGGTGAGGAAGGTATTAGCACCTCACAATTATCCGTTATAAAACGGTTACCTCAAATTGATAGCGCGCATTATTGGTAGCCTAGAAATTATATTAACTTCTTTAAAAAGGAACAGACAAAACAGACCAAAAAGCTTGAAATAAGGTAAACAGGATGTCTCATCCAAATTAATCTTAAATCAAATAATTTAATTAAACAGTTACAGTAAAATACTAAATAGTGACAGTAAGGGACTTAACAGTGACAGTAAGAAATCAAACAGTAACAGTAAGAAAACAAAAAGTAACAGTAGAAAACTAAATAGTGACATTAAAAACCAAACAGTGATAGTATTAACAGGACGTCCCGTCCAAATTAACCTTAAATTGTAACACAAAATAGAGATTAAAATAAGGTCAAATAAGATGAGATAAGATAAAGTTAATTAATCAAAACAAAAGATTAACAGGACGTCTCATCCAAATTAACCTTTTTCTATAAGAAAAATAAAATATATTGAAAATATTGGGAAATATGATGAGATCAACAAGACGTCTCGTCTAAATTAATCCCATTCAAAATATTATTATTTAATGAATAACGACATATTAAAAAATTGAAAAGATTTACAAGACGTCTCATCTAAATTAACCTTCCCATGATAAAACAATTTTAAAATTAATCAATAATAATATAAATTTAACCGAGGTGAAACAAATATAAAAAGAAAGTGAAAGTGAGCCCGACAGGAATTGATTCCCGCTCCTACGTATTCTCAAGCTTTCAAGAAATCAGGGTCACGTAGTTCTTGGATTCTCAATAACGTAAATATACAACTTGCAATTTTAGATACTCAAAACATTTGTATTTTTTCTTTTTTAAATTAACTCTTAGAAAATAAAAAAATTAATTGATTAAGGAAAGCTTCTTGCCTAATGGAAGAACAAAGGGGGAGAAATGGAGACTTGAAGAGGAACTCCTTCCCTTTGTTAATTTAGAGAAAGAAAGGAGAAGGAATAAAGGAGGAAGTGCTTCTCACTCTGTTGGTGTCTATGAAAGAACAAAGGGGAGAAATGAAAACTGAAGAGGAACTACTTCTCTTCATTTGTGTGCATCCCTGAATACTTCACTTGGTCTCTATTTATAGCACTCCAAAAGGCAAGGTTTTGAATTTAAAATTCACCACTGATCCATGATTTGCGTAGTGCTTGTCTTCTTAGTGATCCATGTGTAGTGCCTTCTGTGATTCATGCAAAGTTATTTCCATGATGTGAATCAATTGCTAAAAGTCATGAATTGATTCCTCTGCAGTTTGTGTAACATCCTTATTTTTAGTAGCAGTCTTAATCTTGTAAATTTTGAAGTATGGAAGTTCTGTAAGTGATAATCAATAAATAAAATACCCTGCAGGTAGTCTGTAATATCCCAAAAATTTCATTCTCGTGTATAATCATGGAATTTATCTAGACCATTAATGATATTATCCATTTTCTGAGTGAATCATGTCTTAGATAAGACTGTCCGAGTGAGGAAAGGAATCTGTTCTGAGTGGCCAAGAGAAATTCCGAGTGAAAGTTATGTTTTCGAGTGAGGTATGACCGAGAGAAATTCCGAGTGAAGGTTATGTTTTCGAGTGAGGTATGACCGAGAGAAATTCCGAGTGAAGGTTATGTTTCCGAGTGAGGTATGACCGAGAGAACCACTTCCGAGTGGAGTCCTGGCCTCGGAGACATTTTGAGTGAAGCGTGTTTAAGAGAACCACTTCTGGGTGAAAGGTCCGAGTGACTCGTCTTCGAGTGACTAGCTTCTGAGTGAAACGTCTCCGAGTGAAACGTTTCCGAGTCGAATGTCTTCGAGTGACTCGTATCCGAATGAAACGTATCCGAGTGAAACGTTTCCGAGAGAAGTACTTCCGAACGAAGAAAAACTTTGATTTCGAATGAGTACTTCTCGGACTGAGATATTTCCGAGAAGTGAATTTCCGAGTGGGGTATCTCCGAGTTGAGTGTAACTTTCCCAAATGAGGTGTCTCCGAGTGTGACACTGCCGTGTGGGATTTCACCGAGTGAGACATTTCCAAGTGGGATAACACCAAGTGAGATTTCCGATTTTCGCGTGGTATGTCACCGATTGAAATATACCGAGTGAGTCATTTCCAAGGGAAGTACTTCTGGACAGAGAAAGGTTTTGACTTCGAATGAATATGTTTCCGAGTGAAAAGTTTCCGGGGGGAAGTAAATATCCGAGTGAAGAACCCCTTCATTCTATTCGTACTCGGGTGACTAAAAGTTGCCGAGAACTTGTGCTCGGTTCTTCTTTGAAATTTCCTTCAACTTTGAATGATATTCCCAAGTGGAATGATTTCCGAGAGGACTAAACTTCAACTCCGAATGACCTCTCAGTTGTAAGATTTCTGAGTGACACAACTCCGAATGACCTCTCAGTTGTAAGATTTTTGAGTGACACAACTCCGAATGACCTTTCGGTTATATGATTTCTGAGTTATGCACTTCTGAGAGAAGTATTTTCGAGTGAAGAAATTCAGTCAGAGATATATCCAAGTGGGCAATTCCCGAGTGGATCCATTCGGAAAGAAAAGTGGCTTTGAAACAACACTTCAGGCAGATACATATATATATATATATATATATATATTCAAGTGAGATATTTCAGAATGAGTCCGGGTGAGACATCTCCGAGTGAGTCATTCCGAGGAAGGAAAGACTATGTCCGAGTGTTTCAAGCAGAAACATTTCTGAGTGAATTCCCTTCCGAATGGAGCAATTCTGAACGAAAGAGACTGATGAAAACTTCTCGGAGAAGAGATATGCCAAACAGTGTCAGAATTGATAGGGGACATGATCAATAGAACCCGATTGAATCAGGGCTGGGATAGTGACGCCATTCCTAACCAGTTTCGAAAAGGATCGCTGGAAGGAGCATCCCCACTTAGTGATCGGTCCGCTAGTTCACGCAAATCCGAGTATGTTATCACGGACAAGCCACAGGCAGCGAAACTTGCACACTTTACTCCAATCATATCATCTTTTACATATTATAATATATCTACTTCAATCATGCTAGCTCCCGTACGTAGGCGGCAGAAATGGTCAAAATACAGCTCATTTTCTTATCTAAAATCTCTATTATTACCATAATTAATGCACCTAACATCCCTTTATGAAAAAGCTTGTCCCCCACTTGTCTTTTGCATTATTAAATTGATACCACATCTTGTTCACAAGTCTAAATTCTCAGAACAGCTAAAATTAGTAAAACTCTCTCTCTCATTTTCTTTTCTCCATCAAGTCACCTTGGTCTGAAGCAAGGATAATAAAAGAACGTCTTCAACCAATCTAAGATCTTCCATTAAGGTCAGGGGGTATATTCTTTGGTATTCTGAGGGGGAACCGAGTGTTTGGAAAGGCTAAGGTACTTCTGGTCCTTACCTTTCCAAGGGCAGGTTCGGGAATTGCTGTTAAATTAAATGCTTAAATGTTTATATATTTGTTTTACATATTTTTATTGATATGTATATGATTAATTGGTTGTGTTGATTATTATTAACCATGATGATTAAATGGATATGATCGGTATTGAATTGTGAAAATATTAAGAACCATGGGTGTCTATGTGGATTCCAGTGAGGAAGTTTTGAAAGATGAGATAAACGAGGAAATAATGATGAAGGGTCACCATTTATGTCACTGTTATTATTATTATGATTATGAATACAATTATAATTATAATTATAATTATGAATATGATTATTATTATTATTATTATTATTATTCTTCTTATTATTATTATTATTATTGTTATTGTTACTAATATTATTATTGTTTTAATTATGAATAAAGAAATAAGGAACATACTACTTACTTTTTAAACGAAGCATTATTTTAGCTAAGATATAACCGATATATTTTCTAAAATAAAAATAAATAAAATAATAAAAATATGTCTGAAAAATAAGTGGGACCTTAGAACATGAGAGCAAATATTATGAGACTGGAAACACATAGATACCCAAGGATCAAATGATAAAAATAATGTATTTTGCATCATGAAAATATTTTTGAAGGAGTAAAACTAGAGCATACACCTGGTACGCTGGAGGACATTCACGTTCGATCTCTGAGGAGAATCTTAGGAGTACAACCGGAACGGAAACCCAATGGCATCAGAGTCGCGCCTGGAGCTGGGTCAGACAATACAATTCTAGTGTACTTTGACTAAATGACGGAATGTAACTATGATCGTGTAGAGCCAAGTCCCAAGATAATATAATGATGAGAACCTGTGAGTTCATTCGTACCTTATGATGATTGAATAATGAATAGGGGACTTGGTGAGCTCCGATCGCTCTAGAATGGAAACGTTGTGCCCAAGAGGCAACTTGAGCAGGACGAATGCAAAAGAATGAGATAATGGTGATGGTGGATTGATTTATCGGGCCCACATGCATCATGAGACTTAATTAAAGATAAATCATAATAAACCAAACTCATGCATTCCATGACAACATTCTTGATTGTTATAGTTGTAAATATGATTAATTGTATGATTTATGTGATATTATTTGTTGACTGGATATGTCTGCACCGGGAACCTTCAGGGTCTGGGATTTATACTCACCCTTTCTGTTGATTAATAATAGAGGAGCTAGGGAACCAAGAACCGGAGTACGACGAACAGCAATACGTTGAACCAACTAGGAGCACTCATAAAAAGTAGAATATATGTAGTGGAATATTTATTAATGAATAATAAGACAATAGATGACTGTATCTATTTAAGGGTGCCTGTGTGCCCTATTCTGTTAAGAGTACAATTACTTATAGTTTGAGAATGACTATGTGAATTACCTACTATTTGCTTCCACTGATCTGCCATTATTTTATTTTTTTAAAAAAATATTCACTTTTTCTGAAAACTTTTAACACTCTTAGTTAAATAGGATGATCCTATAGAAGGGTCTATCTTGTTTAACCGAGGGTGTTACAGTGGCGGGGACATCGGATAAAATTGGAACGATACAGAGAAGATTAGCATGGCCCCTGCGCAAGGATGACACACACAAATCGAGAAATGGTCCAAATTTTTCATGTGACATCCTGGCGCTGTTGAGGGCGGGGAGTGATCGCCGGTGCATGGGCACGGACAAGGAGTGGCTCCTGGCAGGCTTCCAGTGGGAAGGACACATGAACAAATTGAATACGTACCGGAATGAGAGAGATCCAAAGACTGTATAGGTATGGGACTATACAGTCGAGGATAGCTTAAAGAAATGAATTCGTACTACCTATACCAACAAATACATTAGCCTTTTCGGTGGCCTATCACACAAGGACTCCAAAGTTAAGCGTGCTTAACTTGGAGTAATTATGGGATGGGTGACCTCCTGGGAAGTTCTCAGGAAGTGTGTGAGTGAGGACAAAAGTACATTGGAATGTCCCGTGTTGGTCTGTAGGGAGAGTCGTTCATTCCTGAAAAACGGCCAGGGCGTTACAGTGGTATCAAAGCCTAGCCTCTCCTAGTACGGTATGGTTCGGGGACGAACCAGGCGGAAGCTGGTGGGCATGTGACATCCTGGCGCTGTTGAGGGCGGGGAGTGATCGCCGGTACATGGGCACGGACAAGGAGCGGCTCCTGGCAGGCTTCCAGTGGGAGGGACACATGAACGAATCGAATACATACCGGAATGAGAGGGATCCAAAGACTGTATAGGTATGGGACTATACAGTCGAGGATAGCTTAAAGAAATGAATTCGTACTACCTATACCAACAAATGCATTAGCCTTTTTGGTGGCCTATCACATAAGGACTCTAAAGTTAAGCGTGCTTAACTTGGAGTAATTATGGGATGGGTGACCTCCTAGGAAGTTCTCAGGAAGTGTGTGAGTGAGGACAAAAGCACATTGGAAAGGTCCCGTGTTGGTCTGTGGGGAGAGTCGTTCATTCATGAAAAGCGGCCGGGGCGTTACAGTTTGTGCCTTCAATTTAAGCAAAAATACCCTGTATGAATCGATTCCCAGTTGCGTGAATCGGTTCCCATCTAGGAGTCGATTCCTAGGCCTGTTTTATGCATTTTTTTGAACCTGAGCACGCATGAATCGATTCCCACCTTGGTGAATCGATTCCTAGCCTTTGGGGTTTTTTTGACTTTACAGAGGCATGAATCGATTCCCCATTTTGGGGAATCGATTCCTCCTTTAATTTTGGGTTTTTTGAAGTTCCAAGGGCATGAATCAATCCATGGGGCTGTTTGGTGGCTTTCATTCTCCTTTTTATGCATCAAACAAAACTTGCTCACACATTTAAGGGCTAATGCGGACCAAATTTGAAAAAGGGCCCAACATGAGAATTGTAAGTCTTTCTCTTTGCTTTAATTTGATATGAGGCACAAAATTTTCATTAAGCAACGAGGGAGATATGGCCCATTTATGAAAACTGCTCCAGGGTGTAACGGAAATATATTTGCAAGCAAAATAAATTTACTGGGCAAAATGGGTAGAGAATTAGCTTTCATGCCCTTCATGAAGTTTGTAGATATCCTTGATGTGGATCCATAGCAAAAAGAACGAGGTCATTTCAGTACCATATGAGGAAGATACAAATTTTTTCCTAAAGGTGTGTAGACTAGTCATAAAACTGGAACAGGTCTAGGAAGATTATTAAAACTGTACCAATTGGTAAGGATATAGCTTTTGAAGTCTTCACAAAAGTCATAGATAATTTTGTTACAAAAAGTTTGAGACAGGGTTTGTAAAATTGAAGGTCGTATGAAGGCGTTATGAATTTTTAAGTGAACCATGCGCAGAATAGAGTGCCCAAATGATGGAACTATACCAACTGGCCGGACAAAAAGAGGTGTTCACAATTTGCATTTCAAATGCATACAAGACTGCAAGGGCTTGCATTGCCGGCCCCGATGGGAGGGCGACCTTTGGTTAGGCAAAGACCCTGTGTGGTTTCTTTCGGGATTCACAGTTGCCTTGGATTGGGTTCAAGGCCGGCTCGGAACACCAAGTTGAGTTTCCGTTGTCAATAAGAGTGACTGGTGTTATAGTATAGGCGAAAGGTTTGGTACCGGTAAAATGGAATTGATTACATGTTGTAAAAATTTATGCACTACAGTGTAATTCCCATCATTAGAGTTTGATTCGCATGCATATGCATTTGCATGCTGATATTAAGGTTTGAAGGTTATTGGACAGCTTATGGTGTGTATTGATATAGTATTGCATTTGAGGTGATGCAATTATATTAAATGACAATGTGTGGGGTAATGAATATGATGAACATTGATTGTATGTGAAACTGGATATTTGATTGATGAATTGTGTTGAATCTGGTTCAGTACCTATCATTTAATATATATGCTCATCCCTAAGTTGTGGTTATTTTTCACTGGATGTGGATCGAGGCGATGCTTGGTGATTGCTCGGTTGAAGGTGCCATGGTCATGGAGGCCATTTGTATATGGCTATATATATGTATGGGTATCGCCTTGGTCGGCGCTTTTGATACATATGTTATATGTTTGTATATAGCAGACTTACGTATCTGATAACGTCACTAGAGGTTTAGTATTGTTTTGACACTTATACGTTTCTGTTGATGATGAAAATTTAGTATGAAATTCCCAGGAGTGCTTAGTGAATCATATATATATATATATATATATATATATATATATGTGTGTGTGTGTTTCGGGGTTTTCAAGTGATGAGAGGGATTTGTAAAAATCTGAAAAAAAAAATTCATATTTTTATTAAAGTAGTGTCACATAAAGGTTGGCTTGTACTATAATGATGGTTAAAATTTAGCTTTATTGATGTGAATCATGCATAAATTATAGGTGGAAATCTCATTCAGTTTGATTAGGTATAATTCAAAATTTCAAAAGAATTTATTTAAATTATATTATAAATTAAATATAAATAGAAAATTAAATTTAAAATAAGAAAATTAAATATTTAAGTAATAGAAAGAAAATAAATGTAGAAATAAATTCATACTGGGATCGTATTAAAGAATCGAGAGGGATATCATACGTGGACTTCATATTTAAGATAATAGATATATTTAGAGCGCACATTCGAGAGAGGGCTCGAAATATATTTAGTGTCTCTGTTAGAATTTTTTTTAGTCTTCTATTATTTGCGCGTCTAAGCAAAAATCAGGGGAAATAATCATACACTGTAGATAAATCATGCGGACCCATAATAAAAGAAACTGAATTATACAGATGAACGTTTTTCCATATGACTTAAGAATTAAATTTGTGACTATGAAATCGTCTATTTAAATTTTACCAATGTAAAGATGTTATTATTCATAAGTAATTTATAAATAATTTTGTATGAATTTTAAGGTATGTTTTGACTAATGAGTCACAGAAACCCAAATCCTCCAAATATATTTTAAAAAAAATAAACGGAACACCAGAGTAGAAAACAAAAAATGATCGGACAGGTTTGCCTTAGATAGAAAAGGAGGAATTACATGTTAACCTGAAGCTGAAAATGAAGAAAGGATAAATAAATTTGGCAGAAAGGTAGTTCACAAAATAATAATAATAGTCCCCTCTATCTGCTAGCTTTACCGGCCCTATTGTTGTGCTTTCTCTAGACATAGCTATTCAGAGAAAGATTCCCCACACTTGCAACTTGCATAGGACACAATTATGAATTATGCGCTCACCTTAGGGACCACGAATGGGTTCTAGTTGGCAAGTTGAGGTTGGACGTGTCGTGCCTCTGTCCGATCGGTTGGAAGGGTTCGGCTCGAAACTCGAGAGGTACAAACGCATAGGAGTCATCCATGTTGGTGGTGAGGGTCCATTAGATCAAGGGTTCCCCAAATGTATGCTAGATCAAGCTCCTTTATTCACTAGTCTCCTTGGTGCTGGCCACTTTGGATAGGAGATTCTAGGGGTGAACAATATCTATCCACCCGACCGGAAACTGTGAAAATTGGGAATAAAAATTGAGTTCAATCAGGTTTGGACGGGTAAACGGGTAAGCGAGTAAAATGACCGGTTAAGTTTGAGCGGGTATGGTTTTTAATTTCTACCAACCGAATTAACTATACCCGACCGATTAACTTTGGTTTAGGGGTTGGGCTTTTTTATTTTTTAGGCCCAACTTTAGTCCACTTCTCACTTCTCACTCTCACTCTAAGTCTCAAACGTTTCAGAAGAGATTCTCGAACATTCATATGTCTCCAATGCGCAACAGCAAAGCAAACCCTTACCCTTGTGTGCCTTCAGTTCATGTCTTCTTGGACCGATGATTCTCCTTCGTCCCCTTGGCTGGTGAGGTTGTACCGATGAGTCCGTAGTTGTCTCCTTCTCCTTCATCGACGACAACCAAAACGAGGCCTCTTTATCTTTTTTGTTCAAAGGTCAGTTATCCCTTCATCCATAAGTGTATTTCATTCTCCTTGCAGTTTAAAAGTTCTAATGTAACCGTATTAGCTTTTTATGTAGCTTGTAATTTCCTTTAGGGTTTAGGTTAATAAAAGTATATTTTTGTGATTTCTTTCATCAAATCTATGTTTGCAGATTCCCCTTGAAGTCAACACACTACTAATTCTTCTTCTCCTATTGCAACTCACGCATTCTGTTGCTGAATTTTAATTTTCAATTCTAAATCTCAAGGTACAATCCTTCATCGCCAATCTTCTTTTTCTGTTGATTGGATAAGCAAGCATGCAATATTTAAAATAGAAAAACAATGGGTTCACTCAATAACTTTTTATAATTTAAAATTGGAAAAATATTGCTATTTATTTTATAGGTGTTTTTAGTTGTTGTCTCCATCACTTTATCTTCATCGTCTTTTTTTAATTTATTCACATGATATCCTCTACCAAAAACAATCCAATCTGAACTAGAAATATACACATCATTGTAACACTCTGCCACCTTTTACTTTGTGCAATCCTTTCACATTCATTTGTTACTGTAAAGGATACCTTAATCAATTAGTTAATCTGTTAGTTTGTTATTTGTTGCTTTTCTGATGTAGCTATGTATATAGTGGTTTCATGCTTTGTACCCACTCAATCAACTCTATTAAATCAATATTCCGTTTGTATCCTTCAATGTTGTGTAATCTCTGCTTTGATTTGTTTCCTTACATGGTATCAGATTGAGCTTAAGATCCTTGTCATGGCATTCACATCTCAACCCTTTATAGCGAATATTATAGCAAATATTAATAGTCAACTCTTTTTATTATTTTTATTTCTTGCAATATTAAAGATTCACAGGTTACGATTAAATGGTTAGCTTTGTACAATTAAAGTTATAACAAGCATATTAAAGTTACTACAATAAGCCAAATTGAAATTAAGGAATGAAAATATTACTTAATGATATTACAATCATATTAAAGTTATATAGTACAAGAAGAAAAATGCAACATGATAAAATCTCAAGACATAAAAAGATATAACAAGTTAAAGATATAACAAGTTATATAATACAAGAATCAAAATTCATCTAAGTAACCTAGGTGTTCTATATAGAAATTTATTTTTATTGTCTATATATAGTCTTTGTTTGTTAGTTTTATTTTATTAATAATTTTGAAAACCGTCATAGTTCTATTAACTAGTTGCTGAACTTTTAAAAAACTAGTAATAAAGAAAATTGAAGCTGAAGTATATAGGAAATATATAATATTAAGAGCATATATGTTATTATTATTATTAAATGAGAAGTCAAATAAGTAAAATTGATTATAGGAACTAAATATAGATAATAAAATAAAAGTTAAATGTCAATATTATAAAATTTAAAAAATACTCAGACTTGTTTAGACCAAATTACTACTTGTATCTTGTAAGTTTTGAATTCAATTGCCACTAGGTGGGGTTACCTAAATTGATCAAAAGATGGCATCGTGTTCTATTGTGAATCACATCCATAAACAAACCAATGAGTTTATTCTCTTGTTGGCTTTTTACTGCCAAACACTCAGTTCTATACAACATTGTAGGTCTTAAACCATGGTAAAAGTTTTCCTTAAGCTTGAGTAGTATATACCTTTTTATCACAGATAACACATGAGACGCTATTCTATCTTATTCATCCATCTTGTGTGTTATGGTTTACATTCCCCCTCTTTTTCTTTGTATGATAGACCCTAGATATATAAATCATGTGACTTGTGGCAAAGTATGGTCTTTAATTTTCACCTCTAAGCTTTGTATGCCTCTTGCTAAACTGGTATTCTATATACTTTATCTTACTTATAATTAAATGAAAGCCATGTGCATCAAAATCTTGTGTCTACATCTCAAACTTCCCATTTATTTCCTCTCAATACAAATATGTACGGCTGTTCTGTCATAGAATTGCATCTGTAAATCTCTTTCTCATGCTTCATTAAGGACTATGAATCCACGTATTTATTTATCTATTAATTGTAGTCTGTAATAAGGTGATTTTGCTTTGCATTCTCTATATCTTTTATTATGTTTTTTATTTGTCTCATTTTGATTTTGACGGTATTTCAATTTAAATCAGGCTGAAGTAGTTAATATTATGTTTTGGAGTGCTTTTAGAATGATTAACTGATTAATTTCATTTTTAACTGAGCTTTAATTTTTTTGACCATATCTTATTTCAATACATTGTTTTACAATTTCATAATGCAATATATCTTAATTTTTTATGTACACTTTATCTGAAGGCTTGAATTTTCAGCACAATCTATACCCTGAAAACTATAATATTTATGAGTTTATAGTTTTATAAATGTTAAAAACTATAATACACAGTTTTATAATATACAACTTCTATCTTTTAATATTTAGGGTTAGAACCTGTCATTCCCTTTATCCATAATGCCATAAGCCGTTCAAGGGACTGTTATTCCCACCAATACTGCACCAACAACAGTATGTGGTGGTGAAGTTAGCCTTCTAATGAACCTATGCTTACAATTGAAGCTGTAAGGCCAGATCCTAGTTTTCCTCTTCCGAATAACACTAAAAAGAGGAAACAGAATGCAAGTAGTAGCCGTAAAAGATCTATGGTTTGGGACTACTTTGAGAAGTTAGTTGAAAAGGGATTGTCGATGGCCAAATGTAACTATTGTCCTAAATCTTATCACTGTGACCCTAAGGTACATGTTATATCAAACCTGATTACACACCTAAAAGTTTGTCCTAAATATCCTTATGTTGTCACCAATGACCCAAATCAATCTATAATCAACTTTGAGGGTGGTGGTATAGTTGCTGCAGATACAAGATTTAACTTTGAGGCTTGTAAGAGGGCGGTCACAATTTTTGTAATCTTGGATGAGCATCCTTTCATTGTTGTTGAGGGTATAGGTTTTAAACATTTATGTAAGCAATTACAACCCCAATTTGATCCCCCATCTAGGCATACAGTTCTAGAGATTATTTTCAAGTATACTTGGATGAAAAATTTATATTGAAGGCCCTTTTCAAATTTGACTATCATAGAGTAGCACTAACCACTGATTGTTGGACATTAGTACAGCATTTGAACTATTTGACTCTTACAGCACCCTTTATAGATAATGAATGGAAATATCAAAAGAGAATCATTAGCTTTTTTGTGGTTCCTAATCACAAGGGCGATACAGTTGGAAGGAAAATTAAGGAGGTTCTTAGGGAATGAGGTATTAGGAATGTGTCCATCATTACTGATGACAATGCCTCACCAAATGATGTAGTGGTGTCATATTTAAGAAATAGACCAAGGAATATGGGTGGGTTAGTGATGGATGGACAATTATTAAACCTTGTTGTGAATGATGGTTTGATAGATATGCATAATTCTATTATGAATGTCTGAGCCACTATTAGATTTGTTAGGTCCTCACCTCAAAGATTGGCACTTTTTAAGGACTGCATATAGTTTTCTAGAATTTTGAGTAAAAAACTAGTTTGTCTTGATGTCCCTACTAGGTTGAATTTCACTTACTTGATGTTAGATGTTGCCGAAGGTTTTCAAGCTACATTTGAAAAATTAGAGCATGAGGACCTGACCTATTCTGATTTCTTTGGGATTGTTGGCCTACCCACTATCACTAATTGGGAGAATATTAGAGCCTTTATGCATTTCTTGAAATTTTTTTATGAGGCCACTAAGATTTTTTCTACATCTATCGATGTGAGCTTGCATGTTGCATTTCATCAATTAACTTCCATTTACTATGAGATTAAAGAATCTGCCATGAATTTAAATACTATGTTAGCCATTATGGGTTTTGAGATGAAGAAAAAATATGACAAATACTGGGGTAATATTAGTAACATGAATAAGTTACTTTATTTTGGTGTTGTTTTTGATCCTCATTATAAACTTGGGTTTGTTGAATGGACCTTTAGGGATATGTACTCTGATCAGCCGAGTGTTGCTCAAAAACTGTCAGCTAATGTAAAGAGCAGTCTGTGTGAGATGTATACATGGTATAAATCAGCTCATGATGAGAAAAACAAAACTAGAGAAAACTGCAGTAACACACAAGATGTTGGCAGTGGTGAGGCAAGTGCTTGTGCTGAAAAACCTTACTAGTTGGCAAGAAGAGATGCTTATAAGAGGCTCTTGAAAGAAAAGGATACAATTAACAGAAAAAGGGAACTAGAAAGGTATTTAGGTGAAGCTTATGAAGAAGATGAGGATGGAAAATTTGACATTTTGGTTTGATGGAAGTATAATTCAAACCGATTTTTGATATTGTCAACCATGGTAAGAGATGTTCTTGCCACTCCTATTTTTCAACACTGGTGGTAGTGTCATAAATACTTATAGAAGCTCCCTAAAGCCTAAAATGGTTAAGGCGCTTATTTGTGCACAAAACTAGTTGAGGCCATGTCTTTATCGAATTAATGATTGCTACGAAGAACTTGTTGTATCTGATCAGATTATAACAGGTTTTCTTCTACATCTTTTTCTCATTCTCAGATTATTATTCATTGTGTTGTATTTAACAAGCATTGTTTTCCTGTAATTATTGTAGAATTTCAAGGAAGTTTAGTAGAAGTTGGATCCATAATGGCTGGAGATGGTTCAGCATCTCATTCACAGCCACCACGCTATGAATGAATGTTGTTTTGTATGTTTCTACAACTTAAGTTATGTTTAAATATTTTATGGTGCTCCACTAACTCACTTTTTATGTTTACAGGTCAAATATTTTTTGAACATTTTTTTGGAGTCACGTCATTTCTATAGTAACATGACTCAGTGATGATCTATTTGATGTTTAATACATCAAAATTATTTTGCATCATCAATTCAAACCCTCACATGATCATATTTTCAATTGAAGCTTTTTGGTAAAATGGTAATACTTTTGTTGTTACCTTGTTTCTATTGCAAACATCTTTGTCTGCACAATTAAGTTTATTGCAGGTACTTTGTCCATAACTTGCACTGTAGAATAGATGGACCTACTGCATATGATGTTCTTATTAAGTTTGGTCATACAGTTACTCCAGGGGATGACCCTTTAGTATGGGTTTCTAGTGAAGATGATCTTGAAAACTGGCATGGTCAGGTTGGAAAATGAAAGCTTAGTTCTGAGTAAATGTTATTTTCCTATTACTCTTTAATGATTTTAAATATTATTCATGTCATTGCATTGTTTTCCACTTCTTACAAATCTTTTGATCCATTGACTCAGGATCTGTGAAAGGATTTCCTAAAAGTGTTGATGTTGCTCATTCCCAAGTTTAAACAGCTAGTGTACACTTTAACTTCCAGTTCATCCCATTTCATATGTTTAGAAAACTCAAGATAGGTTGACTTGAGTTGAATCTGTACTGCTTGATTACAAACATTATATATTGAGTTTAGAATCTTATATATTGAATTGATTAAAATCATATTTCACTGCTTCTAATCACATATTTTTGGATGTAAAATCTTATCTATGTTAAAAATTTGGTTATAGATAAAAGCATTCAAACAGGATACATTCAAGCGATCTGATCTGCCCAACACTTCTTTTATATTGAAAACCAATATTTTCTTGGTTCATCATATGCATGGTCATCTTATTAAGATGCAGGTTTTGTAACATCCCTGTTTTTAGTAACAGTTTTAATCTTGTAATTTTGAAGTATGGAAGGTCTGTAAAGTGTTAATAAGTGAATAAATACCCTGTGGATGGTCTGTAATATCCCAAAAATTCCATTTTTGTGTATAATCATTGATTTTATATGGACCATTAGTGATATTGTCCATTTTTCGAGCGAAATATGTCTTAGATGAGACTATCCGAGTGAAGAAAGGGATCTGTTCCGAGTGAATGATGAAATTCTGAGTGACCAAGAGAAATTCCGATTGAAGGTTGGAATTCTGAGTGAGTGTCATGTTTTCCGAGTAAGACATGACCGAGAGAGAGAGAGACTACCGAGTGGAGTCCTGGCCTCGGAGACATTTGGAGTGAAGTGTGTTCGAGAGAACCACTTCTGGGTGAAATTTCTGAGTTAAACACCCTTGAATGACTCGTTCCCGAGTCAAGTACTTCCTTTTCCGAGCGAAACTTCTCTGAGTGCAACGTTCCAAGAGAAGCACGTTCAATTGAAGGAAAACACATTTCCGAGTAATAGATATCGAGTGGGCTATGTCCGAGTCGAGTGTAATTTCCCTGACGCCGACTGAAATAGATACCGAGTGAGTCACTTCAGGTGAGGTACTCTGGAACAGAGAAAGGTTGAGTCTGAATGACCTCTCAATTGTATCATTTTCGAGTGACAAATTCGAATGATCCTTTCGATAATTTGAATTCCAAGTTATGCACCACTGAGTGAAGAATTTCGAGTGAAGGGGGGACTTTGAATAATTAATTCAGTCAAGATATGTCTGAGTGGACAATTCCGAGAGGATCCATTCGGAAAGGATAAGTGGCCGACTGAGAACATTGTCAGACGGATATATATCTATATTCGAGTGAGATATTTTTTAAGTGAGTCTGAGTGAGGCAATTTCGACCGAGTGTTTCAAACAGAAACACTTCCGAGCGAAGCTTTGCTGAACGACGCTCAAGCGAGCGTTCTGCGCTCAAGCGCTCGGGTCCTGGTTCTTCCTCCTTTCTCACGCTCAAGCGTGACTCATGTATATTTTTGGCACGCTCAAGCGAGGACATGTGGAGAGGACCTAATTCTTTCTCACGCTCAAGCGTGAAGGCAGCGTGTCCAAGAGTGATAGCACACTCACGCTCAAGCGTGAGAGGCCATGCTTAAGCGTGATTCAAAGGAGTCTGTTTCTAGTAACTCTCGGAAACAATTAGCCGACCAACGTCAGAATGGAAAGGGGACTTGATCAATGGAAATCCGACCGACTGGTGCACTCACCAGCTAGAATCTAACCGGTTTTGCACTCCAGCATTCACCTCACTGTTCTATTGAAACCTACTGAAACAAGCTAAACCGAGACGCTCCTGCTAGTGACCAGTCCACTAGCTCACATAATCCAAAAGTTTATCATAGACGCTCCAGAAACTTGCACCTTTTCACTCCAATCATAGCACCTTTTATATATTTTAATATATATTCCCTTCAATCATGCAAGCTGGCGGTGGAAATGGTCAAATACAGCTCACTTTCTATCCAAAAGTCTCTATTATTCCCATAATTAACTCACCTACTCTTCAATCACGAGAAAGCTTGTTCCCCCACTTGTCCCTTGCACTATTAAACCAATACCACAACACATCTCTAAGTCCAAACGTTCAGAACCAACCGAAATTAGCAAAAACGCTATCTTTCTTATTTCTTCTTTACGTACAAGCCTCTTTCTCTCTCATTTTCCTTTTCTCCTCACTGTGAGCTGAAGCAAGGATATCATCTACTAATCAAAGATCTTCCATTAAGGTTAGTGGGGTATATTCTCGGGTATTCTGGGGGAAAACCGAGTGATAGGAAAGGGTTAAGGTACCTTTGGTCCTCACCTTTCCAGGACAGGTTCAGAAATTGCTGTTATATTAATATGCTTTAATTTTTATATGTTTGTTCTTATATATCTTTATTGCTATGAATATGTTCGATTGACTGTATTGATTATTATTAATCTTGATGATTAAATGATATGATTGGTGTTGAATTGTGAAAATATTAAGAATCATAGGTGTCTATGTGAATTCCAGTGAAGAATTATAAAACAGAAGTCGGATTCAATAATAACAAGCTCGGTTTTTACCAATCCGACTGGTTATCTCTAAAATACAAATAATTTATTTAAATTTCAAACAGATTTTGAATTAAACCAATCCGAATGGATCATTTAAAACAAAATACATGATTTCACTCGGTAAACCATCCACCCAGATATATTTCAGTCGGAAGTTTACTTAATAAGAAAATTGGTCCGAGAGGTACTTCCACTTCTCTTGGAAACAACTCATTCAGAAGCATTTCAGTCGTAGATGTTTCCATTTCACTCGGATTTTACTTACTCGAACGTGTCTCATTCAGACAGAATATTTTTCTCACTCGGAAACTCTTCCTCAATCATATTTCACTCGGAAATATAGTTATTTCACTCAGAAAATTCTTTTCAGTCTGATTTCACTCGGAATTATAGTTATTTCACTCAGAAAACTCTTTTCAGTCTGATTTCACTCGGAATTATAGTTATTTCACTCAGAAAACTCTTTTCAGTCTGATTTCACTCGGAATTATAGTTATTTCACTCAAAAAACTCTTTTCAGTTTGATTTCACTCGGAAATATAGTTATTTCACTCAGAAAACTCTTTTTAGTCTGATTTCACTCGGAATCATGGTTATTTCACTCGGAAAACTCATTTTCACTCGGAACCAAACTCATTTTACTCGGAAAACTCATTTTCACTCGGAATCAAACTTATTTTACTCGGAAAATCTGGTTTTTGAAAATTTTCACTCGGATTTTCATTCAGAAACTCTTCTTTAATCCTTTCTATATTATTTTTATAAAAAAACATAAAAATTGGGATGTTACAATTATCATTATTATTCTTATTTCTATTATTATTATGATTATTATTCTTATTCTTATTATTATTATTATTATTAACTATTATTATTGTTATTGATATTATTATTGTTTTAATTATGAGTAATGGAACAAGAAACATATTACTTACTCTTTAAACGAAGTATTATTTTAGCCAAGAACTTGTGAATAAATATTATGAGACTGGAAACACATAAGATACCCAAGGATCAAATGATAAAAATAAAGCATTTCGCATCATGAAAATATTTTTGAGGGAGTAAAACTAGAGCATACACCTGGTACGCTGGAGGACATTCACGTTTGATCTCTGAGGAGAATCTTGGGAGTACAACCGGAACGGAAACCCAATGGCATCAGAGTCGCGCCTGGAGCCGGGTTAGACGATACAATTCTGGTGTACTTTGACTAAAAGACGGAATGTATCTATGATCGTGTAGAGCCAAGTCCCAAGATGAAACAATATATTGATGAGAACCTGTGAGTTCATTCGTACCTTATGATGATTAAATAATGAATGGGAGCTTGGTGGACTCCGATCGCTCTAGAATGGAAACGTTGTGCCCAAGAGGCAACTTGAGCAGGATGAATTCCAAAGAATGAGATAATGGTGATGGTGGATTGATTTATTGGGCCCACATGCATCATGAGACTTAACCACAGATAAATCATAGTAAACCAAACTCATGCATTTCATGACAACATACTTGATTGTTATAATTGTAAATATGTTAATTGTATGATTTATGTTATATTATCTGTTAACTGGATATGTCCGCACCAGATAACCATCAGGGTCTTGGGTTATACTCACCCTTACTGTTGAATATTAACAGAGGAAATAGGAAACCAAGAACCAGAGTACGACGAACAGCAATACGTTGAACCGACTGGGAACACTCATTAAAAATAGAATATATGTAGTAGAATATTTATTAATGAATAATAAGACAATGGATGACTGTATAAATATTTAAGGGTGCCTACGTGCCCCATTCTGTTATGAGTACAATTACTTATAGTTTTGTGAATGACTATGTGATTTATCTACTATTTGCTTCCACTGATCTACCATTATTTTATTTTAAAAAAAATATTCACTTTTTCTGAAAGCTGTTAACATTCTTAGTTAAAAAGGATGATCCTACAGAAGGTCTATCTTATTTAACCGAGGGTGTTACAGGTTTGGCTTAAATTCATGTTTGAGAAGCAAGATATTTGTATATATTTTAGTGAGGTGGTTTTATCTGTTTAACTTTGTCTTAATGAACTACTATTTCTAAACATAAATAAATTAAAGGTATGTAATTTTCCTTAGTAACCTGATTGGCTAGTTGTTGCCTTTATTCATGGGATATACTTTGAATTTTTTGATTCATACATCTTGTCAGTGAAGAAAAAGAGAGAAAAAGAAAACAAAGAGATTAAGATGTCTCATTTTTGCATTCTGTGGTCAGGGGCTGATAATCTCATCCCAATGGAATTGGCACTAAAAATTGTTAGTAAAATCAGACCTAAGGAGAGAATTTCTACTTATATTGCTAAACCCATGTGGCCAGAAGATGATCCTAAAAGTGGGGCTATGTAAGTAATCCTCTATTAGCAGGTATCTAATTATATGTAATGTTTGGACTTTATTTTCAGTATTGTAATTTACAAATCTGAGTTTTGAAGTCTAAGTTTCCACTCTGTCTAAAGTATACTTTATACTACTATTATTTAAATGATTAATGTGCTACTATAATTCCAGACAATATCAGCTTTTGATTGAAAAGATAACATGAGAATAGTTAATGTATTTTGATCAATTATGAGCAGAGAGATATAAATGGCTTGAATGCTGAGAACAGTGAGCTGAAGCTACGGTTGCTGTAACACCTCAATTTTTTGGACTCAAATCCCGATGTAATCTAAATAATTAAACAATAAAAATACGAATAAATTTTTCACGTCGAAATAATTTCAAAACACCACCACGATTACATCAAGACTCGAACTACAGAAAACCAAAGGGTGAGACTTGATAATCAATAACTGGATCACTAAATAGTTTTCCCATAACGGTATACAAAATAACAGAGTTTACAACGGAAGAAGAATGTGTATACCGGGCACATGCCTAGTCCCATGTATGAAGATATGGAAAAAGGCTCGGCAAAGCATGTAACGGTGTATTATAAGCCTGATAGGCAGCCACCATCTTTTCACATAATTTCATGAACATACAATGCCCAAGATATATGCATATACGTATCTATATGGTCATGCATCATACATCTCTAATATTCATAATCTATAATTGACCATATTCAAATTCATCCTCTAAGTCATATATCATCAACACCTATGCATTCCCAAAATGATTACATAATCACCATCTTTACTGAATCAATTCAATCCCCAGCAGCGGCGCCAGAAACATGTTAACCCCCGTGTTACTGTTGGGTTATTAATTGGCAAGCGCACCAATCGTTTGTAATTTTCAAATTTAGATATCGTTCCATTGGGATTGAAAGTCCAGAAACTCACAGTAATTTCTTATTTACTATGGTAATTTTATCAAAGATTATTAACAAAAGAGTAATTTATGAACAATTTGTACAATATTCACAGAATTTGATGATGGATTTGTTCATAAGGTAAAAGGATGGAAAAGATAAAATCTATCTATAAAATTAAGATGTAATTCAGAATAATTCAAATACTTGATGTAAAAACACAGATTAACAAATTATGTTGGAATTAGGATTCCCGCACTAAAATATAATGAAATAATTACAGACATACATACTTAATCATCAAGTTCATGTTATTGCAGCTTAAAGTCATTATAACCAATCCCTCGTGATATAAATTCTAAGTATTTACCGTAAAGTCCGATCCCTCATGAGCTTTCTCAATAAAAACTTGCATTAAGTCCTAGCCTTATGGCAACAATAATTACCCATTCTATCCCTAGTAATTGGCATATTAAGGGTATTTCAACTTTTACTTTCATTAAAACAGATTTTAATTTGGCATGAATAATCATTCTCCAGTTTGACATTCATACTAATAAAACAAGTTTTTATACACATGAAAATCATTCTTCCATTGAAATACTAACATGTACTTAAATCATAAATATATAGAGGTCATAATCACAACATCATATAATGGATTGATTCACCAAATTCCAACATAAACAATTTAGTTACACATGGTAAAAGTAAGAATAACACTTATAGAGTTTGACATTACGAAGACTTGGAAACACTTCACGATGCAAGAGCTCACACTACTACACAACACTCTCAAGTATCTAGAAATCACTCTAACCTTACAAACTCAAAGAAGAACACTCAAACTCGAGTGAAAAGAGAGAATAGAAGTTCTGAAATTCAGATGGGATGCTTCAAATGTGTGGAGAATGGCCTTATTTATACGCCTGAAGAAGGGTCCTGACGCTACGCGTCAGGTTCCTGACTCAGCTCCTATTAAGCTCATGATTAAGTGGCCATGATTAAGAATTTTTTATTCAATAATGCCCAGACATGTGTGGCCTTGTCTCCCAATTCGGCTTGGACATTAGCTGTTGGTGGATTGGCCAATAATGAGTCAATTGGTTGAGTGCTTGTCCACCTGGAAATGGAGTCCACGTAGCTCTGACGCTACACGTGGCTGTGATGCATAGCGTCAGCATCAAAAATCCCCACGCTACGCATGGTGTTGATGCTACACGTTAACTCTCCAGTTCTTCAATTTTGCTCTTTAAATTCTTTACTTTTTCTTTGCAAAACTAGAGAAAATTAATCAAGGGTAGATTATTTCCAGAAACATCTATTTATTGAATTTAAAACCTAAATTTCTAACAAATTAAACAAATTTTTATTCTTTTTTACAATATTTTTATTAAGGATTTTATTATAAATTTAAGGACTAACAGTGACTTATACATTTCAAATGACGATATGAATACAATTGAAATTATGTGCATATGCATATCAACATCATGTATGCTTTGCTAAACACATCAATGATCATCACAAATTATTACATCAACAACATATACACATTTCATATTCTTTAATCAAGTCATAGCAAAGCAAGCATATACACCTCTACCACGACGCCACAATTGGCCAACGTTATCAATATTGACCATTCAGGTCTTTTCTCAAAGCCACCATGGGCTATCATCATTATCTTCAGTCATAATTAATTATGCCCTACATTACAGTGGGCCATAACACACATATCGTCGTATTTGATATCTTTTTATTGTACTCATATCATTTATAAAGTTTTATATGGTCTTTTAGGTATTCAATTACCCATCTCATTAATACCATACCATAATCTCAATCATCATCCATCATCATCAACTTCTGGGATATCTCCATGCTATATGAAAATGCTCTTATGGCTAATGCATATGCACAATGGAATAGACAACAAATGCGGATCCGACTATGGGAATAACACCAAGTATGGGTCAAGCATAGATGTGCTACTATGCCCCTACTATAGTAGAAAAATATGTACACATATCTCAAAGGATGCATGCATATCAACAACATCTTTTACTAGTACCAAACCGCTATCGCCCATCTGTAGCACTAGTCACCCCATGACTTGCGGATCAATAACATGGCCTCAACTGCCAAAAGTGCTACGGGCCCCTCCCGAACACACATCGAGTGAGCTATGCCCTATTGGACACCAAGGTACTTGCTCATCACAAAGCCGCCCGCCCACTGGGCCAACCACATAGGGTGCCTCGTCACCAAACTATGGGCAGCTTCGTGACTCACACACCGAGTCATAGGGGAAACAACAAGAATGCTCGTGCACTGAGCCGGCCTCCCACTGGGCCAACTAAGGGAACCCCTTAATATTCCTTACCAGGAGCGTATGATATGCCATGGATGCAATGCAATGCAAACCAAATGCATTTCTCACACTGTGCATCCTAAATGCCACTCGTCAAACATCATCATCATAATCACCATCACCACCATACACACCTTAGTGGATTTTATCATTGTTGGTTTTATCCATTGTTTTTCAAGTTTTATATGTGGCATTTTCATCTTAATATATCATATAGTATACATGCAAGTTAACACTTGCAATCAACCACAATGGCATCACAACACAAACATCATTCATCAAACTTTCATCAATATCACCACACAATCAATTTGTGGATTTTCATATCATTATTCATTACCATTGTTTCATAACTAATGTGGCATTCACAACGTTTCTTTAATATAATTCAAACCACACATGAAAGATCACAATGGTATCACACATAATGGTATTCTACAATTCATCAATAAGAACAATTACCCTTTATCCAAGGGAGTGATCAACATCATCATCTATCATTATTCATTATCAATGTCATTTCCGATTTATTAACTTATGACAAATATTATGTCATTGAATCATCCCCTCATTAGTTTTATAATCATCCAAGGATGTATCTCACAACCCCATTATCAAACTCTCATTATCATTCTTTCATATCATATTTTGGTGGTAAAAGTATCATGAATAATTCATCCCAAGTGTATCAATTAATTTCAATCACCACCATGCTATACCATCATTAAATACCCCATACTCATTTCCTAAATTATCTCACAATGTAAAGAAATGGGGTTAAACATCAGCCAAGACAAGAAAATATCATAAAACCTCAAACTGGGCAACTCGCTCAAGTGAGACCCACACTCGCTTGAGCGAGATTGAGCTGGGTCGCTTGAGCGCCCCCAATTCCTATTGAGTGAGAAGGATTTTAACCATCAGGCCCCGACCTCGCTTGAGCGAGCCAATCTCGCTTGAGTGAGCCAATCTCGCTTGAGCGAGATCCTTAATTCACAACCCTTTTCGCTCGGGCGAGGCATTCTTGCCTGAGCGAAAATACACCAGTGTCTAACCCCTCTTTCATTCGCTTGAGCGAGACACCTTTAACCAGGACACTCACTTGAGCGAGAGAATCATGAAGCATCAGGTCTCCTGCACGTTCAAGTGACTCATGCTTGCTTGGGCGGAAATTGTCCAGTACCTCATTCAAGGTTCGCTCGCTTGAGTGAGGTCTAACCAGCCTCGTTACTCGCTTAAGTGAGACCCGTCTAGAACCATTTTCCTTTCTCGCTTGCTCAAGCGCGGCCACACCCGCTTGAGCGAGATTCATCCAGTATCCCATCCACCTATTCCACGCACGCCTCGCTTAAGCAAGACCACTTCTCGCCTGAGCGAGATCACCATCAAGTGCTCAAAATCAAGTTTTTCATACTCCTTACATATGCCATTATCCTCATGAGGTAAAATTGTCCTATGTTAACAATTTTCATACATTGCATCATGCATGTGAGGCCAAATCCAATAAGTCATACTTCTCAATTTAGATTTAATTCATCAATTACCTATGGGAGGTTCTATAACACTTTTCATCACTATCTTACCTATTTTTCTGCATAACCAACATAAACATATTTTCACACTTTAGGTAACTCACCCATCTATAGGTCTGTGTCATCAATTTACTCATGTCTAACAAAAGGTACAACTAATCATTCATCATCATTACATATATATATATATATATATATATATTTCCATATCATTCAACAAGGCCAAGCCATTATTCATCACATCATCAATTCAACATTTAATACATTCATGGCAAGGCAATGCATGAGTTCACACATATACATAATTAACAATTATTCACTCATGCAACTTAAAATGTAAACTCCTCTCCTAGCTCGAGAGAAGAACTGCAATCCAAATGCTCCGATTATTCCACATCATCGTCCGAAACACAATCCTATCAATAAACACATATATACATGCCATTAATAAGCCATCATAAGGCATCATCTCTTAAAACTCATTACCAAGTCCTAGACTTGTCTAAACTCCAATTTATATGCTTATGTCAGGCTTCGGGAATTCCTTTCCCAAAACCAAGACTCTCTAGGTCTCAAAAGGGCTAACCAAACCCAATAACAACAAGATCATATCCCTTATTCATATGGCATCTAATCTTCATATAAATCATTCATTTGCCATTATTGTCACTCAAATTCATTATAAGCCATCTTAGCTTCCCTTAAACCATCATCAATCAACAAATTTTAAGTGACACCTATCATGGCCTAAGGCCTTATCAAATCCTTATCAAAATCCAACAACCTCAAATATCAACACCAATGACTCCAATCATCTTTTCTAAACCCAAAAGTCACTCTCATGACAACAAAATCATCAATCTCCTCATCTATGCCAAAAGCCTCAACTTTATCAATTCGTAAGGATTCCACACAAATTGACAATCATCAATTCCAACCATTTTCATATATCATCATAAGCATGTTATCATGATCAAAGTGCCAACCAATGTAAACAACACACAATGTTCCCAATGGTCATCTATTCTATGGTTTGAGTTTCACATGCATATACCATCATTCACATAACATTAACTTAGCTCAAAAATTTATCAATATCAATAATCAATCCCAATACTTCTAAATGTTCATTTCCTCATATTAAATCATTCCCCAAGGCATCAAAATCACTAAAACCATCAATTTGGCAAAAATCCCCAATTTATCAACACTTAGGATTTTTTACACAAATCATCCAATAATAATTAATACTCACCATCATTATTGATTCATCATAATTCCATTAACCCATATCTATTTCTAACATAAGACCATTATCAAGAACCATGTCTTAAACCATTCAAGCCTAGGGTTTCACATTTTCATCAACACCCAAAGTGCTTAGTATTACCATTTAAAGCCCAATAACACCAAAACCATAAATAGAACATTAAAGTGGCAAGAAATCTTACCTCACATCCATGCTCAAGACAAAAAACAAAAATAGGGAGAGAGAAAGAAGAAGATGGTCCAAGCAAAGCTTCCATGTTCCATTTGATGTCCACAAATCCAAGCTTAAGTGAAATTTTTGATGAAAAATGGGTACCAAAGGGGGAGGCCACGGTTTTGTGCAAGAAGAGGTGAAGAAGGAGAAGAAAATAATGAATCAAGTGAAGAGGAAGAATGGTGCACGGTTGGGAGGAGAAAGAGAGAGTAGTTTAGTGTAAATTGGGTATTACCCATTGGATAAAGCAATACCTCATTTTAGTTTTACCATTGGTCCATCATTTCCACTACCCATTGTGTAAAAGAAAATATGAAATGTGTAGAATGGGTACATGGTTATGAGAAAGGGAGAGAGGAATTTTCATTTTCTTTTAATTCCATTTGGTTTGTATTTTCACCAATTAATAACATATGTCGAGTCCAATTAATCATTTCCTTAGCACTAAAAATTATTTCAGCTATATCACCTTAACCAGAATAATTTTCTAAACATTCTAGACCTATCAAATATTGAATTTGACCAAGTGGGTCCCACATTATCTGTTAAATCATCTAATTCTGGTAAATCTTAATTTACCGATAATTCATCTCTAATGTCAAATTTATTCTCTCATAATTATTGGATCATAAATAATTAACTATTATTATTCAATAAATTGTTTTCTCTAAAATTTTAGGGTGTTATAGTTACAAACCATAGAGCAACTTTAAATGCCTGTGTCTTTTTTACTATCAAAATTTCAAATTGCCTGACCATTTTAAGCCATACAATCTTGGTATGTAATATCTTACTTGCAATGGATTAATTAATTTCTCTTAGATAAAAGTATATTTTAATCTAAATTAGGCAGCTAATAATTTTTAGTTGGTGTTCCTGGGTGATTAAAGGTGAAATTGTTTTTTCAATCATAGGTACTTAAATTGGCTTAATCAACAGGGCAACATTCTACAACTAATTTCAATTATAAAATTCTATTTGTATCAATGTCATATATAGAACTATTTGTACTTTTTGTAATATTTATGTGAGGGTAATTTGATGTAAATTTATACAATGATGTTATGTTTAAACCTATATGTTTATTTTATTTTAATTATATTTTAAGTCTTTTATCTTATGATTATATGATATATATATATGTAGTACATACTATCGAATTGATGAGGAAAATGTGTAAAAAAGGGTTTAAAAAATAAATTTTAACCATAAAAAAAATTCAATTTATTACAAGATTAAATCGAAATTAATCATCCAAACTTAACCAAAACCGTTCAACCGAAACCTGATCAAATCGTAGGGTTATTTGGCCAGGTTTGTTTGAAAATAAAATATTTTTGGTTAACATTGGTTGACGTATTCATCAATCAAACCCGGTCAAACCCGACCGGTGATTACCCCTAGGAGATCCACTCGGGAATTATGGGACTGTGGCGGCACTTCTTCTATTTAGAAGGTTCTGAATTTTGGAGTCAGTTTCCTAATTTATTTTTTTATATATTTGATAAATGATAAGAGATAAACATTAAAGATAGACTTATTTAAAAATTAAAAAATAGTCTATTTCTAGAATATTGTATAATTACTCTATATAGTTATATGTTTTTATTATTGGAATAGAAAAGAAATATGAAGTTTATCTTTTATTAGTTTATTTATGCCTTTGAAATGTAGATTTCTAATAGAATCCCCTTAGTAGGAAATTGCTTCCTATCAGTAATAGATTCATCTTTCGCTCAATAGGTGCAGTCAACTTGTTTGACAATCAATTAGGAGTTGGTATTGACTCATATACACTTAGATCCTAAATAGGTGCCTCATATTTGATGTTTTTGTTAAAAAGAAATCATAATTGATCATCTCTTCCTTTCTTCAAAGTGAGAAGTCTGTGGCTCAGTTTTGGGAGGGGGAACATTCAACCATTCTTCCTCGCTCGCAGTTTAGAGTGTGTCTGTTGCTCTGCCTCTGACAGGGTTTTCCACGAACGCACAAACCCGAGTGAGTTGGACTTCACTTTCATGTACGAGACTTTCTTTTCTAAGTTACACTTGTCTTTTCCCTTTTTCGACTTTGAGGTTGGAGTATTGACTGCCTTGAACATCACCCGGACCCAGTTGTATCCAAATGGGTGGGCGTTCGTGAAAGCGTTTGAAGTATTGTGCGAGCATTTTGGACGACTTCCTTCCGTTCCTTTGTTTTTTTACTTTTCAATGCTAAAATCCTGAAAGTAGGGTGCCCGTGGGTTGGGTCTCCCTAAACGGTGTCTCCTAATGCAACTTGATCAGGGCCTTTGACAAGTCCTATAAGAATTTTAAAATGGGTTTTTCCAAAATCCAAGTTGGGGTAGTGGTGAATGTTTTGCTTATATTGAGTTTGCTGAAAGAGAATCAAGTTTGTATAATATGAACTCAATGAAATGGATGTGCCAAGTTTAAACACAGAAGTTGTAATACAGTATAGTTGTCGTTCCACTGAGGAGGTGCTAGAATGAAGACTTTAGTTTGAATTGATTTGGCAGAAAGTTTTTGTTTGGGTTTGTTGTGAATGTTGTTGAATGAAAAATAGCAAGTAACAAAATAACAGCGGATAATATTGTGCAAAAGATAACAGTAAATGAGGTTGGAAAAATCAGTTTTGTAAAACAGGGATTGGCTTCATCACATCTTCACCTCTGTAAGCTGCATAAGTTTCCATATAAGTAAATCGAAAAGATAAGTTCTACGTCACAATCAAAGTCATTTGCATCGATCCCTCGACTACAAAATTCATAAGAATGATTTCCAAACCGCTGATCCCTCAGTCACTTTGGAAACCATTCCAGCATTATCGATCGATTGTTTTGACGTTTGTTGCGTTAGACGCCATCCCTGGCTACCTACTCACAACAAGCATTTCTTTCAGGGTCTGCTTTCAAAAGTCACTTCCCAGCATACTCAAGAAAACTTAGAACAAGAAAATAGTGATCAAGTACTTTCAGGCATTAAACGCAGAAGGAAATACAGAAACTTTATCAAATCTCATTACTCAATGAAAACTTACGACAACATTACGTCAGTGTTGAATGGATTACAGCCAATCCCATAAGGGAGATTAGTTACTCATGCCTTGCATTTTCACTATCAAAGAAATGAATACAGAAAATGGAAAGTATGAAAATACAGAGGATGAATCTGATGTATGATGTGATAGGAGATTGATCGATCTGATGCCCTATTTGCAGCTTGCTTTATAGGAGTTTTTGGCTTAGCTTCTCTTACCCACTTGCGTAGAACCCATGCGACATCTTTCAGAGACTGGTGGAAACAGCAGAAAGTGGATGAGTTTGCATCGCATTACGGGTGAATAAAGAATTAAGAAGCCCACGCTGTGTGAGACACGCTTGAGCTTGATGGTCACGCTCAAGCGTGAAGGGTTCTGAAGCTTTTTGATAGTCTTGCGCTTGAGCTTCCTTGTCCACGCTTAAGCGTGGTTCCTTTGTTCAGCATATGCTTGATCCTTCGCTTCAAGCTGGGCATGTCACGCTTTGAGCGAGCTCCTCTATCCCAACATATGTACTCCACGCTCAAGCCACGCTCAAGCGGGATCGAGGTCACGCCCAAGCGGCTCCTGCTTACGCTTGAGCGTGAGATGACCTGATGCTGTTCCTTAATTCAATTCAGTCACGCTTTAAGCTCCTTGGTGCCACGCTTGAGCGTCAGTCATGCATGAAGTCACGCTTGAGCGAGCTCGGGCTCACGCTCAAGCGTGAGGGGCTGTTGGTGTGTTCCTCATTGTTTCACTTGGGTGCATGGGCAACGTGGCTTTTGTTTCCTCCACGCTCAGGCGTGTAGTGTACCACGCTCAAGTGTCCTTTGCTTGATGCTCTTTGTTTCTTCAAGGCTTTTGACAAATTGTTCACTGATTTTCAAATTTCAAACTTCTTTTCTTAATACTCCCTTTATAATCAAAATCATGCTCAATTATTTATCAATTTTGTTAAGTTATTCAAAAAATAGTTCTAATTGAGCCATGAATTTAATCATAAAATAAGCACTCATCAAACTCTCCCCAACCTAGATTTTTGCTTGTCCCCAAGTAAAAAGAAGATTTGGAAAGGGAAACAAGCATTTCAAAAATCTGAGTTTCTGTTGTAGACAAAAGTTTAAAAGGTAATAATCTGAGTTAATGTCTAGACAAATGATTTTCTTAATACCAATTCCTTAAAATGTAATGCACCATTACCTTATTCATAAAGCATGTAACCCATTGCTGTAAGAATATAGAATTTCTCATTATTTCTTACCATGTGTCTGTTTCGCTCATCCATCATTAGAACTGTTCTGTTAACATTGCCCGTCATTTCTAGTAAAACCAAAATTCAAATGAATAGCAAGGATCAGAAGGTCTTTTAAGGGTGTAATGAGGCTGGGTTAACAAGAAACTTTAGTTTTTCTGGGTTTCAAAACGCATGTTTTAAAGAAGAGCATAAGTGTTTTTGGTTAATTTAGAAGGCTCCTTCTCTGCATTGAAACTTCAAAATTTTCTTTTGTTTTACTCCAGCTTTTTTATACAATCTTTAGAGAGCTTACTTATTCTTTCTGCATTTTCTTCTACTGCCTCCATTTGTTTCATCTTCTTTTGAGAAAATTATTTTATGCTCTTTTTCAAGATGAACATGCAGGTGAGGTAGAATTTTTGCTTTTATGCTTAGCTCAGGGCAGAGAGAGAAAAAAAATTTTCATGCTTTTATGGCTCAAAGATGGGCTGCCAAAAAATCGGATATTTTTATCAGGGTAGCTTTTTGGCTCTTGGCTAACTATTTTTTTCAAAATTGCCTTATCATTTCCTTGCTTGTTTCTTAAGAAAAAGGTTTAATTAGAAAATCAGTCAATGCTAATTTAACAAATTCAAATGAGGCTCTCAAGTGTTTAGATTTTCTCACCTCTCATCAAGATATAAAGCTTACTTCCTTATTCTAACAGAAAAGGGTTCAAGTCATATAAACAAGCAACAATACATGCATTCCAGTTCCTTGGTTCTTAATTAAGTCATTTTGCCTAAAAAGAATCAGTGTTGTTGCCTAAAAACATTGTGCTGCTTAGAAACTTTTCTTTGTTCAAAAAGTGAAATCTTTGGTTGGGGTTTTCAAAGATGTTCAAAGTTTTAATCATCAAAACAGGAATAATCACAAACAAACAAGAATAATCACAAGCAGATAGGAATAATCACAGGCAGATAATCTCAAGCAATTTCTAAAGTGTGCTGTACTAAAGATAAAGTATGTACTAAAGATAAAGTAAAGCTATAAATTGTCAAACTAAGTAGCAATTTGAATTGTCAAGAACTGAAAGCATTAAAAAGTTTCACTCTTCCTCGGATGAGTCCTCCTCTGTTCCCAAGTCTCTTTCTGGAGGTCCCTGAGTTGAAGTTCCTGGCCTATCCTCCTGTGTAGCCTCACCTCCTCCCACAAACGGAGGCCTGTCCCCAGGCCAAGCAAGCAGGGCCTCAAACTGGGCAGGTGGCATCCATGGATTGTGTTGACCTGCAGGAATGCTATGATAAAGGCCATTGTGAACATGTAACAAACCTCTATGCTGAGCGTTCTGCTGGGCTAGGAGATGGCTGTTTTGGACTTTCAGGATGTGAATGCCTTGTAAAATCAGGTTGGCTTCTGTGCTGAGGGGGGGGGGTGGGCAGGTGCAGTGCTGAATGCTTGCTGTGCTGCTTGTGAGGCATGTGGAGGAGGTGTATCAGTTGCAGGGAGTGCTGGATTACTGCAGTAACGCTCAATGAAGCGTTTGTCTATGGAAGGCCTGATTGGTTTGAAGTCTTGTACCTCAACACCATGAGCTGCACAAAAATCAGTGATAAAGGCAGGAAAACCAAGACTCCCTTTTACCTTTTGACCTGCCTGGGAATACTTCTGGTCAGAAATCACAAACTTGTGGATTTCATCCGATAGTACTTGGGCTAGATCAATAGAGATGTCCTCGCTCAGAATGCAGTATAGGAGATAACACCTACTAAAAATCAAATCAGAGACATGAGCGTTAGGTGCTATGTTAGCTAATAAGAAGGAAGTCCAAACTTGAGCAATAGTAGTCATGTCCTTTCTTAAAACTCTCAGTGGTGTCTCTCCTTGCCCCATTTGAAAGTGGTGTCCTGGAACACAGATAGCGGCTTCAAGGTCACGTGTGGCAATGAACTGGTTCCTTGCAACCATGGCAGCATATTCGCAGATTTCCCCTTCTCCTAAGGTCATGATGTTCCCCAAGTAGAAATTGATTGTGTCTCTGTCATATGAGAGCCAGGTACCCCGCACATAGGTTTTTCGTTCCCCCCCTCCATCTCTTGTCCAGGCGTTTGCATAGAATTCTCTTACCACTTCAGGGTCAAATTTCTCCCTTGGGTAACATACTTTTAACCAATTTCTCCTTCTTATGATCTGCAGGAAGGCATCGCATTCTCCCAAGGCCAAGTCTACTTTCTTTTCTGGTATGAATGTCCAATTTGAGATGTCTTCATACCGCTTGCTGTTGCCTTTCTTCCAGAATCTTGGAGCATCATCTTGTTTATCTGTTCGTGGTCTTTTGCCCTTGTTCTTTCGGGAACTCCTTTTTGGGGAAGTGGTGGCAGGGGGAGTTGGTGCAGTTTGCTTGGTTCTGGCCATCTGCAAGAAAGTTAAGAACCATTATGCACTTAAGATACTTCCTTTCAGTACTTTTATCAAACATTCAGCATGCATTAAAGGAACGTGAAACAGAAAAGGGACATGCATTACAATGAAAGTGAAACACAAGAGCCAAACCTTAAACCTCTTTCTCTGGACAATCCAGAAAAACAACCAAGCATAGATCATGGTAGTCATTAAAAACAGGGAGAAAAAAAAATATCAACGTGTGCAAAAAGAAAGGTATCAATTCTCCCTAACACAGTAATCATATGCTGTTAACTCAAAAAGAGGATAGTGCAGTGGTTACCTGGAAGGATCCGAACGTGCTAGAGAGAATGGTTTGCAAAATAAAAGTGTGATTTATGAAATGAAAGGGAAAATACAATTATTGGAGAAGAGAGGGTGGTTACAAAACTTAGAGAGTCAGAAGGTTGATGAACGGTTACGTGAGTGAGAGAGTGGGCGGTTTTAGAATTCTGCATTTATTAGTATCAGGGGGCCTTTTTGCATTTCACGCTTGAGCGCCATGAAGTCACGCTTGAGCGCACGAGTTCAACGCTTGAGCGCAATATATCCACGCTTGAGCGTGATCGGCCTGGATTCAGAGTCTGAGAATGAAAACTTCACGCTTGAGCGTGTTTTTGTCACGCTTGGGCGTAAGAGTTGCGCGCTTGAGCGCAGGGTTATCACGCTTGAGCATGTGGGCGTTGCTCCAAGGTATGCTTCCCTCGCTCAGGCTTGTGTTTGTCTCGCTTGAGCGTACAACAGAACTTTCATACCTGATGCTTTATTCAATGGCTCGCTTGAGCGCATGTTTGGCACGCTTGAGCGTAGGTGTGTTGCGCTTGAGCGCCAGAGTATCACGCTTGAGTGTGATCAACCACCTGATGCTTAGTTTAATTTTTCGCTTGGGCGCAGGGGTCTTGCTTTGAGCGTGGTAGCCTCTGATTGCTGTCCAGGTCCTTTCGTTTAAGCGTAAAAGGTCACGCTTAAGCGAGATCGGGTTTATTTTGTTGAAAATTTCTTTAGCAGAGGTGCCACGCTTAAGCTTGACTCTCACGCTTAAGCTTGATGAGGATGGTTTAGGACTTACCTTGGCTCGCTTAAGCTAGATTATCCACGCTTGAGCGTGGTGATGTCCTCATGTCTCTCTGAATTCAACTTCCAGCTCCAGTTTTGTTTGCCTTTGTTTGAGACTCTTCTACAAGGTAAACAGAAACTTTTAAAATGAAAAATTTTCAAAGAAATAAAACACAAAAGATTGGGTTGCCTCCCAATAAGCGCTTTGTTTAACGTCATTAGCTCGACGCCTGAGTCTGATCATGGGTCTTTTAGCAGGATGTCAGTGGCAACCTTCTCCACTTCTCCCCCTAAATAGGGCTTTACTCTCTGTCCGTTCACGACCCAAGTTCTTTCAGATTTTGGATCTTGCAACTCAATAGCTCCATAAGGTTTCACCTCCCTGACAATAAAGGGTCCTGACCATTTAGACTTGAGTTTTCCTGGGAATAGTTTCATCCTTGAGTTGAAAAGAAGAACAGATTGTCCCTGGTGAAAACTTTTCTTCATGATGTGTCTATCATGGTAAACCTTCATTTTCTCTTTATAGATCCTGGATGAGTCATAGGCATGATTCCTCCATTCTTCCAACTTGTGCATCTAAATGTTCCTTTCTTCAGCTGATGCCTTTGGGTCATAGTTGAGGGTTTTCAGTGCCCAAAATGCTTTATGTTCAAGTTCCACTGGAAGATGGCAATTTTTACCATATACCAACTGATAAGGTGAAAATCCAGTTGGTGCCTTGTATGCTGTTCTATAGGCCCATAAAGCGTCATCTGACTTCAATGACCAGTCTTTTCTGCTTTGGCTGATTGTCTTCTCCAGTATCCTCTTAATTTCTCTGTTGGATACTTCCACTTGGCCATTGGCTTGAGGATGGTAAGGGGAAGTTACTTTGTGCTTGACTCCATAATGTTCAAGGCATCTTTGGAGTTGACTGTTGCAGAAATGAGAGCCTCCATCACTTATTAAGACTCTTGGGGTGCCAAACCTGCTGAAAATGTGTTTCTTAAGAAATTTGATGACAGTCTTGGCATCAGCTTTAGTACATGCCATGGCTTCCACCCACTTAGAGACATAGTCTACTGCCACAATTATGTACTCATTTGAGAATGACATTGGTAATGGCCCAGTAAAATCTATGCCCCAGCAATCAAAGACTTCTATTTCAAGGATGGCAGTCAAGGGCATCTCATGTCTTTTTGATATGTTTCCTGTCTTCTGACATGCTTCACAATGCTGCACAAAAACATTAGCATCTTTAAACAAAGAGGGCCAATAAAAACCTGATTGGAGGATCTTTGCTGCTGTCCTTTCCCCATTGAAATGTCCTCTATAGGGTGAGCTGTGACAGTGCCATAGGATGCTCTCAGCCTCCTCTTGGGACACACATCTCCTCAAGATGTGATCTGATCCAAGTTTGAATAGGTAGGGGTCATCCCATATGAATTGCTTCGCATCCCTTAGAAACTTCTTCTTCTGCTGCCATGAAAGGTCATCAGGCAGTACTCCAGCAGCTTTAAAGTTGGCCATGTCTGCAAACCATGGCCGTTCTTTCATCATCAGTAGCTTTTCATCAGGAAATTCTTCCTTCACTTCAGGTTGAAGCCGTGTGACTTCCTGATTGACAAGTCGCGACAAGTGATCTGCAATAAAATTTTCGCTGCCCTTTTTGTCTTTGACTACTAGGTTGAATTCTTGCATTAGCAAGATCCATCTAATTAGTCTGGGCTTAGAATCAGGCTTATTCAACAGATATTTAATGGCAGCATGGTCAGTAAAAATAGTAATCTTGGAACCAATCAGATAAGGTCTAAATTTTTCCAGGCCATACACTATTGCTAAGAGTTCTTTCTCTGTTGTTGCATAATTTGTTTGTGCAGGGTTTAAAACTTTACTAGCATAGTGTATAACATGAAAAATTTTAGCCTTTCTTTGTCCTAATACGGCCCCAACAGCATAATCACTGGCATCACACATCATTTCAAAGTCTAGTCCCCAATCAGGGGCAACTATTACAGGTGCACATGTTAGTTTATGCTTTAGAGTTTCAAAGGCATGTAAACAAGAATCATCAAAAATAAAAGGAGTGTCTTTGTTTAAGAGATTACTCAAAGGCTTTGCAATTTTTGAGAAGTCCTTGATGAACCTTCTATAAAATCCTGCATGGCCCAAGAAGCTTCTGACTCCTTTTACATTGCCTGGTGGTGGCAATTTCTCGATTAGTTCCACCTTTGCTTTGTCCACTTCAATGCCTCTTTTGGAGATTTGATGTCCTAACACAATGCCTTCAGTCACCATGAAGTGACATTTTTCCCAATTCAAAACCAAATTGGTGTCTACACATCTTTTCAACACAATGGTCAAATTTTTCAAACATTGATCAAATGATGAACCAAAAACAGAGAAATCATCCATGAAAACCTCTATGCATTTTTCCACCAAATCAGAGAAGATAGCAAGCATACATCTTTGAAATGTTGCAGGGGCATTGCACAATCCGAAGGGCATTTTTCTGTATGCAAATACCCCAAAGGGACATGTAAATGCTATTTTTTCTTGATCCTCAGGTGCAACTGCGATCTGGTTATACCCTGAGTATCCATCTAGAAAGCAGTAGTATGCTTGACCTGTAAGTCTTTCTAGCATTTGTTCCATGAAGGGCAGAGGGAAATGATCTTTCCAGGTAGCAGTGTTTAGTTTCCTGTAATCGATACACATCCTCCATCCTGTGACAGTTCTTGTAGGGATCAATTCATGTTTCTCATTCTGTATGACAGTGATTCCTCCTTTCTTTGGAACAACCTGCACAGGGCTCACCCAAGAGCTATCAGAAATAGGATAAATTATACCAGCTTCCAGTAACTTGGTTACCTCCCCTTTTACTACTTCCTTCATAGTTGGGTTCAAGCGTCTCTGTGGCTGAGCAATTGGTTTGAATTCTTGTTCCATGTAAATGTGATGAGTGCAGTAAGCTGGGCTTATTCCCTTCAAATCTTCCAGCATCCATCCAATCGCTGTTGAATGTTCCTTCAACACTTGAATCAACTGCTTCTCTTCTGTACCTGTCAATTCCCTGTTAATAATAACAGGTTTTTGGTTATCATTATCAAGAAAGACATATTTCAAGTGTGGAGGTAAAGCTTTTAACTCCAATTTTGGTGGAACAACTTCTTTTGTTTCCTCAGACAGCCTTTTAAAGTGACTTTCTTTTTGAGCATCTTGCTTGCCCTTCTTGTCTTCCTCCATTGCTCCAATGTTCAGCTTCTCCAGTGGATCTCTGTTGAACCATTCGTTGGTTTGTTCTCTGATGGCTTCTTCTTCAATGTCAATTTTGAAGCACTGTTGTTTGTCTTTTGGGTATTTCATTGCATCAAACATGTTGAAATTTACTTCTTCATCTTGCACTCTCACTTTTAACTTCCCATCATCCACATCAATGATTACTTTTATAGTCTTCATGAAGGGTCTCCCCAAAATGAGAGGTACTTCTGCATCTTCTTCTATATCCATTATGACAAAATCTACAGGAAACACAAACTTGTCAACTCTTACCAGTACATCTTCAGCTATGCCATATGGAAATTTCATAGACCTATCTGCCAGCTGGAGGGTTATCCGGGTTGGCTTCACCTCAAGATCTCCAATTTTTTTCACCATTGAGAGAGGCATTAGATTAATGCTTGCTCCCAAATCCAAGAGTGCTTTTCCTACTGGTAGAGTACCAATAGTTACTGGGATTGTGAAACTTCCGGGGTCTTTTGTTTTTTGTGGCAGTGCCTTTTGAATGATGGCACTGCAGCCTGCTGCAAGCTCCACTGTTTCTTCAGAAAATCTCTTCTTCTTTGTTAACAGCTCCTTCATAAATTTAGCGTAAGTTGGCATTTGCTCCATGGCTTCCACAAAAGGTATGTTTATTTGTAACCTTTTGAAGATATCCATAAATCTTGCAAATTGCCTTTCCTTGTCCATTTTTGAAGGGTTCTTTGGATACGGCAAGCTCTTCAGTTGTGGTGTTGGGTCGTCCACCTTCTTCTTCCCTTCTTTTATTTCTTTTTTTTCTTTTTCAACCTCCTCCTTCATATTTACATCATTATTCTTCTTTTCACTAACTTCTTCTTCTGTTTCTTTTTCTTCTTCTACTTTTTCTTCCACCTTGTCATTCTCTTTTTGTCCAATGACCTTTCCACTTCTTGTTGTGATTGCTTTGCATTGCTCCTTTGGATTTGGGTGTGTATTGGCTCCAAATTGGGAGTTGTGATGCTCTGCAATTTGGCGAGCCAATTGCCCCACTTGTGTCTCCAGGTTTCTTATCGAAGCATCAGTGTTCTTTTGGTTGGTGATTGAGACCTGCATGAATTTTTCTAGAGTGTCCTCTAGTTTTGATGTCCTTTCTGTCAATGAAGGACCTTGCTGATAAGGTTGCTGTCTGTTGGATGTGCTTGCTTCTTGCTTCCATCCACCACTTTGACTATTCCTCCATCCCTGTGAAAAATTATTGGGGTAAGTATTGTTATTGAAGTTACTTTGCTTACCTTGGTTATTCATATAGAGGATAGATTGGTCTCCTTGTTCTCCTTGGCAGTGTCCATTCTGATGTTCTCCTCCACAAAAGTCACATCTCATTTGTGCTTGTTGGTTTCCTGTAGAGGACTGTACAGCATGCAGTTGTTGCGGGAGTTTTGCCATTTGCTGTGTTAGAACTTCAATTTGTTGTGTCAAAATCTTATTTTGAGCCAAAATGGCATCTGTTGTATTAAGTTCCAACACTCCTTTCTTTTGGATTTGTGTTCTGTCATGCTGAGCCTGGTAATCTGTGGATGATAATGCTTCAATGATCCTTGTAGCTTGCTCTGCATCCACTGTCATCATGGTTCCTCCAGCTGCTGCATCCAAAATCATTTTAGTATCACCCTTTAAACCACTGTAAAAGATATTCAATTGGGCAATATCTTCCAGTCCATGGTTTGGGCATCTTTTGAGGAGAGATTTGAAGCGTTCCCATGCTTCACAAAAGGGTTCATCATGGCTTTGTTTAAATGTTGTGATATCTGATTTAGCCTTGATGAATCTGGATGGTGGGAAGAATCTGTGTAGGAATTTTTCCTCCACTGTCTCCCAGCTGTTCAAGCTTTGATTTGGGTGTGACTGGAGCCATTCTTTAGCTTTTCCTGCAAGAGAAAAAAGAAACAATCTTAGGTATGCTGCCTCAATTACTTCCTGTTCAAATCCCATTGTTCCTACCAATTCATAGAATGTGGCCAAGTGAGTGTAAGGATCTTCACTGGACATTCCATGAAATTGATGGGAACTAATTAAACTAAGGAAAACAGGTTTCATTTCTATAGCCCTGATTGTATTTGGTATAGCGATGCTTGAGTAGTGTCTAGGTCCTTGTTGCAATGTGTAATCTCCAAGTGTTCTCCTTGGTGGATTTTGATTATTGCTGTTGTCCTCCATTGTAACAGAGGAAGTTTGTCCTACGTGGAAGTTCTGCTTGGCTTTCTTGATTTTCTTGAGGAACCTATCTATCTCAGGATCAAATGCAAGTTGTTCTTTTGTACCCTGTCCTCTCAAGATCATAAATCAAGAACTCAAAGTAGCAAGGTTAAAAAAAATAAAAAACAAATTACAAACAAGTTTATTTACACTGTCTTGTCAATTCAATGCTAAAATATTCAAACTTAAATCACCTCCCCGGCTGCGGCGCCAAAACTTGGTGAATGTTTTGCTTATATTGAGTTTGCTGAAAGAGAATCAAGTTTGTATAATATGAACTCAATGAAATGGATGTGCCAAGTTTAAACACAGAAGTTGTAATACAGTATAGTTGTCGTTCCACTGAGGAGGTGCTAGAATGAAGACTTTAGTTTGAATTGATTTGGCAGAAAGTTTTTGTTTGGGTTTGTTGTGAATGTTGTTGAATGAAAAACAGCAAGTAACAAAATAACAGCGGATAATATTGTGCAAAAGATAACAGTAAATGAGGTTGGAAAAATCAGTTTTGTAAAACAGGGATTGGCTTCATCACATCTTCACCTCTGTAAGCTGCATAAGTTTCCATATAAGTAAATCGAAAAGATAAGTTCTACGTCACAATCAAAGTCATTTGCATCGATCCCTCGACTACAAAATTCATAAGAATGATTTCCAAACCGCTGATCCCTCAGTCACTTTGGAAACCATTCCAGCATTATCGATCGATTGTTTTGACGTTTGTTGCGTTAGACGCCATCCCTGGCTACCTACTCACAACAAGCATTTCTTTCAGGGTCTGCTTTCAAAAGTCACTTCCCAGCATACTCAAGAAAACTTAGAACAAGAAAATAGTGATCAAGTACTTTCAGGCATTAAACGCAGAAGGAAATACAGAAACTTTATCAAATCTCATTACTCAATGAAAACTTACGACAGCATTACGTCAGTGTTGAATGGATTACAGCCAATCCCATAAGGGAGATTAGTTACTCATGCCTTGCATTTTCACCATCAAAGAAATGAATACAGAAAATGGAAAGTATGAAAATACAGAGGATGAATCTGATGTATGATGTGATAGGAGATTGATCGATCTGATGCCCTGTTTGCAGCTTGCTTTATAGGAGTTTTTGGCTTAGCTTCTCTTACCCACTTGCGTAGAACCCATGCGACATCTTTCAGAGACTGGTGGAAACAGCAGAAAGTGGATGAGTTTGCATCGCATTACGGGTGAATAAAGAATTAAGAAGCCCACGCTGTGTGAGTCACGCTTGAGCTTGATGGTCACGCTCAAGCGTGAAGGGTTCTGAAGCTTTTTGATAGTCTTGCGCTTGAGCTTCCTTGTCCACGCTTAAGCGTGGTTCCTTTGTTCAGCATATGCTTGATCCTTCGCTTCAAGCTGGGCATGTCACGCTTTGAGCGAGCTCCTCTATCCCAACATATGTACTCCACGCTCAAGCCATGCTCAAGCGGGATCGAGGTCACGCCCAAGCGGCTCCTGCTTACGCTTGAGCGTGAGATGACCTGATGCTGTTCCTTAATTCAATTCAGTCACGCTTTAAGCTCCTTGGTGCCATGCTTGAGCGTCAGTCATGCATGAAGTCACGCTTGAGCGAGCTCGGGCTCACGCTCAAGCGTGAGGGGCTGTTGGTGTGTTCCTCATTGTTTCACTTGGGTGCATGGGCAACGTGGCTTTTGTTTCCTCCACGCTCAGGCGTGTAGTGTACCACGCTCAAGTGTCCTTTGCTTGATGCTCTTTGTTTCTTCAAGGCTTTTGACAAGTTGTTCACTGATTTTCAAATTTCAAACTTCTTTTCTTAATACTCCCTTTATAATCAAAATCATGCTCAATTATTTATCAATTTTGTTAAGTTATTCAAAAAATAGTTCTAATTGAGCCATGAATTTAATCATAAAATAAGCACTCATCAGGTAGATCTTCCTGGGGAGGCCTTTTTGCATTACCCTGACACCCAACCTCGATTTCCTCTTTATTGGACTCGTACCCCTATCAAGTTCTGCGTGTCTTGGGATGATCTGTCCTTGTCTAAGAGGGCGGATGTCAAGTTCTTTCTTGAGGACATGGGCATGTATTTTAGTTCTCGGGCACTGATAGCCTTACCTCCTCATCCGAGCGCCCTTGACACCTAGATAGGTGAGTGTAATCGTGATTGTACTATCTTTTATGCCTATTTTCTGACCATAGTTTTACACTGATTGTTTGTTTGTGTAGCTGACATGGCTTCACATAACCTGTCGATCAAGGATCTGAAGAAACGATATCCAAGAAATGGCCCCTAGATCATTGGGAAGAAGGGTGGCGGGAAGAAATAAACAAGGGCAAGCTCGGCCATCCCAGCAGGTGATTCCTGAGAATATGTGAGGGTTGTGACTGTCGCCATGCCCATCAGCGTAGTGCCCCTACTTCACAGATAGAGAGGGAGGTGGGCCGAACATCGAAGAGGCACCGCTAGGATGACTCTGCCAAGGAGGGTGTGTTGGTGTATGCACTATGAGCTTTTTATGCTTTTTCATTTGTATCATTTTTTTATGCTTATCAATAAAATAAATATTTCAGTTTAAAATTGTTTTAAAACGTCTTTATCCTTGGAGTAATAGGTCATATAAAAATTATTCCTAAAATGTCCCTAGTCAAGTATTTACATGGGGACATGTAAATACACTGAGACTAGTGTGCGAGTGTACTGATGACCTGATCTCACAGATCATAGATATAGATGATATCAAGTCTTCACACGGGTACACATTAAGAGTAATGATGTACTGGACAGACCCACCATGAGAACGTCGCATGGATCGTTACATGATTGTCATAAACCATTCTCAATGTGATAATGGTATATGTAGTCCTTCGACCTGAAGTCACTACGATTCCTACATGAGGAGTTTATTGTTTTAATACAATTAAACGTCTTCTGTAACAAGAGGACTATAAAGGTTGTGATTAGGCAATGAACAAATTATGCAGAGGGATGTGAGTGATGTAGATGGGATTTGTCTCTCCTATGTGACAGGAGTGATATCTATAGGCCACTTGATGGAGTAAGACTAAGAAAATGCATGGCCATGCTAGAAATAATAAATATTAGATATTTATTCAGATTCAGTCTACTCCGGTATCAAGTAAAATAAATTGGGCCGTACAAGGATGACGCGACCATGCCTTGGGCCCAATTAGGATATCGTGACAAAAGGAACAAACATATTAAATAATTATCACTTATAGGTTATGTTGATAATATTCGGACATAATGATGCATTGCTAGATGCCGCTCTTATTTTATATTAATAATAAAATAATTTATTATTAATATGACCGAGTATTTTACCTGTAGGGTCACACACATAGAGTAAGCCCATCAGAAAATGTTGTCTTATTTTAGTTGGACTAAAATAAAGCTATTGGGCCTAACTCATTTGGAATGAATAAGGAGCCCAATTTTAGAGAGAACAAATTAGGTCAAACCTAAGCCTATAAATAGAGCATAAGATGCTCATAGGCCGTTCACTCAAGTGAGACACAAATTCCTAAAAGTTGCAAGAGCTACACGCCGTCAAACTAGCAGTTGGCAAGTGTTGCGATTCTGGTGGGAGTGCTCGTGTGGACTCCTAAAGGACGAGGCTACGACTGCTTCGGTGTTCTTTAGGAGGTAATCCAAAACGATTTTTGTGTTTGTTTTGTGCTTTGAAACACGGAACCTTGCAAATCCTTTGGAATCCTTTTTTTTTCGCTGCTCATGTTTAGGGATATCCTAATAGTGGTATCAGAGCCAGGTTGCAAGAACCGTGTTTTAGGCATTTGTTTCTGTTTTATGATGATATGTTTTCGTTTGTAAGAGCTTTTGGAAAATATGATTTGCGAAATCATTTCTTGTTTAAAGCTTTGCATTTTTGTTTTACGAAAATGTTTTGTGAAACTAGGATTCGAAAATGAACATGCATGATTATGTTTCTATTTTTAGTTATCGCATATGATGCATATATTACAATGATTAATCATGTATATGGTATGACCTCTGTTTTGGCATGATACATATAATTTTAAGTTATTCTTTGTAAATTGTATATGATGCATGTTATAGAGTTTCTCAATTTTAGTATGTATGTTGTTGCCGTTTAAATTTGTATGATGTATGAGTTTATGCAATTTTTGTATTTGATATGTGTTTTACTCATATGATATTCATCGTACAAATTATGAATCAATTGAGTTGATCTTCAAACATGAATGGTTCATGTTATGGGGTGTTAAGTGATAAGGTTTAAGTGTTAAACCATGGCCGTTCCTTAATCTAGGGTTCAAGAGTTGAAACCTAGACGGCCGTCATGGAAAGGCATTGCATGTTGGCATTAGCGCAAATTGAATTCTAGGTTTTGAAACCCTAGACAGCGTTGCCTACATTTGCCTTGACGGCTGCGTTGTGAAGTGTTCGCAACAAGGAATTAGGGTTTTAAAGTGGTTGAAACCCTAGCCGAAATTTTAGAGCTGTTAATGGTCAAGAGACGTTCTGGCTAGGAAAGACTTGGTACTTAAGCGGTCACACCGGACCCACCTCTCTTTCCTGGGAACCAACTTGACTACAGTACTAATTTTTCGGGTCGGGGCGCTGCCCTGCACCCCGCAAGGGGCGGCCCCCCTTGACCCCCGCCCGCTAACCGGGTAGCGGGACCCCCGTACATTCTCTACGTAGCGCCTTATTACCGACCCCACGTGTTTAATTGCCCGTTTTAAAAATTAATTACTCTTTTAATGCTTTTAAATGGGTTATAATCAATTAATTAACACGTTGCATGGTGAATGGTTATGGTCTTAGTTATTTTATTTAAATACAGCCTGCGTGCTGTGCCTCTCTCTATTCTGTTGTATTTCTCTTCTCAACCCTTCACTCGTATGTAAAGCGAGTTTCTATTTAATCATGTAATCTTGATCGGGCCAACAAAGTAGAGACATAGAAGAAAACCAAGGAGTGGTTACTCTAAGAGGATGATGGATTCAAGAAGTAGGACTTCATGAAGCCATGGCAATATAGTTCCTCTAGGTTTATTTATTTATTTATTTTTCTTCTAGGAAGACCATAACCATCTCATAATTTCGTTTGCATGCTTTGGGGATAATTTTATTACGTTAAAGCGTTTAACAAAGACGGTAATTTTAAAATAAATTAAAATCCCTCAAAATAATATTAAGTTATAAACGCCTTCCAATAAGTACACTCGTCAACACTAATGTCAATAAATAGTGGGTCTACCAAAGCAGGGCACTATTATTTATATTAGTAAGACACGATGGGATAATGGTAATATCCAAACTGTTTTATTGGGATTTAACTTAACTAAGTTTTCAATTGGATTGAATATAACTTAGAGGCGTAAACATTGGGCTAAATATTCATAAGATGAATAATTAGTAATGGTTACTTAACCCAATGACTAAGAGTTGTATAAAGATACAATTGGAAAAAGTTTCCTACCTAAATAACCAAGTATTAGGTGATCAGCCAAAGCTGACTTAACACTTGGCAAAATATGGATCTTAGCCCACTAGAAAATCTTCTAACGGGATTTTCTGATTCATGGAGGGTATTTTGTTTTGAATCAAAATAGTGGGAGACATTTAATTTAAATGACCATAATTTAAATATGTTTTGAAAATGATACTACATATTTTCTGTTTTAGATAACCATGACGTCAAACACACCTTCGAACCTTTCGTTGTGATTAATCCTAGACAAAGAAAAATTGTCTGGTTCTAACTTCCTTGACTGGTATAGAAACTTAAGGATTGTCCTCAAACAAGAGAAAAAGCAGTATGTCTTGGAAAGTCCAGTTCCAGAACCACCCACTGCAAACGCCACTAAAGCTGACAAGGATGCTTATAAGAAGCATCAGGATGATGCTTTAGATGTCCAAAGCCTTATGTTGGCTACCATGTCTCCTGAGCTTCAGAAGCAACATGAGCACATGGAGGCTTTCGATATGATCAAAAACCTAAGGAAGCTATATCAAGGTCAAGCTGACCAAGAAAGATATGAAGTTTCCTCAGCCCTATTTAGCTGTAGACTTGAAGAGGAAGGTTCTGTAGGACCTCATGTGCTCAAAATGATTGGGTACTTGGAGAATATAGCTAGGTTAGGATTCCTCTTCCCTCAGAAGTTGGCTACCGATCTCATTTTGAAATCATTACCTGACAGTTTTAAGCCAGTCATCATGAATTACAACATGAATGCATTGGACAAAACATTGCCAGAGCTACTCAATATGTTGAGGACTGCTGAGCCCAATATTTCTAAAGGAAAGGGCAAGGCCATAATGATGGTCAATTCTGGCAAAGGTAAAGGAAAGGGCATGTATAAAGGCAAAGGAAAGGCTATTGTAGGAAATGGCAAGAAAATTTGGAAAGGCAAGGATAAGCCAAGTACATCAGCCTTAAAACCTGTGGGCGGGGTGGCTAAGGAAGGTAAATGTCACCATTGTGGACAAAAGGGACACTAGAAGAGAAACTGTCCAAAGTACCTAGAAGAGCTTAAGAAGAAGGGAAGTGAGACTTCCACTTCAGGTATTTTTGTTATAGAAATTAACATGTCAACTTCAACATCATGGGTATTAGATACTGGATGTGGATCTCACATTTGTCTTAATGTGCAGGATCTAAGAAGGAGTAGGCAGTTGATGAAGGGCGAGGTAGACCTACGCGTTGGAAATGGAGCAAGAGTTGCTGCATTAGCTGTAGGGACTTATTTTTTATCCTTGCCCTCAGGGTTAGTCCTTGAATTGGACAATTGTTATTTTGTTCCGGCAATAAGGAGAAACATTATTTATGTTTCTTGTCTTGATAAGAAAGGGTTTTCCTTTACAATAAAGAACAATAGTTGTTCTGTTTATTTAAAAGACATGTTTTATTGTTGTGAAAATTTGAGTAATGGACTTTATGTTCTAGATCTCGAAACCCTTATCTATAACATTAATACTAAAAGGGTTAAAACAAATGATTTAAAACCAACTTATCTTTGGCATTGTCCTAGGACATATAAATGAGAAACACATTTCTAAACTCCATCAAGATGGATATTTAGAATCTTTTGATTTTGAATTAATAGATACATGCGAATCTTGTTTATTAGGGAAGATGACTAAGACCCCATTTACCGGAAAAGGTGAAAGGGCGAGTGATCTTCTTGGCTTGATACATAGTGATGTATGTGGGCCCATAGGGACAATGGCTAGGGGAGGTTTTAGTTACTTCATCACTTTTACTGATGATTTCAGTAGATATGGATTTGTGTTTCTCATGAAACATAAATCAGAATCCTTTGAAAAGTTCAAGGAGTTTAAACATGAAGTAGAGAACCAACTTGGCAAGACAATTAAAGCACTTCGATCCGATCGAGGTGGTGAATATTTGAGCCTAGAGTTTGATGAATATCTTAAAGAGTGTGGGATTATATCTCAACTTACTCCCCCTAGAACACCAGAATGGAATGGGGTTTCTGAGCGGAGAAATAGAACCTTGTTGGACATGGTTCGATCAATGATGAGTCAAACTGACCTCCCTAACTCATTCTGGGGACATGCTTTATTGACATCAACTTTTACACTTAACCGTGTTCCATCAAAGGCTGTTATAAAGACACCATATGAGATATGGACTAGGAAACGACCTAGTATGTCTTTTCTTAAGATTTGGGGCTGTGAAGCTTATGTTAAGCGTCAAAGTTCAGATAAACTCGGGCCCAAGTCAGATAAATGTTTTTTTGTGGGATACCCAAAAGAAACTAAGGGTTATTATTTTTACAATCCTATCGAGGGCAAAGTGTTTGTTGCTCGGAATGCTGTATTCTTAGAAAGGGAATTCATCTCTACAAGAATCAGTGGGAGGAAAGTAGAACTTGAAGAAATTCAAGACTCACAAGGCATTGAAGAGCCAATGGTGGAAGTGGAGCAGGACCCATAAAATGTTGTGATAACTCCAACTCCAGTAGCACAAGACTTGGGTAGATCAGGTAGAATACGTCAACAACCTAAAAGATATGGATTTCTTGTAACTCAGGAAGGAGATGTATTCCTAATGGATCAAAATGAGCCAACATCTTATGAAGAGGCCATTGCAAGTTCAGAATCTGAGAAATGGCTAGAAGCCATGGAATCTGAAATGGACTCCATGTACACTAATCAAGTTTGGAACTTGGTTGATGCACCTGAAGGGGTAAAACCTATAGGATGCAAGTGGGTTTTCAAAAAGAAAACTGACATGGATGGTAATATAAGTACCTTTAAAGCAAGGTTGGTGGCTAAAGGTTTCAAGCAAATACATGGTATAGACTATGATGAAACTTTTTCCCCAGTTGCTATGCTAAAGTCTGTTCGGATTCTGCTTGCTATTGCTGCATACCATGATTATGAGATATGGCAAATGGATGTCAAGACTGCTTTCCTTAATAGAAATCTTCTTGAGGAAGTGTACATGACACAACCCAAAGGCTTTGTTAAGCCTGAAGCATCCAGGAAGGTGTGCAAGCTACAACGTTCTAGATATGGACTTAAGCAAGCTTCTAGAAGCTGGAATCTTCATTTTGATGAAGCTGTTAAACAATTTGGCTTTACTAAAAATGAGGATGAACCTTGTGTCTACAAGAAGGTTAGTGACTGCACAATTGTTTTTCTGGTCCTGTATGTTGATGATATACTACTTATTGGAAATGACGTTCCTACTCTTCAGTCTGTGAAGAGTTGGTTGGGAAGCTATTTTTCTATGAAAGACTTAGGTGAAGCAACCTACGTGTTAGGAATTAAGATCTATAGAGATAGATCAAGAAAACTTCTTGGCCTAAGTCAGAATACATACATAGACAAAGTGTTAAAAAGGTTTAACATGCAAGATTCCAAGAAAGGAACTTTGCCTATGGCTCATGGCATAAGCTTATCAAAAGCTCAATCTCCTTCCACTAAAGAAGAAAGAGAACAGATGAATAAGATTCCATATGCATCTGCTATTGGATCAATCATGTATGCCATGATATGTACCCGACCAGATGTCTCGTACGCTTTAAGCATGACAAGCAGATACCAGTCTGATCCCGGTGAAAGTCACTGGACTGCTGTCAAGAATATCCTGAAGTACTTAAGAAAAACTAAGGATTCATTCTTGATATATGGAGGGGAAGAAGAGCTCATTGTAAAAGGTTACACTAATGCTAGCTTCCAAACTGATAAGGATGACTCAAGATCGCATTCTGGGTACGTGTTTTGTCTAAATGGTGGCGCTGTAAGCTGGAAAGTTCAAAGCAAGAGACAGTTGCTGATTCTACTACAGAGTCTGAGTATATTGCTGCCTCAAATGCTGCAAAAGAGGCAGTATGGATCAAGAAGTTCATAACAGAACTTGGGATTGTTCCTAGCATTGTGGACTCTATAAGTCTATACTGTGACAATAGTGGAGCAATCGCACAAGCTAAGGAACCTAGATCACATCAACGATCCAAGCATATACTTAGGCGATTTCATCTCATTCGAGAGATCCTTGATCGAGGAGATGTAAAGATATGTAAGGTGCATACTGATGAGAATATTGCTGACCCACTCACAAAATCTCTTACACAACAAAAACATGAGGGGCACACTAGATCATTAGGCATTAGGCAAATGTCTGATTGGCTCTAGTGCAAGTGGGAGATTGTTGGTGTATGCACTATGAGCTTTTTATGCTTTTTCATTTGTATCATTTTTTTATGCTTATCAATAAAATAAATATTTCAGTTTAAAATTGTTTTAAAACGTCTTTATCCTTGGTGTAATAGGTCATATAAAAATTATTCCTAAAATGTCCCTAGTCAAGTATTTACATGGGGACATGTAAATACACTAAGACTAGTGTGTGAGTGTACTGATGACCTGATCTCACAGATCATAGATATAGATGATATCAAGTCTTCACACAGGTACACATTAAGAGTAATGATGTACTGGACAGACCCACCATGAGAACGTTGCATGGATCGTTACATGATTGTCATAAACGATTCTCAATGTGATAATGGTATATGTAGTCCTTCGACCTGAAGTCACTACGATTCCTACATGAGGAGTTTATTGTTTTAATACAATTAAACGTCTTCTGTAACAAGAGGACTATAAAGGTTATGATTAGGCAATGAACAAATTATGCAGAGGGATGTGAGTGATATAGATGGGACTTGTCTCTCCTATGTGATAGGAGTGATATCTATAGGCCACTTGATGGAGTAAGACTAAGAAAATGCATGGCCATGCTAGAAAGAATAAATATTAGATATTTATTCAGATTCAGTCTACTCCGGTATCAAGTAAAATAAATTGGGCCGTACAAGGATGACGCGACCATGCCTTGGGCCCAATTAGGATATCGTGACAAAAGGAACAAACATATTATATAATTATCACTTATAGGTTATGTTGATAATATTCGGACATAATGATGCATTGCTAGATGCCGCTCTTATTTTATGTTAATAATAAAATAATTTATTATTAATATGACCGAGTATTTTACCTGTAGGGTCACACACATAGAGTAAGCCCATCAGAAAATGTTGTCTTATTTTAGTTGGACTAAAATAAAGCTATTGGGCCTAACTCATTTGAAATGAATAAGGAGCCCAATTTTAGAGAGAAAAATTAGGTCAAACCTAAGCCTATAAATAGAGCATAAGATGCTCATAGGCCGTTTACTCAAGTGAGACACAAATTCGCAAAAGTTGCAAGAGCTACACGCCGTCAAACTAGCAGTTGGCAAGTGTTGCGATTCTGGTGAGAGTGCTCGTGTGGACTCCTAAAGGACGAGGCTACGACTGCTTCGGTGTTCTTCAAGAGGTAATCCAAAACGATTTTTGTGTTTGTTTTATGCTTTGAAACACGGAACCTTGCAAATCCTTTGGAATCCTTTTTTTTTCCGCTGCTCATGTTTAGGGATATCCTAACAGGGTGTAACCTCTAGGTCAGCTGGGTTAGAAACTCAGGGAATTGACCATCCAAAGTCTCCATGCTATGCTGAGGAACAGGTGGGGGATGACTACAACACAATTCTGGTGTCCGATAGCCCCAAGCAGGAAACAAAATCTTTGAACCCTTGGGACCGAGTGAATCAGCGATCCTTTGGAGTTGCTCTTGTTAAGGAGGTGTCAGTCGAGAGGATTGCTAGTGTTATACCTAGTGAGACAGAGCTCGAAGACTGGCCGTGGGAGAGCTTCATCAATGGGTCTTTGTGCGGTACCAACAACCCTATAGCTCACAATGAGATATCCGTTTCCCAGTTCCATGTTTTATGGACCGAACAATGGTTTTTAAAGAAGATGAGAAGAAGTTTGAAAGATCAAACACGACGGCTATGTGTCAGGCCGAGGAGATGTTCAACCTCTGAGGGTCTTCAATGACTCGACATAACATCCTCCCTAATTTATATTTATTTTTATCTATAATTCCCTCAAATTTACAATTTTTTAGGGTTTTAGATATTACAATTTTAATATCATAATAAAAACCATATTTTAAACTCCAATCATTAATTACTAATCATTTCTAGCATAAATGACCCTAAAAAGCAGTTTGGTTTCAAAAAATTGAGTTTTGGCTCATTCTGATAGTGTTGTAATCGATTAAATGATTCCTGTAATCGATTACCAACACAAAAAGACAAAATAGGTAAACCGACAGTGACAGTGACAATAATTATGCAAAATTTTACATTTTTACAAACTTCTGACCCACCCAAATGGCCCGTTTTAGTTACAATTGCCATGAAACTTTACGGGCCATATGTGTTCACCATTCAGAACTGTTGGCGCCGTCCGTTTTCCAAAATTCCATCATATGCTCAAGATTTGTGAAAAAATTCATTAAAACCAAAAATAACCTAAACCTATGCACCAAACCTTTCAAATGGGCTCTAAATCACACAAGGCCATAGGGAACCTATTGGTTCCTTGCGGGGGTCCCAAAACCCACCGGATCATAAATTCACCTATTTAGTTCCTAATTTCGCCTATTTCCACTATATGTTTACTTTCAACAAATAATCAAAATTCACCAATACATTTAAAATTTTTTAATCACATCACACCTACATAATGCATACATATATTACAGAACCTACCCATGACCATTCAATCACACAAACTTGGCTCCATGCCATGAATCCCACAATTCACCAGTAGTAATCATAACATAAATGTCATACTAAATTTCTTTCTTCCACACTATCAATCCATATCATCATCATCATCAATTAATCATCACCCATCACCACACCAAATTAACTAAAATGCATCAATCTCATAAGCCACACAAATAAGTGTTATACATCAAGATAAATAAAAAAGACATCAAATACAGTTTATCACTAGACTATTACACAAGTCCATACTCCCATATTTTCCTTGGCATCAGTTACTCGCTTGGCGCACCCTTCGGGGCATTAGTACCTTCCCTATCATAATTAATCTATAATGGTAAGTATAATAGAAAATAATCAATTAACTAGATTCCTATTAATGTTGTACACTTACCGGTTCCATTATAACCATATACTTAAACTCGCTAGTTTTCTTAAATCCTTACATATCTAGTTCATAGCAAAGTCCTCAAGAGACACATAAATTACATACATTCTCATAAATCGTCATCAACATTAAATTTCATATGAATAATCTATTGCATTATAAACATTATATCATATTGGATTTAGCACAATTGACTCACATGCAAGCTACGACGCCTAGTATCTGGATACTAAAAGATCAGCCTTCAACTTGGGGTCGGACTTGACACCCCATGAACCCAACTTGGTTCACCGAGCCCGACTTGGCTCTCTACCTTAACCACTAGGTCTGACTTGACAACCAGGTAGCTCAACTAGATCACAAAGGACCACAGGAGCTGAAAACGAGGGGTGAATCATACCGTTGACCGTCCCATACCACATAATCATATACATATACATGCTAAATCACATCTCCACTATCCATAAATGATAATCAACAATTATATATCAACTGGGGCGGCCACATAGACCAAACCCACCAATAAATCACCATTATTTCACAAGTCCATTATCTCATTCATATTCACATAAGTATATACATATTCAAAATATAATCATTGTGCATTTTAATTCATGATTCATAACATACTATATATGTAATTCTTACAACTCGAATCATCACTTTTAAGTTAATTAATTAATTATTTCACTTATGTGTTATATCTTTCACCTTATTTTTAATTTATTAATCACTAAATCATGCATACAAGCACACATACATGTACACATGCATATATAATTATCATCTAACTAATTTTCCTAACTTCTCGCAACCCATTATTATTTTATAATCACTCCGAGCCTAATATACATACTAATTCTAATTAAATATGACCCAAACACCCCTTTACCTCGATTCCAAGCTTCTTCTAGTTGCTCACGGTGTTGGTCGTGTCCTACGCTTACTTGAGTAGCTTCTCCGCTTCCGAATCCAACACTCGCTTCACTAATCGGTCTTTGGGCGTCCATTTCACCACCTACGAACACCAAAACGAATGACCCATTAATTGATAACAACACCCATTTCTCCTAGAACCTTAACTAAGCTTCGTATTACCGTAAACATGAAAAACTGACACCCCTAAGCCAGTATAGGATTTGATCAAGAGAGAAAGGAAAGAGGAAGGTGTATTTTGAAATACCCATAGCCTTAGGAACCTTATTTCAAGCCTTACATAACCATTAGAAAGCAATACCAACCCCCCCACATGCAATGGGTTCCATGGCTAGAGAGAAAAAAAGAAGGGGAGAAAAGAAACTTGAAATTGAGGGTACTAATAGACTCACCTCGTTGCCGGGATTCCAAAAACGTGACCAATTTAAGATTTCAATGAAAGATTACCTTTTAACTTGGAGCTCTATCCCACGGTAATGGAGAAGAGAAAAGGGAGAAGGAATTCATGTGATGTTTCTCATGAGGAAGAAAAGGAGAGTTGTTTTTATTTTTATTCATTAAGGGAATATTTGTAATATTTGTAATTTACCTTTTTCTTTTTTATTTTCTTTTAAAACTTAAATTAAAACTTACATCTTAACCCTTTAGTAACTTTAAATTTACCACCACTCATTAACTTTATCTAAATTTTAATAATCCACCAATCAAATAATTTTATTTAATTTCATAACATCTAATTATTTAAAATTACATTATATTAATTAATAATGATTTCTAAAAATCTAAGATAAATTTAAGGACAATTATTAATATTTTTCCACCAATCATAGATTTTACTTCAATTATCTAGGATGTTACACTCGTTTCCTAGAGAAACACTTTATCGAGCAAGAGAAGGAACTGGTGGCTCTGAGAAAATAGGAAATGGCTCTACAGAATGAGAGGGACTCGCTCTAGGCCGTAAATAAGTTTTTCTCCCTACAACTCGAAGACGCCTTGAAGGAAGTTGGGGGGTTCGCAGACGAGTTAAAACTTGCTGAGGCCGATTTGGCAGAGGCTTGATCGGGGCGGAAGCTTGCGGAGTTGAAGCTGGCCACTACCGAAGATAAGTGTGCCAACCTTGGGAGGCAGCTGGGTTCGGTGAAGGAGGCGTATGGTGTAATAGCCCTAATTTTTGAGAATAGAAAACCAGACCCTCAGGAGTCTAAGGATACTCTGTTGAGCTTCTAGTAAGAACCTCAAGGCTTTTGGCTTGTTCCCTGAGCGGTTTAGAATGAGGAAAATAGTGAAAAGCAGCTTAATGTGAAAGATGAGGATACTAAGAGAACGTAACAAGTGAGAGAAGCAAAGATAAGAAAATAATAAATTATATTCGACAATACTATTTAATTAAAAATAATACGTTAACGATGATTATTTTGAGTACAAATTAATTTATTATATTTATTCGATAATTATTTTTTTGTCGACAATAATTAATATGTAAATAATTATAACAATTTATTTTGAAATTATATCTATTTTTAATTTTTTATTCTTTTATTTGATAATTATATTTAATAATAAAATATTATCGGGTTCCTCAAATTTGAACTATGGGACCCAGCCTAAGGTCAGACTCCGGCCGTTCGAACTAAGACTAGTGATCCAATAGGGATACTAGTCCTATTAGAATCTCTCTGCGAAGAATCAAGGGTGTCTGACTTAGCCTGATAAGCTCAATCAGAACCTTTGACGTCTCCTACGTTTGACCATTCATATACCTCGGGGTGCCTGATGGTGACACGGTCAGTCCCTGATAACCTGTTTCGACATTTTAGGAAGGTTTCCTGAAGAGCCCAGAACTTGATTCGGACTTTGCCAACCTCATCCATGAGCTATTCTATTCCGTTAGAAGTTCAATCTGCGCGTTTCTAATGATTCCTATGTAACTTTCTTAAACGATGTTCGATTGAGGTAATTCTAGTTTCATTCACTTTGTTTCAAAGATATCTTTAACCTTTGTTTCTAGCCTCGAACTCCAATTCTTACTCTGTCAACCCCAAAATTGAAGATTAAGTATATTCATCTCAAAAATCCAATGTTTGGATTTTTTCTCTACGCATGGTTCAGAGAAAAATTCATAACTTCGATTTATGAAAAATTGATGTCAAAATCTCCTTAACAAAATTATCTACGTTTTCCATGAAGACATGAAAAGCTAAATCCTTCTAGATTAGTACAGTTTAATAAATCTTTGTGACTCCTTGGCTGTTTCGTTTCAATGCTGGCAGCCTTCGATAAAATTCGCGTATGTCCCCTTTTCGGTGCTTGAATCACTCCATTCTTTTTTCTGTGGATCCTTATCATAGATGTATACAATTTTCATGAAGTACATGAAATCAAATTCCTAAGGGAGAATTAATGGTGAATTTATTTCAAAGGCTCTAGCTGATCCGGGAAACTTCTAGAGCACCCTGTCGTAAATCGGGTATATCTCGGGCTACAAAACTTGGACCTTTGCAAATAATATATCAAATTAAATAGGAAAAGAATATTTAAAAGCTTAATGAAGAGCTCGAAATCAAATTCCCACTCCATAAATCCCAGAATTTAAAACACTACACTAATTCACGTTTCCCCAGCAACAACTTGCACCAGGTGCAGTATTTTCCACATATCTCTCTCATATGGCCATGAAATTGAATGAGGCCTTCATGAAAATTTTCCTAACATATTCCTCCACAACTTTGATGAAGAAAAAAAAGTCCAATTCATAGCCTATTTGGCCCACAAAAATTACTTGTGCAAGCGAACAAAATCCCGTCATAACCCTGCACTTGTTCCGTATTTGGGTCATATCTCACTCAATTCGTGATGGATTTTTTTGTGATTTATATGGATTTAAAGAGAAAAAAACGTTATATAAATTTTATGTTCAGCCCATTTTCAAATTAGGCTTGTATCATCCCGTAACAATTCACACAAAGTGACGCCCCTGGTTGTGAAACATCAGCCCCTTCATGCAACTTAAGCCAATCACTTTCTCCCACCCACTAGACACTTGTCTAGTTCTAAAAACTCCATTTCCATGCATCACCAGCCCTTGACACTTCACTAGAGAGGTGTCAACCTCTGCCCACTCCTCTCCACTCAGCCCATCCACCCCCCTTTTCCACCAATCACACCTCATGCAAGCCTAACCAACATCACTTCCTCTATCATTCCATTCAGCCATCTCATTCTAGCTCTCTTCTTCCCTTTCATGGCAGCAACATCCACTTTTCTCCTCTATATCTCCTCTCCTTCCTATGCCCAAAACAGCCACCAAAAAGCCTTCCTAAACCACCCACAATCACGGCCACACCAAGGACAACCACCATCCACCACCACAAGATCACTTCCCTTCCTTTTGTCTCCTCCAAACCCGTGATCCTCTCCTACCAAACAGCCATTTCTTACTTAGTTTTATTCAAGTATAAAGCTCTTGAAATCCAGCTAGAGACCCTCTTGCCTTGGCCTGTTAAAGCCGTGACCATCTAAAGCCACCAAGGTAAGGATTTTCGTATTTTGTTTCTTGATCTTGTCTCCTCTTTCTTTGGTGTCCCAAAACAATTTGTGTTCTTGATTTTCTAACATCTTTCTCTAAATTTTAGAAGCTTAAAACCGTGACTCCTTGTTCCTTCTTGGTGGCCATGTCACTTTTCCTACGGATCGGGGATGATCGGTGGCGAACGGTGATGAACGGTGGAAAATACGGAGTAAATGACAAATTTTTGTTAAATGATCTTTTAGTTTTAAATAACTTCATGGCTGTTTGTGATCTTCCTTGGCTGTCCATAATCCTTTAGGTGCCTAAAATCTTTTCATGTCATGTTTTAGCAAACGTAAGGACAAACGACGACGACCGACGGACGTTTCGGAGTATCCGATGAATTTTTGGCAAGTGGATCACTTTCCTTCCTCCGAGCAGCGAGCGTTTTGTATGGTAAGGGGGGTCTTACCTCATTTTGATTTTGTTTTTCATCGTCCTATAATATTGCATGAGTATCCGAGAACCACCGTTTTAATTTTCGTCGTGATCCAACAGTAAAATCTCAAACCGCAAAGATTTTCGTAACCGACCATTAAAATTATTTTGTTTTTAATTTAGTATTTTAGAAATTAAATTAGCATAATTTGAAGTTCACGTGCTCGGGAGGATTTTATCATGATCGACCAAGAAAACAAAAAGATTTAGCATTTAGGCGGGCTCGGTTTCATTCAATATGGTTGTATTATTTATTTTAAATTTTTGATGTTATTATGTAATTTGTAATTTGTTCTGGTAAGCCCCGCTATTAGGAGTTAAATCATCGTCACGTATCACCGAGAGTATTTTGACGACATTACGCTTTTAAAGAACATGTACCGACTGGACGGTTTCGATGTTTCATCTTACTAAGTCTTAAAAGGTGAAATTATTCTTAATACTATAAAGTTTTATGAAAGATGGTTAGATAAATTGATTTTTGGAAAGTGGAAAATTTTACATAAAAAGGGGTTTTATCGACAAATGACCAAGTTATGCCCGATACATTTGGTAGACTAAGAATAAGCAAAATTTTTTGGAAGATAATATGCTAGGACTTAGAAAATATTTGTGACTAATTTTAGTGACCAAATTTAGTGATCAATTGAGGTGAATTCTAAAGATGGGATTTTAATAAGTTTTATATGCCAAGAAGAAGAAAAATAAATAAAAGAAATTTTGATGTGTGATAAAGAAATGGATATTCAAATTTAGAAGAGCTAGTGACCACTTTTAGACCACTTGTAGTAGAATAAAAGTGACTTTAAGAACTAGATTAAATGAAATGAATGTGGCGAAAGAAATTTAAGTAGGGAATGAATATTTTGGGTTAAATATTTTGATAACTTAAATAGGCTAAGGAAAAAAAAAGAAGTGGATAACTAGGGTCTAACTCGAAGTAAGTTATAGGAAAGGATCTTAATAAATTAATTAGGGGAAAGGCTCATGCACCTAAATAAAATAGATCAAGAAAATTGGAAATTCTAACAAAAAAAGAAAATAATGCTAAGAGTTAGAGATCTAGGTAACCATTAAAAAAAGGGACAAAAGAAATAAAGGAGTTTTTATGCCTAAAAATATTAATTAGCTAAATAAGAAAAGATCTTTGGACTTAGACTTACCATAAAAAGGGACATAACCTATTAATTAAATGGTGACTTCTAGTAACTAAGTAATGATTGACTAAGTAAGCCTAATCTTAGGATATGATATGCATGAAATAAATATTTAAGTTATAGAGCCCAAATCACTTGTGAGGATAAATAATGTAGAAAGAGATAAGAAGGAAATTTGGGCTTGAACCAGATAATGAAAAAGAAGTAGAAAGATTTATAAATTTGATAGTAAATAGTGGTTAGTTAATGTTTGACTGAGTTCATAATATTAGAATGGATTCTAGAACTCTAAATAATAGATTAATCTCATAATAACAGTGAACTTTAGTTAACTGAAAGAATGGAATTAAGGAAATAAATCTATGAATATAATTAAGAATAGTAGGGGTGCAGCAAAAGTACAAAAGTTAGTAACTAGAAATGTAGAAAGAATATTACTAAATTGATAATTATACCCAAGGAATTAATGACCCTTTTAGTAACCCAGGGAAATAAGTTATTCAACCTTAATTGGATCAATAAAAGAAAAACAACAATAAGACCGCTTGATGATGACTAAAGAGTTCATGATTGGACATGAGATTGAGTAGGAAGATGGTCATACATAATGAAGTAAAGAATGCTTAATGAACAAATAATTGAGAGGTACATAAAGAATTAAATCAAGTGATAGTATACCTTAATAACGAACTAAATTAAGGAAATGCTAATGACGTAGACTAGATAAACAGTAGAGTAAAATGAGTGGAATAATATGTAAGAATATAATGTGAATGCTTACGTCTAGTTTACTTTTAGAGATGTTAAATGTGTAATAACTTGTTAAGTAGTAGTAAATGGTGAATGTCGATACATATATCATGTGATATGCCTAATAATTATTGTGTGATGATTTCTTAGTGCTACGTGCAACACGACATTTGTTAATTGGCTGATTATGTGACTGCACATGAATGTGTATATATATATGTGTATATGTGTTAGTTATGTAATGAACATATGTGATGAGTGAGATATGATGACATACGTATGGAATGTGATGTGGTAGAAATACTTAAAGAATATCATGAGTTAACAAAATGAATGATGTGACAAATGTCACGTGTATGATGCATTAAATGAATATGTTGAAATGAGTAAGAAAAGAATGAGGAGATGTCTCGATAGGGATCCGATAATGACTGAGTTATGAAAATAATATGATGAAATTGAGATCGGATCCGATGTGATGATGGGCACTATGGTGCCAATATTGCCCCGAGGTTTTATGGATAATTGATAAATCAATTTTAATACACTTCTTATAGTTTTACACTTGGGGTTTATTATATAATTACTATGTTTAATAATAGTATTTTAATTAATTTTTATGTTTTTTAGTTAAATTGAAGTATTATGTATATATGGTTCAATTTTCGTTTTTTATATGTATCTTGAGTATCTTGTCTTGCTTTGGCCATAACTTGGGCTTTTGTGATCCAAATGGGCTAATCTTGGAGCCCATGGAAAGCTACGACAGAGACCTACATCATGATGATCAGATTTGGTTATTTTGCATTTGAAAAAAATGAAGAAATAGAGCTTGAATCAATCAGCCCTCATGTGTCCCACCAGCATTAACATAGTTCACCAAAATACATATATCTGGAGCTGTAGATGTCCAAATGACCTCATTCTTGAGCCAAATTCTCAATAAGACAGAGCTCTATAACTCTAATGTTGAAGGTTTTGCAAAATTTGGCCTTATAGATGGTCATATTTGACTCTCAATGTGGAGAAGATAAAGAGGAGAATGAATTTCAACACCTATCATTATCTTCTTTTGAATAATTGTAATGCCAAGCCCACCAATATTTAAAAATTGCATTAATGATCAGAAATTGAATGCATAGTATCATGATACCTTGCCTATAAATAAATGCTTGAAGTTGTAAGGAAGATACACAAGATATACATAAGAAATACATGCTTTAGTTTTCATTACATTTCTATGTCTTTGCTTTAGTTTCATAAGTTTTAGTTCTTTCTCTTGCTTTATTTCTTTGTTCTATATTCCATCCCTCAAGTTATGGTTTTCATTTCCCTTCCTCAATATCAAGTAAGTTAATTTTATTATTTGTTATTTACTTTTATAATCAAAGTTATAGTTAATTTAAGGCTAAATGGTAAATTTAGCCCCTAGAATTGTTGGGATTTTGGTTTTGCCCCCTGAAATGATTTTTCTTAGGATTGTGTCCCTAGAAAATTTTTAAGTTTAGAATATAACCCCTTCCGTTGACTACCTCTGCCAACTGATGAGGTGGAACCTAGTCACATGTCTGTCATTGCATATGTGGCATGTGACTCATCATATTAGGACCAAGTCACTGATTAGCCTTTTTTAATTAAAGGTTAACAAAATGATTAACCTTTTTTAATTAAAACCCTATTGGCATTCGTCGCTTACTCTCTTCCTCTTCCATGTACCTTCACAACCCTTCTCAATTCAGATCCAAGCTCTGGTATTTCTCTGACCCAAAGTGGAAAAACCTTGATCTCTATGCTCTTCTCGTTGCCTTGCCCATTGCATCTTTCTCTGAGCTTTTTCTCTTCTTCTCATTCTCTAGCCACCCTACTTACAGATTCTCATTCTTCCAACAATCCTTAACACTTTTGGCCTTCTGGGTATTGGTCATTTTGATCTTTGTCTGTGATTACGTGGGGGGACGTTGCTTCTCAATGAAAGTTTTGTTTTTTTGTTTGGTGGGGTTGTTTTCTTGTTGGAGTACTCTGTGATTGGTAAAGGGGTTTCTGGTATTGCAGGTGCTGTGTATGGTTTATTGAGTGGGTTGACTCTTATGTGTGCTTTCTCTTGCATTTACTTGTCGGTTATGCCTTGTGCTTTTTTTGCCGAGTTTTTCTTGTTCTTTGGGATGGTTTTCAAGGGCACTTGGTTGCTGCAGATGGGGTTTCTTTTTCTTCTTTGTTGTGTGCTATGGTCCCAAGTATATGCAGCCGGTGACACTTTGAGTGTAGGGAAGAAAATAACTCGGGACTCTGCCGGGAACCTTGTTTCAGCTAACCAACGATTTGAAGTGGGGTTCTTTGAAAAAGGTGTTAAAAAGTACTTAGGGATATGGTATCACAGGTTACCAGGAGAAAAAACAGTGGTATGGGTTGCCAATAGAGACATACCTGTTGAAGATTCCAGTGCTGTTTTTCAAATTGGAAAGGATGGAAATATTAAAGTAGGAGGAGGAGCAGGGGCATCATCACAAAGGTATTGGTTCTCTGAACTTCAAGTGAGTTCATCCACAAACAGAACAGTGAAGCTTCTTGATTCTGTTTTTCATTAACCTTTAATTAAAAAAGGCTAATCAGTGACTTGGTCCTAATATGATGAGTCACATGCCACATATGCAATGACAGGCATGTGACTAGGTTCCACCTCATCAGTTGGCAGAGGCAGTCAATGGAAGGGGTTATATTCTAAACTTAAAAATTTTCTAGGGACACAATCCTAAGAAAAATCATTTCAGGGGGCAAAACCAAAATCCCAACAATTCTAGGGGCTAAATTTACCATTTAGCCTTAATTTAATATTAGCTTTCATTGTTAAAAATTATCATGGAAGCTTAATCTTTTAAAATCAACTCAAGGAATTTAATTTTTCTTTATGTTAACTTTGAGTTCTTGCTCTTAATATTTTGATTGAAGATAATTACTTTTCTTTGTTTCTCAAACACTTATGATGGTAGATTATTTAAGTGTATAACCGATTGGTATATAATTAAACAATCTATAATCTAAAATGATGTTGGTTGGTTAATCAATAATCAATTTGAGAACAAAGATTAAGTTACTAAATAAGAGATTTCTATTTAGTTTCTTAACTCAATCAAATTATGGTTCTAAAGTTATTTTAGTAATTAATAAGAATATATCGATTGATTATTCTTATTAGTTCATTAATTCAATGCTAGAAGATTTTCTAGAATATAACCATTTAGGGATTCCAAATGATTCAAGGTTGAGAAATTAATTATATTTAATCATATTTATGATCAATGATTAGTTAATTAAATATTTATTAATTCCTTGGGTTGGTTATTTCTAAATTTGATTATTCACTCACTCATAAATTTACTTTTTGCATTATTATCTAATTACTTAATTTTCCTTTCAATCTCAACACAAACCCCCTTTATTATAACTGAATTGAATGTAACTAATTGAATTAAGGTCCTCGAGAGACGACTAAGGTTGTTCACCTTATACTATATTAATTTAACTTTTTATTTGACCCGACAACGACAGCGTGTCAAATTTGGCGCCGTTACTGGGGACCGATGGTCCTAATTATTTGCATTCAATTACCTAATATGTTTTACATTTTTTTGTAGGTGTGTTGAAGATATTCAGGTTTGGTTGAATGTGAGCTTATAAAATTTTTTTAAAAAAAAATCCACTTTATTATATTCTTATTTATTTTTTAGTAATCTCATTTTCAACCATTGAAAAAAATATAAATATAAAAAAATATTAAATTTTTAAATATATGTTTTAAGCATCACATAATTAAAATGATAACTTTTTCCCTTTTATTACATAGTTGTAGTATTTTGTTATAATATGTGTATATGTATTGTGCATGACTAGATCTAACCCCGAACCACTATATTCTTTTGATCCTGAAATAGATAGAACATTTCATCAATTAGTTAGATCATCTAACAAAATATTAGACAATAATAATAATAATAATAATATTTTAGTTAATAACATACGTAGTGAAACTAAACCTTCAACTTTTGAGCATTTGTATAACATGGCTGAAAAGACATTAAAAGAACTAGCTACACCAGATGTCACTAATCAAACATCATGCATCTTATATCCTGAGGAAGATGTTCCATTTGTGCTTAAAACTGGTTTAGTTCATTTGTTACCAAAGTTTCATGGTCGTGCAGGTGAAGATCCTCATAAACACTTAAAAGCATTTCATATCCTTTGCTCTACCATGAAACCTAAAGGGGTTTCAGAAGAACATGTAAAACTTAAAGCTTTTCCTTTCTCCCTAGAAGATATCATTGAGGATTGCTTATTTTACCTTCCTCCTGGCTCCATTACAAGTTGGGATGACCTAAAGAAAATGTTTCTTGAAAAAATTTTCCCCGCTTCAAGAACTTCCTCAATTAGAAAAGAAATATGTGGCATCCGGCAACATGACCGGGAAAATCTTTATGAATACCGGGAAAGATTTAAAAGATTATGTGCTAGTTGTCCCCATCACCAAATTACGGATCAACTTCTTATACAATATTTCTATGAAGGTCTTAATCCAACGGATAGAACTTTGGTTGATGCAGCTAGTGGTGGTGCTTTACAAAATAAAACTATAAATGCAGCAAAAGCATTAATTGAGAACATGGCTGCTAATGCTCAACAATATGCCACTAGAAATAATTCTGTAGTAATTAGAGGAGTCCATGAAATTGAAACTACTAATGATGGAGATAAAAAATGGGAAAGTAAATTTGCTAAACTAGCAACTCTTATGAAAGTTATTATTGTGTCTCAAAAACAACAACCTGCAACCCCTGCTAAGGTATGTTCTATCTGTATTTCATTAGATCATTATACAGATTGTTGTCCTACACTGCAGGAAGCTAAAATTCCTAAAGAAAATCCTCAAGTATGTGCTGCTAACTTATACAATAATAGACTACCACAACAACAACATAATAATTATGATCTTTCTTCAAACAGATATAATCCTGGTTGGAGGAATCACTCTAATTTAAGATGGGGTAATTCCTCACAACAACCTCATGCACCTTTTCAGGCAAATACTAGACCAAGCAGACCTTATCAACCTACTCATATTCAACAACAAGCTACACAAATAGCTGCACCTTCCACTGAGAAATCAAATTTGGAGGAATTGATAAAGCAAATGTCAGTAGACAATTTGAACTTCCAAAAAAGAACTGAGGCTACAATTCACACTCTTGAAAATTAGATTGGTCAATTAGCTACATCTTTAAACCATTTGCAGTCTCAAGGTTCAAATAAGTTACCCGCTTAGACAATTGTCAATCCTAAAAATATAAGTGCAATTACTTTAAGATCTAGTAAAGCTATCCATGGACCAGAAAAACAACAACAAACTGAAAATACTATTGTCATATAAAAACATGCAAAAGAAGTTTTAGATAGTTCAGGTAATAATAGTAATGATATATCACTTACAAATCCCCCTTCTGTAACTGGTCCTGATAAACAACATATCCCTCTTCCATTTCCACAAAGACAAAAATCTATACTAAATAAGAAAATGGATGAGGAGATCTTGGAAACATTTAGAAAAGTAGAGGTAAATATACCTTTATTAGAAGCCATCAAGCAAATCCCAAGATATGCCAAATTCCTTAAAGAACTATGCACTAATAAAAGAAGACTAAAAGGCAATGAAAGGATTAACATAAGTAGAAATGTATTTGCATTAATTGAGAAACCTTTGCCACATATACCAGAAAAATATAAAGACCCTGGGACGTTTACCATTCCATGCATAATAGGAAATAACAAATTTGAAAATGCCATGCTAGACTTAGGTGCATCTATTAATGTTATGCCTATGACTGTATTTACTTCACTTTCCCTTGCACCTTTGCAAACTACAGGTGTGGTTATACAATTAGCAAATCGAAGCTCTGCATATCCTATAGGAATTATTGAAGATGTCCTTGTTAAAGTTAACGATTTAATTTTTCCTGCAGAATTTTATGTTCTAGATATGGAAAGTGAGACTTCCACCAATAAAGCTCCAATAATTTTAGGTAGACCATTCTTAAAAATAGCTAGAACAAAGATAGATGTGCATGCAGGAACACTTTCCATGGAATTTAGAGATAGTATGGTTAGATTCAACATTTTAGATGCTATGAAACATCCTACTGAGGATCATTCTGTTTTTCAAATTGACTTAATAACTAATTTAGTTGATGATAATATTATTAAGTTGTATGATGATGTTGATTTTCTTGTATTATCTGATTTTTGTGATTCATTTATTTGTGATTCATGCATGGATTCTCATTAATGCAATGCGTGTGTTGAAATTCAGAAATATCTGCTTAATGATAATAATGATCCATACTCCCTTAAAATAGAAAATATAGTTCCTGATGTTGTTTCAAAAGAATCAGAGTGTAATAATTTGATTAAAGTAGTTACAAATATATCTGATTATGTTGAAGTACAGGTTGCTGAGACAAATTCAACCAAATTGATTCCTTCAATAATGCAGCCTCCCATGTTAGAGTTAAAACCTCTTCCTGAACATTTAAAGTATGCATATTTAGAGGAAGATAAGAATCTTCCAGTGATTATTTCTAACAAATTAAATGTTGATCAAGAAACAAGGTTGTTACAGATTATTAGGAAGCATAAGAGAGTAATTGGTTGGACTTTGACAGATATCCCAGGTACTAGCCCTTCCATGTGTATGCATAGAATTCTATTAGAGGAAGAAGTTAAACCAGTAAGGCAACCACAAAGAAGACTTAATCCTCAGATCCTTGATGTAATTAAAAAAGAGGTAATGAAATTATTACAAGCTGACATCATTTACCCTATATCAGATAGCACTTGGGTCATCCCTGTACAAGTGGTTCCCAAAAAGTCTAGAATTACATTGGTTAAAAATGAAAATGAACTAATTCCTACCAGAATCCAAAATAGTTGGTGAGTATGCATTGATTACAGGAAACTTAACAAAGCAACTCGAAAGGATCACTTTCCTTTACCTTTCATTGATCAAATGTTGGAACAACTGGCAGGCAAGTCACATTACTGCTTTCTAGATGGATTTTCAGGTTACTTCCAAATTTATATTGCACCAGAAGATCAAGAAAAAACAACATGTACATGTCCTTTTGGCACTTTTGCTTATAGGATGATGCCTTTTGGCTTATGCAATGCCCCTGGTACCTTTCAACGATGCATGATTAGTATCTTTACTAATTTTCTTGAAAATTGCATGGAAGTATTTATGGATGATTTCATAGTATATGGTTCATCAATTGATGCTTACTTAAATAGTCTAGATAAAGTATTACATAGATTCATTGAAACTAACCTTATTCTTAATTATGAGAAATGCCACTTCATGGTAGAAGAAGGAATAGTTTTAGGCCATGTAATATCTAAAAAAGGCATAGAAGTAGATTCTACAAAAATTGATGTAATTTCTCAATTACCTTATCCTTCTTGTGTGCGAGATATTCGTTCTTTTCTTGGTCATGCAAGTTTTTATAGAAGGTTTATAAAAAACTTCAGTAAGATAGCCCTTCCGTTGTCTAACTTACTACAAAAAAATATAACATTTGACTTTAATGACAAATGTAAAGAGGCTTTTGATTGCTTAAAGAAAGCTTTAACTACCACTCCTATCATCCAGGCACTAGATTGGTGACTTTCATTTGAACTTATGTGTGATGCGTCGTTCTTGCTCAAAGAGTAGGTAAAGTACAACATGTTATTTACTATGCCTCACGAACTTTGGATACTGCACAAATAAACTATATTACCACAGAAAAAGAACTACTTGCTATTGTGTTTGCACTTGATAAATTTAGATCTTATTTGCTCAGTTCAAAGGTGGTTGTATTTTCAGATCATGCAGCATTAAAGTTCCCTTTAAAGAAACCAGATGTAAAACCAAGATTAATCAGGTGGATGTTGCTGCTCCAAGAATTTGACATTGAAATTAGGGATAAAATTGGAGCAGAAAATTTGGTGGCTGATCACTTAAGCAGAATTGAAAAAGAACTTGACCCAATTTCCTTTAGAGATGATTTCCCCGATGAACAACTTATGGGAATACATGATTCCACTCCATGGTTTGCTGATTTGGTAAACTACTTAGTTGCTTCTGTTACTCTCATACATGCATCTAAACAACAAATAATAAAACTAAAAAGTGATTCTAAATACTATGTTTGGGATGATCCTTACTTATGGAAACTTTATAGTGATCAAGTCATTAGAAGGTGTGTGCCTAAAAATGAATTTCATTCCATTCTTACATTTTGTCATACATATGCATGTGGTGGACATTTTGGACCTCAATGTACAACAAGGAAAGTATTAGAATCTGGTTTGTATTGGCCAATAATTTTTCATGACGCATATACATTTTGTAAATCTTACGAACGATGCCAAAGAATGGGAAACATATCTCGTAGAAATAAGAGGCCTCAACAACCCATGTTATTTTATGAAATTTTTTATGTTTGGGGCATAGATTTCATAGGACCTTTTCCTGTATCTTTTGGTTTTGTTTATATACTACTTGCGGTTGATTATGTGTCTAAATGGGTTGAAGCTAAAGCTACTAGAACTGATGATTCTAAAGTTGTTGTAGATTTTGTTAGATCACACATATTTTGCAGGTTTGGTATTCCTAAAGCCATCATTAGTGATCAAGGATCACATTTTTGCAACCGTAAAATGGAGTCCCTTCTTAAAAAATATGGAGTTATGCATAAGGTTTTAACACCTTATCACCCCCAAACAAATGGGCAAGTTGAAGTGTCCAATTAGGAATTAAAAAAGATCCTTCAAAAAACAGTACAACCAAATAGGAAAGATAGGAGCAAAAGGTTAGAAGATGCTCTTTGGGCTTATAGAATAGCTTATAAAACACCGATTGGAATGTCACCCTATAGGATTGTTTTTGGAAAATCATGTCACTTACCTGTAGAAATTGAGCACAAAGCTTATTGGGCAGTAAAACAATGTAACTTGGACTTAAATGAGGCTGGTAAAGAAAGGAAACTCCAACTACAGGAACTAGAAGAAATTCGTTTGGAAGCTTATGAAAGTTATAAAACCTATAAAGAAAAAGCCAAATCTTTTCATGACAAATAGGTCTTGAGAAAAAAAATTTCATTGGACAAAAAGTTTTATTAAACAATTCACGTCATATCTGGTAAGCTTCGCTCTAAATGCGCAGGCCCATTTGAAATAACTAATATCTTTCCTTATGGTGTGATTGAAATTTCAGATAAAGCCACAAACAAGGTTTTCAAAGTAAATGGGCACCGACTTAAACCTTTCTTTCAAGGGTTCCAAGAGCATATAGATACGGAGGTGTATTTATGTGATGCTAAATATTTTGACTAATTTTTCCTAATAACAATATTTATAAAAAAATAAAAAATATAAAAATAAAAAATAGATATCAATTAATTACATTATTTTTTTGGTGCTAACACTTGTCTCAATCATTATTACTATTATTGTTTTGGTTTTATTATCATTTTCTTGCAGTAGTTAAAAGGTCATCGTCAGGTTCGTGACGTTAAACAAGCGCTTGATAGAAGACAACCTATCACCTTTTCACCTTCTTCATCTTTACTATTCCCTATAACCTCGTTTTCTATTCTCTCTTTTCTAAATAGCTACAACTTCAAAGTAATCTGACAATGGAATAAACCCTTGTAAAACTTAAGGAAAGATTCCCTACACTTCCACGCGATGTGGTTGTAAAAATTTACAAAGCTCGAGTTCAAAGGTTAAAACTACTCATATATTTTGGCATTCCAGAGGATGTTCATTGGCTTATTGAAGCAAAGGTACGTCTTTCTGGTGAATTACAAAAGTCTTATATAAAACATTTGCCAGGTATGGAACGTAGTTCTTATTCTAAAAAATGAAGAGCTAAGAGGATAGGAGTTTACCATAAATGTGCAAGATGGAACTGTGATACACGTTGTAGAAACCCTGAAATGGTATCTATAAATCGGGAGGACAAAATTAAATTTATAAAGGATGGACTGAGTAAAGAGTGCAACTTGGATAATTTAATCCAAACTCTTGAGACGCATCCATATGGAATTGTTCAAGGAGTCCTTCTGAAATTATATGATCTATTCATTCAACAAAAAGAAAACTATAGCCTTGGGAATCTGGCATTAAACGACCCTGTTTGCCAGTTTATAAGAAAACTGGATGGGTAGCAAAAACCTCAACTCATAGAAGGCGTTTAAGCCGTTACTGGACGTAAAACCAGAGGAAGATGTGAGCCACAATCACAAGTACAGTACATATTTACTGTTGTTTTCAATGTTTTACTTTCCTGAATTCACTTTGACTTTTAAAATTACCTGTTTTTATTTTCTTCAATCATGTCTTTTCAAATTTCTTTAGTATCGTCATTTCTTTTTATATGATAATAATTGTGTAAACTTTTTATCTTTCATCAATTATTTCATCTCAGTTTTCATCTATATAAGGGCGCATAACTCTATATAGAAAACACAAAAAAAAGATGAAAAAAATCAAATCCATTTGTGTGTTTGGTGGATCCAACAATGGTAATTGTAAGGAGTACCTAATAGCAGCTATTAAGTTGGGAAAACTATTGGCTGTGAAAGAAATAAAGGTCTTGTATAGAGGAGGAGTACAGGGTTTGAGAGGCTTCATGGCACTATCTACACTAGTTGAAGGAAACACGTCTCTAGTATCATCCTACAACATGTTGGTATTACACCAGCTATTGCTATAGGAACTAAGGTAAAAGTTACAAGCATCTATCAATGAATGGCTCGTATGGTTATAGGTGCTGAAGCCTTTATTTCATTTCCTAGAGGTTTTGGTACTTTTGAGGAAATATTTTGCATTGCATCATGGTGTAGCATGAACCTTTATAAAAAGCCATTAGGATTGTTAAATATTAATGGTTTTTATGATAGTTTGTTAATGTTTTTAGATAAAGCTGTGGAACAGGGCCTTATAACTCAAGATGATCGATCATTCATTCATGCTTCTTCAAATGCAGATGAATTGATTGATATTTTGTAGAGCTTTTTACCCCAACCTCAACCCCTCTTAAAGCAAGATAAGGATCACACACACAAGCGCAAGAATTGAGAACCAGACGCCACCCTTCAGTTATAACTTCTTTCTCACCTTTATCTATATTAAAAAATAAAAAATAAAATAAAATAAAAAGAAAAAAAAGAGACTATGGAAATCATATAATACACTGAGGACAATGTCTTGAATAAGTGTGGCGGGGGGGGGGGTCTGAGTTATATATATATTCTATTATTTTTTTGTGAGGGATAAACAAAGTAAAGATTAATTTGGGAAAGTTGCATCTAAAATCATAAAGATGCATCTTTGAGAACCAAAGCCTTGAGATGTATCCTTCACTATATAGTTTTAGTATCACTTTTGTTTAATTTTTTTGTTTTAAAATAAAAATATTTTTTTTTGTCATGAGTTCTTTTATTCGGATGGGCTGAGTAAAGAGTCCAAACTCTTGAGATGCATCCTCACAACACATCTCACTCGGATAACCATAATCGTTTCACCTTCTTTATCAATTTTTTTAAAAAAATAAGAAAAACAAAAAAACACACACACACACAGCCACTATATTTACTTTAGTGTCGGGTATCCTTTGCCTTTACCTTCACCAAAATCATTTCCATTCGACATCAACCATTCTGCAACCATAAACATCATCTTCATCATTCTCCAGCCGCCACACTTTGCCTTCATCCTTTTCTTTCAGATCGGAGCCACACCGCACCACTAGGCAATCATCAGGTTCTTTATTTCCTCTTAATAGATGATATAACAGAGTCTTTCTATAGGCATACAAATAAATTAAGATGTATGTTATTGCTCTTGATGCTACTCATGGTTGTGTTGATGATATTTTTCTTATGGGTTCTAACACAAGGCCTTTGAAAGTGGATTGTATGACACAATCAAATTGTTCAGTTGTACTAACCATTTCACATGTAATTGAACTGATCAATTTGTTGTAAGTATCTTTGTTACTAAGCGCCCTTAAAAAAAGTACAGAGCAAGAAGCATAAGGAACTGGATCTTGACACCAGTATTTAGTTATGATTTATTTTTCCTTCTTTGTTTCTTGTTCACAAAAAAAAATCATCATTTCCAGTTTTTCATTTTAAATTCTACATGCTTTTCATTGATTTTTTTAATTTATCTGAGTAATAAGCAATTACATCACCCTTGTCCAATATTTCATGACATGTTGTGAATAATTTCCTTGCATATTAATTTAATAAGTTGCTTGTGAAGATCAAATTATATATGAATTATGATAGATTAACCACCCTCGGTAAGATTTTGAGCTTAATTGGATGGTCCAGATTATGTCATCTTTCTTTTGTTTTTGATTGACCCTTATTTATTAGTATTCTAGAACTTGACTTGTTTCTTTTTGATGTATTATGTTCCATATGCATGCTTTGATGTGATTAAGGCTATTTGTGTTTTAACCAAACACTAGCCATATGCCTTACCTTACATGTTTTCCATTGTTACCCACGTTGAGCCTATATCCATTTCTTGATTCAGCCACATAATTAGCCAATAGCCCAAAAAAAAACATGATCACCTTTGCTTAGGAATTGATTAGGAGTTTTGGAATTATTATGAATAAAGATTCTTGATGATTGTGGAAATGTACCCAAGATATGTATGTTGTTGTTTCATTGTTCAAAAAGAAAGTAAAAAAAAGGAAATGTTAAAAAAGAAGAAGAAAGAAAAGAAGAAGTGGTGAATATATGTATGAAAATAATCAGGAGGATTTATTCTCCTATTTTATCCTCCATCATGTTTCATTTTGCTAAGTATTGAGTTTCAAAATGAACTTCCACAATCACTGAATCACTTACTCCATTGCTCTTTTTCAACCATAAGTTTAGCCATACTATTTCATTTTATCCACCCTGTATCACCTTGGCCCCATTACAGCCTTAATAAAGTCCTTTTGATCTCTGCATGCATATGTGTTCAAATATGAAAATTAGAAATTTGTCAAGCCTATGGTAGTGCTAATTTATTTGGGTGATTTCTGAGAGTATACACAAACCTAAACAATTAAGATATAGAGAGCATGAAAAGAACATCCATCACATTTTCATCCACTCTTTGATTTGATCACTCAATTTATGTAACTAGTATGTAATGCTTCTTATTCACACTTATCATGACTTCTTGATATAAGGGATGATGTGTATTACTTATTATTTTAGACTTCAAAAAAAAAGTCAAAAATCAATTTGAAAAAAAACTTTTTCTATTGTTTCTCATTTTAGTTTTTGGTTTGGTTTTACCCGGGAGTGCAAAAGCTTAAGTGTGGAGGAATTTGATAAATCAATTTTAATACACTTCTTATAGTTTTACACTTGGGGTTTATTATATAATTACTGTGTTTAATAATAGTATTTTAATTAATTTTTATGTTGTTTAGTTAAATTGACGTATTATGTATATATGGTTCAATTTTAATTTTTTGTATGTATCTTAAGTATCTTGTCTTGTTTTGGCCACAACTTGGGCTTTTGTGATCCAAATAGGATAATCTTGCAGCCCATGGAAAGCGAAGACAGAGGCCTACATCATGATGGTCAGATTTGGTTATTTTTCATTTGAAAAAATGAAGAAATGGAGCTTGATTCAATCAGCCCTCATGTGTCCCACCAACATTGACATGGTTCACCAAAATACACATATCTGGAGCCGTAGATGTCCAAATGACCTCACTCTTACACCAAATTCTCAAAAAGACAGATATCTACAACTTTCATGTTGAAGGTTTTGCAAAATTCAGCCATCTAAATGGTCATATTTGACTCTCAAGGTGGAGAAGATAAAGAGGAGAATGAATTTCAATACCTACCATTATCTTCTTTTGAATAATTGTAATGTCAAGCCCACCAATATTGAAAAAATGCATTAATGATCAGAAATTGAATGTATAGTATCATGATACCTTGCCTATAAATAGATGCTTGAAGTTGTAAGGAAGATACAAAAGAGATACATAAGAAATGCATGCTTTAGTTTTCATTACATTTCTATATCTTTGCTTTAGTTTCTTAAGTTTTAGTTCTTTCTCTTGCTTTATTTCTTTGTTCTATATTCCATCCCTCAAGTTATGGTTTTCATTTCCCTTCCTCAATATCAAGTAAGTTAATTTTATTATTTGTTATTTACTTTTATAATCAAAGTTATAGTTAATTTAATATTAGCTTTCATTGTTAAAAATTATCATGGAAGCTTAATCTTTTGAAATCAACTCAAGGAATTTAATTTTTCTTTATGTTAACTTTGAGTTCTTGCTCTTAATATTTTGATTGAAGATAATTACTTTTCTTTGTTTCTCAGACACTTATGATGGTAGATTATTTAAGTGTATAACCGATTGATATATAATTAAACAATCTATAATCTAAAATGATGTTGGTTGGTTAATCAATAATCAATTTGAGAACAAAGATTAAGTCACTAAATAAGAGATTTCTATTTAGTTTCTTAACTCAATCAAATTATGGTTTTAAAGTTATTTTAGTAATTAATAAGAATATATCGATTGATTATTCTTATTAGTTCATTAATTCAATGCTAGAAGATTTTCTAGAATATAATCATTTAGGGATTCCAAATGATTCAAGGTTGAGAAATTAATTATATTTAATCATATTTGTGATCAATGATTAGTTAACTAAAGATATATTAATTCCTTGGGTTGGTTATTTTTAAATTTGATTATTCACTCGCTCATAAATTTACTTTTTGCATTATTATCTAATTATTTAATTTTCCTTTCATTCTTAATACAAACCCCCTTTGTTATGACTAAATTGAATGTAACTAATTGAACTAAGGTCCTCGAGAGACGACTAAGGTTGTTCACCTTATACTATATTAATTTAACTTTTTATTTGATCTGACAATGACAGCGTGTCAATAATCATGATTTATTTCATTCCTAATGATCGAGTGAGCTGTGTTGTGATTTAGTAAATATGAAAAGAGTAATGACTAAAGAAACATGTTTAATCGAGGATTTTACGAAACAAATCCGATGTTAGGAATGAAATGGAATCTCTGACAGGACCCTACCCATGACTAATGAATTAATGGAAGGAATGTATGTTACATGCATCATGTGTATATAACTTGATGTGGACTAGAGCCAGCAGCAAGGGGTACGGTGAAGGATATGTGGGTTCGATCCCTAAGGTTAGATCTTGGGAGTGTAATGGGAGAGGACCCCCAATGGCTCGGCGGTAGCGCCCGATGCCAGGAAAAACCATGCAATCCTGGTGCACTTTAACCCAGACCAGTATCACTAGGACCGTGGAGAGTCAAGTCCCATTATGATATGATGATGTGTGTTGGATCCATGATATTGGGACTGTGAGTCCATAAGTACCCTATGTTTTGATATGGGGACTTGGTGTACTTCGGCCGCTCTAGTGCAGAAACGTTGTGTCCAGGAGCAGCCTGGGCAGGACGGGTTCTGATATGATATGATGTTGAGAGATGGGCCCATATGCATCATGATGACTAATAAAGAGAATGAAAATAATGAAATGAACTCATGCATTGCATCATTATATTGCGATTATGACTGTTTTATTACTTAAGTGTGACTTGCAGAACTTAATGACACTGAGAGATGAATGGGAAAATGGGGATGACTAGCTGAGATCAAAAGTGGTGAGATAACTTAGAATGTATCTTAGGAATCCCAAAGAGAGTGGGTGGGACTCGATCCTAGATTGTTTATGTTGTATATGGGTAGGTGTTTATAAGACACCTTTCCGATTGTTATGGAGGTGAAGACTCACCCTTACGCTATTTTTCCAGACATCGTGGGGATGAAGACAGACTTTAGAATGAGGAGCAGCTAGATTCTTCTCGGACATGGATGGATAGAATAGGTTAAATTTTATTTTCATTCATAGGAGCCTATGTGCCCTTTTTTCTTTCAGTTGTATAGTTGTTGTAACGACCATGTGTTGTATATGACTATGTTATTTATATATGATGTATCTTTTCCACCAAGTTTTATGTATAAAAAAACTTCCACATTTTTCAAAAAAACTTGTAACCTCTCAGTTGACCAAGATAATCTAGTGGAAGGGATTGTCCTAGTTAACCGAGGGTGTTACATACGGCTTAGTGCGCATGACAAAGAAAGAAGTTGAAGAAAAACTAAAGAGGGCCAAGGGTAAGCTGGAGAAGCATAAATAGGAGGAGGCAGCCTACATACGTTCTTTGGAAGAGCAATTGTCCGAGAAGTATGTTGTTGCTTTCGACCTGTGTCAGCAGCAGATTCAGGTACTGAATCCTACGTTGGACCTCAACTTGGAAGGTATCAGGCCGTTCAGAGTCGTGGTGGATGGTGAGATTGTTGATCTTTCTGACTCTGGGAATGAGGAAGAAGTAACGACCAAGGATATTCCTAAAACCGAGGCTGGTGTGGAATCGGTTATGGTGGACGAGTCGATCCCTGTTGCTACGCCTTAGCAATCAGTACCAGTGGATTCTGAGGGCGAGACACGCCAAGATGGAGCCGAAGGCGAGGGGACACGTCAGGGTGAAGTGCCCGGTGCCACTGCCGATCCTTCATGTACTAAATCTCTTTATCTTCCTTTTAGAATTATTGTAACGAGCTTTCTTTTATGATTAGAATCGTATGTTTGTCTTTGCAAGTTTCATTATGTATTTGTGTTTGTGCGAATATGCTATATTAATTGTATCTTAAGTCCAAAAGGAATCCTCACTCTGACTTTCATACTTAGATGTACTTTGAGTTTTGTAAACATATTGCTAAGAGGATTGGTTCCTCGCTCGGACTTCGATACTCAAACAGACTTTAAGTTTTGCAAACGTATTGCTGAGAGGTTCGGTTCCTCGCTCGGACTTTTATACTTAAACGCACTTTAAGTTTTACAATTGTATTGCCGAGAGGATCGGTTCCTCGCTCAGACTTTCATACTTAAACACACTTTAAGTTTTGCAATCGTATTTCCGAGAGGATCGGTTCCTCGCTCAGACTTTCATACTTAAATCAGTTCCTCGCTCAGGCTTTCATAAGTTTTACAAACGTATTGCCGAGAGGATCGGTTCCTCACTCAAACTTTCATACTTAAACGCACTTTAAGTTTTGTAAATGTATTGTCAAGAGGATCGGTTCCTCACTCAGACTTCGGACTGGTAGGTCGCACTGACTTTCTTGGCTGAATATTCGAAAGTTTTATTAGAAAATGGGGTCCTCGTTAAAACCTCCTGAGAGAAAAACACTACGGGAAAAACCTCCCGGGTTGGAAAGAGAGTGCCCTTATGTACATTATCAACTGTTATAAAACTTCAAGTGAGTGCCATTCCATCTCCTAAGAATTTCCTTTCCTGATAGCTCTTCTAGACGGTAAATGCCCTTCCGATAGCTTTTTTGACCTGGTATGGGTGATGCAAATTCATCGGATGATGATTTTATGGCAAGTGCACCAACCGTTAAAAAGTAATATATTTTTATCGTTCCCACAGGGATTGAGGTAATTACCATAACCAAGGACTGAGACTAGCTGAACCAAGTAAGAAATACGAACAATTCATGAAATTCTCTTTTAAGTTTCTAACTTAATATTTTTGTGTTTTTCACAATGCAATTTCAAAATCTAAGATAGATGATTAAGAAGGTAAAAACACTGATTTAAGAATAGGTTGGAACTAACTTCAGCTATCCATTTCAGTAAAACTTAATGGACAAAGAGTAATTCCCTAAATTACAACATACACAACTTCACAGATGACTAATCCCTAATTCCTTAGGTGATTAATACTAATCTTAACGCAAATAAACCCTAATTCCTTAGGTGATTATGTACACTGAAATACTAATGCAAAATTAAGAGGATGAACCCTAATTATTCACCTAAAACCTTAGGCTTAAAGTAATCAGGTAGCAAGGAAATACCTGAATTCTCAACCATGATTCCTCTTTGGAGAAAACTCAATGATACGTATGAATCTTCCAATTTAGAGTTGAATTCCACTCCTTGTTGTGTTCTACATGCTTCAAGATAGAGGACACTCCAGCCACAGAATTATACTTCCATGGAGGCTTTGGCTACTCCCAACCTTATGGATTTAACAATCCATGGAAGGAGGAGATGAATCTGGTGTTGGAGTTCATAGTGAAATATAGAAAAAATAGAGAGGGAAAGGGTGTAGAGAGAGAAGTAAATTTGAGAAATAAATTTGTATTATCAACTTTGTGTGTAATTAACATTAGTAAAGCTATTTATATCCTTACAATAATTACCAACTTAATCCCGAAATCTACCTTTAATGACTTACAAAATTAAATAGGCAACTTAAGTTAACTAAATGACAACTCAATTTTAAAATAAAAAGTTATTTCCCTCGTAAATACGCGCAACCACGCCCGTCACCAGTGTTAGCACGCTAGTTTCCTACCTGTAAGCTATCCCCTATCTGACACTTACGCGTGGGTACAGTCCAGGGCAGCGTCAGAACGTTGGCCCTCTGGTTGCTTCTGAGGCCGTGTGCTTTACTTGAGTGTAGGTACGGTTGAGACCCGTGTTAGCACGCTAGGTCTCTGACTTGACTCCCTCTTGCATGCTCTATTCTACGCGTAAGTACAGCTGGAGTTAGCGTACGCACGCTGACTTCCTGAAGTGGCACTTGATTCTCTTTACTTCTACCGTATCCATGGGCATAAAGGTGGCGTAATTACGTTGTACCTCTGGGCCTTGTATCCTTAGCCGCGTGTAGAAATGCCCCGGTCCAATGCCAATACGCTGGCATTCTGGTTCCCTTAGACTTGAGCGTAACTATTCAAACTTGGTACACTTGGCTCACCATAGGCACGCTCTTCTCCAGCGTAGCTACGTTGAGCCTCAGTAACCCTTCATTCCAATTGGGCGTTGACACGCTGAAGCTGAACGCTGGTATGCTGGGCCTAAAATTCAACATCAAATATACACTAGTGTAGGTACACTATATGCCACTGTTAGTATGCTCAGGGCCTTTTTAACTCAATACATATTCTTTTCCATTTTACTATCTCTTAATTATTGATTTAAAGGAAAAATTCTAAACTATGAGTTAATTAGTGAAAAAAGGAATCCTTGATCTAAACACTACTGATGTATTTTTTGTTGGAAATATGCACTAAGAGCCTATATAGGACGCATCATTTTGAATAAGGCATTTTTTGTTAAATAGTTTAACAGCCTTTATTTATACTTGGAGTAATAAGTCATATAAGAGTTATTCCTAAAATGTCCTTAGTCAAGTATTTACGTAGGGACATGTAAATACATTACGACTAGTGTATGAATATATTGATGATCTGATCTCATAGATCATGGATATAGATGATATCAAGTCTTCACACGGGTAGGCATTAAAAGTAATGATGTACTGGATAGACCTACGATGACAATGTTGTATGGATCATTACATGAATGTTATAAACTATTCTCAATATGACAATGGCATATGTAGTCCTTTGACCTGAAGTCACTATGATTCCTATATATGGAGTTTATTGTTTTAATACAATTAAGCGTCTTCTATAACAAGAGGACTATAAAGGTTGTGATTAGGCAATGAACAAATTATATAGAGGGATGTGAGTGATGTAGATAGGATTTATCTCTCCTATGTGAAAGAAGTGATATCTATAGGCCACTTGATGGAGTGAGACTAAGGAAATGCATGGCCATGCTAGAAAGAATAAATATTGGATATTTATTCGTGTAACACCCTCGGTTAACTAGGACAATCCCTTCTACTAGATTATCCTGGTCAACTGAGAAGTTTTTAGAAAATATGGAAGTTTTTTTTTTGTACAAGAAAACTTGGTGGAACAAATACATCTCATATATAACATAGTCATATACAACGTGTGAGACCCTATGTAACATCTTGAATTTTATGAAAATGATAAATTGAGGAGAATAAATAATAAATAATTGTATATGAGTTGATTTATGTCCCAAAAACATTGAAATAATTAAGTTGGGATTTATTATGGATATTTATAATTTATTGAGATTTAAGGAGTTAAAATTTTACTCGGTTAAAATATGGGTGTCGGACCAAGTATCTCCGATAGAGATGCCATTGGTCAGGGCTATTAAGAATATTATTGGGAATCCGAATCTATATTCGGAATAATTTTTGGATTTAGTATTGAGCCAGAACGGAGATCCTGTTTATTATAAAACGGTAAAATTTTAATGAAAGGGGTTTAAAATTAAAACATAAAACTCTTCTTTCTCCTCCTCAATTTCACGTTGCCCTCTCTTCTCCCTTGCCAAAGACACTTTCTTTTTCTTCTCTCATATTTCTCTCCTCTTTATCTTCTTCTTCTTCTTAAAACCCAAAGGGTGGTGTGCTCTCTCTTCCCCTCTATTTCATTTCTCCATTGGGCAAGAAGGAAACTTGGTTGTTTGAAGCTTACCTTCTCTTCTCCTTCTTCCATTTTCGTGTTTACCTTGGTGCCCTTAAAAGGGGTATGATTTTGAATACCCATGGCTTTTATTGATAGCTTTTGAGTTTATTTAAGTATTGTGATGGAAGATTGGGTGTTGTTTTGATGGAAAATGGCTTGGGGAACCAAACCCTAGCTTATGAACCATTGGGGATTGTTGTTATGGTTGTTAAGGGTTTGAGTGATATGTTGTTAGCTCATGAGTGCTTGAGATGATGCATATAAATGGGTGAAATTGATGATTATTGATTATTGGTGAAAACCCTAGGTTTAGGAATTTGGGGCTTTTGGCTAATTGATAGGTATTAATGATTTATGCTTTAGAATGGGTCTTGGGAAGATTGGAATTGATTATTTATGGTGATGGTTGGTTTTGATGGAACCCTAACTTTAATATATTAGGGGAAAATGTAAAATGTGAGTAGAGTGTAAGTTTAATGATGTTAGAGAATGATGTTAATGATGAGAGATAGCCATTGATGATGAATTGACGAATCTTGATAATGGTTATTGAGTTTTGATGAAAACTCTTGTCCTAAGAATTTGAGGGAATATATGTATTGTAGTTAGGAAGGTTGAATTGAATATGGGTAGAAAATACCCAATGTAGGTGTTAATATGAGTATGAAATGATGAATATGAACACCAAGCCATGGTGAATGTGAGGGGTTAGTGAATTGAGCATGTGTCTTGATGGGGTCTTAGACCATTGGTGTGCCATATGGGATTCTTGATGGATAATGGTTTGATAGGAGCCAAGTGGCTCATGATGAGCTTGGATGAGAAATGGATAGTTTGAGTAATAAGGAACACATTACGAATGATGAGAGTGATATTGATGTCGTTGGACATAGTTGGCCCTTTGAGATCTAGAGAATCTTGGTTTTGGGAAATAAATTCCTGAAACCTAACATAATGGTATGGATTGGTGTTTTGTTAGGTCTAGGACTTGATATTGGGCTTTATGATAAGCTAGCAAATGTTTAGAATTATGAGGAATGCCTTGAGATGGCTTATTAATTGTATGAATACATATGTATGTGGTGTAGATTGTATTCCGGGTAATGCAACGGAGCATTCAGAGCATTGGAATCGTTGCGGTTCTTCCCTCGAGGTAGGAGAGGAGTTTACATTCAAACTGCATGAGTTATATAATTGATGATTATTGTATGTTATGATACTTATGCTTGCCTTGCCATGTTTATAGTGAAATGATATGAATGGCAATTATTGGCTATTGATGATGATATATATGTATGTATATGTGATGATGATGAATGGTTAGCTATCCCTTGGAGGGAATGATGTGTTGTTGAGAAACCATCCTTGAGGGGATAAAGCATATGTTTGAGAATTGAGAATTTATGTGGGTGTTTGGCAATAAATGTGATAGCCATTGTGATGGTATTGATGATAAGGTTGAAAGATAATGCATAATCGAGGAACTCATAGAGTCAAATTGTGTGTTATGTGATTTTGATGGCATGTGATAGTTCCAATAGCCTTTATATGTAGTTTATGACTTGTAGAAATTGGAATGGGCCAATTCCATTGAGAATAGACCCTTGAGTTGCACAAAGTGCCTCAAAATAGGTAAAACGCATTTATGTGCATAAGTCACTCATTTTAAAGGATTTTTGAGTGAGGCCAGTGGCCACACGTCACAAATAATGTGTTTTAGCCTGTGTCAAAATTTGGTGACATTCCGATATCATTTGCATGGGTTTTGGTAGTTGAGAAGTTCATTTTTGGTGTAAAATTTGAATAATTTCTACAGAATGATAGGGCATAATCGATTAGCCTCTAAGGTATAATCGATTACCAGGCCTCTGTCCTTCATCTAATCGATTAGGAATCAGACTGTAATCGATTATGGACCGTCTTGAACCAATGTAATCGATTGCATTCGAAGGTGTAATCGATTATGTACTAAAACAGAAACAGGGTAATCGATTACTCTAGTCCCATAATTGATTATGCACAACACCTGATACATTATACTACCTACAGAAGCATTGTAGTCGATTAGATCCTACCCCGTAATCGATTATCAATAGCTAATTTGATTAAATCAGCCTAGGATTTGCATCTTTACTTCTTTTGGGTACTTACCTTGTCCTCCTTGGTCCTTTAGGCCTACTTGACAATTAAATGGAGTATTCTAAAACCTTCTTCCAATCCCATGTATACTTTTAGAGTAATTACGAGCAAATCCACTAGGGGTATATGTGTGGTGTATCTTAGTGGTGATTGGAGAATGGCTCAAAGCCTTGGCAAGGTATGTGTATGCCTATGCTATGTTATGAAAACATGTTTGCTCCCCCTTTATTGATATATTATGAATCTTGATGAAAAGTAAATGATGTGATTGTATGACATACCTTGATGGACGATGGGACTAATAAGGGGATAATTGAATGGCAATGAATTATTATAACTAAATGAATTTTGAAAAAAAGTGTCAACGATGATTATTATTATTGTTGATCCATTGTGTTTGATGCAAGTGAATTATTGTGTATATAACTTGGATTGTATTGGCTAGCATGTGATGCTATAAACTAGAAATGTGTTTGTTGTCATGCCTTGTTGAATTCCATGCGTGGATTAATATAAGAACGATAGTTTGGCCATTGAGATGTAAAGTTTATGAATGATATGCCTTGAGGGGCTTTGTAAATGATTGTATGTTATTCATTAAAAATGTCAAATTAAAGTATATCCCTATGTGAGAGGTGAGATATCCTTGTGAGGTTGATGGACATATGCATTATTGCATTTGCATTCATGGCATGGCATAACATTGAAATGTGGTTGCGATCACAATGATGAAAGATCCTACGGGATTCTATGAAGGGAGTACCCCTTGCGAGGCGGGAAACCAACTTGATGATGATATGATATTGAGCCGGTGGTTGCGATCACCTGGTCGTGGAAAGTGAAAGGCCCTGCGGGGACCATTGTATGATGATGAGCCAGTGGTTGCGATCACTTGGTATTTGAAATGAAAAAGGGCTTGTGGGTTCCTATGATGCCCGTGGTTGTGATCACGAGGCGGGAGTACCCCTTGCGAGGCGGGAAACCATTATGAATTATTGAACATGGTTGCGATCACGAGAAAGCACCTTGCAAGGCTGCTAGAGGGAGTACCCCTTGCGAGGCGGGAAACCCATGTGAATGAATGATATGGTGGTTGTGATCACCTGATGAAATGAAATCGGATCCTGCATGTGCATTATCAAACAGTCGACATATGCATTAGCCATAGGTGCATGGCATTTGAGATGGGATGACCACGAGAGATGAAAGACCCCTTGCGAGGAGGAATGGAATAAAGATTTAATAAAATGATGATAATGATTGTGAATGCCCTTGTTGATAAGTGGCAATGTGATTGTGTATGTGCTTGTGCTTGCTTATGTTGTGAAATGCGTTTCATGAGGGTTGTATACCTATTATATCAATGTGATGATGATTGAATGATGAATTAATGATTTTATAGCAAAGCACACATGATGATTGTGTGCATGTACACATAATCACAATATATTTATATTCATCATTTTGAATGTATAACTCCTCTCCCATGTGGTCTCCTTTTTAGCATTGTGATGTAGGGTTTCCATGGGATGAGATGGGATTTTTGTATTGAATCTTTTGGCAAAGGTAAATAGTGGTAGTGGAAGTGCCTTGGCCGGCATCAATTGCGAATTTTAACGTATTGAATTAAATTGTACATAAGGATGATGAGTTAGAGAGTTAAATATATATGTGTATCAAACTTATGTATTTATGAATGTAGATTATATGTTTAGCATGTAAGTGATGAGTAGATTGATGCCATCTGGTGATGGATGTCTCACGTATAGACTTCTTACATTTGATGATATATAATTATGATTCAGGTGCATAGTCAATTGTAGCCTAATAGGCTTATATTATGAAATTGTATGATTGTTTGGGCCTTTTCTCATATCCTCATATATGGGACTAGGCATATGCCCGGTATACACATTCTTCTTCCACTGTAAACTCTATTATTTTGTATACCGTTTGGGCAAGTTAGCTATCGATCCAGTTATATCTTATTAAATCGTACGCTTTCGGTTTTTTGTGATTCGGGTCTTGGTGTAATCGTTGAGGTGTTTGGAAATATTTCAAACGTGAAAAATTTACCCGTATTTTTATTAATTATTATCTTGATTACATTGGGATCTGAGTCCAGAAAACCGGGGTGTTCAAATGGTGTTACACCCTAAAAATGAGGGTAAATTTTTTTTGATTTAAAGAGGAAACAATTTAGGAAAAGAAGGAATTGCGGAATAAGTTTTCAACAAGTAACCCTATACCATTTTGAATAATCTATCTCATATATGAAGATATGAGAAGATACATAACTTAAATAAATGTCTACGTAGGACAATCAGTTACGTGATCATCATACACGTGTTTGTGAGACATGCAAGGGTGGATAGGAGAAATACCCAAGGAAGTACAAGGTGATTGCCAAGACATAATCAAAACATGTACAATCAATCATACAAACATTCTATGAAGTAAGAAAGTGTAAAACATAACCCAAAAAGGTATAAAAGCATGTAAAACCTAACTTTGGAGAAATCCACTGGCAGTGGGAAAACCCCATTGTAGTGGGAAAAACTCACTGGCAAATGATGCTAAATCTCTGAGTCATTAACTTGGTGTGTAATTCTCAGAGGATTTATTCTTTGGCAAGCGCACCAGTCGTTAAAATTGTATTATATTTGATCGTTCCATAGGGATTGTGGTAAGTACCTCAATCTTGGACAGATACAAGCTGAACCAACACAATGATCAAAAGATTCATTCAGTTTTTTTTTGTTGATTTTATACTTTCTAAGTTTTTATATTTTTCAGAGACAGTGTTAAGGATGAAATACGATTGATAGAAGATAGGTTAGGATTGCTTCAGTTTATAATTTCATCAAGAATATGCAAGTGAGATTCAATCGAGCTTCAAACATCAAGAGGACAATCCGCAAGTGGTTATTCCCTAATTCCTTAGGTGAAAAACGCTAATTCCTATTCATCAAACCTTAATCCCTTAAGTGCTCAATGCGAAATTGGAGGTTGAACTCTAACTATTCACCTAATTGCTAGGCCTGAATTAGTTAGAAAGCTGGAAGTTACCTAAGCTTCAACCATGATTCCTCACTGGTGAAGTTCTTCATCAGATCTGGATTTGTCAATCCAGCAAAGCAGATCCACTCCTCAGCTCGTTCTCCTCAGGATCTAGAAGTCAACTTCCTCAATACACCTTCAAGATTCCATCGCAAACCTTTGCAATCCCAACCTTAGGGACTTAGAAATCCATCGACATTGGTTCTATCGAAGGAAGTTGGAAAGACATGGATGAGAGAGTTTAGAGAGCGAAAGGAATTAGAGAGAGGTTGGAAATGGAAAATGAATTGTGTTCTGTATTATGCTTTGTTCTCTGTTGTTGTTACAGAGTATGTACATGTATATATAGGCATCTAACTATCTAACTAACTTAACTAATTACTAAGAAAGCTAAGTTAATAATTAAACTAACTAACTAATTACATAATTACGAAATAACTAACTAATTACAACTCAGCTCTTAACAAATTACAGTTCAGCATTAGCTAATCACAACTCAACACTTAACAAATTACTAAGGTACAAAAGTAGGAAAGAAGGCAGCAAAAACAGCACTGGTGCCGAGTATGTTTTTGGAGGGAACAGTCAGTGTTTAAATAACTCGCCTTCAGGCTTGAGCGTAAAGGGTTCTCGCTTAAGCGTAAAAGGCTCTCGCTTGAGTGAGCTCGAAGTATGCATTGCAGTATCGCTTTCTTGCTTAAGCGTGATGGAGAAGCTTGGGCGAGGGTGATATTTTGGAGTCACGCTTGAGCGTGAGTTTGCTCGCTTGAGCGTTATGGATTATTCAATCAGTATTCTGAAGTCTCGCTCGGGTTCTTTATTCGGTATTTGGTTCCCTTTTTCAGTCGGTGTCTTGAAGCATTTCCTAGTCGGACTTTTGGAGTCTCACTCGGATTTGTGAAATCTCACTCGGCCTTTTTGGAATTTCACTCGGATTTTTCTTCTTAGCTTGAGCGCAACCTATTCCTGCACCAATAAACACATAATTGCCTAGCATTTGTACGCTGGCTGCTCAGTGAAATTATAAATAATCATAAACTCTTAACTATTCAATGTTTTTAATCATTTTCTTACATAAATAAAGCACTTTTGAAATAAACAATTAAAATACGAATTATTAACAAATTATTAAATAATAAAGCCAAACTTAAACAATAATTAATGAATTATGTTAAATAAAAGAAGAAATAATTAAGTCTTTTCAAGACTTATCAGCAAACTTAATAAATAGATTAAAAAAAAGGTGAATCATAACTTATTAATATGAAATTAATTATCCTTTTAAGTATTTTATAACTTCTTGTAGAGATTCATCTTTTAACAGAACATATTTTTTCTTCTATGAGAATTTTAATGATAATGAGAATAGAAGACTTTATTTTATATCTCATCCCACGCCCGTTTGAGTTAAATGTCGATTTTGACACTCGCTAAACTAAATAAGATAAATTCACATTCACCCTTAACTTCTCATACTGGCTATCCACTGCCAAATGCCCAGAATTTTGAATTTTCCAAAACAACAAAACCCACTGGCAGTGGGAAAAACCACTGGCCGTGGAATCCTCTGCTGCAAGCACCATTCTATAGCTTTTCGACCTTTATGATTTTGTTAACTTTGGGACCCCTTTTCACTAGGCTATTACTCTGATTTGTATGAAATTTTATACACCACTTACCTACCCTAATATCAATTATGTGGTAAAGTTTCAAGCCCAAATTCCATCCCAATCAAAATCTAAGCTATAGGGTAGTTTTATGCATATTTTAGGCATTTTACATTACACACCAAATTGCAATTGGCTAAGTTTTGGTCTAAACTCTCTATGGATCTATATTCACATATATAAATGTGACTTTCTCCAACAAGTCTCATCAATAACTCATTTCCTTGATCTAGATATGTCCTAGTGGTGATTCATGCCCTTCTTGGCTAAACCAAGCATGTCAAATTCCAAACTAAGCCCCTTTGGCCACAACCAACCATGCATATATGTTTCAAACATATATTATGACCTGTAGGTGATCTCTATATAAAAATTTGTCCATTAAATGAAAATATGACCCATCCACTTCCTTGTTTTACATTCAATTCACAATATTAATGGTACACAAATCACATTTTCATCGCCAATGACTTTAGATCTCATAATATCATTATTCATTCATCAATATAGCATAAAAATCAATGCATCTCAAGTATCATTACCCAATGCTAAGGTCATGACAAAAAATTAGCCTTTCAAACACATAAGGCCTAATTTTCACAAATGACCCTCAAAATGAATACCTAACATCATTCAATCTTCATGTACAAAATAAGCATATACACATATTATGTGCTTTACAAGGATTTTTGGCCAAGGCTTACTAGCTTTCCTTCCATATTTACCTTCACCATTGCTCAACCTCCAAAAAGAGTAGGATATCCAACATACCTATATCAACCTTTAAAATGGCAACTAGGGGGTGAGTAATATATACGAAATATATCAAAGTCATACATTATGATGATACATATACATATGTGCATGGCATACATATCTCAAGAAACATCATAAGCCTCATTTGCACATCAAATCATTCCATCTCAACATAACATATATTCACATCAATATACTTACAACTCACATATCAAATTCATTGGCATTCTCAATAAAAGTCATTATACATTCAAAGTTAGTACTCTGTTAGGGAATCCCTAGTGTATGAGCAGCGGAAATACAAGGATTCCCATAGGATTTACAACGCACCTTGTTTCAAAGCGTAAGACAAACACACAAAAATATTACGTTTTAGGATTACCTCTTGAAGAAAATCGAATCGAAGCAGTCATAGCCTCATCCTTTAGGAGTCCAGACGACATAAATGTTACACCTTCCAAATGCTAGTTTGATGGCGTGTAGCTTTTGCAACTTTTACATATTTTGTGTCTCTTTTTAGTTAGCTGCCTATGAGCATCTTATGCTTTATTTATGGGCTTAGGTTTGACCTAATTTGCTCTCTAAAGAGTGGGCTCCTTACTCATTCTAAATGAGTTAGGCTCAATAGTTTTATTTTAGTCCAACTAAAATAAAAGGCTATTTTCTGATGGGCTTACTCTATGTGTGTGACCCTATAGGTAAAATACTCGGTTATATTAATAATAAACTATTTTATTATTAATATAAAATAAGAGCGGCATCTAGCAATGCATCATTATGTCTGAATATTATTTATTATCAACATAACCTATAAGTGATAATTATTTTATATGTTTGTTCCTTTTGTCACGCTATCCTAATTGGGCCCAAGGCATGGTCGCGTCATCCTTGTACGGTCCAATTTATTTTACTTGATACCGGAGTAGACTTTATCCAAATAAATATCCAATATTTATTCTTTCTAGCATGGCCATGCATTTCCTTAGTCTCACTCCATCAAGTGGCCTATATCAGTCCTGTCACATAGGAGAGACAAATCCCATATACATTACTCACATCCCTCTGCATAATTTGTTCATTGCCTAACCATAACCTTTATAGTCCTCTTGTTACAGAAGACGTTTGATTGTGTTAAAACAACAAACTTCTTAGTAGGAATCGTAGTGACTTCAGGTCAAAGGACTACATATACCATTATCACATTGAGAATCGTTTATGACATTCATGTAACGATCCATGCAACGTTCTTATGGTGGGTCTGTCTAGTACATTATTACTCTTAATGTGTACCTGTGTGAAGGCTTGATATCATTTATATCCATGATCTGTGAGATCATATCATCAGTATACTCACACACTAGTCTTAATGTATTTACATGTCCCCACGTAAATACTTGACTAGGGACATTTTAGGAATAACTCTCATATGACCTATTACTCCAAGGATAAATAAAGGTTGTTAAACTATTTAACAAAAAATGACTTATTCAAAATGATGCGTCCTATATAGGCTTTTAGTGCATATTTCCAACAATCTCCCACTTGCACTTAGAGCCGATAAGGTTAATGCCCAATGACATCTATAGTGCCCTTATGCTTTTACTATGTAAACGGTTTTACTAATGGGTTCCTAACAATTTTGTTGGTATGCACATTGCATATTTTCACATCTTCCAAAGATGGAACTATTTAAGTATAAGCTTGGATTAATCCACTTCCTTATATTGTTCTATGGTTCTATTGTCATCATAGTGGAAACTCATAGGGTACAAAACATTTGGAATAATTAAATGTAAATTGATTTCTTTTGTAATTTAACATAGCAAAATACTTGTTAGTAGAACCAACGATTGTTTCTTGCTTTGAATCTTTCAAGCTTACATCGCAACCATCTTGACAACACATATATTTTGATTGTAATCTTAAGTCTTTCAAATTAATCAAAAGATTAGCATCGATGTAACCTTTACAACGAGCTCATCTATCATTTATCAAGATCAAATCCTTAGTCCTTCTTAAGTGTTTAAGGATACTATTGACTATAGAATGAGAATATTATTAGTTCTAGAAGAAGCATGTCTTCTACATGTAATTCTAGAACTATAATTGTGCAGTTACTAACCTTTTTATAGTCATAAGATTTATCTTTATTCTTTAATGAAGATTCTAGCTTATAAAAGCTTGCTTTAGTCCATAAATAGAACATTTGCAGTTCACATACCTTCCTAGATGTTTCAGGCATAAAAGGCCTTTAGGTTGTGTCACATACACATCCTCAAGATGATTTCCATCTTGACATCTATCTACCATATCTCATAATGGTGGTATACTACTACAACAAGCAGGATGTAAATGGTTTTTAAGCTAATTGAATTTTGTCAATCTTGCTTTTAAAGGTACTTTTATTACCATCCATGTTTAGTTTTCCTTTTGAAAACCCACTTGCATCCTATAGGTTCTACCTTTTAGGTGCATCAACCAAGATTCGTACCTTGTTAATGTACATGGAGCCCATTTCAAATCCCATGGTCTTATGCCATGTCTTAGAATCTAAACTTGCATTGGCCTCTTCATAAGAAACTTGATCAATTAGCAGTATGCCTCCTTCCTGATTTATAAGATATCCATATCTTTCAGATTTGGTTACATATCCTATTTGATGTTACGCAAGTCTTATGCTACCGGAGCTAATGATGTCATAACATTTTGTGATTTCTGCTCCAAGTCGATCCTTGAGTTTTGAATGCTTTATGATACTTGAATTTCTTCAAGTTCTACTATCCTTCCACTGATTCTTTAAGAGATGTACTCTTATTCAAGAATACAACATTCTAAGCAACAAGCCTTTTGTTTTCAGATGGATTGTAGAAATGATAGAAAACTGTCACTAGTTGGGGAATGTGCATTGATAATAGAAAACTAAATCAAGCAACAAGAAAAGATCATTTTTCACTTCCTTTTATGGATCAAATGCTTGAAAGATTGTCTGGACAAGCTTACTATTGTTTTCTTGATGGATACTCTGGATATAATCAAATTGTTATTGACCCTCTTGATCAGGAAAAGACTGCTTTTACATGTCCCTTTGATATATTTGCATATAGGAAGATGCCATTTGGATTGTGTAATGCACCTACTACTTTTCAAAGATGCATGTTTGCTATTTTTGCAGATCTAATTGAAAAGAGCATTGAAATTTTCAAGGATGATTTCTCAGTCTTTGGAAATTCATTTGAAACATGTCTAACCAATCTGGACACCGTACTGAAGCGGTGTATTGAAACAAATTTGGTGCTCAATTGGGAGAAATGTCACTTTATGGTGAAAGAAGGAATTGTACTTGGTCACAAATTCCCTCTAAAGGTATTGAAGTAGACCAAGCCAAAATAGAGGTAATCTCTAAACTCCCACCCCCTGTGAATGTAAAAGGTATTAGATGTTTTTTTAGGATATGTTGGATTCTATCGAAGATTTATTCAAGATTTTTAAAAATTACTAAAGCTTTAACAAATCCTCTAAATAAAGATGTTGAATTCAAGTTTGATGAGGCATATCTTAAAGGTTTTAATTCCTTGAAAGAAAAATTAGTTTCTGCCCCTGTAATTGTTGCTCCTAATTGGAATCTACCCTTTGAACTTATGTGTGATGCAAGTGATTATGCTATAGGAGCAGTTTTAGGTCAAAGATATGAAAAAGTTTTTAGGGTTATACACTATGCTAGTAAAGTTTTAAATGAAAATCAAATAAATTATGCAACTACTAAAAAGGAAATACTAGCCATAGTGTATGCCTTGGAAAAATTTAGATCATACTTGATTGGATCAAAAATAATTGTTTTCACTGATCATGCTGCGATCAAGTATCTTTGACCAAAATTGATTCTAAACCTCGGTTAATGCGATGGATTTTACTCCTTCAAGAATATGATCTTGAAATCAAAGATAAAAAGGGTAGTGAAAATATGGTCGCTGACCATCTTTCTAGATTAATGAATGATGTGGTCACTTCCAAAGAAAAAGACATCTTGGAAGAATTTCCTGATGAAAAACTTTTTGAAATAACAAAACGGCCATGGTTTGCTGATATAGCCAATTTTAAAGCAGCAGGAATTCTTCCAAATGATTTAACTTGGCAGCAAAGAAAAAAAATTTTCAAAGATTCAAAATACTTTGTTTGGGATGACCCTCATCTATTTAAAATTGGTGTGGATAATTTTGTACGTCGTTGTGTACCCGATTGGGAAAAAAAAGATGTGTTGTGGCATTGTCATAAATCCCCTTATGGAGAACATTTTAATGGAGAAAGAATTACTGCAAAAATTCTTCAATCAGGTTTGTATTGGCCCTCCATTTTTAAAGATTCTCACTCATTTGTGCAAGCTTGTGGTAACTGCCAAAGAACAGGTAATGTTAACAAAATACAAGAAATGCCTCTCACAAACATTCAGGAGGTTGAGGTATTTGATTATTGGGGTATTGATTTCATGGGACCTTTTCCTTATTCTCAATTCAATCAACACATTTTTTTGGCAGTTGATTATGTTTCAAAGTGGGTAGAAGTAATTGCTTCACCTAATGCTGACACCAAAACTGTAGTGAATTTCTTGAAAAAAATATTTTTTGTAGGTTTGGAACACCAAGAACTTTGATCAGTGATGGAGGATCACATTTTTGTAACAAAATTCTTCAGAAAGTGTTACAACATTATGGAGTGAGACATAAAGTGGCCACAACATATCATCCACAAACCAATGGACAGGCTGAGATTTCAAATCGAAAAGTGAAAAGGATTTTGGAAAAAACTGTGTCTTCTTCCAAAAAAGATTAGTCACAAAAGCTTGATGATGCACTCTGGGTATACAGAACTGCATTTAAGACTCCAATTGACCTTTCTCCTTTCCAAATGGTCTATGGAAAAGCTTGTCATCTTCCAGTAGAGATGGAACATAAAGCATATTGGGCTTTAAAATTTCTCAACTTTGATCCAAATGCAGCAGCTGACAAAAGAAAGTTGCAGTTATTTAAGTTAGAAGAAATGAGAAACAATGCTTATGAGACATTTAGAAGTTATAAGAATAAGGTGAAAGCTTACCATGATAAGAAAATTAAAAATAGACATTTCATACCAGGTCAACAAGTTTTATTGTTTAATTCAAGATTAAGATTATTTCCTGGTAAATTGAAATCTAAATGGTCAGGCCCTTTTGTAATCAAGGAAGTTAAATCTTATAGAGCAGTTGAAATTGAGGATCCAACTTCCAAAAGAAGTTGGATGGTTAATAGGCAGAGATTGAAAACATATCTGGGTGGTGAGATCAACATACTCACTACCATTTGTTATTTGTGCAACACTCCATTGCTTCGCCTAGCAGCACGACGCTTGTATAGCTCTCCCCCAACCCCGTTTTCACGATTTAGGCTGCTCCCATTTCGCTCGCCACTACTACAATTTATGATGTGCATGATGTCTAGCTAGAGACTGTAAATCAAGTGCTCAATGGGAGGCAACCCATTATTTTCTTTTTATTTTTAAATATATATAAAATAATAATAATAATAATAATAATAATAATAATAAAATAGTTTTCCAAATTTTAAGTTAGAAATTTAATTTTGAAAAGAAAAGGGGTTTAAAAATTAAAGAAAAGGTTTTTGAAAATTAAAATTTTGAAAAATAAAACAGAAGACCACGCGTAGCGCCACACTGACGCGTAGCGTGGACTCTAAATTTTTAACCTGACACGTAGCGTCCCAACCACGCATAGCGTCAGGGCCCTCGTTCAGTTTTTAAAACTGAACTAGAGGGAGGCCCAAGTCCATTATCTTTAAAAACCTATCTTGCCTCTCTCTGCATTTTCAGAAACCCTAATTTCCCAAACCCTCTTTTTCTCTCAAAACCTCTAATCTTCTTCATTCCTATTTTCTCTAAAGAATCCAAGTAAGTATCTCAAATCCCTTTCTCTTTTATTTGTTTTTGAATTTCGATTCTTAGAATTGCATGAGGTTAGGGATAGGATTAGACAACCATTGGGCTTGATTGCTGTTAGAAATAGGATTTGAATGGATTGAATTTGGTTTTGAGGGGTTGCTGCTGCGCAACCCCTATTTTACAGTTTCTGTTCTGTAACCCATACGTAGCGTCCCACTGACGCGTAGTGTGGGAAGAACAGAGCTGATGCGTAGCGTCCCACCCACACGTAGCGTCAGCCTCTATTTCTGATTTTTGTTAATTTTTGTGTGTTATCTTCTGTTATTTGTATAACTTGTTTTCTGTTTTTAATAAATTTGTTTAGTATGTCTCTATTCGTTGTTTGTTGTTTTCTTTTAAATTAAAAAAATTTTTAGTTTGTATGTTTGTTATACTTTCTTGCATAAAAATAAAAATACATAAATTTGAACAAATTTGTAAATATGTATGTTGTATGATTTTACATGTTTTGTGAAATTTATGCATGTTGCATTTTGTGTGAATTTTTGTTAAAATTTCTTTTGCATAAATAGTTTTTGAAAATATTTTGTTGTTATGTATGTTTTAAATATAAACAAAAATAATTGTTAACTTTTTAATGTTTGAATTGTTTTTCAAATAGTGTAATGTGTTTGATTTTTTTAATTTTTTCTTTTTACAGATGGCACCTAAGAAATCCATTCCTTCTACTGGTCCTAAGAGACAGAGAAGGACCACAGACACTGACACCACTTTTGAAGATCCAGATCTTCAGGGAGAGGAGGTGCTAGGAGCGAGAGATCCTACCAGATTTCGCACTGATACGAAATGGGCCTGGTTTCATCAGATAAAGGGCCAAAGACTCATCTGGGAGAGAGTCTTGGATTTAAGTGTTGGGGACTATCCTGAGCTATAGGATGGGGTCCAGAGGAAGAGATGGGGACCCCTATTTTCCCTACCTATTGAGGGGGATCCCATCCTAGTGGTGGAGTTTTATGCAAATGCTTACAGGACTCGCCAGGACACACCAAACATTGGTCATCAGAGGACGAGCTGGGTGAGGGGTCGGTATATCACTTATGACTGGGACACGATTAGTACCCTATTGGGTAACACTTGGGAGCCTACTCCTGAGAGCGATACTTGTTTCTGGATGGAGAACAGAAACAAGGTCGTAACTGAGGATGGTGATTTAGGATACTTCCTAGATCAGGTTGCTCACTTCTTGAGCAAAGATGGAATCTTCTTCAACCTAAGTAAGGTTGGAAGGACTCCATCAAACCTCCTCAAGACCCAGCTGACCCTTATAGCTCAGGCATGGTCTCATCTCATGTTACATAATATCACTCCTGTCACCCACCTCTCTTCTATCCCAGTTGATCACTGCTTCCTTCTTTATTCTATTCTTCAGGGCCATACCATTGATATTGCTGAGCTGATTTCGGAGTAGATTCACCTTTATGCCCTTGGGTATAAGGTGAACCGTCCTATTCCATTTCCTCTCATTTTATCTCCCTTACTGAGGAGGCAAGGAGTTGTTGTACCATCACCAGAGTGTACTAGTTCTTCGGGGAGAGTCCCCAAGATCTCAGTAAACAGAGATTACTTCGTCCAGCAGTGTGAGCTTCCACCACTGGAGCAGGAGGCTCAGCCCAGATAGAGGAGGAGCAGACCACCAGTTCAGCCACCACCTGCTGATGCTATCACTAATGGATTTGCCAGGATGACACTTGAGCATCAACATATGATGCAGATGATGGCTGCCACACACAGAGTGTCGCGACCGGGATCGCGACGGCATGGCCGACCTTCGAAAACGAAATAAAAAAACAGGGAGTCACCACCAACGTTTTTATCCATAGGAAAAACATTGGAAAAAAACTTTCACAAAGCACTGGAAAAAAAATGAGATTCAAGTTTGGAAGTCGGTTACGAGTGGGGAAGGTATTAGCACCCCACATCGCCTGCTAAAAACAGTACTAAAGTTGAAAGTGCACATTATGGATAGCCTTAAAATTGCGTTTATTTCTTCTTTCTAAAAAAAAATCGAAAGAGACAGATAAAATGAGTGAAAAAGCTCAGAGTAAGATCAACAGGACGTCTCGTCCAAATTAATCCTGGCTTTGATAGGTGGAAAACATGGAAAAGAGGAAAGGAAGCTAACAAGACATCTTATCTAAATTAGTCATCCTTTCGTCAAGATACCAAATCGGGAAAATAAGGGATTAACAGGACGTCGCGTCCAAATTAATCTCGACTTTTAACGGAGGAATGTATGAAAGAGAGAGAATGCTAACAGGAAGTCTCGTCCAAATTAGTCATTTTCCATCAAGGTATAAAGTTGAACGGTGAAAGGAGTTAACAGGACATCACGTCCAAATTAACTCAATTTTTACGAAAAGTGATGATGACCAGGGAAAAAGGGAGAAAATCAACAAGACGTCGCGTCTAAATTGATTTACTTTTTTTTGAAATATTATTTAATAAATAACAACCGATTGAAAAATTAAAAAAGGGGACGTCTCATCTACATTAACCTCTTTTTGATAAAACAATTTTATTATAAAAATCAAATAGTAAAAATTTATCAAAAACTAGACAAAAAATACACGGACTTACTAAAGTGAAAAATGGGTAATGTTTTTGGTTGAAGATAATGTTGAGTTGTTAAAATTTTAATTAGACATAATTTTGAAGTAACAGAAAGAAAAACACAAACTAAAAAATAAAAAATGACATGAACAATCACATTTTTGTTAAGCTTTGTACAACTCGGTTCTTTCAAAGATGAGCGACTGCCTTAAAAGAAAATTACACCCTAACTATACGGTGAATGAACTATCCAGAAAAAGAAACAGTATACTGACAGCTGATTCCTTGTAATAGGATTAATATTCTGGGCAATAAAATTAAGATCGCAACTACCCTTGAAAAATTAGATTTGTATAGAACTAATATATATACCGACAATTTGAGCAATAATATTGAGTAACAAATAAACAGGAACAGTAACATGAACAGATTCGGTAGCAGAGATTGAGTAGAGGTTCAAGCATACATCATAATATTCTACTATAAAACCAAATTATAATAACGACAAGAGACAACAGAGAAAAGAGAGTACAATACAACAATACTAATCTGATCCTTATACAAAAATTTGATCTTTTGGAAAATAAACACTGTTTTCACAAAATACATAAAAAATGTTCTTGCTCACTAATTGAGTTCTTGCTCACTGTTGCTGTTGCTGTTGTTGCTGTTGCTGTTGCTGTTGCTACTGTTGTTGTTGTTGTTGCTATCATTGTTGCTACGAATTTCTACCGTAAAAAATCCAAAAGTGCCTTCCAAAACTCAAAATATTGAGATAATATTCTCCCTAGGAAATCTTTTCCGAACCTCTCTAGAGAAAAATTTTCGAACCCCATTCTTCTGTACAGGGGGGTATTTATAGAGCATATTTCATACCCCCTTCTGTATAAAAAATGCGAAAATGGAAGCTCCAGTTACTGCTTTAATGGAGGATAAAGAGGATGACACCACTAGTTGAGTGGTTCTTTTAGCTGGACCTTCACTCTTGCAGCTCTATAGTGCCCCTATTGAAGCCTTCCACCTTCTCTGTTTTTCTTATTTCCTTCTATACTTGACTTATTCCCCCTCTTTTCTCGCTGTTGTGGCCTATATTTCCCTTCCTAATTTCTGGCTCCTATGCTCAGTGGTTCTCCTTTTTGCTATTATAAATACCTAATAATTTTCCACTTGCCATGAGTTCTTTTTTTTTTAGACAATGGACAATGGATTTGGTTAAAATAATGGGCATAGAACTTGCTTGCTTGGCTGTGTGAGTTATTTAGAGAATGGATAACATTTAAAAATTAGGCACATGGATGGCTTTTTCTTGTTGACTGTGTAATACAAGGGATAATGGTGAATGGGTGGAATTTAAAATAATGGTTGAGTGGAGTGTTTTGGTGTGGCTTGGCCATCTGAATTATTTTAAGGATGGAAGGATTTTTGTTGCATTAAAAATTAGGCACATGGAATGCTAGCTTGGGCGTGAAATGCAAGAGTTAATGGGAGGTTTTGTTACATTAAAATAATGGGTACATGGGAGAGCATTTCAACGTGAATTGAAGTTGGTGAAGGAAGAAGTATTATTTTATTCAATGGGTGATGTTTGTGGGACTTTGCTTGGTGGGGTCCATGATGTTTAAATTTTAACATTTTCCATTGCATATTTAGCTTAGTTCCATGTGAGGAACAAGGAGCTATACTTTCTTTTGTTCAATTTTGACTTGGTCAAAATTAGAGCTTAACTTAAATAACTTGGCATGAATTCTAGGCTTCTTATTTTACCATTACCGTGAACATGTTTTGTGGTGAGGTCTTGCCTTCGAAAAATTCATAATGTCTTCCATGGTTTCTATTGCCAATTTGTCATTAACTTCCTTTGCATTCAACACCAATTCACATTAAGACAAAAGAAAGACACTTATTTCATGACTTAATTTTGACTTGGTCAAAATTGGTGGGCTTTGGAAACCATAGTAATTTTGATGATGGGTTCCATTCTCTTCATCATGAAACTTGTTTGCATATTTGAGAACTGATGCGTGCCAAATTTGAAAAAGAGTCGAACATGAAAATTGTAGGACTTTCTCTTAGCTTTAATTTGATATATGGCACAAAACTTTTCATCAAGAAACGAGGGAGATATGGCCCATCTACGAAAATTGCTCTAGAGTGTGACAGAAATACATTTGCAAGCAAAATAAATTCACTGGGCAAAATGGGTGGAGAATTAGCTTTTGTGCCCTTCATGAAGTTTGTAGATCTCCATAATGTAGATTCATAGCAAAAAGATCTCCATTGAAGAAAACCAACAGTAGTGCCAATTTTTGTGACTTGAAGAATGAAGCAAGGTGTCAACTTCGATGACTTAGGAAATACAACAACAGTGTCAGCTTCGGTGATTTAAGTGAAACAATGGTGACAATCTTGAGGAATACAAACAAGAGTGCTAACTTTGGCGATCAGATGAGGGAGGAAGCCTAGGAATTGATACCTGAAGCTCTTTTTTTGTTTTTTTTTTGTGTTTTTTTAGGAAAAAAACTGACACAAAGGATTACCCTGGCATTTTGAGTAGCCTAGGAATGGGTATCTAAAGCTTTGGAGAAAAATAAATGAATTATGGGTGATGCTCCTGGTTCAGTCAAAGGTTGGGAGTGCTGCCCCTTACTCTGAAGGAAATGAAAGACTTGGGGGTGGTGCCCCTGGTTTAAAGACTTGGGGGCGATGCCCCTAGTTTGACAGAAAATGAAAGGATTTGGGGTTGACCCTCGGTTGACTGGGAATGAAAGGATTGGGGGTTAACCCTCGGTTAATAGAAAATGAAATGATTAGGGGTGTTGCCCCTCGATTGACTGGAAATGAAAAGATTGGGGTTGACCCTCGGCTGCCTGAAATAAAAGAATTGGGGTTGACCCTCGGTTGACTGGAAATAAAAAGTTTGGGGTTGACCCTCGGTTGACTGGAAGTAAAAGGTTTGGGGTTGACCCTCGATTGACTGGAAGTAAAAGGTTTGGGGTTGACCCTCGATTGACTGGAAACAAAGGTTAAGGGTGTTGCCTCTTGGTTGACTGGAAATAAAGGTTGAAGGTGTTGCCTCTCGGTTGACAGGAAAGTAAGGGTTTGAGGGTGTTGCCTCTCGGTTCATAGGAAAGTAAAGGTTAAGGGTGTTGCCTCTCGGTTGACAGGAAAGTACAGGTTGAGGGTGTTGCCTCTTGGTTGACAAGAAAGTATGCCTCTCAGTTGACAAGAAAGTAAAGGTTGAGAGTGTTGCCTCTCGGTTGACTGGAAATAAAAGGATTGGGGTTGACCCTCGGTTGACTAGAAATAAAAGAATTGGGGATGACCCTCGCTTAACTGGAAATAAAAGGATTGGGGATGACCCTCGGTTAACTAGGAATAAAAGGATTGGGGTTGACCCTTGGTTGACTGGAAATAAAAGGATTGGGGATGACCCTTGGTTAATTAAAAATGAAAGGATTGGGGTTGACCCTCGGTTGACTGGAAATAAAAGGATTGGGGTTGACCCTCGATTGACTAGAAATAAAAGGATTGAACTGAAAATGAAAGGATTGGGGTTAACCCTCGGTTAACTGGAAATAAAAGGATTGGGGTTGACCCTTGGTTGACTGGAAATAAAAAGATTAAGGATGACCCTCAGTTAACTGGAAATGAAAGGATTGGGGTTGACCCTCAGTTGAGTGGAAATAAAAGGATTGGGGATGACCCTCGGATAACTTGAAATGAAAAGATTGGGGTTGACCCTTGGTTGACTGGAAATAAAAGGATTGGGGATGACCCTTGGTTAACTAGAAATGAAAGGATTGGGGTTGACCCTCAGTTGACTGGAAATAAAAGGATTGGGGTTGACCCTCGGTTGACTGAAAATAAAAAGATTAGGGATGACCCTCGGTTAACTGGAAATGAAAGGATTGGGGTTGACCCTCGGTTGACTGGAAATGAAAGCATTAGGGTTGACCCTTGGCTGAAAATGAGTGTATATCATTTGGGGTGGTGCCCCAGGTTTGAGAGACTTGGGGTGATGCCCCAGGTGTGAGAGACTTGGAATTTGGGGTATTGCCCCTTGACGAAAAGAGAAAGACCTGGGGTGATGCCCCAGTTTGAGCAGTTTGGAAATTTGGGGTACTGCCCTTTGACTGAAAGAGAATAGAAATCTGGGGAGATGCCCTAGTTTGAGCTGTTCAGAAATTCAGGGTACTGCCCCTTGACTAAAAGAGAAAGAAACCTGGGGTGATACCTCAGTTTGAGCTGTTTGGTGGGAAGAGTATGATGGGTGCTAGTTTGGCAATGATGAACTTATTGGGGAAGAAAGGCCAATTGGAGTCTATTTCTAAAGTGTAGTTTTACTGGGGAAGAAAGGTATGACTGGCCCTTATCTAGTGGCCATCATGGTTTCACCAGGAAAAGGATTTGGTGATTCCGGTTGGGGAGAGTTCTGCTTGAAGCTGTCCTCTGGAGGATTTTGCCAGAGAGATGGGTCTATTTGGGACTACATTCCTCTCTGGGGGATTTGATTCAGATCGTAGGTTTACTTGGGAGGAGGTTTGATGTGTGTTCCTCTTCGGATGAGTAGTGGATCTGCTGGGGAGATAGCTTTGGCGAACCCTTAAGAAAAGAAAGTGAGTAGTACAAAGACTAACAAATTGACATTCCCAGGTGAACCTACTTGGAGACAGGCTTCGAGATAACTCATGGATGAACTAGAAACAACTTCTGACTTTGGTGAGCATGCCTAGCAGAGTTGGTTATGTTCTTCTGAAGTAGGGTTTGGTGCTGAGATACATTTTATCCCCCACAACTTCATGTTTCGTCGTTTCCATTTTCAAAATTTTTTTGGAAAAACTCGTTTATTTATAAGACTTTAGTCATGAACACGTGTAGAAAGAAAGGTAAATTTTATTTATGAACATCAGGCATGTACAGTGGTAATGAAAGTAATGTAAAACAAACAGGTGCAATAAGGCATAAAGAATTGAAAGTAAGCGAAAAAGGGAAGGCTCATGAATCCTCCAGCGATTTCCTAAGAGCTGTGAGAATCTTGATTCTTCCTCACGACTTCATGTCCATCTTCTAATTTTGCTTCTGAGAATGTGACTTGACAATGACCCCTATGCCCCAGTTTGGTTTTCTCATTTTCTGCTTGAAGAGTTTATGCCACCATGCCAGGACTTTAGGTTTTGATTTCGTCTGAGCCGCCCTTTTGGGTTTTCGACTCACCAAGTAGCTCTAACTTTTGCCTAGGCCGCCTTTTTAGGTTTTCAACCTAGCAAGCCCCCTCCCCCTTTTTTTTATGCAAAGTATTTCTTCACCGCGTCTGCATTTATAGGCATTGGCAGATCCTCTCCATCCATGTTGGTGAGGGTTAAAGCCCCTCCGGAGTAGGCTTTCTTTATGACATACGGCCCTTCGTAATTAGGCGTCCACTTCCCTCGGATATCTTTCTGGATTGGCAAAATCTTCTTAAGGACCAACTCCCCTTCCTGGAACTATCGGGGTCACACTTTCTTTTCGTACACTCGCTTCATGTGCTTTTGGTACAGCTGCCTATGGCAGAGAGCGGTTAACCTTTTCCCATCAATTAGGTTTAATTGGTCGTACTTGGCCTGGATCCACTCAGCTTCTTCCAGTCTAGCCTCCATGATCACCCTGAGGGATGGGATCTCTACTTCAAAAGGCAGTACTGCTTCCATTCCGTAAACTAAGGAGAATGGGGTTGCCCCTATCGAGGTTCACACCGAGGTCCGGTATCCGTGCAAAGCGAAAGGAAGCATTTTATTCCAATCTTTGTAGGTCACCACCATCTTTTGCACTATCTTCTTGATGTTTTTGTTAGCCACCTCGACTGCTCCATTCATTTTTGGCCGATATGGAGTGGAGTTATGGTGGGAGATTCTAAAACTTTCGCTGAGTTCCTTCATTATCTTGTTGTTCAAATTCATACCATTGTCAGTAATGATCTGGCTAGGTAGGCCGTATCGGCATATTAATTCACATTTGATGAATTTGACCACAACATTCTTTGTTTTATTGGCGTATGAAGCTGCCTCCACCCACTTGGTGAAATAATCGATGGTGACTAAAATGAAATGATTACCGTTTGAGGCTTTTGGCTCAATGGGCCCAATAACATCCATACCCCACATTGAAAAAGGCCGTGGTGCTGACAACACGTTTAGGGATGAAGGTGGTGCATGAATGTGATCAGCATATATCTGACATTTATGACACCTCCGTACATAAGCAAAACAGTCTGCTTCCATGGTCATCCAATAATATCCTGCCCTTAAGATCTTTCTTGACATGGCGTGCCCATTTGTGTGAGTTCCGAAAGATCCTTCATGGACATCTCTCATGATTTGATTTGCCTCGACGATGTCAATACACTGGAGGAGGACGGAATCATAATTTCTCTTGTATACCACGTTGCCACTCAAAAGATAACCCATAGCGAGCCTCCTCAAGGTTTGTTTGTCATTATCTGTGATGCCTTCAGGGTATTCTTGGCGTTGGAGGTACCTTTTGATGTCATGATACCAAGGCTTGCCATCTAGCTCTCCTTCTATGACCTGGCAATGTGCAGGCTCTTGTCGTTTTTCACCTCAATGAGAGGCACCTCGTATTCACTGCTGACCTCGAACATCGCAGCTAGGGTGGCCAAGGCATCCGCTATTTGGTTGTCGTCCCGTGGAACATGATGGAAGGTACTTTCATCAAACTCTTTGATCATCTCTTTGATGTGAGCATGATAGGGAACTAGTTTACTGTCTCTAGTTTCCCACTCATCCCTCAACTGATGGATAACCAATGCAGAGTCTCCATAAACTTCTAGGGTTTTTATTCCCGTGCTCAGAGCCACTTGTATCCCCAAAGAACAAGCCTTATACTCAGCAACATTGTTGGTACAATCAAAACATAGTTGAGCGCAAATGGGGATGAATTCCTTGTCAGGTGAGATTAGGATGACCCCAATTCCATGCCCCAGTACATTGGAAGCTCCATTGAATCTCATGGTCCACCTGATTTCCTGATCATCTTCTTCTTTGAAAAGAGCTAAAATATCTTCATCCGAGAAGTCATGCTGCATTGGCTGGTAACTGCTAACGGGTTGATATGCCAAGTAGTCTGCTAGCGCACTCCCTTTTATGGCCTTTTGGGTGATATATGTTATGTCATATTCTGTTAGAAGCACTTGCCAATGAGCGATCCTTCTGGTTAAAGCTGGCTTTTCAAAGATGTACTTAATGGGATCCATCTTAGACACCAGCCATGTAGTGTGACTAAGCATATATTGCCATAAGCGCTGGGCAGCCCAAGCCAATACACAGCATGTTCTTTTAAGGGAAGGGTATCTCATCTCGCATTCAGTGAATTTCTTGCTCAGGTAATAAATGGCACACTCCTTCTTCCCAATCTCGTCATGTTGACCTAATACGTATCCCATGGATTCGTTCAACACCATCAAATACAGGATCAGTGGTCTCCCAGGAATGGGTGGCACCAAGATTGACGGCTCTAACAAGTATTGCTTTATCTTTTCAAATGCTATTTGGCAATCTTCATTCCATTGCCCGGGTTGGTTCTTGCGGAGTAACTTGAAAATCGGCTTACAGGTCGCTGTCATTTGGGAAATGAATCGGGCAATGTAGTTCAACCTTCCTAGGAACCCTCAGACTTCCTTTTCCGTATGAGGAGGAGGCATTTCCAGAATTGCCTTGACCTTGTCAGGATTGCCGGATTTCACACCAAAGGTGCTGGATATTTGGCCACTAGCCAAATCTCGCTTAGGCGAGTGAGTCTCGCTCAAGCGAGACTGCCCCTACATCAGTTGTTGGTCATTGGAGGAGATTCGCTCAGGCGAGTAAGGCCTCGCCCGAGCGAGAGCGAGGTAATTTGCCACTAGACCAATTTCGCTTGAGCGGAAGGCCTTTGGGTGTGGCACTCGCTCAAGCGAACGAGCGTATGTTGGGTTCTGGGGCACTTTCGGCCATGCTCACTTGTCTCGCTCAAGCGAATCCTGGGGATCTCGCTCAAGCGGGATGGGGCTCGCTCAAGCGAGATGGCCCCTGATACTCTTTCTTTCCTTTCGCTCAGCATGTTTTGTGGCTCGCTCAAGTGCCCACTCGGACTCGCTCAAGCAAGTATGGCTCTCGCATGAGCGAGTGGAGCCCTGAATATCCAAAATGCATTTTTCTCATTCACATGGCCCTTCCTTGTAACAAATATTTCCTTACACCATCTTAGAAATATTTTAGACATATTATGAAGCCAATTAACCCCACTCGGTCTCGGAATCTCCATATTCCATCGTTACCCCGAGTTAACTCCATATCCTTGCCTCGTGCCTGAGTGTCAATCAGTTTCAGCAACTCCTCATAGTCTCTTAAATTCCAATTATATAGCACCAATTTAAATAATTCTTTCCGCTATTTTAATTGAGAATTCCTCATTGATTATTTGTTTAACTTACCTTCTTATATCTCTATATATGACATAGGTCTTTCATAGATCCAGGGTGACGAATAAAGCTTCACCACTTTATATCTTCATTAATTAATGATGTTAAAATCACGAAAAATTTACCCTTATTTTCGGGGTGTTATAGTTATTACTATCCTTCATTTGTTTTCTTATATTTTACCTAATCTCCCCGTCATTAGACCAATCTTAATTGGCTTATTCAACCTTTTACTATATCAGAGACAACAGCAACAAGAATCAAACTCTTGATCATGATCACATGTTTTTATACAAATGAAAAATTAGCTATCCTAAGATCTTGATTCATTAAGTAAAGACACGTGAAATGTTAAAAAACATAACACGTGAAGAGAAATTTTGTATCATATTTCTAATACTTTTGTTCAGGCGAGCGCAAACATAATAGAGACACTAGATAAATTTCTGAAATTTTTGTCTTAAAATCAATTTTCATTTTGCTTCACTTGAAACTAATAAAAGGCAATTGATTCAATTTAAGAAACTAAAGATAGCAAGTGTAGTAAATAACCAAGCAATACAAACAAGAACTTGTGAAGAGCTTCAACTGAGATTACAAGGGAGAAAAAAATCCATGGAAAATGAATAAAAATAGAGGGCTAACTCGTTGAAAGACGAGAACGACGAGAGGGGCAGTGAGACGCAATGAGGATTCGCAAAATAACCAATGCATGAACGATAACACGCATGGAGAGGGACAATGAGAACTTGGTGAGCTTTCGAGAACTTCACAAATGCAAACACGGTGAGAACTTCGAGAAGGGCACGACTTCGAGGGGAAACGCTACCTTCGAGAGGGTGAGCTTGGTGAGGGCTAGGTTTCGAGAGACACAATGGCTATAGAGAGAGAGAGCTTCACAGGTTAGCATCGAAAAGGCTCTAAAATGAATCGACCCATAAGGAAAATGGGTGGGTAATATGAAAGATTTCTCACCGGTCCCAAATGTAAGACCGGTATTAAGATTGCTCATTTCTCAATGGTCCAACCAGCAGATCGGTACAAACTTCACATTTCTCACTGGTCCAACTTGTAGGCCGGTACAAATATAACTATTTCTCATTGGTTCAAATCTAGGACCGGGGTAAAGTTTCTTATTATTTATAAAACTGCCACCGCCTTATTTTTTACATCTGTCCAACTACAACCGGTGTAAAACCCCTATTGTAAAAGACCCTTTTTACACTAGTGCTTTCTGCTTGATTGGTTGCATTGACTTGGAGTATCAAGAAATCACAAATGGAAAGGAGATTAACGATGCTAGGTAAAGAGGTGTAATAGACCAAACATTTAATAAATACCTTCTCAACAATGATGCTATAGCATGACGCCCTTTTACAAAGTAAACAGATTCACTATACTACGAAAACCAAAAAATTGTTAGTCAACATATTCACTATTGTCATTATTCATTTCATACAAAAGCTTCCATCTTTTACCTTAATATTTTGTTCCAATATTCACCAATATATATATATATATATTATTCCAGTCATTTTTTGTATCTACTGATTGTCGCGACCGGGATCATGATGGGATGGCCGACCCTTAAAAATAAAATGAGTTTTTCGAAATCCTTTCGAAAAGAAAACAGGGAGTCGCCACCAATATTTTTTTAGGATAAAAATATCGGGAAAAACCTCTTTCAAAACACTGGTTATGAAAATGAAATTCTAAGTTCGGGAGTCGAATTACAGGTGAGGAAGGTATTAGCACCTCATAACTGTCCGTTATAAAACGGTTACCTCAAATTGATAACACTTATTCCAAAATAGTCTAGAAATTATTTTAACTTCTTTTATGAAAAGAAACATACAAAATGACCAAGCAGACACAAACAGAAAAAACAGACTGAATAATAACAGTAAGAAATCTGACCAAACAGCGACAGTAAGAAAGAAGAAAACAGCAACGATAGAAGACTAAACAGTGACAGTAAGAAAACGAATAACGACAATAGAAGATTAAGATAGTAATAGTAAGAAATGACAAAGCTATGACAGTAAGAAACTCGACAAAACAACAATTATAAAGAAAAAAATAAAACAAAGTAAAAGTAAAGGTTAACAGGACGTCTCATCCAAATTAACCTTAATTTGTACATAAATTTAAAGATTAAAATAAAATTAATGAAATAAAATAATTAAAAAAATAAAGTTGATTAAAAAATATTTATTTTTTAATAAAATATAAAAAAACATGAGATTAACAAGACGTCACGTCTAAATTAACCTCATTTTAAAAGAAAATAATACTCTAATAAAATATTAAAAAACATGAGATTAACAAGACGTCTCGTCTAAATTAACCTTATTTTAAGAAAATATTATTTTAATAAAAATATTAAAACACGAGATTAACAAGACATCACATCTAAATTAACCTCCTTACGACAATAAAATTTTAAAACATTAATTATATAAAATTAATCAAAATCATAACAGAGACATAAAAAATTATAACGAGAAAGTGGGCCCGACAGAAATTGATTCCCGCTCCTACGTATTCTCAAATGTATTGAGAAATCAGGGTTACGTAGTTCTTTAGAAATTCGAGAAAATATTTAAAATTATATTTAAAATTATTTTTGATTGATTTTGAATAATAATAATGAAAGAAAATTCATGAGGAAGGAGAAACACAAGGCGAAGTACTTCGCACGTGCATAAACCTTCGAGATCCTATAAAGCTGATGTAGGCAAAAGTAATTTCGCACGACATTACTTACAAGATCTTAAGACATTTATTCTAAAAGAAATATATTTAATATTTTTTAGATTTTTCAAATTAACACAAATAGAGAAACATTTAATATTTATTGTAAGAAGCATTTTTAGATTTTTATTTTAAATAAAACAACTTTCTTTTTATTCTTGACAAAGATATAGATCTTAATATTTTTCATTTTCTCTAGATTTGACATGAATAAAAACTATCTACTTTTATTCTCGGAAGGCATATTTTATTCAAAAGTTTTTTTTTTTAAAAAAAGTCAATAACAACTAATAATAAATAATGATGAAGGAAGAAGATATTTATTTAGGAGTTTCATAACATAACAAATATATTTTAATTTTCAGAATCTATATTATTTGAATTTTTAGAACTTTTAAAATTACTTATCAATGTTCTTTTTTAAAAGGGTTTTGGTTAACAAAGGAAAAACAGAAGAAAAATGGGAAATGGGCCTCTAGGGCCCAAAACACAAAAAACTTAAAAACCTAAAAAAAACAAATGAATAACCTAAATAAAGAAAAGAAAATAAGAGAAGGAGAAGGGGAGTGGGGCGGTAGAAAAACAGAGGGGGCGGAAGAGAGAGAAAGAAAGAGAGGGAGAGAGAGAGAGAGGGAGAGAGAGAGAGAGGAGAAGAGACCGAGAAAGGGAGAGCGGATCGGAGGGGGTCGGTGGCGCGGTTGGTCGGCAAAGAGGAAGAAAAAGGTATGGTAGCCGAGAGAGAGAGAGACGTCAGCGAGAGGGAGAGGGAATAGAGTCCGAGAGAGGGGGACTCACCGAGAGGGAAAGGGAGAGGGAGTGAGTAACGGAGAGGGAGAGGGTTCTGGTGAGGGAAGAAGAAGACGACCGGCGTGGAGGAGGCCAACCGCGACGTGGTCAGCAGTGGCGATCTGTGTGGTGGCCGGCGGCAGAGGGTCCTTCTTCCTCCTTCTCTTTTTTGCTTTTAGTTTTATTTGTTAAATGTTGGTTTTTTTGGATGATGGTTTGATGGGTTTTGGGTTTGGGATTGTTGCTGTTGGGGGGTGATGAGATGAGAAGAGAGTGTTGTGTTTTTGGGTTGTTGGTATTTTTGGGTGTTTTCTGTTTTTTCTTTGCTGTTGGTGAATGGAGGAAGATGAAGCTCTGTTGTGTTTTTTTTGGTTGCCCCCTTTGGTCCTCGATGATGGTGTTGAAGAAGGTGAAAGTGGGGTGAAAGTGGAGAAGACAACCTCCGGATCCTGCTTCAGGATTCCCGTAGTGGGGGCCAAAATTATTATTATTAATTATTATTTTATTTATTCTGATGTTCACACTGATCTAGCGTGGTGATAATTAAACACATCGAACAATGAGTGGCAAGTGGCAACAAATTTGAAAGAACCATAATGAACAAACAAAAAGGGATTGAATTAATATTCACTATGGTGCAAAATAAGCACCCTCGACGAAGCCTTTGATGAAACACCATGCTATATGTATGTCCCATTAATCCCCCATTTACATCTTTCACTCCTCCCATTTTATGCCTGCTTACCCCCAAAACCCAACATATGAAATATACACAATGCATAAGATGGCAATGAAATTTAATTCATGACAATCAGTTGCATTGAATATAGATATAACGAGATCTCACTACATCTAACTCTCTTTTCTTGTTGCCCCCCTCAAATCCTGAAAACTCCACTCTCTTCTCATTCCACTGCTCCTTGCCAATCTTGGTCCAACATCCCCTTCACTATTGGTGCGTCGATGATGTTCTGTTTTGATCTTGGACACAGCCCCACCTGAACGTCTTGGTGGGTCACCACGACCTTTGGGCGGGGATAAATTTCCTGACCAGCTTCTATCAACTAGTATGTGGGATTTTTTGTAAGGTTTAATTTCAAGGAGAAATTCTTCTGAATTCACCCTTTGAAGCATTTGGCCACATGTGAGGCAATTCATGATTTATTGTTATGTGAGTCTCAATTACTTACCCAATCCAACTCTTCCCTTAGAAAGGTAGCATGTGTTGGGAAGATCTGGTGGGTAAGGAATCTAAGGGTTTTGAATTACATCGAGGAGATCGTTACGTTTGAGGAGACATAATGGGTTGGAAAATAAGGATGTGAAACTTTTCGCAATAACTTATCGCTTTTTTATAACATGAATTTCTCATCCGCATAATCATCTTAGCCACAAATCCTTAATTTGGGTTATGTATGGTTGTCTTTGTTGTTGACCAATGTTGAACCGTTGACTCTTTTGCTAGCTACATTCTAGAAGAGAGTCATCATTTTGTCAATAATATCATCACATCAAACGTGTGGGTTCGAAAAAAAAAGGAAAATATTTTAGTCCCTTAATACTCGGAGTTGCATTTTGTACAACGAAGAAGGATCCAATACCAATTTTTGGTGTGTTGGATAACTTGAGTTGCGGATGAGACGTCAAAATTAAGATCTTTCGTTGTTTGAAGTGTATGAATAAAGATGTGTTTGGTATCAATTTGGATATAGTTTGATCAAAGTTTAGTTTTTAATTTATTGGTTAAATTTTATTTGATGAATCTCAAACCACATACAATTATAAATATTAATAGTTCCTCGTAAGGAGCATTGTTTTTCAAACTGACCTCACAAAAAAATGGAAGGTTTTTTTTTTTCGTTTCTAGCTCTAACTCTTCTACTATTGCTTGTCATAACAAGAACTAAAGCTTTAATGGCTATTAACATTTCAGTGTTGTTTTAGCATGTTTGATCATTTTTTCCAAATGGAGAAGATAAACTTTATTTTTATTCATTTATCCATGTAGAAGTTTAAAAGATTAATAATTTCATTTATCCATGTAGAAGTTTAAAAGATTAATAATTTCATTTATAACTATACTACAAAAATATGTACTCCAATTATTTAAGGAGATATGTTTGGCACACAAAACACTTTTACACGAGATAGGATAAAAGATTCCTATGTTTAGTTAAAAAAATAACAAAATTATGTTTCATGAATAAAAGATTATTGAGAATATCTTTATAGAATTTTTTAAAAAATTTTGTTTTCTCCATGTTATTTGAGAAAAGTTTACTAAAATTAAACATAGGAATAAATTTTGAAGGAAAATGTTTTTTCTTAAAAAATAAAGTAACATATTTTTAAAATTATCTTAAAATTTACTTGTACTAAACACCTCCTAAAGATAGAAAAAAGATGGAGGAATTTAAATGAATCAAATATAATAAATAAAGAGAAACAATATGATGCAAGAAAAGTGAGGTATATCAAAAATTTATCATATAATTCATATAAAATAATTGTATTTTTTAATCTATGTAATATTTTATATATCTAAACAGATAAACAAAAATAAAGATAATAAATAATTATAATAAACTCAATTTGCATATTTTTTTACAACCCTCACTATATAAACTCAGTTAAATTGCGCTTCTAAACTCAGTTGTTCTTGTCATGGTAATAGATACGAACTTTTAAACTCGGTTCCCAACCGAGTTTATAGGTGTTCTTTAAACTTGGTGTTGAATTGAGTTTAAAAGTACTGACATTTAAACTTAGTTATGGTCAAGTGTTTTTTTAAGTGTAGGTTCTGTTTTATTGATTTCCCAAACCTGTAATTTTATACAACCAAACACGGTATATCCCAGACAGTTCATTTCATGTACAATATTCACCAATTAATGAATATAAATGATATAATATTAATATCTTATAAATAACATAATGAAGAAAATGATCTATATATAATGAATATTAAGTACATGAATAAAATAAAATAAAATCCTAAACCCTAGGTACAATCCTACACTATGTACAATGAATGAAAAAAAATAAAATCCTACATTAAGTACAATGAATGATATAAAATAATAAATGTTTATCGAAGTCCTTCCCCCATTTCATGAAAGTATATGGCCCATTGTTTTCTACATCATCTACGTCTATCGGAGGGAAGTATGACTGGTCTTGAAAGTGCTGCAAACAAGACACAAAACAATTAACACTAGTGAAGAACAAAAACTTAATTACTATGTGAATACAACTTTATAGAATGTAGGCAAGTGAACACTTACAACTCTCCATCCATCTACTATATGGTTCTAGACAATAGTCAGCATGGTCTTTATCACGTAATACCCATACTTATAGCTACCTTACTGCCAATGAGGCTATAGGTACATCAAATAAACCATTCGATAATGTTAATGGCCCACTGTATTTTTTCCTGCCGATGCTTCCCTATAGTTGAGTATATCCAACTACAACCCTATTGATGAGGACATAAGTAGGAAGGATCCCATCACAACCCTAGACAAGGATCTAGAGGTTTACAGAGGTCCCTTAACAAGGGCAAGGACAAAAAGGGCCAAAGACATCACCCAACAAACCCTGGCCACCTTCCTAACCACTCTACATGGGCCTAAGCCCAAGGAGGACTACTTGAAGACCTATTCATTTTTTTTCATGTATTATGTGTGAGAAATAGGTCTTTAAGTAGATAATAAGGTTTCATAAATTTTAGAGATAGGATTTGGGCCTTGTATGATCATTGGGCCACTTTTGGGCTTGTACTTTGTGTTTGGGCTTGTATTTGTGTCAACCTTCTCTCATTTTAGTTAATTAGGCCTAGGAACTTGTTAGAAGCCCAATTTAACATGCCTTAGCCAAACTTCTCATAGCCTATATAAGGCTTGCTTCTCATTTGTATTTGGTACCTTTTATCTTAAATGAAATCGTATTTTGTGAGAAGCTAGAAAGAATTCTAACCTTCTTCAAGCTCTTATCACTAGGTTCTCATTCCTTGAGTGGCAGGCTAGAGACTTATCCAAGCCTCTTGGTGGCGTCTCCCACATCCATTCCATCCATTCCATTCACCTTCATCAAGTCATTTCCATCCTTAATCCTTTTCCCTTGCCTTTTCCCCTTTAAATACCTTGAGTCTTTCCTTTCTTAGCATTTTCCTTTTCGGTTTTCACTTCCTAATTCCATGCTTCCAAATTGCTTCCATGTCCCTAAGACAACCATTATCAAAAATTAAAGAAAAGAAAGATAACTAGATCTATCTCCTTGCCTTATTTAAAGAAAATACTGTATCACCTGTGTAAGAATAAAATACGCGATGAGTAAGAATCATAGAACTACAGAACGATGTAATTGAATATGTAAAGTTACTTATTTTTTAAAATGAACTTACACCTTTTCTATTTGCTTGAAGTCCACAGGAGTAATCCTATGCAATGAATCAAAGCATGCAAGAATGGAATCCTTGGGACAAATAACCATGAGCTGCTCATGAGAGCTGCAATGAACCCTAATAAGTGACAATGCAAGATGATTAAATTAATAGGCAATAATTATAGAACATACTCTTACTCTCTATGATATGGGGATAAGTATACGCTTTTCCTTGACTTATGCATCCAATTCTGGATGTATGCCGGAGTCTCCTCTCTGGTGTTCCCACTCTTTTGTATGAATGAGGGCTCTAAGAACCCATAAGTTCCTTGGAAACCCATCTTCATACAAATTTTATGCAGAAACCTAAGAAACTTTATACACAGTTAATGGCAAATAACATGTTAAATGAAATAATTAAATATTGAACGGTATACTTACAACTTCCAAAACTGAATGACAGAGATGTTTAACATCGCCTGCCCAATCATGACCTCGCACAAGTCATTCCTTGTAATGTAAAGTGGTAGTAGACTTGGGCGGCCGAATACATCTACCTGCCATGGGACCCAAATGGTGTCCTCGCGTAGTTCAGCCCTGATAGTCCATAACCTCCATATCGGATCTATGACGGCCTTCCTTTTCCCAGATGTTGGGCCAGCATCCTATTGAACAGTTAAAACATTAAAACAAATATGCTATGATACACACCGTAAACCTCCCTCTCGAAAGCCTATTAACGTGCCTAATTCCCAAAGAACCACGTTCAATTCGTTAATTAGGCCATTTACGTTCTATGGAAATCTGATTAAACCCTCAAACAATTTGCTACCATTATAAATCAAAATTATAAGTTCAATTTAGGTATTTTTTGAATTACATGCCAATCTCTCGATTACCCATATAATTTGTGATCATCTACACTTATCTCTAAGTCTTGCAGAAGCATTAGGCATACATAAATTGAATAGAGATTGAAATTATATGAATTAGAATACGAAGAACAATTAATTATAACACATAGGCATACTACATCCTTAGCCCCAAGAAAAGAGTTTAGTGTGCCATAAGGATTGTTGTCATCATGTCACACATCACAAACTCAATGCCAAAAATAAAAGATATCAAAAGTGTAAACTAGGGATTCAGAAATTACAAATTAGTTCTCACTAGGATTTCTAATTCTTCTTCGATTGCCCTTTTTGAATTTGACTCTTGATTCCCAATGAAATCTTCTCAAAGAGTTCTTCAAAATCGCCCAAAAGATGTGTCAAAATCTGTCTATGACCAAATCTCCTCAAATCCTTTAGAGTTCCCACTTAAATCTCTAAACAATTGAAAGATTTAGGCCTCGTAGGGGACAACCACAGCCAATGGTGGATAACCATGGCCAGTGGTTCAGGTTCTGTTCCTTTTTAAACCATAAATATGCATTTTCTATGACAAACAGGGACAACCACAGCCAATGGTGGGTAACCACGGCTAGTAGTTGGTTCTGACTTGCGCTGCTTTGCTCCATAGTGCCAACCACTAGTAGTGGTGGTGATGCTGATGATGTTTTGCCCTTAAACATAGCTAACCAGGGCCAGTGGTGGATAACCACAGCCAGTGGTGGTTTTGCCACCAATTTCCTCTTTTCCAGTGCTAACCACGACCAGTGGTTGGCCACCACTAGTAGTGGGTTCCTCCAACCTTGCCAATATGTACTCCAAAGGGTCTCAAAGGTCTCTTCTTTTATCCACTTCGCCATTTTTCCTTAAAATAGACCTAGAACATCATTAATCTTACAAAAATAGGAACAACGAAGCAGTGATAGCGGAAAGGAATCAAAATTAAGGGAATCAGGCAGAAATAATATTCAAAAACCCTAAAATCTAAACCTAAAAATAACCAAAAACAACACACAATGCACACTTATCAAAATACCCCAAACTAAAACATTGCTTGTCCTCAAGAAATCACCGAATCCATACAAGCATATAATGAAAAACCAGTATACCCAAACAAACTTAAGGAATCTTGTGTTTATTTTTTTTTGTTTTTATGTTTGTAAGTGATTGCATAAACTACCAGAACATACCATAACCAACAGTCAAACCATATTCATTAAGATTAGACTTAGGGTACTCTTTCTCACTTTCCACTCAGTTTATGTGCTTGTATTTCAATCCATTCAGACCATAACATTCTAAACACTACCACAGGCTTGGCAATTGACCATAGACTCCACAGTTATCAAGAAAGCATGCATTGGTCAAAAGGTCTTTTAAAGGGTTGTAATGGGGCCAGGGGATTCATAACATGGAATGGAAATCAAGAAAAGAGAAATGCAAAGGGCTTAATTCTGTAAGAAGAGCAATATCACAAGAAAGCAAGCAAACCTCAATTCAATAACTCTTTATACCTCTTATTAGGTATTTAGAACTTGCCTCAATCATTCATACTCAATAATTTCCATTCCAATTCGTTAACCATATCAAAATTAACTCATCTTCATTACATATATATATATATATATATATTCTTAACACTTAATACACATTCTCATACACCATTTCTCAAATATCATCAAATAACCATTCAGATTATTTCAATATCTACATGGCAAGGCAAGCATGAGTATTCATCACATACAATAATCACTACCGTTCTACTCATGCAATTTGAATGTAAACTCCTCTCCTACCTCGAGGGAAGAGTCGAAATCCAAATGCACGCTCTGAAAGCTCCGCCACATAATCCGGAATGCAATCTACATACCACACATATGTGCATTCACATAATCAATAACCATCATAATTCTAAACATTTGCTAGCTTATCATAAAGCTCAACATCAAGTCCTAAACTTGCTAAACATCAACTTATGCAATTGTGTTAGGCTTCAGGAATTCCTTTCCCTAAGGCCAAGATCCTCTTGATCTTAAAGACCAACTAAACCCAACAACATCATCATCTCATCCATTATATAATGTAATCTCAAATCACCTCAATCCTTCAAACATCATCATTATCACTTAATATTCAACTTAGCTCTCATATCCTTTAATAACCATAATTAATTAATCAAATTTAAATGGCACACCACAAATGATCTAGAACCTTATCAAGTCACAATCTTATCATACCAATCCCTCACATTCCACATTCATAACAACACTTATCTATAGATTTCACCATAAATGGTCCTCTACCATTTCAAGTAACCTTCAACCTTAAATATCACCTATCCACATTCAACTAACCTCCCAAATTACAATACATTCATTTTCCCCAAATTCTTAGGGCTAAGGTTTCATAAGAACCCAACAACCATCATCAATATTCACCTATCATCATCAATGGCTATCTCTCATCCTTAACATCATTCTCTAACATCATTTAACATACATTCTATTCATATTTTACACTTCCCCCAATTCATTAGAGTTAGGGTTTTACTAAAAACTCATCACCATCATAAATACTCACCAATTTTCCACCCATCCAAGTATTAATTTTGTTTACCCCATTAAAGGCTCTTAAAACTTGCATTTAAAACCACCCCACCTTAGGGTTTCCATGTTTAATGCCCTCCCAGCAACCCTTATGCAATAAATACTCCCCCAAATACCAAGAACCCAAAATCTAGGGCATAAAGCTCATGAAAATGATGAGGAACTTACCTCAACCAAGAGTTATTCATGAGCTTCCAAGGGAGAGAGAGAGTCACACAAAAATAGAGGAGAAGAGAAGGAGAGTTCCAGCTACAAGCTTCTCCTTCAAGCTCCCAAGAGACAAAAATGGTGTAGGAGGAGAGGGCCACCATGAGCTTAGGGTTGAAGAGAAGAAGAAGAAGAAATGGAGTAGGGAAATAGGAGGAGAAGAAGAAGAAATGTGTTTGCCAATGGAAGCAAGAAACCAATGAAAGTAAGGAGAGAAGAATAGGCTTTTTGGTTTTAATTTTTAAATCTCCATTTAAAAGTTCATCGTTTTATAATAAACAGGCTCTCAGTTCGAGCTCAATACATTATCTAAAAATTATTCTGAATATATATTCGGACTCCCAATAATATTCTTAATAGCCCTGACCAATGGCATCTCAATCGGAGATACTTGGTCCGACACCCATATTCTAATATGGTATTATTTTAACTCTTAAAGTCCCAATAAATCATAAATAATTCTTATAAATCTCAATTTAATCATTTTAATATTTCTGGGACATTTATTAACCCATTTATAATTATTTAATATATGTTCCTCCTATTTAATCATTTTTATAAAATTCGGGATGTTACAATCCACCCCACCTAAAAAGAATTCCGTCCTCGAAATTCAGCATTGATATATATCGCAAGGCCATACCTCAGGCCGCACATCAACAAGGTTCAACAACACTATAAAATAACATTGGACTTTCCAAAGTCCTTCAAGACATATTCATCATCACTTCATCATTCTAAACATAGAATTTCTACATCCAAGCATGTCATATGTCATCGATCATAACTTATCCAACAGAGCTCACATGTTCATACTCAGTACGTCCATATATGCTCAGTACATTCACCATAAGCAGTTACAATCCCTACACCTGCCCGGCCTAGGTGTTGCTGCATCCGACATACAGGAAGGCGTCCCAATCCCGTAGTGGTTACCACAAACACATAAAGTCGGCGCATAAGTGCATGTTGCCACAATGCCTATGGCATGTAAGGCCATATCGGGACCAACACTTTGTATTCCCATTGCTCACATCGGTCACTCTTATTCTATTAACATTAATTCATGAGAGGCTTAGTGACAATCCTCACCAGTCCACGACTAACATATTTATATCTCATTGTCATTATACAATTAATTTGGCATCCATCATGCCATACCAATCATCAATCTTATTTAACATTACCATATATTAGTGTACCAACCATAGATTTTCAATCATTACGGGGTAATTACCGCATCATCGGGCCTCATCTACCCCGAAGTCATGGTCAAATCGTCTAATAATTCTTTGTCTCATTCACACATCATTGGCTGTAAATCGATTCAAGCCTAAACTAGTTACTAAACTCGCAGGAAGTACGCAACTTTGGGGTCAAAATAGGGTTCTCAACCGCATACTAGGCTTTCGCATTAGGGATTCTCCTCATAGATCACAACCAAAGTCCATAAATTAGACCTACATCTCATATAGTACAACATCAATATGTGCTTTCTATCATCAATATAGTATCTTTCAAATAAAAGGGGGGTAATGACATGATCAATTTCTATTCACCGACTCACAATCACACATGTCATCCTTATGTCATATCGTAATCCATAACTATTGTCATAATTACAACGTCAAAGGCGTACAATTTAGCTTAAGGTCACACTACAAAATCTCATATCTCATCCAATGCCAAATTATACCCCGATTTTCAACATTATTATTCATCAATCATCAGGGGTTACCTTCATCATTCACGCTCCATCTCATGACAGTTCTAGCATCAACACTTATTTTTCATTCAATTTTACTATAGGTTAACTAACCACAAAGCTTAGCCAATCATCATAATTAGTAAAATCAAATAGTTATTTAGTATCCGTTATGGGATTCAATTTCCACATCAAATCATCTTTCCTCAAAATATCATAGAGCCTAAACCATCGAAGGATCTGATCTCACACGGCTCATTCATGTAAAATTAGAGATATCACATCTCCCAAGTCACAATTTAATTAATCATTCATTTGGCTTTCACATACCAAAAACCGAATCCTATTTGGTTCCTTAAGACATCCATCTCGAATAATCCTAGTCTTTATGCAATTCAATCATATATGTGGTTATACATATCATTTATCATTCATTCATATTCCCAATATAGGGAGATACATCATACCAATTGCTTCAATATACATATATATAGAGTCCTTATGTCTAAGGACCAAAAATCCATTTCTTATTGGAATCATTACAAACCATTTCTATTTATAGTTTCCCATACTAGGGAATTCTTTCAATATCATTCATCCAATCAACTCAAACACATGAGTTCCATTTTATTTAACAAGCACGCCTTGGCTAGACGCCACATGCATAATGCATGTAAGAGACCTAACCAATAATTCAAATTCAAGGTGCATATGCACATCAAGGTCTCAACATCTATGGTCTACCACCATATCAATTCACATTTTATATCTCACATTTATCAATTTTAATATTTCCTTTCCATGATCAACATTCAACATAGATCCATCATCAAATCAATATGTATTCTATATATCATCATCAATGCACAATAACAATGTATTCGTCATTTTGAAGGTAATAGGGTAAGGAACTTGGCTGGACTTACACAAATAAACATATCAACCATATTGAAGAATTCATCTACATATGCATATCCAATCTCATAATTTCATTAAGTTTTCCAATGAGCAACTATGCTCCACAAGTGCGTCATACAACCTCAATGAAAAAAGGTATACTCCCAATAAACAACAACCACATCTTATGAATCACAATTTCATAAAGAGTCCTCTATGAGCATCAATCCCAACTCGATTCTAATGATTCATAATAATTTCTCAATAAACAATAATGCCCTTATAATCAATCCATATTTCTTAGACAACTAGCTATTCGCAAGTCCATATAGGGCAATCAATATCCCAACATATCATCATTCTCTAGATAATTATCACTCTTAAATCTATACAAAACAACCATATTACAATAATCATTAAAATGTTTCTCAATCAAGCAATTATGCTCCAAACATCCATAATGTCAATTTATACAGAGCACCCATGCTCGGACACTGATTAATAGCTTCTATACAAATAAACATCTTCTAGCAAAATCAACAACATCCATGCAGAGCAAAACATGCTCTGATATCACCTTTATAACACCCCGGTTTTCTGGACTCAGATCCCGATGTAACCGAGATAATAATTAATAAAAATACGGGTAAATTTTGCGCGTTTGAAATATTTCTAAACACCTCGACGATTACATCAAGACCCAAATCACAAAAAGCCGAAGAGTACGAATTAATAAGATATGACTGGATCGATAACAAAATTGCCCATAACGGTATACAAAAATAATAGAGTTTACAGCGGAAGAAGAATGTGTATACCGCGAAAACGCCTAGTCCCATATATGACAATATGAGAAAAGGCTCGGCAAAGCATGCAAATACCCGACATATACCTACTGAAACAAAGCTCGTCTAATTCACTCACAACATACACATGCTTTGCCTAAGACACAATTATATATATGAACATATACATACGGGGATCTTCTCCCAACTTCCACAATCATCAATGTTCATCATTCAATTTCAATCCTTCTTGTACACATTAAATCATCTCTTACAAACTACATTTATATTCACCATTCTCAATTTCAAAAGATTATCTTATACATATCCAAAATCACTAAATCATCTATATCATCATAAACAATTTGTTCATAGCATAAGAACTCATAAATGATGCCGACCAAGGCACTTCCATTACCACTATTTACCTTCTTCAAAACTTCAATTCAAGTCTCATCTCGGCCCATAATGACCCTGCATCACAATGCTAAAAAGGAGACCACATGGGAGAGTGAGTTATACATTCAAAATGATGAATATGAATATATATTGTGATCATGTGTATATGTATAAAATTTTTATGTGTGCTTTGCTATAAAACAAGTAAATCATCATTCAATCATCATCTTATTTTTATATTAGGCATACAACATCATTAATCTCAATTTACAATATAAGCAAGCATAAGCATATACAAAATCACATTGCCACTTATCATCAAAGGCATTCACCATCATCATTCTCATTTTATTAAATCTTTATTCGCTTCCTCCTCGCAAGGGGTTTCTCATCTCTCGTGGTCATCCCATCTTAAATGTCATGCTCTTATGGCTAATGCACATGCTAGTGTTTAGAATGCATATGCACGGATCTAATTTTCAATCAAATAGTGATCACAGTCACTTAAATTAACATCATCACTCCGGGATATACCCTTCATGGCACCCCGCAAGGTGATATATTCATAAACACGATAACATCCACTCTGGGATATACCCTTCGTGGCACCCCGCAAAGTGATATATTCAATAACAAGTCACATGATATCATTTTCACTCAGGGATACACCCTTCGTGGCACCCCGCAAGGTGATTCAATTCAATAACAAGTCACATGATATCATCTTCACTCAGGGATACACCCTTCATGGCACCCCGTAAGGTGATTCAATTCAATAACAATTTATATCAATGCCATGTTATGTCATGAATGCAACAATGCAATAATACATGTGCCCATCAACCTCGCAAGGATATCACACCCTCTTAATTAGGGATATGTTGTATATTTAGTTTTATTGTCAATGGCATTCAAGCAATCACAAGGCCCCTCAAGCCACAACATTCATATAATTGGCATTTCAATGGCCACAAACATCATTTCATAACAATCCATACAAGGGAATCAGAAGGCACAACAAGCATCATAATATTAATCCACACTTAGAATTATTCAAGGCATAATCATCATCCCACATATGGCAATTACACATATGCCCATCGCAATCATGTCCTTGACTTTACATCTCAACACACTATATATATATATATTTTATATCATATGGCAAGTCAAGACTTGTATTCAACCACAATGGCTTTACAACGTCACGTAATGTTCATCAATATTGTTTAATAACTAGTGGGGCAATACAACAACTCATCATTTCAATTCTAAACTACTCGAGCAAGATCGCACTTATATAAAATACAATAACATTTTAAAGTTCCTCGACAATAACGTTTGCCCTTACACGTAAGGAATATTCACTCCCTCATTTATTGTCACTTGATACCGATTTCACCTTCTTTGTATCAGTTTATAACAACCACCTCACCATTTATTCATTCCCACAATGGGTTTGTATCACCCAAGGGTACATCTCATAGCTTATCATCAAACCCTTACCATCACTCTTACATATCTAGTTCTTGGTGGTTAACATTTATGTTTCACATAATATATTATGGCATAGACAAGTTATCCCAATATCTTAATCGCTATACAACACCACCATATTAGATCATAGTTATATTTCCTTATACATCCCCTCAAGCATTTTACAATATAAGGGAAGAAGGCCTCGTACCATCAAAATTGATGAAATGATACAACATTCAATTCTGGGCAACTCGCTTGAGCGAGCTCTTACTCGCTTAAGTGAGATTAACATAGCTCGCTAGGGCGAGCCCCTTCGCGCGAGCGAAAATTGTCCAGCAACGTTTCCACGCTCGTTCGCTTGAGCGAGGCACCCACTCGCTTAAGCAAGATTCAGCCAGAGTTCATCCCCTCATTCCACACACGTCTCGATTGGGCGAGGCGCACCAGTTTCAGCAACTCGCTTGAGCGAGTATCGCCCAGCATCAGACTCCCCACACTCACTCAAGTGTCTTACGCTCGCTTGAGCAAAAAACATCCAGAATCAATTTCCTCTCTCGCTCGCTCAAGCGCGGCCACGCCCGCTTGAGCGAGATTCGTCTAGTGTCTCCCCTGCTCACTTCACATTCGTCTCGCTTGAGCGAATAACTCACTCGCCTGAGCGAGATTAGGCCAGAGGCCATAATAAGGGTACAGGGGATTCTCGCTTGGGCAAGAATCCATCTTGCTTGAGTGACGATATCAGTTCAAGTGCAGAAAAGTGAGGAATTAACAACTTTACATACCAAAACTCATACCAATTCAATTTGGACAATTCCAACACATTATTCACCTCTTATTAGGTATTTAGAACTTGCCTCAATCATTCATACTCAATAATTTCCATTCCAATTTGTTAACCATATCAAAATTAACTCATCTTTATTACACACATATATATATTCTTAACACTTAATACACATTCTCATACACCATTTCTTAAATATCATCAAATAACCATTCAGATTATTTCAATATCTACATGGCAAGGCAAGCATGAGTATTCATCATATACAATAATCACTACCGTTCTACTCATGCAATTTGAATGTAAACTCCTCTCCTACCTCGAGGGAAGAGCTGAAATCCGAATGCACGCTTCGAAAGCTCCGCCACACAATCCGGAATGCAATCTACATACCACACAGATGTGCATTCACATAATCAATAATCATCATAATTCTAAACATTTGCTAGCTTATCATAAAGCTCAACATCAAGTCCTAAACTTACTAAACATCAACTTATGCAATTGTGTTAGGCTTCGGGAATTCCTTTCCCCAAAGCCAAGATCCTCTAGATCTTAAAGACCAACTAAACCCAACAACATCATCATCTCATCCATTATATAATGTAATCTCAAATCACCTCAATCCTTTAAACATCATCATTATCACTCAATATTCAACTTAGCTCTCATATCCTTCAATAACCATAATTAATTAATCAAATTTAAATGGCACACCACAAATGATCTAGAACCTCATCAAGTCACAATCTTATCACACCACATCATCATCATCTCATCCATTCCAATTCGTTAACCATATCATAGGGTAGGAGGATCCTGTGGTAGCTGTAACATCCCGAATTTTATAAAAATAATTAAATATGAGGAATAAATAATAAATAATTATATATAAGTTGGTTTGTGTCCCAAAAAAATTGGAATAATTAAATTGGTATTTATTATGAAAAATTATAATTTATTGAGACTAAATAAGATAAAATTTCACCCGGTTAAAATATGGGTGTCGGACCAAGTATCTCCGATTGAGATACCGTTGGTCAGGGCTATTAAAAATATTATTGGGAGTCCGAATATATAATCGAAATAATTTTTAGATTAAGTATTGAGCCTGAACTAAGATCCTGTATATTATAAAATGGTAGAGTTTAATAAAAAGGATTAAAATTTAAAACAAGCCCACCCATTTCTCTTCTCCATTCACGTTGGCTTCTTCCTCTCACCATCTTCATTCCTTCTTTCTTCTCCTCCCCTTTTCTCTTTGCAAAATCGTGCATCTCCCTCCATGACCATTACCTACAAAAATTTCTTGGTCTCCATGGATTCATGAAGCATGAGTGGAGCATTAGAGCAAAGCTTGGTTCTCCTCCTTCTCTTTTTTTTCCTCATTTTCATGTTTGGCATAGAGCTAGGAGAAAGAGGTATGGTTCTTGAACACCCATAGCTTTTGTTGATGGTTTTGAGTTTATTTAAGTATTATGATGGGAGATTGGATGTTATTTGGGTGAAAAATGGCCTTTAGAACCAAACCCTAGGTGGGATAGCAATTGGGGATTGTTATTGATGTTGATAATGAATGGAATACATTGTTGCTAGTCTTGGGATGTTTGAAATGAGGCATAAATGTAATTGGAATTGACGATGTTGGATTTTGATGAAAACCCTAGAAATTAGGAATTAGGGCTTTTAAATAAAAATTAAGGAATTGATGATTTATTGTCATAGGGATAACTTTTGTGTGTAGAAGTAATGTTTGGAATGATGGGCATTCCTCATTGTTGTTGATGAGTTGAGGATGTTTAAGTTTTAGTGATTGAGGTTGTTGATAGATGTTGTGGTTAGAAGGATTGAGTTTGAGAATGAGTATGTGATGTCTAAGGTGGGGTGTTGTTGTTTATGATGATGATAATGATAATGATGATGGTGGATAACCATTGATGGTAAATAGATGAGTTAAGATGAAGATTTGATTAGGCCTTAGGCCATGATGTATGTCACTTGAAATTTGTGAATTGTTGATGGTCTTGAGTGAAGCTAAGAGGGCTTATAATGAATTTGAGTGACAATGATGACAAATGGATGATTATATATGATGATTGGATGTATTATGGATAAGGGATATGATATTGTTATTGTTAGGTATGGTTAACCCTTTAAGATTTAGAAAACCTTGGTTTTGGGAAAGGAATTCCCGAAGCCTAACACGAGTATGAAAATAGGTGTTTTAATAAGTCTAAGACTTGATATTGAGCTTTATGATAAGCTAGCATTTGTTTAGAATTATGATGATGTCCTGAGATAGTTTGATAATGGTATGTATGCACATGCATGTATGTTGGTATGTAGATTGTGTTCCGGACTATGTGGCGTAGCTTTCGGAGCGTGCATTCGGATTTTGGCTCTTCCCTTGAGGTAGGAGAGGAGTTTACATTCAAACTGCATGAGTTATATAATTGATGATTATTGTATGTTATGATACTCATGCTTGCCTTGCCATGTTTATAGTGAAATGATATGAATGGCAATTATTGGCTATTGATGATGATATATATGTATGTATATGTGATGATAATGAATGGTTAGCTATCCCTTGGAGGGAATGATGTGTTGTTGATAAACCATCCTTGAGGGGATGAAGCATATGTTTAAGAATTGAGAATTTATGTGGGTGTTTGGTAATAAATGTGATAGCCATTATGATGGTATAGATAATAAGGTTGAAAGATAATTTATAATCGAGGAACTCATAGAGTCAAATTGTGTGTTATGTGATTTGATAAGTCTTGAAAAGACTTAATTATTCCACTGTTTATTTAACATAAATTACTAAGTATTGTCTAGTTTTGATATTATTATTTAATAATTTGTTAATAATTCATGTTTTAGTTAATTATTTCAAAAGTATGCTATTTATGTAAGAAACCGATTGAAAATATTAATTAGATAAGGAATTTTGAAGTATTTATAAATTCACTAAGCAGCCAGCGTATAATTGCTAGGCAAGTAGCTGTTTATTGGTGCAGGAACAGGGCGGACTCAAGATAAGAAGAAAATTCCGAGTGAAATCCTACAAATCCGAGCAGAAATTGATAAATCCGAGTGAGACTTCCTGAATCCGACTGAAAAGAGCCCAAATACTGACCAAGCGAGACTTCAAGTAAGCTAACTTAAGAAGACTCCCAAGACACCGGCTCCAAAAGAGAAGAAGAGCGGAATGCTACATGAGAAACCGAGGTGCTTATTCATTATTTAATCCGTCCTAGTAAAATCCGGACTCGTCCAAGCGAAGTTTAATCCGCTCTAGCGAAAACTCAGCAGTTGAAGCATAAAGGCAGTAATTTAAACACTGTTCCTTCCCTCCAACAGCACACTTGGTGCAGTACTGTTCCGCTTCCATTGCCTTCTTCTCTACTACTGCAACCTTAAGTAACTTAAGAAGTGAGCTGTCAATTAGCTGGTGCTGAGCTGTAAATTAGCTAAGGTTAAGCTGGATCCTGTTAAGCGTTGAGCTGTAATTAGTTGATTACTCTATAAACTATGTAATTAATTAGTTTTATTCGTTAACTTAAGTTCTCTAAGTTATCAGTTAAGTTAGTTAGTTTAGTTAGATGCCTATATATATTCATGTACATACTCTGTAAAAGTGTGTGGAGGCAGAGAACAGAACGGCGTACAACATAATACACTTCATTTTCTATTTTCACTCTCTCACTACATTTTCATCTCTCTAAACTCTCTCCTCCATGACGTTCCACAATCCTTCGATGGAACCGAAGTCAATGGAGTTCTAAATCCCTAAGGTTGGGATTGCGAAGGTTAGCAATGGAGTCTTGAAGCTGTGAGCGAGTAGATCGACTCCGAAGATCCTGAGGTGAACAAGCTGAGGAGTGGAGCAGCATCGTTGGATTGACAAATCCAGAATTGATGAAGAACTTCGCCAGTGAGGAATCATGGTTGAAGCTTAGGTAACTTCCAGCTTTCTAACTAGTTCAGGCCTAATCAATTTAGGTGAATAGTTAGAGTTCAAACCTCCAATTTCGTATTAGATTCTTAGGCTAATCGAGCACTTAAGGACTTAAGGTTCATTGCTTAAGGATTAGTGTTTTTCACCTAAGGAATTAGGGAATAACCACAAGCGGATTGTCCTCTAGATTGTGAAGTTTGATTATACTTAATTGCATGTTTCTTGAGGAGATTGTGAGCCGAAGCAATCCTGACCTATTTTCTATTAATCACTTTACACATTTCACTTTAACTCTGTTTCTAAAAATACAAAAACAACTATAAAACACTAAAACCATAAAAACTGAATGAACTTCGCGTATTTTTTGTTGGTTCAGCTTGTACTAGTCCTAGATTGAGGTACTTACCACAATCCCTGTGGGACGATCAAATACACTACAATTTTAACGACTGGTGCGCTTGCCAAAGTGTAAATCCGAGAGTCACATTTTATTTTACTAATATTTTTACACCAAATTAACGGCTCAGGATTTCAGCATCAAGTTAATGGCGCCGTTGCCGGGGATTGTTGAGTAATATCAACAATCCTTGGACCGGTACTAGACTGAACCAATTTTTTTTTAGTTTCCGTACATGTTAGTTTTTAGTAAATTTCGTTGTAAGAGTAGGATTTGTTAAGTCTTGCGTGAATCGTTGTTCTTAGTTACTACTCTTTGATTTTAGTTGTTTAGTTGTTAGCACTAACCGTTGCAGTAACCTTGTTTGTAGTCAGTTGTTGCATTTATGTTTTCTTTAGTTCCTTTGGAAAGTGAAAAGTTGCAGGTAATGGATCTTGATGACACCTTAGCAGAGTTTCTTCAATATTCACAAACGTTATGCATAAACCATGTAGAGGAGGTACAACCAATTGAGGAGGAGCCATCGGAGTTAGAAAGGAGTTTAATTCAATTCATAAAAGTCACTCAAACCGGCCTCTAAAATTTTGACAATTCAATCATGAATATTCAAAAGCAAGTGGATTTTATTGTAAAGCAGTTAGCCGAAGAGCAAAGGAATATAAAGGTTGTACGAAGAAAAGACCAATATGAAGAGCCATGGGATGAAGATGTTGGTCTAGCTGAAGAAATTAAGTTTGGAGAAGAAGAAGATCAGTTAGAAAACATTAAAATAGATGAACCTGAACTTGAAGTTGAGGTAGAAACAAAAGAAGAAGAAGAAAACAAGGAAGTTCAGGGATATTTGATGGAAGAAGAGTCAATTGAAGAATGTGAAGAAGAAAGTGATATGGATTATACTTCAGAAGTGGAAGATGATAGTATATCTAGTGAAGCATTCTTTGATGATTGGAATGAAAAAGATTGGTCTGAAGAAGAACAAGAGCAAGAGTTGTCATTGAATAATTTCTTTGATGGTGCAAGTGTTGTAGGAGTGCAAATTGAACAAATGACAACAGAAGCCATTGAGGAACCTGAAAATCATTTAGACACTATTATTGAGCAAGAAGTGATAGAAAAGGTTGAGATCTCAGCAAAGATGGAAACCATATCTTGGCAACATAATAATGATACTGAATTTTTGTTGGAGCCAAGTGTGAACACAGAGAAAGAAGTAGAAGTTCATGCACAAGAAGAGTTAACATGTGTAGATGTTGAGAATATAAAAGAAGAAGAAGAAATTCAGCCATGTTATGAGGAGCGTTTGCTAGTGATGACTACTGTAGCTATGGAATTCAAAAAGAAATGTGAATCATCAAGCCAAGAAGAACATTGCTTGTGGCATAAAAAGAGGAAGACTAACAAAAAACAGAAAAAGAAAAAAAGTGAAGAAAAGAAAAAGAAGAAAAAGCAGAAAGTTTGGAAAAGAAAAGATTGGAGGAAAGTTATGTTGAGCATTAGCTTCAAACATAACAAGGAAAAACAAGGAGTAAAAAGACCAAGAGTGTATGGACATAAGAAATGGGATCCTGGAGGATGATCTTGTGTTGGTTTTTCGTGTACATAAATAAAATAGTGAGAGACTGAACAACATGAAGAAAATAGAATCAGATTCCCTCCACGCTTGAGCAAGAGGAAGTTGACGCTTAAGCGTGATCTAAGCGTGACCTTGTATAAGTCTTTTCGCTTGAGCGTGTCTTCTTTTCGCTTGAGCGAGATCGAGACCTGTTTCCCCTTCCGCTTTGAGCGTGAGCTCTTTTGCCTCTCAATAAACTGCTCGCTTGAGCGTCATTCCACACGTTCAAAGCGTGACAATGATGCATGGTTTTTTCTGCACCTCCGCTTGAGCGCTTCAAGCTCACGCTTGAGCGTAATCGGGCCTGAGGATGTGCTGTGCATTTTCTCGCTTAAGCGAAAGCTTAATGAGCCTGAGCGAGATTGACATGATACCCACTGATACCCACTGATACCCTTTTCGATCGGAAACTTCTCATGGGGACTTTAATAAATGGTTTCTGATTGTTGATGTAATAAACAGGTCAGATGATGAAGGGTGACTTATTTCAGTCAGCCTTTTATCACTCGGATCCCTCATTCCTCACTCTTCACTCAGTTTCTTTCATTTATCTTTCACTCGGCCTTCTTTTCATGTATTCTGTTATCCACTCTCACCTGTCACTCATTCCCATACTTTATCTCTTCCTCTAATTCGTTGATTGATTCATTCGTCCTTTTAATCCAGCTGAGCTCTTCCTCGGTTTCCTCACCCGATCTCTCTGCATGTGTTGGTTGTTCACCCAGCCTTTCATTCACTCATTCTTTCGTCCACTCATTTTGTCACTCAATCGTCTTTTTCTTCATCCATTCGGTATTCCGTTCACTCGGACCCCTATGCAGTCATTCTTGCATTCACTCGTTTTTCTCACTCAGTCACTCCTTTTCATTCTGGCTTCTGTTTTTCACCTCATTTTTCATTCGGTTCTTCATCCACTCGGTATAACTTGTACTCATCTATCCCACTCGAAATTCATTCATTCGGCCACTCTATTTTACTCGTTCTTCATTCACTTTGTCAAGCTTCCACTCGTCTTTCATTTATTCGGTCACTTTCACTTATCCACTCATCTCTCCGTCTTGGTCACTTTCACTTCTGTCACTCTTCATTCACTCAGTCAATCATTCTCTCGTGTGTTCCTCCACTCGTTCTTTCTTTCACTCGGCCTTCCAGTCACTCGGCCATTTGTTCGCTTGTTTCCCTCACCGCTTCCTTCCCTGACCTCATCCACTCGGTATATTTCTTTCACTCGTTTTCATTCACTCGGTCCCTTTCTTCATTCGTTCTTGATCCACTTGGTATTTATTTCATTCGATCTTCCACCTTCAGTCTGTCACTTTTATTCTTCATCCGATCTTTCATTCTGTCATACACTCGTCTCGCATTCACTCATTGTACATTCGTCTTTCTCTCTCTCTCGGTATCTCTTTCTCAGTTTTTCTTGGTCTTTTTATCTATTTGGTATGTGAGCTTGAGCGTGAGTACCATATTGATGATACCTAATGCTGTATTTCTCGCTTGAGCGTGATTTAACATGCTTGAGCGAATATCATACCTGATGCTTCATTTTTTTTAGATTGGGCGTTGGCACGCCAATATTTCAGCGTACTTACGCGTATTGCAGGAGAAGGCACGTCTTCTAATTTCTGAGAAAGTCCAACCAGGTGCTTCCCAGCACTGCCACTCAGGTAAAAGGGAAGTATTCTAGTACCCCGACTCCTTATTTGATTTTCCGATTCTTTATTTGATAAAATATGTTAATTATATTTAATTTCAAATCCATCTTAATAATTTAAAGTTGCTAATTCTTAGGCTTCAGTCGGATAAATTAATTAATTGGTTTTTGCTTAACTCATCATCCTTGCCCATAACTATTCTTCATCATTACTTAAATTGTTTACTCGGCATGCTAGTTAGCAATCTAAATGTATGATCTTACATTAAGTTTGGGGACATGACTGGCTGATTGACTATTATATTCGTAGCTTTTGAGCCTGTGTATCCTTTTCCGAGTGAACTTGCATGCTAGTTAGTGAGACAGAATTTGCTTCAGTACTTGCTAATTGTCGTATGTCAACCAATCGGAAATGATGAAGGCCTTCTTTGATTATTCAGCCAGGGCAAAAAAATTAGCCATCCTAATTTTATTAATCATCCTTTGACCCAATAATTATGTTTGAGCCTGAGACCCTTTCATTCGTTTTATACACCTAACATTACAAGCCTATTTATCCAAGAAAAACCTGACTAGAGTACCCTGGATGTTCCACTGGTGAATTACTCGGTTTTTGCTTATTGCTAGGGACTAGCAATTTCTAAGTTTGGGGATGAAGAGTGTGCCTAACAGTAATTAAGGACACACTCCGACCTTGATTATGGATAAAAATCTTGAGAAATGAAAGAAAGGCAAAGCCGAGAGAAAAATGAACAAAGTTCAGAAAAGAAAAAGATGCAAAGCACCACAAGAAGAAAAAAAATTTTTCGATCGGAAAAAGATGGAAAGAAAAAGTCAAGAAAAAAGGAGAAGTCCGAAGGACTAAAAGAAAAAGAAAGTGCAAAACAGCACGAGTTATTAAGTAGCATTCGGTCAGAAAAGTAAAGAGAGTTGTTAGTAGAGGCAATTAAGTTAGAATTGAGGCAAAGCATCAGTGGACACATCTTGTAACCTATCTATGACTCGGAAAAACAATAATTGAGCCTGTAGCCGAGCCCCATTATAAGCTTAAAAGCCCTTACTGATCCGATTGAGTTGGCATATTTCATGATGTTTAGAACTGTTGCAAGCCTATGTTGATCTAACTAGTATGCAGGTGATGAGTGCATTCTATTTACCCTATACACTGAGAGAAGAGTTAAACACCGACCAGTGAGGAAAGCATCAGTAGCTTGTCTCCCAAAGGAGGTGTAAGTTTTTATACTTTTAGAAATTACAAGAAGAAAGCATGATCGGTATTCAATAATTATAGTATGAATTAAGTTAAGGAAAGGTTGATTGTGTTGATCAAATGCTGTTAGTTAATAAGTCTGAATATTTGCTTGAGGACAAGCAAAGTTTTAAGTTTGGGGATGTGATAAGTCTTGAAAAGACTTAATTATTCCACTGTTTATTTAACATAAATTACTAAGTATTGTCTAGTTTTGATATTATTATTTAATAATTTGTTAATAATTCATGTTTTAGTTAATTATTTCAAAAGTATGCTATTTATGTAAGAAACCGATTGAAAATATTAATTAGATAAGGAATTTTGAAGTATTTATAAATTCACTAAGCAGCCAGCGTATAATTGCTAGGCAAGTAGCTGTTTATTGGTGCAGGAACAGGGCAGACTCAAGATAAGAAGAAAATTCCGAGTGAAATCCTACAAATCCGAGCAGAAATTGATAAATCCGAGTGAGACTTCCTGAATCCGACTGAAAAGAGCCCAAATACTGACCAAGCGAGACTTCAAGTAAGCTAACTTAAGAAGACTCCCAAGACACCGGCTCCAAAAGAGAAGAAGAGCGGAATGCTACATGAGAAACCGAGGTGTTTATTCATTATTTAATCCGTCCTAGTAAAATCCGGACTCGTCCAAGCGAAGTTTAATCCGCTCTAGCGAAAACTCAGCAGTTGAAGCATAAAGGCAGTAATTTAAACACTGTTCCTTCCCTGCAACAGCACACTTGGTGCAGTACTGTTCCGCTTCCATTGCCTTCTTCTCTACTACTGCAACCTTAAGTAACTTAAGAAGTGAGCTGTCAATTAGCCGGTGCTGAGCTGTAAATTAGCTAAGGTTAAGCTGGATCCTGTTAAGCGTTGAGCTGTAATTAGTTGATTACTCTGTAAACTATGTAATTAATTAGTTTTATTCGTTAACTTAAGTTCTCTAAGTTATCAGTTAAGTTAGTTAGTTTAGTTAGATGCCTATATATATTCATGTACATACTCTGTAAAAGTGTGTGGAGGCAGAGAACAGAACGGCGTACAACATAATACACTTCATTTTCTATTTTCACTCTCTCACTACATTTTCATCTCTCTAAACTCTCTCCTCCATGACGTTCCACAATCCTTCGATGGAACCGAAGTCAATGGAGTTCTAAATCCCTAAGGTTGGGATTGCGAAGGTTAGCAATGGAGTCTTGAAGCTGTGAGTGAGTAGATCGACTCCGAAGATCCTGAGGAGAACAAGCTGAGGAGTGGAGCAGCATCGCTGGATTGACAAATCCAGAATTGATGAAGAACTTCGCCAGTGAGGAATCATGGTTGAAGCTTAGGTAACTTCCAGCTTTCTAACTAGTTCAGGCCTAATCAATTTAGGTGAATAGTTACAGTTCAAACCTCCAATTTCGCATTAGATTCTTAGGCTAATCGAGCACTTAAGGAATTAAGGTTCATTGCTTAAGGATTAGTGTTTTTCACCTAAGGAATTAGGGAATAACCACAAGTGGATTGTCCTCTAGATTGTGAAGTTTGATTATACTTAATTGCATGTTTCTTGAGGAGATTGTGAGCCGAAGCAATCCTGACCTGTTTTCTATTAATCACTTTACATATTTCACTTTAACTTTGTTTCTGAAAATACAAAAACAACTATAAAACATTAAAACCATAAAAGCTGAATGAACTTCGTGTATTTTTTGTTGGTTCAGCTTGTACTAGTCCTAGATTGAGGTACTTACCACAATCCCTGTGGGACGATCAAATACACTACAATTTTAACGACTGGTGCGCTTGCCAAAGTGTAAATCCGAGAGTCACATTTTATTTTACTAAGATTTTTACACCAAATTAATGGCTCAGGATTTCAGCATCATGATTTTGATGGCATGTGATAGTTCCAATAGCCTTTATATATAGTTTATGACTTGTAGAAATTGGAGTGGGCCAATTCTAATGAGTATAGGCCCTTGAGTTGCACAAAAGTGCCTCTAAATGGGTAAAACACATTTATGCGCATAAGTCATTCATTTTAAAGGATTTTTGAGTGAGGCCAGTGGCCACACGTCACAAATAATGTGTTTTAGCCTGTGTCAAAATTTGGTGACATTCCGATATCGTTTGCATGAGTTTTGGTAGTTGAGAAGTTCATTTTTGGTGCAAAATTTGCATAATTTCTGTAGAATGACAGGGCGTAATCGATTAGCCTTTAGGGTATAATCGATTACCAGGCCTCTATCCATCATCTAATAGATTAGGAATCAGACTGTAATCGATTATGGACCGTCTAGAACCAATGTAATCGATTGCATTCGAAGGTGTAATTGATTATGTACTAAAACAGAAACAAGGTAATCGATTACTCTAGTCCCGTAATCGATTATGCACAACACCTGATACATTATACCACCAACAGAAGTATTGTAATCGATTAGCTCCTACCCCATAATCGATTATCACTAGCTAAATTGATTAAATCAGCTTAGAATTGGCATCTTTACTTCTTTTGGGTACTTATCTTGTCCCCCTTGGACTTTTAGGCCTACTTGATAATTAAATGGAGTATTCTAAAACCTTTTTCCAATCCCATGTATACTTTTAGAGTAATTACGAGTGAATCCACTAGGGGAACATGTGTGGTTTGTCTTAGTGGTGATTGGGGAATGGGTTAAGGCCTTGGCCAGGTGTGTATGCCTATGCTATGTTATGAATACATATATGCTTCACCACTATGGGTATATTGTGAATCTTGATGAAAAGTAAATGATGTGATTGTATGACACACCTTAGTTGACGATGGAACTAATAAGGAGACAATCGAATAGCAATGACAATCGAATAACAATGAGTTATTATATCTTAATGAATTTGAAAAAGTGTTAATGATGAATAAGAATGAATGATGAATAATAATGTTGAATGAAAAGGGACGTTGTTATTGAACACGCCCTAGAATGTTATTATTGATGGGCGTAGTGCCACTATGATTAATGCATGTATTGACATGTATATATGAGATTGAATGAGGATTGTTGAAATTATGTTTTGGGATATCTTATTGGTTTCCATGCGTGGATAAATGCTATGATGATTGATATGCTATGATTGCCATGTGGGGATTTATGAAAATGTGAATGTTGTGCCTTGAGGTCCTTGTGATTGATTGTATGCCAATGATAACAAAAATCAAATATAAAATATACCCCTAATTGAGAGGGTGAGATATCCTTGCGAGGTTGATGGACATATGCATTATTACATTTTGCATTCATGGCATGGCATAACATTGAATATGTGGTTGCGATCACAATGATAAAAGATCCTGCGGGATTCTATGAAGGGAGTACCCCTTGCGAGGCGGGAAACCAACTTGATGATGATATGATATTGAGCCGATGGTTACGATCACCTGGTTGTGGAAAGTGAAAGGCCCTGCGGGGACCATTGTATGATGATGAGCCAGTGGTTGCGATCTCTTGGTATTTGAAATGAAAAAGGGCTTGCGAGTTCCTATGATGCCCGTGGTTACGATCACGAGGCAGGAGTACCCCTTGCGAGGCGGGAAACCATTATGAATTATTGAACGTGGTTGCGATCACGAGAAAGCACCTTGCGAGGCTGCTAGAGGGAGTACCCCTTGTGAGGCAGGAAACCCAAGTGAATGAATGATATGGTGGTTGCGATCACCTGATGAAATGAAATGGATCCATTGTATATACATTAAATAGTTGACATATGCATTAGCCATAAGAGCATGGCATTTGAGATGGGATGACCACGAGAGATGAGAAACCCCTTGCGAGGAGGAATTGAGTGAGATTTAATGAATTGATGATGATAATTTGTGAATGCCCTTGTTGATAAGTGGCGATGTCATTGTGTATATGCTTGTGCTTGCTTATGTTGTGAAATGCGTTTCATGAAGGTTGTATACCTATTATATCAATGTCATGATGATTGAATGATGAATTAATGATTTTATAGCAAAGCACACATGATGATTGTATACATGTACACATAATCATAATATATTTATATTCGTCATTTTAAATGTATAACTCACTCTTCCATGTGGTCTCCTTTTTAGCATTGTGATGCAGGGTTATCATGGGCTGAGATGAAACTTTGAATTGAAGTTTTGGCGAAGGTAAATAGTGGTAATGGAAGTGCCTTGGCCGGCATCATTTATGAGTTCTTATGTAATGAATAAATTGTTTATAATGATATAGATGATTTGGTGAATTTAGTTATGTATAAAATAATCCTTCATATTTAGGAATGGTGAATATATATAAGTAGTATGTAAGAGATGATTTAATGTGTACTAGAAGGATTGAAATTGAATGATGTAAATTGATGATAGTGATAGTTGGGAGAATACACTACAATTTTAACGACTGGTGCGCTTGCCAAAGTGTAAATCCGAGAGTCACATTTTATTTTACTAAGATTTTTACACCAAATTAATGGCTCAGGATTTCAGCATCATGATTTTGATGGCATGTGATAGTTCCAATAGCCTTTATATATAGTTTATGACTTGTAGAAATTGGAGTGGGCCAATTCTAATGAGTATAGGCCCTTGAGTTGCACAAAAGTGCCTCTAAATGGGTAAAACACATTTATGCGCATAAGTCATTCATTTTAAAGGATTTTTGAGTGAGGCCAGTGGCCACACGTCACAAATAATGTGTTTTAGCCTGTGTCAAAATTTGGTGACATTCCGATATCGTTTGCATGAGTTTTGGTAGTTGAGAAGTTCATTTTTGGTGCAAAATTTGCATAATTTCTGTAGAATGACAGGGCGTAATCGATTAGCCTTTAGGGTATAATCGATTACCAGGCCTCTATCCATCATCTAATAGATTAGGAATCAGACTGTAATCGATTATGGACCGTCTAGAACCAATGTAATCGATTGCATTCGAAGGTGTAATTGATTATGTACTAAAACAGAAACAAGGTAATCGATTACTCTAGTCCCGTAATCGATTATGCACAACACCTGATACATTATACCACCAACAGAAGTATTGTAATCGATTAGCTCCTACCCCATAATCGATTATCACTAGCTAAATTGATTAAATCAGCTTAGAATTGGCATCTTTACTTCTTTTGGGTACTTATCTTGTCCCCCTTGGACTTTTAGGCCTACTTGATAATTAAATGGAGTATTCTAAAACCTTTTTCCAATCCCATGTATACTTTTAGAGTAATTACGAGTGAATCCACTAGGGGAACATGTGTGGTTTGTCTTAGTGGTGATTGGGGAATGGGTTAAGGCCTTGGCCAGGTGTGTATGCCTATGCTATGTTATGAATACATATATGCTTCACCACTATGGGTATATTGTGAATCTTGATGAAAAGTAAATGATGTGATTGTATGACACACCTTAGTTGACGATGGAACTAATAAGGAGACAATCGAATAGCAATGACAATCGAATAACAATGAGTTATTATATCTTAATGAATTTGAAAAAGTGTTAATGATGAATAAGAATGAATGATGAATAATAATGTTGAATGAAAAGGGACGTTGTTATTGAACACGCCCTAGAATGTTATTATTGATGGGCGTAGTGCCACTATGATTAATGCATGTATTGACATGTATATATGAGATTGAATGAGGATTGTTGAAATTATGTTTTGGGATATCTTATTGGTTTCCATGCGTGGATAAATGCTATGATGATTGATATGCTATGATTGCCATGTGGGGATTTATGAAAATGTGAATGTTGTGCCTTGAGGTCCTTGTGATTGATTGTATGCCAATGATAACAAAAATCAAATATAAAATATACCCCTAATTGAGAGGGTGAGATATCCTTGCGAGGTTGATGGACATATGCATTATTACATTTTGCATTCATGGCATGGCATAACATTGAATATGTGGTTGCGATCACAATGATAAAAGATCCTGCGGGATTCTATGAAGGGAGTACCCCTTGCGAGGCGGGAAACCAACTTGATGATGATATGATATTGAGCCGATGGTTACGATCACCTGGTTGTGGAAAGTGAAAGGCCCTGCGGGGACCATTGTATGATGATGAGCCAGTGGTTGCGATCTCTTGGTATTTGAAATGAAAAAGGGCTTGCGAGTTCCTATGATGCCCGTGGTTACGATCACGAGGCAGGAGTACCCCTTGCGAGGCGGGAAACCATTATGAATTATTGAACGTGGTTGCGATCACGAGAAAGCACCTTGCGAGGCTGCTAGAGGGAGTACCCCTTGTGAGGCAGGAAACCCAAGTGAATGAATGATATGGTGGTTGCGATCACCTGATGAAATGAAATGGATCCATTGTATATACATTAAATAGTTGACATATGCATTAGCCATAAGAGCATGGCATTTGAGATGGGATGACCACGAGAGATTAGAAACCCCTTGCGAGGAGGAATTGAGTGAGATTTAATGAATTGATGATGATAATTTGTGAATGCCCTTGTTGATAAGTGGCGATGTCATTGTGTATATGCTTGTGCTTGCTTATGTTGTGAAATGCGTTTCATGAAGGTTGTATACCTATTATATCAATGTCATGATGATTGAATGATGAATTAATGATTTTATAGCAAAGCACACATGATGATTGTATACATGTACACATAATCATAATATATTTATATTCGTCATTTTAAATGTATAACTCACTCTTCCATGTGGTCTCCTTTTTAGCATTGTGATGCAGGGTTATCATGGGCTGAGATGAAACTTTGAATTGAAGTTTTGGCGAAGGTAAATAGTGGTAATGGAAGTGCCTTGGCCGGCATCATTTATGAGTTCTTATGTAATGAATAAATTGTTTATAATGATATAGATGATTTGGTGAATTTAGTTATGTATAAAATAATCCTTCATATTTAGGAATGGTGAATATATATAAGTAGTATGTAAGAGATGATTTAATGTGTACTAGAAGGATTGAAATTGAATGATGTAAATTGATGATAGTGATAGTTGGGAGAAGATCCCCGAATGTATATGTATATATATATATATATATATATATATATATAATTGTGTCTTAGGCAATGCATGTGTATGTTGTGAGTGAATTAGACGGGCTTTATTCTATTAGGTCTATATCGGGTATTTGCATGCTTTGCCGAACCTTTTCTCATATCGTCATATATGGGACTAGGCGTTTGCCCGGTATACACATTCCTCTTCCGCTGTAAACTCTATTATTTTTGTATTCCGTTATGGGCAATTTAGTTATCGATCTAGTCATATCTTATGAAATCGTACGCTTTCGATTTTCTGTGATTCGGGTCTTGGTATAATCGTTGAGGTGTTTAGAAATATTTTAAACACGAAAAATTTACCCGCATTTTTATTAATTATTATCTTGATTACATCGGGATCTGAGTCCAGAAAACCGGGGTGTTACAGTAGCAGTGGTGGTGGGTCAGAAGTAGGGGGAGGGAGCCTCGCCATCAACTGCATCAGTAGCTGCTGCTACGTAGTAAGCTGTTGACTAGTCTCGGTGTGAAGCTACCCATCGTCGGTCCGCCTCGGCTCGCTCCTCCAAAAGCTGCCTCTGGCGCGCTCCTCCTGTAGCTCGTTGTTCAGGTTTTGAATGACCTAAACAACATTTGTAGGAAGGCTAGAGGAGGAAGAGGTCACCCCCTTTCTCACAATCTGCGTGCCCACGTTGCCCAACCCGAACACCCTCCCTTTCTTGTTCACGCCACCAACAACCTCCATGTAGATGGCGTTGTCATCGGAACAAGACAGGGTGGGAGGAACCTCCCCCTCAGGAGTTGAAGCCACTAACTCCGCCTCCTTCTCGGCCCTCCTGGCCTGATACGCCTCCTGTAAAGTCAAAAATACTAACAGGATTAGTAAGCTGATTTATAAATTATAAGCATGTGTAAGTTAAAAGTTAATATCGCTAGATCTGTAGTTTTCTGGTTTACCCATGCACCAACTTTGTTATTCTTGGTCATTTGCATGACCTCAGAAAGGGAAGGCGCGCGGTGCTCCCTCAGCTCCTGTAGTGGACAACAAGCATTGAAATTATTATTCTTAAACATGTCAGACCAATCATAATAGAAATGTTTAACATAAATATACTTACAAATCTTTTCTTGTGCTTGAGGGTTAAAATGCTACCCCCATTGTAAACTGACGCTGTAGCATCGGCGGCTCTATTTACCTTGTTCCAAGCACTCACCTGCTAGAGCAAGACATCGCCCCACTTCTAGACCATCTCGTCCCAATGGTCCTCGGGGATCCAACGAGGGCGCTCGCCTTTGTCCCTGACCTTCCAAAGGGTACTCTTGATGATTTTGGAGGTCTTTATGGCAAAGACCTTCCTAGTATCATCAATCATACCCTCTACCCACTGATAATCACGCTGTAATAATGAAATGAGATTTTAAAATTAATAACATGTGTATTTTAGCCATAAATTCAAAATAAAAGAAAGTGTTAACTTACCAAGAATGTGTCAAACCACCTATCCTGGACAACCTTCCCAGCATTTGTCCAAGAGATGTATGGACCATCCCATTGGGCCTTTAAAACCTTAGTAATCGCTTTGGTAGTGCGACTACTATCAGCAAAACTACAATAGCCAATAATTAGAAATAAATAAAACCATGAAAAACAGGGAGGCTACAAAATTTTGGCAGAGCCTCCCCTGTAAATGTAACATTTCAAGTTTGAACAATTGCCCTATTACGAACAGAAGAGTTCCTAATACAATTCAATGTATACAAGTACTAAATAAACTACTATACAAGTAACATACAAAATATGAAAATAAGTTACCAACTAAGAAAGTTAAAATAAATTATTATATACTTACTCGTCTCTGGCCGACACTGGGACGAGCATGGGTAAGGGGGATTCCGGAGGTGGGGTCGCCTCGAGGCCAGGGTCCTCCAAACCACCAAGTGGATGAGTCTGCTCTGAGGTGGTCTGCTGTGGTTGTGAAGGAGTAGTCTGCTGTGGTGGTGAAGGAGTGGTTTGCTGTAGTGGTGGAGTGGTGCCTATTCTGGTGGTGGAGTGGTGCCCTGCTGTGGGGTGGGAGTCTGCAGATGGGATGCTGGGGTCCTCGAGCCACCACCCTGACTGAATGGTAGTCGACGTCCTATCATCTGTGGATAAAACCATGAAAAGAAATGTTACTCTCAGGATATAAAGATATGTATATATGTTTAATAACTCATACTCTGTGTCTGTTTTAGTTTGAAATTCCCCATCAGTTTCAATGTCACTATGGCTATCTGTTTCAGCTGGTTCCTTAGTCTCTAAATCAGCCCTAGACCGTTTTGAACAGGAGACAACCACTTTGTCAATGTGTTTACCCCCCGTAGTGGCGAGTGTCCCATCTATTATGATTAGATCAATGTTGAACAATAGATGACTATCATTGAGCTCGTTTGGTGCAAGCTGATAAGCATTATCAACCTCATCGGAGACATTATCAGTGATCTGACTTCGGGCCTTGGCCTTGATTACTGCGTACCAGTCTCGATGCCCTCCCAGGAAGTTCGTGTAATAAACCCGCTCAGCTTGTTGGGCAAAAATGAAGGGATCAAACCCTTTATATCTACCTTTTTTTACCTCAACTTAGCTGTAGTTGTTGTCAACCTTAGTTCTTACACCGATTGTGTTGTCGTACCAATCACACTTGAATAGAATGATATCTCTTCTTATTCATCCGGAGAAAGAAACTTCAATAATCTCTATCAGCACTCCATAAAAGTTTTCCTCTAACTGTCCGACTGTGCCTTTAACACAAACCCCGTAGTTATGGGTACGCATCCCTTCACTCCATTTAAAACTATTAAACTTGTAGCTGTTTACATAGTAAATGGGCCATTCTTTAATAGTTTTCATCAGCCCCCAAGAAAGGGCTTGGAGTAAGGGATCTTCAATATGGTTGTTAGGGTCTTGAATCTATGTACAACATAACACATAGGTCATCGTTAGATACCTAACGTTACAAGTACAACTAAAAAACATATGATATACAAGTCTTACGTGTTGTGCAAAGATGAATTAAGATGATACCTCACTATGAATTCGGTCATCAATTATATTATTTTGCTCAAGTTTTAGCATATTTGCATATAAGCTATTTAAAGAACAAAAATTTAGATACAATAAAAGCCAGCTTTAGAATGCAAACTATAAGTTAGTGACTTACTCAAGATAGGGTTCCACTTCTGGGAAATTTAAAAGAATGTACAAGTGAGCCACCTTCCGATCTTTCTCATCAATGTAACATTTTGTGAACTTGCCTCCCGGACGACCAGGATAGTTAAAAATTGAAATCTGATCATCCAACCCTGTACCGATGGCCACCCCAAGATTACGGGGAATTCTAGTCATTCTAGTTTCTATCTCTGTAGGAAAATAGAAAGAAGCAAAAATGGTCATTTCTTCAACTAAGTATGCTTCGCAAATTGATGCTTCAACGCATGCTTTGTTTGACACTTTGTCTTTTAAAGAGCGTAAGAATCTTGTGCAACATACAAACACTATATGAGTTACAAAATAATATTATAGGAAACCATGTTTACAACAAAATTAAGCAGTTGGCATTCACCTTTCGAATGGATACATCCAACGATACTGCACCAGACCACCAATTCAGGCCTTGTACGGTAGATGGATAGGCAGATGCTCCATCGAGTCAAAAAAACTTGGTGGGAAAATCTGCTCCAACTTACAAATCAAGACCAGGATACTTTCTTCCATCTTTAGAAGTTTCTCCTTAGTCAATGAAGTTGTTGTCAACTCCTCAAAGAAGTGACTCAACTTAACCAGCGGTTTCCAAATAGGTTTTGGTAAGGCATGAAACGCGTACGGCAGTAGTTGTTACATAAACACATGACAACCATGACTTTTCATACCAAACACCCTGCCCTCCTTCACATCGACACATCTACTCAAGTTAGAAGCGAATCCATCAGGCAGGGTCAACCCATTGATCCATACACACAGCAATCTGTTGAGGTCTAGTTAAAACATATTTTGCATGGGGCTTAAACATTCTTCCACGTCCCGCATCCCTCAATTCCAACTCCATCCTAGAACACCAAATTGGAAGGTCTAGACAACTCTTCTCGTTGTGCTTTGTTCTCCTTTTGATGTCCATCACAGTGTCAAAAATATTCATGAAAACATTTCGTTCAGTGTGCATGACATCAATGTTGTGTCTTAACAACAAGTCTTTCTAATATGGCAAATCCCATAAGATACTCTACTTCACCAGTGGTGTTCCTTCCCATAACTTGTAAACTCCATAACACTCTTATACCAGATGTACAGATACTCTTTAACTCTCTGCCAAACCCGTGCACCCGATAACCTACGGGGTGGAGGTTCCTTAATAACCTTATTCTTCTTAAAAGCGGTTTTGTTTCTCCTGAATAGGTGATCCAATGGTAGAAACTTTCTATGACAGTCAAAAAAACTTGTCTTGCCACTAACAGGGAATGATTTCCCCCTGGTGTGTTCCATGCATATAGGGCAAGCAAGCTTCCTAGACGTTGACCATCCAGAAAGCATACCATACACCGGGAAGTCGTTAATAGTCCATACTAGAACAGCCCACATCATGAAATTATTCTTCAAAGATGCATCATACATCATTACCCTGACACCCCACAATTGTGACAACTCCTCAACTAATGGTTGCAAAAACATGTATATCTTTGCTTTTGGATTTTTGGGTCCTGGAACCAGTACTAATAGAAACATGACCTCTCTCTTCATACACATATCAGGGGGTAGATTGTTTGGGGTCAGTATGACTGGCCAGTAAGAGTATGTTCTTCCGTATTGACCAAATGGGTTGAACCCATCAGTACATAAGCAAAGTCGTACATTACGCGGCTCGCCAGAAAAGTCTGGATATAGCTCATCTAAATACTTCCATGCTTTCCCGTCGGAAGGATGGCACAGATGACCCTCTTGTGTTTAGTTCAGAGCATGCCAACACATGTGTTTTGCCGTGGACAATGAGGCGTACAAACATTAAAGATGCAGTGTTATGGGGAAGTACCACATTTTCTTCCTGGCCGTCCTAGTTACCTTCCCTCTTCTTTTAATGGTTTTGTAACGTTCCTCATTACAATGTACACATTTTGTGACACTCTTATCAGTAAACTCATTTTTGAATAACATACACCCGCTAATACAACGCTCTATCTTCACACAACCCAACCCCAGGTTTGCCACTCTTTTCTTAGCATGGTACAGGTTTGATGGCCTTCGATGATTACTAGGCATGGTGGAACCCATCAAATCGACCATCCTATTAAAACAACCTCCTGAAAGATTATAATCTGCCTTTAGGCTTAAAGCAGCTAGGGAGACGAATAATTCAGTGTGACCCCCGCACCCGTCTCATAATGGAGTCTGAGCCGCCACTAACAAATCATAAAATCTCTTCACCTCTGAATTTGGATCCTCCTCTACATTGTCATCCTCATTCCCTGCTTGGTCATCATGTTGTAACATACGCCCGGTGGAGGGTCCAAGAAGATCCATCACTATCTACTCCATGTTGTTGTACGCATCCCTGTTTTCTTTAACCTCATAGTAAGACCGTTGAACGGTTATGACTAATAGCCTGGGTGGTAAGTGCTCACCATGGTTGTACCAGTAGTAGTATCTTTCCATGAACCCCTTCTCGCTTAGGTGGCACATGACATCATCCGCGTATTCAAAACTCATGCATTTGCATGTTGAGCACAAATAATGAATCTTGTTAGTTGCTTTAAAACCAGGCATCATAAACTCCAGTAGCCCCATCATAAACTCCTCCGTCACTCGCTGATTATGATCTAGCCGGTTGAACATCCATCGCCGATTCGTCGAAACCTCCATTCACGATATCTAACAAGCAGACTTCTAGTCACTTTGATTTAAACATTATGTTATATGACTATCGTTCGTGAATCACTCTATCTCTTTGATGTTACAAGTGGGTAGGACCCTATCCCATTCGGGATGAATATGCAACCATCGTAGGACATCAATGTTGTTTACGGTCTATCTTGAATTGTTGATGTTCAGTTAGAATTTCAACAACATTTCGTATTAGTCCTCAAGTACACAGAGAAACGTGTAGTATGAAACACCACACACAGACATGCACTTGGAGACAATACGAAACACCATAACCGAAATTTCAAATGAACATCAATGACACATGATAGACCACATACAACATTGTTGGGTTACGCCCTACTGGTTACAGATTCATCCCAAACTGTCCAAGTGGGACAATTCAAGATCTAACACAACACGGTATGTTGGCCAGTTGTGTTGAATCTTGAACAGGAACCTAATGGGTACACACACGACTAAACCCTACATTGTTAAAATTGAGTTTACTTTTTAATGTACCCTAAAACAGGGAGCCCGCCAAAATTACAACAGAGTCTCCCCTGTAAACTAGACATTTCCAAATTTTTTATAATGCCCTGTTACACACAGAAGATTTTCCAGTACAGTTCAATATATATGTTATGCATTATGTATGAAAATGAGGCAGGTAAACACCACAACCTAGTGAGCTCTGCTCCCCACTAATAAATAACAATACTATGCATAAAAACATCATGTTATCAGCACACAAAACCAATGCCTAATGAGCTCTGTTCTCTACTAACAAACAACAATACATATGCATAATTTTAACACATGTTATCAACACACACAAGCAATGCCTAATGAGCTCAGCTCTCCACTAACAAGCAACAATCAACATGCATACACAAACATCATAGGTTACAGAACATGATAAAATTTGCATAAGGGGATTACTTCGAATACTGACACAACAATAGAGACGAAGTTGAAGAGACATGAACATGATACCACACGGCGTGTAGATCTGTATGGAAAACCAAAAAAATAAGTCGACGTGAAATAAATTTTTTATTTTGAAAAGCAAAATTCAAAAAGCAACTGAACTTGACATGTTATAAATTCATGTTATAAATTTTTAATTGAATTGAATTAGTAGTAATATTGAATTAACTTGGCGGTGTTAGAATGATAGGACTATATCAAATTCGACTACTATCGATTGCAGAAATAGACATGTCCACAGAAAATGCCTTTACAAATTCAAAAATAAATGGCAAAAGTTCACTACTTTGAAGAATTAATAATGTTGCTAAGACTTAGGAGACCTACATGATTAGCAACTCATGAAACTCTAATTATCAAATCATATAAGTTAAAATGTTTTCAAGGTATTTCTCAGTTTTTGTTCTGGGAGTTGTAATTAATATGGAGTTGTAATTAATTGTAAATCACAAGAGCATTTTAGCAAGAGCAATCAATAGGTTAATCATCAAGGATAAGGGGAACTCACATAATGATCAAGTGATCTAATCCAAATTCTCAGATCTCACCATACTTAGAGCAAGGTTTGCATTCACATACAAAATATTTTAATTTTTATGTTCCACCTCTTATAAGAAGATTAGTCATGATATAAATTTTCTATTTTGAGTCACCATATATTAACTCAAAATCACCAAATCAGAACCTTCTACATATTTTGAATCGAAAAAAGAATCTGGGCAATGGTGGGATGAAGGGGAAACAGGGAAAAGAGAAGAAAGGATCAAAGGGAGATGGAAATGAGGGAGGTAGAGGTTCACATTAAAAAAAAACAACATGATAGAAAACCACTTGTGACCTATGTCCAGTCTCCAAGAAACCTTTGAGATTTCCACTAGATCAATGTTAATTATAAGAGAACAATTGCAACTCTTGGATCTCTACCACTCGATACCTAACTTTTTCTTTACCCAAAGGGATACCCAACTCTTTGTCCTATGTGAGATACCATACCACACCCTCTGCCACTTGACAGATATCATACCCTCTCACGATTTTAGGGTTTCAAGCAAGAACGAGTACAACCCTCCAAGCCTAACATTCTCCCAACCATTCACAAAACTCACAATGAGCACCAAGAGCAAAATTGAAAACTCTCAAAAGAGCAGATTACACAAATTGAAGCTCGAATAGGAGAACAAAGAATAAGAGATGAAGAGCTCTAGGGATTAAAGTGATGATTGCAAGAAAATAATTTTCCCTCTGATAAAAGATATTTCCACTTTCCAAAAGGTTTCTCTTATGTTTTCCTAACCCAAACTATGTTTTAATAGAGTTCCAAGTGTTTAGATTAGGGTTGTAGCAAATAGAATGAAATTAGGCACAAAATAAAATTTCATTAAGAAATTTAATTTGCACAACCTAATTGATTAGATGGTTTTTATAGTCGTTAGCTTTATTTTATCTAAAAAGCCACACATTGAATTCTAATACTAATCGATTAGCTCATCTTGCCTAATTAATTGGGTCCATTCTGTCTGGTAGACCAGTTTTTATTTTTATTTTTACTCTGATGCTATTAGATTAGCTCAACTTGCCTAATTGAGAAGGTCCATTCTGTTTGCAAGGACCATATTTATAATTGCGATCCTAATTGATTTCCTCAACTTGCTTAACCGATTAAAGCATTCTATTTACCATAGAACATCTTTGAAATATTTGATCAACTAAGCCATGGAACATTTTTTCTCTTCAGAAAACATGATCTTGCTCACCAGAATGAATTTAATTGATTAAAGGATAAATCATTTTCAAAGCTTAACATTTTTTAAATCAATACAATTTTAATAAATTCTCGTGCTTTGATTTTTAAAAGATTAATTAAAACACATAATTTTATCCTTTTCAAAAGATTTATTTTTAACTTGCAAGGATTCAATTTTAAACCTTAAAAGCTCATCAACTCCCACTTCTGAATCCTTTACTAATATCATCCTAAACCTATGGATCTAAACAATGAGATCTTGATATCTTGACTTGTATCTCTTGGCCTAAATTTCTTTAAGATTTTAAATGAAATCCTCACCTGTTACAAAACTCGTTTTCCAATATCTTTTCAGTTTTCACTTAAGATTTGTTTGTTTGCAAAATACTTTGCACTAAGGACTTGTTTAACATTATCAACACCTGACACACATTAACCAAACATAGTATGAGTTGGGGTATACATATTTAGTTAAAATCGAAGGATGTGAATGTCAATTCATTCAAGAAATATATATCTTTTTAATTAAAATGAACTACATTATATATTTTTTAAAGCTGCATCTTATACTTCCTCACTGGTCAGATTGGAAAGCATGTGTGGATATTGTGAAGCTTCTGAAGCATCTAAAAAAGGAATTAACTGTCCTAGTTGTCAATCATGATTTGAGGTTGTTTCAATTTTATCTTCCATATATCTGACCTTTTAATCATAATCGATGTTCATTTCTTACTATCTTATACTTAGGTGTGAATTTGTCTTTTGGTTTAATTGATGATTTGTGAATATCTAGACTTGCATGTAATAGTGCAGTAAATTGTTATAAGGAAATTGTATACACAATACAGTATATGAAATTGTTATAATTATAACACTTTAAGTATGGTGAAATGGGATTTTTTTTTGTATTTTTTAGAACCATTACTTTATATGAAATTTTTTAGTTACATTCTTAGTACTAATACTAATAATAATATACTACATATTCAACTGTATACAACAAGCTATTTCTTTTAAGTTGATGTCACCTAAATATCTTGCACTAAATTACACTTGGTGTGGAAGATAATTTATGGTTGAAGAATATACGAATAACTAGATGGTTGGATTTTTTTTTGTGCTTTCATTTCTTTGATTTAGACATGTTCTTTTTTCCCCTCTTACATCCTATCCATTAGTTGTCTTAAGATTGGGAATTTAGTTTGGATTACCAATAGACTTGAGAAGATTAAGATTTAGGAAGCACATATGTGGTCTTGGAATACAAATACAATATTAACTGATAGAGAAAACAAATTATAAAATTTAAAGGACATGACATGATAAAGATATAGTATGATGTTTGTGAACACCTCTTTTGGTCCGGTCCAAGTGGAATGATTCTTTTTGTACTTAATTCCAATTCAGAATGGTCAAATTTGAATAGAATAACTCAAGAATGGTCAGATCCGAGCAAGATGACTATGATGGAAGCATTTCCGAGTGGAATATAGACCTGTTGGAGGCAAATCCAAGTGGAATGACTCAAAAAGGATCAAATCCGAGTAGAAAATGCCCCTGTTGAACAAAAATCCGAGTGGAATGGCCCAAAAACTAGTAAGTCCAAGTGAAAATACTCAGAACGGATCAAATCCGAGTGAAATTACTCAGAAGGGATCAAATCCGAGTAGAAAATGCCCCTGTTGAAGAGAAATCCGAGCGGAATGACACATACATGATCAAATCCGAGTAGAATTAATCAGGATGAATCATTTCCGAGTGGAATGTGCTCCAGTTTGAGTGAATAAGAGTGGGATGACTCAGAAATGATAAAAACCGAGTGACAATCACTCAGGATGAGTCAATTCCGAGTAAAATGCTTCCTTATCGAAGGTGAATCCGAGTGGAAGGCTCTCTGTCAAGCCATTCCGAGTGCAAATGGCCAAAATTCCAATTTCCGAGTGCAAAGAAGGAAGGATCCGAGTAAATCCTTCAAGTGTTGAAGTTTCTGTGTCACTTTTGAAGAAATTCCGAGTGAATACTCCCGGCTGAAAGAATTCTGAGTTTTGTTCTTCAGTCAAAACCAAGTGAAGCATTTTCAGTCAACACCGAGTGAGTACTCCCACTCAAACCCGAGCCAACTTCAGTCGGAACCGAGTGGTAACTTAGTCAGTCAGCCCTCTTCAAACCAATTCTTCTCATCCTTCCTGAAGCCAATTACCGAGTTCATTTCCACCAATTTCCGAGCCATGAATAAATCTTTCCCGAGCCCTTTTGGCCAATCAAATCTGAGCCCCTATCTCCAAACCATCACCGGGCCACTTTTCACCCGTTCCGAGTCACACTTCACACATTTCAGTCGGTTCTGAGTCATTTTCACTCGGAACTCTACCAGTCTTACTCGGATTACACCATTTTCTCTCAGATTTCCACTAAACTCACTTGGATTTGACTCCCAGTATGGATGAATACTGATTGGAAGGTTGATCCGAGCCATTCTCACTCGGATTACACCATTTTCACTCGGATTTACACCATTTTAAACCATCCTCACTCGGATGTGACTCCCAATGTGGAGGAATGCTTACTGAGAGGGTGATCCGAGTGATTCTCACTCGGATTTCACCATTTTACACTCGAATTTCAATATTTTAACTCGGTTCTCCACCTCCTCTCTCGGATCTCCACCTTGCTGACCTGGATTCCACCACCCAAGTGGATCCAGGAATCCTGGGGGTGGCAGACAGGGGCGGAGGTGGAGGGAATTAAAAATTCCCACCAGCCGTTGTCCCTCCACTACCCAAACCGAGTGGAAGCCTGAGCTGGCATTCCACTCGGAAGTGGAAGCCTGAGCTGGCATTCCACTCGTGTAACATCCTAGTTTTGAAACTAAAAGCCGAATGAAGAATAAACCATTAAGACTTGATCTCAATAGAAAATAACTGTTAATTACATTTAACTAAGTAGATTTAAGCCATTAAAATATGAAAATGGTGGTGGTCAGGGGATGGGGTGGAGTGCACGTGGCTGCTGGGCACACACTCTCCCATCCCACTCTTCTCTTACTTGTGCGCATGTACATATATATAAAACATAAGCCTATGGTGAGGAACACACTCACTATTCCTTCAGACTCCTTCCTCCGTCACTTCATCCTCTACTTTTCTCTCTTCGTCTCCATCCTCCTTCTTCCTCCATCTCACTCTTCGCTCCTGGAGATCTTGATTTCAGTACTGGAGAACGGACCACACTCCATCCCAGAATCAGGCGCAGGATACGACAAAGCCAAGGAAGACCGAACGAGCCAGGAGAAAGACATCGGACCCAACGACAAGAACGGAAAGATTTCTGAGGTTCTTCTAAAAGGTAGGGGGCGCTTGCATGTCGAATGCAGGGTCTAAGAACGGTACCGGATGAACGTACTGCTGAGTGTGGGTGTGTGTGTGTGCATGTATTCATAATTATTAAAACTGATGCATGATTTAAGATTCTGATAGTGATTTTCGTGGCGATGGTGTAGCCTGTTAGTGGATGATAATGATGGATGATATGCATGGATCTATTTTCTTATTACTATGAAAAATATGTATGTGCATGCTCTTAATTGGATTGTTCAATGTTGTTAGTCTGATGACCGATTGTAACATGCGCTGGAGTGATTGACTGAATGATTACGAGTAGTGTGGGGAAATCCGCTCTTGCTTAATGACTACGGTGAAGGTGTTCGTGGCGCGATGATGTGTATTAATGAATGTGTTAGTTGCATGAGTGAGAGTGGGGCGGCCCATAGAAGGTCAAGAACCCCAAGGGAAACGACTTCCAGTTACCAACCCTGGCTAGATCCCGATAGTGCTCGTGGTAGCCGTTGGAGCTAGAGAAGAGAGTCTCGAGACGCCGTGGGGAGGCCGGTGCCACCTGGTAAGAGCTGAGGGACGAGGGGCCAGAGGAAAAGGGGACCGTAACTGAGAGTCTTTGCCCGAGTCGGATCCGCAGGCATGCATATAGAAATAAGGCTGATTGTGGTGATGTATAAATCTATGTATGTATAGGTGTATGATTTGAATGCATGAATGTAGATGTGCGTAGGAACTCTGAGTGCATGAATATATATGGATGTGGGATAAACTCTGTGTATTATGTATGTCATGAATATTGTTTGAACTGCATGAACTTGGTTACTTGAGAAAGGTCGAATGATGGCAGGAGCGTATACTGACGCTGATACCGAGTCTGTGAGTATCATTTTACATGTAAAAGCTCACCCCTACAGTGGCCATTTTTCAGTGAATGTCTCTCGAGATGAGGATCAGAAGCAGAGCTGGAACGCTGAGCGAAGTGTTGATGCATCTGGAAGGCTTAATTAAGGCGTTGTTAGATTAAGCCCTGACTGGTTCATACCGGATGTTAATGTTTTGGGATAAATAGAACTTTATGGACAAGGAGAAATCCGATTTTGTGTTGTAAATATTGACATACACTCTTATGTATATATGGATGTATGGTTTTGCGTGTGCGATGCTATGTGCTACCTTGTTTCATAATTGTGCTTTAATGGATACGCAGGGACAGTATGATTGAGCAGGCTATAGCCAAGTTAGAGTGAATTGAGAATTGTCTTAGGAAAACTTATGTCAGATATGTTGGGCGGAGTCGTACCCCGCCCGAAGTATGGGGACATTTCGCCCAAGCGAGAGGACTCGCGCTGGAGCGATGTAGTTGTTAGAATGGGACACCGTTCAATTACCTTTCCTATCCATTGTGATGCTAATGCAATCCAGACCCTGGCGTTGACCCCTGATTTGGGCGTTGTGGTTGAGTCCGCCCAGGCGTTGTCATAATTTGTTGAGTTGGGCGGAATAGGTTCAGACTCCTCCTTCCTCTACAATCTACTACCGCATATGTACCCTGTAACTTCCCGTTTTTCCTGAGTGAAGTGCGAGCGTGAGGATTTACCTAGTGAACCCTTGTCCATATCCGATTGAGGAATTACCTTGTGTTTGTGTTGAAGAGGCGTTGTGCTGACCTCGTTTAGGCGGTGTCATACCTCGCCCAAGTAACTAGGACGGTTCGCCCAAGCACGTGGGACCATACTGAAGCAAGCAGATATCAACTTGAGACTTCGCCTATGTACCTTCCTCCTCCTTGTCGCATTATTCTGCCTCGCAGGGCGGTGTTGGACATCGCCTGAGTAAGTGAATGTTGTGATGTAGTCCGCCCAGGTGTTGTTGTGCCTTGCCGAACTGGACGACGGTGTAATCACTTCCTACTGAGCGAACTAGTGTTACTCGTGGAGGAGTTTCTCCTTTAGAATTTCCCTCCATCCGCTGTTGCAGTATCACACCCTGCCTAGGCGGTATCAGACCCCGTCTGAGTGAGCCAATGATGTTACGTAATCCGCCTGGCGCTGGTCTGTACACTAAACCCACGAACCGGTTTCGGTCTTAGTCTTTCCGTCATTGCCGTATGCGTATGAGTGTTTTTATTTCCCTTGCCTGCTTCCTTCTATATCGAATAATACGTGGCTGCTTTTGTGAAAAATTTTCTCATATTTTTGGAATTATTAGTTACAAACAATAAGGTGTTACATTTTGGTATCAGAGCGGACCAAAAGGTCCAAGGCCAAGGTATGCTTACCGAGTGTAAGCGGTTGTGTGTGTGTCTTTTTGATTGAATGGTTGAAATTGTTCTGATACTGGTTGAACTTGATTGATGTTGACTTGAGGACAAGAGGTTGTTTTCCCCTGGTCCGATTGTGTGTATAACCTAGACGAATGATATAATGTGCTAAGCTATTAATTGTTGGACTAATAACCCGATCGGTAGTAAGTGGCTCCGTATACTTATCCTTAAATGTCGATTTCAGGATAAGGAATGGCACATCGTCAAAGTATGGAGGCTATAGCCACAGCATTCCAACGCTTTGCGGATGTGTTTGAAAGGCAGGGCCAGACTCGACCTGAGGATAGCCATGTACTGGACCGCTTCCTGAAGAGGAAGCCGAATGAATTCTTAGGAGGACGGAACCCTGAGGCGGCGTTCAAGTGGACTCAGGAATTAGAAAGGATTTTTGGGGGTCTTCGCTGTACCAAAGCCCAGAAGGTGGAATGTGCAGTGTATATGCTGCGAGATGAAGCGGAGAACTGGTGGAAAATAGCCAGAAGCCGATTCCCCGAAGATGATAATCAACTGACGTGGAACGATTTCAAGGCCTGCTTCTTAGAGAAATACTTTCCCGACACAGTAAGGAGTCGGAAAGAGCTGGAGTTTATGGAGTTAAAACAGGGCTCCATGACTGTGGAAGAATACGCGACAAGGTTCGAGGAATTGTGCCTATTCTATCCGCCCTTCCAGCAGCCAGGAACGGAGAACTCCAAGTGTCTTAAGTTTGAGAACGGATTGAGATCGGATATCAAGAGGGCCTGCAGATACGATGAAATCCGGAGTTTCCCTGCATTAGTGAACAAATGTAGAATATTCGAAGAGGATGACAGGGCCCATTCGGGCCAGTGCAGTAGAGCCAACCAGCACCTGAGGCCTCAGCAATCACGTTTCAAGAGGCCAGGGAACGTGAGGAGGAATGAACCCTTCACTAGATATCAGAATCATGGTGACCGAGGGAGACAAATGAGTAGACGACCAAGATATGGCGGATGCCTTAAATGCGGCGGTGACCACTTTGCTAAGGATTGCAATGATACAAATGTTAAATGCTACCACTGCGGAGAGAAGGGACACGTTCGTCCTGACTGCCCCCAACTCCGCCAGACAAACGCCAATGTACGTCAAGGAGGATCTCAAGATAGAACCCGAGTGAATGATAACCAACGACCTGGTGGCAGAGGCAACGGAACCAGAGGAAACATGATGCGTGCTCCGAACAGCCGAGAGAGGAATACCGGTCCGCCAGCAGCAGGAAGGATCTACACCATCAATGCAGAAGATGTTGCACCAGCAAACGACCTAGTACAATGTAAGTGCTCACTTGGAATGAATACGCTTAATGTTGTTTTCGATTCGGGAGCTACCCATTCTTTTATAGCTGATGAGTGCGTGGAACGGTTGAAGTTACCAACTGTGTCTATGGATCGGACTTTGGAAGTGGCCAGCCCTACTGGCGCTAATGTGTTCACATCGTCAATATGTAAAAATGTAGCATTTGAGTTGTATGATCGGAGTTTCACCTTCGATCTGATTTACATGCCTTTAAAGGGTCTTGATATCGTGCTTGGGATAGATTGGCTTTCAGCCAATAAGGTATTAGTAGATTATAGAAACCGAGAGATAGTTTTTCCGAAATAGCCCACTGAGAATGACACGGCACTAGGTATAACCCAACTATTTGTGATGCTTTGTCTAACCAAAGATGAGAGTGAGACCCTAGTGAACGAAATTCCGGTTGTCTGTGAATTCCCAGAAGTGTTCCCTGAAGACGTTCCGAGTGTGCCTCCCAATAGAGAAGTCGAATTCTCTATATACTTGATCCCTGGAGCCGAGCCGGTCTCCAGCACACCCTATAGAATGTCCTCAACTGAGTTGGCTGAGTTGAAGAAACAAGTGGATGAGTTACTCGAAAAGCAGTTCATTAGACCGAGCGTGTCACCATGGGGCGCACCTGTGCTACTTGTTAAGAAGAAGGATGGCAGCATGAGACTTTGTATAGATTACCGACAGCTTAACAAACTCACAATCAAGAATCGATACCCACTGCCTAGAATTGATGATTTAATTGACCAGCTGCGTGGAGCCTCAGTCTTCTCGAAAATTGATCTACGATCGGGGTATCACCAAATCCGAGTGAAGGACTCGGACATTCCTAAAACTGCCTTTAGGACTCGGTATGGTCACTACGAGTATGTAGTGATGCCGTTCGGTGTGACAAACGCCCCTGCTGTTTTCATGAATTACATGAACAGCATATTCCACTCCTTCTTAGATCGGTTTGTTGTTGTCTTCATCGATGACATCCTAGTTTATTCTAAGACGTCTGAGGAGCATGAAGGATATCTCCGAGCGGTACTCCAAGTGTTGAAAGAGAAACAATTGTTTGCAAAGCTCTCGAAGTGCGAATTCTGGATGGATGAGATCCACTTCCTCGGGCATGTGATCTCCGAGCGAGGCGTCTCGGTGGATCCTGCGAAGGTAGCTGCTGTAATAGCATGGGAGAGGCCCAGATCGGTCTCGGAAATAAGAAGTTTTATGGGCTTGGCAGGTTATTATAGGAGGTTCATCGAAGGTTTTTCTAAATTGGCATTACCCCTGACTAAATTGACTCGAAAAAATGTTCCCTTCGTGTGGAATCCCGAGTGTGAGAACAGCTTCCAAGAGCTGAAGAATAAGTTGACGACTGCTCCGGTGTTGGCATTACCTGAGTTACGAGAAAGCTTCATGGTCTAATGTGACGCGTCAGGACTCGGATTAGGGTGTGTACTCATGCAGAAAGACCGAGTGATAGCATATGCCTCTCGACAATTGAGACCTCACGAGCAGCATTACCCGACCCATGACTTGGAGTTGGCAGCAGTGGTTTTTGCATTGAAAATCTGGAGGCATTACTTGTACGGGTCTAAATTTGAAGTGTACAGCGATCATAAGAGCCTCAAATACCTATTCGACCAAAAGGAGCTGAACATGAGGCAGAGGAGATGGATTGAATTTTTAAAAGACTATGATTTCGAGTTAAAATACCACCCAGGTAAGGCAAATGTCGTGGCCGACGCATTGAGTCGGAAATCCCTCCACATAGCAGCCATGATGGCAAAAGAAGTTGAGTTGTTGGAGCGGTTCCGAGACATGAACTTGCATGTTGACACCCCTTCCTCTCAGAAGATGGCAATCGGTACATTGAGGATCGCCAATGAATTCTTAAAATCCGTGTACGAGCAGCAACAGGCGGACTCTTACCTAGCTGAAATGAAGGAAATTCAGGCCAAAGAAAAGGATTTATCCTTGGCCGAGGGGTCAGATGGGATCTTCCGGGTGAGAGACAGAATATACATACCAAGTGGAGGAAGATTGAGAAGAATGGTGCTTGATGAAGCCCACAAAATCCTACTTAGCATCCACCCAGGAACCACGAAAATGTACCACGACTTGAGGAGACAGTTCTGGTGGCCCGGACTAAAGAAGGATGTGGCGGAGTACGTGGCCCGGTGTATCACTTGTCAGAAATCGAAGGTAGAGCACCAAAAACCGTACGGTGCAATACAGCCTCTAGAGATCCCCGTGTGGAAATGGGACTCGATTGCGATGGATTTTATCATGGGATTACCCAAAAACCGAGCGGGCCATGATGCCATTTGGGTCATTGTTGACCGATTGACGAAGAGTGCACACTTCTTACCTATAAATATGAAGTACCCATTGCATAAGTTGGCTCGGATCTACATTCAAGAAGTTATCCGACTGCATGGCATACCTTCTTCCATCGTATCAGATAGGGACCCTAGGTTTACGTCCAGGTTTTGGACCAGCATGCATCAAGAATTGGGGACGAAGCTTTGGCTTAGTTCTGCCTACCACCCCCAATCGGATGGACAATCCGAGCGAACAATTCAGAGTCTAGAAGATTTATTGAGAGCGTGTGTGTTAGAGCACGGTGGGGACTGGGAGCAGTACCTTCCCTTGATCGAGTTTACGTACAACAACAGCCATCATCACAGCATTGGCATGGCACCCTACGAGGCATTGTATGGACGTAGATGCCGGACCCCACTCTGCTGGTCGGAAACGGGTGAAAGTCTACTATTGGGACCAGACGTCGTGAAGCAAACCACAGAACAGATCCGAGTGATACGGGAAAAGATGAAAGCATCCCAAGACAGGCAAAAGAGCTACCATGACAAACGCATCAAGCCATTGGAATTTCCAGTCGGAGATCGAGTGTTTCTGAGAACCTCTCTGAGTAAAGGAGTCGGACGAGCCTTAAAAAGTGGGAAGTTAAGCCCTCGATACATTGGACCTTATGAGGTGTTAGAACGGATCGGCCCCGTAGCATACCGCATCGCATTACCAACTTACTTGTCCCGATTGCACAACGTATTTCACGTGTCTCAACTAAGGAAGTATTTGCATGACCCCAGCCACACGATGCCTGACGACGAGGTAGAGATCAAGGAAGACCTAACCACTGTGACTACACCGATTGGAATCGTGGACCGATCGGTAAAACGCTTAAGAAACAAGAACGTAAGGCTGGTTAAGGTGGAGTGGCAGCAAGGCAAGACCACCTCCTGCACGTGGGAACGCGAAGACACCATGCGACAGCAGTACCCCGAGTTGTTTACCTAGGTAAGTACCGACTGAATTTCGGGGACGAAATTCTTTTTCAGTGGGGGAGAACTGTAACATCCCAGTTTTGAAACTAAAAGCCGAATGAAGAATAAACCATTAAGACTTGATCTCAATAGAAAATAACTGTTAATTACATTTAACTAAGTAGATTTAAGCCATTAAAATATGAAAATGGTGGTGGTCAGGGGATGGGGTGGAGTGCACGTGGCTGCTGGGCACACACTCTCCCATCCCACTCTTCTCTTACTTGTGCGCACGTACATATATATAAAACGTAAGCCTATGGTGAGGAACACACTCACTATTCCTTCAGACTCCTTCCTCCGTCACTTCATCCTCTACTTTTCTCTCTTCGTCTCCATCCTCCTTCTTCCTCCATCTCACTCTTCGCTCCTGGAGATCTTGATTTCAGTACTGGAGAACGGACCACACTCCATCCCAGAATCAGGCGCAGGATACGACAAAGCCAAGGAAGACCGAACGAGCCAGGAGAAAGACATCGGACCCAACGACAAGAACGGAAAGATTTCTGAGGTTCTTCTAAAAGGTAGGGGGCGCTTGCATGTCGAATGCATGGTCTAAGAACGGTACCGGATGAACGTACTGCTGAGTGTGGGTGTGTGTGTGTGCATGTATTCATAATTATTAAAACTGATGCATGATTTAAGATTCTGATAGTGATTTTCGTGGCGATGGTGTAGCCTGTTAGTGGATGATAATGATGGATGATATGCATGGATCTATTTTCTTGTTACTATGAAAAATATGTATGTGCATGCTCTTAATTGGATTGTTCAATGTTGTTAGTCTGATGACCGATTGTAACATGCGCTGGAGTGATTGACTGAATGATTACGAGTAGTGTGGGGAAATCCGCTCTTGCTTAATGACTACGGTGAAGGTATTTGTGGCGCGATGATGTGTATTAATGAATGTGTTAGTTACATGAGTGAGAGTGGGGCGGCCCATAGAAGGTCAAGAACCCCAAGGGAAACGACTTCCAGTTACCAACCCTGGCTAGATCCCGATAGTGCTCGTGGTAGCCGTTGGAGCTAGAGAAGAGAGTCTCGAGACGCCGTGGGGAGGCCGGTGCCACCTGGTAAGAGCTGAGGGACGAGGGGCCAGAGGAAAAGGGGACCGTAACTGAGAGTCTTTGCCCGAGTCGGATCCGCAGGCATGCATATAGAAATAAGGCTGATTGTGGTGATGTATAAATCTATGTATGTATAGGTGTATGATTTGAATGCATGAATGAAGATGTGCATAGGAACTCTGAGTGCATGAATATATATGGATGTGGGATAAACTCTGTGTATTATGTATGTCATGAATATTGTTTGAACTTCATGAACTTGGTTACTTGAGAAAGGTCAAATGATGGCAGGAGCGTATACTGACGCTGATACCGAGTATGTGAGTATCATTTTACATGTAAAAGCTCACCCCTGCAGTGGCCATTTTTCAGTGAATGTCTCTCGAGATGAGGATCAGAAGCAGAGCTGGAACGCTGAGCGAAGTGTTGATGTATCTGGAAGGCTTAATTAAGGCGTTGTTAGATTAAGCCCTGACTGGTTCATACCGGATGTTAATGTTTTGGGATAAATAAAACTTTATGGACAAGGAGAAATCCGATTTTGTGTTGTAAATATTGACATACACTCTTATGTATATATGGATGTATGGTTTTGCGTGTGTGATGCTATGTGCTACCTTGTTTCATAATTGTGCTTTAATGGATACGCAGGGACAGTATGATTGAGCAGGCTATAGCCAAGTTAGAGTGAATTAAGAATTGTCTTAGGAAAACTTATGTCAGATATGTTGGGCGGAGTCGTACCCCGCCCGAAGTATGGGGACATTTCGCCCAAGCGAGAGGACTCGCGCTGGAGCGATGTAGTTGTTAGAATGGGACACCGTTCAATTACCTTTCCTATCCGTTGTGATGCTAATGCAATCCAGACCCCGGCGTTGACCCCTGATTTGGGCGTTGTGGTTGAGTCCGCCCAGGCGTTGTCATAATTGGTTGAGTTGGGCGGAATAGGTTCAGACTCCTCCTTCCTCCACAATCTACTACCGCATATGTACCCTGTAACTTCCCGTTTTTCCTGAGTGAAGTGCGAGCGTGAGGATTTACCTAGTGAACCCTTGTCCATATCCGATTGAGGAATTACCTTGTGTTTGTGTTGAAGAGGCGTTGTGCTGACCTCGTTTAGGCGGTGTCATACCTCGCCCAAGTAACTAGGATGGTTCGCCCAAGCGCGTGGGACCATACTGAAGCAAGCAGATATCAACTTGAGACTTCGCCTATGTACCTTCCTCCTCCTTGTCGCATTATTCTGCCTCGTAGGGCGGTGTTGGACATCGCCTGAGTAAGTGAATGTTGTGATGTAGTCCGCCCAGGTGTTGTTGTGCCTTGCCGAACTGGACGGCGGTGTAATCACTTCCTACTGAGCGAACTAGTGTTACTCGTGGAGGAGTTTCTCCTTTAGAATTTCCCTCCATCTGCTGTTGCAGTATCACACCCCGCCTAGGCGGTATCAGACCCCGTCTGAGTGAGCCAATGATGTTACGTAATCCGCCCTGGCGCTGGTCTGTTACACTAAACCCACGAACCGGTTTCGGTCTTAGTCTTTCCGTCATTGCCGTATGCGTATGAGTGTTTTTATTTCCCTTGCCTGCTTCCTTCTATATCGAATAATACGTGGCTGCTTTTGTGAAAAATTTTCTCATATTTTTGGAATTATTAGTTATAAACAATAAGGTGTTACAACTCGGGCCAGCCTATAAATAGGCAAGGGGGAGGGCAGCTAAGTAGGAGGCATTCAGAGGAGGAAACTCTGCCAAAATCCTTCGTGCTCTCTTCTCTCTCACACCAACTCTTCTCTTCTTCTCCTTCCATCATCCCTCACCATTGCTGCCCACAATCCTTCCATCCTCCACTCCTCTCCTATTCCAATCCGTCCACACTCCCACTCAACAGCACCTTATTCCTAATCCCCTCACCTTCCCACTCCCTCAAACCACATCTTCCCTCTCTGACTAGTGTTCCTGCACCATCATCACTCGGTTTTTGCTCAACTTTCACTCGGTAATCCTCTTTTCACTCGGATTTAGTATTTTGCACTCGTTTTCTCTTATTTCCACTCAGATCCTTATTCTTTCACTCGGATTTTTCATTTTTTCACTTAGATTTTCACTGCTCCACTCGGATTTTCACTGTTTCACTCAGATTTTTCACTGTTTCACTTATATTGTCACTGTTTCACTCGGTTTTCTCTGTTTTCACTCGGATTTTTCATAGTTTCACTCAGTTTTCTTATTTTTCACTCGATTTTCTTATTTTTCACTCGGTTTTCTTATTTTTCACTCGTTTTTTCATTTTTTACACTCGGTTTTCTCTTCTCCCATTCAGTTTTCACTCATCTTTTTCTTTTCTTCCCTTTTCCGAACTTACTGTCTCCATTTCTCTCTTGTGGCTTCTACTACCTTTCTTTTTTGCTTTGTAGAAAAAATATAATAAAGGAAATAAGCATTTCCTATGATTTCTTTCTAGTTTAAATAAAAAAAACAAAATAAATCGTTCTTAGTCAGTGTCGTACGGAAAATACTTCCGTCTACACCACCTTTATAGGATCCGTGCACGTGTGAAGCACTTCGCCTTGTATGGATTCTTCGCTAGAATGATGCCCATCAATATCTTCCTAATCTTTTCCTAAAAAAAACATTTTAAGAACTACGTGACCCTGATTTCTCGAAAGCTCGAGAATACGTAGGAGCGGGAAACAGTTCCTGTCGGGCCCATCTTTCTTTATTTAATTTTTTAGAGTTTTCATTTTTGTCTTGTTATCAAAAGGAGGAGCGAGGTTAATTTGGACAAGACGTCCTGTTAATCTCATATTTTTGTAATATCTCTTTAAAAAGGAGGAGCGAGGTTAATTTGGACGAGACGTCCTATTAATCTCATTTTTTTTTTTTATATCTCTTTAAAAAGGCAGAGCGAGATTAATTTGGACGAGACATCCTGTTAATCTCATGTAAATATTTTGTGTTGATCTTTGTTTATTTTTTTGTTTATTTTGTCATTCCGTACATTTTTCTTTTTATGAAGAAGTTAAAATAATTATTGGGTTAATTATAATGCGCACTATCAAATTGAGGTAACCGTTTTTATAACGGACAGTCGTGAGGTGCTAATACCTTCCTCACCTGTAATCAGACTCCCGAATCATGGAATCTCATTTTTATAACCAGTGGTTTAACAAAAGGTTTTTCCACTATTTTATCCTAAAAAAATATTGGTGGCGACTCCCTGTTTATTATTTAAATTCGTTTCGAGGTGCGGCCGCGCCGCCGCGATCCCGGTCGCGACAGATGGCGACTCCACTGGGGATATAGAGAGTCAAGCCAGTCAATTTGATAGCGCATGTTTTAATTTGCATATTAATTATTTAACTTCTTCCTTTATTTTATTCCCTTGTCAATGTTTAGTTTCTGTTTTGTTTGTATTCAATTATTTATGTTCTGTAAATATCTGTGTGATCATTGAACCCTAGGGTAGTCGACTTTATTTTGTTGCTCTGTGTTTGTTCTATGTACAAGGTGAGTAAGGTACGGGTATTGAATGCCTCTTTCACACACTACACTCACAATTTGCACACACTTTTGTGTGGGACCCTATACCCGGGCCCAAATAAAACTTAAGATTAGGGGAGGTTGATAGCGGAGCCATTTGGGATGTACTTCCTGTCTGGTTACCGTGAGAATCTCAGCTAGAGTTCGACTTATTCATGGTGCCCACACTTAGTATACTTCCTACTATTTGTGGTCAACATCATGAGTAGGATCTTGGCTCTAGTGACCTTTAGAAGTTTTAGAATAAGCCACCTAATGCAAGGTATCACTATTAGACAAACCTTAGAACCATTAGGAGACCTTCAGAAAAAAAAACCCACCTTAAGGCACAAAGGGGCAAACTTTACTTCTACCTTTTCTCATTCTCACTTTTCCTTCTAATCCAAAATAGAGGATTACTTGCCCATTTAGTGGATTACTTTTTTCAAAAAAATGACATACTTTTAACTAGTGATCCTTTAATGGGCAAATAGTTCCTTCTCTTTGTGTACAAGTCTTTGGGCCTTGAGTAACAGATCTTTTGAATCATAGAAAATACATATAAAAAGAAAAGAAATCAAAAGAAAAATCAATTTTCTTTGTATTGTCGATGATCAGAAAATCCGTAGCTCACATAACCCTTGATTTGACATAAGTTTTAGCAAGTTGTATCCCCCCTAAATACAAAAATGTTTTCAAGAAATTACTAGGGGAGTATCGATTTGCAAAGCACGTCATTTCCCAATGGTTCTTTCGCTCCTTTCTTTCTATTCTCACTGGAGGCTATTCAGAGCTTAACGAATACCCTTGACCAAGATATGGAAATTAATGTGGATCAAACCTTTAAGAGATGGATCATGGTTCCTCGAGCTAGAAATAGCTAAACTTGAGGCTCTTATTGCATTTCAGAATGAAGGATTTTTCTGTCTTCGCAACTATCCCGTATTAATTTCCATGTTTACCGTACCTAGTACTTTTGAACGATACGTTCTAAGGAATGGTTAAAGGATGTTTGTCAAGGTCTGTGATTGCTTCCCACGATATCCTCTTTCCTTCTATTTCCACCTGACATTTCTTTTTCTTCTTTCAACGACACCGAACGACACCTTCACTCGACTTTCAAAGGAGACTCATGGCTGAAAGAGAGCAAGAAATTGAAAACCTCAGAAACGAAGTTAACTAGCTAAGGAAGCAAATGGCGGAGATGGCCAGACTTTTAGAGAAGAAGATCATAGAAGAGGAACCCTCTGCGGGTGTCAAGAATGATCAACATTTGCCAACCACCCCACTCCACCTTCCTGGATTGACAAAAGACCAAATTCCCCCATTCCATAATCAACAAGAGGATCATGATTTACAAATGATGAATCCCCATATTTCACAGTCCTCCCGGTCGCCTGGGGCTCCTATCACAAGAATGTCTGCATCGGGAGATAAGGGGAAGAGAAAAGGGGATGCTAATTCCACTGCCCGTAACCAAAAAAGGGCCCAACCTAGATCAATAACACATACTCCCTTTCAACCTGCCAATCTCCCTGCACCTTACATGGCCACCACCACCCCTAACCAGGGCTCTAATTTTTTCCTATTCCAACTCTACTTTCGTCCGTATATCCCTCAAATACCTTCCTATTCTCATTTGCCTGCTATTAGGTCTACCCTTCCACAACCCTATCATCCCCCACTAGTACAAACTCAGCCACTTAATCCAGACCAAAGCACAATAAAACCCGCTAGTAGTCGAACACCGGTCCGGTTCGACCCCATTCCTATAACCTACACAGAACTTTTACCTCACCTTTTTCGTAATTTCCTTGCAGTACCCTGCCCACTGAAACCAGTGGTTCCTCCTTACCCCAAAGGCTATAATCCCAATGCCCGATGTGAATACCATGCTGGAGCCTCGGGGCACTCTACTGAGGACTGTTATACTTTGAAATTCAAAGTAAGGGATTTGATTAAAGCTAAGTGGCTAGATTTCCAGGAAGGGAGTCCCAATATAATTATAAACCCCAGGTCTAACCATGAGACCTCTGGGGTCAGTGTGATAAAGAGGGACTAGGGGTGTAAAGAGGATGCATGCAAGATTTTGTGAATCACACGCCAACTGGAGAGGTTCATGACCAGGAGACCACTTAGTTCCTTATGACTTTAAACTACTGTTTCAACCCAAACGCTATGCCTAAGGCTTTGGGATATTGTTATGTAATAAGGGCAAAAACATGTTTTTATCATTTTAAGTTTCTCTCAATAAATATGTGTCAAATTTCAAAATGCCTTTTCTTGCTTTCCTTATTGCCACCTTGAATCCTTTTCCCTTTATCTACTTCTTTTTCTCATTTTACCATGAAAAAACCAAAAAATACAGGACTAAAAATGATCCTTTTGAGAACAATGAGATCATGATTCCATTTCATAACTTTGACCACCCAGTTGATTACATTGACGAAAAGGGTAGCAAAAACGAAAGTTCCTTGGCTGAATTGTGTAGGATGTTTGGATAAGAGTCACCTAGTTCTACCCAAAGGCAAGGTCAGCACACAGAATGAAGAAGATTCACAAACAACTGAAGACGTTACAAGCTCAAAACGAAGATAGTGCCAGATTCCATAAATGGCGTATCTACCCTTCAAAGAAATGTTAGCATTGATCAACGTGGATGGTCAAGAAATACTCTAAAAAAAAAACAAAAAAAAACAAAAATGATATAAAAAAAAGTCAAGGTTGGTGCCTTACGTAAATACCAATTAAGGCGAGCTGATTCATAGATCAAATTATCACTTTTCCATATGGGGGCATAAATGTTATCAAGCTAAGAACACGACAGAAACAATGTTTCATCTGTGTCGCAATCAACACCCCAACTTTAATGGAGTATAACTATTCCCACACCAGTGTAACCAAGGGATTGGTCTACGGTGATACCATTAATATCATATTTTCTTTACCACATTGGTTAGGGGATAAAATAGCTAGACCATAACAAAGGTACCAAAGGGGTCATTCAAAAAAACAACAAAAAAAAGAAAAAAAAAACAAAAAAAAATGCAAAAAGAAAAAGATAACAAAAAATAGATGAAAAATGAACAAGGAAATAAAGACTCAAAACGAGCCCCCTCATTGGTACTGAAAAGGGCACGCCTTTGTTTCTTTGGATACATGGTGTTAGGGGCAAATTTTTTCATCTGAAATAACATCTACTCCCCCACAGGATGAGATCAAATTGAGAAAGATCAAATAAGCTCATTGGTAATCAGTTTAAACCTTTGTTGTGAGGGACACAACCTAAAAAAAAAAAGAAAAAAGAGAGACGTCGCATGGAGAGAAAAGCTCGCTAGGCTGAAAACCTGGAAGGGCAGCCTAGGCAAAAGTTAGAGCGACCTGGTAAGCTGAAAACCTGAATAGGTGGCTCAGGCAATCAATTGGGATCAAGATTTTGGCCAAGTAATCGTAGTCTGACTACCTTTTCAGAAGCAGAGTCAAGTGGTGAATTCAGAGTCATGATGTGGGATTAAGATATGCTTTGTTCTCAACAGTTCACTAGAAGATCTGTAAAATCATTCCTACTCTACCTAATTATTAATATTTCCCATACATCTTCACTTGCTTTTTGGTTTCCCTTTTTCCACACTTACTCGACTTGTAAATACAATCTCACTTATTTTTGACATGTATTTATTGTGATTTTCCATGATTTGATAATACATATGTTTTCCCTTAATATATAAAAATGAGAAGGTAATGAAAATTTAAAGTCATGAGAACAAGATGTTCCTGTTACTTGATTTCGCCTCAAGCAATCATTATGAAGACTGGGCCTGACACGTTTCCAAAGCTAGGGTTGCTTCATCTGCTCTGTTTCAGTCATGAGTCACTTTGGATCTCTAAGGATTGTGTTTTTGCGGTAAGTCTTTTCAAGTTCTAATTTGTTTTGCACCGCTAACCTTTCTTGCAGGATGTTGTAATAAGTAGATGTGTCAAGCTTCAACCGCCAAAACTGGCACTTTCCAGGTGTATGTCCATCAGTCTCCGAAGCTCACTCTTGCCTTTACTCATTGAAGTAGGTCATCCATGAGTTTCTTCTCGTAACCCACCCAAATCATTGGACAAAACACCCTTCTATGGCCAAACATGACACCTTTCTGAGTTTCCATTTTGCTTTGAGATTTCCATGAAGTCCATCAATACCTTGTAGTCGAAGCCGACGTCTTCTCAAGGTTTCTGTCTTGTTCATGAGGCATGTTAGGGGGCACATCTCCAAGAAATCAACTTGGTATATTCTAGAACCTGGTTAATTTGGACGGGACGCCCTATTAACCCCCGAATCTTTCAAACCTGGGACTTTACCTCCCAAGTCTGTCATTCCTCACCTCCAGATCTTTTGTTGGCCAAGGGGTAGTGTCCTGAAGGTTTGAACTAAGGCATCCCCCTAGATTTTTTCTGTCCTGGCCAAGGAGTAGTTTTCCCTAGGACTCTTTTAATCGTGTCAAACTGGGGCATACCCCAGGACTTCTCTCTTTCAGATCAGGGGTAGTACACCTAAAAACTTCCAATCTTTCCAAAATTGGGGCATCTCCCCACGTCTTTATTCTCTTTCTGTCAAGGAGAAGCACCCCTAATTCCTCCAGGCTAATTTTCTGAACATGGGCAACACCCTAGGTCTCCCTTCTTTCAGCCAAGGGGCAGTTCTCCAAAAATCCTTTCAATCATACTCTAACTAGGGCATCTCCCCAGGTTTCTCTTCCCTAAGAGACAATACCCTGAACTCCCAAGCGACTCAAATTGGGGCATCCCCCAGATTTCTCTCCTCTGGTGGACCTACCATTCATCCCCAAAAGGAACACATACTGAGAATTCTTCTTAAAAAAAAAACAACCAAATGGGCTCCTAGTCAGATTTAGGAAAATCTGTTTATACCCAACAGAATTACCTTTCCGACAGAACCACAGAGATCAAAGGCCACGCATTCCTTTCCCAAGAGGAAAACACTTTCCCCAGTGAAGTTACCCTCATTAAAATGTCCTAAACCAAGACATCCATTAGATTTTTTTCCTCCGACGGGCTTGCCATCCATTCCTCAATGAAACCATAATCGCCAAAGCCAGCGCCTTTCAAGGTTTCTTCTTCCATCAGGTGCCTTCAAAGTCTCATCCTTAACTGTTAAAGTCGCTATCTCTCAATTTCTTCCCCAGTAGAACTACACTTCCCAGACAAATTAAGCTGGGGCATCTCCCTAGATTCCCCCAATGCTCTTCAGATCATTTCAAACTGGGGCATCTTCCCCAGGTTGTTATCTTTTGTCAACCCAAGGGCAGTACCCCATGCTCCCGGGAAGTTTGAGCTGGACATCACCTCGGGCCTCTCTTCGTCAAAAGGGAACGTACCCCCAAGCTTCTTCAACCGCCCTAAGTGGGGCGTCACCCCATATCCTTCCCCCAACCTTGAGGTAGTATCCCTAAATCTTCTAATCTTTCCAAAATTTGGGGTATCACCCCAAATCTTCCCTCCGTTCGAGGGACAGTATCCCTAGCTCCTTCAGCTAGATTTTCCCCCATTTCTTTTCCTTCCGATCAAGGAGCAGTTCCCCGAATCATCCAAGACAGCTTGAACTGGATCATCCCCAGATTTCTTTCTTTTAGTAAGCCCACTATACATCCCCAGTGGACCCCAGATTTTTCCTTCCAGTCAAGAAGCAGTTCCCCGAGATCCCTTCAATCTTCCTAACTGGGGCATCTCCCCCAGATTTCTTCTATTTCAGTCAAGAGGCAATTCCCCAAGATTCCTTCAATCATGTCAAACTGGGGCATCACCCCAGGATCACCCTCTTTCATTTAGAAAGCAATTCCCTAAGATTCCTTCAATCATGTCAAATTAGGGCATCTCCCCAGGATCACTCTCTTTCGGTCAAAGAGTAATTCTTTCAGTCATGTCAAACTAGGGCATCACCCCGAGCCTTTAGGACCAGTGAGTTAATTTGGACGAGACGTCCTGTTAGCCCCCCCAATCTTTGTATTTTCTGTCAATTGAGGGTTAACCCCATCCTTTACTTTCTGTCCTCCTATCAAGGCATCCTTTACCTTTCCAGTCGCCTATCAAGGCATCCGTTATCTTTCCAGCCACCTATCAAGGTATCCTTTATTTTCCAGCCGCCTATCAAGGTATCCTTTATTTTCCAGCCGCCTATCAAGGCATCCTTTATCTATCCAGTTGCCTATCAAGGCATCCTTTATCTTCCAGCCGCCTATCAAGGCATCCTTTATCTTCCAGCCGCCTATTAAAGCATCCTTTATCTTCCAGCCGCCTATCAAGGCATCCTTTATTTTCCAGCCGCCTATCAAGGCATCTGTTATCTTTCCAGCTGCCTTTCAAGGCATCCTTTATCTTCCAGCCGCCTATCAAGGCATCCTTTATCTTCCAGCCGCCTATCAAGGCATCCGTTATCTTCCAGCCGCCTATCAAGGCATCCTTTATCTTCCAGTCGCCTATCAAGGCATCCTTTATCTTTCAGCCGCCTATCAAGGCATCCTTTATCTTCCAGCCGCCTATCAAGGCATCCTTTATCTTCCAGCCGCCTATCATGGCATCCTTTACTTTCCAGCCGCCTATCAAGGCATCCTTTATTTTCCAGCCGCCTATCAAGGCATCCTTTACTTTCTAGCCGCCTATCAAGGCATCCTTTACTTTCCAGCCGCCTATCAAGGCATCCTTTATCTTTCCAGCCGCCTATCAAGGCATCCTTTATCTTTCAGCCGCCTATCAAGGCATCCGTTATCTTCCAGCCGCCTATCAAGGCATCCTTTATCTTCCAGCCGCCTATCAAGGCATCCCTTAGTTTCCAGCCGCCTATCAAGGCATCCTTTATTTTCCAGCCGCCTATCAAGGCATCCTTTACTTTCCAGCCGCCTATCAAGGCATCCTTTATCTTCCAGCCGCCTATCAAGGCATCCTTTATCTTCCAGCCGCCTATCAAGGCATCCGTTATCTTCCAGCCGCCTATCAAGGCATCCTTTATCTTCCAGTCGCCTATCAAGGCATCCTTTATCTTCCAGCCGCCTATCAAGGCATCCTTTATCTTTCAGCCGCGTATCAAGGCATCCTTTATCTTCCAGCCGCCTATCATGGCATCCTTTACTTTCCAGCCGCCTATCAAGACATCCTTTATTTCCAAGCCACCTATCGAGGTACCCTTTACTTTTCAATCGCCCACGAGGGCAACCTTTACTTTCCAGTCTACTGGGGTCAATCCTGACCTCATTACCTCCTGTTAACTAAAAGACAATTTTTCCCTGTCCATTCAAAATAAACAAAAAAAACAAAAAAAAATAAACAAAACAAAACAGAACAAAAAAAAAGAAGAAGAGAAGAAGAGAAACAGAAGTGGAGAATGCCCGTTTTAAGAAAAAGAGGTCACACAGACTCGTGCTTGCCCATACCATCAGTTGCCATACCGATCAAGAGGTCCCACTTGGCCCCCCTACATCGGTGTTCATATCTTTACTTCCTTTTCACTTCAAAAACACAGAAGCTTCGTGTTTCTTTCGTGAAAAAGAAGTAAAGAGGGGCATCTGTGAACACCTCTTTTGGTCCGGTCCAAGTGGAATGATTCTTTTTGTACTTAATTCCAATTCAGAATGGTCAAATTTGAATAGAATAACTCAAGAATGGTCAGATCCGAGCAAGATGACTATGATGGAAGCATTTCCGAGTGGAATATGGACCTGTTGGAGGCAAATCCGAGTGAAATGACTCAAAAAGGATCAAATCCGAGTAGAAAATGCCCCTGTTGAACACAAATCCGAGTGGAATGGCCCAAAAACTAGTAAGTCCGAGTAAAAATACTCAGAACGGATCAAATCCGAGTGAAATTACTCAGAAGGGATCAAATTCGAGTAGAAAATGCCCCTGTTGAAGAGAAATCCGAGCGGAATGACACATACATGATCAAATCCGAGTAGAATTAATCAGGATGAATCATTTCCGAGTGGAATGTGCTCCAGTTTGAGTGAATAAGAGTGGGATGACTCAGAAATGATAAAAACCGAGTGACAATCACTCAGGATGAGTCAATTCCGAGTAAAATGCTTCCTTATCGAAGGTGAATCCGAGTGAAAGGCTCTCTGTCAAGCCATTCTGAGTGCAAATGGCCAAAATTCCAATTTCTGAGTGCAAAGAAGGAAGGATCCGAGTAAATCCTTCAAGTGTTGAAGTTTCTGTGTCACTTTTGAAGAAATTCCGAGTGAATACTCCCGACTGAAAGAATTCCGAGTTTTGTTCTTCAGTCAGAACCAAGTGAAGCATTTTCAGTCAACACCGAGTGAGTACTCCCACTCAAACCCAAGCCAACTTCAGTCGGAACCGAGTGGCAACTTAGTCAGTCAGCTCTCTTCAAACCAATTCTTCTCATCCTTCCTGAAGCCAATTACCGAGTTCATTTCCACCAATTTCCGAGCCATGAATAAATCTTTCCCGAGCCCTTTTGGCCAATCAATTCTGAGCCCCTATCTCCAAACCATCACCGAGCCACTTTTCACCCGTTCCGAGTCATACTTCACACATTTCAGTCGGTTCCGAGTCATTTTCACTCGGAACTCTACCAGTCTTACTCGGATTACACCATTTTCTCTCGGATTTCCACTCTCCTCACTCGGATTTGACTCCCAGTATAGATGAATACTGATTGGAAGGTTGATCCGAGCCATTCTCACTCGGATTACACCATTTTCACTCGGATTTACACCATTTTAAACCATCCTCACTCGGATTTGACTCCCAATGTGGAGGAATGCTTACTGAGAGGGTGATCCGAGTGATTCTCACTCGGATTTCACCATTTTACACTTAGATTTCAATATTTTAACTCGGTTCTCCACCTCCTCTCTCAGATCTCCACCTTGCTGACCTGGATTCCACCACCCAAGTGGATCCAGGAATCCTGGGGGTGGCAGACAGGGGCGGAGGTGGAGGGAATTAAAAATTCCCACTAGCCGTTGTCCCCCCACTACCCAAACCGAGTGGAAGCCTGAGCTGGCATTCCACTCGGAAGTGGAAGCCTGAGCTGGCATTCCACTCGGGCCAGCCTATAAATAGGCAAGGGGGAGGGCAGCTAAGTGGGAGGCATTCAGAGGAGGAAACTCTGCCAAAATCCTTCGTGCTCTCTTCTCTCTCACACCAACTCTTCTCTTCTTCTCCTTCCATCATCCCTCACCATTGCTGCCCACAATCCTTCTATCCTCCACTCCTCTCCTATTCCAATCCGTCCACACTCCCACTCAACAGCACCTTATTCCTAATCCCCTCACCTTCCCACTCCCTCAAACCATATCTTCCCTCTCTGACCAGTGTTCCTGCACCATCATCACTCGGTTTTTGCTCAACTTTCACTCGGTAATCCTCTTTTCACTCAGATTTAGTATTTTGCACTCGTTTTCTCTTATTTCCACTCAGATCCTTATTGTTTCACTCGGATTTTTCATTTTTTCACTCAGATTTTCACTGCTCCACTCGGATTTTCACTGTTCCACTCGGATTTTCACTGTTTCACTCAGATTTTTCACTATTTCACTTATATTGTCACTGTTTCACTCGGTTTTCTCTGTTTTCCCTCGGATTTTTCATAGTTTCACTCGGTTTTCTTATTTTTCACTCGGTTTTCTTATTTTTCACTTGGTTTTCTTATTTTTCACTCGTTTTTTCATTTTTTACACTCCCATTCAGTTTTCACTCATCTTTTTCTTTTCTTCCCTTTTCCGAACTTACTGTCTCCATTTCTCTCTTGTGGCTTCTACTACCTTTCTTTTTTGCTTTGTAGAAAAAATATAATAAAGGAAATAAGCATTTCCTATGATTTCTTTCTAGTTTAAATAAAAAAAACAAAATAAATCGTTCTTAGTCAGTGTCGTACAGAAAATACTTCCGTCTACACCACCTTTATAGGATCCGTGCACGTGCGAAGCACTTCGCCTTGTATGGATTCTTCACTAGAATGATGCCCATCAATATCTTCGTAATCTTTTCCTAAAAAAAAACATTTTAAGAACTACGTGACCCTGATTTCTCGAAAGCTCGAGAATACGTAGGAGCGGGAAACAGTTCCTGTCGGGCCCATCTTTCTTTATTTAATTTTTTAGAGTTTTCATTTTTGTCTTGTTATCAAAAGGAGGAGCGAGGTTAATTTGGACAAGACGTCCTGTTAATCTCATATTTTTGTAATATCTCTTTAAAAATGAGGAGCGAGGTTAATTTGGAGGAGACGTCCTATTAATCTCATATTTTTTTTTATATCTCTTTAAAAAGGCGGAGTGAGATTAATTTGGACGAGACGTCCTGTTAATCTCATGTAAATATTTTGTGTTGATCTTTGTTTATCTTTTTGTTTATTTTGTCATTCCGTACATTTTTCTTTTTATGAAGAAGTTAAAATAATTATTGGGTTAATTATAATGCGCGCTATCAAATTGAGGTAACCGTTTTTATAACGAACAGTCGTGAGGTGCTAATACCTTCCTCACCTGTAATCAGACTCCCGAATCATAGAATCTCATTTTTATAACCAGTGCTTTAACAAAAGGTTTTTCCACTATTTTATCCTAAAAAAATATTGGTGGCGACTCCCTGTTTATTATTTAAATTCGTTTCGAGGGTCGGCCGCGCTGCCGCGATCCCGGTCGCGACAATGTTAAATTTATATTCTTATGGTCAAATGGGGATTAATCACATGATCAGTTCAGTAGTTTAAATTGGCTGAACCTTTGGTGACACCTGGTTTAACTCATGATTTCACATGAATGTTATTCAAGTCAACATTGACAATTTTAGACATTGTTAAATTTGGTTATTGAGCCTAACTCCTTGATTGAGAAATTGGATTCTATCATGCACTGGAACTGTTCTTCTTTTAATAAAAGTTTTGTGTCTCCCTTCTTTCTCGTTGGATTCCTTATAGATTTCTATATGGTTAGACATTTAGAAAGGTACTTTCTTTACTTTGGGCTTCATAAATCTCCAGTTTAGTGATCTTTATCTTGTAACCTACTATGTGGGTGTTTGGAAGAGCTTATCATAGTGGCCTACCCCCTTGAGGTTCTTTATTTTTATTTTTTTAATATAGCTTATTTAGTAAATTTCATGGAGAGAGTTGTCAAAATAGGCCTCTTTTTTTCACTTTACACCAGTGACTAAGTGCTCTCAAACTTATTGACTAATTGCTCCCAAACTTACCCTATACATATAACATCTAGAATTCCTTTTTTTTTCTTTTGCATTCCTTGGGTTGTTGCTCAAAGTATTGGGAAGTACTAAGGGGATTTCTTTGGTCTAGCATTTCTTTTGCATTCTCTCGTGTTTCTAATTTATACAATGCTCCTATAATCAAGTTTTCTTCTTCATCTGTTACTTTTGTTTCCTAGAAATTATACTTCTTTAGAAATTTGCAAACTATATGATAGAGAATTATCCAAGTTACAGTCTCCTTTGGCATTGTTGGATCCAGTCAATCTCCCTTCTATTGAGGATTGGTCTTTTGACTCCTTGGGTTTCTTTTCTTGGAAATCACATTTTTAGTTTCTCACATTTTCTTGCAAATCACATTTTCTATTGCTCCCTCTAAGCTCAAATCTTATGTATGGACTGCAGTTCTAAGCAAGATTATTACTAACCATTCACTTCAAACTAAAAGAACCTTAATTGCTTTGTCTCCTGATTATTGTGTGATATGCAGAAGGAGTTCGTAAACTAGTTCTTGTATGTTTCTGCATTCTTTAGTTGTTTCCCATCCTTAAGAGTAACTTGTTTGGTGTTTATGGTGGTAAGGATTGGGTTTGTCCTAAGTATCACTAGCAGTTCCTCTGTTAATTTTTGAAGGATTTCGTGCTAGTAGAAATGCTTAATTACTCTGACACTGTTCTAAACTTGCTGTTATTTGGTGTATTGGGTTGTAAATCAAAGCTTAATAAAAGTAGATACAGGTTCCAATAGTAACATGAGAAAAAATGAGGTTATTACAAAAGGAAGTGATACTTGTTTTACGTTTAAATATTTCCAGATTTCTCATCCAGATTTCATACAGATTTCATACAGTCAACGCTAATTGACTCTAAATAGCCTCAACACTTAAAAATAACAAATATAGCAATGCTACTTAGTAGAAAATAATGAGGTTAATTTTTGAACACATAATATAAATCACACACATACACATTCCAGACAAAACTAACAAACATTATATAATTTCTTGGTTCCAGTACATGCATACACAGAAATTGTAACACAGGTTAGGGAACTTACCAGCTGAGCTCGAAGGTGGGAGGGGAGAAAACAAAACTTCCCCGGAGGTCACTGGAGTGCTGTCATACAGTGAAAGAGTGAGAGAGAGCTAGAAAATTTCCCTTTCTGCGGCTGCCATTGACAAGAAAGACAGAGATAAGTGTGAGAAAACAAAAAATAACCTCTAATGACAGACACATTCGAAAGCTCCATGCAGAGGGAAGGAGTTACATTCGATGGTCGAAGACTGGGCGGTTGGCTGGAAGTCTTGGAGGGGAAGGTTTGATTAATGAGGTTTGTGGGGGGAAGAGAGAAATGGAGAGGGAGAGATTTAGGGCAACGTACAAATTGAGAAAGAAGGGGGAACCTTGATAAGTTTATAAAACTCAATGACAGAAACCACACCATCCCTAAAAAAGTCGCTACATTAAACAAAGGACTGACACATGTTAAACATAATGAGGACCACAATCCCCATCGCTACACTGACTTAACTAGCGATGAAATGACCCATCGCTAAACTATCACGCTGACCAAGATTAGCGACCAACAAATGACGTCATAGGGCACCAGCGACGGACATAGCCATGACCTTTTCTAATTTTTTATCTAGCGACCACAAGATTCCCGTCGCTATTACACGCGCAAACAAAAAAGGTGGAGGGAAACCAAAAAAGAAAAGGAGGGAAATTTAGCGATGGTTTCAGTGACGGTATTCTATATTAGCGACGGATATTGCGACGGGGGAGTGCCAAATTTACCGACGGGATTTTTTGGTCGCTGATGTGGTCACTGTATTTTCTTACATGGTGCCTTTCATACCTTTGCCATAGAGTTGAATATAAAACTTGGAGATGACCTAATAAAACCATACAAGGAGGGTTAAAAAGCATTCTAATTCAAAACTCCAAAGTTTTGCATCATGACAAGAGATAACACCTATATAATGTCATAAATTCATGGTATCTATGAGAGAAATGTACATATATGAACAATTAAATAATATGAAAGGTGAACTAGACCATACACACATTCAAACCATGCAACAATTCAAGAATTTTGTCTCTTTGGGATTTCATCAAACACTTGGTGTGTACTAAATAAATGAGTGCCAAATACCACATTCAAGAGCAATGCTACCCTTCATCAAGCTCAATACCCAAAATAAACAACCAAATTAAGAATTTTACCACCAATCAAACATCCAATCCCCACCAAAGACCACAATTTGCATATGACCACAAATGGGGTACATGAAAAAGTATGAACACTAGATGAAGTTCATGAAGATTTTAGTGTTACCCATTTGGTTTTACAACATTCAAATTCATCACAAGGCACTTAGGGAAATCTTAAATGAATCAATTTTAAGTTTTTCATGCTAAATCCCTAAATTTTTTAGAAACCCCCAAAAACCAAATGAGAAACCCAAAGTAAGAGAAAGAATATAATGCTTACTTGATTTAAAGATGAGAAGAGATGATTCAAGTAGCAAGATGATGATGATGTGCAAGGATATTGAAAGGAGTTTGAGTTTTTCAAGTAGTTTGCTTTGTGTTTTCAAAAGATATAAGTGAAGGAACCAACAAGGCAATGCATAAATAAGGGTACTAGGGCATGGGTATTTTAAAACCTTGAAAACCCCCACGCTGGGCCGAACCACGGGCAGTGGTGGATAACCACGGCCCGTGGTTAGTGCTGTTTTGGCCCTGGTGGCAACCACGACCAGTGGTGGGAAACCACGGCCAGTGGTTGCCTCTGTTTTTGGCCAAAATCTCTTGCATAAAAAGAAGGTTGCCTCTGTTTCGTGCCCAGAAAAACTTAAAATGCAGAGGGGACTTCTAGTGCTAACCATGGCCAGTGGTGGCTGACCACGGCTAGTGGTTTTCACTATATGGTACCCAAAAATTTCATATTTTTAGTGGAAAATGCCTGGGCCCAACCACTGCTAGTGGTGGCAATGCACAGCCTGTGGTTGCCATAGTTTTGTATCATAAAACAGAATGCAAAACACCAAGTTTGGCACACATTCATCTAATTTAAATTAGGACATGCATCATGGTAATCAAAAATCATGCCTTACTCCACAACCTAACAAACCATCAAGTTCTTATTTATTTGTTTTTCTCTTTATTTGAATTTTTCTTTTTTATTTATCTCTACCAACTAAAACATTCAAAGAAAACACAGGGATATAAATAATTATGGGGTTACCTCCCCACAAGTGCTAAGTTTAACATCTTTAGTTGGACGCCTTACCCATTTACATTTACGAATCTAATACATCAAGCAAATCCAAAGCACTTGCTTGATGAATGGGCTCGCCTATTAAGTAGTGCTTAAGTAATGAGGACAAGCTAAGGGAGAATTCTCACTCCATCCTAGACAATGGACTAGAGGCTTATAAGGGTCCCCTCACAAGGGCCAAATCCAAGAAAGCTAAAGAGAGCATCCATAAAGCCTTGTCATCCTTCCTCTCTTTGCTTAGTAGGCCCAAGCCCAAGGGAGACACCATGAGGATCTACATGTTTTCATCTTGTAACATAGGTCATAGTTAGATTCTCTAGACATTTAGGTTTTATTTGGACCTTGCTAGGTCAATTGGGCCACTTTAGGGCCATGTACTTTCACTTTGGGCCATGTATAGGCCATGTTCCCTCCTCTTGTACTATTGGGCCTTAGATCCATCATCCAAGCCCATTTTTCCATCCCTTGGATGAATTCTAAAGAGGCTATAATGAGGATACACCAAGGGAAGACCCTTACACTACCCTAGAGAAAGGACTTGAAGCTTACAAGGGTCCCCTGACAAGGCAAAGTCAAAGAAAGCCAAAGAGAGTATACACAAAGCATTAGCTTCCGATCTCTCATTGTTTAGTGGGCCCAAGCCCAATAAGGAATCCTTGAGGATCTACTCATACTTTTCTTGTAATATAATTCCTAGTTAGATTCTCTAGGCTTATAGGTTTTATTTGGGCCTTGCAAGGTCAAATGGGCCATTTAAGGACCATGTACTTTCTTTTTGGGCCATGTATAGGCCATCTTCCTTCCTTTTGTCTCTTTTTGGGCCTTGGATCCATGAACCAAGCCCATTAGCTCCTCCTTGGCCGAAATTGTGGAGGCCTATATAAGGAGCTCTCTTTTTGTAAAAACTTACACAATTATGCATTTTGAGATTTTGACCACTTTAAGTGAGTTTTTAGTGAAAGATTCTCTTCCTTCTCTTTAGGATTAAAAGATCTTTTGCAAGCTCTCATCCAAGAGGATTCCTCCCTTCTTGGTGGCAAGTTCAAGGGAGTTATCTTCCCTAGGAAGTGGCCTCCTATTCATCCATTTCCATCATTCCTTCCATTCTCCTCCTTTCCTCCTTCCATTTTTCATCTTTTCTCTCTTTTCCTTCCACCAATTTTCGTCCACTCTTAGAGTCTTTTCCCTTTTTTGTTTCAGTTTTTAACTTCAAGATTGCATCAACATTTTTATTTGAAGCCCAAAAAAAGAAGAAGGGCCAAGATCCATCCCATTCAAAGGAAGGCTTGAAGATCTTCCTACATCAAGTGGTATCATTGAGCCTTAGAGGTTCTTTTCTACTTCTTCTTCCTTTCAATTTTGGTTTTCAATAGTTGTTCTTCTCTGGTTGGTTTTCTTTTTCCATGGTTGTTTGTGTTTTGATGCCATGAAAACATAGAAAATCCATAAAAAGTTGTAGTTCCTTTGAGTTTGTGTAATAGTTTTTCTTTCCTTTCAATTTTTGCATATTGTTCTTTGTATTTTTAGTTTTTAGTATATCTTGTTCTTGGTTTAGGCTTTCAAAATTCTAAGTTGGCACTTTGTTTGATTCGGTTTTGAGTTGTTAGCTTGGAAGTTATTGGTTTGTTGAAAGTTAGAGCCTAACAGGTGTGTTGTTGTGCCATTTGGAGCCTTTTTCTAGTGTTCTAGAAATTTTTTGTTGGTTCAACTTGTAGTGTGCAAAACCATGTGTTGGAGTTGCTTTAATCACCTTGGAGTAACTCTCAAAAGTTTCCAATCTTTATGTGTTAGGAGGCCTCACTTTAAGGCCCTCTAAAGTTTACTCACTTTTAAGTTCTTAGAAATCTATTCTTAGTCTTTTCTAGGTTAAATTTTCAATTTCAAACATATTAGGTACATTGTAATTTGGTTTGCATCTTGGGTTTACATAAAAGAAAAGTTTGTAAAAAGAATCATTCACCTTCCATTCATTCTAGTGGAAGAAGGTTGCACTTTCCCTAAGTAAAAGAGTGACAATTGAACTTGGTAGAATGCTAGCTTGTGCATTCGGTTTTGTGATCTAAAATTTGGTGTTAGAATTACAAATTGTAAAATGCAATAGAAAGATAAAAGATAGACAAAATCCAAAAGAAAAAGAAAAAAGAAAACCCTACATGTCAAAAGTAGGAAAGGGTATCATAAAGAAGATATTTGAAATAGACTTCTTTAACAAAAGTTTGAAAAAGTGAAACACCAAAGCATGAGTATTATTTTTGAAATTCCAAAACCATAAAGAAGTGATTTCTAGTTGTTACATTGTATAATTTTTTTCAATTAAACTTGCTTGCTTAGTAGTGCAACTCTAGTGTCTCTAGGTTTAGGTGCTCCTTAGCTTTATTTCTTGCATTTTATTTTGTTGTTTGTCTTGTTTTCTCATCATCTAATTTTTGAAATTTCAAGTTGTGTACCTTTATTCATTTAAACTTTTTCTTGTTCTGGTCTTGTCATAATCAAAAATCCAAAAAGAATCCATTTGAGAAGCTTCTTCAAATTTACCATTTTAAGTTTGTCTTCATTCAACTCTTAAGTTTTGTCATTTGAGTTTTCTATCTTTCAAACTTCTTGATAATTCCTTCTTTATACCATTGAGGGTAGCATCCTGGAACACTTGAGGTGAGAGTAATAATTGCTTAAGTGAACTTGATCCAAAGAGAAATGGTAAGAAGTTGTGAGATACACTTGAGAGACACACTTATAAGGTTTCAAATTTTGTTCATTTTCCCTTAACAATTTCGTTTGGAGTTATTTCTTTTTTGTTGTTTTGCTAGGTGAGGTGAAGCTTATACATCAAGGGAAGAGCTTGAAGAACATTGTAAAGGAAGCAAAAGCCTTGTAACTAGTAGAACATAGGGAAATTTTCAAATTCTTAAAAAAAGTGTAGTAGGTTTTTTTGTCTTGTATTTTGAACACTAATTAGACATTGGACTTTGGACTCTATTACTTCCATTTCCTTTTGGTAAATTTCAAAATTAGGGAGAAGTATTGGCATTTTTTTGTTAATTAGTTAGTTGTTAGTTGGATAAGTAGTTAAGTGGTTACAACTAGAAGTAGTTAGTTAGTTGTTGGTCTTAACTAAGTTGGTTAATTAGTTAGTAGTTGGAACTAATCCTAGTTGGCATAACTATATCCCAACCAAATTTTAGTTGGCATAACCAATTAGTCAACCAAATTTAGTTAGGAGGTTACGTGGTTAGACTTAGTTACAACCATAACAACTAAATAACTAAATTTAGTTAGGGTTAGTTGGTGTTAGTTAGAGTTAGTTGATTAGTTGAAACTAATTTGTTACTTCTAACTTCCTATAACTGAAATTGTTTAGGCTTGTTAGGGTTAGTTACTTGATTAGTTACAATCTAGGATTCTTATAAGAAACATAGGTTAAGACAACCTAGGTCTTGCATAACTAATCATAGTACTACATCCTAGGATACAACCTAGTACAAGACAACTTAGGTTCTTGTTTCCCTTAGGAAGGAAACCTAGTACTTGTATTTTAGGATTGTTGTGTGTTTTCTAATACTTGCCTTGCATCAAGCATCCTTGACTAGTTTGTTTACAACTTTGTTGCCTTGTCTTGTTTTCTTTGACAACCTTAAACAACGTCTTCTAGTGATAGGGAAAACAAATCTATGCTTCATAACATAATGGAAAGTTTGAATAACATCAACAATAAGTTAAATAACCTAAAGCATAATGAAAACCCTAGAGTTAGGCATAGAAACCAAAAAAAATCAAAGACATAACAATAGTGATAGTGAGGATGAACCTAGACATAGAAGACACCATGAACATAAAAGAGAAGACATAGGCTTAAGAGAGGTAAAACTTGAAATTCCCCCATTTCATGGCAAGAGTGATGTTGAAGCTTACTTAGAATGGGAGATGAGAGTTGAGCAATTGTTTAATTCTCATCAAAATAAAGAAGAAAAGAAGGTTAGGATAGCCACTCTCTCTTTCTAAAACTATGCCTTAGTATGGTGGACCCAAGTGTGTAAGGAGAGAAAGAAAGAAAACTGATAAGTGCTTTATAACACAATAAAATAGATCTAGTTTGCTTAGGATTTTAATCATTATCCACTGTATTTCCTTTATTTATTGTGATTTTTGCTTTCTTTCTACTATTTTCTACTTGGGTATGTTATTTTGCAGGAATTAAGGTAATAAAGGGTCAAAAACAAGAGAAAAACGACCATAAAATGATAAAGAAACAAGAAGAACAAGCCCAAAGTGGAAAGAATTCTCTTTTTAAAGCTGAAATCCGACTCAGAAAGCTGAAATCCGACTCAGAGCACTGAAATCCGACTCAAAATGGCAAAATCTGAGTGGGATAACTCAGAAATGACCAAATCCGAGTGGAAAGACTCAGAGTAGAGCATTGCCGAGTGGAATACTGCACTGTTGGAGAAAATCCGAGTGAAATGTTCCCTGTCAAAGCCATTCTGAGTGATAAATGGCTGACTCGAGTGAAGGAATAATACTGAAATAGAATAAGTCTCGGTTGGAGGTGATTCCGAGTGGAAACTTCCCCGACTGCGTCCATTCCGAGTGAAAAAAGGAGACTGACCTCCAATAAATATTTCCAAAGCTATTCTCCGAGTGAAAGGATTGTTGATTGAAGTAAATCCGAGTGGGAGCTTTCTGATTGCAACTAATCCGAGTGAAAAGCTGTTCTGAGTGAATGGATTCCGAGTAGAAGAGGCCACTGAAATGAATAAATGCTGACTAAGGAGGAATCTGAGTAGTTTCACTCAGAGAAGATGGCATTCTCAAGCGGAACAAGGCATTTCCGAGTAATGCCTTAAGCAAGCAAGGAAAATCCGACCAGGATTGAATCACACTCGGACAGATTCTCACAGTTTCACACTAAGTCCGAGTGAGATCTCTGCAACGAAGAATACCGAGTGAAATGGGTCAGAAACCTATATTTCCGAGCAAACCAAGGCTCAGACATGAGAGGAAATTCAATCAGCCAGATTCGAGTAAAGACAACCGACTGGGTTGATTGACGACTGAAGGCCATTCCAAGTAAAAAGCAAGAAGACACTTCCGAGTGTATCATTTCAAGGAATGAAGGCCGACTGAATTATTTCAAAGCAACTCCGAGTGAATGTATCCGAATGAATTTGACCGAGTGAATTCCAAAGCAAAATCCGATCAAAGTTTGAATCGAGTGGTTCAGATTCAGAGACAGCCGAGTGAAAATGTTTGGGAACCGATTGAATAAATTCTGATCCTGAGTGAGTCTTCAATCAGTTCCGAATGAACTCCATGAAGCTAAGCCAAGTGAATAGTTTCAGTCGGATCCGAGTCCCTCTTCAGTCAATTCCGAGCCACCTTCTAATCAGTTCCGAGTGAATCACTTTCACTCGGTTCCGATTCACTTTTCAATCGGTTTCGAAGAAATAAAGCAATCGGAGTTGCTTTGCTCATCTCCTCACAACAACTAACACTGTCCGACTTCACAGCAACTCAACACTGACCGGTTTGTTCCAAATACCGACCGGTTTTCTTCCAAACACCGACCCCTCAACTCGACACCGAGCAAAGATTCACTCGGTCTTCTTTAGAAAATGCACCTTTTTCCAGTCGGTTTTGTGCACAAAAGGCATTTTTCCACTCGGATTGTAGAGAGAAGGTGAAAACCGACCCAATTCTTCACAATGCAACACCGTCCAACACTCAACAAACACCCTCCAGCAAGCTTTCACTCGGATTTTGGAGAGAAGATGAAAACCGACCCATTTTTCCACTCGGAATTTGCCCAGCTGAATAAATTCAAGCACCGAATTATTGGAAATATTAAAATAATGCAATTTGGGACAGTTGGAAGTCACATGCACCAAAAGTTTTCTCCCACTTGACACCATCCAGGCTATCTCTAAGCTGTGATGGTGGGGCGGCTGAGAAGAAGACAATTGCACCAACTGGCAACGCGTTTTGCAAGCTGACTTCTTCCCTTCCTTTGCCTATAAAAGGGAACATGGACAGCACCACCAAGGCATCAATTTCCATAAGCTTAAATTCCTTTTCTTTTTTTCTCTTTCTTTCATTTTCTCTTTTCTTCTTCCGTGCTTCTCTTCTCTTTTCTTTCTTTTTTTTTTCTTTATTTCTTTCTTCGTTCTTTTTCTTTCTTTTTCGTTTTGTTTCTCTTTTTATTTTCTTTTTTCTTTATTTTATTTTAAGAGTTGTGAATTGTAAAAGTGAGTTATTTAAATTTGTAATTGGTGGAGGAATATTGCAACAAGGAAATACAGTGGTAAATTATTCTGAGCTTTTGGAGAAACCCGTAAGTCTTTATTTTTTTACCATGTCTTGTATGTTTTATTTTTCCATTATATATATGAATTTGAATTATTTCATGAGTAGCTAAATTAATTATCTTGGGATAAAGGGGGTATGATAATATTTTATTGTTAATATTATTTTGACTTGGAATTAAATAAATTTTTGTTTTCCATTTAGTTTAAAAAATGCTCAATGCTTTTAGTGATTCCTAACAAGAACCTAAATGATAAAACTGTATACTTGCGGGTATATTAGTAAGTTTAGGTAATAAATAGAATCGAGAGATTTATTTTTACCGGAAAGCTTTGAACTAAACTCTAATTTTTAAGTGTCAAGTAAATTTTATTTTTATATTTATTCGTATTCTGTGCAACTTTAATTTGTGCTTTATTTTATAAAAATCTTAAAAATCAATTGTGTGGATAATTAAATTTCAATATGCTGGTACTTTGAACACAGTCCCTGTGGAGAACGATAATCTTTTATATTACACGACATAACCCGTGCGCTTGTGGGCCCTGTCAAGTTTTTGGCGCCGTTGCCGGGGACTGTTGTCCCTCAAATATCGGCAATATTGAAATTTGATTAGATCATACTTGTTAATATTTTTATTTTTATTTTTATTTTTATTTTTATTTTGTTTGTAATTTTGTATTTTGTTCTATATTCTGTGTATCTGTTGTTGTTTTATTTTTGTAATTGTTTGTTTTATTTGTCATTTATTTTCTATTTATGCAACGAAGCCGTAGTGTCGATCTAAACTTAGGATTTGACCCTGAGATAGAACGTACCCTTAGAGCTTTGAGAAAACAACAAAAACAACAAAAAGAACAAAAAGAAAAACAAATGGCAGACCAACATAGACCCTTAAGAGATTTGCCGCTCCAAGTACAAATGGAAGAGGATCCAGCATCCTTAGACCCACAGTGGAGGCTAACAATTTTGAATTGAAGCCTTCACTACTCTCAATGGTTCAACAGAACCAATTCGGAGGATTACCCTTCGAAGATCCAAATCTTCATCTTCAAATCTTTCTTGAATACTGTGACACCCTGAAGATGAATGGAGCTACCAATGATGCCATTCGCTTAAGACTTTTCCCTTTCTCCTTAAGAGATAAAGAGAGAGCGTGGTTATACTCTCTTCCTGAAGGATCCATCATGACTTGGGAACAATTGTCCAGTGCTTTTATCAATAAATGGTACCCAAGGAACAAGACTGATGTTCTGAGAAAACAAATCATCAATTTTTCACAAAAAGATGATGAATCCTTGTATGAAGCCTAGGAAAGATACAGGGAGATGCTGAGAGAATGTCCTCACCATGGGATAGAAAGGTGGTTGACAATCCATATTTTTTATAATGGACTAACTTCCACACAAAAGATCTCTTTAGATGCTGCAGTTGGAGGAGCCTTCATGAGTAAAAATATTGATGAAGCTGAGAACCTGATTGAGGAAATAGCTCAAAACACTCACCAGTGGAACTCTGAGAGAGAATTATCTGCTAAAACACCAGGTAAGTATTCTGTCGATGCTCTTTCCCTACTTTCTGCCAAAGTTGAAGCATTAACATTAAAACTTGATAAAATAGGGTCAACAGGTGCTACTAATATTGTTTGTGAAGTTTATGGTGTTTCAGGACATGGAGCTACAAACTGCCATTTAGCAATGACCCCTAATCAAGAACAAGAAATGCATCAAGTAGACGCTATTGGAAACTATGATGGAAACTATCAAGGTAACTACAGACCTCTACAAGGTTTACCTGGCTTCCAAAATAGGCCACCTCAATTCCAAAGTAACTACAAACCTCAACAAGGAACCTATATTCCACAAAAATCAAAGCTAGAATCCTTGATGGAGACATTTGTAGCTACTCAACTTAAACAAAATGATGAATTCTCTGATGCAATAAAAAACTTGGCTTCAAAAGTGGACTCTCTTGCCACTCACAACAAAATACTGGAAAATCAAATTGCCCAACAAGCCTCCTATTCTCAAAGAGCACCGGGGACATTTCCTGGGAAACCAGAGGCTGGACCATCTAACCAAACCATGGCTGTCACTCTTAGGAGTGGTACTCAATACGATGGGCTAGTTGACAAGACAGTAAAGGAGGAAAAGAAAGTCGATGAATCTTCATCTCATCCAGTAATTGAAGAAGAGAAACCACAAGAAAAGAAGGAGGAGGTTAAGCCATATCAACCTCCCATTCCATTTCCTCAGCGCTTAGCCAAAGCAAAGTTGGACAAACAATTTGGTAAGTTCCTTGATGTTTTAAAGAAATTGTATATTAATATTCCTTTTACAGATGCTTTGCAGCAAATGCCTACATATGCAAAGTTCTTGAAGGACATTCTGTCCAACAAAAGAAGACTGGAGAAAGATGGTACAGTTGCACTTACTGAAGAGTGCAGTGCTCTAATTCAAAAGAAACTTCCACCCAAGCTCCAAGATCCAGGTAGTTTCTCTATTCCTTGCATGATCGGTGACATGAATATAGATAAAGCATTGTGTGATTTAGGAGCGAGTGTGAGTTTAATGCCATTATCTATTGCTGAAAAATTAGGATTGGGTGAACTAAAACCTACTAGGATGTCTTTACAATTGGCTGATAGATCTGTAAAATATCCTGTAGGAATTTTAAAGGATGTTCCTATTAAGATAGGAAAATTTTTTATACCTGCTGACTTTGTTGTGCTTGAAATGGACGAAGATTCTTTGATTCCTATTATTTTAGGCAGACCATTTTTAGCAACTGCAGGTGCTGCGATCGATGTCAAGAATGGTAAGTTGTCTCTAACTGTTGGAGACCAAAAGGTTGATTTCAACTTGAAAAATGTTTTAGAAAAACCTTATAATGATGTTTGCTGTACTGTGGATTTTGTCAAACAAGTGGTAAAGGAAGCAACCCTTCCTAATGACCCACTTGAAACTGTTTTCATGATTGAGCTGATAGAAACATCTGATTGCTCTGAGGCCCTACATGATACTGAGGTCATGTGTGACAAAGTGATAAGACCCAATGTGGAATTAAAACCTTTACTAGCTTCTTTAAGGTATGAGTTTCTTAGCCCTAATTCCACATATCCTGTGATTATTAATGCTGAATTGAATCCATCTGAAACTGAAAAACTTTTGAAACAACTTAGGTTGTATAGAAAGGTAATAGGTTATACAATGGATGATATCAAAGGGATTAGCCCTTCTCTTTGTATGCACAGGATTACTGTAGAAGATGAAAATAGGCCCATAGTAGAACCACTTAGGAGATTAAATCCTAAAATGCAAGAATTGGTTAAAAAGGAAATTTTGAAATTGCTTGATGCTGGAGTCATATATCCTGTTGATAGTAGTAAATGGGTAAGTCCTGTCCATGTGGTACCTAAAAAGGGGGGAATAACTGTGATTGAAAATGATAAACATAACTTGATTCCTACTAGGATTGTCTCTGGTTGGCGCATGTGCATTGGTTATAGGAAGTTAAATAGCGACACGAAAAAAGATCATTCCCCCCCCCCTTTTATTGATCATATGCTTGAAAGACTTGCGAAACACTCTTATTTCTGTTATTTGGATGGGTATTCAGGTTTTCATCAAATTCCTATTCATCTATCTGATCAAGAAAAGACTACCTTCACTTGCCCTTATAGGACTTATGCTTACAGACGTATGCCTTTTGGTTTATGTAATGCACCTGCGACTTTTCAAAGGTGTATGCAAGCAATTTTTTCTGATCTTATTGAAAATGTGATGGAAGTCTTTATGGATGATTTTTCAATGCATGGTTTGGATTTTGATAATTGTTTAACAAATTTGTGCCAAGTCTTGCAGTGTTGTGAAGAAACCAATTTGGTTCTAAATTGGGAAAAATGCCATTTTATGGTAAGAGAAGGCATAGTTCTTGGACACCTGGTGTCTGAGAGAGGTATAGAAGTTGATAAGGCTAAAGTAGAAGTGATTGAAAAATTGCCTCCACCCATAAATATGAAAGGTATTCGGAGTTTTCTTGGACATGCAGGGTTTTACCGCAGGTTCATTAAAGATTTCTCCAAGATCACAAAGCCTCTTACAACTCTTCTGGGTAAGGATGTGCCTTTCAATTTTGATTCATCTTGTATGGAAGCTTTTTGCAGGATTAAGCAAGCTCTAATCTCTACCCCCATCGTACAACCACCTGATTGGAAACTCCCATTTGAGTTGATGTGCGATGCGAGTGATTACGCAGTGGGGGTTGTGCTGGGGCAAAGAAAGGATAAAAAGCTCCATGTAATTCATTATGCCAGCCGGGCGCTAGATGATGCTCAGGTAAATTATGCCACAACTGAAAAAGAATTGTTAGCTATTGTCTTTGCTTTTGATAAATTTAGATCTTACTTGGTAGGTTCACATGTTACTGTTTACACTGACCACTCTGCCATTAAGTATCTATTGAATAAAAAGGAAGCAAAGCCTAGATTAATTAGGTGGATTCTAATATTGCAAGAATTTGACTTGGAAATTAAGGACAAGAAGGGTACCGAGAACTTGGTCGCTGACCACCTATCTAGGTTGACATCTGAAAAAGAAGAAACAGATAATATTCCCATCAATGAATCTTTTCCAGATGAACAACTCTTGAATCTTAGTATCCAATGTGTTCCTTGGTATGCTGATTTTGTAAATTTTCTTGCATGTGGTATCTTACCTCCTGATCTTAGCTTTCAGCAAAGGAAAAAGTTTTATGCAGATGTCAAGCATTATTATTGGGATGAACCACTCCTTTTCAAGCAATGTGCAGATGGTATGATTCGGAGATGTGTTTCACAAGATGATGTCCATGCTATCTTGGATCATTGCCATTCTCTTTCCTGTAGAGGGCACATGAGCACCTCCAAGACAGCTGCTAAAATATTGCAAGCTGGGTTCTATTGGCCAAATATTTTTAAGGATGTACGTAAGTATGTTCTAACTTGTGATGCTTGCCAAAGAACAGGTAACATTGGTAAGAGACAAGAAATGCCATTGAATACCATTTTAGAAGTTGAACTATTTGATGTATGGGGTATTGATTTTATGGGACCTTTTCCTTCCTCTTTTGGAAATCAGTTCATATTAGTGGCAGTTGACTATGTGTCAAAATGGGTGGAAGCCATTGCTTCACCCCATTCCGATGCTAAAACTGTTATTAAACTTTTCAAGAAAATAATATTTCCAAGGTTTGGGGTCCCAAAATGTGTTATAAGTGATGGAGGGTCTCATTTTATTGAGAAAACTTTTCAGACCCTTCTAAAGAAATATGGAGTTAAGCATAAGGTTGCTACACCTTATCACCCACAAACTAGTGGACAAGTTGAGGTATCCAATCGGGAAATTAAAAATATTCTTCAAAAAGTGGTGAATACATCATGTAAGGATTGGTCTATTAAGTTAGATGATTCCTTATGGGCGTATCGAACCGCATACAAAACTCCCATTGGAACCACGCCTTTTAAGCTAGTATATGGGAAGCCCTGTCATTTACCTGTTGAGCTAGAATATAAATCTTTTTGGGCTGTTAAAACTCTTAACTTTGATCATAAGGTTGCAGGTGAACAAAGATTGTTGGAATTAAATGAGCTTGAAGAACTCCGTCTAGATGCATACGAAAATGCTAGAATTTATAAAGAAAAAACTAAACAATGGCATGATCATCACATCCAACAGAGAACATTTAATCCAGGTGATATGGTTTTACTGTTTAATTCCAGATTGAAGCTTTTTCCAGGTAAACTGAGATTCCGATGGTCGGGACCATTCAAGGTGACAAAAGTCTTTCCCTTCGGAGCTGTCAAACTATGGAGCAAGAAATCTGGTACATTTAGGGTAAATGGACAGAGAGTAAAGCACTATCTGACAGGTCAACCAATACAACAAGCAAGTGAATTGGACTTGTTTGATGCTCCTGATGAGTAAATCCAAACGGTGAGAAGTCTGGCTGAAGACTTAAAACTTAACACTGATAGGGAGGTAACCCTATAAAAAGTTGTTGTTTCATTTTAAGCTAAGTTAAAAAAAAAACCCAACTATGTCAACTGCTGGTTTGGGGTTACTACAGGTAAGTTTTCTTATACTTTTATCATCCATTTTAACATTGAGGACAATGTCAAATTCTGGTTTGGGGTGGTAGGTAAGAAAACTTAACTGTTTTGTTTATGTTGTGTGATTGTTATATTTTTCATGCATGTGTGTTTTCCTTGTTTGTAATCTTGTAATTTACCATTATTGCATGATAAAGTTACTTTGAACACAAGGCTAAAGTATCTAAGGACCCCAAAATTTTGAGTAAAATTTTCAAAATTTGATTGTTTAAATGCCAAATAAATGCTTAAATGAACCTTATGTGATTAAAATTTTCTTTGAAAAGACTTTCCATGATTAGACTTGAGCCAAAATGGGTTATTTATCAAACAAATTTTCAAAACCCATATTTTCTTGATTGAGTGAATCTCATAGTCATTAATATTCTAGAACTTGTTTTTCAACCGATTCAAAATGGTTTTTGATTATATGTCTTAGGATGATAAAGGCATAATTAGGTCTTATTCTCAAGCCTCAGAAGTTTTGCATAATTTGATCCCTAGTTGCCCCTTTTGAGCCTAAAAGTGAAAATTTTTCCTTGAAACCTTTCATTGACTGATATTCTCTTAATGGTGAAAAAGTTGGAAATTTAGTGGAGCAAAGAAATAAAAAAAAAGGACTTAAGAAAAATATGTATTGAATATAAAGAAACGCAAGAAAAAGAAAAAGAAAATCAAAAGGATGATATTGAATGAATTCCAAAAAAGTCCATAAAAATTCAAAAATTTGCTCTGTTAAATTTATGATGATAATTTGAATCATTCATGACTGTTAAAGCCCTTTTGTATTCCATTTTTCTTGAAATTCCTACCTTAACAATACAACCCAAGGCCACGTTACAACCTTTGAAAGACCTTTAGACTTTGACATATTTTCTATCTAAACTGTGGAGTTTCTGGTTTATTAACAAGCTTATGGTAATATTTTTTGACTATGATGATTTGAGATACACAAACCTTGAAACACTTGAGTGAAAATTGTGAGAAGAGTATCTCAAGTCTTGACATTGAAAATTGATTCACATAAGTAAATTAAAATTGGCATTTGAATAAATCTTTTTCTTTGTTTCGGATTCCTTAGTTTATTAAGCTTAGTGTTTTCTGTATTTTATCTTGTGAATATGGTGATTGCTTGAGGACAAGCAATGTTTTGGTTTGGGGTATTTTGATAAGTGCTTTATAACACAATAAAATAGATCTAGTTTGCTTAGAATTTTAATCATTATCCACTGTATTTCCTTTATTTATTATGATTTTTGCTTTCTTTCCACTATTTTCTACTTGGGTATGTTATTTTGTAGGAATTAAGGTAATAAAGGGTCAAAAACAAGAGAAAAACGATCATAAAATGATAAAGAAACAAGAAGAACAAGCCCAAAGTGGAAAGAATTCTCTTTTTAAAGCTGAAATCCGACTCAGAAAGCTGAAATCCGACTCAGAGCACTGAAATCCGACTCAAAATGGCCAAATCCGAGTGGGATAACTCAGAAATGACCAAATCTGAGTGGAAAGACTCAGAGTAGAGCATTGCCGAGGGGAATAATGCACTGTTGGAGAAAATTCGAGTGAAATGTTCCCTGTCAAAGCCATTTCGAGTGATAAATGGCTGACTCGAGTGAAGGACCAATGCTGAAATGGAATAAGTCTCGGTTGGAGGTGATTCCGAGTGGAAACTTCCCCGACTGCGTCCATTCTGAGTGAAAAAAGGAGACTGACCTCCAATAAATATGTCCAAAGCTATTCTCCGAGTGAAAGGATTGTTGATTGAAGTAAATCCGAGTTGGAGCTTTCTGATTGCAACTAATCCGAGTGAAAAGCTGTTCTGAGTGAATGGATTCCGAGTAGAAGAGGCCACTAAAATGAATAAATGCTGACTAAGGAGGAATCCGAGTGGTTTCACTCAAAGAAGATGGCATTCTCAAGTGGAACAAGGCATTTCCGAGTAATGCCTTAAGCAAGCAAGGAAAATCCGACCAGGATTGAATCACACTCGGACAGATTCTCACAGTTTCACACTAAGTCCGAGTGAGATCTCTGCAACGAAGAATACCGAGTGAAATGGGTCAGAAACCTATATTTCCGAGCAAAGCAAGGCTCAGACATGAGAGGAAATTCAATCAGCCAGATTCGAGTAAAGACAACCGACTGGGTTGATTGACGACTGAAGGCCATTCCAAGTAAAAAGCAAGAAGACACTTCTGAGTGTATCATTTCAAGGAATGAAGGCCGACTGAATTATTTCAAAGCAAATCCGAGTGAATGTATCCGAATGAATTTGACCGAGTGAATTCCAAAGCAAAATTAGAGCAAAGTTTGAACCGAGTGGTTCAGATTCAGAGACAGCCGAGTGAAAATGTTTGGGAACCGATTGAATAAATTCTGATCCTGAGTGAGTCTTCAATCAGTTCCAAATGAACTCCATGAAGCTGAGCCGAGTGAATGGTTTCAGTCGGATCTGAGTCCCTCTTCAGTCAATTTCGAGCCACCTTCTAATCAGTTCCGAGTGAATCACTTTCACTCGGTTCCGATTCACTTTTCAATCGGTTTCAAAGAAATAAAGCAATCAGAGTTGCTTTGCTCATCTCCTCACAACAACTAACACTATCCGACTTCACAGCAACTCAACCCCGACCGGTTTGTTCCAAATACCGACCGGTTTTCTTCCAAACACCGACCCCTCAACTCGACACCGAGCAAAGATTCACTCGGTCTTCTTTAGAAAATGCACATTTTTCCAGTCGGTTTTGTGCACAAAAGGCATTTTTCCACTCGGATTCTAGAGAGAAGGTGAAAACCGACCCAATTCTTCACAATGCAACACCGTCCAGCACCCAACAAACCACCCTCCAGCAAGCTTTCACTCAGATTTTGGAGAAAAGATGAAAACCGACCCATTTTTCCACTCGGAATTTGCCCAGCTGAATAAATCCAAGCACCGAATTATTGGAAATATTAAAATAATGCAATTTGGGACAGTTGGAAGTCACATGCACCGAAAGTTTTCTCCCACTTGACACCATCCAGGCTGTCTCCAAGCTGTGATGGTGGGGCGGCTGAGAAGAAGACAATTGCACCAACTGGCAACGCGTTTTCCAAGCTGACTTCTTCCCTTCCTTTGCCTATAAAGGGAACACGGACAACACCACCAAGGCATAAATTTCCATAAGCTTAAAATCCTTTTCTTTTCTTCTCTTTCTTTCCTTTTCTCTTTTCTTCTTCCGTGCTTCTCTTCTCTTTTCTTTCTTTCTTTTTTCTTTATTTCTTTCTTCGTTCTTTTTCTTTCTTTTTCGTTTTGTTTCTCTTTTTATTTTCTTTTTTCTTTATTTTATTTTAAGAGTTGTGAATTGTAAAAGTGAGTTATTTAAATTTGTAATTGGTGGAGGAATATTGCAACAAGGAAATACAGTGGTAAATTATTCTGAGCTTTTGGTGAAACCCGTAAGTCTTTATTTTTTTACCATGTCTTGTATGTTTTATTTTTCCATTATATATATGAATTTGAATTATTTCATGAGTAGCTAAATTAATTATCTTGGGATAAAGGGGGTATGATAATATTTTATTGTTAATATTATTTTGACTTGGAATTAAATAAATTTTTGTTTTCCATTTAGTTTAAAAAATGCTCAATGCTTTTAGTGATTCCTAACAAGAACCTAAATGATAAAACTGTATACTTGCGGGTATATTAGTAAGTTTAGGTAATAAATAGAATCGAGAGATTTATTTTTACCGGAAAGCTTTGAACTAAACCTAAGATTTTTGAAATGCTTTTTGTGACCTCAGTAAAACCGTGAAAGTAATCAAAATTCTTTTGAGGAAATAAAAGGGGTTTTCACAAAACGATAATGGGCCTTTCTGAGGATTAAGCAGTGCTTTCCATAGGTTAGGTACATTAATAGGATTCCGAGAGGAACATATTAATTAGCTTTTGGAAAATTCGCCTTGGAAAACTTAATTTGATTCTTATTTATGAAAAGTTAAAATTCATTAACATAAAATAGAGTCTTAATCCCCCGAAATCCCAAGATATTCTCAACTCTGATTTTTAAGTGTCAAGTAAATTTTATTTTTATATTTATTCGTATTCTGTGCAACTTTAATTTGTGCTTTATTTTATAAAAATCTTAAAAATCAATTGTGTGGATAATTAAATTTCAATATGCTGGTACTTTGAACACAGTCCCTGTGGTGAACGATAATCTTTTATATTACGCGACATAACCCGTGCGCTTGCGGGCCCTGTCAATAACTTCCCACCAATACATGATTGGTTAGACTTGAAAGCTCTATTAAGAAAACGTTATGTTCCTAATTACTATAGAGGGGAGCTATTAGCCAAGCTAAATAGACTCACCCAAGGGTCAAAGACTATAGAAGATTACTACAAAGCTCTAGAGATAGCCATGATTAGGGCAAGCTTAGAAGAAGATGAGGAAACCCTAATGTATAGATTCTTACATGGCCTAAATAGGAACATCAAGAATACAGTGGAACTCCTTCCACATGTTGACATAGAAGAGTTACTACACCAATGTACTAAGGTAGAGAGCCAATTTAAAGAGACAGAAGCCTATAGTGGGGAAAATAAAGCCTACAAGTCTAAGTGGGTAGGACAAGAGAATATGGGTGGGTTTGAGAGAAACCCTAGGGAGAGGGAAGTGGGCACTTCATCTTCCAAACCACAAAATGAGTTATATAAGAATGGCAAAGTTTTTAGAAACCAAAAAGATAAGCATGAATCCACATCTAAACCACAATCCTCTAGATCTTCTACCATAAAATGTTTTAAATGTCTTGGTAAAGGTCACATTGCTTCTGACTATCCAACAGAAAGAACAATGGTTTTGAAAAGTACTAGAACCTACTCAAGTTAATCAGAGTCTAATTCTGATTCTCACTCTTCAAGTGATGACTCAAGTAGTGATTCCTATGACAGTGAGCATATTTTAGGGGATAATGGTGAGCTTTACATGATTAGAAGGTTATTTGGTAGTCATGTTAAGCTAGATGACACTACACAAAGAGAGAACATCTTTTATACAAGATTTACATATATGACAAACTATGTTCTCTCATTGTGGATAGTGGGAGTTATGCGAATGTTGTGAGCCAAAGACTAGTCAATAAGATGGGCTTAGAACTAATAGATCACCCTAGACCTTATAAGTTGCAATGGTTAAATGAAAAGGGAGAAATGTTACTTAATAAGCAAGTCTTAATCAACTTCACCATAGGCGCATATAAAGATGAAGTCAATTATGATGTAGTACCTATTGAGGTAACTCACATCCTATTAGGAAGACTTTGGCAATTCGATAGGAAGGTCATCCATGAGGGGTTCACTAACACCCTCACATTCAAGTTAGATGGTAAGAAGATAGTTTTACACCCCCTAACTCCACAACAAGTAGCTAAAGATCAAATACAAATGAAGCTTAAAAGAGATGGAGAGTTAGGATCTTCTTCTAATCATCTAGAAAAACATAAGAAAAACAAAAAAAGAGATTAAAGGAAAAGGAGTTATCATCTATGATGACTCTAGAGCCAATCTTTTGGCCAACAAACATGATGTGAAACATGCTATGTTTTCACAAAAACAATGCTTGATCCTGTATGCAAAAGCTATCCCTAGCACTTCTTTATGCTCTATGGGCACTCCTCTTCCCCCTTTTGCCCAAAGGGATGCAAAACATCTTAAATTAATTTAAAGACCTCTTTCCAAAATATATTCCCAAAGGCTTACCTCCTATTAGGGGCATTGAACATCAAATAGACCTAATTTCTGGTGCTAGCTTACCAAATGGACCTGCATATAGATGTAACCCTAAGGAAAGCCTTGAGATTGAAAAACAAGTAAACAATCTATTATCTAAAGGATAGATTAGAGAGAGCTTAAGCCCATGTGCTTTACCTATTTTATTAGTTCCTAGGAAAGATGGTTCATGGAGAATGTGTATAGATTGTAGAGCTATAAACAACATAACCATCAAGTATAGGCATCCAATACCTATACTTGGTGATATGCTTGATGAGCTAAGTGATTCTACTATATTTTCCTAGATTGACCTTAAAAGTGGCTATCACCAAATAAGAATCAAAGAGGGAGATGAATGGAAAGTCGTTTTTAAAACCAAACTTGGATTATAAGAGTGGTTAGTTATGCCTTTTGTCTTGACTAATGCACCAAGCACATTCATGAGGTTAATGAATCATGTTTTGAGGGAATTCATTGGGCATTTCATTGTTTTCTACTTTGATGACATTTTGGTGTACTCAAAGACCATGACCTCTCATCTAAACCATCTTAAACAAGTTATGCTTGCCTTAAGAATAAATAACCTCTATGCAAATTTTGAAAAATGTTCTTTTGGCATGGATAGCATTGTATTCCTTGGATTCATAATAAGTTCTAAAGGTATTAAGGTTGATCACTCTAAAGTGAAGGCAATCCAAGATTGGCCAACACCTAAAAATATGAGTGAGGTTAGAAGTTTCCATGGTCTTGTAAGTTTTTATCGAAGATTTGTGAAAGATTTCTCTACCTTAGCCTCCCCTTTAAATCAGTTAGTGAAAAAGAATGTTCCTTTTGTGTGGGGTCCAAGGCAAGAGAAATCCTTCCTAGATCTCAGAGAGAAGCTCACTCATGCTCTAATTTTAGCACTTCCAAATTTTTCTAAAACCTTTGAGCTTGAGTATGATGCTTTAAACTTGGGTATAGGAGCTGTGTTATTGCAAGAAGGTCACCCCATTGCTTTCTTTAGTGAAAAGCTTAATGGGGCAACCCTCAATTATCCCACATATGATAAAGAGTTCTATGCATTGATTAGAGCCCTTTAAACTTGGGAACAATACTTGATCCCAAAAGAGTTTGTCATTCATAGTGATCACAAATCACTAAAATTTATCAAAGGGCAACATAAGTTGAACAAAAGACATGCTAAGTGGGTTGAGTTCTTAGAATAATTTCCATATGTCATCAAGTATAAAAATGGAAAATCCAATACCGTGGCAGATGCTTTATCAAAAAGGCACTCTTTACTTGCCTCTCTTGGAGCCAAAATTATTGGACTTGATGAGATTAGGACTTTGTATCCAAGTGATACCAATTTTTCAAACATTTTCAACTCATCCTCCACTTCTTCATCTCAGAAAGGCTTCTACATCCTAGATGGCTACCTCTTTAAAGCCAATAGACGTTGTATTCCTAAGAGCTCTTTAAGAGATCTTTTACTTAGAGAAAGCCATGAAAAAGGCTTAATGGGACATTTTGGAAGAGATAAAACATTAGCCATTTTACATGAACACTTCTATTGGCCTAAAATGAAAAAAGATGTACAAAAATTTTACGCTAGGTGTATAGTATGTAGGAAAGCCAAATCTAAACTTTCACCTAGTGGTTTGTATACCCCATTGCCTACACCTATTTCTCCTTGGGTTGATATTTCTACGGATTTTGTGTTAGGCTTGCCTAGGTTCCAAAGGGGAATGGATTCTATCTTTGTTGTAATAGATAGGTTTAGCAAGATGGCTCACTTCATTCCTTGTCACGAAGTGGATGATGCAAGTCATATTGCGAAGCTCTTTTTCAAGGAAATTGTAAGACTTCATGGTGTTCCTAAAACTATCATTTTTGATACGAACACCAAATTGGTGTTCCTAAAACTATCATTTCTGATACGGACACCAAATTCCTAAGCCATTTTTGGAAAACTCTTTAGTCAAGGCTAGGAACGAAGCTTCTCTTTTCTACCACTTGTCATCCTCAAACGGATGGGCAAACTGAGGTAGTGAACAGGACCCTTTCTCAACTACTTAGGGTCTTAGTGCATAAAAAAAGTCAAATCTTGGGATAAGTGTCTACCCCACATTGAATTTGCTTATAATAGGGTACAACACTTCACAACTAAGCATAGTCCTTTTGAAGTTGTTTATGGTTTTAACCCTCTCACTTCCTTGGACCTTTTGCCCCTTGATGTTTCTAATTATATCTTTCACTTAGATGGAGAGGCAAAGGCCAAGTTTATCAAAGATTTTCATGAGAAAGTTAAAAACCAAATACAAGCTAAGAATGAACATTATGCTCGTTTAATGTATCTAACTTATCTCCTTTTGACATAGATGAAGAGGATGATGCCTTAGATTTGAGGATAAATCCTTTCAAAGAAGGGGAGCATAAGGAGGACACACCAAGGGAAGACCCTCACACTACCCTAGAGAAAGGACTTGAAGCTTACAAGGGTCCCCTCACAAGGGCAAAGTCAAAGAAAGCCAAAGAGAGTATACACAAAGCATTAGCTTTCTTCCTCTCTTTGTTTAGTGGACCCAAGCCCAATAAGGAATCCTTGAGGATCTACTCATACTTTTCTTGTAATATAATTCCTAGTTAGATTCTCTAGGATTATAGGTTTTATTTGGGCCTTGCAAGGTCAAATGGGCCACTTTAGGGCCATGTACTTTCCTTTTGGGCCACGTATAGGTCATCTTCCTTCCCTTTGTCTCTTTTTGGGCCTTGGATCCATGAACCAAGCCCATTAACTCCTCCTTGGATGAAATTGTGGATGCCTATATAAGGTTCTCTTCTTTTGTAAAAACTTACACAATTATTCATTTTGAGATTTTGACCACTTTAAGTGAGTTTTTAGTGAGAGATTCTCTTCCTTCTCTCTAGGATTAGGAGATCTTTTGCAAGCTCTCATCCAAGAGGATTCCTCTCTCCTTGTTGGCGAGTTCAACGGAGTTATTTTCCCTAGGAAATGGCCTCCCATTCATCCATTTCCATAATTCCTTCCATTCTCCTCCTTTCCTCCTTCCATTTTTCATCTTTTCTCTCTTTTCCTTCCACAAATTTTCATCCACTCTTAGAGTCTTTTCCCTTTTTGTGTTTTGGTTTTCAACTTCAAGATTGCATCAACATTGGTATTTGAAGGCTAAAAGAAGGAGAAGGGCCAAGATCCATCCCATTCAAAGGAAGGCTTGAAGATCTTCCTACATCAGGCTATATAAGGGAGCTCTCCTTTGTAATTTCACATAATAATGATCATTTTGAGATTTTTCACTTTGAGTGCAAATTTCTAGAGTAAGAAGCTCCTCTTTCTCTCTAGGATTGAGTTCTCTAGAGAAAGCTCTTATCCAAGAGGATCCTCTCCCTCTTGGTGACGAGATTAGGGAGTTATCTTCCCTAAGGAAGTGGCCTCCCACCTTCTTCTTCCATTCTTCCCTTCCATTCCCTCCACCTTGTCCTAATCCTTTCACCTTTTCTCTTCTTCTCCACTCTATTTTCGTCCAAGTTCCCTTGTAGTTTCTTTTTGTTGGCTTCGGTCCAAGCATTAGAAGACAAGAATTCAGCCCTTGAATTGAAGGAAGAACAAGGAAAGGAGCCAAGATCCATCTGCCTCTTAAGGAGCTTGAAGAAACTCCTACATCATTACGTCTTTGCCTATTTACTTTAAATGGTCCAGACTTTTCGCTCCATAGCTCGACAGTGCCAAAGGGAAATACTTTCAAGACTCTAAACGGTCCCAACCATCAGGACCTAAGTTTACCTAGGAATAACCTCAATTTGGAGTTAAATAACAAGACCATATCACCTGGATTGAATATCCTCCGAAGGATGTGACGATCATGCCAACGTTTTGTTTTTTCCTTATAAATTCTAGCATTTTCCTACGCATCCAAACAGAGATCCTCTAGTTCATTTAGCTCCAATAACATGCGCTCACCTGCAACCTTATGATCAAGATTAAGAATTTTAATCACCCAAAATGATTTATGCTCAAGTTCAACAGGCAAATGACAAGGCTTCTCATATACTAGTTTGAAAGGTGTGGTTCCAATAGGGTTTTATATACGGTGCAATACACCCATAAGGAATCGTCTAATTTAATAGACCAATCCTTACGTGACGTATTGACCACTTTTTGGAGAATATTTTTTATCTCCCTGTTGGAAACCTCAACCTGCCCACGAGTTTGAGGGTGATAAGGTGTGGCAACCTTATGCCTCACTCCATATTTCTTCAAAAGGGTCTGAAAAGTTTTCTCAATAAAATGAGACCCTCCATCACTAATTATGCATTAGGGGACCCCAAACCTCAGAAAAATTATCTTTTTGAAAAGCTTCATAATAGTTTTGGCATCCGAATAAGGTAAAGAAATGGCTTCCACCCATGTAGACACGTAATCTACTGCTACTAAAATAAAATGATTTCTGAAAAAAGAAGGAAAGGGTCCCATGAAATCAACCCCCCACACATCAAACAACTCAACCTCTAAAATGTTATTAAGTGGCATTTCATGCCTCTTAGCTATATTACTGTCTGTTGGCAAGCATCACAGGTCAGGATATACTTACACACATCCTTAAAAAGGTATAGCCAGTAGAACCCAGCTTGCAACACTTTCGAGGTGGTCTTCGATGTACTCATATGGCCTCCATAGAAAAGAAAATGGCAATGGTCCAGGATGGCATGGACTTTATCCTCTAGAACACACCTCTTAATCAAACCATTTCCATATTGTTTGAAAAGAAGGGGGCTCATCCCAATAGCAATGCTTAACAACTACAAGAAACTTCTTTTTCTGCTGAAAACCAAGGTCAGGGGGTAAAATGCCACATGCAAGAAAATAAACAAAATTCACATACCAAGGCACTTGTTGGACACTAAGACTCAATAGTTGCTCATCTGTAAAAGACTCATTAATAGGAACAACATCACCTAACTTATCTTTTTCAGATGACAACCTAGATAGGTGGTCAGCAACAAGGTTCTCAGTAGCCTTTTTATCTTTTATCTCTAAGTCAAATTCTTACAAAATTAAAATCCACTTAATCAACCTAGACTTTGCTTCTTTTTTATGTAAAAGATACTTGATGGCAGAATAGTCACTATATACAGTAACATGCGAGCCTACCAAGTATGATCTAAACTTATCAAAAGCAAAGACAATAGCCAATAATTCCTTTTCGGTGGTAGCATATGTCGCGGGGTGCTGCGCCGCGGACTGGTGGTAAAGATAAAAACAATAACATAAGGTCGTAAAACAATAAAAGTAAAAAAAAAAATGACAAGACAGGGAGTCGCCACCAATATTTATTTGTAGGAAAAAACATTGAAAAAACTTTTTAAAAGCACTGATTATGAGATTCTATTTGGTTTGGGAGTTGGTTATGAATGGGGAAGGTATTAGCACCCCCACAACGTTTGTTTAAACAAAATAGTACCAAAATTATTCAGGTGCATTCTTATTTATGATTAATTTATTATGTCATTCCAAAAGATTAGAACTAAATTAAAGTACAAGTTCTGAAAATTAATAAAAATTGCATGAGAAGTCTAAATGCATTGTAGAAAAATAAAGCACTCCGCTCGCTCTTTACAACATACAAAAATAAGTAAAAATCGTAAAATCTGTAAAGATAAAATAAAATAAAGTGATTCAAAAGAGAAAAATAATAATAATAAACAAGTAAATAAACTGATTTAGTAGAGGAGCGAAATAAATAAAAATCTTGTATTCTATAAAATAGACAAAGTAGAATAACTTTAGAAAAAAATATAATAATAACAATAATAATATTTTATTTTAATTGAAATTTATTGAAAGTCTTTTCCAAATTAAACTAGTTCTAAAGAAAAATAAGAAAACAAAATAGAGAAAAAAGAAAACATTTAATTGTTGTTTGAGATTAATAGAGTGTCTTACTCCGATTAATCTCATTTTTATTTTACTTTTTTTAAAAAAGAACAACGAACATAATTTTTAAAGTTAATTAAAACCAAAAACTATTTTCATAAAATAATAAATAAATAAATAAAAATAAATAAAGAAAACACTTTTAATTAGACATAATTTTGAAATAGTGCAAAACAGAAACTAAATAAAATGGAAACATAAACAATCACATTTTTATTAAATTTAGTACAAATCAATTCTTTTGAAAATAAATGAATATCTTAAAAGAAAATACCACTCTAACTATACGGTAAATGAAGTATCAAAAGAAATAGAAATTAGACCACTCATTCCATGTAATAAGATTGGTATTCTAGACAATAAAATTAAGATAGCAATTATCCTAAATAAAATTTAAATTCGTACAAAATTAAAACATATATCAACGATTCAAGTGATAACTCTAAACGGTAAATAAGCAGAAACAAAAATAGAAACAACAATGGAAACAGAAATAGAATAATGATTTAAACATACATCCATGATATCCCACTGCGAACCAATCACTATAACAATTAAAAAAAAGAGACGAAAGAGAATTCAACACAACAATAATAATCTGATTTTTATTTAAAGACTCTGTATTTTCAAAAAATAAACACTGGTTTCACTAAAAATAAAATCAACACTCTTGCTCATTGATTGGGTCACTATTTCAAGCTCTGTATCCCCTCACCTTACTGCATTTTTGTACTGTTCCTACAGCACCACTGTATTTGGTCTCTGTTTTCCTGCTACTCCATTGTATTCAGGTTTGGTTTTCCATTGTATTTGTCCGAAAATAAACTTGAAATCACTCTCAAACTTCTCTAAAAGATACAAAATCACTCTCTCATACCAGAACCAAGAACTCAAAAGCTAGAACTCTCAAAAACTCAAAGGAAGTCCCTTTTTTTCTGTATAGAGGGGTATTTATAGAGTCTGCTTCAATCCCTTTTACTGTATAAAACTTAAAAGTGAAAGCTCCACGTACTGTTTTAGTGGAAAAACGAAGATGATGATCCCACTTGCTTCTCCCTTTTACGCTGGAAAAATTCCTTTTTATCATGTTGTATGGTCTTCCACCTTAAAAGAGAGTATGGCCATGAGAGACAAAAGGGAATGGTGCTCTATTATTGCATCATCTTGTTGAGTTAATGGAAGAAGAATGACACCCCTTTTGAGTAGTTCTTCAAGCTGGATTCCACTCTCTGTTTCTTCTCTTCTTCTTCCAAACTTCTTCATTTTGCCCCCTTTATTTCTTATTTTCCTAACCTTTTCTCCTCATCTCTTCCTATTTTCACGTTGGCCCTCCTTTCTTTTGAAGGAAATCTCCTTTTCTTTGTTCCCTCTCTTCCACTATGCCTTCTAAAACCTTGTTTAATATTTTTTTATTCCTATTTTCTCTACTGTTGTAGGAATACACTTAGTGGAGCTTTCCACTCATTTTTAAATGCCAAATGCCATGATCCTATTATTAAACAATTTCCATTGCATAACCCATGAATCCACGTGAATGTTGGTTGCCCTTTTTTATGAATTGAAGCATGGTGTGTCTTTGGTGGTGGAGTCACAATGATTAAAATGGCTAAATTTTCCATTTCCCTTTGCTTTTGACCATGTAAGAAAGTAAATGGAGCATGGCTTGGAATAAAATAATTAGCACTTATGAGCTTCTATTTCCATGAAAACAAAGGGATTGTACAAGCATTTTTGAATAAAATAATGACACATGGTGCTTGCAAAACCATGAGAATTCAAAGGAAATATGTACAACCACTTTTAAATAAATTAATGGCACATGATACCTGTTAGTCCTCGAATTTATAATAAAATCTTTAATAAAAATTTCATAAAAATAATAAAAATTAGCTTAAATTGTTAAAAAATTAGGTTTTAAATTCAATAAATAGAAGTTTTTGGAAATCATCTGCCCTTGATCAATTTTCTCTAGTTTTGCAGTAAAAAAGTGAAGAATTTAAAGAGAAAATTAAAGATCTGGAAATCTGACGTGTAGCATTAACCCCACGTGTAGCGTGGAGACTTTTGATACTGACGCTACGCGTCACATTCACGCGTAGCGTCAGAGCTGTGTGGACTCCACAACCAGCTTGGACAAGCACTCAGCTAGTGACCCATTATTGGCCACTCCACTCTGCACAAATGGACAAGCCAAACTGGGGGACAGATCTAAATGGCAAAGCATGATTGAATAAATAATTCCTTAGTGACCATTTCCAGCTGCGTTTAATGGAGGCTGACTCAGGGACCTGACGCGTAGCGTCAGGCTGGCGCGTAGTGTCAGGACCCTTCCTTAGCCCTATAAATAGGGCTATTTCCAACACTTCTAGGCATCCTATTCTGATCCAATCCCACTCTTATCTTCTCTTATACACTCGAGTTTGAGTGTTTCTTTTGTAAGTTTGTAGTTCTAGAATACTTTTCTAAATACTTGAGAGTGTTGTGTAGTATTGTGATCGTTGTATCGTGAAGTTTCCATCGCCTTTGTAATGTCAATCACTGTAAATGTTGTTTTTACTTTCACTATGTGTAACTAATCTGTTTATGTTGGAATTGGTAAACTAGTCTGATATAATGTTTTTGTAGTTCATACTAAAACTTGTTAGCCAAAACTTGTTATTATGGAGAAGTGAAGTGGAGTGTTCATATAAAGAGAATCAAGTTTGTAATATGAACTCAATGGAATGGTTGCGCCAAGTTTAAACACAGAAACTGTAGTATATTCCACTGAGGAGGTGTAGCATGAAAATCTTAGTTTTGAATTGAGTTGACAGAAGATTTTATTTTGATTTGTTGTGAATGATGCTGAGTGAAAAAGTGAATAAATAATAGAGAGTAAAATTTCAAAAGATAACATTAAATGGTTTTCGAGAAAAATCAGTTTTGTAAAACAGGGATTGGTTTCATCACATCTCACCTTCTGTAAGTTGCATAAGTTTTTATGTAAGTAACTTGAAAAGATAATTTCTACGTCACAATCAAAATCATTTGCATCGATCCCTCGACTACAAAATTCATAAGAATGATTTCAAACCGCTGATCCCTCAGTCACTTTGAAATCATCCCAGCATTATCAATCGATTGTTTTGACGTTTATTGCGTCAGATGCCATCCCTGGCCACCTAGTCACAACAAGTATTTCATTCAGATTTGCTTTCAAAAGTCACTTCCCAGCATACTTGAGAAAACTTAAAACAAGAAAATAGTGATCAAGTACTTTCAGGCATAAACGTAGAAGAAAATACAGAAACTTATCAAATCTTATTACACATATAAAAACTTACAGCAGCATTACTTCAGGTTTGAATGTATTACAACCAATCCCATAAAGGAAATTTTAGTTACTCATGGTATGCATTTTCACCTAAGAAGATTTTGTAATAAATACAAAGTGAAAAATGCAAGAAAAGTATTTGATAAAATGAAGAAGATGATCTCTTCGATCCAACTTGATGATCCTTGATGTTGTTTTCTGCTTGATTTATAGAGGTTATGCTCCAGCTTCCCTTGCCTACTTGCATAGAGCCCATGAAGCATCTTTCAGCGACATGCAGAATCACAAGAAAGTGGATGAGTTGGCATCGCACCATTGGTGAATAAAAAATTGGAAGTCCTATGCTGCATGAGTCACGCTTGAGCTCAATGGTCACGCTCAAGCGTGAGGGGTCCTGATGCTTATTGATTGTTTTATGCTTAGACCACTTTAACCACGCTTAAGCATGGCCTTCTTCTTCAGCACGCTTGATCCACGCTCGAGCCACGCTCAGGCGTGCTCGGGTTCACGCTCAAGTGGCCCTTCCTCAGGCTTGGGCGTGGAAGGGTCCTGATGTTGTATTGTCTTTACGCTTAAGCTTCATAATGCCTCGCTCAAGCGTGCCAGTTATGTCCAGGGCCATGCTCAAGCGAGCTCGGGTTCACGCTCAAGTGTGAGAAGGGCTGATGTTGTTTGTTGATTTCCTGAGTCTTCGCTTGAGCGTAAGGGCCGGCGTAGGCCTTTTGTCTCTCCCACGCTTAAGCGTCAGGTGCCACGCTCAAGCGCGCAGTGTATTTTCGCTCAAGCGCACAGTATGCTACGCTCAAGCGTTCTTGGTTTAATGTGTTGGTTCCTCTTAGTTTCCTCAGGATGTTGGACCCTTTTCTTCAAAATTTGGACATATTAGTTCCTTTTTACACAGTGTAACATGTATACAAAATCATGTTCAATTATTTATCAATTTAGTTAAGTTATTCAAAAAAAAATGAGTCCAATTGAATCATGAATTTAACATAAAATAAGCACTTATCAAACTCACCCCAACCTAGATTTTTGCTTGTCCTCAAATAAAAGAAGTTTGGAAAGGAAATCAAGCATTCAATAAGATCAGATTTGGTTGCAGACAAAATTTTAAAAGACAATAATCTTAGTTTTTACTTAGGCAATTAACCTCCTTAATACCAATTCTTTGAAATGTAATGCACCATTAATTTGTTCATAATGCAGGTAACCAATTGCTGTAAGAATAAGGAACTCTCATTATTTCTCACCAGGTGTGTATGTCACACTTTCATCATGAGAACTGCCTAATTAACTTTGGCGATTGTAACATCCTGATTTTTAATTTAATTACCGATTGAAGTTAAGCCATTAATTAAAGGCTAATTACAAAATTAGGATTAATGGTTAATTAGAGTAATTGCTGATTGGTTAGAAATAATTGAATAAATAATAATGAAAATGCCAGGTGAAAGGACGCATGTGCCCTGGAGGTATAAAAGAACTTCAGCTCTCTCTTTCTCTCATTATTCACGCTGGACAGCTCTCCTTGTGCGTGCATATGGTCTCTTCTCCCCTGTTTTCTCTTCTTCCCTCTCAATCACGTTGAACAGTGAGAGAGTTGAGAGCTTCTAGAGGAACACCAACGCGGCTCTGTTCCACTCCCTGTCCTCTTCTTCCTCCCCATTGCCTTCTTCCTCTCCTTCTTCTTCTACCTGGAGCTGTTAGTATTCCAATTGGAAGGCTGTGCTTGAAGTGCCTTGGAGCTGTGGGGGAGACAAACCCGTTGGAGGAAAGAGCAACTCTGGCCCAGGATCAACGCTGAGCTCGAAGGCTGGTGGAAGAGGAGTAGCAGAAGGGCGATCAGTTAGCACTACATTTTGAAATTAGGAGAATCTGAACCCCGATAGCAGGTAGGGGGCGCTTTGCATGTCAAGTGTATGGTTTATGACCGGGTCCCGGGTGCTTGCTTTAATGTGATATGTTGTGTGAAATGTGTAGATTGATGTGTTGTAATTATGTGATTATGGATGCAACTCCCGAGTTGGGGTATCTATGAAAGGTTGAGGGTTGTGTGACTTCGTCTTGGAGTGCCTGTTAATATTTCTATGATGCATGTTGTTGAAACATGAGTTGCTGAGTGAATGCGTGTGTGCGTTACCATTATCCCCAAATGCATGAGATGCGAATTGATACGTGATTTCCATTTTGAATGCTGTGTGGAAAAGTATGCTGACTCTGTGAAAAATGTTGAGTGGATGTGCTGTAATGTGGTTACCTAGGCTTGCTTGTTGTGAGTTATTATGAGAGATGCATGTGTTGTTCTAATGGAAATGTGGGATTCTGAATAAATCTGAATACTGCGTGGGGGATCGGTTGTGACCCATTGATGGCTGTGTGAGACGCGTCTGGTAAGCTTGGATGCTTGTTGTGGAATTGTATGAGATTGCATATGTGGGATGATTCCCAGATCCTGACCAGTTCCATGAGGACCCGTGGTAACCGATGGAGCTAGAGCTGGGTCTCGAGACGTCACGGGGTGACCGGTGCCACACGGAAAGGGCTAGTGGACGGGGGGTCGGAAAGGCATCTGGAGTCGTATAAGATGAGTTCCAGTCAGATTCCTGGTTAGAGCCATGAGGGCCCGTGGTAACCGATGGAGCTAGAGCTGGGTCTCGAGACGTCACGGGGTGACCGGTGCCACACGGAAAGGGCTAGTGGATGAGGGACCGGGAAGGAATCTGCACTGAACTCACTGTTTAAGTCGGATCCGCATGTATGAGCCTATGAGCATTGCTAGTGAGATTATTGTGAATTGCATGGATTAAATGAATTGAGTGAACTCCGACTAGATGATGTCTTATGAGTGAATTCCGACTGAATGAATGTACAGGTATTAATACTGTTGCTGAGTGCAGGGTGATGCTATGATTGAGAATATATGTTATTGTGTGAATTTCGATTGAATGATGTGGTCCGGCTCTTATATTAATTGGCAGTATATATATATATCGTTATGGATTGAACCCGGTAAATTATATAATTGAGAATTGAGGTAAAGTCCGAGTCAATAGCTGTCACTTTATATGTAAAAGCTCACCCCTACACCATTTTTCAGTGTGTGCAGGTTGGACTCTGAAGTGATGTTAAGGTCTCAGGTCTGGGTGAAGTGCACTCCGACCGTTGAGTGCTTATTTTGTATTTGTCATGTTTCGTCAGTTGTAGCCTTGGCCGGCTCATAATAACAGTGTGGTGTAATGAATATGAATATATATATATATATAAGTAAATTGAGCTCTTGTGTCCCGAGTGCATGTTTTTATACGTATATAGTTCACGTTGATAACAGGTGCTGAGGAATGAATGATGTTAAGAAATGGGTATTCCGAGTGCATGATTATGTATGTACATATATGTTGTATACGGGTGGTTTGTGTCTGGGTAGACTGAGGGGTGTTGATGGTTAGAATATTGCTCACTTAATGATTTTCGAGTAGACGTAATTAGGGAGTCAACTCCGAGTGGGGCTAAAAATGGCTATGCCTTCTTATTCGGATGATGATGCTTCAATGGATTCTGAGTGCAAGATATTTATAATCCGAGTGAGTGAGGATCTGTAACCCGAGCGGTTGAGTTTTGAATAAGTCTGAGTGGGACTTAACTACCTGATTTCCGAGTGATCAGTTGTAGGATGCCGAGTGAGTTAGCTGTCATTTTCTGAGTGAATGAGTTGAAGGGTAACTTTGGATTCTGAGCGTTTGCCTAGCCGAGTATGGCTCCTCGCTCCAGCGAGCAAGGTACTCGCTCCAGCGAGTGTGGGTTTGGGAAGGCTTTTGTGTTGGCATCGCTTAGGCGAATCATGCCTCACCGAGCGACTAAGGCTGTTCGCCTAAGCGTGTGGGATCGCGCTGAAGCGAGTGGATGCTGGTGTTGGGTTTCGCTTGAGCATTTCCTCCTTTTTCTGTTGCATTGTTATATTTCGCTCAAGCGGCGTTGGACCTCGCTTGAGCGAGTAAGCGTTGCATGGATTTCGTCCAGGCACTGATGTATTTCGTTGAACCGAATGGGTCAGTTCAAGCCTTGTCCCTTCCGCCGAATGCCATGCGTATGAATGTTCTTTCTTTTTCCCTTGCCTTCCTCTTCTTTTCTATGCCGATTGACCAGTGGTTGTTTTTGTGAAAAAATTTTCCCTGTTTTGGGGTTTATTTATTTATTAAAAATTAGGGTGTTACATTTTGGTATCAGAGCAGACCGAAAGGTCCAAGGCCAAGGTATGCTTACCGAGCGTAAGCGGTGTTGTGCATTATGACCAAGTGGTCATCATTATTATGGTATTTGTTGAACCTGATTGATAATGTAGTATTGAGTTGTGGACAGAAGGTTGTTTCCCTTCTGGTCTGACTGAATGTATAACATATGGAAATGGTAAAATGTGCTAAAGTTACTGAGTACTGGGCTAAGATCCGATCGGAAGAATGTAACCTTGTAAACTTATCCTTGAAGGGGGTGTGAATTTCAGGATAGGTAATGACGAATCGTCAAAGCATGGAGGCTATAGCCATAGCATTTCAACGCTTTGCGGACGTGTTTGAAAGGCAGGGCCAGCCTCGAGCAGGGGATGGCCAAGTGCTGGACCGTTTCCTGAAGAGGAAGCCGAGTGAATTCCAGGGAGGACGTAACCCGGAAGCAGCTTTTAAATGGACTCAAGAGCTGGAAAGGATCTTTGGGGGTCTTCGCTGTACTGAGGCCCAGAAGGTAGAATGTGCAGTGTATATGCTGCGAGACGAGGCGGAGAACTGGTGGAAGATAGCTAGAAACCGATTTCCTGACGATGATACTCAGCTGACCTGGAATAATTTCAAGACATGCTTCTTAGAGAAGTACTTCCCTGACACAATCAGGAGTCGGAAAGAACTGGAGTTCATGGAGTTGAAGCAGGGGTCCATGACTGTGGAAGAATACGCGACAAGATTTAAGGAATTGTGCCTATTCTACCCACCCTTCCAACAGCCGGGGACGGAGAATTCAAAGTGTTTAAAATTTGAGAACGGATTGAGGTCGGATATTAAGAGAGCCTGCAGATACCAAGAGGTTAGGAGTTTTCCTTCATTGGTGAATAAGTGTAGGATATTTGAAGAAGATGACAAGGCCCACTCGGGCCAGAGCAGCAGGGGAAGCCCCTCCTTGAAGCCTCAGTACTCTCGCTTCAAGAGACAGGATGACTCTGGTAGGAGCAGACTCCCTTCTAGGCTCAGAGGCAGGGGTAATCAAGATGGTCGTGCTGGTAGTCGCCCAAAGTACGGTAAGTGTTTTATATATGGTGGTGATCACTTTGCCCAAGACTGTGAAGAAGGGGATGATGTCGTGTGCTTCCATTGCAATGGGAAAGGGCATATTCGCCCTAACTGCCCACTGCTGCGACGTTCGAATGCTGATACGCCCCGTGGGGGTTTCCGAGAGAGACCGCGGAAATGATGGTCGAGGGAACGGTGGCAGAGGCAAAGGAACTAGAGATAACAGGAGATTTGCCCCAAATAACCGTGGGAGGAGCGCGGATCGACCAGCTGCAGACAGAGTTTAAGTCATCAGTACTGAGAAAGTTGTACAAGCGAGCGACTAGATAAAAGGTAAGGGTAAACCATTCTGGAAGCCGGTTGTTATTATACTTTCCTGGGTAATGGCAACTGCTATTCGAAGATTATCGTCGTATGATAATTACTTGGTAATGATTTGGGGGGAGGCCGATTGTTAATATGTCATTTTATAACTAGGTGTATACTTGTGGGGTCAGAAATCTACCCCCGTTGCACTGTTTTGTAGCAGTAGTAATCTATGTTGCGTGATTGAATGTCTGTGTACATGCTTATGATGGGCATTGAAATCAATGTGAATTATATGAATATGTGGATGTGATATTATGAATGAAATCCTTAATATAGTTGGGAATTGGTTTGGGTAAACCCGATTGGATGAGTACATATGTATTGATGCTATTGTTGAGTGCAATATGTGGTTATTGTTATGGTGCATGTTGTGGTGATCAATGACGTAGCCATGAATAATTGGTATGAATCCGACTGAGTGTCTGTATGTACATTAGTGCCATTTCCTAGTCCATGATGGGTTATGACAGCATGTGTGATTGTGAATTGCTTAATCCTGATTGAATTACATGAACCCGAGTGAGTGATGTTACCCTATAACTGAGAATTGAGAATTTAATCTAAGCCATGGTTTTGTGATGAATAAGATTTAGAGGAATTATTTACTCGGTGTTGGCTAGAAGCCGATTGTTGTATTGCCATCATACTGATTTACAGAAGTGATACATAATTTTCATGATTGTTGTTGCGTGATGTACCCTATGTGATGCATGATGTTGATGTAGGCGTATTACTTATGTGTGTGAATTGCCATTAATTATCGTGTGAATTAGTACTAGTTGAGTGAGTCTGGTCGGTGTGAGGCATGCTGTCCTGAGATGACTCTTCATGCCGTAGGCATTGTGGCAGCGTACACGTTGCAGTGACTGTGTAATTGTTGCAACCCTATAGGAATGAGACGTCATCCTATAAGTTGGATGCAACAATTCATGAGTCGGGCAAGTGAAGCTGTAGCTGCTTATGGTGATGGCGAGTCTTTCAGACGGTTCGGAGTAACGATGAGAGTTATATTAAAGGAATATTATGTGGTTATATATCAAAATGAAGATAGAGGGTTTGTTGATCTTGGTGTGTCTGCCCCGAGAGGATTACAGGCTGTTGGGTATAGATTGGCTTCTAAGACGATGATTAGTTATTAAAACAAGAAGGGTGACCAAATCTGTCCCTGAAGTGGAGTTCTATAAGGCTAACCGAGTGATACTGTAAGTTAAATGGGAAACCAGGAATTTGAGCCAAATTAAATTGTAAGGTGAAGAATTTCTTGGGAAGGGTTAGTATATTCCGAGTGTGTAAGAGTGGGGAAAATTCCAAGTGAAGTCCTTGTGAGAGAGAACTGCTGAGTGAAAATTATGGTGTTCTGAGTAGAACCTTATAGAGAGGATCATTACTAAGTTAAGAGGATAATGTCCGAGCGTAACATTCTCAGTAGGGTAAGATCCGGGTGATCTGACTCAGAGTGTACCACTTCCGAGTGGATGGTACCGTGTGGAGCAGTTCTGAGTGGAAGGGCATCGAGTGTGGAATTCCTAATACCAGTGTGATGTTCCACCACGTGATCTTCATCCAGGAGGAAAGTACTTCTCGTCGGAAAATGGAACTTTGAGCGTGCAAGTTTTTGAGTGAATTACCCAAGAGGGAGTAAATACCGAGCGGTAAACTTATTCATAGCTGTGTTCGGGTGATGTTGAGCTGTTGAGTCTGAACTCAGATTTATGTTTGGAGTGGGCCTGTATTCTGAGTGGAAATTGGGTAAATAGAAAGTCTCCGAGTGAAGGGTCTCTAAGGGGAGTAGATATCCAAGAGAAGGATTTATTTGAAATCGTACTCAGGTCAGCGTTGGGATTGCTGGGCTTGGACTCGGGTTGGTTTCGAGGTAGGCTTGAATTATGAGTAAATTTTGCAAGTGGAAGGATTCCCGGATGAGGACTGCCCTTAAAACCCCGATTGATATTTTCAAATGAGAGGGCTGAGTGACATTCGTGGGTTATAAGCATGGAGTTAGCCAAACGAATGGTTAAGAATCTGAGATGTTAGAACCGAGTGTGGTGCCTGCACGAGGCAAATCCAGGCAAGTGTGCTAATTGAAGCATATGGGAACTCGTTTGAGTGTTCATTTTGGGTAAGAAAGAAATTTTGTGGTCAAAATTTTGGGAATCCAAGGGCTTAATCTGAGATGAATCGGTCGGTAGTGGGTATTATAGGGAGTCGGTAATGTTGTTTACCGACTAGACTCTTCCCAATTGGTTGAATAACACCTAGAATATGTCCCATGCGACCCAATGTCGAGCCTATGCTTTATGGGAGCTCTTTGTCATGCCGAGTGACTCATTGAGTCGGGGAACCCGATGGTGTAAATACGCCGATCGGTATTGAGAGTGTAAGGCCGAGCGGCCAAGAGACTGGAAAGTGCCAATAGCTAGGGTGAACTGGCGGAGTTGAATGGGGGTAACTACGTGGGAAATAGAATCCCGAATGTAATGAAGTTTATGAAGAGCTGTTTTATTTACGCTGATTAGAAATTGCGAAGCAGTCGGAAACGTTGAAGAAGTGAAGAGTTGCAGTCAGAGCATGACTGTGGTATTCCGATCTGTTTGTTGAGGTAGTCTGAGTGAAAGGAAGGAATGTTATTCCGAGTCAATGGTGACACTTCCGAGTGGAAATGTGTTAAGAATGATGTCTCTGTTTTCTGGGTGGAGCGGTCGGTAAATTGCCTTGGAAGCTAATTGTACCAACTGGGATTTAAGCAATGGATGAATACTTGAGGAACATAGATGTGTAATTGCTTATTATGGTAGGATAGTGATTTTCCGAGTGGTTCACGGAGGCTAAGCACGTGTTTGAATTTCGAGGACGAAATTCTTTTGAGAGGGGGAGAACTGTAACATCCCGATTTTTAATTTAATTACCGATTGAAGTTAAGCCATTAATTAAAGGCTAATTACAGAATTAGGATTAATGGTTAATTAGAGTAATTGCTGATTGGTTAGAAATAATTGAATAAATAATAATGAAAATTCCAGGTGAAAGGACACATGTGCCCCTGGAGGTATAAAAGAACTTCAGCTCTCTCTTTCTCTCATTATTCACGCTGGACAGCTCTCCTTGTGCGTGCATATGGTCTCTTCTCCCCTGTTTTCTCTTCTTCCCTCTCAATCATGTTGAACAGTGAGAGAGTCGAGAGCTTCTGGAAGAACACCAACGCGGCTCTGTTCCACTCCCTGTCCTCTTCTTCCTCCCCATTGCCTTCTTCCTCTTCTTCTTCTTCTACCTGGAGCTGTTAGTATTCCAATTGGAAGGCTGTGCTGGAAGTGCCTTGGAGCTATGGGGGAGACGAACCCGTTGGAGGAAAGAGCAACTCTGGCCTAGGATCAATGCTGAGCTCGAAGGCTGGTGGAAGAGGAGTAGCAGAAGGGCGATCAGTTAGCACTACATTTTGAAATTAGGAGAATCTGAACCCCGACAGTAGGTAGGGGGCGCTTTGCATGTCAAGTGTATGGTTTATGACCGGGTCCCGGGTGCTTGCTTTAATGTGATATGTTGTGTGAAATGTGTAGATTGATGTGTTGTAATTGAGTGATTGTGCATGCAACTCCCGAGTTGGGGTATCTATGAAAGGTTGAGGGTTGTGTGACTTCGTCTTGGAGTGCCTGTTAATATTTCTGTGATGCATGTTGTTGAAACATGAGTTGCTGAGTGAATGCGTGTGTGCGTTACCATTATCCCCGAATGCATAAGATGCTGATACGTGATTTCCATTTTGAATGCTATGTGGAAAAGTATGCTGACTCTGTGAAAAATGTTGAGTGGATGTGCTGTAATGTGGTTACCTAGGCTTGCTTGTTGTGAGTTATTATGAGAGATGCATGTGTTGTTGTAATGGAAATGTGGGATTCCGAATGAATCTGAATGCTGCGTGGGGGATCGGTTGTGACCCATTGATGGCTGTGTGAGACGCGTCTGGTAAGCTTGGATGCTTGTTGTGGAATTGTATGAGATTGCATATGTGGGATGATTCCCAGATTCCTGACCAGTTCCATGAGGACCCATGGTAACCGATGGAGCTAGAGCTGGGTCTCGAGACGTCACGGGGTGACCGGTGCCACACGGAAAGGGCTAGTGGACGGGGGGTCGGAAAGGCATCTGGAGTCGTATAATATGAGTTCCAGTCAGATTCCTGGTTAGAGCCATGAGGACCCGTGGTAACCGATGGAGCTAGAGATGGGTCTCGAGACGTCACGGGGTGATCGGTGCCACACGGAAAGGGCTAGTGGACAAGGGACCGGGAAGGAATCTGCACTGAACTCACTGTTTAAGTCGGATCCGCATGTATGAGCCTATGAGCATTGCTAGTGAGATTATTGTGAATTGCATGGATTAAATGAATTGAGTGAACTCCGACTAGATGATGTCTTATGAGTGAATTCTGACAGAATGAATGTACAGGTATTGATACTGTTGCTGAGTGCAGGGTGATGTTATAATTGAGAATATATGTTATTGTGCGAATTCCGATTGAATGATATGGTCCGGCTCTTATATTAATTGGCAGTATATATATATATATATCGTTATGGATTGAACCCGGTAAATTATATAATTGAGAATTGAGGTAAAGTCCGAGTCAATAGCTGTCACTTTATATGTAAAAGCTCACCCCTACACCATTTTTCAGTGTGTGCAGGTTGGACTCTGAAGTGATGTTAAGGTCTCAGGTCCGGGTGAAGTGCACTCCGACCGTTGAGTGCTTATTTTGTATTTGTCATGTTTTGTCAGTTGTAGCCTTGGCCGGCTCATAATAACAGTGTGGTGTAATGAATATGAATATATATATATATAAGTAAATTGAGCTCTTGTGTCCCGAGTGCATGTTTTTATACGTATATAGTTCACGTTGATAACAGGTGCTGAGGAATGAATGATGTTAAGAAATGGGTATTCCAAGTGCATGATTATGTATGTACATATATGTTGTATACGGGTGGTTTGTGTCTGGGTAGACTGAGGGGTTGAAGGTTAGAATATTGCTCAGTTAATGATTTCTGAGTAGACGTAATTGGGGAGTCAACTCCGAGTGGGGCTGCAAATGGCTATGCCTTCTTATTCGGATGATGATGCTTCAATGGATTCTGAGTGTAAGATATTTATAATCCGAGTGAGTGAGGATCTGTAACCCGAGCGGTTGAGTTTTGAATAAGTCTGAGTGGGACTTAACTACCTGATTTCCGAGTGATCAGTTGTAGGATGCTGAGTGAGTTAGCTGTCATTTTCCGAGTGAATGAGTTGAAGGGTAACTTTGGATTCCGAGCGTTTGCCTAGCCGAGTATGGCTCCTCGCTCCAGCGAGCAAGGTACTCGCTCCAGCGAGTGTGGGTTTGGGAAGGCTTTTGTGTTGGCATCGCTTAGGCGAATCATGCCTCGCCAAGCGACTAATGCTGTTCGCCCAAGCGTGTGGGATCGCGCTGAAGCGAGTGGATGCTGGTGTTGGGTTTCGCTTGAACATTTCCTCCTTCTGCTGTTGCATTGTTATACTTCGCTCAGGCGGCGTTGGACCTTGCTTGAGCGAGTCAGCGTTGTCATGGATTTCGTCCAGGCGCTGATGTATTTCGTTGAACCGAATGGGTCGGTTCAAGCCTTGTCCCTTCCGCCGAATGCCATGCGTATGAATGTTCTTTCTTTTTCCCTTGCCTTCCTCTTCTTTTCTATGCCGATTGACCAGTGGTTGTTTCTGTGAAAAAATTTTCCCTGTTTGGGGTTTATTTATTTATTAAAAATTAGGGTGTTACAGCGATCATTTCCAAAAATCAATTCATAAGAAAGTAAGGATCAGAAAGGTCTTTTCATGGTTGTAATGAGGCTGGGCTATTAAGAATTCTTGGTTTTTTCTTGGATTCAAATGCATGCATGCAGAAGAGCATATGTTCTGGGATTTTTCAAACTCTTATAAGGCTTCTTCCTTTGTGCTACAGAATTCTTTATTTCTCTTTTTCTAGTTCTCTCTTTAAACTTTTAGAGAACTTTACTATCCTTTTCAGCCTCAGTTTCTTTTATCACCCTTTGGGAAAAGTATGTTATGCTCAAAAATTTTTAAGCATTCTGATAAGGTAAGATTTTATTTCTCATGCTTGGGTTAAGGTGTTCGAATGGTACAAAAATGGGCTACAAAAACTAAGACAAATTTAAAGGGTAGCTTTTTGGCTCTGGGTGTATTTTATTTCAAAAATTGCCTTTATCATTTCCTTGCTTAATTTCTTATAAAAATTGTTAATTAGAAAATTAGGCAATGCAATTTTGACAAATTCTAATGAGACTCTCAGTGTTTAAGTTTCTCACTTCTCACCAGGCTATAAGGCTTACTTCCTTTTTCTAACAGAAAAGGGTTCAAGCATGTAAACAATCAAAAGTACATTTACTCCAATTCCCTGGTTCTTAATTCAGCCATTTTACCTTTTGAAGAAAAGAATAAAATAAAATAAAATCAGTGTTACTGTGTAAAATTATTTTGCTGCTTAGAAACTTTTCTTGTTCAAAAAGTTAAATCTTGGTTGGGTTTTTCAAAGCTGTTGTTTTAAAAAAATGTAATATTGTATCCAAAACAATCATAACACAAAATCACAAAAAATTCCAAAGTATGCTGCAGTAGTATCAAACTAACAATTCAAGTAAAACTATAAAAATGTCAAGAAAGAAAATTTAAAGTAGCAGATTGAAGCAATTAAAAACTAAATCAAAAAAACTAAAGCATTAAATTCATCACTCATCCTTAGAAGAATCATCCTCTGCTTCCTGTTCCCTTTCTGGAGGTCCTTGTGAAGAAGGTCCTGGCCTATCTTGTGAAGTCTCACCCCCTCCCACAAAAGGAGGCCTGTCCCCAGGCCAAGCAATGAGGGCTTCAAATTGGACTGGATCCATCCAGGGGTTGGGTTGTCCTGCAGGGATGCTATGATATAAGCCATTATGAATATGTATCAAACCTCGATGATCAGCATTTTGTTGTGCTAAAAGGTGGCTAATTTGGATCTTTAGAAGGTGGATGCCATGCAAAATCATTGTTGTTTCTGTGCTGAGAGGGGGAGAGGTAAGTTCTAGTCCTATTGGTGGTGCTGGTTGTGGTGCTTCCTGAGGCTCTTGTTGGGCTTCTTGGGCAGGCCTGTTGGTGCAGTATCGTTCAATGAAGCGCCTGTCAATAGATGGTCTGATAGGCTTTGAGTCTTCTACCTGGATTCCATGAACCGCACACAGGTCAGTAATAAAAGCAGGAAATCCTAAACTCCCTTTAACCTTTTTTCCATCCTGAGAGTATTTTTGATCTGTGATGACAAACTTATGAATTTCATCTGAGACGATCTGGGCCAGATCAATGGTGATGTTATCCTGTAAAATGCAGTATAACAAGCATAAATCAAGTCAGACACATGAGCATTTGGGGCCACATTAGCAAGTAAGAAAGAGGTCTAAACTTGAGAGAAGGTAGTCATATCCTTTCTCACGATATGCAGTGGCTGGTCCCCTAAAATTTTCGTCCTAGAATGCATATGGCTGCCTCTATATCTTGTGCAGGGATCTCTTGATTCTGTAGTCGCATACTTGTATAATCACATGTCTCCTTTTCTCCTAAGTCCATGAGATTGCCCAGGTAAAAGTTTATTTCATCTCTGCCATAGGAGAGCCAATGGCCTCTTACAAATGTCCTTCATTCTTTAGACCCTCCCTTTGGCCATGCATTGGCATAAAACTCTCTTACAATCTCTGGGTTATATCTTTCCCTTGGGTAACAGATTTTGAGCCAGTTCCTTCTTCTGATGACTTGTAAGAAAGCATCACATTCCCCTAGTGCTAAATCCACTTTTTGCTCAGGAATGAATGTCCAATTCTGAATGTCTTCATATCTCTTTCTTCATTCTTTGTCCCTGAATTTTTGTCCAGAAGTTGGCTCTTCGATGCGGGGTCGTTTCCCTTTATTTTTTCTTGAAGACCTTGGTGGGGAAGTGATTGCAGGGGAATTTGGTGCAACCTGCTTGGTTCTGGCCATCTACATAAAAGGCATAACTTTATATGATGATAATATGATAATAAGGATGGCAAAGAAAAGCCATAAATACAGTGTTCTATGTCAAAAATTATGGCCTAAATAAATACCATTGCCTAGTATGTATGGCCAATATGCAAAACAAGTGCTTACAGGACTTTTCACGAACAGTTAACATACATCACAAAGAAGTTGAAACATATAGCATCAATCCCCTCTAAATATTCCCAAAAATCATCAAGCATGAGGTATTTTTGCATCATGATTATACAGTAGGAATGGGTATAAAGAAATTTTTCAAGACTTTAGTGCATGCATTCCTAAAAGTTTTACCATTTCTCTTTAGCAGAATAATAAAGATTAGAGAAAGAGAGAGTTTAATGGTTACCTTGGTGAGTCTAAAAATTTTACAGAGAATAGAAAGTGCAGTGACCCTTGAAGTGAATTGTTAATGGAATGTAGTGAGAATGTGTAATGTAAATTATGATGCGAGAGGAAATGAGGGGATTAGTGAAAATGGGTTAGTCAGTTTATGAAATTTGAAAGATAGAGGTGATAATGGGCGGTTACAGGAGTGGAAGGTTTTAAAACGCTACATTTATTGGTATCAGGGCAGTTTTAAAAATACTCGCTCAAGCGAGAGGATATCACGCTTAAGCGTGATCGTCCAGCAATGTTGTAGAACAGGCGCTTAAGCGCTCTTTACACTTGCTCAAGCGTGCATGAAAGATTTTAGACCTGATGCAATTTAAACTTCCTCGCTTAAGCACGTAATTATTCGCTTAAGCGAATCAAATTAAATGTATCTCGCTTAAGCGTGTAGCTGTCACGCTTGAGCGCGGTTACTTGTGGAAGGACCCCTGATACTTTTAAATTATTTACGCTTAAGCTGGGGATATCACACTTGAGCGTGACTTCAAACAGAATGCCTACGCTTGAGCGTGGGTTATCACGCTTGAGCGTGATCAATACCTGATGTCCTTGATGCTTCTCGCAGGAGCGCAGGTACATCCGCTTTGAGCGTGGCCCTTGAAAATTTTGAAAAAGACTATCTCGCTTAAGTTCAAAGTGCCACGCTTGAGCATGATCGGGTTTGAAAGTTTGACATTTCCACTGGTAGCTTTGCCACGCTTTAAGCGTTGTTCCAGCGCTTGAGCATGAAACATGATTCTGAGTGCCTTACCTTGTCTCGCTTGAGCGAGAGTCTTCATGCTTGCGCGTGGTGATCCCCTGATGTTTTTCTCTCCTAACTGTCTTTCCTCGCTTAAGCGTATCTTTTCATGCATGATCCTTTGAACAGGTCAAGCTTGAGCGTGGTTACTCAAGCTTAAGCTCCCTTCATGTTTGCCATTGATTAAAACTTGATTTTTTTGCATTTGGAGTGGCTTGATGAGTGACCTACAAAATAAACGAGAACTTCAATAACATTTAAAGTAAAATCAACATGAAAAGAAAGCATAAAAGATTGGGTTGCCTCCCAATGAGCGCTTATTTATCATCTTTAGCTCGACGCCTGAGTTCGATCATGGATCCTTCAGCTGAATGATAGTGGCGACCTTCTCCACCTCTCCTCCTAAATAAGGCTTTAGTCTTTGACCATTTACAACCCAGGTTCTTTTAGACTAAGGGTCCTGTAATTCAACAGCCCTATAAGATTTTACTTCCTTCACAATGAATGGTCCTGACCATTTGGATTTTAGTTTGCCTGGGAACAGTTTTATCCTTGAATTGAAAAGGAGCACAGATTGCCCCTGGTGAAAACTCTTTTTCATAATGTGCTTATTATGGTAAGCCTTCATTTTCTCCTTATAAATCCTTGATGATTCATAAGCATGATTCCTCCATTCCTCTAACTTGTGCATCTGAATTTTCCTTTCTTCAGTTGATGCCCTTGGGTCATAATTGAGGACTCTCATTGCCCAAAATGCTTTATGTTCAAGTTCTACTGGAAGATGGCAATTTTTTCCATATACCAACTGGTAGGGTGAAAATCCAGTTGATGCCTTGTAGGCTGTTCTATAGGCCCATAAAGCATCATCCAACTTCAAAGACCAATCCTTTCTATTTTGGCTAATTGTCTTCTCCAGTATCCTCTTAATTTCTCTATTGGATACTTCTACTTGGCCATTGGCTTAAGGATGGTAGCGGGAGGTTACTTTGTGCTTGACTCCATAATGTTCTAGGCATCGTTAGAGTTGAGTGTTATAGAAATGAGAACCTCCATCACTTATTAGTACTCTTGGAGTGCCAAACCTGCTAAAAATGTGTTTCTTCAGAAACTTGATAACGGTTTTGGCATCAGCTTTAATACATGCCATGGCTTCTACCCACTTTGAGACATAGTCCACTGCCACAATAATGTACTCATTCAAAAATGAAGTTGGTAGTGGCCCAACAAAATCTATGCCCCAGCAATCGAAGACTTCTATTTCCAGGATGGTAGTTAATGGCATCTTGTGTCTTCTTGATATGCTACCTATCTTCTGGCATACGTCACAATGCTGCACAAAAATATTAGCATCTTTGAACAATGAAGGCCAATAAAAACCTGATTGGAGGATTTTAGTTGCTGTCCTTTCCCCATTAAAGTGTCCTCCATATGGTGAGTTGTGGCAGTGCCATAAGATGCTGTTAGCTTCTTCTTGGGACACGTATGTCCTCAAAATATGGTCTGATCTAAGTTTAAATAGGTAAGGATCATCCCATATGAATTGTTTTGCATCCTTCAAGAACTTTTTCTTCTGTTGCCATGAAAGATCATTAGGTAACACTCCAGCAGCCTTAAAGTTTGCCATGTCTGCAAACCACGACCTTTCTTTTATCATCAGCAGCTTTTCATCAGGAAATTCTTCCTTCACCTCTGGTTGGAGTAGTGTGACTTCCTTGTTAACAAGGAGAGATAAATGATCTGCAATAAAATTTTCACTGCCCTTTTTGTCTTTGATCACTAGATTGAATTCTTGCATTAGCAAGATCCATCTAAGTAATCTGGGCTTAAAGTCAGGTTTATTCATTAAATATTTAATAGTAGCATGGTTAGTAAAAATAGTGACTTGAGAACTAATCAAATTTGGTCTAAATTTTCCAGGCCATACACTATTGCTAACAGCTCTTTTTCTATTATTGTATAATTTATTTGGGCAGGGTTCAAAACTTTGCTAGCATAGTGTATAACATGAAAAACTTTTGCCTTCCTTTGTCCTAATATGTCCCCAATGGCATAATCACTAGCATCGTACATTAGTTCAAATTCCATCTCCCAATCAGGAGCAACTATCACAGGTGCACAGGTTAGTCTATGTTTTAAAGTTTCAAATGCATATAAACAAGAATCATCAAAAACAAAAGGAGTGTCTTTGTTTAAGATATTACTCAAAGGCTTTGCAATTTTTGAGAAGTCCTTGATGAATCTTTGATAGAATCCTGCATGGCCTAAGAAGCTTCTAACTCCCTTCACATTCCCTGGTGGTGGTAGTTTCTCAATTACTTCCACTTTGGCTTTGTCCACTTCAATGCCTCTTTTGGAAATTTGATGTCCTAGCACAATTCCTTCTGTAACCATGAAGTGGCACTTTTCCCAATTTAAAACTAAATTGGTTTCCACACATCTTTTCAATACTACCCTTAAGTTTTTCAAACATTGATCGAATGATGGACCAAAAATAGAGAAATCGTCCATGAAGACTTCAATGCATTTCTCCACCAAATCTAAGAAAATGGCTAGCATACATCATTGAAATGTTACAGGAGCATTACATAACCCAAAAAGCATTTTTCTATATGCAAACACCCCAAAAGGACATGTGAATGCTGTTTTCTCTTGATCTTCTGGTGCAACTGCTATCTGGTTGTAGCCTGAGTAACCATCCAGAAAGCAATAATATGCTTGTCCTGCTAGTCTCTAAAGCATTTGGTCCATGAAAGGTAGAGGAAAATGGTCTTTCCTAGTTGCTGTGTTCAGTTTTCTGTAGTCAATGCACATCCTCTATCCTGTGACTGTTCTTGTAGGGATCAATTCATTTTTGTCATTTTATATGACGGTGATTCCTCATTTCTTTGGAACAACCTGCACAGGACTCACCCAAGAGCTATAAGAAATTGGATAAATTATACCAGCTTCTAGTAATCTAATTACCTCCCCTTTCACTACTTCCTTCATGGTTGGATTCAAGCGTCTCTGTGGCTGAGCAATTGGTTTGAATTCTTGTTCCATGTAAATGCGGTGCATACAGTAGGCTGGACTTATTCCCTTTAAGTCTTCTAATTTCCATCCAATTGTTGTTGAGTGCTCCTTCAATACTTGAATCAATTTCCTTTCCTCTGTACCTGTCAATTGCCTATTAATAATAACAGGTTTTTGGTTATCATTATCAAGAAAAACATATTTCAAATGTGGAGGTAAAGCTTTTAGCTCCACTTTTGGTGGGACAACTTCCTTTGCTTTCTCTGACAGCTTCTCATAATGAATTTCTTTTTGAATGGTATGCTTGTCCTCCTTCGAGTTTTCCCCATCTTTTTCCATTGTTCCCATCGCTTCAGTGTTTAACTCATCCAGTGGATCTTTGTTGAGCCATTCACTAGATTGTTCTCTGATGGCCTTTTCTTCAATGTCAATTTTGAAGAACTGCTGCTTTTCCCTTGGATACTTCATTGCATCAAACACATTGAAGTTCACCTCCTCATCTTGCACTCTTACCTTTAGTTTACCATCGTGCACATCAATAATCACCTTTACGGTTTTCATGAAAGGCCTTCCCAAAATGAGGGGTACTTCTGCATCTTCTCCAATGTCCATGATGATAAAATCTACAGGGAATACAAATTTGTCAACTTGTACTAGCACATCCTCTGCTATGCCATATGGAAACTTCATGGATCGGTCAGTAAGTTGGAGAGTCATCTGTGTTGGTTTCACCTTGACATCTCCGATTCTTTTCACCATTGAGAGAGGCATTAGGTTAATGCTAGCTCCTAAATCTAAGAGTGCTTTTCTTACTGGCAAAGTACCAATGGTTACTGGAATTGTGAAACTCCCAGGGTCCTTTGTTTTCTCAGGCAGTGCTTTTTGAATGATGGCACTGCATCCTGCAGCGAGTTCCACTGTTTCTTCAGAAAATCTTTTTTTCTTTGTTAAGAGCTCCTTCATGAACTTTGCGTACGTTGGCATTTGCTCCATGGCTTCCACAAAAGGTATGTTTATTTGTAACCTTTTGAAGATGTCCATAAATCTTGCAAATTGCCTCCACTTGTCTATTTTTGAAGGATTCTTTGGATACGGCAAACTTTTTAGTTGTGGTGCTGGGTCGTCTACCTTCTTCTTTCCTTCTTTTATTTCTTTCTTTTTTTCTTTTTCAACTTCATCCTCCTTCATATATACATCATCATTCTTTTTATTTTTCTTTTCACTATCTTCCTCCTTTGTTTCTTTTTCACAATTTTTTTTTCCACTTTTCTTCCTCCTTTTCACCCTTTTCTTCTTGTTATCCAATGACCTTTCCACTTTGTGTTGTGATTGCTTTGCATTGTTCCTTCAGATTTGGATGGGTATTAGCTCCAAATTGAGAGTTATGATGTTTTGCAATTTGACGAGCCAATTGCCCCACTTGAGTCTCCAGGTTTCTTATTGAAGCATCAGTGTTTTTTTGATTGGTGATTGAGACCTGCATGAATTTTTCTAGAGTGTCCTCTAGTTTTGATGTCCTTTATGTTAAGGAAGGACCTTGTTGATAAGGTTGTTGTCTGTTGGAAGTGCTTGCCTCTTGCTTCCATCCACCATTTTGATTATTTCTCCATCCATGTGAAAAGTTGTTAGAATAAGCATTGTTATTGAAGTTACCCTGTTTACCTTGGCTATTCATATAAAGGAAGGATTGGTCTCTTTGCTCTCCTTGACAGTGTCCATTCTGATGTTCTCCTCCACAAAAATCATATCTCATTTATGCTTGTTGGTTGCCTGCAGAGTATTGTACAACATGTAGTTGTTGAGGGAGTTTTGCCATTTACTGTGTTAGAGCTTCAATTTGTTGTGTCAAAATTTTGTTTTGAGCCAAAATGGCATCTATTGTATTGAGTTCCAATATTCCCTTCTTTTGGACTTGTGTTTTATCATGCTGAGCTTGGTAATCCGTGGATGATAATGCTTCAATGATTCTTGTAGCTTTGTCATCATAGTGCCTCCAGCTACTACATCCAGTATCATTTTGGTGTCTGCTTTAAGTCCACTGTAAGAGATATTCAATTGGGCAATATCTTCTAAGCCATGGTTTGGGCATCTTCTGAGGAGAGATTTGAAATATTCCCATGCCTCACAAAAAGGTTCATCATGGCTTTGTTTAAATGTTGTAATATCTGACTTAGCCTTGATAAATCTAGATGGTGGGAAAACTCTATGTAGGAACTTCTCTTCCACTGTGTCCCAATTGTTCAGGCTTTGATTTGGGTGCGACTGAAGCCATTCTTTAGGTTTACCTGTGAGAGAAAAAGGAAATAGTCTTAGATATACTGCTTCAATTACTTCCTATTCAAAGCCCATTGTTCCTACTAATTCATAGAATATGGCCAAGTGAGTGTATGGATCTTCACTGGACATTCCGTGGAATTGGTGGGAACTAATTAAACTAAGGAAGGCAGGTTTCATTTCTATAGCCTTGATTGTATTTGGTATAACAATGCTTGAGTAGTGTTTGGGTCCTTGTTGTAGAGTGTAATCTCCAAGTGTTCTCCTTGGTGGGTTTTGATTGTTGCTGTTGACATCCATTATATCAGAGGAAGTTTGTCCTGCGTGGAAGTTCTGCTTGGCTTTCTTGATTTTCTTGAGGAACCTGTCTATCTCTAGATCAAATGCAAGTTGTTCTTTTGTACCTTGTCCTCTCAAGATCATAAATCAAGTACTCAAAATAGCTAAGTTACCACACAAAAGAAATTGAAAACAATTTTATGTACATTGTCTTGTCAATTCAATGCTAAAATGTTCAAAATTAAATCACCTCCCCGGCTACGGCGCCAAAACTTGATATAGTGTTTTTGTAGTTCATACTAAAACTTGTTAGCCAAAACTTGGTATTGTGGAGAAGTGAAGTGGAGTGTTCATATAAAGAGAATCAAGTTTGTATAATATGAACTCAATAGAATGGTTGTGCCAAGTTTAAACACAGAAACTGTAGTATAGTATAGATGTCCTTCCACTGTGAGGAGGTGTAGCATGAAAATCTTAGTTTTGAATTGAGTGGACAGAAGATTTTGTTCTGATTTGTTGTGAATGATGCTGAGTAAAAAAGTGAATAAATAACAGAGAGTAAAATTTCAAAAGATAACAGTAAATGGTTTTCGAGAAAAATCAGTTTTGTAAAACAGGGATTGGTTTCATCACATCTCACCTTCTGTAAGTTGCATAAGTTTTTATGTAAGTAACTTGAAAAGATAATTTTTATGTCACAATCAAAATCATTTGCATCGATCCCTCGACTACAAAATTCATAAGAATGATTTCAAACCGCTGATCCCTCAGTCACTTTGAAATCATCCCAGCATTATCGATCGATTATTTTGACGTTTGTTGTGTCAGATGCCATCCCTGGCCACCTAGTCACAACAAGTATTTCATTCAGATCTGCTTTCAAAAGTCACTTCCCAGCATAGTTGAGAAAACTTAAAACAAGAAAATAGTGATCAAGTACTTTCAGGCATTAAACGTAGAAGAAAATACAGAAACTTATCAAATCTTATTACACACATAAAAACTTACAGCAGCATTACTTCAGGTTTGAATGGATTACAACCAATCCCATAAAGGAAATTTTAGTTACTCATGCTATGCATTTTCACCTAAGAAGATTTTACAATAAATATAGAGTGAAAAATGCAAGAAAATAATTTGATAAAATGAAGAAGATGATCTCTTCGATCCAACTTGATGATCCTTGATGTTGTTTTCTACTTGATTTATAGAGGTTATGCTCCAGCTTCCCTTGCCCACTTGCATAGAGCCCATGAAGCATCTCTCAGCGACATGCAGAAACACAAGAAAGTGGATGAGTTGGCATCGCACCATTGGTGAATAAAAAATTAGAAGTCCTATGTTGCATGAGTCACGCTTGAGCTCAATGGTCACGCTCAAGCGTGAGGGGTCTTGATGCTCATTGATTGTTTCACGCTTAGACCACTTTAACCACGCTCAAGCGTGGCCTTCGTCTTCAGCACGCTTGATCCACGCTCAAGCCACGCTCAGGCATGCTTGGGTTCACGCTCAAGCTGCCCTTCCTCACGCTTGGGCGTGGAAGGGTCCTGATGTTGTATTGTCTTTACGCTTAAGCTTCATAATTCCTCGCTCAAGCGTGCTAGTTATATCCAGGGCCACGCTCAAGCGAGCCTGGGCTCGCGCTCAAGCGTGAGAAGGGTCTGATGTTGTTTGTTGATTTCCTAAGTCTTCGCTTGAGCACAAGGGCAGGCGTAGGCCTTCTATCTCTCCCACGCTTAAGCGTCTGGTACCACGCTTAAGTGCGCAGTGTATTTTCGCTCAAGCGCGCAGTATGCTACGCTCAAGCATTCTTGGTTTAATGTGTTGGTTCCTCTTAGTTTCCTCAGGATGTTGGACCCTTTTCTTCAAAATTTGGACACATTAGTTCCTTTTTACACAATGTAACATGTATACAAAATCATGTTCAATTATTTATCAATTTAGTTAAGTTATTCAAAAAAAATGAGTCCAATTGAATCATGAATTTAACATAAAATAAGCACTTATCATAGTCTATTGATTATGTTGTTGTGAATTTGATCTCTGCATGTTTATGATTCAAGTGCATGTTAGTATTTCAATCTTTTATTAGTATGAATGTCAAATGGGAGAATGATTATTCATGCCTTATTAAAACTTGATTTAATAAAAGTAAAAGTTGGAATACCCTTAATATACCAATTACTAGGGATAGAATTGGTAATTATTGTTGCCATAAGGCCAGGACTTAATGCAAGTTTTTACTGAGAAAGCTCACGAGGGATCGGACTTTACGGTAAATATTTAGAATTTATATCACAAGGGATCGGTTATAATGATTTTAAGCTGCAATGATATGAACTTGATGATTAAATATGCATGATTTGAGTTCCTCCATTATTATTCTAGATTAGGAATCCAAATTTCAACATAATTTGTTTACCTGTGTTTTATCCTTAAGTATCTTAGTTATTCTAAATTGCAACTCAATTTCTTAGATAGATCATTATTCTCTTTTTACCACATGAACAACTCAATTATGCCATCTTGTAAATATTGTATAAATTGTATATAAATTATTCTTTTGTGTATAAGTTTTGATAAATTTACCATAGTAACTAGAAAATTACTGTAAATATTGGACTTTCAATCCCAGTGGAACGATATCTAAATTTTGAAAACTACAAACGATTGGTGCACTTGCCAATTAAAAGGCCCAACAGTAAAACAAAGTTAACAAGTTTTCTGCAACATTATATTATCCGGGTCTAACAATACCTTACATTACTAATGTATAACCATGAGAAGCAAAAGCAAATGGGTGGAGCTTTTTCTTATGTTATTTAATTAGTGCCTTGTTTCAATCCTTGACCATGTGGGACATTTTTGCAAACTTAATAGCACTTGGACTTTTCTTTTGTCCAAAACGTTAACTTGTCTTTTGGTGAGTTCCATGTTTTGGCATTTTATAACATTTCCCTTATTCCAAGCTTGTTCACGTGAAAACCAAAGGCTATACTTGCTTCTTGGTTTAATTTTGACTTAGTCAAAATTGGTAGGCTTCATGCTTTTGTATTTGACATTTTCCTTTGTTTTCGTATGCTAAATTCATGTGAATTAAAAGGGGGGCTGCACCTTAGTTATTTGCTTTTGGCTCCTTATGACTTGTCATGTAAAAAATATGAAAATCCTTTGAACCCTTATCATTTGGTCATATTGGCATTGTGTTTCTTTGGTTTTGATAATTTGTGACACCATTAGAGCCCCTTGATTAAATTGAATTTAATACATTAGATGTTAAAATTCAAGTGTAGAATTTTAATTCACCTATGTGCATTAAATTTCATAAATTATTAAAACTAAGAAAAATGATTTATTCAAAATGCCAAAATTCATTTATTTGGGCGGTTTAATTTTCTATGTCAAGACAGGATGGTACACTTTCACAATTTTCACTCAAGGTATTTTTAGATCGAGTATCGCTCAAATCACCATAACCAAAATATTACCGGGAGCTTGGTAATTAACCGCTAACATAATTGGTTTGATAGGGGGCATGTCACAGTTGAGGAGTTTTCCCATGGGGTTGAATTATGAACTGTATAGGTATGGGGGTCTGGAGGAATGGGGATACAAAATGGTTTAAACAATATTAAGTAGTTTAATCATTGTTAGAAATTTGGAAATTAAACAGAGCCTAATTTGTTTAAATTGATTTTTGGGGCATGACATTTTTATTGACAAAAGTACCCTAAACCATTTAGTTAACTGCTTTGTTTAAACTTCAAAATTAATTCACTGACAGACCTTTCAAAGTAATTTTAATTTTGGACTCAATGGGGGTAACTAAGGTGGGTTTATTGGGTGAAGTTCTAAGGTTTGAGAACGAGACCTAACTGTGCCTTCACCATTCGGTGTGAAACCATTTTGAAGCGGTTAAGAAACAAGTTCCTGAGTATTAATGATTATGGGATCCGCTCAATTAAGAAAATAAGGGTCTTAACTCTATTTAATGAATTACCCCTTAAGCTCAAGTCTCACTATAGGATGCCTTTTCACTGAAAATTTAAATCACACGAGGTTTGCTTTGGCATTTGAAAAGTGGAATCCTTCTATATCTTGGTATTTTGGGCCAGACAAAAAGAGGTGTTCGTAAATGCCCCTCTTTACTTCTTTTCCACGAGAAATACACGAAGTCTCTTTATGTTTTTGAAGTGGAAATGAAGTAAAGACGTGAACATTATTGCCAAGATCACTCTATTTTCAATAACCAGGAGAGCAAATATTATTCTCTTTAGCCATTGAGGAAAACCAATAGCAGTGCCAATTTCAGTGACTTGGAGAATGAAGCAAGGTGTCAACTTTGATGATAGTGGGGATGGCAATCTGGGAATTACAACAAGAGTGCCAGTTTCAACAATTTAGGAAAATAATGCCTTCATTTGGTGATAGTGAAATAGTAATGATAGCTTGGGAAATACGAACAGGAATGCGAACTTTGGCGTCTTGGAAAAATAACGGGATGCCAACTTTGGCCTTGAAGAAAAATAAATGACACAAGGAATTACCCCCACATTTTTTGATTGAAGGACACAACCTAGGAATGGGTACCTGAAGCTTTGATAAGAAATAAATGACTGGGGGCATGCCCCTGATTTGTGTTGACTGAAATAGCCTAGGGAAGGATGCTTGAGGCCCCTTTTTTGATGGAAAATAAATGACTTGGGGGATGCCCCAGACTCTAATCGAGAAATGAGACAGCCTAGGAGTAGGTACTTGGGGCTTTTTTTAACAGAAAGTAAATGACTAGGGGGACGTCCCTAGCTCTCATTGAGAAATGGAACAGCCTAAGAGTGGGTACTTGAGGCTTTTTGACAAAAAGTAAATGACTCAAGGGATGCCCCTGGTTCTAATTGATAAATGGAATAGCCTAGGAGTGGGTACTTATGGCTTTTTGATAGAAAATAAATGACTAGGGGGATGCCCCTGGCTTTAAAATGGAACAACCTAGGAGTGGGTACCTGAGGATTTTTGACAGAAAGTAAACGACTAAGGGGATGCCCCTGACTCTAATTGAGAAATGGAACAGCCTAGGAGTGGGTACCTGAGGCTTCGACATGAAATAAATGACTTGGGGTATGTAACATCCTGATTTTTAATTAATTACCGGGTGCGGTAAATTTCAGGATTAAGGTTATGGGTTGATTAAGTTAGAGGTTGATTAAGAGTAATTGCCCATTTAAGTTAATTGTTGAATAATAATTATAATAATAATAATAATGCTGGGAGAAAGACCATGTTGCCCTTGGTTGCTTATGAGAGAGCTTCGGTCATCTCTCTCCCTCCCTTTCGTGTGGCCCCACGTTGATGGAGTGGCTTTAATTGGATGGGATACTGATGGGACGACTGGTGATTGGTGATGTGATGGAGCTGATGAGAGTGGGACGCTGATAGGGGCAGTGTGATGATAAGTGTGGGTGCATGTTTCCCTTCTCTCATTCTTCTCATTTCCTTTGGTTGCATACTCTGTAGGGAGAGGAAACGTTCCTTCTTCTCTCTGGGCTCCATGAGGCTTCTACCTCTTTGTCTTCACCTCCGTCTCCTTCATCTTCTTCTTCCACTCACTCCTTTTGTTGAACCAAGTGGAACGGTGTGGCTGTGAGTGGAACAGCGTGTTAGAGTAAAACAGCGTGTGGCTGTGTGTTTTGGAGGATGGGTTCCTCCTTTGTTTTCCCTGATGCTTCCTCTTTTTCTTCCTCTTCCATTGATGGGCTGTTAGGGGGCTCGGTTGGGAGCCTATAGCAGCTGTGTGGGTGCCTCGGTTGTGGAAAGATGGTCCACTGTGTGAGTTGTGCTGCTGCTCGTGTGAAAGAAGGCATGGTTTGGTGCATGGAGGCATATTGATCTTCCACTGTTGGTGAGGTCTGGACGCTGTGCTGTTTGAGTGGGAACAATGTTGGTTCGTCCAAGATGGTGTTGAGCCTTGGTGGTTTTGATGCCGTGTGGAGACAGAGCTAGTTCTCCATGATTGAGAGCAGAGTGGAGCTTGGAGTGTTGATGGCTTTGATGCTCGAGTGGAGATAGAGTTGGCTCTCCAAAGCTGTGAGCAGAGCGTTGATGGCTGTAAGCGTGTTGCTGGGATGACTGGGAGCCATGTTGGCTCTTCCCACGATTGGAATGTCGAGCAGAGTGTTGTTGTGGCTGGGCCGAGTGGCCAATATGACTTCTGGAACTTCATTCCAGGTAAGGGGGGCTTTGCATCTCAAATGCATGGTTTATGGACGGGTTTCTGGGTGAAATTGTCACACTGTGTTGTGTTTGATGTGTGTTGTATGTTGTTTAAGTAGTAGCCCGGATATTGTATTATTTTGTGGCCATGGTGGTCTATATCATGTGATGTATGATTTCCATCCATATGATGTATGATACTTGTTGATGATGTTTATGTTAGAATGTATGAGATGCATATGATGAATGCCGAGTGCATTGTGTGGTCCACTACTAGTCCCTGTGTGTATTGTACATTTAAATGCATGTGAGCCTTGTTGATGTATATGCCTATGCTGAATGCATGTATGGGGACTGTTATGTTGAATGCCGAGTAGGCTTTATATATAAAAGCATAAGATGCTTATTGTAAAGGATAAATCTGAGTGATAGAGGATAATCCGAGTGGATGGCATGGTGATTTCCGAGTGGATGAGATATAAGCTGAGTCATCTGATTCGCTATGGAAATGCCGAGTGCATATAATATTGAATGCTAATTACCGAGTGGGAAATCAGATGAATATGTGTTGAGTGTAAGTGAATATGTGTTGAATATGATGAAACACCTCGAGTTGGACTCGGGGCAGTGCCTAGGGCACTAAGCATGAAATGAGACGCTTGATGAAAGACCTTGGGTTGGACTCAAGGCAAATACCGAGTGTATTAGCGTTGGACGCTGAGTGAATGAGACTGTATGCATCTGATTCGCCACTGGAATGCGTTGGACGTCTATTACCAATCGGCAATCAGATGAAACATGTGAGAATATGATTAAGCCCTTTGAGCTGGGCTCAGGCAGACTCCTTAAGCGTGGCTCGGAGTGTGAATATTATTGATATAGTGTTGGGATAGATTTGGGGTGAAATCCGATTAGATGAATATATGATTATTTAGGATGTTGTGCTTATAGCCGAGTGAAATGGGTGAATTCCCGATCGGATGATGTTTGTGATTGTTTATATTAAATGGCAGTGTTTATTATGATTGATTGAATGAAGTATTTGTATAATTGAGGATTGTGGTAAAATCCGAGTCAGTAACTGTCATTTAATATGTAAAGCTCACCCCTACACCCTTTTTTAGTATGTGCAGGTCAGTCGGGAAATGATGTGAAGGACTCAAGTCCGAGTGATGTGCACTCCGACTGTTGAGTGCTTATGTTGTATATATATATGTTGTTGTGTATAGGCAGTGTTAAGCCTTGGCCGGCTCATATAACAGTGTTGTATAATGAATACAAATATATATGTATAGGAATCCGAGTGCCTATTTATATAAATATGGTTTACATTGTTATCATGTAATGTATCGAATTACAAGTGTTGATAAATGAATAATGTTAAGATGATAAGTATTCTGAGTGTATGAATATATATATACATATGAGTATTTTATGTTGATTTGATGCTTCTTATAGACTGGGATAAGTGGTTGAATGAATAATGATAACATGTATTGGAATTGGCTGAGTGTTGATGGATAGAATAATGTTAAGGTAAAGAATTCTGAGTGAAACATTATTGTGGGAGCCGAGCCGAGTGAGGCTAAATATGTGGCCTTTTCTGAGGGAGTATAGGCTTGAATGATTCCGAGTATGATATACTCGTGTGGGTTCTTCTGAGGGAAGATTTATATATATAGAGCCGAGTGTAAATATGTGTAAATCCTGAGTAGGGAACGATTTGAATATTCCCGAGTGGAAATCCGAGTGATTCTCTTCCGAGGGGATGAGTTGTTGTAATGGTTGAGATTGGAATATATTCTAAGTGTATGAGATATACATAATCCGAGTGAATGAGATTCTATATCCCGAGTGGTTATGATCCTAGTGAGTCCGAGTGGGGACTTAACTTAATGAATTCCCCGAGTGAGTAAGATATCATATGCCGAGTGAATCTGGCTAGAATATTCCGAGTGGAGTATGGTTGTGGAGACCCCTTCTGAGTGAAGGGAAGTCTATGTGTTCTCCGAGTGAGAAGTGTAAATATACCAAGTGATGAATGTATAAGGTAATCCCGATTGTATTGAGGTTGAGATATACCGAGTGGTGTTTGCTTGGGAAATAATCCGAGTGCGGAAGGTTTATGGATACCGAGTGGGATAACCCTCATTTCCTGAGTGGATTATTGTGTGGCCTTGTGGATAAAAATATGGAACTAAGTTATGGGATGTATATGTGTGTAAGGTCGTTTCTGAGTGATTGGAACCTCGATTCCGAGTGTTTGGATAGCCGCGTGTGGCTTCTCGCTTCAGCGAACAAGGCATTCGCTCCAGCGAGTGTGAATGGTTGCTGGAAGGCTTTTGGCTGGTTCGCTTAGGCGAATATGTGCTCGCCCGAGCGAGTGGGCTGTCTCGCTCAAGCGTGCTGGATCTCGCTTGAGCGAGTGAGCGTTGTACTGTTGGGTTCGCTCAGGCGCTTTATGTGCTTCCGCTGAATGGCCTTTATTTTCCCTTCCTTATTTGTACCTGGTTGCCTTGTGGTTTATTTTTGGGAAAAATTTTCCCTATTTTTGGGTTTTATTTATTTATTAAACTAAGGGTGTTTCAGGGTATGCCTCTAATTCTTTTGACTGGGAAATGAAACAGCTTAGGGAATGACACCTTGGACTTTTTTTATAGAAAATAAATGACTTGGGGGATGCCCCTGACTCTAATTGAGAAATAGAATAGCCCAGGAGTGGGTACCTGAGGCTTTGACATGAAATAAATGACTGGGGGGATGCCCCTAATTTGTTTTGATTGAAACAACATAGGGAAGAATGCCTGAGGCTTTTTGACAGAAAATAAATGACTTGGGGGATGCCCCTGGCTCTAATTGAGAAATGGAATAGCCTAGGAATAGGTACATGAGGCTTTGACATAAAATAAATGACTATGGGGATTCCCCTGATTTGTTTTGATTGAAACAGCCCAGTGAAGGATGCCTAAGGCTTTTTGATAGAAAATAAATGACTTAGGGGGATGCCCTTGGTTCTTTTGATTGAGAAATGAAACAGCCTAGGGGATGATGCCTGAGGCCTTTTTTGACAGAAAATAAATAACTTGAGGGGATGCCCCTGACTCTAATTAAGAAATGGAATAGCCTAGGAATGTGTACCTGAGGCTTTAACATGAAATAAATGGCTGGGGGATGCTCCTGATTGGTTTGGATTGAAACAACCAAGGGAAGGATGCCTGAGGCTTTGGGGGGATGACCCTGATTCTCTTGACTAATAAATGACATAGCCCAGGGGATGATGCCTGAGGCTTTTTTGACAGAAAATAAATGACTTGGGGGGATACCCCTGACTCTAATTAAGAAATGAAACAACCTAGGAGTGGGTACCTGAGGCGTTCACATGAAATAAATGACTAAGGGGATGCCCATGATTTGTTTTGATTGAAACAGCCCAGGGAAGGATGCCTGAGGCTTTTTGATAGAAAATAAATGACTTAGGGGGATTCCCCTGATTGTTTTGACTGAGAAATGAAACAGCCCAGGGAATGATGCCCGAGGCTTTGACATGAAAGAAAATCAATGACTTAGGGGATGCCCATGATTCTTATGTCTGAGAAATTTAGTAATCAAGCCTACCTTGGTTGGTTGATCCTCTTAGGAGTTAATGACTCAACTTGGGGGATGTTTGGTCTCATCTCCGTATTCATCAACGACTCTGGGAAAAGTCTAGAGGGTATGTCCCAATCTTACAGAGGTTAAATAAGTGGAAAATCAAAGGTTATTCATTTTTCTTCTGTAGGTGGCGTCCTTGATCCACGTGGGGTTTGTATCACTTATGGCAGAGCGGAATGTCTTCATTTACCATGTTTTATGCTCTTGGGATTTGTCAAGTGCCCCGAGATTAAAAATCCTTTTTTTTTTGAAAAAGGTTAATTGCCATTTACTTGAAACATTCACAAAATAAATAAATTGTATGTTAAAGAAAATTATCCAAAACAAAGGCAGAATTGAAATATGAAATCCTTTCATTTTATTGATTTTTTTGAAGTTACAATTCACATCACAATTTCTGATCCAAACTTTAGGAGGATTTAAAGCCTATCCTGGCTACCCTTATCCCTTAAGCATAGTATTTCTTGACTGCATCTAAATTCACTAGGAAGGATAACTCATCGCCATCCATGTTGGTCAAAATCAAAGCCCCTCCTAAAAAGGCTTTCTTCATGACAAATGGTCCTTCATAATTTGGCATCCATTTGCCTCGGTGATCGCTTTGATTCAGCGAGATCATTTTTAGCAAAAAATCACCCTCATGAAATTGACGAGGTCGCACTTTCTTTTAGTATGCTTTCTTCATATGTCTTTGGTATAACTTTCCACGACAGAGTAGTTAACCTTTTCCCATCAACTAAATTTAATTGATCATACCAGGATTGAACCCATTCAGCTTCTTCTAATTTAGCATCCATGATTACTCTTAAAGAAGGAATTTCTACTTCTATTGGTAAAACAGCTTCCATACCATATACCAATGAGAAGGGTGTTGCCCCTATTGAAGTTCGTATCGAGGTACGATACCCATGTAAAGCGAAAGGGAGCAGCCCACTCCAGTCTTTGTAGGTTTCAACCATCTTTTGTATGATTTTCTTTATGTTTTTGTTGGCAGCTTCCACCATTCCATTCATCTCTGGTTTGTATGGAGATGAATTAAGGTGTTTGATTTTGAACTCTTCACAAGGTTCATCCATCATTTTATTATTCAGATTTGTACCATTATCAGTTATGTTTTGATTCGGAAAACCATATTTGTAGATCAATTCTTTCTTGATGAATCTGACCACAACGTTCTTCGTCATATTGGTATAAGAAGCAACTTCCACCCACTTAGTGAAGTAATCGATGGCCATAAGAATGAAACGATGCCCATTGGATGCTTTTGGTTCAATGGGACCAATGACATCTATGCGCCACATAGCAAAAGGCCACGGTGCCCCTATTACATGCAAGGAGGTTGGAGGTGCAAGGATATTATCTGCATAAGTTTGACATTTATGACATTTCTTTGTATAACCATGACAATCAGTTTCCATGGTTAACCAATAATACCCAGCTCTGAGAATTTTCCTTGACATTGCGTGCCCACTCGCGTGTGTTCTGAAAGGTCCTTCATGAACATCTTTCATGGTTCTGTTAGCTTCCACCGTGTCAACGCAATAAAGGAGAACAGAATCATAATTCCTCTTGTAAAGTATATCCCCTATCACAAAGAAATTCATGGCTAGCAGCTGAAGAGTTCTCTTGTCATTTTCTGAAGCGCCAGAAGGATATTCTTGATTTTGGATATAATTCTTGATGTCATGAAACCATGGTTTCCTGTTCGGTTCCTCTTCTATAACATGACAATACGTAGGTTCGAAACACTTTTGAATGTCAATGAGGAGTATGTCACATTCCTTACTGACATGGAACATGGAAACCAAAGTGGGTAAAACATCTGCCAATTGATTCTCATCTGGAGGAATATGGTGAAAGGAAACTTTATCAAATCCTTTGATTAATTCCATGATACGAGTCTGATAAGGGATCAACTTGGTATCCCTAGTCTCCCATTCTTCTTTTAATTAGTGAATTACTAAAGCAGAATCCCCATATACCTGTAAGGATTTTATTTTGGTTTCCCAGGCTGCTTGGACTCCCAGGAGACATGCTTCATATTCAGCAATATTGTTGGTGCAATCAAAGCAAAGTCTAGCGGTAAACGAGATGAATTTATCATCTGGGGAAATTAAGATGGCTCCAATGCCATGCCCTAACATGTTTGATGTTCCATCAAACATCAAAGTCCAGGTTTCGTCAGGACAATCTTTCTCTTCTGACAGCATCATAATATTTTCATTAGGAAATTCGAATGACATTGGTTGGTAGCCTTTCAAGGGATGATGGGCTAAGTAATCTGTAAAAGAACTTCCTTTTATAGCCTTTTGAGTGACATGAACAACATCATATTTAGTCAAAAGAACTTTCCACCGGGCTATTCTCCCAGTTAGGGCCAATTTTTCAAAGATGTATTTGATTGGATCCATCTTAGATATCAACAAAGTAGTGTGACATAACATATATTGCTATGAGTGGTGGGCTGCCCTTGCTAGTGCACAACAAGTTTGTTCCACATTTGAATATCTAGCTTCACATTCTGTAAATGTCATGCTTAGATAGTAAATGGAATGTTCTTTCTTTCCTGATTCATCATGTTGCCCCAGTATTGATCCTATGGACTCGTCTAGCATGGTTAGGTACAAAAGAAGAGGTCTTCTTGGAGTCGGTGGGACCAAGATAGGTGGGTTTTGTATGTATTGCTTTATCTCATCAAAAGCTTCTTGACATTCATCGTTCCACTGTATCGGTTGATTCTTACGCAGTAACTTGAAGATTGGTTTACATATAGCCGTTAATTAAGATATGAAACGGGCTATGTAATTCAACCTTCCTAAGAACCCACAGACTTTTTTCTCTGTACTAGGAATAGACATTTCCACTATGGCCTTTACTTTATCGAGATCCACTTCAATTCCTTTCTTACTGACAATGAACCCAAGCAACTTTCCAGACCTGGCCCCAAAAGTGCATCTAGCCGAATTAAACTTGAGTTTAAATTTTCTCAGGCGTTCAAAGAGCTTTCATGGGTCAATTAAGTGACCCTCTTTGGATTTGGATTTGGCAATAATATCATCCACATAGACCTCTATCTGTTTATGCATCATGTCGTGAAATATTGTTAACATCACTCTTTGGTAAGTGGCACCGATATTTTTCAACCCAAAAGACATTACTTTATAGCAGATTGTTCCCTACAAAGTAATGAAAGTAGTTTTTTCCATGTCTTCCGGTGCCATCTTGATTTGGTTATACCCAGAAAATCCATCCATGAATAAAAAAATAGAATGTTTGGTCGTATTATCAACAAGAACGTCAATATGTGGTAATGGAAAGTCATTCTTTGGGCTAGTTCTATTCAAATCCCGATAATCAACACACATTCATACCTTCCCATCCTTCTTCAGGACTGGAACAATATTGGCCACCTATTCAGGGTATTTAGAGACAGCCAAGAACCCAGCATCAAACTGTTTGGTTATCTCTTCTTTAATTTCAAGAGCATTTCTGGCTTCATCCTTCTCAACTTCTGCTTTATGGGGATGCAACTGGGTTTCAATGGAAACTTGTGTTCAACTATGTGGTTATCTAATCCCAGCATATCCTAATACAACCAAGCAAACATATCACTGAATTCGACGAATAATTCTATTAATTCCCTTCTATGTTTACTACTCAGGGAAGTACCGATCCTGAGTTCCTTTCTATTTTCCTCGCATCCCAAATTTATGACCTCGATGGCTTTCTGATGAGGGGAAATTTCTTTAGCCTCTTGGTCTAACAATCTTTGCAATTCAGGGAAAGGTTTATCAGAATGTTTATCTTCCCCACTTATCAGATCAGAATCATGATATGAAAGTGAGATTTTATTATTTTGGGATTCAATTTTATATCTGTAATTTATTTAATGTAAAAGGAAAAATAAGGAAAAAGACAATTGAATTTAACATGCATTTATTTGAAATGTCAAAGGAAACATGTTTTTGACCTTATTGGAAATTTATCCTAAGGCTTTAGGCATGGCCAAAGGATCCAAACAAAACACGCAAAGTGAACAATTACCTGAAATGGAATTTAGAATCTCAGGAAATTGAATAGCTTCCCAATTACATAACACAGTATCAGAAGAACATGGATGAACTAAGCCATCCTCTCCCTTAGAATCCTCATTGAAAGCTGCCACTTGGTTTGGAGATGTCAAACCAACGCTTCTGAAGCTTCTATAGAGGTCACAGATAGGGGTCCTTACAGTTTAGGGTTCACAATTTTCTAGCCGCTGATGCATAAATCCAGAGGATTAAATTCTTTTGGCAAGTGCCCAATCATTAAATTTGTAATATATTTGATCGTTCCACAGGGATTGAGGTAATTACCACAACCTAGGACTCGTACAAGATGAACCAAAACACAAGAAGATAGAATTCATTCTCTTTATGCTTTTCTATTACTTTTATGTTTTTGTAATTTCAAAAACAATATACGAGATAAAGTATGATTAATGGAAGATAGGTTAGGATTGCTTCAGCTCACAATTTCATCAAGAAACATGCAATTGAGGTTTAATCAAGCTTCAAACTCAAGAGGACAATTCACAGATGGTTAATCCCTAATTCCTTAGGTAATTAACACGAATTCCTAAGCATTAAACCCTAATCCCTTAGGTGTTTAGTGATCGAGAAATCTAATGTGAAATTAGGAAATGAACCCTAACTATTCACCTAATTACTAGGCCTGAATTAGTTAGGAAGCTAGAAGTTACCTAAGCCTCAACCATGATTCCTCATTGGTGAGATTCTTCAATTAGGTCTGAATTTTTCAATCCAGCAGTGTAGATCCACTTCTCAGCTTGTTCTCCTCATGCTTCAGAAGATAATTTCCTCAATTTAGATTCAAGATTCCATTGGAAGCTTCAAAAATCCCAACCATAGGAGTTTACTAACCCATTGAAGTGGTTTCAGAAAGTGGAACGTGGAACGTCATGGAAGAGAAAGTTTAGAGAGTGAAAATGTTTAGAGAGATTTGAAAACCAGAAAATGAATTGTGCTATTGCTTCCGTGTGTGTTACAAAGTATTTACAACTATATATAGCTAAGGCAAAAACTGACTAACTAACTCTACTTAATTACAACGAAAACTTCCTAACACTTAAACTAACGAAACTAACTAATACTAATTAATTAATTATAAGGGAATGAATAACTATAACATAATAATTAAATTACTAAAATACAAAAAAAATAGTCAGCAACTAATATAATAACTAAAGGTAACCACTACAGCAATTCACGTTAAAGGAAAATAAAATATACTGGCAAACAGAATTCACGCTTAAGCATGATCCATGCGCGCTTGAGTGCAATACTTTAAATTCCTTAATGCAGGTAACTTCACGCTTGAGCGCGATCGTGTCCACTTGAGCGTGATGGTTTTAACATAATGCACTCTGTGACTTCACGCTTAAGCGTGATCTTTATTCTTGAATGCAGGGTGATCTCACGCTTAAGCGCAACCCTCGTCTGCTTGAGCGTGATAGCTTCACACCTTACTAGATCTGCGCGTACATACACTGGGATTCCAGCGTATGTACGTTGGATGTCCTGCACCTGATCCTACAAAATACAACATATAAATGCCTAGCGTAAGTACGTTGGCTTTCTAGTGTATGTACGCTAGGTTAATGAATCTCTCAATAAACATATTTCCTTATGTACTTATCCTTTTAACCATTTTCTTACACAATTTAAACACACTTGAATTAAATAATTAGAGCAAGAAAGAATGAAAATTTATTAAATAATAATGCCAAACTCAACAATATTTCATGGATTAAGTTAAATTAAAGATGAATTTATTAAGTCTTTTCAAGACTTATCAGCCGCACATATCATTTTTCTCTTCTTTCCGCAATGACTCTTGCTCTTTCCACTGGTGAGGGTTGATATCCTAACCCGAAACTGTTCTTGTTCTCTTTGATTTGTAGCGGTTCTACTCCCCCGTCAAGCATCTTTTCAAGCCCTATTCCTGGTTGAAATCTAGATTTCATCATCACTTTAGCTACCATCATAGACGCCTTATAAGGTTGAGCTAGTTTTAACCTTTCCCTTCTATAAGTGGTGTGAGCTATTTCCAATGATTGGAAAGAAGTTTCAAGGCTTTCCTCAGCCACTTCTATGTATGGAGTGGTCATGCATTTTCTGAAGAGGTAATCTTCATCATCAGAGACAATGATTAGCTTGTGGTCCACCATAAAGTGGACTTCGGCATGATATTTAGAGAGGAGCCATTATCAACTAAGACCTTGGCTTGGATATAATCCTGACACTTTACAGAGATATGTAATGCTTTATTATGGCTTCTCCCGTCAGTGGGTATCTCTTCATCGGTGAAAGTTAAGTAGTCATTTGTGGCAATATGCTCCACTATCCCCTCAAACTTTTCTGGTGAGATATCCTTTATGACATGTGCTTTGCTCAAAACTTTCATCAATATTTCACGATGTAATTCTAAATCCAATAAAAGAGATAGTAAGGATATCTTCACAGGAGTACGATTCAACTAATCAAGGATTTGGTATTCATTTTGCTTAATGAATTTTAGGAATTCACAAGCATCTTCTTCTATTATTCCCTGGGGAGGGTCTTATCCTTTTTCTTTACTATGACTTCCTTTTTCGATCACGGGCATATCTCATTTCCTCAAGTTCTCTGGGGTATAAATCTGCCCACTCTTAGTCATACCACTTGTCCCAGAAATATTGGTTACCAAGAAGGGTGATTCCTTTAGGAGTTGAGGGACTACGTGTGCCTCATATTTCCATGGCACTGTATGGTTATCTTTGTACAAAAATAGGGAAGAGGCCCTAACTGTCAAGGACCTATATTGAATAACTGGCTGAACGTCTTTGGCATAGTAGAGAACTAAAGGCTTTGGTTTACCTGAGCTAACCGAGCTAGAGTCGCGTTCTTTTTGGATCATATTTGCACTTCCACGAGGACAACGGTAGATCTCTATCAAGTGTGTGTCCAATAATCCTTGTAAGGTATCATGAAAATTAGGATCGGTGGACGCTTGATCAATACTAAGCAAATTGAGATTTGGAATCTCGGTTACCATTCCTCTATTGCAAAGTAGAGTATATATCCAAGGAAAAGAGTTTCTCACTTCTACAACTCTTTTTACGCGACTAATTTCCTTGTCTTCCAAAACTTCATTTACTCTGGAGGTCCCATGATCAGGCAGAGGGTTGGTTGATACATTTGGATTTCTTTCATGAAAATTAAGCTATTTTGCCCTAATCAGGTTTCAGACCTTATACTTAAAGGTGATGCAGTTTTTCATTGAATGACCTGGTGCTCCACCATGATAATCACATTGGAATTAGGGTCGTATCCCTTAGGATATGGTGGTTCTATTAGTTTCATCAAACAAGGCACAAACAAAGTATTCTTGATGAGAAGTGGTAACAGCTCGTTATAGAACATGGGGATAGGGTCGAACTGTACGGGTGCACGCTCATTATTTGGTTTTCTGGATGATGGATTGTCTAAAGGTGACGGGTTCTTGAAATTTTGGTTAGATGGGGGTCGGTACGGCTGTGGATACTGATAGAGTGGTGGAGATGGGGTTCCTAAAGTGGCAACTATGTATGGGTAAGGTCTGTATAATGAATGAGATGGTTGGGAAACATAAGGATGTTGGTAGATGGCAGGATTTGGTGATCTTTAGCCGTCGTATACTAAATTTATTTCTCTACCTTTTCTTTTTCCTGTCATAGCCGCGGTCTTTCCTACTGCGAACGTCTCTGATGATTCTTGGGGAACTTTTCTAGTCCTCATCCCATTTTCAATCCTTTCACTGATCAATACTATATCAAAAAAGTTTGATGAGACACTCCTAAGCATTCTATCATAAAATGGTGCTTGAAAATTATCAATGAACATTGCCATGATCTCTTTCTCAAATAAAGGTGGTCGCACTTGGGTTGCCAATTCTCTCTATCACTGGGAATATTCCTTGAAGGATTCATTTTGCTTTTTGGAATATTTTGCAATTGGAGTCTATCCAGTGCCATGTCCATGTTATATTTATATTGCCTAAGGAAAGCATCTACTAAGTCCTTCCAGCATCGGATGTGAGCCCTTTCAAGGTCTGTATACCAGCTAAGAGCTAGCCCAATAAGACTATCCTAGAAAAAGTGAATTAACAATCTCTCATCATAAGAGTATGCAGCCATCTTCCGACAATACATCGTCAAGTGATTATGAGGGCATGTAGTGCCTTTGTATTTATGAAACTCTGTTTAAAGTTTGGAGGAACAACTACATCTAGCACTAGGCACAGTTTAGCAACATTCATTGTACCTAAATCACTTCCTCCTTTGACCGCTCGCAGTCTTTCCTCTGTCATTTCCATCTTCCTCTTTGGCAAAAAAGTCATAGCAGCATTTGGATTCATCATATCATGGGGAGCATTTCGTGCATGAAGAGTGAGTACATACGGCATTGTTTATCCTTGAGTATGCTAATAAGGGTAGACTGGCTGAGTGGGCTGCATAAAACCTGGTCGTAGGGAAGAGGTTTGTGGCTGAGGAATACTTTGAGGATTGGTATTGACTTGAGTGTTTTAGAGTGTAGCAGTTGTCTAATTGGTAATAAGAGGGTTGGATATGTAAGGATTGGGAATTTGTTGGGTGGTGGAAGGACTTTCTTGAGTGGGATTGAGATACGTGGTATAATACCCTTGAGGTAAACCATACTGAGGCCAAACATACGGTTGCTGAGCATTCCCGTCTTAGGAAACAAAAGGTGGAAATGGAATTCCATATGGCTGGTCTGGAATGGACCGAGTTTCCAACCCTTGAATGGGATTATTTGGAAGTATGGTCAAGGGTACAGGATTCCCTTCTTGATCTTGTGCATAATTATCAAGATCCTTACTTGCTGCAGAAGATCCGCCTTCTGTGACCTTTTTCTCAAGAAGCTTAACCATTTTTGCCATCTACTCCTTTAGCTGAGTGACTTTGTTCTTCAACTTCTCCATAGCTGGTTCCGTCTCTGCCATGAGTCTTGCTTGTAATCTGGCCCTGTACGGATGCCTTAAACCTTCAGTACCCATGATGTGGGTAAGTATAAAGAACCTTCATCAATAGATAACAAAACTTTGTTAGGAAACATGCAGAAATATAAAGGAAAATGCGCGATGAAATTTAAACATTAGTGAGTATCATGAAACTTTTCCTTAGAACGTCTTATTCTAAAGTACTAAGTTAAGAAAAAAAATGGAAATTTAACATGAGATTTGTTCATCATCCAAAAATAAGGTTCCAATACATTGTTTGTTACAACAAATCAAAATCAATTCTCTTTTGCTCTTGCAATCATGGTCTTTATCTCATCCAATTTTCTCTCATAGTATTGAATGAAAATTGTGATTTCTTCCGGTGTAGAAATCGGATTCACCATTGCTTCAGCTCTTTTTAACAAGAGAGGAATATCCCTGAGTGTCCCATTGACTAAAGCAGCTAGTTTGGCAAAATGATTCTTCCAAGAGTAGAGGAGATTATCCATTTCAGCCCTTTCCTACCTCATCAGATGTATGACCTCCTCATATCTTTCCTTGTCCTTCATAGTTTTCCCTCTTTCTTTTTGGTTCCCACGCTCATAAGCATCGGTAATATCACTGGCTTGTCATTTCAACTCATTGATTCATGCTTGAATGAGACTCTTTTGAGCTTGAGCCTCCTCTTTAGTCTTGGCTAAGATTTCCCGTAATCGCCCTTTGTCAGCCAATATATCATCCTTTTGCTTCTCTTTGGTTTTCAACTGACTGTTTGCTATTTGGAGGAATTGATCAAATTGCCTCATATATTCTCTTTCCATTCTCTGCTTCTTACTTACATCTTCAAAGGCATTTTCTAATTCAAACCCTTTCCTCTTAAGGGAAGCATTGTCTTGCTAAGCCTTGACTAAGTCATCTTCTAATGCTTGGTTTTTCTTTGTCATCTCAGCAAGCTTACTTTTCAGGTTTTCAATCTCTTCATTTTTAATGGGAGGTGTATTTTTCATATGAGTACTGTGATCTTTGAAGGGTAACTTGACAATAGCTACCCTATTCAAGATCCATATGCACAACGGATTATTTCAACAATTGGAGATCTGACTATGGGAATATAAACACCAATTGTGGGATTCAAGTAACTATACCCCTACTGCAGTAGTAAAATGTGTACACTTATCATTAAATTACATGCATTTCACCAATATTTTACTAGTACCAAACCATATCACCCATTTTGCTACACTGGTAATTTTCACCATGACCGCGATAACACATAATCAACATATGGCGTTGCGGGCCAACCATGGCTCATATCATGGCAGCTGTGATCCTAAGGACCACCGAGGACACCTGCTTATCAAGAGCCACCCCCCACAAGGGTCAACCACATGTGGCTCCCCGTAGCACAACATTGGCAGCTTTGTTACTTACACACCAAGTCATAGGGGAAATAACAAATTGCTCGTACACAGAGCCACCCTCCCATTGGGACAACCAGGGAATCCCCTAAAATTCCAACACCGGCAGCTATGAAGTATACCATGGATACAAATGCCAATCATATGCATTTCTCACTCTATTCATCTTATACATGCCACTCATCAACATCTTAGTCACCAACATCACCATAAGGTTTTTAGTGGATTCATTATCATTGATTGTTGTCATTAATAAGTCTTTGTGTGGTATTTCAATAAATTTCTCTTTCAATCATCAATAACATTCATTCCACATTCATGGTGGATGTAATCACAATCATCATATTCAAGACTTACACTTGCCAAACAATTTAACACCACCATATAGCACCATAATTATTCTAAATGCATCAATGCATGTTGCCAAAACATATCACCAACATCATATACAACATTACAATCCTTTATAATATTACAAGCAAGGCAAACATGCATATTGTCACAAATGACATTCAAATACTATTCAATTCATGCATTTAGAACATAAAGACTCCTCTCCTACCTCAAGAGAAGAATTCTGATTTATACGACGTATCTGCCTCTTCGTTCAAAATGGATCCTACATTAACATACATGTAAAATCCCAATCAATCAACTATTCAAGACACAAATTCACTCTATTTACTCATAATCATATCTATAATTTCATAACATGTATAAAACATGTTATAGACATTATTTTCCCTCATTCATTAGGCTTCGAGAACTTCTTCCCATCAAGCCTCATTCATTATATTCAAAGGCCACAAAACAACCATAGCCTAGCATTCATAATCTATCATATATCACTATCCATACTCTCAATGACTTGTATTTGCTCTCAAACACATTATTCAACCAATATTTATAACTTTCCCCAAATCCTAAAAGTTAGGGTTTTCACCAAAACCCAACCACACCCATAAATGCATCATTAATTCCGTATCTCCTTCCAACCATAAATTCATCTTCCTCATTTATTATCATTAAAGCTTACATTTATGACACCGACCTTTGGGTTCATGCATTAAATGCTCTCATTAAACACCCATCCTACAAGCATTGCTCTCCCAAAGCATAATGACCCATACCCATGGCCATAAACCCAACAAAATGGAGAGAATGACTCACCTCACACCAAAAATAAAAATGGAGTCAAAGAGGGAGAATGGCCAAACGAAAATAAGGAGAGGAAGGAAGAGGAAACTTCAATCTCCAAAGCTTTTTCAAGCTTTCCCAACGAAAATGAAAGGAATAGAATGGGTTACTACCATTTGGAAGGGTTTTAGAAGAGAAAAGTGGAGAGAAATGAAGAAGGAGAAGAAGAAGATGTGTCTTTGCCAAATCGGCCAGCAAACCAACGAAAAGGAGAATAGAGAAATGGGTTTTTGGCTTTTCTTTTAATCCTTCTCATTAAAGTTCATCGTTTTATGATAAACAGGATCTCCGTTCAAGCTCAATATTTTATCTAAAAATTATTATGAATATACATTTGGACTCCCAATAATATCCTTAACATCCCTGACCAATATCATCCCAATCGGAGATACTTGGTCCGACACCCCTATTTTAATCGGACCAGTTTTCAGCTTATTCGACTCTAATAAATTATGAGCAGTCCCCAAAAATCTTAATTTAATTATTTCTAATATTTTGGGACATTAATTAACCCACATACAACTACTTAATATTTATTTCCTTAATTAATCCTTTATTTCAAAAATTTAGGGTGTTACAAGCCACCCCACCAAAAAGAAAATTTCGTCCTCGAAATTTAACATACCAGATTCGAACGCATCAAGGTATCGTTCCCTTATATGATCTTTAGGTTCCCATGTGAACGTCTCCACATTTCCAAGCACCTTCACCAAAGGTACCAACTTGTTTCGCAATCTCTTCATAGAATGCTCAATAATGCGAATAGAAACAGAAGGAATAGACAAGTTGTTCCGCACATCCACATCATCAACGGGGATTACATGTAGAGTATCATAAACATATTTCCTCAACTGCAACACATGGAATACATTGTGTAGGTTCACAAGATGCGGAGGGAGTGCAATTCGATAAGCAACATCGCCGATCCGCTCCAAAATCTCATAAGGTCCAATGAACCTAGGGCTTAATTTTCCACTTTTCAACGCCCTTTCAATGCCTTTATCACGCGAGACTCTCAAGAATACGTGGTCACCAACTTGAAATTCAAGTGGTTTATGCCTCTTATCATAATAACTCTTCTATCGGTCTTGGGCAATCTTCATATTCTCTTGTATCTTCTTGATCTGTTCAGTAGTCTCCTAAACAATCTCCGGCCCTAAAGCCAAATTCTCACCCGCCTCCAACCAACATAGAGGCGTTCTATATTTTCTGCCATAAAGTGCCTCATAAGGAGCTATAACAATAGCTATAATAGCTGTTATTGTATGTAAACTCAATCAGTGGCAAGAATCTCTCCCAACATCCATCGTGTTCAAGAACACAAGCCCTCAACAAATCTCCAAGGCTTTGTGTCGTCCTTTCGGATTATCCGTCGGTTTAAGGATGATAAGAAGAACTAAGCTTCAACTTAGAGCCTAACTTATGATATAAACTTCCCCAAAATTAAGAAGTAAACTGAGGTTCACGATCAGATATAATACTAGATGGCACACCGTGCAGTCTAACAATCTCCTTTATGTATAATTGGGCTAATTTCTCCAGAGGACTATTCATATTCATGGGCAAAAAGTGAGCACACTTCGTCAATCGATCCACAATCACCCATATAGCATCATTTCCAGCACGAGTTCTAGGTAGTCCAGAAACAAAATCCATAGCAATACTATCCCACTTCCAAACAGAGATCTCCAAAGGTCTCAAATAACCAGATGGTCTTTGATGCTCGACCTTAGCCTTCTGACAAAAAAGGCAAATTGCAACAAAGTTTGCCACATCACGTTTCATACCTGGCCACCAAAACTTCTTCCTCAGGTTTTGATACATCTTGGTGGAACCAGGATGAATGCTCAATACACTTTTGTAAGCTTCCTTAAGTATGCATTTCCTCAGATCACCACTCGAGGGAACATAAATTCGGCCCTTCACACGCCAAATGTCGTCATGACCTTCCACTAGAAACAAGTTCTTCGCTTTTTCTTGAGTTCTTCTCATTTCAATCAAGTATTCATCCTTTGGTTGTTGTAATTTTACGGTCTCAAGAAACATGTTAGCAACCATCAACGTCTCAAGGGACATCTTCCTTGGAGTATATATTTCTACGCCCACATTCAAGTTTCTAAATTGCTCAATTAATTCTATCTCTTTCACCATCATTACAGGAATATGCAATGACTTCTGGGTTAAAGCATCGGCAACCACATTTTCTTTCTGGGACGATACCTCAACTCAAACTCATAGTCTTTTAGAAACTCCATCCATCATCGTTGGCGCATATTAAGTTCTTTTTGGTCAAACAAGTACTTAAGGCTCTTGTGATCACTAAAGACCACAAACTTAGAACCATATAAGTAATGTTGCCACAACTTCAAAGCAAACACCACCGCCGCCAATTCAAGATCGTGTGTAGGATAATTAACCTCATGCGGTCGTAACTGTCTCAATGTATAGGCTACCACACGTTCACACCACATCAACACACAACCCAGACCATGCATAGAAGTAACACAGTATACAACAAAGTCATCCAACAAATCAGGCAATGCCAACACTGGTGTGGTAGTAAGCCTCAACTTCAACTCTTGAAAACTTTCTTCACATTCACGAGTCCACACAAATGGTTGATTCTTACAAGTCAACTTCGTCAATGGTAAGGCTAAGCGGGAAAATCCTTCGATAAACCTCCGATAATACCCCGCAAGACCAAGAAAATTTCTTATTTCCGTCACGGATGTCGGTCTTTCCCACGCCATAACAGCTTCCACTTTTGATCTATCAACGACAACTCCATCACCGAAAATCACATGACCAAGAAAAGAAATCTCATTAATCCAGAATTCACATTTAGAGAGCTTAGCATATAGTTCTTTCTCTCGAAGAATAGACAACACAAGGCGAAGATGTCTTTCATGCTCTTCGTGGCTCTTAGAGTACACCAAAATATCATCAATAAAGACAACAACAAATTGATCGAGATATTCATGGAAGATACGATTCATGTAATCCATGAAAATCGCAGGAGCATTTGTTACTTCGAATGGCATCACTACATACTCATACTATCCATATCATGTTCGAAAGGCAGTTTTAGGAATATCCTCAGTCGTCACCCGAATGTGGTGATATCTAAAATGAAAGTCTTTCTTGGAGAATACAACGACACCCTTCAATTGATCCAAGAGATCATTGATGCGAGGAAGAGGATATTTATTCTTTATAGTCAATTTATTGAGTTGGCGATAGTCAAAGCACAATCTCATGTTTCCATCATTCTTTTTCACCAACAATACAGGAGCACCCCAAGGAGACACACTTGGGCGAATAAACTCCTGTTCAAGTAATTCCTCGACTTGCTTCTTTAACTCAGCCAACTCCATAGAAGACATCCTATAAGGAGCTCTAAAAATAGGTTCAGCATCGGAAATAAGATCAATAGAGAATTCCACTTCACGTGGAGGAGGCAATCCAGGAATCTCATCCAGAAACACGTTGGGAAATTCAGAAACAACAGCGATTTCACTAGATTGGGAAGTACCACTCCCATCAACCATGAAGAACATTACAAGGAACTGAGAGATACCTTATAGGTCATAGTCTCCAGCGTTAGAAGTTGGAAAGATCACCATCTTGTTGTGACAATCCATAAAAACTTTGTTAGTAGACAACCAATCCATGCCTAGAATAATGTCCAGGTCCTTCATAGGTAAGCACACGAGGGATACGAAAAATTTCCTTCCCTCAAGAGTCATCTCAACATTCTCACATCGAGTCACCGATCTCAAACAAGTACCAGCTGGTGTAGTCGCCATTATAGAACCCCTTGTCATACAAACGGGCACTTTCAAGCGCCTCACACAATCCTCAGAAATAAATGAGTGCGTCACACCAGAATCAAATATAGCATCTACCGAAGTGCCAAGGATTTCACACTTACCACGAACAAGATCTTCAGCTTGTGCGGCTTCTTCATCGGTAATGGCAAAGACTCTTCCAGCTGCTTGTGGTTGATCACCACCATTTCGGTTACCATTTCTTCCACCATGGCCATTGCCTTGACCATTGCCATTCCTTCCACCATTATGGTTTCCACCACGGCCACCATCGCGACCACTATTATGACCATTACCGTTTCCACAACCACGGCCTCCAAAGCCACCATGGCCTCCACCGTTACCATTATGGTTCACACAAGCAAGAGTATCAATATTTGCATTCCTTGCATTCAATGGACAATTAGGGCGGATATGCCTCGGTTGATTACATTGGTATCACACCACCTCATCTTGAGGATAATCTCTTTCCAAGTGGTTTACCCCACACTTGAAACACGTAAGGCCTTGAACATTGCCATGACCTTGGCTACAACCACCATAACCACCTCTTGGTCCACCACGTCCTCTTGTGTTGGAAGATCCATCATGAAAGAACTTCTTCTTTTAGAATTGACTATGTCTTTTGAAATTAGAGAATTACCCCTTCAACTTAGACTCATGCTTTCCATGACTCGAAGAAGTCATATCATCTTCTTCATAAATACGACACTTGTTCACAAGCATTGGAAAGCTTCTTATCTCTTGATGCTGAATAGGCTGCCTAATTTCGAGCCTTAGTCCATTTTCAAACTTCACACACTTTGAAGCCTTGGTTCCCTCTTGTTGATAAGGAGGATAGAACACACAAAGTTCATCAAACTTGGAGGCATACTCCTCCACAGTCATATTACCCTACTTAAGCTCCATAAACTCAAGCTCTTTCTTGCTTCTATAGCTATCCGGAAAATATTTCTTCAGGAATTCAACCTTGAAGTTTTCCCAAACCAAGGGAATATCAGTAGATATCATGCACCTTCTAGCAAGACGCCACCATGCTTCGGCTTCATCTTGGACCATAAAGACCACATACTCCACCTTTTATGCTTCAGAACACTCGAAGCTTGTATAAATTCTTTCTAAGTTGTTGATCCATGCATAAGCATCCTCAAGTTTGTACCCGCCCAATCAATCAACTATTCAAGACACAAATTCAACTCTATTTACTCATAATCATATCTATAATTTCATAACATGTATAAAACATGTTATAGACATTATTTTCCCTCATTCATTAGGTTCTGGGAATTCCTTCCCATCAAGCCTCATTCATTATATTCAAAGGCCACAAAACAACCATAGCCTAACATTCACAATATATCATATATCACTATCCATACTCTCAATGGCTTGTATTTTCTCTCAAACACATTATTCAACCAATATTTATAACTTTCCCCAAATCCTAAAAGTTAGGGTTTTCACCAAAACCCAACCACACCCATAAATGCATCATTAATTCCTTATCTCCTTCCAACCATAAATTCATCTTCCTCATTTATTATCATTAAAGCTTACATTTATGACACCGACCTTTGGGTTCATGCATTAAATGCTTTCATTAAACATCCCTCCTACAAGCATTGCTCTCCCAAAGCATAATGACCCATACCCATGGCCATAAACCCAACAAAATGGAGAGAATGACTCACCTCACACCAAAAATGAAAATGGAGTCAAAGAGAGAGAATGGCCAAATGAAAATAAGGAGAGGAAGGAAGAGGAAACTTCAATCTCCAAGCCTTCATCAAGCTTTACCAACGAAAATGAAAGGAATGGAATAGGTTACCACCTTTTGCAAGGGTTTTAGAAGAGAAAAGTGGAGAGAAATGAAGAAGGAAAAGAAGAAGATGTGTCTTTGCCAAATCGGTCAGCAAACCAACAAAAAGGAGAAGAGAGAAATGGGTTTTGGTTTTCCTTTTAATCCTTCTCATTAAAGTTCATCATTTTATGATAAACAGGATCCTGTTTGGGCTTAATATTTTATCTAAAAATTATTTCGAATATATATTTGGACTCCCAATAATATTCTTAACAACCCTGACCAATATCATCTCAATCGGAGATACTTGGTCCGACACCCCTTTTTTAATCGGGCCAGTTTTCAGCTTACTCGACTCCAATAAATTATGAGTAGTCCCCAAAAATCTTAATTTAATTATTTCCAATATTTTGGAACATTAATTAACCCACATACAGCTACTTAATATTTATTTCCTTAATTAATCCTTTATGTTAAAAATTTAGGGTGTTACAATCTACCCCACCAAAAAGAAAATTTCATCCTCAAAATTTAATATACCAGATTCGAACACATCAGGGTATCGTTCCCTTATATGATCTTCACGTTCCTATGTGAACGTCTCTATATTTCCATGCTTCCAAGAGACCTTCACTAAAAGTACCAACTTGTTTCACAATCTCTTCATGGAATGCTCAATAATACAAACAGAAATAGGAGGAATAGACAAGTCGTCCCACACATCCACATCATCAACGGCGATTACATGGAGAGGATCATGAAAGAGAGAAATGGGTTTTTGGTTTTCCTTTTAATCCTTCTCATTAAAGTTCATCGTTTTATGATAAACAGGATCTCTGTTCGGGCTCAATATTTTATCTAAAAATTATTCTGAATATACATTTGGATTCCCAATAATATTCTTAACAGCCCTGACCAATATCATCCTAATCGGAGATTCTTGGTTCGAAACCCCTATTTTAATTGGGCCAGTTTTCACCTTATTCAACTCCAATAAATTATGAGTAGTCCCCAAAAATCTTCATTTAATTATTTCTAATATTTTGGGACATTAATTAACCCACATACAACTACTTAATATTTATTTCCTTAATTAATCCTTTATTTTAAAAATTTAGGGTGTTACACTACTGAGCAATCTGGTTCTCCAACATTTTATTATGGGTGGCAAGAGTGTCCACCTTGGAGGTTAGCTTCTTAATAGCATCGAAGAACTCATCATTTTGTTTTAATTGGGTGGTCACAAACGTCTCTATCAAGGACTCTAACTTAGATTTTTATAGAATGTAGGGTCCTTGTGGTTGTCGAAAATTACTCAAATTACCTTGATAGGGAGGTGGTCGGTTTTGGGAACCGGGTGGTCCTTGTGGTTGTCGGAAATTATTGCCATAATTTCCATTATAGTTCCTAATAGCATCCACCTGTTGCATCTCTGGCTTGACATTCTGAGTCACTCCAAGCTGACATCCTGAAATATTATGACCTGAAACACCACACAGCTCACAAACAAGATTAGAAGTACCTATTCTTAATTTATCAAATTTATTAATTTTAATAAATAATGCTTCTACTTTAGCAGTTAATAAAAAGAGAACATTAATAGAATACTACCTGGAGTTCTTGTTAAACTCCTTTCTGAAGACCACTGGTATGTGTTTTGGGCAACCTCCTCAATGAGATTGTAACCTTCTTCCATGTTCTTACTCATGAAGGCACCACCAGCTGCGACATCCAAGGTTACGTTTTGGTTCAGAGCGAGCCTATTATAGAATATATGCACTGTCAACCAGTGTTCAGTACCGTGGTGTGGGTATTCTCGGATCATTTCTTTGTAGCTCTCCCAGGCATGATATAGAGTTTCATCATCTTTCTGAGCGAAAGTAATGATTTGCTTCCTCAACTGGTCTGTTTTGCTCCTTGGATAATATTTTTTAGGAAAGCATGAGAAAGCTACTCCTATGTAGTGATTGACCCCTCTGGAAGCGCATACAACCAAGCTCTAGCCTTGTCCCTTAAAGAAAATGGGAAAAGCCTTATCCGGATTGCAGTATTTGAGACCCCATTTACCTTGAGCGTGTCATAATACTCAAGGAAAATCTAAAGATACAAGTTGGGATCCTAGGATGGCAATCCTCCAAACTGACTTTATTGAACCATCAAGAGCAAGGATGGCTTCAACTCAAAATTATTCGCCTCAATGTTTGGTCTAGTGATGCTAGACCTTCGGCCCATCGCATTAGGCGTTGCAAAATCAAAGTGCTCTGTTGTCTTGATTTTCCATTTGTGTTTGGCTTGTTGAACTTGAACGTTGGTGCCTATTTTGTTCAATGCGTGTCCTAAGAATTCTGATCTTTCAAAGGGTTCTTTCAATCTCAGGATCAATTATATGCTCAAAGCTGTCGTTTTTTCGCATAAAGGGGCCTACACAAATTTATAAACAACAAATAAAAACAAGCGTAATTCTACAGAAAAATTGAAATAAAACTCAAAATGCAGACTAGTCTAATCAAACACTGCTTAGCCAATATTGGGGGAAAACACAATCCCTGGCAACAGCGCTAAAAACTTGATAGCCAACCGCAAGAGAACGGGGTATCAAAGTAATAAAAAGATATCGTTCCCACAGGAATTGTGCCCAAGTACTAGTTATAACGGTGATTCAATTATCTAGTGGAATTTGATTAAAATGAATTACTAAAATGATTGTGAATAGTAAATCAGAGAACAGAAAATTCAACGTCTTTTGTAAAAGAAAATCAGAGCAAGTTTAGGAAATTGAATCAACGATTTTGTTCCTAAGGCAGATTCCCCGAAGTTAATTAATACCACCCTCTCGAAAGCCTATTAACGTGCCTAATTCCCAAACAACCACGTTCAATTTGTTAATTAAGCCTTTTACGTTCTATGGAAATCTGATTAAACCCTCAAACAATTTTGCTTACTGATGTAGGAGATTCTTTAAGTCTTCTTAGAGAGGGTTGGATCTTGGATCTTTTCCTTCTTCTAACCTTAAATTGCCATGGATGGATGCTTCTTCAAGATGGAAACTGAAACCATAAAAGACCAAAGACTCTAAGACTTGGACAAAATTGGAGAAAGGAAAAAGGGAAAAAAAGAGATGGAAGGAAGGAAAGGAGGAATATGGAAGGTAGAATGGAAATGGTTGAATGGGAGGCCACTCTGAAAGGAGATAACTCCCTTGACTCGCCACTAAGGAGGGAGAGGACCTTCTTGGATAAGAGCTTGCAAAAGATCACTCTAGCCTAGAGAAAAGGAAGAGAGTCTCTCACTAAAAATCACACTCAAAGTGCTCTAAAATCTCAAAATGCATATTATCTGTGGTTTTTACAAAGGAGAGATCCTTATATAAGCCTCTATGGAATTCGGCCAAGGAGACTCTTATTGGGCTTCTCCTATTGGAAATATGCACTAAAAGCCTATATAGGTTCGCATCATTTTGAATAAGTCATTTTTTGTTAAATAGTTTAACAACTTTTACATATCCTTGGAGTAATAGGTCATATGAGAGTTATTCCTAAAATGTCCCTAGTCAAGTATTTACGTGGGGACATGTAAATACATTAGGACTAGTGTGTGAATGTACTGATGATCTGATCTCACAGATCATGGATATAAATGATATCAAGTCTTCACACGGGTACAGATTAAGAGTAATGATGTACTGGACAGACCCACCATGAGAACGTTGCATGGATCGTTACATGAATGTCATAAATGATTCTCAATGTGATAATGGTATATGTAGTCCTTTGACCTGAAGTCACTACGATTCCTACATAAGGAGTTTATTGTTTTAATACAATTAAACATCTTCTGTAATAAGAGGACTATAAAGGTTGTGGTTAGGCAATGTACAAATTATACAGAGGGATGTGGGTGATGTAGATGGGATTTGTCTCTCCTATGTGACAGGAGTGATATCTATAGGCCACTTGATGGAGTGAGACTAAGGAAATGCATGGCCATGCTAGAAAGAATAAATATTGGATATTTATTCGGATAAAGTCTAATCCGGTATCAAGTAAAATAAATTGGACCGTACAAGGATCACACGACCATGCCTTGAGCCCAATTAGGATATCGTGACAAAAGGAACAAACATATAAAATAATTATCACTTATAGGTTATGTTGTTAATAAATAATATTCGGACATAATGATGCATTGCTAGATGCCGCTCTTATTTTATATTAATAATAAAATAGTTTATTATTAATATAACCGAGTATTTTACCTATAGGGTCACACACATAGAGTAAGCCCATCAGAAAATAGCTTTTTTATTTTAGTTGGACTAAAATAAGACTATTGGGCCTAACTCATTTAGAATGAGTAAGGAGCCTACTCTTTAGAGAGCGAATTAGGTCAAACCTAAGCCTATAAATAGAGCATAAGATGCTCATAGGCGGCTACCCTAAAGAGACACAAAAATACGCAAAAGTTGCAAAAGCTACATGCCGTCAAACTAGCATTTGGAAGGTGTAGCATTTCTAGTGGGAGTACTCGTGTGGACTCCTAAAGGACGAGGCTACGATTGCTTCGATATTCTTCAAGAGGTAATCCTAAAACGCAATTTTTGTGTGTGTTTGTCTTATGCTTTGAAACACGGCGCTTTGCAAATCCTATGGGAATCCTTGTATTTCCGCTGCTCATACACTAGGGATTCCTAACAGTGGTATCAGAGCCAGGTTGCAAAACCGTGTTTTGGGCAAATGTTTGTTTAAAGAACATGTAAAAATAAAATAAAATTTCTTTTATGAAAAGAATTATAAAGGTTGAATCCTTTTGCAAAGGTTGCATTTTTTTATATATATCTTGTAAAGGTTACATTTTTTATTAGATATGTTGCAAAGGTTGCACCTTTTGAAAGCTAATATCAATATATTTTGCTTTATGTATATTGATTTCTTTTCTCAACATTTTAATTAAAGAACATGTTTTTAGGATGTGCTTTATTATATGAACATGTTGTATGTTGCAATGGTGATTGTTTTATATGTGTTCTAATTATAAGGCATGTTTTATGTTTATTTAATTAAATTGAAATCAAGGGTTGTATGCAATGACGTCTATATGCTTTCTCTTTTCTAATATGAATTGTTCATATGAGATTGTGTTTACAAAGTTTAAGAGTTAAACCCTAGCCGTAATGAAAACTAAGATTCAAAAGTTGAAACCTAGCCGTAATGGTATTTTATTTATTTGTAAATGTTACAAATAAAATATTTGATTTTAATATTATATTTTAAATTCGATTTGTAAAAGTTACAAATCAAATTTTAATTATTTGTTAAAATTAAATAATTTATTCTTATTAATTTTAATAGGATATGCAATTGTTTATGATTCTTTTAAAATTAATGTGATTTGTAAGAGTTACAAATTTAAATAATTTATTCTTATTAATTTTAATAGGATTTGCATCATATGTGATCTTTTTAAAATTAATGTGATTTGTAGGAGTTACAAATTGATTCATATTTATTAAATTTAATATGATTTGTAATTGTTACAAATAGAAGATAAGATCTTTATTAAATTTAATAATTTTAAAATCAAATATTTAATCCTTAATAAATTTGATAGGATTTGTAAAAGTTACAAATTAAAGATAAGATCTTTATCAAATTTAATAGGATTCGAAATAAAATATCTTGAACTCTAGAGATAAGGTCTAAAATTTAAACCTTGATCGTTCCTAAAAATTAGGATGATTGTTGAGACTCTAGAGATAAGGTTTAAAAGTTAAACTTTGATTATTCCTATTTTAGGATAATTATAAGGGTCAAAAGATAAGTTTTAAAAGTTAAATCTTGGCCGTTTCAAAATTAAAGATTTCAAATTGTTTGAAATCATAACCGAATATTTTGAGCTGTTAATGGTCAGTGGGACGTTCTGGCTAGGAAAGACTTGGTACTTAAGCGGTCACTCCGGACCCACCTCTCTTTCCTGGGAACTAACCTGATTACAGTACTAAATATTTGGGTTGGAACACCCCTTGACCCTGTCTGTTGAACGGTCAACAGAGCCGCCAAACTTCCTTGCGTAGTTTTCCTTTTATGACCCTGCATGTTTAATTATGTGTTTTAAAATTTATTTTATTTTAAATACAATTGATTACTCTATTAATTGATTAATTAACACGTCCAGCGGTGAATGGTTATGGTCTTAGATTTTTTTTATTTAATTTTAAATACAGCCTGCGTGCTGTGCCTTACTCTATTCTTAAATTTCTTCTCTCAACCCTTCACTCGTATGTAAAACGAGTTTTCTTTATTACATTGTAATCTTGGAAAAGCCAACAAGGTGGAGACCTAGAAGAAACCTAGAGTGGTGATGGATATGACCTTGAAAGGAACAAAGGCGTGGTGACTCTAGGAGGATGGTGGTTTCAAGAAGTAGGACTTCATGAAGTCAAGACACCATAGTTCCTTTAGGTTTATTTTATTTTATTTTATTTTCTAGGAAGACCATAACCATCTCATAATTTTTTGATTGCATGTTTTGGGGTTTTATTTTGCATTAAAGCGTTTAATGAAAGTTGGTAATGAACAATAAGAAAATTGAAATCCCTCAAGCCCGACAATCATACCTTCCAATAAGTAATAACGTCTAACTTGATATAAATAAAGTGCAGGTCACGTCATAGTTGGGTGCCTTTATTTATGTTTAGTAGGACATGATTGGATAATTGGATTATCCAAGAATTATTAAGTTTTATTCAAATAGACTTTTTTTCAATTGGATTGGAAAAACCTAAAGGTATGAACAGTCTAAAACGCGTTCTAATAAACAACAGTCACCAATGCTAGTTTTAATAAAGTGTAGGTTCTGCCAAAGCAGGGTGCTTTTATTGATATTAGTAAAGGATGATGGATAATTGGATTATCCAACCATTTTTTATTGGACTTATCTAGGTAACTTTAATCAGATTGAAGAACCTAGAAGCATTAATATTAAGTTTAAACACCTTCTAATAAGTAACACTCGTCGAGACTAATGTTAATAAATAGTGGGCCTGCCAAAGCAGGGTGCTATCATTTATATTAGTAAGGCGCGATGTGATAATTGTAATATCCAAATTGTTTTTATTAGGCCTAAACTTAACTAAGTTTTTCAATTGGATTGAAAATAACTTAGAGGCGTAAGGATTGAGCTTAAATTCATAAGATGAATAAGGGTAAAGAGTTACCCACTCAATCATCCAAGAGTTGCATGAGATGCAATTGGAAATGTGTTTCCTACCTAAATAACCAAGGGTTGGGTGATCAGCCAAAGCTGACTCAACATTAGGCCAAATATGGATCTTGACCCACTAGAAAAATCTTCCAATGGGATTTTTTTTATGATTCAGTGAGGGTATTTGTTTTGAATCAAAATAGTGGGAGACAACATATTTATTTAATGACCAAAATTTAAATATGTTTTTAAATAGAAGTGATAGATTTGCATGTAATTTGTTTTAGAATAACCATGATATACCAAATATTGTTTTGTTGCAATCTGTCCTTTGGAAGGACACTTTATCTAAAAAAATGCCTAGATAGGTATTGAGACTTGAGAATTATCTTCATTAAAGATGAAGCGGCAGTGTGTGATGTTTGGCTTATATGTCATCTATGGTTGGGTCTTGAATACCCTATGGAGTCTGCATAAACTCTGAGCTATAAAAGGAAATATGAATATATGGGAGATATACGATATGATCGTATACAAACTTTATTAAGGCCAAGTTAGTCTGGAAGTCTATAAGGTGATCAAGAAAGGAAATTGTTTCCAGTTTTAGCCAAAATAAGACATTGAAATAATTTGTCTAAAGAACTTGAAGGAGTTCTAAAGAAAGGGAAGTAAGACTTCCACTACAGGTCATGTTATAGAAGTCAAGTTATTTTACTTCACTAACATTAGTATCAGATACTAGTAGTAGATCTCAAATTTTGAAAGATCAAGGAAGTAGATCACTTGTTAAGGGTGGAGAAATCTGAATAAAATTTAGCAAAAGTTGCTACAATAAAGATAAGATCTTTACCTATTGGGCTAGTTAGTGAACTAGACATTGTGCATATTATTTCTTGTTAGACAAGAAATGTTTTTCTTATTATAAAATAACTTTATTTCTTCAAATGGAAGTTGATGCACAATTGAGTAATGGATTCCACATCCTAAATCTCAAAACACCTATTTATAACAACTGCCAAAGTAGGTTAAAATAAGTGATTTTGAACCTTACTTACATAGTATTGTCTCCTAAGGCAAATGGATAAGAAACACATTTTCTAAATACCATTAATGTGGTTATATGGACTCTTTTTGATTTTGGAATCAATGGAGACATGTAAATCTTATTTATTGGAGAGATAATTGAGACCTCATTCATTGAAAAGATGAGTAATCTATTATCTAATACATAACGATGTATGTGGGCCTATTGGAACAATAACTAGATATGTTTTTCAATACTTCAACATACTAATTGAAAAGTCAATGAGTATGGATTTATGTAACATAAGTTAGAAAGTCTTTGAAAAGTTCAAAGAATTCATAATGAAGTGAAAAACTAAATTGATAAGACAATTAAAGCTCTTAATTAGATCAAGATAGCAAATAATTTGAGTTATAAGTTTGATAACTATCTAATAGAGTGAGAGATTACCTCTTAACTCATTCCTTATGGAATGCCTTAATAGCATCTCTACGGGGAAAAGTCAAACCTTGTTGGACATAGTTTGATTATTGATTATTATCAAACATCTCTAACTCCTTCAATGTTTCTTTATTAACAAAATTTCCATACTTAACCATGTTCCATCTTAGACTTTCTTAAAGAAACCATATATGATATGGACTAGGAAGAAACCTAGTATGTCTTTACTAATAATTTGGAACTATGATGCTTCTATAGAGCATCCAACTCTGACAAGGTCGGATCCAAATTAGATAAATGTCTTCTGTGAGATACCCAAAGAAAGCTAAGGGTTATCAATTCTACAATCCATCTGAGAATAAAAGGCTTGTTGCTTAGAATGTTGTATTATTGAATAAGAGTACATCCCTTAAAGAATCAGTGGGAGGATGGTAGAACTTGAAGAAATTCAAGTATCACAAAGCATTTAAAAGTCAAGGATGGACTTGGAGCAGAAATCACAAAGTGTTGTGAAATCCTTAGCTCCGGTAGCACAAGACTTGTGTAAGATCAAATAGGATATGTCACCAAACTTGAAAGATATGGATATCTTATAAATCAGGAAGGAGGCATATTGCTAAATAACCAAGCTTCTTATGAAGAGGCTAATGCAAGTTTAGATTCTAAGACATGGCATAAGACCATGGGATTTGAAATGGGTTCCATGTATATTAACAAGGTATGAACCTTGGTTGACGCACCTAAAGGGTAAAACCTATAGGATGCAAGTGGGTTTTCAAAAGGAAAACTAAACATGGATGGTAATAAAAGTACCTTTAAAAGCAAGATTGACAAAATTCAATTAGCTTAAAAACCATTTAGATCCTGCTTATTGTAGCAGTATACCACCATTATGAGATATGGTAGATAGATGTCAAGATGGAAATCATCTTGAGGATGTGTATGTGACACAACCTAAAGGCCTTTTATGCCTAAAACATCTAGGAAGGTATGTGAACTACAAATGTTCTATTTATGGACTAAAGCAAGCTTTTAGAAGCTAGAATCTTCATTAAAGAATGAAGATAAATCTTGTGACTATAAAAGGGTTAGTAACTGCACAATTATAGTTCTAGTATTACAAGCAGAAGACATGCTTCTTCTAGAACTAATAATATTCTCATTCTATAGTCAAGAGTATCCTTAAACACTTAAGAAGGACTAAGGATTTAATCTTGATAAATGGAAGATGAGCTCGTTGTAAAGGTTACATCGATGTCAATTTTTGAGTAATTTAAAAGACTTAAGATTGCAATCAAAATATATGTGTTGTCAAGATGGTTACGATGTATTCTTGAAAGGTTCAAAGCAAGAAACAATCATTGGTTCTACTAACAAATCTAAGTATTTTGCTATGTTAAATTACAAAAGAAGTCAATTTACATTTAATCATTCCAAATGTTTTGTATCCTATGAGTTTCCACTGTGATGACAATGGAACCATAGAACAATATAAGGAAGTGGATTAATTCAAGCATATACTTAAATAGTTCCATCTTTGGAAGATGTGAAAATATGCAATGTGCATACCAACAAAATTGTTGGGAACCCACTAGTAAAACCGCTTACGTAGTAAAAGCATAAGGGCACTGTAGACGTCGTTGGGCATTAACCTTATCGGCTCTAAGTGCAAGTGGGAGATTGTTGGAAATATGCACTAAAAGCCTATATAGGTTCGCATCATTTTGAATAAGTCATTTTTTGTTAAATAGTTTAACAACTTTTACATATCCTTGGAGTAATAGGTCATATGAGAGTTATTCCTAAAATGTCCCTAGTCAAGTATTTACGTGGGGACATGTAAATACATTAGGACTAGTGTGTGAATGTACTGATGATCTGATCTCACAGATCATGGATATAAATGATATCAAGTCTTCACACGGGTACAGATTAAGAGTAATGATGTACTGGATAGACCCACCATGAGAACGTTGCATGGATCGTTACATGAATGTCATAAACGATTCTCAATGTGATAATGGTATATGTAGTCCTTTGACCTGAAGTCACTACGATTCCTACATAAGGAGTTTATTGTTTTAATACAATTAAACGTCTTCTGTAATAAGAGGACTATAAAGGTTGTGGTTAGGCAATGTACAAATTATGCAGAGGGATGTGGGTGATGTAGATGGGATTTGTCTCTCCTATATGACAGGAGTGATATCTATAGGCCACTTGATGGAGTGAGACTAAGGAAATGCATGGCCATGCTAGAAAGAATAAATATTGGATATTTATTCGGATAAAGTCTACTCCGGTATCAAGTAAAATAAATTGGACCGTACAAGGATGACACGACCATGCCTTGGGCCCAATTAGGATATCGTGACAAAAGGAACAAACATATAAAATAATTATCACTTATAGGTTATGTTGTTAATAAATAATATTCGGACATAATGATGCATTGCTAGATGCCGCTCTTATTTTATATTAATAATAAAATAGTTTATTATTAATATAACCGAGTATTTTACCTATAGGGTCACACACATAGAGTAAGCCCATCAGAAAATAGCTTTTTATTTTAGTTGGACTAAAATAAGACTATTGGGCCTAACTCATTTAGAATGAGTAAGGAGCCTACTCTTTAGAGAGCGAATTAGGTCAAACCTAAGCCTATAAATAGAGCATAAGATGCTCATAGGCGGCTACCCTAAAGAGACACAAAAATACGCAAAAGTTACAAAAACTACATGCCGTTAAACTAGCATTTGGAAGGTGTAGTATTTCTGGTGGGAGTACTCGTGTGGACTCCTAAAGGACGAGGCTACGATTGCTTCGATATTCTTCAAGAGGTAATCCTAAAATGCAATTTTTGTGTGTGTTTGTCTTATGCTTTGAAACACGGCGCTTTGCAAATCCTATGGGAATCCTTGTATTTCTGCTGCTCATACACTAGGGATTCCTAACATCTCCATGCTTCCTAGGCCCAATGATGCTAAAAGAGAAAGGTATGGCCTATACATGGCCTAAAATGAGAGTACATGGCCCTAAAGTGGCCTATTTGACCTTGTAAGGTCCAAATAAAACCTAAATGACTAGAGAATCTAATTAGGCCTTATTTTACAAGATGAGTACAAGTAGATCCTCATAGTATCTCCCTTGGGCTTGGGCCCACTAAGCTAAGAGAGGAAGGAAGATAAGACTTTGTGGATGCTCTCTTTGGCTTTCTTCGTCCTGGCCCGTGTGAGGGGACCCTTGTAAGCCTCTAGTCCTTTGTCTAAGGTAGTGTGAGAGTCCTCCCTTGGTGTGTCCTTATTACTTACTGTCGTAAATCAAAATTATAGGTTGAATTTAGGTATTTTTTGAATTACATGCCAATCTCTCGATTACCCATATAATTTGTGATCATCTACGCTTATCTCTAAGTATTGCAGAAGCATCAGGCATACATAAATTGAATAGAGATTGAAATCATATGAATTGGAATACGAAGAATAATTATTTGTAACACATAGGCATACTACATCCTTAGCCCCAAGAAAAGAGTTTAGTGTTCCATAAGGATTGTTGTCATCATGTCACACATCATAAAATCAATGTCAAACATAAAAGATATCAAAAGTGTAAACTAGGGATTCAAAAATTACAAATTAGTTCTTACTTGGATTTCTAATTCTTCTTCCCAAATCTATAGATTCGGTTGCCCTTGATGAATTTGACTCTTGATTCCCAATGAAATCTTCCCAAAGAGTTCTCCAAAATCTCCCAAAAGGTGAGTCAAAATCTATCTATGACCAAATCTCCTCAAATCCCCTAGAGTGCCTATTTAAATCCTTAAAAAATTAAAAGATTTAGCCTCGTAGGGGATAACCACGGCCAGTGGTTTGGGTTCTGTTCCTTTTTAAACCATAAATGCGTATTTTCTATGGCAAACAGGGACAACCACGACAAGTGGTGGGTAACCATGACAAGTGGTTAGTTCTGACTTACTCTACTTTGCTCTATAGTGCCAACCACTAGCAGTGGTGGCAACCTTGGCTAGTGGTGGTGATGATGATGATGTTTAGCCCTTAAAAAAAGCCAACCAGGGCTAGTGGTGGATAACCATGGCCAGCAGTGGGTAACCACGGCCATTGATGGGTAACCAAGGCTAGTGGTGGGTTCTGCCACCAGTTTCCTCTTTTCTAGTGCTAACCACGGCCAGTGGTTGGCCACCACTGACAATGGTTTCCTCCAACCTTGCCAATATACACTCCAAAGGGTCTCAAAGATCTTTTCTTTCATCCACTTCACCATTTTTCCTTAAAATAGACCTAGAACATCAATAATCCTACAAAAAATAGGAACAATCAAGCAGTGATAGCGGAAAGGAAACAAAATCAAGGGAATTAGGCATAAACAGTATGCAAAAACCGTAAAAACTTGACCTAAAAATAAACAAAAACAACACACAATGCACACTTATCACATACCTCTCTAAGACCATATGGATCTAGTCATGTCTTCCATGTGTTTCTCAATTTGTTTAAGTAGTTTTAGTTTCTAGATTTGTAGTTCTAGGTTTTGGAGCTTGTGTCTTTGAGTTTCTTGTGGTTTGCTTTATTTTTTCCTTGGTTTAAAGTGTTGAATTCTTAAACACTTTATTATCATTTAATAATGTCTCACAAGCTCCTAGGTGTGTCTTGATTCACCTCACTTTAAGGTGAACTTTGTAGCTCATTATATCTTATAGGTTATTAGCTTTTTCCTAGAAAGTGTATCTAGTTTTATTTTTCATTTTTCAGCACCTTGTGTCAATGTTTTTCATTCTATAATTTGTTCCATTTTATTTTATTTTATGTCATTTGACCTTGCCTTCCATTGCATTAAAGTGTTGGAAGATGATGTTTGCTTAAGTGCGACTTTGTTACCTTCCTTTTGTTATCATTTTCTTGCACTTTCTTATAATTCTTAAAGGCTGATTTTGGTGCAGTAAAATACTCAAAAGAATAGGGGAAATATCATTAAAAAAGTGAAAAAATTATTCAATAGAAAAAGGCTTGAAAGGTCCCTTTATTTGTGTATTACTTTGGGTTTTTTCTTGGAAAACTTGTTAAAGAAAAGTTTGTAAACCCTAGTAAATTAAAAAACAATTGCAGTACCTTATATAATTTTTGTGTAGTACCATTAATGTTTGATTTGTTTGACTTAGTTCACATTTATTGAAGAAAAATTCTTGTGAGAAGTATATAAAAAGATAGTGGACTTGCTTGCATTCTAGAGTTTCTAGTTTACAAATTTTGAGTGCTTCCTTTATTCTTGCATTTAATTTTTTGTTTGTCTTATTAACTCTTAGTTTGTCACATTTTTATCTCATTCTTATTGTGTCTTCCTTCTTTCACATAATTCATTAATTATTGTTTAAGTTTGGCTTTGTTATTTAATAATTTGTTAATAATTCATATTTTAATTGTTTATTTCAAAAGTGCTTTATTTATGTAAAGAAAATGATTAAAAACATCGAATAGTTAAGAGTTTATGATTATTTATAATTTCACTAAGCAGCCAGCGTACAAATGCTAGGCAGTATGTGTTTATTGGTGCAGGAACAGGTTGCGCTCAAGCTAAGAAGGAAAATCCGAGTGAAATTCCAAAAAAACCGAGTGAGATGTCACAAATCCGAGTGAAACTCCAAAAGGCCGACTGGGAAATGCTTCAAGACACCGACTGAAAAAGGGAATAGAATACCGTATGAAGAACCCGAGCGAGACTTTAAAAGCACCGATTGAAAAATACGTTAACTTCAGAATGTTGATTGAATAATCCATAACGCTCAAGCGAGCAAACTCACGCTCCAGCGTGACTCCAAAGTATCACCCTCGCCCAAGCTTCTCCATCACGCTTAAGCTAAGAAAGCGATACTGCAGTGCATATTTTGAGCTCGCTCAAGCGAGAGTCTTTCGCGCTCAAGCGAGAGTCCTTCACGCTCAAGCGTGAAGGCAAGTTATTTAAACACCGACTGTTCCCTCCAAAGAGACACTCGGCACCAGTGCTGCTCCTACTGCCTTCTCTCTTACTTTTGTACCTTTGTAATTTAAGTGCTGAGCTGTTATTAGCTAATGATGAACTGTAATTTGTTAAGAGCTGAGCTATAATTAGTTAGTTATTCCGTAATTAGTTAGTTAGTTTAATTATTAACTTAGCTTTCTTAGTGATTAGTTAAGTTAGTTAGTTAGGTAGATGCCTATATATATACTTGTACATACTCTGTAACAACAAGAGAGAACAGAGCATAATACAGAACACAGTTCATTTTCCATTTCCAACCTCTCTCTAATTCCTTTCACTCTCGAAACTCTCTCATCCATGTCTTTCCAACTTCCTTCGATAGAACCAATGTCGATGGATTTCTAAGTCCCTAAGGTTGGGATTGCAAAGGTTTGCAATGGAATCTTGAAGGTGTATTGAGGAAGTTGACTTCTAGATCCTGAGGAGAACGAGCTGAGGAGTGGATCTGCTTTGCTGGATTGACAAATCCAGATCTGATAAAGAACTTCACCAGTGAGGAATCATGGTTGAAGCTTAGGTAACTTCCAGCTTTCTAACTAATTCAGGCCTAGCAATTAGGTGAATAGTTAGAGTTCAACCTCTAATTTCGCATTAGATTCGTATGTTAATTGAGCACTTAAGGGATTAAGGTTTAATGCATAGGAATTAGCATTTTTCACCTAAGGAATTAGGGAATAACCACTTGCGGATTGTCCTCTTGATGTTTAAAGCTCGATTGAATCTCACTTGCATATTCTTGATGAAGTTGTAAACTGAAGCAATCCTAACCTACCTTCTATCAATCGTATTTCATCCTTAACACTCTCTCAGAAAAATATAAAAACTTAGAAAGTATAAAATCAACAAAAACCGAATGAATCTTTTGATCATTGTGTTGGTTCAGCTTGTATCTGTCCAAGATTGAGGTACTTACCATAATCCCTGTGGGACGATCAAATATAATACAATTTTAACGACTGGTGCACTTGCCAAAGAGTAAATCCTCTGAGAATTACACATCAAGTTAATGACTCGGAGATTTAGCATCATCACATCCTTGTTTATGACTTTCTTAATTCCTTTGGTTTAGCTGTCTTATTGTACTTTTCTTGCTTGTCCTTTTGATCTCTTAGTTTTGTCATTAGAGTATTTCACTTTATTGGCTTTTTTTGAGATTTGTCAAGTGAGACATCACTTTTGGGTAGCATCTTGGAGTGTTTGAGATTTGACTTGAGGATTGACCTAAGCATAATCAAGTATAGAGAGTTTGGTTAGAGTGCAAACACCTTTTCTTTTTCTTTTTTTTTGTTAACTATATTTTTGTGCTAACCTTTGCTTTGAGTTTCAAAGTTGTTTCCTTGTAGCTTGGTGCCTTACCTTGGACTTGGTGGAACTTTAAAGACATTGTACTTAGAGTGCATATTTTTGTAATAGCTTAGTAGTTACTATGTGTCTTTTTTATTTCATTTTCTCCTTGTATTTCTGAAGCGTGTAAAAAAATAATAGCATTATTTTAATTCATTTTTCTTAGTCCTTGTATTTGGACTTTAAGGACTTTGGACTTTGGGATTTTTAATTGGTTGACTAGGGTAGTGCGCTTAGGTATTAGTTTACTTTTATGCATAATGACTAGTTTTGTTTAATTTATTTATAGGTTAGTATAATGTGCTTTTTTGCATGCTAGGTTTAGTTTAATTTTTGCACCTTTGACTAGTTTATTTACTTGCTTTCCTTAATTTTTTTCTTGTTTTATTACTTTTTGTTTGTCTTTTTTGGTTAGTTTGTTTTTCCCTTAAGTGATAGACTACTATATCTTTCTCATCTATTTTCATTTCTTGCGTTCTAACATGTCATCATATAGTTAGAGAGATAGAGACCTTACCCCCTTCACGTGCACCTTATCTTAGACAAATTAAATAGCATGAATGCTCGACTAGATAGTTTGGGGAGGAACGGGAGAGAACCACTAGGCATTATCATAGACATAGATATAGATAAAATGATTAGACTAGTGAGGTGGAAGATAGGCACCATAGGAGGCATCATAGGTCTTAAGAGGGTGTGGGGCTTAGAGAAGTTAAATTTGAAGTACCCCCCTTCCATGGTTTACGTAGAAGCCTATCTTGATTGAAAGATGAAAGTTAAACAGCTCTTCAATTCTCATCAAACCAAAAGTGATAAAAAAGTTAGAGTTGTCACCCTTGCTTTCCAAAATTATGCTCTAATTTGGTGGACTCAACTTTGTAAAGAAAGGAAAAAAGACCATTCCCCACCTATTGATGAATGTGATGATTTGAAAGCCTTGTTAAGGAAGCGGTATGTCCCTTCTTATTATAGGGGTGAGCTATTGGCCAAGGTCAATAAGCTCTCCCAAGGGTCTAAAAGTGTAGAGGACTATTACAAGGTTTTGGAAATGGTTATGATTAGAGCCAATGTTGAAGAGGGTGAAGAAATCCTCATGTATAGATTTTTACATGGCCTTAATCATAATATAAAAAAGAGAGTGAAACTTCTACCTTATGTGGACATTAAGGAATTACTCCATTAATGTACACGAGTAGCAGCTTAGCTCTTGGAGGGAGCCTCTTACAACAAAGAGGATTATAAACCCTTTAGGCTGAAGAAGAAGGGCAAAGGGGACTCCTTCTTAAAAAAAGAAGGTTCTCATAGAAAGGGTAAGGAGAAGGAAGTGGGCTATTCTTCTCCTAGGCTTAAGAGTGAGATGCATAAGGATCCTTCCCCTACTAAACCTTTTAAACACACCCTTTCTAAAAATGTAAACTCTTCATCCAATCTTTCCTCTTTTAGGACAAGTTTCATTAAATGTTTTAAATGTTTAGGAAGAGGTCACATTGCCTCTCAATGCCCAACAAAGAAAACCATGATTTTTAGGGGCATTGATCACTCCTCAAGCTAAGAGGAATCTTCCTTTTCACACTCTAATAATGGCTCTAATAGTCATTCCTATGAGAGTGAACATGTCATAGGAGATGAAGATGAACTCTACATGATTAGAAGGATTCTTAAAAGCCACATTAGAGAGAATGACACTACATAAAGAGAGAACATCTTTTACATAAGATGTTACATTAAAGAAAAACTTTGTTCTCTCGTTCTTGATAATGGGAGTTGTGCCAATGTGGCTAGTCAAAAACTAGTCCACAAACTTAGTTGTGAACTAATAGATTACCCAAGACCTTATAAATTGCAATGGCTTAATGGAAAAGGTGAAATGTTAGTTAACAAACAAGTCAGTCTTGCTTTCTCCATAGGAACCTGTCAAGATAGAATTATGTGATGCAGTTCCTATGTAAGCAACATATATTCTTTTGGGTAGACCTTAGAAATATGACAAAAGGTCACCATGAGGGTTTCTCTAACACTTTCATCTTTCTGCATATTAATAAGAAGTTTGTGTTACATCCCTTAACTATAAAGCAAATCTTGGAGGATTAATTTCAAATGAAGTTGAAAAGGGATAAGGAGGTTGGTCCTTCCACCTCTTACCAACACTCTAAATCCAAATACAAGAAAGGTAAAGGAATTATCTCCTTTGCTGAATCTATAAGGAATTCTTCTCTTCTTGCCTCTAAACTTCATGTGAAGAGAACCTTTCTCATTCTCAAGCCCTTCAACATGCTTTATGACTAGTACATTCTTAGCACCTCTTTGTGCTTAGTGGACACCTCTCTTTTCTTGCCCATAGGTTTGTTTTCTAACTTCTCATATTTACTATAGGATAGACAAAATTGTGTGTACATAATTTGATTAGGATTTCTTGTAGCATGAACCACTCACATTCAATAAGCATACTTTGGCCAGGAGCCATAAGCGCAACTCATACAAGAGACCTAATCACATGATTCAATTCCAACATATCTATCAAGATCTTAACATATATGGTCTACCACCATCCCAATTCTCATTTAATATCTCCTATCTGTGATCAACCTACGACATAGGTCCATCATCAAATCAATACATATTTAACATATCATATCCATGATCACACATGGTACAAATTCATCATCAATCCAGGTCATACTCAACATATACACATCAATGCATAATCATAATATATTCGTCAATGGAAGGTAATAGGGTAAGGAACTTAGCCGGTCTTACACAAAAGAAACACATTAATCACATCAAGGAAATTCGTTCACACATATTTAATTTCATGATTCATTCATGATTATCAATGAGCAACTAGGCTCTACCAACGCATCACACATCCTTGACAACAAATTAGGTGCATTTCCATAAACATTAACCATAACCCATTATCAATAATCCACAAAGAATCCAGAAAGGGTAAACAATGCCCTAATAGTTAATTTATAACTCCTAGTTAATTAATCATTCACAAATCCTTATAGGGCAACCAATATTTTGATACGATATCATTCACTAGGCAATGATCCCCTTAAATTCATGCTAAGGAACCAAATTCGAACAATAAGCATCTAGCTCTAATCATCACCAAAACCTTTCAATCTTGAGTAACCATGCTCCAATCGACCATAATATTAATTTAATACAGAGCAACCATGCTCAGACAATGATCAATAGCTTCAATACAACCAAACATGTTCTAACAATATCAACAACATTTATACAGAGCAGACCACGCTCTGATACCACCTTTGTAACACCCCGGTTTTCTAGACTCGAATTCCGATGTGATCAACATAATGATTAATAAAATGAGAGTAAATTTTGCGCGTTCTAAAGTAAGTCTGATGTCACACCGAAACCCAAATCACAGAAAACCGAAGAGTACGAATTAATAAGATATGATTGGATCGATAACTAAATTGCCTATAACGGTATACAAAAATAGTAGAGTTTACTGCAGAACGTATACCGGGCAAACGCCTAGTCCCATATATGACGATATGAGAAAAGGCTCGGCAAAGCATGCAAATACCCGACATAGACCTAATAGAACAAAACCCGCCTAATTCACTCACGACATACACATGCATTGCCTAAGACACAATTATATATATATACATATACATCCGGGGATCTTCTCCCAACTATCACAATCATCAATGTACATCATTCAATTTCAATCCTTCTAGTACACATTAAATGATATCTTACATACTACTTATATATATTTACCATTCCTAAATATGAAGGATTATTTATACATGACTAAATTCACTAATTCATCTATATCATCATAAACAATTTATTCATTACATAAGAACTCATAAATGATGTCGGCCAAGGCACTTCCATTACCACTATTTACCTTCACCAAAACTTCAATTCAAAGTTTCATCTCAGCCCATGATAACCCTGCATCACAATGCTAAAAAGGAGACCACATGGGGGAGTGAGTTATACATTCAAAATGACGAATATAAATATATTGTGATTATGTGTACATGCATACAATCATCATGTGTGCTTTGCTATAAAACCATTAGATTATCATTCAATCATCATCATATTATTATAATAGGCATACAAGCCTCATGAATCGTAATTCACAACATAAGCAAGCACAAGCACATACACAATCACATTGCCACTTATCAACAAGGGCATTCACAATCATCATTATCATTTTATTAAATTTTTATTCTATTCCTCCTCGCAAGGGGTCTCATCTCTTATAGTCATCCCATCTCAAATGCCATGATCTTATGGCTAATGCATATCTCAACTGTTTGATGTATATGCAATGGATCCATTTCATTTCATCAGGTGATCGCAACCACCATATCATTCATTCACATGGGTTTCCCGCCTCACAAGGGATAATCCCGCCTCGTGATCACAACCACGGCCACCATAGGAACTCACAAGACCTTTTTCATTTCAAATACCAAGTGATCGCAACCATTGGCTTATCATCATATAATGGTCCCCGTAGGGCCTTTCACTTTCCACAACCAGGTGATCGCAACCACCGGCTCAATATCATATCATCATCAAGTTGGTTTCCCACCTCGCAAGGGGTACTCCCTTCATAGAATCCTGCAGGATCTTTCATCTTTGTGATCGCAACCACACATTCAATGTTATGCCTTGCCATGAATGCAAAATGCAATAATGCATATGCCAATCAACCTCGTAAGGATATCTCACCCTCTCAATTAGGGGTATATTTTATATTTGGTTTTTATTATCATTGGCATACAATCAATCACAAGGCCCCTCAAGGCACAACATTCACATTTTCATAAATCCCCACATGGCAATCATAGCATATCAATCATCATAGCATTTATCCACACATGGAAACCAATAAGAGATCTCAAAACATAAATTCAATAATCATCATTGCATCTTATACTTACAAGTCAATACTTGCATTAATCATATTAATACTACACTCATCCGAAATAGCAACACTGCTTATCCAAGGGCATGTTCAACAACAACGTCCTTTTTTATTCAACAATATCATTTATCATTCAATATATATTGTATGTTTAACTTTTAATCATCATCGACACTATTTTAATTCCATTGATTTATACACTCATTGCCATTCAATTGTCCTCTCATTAATTTCATCATCACATAAAGTGTGTCATATGACCACGACATTTACTTTCGTTGTTATTCTCAATATATCAATAGAGGGGAACATATATGTTTTCATAACCTAGCATAGGCATACACATACCTTGCCATGGCCTTAAGCCATTCCCCAATCACCACTAAGACACACCACACATGTACCCCTAGTGGATTCGCTCGTAATTACTCTAAAAGTATACATGGGATTGGAAGAAGGTTTTAGAATACTCTATTTAATTGTCAAGTAGGCCTAAATGTCCAAGGGGGACAAGATAAGTACCCAAAAGAAGTAAAGATGCAAATTCTAAGCTGATTTAATCAATTTAGCTAGTGATAATCGATTATAGGGTAGGAGCTAATCGATTACAATGCTTCTGCGTGTGGTATAATGTATCAGATGTTGTTCATAATCGATTACGAGATTAGGGTAATCGATTACCTTGTTTCTATTTTAGTACGTAATCGATTACACCTTCGAATGCAATCGATTACATTGGTTCTAGATGGTCCATAATCGATTACAGTCTAATTCCTAATCGATTAGATGAAGGACAGAGGCCTGGTAATCGATTATACCTTAGAGGCTAATCGATTATGCCTTGTCATTCTGCAGAAATTATGCAGATTTTGCACCAAAAATGAACTTCTCAATGACCAAAACCCATGCAAACGATATCGGAATGTCACCAAATTTTGACGCAGGCTAAAACACATTATTTGTGATGTATGGCCACCGGCCTTACTCAAAATCCTTTAAAATGAGTGACTTATGCGCATAAATGTGTTTTACCCATTTAGAGGCACTTTTGTGCAACTCAAAGGCATATTCTCATTAGAATTGGACCACTCCAGTTTCCACAAGTCAAAATCTACATATATAGGCTATTGGAACTATCCCACACCATTAAAATCACGCGACTCTCAATTTGACTCTATGAGTTCCTCAATTATGCATTATCTTTCAATCTTATCATTAATGTCACCATAATGGCTATGACATTCAATGCCAAACATCCACATAAATTCTCAATTCATAAAACATACTTCATCCTCTCAAGGATGGTTTATCAACAACACATCATTCCCACCAAGGGATAGCTAACAATTCATCATCATCACATATACATATATATATCATCATCAATAGTCAATAATTTCCATTCACATCATTTCACTATAAAAATGGCAAGGAAAGCATGAGTATCATAACATATAATAATCATCAATTATATAACTCATGCAATTTGAATGTAAACTCCTCTCCTACCTCGAGGGAAGAGCCGAAATCCGAATGCATGCTCCGAAAGCTACGCCACATAGTCCAGAACACAATCTACATACCAACATACATGCATGTGCATACATACCATTATCAAACTATCTCAGGACATCATCATAATTCTAAACAAATGCTAGCTTATCATAAAGCTCAATATCAAGTCTTAGACTTGTTAAAACACCTATTTTCATACTCGTGTTAGGCTTCGGGAATTTCTTTCCCAAAACCAAGGTTTTCTAAATCTTAAAGGGTTAACCATACCCAACAATAACAATATCATATCCCTTATCCATAATACATCCAATCATCATATATAATCATCCATTTGTCATCGTTGTCACTTAAATTCATTATAAGCCCTCTTAGCTTCACTCAAGACTATCAACAATTCACAAATTTCAAGTGACATACATCATGGCCTAAGGCCTAATCAAATCTTCATCTTAACTCATCTATTCACCATCAATGGTTATCCACCATCATCATTATCATTATCATCATCATAAATAACAACACCCCACCTTAGACATCACATACTCATTCTCAAACTCAATCCTTCTAACCACAACATCTATCAACAACCTCAATCACTAAAACTTAAACATCCTCAACTCATCAACAACAATAAGGAATTCCCATCATTCCAAACATTATTTCTACACACAAAAGTTATCCCTATGACAATAAATCATCAATTCCTCAATTTTTGTCAAAAGCCCTAATTCCTAATTTCTACAGTTTTCATCAAAATCCACCATCATCAATTCCAACTACATTTATGCCTCATTTCAAACATCCCAAGACTAGCAACAATGTATTCCATTTATTATCAACATCAATAACAATCCCCAATGGCTATCCCACCTAGGGTTTGGTTCCAAAGGCCATTTTTCATCCAAATAACATCCAATCTCCCATCATAATACTTAAATAAACTCAAAACCATCAAAAAAAGCTATGGGTGTTCAAGAACCATACCTCTTTCTCCTAGCTCTATGCCAAACATGAAAATGAGGAAAAAGAGAAGGAGGAGAACCAAGCTTTGCTCCAATGCTCCACTCATGCTTCATGAATCCATGGAGACCAAGAAATTTTTGTAGGTAATGGTCATGGAGGGAGATGCACAGTTTTGCAAAGAGAAAAGGGGAGAGAAGAAGAAAGAAGGAATGAAGATGGTGAGAGGAAGAAGCCAATGTGAATGGAGAAGAGAAATGGGTAGGCTTGTTTTAAATTTTAATCCTTTTTATTAAACTCTACCATTTTATAACATACAGGATCTTAGTTCGGGCTCAATACTTAATCTAAAAATTATTTTGATTATATATTCGGACTCCCAATAATATTTTTAACAGCCCTGACCAACGGTATTTCAATCGGAGATACTTGGTCTGATACCTATATTTTAACCGGGTGAAATTTTATCTCATTTAGTCTCAATAAATTATAATTTTTCATAATAAATCCCAATTTAATTATTCCAATATTTTTGGGACACAAACCAACTTATATATAATTATTTATTATTTATTCCTCATATTTAATTATTTTTATAAAATTCAGGATGTTATAACTTACGCAGTGTATCCACATTACTTTTATGTTAAGTGTGTTTGAATGTGTTTTCAGGATCACAGATTTTGATAATGATAAAGGACTCTTGAAGAAAAACTTGAAGAAACAAGAAAATGCATCAGACCTGCAAAAATACACATATTAATCGATTAGGGAACCATATCTAATCGATTACATAATTCTTGTTTCTCATCTAATCGATTGCACCGACAATACTAATCGATTACAGTGCCTCTGTGTAAATTAATGCATTAGGTGTATGAACCTAATCGATTACAGGACACATACAATCGATTTTGAAGCTCCTAGAATGATATCTAATCGATTACAGGACACATACAATCGATTACAAAGCTCTTGGAATGACAGCTAATCGATTATACACAAAGCCAATCGACTATGAAGCTGTGTAATCAAATTAAATGCATCAGGTGCCAGGCCTAGTCGATTACAAGATGAAGCACAATCGATTAGCAAGTCCCTGTTTCTCAGTTAATCGATTACGTAGTAACACATAATCAATTACAACACGAATAACACAACAAATTTCAAAAGCTAATCGATTACAGCTCGAGGCGTAATCGATTAGGGTAGTGCCAGAAATTGGGGAAAGTCCTTTTTAAGTGGAAACCAACTCATTTCTCCATAGATCTAAGGCACCCACGAGCTGTAACGGGTAGGAACTCCATTATGCTCATCTCCAAGCCCTACAAATGCAAGACTCCTTCAAGCTACTCAATGCATTAATTACATCCATCAAAGGAAATCAATTCTTGAATCTTGTGAGTTTTATCCTTGTATAGTTTCATTTTTCTGAAACTTAGAACTTCAACTTGTATATCCTCTCTTGTTGATAGTTAGAAGTTGAGAGAGTTTTCACTTGTACATCTACTCTATTAAGAGAGTCACTTGCTTGTAAACACTACTTCAAACACAAAGGTTTTCACTCTAGGTTGAGTGGTCACAAAAGTTAGGGTTCAACTTTTGGGTATTGAGAGTTTGAGAGATTGGGTGGGTTGCCCTTGTGCTAGTAAGGATTGAGTTCTTGAGTGTGGGACACTAGGAAGCTGCAATTGCTCATAGCTTGTAATCTATAAACTTCAATAGTAGAAATCATTCAAGTGGGTTGCTTGAAGGCAAGACGTATACCGGGGTTGGTGGAACTCATTAAATTGGTTTGCAATCTCTTCTCCCTAACTCTTTTACATTCATATACTGCATTGAATTGATTTATGTTGGTTGATTAGGATTTACATACTTGTGCTTGCTTGAATTAGTTAACCTTGAACATTGCATACCAAGTGTTTGATAAATTGCCTTATCCATATTTGCCTCTTGTTTTGCATTGTCTTTTGTACTTTACTTAATCTTACTTCCATAATCTCTAAACTTGTGATAAAAGAATCAAGTTCAAAGGCATTTCAAACAAAGTTTTAAAAACTCAATTCACCCCCCTTGAGTATTGAGGCCACTTGAATAACAAGTGGTATCAGAGCTTGACTCTTGGTAGATCAAGCTTAAGAGCTTCAAGAGATAAGATGGCCTCAAGTTCTCTAAACCTTTTTCCCGAGGGTGGTGCTATAATTAGACCTCCCACTTTTAATGGGGAAGGCTATGCCTTTTGGAAGGAAAGAATGAAAATCTTTATTCAATCTATTGATTTAAGAATTTGGAATGCCATTGAAAATGGTCCTTATACACCCATGCATACTGTCAATAATAGAAATGTTGAAAAACCTATGGAAGAATGGACTGGTGATGAGGAAAAGAAAGTGCAATACGGCTATAAGGCTAAAAATCTCATCACTATGGCATTAGGTCCCGATGAATTTTTTAGAATAATGACTTGTCAATCCTCTAAGGAAATGTAGGATACTTTACAAGTAACTCACAAAGGTACTAGTGATGTAAAAGACTCCAAGATCAGTACCTTGACTAGCCAATATGAAAGTTTTAGAATAAATTCAGGGGAAACCATAGTAGAAATGCAAAAGAGATTTACTCTTATAATCAATCATCTCATTACTCTTGGTAAAGTTTACACTAACAAAGAACTTGTGCACAAAGTCTTGAAAAGTCTTAGCAGGGAATGGCAACCGCTCGTCACCGCCATCAAAAAATCCCCAAGTATCAATGAAATGTCACTTGCCACACTCTTCGGAAAACTACAAGAGCAAGAGCAAGAACTAAGAGTTTTGAAGCAAGCGGAGGAAGAAGAAAAATCCTCCAAGAAGAAAGGCTTAGCTCTCAAGGCCACCTCTACACATGAAGAAGAATCATGTAGCAACCTTGACGAAGAAGAAGAATTTGGTTTGTTTGTGAAGAGGTTTGGAAATTTCATGAAAAACAAAAGATTCCAAAAGAACTTCAAACCCCAAGGTAAGAAACCAATCTCTAATGAATCCTCTTCTTCACCAAATTGTTTTGAATGTGGAAAAGAAGGGCACTTCAAAGTAGATTGCCTAAATCTAAAGAAAAATAATAAGGAGAAAAGAGGAAGAAGAAGAGCTTACATCGCTTGGGATAAAAACGATGTAAGTAGCTTTGATGAGTCTAAAAACGAAGAAACGAATCTTTATTTAATGGCCAATCACCAAGAAGAAGATAATGAGGTAAGTCTTCTTGATTTAGATAAGAATGAATTACTAGATGCTTTTGAAGAGTTGTATGATAAATTTATCAAGCTTTCTAGTAAATACAAATTGTCAAGAAAAACCATTGACACTCTTAAAAAGGATCTCATAGAAGTTTGTAAAGAAAATAAATGTTTGAAAGATGAATTAGAAAATGTTCAAGCATGCTCTAGGACCAAACCATGTGAATTTGTAAAGAAATGTGACATTCTAGAAACCAAGGTCTTAGACTTAACTAGAACATTAGAAAAATTTACAAATGGAAGAGATAACTTAAATATATTACTTGGAAATCAAAGATGTTTGCTTGATAAAACCGGTTTAGGATACAACTCCACCAAAAAGGAAAAATATTACAAAAACTTCTTTGTACCACCAAGGAGATCATCATCACCTTTCATGAGATGCAATCATTGTGGTTTTAAAGGTCACAATTCTTCAAATTGTAATGTTAAAAAATTAGGACCAAAAGTTATAAGAAAGGTATGGGTTCCCAAAGGGACATTACCACAAGCTAACCTAAAAGGACCCAACATGCAATGGGTACCTAGTTCTCTAAATTAATCTTGTTTCGTAGGTATGTTTCAAGGCAAGCAACACCCATTGGTACTTGGATAGTGGGTGTTCAAAGCATATGATAGGAGACATAAGCAAATTCACATCATTCACTCCCAAAAGAAAAGGATGTGTGACCTATGGAGACAACACCAAAGGAAAAATTTTAGGCATTGGAAACATTGGTAAAAACTCCTCTACTTCTATTAGTGATGTATTATATGTTGAAGGCCTCAAACACAATCTACTTAGCATTAGTCAATTATGTGACAAAGGATATAGAGTTTTGTTTGAATCAAATTGTTGCATAATTGAACATAAGATTAATAAGGAAATCAAGTTTGTAGGTCAAAGAATTGATAATATTTACATGATTGATATGGATAGTTTGTCCTCAAATGATGTACAATGCTTCATGACTAGAGAGGATGAAACTTGGCTATGGCATAGAAGAATAGCTCATACACATGTAGACCATTTAAACAAACTTGTTTCTAAAGAATTAGTAATCGGTTTACCAAATCTTAAATTTGAAAACAAATTTTGTGATGCATGTCAAAAAGGAAAACAAGTGAAGGCATCCTTTCAATCTAAAAACATTGTTTCCACTCAAAAGCCTTTACAACTTCTACACATGGATCTATTTGGACCCTCCAAAATCAAAAGCTTTGGTGGTAATTACTATGGTCTAGTGATTGTAGATGATTATTCAAGATATACATGGACCTTGTTTCTTGCTCATAAAAATGAAGCATATCATGCATTCAAGAAACTTGCTAAGATTATCCTAAATGAGCAAAATTCAAAAATAGCATCCATTAGAACCGATCACAGGGGAGAATTTAAAAACCAATCTTTTGAAAAATTTTGTGAAAAACATGGTATCAATCACAATTTTTCAGCTCCTAGAACTCCATAACAAAATGGAGTAGTTGAAAGGAAAAATAGATCCTTAGTAGAGCTTGCAAGAATCATGTTAAATGAAAATAACATTGCGAAACACTTTTGGGCTGATGCGGTAAATACCGCTTGTCATGTTATGAATAGATGTTTAATAAGGCCTATTCTAAAGAAAACCCCCTATGAACTTTACAAGGGAAGAAAACCCAACATTTCATATTTTCATATTTTTGGATGCAAATGCTTTGTGCTCAATATTGGAAAGGATAATCTAGGAAAGTTTGGTGCTAAAGCTGATGAGGCAACCTTCCTAGGATATTCACAATCTAGTAAATCTTATCGAATCTTTAACAAACAAACAAATACCATTGAGGAGTCTATTCATGTTAAATTTGATAAAAATAGCCATAACTCCCCGAGAAAGGAAGATGTCGATGATCTTGTAGGTACATTCCAAGAAATGAGTTTAGAGAATAAAGAGAAAAGCAACAATGAAGGAGAAACAACACAACATGAGGAACCACAACAATGGATCACTTTGAAGGATCATCCCTTGGACCAAGTCATAGGTGAAATGACTAAAAGTGTAAGTACTCGAAACGCCATTAGGAACACATGTAATCATTTAGCATTTGTATCACAAATAGAACTCAAATGCATTGATGAAGCTATTATTGATGAACATTGGATGTTGGCCATGCAAGAAGAATTGAATCAATTTGAAAGAAATGAAGTTTGGGAACTAGTACCAAGACCCAATGATCACCAAATAATAGGAACAAAATGGGTGTTTAGAAATAAATTAGATGAAAATGGTATAATTACTAGGAATAAATCTAGGCTAGTAGCTAAAGGTTATAATCAAGAAGAAGGCATTGATTATGAAGAAACATATGCTCCCGTAGCTAGGCTTGAAGCTATTAGATTATTATTAGCCTTTGCATGTTGTAAGGACTTTAAATTGTACCAAATGGATGTCAAGAGTGCTTTCTTGAATGGATACATTCAAAAGGAAGTGTATGTTGATCAACCTCCAGGTTTTAAAAACTTCTAATTTCCAAATCATGTTTTCAAATTAAAGAAAGCCTTATATGGTTTAAAGCAAGTTCCAAGAGCTTGGTATGAAAGATTAAGTAAATTCCTTTTAGAAAACAACTTTGAAAGAAGGAAGGTTGACACAACATAATTCATTAAGTGCAAAAAGAATGACATACTATTGGTTCAAGTATATGTTGATGATATAATCTTTGGTGCTACTAATGAATCATTGTGCAAAGAGTTTGCTAAGCTAATGCATGAAGAATTTGAGATGTCCATGATAGGGGAACTTACTTTCTTCCTTGGACTGCAAATTAAGCAAACTAATGAAGGCACTTTCATTAGTCAATCAAAGTATTGTAAGGAATTGCTCAGGAAATTCAACATGGACAAGGTAAATGACATTGCCACACCTATGGGCACTTCATGTTATTTGGACAAGGATGAGAAAGGTAAGGATGTCGAACTCACAAAATATAGAGGTATGATTGGATCCCTACTTTACTTAACCGCTAGTAGACCGGATATCATGTTTGTTGTTTGTATGTGTGCAAGATATCAAGCATGCCCAAAAGAATCACATCTTACTGTAGTTAAAAGGATAATGAAATATCTAGTTGGAACTCAAAATGTTGGCTTATGGTACCCCAAAGGGGTTGAATGCACTTTAGTTGGTTATTCTGATTCCGATTTTGCAGGTTGTAAACTTGATAGGAAAAGCACTAGTGGAACATGTCACTTGTTGGTAGTTCTCTTGTTTCTTGGCATAGCAAGAAACAAGTAAGTGTTGCACTATCTACAGCTGAGGCAGAATATGTTGCAGCTGGTAGTTGCTGTGCTCAAATCCTTTTGGATGAGACAACAACTTCTGGATTTTGGTGTTATGTTAGACCATGTGCCTCTTAAATGTGATAACAAAAGTGCTATTAATATTTCAAAGAATCCTGTAATGCATTCAGGAACCAAACATATTGAAATTCGACATCATTTCATTAGGGATCATGTATTGAAGGGTGATTATGTGCTCGAACATATTGAAACCACTAAACAACTTGCTGATATATTCACCAAACCACTTGCAAAGGAACAATTCATACACATTAGAAGAGAATTATGAATCTTAGACATTTCCAATTGTGTTTGAATGCTGAAACAATTTTGATAATTTCTTGATTTACAATGTGTTAATACTTAATATATTGATTGAATGCCGTTCCACTTGAAACCTATCAGTTCAGACCACTTCTAAGCATTCATAATCGATTAGTATGATCAGTATAATCGACTATAAACTTTCTTTTCCTCTGATAATCGATTATAGACTCTTAAACAATCGATTACACAACTTCTGGTTCATCAATAATCGATTAGAATCTCATTACTAATCGATTACCAATTCTCTATTTCTTGTATAATCGATTAGACATTCAACAAAATCGATTATTGACGTTTCACCTTCTAGATAATCGATTATCATCTCTCCTAATCGATTACAAAGTTTCTGTTTTTAAGAAATTGATTACTCCACTGGCCACAATCGATTACCTCTGTGCAAAAACGTTTCATGTTCCCCAGAATACACACCCTAATCGATTAGCATAAGTTCCCTAATCGATTAGCATCGTATCAGGTGCAGATTTTTAATGCAAAATCCGTGTGATATGCGTTTGGGCCAATTATTCATCATCATCATTACTCCCTCTCTCATCTCTAAACCCTACTTTTCCCTATAAATACAACTCCTTTCATTCTTTCATCTCACACCACTCCCCCTCCACTCTCCCAAGTCTCCAAGAGCTCTTCCATTTTTCTCATCTTCTTCTACTTCTTCTCTGCATTCCCTTCCATTGCCATGTCTTCCTCAAGGCAAGTGAAGAGGGCTAGGACCTCCATAAACCAACCCACAAATCCTCTAGATTTCTCTAGGTTCTTCACTTCACCAAGAGACCTCCAAAACTTCATAAAGAAGTTTTCTGAGAAAGACATCATCACTCCCCATTTCATTGATGCCCTAACTTTTGAAAACCCCTGTTTTACCTTCACTCAACTCCTTCACCACTACAATCTCCTTCCATTCCTAACTCTCAAGGAAGAGTTTTATTACCCTGAAGTCATGAGGGTATTTTTCTGCAATGTGAAAATAGTTAATGGCATTTTGGAAGCTAGAGTCAAGAATGTGACTCTCAAAATCACCAACCAACAACTCTCTGAGATCACACAAATTCCCCTCTCTACTGCTGAATTTGCAGGGGTAATCCTGAGGATAAGTGGGATTTCAATCCCATTCCAGCACGCCAATCTCTTTGGAAGGCCAACCGTCCCCTCAGCAATCACAAATTGGTAGGCCATTTAACTCTTAACAACCGTCTCCTCCACTTCTTTATGGTTAAAATGCTTATCCCTCGCGGTGAAAATTATGCCTTGGTTGAGGAAGATGATGTTCTACTCATGTGGGCCATCATCAACCACAAGGACATAAACTGGATTCAACTCATCAAGCTCCACATCCTGAAATCCAAGGAGCAACACAAACTGCCTTATGGCATCTTGCTCACAAAAATCTTCAAGGCATATAGAGTAGACTTGGCTGGAGAACTTGCTAAAAAAGTGCCCTCTCAAGCTTGCATTGGGATTCACCATCTCAATAAAATAGGTATGGTTTGTGTAGCTAGAAGATGGATGCTCAAAAGTGATAGAATTCATGGCAGCAGTCCATTTGAGGAAGATCATCCCACCCCTACTGTTGATCCTACTCCTACTCCCACTCCTACTCCTGCAGCTCAAGGCGAATCATCTACTCCACCTGATCCCTTCACTGCCTTGTATGCTCATCTTGATAACCGTTTTGATCGAATTGAAAACTCCCTTCAACAATTTCAAATGACTGAGCAGTAACATTTTGAACTCATGCAGCAGCGCTATGAGGAGTTATCTCACCAAATTTCTGAACTTTGCTTTTTCAATCTGGATAACTAGATCCGTTTTATTGCGCTTTATTTGAATTATTTCCTGTTTTATTTCTGTCAACTTTTAATTCTGTAATTTCCCTTTTTTTCAATCAATAAAAGTTTCAGTTCCTATATTTCTCTCTACTGCTTTATTATTTTTGATGATTCCAAAGGGGGAGAAATATTTGAGAGTTAAGAGTACATATCTGCCTGCTAATAACAAGTGAAATCTGATTGCATATAACAACAAATGGTTAACAAATTTGAAAATTATCTCTAAGGCATAAACTCTCTTAGATAGGGGGAGATATTTTGAAATAAAGATAAATCTGAAATAGATAAGAAGATAATAATATTTTCAAATTAAGAGATAACATTGTGCAGAATTTAAATATGTTTTTAGAGATAAAATTAGAGATAACAAATAAGTTTTTGAACTAACAACCCTCAAGAGATGAACATGGTTTGTCATCATCAAAAAGGGGGAGAATGTGTTTAAATATGTTTTCAGGATCACAGATTTTGATAATGACAAAGGACTCTTGAAGAAAAACTTGGAGAAACAAGAAAATGCATCGGACCTGCAAAAATACGCATACTAATCAATTAGGGAACCATATCTAATCGATTACATAATTCCTGTTTCTCATCTAATTGATTGCACCGACAATACTAATCGATTACAGTGCCTCTGTGTAAATTAAATGCATCAGGTGTATGAACCTAATCGATTACAGGACACATACAATCGATTATGAAGCTCCTGGAATAACATCTAATCGATTACAGGACACATACAATCGATTACAAAGCTCCTGGAATGACAGCTAATCGATTATACATAAAGCCAATCGACTACGAAGCTGCGTAATCAAATTAAATGCATCAGGTGCCAGGCCTAGTTGATTACAAGATGAAGCACAATCGATTAGCAAGTCCCTGTTTCTCAGCTAATCGATTACGCAGTAACACATAATCGATTACAGCACAAATAACACAGTAGATTTCAAAAGCTAATCGATTATAGCTCGAGGCGTAATCGATTAGGGTAGTGCCAGAAATTGGGGAAAGTGCTTTTTAAGTGGAAACCAACTCATTTCTCCATAGATCTAAGGCACCCACGAGCTACAACGGCTAGGAACTCCATTATGCTCATCTCCAAGCCCTATAAATGCAAGACTCCTTCAAGCTACTCAATGTATTAATTACATCCATCAAAGGAAATCAATTCTTGAATCTTGTGAGTTTTATCCTTGTATAGTTTCATTTTTCTGAAACTTAGAACTTCAACTTGTATATCCTCTCTTGTTGAGAGTTAGAATTTGAGAGAGCTTTCACTTGTACATCTACTCTATTAAGAGAGTCACTTGCTTGTAAACACTACTTTAAACACAAAGGTTTTCACTCTAGGTTGAGTGGTCACAAAAGTTGGGGTTCAACTTTTGGGTATTGAGAGTTTGAGAGATTGGGTGGGTTGCCCTTGTGCTAGTGAGGATTGAGTTCTTGAATGCGGGACACTAGGAAGCTGCAATTGCTCATAGCTTGTAATCTCTAAACTTCAATAGGGGAAATTCTTCAAGTGGGTTGCTTGAAGGCGAGACGTACACCGGGGTTGGTAGAACTCATTAAATTGGTTTGCAAGCTCTTCTCCCTAACTCTTTTATATTCATATACTGTATTGAATTGATTTATGTTGGTTGATTGGGATTTACATACTTGAGCTTGCTTGAATTAGTTAACCTTGAACATTGCATACCAGTGTTTGATAAATTGCCTTATCCATATTTGCCTCTTGTTTTGCATTGTCTTTTGTACTTTACTTGATCTTACTTCCATAATCTCTAAACTTATGATAAAAGAATCAAGTTCAAAGGCATTTCAAGCAAAGTTTTAAAAACTCAATTCACCCCCCCTCTTGAGTATTGAGGCCACTTTAATAACATTAAGTATCAGACAAAAGTCAATATTTAAGTGTGCCTATGACGTCGGCTGTCGTGGTCCCGTCAAATTAGTACATTAAAATTAATTAATGTAGCACTAGGGTGTCAACCTAGGTCGTTCTCTCAAGGATCAACAAAACAAATTTAGGAAAATCAAGTCTTAAACTAATTTTAACAATTAAAAATTTAACAACTAAAATTTAATTTTTTTTACAGACAAAAATTCAATAAGCATATAATTGGGGGGTTTGTTTGATTGTCACAGAAATTTAAAACAGAATACAAAATACAAAATGAGTGTAGAACAAGTAAATAACGAACGATTGATTTTCTTGGAGTATTGTAATTTATTTTATCCTTGGATTTGAAAAGGTTTCTATACACTTCCTTACTGTCAATCCCTTAGTTCAATTTGAATTAATCAACTAAGCATCTTTTAATTCATAATTCCTTTACTTTCATAAAATGAAGATTTTAATCAAGCATCCTAATTAAGAAAAAGGAGTCAAGATTTTAAATTCTAGGAATTATTGAACATACATAGAACATCGCCTACATACATAATCTATTCTCAAATTATGGAATGAAGCAAACCACAACTATTAAGATTGATTTTTGAAACATTCATTAAGCATGTATATTTCTAAATCTATCTTAATATAATTTTTATTTAATTCTAACTGTATAATTAAATTGATTAAGCATACAACTTAATTAAACTGAATAGACATTAAATAATTGAGCTAAAATTATGAAGAGTTTAACAACAAGGAAATATATTAAAAATCAAAACCTCAAAAATAACATTACATTAACCTCCAAGAAAATCAATCTAAGGGTTTTAGCCCTCCATAATTAAAACAAGATAAAAACCGAACCCGGAATAAAGTTCTCCCGAATTCTTCTGCTGTCCACTGCTACTCTGCTTCAGAATTTTTCTCTGCTCCCTAATATATCTTTTTTTTCTTCAGCTCTTGGTTCCAATTTATAGAGTTTCAATGGCTGAATTTTTGCATTAAAAATCCAGCCCATCACCTTGCCCATTAATACTTCACGTTGCATTTTTAGAGCAAAAGAGAACATGCCATTTGATGCTTCATGGCCGTGAGCTTCCTTGCATTTGGTATGTTTCCTCTTTTTAATTCTTTAATACATAAAGTTGAAATTATTTAGATAAACATTATGCACTTTTGAGAGCAAGTTCACGTTGGAAGCATAACCATTGGCAAAGGCAAGTGTTTTCATTAAATAATTTAGTGCATGGACCCTTGTTATTTTGCCAACGTGAAAGTCTTGTAGCATAGCCATTATTCTGCTGTCCAATTTCTTATTTCCAACAGCCATATTCATGTTAAAATAGCAGCTAAAAAGGGGTCCAATTGCTTGCTGTTTTGTTGTCCTATTTTTACTGCTGTTGCTGTCAAAATTCCTTGCTGTTGCTGTTAAAATTCCTTGCTGTTGCTGTCCTATTTTTACTGCTGTTGCTGTCAATATTCCTTGTTGTTGCTGTTAAAATTCCTTGCTGTTGCTGTCCGAAATTCTCTGCTGTTACTGTCTATTTTATTGCTGTTTTGCAGCAGCCTTTCACGTGGACCCATGGCTGAAAGCTTTATCCAATTATTTTCCACTTTTGCCTTGCCTTTGTTTGCATTGAATAATTGACAATGGGAGCCTTGCTTTGGTGCAGCCGTGAGTGGAGTCTTATTGAATGCATTTTGCTTGCAAAAATTCTCCAAATGGGACCATTGTGGGCCGTGTGGACTTCTTGGCTTCTTGTAGAAAAATATTAGGCAAAGAACCTTGCTTTAGAGAGCTTCCAACGTGAATAAATTTCCCAACAGCACTTCATTATTCACGTTGGCACACTTGGGAATTTAAGAGGTCCATTCTTGTTATTCTTTGAACCATGGATAAGGCTTTAACAATTTCACATTAATATTCTTTTCAAGAAAAAGTAATTAATGTGAATTTGTACTTGGAGGAGAGTAATTTGTTTACAAAGTAATCGTGAAGCTTCCAATAATTTGATAGCCTGTAAAATAAAATAAAATCAAATTAAACTTAGTTAATTCAATAAAATTTATTTTAGGACTAAACATTCATGAAAGCTTAATTTATTTTAAACATACTAATTATCACAAACTAAACAGAAACATTAGAAATTAGAAATAACAATCACTAGTAAACAGTAACAATAAAAGAAAACATAAATGACAAAATTCAACACTCAATAGTAACAGTAAAAATAAGAAAACAGTGATTACTAACAAATTGTGAAAATAAAAATTACAAACAGAGATTACTGACAAATTATGCTAAAACACATTTATTAGGATTTAACAGTAAATAAAACAAACAAACAGAGTAAGTAATTAAGGGTAAAAATATATGTCATCAAATACCCCCACACTTACTCTTTTGCACTCCTGGGCAAAATCAGAATAAAAACAAGTTTTACAATTTATTGAAAACATCCAAAAAAATTAAATACAGTAAACACACAGAACTGGCATGCTTGTCAAGAAATTTTTTGGAATATATAGAGAAACAAGAGTTTTCAACATGTAAGATACAGAGTATCGAGATATGCATAAAAATCATCCAAACACTTAGACATGTGAGAGTTAAATTAAACTGAAAGGAAAATCATAAATGATAGAACCTCACAAGATATACTCTCAACTCTCAAGTGTTTTGGGTTTGTGTATACTCTCAAAACATTTTCTGAAAAACAGACAGTCCAGAAATTTGGCAAGTTTCTCAATTCCATAATCCACACAAATGTATATATAGATCAACAGGGCTTTTCAAGGTTGTAATGTGGCCAAGGTTAAAATGGGTGGTAAAATTTTGGAATTGTAGCAAGTACCAAAAAGAATAAGGAGCAAATAATTTTACAGGTAAGCATGAGTGTATAACACTTTGTGTTCTAATTTCTTTTGGTCGTAATCTTCAAAATATTTCTTTTTATTCGTTCATGAATATATTTTCTTTTTCTTTTTCTTATGCGATTACATAACACTTGAAACAAAAGATACGACTCCCTTTTTGCACACCCCCATACTTATTTGAATGCCTGTTTTTGACTTGATTCCAGAGCTCCAATATATTCCTTAAGGTAGGTATATTTTTGGTTTTTCGTCCATAGCTTATTTGAGTTGCAACAAAGAAATGGTTAAATAGGCTCAAAGGGGCTAACAAAGGATGGTTTATTCATGGTAGGTTTATATGGCTAGTGGCTCAATTGAACGAAATGCCTGTGTCATTTCAAATACATTCATATGAGTTTCAAGTATTATCAAGAAACAAGACAAAAATTAGGATGTAAGCATTCAGGAATTTATCACACATGAAAGAATTAAGATGGTTTAAAGTGATCCATAAAATTTTAAGGCTTAAAAATCTCAAAAGATATAATTCTATCATATATGATCATCTCTCAATTATCATGTCATTCTCATCATACCGAAATTGTTTGAGTTCAAATTATTACATATTATTAAAGTTCATATCAGACATGAAAGAATTTACCTGTTACTCATGCATATCCAAAAAAAAAATTCCAATAAAACATGCCTTTTTAAATTTTTTTTTATTTTTGAAAAATAGTCACACAAAATTAATCACAAATTCACACAATGAAAACAACACACAACAACATACAAGGATATTCCCACCCCCACACTTAAATCATACATTGTCCTCAATGTAAGACAAAGCATACAAAATAGACAATATAATGAAAAAGTAAAAAGATGGGAAAGAAAAACTCCCTCAAGGGGGATCAAGAAGTGGTTCCCCCAAAACATGTTCCTCCATTATGACATCTACAAGTGAAGGATTTTCATAGAATGGTTTCAAGCGTTGTCCATTAACCTTGAAGCTTTTGTTGGAGTTCTCACTTTTTATTTCAACAGCTCCATGGGGAAATACATTAGTAACAATGAAAGGTCCTTCCCATTTGGAGCGTAATTTTCCAGCCATTAGTTTTAACCGGGAATTAAACAGTAGCACTTTCTGCCCAGCAGCAAACTCCTTTCTAGCTATTGAGCTATCATGGAATTTCTTTGTTTTCTCTTTATAGATCCTCGAGTTCTCATAAGCTGCCAAACGGATTTCATTAAGCTCATTCAGTTGTAATTTCCTTTCTTCACTTGCTTGATCAAGTGCTAAGTTGCAATCTTTTACAGCCCAATAAGCACGATGCTCAATCTCCACTGGAAGATGACACGCCTTACCAAAAACAATTCTATAGGGAGACATTCCTATAGGTGCCTTAAAAGCTGTTCTATGTGCCCAAAGAGCATCATCTAGTTTCCTGCTCCAATCTTTTTTGTTAGGCTATACTATTTTCTCCAGGATTCTTTTGATTTCTCTGTTAGAGACTTCTGCTTGTCCATTGGTTTGGGGGTTATATGGAGTAGAGACTCTATGAACAACCCCATACTTCCTGAGCATAGCTTGCATGGTTCTGTTGCAGAAGTGTGTTCCTTGATCACTAATGATTGCTCTCGGAATGCCAAACCTGCAAAAAATTTGAGATCTAACAAAATCTACAACAACTCAAGCATTATTAGTTCTGGTGGCTTTAGCTTCCACCCATTTAGAAACATAATCTACAGCTAACAGAATGTAAGTAAAACCAAAAGATGGAGGAAATGGGCCCATAAAATCAATGCCCCAAACATCAAACACTTCACAAAACAACATAGGTTGCTGAGGCATCTGTTGACGCCATGTGATAGCGTTTCCAGTTCTTTGGTATTTCTCACAGGTGTTACAAATTCTCCATGCATCCTTAAAAATGGTGGGCCAGTATAAACCAGAGTCCAACACCTTCCTTGTGTTCTTTGTGGACCAAAATGTCCACCAACTGGTGAAGCATGACAGAATCGAAGAACTGATTCTATCTCTTGATTAGGAATGCATCTTCGAATCACCTGATCATTACACAACTTCCACAAATACGGGTCATCCCATATATAATATTTTGCATCACTTTTTAATTTTGAAATTTGGTTTCTGGATGCATATGGTGGAAAAACAGAAGCAACAAGATAATTTACAATGTTAGCAAACCAAGGTGTATCAAAAGAGTTAGAAATACTCATGAGGTGTTCATCGGGAAAATGGTCCCGAATAGGTGCCGAATCAGGAGCATTCTCAATTCTGCTTAAATGGTCTGCCATAAGGTTTTGTGTTCCACTTCTGTCACGAATTTCCAAGTCAAACTCTTGGAGCAAAAGCATCCAACGAATTAATCTTGGTTTGGACTCACCTTTCTTCAACAAGTACTTCAGAGCTGCATGGTCAGTAAAGACAACTACTCGGGAACCGAGTAGGTAAGACCTGAACTTATCTAATGCAAAAACAATGGCCAAGAGATCTTTTTCAGTAGTAGTGTAATTTACCTGGGCGACATCTAAAGTTTTAGATGCATAGTAGATAACCCTAGGTTGCTTGTCAATCTTTTGACCAAGGACAGCTCCCAATGCATAATTAGAGGCATCACACATCAATTTAAATGAGGCTGTCCAATCAGGTGCTTGAATTATTGGGGTAGTGGTCAATGCTTGCTTGAGGCAATTAAAAGCCTCCTTACACTTTTCATCAAACTCAAATTCCACATCCTTTTGAAGCAGACTGGATAGTGGTCTAGCCTTCTTGCTAAAATCCTTTATGAATCTTCTATAGAAACCTGCATGACCAAGAAAAGAACGAACCTCTCGAACACAAGAGGGGTAAGGTAAATGTGATATAACTTCTACCTTGGCAGGGTCTACCTCAATTCCTTTCTCAGAGATTACATGCCCTAAAACTATTTCTTGTTTTACCATAAAATGACATTTTTCATAGTTCAAGACAAGGTTAGTTTCAATACACCTATTTAAAACTTTATCCAAACTTTCAAGGCATGCATTAAATGAAGATCCATAAACAGTAAAATCATCCATAAACACCTCTATGCAATTTTCAATGAAATCATGAAAAATACTTATCATGCATCTTTGAAAGCTTCCAGGAGCATTGCATAGGCCAAATGGCATTCTCCTATAGGCAAATGTGCCAAAGGGACAGGTGAATGTGGTTTTTTCTTGATCCTCAGGTGCAATATGAATCTGAAAATATCTAGAGAATCCATCAAGAAAACAGTAGTGAGACTTACCTGCGAGACGCTCAAGCATTTGATCAATAAAGGGTAAAGGAAACTGGTCCTTCTTGGTTGCTTGGTTAAGTCTCCTGTAATCAATACAGACTCTCCAACTATTCTGTACTCTAGTTGGGATCAACTCATTCTTCTCATTCTTTACAACTGTGATCCCTGTTTTCTTAGGAACCACTTGAATTGGACTCACCCATTCACTGTCAGAGATAGGATAAATGATTCTTGCTTGTAAAAGCTTGGTAATTTCCTTCTTAACAACATCAAGGATTACAGGGTTGAGTCTCCTCTGGGGCTGTCTTACTGCTTTAGTATTTTCCTCCAGAAATATCCTATGCATGCACATGGATGGGCTAATTCCAGGTATGTCTGCCAATGTCCATCCTATAGCCTTCTTATGTTTTTTCAATACCTGCAACAATTTTTCTTCTTGATTTTCATCAAGAGAAGTGGAAATTATCACCGGGAGCTGTTCATCATCCCCTAAGTATACATACTTGAGGTTCTCAGGTAGGGGTTCCAATTCTAACTTAGGTGCCTGCAAAACAGATGGAACTAACAAAGTAGATTTTGATTCCGCTGCTTGCACCTCAGAAATTTTGTTAGAGTTTTCTTGAAATCCCGCATTCAGCTCCTTATGGTTAACAGGTATATCTAAAGACTCTAAATCAGAAATTATGTATTTATCAATTTCAGCACAAATATCATAGCTTCCAGAATCATTGCATGCAAAACATTTGTTTGAATCATCTATGCATTCCAAATCAACATTAGAAAAATGTTCAAAAACTAGTTCATCAATAATGTCAATTTGGAAAACAGAATGATTTTCAGATGGGTATTTCATGGCATCAAGAATATTAAATTGAACTCTCGTGTCACCAAATTCCATAGAGAGAGTTCCATAATGAACATCTATTTTAGTTTGAGCTGTTTTCAAAAATGGTCTTCCCAGAATGATAGGAACAGGAATTTGAGGCATACCTTCTTCCATATCAAGTACGAAAAAGTCAGCAGGGAAAACAAGTTGTTCTACCTGAACCAAAACATCTTCTATAACTCCAGCAGGGTAAGCAGTGCTCCGATTGGCTAGCTGAATTACTACACCAGTAGGTTGTAAATTTCCAAGAGACAAAGATTTAAAAATAGACATAGGCATAACATTTATTGAAGCTCCTAAATCTAACATGCAATTTTCAAATTTGTTATTGCCTATGATACAGGGTATAGAAAACGTACCTGGATCCTTGCATTTCTCAGGAATATTTGGAACTTCCTTACCAAGCAGTGCAGATACATTTCTTCCCATGCTTATCCTTTCATTGCCTTTGAGTCTCCTCTTGTGAGTACACAGCTCTTTCAGAAATTTGGCATACTTGGGTATTTGCTTGATTGCATCAAGAAGAGGTATATTCACTTCCACTTTCCTAAAAGTATCCAAAATTTCTTTGTCCACTTCTTCCATCTTCTTACTTGGAATTGCTTTTGGTGGGAAAGGAAGAGGGATATGAGGTGGAATTTGGGGTGGTTGTATCTCAGACTTGCTTGTGCTTGAAGAGGGTATATTATTCTCAACTCTTTCAGGTTCAGTTATTTGTTTTTCAGGTTCCTTAGGTATGGGTACTTCAAGGTTCTTACCTCATCTTAACTGAATTGCACTCACATTTCTTGGATTTGCAGCTGGTTGAGATGGTAATTTATCAGAGTTTTGAGATTGTAACTGGCTTAATGATGAAGCCAGTTGCCCAATTTGGTTGCTTAAAATCTGGATGGTAGTATCATTCCTCTGTTGATACTCTAAATTTTGTGCAGCCATTTGTTTCACCAGTTCTTCCAAAGAAGGGCCACTTGTGGATGATTGAGGTGTAGGTCTTTGAAAGGTTGGTGCATTGCTTTGAAATGGAGGTTGGGGATTTTGTTGTTGGTTACCCCATCTCAAGTTTGGATGGTTCCTCCAACCTGGGTTGTATCTATTGGTGGAAAGGTCATGGTTTTATCGTTGTGGTGGTGGAGGTCTATCATGGTAGATGTTAGCTGCATTGGCTTGGGGATTATTATTATCCTTTTCTTGTAGAGAAGGACAACAATCAGTGGGGTGCTCTTGTGAAGTACAGATTCCACATACTTTAGCAGTCATGGATTTTTGATTTACTGCTAATTGTGTGACTAGAGTGGTGAGAGCATCAAGTTTGCTCTCCAATTTAATTCCAGATGAACTAGAATTAGAATCAAACATAGGTTTGAAAGAATCATTTCTCGCACCGAATTGTTGAGAGTTGGATGCCATCTTCTCAATCAAGTTTCTTGCTTCAGCAGCAGTCATGTCTCCTAAAGCTCCTCCACTTGCCGCATCTATCATGTTACGATCAACGTGGTACAGACCTTCATAGAAGTACTGAAGAAGAAGTTTTTCAGAAATTTGGTGGTGAGGCCAACTTGCACAGAGTTTCTTGAATCTTTCCCAATATTCATAAAGACTTTCTCCAGATAGTTGCCTAATTCCAGATATATCCTTACGGATTGTAGTTGTTCTGGAGGCAGGAAAGAATTTTTCCAAGAACATTTTCTTTAAGTCATTCCAACTTGTGATTGATCTTGGAGCAAGTTAGTAGAGCCAATCCTTAGCAACACCCTCTAAAGAATGAGGAAACGCTTTAAGATAAACGTGGTCTTCTTGAACGTTTTGGGGTTTCATTGTGGAACACACAATGTGGAATTCTTTGAGGTGTTTGTGCGGATCTTCACCCGCAAGACCATGAAACTTAGGCAACAAGTGTATAAGTCTGGTCTTAAGAATAAAAGGGACATCCTCCTCAGGATATTGAATACACAAACTTTCGTATGTGAATTCAGGTGCGGCTAGTTCTCTAAGAGTTCTCTCACGAGGTCCAGCCATATCAGAAAAATTTTCAGAATTATTCTCAACAGATTCAGATGAGATACTATCACTATCAATATCAACAAAATTATTATTAAATCTAGCTTCTCTAATTAATCTATGAAAAGTTCTATCAATTTTAGGATCAAATGAATATAAATGCCCAAAAGTCTTTCTAGTCATACATAGCATACAACAAGATATTTCATGATAATGAGCAATATATCATAAGAATCCTAAATCATGCAAAAGAAATAAAACAAAATAAATAAACAGATAAAATAATTTTTTTAAAAAAAAATTATTTTTTTTAAATTTTTTTTTAAAATTTTTAAAAGAAATTAATTTAAAACAACAATTTTCCTAAAGATCGTTGATCCCCGGCTGCGGCGCCAAAATTTGACGTCGGCTGTCGTGGTCCCGTCAAATTAGTACATTAAAATTAATTAATGTAGTACTAGGGTGTCAACCTAGGTCGTTCTCTTAAGGATCAACAAAACAAATTTAGGAAAATCAAGTCTTAAACTAATTTTAACAATTAAAAATTCAACAACTAAAATTTAATTTTTTTACAGACAGAAATTCAACAAGCATATAATTGGGGGGTTTGTTTGATTGTCACAGAAATTTAAAACAGAATACAAAATACAAAATGAGTGTAGAACAAGTAAATAACGAACGATTGATTTTCTTGGAGTATTGTAATTTATTTTATCCTTGGATTTGAAAAGGTTTCTATACACTTCCTTACTGTCAATCCCTTAGTTCAATTTGAATTAATCAACTAAGCGTCTTTTAATTCATAATTCCTTTACTTTCATAAAATGAAGATTTTAATCAAGCATCCTAATTAAGCAAAAGGAGTCAAGATTTTAAATTCTAGGAATTATTGAACATACATAGAACATCGCCTACATACATAATCTATTCTCAAATTATGGAATTAAGCAAACCATAACTATTAGGATTGATTTTTGAAACATTCATTAAGCATGTATATTTCTAAATCTATCTAAATATAATTTTTATTTAATTCTAACTGTATAATTAAATTGATTAAGCATACAACTTAATTAAACCGAATAGACATTAAATAATTGAGCTAAAATTATGAAGAGTTTAACAACAAGGAAATATATTAAAAATCAAAACCTCAAAAATAACATTACATTAACCTCCAAGAAAATCAATCTAAGGGTTTTAGCCCTCCATAATTAAAACAAGATAAAAACCGAACCCGGAATGAAGTTCTCCCGAATTCTTCTGCTGTCCACTGCTACTCTGCTTCAGAAATTTTCTCTGCTCCCTATATATCTTGTTTTTCTTCAGCTCTTGGTTCCAATTTATAGAGTTTCAATGGCTGAATTTTTGCATTAAAAATCCAGCCCATCACCTTGCCCATTAATACTTCACGTTGCATTTTTAGAGCAAAAGAGAACATGCCATTTGATGCTTCATGGCCGTGAGCTTCCTTGCATTTGGTATGTTTCCTCTTTTTAATTCTTTAATGCATAAAGTTGAAATTATTTAGATAAACATTATGCACTTTTGAGAGCAAGTTCACGTTGGAAGCATAACCATTGGCAAAGGCAAGTGTTTTCATTAAATAATTTAGTGCATGGACCCTTGTTATTTTGCCAACGTAAAGTCTTGTAGCATAGCCATTATTCTGCTGTCCAATTTCTTATTTCCAACAGCCATATTCACGTTAAAACAACAGCTAAAAAGGGGTCCAATTGCTTGCTGTTTTGTTGTCCTATTTTTACTGTTGTTGCTGTCAAAATTCCTTGCTGTTGCTATTAAAATTCCTTGCTGTTGCTGTCCGAAATTCTCTGCTATTACTGTCTATTTTATTGCTGTTTTGCAGCAGCCTTTCACGTGGACCCATGGCTGAAAGCTTTATCCAATTATTTTCCACTTTTGCCTTGCCTTTGTTTGCATTGAATAATTGACAATGGGAGCCTTGCTTTGGTGCAGCCGTGAGTGGAGTCTTATTGAATGCATTTTGCTTGCAAAAATTCTCCAAATGGGACCATTGTGGGCCGTATGGACTTCTTGGCTTCTTGTAGAAAAATATTAGGCAAAGAACCTTGCTTTTAGAGAGCTTCCAACGTGAATAAATTTCCCAACAGCACTTCATTATTCACGTTGGCACACTTGGGAATTTAAGAGGTCCATTCTTGTTATTCTTTGAACCATGGATAAGGCTTTAACAATTTCACATTAATATTCTTTGAAGCTTCCAATAATTTGATAGCCTGTAAAATAAAATAAAATCAAATTAAACTTAGTTAATTCAATAAATTTTATTTTAGGACTAAACATTCATGAAAGCTTAATTTATTTTAAACATACTAATTATCACAAACTAAACAGAAACATTAGAAATTAGAAATAACAATCACTAGTAAACAGTAACAGTAAAAGAAAACATAAATCACAAAATTCAACACTCAATAGTAACAGTAAAAATAAGAAAACAGTGATTACTAACAAATAGTGAAAATAAAAATTACAAACGGAGATTACTGACAAATTACGCTAAAACACATTTATTAGGATTTAACAGTAAATAAAACAGACAAACAGAGTAAGTAATTAAGGGTAAAAATATATGTCATCAGCCTACGCTCATGCTCTTGCGTATTTATGCGTGATCTCTATGAAGGGTATGAATTGTTGTTTTCCTTGAGCATGCTTACACTTCTTAATAGCGTATTTATGTTAATGTTCTGTTTCTACAAAACTCAACCCATAAGTTTTGAACATACCCATGTTCATCTTTAGCGTGGTTACACTACGTTCCTATGTTCAAGCTCATCTGTTTTTAAAGTTATGTATACTTACGCGAAGAGTCAGCGTGCCTATGCTAATTAGTCTGTTAGAATTTGTTACTATCAAATTTAATATGTGTTTAGGTTACACTCAAGCGTTCTTACACCCTGATTCTGTTATATCAGTGGTGTTTCAAAAATAAGCGTGCTTACATTCCCTTTTGTGCGTTCTTACGCTTGGTTTCTATTTTGTTCATCTTATCAATTTTATATAAGTGTGCTTACGCTTCTTTTATGCGTTCTTATGCCCATTTTTTGCTTTGATCATTTTTAACACTGGTAAATAAGTGTGTTTACACTCAACTGAGCATGCTTACGCACATTCTCTACCAGGAATAATGTTAGGGAGTCAGTGTCTAAGCATACAGACGCTCGACTAGAGCGTGCTTACACATGTTTTTCATAGTATCAGGTATTGTTCCTTATATCCGAGTGTACTGACGCTCTGCATGAGCGTACCAACGCGTGGATGGTATTTCCCATTTGTTGATCTATGCGTCCTTATGCTCTGTTGAACATATCTACGCTGGTCCTCTACCTATAAATAATTGTCCCAACGTAGGAACCCTAATTCCCAAAAGTTGTTACGTAAGTGTTTATGTTCTTTGGAAGTGCAGCAGCCATAACTTTAACTCTTCAATTTGGTAACGGTTTTTGTTTATTTTTGTCATTAATTTTGTTAAACCATTGTAATTTCTTCTTAACACTTCAGTCATACCATTTCACTTCACCTTTTCACTCGTCACCTACCTTGTCATTTGTTATAAATTGCACCCACTCACTTGTGATGGCATCTAGACCTTCCCGTTCTATACACAAAACTGAGAAATTCTTAGAAATGGAACAAGCCAAAGCTTCCTGTAGAGAGAAAGGCAAGGGAGTGGCTACTGCAAGCACTCCTACTTCTTCCTCTCCCACCAAGAAAAGCAAGAAGGAGAAGGGGAAAACTGTCTAAATGCCAAGAAGACTTTGATTGGAAGTGCTTCAGGGATTCAAAAGCTACTCAAGATTATGAGAGGAAGTTTAAGGAGAGAGTTGTCATAAGGGATAGGCTAATGTTGTTGGATGAAGAGGGTTGTCCTAACCCTATAGTGAAAGCTGCCATGTTTACAAGGGGTGGCAAAATTTTAACAAAATTCTGGGCCATGGTTACCAAGAACTCACCAGGGAGTTCTATGCCAACTTGAGGGTCAATGATAGTGATGATGATACCCCATATTCTTCCTATCTAAGGGCTGTTGTCATCCCACTTTCTGGGGAATTCATTAATCAGGCATTGCGATTGCCTATGGTGGAGGATGTTCAAAGCTAATACACCAAACTACTGAATGGTTTTATATTAGAGGAGAATGCTAACTTGGTGAAGAAAGTATTGGAAGTTTGCTGCTAAGAAGGGACCACCTTTAAAACTACTATTGCTTGTGTGCCAAAATTTGTAAGGAAAAATACTCGTCTTGATATTCCTACGATATGGTGCCAAAACCTTCTTTCTTCATTACAACCAGTGGCACATGCTATTAAGATTGTAGTGAAAAGGTTGGTGCTCATTTACTGTTTGATGCAAGAATTGTATGTTGATTTGGGTGACTTAGTCCTTTTTGAAATGGTGAAAGCTAATGAGAAACATGCCCCAAGTACCATATTGTTCTGTTATTTCTCTACTAGCAAGAAAGAATTCTATGAAAGTGCAGGAAAAAGATTTCACCAAGGTTAAGATGGAGAAGGCCTTGGACCATGTTTGGGTAAGGGATCACATTGATCATTATATTCCCAAGGAAACCAAATATCCTAAGCCTAAAGCATTCAAACTGTCCTCTTCACGACAAGAACCATCTTCATCTCTAATCCTAAACACTATCTTGGGAGAACTTCAGGCCATAAAGAAGATGCAGTTGGGAACATATGATTTGGTAATAAATCATGATATGATGCTGAGGAAGATAGCCACTACAATGAATTTGGACCCTAGTAAGTAGATAGGGGTTCCAACTGACAAGGATCAATGGCTGGCTTCCATAGGATTCATCATTCCTCTAGTTGATACACCCTTAAGCACAAAATTTCCACCACATGCTGATCAGGCTATTGATGATGAGGCGGTTGATGAAGAGATGACTGATATTACTACAGAGAAAGATGGCACTGCAATTGAGTAGTTTAAGAGTTTTATTTTGCTCTTTGTAATTCAGTTTAAACTCTACTGTTCTGTTTTTGGGTTATAAAATTTAAAGTACTTATTTTTATTTCATCTGTTATTTCATTTGTAGTATTTCATTTCTTTTGTGTGTGCTTTGGTTCCCATTTTGTGTGTTTCTTTTAATTCGTTGTTTGTAATCCCTAGTTGTTGCCTAAAGATTCACGCACATCTGCCTATACAGGTAAAGAGGGAAGTTCCTCTATCCCTTACTCATTGAAAACTTAAAAATTATTGATGATTGTGCTAGTGAAGTCAAAAAATATATAGAATAATGATAATAAGGCTTTCACATCCCAAAAGCTGAAACAATTGTCCTAGGTAATTACGTGAATAAAGTTACTTATATGTGCTATATTTATGAGAATCTTCAGTTCATACTTATATTCTGTTGTGGTGCATGTTTGATAACCTGGGATGATAATTTGATATGATTGCATTGTTTTAAGTTTGGGGATGTGATAATTGATGTTTAGCCTTGTCTATTTTGTGAGTTTTATGCCTTAATTGTTAGGAGTGTGCTTGCTTAATGGCATTATGGCAAAACTTACCTTTTTCCTTGCTTGAACATGAGGGTAATTGGTACATGGAAATGATAAAGGCCTTGTTTCTATCTAATAGTAAGAGCCAAATTTAGTCTACCTTGTGCATATTTATCCATTGACCTTAATTATTGAGCCTGACACTTTTTCCTTAATAGTAATACCTAACATTACAAGCCTTGAATATACAATAGTAAAATCATGTTTTAATCTTGATATGTAACATTGTAGTATGTCTTGTTTTGACTAGATGCTAGGGACTAGCAACATTTAACTTTGGGGATGTAGAGTGTGCCTCCACATCAAAATAAGACACACTTTAAAACACTCTAAAAAAATTTGCAAAGTGCAAAGGAAACCAAAGAGAAAGATAATCCAAAGGATAAAAGAAAAGTTGTAAAAAAGCAAAGCTCTGAAAAATAAGAGTCTGAGTAGGGGTGAAAAGATCAAGCACTACAAAAATTCAAAAGAAAAATGAAAAAAAAAACAAACAGAAGTCAAGGCAAGACAAACTCCAATGAAGCATATGCTCTACCCTTGTATTGACCTGAAAAACAAAAATAGAGCTTGTAACTTAACCTCATTACAAGCTAAATAAAGTCCTTATTTCATGAGGACACACTAAGGGAGGACCTTCACACTGCCCTAGAGAAAGGACTTGAAGCTTATAAGGGTCCCCTCATAAGGGCTAAGACCAAAAAGGCCAAAGAGAGCATTCACCAAGCCTTATCCCTATTCCTCTCTTTTAGTAGGCCCAAGCCCAATGAAGACTCCTTGAGGACCTATTCATATTTCACTTTTAATATACTTCTTAGTTAGATTCTTAGGCTTATAGGTTTTATTTGGGCCTTGCAAGGTCAAATGGGCCATTTTAGGGCCATATACTCTCATTTTAGGCCATGTATATGCCATACTCTTCTCCTTTAGCACCATTGGGCCTAGGAAGCATGGAGAAGCCCATTTAGAGTCTCCTTGGCCGAAATCCTTAGAGGCCTATATAAGGAGCTCTCTTTTTTAAAATCAAGACATATTAATGCATTTAAGAATTTTCCACTTCAAAAGTGTGTTTTTAGTGAGAGAAGCTCTCCCTTCTCTCTAGGTTAGAGAAAGCTTTAGTAAGCTCTCATCCAAGGGGATTCCTCCCTCCTTGGTGGCAAGATTATAGAGAGTTATCTCCTCTAGGAGTGGCCTCCCATTCAACCCATTCTTCCATCCCTTCCATTCTCCTTCTTTCCTCCTTAATTTTTATATTTTTCTCTTATTTTCCTTTCACCAAATCCGTCCAATTCTTATAGTTCTTTGCCTTTCTTTGTTTCGGTTTTTGTAACACCCTAATTTTAATAAACAATAAACCCAAAAACAGGGGAAATGTTTCCATAAAAACAGCCACTGGATGATCGGCATAGGAAACGGAAGAGGAAGGCAAGGGAAATAAAAGAACATTCATACATATAGTAACCAGCGGAAGGAATAAGGCTCGAACCGACCCATTCGGTTCAGCGAGACACATCAGCGCCTGGGCGAAATCCATGACAACGCTGACTCGCTCGGCGAAGTATCATTCGCTTAAGCGAACATCCCGGAAGTCTTCCATGCTCGCACACTCGCTGGAGCTAAGTCTAATTCGCTGGGGCAGACACAGGTACAAGGTAGTCTCTCACTCGGATTTGGGACATATGTTCACCCGGTAAATCATCACGCTCATACTTCACTCGGGAATCCACACAGCTCCTCATTTCATTCATATAGGTCACAAGTATAAACCACTCGGAATCCGAACTCATTCTCTCTCGGAATATATCCTAATCAAACATCACTCGACGTATTCCATCCTTGACACAATCGGGTCACATTACACATTCACTATTCGGTATACATTCTCACATTCACTCGGGAAATCAGGTAGTTAAGTCCCACTCGGACTTATTCAAAACTCAACCAGTCGGCATACCGATCCTCACTCACTCGGATTTTACATCATTCACTCGGATTACCAATACCTTACACTTAGGATCCATTCCACTCTAAACCACTACTCTAACTCCTCTCTCAGAAGGGGATCACTCAAGGTTTTCACTCGGGAATACAAACTCTTCCTCACTCGGGGTTTACTTATATCTTTCACTCAGAATCACTCAGCGTATTCACTCGGAAAAGCCACCCAGTAATCCTCACTCGGAACCATCAACTTAACATTATTTCACTCATCAACAGCCCTCAAATCATTTAACAACACATTCCAGTCGGAAGACGCATCAAATCCACATAAAGCACATACGTAGGAATATATGTTCCTAGAAATATAAATCTGCCCACAAGTCCAATCTACCGACCCATATACATGTAACCATATACTCGGAATACTCATTAACTTAACATTATACCTTTACCATTATTTACAGATCCATACAAGTGACATCATGTCTATACTTATCAAATCAATCTTTATAAATAAATATATTTAATTGTCATTTTACATGAGAGCTGGCTAAGGCCACTCTGACTGAACATGCTAAACGCAATACAAACACTCAACAGTCGGAGTGCACTACACTCGGACTTGAGGCCCTATCATCACTTCCGAGTCCGACCTGCACACACTGAAAATGGTGTAGGGGTGAGCATCTTAAATATTAAATGATAGATACTGACTCAGGTCGTCCCACAATTATACCACAATATATATATATACACACAATTATACATGGCAACGATTAAAGTCAGAGCAATACCAATCAACCAGGACACACATCAGACTCTTACCGATCGGACCAGGACACACATCAGACTCTTACCGTCGGAATCCACCAGTTATCACTCAACCTTATGCACGTATCAATTCAATAACATTAACATACAACAATCAGTGACATAATAATGCCTATGAATCAGAATGCACATATTAAACATTTCTCAATCGGAATTCAACAATTCTCACTCGGCTATATATATATACAACTTTTCAATAACATTAACATGCATTCATAGAACATATTTCAATCAGCATCAACAGCATATGCACACAGAATAATTTGCTCGGTAATATACAGTCATCATCTTATTAACATCATCACACGCATGATCAAATTCCACTCAACACCAGCAATACATATACACAGATTATTCACTCGGTTCCGTATTTGTGTGTAATCGGTTTTGACGTTGCAACGTAGGCTCCCAGCGTTTTCATACATAGCTCTCAACTATCAATTCAGCTCCCAGCTGCTTGGCCATTTTACAGGTACCCAACCGTTTGCCCACAGGTGACACCAACGCTCTCAGCACCAACGGAGGTGTTCACAGGCAGCCCGAGTCCCACTCAAGGGCTACCTTGAGTCCCACTCAAGGATTTCACAGCGTCCCACGCTTTAATAACCGATGGTAGTGTCCCACACTACGTGCTCCCAGTACAAACGCATCCCATACGCCACACGCGGATTCATCACACAACACAGAGTTCATATACACAGCCATACATGCATTTCATGCAATCGGCATCGTACATCATCAGCACTCAAACAGCACATGCATCTTATGCAATCGGCATTAGGCATTACCAGCACTCAACAACACATGCATCACATGCAGTCGGTATTAGACACTGTCAGATTCACTAAATCCACATTCTCACACATGCAGTCAGCATTTCAAGCTCATAGTAACTTGCTCCTCACATAAACCACACGGTAATCATCAACCACACTGCAACACATTCTTTTCATACGATCATGCAATATTCTCAAGGCTATTAACATGCATTTCACAGATGGAATCAAACACGCATCACTCAACACCCACTCGTCACGCATTCGGGTACCATATACTCATCATGCAAGCAAAACACAGGATCAGACACAGAATCAACAAGCCATTGACACCCGGAACCCGTTCATAACCCATGCATTTAAGATAGAAGATACCCCCTACCTAGACTGAAGCTTCCAGTCGGTCAACATGATACTCTATTCTAGAAGATCATCGAGTCACTCTTAGTGCATCTGCATGTAAGGACGGGGGAGGCCATTCGAGCCTCTAAGACACCCAGCTCTCGGTTCTCTCCCTGGAGTAGCTCCATCACAACGCTGTGAACACTCAAACCATCATGAAGCTCCTCGTAGTGCAGATCTCCATAGAGACTTGGCAGCTTCGAGCAAGGAAAGGAAGAAGGAGGGAAGTCGATAAAGGAAAATGAAAGAACAGGGAAGGAGCAGCGTGGAAGGAGATGGGTTGCATGCAGAGGGAATGCACACCCTCACCCTCTCTAACTCGTCAAGTAAAGAAGGAGGACTCCGATCCTCAGCCATCATTGTTACGAGCTCACAGGAACAGAGAGCAGAGAAGAAAGAAGAAGAAGGTAAGGAGAGTGAAGAGCGAAGAAGAGAAGAAAAGAAACAGAAAGAAGAGAAGTCTGAAGGGAAAAAAAATGAGAAATAAAGTGGCCCAGTAGCACATATATGCATGCACGGAGAAGGGAAGAGTAGGGTGGGAAGTCTTGCACAGCAGCAGCCCCCCCACATGTGTCATACGCACAAAGTCACAACTAATCGGCTATTGACAACTAATCAACTTCAATCAGCCTTTGTTTCCTTAACTTAAATTAATTAAGTCCACTATAATTAATAAATAATTTTTCCCACTTTTGAAATTATTATTTTAATGATTTATTTTCATTCGGCAATTAATTATTAAATCGGGATGTTACAGTTCTCCCCCTCTCAAAAGAATTTCGTCCTCGAAATTCAGTCGGTGACTCTCCTTAAATAATTAACTCAGAAAATTGCTGACTCAATCACTCACACGACTGTGCTTCCATAAGTATTCACCGACCGGATCACAATTTCACTCGGCAAGGATTCACCACTCAAACGGTTTACCGACCGCCCACAATTTCAGTCGGCAAAACGTAAAGGTCAAGCCCTACCTGATTACAACTTCATCACAGAATTTAATACATTTGGGGATTCATTTTCTAAAACGCACAATTTCCCTTATTTAACTCAGCCAATTCATCATAAGTAGTGGCACTTCCTAATTTCTTGGCCGCTCGGTCCTACACTTACGACACCGCTCGGTGTTTTTACTCCATCGGGCTCCCCGACTCAAATGAGTCACTCGGCACCACCATGAACTCACACAGATCATAGGCTTAAAATTGTGTCACATGGGACACACTCTAGACATTATTCCACCAGTTGGAAAGAATTCAGTCGGCAAACAACAATACCGACTCCCACTGATAATCACTTCTGACTGATTCGTCATGGATTAAACCCTCGGATTTTCAAAACCTGACCACCAAATCTCTCTCTTACACCAAGGGAGCACTCAAGGAATTTTCCATGTGTTTCAATTAGCACAATTTGCCTGGATTTACTCCGTATGGGTACCACACTCAGTTCTAACATCTCAGATTTCTAACCATTCCTTCTGCTAATTCCATGCCTATACCCTGAAAAGGTCACTCGGAACTCTCAATCAACAGGGTTGTTCAGAGTTGAAGGTAGTTCTAGCCCGGAAAACTTCCATTACCCAAATTTTCATTTGGACTTCAAGCCTACTCCAAATACAATTCTGAGTTCAAACTCAGTAGCTCCTAATCACTGTCCTGAGTACGACTTCAATCAAATCCTTCTCTCGGATACCTACTCCCCTTGGGGACCCTTCACTCGGAACTTGCACACTCTAAATTCCATTTTCTGACCAGAGGTACTTTTCCTACTGCAGAAAGATCACTCGGTGAAACATCACACGGGTATTAGGGATTCTACTCTCGATATCTCTCCACTCGAAATCGTTCCACACGGTACTATTCCACTCGGAAGTGGTACACTCCGAGTTACATTACTCGAATCTTACCATACTCAGAATGCTACGGTTGGACACTATTCCCTTAACTTAATAATGATCCTCCCTATGAGGTTCTACTCGGAACACCATAATTTTCACTCAGCAGTTCTTTCTCACAAGGACTTCACTTGGAATTGTCTCCACTCTTACACACTTGGAATATACTAACCTTTCCCGAGCAATTCTTCACCTTACAATTTAGTTTGGCTCAAAATCCTGGTTTCCCCCTTTAACTTACAGTATCACTCGGTTAACCTTATAAAACTCCAATTCAGTGACAGATTTGATCACCCCTCTTGTTTTAATAACTAATCATCGTCTTAGAAGCCAATCTATACCCAACAGCCTCTAATCCTCTTCGGAGGCAACCCATCAAGGTTAAACAAACCCTCTATCCTCAATTGATACATAACCACTTATTTATTCACTTAATACAACTCTCATCTTCACTCAAAGTAGTCCGATAGACTCACCATCACCATAAGCAGCTACAGCCTCACTTGCCCGACTTATGAATTGCTGCATCCAACTTATAGGATGACGTCTCATTCCTATAGGGTTGCAACAATTACATAGTCACCGCAACGTGTACGCGGCCACAATACCTATGGCAGGAAGAGTCATCTCAGAACAGCACGCCTCACTCCGACCAGACTCACTCAACTAATGCTAATTCACACGGTAATTAATGGCAGTTCACACACACATTATAAACAATACATCTACATCAACATCATTATTACGCATCACATAGGGTACATCACGCAACAACAATCATGAAAATTATTTATCACTTCTGTAAAACAGTATGATGGCAACACAACAATCGGCTTTTAGCCAACACCGAGTAAACATTTCCTCTAAATCTTATTCATCACAAAACTATGGCTCGGATTAAATTCTCAACTCTCAGCTATATAATGACATCGCTCACTCGGGTTCATGCAATTCAATCAGGATTAAGTAATTCACAATCATATATGCTGTCATAACACACCCTGGACTCGGCAACGGCACTAATGTACATACAGACACTCAGTCGGATTTCATACCAATTATTCATGGCTATATTATTGTTCACTACAGCATATACCATAACCACAACATCATATTGCACTTGGTAATAGCATCGACATATATATATACTCACCCAATCAGATTTACCCAAATCAATTCCGAACCATATTAAGAATTTCATTCACAATATCATATCAACATATTCATATAATTCACATTGAGTTCAATGCCCATCGTAAGCATGTACACAGACATTCAATCGGGAATTGCACAATAACATACATTCTCAATCATAACATCACACTACACTCGTCAATAGCATCAATACACGCACATTCGTTCAGTCAGAACTCATTCATACAACATCATCAAGTTGGAATCTACCCAAATCATTCAAATCCATGCAAATCATGTTAGTCTCAATAATAATGCTCTTACACATATGCATGCGGATCCGACTTAAACAGCGATTTCATCTCATGTATACAATCCTCATGCAATTTCATACAAGCATCCAAGCTTACAGGTGCATCTCACACAGTCATTAATAGATCACAACCGTTTCAACACGACATATAGATTCACTCAGAATTTCACAGTTTCATCATAACATCACAAGCGTTTGTCATAGTGACCCACAACAAGCAAAACAGGGTAACAATACTACAGCACATCCTCTTGGCATTTTTAATTAAGCCAGCATGCATTTTGACACAACATCCAAGTGGAAATCAACAGATCGACTCACATATCATGCATTCGGAAATCATTATGGCATTCTCATTCATATATATTTGAACATGAAACTGCCACAGAACTCAGAGAATCATCCCTTTTTAGCTCACGTACTCGACAATAATGGTAACACTCTTATTTACAAGCATTCAGTCGGTATTCGCAGAAATATTAATACGTACTTATGGACGGAGCCACACCGCATTAGACAATTTACAAATACCACAAATCCAGAAGTTGCATGCATTATTTCTCAATCGCAGCACGGCTATCAACACATTTCACACATAACACATCACACGGAACTAAACAAACACCCAGTAATCATTCAAGCCTCAAAGAGTTACTACGCAATTGCTTTACTCGGCTCAACAACTCACACGATTAGTAAATCATTAGACTTAGAATCCCTAAGGAGTCACTACTTATCCAGTATCCCACGATGGGTACTCCCCAACATTTAAATATTATTATAAGGTCTAATACCATTCACTCGGTTTCCTCAACCAGCCGCCGAGGCGCAATCCCAATTTAACGTATACCCGACCTCACCTTTACTCACTTATTACACACCCAAATTTCGACTTAGGAAACCACAACACATCTCTTATACTGAAAATCATATACATCATATACTATTCATTCATCACACGTTCAAATTCCTCAACAAGGCACAGGCATACAACCACACCATTCATAGTCAAACGTATACCAAATCCAATAGCAGATCATAAGCACATATCATCACACAAGTCATGATTGAACAGGCATCAACATGCAATAGAACATCATAAGCAATTATGACAATCTGGCATAATGCACTCAACCGCCCACTAACAGTAGGCAACCTTAGCCATGGACCTTTTGGTCTGCTCCGATACCAAAATGTAACACCCTAATTTTAATAAACAATATACCCAAAAACAGGGGAAATTTTTCCATAAAAATAGCCACTGGATGATCGGCATAGGAAACGGAAGAGGAAGGCAAGGGAAATAAAAGAACATTCATACGTATAGTAACCAGCGGAAGGAATAAGGCTCGAACCGACCTATTCGGTTCAGCGAGACACATCAGCGCCTGGGCGAAATCCATGACAACGCTGACTCGCTCGGCGAAGTATCATTCACTTAAGCGAACATCCCAGAAGTCTTCCATGCACGCACACTCGCTGGAGCTAAGCCTAATTCGCTGGGGCAGACACAGGTACAAGGTAGTCTCTCACTCGGATTCGGGACATATGTTCACCCGGTAAATCATCACGCTCATACTTCACTCGGGAATCCACACAGCTCCTTATTTCATTCATATAGGTCACAAGTATAAACCACTCGGAATCCAGAACTCTTTCTCTCTCGGAATATATCCTAATCAAACATCACTTGACGTATTCCATCCTTGACACAATCGGGTCACATTACACATTCACTATTCAGTATACATTCTCACATTCACTCGGGAAATCAGGTAGTTAAGTCCCACTCGGACTTATTCAAAACTCAACCAGTCGGCATATCGATCCTCACTCACTCGGATTTTACATCATTCACTCGGATTACCAATACCTTACACTTAGGATCCATTCCACTCTAAACCACTACTCTAACTCCTCTCTCAGAAGCGGATCACTCAAGGTTTTCACTCGGGAATACAAACTCTTCCTCACTCGGGGTTTACTTATATCTTTCACTCAGAATCACTCAGCGTATTCACTCGGAAAAGCCACCCAGTAATCCTCACTCGGAACCATCAACTTAACATTATTTCACTCATCAACAGCCCTCAAATCATTTAACAACACATTCCAGTCGGAAGACGCATCAAATCCACATAAAGCACATACGTAGGAATATATGTTCCTAGAAATATAAATCTGCCCACAAGTCCAATCTACCGACCCATATACATGTAACCATATACTCGGAATACTCATTAACTTAACATTATACCTTTACCATTATTTACAGATCCATACAAGTGACATCATGTCTATACTTATCAAATCAATCTTTATAAATAAATATATTTAATTGTCATTTTACATGAGAGCTGGCTAAGGCCACTCTGACTGAACATGCTAAACGCAATACAAACACTCAACAGTCGGAGTGCACTACACTCGGACTTGAGGCCCTATCATCACTTCCGAGTCCGACCTGCACACACTGAAAATGGTGTAGGGGTGAGCATCTTAAATATTAAATGATAGATACTGACTCAGGTCGTCCCACAATTATACCACAATATATATATATACACACAATTATACATGGCAACGATTAAAGTCAGAGCAATACCAATCAACCAGGACACACATCAGACTCTTACCGATCGGACCAGGACACACATCAGACTCTTACCGATCGGAATCCACCAGTTATCACTCAGCCTTATGCATGTATCAATTCAATAACATTAACATACAACAATCAGTGACATAATAATGCCTATGAATCAGAATGCACATATTGAACATTTCTCAATCGGAATTCAACAATTCTCACTCGGCTATATATATATACAACTTTTCAATAACATTAACATGCATTCATAGAACATATTTCAATCAGCATCAACAGCACATACACACAGAATAATTTGCTCGGTTATATACATTCATCATCTTATTAACATCATCACATGCATGATCAAATTCCACTCAACATCAGCAATACATATACACAGATTATTCACTCAGTTCTGTATTTGTGTGTAATCGGTTTTGACGTTGCAACGTAGGCTCCCAGCCTTTTCATACATAGCTCTCAACTATCAGTTCAGCTCCCAGCTGCTTGGCCATTTTACAGGTACCCAACCGTTTGCCCACAGGTGACACCAACGCTCTCAGCGCCAACGGAGGTGTTCACAGGAAGCCCGAGTCCCACTCAAGGGCTACCTTGAGTCCCACTCAAGGATTTCACAGTGTCCCACGCTTTAATAACCGATGGTAGTGTCCTACACTACGTGCTCCCAGCACAAATGCATCCCATGCGCCACACGCGGATTCATCACACAACACAGAGTTTATATACACAGCCATACATGCATTTTATACAATCGGCATCGTACATCATCAGCACTCAAACAGCACATGCATCTCATGCAATCGGCATTAGGCATTATCAGCACTCAACAACACATGCATCACATGTAGTCGGTATTGGACACTGTCAGATTCACTAAATCCACATTCTCACACATGCAGTCAGCATTTCAAGCTCATAGTAACTTGCTCATCACATAAACCACACAGTAATCATCAACCGCACTGCAACACATTCTTTTCATACGATCATGCAATATTCTCAAGGCTATTAACATGTATTTCACAAATGGAATCAAACATGCATCACTCAACACCCACTCGTCACGCATTCGGGTACCATATACTCATCATGCAAGCAAAACACAGGATCAGACAAAAAATCAACAAGCCATTGACACCCAGAAACCGTTCATAACCCATTCATTTAAGATAGAAGATACCCCCCTACCTGGACTGAAGCTTCCAGTCGGTCAACACGATACTCTGTTCTAGAAGATCACCGAGTCACTCTTAGTGCATTTGCATGCAAGGACGGGGGAGGCCATTCGAGCCTCTAAGACACCCAGCTCTCGGATCTCTCCCTGGAGTAGCTCCATCACAACGCTGTGAACACTCCAACCATCATGAAGCTCCTCGTAGTGCAGATCTCCACGGAGACTTGGCAGCTTCGAGCAAGGAAAGGAAGAAGGAGGGAAGTCGACGAAGGAAAATGAAAGAACAGGGAAGGAGCAGTGTTGAAGGAGACAGGTTGCATACAGAGGGAATGCACACCCTCACCCTCTCTGACTCGTCAAGTAAGGAAGGAGGACTCTGATCCTCAGCCACCACTGTTGCGAGCTCACGGGAACAGAGAGCAGAGAAGAAAGAAGATGAAGGGAAAGAGAGTGAAGAGCGAAGAAGAGAAGAAAAGAAACAGAAAAGAAGAGAAGTCTGAAAGGAAAAAAAATGAGAAATAAAGTGGCCCAGTAGCATATATATGCATGCACAGAGAAGGGAAGAGTGTGGTGGGAAGTCGTGCACAGCAGCAGCCCCCCCTACACGTGTCATACGCACAAAGTCACAACTAATCGGCTATTGACAACTAATCACCTTCAATCAGCCTTTGTTTCCTTAACTTAAATTAATTAAGTCCACTATAATTAATAAATAATTTTTCCCACTTTTGAAATTATTATTTTAATGATTTATTTTCATTTGGTAATTAATTGTTAAATTGGGATGTTACAGTTTTCATCATCAAGTTACAACCAACATTGGCTTTTAAAGGTTAGAAGAAGGAGAATGGCCAAGATTCATCTCTTTCAAAGGAAGATTGAAGATCATCCTACATCATTTTGTATCATTGAGCCTTTGAGGTTCTTTTCTACTTCCTCTACCTTTAAAATTTGGTTTTGTCTTTATTGTGCTGGCTAGTTGTACAAATTTAATCCATCTACTTGTCTTGTTAATGCCATGATAATATAGAAAACCCATAAAAAGTTGTTTTTTCTTTGAAGTTTTGTGTTAGTTCTTTTGTTCTTTCAAATTTTTGCATATTGTACCTCTCAATTTTGGTTTGGTATGTCTCCTTTGTGTTTAGGTTTCCAAAATTCAGATTTGGCACAAATTAGTTTTGGTTGTTAGTTTGTTACTTTGATTATTAGAAGTTAGTTACTTGTTAGTTGTTAGTTAGAGCCAAAATAGGAGTTAGTTGTGCCATGTAGAACCCTTGCCTAGTGTTCTAAGTTTTGTTAATTATTTTCAACCCGTGTGGTAGGATTAGGTCAAGCATCTTGCCTAATTCCTAAAAAGGTTCCATTCTTGTTTAGTAAGGAGGTCTCACTTTAAGACACTCCAAAGTCAACTCATCTTTAGGCTTGTTAGTATTCATTCTTAGTTTTCTTTCTAGGTTAATTTTTTTTTGAATGCACAATTAGGTAACATTCAATTCGGTTTCATCTTGTTGCATAAAAGAAAATTTGTTAAAAAGATTTGAACATAAGCCTTCCATTCTCTTTGGAAGAAGGTTGCATTGTTTGTCTAAGCAAGAAAGCATCATTTGAACTTGTACTAGGCTTGTCTCATTTCAGTTTTGGGAATATAATTATGGTGTTGTTGCATTGAAAATAAAAGAGGCAAGAATAGAAAAAGAAATAGAAAAGATACAAAAGAAAGAATATAAGCCCAAATTATAAAATTTGAAAAAGGGTGTTGAAAAGAAAAGAAGCCTCATTAGAATGTTGTAAAATCAAGATCCAAATTTTGAAATTCCATAACTTTGAGAAAAGATACTTGCTAGTTGACATTGCTTACTCATTTTCATTTGAACTTGATTGCTTAGAGTTGCAACTTTAGAGTTTCTAAGTCTAGGTTGTACCTTACTTTTGTTGTTGCATTTTAGTTTCTTTGCTTGTCTAGTTTTTTACAACAATTTCAAAATTCCCATTCAAAGTATAGCCTTTATTCCTTTGAACATTTATTGCTTTAGTGTCTTGTCAATCAAAAACCTAAAAATATTTCCCATTTGAGTAGCTTTTCTTCTTAAGCCTTTTTAGTTTGTCATTATTCCTTCTTAAGTTTTGTCTTTGAAGTTGTCTTTCTTTCAAACCTCTTGATAATTCTCTTCTCTATACCATTGAGGGTAGCATATTGGAACACTTGAGGTGTGAGTGTAAATTGCTTGAGTGATCTTGACACTAAAGAGAAAAGGGTAAGAGTTGCGAGGAGACACTTGAGAGACACACTTGTGAGGTTTAAACTTTGTTGAATTCATTAACAAATTTTTGTTTGGAGCTGTTTCTTGTCTTGTTTTGCTAGGTGAGGTGGAGCTTATACATCAAAGGAAGAGCTTGAAGAAAATTGTAAAGGCAGCAAAAGCCTTATAACTAGTAGAACTTAGGTAAATTTTCAATTCTTAGGCCTTGTGTATTAGGTTTTGTCTTGTATTTTGGACACACTTTGGACATTGGACTTTGGACCCTATTATTTCATTTTTACTCTAGCTAATTTGGCCTAGTATAATTGCATTTACATTTGTTTGTTAACTACTTTTAGTGAGTTAGTTGTTGGTTATAACTAATAGTTATTAGTTAGTTGCTTGTCTTAACTAATTAGGTTAATTAGTTAGTAGTTGGAACTAATTCTAGTTGCATTAACTAACCATAATCGAATTAGTTTAGTGTCTTAACCAATACACAACCGAATTAGTTCATTAGTTAGGGTTGTTAGACTTAGTTACAACATCCATAACTAAATAACTACTTCTAGTTAGGGTTTGTTAAGAGTTAGTTAGTTAGTTGAACTAATTTGGTTAGGTTAACTAATTGGTAACCAAATTCGGTTAGGCTTGTGTAGGGTTAGAAACAACCTAGGACAACCATAATCAACTTAGGTTAAAGCCAACCTAGGACTTACATAAGCAACTTAGGACTAACCTAGTAAAAGACAGCCTAGGATCCTATTTTCCCTTAGGATAGAAACCTAGTATTCATATTTTAGGATTGTTGAGTGTTTTCTTTTATTTATTTTTCATTCATTTACCCCGACTAGATTGTTTACACCTTCTTTGTTTTTGTCTCAAATTTCTTTAACCTTAAAAGATGTCATCTAGTGATAGGGAGAACAAAACAATGCTTCATAACATAATGGATAGCTTGAATAACATCAATGCTAGGCTAAATAATATTGAGCATAAGGAGAACCCTAGAACTAGGCATAGAACTCAAAGAAATCAAAGACATAACAATAGTGATAGTGAGGAAAAGCCTAGACAAAGAAGACACCATGAACATAGAAGATATGATATAGGCTTAAGAGAAGTAAAACTAGAAATCCCCCCATTTAATGGCAAAAGTGATGTTGAAGCTTATTTAAAATGGGAGATGAGAGTTGAGCAATTGTTTAATTCTCATCAAATAAAAGAGGAAAAGAATGTTAGGATAGCCACTCTCTCATTTCAAAACTATGCCTTAGTTTGGTGGACCCAAGTGTCTAAGAAGGGAAAGAAAGATAACTTTCCACCAATAGATGATTGGTTAGACTTAAAAGCTCTATTAAGAAAACGTTATGTTCCTAGTTACTATAGAGGGGAGCTATGAGCCAAGCTAAATAGACTCACCTAAGGCTCAAAGAGTGTAGAAAACTACTACAAAGCCTTAGAGATAGCCATGATTAGGGCCAACCTAGAAGAAGATAAGGAAACCCTAATGCATAGGTTTTTACATGGCCTAAATAGGAACATCAAGAATAGAGTAGAACTCCTTTCATATGTTGACATAGAAGAATTACTTCACCAATGCACTAAGGTAGAGAGCCAATTCAAAGAGAGAGAAGCCTATAGTGGGGAAAATAAAGCCTATAAAACTAAGTGGATAAGTCAAGAGAATAAGGGTAGGTTTGAAAGAAACCCTAGGGAGAGGGAAGTGGGCACTTCATCTTCCAAACCACAAAGTGAGTTGCATAAGAATGGTAAAGTTTTTAGAAACCAAAGAGATAAGCATGAATCCACAACTAGACCACAATCCTCAAGATCATCTACCATAAAATGTTTTAAATGCCTTGGTAGAGGTTATATTGCTTCCGACTGTCCAACAAAAAGAACGATGGTTTTGAAAACTAATGGAACTTACTCAAGTCAATCAGAGTCTAATTCTGATTCTCACTCTTTAAGTGATGACTCAAGTAGTGATTCCTATGACAGTGAGCATATTTTAGGGGATGATGGTGAGCTTTACATGATTAGAAGATTTCTTGGTAGTCATGTTAAGCTAGATGATACTACACAAAGAGAGAACATCTTTTATAAAAGATGTTATATAAATAACAAACTTTGGGCCATGTATAGGCCATACTTTTCTCCTTTAGCACCATTGGGCCTAGGAAGCATGGAGAAGGCCATTTAGAGTCTCCTTGGACGAAATCCCTAGAGGCCTATATAAGGAGCTCTCTTTTGTAAAATTAAGACACATTAATGCATTTGAGAATTTTCCACTTCAAAAGTGAGTTTTTAGTAAGAGAAGCTCTCCCTTCTCTCTAGGTTAGAGAAAGCTCTAACAAGCTCTCATCCAAGGGGATTCCTCCCTCCTTGGTGGCGAGATTCTAGGGAGTTATCACCTCTAGGAGTGGCCTCCCATTCAACCCATTCTTCCATCCCTTCAATTCTTCTCCTTTCCTCCTTCATTTTTATATTTTTCTCTCCTTTTCCTTTCACCAAATTCGTCCAATTCTTAGATTTTTTTTCCTTTCTTTGTTCCAATTTTCATCATCAAGTTGCAACCAACATTGGCTTTTGAAGGTTAGGAGAAGGAGAAGGGCCAAGATCCATCTCTTTCAAAGGAAGATTGAAGATCATCCTACATCATTATTGATCCATGTATAATTGCTTTTATGTATGATGCTTAGGAGAATTGCAAACCTATGCCGATTTGTTGTTTTGTAAGTTAATGTGTGCATAATTTTTACCTTAAACACCGAGGGAAGAGAGAAACACATTGAACCTATGAGAATGAAACATCATTATCATGTTAACATTCTTACACGCCTGCTGAAAAGAAAGAAAATTAATAAAAAATTAAAAAAGTATGCTAGTGTTAGTTTTATGTTGAATTACAAGACCAGGAGACCAGTGTACCCACGCTCAGTTGGGAGGAACAGTCTAGAGGCTGAACGTAGTTATGCGAGACCTGAGCGTACCTATGTTGAGACTAGCGTACCAATGTTGATGATTACACTCAAGTCCAAGATAAAGACAGACGAAGAGCGTACCTATGTTGTGTCTCAACGTGCTTACACATATTTAAGGAGAAAAGTTCCAGAAGACTCGTGTACCCATGCCACACCTATGCCTATATTTACGCTGGAATTAGGAAGCATCAGGTGCCAATGCAGTTACGCAAAATCGAAGCATTAGATGGAGAATCAAGTCAGAAACCTAGCGCACTTACGTTTGGTCACTAGCGTATTGACATGCACCTAAAGGACAAAACCTCAAAAGCAAACAGAGGGTTAGCGTGCCTACGTTGACTATGGGCGTACCTACGCATGATTAACACTTCAGAGACCAACTTCCAAGTAGAAAACCAGCAAACTAATGCTAGTAGAGGGCATGCTTATGCGTGATTGCGAGGGAAACAACCTAACCTTTTGAATTTCAGTTGTAAATTAGTTAATTTAAGTTTTCTATTTATTTTGTAAGTCTATTTGGGGTAGATTTCAGAATTAATTTAGTGATTATTGTAAGTTATTAGCAGTTGATATAAATAGCTTTAATTAGTTAATTAGACACAGAGATTTTAATATAGATTCATTCTTTAGATTTACTTCTCTTTCTACATCTTTCTTGTCTCTAAATCCTTTACACTCCATCATGCATTCTAAATTTACTTTCCCTTTTTTTCCTGCCATGGATTACTAAATCCATAAGGTTGGAAATTACTGAAGCTTCAATGAAAGTTTAGCTCTGTGGCTGTAGTATTCTCTATGTTGGAGCATGTAGAACACAACAAGGAGTGGATTTCAACTCTGAATTGGAAAATTCATATCTAATTTTAAGTTCTCTCCAGAAAGGAATCATGGCTGAGAGCTTAGGTATTCTCCTTGCAACCTAATTAATTAAGGCTTAAGGATTTAGGTGAATAATTAGGGTTCATTCTCTTAATTTCATATTAGGTCTTAGTGTGCATGATCATCTAAGGGATTAGAGTTTATTTCCATTGAGATTAGCATTAATCACCTAAGGAATTAGGGATTGGTCATCTGTGAAGTTACTATGCTATAATATAGGGAATTGAATTTCATTCATTGAGTTTTAACTAAAATTGATAGCTGAAGCTAATTCCAACCTATTCTTAAATCAGTGTTTCACCTTATCAATTAGTTTTTAGTTGTTGAATCTGCATCTTGAAAAACATAAAAATACTAATCAGAAACTTAAAAGAAAATTTCATGAATTACTCATTTGTGTTGTTTGGTTCAGCTAGTATCAGTCCTAGGTTATGGTAATTACTATAATCCCCGTCGGAACGATACAAATGTATTACTTTTTAATGATTGGTGCGCTTACCATAAAAATCATCATCCAATGAATTTGCATCAACCTCATATGTTGCCTCTAATATCATCGTAAACCTTAACCCTTCCTCTCTATTTTTGCCAAACCTAAAAGCCTTCCTCTTCATACACAGCCCCTTTTTAGCCTCCCAAACCACCACAGACCTCCTTGCATGTCTCTATCTCACTAAATCCAGCAGTATGGCAAGGTCAAGAGCCCTTTTTCCCTTCCTTCTTCATGGAGCTTGAGAGCACCACTTGCAAAAGGAGGGACCTTTCTCTATCTCCATGTTACGGCAACACCATCACACCTCTCCATGGAGTCTTGGATCAGCATTTGGAGGAGTTTGGAAGCAAATAAATGGCATCTTCTTCCTTCCTACTTCAAATCGTGACAAATGCTTGAGGTAAAGGGAGATACATAGCTGGATAAAACTTGATCCATAACTTGTATGCAAGTGTTGTGATGAAATTTACTTGATTGAAGTCTTGCATGTTGATTTTCATAAAGTCTTAACTCTTGATATTGAGTGGTGTAGGCACGGTGATGATGAATGATGTATGTGATCTTTGTTGTTGGCCATGGATTCTTTATATGCATGAATGTTTATGTTGATTTCCTTGAAGTTTAATGGCTTTGCATATTTTGATGGGTTAGTCAAGAGGTTCCTAATGGAGGAAAGAAGATTGGATTCCCTAAAAATGTTTGATTTAGTGATTCTATGATAACTTAAATGCTTAAATAAATATAAGTGATGTTTGTACACTTAGCCCTCAAAATGGTAATGATCAAATAAACTTTTATTGGTGAAAAATATATGTTTTATTTGTATCTTGATGCCACTTGTACTTAGCAATTTTGTACCAAATGTTGCTTGATGACTGTGAACTCATTTGTCAGAGGGATGATGGTTGTGTCATTTAAATGAGGGCTCATGTTATGTTTAAAATGAATGTAAAGATTGTTATTTGAATTAGTGTGAAGGCCGTGTTGTTGATGATGAAAATAGTTGGTGTTTAAATCTGAAAATTTGAGGTGTTGATGGTGGGAAATGTTAGGTGTTAAAAGTTAGAATTTGAGAAAATAGAAAATTTTAGAAGAGTTAAAGGCTAAATATTAAATGTTAAAAATTGAAATTTTGAGTATTGGAATGAAATAGGAGACCTTTGGTAAATAACTTCATTGTGAAAATTTGGTTTAAGAAAAGCTTTTATAAATTAAATTAACTAAAGGAGTTTTATGAAAAGTATTTAAACACTGAGTTTTAGAAAGTTTTGATGAACTAAAACCTTTAAAAATAATATTTCCATTACTTGATGGTTTAAGGATGAAAGATTTTTGATGAAAAATTGAAAGGAAAACTTGGCTTTTGATGGAACGAGATTTTAAGTTTTTAGTAAAGAAACAAGAAATGGCTTAAGGATGGGTTCTTAGAATTTAATTAACATTAATGGAAATTTTGTGATAATTGAGTAGTTGAAATAAGAGGTTTTGAGCTTAAGATGTCCAATAAGCAAATTATATAGAAAAAATAAAACTTTGGCAAAATTTATTTAAGACTAAGTCCCTTAAAAGGGAGTAAAATCTTAAATTAAATATTTTTGGTGTAAAGAGTGTTCAAAAAATGGGTGGTGACTTGAGCATAAGTTGAGTAAAAGACTTAATGAGATGATGGAGAAATTAATGTGTTAATGATTGATCCTTGGGGTACTGGTTGGAATTAGTGTGATGTTCTTAAGTGACTATATGAATTGATGTATGTGTTGGCGTTACTGTGATAGTGGAATTGTTTGGTAAGATATACTATTCGATATTGAAGCATGCGTTGATTGAAAATGCTTGTGTTGTGATTAAAATATATGTGTACATATATGTAGTATGGTTATGGTATGAATAAACAAAAGTGAAATGTGATAGTAGAATTTGGTTAAAGAGATTGAGTTAAAAATGGTAATGAGAAGTGTCGTAAAATATATGAAGTTAAAGTGATGAGCTTGATCATGTGAAAATGCATGTGATGCATGACTGATGAATCTAAACATGTGGTTGGGCACAAATGGTGCTGAATTAATATTTGAGAAATGATGATGAATGTAACACCCTCGGTTAATTAGGATAATCCCTTCCACTAGATTATCCTGGTCAACTGAGAGGTTACGAGTTTTAGAAAAATGTGGATGTTTTTTTTGTACAAAGAAACTTGGTGGAACAAATACACCTTATATACGACATAATCATATATAATACATGGTCGTAACAGCAACTGTACATACTGAAAGTAAAAGGGCACACAGGCTCCCATAAATGAAAATAAAATAATCTATTCTAATCTTCCCATCCTCGGTCCAAGAAGAGTCTAGCTGATCCTTGATGCAGAGTCGGTGTCCATCCCCACAATGTCTAGAAAAATTAACGTAAGGGTGAGTCTTCACCTCCATAACAATCGGAAAGGTGTCTCATCAACACCTACCCATATACAACACAAACACCTGCCCATATACATTCTAAATTATCTCACCATTTTTTATCTCAGTTAATCATCCTGATTTTCCCATTCATCTGTCAGGGTTACTAAGTTCTACAAAGTCATACTTAAGTATTAAATAGTCACAATCACAGTACAATGATGCAATGCATAAGTTCATTTCATTATTTCCATTCTCTTTATTAGTCATCATGATGCATGTGGGCCATCTCCTTCTCAACAATCTTATATACTAATAATCATGTGTACAGCCAGCCACCCTTATCTCCCCTGCCCAACTAGAGCGACCGGAGCTCTCCTTGTTCTGGTTTTCACAAATGGGTAAAGACTTATAGTCCAATCATCAAAATGGCCAAACACACAACTCAACAAAACGGGTACTCCACAGTCATAAAAAATCCCACCACTTGTCGAAGTACACCAAAGTTTGCCATGGGCTGCCTCGCGACGGGCGTGAATCTGATACCACTTGGAATTCCCACCTCTGGTTATACTCCCTAGATAGCCCTCGAGTATCGAGGCGCTGGTAGATTCTTTAGTGTACCCATCACTATATGCTCTAGGGGATTATTCCAACATCCCTCCTTAACTTCCATATATGATGCATACAATAAACAATTTTCTTTTCATTAGTTGTCGGTAGGGTTCTTTTGATGGCTCTATTTCATTTCTAGCGTCAGACTTCTTATTGTCATGAAATTTCAATTTATTCTTTTCCTTGTTTTCTCAAAATCCCTTAATCCATGATGGTCTAATCCGATGCTAAGAAATGAAACGATATCTCATATTTTCCAGAAATCATGGGTTGGCGTTACAACGCCCATCATCACATCGGATCCGATCTAATCTCATCATATTATTTTCAAAATTTATTCATCGTAAGATGCCTACCGAGACATTTCTTCATTCATTCTTTTCTTATTTATTTCAACATATTTATTTAATGCATCATACAAGTACAACATCACAGTCCATACACATGTTATCATGCCATACTCATCATGTATAATTAACACATATTCATGCACATAATTGCATAGCATTCGCCAAACACAACATTTATCATACAAGTATTATACAAAAATCATTATACATATCATGAGAGAATCATACATACTCATGGATATATCCTTATAAGTGTTTTAATCTTGGTTTCTTACTCATATCTTATCAAACTGTTTATCTCGATTTATTTAATTATGTATGATTACTCCCTTTTTACCCTTCTATTTTTTTAATGTCCATTTATGAATTATTTAATCATTATCAAGCAGCTTCTATTGTCGACTTTCTTTAATTAATTAAATTCTATTAGTCAGGTACTTATTTCCTTGGTCACTAAACGGGTCGTTAATTCCTTATATATATATAATTAATTGAATTAATGATATTCATGGATTTATTTCCTTAATTTAGTTCATTTTTAAAGGTATATTATCACTTGACTTAATTCTTTGTATACCTTTCGATTATTTGTTCGTTAAGTATTCTTCACTAAATTAGGTAGAATTATCTTTTTACTCAATTTAATTTTCTGATATCTAATTATGAATTCTTAGTCATTGTCAAGCAGTCTTACTATTGATTTCCTTTTACTAGTCCTATTAAGTTTTTATTAGTTGAATAACTTACTTCCTTAATCATTAGAGGGTTACTAATTCTTTATGTATCATTATCAATTTAGGGACGTTCTTTCTAAATTTGCAACTACTAATTTTTTGTACCTTTTTCTTTACTTCTACCATTTCTAATTATAACGACTAATTTATGTCTTTAGTTATATTATTTTAGTCACTAGAGTTTATGACATTAAGTTATTGCTTAGAGATCTAGAATCCACACCAATATTATGAACTTAGTCAAATATTATTTAGCCATTAAAATTAATAGTTAATATATAAGTCATTTTACTTCTTTTTATTACTAGTTCAAAGTTTAAATTTTAAAAATCCTTTCTATATCTTTTATCATTTTTAGTGACTAACATTCTAAAGTTTAACCATATATTTCGTATACGTCATGTCCTCAATTCATTCTTACTTAGTTAATTATATATGTCATGTATCATATAAATATCTCCTAAGTTTCTTGTCACTTATTTTATTGACCACTGAAAATTTTAACTCTTAACACCTATATTTTTTTTAACATGGACTCCTAATGATTTTATTCATTTCATTAGGCACTTTTTTGTTAATTTATTAAAAGTCCTCTCTCTATGATTATAAAATTCCTTATTATTATTATTATTATTATTATTATTATTATTATTATTATTATTATTATTATTATTATTATTATTTTCTATTTAGCATAGTCATACTTATTTCTCTAAAGTGTCTATTTGATTTATTTAAGATGTCCAAATGCCTTCTATTGTCTCATACTTACTACTACCGGGTTAATTATTCTTTAAATTGTTCATTTACTTTTTAAGTTGGTATTCAATTTTGCTAAATGTCACTATATATATTATTGATATAAGTATTCCTTGTTTCCTTTAAATTCTTATCCTTAATAACATTCTTATGAAACTTCAATGTACTTATATTAAGTACCATATGGTATTACCTTTTAATTCATATTGAATTCTAGCATCTTCAGTACATGAATACATATACTTTAATTTCTTTTAGTTCATAATTACTTTAGTTAGTCTATTATTATATCATAAAACTTTTCTTAAGATTTTTCAAACTATCATTGTTTTTCAAAAATCTCCCTACCCTTTCTTTTTAATCTTTAGTATAAAAGTTATTATCTCTAGATTTTACTCACTAATTCCAGTAACCCATAATATATTTTTCTAAAAATATTTCAAAAGTTTTATTTCTTCAATTTTAATATATTACTTAAATCTCATTATTTCTCTATTATTTCATCAAACTCACTAAATCTTATTATCATTTCTCGTAAATTCTCTTTTAAATCTTTAGCGTAAATTCTTATTTTTGTCATATTCTACTTAATATACTTTTCTTAGGAAATTGATTTAAAGTTCCTATTCTTTTTGTTTATATTTATATATATTACTTAGAAACTTATTACTCCTAATTCCTCCCTTATTATTTATTTATTCATTTCTTTCTACCAAGAATTTCCTTTTTAGTTTATAAAACTTATTTGGTAATTCTTCTTAAAATATTATTGGTTGTTCCAATTATATATAACAAAAATAATGTTACTAGTTATTTTAACCTCAATGATGACAATAATTAATAATGGTAATAATAGAAATTTTTAATTTAATAATTTCTTATACAAAAGAGTAAGGCGGCAGAGCCGACCATTATATGAATAAACAAAAATTAAACAAAAGAAAAGAATACGAGAGCGGCGGCAGAGCCAACCTTTATGCTCAATAATAGTAGTAGTAGTAATAATAATAATAATAGTAATAATAATAATAATAATAGTAATAGTATTGATAATAACAGTAATAATAATCATAAGGCGGCATAGTGGACCATTAGGTTCAATAAAATAACAGGAATTAAATAAAAAAACACTGGGGATTAAGGCGGCAACGCTAACCATTATACTCAATAATATAAAAAAATATAATTGATAACGATAACAAGATTTCATAACTTTAGATCTAGTCGTCAGATCGCAGTGAAACTTGAAGCATATACCTCCGGGTACTAAAGGAACGTTATAGCGTGATTTAAAACGATAGGAAACGAAATGAGACTCCCCTTACCTTACAGAGCAGTCACGGTTTGGAGGGAGGAAGGAAGTGGGCTCACCAAAATTCACCAAATGCCGATTACTTGATGGAGCCGAGAGGAAGAAAATTTTAAGTAAACTGATTAAAATGGGGGTGTTACTTGCTGATCGAGGAAAATCAGAATTAGAAGGAAACAATGTAATAATTTGGCAAGGCTTCTATGTATATAATATAGGTGTTAAATGGCAATTCATCATGTCATGATATATATATGGTCCATGATGGTTAATTTCTTGGAGGCAAGTGTGCGTAACGAACAAGGAAATCAAGGTAAAATGAAAAAGTGTTGTTGGTGGTCATAAAAGTGAAATATATATATATAGGGATTGAATTTGTCACTTGGTAGTGTAATTGGAAGCAGCGTGTAATTGGTAAAGAGTGCAACAATTTTGAAGTGGTGGAATAATTGGTAATGTTCATATGTGCATTATATGGCATGTATTGATGTCATAACATAATGGTGGCAGAATTGAGAAAATTGAGAAGAGAAAGCAACGTGTACAACAAATGGAATTTGGCACATGACTTCTTAATTTAACATAACAACTTGTTGAGCAAGTTGCTCTCCTTGTTAAGCAAGAAGTAAACCTGGTGGTGCCACATTAGGAAGGCTGGTCGCATAAGGTGAAGATGTGTGGATTGACACATGTTGCATGAAGGGGCTGATGTGTCAACTTTCAGGGGTGTCATTTTATGCAGGCTTTTTGGGGCCTTTTGGGCCAAATTTGAAAATAATCCAAACCCAAACATTTTAGATCCTTTTTTATCTTTAATTTGATATATGGCACAAAACTTTTCATTAAGAAATGAGGGAGTTATGGCTCAAATATGAAAGTAGTGTAAGGCTGTCACGGGATTAATGTTTCATGCAATGATTAATGTTTTGGGCAAAAGGGGTAAGGATTTGAGCTTTGTGTTCTTCATAAAAGTTGTAAGGAATTTAGTTAAGAAAATTTTGGTGAAAGAATCATTCAATTGCATGGTGATATGAGAGATATATGGGAAACATATTGCACCTAGTGCAAGCTATTGCTGGAAAAATGTGAATTAATGTAGTATTTTAATTTATGGGATTTATGAAGTAAGAATTGGCTTTTGAGCCTTGCATGAAGTTTGTATATCTTTCCTTCTTATTTAATTTGATATATCATTTGCGATGATCCAAGTTCGGTAGCCTGAGATACACCCGATTTACGACAGGGTGCTCTAGAAGCTTTCCAGATCAGCTAGGGTCTTAGAAATAAATTTACCATTAATTCTCCTTTGGAATTTGATTTCGTGCCCTTAATAACAATTGTAGAGTCTGAATCAAGCTTCAGTCCCTTCAGGAAAAATTCCTAAAACATCCAAATGAGTCACCAAAGACTAACCGTCCCACCATCGGATATCCCAAGGTATATGAACGGTCAAACGTAGAAACGCCAAAGGTTTTGATTGAGCATATCAGGACAAGTCAGAAACCTTTGATTCTTCACAGATGGATTCTAACAGAACTATTTCCCCTACTGGATCACTAGTCTTGGGTCGAACGGTCAGAGTTTGACCTCAGGCTAGGTCCCACAGTTCAAGTCTGAGGAACCGAACAATATTTTATTATTAAATTTAATTATTAAATAAACAATTTAATATGTATAATTTCAAAATAAATTATTATAATTATTTATCCGTTAAATACTGTCAACAAAAAATAATTATCAAATATAATTATAAATTAATTAGTACAAAATAATCGATATTAACATATTATTTTTAATTAGACAGTATGGTCGAACGTTATTATGGTTCTTACCGTTTTCTTATCTCTGATTCTCTTATTCGTTACATTCTCTCGGTATTTTTATATTTCATGTTAAGCTCTGCTTTTCACTTATTTCCTCATTCTAAACTGCTCAGGGAACAGGCCAAAAGCCTTGAGCTTCATAATAGAGTATCCTCAGAGTCTTGAGGGTCTGGTTTCCTATTCTTAAAAATCAAGGCTGTTACAATGAATTGTATGATATTGAATAATGAATAAATTGATGAGAATGAATTGTGAAATGAAAAGTTAAGTAAAGTTTCGATAGGGTCCATAAAGAAGATGTGAACAATATGACAATAAATTATGATGAGCAGGCATGATGCCTTCACCCCCTGATAAGTTTGATGAATTGAATTGTAATATAGGTTAATGATACCCGTTTGATAAAAACAAGATGTGTTGTGAGTAGGTGATGGCTCACTGTCCTTGATAGCAAAGAGAAATGTTGTGAAAGGAAAAGGAAATGGGTTTTTGATGATTTTGGACTATTTTCTATTTTGAGTTAGTTTTGATGTTTTCCATTTTTTTTAAAACTAGGTTTCCTTCATTTGAAGTTTTGTTCTTAAAGATCTTTGGTTGTATTTAAATTTTAAGAACTTTGGTAGTTTAATCATCTTAAAGTGAAAAACCATTTTCAGAGTTAGGAAATAAATCCATTTTTGGGCTTGTTTTGAGAATAAGGAAAGAAAATGTTTGAAGGAAATAATGATGAAGAAATGCCTTTGAGGACAATGACCCATTAGTGTAAGGACCCTACCCAGTAACTTTATGATGAAAATGATGATGTTAATGAAAGTATAAAAGATGTTAAGCATTTATGCATCATTGTATTATTGTGAGTTGAGATGTTATTATGTCATGGCCTGTTGCATTACAGTGTAGGGGATATACTGGAGAACGTATGCATTTCAAGTTCAGAAAGAACCTTGGGAATACATCTGGGTTCAAGCATCTAGATCGCTCAGTTTACACCCGATGCTGAATAATTCATGGCCAGCCAGGAGTACTTTGGCATAAACGATCATTTCTAGGGCCGTATAACACGAGTTTTGGCTTCTGTTGCCACGTCCGAGACACGAGGTTTAGATCCATGATAATTGGGATGGGCTACAGTCCATATACCCCTAGCAGAGAACTCGAAAGGACTCCAGCCACAGTGGTGTTCCACGAAGATCATTCCTCCCTAGTGGATGCACTGGTGAGAGATGTTGTTGATGTAGATGACGATGGGATCAATGGGCCCTATTTACATTATATGGATTAAATGAAAAGAAAGAGTCATAATGAACCTAACACATGCATAACATCTTGGTTGACTAACTACATTGATGAATGATGATATGAACTAATTTATGATTATGATTGCTAGCTGTGGTTGAATGTGTAACGAATTGGTGACTCCTGAATCAAGGGTGTATAGTGTCTTATAATTATGATTAAGTGTTGAGTATACAACAGGTGATAACTTGTTATGACTGTGCCAACTGGAATATTTATACATGAATATTGATAGTTACTCCAAGATTTGGAACATACCAAAGTGGTTGAAATTATGAATGAAGAATCTTAGATCACTAATAAGTTAAGATGGTAAGTGTGGTTATTGAATATGATGATGATTTATGAATAGATATGGTATATACGTATGCATATTGATGTGTCTGACAATATTAGGCTAGTCAATATTATAACACATATTGTTAAGTTACATGACTATATTATACCTGGCAATGTGATAAGGTTGAATATGACTAAGGTATAGTCTCACATGATTATGTTATGCCTAATAATTGTTGTGTAATATTGATGTATATATATGATAGTGATAAATTGAAATTTAATAATAACATGACATTGAGATGCTCGATAAAGTTACATGTTTTGGTAATATTGAATATGGGGCAAATTATGGCCCCTACCTTGATTGATGCACACATGGTGTGTGATGATGTGGTAAGAGGAAGCGTCAGCGATGACAAATTTCCTGTGAGAGGTAGACAAGTAGGGCTAGTGTCTCACCTTTACATTATGGCTGACAAGTTATCGAAGAAACATCATGTACGAGGCATATTGCCTTTGATCCCTGAAGATTCTCCAATCGAGTTGGATGCACATGCTACAAGGCCAACCTTTCCTAATGTGGATGTGGGAGTAATTGAGTATGCAACTCAAAGAAAGGAAGAGCTACCTTATCTCCTAGTTGGGATTTCAATTCAGAGTAGTGTACTTTGAGTTTAGGATTCTTGTAGGAGACAGTGGTAGCGAGGTTGATACATCAGATGAACCCCACCTAAGTGTAGATCCTAAGAGAACCCTTAGGATCCTTAGATTGTCATCATGTATTAGTTAGTTGAGTTGTATTTTATTTTATTTTTGAGAGCCTACGTGCCCCTGATTTCATTTGAGTATGTAAAATAATGTTGAATCATGAAATGGACTAACAAAGTTAGTGTCGATGATCCACTATGTTTCTTATGTACAAAAAAAAATTCCACATTTTTCTTAAACTTGTGCACTCTTAGTTAAGCAGGATGATTTAGTGGAAGGGATCTATCCTACTTAACTAAGGGTGTCATAAAGTGGATAGTAGCAATAGGGTAATATTCTAAGTTGGGTTATATTATTTTGTGTTTTTAGGGAGCCTGCATGCCCCTATCATTCAGAGTATGTAAGTTACTGTTGCGACCATGTGATGTACAGAGTATTTTCTTGAAGTTCTTGATCCACCACTATTTTATGTACAAAAAAAAACTTCCACACTTTTTACCAACTTGTAACCTCTTGGTTAAGTAGGATGATCTAGTGGAAGAGATTTTTCCTAATTAACTGAGGGTGTTACATTTATTAGAAAAGTAATTTCTTAACTAAGTCTTTACAGACTGAAGAGTGGGAACATTATTTGCAATAAAAAGTATGTCATCCACCTACAAGACCAAAAAAAATAGTTGTGAAGTTATTAACTTTCGTGTAGTTACAAGATTCATCTTCATTATCAATGAAGATTCTAGCTTTAGGCCTTGCTTTTATACACAAATGGAATATCTGTAGTTGATATACCTTCCTACAAGCTTCAAGCATAAAAGGCCTTTGGATTATATGATATACACATACTGAAGAAGGTTTCCATCTTGACATGTATCTACCACATCTTATAATTCTGGCACTACAATAACGAGTAAGATCTAAATAGATTTAAGCCAATTGATAATTTATTAATCTTGCTTTAAGGGTATGACAATCCATGTTTAGTTTCCCTTCTTATAAGCTACTTGCACATATAGGTTTAACCCTTTTGGATACGTAAACCAAGGTCCATACCTTATTAGTCTTCATACAGTCCATTTCAAATCCCATGATCTCACAATGTCTTAGATACTAAACATGTAATGGCCTTTTCTTAAGAAGCATGCTTATTTAGAAATATGTCTCCTTACTAACTCGCAAGATATCCATATCTTTCAGATTTAGGGTTTAGTGACATATCTATATCTTTCAGGTTTAGTGACGATCTTTATACCTAGATCATCTTAATTAACTAAGGTGTCATATGTTTAGTAAAAAGGTAAGTTTTTTTTAACAATATGATAAAATAGTGGTACATGTAACACCCTCAGTTAATTAGGATGAATTCTGATGAGGACATGACCAAAAAGCTTCATTTTATCTTTTATAAATAATTTTAGATATTATTTTGATAGGATTTGGGCCTTGCATAGTCATTGGGCCACTTCTGGGCTTGGACTTTGTGTTCGGGCTTGTATTTGGGCCATCATTCTCCCATATTGGCTAAACGAGCCTAGGAAAATGTTAAAAGCCCAATATTCTATGCCTTAGCCAAATCTCCTAGTGGTCTATATAAGGGTATCTCTCCATGTAATCATAACCTTAGATTTTGAAGAATATACAAATTTTATGAGATAATGTGTGCATACTCTCTCCTTTAGGCTAGATTAAGTTTTCCCTTCTAGTAAGTTCTCATCCCCTAGAGTAGTGACAGGGCCCGCAAGTGCACGGGTTATGTCGCGTAATATAAAAGATTATCGTTCTCCACAGGGACTGTGTTCAAAGTACCAGCATATTGAAATTTAATTACCCACACAATTGATTTTTAATGTTTTTGTAAAATAAAATACAGATTTTAAAAATAAATTCAGAAACAAAATTTACTTGACACTTAAAAAATTAGAGTTGAGAGTATCTTGGGATTTTGGGAGATCAAGACTTTATTTTATGTTAATGAATTTTAACTTTTCATAAATAAGAATCAAATTAAGTTTTCCAAGGCGGATTTTCCTTAAGCTAATTAATATGTTCCCCTCGGAATCCTATTAATGTACCTAACCTATGGAAAGCGCTGCTTAATCCTTAGAAAGGCCCATTATCGTTTTGTGAAAATCCCTTATTTATTCCCCAAAAGATTTTGATTACTTTCATGGTTTTACCGAGGTCACAAAAAGTATTTCAAAACCTTAGGCTTAGTTCAAAAACTTTCCAGTAACAATAAATCTCTCGATTCTATTAATTACTTAAACTTACTAATATACCCGTAAGTATACAGTTTTATCACTTAGGTTCTTGTTAGGAATTACTAAGAGCATTGAGCGTTTTTTAAACTAAATGGAAAACAGAAATTTATTTAATTCAAAGTCAAAATAACATTATCATAAAATATTATCACACCCCCTTCATCCCAAGATAATTAATTTAGTTACTCATGAAATAATTCAAATTCATATACATGATGGAAAAATAAAACATACAACACATGGTAAAAATAAAGACTTACGGGTTTCTCCAAAAGCTCAAAATAATTTTACCACTGTATTTCCTTGTTGCAATATTCCTCCACCAATTACAAATTGGAACACTCAATTTTACAACCCTCATAACTCTTACAAAACAGAAATAAAAAGAAAAGAAAAAAGAAAATAAAAGAGAAAGAAACGGGATAGAGAAAGAAAACGAAAGAAAAGAGAAGAAAGGAACAAAGTGAATAAAATGGGAATTGGATATCAAGCAACGCTGTTCTGGCTTCAGACCTCCCCCCGGTAATTATAGAAATCTGGACGTCAATAATCATGGGGAACGGCGGCTAATGGGACTTCTTTATTATTTTCTCTTTTGTCTTGTTGTTAGCCGCCCCATAAGATCAACAAATCAACTTGGATGGTGCGTTGGTGTATGATGGAGAAACAGCCTGGACCTCGACAACCATAGGGAACGGCGACTAGTGGGAATTCTTCATTATTTTATCTTTTGTTTTGTTGTCAGCCGCCCCCTCATAATTCAAGGATCCACTTGGATAGTGGGAATCCAAGTCAGCATGGGCAAACGGTGGAAATATGGAACCGACTTTCTCCTTTTGACTCGGATTAGTGCCTCAGCCAGTATCCATCCTCAGTGGGAGTTAATCTGAGCGGAACAGGTGCTCTCACATATAAAAGACCGAGTGAAAGCTTGAATTCACATATTATTGACTCGGAAATTTCTTTCCGAGGAGCATTCATCAGGACCTCTGTTCATTCAGAATTGCTTCACTCGGTGTTGCTTTGTCCGGAAATGTCACTGCTTGAAGCATTCATTCGGAATTGCTTCAATCGGAGGAGCTTTGCTCGAAACTTGTTTCTGTTTGAAGCACTCGACCGGAATTGCTTCACTGATTGAAACATTCATTTGGAATTGTTTCAAAAGTGACTCACTCGGAGATCAAGAAGTCTTCATTTAAAATTGATTCAATCGGCACCTCAAAAATGTTTTACTCGGCTGTGTCTCTGGCTGACAAGCTCCTTCAAAGTCGGAACCATTTAAAATTCATTCACTCAGGAATTCTTCACTTGAATGCGTCAGCCCGAGAGGTATTCCTTCAAAGTCCTTTTTCACCCGGAAGCACATCACTGGAATTGAACCACTCGGAGAAACCTTGCTCGGATATATTGCTTGGGAGTAATTCAGTCGAGAACGACCCTTTCTTCGCTCCTTGAAATGATCCACTCGGACACATTCATCTGAAGTCCGACTTGCTCTTCACTCAGAATGGCCTCAATCGTCAAGCAACCCATTCGGACGTATTCACTCGGGAGTCGGCCTTGCTTTTCACTCAGAAATTTGGAACTTGAGAGAATCTGGCTGATAGAAGCTCTTTCCAGGTCAGAGCTCTGCTTTGCTCGGAATATATCTCTCTGCCCCAAACCACTCGGAAGTGCCTTCCTCGGAGACATCTCACTCGAGGTTAGTTTGAAACTTGAGAGTCTGCCCGAAAGAGATTCATTCCCGGTCGGACCTTTTCCTTGCTTGAAATGCCATCTTTTCCGAAACACACCACTCGGAAAGGCCTTGCCTGACAAGTGTTCTTCCGAAGTTCAGAGTTTTTTCATTCATAATAAACTCACTCAGGAAACCTCCACTCGGAAATAATTTTGCCCAGAAAAAGCACTTGTCTCCAAATCAGACTCGCTTCAATCAGTAATCCTTCACTCGGACGTATATCTTTGGGCGGTATTTATTCAAAGTCAGTCCCTTTTTTCACTCAGAGTGGCTGCAGTCGGGAATCTTCCACTTGAACTTAACTCGAACCGGGAAGTATTCCTTCAAGGTCAGCTATTTTTACTCGGAATGGCTTTGATCAGGAATCTTCCACTCGGATTTACCTCCAACCGGAAATATTCACTCAAAGTCAGCCATTTTTCATTTGGAGGCACCTCTTTCAGGAATCTTCCACTGGGAAACACCCTACCCGGAGATAATGCACTCGGCAAAGCTTCACTGGAGACTCCCTACTCGGAAATGATCATTCCGAGTCATCCTACTCGAAAATGATCATTTCGAGTCGGAATTTAGTCTTCTCAGAATTCTTTCCACTTGGGCTGAGCCCATTTTCATGCTTTTGTTGCTCTTTTTTTCACCGGGGCTTGTTCTTCTTGTTTCTTTATCATTTGATAGTCATTTTTCTCTTGTTATTGACCCTTGGATTATCTTTGTACTTATTCCTTAATTTTATTAATTTTTGCAAAATAAAATACCCAAGTAGAATATAGTGGAAAGAAAGTGAAAATCACAAAAACCAAGGAAATACAGTGCATAATGATTAAAATCAAGCAAACTAAATCTAATTTATTGTGTTATAAAACACTTATCTAGTAGCGAGAAGGACTTATCCTTCCTCAAGGTGTTGTCCTAACCCCTTCATCCATCCAATTCATCCTTTCCACCATACCTTTCCCATTATTTTCCCTTCCTTCATCATTTCCATCCTCCATCCTTTAGTTTTAGGAGTTTCCTTCCTTATAAAGAGTCAATTTCCAATAGATAATTACCTTTCATATTTTCGGTTTCTACAGGCGTTCACCAAGGAGAAGATAGAACAAGGAGAAAGGAAGCAAGATCCACCCACTTTTGAAGGTTCTCCTTCATCATTTGGTATCTTTGAGCTTGGAGGTTCTTTTCTACTTTTCTCCTTTTTCTTCATGTTTTTTTTTGCATATTGAATATTTCTTTTCAATTTCAAGAATTCCTTGTTGTTGTGTCTTAGTTTCTCAGCCTTTCTTGCACCAATAAGTCACAGTTTTAGTGAATTACATGCATAAGATTAAAAGCTAAAATTTTAGAGCCTATAGTGCGACAACGCCTTTAATCCCGGTAGATAATATTAAAGTTAATAATAATTTGGTAATAATAAGTAGAGTAAATTTTTCACGGTTTCAAGTAAAACGAACAAAGGATAAAGGACACCATAAAATAAAATTTTAACAACAAACCCTGGACCATTTTAAAGACCTATCCCATATATGATGATATGAGAAGGTATGTAGTTTAAACAAGAGTTCTCCTTGGACAATCAGCTACATGATCATCACTCAAGGAATTTGTGAAACTTTTAAGTTAACTTAAGAGTGTGAAAGGGTATAAGAAGAGATTCAAGGATACCCACATTTATCGCTAGAACATGTTAAAAATGTGTGCATTCAATTGCATAAACATGCCATGAAGCAAAAGGTGTAACATCCTAAAATTTTAAAATAAAAGATTAATTAAGGAGATAAATATTAAATAATTATATTTGGGTTATTTAATGTTCCAAATATTGGGAATAAATAAATTAAGATTCTTGGGAACTGTTTATAATTTATTGGAACCGGTTAAGCTGAAAATAAGCCCGGTTGAAACATGGGTGTCGAACCAAGTATCTCCGATTGGGATGATGTTGGTCAGGGTTGTTAAGGATATTATTGGGAATCTGAATATGTATTTGGAATAATTTTTGGATAAAGTATTGAGCCCGAACAAAGATCTTGTTTGTCATAAAACGATGAATCTTTAAAGAAGGATTAAAAATAAAGCCAAATGTCCCATTTTTCTCTTCTTATTCCCGTCAGCTTCTTGGTTCCTCTTAACAAACACCTTGCTTCTTCTTTTTCTCTATTCTTCTCCTTCATTTCCTTTTATACTTCTCTTCAAAAACCCTAAGCAAAAGGGTGGTGGCTCTCTTCTCCTCTCCCATTTCTGTTCTTGAAGGAGCTTGGAAGAGTTTGGAGCTTGAAGTCTCACCCTCCTTTCCCCTTATTTTTATGTGGCTCTTCCCTCTCTTGGAAAACTCTCTCATTTCTTCTCTTAAGGTAAACTCTTGCTATTTCTCAAGAGTATGAACTATGGGTTTTTTGGGGTTTTGATGTTGGGAAAATGATTTAATGAGTATTGTTGGGTTTTAGAGAAACCCTAACCCTATGATTTAGGGGAAATGCAAAATATGAGTGAAAAAGCATTTATAATGTTAGAAAATTGTTATTGGCGAGGTAAAATGATGTTATTAATGATGAAAGGCCATTAATGAAGCTTAATGGTTGTTAGGAACCATTAATGTAGGAACCCATTAATGGGTTTGACATTAAAAATTCATAATAATAAATGTAGACAGCTAACCCATGGTGGTTATGGTGGAATGAATGAAATAAAGAGGACTTAAGAGTTAAGATGCTGGAAGACACCAAGTAAATGAATATGAACATTAAGTCAAGGTGGTTGAATAAAAAATAACTGTGTGATATATTATGATGTAGGAAATAATCCCATTGACGAGGTGGAATCATCGGACCACATTGATTACTACTTCTCTTGAAGTATGAGGGGCTAACTATTCTAAATGCATGATTTCATCCATTGATGATGTGAAAATATGTGTATATGATTGTGTTTGATGATTTCTTGGGTGGATGATGTGATGATTTCATGATTTAAGTACATTTAGAACGATTGATGATATGTGGTATGTGTTTGGAGTGATAAATATGACATTGAACTGGTCTGAGCCGGAGTCAACAATCCGGTGTGGAACAGCCACGAGAGTCAAAGGATGGCTAGGGTTTTATACTGGTGCTGTAAGTATTCGGTATGATTATCCAGTATCTTAGTGAGAGAAGACCGATCTTGATGTCCTGGAGATTCTTCACACCAACCTTACGCGTTGACATGGGTGGAAGGTGGTGTTACCTGTGAAGATTCTCCGACGCTTAAGTCAGTAATTGTACCTGAATAAGATGAACGTGGAGGATGGTGGATCTACTTTGACTAGAGGGAAAACCTGACTTTCCTCGAGCCACGTAAATTAAAAGTGGACTAACCACGTTGTTCTGTCGGAGTATGGGAAATATATATGTAACGTGCAAGCAGGAGACAAGTGTGGCTTAAGAGGTGGAAAATGCATCTTTTAGAGGGATATCCTCGACACCAGTAATGGGAATGAGCACTATTACCTAAGCCACTTACGATTATCCCTTACGTCTCTGATATGGAGAGCATATTCCATCCGATATGTGAGGTGTTAACACGGACATACCGGTATAGGGAGATCGCCTATAGGGTCTTATCAGTCTGATGTTTTACCTGCCAAGTCAGTATCGCACACAGGATTAATGAAGTGATATCCGTACTTTGGTACCAGTATCGAGACCGGATCTGATATTATGTTGAATATGTTGATGAAATATGTCATGATGGTTTGAGACCATATTTTGAATTGAAATCAATGATGTGAAATATGCCAATTATGTATATGTGAATTGATAAATGTGATTGCCACTAACTGCTGATGTGCGTGAGTTCCAACGAGAATTGGTAAAGATTGAGAACACTAAAATCCACTAAGTGGTAGTAGTAAATGGACAGTTGATTGAGTGGCATTTAGGATGCACATTGTGAGAGTGCATTGATTGGCATTTGTATCCATGGCATATCACTCGCTGCTTATATGGAATGTTAGGGGTTCTAATAGGCAGGCCCAGTGGGAGAGCGACCCAGTGCACGGGTATACTGTTATTGTTCCTTAGTGATTCGGGGAATCACGAAGCTGCCCTTAGTTCGTTGACGAGGCACCCTATGTGGCCGGCCCCGTGTGAGGGCGACTCTATGATGGGCAGTTTACCTCAGTGTCTGACGGGGCACAGCTCCCTTGATGTGTGTTCGGGGGAGGCCAGTAGCACTCTGGCAAGTAAAGCCATAATGTTGATCCATAAGTCATGTAGTGACTAGTGCTATAGATGGGCGAGAGCAGTTTGGTACCAGTAAAAGTATGATGTTGTAAGCATGCATGAATTGTGATATATGTGTACATATTTTACTACTGTAGTAGGGGCATAATAGAACACCTATGCTTGTCCCACATTTATTATGTTGTTGTTTTCCCATAGTCGGATCCGCATTTGATAATAATTCCTTTGTGCATATGCATTAGCTTTAAGAGCATTTGCATATAGCAGGAGATATGCCTAGTTGATAGCCCGTGGTGACGACGGATGATTGTTAAATAGAGGGAAAGTAAGCTGAGGCACTAACATTAAAAGTGTGATGATTATTGAGAATTTTAAGGATATACTATATATGATATTGCGTTATGAATATACAAAATTAGACATGTATTGTCTTGAGATGGAATGATGTATCATGTATGTGAAGCTTGTGATATTTTCTTGAAAAATGAATATAATGCACACATGTATAAATATCATCACAATGTATGACTTTGGTACATTTGGATTATGTTACTCACCTCCTAGTTGCCACTTTTAAGTTTAATGTAGGTATGATGTAAAATCCTACCCTTTTTGGATGTCGAGGATTGATGAAGGTAATTATGGAAGGAATATGGGTAAGCCTTGGCCGACATATATGTATTCATTTTGTATAGCATATGGTGTGTATATGCTTATTTTGAAATTAATTTGATATTAATTGATTTTGGAGGTAATGTAGGAAAATTAGACCTTATTTGTATGGCTAAGTTTCATTAATGACCTTGATAATGTATAAATGATATTATTATTATTATTAAATTTTATTTCCATCGTTTAACAAATCGATGAGGCATCTTTCATCCTCTTTTTGGTACATATATATATATTTTAATAACTCTTAAATTTAATTACATCTTCTGTTGTTCCCTTGTGACGGTCTCAAGTACAGTCGTCCAAGGAGCACTCTAATACCTTCTCATATCTTCATATATGAGATAGGTTATTAAATGATCCAGGGTAATTACTTGGCATTATATATATTGAATTTCCTCTACTTATAATTATTTTAAATCACAAAAAAAAATTTAGCCCTACTTTCGGGCCGGGGTGTTACAACCTGGTATTAGAGCATTGATTGCTTATTGATGAATTATATGAGTTAAATGTTGTTAAAGAGTGATTGTCACTTAATGTTGATATGTTATAGTCATAGTTAAGCATTATTGGAGCTTGAATTGCTCACTGCTTTATTTTGTGGTTGATATTAAGCCCAGTCAGGCATTTCCTTTTCCATATTTACCTTCAAATTATGAATATATTATGATGATATCTGTATTAATGATAGTTGATAATGATTGGTATATATTGAGAAAAGAAACACGCGGTTTATAATTATGATTATATTGTGTGTCTAGATTGATTTATGGCAAATAGGCGTAATATTGACGCAACTATTATGGCTGAAGCCTTCAATCGGTTTGCCAATATCCTAGAATGGCAACAACAACCCGCTGGTCAGCGAAATCATGGTCTTGACCGATTTCTCAAGCGGAAGCCTTCCAAATTTCATGGAGGCTATAAACCGGAGGTTGCTTATGTTTGGATCCGTGATAAATGATAATCAAGCCATATATTCATATGATTATTTGAAGCATCTTTGCAAGGAATAAGGTTAATGGAGAATTCCACTTCATGTGGTGGAGGCAAACTAGGAACCTCATCAGGAAAAAAATCAAGAAATTCAGAAACAACAGGAATTCCGGAAGATTAGGAGGTACTACTCCCATCAACCATACAAAATATCACAAGAAGCTGAGGGATACCCTGCAGGTTAAAGCGTTTAACATTCGGAGTCAAAAAAATTACCGCCTTATTATGACAATCCACCAAGACCTTATTGGCAGAAAACCAATCTATGCCTAAGATAATATCCAGGTTTTTCATAGGTAAGCACACCAGGGATATCACAAACTTTCTACCCTCAAGAATTATCTCGACATTTTCATATCGAGTCACTAATCTCAGACAAGCACTGGTCGGTGTAGTCACCATTATAGAACCTTTCATCACACAAACACGCATTTTCAAGCGCCTAATACAATCCTCAGAAATGAAGTAGTAGGTAGCACCCAAATCAAAGATAACACATATAGAGGTACCAAGAATTTCACACTTGCTTTGAACAAGGTTTTCTGCTTGTGCGGCTTCTTCACCTGTGACGGTGAAGACTCTACCAGCAGCTTGTGCTTGGCTACCACAATTATGATTACCATTTCTTCCATCATGGTCATTGCCTCGACCATTACCATTATGGCCACCATTATGATTTCCACCACGGCCACCATTATGACCATTTCCATTTCCACGAACACGGCCTCCACGATTAACATTATGATTCACACGAGCAAGAGCATTAACATTCGCATTCCTTACATTCAATGGACAATTAGGACGAATATGCCCTGGTTGGTTGCATTGATAGCATACCACATCATCTTGAGGACAATTTTGTGCCAAGTGATTAGCACCACAATTGAAGCAAGTAAGGCCTTGGACATTGCCACGACCTTGATTACCATTACCACCCCTATGTCTATCACGTCCTCTTGCATTGGAGGATCCACCATGAAAGAAGTTCTTCTTCTTAAAATGACGATGCCTCTTGAAACTAGAGCATTGACCCTTCAACTTGGGTTCATGCCTGGCATGACTCGAAGGAGCCACATCATTTTCTTCATATATGCGACACTTGTTCACAAGTGTAGGGAAGCTTCTAATCTCTTGGTGTTGAATAGCCCGCTTGATCTCGGGCCTCAAACCATTCTCAAACTTTACACACTTTGAAGCCTCACTACCCTTTTGTTGATAAGGGGCATAAAATGCATAAAGCTCTTCAAACTTGGAGGCATACTCCTCCATGGTCATGTCACCTTGCTTAAGTCCTATGAACTCAAGCTTCTTACTCTTATAGCTTTCCAGAAAATACTTCTTCAAGAATTCAACCTTGAAGTTTTCCTATATCAATGGAATTTCAACAGCTAACATACGCCCCCTAGTAAGGCGCTACCATAAGTCAGCTTCATCACGGATCATAAAGACCGTATACTCAACCTTTTGAGTTTCAGAACATTCGAAGCTTACAAAGATCCTTTCCAAGTCGTTAATCCATACATAAGCATCATCTGGCTTATACCCTCCATGGAACTCAGAAGGTTTCCTCTTGAGAAATCGACCAAGACCTTGGGAACCTTGTCCCATATTTTGTTGGCCTTGTATTTCCAAGAGATCTGCAAAGCGATTCAAAGTGGATGCCATAGCAGCAGCATCACGGTTATGTCTACCAGCCATGTTTCACACCTATATATTAAGACATGGCTCACACATAAGTAAACTAGGCCACACAGTTAGTTCTAATCCATGACTAAGGTTTCAATGTCTAATAGTCTACCATATATCATTTCACAATTAATGTGTCAATCTTAATGCATAATCACAAAGTATTCATCACTGAAGGTAAATAGTGTAAGGAACTTGGCCAGACTTACACAAACAAGCATATCAATCACACCGAAGAATTCATTCACATGTAATCAACCACATCATTCAAATAATGCACCACAAGGCCTTAGTAATGAGCAACTATGCTCTAGTAAGGTACAACAATGCTTCAACAATAAAGAACCACATTTTAGTGTCAAACAACCTCAATTCAATAAGAGAAATTACCCTTCAATAGTGTCTAATTCACAAGGATCAAACAATGAGCAGTCAATGTTCTGATACCACCATTGCGATGACACCCTTAATCCTGGTAGATAATATTAAAGTTAATAATAATTTAGTAATAAAAAGTAGAGTAAATTTTTTACGGTTTTAAGTAAAAACAAACAAAGTATAAAGGACACCGCAAAATAAAATTTTAACAATAAACACCAGACCATTTTAAAGACTTGTCCCATATGTGACGATATGAGAAGGTATGTAGTTTAAACAAGAGTTCTCCTTGGACAATCAGCCACATGATCATCACTCAAGGAACTTGCGAAATATGTAAGTTAACTTGAGAGTGTGAAAGGGTATAAGAAGAGATTCAAGGATACCCACATTGATCGCTAGAACATGTTAAAAATGTGTGCATTCAATTCAATTGTATAAATATGCCATGAAACAAGAGGAACAAGAAAGAACCAAAATGTATGTAAATTGATAATTAACAAGCCATGAATCGATTCAACCAATCCATGAATTGATTCATGCGATTTAGAAATCCAAAACAAAAAAGATAGAGGCTCATGAATCGATTCAAGGCTCATATGAATCGATTCATGTGAATTACAAAGCAAACCCAAAACAAATAGTAGGCTCTAAATCGATTCAGGCAATCATGTGAATCGATTCATGATCCTGGGAATCACCCTCATTATAAATAGAATGCCATGAATTGATTCAAGATTAGTCATGAATCGATTCATATGAATCCAGAAGCCTCTAAATCGATTCAGGGGTTCATATGAATCGATTAAGGGGAGCCCAGAAATCTGTGAATCGATTCAAGAGCTAGGAACCACTAACAAACAACATTTTAAGTTGGGGAACCTTACCTCATGCCCCAATTCATCAATTTAAGCATCATTAACATCATCAAATACACTTCTAATTTATACACCAACATTATGATCATGTCCTCACACTCTAAATGATTCATTCATTTATGGATTTCTATTAATCATAAACATCAAGGCCATCAAGATGGCTATTAAACATCCATTGTCAATATGCATATAGTTCTTTACAAAAGAATTAGCCTATTGTATACACATGTATACCCAAAAGAATATAAGACCCAACGCAACTAAACTTAGGTCATCAACACCACATATACATCCACACCATTGTCATTCACTACATATAAATCCAAAACTCAAATGATTGCCAGCCAAGGCATTCCGTTACCATTAATTTACATTTATGATCAAAACATAAGGTTCCAAAATAAGATATACCTCACCCAATGCACATCCTACATCATAATGCTAAAAAAGAGACAACATGGGACAATGAGTTATACATTCTAAGTGACGAATATGAATACGTTTATGATTATGTGCATATGCATATAACAACATGTAGGCTTTGCATCAAGAATACCATTTAACATCATACTCTATCATTCTATCAATGTATACATGTATCATAATCATGAACCAAAACATAGTGAGGCACATACACATACACACACCATTGCCCTTCATCATATTCGGCTAACACAAGCATCATCACCAATACTCAAAGTCTTTTCATCACATAGATATTCCATTTGTTGTCTTTAGGTTTTCTTTCACCCATTTCAATCATCACCTCAAACTCATCATCTTCTCAGCATATCACCATGCTATATTCAAATGCTCTTAAGCTAATGCATATGTACAAGGAAATTATTATCAATTGCGAATCCGACTGTGGGAACATAAAAACACCAATTGTGGGTATCAAGCATAGATAAACAATCATGCCCCTACTGCAATAGTAAAATGTGTACAGTTATCGTAAATTGCATGCATAACACCATATTTTACTGTACCAAACCGCATCACCCATCTTGCAACACTTGCCATTTTCACTATGACCGTGGTAACAACATATACAATATATGGTATTGCGGGCCAACCATGAATCATACCATGGTAGCTATGATCCAAAGGACCACCAGGGACACCTGCTCCTCAAAGAGCCACCCCTCATTGGGTCAACCACATGCAGCTCCCCGTAGCTAAGCATGGGCAGCTTTGTGACTCTACCATTGGGTCACTATGTTAACAACAGCAATGCTCATGCACAGAGCCGCCCTCCTATTGGGCCAACCAGAGGAACCCCTAACATCCCATATCGGCAGCTATGCAATATGCCATGGATACAATGCAAATGCAAATCATATGCATTCTCACACTACGTATCCTATCATACTACTCATCAAATATCACCATCATCAACCCCACCACACAATTCTTAGTAGAGTTTTATCTTATTAATTATTGCCATTGTTTCACATTTTAATGTGGCATTCATAATATTCTCAATCAACACAAATTCAACTCATTCATACAAGTTTATATTTGCATCAACCATAATGGCATCAACAATTATTAACAACAATAGTCATCAACCTTTTATCCATATTTAAGGGTATGCTCAACAACATTATTTATTTTCATTCCATTTCATTACTCACTATTTAAGGTTTTTGGTAAATACACACAAACTCTCAACAATAAGGAGGCATAACATTTGCCCAAATTCTTAATACAATTAACAATCACCATAAAGCATATCACCAATATTCCAAATGCATGATACACATTTGCCAAGCGCAATGGCATCATAATATCCCACATCACAATTCACCAATACATCAAGGATAATCCAAACATGTGTAATATCACATACAACAATCAACAAATACTTTATTCATGCATTTAGAATATAAACTCCTCTCCTACCTCAAGAGAAGTAATCTGAGCGATCTGACGATCCCGCCTCATCATTTGAAATAGATCCTACATTAACATATATACCATTTTCAATCAACTGGCCAATCAAGGCATTAACTTAAAATTCTAAATATTCTTCATTATATCTAAAACACTTAATACACCTTAAACACTAATTTTTCTTATTTTGTTAGGTTTCAAGAATTCTTTCCCCTTAACCCATATTTTCTAGAATTATATAAATTATATAGTCATTCATAAACTGTAAGTGAATGTACTCTTAACAGAATGAGGCACGCAGGTACCCTTAAATATGTATAGTCATTGTTAGTCTTGTTACTTAATTAACTACACATTTAACTATACATATCCTACGTTTGTCGAGCGCTCCCAGCTGGTCCAACTTACAGTTGCTCCCTGTATTCTAGTTCCTGATTTTTTGGCTCTTTTGTTATTAATAAGTAGTAAGGGGTGAGTATATACTCCAGACCCCAAGGGTTCCCGGTGCGGGCATACCTAGTTAACAAATAGTATAATACAATCAATTCAACCAACACATGTACAATTTATGGCAATCAACAATATTACAATGTAATGCATGAGTTAGGTTCATTAAGTTATCTGATATTAAGTCTTATGATGCATGTGGGCCCAATAAACTAATCCATCATCATCATCATTCTTATTATCTTATCCATTAGAATTCGTTCTGCTCAAGCTCCCCTGGGCACAAAGTTTCCACACCAGAGCGATCGGAGCCCACCAAGTTCCTTACACATCATATCTCATCATTGGGTACAAATGGACTCACAGGTCCTACTCATAAACATGGATCCATCTCATCTCATCATTATCACATAATAATGGGACTTGGCTTTACACGATCCCAGTTACACTTCGTCTTTAGTCGAAGTACATTAGGCTTGCCACAGACCGTCGGACATTGGGCGCGAATCCAAGCCATTAGATGCCTGACCCAATTGTACTCCCAAGATCCCTCATGGGGATCGAACGTGAATGTTCTCTAGCGTACCCCCGATGTATGCTCTAGTTTTCACATAAAAATCATTTTCATGATGCAACATGCATATTTTTGTTATAACTTTTGACCCCTGGGCATCTATGTGGTTCCTGCTTTGAGATATTTGTCCTCAAGTTGTTAGGTCCCACCTGTTTTTTGGATGTTGTAGTTTATTTATATTTTTTCAGAAAATATACCAACTATATCTTAGCTGAAATAGTATTCAAGTTGAGGAGTAAATAATGTGTTTTTTATTTTAATAATAATAATGGTAAGAAAATAATGCTATCAATAAGGCGGAAGAGCTGGCCATTATATCCCATAATATAAATGATAGAAAATAAATAAATAAAATAAATAGATTTGCGAGAGCAGCGTCAGAGCTGACCGTTATGCTTAAAATATGAATGTCAAGAATTAAATAAATAAGAAAATACTGAGAGCGGTGGAAAAGCTGACCATTATGCTCAATAATATAAGTGACGGTGTTTAAACAAACAAGAAAATAGTTAGAGCAGTGGCAGAGCCAGACATTAGCCTCAATAATAGAAGCAAAACAAGAAAATAAATAAGATAAACTATTAAGAGAGGCGGCAGAGCCGGCCATTATGCTCGATAGTAATAAAATAATAATAGTAATAATAATAATAAAATAATGATAATAGAATTAATAATAATAATCATATTAATAATAATGATATATTTAGTAGCAATATTATTTCTTGAATTTGTTTTCTTAAGTAAAGGGGTTAACACGTTGAGGACAAATATAACGATATGTGGGGTAGACCACACTTCTCAATGATCATTACAATTATGGATATAACATAAATTTACATAATAAAGGCCATATGTCCGTCCATCCTTATATCCATATTTATCATGTTTTTCGAAACTTAACGGCTGGAATCCACATAGACACCCATGGTCCTTAATATTTTCAGTACTCAACATCTAATTTGTACATTTAATCCTCATAGTCAGTAATTTCCAACACAACCAATTAATCACATACACGACAATAAAATATTAATAAAAATCTAAGTGGCTTAATTTAACGGTTGGGAAATAACTTAATTTTTAACAATAGTTCCTGAACCTGCCTTCGGACAAGTAAGGACCAAAGGTTCCTTAACCTTTCCGAACACTCGGTTAACCCCAGGATATCCGAGAATATACCCCCTTACCTGTGGTGTTGTATTTTTCTAGATACTAGATGGAGGGGAGAAAACTCAACTTTCAAACCGTAGCTCCGATTGATGATCTACTTTCACGGTTGTACTCTATGTAATGATCAGAGTCTAGAATGGTTAGCATGCAAACGATTAGCCAAGGGGAGAGGAAGGTGATGTCAATGGCTACCCATGGTGATGGAGGGTGTTCCGTGGTGGCTAGAATTAAAACTGAATGGTAGAAATGTAAAGAAATAAAGATCTGAGGTCGTAGGAAGGAAGAATGGTGAAAATGAAGGTTGTGGGGGCCGTGGGTGGTGTTTGGGTCACGTGTTTGGGGTGTTTCAATGGTGGAGGTGGTGGTTTTCTGCTGGTTTTGTGGTGGTTTTGGGTGGTGGAAATGGTGAAGAAAGAAGAAAGGTAGAGGTGTGTGGTGGTTTGAGGTAGTTTCAGCGAAGAACAGAGGTGATTTCAAAGGTTGGTTTTGGAGCATCAATGGAGGAAAGGGAAAGAGAGATAATGAGATGGAGGAGAAGAAGAAGGGGCAGTTTGAGAGGGGGTGACTCCCTATTTATAGGAAAATCTAGCCGTCGGGTCTAGATTTAATTGGTACCGGATAAAACCCTAGTTACTATTTTTAATACTTAACTTTAAGGGAAAAAGTAACTTTTTGCTATGGCCAGAATCTTAAAAAGTATCCCACATAAAACTCGTAGATCTCATATTTCTCTTTGAAACGATATATGGTATGCAAAAATGTGCTTTCCGGGGCTCTAAAATTATTTTTACTTGTAAAGATCATTTTACTGCGAAAAATCCTTTGAGAATCAGCTCTTGAGCTCTGCATCAAAGTTGTAGGGTTTTTTTGATACAAAGCCATGAAAAAAAGAACTAAGTGATTCCGACATTGTATAAGGAAGATATTCATGTTTTACAGCGGCAGGTGTAACATCCCAGTTCTGAAGTTTGATACCGAATAAAAAAAAATTAAATTAAATGATAAGAAATTGGAAGTAAAGTAAAGAATTAGTTGTTAATCATAATCAATATAACCTGAGAGTTAATGACAAGTTAATTGGACTTAATTGATGGGATGTGGCTGTCTGTGATTGGCGGAAGGTGTGAGTGGACTGCGACTCACGCTTTCCCATCCCACTCCTTCTCCTCGCATGCGTATATAGGTGTATACTCAGTATCACCATGTGTGCAAAACTTCTCCCACTACTCCATTCTTTCTTTTTCTTCTTTGTCTCTATCTTCTTTCCTTTCCCCTGTTTCTGTTCGTCACGACGTCAGTGCGGGAAGAAGGTCAGAGCCCCGACAGGTGAAGGACGATCGTTGAAGTAGAGGAAGAACAACACTCCACCCCCTGAACCAAGTGCAGAGTACGACGGAGTGGAGAAAGGCTGAACGAATCAGTAGAAGGGCGTCAGATTCAACGTCGAAGAGCAGAAAAAGCCTCTTGAAGTTCCTTTCGTAGGTAGGGGGTGCTTGCATGTCAAATGCATGGTTCACGAACGGTACTGGATGAGTGTACTGCTTGAGTGTATGTGCATGTGTGTGATGATTGGATCCTGTGCATGATTGGAGATTCTGGATTCCGTGTGTTTTATAGTGGTTAAACAGTAAATTCTTGTAATCTAGATGGTGGTGAAGTAGTATGTTAGTATTGATAATGACGAATGATATGCATGATTCTATCTTTGTTAACACTGTGAGAATATGAATGTGTGCTCGTTAGTTGATTTGTCAGATGCTATTACTTTGATTGCTGATGGTTGTACATATTGGTGTAAATAATAAAGCGAATAAAGGCTGCATTGAATCTGTTCCTACTTAATGGTTACGAAGGAGGTATCGGTGGTGTGATGACGCTTGCTGGTAAATGCATTTAGCTGTATATGTAAGAGTGGGGTGACCCGTGGAAGGTCAAGAGCCCCGAGGGAATGACTTCCAGTTACAGACCTCGGCTAGATTCCGAAGGAGCTCGTGGTAGCCGTAGGAGCTAGAGAAGAGTCTCGAGACGCCAATGAGAGGCCGGTACCACACGGGAAGAGCTGAAGGACGAGGGGCCAGGAGAGGGGAAAACTGTAACTGAAAGTCATTACTCGAGTCGGATCCGCAGGCATGCATGTAGATATGAGGTTGATTAGAGTAGTACGTACAACGTGTGTGGAGTGTTATGAATGATTTTCGAGTGTGGGGGATACCTGGGTGTGTTGTATGTATGTCATAAATATTATTTTGTCGTGCCTAACCTTAATTAATCTGGACACGATTGAATGGATGTGAATATGCATACTGACACTGATACCGAGTCCTTGATTGTCATTTTACATGTAAAAGCTCACCCCTGCAGTGGCTACATTTTCAGTGAACATCTCTCGGAATGAAGGATGAAGGAGGAGCCGAGTGCAGGACAATGAATCCGAGCGCTATTGGAACATATATCTACATGTATATATGTATATATGTATATATACTGTGTATAACATTTTGTTAAGCCTTGGCCAGCTCATGTTTTGGTTTTAGTCCTTACGTTAAAACTTGAACAGCTTCGGGTAACAGAAGTCTTGATGAAGTTCTTGTAACTATATAAATGCTTTTGTTTATATATGTATATGTTGTGTATTCTTCTATACTGTAAGTGATGTTGAGCGGTGAAGAGGAATGTATGAGTATGTCTTATGAGTGTAGGAGGTTAGTGTGCTTATGGGTGGCTGTGAAGCCGAGTGGTTCCGAATGAAAGGTTATATGTATGCCGAGCGAGGAAGAGCTCGTACTCCCGAGTAGGAAGATTCTAAGTGATCCCCGTCTGAGGAAGGAGTCAATGGGGTGAATTGGATTGGAATAAACTCTAAGCGTAGGGTAATTATAATCCGAGTGATCAAATGGTAGTATGTTGAGTGAGTCAGTCGCTATTTCCCAAATGAATATAGGCCTGAGGATTTCCGAGTAAAAGTAAGTATGAAATCCCGAGTGAGGAAGAGTTGGTATTTCCGAGTGAAAACCTCGAGTGATTCCCTTCTGAGAGAGGAGTTCGAATGGTGGTTTAGAGTGGGTTGGATCTTAAGTGTAAGGCATCGGTAACCCGAGTGAAAGATGTAAATTCTAAGTGAGGATTGGTATCCCGAGTGGTTGGGTTTCGAATAAGTCCGAGTGGGACTTAATTATCGGATTTCCCAAGTGAATGAGTGAATGTGCTCCGAATAATGGATAGGAAATGCGACCCGATTGTGTTAAGGTTGGATTACATCGAGTGATGTTTGAATAGGATATATTCCAAGTGAGAAGGAGTTCTGGAATCTGAGTGGGATAACCCTCAGTTCCCGAGTAGAGTATAAGTGTGGTCGTATGGATAAAATTAGAATGGCTAAGTTATAGAGTTCCGAATGGACTTAGGAATGAACCTTCGAGTGGACTTAGTCGGTTACCGAGTGTATGGATGTCCCGATGCCGAGTGATGAATTTACCGTGTGAGGCTTTTCGCTTCAGCGAACGAAGGATCCGCTCCAGCGAATGAGTGTTGGGAAGGCTTTTATGTTAGCATCGCTTAAGCGGATCGTGCCTCGCTCGAGCGACTAGTGATGTTTCGCCCAGGCGCTGGTGTGTTTCGCTGAACCGAATGGGTCGGTTCCAGCATTATTCCTCCCGCTGATTGCTATATGTGTGAATGCTCCTTTATTTCCCTTGCCCTTTTTTTTTCTCTATGCCGATTGACTAGTGGTTGATTTTGTGAAAAAAATTTTCCCTGTTTCTGGATTTATTATTTATTAAAAAAATTAGGGTGTTACATTTTGGTATTAGAGCAGACCGAAAGGTCCAAGGCCAAGGTATGCTTACCGAGTGTAAGCGGTTGTGTGTTTTCTGACTAAATGGTCATAATTGTTGTGACGTTAGTTGAACCTGATTGATATTGGCTTGTGGATAGGAGGTTGTTTCCTCCTGGTCCGATTGTGTGTAACCTGGAGGAATGACATAATATGCTAAGCTATTGCATGTTAGACTGAAAACCCGATCGGTAGTAAGTGGCTCGGTATACTTATCCTCGAATGTTGATTTCAGGATAAGGAATGACGCATCACCAAAGCATGGAGGCTATAGCCACAACATTCCAATGCTTTGCGGACGTGTTTGAAAGGCAGGGCCAGACTCGAGCTGAGGATGGCCACGTGCTGGACCGCTTCCTAAAGAGGAAGCCGAGTGAGTTTCAGGGAGGACGTAATCCGGAGTCAGCTTTTAAATGGACTCAGGAACTGGAGAGGATTTTTGGGGGTCTTCGTTGTACCGAGGACCAAAAGTTGGAATGTGCAGTGTATATGCTGTGAGATGAAGTGGAGAACTGGTGGAAGATAGCCAGAAGCCGATTCCCTGATGATGATGCTCAGCTGACATGGAACGATTTTAAGACATGCTTCTTAGAGAAATACTTCCCCGACACAGTGAGGAGTCGGAAGGAGCTGGTGTTTATGGAGTTGAAGCAAGGCTCCATGACTGTGGAAGAATACGCGACAAGATTCGAGGAGTTGTGCCTATTCTACCCACCCTTCCAACAACCTGGGACGGAGAGCTCGAAGTGCCTTAAGTTTGAGAATGGATTAAGATCAGATGTTAAGATGGCCTGCAGATACCATGAGATACGGAGTTTCCCTGCATTGGTGAATAAATGTAGGATATTTGAAGAAGATGGCAAGGCCCACTCGGGCCAGAGCAGCAGAGCCAACCAGTATCTGAGGCCTCAGCAGTCACGTTTCAAGAGGCCAGGTAACGTAGGAAGAAATGAACCCTTCACTAGATATCAGGGTCGCGGTGACCGGGGGAGACAGATGAGTGGACGACCCAGGTATGGTAAGTGTTTTAAATGTGGTGGCGACCACTTTGCTCAGAGTTGCAATGATACCAATGTTAAGTGTTTTCACTGCGGGAATAGGGGACACATTCGCCCTGACTGCCCCCAGCTCCGTCAAACAAATGCTAGTGTGCGTCAAGGAGGGTTCCAGGTGAAGAGCAATAGGAATAATGGACAAAACTTACGAGGCGGAAACAACAGAGCTAGAGGGAATATGATGGTTGCCCCAAATATCAAGAGGAGAGACACCGACCAACCAGCGGCGGGAAGAGTCTACGCCATCAACGCAGAAGAAGTCGCACAAGCAAATGACTTAGTACAATGTAAGTGCTCGCTCGGTAAATACACACTTAGTGTAGTTTTTGATTCTGGAGCTACCCACTCCTTCATAGCTGATGATTGTGTAAAACGTTTAAAATTACCGACAGTGGAAATGGATCGGATTTTGGAAGTAGCCAATCCGACTGGTCCTAAGGTACTGACCTCATCAATGTGCAAAGAAGTGACGTTCGAATTGTACGATCGGAGTTTCACTTTCGACTTGGTGTGCATACCCTTGAAGGATCTCGATATCGTGCTCGGAGTAGATTGGCTTTCAGCCAACAAGGTGTTAGTGGATTGCAGAAACTGAAGGATAATTTTCCTGAGACAGCACCATGAGGACTGCACAGCACAAGGTATAACTCAACTATTCATGATGCTCTATCTAACCGAGGGTGAGAGTAAAACCTGAGTGAACGAAATCCCGATTGTCTGTGAATTTCCAGATTGTTCCCTGAAGACGTACCGAGTGTCCCTCCCAATAGGGAAGTCGAATTCTCTATAGACTTGATCCCTGGGGCCAAGCCAGCCTCCTGTGCACCTTATAGAATGTCCGCAACTGAATTGGCCGAGCTGAAGAAGCAAGTAGATGAGTTACTCAGAAAACAATTCATTAGGCCGAGTGTATCACCATGGGACGCACCTATGCTGCTTGTTAAGAAGAAGGATGGCAGCATGACACTAGTGGAATTTAGGCCTATAAGCATGGTTATTTTGGACTTTTAAGCACGGTTCCCAAACCGTGCTTGTTGCCAGCGTGATAATAGATAAGGACTTTCAAGCACGGTTTTGAACCATGGTTAAATATCACTTATAAACACGGTTACTTTTAATCGTGCTTAAAAACTCTGAGACCTATAAAGACGGTTAGTTTGAACCGTGCTTAAAACTAGTGGAAATTTTTTTACAATTTATCGCTTGATATGAATCAACTATCTTGCCATAAAAGGAGTATTCGAATATCGAAATATAATGCATAGATTAAATTGCAAGTATCAGCGAACAAATCAACTAGTAGAAATCACTAATATTATAGATTGAAAAACAAAGTTGAAATTAAAGGGGAGTTGGTGAATAAATAAATAACATACCTTGAACTGGAGAAATCATAAAGCTTCCCTCTGGTGGAAAAGTTTCACATCACAGAGCACAGAAACCTCAAAGGCCTTCTTAAGCAACCCGTTCATTCTCTTGGAGAAGGTTTTGCCTGCTCGTTTCATTTTCTATGCGCTTCATCTGAGTTTTTCCCCTCACCATCCTTTCTCATCTGAACCTAGAACTGAAAATGATTGAGATCTAGTTAACCATACCAAACAAAACGAAGGATTCAGTGTTTCCATAAATAGAAAGTGAATATTAAATGAAATCAATATTTAAATGAGAAGAACACGAACCAATGGAAGAAAAGGAGTTGAAGAACACAAAGCAATGTAGTCGTGAGGGAGGAGAGAAGGGACAACTTTGTGAACGGAAGATGGGTGAAGGGTGGAAGACGAAAGGGAGAAGATGGGTTTCGTGAATCTGAGGGAGGGAAGACAAAATAGGATGGAGGAAAAACGAAAGTTGTACAGTGTGAAATGGCACAAAATTCAGTCAAAATTTTTTAAAAACCAGACCTATAAGCACGGTCCCCTAAACCACCGTGTTCGTATATGGGGGATTAAAAATTTTAAAAATAACCTTTAAGCACGGTTCTCTACTAACCGTGTTCATATATATCTTTTAAGCATGGTTGAGTTTTAACCGTGCTCGTATATGCGCCCTTTAAGCACGGTTCTCTCCTAACCGTCCTTATATATGCACCCTTTAAGCACGGTTGAGTTTTAACCGTGCTCGTAGATGCGTTTTATAAATTTTATGAAATTCCTCATATTTACAAAATTGCCACCGCCTGGTTTCAAACACGGATTTGCTAGAACCGTGCTTATATCCCTACCCTACGAACACGGTTCTCATTCAACCGTGTTTATAAACTTGCTAATAATTTCAAGTTTGCCACCGCTCCCTTTTTAAACACGTTTTGCTATAAACCGTGCTTATATCCCGTCTTTATTTCCATATTTTGCACTAGTGTGAGGCTTTGTATAGATTACCGACAGCTGAACAAACTCACCATTAAGAATCGTTACCCGTTGCCCAGAATTGATGACTTAATTGACCAACTGCGTGGAGCCTCAGTCTTCTCAAAGATCGACCTACGATCGGGATATCACCAAATTCGAGTGAAGGACTCGGATATCCCAAAAACTGCCTTTAGGACTCGGTATGGCCACTACGAGTATGTAGTGATGCCGTTCAGTGTGACAAACGCCCCTGCTGTCTTCATGAATTACATGAACAGCATATTCCACCCCTATTTAGACCGATTCGTAGTTGTTTTCATTGATGACATCCTAGTCTATTCTAAGACTTCCGAGGAGCATGAAGAACACCTCCGAGCGGTACTCCAAGTGTTAAGGGAGAAGCAGTTATTCGCGAAGCTTTCAAAGTGCGAATTCTGGATGAATAAGATCCACTTCCTCGGACATGTAATCTCCGAACAAGGTGTCTCGGTGGACCCTTCGAAGGTGACAGCTATAATGGCATGGGAGAGACTCAAGTCGGTCTCAGAGATAAGGAGTTTTATGGGCCTGGCAGGTTATTATAGAAGGTTCATTGAAGGTTTTTCTAAGCTGGCGTTACCACTAACTAAATTGACTCGGAAAAACATTCCCTTCGTGTGGAGTTCCGAGTGCGAGAGCAGCTTCCGAGAGCTGAAGAACAAGTTGACGACTGCGCCAGTACTGGCATTACCCGACTTACAAGAAAGCTTTGTAGTTTATTGTGATGCATCAGGACTCAGATTAGGGTGCGTGCTCATGCAGAGAGATCGAGTGATAGCGTATGCCTCTCGGCAATTGAGACCTCACGAGCAGCATTATCCGACCCACGATTTGTAGTTGGCAGCTGTGGGGTTTGCACTAAAAATTTGGAGGCATTATTTGTATGGGTCTAGATTTGAAGTATACAGTGATCACAAGAGCCTTAAATACCTATTTGACCAAAAAGAGCTGAACATGAGGCAGAGGAGATGGATAGAATTCTTAAAGGATTATGATTTCGAGCTGAAATACCATCCGGGTAAGGCAAATGTCGTTGCCGACGCGTTGAGTCAGAAATCCCTCCATATGGCAACAATGATGGCAAGAGAAGTGGAGTTGTTGGAGCAGTTCCGAGACATGAACTTACATATTGACACCCCCTCCTCTCGGAAAATAACAATCGGTACATTAAGAATCGCCAATGAATTCCTAAAATCCGTGTACGAGCAGCAGTAGTCAGACTCCTACTTGGCTGAGATGAAAGAGACGCAGGCCAAGGGAAAGGATTTGTCCTTAACCGAGGGATCAGATGGGATCTTCCGAGTGAAAGACAGGATATACGTACCGAGTGAGAAAGGATTAAGGAAAATGGTGCTTGATGAAGCTCATAAGAGCCTCCTCAGTATTCACCCGGGTACCACAGAGATGTACCATGACCTGAGGAAACAGTTCTGGTGGCCCGGACTAAAGAGGAATGTGGCGGAATACGTAGCTCGGTGTATTACTTGTCAGAAATCAAAAGTGGAGCACCAGAAGCCGTACGGTGCAATGCAGCCCCTGGAGATTCCCGTGTGGAAATGGGACTCGATTGCTATGGATTTTGTCATGGGATTGCCCAAAAACTGAGCGGGCCATGATGCGATTTGGGTCATAATTGACCGACTGACGAAGAGTGCACACTTCCTGCCTGTGAACATGAAGTACCCGATGCATAAATTGGCACGGATTTACGTTCATGAGATTATCCGACTACATGGTATACCAACTTCCATCGTATCGGATAGAGATCCTAGGTTCATGTCCCGGTTTTGGACCAGCCTGCATCAAGAATTGGGCACTAAACTTTGGCTTAGTTCTGCCTACCACCCCCAATCAGATGGACAATTCGAGCACACGATTCAAAGTTTAGAAGACTTATTAAGAGCGTGTGTGTTAGAGCACGGAGGAGATTGGGAGCAGTACCTCCCCTTGATTGAGTTTACGTACAATAACAGCCATCATAACAGCATCGGCATGGCACCCTACGAAGCACTATATGGACGAAGATGCCGAACCCCACTTTGCTGGTCGGAAATGGGTGAGAGTCTGCTATTGGGACCAGATATTGTGAAGCAAACCACAGAGCAAATCCGAGTGATACAGGGAAAGATGAAGGCGTCTCAAGACAGGCAGAAGAGTTACCATGACAACCGCACCAAACCATTGGAGTTTTCAGTCGGAGACAGAGTGTTTTTGAGGACTTCTCCGAGTAAAGGAGTCGGACGAGCCTTGAAAGGTGGAAAGTTAAGCCCTCGATACATTGGACCTTATGAGGTGTTGGAACGAGTCGGCACCATGGCATACCGAATAGCATTACCAACCCACTTATCACGATTGCACAATGTATTTCATGTATCTCAACTAAGGAAGTATCTATATGACCCCAATCACACAATGCCTGACGATGAAGTGGAAGTCAAGGAAGACCTAACCACTGTGACTACACCGATCAGAATCATGGACCGATCAGTGAAGCGTTTGAGGAACAAAAACATACAGCTGGTAGAAGTGGAGTGGCAACAAGGCAAGACTACCTCTCGTACCTGGGAACGCGAAGACACCATGAGGCAGCAGTACCCCGAGTTGTTTACTAAGGTGAGTTACCGACTGAATTTCGAGGACGAAATTCTTTTGAGTGGGGAAGAACTGTAACATCCCAGTTCTGAAGTTTGATACCGAATAAAAAAAATTAAATTAAATGATAAGAAATTGGAAGTAAAGTAAAGAATTAGTTGTTAATCATAATCAATATAACCTGAGAGTTAATGACAAGTTAATTGGACTTAATTGATGGGATGTGGCTGTCTGTGATTGGCGGAAGGTGTGAGTGGACTGCGACTCACGCTTTCCCATCCTACTCCTTCTCCTCGCATGCGTATATAGGTGTATACTCAGTATCACCGTGTGTGCAAAACTTCTCCCACTACTCCATTCTTTCTTTTTCTTCTTCGTCTCCATCTTCTTTCCTTTCCCCTGTTTCTGTTCGTCATGACGTCAGTGCGGGAAGAAGGTCAGAGCCCCGACAGGTGAAGGACGATCGTTGAAGCAGAGGAAGAACAACACTCCACCCCCTGAACCAAGTGCAGAGTACGACGGAGTGGAGAAAGGCTGAACGAATCAGTAGAAGGGCGTCAGATTCAACGTCGAAGAGCAGAAAAAGCCTCTTGAAGTTCCTTTCGTAGGTAGGGGGTGCTTGCATGTCAAATGCATGGTTCACGAACGGTACTGGATGAGTGTACTGCTTGAGTGTATGTGCATGTGTGTGATGATTGGATCCTGTGCATGATTGGAGATTCTGGATTCCGTGTGTTTTATAGTGGTTAAACAGTAAATTCTTGTAATCTAGATGGTGGTGAAGTAGTATGTTAGTATTGATAATGACGAATGATATGCATGATTCTATCTTTGTTAACACTGTGAGAATATGAATGTGTGCTCGTTAGTTGATTTGTCAGATGCTATTACTTTGATTGCTGATGGTTGTACATATTGGTGTAAATAATAAAGCGAATAAAGGCTGCATTGAATCTGTTCCTACTTAATGGTTACGAAGGAGGTATCGGTGGAGTGATGACGCTTGCTGGTAAATGCATTTAGCTGTATATGTAAGAGTGGGGTGACCCGTGGAAGGTCAAGAGCCCCGAGGGAATGACTTCCAGTTACAGACCTCGGCTAGATTCCGAAGGAGCTCGTGGTAGCCGTAGGAGCTAGAGAAGAGTCTCGAGACGCCAATGGGAGGCCGGTACCACGCGGGAAGAGCTGAAGGACGAGGGGCCAGGAGAGGGGAAAACTGTAACTGAAAGTCATTACTCGAGTCGGATCCGCAGGCATGCATGTAGATATGAGGTTGATTAGAGTAGTACGTACAACGTGTGTGGAGTGTTATGAATGATTTCCGAGTGTGGGGGATACCTGGGTGTGTTTTATATATGTCATAAATATTATTTTGTCGTGCCTAACCTTAATTAATCTGGACACGATTGAATGGATGTGAATGTGCATACTGACACTGATACCGAGTCCTTGATTGTCATTTTACATGTAAAAGCTCACCCCTGCAGTGGCTACATTTTCAGTGAACATCTCTCGGAATGAAGGATGAAGGAGGAGCCGAGTGCAGGACAATGAATCCGAGCGCTATTGGAACATATATCTACATGTATATATGTATATATGTATATATACTGTGTATAACATTTTGTTAAGCCTTGGCCGGCTCATGTTTTGGTTTTAGTCCTTACGTTAAAACTTGAACAGCTTCGGGTAACAGAAGTCTTGATGAAGTTCTTGTAACTATATAAATGCTTTCATTTATATATGTATATGTTGTGTGTTCTTCTATACTGTAAGTGATGTTGAGCGGTGAAGAGGAATGTATGAGTATGTCTTATGAGCGTAGGAGGTTAGTGTGCTTATGGGTGGCTGTGAAGCCGAGCGGTTCCGAATGAAAGGTTATATGTATGCCGAGCGAGGAAGAGCTCGTACTCCCGAGTAGGAAGATTCTAAGTGATCCCCGTCTGAGGAAGGAGTCAATGGGGTGAATTGGATTGGAATAAACTCTAAGTGTAGGGTAATTATAATCCGAGTGATCAAATGGTAGTATGCTGAGTGAGTCAGTCGCTATTCCCCGAATGAATATAGGCCTGAGGATTTCCGAGTAAAAGTAAGTATGAAATCTCGAGTGAGGAAGAGTTGGTATTTCCGAGTGAAAACCTCGAGTGATTCCCTTCTGAGAGAGGAGTTCGAATGGTGGTTTAGAGTGGGTTGGATCTTAAGTGTAAGGCATCGGTAACCCGAGTGAAAGATGTAAATTCTGAGTGAGGATTGGTATCCCGAGTGGTTGGGTTTCGAATAAGTCCGAGTGGGACTTAACTATCGGATTTCCCGAGTGAATGAGTGAATGTGCTCCGAATAATGGATAGGAAATGCGACCCGATTGTGTTAAGGTTGGATTACATCGAGTGATGTTTGAATAGGATATATTCCGAGTGAGAAGGAGTTCTGGAATCCGAGTGGGATAACCCTCAGTTCCCGAGTAGAGTATAAGTGTGGTCGTATGGATAAAATTAGAATGGCTAAGTTATGGAGTTCCGAATGGACTTAGGAATGAACCTTCGAGTGGACTTAGTCGGTTACCGAGTGCATGGATGTCCCGATGCCGAGTGATGAATTTACCGTGTGAGGCTTTTCGCTTCAGCGAATGAAGGATCCGCTCCAGCGAATGAGTGTTGGGAAGGCTTTTGTGTTGGCATCGCTTAAGCGGATCGTGCCTCGCCCGAGCGACTAGTGATGTTTCGCCCAGGCGCTGGTGTGTTTCGCTAAACTGAATGGGTCGGTTCCAGCATTATTCCTCCCGCTGATTGCTATATGTGTGAATGCTCCTTTATTTCCCTTGCCCTTTTTTTTTCTCTATGCCGATTGACCAGTGGTTGATTTTATGAAAAAAATTTTCCCTGTTTCTGGATTTATTATTTATTAAAAAAAAATTAGGGTGTTACAGCAGGGTCACTTAATTACGAAAATAAAACTTCCTTGAGAAGCTTGGCTTTTCATGGACGATCAGGCATGAACTAGCTTCTGAGTTCTTCATGAGAATTATAGAGGGGTTTGATACGAAGTTAAAGAAAATTGGAACCAGTCGCTTCTAAGCTCATACGAGAGGGTTATGATTTTTCTCGTAAATTAATAAAATATAACGGAATTAAATAACGGGTTTTCTGAGTACAAATTCTTGGTTCTTCAAGTTAGAGATGATAGGTTACGAATTGGGTTTAAGACTAGAAATAAAGATTGTTAGGTTTTTCATAACGGAGAAACCAATATGAGAATTCCTTGATTCCGATACCATATGAGAAAGTTAGGCTTAAAACACTAAAAATTTTTGAGCCGAACTTAGGGGTTCCGATTTAACTTGGTAGTTTTTCCAAGAAACGGAGTTGATAGGGTCCGAATTAGAGTTTTGGCTCTTCATGAGTCGCGTTTGAAATACCGAAATGGTTCATTAGGGACTGCCTGTGCTTGGATCGAACATCCCGAAGTATATAAATGAACAACCGAGGGCCCCTTTTCGGTATAAAATGGGTGTGTAGGAATTGACTTGATTCTTTCTCGTTTTTCATGAACGATGGTACTATTCTAACTAGATTATTATCTAGGTACTACATTTGAGATTGGATAGTCAATTCTTGACTGCCCGCAAGTTCCCTTATTTACTCTCGCTAATATTATATTATTATTTATCATTAAGTATAACCTGTATTATTATTATACACAATTAATATATCTTTTTATCGAGTTTTCTCAACTCGATTACATTTTTCTTCTTATAAAAAGGTCTTTGCTCTAATTATCACTAAAGAATTCTTGTGATTGAGAATCTACAAGTTTAAGGCTGCTTACTAAAAACAGGGATGTTACACTCTCCTCCCTTTTTGGGAATTTCATCCTGAAATTCAAGGTTGAAACAATTGGGGATATAGCTTTCTAATTTCCTTCTCAACTTCCCAGGTGGCATCTTCATCATCATATGGACTCCAGACTACCTTTACAAGAGGGTTTTTTGCCTCGCAGTTGTTTTAGACGTCGATCGACAATTTTGACTGGCAAGGTTTCAAAGGTGAGGTCATCCGTAAGAGTCAATTGATCAGGACTCAAGATGTGCTTAGAGCTAGTTATATATTTACGGAGTTGGGAAACATGAAAGACATTATAAAGGTTTGTTAGCTCGGGTGGCAGGGCAATACGGTACGCGTTGGTTCTTATCTTCTCCGAAATCTGATAGGGTCCTACGTATCTAGGACTAAACTTCTTGGCTTTCAGAATTCTTCCTACTCCCGTGGTAGGAGTGACTTTGAGGAATAGATGGCCTCCTTCCTTAAATTCGAACGGCTTTCAGCGTTTGTTGTAGTAACTCTTTTGTCTGTCTTGTGAAGCTTTCATTGCCGCTTGGATGTTTCGAACTTGCTCTATTGTTTTCTAAACAATCTTTGGTCCAATTATTGCCTTTTCACTTATCTCATACCAACATAAGGGTGTGCGGCATTTTCTTCCATACAGGGCCTCAAAAGGGGCCATTCCGATGCTAATATGATAGTTATTATTGTAGGTGAACTCAATGAGTGGGAGATGTTCTTGCCAGCTTCCTCCATGTTCTAAGATGCAGAGGTGTAATAGATCTTCAAGAGTTTTGATTGTTCATTCTGATTGCCTATCTATCTGAGGATGATAGGCTAAACTCATGTAATCATGACGTGAAGTGGGGATCTCGGTCAGACACAATTGAAGTTAGTGTCCTATGTAATCGTACGATTTCCTTGATGTATGTCTGGGTGAGTTTCTCTAAAGAATATTTCATTTTAATGGGAATAAAGTGAGCGGTCTTTGTTAATCGATCCATGATTACCCAAATAACATCATGTCCCACCGTTATTCTAGGTAGCCCAGTTATGAAATCCATGGCAATCTCATTCCATTTCTATTTTGGTATCTCCAAAGGTCGAAGGGTCCCACTTGGTTGTTGTTACTCTGCCTTTACCTTTTAACAGGTCAGGAAAGCTGTTACGCACTCAGCAATATCCTTTTTCATTCCTTGCCACCAAAATATTTTCTTCAAGTCCTGATACATCTTGGTTGATCCCAGGTGGATACTGTATTTACTTTATGTGCCTCATCTAAGATGGCTCTTTTCAAATCTGTGTTGGCTGGAACACAGAGCCTTCGTTGGTATCTAATCACCCTATATTCATCCTTGCTGATTACTGAGCCTTCTTCTCTTGTCTTTCTTAATAGACCTTGCAATTCTTCATTAGTGGATTGAGCTTCCTTGACTTGTTCGAAGAAGTCATTGGAAATTCTTAACATTCCAACCATAAAGCACCCTTTTGAGGTGTTATCACTAAATTTAGATCGCGAAATTGTTTAATTAGTTCCAGCTCTTTTTTCATCATATATGATAGGTGCAAAGCCTTCTTACTGAGTGCGTCGGCTACCATATTTTCCTTCCCAGGATGGTACCGGAGTTCGAAATCATAATCCTTGATGAACACCATTAATCTACGTTGTCGTATGTTGAGTTCTTTTTGGTCGAAAAGATACTTCAAGCTTTTATGGTCACTGAAGACTTCAAAGTGAGTACCATACAGATAATGCCTTCATATTTTCAAGGCAAACACTACTGCAGCAAATTCGAAGTCGTGTGTGGAGTAGTTGACTTCATGGGGTCTTAACTGTCATGAGGTGTAAGCAACGACCTTTCTTTCTTGCATTAGGACACATCCTAGTCCTTGTCTTGACGCATTGCAATACACTTCGCGTGGCTTGCTTAGTCGTTGGTGTAACTCTGTAAAACTGCTTTCACATTTGTCAATCTATTTGAAGGGCTGGTCTTTGCGTGTTTTGTAATACCCCGAAAATAGGGTAAATTTTTCATATTTTTTGTATAAATATAAGTATAAGAAACATGATATATAAAATGTTGAGTGACTACCCCAGATCATTAAATAACCTATCTCATATATAAAGATATGAGGAGGTACCAGAGTGCTGCTCCTTGGATGATCAGACTCGAGATCGTCACAAGGGAAAAGCGGAAAATAAGATAAAATTTAAGAGTTATCAAAATATGTGGGAAAAAGGAAGGAAAGATACCTCATAAATTTGTTAAACATTAGAAATGTGATTTCAAAATAGTAATATCATTTCTATAATATATAGGTTCCAAAACAAGCAAGAAATTGAGCAAATGTGCAAAAATCAAGAAACTGGGAACAGGGAAACTCGCTTGAACGAGTCCCTGTCTCGCTTGAGCGAGACCCACATGGGTCGCTTGGGCGACGCCAGCGAGCGTGAGTGAAGACGCTCCAGAATTGAAAACACGCTCGCTCGCTTGAGCGAGTTACCACCGAAAGACAATTTCGTTTGGGCAAAAATGGTCCAGAACCATTCTGCCATAATTTCGCTCAAGTGAGGCGAAGCCCGCCTGAGCAAATTACCTCTAGTAGCTCCCACCTGATACAAAAGCATCCCGCCTGGGCGAGACAACAATTCGCTTGAGCGAACCTCATCTAGAAACGGTTTCACATAACGCTTGCTTGAGCGAAAGCGAGCCCGCGCGAGCGTGGAACGTCCAGAATACACACAGTAGGGTTGTCTCGCCTGAGCGAGAATCACTCTCGCTTGAGTAAGATTAGGCCAGAGGCCATATAACTGATACAGGGAATTCTCACTTGAGCGAGAATCCATCTCACTTGAGCGAGTTATGCAGAACAAGCAAAAAACACGGGGAATTTACACAACTTCATATGCCAAATCTCATTTCATGCCATTTTAGCCTATACCAATATCTTAGATGCATTCTATCATACATTTAAGTCCATCCACTTGTTTATACTCATCAAGATTAATTCTCATTCATCTAATGCATGATATTCGAATCATTTTCTCTTAAACTTCATAAAATTGGTGTAATTTGTAAATTACTTCATTCATACAAAAAATTTATCATCAACAAGTATCATGATTTATTATCATACATTATCTAGGTCATTAAGGAAAATTGGCCAAACACATCAAGCTCCAATTTTCGTACATGACCATCCAAAATCATCATTCAATCATCCAGATTACAAAATATGCATACATCCACACTATATGCTATACAAAAATCTAGGTTTGTCAGCCAAAGCACTTCCTATACACCTATTTACCTCCTTCATCAAAATATACTTCTGAACATTCACTCCACTCATGGGTGTGTTGCATCACAAGTCTAAAAGTAGACAACATGGGAGAGTGAGTCATATATTCCAAAAAAATGAATATGAATACCATTTGATTATGTACATATGCATCAAAACATGTATACTTTGCATCCACATATCATTCATCATCTCATTCATCATCATAGTACTATTATTCATATATCATGATTAACATTTTAGATTAAGTAAATTATATAAGCATACACATAATCAAGTCTTTTAATAAATTGGACTATTACACACCTCATCATATTACTCAATTTACTGTTTAGTATTCATATCTTTTATTTTGTCATAATACGTTGTTTCATCCCCAACACAACCAACATCATATTTCATCACCTTTGGCATACTTCCTCGCTATATGCAAATGCTCTTAAGCTAATGCATATACACAACAGAGTATTTCAACAATTACAGATCTCTTATCATCAAATTGCATGCATTTATTCTATCTCTTATAGGTACCAAACCGCATCGCCCATTTGCAACACCTAGTCATTTTCACCATGACTGCGGTAACACATAATCAACATATGGTGTTGTGGGCCGGCCATGACTCATTTCATGGCGGCTGTGATCCAATGGACCACCGGGGTCACCTGCTCATCAAGAGCCACCCCCACAAGGGTCGGCCACATGTAGCTCCCTATAGCAATACACGGGCGGCTTCGTGACTTACACATCGAGTCACAGGGGAAAATAAAATTTTGCTCGTGCACCGAGCCACGTTCCTGCTGGGTTGGCCAAGGGAACTCCCCTAACGTTCCAACATTGGCAGCTATGCAGTATGCCATGGATGCAAATGCCAAGCATATGCATTTCTCACTCTATGCATCCTATTCATGCCACTCATCAATCATCATTATCATCATCACCAATATCACCACAAGGCTCTTAGTGGATTTATTATCGTTGGTTATTACCATTAGTTTAAATTTTCATGTGGCATTCTCAATAATTCTCATTAACATAATTCAATTCCATCATCAAACACAACGACATCAATCTTTCACTATCAATCAAAGTATGCTATTCGTTCAAACCATTCTCATTCATTCATCAATAATATTTATTCCACATTCATGGTGGACATAAGTATAACATCATATTCAAGACACCACATTATCAAACAATCCACACCACAATATAGCACACCCTAATTATTCTAAATGCATCAATACATGTTGCCAAAACATATCACCAACATCATACACAATATTACAATCCTTCATAACATTACAAGCATGGCAAACATGCATATTGTCACATATGACAATCAAATACTATTCAATTCATGCATTTTGAACATAAAGACTCCTCTCTTACCTCAAGAGATGAATTCCGATTGGTACGACGTACCCGCCTCATCGTTCAGAATGGATCCTACATTAACATACATGTAAAATCCCAATTAATAAACCATTCAAAACATGATTTAAGACTTTAGTCATTACTCATTACATCTACGATTTTATGGCATGAATAAAACATGTCATAGGCACCATTTCTTTTATTTGTTAAGTTTCGGGAATTCCTTCCCATCAACCCACATTCTCTATATTAAAGGTTACAAGGAACCTTTTAAGCCCAATATCCATAATACTCTATTTATCAACACCCATATTCATGAATGTCATGCATTCCTTCTTAAAACATATTCTTGAGTCAACATTAATCATTTTTTCCAATTTCTCATAGTTAGGGTTTCACCATAATCTAACAACATCATAAATAATCATTAATCTCCCTCATCTACCAACATGAATTTCGTGTACCCTTAACAACCCATTATAAATGTTATATTAACAACACCCCAACTTAGGTCTCCACAGTAAATGCCTCTCCCAATAACCCATAAATACATTAAATGCTCACCCAACAACAAAAACTCCAAGCTTAGGGTTCATACTCTTAAAAATGAAAAAAAACTTACCTCAAGAGTAGAAAAGAGTGAGTCCCTCAAAGGAGAGGGGGAGGAACACGAAAATAAAAGAGATGGAGGAAGGATCTCCAAGTTTCAAGCTCTTCCTCTTCAAGCTTCCACAAACGAAAATGAGGGGAAAGGATAAGTGCAACAACCTTTACTAAGGTTTTAGAAGAGAAAAGTGGTGAAGAGAATAGGAGAAGAAGAAAAAGATGAATGTTTAGTGTTTTAGAGGGAGAAGCAACGTGAATTGCCAAAGGAGAAGGGGTTTGTGTTTTAATTGTTTTTACCCCCATTAGAATTTCATCGTTTTATGACAAACAGGATCTCTGTTTGGGCTCAATACTTTATCCGAAAATTATTCCGAATACGTATTTAGACTCCCAATAATATTCTTAACAGCCCTTACCAATATCATCCCAATCGGAGATACTTGGTCCGACACCCTTATTTTAATCGGGTATAAATTCAGCTCATACAACCCAATAATTTATAAATAATCCTCAAAATCTAAATTTAATTATTTTCAGCATTTTAGGACGTCAATTAACTTACATGTAATTATTTGGTAATTATTTCCCTTATTTAATTATTCATTTTAAACTTCAGGGTGTTACAATCCACCCCACCAAAAAGAAAATTTCGTCCTTGAAATTTAACATACCAGATTCAAACGCATCAGGGTATCGTTCCTAATATCATCTTCACGTTCCTATGTGAACGTCTCCAAATTTCCATGCTTCCAAGCGACCTTCACTAAAGGTACCAACTTGTTTCGCAGTTTCTTCACGGAATGCTCAACAATGCTAATAGAAACAGGAGGAATAGACAAGTCATCCCGCACATCAACATCATCAATAGGGATTACGTGCAGAGGATCATGAACATATTTCCTCAACTGTGACACATGGAATACATTGTGTAGATTCGCGAGATGCGGAGGGAGTGCAATCTGATAAGCGGCGTTGCCAATTCGCTCCAAAATCTTATAAGGTCCAATGAATCTAGGGCTTAACTTTCCACTTTTTAATGCCCTTCCAATCCTTTTATCACGCGAAACACTTAGGAACACATGATCACCAACTTGAAATTCAAGTGGTTTATGCCTCTTATCATAATAACTCTTCTGTCTGTCTTGAGCAATCTTCATATTCTCTTGTATCTTCTTTATATGCTCGGAGTCTCCTGAACAATCTGCTGGTGTATTTTAAAAGAATCAAGTTTGTATAATACACTCAAAGGAACGTGCCAGGTTTTAAACACGGTAGTTGTAGTTATAAAAGATATCGTTCCCACTAAGGATCATCAGCAATTGAAACTTAAAATATTACGGCGGATTAAAACGATTGTTTTCATGGTTTTTGAGTTCAAAATATAAAATGCAATATATGAACGAGTATGCAATGAAATAAAAGGAGTTTGTCAAGTTGTAAAAACTGGGATTAGGATTCACCGATCTTACCTTCCGATGCACAACGTATATTCATGAAAACGGGGTTTGAACTATAATACTTTACGTCACAATCAATGTCATTCGTATCAATTCCTTGACTACGAAATTCATAAGAACAGATTTGATAACGTCAATCCCTTGATCGTTTTAAATCCATTCCAGCATTACGACCGATTGTTTGGACGTTCACTGCGTTAAATACCATCCCTGGTTATTTACTCATAATGAGCATTTCATTTAGATCTGTTTTCGAAAGTTATTTTCCAACAACAAACGGTAACTTAAATCAAGAAATTGTTTATCAAACAACTCCACGCAATAAACATGAAACGAAATACCAAGAATCATAGAACAAATTTACCCGATTCACGAATATATCATTTATGATCTTCAAGTAAGAAAGGCTACATCTAATCCCAAGGAGAGGTTTAGCCACTCATGGTGGTCATTACAAGCTTAGAAAAGATGAAGGAAAAAGAGTACCAAGTGTTTCTTTCAAAACTATCCAGCCCCCCTGAAATATCCCTCTTGAATGCTTATATAAAGGAATACTCGCTCAAGCGAGTTTAAGTTTTGCTCAAGCGACCAGGCTACTTCAACGTGAAGAAAGCTTTGGGTCCTGCTTCACCTGCATGTTTACTCGCTCATGCGATTCACGTTCGCTTAAGCGAATCTTCATATCTGATACTTTATTTCTTTTCGCTTGAGTTGTTTCTTTATCCACTTCAGCGAACCCTTTAAATTTAGGCTCTGGACTAATTTCGCTTGAGCGAAGTAATGTCGCTCAAGCGACCTTTACATTGTGACATACTGGAACAATTTCGCCGGCTTCATTAATTCTTTCGCCTAAGCGAATTCTTCATTTTTTTTGCATTCTGGAGAAATTTCGCTCAATGTTTTATCCCAAACGCTTGAGCGATTCATGTGTAATTCCATTCTGTACAATTATCGCTTAAGCGCAATGGATTCGGTCGGGCGAAGGCTTCATCATTCTTTACTGGCTCGATTTCGCTTGGGCGAATAACGCCTCGCTCAAGCGAATCTTCACCTGATACTTTAATTCCTTGTTTTTCCATGCTCGCCTATGCGAGATAACCTCCGCTTGAGCGAAAGTCACTTCTTTGCTCAACACTTGGTGAATTTTCTTCTTCTCTTTTCTCTTTTTCTTTCTTCTTTGAAAGGATTTTTCTTGCTTTCTTCTTCAATTTTCCTGAGATTGCAACAAAATTAACCAACCACTTGTACAATGTTCATATTATAATTTATGTTCTCTTTAGCTTATAAAATTGACAAACATTGCATATTATATCCAATTTATGCTTCATTAACCATGCAAAATATATATAAATTGGACATCTATCAACTCTCCCCAACCTAGAACTTTGCTTGTCCTCAAGCAAATGGTCAAGAGAAAGTTTAAGTGAAACAAAGATCTTAATTAATCACAACTGCAAATAAAATGAAGGACAACTTCTCACTGTTCAAAAATGATAAATCCTCAATCATGCTTCACTTCATCTAACCAAATTCTAAGTTTGAATTATGATACATAATTGCAAGTAACCACTCTGCTGTAAAAACAAGAAATCCTCTCTGTTTATACCTTCCAGGTGAGTGTTTGCTCTCTTTATCATTGGTCAAGTGTCATTCAATCATTGCATTTCATTTCACTGCATAAGATAACCACTCAAACAAACATCGATCAAGAGGTCTTTAATAGGTTATAACTTGGCCAGGCTTACAAGAAATTTATTGGTTTTTCTTTGGAATGCAAAGACATACTAAGGACACTTCAATTTCTTGGCCTTGGCTTTTTATTTTGTCATTCTTGCTTCATTTAAGCCATTAAACTTTTCTTTATATTCCTCCTTAATTTTGTTTGTTCTTTGACATTGGTAGGAGGATCTTATTTTATTTTCCAAATTTTTTTTTCTTTTTGACAATCACAGCCAAACTCTTCACATACCCTTCTTGAAAGATTGTTCTTGTCCTTAGCATGCATTAAGGTTGGATTAATTTTTTATATAAGCATGATCTAAGGTTAAGAAAAGAAACTTTTTGGCTCAATTGGGGTTAAACACAAAAATTGAATTGATGACTATTGAAGGTTGGCTTTTTGGCTCTTGTTTAAACCTATTCTACACAAAGTTTGCCTCTATCCTGTCCATGTTTGACTAAGCATTAATCCTTGCCAGAAATTCATGCAATGAAAGATTACACAAAGATTAATGAACTCTCGGTGTTTCAAGTTGCACTATCTCACTGGTTTAATTGTCTTGATTTCTTTATTTCCACAGAAAAGAGTTCAAGCATTGTGAGCTAATTCCTAACTCAAGAATTAGAAAGATTCATTCAACATTCATAAGAATTATCATATTTTCCAAAACTAGTTATCCTTCCTTTTATGCAAGCCTAAGATTAATTCACATCTTTCTTCACTCTTCCATGTCATTAAAACAAAATTTCCGCGCCTAAACATTACAACTAACGTATGCAACCAAAGTCATTTAGGCGTAAACATGAAAATGTAACTATAAATCATGTGAAATTAATGTAAAACGGAAGTACTGAACAATAAGTACTGAATTTAAAGTAACATAAGCTTAAATAAACTTGACAAAATAAAAAGGAACCACAGCAGCATGCTCAATCATGCGACATCACAATATCAGTGACCACTCGATCTAGTTGCTCTTCAAACTCCCGGTCCTCAGCCTCCTGCTGCTGCTGAGTCTGTGTATCAGCTGCCTGTGACTCTGGTGCTGTGACAGGTACCACTGCTGGTCCTGATGATGTGGATGGTGGTGGTGGTGCCTCTTGCTCAACGCCAGCTGCTGGCCTCTCCTTCTCTGGCAGAATGGGACTGTCCCCAGGCCAAGCGACACGTTCCACGAACTGGTCGGGATGCATAAAAAGGCCTGCAAGATGACTCCAGTAGCTGGCTCAGTAATGGTACAGTATACCTCTGTGAAGAGCATCCTGCAGTCGCTCAATGTGAAGAAGATGAGCGAGGAGGATTGGATCACATGTAGGTGGTGGCGGTGGCTGGAGAGGTGGTGGAACTAGAGGTGAGGATGGTTGTTGCTGTGATATAACGTGTTGTGTAGATGATGAAGGTCCTGCTGAGGATTGTGTCTCAATTCGACAGTTCTGATCAATAAATTTTCTGTCGATAGAAGGTCGAATAGGGATGGTCGGATCGACATGGACTCCCTGTGATGCACAAAGACCTGTAATAAAAGCGGGAAAACCCAAAGTACCTTTTGGTTTTGTATCTGCGATCGTAGTCTTCGGGTTTTGCTGAGCAAAATGGAAAATCTCATCTGATATAATCTGAGCAACGTCTATAGTGATGCGTGAATTCAAGATACAGAGAAGAAGTTCATATTTAGGTACTGGAAGGTCAGAGACATGGCAATTTGGAACCACGTTTGCTAAGAGAAACGCAGTCCATACCCTTGTCAACATCTTCATATCCTTCCTCAAGAGTCGGGTACGATGTTGGTTGGCTCCCCTTTGAAAATGGTGGTTAGGGAGGCAGAGAGCTGATTCCAACTCTTACGTGGAATACACATGGCGGTCTTTCTTCAATCTTCCATATGTGCACAGTTCACCTTCCTCCAAATGCAGTACATCTCCCAGGTGCTCGTTGATAGTGTCCCTATCGTAGGAAATCCAGTGACCCCTAACCCAAGCTCGTCGGTCCATGGCACCTTCGGTCCACCAAGCGTTAGCGTAGAATTCCTTCACCAGTTCCGGGTCATATTTAGCCCGAGGGTTTGCAACTCGCAACCACTTCCGTTCCCTGAGCATATTCATAAACTCATCACATTCACCTTCTCTCAAGTCAACTCGGCGTTCTGGAAGTATAGTCCAGTGGTGAATATCTTGGAACCACTTTTGAGTTTCTTTAGTCCTGAACTTCTGATTCAAGGGAGGAGAAGAGTCGGATGTGCGCTTTCGTTTGCCTTTGTCCCTGTGCGCAGCGGCCCGTTCTTGCCCTCTTTGAATTTCGTGTGCGTTTTTGGTTCTTGCCATTGCCTAAAAGTACATTGAAACACACCATTTTATTAGTAGGCAAAACCAGACATGTGTATTATGGATAAGCAAAGATTTAACAATAGTTGCAACTATTCCTAACAATGGAATATAGCATAACCAAAAATAGAGCATGACGAAAGGTTTCAACAGTTACAAAAAACACTGTTCTATTGATGTCATTAATCAAAAATAGAACATGGTCATTTGTTCTTACCAACACAGAACCTAATCAGAAACTTCATGTAGTTGCATGCATTATATCCCAGTAGCCACACCATAACAAAAAACAGAGCATGCTTCTTGCCAATGGTCTCACTACTTTATCCTAGGGCATGATTTACATTTTGATACCATTATGCAAAACAACATTATAGAGGTGAAAATCAAACCCTAACTAACATACGATCCTCATCCCAAGCAACATTCAAGATTTAAGAGCATACATAACATGAGAAAGTTGGAGAAGATGAAGGGATGAGTGAAAAGTGAGAGAACTTACTTGAGAGTTGTAGAAATGAAAGAAAAATAAGAACTAGATGAAAACTAATGAGGAGGAAACCAGTGAAAATTCTTCGAAATCGAAGACGGAGATGAGAGGAGTTCGTGGGCTGAGAGGTTTTAAAAGAGAGGAAATATTGTAACTGAAGACAAATGATTAATTCCTCTTTTAAAAACTGCAACCGCTTAAATTCGCTCAGGCTAGAACCATTCGCTGCAGCGAATTTTAAGTTTCAATCTCAACTTTCGCTCAAGCGATTCTGGTTCGCTGTAGCGAAATCTAAGTGAAAAGATACCTGATGCTCCCAAAAATCCTCTCGCTTGAATTAAATAAGTTTCACTTAGGCGAATATATATCTTTTAGACACTGGATAAAATTTGCTAGGGTGAAATAAGTGGCGTTTGAGCGAGTTTGCAATGTTTTCTTTCTGGACAAAACTCACTTCAGCGATAGGTACTCGCTTGGGCAATTTTGTTCCAGTGTTTAATAGAAGATAACTCGCTTGAGCGGGACGTAATTCGCCTGAGCGAGAATTGCAGAAAATGGAATTTTTTCAAAGTTATGTAGATTCTGCAAAATTAGCTTGAGCGAGATACAATTAGCTTAAGCGAATATTGTCCAGTGGCTATTCCTTTAGTCTTGGCCTGAGCAAAAAGTAATATTTTTGAAGCGAAAGTGACATTCGCTTAAGCCAAAAGTGAGTCGCTTAAGCGAATTCTATCCAAACTCAAAATTGAAGTTTTTCATTTAAGCGACTTTGAGCGAATGTGGGTATTTGGCTTATTCTCTTAAGCGAAGTGGTATTCGCATGGGCGAATTGCTCCATACTGAAAGATTTTAATCTTCCACTGGCACTTTCTTCAAAACTCATCTCATCATTCCATCCTTTGGTTTCTCTGATCTTCTCACGCACTTACAAAGCACATCATACAAAAGTATTCACACAACTACACAACTACAAGTTATAACAAAACAAAACAACAACAAATCAAACACACTGGGTTGCCTCCTAGTTAGCGCTTGTTTAACGTCGTTAGCTCGACGCCTGATTGATTTTTATTCTTCAATAAAGTGGATCAGCATATCTAGCTTTTCCACTCTGCCACCCATATATGGTTTGAGTCTTTGTCCATTAACTGTCCAGGTTTTATCAGATTTAGGATCTTGCAACTCAACAGTACCATATGATTTGACTTCTTTCACAAGGAAAGGTCCAGACCATTTTGATTTCAGCTTTCCTGGAAAAAGTTTTAGCCTTGAATTGAATAAAAGAACTGATTGTCCTGGGTAGAAGCTTTTTGCTAAAATCTTTTTATCATGGTAGGCTTTCATTCTGTCTTTATAAATTCTTGATGATTCATAAGCCTCTCGCCTCCATTCTCCCAGTTTTTCCAACTGAATCTTTCTTTCCTTTGTTGATGCTTCAGGATCAAAATTGAGCAACTTCATTGCCCAATAAGCCTTATGTTCTAACTCCACAGGTAAATGACAGCTCTTTCCGTAGACTAATTGGTAGGGTGAGAACCCTGTTAGAGCTTTAAAAGCTGTTCTGTACGCCTACAAAGCGTCATTCAACTTTAAAGACCAATCTTTTCTGCTTTAGGAAACTGTCTTTTCCAGAATTCTTTTGATTTCCCTGTTAGACACTTCTACTTGGCCATTGGCTTGTGGATGGTAGGGAGAAGTCACCTTATGCCTGACACCATAATGTTCTAAACAATTTTGAAGTTCTATGTTGCAAAAGTGAGATCCTCCATCACTTATCAGAACTCGGGGAGTACCAAATCTGCTGAAAATATTTTTCTTCAAAAATTTGATTACAGTTTTGGCATCTGCCTTTGCACAAGCCATTGCTTCGACCCATTTCGAAACATAATCAACAGCTACCAGGATGTATTCATTGGAAAGTGATGATGGTAATGATCCAACAAAATCTATGCCCCAACAATCAAAAACCTCTACTTCTAAGATGATTGTTAGTGGCATTTCATTCCTCCTTGAAATACTTCCACTTCTCTGACATGTATCATAGCTCTGTACAAAAGAGTTAGCATCTTTAAATAAAGAGGGCCAGAAAAAACCTGATTGTAGGATCTTGGCAGCGATTCTTTCCCCATTGAAATGTCCTCCATATGCTGAACTATGGCAGTGCCACAGAATACTCTTGGCTTCTTGTTCAGATACACATCTTCTCAAAATATTATCTGATCCAAGCTTAAATAAGTAAGGATCATCCCAAATAAATTGTTGTGCATCCTTCAGAAGTTTCTTCTTTTACTGCCATGTAAAATCTTCAGGAATCACTCCGGCAGCCTTGAAATTAGCCATGTCGGCAAACCATGGCCTCTCCTGAATCAACAACAGCCTTTCATCTGGAAATTCTTCTGGAACTTCAGGCTGTATCTTTGTAACTTCATCATTAATTAGTCTGGACAAATGATCTGCAATGTGATTTTCATTGCCTTTTTTGTCAAGAATGGTTAAGTCAAACTCTTGCAGCAGCAAAATCCACCTAATTAATCTTGGCTTGGAATCAGATTTATTCATCAAGTACTTGATTGCTGCATGATCTGTAAAAACAATAACTCGTGCACCATTTAAGTACGATCTGAATTTTTCAAGCCCATACACAACAACTAGTAATTCTTTTTCAGTTGTGGCATAATTAATTTGAGCTTCATTCAAAACTTTACTAGCATAATGTATTGGATGAAAAATTCTGGATTTTCTTTGTCCTAACACTGCACCTATTGCATAATCACTTGCATCACACATGATTTCAAAATCAAGATTCCAATCGGGTGCAACTATGACTGGTGCAGTAGTTAGTTTTTCCTTCAACATTTGAAAAGCAATCAGACATGATTTATCAAATTGAGAAGAATTATCTTTTTGCAGCAGATTACTCAAAGGTTTAGCAATTTTCGAAAAATCTTTTATAAATCTTCAGTAAAATCCTGCATGACCTAGAAAGCTCCTGACACCTTTGACATTTATTGGTGGGGGTAATTTTTCAATAACTTCAACTTTTTCCCTGTCCACCTCAATGCCTTTGTTTGAAATGGTGTGACCCAACACTATGCCTTCAGTTACCATAAAGTGACATTTTCCCCAATTGAGCATTAAATTGGTTTCCACACACCTTTTCAACATGGTATCAAGGTTTTCTAAACAAGAATGAAATGATTTACCAAAGACGGAGAAGTCATCCATGAAGACTTCTATGCATTTTTCCCCAAGGTCTGAAAAAATTTCCAGCATGCACCGTTGAAAAGTGGCTGGAGCATTACATAGTCCAAAAGGCATCTTTCGATATGCAAAAACACCAAAAGGGCAAGTAAATGTTGTTTTCTCCTGGTCTTCTGGAGCCACTGCTATTTGATTATAGCCTGAGTATCCATCCAGAAAACAATAATAAGCTTGTCCCGCCAATCTTTCCAGCATTTGGTCTATGAATGGCAATGGAAAATGATATTTCCTTGTTGCTTGGTTGAGCTTTCGATAGTCTATGCACATTCTCCATCCCGTTACTGTTCTGGTTGGAATTAACTCATTATTTTCATTCCTCACCACCGTCATGCCACCCTTCTTTGGTACCACTTGAACTGGGCTCACCCATGTACTATCTGAAATAGGGTAGATCATTCCGGCTTCAAGCAACTTCAGCACCTCTTTCTTCACGACCTCTTTCATGATTGGATTTAACCGTCTTTGAGGTTGAGCCACTGGTTTATATTCCTGCTCCATAAAAATATGATGCATACAATACGATGGACTGATGCCTTTCAAATCACTTAGTTTCCAACCAATAGCTTGCTCATTCTTTTTCAGAATTTCAATCAGCTTTTCTTCTTCATCTTTCAACAAAGTACTGCTGATTATTACTGGTTTATTATCTTGGTCATCTAAAAAGACATATTTCAGATTTGGAGGTAATTCTTTCAATTCTAACTTATGACCCTCAAGACTTTGTTTTTCATCTAGTTCTTCCACTTTGCTTTTCTCGCTTGTTATCACCTTACCGGCTTCAAGACTTTGCAAAACCTCTTGCACTTCATTCATCTCCATATTATTAAAACTCTCAACAGCATTCACTAGAGCCTTTTCAAGAAGACTTGAATTATTCATCTTGTGAAGCTGTTTTGAAATTGTCTCCTCTTCCACATCAATTTTGAAGCAACTCTGCTTGTCTACAGGATATTTCATGGCTTCAAAAACATCAAAATTGACTTCCTCATCTTGGACTCTTACTTTTAATTTCCCGTCATCAACATCTATGATAACTTTTGCAGTTTTCATAAATGGTCGTCCCAAGATCAACGGTACTTCGGAATCTTCTTCCATATCCATGATCACAAAATCTACTGGAAACACCAATTTGTCTACTTTCACTAGAACATCTTCTGCAACTCCATATGGGAATTTCATTGATCTATTAGCTAATTGGAGAGTCATTCTAGTTGGTCAAATTTCCAGATCACCAATTCTCTTCAACATAGATAATGGCATCAAATTAATGCTTGCTCCTAGGTCGAGTAATGCTTTTCCTACTGGCAGACTACCAATGGTGACAGGGATTGTAAAGCTTCCTGGATCTTTGGTCTTCTGCGGTAATGCTTTTTGAATTATAGCACTACACCCGGCCTCTAATTCTACTGTCTCCTCAGAAAATCTTCTTTTCTTGGTCAGTAAATCCTTCATAAATTTTGCATAAGTAGGCATCTGCTCCATGGCCTCCATGAATGGCACATTGATCTGTAATCTTTTGAATATGTCCATAAACCTAGCAAACTGCCTCTCTTTATCCTGCTTTGAAGGATTTTTGGGATAAGGCATGTTTTTCAGCTGTGGTATACCTTCATCCACCTTCACCTTTCCTTTCTCTACATCACTCTTTTTATCTTTCTGTTTTTCTTTTTCATTATTTACAGTCTCACTCTTTTCATTCTCATCTTTTTCTCTATTTTTTTCTTTTTCTTTTTCTTTCAAAAATCTTTCTTCTTCCTTTTCTTTTTCACCCAACTCTACACCTGTGGTTTTTCCACTTCTGGTCATCACTGCCTGACATTGCTCCTTAGGATTCGCTTCAGTGTTGGCTCCATATTGAGGTCTTTTTTGTTCTACCATTTGACGGGTGAGCTGTCCAACCTGAGTCTCTAGATTCCTAATGGAAGCTTTTGTGTTCTTCTGATTTGTTAGAGAAGCCTGCATGAACTTGTCCAATGTATCTTCCAATCTTGTTGTCTTTTCCATCAGAGACGGTCCTTGTTGGTTGACCTGTTGTCTGTTGAATGTGCTAGCCTCTTGCCTCCAACCTTGGCCTTGATTTGCATTGTTCCTCCATCCCTGAAATGGTTGATTAGTAAAATTGGAATTAAAATTATTTTGTCTACCTTGATTGTTCATGTAATGGACAGCTTCTTCCTGCGACCCACAATGTCCATTTGGATGGTCACCTCCACAAAAATCACATCTTGCATTCATTTGTTGCTGAAGTTGTGTAGATTGAACTGAGTGCAATTGTTGAGGAAGTTTGGCCATCTGTTGAGTTAAGGCTTCAATCTGTTGGGTCAGAATTTTGTTTTGAGCTAAAATAGCATCAGAAGTATTCAGGTCAAGGATTCCTTTCTTTTGTACTTGCTGTCTATCATGTTGTGCTTGATAGTCTGTGGATGACAAAGCTTCTATGATTCTGGTAGCTTGGTCAGCATCTACTGTCATCATTGTTCCGCCAGCAGCAGCATCTAAAATCATCTTTGTGTCAGGCCTTAGCCCATTGTAGAAAATGTTCAGCTGTGCTATATCTTCAAATCCATGATTTGGACATTTGCGCAATAAGGACTTGAATCTGTCCCATGCTTCACAAAAAGGTTCTTCCATTCCTTGACGGAAAGTTGAAATGTCAGACTTTGCTTTTATGAACCTTGACGGTGGAAAGAAACGAAACAGGAATTTCTCCTCCACATTAGACCAATTATTCAAGCTTTGGTTTGGATGCGATTGCAACCATTCTTTGGCCTTTCCAGCTAGAGAAAATGGGAACAAGCGGAGATATGCTGATTCAAGATCTCCTTGCTCAAAGCCCATAGTACCTACCAATTCATAAAATGTAGCTAAGTGAGTATATGGGTCTTCATGTGACATCCCAGTAAATTGGTGAGCACTAATCAAGCTAAGAAATGCTGGTTTCATTTCCAAAGCTCTAGTTTGTGGGATTGCTATGCTTGAAAAATATCTGGGTCCTTGTTGGTTGGCATAGTCTCCCAAGGTGCGCCTTGGTGGTTGACGTCCTTCCATATTTGCTTCAGATTTCGGAGTGGTTGTTGGTGTTGAGATTGGAAAGGAAGAAGAAGAAGATTGGTCCTCCTCTTGTTGTGCTATAGCTTTGGCTTTGATTTTCTACAAAGTCTTCTCAATTTCAGGATCTATTTCAGCCTGTTCTTTGAATCCCTGACTTCTTAATATCATAAGCAAAGCTAGCAAAAGAGAGGTTAACCAAGAAAATGATACAAAACAACACAAAAATGCAATACGTACAGTATTCACACACCGTAATTACTTAATTCAATTACTTCGATCCCCGGCAACGGCGCCAAAAACTTGCTGGTGTATTTTAAAAGAATCAAGTTTGTATAATACACTCAAAGGAACGTGCCAAGTTTTAAACACGGTAGTTGTAGTTATAAAAGATATCGTTCCCACTAAGGATCATCAGCAATTGAAACTTAAAATATTACAGCGGATTAAAACGATTGTTTTCATGGTTTTTGAGTTCAAAATATAAAATGCAATATATGAACGAGTATGCAATGAAATAAAAGGAGTTTGTCAAGTTGTAAAAACTGGGATTAGGATTCACCGATCTTACCTTCCGATGCACAACGTATATTCATGAAAACGGGGTTTGAACTATAATACTTTACGTCACAATCAATGTCATTCGTATCAATTCCTTGACTACGAAATTCATAAGAACAGATTTGATAACGTCAATCCCTTGATCGTTTCAAATCCATTCCAGCATTACGACCGATTGTCTGGACGTTCACTGCGTTAAATACCATCCCTGGTTATTTACTCACAATGAGCATTTCATTTAGATCTGTTTTCGAAAGTTATTTTCCAACAACAAACGGTAACTTAAATCGAGAAATTGTTGATCAAACAACTCCACGCAATAAACATGAAACGAAATACCAAGAATCATAGAACAAATTTACCCGATTCACGAATATATCATTTATGATCTTCAAGTAAGAAAGGCTACATCCAATCTCAAGGAGAGGTTTAGCCACTCATGGAGGTCATTACAAGCTTAGAAAAGATGAAGGAAAAAGAGTACCAAGTGTTTCTTTCAAAACTATCCAGCCCCCCTGAAATATCCCTCTTGAATGCTTATATAAAAGAATACTCGCTCAAGCGAGTTTAAGTTTCGCTCAAGCGACCAGGCTACTTCAACGTGAAGAAAGCTTTGGGTCCTGCTTCACCTGCATGTTTACTCGCTCAGGCGATTCACGTTCGCTTAAGCGAATCTTCATATCTGATACTTTATTTCTTTTCGCTTGAGCTGTTTCTTTATCCACTTCAGCGAACCCTTTAAATTTAGGCTCTGGACTAATTTCGCTTGAGCGAAGTAATGTCGCTTAAGCGACCTTTACATTGTGACATACTGGAAGAATTTCACCGGCTTCATTAATTCTTTCGCCTGAGTGAATTCTTCATTTTTTTTTACATTCTGGAGAAATTTTGCTCAATGTTTTATCCCAAGCGCTTGAGCGATTCATGTGTAATTCCATTCTGTACAATTATCGCTTAAGCGCAATGGATTCGCTCGGGCGAAGGCTTCATCATTCTTTACTGGCTCGATTTCGCTTGGGCGAATAACGCCTCGCTCAAGCGAATCTTCACCTGATACTTTAATTCCTTGTTTTTCCATGCTTGCCTAAGCGAGATAACCTCCGCTTGAGTGAAAGTCACTTCCTTGCTCAACACTTGGTGAATTTTCTTCTTCTCTTTTCTCTTATTCTTTCTTCTTTGAAAGGATTTTTCCTGCTTTCTTCTTCAATTTTCCTGAGATTGCAACAAAATTAACCAACCACCTGTACAATGTTCATATTACAATTTATGTTCTATTTAGCTTACAAAATTGACAAACATTGCATATTATATCCAATTTATGCTTCATTAACCATGCAAAATATATATAAATTGGACATCTATCACAATCTCCCGCCCTAAAGCCAAATTCTCACCAGTCTCCAGCCAACATAGAGGCGTTCTACATTTTCTGCTATAAAGTGCTTCATCAGGAGCCATACCAATACTACTCTGGTAACTGTTGTTATAACTAAATTCAATCAATGGAAGAAATCTCTCCCAACATCCGCCATGCTCAAGAACACAAGCCCTCAACAAATCTTCAAGGCTTTGGATAGTCCTCTTGGATTTTCCATCGGTTTGAGGATGATAAGCGAAACTAAGCTTGAACTTAGAACCTAACTCATGATATAAACTTCCCCAAAATCGAGAAGTGAACCGAGGGTCACGATCGAATATAATACTAGATGGCATACTGTGCAATCTAACAATCTCCTTTATGTACAACTAGGCTAATTTCTCCAAAGAACTCTTTATATTCATGGGCAAGAAGTGAGCACACTTCGTCAATTGATCCATAATTACCCATATAGCATCATTTCCAGCATGAGTTCTAGGTAGTCCAGAAACAATGTCCATAGCAATACTATCCCATTTCCAAACAGGGACCTCCTAAGGTCTCAAATAACTAGATGGTCTTTGATGCTCAACCTTAGCCTTTTGACAAACAAGGCAAGATACAACAAAGTTTGCCACATCATGTTTCATACCAGGCCACCAAAATTCTTCTTCAAGTCTTGATACATCTTGGTGGAACTAGGATGAATGCTCAATACACTCTTGTGAGCTTCCTTAAGTACACATTTCCTCAAATCACCACACGAGGGAACATAAATTTAGCCCTTCACACGCCAAATGCCATCATGACCTTCTACTAGAAATAAGTTCTTCTCTTTTTCTTGAATTCTTCGCATCTCAACCAAGTATTCATCTTTCGGTTGTTACATCTTCACAGTTTCAAGAAACACATTAGCAACAGTCAACATTTCAAGGGACATTTTCTTTGGAGTATATGTTTCCACGCCTACGTTCAAGTTTCTAAATTGCTCAATTAATTCCATCTCTTTCACCATCATTACGGAAACATGCAATGACTTCCGGCTTACGGCATCAGTAACCACATTTGCCTTTCCAGGATGATACTTTAATTCAAACTCATAATCTTTTAGAAACTCGATCCATCACCGTTGGAGCATATTAAGTTCTTTTTGATCAAACAAGTACTTGAGGCTCTTGTGATCACTAAAGACCACAAACTTAGAACCATATAAGTAATGTCGCCACAACTTTAAAGCAAACACCACTGCCGCCAATTCAAGATCATGTGTAGGATAATTAACCCCATGCGGTTGCAACTGTCTCGATGCATAGGCTATCACACGTTCACACTGCATCAACACATAACCCAGACCATGCATAGAAGCATCACAATATACCACATAGTCATCCAACAAATCAGGTAATGCTAGCACTGGTGTGGTAGTAAGCCTCAACTTTAACTCTTGAAAACTTTCTTCACATTCACGAGTCCACACAAATGGTTGATTCTTGCGAGTCAACTTTGTCAACGGTAAGGCTAAATGGGAAAATCCCTTAATAAACCTCCGATAATAACCGGCAAGACCAAGAAAACTTCTTATTTCTGTCACGGACGTCGGTCTTTCCCAAGACATAACAGCCTCCACTTTTGATCTATCAATGGCTACTCCATCATCGGAAATCACATGACCAAGAAAATAAATCTCATTCATCCAAAATTCACATTTAGAGAGCTTAGCATACAATTCTTTCTCTCGAAGAATGGATAATACAAAGTGAAGATGTCTTTCATGCTCTTCATGGCTCTCAGAGTATACCAAAATATCATCAATGAATACCACGACGAATTGATCAAAATACTTGTGGAAGATGCGATTCATGTAATCCATGAAAATCACAGGAGCATTTGTTACTCCGAATGGCATCACTACATACTCATAGTGTCCATATCCTGTTCAGAAAGCAGTTTTAGGAATGTCCTCAGTCTTCACTTGAATTTAGTGATATCCGGAATGTAAGTCAATCTTAGAAAACACAACGGCGCCCTTCAATTGATCCAAAAGATCATCAATGCGACAAAGAGGATATTTGTTCTTGATATTTAACTTATTGAGTTGGCGATAGTCAACGCACAATCTTATGCTTCCATCCTTCTTTTTCACCAATAATACAAGGGCACCCTAAGGAGACACGCTTGGGCGGATAAACTCCCATTCAAGTAATTCCTTGACTTGCTTCTTCAACTCGGCCAACTCCATAAGAGACATCCTATAAGGATCTCTAGAAACAGGTTCAGCACTAAGAATGAGATCAATAGAGAATCCCACTTCACGTGTAGGAGGCAAACCAGGAATCTCATCCTGAAAAACGCCAGAAAATTCAGAAACAGGAATTTCATAAGGTTGGGAAGTACTATTCCCATCAACCATGCAGAACATCACAAGAAACTGAGAGATACCTTGTAGATCATAGTCTTCAGCGTTAGAAGTCAGAAAAATCACTGTCTTTTTATGACAATCCACCAAGACTTTGTTAGCAGATAACCAATCCATGCCTAGAATAATGTCCAAGTTTTTCATAGGTAAGCACACGAGGGATAAGACAAACTTCCTTCCCTCAAGAGTCATCTCGACATTCTCACACCGAATCATCGATCTCAAACAAGTACCGATCGGTGTAGTCACCATTATAGAACCTCTCATCATGCAAATAGGCACTATTAAACACCTCATATAATCCTCGGAAATAAATAAGTGTGTAGCACCAGAGTCAAATATAACATCCAAAGTGCCAAGGATTTCACACTCACCATGAACAAGATCTTCAGCTTGTGCGGCTTCTTCACCAGTAATGGGAAAGACTATTCCAGCTGCTTGTGGTTGATCACCACCATTTCGATTACCATTTCTTCCACCATGGCCATTGCCTCGACCATTGCCATTTCTTCCACTATTATGGTTTCCACCACGGCCACCGTTGCGGCCACCATTATGACCATTACTGTTTCCACAATCACGGTCTCCAAAGCCACCATGGCCTCCATGGTTACCATTATGGTTCACACAAGCAAGAGTATCAACATTGGCATTCATTGCATTTAATGGGAAATCAGGAGGAATATGCCTGGGTTGGTTGCATTGATAGCATACCATATTATCTCTTGGATAATCTCTTGCCATGACCTTGGTTACCAACTCCATGACCACCTCTAAAAGCACCACGTCCTCTTGTATTTGAGGATCCACCATGAAATAATTTCTTCTTCTTGAATTGACCATGTCTCTTGAAATCAGAGAATTGCCCCTTCAACTTAGACTCATGCTTGCCATTACTCAAAGGAGTTATATCATCTTCTTCATAAATACGAAACACTTGTTCACAAGCGTCAAAAAGCTTCTTATCTTTTGATGCTGAATAGCCAGCTTGATCTCGGGCCTCAAATCATTTTGAAACTTCACACACTTTGAAGCCTCGGTACCCTTTTATTGATAAGGAGGATAGGACGCACAAAGCTCATCAAACTTAGAGGCGTACTCCTCCACAGTCATATTACCCTACTAAAGCTCCATGAACTCCAGTTCTTTTTTGCTTCTGTTGCAATCCGAAAAATATTTCTTCAAGAACTCAACCTTGAAGTTTTCCCAAACCAAGGGAATATTAGTAGATATCATGTGCCCCCTAGTAAGACGCCACCATGCTTCGGCCTCATCACGGACCATAAAGACCGCATACTCCACCTTTTGTGCTTTAGAACACTCGAAGCTTGCCTAAATCCTTTCCAAATCATTAATCCATGCATAGGCATCTTCCGGTTTATAACCTCCTTGAAATTCAAAAGGTTTCCTCTTGAGAAATAGATCAAGACCTTGGGCACCTTGTTCCATATTCAGTTGGCCTTGTCTTTCCAAGAGATCAGCAAAGTGAATCAAGGCGTTTGCCATAGCAGCAACCTCATGATTAGGTCTACCAGCCATATCTTGATGCATAAATCGTGAGCTATTAACTTGGTATGTAACTCTCGGAGGATTTATATTCTTTTGGCAAGCGCACCAATTGTTAAATTTGTAATATATTTGATCGTCCCATAGGGATTGAGGTAATTACCATAATCTTGGACTAGCACAAACTGAACCAAAACGTAAGAAGATAGAATTCATTCTATTTTTGTTGTTTTATACTTTCTATGTCTTCATATTTTCAGAAACAATATAGGAAATGAAATGTGATTAATGGAAGATAGGTTTGGATTACTTCAACTTACAACTTCATCAAGAAACATGCAATTGAGGTTCAATCAATCTTCAGATGCAAAAAGATAATTCACAGTTGGTTAATCCCTAATTCCTTAGGTGACAAACACTAATTCCTAAGCATTAAACCCTAATCCCTTAGGTGTTCAGTGACAGAGAAATCTAATACAAAATTGGGGATTAAACCCTAACTATTCACCTACTTACTAGGCCTGAATTAGTTAGAAAGCCAGAAGTTATGTAACACCCTAATTTTAATAAATAAATAAATCCAAACAGGGAAATTTTTCCAAATCTTAGAGTTAGCAAAACATAGATAATCTGCCCAAACTAATTACACCGGGCACAACAAGGAGAAGGAGGGGAAATGGAAGGCAAGGGAAGATAAAAGAACATTCACACGTATAGCAATCAGCGGAAGGGACAAGGCTTGAACCGACCCATTTAGTTCAGCGAAACACATCAGCGCCTGGGCAAATTCCTTAACAATGCAGACTCACTCAATCGGGTTCCAACACGCTTGAGCGAGGCAACCGACTCGCTCGGGCGGACAGCCCTTCGCTTAAGCGGAGCCAACACAAAGGCCTTCCAACCACTCACACTCGCAGGGGCTAAGTCTAATTCGCTGGGGCGAACACAGGTACAAGGTAATTTCTCGCTCGGATTTGGGACATAGGTTCACCCGGTAAATCATCACGCTCATACTTTACTCGGGAATCTACACAGCTCCTCATTTCATTCATATAGGCCACAAGTATAAACCACTCGGGAAATGACTCCCCCAATTCTACCACTCGGAATCCAGAACTCTTTCTCACTTGGAATATTTCCTAATCAAACGTCACTCGGGGTATTTAACTTCAATACAACCGGGTCTGTACCATACCCCCATCACTCGGTATATTTTCACATCTCTCTCTCAGAGAACACAGTTCTTCCTTCACTCAGAAAAGGGTCACAATATTCATTCTTCACTCGGAACGTTCCAGCTAGATCCACTCGGCATATGACAACTTATTCGCTCGGGGAAAATCATTCAGTCAAGCCCCTCTCGGACTTAATCTAACCTTAACCACTCGGGATGTAGAACCTCATTCACTCGAATTATGTTCCTTCGGAAGAGGGCCCACTTGGAATTATCAAAACCCTTTCCCGCTCGGGATCTACACATATTTTTCATTCGGAATAATCAAGCCTAGAATTACCCAAAAATTCTCCCATTAATCCTACACAGAATAGGTTCACCAAGAGATTTCTCAGAATCCTTTTTAAGTCTTCTCCGCTCGGAAAAGAAGGCCAACACTATAGCTTCGCTCGGAACGGCCCAGACAATAATAATCCACTCAGAATTCATCACCTTAACATTATTTATTCAACATCACTTCACAACCAATACAATGTATATTACCACTATAACCACACACATATGTATATACAAATATACACTCGGATACTTATTATCCCAGCATTATTCATTCACCAACACTTGTTATTCGATGTAATTAACACCATACCCATGTAAAATATATATATATATATATATATATATATGCGTGTACTTGTTTACAATTCTGATAGGTATTGCTTATAAACAATAAGTTAGTTATCCTATTACACGAGAGCCGACCAAGGCTACACTGACCAGACATAATAAATACAATATAAGCACTCAACAGTCAGAGTGCACCTCACTCGGACTTGAGGTCCGATCATCACTTCCGAGTCCAACCTGCACATGCTGGAAAATGGTGTAGGGGTGAGCTTTCACACATAAAATGATAGCTATTGACTCGGATTATCCCTCAATCCTCAATTATACAATTTACATGGCTCAATCCACAATAATATATATATACATGGCCAATGAATATAGAGTCACCCAACATCACCCAATCGGAAATTGCACCATGACATACATCCTCAATCATAACATCATATTGCATTCGGCAACAGCATCAATACATGCATATTCATTCAGTCAGAATTCACTCACACGACATCATCCAGTCGGAATTCACTCAAATCATTCAATCCATACAAATCATAATAATCTCAATAACAATGCTCATACACTCATGCATGCGAATTCGACTTAAATAGTGATTTCAGTGCAGATTCCTTCCCGGCCCCTCGTCCACTAGCCCTTTCCGTGTGGCACCGGTCACCCCGTGACGTCTCGAGACCCAGCTCTAGCTCCATCGGCTACCACGGATCCTCATGGAACTAGCCAGGAATCTGACTGAAATCATCTTATACGACTCCAGATGCCTATCCAACCCCCGTCCACTAGCCCTTTCCGTGTGGTCCGGTCACCCTGTGACGTCTCGAGACCCAGCTCTAGCTCCGTCGGCTACCACGGGTCCTCATGGAACTGGTCAGGAATCTGGGAGTCATCTCATATATGCAATCTCATGCAATTCCACAACAGGCATCCAAGGTAACCACATTACAGCACATCCACTCGACATTTTTAACGGAGTCAGCATGTATTTCAACACAACATTCAAAATGGAAATCACGTATCAATTCACATCGATCTACACCTTTCACACAACATATCACATTAAAGCAACCACCCGGAACCCGGTCATAAACCATACACTTGACATACAAAGCGCCCCCTACCTGCTGTCGGGGTTCAGAGACTCCTCAAGTTGCAATGCTGACCGATCGCCCTTCTGTTACTCCTCCTCCACTAGCCTTCGAACTCAGCGTTGATCCTGGGCCAGAGTTGCTCTTTCCTCCAACGGGTTCGTCTCCCCCACGGCTCCAAGCCACTTCCCAGCACAGCCTTCCAACTGGGACACTAACAGCTCCAAGTGGAAGAAGAAGGAGGAGGAAGAAGGAGACGGAGAGGAAGAAGAGGACAGGGAGTGGAACAGAGCCGCGTTGATGTTCCTCCCAGAAGCTCTCGACTCTCTCACTGTTCGACGTGAATGAGAGTGAAGAAGAGAAAACAGGGAAAGGAGAGACCAGACGCACGCACCAGAAGAGCTGTCCAGCGTGAATTAATGAAGGAAAGAGAGAGCTGAAGTTGTCTTATACCCTTAGGGACACATGCGTCCTTTCACCTGGCATTATTATTATTATTATCATTATTTATTCAATCATTTTCTAACCAATTAGCAATTAGTTTAATTATTCATTAATCCCAATTCTGCAGTTAACCCTTAACTAATGGCTTAGTCTCAATCGGTAATTAAATTAAAAATCGGGATGTTACAGTTCTCCCCCTCTCAAAAGAATTTCGTCCTCGAAATTCAAACATATGCTTAGTCTCAATGAACCACTCGGAAAATCACTGTCATACCACAATAAGCAATTACACATCTATGTACCTCAAGTATTCATCCATTGCTTAAATTCCAGTCAGTATAATTGGCTTCCAAAGCAATTTACCGACCGCTCCACCCAGAAAACCGAGACATCATTCTTAACACATTTCCACTCGGAAGTGTCATCATTGACTCGGAATAACATTCTTTTCTTTCACTCAGACTACCTCAACAAACAGATCGGAATACCACAGTCATGCGCCGACTGCAACTCTTCGTTTCTCAACGTTTCCGACTGCTTCGCAATTTCTAATCAGCATAAATAAAACAACTCTTCATAGTCTTCATTACATTCGGGATTCCATTTCCCACGTAGTTACCCCCATTCAACTCTGCCAGTTCACCCTAGCCATTGGCACTTTCCAGTTCTTTGGCCGCTCGGCCTTACACTCTCAACACTGATCGGCATATTTACATCATCGGGTTCTCCGACTCAATGAGTCACTCGGCACGACCATGAACTCACACAAAGCATAGGCTCGACATTTGGGTCACATGGGGCACATTCTAGATGTTATTCAACCAGCTGGGAAGAATCTAGTCGGTAAACAACATTACCGATTCCCTATAATACCCTCTACCGACCGATTCATTTCAGATTAAACCCTCGGATTTTCAAAATCTGACCACAAAATTTCTTTCTTAACCAAAATGAACACTCAAACGAGTTCCCATATGCTTCAATTAGCACAACTTGCCTGGATTTACCTCGTACAGGCACCACACTCGGTTCTAACATCTCAGATTCCTAACCATTCCTTCGGCTAACTTCATGCCTATAACCCAAGAATGTCACTCGGCCCTCTCTCTCAAAAATATCAATCGGGGTTTTAAGGGCAGTTCTCATCTGGAAATCCTTCCACTTGCAAAATTTACTCGTAATTCAAGCCTACCTCGAAACAAACCTGAGTTCAAGCCCAACAATCCTAATCGCTGACCTGAGTACGATTTCAAATAAATCCCTCTCTTGGATATCTACTCCCCTTGGAGACCCTTCACTCGAAAACTTTCTATTTACCCAATTTCCACTCGGAATACAGGCCTACTCAAACTCAGTAGCTCAACATCACCTGAACACAGCTATGAATAAGTTTACCGCTCGGTATCTACTCCCCCACCCCTGGGTAATTCACTCGAAAACTTGCACACTAGAAGTTCCATTTTCTGACCAGAAGTACTTTTCTCCTGGATAGAGATCACTTGGTGGAACATCACACGGGTATTAGGAATTCCACACTCGATACCTTTCCACTTAGAACCGCTCCACACGGTACCATCCACTTGGATATTTCACTTTGATTTTTCCCAACACAGAAGTGCCATTCGGACACAGCTCCTTATTAATGACCAAAACGATGTTTCACTCGGAACATCATAATTTTCACTCAGCAATTCTTTCTCCCAGAAGGATTTCACTCGGAACTATCTCCACTTTCACACACTCGGAATATACTAACCTCTCCCGAGCAAATCCTTACCTTATAATTTATCTTGGCTCAAGATCCTGGTCCCCTCGTTAAACTTACAGTATCACTCGGTTAACCTTATAAAACTCTAATTCCAGTGACAGGCTTGATCACCCATCTGTTCCAAAAACTAATCATCATTTTAGTAGTCAATTCATACTCAATAATCTCTGATCCTCCCGGAGGTAATCACATCAAGGTCAAACAACCCTCTAGCCTCATTTTGATACATAACCACCTATTATTCACTTAATACAACTCTCATGTTCACTCAGAACAGCCTGATAGACTCACCTTCACCATAAGCAGCTACAACCTCACTTGCCCGACTCATGAATTGCTGTATCCAACTTATAGGATGACGTCTCATTCCTATAGGGTTACAACAATTACATAGTCACTGCAACGTGTACGCTGCCACAATACCCATGGTATGAAGAGTCATCTCAGAACAGCATGCCTCACACTGACCAGACTCACTCAATTAATACTAATTCACACGGAAATTAATGGCAATTCACGCACACACATTGTAAGCAATACATCTACATCAACATCATTATTATGCACCACATAGGGTATATCACGCAACAGCAATCATGAAAATCATTTATCACTTCTGTAAAACAGTACAATGGTAATATTCTTCCGGCCTATACAGGACATATACCTCATCATAAAATGACATATCAACCATCGGCTTTTCAGCCCATACCGAATAAATACCTCTTTTCTTTAAAATCTCATTCATCACAAACCATGACCCCACAGCCTTATAATCCCTCATTTCATCGCTTGTTACAGGTCACCAATCAATTTTAAGCCTAATGATTCATCGAGCATAAACACAATCCAGTGGGGTACAAACATCATAATCATTACTCTCAGTACTAAAAGTACTCGGGTTTCAACCCTACCATCACTATCAATCGGGTATCCCATTTACTATCTACACTTTACCTTAAGACAATTCAGCTTCAATAATTCAGTATACCGTTACATACTCGGCTCAATAATCCATAAGGTCAATTAGATTATCCTACTCGGAATTTCCAGTGGTTACCTAGTACACCCACAACATCCAGTTGCCACTGAGCCCAGATCACCATAGTGTCTAATTCCACAAGGTTTGACTATATAAGATCACATTAAATCCAATCGGTTTTCTACACATTATAGGTCGCAATTCAATCAATAATTCACTCGGTTGTCAACCATAACACCAACTCTAACCCAAATCATCGCACAATAAAAAAAATCATCACACAATGGTAATTCAAGCCTCAATGAGTTACTACGCAATTGCTTTACTCGGGCTCAACAACTCACAAGGTTAATAAATTATCCGACTGAGAATCCCTAAGGGGTCACCATTTACCCATCGTGGGTCACACCCAAAATATCCAAATATTATAAAGCTTAATACCATTCACTCGGTTTTCACACAGCAAAACCGAGACAGTATCCAAATCAAACAGGGATTCTATTTCACATTCATTTATTTATGATCATGCCCACCTAACTGGGTCACCACGCATAGTGGTTCAGCATCTAGTCCATCATTCACTCGGTTTCTTCAATCACCGCCGAGACACAATCCAATTTAACATATACCCGATCTCACCTTTACTCACTTATCACACCCAGATTTTCAACTTAGGAAACTGTAACACATCACTAATACCATATATCGTATACATCATATGTCATTCATTCATCACATACTCAAATTCCCCAATTTAGAAATCTACGACCAATCATTTACATCGTATACTATATAGGATTCACGCGCCAAGGGTATAAAACATCCTTTAAAAATGGCATAACCAATCACAGAATTTAAATTCAACCCACTAGAGGATTCCTTCAATATTATTCACTCAGCTAACTCAACATATGAGTTCTAATCCATTTAATCAATATGCCTCAACTACGAGCCACTATCATGGCCCACCGAGAGATCAAATCAATTAATCAGTTTCAATATACCTGAAGGTTTCAACACCCTTCCTTCTATTTCCTCTCTCGTTCAACCCCACACTTAGAACAATTCTTATTCGATAAATGGTCGAACCAGGGTAGTAACAACCCTCTACCCCCAAATCAACATCCCCACAGTAGTACCCCTCACTACCGTCCACAACAAAACACAAAAGCTTAGAATCACACAAATCATGATTAATCATGTATCAAACTCAACAGAATAATACAGGTAATGATGACAATTGGTCATATTGCACACAACCACCCACTAACAGTAGGCAAACCTTGGCCATGGACCTTTTGGTTTGCTCTGATACCAAAATGTAACACCCTAATTTTAATAAATAAATAAATCCAAACAGGGAAATTTTTCCAAATCTTAGAGTTAGCAAAACATAGATAATCTGCCCAAACTAATTACACCGGGCACAACAAGGAGAAGGAGGGGAAATGGAAGGCAAGGGAAGATAAAAGAACATTCACACGTATAGCAATCAGTGGAAGGGACAAGGCTTGAACCGACCCATTCAGTTCAGCGAAACACATCAGCGCCTGGGCGAATTCCTTAACAACGCAGACTCACTCAATCGGGTTCCAACACGCTTGAGCGAGGCAACCGACTCACTCAGGCGGACAGCCCTTCGCTTAAGCGGAGCCAGCACAAAGGCCTTCCAACCACTCACACTCGCAGGGGCTAAGTCTAATTCGCTGGGGTGAACACAGGTACAAGGTAATTTCTCACTCGGATTTGGGACATAGGTTCACCCGGTAAATCATCACGCTCATACTTCACTCGGGAATCTACACAGCTCCTCATTTCATTCATATAGGCCACAAGTATAAACCACTTGGGAAATGACTCCCCCAATTCTACCACTCGGAATCCAGAACTTTTTCTCACTCGAAATATTTCCTAATCAAACGTCACTCAGGGTATTTAACTTCAATACAACCGGGTCTGTACATACCCCCATCACTCGGTATATTTTCATATCTCTCTCTCAGAGAACACAGTTCTTCCTTCACTCAGAAAAGGGTCACAATATTCATTCTTCACTCAGAACGGTCCAGCTAGATCCACTCGGCATATGACAACTTATTCGCTCGGGGAAAATCATTAAGTCAAGCCCCTCTCGGACTTAATCTAACCTTAACCACTCGGGATGTAGAACCTCATTCACTCGGATTATGTTCCTTTGGAAGAGGGCCCACTCGGGGTTTCCACTCATAATTATCAAAACCCTTTCCCGCTCGGGATCTACACACATTTTTCACTCGGAATAATCAAGCCTAGCATTACTCGGAAATTCTCCCATTAATCCTACACAGAATAGGTTCAGCAAGAGATTTCTCAGAATCCTTTTTAAGTCTTCTCCGCTTGGAAAAGAAGGCCAACACTATAGCTTCGCTCGGAACGGCCCAGACAATAATAATCCACTCGGAATTCATCACCTTAACATTATTTATTCAACATCACTTCACAACCAATACAATGTATATTACCACTATAACAAAACACATATGTATATACAGACGTACACTCGGATACTTATTATCCCAGAATTATTCATTCCCCAACACTTGTTATTCGATGTAATTAACACCATACCCATGTAAAATATATATATATATATATATATATATATATATATATATATGCGTGTACTTGTTTAGAATTCTGATAGGTATTGCTCATAAACAATAAGTTAGTTATCCTATTACATGAGAGCCGGCCAAGGCTACACTGACCAGACATAATAAATACAATATAAGCACTCAACAGTCGGAGTGCACCTCACTCGGACTTGAGGCCCGATCATCACTTCCGAGTCCAACCTGCACATGCTGGAAAATGGTGTAGGGGTGAGCTTTCACACATAAAACGATAGCTATTGACTCGGATTATCCCTCAATCCTCAATTATACAATTTACATGGCTCAATCCACAATAATATATATACACTGCCAATTAATATAGAGTCACCCAACATCACCCAATTGAAAACTGCACCATGACATACATCCTCAATCATAACATCATATAGCATTCGGCAACAGCATCAATACATGCATATTCATTCAGTCGGAATTCACTCACACGACATCATCCAGTCAGAATTCACTCAAATCATTCAATCCATGCAAATCATAATAATCTCAATAACAATGCTCATACACTCATGCATGCAAATCCGACTTAAACAATGATTTCAGTGCAGATTCCTTCCCGGCCCCTCGTCCACTAGCCCTTTCCGTGTGGCACCGGTCACCCTGTGACGTCTCGAGACCCAGCTCTAGCTCCATCGGCTACCACGGATCCTCATGGAACTAGCCAGGAATCTGACTGAAATCATCTTATACGACTCCAGATGCCTTTCCGACCCCCGTCCACTAGCCCTTTCCGTGTGGTCCGGTCACCCTGTGACGCCTCGAGACCCAGCTCTAGCTCCGTCAGCTACCACAGGTCCTCATGGAACTGGTCAGGAATCTGGGAGTCATCTCATATATGCAATCTCATGCAATTCCACAACAAGCATCCAAGGTAACCATATTTTTAACGGAGTCAGCATGCATTTCAACACAACATTCAAAATGGAAATCACGTATCAATTCACATCGATCTACACCTTTCACACAACATATCACATTAAAGCAAGCACCCGGAACCCGGTCATAAACCATACACTTGACATGCAAAGCGCCCCCTACCTGCTGTCAGGGTTCAGAGACTCCTCAAGTTGCAATGCTGACCGATCGCCCTTCTGTTACTCCTCCTCCACCAGCCTTCGAACTCAGCGTTGATCCTGGGCCAGAGTTGCTCTTTCCTCCAATGGGTTCGTCTCCCCCACGGCTCCAAGCCACTTCCCAGCACAACCTTCCAACTGGGACACTAACAGCTCCAAGTGGAAGAAGAAGGAGGGGGAAGAAGGCGACGGAGAGGAAGAAGAGGACAGGGAGTGGAACAGAGCCGCGTTGATGTTCCTCCTAGAAGCTCTCGACTCTCTCACTGTTCGACGCGAATGAGAGTGAAGAAGAGAAAATAGGGAAAGGAGAGACCAGACACACACACCAGAAGAGCTGTCCAGCGTGAATTAATGAAGGAAAGAGAGAGCTGAAGTTGTCTTATACCCTTAGGGACACATACGTCCTTTTGCCTGGCATTATTATTATTATTATCATTATTTATTCAATCATTTTCTAACCAATCAGCAATTAGTTTAATTATTCATTAATTCCAATTCTGCAGTTAACCCTTAATTAATGGCTTAGTCTCAATCGGTAATTAAATTAAAAATCGGGATGTTACAAGTTACCTAAGCCTCAACCATGATTCCTCACTGGTGAGATTCTTCATTTAGATCTAAATTTGTCAATTCAGCAGAGTAGATCCACTTCTCAGCTTGTTCTCCTCTTGCTTCAGAAGATAATTTCCTCAATGCAGCTTCAAGATTCCATCAGAAGCTTCAGTAATCCCAACCCTAGGGGTTTAGAAACCCATGGAAATGGATTCAGTCGAAGGAATATGGAAAGACATGGATGAGAGAGTTTAGAGAGAGAAAAGAATTAGAGAGAGATTAGAAATGAGAAAATGAATTATATTATTGCTTCTGTATGTTCCTCCTTTCCTCGTTATTACAAAGTAACTGCCATTATATATAGATAACTTAAAACTAACTAACTAACTCTAATTAATTGCAAAGGAAACTTAATTAATAATTAAAATAGCTAAACAAATTACAAATAATACTTAAGTTACTAGAATACAAGATAAACAGTAACTAATGCAATAATTAATAGGATCAACTGCAGCCCTTCACTTGGGAGGAAAAATAACGAACAGAATAAACAACCTTCACGCTTAAGCTTGATCGTACATGCTTGAGCGTGACACGTTAATTTCATGGATGTAACGACTTCACGCTTGAGTGTGACTATGGTATGCTTAAGCGTGATCGAGTGTCTTGCTGTATGCTGTGTTTTCTTCCTTTTACGTAAATGCATGGTTCCTTTCACACTTGAGCTTGGAGATGTCTCGCTTGAGCGTGATGCTTTAATCTTGTTGACTCTTCTCTTTTCAAGTTTTGTTTATACGTGTACGTACGCTGGGATTCCAGCATATATACGTTGGGTGTCCTGCACCTGATCCTGTAAAATGCAAACAAATAAATGCCTAGCGTATGTATGCTAGCTTTCTAGCGTATGTACGCTAGCTTTCTAGCGTATGTACGCTAGGTTAGTAAATCTCTTAATAAACATAATTCCATATAAACTTATCTTTTTAACCATTTTCTTACACAATTTAAAAACATTTGAATTAAATAATTAAAACAAGAAATAATGATAATTCATTACATAATAATGCTAAACTTAACAATATTTAATAGATTAAGTTAAATTAAAGATGAATTTATTAAGTCTTTTCAAGACTTATCATATCTCAAGCCTATACATCAAAACATGGCTCACACATGAGTAGTCTAGACGAAACAATAAATTCTCAACCTATAACCTCAAGGATTTTGACATTCATTGGTCCACCAGGCATCACATCACATAATCATGTCAACCTTAATACATAATCACAACATATTCATTATTAGAGGTAAATAGTGTAAGGAATCTTGGTCGGACTCAATAACAAGTACATCAATTTCAATTCAATGACAAACAGCCACAAATCAATCAAATAATCCATAACTCAATCAATTATAGCTCATATGATCCAATCATAAGTGACAATTACTTGAACAACATCAATTATGTCTATATCAAGAGCAATCAACGCTCTAATACCAGGTTGTAACACCCTGAAAATGGGGCAAATTTTTCATAATTTTTAGAATAATTATAAGTAGAAGAAACATGATGTATAAAATGTTGAGTGATTACCCCAGATCATTAAATAACCTATCTCATATATGAAGATATGAGGAGGTACCAGAGTGCTCCTTGGACGACCGGACTCGAGATCGTCACAAGGGAAAAATGGAAAATTCGATAAAATTTAAGAGTTATCAAAATATATGGGAAAAAGGAAGGAAAGATACCTCATAAATTTGTTAAACATTAAAAATGTGATTTCAAAATAGTAATATCATTTCTATAATATATGGGTTCCAAAACAAGCAAGAAAATTGAGCAAAGGAGCAAAAATCAAGAAACTGGGAACAGGGAAACTCGCTTGAGTGAGTCCCTGTCTCGTTTGATCGAGACCCACATAGGTCGCTAGGGCGAGGCCAACGAGTGTGAGCAAAAATGCTCTAGAATCGAAAACACGCTCGCTCGCTTGAGCGAGTTGCCACCCAAAGACAGTTTCGCTTGGGCGAAAATGGTCCAGAACCATTCTGCCATAATTTCGCTAGAGCGAGGCGAAGCCCGCCTGAGAGAATTACCTCCAGTAGCTCCCACCTGATACAAAAGCAACTTGCCTGGGCGAGATACCAGTTCTCCTGAGCAAACCTCGTCCAGGAATGGTTTCACATAACGCTCACTTAAGCAAAAGCAAGCCCGCGTCGGCGAGGAACGTCCAGAATAGACACATCAGGTGCAAGGTCATCTTGCCTGAGCGAGAATCACTCTCGCTTGAGTTTGATTAGGCCAGAGGCCATATAACTGATACAGGGAATTCTTGCTTGAGCGAGAATCCATCTCGCTTGAGCGAGTTATGCAGAACAAGCGAAAAACATAGGGAAGTTACACAACTTAACATGCCAAATCTCTTTTAATGCCATTTTAGCCTATACCAGTATGTTAGATGCATTCTATCATACATTTAAAGTCCATCCACTTATTTATACTCATCAAGATCAATTCTCATTCATCTAATGCATGATATTCGAATCATTTTCTCTTAAACTTCACAAAATTGCTGTAATTTGTAAATTACTTCATTTATACATAAAATTTATCATCACAAGTATCATGATTCATTATCATACATCATCTAGGTCTTTAAGAAAAATTGGCCAAACATATGAAGGTCCAATTTTTATACATGACTATCCAAAATCATCATTCAATCATCCAGATTACAAAATATGCATACATCCACACTATATGCTATACAAAAATCTAGGTTTGCCAGCCAAGGCGCTTCTTATACACCTATTTTACCTCCTTCATCAAAATATACTTCAGAACATTCATTCCACCCATGGGTGTCCTGCATCACAAGTCTAAAAGTGGACAACATAGGAGAGTAAGTCATATATTCCAAAAGAATGAATATGAATACCATGTGATTATGTACATATGCATCAAAACATGTATACTTTGCATCCATATATCATTCATCATCTTATTCATCATCATAGTACTATCATTCATATATCATGATTGACATTTTAGATTAAGGAAAATATATAAGCATACACATAATCAAGTCCTTTAATAAATTGGACTATTACACACCTCATCATATTACTCAATTTACTATTTGGTATTCACATCTTTTATATTGTCATAATACGTTTTCTCATCCCCAACACAACCAACATCATATTTCATCACCTTTGGCATACTTCCTTGCTATTTGTAAATGCTCTTAAGCTAATGCATATGCACAACAGAGTATTTGAACAATTACAGATCAGACTATAGGAAATAAACACCAATTGTAGGATTCAAGTATGATCATCTAACCATACCCCTACTGCCATAGTGACATGTGTACTCTTGTCATCAAATTACATGCATTTCATCAATCTTTTACTGGTACCAAACCGCATCGCCCATTTGCAACACCTGGTCATTTTCACCATGACCGCGTAACACATAATCAACATATGGTGTTACGGGCCAACCATGACTCATTTCACGGCAGCTGTGATCCAATGGACCACCGGGGTCACCTGCTCATCAAGAGCCACCCCCACAAGGGTCGGCCACATGTAGCTCCCTGTAGAAATACATGGGCGGCTTCATGACTTACACACCGAGTTATAGGGGAAAATAAAATTTGCTCGTGCACTGAGCCACCCTCCCACTAGGTCAGCTGAGGGAACTCCCCCAACGTTCCAACATCGGCGGCTATGTAGTATGCCATGGATGCAAATGCCAATCATATGCATTTCTCACTCTATGCATCCTATTCATGCTACTCATCAATCATCATTATCATCATCACCAATATCACCACAAGGCTCTTAGTGGACTTATTATCGTTGGTTATTACCATTAGTTTAAATTTTCATGTGGCATTCTCAATAATTCTCATGAACATAATTTAATTCCATCATCAAACACAACGACATCAATCTTTCACTATCAATCAAAGTATGCTATTCGTTCACACCATTCTCATTCATTCATCAATAATATTCATTCCACATTCATAGTGGACATAAGTATAACATCATATTCAAGACACCACATTGTCAAACAATTCACACCACCATATAGCACACCACAATTATTCTAAATGCAACAATGCATGTTGCCAAAATATATCACCAATATCATACACAACATTACAATCCTTCATAACATTACAAGCATGGCAAACATGCATACTGTTATATATGACAATCAAATACTATTCAATTCATATATTTAGAACATAAAGACTCCTCTCCTACCTTAAGAGAAGAATTCCGATTAGTACGACATACTCGCCTCATCGTTTGGAATGGATCCTACATTAACATACATGTAAAATCCCAATTAATCAACCATTCAAAACATGATTTAAGACTTTAGTCATTACTCATTACGTCTATGATTTTATGACATAAATAAAACATGTCATAGGCACAATTTCCTCTATTTGTTCGATTTCTGGAATTCCTTCCCATCAACCCACATTCTCTATATTAAAGGTTACAAGGCAACTTTTAAGTCCAATATCCACAATACTCCATTTATCAACACCCATATTCATCAATGTTATGCATTCCTTCTTAAAACATATTCTTAAGTCAACATTAATCATTTTCCCCAATTTCTCATAGTTAGGGTTTCACCATAATCTAACAACATCATAAATAATCATTCATCTCCCTCATCTACCAATATAAATTTTGTGTACCGTTAACAACCCATCATAAATGCTATATTAACAACATCCCAACTTAGGTTTCCACATTAAATGTCTCTCCCAATAACCCATAAATACATTAAATGCTTACCCAACAGTAGAAACTCCAAGCTTAGGGTTCATACTCTTGAAAATGACAAGAAACTTACCTCAAGAGTAGAAAAGAGTGAGTCCCCCAAAGGAGAAGGAGAGGAACACGAAAATAGAAAAGATGGAGGAAGGATCTCCAAGTTTCAAGCTCTTCCTCTTCAAGCTTCCACAAACAAATATGAGGGGAAAGGATGGGTGCAATAACCTTTGTTAGGATTTTAGAAGAGAAAAGTGGTGAAGAGAAAAGGAGAAGAAGAAGAAGTTGAATGTTTAGTGTTTTAGAGGGAGAAGCAATGTGAATTGCCAAAGGAAAAGGGGTTAGTGTTTTAATTTTTTTGACCCCCATTAAAATTTCATCGTTTTATGATGAACAGGATCTTTGTTTGGGCTTAATACTTTATCCAAAAATTATTCTGAATATGTATTCAGACTCCCAATAATATTCTTAACCACCCTGACCAATATCATCCCAATCGGAGATACTTGGTCTGATACCCTTATTTTAATCAGGTATAAATTCAGCTCATACAGCCCCAATAATTTATAAATAATTCTTAAAATCTAAGTTTAATTATTTTCAGCATTTTGGGATGTCAATTAACTTACATGTAATTATTTAGTAATTATTTCCCTAATGTAATTATTCATTTTAAAATTCAGGGTGTTACATGTTTACTTGGTCAAGGGTGTTGCGATTCTAGAGAAATTCTTGATGAATTGGTGATATGATGTGGGAGAAGCTTCTACTCTCCTCATTATGATAATATGTAGTAAGTCCTAGGAAACTACAAATTTCTGTTACGTTCTTGGGTCGTTCATACTTTAGTACAGTTTCCACCCTTGTAGGATCCACAATAATTCCTTGTGTTGAGATAACGTGACCCAAAAATTGTACTTCGGTCAGCCAGAATTTGCATTTTGATAACTTAGCGTATAACTGCCTTACTCGTAACGTATTTAGAACAATCCAGAGATGTTCCTCATGCTCTTTGTGGTTCTTGGAGTAAAGGAGAATATCGTCTATGAATACTACCACGAATTTATCCAAGTATTTATGGAAGATCCGGTTTATGTAGTCTATAAAGACTGCGGGTGCTTTAGTGACTCCAAAGGGCATGACGAGATACTTATAGTGACCATACCCTGTCCTAAAGGCTTTTTGGGTATATCTTTTTTCTTCACCTGTATTTGATGATAGCTTGATCGTAGGTCAATCTTTGAGAAGATAGTGGCGTCTCGTAGTTGGTCCATCAAATCATTAATCCGTGGGAGAGGGTATCGGTTCTTGATCATAACTTTGTTGAGCTGACGGTAATTAACGCTTCAACGTATACTGCCATCTTTCTTTTTGACTAGTAGGAGGTGCTCCCCAAGGTGAGACACTAGGTCTAATTATTCCTTTCTCTGAAAGTTCTTCTATCTGCTTTTTAAGCTCATTAAGTTCCTTGGGTGACATTTGATAAGGAGCACTAGAGATTGGTCCTGTGCCTAGTATAATGTCAATACTAAATTCAATCTCTCGCTCTGGAGGTAACTCTCGTATATCAATAGGGAATACTTCTGGAAATTTCTAAACAACAGAAATATGATCAATCAAAGGAGTATTCTTATCCTCGGTATTGGTAAGAATTACATACATTTATGCTTCGCCTAATGGGGTTGCCTTTCCTGAGCTAACAGGATAAGATTTAGTGACTTGGTCATATTTGGATGTAGCAGATCCCAGAGAGATGGATGTGTTATGACAGTCAATGAGGATATGATTGGCAGCAAGCCAATCCATTCCTAAGACAATGTCTAGATCAATCAAGGGTAGACAGATCAGATCTACTTGGTAAACTTTCCCTTCGATACTGATAGGGCACTTCAAACATATGAAGGAAGGGTAGATTTTATTAGCAACAATTATGACAATTAACTTATTGGGAAAAGGGGTTATCCATAACTTTAGATGTTTTACACAGTTTTCAGATATGAAGGATTAGGTAGCTCCAGAATCATATAATACGTTTAACAGAGTACTTCCTATAAGGCATGTACCTTGCACAAGGTCATTCCCTTGTGAGATTTTTGTACCATTCAGGGTGAATACTCTAGTGTTTCCCTTTGTCTTCTAGTTAAGCCATTTCTGGGTCTCTTAGGAACATTATTTTGGCCAAGGTTGTTGTTACGATGAATGTTTTCTACCTTAGAAGCATTATTCACGAAGGCATTTGCAGTAGGTCCCCCATTTCCTTGACCCATTGGTCATGCCATTGGCCCCCGAGGTACTTGTTTAGGGTTGTATCTGAATCTTATTCTATAATCAATATTGTGGTGTCCCTTCTGTCGGTAGTAGAAGCATACTATCCTAGAGTTCTGGCCACAATGCATTGCCCGATGAGGTCCTCTGTAAATGAAGCATTTCAAGTCCCGACTAATTCCTTGATCCATTGAAGGAATTCGGGTGGTTGCATAGGATGGTCGTAAATATGGTCAGTCTATTCGAAAATCTTTCCCCTGTTGTCGATCTGGCATACATCGTTCAAGACCGTAACTAGACATTCCAGGTCGTTGAAGGTTAGCAGTACTCTAAAAGATACGACATCGATCGACTAAGGTGGAGACTTTGGTGATTTGTTGACAACATATGGCCTGGTGATTTTCATGTCGTAGTCCTCCTTCAAATTTGGCGCATCATGACGCTTCTCCCATTTGGGTGTAGTAGGGATAACATTTGGCTAACCCATCAAACCTAGCAGTATATTCCCCTATTGTCATGTTGCCTTGTTTCAAGTTAAAGAATTTCTGCTCCTTCTACCTTCTTATGTCTTTAGGGAAGTATTTGGTGAGGAATTTTGTCTTAAATCAATCCCAAGTGATGGCATGTCTATCGATTGTTAATCGTACACTGGTGTGAGCCACAGTGTTCTGCCTCTCCTACCATCATGAAGACAACATAGGTTGTCTTATCCTCATCGATACATTGTATAGCAATAAAAATCTTTTCGAGGTGCTCTATCCATAACTATGCTCCTTCTGGATTGAAACCTCCTTTAAATTGCATTACGTAAGGTTATTTATCTGAAAATCAACAAGTCCCTGATTTTTTCTAGCAGGGGCATGAGGTGCCTCTTGTCATTCTATCACTTCTACAATTTGAGTGAGGAGTTCGTTCATAACGTCATTGTTTCGGTGAGCCATTCGGAAATTACTGAAAGAATAGCAAGAGAAGAGTTCAATGTTTGGGTTCTGTGGAGAATTCCACATAGTGATTTCATCCTAGGTGTTTTATAGATTATCCTATCATTCTGTTAGAATACGTGGAAACCTAGTGGTCCATATCCCAAGTTTAATGAATTAACTATGCTCTGATACCATCAATGTAACACCCTCGGTTAAATAGGACAAACCTTTCTGTTGGGTTTTCCTACTTAACTAAGAGTTACGAGTTTTAAAAAAATGGGGAATTTTTTTTATACAAGTAAAACAATGGTGAATCAGTGGAAGCAAGCATTACATAAATTACATAGTCATTCATAAACTATAAGTGATTGTACTTTTAACAGAATAGGGCACGCAGACACCTTTAAATATGTATAGTCATCCTTAGTCTTGTTAGTTAATTAACTACACATTTAACTATACATATCTTACGTTTGTTGAGCACTCCCAGCTGGTCCAACTTATGACTATTCCCCGTATTCTAGATCCTAATTTTCTGGCTCTTTTGTTATTAATAAGTAGTAAGGGGTGAGTATATACTTCGGACCCCAAGGGTTCCCGATGCGGGCATACCCAGTTAACAAATAGTATAATACAATCAATTCAACCAACACATGTATAATTTATGGCAATCAACAATATTGCAATGTAATGCATAAGTTAGGTTCATTATGAGTTATCTGATATTAAGCCTCATGATGCATGTGGGCTTAATAAACCAATCCATCATCATTATCATCATTCTCATTATCTCATCCATTAGAATCTGTCCTACTCAGGCTGCCCCTGGGCACAATGTTTCCACACTAGAGAGATCGGAGCGCACTAAGTCCCTTACACATCATACCTCACCATTGGGTACAAATGGACTCCCAGGGCCCACTTATAAACATGGATCCATCTCATCTCATCATTCATATCACAAAATAATGGGACTTGGCTCTACACGATCCCAGTTACACTTTGTCTTTAGTCAAAGTACATTAGGCTTACCAAGGACCGTCCGACATTGGGCGCAAATCCAAGCCATTAGATGCCCGACCCAATTGTACTCCCAAGATCCTTCGTGGGGGTCGAACGTGAGTGTTCTCCAGCGTACCCCTGGTGTATGCTTTAGTTTTCATAAAAAAAAAATCCTTTTCATGATGCAACATGCATATTTTTGTTATTACTTTTGACCCCTGGGCATCTATGTGTTTCTCGCTTTGAGATATTTGTCCTCAAGCTGTTAGGTACCACCTATTTTTTAGATATTGTAGTTTATTTATATTTTTTTAAGAAAATATACTGACTATATCTTAGGTGAAATAGTATTCAAGTTGAGGAGTAAATAATTTGTTTCTTATTTTAATAATAACAATGGTAAGAAAATAATGCTATCAATAAGGCGGCAGATTCGGCCATTATATCCCGTAATATAAATGACAAAAAATAAAGAATAAAATAACTAGATTTGCGAGAGCAGCGGCAGAGCCGACCATTATGCTCAAAATATGAATGTCAAGAATGAAATAAATAAGAAAATATTGAGAGCGGCGGCAAAGCCGGCCATAATGCTCAATAATATAAGTGACGGAATTTAAACAAACAAGAAAATAGTTAGAGCGGCGGCAGAGCTGGCTATTATGCTCGATAGTAATAAAATAATAATAATAATAATAATAATAATAATAATAATGAAATAATGATAATAGAATTAATAATAATAATCATATTAATAATAATGATATATTTAGTGGCAATATTATTTCTTGAATTTGTTTTCTTAAGTAAAGGGGTTAACACATTAAGGACAAATATAACGATATGGGGAGTAGTCCACACTTCTCAATGATCATTACAATTGTGGACATAGCATAAATTTATATAATAAAGGCCACATGCTTGTCCATCCTTATATCCTTATTTATCACGTTTTTCTAAACTTATCTGTTGGAATCCACATAGTCACCCATGGTCCTTAATATTTTCAAAACTCAACATCTAATTTGTACATCTAATCATCATAGTTAATAATTTCCAACACAACCAATTTATAAAAATCTAAGTGGCTTAATTTAATGGTAGGGAAATAACTAAATTTTTAACAACAGTTCTTAAACCTACCCTCAGATTGCTAAGGATCAAAGGTTCCTTAACTTTTCTGAACACTCGGTTCACCCCAAGATACCCGAGAATATACCCCCTTACTTGACGTGTCGTATTTTTCTAGATACTAGACGAAGGGGAGAAAACTTAACTTTCAAACCGTAGCTCTGATTGACGACCTGTCTCCGTGGTTAGACTCCATGCAATGATCAGAGTCCAGAATGGCCAACATGGAAACTATCAACCATGGGGGGAAGAAGGTGATGTCAATGGCTACCCATGGTGGTGGAGGGTGTTCTGCAGTGACTAGAATTGAAACTCGATAGTAGAAATACAAAAAAATAAAGATCGGAGGTCGTAGGAAGGAAGAACGGTGAAAATGGAGGTTATGGGGGTTGTGGGTGGTGTTTTGGTCACGTGTTTGGGGTTGTTTCAATGGTGGAGATGGTGGTTTTGGGTGGTGGAAATTGTGGAGAATGAAGAAAGGTGGAGGTGTGTGGTGGTTTGAGGTAGTTTTAGCGAAGAACGAAGGTGATTTTGGAGGTTGGTTTTGGAGCATCAATGAAGGAGAGGGAGGGAGAGATGATGAGATAGAGGAGAAGAAGAAGGAGCAGTTTAAGAGGGGTGACTCTCTATTTATAGGAAAATATGGTCGTTGGGTTTAGATTTAATCGGTACTGGATAAAACCCTAGTTACGACTTTTAATACTTAACTTTGAGGGATAAAGTGACTTTTTACTACAGCCAAAATCTAAAAAATTGTCCAACATGAAAGTTGTAGATCTCATTTTTCTCTTCGAAACAATACATTGTACAGAAAAATCTGATATTCCGAGCAAGAGTTATGCCCAAAACAAGGAAAAGTGCTTTTCGGGGCCTCAAAATTATTTTTACTTGTCAAGATCATTTTACTGTGAAAAATCCTTTGAGGATTAGCTCTTGAGCTTTGCATAAAAGTTGTAGGGTTTTTTAATACAAAGTAATGAAAAAAAGAACAAAGTGATTCCAACATTGTATAAGGAAGATATTCATGTTTTACCGCGGCTGGGTCACTTAATTATGAAAATAAAACTTCCTTGAGAAGCTTGGCTTTTCAGGGATGAATAGACATGAACTAGCTTCCGAGTTCTTCATAAGAATTGTAGAGGGGTTTGATACGAAGTTAAAGAAAATTGGAACGAGCCGATTCTAAGCTCATACGAGAGGGTTATGATTTTTCTCATAAATTAATGAAATATAATAATTAAATAACGGGTTTTCTGAGTACAAAATTCTTGGTTCTTCAAGTTGGTGATGATAGGTTATGAATTAAAGTGTTAGGTTTTTCATAACGGAGAAACCAAGATGAGAATTTCTTGATTTTGATACCATATGAGAAAGTTAGGCTTAAAACACTAAAAGTGTTTGAGCTGAACTCAGGGGTTTCGATTTAAGTGGGTAGTTTTTCCAAGAAACGGAGTTGATAAGGTCCGAATTAGAGTTTGGGCTCTTCAAGAGTCGTGTTTGAAATACCAAAATGGTTTATTAGGGACTGCCCATGCTGGGATCAGACATCCCGAAGTGTATAAACGAACAACCGAGGGCCCCTTTTCGGTATAAAATAGAAGTACAGGAACTGACTCGACTCTTTCTTTTCTTCATGAACGATGGTACTATTCTAACTAGATTATTATCTAGGTACTACATTTGGGATCAGATAGTGAATTCTTGACTGCCCTTGTTTACTCTGTAATATTATATTATTATTTATCGTTAAGTATAACACGTATTATTATTATACACAATTAATATCTCTTTTTATTGAGTTTTCTTAACTCGATTACATATAGTGAACAATTATGGAATTAAGGAACTAAATAGGTGGTTTTAAGGTCTTGTGGGTTTTGGGACCCCTGGAAGGTGCCAGCAGGTCCTTTAGGACATTTAGGATCTGTGTGTATTGGCCTTAGGCCAATTGGAACCCAATTAGGGTGTTTGGTGCAAGTGTTTTGTGTAAAAAAGGTTTAAACTGCATTTTATGCATATCTTGTGTATATGATGGAACTTTGGTGAATAGACAGCGCCAACAGTTCTGAAATGGGGAAAACATGTGGCCCGCAAAGTTTCGTGGCAATCAGACCTGAAACGGGCCAATTGGGTAGGTTAGAAGTTGGCCGGTTGGCCTAAATTTTGTATCAACACCAAGTCTGTTACTATCATGCCGACGCGTAGCGTCAGCCTGGCGCGCAGCGTCAGAGCTGCGCAAGGGAGCTCACGCGTAGTGTGGGACTAACGTGTAGCGTCAGGCCCCCTGTTTCTAAAATTTTAGATTTTCAATTTAAATGAGGTTTTACACTTTCAAATGGTTTTACAATTACAGTTTTGGAACTTTTTGGTAAAAATAAATATTTTCTTAAATTATGATATAACTAAATTATTTAATAAAAAAGATTATCATGAATTTTAATAAAACGAATGACAATAAATGTAAATTGACTTAGGGTGTCACAAAAATAAAGGAGCATCGAAGGAGGATTCATAAACTCATTTAGATTAATGGTCTGTTTTTGCATTCTTCTTTGGTTTTCCTTAGTTTCTCTTTGAAATTCCTTTTTGTATTTAATGGATTTAAGTATTTGTATTGTGATTTCCCAAATCATGTATGGCTAAATAGCTATTCTTGAGATTTACAGGTGAATTACAATGTATTGATAATCTTTACTCTATTTTTATTAATGAAATTTGTGTTTCTCTTGAATTACCTAATGTTTCTATGTGTTCTATGATCTAGAGATAGGCTAAAGCGATTTTTAATTGATTAGGGAAGGACTAGGAAGTGAACGTAGTTAACCAATTCAGGCAATTGAACTTACGATTAAGATTACGAAAGTAACTTGACCTTTTAAGGACTTTAAAATTTTCACCGAACGTTAATGGGCTTAGTTTACAAATCGAACGTGGTTCTTTGAAAACTAAGTACTTTAATGGAACTTTAAGAAGAGAAAACTAATAATTTAGGGAAATTTGTCTTCAGAACATAAATTTTTGGAATAAAAACTATCTTTATATGTCAATACAAAGTAATTTCATTACCTTAAATCCCAAGATACATATAATTGAATCTTTTTCCTCGAAGAGTTTTTCCTTTGCAATTTTTCTTATTTCGCCATTTTTATTTCTTTAAAAAGCAAATCATCTTTAAATTCGTTGTCTAGATAATTGAAACCAAAATCGTAGGTACTTGAGCACACAGTCCCTGTGGTGAACGATATCTTTTATACTACACAACATACTTGCACACTTGGAGCCTTGTCAAGTTTTTGCCGCTATTGTTAGGGATTGTGTTTCCTCTCAATATTTATTGATTTGGGTTTAACATTAGATGATACACTTTCATTTTCTTTATTTTAATTTTGTATTTGTATTTTTATTTTTTATTTACTTATTTTTTGTTGCTTATTTATTTGTTTTTTTTAGTTTATTAATTTATTTTAAATTTTTTTTAAAAATATACATTAAGCTTGGCCTGTTTTTGTCTATGTTGTGCAGGTGCTTTTTGCTAAGTCTTGAAAAGACTTAATTAAAAGATTGAGTTTAATTATTAAGTTTAAAGGTAATTAGGTAAGTATTTGACAATTAGGCAATTTCATTAATTAACTGTTAGTTTAGCATTTTTCATTTAAATCAATAATTAAAAGATATCAAAATGCAAAAGAATATGTATTGAGCTAAAAAGGTTTGAGCGTACTAACGGTAGCACATAGCGTACCTACGCTAGTGTACATTTGGTGTCGAATTGCAGGTCAGTGTACCCGCACCCAGCTTTAGCGTGCTCACGCCCAATTGGAAGGAAAGGTTGTAGAGGCTCACCATAGATATGTTGGATTAGAGCGTGCCTATGGTGAGCCAAGCGTACCTATATGGAACACCTACGTTGGACCAAGGCGTACCTATGCACGGCTAAGGAAAAAAAGTCCAGAGGTGCAGCGTACTAACGCAACCTCTAGGCCCATGATTATGTTGGAAGAAAAGGGAATTAGGTACCACTCCAGGAAGTCAGCGTGCCTACGCTGACTCCGGCCGTACTGATGCACAGAATGGAGCATGCAAATAGGGAATCAAGTCAGAGACCCAGTGTGTCGACGCGGGCCTTAACCGTATCTACGCTTAAGAGAAGCACAGTGCCTTAGAAGGGAACAGAGGGCCAACGTACTGATGCTGCCCTTGGTCGTACCTAAGCGTAGGTGCCAGATAGAGGATGGCTTCCATGCAGGGGACCAGCATGCTAACGCTGATGACAGGCATAGTTACATGCAATTGCGAGGGAATTAGCTTTTATTTCAAAATTCAGTTGTAATCTAGTTAATTTAAGTTTCCTATTTATTTTGTAAGTCATTAAGGGTAGATTTTGGGATTAAATTGTTAATTATTGTAAAGGTATAAATAGCTTCAGTGATGTTAATTATACACACACTTGATAATACAAATTCATTTTTCAGATTTACTTATCTCCTACACCTTTTCCCTCTCTATCTTTTCTACATTTCACCATGAATTCCAACACCAGATTCATCTCTTCTCCCTCCATGGATTGCTAAATTCATAAGGTTGAGAGTAGCTGAAGCTCAATGGACTTATAATTCTATGGCTGGAGTGTTCCTTATCTTGAAGCATGTGGAACACAACAAGGAGTGGAATTCAACTCTGAATTGGAAGATTCAGACCAATCTTTGAGCTCTCTCCATAGAGGAATCATGGTTGAGACTCGGGTATTCTCCTTGTTACCTAATTACTTCAAGCCTAAGGTTTTAGGTGGATAATTAGGGTTCATTTTTATAATTTTGCATTAGGTTTCAGTGTAATTAATCACTTAAGTAATTAAGGATTAGTCATCTGTGAAGTTGTGCATGTTGTAATTTTAGGAATAGCTGAAGTTAGTTCCAACCTACTCTTAATCAGTGTTTTTAACGTCTTAAGCATCTATATTAGGTTTTGCAATTGCATTGTGAAAAGTACAAAAATATTAAATCAGAAACTAAAAAGAGAGTTTTATGAATTGTTCACATTTCTTGCTTAGTCAGCTAATATTAGTCCTTGGTTGTGGTTGTATTTTTATGTTGATGTAGGTTTTGATAATGACACAACAAATGGAGAAATATCAAGGATGTTATCAAGCAATTAATTATGTTTGATGTGGAATTTAAAATGGTTGATGTCTAAATTTGATGAACAATCAAGGAAATATGTTAAATGCATTTAAAGAAGCTCAAAACAGGTGAAAATTGATCATCAAAGTGTCTAAGAATCAAAGGAACCAAAGTATATGCAAAAGGGTTCCAAAAAAGGATGAAAAATGCACTAGAATTGAAAAATGCACTTGAATGATTTCGTGATATATGTTGCATTGACATCTTACTTCAAAATGTATGCATCTACCTTTAAGTGGTATATAATTATCTAATAAGGAAGTCTTTTTGATGATGCCAAAGGGGGAGAGAAACACATGCATTTAAAGGGGGAGAGAAATATATAAGTAAGGGGGAGTATGTAAATCATTGTGTGTATCCATTGCATAAGAAAGGGGGAGATGACTAAGAGGGAAAGAATATATATTAAGGGGGAGAGACCTTATTAAGGGGGAGAGACCTTTTATCTTAAATATTCTCTTGATAACTTGTGCCTATGAAGTCATAAACATGTGGTATCAAATTGTATGTGATAGGGTGAGTCGTTCTTGCAATATAATTGAATTATTGTGACATTAACATCCCAAGAGACAAACATTTGTTGTCATCATCAAAAAGGGGGAGAATGTATTTTTATGTTGATGTAGGTTTTGATAATGACACAACAAATGGAGAAATATCAAGGATGTTATCAAGAAATTAATTATGTTTGATGTGGAATTTAAAATGGTTGATGTCTAAATTTGATGAACAATCAAGGAAATATGTTAAATGCATTTAAAGAAGCTCAAAACAGGTGAAAATTGATCATCAAAGTGTCTAAGAATCAAAGGAACCAAAGTATATGCAAAAGGGTTCCAAAAAAGGATGAAAAATGCACTAGAATTGAAAAATGCACTTGAATGATTTCGTGATATATGTTGCATTGACATCTTACTTCAAAATGTATGCATCTACCTTTAAGTGGTATATAATTATCTAATAAGGAAGTCTTTTTGATGATGCCAAAGGGGGAGAGAAACACATGCATTTAAAGGGGGAGAGAAATATATAAGTAAGGGGGAGTATGTAAATCATTGTGTGTATCCATTGCATAAGAAAGGGGGAGATGACTAAGAGGGAAAGAATATATATTAAGGGGGAGAGACCTTATTAAGGGGGAGAGACCTTTTATCTTAAATATTCTCTTGATAACTTGTGCCTATGAAGTCATAAACATGTGGTATCAAATTGTATGTGATAGGGTGAGTCGTTCTTGCAATATATTTGAATTATTGTGACATTAACATCCCAAGAGACAAACATTTGTTGTCATCATCAAAAAGGGGGAGAATGTATTTTTATGTTGATGTAGGTTTTGATAATGACACAACAAATGGAGAAATATCAAGGATGTTATCAAGAAATTAATTATGTTTGATGTGGAATTTAAAATGGTTGATGTCTAAATTTGATGAACAATCAAGGAAATATGTTAAAGGCATTTAAAGAAGCTCAAAACAGGTGAAAATTGATCATCAAAGTGTCTAAGAATCAAAGGAACCAAAGTATATGCAAAAGGGTTCCAAAAAGGGATAAAAATGCACTAGAATTGATAAATCAGATGCATGAATCGATTCAAGGTAACTATGAATCGATTCATACGTTTCCAAGTGCCCATAAATGAAATTTTGCAGGCCTGAGTCGATTCAACCAAAGTGTGAATCGATTCACATGGTCACAGGTGCCCAGGAAGTGATTTTGTACATCATGAATCGATTCTTCCTTCTTGTGAATCGATTCTTACGTTGAAAAATGCCAGTAACCTTGTTTTAATTGCATGAATCGATTCGTATGACAAATGAATCGATTCCTAAGGCTGTCAGGAACAAAATCATGCGCAGACTCAAAATTCCCTTCGATTCACTCAAATTGGAAAGTCCAAGACCATGTTTCATGCTTTGTCTCTCTCCACATGCATGTGTCTTATTGGAAATGCAATTAATTTGAATATAGACAAACATGCTTCTTGATGCACATGCCATGTTCTTCTTGGAGACACTAAAAGTCTTATTGGAATTGGAATGCCAAGTTGAATGGAGACATGCATGCCTAACATTTCAAGCTCCCAAGGAATTTAATATTGCAAAATCCATGCCATTGGAGCCTATAAATAGAGAAGGAGTTGAAGGCAAAACTTGCACCAAGCATTTGAAGCATTACCATTTGCTTTCTTCCCCTTCCATTCTCTTTCTCTTCTTCTTGCTCTCTTTATTCTTGATTGGCATATTTCTTGAAGTTATTTTTGAGAGTTAATTTATGGGGAAATTATATTATGTACTTAACTTGCCTATCCTCTCATTTGAAGAGTTATTATCTTGTGTAAGCTTTAACTTGTATATCCACTCTATTGAGAGAGTTTCCTTGTATACTCAAACACCAAACACCTTAGAAGCTTTGGGTTGGGTTTCAACCTTGTAATTGTGAGATTGAGAGATTGGGTGGGGTGCCCTTGTACTTATGAGGATTGGATTCTTAAGTGTGGGACACTAGGAAGTCGTAATTGCTCAAAGTGTATCTCTAATCTACAATAGTGGAAATCCTCTAAGTGGGTTGCTTAGAGGCGAGACGTACACCGGCGTGGTGGAACTCATATACATCGGTTTGCAAATCTTTCTTCCCTAAACTCATTTAATTTGTGCACTTAACTTGTTTGCTTAATTCATTGTTTCATTAATTTGACTAAGTGCATGATACATTAAGTTGAAAACTATTTTTGAATAACATTGTTGAACTTGGACTTAAGCAACACCCTTGAATTAATCTTTCTAAAGTCCTATAAATTGTTTTGTAACTAAATTGATTCATTATCTAAACTCTTTAAGTGGTTATTAGTTTGTCTTGTGTATAATTTGTTGTTACTTGCTATCTAGTTTATTATCTTAAATAAACATAGTAACAAAAGAAACAATTTCAAGAGCATTCCAAAGAAAATTTTTAATACTCAATTCACCCCCCCTCTTGAGTAATTGAGGCCACTTGGTTAACAGTGGTAATTACCTTAATCCCTGTGGTAATGATACAAATATATTATTTTTTAACGATTGATGCATTTGCCATAAAAATCATCATCCGATGAATTTGCATCAAGTTAATGGCGCAGTTGTCGGGGATTATTGAGTAATATCAACAATCCTTGGACCGGTACTAGACTGAACTATTTTCATTTGTTAATTAGTTTAGTTGTGTTTTATGTGTAGTTTCAATTCTTAGGTAGCTGTTATTTTAAATCTTGTGTTTGAATTAGTGTATGCAGTCAAGGGTTAAAGAGGAGCCTTTCTTCTTTGATCCTGATATAAATTTTCTTGATAAAAGATTAAGAAAAGAAAAAAAAGGTTAAAAGAGACAGCTGAAATGGAAAATAGGAGAGTGACTTTAGGAGAATACTCAAGGCCAACTAATGAGCGTATACAATCTAGCATCCTCAGGCCTCCGATTGCAGCAAATAACTTTGAACTTAAACCAACAATACTGCAATTGGTTAGGAATGAACAATTTGGGAGAAGTGAGGTTGAGGACCCAAACTTACATTTAACTAGCTTCCTTCAAATATGTGATATTGTGAAAATGAATGGTGTTCCCGATAAAGTACTTCGGTTAAGATTGTTTCCCTTTTCTCTTTGGGACAATGCTAAAGCTTGGTTGCAAAGCCAACCTATGGGTAGTATCTCCACTTGGGATGATCTCACTAGAAAATTCCCGATCAAATACTTTCCTCCCTCTAAGTATGCTAGGATGCGCAATGAGATCACATGTTTTCAACAAAGAGAAGGTGAATCTTTGTTAGAAGCATGGGATAGGTATAAAGAGAGTTTGAGGAAGTGTCCTCATCACCAAATACCTGAAATACAGCAGGTTAACATTTTTTACAATAGAGTTAGGCCAGCCACTAGAGTCTTAATAGATGCCTCAGCTAGAGGTTCTTTGACCACCAAAACTGTGGATAAGGCTATAGAATTAATAGATTTGATGGCCTCAAATAAAGTTTGATAGGAGAGAGGATTAGTGTTCCCAAGAGGGGGGGTCATGGAATTAGATGTGTAGGATGCCTATTTAGCAAAAAGCAAATTGATGACTCAGGATTTAGAAAAATTAAGTGTGCAAATATCTGAAATCCAAAAGCCTAGTCAGGTCTATATGATGAACTGTGATTTTTGTGGAGGTGACCATGAGAATGGTTTGTGTGATTCAAATAGTTCAGCCGAGCAAGTGAATTACATGGGGTAACAAAGGAGTTACCCATCAAATTCATTTAATCGAAACTATAGGAACCACCCAAACTTTTCCTGGCAGAGAGGGCCCCATTTAAATCAAAATATAAACCAAAACATGGCCCAAGGTTAAACCTCACAGCAGTCCGTTAATAGACCACAACCCTAGCCTACACCTATGAAAGAAAAATGTGAATTAGAAAGTGTCTTCTCTTGGTTCATACAAGCTAGCTTTAAGAACCAAGAAGCCTCCATTAGAAATTTAGAAATCAAGTGGGACAAATGCCAAAGCAATTGGCTGAGACACAAGCAAGAAACTTCCCAGCAGAAACAAATTAATCCAAAAGAGCATTGTAAGGTAATTATGACTAGGAGTGGAAAAACCTTGGTTGATCCGACTCCGAGAAACAAGAGGTGTGAGAAACAAAAAGAAGAGAATTAAGAGAAGGAAAATGAAGAAGAAAAACAAGTAGAAAGTGAAAGAGAAAAATCAATTAAAAGTAGAAAAAAGATGAAAATAGACATTGAGTTAGAAGAAGCAACAAGAATAACACCTGAGAAATTGAAGCATGCTTCATTTCCTCAAAGGTTTAAGAAACAAATATAGGAGCAAAAATTTTCCAAGTTCCTAGATGTCTTCTAGAAACTCCATATAAATATTCCATTTATAGGGGCATTGCAAGAGATACCCTCCTATGCAAAGTTTATGAAAGAACTATTGTCTAAAAAAAGGAAATTAAAAGATGATGAAATGATTGCCCTCACACAGGAGTGTAGTACAATCATTCAAAAGAAATTACAACAAAAATTAGAAGATCTAGGCTTTTTCACTATACCTTGTACAACTGGAGATATCCATGTAGGGAGTGCCTTATGTGACTGATAAGTGTTATTATACATTGATTTAATACTTTAATTAAACTTATTTTGGAAAGAATTTAACCGGATTAGTAATTAATTAAGCATGATTTTTGTTGTAAATAACACATTGTGTAAAAAAAACTTGATTTGTCAAAATCTGTGAAGAAAGGTGCCAAAAGTCCTGAAGAAACCAAGAAACACCAGCATAAAACAAGAGGGACGCTTGAACGCGACATACTCCATACTTGAGCGTAAATTAAAGGAAGCAAAATGAATCAGGACCCTTCCACGCTCAAGCGTGGTAAAGGGCCGCTTGAGCGTGAGCCCGAGCCCGCTTGAGCGTGGCTTGAGCGTGAAATGGACATGTTGAAATAAAAGGCACGCTCAAGCGTGACAAAGCTTAGCTTGAGCGAGGATAAATCAGCATCAGACCTTCCTCACGCTTGAGCGAGAGAAGGAGACACTCAAGCGTGAGCCCGAGCTCGCTTGAGCGTGGATGAGCGAGGTTTAAGCGCAACATCAAGAAGGGTTCCACGCTTAAGCACAAGAATTCCACGCTTGAGCGAGAATTATAACAAGCAAAGCCTAAACCCGAGCTCGCTTGAGCGTAGCTGAGCAGGGCTTAAGCATGACAGAAACAGAACTATCATACCTCTCACGCTTGAGCATGACCATTAAGCTCAAGCGTGACTCATGCAGCATAGGATTTTCAATTTTATATTAACCAATGGTGCGATGCCAACTCACCCACCTTGGTGTGTTTTTGCATGTCTTTGAATGATTCTTCATGGGCTCTACACAAGTGGGGAAAGAAAAGCTGAAACATGATCCCTATAAATCAAGCAGAAAACAGGGAGTGGAATCATCAGCTGGATTATCTCCTTCACATCATCAAACACATCTCCTGCATCCCACCATCCATCCTGTATTCATTTCCAAATTTTCTTAAGTGAAAATGCATAGCATGAGTAACTAATTTTCCTTATTGGGATTGGTTGTAATCAAATCAAACCTGAAGTAATGGTCTTGTAAGTTGTCATTTATGTTAATGAGATTTGATAGTTTCTGTATTTCATTCTGCCATTAATGCCTGAAAGTACTTGATCACTATTTTCTTGTTTTAAGTTTTCTTAAGTATACTGGGAAGTAACTTTTGAGAGCAGATCTAAATGAAATACTCGTTGTGAGTAGGTGACCAGGGATGGCATCTAAAGCAATGAACATCAAAACAATCGATCGGTAATGCTGGAATGGTTTCAAAGTGACTGAGGGATCAACAGTTTGATTTCATTCTTATGAATTTTGTAGTTGAGGGATCGATACAAATGACTTTGATTGTGATGTAGAAATTATTATTTCAATTTACATACATGCAAATTTATTTAGCTTACGAAAGATGCGATGCGATGAAACCAATCCCAGCTTTCCAAATCTGAACTTTCCCTCAAACACTTTACTGTTATTATTCAATACTTGCTGTTTACTTTTGTATTCAATCTTTTGTACAACAAAATCAAACCAAACCTTTTGTCAACATCAATTCAAGAACTAAGATTTTCAAACCAACACCTCCTCAGTGGAACGACATCTATACTATACTATGATCACTATGTTTAAACTTGGCACAAACATTCCATTGAGTTCATATTATACAAACTTGATTCTCTTTCCTTAAACACTTCATTTCCTTTGTATGATACCACATAAAAATAACATACCAAGTTTTGGCGCCGCAGCCGGGGAGGTGATTTAAGTTTGAATATTTTAGCATTGAACTGATAAGACTCTGTAAATAAATTTCATCTGTTTGCATTTTTTCATTTTTTGTGTGGTAACATTGCTGGAGTGAGTGCTTGACTTATGATCTTGAGAGGACAGGGACCAAAAGAACAACTTGCATTTGATCCAGAAATAGATAGGCTCCTCAAGAAAATCAAGAAAGCCAAGCAAAAGCATAACTTCCACACAGGAGAAACTTCCTCTGACAGAATAGCGGATGTTAATAGCAACAATCAAAAACCACCAAGGAGAACACTGGGAGATTACACTTTACAACAAGGACCCAGACATTACTCAAGCATTGCTATTCCAAACACAATAAGGGCTTGTGAATATCTCTTTTGGTCCGGTCCAAGTGGAATAAATCTTTTTATACTGAATTCCAATTCAGAATGGTCAAATCTGAATAGAATAACTTAAAAATGATCGGATCTGAGCAAGATGACCTTGATGGGAGCATTGCCGAGTGGAGTATGTCCCTGTTGAAGAGAAATCTGAGTGAAATGACTCAGATTGGAGCAAATCCGAATGAAATAACTTAAGGAATGATCAAATCCGAGTGAAATGACTCAGATTGGAGCATTGCCGAGTGGAATATGTCCCTGTTAAAGAGAAATCCGAGTGAAAATACTTCCCTGTTGAAGGTGAATCCGAGTGGAAGGCTCCCTGTCATGCCATTCCGAGTGATACTCTACTGAAGGATGAATGCTGAGAAGGATTGCTCTTTGATTGCAATAAATCCGAGTGAAATATAGCCCTACTGAAGTTAAATCCGAATGAAAGCTTCTGATTGATACTGATCTGAGTGAAAACAAGTCTGAGTGAATTAAAATCCGACTCGAGGTATATATGGAAGAACAAATTTTGATTGAAAAAAAGCCTTTCCGAGTGAAAATTGCCAAATGCTGAGTAAGGAATAAAACCGGGTCCGAATGAATACATCGAAGGGTAAGATTCTGAGTAGTTAGATTCTGACTGAAGAAGAGTATGACTCAGTCTATCTTCTGAGAGGAAAGAGAACCGAGTCTGAGTGAATATTTGCCGAGTGAGCCATTTCGCAATCATTTCCGTGTCCTTTTCAGTCAGATTTCTGAGCCAATCTTCACTCATACTTTAAATAAGGGCCGATTGAACCATTTGCCCAATACCGAGTCATCACTCTTCAAACCAATTCTGAGTCGTCCTTCTTCAAACCTTTCCGAGCCCATTTCCGAGACCCTTTACACTCAACCTCCGAGTCCTCCTTTACAATCAACTTCCGAGTCGCCTTTACATTCAACTTCCGAGTCTTTCTCTTCGATTTTCAATCGGCTCCGAGTCCTCCTTCACCCATTTCCGAGTCATTTTTACGAACTTCCGAGTCATCATTCTCTCCTAATTCTGAGTCATTTTTATCAGTTCTGAGTCAATCTTTGATCAGTTTTTGAGTGATACTTTTCAGTCAGTTCTTGGTCAATCTTCAATCATTTCTGACTCAGTTTTTACCAATTCCGAGCCAGTCTTCAGTTGGAACCGAGTGATACTTCACTCAATCAGCCCTCTTCAAACCAATTCCGTGTCAGCCCTCCTTAAATCACTTCCGAGCCACCATTTGTACCACTTCCGAGCCATACTTAAACCTTTCCCGAGCCCCTTTGGCCAATCAATTCCGAGCCCCCATTTCCACCAATTTCCGAGTCAATTCTTGGTCAGTTCTTGGTTAGTTCTGACTCACTTTTTTACCAATTCCGAGTGACATTTTTCGCCCGTTCCCGAGTCATCTTTCACCCATCTCCGAGTCATCCTTTAGCCAATTCCGAGTCACACTTCACTCGATTTTTGTATAAACAGCATCATTTCACACATCTCAGTACCGAGTGACCCATTTTTCACTCAATTCCGAGTAACCGTTCGATCATTTTCAAGCGGGAATGGGAATCCGAGTCAGTTTTCACTCGGTTCTGACTGAATGTTCCAATCAGAATTTCTTTGATTGCCCACTCAATCCAATTGCACAACACCAACATGATTTCATTCAGTCTTTAGCATAAAAGGGGCCTTTTCCACTCGGATTTAGGAAGCAATGTGAAGACTGACCCTTTTTTCCACTCGGAATTGACTCCCAATGTGGATGAATGCTGACTAAGAGGCTGATCTGAGTCATTTTCACTCGAAATTCTACCATTCTCACTCAGAATTCTACCATTCTCACTCGGAATTCTGCCATTCTCACTCGGATTTTCACCATCCTCTCTCGAATTTCCACCCGGGTCCCTCTGTTCGCCCGTGCTGACTTGGATTCCACCACCCAAGTGGATCCAGGAATCCTGGGGGTGGCAGACAGGGGCGGAAGTGGGGGGAATTAAAAATTCCCACTCAGCCGTTGTCCCCCACTTCACTCTGAATAGAAGTGTGAGCTGGTTTTCCACTCTAAGTGGAAGCCTGAGCTGGCCTTCCACTCAAAGAAGCCTATAAATAGGCAGGGGTTGAAGCACCAAAGGAGGGACGCATTGAAGAGGAAAAACTCTGCCTAAGCTCCGTCCCTCTCACTTCTCCCTCACCCTCACCCCCTTCCTTAAACTCATACCAACAGTCCCTCAAACTCTTTCTCCTCCAATACCGTCCTCCCTCCCACTCAACAGCACCTCACCTAGCACTTTCCTACTCCCTCTAATTCCCCTTTCCCTCTCGGATCAGCTTTCCTGCTCCATCATCACTCGGTTTTGCTCAATTTTCACCCGATATTCCTCTTAATCACTCTGATTTTACTATTTTTGCTCAGTGTTCCTCATTTTTTATTCGGATCTTTCGTTGTTCTACTCGGATTTGACTATTTTTACTCGGTTTTCCCTATTTTCACTCGGATTTTCATTTTTCCACTCGGATCTTTCCAGTTTCACTCAGCTTTCCCTGTTTTTACTCGGTTTTCTTATTTTTCACTCGGTTTTCTTATTTTTCACTCGGTTTTCTTATTTTTCACTCGTTTTTTCCATTTTTTGCACTCGGTTTTCTCTTCTCCCACTCAGTTTTCACTCATTTTTTTCTTTTCTTCCCTTTTCCGAACTTACTGTCTCCTTTTCTCTCTTGTAGCTTCTGCTACCTTTCTTTTTTTGCTTTGTACTAAAAATATAATAAGGGAAATAAATGTTTCCTATGTTTTCTTTCTAGTTTAAATAAAAATCAAAATAAATCATTCTTAGTCAGTGTCATACAGAAAATACTTCCGTCTACACCACCTTTATAGGATTCGTACACGTGCGAAGAACTTCGCCTTGTATGGGTTCCTCACCATAATGATTCCCATCAACATTTCCTTAATCTTTTTCCTAAAAATAAAATATTTAAAGAACTACGTGACCCTGATTTCTCAAAAGCTCGAGAATACGTAGGAGTGGGAAATAGTTCCTGTCGGGCTCATCTTTCTTTATTTAATTTTTAGAGTTTCCATTTTTTGTCTTGCTATTAAAAAAAAGGCGGAGCGAGATTAATTTAGACGAGACGTCCTGTTAATCTCATATTTTTTTTAATACTTTTTTTAAAAAAAAAAAGAAGGAGTGAGTTTAATTTAGACGAGACGTCTTGTTCATCTCATATTTTGTAGTATTTCTTTAAAAGGAGGAGCGAGATTAATTTGGACGAGACGTCCTGTTAATCTTATATTTCTTAAATATCTCTTTTAAAAAAAAAGGGGCGGAGCGAGATTAATTTGGACTAGACGTCCTGTTGGTCTCATGTAAATATTTTGTGTTGATTTTTGTTTATTTTTTTTGTTTATTTTGTCGTTCCATACATTTTTCTTTTCAAGAAGAAGTTAAAGTAATTATTGGGCTAATTATAATGCACGCTATCAAATTAAGGTAACCGTTTTTATAACGGACAGTTGTGAGGTGCTAATACCTTCCTCACCTGTAATCAGACTCCCGAATCATGGAATTTCATTTTTATAACCAGTGCTTTAACGAAAGGTTTTTTCTAGTATTTTATCCTAAAAAAAATATTGGTGACGACTCCCTGTTTATTTTTAAAATCGTTTCGAGGGTCGGCCGTGCCGCCGCGATCCCGGTCGCGACAGATGGCGACTCCACTGGGGAATTTAGAGAGTCAAGCGAGTCAATTTGATAGCGCATGTTTTAATTAGCATATTAACTATTTAACTTCTTCTTTTATTTTATTTCCTTGTCAATGTTTAGTTTCTGTTTTGTTTGTATTCTATCATTATGTTCTGTAAATATCTGTGTGATCATTGAACCCTAGGGTAGTCGACTTTATTTCGTTGCTCTGTGTTTGTTCTATGTGCAGGATGAATAAGGTACAGGTATTGAATGCCTCTTTCACACACTACACTCACAATTTGCACACACTTTTGAGTGAGACCCTATACCCGGGCCTAAATAAAACTTAAGATTAGGGGAGGTTGATAGCGGAGCCATTTGGGATGTACTTCCTGTCTGGTTACCGTGAGAATCTCAGCTAGAGTTCGACTTATTCATGGTGCCCAGACTTAGTGTACTTCCTACTATTTGTGGTCAACATCATGAGTAGGATCTTGGCTCTAGTGACCTTCAAAAGTTTTAGAACAAGCCACCTAATGCGAGGTATCACTGATAGATGAACTTTAGAACCATAAGGAGACCTTCAGAAAAACCCACTTTAAGACACAAAGGGGCAAACTTTACTTCTATTTTTTTTCTCATTCTCACTTTCCCTTCTGATCCAAATTGAGGGACCACTTGCCCGTTTATTGGATTACTTTTTCCAAAAAAATGACCTACTTTTAACCAGTGATCCTTTAATGGGAAGGTGGTCCTTTCCTTTTATATTTGCTTAAGTCTTAGGATTTTGAGTTACGAATATTCTAAATCATCAAAAAAAAAAGCCAAAAATTTTAACAAAAAAAAAAGATATAAAAAAAATCAAAAAAATCAATTCTTTTTTTGTTTTAACAATGATCAGAAAATCCATAACTCACATGATCCTTGACTTGACACAAGTTTTGTCAAATCATAACCCCCTAAATACAAAAATGTTTTCAAGAAAGTTACTAGGGGAGTATTGATTTGCAAAACACGTCATTTCCTGATGACTCTCTCTCATTTCTTTCTATTCTCACCGGAAGCTATTCAGAGCTTAACGATTACCCTTGAGCAAGATATGGAAATTAACGTGGGATCAAACCTTTAAGAGAAGGGTCATGGTTCCCTGAGCTAGAAATAGCTAAACTTGAGGCTCTTATTGCATTTCAGAATGAAAGATTTTTTTGTCTTCATAACTATCCTGTATTAATTTCCATGTTTACCATACCTAGTACTTTTGAACGATAAGTTCTAAGGAATGGTCAAAGGATACTCGCCAAAGCCTGTGATTGCTTCCCATGACATTCTCCTTCTTTCTATTTCCACCTGACATTTCTTGTTTTTCTTTCACCCGACACTGAAACACAGACGTCACGGGTAGGCATCCTTACCAGACCCGACTTCAAAGGAAACTCATGGCTGAGGCAGAAGCTGTTGAGGGAGACTTTAGGACTGAGTTCGATCAGCTGAAAGAGCGAGTAGCAGAGTTAACTAAACTCTTAGAAAAGAAACTCACAGAAGGAGCCTCCTCTGCAGGTGTTGAGGACAGCCAACAGCAGCCTGTCACCGCACCACCCCCCATTGGTTCTGACCCAGCAAGAACCCAACTACCTAACACAACGACACCCCCTCTCACTATTCATGTCGGAGGACCTAACCCTGCCATTGAGACCCAGCCACCCTACGGCCAGTCTTATGCACAACAGCATACATTTGTTGGTCTTGACGGTAATCCAATACCTTTTCCACTTTATGGCCTACCACCGGGGTACTATCCCCCGCTCACTAACCAACAAGACACCCAAGACCAGCAAGCAATGAATCCTCACGCTTCATACCCCACCCAGCCAAATATGCCGCTACCACTTCACCAAACGCAAAACACGCAGACCCATGACCCACAAATCCACCAAATCCAAAATACACAAGCCCCGATGGCTCAACCAACTTGCAACGCACAAGCCCAAAACACACGAGCCCAGATGACCCAGCCGACTTATGCTGTACAAACTATGGCCCAACCCCAAGGACCCTCACCAAATACAGGCCTAATGAACCAGTCCCATGTGTTGCCTCCGTTCAACCAGCCACTCGGCTATCCATACGGATACGCAACTACTTATATGACCAATTTCCAAGATACAACCCGCATGATGAACCCGGTAATCGGTCATATCACGGTCGCAGCTCCCCAAAAGGAAAAGATAGAAATCCTAGAGGAGCGTTTGAGAATGATGGAAGGCGCAGGAGGTTTCGGACTGATAGATGCTTCTGAACTATGCCTAGTCACAGATATTGTCCTCCCGCCCAAATTCAAGATGCCAGACTTTGACAAGTATCGGGGAATGACTTGTCCAAAGAACCATCTCACGATGTACTGTCGAAAGATGGCATCTTACTCTTCTAACGACCAGCTGTTGATTCACTGCTTCCAAGATAGTCTGGCGGGGGCCGCTCTTACATGGTATGCTCACCTGGAGCGGAACCATATTCGTTGTTGGAAGGACCTGGCAGATGCCTTTCTTAGACAATACAAGTATAACATGGATATGGCACCCAACAGGGTTCAGTTACAAAATATGTTGAAGAGGGACAGTAAGACATTTAAGGAGTATGCCCAATAATGGAGAGAGACAGCGGCACAAGTGGATCCCCCATTGTCAGAAAAAGAGATAATCGCAATGTTTATTGACACACTCCCATCACCTTTATATGGCAAGATGATTGGTAGTGTTTCATCTAATTTCTCTGACATTGTGACTATTGGGGAAAGGGTGGAGAGCGGAATACGAACAGGAAAAATCACTCAGGGCCCATCTGGGGCAAACATGACAAGAAAGCCGACGCTTGGGAAAAGGGATGGAGAAACTAATTCCATCTCTTCTAATCAAAAGATGGCCCCGCCGAGACCATTCACCCTTACCATGATTCAAGCTCCCAATCCTTATGTGGCTGCTGCCGCCCAGGGCCCAACAGCTTATACTCCCCACTCCCGTCCACCCATGGTAAGAGCGCCAATGCCGCAACCCATGACATACCATCACCCGCAACAAGCGATTCGACCACCCAATCATGATCAGAACACAAGGAATCCCAACAATGAGTGTACCCCTGTGCAGTTCGATCCAATTCCCATAACATACACTGAACTTTTACCAATCCTCATTCAAAAGGGTCTGGTAGCTCCATGCCCCATGAGGCCGTTGCAACCTCCTTACCCAAGGGGGTATAACCCAAACGCTCATTGTGATTACCATGCTGGGGCACCAGGGCATTCTATAGAAAATTGCATGGCTTTGAAATATAAAGTGAGAGATTTGATCAAAGCCGAATGGATTAATTTTCAGGAAGGAAGCCCTAACGTGACCACAAATCCCCTGCCCAATCATGGAGGTTCAGAAGTTAATGCTATGGTGGCCAATATTGAAGATGGTTTTGATGATAATGCTGATTTGGTGATCGCTTGCCCGCTGGACCAAGAGCTCAGTAATAGGGAGGCTGTCAAACTCCCTTCGATTTTAAATGATTCACCAAAATAATTTGCCATTGCCTCAAAGTCTTGTTTATCCCTCTGCTATGCCTAAGGCTTTGGGATTTTTCATGTAATAAGGGCGAAGAAAAACTTGTTTTACTAGTCAATCAATAAATGCGTATTGAAATTCAAAAAAAAAAATCAAAAAGATTCTCATCCCTTTATCCCTGCTTTTGACTCATTCTCTTTAAACTTGCTTTTCCTTTCTCTTCTTTATTTTGCCATAACACACTAAATTGCAGATCCAAAAATGATCCTCTTGAGACTAGTGAAATCACAATCACGCTTCACGATTTTGATTACCCAGTCGACTATGCCGACGAAGAAGGTAAGGGAAACCTGTAAGCCACCGCACAAGTTAACAAGATCGTTAGAATAAGAGGGTAAAGAATACCCCTAAATCAAGAACAATTGAAGGAATCACGGGGGCAATTTACCAGAAGGCATTAGTAATTTTGTTTCAGGACGTGGAAGGAATCTATGGAATGACAACATGGCCAAGTCCCGAATTGGACAAGTGGTAGGCCAGTCAACTAAGAAAACCACAACAGTTACCAGCATAAATAGGGGAAATGAATGTCACTAGACCAAGAACTTGCATTCTTGTCATCATCAACACCTCAACCTAAAAAGGTACGTTGTTCCTCATGTTCATGTAACCAAGGAAATAGTCTATCAGATTGAGTCATTGCATCATCAAGGGGTAAAAAAAAACAAAGCAAAAAAAAAGCAAAAAAAAAGGCAAAAAAAAACAAAAAAAACAAAGCAAAAGAAAAACCGAAAATGAAAAAGAGAGGAAAAAATAAAGGCCAAAATGATGATTCAAAGTAATTCCCTCTCATTGATGCCAAAAGACTCACCAATATTTCCTTGGATACATGGCATAGGAATAGAGTTTCCTCTTTGAAGTAACATCAGTTTCCCAAAGGATCAAACTAAATTTGGAAAAGGATAGGCAGACCCAACTGGAGTATGATCAGTTTCAACTTTTTACTGTAAAGAATGCGACCGAAAATGAATAAGAAGAGAAAAACACATGAAAAGCTCGCTAGGCTGAAAACCTGAAAGGGCGGCCTAGGCAAAAGTTAGAGCAACCCGGTGAGTTGAAAACCTGAAAAGGTGGCTCAGGTAAAAATTAGGGTCAACATCTCGGCAGAGTAACTAAAGTTCCCAATGCAAAACGTGCAAACTGGGGCATGTGGACCATGGTCAAACTACCCTCTCGAAGGCAGAGTTGAACGATGTATTTGAGGTCGTGACGTGGGATTAAGGTTCTCACTAGTCTCAGGAATTCACTGGAGGATCCTTGAACTTTTCCTGTTTCTCCCGGCCTTGACCTGTCCTACGTAACTTCATTTCATCCCATCTATTTTCCCCATTATCCATTCTTTGTATTCTGTTTGACATACACGAATAAAATTCATCCTTTTTTTCAATACATGTTATGAATTGCATTGATTTGATAAAACATTGTATTTTTAGTAAAATGAAAGAATGGTGAACATTTAAAGTCGCAAGGAACAAGACGCTCCCATTACTCGACCTCGTCTTAGACAATCACCATAAAGACTCAGCCAGGCACGTGCTTCAAAGCTATGATTGCCTCTTTCATTCTCCTCTGTCCATGAGTTATCCTAAGGGTCGCGGTTTCACAGGACCTACCCAGTTTTTGAATTTTACTTTGCACTACTAACCTTTTCCTGCAGGTTATTACAACAGACAGTCATGTCAAGTGTTGACACCTCAAGTTCCTTCCTCGAACCGCCAAAGTTGGCACTCCTCAAAATTCTTTCCTCCATCGCCAAAGTTGACAATTCTCAAAGTCTTCCTCCCAAATCGCCAAAGTTGGCACCGCTCAAAATCTCTTCCTTAATCTGCCAAAGATGGCACCTCTCAAAGTTTTCTCAAATCGCCAAAGCTGGTACTTCTCAGAACTCCTTCCTCAAATCACCAAAGCTGGCATCTCTTAAAGTCTTCTCCTTAATCGCCAAAGCTGGCACTCCTCAGAAATCTCTTCTTAAATCGCCCAAGCTGGCACTTCTCATATCTCCTTCCCTAAATCGCCAAAGTTGGCACTTCTTGAAGTCTTCCCCTCAATTGCCAAAGCTGACACTTCTTCAAACTCCCCTCCAAGGAATCTACCTGATACATTCTGACAGTCAAGCATTTCCCTTCCCAAAGATAGTTTCCAGCAAAAATTCTATCCCCCAGCAGAGTCACCAAACTCTCCCCAGTAAGCCTACAATTCAGATCATCTTCTCCCCCTGATAAGAATACTTTTCTAATCAGGCTTAGAAGAACACTCCCAAACGGAACCGTGATCGCCAAAGCTGGCACCTTTCAAGGTTTCTTCCTCCATAGCCCAAGCAGGCACCGTTCGAAGTTTCTTTCTCCTTAATCGCCAAAGTTGGCAATCTTCAAAGTCTCCCGCTCAACTCCAAAATCAGCATTTCCCAAATTCTTCCCCAGTGGAATCGATCGCCAGAGCTAGCACTTCTCAAGATCTCTTCCCCAATGAACCCTAAATTTTCCATTCTCAGTCAGGGGCAGTACCCTAAATCACCAAATTCTTCCAGTGGAACTACATTTCCCGAACAACTCAAACTGGGGCATCTCCCCAAATTTCTTCTGGTCCAATCAAAGGGATAATTCCCCAAAATTCCTTCAAAACATGTCAAACTGGAGCATCTCCCCAGATTTCTTCTGTTCCAGTCAAGGGGCAATTCCCCAAGAACCTTCAGTCATGTCAAATCAGGGCATCACCCCAGGTTCATTCCCTTTCAGTCAAGAAGGCAATTCCCTAAGATTCCTTCAGTCATGTCAAACTGAGGCATCGCCAAGAGCCTTTAAGTCCAGTGAGTTAATTTGGACGAGACGTCCTGTTAGCTCCTTCAATCTCTGCATTTCCAATCGCCTATTCAGGCACACTTTAGTTTCTAGTCGCCTATTCAGGCATCGTTTACTTTCCGTTCGCCTATTTAGGCATCCTTTACTTTTCGCTCGCCTATTCAGGCACCCTTTACTTTCCTGTCCGCCTATTCAGGCACCTTTTACTTTCATTCGCCTATGCAGGCACCTTTTACATTCCGTTCGCCTATTCAGGCACCCTTTATTTTCTGTTCGCCTATTCAGGCACCTTTTAATTTCCGTTCGCCTATTCAGGCACTTTTTACTTTTCCAGTCACCGAAGCTGGCACCTTTTAATTTTCGTTCGCCTATTCAGGCACCCTTTACTTTTCCAGTTCGCCTATTCAAGCACCAGTTACTTTCCAGTTCGCCTATTCAGGCATCCTTTACCTTTCCAGTCCGCCTATTCAGGCACCCTTTACTTTTTCGTTGCCCAAAGGTGGCATCCCTCATCGCCAGACGTGGCATAGCCTCGCTCCACTTTTACCAGCGACAAAAAAAAGACAAAAAAAAGGAGAGAGAGAGAGAAAGAAAAAGAAGAAAAAGAAAATAGAGAGACAGAAGTGGGAAATGCTCGTCTTTAAAGAGAAAAAGGTCACACTGACTAGTGATTGCCAGCACCATCAGACGCCATACCGATCAAGAGGTCCCACTTGGCCCCTACATCAGTGTTCATATCTTTACTTCCTTTTCACTTCAGAAACACAGAAGCTTCGTGTTTCTTTTGTGAAAAAAGAAGTAAAGAGGGGCATCTGTGAACACCTCTTTTGGTCCGGTCCAAGTGGAATAAATCTTTTTATACTGAATTCCAATTCAGAATGGTCAAATCTGAATAGAATAACTTAAAAATGATCAGATCTGAGCAAGATGACCCTGATGGAAGCATTGCCGAGTGGAGTATGTCCCTGTTGAAGAGAAATCCGAGTGAAATGACTCAGATTGGAGCAAATCCGAATAAAATAACTTAAGGAATGATCAAATCCGAGTGAAATGACTCAGATTGGAGCATTGTCGAGTGGAATATGTCCCTGTTGAAGAGAAATCCGAGTGAAAATACTTCCCTGTTAAAGGTGAATCCGAGTGGAAGGCTCCCTGTCATGCCATTCCGAGTGATACTCTACTGAAGGATGAATGCTGAGAAGGATTGCTCTTTGATTGCAATAAATCCGAGTGAAATATAGCCCTACTGAAGTTAAATCCGAATGAAAGCTTCTGATTGATACTGATCTGAGTGAAAATAAGTCTGAGTGAATTAAAATCCGACTCGAGGTATATATGGAAGAACAGATTTTGATTGAAAAAAAGCCTTTCCGAGTGAAAATTGCCAAATGCTGAGTAAGGAATAAAACCAGGTCCGAATGAAAACATCGAAGGGTAAGATTCTGAGTGGTTAGATTCTGACTGAAGAAGAGTATGACTCAGTCTATCTTCTGAGTGGAAAGAGAACCGAGTCCGAGTGAATATTTGCCGAATGAGCCATTTCATAATCATTTCCGTGTCCTTTTCAGTCAGATTTCCGAGCCAATCTTCACTCATACTTCAAATAAGGGCCGATTGAACCATTTGCCTAATACCGAGTCATCACTCTTCAAACCAATTCTGAGTCGTCCTTCTTCAAACCTTTCCGAGCCCATTTTCGAGACCCTTTACACTCAACCTCCGAGTCCTCCTTTACAATCAACTTCCGAGTCGCCTTTACATTCAACTTCCGAGTCTTTCTCTTCGATTTTCAATCGGCTCCGAGTCCTCCTTCACCCATTTATTTTTACGAACTTCCGAGTCATCATTCTCTCCTAATTCTGAGTCATTTTTATCAGTTCTGAGTCAATCTTTGATCAGTTTTTGAGTGATACTTTTCAGTCAGTTCTTGGTCAATCTTCAATCATTTCTGACTCAGTTTTTACCAATTCCGAGCCAGTCTTCAGTTGGAACCGAGTGATACTTCACTCAGTCAGCCCTCTTCAAACCAATTCTGTGTCAGCCCTCCTTAAATCACTTCTGAGCCACCATTTGTACCACTTCCGAGCCATACTTAAACCTTTCCCGAGCCCCTTTGGCCAATCAATTCCGAGCCCCCATTTCCACCAATTTCCGAGTCAATTCTTGGTCAGTTCTTGGTTAGTTCTGACTCACTTTTTTACCAATTTCGAGTGACATTTTTCGCCCGTTCCCGAGTCATCTTTCACCCATCTCCGAGTCATCCTTTAGCCAATTCCGAGTCACACTTCACTCGGTTTTTGTATAAACAGCACCATTTCACACATCTCAGTACCGAGTGACCCACTTTTCACTCAATTCCGAGTAACCGTTCGATCATTTTCAAGCGGGAATGGGAATCCGAATCAGTTTTCACTCAGTTCTGACTGAATGTTCCAATCGGAATTTCTTTGATTGCCCACCCAATCCAATTGCACAACACCAACATGATTTCATTCAGTCTTTAGCATAAAAGGGGCCTTTTCCACTCGGATTTAGGAAGCAATGTGAAGACTGACCCTTTTTTCCACTCAGAATTGACTCCCAATGTGGATGAATGCTGACTGAGAGGCTGATCCGAGTCATTTTCACTCGGAATTCTACCATTCTCACTCAGAATTCTACCATTCTCACTTGGAATTCTGCCATTCTTACTCGGATTTTCACCATCCTCTCTCGGATTTCCACTCGGGTCCCTCTGTTCGCCCGTGCTGACTTGGATTCCACCACCCAAGTGGATCCAGGAATCCTGGGGGTGGCAGACAGGGGCGGAAGTGGGGGGAATTAAAAATTCTCACTCAGCCGTTGTCCCCCACTTCACTCTGAATGGAAGTGTGAGCTGGTTTTCCACTCTGAGTGGAAGCCTGAGCTGGCCTTCCACTCAAAGAAGCCTATAAATAGGCAGGGGTTGAAGCACCAAAGGAGGGACGCATTGAAGAGGAAAAACTCTACCTAAGCTCCGTCCCTCTCACTTCTCCCTTACCCTCACCCCCTTCCTTAAACTCATACCAACAGTCCCTCAAACTCTCTCTCCTCCAATACCGTCCTCCCTCCCACTCAACAGCACCTGACCTAGCACTTTCCTACTCCCTCTAATTCCCCTTTCCCTCTCGGATCAGCTTTCCTGCTCCATCATCACTCGATTTTGCTCAATTTTCACACGGTATTCCTCTTAATCACTCTGATTTTACTATTTTTGCTCAGTGTTCCTCATTTTTTATTCGGATCTTTCGCTGTTCCACTCGGATTTGACTATTTTTACTCGGTTTTCCTTATTTTCACTCAGATTTTCATTTTTCCACTCGGATCTTTCCAGTTTCACTCGGCTTTCCCTGTTTTTACTCGGTTTTCTTATTTTTCACTCGGTTTTCTTATTTTTCACTCAGTTTTCTTATTTTTCACTCATTTTTTCCATTTTTTGCACTCGATTTTCTCTTCTCCCACTCAGTTTTCACTCATTTTTTCTTTTCTTCCCTTTTCTGAACTTACTGTCTCCTTTTCTCTCTTGTAGCTTCTGCTACCTTTCTTTTTTTGCTTTGTACTAAAAATATAATAAGGGAAATAAATGTTTCCTATGTTTTCTTTCTAGTTTAAATAAAAATCAAAATAAATCATTCTTAGTCAGTGTCGTACGGAAAATACTTCCGTCTACACCACCTTTATAGGATTTGTACACGTGCGAAGAACTTCGCCTTGTATGGGTTCCTCACCATAATGATTCCCATCAACATTTCCTTAATCTTTTTCCTAAAAATAAAATATTTAAAGAACTACGTGACCCTGATTTCTCGAAAGCTCGAGAATACGTAGGAGCGGGAAATAGTTCCTGTCGGGCTCATCTTTCTTTATTTAATTTTTAGAGTTTCCATTTTTTGTCTTGCTATTAAAAAAAAGGTGGAGCGAGATTAATTTGGACGAGACGTCCTGTTAATCTCATATTTTTTTAATACTTTGTTTTTAAAAAAAAGAAGGAGCGAGTTTAATTTAGACGAGACGTCTTGTTCATCTCATATTTTGTAGTATTTCTTTAAAAGGAGGAGCGAGATTAATTTGGACGAGACGTCCTGTTAATCTCATATTTCTTAAATATCTCTTTTAAAAAAAAGGGGCGGAGCGAGATTAACTTGGACGAGACGTCCTGTTGGTCTCATGTAAATATTTTGTGTTGATTTTTGTTTATTTTTTTTGTTTATTTTGTCGTTCCATACATTTTTCTTTTCATGAGGAAGTTAAAGTAATTATTGGGCTAATTATAATGCACGCTATCAAATTGAGGTAACCGTTTTTATAACGGACAGTTGTGAGGTGCTAATACCTTCCTCACCTGTAATTAGACTCCCGAATCATGGAATTTCATTTTTATAACCAGTGCTTTAACGAAAGGTTTTTTCCAGTATTTTATCCTAAAAAAAAATATTAGTGGCGACTCCCTGTTTATTTTTAAAATCGTTTCGAGGGTTGGCCGTGCCGCCGCGATCCCGGTCGCGACAGGGCTATAGAAATGAAACCTGCTTTTCTTAGTTTAATTAGTTCCCATCAATTCCATGGAATGACAAGTGTAGATCCATACACTCACTTGGCAACTTTCTATGAATTGGTTGGAACCATGGGCTTTGAACAGGAAATAATTGAAGCCGTATATCTAAGACTATTTCCTTTTTCTTTAGCAGGTAAACCAAAGGAATGGCTCCAATCTTACCCAAATCAAAGCTTGAACAGTTGGGACACTGTGGAAGAAAAATTCTTACACAGATTCTTCCCACCATCCAGATTTATCAAAGCCAAGTCAGACATAACAACATTCAAACAAGGGCAAGATGAACCCTTCTGTGAAGCATGGGAACGTTTCAAATCTCTGTTGAGAAAATATCCAAATCATGGCTTAGAAGATATTGCCCAACTGAATATCTTCTATAGTAGACTGAAAGCAGACACCAAAATGATACTGGATGCAGCAGCTGGAGGCACTATGATGACGGTGGATGCAGAACAAGCTACAAGAATCATTGAAGCATTATCATCCACGGATTACCAAGCCCAGCATGATAGAACACAAGTCCAGAAGAAGGGAATATTGGAACTGAATACAACAGATGGCATTTTAGCTCAAAACAAAATTTTAACTCAGCAAATTGAAGCTCTAACACAGCAAATGGCAAAACTCCCACAAATAATTACATGCAGTACAAACCTCTACAAACAATCAACAATCACAATTGAACTGTGACTTTTATAGAGGGGAACATCAGAATGGACACCGTCAAGGAGAGAAAGGAGACCAATCCATCCTCTATATGAATAGTCAAGGTAAGCAGGGTAACTTCAATAACAACGTTTATTCTAACAATTTTTCACAGGGATGGAGAAATAATCAAAATGGTGGATGGAAGCAAGAGGCAAGCACTTCCAATAGACAATAACCTTATCAACAAGGTCCTTCCTTGACAGAAAGAACATCAAAACTAGAGGACACTCTAGAAAAATTCATGCAAGTCTCAATCACCAATCAGAAAAACACTGATGCTTCAATAAGAAATCTGGAGACTCAAGTGGGGCAATTGGCTCGTCAAATTACAGAACATCATAACTCTCAATTTAGAGCTAATACCCACCCAAATCCAAAGGAGCAATACAAAGCAATCACAACAAGAAGTGGAAAGGTCATTGGACAACAAGAAGAAAAGGACGAAAAGATAGAAGAGAATAATTGTGAAAAAACAAGAAAGGAAGTTAGTGAAGAGAAAAATAAAAAGAATGATGATGTATATATGAAGGAGGATGAAGTTGAAAAAAGAAAGAAATAAAAGAAGGAAAGAAGAAGGTAGACAACCCGGCACCACAACTGAAAAGTTTACCATATCCAGAGAACCTTTCAAAGATAGACAAGGAGAGGCAATTTGCAAGATTCATGGACATCTTCAAAAGGTTGTAAATAAACACACCTTTTGTGGAAGCCATGGAGCAAATGCCAACGTAGGCAAGATTCATGAAGGAGCTGTTAACAAAGAAGAAAAGATTTTCTGAAGAAACAGTGGAACTCGCAGCAGAATGCAGTGCCATTATTCAAAAAACATTGCCTCAGAAAACAAAAGACCCAGGGAGTTTCACAATTCCAGTAACTATTGGTACTTTACCAGTAGGAAAAGCACTCTTAGACTTGGGAGCTAGCATTAACTTAATGCCCCTCTCAATGGTAAAAAGAATCGGAGATCTTGAAGTGAAACCAACATGAATAACCCTCCAACTCGCTGATAGATCTTTGAAGTTTCCATACGACATAGCAGAGGATGTGCTGGTATGAGTTGACAAATTCGTGTTCCCTGTAGATTTTGTCATTATGGACATTGAAGAAAATACAGAGGTACCTTTCATTTTGGGGAGGCCCTTCATGAAAATTACAAAGGTGATTATTGATGTGGACAATGGGAAGCTAAAGGTGAGAGTGCAAGATGAGGAAGTAGATTTCAATATGTTTGAGGCAATGAAGTACCCAGCGGAGAAGCAACAGTGCTTCAGAATCGACATTGAAGAAATAGCCATCAGAGAGCAATCAAATGAATTGCTCAACAGAGATCCACTGGTCGAGTTAATGGCAGACATTGAACCAAGTAAAAAAATAATAGAAGAAAATTTGAAGAACTTGGAGGAGGATAAGCATGACATCCAGAAAACAATTCATTATGAGAAGCTACCAGAAAAAGCAAAAGAAGTCACAGCATCCAAAGTGGAGTTAAAGGTGTTGCCCTTACACTTGAAATACGTTTTTCTTGACAAGGATGGACAAAAACCTGTTATTATTAATAGGCAATTGTCAGAATCAGAAGAAAAATAATTAATTCAAGTATTAAAGAAGCACTCAACAACTAGAAGACTTGAAAGGAATAAGCCCAGCCTACTGTATGCACCGCATATACATGGAACAAGAATTCAAACCAATTGCCCAGTCGCAGAGACGTTTGAATCCAACCATGAAGGAAGTAGTAAAAGGGGAGGTAATTAAGTTACTTGAAGCTGGTATAATTTATCCAATCTCCGATAGTTCTTGGGTAAGTCCTGTGCAGGTCGTTCCAAAGAAGGGAGGAGTAACCGTCATACAAAATGACAAGAATGAATTAATTCCCACAAGGACAGTCACTGGATGGAGAATATGCATTGACTACAGAAAGTTAAACACAACAACTAGAAAAGATCACTTCCCTCTACCCTTCATGGACTAAATGCTGGAAAGGCTTGCAGGACAAGCATACTATTGCTTTCTGGATGGATACTCAGGATATAACCAAATAGCTATTGCACCAGAAGATCTAGAGAAAACAATATTCACATGTCCCTTTATGGTGTTTGCATACACAAAAATGCCTTTTGGGTTATGTAATGCCCCTACAACATTTCAAAGGTGCATGTTAGCTATTTTCTCAGATTTAGTGGAAAAATGAATTGAAGTCTTCATGGATGACTTTTCGATTTTTGGATCGTCATTTAATCAATGCTTGGAAACTTGAGTATAGTATTAGAAAGATATGTGAAAACCAATTTAGTTTTAAATTGGGAAAAGTGTCACTTTATGGTTATTGAAGGAATTGTGCTGGGACATCAAATCTCCAAAAGAGGCATTGAAGTGGACAAAGCCAAAGTGGAAGTAATTGAGAAGCTGCCACCACCAGGAAATGTGAAAGGAGTAAGAAGCTTCTTGGTCCATGCAGGATTTTATCGAAGGTTCATTAAGAACTTCTCCAAAATCGCAAAGCCTTTGAGTAATCTCTTGACCAAAGACACTCCCTTTATTTTTGATGATTCTTGTCTACATGCATTTGAAACTTTAAAACATAAATTAACTTGTGCACCTGTGATATTTGCTCCTGATTGGGACTTAGATTTCGAAATAATGTGTGATGCCAGTGATTATGCCATTGGGGCCGTATTACGACAAAGGAAGGTAAAAGTTTTTCATGTTATACACTATGCTAGCAAAGTTTTGAACCCTGCCCAAACAAATTATGTAACAACAGAAAAAGAGCTGTTAGCAATAGTGTATGGCCTGGAAAAATTTAGACCTTATCTGATTGGTTCCCAAGTCACTATTTTTACTGACCATGCTGCTATTAAATATCTGCTGAATAAACCTGACTCTAAGCCCAGGCTAATTAGATGGATCTTACTAATGCAAGAATTCAATCTAGTGATCAAAGACAAATAGGGCAGTGAAAATTTTATTGTAGATCATTTGTCTCGCCTTGTTAACAAGGAAGTCACACTACTGCAACCAGAAGTGAATGAAGAATTCCCTGATGAGAAGCTACTGATGATAAAGGAAAGGCCATGGTTTGCAGACATGGCAAACTTTAAAGCCGCAGGGGTGTTGCCTGAGGATCTTTCATGGCAACAAAAGAAAAAGTTTCTGAAGATTGCAAAATATTTTATATGGGATGATCCATTCCTATTTAAACTTGGATCAGACCATATTTTAAGAAGATGTGTGTCCCAAGAGGAAGCTAACAACATCTTATGGCACTGTCACAGCTCCTCATATGGAGGACACTTCAATGGGGAAAAGATTGCAGCTAAGGTCCTCCAATCATGTTTTTATTGGCCATCATTGTTTAAAGACGCTAATGTTTTTATGCAGCATTGTGATGTATGTCAGAAAATAGGTAGAATATCAAAAAGGAACAAAATGCCACTAACTGCCATTCTTGAAATAGAAGTCTTCGATTGCTGGGGTATAGACTTTGTTGGACCTCTACCTAATTCATTTTCTAATGAGTACATTGTTGTGGCAGTGGACTATGTATCAAAATGGGTTGAAGCCTTGGCCTGTGTTAAAGCTGATGCCAAAACTGTTATCAAATTTCTCAAGAAAAACATTTTCAGTAGGTTTGGCACTCCAAGGGTACTGATAAGCGATGAAGGTTCTCATTTCTACAACATTCAACTTTAAAAGTGTCTGGAACACTATAGAGTAAAGCATAAGGTAACCTCTCCATACCACCCCCAAGCCAATGGCCAAGTGGAAGTATCCAACAGAGAGATCAAAAGGATACTAGAAAAGACAATCGGCCACAACAGGAAGGATTAGTCCTTAAAGATGGATGATGCTTTATGGGCATACAGAACAATCTACAAAGCACCAACTGGATTTTCACCTTACCAGTTGGTGTATGGAAAGAATTGCCATCTTCTAGTAGAGCTTGAATACAAGGCATTCTGTGAATGAAAATTCTCAATTATGACCCAAAGGCATCAGCTCAAGAAAGAAAAATTTAGATGCACAAGTTAGAAGAATGGAGGATGCATGCGTATGAATCATCAAGGATCTATAAGGAGAAAATGAAGGCTTACCATGTTAGATACATTATAAAAAAGAGTTTCTACCCAGGACAATCTGTGCTCCTTTTTAATTCAAGAATAAAATTGTTTCCAGGAAAACTAAAATCCAAATGGTCAGGACCATTCATTGTGAAAGAAGTAAAATCTTATGGGACCATTGAATTACAAGACCCTCAATTTGAAAGAACCTGGGTTGTAAATAGTCAAAGACTCAAGCCTTATTTAGGAGGAGAGGTGGAGAAGGTCACCACCATCATTCAACTGACAGATCTATGATCAAACAAATCAGGCGTCAAGCTAATGACGATAAACAAGCGCTCTTGGGAGGTAACCCAACCTTTATGTTCTCTATCAATCGTGTTAGTTTCAAATTAAGCAATTTTTGTATTATGTTTAAAAGTCTCTTTTATTTTTCAGAAACTCTCATCACCATCACCATCCATCATCCAATGACCAAAAAGCAAAGGGCCAAAAGAAAAAAACAAGTGTCTTCAATCCACTCAAGCAAATAGGCTTAAGCTCAAAGCAAGACCAGAACTCAAGGTGTCAGGTGTGTACAAGCTCAAGCATGACAATTCATACGCAAACATGGGCATTCTGTTTGAGTTCACGCTCAAGCATGATCTTCCCAGCTTAAGCGTGAATTATTAAAAGCATCAGGGGTCATTCCATAAGTAAGCACGCTCGAGCTTGACAGATACACGCTTAAGAGTAAAACAATTTGATTTTGACTTAACTTTGCTTAGGCGAATAACTACGCGCTTAAGCGAGGGATTATAAATTGCATCAGGTCCAAAAATCCTTCATGCACGCTTGAGCGAGTGTTGAAAGTGCTTAAGTGCCCGTTTTAAAATCACTCACGCTTAAGCGTGATTTAGCCCAACCTAAGCTCAAGTTTCATTTTATAAAGGAAATCCCACAAAACCGACCACGCTCAAGCGCCACTCTCCCTTCCTCAAGCGTGAAAAGTTTCCTCTGACAAACGCTCAAGCGTACTTGAATTAACCATGGATGAATGATCACGCTTAAGCATGATATACCCACGCTCAAGCGAGAAGTTTGAAAATTGCCCCTGATGCTAATAAATGGAGCATTTTGTAACCCCCACTCATGTAACCGCCCACTATCGCCCCTGTCTTTCAAAGTTTTATAACTAAAAAATTCTATTTTCATTACTTGTCCCATTCTCTCTTAATTCAAATATCGCATTTTCACTGCATGCTATTCACAATTTACTTCAAGGTCACTGCAATTTTTGTTCTTTGCTTCCATTTTCAATTCTTCCAGGTAAACACTGAACCCTCCTCTTTTAATTTTTATCACGTTATTATCTTGGCAGGAAGCATCAATAACCTCTTTTAGGAATGCATGCTAAACTTCAAGAATTCTTTACACTTATTCCTAATGTGTTACCATCATAATGTAAAAGGATTCATAGTTGACTTGTCTTTTTGGGTATTTAAAGGGAGGATTGATGCTACTATTCTTAATATCTTTGTAGTGCAAGTTGACTGTTTGTGAAAAATCCTGAAAGAAGTTAATTTGCATACTGATCATCATACATGATAATTAATGACATTTATATGGCCTACAATCTTGACACAGACACTGTACATATGGTCTTTTACTATCATCATTATATCCTCAATTGAAGTTATGCTCTTTTGCAGAATGGCCAGGACCAAGCAAGTTGCACCAAGTTCTCCTGCAACCACTTCTCCACCAAGAAGTTCGAGAAGAAATAAGGGAAAAAGGACAAGGAACGAAGACCAAGATAACGCCTTAAAATTCAGAAACAAAGATAAGAGCAGGCGCTATTAAGATATTTTCAATTGGACATTTATTCCGGAAAGAAAGGTAGATTTGGCTTTAGGGGAATGTAATGCGTTTTTACAGGTTGTGAGAAGAAGAAACTGGCTCAAGATCTGCTATCCAAGGGAGAAGTATGACCCAGAGATAGTCAGAGAATTTTATGCTAATGCTTGGCCCAAGGAGGGAGAAGGTGATCGAAGAACATGGGTAAGAGGTCATTGGCTCTCATATGGCAGGGATGAGATTAACTTCTACCTCGGAAGCATCATGGAGCTAGGAGAAGGAGAAATCTGTGAATATGCTGCTATGCTTGCAAGAAACCAATTCATTGCCACCAATAATCTTGAGGAGGCCATATGCATTCCAGGTCGTCACTTTCAGATGGGCCAAGGAGAAAACCCACTGCGCATTTTAAGGAACGACATGACCACCATCTCTCAAGTATGACTTCTTTCATGCTTGCCAATATTGCACCTAATGCGTATGTTTTTGATCTTATTTTTAGTAGGTGTTATTTACTATATTGCATTTTGCAAAATGACATATCAATTGATCTAGCCCAAATAATTTCGGATGAAATTCATAAGTTTATGAAGGCTGATCAGAAATACTCCCAAGCAGGGCAAAAGGTAAAAGGGAGTCTAGGCTTTCCTGTATTTATCACTAATTTTTATGCAGCTCATGGGATTGAGGTACAAGACCTCAAACCCATCAGGCCTTCCATCGACAAATGCTTCATTGAACGGTATTGCAGTACCCAAGAGTCAATTGCATAAGAAGCACCACCCCCACCTGCCTCAGATACACAGCAAGCACCACCTGCAGGATCAGAACTCCCTCCTCCAACTCTCAGCTCAGAAACATTGATGCTCTTACAGTGAATGTACCAGATTCAGACCCAGAGCAACCATCTCTTAGTACAACAAAATTCCAATCATAGGGGTCTGCTACATATACATCATGGTTTATATCATAGTATTCCTGCAGGACAACCCAACCCTTGGATAGACCCAGTCCAATTTAGAGCCCTTCTTGCTTGGCCTGGGGACATGCCTCCTTCTATGGGAGGGGGTAAGACTTCACAAGCTAGGCCAGGACGTTCTTCACAGGGACCTCCAGAAAGGGAACAGGAGACAGAGGATGACTTCTCTGAGGATGAGTGATGAATTTCTGCTTAAGTCTTTAACTACTTTAGCTCCACACTATTTTAGTCTTTAATTACTTTAGTCTATTTTTGAGTTGATTTTTTTCTGATATTACTACAGTATACTTTGAAAATTTTCACATTCTTCATGCTTTTGTGTTATGATTGTTTTGATGTAAAGTTACATGCTTGAAACTAAAACAGTTTTGAAAAACCCAACCAGGATTCAAACTTTTTAATCAAGAAATGATTCTGAGTTAGCAAGTATTTTGAGGCAGTAACATTGGTTTTTGAGAAGGCAAATTAACTGATTTAAGACCATGAAAATAAAGAAAATGAACCATTAAAATTTGTTGCACACTTGAACCTTTTTAGAATATGGAAGTATACCCTATAAACTGGTGAGAAAGGAGAAATTTAAACACTGAGAGTCTCATTAGATTTGCTAAAGTTTGCATTGCCTAAATTTCTAATTAACAATTTTCATAAAAAATCAGATAAAATCAGGTATAGGGTTATTTTTTAAGCGTGCTTACACTCCAATAAAGCATGTCTACACGTATCTTCTGTTTGAGTTGAACGTTTTAACGTTCCAATAAAGCATACTGACGCTTGGGTTGAATGTACCTACGCTGGCCTTTTGTCTATAGATACCTGTTCCAACGTAGAAACCCTAACCCCAATAGTTGTTACACAGGAATCTTGCCCCTTTTTAATTGTAACAGTCATATCTCTATAATTCTTCAAATTGGTAAAAATATTTTGTATTTTACTGCATATTAATTCACTTTACCATTTTAATTTACCGTTTCCTTTTCAATTATCACTTTTCACATTCTACCCTTTCATTGTTCTTGCACCTTTGTATTTCCTATATATAGTGCATTGCATTTGCTGTCATGGCATCTAGGCCTTCCCGCTTCATTCATAAAACTAAAAAGCTGATTGAAATGGAAAAAGCAAAGGTAGTAAGGAAAGATAAGGGAAATGGGGTGGTCACTACTAGCACCCCTACTTCCCCTCCTCTCATTAAGAAGAGGAAGTCTGAAAAAGGAGAGAAGTGAGTCAAGCGCTTTAGAGATGTTAAAGCTACAAAGGATTATGAAAGGAAGTTCAAGGAGAGAGGAGTGATAAGAGATAAAGTTATGTTACTGAGTGAGGAGGATTGCCCTGATCCTACTATTAGGGCTGTCATGTATGCTAGAGGGTGGCAAAATTTTAATAAGATATTGGGTCATGGCTATCAAGAACTCACCAGGGAGTTTTATGCTAATTTGAGGGCCAATGACAGTGATGATGAAGTTCCCTATTCTTCTTACCTCAAGGGTGTTATCATTCAACTATCTAGTGAGATTCTCAATAAAAGTTTGAGATTACCTGTAATGGAAGATGCAGAGTGTGAATACACAAGAATTCAGGATGGATTCTCATTAGAAGGGAGTGTTGATTTGAGGAAACAGGTCTTGGAAGTGTGCTGCAAAGAAGGGACCTCCTATGAGACTATTGTTGGGGGTGCTCCAAAATTTGTAAGGAAAAATACTCTCCTTGATGTGCCTAGGATTTAGTGCTAATATTTACTCTTTTCCCTGCAACCAGTGGCCCATGCTATTAAAATTGTGATGAAACGATTGGTCCTTATTTACTGTTTGATACAGGAACTGTATGTCGATTTGGGTGATCTAATTTTATTTGAAATGATTAAGGCTCATGAGAAATTTGCCCAATTGCCATACTGTTCTGTCATTTCATTTTTGGCCAAGAAAAATTTTGTGAAAGTGCAAGAGGAAGAGTTCACTAAGGTTAAAATAGAAAAGGCTCTAGATCACTCCTGGGTGAGGGACAAGATTGATCACTACATTCCCAATGAACCCAAGAGCTCAAAGCCTAAAATGGCCTAACCATCCAATTCTCACCAAGACCAATCCTCTGCTCTGTTCTTAACACCATTTTGAGTGAATTATAGGCGATGAAGAAGATGCAGCTTGGTGTAACATCCCAAATTTTAAAATAGAGCATTAATTAAGGAGAAATAAATATTGACAAATTGAAGGTAAATCATTTAATGTCCCAAAATATTTGAAATAATTAAATTGAGAGTTTTGGGGACTGTTGGTAAATTGAGGAGACCGGATAAGCTGAAAATAAGCCCGGTTGAGATACGGGTGTCAGACCAAGTATCTCTGATTGAGATGATATTGGTCAGGGATGTTAAGGATAATATTGGGAATCCGAGTATGTATTCGGAATAATTTTTAGATGAAGTATTGAGCCCAAACGAAGAGCTTGTTTGTGGAAAAATGATAAAGCTTTAATGAATGAGCATCAAATAAAATATAAACTCTTCTCTTCCCCCCCTCATTCTCACGTGTGCTCTCTCTCTCACTTAGGCAAACACTTCTTCTCTTTCTCTTCATATCCCACTCATCATCTTCTTCTCCTTTCTCTTCAAAAATCCATAAGTGTGGTGTGTGCCATCTCCTCTTCCATTTTCATGTGGAGCTTGGGCTTGGAGGTTGTCTCTCTCTCTTTCACTCTCTCTATATTTGTGTTCCTTCTCACCCATTCTAGAAACCCATTTCTCTTGGCTTGAGGGAAGGGTTTCTCTTCATTTTCATGAGCTTTAAGCCCTAGCTTTTGGGTATTGCTTGTTGGGAGAGAGTTAATGCATATGGGTTAAGTTAGGAGAGACGTTTATGATGAAAAACCCTAAGGTGGGGTGTATTTAAATTGAGTTTTATGAGGGCCTTGGGTGGTACACGAAAATGACATATGAATGATGGAAAATGATGAACACAAATGGTGGTTGTTAAGTTTTTTATTAAGAAACCCTAGCTTCATAAATTTGGGGGAAATGTATAATGGGGGTAGATGAGCATTTACTGTTGGTAATAGAGGTATTTTATGATGAGTAATGGCCATTGGCGATGGAAATTGGTTGGTGTAGGTCATTGATGGAGAAACCCATGAATGGGTTTAGCACTAATCTCATAATAAGGAATGGTGGCACCTAACCCATGGTGGTAATGGTGGGTAAAATGAAATAAAAGAGGTTGAGAGTTAAAATGATATAAACACCAAGTTATTAAAATATATGAGTATTTGAGTCTTGGTGGGTAAATAGAAAATTGATTGTGTGATGTGTTGTGATGTAGGAAGTTACCCTATTGACGAGGCGGAACCGTCAAACCGCGTTGATCACTACTTCACTTGAGGTAGGAGGGGGTAACTATTCTAAATGCATGATTTCATCCATTGATGATGTGAAAATATGTATATATGATTACTTGATGATTGTTTGAATGGATGATATGGTGATGTTATGATTTGAATGCATTTAGAATGATGATTGTTATGTGGTATTGTGTTTGGGATAATATTGTGATGTGGTGATGATATTATGATGATGAAGTATGTTGATGGTTTGAGACCATATATGAATTGAAATCTATAATATGGAATATCCTAAGATGTGTGTATGATTTATTGAATGTGTAAGCCACTAACTATTAATGTGAATAAGTCTCAAAAAGAATTGGGATTGGATGAGAATGATGAGAACATTGAAATCCACCTAGTGGTGGTGGTGAATGATTGAATGTGGAGTGGCATCTAGCATGCATAGTGTGAGGATGCATTTGACTTCTATTTGTATAGCATCCATGGCCTATCATTGTTGTCTATGTGGAATATTAGGGGGTTCCACTAGGCAGACCCAGTGGGAGGGCGGCTCAATGCACGAGCGTATTGTTGTTTTTCCCCTGTGACTCGGTGTGTGAGTCACGAAGCTGTCCATAGTTTGGTGACGAGGCACCCTATGTGACGAGCCCAGTGGGCGGGTGGCTCTATGGTGAGCGAGTTACCTCGGTGTCCGATGGGGCACGGCTCTCTCGATGTGTGTTCAGGAGGGGCTCGTAGCACTTGTGGTAATTTGAGGCCACGATGTTGATCCGCAAGTGACGGGGTGACTAGGGCTATAAATGGGCGAGAGCGGTTTGGTACCAGTAAAATTATGATGATGTAAGAATGCATAATTTGAGATATATGTGTACACAATTTACTACTGCAATAGGGCCATAGTAGCATACCTATGCTTGTCCCACAAATTGATTTGATGTTGTAATCCCACAGTCGGATCCGCATTTTTGATGAGAATTCCTTGTGCATATGCATTAGTTTTAAGCGCATTTGCATATAGCCAGAGATATGCCTAGTTGATAGCCCATAATGGCGAAGGATGAATGAGAACTAAAAGGGGAAAAAAGTGTGATACTAACCCTATGGGTGTATTCAGTGATTTGAATGAATATGATTGTGGGTGTATACTTGAGAACATGATATATGGTTTTGAATAGTATAGTATATAAATGATGTATGATATTCTGAGAGGTGTGGTATATAAACAAGTATACATGTATTTCGTCATAATGTATGACTTTGATTCATTTAGATTTTGTTACTCACCTCCTCGTTGCAATTTTTAAGTTTGATGTAGGTATGATGTAAATCCTACCATTTTGGAGGCCGAGTTTGAAGAAGATAAATATGGAATGGAAAAGGGACAGCCTTGGCCGGCGTGTTTTTACTTTGTATGGTACATGGTGCATATATGCCCAATTTTGTAATCTTGATATGGTAAATGATGATTTTGGGGTCATGTAGGAAAATGAGACCTTGTGTGCATGGCTCATTTTCATTAATGACCTTTGGTAAGGTATAATACCATTGTGATGTTTAAATCTTAGCCAATTTGATGAATGAATGTTGAGAATCATGAATTATAGCCTTTTAGGATGTGTGTTGGAAACTTTGTATAGTTATTTTAATGCATGAGCTAGGAACTAGTATGGTCAAATGATGATTTATGAGGTTTTGATGCGATGGATGGAATGCCACAGCTTAAGTACGTTAATTGTGGTTTGTGGGAAATGGAATGGATCCATTTTGTCAAAAGTAGACCCATTGGTTACCTCAAAATGCCTTAAAATAGGATAATCATGCTTATACGCATAAATTACTCATTTTTAGGAATTTTTGAGTGCGGCCAGTTGCCACACGTCACAAATAATGTGTTTTAGCTTGTGTTTAAATTTGGTGGCATTCTGATATCGTTTGAATAGGTTTTGGTAGTTGTGAAGTTCATTTTCATTATAAAATCTGCATAATTTCTGTATAAGGCAGGGTGTAATCGATTAGTCCTGCTGATCTAATCGATTATAGGGCCTCTGTTTTTAAGGTAATTGATTACACTGAGTGCTGTAATCGATTATCAACTACTCGAAGTCCTGTAATCGATTAGAATTGTCCCTGTAATCGATTAGGTGAGATGTCTGATGCATTACATGAATTCCAGGAGCTCTGTAATCGATTACTACCAACCCTCTAATCGATTAGCATAGATTCTAGGAACCTTGTAATCGATTAGGGTTGACAGAATAATCGATTAATGACCCAACAGGGACAATGTAATCGATTATTCTGAAAGGTGTAATCGATTAGTTATAACACCTGATTCATTGTGCCATTTCCAGGAGCTCTGTAATCGATTACCTGTTGCTCTGTAATCGATTATGGAATGATAATCGATTAGTTCGTATCCCGTAATCGATTAGGACCTTTAATTTGTACATGGATTTATCGACTATATGAATCAGGATCGTAATGGTACTACATGAACATCTATTGCGTACTCTGATACCTTCTCATATCTTCATATATGAGATAGGTTGCATAGATCCAGGGTATTGGATGATAGCTTCACCACTCATATTTTTCATAAATTAATAACATTAAATTCACGAAAAATTTACCCCTACTTTTGGGGGCGTCTCAACCTGGTATCAGAGCATTAATTGCTTATTAATGAATTATATGAGTTAAATGTTGTTAAAGAGTAGTTATCACTTAATATTGATATATTATTATTATTATAGTTAAGCATTATTGGAGCTTAAATTGCTCACTGCTTTATATTGTGATTGATATTACCTTCAAATTATGAATGCATTATGATGATACATATGTAGATGATAATTGTTAATGATTGATAAATTTTGAGGAAAGAAACACAAGGTTTCTAAATGTATTTGTGTTGTGTGTCTAGATTGATCGATGGCGAATAGACGCAACGTCGATGCAGCCGCTATGGCTGAAGCTTTTAACCGATTTGTCGATATCCTTGAACGGCAACAACAACCCGTGGGTCAAATAAACTATGGTCTTGACTGATTCCTCAAGCGGAAGCCTTCTGAATTTCATGGGGGCTATAAATCGAAAGACGCTTATGTTTGGATCCGTGATTTGGAACGAATATTTGCTAGCATGGAATGTTCTAAAGCTTAAAAGGTTGAGTATGCGGTATTTATGATCCATGACGAGGCCGAGTCTTGGTGGATTTTGACTCGTGGACGTATGGTCTCTGCTCATACTCCCTTGACATAGGAGAACTTCAAGGTGGAATTCCTTATGAATTATTTTCCGGAGAGTTACAAGAACAAAAAGGAGCTTAAATTTATGGAGCTCAAGCAAGAAAGCCTATCGGTGGAGGAATATGCCTCAAAATTTGAAGAGCTATGTGTATTTTACCCTCCTTTCCAACAGGAAGGTACTGAAGCTTCGAAATGTGTTAAGTTTGAGAACGGATTGCGCCAAGAGATCAAGAAGGCGATTTGTCACCAAGAGATTAGGAGTTTCCCTACTCTTGTGAACAAGTGTAGAATTTTTGAAGAAAATGATGTGGCTCCCAAGAGTTATTCGGGGCACGATCATAGACTGAAGGGCCAATCCTCTAGCTTCAAGAAGAGGAGTGATTTCAAGAAGAATAGACAATTTATGTGTGGTTCCTCTTCTCTTAGAGGTGGACACGGTGGTGGAAGACATGGTGTTTATGGTGGCCGAGGTAATGGCCAGGGTCTTCGTTGTTTCTGGTGTGGCGGAAATCATTTGGCTCGAGAGTGCAATCATGAAGAGACGGTGGTATGCTACAGATGCAACCAACCGGGGCACATTCGTCCCGATTGTCCCTTGAATGCCACGGATGTGGTGGTGCGTAATGATGCAAACCGCGGAGGCTATGGTGCTTTTAGAGGTCGTGGCCGTGGAAACGGCAATGGTGGCCGTAATGGCGGTCGAAATGGTGATGGCAACAGAAATGGTGGTAACGGTCGGGGTAATGGTAATGGTGGCCGGAATGGTCCCAACGTGGTGCTAATCAGCAAATGGCTGGAAGAGTCTTTACCGTGACTGGCGAAGAGGTTGCACAAGCTGGTGATCTTGTCCAAAGTAAGTGCCAAATCCTGGGTAGTTGTGTTGATGTCTTATTTGATTCGGGTGTAACACATTCATTTATTTCAGAAGATTGTGTGAGGCGATTGAAATTGCCAATAAACATGATGAGAGGCTCTATCCTAGTATCTACACCGACCGGTACTTGTTTACGGGCGGTCACTCGATGTGATGATGTCGAGATGGTTCTTGAAAATAAGAAATTTATGGTGTCTCTTATTTGCTTACCCATGAAAGATTTAGAGGTTATTTTGGGAATGGATTGGTTATTTGCCAACAAGGTCTTGGTGGATTGTCAAACTCGAAGTGTCATCTTCCCTTCTCCAAATACCGAGCACTTTGAAGTGCAAGGTATATCTCAACTCCTTGTTATGCTATGCATAGTGGATGGAGAAAATGCTATTCAATCCCTTGATATTCCTATTGTATCTAAATTTCTGGATGTTTTCCCTGATGAGGTACCTGGCTTACCTCCTCCACGAGAGGTGGAGTTTTCTATTGATCTTGTTCCGGGTGCGGAACCTATTTCTCAAGCGCCATATCGGATGTCTCCAATGGAGTTAGTTGAGTTGAAGAAACAAGTTGAAGAGTTATTGGAATGGGAATTTATCCGCCCAAGTGTGTCTCCTTGGGGTGCGCCTATTTTATTGGTGAAAAAGAAGGATGGAAGTATGAGGCTATGTGTGGATTATCGACAACTTAATAAGTTGACTATCAAGAACCGATATCCCTTACCCTGCATTGATGACCTTTTGGATCAATTAAAGGACGCTGTGGTATTCTCTAAAATCGACTTACGTTCCGGATATCACCAAATCCGGGTAAGGACTGATGATATTCCAAAGACTGCCTTTCGCACTCGTTATGGCCACTATGAATATGTGGTGATGTCATTCGGTGTGACTAATGCTCCTACGATTTTCATGGATTACATGAATCGCATTTTCCATAACTATCTTGACAAATTTGTGGTGGTGTTTATCGATGACATCCTTGTCTACTCCAAGAGCCACGAGGAACATAAGGAACATCTTAGTCTCGTACTGAATGTTCTTCGCGAGAAAGAGTTATATACGAAGCTCTCTAAATGTGAATTTTGGTTATATGAGGTCCAATTTCTTGGACATGTTATTTCCAAAGACGGTGTTGCTGTTGATCCATCAAAGATTGAAGCTGTAATGGCTTGGGAAAAGATGATGTCTATGACAGAAGTAAGGAGTTTTCTTGGTCTTACCATTTGTATGGAATCTTGATTGTGGAAGGAGTTTCCAAGAGTTGAAAGTTAGACTCACTTTTGCTCCTGTGTTGGCTTTGCCGGACTTATTGGATGAGTTCGTGGTGTATTGCGATGCTTCCAAGCTCGGTCTTGGTTGCGTATTGATGCAAAAGGAGCGTGTGATAGCCTATGCGTCAAGACAGTTGCGACCGCATAAGGTTAATTACCCCACACATGATCTTGAATTGGCGGCGGTTGTTTTTGCGTTGAAGTTATGGCGACACTACTTGTATGGCTCGAAGTTCGTGGTCTTTAGTGATCACAAGAGTCTTAAATATCTTTTCGATCAGAAGGAGCTTAATATGCGCCAACGATGATGGATAGAGTTTCTGAAGGACTATGAGTTTGAGTTGAGGTATCATCCCGGAAAGGCGAATGTAGTTGCCGATGCGTTGAGCTGAACATCGTTGCATATTTCTATGATGATGACGAAAGAGATGGAGTTAATTGAACAATTTAGAAATTTGAATGTGGGCGTGGAAACTTATACCCCCAAGAAAATGTCTCTTGAAATGTTGAAGGTCGTGAATGAATTTCTTGAATATGTGAAAGTACGACAACCCAATGATGAATACTTGATTGAGATGAAGAAAACCCAAGAGAAAGGGAAGAATTTGTTCCTAGTGGAAGGTCAAGATGGCATTTGGCATGTAAAGGGCCGAATTTACGTTCCCTCAAGTGGTGATGTGAGAAAGTGTGTACTTGAGGAAGCTCACAAGAGTATATTAAGCATTCATCCTGGTTCTACCAAAATGTATCAAGATCTGAAGAAGAATTTTTGGTGGCCCGGTATGAAGCGTGATATGGCAAACTTTGTGGCGTCTTGCCTTATTTGTCAGAAGGCGAAGGTCGAGCATCAAAGACCATCTGGTTATTTGAGACCATTGGAGATTCCTGTTTAGAAATAGGATAACATAGCTATGGATTTTGTGTCTGGACTACCCAGAACTCGTGCTGGAAATGATGCCATATGGGTGATTGTAGATTAGTTGATGAAGTGAGCTCACTTCTTACCTATAAATATGAAGGGTTCAATGGAGAAATTAGCCCAACTATATATAAAGGAGATTGTTAGATTGCATGGTGTACCGTCTAGCATTATATCTGAACGTGATCGTCGGTTTATTTCTCGGTTTTGGGGAAGTTTGCATGATGAATTAGGTTCAAAGTTGAAACTTAGTTCCGCATATCATCCTCAAACCGATGGACAATCTGAAAGAACAATACAAAGTCTTGAAGATTTGTTGAGGGCTTGTGTTCTTGAGCACGGTGGATGTTGGGAGAGATTCTTATCGTTGATTGAGTTTACATAGAACAACAGCTATCATAGCTCTATTGGTATGGCACCCTATGAGGCACTTTATGGAAGAAAATGTAGAACGCCTCTATGTTGGTTGGAGACCGGTGAAAACTTGGCCTTAGGGCCAGAAATTTTTTAGGAAACCACCGAGCAGATTAGAAAGATACAAGAAAATATGAAGATTTCTCAAGATAGACAGAAGAGTTATTATGACAAGAGGCATAAACCACTTGAGTTTCAAGTGGGTGATCATGTATTTTTGAAGGTCTCGTGTGATAAAGGGATTGGAAGGGTGTTGAGAAGTGGAAAGTTAAGCCCTAGGTTTATTGGACCGTATGAGGTGTTAGAGCGGATTGGCGACGTTACTTATCGGATTGTACTCCCTCCGCATCTCGCTAATCTACACAACGTGTTCCATGTATCCCAGTTGAGGAAATATGTCTATGATCCTCTACATGTGATTCCTATGGACAAGATTGATGTACAAGATGATTTATCTATACCTCCTGTTTCTGTTCGCATCGTCGAGCATTCCGTGAAGAAATTGTGGAACAAGTTGGTACCTTTGGTGAAGGTCACTTGGAAACATGGAAACGTGGAGACGTTCACATGGGAACGTGAGGACGACATCAGAGAGCGATATCCGTGTTCGAATCCGGTAAGTTAAATTTCGGGGACGAAATTCTCTTTTTGGTGGGGTGGATTGTAACATCCCAAATTTTAAAATAGAGCATTAATTAAGGAGAAATAAATATTGACAAATTGAAGGTAAATCATTTAATGTCCTAAAATATTTGAAATAATTAAATTGAGAGTTTTGGGGACTGCTGGTAAATTGAGGAGACCGGATAAGCTGAAAATAAGCCTGGTTGAGATATGGGTGTCAGACCAAGTATCTCTGATTGAGATGATATTGGTCAGGGCTGTGAAGGATAATATTGGGAATCCGAATATGTATTCGAAATAATTTTTAGATGAAGTATTGAGCCCAAACGAAGAGCCTGTTTGTGGAAAAATGATAAAGCTTTAATGAATGAGCATCAAATAAAATATAAACTCTTCTCTTCTCCCCCTCATTCTCACGTGTGCTCTCTCTCTCACTTAGGCAAACACTTCTTCTCTTTCTCTTCATATCCCACTCATCATTTCTTCTCTTTTCTCTTCAAAAATCTATAAGTGTGGTGTGTGCCATCTCTTCTTCCATTTTCATGTGGAGCTTGGGCTTGGAGGCTCTCTCTCTCTCTCACTCTCTCTATTTTCGTGTTCCTTCTCACCCATTCTAGAAACCCATTTCTCTTGGCTTGAGGTAAGGGTTTTTCTTCATTTTCATGAGCTTTAAGCCCTAGCTTTTGAGTATTGGTTGTTGGGAGAGAGTTAATGCATATGGGTTAAGTTAGGAGAGACGTTTATGATGAAAAACCCTAAGGTGGGGTGTATTTAAATTGAGCTTTATAAGGGCCTTGGGTGGTACACGAAAATGACATATGAATGATGGAAAATGATGAACACAAATTGTGGTTGTTAAGTTTTTTTTAAGAAACCCTAGCTTCATAAATTTGGGGGAAATGTATAATGGGGGTAGATGAGCATTTACTGTTGCTAATAGAGGTAGTTTATGATGAGTAATGGCCATTGGCGATGGAAATTGGTTGGTGGAGGTCATTGATGGAGAAACCCATGAATGGGTTTAGCACTAATCTCATAATAAGGAATGGTGGCACCTAACCCATGGTGGTTATGGTGGGTTAAATGAAATAAAAGAGGTTGAGAGTTAAAATGATATAAATACCAAGTTATTGAAATATATGAGTATTTGAGTCTTGGTGGGTAAATAGAAAATTGATTGTGTGATGTGTTGTGATGTAGGAAGTGACCCCATTGATGAGGCGGAACCGTCAAACCGCGTTGATCACTACTTCACTTGAGGTAGGAGGGGATAACTATTCTAAATGCATGATTTCATCCATTGATGATGTGAAAATATGTATATATGATTACTTGATGATTGTTTGAATGGATGATGTGGTGATGTTATGATTTGAATGCATTTAGAATAATGATTGTTATGTGGCATTGTGTTTGGGAAAATATTGTGATGTGGTAATGATATTATGATGATGAAGTATGTTGATGGTTTGAGACTATGTATGAATTAAAATCTATAATATGGAATATCCCAAGATGTGTGTATGAGTTATTGAACGTGTATGCCACTAACTATTAATGTGAATAAGTCTCAAAGAGAATTGGGATTGGATGAGAATGATGAGAATATTGAAATCCACCTAGTGGTGGTGGTGAATGATTGAACGTGGAGTGGCATCTAGGATGCATAGTGTGAGGATGCATTTGATTTGCATTTGCATAGCATCCATGGCATATCATTGTTGTCTATGTAGAATATTAGGGGGTTCAACTAGGCGGGCCCAATGGGAAGGCGGCTCAGTGCATGAGCGTATTGTTGTTTTTCCCCTGTGATTCGGTGTATGAGTCATGAAGCTGTCCATAATTTGGTGACGAGGCACCCTATGTGGTGGGCCCAGTGGGCGGGCGGCTCTATGGTGAGTGAGTTACCTCAGTGTCCGACGGGCCACGGCTCTCTCGATGTGTGTTCGGGAGGGGCCCGTAGCACTTGTGGTAATTTGAGGCCACGATGTTGATCCGCAAGTCACGGGGTGACTAGTGCTACAAATGGGCGAGAGCGGTTTGGTACCAGTAAAATTATGATGATGTAAGCATGCATAATATAACACCCGTGATTTTCTGGACTCGAATCTCGATGTAATCGTCATAATTAAATAATAAAAAAATGAGTAAATTTTTCACGTTCAAAAATAGTTTCTAAACACTACCTCGACTACACCAAGACTCGAACCAAAGAAAACAAAACAGTGAGATTTGGTAACCTATAACTGGATCGAGAAATAGTTTGCCCATAACGGTATACAAAATAACAGAGTTTTATAGCGGAAGAAGAATGTGTATACCGGGCACACGCCTAGTCCCATATATAAAGATATGAGAAAAGGCTCGGCAGAGCATGCAATGGCATATCATAAGCCTAATAGACAACCATTATCATTTTACATAATCACATGAGCATGCAATGTCTAATAAATATGTATATACATATCTACATGGTCATGCATCATACATCTCCAATACCCATATCCCATAATTGGTCATATCCGATTCAACCTCAAGATATATGTCATCAACACCATACCACCATCTCAATCAACATCAATCATCATCATATTCTGGCATATCTCCATGCTATATGCAAATGCTCTTATGGCTAATGCATATGCACAATGGAATAGACAACAACAAATGTGGATCCGACTGTGGGAATAACACCAAATTGTGGGTTCAAGCATGATCACATACCATGTGTAACACCCTATTCTTAATAAATAAATAAAACCAAAAAAATAGGGAAATTTTCCAAAAATAAGCCATAAGGTAACTGGGTACAATTAAGGGAGGGAGAAAGAATGCAAAAGAAAGAAAAACATTTACAGCGGAAGGATAAGACGCTTAGGCGAACCCAACACCACCACGCTTACTCGCTCAAGTGAAACCTAGCGTCGCTTGAGCGAGACAGCCCACTCGCTCGGGCGTGCACTCGTCCGTCTAAGCGAACCGACCAAGGGCCTTCTCACCAATTCGCACTCGGTATACCCATCACTCGGATTTCAGAATCTAAGTTCACTCGGAAAGGTTTTTACTCACAACCAACCGGATTAATCTTTATACCTACCAGCTACTTTCGGGGGTTACCTACACACCATAATTTCGCCCTTACAGAGTTCCAATGTTGACCACTCGGAAGTAATAACTATCTCACTCGGGGTCCAAGATGACTTTCACTCGGATTATCCTTCTCGATCTTCCATCACCCGGGTATCCCGCTCGTTCTTTACTTGGCAATTACAATCCTTCTTACTCAAACCCTCTTACTAACTCCAGCTTCACTTAAGAATACTCTGGCTCTCAACCAACCTACCACAATGGTTTTCACTCGGAATCCTATAGGTTACTCATCAGTGGGAGAAAACACTCACTCGATCAGTCCTCACGCGGAAATGTATCGAAGTTCTCTACTCGGGGAAAATTCTAACAACTTATCACTCGGAGGATTTTCCAGGCCAATCCCCACTCAGAACTATACGACTCTATTCACTCAGAACGTCTAAACCTTCCTTCCCTCAGGATAGTTTACTAACCTGCCCTCTACGGCAGTAACTTAACTCCATTCTTGCTGGTCATACTAACTTCACACACCCGGAAAGCATGAACACATATCGCTCGAATGTCACGCACAGTATGGAACACACATACAGTATGGTAAAGTATATATATATAGGAGTGCATATAAATAATTACAAGCACAATAGCATACTCTCAACTCAAGGAGATTTAGATTCTGGTTTAAGAGACTAACATCAAAACACGAGCCGGCCAAGGCTTAACCAAAACATTATACACAATATCTACACATATACATATAGTCCCATAGTGCATAACCAATCCACTCAGCAATCAGCTCCACCTTCACTCGTTGTTCTGAGAGACATTCACTGAAAATATTACCACAGTAGGGGTGAGCTTTTACATTTAAAATGACAGTTAATGATTTGGCATCGGCATCAATACCTGCATTCCCGATCACTCGGTTTGCATTCAATTTGGGTTTCAGCCATGCAGAATATGGTACTTTCAAAGACATATGCTACATGCATATTACGTAAGATGAATTTCAATCATACAAACGTACATCAATTCATTCAGGATTCACTCGTATCACTCCGAGCCATTCCATTCACGCTATCCTAACCAACGTTTCATCTACATGCATGCCTGCAGATCCGACTTAAGCAATGATTTTCAGTTACAGGTTCCCTTATTGGCCTCTCGTCCGTTAGCCCTTCCCACATGGTACCGGCCTCCCATTGACGTCTCGAGACTTAACTCTAGCTCCTACGGCTACCACGGGCTCTCACCGGATCTAACCAAGGGCCTGTAGCTGGAGATCATTTTATTGGGCTCTTGACCTTCCTTGGGTCACCCCATTCCTCTACATGCAGCCTATATGCTTAAACGAAGAGCATCCTCAATTATCCGACTTATTCTTTGTAGCCATGAGCGTCATATCCAATCCAACATATTTCCTACATTCAATCATTCATCGTACTAGCATGCACAGTACTCAACGGTTCATGTGTACAATATCTCAATGAAATCAACCAACAATCATACATACGTATCCTCCCGGTATTAACAATAATAAGAACATGCGTCATATACGTTTAGATATAACCAACTATCAAAATTCAACACAACGACCCTGAATACTTGCATGCAATTATATATCTATAATCAGGACTCTGCAATCAAACACATGGCATTCAAGGATTCACAATCATGCGTTGCACACAATCATCACAGACACGTTCATACACACGCACGGTAATACGTTTATCCGGTACCGTCCATCGACCATGCATTTAACATGCAAGCGCCCCCTACCTTCTGGAGGGACTCGAGAAGCTCTCCTGCTTTCTGACGTTTGGTTTGATGCTCTGTTTGCCTCGTTCCGTCTTCTTCGCACAGTCGTACTCTGCAATCGGCTTGGGGTTAGGAAGTTGTTCTTCCTTTGCTTCGATGATCTTCCTTCACCAGCCGGAAGGCGCTCCAACTCTTCTACAGCAGCGTCGTCGTGGCTTCCAGTAGCAAAAAACAGAGATAGAGAGCAAGGGAGAAGAAGAAGAAGAAAGAACGAAGAAGAGAGAAGTAGCGGGAGAGAAGGGCTGAGGAAAAATGAATGGCAAAGAGGCCCAGTAATCATATATATATGCATGCACGAAGAAAGAAGAGTGGGGTGGGAAAGCGTGAGGTAGCAGTCTGCTTACGTCACACCCATTCACAATCAGCCAACAATTAATAATAATCACATTTAATCAGCCATTTATTCTCTTAGTTAAATTAATCAAGTTAATTATGATTAATAAACAATCTTCCCACTTGCAATTATTATTTCAATGACTCAATTTTGCTCGGAAGTTAATTAAAAATCAGGATGTTACAGTTCTCCCCCTCTTAAAAGAATTTCGTCCCTGAAATTCACTCGGTAACTCACCTTAGTAAACAACTCTGGGTATTGCTGCCTCATGGCATCCTCGCGTTCCCAGGTATAGGAAGTACTCCCGTCTTGCTGCCATTCCACTTCAACCAGTTGTACGTCCTTGCTTCTCAAACGCTTTACCGATCAGTCTGCGATTCTAATCAGTAGTGTTACAGTGGTCAGGTCCTCTTTAATCTCCACTTCGTCATCCGGCATCGCGTAAGTAGGATCATGTAGGTATTTCCTTAGTTGGGATACGTGAAACATGTTATGCAATCGGGATAAGTGGGTCGGCAATGCGATCCGGTATGCCATGGAACCGACTCGTTCCAATACCTCATAAGGTCCAATGTATCGGGGGTTCAACTTTCCACTTTTCAAGGCTCGCCCGACTCCTTTGCTCGGTGAAATCTTTAGGAACACTCTATCTCCGACTGAAAATTCCAGTGGTTTGGTGTGTTTATCATAGTAGCTCTTCTGTCTGTCCTGCGATGTCTTCATCCTTTCCCTTATTCCTTGGATTTGTTCTGAGGTTTGTCTCACAATTTCCGGCCCCAAAAGTAGACTTTCACCCGTTTCCGACCAACAGAGAGGGGTCTGACATTTTCGTCCATACAAGGCTTCGTAGGGTGCCATACCAATACTGCTGTGGTGGCTATTGTTGTACGTAAATTCGATCAAGGGAAGGTACTGCTCCCAACATCCACATGCTCCAGCACATACGCTCTCAGTAAGTCCTCTAGACTTTGTATTGTTCGCTCGGATTATCCATCCGATTAGAGGTGGTAGGCGGAACTTAACCAAAGTTTCGTACCCAATTCCTGGTGTAGGCTGGTCCAAAACCGGGACGTGAATCTAGGATCCCTATCCGACACGATAGAAGCTGGTACTCCATGCAGTCGGACAATTTCACGAATATAAATCTGAGCCAACTTATGTAACGGGTATCTCATGTTTACAGGTAGGTAGTGTGCGCTTTTCGTCAATCGGTCAACTATGACCCAAATCGCATCATGACCCGCTCGGGTTTTTGGCAACCCCATGACAAAATCCATGGCAATTGAGTCCCACTTCCACACGGGAATCTCCAGGGGTTGCAATGCACCATATGGCTTCTAGTGCTCGATTTTCGATTTTTGATAGGTGATACACCGAGCCACATATTCCGCTACATTTCTCTTTAATCCGGGCCACCAGAATTGTCGTCGCAGGTCGTGGTACATCTTTATAGTGCCCGGGTGAATACTCAGCAGGCTCTTATGGGCTTCATCCAGCACCATCCTTCATATCTCACCCTCACTCGGCACATATATCCTATTCTTCACTCGAAAAATCCCCTCCGATCCTTCGGTCAAGGACAAATCTTTACCCTTGGCCTGGGTCTTCTTCAATTCAGCCAAGTAGGGGTCTGATCTCTGCTGCTCAATTACCAGTTTCAGAAACTCATTGGCAATCTTCAGTGTACCGAGCGTCATTCTCCGAGATGAAGGGATGTCAACATGCAAATTCATGTCTCAGAATTGCTCCAATAACTCCACCTCCTTCACCATCATTACAGCCACATGGAGGGATTTCCGACTCAACGCGTCGGCAACAACATTCGCTTTACCCGGATGATACTTTAACTCGAAGTCATAATCCTTCAAAAATTCCATCCATCTTCTCTGCCTCATGTTCAGCTCCTTCTGGTCGAATAAATATTTGAGGCTCTTGTGGTCGCTGTACACTTCAAATCTGGATCCGTACAAGTAATGCCTCCATATTTTCAATGCAAAGACCACAGCTGCTAATTCCAAGTCGTGGGTCGGGTAATGCTGTTCGTGAGGCCTCAATTGCCGAGAGGCATAAGCTATCACGCGGTCTTTCTGCATTAGTACGCATCCCAATCGGAGTCCCGACGCATCACAGTAAACCACGAAGCTCTCTCGCAAGTCAGGCAATGCCAATACTGGAGCGGTCGTCAACTTGTCTTTTAGCTCTCGGAAACTGCTCTCGCACTCGGAACTCCACACGAAGGGAACGTTTTTCCGGGTTAATTTAGTCAGTGGCAAGGCTAGCTTAGAAAAACCCTCAATGAACCTCCTATAATAACCAGCCAGGCCCATAAAGCTCCTTATCTCCGAGACCGACTCGGGTCTCTCCCATGCCATTATAGCTGCCACCTTCGAAGGGTCTACCGAGACACCCTCCTTGGAAATCACATGTCCGAGAAAGTGGATCTTATCCATCCAGAAATCGTACTTCGAAAATTTTGCAAATAGCTGCTTCTCCTTCAAGACTTGAATTACCGCTCGGAGGTGCTCTTCATGCTCTTCAGGGGTCTTGGAATAGACTAAGATATCATCAATAAAAACTACTACGAATCGGTCTAAGTACGGGTGCAATATGTTGTTCATGTAATTCATGAATATGGCAGGGGCGTTTGTCACACCGAACGACATCACTACATACTCGTAGTGGCCATACCGAGTCCTAAAGGAAGTCTTGGGAATATCCGAGTCCTTCACTCGGATTTGGTGGTATCCCGATCGTAAATCGATCTTAGAGAAGACTGAAGCACCACGCAGTTGGTCAATCAGATCGTCGATCCGGGGCAACGGGTATCGGTTCTTAATCGTGAGTTTGTTTAGATGTCGGTAATCTATGCATAGTCTTATGCTGCCATCCTTCTTCTTAACAAGTAGTACGGGTGCGCCCCATGGTGATACACTCGGCCTAATGAATTGTTTACTGAGTAACTCATCCACCTGCTTCTTCAGCTTGGCCAATTCTATTGGGGACATTCTATAAGGTGCACTGGAGACTGGCTCGGCTCCAGGAATCAAGTCTATAGAGAACTCAACTTCCCTAGTTGGAGGGACACCCGACACATCTTCCGGAAACACCTCTGAGAATTCACAGACAGTCGGAATATCATTTACTCGGGCTCTACTCTCACCCTCAGTTAGACAAAGCATCATAAATAGCTGAGCTATCCCTTGCACCGTGTGGTCCTCATTGCTCTGCCTCGGAAAAATTATCCTGCGGTTTCTACAGTCTACCAACACCTTGTTGGCTGAAAGCCAATCTACACCGAGTACAATGTCAAGGTCCTTTAGAGGCACGCATACCAGATCGAAGGTGAAACTCCGATCACCCAATACAAACGTTACGTCTTTACACATCGATGATGCCAACACCTTAGTGCCAGTCGGATTGGCTACTTCCAAAGTCCGATCCATATACACTATCGGCAACTTTAAACGCCTTACACACTCATCAGCTATAAAAGAATGGGTGGCTCCCGAATCAAAAACTACATTAAGTGTATATCTACCGAATAAGCACTTACTTTGCACCAGGTCATTCGCTTGTGCAGTCTCCTCCGTGTTGATGGCGTATACCCTCCCAACTGCTGGTTGGTCGGTATTTCTCCTTCGGTTGTTTGGGGCGAACATCATATTCCCTCTGGCTCCATTATCTCTGCCTTCCGATCGTTGGCTACCATTCCCACAGCCTCTCCCTCAGAGGCCTCCACGATGCACGTGGGCGTCTGCTTGGCGTAATCGAGGGCAGTCGGGGCGGATATGCCCCTTCTCATTGCAATGAAAACATATGACATTTCCTCCACCATCACAATTCTGAGCAAAGTGGTCGCCACCACATTTAAAACACTTGCCAAATCTTGGACGTCCACCAGTCTGCCCCCCTTGACTGATCCGATCCTTATATCTAGCAGAGGGTCCACTTCTCCCGACGTTGCCTGACCTCTTGAAGCATGACTGTTGGGGTCTCAAGGAGGGGTCTGTCCTACTGCTCTGGCCCGAATGGGCCTTGTCATCTTCTTCGAAAATCCTACATTTATTCACCAGCACTGGGAAGCTTCTAATCTCCTGGTATCTACAAGCTCTTTTAATGTCTGATCGTAGCCCGTTCTCAAATTTGAGGCATTTAGAACTCTCAGTCCCGGGTTATTGAAAGGGCAGATAAAACAAACACAACTCTTCAAATCTGGCTGCGTATTCTTCTACCGACATGGAACCCTGTCTCAGTTCCATAAATTCCAGTTCCTTCCGACTCCTCACTGTGTCGGGGAAATACTTTTCTAGGAAGCACGTTTTGAAGTTTTCCCAGGTCGGCTATGTGTCGGCATCGACCAGTCGGTTTCTGGCGATCTTCCACTAGTTTTCCGCCTTATCCCGCTGCATGTACACTGCGCATTCTACCTTCTGGGCCTCGGTACAATGAAGACCCCCAAAAATTCTCTCTAACTCTTGAGTCCATTTGTAAGCTACCTCGGGGTTACGTCCTCCTTGAAATTCACTCGGCTTCCTCTTTAGGAAGCGGTCCAATACTTGACCATCTTCAGCTCGAGGCTGGCCTTGCCTCTCAAACACGTCAACGAAACGTTGGAATGCTGTTGCTATGGCTTCCATGCTTTGCCGATTCGTCATTACTTATCCTGAAATTAACACCCCTTCAAGGATAAGTATACAAAGTTGCTCACTACAGGTCGGATTTCATCCCAACACTCAATAACTATAGCACATTATACTATTCATATATACATCTCACAATTAATCAGACCAGGGGAAATGATCTCCCATCCTCGAATCAGTGTTTCCACATCATTCAGGTTTGACAGAATATCACAATAATAATGACCACTCGATCATAACACACACAACCGCCTACACTCGGTAAGCATACCTTGGCCTTGGACCTTTTAGGTCTGCTCTGATACCAAAATGTAACACCCTATTCTTAATAAATAAATAAAACCAAAAAAATAGGGAAATTTTTCCAAAAATAAGCCATAAGGTAACTGGGTACAATTAAGGGAGGGAGAAAGAATGCAAAAGAAAGAAAAACATTTACAGCGGAAGGATAAGACGCTTAGGCGAACCCAACACCACCACGCTTACTCGCTCAAGCGAAACCCAGCGCCGCTTGAGCGAGACAGCCCACTCGCTTGGGCGTGCACTCGTCCGTCTAAGCAAACCGACCAAGGGCCTTCTCAGCAATTCACACTCGGTATACCCATCACTCGGATTTCAGAATCTAAGTTCACTCGGAAAGGTTTTTACTCACAACCAACCGAATTAATCTTTATACCTACCAGCTACTTTCGGGGGTTACCTACACACCATAATTTCGCCCTTACAGAGTTCCAATGTTGACCACTCGGAAGTAATAACTATCTCACTCGGGGTCCAAGATGTCTTTCACTCGGATTATCCTTCTCGATCTTCCATCACCCGGGCATCCCGCTCGTTCTTCACTCGGAATTACAATCCTTCTTACTCAAACCCTCTTACTAACTCCTGCTTCACTTAAGAATACTCTGGCTCTCAACCAACCTACCACAATGGTTTTCACTCGGAATCCTATAGGTTACTCATCAGTGGGAGAAAACACTCACTCGGTCAGTCCTCACTCGAAAATGTATCGAAGTTCTCTACTCGGGGAAAATTCTAACAACTTATCACTCGAAGGATTTTCCAGGCCAATCCCCACTCAGAACTATACGACTCCATTCACTCAGAACGTCTAAACCTTCCTTCCCTCGGGATAGTTTACTAACCCGCCCTCTACGGCAGTAACTTAACTCCATTCTTGCTGGTCATACTAACTTCACACACTCGGAAAGCATGAACACATATCGCTCGGACGTCACGCACAGTATGGAACACACATACAGTATGGTAAAGTATATATATATATAGGAGTGCATATAAATAATTACAAGCACAATAGGATACTCTCAACTCAAGGAGATTCAGATTCTGGTTTAAGAGACTAACATCAAAACACGAGCCGGCCAAGGCTTAACCAAAACATTATACACAATATCTACACATATACATATAGTCCCATAGTGCACAACCAATCCACTCAGTAATCAGCTCCACCCTCACTCGTTGTTCTGAGAGACATTCACTCAAAATATTACCACAGTAGGGGTGAGCTTTTACATTTAAAATGATAGTTAATGATTTGGCATCGGCATCAATACCTGCATTCCCGATCACTCGGTTTGCATTCAATTTGGGTTTCAGCCATGCAGAATATGGTACTTTCAAAGACATATGCTACATGCATATTATGTAAGATGAATTTCAATCACACAAACATACATCAATTCATTCAGGATTCACTCGTATCACTCCGAGCCATTCTATTCACGCTATCCTAACCAACGTTTCATCTACATGCATGCCTGCAGATCCGACTTAAGCAATGATTTTCAGTTACAGGTTCCCTTACTGGCCTCTCGTCCGTTAGCCCTTCCCGCGTGGTACTGGCCTCCCATTGATGTCTCTAGACTTAACTCTAGCTCCTACGGCTACCACGGGCTCTCACCGGATCTAACCAAGGGCCTGTAGCTGGAGATCATTTTATTGGGCTCTTGACCTTCCTCGGGTCACCCCATTCCTCTACATGCAGCCTATATGCTTAACGACGAGCATCCTCAATTATCCGACTCATTCTTTATAGCCATGAGCGTCACATCCGATTCAACATATTTCCTACATTCAATCATTCATCGTACTAGCATGCACAGTACTCAACGGTTCATGTGTACAATATCTCAATGAAATCAACCATCAATCATACATACGTATCCTCCCGGTATTAACAATAATAAGAACATGCGTCACATGCGTTTAGATATAACCAACTATCAAAATTCAACACAACGACCCTGAATACTTGCATGCAATTATATATCTATAATCAGGACTCTGCAATCACACACATGGCATTCAAGGATTCACAATCATGCGTTGCACACAATCATCATAGACACATTCATACACACGCACGGTAATACGTTTATCCGGTACCATCCATCGACCATGCATTTAACATGCAAGCGCCCCCTACCTTCTGGAGGGACTCGAGAAGCTCTCCTGCTTTCTGACGTTTGGTTTGATGCTCTGTTTGCCTCGTTCCGTCTTCTTCGCACAGTCGTACTCTGCAATCGGCTTGGGGTTAGGAAGTTGTTCTTCCTTTGCTTCGATGATCTTCCTTTACCAGCCGGAAGGCGCTCCAACTCTTCTGCAGCAGTGTCGTCGTGGCTTCCAGTAGCAGAAAACAGAGACAGAGAGCAGCGGAGAAGAAGAAGAAGAAAGAACGAAGAAGAGAGAAGTAGCGGGAGAGAAGGGCTGAGGAAAAATGAATGGCAAAGAGGCCCAGTAATCATATATATATGCATGCACGAAGAAAGAAGAGTAGGGTGGGAAAGCTTGAGGTAGCAGTCTGCTTACGTCACACCCATTCACAATCAGCCAACAATTAATAATAATCACACTTAATCAGCCATTTATTCTCTTAGTTAAATTAATCAAGTTAATTATGATTAATAAACAATCTTCCCACTTGCAATTATTATTTCAATGACTCAATTTCGCTCGGAAGTTAATTAAAAATCGGGATGTTACACCATGCCCCTACTGCAGTAGTAAAATTGTACACATATCTCAAAGCATGCATGCATCTCAACAACATCTTTTACTGGTACCAAACCGCTATCGCCCATCTATAGCACTAGTCACCCCGTGACTTGCGGATCAACATCGTGGCCTTAATTACCACAAGTGTTACGGGCCCCTCCCGAACACACATTGAGAGAGCCGTGCCCCGTCAGACACCGAGATAACTCACTCACCATAGAATCGCCCGCCCACTGGGCCTGCCACATAGGGTGCCTCGTCACCAAACTATGGATAGCTTCGTGACTCACACACCGAGTCACAGGGGAAAAACAACAATATGCTCATGTACTGAGCCGCCCTCCCACTGGGCCCGCCTAGTAGAACCCCCTAATATTCCACATAGACAGCAATGATATGCCATGGATGCAATGCAATGCAAATCAAATGTATTCTCACTCTGTGCATCCTAAATGCCACTCATCAAACATCATCATCATAATCACCAACACCACCATACACCTTAGTGGATTTTATCATTGTTGGTTTCTTAGCCATTGCTTTCAAGTTTTAATGTGGCATTTTTATCTCAATATATTTCACAAATATTTCACATCATACACGCAAGTCAATACTTGTAATCAACCACAATGGCATTACAATATTACATAACATTCATCAATATTACCACTCTTTCATTTAGTGGATTTTCATCTCATCATTCATTACCATTGTCTCATGTATACATACATATGTATATATATATATATATATATATTTGTGTGGCATTCACAACATTATCGTTATCATATTTCATACCACACATACAAGATCATGCTTGTATCACACACAATGGCACACAACAATTTATCAATATTAATGATCATCCTTTACTCAAGGAAATGATCCACAACTTCATTCATCATCACGTAATACCGATATCATCTTTAATTCATCGGTTTATAATAATTATTAAGTCATCTATTCATTCTCTCATCGGTCTTATAATTATTCTAGGGTATCTTTCATAACCCCATCACCAAGTTATCTTTATCATACCATGTCCACATATCCCATTTTCATTCCTCAAATATCATATAATGTAGAGAATGGGTCTAACGTAAGCCCCATTCAAAGGAAATAAAGTAAAAATTCAATCTGGGCAACTCGCTCAAGCGAGACCCATATTCGCTTGAGCGAGATCAGCATGACTCGCTTAGGCGACCCCTTTCGCGTAAGCGAAATGCTTCCAGTATCGCCTCCATGCTCACTCGCTCGAGCGAGATTCCCTTCCACATGGCCACTCGCTTGAGCGAGTAGAGTCACAGCATCAGACCCCTCACGCCCGCTTAAGCGACTCATGCTCCCTTGAGCGAAAATCATCCAGTACCTATTCTAGGCTTGCTCGCTGGAGCGAGATACAATACACCTCATCACTCGCTTAAGCGAGACTCACCCAGTCTCACATTTTCCATCACGCTCGCTCAAGCATGGCCACGACCCGCTTGAGCGAGATTTATCCAGTATCTCACCAGCCTTATTGTACGCACCTCGCTTGAGCGGAACACTATCCTGCCTGAGCGAGATTGAGCCAGAAACCATAATACTAGTCCAGGGGATTCTCGCTTGAGCGAGAATCCATCTCGCCTGAGCGAGATTATCAGAACTTATGCAGGGAAACGTAAATTTTCCTAACCCAACACAAAATCTCATTCTAAACCAATTTAATTACAGCCAACACATCATACACATCACATAAGGCATATGAAACTTGCTCTAACCATTCATACTCAGAAATTCTCATTCCAACTCATCAATCACTCTTACTTATTTAATCTATGAGGGGAAGATTTTAACTATACCCCACACCACTCCCTCATTTGTTTTTCCATACAATTGCTTCAAAATAATCATCTACAATTTATGTAGTTCATCCATTCATAGATTTTCACCATCATCTAATTTATGTCCAACCAAGGGACCATTAAACACTTATCATTAACATCATATAAATACATATATTTTCATAACAATCAACATAAGCCAAGCCATCATTCATCACTTCAGCAACTCAATCATATAAGACATTCATGGCAAGGGCATTACATGAGTTCAACATATACATAATTAGCAATTAATTCACTCATGTGATTTGAAATCTAAACTCCTCTCCTACCTCGAGAGAAGAACCGCCACGCAATTACATCGATCATTCCGCATCATCGTCCGGAATACAATCCTATCAACAAATACACATACACATGTAATCAATAAACCATCACAAGGCATCATATCTCTTAACTTATTATCAAGTCCTAGACTTGTCTAAACCCCGAATTCATATGCTTCTGTTAGGCTTCGGGAATTCCTTTCCCAAAACCAAGATTCTCTAAGTTTCAAAGGGTTAACTATACCCAACAACACAATATTACATCCTTTATCAATATAGCATCCAATCCCCATATAAGTCATCCATTTGCCATCATTCTCATCCATAAGCAACATAAGCTATCTTAGCTTCATTTAAGGCCACCAAGAATTCATAATTCCCAAGTGACATATATTATGCCCTAAGGCCTCATTCAAGACCATCAAGTACTCAACAATGGATATCAAGTACTTATCCTCAAAGTCAATTCCTAAAACCACATATATACTTGTGTGCACTTATCTCCCAAATCTCAAGAATCAATATCAATATTTCAAACATTCATTTCTCTATATACAATCATTCCAAAGCATCCAAAATCATCATAATCACTAACTTAGTCAAAAAACCCCAAATCATCATACTTAGGGTTTTCTCTAAAATTTTCCCAACAACATTTAGCTTCCACTATCTTCCAAGAATCCTCTTGAACTCAATGACTTCATTCTCATATATTCACAAGACTACACTCAAAATCATTTCTCAAACATTCAAGCCTATGGTTTCCATTTCCTCCCACATGCAAAGTTTCTAACATTAATATCACAAGCCCAAACACTATAAACTACAAATGAAATAACAAGGAGGCAAGAAATCCTCACCTCACCTCCATGCATCACCGAAACGAAAATGAGAGTGAAAAAGAGGGAGATGACCATTGCGAGCTCCCAAGCTCCATGAATGCTTCACATTTCCAAGCTTAGCTTTTGTTTTTGGCAAGAGAAAGAAGAAGAATAGAGATGGGCGGTTTTGACCATAGAGGAAGGGAGAAGAAGAAGAAAGATGTGGAGGAGGGTGAGAGAAGAAGATACCACCGAAAATGAGAGAAAGAGTGAGAGGTTAGTGTTAAAATTGGACATTGTCCAATGGGTAAAGCCATGCATCTTTGCCATTTGTCCATTGCGTCATAAAACCCCATTAACCATTGTATAATAGCATGAAAAGTAGAAATGGGAGAGAGAGAGAGAGAGACGGTAGATGGCTAACATAAAGAGAAGAAAGGGAATTTTCATTTTCTTTTAATCCCATTTGGTTCGTGTTTTCCCCGTTTTATATCTTACATCGAGTCCAATTAATTAGTTCCTTAACACCAAAAATTATTTCAATTGTACCATCATAACCACAATAATTTTCTAAACATTTTAGACCCATCAATTATTTAATTTACCCTAATGGGTCCCATATCATCTGTTAATTCACCCAGTTCTGGTAAATCTTAGTTTACCGATAATTCACCTCTAATGTCCAATTAATCTTCCCATATTTATTTGACCATAATTAATCAATTATCATCATCCAATAAATTTATTTTCTTTAGAGTCTGGGATGTTACAATCCACCCCACCAAAAAGAAACTTCGTCCTCGAAGTTCAACATCGGTATATATCACGAGGCCACACTTCGGCCACGTATCATTAGGGTCCATTACTCCATAAAATAATATCGGACTTCCAAAGTCCAGCCGAACATGGTCATTATCACTCCTTTATCTAAGTATGAAACTTCATATATCCAAAATCAGTCACCACTCATCGGTTCTCAAGTTGGTTCATCACAATTCTCACATCCTTATCCAGTACCACCCGATAGGTTCAATACATTCACCGTAAGCAGTTACAACACTATACTTGCCCGGTCCATGTGTTGCGGCATCCGACATACAGGAAGGCGTCCCAATCTCGTAGTGGTTACCACACACATGAGATCGGCGCATAAGTGCACGTTGCCACGATGCCTATGGCATGTAGGGACATATCAGGATGAGTACCTTTACATCATATCGCTCACATTATTTGTACCAATTCAAATAATATCTCTTCAGACACAAGACTATGTGAGCATTCACACAAACCCATGAATAATACACTCACATTATATTATCATTTAACCATAATCCGGCGTACATCATACTATACAATTCATCAATTGTCAGCCATCAAAACCATATATGGACATATCAACCATAGATTTCTAATCATCATAGGGTAATCACCCCACCATTGGACTTCATCCATCCCGAAGTATTAGTCAAATAACTTAGAAATCACTTGTCTAATCTGAACGTTGTCGGTTATAATTCGATTCAAGCCTATACGAATCACCAAACTTATATCAAATAAATGCTCCCAAGGTTAAAATAAGGTCTACAATCATATAATAATCTTCCACACTAGTGGATTTCCTCATTTTTCTTAGCCAAAGTCCATAAATCGGACATACAATTCACATCGTGTCACATCGGTATAGGGTTTCTATCACCAATATAATCCCTTTCAAAATGAAAAGAGAGGTATATACAGGATTAAACTCCATTTACCAGCTCTTGATCACATATATCATCTCTACATCACATCATAATTCCACAATTAATCTAATAATCATAACATCAAGGGCTTACAATTTAGCCTAAAGTCATATCATAAAACTTTCATCATGGCCCAAGCTGAATCATACCCCGAATTCAATATCGTTCTTCACCAATTACCTAGGGGTTTACATTTACATGTCGAATCTTATTACATACCGGCTTTAGCCTCTGCAATTTGTCTCGCAATCAAGTTCACTATGGCTCAATCGTTCATAAGATTCAATCTATTATTAAGCTCAAAATTCAAGGGTCACCTAGCACCCATCGTGGAATACTTCCACAACACATATAGTCATTAAACATGGTTCATAGAAACACCGTAGAGCCTAGACCACCATAGGGTCTAATTCGACAAGGTTCGATCTTTCAAGATCATTTTGAGTTACCAGGGGTTACCACACTTAGTGGGTCACAACTAAATCAATCGCTCACTCGGTTTGAAAATATCAAGCCGAGACACAACCCCAATCATGTGCCAACACAATTTCATATTCCATGAGCATACCATGGCCATGAGTCACCTCATTATTTATATGACAGACCTAAGTAAATAACTCAATTTTATTACATATACATATCAAGGTCTCAACATTCCACGGCTTATCACCATATCAATTCATATTTAATATTTCCTATCTGAGATCACATACAGCATAGGTCCACCCTCAAATTAATTCATATTCAATATATCATATCCATGATCACACATGGTGCAAATTTATCATCAATTAAAGTCATACTCAATATATCAATATTCAAATGCATAATATCAATGTATTCATCATTCGAAGGAAATAGTGTAAGGAACTTGGCCGAACTTACACAAATAACCATATCAATCACAACTCAACTTTAATGATTCACAATAATCCTCAATAAGCAATAATGCCCTTATAATCAATTCAAAATTCTTAGACAATGAGTCATTCACAAATCCATATAGGGAAATCAATACCTTAACATGTCATCATCCTCTACATAGTTATCACTCTTAAATCTATGCAGAACAACCATATTCCAATGATCACCAAAATGTTTCAATATTGAGCAATCGTGCTCCAATCATCCATAGCATCAACTTTAATACCAAGCAACCATGCGTTGATAATAATCAAGAATTCTAATTCAGAGCAAAATACGCTCTGATACCAGATTATAACACCCCTAATTTTCTGGACTCGAATCTCGATGTAATTGTCATAATTAAATAATAAAAACATGAGTAAATTTTTCGCGTTCAAAAATAGTTTCTAAACACCATCTCGAATACACCAAGACTCAAACCACAGAAAACCAAAGAGTGAGATTTAGTAACCTATAACTGGATCGAGAAATAGTTTGCCCATAACGGTATACAAAATAACAAAGTTTTACAGCGGAAGAAGAATGTGTATACCGGGCACACGCCTAGTCCCATATATGAAGATATGAGAAAAGGCTCGGCAGAGCATGCAATGGCATATCATAAGCCTAATAGACAACCATTATCATTTTACATAATCACATGAGCATGCAATGTCTAATAAATATGTATATACATATCTACATGGTCATACATCATACATCTCCAATACCCATATCCCATAATTGGTCATATCCGATTCAACCTCAAGACATATGTAATCAACACCATACCACCATCTCAATCAACATCAATCATCATCATATTCTGGCATATCTCTATGCTATATGCAAATGCTCTTATGGCTATTGCATATGCATAATGGAATAGACAACAACAAATGCGGATCCAACTGTGGGAATAACACCAAATTATGGGTTCAAGCATGATCACATACCATGCCCCTACTGCAGTAGTAAAATGTGTACACATATCTCAAAGCATGCATGCATCTCAACAACATCTTTTACTGGTACCAAACCGCTATCGCCCATCTATAGCCCTAGTCACCCTGTGACTTGTGGATCAACATCGTGGCCTTAATTACCACAAGTGCTATGGGCCCCTCCTGAACACACATCGAGAGAGCCGTGCCCCGTCGGACACTGAGGTAACTCGCTCACCATAGAGCCGCCCGCCCACTGGACCCGCCATATAGGGTGCCTCATCACCAAACTATGGATAGCTTCGTGACTCACACATCGAGTCACAGGGGAAAAACGACAATATGCTCGTGCACTGAGCCACCCTCCCACTGGGCCCGCCTAGTGGAACCCCCTAATATTCCACATAGACAGCAATGATATGCCATGGATGCAATGCAATACAAATCAAATGCATTCTCACTCTGTGCATCCTAAATGCCACTCATCAAACATCATCATCATAATCACCAACACCACCATACACCTTAATAGATTTTATCATTGTTGGTTTCTTAGCTATTGCTTTTAAGTTTTAATATGGCATTTTTATCTCAATATATTTCACAAATATTTCACATCATACACGCAAGTCAATACTTGCAATCAACCATAATGGCATTATAATATTACATAACATTCATCAATATTATCACTCTTTCACTTAGTGGATTTTCATCTCATCATTCATTACCATTGTCTCTTGTATACATACATATGTATATATATATATATATATATATATATATATATATATATTTGTGTGGCATTCACAACATTTTCGTTATCATATTTCATACCACACATACAAGATCATGCCTGTATCACACACAATGGCACACAACAATTTATCAATATTAACGATCATCCTTTACTCAAGGAAATGATCCACAACTTCATTCATCATCACGTAATATCGATATTATCTTTAATTCATCGGTTTATAATAATTATTAAGTCATCTATTCATTCTCTCATCGGTCTTATAATTATTCTAGGGTATCTTTCATAACCCCATCACCAAGTTATCTTTATCATACCATGTCCACATATCCCATATTCATTCCTCAAATATCATATAATGTAGAGGAAGGGTCTAACATCAGCCCAATTCAAAGGAAATGAAGTAAAAATTCAATCTGGGCAACTCGCTCAAGCGAGACCCATATTCGCTTGAGTGAGATCAGCATGACTCGCTTGGGTGACCCCTTTCGCGTAAGCAAAATGCTTCCAGTAGCGCCCCCACGCTCACTTGCTCGAGCGAGATTCCCTTCCACATGGCCACTCGCTTGAGGGAGTAAAGTCACAACATCAGACCCCTCACGCCCGCTCAAGCGACTTATGCTCGCTTGAGCGAAAATCATCCAGTACCTATTCTAGGCTTGCTCGCTTGAGCGAGATATAATACACCTCATCACTCGCTTAAGCGAGACTCACCCAGTGTCACATTTCCATCACGCTCGCTCAAGCATGGCTATGCCCGCTTGAGCGAGATTCGTCCAGTATCTCACAAGCCTTATTGTACGCACCTCGCTTGAGCGAAACACTATCCCGCCTGAGCGAGATTGAGCCAGAAACCATAATACTGGTCGAGGGGATTCTCGCTTGAGCGAGAATCCATCTCGCCTGAGTGAGATTATCAGAACTTATGCAGGGAAACATAAATTTTCCCAACCCAACACATAAAATCTCATTTTAAACCAATTTAATTACAACCAACACATCATACACATCACATAAGGCATATCAAACTTGCTCTAACCATTCATACTCAGAGATGCTCATTCCAACTCATCAATCACTCTTACTTATTTAATCTATGAGGGGAAGATTTTAACTACACCCCACACCACTCCCTCATTTGTTTTTCCACACAATTGCTTCAAAATATTCCTCTACAATTTATGTAGTTCATCCATTCATAGATTTTCACCATGATCTAATTTATGTCCAACCAAGGGACCATCAAACACTTATCATTAACATCATATAAATACATATATTTTTATAACAATCAACATAAGCCAAGCCATCATTCATCACTTCAGCAACTCAATCATATAAGACATTCATGGCAAGGCATTGCATGAGTTCAACATATACATAATTAGCAATTAATTCACTCGTGCGATTTGAAATGTAAACTCCTCTCATACCTCGAGAGAAGAACCGCCACACAATTACATTGATCATTCTGCATCATCATACGGAATACAATCCTCTCAACAAATACACATACATATGTAATCAATAAACCATCACAAGGCTTCATATCTCTTAACTTATTATCAAGTCCTAGACTTGTCTAAACCCCGAATTCATATGCTTCTGTTAGGCTTCGGGAATTCCTTTCCCAAAACCAGTATTCTCTAAGTTTCAAAGGGTTAACTATACCCAACAACACAATATTACATCCCTTATCAATATAGCATCCAATCCCCATATAAGTCATCCATTTGCCATCATTCTCATCCATAAGCAACATAAGCTATCTTAGCTTCATTTAAGGCCACCAAGAATTCATAAGTCCCATGTGACATATATTATGGCCTAAGGCGTCATTCAAGACCATCAAGTACTCAACAATGGATATCATGTACTTATCCTCAAAGTCAATTCCTATAACCACATATATACTTATGTGCACTCATCTCCCAAATCTCAAGAATCAATATCAATATTTCAAACATTCATTTCTCCATGTACAATTATTCCAAAGCATCCAAAATCATCATAATCACTAACTTAGTCAAAACCCCCAAATCATTATACTTAGGGTTTTCTCTAAAATTTGCCCAACAACATTTAGCTTCCACTATCTTCCAAGAATCCTCTTGAACTCAATGACTTCATTCTCATATATTCACAAGACTACACTCAAAAATCATTTCTCAAACATTCAAGCCTATGGTTTCCATTTCCTCCCACATGCAAAGTTTCTAACATTAATATCACAAGCCCAAACACCATAAACTACAAAATGAAATAACAAGGAGGCAAGAAATCCTCACCTCACCTCCATGCATCACCAAAACGAAAATGAGAGTGAAGAAGAGGGAGATGACCATTGCAAGCTCCCAAGCTCCATGAATGCTTCACATTTCCAAGCTTAGCTTTTGTTTTTGGCAAGAGAAAGAAGAAGAATGGAGATGGGCGGTTTTGACCATGGAGGAATGGAGAAGAAGAAGAAAAATGTGGAGGAGGGTCAGAGAAGAAGATACCACCGAAAATGAGAGAAAGAGTGAGAGGTTAGTGTAAAAATTGGACATTGTCCAATGGGTAAAGCCATGCATCTGTGACATTTGTCCATTGGGTCATAAAACCCCATTAACCATTATATAATAGCATGAAAAGTAGAAATGGGAGAGAGAGAGAGAGAAGGTAGATGGCTAACATAAAGAGAAGAAAGTGAATTTTCATTTTCTTTTAATCCCATTTGGTTCGTGTTTTCCCCGTTTCATATCTTACATCGAGTCCAATTAATTAGTTCCTTAACACCAAAAATTATTTCAATTGTACCGTCATAACCACAATAATTTTCTAAACATTTTAGACCCATCAATTATTTAATTTTCCCTAGTGGGTCCTACATCATCTGTTAATTCACCCGGTTTTGGTAAATCTTAGTTTACTGATAATTCACCTCTAATGTCTAATTAATCTTCCCATATTTATTTGACCATAATTAATCAATTATCATCATCCAATAAATTTATTTTCTTTAGAGTCCGGGATGTTACAATCCACCCCACCAAAAAGAAACTTCGTCCTCGATGTTCAACATCGGTATATATCACGAGGCCACACTTCGGCCACGTATCATTAGGGTCCATTACTCCATAAAATAATATCGGACTTCCAAAGTCCAGCCGAACATGGTCATTATCACTCCTTTATCCAAGTATGAAACTTCATATATCCAAAACCAGTCACCACTCATCGGTTCTCAAGTTGGTTCATCACAATTCTCACATCCTTATCCAGTACCACCCGATAGGTTCAATACATTCACCATAAGTAGTTACAACAGTATACTTGCCCGGTCCATGTGTTGCGGCATCCGAGATACAGGAAGGCGTCCCAATCCCGTAGTGGTTACAACACACATGAGATCGGCGCATAAGTGCACGTTGCCACGATGCCTATGGCATATAGGTATAATACCATTGTGATGTTAAAATGTCAGCCAATTTGATGAATGAATGTTGAGAATCATGAATTATAGCCTTTTAGGATATGTGTTGGAAACTTTGTATAGTTGTTTTAATGCATGAGCTAGGAACTAGTATGGTCAAATGATGATTTATGAGGTTTTGATGTGATGGATGGAATGCAACAGCTTAAGTACGTTAATTGTGGTTTGTGGGAAATGGAATGGATCCATTTTGCCAAAGGTAGACCCATTGGTTACCTCAAAATGCCTTAAAATGGGATAATCACGCTTATACGCATAAATTACTCATTTTTAGGAATTTTTGAGTGTGGCCAGTTGCCACACGTCACAAATAATATGTTTTAGCTTGTGTTAAAATTTGGTGGTATTCTGATATCGTTTGAATAGGTTTTAGTAGTTGTGAATTTTATTTTCATTATAAAATCTGCATAATTTCTGCATAAGGCAGGGTGTAATCGATTAGTCCTGCTGATCTAATCAATTATAGGGCCTCTGTTTTTAAGGTAATCGATTACACTGAGTGCTGTAATCGATTATCAACTACTCGAAGTCCTGTAATCGATTAGAATTGTCCCTGTAATCGATTAGGTGGGATGTCTGATGCATTACATGAATTCCAGGAGCTCTGTAATCGATTACTACCAACCCTCTAATCGATTAGCATAGATTCCAGGAACCTTGTAATCGATTAGGGTTGACAGAATAATCGATTATTGACCCAACAGGGATAATGTAATCGATTATTCTGAAAGTTGTAATCGATTAGTTATAACACCTGATTCATTGTGCCATTTCCAGGAGCTCTGTAATCGATTACCTGTTGCTCTGTAATCGATTATGGAATGATAATCGATTAGTTCGTATCCCGTAATCGATTAGGACCTCTAATTTGTACATGGATTTATCGGCTATATGAATTGGGATCGTAATGGTACTACATGAACATCTATTGCGTACTCTGATACCTTCTCATATCTTCATATATGAGATAGGTTGCATAGATCCAGGGTATTGGATGATAGCTTCATCACTCATATTTTTCATAAATTAATAACGTTAAATTCATGAAAAATTTACCCCTACTTTTGGGGGTGTCTCACTTGGGACTTATGATCTGGTAATAAACCATGATATGCTGCTGAGGAAGATGGCTACTACAATGAATTTGGACCCAATTGAGGAGATAAGGGTTCCAACTGATAAGGATCAATGGCTAGCCTCTATTGGCTACACCATTCCTCCTATTGATACACTCTTGAACACAGAGTTCCTATCACACACTGATCAGGCTAATTTTGAGCAAGAAGTTAATGAAGAAATGGTTGACACAACTGAAGAGGGGGATGCTGCGGAGTAGATTAGGAGTTTTTGGCTATTTCCATTGTATTTCAATTAGACTTGTTATTTCTATGTTGAGTTGTAATTGTTGAACTATTTCTCTATTTATTGTTTCAACACTTCATTACAATTCTCATTTTTTTTATTTCCATTCTATATTACTTGTTCTTGATTTTCATATTTTATGTTCCTTTTTTATTCATTATTGTAATAACTGGTCACCATCTAAAACTACTCATGTGCTGCTTACAAAGGTAAAAAGGGAAGTTCTTTCACTTTTATGCTTGTTACTCATTGATAGTAATTTGAAAAAAAAAGAAAAAATAATCATGCATAGGAATAGAATAATAGGATTGTTGCATCTCTAAGCCTGACATGATTTCCCTAGGTAATTGCTTGAATATAATTGCTAATTATGCTGTAATTAATGGGAAATTTGAAAGACTATTTTTGGCATAAACTGTGTAGTATATGCATGAAAGCCTAGAATGATAATTTTATTTTATATTAGTATTCTAAGTTTGGGGATGTGTTCATTGATGCTCAAAATTCCTTGTATGGTGAGTTTTGTGCCTTGATTTTCATGAGTGTACTTGCCTAATAGCAGTGTGGCAGAACTTGCATTCCTCCTTGCTTATGCATATGGTAGTCAACATATAGAAATGATAAAGGCCTTGTTTCTATTTAACAGCTAGAGCCAAATATAGCTTGCTTGGTGTATATTTAACCAATTGACCTCTAATGTTGAGCTTGAGACTTTATTCAATCATAATACCTATATTATAAATCATGAATTCCCAAGAAAAACCATGTATTAAACCTTGAGGTGTTTTTTTGTAACAGCCCTCATTTTTGGGTGTTGGGTCTTTAAGGCCAATTGTCTTGGTTGCTTGATAATTTTGCGTGTATTGATGATTAGGCACGACCGACTTATTGTGTGATGACTGATTAGTGTATTAGAGAGGTTTCATGAACTAGGAAAGAGTACTTTTATTGAATAAGTAATATGATGACTAGAATAATAATAATGTGTTTGGAAAAAACTCATAATAACAGATTTATCAATTAAAACGTTAGTAATCTAATAAAAATATTTAAAGTGTTTTGATTAAGTTATTTAAATTATGTAACTCCCCCGGTCTTGACCAAGAAATTGTCTGAGGGGCTTGAGTCAATCATTTTTATCCTAAGACGTTCCTCATATTATTCCTAACGATTTTTACAAAAGGCCCGATGCCAGTTTTCAACCACCCAAACCCAAAAATTTTAATTTTGAGTTACCTGGGTAAGCCAAAATGCGTATCTGTATGTATTTTGGACGTAATTTCCTCTCCCTTCATTGGATTCAAGTCATTCTTATCCCTAAATCTTTATATTTTTCATGTTTCTTGAAACAACCCAATTTAGATAACAGCAGCCCGAGACAGGGAAAATTTTTTCCCAAAGGTCACAGGGTGTTCAGGGCAAAATAAGCAATTGAAGGTTAAGAAGACTAGAAATCCGACTTAGAAAAGAGAAGGCTGGGTCAGAATATTACACATTAGCAAGACATAGCTCCAGCTGCGAGAGTCAGCGGATGAAAATACATAAGCGGCTACACTCGCTAGAGCGAGGATTTATTCGCTGAAGCGACGCATACACTCGGATAGTTTCCCACTCGGAATAGAGTCCAGATTTACTCGGGAAAGTCTTTGCGCTCACGCTTCCCTCAGAAGTTCATTCAACACATCCTATTCTAGCCTTAGAGTTCACAGGTATAAACTACTCGGGAGATGACTTCCCTCGATCACTTCACTCGGGGTCTATACCTCCTTTCTCACTCGGAGTACTCTCCTCAATCAGATATCACTCGGGAGTGTTTTCTACATCCATCACTCGGGAAATGTAGTCTACTTCGCACTGAGGCTCCCTCACTAAGTCAAATCTCGCTTAAAGGATTGTATAACTTCCCTCACTCGGAAATGCTCTAGCTCCTCGCCACTCGGGATACATACTAACTCCTCTACACGCGGAAGACCTTGTTAGACTAAAATCTACTCCGTATCATCCAGATCTTACTCCCTCTAATAAGTTCACTACTACAGGCTCCACTCACAATCGTATTGTCAATTCAACCATCGGGGGAAACATTCACTCGGTTGACTTTCACTCGGAACTATCTAAATACCCTTCAATCGGAAGGTTGTATCTAAGAAATCTCTCGCTCCATAACATGTTGACCAACTTACCTCGAAAGCGATTTTAATGGGCATATTCCACTCAGAGTTGGCCCAACCTTTCTTCATTCGGAAGAAGGTCACTCATCACGCCTTACATAGGATTAGCTTAGCTCTTATTTATTCAGAATCATGCGGGCTCTACATGCTTAAGTAAAATGCAACGTATACCACTTGGACATTCACACACAGCGCAAGATGAACACACAGTATTTTATATATATAAATATTTACATGCACGTGATCATACTCTCAACCCAAGAGAGTTCTGTAACACCCTGAATTTTATAAAATGATTAAATATGTGGAATAAATAATAAATAATTAAACATGAGCTGATTTATGTCCCAAAAATATTGAAATAATAAAATTGGGATTTATGAGAATTATTCGTAATTTATTAAGGCTTTAAGAGCTAAAATTATACCCGGTTAAGATATGAGTGTCGGACCAGGTATCTCCAATTGAGATGCCATTGGTCAGGGCTGTTAAGAATATTATTGGGAATCCGAATATGTCTTCGGAATAATTTTTCGATTTAGTATTAAGCTCGAACAGAGAACCTGTGTATTATAAAACGGTAAAGTTTTAATAAGAGGATTAAACTTAAAACTAAATACCTCTTTTTCCCTTTCTCATTTCCGTAACCCTCTTCTCTCATTTTGGCAAAACCATTGCTTCTCCTTCCTCTCTTATTTCTCTTCTCTATTCTTTCCTCCTTCTTCCTCTTCTAGAAACCCTAAGCATGGTGGTGTGCCTCCTCCTTCTTCATTTTCGTTTTCCTTCAAGCTTGGAAGAGATGACAATGGTGATTAGAAGCTCTTCCTCTCCCTTATATTTTTGTTCTCTCTCTCTCTCTCCTATTCTTGGAGCTCACTCCCTTTTGCTTGAGGTAAAGCTTCCTCTCCATTTTCTTAAGCTCTAACCCTTGGTTATGTGATTGGGTTGTTGGGTAAGTATTAAATATGTATGGGTAAATCTTGGAGAGGCATTTATGATGAGAAACCCTAAGGTAGGGTGTTTTAGTGTGAGTGTTATGAGGGCACAATATGGTACACGAAAATGGTATGATTAGAGATGGAAGATGATGGTTGTTAGTGGTGGTTGTTTGATTTTAATGGAACCCTAACTATAGGATTTGGGGAAAATGAGTAACAATGTCATGAAAGATGATTTTTAGTGAAAACCCATGATAATGTGTGTGTGAGTGTTGTTAATGATGGAGATTGGTGGTTATTAGAAATAGTTATTGAGTCTTGATGACAGAGAATCCCCTTCTGTAGAGGACACCATCGACCATAGTAAAATATGGCAACTCCCTCTTTACTCGTCTCCTTTCCTTCTCGTCAGTGGGAAGTTGACCATCAGCCAGATAACGAATATAGGGGATGACCCAAGAATCCTCATATGGATAGCTCACCATGACAGCATTCAGAGAAGGATACAGAGGTATACTGGGTGATGTCAAAGTGCTCTGAACCACCGTTGTTGTGCTACCAGGCTGCTTTGTACTTGCCAATCTTGACAAGATATCTGCTCTGGTATTTTCTTCCCTGGGCACATGCTTGAACTCTAAAACTTCAAATCTTCCCTTCAGCTCATTAACACAATTCAAGTACAATTGAAGTTGTGGTTCCTTCGCCTGGTACTCTCCCTGGATTTGCGAAATCACCAGCTGAGAATCACTACAGAGGGTAACTGCTGATGCTCCGATATCAATTGCCGCACGGAGACCGGCCAAGCATGCTTCGTATTCAGCTTGATTGTTGGAGGTCTTGAAATTGAATCGGAGGGAAATTTCTAAGTATACGCCGTCATCGCTTTCTACCACCACACCTGCTCCACAACCTTTGCTGTTCGACGAACCGTCGACGTAGATGGTCCAATGCGCTCGAGGGGTGGCCGGGTCTGCCCCAGTCATTTCCACTACAAAATCAGCCAACACTTGCGCCTTGATGGCTCCTCGAGGCTCATATGAAATTTCAAATTCAGATAGCTCAATAGACCATTTTATCATCCTTCCAGCGAGGTCCGGTTTGCTGAGCACTGAACGGAGTGGCAAATCCGTTCTCACCAATACTGGGTGCGCATGGAAATAAGGCCTCAGCCGTCGTGACGCCCACACAACTGCCAGGGCGGCTTTCTCAATCTTCTGATACCTTCCTTCCGCCCCCTAAAACGTTTTACTAGTAAAGTACACCGGTCTCTGTCCTTCAGGGGTTTCTTTCACCAAGGCCACGCCTAGAGCTTCATCGGATATTGCCAAGTATAAGATTAACGTTTCGCCTGGATCAGGCTTAACAAGAATTGGTGGGCTCGAGAGAACGGCTTTGAGCTGCTGGAAGGCTTGCTCTTGTTCCTCTCCCCATTCAAAACTCTTATGTTTCTTCAACGCCTTATACAAGGGGAGGGACCTGTGCGCCATCTTAGGCATGAAACGAGCTAAAGCGGCCACTTTCCCATTCAATGACTGGACCTCCCTCAAACATTTAGGACTCTGCATGTCCAGGATTGCTTGACATTTCCCGGGGTTAGCCTCAATGCCTCGTTGAGTCAACATAAATCCCAAGAATTTTCCTGCTGGAACGGCGAAAGTGCACTTTAAAGGATTTAACCTCATGTTGTACTGCCGAAGCCTAGTGAAAACTTGGCGTAGATCTTCAATGTGGTCTCCTCCAGCGGGCGTTTTGGCTATGATATCATCGATATAAACTTCGACCAGCTTTGTATGCATCCCTTCAAAGACTTTGTTAATCATGCGCTGATAGGTAGCGCCGGCGTTCTTTAGTCCAAAAGGCATGACGGTGTAGCAGAAAACACCGCGGTCGTTGATAAATGCAGTCTTCTCCTGGTCTCCCTCCCACATCGGAATCTGGTTGTACCCCGAATAAGCATCCATGAAACTGAGATATTGGTAACCAGATGAATCATCCACCATGCGATCGATGTTGGGCAGGGGATATGGATCTTTAGGGCAGCAACGGTTAAGATCCACATAATCAGTACACATCCTCCATTTGCCGTTAGCCTTCTGCACCATGACCACATTAGAAAGCCAAGATGAATAGCGTATCTCCCTTATAAAACCTGCCTTCAACAACTCCTCTGTTTGCTCACAAGCCGCCCTCTGCTTCTCCGGTCCCAACCTCCTCTTCTTCTGAGCCACCGGTCTGGTTTCAGGATACACTGCAAGTTTGTGACAACAGAAATCAGGATCCATCCCCGGCATGTCTGCTGCTGTCCATGCGAAAAGGTCTTTGAATTCCTGCAAAAGGGCTAATAAGCGTTGCTCCATAGCAGACTCCAGCTTATCATTGATGTGCGTGACCTTCTCTGGGGAATCTCCCAATATGACATCCCTGGAGCCACCATCTGGTGTGGGCTTAGATGGATTGAGTGGATCAATCTTCAATTCCGCTCTGGGGTCTAGGTCAATAAGACTGACAGATCCTGCCGCTGTTCTTCCGTCGTTCAACTTCCTCTTCTTGTTAAATGCATCCAACTTAACCATGTTGAGGCTCAGATTATAACAATATCGAGCCATCTCCTGATCTCCGCGGAGTGAGGACACACCATTGTCCTTGTCGATAAATTTGATCAGGAGATGAGGGGTGGATACAATTGCTTCCATAGCGTTCAATGTTGGACGGCCTATGATACCGTTGTACGGGGATTCCACATCAATCACCAGAATTCTTGACTTAACTGTTCTTGCACCGGGCTCCCCTTCAAAAGAAATCAAAGTGTCGAGGTATCCCTTAGTAGGTTGCTTGGCTCCGTTAAACGCTGTGAGTTCTTGTGTGTATGGTTGTAAATCTGCATCACTGAAACCCATTCGTTTGAAACAATTATAAAAGATAACATCACAAGAACTTCCCTGATCGACGAGGATCCTCTTGACGTCCTTATTGGCTATGACGGCCACAATCACTACTGCATCATCACCTCCTGGAATTGTGGGCCAAAGTCATCATCTGTAAACGACACCGTCGGGGCTGTCACTCCGTCCCTGAAAGGGCGGTTATTCCTCGGTTTACCCTGGACTGACAGAATCATCCTATGGTGGTTCTTTCGTGCTGTGATTGATGTTCCTCCTCCCGCGAATCCTCCAGCTATCATCTCAATCACTTCTCGTCTGCCCTGTCTCTGCTGCTGGGGCATATTACTTTGTTGGGCACCTTCAGCAATCACTACCCCTTTCTGCTTCTCAGCCGCAGTGAACTTCCTTGCTGGGTTGCGCGTATTATCATCTTCATCATCAGGATCTCTATTCCTTTTCTCCATCCTATGAGGCTCATCCATAGATCTCTCCTTAAACAAATACTGCTTCAACTTTCCTTCCCGAATGAGAGTTTCCACCGTATTCTTTAACGCCTTACACTCATCAGTGTTGTGCCCTGTCTGCTCATGGAAAGTGCAGTATTTACGTGGGTTACCACCCCTCTTGGCTGGGGCTGGCTTCCTTATACCAAAGACGTTCAGAGTTGGCCAACCAACTTCCCTCATGATTTGTGAGTGCCTGGTGTTCAACGGAGCATAGTGATCGAACGATGATACGCGCCTATCTCGTGGATGCTGACGAGCATTCACAAAGTCTTCTCTAAAGGCATGCTTCTCGGGCCTAGCTCTCTCCTTTTCTCTCCGTGGCTACTGAGCGGGTACAGAAGGCTTTACTCTTGCTGCAGTTGCCTCTAGATGCATCTCTATGCCCACATATTTGGAAGCTTTCCTTCGAAACTCCTCGAAGGTTGTAGGTGGGCTCTTTGCCAAAGATAGGGCAAAGGCTGAACCTGGCTGAAGAGCTTCCACTACAATATGGAGTTGTATGGCCTCCGTGAGGTTAGGGACCAACGCAGCCTCCTTGTAAAACCTTTTCAGGAACTCCTTAAGAGTCTCAGTTTCTCCCTGTCTTATCTGGGCCAGGGTGTGAGAAGTTCTTGGGATATCCCTGGAGATAACGAAATGACTTTCGAATGCAGCAGCCATTTCCTCCCAAGAGTCTATAGATCCTGAAGGCAAACTTTTAAACCAGCTGAGAGCTTCCTCCGTCAACGTCCTTGGGAACATTCTGCACATGACATCTTCGTCTGCTCCCAGATACATAGCTTCATAAACATAAGCATCCAAATGCTTAGTGGGGTCGGACTCTCCATTATACTTCCCAATCGACAATGGCTGAGTTGTTTGCAAATGTTTTGGAATGATAATACTCATCAACCTCCTTGAGAAAGGGACATTAAGCTTGTATGTCCCTGGAGTTAACTCCGCCTGCTCCCTTCTCCTGATACTAACTCTATCACCAGAGTCCTGCGTCTGCTCCCTCTCTTCATATGTGGGGATCTTCGAATACTGGAGGGTGGTGGATGTATCCCTCGCTGATGCATGGTGAGCATCCTCTGCATGGGACACTACTCTGTCCCCAGCTCCTCCTCTCTCTCGCCTCAGCTCCATCAGCTCCTCTTTCAGTTGCCTGATAACCTCATCGCGAGGGTCAGGTGTCTGCACTTGCACCATCCTCCGGGTTTGAGTTGCAGGAGATTCGAAGACGAGTCTCCTCCCAGCCTGTTGATGGGTCACATCCTCCACGTGACCTTCCACGAAATCTCTCCCGTCACCTTCCATTGTGCCAACCTAACTTCTGCGAAAATGGGAATAACTCTATCGAGTCCCACTGGGCGTGCCAATGAACTGGTCTGGACCGGGGTCTAGGATCCGGTATGGGACCAGCCACAAGGATGCAGGTGTTTTTAGGGTTTGCACACCGGAACTGTGTATATCCGACGTACTAATCCGGTCTCTCAGTGGGAGAGGCCGGTCTTGTTGTCCTGGAGATCCTTCACACCAACGATTCACGTTGTAGGAGGGCGAAAGGTGGTGCCACCTGCGAAGATTCTCCGACGCTCAAGTCAGAAGAGTGTATGAACTGAATGAATACTCAAGCGTGATAACAGTAAAATGTGAGATAGAATAACGATACCATGCATGTGTGTTGATATGGCTTCTTATAGTTGAACGTAAGAGAAAGAATGAGACGTTGGATGCAGGTGGGTCCCTTATCTCTGATTGCGTGTATATTGTGTCAATCAAGGTGGCTCGACTTTCAGAATGTGTCAGGAGGGTAGGTCAATTATCAGAGTACAATCCTCTAGAGAGAGGAGAGGATAATCACCTTTTCCGCATAATCTGCTGACACGCCCACTTACTTTCTAAAGCCATTGATGTGACGTATTTTGCTACAAACAGTGTCTTCGTTGATAAGTTATCAAAAGGCTCTTCTCTTGCTATGAGGGAAAAGCTAACAATTATATAAATATCCTGTATCAATGAACACAGAACCGTTACAGCGAAAATGAATGATGCTGTCATGGAGTGAGGGCGGATGACCAGACAACGGATATCCGGTGTGGTAACGTTGAACCTGGACACTGGTTTTCCTTATATGAGATCAGTCTGACGTCACAAGAATAGGGGCCGGTATCTAGACCGGATCAATATATATATATGAGATGGTGATGAATGGTTAATGGTCCCTAAATGAGAATTGATGTATTGAAATGAAAGACCCATAATGAAATGAATGATAGATGATTTGAGTCATATTGTAGTTCACAAAGTGCATTTTAATGCATAATCATGGAAGTGAAGGGGTCAAATAGAGTGTTATGTGGTTTTCATGGCATAGGGTAGTTCCAATAGCTTCCATGTATGAATTAAAACTTGTGGAAATTGGAATGGGTCAATTTAAGTAAGAAATGACCCTTGAGTTGCATTAAAGAGGCTTAAAATGGGTAAAACACATTTATATGCATAAGTCTCTCATTTTTTAAGAATTTTTGAATGAGACTAGTGGCCACGCATCACAAATGGTGTAATTTAGTTGGTTTCAAAATTTGGTAGCATTTGGAGTTGATATGAAAAAGTTAGGAGGGTTAGAAGTTCCAAAATTATGCATTTTCTACATAATTTCTGCATTCTGGTATGCGTAATCAATTACAAAGGTGTTCCTAATCGATTACAGGATGTGTAATCGATTACGAAGGTATTCATAATTGATTACAGGCCTTCTGAGTCATTTGTAATCGATTAGGTGCTTGGCCTAATCGATTAGCTATGACAGGATTGCCTGATAAGCGTTCTTTGCTATTTTTGGGCCGTTTGGGGATCTTAATGACATTTTTGGCCTCCGAGTTCTTCACTAAAGTTGTAGATAATTATGTTACGGAGGTGTGAGAATTGGTCTCACTTTAATTGGAGTTTTCTAACTCTCATTAGGTGAAAAATACCGAACCCATTGCGTTGAAAAATTCAAGTTTAAGAGGGTTTTGATCCCAACTTTTGATGGTGGTCAAAGTGGGACTAATAGATGATAATTGTGGTATGTCCCACTATTATTAAGACTAAAAGTGAGCTTTTCTCATGTCTTAGTATTGAAAGTTAACATGAGCTTGTTATTACCAAACCCCCCTTTATTATGTAAAAGTAAGAGATTATGGTAGGGGTATATGATGATGGTGAGTCTAGGTGATAATGATATTGATTGACACACATTATGAGAGTATGAATATTCACCACTAATGATATTAAATGATGGTTGATGTATAACACACCTTGTATGGTGATGAAACTAATGAGGGATGATGGTACGACAATATATTCATTACAAGTCGATGAATCAGAGATGATATTGATAATGAATGATGATGGGCGAGATTGTTAATCATTCCATGAATAGAGGATGGTTGCTAATATTGATGATTTGTTGAATACTACTGTGTTGATACAAATGTGATCTTATATGTGTGGTTTGAATTGTATTTGTGAATTATTGTGAATACCACACTAATATGTAAGACAATGGTTATGAATAATGAGATAAAAATCCATTAAATGAAGGTGTGGTAATATTTATGAATGATATGTAATGATGTGATGCCATTGGGGTTGATCGCAAGTATTGAATTGCATGGATGATATGAAAAATATGTAAAGTATATTGAGATAAAAATGCCACACTTAAAACTTGAAAATAATGGCTAAAACCAACTGTGATAAAATCCACTAAGATGTATATGGTGGTGTTGGTGATTATGATGATGATGGTTGATGAGTGGCATTTAGGATGCATAGTGTGAGAAATGCATTTGATTTGCATTGCATTGCATCCATGACATATCGATCGCTGTCTATGTGGAATATTAGGGGGTTCCACTAGGCGGGCCTAGTGGGAGGGTGGCTCAGTGCACGAGTGTATTGTTGATTTCCCCTGTGACTCGGTGTGTGAGTCATGAAGCTATCCATAGTTTGGTGACGAGGCACCTTATGTGGCGGGCCCAGTGGGCGGGCGGCTCTATGGTGTGCAAGTTACCTCAGTGTCCGACGGGGCACGGCTCTCTCGATGTGTGTTCGGGAGGGGCCCGTAGCACTTTTGGCAGGTGAGGCCATGTTGTTGATCCGCAAGTCACGGGGTGACTAGTGCTACAGATGGGCGATAGAGGTTTGGTACCAGTAAAAGATGTTGTTGAGATGCATGCATGCTTTGAGATATGTGTACACATTTTACTACTGCAGTAGGGGCATAGTAGCACACCTATGCTTGACCCACAACTTGGTGTTTATTCCCACAGTCGGATCTGTATTTGTTGTTGTCTATTCCATTGTGCATATACATTAGCCATAAGAGCATTTGCATATAACATAGAGATATGCCAGAATATGATGATGATTGATGATGATTGAGATGATGGTATTGGTGTTGACAAGATGAGAAGTTAATATAATGAAAGACCATATAAAAGTAATGAATGATATGAATATATGAAATAATGTTGAATATGACGATATGTATGTTATGGCCCAATGTAATGAAGGGCGTATTTGTTTATGATTTGAGATGATAATGTTAGCCCATGGTGGTTTGATGAAAGACCAGAATGGTCTATGTTGATGATGTTGGCCCATTGTGGCGATGTGATAGATACGTGTTAGCCCATTGTGGCGGTGTTATAAATGTGTATATGCTTGCTTTGCTATGATTTGATGAATAAGCATGAAATGAATATATATATTGTTGAATTAATAATCTATGATGATTGTTGTTGAGTATAGCAAAGCATACATGATGTTGATATGCATATGCACATAATTTCAATTGTATTCATATCGTCATTTGAAATGTATAACTCACTCTCCCATGTGGTCTACTTTTTAGTATTGATGCAGGAAAACCATGGGATGAGGATGTTTAAGAAATAAAGCCTTTGGGAAGGTAAATAGTTGTAAAGGAATGCCTTGGCCGGCAGCATTGTAATTTAACGTGTTATGTATATGATGAATAGTATGATGTTGTAATTATTGATATTGATGGACGAATTGTGAATATGTATACACTTGGATGATGTAGTAATAGTGGAGATATATGAATTGAGGTTGGACTGATTTTAGTCTATTATAAATATGAATGTTGGAGATGTATGTTGCATGATCATACAGATAGGTATATATATACATCGTAGGCATTGCATGCTTATGTGATTATGTAAAAATGATGATGGTTGTATATTAGGCTTACCATATGCCATTGCATACTTGCTGAGCCTTTTCTCATATCTTCATATATGGGACTAGGCATGTGCCTGGTATACACATTCTTCTTCCGCTGTAAACTCTGTTATTTTGTATTCCGAATGGGCAAACTATTTATCGATCCAGTTATAGGTTACTTAATCTCACTCTTTGGTTTTCTGTGATTTGGGTCTTGATGTGATCATGATGATGTCTTGGAAATGTTTTTCAAACGTGAAAAATTTATTCGCAATTTAATTAATTATGACGATTACATCGGGATTCGAGTGCAGAAAGCCAGGGGGTGTCATAAGTTCAGTTCTAATACAGTTAGACAAAAGACCATATTAAGAGTCGGCCAAGGCTATGACAAAACCTTATACATAGCATATACAGTACACAAGCACTCCACACGGTATGTAGCTCCTCCATCATTCACCGTCTCGTGTGATGTCCACTGAAATATAGCCACAGTAGGGGTGAGTATCTTAAATATTAAATGATAGATACTGACTGGCATTATTCCTCAACCATGCAATAACATATATATATATATAGCAACAGTCAATAACATACACAGTGCCATTCAATCGGAACACACACAAGGCATCTTTCAATCGGAATCTACCTAGTTATCTCTCGGCTATATGCACATATTATTCTCAATAACACTAACAGATATACATACAATCGCGTCACAGTCAGCATCAATTGTACATGTACACAGATTCATTCAATCGGATCCGACTCGCGTATTATTGGTTTTTATTGTTACAACATAGGCTCTTATCCTTTTATTCAGCTCCCAGCTGACTCGGCCGTTTTACTGATACCAAACCGTTTGCCCTCACTTGTAACACAAACACTCTCAGCGTCAACGGTAGTGTTACGGGCAGCCCTGAGTCCCACTCAGTCGGCTTGCCTTGAGTCCCACTCAAGGTCTTTAACAGCATCTCATGCATATAATTATCAATTCAAATGGCAGTGTCACACACTACATGCTCTCAGCATTCTTACCAATGCATCTCATGCAAAGTATTGTCATTATATTACGAACAGAATCAGTAAATCACTTCCACACTATTAATTCATGCACCTCATGCACCACATATATGACCACACACGGAATGATCATACAAACACAGATTTCACACACTCGACCTTTTACCCAACAATACATGCATCACATGCAATCGGTATTAGACATTATCAGAACTCAGTAAGTTAATCTTTCCTCATATGTAGTCAGCATTTAGATTCATAGCAGCCTGCATTTCATATAAATCACACGATAATCATCAACAATACTTAACACATTCTCCTCACGCAATCATTCAACATTCTCAAGATTATTAACATGCATTTCATGGATGGAAATTGACATGCATTACCCAACTCCTAGTCATCATGCATCCGGGCATCACATATCCCTTACTCAATCAAAACACACCTATCAACGCATTTTAAATCACCAGAATCAACAAGTCATCAACACCCGGAACCCGTCCATAACCCATGCATTTAAGATATAAGATAACCCCCTACCAACTAAAGAGACTCCAAGAAGTTCCTCTGTTTTCAGCGTTGGTCTGCTGTCCAGTTTGCTTCGTCCACCACTCTCTCTTGTTCAGTCCCCCTCGAACACAGTCGCACCCTTTAATCAGCTTGGGAACAGGAAGTTGTTCTTCTTCCACTCGAACGATTGCTCCTCACCAACAGTGGGAATCTCGGGTTCTCCACAACACCATAGTCGCGAAGTTACGAGAAACAGGGGACAGAGAGGAAGAAGAACGAAGAAGGAGGAGAAGTAGGAGAAGATGGAAAGTCTTGAGGAAATTTGGAGTGAATGGAGAAGTGGTTAAGGGCTTCAGCCCATATACTCCTAGAAACACGAAGAGTGAGTGGGGAACGCGGATCGGAGCCTGCTGCATGGTTACATGTCATAATCAGTCAGTCCCTCCAGCAGTCAAGTTTTTAATTTATAATTAACCTTACTTAACACTTAATCTTAATTCTAGTCCTTAATTAATACGCAGGATGTTACATTTCTCCCTCGTATGACCATGAAATCTAACGACTCTTTCACCAAATTTTCCTAACTCAATTCTCTATAACTTTGATGAAGAACACAAAGCCCAAATCCCCACCAATTTAGTCCAGAGAAATAATCATTGCAAGGAACAATAATCCCGTCACAACCTTGCATTACTTTTGTATTTGGGCCATAACTCCCTCATTTCTTAATGAAAAGTTTTTTGTCATATACCAAATTAAAAAAGCCCTAAAACTTTTGTCTTTCACCCATTTTCAAATTCAGCACAAACGGTTCCTTGAATCCATGAGCAAGCTGCTATACCTGTACTTGACACATAAGTTTTACATGAGAAATTAACCAATCATGTTACACCACCACCTTGCCATTTGTTTAAGCCATGCAAGGCCTTTCTCCACCACACCACCAGCTGCATATGACACCTAGCATGTGCATGAATCCATCTTGACACCTCCCATCCCACTCATGACCGTGGAACCCCTTGGTGGACAAGGCATTGCATGCAAATTTTCATATTTCCAAAAGACTACTCTTGTTTTCTCTTTTGTTCTTCTTCATTCTCTCTAAGTCAAGAAAATTTCCAGCAGCATACTCTCCTATTTTCCTATACCTTTTTATCTAAAATATCATCAATCGCTCATCATCATCTAACCCAGACCACCACAACACCCTTCCTAACCTCCCAAATACAAGATACCATTTTCCAATCATCAAACCTTCTTCTTAAATTTCCACCAAATAGCAATATTTTCTTCCTCTTTTCACCATTATATTCACATTGATCCATCACCATCTAAGCCTCTATTTTCCTTCTTCTTGATAAAATAAGCCATGAAGTTCTAGGAGCAAAAACTTGAAGTCCTTGTCACCTTTCTTGGAGGAGAAAAATTTTATGGTATATGGGGGGAGTAACTAGCTTGTTAAAATTCATAAAATGACACATGCATGGGGAGGTATAAGTGTCCCTTAGCATTTATACCTTGATACTCTCTTAAAGATCTTTGTTTTATAGTTATAATCTTGAGAATTCTTTGGAAAAAAGTAAGATCTTTAAGTGGTATTGTTAAGCTATTTGCATGTGATAAGTGTTGATTAAGCATTGATTTCATGACTCATTCGAATTAATTTTGTAAAGAACTTGAGCTAAATTGATGAATTATTAAAGGAAGTGAGCATGAATCTTTTAAGTAGTGATGGATAGGTGTATAAAAGAAATATTGTGTTAAAACTCTTGGAAAGTTGCAGGAAATTCAACAGGAAAGCAGGGCAAGCTTAAGCTTGAGCAAGCAAGCTTAAGCGTGAAAAATCAAGCTTAAGCTTGGAGCAATCAAGCTCAAGCGTGAAAGATCAAGCTCAAGCTTGAAGCAGGCAAGCTTAAGCGTGAAAGTGGCAAGCTCAAGCGTGAAAGCATCAAGCTCAAGCGAGAAAAATCAAGCTTAAGCTTGAAGCAGGCAAGCTTAAGAGTGAAAGTAGCAAGCTCAAGCGTAAAAGCATCAAGCTCAAGCGTGAAAGCATCAAGCTCAAGCGTGAAAGATCAAGCTCAAGCTTGAAGCAGGCAAGCTTAAGCGTGAAAGTAGCAAGCTCAAGCGTGAAAACATCAAGCTCAAGCGTGAAAGAGCAAGCTCAAGCGTGATCGGGGGCATTTGAAGACAGCAAGCTCAAGCTTGAACAACCAAGCTTAAGCTTGAGCAAGCAAGCTTAAGCTTGAACAAGTTGGAAAGCATCAGGACCTCTCACGCTTGAGCGTGAACACTAGGAGCTTAAGCGTGGAATGATAAAAATGGAAGCCTAAGCATGGATTAAGCATGGCCAGCATGAATTAAAGGAAACAGAGGCATCAGGACCCCTCTCACGCTCAAGCGTGGGAATAAGCCGCTTGAGCGTGAGGAATGGATATTAAGGCCTCGCCTGAGCGTAACTGAGTGAGGCTAAGCGAGGAGCAAGCGTGAGAAGGCAAGGAAGCCACGCTTGAGCGTGAATTACTTCAGCTTGAGCGTGAGATCATCAATAAGCATCAGAACTCTTCACGCTTGAGCGTGACCATCAAGCTCAAGCGTGACTCAGACAGTATGGGATTTCTTAATTCTTTATTCACCAACAATGCGATGCAAACTCATCCACTTTCTTCTGTTTCCACCAGTCTCTGAAAGATGCTGCATGGGTTCTACGCAAGTGGGCAAGAGAAGCTGAACCTAAACTCCTATAAATCAAGCTGCAAACAACATCATCTTCATCGATCAATCTCCTAACATCATACATCATTTCATCCTCTGTATTTTTCATTTCACACTTTCCATTTTCTGTATTCATTTCTTTGATGGTGAAAATGCAAGGCATGAGTAACTAATCTCCCTTATGGGATTGGCTGTAATCCATTCAACACTGAAGTAATGCTGTCGTAAGTTTTCATTGAGTAATGAGATTTGATAAAGTTTCTGTATTTCCTTCTGCGTTTAATGCCTGAAAGTACTTGATCACTATTTTCTTGTTCTAAGTTTTCTTGAGTATGCTGGAAAGTGACTTTTGAAAGCAGACCCTGAAAGAAATGCTTGTTGTGAGTAGGTAGCCAGGGATGGCGTCTAACGCAACAAACGTCAAAACAATCGATCGATAATGCTGGAATGGTTTCCAAAGTGACTGAGGGATCAGCGGTTTGGAAATCATTCTTATGAATTTTGTAGTCGAGGGATCGATGCAAATGACTTTGATTGTGACGTAGAACTTATCTTTTCGATTTACTTATATGGAAACTTATGCAGCTTACAGAGGCGAAGATGTGATGAAGCCAATCCCTGTTTTACAAAACTGATTTTTCCAACATCATTTACTGTTACATTTTGCAAAGTGCTATCATCTGTTATTTTGTTACTTACTGTTTTTCATTCAGCAACATTCACAACAAATCAAAACTGAAACTTTCTGCCTAATCAATTCAAGCTAAGATCTTCATTCTAGCACCTCCTCAGTGGAACGACAACTATACTATATTACAACTTCTGTGTTTAAACTTGGCACATCCATTTCATTGAGTTCATATTATACAAACTTGATTCTCTTTCAGCAAACTCAATAGAACCAAAACACTCATCAAGTTTTGGCGCCGCAGCCGGGGAGGTGATTTAAGCTTGAATATTTTAGCATTGAATTGATAAGACAGTGTAAATAAATTTGTTTTCAATTTGTTTTTATTTTTTTATTTTTATTTTTTTTGCTACTTTGAATTCTTGATTCATGATCTTGAGAGGACAGGGTACAAAAGAACAACTTGCATTTGATCCTGAGATAGACAGGTTCCTCAAGAAAATCAAGAAAGCCAAGAAGAACTTCCACGTAGGACAAACTTCCTCTCTTACAATGGAGAACAACAACAATAATCAAAATCCACCAAGGAGAACACTTAGAGATTACACATTGCAACAAGGACCTAGACACTACTCAAGCATTGCTATACCAAATACAATCAGGGCTATAGAAATGAAACCTGCCTTCCTTAGTTTAATTAGTTCCCATCAATTTCATGGAATGTCCAGTGAAGATCCTTACACTCACTTGGCCACATTCTATGAATTGGTAGGAACAATGGGATTTGAACAGGAAGTAATTGAGGCAGCATACCTGAGATTGTTTCCTTTTTCTCTTGCAGGAAAAGCTAAAGAATGGCTCCAGTCACACCCAAATCAAAGCTTGAACAGTTGGGAGACAGTGGAGGAAAAATTCCTACACAGATTCTTCCCACCATCCAGATTCATCAAGGCTAAATCAGATATCACAACATTTAAACAAAGCCAAGATGAACCTTTTTGTGAGGCATGGGAACGCTTTAAAACACTGCTCAGAAAATGCCCAAACCATGGACTTGAAGATATTGCACAACTTAATATTTTTTACAGTGGTTTAAGGGCTGACACTAAAATGATTTTAGATGCAGCAGCAGGAGGAACAATGATGACAGTGGATGCTGACCAAGCCACAAGGATAATAGAAGCTTTATCCTCAACAGACTACCAAGCTCAACATGATCGTCAACAAGTTCAAAGGAAAGGAGTCCTTGACTTAAACACCACAGATGCCATTTTAGCACAGAACAAAATTCTGACCCAACAATTAGAAGCATTGACCAAAAAGATAGCCAATCTTCCACAACAATTACATGTTGTACAATCATCACAACCAGGGCAACAACAAATGCCTGCAACATGTAACTTTTGTGGAGGAGATCATCTCAATGAGAACTGTGGATCACAAGAAGCAACTGTATACTTCATGAACAACCAAGGAAGGTCTGGTAATTTCAATTCAAATTTTTCTAACCAACCGTTTCAGGAATGGAGAAGTAACCAAAACCAAACCCAAGGATGGAAGCAAGAGCCCGGCTCTTCAAATAAACCATATCAAAATAATGGTCCTACTTTGGTGGAGAGAACTTCTAGATTAGAGGACACCTTGGAAAAATTTATGCAAACTTCTTTAGCAAGTCAAAAGAACAATGAGGCATCACTTAGGAACTTGGAAACACAATTGGGACAACTAGCCCAACAACTTGCTGAGAAACAGAAGCCTCAGTATGGAGCAAACACTGAAACAAACCCAATAGAGCATTGCAAGGCTGTGACCACACTGACTGAGGAAATAACTGAGGAAGAAGATGGATATGATACTATCATCTCTGAAGCAGTACCTCATAACACCAAAGATCCAGGGAATATGGAGGAAGATCCTGAAGTCCCTCTAATACTAGGGAGACCATTCTTGAAAGCAGCCAAAGTCATCATAGATGTGGATGACAGAAAAGTAAAAATTCGAGTGCAAAAAGAACAAGCTGATTTTGCTATTGAAGGTGCACTTGAAAAACAGAAAGGAAGAAAGCCAAGGACTGACTTAGGCAAGGAGGTGGAAAAACTCAACACTCTCATCCACCAACTCCATGACCCATATTGAAAAATCTATCAGGCGTCAAGCTAATGACGTTAAACAAGCGCTTATTGGGAGGCAACCCAATCTTTTATGTTTTATTTTCATCCTGTTGATTTTATTTTAAGTAAATTTTATCCTAAGATTGAATTTTTCTTTTATTTTTCAGGCAGCTCATCAAATTCATCGCACTCATTATCCGAAAGTAAGTTTGCATCCCACATTGTTTAGCCTGGGGACAGGCCTTCTTTCTTAGGAGGGGTGAGACTTCATAGACTAAACAAGGACCCTCCTCACAAGGACCTCCAGTAAGGAAACATGAGACAAGGGATGACTCTTCTAAGGATGAGTGATGAGTTTACTGCTTTAGTTTTTATTGCTTTAGTTTACTTTCAGTTAGTTTTATCTAACATTACTGCAGCATGCTTTGAAAATTTTTAAAATTTTTATGCTTTTGGTTGATTGTTTGGATATACCATTACATGCTTGCAGTTGAACATTTTTGAAAACCCCAACCAAAGATTTTACTTTTTGAACAAGAAAAGTTTCTAAGCAACAGAATGTTTTTAGGCAATAACACTGATTCTTTTTTTAGGCAAAATGACTTAATTAAGAACCAAGGAACTGGAATGCATGTATTTTTGCTTGATTACATGACGTGAACCCTTTTCTGTTAGAATAAGGAAGTAAGCCTGATATCTTGATGAGAAGTGAGAAAATCTAAACACTTGAGAGCCTCATTTGAATTTGTTAAATTGGCATTGACTGATTTTCTAATTAAACCTTTTTTTTAAGAAACAAACAAGGAAATGATAAGGCAATTTTGAAAACATAGTTAGCCAAGAGCCAAAAAGCTACCCCGATAAAAAGATCCGATTTTTTTTCGCAGCCCATCTTTGAGCCATAAAAGCATGAAAATTTTTCTCTGCCCTGAGCTAAGCATAAGAGCAAAAATTCTATCTTACCTGCATGTTCATCTTGAAAAAGAGCATAAAATATTTTTCTCAAAAGAAGATGAAACAAATGGAGGCAGTAGAAGAAAATGCAAAAAGAATAGTAAGCTCTCCAAAAATGTATAAAAGAGCTGGAGGAAAACAAAAGAAAATTCTGAAGTTTCAATACAAAGAAGGAGCCTTCTAATTTGTTAAATAAATTAACCAAAAACACTTATGCTCTTCTTTAAACATGCATTTTGAAACCAAGAAAAACCAAAGATTCTTGTTAGCCCAGCCTCATTACATCCTTAAAAGACCTTTTGATCCTTGCTATTCATTTGAATTTTGGTTTTACTAGAAATGACGGCCAATGTTAACGGAGCAGTTCTAATGATGGATGAGTGAAACAGACACATGGTAAGAAATAATGAGAGTTCTATATTCTTACAGCAATGGGTTACATGCTTTATGAACAAGGTAATGGTGCATTACATTTCAAGGAATTGGTATTAAGAAAATCATTTGCCTAGACATCAACTCAGATTATTGTCTTTTAAACTTTTTGTCTGCCACAGAAACTTAGATTTTTGAACGCTTGATTCCCTTTCCTAAACTTCTTTTTACTTGAGGACAAGCAAAAATCTAGGTTGGGGAGAGTTTGATAAGTGTTGATTAAGCATTGATTTCATGACTCATTCGAATTAATTTTGTAAAGAACTTGAGCTAAATTGATGAATTATTAAAGGAAGTGAGCATGAATCTTTTAAGTAGTGATGGATAGGTGTATAAAAGAAATATTGTGTTAAAACTCTTGGAAAGTTGCAGGAAATTCAACAGGAAAGCAGGGCAAGCTTAAGCTTGAGCAAGCAAGCTTAAGCGTGAAAAATCAAGCTTAAGCTTGGAGCAATCAAGCTCAAGCGTGAAAGATCAAGCTCAAGCTTGAAGCAGGCAAGCTTAAGCGTGAAAGTGGCAAGCTCAAGCGTGAAAGCATCAAGCTCAAGCGAGAAAAATCAAGCTTAAGCTTGAAGCAGGCAAGCTTAAGCGTGAAAGTAGCAAGCTCAAGCGTAAAAGCATCAAGCTCAAGCGTGAAAGCATCAAGCTCAAGCGTGAAAGATCAAGCTCAAGCTTGAAGCAGGCAAGCTTAAGCGTGAAAGTAGCAAGCTCAAGCGTGAAAACATCAAGCTCAAGCGTGAAAGAGCAAGCTCAAGCGTGATCGGGGGCATTTGAAGACAGCAAGCTCAAGCTTGAACAACCAAGCTTAAGCTTGAGCAAGCAAGCTTAAGCTTGAACAAGTTGGAAAGCATCAGGACCTCTCACGCTTGAGCGTGAACACTAGGAGCTTAAGCGTGGAATGATAAAAATGGAAGCCTAAGCATGGATTAAGCATGGCCAGCATGAATTAAAGGAAACAGAGGCATCAGGACCCCTCTCACGCTCAAGCGTGGGAATAAGCCGCTTGAGCGTGAGGAATGGATATTAAGGCCTCGCCTGAGCGTAACTGAGTGAGGCTAAGCGAGGAGCAAGCGTGAGAAGGCAAGGAAGCCACGCTTGAGCGTGAATTACTTCAGCTTGAGCGTGAGATCATCAATAAGCATCAGAACTCTTCACGCTTGAGCGTGACCATCAAGCTCAAGCGTGACTCAGACAGTATGGGATTTCTTAATTCTTTATTCACTAACAATGCGATGCAAACTCATCCACTTTCTTCTGTTTCCACCAGTCTCTGAAAGATGCTGCATGGGTTCTACGCAAGTGGGCAAGAGAAGCTGAACCTAAACTCCTATAAATCAAGCTGCAAACAACATCATCATCATCGATCAATCTCCTAACATCATACATCATTTCATCCTCTGTATTTTTCATTTCACACTTTCCATTTTCTGTATTCATTTCTTTGATGGTGAAAATGCAAGGCATGAGTAACTAATCTCCCTTATGGGATTGGCTGTAATCCATTCAACACTGAAGTAATGCTGTCGTAAGTTTTCATTGAGTAATGAGATTTGATAAAGTTTCTGTATTTCCTTCTGCGTTTAATGCCTGAAAGTACTTGATCACTATTTTCTTGTTCTAAGTTTTCTTGAGTATGCTGGAAAGTGACTTTTGAAAGCAGACCCTGAAAGAAATGCTTGTTGTGAGTAGGTAGCCAGGGATGGCGTCTAACGCAACAAACGTCAAAACAATCGATCGATAATGCTGGAATGGTTTCCAAAGTGACTGAGGGATCAGCGGTTTGGAAATCATTCTTATGAATTTTGTAGTCGAGGGATCGATGCAAATGACTTTGATTGTGACGTAGAACTTATCTTTTCGATTTACTTATATGGAAACTTATGCAGCTTACAGAGGCGAAGATGTGATGAAGCCAATCCCTGTTTTACAAAACTGATTTTTCCAACATCATTTACTGTTACATTTTGCAAAGTGCTATCATCTGTTATTTTGTTACTTACTGTTTTTCATTCAGCAACATTCACAACAAATCAAAACTGAAACTTTCTGCCTAATCAATTCAAGCTAAGATCTTCATTCTAGCACCTCCTCAGTGGAACGACAACTATACTATATTACAACTTCTGTGTTTAAACTTGGCACATCCATTTCATTGAGTTCATATTATACAAACTTGATTCTCTTTCAGCAAACTCAATAGAACCAAAACACTCATCAGCATGGTATAATACAAACTTAAGCCAAAGCTTGGTATGTAAATAAGTGAAGTGTTCAAATAAGAGAACCAAATTTGTATAATATAAGTTCAATGGAATATTTGTGCCAAGTTTAAACACAAATTGTAGTATAGTCTAGATGTCGTTCCACTGCGGAGGTATTGCTTTGGAGATCTTAGCTCTTGAATTGATTTTGCAAAAAGTTTGTTTTGATTTTTGTTGTTCAAATGGTTGAATAAAATGTAAACAACAAGTATTGAAAAGACTAACAGTAAAGAATTTTGGTAAAAATCAAATTTGGAAAACTTGGATTGGTTTAATCGCATCTTACCTTTCGTAAGCTAAATAAATTTGCATGTATGTAACTTGAAATGATAATTTCTATGTCAGAATCAAAGTCATTTGTATCGATCCCTTGACTACAAAATTCATAAGAATGATTTCAAACCGTTGATCCCTCAGTCACTTTGAAATCATTCCAGCATTATCGATCGATTGTTTTGACGTTCGTTGCATTAGATGCCATCCCTGGTCAGCTACTCACAATAAGCATTTCATTCAGATCTGCTTTCAAAAGTTACTTCCCAGTATACTTAAGAAAACTTAAAACAAGAAAATAGTGATCAAGTACCTTCAGGCATTAATGGCAGAATGAAACACAAATTATCAAATCTCATTAACATACATAAAAACTTACAACAACATTACTTCAGGTTTGAATGGATTACAACCAATCACAACAAAGGAAATTTTAGCTACTCATGCCTTGTATTTTCACTTAAGAAAATTAGAAATGAATACAAAAACAATTTTGAAGTGAAAGGAATAGTTAAGAAGGTAGGATGTAGAAGATGCCGGATATGCAAGAGATGATCTCAATCCTCTGTTCTCTGCTTGATTTATAGGGGTTATGCTTAACCTTTATTTTCCCACTTGCATAGTGCCCATGAAGGAATATTCAGAGACATGCAGAAACACATCAAAGTGGTTGACTGTTTGTCTTACTCTTAAGCCAAGCTCAAGCGTGGAAGGTCCTGATGTTCACTGTTTGTCTTACTCTTAAGCCAAGCTAAGCCACGCTCAAGCGTGCCCTTCCTATCCAGCATCTCTAATCCACGCTCAATCCACGTTCAAGTGAGCTCGGGCTCACGCTTGAGCGTCTCCTTCTCTTGCTCAAGTGTGGGGTCTTGATGCTTATTCTTGTTGCGCTCAAACCACGCTCAAGTGTGCTTCAAGCATGAGTTCAGCATTGAACTTCCAAGTTTGAACCTTCCAATGTTGTCCCTTGCTCAAGCGCCCCTTCCTCACGCTTAAGCGTGAGGGGGCCTGATGCTTATTTCTTCATGCTCTAGCTTCTTGTGACTAGGAATTATTTTAAGTTTTCGTTGCTCAACTTGGCCTCCTTGAATTCCTGTAACTTGTTAAGAATTTTTAAGTAATTTTTCTTAAGAGTTTGAAGAGTTAGTCTTTTTACACAAAGAGTTTTTCATAAGAGATTTCATGCTCAATTATGTACAAATTCAGTTGAATTCTTTTGAAAAATGGGTTAAATTGAAGCATGAAATCAAAACTCAATAAACATTTATCAAACTCTCCCCAACCTAGATTTTTGCTTGTCCTCAAGTAAAAGAAGTTGGAAGGAAAATCAAGAATTCAAGAAGATCAGATTCAGTTGTAAACAAAATTTAAAAGCCAGTAATCTGAGTTTAATTTCTTTGATGCAAATAACATCCTTAATCCCATTTCTTTAAAATGTAATGCACCATTTAATTTTTCACAAGGCGGGTAACCAATTGCTGTAAGAATAACGAATTCTCATTATTTCTCACCAGGTGTCTGTTTCACACATCCATCATGAGAACTGCCTAGTTAACATTGCCAGTCATTTCCTATAGAAATCAAAATCATAAGAAGAGCAAGGATCAAAAAGGTCTTTTTAGGGTTGTAATGAGGCTGGGCTAAACAAGAATTCTTGGTTTTTCTTGGATTCAAAATGCATGCATGAAGAAGAGCATAAGTTCTAAAATTTTCAAAGTTTATGAGGCTTCTTGCTTTTTGAGCTATAGAATTCTTTATTTCTCTTTTTCTAGTTCTCCATTTCTGTTTAAATGTCTGGATGGAGAACTTTTCTGTTTTTAGCATTGTCTTTTCCAGCCTCCATTTCTTTTATCACCCTTTGGAAAAGTATTTTATGCTCTTTTCAAAAATAAGCATGCTGATAAGGTAGGATTTTATTTCTCATGCTTGGGTTAGGGTGTTTTTATAGAATAAAATTTTTGGCTTAAAATGGGCTACCAAAGAATAGGGCATATTTTTTAGGGTAGCTTTTTGGCTCTGGGCTAATTTTATTTTCAAAATTGCCTTGATCATTTCCTCGCTTTATTTCCTACGAAAAAGGTTAATCAAAAATTAGGCAATGTAACTTAACAAATTCTAATGAGACTCTCAGTGTTTAGATTTCTCACTACTCACCGGGTGATAAGGTATACTTCCATATTCTAACAGAAAAAGGTTCAAGCATGTAAATAATTTTAATAGTTCATTTATTTCATTTTCATGGTTCTTAAATCAGTTGATTTGCCTTTTCAAAATCAAGGTTACTGTCTCAAAAGAATTGCTACTCAAAATCTTTTCTTGCTTAAAAATTAATTCTTGGTTGGGTTTTTAAAAATGTTTCAGCTTCAAGCATGTAATGTTGCTCCAAACAATCATAACACATAATCACAGAAAAATTTCAAAATTACTAAAGCAGATATTGCAGTAATGTCAAACTATCAAAAACTCAAAGTAAAAACCATAAAATGTCAGAAAGCAATAGAAGTTTAAAAATTTAGAGAGAAAAACTAAAGCAATAAAACTCATCACTCATCCTCTGAATCATCTTCTGTTTCTTCTTCCCTGACTGGAGCTGCTACCTGTAAGGATGGTCCTGGTCCAGCCTGTGAGGTCTCACCCCCTCCTAAGAAGGGAAGCCTGTCCCCAGGCCAAGAAATGTGGGCTTCAAAGTGAATTGGGTCTATCCAGGGATTAGGTTATCCTGCGGGAATGTTATGGTACAGGCCATGATTTATGTGCATAAGACCTTGATGATTAGCATTTTGTTGTGCCAAGAGATGGCTGTTCTGGATCTTAAGTAGATGGATTACCTGTAGAATCATTGATGACTCTGTGCTGAGAGGAGGAGGGGTAGGTTCTGTTCCTGTTGGTGGTGGTGCTTGCTATTGTGCTTCTTGAGGTTCTTGTCGGGGCTCTTGGACAGGCCTGGTGTTGCTGGTGTAGTATCTTTTTATGAAGCGCCTATCTATAGGTGGCCTGATAGGCTTCATATCCAGGATCATAATTCCCTGCATTTCATAGAAGTTAGTGATAAAAGCGGGAAATCCTAGACTTCCCTTAACCTTTTCGCCTGCTTGAGAGTATTTTTTATCTGTTGTGGCAAATTTATGGATTTCATCTAAGATAATTTGTGCCAAATCAATGGTGATATCTTTCTGTTAAATACAATACAACAGATAACACCTAGCATAGATTAAATTAGAAACGTGAGCATTTGAGGCCACATTGGCAAGCAAGAATGAGGTCCAAACTTGTAAGACGGTAGTCATATCCTTTCTCAGGATACGCATTGGTTGTTCCTCTTGGCTAGTTTGGAAATGGTGACCTGGGATGCATATGGCTGCCTCCATATCTTGGGCAGGGATTTCTTGATTCTGAAGCCTCATCTCTCCATATTGATAGGTCTCTCCTTCCATCAGTTCCATGAGATTACCTAAGTAGGTGATGATAGCTTCTCTGCCATGTGAAAGCACATGTCCTCTTACATAGGTCCTTCTATCTCCTGCCCCTTCCATGGGCCAAGCATTGGCATAAAATTCTCAAACAATTTCAAGATCATATTTGTCCTTGGGATAACGGATCTTAAGCCAATTCCTTCTTCTTATGACCTGCAAGAAAGTGTCACATTCTCCTAATGCCGAGTCTACCTTTCTTTCTGGTGTGAATGTCCAGTTAGAAATATCCTCATAGCGCCTACTCTTATCCTTGTTCTTGAATTTTAGGGCATTGTCTTGGTCATCGGTCCGTGGCCTCTTTCCCTTATTTCTTCTCGAACTCCTTGATGGGGAAGTGGTTGCTGGGGAACTTGGTGTAACTTGCTTGGTTCTGGCCATTTGTGTAAAAGATAAAAATTCAATACAATGATGGTAAAATAATGATAGCACAAATTATAAGTGCAGTATCCTGTAACAAAATTGTAGGTCATATGAATACAATTGCTTTTCATGTATAATGGAGATCATAACCAATATGTAAGGTAAGTTCTTTCAAGACTTTTGTCAAATAATTAACATGCACCACAAAGGGTTTAACAAATAATAGCACCAATCCATTTTTTAAAACAACCCAGAAAATAGTCAAGAATGGTACATTTTTTGCATCATGGTTGGTATACAGTATAAAGTTTTTTTCAAGACTTCAACACATGCATTCCTAAAAGAGCTTATCATTTCTCCCTAGCAAGGTAACAATATTTTGAAAATTAAAAGAGAAAAGTTTAATAGTTACCTTGAAGAATCCAAAGTTGATGCAGAAAAGAGAAATAACAATGATCCTTAGTGAATTGTCAATGAAATACAGTAAGAATGCTTACTGTAAATTATGATGCAGGAAGGAAGGGGATAAGTAGTGAAAGTGGGATGGTCAGTTACAAAACTTGAGAGACAGAGGTAATAAATTGCAGTTAAGAAATTAAGAATTTCAAACACTACACTTCATAGTATCTAGAACAGTTTTAAAACCTGCCGCTCGAGCGTGAGTATATCACGCTTAAGCATGGTCGTTCTCAATGGTCAACTTTAGATTCGCTTGAGCGTAGGCTATGAAAATCATTTCACGCTTGAGTGTGGGAAAATGGAACTTGAGCGTGTGTGGGTGAATTGGACCCTGATGCAATATTTGTTTCCTCGCTTAAGCGCGGGTCTCATTGCTTTAAGCGTGGCAGTCATTGTTGTTTTGAAAGACCTTCTCCCTTAAGCGTAAAAGGCCACGCTTAAGCGTGATCGGGCTTGAGATTTGGGGTACTCCTTTGGTAGTGTTTCCATGCTTCAAGCTTGATCCTTGCGCTTAAGTGTGGATTGGACAGTGTGTGACTTACCTTGGCTCGCTTAAGCGTGATGGATCTCGCTCGATCTTGAACACCCTGATATTTTAATTTCCTTCCTCGCTCAAGCTTTAAAACTATTCACTTGAGCAAATTCAAAACAGAACCAAAATTTTCATTGCTCACTTAAGCGAGTGTTCCACGCTTGAGCATGATAACGTCCTTATCTTTGAGCGTGGAAAATTACGCTTGAGCGTGAACTTGTACTTCTTTGAATCTTGGCACTTTGGCAGTTGGATGATGGGAGATGATAGTGATGAGTTGTCCTGAGGAATAAAAGAAACCTTCAATCAAAAGAAAACTTCAATCATCAGAGAAAGTTTATTAAAAATAAAAACAACAGGATGAAAGAAAAACATAAAAGATTGGGCTGCCTCCCAAAAGCACTTGCTTCACGTCATTAAATTGACGTTTGCTTGTTTGATCATGGATCCTTCAATTGAATGATGATGGTGACCTTCTCCACCTCTCCTCCTAGGTAAGGTTTGAGTCTTTCACCATTCACGACCCAGGTTCTTTCAGATTTAAGGTCTTGTATTTCAATGGTCCCATAAGACCTTACTTCTTTTACAATGAATGGTCCTGACCATTTGGATTTTAGTTTTCCTGGGAACAATTTTATCCTTGAATTAAACAGGAGCATAGATTGTCCTGGATAAAAATTATTTTTCATAATGTGCTTGTCATGGTAAGCTTTCATCTTTTCCTTATAAATTCTTGAAGATTCATAGGCTTCCAACCTCCATTCTTCCAACTTGTGCATCTAAATTTTTCTTTCTTGAGCTGATGCTTTTGGGTCATAGTTTAGTATTTTTATTGCCCAGAATACCTTGTGCTCAAGCTCTACAAGAAGATGACAATTTTTTCCATACATTAACTGGTAAGGTGAAAATCCAGTTGGTGCTTTGTAGGCTGTTCTATATGCCCATAAAGCGTCATCGAGCTTCAAGGATCAATCTTTCCTGTTATGGCCAATTGTCTTTTCTAGTATCCTCTTGATCTCTCTATTGGACACTTCTACTTGGCCATTGGCTTGAGGGTGATATAGAGAGGTTACCTTATGCTTTACTCCATAGTGTTCTAGGCACCTTCGAAGTTGAATGTTGTAGAAATGAGAACCTCCATCACTTATTAGCACTCTTGGGGTGCCAAACCTGCTGAAAATGTTTCTCTTGAGAAACTTAATCACGGTTTTGTCATCATCTTTCATACAGGCCATCGATTCTACCCACTTTGACACATAATCTACTGCTATGACAATGTACTCATTTGAAAGTGAAGCAGGTAGGGGTCCAACAAAGTCTATGCCCAGTAATCAAAGACTTTTATTTCAAGAATGATGGTTAATGGCATCTCGTTTCTTTTTGATATGCTACCTATCTTTTGACATGCATTACAATGCTGCACAAAAACATTAGCATCTTTAAACAATAAGGGCCAATAAAAACCTGATTAGAGGATCTTAGCTGCCGTCCTCTACCCATTGAAGTGTCCTTCATAGGGTGAGCTATGACAGCGCCATAAGATGTTATTGGCTTCTTCCTCAGATACACAACTTCTCAAAAGTCTGATCCAAGTTTAAACAAATATGGATCGTCCCATATAAATTGTTTTGCATCTTTTAAAAACTTTTTCCTTTGTTGCCATGAAAGATCATCAGGTAATACTCCTGCAGCTTTAAAATTTACCATGTCTGCAAACCATGGCCTTTCTTGTATCACTAACAGCTTCTCGTCTGGGAACTCTTCATTTACTTCAGGTTGTAGTAGTGTGACTTCCTAGTTGACAAGATGAGACAAATGATCTGCAATAAAATTTTCACTACCCTTTTTGTCTTTGATTACTAGATTGAATTCTTGTAATAGCAAGATCCATCTAATTAACCTGGGCTTGGAGTTAGTTTTGTTCAGCAGATAGTTTATAGCAGCATGGTCAGTAAAATAGTGACTTGGGAACCAATCAGATAAGTTTTAAATTTCTCCAAGCCATACACTTTTGCCAACAATTCCTTTTCAGTTGTTGCATAATTGGTTTCTGTAGGGTTTAGAACCTTGCTGGCATAGTGAATGACATGAAAAACTTTAGCCTTTCTTTGTCCTAATACTGCCCCTATAGCATAGTCACTAGCATCAGATATTATTTCAAAATCTAATTCCCAATTAGGAGCAACTATCACAGGTGCACAAATTAATTTATTTTTCAAGGCTTCAAATGCATGTAAACAAGAATCATCAAAGATAAAAGGAGTGTCTTTGTTTAAGAGATTACTCAAGGGCTTTGCAATATTGGAGAAATCCTTGATGAATCTTCTGTAAAATCCCGCATGGCCCAAGAAATTACTTCCACTTTGGCTTTGTCCACCTCGATGCCTCTTTTGGAAATTTTATGTCCTAGCACAATCCCTTCAGTGACCATGAAGTGGCACTTTTCCCAATTTAAGACTAAATTGGTTTCCACACATCTCTTCAATACGATACTTAAATTTTCTAAACATTGTTCAAATGATGGTCCAAAAATAGAGAAATCATCCATGAAGACTTCAATACATTTCTCTACCAAATTTGAGAAAATAGCTAGCGTACACCTTTGGAATGTTGCGGGGACATTACACAGTCCAAAGGGCATCTTTCTGTATGCAAAATACCCTAAAAGGACATGTGAATGTTGTTTTCTCCTGATCTTCTAGTGTAACAGCTATTTGATTATATCCTGAGTAACCATCCAGAAAGCAATAATATGTTTGTCCTGCTAGCCTTTCTAGCATTTGATCCATGAAGGGTAGAGGAAAATGGTCTTTCCTAGTTGTTGTGTTTAGTTTCCTGTAGTCAATGCACATTCTCCATCCTGTGACTGTTCTTGTGGGGATCAATTCATTCTTGTCATTTTGTATGACACTTACTCCTCCTTTCATTGGAACAACCTGCATAGGACTCACCCAAGAACTACCAGAGATTGGATAAATTATACCAGCTTCTAGTAATTTAATTACGTCCCCTTTGACAACGTCCTTTATGGTTGGATTCAAGCGTCTTTGTGGCTGAGCAACAGGTTTGAATTCTTGCTTTATATAAATATGGTGCATGCAATATGCTGGGCTGATTCCCTTCAGGTCTTGTAGCCTCCATTTGATTGCAGTTGAGTTTTGTTTCAATACTTGAATTAATTGTTTTTCCTCATATTCTAACAAGTGACTATTAATAATAACAGGCTTTTGTCCTTCCTCATCAAGAAAAACATATTTCAATTGTGATGGTAAGGCTTTCAATTCTACCTTCCCAATTATACTCTCTTCAAGATTTCTTTAATTTCTTCTCTGTCCTCTTCTTTTACTTCTTCTAAAGTACACGTGAATACCTTTTGCAATGGGTCTGTATTAAGCCATTTATTTGCTTCCTTTCCTATGGCTATATCTTCAACATCAATTTTGAAAGATTGTTGCTTCTCTGCTAGGTGCTTCATTGCTTCAAATACATTAAAGTTCAGCTCCTTATCTTGCACTCTCACCTTGAGTTTTCCATCATCCACATCAATAATTACCTTTGCTATTTTCATGAAAGGTCTACCCAGAATGAGAGGTACCTATGTATCTTCCTCAATATCCATGATGACAAAATCTATAGGGAACAAGAACTTGTCAACTCGTACCAGCACTTCCTCTGCTATGCCATATGGAAACTTCATAGATTAATCTACGAGTTGAAGAGTCATTCGTGTTGGTTTTACCTCCAAATCTCCAATTCTTTTTACCAATGACAAATGCATCAAATTAATGTTGGCTCCCAGGTCTAGAAGTGCCTTTCCTGCTGGTAATATACCAATAGTTACTGGGACTGTAAAGCTTCCTAGATCTTTTTTTTTCTGAGGCAATGCTTTTTGAATAATAGGACCGCATCCTGTTGCAAGCTCCACTGTTTCTTCAGAGAATCTTTTCTTCTTTGTCAATAACTCCTTCATGAACTTTGCGTATGTTGGCATTTGCTCCATGCCTTCCATGAAAGGTATGTTTATCTACAACCTTTTGAAGATATCCATGAACCTTGCAAATTGCCTCTCTTTGTCTATCTTTGAAGGATTCTTTGGATAAGGCAAACTTTTTAACTGTGGTGCAAGGTCGTCTACCTTTTTCTTTCCCTCTTTTATTTCTTTCTTTTTATTTTTTTCAACTACATACTCCTCCAAATGTACATCATCATTCTTTTTATTTTCCTCCTTTGTAACTTCCTTCCTTGATTCTTTTTCACAACTCTTTTCTTCCACCTTTTTACTTTTCTCCTCTTCTTGTCTAGTGACCTTTTCGCTCCTCATGGTGATTGCTTTGCATTGCTCATTTGGGTTTGGGTGGGTATTAGCTTCAAATTGCGAATTGTGATGTTCTGCAATTTGACGAGCCAATTGCCTCACTTAGGTCTCCAGATTTTTGATTTAGGTATCTGTGTTTTTCTTATTGGTAATTGAAACTTGCATGAACTTTTCTAGAGTGTCCTCCAGTTTTGATGTTCTTTCAATCAAAGAAGAACCTTGTTGGTAAGGTTGTTGTCTGTTGGAAGTGCTTGCCTCTTGCTTCCATCCACCATTTTGATTATTCCTCCATCCCTGTGAAAAATTGTTAGAATAAGCATTGTTATTGAAATTACCCTACTTACCTTGATTATTCATATAGAGGATGGATTGGTCGGATTGTTCTCCTTGGCAATGTCCATTCTGATGATCACCTCCACAAAAATCATATTTTAATTATGATTGTTGACTGCCAGCGGAGGTTTACACAGCATGTAACTGTTGAGGGAGTTTTTCCATTTGCTGTGTTAAAGCTTCAATTTGTTGAGTCAAAATCTTGTTTTGAGATAGAATGACATCTGTTGTATTTAGTTCTAATACTCCCTTTGTGAACACTTATATCGGTCCGGCCATATTCAATGCCAAACACCGTCTGCAGTTAACACCGACCCATAACAAAGTGACACCGTCCATGCCAATTCTGGCGTTGAGATATAAAGTAACAATGTGGGACATCGTCCCACATCAAATCGTTCTAGTGCCACGGGACAGTTCATACAGGGCATTGACCGGTGTTGCATGCTGCTGTCTAAAGTAGAGGTCTCATTATTCAGTGTCAAGGTACTGACCCTTGGGACACCGTCTCTTGAGTCTGGTTGCCCATGCCATGACCTAGAAACACACTACCAGATTCGATCTTGAAATCCAGGAAATGGCAGACAGGGAATGAGAGAGAAACAAAAAAAAATTCTCCAGCCGCCGCTGTTCCCCACAACTACTAGTGGCCAGGATGTCCCTCTACTATGCGCATGGGTTGAGTGGAAGCCTAAGCTGTCTAAGCACTCAGCACGTGGGAGAGAATCCAAGGAGACTCTATAAATACCTCAATTGAAGAGGTCCAAGGGTTCGCTTCTTGAATCTGGAATCCGAGAAAAAACTGATCCAAACTCTAAAATCCAAGAGCCCCTAAAAAGATTGGTTCGATCCCTCAAATCTTTGATCCCATTGAAATGAAGAATTGGCCCAAACTTCTGAATCTGATCCTTGAAAAAAGTTAGTCCTAATCCCATTCCTTGAATTTCCTAGGGAAAATCTTCTCCCGTTATTTTGACTCTGTCCAGAACTCCCTAAAATTCCTCTGCATCCCACTTTCTTGAAAGGATCTTATATTCATCAATTCCACCGGATCCTCACAGAACTCCACATCGGCTCCACACTGAATTCCCACCTCAGATTCGCACTAAATTCTACACTGGTTCCCCATTGAATTTCACACCGGTTCCCTACTACATCGGTTCTCGCAACTGTTCGGTCCACTTTTGTCATCACTCCAGGCACTGCTGTTCCAGCCCATACTGGCTCGTACCTGCACTCTGGTTCTTTCTAGTGCCTACTCCACACCAGTTACGATCTTTTCTCCACTCCCTTCTATGATAGGATGATTGGGAGCGTTTTATCTCATTTCTCTGATATCATTACTATCGAAGAAAGAATAGAGAATGGAATAAGAACTGGAAAGATTATCCGAGGCTTGTCTGGGGCGGGCACGGTAAAGAGACCAACGATAGGGGAAGGCAGAAGAAGAGATGAAGAAACTAACACCGTCTCTTACGACCAAAGAAGAAACCAAATGTGGCCATTTACCCCTGTCACATTTCCACCGGCCCATCCACACGTGTCATAACCATGCGTAGCTACAGTTCAAAATCCAAATCCACCTCACTTCCGTCCACCTGTTATACGACCACCAACACCACGGCAAGCACCTTACCAACCACCACAAGTAAACCAACCACCAAATCCAAACTCAAGAAGGTTGAACAACAACCGTACCCAGATACAGTTTGATCCCATCCCTATGACCTATACCGAGATCCTACCTCACCTCATCAAAAATACTTTGGTAGTGCCCTGTCCTCTGAGACCAATTCAACCGCCTTACCCTAGGGGATACGATCCGAATGCGTGGTGTGATTACCACGCTGGCACACCAGGGCATTCCATAGAGAATTGCCTAGCTTTGAAGTTTAAAGTGAGGGATCTAATCAGGGCCGACTGGATAAGCTTTCGTGAGGAGAGCCCGAATGTATCAACCAACCCTTTGCCCAACCACGGAGGGGCAAGAGTCAATGCTGTCGAGGAAGATGAAGAATGTATTTTGGAAGTTGGTGACATAAAACTGCCTTTAGAAATAATCCACTCCCACCTGCTTGAGAGGGGGATAGTAGAAGGCTCATGGGATGAGGAGTGCAATAATGACCAATCTGTGGAGCGACAAGGCTTCTGAAAAACCCTTCAAGAACTTATGGATAGTCATATTGTAGAGGTTTGCAGGCGCCATGGAGACAGAACATGATACAAGAACAGACCAGGATACAAGCTCCAAAGCCCCTGGTCATATTCTACAACAAAAATGCACCGGCAGCTCCAACACCTGCCAAAACTATCATTATAGTGCAAGCACCAACCCCATTCCCTTTCAAGGATTCTCAAGCCGTACCATGGAAGTACGGTACCAGTACCAGCTCCGAGGCGGTTGATTCTATGCCATCATCCTCTATTATAAATATTGTCAGGGTCGGAGGCATGACTCGAAGTGGAAGGGTATATACTCCTTCAGAATCGAAACTTGACAAAGCTACTGGGGAGATCAAGGAAAGAAAGGAAGGGATTGCCGGCGAGGAAAAGAAGGCTGTAACTAAGGAAGAGGCCTAAGAGTTTTTGAAATTCATTCGCCATAGTGAGTATCAGGTGTTGGATCAATTAAACCACACCTGGGCTTCTTTGTTGTCCTTGTTGATGAGTTCTGTACCACACCAAAACATATTAATAAAAGTGCTAAGTGAGGCACAGCATGACTTGCCCGTTGATAAATTTGAAGGCATAGTGGGGCACATAGTCACTAATAATTATTTGACCTTTATGAATGACGAGGTACCCACAGAAGGAAGAGGGCACAACAAAGCCCTTCATATTTCCGTGAAGTACTACGACCATATCTTGGCAAAGGTACTTATCGATAATGGCTCGTCCCTCAACGTGATGCCAAAATCTATATTAGCAAAGTTGCCTTTTGATGGGACGTACATGAGACCAAGTTCCATGGTAGTACGGGCTTTTGACGGGACTTACTGGGAGGTCATGGGGGAGATTGAACTGCCAATACAGGTTGGGCCATGCACCTTTCAAGTTCTCTTTCAAGTCATGGATATCACACCCGCCTACAGTTGTTTGCTAGGACGGCCGTGGATCCATTCGGCTGGGGTTATCCCCTCTACGCTGCATCAAAAACTAAAATTTGTCATCGATAACAAATTAGTGATTATTTCCGGGGAAGAAGACCTCTTGGTCAGCAAGCCTGTCACTACCCCATACATCGAAGTAGCTGCAGAAGCTCTCGAGACCTCATTCAAGGCTTTGGAGATAGCCAATAAAACTCACGTAAGGAAAAGCTTTGCAAGGACATCCTTCCCGAATGTGCCTCTAGCAATGGTAAGAGCAATGCTACGGGAAGGATACGAGCCAGGGAAAGGGATGGGGTGAGAGTTGGAAGGAAGAGTCTAACCTGTGTGCCTCCCAAAAAATAAGGACAGATATGGCCTGGGATACCGACCCACGGCCGTTGACAGAAAAAGGGTAGGGGAAGCAAGAAGAGAAAGAAGGATTGCTCATCTTACTGGTCAAGAATCCCCATTTGTGACCTTTACCAGAGCTTCCGGAGCAAAGGGATAATGCCTCTCGGTCAAGTGGCCATGATCGAAGATGATCTCAGTAGCAATGCTGGGTTTGTGTATGCTTGCTCACTGAATCAGGAGCTGAGTAACTGGGAGATCTTGGAGTTCCCCACGACTCTAAACATTTTGTCAAAGTAATAATATTTTTTATGACTTGTTGGTCCTTCTGCTATGCCTAAGGCTTTGGGACCTCTTTTTGTAATAAAGGCAAAAACTTGTTTGTTTGTTTGGTTAATGAACACTGTCAGATTCTAATATCTCATTTTGCTTGATATCCTTTTACTTTGGCCTTTCACTTTTTTGTTTTCTTTTTCATTCGCTATAATATAATAAAATGCAGATCCGAAAGCGATTCCTTTAAGAGTAATGAGAAATCGATTTTGTTTCACGATTTTGATTATCCAAATGATTATGCCGACGAAGAAAGTAAGGAAGACTTTGAACCTTCGCCCGAGTTGACAAGGTTATTGGAACAGGATAAGGAAATTCAACCCTATCAGGAAAAGGTTGAAACCATTAACTTGGGGGGTGAAGAAGAGGTTAAGGAGGTCAAGATTGGCACCTTCCTAAGCAAAGGGCGGCGAGAAGAACTGATTAAGATGCTCAGGGAGTTTCGGGACATTTTTACATGGTCATATCAAGATATGCCGGGGTTCAAAAATAGCATTGTGGAACACAGGTTACCTTTAAAGCCAGAATGTCCACCGATCAAACAGAAGCTTTGACGAATGAAACTAGAAATGCTCCTTAAGATTAAAGACAAAGTTAAGAGGTAGTTTGATGCTAGTTTCCTAGCCATAGCTAAATATCCTTAATGGGTAGCAAACATATTTCCTGTTCTGAAGAAAGATGGGAAAGTGAGGATGTGTGTGGACTACCGAGACTTGAATCGGGCCAGCCCTAAAGATGACTTTCCCCTACTACAGATTGACATATTAGTCGACAATACGGCTCAACACTCTATCTTCTCATTCATGGATGGATTTTTGGGATATAATCAGATCAAGATGGCACCTGAAGATATGGAGAAGACCACGTTTATTACTCTATGGGGCACCTTTTGCTACAAAGTGATGTCCTTCTGATTGAAAAATGCTACAGCAACCTATCAAAGGGCGATGGTGACTCTCTTCCACGACATGGTGCATAAAGAGATAGAAGCCTACGTGGATGATATCATCACTAAGTCCAGGTCAGAGAAAGGATACATTACTGATCTGAGAAAGCTCTTCAAACGACTAAGGAAATTTAAGCTTAGACTGAATCCGGCCAAGTGCACCTTTGGTATGAAATCCGGCAAATTGTTAGGATTCATTGTAAGCGAAAAAGGGATAGAGGTTAATCCTGACAAGGTCAAGGTGATCCTGGAAATGCCTCCTCCTCGTACAGAAAAGGAAGTCCGAGGGTTTCTAGGAAGGTTGAACTATATTTCCGGATTCATTTCCTAAATGACAGCAACCTGTGAGCCGATTTTCAAGTTGCTCCACAAAAACCAACCTGGGTAATTGAATGAGGATTGCCAAATAACATTCAAAAAATAAAATAGTACTTGTTAGAGCTACCAATCTTGGTGCCACCCATTCCTGGGAAACCATTGATCTTATATTTGACCGTGCTGAACGAATGCATGGGATGCGTATGAGGTCAACATGATGAAACTGGGAAGAAGGAGCGTGTTATTTATTATTTGAGCAAGAAATTCACCGAGTGCGAAATGAGATATTCCTCCCTTGAAAGGACATGTTGTACGTTAGCTTGGGCTGCCCGACTTTTACGACAATATATGCTATGTCACACTACATGGTTAGTGTCTAAAATGGACCCTATCAAATACATCTTTGAAAAGCCTGCTTTGACTGGAAGAATCGCTCGTTGGTAAGTGCTACTAATGGAATATGACATAACATATGTCACTCAAAAGGCCATAAAAGGGATTGTGCTAGCAAACTACTTGGCACATCAACCCATTAGCAGTTACCAACCGATGCAACATGACTTCCCGGATGAAGATATTTTAGCCCTTTTCAAAGAAGAAGTTGGTCATGGAAATAAATGGACTATGAGATTTGATGGAGCTTCTAACGCACTGGGGCATGGAATTGGGGTCATCTTAATCTCACCTGACAAGAAGTTCATTCCTATTTGCTCTCGGCTATGTTTTGATTGTACCAACAATGTTGCTGAGTATGAGGCATGCCCTTTGGGAATACAAGCAGCTCTGAATGAAGGAATAAAATCTCTGGAAGTTTATGGAGACTCTGCTTTGGTTATCCACCAATTGAGAGGTGAGTGGGAAACTAGAGACAACAAACTAGTTCCCTATCATGCTCACATCAAAGAGATGATTAAAGAATTCGATGTAATTACTTTCCATCACATTCTTCAGGAGAACAACCAAATGGCTGATGCCTTGGCCACTCTAGCTTCAATGTTCAAGGCAGTAGTGAATACGAGGTACCTCTTATTAAAGTGAAGAAACAACAAGAACTTACACATTGCCAAGTCATAGAAGAAGATCCGGACGGTAAGCCTTGGTATCATAACATCAAAAGATACCTCCAATACCAGGAATATCCTGAGGGTGTCACAGATAATGACAAACGAACCTTGAGAAGGCTTGCTATGGGTTATTTCTTGAGTGGCAATGTACTGTACAAGTGAAACTTTGATTATGTCTTCCTCTGGTGCATCGACACCATCGAGGCAAATCAAATCATGAGAGATATCCATGAAGGATCTTTCAGAACTCACACAAACGGGCACGCCATGTCAAGAAAGATCTTAAGGACCGAATATTCTTGGATGACCATGGAAGTAGATTATTTCTCTTATGTGCGGAAGTGTCATAAATGTTAGATATATGCTGATCACATTCATGCACCCCCTTCATCCCTAAACGTCTTGTCGGCACCATGGCCCTTTTCAATGTGGGGCATGGATGTTATTGGGCCCATTGAGCCAAAAGCCTCAAACGGTCATTGTTTCATCTTGGTTGCCGTTGATTACTTCACTAAATGGGTGGAAGCAGCTTTGTACGTTAGTGTGACTAAAAATGTCGTTGTCAAATTCATTAAGAAGGAGTTGATTTGTCGATATGGTTTACCAAATCAAATCATTACCGACAATGGCACAAATTGAAACAATAAGATGAGGAAGGAGCTCTATGAAGATTTCAAAATCTCTCACCATAATTCCTCCCCGTATCAGCCAAAAATGAATGGAGCAGTCGAAGCGGCCAACAAGAACATCAAGAAGATAGTGCAAACGATAGTGGTGACTTACAAAGATTGGAGTGCAATTCTCCCTTTTGCTTTGCACGGATACCAGACCTCGGTTCCAACCTCAACTGGAGCAACCCCTTTCTCTTTGGAAGTGAAGATCCCATCCCTCTATGTAATAATGGAGACAAAATTGGAAGAAGCCAAATGGGTCCAAGCCAAGTATGACCAATTGAACTTAATTGACGGAAAGAGGTTGACTGCCCTCTGCCATGGACAGCTGTATCAAAAACGCATGAGGTGAGCATATGAAAAGAAGGTACGACCCCGATAGTTCCAGGAAGGAGACTCAGTCCTCAAGAAGATTTTACCAATCCGAAGAGACGATCGGGGCAAATAGACATCTAATTATGAGGAACCCTATGTTATGAAAAAGGCTTAATCCAGAGGAGCTCTAACCCTCACCAACATGGATGGAGAGGATCTGCCAATGCCTGTAAATGCAGATGCAGTGAAAAAATACTATGCCTAAAAAAAAGGGCGCTCGCTAGGCTGAAAACCTGAAAAGGAAGTCTAGGCAAAAGTCAGAGCTACTTGGTTGGTCAAAACCCGAAAGGGCAGCATAGGCAAAATTAGAGCAACTCGGCTAATAAAAAAAAACCTGAAATGGCGGCTCAGGTAAAGTCATAATCTAAACTCCTGGCACAATGACTTAGGTTCCCCAAGCAGAAAATGCAAGACCCAACTTGGGCATATGGATCATCATTGAATTACATTCTCGAAGGAAGAGTGAGAAGGTGAACATGAAATCATTATAGGGGGTCGAGATTCTCATCGCTCTCAGGAAGTCACTGGAGGATCCGTGGGCCTCCCCTTTCCCACCTATCTTCAATCTTTTGCACTTTATTCCATTCGTTCCATCTATTTTATGTTGCTTTCCTTACCACTGTACATGCTTAGTATCCATAAATAAAATTTACCCTTCTGTGTGTACATGTTCATGACTAAGTTTTATAAACAAACAAGTTTTCCTTAAAAGATTTAAAAAATGGAAATGATAAAACGTAGAGTCGTAAGGAACAAAATGATCTCAGCACTTGACCTTGCTTCAGGCAAGCATAACCAACCCTGCTAGGCGCTTACCAAGGTTGGAAGTTGCTTATATTTCATCCATGAGTTATCTCGGGGCCGTCTCAAAGAAAGTTCACCTGAAAATGTCAATTTGTTTACCTTTGTACTACTCACCTTCTTTTTAAAGGTTGGCAAAGATCCTCGATCTAGAAGCGGATATTTGCCAAGATATCTCCCCAACATAGCCATAATTCGTCACAAAAATGGCACAAATCTAGTGAACATACAATCTGGGTCAGATCCTTTTCCACAACGCGATCACAACCCTAACCAGACCTAGGATAAGCCCATTTCCCTAAGCAGTCACCTCCTTAAACAGGCATAGGATGAGTTTGTTCTCCCAGCGAAACCATAGTTACCACTAAACCTCTCTTCCCCAGTGGAACCACACCCCAAAAATAGAGTCTAGTTAGCTTCCCTTCCCCTGGTAAGATTACAACTGCCACAGAGGTGGCGCCAGTCACAAACTCCTCTATTGGCATTCACATTTTCATCGAATTCTCCTCACTAGCGAATAGTCCAAACTTGAGTTAGCACCATGCACTCTCTCCTCCCTCAAACTTGGGGCATTACCCCAAGTTTTTTCACACTTGGGGCATTACCCCAAGTCTCCCTTTTTTTTCAAACTTGGGGCATCACCCCAAACTCTCTACGTTCCCTCTTAAAACCTGGGGCATCACCCCAAGTCTCTCAAAACTTAGGGCATAAGCCCCAATTCTTTTACTTCTAGTCAATTGAGGGTCAACCCCAATTCTTTTATTTCCAATCAACCGAGGGTTAACCCCAAACCTTTTATTTCCAGTCAACCGAGGGTCAACCCCAAACCTTTTACAACCGAGGGTCAACCCCAAACCTTTTACTTCCAGTCAACCGAGGGTCAACCCCAATTCTTTTACTTCCAGTCAGCCGAGGGTCAACCCCAATTCTTTTATTTCCAGTCAACCGAGGGTAAACCCCAATTCTTTTACTTCTAGTCAGTCGAGGGTCAACCCCAATTCTTTTATTTCCAGTCAACCAAGGGTCAACCTCAATCCTTTTATTTCCAATCAACCAAGAGGTAGCACCCTTAACCTCTTTACTCCCCGTCAACCGAGAGGGAATACCCTCAACCTTTACTCTCTTGTTGACTGAGAGGCAACACCCTCAATCCTTTATCTCCTGTATGCCAAAGGGAAATACGAAACTGGGGCATCACCCCGATTCTGTTTCCAGGTTTAGAGTTAAAAAAAAAGGTTTATTGGATCCAATGTTGACACTGGTCTAAAGGAGGATTTTAACCGATATGAGTACTTTCTGCTAGAGTGAATTCAGTGGAGGTAATGTTGGGGTCACGGAAGAAGCAGGAAAACAAGGCCTCTCAAACACCTTCTGAATCAAACTAGGATCAAACTTTGTTTTGAAAAGTTGAAATCAGCCAAGGTTCAAAGATGCAAGTCGATGTTGATACTTATTTCACATCGGCTGACAAATTCAATGGGCTTCATTGGATGATGTAAAAAGAACTAAGAACGATGTTACCCTTATTATACCGGTCAAGAATTTAATTCACTTCGTTTGATTTGATCTCAGAATGAGTAAAGATGTTACAATGGACGATGTTGTTTGGAGTTGCTTCATCAATTATACATCGGTTCGGAGTTCAATTGCCACCTTTATTTACAACAGACGATGTTATTTCAAGTTGCTTCATTAATTACATATCGGTTCAGAGTTCAATTTAACATGCATTATTGAAGAAAGGTAGAGGCAAATATGCAAAAGAGTCACTTCATTCAAAAAAAAGGGCGCTATTGTAACAGCCCAGTTTTTAGTAGCTGTCTTAATATTGTAAATTTTGAAGTATGGAAGTTCTGTAAGTAGTAATAAGTAAATAAAATACCCGCAGGTAGTTTGTAATATCCCAAAAATTTCAATCTCATGTATGATCATCTTTAATCTAGATCATTAATGATAAGTTTAGAATGAAAATTTATAAGTATGACTATTTGAACAAGTTTTATATGCCTCACATGTTGTATATGAGGTGATGGAAGTGATTAGATTGTCCTTGAAAGTAATTTCACGTATTGAGCTGTAAGAATTTTAGTTTTCTGTCTATGTTCTAGTATTCTCACTCAAGCGAGAAGGGATCTCGCTCAGGCAAGAATCCCCTGTATCGGTATAATGGTCTCTGGACCAATTTCACCCAGGCGAGTAAGATTTCCGCTCAAGCGAGAAGCATGTTATGCAATCAAGGGAGTTATTGGGTGAATCTCGCTCAAGCGGGAATGGTCGCGCTTGAGCGAGCTAGAAAGGAAATTGTCACTGGATATTTTTCGCTCAAGCGGGTGTGAATTGCTTGAGCGAAAGTGTGAAGTCTAATACTTGGACGGTACCCACTCAAGCGAGTGACTGGTATTGTTGTGCCTCGACCGAGCAGGACGAGTGAATGGTGAGCAAGTGAGATTCTGGACGAATTCCACTTAAGCGGGAACCTTAGAAAATAATTTCATGATGTGGTGAATTTTCGAGTGAAATTCCGAGTGAAACAGGTTAGAAATAAGACTTTCTGAGTGAATAAAAGATCTGTTTCCGAGTGAAGGTTATGACCGAGAGGAATTCCGAGTGAAAGTTGAAATTCTGAGTGAAGGTTATGTCTTCCGAGTGAGCTACGTCTGAGACAGGACCTTCCGAGTGAGGATGTGGATATAATTCCGAATGAAAGCTCACCGAATGTGACATTCCGGGCAGTGGAGTTCCGAGTGGGAATTTTCGAGTTGAGTGTAACTCGTTCTGAGTGGACTGTCTCCGAGTGTGTAATTCCGAGTGGGATGGTACCAATGGGGGTACACGGTGTGAGTCTGTCTAGAAGTACTCTGGAATAATTTCGCCCGAGTGAAAGACTTAGTACTAGAAGCCTCGCTCAGTTTTGGAGTAATTTACCGAGTGAAGGACCGAGTGAGAGATGGTCAGTCTTGGAATTGTTTAGCCGAGTGAAGGACCGATCAGGAGATGAGTCGGTTTTGAAATGATTTGCCGAGTGAAAGACCGATCGAGTGATGAGTCGATTTTGGAATAGTTTGTCGAGGGAAAGACCGAGCGAGTGTGGAGTCGGTCTGGAATGACTTAGCCGAATGAAAGACCGAATGAGAGAGGAATCGGTTCTGGATGAGTCCACGTGAGACATTTCCGAGTAAGACATTTCGAGGAAGGAAAGCTGTCCGAGTGTTTCAAACAAAAAAATGTCCGAGCAAATTCCCTTCTGAGTGGAGCAGTTGTGAAAGAAGAGACTGATGAATTCTTCTCAGACTGACCCGGTAGTGGTCCAGTCGGTAAACATACTGACCGGTAGAGTCCAGTCGGCAAATATACTGACCGGTAGAGTTCCAGTCGGTATATATCCCCAGAATACCGAACCAGTATCAGAATTAATCTGTCACACCAATCTTGTCGTTTTATACATATTTTAAAATATTTTTCTTCAATCATACAAGACTCCAGTAGGTAGGTGGCGGTAGTAGTCAACAATACAGCTCATTCCTTATCTAAAATCTCTATTATTTCCATAATTGATGCACCTAACCTCCAGTCACGAGAAAGCTTGTCCCCCACTTGTTTTGTACATTATTAAATCAATACTACACCTTTTCCAAGTCTGAATTCTCAGAACAACAAAAATTAGTAAAAGTCTCTCTTTCTCATTTCCTTCCCTACGTACAAGTCACTCTGATTCGAAGCTAGGACAGTAAGAAGAAAACATTTTTCAACCAATTTAAGAGCCTTCATCAAGGTAAGAGGGGATAGGGTTGTGAATAAATATGGAATGGGTAGAATTGTATGCTGTCCTAGGATTTTCAAGAATTATTTTTGTATCTTGTTGCTTAATTTTAAAGTTGAAAACTTGTGAATTTGATTCTGACTTCTTCATCAAAGTTGTAGATCATTTTGTTATGTGAATTTTGAGACCTGAACCCACTGATTTGGAAGTGTATAGCATAAGTTATAGCCAAAATACTACAGCATGTACGTTCTGGAATATGTATCTTCTATTTTGTGTATATATTAATATTCTGGGAATTATACATATGTTTTTAGACTTTGATGTCTTCACAAAAGTTGTACATATTTAGGTTATGGATCTATAGAAAGTGGTTTCAAGTTAAAAGGATATTTGTAGTTCTAGTTATGCCTAAACTACAGAAGTATGTTCATGATAAAAATCTGCTGACGTAAATTACGAATTGTATTTTTAAAACTGCGAATTTTGTGATGAGAATTAGTGTTCAGTGTCGTCATAAAAGCTTTAGATATTTGTGTTATGAGTAACTTAGAACTGTTCCAAGGCCAAAATTATTTTTGTAATTCCAGAAATGTTGAAAATACCAACATATGTACGTTTTGTTACTTTCTTTGAGATGGTTTAGTATACTGTCATTATGTGATGTTTCTGTTTGGAATTTAAAATTCTGGTCTTCATGAAAGTTATAGATAATTTTGTTATGGAACTACAGAAAGTGGAATTACTTAAAAAGGATTTGATTTCCTCACGTTATGGTTGTTTTACTAACGTATGTTGCTGTTGTAAAATGCTGAAACTTACCTATAATGGTTATTATGGATGAAAATGATATTTTTCATATGAGTAATGATCTATTATTGAATTATTGAGGGATTAATGGTTATTATGGATGTTATTGAGTGTCCTATACATGACATACAGTATATATATTTTGTCATGAAAAATTATGAATGACTAATTAATGTATACATGAATGCCTTGTGGTTATTGAGATATGTTGTTGAAACAGTAAATCCATGATTTTGAAAATTATTATATGTGATGTGTCCTTTGAGGACTTGTGGTTTTCCAAGTGATTATGGAAATATTGATATCATGGTATTTTAAATTGATAAAGAGAATTAAAAGCATTCATGCATCATAAGCATTGGACGCACCATGGAGTTTAGGGGTTCCATGATTACCTACCCTGGTGGGGGGTTACTCTATGATGAGTTAAAGCCCTATTTTTGCAGGAGCCATGAAAGTGTAGGGATTCATGGTTATGCTAATTCCTACTTGTGTACTTCGGTACTGCAGGAGCCATGGAGGTGTAGGGATTCATGGTTATGCTAATTCCTACTTGTGTACTTATTTTCGCAGGAGCCATGAAAGTGTAGGGATTCATGGTTATGCTAATTCCTACTTGTGTCTCTATGAGACCTTATACTGCAGTATTCCCACCAAACCAAAATGGATCCAGCATGACATCATTTGACTAAATTAAAGATTTATTAAATATAAATGAACTTGTTTTGGCATATTAATCATATCATTATGGTTTGTTGATTGTGTTTGTGCAATTTTACTTATTTTATATTTATTATATATTCTGTCTCACTCTTACATTAATTTTACAGTGTATGCTACATAGAATGACGAGTGATGCCATTAATGAAGCTTTATGATTTATTGCTTGGACTTGTCTTCATTTGAATCTTAATGGGTTGTAATGATATTATGTACCATGTACTGTAATTTTATCTATCATTTCTGCTATATAAATTTATTATGTTTTATTCGTTCACGACTAGCATGCTTTATAATATTCCGCATTTATTAATTTTTATATGACCTCAAAATTAAATTACAAATTTCAAAAATGATTCTTTAAACGCGAAAAATTTATTTGGGAAAAATTTTATGGACGTCACATTGGTGGTATCAAAGCATTTTCAAAAATTCAGGACCAATTGCTATGACATGTATTGTTTCATTGATATACTCCATGAATTGTTTGATTACTTGCTTGATAATATGTTAAGTATGTGCTATATGAATTTTTGCTTGACTGATAAACTGTAAATTACTTATAGTTATGTTATAATCTTGTAATTATATACGATATATATTTTCCCTTAGAATTAGTATAAACCAAACTACGAATGTAGGATGGCAAGAAACAATAACGAGATGGTTTAGTATACTGTGATTATATGATGTTTCTGTTTGGAATTTGAAATTGTGGTCTGCATGAAAGTTATAGATAATTTTGTTATGGAACTATAGAAAGTGGAATTACTTAAAAAGGATTTGATTTGCTCATGTTATGGTTGTTTTACTAACGTATGTTGCTATTGTAAAATGCTAAAACTTACCTATAATGGTTATTATGGATGAAAATGATATTTTTCATATGAGTAATGATCTATTATTGAATTATTGAGGGATTAATGGTTATTATGTATGTTATTGAGTGTCCTATACATGACATACAGTATATATATTTTGTCATGAAAAATTATGAATGACTAAATTAATGTATACATGAATGCCTTGTGGTTATTGAGACATGTTGTTGAAACAGTAAATCCATGATTCTGAAAATTATTATATATGATGTGTCCTTTGAGGACTTGTGGTTTTCCAAGTGATTATGGAAATATTGATATCATGGTATGTTAAATCGATAAAGAGAATTAAAGGCATTCATGCATCATAAGCATTGGACGCACCATGGAGTTTAGGGGTTCCATGATTGCCTACCCTGGTGGGGGGTTACTCTATGATGAGTTAAAGCCCTATTTTCGCAGGATCCATGAAAGTGTAGGGATTCATGGTTATGCTAATTCCTACTTGTGTACTTCGGTACTGCAGGAGCCATGGAGGTGTAGGGATTCATGGTTATGCTAATTCCTACTTGTGTACTTAATTTCATAGGAGCCATGAAAGTGTAGGGATTCATGGTTATGCTAATTCCTACTTGTGTCTCTATGAGACGTTATACTGTAGTATTCCCACCAAATCAAAATGGATCCAGCATGACATCATTTGACTAAGTTAAAGATTTATTAAATATAAATGAACTTGTTTTGGTATATTCATCATATCATTATGGTTTGTTGATTGTGTTTGTGGAATTTTACTTATTTTATATTTATTCTATATTCTGTCTCACTCTTACATTAATTTTTACAATGTATGCTACACAGAATGACGAGTGATGCCATTAATGAAGCTTTATGATTTATTGCTTGGACTTGTCTTCATTTGAATCTTAATGGGTTGTAATGATATTATGTACCATGTACTGTAATTTTATTTATCGTTTCCGCTATATAAATGTATTATGTTTTATTCATTCACGACTAGAATGCTTTATAATATTCCGCATTTATTAATTTTTATGTGACCTCAAAATTAAATTACAAATTTCAAAAATGATTCTTTAAACGTGAAAAATTTATTGGGAAAAATTTTATGGACGTCACATTGGTGGTATCAAAGCATTTTCAAAAATTCAGGACCAATTGCTATGACATGTATTGTTTCATTGATATACTACATGAATTGTTTGATTACTTGCTTGATAATATGTTAAGTATGTGCTATATGAATTGTTGCTTGACTGATAAATTGTAAATTACTTATAGTTATGTTATAATCTTGTAATTATATACGATATATATTTTCCCTTAGAATTAGTATAAACCAAACTACGAATGTAGGATGGCAAGAAACAATAACAACGCTATGGCAGCCGCTTTCAACCGCTTAGCTAAGGCCATAGAGAGGTAAAATCAACCAAGAAGTGCTGGAGGACTTCACGGATTAGATCACTTCCTTAAAAGGAAGCCATCACAGTTCAAAGGAGGCTATAATCCAGAGGTAGCATACATATGGATTAAGGAAATAGAACGCATCTTCCGAGCCTTGCCCTGCACAGAATTTGAAAAGGTGGAGTATGCCACCTACATGATGATTGAGGAAGAAGAAAACTAGTGGATCCATGCTAGAATTCGTATGATCGAGACTGACAGACCTTTGGACCGGGTCAACCTTAGAGATTGTTTTCTGGAGAAATATTTTCCAGCAAGTGTAAACAGCCGAAAGGAGCTGGAATTCATGGAGCTGAAACAAGGCTCAATGTCTGTTGGTGAGTATGCTACAAAATTTGAAGAATTATCCCTCTTTTACCCTCCTTTCCAATAGGCTGGTGCTGAAGCCTCAAAGTGTGTCAAGTTCGAGAATGGGTTGAATCTTGAAATCAAAGAGGCTATCGGTTATCAAGAAATTCGGAGTTTCCCCATCTTGATCAATAAATGTCAAATTTTTGAAGAAAACCATCAAGCCAGATTGGCATAAGAGAAGATTAATAGACAACTGAGACCTCAGTCAGTTGCCTTCAAAAGGAAAGGATCGTTCTATCCAAATCGTTTTAAGGGAGGATCATCATCTTCTGAGAGACGTAATAATCGTATGGATATAAAGTGTCTTAAGTGTAGAGGTAATCACCATATTCGTGATTGCAATAGATGCCTAGAAGATGTCACTTGCTATGGATGTAATCAGAAAGGTCACATCAGTCCAAATTGTCCACAGAATCGTCAAAACAACAACAATAACACTATGAATAGTCGAAGAGGTTCTAGTTATCAGGGAGGCCGTGGAAGAAACACGCGTGCTGTTCAACCTCCAAGATAGAATAGGGAGTCAACAGACCAGAGATTACAACCAGCAACAGGAAGAGTCTTTGCCATCAGGGGTTCAGAGGCAGACCAAGCAGACGACCTTATGCAAAGTAAGTGTGAGATCAATGGTACCATTTTATCTGTGTTATTTGATTCTGGTGCTACACATTCTCTTATTTCTGAGGAGTGTGTTAGACGTCTTCAATTACCTGTGAAGTCTATGATATATGACCTGATTGTTTCCACTCCCACCGGTACATAACTTAGGACTAGTAAGGTGTGTAACGATTGTTTTGTACTCATAGAAGGTAGAAACTTCCTTGTCGATCTTGTTTATTTACCTTTGAAGGATCTGGAAGTAATTCTAGGGATAAACTGGTTATCGGCGAATCGAGTCTTGGTGGATTGTCATAACAAGACCGTGATGTTTCCATCAGAAGGAAATGCTATTTCTGACAATCCCAAGATCTTTGCCTTAAAAGGTGAAATTCAATTGTTTGCCTTGTTTACTCTTTCCAAAGGAGATGGTGAATCCAAAGAAATTTAGATGCCATTGGTCCGGGCTATTAAGAATATTATTGGGAATCCGAATCTATATTCGAAATAATTTTTGGATTTAGTATTAAGCCCGAACGGAGATCCTGTTTGTTATAAAATGGGAAACATTTTAATGATGGACCAAGATACAACTTATTTCCCTCTTTCACTCCCTCATTTTTGTCACTTCTCTTCTCCTCTACACAAATCCTCTCTTCTCTTCTTCTGCAAAGCTCACCATTTTGTGAGTCTCCTTTCCATACTCAACCAACCATGCTTTCTTCTTCTTCATTTTGGAGATGATTTAAATGCTTGGAAGCTCTCTATTCTCCCTTCATTTTTGTGTACATGCTAGGGCTTGGGATAGTTTGGAGCTTGAGGTAAATTTCCCTACTCTTTTGTTGTTTTTGGCTCTAGGTTTTGGTTTCTATGTGGTTAGGAGAGTTCCTTATGAATGGGTTTAGGAATAGGAATCATTTTTATGTAAAACCCAAAGGTAGGATGTGTTTTATGTGTGTTTTTGGATGGGTGTGAAATGGTATACGAAAATTTCAAGATTTGAGATGGAAGATGGTGGCTGTTAATGGTGATTGTTTGATTTTAGTGAAACCCTAACTCTAGGATTTGGGGGGAAATGAGTAATAATGTTATGAAAAATGATTTTTAGTGAAAACCCATGATAATGTGTGTGGGTGTTGTTAATGATGGAGATTTGTGGTTATTAAAAATGGTTATTGAGTTTTAATGAAAAACCCTAAGTGTAGTGAGTTAGGGATTTTGGCTAAGTTGATGATTTTGAATACTCTAGGATGATTATATATGAGGAAATGAATGTTTGAAGCATTGGTGTTGATTATTAAGGATTAGGAGAGGAGTGTATATGAGTATGTATGTGGTTGGAGGAATTAATTTAGATTGTTGATGTTTATAATGATGTTAAAAATAGTTGCAAGCCATTGATAGTAGATTAAGGGAATAAATACTTGAGTCGATGAGTGGGTATGCCACTTTGAAATAGTTGAATTGGTAATGGTCTTAGATGGAGCCACGAGGCTTATAATGAGTTTGAATAAATCTTGATGATGGTTGAATGATTCTTGTGATGATTTGGAAGTCTTAAGACTAAGGGCCATAATATTATTGTTGTTAGGTGGATTTGCCCTTTAAGATTTAAAGAATCTAGGTCTTGGGAGAAGAATTCCCGAAGCCTAACATGAACGTGTAAAAGTGGATTTAGTCAAGTCTAGGACTTGATAATAAGTTGGGGAATAATGCCCTATGATGGTATATTAATAGCATGTATATGTATGTTTGTGATAGGATTGTGTTCCGGACAATGATGCGGAATGATTTCAACTTTGAATTTCAGGATGAAATTCCCAAAAAGGGGAGGAGAGTGTAACAGCCCAGTTTTTAGTAGCTGTCTTAATATAGTAAATTTTGAAGTATGGAAGTTCTGTAAGTAGTAATAAGTAAATAAAATACCTGGAGGTAGTCTGTAATATCCCAAAAATTTCAATCTCATGTATGATCATCTTTAATCTAGATCACTAATGATAAGTTTAGAATAAAAATTTATAAGTATGACTGTTTGAACAAGTTTTATATGCCTCACATGTTGTATATGAGGTGATGGAAGTGATTAGATTGGCCTTAAAAGTAATTTCACGTATTGAGTTGTAAGAATTTTTGTTTTCTGTCTATGATCTGGTATTCTCACTCAAGCGAGAAGGGATCTCGCTCAGGCGAGAATCCCCTGTATCGGTATAACGGTCTCTGGACCAATTTCGCCCAGGCGAGTGAGATTTCCGCTCAAACGAGAAGAATGTTATGCAATCAGGGGAGTTACTGGGCGAAGCTCGCTCAAGCGGGAATGGCCGCACTTGAGCGAGCTAGAAAGGAAATTGTCACTGGACATTTTTCGCTGAAGCGGGTGTGAGTTGCTTGAGCGAGAGTGTGAAGTCTAATGCTTGGACGGTACCCACTCAAGCGAGTGACTGGTATTGTTGTGCCTCGACCGACCAGGACGAGTGAACGGTGAGCAAGTGAGATTCTGGATGAATTCCACTCGAGCGGGAACCTTAGAAAATAATTTCATGATGTGGTGAATTTTCGAGTGAAATTCCGAGTGAAACAGGTCAAAAATAAGACTTTCCGGGTGAATAAAAGATCTATTTCCGAGTGAAGGTTATGACCGAGAGGAATTCCGAGTGAAAGTTGAAATTCTGAGTGAAGGTTATGTCTTCCGAGTGAGCTACGTCTGAGACAGGACCTTCCGAGTGAGGATATGGATATAATTCCGAATGAAAGGTCACCGAATGTGACATTCCGGGCAGTGGAGTTCCGAGTAGGAATTTCCGAGTTGAGTGTAACTCGTTCCGAATGGACTGTCTCCGAGTGTGTAATTCCGAGTGGGATGGTACCGATGAGGTACACGGTGTGAGTCTGTCTAGAAGTACTCTGGAATAATTTCGCCCGAGTGAAAGACTTAGTACTAGAAGCCTCGCTCGATTTTGGAGTAATTTACCGAGTGAAGGACCGAGTGAGAGATGGTCGGTTTTGGAATTGTTTAGCCGAGTGAAGGACCGATCAGGAGATGAGTCAGTTTTGAAATGATTTGCCGAGTGAAAGACCGATCGAGTGATGAGTCGGTTTTGGAATAGTTTGTCGAGGGAAAGACCGAGCGAGTGTGGAGTCGGTCTGGAATGACTTAGCCGAATGAAAGACCGAATGAGAGAGGAATCGGTTCTGGATGAGTCCGGGTGAGACATTTCCGAGTAAGACATTCCGAGGAAGGAAAGTTATCCGAGTGTTTCAAACAGAAAAATGTCCGAGCAAATTCCCTTCTGAGTGGAGCAGTTATGAAAGAAGAGACTGATGAATTCTTCTAAGACTGACCCGGTAGTGGTCCAGTCGGCAAACATACTGACCGGTAGAGTCCAGTCGGCAAATATACTGACCGGTAGAGTTCCAGTCGGTATATATCCCCAGAATACCGAACCAGTGTCAGAATTAATCTGTCACACCAATCTTGTCATTTTATACATATTTTAAAATATTTTTCTTCAATAATACAAGACTCCAGTAGGTAGGTGGCGGTAGTAGTCAACAGTACAGCTCATTCCTTATCTAAAATCTCTATTATTTCCATAATCGACGCACCTAACCTCCAGTCACGAGAAAGCTTGTCCCCCACTTGTTTTGTACATTATTAAATCAATACCACACCTTTTCCAAGTCTGAATTCTCAGAACAACAAAAATTAGTAAAAGTCTCTCTTTCTCATTTCCTTCTCTACGTACAAGTCACTCTGATTCGAAGCTAGGACAGTAAGAAGAAAACATTTTTCAACCAATTTAAGACCCTTCATCAAGGTAAGAGCGGATAGGGTTGTGAATAAATATGGAATAGGTAGAATTGTATGCTATCCTAGGATTTTCAAGAATTATTTTTGTATCTTGTTGCTCAATTTTGAAGCTAAAAACTTGTGAATTTGATTCTGATTTCTTCATCAAAGTTATAGATCATTTTGTTATGTGAATTTGGAGACCTGAACCCACTGATTTGGAAGTGTATAGCATGAGTTATAGCCAAAATACTATAGCATGTACGTTCTGGAATATGTATCTTCTATTTTGTGTATATATTAATATTCTGGGAATTATACATATGTTTTTAGACTTTGATGTCTTCACAAAAGTTGTACATATTTAGGTTATGGATCTACAGAAAGTGGTTTCAAGTTAAAAGGATATTTGTAGTTCTAGTTATGCCTAAACTACAGAAGTATGTTCATGATAAAAATCTGTTGACGTAAATTACGAATTGTATTTTTAAAACTGCGAATTTTGTGATGAGAAGTAGTGTTTAGTGTCTTTATAAAAGTTTTAGATATTTGTGTTATGAGTAATTTAGAACTGGTCCTAGGCCAAAATTATTTTTGTAGCTCCAGAAATGTTGAAAATACCAACATATGTACGTTTTGTTACTTTCTTTGAGATGGTTTAGTATACTGTGATTATGTGATGTTTCTGTTTAGAATTTGAAATTGTGGTCTTCATGAAAGTTATAGATAATTTTGTTATGGAACTACAGAAAGTAGAATTGCTTACAAAGGATTTGATTTGCTCATGTTATGGCTGTTTTACTAACGTATGTTGCTGTTGTAAAATGCTGAAACTTACATATAATGGTTATTATGGATGAAAATGATATTTTTCATATGAGTAATGATCTATTATTGAATTATTGAGGGATTATTGATTATTATGGATGTTATTGAGTGCCCTATACATGAGATACAGTATATATATTTTGTCATGAAAAATTATGAATGACTAAATTAATGTATACATGAATGCCTTGTGGTTATTGAGATATGTTGTTGAAACAGTAAATCCATGATTCTGAAAATTATTATATGTGATGTGTCCTTTGAAGACTTGTGGTTTTCCAAGTAATTATGGAAATATTAATATCATGGTATGTTAAATCGATAAAGAGAATTAAAGGCATTCATGCATCATAAGCATTTGACGCACCATGGAATTTAGGGGTTCCATGATTGCCTACCCTGGTGGGGGGTTACTCTATGATGAGTTAAAGCCCTATTTTCGCAGGATCCATGAAAGTGTAGGGATTCATGGTTATGCTAATTCCTACTTGTGTACTTCGGTACTGCAGGAGCCATGGAGGTGTAGGGATTCATGGTTATGCTAATTCCTACTTGTGTACTTATTTTCGCAGGAGCCATGAAAGTGTAGGGATTCATGGTTATGCTAATTCCTACTTGTGTCTCTATGAGACCTTATACTGCAGTATTCCCACCAAACCAAAATGGATCCAGCATGACATCATTTGACTAAGTTAAAGATTTATTAAATATAAATGAACTTGTTTTGACATATTCATCATATCATTATGGTTTGTTGATTGTGTTTGTGCAATTTTACTTATTTTATATTTATTCTATATTCCGTCTCACTCTTACATTAATTTTTACAGTGTATGCTACACAGAATGACGAGTGATGCCATTAATGAAGCTTTATGATTTATTGCTTGGACTTGTCTTCATTTGAATCTTAATGGGCTGTAATGATATTATGTACCATGTACTGTAATTTTATCTATCGTTTCCGCTATATAAATGTGTTATGTTTTATTCGTTCACGACTAGCATGCTTTATAATATTCCGCATTTATTAATTTTTACGTGACCTCAAAATTAAATTACAAATTTCAAAAATGATTCTTTAAACGTGAAAAATTTATTCGGGAAAAATTTTATGGACGTCACAGCTATGGTCTTACAAAATGTTGAAATCCGGAGCCTATCCCGGAACAAGGTAAACAAAAAGAAAACTAATCTATACACCGGTGGTAGGGGAGTCCGTCCGACGATGGTGGCTATTCTCTCAGAATCTTCTGACACCATCCTCAGATCCATACTTGGGCCCTCAAGGAGAGGCAGAGGTTTATAAGGAACATCCTCAGGTTCCACTACCTGACCCCGATCCATAGCATATAGGTGTCCATCATGAAATTCATAGTAAACACCTATGTCGTTCAAGTTGAGCTGCACAGCAAAGTTCTGACATACAACTTGACGAATGATAGTGTTGAAGGCGATGTCGGCGAGCTCCAAAAAAAGCAGCCATTTCCTCCTCCCTTTCCTGCTGCTCCCTTTCACAGTTGCAACCTCGCCTGCAAGCTCTTCATTTTTCTTCTCTACATCGGCCCGTCCAGCAAGGGCTTCATCCAGTTTTGCTTGAAGAGCTTGAAGGGCATCCTCCACGGCCTTTTATTTGACCTCGGCTCCTTTGCCCTTTTAGCAGTCGAATTGTACGCTGCTGTGAGTTTGGCCATATCCTCCTCCCTCTTGGCCAAAGCCGTCTGGGCCTCCACTCTTTAGGCTTCAGCCTCCTTCATCCGGTTTAGGCATTGTTTAGCCTTGACACCAGAATAGTAAGACTGCCCCAAAAAGTGAAGGACCCTGGCAGCCCCGATCAGGTTAAAGATTGCTCCCTTGACAGCACTCCTCGCCTCGGAAGCAAGAAGATCCTTCTTGAGCTTGAAGGGGACTTGGAACCGCGCTGATGTATCCCCGATGTAATGTAAAAACTCCAAAATGCTGGAGTTGCAGTGGGGGGCGTTGGGGTCGGCTAGCTGAGTCCGGTTAAGAATGTTATTTACATCAGCAGCCTCCTCCTCTTCACACTGGGCCTCTACCCCAGCCTCTGCCCTTTGGGACTTATGTTTCTTGCCCTTGGAACTTTGGCCGGAATGTGGACGTTTCTTACCCTTATCCTGGGCCCTGTTCTTCAGAGCCAGAGCCAAGTCAGCAACTTTGTCAGCCGGTATGCTGACAACTTTGGTCGTTGTCCGCTTCGGAGTGACCCTATTCTCCGCATCGGTAACAATAGCATTCCTGACCTCGGCATGCTCCTAGAGCTTCTTCACAATGTCTATCCGAGCCATTTCGCCTGAAAAGAATAAAGAACCGTTGTTAACATTGGTAAAAGACGATGTAAAAAAAACTACTCAGATAACCATCCCGGCGAGACTTCTGCCCCAAGAGGGTTTTGCAGGAAATCTTGGAGAAGGTGGAGTAAGCCTTCAGGGCGTCCAGCACCTTCTTGGACTCCGTCGACAAAATACTCTCACTGACGGAGTAGGCATTACTGGTTAGGAGGAAGTACTCATGAGTCTAGCCAGTGTAGAACTTCCTGGGAAAATCAGAATTCTCCCAGAACACCGACTTTCCTGTGTTGACCTCGACCTTGACATAAGAGTGTCTGAAGCTCACCCTGTTTGTCTTGGCCGATTCGGTGAAGCTTTCGAAGTTCACTACCTTGGCATTACACTAGAGATTGATGAAACCGAGGCCAACACCTTGGTTACCCCAGCGCATCACCCTGCAGTAAGTAAAGAAGAGTGCCACGGTGGGGACAAAGTGGAAGTATTCCCCCAACACCTCTAAAGCTTTCACCAAACCCCAGCCGTTGGGATGAAGTTGGTTGGGAGAATAGTCTAGGAACTGGAGTACACCCATCTCAAACTCCATCAAGGGGAAGTGGATGCCAACCTTAGAGAATAATATCTCATTCATGAAGAGATATCTGGACCCCGGTTGATAGCAGATACGCTCCAAGGTCAGTGGGCATAGAACTGTAAAGAAATCTTCGTACTCCTCGCCGACAAGGACGATGACGTCTTCAATAATCACATCGGCGACATCTTTAGCGTAGCGGGAGACGATGTTCCACGGCTCATCATGAACCCAAAAGTAAGGATCCTTGGCCTCTTCAGTGAGCTAGTCGATTCAATGTGCAACAACATTGGTTTCGATGGTATTTGTTTCAACAACGGGGATACCGGTGGCAGAGTCTCCATTAGAAGCCATATGGACGGTGTGGCGGAGAAAGGGAATACAGCTATAAAATGCCACATCGTCAGATAAATAGAGATCGGCACTGCTGTCACGCTCATTAGCAGAGCCTGAGATGAAAGATGAGGATGATGTGTGGGTGCCAGATGATGTGTCTAGCTTCCTCGTTTCCCACAAGGGCAACATGGAGAAACGATGTCCCGAAAGTCTTGGCCGATGTGAAACCCCAGAGATAGCTTCACCTTAGCGATGCTGACCCCGGCTCATGACTCCTCCTGACTGGCGTTGGGATTGGACTGAAGAAGGTCCGGATAGAACCTCGACAGAGTCACTACTTGAACCGTTGTCCCCCATACCCTATCTAAAAATGAAGAAAGGAGAAGAAAGGTTTGGAGGTACCTGCTGAGATGATACGGGCTGTTTTCCAAGTGTGAGCCAGAATGCTTTGTGGACACCAGAGGATTTGAACGTCGGAGCAGCAGAATTTTGGAACAAGAAAGCAAGTGAATGACTCACACCCGTGCCTACTTTTATAGGGAGTGGAGGGTCAAGGATATAGAATGTTCCATATTCCGGCCCAGGCCCATGAAAAGAGGCCCATTAGCAGTGACAGTTCGCATTCCAGCAAGAAGGTGCGAAAGGGCGAAAATGATATGACAAATCAGATGATGACATATGTAAAGATCCACTAACCTTTCTAAAGAACACTGTCCAGAGGATCACATCGGCCAAAAGTTATTCGCACATCGTCACATCGTTAGTCTCCTATGACCAGTTTACTTGACTCTAACATCGGTGTTCACGTCTTTACTTCATTTTCACTTCAAAAGCATGAAGAAACTTCATGTTTTTCCTGCGAAAAAGAAGTAAAGAGGGGCATCTATGAACACCTTTATTGCTTCGGCCATATTCATCACCAGACACCATCTGCAGTTAACACCGGCCCATAACAAAGTGACACCATCCCATGCCAATTTCGGCGTCGAGATATAAAGTAACAATGTGGGACATTATCCCACATCAAATTAGTCCAGTGCCATAGGACTGTTCGTTCAAGGCATTGACCAGTGTTGCATGCTGTTGTCTGAAGTAGAGGTCTCATTATTCGGTGTCAAGGTAATGACCCTTGGGACACCGTCTCTTGAGTCCGGTTGCCCATGCCATGACCTGGAAACACACTACCAGATTCGATCCTGAAATCTAGGAAATGGCAGTCAGGGAATCAGAGAGAAACAAAAAAAAACTCTCTACCCGCCGTTGTTCCTCACAACTGCTAGTGGCCAGGCTGTCCCTCCACTACACGCATAGGTTGAGTGGAAGCTTGAGTTGTCTAAGCACTCAACACGTGGGAGAGAATCCAGGGAGCCTCTATAAATACCTCAATTGAAGAGGTCCAAGGGTCTGCTTCTTGAATCTTGAATCCATGAGAAAAAACTTGTCCAAACTCTAAAATCCAGGACTCTCTAAAAGGATTGGTCCGATCCCTGAAATCTTTGATCCCATTGAAACGGAGAATTGGCCCAAACTTCTAAATCCGATCCTTGAAAAGAGTTGGTCCTAATCCCATTCCTTGAATTTCCTAGTGAAAATCTTCTCCCGTTATTTTGACTCTGTCCAGAACTCCCCAAAATTCCTCTGCATCCTACTTTCTTGAAAGGATCTTATATTCATCAATTCCACCAGATCCTTACAGAACTCCACATCGGCTCCATACTAAATTCCCACCTCGGATTCACACTGAATTCTACACCAATTCCCCATTGAATTTCACATCGATTCCCTACTACATCGGTTCTCGCAACTGTTCGGTCCACTTTTGTCATCACTCTGGGCGCTGTTGTTCCAACCCACACCGGCTTGTACCTGCAGTCCAGTTCTTTCCAGTGCCCACTCCACACCGGTTACGATCTTTTCTCCACTCCTTTACTTTTTTTATATCAGTTTGTTTCACATTGTTTGTTCTTTTGCCAAATCTATCATTTTTGTTAAGTCTGTTCTCTTGTTTGAATTGGTTCTGCTGTTAAATTTTCTTTTATCCTGATTCATAATAAATAATAACCAAAAACAAGTATTTTATGTGTTCATTTTGATCAATGTAGAAGTTGTTTTCAACTAGTGTCGTGCGGAAGTACTTCTGCCTATACCTCCTTTTGGGCCCATACACGTGCGATGAACGTTTGCTTTGTATGTTTCCCTTTCATCGATTTACCTCATCGCCCAATTTATAACTTTATTTTTTTTAAAAATACCTCTTCAAAAACTACGTAACCCTGATTTCTCAAAAACTCGAGAATACGTAGGAGCAGGACTTAGCTCCTGTAACACCCCGGTTTTTCATACTCAGATCCCGATGTAACAAAGATAATAATTAATAAAAGTGCAGGTAAATTTTTCACATTTGAAAACCCTCAATGATTACATCAAAACCCGAATCACAGAAAATCGAAGCGTACGATTTAATAAACTAAAACTGGATCGATAGCTAAAATGCCCATAACGGTATACAAAGATAATAGAGTTTACAGCGGAAGAAGAATATGTATACCGGGCAAATGCCTAGTCCCATATATGACGATATGAGAAAAGGCTCTACAAAGCATGCAATACCTACTGAAACAAAGCTCGTCTAATTCACTCACAACATACACATGCATTGCCTAAGACACAATTATATATATATATATATATATACATATACATACGGGGATCTTCTCCCAACTTCCACAATCACCAATGTTCATCATTCAATTTTAATCCTTCTAGTACACATTAAATCATCTCTTACATACTACATTTATATTCACCATTCATAATTTCAAAGGATTATCTTATACATATCCAAAATCACTAAATCCTTTATATCATCATGAGCAACTTATTCATTTCATAGATTCAATAAATGATAGTTCACAAATGATGCCGGCCAAGGCACTTCCTCTACCACTATTTACCTTCACCAAAGCTTTGATTTAAAATCCAACTCATCCCATGGCAACCTGCATCACAATGCTAAAAAGGAGACCACATGGGAGAGTGAGTTATACATTCAAAATAATGAATATAAATATATATTGTGATCATGTGTATATGCATACAATCATCATGTATGCTTTGCTATAAAACCATTAGATTATCATTCAGTCATCATCACAATATTATAATAGGCATACAAGCCTTATGAATCGCAATTCATAACATAAATAAGCATAAGCACATACACAATCACATTGCCACTTATCAACAAGGGCATTCACAAATTACCATCATCATTTCATTAAATCTTTACCCAATTCCTCCTCGCAAGGGGTTTCTCATCTCTCATGGTCATCCCATCTCAAATGCCATGCACCTATGGCTAATGCATATGTCAACTGTTTAATGCATATGCAATGGATCCGATTTCATACCAACGGGTGATCGCAACCACCATAATCATTCATTCATATTCTTGGGTTTCCTGCCTCGCAAGGGGTACTCCCTCTAGCAGCCTCGCAAGGTGCTTTCTCGTGATCGCAACCACGTTCAATAATTCTCATAGGTTTCCCGCCTCGCAAGGGGTACTCCCGCCTCGTGATCGCAACCACGGGCATCATAGGTGCTCGCAAGCCCTTTATCATATCATATACCAAGTGATCGCAACCACTGGCTCATCATCATACAATGGTCCCCGCAGGGCCTTTCACTTTCCACAACCAGGTGATCGTAACCACCGGCTCAATATCATTTCATCATCAAGTTGGTTTCCCGCCTCGCAAGGGGTACTCCCTTCATAGAATCCCGCAGGATTTTTCATCACTGTGATCGCAACCATGTTTCAATGTTATGCCATGCCATGAATGCAAAATACAATAATGCATATGCTCAACAACCTCGCAAGGATATCTCTCCCTCTCTTATAGAGTATGTTTAGTTCAACATTTTCAAGAATCATATACAATCATTTATAAAGCCCCTCAAGGCGCATCATTTACATACATGGCATTTCAATATCCACCAGTTCATTTCATAACAATCCACGCATGGAAATCAAGAAGCATAACCAATATCATAATATTAATCTACACTTGGAATTATCCAAGACATATTCATCATCCCACATACTTGGCAATTACATATATGCCCAATACAATCATATTCTTGAACTTACATCTCAACACGTCATATATATATATATTTCATATCATATGGCAAGTCAATATTTGTATTCAACCACAATGGCTTTACAACATCAGGTAATGATCATCAATATTATCAATTCTTTGTGCAAGGAAGTTATCAACACCATCATTTATCATTAGTCCCTACTAATGTCATATCCAGTTATTTGATTCACGACACATGCTATATTATTTTACCAATTCTCTAATTGGTTTCATAGTTATCTTAGAGTGTATCTTATAACCTCTTCATCACATTCACTTTATCATTCTCTCATATCTCATTCTTAGGGGTGAAAATATCACAAATAATTCTTTCCAAATGTATCAATTAATTTCACTTCCCCACCGTGGTATATCATCATTTAATACCCCTTATGCATTTCCATAAATATCCCATAATATAAGGGAATGGGGCTCAGCATTTAAATTGAAGAAATAAACAAAATCCCAAGTTTTGTGTATCTCGCTCAAGCGAGATTCACCTTCGCTTGAGCGAGATGGGCGTGGTTCGCTTGGGCACCCCCAAGTTTTTCTTGAGCGAGAAGGTTTTTAGCATCAGACATCAATCTCGCTTGAGTGACCCTATCTCGCTTGAGCGAGATCCCATTAATATGGTTTCCTATACTCGCTCGCTTGGGCGAGGCTCTCCATGGCCAGCCATTCGCTCGAGCGAAAATACTCCAGTGCCCAATTCCACATATACTCACTTGAGCGAGACTCCCTACAACGGGTCACTCGCTCGGGCAAAATTATTCCAGTAACCATTTCTACCCACGGACGCTTGAGCGAGGCTTCCTTCAACTAGTCACTCGCTCGGGCGACAATTGTCCAGTACCTATTTCAAGGTTGGCTCGCTTGAGTGAGACCTAGCTTGCCTCATCCTTCGCTTAAGCGAATAACTCATAGAACCAATTCTTCTCTCGCTCGCTCAAGCGCGACCATGCCCGCTTGAGCGAGATTCGTCCAGTGTCTCTCCTACTCACTTCACACTCGTCTCGCTTGAGCGAGTAGCTCACTCGCCTGAGTGAGATTAGGCCAGAGGCCATAATAATGGTACAAGGGGTTCTCGCTTGGGTGAGAATCTATCTCGCTTGAGCGAGATTATCAGATCATGCATAAAAAACATGAGAATTCACAACTCAACATACCAAAATCTATTCAAAACCAATTTGACCAAATTCCATACTTCATATACCTCATAATAGACATTTAAAACTTGTCTCAAATGTTCATACACAACAATTTCCATTCTAAGTCATTTACCTCATTAAAGTTAAGCTTATCATCATCACACATATAGGTATACATTTCCATAACAATCATCACCTATTCTCATACACCATCCTCATAATCAACAAATTGCCATTCTCATTATTTCAATATATATACATGGCAAGGCAACCATGAGTATAGAACACATACAACAATCACTATCAATCTACTCATGCAATTTGAATGTAAACTCCTCTCCTACCTCGAGGGAAGAGCCGAAACCCGTATGCACGCTCCGAAAGCTCCGCTACATAATTCGGAATACAATTTACATACCATATACATATGCATTCACATAATCAATAACCATCATAATTCTAAACATTTGTTAGCTTATCCTAAAGCTCAACATCAAGTCCTAAACTTGCTAAACATCAACTTATGCAATTATGTTAGGCTTCGGGAATTCCTTTCCCAAAGCCAAGACCCTCTAGATCTTAAAGACTAACTAAACCCAACATCGTCATCATCTTATCCATTACATAATGTAATCTCAAATCACTTCAATCCTTCCATATCTTCATTATCACTTAGAGTTCGACACAAGTTATCCTTGCTTATTTTATACCACTCTTAATTAACAACTCTAATGACACAACCATGGCCTATCAATTCACCAACCAACATGTATATCCCATTAATTCCACCATTAAGGGTTATCTACAATGTTCCTCACTATAACTAATAACACACATATTAAATATCACCCATTCACTTCCAATGCAACCCAACAAGTCACAATATATACAATTCCCCAAATTCTTAAGGCAAGGGTTTTCATCAAAACCCAACAACTATTACCAATACTCATTAATCACTATCAATGACCATCTTTCATCATTAATATCATTCTCCAATATCATTAAACCTATATTCTACTCATATTTCACACTTTCCCCAATTTATTTAAGTTAGGGTTTCACTAGAACCCATCACCATCACAAATGCACATCAATTTTCCACCCATCCAAGTATTAATTTTGTTTACCCTATTAAAGGCTTTTAAAACTTGCATTTAAAACCACCCCACCTTAGGGTTTCCATGTTTAATGCTCTCCCAACAACCCTTATACAATAAATACTCCCTAAAACACCAAAACCCAAAACCTAAGGCACAAAGCTCATGAAAATGATGAGGAACTTACCTCAACCAAGAGACAATCATGAGCTTCTAAGGGGGGAGAGAGAGAGCATGAAAATAGAGTTGGAGAAGGAGAGCTCCATACCACCATTGTCATCTCCTCCAAGCTTGATGCACAACAAAAATCGGGAAGAAGAATATACACCCTTTTCTTTCTTAGGTTTTCAAAAGGAAGAAGAAGAAGATGAATGAGGAAGGTAGAAGAAGAGAGTGTTTGCCCAAAGAGAGTAGAAGCTAACGTGAAAGTGAAGGGAGGAAAGGAGAGTTTATGTTTTAATATTTGGCTTCACATTAAAATTTCACTGTTTTATAACAAACAGACTCTCAGTTCGGGCTCGATACATTATCTAAAAAATATTTCGAATATATATTCGGACTCCCATTAATATCCTTGATAGCACTAACCAATGGTATCTCAATCGGAGATACTTGGTCCGACACCTATATTCTAATTTGGTACTATTTTAACTCTTAAAGTCACAATAAATCATAAATAATTCTTATAAATCTCAATTTAATCATTTTATTATTTTTTTGGGACATTTATTAACCCATTCATAATTATTTAACATTTATTCCTCCTATTTAATCATTTTTATAAAATTTGGGATGTTACAGCTCCTTTCGGGCCCACTTCCTTTCCTTTCTCGTTCCTCTTTAAAAATTAACTCCATTACCGTCATTTTCTTGGAAGTCAATTTAGACATGACGTCTTGTTGACTTTCTTCCATTTTTGCTTAGCCGCTATCATTTTTTTTACAAAGATCGGTATAATTAGGACGAGACGTCCTGTTTATCCCCTTCGACTTCCAACCTGACACTTTGGAGGAGAGAATGATTAATTTGGATGGGACGTCCTGTTAGCATTCTTTCTCCCACATACCTCCACTCTAAGAGGCCAGGATTAATTTGAACGTGACGTCCTGTTAACCCTTCCTTTTTCCTTACCGATCTGGTATCTTGATGGAAGGGTGACTAATTTAGACAAAACGTCTTATTAGTTTCCTTTCCTCTTTTTCCTGTTTCCCCCATTAAAGCCAGGATTAATTTAGACGAGACGTCCTGTTGATCTTACTCTAAGCTTTTTTTTTCATTTCGTTTGTCTCCTTCAATTTCAAGAAAAAAGAAATAGAAACAATTTTAAGGCTATTCATGATGTGCATTTTCAACTTTGGTACTGTTTTTAACAGGCGATGTGGGGTGCTAATACCTTCCCTACTCGTAGCCAACTCCCGAACTTGAATCTCACTTTTTTTTAACTAGTGCTTTGTTAAAGTTTTTTTCCAATGTTTTTCCTATGGATAAAAACGTTGGTGGTGACTCCCTGTTCTGAGTTATATCTATTTTCACCGCGCCGCCGTGATCCCGATCGCGACACCCTTCTTGTGCACTTGTGTTTATCATGCTGGGCTTGGTAATCTGTGAATGATAATGCTTCAATGATTCTTGTGGCTTGTTCTGTATCCACTGTCATCATGGTGCCTCCAACTGCTGCGTCCAATATCATTTTGGTATCAACTTTGAGTCCACTGTAAAAGATATTAAGTTGTGTAATATCTTCAAGTCCATGGTTTGGGCATTTCCTGAGTAGTGATTTAAAACGATCCCATGCCTCACAAAAAGGTTCATCTTGGCCTTGATGAATCTAGATGGAGGAAAGAATCTGTGTAGGAATTTTTCTTCCACTGTGTCCCAACTATTCAAACTTTGATTTGGGTAAGACTAGAGCCATTCCTTTACTTTTCCTACTAGAGAGAAAGGAAATAGTCTTAAATATATAGCATCAATAACATCTTGGTCAAATCCCATTGTTCCAACCAATTCATAGAAAGTTGCCAAGCAAGTTGTTCTTTTGGTTCCTGTCCTCTCAAGATCATAAATCAAGCACTCACTCCAGCAAGGTTACCACATATAAAAAAAATAAAAAATGCAAACAAACAGAAAATTATTCACAGAGTCTTGTCAATTCAATGCTTAAATATTCAAACTTGAATCACTTCCCCGGCTGCGGTGCCAAACCTTGTTAAGCTATCTGCATGGTATAATACACACTTAAGCCAAAGCTTGGTGTGTAAAGAAGTGAAGTATTTAAATAAGAGAACCAAGTTTGTATAATATGAGTTCAATGGAATATTTGTGCCAAGTTTAAACATAGAAATTGTAGTATAGTATAGATGTCATTCCACTGAGGAGGTATTGGTTTGGAGATCTTAGCTCTTGAATTGATTTTGACAAAAAGTTTGTTTTGATTTTTGTTGTTCAAATGGTTGAATAAAATGTAAACAGCAAGTATTGAAAAGACTAACAGTAAAGAATTTTGGTAAAAATCAGATTTGGAAAACTGGATTGGTTTCGTCGAATCTTACCTTTTGTGAGCTCAATAAATTTGCATGTATGTAACTTCAAATGATAATTTCTATGTCACAATCAAAGTCATTTATATCGATCCCTCTACTACAAAACTCATAAGAATGATTTCAAACCGCTGATCCCTCAGTCACTTTGAAATCATTCCAGCATTATCGATCGATTATTTCGACGTTCGTTACGTTAGATGCCATATCCCTGGTCAGCTACTCACAACAAGCATTTCATTCAGATCTGCTTTCAAAAGTTACTTCCCAGTATACTTAAGAAAACTTAAAACAAAAAAATAGTGATCAAGTACCTTCAGGCATTAATGGCAGAATGAAACACAAAAATTATCAAATCTCATTAACATACATAATCACTTACAGCAGCATTACTTCAGGTTTGAATGGATTACAACCAATCCCAACAAAGGAAATTTTAGCTACTCATGCCTTGCATTTTCACTTAAGAAAATTGGAAATGAATACAGAAACAATTTTGAAGTGAAAGGAATGGTTAAGAAGGTAGGATGTAGGAGATGCCGGATATGTAGGAGATGATCTCAATCCTCTGTTCTCTGCTTGATTTATAGGGGTTATGCTTAAGCTTTCTTTTCCCACTTGCATAGTGCCCATGAAGGAATATTCAGAGACATACAGAAACACACCAAAGTGGTTGAGTTGGCATCGCACTATTGGTTAATATTAAATTAAAAATTCCATACTGAATGAGTCACGCTTGAGCTTAATGGTCACGCTCAAGCGTGGAAGGTCCTGATATTCACTGTTTGTCTCACGCTTAAGCCAAGCTTAGCCACGCTCAAGTGTGCCCTTCCTGTCCAGCATGTCCAATTCACGCTCAATCCACGCTCAATCCACTCTCAAGCGAGCTCAGGCTCACACTTAAGCGTCTCCTTCTCCTGCTCAAGCGTGAGGTCCTAATGCCGATTCTTGTTGCACTCAAACCATGCTCAAGCGTGCTTCAAGCGTGAGTTTAGCATTGAACTTCCAAGTTTGAACCTTCCAATGCTGTCCCTCGCTCAAGCGCCCCTTCCTCACGCTTAATGCTTATTTCTTCATGTTGTAGCTTCTTGTGACTAGGACTTATTTTAAGTTTTCATTGCTCAACTTGGCCTCCTTGAATTCCTGTAACTTGTTAAGAATTTTGAAGCAATTTTTCTTAAGAGTTTAAAGAGTTAGTCTTTTTACACAAAGAGGTTTTCATAAGAGATTTCATGCTCAATTATGTACAAATTCAGTTGAATTCTTTTCAAAAATGGGTTAAATTGAAGCATGAAATCATTACTCAATAAACACTTATCAGGTATCATTCTACACCATGATTTTAATTAAGTTCTTTAAAATTTTAAAGTATTAATTATGAAGTACTAACTTGTGAATTTTTATTGCTACAAAATTTTTGTTGTGAATACGTGTATACGATATACTTATTAAATAATGTGTGTTCTTGATTTAAATTGGTGGCTTGTGGTATTGATAATATTTTTGGAGATCTAAAATATTTTAGAATAAGTTTTTATAACTAAGGATGGATTATTATTGCTGCTGGAAAATTTTATGATTAGTTAAAATATTTAGCGTTAATAGATCCTAACATAAAATCACGCTTAGAGATAACTTAGTATGTGGGATTTGTTTGCATGACTTGATCTTTAAATTTTATGTGATAAAAATGAATTTTAGTATATATTTTAAATTCTGGAATTTTAGTAAATAAAGAAAATAAATTGCTTATGTTTATGGGAATTATGTGCTACACTAGGAATTTGGAAAAATGATTTTATAAACGTTTGAAGCCCATTTTCGTTTGGCCAATGATGAGACATTTGAGCTGCTGTATTTTTGGTGATTTAGTGTTCTCTTAAATTATAAAACTTTTGTAGATGAAGTAATTAATGAAAGAATTAAAAAGGGACCCGTGTTTAGACATGAACGGTGAATTAGAAACGGTGAAAAATGTATTTTCGTGTGTAAATTGAGAAGTTTGGTAAAACTATTTTGGAGGAGTATTTTGTTATATGAAAAATGAATTTTGAGTATAAGAAAAATACCCAAATAAGTAAAATTGATTGGGAGAATTTACAACGCGTGATTTGTCCTTAAACGTGTTTTTACGAATGTTGAAACGGTGAACTTTAGCACTTTGTGACCTTTTCATGTAAGGGATGTTTTTGGGCAGAATTAGTATTCAAAATTACTATATTTAATTATTATTTTGAAAGTTAAACACCTTTGGCTTTGGAATCACTCAAATTGGAATTTTCTAGATAAAATACGACAAAATCTAAGTTTTGATAAACAGCGAAATCTAAGCGCTTTATATCCTTAATTTAGAAAAGAGGATTTATTTTATTTAATAATAGTAAATTATGTTGCCTAATGTTTTATAAATATTTTTATAAAGTTGAAAACAATTTAATCCGTTCGTCGTAAGTCAATACGACGAAACGATATTGGTAAAGAATTGAAAAACTATAGTTTACTCTTATCTTTCTCTTAAAAGTAATACCTAATTTTTAGATCATACTTTTAAATGCAAGAACAAAATAAGTTAGAGAATCTTACTCTCTAAAAATTTAATAAATGATTTATACTTCAAATATTTTTTAGAATTGAAAAATCATGAGAAATATGTTTTGTCCTTACTTTTCTCTTAAAGGTGATGTCTAATTTTAAGTTCATATTTTTGAATAAAGAAATAAAATAAATTAGAGAAATTTTGTTCCTGAACAAGTTTAAAGAAACATATTATACCTTCCTTAAAAATTTTAATAAACGTATTGTACCTAAATATTTTTATAGATTTGAAAATAAATTGGATATTTTAAATTTCCTTATAAGACTTGCTTAGGAAACAACCTCGATACTTCTAAGCCAAATAATTTGGGTAGTACTAGACCTTGGATCATGGTGCCTACTACACGAAAATATTTTACCATGCATACTTTCCACACTTTAAGGACAAATACGTCGAGCAAGGTTTCGTCTAGTACTCGGGCACCCTAATAATAAAATAAACTCATGACATATTGCATTTGGAGTTAAGGAGGGATGTTGGAATAGTTCTCTAGAGCATACAGTGATGGGTACACTAAAGAATCTACCACGTCTCAATACCCGAGGGCAGTCTAGGGAGTATGTCGGAGGCGGGAACTCTAATGGCTCTAATTCGTGCCAATCATCGAACAGCCTATGGTAAACTCTAATGTACTTCAACAAGAGGTGGGGGTTTCTATGGCCGTTGAGTGCCCGTTCTGATGAGATGCGTGATTGGCCATTTTAATGATAGGGCTGCGTGTCCTTACCCTTTGTGAAGATCAGAATAAGGAGAGCTCTAGTCACTCTAGTTGTGTAGGTAGTATAAGGTGGGATTGTGTGCACATGATTATTGATGTATGAGATTGATCGATGGAAGCTGGGCCCCATTGCAAATTGGTATTAAAATTAAGATAAGTAACAATTGAACCTAACGCATGCATAACATATCATAATTGTTTGACTAACCCTGTTGATTTTCTGTGTTTCTTGTGTATTTCAAGTACTGTGTGATTATTCTAAGGTATGTTATGTACGCTCTTCTTCTTTGCTTAGTATCTGTATGTTTGTTAAATATTTAAAGTTGCCCTTGCATGTTAAATATGGGTTGAGAGCTTTTTACTTACCGCTTTCTGTGTTGTGTATCTATTTTCTCTTGTTACGGTCATCAGTCGAAGGTCAGAACAAATGCGAGTAGGACCTGAACTACCTGCAGTAGAGGACGTGGACCGTGGGCATCGACTGTTTATATTCGTTGTTAATGTTGAGACCGTTGTAGGTCCTGACGTTTATTTAATGTTATGTTATTTTGTAGTAACTGTCATTGGGAGCCTGCGAACCCTGTATCATTTGAGTACATTGCTATGACAAAGAATCGATATATGTTATGATTTTTGTTAAACTACATGTGATGATCACCAATGAGATAAGAAAAAAAATCTTATTTTTCCTAAATAATTAGTGACTACTTAATTAAGTAGGACGTTCCCGTATGGGAATTCGTCCTAGTTAATCGAGGGTGTCACATTGGTGGTAAAAGCATGGTCGGTTCTTTCAGGTTGGGGTATGGACTGCCAAGGTTACCTCGTACTCAAAAGAGTTGTTCGCGAGACGTTAGCACTTGTTGTGTGAAGCCTACCAAAGTTGAAAACTCATGGATTTTCTATTAAAGTTACCTCTTTTCCTTCAGTCATCATGGCATGTTGAAACAACGCGTCGTGGAATGCTCTACTAGATACGAGGGTAAAAGCTTGGGAACGTCGAGGGACTGATGCACCCTATATTCCGCTGAGGCACGACCAAGGACTCAGTGACTCCCAGGAGAACAACCCTGCACAACTTGAGGGAGGATTGCGCCAAGACATTCATCAGGTTATCTGCTATCAACAAATTACTCAATTCACTACTGTAGTAGATCAATATCGTACCTGTGAGCATACGTCTATGCAGAAATCAAAAGGAACTTCCAACTACAGGCTGGAAAAACATACGTCTAACAAGCAACCACGGAGAGACTCCAGATTGGGGAAGCCTTATCCCCAACCAAATCTCAATAGACCTAGCAGAGTCGTAAGGACCCAAAGTGATGAAGCCTCTATAAGATGCTATGACTATGGAGGACCTCACTACGACAAGGACTGCCCTAGATGGACTCTAACTTGTTATAGATGCAGAAAAGATTCGGCATAAGATATACGCTTGTCCCCTGAAAAATATAAACGATCTATGGGAGTAGACTAGAGGCCAGATAGGGAGTTTCGCCAGACATGGGAATGGAGGGCCAGCAGCTAGTGCGTTAGTTAATAATCCCAAAGTGGTGAATCTCAACAAGGATGAAGAAATGCTACAACAGGCAGGGATAAAGGCATTATTAGAGTCTTTAGAATAAATGAAGCTGAAGTTGCGCAAGAAAATGAACTGGTGCACAAAAGTCTGAAGTACCTCTTCAATCATAAAGAGCTAAACATGAGGTAACGACGATGGATGAAGTTTATTAAGGACTATGATTTTGAGCTTTATCCTGGAGAAGCGAACATGGTGGATCGATTCTTGAGGGCTACACACTTTATTTCGATCAACACGAAGTATTCTTTGGAGAAGCGTACGCAGATCTATATCAGAGACACAGTCAGGTTGCATCATGTACCGTCTGCCATTGTATTGGATCAACATCCCCATTTCACTTCATGTTTCTGGGAGATGTAACATCCCAAAATTTTGAGAAAATAAATCTATTGGATGAAGATAAGTGATTATTTAAGGTTCAATAACTATGGGAAAATTAATTAGACACTAGAGGTGAATTATCGATAAATTAACATTTACTGGAATCAGATGATTTGATGAATGGTGTGGAACCTACTTGGTCAAATTAAATATTTGATGTGTCTAGGATACTTGGGAAATTATGGTGGTAGTAAAGATATAGTTAAAATAATTTTAGGTATTGAGGAAACAATTAATTGGATACGACATATGATGTGAAATGGGGAAAATACGAGCCAAATGGAATTAGAAGAAAATGTAAATTTCCCTCTTCCTCTCCTTACTCAACCGTGTGCATCTTTCCTCCTTTTAATTGGTTCTTTTACCCATTGAGTAATAAGGTTTATAGACCATTAGAAAAAGTAGAAAGAAGCATGGCTTTACCCATTGGTTAAGGACCCATTTTGACAGTTTTTCTTCATCTCTCTTCTTCCACCATGCACTCTTCTTTTTCTTTCTCTATATTCATTTTTCTCTTCTTCTCCATCATCCTTCCAACCCCTAAACCGTGACCACCCTTCCCACTTCCATTTTTACAAAAATCAAAGATTAAGCATGAATTTATGGAGCATTTATGGATATGGAAGCTTATGTTGGGTCATCCCCTTCCTTCTACTCTCATTTTCGTTTGATTTGAAGCTTGGATGAGAGGTAAGATTTTGAACCCATTTTGTCCTATTATTGATTTTTATTATGCTTAGGTTTGAAATATGGACATTAGGCTTTATGGGTGTTAATGAAAATATGGAAAACCCTAGGTTGGATGGTTTGAGAATGTGATTCATGATAACTATTTTGTGTTGTAAATAGATATGGGTTATTGAGTTTATGAGGATTCTTGGAAAATGGCAGATATTGAATGTTATTGAGTGATTTTGATAAAACCCTAAGTGTTGATAGTTTTGGGGTTTTGGCTAAATTGATGAGTTAAATAATTTAAATGCCTTAGAATGATTTATATGAGGAGATGAATGTTTAAAGAATTGGTGTTGATTCTTGGGGTTTGGGATATGTGTGTATATGATTAGAGGAGTTGATTTCCTTAGGTGTTAGCAACTATGATGATGATAATAATGGTTGAAAACCATTGATAGTGGATTAAGGAGATGGATACTTAATTTGATGAAGTCTTAGGCCTTGATATATGACATTTTGAAATTTTTAACTAGTGATGGTCTTAGATGAAGTCAAGAGACTTATAATAGATTTGAATGAATTATGGTGATGATTGGATGTATTATGGATGAAGGATATGATCTTGTTGTTATTGGGTGTGTTTAGCCCTTTTGAAACCTAGAGAATCTTGGTTTTAGGTAAGGAATTCCCAAAGCCTAACATAAGCGTGTGGATTGGAGTTTAGACAAGTCTAGGACTTGATAATGAGTTTTAAGAAATGATGCCTTATGATGGCTTATTAATTTCATGTATATATATGTGTTTGTTGATAAGATTGTATTCCAGACGATGTTGCAAAATAATTAGAGCGTTTACGTTGCGGTTTTTCTCTCGAGGTAGGACATGAGTTTGCATTTCAAATTGCATAAGTGAATAACTGTTAATTATGTATATGTATGAACTCATGCATTGCCTTGCCATAAATGTGTTAAATGGTGAATTGATGATGTGATGAATGATGGCTTGGCTTTTATTGATTACTAAGGAATTGTATATGTATATATATATATATATATGTGAAATGAAGATGAGTGCTTGATTGTCCCTTTCTTGGACATGAGTTGATTATTGATGAAAATCTATGAATAGATAAATTATTTGAGGTGTAAAGTATTGTTTGTGATAATTATGCAGAAAGATGAGTGGGGTAGTAGTGAGAAGTGTTTTAAAAACCCCTTTATGTAATTGAAGAATTAAGATTAAAAATAAAGAAGTATGGCTTGTTGAGATGGGCCTAAATACATGATTAAATATATGTAAGGTGTTAAATTAGGCTAACCATATGTATAAGATGGATTGTGACATGTAAGTGAAGTGGAAAACTTAAGTTTGGGCTTATCATGATGATCTCGCTCAAGCGAGATAGATTCTCACTCAAGCGAGATGGATTCTCGCTCAAGCGAGAGTCCCCTGTATCAGGGGAGTGGCCTCTGGCCCAATTTTGCTCAGACGAACATGAGTCTCGCGCAAGTGAGACGCGTATAAAATAGAAGGGCGAGCTACTGGATGAATCTCGCTCAAGTGGGTGTGGCCGTGCTTAAGCGAGCGAGATGGAAAAATAGTTCTGGATAGATCTCACGTAACTGAGAGGCAAGGCAAGATGGATCTCGCTCAAGCAAGCAAGCCAAGAATATCATATTGGATAATTTCTGCCCAAGCGAGCATGAGTCGCTTAAGTGTGCGAGAGGTCTGATGCTTTATGTTGTCTCGCTCAAGCAAGTGACCAGGTGTGAGGAATCTTACGCAAGCGTGTGAGCATGGGTATGCTGCTTGGAGCATTTCGCCAACGTGAGAAGGCTCGTCCAAGTAGGCTGTGCTGATCTCGCTCAAGCGAGTATGGGTCTCGCTTGAGCGAGTTACCCAAATCTTAAAATTTTGTTCCTTTCTCTTATTTTTCTGATGCTAAACCCTATTTCTTTACAATGTGAGATATTTGAAAAAATGAGTATGTGGTATTTAATAATGGTATGGCATGGTGGTGATTGAAATTGATTGATACATTTGGGATGAATTATTTATGATATATTCACCACCTAGAATGGAATAATGAAAGAATGACAATAAGAATTTGATGGTGGGGGTTATGAGATACACCCTAGAGTGATTATGAAACCAATGAGAGAATGATTAAATGACGAGGTGTTTGTTATAGACCGATCAATCGGAGATCATATCGGTATCGTGTGATAATCAATGAGGTTGTGATCATTCCTTGAATAAAAGGATGAATGTTATTATTGATAATTCCTTGAATAAAAGGTTGTGTTTTATACAATGTGATCTTGTATGTGTGGTTCAAAATTGTATTGACGAGTTGTTGCATTGCCACACTAGTTATGAAACAATGGTAATGATAAATGAAATGAAAATCCATTAAATGATTATATGGTGGTATTGATGAAAGATAAATTAATGTTAATGATGATTTGTGATGTTTGTGATGCCATTATGATTGATTGCAAGTGTTGACTTGCATGTATAATAAATGATATAATGAGATGAAAAAGCCACATATAAAACTTGAAGACAATGGCTAAAACCAATAATGATAAAATCCACTAAGCTGTGTATGGTGGTGTTGGTGATTATGATAATGATGTTTGATGAGTGGCATTTAGGATGCACAGTGTGAGAAATGCATTTGATTTGCATTGCATTATATCCATGGCATATCATACATTGTCTATGTGGAATGTTAGGGGTTCCACTAGGCCGGCCCAGTGGGAGGGCAACCAAGTGCATAGGTATATTATTGTACTTCCCTAGTGCTTTTGGGAATCATGAAGCTGTCTATAGTTTGGTGACAAGGCACCCTATGTGGCGGGCCCAGTGGGCGGGCGGTGTGATGAGCAAGTTACCTAGGTGTCCGACGGGGCACAGCTTTCTCGATATGTGTTTGAGAGGGGCCCATAGCACTTGTGGCAAGTAAGGCCATGATTATAGATCCACAAGTCACGGGGTGACTAGTACTACAGATAGGCGAGAGCAGTTTGGTACCAGTAAAAGTAAGTTGTTGAGCATGCACAAATTGAGATATATGTGTACACATTTTGCTACTACAGTAGGGGCATAGTAGCACAACTATGCTTGACCCATAATTTGGTGTTTATTCCTACAGTTGGATCCACATTTATTGTCTATTCCATCGTGCATATGCATTAGCCATAAGAGCATTTGCATATAGCTTGGAGATATGCCAGAAGGTGATGATGATTGATGATGATTGAGATGGTGGTATGGTGTTGATGAGATGGGTAATTGATGTACCTAAAAGACCACGTAAAATTAATAAATGATATGAATACAATAAAATGTTATTGAATATGACGATGTGTATATTATGGCCCAACGTAATGAAGGGCATAATTATTATGATTGATCATAATGATGTTAGGCCATGGTGGCTTGAGAGAAGACCTGAATGGTCAATGCTGATGATGTTGACCCATTGTGGCATTGTGATAGATGTGTATATGCCTGCTTTGCTTTGACTTAATTAAAGAATATGAAATATGTATATGTTGATTGAAGTAATAATTTATGATGATCATAGATGTGTTTAGCAAAGCGTACATGATGTTAATATGCATATGCACATGATCTCGATTGTATTCATATCGTCATTTGAAATGTATAACTCACTCTCCCATGTGGTCTCCTTTTTAGTATTGATGCAGGAATATCATGGGATTAGGATGCTTATGAAGTAAAGCTTTTGGGAAGGTAAATAGTGGTAACGGAATGCCTTGGCCGACAGTCTTTATAATTTAATGGGTTGTGTATAAAATGGATAATGTGATATTGTTCCTTAGTGATATTGATGGATGAATTATGAATTATATATATGGGGGATGTATTAATATTTGAGATAGTGAATTGCTACCCATCTGATGAGTATAAAATGATGATTAAGTAATCCTCTTAGGCATGAATAAGTAAAGGACGTGCATGATCTGAAGGTTGAATTGGATGTGGTCAATTATGGAATATGAATATTAGAGATGTATGATGTATGACCATATAGATATATATACGTATATATCTTAGGCTTTGTATGTTCATGAAATTATGTGAAAAAATGATGTTGTCTATTAGGCTTAAGTTATGTCTTTGCATGCCTTGTCGGGCCTTTTCTCATATCTTCACATATGGGACTAGGCGTATGCCTGGTATACACATTCTTCTCCCATTGTAAACTCTATTATTTTCTATACCGTTTTGGGCAGACTATTTGTCGATCCAGTTATAGATTACCAAATCTCACCCTTTGGTTTTCAATGTAGTCGTGGTGGTGTTTCGAAGTTATTTCAAACGCGAAAAATTTATTTGTATTTCTATTATTTAATTATTTAGATTACATCAGGATTCGAGTCTGGAAAACCAGGTTGTTACAACCTAGTAGCAGAGCATATTTTTCTCTGAATTGATGTTACTAATTGTAATCAGAGCGTGTTTTGCTCCATATTAAGAGTATCAATTATAGATAGAGTAAGGTTATTCTTCATGAATTGGTATTATGGATGATTGGATCACGATTGCTCAATAGTGAGATATTTATGGTGATCTTTGGAGCGGGATGCTCATTGTTGGAAAATGGCTGTTCTGCATAGACTTAAGAGTGAAAATTATCTAGAGGATGACGATATGTTAAAGTGTTAATTGCCCTATATGGAATATGAATGACTAGTTGTCTAAGAGTTGTGGATTGACTATCAGGGAATTGTTTTCTCAATGGTGATTTCTTGTGAACCATTAGTATTGGATTGAGAATATAGCTTATTGAGGATTCTTGTGAATTTTTATTCATGAGTTATAATTGTTGTTTATGGAAGTATGATCATTATCATTAAGATATTACTTCATAAGCATTGATTTTGTACCATGTGTGATCATGGATATAATATATTGAATATGAATTGATTTGATGAAGGACCGATGCCCTATAATGATCACGGATAGGGGATATTAGATGTGAATGATTCACGCGCTAAAATTGATTGAATGAACAATAGTGAAAGAACTCCCTAATATGGGCTCTCATTAAACGAAGTGTTTGATTATGTTATTGTTGAGAGATGGATTGAAATGATTGATTGTGCTATTTAGAATGATGGATTCTTACATCCTTCGGCACAAATACCTTATGTCGCAACCTGGATCGCGACGGCGCGGCGAGAAAGAAAGAAAGTTTAGGATGAAACAGGGAGTCACCACCAACATTTTTATCCATAGGAAAAACATTGGAAAAAAACTAAGTTCAGTAAAGCACTGGTTAAAAATTGAGATTCAAGTTCGGGAGTCGGTTACGAGTAGGGAAGGTATTAGCACCCTACATCGCTTGTCAAAAACAGTACCAAGATTGAAAATACGCAACATAAATAGCCTTACAAAAGATGGTTTATTTCTTCCCTTTTATTGTTGTATTTTTTATTTAAAAACGACAGAATGGAGTGAGAGAACTGTACAAACATAGAATGTCAAAGCGAGGTCAATAGGACGTTTCATCCGAATTAAACTCGACTTCGATATGAGACAGAGAGGGGAAGAGAATGCTAATAAGGCGTCACGCCTAAATTAGACGTTCTCGAATAAAAAAAACAGGGATAGGAAAGAGATAAGCGGGACGTCTCGTCCTAAGTATCCCTTCCCTATGAATTATGGCGAGGCTTGAGCAAAAACTAGGGAGAAATCAACAAGACATCACGTCTAAATTGATTTTCACGGAAGCGACCAAAAAAAGAACATTTATGAAAGAAACATGAAAGTGAGGAAATAAATCAATAAAAAGAAATAAGAAAGATGGGCCCGACAGGAATTGAGGTCCTGCTCCTACGTATTCTTGAATTATCAAGAAATCAGGGTTACGTAGTTCTGAGTGTTTTGCTTTTAGGAAAAGACTTGGGAGATGATGATGGATGTTACTGAGGTGGGGAACTCGTACAAGGCGAAGTTCTTCGCACGTGTACGAATCCTAAAGAGGTTGTGTAGACGGGAGTGCTCCCGTACGACACTATTTAAAAATGATTTGTTTCCCTTTTTTTTATTTTATTTAGATTTGTAAGAAAACATAGGAAGCATTTATTTCCCTTTATTATATTTTTACTATGAAGTGAAAGGGGAAGGTAGCAGAAGCTACAAAAGAGAAAGGGAAACAGTAAGTTCAGAAAACAGAGGGAAAAATGAGCGAAAACTGAGGGGAAGAAGAGAAAACCGAGTGAGAAAGAGGGAAAAACCGCGTGAAAATGGAAAAAACCGAGTGGAAATGGATGAAACCGAGTAAAAAATGAAATACCGAGTGATAAAAGCAGAAAACCGAGTGAGGACGAGGAAAACTGAGTAAAAAATGGTAAAACCGAGTGGAAATAGGAAAATACCGAGTGAAAGTAGTAGATTACAGAGTGAGGAGTGAATACCGAGTGAGACTGAGTGAGAAGAGGGACGGTGTTGGAGTTGAGAGGAGAACGGTACCGAGTGGTGAGGACGGAGTGGTAAAAGGGAGTTGGGGAGGTCGGTTTGGTGAGGGACAGTGTTTGAAGTGAGGAGTGAAGAGGTCGGATTTGGTGGACCCATTGTGGCGTTGTGATAGATGCGTATATGCCTGCTTTGCTTTGACTTAATTAAAGAATATGAAAGATGTATATATTGATTGAAGTAATAATTTATGATGATCATAGATGTGTTTAGCAAAGCATACATGATGTTAGTATGCATATGCACATAATCTCAATTGTATTCATATCGTCATTTGAAATGTATAACTCACTCTTCCATGTGGTCTCCTTTTTAGTAATGATGCTGGAATATCATGGGATGAGGATGTTTATGAAGTAAAGCTTTTGGGAAGGTAAATAGTGGTAATGGAATGCCTTAGCCTGCAGTGTTTGTAATTTAATAAGTTGTGTATAAAATGGATATTGTGATATTGTTCCTTACTGATATTGATGGATGAATTGTGAATTATATATATATATATAGGTGATGTATTAATATTTGAGATAGTGAATTTCTACACATCTGATGAGTATAAAATGATGATTAAGTAATCCTCTTAGGCATGAATAAGTAAAGGACGTGCATGATCTGAAGGTTGAATTGGATGTGGTCAATTATGGAATATGAATATTGGAGATGTATGATGTATGACCATATAGATATGTATGCGTATGTATCTTAGGCTTTGTATGTTCATGAAATTATGTGAAAAGATGATGGTTGTCTATTAGGCTTAAGTTATGTCTTTGCATGCCTTTCCGAGCCTTTCCTCATATTTTCACATATGGGACTAGGCGTATGCCCGATATACACATTCTTCTTCCACTGTAAACTTTGTTATTTTGTATGCTGTTATGGGCAAACTATTTGTCGATCCAGTTATAGATTATCAAATCTCACCCATTGGTTTTCTGCGGTTCAAGTCTTGATGTAGTCGTGGTGGTGTTTTGAAGTTATTTCGAATGTGAAAAATTTATTTGTATTTCTATTATTTAATTATTTAGTTTACATCGGGATTCAAGTCTCGAAAACCAGGGTGTTACAAGAGAGTCTACAACGAACGTTTGGAACCCAATTGAAGCTGAGTTCAGCATATCATCCCCAGACCGACGGTCAGTCTGAGCGTACCATTAGGACCCTTGAGGATCTTCTAAGGATGGGTATGCTTGATGTAACACCCCGGTTTTCCAGACTCGGATCCCGATGTAATCAAGATAATAATTAATAAAAATGCAAGTAAATTTTTCGCGTTTGAAATAGTTTTTAAACACCATCTCGACTATATCAAGACCCAAACCATAGAAAACCGAAGAATGAGATTTATCAACCTATGACTGGATCGATAACTAATTCGCCCATAACGGTATACAAAAATAGTAGAGTTTACAGCGGAAGAAGAATGCGTATACCGTGTATACGCCTAGTCCCACATATGACGATATGAGAAAAGGCTCGGCAAAGCATACAATCACCTAACATAAACGTATTAGATCATAACCCATTCATGCACTTACAACAGACATATGCATTGCCTAAGATATAAATATAAATATGTATATACATCCAGGGTCAGGCCCCAACTATCACCACTGCCCATATCTCATAATTAGCTTGCTTATTCACCTATTGGCATTAATCCAAACACCACCATCATCAATGTATATTGTAACACCCTAGTTTAATAAATAATTAAGAACCAATACGGGGAAAATTTTTTTTTCCAAAATTAAGTAACCAACGACTATAAGGCAACCGGATAACACAAAGGGCGGAGTGCAAGGAAGAACAAGGGAAATGAGAGATTATCCACACGCATAAGGCAACAACAGAAGGTTAAGACTGGAACCGGCTCATTGGGTTTATCGTAACACACCAGCACCTGGGCGGATTACGCAACGCCAGCGTCTGGGCGGATTACGCGACACCGAGGTCTGATACCGCCTAGGCGGAGTATGGTAATGCAGCAGCGGATGGAGGGGATTTCACAAGGAAAGCTTTCCCTCGAGTAACACTGGTCACTCAATAGGAGGAAATAGATAAGGGGGAGATATTAATACATTCACACGCGCAGCACTCGTAAAAGGGCGGAGTTCGAATCATCCTACCTGGCTAGGCGGGGTATGTTTGTCCTGGGCGGACTCCAGGGCGAGGTGACCCGCTCAACCGCTGTCTCACACCGCCTAAACGATATATGACAATGCAACATCAGACCTGAAACTCTTCAAGTAAACCTTACGTTAGCGTCTATTCGTTCCTACGGACTGACCCTTTTTCAGAGAACGCTGGGCGTTCAGCTTCGGAGGGCAGGCAAGGGAAGAAAAAGGGAGATGTTCATATGCAGGAGTAATTTATGGAGGAAGGGGGGCCAGAACCTATTCCGCCCAACTCAGCTATTTGTGACAACGCCTGGGCAGACTCAACCACAACGCCCAAATCAGGGGTCAACACCGGTGTCTGGATTGCATTAGCATCACGATGGAGAGGAAAGGTAATTGAACGGTGTCCCATTCTAACAACTACTCGCTCCAACGCGAGTCCTCATAACAGCGCCTGGGTGAGGACTAAGATAACTGGCTCGCTCAGACGAGGTCCGACGCCGCCTGAGCGAAGCATAATAGTGCAACCACGGAAAGAGGAAGTAATTACACCGCCGTCCAGTTCAGCAAGGCACAACAACGCCTGGACGGACTACATCACAACGCCCACTCACTCAGGCGATGTCCAACACCGCCCAGTGAGACATGATAATGCGACAACAGAGGAGGGAGGTACATAGGCGGGGTATCACGTTGATATCTGCTTGCTTCAGCATGGTTCCACGTACTTGGGCGAACCGTCCTAGCCACTTGGGCGAGTTATGACACCGCCTAAGCGAGGTCAGCACAACGCCCCTCCAACACAAACACAAGGTAATTCTCCATCGGATATGGACAAGGTTCATCCAAGGTATTTTACTGTTCATTGAGGTATCATCATTCGATCAAGAAGGCATAGCCATATGCAGTTCCGCTCAGAGTTGGGTCCCTAACTACGTCCACTCGTATACAACATATTGTACGTACAGAATCATGCACTCAGAATACGTCATTCATTCCTCTGTTATCAACATAATACCTGTATATATATATGAACATGCACTCGGTTTACAATGACACAATTACCTATACGCATATATATATATATTCATGTTCATTACACCACACTGTTATTACGAGCCGGCCAAGGCTACAACTGACGAACATGACTCATACAAAATAAACACTTGCGGGCGGAGTACCCTTCACTTGGACCTGAGACCTTAGCATCACTTCAGAATCCAACCTGCATACTTACTGAAAAATGGTACAGGGGTGAGCATCTTAAATTTTAAATGACAGATACCGACTCAGGGTGCCTCACAATTATACGACAATACATATATATACACACAATTATACAGGGCAACAGTTATAGTCAGAGTAGCATCAGTCAACAACATTAACATACGATAATCAATGACTTAATAACAATACCCATGGATCAGAACGCATATGTCAAATATTTCTCAATCAGAATTCAACAATTTTTACTCGGCTACACACCTAACATTTCAATAACACTGATATATATATATTCTCATGAAACAGGATTCACTTAGCATCCAAGGCAGGTTCGCACGGAGTAATGCACTCGGACATACACATTCATCATCTCACTAACACTTCGCACGCGCAACCAATTCCAACATTGTCAACAGTTAATAAACACATATTATTTCACTCGGTTCTGCATTCGTGTGTATCGGTTTAGACGTTGCAACGTAGGCTCTCAGCCTTTTTACACATAGCTCTCAGCTATCAAATCAGCTCTCAGCTGATTGGCCGTTTTACAGGTACCCAACCGTTTGCCCACAGGTGGCACCAGCGCTCTCAGCGCCAACGGAGGTGTTCACAGGCAGCCCCAGTCCTACTCAAGGGCTACCTTGAGTCCCACTCAAGGATTTTATAGCGTCCCACGCTTTAAAAACCGATGGTAGTGTCCCACACTACGTGCTCTCAGCACAAACGCATCCCATGCGCCACACGCGGATTCATCACACACACACAGAGTTCATATACATGGCCATACATGCATCTCATGCAATCGGCATCATACATCATCAGCATTCAAATGGCACATGCATCTCATGCAATCAATGCTGGCATTAACAGTACTTCACACACAGCATTTAACTCATGCACACATCCTCTTATTCAATCACACATCTTTCACATGCAGTCGGTAATACATATCATCAGGACTCGGCCTGTTAATTCAACATACACAGTTCCCATGTGAGCATTTTCATCAACTTCAAGTTAACATGCATTCGGTTCACAGCAGCATCAAGACTTAATCAGCGCAGGTATTTATACGAAGAATGACAGGCTCATGCAAGCATTCCAATCAATCATGATACAATATGCAATCAGTATATGACAGTACCAGAACTTAATCAACACATGCATTCCTATGAACATGCACAGATTCAATAAAGCATTCTCATCAACACAACACGACACACAACCAGAGCAAGGATATAGCAAGCATCAGTACTCGGAACCTGTTCATAACCCATGCATTTAAGATAGAAGATACTCCCCCTACCTGGGCTGAAGCTCTCAGTCGGTCAACGTGACATTCAATTCCAGAGAAACACTGAATCACCCTTAACATCTGCATGCAAGAGCAGGGGAGGCCCAAGACGTCCCACTCTCGGCTCGCTCCCTAGAAGGGCTCCATCGCAATGCTGTGAACACTCCGACCCCCTTGAAGCTCCTCGCAGTGCAGATCTCCACTGGGGCTTGGCAGTTTTGAGCAAGAAGAGGAAGTCGACGAAGGTATGAAGGAACAAGGAAGGAGACGGGTTGCATGCAGAGGGAATGCACACCCTCACCCTCACTGGCTCGTCGAGTAAGGAAGGAGGACTTCCGACCTTCTGCCACCACTATCTCGAGCTCACGGGAACAGCGAGTAGAAAAGGAGAAGAGGAGAAGCAGAGTGAAGAAGAGAAGAAGAGAAATCTGAAGGAAATGCATCACTTTAATGACCCAAGGCACATATATGTAAAGGCATGCGCGTGCGCGAGGAAGAGGAGAGTGGGGTGGGAAATCGTGGACGGACTCACCAATCGCAAACAGCCACCCCTTACCAATTAAGCTTATTTAATTTGTCACTATTTCTCAAATTAAACCGAATATAATTAACAAATGATTTTCTACTTCTGGAATTACTATTTTAGCAATTTAGATTCATTCGGTAAATAATTATTAAATCGGGATATTACAGTTCTCCCCCTCTCAAAAGAATTTCGTCCTCGAAATTCAATCGGTAACTTACCACAAATGCCTAACTCAGAAGATTGCTGTTTACTTACCACGCGGCTGTGTTTCCACAAGCAGTCACCGACTGAACCACAGTTTTCACTCAGAGAAGATTTACCACCCAAGCGGTTTACTGACCGCACCAAAATTTTCAGTCATTAAAACAAAAAGGTCAGGACCTACTTGATTACAACTTCATTAGAGGATTTAATATATTTGGGAGTTTAAGTTAAAACGTACAAATTATTCCATTTTAACTCAGCCAATCCATTACAAGCAGGGGCACTTCCTAATTTCTTGGCCGCTCGGCCCTGTGCTCTCAACACCGACTGGTGTATTTACACCCTCGGTTTCCCAGACTCAAATAAGTCATTCGGTACAACTACAACTCACACAGGGTACAAACCCAAAATTGTATCACATGTATACGTGATGGGGGGTTAATCATCTAGTTGGGAGTAATCTAATAGGTAAACAACATCACCGACCCCCAAAAATACCCACTCCTGACCAATTCCTCTCGGTTTAAACACTCAGGTTTTTAAATTCTGACCACAAGATTTCTTCCTTACACCAGAATGAATGCTCAAAAGGCTTCCATGTGCTCCAGTCAGTACCATTTGCTAGGGTTTAATTCGCACAGGCACCACGCTCGGCGTGGAGATCTTAGGTTCCTACCCATGCTTTTGGCCAAACTCACTCACTCGGGGTCTCATTTTCGTCCAGAAGGACTTTTCTCCGGGAAAATCACTTGGTTGGACATCACAAGGGCATTAAGAATTCTACACTCGGCATCTTTCTTCGTAGAGCCATCCCGTATGGTTTCATTCTACACGGGAGTGATACACTCTGAGACACACCACTCGAATCTCCCTTTACTCAGAATGTTTCTCTCGGATACTATCTTCTTAACTTAGTAATGGCACTCTCTATGAGGTTATACTCGGAACACTCTAGTCCTCACTTAGCAATGCTTCCTCATAAGACTTTACTCGGAATTATCCCCACTTTTACACTCTCGGAATACACTAATTCCCTTCCCAAGCAAATCCTCACTTTGTAATGTAGTTTGGTTTTTTTTTTTTTTTAAAAAAAAAATATGTTTTCCTCTTTAGGCTTACTATACCACTAGGTTAATCTTATAAAACTTACAATTCCAGTGACAGATTTGAGCACCCTTCTTATTCCCATAATTAATCACCCCGTTTAGTAGCTAATCCGTACCCGACGTCCTCTAATCCACTCGGAGGCAGACATACTAAGGTCAACAACTCCCTATCTTCATTCTGATACATAACCATATAATACTCACTTAATATAACTCTCATAATCACTCAGGACCGCCTGAAGGACTCACCACCACCATAAGCAGTTACAACTTCACCTGCCTGACTCATGAATTGCTGCATCCAACTTATAGGATGACGTCTCATTCCTATAGGGTTACAACAGTTACATGGTCACTGCAACGTGTACGCTGCCACATTACCTATGGCAGGAAGAGTCATCTCAGAGCAGCATACCTCACACGAACCGGACTTCACCCAACTAATATAAATTCACGCGGTAGTTAATGGCAGTTCACATATATAAGTAATACACCCACTCTAACATCACGTATCAATAATCATGGAAATTATTCATCACTTCTGTAAAATAGTTGATGGCATTACAACAATCGGCTCCTAGCCAATACCGAGTAATTATTTCCTCTAATCCTATTCAACACAAAATCATGGCTCGGATTAAATTCTCAATCCCCAGTAATGTGATGACATCATTCACTCGGGTTCATGCAATTCATTCAGGTTTAAGCAATTCACAATCACATACCACGAGCTTCAGCAACAGCACTGATGTTCATACAGACACTCAATCAGATGTCACACCAATTATTCATGGTTATATCATGGTTTACTACAGCATACATCATAATCATAACACACATTGCACTTGACATATACATACGCCCATCCAATCAGATTTACCCAAATCAATTCCAACTACATTAAGGGTTTTATTCACAATATCATATTCACACATTCACATAGTTCACACTGAGCTCATTTATTTTCATAAGTGTACGCACAGTCATTCAATCAGAAATTGTACTTATAACATGCATTCATCCAGTCGGCGAATCAGATGTATACGATGTGTTCACCAGGAGTCCAACTCCAATGCACACGGCGTTTGCCTTGGGTCCAACCCAAGGACTTCCATTAAGCATCCAATGCTCATGCTCCAAGCATGGCCTCGAGTCCAATTCGGAGGTCTTTTAGGATTAGTCTCAGAATCCTCAATATCCCACGCATTCATCTGATTGCCCATTCGAAAGAGCATTCGACGCTGATACTTTCCATTATAAATCACATACAGCTCTTATTCGTTGACTCTCAGCATAAATCGCTCGGCATTCGCATTCACACATATATATATCCTTTAGACAGGCATCATCACAACGGTTTACAATTAATGGCTATCATACTATCCGGGTGTTGCATGCATCACCAAGCAATCACACACAGATCACATATTTCAATCATCAACAACTATCATATTTCGAATATGGAGCAATACATAAAAGCACTTCACCCAGAATCTATCCAAGATAAATATATCCATCAATCATTCACTTAGTTATCATAGACCAGGAATCAAGACTCTATCATGATCTAGTTATTCAATCAGGGTTCACACCTAATCACCTATATCATATATCACGCAAGGTTCATGTGCTAGGTTACAAAATATCCGTCACAATTAGCATTCGGCAGCAATGGTGACACTCCTATTTACAAGTATTCAGTCAGTATTCATAGAATGATTAGCATGCATTCATGGACGGAATCGTACAATCACTAAACAGTTTACAACGCCACAATCCAGGAGTCGCATGCATCATTACGCAATCATAGTGCAGCTACCAACACATCTCACACACAACACATCACATGTTAATCATTCAAACCTCAATGAGCTACTACGCAATTGTTCTACTCGGCTCAACAACTCACAAGGTTAATAAACTATCAGATTTAGAATCCTTAAGGGGTCATTGTTCCTATTGGTCTAGCATTTAACCATCACTCACTTGGTTTCCTCAATCGCCACTGAGACGCAATCCCAATTTTAACATACTTCCGACCTCACCTTCACTCACTTATTACACACCCAGATTTTCAACCTAGGAACTACAACCCATCCCTTATACTGCAAATCACATTCTTCATATATCATTCATTTATCACACGTTCACATTTCTCAACAAGGCACAGGCGTACAACCACACCATTCATAGTCAGCATATACCAATTTCAACAGAGAATCATAACATATATCATCACCCGAGTCATAATTGGACAGGTATCAACATTCAATAGAATATCATAAGCATTCTAGGACAAACTAGCATAATATATTCAACCGCCCACAAACAGTAGGCAAACCTTGGCCATAGACCTTTTGGTCTGCTCTGATACCAAAATGTAACACCCTATTTTAATAAATAATTAAGAACCAATACGGGGAAAAATTTTTTTTCCAAAATTAAGTAACCAACGACTATAAGGCAACCGGATAACACAAAGGGCGGAGTGCAAGGAAGAACAAGGGAAATGAGAGATTATCCACACGCATAAGGCAACAACAGAAGGCTAAGACTGGAACCGGCTCATTGGGTTTATCGTAACACACCAGCACCTGGGCGGATTACGTAACGCCAGCGTCCGGGCGGATTACGCGACACCGAGGTCTGATACCGCCTAGGCGGAGTATGGTAATGCAGCAGCGGATGGAGGGGATTTCACAAGGAAAGCTTTCCCTCGAGTAACACTGGTCACTCAATAGGAGGAAATAGATAAGGGGGAGATATTAATACATTCACACGCGCAGCACTCGTAGAAGGGCGGAGTTCGAATCATCCTACCTGGCTAGGCGGGGTATGTTTGTCCTGGGCGGACTCCAGGGCGAGGTGACCCGCTCAACCGCTGTCTCACACCGCCTAAACGATATATGACAATGCAACATCAGACGTGAAACTCTTCAAGTAAACCTTACGTTAGCGTCTATTCGTTCCTACGGACTGACCCTTTTTCAGAGAACGCTGGGCGTTCAGCTTCGGAGGGCAGGCAAGGGAAGAAAAAGGGAGATGTTCATATGCAGGAGTAATTTATGGAGGAAGGGGGGCCAGAACCTATTCCGCCCAACTCAGCTATTTGTGACAACGCCTGGGCGGACTCAACCACAACGCCCAAATCAGGGGTCAACACCGGTGTCTGGATTGCATTAGCATCACGACGGAGAGGAAAGGTAATTGAACGGTGTCCCATTCTAACAACTACTCGCTCCAGCGTGAGTCCTCATAACAGCGCCTGGGCGAGGACTAAGATAACTGGCTCGCTCAGACGAGGTCCGACGCCGCCTGAGCGAAGTATAATAGTGCAACCACGGAAGGAGGAAGTAATTACACTGCCGTCCAGTTCAGCAAGGCACAACAACGCCTGGACGGACTACATCAGAACGCCCACTCACTCAGGCGATGTCCAACACCGCCCAGTGAGACATGATAATGCGACAACGGAGGAGGGAGGTATATAGGCGGGGTCTCACGTTGATATCTGCTTGCTTCAGCATGGTTCCACGTACTTGGGCGAACCGTCCTAGCCACTTGGGAGAGGTATGACACTGCCTAAGCGAGGTCAGCACAACGCCCCTCCAACACAAACACAAGGTAATTCTCCATCGGATATGGACAAGGTTCATCCAAGGTATTTTACTGTTCATCGAGGTATCATCATTCGAACAAGAAGGCATAGCCATATGCAGTTCCGCTCAGAGTTGGCTCCCCAACTACGTCCACTGGTATACAACATATTGTACGTACAGAATCATGCACTCAGAATACGTCATTCATTCCTCTGTTATCAACATAATACCTGTATATATATATGAACATGCACTCGGTTTACAATGACACAATTACCTATACGCATATATATATATATATTCATGTTCATTACACCACACTGTTATTACGAGCCGGCCAAGGCTACAACTGACGAACATGACTCATACAAAATAAACACTTGCGGGCGGAGTACCCTTTACTTGGACCTGAGACCTTATCATCACTTCAGAATCCAACCTGCATACTTACTGAAAAATGGTGCAGGGGTGAGCATCTTAAATTTTAAATGACAGATACCAACTCAGGGTGCCTCACAATTATACGACAATACATATATATACACACAATTATACAGGGCAACAGTTATAGTCAGAGTAGCATCAGTCAACAACATTAACATACGATAATCAATGACTTAATAACAATACCCATGGATCAGAACGCATATGTCAAATATTTCTCAATCAGAATTCAACAATTTTTACTCGGCTACACACCTAACATTTCAATAACACTAATATATATATATTCTCATGAAACAGGATTCACTTAGCATCCAAGGCAGGTTCGCACGGAGTAATGCACTCGGACATACACATTCATCATCTCACTAACACTTCGCACGCGCAACCAATTCCAACATTGTCAACAGTTAATAAACACATATTATTTCACTCGGTTCCGCATTCGTGTGTATCGGTTTAGACGTTGCAACGTAGGCTCTCAGCCTTTTTACACATAGCTCTCACCTATCAAATCAGCTCTCAACTGATTGGCCGTTTTACAGGTACCCAACTGTTTGCCCACAGGTGACACCAGCGCTCTCAGCGCCAACGGAGGTGTTCACAGGCAGCCCGAGTCCCACTCAAGGGCTACCTTGAGTCCCACTCAAGGATTTTATAGCGTCCCACGCTTTAAAAACCGATGGTAGTGTCCCACACTACGTGCTCTCAGCACAAACGCATCCCATGCGCCACACGCGGATTCATCACACACACACAGAGTTCATATACACGGCCATACATGCATCTCATGCAATCGGCATCATACATCATCAGCATTCAAATGGCACATGCATCTCATGCAATCAATGCTGGACATTAACAGTACTTCACACATAGCATTTAACTCATGCACACATCCTCTTATTCAATCACACATCTTTCACATGCAGTCGGTAATACATATCATCAGGACTCGGCCTGTTAATTCAACACACACAGTTCCCATGTGAGCATTTTCATCAACTTCAAGTTAACATGCATTCGGTTCACAGCAGCATCAAGACTTAATCAGCGCAGGTATTTATACGAAGAATGACAGGCTCATGCAAGCATTCCAATCAATCATGATACAATATGCAATCAGTATATGACAGTACCAGAACTTAATCAACATATGCATTCCTATGAACATGCACAGATTCAATAAAGCATTCTCATCAACACAACACGACACACAACCAGAGCAAGGATATAGCAAGCATCAGTACTCGGAACCTGTTCATAACCCATGCATTTAAGATAGAAGATACTCCCCCTACCTGGGCTGAAGCTCTTAGTCGGTCAACGTGACATTCAATTCCAGAGGAACACTGAATCACCCTTAACATCTGTATGCAAGAGCAGGGGAGGCCCAAGACGTCCCACTCTCGGCTCGCTCCCTAGAAGGGCTCCATCGCAATGCTGTGAACACTCCGACCCCCTTGAAGCTCCTCGCAGTGCAGATCTCCACTGGGGCTTGGCACTTTCGAGCAAGAAGAGGAAGTCGACGAAGGTATGAAGGAACAAGGAAGGAGGCGGGTTACATGCAGAGGGAATGCACACCCTCACCCTCACTGGCTCGTCGAGTAAGGAAGGAGGACTTCCGACCTTCTGCCACCACTGTCTCGAGCTCACGGGAACAGCGAGTAGAAAAGGAGAAGAGGAGAAGGAGAGTGAAGAAGAGAAGAAGAGAAATCTGAAGGAAATGCATCACTTTAATGACCCAAGGCACATATATGTAAAGGCATACGCGTGCGCGAGGAAGAGAAGAGTGGGGTGGGAAATCGTGGACGGACTCACCAATCGCAAACAGCCACCCCTTACCAATTAAGCTTATTTAATTTGTCACTATTTCTCAAATTAAACCGAATATAATTAACAAATGATTTTCTACTTCTGGAATTACTATTTTAGCAATTTAGATTCATTCGGTAAATAATTATTAAATCGGGATATTATATATATTGTTCAAGTTCAATTCCTCAAGTACTCATTAAATCGTCACTTATGTACTAATACATATGTTCCCCATTCTTGCATTCATGATTATCTTATACATGACCAAACACTAGTACCAAAAATAGATAAGACGAGGGGATATAATCACCGTTATGTGATAACCGTGGTCAAAAAAAAATGGTGGCATTTTTGAAATTATTATGAACCTTTTAATCTCCGTTAAAGAGAACTATGGTCATAGGAGCTATAAAATTAATTTATAAAAGACCTACTACCACAGTTACCAAAGAACCGTGGTCATATATATATAAGATGACGGTCATTTGTGAACCGTGGTTAAAATCTAAGTTTATCACCACGGTTGGCCTGTTAATCTTGCTTAATTCTGCCTATGACCACGGTTGTTTTTGAACCGTTGTCGTATATGTGCGCGTCTATTCATTTTAGCTCTTCCCTCCATCTTGATTTTCACTTAGTTTCTTCTCTCTCCATCTCTATTTCAACCTTCGTCCCATCTTTCTTATTTTGCCATTTGTATTTCGACCTCCCTCTTCCCCTTCATATCTCATTTGAGCTTCCCTCCATTTCCACTGTATGTATTTTCATATCCCATTTCTGCACTCATTTTTGAGTTTCCTTCATAAATCGACCTCTACTTTCCCCTTCATTCCCATTTATGCACTCTCCCCTTTGCTGTTCCTCCAAACACGGTTGTCATAGCTTGAGTGGTTGACATTGACGGTTCCCATTTACGCACTCTCCCTTTTGCTGTTCCTCCAAACACGGTTGTCAAAGCTTGAGTGGTTGACGTTGACGGCCTCACAAGGTTCCTGTAAACCGTTTCACCTTTGAAGAGGTACACAACTCCCCCCTTCAGGTTTCATTTTCATAGACGCTTTAAATATAAGGTCTGAATCATACTGTTGCGAATCTGCACTTTAAAAGTATCCCCACTTTCTAGATTGCTAGTCATAATGAAGAAAATTTCAACCACTTTCTGTTTTATGATACTTTATTGGACATACATTATAACGAGTTGTATATAGTCCACTATCCAGATTGTTGTAGTCTTTATATATGCATTAATGTTAAAAATTATCAATGCATTAATGGTTAGAAGAGTTTATTTAGGTAACCATGTAATTAGTCCATGAAATTATAATTAATGGTTATTTTAGTTCTTCTAATTACGAAAAAGTAAATTTAACTTCAAAAGAGAATTTAGAATGTTAGTTATAGATTAAAAAAATGTGATATTAGAGAAATTAGAATGTTGTTAGTTATGGATTAGAAAAATTTAAAATGAGAATGTTATTATTTTGTATTGTATATTTATTAATTTTAGTAATTTAAATTGATATTTTCAAGAAAATAAACTGGTATTGTATATATTATTTTGTAAATGAGTGAACCATAGTATTCCCGTTTAAGATTCGACACAAATGGTAATTAAATTAATTGATTTCATCATTTGTGTTGAATCTTGAATTGTCTGTTTGGACAATTTGGGATGAACAATTTTTTATGCATCATTGCTATATACAAGTTAGGAGTAATTTTAAAGTTTGATCAAGTTTTGGTTAGTTAAATTTTGTATTGTTCTTTGGGTGCATATTTGATTGTGGTTGAATTTGATGTCACCACTTTCATTTCGTGTACATAGAGACCAATGCGAAACGGTGCCGAAATTTTATCAAATTTTAAAATAACTCCTAAGTTGTATGTAGTTATGAAGTATAGAAAATTGTTCATCCTGAATGGGTAGGACCACCACCTTTGTAAAGAAAGGGAGATTCATAGCACCGTTAAATTTACTGGTATTGTGAACAATGGGTATGGATCGAAGTTGGATAGCTGCATCATGTAACACCCTCGGTTTTCCAGACTCGGATTCCGATGTAATCACATAACTTAATAATAAAAATACGTGTAAATTTTTTTTCGCATCTTAAAGTAAGTCCGATGTCACACCAAAACCCGAATCACAGAAAACCGAAGCGTACGATTTAATAAAATATAACTGGATCGATATCTAACTTGCCAATAACGGTATACCAAAAATAGCAGAGTTTACAATGGAAGAGAAATGTGTATACCGGGCAAACGCCTAGTCCTATATATGACGATATGAGAAAAGGCTCGGCAAAGCATGTAAATATCTGACATATACCTACTGAAACAAAGCTCGTCTAATTCACTCACAACATACACATGCCTTGCCTAAGACACAGTTATATATATATAGATATACATATGGGGATCTTCTCCCAACTTCCATAATCATCAATGTTCATCATTCAATTTCAATCCTTCTAGTACACATTAAATCATCTCTTACATACTACATTTATATTAACCATTCACAATTTCAAAGGATTATCTTATACATATCCAAAATCACTAAATCCTTTATATCATCATAAGCAACTTATTCATTTCATAGATTCAATACATGATAGTTCATAAATGATGCCGGCCAAGGCACTTCCTCTACCACTATTTACCTTCACCAAAGCTTTGATTTAAAATCCGAACTCATCCCATGGCAACCTACATCACAATGCTAAAAAGGAGACCACATGGAAGAGTGAGTTATACATTCAAAATGACGAATATAAATATATATTGTCATCATGTGTATATGCATACAATCATCATGTGTGCTTTGCTATAAAACTATTAGATTATCATTCAGTCATCATCATAATATTATAATAGGCATACAAGCCTTATGAATCGCAATTCATAACATAAATAAGCATAAGCACATACACAATCACATTGCCACTTATCAACAAGGGCATTCACAAATTACCATCATCATTTCATTAAATCTTTACCCAATTCCTCCTCGCAAGGGGTTTCTCATCTCTCGTGGTCATCCCATCTCAAATGCCATACACCTATAGCTAATGCATATGTCAACTGTTTAATGCATATGCAACGGATCCGATTTCATAACAACGGGTGATCGTAACCACCATAATCATTCATTCATATTCATGGGTTTCCCGCCTCGCAAAAGGTACTCCCTCTAGCAGCCTCGCAAGGTGCTTTCTCGTGATCGCAACCACGTTCAACAATTCATAATGGTTTCCCGCCTCGCAAGGGGTACTCCCGCCTCGTGATCGTAACCACGGGCATCATAGGTGCTCGCAAGCCCTTTTTTATATCAATTACCAAGTGACCGCAACCGCTGGCTCATCATCATATAATGGTCCCCACAGGGTCTTTCACAATCCACAACCAGGTGTTCGTAACCACTGGCTCAATATCATATCATCATCACATTGGTTTCCCACCTCACAAGAGGTACTCCCTTCATAGAATCCCGCAGGATCTTTCATCATTGTGATCACTGTTAGGCAATCCCTAAGCATGAGCAGCGGAAAAATAAAAGGGATTCCATAGGATTTGCAAGGTTCCGTGTTTCAAAGCACAAAAACAATTTTGAAATTCATTTTGGATTACCTCTTGAAGAACTCCGAAGCAGTCGTAGCCTCGTCCTTTAGGAGTCCACACGAGCACTCCCACCAGAATCGCAACACTTGCCAATTGCTAGTTTGACGGCGTGTAGCTCTTGCAACTTTTGCGAATTTGTGTCTCACTTGAGTGAACGGCCTATGCGCATCTTATGCTCTATTTATAGGCTTAGGTTTGACCTAATTTGTTCTCTCTAAAAGTGGGCTCCTTACTCATTCCAAATGAGTTAGGCCCAATAGCTTTATTTTAGTCCAACTAAAATAAGACAACATTTTCTGATGGGCTTACTCAATATGTGTGACCCTATAGGTAAAATACCCGGTCATATTAATAATAAACTATTTTATTATTAATATAAAATAAGAGCGGCATCTAGCAATGCATCATTATGTCCGAATATTATCAACATAACCTATAAGTGATAATTATTTAATATGTTTATTCCTTTTGTCACGATATCCTAATTGGGCCCAAGGCATGGTCGCGTCATCCTTGTACGGCCCAATTTATTTTACTTGATACGGGAGTAGACTGGATCCGAATAAATATCTAATATTTATTCTTTCTAGCATGGCCATGCGTTTTCTTAGTCTTACTCCATCAAGTGGCCTATGGATATCACTCCTGTCACATAGGAGAGACAAATCCCATCTACATCACTCACATCCCTCTGCATAATTTGTTCATTGCCTAATCACAACCTTTATAGTCCTCTTGTTACAGAAGACGTTTAATTGTATTAAAACAATAAACTCCTCATGTAGAAATCATAGTGACTTCAGGTCGAAGGACTACATATACCATTATCACATTGAGAATCGTTTATGACAATCATGTAACGATCCATGCAACGTTCTCATGGTGGGTCTGTCCAGTACATCATTACTCTTAATGTGTACCTGTGTGAAGACTCGATATCATCTATATCTATGATTTGTGAGATCAGGTCATCAGTACACTCACACACTAGTCTCAGTGTATTTACATGTCCCCATGTAAATACTTGACTAGGGACATTTTAGGAATAATTTTTATATGACCTATTACTCCAAGGATAAATATGTTTAAAACAATTTTAAACTGAAATATTTATTCTATTGATAAGTAGAAAAAATGATACAAATGAAGAAGCATAAAAGCTCATAGTGCATACACCAACAATCACAACCACATTTCAATGTCATGCCATGCCATGAATGCAAAATGCAATAATGCATATGCCCAACAACCTCGCAAAGATATCTCACCCTCTCAATTAGGGGTATATTGTATATTTAGTCTTATTATCATTGGCATATAATAATCACAAGGCCCCTTAAGGCACAACAATCATAGCCACATCAAACCACACATGGTATTTAAAATCATACTAAACATCATAGCATTTATCCATACATGTAACAACAAGGTGTTTTCAGAATATATATATATATAGCAATCATCATTGCCTCACACACATATAAGTCAACTACTTGTATCAACCACAATGGTGTCATAATATTTCATAATATTCATCAATGTCATTATACATTCAATTAGTGGTTTCCAACCCATTATTCATCACCGTTGTCTTATATCTAGTATGGCAACACAACAATCCACCATTACAATTTTAGACCATACATACAAGATCATACTAGTATACACTACAGTGGCAATTCACCACTTCATCAACAATAACATTTTTCCTTTTTATTTGAGGAATGGACATAACATCATTTCTTACCACGTGATACCAATATCGACTCTTATTCATCGGTTTAGAACTAGTACCACATTATTTAACCATTCTCTCCTCAATCTCATAATCATTCTAGGGTATGTCTCATAACCCCATCATCAAACCCTATTTGTCATTCTCTTGTACTTTATCTTAGTAGTCAATAATTATGTTTCTCATTATATATTATGGGCATAAACAAGTTATCCCAATGTTTTAGTCATTATCCAACACCACCATATCATGTCATAATTATATATATCCCTATATATCCCCTCAATCATCTTACAATACAAAGGGAAGGGCTCAACACCATTAACTTAAGAAAAGGAAAATAAAATTTCCATCAGGGTTCACTCGCTCAAGCGAGACCCCTACTCGCTTGAGCGAGACCACTCCTTCTCGCTTGAGCGCTTCGGCTCGCTCGAGCGTAATCACGCCAGTGTTAACTCCACACTTGCTCGCTTGAGCGAGACACCACACACCTGGCCACTCGCTCGGGCGAAATTGTTCCAGTAACCATTTCCTTAAACACTCGCTTGAGTGAGGCACCCACTCGCTTAGGCGAGATTCGGCCAGAGGCCATTCACCCATTCCACGCACGTCTCGCTTGAGCGAGACTCACCAGTGCCAGCCACTCGCTTGAGCGAGTATCGCCCAGCATCAGACCCCTCACACTCGCTCAAGCGTCTCACGCTCGCTTGAGCGAAAAACATCCAGTATCAATTTCCTCTCTCGCTCGCTCAAGCACGGCCACGCCCGCTTGAAGGAGATTCGCCCAGTGTCCAATCCTCCATATCATACGTATCTCGCCTGAGCGAGATACTCACTCGCTTGAGCGAGTTTGGGCCAGAGGCCATGTAACCAACGTAGGGGATTCTCGCTTGAGCGAGAATCCATCTCGCTTAAGCGAGATTACTAGAACTTATGCAGAAAATGAAAATCCTCACAACTCATCATATGAAATCTCATTATAAGCCAATTTAATTACTTTCAACATACCATATACATTATATAAGACATATAAAACTTACTCACATATTCATACTCATAATTTCTCATTCCAAACTCATTAACCGTATTAAAATTATACTTATTATCATTAAACATATATATATGTATATACTTCCATGACAATCACAATATACTCTCACACACCATTCACAAAAATTCATCAAATTGCTATTCATATCATCTCACTAACTACATGGCAAGGCAAGCATGAGTATTCATCACATACAACAATCACTATTGTTCTACTCATGCAATTTGAATGTAAACTCCTCTCCTACCTCGAGGGAAGAGCCAAAATCTGAATGCATGCTCCGAAAGCTACGCCACATAGTCTAGAACACAATCTACACAACACACATATGCGTTCATACAATTAATAAGCCATCTCAAGGCATTCCTCATAATTCTAAAATTTTCTAGCTTATCATAAAGCCCAATATCAAGTCCTAGACTTGCTAAAATACCAATCCATACCATTGTGTTAGGCTTCGGGAATTCCTTTCCCAAAACCAAGATTCTCTAGATCATAAAGACTAACTAAACCCAACAACATCATCTTCTCTTCCATTACATAATGTAATCCCAAATCACCTTAATTCCTCAAACATCATCATTGTCACTTAGAGCTCAAAACAAGTTAGCCTTGCTTCTTTTAAACCATTTTTGATTAACAACTCTAATGACACAAATCATGGCCTATCAACTTACTAACCAATATGTATATCCCATTATTCCATCATTAAGGGTCATCTACAATGCTCATCATTATTCATCATTATAATTAACAACACACATATTAAATATCACCCATTCATGTTCAATTCAACCTCTCAAGCTATAATATATCCATTCTCCCCAAATTCTTAGGGCTAGGGTTTCATCAAACTTAATGACTATCATCAATATTCATCAACCATCATCAATGGCTATCTCTCATCATTAATATCATTCACTATCATCATTAAACATACATTCTATTCTTATTTTACATTCTTCCCCAAATTCCTAAGAGTTAGGGTTTCACTAGTACCCATCACCATTATAAATACTCATCAATTTTCCATCACCTTTCAACATTAACCTTGAGTACCTCATTAAATGCTTATAAAAGCTTGCATTTAAGCCACCCCACCTTAGGGTTTTCTATATTAATGGCTTCATTCAATACCCCAATAATTTTTCTAACCTAGGGTTTGATTCCACATATCACCACTCGTCAAAACAACATCTAACCTCCCATCATAACACTTCAATAACTCAAAAACTATCAATAAAAACCATGGGTGGTCAAAAATCATACCTCTCCTCCAAGCTTAAGCTCTAAAACGAAAATAAGAGGGAGAGAAGAGGAGATGAGCCATGCTTGCCTCCATGTCTAATGTAAGCTTCATAAACCCAAGGGATCCTCTTGATTTTAGGTGGAAATGGTCATGGGTGGTGTTGGTCACTTTTAACAAGAGAAGGAATGGAGAAGGAGAAGGAAATAAAATGTTGAGAGGGAGAGAAGAGAAGCTGCTGAGAATGGGAGGGGAAAAGAAGGAATTTGTGTTTTTAACTTAATCCCCTCATTAAGTTTTACCATTTTATAACATACAGGGTCTCCGTTTGGGCTCAATACTAACTCCAAAAATTATTCAGAAGGTATATTCGGATTCCCAATAATATTCTTAATAGCCCTGACCAACAGCATCTCAAACGGAGATACTTGGTCTGACACCCATTTCTAATCGGGTATAATTTTATCTCATATAAGCTCGATAAATTATAAATATCCATAATAAATCCCAATTTAATCATTCCAATATTTTTGGGGCACTCATAAATCCATTTTATAATCGTTCAATATTTATTCTTTCTATTTAATTATTTTTATAAAATTCAGGATGTTACACATCACGTATAAGTCTATAATATGAGGCTGGAGTCGAAACATTCATAGAATTCGTGATACAAAATGTTGAGGAGGTGAATGGAAAATATTTTTGCCCTTGTGTTAAATGCTTGAACATGCGTCAATTAGAATTGGAAGAGGTACGAGAACATCTGTTGTGTGATGGTTTTCTTCAGACTTATACATGATGGATATGGCATGGTGAACATGTTGAGGTACCAAGTACCAGTTTTCAAACAAATAACCAAAGCTTTACGCATGAGGTTGATGATGACATGGATGACCGACTTGAGGATATGATATGTGACATGGGGGTAGAAAGTTTTAAGAAAGCTCATGTATATGCTAGTCTATGTGAGGATTCTGAGAAGCCGTTGTATCCGAATTGCACCAATTTCACGAGGTTGTTAGTAGTTTTACGATTGTTTAATTTGAAGGTGATAAATGGGTGGATAGAGAAAAGCTTCACTGACTTGCTTAAGTTATTGAAAGAAATGCTCCCAGTTGGTAACACCTTGCCAAATCGTAAGTATGAGGCTAAGAAGGTGTTGTGTCCTATGGGATTGGAGTATAACAAAATACATGCATGCCCAAATGATTGTGTATTATACTATGGTCAGTATGAAATGTTGCATCGATGTCCTAGATGTGGGGTGTCACGATATAAGAAGAAACAGGTTGATTCTGATGAAGTCTGCACTAAAGGGTCTCCTATGAAGGTGTTATGGTATCTCCCTATAGTGCTGAGAGTAAAGCGTTTGTTTGCTAATGTAGATGATGCGAAGCTTATGATATGGCTTGCTGATGAAAGGGTTGTTGATGGGCAACTTAGGCATCCGGCAGATGGATTGCAGTGGAAGAAAGTGGATACGATGTTTCCAGATTTTTCCAATGACCCAAGAAATGTTAGGCTTGCAGTGGATACGATGGATTGCACTATTTACCTTCATCAATAGCTTTAATTCAAAAATCCAATCTCATCCCATGGTAAACCTGCATCACAATGCTAAAAAGGAGACCACATGGGGGAGTAAGTTATACATTCAAAATGACGAATATAACATATTATGATTAAGTGTACATGCATTCATTCATCATGTGTGCTTTGCTATAAAATTATTAAATTATCATTTAATCAACATCACATTGTTATAATAGGCATACAAGCCGCATGAATCGCAATTCACAATATAAGCAAGCACAAGCACATACACACAATCACATTGCCACATATCATCAAGGGCATTCACAATCATCATCATCAATTTATTAAATCTTTATTCAATTCCTCCTCGCAAGGGGTTTTTCATCTCTCGTGGTCATCCCATCTCAAATGCCATGCACCTATGGCTAATGCATATGTCAACTGTTTAATGCATATGCAATAGATCCATTTCATTTCATCAGGTGATCGTAACCACCATATCATTCATTCACATGGGTTTCCCGCCTCACAAGGGGTACTCCCTCTAGCATCCCCGCAAGGTGCCTTCTCGTGATCGCAACCACGTTCAACAATTCATAATTGTTTCCCGCCTTGCAAGGGGTACTCCCGCCTCGTGATCGTAACCACGGGCATCATAGGAACTCTCAAGCCCTTTTTCATTTAAATAACCAGGTGATCGTAACCACCGACTCAATATCATATCATCATCAAGTGGGTTTCCAGCCTCGCAAGGGGTACTCCCTTCATAGAATCCTGCAGGATCTTTCATCATTGTGATCGCAACCACATTTTGATGTTATGCCATGCCATGAATGCAAAATGCAATAATGCATATGCCAAACAACCTCGCAAGGATATCTCACCCTCTCACATAGGGATATATTTTAATTTGACATTTTCAATCAATAACATACAATTATGTATAAGCCCCTCAAGGCATTTTATTCCTATACTTAGCATCTCAATGGCTACAATCTCATTGCATGACAATCCATGCATGGAAGTAAAAATAATGACAATCATCGTAACATTCAAGGCATATCATTTGTTCCATAAATAAATGTATGTTTTCATCTCGATATATTTCACATGTATGTCATATCACGTATGCAAGTTGATACTTGCGATTAACTGCAATGCTGTTACAACATCTCATAATATTCATCACCACTGTCACACATTCATTTAGTGGTTTTCATCTCATTATTCATCATCTTTGTCTCATATCTAGTATGGAAATAAAACAATCCATCATCACAATCTTAGACCATACATACAAGATCACACTTGTATACAATACAGTGGAAATTCACAATTTTATCAATAATAACATTCTTTCTTTTATTCAAGGAATGGTTACAACATCATTTATTGTCACGCGATACCAATATCATCTCCGATTCATCGGTTTATAACCAGTACTACGTTATTTAACCATTCTCTCCTTAATCTTATAATCACTCTAGGGTGTGTCTCATAACCCCATCATCAAATACTATTTGTCATTCTTTTGTATTCCATCTTGGTGGTCAACATTTATGTTTTTCATTATATATTATGGGTATAAACGAGTTATCCCAATGTTTTAATCATTATTCAACACCACCATATTATGTCCTTATTATATATATCCCTATACATTCCCTCAACCATCCTACAATATAAAGGAAAGGGGCCTAACACCATCAAAATCAAGAAAATAGAGTACAACTCCATTCAGGGCATCTCGCTTGAGCGAAACCCTCACTTGCTTGAGCGAGATTAACATAGCTCGCTTGGGCAAGCCCTTTGCGTGGGTGAAAATCGTCCAGCAGCATTTCCACACTCGCTCACTTGAGCGAGACTCTCCCATACTTGGCCACTCGCTCGGGCGAAATTGTTCCAGTAACCATTTCCACATGCATTCACTCGAGCGAGGTTCCCTTCAACTAGCAACTCGCTCGGGTGAGAAATGTCCAGTACCTCATTAAGGTTGGCTCGCTTGAGCGGGATCCAATTCGCCTCATCATTCGCCCAAGCGAAAAACCTCCAGAACCAATTCCTCTCTCGCTCGCTCAAGCGCGGTCACACCCGCTTGAGCGAGATTTGTCCAGTAACTTTTCCACTCACCCACACACATCTCGCTTGAGCGAGACACTCACTCGCTCGAGCGGGATTGGGCCAGGGGCCATAATATTGGTACAAGGCATTCTCGCTTGAGTGAGAATCCATCTCGCTTGAGCGAGAATACCAGTTCAAGTGTAGAAACGTGAGAATTTAATAACCTCACACACCAAAACTCATACAAATCCAAATTGGACAAATTCAATACATCACACACCTCTTATTAGGTACTTAAAACTTGCCTCAAACATTCATACTCAATAATTTCCATTCCAATTCATTAACCATATCAAAATTAACTTATCATCATCACATATATATATTTTCATAACACTCAATACATATTCTCATACACCATTTCTCAAATATCATCAAATAACCATTCACATTATTTCAATATCTACATGGCAAGGCAAGCATGAGTATTCATCACATACAATAATCACTATTGTTCTACTCATGCAATTTGAATGTAAACTCCTCTCCTACCTCAAGGGAAGAGCCGAAATCTGAATGCTCTGATTATTCCGCACCATCGTCCGGAACCCAAACTACACAACATACACATGCATTCATAAAATCAATAACCATCTCAAGGCATTCTTCATAAATTCTAAATAATAACTTACACATTATAAAGTTTATGAACAAGCTCTAAACTTGTCAAAACACCAACTTATGCAATTGTGTTAGGCTCCGGGAATTCCTTTCCCAAAACTAAGATTTTCTAAATCTTAATAGGCCAACTACACCCAAAGATAACTCCCCACTTTAAACATCATATATTCATCCTCAAACTCAATCCTTCTGACTACAACATATATAGTCCCTAATCTTGAGATTAAGATCCCATCAAATCCAATAATCCTTATTTTCTCATATACCAAATTCTAATATCCCTTATGATAATACAATATTTCAATATTAATCTACAACCTCAATTACCAACACTTAAATATTATACCCCAACACATCAACAACAATAAGCAATGCCCATCACTCCAAACATTAATTCTACACATTTCATAACAACACTTATCCATGACTTTTATTCTCTAAGATTCATCATTATTATCATTATCCATCATTATAATTAACAAATCATACATTAAATATCATCTATTCACCTTTAATTCAACCTTCCAAGCTTCGATATATCTATTTTCCCCAAATTCTTAGGGCTAGGGTTTCATGAGAACCCAACAACCATTATCGACATTCATCAACCATCATCAATGGCTATCTCTCATCATCAACATCATTCTCTAACATCATTAAACATACATTCTACTCACATTTTTCACTTTCCCTAATTTATTAAAGTTAGGGTTTCACTAAGAACCATCATCATCATAAATGCTTATCAATTTTCCATCACCTTTCAACATTAATTTTTAGTACCACATTAAATGCTCATAAAAGCTTGCATTTATAACCACCCCACCTTAGGATTTTCCATAATAATGTCTTCTACTAAAAACCCACATACACTAACCACTCTCCCAATACCTAAAACTCATAACCAAAGATTCAAGCTCTTGATAAATGGTAAGAAGCTTACCTCATGAGAAGAAAAGGGACAGCTACCAAGAGAGGGGGAAGGCCACACGAAATTCCAAGGAGGGGGAGGAGAGCTCCAAGTCATCACCATTCCCTTCTTACCCAATAAAAGAAACAAAAATGGGGAAGGAGGATGAGCACCCACCACTTAGGGTTTTAGAGAAGAAATGATGAAGAGGAAATGTGAGTGAGGAGGAAGAAGAATGAATGCTAAAAGAGAAGGAGAAAGTGGCGTGAAAACATAAGATAGGGAGGAGAGTTTGTTTTTAAGTTTTTACCTCTCGTTAAAATTTTACCGTTTTATAATACCAGGACCCTAGTTCGGGCTCAATACTTAATCCAAAAATTATTCCAAGTATAGATTCGGATTCCCAATAATATCTTTAATAGCCCTGACCAACGACATCTCAATCGAAGACACTTGGTCTGACACCCATATTTTAATCGGGTACAATTTTAACTCTTAAGGCCTTAATAAATTATAATTAGCCCTCATAAATCTTAATTTAATTATTCCTACATTTTGGGACACTCATTAATCCATATATAATTATTTATTATTTATTCCTCCTATTTAATTATTTTCATAAAATTCGGGATGTTACACTTGAACATGGTGGGAATTAGCAAGAGTATTTACCGCTTGTGGAACTCACCTACAACAACAGTTATCACGCTAGCATTGGGATGGCACCCTACAAAGCTTTGTATGGAAGAAAATATCACATACCCTTGTATCAGTTTGAGATAGGGGAGAAAGTTGTGATCGGGCTAGAGGTCATTCAGAAGACTATCTAGCAAACTAAGGAGATTTAAGCAACAATGAAGACATCTTAGGATCGTCAAAAAAAGCTACCACGACAAGCATCAAAAACCCCTCGAGTTTGAAGAAGGAGATCATGTTTTTCCACGGGTTACTCTTGTCACAGGAGTATGAAGAGCCTTGAAGACAAAGAAGTTAATCCCCAAATATGTAGGACCATGTCAAATTCTTGAAAGAATTGGGTCGAGTGCTTATCGCATCACCCTACCTCCTGAATTGTCAAACCTTCATAAAATTTTCCATGTCTCCCAACTACAAAAATGTGTACCTCATTCGGATCATATCCTGAAGCCCGACCAACTAGATTTTGAGGAAAATTTTACCTATAAGTAGTACCAATGAAGATTACAGACAGTCGTTTGAAGCAACTGCGAGGGAAGGATGTACCCTTGGTAAGGGTAGTCTGAAGTCAGTCCAACGAAGGAAATGCGACATGGGAACTTGCGGAAAAGATACGAACTCTTTATCCTCATTTGTTTGCTAGCATTAGGTAAAATTTTGGGAAGAAATATCTAAAAGGAGGAGAGAGTGTAACAGCCCCCGTTTTTATGTGTTACGTCTTTAAGGCCAATTGTCTTGGTTGCTTGATAATTTTGTGTGTATTGATGATTGGGCCATGACCAACTTAATGTGTGATGACTAATTAGTGTATTAGAGAGGTTTCATGAACTAGGGAAGAGTATTTTTATTGAATAAGTAATATGATGACTAGAATAATAATAATATGTTTGAAAAAAACTCATAAAAACAGAGATTTATCAATTAAAACATTAGTAATCTAATAGAAATATTTAAAGTGTTTTGATTAAGTTATTTAAACTATATAACTCCCCCGGGCTTGACCAACAAATTCTTTGAGGGACTTGAGTCAATCATTTTTATCCTAAGATGTTATTTATATTATTCCTAATAATTTTTACGAAATGCCAGATGCCCGTTTTCAACCACCCCAACCCAAAAACTTTAATTTTGAGTTACCCGGGTAAGCTAAAATACGCATCTATACTATTTTGGACATAATTTCCTCTCCCTTTATTAGATTCAATTTGTCCTTCTCCTAAAATCTTCGTATTAAATTTATCTACAACTTTGATGTTGACAACAAAAGCCAATTGTTATCCCACAAATCCCATAATTTAAAATACCATACTGATTCATATTTTTCCAGTGGCAGTTTACACTATGTTCAGTATTTTTCATGTTTCTCCCTCGTATGACCATGAAATCAAACGATTCTTTCACCAAACTTTTCTTAACTCAATTCTCCATAACTTTGATACAGAACATGAAGCCTAAATCCCCACCAATTTAATCCAAAAAAATAATCTTTACAAGGAACAATAATCTCATCACAGCCCTGCACTACTTTCGTATTTGGGCCATCCCTCATTTCTTAATGAAAAGTTTTTTGTCATATACCAAATTAAAGATAACAAAAGGCCCTAAAACTTTTATCTTTAGCCCATTTTAAAATTTGGCCCAAAAGGTCCCTTAAATCCATGAGCAATTTGCTGCACCTGTACTTGACACATCAGTTTTGCATGAGAAATTAACCAATCATGTTGCAACACCACCTTGCCACTTGTTTAAGCCATGCAAGGCCTTTCTCCACCACACCACCAGCTGTATATAACACCTAGCATGTGCATGAATCCATCTTGACACCTCTCATCCCACTCATGACCGTGGAACCCCTTGGTGGACTAGGCATTGCATGCAAATTTTCATCTTTCCAAAAGAATACTCTTGTTTTCTCTTTTGTTCTTGTTCATTCTCTCTAAGTCAAGAAAATTTCCAGTAGCATACTCTCTTATTTTCTCATACCTCTTCATCTAAAATATCATCATCCACTCATCATCATCTAACCCAAACCACCACACCACCCTTCCTAACCTCCAAAATACAAGATACCATTTTCCAATCATCAAAACCTTTTTCTTAAACTTCCACCAAACAGCAACATTTTCTTCCTCTTTTCACCATCATATTCATGTTGATCCATCACCATCCAAGCCTCCATTTCCCTTCTCCTTGAAAAAACAAGCCATAAAGTTCTAAGAGCAAACACTTGAAGTCCTTGTCACCTTTCTTGGAGGATGAAAATTTTATGGTATGGGGGGAGTAACTAGCTTGTTTAAATTCATAAAATGACACATGCATGGTGAGGTATAAGTGTCCCTTAGCATTTATACCTTGATACTTTTTTAAAGATCTTTGTTTTTATAGTTTTAATCTTGAGAATTCTTTGGAAAAAGTGAGATCTTTAAGTGGTATCATGGCTACACCATGATTTTAATTAAGTTCTTTAAAATTTTAAAGTTTTAATTATGAAGTACATATTGTGAATTTTTATTGCTGCAGATTTTTGTTGTGCATATGATATACTTGTTTAATAATGTGTGTTCTTGATTTAAATTGGTGGCTTGTGGTGTTGATAATATTTTTGGAAATCTAAAATATTTTAGAATAAGTTTTTATAACTAAGAATGGAATATTATTGCTGCTGGAAAATTTTATGATTAGTTAAAATATTTAGTATGTGGGATTTGTTTGCATGACTTGATCTTTAAATTTTATGTGATAAAAATGAATTTTAGCATATATTTTAAATTCTAGAACTTTAGAAAATAAATGGCTTATGTTTATAGGAATTATGTGATACACTAGGAATTTGGAAAAATGATTTTATAAATGTTTGAAGCCTATTTTTGTTTGGCCAATGATGAGACATTTGAGCTGCTGTATTTTTGGTGATCTAGTGTTCTCTTATATTATAAAAATTTTGTAGATGAAGTAATTAATGAAAGAATTAAAAAGGGACACGAGTTTAGACGTGAACGGTGAATTAAATGGTGAAAAACGTATTTTCATGCGTAAATTGAGAAGTCTAATAAATTGTTTTGGAGGAGTATTTTGTGATATGAGAAATGAATTTTGAGTATAATAAAAATATCCAAATGAGTAAATTTGATTGGGAGAATTTACAACGCGTGATTTGTCCTTAAACGTGTTTTTACAAACGTTGAAACGACGAACTTTAGCACTTTGTGACCTTTTTGTGTAGGGGCTGTTTTGGGGAAACTTAGTATTCAAAATTACTATATTTTAATTTTTATTTTGAATCTTAAACACCTTTGTCTTTAGAATCACTCAAATCAGAATTTTCTAGATAAAATACGACAAAAACTAAGTTTTGATAAACTGCGAAACCTAAGTGCTTTATATCCTTAATTTAGAAAAGAGGATTTCTTTTATTTTCAATATAGGACTAGGAAAAATATTTTATAATAGTAAAGTATATCACCTAATGTTTTATAAATATTTTTATAGAGTTGAAAACAATTTAATTTGTTCATCGTAAGTCAATACGACGAAACGACATTGGTAAAGAATTGAAAAATTATTGTTTACTCTTATCTTTCTCTTAAAAGTAATACCTAATTTTTAGATCATACTTTTAAGCACAGGAACAAAATAAGTTAGAGAATCTTACTCTCTAAAAAGTTAATAAATGAATTATACTTAAAATATTTTTTAGAATTGAAAAATCATGAGAAATATGTTTTGTCCTTACTTTTCTCTTAAAGGTAATGTCTAATTTTAAGTTCATATTTTTGAATAAAGAAACAAAATAAATTAGAGAAATTTTGTTCCTCAACAAGTTTAAATAAACATATTATACCTTCCTCAAAAAGTTTAATAAACATATTGTACCTAAATACTTTTCATAGATTTGAAAATAAATTGGATATTTTAAATTTCCTTATAAGACTTGCTTAGGAAACAACCTCGATGGTGCCTAGACCTTGGATCATGGTGCCTACTACACGAAACGATTTTACCATGCATACTTTCCACGTTTTAAGGATAAATACGTCGAGCAAGGTTCCGTCTAGTACTCGGGCACCCTAATGATAAAATAAACTCATGACATATTGCACTTGGAGTTAAGGAGGGATGTTGGAATAATCGCCTAGAGCATATAGTGTTGGGTGCACTGAAGAATCTGTCGCGCCTCGATACCCGAGGGCAGTCTAGGGAGTATATCGGAGGCGAGACCTCTAATGGCTTGGATTCACGCCCGTTGCTGGACAACCCATGGCAAACTATGATATACTTCGACGAGAGGCGGGGGTTTCTATGGTTGTTGAGTGCTTATTCTGATAAGATATGTGATTGGCCATTTTGATGATAGGGTTGTGTGTCCTTACCCATTTGTGAAGATCAGAACGAGGAGAGCTCTGGTCGCTCTAGTTGGACAGGTAGTATAAGACGGGATTGTGTGCACATAATTATTGATGTATGAGATTGATCGATGGAAGTTGGGCCCCATTGTATCTTGGTATTAAATTTAAGATAAGTAACAATTGAACCTAACGCATGCATATCATATCATAATTGTTTGACTAACCCTGTTGATTTTCGTGTTTCTTGCGTATTTCAAGTAGTGTATGATTATTCTAAGGTATGTTTTGTATGCTCTTCTTCTTTGTTTAGTATCTATATGTTTGTTAAATATTTAATGCTGCCCTTGCATGTAGATATTATAGGTTGAGAGCTTTTTACTCACCCTTTTCTGTGTTGTGTGTCTATTTTCTCTTCTTGCGGTCAATAGTCAAAGGTCAGAACAAACAAGAGTAGGACCTAAACTACTTGCAGTAGAGGACGTGGATCGTAGGCATCAACTGTTTATATTCGTTGTTAATGTCGAGACCGTTATAGGTCCCGACGTTTATTTAATGCTATGTTATTTTGTAGTAACTGTCATTGGGAGCCTACGAATCCCGTATCTTTTGAGTACACTATTGTGACAAAGAATCGATCTATGTTATGATTTCTATTGAACTGCATGTTATGATCACCAATGAGATAAGAAAAAAAACTCCTATTTTTCCTAAATAATTAGTGATTCCTTAATTAAGTAGGATGTTCCGGTATGGGAATTCGTCCTAGTTAATCGAGGATGTCACATTTTTAATGATTTGTATTGCCTTGATGAGTTGCTAAGGGACTAGCAACATTTAAGTTTGGGGAGAGAAAGTGTGCCTAATAAGCACTAAAAATGGCATACTTCTGAAAATATTCTAAAAAAGTGCTTCTAAAAAAATTATGTACGAGAAAAAGAAACAATAAGGAAAGAGTCCAAAGGACTAGAAAAAAAAGGGAAAAGAGCAAAGCTCTGAAATTGATAAAACTCAAGAAAAAGAAGAAAAGTATGAGGTCAATTGTTGTTGTTCTTTGAGAAAAAAAATGGAAAAAAAAATAGATTCAAGGCAAGGTAAACATCAATAAACACACTCATCACCCTACATTGACCAGAAAAACAAAAAAAAAAGCCTGTAACCCAAGCTCATTACAAGCCAATCAAAGTCCTTATTGATCTTTATGTAGTTACTGTTATGCAAGATGCTTAGGAGGATTACAAGCCTATGTTTACTAGTGGTTTTGCAAGTGATGTATGCACAATTATAGTCTGGAAACACTGAGAATAAAGGGAAACACATCTAACCTAGTGAGAATGAAGCATCATTGGCATATTTTCCAACTTAGAATCTTGCATTTAGATTATCAAGGATAAGTTGAAAGGTTCTTTGTTCATATGTTGCACTGAAATTATTTGAGATTGGTCTGAGGAGGAACATGAATTTAGTGAAGCAGATCATTTAATTTAAGCATTGCTTGAGGACAAGCAAGTTTTAAGTTTTGGGATGTGATAAGTCTTGAAAAGACTTAATTAAATGTTAATATTTATCTCTAATTGATATGTAAGATTGAGTTTAATTATTAAGTTTAGAGGTAATTAGGTAAGTATTTGACAATTAGGCAATTTCAATAATTAACTATTAGTTTAGCATTTTTCATTTAAATCAATAATTAAAAGATAACAAAATTCAAAAGAATATGTATTGAGCTAAAAAGGCCTGAGCGTACTAATGGTAGCACATAGCATATCTACGCTAGTGTATATTTGGAGTTGAATTGCAAGTCAGTGTACCAGCACCGAGCTTCAGCATGCTAACGCCCAATTAGAAGGAAAGATTGTAGAGGCTCACCGTAGGTACACTGGACTAGAGCGTGTAACATTCTAAATTTTAAAATAAAGAATTAATTAAGGAAATAAATATTAAATTGTTGCATGTAGTGGTTATTTAATGTCCTAAAATTTTGGAAATAATTAAATTAAGATTTTTAGGGACTACTCATGATTTATTGGAGCCGAATAAGCTGAAATTAAGCCCAATTGGAATATGGGTATCGGACCAAGTATCTCCGATTGGAACGATATTGGTCAGGGCTGCTAAGAATATTATTGGGAGTCTGAATACATATTCAGAATAATTTTTAGATAGAGTATTGAGCTAAAACAGAGATCCTATTTATCATAAAACGATGAACTTTTAATAAGAGAGTTAAAATTAAAATCAAAAACCCATATCTCCTCCTTACATTTCTGTGTAGTTGCTCGACCCTTTTTGGCAAATACCTTGCTTCTTCTTCTTCTTTATTCTCCTTCTCCATTTCTTATCTTCTTCTCTCCTAAAACCCTAACAAAGGTGGTGGCCCTTCTTCCGTCTTTATTTTCGATCTTGTGGGAGCTTGAAGAAGACTTGGAGCTTGAAGTTCCTTTTCTCTTCTTCTTCTTAATTTCATGGGGCACTCTCTCTCTCTCTTGAATATTCTCTCTTTTCTTCTCTCGAGGTATGATTCTTGCTGTAACATCCCGAATTTTATAAAAATAATTAAATAGAAAGAATAAATATTGAATGATTATAAAATGGGTTTATGAGTGCCCCAAAAATATTGGAATGATTAAATTGGGATTTATTATGGATATTTATAATTTATTAAGCTTATATGAGATAAAATTATATCTGATTAGAAAATGGGTGTCGGACCAAGTATCACCGATTGAGATGTCGTTGGTCAGGGCTATTAAGAATATTATTGGGAATCTGAATATACCTTCGGACTACTTTTTGGAGTTAGTATTGAGCTCGAACGGAGACCCTGTTTGTCATAAAACGATGAAATCACTAATGAGGGGAATAAAACTTAAAACAAAACCCCATTCCCTTACCCCCCCCTTTTTAACGTGGGATTCCCCATGGCAAACACATTTTGCCTTCTTCATTTTTCTTCTTCTTCATTCTTCTTCTTCTTTCCTCTCCACCCTTCTCTTCAAAAACCTAAGCCAAATGGTGTCTTCTTCTCCTTGCACCATTTTTACTTGAGGAAGCTTGAAGGAAGCCATTGGAGGTTGGATCCTCTTCCTCTCTTCTCCAATTTTCGTGTGGTCCACTCCCTCTATTGGAAGCTCAATGTTGTCTCTTGGGTGAGGTAAGTTCCTCATCATTCTTTATGAGCTTATGCCATAGGTTTTGGGTTTTTGGTTGTTGGGTGAATGTTTAATGCAAATAGGGTATTGAATAAACCATCAATATGAACACCCTAAGGTGGGGTGGCTTAAATGTAAGCTTTTATAAGCATTTAATGAGGTACTCAAGGTTAATGTTGAAAGGTGATGGAAAATTGATGTGCATTTATGATGGTGATGGGTTCTAGTGAAACCCTAACTTTAGTAAATTGGGGAAAGTGTGAAATGTGAGTAGAAAGTAGGTTTAATGATATTGGAGAATAATACTAATGATGAAAGATGGCTATTGATGGTGATTAATGAGTATTGATAATAGTTATTGGGTTTTGATGAAAATCTTTGCCTTAAGAATTTGGGGAATTGTATATATTGTGACTTGTTGGGTTGAATTGGAAGTGAATGGGTGATATTTAATATGTGTGTTGTTAGTTATAGTGATGAATAATGATGAGCATTGTAGATGACCCTTAATGATGGAATAATGGGATATACATATTGGTTAGTAAGTTGATAGGCCATGATTTGTGTCATTAGAGTTGTTAATCAAGAATAGTTTAAAAGAAGCAAGGCTAACTTGTGTTGAACTCTAAACGATAATGATTATGTTTGAAGGATTGAGGTGATTTAGGATTACATTATGTAATAGATGATGATGATGATGATGATGATGATGTTGGGTTTAGTTAGTCTTTGAGATCTAGAGGATCTTGGCTTTGGGAAAGGAATTCCCGAAGCCTAACACAATTGCATAAAATTGGTGTTTAGCAAGTTTAGGACTTGATGTTGAGCTTTATGATAAGCTAGCAAATGTTTAGAAATATTATGGTTATTGATTATTTGAATGCATATGTATATGGTATGTAGATTGCATCCCGGATTATGTGGCGGGGCTTCCGGAGCGTACATTGGTTGCGGCTCTTCCCTCGAGGTAGGAGAGGAGTTTACATTCAAACTGCATGAGTTATATAATTGATGATTATTGTATATTATGATACTCATGCTTGCCTTGCCATGTTTATAGTGAAATGATATGAATGGCAATTATTGGCTATTGATGATGATATATATGTATGTATATGTGATGATGATGAATGGTTAGCTATCCCTTGGAGAGAATGATGTATTGTTGATAAACCATCCTTGAGGGGATGAAGCATATGTTTGAGAATTGAGAATTTATGTGGGTGTTTGGTAATAAATATGATAGCCATTATGATGGTATTGATGATAAGGTTCAAAGATAATTCATAATCGAAGAACTCATAGAGTCAAATTGTAACATCCCAATTTTGAAATTAAAATACCGAATGAAATTAAACCATTAAAATTATAATTTCAAAGTAGGAAATTATTTGTTAATTATAATCAACTTAATTAATCTAACTTAAGAAATAATGGCATATTAATTATGCTGAATTGTTAATGGTTGGCTGCTTATGATTGGCGGGTAACGTGATGGGGCTGCGATTCACGCTTTCCCACCCCACTCTCCTTCTCTTCGTACACATATACATATGCCCTGTGCCACTGTTGGTTATTCATTTTCTCTGTTGCTTCGTTCTCTCTTCTTTTCTCTCCTCCTCGTTCTCTCTTCACCTTCTTCGTTCTTCATCTTCTTCTTCTCCCTGTCCTCAGTTCTCTGTTTCGAAAACGCACGACGACGGTACTGCAGAAGACTCGGAGCTTCCTCCTGCTGGTGAGGAACGATCATCAAAGGGACGACGAACAGCTCCTGTTCCCCCGGTGCGACTGCGCTCAAGGGAGACCAAGCGAGTGGGAGCGAGGACGAGGCGAACAGAGTAGAAGATCAACGTCAAAACTGAGGAGCCTCTCGGAGTCGCTTAGTTGGTAAGGGGTATCTTATATCTTAAATGCATGGGTTATGGACGGGTTTCGGGTGTTAATGGCTTGCTGATTCTGTGTTTAATTATGTGTTTTATTTGCATGAAGAGTATATGATACCCGGATGCATGATGATTAGGAACTGAGTGTTGCATGTTTAGTTTCGTTCATGAAATGCATGTTGATGGCCTCAAGAATGTTGAATGGTTACATGAAACGAATGTGTTGAAGTGCTGTTGATGATCACCGTGTGACTTATGTAGCATGCTGGATATTATGAGTTGAAATGCTGACTGCATGTGAGAAAATGTGGATTTAGTGAATCTGATGATGTGTTACACCGATTGCATGTGATGCATGTGTTGCTGAATAAAAGCTGTGTATGAAACTTGTGTTGTGTGATGAATCCGCGTGTGGCGCATGGGATGCGTTAATGCTGAGAGCATGTAGTGTAGGACACTACCATCCGTTATTAAAGCGTGGGACGCTGTTAAATCCTTGAGTGGGACTCAAGGTGGCCTATTGAGTGGGACTCAGGGCTGCCCGTGAACACCGTCGTTGATGCTGAGAGCGTTGGTGTCACCTGAGGGCAAACGGTTTGGTACCTGTAAAATGGCCAAGTCAGCTGGGAGCTGAATAAAAGGCTGGGAGCCTATGTTGCAACGAATGAAAACCGATAACACATAAATGCGGAACCGAGTGAAATAATCTGTGTATATGTACTGCTGATGTTGATTGGAATTTGATTACGCATGTGATAATGTTAATGAAATGATAGGTGCATATAGCCAAGTGATAGTTGATGGATTCTGATCGGAAAATGCTTTGTGTATATCTGGATAATTTGCTTTATTATGTTATTGATTATTGCTATGTATAAATATGTAATACTGTTACATAACTGAGGAATAATCTGAGTCAGTATCTATCATTTAATATCTAAGATACTCACCCCCCTACTGTGGCAATATTTTTCAGTGGATGTCTCTCAGAACAACGAGTGAAGGTGGAGTTGCATACCGAGCGGACTGTTTGTGCTCTATGGATATATATGCATATTTGTAGATACTGTGTATAAGGTTTTGATTAAGCCTTGGCCGGCTCGTACTTTGATCTCAGTCTCTTTAAATCAGAATTTGAACACTCTCGGGTTGAGAATATGACAATATGCTTGTAATTATTTATATACACTCCTATATATATATTTATATCATACTGTATGTTTATTCTATGATGTGCGTGAAGTTCGGGTGATATATATATATATTCATGCTTTTCTGAGTGTGTGAGGTTGGTATAACATCCAGTAAAAATGGAGTGAGGTTATCGTCGTGGGAAGCGAGGTAGTGATTTTACCCCGAGTGAAGAGAGGTCTAGAAGTTCCGAGTGAAGAGAGGTCGTATAATTCTGAGTGGGGATTGGTATGAAAACCTTCAGGGTAATAAACTGTTAGGATTTCCTCGGGTGGAGGATAACAACATGTTTCCAGGTGAGAACCTTCCGAGCGAGTGTTATCCGACTGAAGAGTGACCTATAAGATTCTGAGTGAAACCCATTGTAGTAAACTTATTGGGAGCTAGAGGACCCTTAGGTGAGACTTGATTTAGTAAGAGAACTTGAGTAAGAAGTATTAAGTGTGCCGAGTGCAAAATGAGCGAAATACCTGAGTGATAAAAAGGACCGAGAAAGATATTTTGAGTGAAAATACCCTTGGATTCCGAGTGAGATAGTTATCGTTTCCCGAGTGGTCAACATGGTGTTCTGTAAGAACGAAGTCAGGGAGCGTGAGGTAACTCCCGAAAGGAGCTTGTAAGTGTAAAGATTAATCTAAGTGAAGCGAGAGCAAAGACTTTCCGAGTGAACATAGATTCTGAAATCCAAGTGATGGGAATACCGAGTGGAGTTACTCGCCTCAGCGGCTAAGTGCTCGCTCCAGCGAGTGTGAGCGAAGGGAAGGTCTCTGATGGGTCACGCTTAAGCCATGCGAACATCGCCTAAGCGTGTGGGGTTGTCGCGCTCGAGCGATATTGAATCTCGCCTAAGCGAGTAGGCGCTGTTGGGTTCGCTCACGTCCTGCATCTTCCGCTGTTTGCCTTGTGGATGGGTTGTATTCCTTTCCTTTCCTTCTTTTCCTAATTCTACCCTCCTTAATTCTCAGCTAATCATTTGCCTTTGAATCCCCTCTGATTTCAGAGAAATTTTCCTGGTCTCGGTTTATCCACTAATTGAAAATTAAGGTGTTACACAAATTGTGTGTTATGTGATTTTGATGGCATGTGATAGTTCCAATAGCCTTTATATGTAGTGTATGACTTGTAGAAATTAGAATGGGCCAATTCCATTGAGAATAGGCCCTTGAGTTGCACAAAAGTGCCTCAAAATGGGTAAGACACATTTATGCGCATAAGGCACTCATTTTAAAGGATTTTTGAGTAAGGCCAGTGGCCACACATCACAAATAATGTGTTTTAGCCTATGCCAAAATTTGGTGACATTTTGATATCGTTTGCATGCGTTTTGGTAGTTCAGAAGTTCATTTTTGGCGCAAAATCGATTTAATTTCTATAGAATGACAGGGCGTAATCGATTAGCCGCTAAGGTATAATCAATTACCAGGCCTCTGTCCACCATCTAATCGATTAGGAATCAGACTGTAATCGATTATGAACTATCTAGAACCAATGTAATTGATTACATTCGAAGGTGTAATCGATTATGTACTAAAACAGAAACAAGGTAATCGATTACTCTAGTCCCGTAATCGATTATGCACAACACCTGATACATTATACCACCAACAGAAGCATTGTAATCGATTAGCTCCTACCTGATAATCGATTATCACTAGTTAAATTGATTAAATCAGCTTAGGATTTGCATCCTTACTTCTTTTGGGTACTTTACTTGTACTCCTTGGTCCTTTAGGCCTACTTGACAATTAAATGGAGTATTCTAAAACCTTCTTCCAATCCCATGTATATTTTTGGAACAATTGCGAACGAATTCACTAGGGGTATAGGTATGGTTTGTCTTAGTGGTGATTGGGGAACGGCTTAAGGCCTTGGCGAGGTATGTGTACGCCTATGCTATATTATGAATACATATATGCTTCACACTATGGATATATTGTGAATCATGATGGAAAGTAAGTGATATGGTTATATGACACACCTTGTGTGATGACAAAATTAATGAGAGAACAATTGAATGGCAATGAGTGTATAAATCAATGGATTTGAAATAGTATCGATGATGATTAAAAGTTAAGGATACCGCATATATTGAATGATAAATGAGGTTATTGAATGAAAAGGGACGTTGTTGTTGAACACGCCCTTGAATCAGCAGTGTTTGCTATTTTTTATTAGTGTGGTGCTAATATAATTAATACAAGTATTGACTTGTATGTATAATATGCAATGATGATTGTTGAAATTATGTTTTGGGATATCTTATTGGTCTCCATGCATGGATAAATGCTATGATGATTGATATGCTATGATTGCCATGTGGGGATTTATGAAAATGTGAATGTTGTGCCTTGAGGGGCCTTGTGATTGATTGTATGCCAATGATAACAAAAATCAAATATAAAATATACCCCTAATTGAGAGGGTGAGAAATCCTTGCGAGGTTGATGGGCATATAAATTATTGCATTTTGCATTCATGGCATGGCATAACATTGAATATGTGGTTGCGATCACAATGATGAAAGATCCTACGGGATTCTATGAAGGGAGTACCCCTTGCGAGGCAGGAAACCAACTTGATGATGATATGATATTGAGCCGGTGGTTGCGATCACCTGGTTGTGGAAAATGAAAGGCCCTGCAGGGACCATTGTATGATGATGAGCCAGTGGTTGCGAGTGAATTAGACGAGCTTTGTTTCAGTAGGTATATGTCAGATATTTACATGCTTTGCCGAGCCTTTTCTCATATCGTCATATATGGGACTAGGTGTTTGCCCGATATACACATTCTTCTTCCGCTGTAAACTCTATTATTTTTGTATACTGTTATGGGCATTTCAGTTATCGATCCAGTTATAAACTATTAAGTCTCACCTTTGGTCTTTCGTGGTTCAGGTTTCAATGTAACGTCGGACTTATTTTAAAACGCGAAAAATTTACCCACATTTTACTAATTATTTATATCGATCACATCGGAATTTGGGTCCGGAAAACCAGGGGTGTTACAAAAGGTGGTATCAGAGCGTGGTCTGCTCTGTATAGATGTTATTGATTTTGCTAGACATGATTGCTTGTATAGAAGCTATTAATCATTGTTTGATCATGGGTGCTCCATATAGAATTGGCATTGTAGATATTTGGAGCACAATTGCTTAATTGAGAAACATTTCAGTGATCATTGTAATATGGTTGTTGTATAGATTTAAGACTGACAATTATCTTGAGGATGAGGATATGTTGAAACATTGATTGCCCTATATGGACTTACGAATGACTAGTTGTCTAAGAATTGTGAATTGACTATAAGGGCATCATTGTTCATTGGGGACTCCTTATGGACCATTAGTATTGAAGTGTGATTGTTGTTTATGGGGGTATGCCCAATGGCATTGAGATTGTGTGATACACCTATAGAGCACAGTTGCTCATTGTTGATTATGGTCGAATCCTGGAACTGAATACATGTGGATAAAATATAATATGAATGATATGTTTATTTATGTAAGTCCGGCCAAATTCCTTACCCTATTTCCTTCCATTGACGAATATATTGTGATTATGCATTGATGTTTATACATTAAGTATAAAATTGATTTGATGATCCATGTTGAATGTTAATCATGGAAATGAAATATTGAATTGATGAATATGAGATATGAAAGATGAGTAGATATGGTAGTAGACCATATATGTTGAGACCTTGATGTGCATACGCACCTTGAAATTAAATTATTGGTTAGGTCTCTTACATGCATTATGCATGTGGCATCTAGCCAATGAGTGCTTGTTAAATGAAATGAGACTCGTATTCTTGAGTTGATTGAATGAAAAATAGTGAAAGAATTCCCTAATATGAGTAACTATGAATAAGAAGTGGATTCCGTGTCCTTAGGCATAAGGACCCTACATATACATCATGATGCAGTTGATATGCCATGTCTCCCTGGAGTGGGAACATGAATGAACGGTAAATGATATGCATAATTACATATACTATTGAATTACATAAGGACTAGGATTGTCAAGGATGGAGGTCCTAAAGAACTAAAATGGGTTTGATTTTTGGTGTGTGAAAGCCAAATGAATGATTAATTAAATTATGACTTGTGAGATTTGATATCTCTAACTTGACTTAGTATAATTTGACATGATGAGTCGTGTGAGATTTGAACCTATGGTGGTTTAGGCTGTATATTATTTTTTTACGAGCCATTTATACAATGACGTTGTGTGTTGTAGGAGTATTCCAGGATGGGTGTTAGGTGACCCCTTGGACTTTGTAAGTTGGTGAATTGTTAAACCTCATGGTTAGTAGATCCATAATAAGATTTATTGTGTAATGAATTATTAAGGTTAGAGCCGGCATGAAATAGAATACGAATGATGAATGTAACCCCTGATGATTGATGAATAATAACATTGAAATTTGAGGTATAATTTGGCATTGGATGAGATATGAGATTTTGTAGTGTGACCTTAGGCTAAATTGTACGCCTTTGACGTTGTGATCATGAAATTAGCTATGGATTACGATATGACATAAGGAAGACATGCGTTGTTGTGAGTTGGTGAATGGAAACTTGATCATGTCATTACCCCCCATTTTATTTGAAAGGTGCTATATTAATGATGGAAAACACATAGTGATGTTGTACTATATGAGATGTACGTCTAATTTGTGAGCTTTGGTTATGATCTAGGAGGAGAATCCCTAATGTGAAAGCTTATTATACGATTAAGTAGCCTACTTGATAAGAGTTTGGTGAATCTTTTATGGCTTGAATTGATCTATAGCCAACAATATGTAAGTGAGACAAGAATTTTAGGCTATTTGACCATGGTTTTAGATGGATGAAGCCTGAGGATAGGGTATTTACCTTGTGATGATTGAAAATTTATGGTTGGTACACTAATTTATTATGATGTTAATTAATATTTGATGATTGGTATGACATGATTTATGCCAAATTAATTGTATAATGACGATGTGATATGAGTATGTTAGTCGGGGACTTGTGAAAATTGTCACTAAGTCTCTTATGAATTAATGTTATTAGAATAAGAGTGACCGATGTGAGCAATGGGAATACGAAGTACTAGTCCCGATATGGCCTTACACGCCATAGGCATTGTGGCAACATGCACTTATTCGCCGACTTTATGTGTTTGTGGTAACCACTACGGGATTGGGACGCCTTCCTGTATGTCGAATGCAGCAACATATAGGCCGGGTAGGTGTAAGGTTGTAACTGCTTATGGTGAATGTACTGAGCCTATCTGGACGTACTGAGTATGAACATGTGAGCTCTGTTGGATGAGTTATGATCGATGACATATGACACGCTTGGATGTAGACATTTTATGTTAAGAATAATAAAATGATGATAAACATGTCTTGATGGACTTTGAGAAGTCCAATGTTATTTTATGGTGTCGTTGAACCTTGTTAATGTGCGGCCTGAGGTATGGCCTTGCGATATGTATATCAATGCTGAATTTCGAGGACGAAATTCCTTTTAGGTGGGGTGGATTGTAACATCCCGAATTTTATAAAAATAATTAAATAGAAAGAATAAATATTGAATGATTATAAAATGGGTTTATGAGTACCCCAAAAATATTGGAATGATTAAATTGGGATTTATTATGGATATTTATAATTTATTGAGCTTATATGAGATAAAATTATATCTGATTAGAAAATGTGTGTCGGACCAAGTATCTCCGATTGAGATGTCGTTGGTTAGGGCTATTAAGAATATTATTGGGAATCTGAATATACCTTCGGAATAATTTTTGGAGTTAGTATTGAGCCCAAACGGAGACCCTCTTTGTCATAAAACGATGAAATCACTAATGAGGGGAATAAAACTTAAAACAAAACCCCATTCCCTTATGTAACATCCCGATTTAAAAACTAATTACCGAGTGAAATTAAGCCATTGAAATAATAATTGCAAAGTGGAAAAAATTATTTATTAATTATAATTAACTTGATTAGTTTAGCTTAAGAAAATAATGGCTGGTTAAGTGTGATTAATTATTAATTGTTGGCTGCTTATGATTGGGTGTGACGTGAGTGGGCTGCTGCTTCACGTATTCCCACCCCACTTTTCCCTTCCGTCGTGCATGCATATATATTTGGTCACTGGACTACTTTGCCATTCATTCCTTCAGACTTCCCTCCCGCGACCCCTCTTCTCTTCGTTTTCTCTCTTCCTTCTTTCTTCTTCGCTCTTCGTTCTTCTTCTCCCCTATTCCTTGTTCTCTACTTTCTGCTTCTGGAAGCCTGAAGCAGCCTGAAGCTCAATGTTGTCTCTTGGGTGAGGTAAGTTCCTCATCATTCTTTATGAGCTTATGCCATAGGTTTTGGGTTTTTGGTTGTTGGGTGAATGTTTAATGCAAATAGGGTATTGAATAAACCATCAGTATGAAAACCCTAAGGTGGGGTGGCTTAAATGTAAGCTTTTATAAGCATTTAATGAGGTACTCAAGGTTAATGTTGAAAGGTGATGGAAAATTGATGTGCATTTATGATGGTGATGGGTTCTAGTGAAACCCTAACTTTAGTAAATTGGGGAAAGTGTGAAATGTGAGTGGAATATAGGTTTAATGATATTGGAGAATGATATTAATGATGAAAGATGGCCATTGATGGTGATTAATGAGTATTGGTAATAGTTGTTGGGTTTTGATGAAAACCCTTGCCTTTAGAATTTGGGGAATTGTATATATTATGACTTGTTGGGTTGAATTGGAAGTGAATGGGTGATATTTAATATGTGTGTTGTTAGTTATAGTGATGAACAATGATGAGCATTGTAGATGACCCTTAATGATGGAATAATGGGATATACATATTGGTTAGTAAGTTGATAGGCCATCATTTGTGTCATTAGAGTTGTTAATCAAGAATGGTTTAAAAGAAGCAAGGCTAACTTATGTTGAACTCTAAATGATAATGATTATGTTTGAAGGATTGAGGTGATTTGGGATTACATTATGTAATAGATGATGATGATGATGTTGGGTTTAGTTAGTCTTTGAGATCTAGAGGATCTTGGCTTTGGGAAAGGAATTCCCGAAGCCTAACACAATTGCATAAAATTGGTGTTTAGCAAGTTTAGGACTTGATGTTGAGCTTTATGATAAGCTAGCAAATGTTTAGAAATATGATGGTTATTGATTATTTGAATGCACATGTATATGGTATATAGATTGCATCCCGGATTATGTGGCGGGGCTTCCGGAGCGTACATTGGTTACGGCTCTTCCCTCGAGGTAGGAGAGGAGTTTACATTCAAACTGCATGAGTTATATAATTGATGATTATTGTATGTTATGATACTCATTCTTGCCTTGCCATGTTTATAGTGAAATAATATGAATGGCAATTATTGGCTATTGATGATGATATATATGTATGTATATGTGATGATGATGAATGGTTAGCTATTCCTTGGAGGGAATGATGTATTGTTGATAAACCATCCTTGAGGGGATGAAGCATATGTTTGAGAATTGAGAATTTATGTGGGTGTTTGGTAATAAATATGATAGCCATTATGATGGTATTGATGATAAGGTTGAAAAATAATTCATAATCGAGGAACTCATAGAGTCATATTGTGTGTTATGTGATTTTGATGGCATGGGATAGTTACAATAGCCTTTATATGTAGTTTATGACTTGTAGAAATTGGAATGGGCCAATTCCATTGAGAATAGGCCCTTGAGTTGCACAAAAGTGCCTCAAAATGGGTAAGACACATTTATACGCATAAGTCACTCATTTTAAAGGATTTTTGAATAAGGCTGGTGGCCACACGTCACAAATAATGTGTTTTAGCCTGTGTCAAAATTTAGTGACATTCTGATATCGTTTGCATGAGTTTTGGTAGTTGAGAAGTTCATTTTTGGCACAAAATCTGCATAATTTCTGCAGAAAGACAGGGCGTAATCGATTAGCCGCTAAGGTATAATCGATTACCAGGCCTCTGTCCACCATCTAATCGATTAGGAATCAGACTGTAATCGATTATGGACCGTCTAAAACCAATGTAATCGATTGCATTCGAAGGTGTAATCGATTATGTACTAAAACAGAAACAAGGTAATCGATTACTCTAGTCCCGTAATCGATTATGCACAACACCTGATACATTATACCACCAACAGAAGCATTGTAATCGATTAGCTCCTACCCCATAATCGACTATCACTAGCTAAATTGATTAAATCAGCTTAGGATTTGCATCTTTACTTCTTTTGGGTACTTAACTTGTACTCCTTGGTCCTTTACGCCTACTTGACAATTAAATGGAGTATTCTAAAACCTTCTTCCAATCCCATGTATATTTTTGGAATAATTGCGAGCGAATTCACTAGGGGTATAGGTGTGGTTTGTCTTAGTGGTGATTGGGGAATGGCTTAAGGCCTTGGCGAGGTATGTGTACGCCTATGCTATATTATGAATACATATATGCTTCACACTATGGATATATTATGAATCATGATGGAAAGTAAGTGATATGGTTATATGACACACCTTGTGTGATGACGAAATTAATGAGAGAACAGTTGAATGGCAATGAGTGTATAAATCAATGGATTTAAAATAGTATCGATGATGATTAAAAGTTAAGGATACCGCATATATTGAATGATAAATGAGGTTATTGAATGAAAAGGGACGTTGAATCAGCAGTGTTTGCTATTTTTGATTAGTGTGGTGCTAATATGATTAATACAAGTATTGACTTGCATGTATAATATGCAATGATGATTGTTGAAATTATGTTTTGGGATGTCTTATTGGTTTCCATGCATGGATAAATGCTATGATGATTGATATGCTATGATTGCCATGTGGGGATTTATGAAAATGTGAATGTTGTGCCTTGAGGGGCCTTGTGATTGATTGTATGCCAATGATAACAAAAATCAAATATAAAATATACCCCTAATTAAGAGGGTGAGATATCCTTACGAGGTTGATGGGCATATACATTATTGCATTTTGCATTCATGGCATGGCATAACATTGAATATGTGGTTGCGATCACAATGATGAAAGATCCTACGGGATTCTATGAAGGGAGTACCCCTTGCGAGGCGGGAAACCAACTTGATGATGATATGATATTGAGCCGGTGGTTACGATCACCTGGTCGTGGAAAGTGAAAGGCTCTGCGGGGACCATTGTATCATGATGAGCCAGTGGTTGCGATCACTTGGTATTTGAAATGAAAAAGGGCTTGCGAGTTCCTATGATGCCCGTGGTTGCGATCACGAGGCGGGAGTACCCCTTGCGAGGCAGGAAACCATTATGAGTTGTTGAATGTGGTTGCGATCACGAGAAAGCACCTTGCGAGGCTGCTAGAGGGAGTACCCCTTGCGAGGCGGGAAACCCATTAATATGAATGAATGATTATGGTGGTTGCGATCACCCTTTGTTACGAAATCGGATCCGTTGCATATACATTAGACAATTGACATATGCATTAGCCTTAAGAGCATGGCATTTGAGATGGGATGACCACGAGAGATGATAAACCCCTTGCGAGGAGGAATGAAATAAAAATTTAATAAGATGATGATAATGATTGTGAATGCCCTTGTTGATAAGTGGCAATATGATTGTGTATGTGCTTGTGCTTGCTTATGTTTGAATTGCGATTCATGAGGCTTGTATGCCTATTATAATAATGTGATGATGATTGAATGATAAATTAATGATTTTATAGCGAAGCACACATGATGATTATATGCATATACACATGATCACAATATATTTATATTCGTCATTTTGAATGTATAACTCACTCTCCCATGTGGTCTCCTTTTTAGCATTGTGATACAGGTTGCCATGGGATGAGTTCAGATTTTAAATCAAAGCTTTAGTGAAGGTAAATAGTGGTAGAGGAAGTGCCTTGGCCGGCATCATTTGTGAACTATCATGTATTGAATTTATGAAATGAATAAGTTGCTTATGATGATATAGAGGATTTAGTGATTTTGGATATGTATAAGATAATCCCTTGAAATTGTGAATGGTGAATATAAATGTAGTATGTAAGAGATGATTAAATGTGTACTAGAAGGATTGAAATTGAATGATGAACATTGATGATTATGGAAGTTGGGAGAAGATCCCCATATGTATATCTATATATATATAACTGTGTCTTAGGCAAGGCATGTGTATGTTGTGAGTGAATTAGACGAGCTTTGTTTCAGTAGGTATATGTCAGATATTTACATGCTTTGCCGAGCCTTTTCTCATATCGTCATATATGGGACTAGGTGTTTGCCCGGTATACACATTCTTCTTCCGCTGTAAACTCTATTATTTTTGTATACCGTTATGGGCATTTTAGTTATCGATCCAGTTATAAACTATTAAGTCTCACCTTTGGTCTTCCGTGGTTTGGGTTTCAATGTGACGTCAGACTTATTTTAAAACACGAAAAATTTACCCGCATTTTATTAATTATTTATATCGATCACATCGGAATTCGGGTCCGGAAAACCGGGGGTGTTACACTTGCTATTTCTCAAGAGTATGAAACCTTGGTTATGAGTTTTTATTGTTAAGAGATCGTTTAATGTATGTGGAGTGTTTAATGGAAGCATTTAATGCATGAACCCAAGGGTGGGTGTCATAAATGTAAGCTTTAATGATAATAAATGAGGAAGATGAATTTATGGTTGGCAGGAGATAAGGAATTAATGATGCATTTATGAGTATGGTTGGGTTTTGGTGAAAACCCTAACTTTTAGGATTTGGGGAAAGTTATAAATATTGGTTGAATAATGTGTTTGAGAGAAAATACAAGCCATTAAGAGTATGGATAGTGATATATGATATATTGTGAATGTTAGGCTATGGTTGTTTTGTGGCCTTTGAATAAAATGAATGAGGCTTGATTGGAAGGAATTCCCGAAGCCTAATAAATGAAGGAAAATAATGTCTATAACATGTTTTATACATGTTATGAAATTATAGTTATGATTATGAGTAAATAGAGTTGAATTTGTGTCTTGAATAGTTGATTGATTGGGATTTTACATGTATGTTAATGTAGGATCCATTCCGAACGAAGAGGCGGGTACGTTGTATCAATCAGAATTCTTCTCTTGAGGTGGGAGAGGAGTCTTTATGTTCTAAATGCATGAATTGAATAGTATTTGATTGTCATATGTGACAATATGCATGTTTGCCTTGCTTGTAATGTTATGAAGGATTGTAATGTTGTATATGATGTTGGTGATATGTTTTGGAAACATGCATTGATGTATTTAGAATAATTGTGGTGCTATATGGTGGTGTTAAATTGTTTGGCAAGTGTAAGTCTTGAATATGATGATTGTGATTACATCCACCATGAATGTGGAGTGAATGTTATTGATGATTGAAAGAGAAATTTATTGAAATACCACACTAAGACTTATTAATGACAACAATCAATGATAATGAATCCACTAAAAACCTTGTGGTGATGTTAGTGACTAAGGTGTTGATGAGTGGCATGTATAGGATGCATAGAGTGAGAAATGCATATGATTGGCATTTGCATCCATGGTAACTGCATAGCTTCCGGTGTTGGAATTTTAGGGGATTCCCCCGGTTGGCCCAGTGGGAGGGCAGCTCTGTGCACGAGAAATTCGTTATTTCCCCTGTGACTCGGTGTGTAAGTCACAAAGATGCCATGTTGTGCTACGAGGAGCCATATGTGGTTGACCCTTGTGGGGGGTGGCTCTTGATGAGCAAGTGTCCCCGGTGGTCCTTAGGATCATAGCTTCCATGAAATGAGTCATGGTTGGCCCGTAACACCATATGTTGATTATGTGTTACCGCGGTCATGGTGAAAATGACCGGTGTTACAAAATGGGCAATGCGGTTTGGTACTAGTAAAAGGTTGGTGAAATGCATACAATTTGATGATAAGTGTACACATTTTACTACTGCAGTAGGGGGATGGTTAGATGATCATACTTGAATCCCACAATTGGTGTTTATTTCCCACAGTCAGATCTGCAATTGTTGAAATAATCTGTTGTGCATATGCATTAGCTTAAGAACATTTGTATATAGCCAGGAAGTATGCCAAAGGTGATGAGATGTGATGATGGTTGTATTATGGATGAGAGCATGTTTCAAGACAACATAAAAGATGTGGATACCAAATGATAAAATAAGTAAAACAATAAGGTGCATGGTAATCTAAATTGTTGAAAGACTTCATTATGTGTATGCATTTATACTTTGCCTAATCTATAATGTCATTTGTGATATAAGTATGATAGTATTACAATGATGAATAAGATGCTGAATGATATGTGTATGCAAAGTATACATGTTTTGATGCATATGTACATAATCACATGGTATTCATATTCATTTTTTTGGAATATATGACTCACTCTCCCATGTTGTCCACTTTTCAGACTTGTGATGCAGGGCACTCATGGATGGAGTGAATATTTTGAAGTATATTTTGATGAAGAAGGTAAATAGGTGTATAGGAAGCGCCTTGGTCGGCAAAATCTAAATTTTGTGTAGCATGTAGTATGGGTATATGTATATTTTGTAATCTAAATGATTGAATGATGATTTTGGATGGTCATGTACGAAAATTGGACCTTGATGTGTATGGCCAATTTTCCTTAATGACCTAGATGGTGTATGAGGATGAATTATAATGTTAATTGATATTGAATTCCATGTATGAATGAAGTATTTTACAATTTACAGCAATTTATGAGGTTTATGTGAAATTGATTTAAACATCATGCATTGGATGAATGAGAACTGATCTTGGTGAGTATAAACAAGTGGATGGACTTTTAAATGTATGATTAAACGTATCTAATATATTGGTATAGGCTAAAATGGCATGAAATGAGATTTAGTATGTCAAGTTGTGTGAAATCCCTATGTTTTTCGCTTGTTCTACATAACTCGCTCAAGCGAGTATCAATTTTGCTCAAGCGAGATTCCTGAGAATCAGAGGTGTGGCTACTGGTCACATTTCGCTCAGGCGAGCAAGGCCTCGCCCAAGCGAGAGCGAGGTGGAAAGCTACTGGACCATTTTCGCTTGGGCGAATGGTCAATGCTTGAAGACTCGCTCAAGCGTGGGAATGGATACTGGAGTTATTTCGCTTAGGCGGGATGCCGCACCCAAACGAAGGGGAACCATTTAGCTACTGGAGTGATCTCACTCAAGCGAGCAGGGCTCGCTCAAGCGAGATGGGTACCTGATGTGTACTGCTTCCTTCGCTTAAGCGTGTTCGCTGGCTCGCCCAGGCGTGGCTATTGGAACTCGCTCAAACGAGTGGGGCATCCGCTCGAGCGAGATGCCCCTGATCCTCCCAAATGCCTTTGTTTTGTTTATTTTGGTTTTCCTTTGCATTAAGGTATTTTCTTGCATCATCTTACTATTACTCTTAACATATTATACATCATTAAATCCCATGATGTCTAGTTTCTTGAAAACCTAATCATGCCACATCAATTCAAATTATATTTCCGTTGTTTCTAACAAAGAGATCATCATGAAATGTTTTCAACTCACCTCCTCATATCTTCATATATGAGATAGGATTTTTTTTATAGATCCAGGGTATTAAATTAAAGCTTCACCACTTTATTCTTTGTCTAATAATGATTTATAAAACGCAAAAAATTTACCCCCAATTTTTCGGGCGTCTCAGAGCGTGTCTACGGTGAGCTAAGCGTACCTATGTGGAATACCTATGTTGGAAGAAAAGAAAACTAGAATGCCAGTGTATTGACGTTGGACCAGGGCATACCTACACACGGCTAAGGAAACAGAGTCTAGAGGTGTAGCATACTGACGCCACCTCTACGCCCATGATTACATTGGAAGAAAAGGGAATCAGGTACCACCCTAGGAAGTTAGCGCGCCTACGCTGACTCCGGCCTCACTGACGCGTGGAATGGAGCATGAAAAGAGGGAATCAAGTCAGAGACCCAGCGTGCCGACGCGGGCCTCAACCGTACCTATGATCAAGAGAAGCATAGTGCCTTAGAAGGAAACAGAGGGCTAGCGTACTGACGCTGCCCTTGGCCGTACCTACGCGTGGGTACCTGAAAGGGGATGGCTTCCAGGTAGGAGACCAGCGTGCTAATACTGGTGACAGGCGTGGTTACGCACAATTGTGAGGGAATTAGCTTTTCTTTCAAAATTCAGTTGTAATCTAGTTAATTTAAGTTCCCTATATATTTTATAAGTCATTAATGGTAGATTTTGGGATTAAGTTGTTAATTATTGTAAAGGTATAAATAGATTTAGTGATGTTAATTATACACACACTTGATAATACAAATTCATTTTTTAGATTTACTTCTCTCTTGACACCTTTTCCCTCTCTATTTTCTCTACATTTTTCTACGAACTCTAACACTAAATTCATCTCTTCTCCCTTCATGGATTACTAAATCCATAAGGTTGGGAGTAGTTGAATCTCAATGGAGGTATAATTCTGTGGATGGAGTGTTCCTTATCTTAAAGCATGTGGAACACAGCAAGGAGTGGAATTCAACTTTGAATTGGAAGATTCAGACCAATCTTTGAGCTCTCTCTATAGAGGAATCATGGTTGAGACTCAGGTATTCTCCTTGTTACCTAATTACTTTAAGCCTAAGGTTTTAGGTGAATAATTAGGGTTCATTCTTGTAATTTCACATTAGGTTTCAGTGTAATTAATCATGTAAGGAATTAAGGTTTATCCTTTTTATTAATTTTCACAGTAAATTTTTTGAAATTAAATAAATTAATTATTCTATAATTAGAAACCCCAAGATATTCCCATAATTTAAAACCCCAAGATCATTAAAGTTGAAAGAAACCAAAAACTTGGAACAGGGAACCTGTGTAACACCCCGGTTTTCCAGACTCGGATCCTGATGTAATCAAGATAATAATTAATAAAAATACGAGCAAATTTTTTGCGTTTGAAATAGTTTCTAAACACCATCTCGACTACATCAAGACCCGAACCACAGAAAAACCGAAGAGTGAGATTTACTAAATTATAACTGGGTCGACATCTAAAATTGCCCACAAGGGTATACAAAAATAGTAGAGTTTACAGCGGAAGAAGAATATGTATACCGGGCATACGCCTAGTCCCATATATGATGATATGAGAAAAGGCTTGACAAAGCATGCAAATACTTATCATAAATCTATTAAGTCAGTACCAATCCTTCACTTACAATATACACATGCATTGCCTAAAGTATAATTATATATACATATACATCCGGGGTCATGCAATAACTATCACTACTGTCTATATTTCATAATTGATACATTTATTTTCCTAGTGGCTTTAATCCAACATCACTATCATCAATGTATATTATTCTAGCTCAATTCCTCAAGTACTCATTAAATTGTCACCTTTATACTAATATATAGGTTCACCATTTATGCACCCACGATTATCTTATACATGACCAAAATCATTAGATCATCAATATCATCATATACAATTTATCCATTACATTACATTTCACAAATGATGCCGGCGAAGGCATTTCCACTACCACTATTTACCTTCCCAAAACTTCAATTTAAAATCCAAACTCATCCCATGGCAACCTGCATCACAAGGCTAAAAAGGAGACCACATGGGACAGTGAGTTATATATTCAAAATGATGAATATACATATATTGTGATTAAGTGTACATGCATTTATTCATCATGTGTGCTTTGCTATAAAACTATTAATTCATCATTCAATCATCATTACATGGTTATAATAGGCATACAAGCCTCATGAATTGCAATTCATAACATAATCAAGCACAAGCACATACACAATCACATTGCCACTTATCATCAAGGGCATTCACGAATCTTCATCATCAATTTATTAATTCTTTACTCAATTCCTCTTTACAAGGGGTTTTTCATCTCTCGTGGTCATCCCATCTCAAATGCCATGCACCTATGGCTAATGCATATGTCAACTATTTAATGCATATGCAATGGATCCATTTCATTTCATCAGGTAATCGCAACCACTATATCATTCATTCACATGGGTTTCTCGCCTCGCAAGGGGTACTCCCTCTAGCAGCCTCGCAAGGTGCTTTCTCGTGATCGCAACCACGTTTAATAATTCATATTGATTTCCCACCTTGTAAGGGGTACTCCCGCCTCGTGATCACAACCACGGGATCATAGGAACTCACAAGCCCTTTTTTATTCTAATAACCAGGTGATGGCAACCACCGGCTCAATATCACATCATCACCAAGTTGGTTTCACACCTCGCAAGGGGTACTCCCTTTATAGAATCCCGCAGGACCTTTCATCGTTGTGATCGCAACCACATTTCAATGTTATGCCATGCCATGAATGTAAAATGCAATAATGCATATGCCAAACAACCTCGCAAGGATATCTCACCCGCTCATATAGGAATGTATTTTAATTTGACATTTTCAATCAATAACATCCAATTATGTACAAGACCCTCAAGGCATTTTGTTCACATACTTAGCATCTCAATGGCTACAATCTCATTGCATAACAATCCACGCATGGAAGTAAAAATAATGACAATCATCGTAACATTCACGACATATCATTTGTTCCATAAATAAACGTATGTTTTCATCTCAATATATTTCACATGTACGCATATCATATATGCAAGTCGATACTTGCGATTAACCACAATGGTGTTACAACATCTCATAATATTCATCAACACTGTCACACATTCATTTAGTGGTTTTCATCTCATTGTTCATCACCATTGTCTCATATCTAGTATGGCAATACAACATTCCATCATCACAATCTTAGACCATACATACAAGATCACACTTGTATACAATACAGTGGAAATTCACAATTTCATCAATAATAACATTCTTCCTTTTATTCAAGGAACGGTCACAACATCATTTATTGTCATACGATACCAATATCATCTCCTTAATTATCCCAAAAAGAATGGGGTTCAATACCATTAAAATCAAAAAGAAAATGAAATAAGATCGCATCACTACATCCTCTCAATATTACATAACCATTATATATCCCCAATTATATAAATTTTATTAATTTTCCATAATTGGAATGGGGCCCATCACTAGCAAACTGAAGAAAAGAAATAAAATTTCCATCAAGGTCACTCGCTCAAGCGAGACCCCTACTCGCTTGAGCAAGACAATTCCTTCCCGCTTGAGCGCCTCAGCTCGCTCGGGCGTAATCACGCCAGTGTCTATTTCCTCGCTCGCTCGCTCAAGCGAGGCGTCCACTTGCTTGAGTGAGATTCTCACAGAAGCTCCCATCTCGCATGCACGCTTGGGCGAAGGTCTCCTTCACTATCATTCCGCTTGGGCGAGAATCACCCGTATCTACCTTCCTTCACGCTCGCTTGAGCGAGGCACACTAGCACCAGCCACTCGCTTGAGCAAAAAATGTCCAGTACCTCATCAAGGCTGGCTCGCTTGAGCGAGGCCCAACTTGCCACGCTATTCGCTTAAGCGAATCTCCCCCCAGAATCTTTTCCTCTCTCGCTCGCTCAAGCGTGGCCACACCCGCTTGAGCGAGACTCGTCCAGTATCTCTTCTACTCATCCCACACACATCTCACTTGAGCGAGGATCCATTAGTCTCCTTACTCGCTTGAGCGAGATTCACCCAGGGTCATTTCCTCACTCACTCGCTCAAGCGCAGCCACACCCGCTTGAGCGAGATTTGTCTAGTATCCCATTCACCCATTCCAAGTATATCTCGGTTGAGTGAGATTTCTACTCGCCTGAGTGAAAATGGGCCAGAGGCCATAGTACTGATATAAGGGATTCTCGCTTGAGCGAGAATCCATCTCGCTTGAGCGAGAATCCATCTAGCTTGAGCGAGAATACCAGTTCAAGTGCAGAAACTTGAGAATTTAACAACCTTACACACCAAAACTCATACCAATCCAAATTGGACAAATTCAACATGTCATACACCTCTTATTAGGTATTTAAAACTTGCCTCAACCATTCATACTCAATAATTTCCATTCCAATTCATCAATCCTACCAAACTTAACTTATCATCATCAAACACACACACATATATATATATATATATTCATAACAATCATTACACATTCATATATAGCATTCTCAATGATCCTTAAATTGCCATTCACATTATCACAACATCTACATGGCAAGGCAGGCATGAGTATTATTCATATATAATAATCACTATTGTTCTACTCATGCAATTTGAATGTAAACTACTCTCCTACCTCGAGGTAAGAGCAGCATTCCTAATGCTCTGATCGTTCTGTCGCCTTTTGATAGGTATTTAATTTGCATTGTTTTGTGATGTTTTTACTTAGGATTTCTAGGTAATCTGTGTCATTTTCCTCTTATTTCCCATATGATTTTCTTCATTCCGCACATGTCACTTGGGTGTTTGAAGTTTTGTAGGAATAACCTTGATTTAGGTGCATAAATGCAAGAACGCAGTGCATTTGATGAAGCATGTGATGGATGCAAGATAGTCCAACCATTTGGAAGCTCAAAAAGAAGAAAGGATTCGCTCTTGAAAGTGGCATAAAAGAAGGAAAAACCAAAGAAACACTTCGAGGCCTTAAAATAGTAAAAGAAAAGGCATTTTGTGAAGTTTAGAGAAACCCACTGCCAGTGGGTTTTTCCCACTGGCCGTGGGTATTGCTGTTGGAAACCCACTGCCAGTGGGTTTTTCCCACTGGCCGTGGATCTTGCTGCCCGGAGGAGGAAAAATTGGTTTTTTTGAATTCCAGAGAAACCCACTGCCAGTGGGTTTTTCCCACTGCCAGTGGGTTTTTGCGCGTTCTGCACTTGCTTTAATTTTTGGAGCAGTTTCTAAATAAAAGGGGCAGTTTTCAAAAGGGAAAAGGGGGAGAGACATTGAGGGACACTTTTTGGGAGAAAAAGGGAAAGCTTTGCCAAGGATTTTCGAAAGGGATCAAGGCTAAAACATCAAAGGAGATCAAATTCTGCAAAATTGGGAAAAGGATTTTAGGAGATTTAGTGAGAACTTCCTCTTGTATTTTCTGAATCCCTTTTCATCTTTTGATTTTCCTTCTATGTTTAGTTTGAATTCCTTGTATTGTGGTATTATCATAGTTGTTTCCATGGCATATTAAACATTTCTCTTGGGAATTAAGGTGTAGCATTTATGTGAACCCATATGTAATGTTCTTCATGCTTGGTTGTTAAATTGTGTTCTTATTCGATTTTGTGAGTTCTTAATGCTTCCATTAAGCTTAGAGATAAGTATGGATGATTGTAAACGGTATGGGTAATCGAAAGATTGGCGTATAGTTTGAATTACACAAAATTGAACCTAGGGATTCGGGTTACGAAAGTGAACGAAACTCTTTGAGGGATATCAGAGTTTTCATAAAGCTTAAAGGACCTAATTAGTGAATTGAAAGCGGTTCTTCAATAATTAGGTACGTTAGTGAGTTTTCGAGAGAAAGTCACTGATCAATTTAGGAAAACTTGCCTTAAGAAACATGATTTAATGATCTAGAAATCGAACCGCATTAAATATTGGCACCCACATTTACGTGAATCTTTACTTCCCAAGAAATTAATCTCCATCGTCTCCAAATCAATCCTTTTATTATTGTTGCTTAGTGTTCTCTGTTTATGTCATTTAGTTCTTTGCGTTATAAATTTCTGAACCAACAAATGAATTGTCTAGATAATCAAAATGCTATAAACCGGTAATTGGGAACAATCCCTGTGGGACAATAATTTTATTACTGCGATATCCCGTACGCTTACGGAAGGCTATCAAGTTTTTGGCGCCGTTGCCGGGGATTGTCCCCCAATATTGGCTAAACGGTGTTTTGATTAGACTAGATTCTTTTATTTTATTTTTTTCTTCATAATTTTTCTGGTTTTTGTTTTAATTTTTCTGCAGAATTACGCTTGGGTATTTGTGTGTTTGTGGATTGTGCAGGTTCCTTTATGCGAAAGTGTTCTAGCTTCGAACACATCTTCGACCCTGAAATCGAACGCACACTAAGGAAACTCAGAGCACTTCGGCAGCGACTAAGGCAAAGCAAACAGCAAGCTTCAAGTTCAGCTACTGACGAGCAAATGGATAATCCATACAACAGAGCACTCTGTGATTTTACAGCGCCCAATGCAATGGGTAGGAGGTCTAGCATCACTAGACCAAACATTGAGGCGAACAATTTTGAGTTGAAGCTATCCTTGCTCTCGATGGTTCAACAAAGTCAGTTTGGAGGATTGCCATCTGAGGATCCCAACTTGCATCTTCAGATTTTCCTTGAGTATTGTGACACGCTCAAGGTGAATGGGGTCTCAAGTGACGCAATCCGACTTAGGCTTTTCCCATTCTCATTAAGGGATAAGGCCAGAGCTTGGTTGTATGCGCTTCCGAAAGGGTCGATCACTACATGGGAGCAGCTGTCTCATGCCTTCCTCAACAAATATTATCCCAGGAGCAAAACAGACCAATTGAGGAAGCTGATAATCACTTTCAATCAGAAGGATGATGAGACCTTGTACGACGCCTGGGAAAGGTACAAGGAAATGCTCCAGGAATGCCCACATCATGGCATTGAACGTTGGTTGACGGTGCACATTTTCTATAATGGGTTGACTCCAAACCAAAAAGTAACCTTGGATGCCGCAGCTGGTGGTGCCTTCATGAGCAAAAACATGGAGGAAGGTTACAACCTCATTGAGGAGGTCGCCCAAAATACCTACCAGTGGTCATCTGAACGGAGCCTACCAACAAAAACTCCAGGTAAGTATTCTTTAGATGCTATTTCCCTTCTTACTGCTAAGGTAGAAGCACTATCTGTTAAATTTGATAAGTTAGGAACAGGTGCTTCTAATGTGGTGTGTGAATTGTGTGGAGTTACAGGTCATAGCACAACAGGTTATCAGCTTTGTGTATCCCAAGGCCCCGAGGCTAAAATGCAACAAGTGGATGCTATTGGGAGTTATGATGGAAATTTTGGGAACAACTACAGACAACAAGGCCCACCTGGTTTCCAAAATAGACCACCTCCATTCCAAGGCAACCAGAATAACTACGGACAACCACAAGGACCCTTCATTCCTCAAAAATCAAAATTAGAGTCCTTGATGGAGATGTTTGTAGCTACTCAACTAAAGCAGAATGATGAGTTCTCCAATGCCATCAAGAACCTAGCTGCAAAGGTGGACTCGCTTGCCACTCACAACAAGATATTGGAAACTCAGATTGCTCAACAAGCTTCTAGCTCTACTAGAATTCCAGGGACATTTCCAGGAAAACCAGAAGCAGGTCCATCCAACCACGCCATGGCTGTAATGCTTAGGAGTGGTACACAATGTGAAGGTCTAATACCTCCAAAGGAAAAACAAGTTGAGAATGACCCTAAGAAGGATGAGACCGTATCACCTCCACCTGTTATGGAAGAAGAGAAACAAGAGAAGAAGGGGGAGGTTAAGTCATATCAACCTCCAATTCCATTTCCTCAGCGCTTGGCCAAGGCCAAGTTGGACAAACAGTTTGGTAAGTTTTTAGAAGTTTTGAAAAAACTATACATTAATATTCCTTTCACAGATGTTTTGCAGCAAATGCCTACATACGCAAAGTTTCTGAAGGATATCTTGTCCAATAAAAGAAGGTTGGAAGAGGAGGGTACTGTAGCACTTACTGGAGAGTGTAGTGCACTTATCCAAAGAAAGCTACCACCCAAGCTTCAGGATCCAGGTAGTTTTTCCATCCCATGCATGATTAGTGATATGCCAATAGATAGAGCTTTATGTGATTTAGGAGCTAGTGTTAGCCTGATGCCTCTATCTATTTCTAAGAAACTTGGATTGAATGAATTGAAACCTACTAGGATGACCTTACAATTGGCTGATAGATCTATTAAGTATCCTGTAGGTATTTTAGAGGATGTTCCTATTAGGGTAGGAAAATTTTTTATCCCTGCTGACTTTGTTGTGCTAGAAATGGATGAGGATTCTATGATCCCCATTATATTAGGCAGGCCATTTTTAGCAACTGTAGGTGCCGTGATTGATGTTAAAAATGGTAAGTTATCTCTGATTGTAGAGGATCAAAAGGTTGAATTTAAATTGATAGATGCTTTGAAAAAACCTCTTCATGATAATGTTTGTTGTAACATTGAATTAGTTGACCAAGTGGTGAAGGAAGAGATTCTTCCTAAGGATTCACTTGATTTTGTTTTTCTGAATGAGCCTACAGGAACATCCAAATGCAGTAAGGGTTATGCACCATGGAACAATGATACTGAAGTCATGTGTGACAAAGTGGTGAACCCAAATGTGGAACTTAAGCCTTTAAATTCTACACTGAGGTATGAATTTCATGGCTCTAATAGGTTTTTGGTTGTAATTTAGGTATAGCGTCCGGCTGAAGACGTTAAACTTAGCACTTATGGGGAGGTAACCCCATGGTTCCATGGTAATCTTAAATTTCTTTTTCTTATTTGAATTTGTGTTTTGTTTCACAAAAAAATTAATTAAGAAAAAAATCTCTTTATTATTTCTTGGTTTCCTTCTGTGATTCGTTGTGGGGTTATTACATATTGATTTATCTTTGATGAATAATAATGTGTAATCCTATCTCAATTGCATGATTGATTATCTTTGTTGCATGTTTCTCTTGTATTTTTTTCTATTTTGAATGCATGCATGTGATTCCTAGGACAAGTGCAAACAAATGCAACCAAGTTTAGGTGCAAAGTAGGGAGTTTAATGTTTGAAAATAGTGAAGTCCACTGGCAGTGGTTTTTTTCCACTGGCAGTGGACTCCTCTAACTTAAAGTGTAAAATTTTTTTGGGACAAAACAGTAAAGTCCACTGGCAGTGGGTTTTTCCCACTGGCAGTGGGTTTTTTGCAAGTGTCATACATGTAAAAAGAAAAAATTTTTCTGGGCAAAAAATAGAGAAACCCACTGGCCGTGGGAATTTCCCACTGGCCGTGGGTTTCACACAGGTTCTATGTGGCAATTTTTTAGATCCAGGACAGCAAGACCCACTGGCCGTGGGAATTTCCCACTGGTCGTGGGTTTCGAACAGGTCCAACGTGCAACTTTTAGAGCCCAAGGCAGCGAAACCCACTGGCCGTGTGTTTTACCCACTGGCCGTGGGTTCTCATACAGCTGCAGTTTTTGTTATTTAATGCACACACTGACTGTGGGTTTCCTCCACTCTTGCACTCTCCCTCATTCCATCACACTACCATTGCAAATCACTCTTAGGTTGAGAAATTGCTTGAACCCCACTCACTTTCCCCCAATTTCTTTTACTCATCACAAACTCTACATCACTCCTTTCTATATCTTTCATCAAAGTAAGTCTCATTTTTTATTCAAATTTGGGGTTCTTTTTCTTAGTTTGGGGTTGTCTTCTACTTGCTATATTGGGTGATTTTTGATGAAATTGATCATGTAAAAGTGTTTATATATGTTCATATGTGTTTATTTTGATGAAAAATTCATGTGGGTATGCTATCAATTTCTTGTTTGGCTTTATCATGTTCATCATTATACATTGAAACCCACATGCACGTTTTTCTTCATGATTGAGACTCCATGACACATAATGGACATTTATTGCATTATTATTCATGTGTGAAGTGTGATATGTGAAATTCGGAGACTTGGTGGTGCATGTTTCATGGATTTCTTAGTTCATGTTTATATAAGTTTCACTGTACATTGCTCTCCCTTTTTCTGAACAGTGAGGACACTGCTCAAGTTTAGTTTGGGGTGGTAGGTACGATGAAACTTATTCTGAGCCTTTTGCAGTTTGTCATTTCACTTGATTTTGTTTGATTACCTATTGCATTTTCCTTTCGATTTCATTTTATCATGTTAGGATGTAGTTTGCATGCATTCTGTTTTTAATGTGTTTTCATTTAGGACAACATAGCTAGTTTTCTAGTGATCATTGTTGCCGTAAATTGTTTCAGTTTGGATTGACGTAATTTTAGGGCCTTGTGGAATCCAAATAGAAAAACAAATAATTTGTTATGATGATTGTTTGATTGTCTGGAGGTACTATGCTTTATGATTCTGTGTTTTCTCTGACTAGGTCTATTTCACCCACCATGTATTTTGAGAGCTTTTGAGCCAAAATGGGGTAGCCTTTGAACATAAACATTTAGAAAATCCCTGTTTTCTTCTATTGAGTGTGTCATACGTTTAAAGCGCTCTAGAACTTGGCTTGCGACCAATTCAAAATGGTTGGTGATTACTCGTTATGGAATGAAAAAGGCACCGTAGGTTTTGTTCTTTAGCCTCCGAATTTTGAAAGTTATAATACACCATTAGTTGCCCTTTATTGAACCTAAACTGTTGGTTTTTGTTTTTGAAACCCTTTGGTAATTGGTTTGATAAATTCCTAAGAAAATAACATAAATTCAAGGATGGCAACTAGAATGAAAATGACTAAGAGAAAAGTGAGTTTTAGTTGGGAAACAAAAATAAACAAAATGATTTTGTGTTTCCAACTAAAGAAAAAATTGTTGGGAAAAACAAAGAAAAGGATGAAAGCAAGGTAGAGAAAGGAGTTAAGTTTAAAAATGAAAACAAAAAGGACTCCTTAGAAGTTTTTGAAGGAATAAAAAAAATGCTTTCTGGTTTGCCTTCTGAAACTTAATTATTCTCAGAGGTTTCATTGGATAGTAGCCCTTTGAATTTCCTTTTTCTTGGTATCCATTCCCGCATCTGTGAACCCATGACCCCATTACAACCAGATGAAAGACCTTTTGACCATAACTTGTTTTCTAGATAACTATGGAGATTAAGGTCACTTGCCAAGCCTATGGTAGTGTCTTGAAATGTTATGATTTGAGTGATTCTTATACACAAGCTTAAATACTTAGAGAGAAATGAAAGGATGTGTGTCTATAGCCTAGTCTTGTGAGCATAGTATGAATAATTGTGTGGTTCCTATTTGGGTAATCTTGCAATAATCTGTTAAATTTCTTTTCTCTAATTGGGTTCCTCAAGTTATTCTGAGTTTGTCATTCTCTATTGTTCATATTTGTGGTGATGATGATTGCTTGGGGACAAACAATGTTTTAGTTTGGGGTGTTTTGATAGGTATTTAATTTGCATTGTTTTGTGATGTTTTTACTTAGGATTTCTAGGTAATCTGTGTCATTTTCCTCTTATTTCCCGTATGATTTCCTTTATTCCGCACATGTCACTTGGGTGTTTGAAGTTTTGCAGGAATAACCTTGATTTAGGTGCATAAATGCAAGAACGCAGTGCATTTGATGAAGCATGTGATGGATGCAAGATAGTCCAACCATTTGGAAGCTCAAAAAGAAGAAAGGATTCGCTCTTGGAAGTGGCATAAAAGAAGGAAAAACCAAAGAAACACTTCGAGGTCTTAAAATAGTAAAAGAAAAGGCATTTTGTGAAGTTTAAAGAAACCCACTGCCAGTGGGTTTTTCCCACTGGCCGTGGGTATTGCTGTTGGAAACCCACTGCCAGTGGGTTTTTCCCACTGGCCGTGGATCTTGCTGCCCGGAGGAGGAAAAATTGGTTTTTTTGAATTCCAGAGAAACCCACTGCCAGTGGGTTTTTGCGCGTTCTGCACTTGCTTTCATTTTTAGAGCAGTTTCTGAATAAAAGGGGCAGTTTTCAAAAGGGAAAAGGGGGAGAGACATTGAGGGACACTTTTTGGGAGAAAAAGGGAAAGCTTTGCCAAGGATTTTCGAAAGGGATCAAGGCTAAAACGTCAAAGGAGATCAAATTCTACAGAATTGGGAGAAGGATTTTAGGAGATTTAGTGAGAACTTCCTCTTGTATTTTCTGAATCCCTTTTCATCTTTTGATTTTCCTTCTATGTTTGGTTTGAATTCCTTGTATTGTGGTATTATCATAGTTGTTTCCATGGCACATTAAACATTTCTCTTGGGAATTAAGGTGTAGCATTTATGTGAACCCATATGTAATGTTCTTCATTCTTGGTTGTTAAATCGTGTTCTTATTCGATTTTGTGAGTTCTTAATGCTTCCATTAAGCTTAGAGATAAGTATGGATGATTGTAAACGGTATGGGTAATCGAAAGATTGGCGTATAGTTTGAATTATACAAAATCGAACCTAGGGATTCGGGTTACGAAAGTGAACGAAACTCTTTGAGGGATATCCAAGTTTTCATAAAGCTTAAAGGACCTAATTAGTGAATTGAATGCGGTTCTTCAATAATTAGGTACGTTAGTGAGTTTTCGAGAGAAAGTCACTGATCAATTTAGGAAAACTTGCCTTAAGAAACATGATTTAATGATCTAGAAATCGAACCGCATTAAATATTGGCACCCACATTTATGTGAATCTTTATTTCCCAAGAAATTAATCTCCATCGTCTCCAAATCAATCCTTTTATTATTGTTGCTTAGTGTTCTCTGTTTATGTCATTTAGTTCTTTGCGTTATAAATTTCTGAACCAATAAATGAATTGTCTAGATAATCAAAATGCTATAAACCGGTAATTGGGAACAATCCCTGTGGGACGATAATTTTATTACTGTGATATCCCGTACGCTTGTGGAAGGCTATCACGTTTACCCAAAACAATATCTACATCAACATACATACATATGCATACATACAATCGTTAAGCCAGTACAAGGTATTTATCACTATTCCGAGTAATTAACAATAATTCTTAATGTTCAATATCAAGTCCTAGACTTGTTAAAACACTTATTCATATACTTTTGTTAGGCTTCGGGAATTCCTTTCCCAAAACCATGATTCTCTAACTCTTAAAGGGCCAATCATACCCAACAACATCTCTTTCATCATTCTTAATGCATTTATCATTACTCAAACCATCCATTTGCCATTATTTCATTCAAATCCATTATTAATCAACTAATTCATATGGCATAAATCATGGACTATCAATTTATCAACCAATGTGTATATCTCATTGATTCTATCATTTTCACTATCATTTGTCATTATTCAAGCCCCTCACAACAATATCATAATCCTTAACACACTTACCAATCTTAGAGCCATTACTCTATTTCCTTGATCTCACAATCCCTCAACACCAACCATTAATATTACTCATTTAAAACTCATTCCAAGGGCCTAAATCATCTTTAGTTATCAATTAAGTCAAAAGCCCCAATTTCCTTTCTTAGGGTTTTCCTCTAGAATCATCCAATAACCATTATTAATAACCATCTACCACCATCATAAACAACATTCTTATGTAAAATATCATGGGTTTACACTTAAAATCATTTCTCACAACATCTCTATTTATTTCCCCTAATTCCTAGAGTTAGGGTTTTCACTAAAATCTAACATTCAATATTAATAATCATCATCTTCCACCACCAAACATCATATTTTCGTGTACCCCTCAACATCAACACAAAAACACATATTTATCACACCCCACCTTTGGGTTTTGCCTAAAAATGGTTCCTAATCCATAACCCATGCATACCTACACTCTCCCAACAAATAAAATCATAACCAAAGGATAAACTCATCATAAATGGTGAAGGACATACCTTCACCCAAGAAAAGAAGGTGGTTGCTAAGAGAGGAGGAGAGAGCACGAAAATAGAGTGGGAGAAGGAGAGCTCCAAGGCACCATTACAATCTCCTCCAAGCTTGATGCACAATAAAAATGGGAGGAGAAAAATGCACACCATTTTTCTTTCTTAGGTTTTGAAAGGAAGAGGAAGATGATGAATAAGGAAGATAGAAGAAGAGAATGGTTTTGTTTTTAGAGGAAGAAGGCAATGTGAGATATAAAGAAAGAATGTGGGTTTTGTGTTTAATTTCATTTCCCTTCGTTAAACTCTATCGTTTTATAACATACAGGATCTCATTTCGGGCTCAATACTTTATCCAAAAATTATTTTAAAGGTATATTCGGATTCCCGATAATATTCTTAACAGCCCTGACCAACGGCAACTCATTCGGAGATACTTGGTCCGACACCCATATTTTAACGGGTATAATTTTAGCTCTTAAAATCTCAATAAATTATAAATATCCATAACAAATCCCAATTTAATTATTCTATTATTTTTGGGACACTCATCAACTCATTTATAATTATTTAATATTTATTCCTCATATTTAATCATTTTTATAAAATTTTGGGATGTTACAACCTGACGCTGCGCGCCAACCCCACACGTAGCATCAGCTCAAAACTGCGCACCCCACGCTACGCGTCAGCCCCATGCGTAGCATGAGCACGACAGTAACAACACCTGTTGCTGTCATGAGTTTTAGGCCAATCGGCCAACTTCTAACCTACCCAAATGGCCCGTTTTAGGTCTGATATCCATGAAACTTCACGGGCCACATGTTTTCCCCATTCCAGAACTGATGGTGTCATTTGTTTGCCAAAATTCCAGCATGTGCGTAAGTTATGAGTAAAATTCAATTTAACCTCTTTTAGTGAAAAACCTTTGCACCAAACACCCTAAATGGGTTCCAAATGGCCCAAGACTAGTACACAAAGTTTCTAAATGTCCTAGGGGACCTACTGGTCCCCTCCGGGAGTTCCAACACCCACCGGATCTTAAAACCACCTATTCAGTTCCTTAAAATCATGAATACCCACTATATACATGATTCCTAAAATCAATCAAATCGTCCATACATTACTCAATCGCATCACATACATCATATACCAATCATGCATCTATACAGTACCTAAGCATACTACATTGGCTCCGTGCCAGGATTCACCCATCCAATACATTAGAATAGTTATCAGTGTCTAATTATTTCATCCTACTTTAACCTTTATTATCAACAATTTAACATGCAATTACACTTCACATATCATTCAAGCACATAGATATTGCAAGACCTGCCCATATCATGCAATCATACAGTGGCTCTGTGCCACATAACGCACAAACATAATGAAGGGCCACCATACTACATCAATTCATATTCACACCAACAAAGTAACATAATTCAACATCTTATGAATCAACAAACAAATGCATAATTCTATATCTCCTTGTCTAGTTCCCATATCGCCTTGGCCTTATTTAGCTCTAGCCTCCACGGTATGCATCCTTGACCTGCCAATAGTCACCTAAACCACAATGAAAGAAGGTGGGTGACTGGAATTAAGAATTAATACAGAAATAAATATTAAAACTAGGAAATGTATAACATAGCTACGCTCCTAGGCATAATTATCTAGTATTAGCAATTACCTTTCACATCCTTTCTTATTTTACCATTCCTATTGATATACTTGCACAATCATGTTGGTTATCTTAAACTAATACCATTTTTATCCTATCATGATCAATTAAATCCAAATATACATGCCTAGCTACTTATCTTCTAATTCATTATTCCATTTCTATCACTATTGTATCAACTCAACAATATACATCACATACCATAAAAATCATCAACAACATACACATCAGTCAATGAGTGTAAAACACAACTGACTCTCACACATACATAGACTCCTAGTATCCAGATACTAAAAGGATCGACCTTCAGCTGGGGGTCTGACTTGACACCCCATGAATCCGACTTGGTTCACCGAGCCCGACTTGGCTCCCCCTCTACCACTGGGTCATAGACCACTGGGTAGCTCAACTGGGTCTGACTTGACCACGGAAGCCAAAAATGAGGGTAACTCATACCGTCGGTCGTCCTCCACCACATAACCATACATAATCAATCATATAACATAAGTATAGCTATACAATCCCTCCACTGGAAACCTGCCAAGAGCCGCTCTTTGACCATGTCAATGCATCGGCGACCACTTCTCTCCCTCAATAGTGTCCAGGATGTCTCATCATTAATATATAGTTCAATATTCAATTATCTCAATACGGATAAACATCATCGGTCTTAGATATAATATCAGAAGGTAATATATACTCACTGATGATGCATGATTTATCCTTAATTCCTCATTTTAAATGTGTATAATTTGCCATCACTCATTGTGTAATATATTGTATTTTAACACATTTTCATCATTTGAGCTTTATTTAATATTTAATTTGAAAATGAATTAAGGATTGATTTTAAATGGGAATAATGGAATCCTAATTTCTCTTATTTTGTAGTGAATGATTGAGCTTGTAATTGGAAAAGATTGACCAAGAATCAAGAGGGAGAAGACATAAGTGATTACATGTTCAAAAGGGGTCAATAAAGAAGAAAATAAGAGAAGAATAGGGTCAAGAATCAATTCCCAACATCCATGAATCGATTCCTACATAAAACAAAGCCCAGGAAGTGAAAATGAAGGCTGGGAATCGATTCCCCACAGACATGAATTGATTCATGCATTAAAAATGGCCTGGGAATCGATTCATAGCCCCTGAGAATTGATTCCCAACCTTGAGGAACCGATTCATGTGAGGAAATTGCCCAGTATTTTCCTAGATGAATCGATTCAGGTACTTTAAAGAATCGATTCATCGAGTCGAAAAAAGCAGGAAACACAATTACGAAGTCGAAACGGCACTGAAGTATTAAATTGAAGTATTGGCCGACATTCTCCACCCAGTTATTAAAAAATGGCACGCTGCTTCTTTTCTTCTCCTATAAATAGCATGGTTTCCATTCTTCAAAACACACTATTCCTTCTTCTTTCATTCCTCTTCTCTGTTTCTTCTTCTCCCCCTCCGTTCTTTATTCTGAGCTAGGTTCTTTTATTTTTAGTTTGTTTTAATTATGGAGGGCTAAAACCCTTAGATTGATTTTCTTGGAGAATATTGTAATATAATTTTGAGGTTCTTGTTTTTAATATAGTATGCTTTTATTATTGTTTATTTCTTCATAATCTTACTATGCTTATTTAATTCCATTCTGTTTAATTAAATTTGTATGCTTAATCGGTTTAATTATACAAATGGAATAAAATAAGATTTTAAATTAAAATGGATTAAGGAAATATGCATGCTTAATGAATATTTTCACAATCACTTTTAATAATTATGGTTTGCTCAATTCCATAATTTGAGAATAGATTATTGTCGCGACCTGGATCACGACGGCGCGGCCGACCATCTCGAAAAGGATGAAATGAAAACGAAAACAGGGAGTCACCACCAATGTTTTTATCCATAGGAAAAACATTGGGAAAAACATTGGGAAAAAACTAAGTTCAGTAAAGCACTAGTTTAAAAAATGAGATTCAAGTTCAGGAGTCGGTTACGAGTAGGGAAGGTATTAGCACCCTACATCGCCTGTCAAAAATAGTACCAAGATTGAAAATGCACAACATAAATAGCCTTACGAAAGATGTTATATTTCTCCCTTTTTATTGTTGTACTTTGTGTAAAAAAATGGAAGGAACAAACTGAACAAACATGGAGTGTAGGTCAACAGGACGTCGCATCCAAATTAACCTCGGCTCTGGTATAAAACAGGAAAAGGGAAAGATGCTAACAAGACATCGCGTCTAAATTAGTCATCCTTTGATCAGAATACAGGATTAGAAACGGGAAGGGGATAAACAGGACGTCTCGTCTCAAGTATCCCGTTCCTTATGAATCGTGGTGATGATCTACCAAAAATGGGGGAAAATCAACAAGACGTCACGTCTAAATTGATTTTCATGGAATTTAATCAAGATGTGGGGTTGGAAACGGGAAGGGGATAAACGAGACATCTCATCTCAAGTATCCTGTTCCTTATGAATCGTGGTGATGGTCTGCCGAAATAGGGGAAAGTCAAAAAGAGACGTCACGTCTAAATTGATTTTCATGGAAGTGATAAAAAAAAGCAGTTACAAAGGAAACATAAAGAAAATAAAAATAAGAATAAAATGGGAAAGGTGGGCCTGACAGGATTTAAAGTCCTGCTCCTACGTATTCTTGAGTTACCAAGAAATCAGGGTAACATAGTTCTTGATGACATTTTTTTTAGGCTAGTTCAAATATGAAACACTCGTTTTTTGTTATTATTTATTACGAATCCTGGTGGAGATTAATTCAATCAACAAAAATTACTTATTGAGGAGGCGGACCCATAAAGCAGCAACTAACTTTGACAGAAAAATAAATAATACAAGTATTGAAAATGAGGAATAGATCCTGGTGAGGAATTAATCCAATCAATAGAAATTAATTACAAATTGAAAAGGAAACAGTCCCATTGAACAACAATTAATTTGGCAGGAAAATAAATAAAAAAAAGGAAAAAAATGAGGGGCGGAGTGGGACCGGTGTAGTGAGAGAGAGCTGGACGCCGGAGAGCTGAACGGTGTTGTGGATTCAAAGAGCTGGACGGTGTTATGGGGATTTAAAAGGAGCTGGACGTTGTTGTGGGTTTAAGAGGGGCTGGATGGTGTTGTGTTTTACGGAGCTAGATGATGGTATGGATTTAAGAGTTGGGCAGTGTAGAGGATTCAGGAGGGGCAGGACGGTGTTGTGAAGGAAGAACAGAGGGAGCTGGACGGTATGGAGAATTCAGGAGGGGCAGGATGGTATGGAGGATTCAGGAGGGGCAGGACGGTATGGGGGATTTAAGGAGCTGGACGGTATGGGGAACGAAGATAGTGTTTCTTCTCTCAAAGAAAGAAAAGCTCCAGAGTCTTTTCTAAATGAAAGCTTTAGAATCCCCCAAAAAACCAACCCCTTTTGCCTCTTCAGATGAGGTATTTATAGGGGTTGCCAAGTGCTTGGACAGCACATGCTTCCACTCACAGTGGAGGCAGCCTAGCCACTAACAGGTAGTGGGGAGCAGCGGCTGGTGGGAAATTTTTATTATTTTCCTTTGTTTTTGTATGTTGCTAGCCGCCCCCCATAATTCAAAGATCCACTTGGATAGTGCAATCCCAAGTCAGCACGGGTGGAATGGTGTCACACGGAACCTGCGTTCTTTCTATGACTCGAATTAGGGCCTCAGCCCTCAGTGGGAATTAATTCGAGCGGAACAGGTACATTTTATACACAAAAGACTGAGTAAAAGCTTTGCTCAAAACTTGTTTCTGTTTGAAGTAATTCGAGCTGGACGAGCAAAGCAACTCTGATTGAAATATTCACTCAGAACCGATTGAAATATTCATTCGAAACCGATTGAAACATTCATTCGGAACCGATTGAAAAGTGATTCACTCGGAACTGATTGAAGAGTGATTCGGAACCGATTGAAACATTCATTCGGAACCGATTGAAAAGTGATTCACTCGGAACTGATTAAAGAGTGATTGGGAACCGATTGAAAAGTGATTCACTCGGAACTGATTGAAGAGTGACTCAGAACCGATTGAAACATTCATTCAGAACCGATTGAAAAGTGACTCACTCAGCACAGGTTCAAGCCCTCTTTCTTTCACATGTGACCCACTCAGGATCGGGAAGTTTTCATTCAAATGATTCAATCGGCACCCTCAAAATGTTTCACTCAGCTATGTCTCTGGAATTAAACCACTCAGAGGAACCTTGCTTGGATATATTGCTTGAGAGTAATTCAGTCAACCCTTCCTTCACTCCTTGAAATGATCCACTCGAACACATTCATTCGGACACATTCATTCATCAATCAGCCCATTCGGTTGTATTTACTCGAGAGTTGGCTTTGCCTTTCACTCAAAAATTTAGAACTTGAGAGAGTCTGGAATCTGGCCGATAGAAGCTCTTCCCAGGTCTGAGCTTTGCTTTACTCGGAAATTCAACTCTCTGCCCCCAACTCACTCGGAAGTGCCCCTCACATGTAACTCACTCGGAAGTGCCTTCCTCGGAGACATCTCACTCGGGCTTAGTTTGAAACTTGAGAGAGTCTACCCGGAAGAGACTCATTCCCGGTCGGACTCTTTGCTTTGCTTGAAACGGTCTTTTCTCCGAAATACACTACTCGATAAGGCCTTGCCTGACAATTGTTCTTCCGAAGTTCAGAGTTTTTCATTCGGAAGCAACTCACTCGGGAGTTTTCCACTCGGAGACAATTTTGCCCAGAAAAAGCAGTTGTTCCCCAAATCAGACTCGTTTCAATCAGCAATCCTTCACTCGGATGAATAGCTTTGGGCGGCATTTATTCAAAGTCAGGCCCTTTTTTCACTCAGAATGGTTGCAGTCAAGAATCTTCCACTCGGATTTATCTCCAACCGGGAAGTATTCGTTCAAGGTCAGCCATTTTTCATTTGGAGTGGCTTTCCTCGGGAATCTTCTACTCGGAAACACCCTGCCTGTCTCACTCGGAGACTCTCTACTCAGAAATGATCATTCTGAGTCATCCTACTTAGGAATGACCATCCAGAGCCTTTTCCTCGTTCGAAAATAACTCTCTCAGAGGCAGCCTACTCGGACACGTATCAGTCAGAAACAGCTCACTTGGATATTTCACTCGAAAACAGCTGACTCGGATATCTCACTCGGTAACAGCCATTTTTCACTCAGAAATAGCCATTTTTCACTCGGAAATCTTACAACCAGAAGGATTAGTTAGAATTGAAGCTCAGTCCTCTCTCGGAGATCCTTGCGCCTGGGAAAGGCATATCCCTACTTTTGGTGAAACCTGACCGGACTGAGATAGGTGTTCACAGATGCCCCTCTTTACTTCTTTTTCATGAGAAAAGCATGAAGTTTCTTCTTGCTTTTGAAATGGAAAGGGAGTAAAGACGTGAACACCATTGTCGAAGTCAATGCCCCGACTTTAATAACCAAGAGAGTCAGTATTGTTCCATTGAAGAAAACCAATAGTGGTGCCAATTTCTATGACTTGAAGAATGAAGCAAGGCGTCTACTTTGATGGCTTTGGCGATCTGATAAGGGTAGAAACCCAGGAATTGACATTTGAAGCTCTTGCTTTCTCTCTTTTTTCCTCTGGTCTTCTTTCTCTCTCTTTTTTGTTTTTTTTTGTTTTTGTTTTTTTTGTTTTTTTGTTTTTTTTTTGTTTTTTGTTTTTTTTGTTTTTTTTATTTTTTATTTTTACTTCTTTTTTTTGTTTTTTTATTTTTTTTTTGTTTTTTTATTCTAAATCTGGAAAAAGAAGTGGGGTGGTGCTCTAGTTTTTAGCAGGAAGTGGTTAACTAGGAAAGCAAAAGGTGCCTTCTTAGGCGACTGGAAGGTAAAAGGGGCGCCTTCTTAGGCGGCCGGAAGATAAAGGGTGAGGGTGTTGCCTCCCGGTTGACTGAAAGGTAAAGGGTACCATTTGATCGACGACAAAAAGATAAAGGGTGCCTTCATAGGCGAATGGAAAGGAAAGGGTGCCTTCATAGGCGACTGGAAAGTAAAGGGTGCCTTCATAGCCGACTAGAAAGTAAAGGGTGCCTTCATAGGCGACTGGAAAGGAAAGGGTGCCTTCATAGGCGACTGGAAAGGAAAGGGTGCCTTCATAGGCGACTGGAAAGGAAAGGGTGCCTTCATAGGCGACTGGAAAGTAAAGGGTGCCTTCATAGGCGAATGGAAAGGAAAGGGTGCCTTCATAGGTGACTGTAAAGTAAAGGGTGCCTTCATAGGCGACTAGAAAGGAAAGGGTGCCTTCATAGGTGATATGTGCTTTATAATACAATAAATTAGGTCTAAATTGCTTAGGATTTTAGTCATTATCCACTGTATTTCCTTTATTTATTGCGATTTTTGCTTTCTTTCCACTCTAGTCTACTTGGGTATGTTATTTTGCAGGAATTAAGGTAATAAAGGGTCAAAAACAAGAGAAAAACAACCATAAAATGATAAAGAAACAAGAGGAACAAGCCCAAAGTAGAAAGAACTCTCTTTTTATGCTGAATTCCGACTCAGAAATGCTGAATTCTGACTTAAAATGACCAAATCCGAGTGGGATGACTGAGAAAGGACCAAATCCGAGTAGAATTACTCAGAATGGAGCAATTCCGAGTGGAATACTACACTGTTGAAGGTAAATCTGATTGGAATGGCTCAGAATGGAGCCTTTCCGAGTGGAACGATTCAGAATGGAGCATTGCCGAGTGGAATACTTCAATGTTGGAGCCAAATCCGAGTGGAAAGTTCCCTGTCAAAGCCATTCCGAGTGATAAATGGCTGACTCGAGTGAAGGATCAATGTTAAAAAGGAATAAGTCTCGGTTTTAGGAAAATCCGATTGGAAGCTGTCCGAATGCAACAATTCTGAGTGAAAAAATGAACTGAGCTTTAATAAATAC